>BTCW01000010.1:28789820-38789820 GCA_033239725.1 Echinochloa phyllopogon | reverse complement strand
GCCATCGACGTCGCACAACAGGAAGAGTTGGCGTGAGTAAGGGGGTGATGGGTGTGTGGGCCCGGATGGTCGGTGAGTGTCCGTGTCAGGTATGTAACAGGCTGCGGCCAAGAGAGATGTATGAACAATTTTATTACAAAGGACTAAACTTCGAGTGTGCTCAGAGGTAGGGGCTCATCGCCCCTCTCTGGTTCGTGAGATCTATCCTTTGTTGCTGGTTGTGAGTCCTCACATCGCCGGAGCGATCTCATCGGCGGTAACGAGCATCACAGTTGGTATCAGAGACAGTCTTTCCTTCGGTGGAGCAACGGGATTCACTTCGCGCAAGTCTTCTTCCGCAGCAGACCATCGATCAACGAGTGAGTCTAAGTTGGTCTAATCCGCACAGTGAGTGTTCAATTTGTGTTCTAGGGACTCTTGTTTCTCTAGGGATTGCTGGACGGGGGCCGGTGAATCTGTATATGAGGGATTGAGTTTTTCGAGCGGATTTGAATTGCGTGCGGATTTCTGAGAAGCGTCACCACGGCGCCTCCAAAGCCATCTGTGCAGTTGCAGCTTATCATGGATGCCCTTGAAGAAGGGCGGCACAAGGATGACGAATGCTGGGACCGGATGATGGAGAGCATCGATCTGTTGTTCGCGCGGGTGGGCGAGGTCAACCACACGCAGCAACAGATCCAGGCAAACTAGGATCAGCAAGCTTCGGCTCTTCAGCAGGTAATCAATGATCAATGCGCCCGCGCAGTTGAGGATGCTGAGGATGCAGGAGGACTCAGTCGAGGAGGAATCAGTGCGCTCAGAATGCCCTTCAGATCCACCAAAGCAGCATGAGCAGCACTTCAGATTGACAAGAGGGGAATCACATCAGCAACGCACCATGGGCGGCCATCACAGAGACATGGACTCAGACTACAAAGGATCTCTACCCAAGTTGAAGTTTCCTAAGTTTACTGGTGTCAATCCCAAGATTTGGCGAACCAAGTGCGAAGACTATTTCCAAATTTACAATGTGCCTCAGTTATTGTGGGTAGCTACTGCATCAGTTAGCATGAAGGAGAATGCAACTAAATGGGGTCATGTACAACGTTACAAGGGCGGGTTTGGCACTTGGGAGCAATTCATGACAGCAGTGGAAGCAAAGTTTGGGGCCTATGATTATATTCATGCCTTGGGAGAATTACTGGAACTCAGGCAGCAGGGAACTGTAGAAGAATATGCAACAGAATTTGAAGCTTTGCAATTTGAGTTGGAAATGCATAACAGTGGATATGATATAATGTTTTTTGTGACTCAATTTACTAAAGGTCTCAAGCCTGAAATTGGTGCAGTGGTACAGTCACAAGTACCACAAACAATGGAGAGGGTAGTGATGCTGGCCAAAGTTCAACAACAGCTACTTGAGAAAGGGAATACAAATTGCAGAGATTAGCAAGTTCTAGCCACTACCACACAAGGCTCACCCTAAACCAATGGTACCACCCTATTCCATGTCCAAAGAGAGGCAGAAGAGGGACTATTGTAGAGCAAACAATTCATGTTTCTACTGTCAAGAGCCCTTTGATCCAACACATTTAGCCAAGTGCATGAGCAGACCAAAGGCCCAAGTGAATGCAATGGTTGTGTACGAATTGGATGTGCCATTAACCGATGAGATTCTACATCAATTGGCTGTGGAAGATTCTCTGGTAGAGGAATTTTGTACCCTGTCACTCAATGCAATCTCAGGGATAGATGCAGGTGAAGCATTAAAGCTCAGGGCCATGGTCAGAAATAAGGGGATGTTAATCCTCGTGGACAATGGAAGTTCTCATAGTTTTGTAAGCTCATTGTTTTCTGCAATAGTGTCATATCCAGCCTACACCAATGAGTCCCAAATAAGTCAAAGTGGCCAATGGAGCAACAATCATTTATGACTTGGAAGTCAAAAACATGGGTTGGTGGATTCAAGGATACACTTTTCAATGAGATATGAAAGTGTTAGACTCCTTAGCATTTGATGCTATACTGGGCTTTGACTGGCTGAAGGCGCATAGTCCCATGACTTGTCATTGAGAAGAGCATACTCTGGCATTTGTTCATGACAATAGAGAAGTTAAGCGGCAAGGAATTGTTCCACCACCACTTCAATTGAAGGAAATGTTTTGTACACAACTGGAGAAATGATATGCTGGCAATGATATTGGGGCTTTTGCCTTGGTGGAGGTACTTCATCCTAAACCTCCTACACCTATTCCTAGTGAATTTAATCATCTCCTACACCAATTTAATGATGTTTTTGAAGATCCTCAATCTTTACCACCATCTAGAGTACATGATCACCATATACCCTTGTTACCCAATACAGCACCTGTTAACTCTAAACCCTATAGATATTCCCCATTGCAGAAAGATAAAATAGAAAAATAGGTTAATGAACTTCTTACTGATGGTCTCATTATACCTAGCAATAGTCCTTTTGCTTCACCAGTTTTGCTAGTCCAAAAGAAAGATGGGAGTTGGAGATTTTATGTAGACTATAGGAAGTTAAACGATATTACTGTTAAAATAGATTTCTCATGTCTGTTATTGATGAGATTATTGATGAGTTAGCTGGTACTAATTTTTTTACCAAGCTTGATATGAGATCAGGATACCACCAAGTTAGAATGCAACTTGAAGATGAGCCCAAAACTGCATTTAAGACTCATCATAGGCATTATCAATTTTGAGTGATGCCATTTGGGCTCACCAATGCCCCAGAAACTTTCCAATGCATTACGAATGAGGTGCTGGAACCATTCTTGAGGAAATTTGTGTTAGTTTTTCTAGATGACATTTTAATTTATAGTCCCAGTTATGAGGAACATTTAGTTCATGTTCAGTTAGTATTGGAGAAACTCAAGGAACACAAGCTTTACATGAAAAGAAGCAAATGCTCTTTTCCCAAACTCAACTGGAATATTTGGGGCACATCATCTCTAACCAAGGTGTAGCAACAGACCCAAGGAAAACAGAAGCTATGATGAAATGGCCACTGCCCACAAATATTATTGAATTGAGGGGGTTTCTGGGACTGACAGGTTATTATAGAAAATTCATCAAACAATATGGCATTGTGGACAGACCACTGACAAATTTATGGAAGAAGAAGAATTTCTGCTGGTCTGAAAAAGCAAGCCAAGCTTTTTCTCACTTGAAGAAATTGATGGCCACAGCACCAGTTTTGGCTATTCCAGATTTCACCAAAGCTTTCATCATTGAAACTGATGCCTGTGACTTTGGCATTGGGGCAATATTGATGCAGGGGGAGCAACTAGTGGCATACCTAAGCAAGGCTCTGGGTCCAGCACATCAAAAATTATCAATTTATGATAAAAGAGTTTTTAGCCTTAATCATGACAGTATAGAAATGGCGCCAGTATATGCAAAGGAAAGAGTTTATCATCAAAACTAACCACAAAAGCTTGTCCTACTAGTGTGAGCAGAATTTACATTCAGAAATGCAACGCAAGGCAGTGACAAGGCTCATGGGCCTGCAATTCAAAGTGGTCTACCGCAAAGGCAAAGAGAATTTAGCAGTTGATGCTTTGTCTAGAGTGGGTCATCTCCTATCATTACAAGCAGTATCTGAAGCTAAACCTCTTTGGCGCCAAGAGGTCACCAATGCATACATCACTGATGCAAAAGCTCAATACTTAATGACCAAGTTAGCTATTCGCAGTCCTGATGAAAATGGTTTCTCCTTATGCCAAGGGCTGATTAAGGACAAAGGGAAAGTTTGGATTCCACATAATTCAACTATCCAGACAAAATTGATTACAGCTTGCCAGCTAGTGCTATAGGTGGTCATTCAGGCATGAAAGCAACATATTACAGACTCAAGCAGTTATTCAATTGGAAAGGTATGAAGGCAGATGTTGAGAGCTACATCAAACAGTGTCAAATCTGTCAACAGGCAAAGCATGAAAACACACATTCTGCTGGGTTACTTCAGCCTTTACCTATTCCTGAGGGAGCTTGGCAAGATTGGACAATGGATTTCATTGAGGGACTTCCTTCTTCAGAGGGCTTTAACACTATATTGGTGGTGGTGGACAGGTACACAAAATATGCACATTTCATTCCCCTCAAGCACCCATTTACTGCTCAAGTAGTGGCTAAGTCTGTGTTAGATAATGTGGTTAAGCTACATGGGTTCCCTCAATCTATTGTCTCTGACCATGACAAGATATTCACAAGTGCATTTTGGAAAGAGTTATTTGCCCTGTGTCAGACCACACTGTTACGTAGCTCTTCCTATCATCCTCAAACAGATGGCCAATCAGAGAGAGTAAACTAATGTCTGGACATGCACCTGCGTTGTGCTATTTATGAGTCCCCAAAGCAGTGGAAGAAATGGCTAGCCGTAGCTAAATTATGGTACAATACTTCCTTGCATTCTTCACTGGGTTGTTCTTCATTCAAAGGCCTTTATGGTTATGATGCTTCCACATGATTTATTCTGCCTTTGCTAGACAACAGCAATTCTGTTGCACTCGAGGTGGCCAGTGACAGAGAGGCCCATAATGCCAGGCTGAAGAAGCACCTGGCAGTAGCCCAAAACAAGATGAAGCAGTATACTGATCGGCAATGTCAAAATAGGCAGTTTCAAGTAGGGGATCAGGTCTTGCTGAAACTACAACCATATGTGCAGAATTCGGTGGTGAATCGTCCATTTTCAATGTGGTCATTCAAATTTTTTTGGGCCATACCGTGTTCTGGAGCGAATTGGCAAAGCTGCTTACAAGTTGGAGTTGCCAGCAGAAAGCAAGGTGCATCCCATTTTCCATGTGCCTCAGTTGAAACCTTTTGTTCCCAATCACTCTCCAGTGTATGCAGATATCACAAAGCTGGTGGACTTCAGTGCACTGGAGCTCAAGCCGGAATGGGTGCCGGAACGGCGTCTGGTCAAGAAAGGGAATACAACCATCCCTCAAGCTCGGGTCAAATGGTCAAACAATGTCCCCGAAGAATCGGCGACGTGGAAAGACTGGTATGTGTTGGTGCAATGTTTTCCTCAAGTGGTTGCTTGGGGGCAAGCAACAGCTCAGGCGGGGTGGGGGGGAGGTGTAATGCCCCTGATGGAGAAAGCCAAGCTTGATGAGAAGACGGAGACAGAGAAAGACGTCATCAAGGTCGCACAACAGGAAGAGTTGGCATGAGTAAGGGGGTGATAGGTGTGTGGGCCCCGATGGTCGGTGAGTGTCTGTGTCGGGTATGTAACAGGCTGCGGCCAAGAGAGATGTATGAACAATTTTATTACGAAGAGCTAAACTTCGAGCGTGCTCAGAGGCAGGGGCTCATCACCCCTCTCTGGTTCGCGAGATCTATACTTTGTTGCTAGTTGTGAGTCCTCACATCGCCGGAGCGATCTCGCCGGCGGTAACGAGCATCACATATAGTTTGCTTGTGAGAAAAATAGTAACTAAATAGTCCTGCTACAAGAGAGAACAAAGTGTTTACCTTGATGAATTTGTTCTTGTTCATCATTCAGATCAGGGTGGAGACCAAAGTTATCAGCTCCCCAACTTCAACTTCGGCCACTACATCTTGCAAGGGATCATAATCCTCATCACGTGCAACAGGACTCTTGTTGAGATCAGGCACCTCGTCCCCTTCCTCCTCTGGTAGTGTGTTTAAGTCTATTGCCATGGAGGATGTTAGAGGGGAATTATTCAAATAAAAAGGCAATGAAAGGGTTACCGATTAGGCTTTATTCCCACAAGCATAGAAAACTGGCGCTGGAGGCAATATTTTGAAATTTCAGTTTGCTTTTAAGATGTGTAAAAATAGAGCGCAAGATTGTTTTGGCGTTGAGTGGTGTTTGCCGCAAAATGAAATGCATGTTTTGCTGGCCTCAGTTGATTTGTTTAAACCCAAAACGTTGCACTGCATGTTTAAACGTGAAAAAGTAGATGTGAGACTGATTTGTTTAATGTAAAAAAGTGTGGCATGTGTGTGCCAGGGAGCCACCAAAAGAGCATTAATGGCATGTCCATACAAATGTGTCAGCCGCAAATTATTGGTATATAGGGGTGTTAGAGTCTTTAGCCAATCACATTGGGTAACTGCTTTGTTGTCCAGCAACAAATAATTAGGGACGCAGGAGTACACTTTTAGTCCCTAAGGACCCAAATAGATGTACTAAAATGTGGGACTAAATAGTTTAGTCCATTAGTCCCTTGGGGTAGCTAAATGGGACTAAAGTCACTCCATATCTCTAGTCTTGTCTTTTTACGGTGCTTTCAATGTTTTTTAGTCCCTCCATCCAAACATGGTAGGGAGTGTTTGATTTCAGAGACTAAAATTTAGTCAATGTCACGTCGAATGTAAAGATGCTAATTAGAAGTATTAAATATAGATTAATTATAAAACTAATTATATAAATAAGGGCTAATTCGTTAGACGAATCTATTAAGCCTAATTAATCTATTGTTAGCATATGTTTAGCACATGATTACTTTAACATTACACCGTCAAATAATGGATTAATTAGACTTAATAGATTCGTCTCGTAAATTAGTTATCAATTATGTAATGAGTTTTTTAATTAGCATCTTTACATTCGAGACTAAAGTTTAGTTCATGGAACCAAACAGGGCAGTATTAGGACTAGAGGGATCAAGCAGGGCCTACATTTGTAGTACTACTGTATTTCATAGATGCCGTCTACCACTGAGCTAAGGGCAGTACGACGCATCGTCGGATGCCGTAGACATGCAGGAGATTTTTTTTCAAAGAACCCCTCGTGACGGTCATTCATTACTGAGCCGACGTCTCGTTGAGCAACGGTAGCGGCGCGAACCCCTAGGTGCGGCAACAAGAAAGCGGCTGTTGAACGAGATGCTGGAGACGACGATACAAGGATCTGTGACGTGCGGTAGAGATCTCGTTTAGTGCGGAAGAATTAATTATCCTACACACAGTTAAATAGTTAGCTTATTGTGTAAGCTGTCTGTTCAGCTGTCTATTTGTGATAAAAAGACATCAACTGTCTGCACCGTTCTACGTGCCCTTAGGCCAATCTCAATGGGAGTTTAATGGACAATAAATTGACTGACATGTCAACATTTTTTATGATGTGTCACAGAGATGTGAAATGAGTTTCATGGTGATGAAACTCCATGTACACAGTTACCTAGACAGCTTGTGTCTTGCATGTGACCTAGGAAACAACAATTGATGAAACTATGCATTAAGAGTGAGGTGTTTCATCCTAATTTTAAACACTTTTAGATGATGTGTCACTCTAGGTAATTGTATCCACGAAACTTCCATTGAGACTGGCATAAGGCCTCCTCCAATAGTCTTGTTGAAATCGTCAGATGAAGTGGAGCCAAGTGAGAAAAAAGGAAAGGAAATACTCTTGATAGTGGTCCTCGGTTGCTGTAGCTCCGAAAAACGCGCTCTCTCGTGGCTTCAAGGGACGTGCCATGCGGCGCAGCTGATTTTGCAGGTCCTCTCTCCTCCACTTCAGCTATGGCTGGCAATATGTCGCCCGTTGGAGGCGGCCTAATAAGGCCATTTCCAACCTAGTCAGCCAGTGTCCATAGAATTAATGAGAGTGACAACTCAGCAGAAATCTGATGTGACAAGTGAATTAACGAGGGAAGAGAAGCGAAAACAGGGAAACTGGGTCGCATGCACCACACCAGCTCGTCCCGTGGACCGAGACAATGGAAATCGGCCAGCGCTGCGTTGGGAAGACGCATCGTTTCTTCCCCCCGCAATTTGCTTGGCTTATCGATCTACTGTGCCCACACCTCCGTTCCGCCGCCATGACCGTCCGGAGCTCCTCCCGTGCATCTCCTTCTCCCGCGTGCGTGCATTTTATTTTGGCGTGCACCGAAATCCTCTCCGCGCCTAAATCCCCTCTCCATCGATATATCTGGTGGCCCCAAATTTTCCCCATTCACTCACCAAGGAACCATCCAAATCCCTCTGCTCCCTAGTTGCAACAGGCCAAATCCATCCTCAATCCAACGTCCCAAGAAAAGAATCGACCCGAAACCATTGCCCAACAATGAATCCGGCGGATTCCAGGAAGAAGCGGTAGTCGAGATCCAATCGGGTTGATGCTCCTGCCGTCGGGGTGGTCGCCGGTGGAGCTCAGGGAGCCAACAGTGCTCCAATCGCTGGTGTTTTCCCCACTAATGGTGCCCCAGGAGTCGTCGATCCGGTCGCTGGTGGAGCTCAAGGAGCCAGCAGTGCTCCAAATGCTAGTGTTTCTCCCAGTTCTGGTGCCATAGGAGCTGTCGATGCAGTCATTCGTGCTGCTCCAGGCTCTCATCCTCCGGTCGTCAATACGGGAGCCCGTGGTACTGCAGGAGTTGCCTTTGCTCCAGGAGCCAATGAATTTCCATGGTGGCCAGCGACATCTCCTGGAAGCTCAGACTGGTACGGTTCCCTTTCTTTATGATTTAGGTGGCCTGATTACTAATTAATCATGTTGTTTTTCTACTATATTAGCTTGTACCAATAACCGTTTATTTACAGAGAGCTGTGATGTTGTTCATGTGTATATATATGAAATCTTGCTAGTCTATAAATGCGTATGAAATCTTGATTGGGTTTGTGCTTAGTTTGAATGTCTATGAAACTCTATGTTCTTACTACGCTTTCCCTGTCTATACTATGGTTTGGATAATTCTTACTAACTCCAGATTTTATCTGTTTCTGCTTCTGTTATAGGAACTCAACTTGTTTTGTTGTTCTTTTTTCAGGATGTATCCATCAGGTGGGTTCCAAAATTTTATCCAAGCTAAGAATCCACCATTCACCCAGACACATCCATTTGTGAACTATCCTCATACAAGACTATTTTGTTGGTGGACAAATGAGCCACTCTACAATGTCACCTACAGCTACAAGTTCTAAAGGGGCCCCATCACCAACTGGGAGCTCTATTGTTGATGGTGCACAGATTGGTTCGCAAGAGAATGAACCAATTGATGTTGAGAAGATAACACCATCCAGCCGCCTGCTAGATCCGACAGGCGATTGAATTGGTCAAATGACGAAGACATTAGGCTGGTAAGTTAATTTTCTCTATTTTTGAAAAGCCTTTAGTCTTTACACGTTTAGAGGTGTTGAAGTTTGTTTAAATATTTTTTTCTTTTCTTAACTATAGGTTAGTGCTTGGCTGCACAATTCAATTGACCCAGTTGATGGGAATGATAAGAAGTCAGATCAGTATTGGTCGGATGTTACTTCAACATACAACAGCAGCACAAAATGTAACCGTATGAGAAACCGGAACTAACTCAAGTTACGGTGGGAGCGCATTAAGAAGCCAGTCACTGAATTCAATGGTTGCTATGCAAGAATCACTAAAGTGCATCAAAGTGGCATGAGTGATGACCAAAAGATGGATAAGGCAATGCAGCTATATGCCTCTGAGCATAGTGACAAGCCTTTCACCATGTTGCATGTATGGAGGATATTGCGACATGAGAGAAAGTGGGGTGCATATGTGAAGAAACTTAGCAAAGAAAAGGAGAAGAGTATTGACCCAGCTCATGTTGTGAATGTCGAGGATGCTCCAAAACAGCGTCCCATTGGAAGGCAGCAGGCCAAAGAAGAGCGGAAGGGAAAACGGAAGGAACCAGAGGCTATTTCTGCTATCAGCGAAAAACTAGACAAATTCATTGAAGCAACTAGCAAAACTAAGAAGATTGCAGAGGTGCAGCAAAGTTTGGCAAACAAGAAGCTAGAAGTCGCCAAAGAGCAAACAAAGATTAAAATGCTAGACCTCTACAGAGAATTATTATGTGCTCCAACAAGTGATCTTACTGAAGAAGCCAAGGCTGAGAGATCCAAAGCATTGAAGAGCATGGCATTGGCCCTATTTCCTAAAGATAATTAAGGTATGCATCTAAACAGATTTCCTGTCAATCTACTAGTCTGAACCACCTAAGAATTTGTATAGATCACTATTAATTAATTTGACCAGTTCATGCTAATTACTATGGATTTGTACATAAGAATTTCTATGGATCACTATTAATTAATTTGACCAGTTCATGCTAATTACTTTCGCATGAGAATCTGTACACGCCAATCTAATAGTCTGAACCACCTAAGAATTTGTACAGATCACTATTAGTTAATTTGACCGGTACATACTAATTAATTCCACATGAAAATCTGTACACGCCGTGCAACTCTGAATCACATGAGAATCTGCACATATCATTATTCTTTTAATCACATGAGAATTTGTACAGATCATAATTAGTGTTGTGAATCCATTTGACTACCTATGTATATATACTTCCACCAGGACTACCACAGTGGATTGCATATTCTGTCTTTCTTCTTCTCTCTTCCCTCTTCCCTCTCCCCTCTCTCCTTTTCCCTCTCCCCTCTCCCCTCTTTCCTCATCCACGTTATCATGTCTCAACAATCTGAAGATTCTTTGGATGACGTTAGCAGCATAGATCCAATGGATCTATTCCCTTTGGATGAAGTGGGCAGCATATTGGGTGATATTGCTGATCATGTATCTCATGAATTGAAGTTCGAAGTTGCAGCTCTTCAAGACATGAGGCCAATTAGGAGGAGTGGCACAAGGAGGTTTGTTGATAGGCCTTATGCAGATTCTGAACAGGGACTACAAAATGATTACTTTGTAGAGAATCCACTCTACAATGAGGAAATCTTCCGTAGAAGATTTAGGATGACAAGGAATCTATTCTTACGCATTGTTCAAGCCCTTGGTCAGTGGAATGAATATTTCACTTTGAGAATGGATGCTCTTAACCGACCAGGGTTATCTCCACTCAAGAAATGCACAGCAGCTATTCGCTAATTGGGAAATGGCACCCCTGCAGACCAACTTGATGAGTACCTAAAGATTGGAGAGAGTACTGGAGTGGAGTGCTTGAAGATGTTCGTGAAGGGGGTGATTGAGGTGTATGGCGAAGAGTATTTGCGACGCCCCACTGTACAAGATGTTGAACGCCTAGTGCAGATTGGTGAGCAGCGTGGGTTTCCTGGCATGTTAGGGAGCATTGACTGCATGCATTGGCATTGGGAAAGATGCCCAGTTGCATGGAAGGGAATGTATACCCGTGGTGATCAAGGTGTTCCTACAGTGATTCTAGAAGCGGTGGCATCACATGATCGTTGGATATGGCACGCCTTCTTTGGTGTTGCTGGATCCAACAATGATATCAATGTGCTTAATCAATCACCTTTGTTCATTCAGCAACTGAGAGGAGAAGGTCCTCAAGTTCAGTACCATGTCAATGGAAGGCAATACAATACTGGATACTATCTTGCAGATGGTATATATCCAGAATGGGCTGCTTTCGTAAAGTCAGTACATCATCCACAATCAGAAAAGCAAAAGTTGTTTGCAGAACACCAAGAAGGGGCAAGGAAGGATGTTGAATGTGCTTTTGGTATTTTGCAGTCTCGCTTCAGTATTTTGAAAAGACCTGCACGTTTATTTGATCAAGGGGATCTTGAGAACATCATGCTAGCTTGTATCATCCTTCATAATATGGTAATTGAAGATGAGAAAGGTATGGAGCCGATTCCTCTTGATCTGAATGAGACACCCAGCACGTCAACTGTTCAAGAAGCTACAATATCTCAAGGACTTAACCCAGAGATGGAGCAAGTGATAGAAAGAAACGCCATTATTCGTGATCGTACTGCTCATAGACAACTTCAATCAGACTTGATTGAGCATATTTGGCAAAAGTTTGGGAACTCAAATTAATTAGGTGATTGTGCACCATTTAAAGTCTAGCTTATAGTATATTTGTTATTTGTTACTATGTTATATATATACTACAGATATATAGCCTACTAGTAGTAGCAGTTCAACTTAATAAGCTCTCATTTTTTCCTTAATGTGATATATCTACCTTATTTTAGTACTAACTCTTTTTTTGTCTTTCTGCATAACAGATCCTGTCATTTTGGCATTGGTGGCTTGGTGCGTTGCCTAATGGATGAAGTCCTATCTACTGCATGGATGGAATACCCCTATCTGTTGGATGCATGACGTGCTTCTTTCTCCTAAATTATTCTAGTTATTTTTCTTTATTTTGATGAACTATCCTGATGAGAGACTATCGGCAAGAGGCCATCTATTTTGAGAATTGTTTGTTTTCACGATGATCTAGTCTTGGCAAGAGGCCATCTATTCTAGTTATTTTTCTTTATTTTGATGAACTATCCTCGTTGCCACAGGAGTGCTGTTTCACTTGCCACAATTAATCCATCTCTATTGATGTTACATGCAAAGATGTATTAAATTTTCTTTCTCATGGAAACTGCTATGGAAACTATGCAATGGGGGAGGTAGTGTCTATGTGTGCATTTATTAATCTCTCTCTTCTATGGACACCAGCTATGGACACTTGGGTTGGGGATGGCCTAAACCGTCAAAACACACGGGATACAATACCGTCGCATTTATGATCGATGCACCATCTACTTCAACAGCCAAAGGCTCGGGAGTCGAAGAGCTCCGGTTGACTGCCCCTCCAATCCAACCTGGGGCCTCCTCGGCATGTGAGACACAAGCCTAACAGGCCGTGTCCAACGGTCCAGCTAGTGCTGGCTCGGAGCCGGCACCAGCACAGTGGCATACAGTATTTTGGGAAAGATGCACATGAGAGAAGGATTCGTTGAAAAGCTTGCGAGACCGACGCTTGAGTTCACGCTAGCGAGATGATTTCGGTACTGTTCATTCAGTATAATATAGTATCTGGTAGCTCTAAGCTAGCCCGTTGGAGAAGGCCACAGTAAAGTCAGCGAGAAGCTCGACGTCTCGGCCCTTTCAAATACCACAGTACATACTCTATTTCTGTAAAATATAAAGGCCCCTTTGGAACAAAGGAAATATATAGAAATTTTAGAGGATTTGAAATCTATAGGAAAGTATCCTTTGAAGGACTTAGGAACAAATGATTGGATTTCTACCAATCCTATGAAATTCCTATGGAATGGCTTGTCGTCCAACCTCTTAGAAATTTTCCTACGTGTCTATCTCTCTCTTCCCATTCCTTCTTTTTTTCGCGAATACGCATGAGGGTTACGTATCATTGCATTAAGGAGATGAGAAACAAATTACAATCACGCAAGTGCGCAAAAGGGAGAAACCAGAAAGGAAGAGAAAGAACGAGGAAACAACAAGCGGACTACTCGCAAAACAGACGACCAGGCTCCGGGCACCTGCTGCGATCCAGAGGTCCATCTCCTCAAGAGTCCGGTGCACCATAGAAGTTGTGGTACTTGCGCTACGATCGAAAAGATGCATGTTCCTCTCCTTCCACAAGTGTCATCCCACCGCCATGACCAAGCAGCTTACCCCTTTGCGCCTGCTGGGCAATTGGCATGAGACCACATGCTCCCACCACTCCTGGATGGTAGGTTCTCCTGGCAAGGTGCAGATGCACCCTGCCCGGGATAACACACACCACCAGACCTCATTGGCGATCGGACATGTCGTAATCAGGTGATTGACCGTCTCATTAGCTTGATCACACATGAGGCATAGATAGTGTGCATCCAGTCCATGCCGTCTTCTTCTATCAGCTGTCCAGACCCGTTGTCTGGTGGCAAGCCAAAAGAAGATCTTGATCCTCAATGGCGCCCAGGACTTCCAAATCTGGTCTGCACCATAGAACTCCGTCCTACCCAGATGCAATGCTTGATACGCTGATTGAACCGTGAAGGCCCCCGACGGCGTCCATCGCCAACGCACAATGTCCTCCATGCCGGCCACCAGATGGACTTGCTGGAGTCGATTCCACAAGTGTAAATATTCCACCACCGCAAGCACTGTCAGGCCTCTTGTGATGTCATGCACCCATCGATGATGATCCATAGCCTGTGCCACCGTTCTAACCTTCTTGATGCGCAGCCCAACAAGTGTTGCTAGCATTGGTGCAAGGTCACATATGGATTGTCCATCCACCCAATTATCCGTCCAAAAAAGGTGCGTTCTCCACTGCCCACTTGTATAATGATGGAGGATTGGAATAAAGCCTGGGCCTCGGGGCTAACCTTGACATTCATGGCCGCCCAAGCTTTGTCTGGATCAGTCCGCTGCAACCAAAGCCATTTGGATGCGAGCGCGTGGCTTGCAAGCTTGAAATTGGTAACGGCCTAGCCCCCATATTCATGTGGCAAGCAGACCACCTCCCATGCAACCATGCATCGTCCCCGGACTGAAGACTCTCCACCCGCCCAGAAGAAACGCCGCCGAATGCCATCGATGGCCTCCAGCGCCCACGCCGGTAGCTGATCTGCCATGATCCAGCGCCCACGCCGATAGCTGATCTGCCATGATCCAATACACCGGTATCGCGGATAGCACTGCCTTAGTTAGGATCAAACGTCCACTTTTCTGCAACAATGGACCTTTCCATCTCGGCAGCCACGCAGCAACCTTGTCCACCACCGGTCGTATGCTTGATCGCGGCAGCACCTGAGTTGACAAAGGCGCGCCCAGGTACGTGATTGGGAACTGCATCACTTGGCAAGGTAGTATGGCCTGAATCTCCTCCAGTACAGCTTCCGCTCCAAAGATCGGTGTGACGGAGGATTTGGAGAGATTCGTTAGAAGCCCTGATGCCGATCCAAAAATGGACAGCACCCGCGCAATGGCCCGCGCCTCTTGGACTGTCGGTGAAGCAAACAAGACGACATCATCCGCATACATACTGCACTGGTATCTGATCGTCGGGTGACCAACTGGCTGCAGCAGTCCTTGCTCACTTGCCTTCCCCAATAACCTGTTCAGAATGTCCATTACCATGATGAAGAGCATTGGCGACAGCGGGTCACCCTGCCGCAAGCCTCTCCTATGCCATATCCTCCTGCCCGGCTGCCCATTCAGCATCACCTTGTCGAAGCAGTTGACAGCAGGAGTGCAATCCAAACTCTCCACCTACTCACAAAACCCCAAGCTTGCAGCAGCTCCAACAGGATTGGCCACGAGACCGTATCAAAGGCCTTGAAAATATCCAGCTTGAGTAGCAGTTTGGGGATTTTCCTCTTCTTGAGCAGTTTAGCCGCACACTGCACATACTTAAAGTTATCAAGTATGGAGCGACCCTTGATGAATGTGCTCTGGTTTCTTTGCACAATGCCATCCAGCCTTGGGGCGAGCCGATTCGCTAGCATCTTGGAAACAAGCTTGGGGAAGCTGTGTATAAGGCTGATGGGCCTATAATCTTGAGGTGCTGAGGCATCTGTCTTCTTGGGGATAAGGGACAGCAGCGCAATGTTGACACACCGAAATTGACGCCGATCCACCGCGTAGAATGCGTTCACCGCATGCACTACATCAGGCTTGATGATCTTCCATGCACTTTTGTAGAATGCTCCGGTAAGTCCATCTGGTCCCGGCGATTTATCCGATGGCATCTCTCTGATTACACCCCAGATCTCGTCCTCGGTGAAAGGGAGTTCCAGGACAGCCAGATCGATTGGCTCAATGCCCAGGGCCACGAAATTGATGGTCATTTCTCTGTCATGTTCACGCCCCAGCAGCCCATCATAGTAATTGAACAACACCTCCGCCATTTCTCCCGGAGTGTAGGCTGTGGATCCCCCAGCTTCTAGACAGTGAATATGATTCTTGCGTCGACGGAAGCTCGCGTGCATATGGAAGAATTTGGTGTTGGCGTCACCTTTCCTCAACTGTGTGAGCATGGAACACTGCTTGGCGATCGTGCGTTCCAAGGAGGCTAGGCCTAGGCAGAGCCCCTTCAGTTGTTTCCTCAGGTCGAGCTCCTCGGCGGAGAGCTCGCGCTGTTCCTGGGCTTGATCAAAGCCCATGATCACTGCCTTAGCTAACAACAGCTGCATCTTAACATTTCCAACTTTCTTATTTGCCCAGCTTTGGAACGGATCGATGACATCCGCTGGGCAAGACCAGCCTGTAGCCACTGCTTTCTAAATATCCTTCAAACTTCGGCCAGAAAATCTCAAAGTGAAACCTTGGTTTCAAACGAATCGCTGCATTGGAGCGGAGGAGCAGTGGGCAATAATCCGAGATGTCAGTGGAGAGAGCCTGCAGATAGCAGTAGGGAAAAAGCTCTTCCCAATCCACTGAAACTGACACACGGTCAAGCTTAACAAGAGTCGGCCTTGCCCTCTCGTTGCTCCAAGTGTACCTGCGACCTTGGAGATGCAGATCTTGGAGCTCCAGCTCATCCACCACTCTTCTGAACTGTACCATATTGCGCCAGTTGATACGGTCGTTGTTCTTGTCCGCGGCATTCAGGATGAGATTAAAGTCCCCGATCACCGCCCACGGCCCGTGGAAGGAGTCCCTCGCAGCCTCAATCTCCTCTAGGAAGAGAACCTTCTCATTGTCCTGTTGCGGCCCATACATCGAGGTCAGCCACCAGCTGGCGCCATCAGCCAGATGGGTGACCTTGACAGTAACCGAATAGCAGCCCACGAGTTCGTCAGACAATGTTAATTAAAACATCGTTACGTGCAGCAATCAACACCCCACCTTGTGTATCGGTGGCCAGCAAATAGGAGTAACTATCAAACTGAACACCTAGGGTTGAGGCCACCAGGTTCTGCGGAATTACCGCTAGCTTGGTCTCCTGCAAACAAACGATTGTCAGTTTGGTGTCTCCTATCAAGACACGCACAGCATCTCTCCGCGCACGCATGTTCAAGCCACGCACATTCCATGACAATAAGGAATAGTTATCCATTGATCAAAAACAACCCCAAACAATCGGCCAAAGTTAACGCGGTCTAGGCAGTCATCAATCCCGTAGTGGGAGAGGCCCGACCGAGCGCAAGAAAGAGTTCCTTGATTGCCGACATCTCCTCCCTGGGAAGCTTGCCCTTACCAAAGTATTTTTTGCAATCCTGTTTGGCCCCAGCCGTGGTTAGTGCAACCTCCACGGGTTCGCCCATGCGCTTCATGAGCACTACCTCCGCCCTCTTGGCTGGTGCGATGTTGGCCATGGCAAGCGATGCCAGCCGTTGGCTTCACTTCGGCATCTCTGTTTGCGGTGGATCATCTGGCAGGTCCATTGGGGGGAGCACTGGCCGTGGCTTAGCCATAAGAGGCCTCCCCACCGGCATGCTCACCGCATCAGTGAAAGCGCGGAGCTTGGAAGAGACCGTCGATGGTGCAGGCGAGGTCAACAGCGCAATAGCAGATCGCACGCTGGCCTGCAGCCGTGGAGTCGGTGATGCTGCAGTTGGTGTTTCGACCACCAGGTTCTGTGCCAGCTGATCTGTTGCCTGGTTCGCAACAGGGTCGTCCTCCCGGGCTGGGCCGTTGCTGCCGTCCAGGCCTGCTAGGGCCGTCCTCCCATTCCTTCATTTTCCTAGGTTGCATCCAAACCTTCTATTCCAAACTTTCCTACATTCTCAAATCCTATAGGATTGCAATTATCGTGCAACTCCATTCCTATATTTTTCCTATTCCTACGTTTTGATGTTCCTTTGTTCCATGTGCTATGATCTTTTTATGCATGACAGGTTAAGCTTATTTGTGATTGGTAAACCATGTTAGTCATGTCACATTTGATTACCTCAGCTATTCTACGATGAGTTATAAGTTATGACTTTGATGATGATGAAAAGGTAAGGTGAGCTACTTGTGATAAAGGAAGGCGGAGGACCTGCGGGATCCCGTGCGCTGCCTCGACAAGGAAGGCGGAGGACCTGCGGGTCATGTTGGATCGCCGCCGAGGCCAGGTCGGTCGAATGGGATGCGAAGCCCTGCGGGGCCGGGGTCCCATGCGCCGGCTCCACGGGAACTCCGAGGACCTGCGGGCCGATGGCGCTCTGCGGAGCCCTGCGGGGCGATGATTCCGGTTGGCGCTCTGCTGTAGTGGAGCCCTTCGGGACCATATGCACTGGCTCGACGGGATTGCGAAGCCCTGCGGGGCAGCCGTAGACGGTGCTGACGACGAAAAAGACCCCGAAAGTCCGCGGCTCCAAAGTTTCAGCGGCGAAAACGAAGAGCTCTGCAATTGGGCGAACGCGGGGGCGCGGGGCAGGGCTGCGTTTGGGCGCGCGGGTGCTGAAGACTGAAGAGACAACGTAGTCTAGTGCTCTCTTTTTTTTTTCAGCTTGTCGTTCATGTTCCTCCGGCTTTGCATGCTGCTGGTGGCTGCTGGCGTTGGCTCGTCGTGGTGTGCGAACTAGTAATTATGAGATCGCTGACAGCGTCTCCAAGAGATTAGTTAAAAAGACTAGCCAAATCTACTAATTTAGCTACTCTCAAAAATAGATTTGACTAACAAATAACAAAGTAATTCAACGAATTCTGTAAAAATGACTACTGAGGTAGGCTAGCTAAAAATAGCTATCGAATAAGGTGGGATAGAGAGCCACTAAATTTGAAGAGTCGTTTAAAGAGTCTATTAGAAACGTTTTTTCTCTAACAATAACTAAATTTAACTTTAGAAAATGATTTGCCTAGTCTCTTGGAGATGCTCTGACGGCTGTTTTGGGTGCTTGTTTGTTCTTGCTGTGGCCGATTTGTAGCGTGTGTGAGCAAGCCTGCTTTTATAATCTACTGAAGAAGATACTGAAAATAGGGTGAATGCATGTGAAATTAAAGAGAATGAACTTCCTCTCCGTACGGAGGAACATGCCCTCTCTAGCTGCCAAGAGCAGCCACTGCGGGAAACAATAGATTTGCTGTGTGTCCATGACACTCGGTAAAAGATTTGTCATGTAATACTCGACAGATAGAACTCGGTAAAGCGGAACTCCGGCAAAGAGCTTTTTTCCAAGTGTTGTTTTTTGTTGTACACTTGACAAAGGATTCGCTGAGTGCGCACGATAACATTCGGTAAACAATTCTTGAAAAAAAACTCGCGGCCGCCAGGCTCGCGCCGCCGGCCACACCGCTGCGCCGTGCCCCACCTCCTCTCACCTTCCCGCTCCACCGGCCCGCCGTGCCGCTCCATGCACGCCGTCGGCCCGTCCCGCCTCCTCGCGCCTCACCACGTTGCTAACCCGCCGCGCCTCGCCGCTCCGCGCACGCCCCGCTACGCCGCGTTGCCGGCCCGCCCCGCCTTCTCTTGCCTCACCGCGCTGCCGGCCGCCGTGCCGCGCTCGCCATGGCCGGGGCCGCCGCTCCCGCCGTTGCGCCATGGTCGGGGCCGACCCTCCGGCTGGGGTTCGCGCCCACCCAGGTCAGGGCCGCCGCCGCCGCGCCATGGCCGGGGGCGCCGCCGCGCACGGCCGGGCCTGTGCCCCACGCCGGATTCGGCCTCCGCCGGGTGCCGGGGCGGGACGGGAGGGGCGGGGGCGAGGGGAGGCTGAGGCGGAGCGCCGGGGAGGACGCGGCTGCGGCAGGCACGTGCGGCACGAGGATGCGGGTGTGGTTGTGAGAGAGAGAGGGGAGAAAGAGAGAAATACCTTATCCAAAGGGGAGGTGCGAACCAATAGCGAAGCGGTATTTTAGATGGCCGGATTGATGACATGGACTGTTTGTCGAGTGCCTTTGCCGAGTGTGCTTCAATTTTTTTAAAAAAATTATCAAACAAATTTAAAGAACTAGCAAAGGCCACGGACATGTATAAAATAGATCACACATAACATATTAAATAACATGCATGGGACATGTATGGGAGATGGGAGGCTCATTGGATCAACATCGTGCGGACCAGATTGTGGTTTCCAAAGTTTACACGGAGGGGTTGGTTTTCACCTGATACGTTGCCATTAAATATACACATCTAAAATGTACAAAAATTTTGACATTTTGTTATTAGGAAGTTTGAAATCAATAGAATGTGTAGCAATAAATGAGCAATAAGAGATATTTCAACTTCCGTGCTTGAAACAATAGTTGATTACCACAGTTGATTCAGAATCAATTTATTACATTCATATACAGTTGTCCACTACCACATTTTCGTGCTTAAGCTGACTCTAGATTTCACTGAAGATAGCTTCATTTTTCTCCGTGCTTACAACAATAATGGCCTACGCACAACATAAGTGACCATTCAGCCATAAAAATATATATTCACAATAGTGCAATCTACATTACTACAATCACTATCCAAAATGTGACATAGCAGTTGTCTATATGAATCCACATAAGTAAAATGAGCTAATTTGACCATCATTTAATGAGTAAAGATAGTGTTGTTATCTACTATCAAATCTACTGCTTTGGCCTGTGCTCCCATACAAAATAATACGCCCTCCTTTTAGATTTATAAGGCACGATATGACTTGGCACGGTCTTCTAAATTACACTTTGACCATTTATTTATCTTATATTATTGTTTATGATTATAAATTTATAATCATTAGAAGTACTACCTCCGTTCCAAATTATTATTCATTGTTGACTTTTTCTCTCAACGTTTGACCATTCGTCTTATTTAAAAATTTTGTCCAAACATACGAAAAAATAAGTCATACCTAAAGTATATATGATAATAAAATAAGCCACGAATAAAAGAAATGGTACTTGTATACTTTTTTTAATAAGACGAATGGCCAAACATTGAGCGCGGAACCTCTTATACCCAGCGATTTTCTACCATCTTGACCCCGGTAAAAATTCTATGAGACCCCGGCAGCCCAGCCGAGCCCAACTTGCACTAGTAAGCAGCAAGCCTGCAATTGCACGTAGCACATACTCGTAGAAATACAGCTTGGCCCACACAAGGAGTATTAGCCCAATATTACGTGCAACAAGCGAGCACACAGTCATACTGCTTGGCCCACACAATTGGCAAATTAGCAGCCGGCCACCAAGTCATGCGGTCATCCTCTTCTCTCCGACTTTTTAGTTTTCATCTTGCGCCGCCGCCGACTCGCCCAGACGCCGATCGCTCCACACTCGTCTCTCACGTATCCTGGAGAGTGACCAAAGACAACTCGCACTCACTCATCAGAGGTAACCCCCAACTCCAATTGACAATCCGCTCCCGTGATTTGTTGATTATTATATAGTATACAGTAGTTGCATAAATCTATTTGGACATGTAAAGCTCTTAGGGTTTTTATTTGGGCTCTTTGAGATAATGAGATCTTAGATTTTTATTTTTTTTTACAGTTATGTGATGAGAAATCAGAAATCATCCAGGAAAGGAGTCTCCTAGTTCTCTTTCTCGTTCCAATAAAATGTCAGGTAACAAAAGTGCACATTATTGACTACTTTAGTGTTGCATCGTTGCATTTAGTATCCTCTTTAGTTTTTAATTATGCCAATTGATTTGATAGGTAATCAAAATACGCTGGAACGATTCTTGAAAAGAAAATTACCCCCAGCTGGTGATGATGAGAATCCTGAGGGAGGCACTTCAAGAAGAGATGGCAGTGCATCAAACGTCAATCATTCTTCACGGGTCTCACGACACGAGGTTAATTTTGATGAGGTTCCATATGATTCTGCAGATAGAAGGAGAATATCAGATTACGTAGGCCAAAAGCTACAAGATGACATAAGGCGAAAGCATTTAACTAGAGGACCTTTTGAACCACAACCTGGTTTCAAATTTCCAGAGAAAATGATAGCAGACCATCCGCGTGGATGTCAACCTACATGGTTCACCTACATATGAGTGGCTAGAGTATAGTGAAAAGGTGGATAAGTGTTTTTGTTTATATTGCTACTTATTCAGAGATTGCAACGTGGACCAAGGTGGGAATGATGCATTTGTTATTAATGGTTGGGATGGCTGGAACAAATCTGATAGGCTTCGAGATCATGTAGGCACCAAGTGTGATAGTTTTCATAACACAGCTGTGAAAAGATGTAACAATTTGTTAAAGCCCGACCAATTAATATGTGCTTCTTTGAACAAGCAAAATAATGTCACTAAAGAGAACCATTTGATTCGATTGACGACTTCCATTAAAGCTGTTCGGTACTTATTGAATCAAGGCCTTGCTTTTCGTGGACATGATGAATCAAAGGAGTCTACAAATAAGGGAAATTTTCTAGAGTTGGTATAGCTTTTAGCAGAGGAGAATGAGAAGGTGAAGAAAGCTGTAAGTAAGGCTCCTGAAAATAATAAGATGATCACTCCAGAAAATCAAAGGGATATCACAAATTGTTTTGCTGAGGTAAGAGAACCTTAGCATATTATTTTGCTTCACAAATTATGTTATCTCCATAGTCCAAATAGATAAATTAATTATATTATTATTTGTTCTTATCATAGTGAAATCTATCATTGAAGAAATTGGTGGGGATGTTTTCTGCATATTAGTAGACGAGTCAGCAGATGTTTTTGGCAAGGAACAGATGGCAATTATTTTGCGGTACGTTGATAAGCTCGGGGAAATAAAGGAGAGGCTTATAGTTGTTGTCCGTGTGCAAGAGACATTAGCTTTATGCCTCAAATCTAACATCTATTATGTGTTTGCCAAATATGAATTAAGCTTAAAACAAATTAGAGGACAAGGGTATGATGGAGCCAGTAACATGAGATGTGAGTTCAATGGTTTAAGGGCTTTAATCATGAGAGAGAATAGCTCAGCGTATTATATACATTGTTTTGCTCATCAACTGCAGCTAGTCATTGTTGCAGTAGCTAAAAAAAATGATGATGCTAGTGATTTCTTTTACATGGTATCCCTATTGCTTACTGTGGCGAGAGCTTCTTGCAAACGTAAAGATATGATTCGAGAAAGTCAACATGAGAGTTAAAAAAGCCATAGGCAGTGGACAACTAAGTACGGGAACCAGATTAAATCAGGAGCAGTCCCTTCAAAGAGCTGGAGACATGCGTTGGGGTTCTCATTATAAAACCCTGAAGAGCCTAAACAATTTGTACACTGAAGTTATTGAAGTGCTGCAATATGTTGAAAAAGAAGGTCCAACTGATGCAAAGAGACGTCAAGCTCGTGGTCTCATGAACTATCTCAAAGATTTTGATTTTGTGCTCCACTTGAAGCTAATGTTGCTTATTTTAGGACATGCAAATTCTTTGTCGCTGTCATTGCAAAGGAAAGATAAAGACATATTGGAGGCCATGTTAGAGGTGAAGTTAACTAAGCAAAAATTTCAGCAACTTAGAGATGATGGCTGAGATTCTTTATTGGAGATTGTATACTCCTTTTGTGAAGAACATGGCATTCCTAAACTAGATATGGAGGAGAGCTATATTGATCGGCATAATCCAAGGAAAAAGACCAATCGTACCAACTATCAACATTATAGATATGATTGCTTGAACCCAATTATTGACTTGCAACTTGTAGAGTTTAGTGACCGTTTCAATGAGGTAAATTCTAAACTGCTTACTCAGATTGCTGCTTTCAGTCCCAAGAATTCATTTTAGGCTTTCAAATTAGAGACATTGATGGAGTTGGCTAAGTTATACCCTGATGATTTTAACTCAAAGCAACCGAAGGATCTTGGCCTTGAGCTTCCTATTTACATTGATAATGTGCGAGCTGATGAAAGATTTGACATTTTGAATACTATTTCTGAGCTTGCTAGGCTGATGGTGAGTACAACAAATAACCTTTCTTTTCCTTTGGTCTATCGGCTTCTCAAGCTAGTACTAGTTCTTCCTATTGCCACTACATCAGTTGAGAGATGCTTTTCAGCAATGAAAATCGTGAAGACAATATTGTGAAATCGTATCGACGACAAATTTATGAATGATTGTATCATATGTTTTGTGGAACAAGGATTTTTAGCAAAAATTCCAATTGATGATGTGATAGTTCACTTCATCAAGGTGAAGGACCGTAATCGTAGAGAGAAACTATAGGAGGTACTAGAGGCTTATTTTATGATAATATATTATTTATAATTTTATTGATTATCAATATTATACATAATATTTTTTTCAAGTTAGTACCATATATGTTTGTTCTGACTCCGACCCTGGCGACCTTTTATCCTGGCTTCGCCCCTGCTTTTTATCTAATAATTTTAAATTTGCATTATAAAAGTTAAAATTTGTTGGTTAAATTATTAGTCAAAGTTTGTCAAAGTTTAAATCTTGATATACGTGCGCACTTTATAAAAGCAAAAGGAGGGAGTAATAACCAGTGTATGTATTAATTATCACACAGAGAATTTATTGTAGAGTTGTCTATGTATGTCAAATAGACAATAATTATATTAAACGGTTATAAATGCCCTGATAGGAGTTTCATTACCATAAAATTCTTTGGTTTGGTTACCTAGTTTCTAGTCTCGATAATCTGATCTAGGTAATCGTGTAATAAAACCGTGCTCTCAGAGCAAGGTTAATAATAGAGAGAAGTGCTTGACTGTTAGACAAGATATAAGAACCAAGTCATACAGTGGTAGTTTATTACTTGTCTACACATTATTATTTTTTTATCATTTACTATCTTCTCTTTTCATCCACCATCACATCTTATCTCTCAGCTGGCCCCACCTCTACATAGGAGGCCGTGTTCAGCTTGTTGCTTGCATGAGAGCCAAGCTCTCTTCTCTCTCCTCCTTTGTCTCCTCCACATCAGCAAACATGCTGACTAGCTTGGCTATAAGGGCAGTCCCAACCCTCCAACTAGTATAGTTTTCATAGCATTAAATAGGGTGACATGTAGGACTATTGGCTTATGTGACACTACATTAAATATGAGAGAGAGGAAAAGAGTAAGACACTGGGTCTTATGTAAGACCCAGTTTCTACAGAGAATCTATGCATATGACACTATCAAGTTTGGGTTGGGAGATGACAGTGTCTTCGTTATAGATAAAAAACAAATACGATTGGTGGATATGAGAGATGATGAATTTATTAAGGACCCGTACTAAAAAAATCACGAGTTGGAGAACACAATGTCTAAAGTAGTGTCTTGCTAACATGACATCATGGACACTATGGGTTGGGACTGTCCTAAGAGCATTATTGTACTTGCTCTCAGAGCATATTTACCTAGCCTAGCCTAGCCTAAAAAGGTAACCGAATCAGTAGTTTCATATGGATGGTCGTGTTTCTTTCCCTTTAAAAATATTTTTTAAAGGAAATCTCGTATGCATGGAGTATTAAATAAAGTCTATTTATAAAACCTTTTTAGGAATGAATGTAACTTTACGCGACGAATCTAATGAGCCTAATTAGTCCATGATTTACTACAGTAATGCTATCGTAATCATCATCTAATCGTGTAGGGCTTGTGAATTAGTCCAAGGTTGTGAAGGTAATTTTGTAAACTGACTTTATTTAATAATCCTTATTATTGGTCAAACGGGGTGGAAAAATATTTCGACCCAAAGAAACACGGTCGATGGAACTTATTTCACAGTAGTGTTTCATAGGGATGAAACTCGTTTGACATGCCATAAAACTCTATTTTCTTTCTTCTGTGCCACATTAGCAAATTTAATGACATACAACCTAATTGAGACTGGCCTAATCTAAATCTTAAGTATAAATGGGGGAGCACAAAAACCAAGATGAATTAATTCATGCCCGACATGTGCCTGTCATATCTGGACAAACACAGGATAGATCAATTGCAGCGACACAAGCTCCATCGCTATCACCAAACAGATCAAATTTTGTAACTCCTGCGAAAAACTCTGATTAAATGATACAACTTTGGAACTACTGTGATATGACTCTGGTCAAATGACGAGTATAGTAAGCTACATGAGGCAGGTCTAGTTTACCAAAAAAAGTAATGAATTACAACTGAGGAACGCTCAGGCAAGTGCTTTCTTGCGAAGCCAGATGCATCCACAATAACAGCATCCAACAACAGGCAACCTCCCCATAAAAAACCACAACCTTGTGTAAATTTATATACAGGAAAGACGGTTCCTATAAATTACTAAACGCTAACTTAGGTCATTTGATAGAACTTGCTGCGAGAATTCACACGATGTATGTTTTCTTCAACACTTTCTTGCCCCGTTTCCGGTTCGTGCTCAAAGCGTTAAGGATTTCTGCATCCTCATCGTTCCACAGAATTCTAGCAGCGTCAGGCTTCTCCATTAGTAGCTTTGCTACTAGGAACCCAGCAATAGACCATGTTTGGTACAGCCGGGACTGTTTCCCAATGAAGCGTGCCCGCTTGGTGTCATAATATTCAGGCCACTTGTCTGTAGCAATACGCCTCTCAGCTACTTCTATTGCTTTTGCAGCAAGCTCAGGTCTGTTCATCTTGATACATGCCACTGTGAGCTGCACATAAGGATAGCAATTGCCAAAAGAAAAAAAACTTGTGAGATTACATAATGGAAGAACAGAACAGGAAATAAATAAATAGATCACCAATAGATCTCTACAGTTTATCAAGAAAAGAAAAGCCATCATGCTATATGCATGTACAATAAAACCCCAAGTCAACATCATGTGGCACTGAATCAGTACTAGTAGAAAGCATAGTCTTCAAGAATGTTCAGAAAGTGCAAACCTGCCACAATAATGTTGGCCAGGACCCTCCATTGTGGTACGACCAAGGCCTGTCTCGACAGAAATTGGTAAGGGTATGAGCAAAGGAACTGCAATATGATCTCAGGTAGAGGGCAAGAAATTGAGAATATTATTTTAAGACTCACGTGTTTTTAGGGTCACTTCCAGTGATGATTTTCCACTCCTGGTTCTCAAGAGCAGGATAACATATCTTCAGTGGCATCTCAGCCACTAAATCAGACCACTTAGATTCAATAAGATCCAAAATGGCATGTGATTGATGAGTCGTTGCCAAGCTGCTTACTATTGACCATAAATTTCCCAGTGAAAAGAATCTAAAGTCCATATGAGCTGGCTGGAGGTTTCCAATAAAGTAGCCCCCTTTAGGAGGTATCCATTCAACAAGCCATGGAGAAATCTGATCGGGGTATATGTTAAACTTGTTGACAGCATCGTAAGAATATTCTTCTGTTTTATACCGGTATATCTCATTCAATTTCTGCATATCCACCCAATAGTACTCCCTGATATGAAAGGACAGTGCGATAAGTCTGTTATTTAGGGCGCGGATTAAGTCAGCTGACCCATCTTCTGGAGTCAACATCTCACGTGCACACAAGAGAGCTGAATAGAAGAGTGCCTACACAGAAAACAATGTGTGAGCTAATTTTTATCACAGAAAAAGTTGTATGCACTGTTTTATCTTTTTTTTAACTGTAGCGTTAACAAAGCTTGAATTGTGTTTTTCAAGGCTACTACACTTGTAAACTTGTGTCTGCATACAAAAGTCCACTGAGGCTTGACTTGTATTGTTCAGTCAATTAAATTCCTTAATTTGGAATGTAATTGTCAGTTTGCAAACACTATTACGCCATCAGTATCCAGATCTCCAATCTTATCTGTGGATCCAGTTTCTTCTCTGCACTAATTTTTTTTATGGTTTTACAATCCCCACCACCACTGATAATCAGCCTTTTTTAGATAATGTCCTGACAATCAGCCTACATATCCATGTCTATCAATCCTGAAAGCTCATTACTTTCAGTCCATTTTTACAACAAGAATTCAGCCCGACGTTTTAGAAAACTCAATATTATCCATGTTTTATTGCAATGGGCTTTGAACATTAGACAGTTCAACTCAAATGTTTTAATTTAGATTATGAAAATTGCAAGTGTTGTATGCTTTCTGGTGGAAAAACTTCATAATCTGTTCAACAATAACATCAGCTCAAATAGCCGATAACCATGCAAGGTTCCGACCAACAGAGCAGGAATAGAACAGGACTTCTACAAATTCCTAAGACACATTCTGTTACTTTAAGATGTTAAAAGATCAAAATAAAGAAACTAGTTACGTCTCATTTATTCTGATCAACAAGATAACGTTGAGATACTGGGATGCTAGAATTTATTTTCTTGTAATTGAAAATCGACTTGAAAACAAAAACCCACACGGAACAGATAATACAAGTAGGCATAGTAGAAAAGAAAACCTGAATTTCAAGTGGATGTCCATGGATTCCCATTCGACGATCAATCATACATGAACCGTCAGTTACGAGTAACGTAGGGAACATGTCGAAACCATCAGCTAAACAAAGCTTCAGAATCATTTTCATTCCAGTCTGGACATCAATCCTCTCCTGTACCGACAGATCCCCTGAACATTTTCCATATGCCCTAAGCAATATGATCCACCATAGACCTGAAGCAAATTATGATCAAGGACGAATTAAAGATTTGGGAATGCTGAGTAGCCAGAAACAAAAATAACTAATACCATGATCAACAATACCTGAATCAACAGGTGCCACACGTCCTATTGCAGCCTCCCCAAAATCAGGATCCAAGACCTCCTCAGTCGCATCCTCATCGCCATCAAGTGGAATTGTCCGCACTTTGAAGCTGGCAGGCATTAAACCTTGACCTGGACTATGGCAGTCCATTGTTTTCTCCCAGCTCTACAGATCAACTCAAGCTGTCAGACAAACTTACACAAATAATTCAGGACATGCCACTCAATTCAGTGGCAGATTTGTGACTTTATGTCGCACTGACATGTAAAGTTAAGGAGCCAAATGTCAGAAACATAAATCACAAACTCCGAATGACATTGAATTAAGTATCATACTGAAATTCACTCATCTTAGGCAATGCATACAATTATAATTTTTTCTGCCAAAAAAGTTTTTATATTTACAGGGGCAAAGTTCTTAATTAATAGGATGCCAATTGTTTAAGGCTACAACACTGACAATAGTTCATGAATGTCACTGTACATCAGTAAAGAAAAGGGGCATGTGTAACCTTAATTTCCGACAGCATATTCTGCAGCCCCTAGGTCTCTTTGCCACTGTAAAATATACTTGCTGAAATTTCAACGGATCAAGATAAATTTTGTATTTATTTGTTCAAACAAATACATCTGAAGCAACATATTTAAGAAGCCTCCATGTTACATAATTATTCACTAGCATTATCATAATATATACAAGGACCTGAACCTAATGAACAACATAATAAACATAATATTAAATAGCAAGATACAAACAGTACCTGAAGTTGAAGGGTGTGTAGAATGAAATTGCGCACAATTTCATATTCCCCCTTCAATAAAAAGGCAATGCCTGATGGTATGAAGTCCCGAATAAACACTTGATCGTAGTTCACCGGATCACTATCATTTGGATCATTGGCAGCAATCGTCCCAACAGGACTACCACAATAGTAAACCATCGACTCCTGCAGAAGTTCCCAGGCCTCATCCTCGACCGATGACGTTTTCCGCCTCTGAGGTGGAGGCTTGACAGCATTCCCATTTAAACCTCCATTTCCACCTACAGCCTGATCGCCTAGAGCCTGGCTGGCGTTATTCATTGCATCCTTGACCCAGGTCCCGTTCCCCTCTGTGACCCTAGCAAGGTCATCTATCCGCTGGCACTGCCGCCGAACGGACCTCAACCTCGGGATGTTTAGGAGGCCCTGCAGTGCCCTGGCGTTGGGCACCGAGTAGGTGTTCCTCTTCCTCCTCCTAGCGTCTGCCCCGAGGGGCAAATTGGATGCCGGGGAGTGGGCGGCGAATGCCCCCGGCATGGTGTGGAGAGCCACCTCCGCGATCCCCATTGGCGCCTTTGCAACCCAACCCGCCAAGCGTCTGCAAGAAGCCGTGCAAATTCATATTAGCTGCAGCTTGTCACGGAAATAAAGATCTAATCCGAGGAATTCAGCAATAATCCAATAAATTTGAAGTAAGGCGAAGCGTGGCAAGCCATTAATCCAAAACTACCAGCAGGGAGAAAGCACGGGAATTGCTTCGCACAAGCAAATGAACAAAAGGCAACAACTTTTTTCTCCTGTTCAACGAGGACGGGATCAAACGAAGCTTACGTAACGGAAGGAGCAGCGAACGGCGGGAAGGATGGGGATCTTACCGGCCGACCACGACGCTTTCGTTGGGCCGCTATCGCCGCCGGTCGCCGGGGGAGGCGGGGCGGGCGGGGATGGAGCGTGGCCTCTCGAGAAGGAGAAGGCCGCGCGGCGCGGAGTGGGGGCGGAAGGAGGAAAGGGGCGGCGAGAGGGGACGGGAGAGCAAGGGCGAGGGGATAAAACGAGGACGACCCGAGACGAAACGGGGAAGGCCACGGTCCACCACCCCCACCAACCACCTCTCTCGCTCTCCCACGCCTCTTTCTACTATTTTTGTTTTCCCACTCTTCCTTTTTTTTGTTCTGCCCCCGCTTAGCATCTCCAAAAACATATATGTACGGTATACTCTCAAAATCAGACACTAATTTGAGTAAAAATTATTTTTTATATTATTATATTTTTTTAACAGCTTCTCAGTCATCCCGCTCTTCATTTTAGGCTAGCAAAAAATCCGAAATTAAGGATATTTATATTTAAATATCCGATTAAAAGGTGTTGGAGGGTGTTTTTTTACTAAAATCTCTATTTTGTAAGTTAGAAAGATATAAAAAGTCTCTTGGAGATGCTCTTATCATGATTTTTAAAATTTTGTATAACAGTGTTACAGGAGCAAATATTTCAGTATGCTGATGCCACATAGATAGATCTATATAAAATATGATACTGTTAGGAAGAAACATAATCAATATTTGTAAGCTTGTGTTTGTGAAAGTGGGCCCACACCATCAAAGATCACATCATCAAATTTTAAGCCACAACATAAGATATACTTCATCCGTCCCTAAATAACTGTCGTTGTTGGTTTTCGTGCCACGACTTTACTTCAATTTGTAGAAAATACGTGCAATATTTTAATCTCCAAATAAATTTATTAAAAAACTAGATTCAAATATCTATATAATAATATTTATTATGTACTATAAATATTAATGTATATTTTTATATATTCGGTCAAAGATATTTCTCGGGAAGCGAAACGACCTACATTTAGGGACAGAGAGAGTAGGATACAACTTTCACGTCTCTCCTATTAAGCTCTACCACATCATCGGGAATCATGTGGCAACTAATTAAGGACTAGAAAGAACTCACGTGCGGCACGCACGTTTATTGATGACACGTAGGTAATAAAACATTGTCACTTGAATGGACTAAACAGACCAGTCGTGCGAAACGCTTTTAAAAATAATTTATATTCGCTCTCTCATATATAGAGAGATTTAGGTATTCTCAAATCTAGAAGCACATCATTTTTGAGATAGTTGATCTTTATTTATATGTAGAAAAACTCTCCAATCTATTGTCTATTAGCAATATGGGATTATCATATATAGACGTGGTTATAAATGTGGGTATATTTAGGTGGACCCTTTTTTTCTCTTCGAAGTTTTGATGTCCTTGACACTTCCGCGTAGAATTGTTCCATTTTTTCCTGGTGCTTCGTACGACTTGTGTTGGTCTCCTCAGATTAGCAATTTCGAAGAGAAAATTTGGTGCTTGTTTCTTGCTCCTGCTTGGCCGTGAACTTTATTTTTATTGGTGCAATAACCGTGTGCTTTTCTTCTTTTAATATCCAGCAATGGCAATTAAATTTGTTTCGGTTGTAGGAGCCATGCGTATCGGTTGATTCCTTTAAAGAAAAGGCTCGGAGGATGTTTCACGGTAGAAGAATTATTTTTCAATTTGGAGGTTGTTTCCTGTCCAAAAAATAGGTGGGTACAAAAAAACACCGGTGAAAAAAGGGGCTAGAGGTGAACTCGCGTGGGGTTTTTCGCTCTACCAAAAAAACTTCCGTAATATTTCTTTTTTTCCTACATCATGGAAACAGATGGGTCCATTGTGAGGGGTATGGAGGGTTTTCGTTGGTAGCAAAAGTTTTCAAAAGAACTCATTCCTAGATGAATTGAACATCTTCTTTTATGCTGGCCATTTCTTTCGTCAATTCTTGGTCCATATGTATGTCCAGGTAGAGTCAATGCAACTTGATTGATACTCTAAACCGGAACATCAAGCTCTTATGGGGTAGTGTACGGTGTCACCCATAATATGAGGGCACAGGCTGACTCTTTGGTTTGTAGAGTCAATGCAACTTGATTGATACTCTTTGATAGCAGCTGTCTATTTAGCTGTCTTTTAAATAGACAGCTGCTGTCTATTTAACACATACAGACAGTTCAATAGTCAGCTCTACAATAGTTTAGACAGCCGCTGTTTATTTAGCTGTCTGTGTGATGATAAATACGCAATCTGGTTTCTGATGTTTTGCATGGGAGCACGAGCCAAAGCAGTAGACGAGATAGTAGACAGCAACACTCTCTTTCCTCATTAAATGATAGTCACATGATCTATGTGACAACAAAAAGACAACTGATGTCTGTGGATTGTACTTACCCTTAATTTACCGAGGGTCGTTTGACGACGATGCTGTGCCGTGCAGTTGCCTGATGAGTGTGCGAGGGCAGGGCGAGCGGGGCCGCCGCCCCGGGCCCCCAGGAGCAAGGGGCCCCAACGCGCGCATGCACCCAGTATACATTGCAATTTACGAAATATTTTGGTCTAGCAGCTTTTTTATATATTTGATATTTTAGTCGAGTAATGAATTGATGGTTGTTGATGATAACATGCCACGACGGAAGGATACGATTAGCTTTTGCATCTTGCCCCTGCGGTCAGATGAGTTAAGCGTATGGATCATGGGCCCCGTAAGTAAAAACATTACTAGAGAGATAAATAGTCCACGGTAATCTGTCTGTTGGCACATGATAATTCATCATGTTTGTTTTATTTATTATTTGGAAATGAGAAGAAGATATATAACCTAGAAGCTACTCTGGCTAAATGGTTCTGTGCTTTGGCGCAAGTCACTTGAGTATATTTTAAATATTACTTGAGTATATAAAGAACATGCTAGGAATAAAAACGCGATAAAATGAAGGAGTTGTTGGTGAATTTAACTCTTACTTAGAATTTTTTTTATGATGGAACACTTACGTAGAAGCTTGGGTATGTCCAGTGACGAAACAAACTTATCAAATTCTTATGTGTTAGTGCCTGAACTAAGAAAACAAAAGAAAGTTTAACACGTTTATTCTTTAAGAAATATAATTGTATTCTCACTTTTATCTCCGGTCTTTCCTCAAGATCGATATCCTTTTATCATAAAGTCATAGTATTTTTTTTGTAAAAAATCACATGATCAATAATTTATTTCCATATTTAGAAATATAACATATATAATTTTAAATTAAAAATAATTAACTTTCTCATATCACTCACTGTTTTATTACTAAAATTTAGGTATTTAATAAAGGGCCCCTCATTTTTTCTCCGGGCCCCTGAAATCTTAGGACCGGTCCATCCTTGTAGAGAACCATACACAAGATGAATCTATTGACATGCTTATCGATTGGGTATTCCCAAACCTTCATGCTAATTGTACTTCTGCCAGTTACATGAAGAGCGTGCAATCCTCTCCACGCGGAACGGTGGTTATGCGCTGATGACTGATCGCTTTCCGGGTAAAGAAAATGTATATTATAGTTTTGACTTGGTTGATGACGACACACGGAACAACTCACATGCATGATTGCACATAATCATCACGATTGGATCCGGATGCTGTCCCGATGCATGCTGCATGCATACGTGACTAATTTTTATGAACTGGTTGATCGTGTTTCTTTGTTCACAAATACGAGGCCCCTACCTGAAAGTTGTGATACGCGTGCTGATGTACTTGAAGCTAATACGAGGCCCATGCCGCCTCCATCCGCGCATACCGCTCCAAGATCGAGGCCGAGCTCGCCCGCATCTGCAACGACATCCTCCCGCTCCTGGACTCCCACCTCGTCCCCTCCGCCGGCGTGATAACGCCGTATGAGGTTTTTTTTGCGGGATGAAAAAAAAATGCCGTATTAGGTTTTTTTTGCCGGACGCACGCCGTATGGTTCTCATGCGCTTTTTCCTTTCCAAAAAAAATATAGGTGGTAAAAAACACCGGTGAAAAAAAGGGGCTAGTAAACTCACACTGTGTTTTCGCTCTACCAAAAAAAACTTCCGTAATATTTCATTTTTCCCCTGCATCGTGGGTCCAGGTGGGTACATTGTGAGGGATACGGGGGTTTTCCGTTGGTAACAAATATTTTTAAAAAAACTCGATCCTTTTAGAATAGATTTGTACATGTAAAACCTCGTACTCTCACCAAACTTAAGGATTGTACGTGTATTATATGTCTAATAAAATTTATGGCTAAAGTCATACCCTTTTCTTTGTGTGTCCTTATATTTAGTTTATTTCTTGTGAGCTGAGTTAGTTAGTTTTTATAGTGAAATTAGGTCCTGTTTGTTTCCCTGGCGCTAAACTTTAGCACCGTCACATCGAATATAAATATATTAATTAGAAGTATTAAATATAGATTAATTTAAAAACCCATTACATAAATGAGGAGTAATTTACGAGACGAACCTATTAAGCCTAATTACACCATGATTAGACAATGTAATGCTACAGTAAACATATGGTAATTATGTATTAATTATAGTAAAATTAGGCTTGTTAGGTTCGTCTTGCGAAATAGACATGACTTATGTAATTAGTTTTATAATTAGTTTATGTTTAATACATCTAATTATCACTTATTTAAAGTGCTAAACTTTAGCACCCGGATCTAAACACCACCTTGCTACACTTATGTTGGTGCTCTCGATCCAACACAAATGCTTGTTTTTTTTCTGGATGGAGACCGCGTGTCAGCGCCTACATTGTCATGTTGTTTTACAAACATAAATAGTTTCTTTTCTCCCTGTTTTCCCTTTGGTGTGTATTGTCTAAATGTGTTTTTCCATCTCAATTTTTCCTTTTTGTGTGTGTACTGCTTAGATAACCCTTTGTCTCAAAAGGGCACTCCTGTGGCACTTAAAAGAGAAATGTCCAATATGCCACTATTATTAGCTGTACTGTGTAAATTCAATTCTTTTGCTAAAAGTTCCAGGTTTTGTAGTTCAAAGCTGTAAGATTTTTAAGATGAAGATACGAATTCCATAGTTTTTCACCCAAGCTGCAGGAATGAAAAGCAAAAGAAGAATCGTTTCCATTCCATGTGCCAAAAGGCTTGCTATGTTTCGTGTTCGCGAAGCTGCACATATGTATAGACACACATTTTATCGAGAAGAATCAAGATTATGAGTGTGAAATTGGTGGCTTGGTGCCACTGAAGATATCCATGGACTCCCTTTTGGCTTAATTACTAGTGCTAGTTTTTCAAAATATGTTAGGGTTGATGGATATCCCTAGGCACTAATCTGCACCTCTAATCAAGATCGATGGGATGAATCACATCTCAAATCCCCCATTAAATTTGACTATAAAAAGTATAATAATCAAACCCAAGATATGGCTTTATTTTTTTAAAAAAATATACTCCCTCTGTCTCTTTTTATCCGTCGCCGTTGGTTTTCGTGCCACGATTTAGATTCGATTGGTAGAAAATATGTGTAATATTTTAATCTCCAAAAAATTTGTTAAAAAATCAAATTCAAATGTTTATCTAATGATATTTATTATGTACTATAAATATTAATATATATATTTTTATATTCAGTCAAAGTTGTTTCTTGGGAACCGTAAACGACGGGTGAAAAGACGTAAAAATCTCAGATGGACAAAAAAAAGAAAAAATAAATAAACTTGGTGGACTAAGACGCGGTATGACGCCCAGGTCCAGGCCCAGCCCGGACTACTGAATTTCTTGGGCTTTGGGTTTACTGCATGCAGCTTCGGAGATTTGAAACCAGCGTCCACTGGGCCAGTCACCCACAGTCCCACACGGCCACACGAGATGGACATCAGTGCAGTGCAGACCGTGCTGCGGGCATCCATGCGTGTCCATGGACGTACACATGCCGTGGATGCGGAGCCACGTCATTTGTTCACACGTAACGTCGTTACCGGAGAACTTTGGCCGTGAAAGCATATAAAAAAATCAAAAAAAAGCTGTATGCACAGAAACAAATACGGTGTTGGATGCGTTGCAACACTGTTCTTCCTTTTTGAACGCCAAGGGAGAAAAATCCATCGCGATTCCGTTAGCTGCTCCAGAACACGTTATATGTGCAGGCGCAAGTGCTAAAGCGGAAATCCTGAAGCTCACAGGACAGGAGCGGGATCCAGCAATGCCAGCCCACAGCGTCTGCGGCGACAAAGCGTGTGTCCGAGTGAGACGAACAGAAAGGCGTCGCACCCGGCGCGCTGAAGCAGAAAAAGGCTTCCCCGCCGTTGGCTTTGCGCGCCCGCCAACTCCTCAGCGCGACCCACACCACCTGGCCGGGCCTGGGCCCACCCCGCCTGGCACCTGGCGGGCAGCCCGGTCCCCACTTCCCCCCAGTCCCCACCGAACAAGCGAAGCGCGATCGCCACCGCGACCGCGAAGCGCCCCCGCCGCCCCCGATCAAAATGCCACCTCGCCACCACCGCCGCTCGCGCCGCGCGTGCGCGCTTGGACCGACGCGCAACGGCCTCGACCGCCCGTGCACGCCACCGCGCATGCAGCCGTCCGCCCCGCCCCGCTCTCGCGTGAACAAAGCTCACTCCACTCCACTCCTCCCCCGCCATCTCCTCCCCGTGCTATAACTAGCGCGCCTCGGCGGCCTCCTCCGCACTCCGCAGTCGCCCAGCGCAGCCCCGCATTTCACTCTCAGCGGTCGCGGGGGTTTAAGCGCTGGTTGGTTGGTTGTGGTTCGATCCGATCCGATCCGGTCCGGCTGCGGCGAGGAGAGGAGATGGCGGTGGCGCCGGCGTTGGCGGTCTCCGGGGCCGCGCTCGGCGGGGCCGTGCGGGCTCCCCGGCCCACCGGCGGAGGGGAGTGGAGGCGCGGCTCGGAGCGGCCGTCGCCGTCGCTGGTCGTCGGGCGCGCGGGCCCCTTCTTCCCTCGTAATGATCCCGCAACTCCTCTTCCCCTTGTCTACTCGCCCCGCTCAAGTGCGCGCGCGCGGCGGCGGCGGCTTGTATTGTACGTGAGTGATGTGGTGGTGATGCTTGCAGGGGGCGCTGCAGTTGGAAGTTCCGGGAGGCGCCGGGCCGTGCGAGCGGCGGCCGCGTCCGGGAAGGTGGTGGTTCCTGAGGGCGAGAACGACGGGCTGACATCTTCGGCCGACTCGGCTCAGTTCCAGTCTGATGAACTCGAGGTTGGTGATCCCTCACCGATCCTTTTTCCTGCCTTTCCAGAATCCCGGAACATACCACATTGCATAATTCACCTGAAAATTCTGTGTATATATACTACTGCTAAAGCTGCATGCCTGCATCTGCATGTATTTCCGAATGCTATTCAAGAACACGGTCCTACACCCGATCAGTGAGCTCCCAAAAGGGGCACACGTTCGATGGAGTCACAGCTCTGTGTACCAACATCTTGAGTTGTCTGTATATATATAATCGTCTTCTGAACATCTTGTCTCCCTTGACACATGTCTAGGTACCAGACATCACTGAAGATCACATCGAGTCTTCAGAGACAACACTCGGTGCCAGTGAGGCTGATAAAGCCCTGAACAGAGAGGTATTGGGATCAGCTCTCCAGGAGAAACCGCGAGTTGTCCCACCGCCAGGAAATGGGCAGAAAATATTCGAGATGGATTCCATGCTGCATGGCTACAAGTACCATCTCGAGTACCGGTATGTATTGTGTGCTTGCTTCGCTCTACGGCACACTTCACGGTGCTCCGGTCTTCGATAACACATAAATGGGTGTCTCAAGTGTCACTATGCTCTTTAATTTTATTTTAATTCTTTCATTTCTATTTCACAAAAAAAAAATCCTTGCATTTGCAGTAGCTTGTCTTCAAGGTTTTGCTGGCAGGTCATTTGTAGCATGCAAAATCAATAATGAGCCTCGTTTGTACCTAGGAATTTTCATGTCGATTTGATACCTTAGTTGTCTAATATATCTTCGTTTGTGCCTGGGAATTTTCATGTCGATTTGATATCTTAATTGTCTAATATATCTTCATTTGTACCTAGGAATTTTCATCTTGATTTGCTGCCTAAAGTGTTTCATATGGTTTCACCTAAACATTAGAATGCAATAGACATGTCCCCTTTCAGGATATGATATTTGCAGAAATGGTTGGTAAATAAAATGGAGGCTGTAATGCATGGGTTATAATAATTATTTCTATACTCTGTCAATTAATTGACAACCTCCGTCTCCATCCGTTCTGTATCCTTTTATAAGGATGATATATAGCCCATATGAACACCACTAGCAATCTCACTATGCCTTCATGAATGAAAAACAGGTATAGCCTCTATAGGAGAATCCGTTCAGACATTGACGAGCATGAAGGAGGCTTGGAAGCCTTCTCCCGTGGTTATGAGAAGTTTGGTTTTAATCGGAGGTAAAATTTCTTTGCCATGCAAGAGTTTATGTTTTATCCTATATATAAGAAAATAACTCTGTATCTTCTTATTCTCATGTAGTGCTGAAGGTATCACCTATCGAGAATGGGCTCCTGGAGCACATGTATGCTCTTCTTCTAATCATATTGTTTGTCTTAATACAATATTAGTTATTTAGTTCCTTCTTTCAAATATTTATGGAAATGACCACTCTCCTAGCTATGCTGATATTTCAATTGCATGATCTTCTTACCATCCAAATGAATATCCTATCAGACCTAGCTACTTTTATCCAGAACTAACTCCTACTTCCAATTGCAGTCTGCAGCATTGGTGGGTGACTTCAACAACTGGGACCCAAATGCGGACCGCATGAGCAAAGTATGCTTATGGCTTCAGAAAACATTTTATGTTTTTCTTAATAGATTGGTTCTTTTAGCTTTTCCATTGACTCCATATATGTGCACTCTACAATTGAGTGATAGATATGACATATATGCTTTTCTGTTTAATCGACTCCTTGGAGCTAAGTGTATATTGAATTCATTAGACCGGTTCCGTCAATTGACTGTTGCCAAAAGTCCACTACTAGATATCAGTGTTGCTGCTGCTGTACTCTTAGAGTCAATGTTGCCAACTCGTGGATGTTACACACATATTCTAATTGCCTAGGTATCTTTTACAGATTGTGTGTTCATATAACAGGAGGAATTGAGTACTCATACTTAACAATGCATGGACCTGGACAAGGTTTAACTCTATATGATTGATAAAGAGTTACTAATGCCTGTATCTACTGTACTCTGTTTTTTTCAGAATGAGTTTGGTGTTTGGGAGGTTTTTGTACCTAACAATGCAGACGGCTCATCACCTATTCCTCATGGATCTCGTGTAAAGGTAGGCCCCCACGCACACTTGGTCAGTGTTTTTGGCCTGTGAGTAACTCCCAAAATTTATCAGTGGATGTCTTGACCATATATAGGTGAGAATGGATACTCCATCAGGGATAAAGGACTCTATTCCTGCCTGGATCAGGTACTCAGTGCAGGCCCCAGGAGCAATACCATATGATGGGATTTATTATGATCCTCCTGAAGAGGTCTTCCTTTGTCATATTCTGTACTTATAAATTCCAAACATTTCTTCTTTATTTCTACTTTGTGCTAGCAGTTTTTTTTTGTAAAAGAATATATATCATTTTCCTGGTAAAGTCTGCCAAGTGCATCTCAACCTATTCTATTTGTTGTGGGATCTTAATTTTGCCTTTTTACTAGCCAGTATTTAAAATATTTTACATGCATATGCAGGTGAAGTATGTGTTCAAGCACTCTCAACCTAAACGACCAAAGTCATTGCGGATATATGAAACACATGTTGGAATGAGTAGTACGGTATTGCACTTTTATCCTTCAGCCATATGCAGTTTTAATTAATTACATGCTTCAATAATATTTTGGTACAGTTAACCTTCTTACACTTGTATTCCTTATCTAAGCATGTATAGTAAGTGTATATGTTTCATAAAAATTTCAGTATTCTAATTTTTTAATGAAGTCAGCAACATATAGTTCCAAGATATTGTAGAATCTGTTGATTTATGATTGACGTTGTCTTGATTCAAATGGAAGTTTGAACCTCTCAGAAATGGATGTTTCGATATTACAAGAGAACCTTTATAATTCAATGCCAGCTATCTATTAATTTAACACTGATTGATGCAACTCTGAATGTAACTTATGCTGCTACTATATGCTTATATAGTTCTTAGCACTATATTAGCATTTCAAAACAATATACTTGATTACACAATAATTTATGTTTCTCATGAATGGTTTTGTGATTCGTGGTTATATTTCTTCTACTTTAGTTGCTACATTATGTTTAATGTTGCAAATTAAATTAATATTTCTAACAATTATTGTACTTTCATAAAATGAACATAGTTGATAGCAAAATATCACACTCTATGTTTTGTCTAATTACCGTGTGATTTATACATACATTTTCTTTCACTAATCATTATCTTCTTTTTACTGGCTGGCATTTTCTTATTTTGTTGGCACTTAGATGATTACTAGCATCCTTTTGTGATCAGGAACCCAAGATCAACACATATGCAAACTTTAGGGATGATGTCCTTCCAAGAATAAAAAAACTTGGATACAATGCAGTACAAATAATGGCAATCCAAGAGCACTCATATTATGGAAGCTTTGGGTAATTTGCAAACCCAAGTTTGTTTATCTTGTTTCTTGTATCTACTATTTCCACTGTACCTTAACTTTGGATGCTGTTAAATGCTTGGTAGTTTTATCTTTCATCACCCTCTTTTATATGTGAGAATATGTTTTCTTGCCGCCTTTCCACTATTGCTTCTATTTTGTAGTCTTAAAATGTAACTGTTTGAGCTGGTCTTCAATAATCAGTTCAACTCACATGCATGTGTAGCAACAGAATTAAATGGATATCCCCAATTGTATGAACTGGCTCTGAATGGATAGATGGTCGCATGATACTGTCAATACAGCACTATGGCAACTCATGAGTATCGACGTCAATGCCTATTTGGTTATCTTCCCATGTTTCCAACAGCATGAATTTTGAGATAATATCCATCTCAATTCTTAGTCCTAAATGATGCTTTTTATTCTTGACAAAAATATTATAGCATTGATTTAATATTTTTTTACTTCTATTGCAGATACCATGTTACTAATTTTTTTGCACCAAGTAGTCGTTTTGGAACCCCAGATGAGTTGAAGTCTTTGATCGATAGAGCACATGAGCTTGGTTTGTTAGTGCTCATGGATGTTGTTCACAGGTAATTGACAAATTATTTGTTGTTAACTCATCTGCCATATGTATTATTGCATAAAACTGATGATGTGACAAATTTAAAAGGATGCCAGGTTATTGCCTAGCATCACTGATGGTTGATAAATAATAACTTGCTGGTCGAAACGAAAGGAAGAACAAGCAATTTTTCAATGATAAACCCTCTCGTTACTATGGGTTTCGGCTCCCCCCATTCTTCTTAGCAACACATGGTGACAAATTGTTCTTGTGTCAAACACCATTAGCCAGTTACTTGCCTGCCCTTTGAAGCAATAATGACTGCTCGCTGACGGCAACACCTTGAAGCAATGAATGCTGTGACTGAAGTGAACCTCCCTCCCCCATGAACCAACAATTCAAAGCAATAAACGCTCAATGAATTCTCAGATATTGTAGTGAACCTCCCTCCCTTTTGAAGCAAATTTGCTTAGGTTGAAGTGAATGTTGAGCACTTGGCAGTTATCAACACTAACAAGCGGTGTTATCCATGGAGGACACAAAATTTGCTATACTCTTTGGTTTTGGGGCTTTTGGGGAATGGGGATGAAATTGATCGTAATTTATTGGATACCTTGTTGAGTTACTAAAGTCATTTGGTTTAATACCTTTATCTTTGTTTTCTTCTACCTGCAGTCATGCGTCAAGTAATACTCTGGATGGGTTGAATGGTTTTGATGGTACGGATACACATTACTTTCATAGTGGTCCACGAGGCCATCACTGGATGTGGGATTCTCGCTTGTTCAACTATGGGAATTGGGAAGTATGTAACATGAATGCTCTATTTCCGTCCATTTCGTTGGTTCCCATTTTTCTCCCTGTATGTCTACCAACATTTCTATCTCTATGCAGGTTTTAAGATTTCTTCTCTCCAATGCTAGGTGGTGGCTTGAGGAATATAAGTTTGATGGTTTCCGTTTTGATGGCGTGACCTCCATGATGTACACTCACCATGGATTACAAGTAATTTAAGCTGATATTTTGTTAGTTTATCTTCACTTGCTAAATCTGATGGGATTACTCATGGCTGAGAAGTACCTACTTATCACAGTATCACATTTGCTCTATTATTCCTTTTTCTAAAGTACTGCAATTTGTTTTAGGTAGCATTTACAGGGAACTTCAATGAGTATTTTGGCTTTGCCACTGATGTAGATGCAGTGGTTTACTTGATGCTGATGAATGATCTAGTTCATGGACTTTATCCCGAGGCTGTAACCATTGGTGAAGATGTAAGTGCTGAATTTGTTTGTCATTCAGTATGAATTCTCACACATATTTATGGCAATATTTTCTTATAGTCTAAGTTGCTTTCTGTTTATCTTGACAAGATGCTCCTATTTGGTAATGAAAAGTTACTTTGGATTTTAAGACAAAATGTGCACTAAGCTGTTGCTTAGCGTTATTCTCATTTCTTCAAAGTTTCATAGTCTAATTTAACTCCATTTTATTAATGTGCTTACCAAGTTACTGTTCTTAAGTAAATATAACAAAGCTATGCTTTGCAGCATGTGTATATTAGACTGTAAAAAAGAACTATTTGAAGTTTACTGTGAGGTTTATATTCTCGACTCGAGTATCTTTTCCAAACTATTGGATGCCTATGAGAGGATGCCAAAATTTTGAAATACTAAGGCACTCGGTTGTCCTTGTTCTGGCACCCAGCTTCAATTTAAAAAAAATAATGGGGAGAAGACATACCATTGGCATTGCTTCAAAGATAGGGGAGTTCTGGACTCTTTAGGGAGGTACTTACACAACCTGGGAGCACCTCGGTTTGACCTAGGTGGGTTGCTTCTCAGCTAGAGGCTCTACCAAGTACCAACCAAGCTATTGCCTGGTTCTCACCTACCTTTGATATAGGGATGCGAGGTCATTTGAGCATTGCCTGCTGTGGAATTAGCATGCACCACGTAGCAAGTTGGAATTAACTTCTTGATTCTAACAATATGTGGAGTGCCAAATTTCTAAAGTTATCTTAATTTTTAATCCCTTTCGAAGTAGAAGAATCTCCCACATTGATAACCTTTACCTACACCTTGGAAACTCCAGATTTACTGAATGCCTGGTTTAGTGCACATATACGCCGAGGTTTGGGGGCTATAATTTGATGACAATAGGTCAAGAGCTCCATTTCATTAGCTTACAAAAATAAATAAGAAATTTGAATTAAAAATAATTGGCAACTTTTCTGTTGGCTATTCAAATAACTATGTAACTTATTCAGGTTAGTGGAATGCCTACATTTGCCCTTCCTGTTCATGACGGCGGAGTAGGTTTTGACTACCGGCTGCATATGGCTGTGGCTGACAAATGGATTGAACTTCTCAAGTAAGTGTTCCATATGGCTGCGGGCAATTATTAGTTTCTTGTATTGGTCTGCATGTTGAAATGATTCTATTTCTAACCGTGGCATATCCATTTATTTTTGTATTTTTCATCACTTTTGTTTTCTGTTTTTATTCTACACAATTATCAATATAAGAGGCAGCTAACATCTTCTAAGTTTTCTCATGAGAAACGGTTCCTTTTTTCACTTGTGCATGTGGCTACATACACGGTGAGCACCACCAAATGTGCCTCAAGATTGATGTAAATTTTCAAAACCAACCCATCTGATACTAGGTCATTGTATTACCATTCCACAAATCTATTTTTATGTGTGGATAGGATAGTGAATATACCAGCATATGTACTGTGGCAGTGCATATCTATTTCGCATAACTAGCATTACACCATGCACAATATTCGTCTATTGTGTGCTTATACAAAAAGTCTCTGCTCTTTGAATCTGGCATTTGCGTCATTTCTTTTAAGCTTCTGTTTTGAAACTGCAGATGTCTATCTGTAATGTGCCTTCTGCGTCTATTTCGAGATAGGTCTCAGCATTCCTCTTTTTTTAACTGTGCAGGCAAAGTGATGAATCTTGGAAGATGGGTGATATCGTGCACACACTAACAAATAGAAGGTGGCTAGAGAAGTGTGTTTCTTATGCTGAAAGTCATGATCAAGCACTAGTCGGCGACAAGACTATTGCATTTTGGCTGATGGACAAGGTAACTACTCATAGATTTAATTTCTTGGTATACTACATATTTCTCACACCTATTATTTTCTACAATAATTATTTCTCTTCCTCAAGTTCCAATGAAAGATGTGTTATTAAAAGAACAAAGATAGTATTTTTTGTTAATTTTGTTAATTTGGACTTGTGGACCCTGCTTTTCTGTTGTCTGTGTAATCTCGTGCTTTGGATCAGGATAGCCTTGAAGATTTTTGTCTGAGCGGGTTTTGATTCTATGTATAGCAAATATTGGCTATTTCTCACGATATGTTTTACGAAAAAAATCTATTTGGTTTTTCCCTTGCATGTTCTCTGGAAATACATGTAGAAACACTGAATTATAGAAGAGTACTAATGCAGGATATGTAGAAACACTGCATTATAGAAGAGTACTAATGACATGAGAACCTCACTGGTTCTACTTATGCAGGATATGTATGATTTCATGGCTCTTGACAGACCTGCAACACCTACCGTTGATCGTGGGATAGCATTGCATAAGATGATTAGACTTATCACGATGGGCTTAGGAGGAGAAGGCTATCTGAATTTCATGGGAAATGAGTTTGGACATCCTGGTGAGATTTAACAGCTTTGTTGCACTCAAACCTCCTTTAGATTTGTATAACAGTACTCCATTTTACAACTATCTTGGATCTTGTATAGCAATATTTCATTTGGCAATTATGTTGCATTAACATTTTTTGAGGCCATTGATCTACTTTTGTTTTTGCAGAATGGATAGATTTTCCAAGAGGTCCACAAAGACTTCCAAGTGGTAAGTTCATTCCAGGGAACAACAACAGTTACGACAAATGCCGTCGAAGATTTGACCTGGTAAACTTCCTTTGAACTATGAAATCCATGTTAATAACTGCAATAACATGTTCCTCCGAAAGGCGCAATTCTTATTTTATCACTTACCGAGTGCTTCAATCAACAAGATGCCATTATAATAGCTTGTTTTTATTAATACCAGTGTTTCAAGACTAGAATGTTAAACTGCTTGGATAAAACTTTGTTTTAGTTTATGCTGTTATCCTTGATCGCTAATTGATCATTATGGAATTTTTTGTTATCTTACGTTGTCAGGGTGATGCGGACTATCTTAGGTATCATGGTATGCAAGAGTTTGATCGGGCAATGCAGCATCTTGAGGAAAAATATGGAGTATGTTTTGTATTTTATTTTTTATTTTGGTTCTGCAAATTTGAGTCATTGTTTCTACTAACATTGTATTTCCTCTGTAGTGTCATTGTATTCAAAATTATTTGTCTATTTCACTGGGCTAGTATGCTATGAAAAAACGATCATGAATTATTGTATGTTGCATCACTATCTCTATTTCGTGGTGACTGATTTTAACTGTCTTTTTGTTGCAACCTATGTAAACTTGACAAATTGTAGGTAGTTCCATGATCATAAGTACTACTTGTGAGCCAACATGTTGTAACAGCAATGAAGATTTTCTGATGAAATTGGCTATGTGATTGCAGTTCATGACATCAGAGCACCAGTACATTTCTCGCAAACATGAGGAGGACAAGGTGATTGTGTTCGAAAAGGGAGATTTGGTATTTGTATTCAACTTCCATTGTAACAACAGCTATTTTGACTACCGTGTTGGTTGTCGGAAGAATGGCGTATACAAGGTACGAGACTATAGCACATTTCCCATGGTCAAAGTGTAATTTCCCCCCCCACCAAATGAGCTTGCTCTACCTAATCTCCATCTGCAATTTGTCAAGTGTCATTTTTTATCTCTTGCAATGATGAACATAGTAAGGAAGTTATTGGTGTCATCAGCAGTTCATACTGTTATTTAGTCTCCTTGAAAAAGTAGGCTATTAATTTTGAGGTTTCCAATTTGGTATGCTGCACGAGCAGGCAAAGGAAGGAAATAGGAGTGCCTTTCTACCCTGCTGCCACTGATTTTTCTGTGTCTTCGCGACTACCTTAGCAGTGGTTGATTGCTCATTCTCTTTGCGCCTTGATTTCATATTTGAACACATCTGCATTTCGAAAATTAGGGATTGAAATTACTGAAGAACAGTACTCAATGGCTCTGGGTTCTTGGGTGCTAATAGCATCTGCTATTTTCTACCAGGTGGTCTTGGACTCGGACGCTGGATTATTCGGTGGGTTTGGCAGGATCCATCACGACGCAGAGCACTTCACTGTAAGTTGTGTCCATGAGATTGCTTACGGCATGCTGGTGCAAACTTTTTCCTGACAGATGTGAGCTAACTTCTGTTTGGTTCGTTACTTACAGGACGGCTCGCATGACAACAGGCCACACTCGTTCTCAGTGTATACACCAAGCAGAACCTGCGTCGTCTATGCTCCAGTGGAATGATAGCGATGTGCTGGCTTCTGTGTGCCATGTGTTTGGCTGTGTCGTTGTGAGGAAAGTTTAGCTCCATCTTCTATAAGCTTGAAGCAGCCCCAGAGAGGCAGCATAAGTAAAACATGCTGCCGGTACATTGCATGCGTGGTTTTCTTTTGCGCTTCATAATAGGATGTGATTTGCAACCTCTGGCATTGGGTTGAATAAGGTTCTGCTTCAATTGATGCTGGAAACTCCAGACATCTTGCTGTGTGTTGTGCTCTCAGTTTAGTAGATCGTTGCTACCTTCAGGATGTCGGTTAAACATAGCTATTTTGTTTCTCTTTTTTATTGATGCCTGATTAAAGCTCTGTTATTCACCACATGATCTTGTGTTTGCATTTCTTTCATAACGTTGGGCATTGCGCCGCTACTGCTCTTAAGAGTTGATCAACCTGCAGCTTCTTCTAGGAGGTCTTATAAAAGGACTTCCTTTTTGAACTGTTGTGGAAAGGACACTTTGGGTTATGTTAGGATAGGAGTCAAGGAATATTGGTCATGTATCAGACTACAGAGCAGTCAGCAGTGTGCTCTGCTTATTCTTGACTTCTACTCCTCCCCAGTACTGAGTGTGCCGTGGAGTCAGACACGCTCAGCACTAGCACTCCAATCCCTGAAGACACTGCACCTTCCCGGCTTGGCGTTGCAGGTACCTCTCCTGCCTGCCTTAGATTAGATGTTAACCCTGCAACGATGGACACGGATACCGAAGGTTGAAACAGAATGACTGCAAAGTTAAGTAGTGTGACGGATGCATGCCGTATCCTAGCTCGGAGGAAAACAAAAGGAGACGAGCGCGCATGCACATGTGCACACCAACTCGTGACAGGGAATGTGCACTAGCTAGCTTGCTCAGGAGTTACTCTTACTCGATCGACTTCTTCGATCGCCACAGGAACCTCACCTAACGCTTTTACATACTACTAGTGTACTTGATACTTTGCAGCTGGCCTTGTCATCAATCGAAAGCGGCTTCCCGCTCACATCGGTCAGACGGTCACATGTACGGGAGATGATGTTGTCTGATCGAGCTGATCGTGGCATACGGCTTTCTGCTCAAGAGGCTCATGCTATTATTTGCCATAAGCAGCTATGAGTGTGACTGTGCGATACACTAGCTAGCTGACAGCTGCATATGAAGATAACCACAAACAATTAAAGCAATTAGTATAAATCGCCGGTGCTTACTTAAAGGTTCAGACTGCGAGTAGCTAGGACACTAGCTAGCTAGTATACTCACCAAGTCATCACCATCTTTTGCAAAACAAGAAAAAAGAAACGGATCGAGAAGAAAGGAAACCATCACCAAGCAGCTCGGGGGCACAAGGAAAGGAAGCGAGGAGGAGCGATAAATAGACGACGAGTGGTTGTTGGCTTTGGCTAGCTTCTCCTACTCCCAATTTCTCTGACTGCAGGCGCAGCCTCGATCTGTGTCCATCCTGCCAGTTGGGTGACAGGGTGAGGGATTCGACTGGCACCGAGCTGTTGGGCAGTAGCTAGGACGAGCGAGATGCAGCAGGGTGGTGAGAGTGAGACGATGGAGAGCATCGGCAAGGAGCATCAGATGCAGATCGTGTGCGTGCGGAGCGCGTCGACGGGCGGCGAGGAGGTGGTGGAGTGGGCGTCGGACCAGTCGTCGCGGTCGGCGCTGTCGCTGTTCAAGGAGAAGGAGGAGGAGATCGAGCGCAGGAAGGTGGAGGTGCGGGACAAGGTGTTCTCCATGCTGGGCCGCGTGGAGGAGGAGACCAAGCGCCTCGCCTTCATCCGCCAGGAGCTCGAGGTCATGGCCGACCCCACGCGCCGGGAGGTCGACGCCATCCGCAAGCGCATCGACAAGGTCAATAAGCAGCTCAAGCCGCTCGCCAAGACCTGCCTCAGAAAGGTACATAGTACTAATCAATGTTTACTGCTGTTTCCATGATGATCGATGGTTGCTTGCTGTTGGTTGGTCGGCAAGATTGACACCGATGTTGATGTGTTTGTTTCCAAACATGGTCTCGAGCAGGAGAAGGAATACAAGATGTGCCTCGACGCCTACAACGAGAAGAGCAACGAGAAGGCCACGCTGGTCAACAGGCTCATGGAGGTGACTGTTCACTTATCATCGATTACAACAAACCTGCGTGCTGTACTTTTTCTAAAACTGTTTTCTGTAGCTGTAGTTGTGATCTTTTAAAAAAAATAAGTTTCTCCCAGTCTAGTCAGTGGAGGATGATAAACTTGGTTGGCCCTTTTCCAAGTGAATAGTAGGCCGTTGGATTTGGGCTTGATCTTCTTTCAAAAAAGATTTGGGCTTGATATAGCAGGCCGGGCCCAATGTATTCCCACGAACTGACAGATGTTTGGCTGATTCACTTTTTGGCAGCTGGTAAGCGAGAGTGAGAGGCTGCGGATGAAGAAGCTTGAAGAACTCAACAAGACGATAGAGTCCCTCTACTAGATCTGCGCTGCCCGTCGAACAAAAAGGCGACGACGACGACCAGGTAGTCTAGGCTGGTGGCACCACAGAAGGAGCATGCATTGCTAGTTGCTTCACGTGCAATTTTTTTTTCTTGCGACGTGCATGCGTGGTGATTGGATTTGTGTCAATTTACATTTGTGCTTTGTAATCAACCGACGCTCACGACATATCACAGTAATTGCTCTCATGTAATGTAATTGCTCTATCGCAGCCTCACAGTCGTGCGAACGAACATTCTTAAACATGATGGTCTCTAACAAGATCAAGTTGCATGTTTAGTTCAAGCTCATTTTGCCTTGTTCGGACAGGACCACCTTTTAGTTTCTGTTTCAACTAAACATTTAATTTAATTTGAACTTAAGTATGATATTAAATCTTTACTTCTCCATTTCGTTTTGCAAGGTGTGCACGTATTTTGAGGTTTACACGTAGTAAATTTCAATCAACAATTAGCTTTAGACGATGTAAGATTTGCTATACGAAAATGGCACCATACACAAAAAATAGCTTTTGGTTATGGTTTTGTTGCTAATTTTATTCTTGGTCATTGATATCTTATGTCTAATTTTTTATGTACACTACCAGAATGATCGACATCTGCACCGGGTGGGAAAGCCCTTTAGCACCGGGTTTCCCACCCGGTGCAACTAATCCGAGGCTAAAGGGGTACCCCTTTAGCACCGGGTTGAATAACCGGTGCTAAAGGGGCCCTTTAGCACCGGGTGCAGCCACGACCCGGTGCTAAAGGGCCTGCCCCGCAGCGCCGGTAGCAGGGCCTTTAGCACCGGGTCGTGGCTGCACCCGGTGCTAAAGGGCCTGCCTTTAGCACCGGTTGCTGCCTGAAACCGGTGCTAAAGGCCCCGGATTTCTTTTTTTTTTTTGATTTTTTCAGTAGCCATGCGTGCACGTCTATATACGTATATATTCTAATACGTGTATTCTAATGCGTATTCGGCCGACTCTATATTCATACTAGCTGACATTTCATCAAAATAGAAGACATATATATTACAAAAGTAGATATTCATGCATGTCAACTCGAGTTATATATATTTAAACTGTATTTTCTACATAATTAAGATTGACGACTAGCTAGCTCTCGTTGGACTGTCCGGCACGTCCTCCAGTATTGGCGAGTGGAATTCTCCTCGGGGATTGACGACCTCATCCCAGATCCATCCGACGAGCTGTTCTGCAATTGCGTCAATTCTTTCTATCTCTAGGGACTCTTCCTTCAGGTTGAACATCTATAATTTAAAAATATTTGAAAGACATTTAATCCGTCGAGTTGGAGACAATAATTGTGCACTTAATAATAATGGAAATGTCTTTATTATTACGTACCATAATATCGCGTTGTGTGAGCTTTTTATGTCCCCAATTCCACATGTAGTCGCACACATAGTATGCACATAAATTATTTCCCGGTCCCTGTTTGGCACACTGTCGACCAAAAGAAATCTAGTAAAATTCATATAATATATTAGTCGATGCCTACATGTACAAATTACTTGCTTACCGGAAAGCCAATGTTCCATTTTAGTGTTTCATGTTGTATACCCGTGTGTTCTGTACGAAATTGAATCCAGGCCCTGCGAACAAAAAAATTGAGTTAAGTCATTGCGAGTGGAAGGGGTGGATTAAGTAGGGGAAAATATACATCACCTTGCCATCATGTCCATGATGTTCTGTAGTTTTTCTTTTGGGGTGTGCAATGAATCAAAGACGTTCACGACACCCCGATCAGGACACAATATAATTAGGAACCAGTGGAATCTGTGCACATGTATACATTATAATCAGAAATGAATTGTTACACAGACAGTATAAGAAGAAGGCTGTGAATGTACTCACTCGATGTTGTACGGGATTAGTATGGAGTCACAGTAATTTTGTTTCTTGATATATTTGTATAGGTTTAAATATGTTTCCTCAGGATTGTGCATTATCATTTCTTCACTTATCCTTCGAGGGTCAACGAAACCAACGTCATATATATTGTCTCTGCGACATTTTTGAATCTCCATTCTGCATATGTTAAGCAATAAATAAAGCCCGCGTCAACATAGATTGGAATTATTGTTTTTAAACTGTGAATTATAAGCAACAACAAAGTACTTACAATGTCCAACATGTGATCAAATCCACGTCCATGGCGTCGCGGTGGTACAGCTCATATATATCATTAAACCTGAGCCAGACAAAATCCGCGTCACCATTGTAGAAGTCTTGGTCCTTCACGCCTACTTTTATCATGCGCCGTTTATTCCTTCTTGATTCTTCCAAATACCAGTCATGGAATCGGCGCATCTTCGTTTGTAGCTTCCTCTCCATTTCAGGAGGGACCATAGGCTCGCCAAGCTTAAACGGCCACTTCAGCGTTGTGTTTACTGGCACATCTTCTTCCCCCAGGACTTGCGCTCTGGTTAGTCCAGTCTCGGCCATTACTCGTTGAATGTTAAGCTCGTCCAGAGATGGCAATGGACCCAAGGGACGCTGAGGTTGCTGGCCGAGTTGAGGAACCTTTTTGGATGGGCCCGCCTCCTTATCCGCAGCCTTCCGTTTCCGGCGAGATTTCAGTAATGAGCGGTCATAGTCTGTTACTATTACTTCCTTCTGTTGACCCTTGCTCAAATTACCGAGGAATGACTTCACGATGGTGGGATCAAGCTTCGGCTCCGCCTCAGGTTTTCTCCTCCACTCGGCCATTTGCCTCTTTGTGTCTGCTTTTACCGAGGCTTCGAGCTCCTCTAGAGTCTTCTCGCCCGCTCTTTTCTCTGGTGCGGGCTTCTCTCTAGTTTTTCGCGCCTTCTTCGCTGGTGGAGTGGGGGCAGAGGCTTTAGTGCGGCGTCCCCTCTTCGGCGGAGGAGACGGAGACCTCTTCGGCGGAGGAGACGGAGACCTCTTTGGCGGAGGAGACGGGCTTGCATCAGGAGCTCCCGGAGAATCGTCATGATCCAGTGGATCTCTTGGAGGTGACGGGGGCTTGTTGGTAGCCGCAGGTGTATCGGGTATAACGATGTCTGCCTTGCTCCATAGAATGATGCAGTGAGAACACTGACCGAGTTTTGTTTCTCCGTCACCTCCGGGGATGTCAAGTTCCAAGTCTTCCCAGCTGGTGACGACTTGCTCCACCTCAACAGGTACGTAACCATGTGGAATGTCATTGCAGTGCCATTTTTGCCCTTCTTCCACACGTTTGGTCATACCGTATGCGACCTGATAAGTTAGTAGTCACAAAGAAAGTTAGTAAATGAATGGTATTTACGGTGAAATGTATGCAGTATGAACTAAGGTCGCATACGTACCACCACAGCTAAGTTCTTCTGCCTGACGACAAGCTCGCACGCGGTCCGTTGAGTTATTTCATCCACGGTGTAACGGACCGCTTCGGCGGCCTGTGTGGAAGCGTGACTGCTTTGATATTGCTGTGGAGGGCTAATAAGGGCCGCATCTTGGAGAGGTGCATGCTCTGTGGAACCGGTCCCGCCTGTGGCTTGTTGGAGAGGTGCAGGCTCTGTGGAACCGGTCCCGCCTGTGGCTTGTTGTATCTGCAGCCATGCTACCTTCATCCGTCGCTCCATCTCTGACTCCATTTCTTGGAGCTTTGAGCCCTGGGCGGCAACCGTTTGCTCTAGGTCCCTTACCCTCTGCTCATATTCGGCCTTCTTCCTCGAACGGCTCCTATAGGTGGCGGCGTGCTCTTGGAAACCTTTCTTCCATGAGACGCTTGTGCCTACGCCGCGCGTCCGTCCAGGATGCTCCTTGTTCCCTAAGGCATAGGTTAGCTCATCTCTGTCTCTATCGGCAACAAATTCTCCCCTATCAGATGCCCTGAGGATATCGAGGAGACGCTGAGCTAGTTCTCGCAAGTCCTCGGGAAAAACTAAGGAGCCGTCGATTGGGCTCAGGGTGCCTCCATGACCATAGTACCAATGCTTGGTCCTTGTGGGCCAGTCATGTGTCGCTGGAGTGATGCCTCTAGCATATAGATCTTCTTCCATCTTCTCCCATTTAGCGATGCTTGCCTTGTAACCTCCCGAACCCATCTTATGCGAGTACTTCTTATTTGCGGCGTTTCCAGCGTTTCTAGCGCTAGCCGTTGCACCCTCTTCGGAGGTTTTGTACTCAATGAATGCTTCCCACTCGTCATTGGTGATCTTCTTATACTTCTCAGGATCCGGGGCCTCTCCGGTTTTGAGAAATTGCGAGTACAACTTCTTCTTGAAATCCTGAAACAGAACTGCCATCTTCTTCATTGTCCAATCCCTCAGTTCTGCTTCATGAGTGCTAGGCCAGTCGAATATTGCCTTTAATTCCCTCCATAGCATCTCCTTCTCTGTATCGGGGAGCACGTACTCCTCAGTGGGGTCCGTGGACTTCCATTTTCTGATACTAATGGGCACATTGTCCCGTACAATTACCCCGCACTGAGATACAAATTTCTTGGCCACTTTTGGGGGCTCAACTGGCTCCCCGTCATCCTCCACTCGGGTGATGTGTAACTTGACATCCTTCAGCTTCTTCGTGGTCGATCGTTTTGATTTCTTAGCAGAGGCGGCCTACACAAATTACATATATACGAGATGATATAGAGATGGTATACATAATTGACATGTACAGTACAAATTTATGTTATCTATATACACACCTGACTAGACGAGGGCGCGCTACCGGCTCCTTCAATAGTTTCGGCCCTTGCAACATTGTCGCCCTGGACATTTGCGGCCCCTTCAACATCTTCGGCCCTTGCAACATTGTCGCCCTGGACATTGTCGTCCCTTCCAATGATGCCCAACACATCATCCATCGACATTGGTTGGGTTACAATATTGAAAAGTTGATTCGCAAAGAACGTGTCGTTGTCCTCTTGCATGGGTGGGACAGGGGTGTTGTTGTCCTCTTGCATGGGTGGGACAGGGGTGTTGTTGTCCTCTTGCATGGGTGGGACGTTGTTGTTGTTGTCCGCCATCTATAGAATTAAAAATAATTGGTAAGAATTGATTCGGGTGGGACGTTGTTGTTGTTGTTGTTCGGGTGCGCGGTGTGAATTGATTCGCTAAGGGTTTGCTAAGGGGGTCGGTGCGTGAAAAACGGATTCGCTAAGGGGTTCGGGTGCGCGATGGGTTCGGGTACGCCATAGAATTTCCGATAATAAACATTTTCGATAGTATACATTATACAAACATATAACATTTCCAATATACATTTAAATGAAGCACATATATTTCTAATATACATAGAATTTCCAATATACATTTCAATGAAGCATTTTCCAATATACATTTCAAACATATAACATTTCCAATATACATTTCAATGTAAATATCTCCAATACATTTAAATGAAGCATTTTCCAATATACATTTCAAACATATAACATTTCCAATATACATTTCAATGTAAATTTCACCTTCAAAGTTTCACCCTCAAAGTTAGCACTGTTTAGATCACAAATTTAGCACTGTATACATTTCAATGTAAATTTTCCAATGTAAATTTCCAATATACATTTAGCACTGTTTAGATCTCTGTATACATTTCAATGTAAATTTTCCAATGTAAATTTCCAATATACATTTAGCACTGTTTAGATCACAAATTTCACCCTCAAAGTTTACAATGCAAAAAGAAGATTGTCATCACATCAAAATATCATAGCATGTATGGACTACTAAATGTAGATAAAATCAAAAACTAATTGCATGGATTGGTTGTACTCTACGAGACGAACATTTTGAGCGGCACGGGACGAGGGGCACCGGCGCGGGGACGACGGGCGCGGGGACGACGACGGCGGCGGGGACGACGGGCGGCGGCGGCGTGGGTGTCGGAGCGCGGGGACGACGGGCGCGGGGACGACGGCGGCGGCGGGGACGACGGGCGGCGGCGGCGTGGGCGCGAGGACCACGGGTGGCGGCGGCGTGGGCGCGAGGACCACGGGCGGCGGCGGCGTGGGCGCGAGGACGACGACGGCGGCGGGGACGACGGGCGGCAGCGGCTGAGGAGACGAGGCGGCGGTTTCTGTGAGGATTGAGGGCGAAGTGAGGGAGGGGAGAGAAGTCCCCGGCCTATATAGGTCCGGGGCATTTAGCACCGGGTGCAGCCACGACCCGGTGCTAAAGGCCCTTTCGCACCGGGTGGTGGGAAGACCCGGTGCTAACGGCCCCCCCTTTCGCACCGGGTCTTCCCACCACCCGGTGCGAAAGGGCCTTTAGCACCGGGTCTTCTACACCCGGTGCGAAAGGCCGTAACTGTGCGCCAGACTGAGGCCTTTAGCACCGGGTGCAGCCACGACCCGGTGCTAAAGGCCCCCCTTTCGCACCGGGTCTTCTACACCCGGTGCTAAAGGCCCCGTAACTGGCGCCAAACGAAAATTGGGGGCCTTTAGCACCGGATTTTAGATCAACCCGGTGCTAAAGGCCCCAACTTTTCGTTTGGCGCCCAGTTTCCAAACGGGCCTTTAGCACCGGGGGCTACTATTTGGGAATCTTATAAATATAGTTTTTAATGTATAGTTATTAATACTTGTTTTAATTCAGTTATTAATACCTATTAAAAATATATATTAAAAAAGAAAATCTTATACATTACTAGAAAATAAATATAAAATGCTAGAAAATCTTATAAATTACTAGAAAATCTTATAAATTAATAGAAAATCTTTTAAATTACTAGAAAATCCTGTAAATTAATAGAAAATCTTATAAATTAATAGAAAATCTTATAAATTACTAGAAAATCTTATAACTTACTAGAAAATCTTATAAATTACTAGAAAGTCTTATAAATTACTAGAAACTCTTATAAATTACAAAAATTGATAACTAAATGAAAGATTTTGGAACATTAAACGGTCTCAGATGAAAAAGTCATGAATACCAAAATTTCATATCTCATCAAGATCTACAATCTTTATTTAAGTCATTTTTGCATTTGAGAAAGTGGTAGTGTACATTGTTCATTAATCCTAGATTCACTCGCATAGTTTCCAAAACTTTGTTAGAGACTTGTCAAATTTCTACTACATGTTATTACCCATTTTGAAAATGACAAAATGACCTAAATAAAGATTGTAGATAATGATGAAATATGAAACTTTGGTATTCATCACTTTTTCATTTGACATCACCTAGTGTGAAAAAAACCTTGGTTGTAGGTGTCATTTTTAATTCAAAATTTGGATTGTTCAAACACGAGAAGATTTTTCAAAATAATAACATTAATATGTTTCATAACCTGATAGAGTATGATTTTAGGAATTTTTAGGAAGAAAAATGATCTTTTTTGAAGTTTGTACGAGGGAGAACGACTAGTTACAACTTTTATACAGAGATTAAAAAGAAAAATTGTTCTTGTTCATCCAGTGACGTGGCCCGGTGACGTGGCCAGCTCTCGCACGGCCTCCGTGGCCAGGCCGGTCTTTGGCCCCGCCGCAGCGTGGCCTTTAGCACCGGGTGCAGCCACGACCCGGTGCTGATCCAGGGCATTTAGCACCGGGTGCAGCCACGACCCGGTGCTAAAGGCCCTTTCGCACCGGGTCTATACAACACCCGGTGCTAAAGGCCGTAACTGGCGCCAAACGAAAATTGGGGGCCTTTAGCACCGGATTTTAGATCAACCCGGTGCTAAAGGCCTCCAATTTTCGTTTGGCGCCAGTTTCCAAACCAGCCTTTAGCACCGGTGGAAAATATATAGTTATTAATACTTGTTTTAATTCAGTTATTAATTCCTATTAAAAATATATATTAAATAAGAAAATCTTATAAATTACTAGAAAATCAATATAAAATGCTAGAAAATCTTATAAATTAATAGAAAATCTTATAAATTAATAGAAAATCTTATAAATTAATAGAAAATCTTATAAATTACTAGAAAATCTTATAAATTACTAGAAAATCTTATAAATTACTAGAAAATCTTATAAATTACTATAAAATCTTATAAATTACTATAAAATCTTATAAATTACTAGAAAATCTTATAAATTACAAAAATTGATAACTAAAAGAAAGATTTTGGAACATTAAATGGTCTCAGATGAAAAAGTCATGAATACCAAAATTTCATATCTCATCAAGATCTACAATCTTTATTTAAGTCATTTTTGCATTTGAGAAAGTGGTAGTATACATTGTTCATTAATCCTAGATTCACTCTCATAGTTTCTAAAACTTTGTTAGAGACTTGTCAAATTTGTACTACATGTTATTACCACTTCTGAAAATGACAAAATGACCTAAATAAAGATTGTAGATCATGATGAAATATGAAACTTTGGTATTCATCACTTTTTCATTTGACATCACCTAGTGTGAAAAAAAACCTTGGTTGTAGTTGTCATTTTTAATTCAAAATTTGGATTGTTCAAACAGTCTCACACGAGAAGATTTTTCAAAATAATAACATTAATAAGTTTCATAATTTGATAGAGTATGATTTTAGGAATTTTTAGGAAGAAAAATAATCTTTTTTGAAGTTTGTACGAGGGAGAACGACTAGTTACAACTTTTATACAGAGATTAAAAAGAAAAATTGTTCTTGTTCATCCAGTGACGTGGCTCGTGTGCGCCGGGTGACGGCCGAGCAGCATGAACACAGCGCCTAAGTGTTCAGCTGGCTCGGCCGAGGGAGACATTAGCACCGGGTCTATACAACACCCGGTGCTAATGTGCACACTTTAGCACCGGGTGCAGCCAGCAACCGGTGCGAAATGGCCTCGGCACATTAGCACCGGTTGCTGGCTGCACCCGGTGCTAAAGGGGGCGCATTAGCACCGGGTCTTGCCACGACCCGGTGCTAATGTCTTTGCCCTGGCACCCCGCAGCGCCGCCCCCGCTCCTAGCCGTTGGACCCGGTGCTGAAGCCCCATCAGCACCGGGTCCAAAAATGACCGAGGCGGAGGAGGCGGGCGGATGTGAATGATTCTGGTAGTGGTAGGTGTATAATACACAAAAAATTGCCACTGAAAATTATTGTCGTTATTTTTATAACCGGACAACTCTACCATTGGGCTTCAACAGTGCTTACAGCCTCTTTTTCAAAATTTAAGCATGGTTTGACTTGGCATGATCTTTAGATTGAGATTATGAACTATGATTTTTCTTAAAGCGCATTATTTAGTAATAACATAACAAGCATAAGATACCACTTTCAAACAAAAATCCAATTATACCGCTTTTGTTTATAACAAAATTTGCATCTTGTAAGGTTATTTATTGATGAAAAATGCTGAGATTTGAATATTCTCTTTGTCTACTCCCTCTGTGCCTATTTATAGGTCGCCGTTGGTTTCCGTGCTACGATTTAGATTCGATTTGTAGAAAATATGTGTAATATTTTAATCTCCAAAAAATTTTGTTAAAAAACTAGATTCAAATATCTATCTAATGATATTTATTATGTACTATAAATATTAATATATTTTTTTTATTCAGTCAAAGTTGTTTCTCGGAAACCGTAAACGACAGATAAAAAGGGACGGAGGGAGTAGTTTTGAAGCCTAACTCCAATATTGTTTAGTTGTATAGCTCAGCTTTCAATTTCATTTAGTTCTGGCCTTTGAACTAAGTTGAAGTGGAACTTTTTCTAAATGTGTTGTGGGGGGAGGGGTACTGAAACACCTCCAATGTTTGTTAAAAAAAATCTTATAGTATTTTCGGCATAAGCAATAAAAAATGTTTTCTGGCATATGGAATAAAAAACTAGAGTCTTGAAAACAAAAATATTAAATAAATCTAAAGAAGAGTTATAGTTTTCAAATAAATTTCTTCATCCATTTGCGTGGGTTGTGGCCATCCAAACATTTGTTTTTTAGCTAAAGTATGCATGTGCCGGAGATCTCTCTTCATATCTAGGTTTATTGATTAGCTGAAGCTTCTTGAACTTATTTCACAATCTACTTTTAGTTTTTGCGAAGTTCCTTGTGTCTGAAATATTGCCAAGATTATTTTTAAAAAACATGGCGGTGTTTTGAGTATGTTTATTTTCCTTTTTAAATTTTAATAAATGTGCCACATAAGTCATTTCTTTGACTAAACTCAAGGGTCACAATTAAAAAAAATTAAAAATTAGGGTACTCGAAGCAAACGATAATTGAAGTTACGGGTTGAAATTAAACAAATTAAATAGTTGGGGTACGACTTTGTTTGATCGAAGCTTTAGAAATTCGGAGATTAAGCATTTGATTTACTGATTGATGGTATAAATGTTATCTTGCAACCGAAGGGAGTATAGAAAAAAAACGCAACGAAGGTCAGCACGCAAATACATGGGCCATCTTCTCACTAGCTATTCGATCTGTAGGGAAATGGTTCCCATTTCTAACGCGTGCCGTGGCATCTGCTCCGATGGCGTGTGATAACAAGTTTATAAGCACATGGTTTGCCGCGGCCGGCCGGCCACGACCTTATAGTCTATCTAACGAAAAAATATATATAAGAGGAGGCCCGGTCGGTCACAATCTGCTGAGCGAGACGCTGCGAAAAACTCCCGCACAAGCTGACACCGCGAAAAACTCGACACGGCACGGCGGACGGGCGGGCGGGCCGTCGAGGCCACCCCCACCCGCGCACTCGAGGCCCCGTCACCCGGAGAAGAATTAACAACGCGGCGGGCGGGGCGGGGCACCGCCGCGGAAAGCGAGCGCTTTGCTTTGCTCGGCCACCTGGGCCCCTCCATGATGATTGACTTGCTAATCGCGGGCTAATCCAACGACTCCGCGCGGATTATAACAATGGCATCAGACTCCCCACCCCGGATATGATTTGATTTGATTACCGTGGCCTCCGCGCTCGACAAGTGAGCAACCCAGCATAGATTACCATTATTTATCGGCATTAGGAGGAAACTAAACTATTTCCCACAGGCGCGGCGGGGCAGGGGCAGGGCACACTCGCCATCGCCATCGCCATGCGTGCCTCTATCCGCTCTTCTTCCCCCGTCTCCTCCTCCTCGTCTTCGCCTTTAATTATCCGAGGATCGGAGGACAGGAAAGGATGGTGAGTGGATAGAAGCTTCTTCCAGCCGGGAGACGAGCGAGGGGATCGGCCGAGCTCGCTCCGGCCATGGCCAGGTACGCGCGCGTGTTCTTCTGCTTTTGGCAGAGGCGAGCTATCGATCGATTTCTCTGACGGGATTGGCGAAGCAGCAGAGCAGCGCGGAGCAGGAGGGGGGTGAGTGAGATGCCGGAGCAATGTCATCGGCGGGCGATTCCAAGGGCGGGATGGGTGGCATGAACATGGTGACCACGGTGATGGCCTTCTCGGTCAGCGCCTTCTTCGTGCTCTTCGTCTTCACCAGGCTGCTCTGCGCGCGCCTCCAACTGTCCAGGGCCGCCGCCGCCGCCGACTCCTTCGTCGTCAACGTGAGCCGGCCGCCGCTCCCTTGGCTTCATTCTTCCCCTCCCCGCCCTCCTGTGTTATCCTCTTTGATGATAGTGACTCTTGTCGGGAATCAAATTTGTGTGTGCGGCCGTGCATGCAGGTGGAGCGCGGGATCCACGGGCTGGAGCCCTCCGTGGTGACGACCTTCCCCACCGTCAAGCTCGGCGACGGCGGCCCGCAGCGACCGCCGGTGCAGGGGGAGTCGCAGTTAAGACATCGATTCCCTCTTGATTGCTCTTGCACTTTCTTATTACTCGTTTGTTTTTGGCAATGATACGCTACGCACATGGCTGCAAATCCGCTTAGTTCTGATACTACGTGCATCATGCGCGATTCCACATATTTCGTTCGCAACTTGAGAGATCGATGATGCATCATGTACCAAGTAAAGTTGCATTTTGCCACAGTTGGCAGCCTCGGTGCGCTAAACCTATTACCATTTGTAGACCATTGGCAGTAAAGAATTCGTAAACCCCTTTCGCAGCCCACGGGTACGGGAGGACCAAATGTGGCCCCTTGGAATAAGAGGTTTTAAATTGCCGGAAAGAAAGGGTAAAAAGAGTATAATGCAATCTAGGTTCTGTGCACTTGCTGCAGTTCTGAAACTGGCTTATCACACCATCTGAAAGGCCGTATTGACTACCCGATTTGGGACTTGCAAAAACTGAGGTTGACATTCGCGCAGCCAAAGCGAAAGCAACCCAGCAACGGTGCTGCCGTTTCTACCAATCCAACGGCCGCCGTACAGTAATCTTTCTTCTCCGTGTCTAACGACTAACATGCGTACGTGCAGAACAGAACACACGATCAGCAATCATGCCATTGCAATCCCCACGAATCTGCAAAAGAACGAACAAGTCTACTCCTTTCGCAGTAGTGCAGTCGTGCGGAGAGCTACCTAGCTTCCATGGACTGAAGCTGAACGTCGTGCGTGCTGTGTTGTGCTGTGCAGGTGCTCGGTGTGCCTGGAGGAATACGAGGCCAAGGACGTGGTGCGGGTGCTGCCGGCCTGCGGCCACGCCTTCCACGCGCTCTGCATCGACGCCTGGCTCCGGCAGCACCCCACCTGCCCGGTCTGCCGCGCCTCCCTCCGCGCCAAGAACGCCGGCGCCCGCGCCGCGCCGCTCGACTACAGCCTCCTCACCGCCGCAAGGCCGGCCCCGGCAGCCTCCCAGGTCTCCGCGTCGTCGTCCGGCGACATCGCCGCGTCCCCGCAAGCGGCCGGCGGCGGGCACCGGATGGACATGGGCGTGGATGGCCGGCTGGAGATCGTCACCGAAGAGCCCGCCTCCTCCGGCGACCGGAGCCCAGCTGCTGCTGCCGGTAGCCATTCTACTCCTGGCGCCGAGACGGCGAGGCAGAGCGGGAGCGGCGCCGGCGCGTCGGGGCATTGCTAGCTAGTGAACGCTGACACACGCTGTACATGGAACGGAGCTCAGTGTCAATTGAGATTGCCAGGCCATGTGTTTAGGGGATAGTCTTGGGGATGTAATCTGTTTTTTAACAGGCTTCGTTTTCTGATCTGAGATTCGATTATGCTTGCTTGTGCAGTATCTGGTGTTGAATTAATCAATCAGTCCACCTGTTCGTCGCACAAGAGCAGCTTTGCACGTCGAACGGGCGAGCAGCTTGCACGTGTTTGTCATAAAAAAAAACAGGAGCTTGCTCGTTGCAGTACAACGACGACGTGGGCACGGGGCGTATCGGAAACAATTTTCGCATCGGAAGGAAGGAGAACGAAAGGCTCTAAATTCGGCCCGCACATGAAGGCCCACTAACAAGTCAGCCCACGAAAAGCGCGCGGTTCGGAGGCCGGAGCATGCAGCGCGCTCGGTGAGGGTGACGCTCGTTTAGTCCCACCTCGGGGATTCGAGGAAGGGAGGACGGGAGCTCTGGGTATACTTACCTGGACGGGGTCGATGGCCGATCACGAAGGGCCATGGCCTAGGTTAGTGGCCCACATTGCACTTTGTGGGTGCGCCCTGCTATGAAGTTGGGCCCAACTCTACAAAATCAGCCCAGGCTAAAATTGGAAATCTTTTTAGCTGCCACCCCCAAATATAGAATCCACTCGGTTTGGTCTTTTGCTTTCTCCGATAGCCGCCGGCGCCTTTCTCGCCGGCCCCGCGCCTGGCCGGTCGCCCGGCTGCGCCTTGTCCCTTCACTCCGGCGAGGACCGCAAGACCCGTTGGACAACTTCACATCTCAGCTGCCGCCAAGTCTCTCAGACCTGGCTGCCTCCGGAAGGAGTTGTTGAGCTCGACGGAGCTGAAGGACCCCAGGTTCTTGTACGGCCCCGGCGAGAGCCCGTCGTCGACGGCGCCCATCTGCCGCCTCGCGTCTGCCCCGGCCCGCCGCCTCCTGTCCCACACCATGTACGCTCCGAACGCCGCCGCGGCAACTACCGCCGCGACGCCGACGGCGAGCAGCGCCGCCTTGACCCCGCTCCCGCCGCGCCCGCGCCCGCCCCTCTCCTCCTCCAGGCTCCTGACCTTGAAGTATCCCAGCTTCCTCTCGTCTCCCTCCACCAGCAGCTGCGCCGGGTAGTCCATGAGGTAGCAGTACCCGGTGCCGTTGCTGTACACCGCGCCCCAGCAGCTGCAGTTGCGCTCGCACCGCGCCTCGCAGTCCGTCGCCGACGCCGCGCGCTCGAACCCCAGGAGCTCCTTGTTCACCGGCTCCACGCCCCGCCGCCGCACCGCCCGGTACAGCCCACCGACCTCCCCGCCCGTGGTGCCGCACAGGCTGCTCCCAACGGCGGCGGCGGTGGCGCAGCCCGAGCCGTCGGTCGCGTTGGCCAGGCACTCGCACCCGCCGGTAGCCTGCGCGCAGATGCTGTAGGCGCCGCAGGTGGTGGGCAGCTCGCAGGGGTCGGTGATGGCGGTGTAGTCGAGGGCCCACCGGGTGCCGTCCCAGTAGTAGGCGCGGAGGTTGCCGTTGGGCTCGAGGGTCATGCGGCGGAGGGCGCGGACGCCGCGGTTGAAGGTGTCGAAGGAGAGCACATCGGCGAGCGGGCCCTCCCTCTGGTACATGGCGAGGAAGCCGTCGGGCTCCACGCGCGCGTAGATGGGCCCGCCGCCGGCAACGATCTGGGCCTTGGCCTCCAGCGCCGTGTGCTTGAAGTACATGGCGGCGGCGACGCCGCCCGACGACGGCGGCGTTGGCTCGACGTACAGCGCGAAGTAGTTGCTGCCCAGCCGCATGGCGAAGCGGCCGTCGGAGGTGTGGAGCGCCGCTGCGGAGGTGATGTTCTGGCCCTGGACGATGGTCTCCGACGGGTAGTCGAAGCTCTGCCACACCACGTCGGCTGAGCTGCTTTGGATTTGGAGGTTGGACGTGTTGAGGAGGACAACGCGGTCGCTGGCGCCCGAGGCGGAGGCGGACCAGATCACCTTGTTGGCCGCGCTGTCGGTGAGTTTGAGGCCGCCGTCGAAGGAGAGAGAGGCGGCAGCGGACCAGGGCGCGGGGTGGTCGGGGATGGCGCGCCAGAGCGGGAACGCCGACGGGAGGTGGAGGACGGCGAGGTCCAGCATGGTGGCGTTGACGCGGAGGAAGCCGAGCGCGAAGGCGCCGGTGGGGTCGGCGAGCACCGGCTGGAACTGCGAGTAGGATTGGTCGTGGGTCACCGAGAAGCCTCGCCGCAGCTCCCGCGCCGTTGCCGCCGCGCCATCGCCGGCGGCGGCGCCCAAAGAAGCCGTCAGCACCGCTGCCACTGCCACGCACAACACCAGTACACGATGAATCCTTGCCGTCACTGTTTCCATGTTAGCCTTCTCGATCGATCTGTAATCACAAGCTTGGATTCTTGGAAAGTTGATGAATTTAGGAGAAGAGCCGACAGCATAAGATAGATGGTGGCTAGTGGTGGACAAAGATGATCAGTCATCAGTGACGGACGAGCAGGAGCAGACAAAGAGCCGGGACTATTTATTCGTCCGCTGCGATGGTGGGGTGGCCGCTACCAGCCAGCCTACTTCTACCAGTGAGTGAGAGCGATGCAGAGCATCAACATGGTTGTGTGCCATCCCACTCTTGGCATGAATAGATTAGGGTGGATGGATGGGGAGTTTGGTCAATGCGCATTGAGCACCGAGCACACTGAATAGATTACTGCGGGACTCTTCCGCTCCATGAGATTTACACGATCTGCAACTCCGAATTGTATACAGTATTCCCGTTGCCTACTTGCAGTTGGCCGAAAGCGGAACTCTTGCGCCAATTGGAAGATATAAATAAAGGCGTTCGAGTGATCAGGAGTCCAATCCATGAGTATGACTTTGTCACTTGGGCAGTGGCTCCCCTACTATATATATTTGGTGTAGCTATCCTTTTTTGTTCTCATTTTAATCCTCTTTCTATAACGTCCGACTACAAATATAGTTCGTTTCAGACTTTAGTAAAAAATATTAAAAAAATATAAATCAGATTAACTTATTGCTTCGTTTTTATGATATTTATAGCATTTGTTAAGCAAGGAGCCAAGGAGAGAGAGAGACAAAAAACCGCTGAAAAGTTTTTAGTATGACTTACATTTAGAGAGAAAATAGTTGAGAAATGAGTGATCTAAGTCAAACCCATCTGCACAACATGCTACTCTGGTTGCTCAACAACCATCAAGCAGGATGTTACTATATAATGCGGCACTATGTCATTTTATCTCGGTGCAAAAACTTTCTAAGATGTTTCATGCTTTCAGCCGAAAGCCTATCCACTTGCCCTCATTATCGTATTGTAAATTTGCAATCATCTGGCCGCACCGGACAATTATACTCGCGATCATGTTCATACCAACCGTGCGGAATGCAGTGTTTTCATTGACTACTCGGCATGTTGCACGTAGCCAATTTGAACAAGGCTCCTTGATTTGACTAGGGTTTTATTCTACCTCATTTTTCAGTGCCTTCTTGAACCGCATGCGCATTTTACAGGTAAAAATCCATCCGATGATGCGAGATTTGGTTACCAAGGTCAAAATTCAGCGTGTTTTAATTGTAAGTCATCATGCAAATGTTATGCATAATACAGCTGCTGCTTGCAGTGCTTGCAAATGGATATTCGAAGGCATGTTTTATTGATCCTACTTGGTAAAAAACATCATCTTGATTTGATAGCGACATTAAAACTATCATCATATGACGTTTGACTGTGAATGTCCAATGCTGCGTTGCAGGGATATGATCTGCAAATATAATCAACAGCTATGGAAAAAATGCTAGCCGTCGTATTTTACTTGGAGCCTTTTAGTTCAACAGTGCACAATGTACTCTGCCGTCTGCCCTCCATTTCCCTTCAATTCTGGCAAGTCTGAAGAAGAATAGCCTAACCAACTGCTCCTCGAAAAGGAAAAAGTAACCTGATCAACATTTCACACGGATGCATTATTATTATTCCGTGGTGAAAGAAATATTCGTTTCAATTCTTATGCCATTTTTAATTCTCCAGTCCGGTGTCCCCCGAATAAGTCAACTTCTGGAACTGTATCGCTTATCAACAACACATGCAGAGACAGCCCCATGCTACGTTATCCGCCGCAGATCCACACATTATTTGGTCAAGACTGAGAGGCCGTCGTGCAGCTGTGCCCGCCCGCGTTTGTCAACTGCATTTTTCTAGCCTCGTTTGCATCACCGTATAGTACCCAGTCTGCAACTTCTGCTGACTAATATGGCTCAATGTCGGCACAAGTTGCATCATAAAATGTACATGTCAGCTCACCTGTACCGTACAATTTGCACGAGGTTGCAACTCCAGCTGTTGAGCTGCCAACCGCCCGAGGCTATCCGCACTCGTCGTACTCTATTTTCATCCTTAAAAAAATAGTATATCCTGATCATCAAGGTTTCATCTTCTACTAGGTAAATGTCCGTGCGTTGCTACGAGTACGATACATGGAGCAAAAATAAATCAGGCATATGAAAATTCAATTTTGATGGCTTTAATGTCGCACCAAAGTCCATAAAAGTTAGTACGGACTACAAACTAATTATAGTGCAACACATACAACAAAAAAATATAAGATAATAATATTATAGAACTAAACATGCATATGTAGTAATCGAGGCATACACTTAGTCTTGGACAATACAAACCAGTGTCAATAAAAACAAGATTGTCTACTGTGCAAGCAGTTTAGGCCTGTCTAAAACCCAATTTTTCCACCGTTGTCTACCTCTCACTTCCGGTCCTCCCACCACTGACATTTACATCATCGTCCTCCACCCCAATCCTGAGGATTGGCCGGCCACCTCGACAACAAGCTCATAAACGTGTGCTAAGTGAACCTAACACATACTATATATTATAAGTACAATTTTTCAAAAGGAAACTAACTCTAAACCCATGAAAACTTGGTGTTGTAGATCTCTACATTAAAGATGGGATCCTAATAAAAAATAATCTAATCATATATTCTATATATCGGCAGTGATGGTAGAACTATCAAAAGAAACACACATCATATCAGAGGACCATGTATTTTTTTCTAACGAGAAAATGCTAGTTATAAAGGGCATCATTACGAGAACATCTTATCATACGATGCTTTCAAGTAAAATGAAAAAAAATCATGCAAACTTGACATGAGAAACCTGAACATCACTAACCAGTTGCGAAAAAAATCCAATTAAGATCTGCCATGTTACGCCATGACGAGGGGCGGCGGTGGCATGAAGTCCTTCCGGCAGAATTGCATAATCAGCAAAACAAACACTGCATACATTGACTTATTGGACCAAACTGTTTTGTGTTTTCTTTCTTAGCAAATCACGCAAACAGCTGATACAATCATACAGGGACACTTAAATGGCCAATATAGAATCAGGGAGAAAACATAGGTGCACGCAAATATAGCATTAGCAATGTCAAGTCTCCTTTTTATGTCTAGTATAACTGGAACAATGAGCTCTATGCCAGTGAAGTATATTGTCACTAGACAAATATCTAAGCTATCAGCATTTGAGAGCTCCAGATCCCTTTTAGTACTATTCCTCCTCAGTAAGGAACGATGATGGATTCTATGAGCTCCTGGAGTGGAGCCAACTCCTTTTTGTCAATCAGACCAAACTCTTGGATCACAAATGAAGGCAAGTAAGTTCGATGACACTTTCCTTTCTATCTCAGCCAAGACGATAAGCATGCAACAGGAAGCCAATAGCACAACCCTGAGTGATGATGACACCTACATTTGTGAACAGAATGAAATGATTGAAGCAGATGTTAAGATGAGCCTCCTCCTTGAGGCTGAAAATCTTCTGAAAGTGGGAGTGATATATGTGGGCATAAACACGGAACATGCGCTTGAATATCGTCTTTACTACATCCTTGAAGTTTGGCAGGAATGGTGTGCCTTAACGAAGGGGAAACAGAATCCAAATCAGATACCATGCTTAATTGATCCAATATCATGTGCTCACAAGAAACTGAGAGCACACCACAGATACACGGAAAAAGTGTCATACCGAGTTTCTGAGGAAATATGGATTCATCATCAAGTTGGACTTCAATCCAATCCATTAGATACTCCACATATTTGGGTGCTGATACCTCTATAGGTTTCTTTATCTGTACACCATGAGCCCATCTGTACTCGTACCTGCATAAAACTCATGTCCATTCAGTCATAATATGACCTAAATATTCAACTAATTCTGAAGATTATGGGCACCAGTTTATAATTGGTGCAGTTACAGAACAAAACACTTTACATGTAATATGCCAAATGTTTAGCACCAAAAAGGCTCAATGGCAAACACAGTCTTTTTGTAAATTTTTATTCTCTCAAAGAGAGGCATAACCTTAACCATCTGTACTGCATGTGAACACAGGCACGACATTGCAGGGAAATGCAAAGAGAACAAAAAAAGGTAACCATGAGGCACACCTTTGATTGGCATCATATTCCTAAGCTTTAACTTCCTAATACTTACTATTACAGTTATGTAAGTGCTAAACCAGAATTCAACAATGGAACAATTTCTTTCTACTTTTTAAATATATAATAGCTCTAGCTTGCACAACAGCTTCTATTCAGAAACAGAGTAGTCAGTTTCCCGAGACGGCTGATATTGCCACTGTAAACCCAGAAGAAGAAGAAAAAGGAGCCGCTAGTTATCGTGAATAGCAATTTAGCATAGGTAATCAAAATTAACCAGGCTAATAATGGCACTTATCCTTTAAAAGTCAACATCAAATAGAAGCCTTAAGAGGTAGTTTCTCATAGGTAAAATTGCAATTACGCAAACAGACTAATCACTGATAAACTTCTTGGACATTTTCTTATTTTGACAACTAAAAAAAATACTTTACATGTAATATGCCAATGAACAAATTGTTCAGTGATAGAAATTTCTCAGCGAAAGCCAAAAAGAATGTCAATCAAACAAGATGACCTTTCATTGTGGACATGGCTGGAAAGTGGAAACAGAAGAACTGAAGTAGAAACGGGTAACTTGAGCTTGTCTAGTTCCTAATGACTCTGATTAGATCCATCAGCAATCCATATTCCGTAAGTTAGCCCAAAATTCTAAAGATTTGAATTGCTTTAGCTCTATTGCATATTTTTGAATGACAAATAGACCCTGCGTGTTCCCTAAATAGTTCATGACAACTGACCAAAAGCCTGGATATAGCATTACTACGGAAAACCCCCCAAGAAATGGCAACAGAGCTACAGACACCTACACACATTGCTCGCATATACAGTCATGCTCCTAGCAATTGCAATAACGGTGCTTATCCGAGCTATCATGCATGATCATCTGGTCACATCAGACCCTAATTGATGGCCAAAAGCAGTACGGCAACACCCACCATCCATGAAACGCACTTTGCATGATGTGCAGCTCGCCACAAAAATGGCACGGTACAACAAGTTGTTGCGGAACTACCTAATGTGGGAAGGGAACCAGGAAGCGGGAAATCTCACCTTGATGCCTGATTGTAACACCAAAAAATAGCCTATTTAAATTTTTTAGTAATTTATTTGCGTTCTATTAAATTGTTCACAATTAATATAGGTTAAATAGAGTATTTATGAATATTAAAATCAAATATAAGTTGTAGAAACATTTTTGTTCCATTCATGCTGCTGCATTGAATTTTGTTTGGTCTATTTAAATTCAAATTTAATTTGCATTTGTTTGATCCCTAGAAAAGTTATTTTTAGCCGTGTTCGCTTTTGCCCCTAGCCTTTCTCCTTGGTCCGCTTCTGCTCCTCCAATTTTCTCCCCGGCCCAGCTCGCCACCTCCCCCACCTGGGCTCTGCTTCTCCCGAGCCGGCCTACACTCGCCCTCCCCGCTTTGCCCAGCATCTCCCGCACCAGCCCAGCCCCACTCGCCCCTTCTCCTCTCTCCTCCCCTCGCTGACAGGCAGGCCCCACTTGTCGGGCTCGCCTTCTTCCTCTCGCCCGCGCCCCCTCTTCCCCCGGCGCGCATCTCGCCGCCCCGGCCCCACCCCACACCCCATGGACCGCTCCCGAGCTTCCCTGAAGTTTCCCCCGCCCCCCTTCCTTTCTTGGGGCACTCTCTGCTTGGAAGGAGGCATCCCCGCATGGCAACCCCGATCGCCGGCTGCCGCCGCCGGGATTCACAACACACACGCCAATGTGGCCCTCTCCGGCCTATAAAAGCCCACCCCTGCACCCCGTGGACCGCTCCCGAGCTTCCTCGAAGTTTCCCCCGCCCCCCTTCCTTTCTTGGGGCACTCTCTGCTTGGAAGGAGGCATCCCCGCATGGCAACCCCGATCGCTGGCCGCCGCCGCCGGGGTTCGCAACACACACGCCAATGTGGCCCTCTCCGGCCTATAAAAGCCAACCCCCACCGCCCCAATACTCACCCAAGCACCCTCCCGAGCGCCCACTCCCTCCCATCGCCTCCCCTTGCTTTGCTTAGCGCCGCCGCCCCCTCGAGCTCGGCCGCCGCCGTCGATCCACCGCTCCGGCGCAGCTCGGCCGCCCTCGAACCCCGGAGTAGCTTCACGCTTCAGTAAGCAACCTCCCGAACCCTGCCTCGCTCTCTCTCTCTCTCTCTCTCGCTCTCTAGCCCATGCACGACCTCACCGGTGAGTCACTGCCGCGGTCCACCGCCGCCCGACCGCTGCACCACCTCCCAGCCACCGTGAAGCCCCTGGGTGAATTCCCCGTGTCCCCAGTTCCCTCCCCGTCTAGATCTCATCACCAATGGAGCGCCGGATTGGCTCCGCTCCGGCGAGCCCCCGCCGCGTGCAGTGGCGGCGCCGCCGTCGTTCCCTCCTCCGCCGACAGCCATTCTCCCCGGACTGATCAGGGCCGTTAGATCCCGATCTGACGGCCGTAGTGCGTCCCCCCCAAAGTCAAACATTCCCATACCGGTCAGCCTTGGCCATTTTCTAAAAGAGCCCCTCCACTTTCTAATTTAGAACCCGCCGTCCACCGCAGTTCAAAAATATTTGCAAATAGGTCATGTTTTTATCAGAAAACCCCCTGAGTCTTTAAAGATTAGAACTCACCGTCCTTTAAGTGGTTTTTACGCGCTAGCCCTCGGAGTTTTAAGCATAATTACATATAGGTCCTCGGTTTTCTTCAAATAAGCCCCTGGAAACTTTTAAAAACTTGTCAGTAGGTCCCTAGACCTTAGATTTTCCATATCTTTTTCGTTTTAGCTCCGATTAGTGTGATTTTTACGCTAATGTGTTCGTAGTGAAGCGTAGATTAATTCTAAACCCTTTATTTGTACTGTTTCATGTACTATTGTAATAGAATATTATTTGTTTGCATGTATTATCTTGCGTGGATGCTTGTGTGGTGATTCGTGTCCAGTCGGTGAGCCTTTCGCGTTGGACTTCGAATACGAGGAGGACTTCCAGGGACATGACTCACAGCAGTAGCAGCAACCGCCTTTTGAGGAAGGCAAGTTATAGCACGGAATCCTTGCTACCCACCCACTTGTATTAAATTAATTCATAAATGCATGTGTCTAATTTGATGTAGCATTAAGGTTGTACCTAGTTTGATTATCTTGTCCTTTGATTACCTTGGGTTTATGCATATGGGTAGATATTTGCTATGCGCAGCTACTATCATCATTATTTAACTGTTAATTTTGACTTAATGGTTCACTTTAACGTTAATGATAAAACTTGATTTTTAGCAACTTCGTTTAGGGAGCTAGAGCATGTGCTTCATGCTTTGTTTTAGTGTCCCTCCATAAGGTCCGGTTCTTAAAGCGGCAACCCAGGAGCCTGTCGCCACCGCTAGAACTATTATGGCTCTGGTCTTGGTCAAGTAGCATATACGTATCTAGCTTGTCAGTAGTTACCGGAGTGGCCGACGGCGTTATGGGAAACATGAGTGAGAGTATGTCTTGATCCACCGAGGACGGGTGATCCGTCAGCTATGCCCCCGTGAGGCACAGTCCCGTGCTGGGAGTCCTTGCGATGGGGATCTCCACACGTTGCGCATTGTTGGGTGTGATGTCCGCGCTCTGGACGCCATTGACCCCCCTATGGTGTGACTCCGTAGGCGCACGTCAATCTCGGTGCCTGGGCCATGCTACCTGTGCTGTAGCATAATCGGCCACTGTCTTGTTAAGGTGTCTTGTGAAAAACCTCGTAGCGTCCCTATGCGATCACACCTCGGAAGTGTGATTTGTGAGGTCTGATCCACCTCCGCATTGTTGGGTTTAAAGTTCGTTTGAGCTTTTACGCGACTGGTGGGTAAAGGGCGAAACCTCTGCAGAGTGTAAAATCTATCATGATAGCCTTGCTCAGAGTCACAAGCGGCCTGGATCCTTTTTTATTAGAAGATGATGTTTATTTATGATTAATGTCACTTATACTTTATTAATTGGGTTGTAACTAGGTTTCATTCACTGTAGTAACTTGGATAATGTTAAAATAAACCAACTAAAAATGCTAATGCAGTTAAGCCGTGTCTAGCCTTATTTTGAGCCTTCATACACCCGTGCTATACTTGCTAAATAAATGTTTACTTACACTTGTTAGCCTTATTTTGAGCCTTCATACACCCGTGTTATACTTGTTAAGTAAATGTTTACTTACACTTGTTATTTATTCAACAAAATCCCGTATGGGTAAACAGATTGGGCCGGGCATGAGACTGTTGCTGAGTTTCCAGAAGATTTTCCGTACTACTGAGTTGTGATCTCCCAGTCAGAGTCCCTGTGGATTGCGGCTCCATTTAGTTTGAGAGTTATAGTCTTCCGCTGTATTTGGTTGGCTTATTTATGATACACTCTGATGTAAAACTTTATTTAATCAAGAATTTATTTAAGCATATGTTCTCTGTTTATCATATTTGTTCGCTATATGTGTACTTTGACTTCCTGGACACACATATGGCCACATTAGGGTTTTTGGGAAAATCCGGGTGTGACACTGATGGAGCACTCTTCTTGGGACGGAATGTCTTCTGGTTCCTGCAACAAACAGCGAAACCACTCAGGACGATGGCATTAGAAGGAAAATGGCATCAGAAGTAATAAAGGGCCAAAGTTTGCTCAAATCGATTATTGAGCCATTTGACCTGAAAGCAAAAACAACAATATGTATTACAGTAAACATACAAGCAACACATCAAGCGGGCATAGCTCTAGGAGAAACAACTGCATGCTATGGAATAGTGGATGTTTCATTTCCAGCTTTGTCTATCAATTATACTACAATAATTCAGATAACTTTTGTCGTACTCGCTGGGACAGTAAATGATCAAATTACATTGTAGCCAATATAGATTCTATGGTGTCATGATTATAGCTACATCAAAAGAGCATCAAGTCAAATAGCATTTCACCTGTTCATATTCTGGAAATGATATCCATTGGGGGAGGCTTTCTCCACATGTTTTCTTCACGACTTCACGGTTGAGAGATCCCACTGAATTGATATATCATGTTTCAAAATATATCACTCTAACATTTATCATAGACTAAGATATACAAATTTACCCCCTTGCTGAACATACATAACGAACAAAGAACCATGAGCAATGTTCTTAATTTTGAAGTCCCAATATATGGGCTACGTTGCTGGATCCATATATATATATATATATATATATATCGGAAATAGCGTGCTACTTCGGGTGGTAGCTCCCCACGACAGTGCGGTAGCTCTCCACCGAACATGCAGCCGTCCGATCTACATCAAGGGGCTCAGCAGCCGCACATTAGAATGCCCGGTATAGCATGGTTGTTTGAAGTTGAGATTTGACGCCGTCACATCCGTCACATGCACGTGCAGTGAGTTTGGAAGGGTTACACCGGCAAAAAGAAAAAATCAATGGTCCAGAGGTGGAGCCAGCCATGCATACCCATTGCTATCTATCTGGTGCTTCAACTGCGTGGCCGTGCATCCCCTGACAGCCCTACCGATTGCATAGCAAGCTAGCACAGGGAAAAAAATACTTTGCCCTGGTTGAGATGTAAAATTTGCACCTCAAATTTTGCACGTCGTAGTGCGTGCGGTCACAGTAGCATTTCGTTTGTAATTGTGAAAAATTATCTAAAAATTGATTAATTAGACTCAAAATGTTCGTCTCGCAGAGTACAACAAAACTGTGCAATTAGTTTTTGATTTCATCTATATTTAGTACTTTATGCATGTGTCGATATTTTGATGTGATGGAAACCTTTTTTTACATTGTGAACTTTGGGGTGAAATTTGAAAAGTGTCTAGCAACATGCAAAAACAGAGCATGTGCGAAGTTAAGTTTTTCTTGTGGTCAGAAGTGAGCATATGGGCGGCCATACCACACAATTGATAGGTCCCATCGAGGGGCTATGCCAGTGCACAGACCAGCGCCGCGGCAGCCGGGGCAGCACGGAAAAAAGAGGGAGAAAAATGGTGGTAGCGGGACTAAGGCCTTGTTTAGGGGTGTTTGGTTTCCGGTAGTCCCGTCACATTCAATGAAAGAATACTAATTAGAAATATTAAATATAGATTAATTATAAAATGCATTACATAAGCAAGGACTAATTTATGATACGAATCTATTAAGCCTAATTAGTCCATGATTAAATAATATAATGATATAGTAATAATTTAATAATTATGTACTAATTATAGGTTAATTAGGCTTGTTAGGTTCGTCTCGCGGAGTAGATATGACTTATGTAATTAGTTTTATAATTAGTTATGTTTAATGCTACTAATTGTCATTTATTTGAGGGACTAAACTTTAGTCCTAGGATCCAAACACAGCGCTAGTTCCCAAATTCCACCCCCAAATTTCACTATGCAAAAAGAAGATTCTCATCACATCAAAATGTCGGCATATGCATGGAGTATTAAATGTAGATGAAATTAAAAACTAATTATATAGTTTTGTTGTACTTTACGAGACGAACATTTTGAGCCTAATTAATCAATGTTTGGACAATTATTCACAAATATAAACGAAATGTTACAGTGACGCAATGATTACAGTACACCAAACTTTGGCATCCAAAGTTGGGATCTAAACAAGGGCTAATATACAAGAGAGCAACCGGTTATTTAATGAATTTAATGCAAACCAAAACAATTATAAAATGAATTTACTTGAATAATTTTAATGAAATCTTCAAAACAAGAAAAAAAGAAATTATACTACCTTCGCTCCTTCGCAAAAAATATTTCAAAATAATTTTATCCAAATATATTCAAGTATGGTCTTATTTTAAAGATTTTATCATAAGAAACACAATAGTATAATTAGATTTTGATTTAGACACTCCCTTCTCAAACTGTGGGTTTTTCTTTACTTGAATATTTGTTTCACGAATCCCTGTGCACATGAGGTCATGAACGGGCCTTTCCTTTCCTACCGTAGTCCTGTAGTGCTGCAGAGAGATGATGTTCAGCCCGTGAGACCATCGCTGCAGCTCCAGCACCCGTATACCCTATGAAACTTCAACCAACTGGATACGAAGGCGCTGGCCGTCGGGCACAGCCACACATGGGGAGGCGCCGTCAGTTTGCTCCCGCGGTCCCGGCGAATCTCCCAGGACAGATGGCGCGCTATATGTGTTGCAGGTAGCTACGATATATGGGTGGACAGTTATCCCCCGTTGTAGTAAATCCACTCTAATATATATATATATATATGGGCTATGTCGATTAAATTTTATTGCTGCAAATGGAAGTTACGCACACCAATGTTTTGAACAAGCAATCAACACTTACCAACCAAAGGCTCATCTCCATTGGCAAATCGATCAGAGAAAAAAAATCAAAGAACACTCTGGCTGCTGCAAAGGGTACTACAACACAGATGTGGCGCGTGATGCGCCTGGGATCCCGGAGATGGCGGCTCATCCTACCAACACGTTCGTGGAACCGTCCCGCTCAACAGCACGACCCAGGAACAGAGGAGTGTGGGCGATGTGGTGATGGCGGCGCGCCCACCCCTGCTCCCGCCGGCCGCCGACTGCCCGTGCGACGGCGGTTGGAGGATCCCGCGGGCAGGGAGGGAGAGAGGGGTCGGCATGGGGGCGGAGCGATGGAGGGGTCCCAAGGGGTGATGGGCGGAGGGGAGTGGCTGCGAGGAGCGGCGGCGTGGCATGGGGCAGCGGCAGGCACGGGAGTGGGATGGGAGGAGGGGAGCGGAGCGCCGGGAGGAGGGGGCGTCGGGTTGAGGCGGAGCGGACGGGGGTGCGGGCTTGTGGGGTTGCGGGGCTCGAGGGCGTGGGTCGACGTGCGTCGCGGGAGGGTGCCGATCCTAGCGTCAAAACCAGAATGAACGACGCGGGGATCGCACGAGGGAGGCGCACGGGGCTGATGGAAAACGGAGTGCAGTCACGGTTCCCCAGTTCGTTCTTATTAGGAGTAGAGATAAGGCTCTCTGCACTCATCTTCCTCTATTTTCTTCCCTTAAAAGAAATATCCTATCTTGGTCATCGAGATTCTTTACTTTATCTCAATTTCTTCCACACCCATCTCTCCTCTATAATCTCCTCTATACCGACTATCAGCACGTGGGACCCAACTATCTCTATTTTTTTCACTTTTCTTTCACCGGCCCCCCTCCCGGCGCTCTCCGCCTCCACACCTCGCCCCCTCCACCGCCCCTTCCCGACGCCTCTCCTCCTCCGTGTCACACCCGATTTTTAGAAAGAAAACCAGATGCATCTCATATGTGCGTCAGGATCAAGTTTACACACATATGGTAGACGTCACAAGTGAATATCTATAACCATGCATACGAAAGAGTATTTAAGTGTATTTATTACAATATCAGAGTTGACACAAATATCATAGCGGAAGACTTAAATAAACGTTTAACTAAACAAAACAAAATAACTCCATCTCCACAGGCAGTTGACTTGGGGACTCGCCTAGAACTCCTCAAATTCAGTAAAATCCTCACAGTTCTCCCAATCTGAGCAGCAGTCAAAGTGTGGTCGTTGCAAGGTAAATAAACAACAAGCGTGAGTACATGACGTACTCAGCAAAGTATAGAAATAAATGACATGCAAGGCTTTATAAAGTGGATGCCTGAAAGGATAGCTGCATTATGCATTTTTAGTTGGTCAAATTTTATTAAGCAACTAGTTACTAGCAAATGTAAGTATATACCACCCATAATTAAATAATAACATAAACCCATCAAATTCAAGTAACCACAGTTTAGATCATATTCAGCTGCTCATGACCGTGAGCACGGCTGTTATAACAGTTTTATACTCTGCAGAGGTTGTACACATTCACCATAAGTCGCAATCCATATTGCCAAAGGTATGTACCCTTCCCACACTACGTGGACCAAATACTGGGTTTCACTATGAGACCGTTACAAAGCACATTTAATACAAAGTAACCCGCTAAAGTTTCCAGTCCAAGCAAAGCATAACCCTCCCTAATGAGATATGTATCTTACCAAAGCCCACAGCTCAAGAGGACCGAGCTATACCCCATCAAGGCCTCCCCCCATGCCCCTTTCAGGTAAGGTTATCAAGCACTAAACATGCTAATTAGTCAGTCAAAGCCAGAGCCACATGGCACTTATGGTTGCACTGTTTTCCTGGGTGGTTCTCCATGTTCCAATTAAAAGTGATGACCTTGCCAATTAATTAATTAAAAGAGTGTATATGGAACATAGAGTAGGGGTTTCATTTAACCATCTCAGTTGAGCAAACTAAGCATCATTTACCAATCAAAATTAATTAAATAACCCAGCTGCAAGGTATGGTAAAGGAAACTAGGAAATCCTTAATGTGACCCAACAATATTAATGCAAGCGATAAAATAAATAGTGTAATTGAAATGCATGTCATTTAGGTACAAACGGGTATGATCAAAGAAAACTTGCCTTCCTCCAAACCCTGCTATTGCTCAAACTCTTCAACAGCTGGTTCTTCAAAGATCTCCTCAAAAGGCGCACTTCCTATACACATCATACATACACATGCAAAGAAACAATACAAATAAATAAGAAACAGTACACCAAACAATTCCAACAGAACTAAACAACAGCACAAAACTATTCTACAAGTTACAAGGAACGTGTGAGTGTAAGAATCACTAAAATCGGATTTAGAACGAGAAAGATACGACTTTTCTAAGGTTCAGAGACTTGCTGGCGAAGTTTTAAAAGTTCCAGGGGCTTAACTGCGAGAAAACATGGACTAAAACATAATTTTGTATAAAAACTAGAGGGCATACGGGTAAAAGAACACATGCTGGACTTCGGGTGGCAATTTCGGGCTAAAACGAAAGAAAAAGGATCTAAACAGAAATACTTTTTACTACACTGGACGGCGGGTTGATTGTGTAAAACTTTACGTGCTCTTTTGCAAATTTGCTCGTGCTGACCGGCATCTACGAGTTTGACTCGAGCGAGGGGGCTGATGTGGACCGTTGGATGCCGATCCGATTGCTGAAAACAGATCGGGCAGAGGGATAGGCATCGGCGGCAGTGAGGACGGCGCCGCCACCCGGAAACGCGGCGGAGGGTCGCTGGAGTAACTCAAAATCGTGTTAGAGGGCTCGGTTTCGAACTTGGTTTGACCCTACGGCTTCGGGAGAGAACGGCGAGCTCACAAAGCTTGGTCGGAGCGAGCGGGAAGTTGCGACGACTGCCGGCAACAGTGAAAGGCAGACGACGTCCCTGGAGATACGACGACGAGTAAATTAACTCGGAGCGCGGCCAAAATTGGAGAAAGAACTCCTTGCGAACCTCCCGAAGCGAATCTTAGCGAGGGAGAAGCGGTAACGACGAGCACTGGCGGCACGGTGGCGGAGCTCCGAGAGCGGCGGCGCGGAACGGTGCTAGGGTTTCACGAGCGCGTTGCGGGGGTGAGACAAGGTCAAGGGGTGGTCGCGCTCTGGAGATAAGGAAGTCAGGGCCCACGGGCTCCTAGGCGTGCACGCCCGACTCGGCCACGGAGGCGCTCGCACTTGAGGTCGTGTCCAATCCCGACCTGGTGGGAGGGATGACAGGCGGGGGCCACTAGCAGCGGAAGAGAGAGAGAGAGAGAGAGAGAGAGGGAAGAGTTTGGCGCGACTGGGCTGGGCCGCGGAAGAGGAACATGACTGGGTTGGCTCGGGAGGCACAGGCCCAGAGGGCTGGCTGAGACGAAAGCGAACAGGGGGAGAAAACAAATCCAAGGAGAGTTCGGGGAGCAAAAATGAACCCGACAAAACTGAACTTTCTAAAACTCAAACAAAAGCAAATCAAATCTGAATTTAAATAAAATTTAAATTCTAATTTGATTTACCACCAAACGAAGAACAATGCAACAGCATGAATGCAACAACAACTTGTTTTGACTAAAAATTATTTAACATGTTGTTTAAATGGATTAAAGGGCTAGGAATTCCAATTAAATCCTAGAAAATTTATATAGGCCTTAATAAATCCTAGAAAAATTCAGAAAGTTGCTAGATGGTTTATGTGATGAAATTTAGAGTGTTACAAACCTACCCCCTTAAAGAGAATCTCATGTTCGAGATTCAGATGGATTTGAGATAATCTAGGGAAATTCTCCCCTCAACTCATCCTCTCTTTCCCAAGTTGCCTCGCTTTCTGCATGACGACTCCATTGAACTTTGCACATCTTAATTACTTTACTCCTAGTAACTCTCTCAGGTGTTTCCAATATCTTAGCTGGATACTCCATATAAGTCAGAACATCTTGCATATTCAGTTCCTCCAATGACAACTCTTCCTCAGGCACTCTAAGACACGTTTTCAACTGAGAGATATGAAATACATCATGAACATCAGACAATCTAGCTGGCAGTTCCAATTGATAAACAACCTCACCTTTTGTATCAACAATCTTGAAAGGTCCAATGAATCGCCACCTACAAAGAGCTTCAAAGGGGACCATCTTCAGACTTGCCTGATAATTGTTGTTATATGAGAATTCTGCATAAGGAAGACTCTTGTCCCAATTGCCTCCATGCTTCAGGGCACAAGCTCTCAACATATCCTCCAAAATCTGATTAGTCATGATATGCAGAACTGAAATTTAACTTTGTATCCATGGACTCATGTAATTTCTGCCAGAATCTAGATGTAAACTGAGTACCTCTATCAGACACTATAGTGTCTCTAGATCTTCAAGGCATGAACAACAGTTGCTAGTTCCAAGTCATGAGTAGGATAATTCTGTTCATGTTTCCTCAACTGCCTAGATGCATAAGCTATAACTCTGCCCTCCTGCATAAGAACGCATCCAAGACCTCTTTGAGAAGCATCACAATATATATCAAAATTCTTGTGAATATTGGGCATAGCAAGCAATGGGGCTATCGTCAACTTCCTGCTTAATTCCTCAAAACTAGTCTGACAAGCTTCTGACCAAACAAATTCCTTGCCTTTTTCTAATAGTGAAGTAAGATGTTTCACTATTTTAGAAAAGCCTTCAATGAACCTCATGTAATACCTAGCCAATCCTAGGAAGCTTCTGTCTCAGAGACTATGGTAGGAGGTTCCCAATCCAGCACATCCTTGACTTTACTTGGATCCACTGCAATACCTCCATTAGTAACAACATGACCAAGAAAAGATAATTGATTCAACCAAAATTCACATTTACTAAACTTTGCATACAACTTGTTCTCCCTAAATGTCTGCAATACCAACCTCAAATGCACCTCATGTTCTTCCTCATTCTTAGAATAAATCAGAATATCATCAATAAAAACAACCACAAATTTATCCAGATACTCCATAAACACCTTATTCATCGGATACATAAAGTAGGCAGGTGCATTTGTCAATCCAAAAGACATCACTGTATACTCATATAATCCATACCTGGTGGTGAATGCTATTTTAGGAATATCTGAGTGTCTGATTGTCAACTGATGATAGCCAGAGCTCAAGTCAATCTTGGAGAATACCTTAGCTCCTCTCAGCTGATCAAAGATAAACTCAATTCTGGGTAAAGGATACTTGTTCTTGATGGTTACCTCATTTAGAGAGCGATAATCCACACACATCCTCTGAGTGTTGTCCTTCTTATCAACAAAAATAACAGGTGCTCCCCAAGGTGATGAACTAGGATGATTATAGTCTTTATCTAATAATTCCTTAAGTTGTTTCTTAAGTTCTTCTAGTTCATTAATAGCCATTCTATAGCACAACCTCGACGACCTGCGCGCCATCTAGGCTACTCCCGAGAGCTCGCCGCACAGTCTCGACGACCGGTGCGCCATCCGAGCTACTCCCGCGAGCTCGCCACACACCCTCGACGGCACGCCCCCTCCTCCCCCTCCCTCTCTCCCTCCCGCACCGCCCCCTCCCCTCCCTCCGGCCATGGACGGCGAGCACGGCGGCAGGCGGTTAGACAATGACGGGCGGCGGCCGAGCAGGCCCAGGAGGCGCCGCGGGCAGGTGCGGTGTGGTGAGGAGGTGGCTCGCGGCGACGGGGGCCGACCTACCCGCGCGGCGGCCGTCTGCGGCGCCCCCGCCAAGTGGGCCTTCAGTGGCGGTGGCCATCTGCGTTGTGAAGGGGGTGGAGGGGTGGTGGCGGCCATCTGCGGCGTGAAGGGGTGGAGGGGCAGTGACGGCCATATGCGGCGCGTGACGGAGGGCGACGGTGGAGAGGGCACTGCGGGCGGCCCGCGCTGACGTGGACGGCTCGGGCGAATGGTTCCCATGGCGGCGTGCGACGGACCTTCACGACGGGCGGCAAGCGGCGCCGAGCAGTTAGGATGGTACGCGGGCCAACACCGACGTTGAGCGTAGTGTTGGTTCTCTACCGCGCTTCCGCCCTGTTCGTTTGGCTGTTGGCTGGTGCTGATTTATTTTGAGAGAAAAGTACTGCTGGCTGGTGGCTGATTTGTTCTTAGAGAAAAGTACTGTTGGCTGGTGGCTGATAAGCCAAACGAACAGGACGGTGTGGAAGCCGGAACGGAAAGTTTCCGGTCCCCCGATGCAGTAGAAAAAGTGCCATGCGTGTGGGCTATACGTTACAACGCGCCGGTGCTGGCAGCCTGACGAGCTGTTGATTCAGGCTGTGTTTAGTTCCCAAAATTCCATCCCGAAATTTCAGTATGTAAAAAGTCACATCACATCACATCAAATCTCTCTCCTCATGCATAGAGCATTAAATGTAGGTAAATAAAAAAACTAATTGTATAGTTTTGATATACACGACGAGACGAATCTTTTAAGACTAGTTAGGTTATGATAAGACAACAATTACCATAAACAAACAAAAAGTGCTATAGTGCGCTACAGCGACCGATGTGACTTTTCGATCGTCATTTTCGGCGATCTAAACACAGCCTTCAGCCTCTTGTTGGCCGGTGAGGCATGCAGGTTCGTGAGAGCAGTTGCATGCCGTTGGCTGTGTCAGAGCAAGGCTAAATAGCGGCGTCGGCTGCCGACTGAATAAAAGTGATGAGGCCCGCTATTTAGGCTAGTGTCAGCGAGAGTTTCATGAATAATAAATTGACTGACATGTCAGCATTTTTGATGATGTGTCATTATATTAATTAAGAGAGAGGTGAAATGAGTTTAATACTGATAAAACTCCATATACACAGTTACCTAGACAGTTTGTGTCTTGCATGTGACCTAGGAAATAACAATTGATGAAACTATGCATTGAGAGGGAGATGTTTCGTTATAATTTCAAACACTTTTAGATGATGTGTCACTCTAAGTAATTATGTCTACGAAACTTCTATTGAGACTGGCCTTGTGCAGGGGCAAAGCAGCAGCAGCGCATGCAACTAATCAGTAGCAAGTGCGGCAGCAGCGTAGTAAATGGCAGCAAGCCGGCGAATATCCCGCCCGCTCGCGGCTGGCGCCTGGTGGGCCACCCGCTCGCGGCTGGCGCCTGGTGAGCCGCCCGCTCTAATCTCTCTCCTGTTTTTTTCCTCCTCCCATAGAATTTCGCCAGCTTGTAGCCCGTTATTAAACCTGCTCTCTTCTCCATGACGGTCAAACAGAATGGGTTTTTTGAATGAGGTATGTTCTGATTCTGACAAGGCGGTGCTGTCGGGTGTTTTTCTTTCTTCACTTGTGGCGATTAGGGACGCGCTTTGTCTGCTACGTTGACTAAGCCCTTGTTTAGTTTCAAACTTTGGAATACCAAAGTTTAAAAAGTGTCATAAATGCGACACCGTAGCATTTTATTTGTATTTGTGAATAATTTCCAAACATTGATTAATTATGCTTAAAATATTCGTCTCGTAATGTACAATAAAACTGTGTAATTAGTTTTTGATTTCATCTACATTTAGTACTTCATGCATGTGCCAACATTTTAATACGATGAGAATCTTCTTTTTTCATAGTGAAATTTGGGAACGGTCTAAACTCGTTGCAGAGGAAAAGCACTGCAAAATGTTGTGGTGTACGGCCCCTGTTTGACACGATTGGTGATGGTAGGCCGTGTTTATTTGGTGGGAGAAATTTTTTACGGATCAATAATTAAGGGTATTAAATAAAGTTAGTTTATAAAACTATTTTCACAACCTTGGGCTAATTCACGCGACAGACAAATCTAATGAGGTCTTTGACCGCACGATTACAGGATGGGTTCTGTAGTATTACTGTAGTAAATCATGGGTTAATTAGGCTCATTAGATTCGTCTCGCAAAGTTACACTCATCATTAAAAAGTTTTGCAAATAGACTTTATTTAATACTTCATACGTGTGAGATTCTCTTTCGAAATTTTTTGCCAAAAAGTAAATAAATTAGCAATTCAGTGTTTTAACACCCTTTGCGGCGGAGGTTTTCTAGCTTTGAGATGTTTGTTTTGATTTCCTCCAAATTGCAGGGACAAAGGCCAGCATTTCCTGTTTTGACTATTGCCTCTGTCTTTTCTAGCTTATAAAAAGTGTACGGTTTCATAAAGAACGAAAAGGCACGGCTGCAATGTCAAGTCTACCATGTCGTGCGCCGTTCGTGACAGTTAATTTCCAACCACCTCCATAACGAACTAATCAACGATGTGACTGAAAATAATTTTGGTGTTATAAAGCAAGTAAAAAAAACCCGCGGGCACGTGATTAACACCGCTGAGATTGAGCAGAGGATCTTCACCTACACAAAACTATTACGCATTCAAGACTTAACAAAAGTTGTTTTCCGGAAGGATGTCAACATATGAGAAAAGACAGAGGCAATAGTCAAAAGCTGGATAGGCAAAAGTTGGTGTAGACTTTTTATAAGCTAGAAAAGACAGAGGCAATAGTCAAAACAGGAAATGCTGGCCTTTGTCCCTGCAATTTGGAGGAAATCAAAACAAACATCTCAATGCCGCCGAGGATATATGCATTTGGGCCTGGCCCATTGGATGTGTCAAGACATCTGACTTACCACACAGATTCTGCTTTTAAGGTCCCTCGTGTATCCGTTCGTGACATCTAGAAATCAAATCCTGAATTGGCTTGTAATCCAACGGCATGACGGTCCAGTGGATGCTATCCATCAGGGTTTAAATCCTGGTGCTCGCAACTTTTTCTGAGATTTTTCCAGGATTTACCGGCACTATGCGTTAAGTGGTAAGCGGCGTTCCCGTCGACAACGAGGCGCCAATGGTCACTTCAGAAATCTCTAGATCTATCGGGTGCTAAGTCCTTTGGAGGTGCTCATAGAGGTAGGGTCTACGTACATGTATTCATAGGGGTGAGTGTGCGTGCATGTGTGAGCGTCTGCGTTGTACTGTGTAAATCAAAACAAACATCTATTAAGTAGAAAACCAGGTATTACTCATCCCTCAACTTTATAAATTGGTTATTTTTTATCCTCTAGCTGTTTTGACGGTGGTTTTGGCTGACTTAGCGGCACATCAACCATCCTATGTGGCGCCACGTCAGCCTGAATGGACCTAAATTGAACTATGTTGGAAGTTCAATGGCTAAATACACATAACAAAAAAACTATACAAATAATTTATCAAAATATTATGCAAATACTTTATAAGAAAAAACTATGCAATTAAAAATATTAAAAATCTAATATAATATTAGAAACAAATCATAGAAATTTTTTATCTATGAAAAAATACCTTGTTCTCTTTTTCTCCTAAAATCATACTCTATTTTTTACTCTATCTTATAGAAAATAACAAAAAATATTAAATTTTATATGACCTTTTGTGTGTTTATTTGTTAGAAGATGCTTCATTTATCTATTATAATTAGTCAAAATTGATGGCTTAGACTACGTAGAAAGATAAATGATGTTGTGTCATTTGATGACAACACAACTGTCACTTGATCGTATCTATGCATATATTAATGTAGATAGCTATACAAAATAATAACTCTAAGTTAGGCACCAAGAGATAGCGCCAGTTGCTGGCGTCGTATCCCTCCTTTGAGGCGTTGGCTCAGTGCTTGGGTGGGGCTGCCTCTTCAGTCAGTGTTGTCGCTGTCATAGTCCCTATCCCTCGGGGAGCTGGGCTTTGCCATTTCGACTTTGGTGGTCTGCGGTCGTTCTTTGCTCCTGGATTTGCCTGCTCTACTTTTTTAACGTCGCATGGATGTCTAGATCGCTGTCTCCTGGCGGATGCTTTGCCGCCCTGGTCGTTGGTTGGATCACTTTGCCGCCCTGGTTGTTGGTTGGATTGCTGTCTTCTGGCGCATGCTTTGTTGCCATGGTCGTTGGTGCTTGGTCGTGGGTTCGGGCGGATGCTTTGCCGCCGTGGTCATATCGGGTGGATGCTTTACCACCTCTGCTATGCTTGTTGTGTTTGATCGTGGGTTCGGGCGGATGCTTTGCCGTCGTGTCATGCTTCTGGGTGGATGCTGCCACCTTTGGGTCCTTCGATGCTCGTGTCGACGCTTATCTTTCTGCAGGTTCAGGAGAGTGGTCGGGTTGGTGTGTGGGAGCTGTGGTCGCTCTTTGCTTGTTCGTGTTGGCCGTTTGTTTGTTGGCCTTGCTTCAGTTTTTTCTTCTCTTTTAGTCCTTTGTGCGCTTCTGTTGGTCAACTCCTGTTTGGCCTGAAACAAGTACTGTTGTAAACTGCTTTCTTCTTAATGAAATACGTGCTAAGGCATGTTCGTGAAAAAAAAAGATTTTAGAAAAAAAATCGAAGTCTGTTTCATTTTTTAAGGTAAAATAATTTTATATGAAATTTCTAAAAGGCAACTAGATTTCTGGACAGAAAAAAAATTGGATAGTTTTTTGAGAAATTATTTGTAAATTTTTTGGGTAAAGTATATTCGACCCCTTAACTATCAACATAGTTTAATTTAGGTCCCTCAAAGATGACGGTGTGCCACGTAGGACGACTGATGTGTCGTCATGTCAGCAAAACCACCATCAAAACAGTCGGGGGACGAAAAATAACTGGTTTTTGAAGTTGAGGATGAGTAATACCACATGAGGGATGAAAGTCGGACCACGGCGATACATGAGGGACCTCAAATTGACTTTTTCCTTCGGCTAAAAAACACACACATACATACAGATAATGCTCTTTAGGCCATTTTCGGCCGGGGAGTCCATCCACTCTAGGGGTGGTAAAGGCCCTCAATTTTATACTAGAAATTTTAAGGATCGGGTTCAATTAGGGTCGGACCAAAATAATACTAGGTTTTGAGCTAAATTTTGCTAGGGCCAAGTTGGACCGTGAAGAAGCAAAAGAGTCGTGATCCATTACCACCCCTAATCCACTCTGTTGACAAACTGTAGAATTTTATCTTAAAAACCTCTAAATTTATGGGAAACTACATAGAGATGATCCGTGAACTAAAATTTAGTTTTCTTAAGCATATGAGATGAATTGTATATAAGAAAAAATATTGGAGATGAACTAGATATTGTAATACTAACAATGACAAGTTATACTCTACGTTTCACAATATATGTCCATGGCTCCAGCCCTCAAAGGTATCTGTTTCAAAATGCTAGTTTCTTTTTTTCACGAAATCACAATGTTAGTTCATACTATAAACTATGCTGCATTTACTCGGTATTGTAAAATTTTAGATGCAGATTGGCACTTTTGAAGGGGAAAGACGTACAATTGTTTCAAGGGCAGAGTGGCATACACTAAGGGCAGGTATATTGATACACGTCAGCAGTCTGATAGATTATCCCGTGTGGTACCACGTATGATTTTTACTGATGTGGACGAGAGAGTGAGGTAAGGAATGAGGTCGTTGTTTCGCAAAACAACTTCCCTATGAGCTAAATTTTAGGACTATGAGACAACTCTTTCATCTTTGTACGAGTTTTGTTACCATGCAACCAATGATATTTCTTTATTATCCCACAAGTTAAGGAATTTTGTATTGCTACGAGACATATAAAACAACAATCTATTGTATAGGTTATCAATCTATTGTATAGGTTATCTGATAAGTCATCTCAAAATTACGCGTCGTTGCATGAAACAACCTATTAGACAACGTCAACGTATTCGCCGACTGTACACCGGCACTCCGGTAGTGTAGCTGAAGCGGTGAACATGGTCGCAAAATTAGAATTTCTACTCAGTACTCCGTTCTTTCCCGATTATTACTCATTGTTAACTTTTTTTCTTATAATGTTTGGCTATGCATTTTGTTCAAAAATTTAGTTAAAATGTATTAAAAATAAATCATGTTTAAAGAAGTTTTAATGATAAAGTAAATTACAAACAAAATAAATAATTCATCTATTATATTTCTTAATAGTACCGCAAAGCATGCAGTTTATATTAAATCAAAATACATTTCTCAAACGTAGGACCCTACTTTGTGTCTTGCACACTGGATCTAAAATATTTGGGTACGGCCCTAGTAGACATCTAATTACATATCGATTCATTGCTCATTTTTTGTGTCGAATCTTGAGTTTTCATAGTATATGCAGAATGTGATGGGGGCATACATTATTGCGGAAGGGACTGAGCAATAGTTTAGTTGCATGATATAGTGCGTAACATTGGTTAGAAAACATCATTGCGCTGCAACTTTACCAACAAAGACAAGTACATGCTATGTACTACAACCGTTTCATAACTGTTCGTCTAGTCCTTTTCGTAAAAAAGGAGAAAAAGAACTGTTCATCTGGTCCGACGCCCATGCGCACTACCAGAATGATCAACATCTGCACCGGGTGGGAAAGCCCTTTAGCACCGGGTTTCCCACCCGGTGCAACTAAACCGAGGTTAAAGGGGTACCCCTTTAGCACCGGGTTGAATAACTGGTGCTAAAGGGTCCCTTTAGCACCGGGTGCAGCCACGACCCGGTGCTAAAGGGCCTGCCCCGCAGCGCCTTTAGCAGGGCCTTTAGCACCGGTTCCAGACACAACCCGGTGCTAAAGGCAGGCCCTTTAGCACCGGTTGCTGTCTGCAACCGGTGCTAAAGGCCCCGGATTTCTTTTTTTTTTTGCTTTTTTCAGTAGCCATGCATGCACGTCTATATACGTGTATATACGTATATATTCTAATACGTGTATTCTAATGCGTATTCGGCCGACTCTATATTCATATTAGCTGACATTTCATCAAAATAGAAGACATATATATTACAAAAGTAGATATTCATGCATGTCAACTCGAGTTATATATATTTAAACTGTATTTTCTACTTAATTAAGATTGACGACTTGTTGAACTGTCCGGCACGTCCTCCAGTACTGGCGAGTGGAATTCTCCTCGAGGATTGACGACCTCGTCCCAGATCCATCCAACGAGCTGTTCTGCAATTGCGTCAATTCTTTCTAGCTCTAGAGACACTTCCTTCAGGCTCAACATCTATAATTTACAAATAATTGAAAGATATTTAATCAGCCGAGTTGGAGACAATAATTGTGCACTTAATAATAATGGAAATGTGTTTATTATTACGTACCATAATATCGTGTTGTGTAAGCTTTTTATGTCCCCAATTCCACATGTAATCGCAAACATAGTATGCACATAAATTATTTCCCTTCCCCTGTTTGGCACACTGTCGACCAAAAGAAATTAAGTAAAATTCATATAATATATTAGCCGAGGCCTACATGTATAAATTACTTGCTTACCGGAAAGCCAATGTTCCATTTTAGTGTTTTCATGTTGAATACCCGGGTGTTCTTGACGAAATTGATTCCAGGCCCTACGAACAAAAAAATTGAGTTAAGTCATTGCGAGTGTAAGGGGTGAATTAAGTAGGGAAAAATATACATCACCTTGTCATCATGTCCATGATGTTCTGTAGTTTTTCTTTTGGAGTGTGCAATGAATCAAAGACGTTCACGACACCCCGGTCAGGACACAATATTATTAGGAACCAGTGAAATCTGTATACATGTATACATTATAATCAGAAATGAAATAGTACACAGACAGTATAAGAAGAAGCCTGTGTATGTACTCACTCGATGTTGTACGGGATTAGTATGGAGTCGCAGTAATTTTGTTTCTTAATATACTTGTATAGGTTTCCATATGTTTCCTCAGGATTCATCAATATCATTTCTTCACTTATCCTTCGAGGATCCACGAAACCAACGTCATATATTGAGGATCTCCGACATTTTTGAATCTCCATTCTGCATATGTTAAGCAATAAATAAAGCCCGCATCAGCATAGATTGGAATTATTGTTTTCAAACTGTGAATTATAAGCAACAACAAAGTACTTACAGTGTCCAACAGGTGATCAAATCCACGTCCATGGCGTCGCGGTGGTACAGCTCATATATATCCTTAAACCTCAGCCAGACCCAATCATCGTCACCATTATAGAAATCATGGTCCTTCACGCCTACTTTGATCATGCGCCGTTTATTCCTTCTTGATTCTTCCAAGTACCACTCATGGAATCGGCGCATCTTCGTCTGTAGCTTGCTCTCCATTTCAGGAGGGACCATAGGCTCGCCAAGCTTAAACGGCCACTTCAACGTTGTGTTTACAGGCACCTCTTCTTGCCCCAGGACTTGCGCTCTGGATAGTCCAGTCTCGGCCATTACTCGTTGCACGTTAATCTCATCCAGAGATGGCAATGGACCCAAGGGCCGCTGAGGTTGCTCGCCGAGCTGAGGAACCTTTTTGGATGGGCCCGCCTCCTTATCTGCAGCCTTCCGCTTCCGACGAGATTTCAGTAATGAGCGGTCATAGTCTGTTACTATTACTTCCTTCTGTTGATCCTTGCTCAAATTACCGAGGAATGACTTGACGACAGTGGGATCAAGCTTCGGATCCGGCTCCGGTTTTTTCCTCCACTCGGCCATTTGCCTCTTTGTGTCTGCTTTGACCGAGGCTTCGAGCTCCTCTAGAGTCTTCTCACCCGCTCTTTTCTCTGGTGCGGGCTTCTCTCTGGTTTTCCGCGCCTTCTTCCCTGGTGGAGTGGGGGCAGAGGCTTTAGTGTGGCGTCCCCTCTTCGGCGGAAGGGGCGGAGACCTCCGCGGCGGAGGAGACGGAGACCTCTTCGGCGGAGGGGGCGGAGACCTCCGCGGCGGAGGAGACGGAGACCTCTTCGGCGGAGGAGACGGTGGATCTCTTGGAGACGGTGGAGGTGACGGAGGCTTGTTGGTAGCCGCAGGTGTACCGGGTATGACGACGTCTGCCTTGCTCCATAGAATGATGCAGTGAGAACACTGACCGAGTTTTGTTTCTCCGTCACCTTCGGGGATGTCAAGTTCCAAGTCTTCCCAGTTGGTGACGACTTGCTCCACCTCAACAGGTACGTAACCATGTGGAATGTCATTGCAGTGCCATTTTTGCCCTTCTTCCACACGTTTGGTCATACCGTATGCGACCTGATAATTTAGTAGTCACAAAGAAAGTTAGTAAATGAATGATATTTACGGTGAAATGTATGCAGTACGAACTAAGGTCGCATACGTACCACCATAGCTAAGTTCTTCTGCCTGACGACAAGCTCGCACGCGGTCCGTTGAGTTATTTCATCCACGGGGTAACGGACCGCTTCGGCGGCCTGTGTGGAAGCGTGATTGCTTTGATATTGTTGTGGAGGGATAATAAGGGCCGCATCTTGGAGAGGTGCATGCTCTGTGGAACCGGTCCCGCCTGCGGCTTGTTGGAGAGGTGCATGCTCTGTGGAACCGGTCCCGCCTGTGGCTTGTTGTATCTGCAGCCATGCTACCTTCATCCGTCGCTCCATCTCTGACTCCATTTCTTGGAGCTTTGAGCCCTGGGCGGCAACCGTTTGCTCTAGGTCCCTCACCCTCTGCTCATATTCGGCCTTCTTCCTCGAACGGCTCCTATAGGTGGCGGCGTGCTCTTGGAAACCTTTCTTCCATGAGATGCTTGTGCCTACGCCGCGCGTCCGTCCAGGATGCTCCTTGTTCCCTAAGGCATAGGTTAGCTCATCTCTGTCTCTATCAGCAACAAATTCTCCCCTCTCAGATGCCCTGAGGATATCGAGGAGACGCTGAGCTAGTTCTCGCAAGTCCTCGGGAAAAACTAAGGAGCCGTCAATTGGGCTTAGAGTGCCTCCATGACCATAGTACCAATGCTTGGTCCTTGTGGGCCAGTCATGTGTCGCTGGAGTGATGCCTCTAGCATATAGATCTTCTTCCATCTTCTCCCATTTAGCGATGCTTGCCTTGTAACCTCCCGAACCCGAGAGTACTTCTTATTTGCGGCGTTTCCAGCGTTTCTAGCGCTAGCCGTTGCACCCTCTTCGGAGGTTTTGTACTCAAGGAATGGTTCCCACTCGTCATCAGTGATCTTCTTATACTTCTCAGGATCCGGGGCCTCTCCGGTTTTGAGAAAATGCGAGTACAACTTCTTCTTGAAATCCTGAAACAGAACTGCCATCTTCTTCATTGTCCAATCCCTCAGTTCTGCTTCATGAGTGCTAGGCCAGTCGAATATTGCCTTTAATTCCCTCCATAGCATCTCCTTCTCTGTATCGGGGAGCACGTACTCCTTAGTGGGGTCCGTGGACTTCCATTTTCTGATACTAATGGGCACATTGTCCCGTACAATTACCCCGCACTAAGATACAAATTTCTTGGCCACTTTTGGGGGCTCAACAGGCTCCCCGTCATCCTCCACTCGAGTGATGTGAAACTTGACATCCTTCAGCTTCTTCGTGGTCGATCATTTTGATTTCTTAGCTCGACTTGTAGAAGCAGAGGCGGCCTACACAAATTACATATATACGAGATGATATAGAGATGGTATACATAATTGACATGTACAGTACAAATTTATGTTATCTATATACACACCTGACTAGACGAGGGCTCCTTACCGGCCCCTTCAATAGTGCTGCCCTGGACACGTTCGCCCTGGACATTGGCGGCCCCTTCAACATTTTCGGCCCTTGCAACATTGTCGCCCTGGATATTGTCGTCCCTTCCAATGATCCCCAACACATCATCCATGGACATTGGTTGGGTTACAATATTAAAAAGTTGATTCGCAAAGAACGTGTCGTTGTCCTCTTGCATGGGTGGGACAGGGTTGTTGTTGTCCTCTTGCATGGGTGGGACGGGGTTGTTGTTGTCCGCCATCTATAGAATTAAAAATAATTGATAAGAAATATATACAAAGCATACATATTCCCAATATTTCTAACATTTTCGCTAAGGGGGTCGGTGCGTGAAAAACGGATTCGCCAAGGGGTTCGGGTGCGCGGTGTGAATAGATTCGCTAAGGGTTCGGATAAGCGACGCGAAGTGGTTTGTTAAGGGTTCGGGTGCGTGACGCGAACGGGTTCGCTAAGGGGGTCGGTGCGCGAAAAACGGATTCGCTAAGGGGTTCGGGTGCGCGGTGGGTTCGGGTACGCCATAGAATTTCCGATAATAAACATTTTCGATAGTATACATTATACAAACATATATTTCTAATATACATAGAATTTCCAATATACATTTAAATGAAGCATATATACATTTAAATGAAGCATAGAATTTCCGATATAAAATTTCCAATATACATTTAAATGAAGCACATATATTTCTAATATACATAGAATTTCCAATATACATTTAAATGAAGCATATATACATTTAAATGAAGCATATAATTTCCGATATAAAATTTCCAATATACATTTAAATGAAGCACATATATTTCTAATATACATAGAATTTCTAATATACATTTAAATGAAGCATATATACATTTAAATGAAGCATAGAATTTCCGATATAAAATTTCCAATATACATTTAAATGAAGCACATATATTTCTAATATACATAGAATTTCCAATATACATTTAAATGAAGCATATAATTTCCGATATAAAATTTCCAATATACATTTAAATGTAAATATTTCAATACAATGCATTTCAATAAAATAAATTTCCAATACATATAAAGCATATATATTTCTAATATTTCCAATACAACGCATTTCCAATAAAATAAATTTCTAATATTTTCTAATATATTCAATACATATGAAGCATATATATTTCTAATATTTCAATACAATGCATTTCCAATGTATGGGTTAGCGAACGCGTTCGCTAACCAAATGCGCATGGCCGAACACGTTCGCACGTTCGGCCATGCAACGGGTACCTGCACACACAAACACGTACACACGGCACGAAGGCCGGCTCACAAACATGCACGCACGGCACGAAGGCCGGCTTCACAGAGGGCTCACCGTGACGGGCGGCGGGCGACGGCGGCGCGGGGACGAGCGTCGGCGGCGGCGAGGGGACGAGGAGCGGCGCCGGCGCGGGGACGACGGGCGGCGCGTGGACGAGGGGCGCCGGCGTGGGCGCGGGGACCACGGGTGGCGGCGGCGTGGGCGCGGGGACGACGGGCGCGGGGATGACGACGGCGGCGGGGACCACGGGTGACAACGGCGTGGGCGCGGGGACCACGGGTGACCACGGCCGAGCGGCGGGGACGACGGGCGCGGGGACGACGGGCGGCGGCGGCTGAGGAGACGAGGCGGCGGTTTCGATCTGTGAGATGAGGGCGAAGTGAGGGAGGGGAGAGAAGTCCCCGGCCTATATAGGTCCCCCGTCTTTAGCACCGGGTGCAGCCACGACCCGGTGCTAAAGGCCCTTTAGCACCGGGTCTATACAGCACCCGGTGCTAAAGGCCCCCCCTTTAGCACCGGGTCTTCCCACCACCCGGTGCTAAAGGCCCTTTAGCACCGGGTCTTCTACACCCGGTGCTAAAGGCCGTAACTGGCGCCAAACGAAAATTGGTGGGGGCCTTTAGCACCGGGTGCAGCCACGACCCGGTGCTAAAGGCCCTTTAGCACCGGATCTATACAGCACCCGGTGCTAAAGGCCCCCCCTTTAGCACCGGGTCTTCCCACCACCCGGTGCTAAAGGCCCTTTGGCACCGGGTCTTCTACAGCCGGTGCTAAAGGCCGTAACTAGCGCCAAACGAAAATTGGGGGCCTTTAGCACCGGATTTTAGATCAACCCGGTGCTAAAGGCCCCAAATTTTCGTTTGGCGCCAGTTTCCAAACCGGCCTTTAGCACCGGTGGCTACTATTTGGGAATCTTATAAATATAGTTTTTAATATATAGTTATTAATACTTGTTTTAATTCAGTTATTAATACCTATTAAAAATATATATTCAATAAGAAAATCTTATAAATTACTATAAAATCAATATAAAATGCTAGAAAATCTTATAAATTAATAGAAAATCTTATAAATTAATAGAAAATCTTATAAATTACTAGAAAATCTTATAAATTACTAGAAAATCTTATAAATTACTAGAAAATCAATATAAAATGCTAGAATTAATAAAAACAATCTTATAAATCAATAGAAAGCCAATCTTGTTTAGGTCCACTAACGTCATTCCATAGTCCGCTTCAACTTTAACACCTCCTCCAGTCAGCTTCACCCATTGGCACTTGAACAGTGGGATCTTCAAAGGTCCGTACTCTAGTTCCCATATCTCCTCTATGATTCCATAGTATGAGTTTGTATTGCCATTGGTGTCTGTCGCGTCGATCCGGACACCACTATTTTGGTTGGTGCTTTTCTTGTCCTGGGCTCTTGTGTAAAATGTATACCCATTGATGTCGTATCCTTGGAATGTCAAGATCGTGCTCGATGGACCTCTAGCTACAAAAGCTAGCTGCGCATCAATGCCCTCGACACCCATAAGACGTCTTCGCAACCAATCGGCGAAAGTACTATTGTGCAGACGCTGAATGAAGGCCGCAGACTTTGTTGAGTTTTCATCCCTGAGAATCTGCATGTGCTCCTCGATGTACGGAGCAACTAAGGTTGATTGTTGCAAAACTGTGAGGTGCGCTTTACGAAATGTCTCAACGTCCTTGATCACCATCGATCTTCTCCCTAGTGTGCCCTTTCCACCAAGTGTCCCCTCGTGATGTGATTCGGGCACACCAATCGGCATAAGATCGTCGACAAAGTCAACACAGAATTCAATGACCTCTTCTGTTTCGTATCCCTTAGCAATGCATCCTTCTAGACAAGAACGATTACGGACATACTTCTTTAGGACTGCGAAGAACCTCTCAAATGGGAACATGTTGTGTAGAAATACTGGGCCCAATATACGAATCTTTTTGACGAGGTGAACCAATAGATGTGTCATGATATTGAAGAAGGATGGTGGAAATATCATCTCAAAGCTGACAAGACATTGCACCACATCGTTCTGTAGCTGATCTAAATGGTCTGGATTGATCACCTTCTGAGAAATTGCATTGAGGAATGCACATAGCTTCACAATGGCTTTCCGCACGTTAACTGGTAGCACACCCCTGAGTATGACGGGAAGCAGCTGTGTCATCAACACATGTCAGTCGTGAGACTTCAGGTTTGTGAACTTCTTCTCTATCATATTTATTATTCCCTTAATATTGGAGGAGTAGCCAGACGGAACCTTGATACTGTTCAAGCATTCAAACATGCTTGCCTTCTCTTCTTTGCTGAGAGTGAAGCTGGCAGGACGCAAGTACTGGCGTCCTTTGTCTCTCTTTTCTGGATGTAGATCAGTCCGTTGCTTCAATCGTTTCAGCTCCTGACGTGCTTCCAGTGTATCTTTTGGCTTCCCATAAGTACCCAGGAAGCTTATCAAGTTCACGCAAAGATTCTTCGTCAGATGCATCACATCAATCGCGTTACGGACCTCTAAACGTTGCCAATAAGGTAGCTCCCAAAAGATGGACTTCTTCTTCCACATCGCGGCACGACCATCCTCGCCCGTCGGAGCAGCCTGGCTTCCGTCTCCCTTGCCAAACACCACGTGTAGGTCCTTCACCATATCAAATAGCTCTTCTCCACTCCGGTGTCTCGGCTTTGTACGGCGGTCAGCATTCCCGCCAAAATGCACACATTTCTTTCGTAGCTCATGCTTCGCCGGAAGGAATCGATGGTGACCCATGTACACAACTTTACGACAATGTTTCAAATACATGCTTTCAGTTTCCTCTAAACAGTGAGTGCATGCTTTATATCCTTTGTTTGATTGTCCTGATAGGTTACTTAGTGCAGGCCAGTCGTTGATGCTTATGAAAAGCAGTGCTCGAAGGTCAAACTGCTCCTGCTTTTCCTCATCCCACATGCTAACACCTTCATTCTTCCACAGCTGCAAAAGTTCATCAACCAATGGTCTTAGGTACACATCAATGTCGTTGCCAGGTTGCTTTGGGCCTTCGATGAGCACTGGCATCATAATGAACTTCCGCTTCATGCAGAGCCAGGGGGTAGGTTGTAGATACAAACAGTCACGGGCCAAGTGCTATGACTACTGCTCATTTCACCAAAAGGGTGCATGCCATCGGTACTTAAACCAAGCCTAACATTTCTCGCATCAGCATCAAACTCTGGGAATGCTCTGTCGATGTTCCTCCACTGGGATCCATCGGCGGGGTGTCTCAACATGCCATCCTGCTTACGTTCTTCTTTGTGCCAGCGCATCAGTTTGGCATGGTCTTTGTTCCTGAACAAACGCTTCAGACGGGGTATCAGAGGGAAATACCACATCACCTTCGCAGGGATTTTTTTCTTAGAACGCTCTCCCCCAACATCACCAGGGTCGTCCCGCCTGATCTTGTATCATGCGCATGTGCAAACCGGACAACGATCCAAGTGTCCGTACTGTCCGCGATAGAGGATACAGTCATTAGTACACGCATGTATCTTCTGCACCTCCAAACCGAGAGGGCAAACAACACGTTTTGCTTGATACGTCGTCGATGGCAATTTGTTACCCTCTGGAAGAATCTTCTTTACGAGTTTCAGTAGCTCCTCGAAACCCTTATCAGTGACACCATTTGCTGCCTTCCACTGCAGAAGTTCAAGTGTGCTACCCAACTTCTTTAGCCCCTCTTTGCAATCTGGGTACAGGTCAGTCTTGTGGTCCTGCAACATGCGCTGTATCTTTTTCAATTCCTTATCATTGCCGCAGTCTTTCTCGGCATCACGCAACATTTGCCCGAGTCCATCAGTAGGTTCATTTTCCTGAGCAACATCTTCCTGAGCATCGCCTTCCCGAGCAACATCTTCCTCATCGGCATCACCCATTGCAGCATATGCAAAGGAACCGTAGTATTGAGCGAATAACGGAATGTCGTCATCGGCCTCGTCTTCTTCATCTTCATCCATTAGAATTCCTCTTTCACCGTGCTTCGTCCAAACAGAATAATTCCTCATGAAACCGTGCCTCATCAAATGCACCTGAAGACAACCTCTTTGTTTGTACGATGGTATATTTTTACAATGGGTGCATGGGCAGAACATGAAACTGGACGACGTCCTGTTAGCCTCGGCGGCATCGAGAAACGTCCTAAGGCCATCACGGAACGCCTGAGCATGGGGGTCCCCGTACATCCATTGTCTATTCATCTGCATTATTAACCAATAACAAATATACAATACAATTTAAAGATAAAAAAATTTAATATATAAATAAATACAAATTATAATATATATTCCATTATATAAATAAATTTCTAAAACTACATTACTATATTCATTAAATAAATAAATATACCTTCCGTTAAATAAATAAATAAATAACTATTCTACCTTTTAATAAATAACTAATAATATATATTTCATTAAATTAATAAATAACTATTCCAACTTTTAATAAATAAACCTCTCTAATAAATAAAATACATAAGCCTTATAACTATTCACAAGTCATACAAAACAAAATACTAACTAGCTTGCCTTCTCTCTCCATTTAAAACACAACATGAACATTCTCTCCACCATGAACTCAAGCTCTCTCCTCTCTCTCCTCCAAGAACACAAGCTCTCTCTAGCTAGCTTTTTACTTTGATTCACAAATCCCTCTATTTCTAAATCATAGAAGGATAACAAGCTAAATAAAACATTAGAGAATGAAAGAGTGTACCTTGTAGTGCTCCTTAGATGAGTAGAATCTTCACAAATTTTGAAAAAAATTTGGGCAGCACCTCCCCTCTTTCTTCTCCCCTCCCGGCGCCCGAGCCAGCATGAACACAGCGAAGTGTTCAGCTGGCTCGGGCGGGGGAGGAAGAAGCCCCTATATTCAAACACACTAGCACCGGGTCATGGCAAGACCCGGTGCTAATACGCACCCTTTAGCACCGGGTGCAGCCAGCAACCGGTGCTGGCTGCAACCGGTGCTAAAGGGGGATCATTAGCACCGGGTCTCGCGGTCTCGCCACGACCCGGTGCTAATGTGTCCGCCCTGACACCCCGCAGCGCCGCCCCCGCTCCTAGCCGTTGGACCCGGTGCTGAAGCCCTATCAGCACTGGGTCCAAAAATGGCCGAGGCGAAGGAGGCGGGCGGATGTGAAGCATTCTGGTAGTGGCGGTTTGGAAGCACAAGGGCTCAGTGAATCTATATGGGATTGGATTGTCTCGCCGTTATTAGATATAGGTGTATCAAACACACTTGGTACATGAGTAGCTGTTTTAAATTATAAGTTATTTTGACTTTTATAGATATTTGCTACTTATCTAAATATAGTGTGTATCTAGATCTATAGAAAAAACCGTGTACCTATAAAAAGCTAAAACAGATTATAATTACGAAGGTAGTACTATTTTTAATAAATATTTATAAAAAATTATTACAATCTCTCCAAATTTTTCATCAGATATATTAGGATTTATTAAAAGGTAAAGTTTATACGTTTTAGTCAACCATATGTCACATTATATTTATGCTTTAGAGTCTATAAAAGTAGTATAGCTAGGCGATTCCGCATCTTCGATTCGTTTCCTCCTTTAAGATGGTAGTGCACAACATTCATTAGCTAGGCAATAAAGTTTGGCGAGCAAAAGAAGCGAGTTTTTGGGTAAGACTATCCCTATACTTAAGTTTCTAAGCAGACAAGAGGCGTGATGGGTTGGTGCTGCAAAAAAAAAAGAGAACGGCAGATTGAATCATACATAAAAAGAAAAAGATTGAAGTTTAGAGTTCTAGCTTTTTCTTATTTGTCTTAAAAGTTTTTTGTTTCTTGTGTTTTGAGTCTAAGAGCTCGTATAACTCTGGTTGTATGTATCTACCGTGTAAAGAACGGTTATTATTTTTTATTAAAAGTATGATACAAAATCATTGGTCAAAACTGTAAAGAACGGAGGTTAAAAGGAGATGGAGTATACTAAACCGGTTCACTGGTTGGACCGAAAAAACTATGAACCGGTGGTTGGACCGGTCCGGTTCAATTAAAAGATCGGTCATGCAATTGAACCGGTGTGAACCGGTCGAACTGGCCGGTTTTATGTCGAACCAATGAACCAGTGAACCGGTTTTTTCGTGAACCATTGATGCATTTAATGTTTGGATATTGGTTTCCAACTTTAAACAATAGACTATTATGACATAATTATGTTATATCATCTATTATGTTATATGTGATATAACTGGTAATAAAATTTGCATATTATTTATATAAATCATGTGAAATAAATATTATATTAATAAATAATGAACCGCTGGTTCGACCGGTGAACCACTGGTTGGACCGATGAACCAGTGAACCAGTAGCCTGATCGGTTCGATCTCCGGTCCGACTTTTCGTATAGCGATACTAATAACTTCAAGAGAGAGAGGGAGTAGCAACAATAATAGGATAAATATATATTTACGCCAGATTTCTTGGGACAGTGGGACACGACACTACCGAAAAAAGTCACATTCATCTACTATATTTAGTATCGGACATGAAAAAACTGGTACAAGACACACTAGCCGATACTAAAAGTATTATTTTAGTACCGAAATGACGCACTATTTTAGTGTCGTAAGTAACATTTAGTACCGGCTCGTGTTAACGACCGATACTAATGTGTCTTCCTCGAATTATTTTAAAAGAAAAATATGTCCCCCTCAATCGCATGAGCGCATAGATGAGATGATAAAGAAATAATATAGGGGCTGATTCGTAGGCTGCACGGGGGCCTATCCAGGCTTATAAGGGCCAAATTCGGGATGATTGGTTGCCTGTATGGGCCTTTAGCCATTCCCCCGGAGCCAAAAGTGGTGGTACGGCCTGCATAGCTGGGAACGCGTGGGATTCCCGTTCCCCGCTTGTGCAGGCTTGGCTTGCGCCCCGCTAGGCCTCCGCGTGGGCCCAAGTTGGCCACCGAATATAACTGGGGGTGGCTAGGGTTACCGCAGTACTGTGCTCATTTGCGCCGCCCCCGGTCGGCGCTTGCTCTCCGCTCTCGCTCTCGCCCCCCTCGCTCTCGCTCTTGCTCTCGCACTCGCCCTCGCTGTCGCCATCGCCCCTCCCCCTTGCCCTCGCTCTTACCGTCGCCCCTACCCTCGCCGTCGCCGTGTCTGTCGCATCTCAGGTAGTGCGGTGGTTGGTTTTTCCCTCTCGGTATCTCCCTCGAACCCCTTTCATGGCGGACAGATCTGGTATCTTCATTTGCTTGTTTCGTTGTTCGTGTCCCAGATCTGTGGTGTGATGCTTCCATCGTCCCCTCTCTCGTTCTTGAATATGGCCTTTTGTTTGCGGATTTGTTAGGGTTTTACTCGAATATGACCCTTGTGTTGGCAACCAATCGGCCCCTATGTTCTAGATCTGCTTGATTGATTTTCTTGGCGGCCAGATTTGTGATGTGATGTGAACTCTAGGCCCTTCTTTGTTTAGTCGAGTAGAAAATTTCAGATCTGGTATGTGATTTGGCTTCAAATTCTGAGCAGTAGCATTTTGGTCAATGATGAGTTGTGGCACTGGGAGGCGCATGTTATCATGTCGCAGTCGTGCTTTATTTGTTGAAACTCTGTTCATGACACCCACCAGTTACTAGTTCTAATAGCTCTGTTTGTTTCGTGTCTAGACATGGATGACATGGATGATGATGTTGCCAAACGGCGTGAGATGATCATTAGAGCGGCAGCTCTTGTTGGTGTTATATTTGCTTGGTTGATGGCTCGGTGTAGGCGTCTAGCCCATGATAGACCACCTATTTCCTATGGCCCAATGTCTGAGAGGGATGAACAGAGACAGAGAAACCTTACCTTTATCTACCAGTCCAATGACACCCAATGTGTTAACACCCTTAGGATGAAAAGGGCACCCTTTTTCCAGCTTTGTGACCTTTTCCGTAGTAGGGGGTTGCTCAAGGATTCCATCCACTGTAACATTGAAGAATAGGTGGCCATGTTCCTTCATGTTGTGGGTCACAACCAAAGGTTTTGGTGTATCCAGGTCCCATTTCTAAGGTCTGTTGAAACCTTAACCAGACATTTCCAGCAAGTCATGTATGTAGTGGGGGAGCTTAAATCATAGATGATTCTTCCTCCCTCAATAGCTACAACAGCCAAAATACAGCACAACAGGAGATGGAACCCATACTTCAAGGACTGTGTTGGAGCCATTGATGGTACCCATGTGTTAGCTAAAGTTCCTGAGAGGGCTAGAGCAGCATTCATGGACAGGAAGCATACCACTACCCAAAATGTCCTTGCAGCTGTTGATTTTGACCTGAGGTTTACCTATGTCCTAGCTGGGTGGGAGGGTTCAGCCCATGATGCTATCATCCTGGCAGATGCACTTCAAAGGCCTGATGGTCTAAAGGTCCCACAAGGTATAACCACACCCACTACCTCATATATCCTAGAGCCTATGTAGAACACATCTGATACATTTTTCTTCTGCTGTCATAGGCCAGTTCTACCTGATAGATGCTGGTTATGCAGTTAGGCCAGGATTTTTGCCACCCTACAGGGGCACAAGGTATCATCTTAGGGAGTTTGGGAGCAAGACACCTCAAAATGCTAGAGAGTTATTCAACCTAAGACATTCCTCCCTAAGGGTGACTGTGAGAGAGCTTTTGGGGCACTTAAGAATAGGTTTAAGATCATATAGAACAAACCTTTCCACCCCTACAAGACCCAAGTCAAACTTGTTATAGCCTATTGCATCCTACACAACTGGATTCTGTGACATGGTCCTGATGAGCACATACCACCAATAGAATCTTGGACTGCCAACCCTTCTAATGAAGCCATTCCCAATGATGTAGTCATGGACAATACTGCTTGGGCTGCCAAGAGGGACACATGGGCACAGCAAATGTGGCAGAATAGGGGAGCTAGCAGGAACTAGTTCTTTTTCAGTGCTTCTGTTATTTAATTATCCATGTGGACTTGAACTTGTATAACTGGTGGTGTGTCCATGTACTTTGTTGTGTTATTTGTTGAACTGGTACTGCACACTGAGACCATATGCTACTGCAATGATGAACTATTTATTACTTGTTGATTTAAATTATGTGTTGTGAGCAAATGTGATGGTTTGAATTACCTGTTGATTTGCTACTTGTTTATACCATTGTTGAATTCAGTTGCATTGTTGTTCTATTAAAAAGGTGGGTAGGGATATGGCTAGTGTTGATGCTGCTGGGTTGGGTGATGAAGTCCAAGAGGTTGTAGGAGTGGCTGCTGTGCAGGGCAATGGTCCAGCAGGTAGGTTGAACTGGACCGCTGCAATGTCAGGTTTTGTGTTGCGACGCTTCACAGATCTGGTGCATGAAGGAGTGAAGACCGACAAAGGCTTCAATGATGTGCATCTGAACAGAGTTGCCAAGATGGTTTCTGAATTTGCAAATCAAGAGGTTTCTGGCAACCAGGTGTACAATCACCTTCACAAGTGGAGAGCCAGATGGGTGAAGATATGCAGGCTGAAGGAACTGAGCGGGTCACTGTGGGATAAAGACAACTTTGTCATATCTTTGGCTCCTGATCACTATGCAGGACATGTCAAGGTACTGTCGTCTACTTTCAGAGCCATTTTTCTGCTTGTACCTTTGGTTATATCAATGCACATCCCTTCTCACAATCTTTTTTTTCTGCTCCTGTTTGTTTCAGGATTATCCCAAGGATGCTGAATTCCTCAATGTGCCCTTGGTCAACTACGCACAGATGCAAGCCATCTTTGGAAGTGGTGTGGCTACAGGAAGGTATGCAATGGGGTCATCAAAGCCTCTGGGAGATTCAATTGATGCAGAGACCATTGACGTCGATGCTGATGCACCACCAGCGACAACAGAAGGCGCAGGAGGTTCAGGTGGGAAGAGTGAGGCTTCAAGTGGTGGGAAGAGGAAGAGGGGTTCTGATGGCATAGCTGGTGGGATGCAAGGGCTGACTGATGCAGTTTGGGGGTTTGCAGAAGCTGTTTAAGACAGTATCCATGCTGAAGCAGCCCCAGGGATTGTGAAGGCTGTTATGGGATGCACCAACTTCTCACAGCCACATATGATGTTTTGCCTTGACCACCTGATGGAACACAAGAGGTCTGCCCTGGGTTTCCTTGAGATGAATGATGATGAGAAGGACATGTGGCTTGCTACACACCTGAGCAAGAATAACCTGCTTGGATGAATCATCACCCAACCAATAGTGCATCTTTTTGGGAGAACAACTTCTAACCACTTGACTGACAATTTGAGCCATCTGGCTATAATTTGTAACTCTAATTGGTGACTTTACCTTGGTTAGTTCTGCTTGATTACATTCAAGCCTCTTCTGTAAATTAGGATGATGATCATGTGGTGACTAGAGCATAGGAAAACAAGTCTAGTGTACAACTTTGAACTTGTATGCATGCTATGCCTTACTGTGATGAAGATGGTTGTGTTGAGATTTCATTCTCACTTATTTTCAAGTTTAATTCTCAGTTCTATGCATGGTATGCTTTATAGTGATTTGGCTTTTGTCTGTTGTATGTATGTGCAGTGTCATCATGAACTGGTATGTTGTGTTCGCTGGGAGGAACCCATGTGTTTATTCAGATTGGGTATCATGTCAACGACAAGTTTCAGGATTCAGTCATGCAGTTTACCAGAGTTATAAGTCAAGAGCTGAGGCATTAGAAGCATTCAACTATCACTGCAGTTCAGCCCAGCGCAAAGAACTGAGCATAGGAAGAGCCACAGAGATTGCACAGGCCAAGGAACATGAGGCAGTTGTTGATGTAACTGTCAAAAATCACCCTATGATTCAAACAACTCTTCTTTTCGTCATTGTAATCATCCTAGTAGCCATTTGTGTCAAGTTGTATTACATGTAACAATTCAATCAAGTCTAATTTCTATCAGCTGACTTCAACTGGGAACTTTAATTTGTTTCATGGCAATGCCAAGTTCATTTGTGTCAATTTCATTCCATGTTGTCGAAATCATCTAACAGCAAGTTTGCAAGTTTGCATCAAGTCACAAGTTCACAGACACATTCCATGTTTTCATCAAGTCACAAGTTCACAGAAACATTTTCACAAGTTTGCATCTAACAGCATGACTAACACCATGACACCAGTTCAAACATTAACATTTACAAACAAGTTCCATGACAGGCAAAATATTAGATGTTGTCCTGGCCATCACAACTAGGCCACCATTACAGCAAAAGCATAAAACATCTGATCCAAACAGCACAAGTAAACCCATAACAACAGTCAGTACCTCTTGAGCACAACTGCAAACAGCACTGCAACCATAACTCCAAACAAACAAAGGAGCCCATACAACATCTTCTTGTCCTGGCAGTCACTCCTAATCCTCTGTTCCAGTGTCCGATGTTCCCTCTCAATGCTATCTTTCTCCTTGATCAGATTGGACTTCTCTCTTGCCCACTCCTGCTTCTCGAGCTGTAGAGCATTCTTCTCTTCAGACATCTCATTCCTAAGCTGAATGGCCGCCAAAAGATCAACTTGAGCCTCATCTGCCTTACTCTTGAACTTGCTCACGACTTCCCACAAGCTTGAGGTGACTTCCTGGAACATAGGAGGCCACTTATCGTCCTTCCAGTACATGAAGTCACACATGTTCTCCTTCCCCTGGGTTTCAAAAAATAACAATGAGAATGCATCTAGTATTGACAACATGATCCTGATCTACATTGAAATGACAGAAAATTACCTAGAGTGGACATGTTAGGTACCGACGCCCCGTGTTCTTGCCATCCCAGCACAGGAGGCGCCTTGGTTGCTTCCCATGACGGCAGCGGACTTGTGCCTCCTCATCAATTCCACCCCATTCCTTGGTCTCCATACCTTCCGGCAGTTGACTCATTGAAGCAGACTACAAGGGAATACACGATGAATCATCACAATTTGTCGAATTTTCTTGTTAATACCAACAGAACTGCCTCATCACACATTGAAACTACCAATTTCACATGTATAACAGATGAAAAACACTAGAACTACCAATTTCAGCCAGCACATGTATAACATATCATAGTCCTAGAACAATTCACATGACTAGTGTTGACACCAAAAATTGGCACCAGGAAGAGGTTGACATGTGGGCCGGATTTGGTAGAAGGATGCCATTCGGCTAAAAGGGTTTTTTCTGAAGCATTCGGCAAAGATGCTCTGCGGTCGGGAACGCATCGCCATTCGGCTGAAACGTTCGGCAGAGATACTCTACGGTCGGGAATGCGTCATCATTCGGCAGAGGCATTGTTCCGCAGGCGAAGATTGGTAGCATTCGGGAAGACATGATGACGTGGGTCAACATAAGGAAAAGGCCGGTTCGAACAAGGAAAGCAATATGGGCACGAAGATTCGTCATTTATTTTTAGAAACAAGTGTTGTAGTCGTGTCCGACTAGGAGTTGTACCAAGACCTGGGTATAAATATAAACCCATGGCAGCTGTAAAAAAGATCACGATCAATCTTACAACAAACCGGCCCCGTGCCAACATCGAGTCCTTTAGTCGAGTCGTCGAGTTCTTCGAGAGGAGTCATCGATCCGTCGACCTCCGTAAGTACCGGCAACCTTGTATCATGCTTAGTATCATGCGGTGGATTTAAGCTTTGATGCAAGTAGTCTTGTTACCATGCTTAGTATCATCCGGTGGATTTAAGTTGTGGTGTCAAGAAGGTTCCTCTGTTAGGTCATGAGCCATGCGGTGGGCTAAGATCTAGTATGGACCAAGTTATCGGCTCTGTTGGATTTCGGCAAGATCTAACGGATTCATTAAGTTACCCCGTGTTGCTCCGTTTTTACTATGTGCTTAATTCATGCAACACACCTTTGCCCAATCTAGATCGGTTAGGATCGGCTTTGCTTTACGGCGCGACGATTTATCCCTTTATAGCCGAATCCGAAACCGATCTAGGTTGCCACGTGTCGCGGGTTCGAGCCTGTCGGCATTGTGTAGGTCTTGACAGAACCGGGTATCATGCTGTAGATGCAGGTTTTTGGGTCGTCTTAGAGCTAATCATCCGGTGGATTAGAATTCGATTCGATCTGATAGATTTACCTTTACCGATTGGGCTTGTTCCTTCGCCATGGATCCCGATTCGGCTAAGTGGCCGTATTCGGCAGTGCTCTCACGAGTGAACGTGTGTTCGTGGGTTTGCATTGGACAATGAATGCTTTTAGCCTTTCACGATTAGATTGTATCATGCGGTGGATTGATCTAATCTGATTGGTGGTGTGGCTTCAAACGAGTCGTATCATGCGGTGGATTAACTTGTTTTGTTATCATGCTTGACGGGTGCTGCTTTCGGCCTATGCATTCTTGTTTTCAATGTAAATTCGTGACCGTGTTGTGGGTTCGTAACTAAACATTGAGTGCTTTTAGCTTTTCATGGTTAGATTGTATCATGCGGTGGATTGGTCTAATCTGATTAGTGGCGTGGTCACAAACAAGTCGTATCATGCGGTGGATTAACTTGTTTTGTTATCATGCTTGACGGGTGCTGCTTTCGGCCTATGCATTCTTTGTTTACTACGAATTTATGATCATGTTTCACCTTTTTATTTATCTATCATGCTCTGTTTCTCGTTAATCGGCTATGAGTATGTGTTACAGTGTTCATTCGGTTGAAAGCCGATCTTTCGTCATGCTTACGTCACGCATTCGGCAGTGCGCTCCTTGCGTGTCTTGCCGATTGCCGAATGAGGTTTTAACTGCCGACAGATAGCTTTTTCCATAGCTATATGTCTCTCAAGATTGGCTTCAACGCCGCAAATATGGAACTGTCTGGTCTCACCCGGCACGTTCCAGGTTTTGATCTAAACCTTTTTGTCCCTTTGTTAGTTTTCAGGCAAACTGACTGGCACGCTTCCGGATTCAAAAGCCAGGGCCACGTTTGAAGCCAGCTTGTTCGGCTTGCTGTGTGCTTGGCGTGAGGTGCGGATTTTACGTCAACACACTTTTTGGCACGCCCGGTGGGACACACACAAGTTTTCAAGATGCCTGAGTTGAGCGACATCATGGATGTCACTTTGGAAGAGTTGTCTGACGAGCATCAACAGATGGTAAAGGCTGCTGCTAGTCAATTCATTAACAAATGTTTACTGTCTTTCGCCAAGAACAGGAGTGGTGCACCGTTTCTCAAGTCCGATTTGCCAAGAGTTCTCCTTCCTGGGCAATCTGATCTTACTGAAGAAGAAGAAAGGGAGAGATTCTCGGGCTTGTTATACAAAGCTTTGGGGGAAGCAATGACCAATCACAATGCTGCGTTCTTGAACAGTTTTCGGCATATAATGATAAGCATTTTTGGTCAGCATGTGGATAAACCCTTTGAGCAGATACATGGGCAATTGGGTGGCCCGACATACTTCAATGTTCAAGCACCAGTTCAGAAACCACATGGTAAAGGAAATGCTGATGAAACTGGAGGTTCTGGTGCTAAAGATATAAATGGACAACCGATTCGGCAAGATCCTCAGCTTGCACTGCCGAAAACTCGCACATACGGTGATATGGCATTCGGCACCACAGGGAATCCACCTGCTTCTGCTTACAAGATATCTCCCTTGAACAACAGACTGCAGAGGGATTTGTATGGAAACGGATATTCAGAGTTTATGGATTACAATGCTATCGACGCTCTCCCGAATCCTGGATATGTTGGTACTGCAGGTATGCTTGCTGGAAGACCAGGGAATCAAGATACCAATATTGACCTCATGGTGCAAAAAATGACCGATGTATTGCAAAATCAATTCGGTCTGAAGCCTAAGAATCAGAGATACATGTACTCGTCTCCTTTCCCTGAATGGTACCAAAGGGTATCATTGCCGAATAGAGTCAAGGTGCCTACAGAGTTTACTAAATTCTCAGGACAAGATGATACTAGCACTGTGGAACATATAGCTCGATATCTGATGCAGCTTGGAGAGGCTTCGGCAGATGAGGCTTTCAGAATCAGATACTTTCCTTTGTCACTGACGGGTCCAGCTTTTACATGGTTTGCTTCTTTGCCTGCCCAGTCGATTTGCACCTGGAAAGATCTGGAACAGAAATTCCATGCTCATTACTACATTGGCAGTACCGAGAAAAAGTTGGTTGATTTAACCAGCTTAAGGCAGAGGAATAATGAAACACCTACAGAGTTCCTCAGGAGGTTTAGGGAAACTAAGAGTATGTGCTTTTCTCTGAACATACCTGATGACCAGCTGGCTGGTATGGCTGTAGCTGGCATGCTGCCTGCCATTCGGGAGAAGCTGTTCGGGATGGAGTTTGATGATCTGGGCCAGTTGTCGCACAGATTGGCTTTGATGAGTAACCAGGCATATGTTTTCAAGAAAGATGTCAGATTTGCTAAAAATAATGATGTAGCTGACATCTATAACCAATTCCTTGAAAGAGCAGATCAAGAAGATGAGTATGAAGATAGCGAGGAAATAGCTGCAGCAGAGATAGTGTGGAGCAAAGAACCAGTTACAATGACTCAAAGATGGATCAAACAGATAAAGGGAACATATGATTTTGATGTGACTAAGGCAGACAAATTATTTGAATTCCTGGTGAAAGAAGGCCGAATCAAATTGCCAGAGGGGCATTCTATGCTTCGGCCCGATGGAGTGAAAGATAAGAGGTACTGTGGGTTTCATGATAGAAATTCTCATTCCATTAATGAATGCAGAGTCTTTAGGATGAAGATTCAGAAAGCTATTCAGGAAGGACATCTGAAATTTGACAACAAGATGAAACTGGACAGTAACCCTTTCCCTCAGAATATGATCGGGTTCTCGGTTAATATGGTAAATGCTGTTCCATCTGGAGAAAAGAGAAGATTGAAAATTTTAACCTCAAAGAAGGCAAGACAGGATGGTTCAGTTGATCCCACTCGGCAGATCACAATTGAGCAGGTTCGCCAGAAAAATCTTCGGTTCCCGAATAGCCGATTTGAAGTGGGAGAATCCTTTAAACCTAGAGTTACTACACGTATTCTCCTCAACAAATGGCAACGTCAGCAAGAAAAGGAGCGTTTTCAAAGGCGTGAATACGAGGAAGAGAAAAGAAGGCGCGAAGAAGAAAGGTTTGAGGAAGAACAAGAAGAATATGCTCGAGAGCAGGAACGTGCGCATTGGGGGTGTGCATTCTTCAGACACTGTTGGAACGAAGGTTTAAAGCTGCCTACAAGGAATAACTGTCCTGAGTGCAATAATGGGTGTGTCGAATATGGGCAAAATGTTGCCAATCGCCGATCTGTCCATGAAAGAATTGGTAGGGTGCATCCTAGTGATGATCGGCGTTTTGATGATCAACCAAGAGAAAGACATGCTGATTGTAGATGGATTGATCATGAGGAAGAAGATCATGATTATGTTTGGCAAGAAGGACAATGGTGCCCACCTGGTTTAAGAAGGAGTCAGAAGAGAAGAGTCCAACGCCTGAGGAATCAAGAATTAAAGCAAGCAAGGCCTAGGATGAAATCGATATGGCTCCCAAAAGACAGGCCTGACGAACATAGTCATTCGGCTCCTACATGCATGGTATGTTTCTTGCCGAATGAATTCATGGCTCCAGCTAATCAAATTGTACAGGAAGAAATATTGCCCGATATAGATGATACCGAACAATTTGGGTTAATGGCACAATTGATGTTGAACAAACAAGCTGTTTTTGAGAAGCCAACCCAGAATCGGCACATGAAGCCGCTGTACTTGAAGGGATATGTTAATGGCAAACCATTGACCAAGATGTTTGTCGATGGAGGAGCTGCTGTCAATGTAATGCCATATACCACATTCAGGAAGCTTGGTATGGGCCCTAGAGATTTGACACCAACGAGCATAATTCTAAATGATTTTGCTGGAAATCCTTCGGACACCAAGGGATGCGTGCATGTTGATCTGATGATTGGTTCCAAGACTCTGCTTACGACTTTCTTTGTCATTGAGGGCAAAGGGGCATATAGCTTGCTGCTTGGAAGAGATTGGATTCATGCAAATTGTTGTATTCCATCTACTATGCATCAACAGCTTATTCAGTGGATAGATGATGAGGTGGAAATTGTCCAAGCAGATGATTCAATAAGCGTGGCAAATATGGAACCAGCTTTCTGGGAGTATCAAGGCATAGATTGTTTCTCAGGTAAAGACTGGGGAGAAGGTCCTGTGGCACCAGCCAGCAGTGATCAGCAGCCGATCGAAGCAGTCGGCTCTCATAGTAATTTTTGATGGAGAATCCAATTGATGGAACTGATGGAAAATTAGGACGTGGATTTGTGTCGGCCGATAAATTAGAAGAAGTGGACATTGGAGATGGTTACAAGCCAAGGCCGACATTTATCAGTGCTGACTTGGATTCGATTTTCAAAGAAAAGTTGGTGACATTGTTAAAGGAATACAAGGACTGCTTTGCTTGGGATTATTCGGAGATGCCCGGTCTAGACCGCTCTATTGTTGAGCATCGGTTGCCAATCAAACCTGGATACAGGCCTTACAAGCAACCACCCCGAAAAATCTACAAGGAAGAAGTGTTGGCTGATGTGAAAAAGGAGATTGAAAGATTACTAGATGCAAATTTTATTCGGCCATGTAAATACGCGGATTGGATCTCTAATATTGTTCCTGTCTATAAGAAAAATGGAAAGATGAGGGTTTGCATAGATTTTAGAGACCTAAACAAGGCTACACCCATGGATGGATATCCAATGCCTATTGCTGATTCATTGGTTGATGCTGCTGCTGGATACAAAGTACTCAGTTTCATGGATGGTAACGCAGGATACAATCAGATTTATATGGCATTGGAAGATATAGTAAAGACGGCTTTCAGGTGTCCTGGACACATAGGGTTGTTTGAGTGGGTTGTCATGACCTTTGGATTAAAGAATGCCGGTGCAACTTATCAAAGGGCTATGAATTATATTTTTCATGAGTTGATCGGCAAGATTGTGGAAATATATATTGATGATGTAGTGATCAAGTCATTGGATCATGAGTCTCATTTGGCCGACATAAGGAAAACTCTAGAATGCACCAGGAAGCATGGGCTTAAGATGAACCCGAATAAGTGTGCTTTTGGAGTTTCGGCTGGAGAGTTTCTGGGATTTTTGATACATGAAGGAGGAATAGGAGTTGGTAAGAAAAGCATGAAGGCAATTGATGAAATTGTTCCTCCAACTAATCTTAAAGAGCTACAATCGTTGCTTGGCAAGATAAATTTTGTGAGGAGGTTTATATCAAACTTGTCACAAAAGGTGTTGCCCTTTTCCTCACTGTTGAAAATAAAAAAGGATCAAAAGTTTGTATGGGGTGACGAACAACAGAAGGCTTTTGATGAAATAAAGGAGTACATGAAGAAGCCACCAGTATTGATGCCTCCACAATTGAACAAGCCTTTCAAGTTGTACGTGGCGGCCGATGCCCAAACTATTGGATCGGCCCTCATTCAAGAATTTGAAGGAAAGGAAAGAGTAGTTGCATACCTTAGCCGAAAGTTACTAGATCCAGAGACAAGGTATTCGGCTATAGAGAAGCTTTGCTTATGTGTTTACTACTCCTGTACAAAATTTCGGCACTACTTACTACATGCCGAATGCATTGTGTATTCAAAGTTTGATGTGATAAAACACATGTTGTCTATGCCAATTTTGAACGGAAGGATTGGCAAATGGATTTTAGCTTTGTCTGAATTTGAGTTAAAGTTTGAATCGGCAAAGGCTGTTAAGGGACAGATTATTGCCGACTTCATTACTGAACATCATGATACATCGACGAATTTGCTTAACATTGTTCCTTGTGTGTTATTCTTCGATGGATCTTCATGCAACAAAGGTGGTGGAGCAGGTATCTTATTAATTTCGCCCAAAGGAGAAACATTTGAGTTTGCTGTTCCCATTCAATCTGCTGTTACTAACAATCAAGCTGAGTATGAGGCATTGCTCAAAGGGCTCCAATATTTAAAAGAAGCAGATGCCATTGCGGTTGAAATTTTTGGAGATTCAGAATTGGTCATAAAGCAATTGAATGGTGAATATGAGTGCAAAAGTGATACCTTGAGGAATTACTATGAAGAATGCAAAGAAATATTGAAGAGCTTTCGGTCAGTAATTCTACAACACATTCCTAGAGGGGATAATGGAGAGGCAAATAGATTGGCCCAAAGTGCGTCAGGTTATAAAGAGCTTCGAGAAGTTTTTGCTACTGATGTATATGCATTCGGGGGTAATCTGGCAGAAGATGATTGGAGAAAAGAGATTGCCGATTATCTGGAGAATCCATCCCGAAAGGTTTCTAGAAAGCTCAGGTATAAAACTTTAAAGTTTGTTCTTCTTGATGATAATTTGTATTATAAATCCCTGGATGGAGTGCTGTTACATTGCTTAAATCGTGAAGAAGCAAAAAGGCTGATGAGTGAAGTACATGATGGGTTGTGTGGAGCACATCAATCGGCCTACCGAATGAAGTGGGTTATTAGAAGAACTGGATATTACTGGCCGACAATGCTGGAAGATTGTTTTGAATATTATAAAGGATGTCAAGACTGTCAGAAATTTGGAAACATTCAGAGAGTTCCGGCATCGGTTTTGAATCCCATTGTCAAGCCATGGCCATTCAGAGGATGGGGAATAGATTTGATTGGCCAAATAAATCCTCCATCTAGCAAGGGGCATAAGTTTGTGCTTTTGGCAACTGATTATTTTACCAAGTGGGTTGAGGCAATTCCATTAAAGAAGGTGACGTCGGAGAATATGGTTGAATTTGTTAAAGAACACATCATTTACAGATTCGGGATTCCTCAGACAATCACCACTGATCAAGGGACTCAATTTACATCTTCAGAATTCAGAGATTTTGCTGAAAGTATGGGCATCAAATTATTGAATTCTTCTCCTTATTATGCCCAAGCTAATGGTCAGGCAGAGGCTTCTAACAAGATTATGATCAAAATTATACAGAAGAAGATTGATCAGAAGCCGAGAAAGTGGCATTCGGTACTCAATGAGGCTTTATGGGCTTACCGAATGGCTCCACATGGGGCTACACAAACGTCTCCTTATGAGTTGGTATATGGGCATCATGCTATCTTGCCATGGGAAATACAATTAGACTCAAGGAGAATAAAGTTGCAAAAGGATTTGAGTTCTAAAGATTATAATGATTTAATGATGGACGAATTAGAAGATTTGCATATGATTCGTCTCAGGGCCTTGGAGAATATTGAGAAGAACAAAATGCGAGTTGCTAAGTATTACAATAAGAAGGTAAAAGTTAAGCAATTTACAGAAGGTGATTTAGTCTGGAAAGCGATATTGCCGATTGGAACCAAATATGCAGCATTCGGCAAGTGGTCTCCAAATTGGGAAGGTCCTTTCAGAGTGGTTAGATGCGTGCCTGGAAATGCATATATTTTGAAGACATTATTGGGAGAAGAATTTGCTTCTGCTATGAATGGAAGATATTTGAAGAGGTATTATCCCAGTGTTGAAATCGATCGGTGATTGATATATTAATTTGCCGAACAGCCGATTTTCAGGAAGAAATCGCCTTCAGAACAAATGTTGACAGAAAAGGAAAATGGCCAGTACTGAACGTATTGCCCTTAGCACAAGATATATTACATCAGATGTTCATGCAAGATCACAAAAGATAAGTTTTATTGCCGAAATTCCATAAATCCCTAGTACAAACTAATGGAATAGCTTGTTCAAAACGGATTGAGGATGAATGGAATCGGCAATGGCGGCGCCATGAGCATCAAGGCGATCTATGGAAGCCTCGATGTCGTCGATCTCCTCCGGGTTACCATTAGCGAAGCCGGTCGGTAGCCTGGAGTAGTCGGTATTGGTGTGCGTCGACATGGCGACTAGGCCTGCGGCAGTGCCCAGACGGATGCCGTGCGAGGCCACCTCATCGATGCGGCCCGCCACCGCGCCGAGGCGAGCTTCTGGTGTGTCCCCAGGAGCATTCACCTTGTTCGCCAGCTCATTCGCCAGCGCCTTCAGCCGATCGAGTTCGGCATTGCGCGCTGCAAGTTTTACAAAAGGGGCAGCAGATTAATATCATTCGGGAGATGAGATTGAGATTGAGCAGATTGCAGGACTCACCATCGATGACTTCGAGCAGTTGCTTGCGCTCGTGCTGCCATTCGAGGTCAGCAATCCCGGCTTGCTTGGAGATAGCCTCCAATTCGCGACGAGAGTCGTCGCGCTCCGCCTTGAATCGGCGGGCATCGCCGTCCGTGTAGCGGTAGTCGTCCGATTCGAGAGATCGATTAGACGAACTCGAAGATGCCGCAGGAGCAGCGGCTGGAGCCGCGACTGGCGCACCAGCGCCCGCAATCCATTGGATTACCCTGAAAGAACAAAGAGATTCGTCAAGAAGGAGGGAGGAAATCTCGAGAAGAACAGAGAGAAGCAAGCAGCTACTCACCTGCGGCGAGCGCCGGCACGACTTCCTTCGGCCTCATCGACGGCCGGGCGCCTCCTGTTGTTGTCGGCCATTGGAAGTTCCTCGGAAATACTGTGGATGGGGAAAAGAATGGCTTGGGCCGGCAAGAACTTGGAAGGCGAAGAACTTGGTGAGGAAACTATGGGCTGCCTGGGTGTTTATTTATAGAACCTGCAGAGGAAATCATGGCCAAAGATCGTGGCACGTATTCCGAAGAGTTCGGAAGGTGGAAAGGATTTTTCAGCCGATCGGTTCTCATGTCGTTTGGGATTCTTATCGAGTCGTATTCGGCTTTGACTGGATGGGATTCGGCTATGTCATAGTTGAAGCGTTTTCGGGTCTAAGTACTATTATGGCCAACTTTGCCGAATGAGTCATCCGCAATGAAGGAAAACAAAGTTAAAGGGACGATAAGATTACAGGGTTAATAAAACATTCGGCTATCATATTAAATATTCAATACAATTACACACCCAAATACTTGGAGATTACATCTTTGGCATCAGATATCATTCTATTAATGGTCTCCAAAAGATTTTTGCCTGCTTCTTGGGTTTTTTCCAGAGCAGAGAGCTTCGCTTTAAGTTGTTTATCTTCAGTTAAAATTGCCGATGCTTCCTTTCGTATCCTCTCTGTCAGATCAGGGAGTTCGGCTAATTTCTTCTCGTCGGCTTCGATTTCGGCTGACAGAACCCTCAGTTCGGCTTCTAGTTCAGCTTTTCTGATCTTCTTCAGATCAAGAGTTGACTGCAGTTTAGCTGACAATTCTTTGTTACTCTGAGCTTGAGTATGCAGATCTTTCAAGGATTGCTTGGCTATAGCTCTTCTTTGCTCTAAAGCTGGTTGTAAAGATTGATCTTTCAGAGCCTGTCTGACTGCAGCAAATTGTTGATCTAATTTAGAGATTGGTTCCAAGGAAGCTTGAATGTCAACAGGAAGATTGTGTTCAATGGGCTCGAGCATATCTCTCAGAAGATCAGCATCCTTGACTTGATCCTGGATGTCTTGGTGCAGAAAGGAGAAAATTTCCTTTAGTTTTGCTTGGGTTTCTTCTGATAAAGTCTGACTAGAAGAAATTTCCTCTGCTTGTTCGGCAACAAGATCATCCAAGGGAAATGAGTAACTGGGTGATGAAGTTATTTTCTCCTGAAAAAAGATATTGCCGAATTAGTAATTGTCCATTGAATAAAGAACTTGGGAAACTGGGAAATTATCTTTACCTCATTTCTGATCTCTTGGATGGAAAGAGAGGGTGGCTCAAGCTCAGGTAAAGGTTCTTGTGTATCATGCTGAGGAGAGCTTGGAGGGTTCTTTGATGAAGATGAGGCTTCTAGCTGAGGTACATCAGGTAAAACTGAAGCTGGTTCTTGATGAAAAGAGGAGCTCTCCGAAATTGGGTCCATTGAAGCTTGCTCTGTGACTAAAAGAAAGTTAGTGCCGATGAAAAGAGTTTTTAAAAAGACAGGATGGTGAGAAATTTTACTAATCACTGAAGCATCGGCAGGTTCTGTGCTAATGGCCAATTGCTGTGATTTGGCCTGAAATCATAAAGGAGTAGAAAAAATGAGCAAGATGAAATTAACATTTTTTACTCGAGAAAGAAGAAATTTGACCTGTGCAATTGTTTTGCTGCTTGTTCTTTTCTTCTTCATAGATAAAGGGGCAGTTAGAGAAGAAATTTTTCTCTTGACAGAAGGTGGTGCAGCAAGAGTTGGATCCAGGTTAGCAGGCCTAGACATTATTTGAGCCAAAGAAGGAGAGTAATGCCCCAGAATAGATATTGGGCCTGCAGTGTTATATGTGATTGTTCTGGCCAGAGGGGCAGGGACTATGTCCTGCAAGATAACAGAGTTAAAGGTCGATGAAAGAGGATGTCAGTGGAAAAATAAATGGATTGTAAGCATGTTTACCTCTGAATTCGGCTGATAGTCAGGCATCAAATCAAGGCAGAGAGGGTGGACTGGTACATTAAAGATGTGATCATGAACTTCTTGCCACCAAAGAATAAAAGAAGAATGAGCAAGTGCTGTTGGCACAAAAGGTTCAATCTGATAAATGGCTGCACAACACTTATAATCAAAAATTCTTCTTGTTTCTGTGGAGTCTTTGATGATCTGCCTAGGCTTGAGGAATTCATGAAAGAATAATCTTGGGGGCACTTGGCCACATCCTAATTGCCTGGCTACTATATTCGGCTGGTAATATTCATATGAACTTTGAACCAGCCTTCCTCCACAAAATTCAGCTGGTAAGATGCAAGGCCGAATAAAAGTGTTGAAAATTGCTGTGGACTCTACATCTATGCATCCAGTCTCGAAGCTGAATTCACAAGGAAAAGTGAGACTGTCGTTGTCCAAGTATAGGAACCAGAGGGGATTGGTAAAACCTTTGAAGAAAAGTTCAAACAGTTCTCCAATGCTTTTGTTGATAGCAATAGTGGAGGCTGCTTCCCCATAAGTTTGACAGCCTTTGGTGCTCTGGGCTTCTGTTTCCTTGTAATTGACCGAGGGAAAGTGTCGGCTGTTGAGGTCAATGGAGACAATTTGGTGCATGTACAATTGCAGCCACATCTGGACGAACCACCAGGGACCATTGACGCAAGAAATTTTCTTGTTGGTGTGCATCTGATAAATGGTTTGGTGGAGCATGTGATAGACACTTCCCAAGAGATATTTCCCGAGAGGGATAAGTGTGCCTGCAGCCAAATCTTCAGCCATTACTATGTGATTCAGAGTTGGCTCATTGGCTTTGCCGCAGAAGACAAATCTGCACAACCACATGTTCAGAAAGGCCCTGTATTCAACATCAGTCAGAGGACCATCATGCATGTAAGTCTGGATGTATTTCTTATAGCCAACTCCAGTCTTCACCCCTGTCTGTTTGGAAGAACCTTTGTACCTGTATGGGTGTGTTGTCCCTGTAATGTTCAGGCCGGTTATCATGTAGACATCGGCCAGGGTTGGGGACATTGGGCCATGGCCGAAAAGAAAGGCATTTGCACCATTGGACCAGAAGTGGCAAGCTGCGATCAGAAGGTTCTCATTCTTTGGTGTTTCAGCTAGGGATAGCTCCAAGCAATGAGAAATGCGAAGATTGTCCCAATTCTGCGTCTGAGGGCTTTTATCATCAGACATCCTTTTATACCAGTTTCTCCATCCGGCGATTGGGGGCAAAGGCCAGTTCTTGAAAGCGTCTTGCCACTCATGAGGTTTTGTCAGTGAAATCTTAAAAGGAATCCGCTGAGATTCGGCCGCAATGATTTCAGAAGGATCTGAATCTCCTACGGGACCGAGGAAATAAGATGGAGATTTTTCCTCAACAGGGATGAGGATTTCGGCAGCTAGGGCCTATCAAGAATGAAAGGGGATAAGAAGAAATTTAAAATGCAAATCGAAAGAAGACTGCCGAACATGCTTGAGGGGATTGAAGTTTACCTGGAGAGCAAGATCTTGGTCCGCCATTTGAAGGTTGGATCTTGGAAGACGATGACTTAGGGTTCGGATCCGGATGAGAGCTCCGAAGATTCAGAAGGAGAAGCGGGTGCCAAGCAGAACTAACTTGGAAATGTTAAGTGCTTTTAGTCAATTCCGAGATAAAAGTTACCTCTTATCCCGAAATTGAAGGGGCATGTGTTGACACCAAAAATTGGCACCAGGAAGAGGTTGACATGTGGGCCGGATTTGGTAGAAGGATGCCATTCGGCTAAAAGGGTTTTTTCTGAAGCATTCGGCAAAGATGCTCTGCGGTCGGGAACGCATCGCCATTCGGCTGAAACGTTCGGCAGAGATACTCTACGGTCGGGAATGCGTCATCATTCGGCAGAGGCATTGTTCCGCAGGCGAAGATTGGTAGCATTCGGGAAGACATGATGACGTGGGTCAACATAAGGAAAAGGCCGGTTCGAACAAGGAAAGCAATATGGGCACGAAGATTCGTCATTTATTTTTAGAAACAAGTGTTGTAGTCGTGTCCGACTAGGAGTTGTACCAAGACCTGGGTATAAATATAAACCCATGGCAGCTGTAAAAAAGATCACGATCAATCTTACAACAAACCGGCCCCGTGCCAACATCGAGTCCTTTAGTCGAGTCGTCGAGTTCTTCGAGAGGAGTCATCGATCCGTCGACCTCCGTAAGTACCGGCAACCTTGTATCATGCTTAGTATCATGCGGTGGATTTAAGCTTTGATGCAAGTAGTCTTGTTACCATGCTTAGTATCATCCGGTGGATTTAAGTTGTGGTGTCAAGAAGGTTCCTCTGTTAGGTCATGAGCCATGCGGTGGGCTAAGATCTAGTATGGACCAAGTTATCGGCTCTGTTGGATTTCGGCAAGATCTAACGGATTCATTAAGTTACCCCGTGTTGCTCCGTTTTTACTATGTGCTTAATTCATGCAACACACCTTTGCCCAATCTAGATCGGTTAGGATCGGCTTTGCTTTACGGCGCGACGATTTATCCCTTTATAGCCGAATCCGAAACCGATCTAGGTTGCCACGTGTCGCGGGTTCGAGCCTGTCGGCATTGTGTAGGTCTTGACAGAACCGGGTATCATGCGGTAGATGCAGGTTTTTGGGTCGTCTTAGAGCTAATCATCCGGTGGATTAGAATTCGATTCGATCTGATAGATTTACCTTTACCGATTGGGCTTGTTCCTTCGCCATGGATCCCGATTCGGCTAAGTGGCCGTATTCGGCAGTGCTCTCACGAGTGAACGTGTGTTCGTGGGTTTGCATTGGACAATGAATGCTTTTAGCCTTTCACGATTAGATTGTATCATGCGGTGGATTGATCTAATCTGATTGGTGGTGTGGCTTCAAACGAGTCGTATCATGCGGTGGATTAACTTGTTTTGTTATCATGCTTGACGGGTGCTGCTTTCGGCCTATGCATTCTTGTTTTCAATGTAAATTCGTGACCGTGTTGTGGGTTCGTAACTAAACATTGAGTGCTTTTAGCTTTTCATGGTTAGATTGTATCATGCGGTGGATTGGTCTAATCTGATTAGTGGCGTGGTCACAAACAAGTCGTATCATGCGGTGGATTAACTTGTTTTGTTATCATGCTTGACGGGTGCTGCTTTCGGCCTATGCATTCTTTGTTTACTACGAATTTATGATCATGTTTCACCTTTTTATTTATCTATCATGCTCTGTTTCTCGTTAATCGGCTATGAGTATGTGTTATAGTGTTCATTTGGTTGAAAGCCGATCTTTCGTCATGCTTACGTCACGCATTCGGCAGTGCGCTCCTTGCGTGTCTTGCCGATTGCCGAATGAGGTTTTAACTGCCGACAGATAGCTTTTTCCATAGCTATATGTCTCTCAAGATTGGCTTCAACGCCGCAAATATGGAACTGTCTGGTCTCACCCGGCACGTTCCAGGTTTTGATCTAAACCTTTTTGTCCCTTTGTTAGTTTTCAGGCAAACTGACTGGCACGCTTCCGGATTCAAAAGCCAGGGCCACGTTTGAAGCCAGCTTGTTCGGCTTGCTGTGTGCTTGGCGTGAGGTGCGGATTTTACGTCAACAACTAGCAGATGAACAACCCTACAACCAACTATTTCAGTCACCACATTGAAAACTTGAATAGATATGGATATTGACTAACCCCAAATCGGACAGAGTAGCTCGATGGTGAGTAGGTGGCGGGTCTTGAGGTCGAATTCACCGAATCCTCTGACGATGAAGAACCGCGCCCGCCTCCACAGCCTGCGCCCTCCTAATCGCCGCATAACGCCACACCATGCTCGCCCTGCGCCTTGGCGACCTTGTCCAAGACACATGCTAGACAAGGAGTGCCATCCGAAAGGCCTGGAACCGTCGCAGGGGATCGCTTCCCCACGGAACTGGTGGAGCTCCGACGACCTTCTCCACCAACGCCGCCCTCAGATCCGTCCCCAAGTTGCTCGCTAGGGGCCATCTCTGTCTACGTCGGCCTGGGATCTAGGAGGGCACGACCGCGAACTAGGTGGATCTGCCGAGGGAGATTAGCGGCCGGCGGAACTCGATATGTAGGGGTGGAAGGGAGAAGAACGGGCGGTGGCCAGCGACCGGCCGGTGGCCGTGGAGAGGGAGGGCGGCGACAAGGGTCGAGTGGGAGGGGAGCGGGAAGAGGAGCGGCGGCGGGCGTCGACACGAGAGCGAGGAAGAAAAGCTCACGGTGAGCGAGAGAGGAGAGGACCTAGGGTTACTGTGCGGCCGTCGGTTCGGTTTATATGCGGCCCAATCGGTATCCTCACCAGTGTTGTGCAACCGGTGCGCCAGCCCAACTCCCTATGCAGGCTACCAATCAACTACTCTAGCAGGCCAAAAGTCTCCTATGCACCCAACCAATCACGGGTGTATTGGCTTCTGGGGGCCTGGCTTGGGCTGGCCATGCACAACAGTAAACCAGGCCACTCCTGTGCACCCAACCAATCGGGCCTATATAGGACTAGAGGTTATATGTTCATATCGTACCTACGCATTTAGGTGCGAAAAAATCGGCCCGGCCTTACTGACGAGGAGTTTTATAGGAGCGGGGAGATTGAACAGCATGCCACCGTCCACTGCCACTGGGACCCCGTTTGGCAAAGTGCGAGTGGCGATGCATGCACCTGATGGTTCGGTCTGATGGGCACCCCCCACTCGCCTCGTGTCTCTGTCCCGTGCCGCATCGCGCGGCCCCGCCGCCCCCGGCGGGCCCCACTCCCCCTCCTCTTTCGACATGCTCCGAGAATCCCACGCACGCCGCACGCGGCGCAAGCGACTGGACGCGACTCCCGAGTCCCCACCGCCCACCAGTCCTCTCCTCTCCTCTCCGTGCATCCGCAAGTCAGCGTCCGCGTGGGGGGCCCTCCCATCACATGCGGGGTGCGAACGAGCTACTCGTAGCAGTAAAAAGGCTCGCGAAAAGGCGCAGAGGCAGCGCCGGCACGCCACCGGCGATCGGCCGCCGTGGGTCCTCAATCGACCGGGATGATGAAGGACGCGAGGAGGCCGCACGCGGCGGCGAGCGTCGGCGGGAGGCGAGGGGGCAGCCCCGCCGCGGGGGCGCCGTACGCGCTCCTCGCCTCCTCCCCGCCCGCCAGCGTCGGCAACGACTGCCCTCCCGCCCCCGGCTCCGACGACGAAGGGGGGCCCGCCTCGCTCGACGCGGCGGTCACCACCTCGGCCAGGCCGCTGTTCCAGCAGCAGCCGCAGCCGGCGCAGAGGAACACCAACAGCCCCCAGCAAGGCGTCGCGGACTGGCTGCTGCAGCGGCAGTCCAGCGGGAGCAGCGCCGGGTGCGACGACGGCGAGGGCTCCTCCACCGCCTCCACCCTCGCCAACGCCGCGGCGGAGTACAGGAACAGGGGCGACGGGGACCGCCCGCCGGGCAGCAGCGGCGGCAGGAGCTGGGCGCAGCAGGCGGAGGAGGCCTACCACCTCCAGCTCGCCCTCGCGCTCCGCCTCTGCTCCGAGGCCGCCTCCGCCGCGGACACCAACTTCCTCGACTCCTCACCCGCCGCCGCCACCGCCGCCGCCGACCACCACCTCCAGCACATGGCGTCGCCTCAATCCCTCTCCCACCGCTTCTGGGTCTGCACATCTTTCCCTCTCTTTCAGTTAACCGCCGCCGCCGGAAATGTGGAGATTGCCTGAGTGATCCGAGCCGCCGCCGCGTCGTGCGCAGGTCAATGGCAGCCTGTCTTACTCCGACAAGGTCCCGGACGGCTTCTACCTCATCCAGGGGATGGATCCCTTCATCTGGACGCTCTGCAACGACGTGCACGACGGCGGCCGCGTCCCCTCCATTGAGTCTCTCAAGGCTGTCAACCCCACCGAGTCTGCCATTGAGGCGGTCATCGTAGATAAAGTGGCTGACTATGAGCTGAGGCAGCTGATAAGCACGGCGATTGATGTTTCTCGGAACCGTGCCGACTCCAAGGAGATCGCCACCCGACTCGCTGGCGTCGTGTCCGCAAAGATGGGGTGAGTAATGCAACATCCCGTCTCATTTGGTACTTTTTCAGTCTATCTCACGGGCACATTTCCGCTGAAAGGGGATCAGTAGCAGCTACTGAGGAACACGAGTTGGGTCCTCGGTGGAGAGAGACCACTGGGTTCCTGAAGATTAGCTCGGGGTCTGTTGTCCTTCCAATTGGAAAGTTATCCATTGGCTTTTGCTGCCACCGATCGTTACTGTTCAAGGTGATCTTTCTCTTCTCTTTTTTTTCTTGTGCAGTTGTACATTTTGCGCTGAATACATGCTGGCATGACGTTACATTCTTCATCTCCACTCTGCAATAGTTTCTATGATATTGGGTGAAAATTGATCTCTTCTGTGATGGAGTCGCGATAATTCCTTTGCCTTGAGATTTTAAACAGATCTCGTGTGACATTCTTGTTCTCTCTGTAAAAGCTCTTATTGTTACTGTTAATCAAATTATATTGATCCTTTTATAAGAGAAAAGATGCCCAACTTGAACCATCTCTTATCCTTTCTGTATACTTCATGATTTCATTTTTCATCACCCTATTCTTTGCTATTTCGTTTTCTTCTATTGATTCTGTCTTCTTATCTTTGGGATATAACAAAAAGACCCTGGCGGACTCCATCAATCTCCCCTGTCGCATTGTGAAGGGATGCAAGTACTGCAATGCTGCTGCTGCCGCATCTTGCTTGGTGCGCTTTGGCCATGACAGGTTTCCTATCTTGACAAAAGGAGCTGTTCTCTTACTACATTTGTAAACTGCCGTTCACTCTTTTCTAAACTGCTTTAAACTTGTGATGAAAAGGTGAATACGAAAATATAGTGGGCAAGGCATTCTAGAAAAGAAATAGAGGCATTCTGTTAACATGTTTCAACTGAAGCTAGCTATTCATTGCTTAATTCTTCTGGTTATGTTCCAGCTATCAACAGATGTAGATGGTGCATAATCAATTCTTACTTCAAATTTATTTCCTGATGACAGGGAGTATCTAATTGATTTGATAGGGAACCCAGGATTCTTATCTGAACCTGACTCCCTCTTGAATGGACTGTCATCCATGTCGGTTTCTTCACCATTGCGCCCACCAAAACATAACTCAGTTGATATTGCTGATAATTTCAAATCATTGGCCAAGCAATATTTCCTTGATTGTCAATCGCTAAATCTCATGTTCAGTGATTCAGCAGCCGGTATCTTTCTGCACACTCAACAATGTAAGATTCAGGATCTCTCGGAATTGTCATCTGATATCTATTTAATTATTTTAGGAACAGTTATCGACTTAGATGAGGCTGTGGGATCAAATCAAGGTCCAAACTCATCACATGGAACAAACAGTGTTTGTCAAGCTACCTTTCCTCATCCTAAGGCTGGTGCTCGACTTGGTAATCAAGATGAAAATTTTATAATGCAAAGGAGGTACGCAGCTAAGATTTCTGTCTAAAGGGAAAGGTTTATTTTACATCATCCAAAGTTGATTATATTATAAACATTTTCAGTTCCCCAGAGGATACTCAATCTGGACTAAGTGATCCCTTTAGTGATATGTCTCTTGACATAGAAGATTTGATTATCCCATGGAGCGAGATTGTTTTGAAAGAAAAGATTGGTGCAGGTGTGTTTCCTCTGGAATTATGTACTTACAAGCTATATTTATGTTATATCTCCTCGTTACAGTATACTAACATGCGGTTGAGATATGCCAACTCTTTTGGCCAAAATTAAATAGTTCACTGGAGTTGAGGTTTTCAGGTTCTGTAGACCTACAAGGGCATGCCTTGAAACTAAAAAACATTTACAAAGTCCTATTTATCAAAATTTTGGATGTTATTGTATTTTATACTAATGAGGAAACCTTCCAGGTTCTTTTGGTACTGTGCACCGTGCAGATTGGAATGGCTCGGTATGTATTTTTGTCACTTATCCCAAGCATGTTTTGTAGTTGGTATTAATGGATATTCTCTATATCTCTGTAGAGACATAAACACAGTATTTTATATGGAACATATTAATTATGTTGGTTAGAAACATAGATATTCCTGATGTTTCAGCTGCTTACATTTGCCATCATTTTCGCATTCAGGACACCAAAAATCTAACTTTTCTCATTATATGTCCATTGCTAAGCCTGTGTCCAAATGACTTCAAATCCGTCAAGATGGAAGAATTCTATTAACAGATGCTACTTTTTAACTCAGGATGTTGCTGTAAAGATTCTAATGGAGCAGGACTTCCACCCAGAGCGTCTCAAAGAATTTCTGAGAGAGGTATGAAAGGGCAAGATTGCATCTTGTCTACATTTCAATCGCATGCTAATTCCCATTCAACTTCATGCTATCTCTGCAGCTAACAGAATCGATTAAGATGTCAGAAACTGGGTTCTGAATGTGTCACAGTATAAATAGATTATGTTATATATCGATAAGCATGACCAGATGCTTATTCGGACTATTTTTTATCTCCATGCCAATGTATAATTTGAATATTGAACGCTTAAGCTGTTGCCTCATTGAATAATCATAAATGTACTTTGATGCAGTAATGTGATGTTTATTTTCCATTTACTGTGTTGGGAATTCTCCTCTGTAGGTCGCAATTATGAGAAGTTTGCGACATCCAAACATTGTTCTTCTTATGGGCGCTGTTACTCAACCACCTAACCTTTCAATTGTGACTGAATACCTATCAAGGTGCGTCTAACTTTCTGATTGCCATTTCAAATATACCATATGTGCGCTCTTACATCTAATCTAAGACTGCAGGATTTGATCCATTCATTTTTCTTTGCGCAGAGGTAGCCTGTACAGACTTTTACACAGGCATAGTTCAAGGGAAAATCTGGATGAGCGGCGGCGCTTGAGTATGGCTTTCGACGTGGTAAAAATTTGTTTGTAAATAGCATCTAGTGTAGCTGTTTATGAATGGGGGACATGTGGTTTTATAATGTCAGTCAGATTGCATGATCTTGGTTAGATTTGCATAGCTATCTATTTTGTTTTTTATTCATATCTGAAGTCCTTGAGTAATAATTCAAAATGGAAGATGGTTAAATATGCAACAAAAAAGATCATATCATATATGAAACCTGAAATGTGTTGGCACTGAAGCATGACGATCATAAAGAGTTATGGAAGGGTGTAATATACTGCTACAACACTAGTGCAACAGCAGTTGCATTGCTGCCACTAGCCTCTATCAGCTATATTTGGGCTGTGGCACTAGCCTCTGTCAGCTATATTTGGGCTGTGGCACCACTATAACAGGCTATTCAAACCAGCGGGTGAATCCATATATACTTTCTTCAATGCAGAATTTACTTTTTAAATGGATGATGAGTTGATATGTGCTTCGCATAAAGCTGAAGTTGACCTTTCAATTATAATTGAAGGCACTCATTTTGTAATTCTCTTTATTGTGTGGTCTTTTTTGTATAGGCGAAAGGGATGAATTATCTCCATAAGCGCAATCCTCCAATAGTCCACCGGGATCTAAAGTCACCAAACCTTCTGGTTGACAAAAAGTACACTGTGAAAGTATGAACTTCCCTTTTTTCCCTTTTTCTTTCAATAGGACAACGGTTACCTTCATTTACTTAAAATAACATTGCAGTAATAAAATTTCAAACTTGATAATTCTTCATGTGTTTCCTAATCTTCTTGCTGTAAGCTATAGCTGTTCTGTTTATTATGATTAGGTTTCATTAGAGAAAAGGATATACTAGAATAAAGCTGACTTTATCTTTTATGGCCATTGGGATGCTGCCTTTCTAATATAATCATTGGCGACCTGTCTAATGTAACATCTTCTCTTTGGGACTTAACCAAAATAATCTTGCAATTCTGCAGGTCTGTGACTTTGGTCTCTCCAGATTGAAGGCGAACACTTTTTTGTCTTCCAAGACTGCAGCAGGGACTGTAAGTTTGAACTTTCTTTTGTTCTGTTTCATATGTTCTATTTTGGTTAATCAAATCCATGGGATTAAATGTTTGTCTGTGTTTTATCTAGCCTGAGTGGATGGCACCAGAAGTTCTACGCGACGAGCCATCAAATGAGAAGTCTGATGTTTACAGCTTTGGTGTTATCCTATGGGAGCTCATGACATTGCAACAGCCATGGAGTAATTTAAACCCAGCTCAGGTTTGTATCTCTTATTTTATGCATTGCGCCGATGTTTTCTAGCTTCAGAGCGAATCAACTGGACTGAGTGAATCATCAAGCTTTCTATGTTTTTTCATAAAACAACTTTACTTGTAGGTGGTAGCAGCTGTTGGTTTCAAGGGACGAAGGCTTGTGATTCCAAGTAGTGTCGATCCAAAAGTGGCAGCAGTAATTGAATCCTGCTGGGTTAGGTATCTAGTAGTATACTTGCTGTTATTTATCTTCTCAGAATTCAATTATCAAAGTTGTTTCGATCAACTGTTATTTGTATTTTCAGAGAACCCCGGAGACGACCCTCTTTCGCCAGTATCATGGAAACCCTGAAACAGCTCATCAAGACACTACCACCCAATCAACTCCTGGAAGAAAATTAGTTGCAGTTCGTAAGAAACTTTCATGCCCCGAAGACACAAGCTTTGACATCTTAGCCAGCAAAGGTGACTACTGACTAGCTATCCTATTTATTAAGCATAGAGCTTCCATCTCTTGTTATTATAGTTAGGTTCATCTTCTGAAATTTATTCAGACTATAGATCCTACAGGTTGCCGTGATGGTCATATTAATCAAGAATGCGGGTTTTCATGAAAATATCTATAGTCATACAACATTGTAATGTACATAGAAAAATGAACAAGCTCTGAATAAATTCCATCAGTTCTGCATGATCTTCGATATTGGGCATCGCTTGATCCACGCTAAATCTGACGAGACCATCCGAAATTCGGAATGTTCACATCCACATCATAGGCATGCTTGGCGAGGCAATCGGCCACTTTATTTTAAGAGCAAATTGCATTCATGATACAACAACTTGTCATATAGGTGTAAATTAGTCTAAGAACATTCAAAATACTCAATTTAGTACAATAACTTGACAGGTGTGTGCAAATTAGTCCAACAACTTATAAAATGTTCAAGTTGGCATGATAAGTTGACACGTGGGGTGCAAATTGGTCCAACATGTGAAATGTTCAATTTAGTACAATAACTTAGCAAATAGGTGCATCTATAATCCAAACTTTACAACGGCGACATACTAAGTATAGTAGATGGACATGTGAATACCTTTTGTCTATTATATTTACATAACTTATTTGTTCATCGGTCTAAATTTAATAAATTATAGAATAACAACATTAATTAGTATTATCGAAAGACTAAAGGACATGAGAGAGACTTTGAGATCTAAGGTTTGTTTTCGGCTTCTTCTCATGCATTTAACAATTATGCAGAAAACAATTTTGTTTATGTTCTTCTAGCTACTTTTCCATTATGAAACAAGTATTGAAGGCTTTAAAAATATTTATGCCAACCTACTAAAGCATATATATTGGTTTTCTTTTTAAGCTAAAAATGTATATAATCAAATATGTAAAAAACAACAAGGACGAACTTATCAATATTGAATAAAAAATTAATATTCTTAATCAAAATTAAATCACTATATAAAACATAATGAATTTGAAGACACAACGTTACTTCCCTATGCATTGAAAGGTTTTTATCTTAGTTAAATGCGTTGTCATCACGATGCGAACATTAATAGCTAATTAATACGTGAATATACTATCTATTACAACCCGACGTTAGGAAATACGTTACGGTTGTCACGTTTGGACTATAGATACACCAATTTGCTATGTTATTGCACTAAAATTAGCATTTTATAAGTTGTTGGACCAATTTGCTCCCACCTATCAAAATATTGCACTGAACTGAGCATTTTACAAATTGTTGGACCAATTTACATCCGTCCACCAAATTGTTGTATGGTTAGTGTAATTTACTCTTATTTTAATCATGCGGGCAGACAGATTTTACAAATTGTGAACGCTGAGTTAACCTCGATCTTAGGATGATAGGAAGTGTTTTTTTTTTGCGGGTATAGGAAGTACTTTTTTTTCGGGTATATGAAATGCCTTACAGGTGCGCTGAGGGCCAGATTGGTCGTGTCGGGCTTTGTAGGATGTAGGGTGTGTTTCGTTGCCGGAATCTCAATCCTGGCTGAGTGGATGCGTGTAACCTGAGAAAGATATCTGTTTGGTTGCCTGCTGAGCGGAGGTAGCCTCTTTGGTTGCCTGCTGGCGGATGTACATGAGTGGATATAAAAATACGCCCTCCTCCTGATCCGTGGATACACTCAAATGGGTGGATGCAATGCATTTCATGTTGACCCATACGTCAGCCTCATATGAAAAATCTCTGCATTCGCTCGTAACCTCTGCATCCGCTCGTACAGTCAATCAAACATCTTCACAGGATTATTGTATTCACAGATGTAAGATTACTGCATCCACCCAAGCAAACAACCAAATATTTTTATTTATAAGTTTTTTTATTCACTCAGCCTGTTTTGACTCGTCCAGGATATACAACAACGCAGCTATACGTCATCTGATTCTCTCCATGCGACCGCCTTGCAAGCACACGACAGCCTCTGCGTGCAAAGCATCGCTGAAACTTCCGTCGAGTGTGTCAAGCTCCACTACTCTCCCTGCCACATTTCTTTTAGGGGTGTTTAGATTTAAGAGACTAAAGTTTAGTCTTTTAAATAAATAACAATTAGAAGTACTAAACATAAACTAATTATAAAACTAATTATATAAGTTATGTCTATTTCACGAGACGAATCTAACAAGCATAATTAAGCTATAATTAATACATAATTACTATATGCTTACTGTAGCATTACATTGTCTAATCATGGACTAATTATGCTTAACAAATTCGTCTCGCAAATTAGTCCCCATTTATGTAACGAATTTTTTAATTAATCTACATTTAATATTTTTAATTAACGTCCTTACCTTCGATGTGACGGAGCTAAACTTTATCGGTCGGGGCCAAACATTAACATGGGAACTGTTGGTTACTTCATATTCCAATGCAGAACCTCTGCGGCTCTGCCATTGAAAAGCGGCGCTGGCATGAGGCCTTGATTAGATGCAAATTAGGGGGCGTCATAAATACATCATTGTAGTATTTCGTTTGTATTTGTGAAAAGTTGTTCAAAAAATGATTAATTAGGCTCAAAATGTTAGTCTCGCCGAGTAAAAAAACTGTACAATTAGTTTTTAATTTTATCTACATTTAGTATTCCACGTATGTGCCGACATTTTGATGTGATGATAATCTTCTTTTTACTTGGTGAACTTTGGCGTTGTTTTTTAAACTAAACGAGGCCTGAATTGCAGACACCCCTGACGAGCCTGCATCTCTGATTGTGATTGTTGCATACTATAAGCACATGGGACACTTTCATCGGATATTGATAATAAATGATTCCCCATGCTAATTGTTATTAGAAAGAAAATGCAATTTTCTCAACAATGTGCCGGTTCAATCTGCCTTTTTTTTATTGTCGTCATCGCCTTAGTTGATTGGACAACCGGTTACCCTTGTAATTATTCTTTGCTGTAGAAAAAAAAGACCGATTGATACATACGGAGCTTATAAGGTCAAATCGCATATGGATTTGAAGTTTTTCTAAGCCATAAAGGCAAAGAGAACGGTCCATCAGTCCATGTAACATACGTGAGGCCGGAGACTTTTCCTTTTTTAAAAAAAAATGTACCGCTTCCGTTTCAAAATACTATTCGTTGTTGACTTTTTCGTTTAACGTTTGACCATTCGTCTTATTCAAAAATTTCACGGATATCATTTATTTTGTATATGACTTGCTTTATCATCATATATACTTCAAGTATAACTTATTAGTTTATATATTTAGATAAAATTTTTAAATAAGACGAATGGTCAAAGATTATGAAAAAAAAGTTAACAACGAATAGTAATTTAGAACGGAGGTAGTAACGTACCTGTGGTACACAGGTACAAAAGTCTCAAGCACACTGCACACCACCCAGAGACCCCCCCCCCCCCCCACACATGGGCTATTCGCGATTCTCCACTAGATCAGGTGGGCCCCTGGTTGGATCTGACGGGAGTCGGTTGCATCCGTGGGCCGCGGCTCAATTTGGGCTACGAGATAACTGAATTAGACAATGGGAGGCGGCGGCGATCCGTTTGTGGGGGCTAGGCCTGCTAATGGGCCAAAACCCGCTCCCAAACCCACTCCGCCCCATTTCTAGTTAGTTGTACGTGTCAACCCAACCCTATCTAGAAATGTAGCTAATAAACCCGTCTCGCCCCACCCCATTAGATGCATTTGCACCTAATGTCAACACCCATGGAGCACCCATGGGTCTTAGTTTGAGGGTCTAACTCTTGATGTGGGACCCACCTGTATGTCTAGTCACCCTACTTTGTACAAAGTTGCTGCTTATCATACCGGATCATCTTCAATAAATTCCAGTTAATTTTGCTAAAATTTTATAGTGTGAACGCGAGGTTTAATTTTAAGATCCGACTTCTGACGTGGGACCCACTTGTACGTCTAGTCACCCTACTTTGCATAAAGTTCTTACTTATCATACCGAGTCATCTCTAACAAATTTTGGTCAATTTTGCTAAAATTTTATAGTGTGAACGCGAGGTTTTAGTTTTAAGGTCCTACTCCTAACGTGGGGCCCACATGTAGGTCTAGTCACGCTACTTTGCACAAAGTTGCTACTTATCATACCAAGTCACCTCCAATAAATTTTAGTCAATTTTACTAAAATTTTATAATGTGAACGTGATGTTTTAGTTTTAGGGTCCGACTCCTAACGTAGGACCCACCTGTATGTCTAGTCACGCTGCTTTGCATAAAGTTGCTCCTTATCATACCGAGTCATATCCAACAAATTTTAGTTAATTTTGTTAAAATTTTAAAGTGTGAACGTGAGATTTTAATTTTAAGGTCCAACTTCTGACGTAGGACCAACTTACATCTAGCCATAAAGTACATGTAAACTCCACTAAGGATATGACCCATTTTAATCCATTTCAACCCGCACCGACCCACATTTATACTAGACCCGCCCACCCCGCTCTATTCGTTGATACAACCCATTTTAACCCACCCAAACCCAACCCATAAAACCCACGCGAACCCGACCCATTAGCAGGCCTAGTGGGGGCCGAGGGCCGAGTTTTAAACCCAAACGACTTCGAAATGCCACTTGCTTTTCTTTCCCTTTTGTGATAACAATGGCCTAACAGCAGCTGATAGGGTTTAGGCCTCGTTTGGTTTGAAGGGGCTTATTATAAACCCCATAAGCCACTCATATGGAGAGGTTTATAATAAGTTTTAAGAAATGTTTGATTCTTTAGGCTCATGTAATAGAAAGTGAGGCGATTCTTGTGGAGGTCGTACAAAATAAGACTAAAAAAACCTCCCTAGGAGTTTATGGACTTACAAAGGCCTTATAAAAATAAGCCCTTATAAACCCCTTTTGTTTGGTTAAAATGAGGCAGGCTTACCCTTTCAAACCAAACAGGCTCTCAATCGTGCGATCGCGCCAGCTAGGCATTATGTATTGCAACTTGCAAATTGTGTCACCTCCAGAGCATTCTGGGTTTGTTTGGAGCTGACGGGCCAGGGTCCACCACCCTCAAAACCTTGTCTTCAGCCACTTTGTTTCCTGTTGAGAAAATTACAAAATTATACACTTGTCACAATGGGTTGACACGAGTTCAACAATCTATGGTTGCTTTGATGGCCAAGCCAAAAAGATCCTTGAAACATATCACATAAATTGCTCAGGACTCGTGCTAATTTTTCTAATATATTTTTAGAACGAGGCAAGCCATATAAAGAGTACCCTTTAGAACAATCACGAGTTGCAAAGAGAGACTAATTGTCTCTAGACTTAAGCAAGCCGCAAATAATCTATACAGCACAACCACGATTTATTGAGAGAGATGGCCTGAGCATAGCTATGGCACGGCTACCTGTTATGCCTATAGTGGCCTACCCTTTACCATAAGATATTTTTGGAAACACAAACTTCTTCAGAGCCCGATAAATTTGTTGCGCGAAATCTCCAAGGACAACCGCAATCTCTTGAGAGAATTATGAAGGGTATTTTAGAATCAGGGGCGACAGTAAGTTGAGCTAGCTCGGTGCCAATGCACTAGGGTAAAAAAAAAATTTACCACTAACTTGGCTCACGTTCACCATTTATTGCTACAAATATCTGTATGCTCTTTGAGCAGCGCACCACGGTAATTTTGAAGCTAGCTTCGCCCTGTTTAGAACTGGTAATTGGCACGCCCAAGCGCGCGATGACCGATGATATACTAAATAGGAAAAAAGTGTAGAAAAGCTAGATAGAATATTGTTTACATAGAGATAGAGATGTATAACATTGCGCTGAAATAGTTTACATGTCAAATAATTAAGTTCAACGGCGACATATATAGAAGGAAATGCTAAGAGAAAATCAGTCACTCCTATACCACTTTCGGAAGGCCTAGACAAAACAGCAGCAGGAATTCACCAATGACGTGCAGACAAGCAAACCAGGGAAACTTATTAGAGTCTATTCCCTCGATGCCACGGAAATTGATATGGCTTCCCTCAGTGCTATAACATTTTTAAAAATTCCCTTAATGATATAGAGTGAAATTTTTTTACCCTACATGCCATATCCGTTACCTTCTGTTATATATTTGACAAGTCACCGTCTAAAACAAATAAGCGAGATGTGTGGTTACCATTTTACCCCCGACCCTCACACTCCTATCCCCGTCCCCTCCTCTCTGTTCGCATCCTCTCCCCATCACCACCATCGCTTTTCTCACCCAAATCCCTAGCGCCGACGAGGGCGGCGCCAACGACCTGCTGCTGGTGGGGATCTGCGCGCATGATGGGGGATCCGCGCACCGGCGCCGTGGGCCCACATCGCGAGGCCAGCTGGGGCGATCGCATCCGGTCCCGCGCCCCCGCGCCTAGAGGCGACGCGGCAGAACCCGCTCCTGCGTCATGAGGCGTCGCAGCCCCACACTAGCGTCGCGACGTGGCCGTGTTGGGTCCCGTGCCCTCATGTCGTGAGGCGCTCGTGGCCCCACGCCTGTGTCGTGACGTGGCCGTGCCGGGTCCCGCGCCCTCGTGTCGTGAGGCGTCGCGCGGCCGGGGGCGACGCGTGGCCCCTCTCTGGCGCTGACGGGTCTACGTGGGTGTGGGTGTGGACCTACAAGCACATTCGTCCAGGAGGGTGCTCCATGCTGCTAGCCGAATGTCGTCTCAAGATCCAACCCCTTCATGGCTTCTTGCAGGGTGAGTCATCTTGATACTATTTTGATTCAGTAGAGTCTACAGGATGGATCCCTCAATGCCATAGAGGATGGATCCTTATTCATCTTGATGCCATCTTGATTCATATGATGGATCCTAATTCAAGCTATCTATTGGAAATAAGACTGGTTGGCAATCCTAGATGTAGGAAGGAATTTTCTAGCTTTATTTTCACTATGGTGGTAGACTCAGGCATGTGTAACTTTAAGGATTTTGTTGATGAAATTGTGGAAAAGTATCCTCTTGGGTATCATGAATTTGTGAGTGTTGCATACTTTGATACTGCTAGCCAAAACTATTTGGAAGTAAAATCAGACCAAGAGTTGCTTGGAATGTTTGCCAAACATGTTGATAGCAAGACTGTGAACATGGCCATTGCATATAATCTGCCCACAGAAATCCTTGAGTGGCCTACTATATCTGAGCCCACTCATGAACCTACAACAGGCATCCCACTCATGAACCTAGCACACCTACATCCAGCTAGCACACAAGCCAACCAAGCACACCTGAAGATGCTGATGATGCCAACATTCTAGCAAACCCTGAGCCAGATAATGAATTTGTGGGTGTGGATGAGGAGAATTTGTACTTAACTAATGCATCTAAAACTGGAAATTCTCATGAGTTTCATGCCTCTGAGTCTGATTGTGACTATGAGGAAGAGGATGTGCTGGTAGGAAGGGATCCCATTTCACCTCTCATTGTTTCTTATGACAAAGAAGACCCACCAATGGTTGTGGGTAGCACATATCCCAACATGGCTGAATTTAAGTTGGCACTTTCTTACTATGCAATTAAACATGAGTTTGAGTATGAAACTAAAAAGAGTGATCAAGGGAGAATGATTTTGTACTGCTCAAGAAAAGAGGAAGATGGATGTAGGTGGAGGTTATATGCTGCTACTATGGATGATAAAGTATCAATACAAGTAACTATTTTTGTGCTTGTTTTGTCATTATTGTTTTTTCTACATATTGGATAAATAACTATCTTGTGTCTATTGTCAGGTGAGGAAGAATAACAGGGCATATTCATGTTCTAGTGCAAGAAGAACCAAGGTTGTCAAGCATGCAACAAAATTCTGGGTGTGTGATTGTCGGTGTTTAGAAATCGTGGTCCCGACACAAACCAGAAATGTGCTGTGTTCCCTCCCCTGATGGTTGATGCAGAAGATAATGCAAGACACAGATTTATCCTGGTTCCGGTCGCAAGACCGTACTTCCAGCGAGGTGGTACGTGCTATGTGTTATTCTGCACCGAACTGCAAGTAGTAGGGGATACAAGTAGGTTGGGAGAAGAGGCTAGACCTCCAAGTCCAATATGATTGAGGCGGAGTGCCAATATCGTGGTTTTTCGGAGTGTGTGCGAGTGTTCTCTCTCTTTCTCTCTTCTTGATCGATCGCCCCTCCTTTTATAGGCCAAGGAGAAGGGGTTACAGATGTGTGTCGTTGTGCAGGCATAGTTGCCGCACAGTAGTAGGAGTGGCGCCGGGCGTGCTTCTTTGCCCTTGGCCACTCTTACGCGATATTGCGGTCCCTGTGATCGATTCTTATACTGGTGATGACGCCAGGGAGTGGTTTCGAGGATCCGAGCTGTCCTTCGTGTGGTAATGACTCGCCCGTACACTATTTCGAGGGTCTCCCATGCCTGTGCACAGCCCATTCTGTGGGAAATCACTGTGGGAGTTGGTAGCACAGGAGCTCGGAGTGACGGGCTCTGTTCGCGCAGCGCCGGCCTGCCCGCATAGAGCCTCGGTTGGCAGCATAGTGATAGGAGTTGGCGGATGCGATGGGGGGTCGTGGCTGTCAGGGCGGCATGGCGAGAGATTTGCCTTTTGACTATGGACGCACGGCGGTGGTGAGCGCCATTAATCATCTGTCGGAGTGGGGGTCTCGACCGAGGCGGAGCTTTCCCCATTTCATGGGTTGCTCGAGGCTCGATCCTCAGGCCTTGACCGAGGCGGAGATCTCCGATTCGCTCAAGGGGTCGGTTCCCTCGAGAGAAGCAGAGATTGTGGTGCGCGTCGAGGCGCTCCGCGGGGTGCCTTGACTGGGCCTTCATTCGTTGCTGGGCCGTGGGCCTTAAATTCCGTTTCTCTTTTTCTAGTTATGCGCATGAGTTTAATGTTTAACAAGAGTGATTATCCCATAGGTTTGGGTACCCCTAATGATCGCCCCCAACAGTAGCCCCCGAGCCTTTGTTGGAGTAGGTTTTAATCCGGCAAAGCCTTTTCGTCGTGGGTGCTTCTGATAAGGTTTTCTTGAAGAATTCCACTGGGTGCGCGCTAGCGCACCCGCGGGTGTAGCCCCCAAGGCCTTGGAGGAGTAGATATACTCCTGCAAAGGCTGCCAGTATTTTCGTCTTCATGGTAGTCGATCTTGTGATGCGAGGAGCCCCCGAGCCCTGGCCCTAGCAAGGTCGATCAGGGGCGGTCCTCGACTTATGGGTTACGACCCTCGTCGCCCCATTTGTGGGGAGGAGGGGTGACGCATTCCATGCTTCCATCGAGCGGGCCGCGAGTCATGGATGCCTCTGTGAGCTGTTAGCGGGTAATTAAAGTGGACGTCCATGCCTCGTTCGATGGAGGTCGGCTCGTGATTCGGAGACACGTCTCATAAGAGCACTCGTGAAGGTTTGCTAGGCAGGGCTCGACCCCGTTCGTTAGGGGTCGAGGGCTCGTTGCTCTCCCTCGGTGGGATCCCTCGACTAGCTGCCTCCATCTGGCCTTGAATATAACATGGGGGGTGCCCTCAAATTTCACATTCGAGGATAGGTTCGATCGCGCGCGACCCCCGGTTATCCCTGACTCTGTTTGATCTGGGGCGCCCGTCGAACCCTCTAGGGGCCAGGGCTTCGAACCCCTGATCAGTAGGGCCTCGAGGAGAGGTAGCTTACCTTGGAAGCTTTCCGGCTAGCCTCGAGCGTTTATTTTAGTAATCGTGGCCGACGTGGCGCGGAGCATGTGAAGCGGGCGCGCCTTTTCAGGCGGAGCGACAGAGGCGTGGGTAGTTACGATGGGACGTGGCGTCTGCGACGTCTGGGTTATCGCGCGTAGTGGTCATCCCAACCGGTGGGGTCCGTTCGTCAGTGACAGCGGTGCCAACCGCATTGAATTCGTATTTCACGCGGCTGGGATGCCGGTTGCGCTTCGTATTACACTATAAATAAAGAGACAAGGGGAAAGGGTTGGCTTACCCAGCCCTTGCCTTCCGATTGCATCTACTACTTCCAAGCGCCGCCGCCCTTGCCTTTCATCTTCCTTGCACAAACTCCGCTTTTCGCCGCCGCCATTCTCCATGGTGACCATCGTTGACCCTACTCCGTGGAGCCCCTCCATCGCCACCGACGACTACCTCGCCGGGCTGGTGGAGGCCGGGGTGCTGCCGGCGAACAGTAACCCCGAGGAGCCTATGTGGATCACGCCGCCGTCCAACCACCACGAGCCTTCTCCGCCGGAGGCTTCGTGGTGAGCCTGGCGAGGCTACACGAGCGGGGGTTCGGAGTCCCCACTTCGCCGTTCTTCCGCGGATTGTGTCTCCACTACGGCATGGAGCTCCACAATTTCGCCCCCAACGCCATCTCGCAAGCGGCGGTCTTCGTCGCCGTTTGCGAGGGGTACTTAGGGATAGATGCTCACTTGACCTATGGGTTCACCTTTTCCGGGGTGAGCTACATACGGCCGTGGGTGAGTCTCGGGGGTTCCGCCGGGCGGTCCGCGCCGGGGGCCTCACCTTGCAAGTCTGGGGGCAGCGCAGCGGGCTGTATATCCCGGCGACAATGACCTCCAACAACGCTGACTGGGACAAGGGGTGGTTCTACCTCCACAACGTCGACAACAAGCTGTCGGCGTACACCGCCAAGGTGCTGCGCGAGTGGCCGGATTCGTGGAGCTACGACATCTCCCCCGCCGACCGCCAGGAGTGACTCAAGGTCTAACCCGATGCCTTCACCGCGCTGTCGACGACAGGGTTGACAGCGGCGGGGGTCATCGCGAACTTTAACCAGCGGTACGTCCTGCCGCTGATGGAGAGGGCACTGCGCCTTGACCAGCTCAGGGCGGATTCGCCCTGGCAGGGCTCGAAGATGAAGGAGGGGGCCCTCGTCCTCGAGTACTGTATGCACCGAGCACGACGAGCTGTGGAGGTCTCCAAGCTCGATTGCAAGGAGGCGGCCCTATTCGCCGTCAAGATGTGCCCCGAAGCGGGATATTTACAATTTGTAAGTTCTCTTTTAAGTTTGATTTAGATTCAATCTTACTTCTTACCCTCGAGGGTTTCTGATTGCCAATCTTGGATTTTTCTCTTCAGGGCTTGTCTCAAAAGGGATATCGCTCCGCCCCTCCTCTTCGCGAGGTCTATGCGGCCAATCGCCTTTCTGCCGAAAGGCAGAAGGCACGGAAGGATGCAACAAGGCAGAAGAAGGAGTGGAAGCGCCATCGAAAGGCGGCGCATGAGAATGAGTGCCGCCGTCGGACCAGGGAGGGGCGCTCCCCACCTACTACCCCCGAGCAGCCCAGAGGCATCCTCCTCGGACGACCTCGTGGAGATTCCGTCACCCGTGCCGGTGGCGGCTGAAGTAACTGTGCTCCCGAGGGGTAGGGGGCCTCGAGCGGCCCGACGCCTCCGACAGTGGGTGCCGCCCCCCAAGTACCGTGGTGGCTGCTGCAGGGGCTCAAGCTCGAAGCCCGTCGGCGCCTGGGGCGGACAAGGGGGCCACAGCCCCAGGGGCCACTAGGGCGCAAAGCCCTGCACCCGCGGGCTCGAGGCCCGCGAGCGAAACCCTACCGCCGAGGGGCCGCGGTCGTTTGGGGACCCGGCAGCCCTCGAGCGGCAAGAAGCACAGGCTGAGCAGCCTCCTTTGGGTTAGGAGAGTTGTTGTTCTTTTCTTGGACATAATTCATGGGTTGTTTTTGGTCTAATTTTATTAACTTGGTTTCTGTTAGCCAACCCGGACCGCCGGCATCGCTCCCGTTGGCGCCAACGAAGGCGCTGAAGGTGTTGACGCGCGCCATCCCTCATTTGGCAGCGCCACCTTCGTCCGGAGCGCCCCAGGCGATGGAGATCGTCGCTCGGTATCAAGCGGCCCTCGCGCGAGGGGTCGCCGATCAAGGAGGCGGGCGGCGGCCGTGGAAGCATCGGCTGCAGCGAGCGATGACCAAACCAGGGAGACGACCTCAGCTCTCCCCGTGGTGGATGCGGCCCCTGCTATTGCGGAGGTGTCCGAGACCTTCGTGCTGACCGAGGGCACGGGGGTACCAGAAGGTGTGGCCCGCGCTGAAGACGCGGGTCAGACCGCGGCCGGGGGCAGCGGTACGGCGGAGGCGGAGGAGGTGCCCGGGGCGGGCACCGCAATGGTGACCCTCCCGGCTACCCTCGAGGGTGGTCAGGAGGATGAGGAGGAGGATGCTCCGGGCTTCTGGGACGGGACCTGGAGCCCTTGGGAGGAGAGGACCATGCGCGCCCTGCCTGACGTCCCGGCCTTCGAGGCCTGGCGCAACTTGGGGCTCGGTCGGCGTGGCGTCCCTCCTGGCCTGGCCGGGTCCAGTGAGGCCGAGCGTCTCCTATGGGACCACAGTCTAGGAGTCCCTGAAGCAAGACCTCGAACTCCACCTCGGTCGGGGCTTGGACGTCCACCAGGTAAGTGGTCTGATCACTAAATTCGTTGCGTGTTTTGTGTCTCTCCCCCTTTTTCACCTTTGTCTGTCGTGTTGATAACAGAACCTGAGGGAGATGGCCGGGCGAAAGGTCGCCGAGCTCGCTGATGCGCACGTCGAGGTGCATCAGCTAAGGGAGGCTTTGAGCCATGCTGAGCGGGAGCGCCTGCGCGAGAGGGCCCTCGCCGTGGAGACGGCAGAGGAGGTCCTTCGGCAGGGGGACGAGCTCCATCAGCGGACGCAGGCGCTGGCGGCGCTCGAGGGCGAGCTTCAGTAGGAGCGCGCCGCCCTTGCTGAAGCCCGGGGGCAGCTGCAGTAGCGGGACTCGGCTCTTGCCGCGACTGAGGCCCAATTAAAGACCCAGGGCGAGGCTATCGACCTGCTCACTGTGACAGTGACGGAGGGAGATGTTGCCATCATGGAGCTACGGGCCTCAGTCGAGGCCCAGCAAGGCGAGATGGCAACGCTCCAGCAGGAGGCCAGCACTACCCGGGAGGCCCTCACCGAGAAGGAAAAGCTGATAGAAGGTAAGTTTGGTACGAACTTATCCAAATTTGAATTCCAGTTTTTGAAAACTTATCTGATTTTGCTTTTGGGCTTTCAGAACTGCAGAAGGTGGCGAAGGAGACTTCCTCACAGGCGGAGTCGCTCCAGGTGGCCTATTCAAAGCCCCAGGAGGACCTACGGGAAGTAGCTCTTGCCGTCTGCAAGGAGGTCGAGGGGCCAGAAGCCCCCGAGTCCCATTCAAGCAGCTCGGTGGCCAGCCGCCTAAAGGTCTTGGGCGGCTGTGTTGCCGAGCGCTTGAAGGGGGCCCTCCGCCTTGGCGTGCAGAAGACCCTCGGGGTGATCTCGACACACTTTGTCGTGGACCTCGAGGCGGTGAGTGGTGGCTACGTGGTGGCGGATGACCTCGATGACGACGCTGTGTTGGCCGTCGTGGAGAGCGCCAATACCAATGCCTCTGCTCCTGCTGCTACCTTGACGCAGATCTTCGAGAGCGACCTCCTCCCCGACGCTGAAAACGAAGAGGACGCCACCCCCGAAGGCCCCGAAGACCCTGCTCCCTGAGTAGTTAGGGATATTTATGCAATAAGTAACTTAATGGTTAAACAATTTAATGTTTTAAGCGCACATTCGAGTTTTTATTTGAATTATGGTTTTCTTTATCACATTTTTCTCACTGAATTTGCAAGGGACTTGTCGAGGAAAATATCGTTCATAGACTAACTTTAGCGTAGGGTGGCGAGGGGGATGTCGTATCCTTTCGAAGGCGTAGGCGGTCCCTCGACTCGGCCGACCCTGGCCTTGGTCAATCTATGCCTCGAACTGCCTTTTGGCAATTTACTGGAGATGATTGTGATAAAAGGATTTTGAAGAAAAAACCTAAAAATTGGGACAATTTTTAGGAGGGGGTACCCCCCCCCCCCCGAGTGCCCCCCCGAATTAGCCCCCGAGTGAGACTTGGCTTTTTTCGAGGGTAAGCCTAGTCTTACTCATTTTAAGGTCCTTCTTTATTTATTTATTGAAATAAATACAAATGTACATGAATGCTTGGAAGCTTAAGGGTAGAAGCGACGTAGATGTTGGATTTTCCAGGTGTTGGCGAACACTTCGCCTTTCTCGTTCGCGAGCTTGTATGTGCCTGGTTTGAGGACCTCAGCGATGACGTAGGGCCCTTCCCATGGCAGTGTGAGCTTGTGGCGTCCTCGATTGTCTTGACGCAGCCTTAGCACCAGGTCCCCCTTGTTTAGGTCTCGTCGTCGAACCTTTTGGGCTTGATATTTTCGGAGTGACTGCTGGTACCGTGCTGAATGTAATATCGCCACGTCTCGAGCCTCATCCACTTGATCGAGTGAGTCTTCACGAGCTTGCTTGTTCCTTTCTTCTTGGTAGGCCCTGAGCCTCGGGGACCCATATTCCAAGTCTGTGGGGAGGATAGCTTCGGCGCCATAGACGAGGAAAAATGGGGTGAAACCCGTGGCTCTGCTTGGGTCATTCTAAGGCTCCAAATTACCGAGGGTAGCTCTAACACCCATTTTCCACCAAATCTATTCAGCTTGTTGAATATTCTTGGCTTGAGGCCTTGTAGAATCATGCCGTTGGCACATTCAACTTGGCCGTTTGTCTGTGGATGTGCTACGGCCGACCAATCCACGCGGATATGGTGATCGTCACAGAATTCCAAGAATTTTTTGCCTGTAAACTGGGTGCCATTGTCAGTAATTATCGAATTAGGGACCCCGAACCTGTGAATTATATCTGTGATGAATTGCACAGCTTGTTCGGATTTGATGCTGCTAATGGGTCGAGCCTCGATCCATTTCGAGAACTTGTCGATGGCCACCAGCAGATGCGTAAAGCCCCCGGGCGCTGCTCGCATTGGACCGACGAGGTCGAGCCCCCATACAGCGAATGGCCATGTGATAGGAACGGTTTGCAAGACATGGGCCGGGAGGTGAGTTTTGCGTGCATAGAATTGACACCCTTCGCAAGTGCGCACAATTTCATTGGCGTCGGCAACAGCCGTGGGCCAGTAGAAGCCTTGGCGAAACGCATTGCCCACGAGGGTACGGGGCGCCGCGTGGTGGCCGCATATGCCAGCATGGATGTCTCGAATGAGCTCCCTTCCCTCCGGAATTGGAATGCATCGCTGCAAAATTCTGGAGGGGCTGCACTTATACAATTCCCTATCGATAATGAGGAACGACTTGGCCTTTCTCGCGATGCACCGGGCCTCGGTTCGATCAGAGGGTAGTTCCCCTCGGTTGATCCTGGCAATGTATTGGTTGCGCCAATCGCGAGACGATGGGGCCTCGTCGATCTCCATAATTTCACCCTCGTCCGCCGAGGATATCTCCTGACTTGAGGCTTTAGGTTCCTCTTTTGTAGGATCCTCGTCCATGGGCTCAATGTGCGCAGCCCCCGAGGGTTCGGTCCTCGAGGGAGCATCAGGACCTCTGGGAGTTGGCTTGAGGTCGATGCTCGGCTCTGTTAGGTCACGGGCGAATACGTTTGGTGAAACGGTGATCCGACCTGACGCAATTTTGGCCAATTCATCGGCCTCCTCGTTGTATTTTCGCGCGATGTGGTTGAGCTCGAGGCCATGGAATTTGCCCTCGAGTCGGCGTACCGCGTTGCAGTACGCTTGCATCTTGTCGTCGTGGCAGCTCGCCTCCTTCATAACCTGATCGATGACCAGTTGTGAATCTCCCCGGATGTCGAGGCGTTTGACACCCAACTCTATAGCTATACGAAGGCTGGCTAGCAAGGCCTTGTATTCGGCCATGTTGTTGGACGCCGGGAAGTGCAAGCGTACCACGTGCCTTATATGTTCTCCGAGGGGTGAGACGAAGAGCATGCCTGCGCCCGCGACGGTTTTCATCACCGATCCATCGAAGTACATGATCCAACATTCGGCTTGGATCTGGGGTGGGGGCAGCTGTGTGTCGGTCCACTCTGCCATGAAATCGGCCAAGATTTACGATTTAATTGCCTTGCGAGGGGGCATAAGTGAGGGCTTCGCCCATCAACTCCACGGACCATTTGGCTATTCTACCCGAGACATCCTGGTTGCGGAGTATCTCCCCCAAGGGGAAAGATGAGACCACGGTAACAGGATGAGCCTCAAAGTAGTGGCGCAATTTGCGCCGAGCTAGCACTACTGCGTAGAGCAGCTTCTGGATTTGTGGATATCGCGTCTTGGTTTCGGTCAGTATCTCGCTGATGTAATATACCGGCCTTTGGACAGGCAGAGCGTGTCCTTCCTCATTTCTTTCTACGACGATGACTCCGCTGACTACTTGAGTCGTTGCGGCTACGTGAGGTAGAGGCGCTCGCCCTCCTTAGGTGGCGTTAAAATTGGCGCTCGCGCGAGTGATGCTTTTAGCCCGTCGAGGGCTTTCTGAGCCTCGGGGGTCCAAGAAAAATGCTCGTACTTTTTTAGGAGTCGGTACAGGGGCAAGCCTTTCTCACCGAGACGCGAGATGAACCGGCTTAGGGCTGCTAAGCATCCCAATACCCTTTGTACCCCTTTTAGGTCTCGGATCGGTCCCATCTGTTCGAGGGCCGAGACTTTTTCAGGGTTGGGTTCAATGCTTTGCTGAGAGACTATGAAACCCAAGAGCTTGCCTCGAGGCACCCCAAAAACACATTTTTCCGGATTTAGTTTTACCCCGTTGGCCCGGAGACAATCAAACGCAACGCGCAAATTGTTCACCAGGTCATTCGCCTTCCTGGATTTTACAACAATATCGTCAATGTATGTCTCTACGGTTCGCCCAATATGATCTCCGATAACACGAAGCATACACCGCTGGTATGTTGCTCCGGCATTTCGAAGGCCAAACGGCATCGTGACATAGCAATAGATACCAAAAGCTGTGATAAAAAAGGTTGCCAGTTGGTCAGAAATTTTCATCTTAATTTGGTGGAAACTAGAATAAGCATCAAGGAAACATAACAGCTCACATCCGTAGTTGAATCCACAATTTGATCGATACGTGGTAAAGGAAAAGGGACTTTTGGATATGCTTTATTTAAACCAGTATAATCTATGCACATCCTCCATTTCCCATTCTTTTTCTTAACTAAAACAGGATTTACGAGCCAGTTAGGGTGAAATACCTACTTGATGAATCCGGCCTCGAGGAGCTTGCGCAGCTCCTCACCAATGGCCCGGCGCTTTTGCTCATCGAAGCATCGCAGGCGTTGAACCACCGGCTTGGAGTGGGGCAAGATATCAAGGGAGTGCTCGGCGACCTCCCTCGGTATGCCCGGCATATCCGAGGGGCTCCACACGAAGATGTCGGCGTTGGCGCGGAGAAAGTCGACGAGCACCACCTCCTATTTGTCGTCGAGGGTCGAACTGGCCCTTACCGTCTTGTCGTTGGGGATACTGGGGTCGAGGGGCACGGCCTTGGTGTGCTCCATAGGCTCAAAACTGCCTGAATGCTTCGACTTGGAGGGGATGGTTTCGTTTGCCATCTTCTCCAGGTCCGCGACGAGAGCCTCGTCCTCGGCAAATGCCTCGGCGCTCTCGACGCATTCCACATCGCATATGTAGGCATGTTCGAACGATGGGGCCACGGTGATGACGTCGTTTGGCCCCGACATCTTCAACTTGAGGTACGTGTAGTTTGGGATGGCCATAAACTTGGTGTAGCATGGGCGGCCAAGGATGGTGTGGTATGCACCTCGAAATCCCGCCACTTCGAAGGTCAGGATCTCCCTGCGGAAGTTGTCGGGGGTACTGAAGCAAACTGGCAGATCGATCTACCCGAGGGGCTGAACTCGCTTTCCCGGCGCAACACCATGGAACGACGCCTTGCTGGGGCGCAGCATGTCCCTCCCGATGCCCATGAGCTCCAAAGATGAGACGTACATGATTTTGAGGCTGCTGCCTCCATCCATGAGTACCTTGGAGAACCGGGTGATGCCGATGATGGGATCAACGACAAGCGGGTACTGCCCCGGATTTGGGATGTAGTTGGGGTGATCCTCTCGACTGAAGAAGATGGTCTCCTCTGACCAGTCGAGGTAAGATGGCCCCGCCTTGTGTATGGAGAATGTTGACGTAAAATCCGCACCTCACGCCAAGCACACAGCAAGCCGAATTAGCTGGCTTCACACGTGGCCCGGGCTTTTGAATCCGGAAGCGTGCCAGTCAATTTTCCTGAAACTGACAAAGGGATGAAAGATATTTAGATAACACCTGGAACGTACCGGGCAATACCAGTCAGTTCCATATTTGCGGCTACGGAGCCAGTTTCGAACGACACATAGCTACAGAGAAGCTATCTGTCGGCAGTTAAAACCTCATTCGGCAATCGGCAAGGCACGCAGGGAACGCACTGCCGAATGCGTGACGTAAGCATGACGAAAGATCGGCTTTCAACCGAATGAACATTGTAACGCATACTCATAGCCGATTAACGAGAAACAAAGCATGATAGATAAATAAAAAGGGCGAAAGCATGACCATAAATCCGCAGTAAACAAGAATGCATAGGCCGAAAGCAGCACCCGTCAAGCATGGTAACGAACAAGTTAATCCACCGCATGATACGACTTGTTCAAGACCACACCACCAATCAAATTAGATCAATCCACCGCATGATACAATCTAATCGTGAAAGGCTAAAAGCATTCATTGCCCAATGCGAATCCACGAACACGTTCACTCGTGAGAGCACTACCGAATGCGGCTGCTTAGCCGAATCGGGGTCTGCGGCGAAGGAACAAACTTAATCGATAAAGATAAATCTATCAGATTGAATCGAATTCTAATCCACCGGATGATTAGCTCTAAGACAACCCAAAAACCTGCATCTACCGCATGATACCCGGTTCTGTCAAGATCTACACGATACCAACAAGTTCGAACCCGCGACACGTGGCAACCTAGATCGGTTTCGGACTCGGCTATGAGGGGATAAGTCATCGCATCGTGAAGTAGAGCCGATTCTAACCGATCTAGATTGGGCAAAGGAGTGTTGCATGAATTAAGCACAGAGTAAAAACGAAGCAACACAGGGTAACTTAATGAATCTGTTAGATCTTGCCGAAATCTAACAGAGCCGATAACTTGGTCCATACTAGATCTTAGCCCACCGCATGGCTCATGACCTAACAGAGGAACCTTCTTGAGACCACAACTTAAATCCACCGGATGATACTAAGCATGGTAACAAGACTACTTGCATCAAAGCTTAAATCCACCGCATGATACTAAGCATGATACAAGGTTGCCGATACTTACGGAGGTCGACGGATCGATGACTCCTCTCGAAGAACTCGACGACTCGACTAAAGGACTCGATGTTGGCACGGGGCCGGTTTGTTGTATGATTGATTCGATTGTTATCTACAGATGCCATGGGTTTATATTTATACCCAGGTCTTGATACAACTCCTAGTCGGACACGACTACAATACTTGTTTCTAAAAATAAATGACGAATCTTCGTGCCCATATTGCATTCCTTGTTCGAACCGGCCTTTTCCTTATGTTTTTCCACATCATCACGCCTTCCCGAATGCTACCGCTTTTGCCTGCGGAACTATGCCTCTGCCGAATGACGACGCGTTCCCGACCGCAAAGCGTTATTGCCGAATACTTCAGAGAAAGCCCCTTAGCCGAATGGTATCCTTCCACCAAATCCGGCCCACACGTCAGCCTCTTCCTGGTGCTAAATTTTGGTGTTAACACATGCCCCTTCAATTTCGGGATAAAAGATGCTTTTATCTCGGAATTGACCAGGAATCCCCAACATCTCCAGGCTGAATCCGCTTTGACATCCGTTTTCCGCTTCCAAATCCTCAGAGTGCGTTTCCAAACTCAAAACCCTAGTTCGTCGAATCTCTCAAGCTCCAATCTTCAAATGGCGAACCAGGATCAAATTCTTCAAGTAAGTTTTGTTTCCCTCAATCACATTCGGCATTACTCCTTTCGAGCTGCATTTTGAATCTCCGATTTGCTCTTCCTCTGCCCTTGATAGGCTCTGGCCACCGAAATCTTGATTCCCACTGAAGAACAATCCGCATCTTTCTTCCTCGGCCCCTCAGGGAATCCAGATCCCTCCGAAATTATTGCGGCCGAGTCTCAGAGGATTCCTTTCAAAACTTCTCTGATGAGACCTCACGAATGGCAAGATGCATTCAAGAACTGGCCTCTGCCCTCAATCGCTGGCTGGAGAAACTGGTACAAAAGGGTTCTTGAAGATAAAAGTCCTCAGACACAGAATTGGGACAGTCTTCGTATTTCTCACTGCTTGGAGCTATCTCTAGCCGAAACACCCAAGAATGAAAATCTCCTGATTGCAGCTTGTCACTTCTGGTCCAATGGCATGAATGCTTTTCTCTTTGGACACGGACCAATGACTCCAACTCTGGCCGATGTCTACATGATAACCGGCCTGAACATCACAGGGATTACACACCCATACAGGTACAAAGGTTCTTCCAAACAGACAGGGGTGAAGACTGGAGTCGGCTATAAGAGATACATCCAGACTTATATGCATGATGGTCCTTTGACTGACGTTGAATATAGGGCCTTTCTGAATATGTGGCTGTGCAGATTTGTTTTCTGTGGTAAAGCCAATGAGCCAACTCTGAATCACATAGTAATGGCCGAAGACCTGGCTGCAGGCACACTTATCCCTCTCGGGAAATATCTCTTGGGAAGTGTCTATCACATGCTCCATCAAACCATTTATCAGATGCACACCAACAAGAAAATTTCCTGCGTCAATGGTCCCTGGTGGTTCGTCCAGATGTGGCTGCAATTGTACATGCACCAAATTGTCTCCATTGACCTCAACAGCCGACATTTCCCCTCGGTCAATTACCAGGAAGCAGAAACCCAGAGCACCAAAGGCTGTCAAACCTATGGGGAAGCAGCCTCCACCATTGCTATCAACAAGAGCATTGGAGAACTGTTTGAACTTTTCTTCAAAGGCTTTGCCAATCCCCTCCGGTTCCCATACATGGACAATGACGATCTCACTTTCCCTTGTGAATTCAGCTTCGAGACTGGATGCATAGATGCAGAGTCCACAGCAATTTTCAACACTTTCATTCGGCCTTGCATCTTACCAGCCGAATTTTGTGGAGGAAGGCTGGTTCAAAGTTCATATGAATATTACCAGCCGAATACAGTAGCCAGACAATTAGGATGTGGCCAAGTGCCCCCAAGATTATTTCTCCATGAATTCCTCAAGCCTAGGCAGATCATCAAAGACTCCACAGAAATAAGAAGAATTTTTGATTACAAGTGTTGTGCAGCCATCTACCAGATCGAACCTTTTGTGCCAACAGCACTTGCTCATCCTTCTTTTATTCTTTGGTGGCAAGAATTCCATGATCATATCTTCAATGTGCCAGTTCACCCTCTCTGCCTTGATTTGATGCCTGACTATCAGCCGAATTCAGAGGTAAATATGCTTATAATCCATCTGTTTTTCCAATAACATCCTCTTTCATCGACTTTTAACTCTGTTATCCTGCAGGACACAGTCCCTGCCCCTCTGGCTAGAGTAATTGTATATAACATCGCTGGCCCAATATCTATTCTGGGGCATCTCTCTCCTTCTTTGGCTCAAATAACGTCCAGGCCTGCCAGTCTGGATCCAACTCTTGCTGCACCACCTTCTACCAAGAGAAAGATTTCTTCTCTAACTGCCCCTTCAGCTATAAAGAAGAAAAGAACAAGCAGCAAAATAATTGCACAGGTCAAATTTCTCCTTCCTCGAGTAAAAATGCTAATTTCATTCTGCTCATTTCTGTTCCTTTATGATTTCAGGCCAAATCACAGCAATTGGCCATTAGCACAGGACCTGCCGATGCTTCAGTGATTAGTAAAATTTCTCACCATCCTGTCCTTTAAAACTCTTTTCATCGGCACTAACTTTCTTTCAGTCACAGAGCAAGCTTCAATGGACCCAATTTCGGAGAGCTCCTCTTTTCATCAAGAACCAGCTTCAGCTCTACCTGACGTACCTCAGCCAGAAGCCTCATCTCCACCAAAGAACCTTCCAAGTTCTCCTCAGCATGACATACAAGAATCTTTGCCTGAGCTTGAGCTGCCCTCTCTCTCCATCCAAGAGGTCGGGAATGAGGTAGAGATAATTACCCAGTCTTCCCAGTTCTTTATTCAATGGATAATCATTAATTCGGCAATATCTTCTTTCCAGGAGAAAATAACTTCATCACCCAGCTACTCATTTCCTTTGGATGATCTTGTTGCCGAACAAGTAGAGGAAATTTCTTCTAATCAGACTTTATCAGAAGAAACCCAGGCAAAACTAAAGGAAATCTTCTCCTTTCTGCACAAAGACATCCAGGATCAAGTCAAGGATGCTGATCTTCTGAGAGATATGCTCGAGCCCATTGAACACAACCTTCCTGTTGACATTCAAGCTTCTTTGGAACCAATCTCTCAATTGGATCAACAATTTGCTACAGTCAGACAGGTTCTGAAAAGTCAATCTTTACAACCAGCTTTAGAACAAAGAAGAGCCATAGCTAAGCAATCCTTGAAAGATCTGTATACTCAAGCTCAGAGTAATAAAGAATTGTCAGCTATACTACAGCCAGCACTTGATCTGAAGAAGACCAGAAAAGCTGAACTAGAAGCCGAATTGAGGACTCTGTCAACCGAAATCGAAGCTGACGAGAAGAAGTTAGCCGAACTCCCTGATCTGACAGAGAGGATACGAAAGGAAGCATCGGCAATTCTAACTGAAGATAAACAGCTCAAAACGAAGCTCTCTGCTCTGATAAAAACCCAAGAAGCAGGCAAAAATCTTTTGGAGACCATTAATAGAATGATATCTGATGCTAAAGATGTAATCTCCAAGTACTTGGGTGTGTAGTTGTATCGAATATTTAATTAGCCGAATGTCTTACCAACTTTGTAGTCTCACCAATTTTTGCTTTCTTCCTCGCTTTATTGTGAACAACACATTCGGCAAAGCTTAGTCGTAACAGCGTCAGACCCGAAAAACGACCTAACACAACACAGCCGAATCCAATTCAGTAGAACCGAACCCGATTCGGCATGAATCCCAAACGACACGGCAACTGCTCGGTTCGTGGGGCTTTCCACCTTCCGAAATTTTGGGATGCGCGCCACGATCTCCGACCACGATCTCCTCTGCGGGTTCTATAAACAAACACCCAGGTAGCCCACAATTTTCACCAAGTTCTTCGTCTTCCAAGTTCTTGCCGGCCCAAGTCATTCTTTTCCCCATCCACAGTAACTCCGAGGAACTTCCAATGGCCGACAACAACAGGAGGCGCCCGGCCGCCGATGAGGCCGAAGGAAGCCGCGCCGGCGCTCGCCGCAGGTGATTGGCTGCTTACTTCTCTCCGTTCTTCTCGAGATTTCCTTTCTCTTTCTTGACGAATCTCTTTGTTCTTTCAGGGTAATCCAATGGATTGCCGGCGCTGGTGCGCCAGTTGCGGCTCCAGCCGCTGTTCCTGCGGCGTCCAGCTCTTCGAGTTCGTCCAATCGATCTCTCGAATCGGACGACTACCGCTACACGGACGGCGATGCCCGCCGATTCAAAGCGGAGCGTGACGATACTCGCCGCGAGTTGGAGGTTATCTCCAAGCAAGCCGGGATTGCTGACCTTGAATGGCAGCACGAGCGCAAGCAGCTGCTCGAAGTCATTGATGGTGAGTCCTGCAATCTGCTCAATCTCAATCTCGTCCTCCAAATGATATTAATCTGTTATCCCCTTGTAACCTTGCAGCGCGTGATGCTGAACTTGATCGACTGAAGGCGCTGGTGGAGGAACTGGCGGACAAGGTGAACGCCCAAGGGGACACACCCGAGGCACGCCTTGGTGCGGTGGCAGGCCGTGTCGATGAAGTGGCCTCCCATGGCGTTCGTCTGGGCGTCGCTACGGGTCTCGTTGCCATGTCGACGCACACCGGCACTGATTATTCCAGGATGCCGGTTGGTTTCGCCAATAGCAACCCAGAAGACATCGATGACATTGACGCCTCCATTGATCGTCTTGATGGCCATGGTGCTGCCATTGCCGATTCCATTCATCCCCAGTCCGTTTTGAACAGGCTCTTCCAGTAGTTTGTACTAGGGATTCGGCAATAAAACTTATCTTTTGTGATCTTGTATGAACTCCTGATGCAATATATTTTGTACTAAGGGCAATACATTCAGTACTGGCCATTTTTCTTTTCCTCCAATGTCTCTGTCAATTTCCTTCTAAAGACGATTTCTTCCCGAATATCGGCTGTTCGGCAATTTAATATATCAATCACCGATCGATTTCAATACTGGGATAATACCTCTTCAAATATCTTCCATTTATAGCAGAAGCAAATTCTTCTCCCAATAATGTCTTCAAAATATATGCATTTCCAGGCACGCATCTAATCACTCTGAAAGGACCTTCCCAATTTGGTGACCACTTACCGAATGTACTGTATTTAGTACCAATCGGCAATATTGCTTTCCAAACCAAATCTCCTTCTGCAAATTGCCTGACTTTCACCTTCTTGTTGTAATATTTAGCAACTCGCATTTTATTTTTCTCAACATTTTCCAAGGCCCTGAGACGAATCATATGCAAATCTTCTAATTCGTCCATCATTAAATCATTATAATCATTAGAACTTAAATCCTTTTGCAACTTTATTCTCCTTGAGTCTAATTGTATCTCCCATGGCAAGATAGCATGATGCCCATACACCAACTCATAAGGAGACGTCTGTGTAGCCCCATGTGGAGCCATTCGGTAAGCCCATAAAGCCTCATTGAGTACCGAATGCCACTTTCTCGGCTTCTGATCAATCTTCTTCTGTATAATTTTAATCATAATCTTGTTAGAAGCCTCTGCCTGACCATTTGCTTGAGCATAATAAGGAGAAGAATTTAACAATTTGATGCCCATATTTTCAGCAAAATCTCTGAACTCTGAAGATGTAAATTGAGTCCCTTGATCTGTGGTGATTGTTTGAGGAATCCCAAATCTGTAAATGATATGTTCTTTAACAAATTCAACCATATACTCTGATGTCACCTTTTTCAATGGAATCGCCTCAACCCACTTGGTAAAATAATCTGTTGCTAAAAGTACAAACTTATGCCCCTTGCTCGATGGAGGATTTATTTGGCCAATCAAATCTATTCCCCATCCTCTGAATGGCCATGGCTTGATAATGGGATTCAAAGCCGATGCTGGAACTCTCTGAATGTTTCCAAATCTCTGACAGTCTTGACATCCCTTATAATATTCAAAGCAATCTTCCAACATTGTTGGCCAGTAATATCCAGTTCTTCTAATAACCCACTTCATTCGGTAGGCCGATTGATGTGCTCCACACAACCCATCATGTACTTCACTCATCAGCTTTTTTGCTTCTTCATGACTTAAGCAATGTAACAGCACCCCATCCAAGGATTTATAATATAAATTATCATCAAGAAGAACAAACTTTAAAGCTTTATACCTGAGCTTTCTAGAAACCTTTCGGGATGGATTCTCCAGATAATCGGCAATCTCTTTTCTCCAATCATCTTCTGCCAGATTACTCCCGAAAGCATGTACATCATTAGCAAAAACTTCTTGAAGCTCTTTATAGCCCGAAGCACTTTGAGCCAATCTGTTTGCCTCTTCATTGCCTCTCCTAGGAATATGCTGCAGAATTACTGACTGAAATTCCTTTAAGATTTGCTTGCATTCCTCATAGTAATTCCTCAAGACATCATTTCTGCACTCATACTCGTCATTTAGTTGCCTTATAACTAATTCTGAATCTTCAAAAATTTCAACTGCAATGGCCTTTGCTTCTCTCAAGTATTGAAGTCCTCTGAGCAACGCTTCATACTCAGCTTGGTTATTAGTGACAGTAGGTTGAATAGGAATAGCAAATTCAAATACCTCTCCTCTTGGTGAAATTAACAAAATACCTACTCCACCACCTTTGTCACATGAAGATCCATCGAAGAATAATACCCAAGGAGTAATTTCAAGCAAATTAGTTGATGAATCGCGATGTTCAGTAATGAAGTCAGCAATAATCTGTCCTTTAACAGCTTTTGCCGATTCAAACTTCAACTCAAATTCAGACAGAGCTAAAATCCATTTGCCAATCCTTCCGTTCAAAATCGGCATAGACAACATGTGCTTTATCACATCGAACTTTGAATACACAATGCATTCGGCATGTAACAAGTAGTGCCGAAATTTTGTACAGGAGTAGTAAACACATAAACAAAGCTTCTCAGTAGCCGAATACCTCGTTTCGGGATCAAGCAACTTTCGGCTAAGGTATGCAACTACCCTTTCCTTTCCTTCGAATTCTTGTATGAGGGCCGATCCAATAGTTTGGGCATCGGCCGCCACGTACAACTTAAAAGGCTTGTTTAGCTGTGGAGGTACCAATACTGGTGGTTCTTTCATGTATTTCTTGATCTCATCGAAAGCCTTTTGTTGTTCGTCACCCCATACAAACTTCTGATCCTTCTTGACTCTTAACAGTGGAGAGAAAGGCAACATCTTTTGTGACAAGTTTGATATGAATCTTCTTACGAAGTTGATCTTACCAAGCAGTGACTGCAATTCCTTAAGATTAGTTGGAGGAACAACTTCATCAATGGCTTTCATACTTTTCTTGCCAACTCCTATTCCTCCTTCATGCACCAGAAATCCCAAAAATTCTCCTGCCGAAACTCCAAAAGCACATTTATTTGGATTCATCCTGAGCCCATGTTTCCTAGTGCATTCTAGAGTTTTCCTTATGTCGGCCAAATGTGCTTCATGATCCAATGACTTAATCACGATATCATCGATATATATCTCCACAATCTTGCCGATCAACTCATGAAAAATATAATTCATAGCTCTCTGATAAGTTGCACCGGCATTCTTCAAACCAAACGTCATGACAACCCATTCAAACAACCCTATATGTCCCGGACATCTGAAAGTCGTTTTCGCTATATCTTCCAATGCCATAAAAATTTGATTGTACCCTGCGTTACCATCCATGAAACTAATCACTTTATAGCCAGCAGCAGCATCAACCAACGAGTCAGCAACAGGCATTGGATATCCATCCATGGGTGTAGCTCTGTTCAGATCTCTAAAATCTATGCAAACTCTCATCTTCCCATTTTTCTTGTACACAGGAACAATATTAGAGATCCATTCTGCATATCTGCATGGCCGAATAAAATTTGCTGCTATTAATCTTTCCACTTCCTTCTTCACATCGGCCAACACTTCATCTTTGTAGATTTTCCGGGGTGGTTGCTTGTAAGGTTTATAACCAGGCTTGATCGGCAATCGATGCTCAACAATGGAACGATCTAAACCAGGCATCTCCGAATAATCCTAAGCAAAGCAATCTTTGTATTCTTTTAACAACTCAATCAACTTCTCCCTGAAAACCGAATTCAAGCTAGCACTGATGAATATCGGCCTTGGTTTGTCACCGTCTCCAATGTCTACTTCTTCTAATTTGTCAGCCGATACAAATCCATGTCCTAGCTTCCCATCAGTCCCATCGATTGGATTATCCATTAAAAATTACTAAAAGAGCCGACTGCTTTGATCGGCTGTTGATCACTGCTGACTGGCTCAACAGGACCTTCTCCCCAATCCTTACCTGAGAAGCAATCTATGTCTTGATATTCCCAGAAGGCCGGTTCCACATTAGCCACACTAATTGAATCATCTGCTGGGACAATTTCCACTTCATCATCTATCCACTGAATAAGTTGTTGATGCATAGTAGATGGAATACAGCAATTCGCATGAATCCAATCCCTTCCAAGTAGCAAGCTGTATGCCCCTTTGCCTTCAATAACAAAGAAGGTTGTAAGTAGAATCTTGGACCCAATCATCAGATCTACATGTACACATCCTTTGGTGTCCGAAGGATTTCCAGCAAAATCATTCAACACTATGCTTGTTGGCGTTAAATCTCCAGGGCTCATGCCAAGTTTCCTGAATGTATTGTATGGCATCACATTAACAGCAGCTCCACCATCAACAAACATCTTCGTTAGTGGCTTCCTGTTGACATATCCTCTTAAGTACAGTGGCTTCATGTGCCGATTCTGGACTGGCTTCTCGAAAATAGCTTGTTTATTCAATACCAATTGTGTCATTAACCCATATTGTTCGGCTTCATCCACTTCTGACAATATCTCTTCCTGTACAATTTGATTAGCTGGAGCCATGAATTCATTCGGCAAGAAACATACCATGCACGTAGGAGCCGAATGACCCGATTCGTCAGGCCTGTCTTTTGGACGCCATATCGATTTCAACTTGGTTCCTGCTTGCTTCAACTCTTGATTCCTCAGGCGTTGGACTCTTCTCTTCTGGCTCCTTCTTAAACCAGGTGGACACCATTGTCCTTTTTGCCAAACATACTCATGATCTTCTTCTTCAGCATGTCTTTCCCTTGGTTGATCATCGTTCTCATATATTTTTAGACGCCGATCATCACTAGGATGTATCCTTCCAATTCTTTCGTGGACGGATCGGCGACTGGCACCATTTTGCCTATATTCAATAAATCCATTATTGCATTCAGGACAGTTATTCCATGTAGGCAGCTTTAAACCTCCGTTCCAACAGTGTCTGAAGAAGGCACAATCCCAATGTGCACGTTCTTGTTCTCGGACATACTCCTCTTGTTCTTCCTCATACCTTTCTTCTTCGCGCCTTCTTTTCTCCTCCTCGTACTCACGTCTTTGGTAACGATCTTTTTCTTGCTGACGCTGCCACTTATTGAGGAGAATACGCGATGTGACTCTGGGTCTAGAAGAATTCCCGCTTTCAAATCGGCCATTCGGGAAGCGAGGCCTCTTCTCACGAATCTGTTCGATCGTGATTTGCCGATTAGGATCTACTGAGCCACTCTGCTTCGCTTTCTTTGACGTCAGGACTCTCATTTTTTCCTTTTCTCCAGATTCGGCAGTACTCACCATATTGATTGAGAACCCAACCATGTTCTGAGGAAACGGGTTACTGTCCAACTTCATCTTATTGTCGAATTTCAAATGCCCTTCTTGGATAGCTTTCTGAATCCTCACTCTAAAAACCCTGCATTCATTGATGGAATGAGAATTTCTATCATGGAATCCACAGTACCTCTTATCTTTCACTCCATCAGGCCGAAGCATAGAATGCCCCTCTGGTAGCTTGATTCGGCCTTCCTTTACAAGATAATCAAATAATTTATCTGCCTTAGTTACATCAAAATCATAGGTACCCTTATTCTGTTTAATCCATCTCTGATTCACCATGACTGGTTCTTTACTCCACACTATCTCTGCTGCGGCTATCTCCTCGCTATCTTCATACTCATCTTCTTGATCTGCTCTTTCAAGGAATTGGTTATAGATGTCAGCTACATCATTATTTTTAGCAAATCTGGCATCTTTCTTGAAACCATATGCCTGGTTACTCATTAAGGCCAATCTGTGTGACAACTGGCCCAGATCATCAAATTCCATCCCGAATAGCTTCTCCCGAATGGCAGGTAGCATGCCAGCTACAGCCATACCAGCCAGCTGGTCATCAGGTATGTTCAGAGAAAAGCACATGCTCTTTGTTTCCCTAAATCTCCTGAGGAACTCCGTAGGTGTTTCATTATTCCTCTGCCTTAAGCTGGTCAAATCAACCAACTTTTTCTCGGTACTGCCAATGTAGTAATGAGCATGGAATTTCTGCTCCAGGTCTTTCCAAGTACAAATCGACTGAGCAGGCAAAGAAGCAAACCATGTAAAAGCTGGACCCGTCAGTGACAAAGGAAAGTATCTGATTCTGAAAGCCTCATCTGCCGAAGCTTCTCCAAGCTGCATCAGATATCGAGCTATATGCTCCACAGTGCTAGTATCATCTTGTCCTGAGAATTTAGTAAACTCTGTAGGCACCTTGACTCTATTCGGCAATGATACCCTTTGGTACCATTCCGGGAAAGGAGACGAGTACATGTACCCCTGATTTTTAGGCTTCAGACCGAATTGATTTTGCAATACATCGGTCATTTTTTGCACCATGAGGTCAATACTGGTATCTTGATTCCCTGGTCTTCCAGCAAGCATGCCTGCAGTACCAACATACCCAGGGTTCGGGAGAGCGTCGATAGCATTGTAATCCATAAACTCTGAATATCCGTTTCCATACATGTCCCTTTGCAGCCGGTTGTTCAGAGGGGATATCTTATAAGCAGAAGCAGGCGGATTCCCTGTGGTGCCGAATGCCATATCACCGTATGTGCGAGTTTTCGGCAGTGCAGGTTGAGGATCTTGCCGAATCGGTTGACCATTTGTATCTTTAGTACCAGAACCTCCAGCTTCATCAGCATTTCCTTTACCATGTGGCCTCTGAGCTTGTGCTTGAACATTGAAGTATGTCGGGCCGCCCAATTGCCCATGTATCTGCTCGAAGGGTTTATCCACATGCTGACCAAAAATGCTTACCATTATATGCCGAAAGCTGTTCAAGAACGCAGCATTATGATTGGTCATTGCTTCCCCCAAAGCTTTGTATAACAAGCCCGAGAATCTCTCCCTCTCTTCTTCTTCAGTAAAATCAGACTGTCCAGGAAGGAGAACTCTTGGCAAATCGGACTTGAGAAACGGTGCACCACTCCTGTTCTTGGCGAAAGACAGTAAACATTTGTTAATGAATTGGTCAGCAGCAGCCTTTACCATCTGTTGATGCTCTTCAGACAATTCTTCCAAAGTAACGTCCATGATGTCGCTCAACTCAGGCATCTTGCAAACTTGTGTGTGTCCCACCGGGCGTGCCAAAAAGTGTGTTGACGTAAAATCCGCACCTCACGCCAAGCACACAGCAAGCCGAATTAGCTGGCTTCACACGTGGCCCGGGCTTTTGAATCCGGAAGCGTGCCAGTCAATTTTCCTGAAACTGACAAAGGGATGAAAGATATTTAGATAACACCTGGAACGTACCGGGCAATACCAGTCAGTTCCATATTTGCGGCTACGGAGCCAGTTTCGAACGACACATAGCTACAGAGAAGCTATCTGTCGGCAGTTAAAACCTCATTCGGCAATCGGCAAGGCACGCAGGGAACGCACTGCCGAATGCGTGACGTAAGCATGACGAAAGATCGGCTTTCAACCGAATGAACATTGTAACGCATACTCATAGCCGATTAACGAGAAACAAAGCATGATAGATAAATAAAAAGGGCGAAAGCATGACCATAAATCCGCAGTAAACAAGAATGCATAGGCCGAAAGCAGCACCCGTCAAGCATGGTAACGAACAAGTTAATCCACCGCATGATACGACTTGTTCAAGACCACACCACCAATCAAATTAGATCAATCCACCGCATGATACAATCTAATCGTTAAAAGGCTAAAAGCATTCATTGCCCAATGCGAATCCACGAACACGTTCACTCGTGAGAGCACTACCGAATGCGGCTGCTTAGCCGAATCGGGGTCCGCGGCGAAGGAACAAACTTAATCGATAAAGATAAATCTATCAGATTGAATCGAATTCTAATCCACCGGATGATTAGCTCTAAGACAACCCAAAAACCTGCATCTACCGCATGATACCCGGTTCTGTCAAGATCTACACGATACCAACAAGTTCGAACCCGCGACACGTGGCAACCTAGATCGGTTTCGGACTCGGCTATGAGGGGATAAGTCATCGCATCGTGAAGTAGAGCCGATTCTAACCGATCTAGATTGGGCAAAGGAGTGTTGCATGAATTAAGCACAGAGTAAAAACGAAGCAACACGGGGTAACTTAATGAATCTGTTAGATCTTGCCGAAATCTAACAGAGCCGATAACTTGGTCCATACTAGATCTTAGCCCACCGCATGGCTCATGACCTAACAGAAGAACCTTCTTGAGACCACAACTTAAATCCACCGGATGATACTAAGCATGGTAACAAGACTACTTGCATCAAAGCTTAAATCCACCGCATGATACTAAGCATGATACAAGGTTGCCGATACTTACGGAGGTCGACGGATCGATGACTCCTCTCGAAGAACTCGACGACTCGACTAAAGGACTCGATGTTGGCACGGGGCCGGTTTGTTGTATGATTGATTCGATTGTTATCTACAGATGCCATGGGTTTATATTTATACCCAGGTCTTGATACAACTCCTAGTCGGACACGACTACAATACTTGTTTCTAAAAATAAATGACGAATCTTCGTGCCCATATTGCATTCCTTGTTCGAACCGGCCTTTTCCTTATGTTTTTCCACATCATCACGCCTTCCCGAATGCTACCGCTTTTGCCTGCGGAACTATGCCTCTGCCGAATGACGACGCGTTCCCGACCGCAAAGCGTTATTGCCGAATACTTCAGAGAAAGCCCCTTAGCCGAATGGTATCCTTCCACCAAATCCGGCCCACACGTCAGCCTCTTCCTGGTGCTAAATTTTGGTGTTAACAGAGAATACCTCTCGACGCTCGCGCTTGCGCTGTCGAGGGGTCATGTTCGCGGTTGGCCCCCCGAAGATCAAGAAGACGTTCTCCACCTCCGGGAAGCCTTGGCCACTCCTGTCGCCCGTGTCCTTTTTTCCCCCTTCGTCCTTCGAAGCGGCGCGGTTGAAGTATTTCTTAAGCATTCTGCATTGCTCGAGGGTGTGGGTTATGACGCCCTTGTGATAAGGGCAAGGTTTCTTGAGCATGTCATCGACGATGCCGCCTCCTCGAGGGGGCCCTCGAGGAGCTTTGGGAGTGGCAGTGTTGACTGCGAGGATTTCGTCGGGGTCCTCGGTCCGCTCTTGTCGGCGCGAGGCTTTTTGGGGCTTCTTCCCCTTCTTGCCTTGCCTTTGTTTCTTTGCGGATCCTTTGGACTTACTGCTCTCCGCGGCCGTTTCGTCCGTTCGCTTTCCCCTTCTACCATCAAAGATGGCTCCAACTGCCTCCTCGCCGGAGGCAAAGTTGGTGGCGACATCGAACACTCATTTACACTGGTAGGACTTCGTCCTAGCTCGCGCACCAAGTCTCGGCAGGTTGTGCCCTCGAGGAAGGCGTGGATAACTTCGGAGTCACCCACGCTTGGGAGCTCGGTGCAGCGCTTGGAGAAGCGGCGGATGAAATCACGAACGGACTCATTGGATGTTTGACGACACCCTCGAAAGTCCCATGAGTTTCCAGGGCGTAGGTAGGTGCCCTGAAAATTACCCACGAACGTCTTCACGAGGTCGTTCCAATCATGAATCTGGTTCGCGGGTAGGTGCTCGAGCCATGTCCGCGCAGAATCCGCCAAATGGAGCGGCAAGTTGCGGATGATCATGAGGTCGTCAGTCGCGCCACCCAATAGACAGACGAGGCGATAGTCATTGAGCCACACCTTTGGGTCCGTCTCCCCTGAGTACTTGGTGATGGTCGTCGGCTGCCTGAATCGTGCGGGAATCGGGGCCACACGAATCTCCCGGCCAAACACCCGGGTTCCCGGGGCTCTAGCGTTGGGCTCTTGTCTTCGTCGCTGTCGTAGCGGCCTCCACAGCGGGGGTGGAAACCGCGATACGTGCCATCCCGCCTCTTTTTGTTGAGGGTGTTGCGAGCATCGTCGTTGCTGGCGTCACCGTGTGTGTCAAGGATTCGCTCCTTGAGAGGCTTCCTCCCGATGCGTTCGTGCACCGACGGCGCCTTTCCCTTATTCGAGGGCGGGGGTGGCATTGGATTATCCCTTCGCGGGGTCTGTGCTGATGCCTCATGCTCCCGTGTTGCTCCACCAGTTTTTGGGCCAGCAGAACTGCGTATGTGAGAGGCTGAGCTTTCGGCTTGCTGCACAGCCGCTTGCTCGATTAGGAGCAGCGCCTCTAGACGCAGATTTTGGCCTTCGGGCGTTGAGGGCTCTGGCATGGCTCGGATTAAGGTCACTGCAGCGAAAAGCTTTTGGCTTGCCCTGGCTAATGCAAGTGGGTCATCCACATCGTCATCAGCCTCGATGCGGGCTCGTGTTATGCGCCCGGCTTCCCTGGCACGCGCGCCGCGCATAGGACGGTTGTCCTCAAGCGTTGCCCGGAGCTCTCGAACCTGTCGGCGTTCTTCCTCGAGCTTGGCCTAAAGTTCACGGACTTGGGCTAGTTGTGCTTGTGCAAGCGCAGCGTTGTCAGGCACCTGCTCGTGATCCCTGGCGTGTGTTGGCTCTCCTGCCCGTCATCTCTGCCATCCCTTCCCGGGAGGACGACGAAGCACTCCCTGGAGGGATCGTAATCCCCCTCGCTAGAGTCGTCAGAGCAGGTTAGGCAATAATTTGCCGTAGCCTGGAATGATAAAAAGGCCTCACGATCGCGAAGCCCTGAGTAGTCCCATTCGGGGAGCCTCTAGCCGCTCTCGTGTGCCTTGTTGCCAGAGTCGGGGTAGTAGTCGTCGGTCGATGTTGCTATGAGGTTGCGAATTGAGAGCAAGTGGTGCCCTGGCAGATCTTCGTACGCCATCATGTCCGTGTCAACTGATGAGGAATAGGTAACGGTTGCGGTGCGCGCCTCACCGGGGATTCGCAATGGGTCGACCGTGTTATCCCTGGCCGAGTGCGACGTTGTGGCGGTGTTCTTTGCCCTTGTCGTGCCGGACTCAACCCGTTTGGGGGAGCCGGCGCGGGCTGCTCTGCGTTGCTCCGTGCGCGTTGACGTGAACGCTTTTTGCGTGGTGGTGACGGTGACGGGAGTGGTGGTGGCATGCCCATGCTGGTGCTCCTCGTCAGGAGCTGCATGTTGTAGCCATCGCTAGTCACCCTGAACTCGAGACTCCCGAACCGGATTTCGAATCCGGCAGGGAGTTGATCCGATGTCAGCATCGGAAAAAGATTGTCGCGTACGACTCGGGTTGCCATCAAGGGAGATGGTGGATGAAATGGTTGATCACAGCGCGATCCCCCTACCTGGCGCACCACTGTCGGTGTTTAGAAATCGTGGTCCCGACACCAACCAGAAATGTGTTGTGTTCCCTCCCCTAATGGTTGGTGCAGAAGATAATGCAAGACACGGATTTATCCTTGTTCCAGTCGCAAGACCGTACTTCCAGCAAGGTGGTACGTGCTATGTGTTATTCTGCACCAGACTGCAAGTAGTAGGGGATACAAGCAGATTGGGAGAAGAGGCTAGACCTCCAAGTCCCAGATGATTGAGGCGGAGTGCCAATATTGTGGTTTTTCGGAGTGTGTGCGAGTGTTCTCTCTCTTCTAGATTGATCGCCCCCTCCTTTTATAGGCCAAGGAGAAGGGGTTACAGGCGTGTGTCGCTGTGCAGGCATAGTTGCCGCACAGTAGTAGGAGTGGCGCCGGGCGTGCTTCTTTGTCCTTGTCCACTGTTACGCAATATTGCAGTCCCTGTGATCGATTCTTGTACTGGTGATGACGCCAGGGAGTGGTTTCGAGGATCCGAGCTATCCTTCGTGCGGTAATGACTCGCCCGTACACTATTTCGAGGGTCTCCCATGCCTGTGTACAGCCCATTCTATAGGAAATCACTGTGGGAGTTGGTAGCACAGGGAGTTGGAGTGACCCGGCCCTGTTCGTACAGTGGCGACATGTGCGCACAGCGCCAGGGATGGTCGCATAGTGCTCGGGATGGCCCGCCATGCCTCCGCCGTCCTCTCTTCTTCTCCTGCTGTGTGCTCGAGGGTCTCTCCCGCCCGATGGAGGGCTTCGGGTCGTCGGAGTTGGCAGCACAGGAGCTCGGAGTGACGGGCTCTGTTCGCACAACGCCGGCCTGCCCGCACAGAACCTCGGTTGGCAGCATAATGACGGGAGTTGGCGGATACGACGGGGGGGGGGGGGGGGGGTCGTGGCTGTCAGGGCGGCATGGCGAGAGATTTGCCTTTTGACTTTGGACGCACAGCGGTGATGAGCGCCATTAATCGTCTATCGGAGCGGGGGTCTCGATCGAGGCGGAGCTTTCCCCGTTTCATGGGTTGCTCGAGGCTCGATCCTCAGGCCTCGACCGATTCGCTCGAGGGGTCGGTTCCCTCGAGCGAAGCAGAGATTGTGATGGGCGTCGAGGCGCTCCGCGAGGTGCCTTGACTGGGCCTTCGTTCGTTGCTGGGCCGTGGGCCTTAAATTCCGTTTCTTTTTCTGGTTATGCGCATGAGTTTAATGTTTAACAAGGGTGATTATCTCATAGGTTTGGGTACCCCTAATGATCTCCCCAACAGTGATGTACTGAAGGACTAGCTTAGTGAAGATTCAAGATGGGGTCCAAAGGACTTGCAAGCTAAGATTAAGGGAAAGTACAAGGTAGAGGTGACATACAAGAGGGTATATACTGGTATGGAGCTAGCACATAATCAATTATTTGGTGATTGGGACAACAGTTTTGATGGCTTGTGTAAGTTTAAGGTAGAGATAGAGAGGTCATGCACTGGTAGTTTTGTAGTCATTGATCATCACACAATCCAAGAGAAGATCATATTCAACAGATTGTTTTTTTGCTTTGAAACCTTGCATAGATGGATTCCTTAGGGGATGCATGCCATATCTAGCAATAGATGGTACATTTTTGACAGGAAAGTACAAAGGTCAGTTAGCATGTGCATGTGCTGTAGATGGACATAATTGGATGTATCCAGTTGCTTTTGGAGTGTTTGACTCTAAGACAAATGAAAATTGGATCTGGTTTATGGAGAGGCTTAGAGAAGCCATTGGAACACCACATGGTTTAGCAATTTGTAGTGATGCTGGACAATCTGTCATGTCTGTAGTGCAAGAAGTGTTCCCATCAGCTGAACATAGAGAATGCATGTTCCATTTGGTGTTTAACTTCAAGAAAAGGTATAACAACAAGGTGTTTGATGATCATCTTTGGGCATCAGCATATTCATGGTCTCCTTATTTCTTTGAGAGGCATTGGAAAGCCATGGATGAAGCTAGACCAGATGCAATGAACTACATTAGAGAATGCCACAAAAAGATATGGACAAGAAGCCAATTCTTAACTCACTACAAGGTGGACTATGTCACAAACAACTTAGTAGAGAGTTTCAATAATTGGGTAAAGAGTTGGAAGGGTTTGAATTTGGATGACTTCATGGACAAGATCAGACAACGTCTTATGGAGAAGTGGTACACAAGGAGAACAATTTCTAGAAAGATGAGAGGCCTTATATTGCCACATATCATGAAGAAACTAAAGGAGCAAAGTTTCAAATTGGATATAGAAGTTGGTACATGCTCAGAGCATGTAGCAGAAGTGGCTGTGAAGGGAAGCAATGGATTCAAGTGTGTGGTAAACCTTCAAGATAAAACCTGTTCTTGTAGAAAATTTTAAGTTTCAGGTATTCCATGCTTACATGCTATTGCATTTATCACTAAGTTGGGTGAACCTTTGGAGAAATATGTTGACCCATATTATTCAGTAGAAAAATTTTGGGTTGCATATGAAAATCTGATCCTTGCCCTTACTGACAAGGCCCAATGGCAGCAATCCAATCATGGTTTCTTCATGCATCCACCACTTCTGAAATCCACTGCTGGTAGGAGAAAAAACCAGAGGTTCAAAGTGTGTACTGAAGGCAACACAACACACAATAAAGGTCAGCATAGGTGTCCTATTTGTCAATCATTTGGACACCACTGGAACACATGCAAAAATGGTGACCCAAATGACATAGCAGCCTGCAGCCCTGCTAGCTGAAAGGTAATCCATTTCATATTATTATAATATGTAAATGTTTTATAAATATTTTTATAAACATTTCTTGCTCGTGCAGGGTCCTCCCAAAAAGAAAAAGAAGAAAACAAATGAAGCTGTCCAAGAATCGACTAGTATTGTGCCTGTTGCCTTAGGACCAACACCTATGTATTTTCCTCCTAGGTGAGTACAAAATAGCAACAGTAGTTCTGAATTAATTACAATGCAAGTCTAAAATTCTTCTAAAAATGTTGAATTGTAATGCAGCCAAGGATGCTCTACTAAGTTAAGCTCAGAGAAGACTGCAAAGTGAGTTGAATTTCAATGCATCATGTACCATATTCATGTATTCATTTGTTTTCCTTCTCAACTCAGGAAATAAAATCAATTCATGTGCAGGTCAGCATGTGGCTCTAGCCAAGCTGATCCTCTCTCCATTAACTTGCCAAGTTCTTTTGAAACACCACCACCTGCTTCTCCCACCCAGCTAAGAGGCAAGAGAAAGAGAGTAGGGAAAGCAAAAGAGAAGGCGCGAGGAAAGGCAAAACCAATGAAGAACAAGAGACCAACTACGGCAAAGAAGAAGCAACCTTTAGTGCTTGTTCCACCTCAAAGTCCTGCAATGTGTACCAGAAGCAAGGATCCAAAAAGCCCAGCTATGTCCACTAGAAGCAAGAGAAAAATTATGGATTGATTGTCCAACAAATTCTACTCATGTGATTTTGCTACTTTTGTGTTATTAGATTTGCATGATCCGTAATGACAAAAACTAATACTCATGTGGCCTTGAGAAACTTTGCACTAGTGGCCAGTTTGATGGTAGGTCTATATGGCATGTTATTTTGGTCTGTATGCTACTCATGTGATGAGAAACTTAATGAATAGATCTGGTGACATGTTGTTTTCTTATTGAGTTAATTTCTGTGATGGTAATTATTCTATATACTAAATTAGCCTAAATATTTGTTGATCATCATTATCTGTTATTTCATTTATTTGTCACAAACATGAAATAATACATACATTGGCAGCCATGGGAAATAGCCAAAATTTACTCGAAGGGGCAAAATAGTCTTTTCCCATCCCGCTTAACACCAACATAACAGCAAGGTAACGGATATGGCATGTAGGGTAAAAAAGTTTCACTCTATGACATTGAGGGAATTTTCAAAAAAAATTATGGCACTGAGGGAAGGCATATGAATTTCCGTGGCACTAAAGGAATTGACTCAACTTCTTAACCTAGGCTGATTACAAATCGATAGCATCAATTAGTTCAGGCAAATGACACAATTAATCATCTATAGATGTAGAATGTAATCACATGATAACATTCTAATACTATAACCAGCCTGAATAATTGAACGGGAAACTTATTAACCTAGGTTGATTACAAAGCGCTTATTAACCTAGACATTGCAAAAAGTAAAGTTCAGATGAAACACGGGGAACAAAGCATTAAAGGGGAGACCTAAGTAACATGGAAATCAGAAAGGAGAAGGAATCATGACGAGAAGCACCACGGAAACAGCAGGGAATTTACCCTCCAAAGATAGATGTACAGCCTCCAACAATTCAAGAAATTAGACATCTCGTACCCCAGTCAAGAGAAATATTCAGCATCTGCACGCTATAGCCGCAAGTTGGAAGCAAGAACAAGAAAACAGAGGAAATAGAAAGAAAAAGAGGATACCGAAACAGACCCAAAGCATCCAGGATTCAGATGAACAACAGAACAAAAGGAGAGGAAACAGGCCCCGGCCATGGTGAGGTAGATAGTCCGTCGCCGGCAGCAGCACGAGCCTGGCCATGAGGCACACATCCAGCACCTCTACCCACAGCGCGTCAGGTCATCCGCCTACGCGGGGCTGCCGTCCCCATCGGCGCGCCACCACACTTCCACAGCACGCAGCAGAGTGTGATGCCGCTGCACGCGTGCGCCTGGCCGTGGAGCCAGCAACACTTTGCGCATCGCTACGGCCATCCTCAGGAGGTGATCCGGACCCGCTGAGGACAGCACAGCTAGAAGTCGCATGGCACCGGCGTCGGATCCGCGGATGCGGGCGGACGCGTGGATGCGAGGAAAAGAGGAAGTGGGTTATGCTGCTATGTTGTGTGGGTGTCCTTTCGCTGCTCCCGCGAACCGCAACAGCCCGACGCCCCCCGGTGGGTAAAGTAGCACCCAATGCCGCTCAAGCTATCGTCGACTTGCTCTTGCTGTTGCAACCAGCCAGCCATCGCCTGGCTGGGCCTTCGGGTTGCAAGGATGGACCACTACCACGCAGCTAGCCGCACACCGCACATCCACGATCTGGGACCACCTCCAGCGACCGACTAGAAAGGTATAAGGTGGAGGATGTAGCCACGCTGGCGGCAGGGCCAACTGCCAACTAGGGCAGCGGAGGCAACGGCGTCGAGATACCAGCAGCTGGCGTCCATTGTAGATCCAGTTGAGGGAGTTATAGATAAGGCCACATAATCAATCGATATGGCAATAGACTCACCGATCCGGCCATCGATGAGCTCCGTCGCCGGCCACCTGACCACAGCCACGCACATCATCCGACCATCGATGAGGCTCCATGACCGGCCACCTGACCACAGCCACGCGCATCACAGGAAAATGAAGGACAACATCATGCTACTACAAATGGGCAGCGAAGAGACGACAGACGAGGACGTTGCCGCTGAGGAGGGGAATGGGGCCGGGGCTGGCGACGGTGAGGAGAGATGAAAGACGAGGAGTCAAGGTGGATGGGAGGCTAAGAAAGTGCCGAAGAAGCTGATGTCGAAGGTATTTTTTTTACTGGATTGATACTCGATTCTGGAGGCTTCTGAGGAGGGGAATGGGGCCGGGCCAGCGACGGCGAGGAGAGATGAAAGACGATGGGAGGCCGAGAAAGTGCCGCAGAACCTGATGTCGAAGGTATTTTTTTTACTGGATTGATACTTGATTCTGGAGGCTTCTGACCAATCGGAGACTAACACATATACCTACAGTGTACAAGATGTTTTACCTTAAGTGAACAACCGTGAGCCGATCGCCATTGCCGTAAGATGAGAATCCAGCGGTAAAAATTGTTTTTACTGACGTATCCACCACGGTTGTGCTCCGGGACCGCCCGGTTTCATACTAAAAAATTAAGATCGACACTTTGGCATGAGATATGTTCATACATGCCACTATTGGGATCATAGAGATGCTAAAAAAATTTAGATTTCCCTTAAATTACCCACTATTCTAGTCCTCTATATAATATCAAGTGATATGAAGGATGAGGGGTGTAAACCACGGATCGGGGAAAAAGTGGCCCATACCAAACCAAACCAAACCAGAGTAAAAAGATTACGTAATCATCTCCAAGATACTAGTCAAATCATTTTTTAAAGTTAAATTTAGCTATTGTTAGAGAAAAAACGTTTCCAACAGACTCTGCAAATGACCCTCCAAATTTAGTGGGTCTCCATCCCACATCATTCGCTATCTATTTTTAGTTAGCCTACCTCACTAGCCATCTTTATAGAATCTGTTAGATTACTCTGTTATTTGTTAGTCAAATTTATTTTTGAGAGTAGGTAAATTAGTAAATTTGATTATTTTTTTAGCTAATCTGTCGACGCTTAAGAAGAAGAAAAAAACTCACCTCTATACTTTTCTGTGGCTAACTGAAATTTTGCTTAAACTAGCGTTGTCTGTCACTAACAAAGAGTGGGAGAGTAAGGTAAACTTAACAAACAACCCACGAATTGTTTCTACATACTTCTATTTTATTCATAATATTTTACTACTCCTATTATTAAGGGCAAAACTTACTAAAACTAGTGTTGTCTGCCACTAATTTTTAAAAGCGTGTGTGCATGTGTAGTTTCCTCACCGTCATCAGGTTGCCCCACCTTTTCCTGTCGTCATCAGGTTGCCCCACCTTTTCCTGTCGTGTTTGGTCACTTCCCCCGGTCCCATCACTTGTAAATCTACAGTAATCACCTTCTCCAAGGTTCATGATGAGTCTAGTATTAGGCATCATGACCTTTTTTGTCGCTTTCACCATGATTCTTTGCCTTTATGCTGTATTTTAATATTCTTTTGCTTGGAATTACTATAAACGCCACTGTGCTAAATAATACTAGTAGTCAAAAGTAATCCAACTGGGACAGCCTGAAGGATAGTAGTCAAAAGCACTATGCAGGCCCACCATAAAGTTTGATTTGTAGCACTTGATACAGATCGCGCTGTTTTATTTCTCGCCAGGTGTCGAACGAGGAAGAAAGGCCACGTTTTTTTGTCAGTAAATTTTTTTCTCCAAAAAATCTTACATGCTATTTATAAAACTTTTTATGAAATAAGGTCATTTCATGTATGTTCGTTTAGGGTTTAGTGAGTGTAACTTTCATGTATGGAAGGGGACGGCTAAATTGATACTTCAAAGAAGCTCCAGAATTATTAGGGGACAGCTATTTGACTTACACATGCATTTCAAGTGTATACCTCATTTGCGATGGAAAGAAGTTGGACGAACAATCGAAACTATTGTCATTCTTCGTATATGATGTCGATTTTCTTTCTCTTATCTTTTTTTACTGTAAGAAATTTTCTATATTTTCATTGCTAACTCTATTTCGTGGTTCTAACGACATGAAAGAGAGTGAAAGACCAGGGGGAAAAGACCCAAAAAGCAATTGGATAGTTTTAGGCTTGTTCAAGCCATTTTTTTAAGCATCCCTAATAGTACAAAAAAATACTTTCAATAATTAGTTTTAAGAATGAAGATAAAAAAATGCTCAAACAGTTGTCTAATATGGGTCCTAATTTATTGTGTGTCAAATAGTTGCTCCATCTTGAGCTAAACTTACCTCTCCTTTTAGTACTCCCAATCCCACGTAACAAACCGTCAAAAAGAAAAATCCTAAGTTACTGTTCACGGAGGGGAAAATCAACTGTTGGACCCACATATGGATGGTGTGGCAGCAATTAAATCGTTTTTGGGACTAATTTTTTAGGAACCGTTGAAAGGGTGGATATTTTCTGTGCCCAATAATTTTTGGCAAGGTCCAAAACCAGTGTATTGAGACTTTATTTTTTGGCTACTCTTGGAGATGCTCATGTAATCAATATCAGATCCATTATTAAATATATGTCGTTTAAATCTATCTTGTTTAATTAAAAAATAAATCAAAATTACTTATTTTAGATGTCGTTTAAATATTGTGCTACCTCCGTTCCAAATTACTATTCGTTGTTGACTTTTTGTCATAATCTTTGACCATTCGTCTTATTCAAAAAAATTGTTCAAATATACAAAGCAATAAGTTATATTTAAAGTATATACGATGATAAAGCAAACCACGTACAAAATAAACGATACTTGTGAAATTTTTTAAATAAGGCGAATGTTCAAACGTTAAATAAAAAAATTAACAATGAATAGTAATTTAGAACATATGTAGCAGTATATTTGAGCTGAAGGAGTAATTTGACGTTTATCAGGAACCAATCGACCGTTGAGTCATGGCTATTCTTGTTGCGCTCGTTCGGGGGCCGCGTGTGACGCGCTTGTGACGCCCCGGCGGCGACCGCTCTCCGCAACCGCCCGCTTACATGCGGACCCCACTCCCCCCGCCCGCGCTGTCCCGACCACACCCCTTGCCACTACCACTCTGCCACCACGCCCCTGACCGCCTCACCCACGCACGCCCCACCTGAGCCGCAACCGCGAAAATATCCCCGGCCTCTCTTCGCCCCCAAGCAAACCCCCGCCGCCCGCGCGCGGCCTGCGCCTGCGCTTTCCCTGCCCCCAGATATTTCCGGCCGCTCCGCCCTCCCCTCCCCTGTAGCGCACGCGCCGCACCGCCCCGCCGCCAAGTGGCCCGAATCCACCGCGGGCCCCGCCGCGATCGCCCGCCACCAAGCAAAACCACCTCCCTCCGGGCTCCGGCACACGGGTCTCCCCGGCCGTCCACGCGGAGCGCCAGCCGGTGCCCCGATGGCCGGCCACAGTAGGTCGGTTCCACCCCGACCCGAAGCCTATAAATTCCTCGCCGCCACTCCCCCCGCCGCCCATTTCCTCCTCCGCAACGCCCGCGCCCGTCGCATACCGCCATGGACCGCATCGGCAGTAGCTCCGACCCTCCCTACTCCACGGCCGCCGCCGCGCTGCTGCTGGAGCCCAAGCTCGAGGACGAGGCGGAGGTGCCGCTGCAGCAGCTGGCGTCCCCGGGCCCCTTCGTGTCCCTGGACCAGCTGATGCCGCCGGCGGCCGTGTCGGCCGGGCCGCCGCGCCCGCTCGAGGCGCTGCTGCAGGGCCCGCAGCTGCCGCCGTTCCTGTCCAAGACCTACGACCTGGTGAGCGAGCCGGCGCTGGACGGGGTCATCTCGTGGGGCGCCGCCGGGAACAGCTTCGTCGTGTGGGACCCCTCCACCTTCGCGCGCGACGTGCTGCCGCACAACTTCAAGCACAACAACTTCTCCAGCTTCGTCAGGCAGCTCAACACATATGTGCGTACAGAATCCTTCCTTCCTCCCTTCCCCCTCCCCCCTCACGATCGCTCTGTTCTTGAAGTGCTCTGTCACTCTGCTCGTGATAGACTCTGCTTGAGCCTACAAATCTTGTCATGGTACCTTGTTCTGCTATTGACGATCTTGGATGCCTAAGGTCCCTGCTGCCGTGTAGATTGCCGATGATGAAGATGTTGCTGCCGATTTGTTTCTCTTTCGTGCGGTTCTGTTGGTTATTGGTGTTGTATCGTGTGAATCTTGTAAAAATCTGCCCTGTAAATGGAGTGTGTGTACTTTTCTTGCTTTGCTTTGTGAGCTGAATCATAACATACATGTAACATGAAACTGCCCGAGCGATAACATAAATTGGAAACAATCGATCCTGAGGAGTAGATCCTGTGATGGGCAAGCTTAAACCGTTTCGTGGAATGCGACGCTCTGGAAGGTAAGCTTCGCGATCCACATGTGCATACGCATATCTGTTGCAATTCGATTTTTTTATTAGGAGTGGACAGCAATAGGCTTAAATTGCACATTCGTTTTCCATTTCCCGTGTCAAGTGCTGCGGAATGTTTTTTTGTTGGTTGTTTGCTTCCTTGTGTACCTATGTGGCTATATGCCTTTTCTCCTAAATACTCTGCCCCGTCTTCACCATTAACAGGTTTGTTGCAGAGTAGGTCTAATTTTTACAGCTTACCATTTATCAATGTTGGTATATTATTGAGATAATTTAGCACTTCTGATATCTTCTAATTCTGTATTACAGTACATTTGCAGTCTTTGTTTGGTTTAGAGAAGTTTAGCTCCTGTGTATTAGATATCAATAGGTCTGGTATAAGAGAAGACATACAATAAAAAAAGCATGGACCAATTTGGTCCCTCTTGATTGGTAGGCATAAAAACCTAGAGCCTCAACTCCTCTATTATACATTCCCACTGGAGAGGACATGCGGTATCTATTTTGGGGGGAGACTGACAGGAGAGGGAATATATTCACTTATATTTCCGTATTTTTTCAGTCCCACTAGGATGAAACTAGTTTCTTAGTAGTCAACAATCAGGTTAGGGTACTTAATGGTTATTCTTAACAGTAGTATAGTTTTATTTTTGCAAAATGGAAAAGTTATGGCGTATGCATCATAGCGTGGACTTAGTGTTTGTTCATTGTAACAGCCTTTTTTAAGAAAAATAGAAGTTCAGTTCTTGATTAATGATAATAGGAAGCTAGCTTCTTGGTGTAGGTTTAGGTGTAGATGACTGCAGAAATGAGGTTTTGCCATATGACTGCATCAAATGGAATTCAGTTAATTATTACACTCCTTTGAATAATCATGGTGGAGCTTATTCCTTTTGTGTTAACGAATTTATTTTTTTCCTGGTAATTATAACATTGTATACCTTAATATTCTCAGGGTTTCCGCAAGGTTCATGCTGACCGGTGGGAGTTTGCCCATGAAGATTTCCTGCGAGATAGCAAGCATCTGTTGAAGAGGATTGTCAGGCGCAGGTCCTCCCCAACACAACAAGGTGGCATTCAGTCTGGCTCTTCTCCTGGAGAATCCAGCCTGGACCCTGAACTCCACACACTTAGAAGAGAGAAGAATGCACTGCTTGAAGAGGTAGCCCGGCTGAAACAGGAGCATCGTCAGACAATTGAGCAAATGAGCACGCTGAATCACAGGCTGGAGTCAGCGGAGGACAGGCAGAAGCAGATGGTCTCTTTCCTTGCAAAGCTCCTTCAGAACCCGAGCTTCGTGAGGCAACTGAAGCTGCACAGGGAGCAGAAGGAGATCGACTCCACCAGAGTGAAAAGGAAGTTTCTGAAGCAGGTACCTCATGACAGTATAGAGTCAGGTGAGTCCAGCTCACTGCATGGTGGAGAGAGTGGTTCACATTTTCCGACGAGTTCTCCCATGGCTACAAGCATCCATGATGACATTGCAGAACTTCAGAATTTTCTCTTGGAAGATGATGACATCAACTTTGGTATGGATCCAGACAGCATTGGGCTTGACAGAGTCGAGGCACCAGATGACGTCGGGGCACTGGTTCAGGGCTTTGACACACAAGAAGAACTTGAGCTCGGTAGTGGAGCTGAACTATTGGAGATGCCTCCAGCTTCAGGTCCTCTTGGCCAGGATCCCACCATTGGCAGGTCCAAGGGAAAGAATGTGCTGTGCCCAGGATTGGACACTACCTCTTCTGAAGCAAGCTACCTCGGATCAATATCGGACACTATGGGGGTGCTTTCAGGCACCATGTTAGGGACAGGAAGCACAATGATGGATGCTGACGAGGAGCAAATGTGGGGCGTGGATGCTTCAGCACCTCTGCAAAGCACTTGCAGTGGCTCTAGTCAGCCAACCTTCAGTAGCCTTGCCAGTGATCCCTATCTGATGGACATTGCAAACAAGCCTGAGAAATTCTGGGACCTTGATTTTCAGACATTAGATCAAGGAGATCTGCAGCTGGACAAGTGTGCTATTGATGATCCTACTCTTCAGCAGCAGCAGCAACTAAATATGAAGAAGCCCTAGATCAATGGCCGTGTAATGCTTTATCGATCTAACTAGTAAAATCAGCTGTGGACTTTGCTGTAGTTATTTTGATATTTAGGAGGTTACTAAACTCCTAGATATGCCCACTATGGCACTTGATAGTACTAGTATGTTTTTGTTTCCCATTCATTCACCTTAGTGTTTTTGAATGGAAGCTTCTATCCTATGATTTGTTCAGAGCAGCTGATGGCTGCCCTGGCCGATTCTTTTTGTTCCCAATTATTATTTTCCATGTGGATGTGGATGTCTCCATGAGCAATGGAATCTCAAACTTTTTTTTCCATTCTCAAGAGAGCCAAGCAACTGTATTTAGAACAGAAGGAAATGTATGGATTTTGTGGCTGCTGTAGCTGATTTGTGCTTGTGTGTGCATCAAATGGGCTATGCTGTATTTATAAAAAAAGGGACTCTGTATCATCTGATGTGTGTTAAATTTGTGATCCTCCGTTTATCCTGGTGAAACCTGCGATAACTTCGTTCTATATTTGTCCCGATGAGTGAACAAGTGATACTAAGACTCAACTTATCCAAGATACGCGGATGCTGAGTTAAATTATTTGGTTCATCTCCGAGCCTCTGAGCATCGTCAGACGTATTCTTTTGTAACTCAAGCCTCGTTTAGTTCTAAAGTTTGACACATCAAACCTGACATTTTACCATTAATGCGACACTTGTAGCATTTCGTTTGTATTGTGAATAATTATCCAAATATTGATTAATTAGGTTTAAAATATTCGTTGGTACAATGGTACTGAAACTCGTTGCTAATGCACGTGTCCATGCCGATGACAAGCAGCCGAATGGGCAACATATATGGAGGAGATTTCACCGCGTGATGGCCAAGTTCTTTAACTAAGTTAGTGGAGCAACTGGACCGGGTTCTTCTTAAATGACCTTTCGATAGCCATGATTTCCTTCAATCATCTTAGTCTGACTCAAACTTACTGGTAATGATTGCTCACTATTTGAGCAAAAACTTTTTTTTGCAAAAAAAATTGTTCGGGAGAAACCGCCCAAAGTAAATTAGCTAAACCGAACTACCGACAGCTCGACTGCCCCGGTTTAATTTATTTAATCCAAGTAGTTCCTTGTAACACGCGACAAGAATGGTCCGCTGTTAGAAAATTAGCTCTCACAGCCACAAACCATCCGCTAATCTCCTTCAACGAAAGTATCGATTGGATCTACCAAGACGAACTTATAAGATCATAGACAACAGCGAAAACACAATCTTTATTAATGATGTTCAGCCAAAGCCTACATCCTCGGGCTAACTACGGACGCTCCTCCCCAAACCACAACACCGATCGCTTTGAGTTCCCGGCAACGTGTTGCCTCCCCCTGCGAGCATGTCGCTATATCATCATGGTTACAATAGCGGCCCCCTCTCATATTTATGAGGAGGTCTGAGTTACAGAGTTTGACACGAATTCTACCCTATATTGTTAAAAACAACTCGAAGTCTCGTTGTAACCGGACACCAAACTCGTACATATATTCAACACGATATCTAACACTTACAAACCATGCACTATTTACCTCACTAGAGTCACATCATTATATACTTAGTTTAAGTTTAAGATCCACGAACTTGGAGTTCACGCAGCGGAAGATCCACATTGTGACCCAGATCGCAGCAATTTTGAATTGATTTATTTTTTATAGGCATGTACAATGGTACTCCACACGACCATGACCATATGATCCGTGGGCGGGTAAGCAATTACTCACCATATCAACCTTTTGCATATTCACATCCGCGGGCTGCTGCTAATAACATTAAATTTGCTAATATGGTAGAGAAGCGAGAATGGATAGTTTTATGACATATCAGAGGAGTTTCATCCCCATGATTTTTTTTCTCAGTTACCTAATATAGATAAATGTGCAATGAAGGCCTAAGTAAACAACTAAAATAGACAAGTGTAGTAGAGCCATGGACTATATTAGCCTCACTGCATAGTTTTATTGTATAGTTATCTGTACCAGAAACTAGGTAATCCAGTTAGGTGAGTTTTATGGGGATGAAACTCATTTTGTATGAAATAAAACTCTTTCTTCTCTCTACTGTACCCATTAAATTTAATGCTATAAAATTCTCAATGAATTTCCACTGAGACTGGCCTTACAAATCATCCGGAGTCTGCCTCAAGAAGAAAAACTGCTTTATCATTCCCATAGTCTTGTTCTTGGTTGGGGAAGGGGAAGCAGATAGCCAGTGAGAGAGAGTAAGAGTCAGGGAGAGCCTAGAGGGGGTTCTCATAATGATGAGTGGGCTGGGGCCATGCACGCCCAAGCAAAATACACGAGAATGTCCTTGCATTCGGCACTCACCTTCAACCATAATGTGACAGACAAATGGCCAAAAAATGACGTGGTTGGTGTTGATCGAATCATGGTTGATTGGTAGATGGTGCTAATATAACATTCAACCTAGGTGCAGTTCAAACTTCTCGGTTGATTTGAGTCAGATGGTGCTAATGTAACAGTCAACCTAGGCGCAGTTGAACCGCCTCGGGTAGCGGTTCAACCGGCTGAAAATAATGTGCATATTTAGGGTAAGTATATTGGTGTCGTCTAATAGACGGTTTCATGTAGTGGCAAGTAATTTTGAGATAAGCTATTAGACAGCCTATATAATAGGTTGTTGATGAACGGACCGTGAAACCCAAAGAGGGGGGGTGAATTGGGTGTTCTAAAAAACTAAGGCTCCAAGCACATATAAAAACCTATTCTAATTTCTATATAAATGTGCACTGGGTTTTTCTATGTGTTTCTATCTCTACCGATCAAAAGTTTTGCACCCTAGGTTCCAATCCTATCAACTACACATGACAATTCTAGGAATGTTAAATGTAAAACGTAGTGCATGAAATAATGCGGAAAGTAAATGGTAGAGAATGCAAATTCCGGCACGGCGATTTATCCCGAGATATCGGAAAGCAACGCTTTCCCCTAGTCCTCGTTGTTGGAGCCCCTCTCAAGGGAATGCCTGCACAAGGGCCTTGTTCCCCGGTCAAGTAACTCCGTGGATAGCCGATGGGCTCTTCCCACATTCGAGTGGGTCACCACCTTGCCTCTCCCGGATGCTTCTTGCCACTTCCACTAGGTAAAGCTTTCGGCAAATCACCGAGGACCTCTCCTCCCTGTCACAATCATCGGCGGCCACTCCACAAACTCGGTTGGAGGGTATCGCAAGACTTACAAGCCCCGGATATACAACAGAAGGTGCATGCAAGCACCGATAGAAAAGAGGTGTGTAAACCTCGCCTAACTCTAGGCTAAACCCTAAAGCAATGTGCTAATAGGCCTAAACTAGCACTAATCAAGACCTAAGCCTTGTTTCTAATTGTCCTAATATTTCCTTAATCACTTTGGTGGTTAGAGCACTCAATTTAGTGTACAAGACACACCGGCAACTTATCCAAGCTCTAGCACCCTTGAAATGGCCGGTCAAAGGGGTATTTATAGCCCCAACATGAAGAACTAGCCGTTACATAGCTGTTGCTACTTTTATTGTAATCACCGACTTATCCGATGATTCATAGAGGGCATCACTGTATCAATCTGTGATACACATGTACAAGGGTCACTTGCATCACCGACACAATTTTCCTCTTGCCTCTTGCTTCTTGAGCAATGAGCCAAGTCTCATTGCAAGAGGGTGAGCTAGATACCTCTTGCTTAATCTTTTCATCCTCTTGAGCAATGAGATCATCACGTGATTCTACAACCACATTCTCAACACAAGTCTCATTGCAAGAGGGTGAGCTAGATACATCAATTAAATCGATGCAAGAAGTAGAGGCGTCCTTTTTAGGTTCAACATAGAAAAGTGATTTGGATGCCTTAGAGCTAGTTTTAGTTTGTTCAAGGACCTCAATCTTGCTAGTTAGCTCATCATTATATTGAATGATCATATCAAACTTATCGGCCAATTCTTGATAATTGGTTGATGAGCTGGCTAGCTTTTCTTTGAGCTCCTTGTTCTTATAAACAAGCTTTTTTATTACTACCTCTTGAGATTGAACAAGCTCAATTAAATATTGAATTGGAAGAGTGGGCTCATCATCATCACTTACATCACTATCACTCATACCTTTGGCCATAAGGCATATGCGTGAAGATGATGGCAAGAAGGAGCGCCTCTTGTGATTGGTTTCTTCTTCACTTGAGCTTGACCAATCAACTCCACCCTTCACAATGCTTGTGAAGGCCTTCTTGCTTTCTTCCTTCTCCTTCTTGTTCCTTTCTTTTCTTTCTTTCTTCATTCTCTTCCGTCTTTCTTCCATGAGTGGGCAAAACTCAATATAGTGTCCCTTCCCATTACATCCAAGACATCTTCTCTTCTCCTCATGGTAATGGACTATTTGATCAATAGTCTTGGAAGGGACACATTTTGATTTGAGCATCTTGAGTAGTTTGTTCACTCCAAGTATGAGATCCTTGACTTCCTCATCGGAAGAGCTTGATTGATCATGGTCTTCATCTTTCTCCTCATCATCACTCTCTTCTTTCTCACTTGAGCTTGAATCTTCACTTGAGCTTGATTCTTGCTCTTTAACCTTCTTGCTTGACTTGGAAGAAACTTGTGGCTTGTCCTCCTTCTCCTTCTCTTTGCTTGATGAGGCAACTTCTTGGCTTGAAGGAGGAGCTTCTTGGCCTATCTTCATGGTAAGCTCATGGGCCACAATCTTGCTCAAGACTTGAGTTGGTGTCAATTTCTTCAAGTCTTCAAACAAGTGGAAGAAGGTGGTGATGCCGGAGCACTTCTCTTTGGTAAGAACTTCCATGATCTCTTGTGACTTCAACCTCACTTATTTGCCTCAAACATATTGCATTTAGCTCATTGATAATAACATTCAAACGTGAATACATGTCATTAGCTAATTCATTAGGCAACATTTTGAAAGAATCGAAGGATTGCTTTACTAAGCAATACTTTTGTTCACGAACGTTACATGTGCCGTCGTAAATTTCCTTGATTGCTTTCCAAATTTAATGAGTGATCTTGAGGTTGTACACTCTATTGAAAACACTCATGCCAAGAGATTCAAGAATTGAATTTCGTGCAATAGCATTGAGTTGCAACTCTTTCTCATCGGCCTTTATGGGGTTTTTGGGCCGAACAAGGGGTTTCATCCCTTCATTTGTCACTCTCCAAACACCTAGCCCTTTAGCTTCCAAAAAACAAGACATGCAAACATGCCAATAGGGGTAGTTTGTCTCGTCAAAGTGTGGAGGCCTACCGGTATCACTCCTAACCTCTACGGGACCGTGACACCCAAAGAGGGGGGGGGGGTGAATTGGGTGTTCTAAAAAACTAAGGCTCCAAGAACATATAAACCTATTCTAATTTCTATATAAATGTGCACTGGGTTTTTCTATGTGTTTCTATCTCTACCGATCAAAAGTTTTACAGCCTAGGTTCCAATCCTATCAACTACACATGACAATTCTAGGAAAGGTAAATGTGAAACGTAGTGCATGAAATAATGCGGAAAGTAAATGGTAGAGAATACAAATTCCGGCACGATGATTTATCCTGAGGTATCAGAAAGCAACGCTTTCCCCTAGTCCTCGTTGTTGGAGCCCCTCTCAAGGGAATGCCCGCACAAGGGCCTTGCCTCTCCCGGATGCTTCTTGCCGCTTCCACTTGGTAGAGCTTTCGGCAAATCACCGAGGACCTCTCCTCCCTGTCACAATCATCGGCGGCCACTCAACAAACTCGGTTGGAGGATCTCACAAGACTTACAAGCCCCGTATATACAACAGAAGGTGCATGCAAGCACCGATAGAAAAGAGGTGTGTAAACCTCGCCTAACTCTAGGCTAAACCCTAAAGCAATACGCTAATAAGCCTAAACTAGCACTAATCAAGACATATGCCTTGTTGCTAATTGCCCTAATATTTTCTTAATCACTTTGGTGGTTAGAGCACTCAATTTAGTGTACAAGACACACCAACAACTTATCCAAGCTCTAGCACCCTTGAAATGGCCGGTCAAAGGGGTATTTATAGCCCCAACATGAGGAACTAGTCGTTACATAGCCGTTGCTACTTTTATTGTAATCACCGACTTATCCGATGATTCATAGAGGGCATCACCGTATCAATCGGTGATACACATGTACAAGGGTCACTTACATCACCAACACAATTTTTGGGCATCACCGGACCATCCTATGATCTCCAGAAAGTTTTCAACGTTGAAACTCCTATCACTGATTCATCCTCTGAATAGGTCAGTGATCACCGATTCATCCTCTGAATACGTTGGTGAATACGTCGGTGATCACATATCCATACCCAAGTTATGTTTACCATTCACACTGATTCATCCTCTGAATAGGTCGGTGATCACAGATTCAATCGGTGAATACATCGGTGATCACATAATCATACCATATCCAGTTACTATTCACACTGACCCTTCCTGTGAATAGGTCGGTGATCACCGATTCAATCGGTGAATACGTCGGTGATTGCCATTTGCAAAACTCATCCAATTCATTTTCTTTGAGTTTTAACTTTGTTCTTGGGCTACTTGATGGTCTTGTAGGGTCTTTATCAGTACATTTAACTATGTTTGAGATGTTTAATCCCCCAAGTCTATCACCTTGCGTCTATTACATTAAGTCATTGTATACTAGCAAACATTGTTAGTTATATGGTTAGTGTTGACACATAATCACCAAAATCACTAATGGCCTATGCTAGTTCCATTTTCCTTACCGTTATTTTGGTGTCTCATAGTTATACAATATCCTTTAATTTGTGGGAAAATAAAAAATATTATTGGTTGCATGGTAACAAAACTGGTACAATGGTGGGGGAGTTGTCTTATGTCCTAAATTTAGCTCATAAGGTAGTTATTTCGTGAAACAAAAAACTCCTTCTCTCATCTCGCTCTCTCCTCCACATTAGCAAAAATCATATATGACACTGCATAAGACGACCTATCGGATTGCTGACATGTAGCAATGTATCTTCCCTTATAATTAAATGCCTATCTAACTAAACGTGCTTAATGCCAAATGATGCACATGATAACATAATTTTAGTTCAAATTACATCTTGGGTCATTACAATGTTATTCTTTCCGTTTCAAATGTAAGATATTTTAATTTTACCATAAGCCAAACTCTCTAGTATTGAGTAGATTTATGAAAAAAATTCTCCAACGTCTACAATATTAAATTTAAATTTATTCGTTTTGGTATTGTATATGTTAATATATTTTTCTTTAGAGTAATCAAAGTTAGAGGAAATAGTTAGGAAACACTGTTTTGCGTTTTAGTTTATCATGGATACAATAAGCTTGGCTGCAGAGAGAATGGAATTAGCATAGGGCAAACTAGTGGCATATCCCCTGTGCCGACTACGGCCCGAACAGGACCAAATGCCTCCTTCCTTCGGGAATGATTGCTTGAAACTCAGCTATCACATGTTTAACTCAGTGATGTTATGGGCCTAGTGGCTAGGGGATCGGAGAATAAACATGTCCATCGCACCTGGGTTCAAGAACCAGGCCCACTTGAACAAGCTATATAGGAGATTTTTCATGTAGTCTTGTTAGCTCCAGCTCTCAGCCTGTCCTAAGTTGATAACCGCGGCAAGCTTACAATTATCGGGAAAAAAACATGGGTAGGTGAGTCTTTGAAATATGACCTTGTCAATAACATGGTCGATGCAATTACTGTGTTTGATAAATCTATGCAAGTGCAGAACTTATTAATGCAATAAGAGAAAAGATATCAAAATTAGGATAAAAGAGATATTGAATTGGACAAGATCCAAATTAATTGCATATGTCGAATAGTCCATGGCTCAATTATTTGTACACACCGGAGTATTGCCCCTCTTGCGATTTGTACACAAAGAATGGCTTGGTGCTTCGAACGAAGTCAGCAACGCCGCCAGAGCTTTTCAGGAGGTGAAGCTCAGAGGCTGTACACACCGAAAAACTTAGGTTTGCATGGCTACCGCCGGTGTTCTTGGAGCAGAGTGATGTTCCCTCGTGCTCCGCCCTTGTGCTGAATGTGTGCGCAAACGATTGTAACCATTTTCTGCTCATTCACGAATCCCCCAAAAACAGGGTAGCCGGCTTATATTGTAATCACACTCTCAAGAAATGGCTATGTGTAAATAGCCTTTTTTTAAGCCCATTTGATTCTTTAGAAAAACACACACACATACATACATACATATATATATATATATACATATATATATATATATATATATATCCCACAGTTTTCAGGCCCTGCGTCCAAAAAGACCCCAGGTAAATGACACATATATCCAGCTTGGTCACTTGTGCCGTGCATGTGCGGGTGCGGCCAGCCCCAGGTAGCCATCGTTCGTTCGTCGTCACCACTCACCAGCAGATGCCTCCCCTGGACACGAACACTAGCTGCTTCCCTCCACTCCACCACACCTCGTCAATCTCCCGACTCCCGAGTTGCTGTGCTGTGTGGCAGACGAGACAACCGCGCCCCAATGGCCGATGCCAATCCCGATCGCATCGGTTAGAAGCCTCATGCAGCGGACAGACGGCGCCGGTCGTATAGAACGGGCTGGAAGCCATGGGCCCGCGTTTTCTTTACTGTACAATCCGAGCTCGACGTACAAGGAGGCCATGTCCATGGACCCTACCCTACCTCCTCTACTGGCCCCGGGATAGCATAAGACAAAGGCGCGAGTTCCCGCCAATTTCAAACCTCCCTGTATGATCAATCGGCCAGTGAACTCCATCCAGACACGACGAATGAAGGTGCCGTTTTAGACGCTTCTCCGGCCGCTACGTTTATTTTCCATGGAACGTGAAATTATTAAAAAAAATTGACACGAGAACGTGAAATTGCTGTTGGGCGGCTCCGATAGGCCGACCACGTGACAGCGACCTAGCGTGTGTATACATGTGTAGCAAGCAGTGTGCCGGACTAAAGATCAAGCGGCGTGCGACGGCAGCCTCTCGCCGTGTTCCTTGAATCTATCGGAGACGCGTGGCGGCGCGCGCACGAGTCGTCGAGAGGTTCTCTCCCCCACGGCCCCCACCAGGAATCTAAACCAATAATCACCTCATGGAACCACGGCCAATGATCGGGTCATACTTGTGTGTCAGTGTGTGTATATATATACGCTCCGGACCCTGTCCACCTTTAGTATCCTCTTGTCCCTGCAAAGGCCAAGACTGCTGCAGAGCTCGGTAGTGGCAAGTGACCTGAGGCGCAGCTTCTTCCCTTAGTGCATCCATAGATCATCCAGTCGTGGCCTGCCGGCATAAGAAGAAACAAAGATGCCTCCTCTTGCGCCGCCGGCGGACCAGAAGGCCGGGCCGAGGCATCGGCACGCGCCCGGGACACCGGCGGCGCCGCGCGAGGCGCTCGCGCTGGCGCAGCGGTCGGCGTCGTTCCACGGGCGCGGCGCGCCCGAGCAGCAGCAGCGCGACGACCTGCTGCTGAGGCAGAGGCCCCGGACGCACCCGGACCTGCTCGCCGGCGTCAGGGACCGGAGCCTCCGGCGACCCGGCACGGACCACGGCGGCGACGCTGCTGCTCATGCTCCGTGGGCGGGGGCCGGCGGGAGGGCGGCGGCGCCGAGCAAGGTGCTGGTGACCGTGGCCGTGCAGCGGAGCATGTGGCCGCTGCAGGTGATGGCGCGCGCCGAGTGGCGCGTCGCGGACCTGGTCGCCGCCGCGGTGGCGCTCTACGTCGCGGAGCGCCGCCGGCCGCTGCTGCCGTCCGCCGACCCGGCGGCGTTCGGGCTCCACTACTCCCAGTTCAGCTTGCAGAGTACGTGACGATGACGCCTATCGCTAGTCCTCACTCAAGTCCTCTCCATTGACATAGCTAGCTGTACGTTTTGTGAACAAACAGGCTTGGACCCAGACGACAAGGTCGTGGAGCTGGGGAGCAGGAGCTTCTTCCTCTGCCCCAGGGATGCCGCGGCAGCTGCGGCTTCTTGCTCTACTACTTGTCCAATTCAAGCCAGCAAGGCCACGGCCGCCCCTGCCAACAGGCCAAACATGCTGGGCTTCATGCACTTCTGGCCGCTGTTGTAGAGTTGTCTTTAGTCTTAGATCGGCAGACAACGCCTGTAAAATGTAATCTAGCTCCCTAGATTCGGATTGTATAGTTGTACTTAATCAGCTAATGATCGAGTATATCTTACTATATTCGCTCCTGTCAATGGATTTTCAGTGGTTGCTTGAACGCAAATGCGAGTAGATACTTTGTTCTAGTCAGGAACCCACTTCTATTTTCTCAGCAATCTAGTAAGCATGAACATTCCCCTTATCCTATTGGTGGTAGAATAGCCTCTTGCACCTGTAGTGTAGTGTGTCGGCATTTTAAATCAAGTGGGGGAATGATTTAAGTTATATAGGTTATCTTGGTAGGAGCACGTCATCTTCCATGTTTCTTTCGGTTGCTGTCTCACTCGGTGAAACGTCTTGAACTCTGACAGGCATTAATCATGCTCATTATATAAGCACCGTTGCGAAAAGAAAATGCAACGATACACCTGTTCTTCTGCTGACTCTCAAGGTTTGCTCATGATATGTACAAAAAAATCATGTGTACAACAGCTAAACGCCGGTGGACCGAAGATATCTGGGAGGCAGAGAATTCTTACCCTAGTTTTTTTTTCAGCGCCCTCTTTCGGCTTTTCAAAAAAGAAAGCCGACGATCCTGTGTTATCCATGGATGATGCAGATATGCAGTGTGCGAGAATGTGAACCATCAGATGCTCAACAGCCCTTCCGTCGTCTCAAGAGAAAAGCATCTTCAGTTCTTCTACACGTGCTGTGCGGACTTCTTGATCTGTCAAGGCTCCAGAAATCATTCGCTGTTTACGAGCCTGCACAGCTTCCATTCGTTCTTCCACGGTGCCCTGAATCGGTCATATCATACCATAATAAATACAGAATGGTAACGGGAGACTGAATTATAACGTCAAGACTTTGCCTGTACACTCTAAAAACAGCCCCCCTGAAATCTGGATTATGATGAGATTTTGACTAGAAAGAAAGGTACCTTCACAATGAATCTTTTGATAGAAACAGTATTTGTTTGACCAATTCGATGGATGCGCATGACAGCTTGTTCTTCAACAGCAGGATTCCACCAAGGGTCCTAAAGCAAACATCATTGATAATACTCACGAGACTGCTCGTAGAACAAGTAAACACAGCCGAAAATCATGGTTGCTTCAGCATAAAAATCTAGATGTTCCAGCACATTTTATCATTTAGAAAGGCTATACTATAGGCAGGTGTAAGTGCGGATGCAGCTTCACCACCGGACTGCTGTAAAGGTTTGACCTTATGATTACACTATTGTAGCCGTATGTATTTACAATGTTCAATCAGAGATACAGATATATATCAACCCATCAGAGTGTTGAATATTGCTTAAGTATTCAACATTATTTAGATAAGAAGCATATTTAAGGCATGTTTTCTTCCTAGCTGCATGTTACCACAATTCAACACATTTTGTGTTAGGCAAGGTTGACCTAACTAGGTGTCTATTAGATTGCTCATCACAAAAGAGGTAATATTCATTTTCTGCACGCCTATGCTCTAGTCTGGGTGGGTGCGTGTGTGTGTGCGCGCGCGCGCGCGTGTGTGTGTGTGTGTGTGGGGGGGGGGGGGGGGGGGTGTGGAACCATTATATACAGCCAAGAAGATGGCTTGGTATACAAGTAATGCATAAAGCATAAATACGGAATACCACCAGTCCAGCATATTGCCATATAGTATTGTGTCAGTTCAGTATTGATAAACCAAACATAATTACAATGAATTTGTTTCCCTTTTTATGGTTGATTTGGGGGGTGATGGTCAAATAACAAAAGTGAAGACTGAGAGCCAAAGTATGGAACTCGGCATGAAGGATGTTAACAAACCACTAACAAAAGTGTGTCTTCTATTTCAAAAATGATACTGTTTGGAAACTTTGCAAAAAAGGTTGGATGGATATGTACCATGACAAACGCATTAGATGCAGCAGTAAGGTTGATACCAACACCGCCAGCCTTCAGAGACATAAGCAGAACCTGCATAGATCAAATGAAATGAAGGTCCTAACATTTTTAATACATCGGATCTTTCATATTTATGATGACAACTATAATCTAGGAACAAGTGGGTTCAGACAACACAAGGAATACCAAAATGCCTCTGTCCTCAGAGAACTCCTTGATTACTTTCTCTCTCTGCTGAAGATTCAATGTCCCATCCAGCCTAGCAAATGTGAAGTTATTCCTGCCATGCAAAAGCTCAGTGTTTAGTTGGTAAGGTCAGCTTCATCACAACAATAGAAAAAAGGAACTGCCAAAATAGTATGCCTAATATTGTGAGGACAGGATGTTCTTGGCAGAAAGGAATAGGTATTTTAGATCTTACAGGTGTCAGCATGAAAAAAAAAACATAACGTGCAAATCACGCCAATGCAAACTTGATATTGATTCATAGAAACTGAACGCCACTTACCTAGAAAGTGGTATTTGCAACAGATCTAAAAATGCAGTCCACTGGCTAAACACAATACTCTTGGCACCTGAACTGCGAAGAACTTTCAACTCCTGCAGGAGAGCAGATATCTTGGAAGATTCAACCCAGTTTTTATCAACATCAATTTGAAAGCGGCTATCAGTTGGAGCAGTTATAAGATCTTGCTTGCTCATCGATTTTCTGCAATAGTATTGAAGGACATGAGAACATGGAAGAATGCTTACGAAAGCAAAATGTATCAGAGACAGGAGTGAAACTTTGAATACCTACAGACAGGACAAAGACCTGCTGTTGCACTCCGCCAACTAGATAAGAGACACTCCCGGCATAAACAGTGAGCGCAGGGAGTTAATACGGCATCCTCAAAGGCTTCCAGGCAAATAGGGCACTCCCCTTCACCTTTTTGCAATTCTTGAACAACCTCTTCAATGTAAGCTCTAGAGGGGAGGCAGGAAGAATCCCCATTAACAGGACCATTACCACCACGCAGGAAACGCTTTGCAAGCTTGTTTAGGTCTGCGAACTCCTGTGTATCCCCACGACTGGCAACAAAAAATCTCCATCATCAAGAGGTAATCAATGACCAAAAAAACTTGAAATATCGATGTTCAATTTTTAAAAGCTATTGCTCTTCATGCAATGACATATACACCCAAATTTAATGTCACATAACAGCCTTCTATTCAGCATAGCATTGCATGTAAACAAACCTCATAACAAGGAATGGATGGTCACAGCATTGCCGAAGGCGCAAAAGTAGCTCCAAAATTGAAGCATAGTTGTGCAGAACCCTTCCTTGCTCCACAAATTGATCGAATTTTACCTATAAAAAACAAGGTAATTAATTTCTCTCCGAATGAATATGCTTCACAGTTGAAGCGCATTACCTTAGATCTTCGAAATAGAGCTTCATAAAAATCCTTCTCAGCTTCTGATAAATCACAATATTTTACTTCAATATTTGCAGGTGGCAAATTAAGGATTGGTCTGCATAAAAGCATGCAAGTCAATGCGAAAAAAAAGTTGACATTGGTCGCAAAAAAAAAGACATGGAAAGGATAAAGTGGTTTGGCAGAGTGCAGCTATTCAAATAAAATGCAAATAGCCTGATTGTATTCCTTTTGAGTAATTTAATAAAAAAAACTCCTCTATTCCACAAAAAGGAGAAAGATAAAATGCATCATAATAACAAAAGTCAGAAGTACCTTCCCTCCTTGTCTGTACTATTTTTAGTCCTTCTCAACATAATTGGCTTTAAAATGGACTGCACTAGCTTTAAGCCTCTTTCATCACCTTCTTCATATGGTTTTTGTACAAGTTTATTCCACCTAAACGGAAGACGACCAATAAAAGTTATATAAAACAATATTCAAATTCTGTTAAATGGTACAAAGAATATATATAGCCAGGCTCCGACGACGTTGAGGATTAACAAACTTGATGTGAACAAAATAGAATATCAAGACTTGTGGAACTATAATGAATTGTATAATCAAGTTGACAGTTTTCATTTTTAAGAAAAACAACAATGTAATTGCATCTTGCCTTAGTATCATCTTACAACTAACAGAAAAGTTTGGCAAGTCTCATCAAACAAAAAACTAGGATGCAGACACTAAGTATCATCTTCCTATTTGGCTCCCTCAATATAACTTTTCTAGTTCTCTGCAACTGCTATGAAATAAATGAATCATCTACACAACATAAAAGCTGTCGTTATGTGTACAACAAAAAGAGAATGATAATGTCCAAAAGTCCCATTATGAATTTTCAACAGTCCAATTAATTTATAGTTGTCAAGTTTTCAAAGACTAGTCAATCAAAACAAATGAATATCACACTTACAAAGCCCAGTTTCTCCACGGTTCAACTCTCAGAAACCGGAAAAGGCTGTATAAATCCTCCAAGTTGTTCTGCCAGTAAAGTAAAATTCATAAAATTTGGATGCATATAAGCACCTAATATGCAAATAAATGCATCAAAATAAGAAGTATAATGTTTTTGTTCCACCATCCTGCATGACGGATAAATATAATCCAGTGAGTTCTAACAAGGACACTTATATCTACACATATCCTCACCTGAATTGGTGTACCAGTGAGACACCAGCGTCGATCAGCAGTCAGAGCAGCCGCAGCAAGGGATATCAAACTTTTAGAAGATTTTATCATGTGTGCTTCGTCAAGCACAATTCTGAACCAATGTACCGAATACAAAGCCCCATTTTCCGTTGAACCCTACCCAAGCAGATAACAAAAGTTCAGTGAAGAATCATACGACATAATCAAACGAAAGATTAATGGCAAAAACCCCAGTAAAGTTCCCCATCATTGCATGCCCACCTTGGTCAATGTGGTTATCTTCTTTATCCTCATGCATTAACCAAGTAAAACAAGCCACCTTCATTACCAATGGCATTGCATAATTATAGCATGATGATCAAATGTAACGCAGTATCTGTATTACTTCGAATAGTTTTTTTTCTCGAACACACAAGAGAGTTGCGTATCACTGCATTGATAGAAGGGAAACCATACGACACACACCTACACACCCAGTTCAAAGACGACATTCACGCCTGATTACAAATTACAAATGACCCGACCTAAGAACTATTTCTTTTAAAAGAGGACACAAGTACAATGTAAAAGATGTCAAGCCAAGGGGCTATAGTGGTAAAGAGTATGCAAATGACCAGTGGATCACATGGACTGGAGCTATCTAGGTTATCTTACAACCAATGGAAAGCTTGAGCATATTAAGAGTAAATTGAAAGACAGGTACATGCTATGAGATTTAAGAGCTTACATCTATTGAAAATTCTGATGACACAACCCCATATGTAGTCAGGACAATATCACTCTGACCAATAAAGCTTGCTTCCTTTGGCCTGTTTTGTCCGTAGTGAACGTATATACTCACAGCGCCTGGCTTAGTATGAGCTTCAATCTCTGCCTGTTATTCACAATATAATTCTAGTGTTCAAAACATGAGTTGTAGGATTACATTTGTAATGAACTTGGTAGAGCAAGTCAAAATAATTTTGACCTCTAATCTTTTACTTCTCCGCAAGTAGCAAATGGGCATTCAGAATACATACTGCATAGCATAGAAGATAATGGTATGGTGGTGCACTATTAGACTATACCTTCCACTGACTAATTAGCGTCATCGGGCAGATAATTAAATTGCCACCTGCAATAAGTGGAGCCTTAAGTTTCTTGTGCTTACTGAAAGAGAAAGGGCTTGCAAGCTTCTTCACAGCATCTTGCGATTCACCCAACCCACTGGCTTCTCCAGAGATCTGAGCAGTATTCTGAGTTGCGATGCATCCTTTGCTAGAATCAGAAAGAAGAAGTGCTATCGTCATAATAGTCTTCCCCAGTCCCATTGCATCTGCCAGAATCTAACAAAATAGATTGCCAATTTCAACCAGAACTATAAATATTAACAGAAATGGTAAACATAAATATGTGAAATATTAAGAATATCCTTACCCCTCCTCTGGAAAGTTGTAATGTACTAGGAAATTCAATTGTAGCATCGCCTGAAAATACATTCAAGTAGAAAACTAGCCCCCTCCTAAAATAAATGCAGTGAAATGTGAAATGTTAATATTCAACAACTGACTATTCATAAAAACAGCTCACATAACATATGCATACTTGTCCTCAAGTTTGTATGCTTCCCAACAAGGGTGAAGGGTTGTAGCTGCATCCTGGGAAGAACTGCCTTTCTCAAGCTGCAACATCCAATGAAGGGCCTGCTTTTGATAAGGGCGTAGATCACACAGCAGAGAATCAGGGGGAGCCCTTTCCTACAAAATATTTCAGAGAATTACTGAAGCCATGATGAAATCAACTGGTTGCTGAAACTCTGAACAATCATGTGTTGTTGAATTACCTCCAGTGCAGAACTATCTGAGATCCCAATTATATCATCCAAATCTGAATCTGAAACAGTTTCTTCACAATGATCATCTTCATTTCCACCAGAAGATAATCTCGATTTCTCGGATGTCAACTTTGTGGCAGGCGCTCCAATACTGCTCTGTTCAGGCAGATGAAAGGCCAATATTTATTATGTTGATAGCAGTGTAATGTATGGAGTACAAAACTATTACCTTTGATTCAAGTGGCCGCTTCCTGGAATAAAGATCTTCTGGAGTAAATGCGGCCTAAAATGAATTCATGTCAAACAAAATAAATAAGACGATACTAAACATGCTGATTCTGGCAAAAGAGCAATACACACAATTTACATGGACTCATTTCTTTTACTCTTTCTGTATACAATTGTTCCTACTCTTAAATCATGTGATGTATGCTGTTGGGTACAGATATAAACAGCTTTTATACTTTTTAGTTCTTTGCTTTTCAATGTGTATCAGTGACTCTCTTTCAAAAATATTTAAAAGCGGTGATTTCAGGATACCAAAGAGCTCCTAAGAACAAACTTTTGCAGTGCATAACTGCATATTTTATTCATGACGATTTCACCTATACCAAGAGTTTTGAAATAATTTTTGCAGTGCATTTGCACTAATTATAAAATGAACAGTAAATATTAAAAGCAAACAGCTCGCCTTTTTAAAAGGGGCAAGCCCAATCAACTTGAAAAGTGCAGGTAGTGGGTAAAATGTGGAGTCCTCCGGAGCAACCCGAGCTGCCTTGGGTGATGATTGCTTGTGATCACGAAACATTGAGCTGTTGACATATACACTGCAAAGTACAAAACCAAACTCAAGATGGTGTACCTCACAACAGAATCACTCAATTGCATACAAATCGAAGTTAGCTCCAGCTGCAACTCATATACCTCACCAACAATAGGACAGTGTCCATAATGCTAAGCGCCTCAGGAGCTGATTTGCAGGAGCCCTGGACTTTTATCTTGTTCTCCTTGAGTAGGGGAAGGAGGCATCGTGCCCACTCGTTCGGGATTCGACCAACCTAAAAGGAAACAGATCTTTACATCATACAGTTGTGTAATGCAGTGTCAAGAATTAGGGTGGGCAGCAGTGATGAATGTACCTCCCCGTGGTTCGGGGTGGAAAAGCGCATGATCTCGGAGGAGCAGGATGCGAGGGAGGGGCGGCTGGGACGGCCCTTCCCCGCAGCGGCGGCGGCCGCCGAGTTGGGGAAGGAGAAGGTGACCGCATCCCCGGGGGCAATCCGCCTGCCCTTGAAGGTGGACAGCCCCGCCATCTCGGCGTTCCCAACCAGCCACCAGTGTTCGTCAGCGCCAGTGCCGGCGCCGTTGGTTGTCGCCGGCGCAGGCGCAGGCGCGGCCTTAGGTTTCTCTGCTGTGGGCTTGGGCCGGGCAGGGGCTTTGCTTGGTGGGGTTGACTCGGCGAGGGTTTTGACGGGTTTCCCCGGCGGAGGCGACGGCGACGGAGAAGGCGTCGGCGGGAGAAGCGGCGGGGGCGGCTTGTGGTCGAAGTCGAGGAGGATGTTGATGGCCTTGGTGGGGTCGTCGCCGGCCATGTGGAGCGCGCGGATGATGTCCATCTCCGGGATGCCATCGCCAAGCACCGCGCGCACCATGGCCACCAGCTCCTCTCGCTCCCGCTCCTTCCCCATCTCCCCCGTGCGGCAGCGGCGGCGGCGGCTACGGCTCCGGCTCCGGCTCTGCCCGCGAAAATTTCCCCCCAAACTCCAGCCTCTCGCTTCGCGCCGCCGCCTATTGATTTCGCGGGAAGCTAGAGGGCTGGATGCCTAGACCGATTTGCCCTCGCTGCTCGGTGGGGTTGGCAGGCAGGGGACCACACATACGACGTTCTTTTTATGTCGTGTTTAGTTGCTAAATTTCAAACTTTCAATCCCATCAAAACATTAATAAATATGGTAAATAACACATAGATGAAACATTAAATATAGGTAAATAAAAAATACATGATGAGACGAATCTTTTGAGCCCAGTTAGGTTATGATAGGACAACGATTACCACAAACAAACGAAAGGTGCTACAGTGCGCTATAGTGTTCGATGTGACGTTTTCACCACACTTTCCCCGGATCTAAACACACTCCGTGTGAGAATTCTGCAAAGGATACAGAACTTGTCCGTGCTCCGTTCGAAATTATGGCCCCGTGCAGTTTCTAAATTCCACTCTCAAATTTCACTATGCAAAAAAAAGATTCTCATCACATCAAAATATCGGCACATGCATGGAGTGCTCAATATAGATGAAATCAAAAACTAATTACACAGTTTTGTTGTACTCTGCGAGACGAACATTTTGAGCCTAATTAATTAATGTTTGGACAATTATTCACAAATACAAATGAAATACTATAATGCCGTATTTATGACAAAGCCTAAAATTTGGACTCTCCAAATTGAAATCTAAACAAGGCCTATGGATATGTTGAGCCTGGTCGGCAAATTTTTATAACCAGTCAGGAATGAAGGATTTTGGTATCAGGTGGCCCAATATATATAGGAACCGGTTGAACTCACGTATGATTTTGAAACAATAAATCGCACATTATAGGGTCATTATAGCAACTTCAACAGTTCTCCTTTCACATTTTCCTTTATTTTTTTTTATAGGAGAATCTCCTTCCAGATTTTCAGGATACTGAGGAGTTAGTCTCTGGCCGTTTCCCTTTCCTATTCCCATTTCCCTCTCTCCTAACACATGGGGTCCGCATGTCATTGAGCTAATATATTTCTGCCTTCCTTCTTCTCCCTTCTCTCCAATGAGCAGAGCTCGATGCGCCGAGGACGGCAGCACGCGCGACAGTTAGAGGACCGCTGGACAGCAAGGAGGCAGCGCAGCAAACTCGACCGGGCAGCATGGAGGCATCACGGTGAGCTTGGGCGGTCGTGCCCGAGCTCGATGCGGCAGGGACACCAGCGCTTGGCAGGCGGCCGTGCACGAGCCGGCCAACCACGGCGAGGCGCCGGCGCGCTAACATGGTGTGCGGTAGGGGGGCGACGTCGGGAGGGCCGCGCCCGAGCTCGGGGCGACAACGCCTGAGCTCGGCGTCGCTCAGCTCCGCCGGCAAGGGTGGCGACGTCGAGACGACCGTGCCTGGAGCTCCGCTCGGCCGGCAGGGAGACGAAGGCGGTGGCACGGGGTGGAGCGAGAGTGGCCGCCGGCGCGGCGGCTCGCGGGCGGCCGGCATGCGCGGCGGCGTGCAACTCACAGGCGGGCGGCACGCGTGGCGGCGTGGCCCGAGCTCGGCTTCGCTCGGGGGGCAGACACTCCGTGGCATGGGGCGGCGACGCTCGACGGCCGGCCGCTCCTAGGCTGGGGCCGACGGCGCTCGACGGCCAGCCATGCCCAGGCTTGGGGCGGCGGCGCGGTGCTGCCCGTCGATGAGCGGGTAGGGCCGTGGCGCGGCCCGTCGGCGCCCGGCCAGGGACGGGGTGCGGCAGGTGGCTCACCGACGCTTAGAAGGGCAGCTCGCCGGAACTTGGGCAAGGCGTGACGTGGCGCGGTAGTAGTCTGGCAGGGGAGGGGAGGGGAGAAAAAGGAGGAAAAGTGGATCGAGGAAAAGATGAAGTTGATTGAGAAAAGAAATGGGAGAGGGAGGATGATAAAGGGGATTTAGAAAAAATAAAGAAAATGAATGTACAAAGATCTGTTAGAGCTGGCTTTTTTTTATCTCAATACCCTTTAGCCAGGAATATCGGGAAAGAGCGTTGATTTTCTTAATTTGTTGGAGTTGCTGGATATGCTTGAAGCCTAAGAACTCCATGTCCGATGGACCGCGGCCTTCCATAAGCTCAGATCCTGACAGATCCAACGAGCATCTGAGTATGAACAAATTCAGAATTTTGAAGCACGTCCAAAACACACTCTACATAAGAAAAGCGACGCAGCAGCTTGAATCAGAACCATCCGTGTCTAGAGGAGTGCAAAACATCCAGATGAATGTTTCCGCAGTGCAAACCGCTGCCAACAATTAGTAAATACGTAGTACCCTAGTTCATTACTACCACCTGATTTGGGCACCCATTTGACATTTCATATGCAACCTCCTCCACTTAATTTACAAAGTAGGTTATACATTGGAAATCACCAGATAGGTACTTCCACCATTTGCAAAAATTGCTCCCTCCAACCCCAAAACAAAGTTAGCATCTCCAAGAGACTAGCAATAATCCTAGCTAAATTTAAAAATTAAAAAACTAGCTAAAAAATAAAAAGCTTTCTAAAAGCAAGGTAAACCAACACACTCTCTAAAACTGGACTCTCAATACTGGCTAGCGCGTCTAGACTAGACAAAGATAGCTAGCGAAGGGAAGCAGATAGCTAGCGTGGAAAGATAGTCATCCAATTGGCTAGTCTTTTGGATGTGATTTTTTTCTCTGTTTTCTCTTTTTTTTAAGCTAGCCAACGGGATATCTTGGAGATGCTCTTATAGTAGTAAAGGCATGTTTCAGTCGGAGCACTAGAGAGCCCAGAAGTGGTGATGATCATGTTAGATGAACTAATTCATCATTAGACACAAATAGGATCTTAAACTTAGCCTAACCATGATCACTAATCATTAGTTAATGCGGAAATACTTAGATTAAAACTAAGCGGAGCTCGTAGATGACAGTAGGCATGAAAATGAGTCACAGCCACCCCGTATATTTATAAAGTTGTGGGTGCAGGGCTGAAAACAAATAATTTCCTTATTTGTGTTTAGATAGTAAACGGATCATTAATTTCCTTATTTGTGTTTTCGAAATGTGAAGATCACCTTTTTTTTGAAATATGAAGATCATCTTCTAAATATATTTTAATTGTCTTCTTTATGAAAATGGCATTCCAAATATATTTCTAACAGATCATCCGAAGATTCCATGCCCTAAACACAGCTTTCTGACATGAAGTCAACTAAAATCCCTACCTGATCTCCACAGAGTGCTCTAGATATGTTACCAGGCTCCACGCGGAAGCGATGTCGACGCAGGTAAGAAGTAAGAACAGCCGTGGATAAGAACTTCGTGCAAGGCGGAACGGTTATGGGCACAGATTAACGGGCACTGGCCTTTGCCGTGTGAAGCTACGTCAAGATAGGCAGGGACGATCAAAGGCCGCAGTTGATCGTAGGGCTCCGTCCTCCAGCATGAGGCCGCAGGCAGGACCATTTCGATTTTCCTGGAGGAGAGGTCTCGTTGGCATCACCGAGCCACCCTGCATCAGAATCATCTATGCTGAACAAAAGTGCTGAGGTAACTACACAGGAACAAAAGCTGGGTCACGAAACGGTGTACTCCATCCGTTTCTAATAATTATCGCTAGAAATCTGTGTTTTCCTCACCAACACGCTTACCGAGCGATAGATATTAAGGGACGGATGGAGAATCTTCCATCGCTGCTCCCTGTCCGATTTGGACTTCCATAGCAACCATTTCATGCACAGCCTTTACACATGAAACCACGGGACATATTTCCACTGGTCAAAACTGCTGCCGCCAAGCCAAACAGAGACAAAGTTAGGACTCTAATTAGAACCCCAAAAGCTATGCGACGATCTCGGAGGCCCCGGTTCTTTGCAGCCTTCTTGCATCGAGTTAATTGATCCTTCCTTTCTGGTCGACCAAAGTCCCTACTGGATCCCCACACAGTGCTCTGGATATGTTACCAGGCTCCAGCATGTTAAAAACGACAACTGAAAACAAGTGCAGAAGTAGTTATCACATCTGGAGTATCGAAATGTTACTGGCCTTGAATTTGTGAGTGGTACAGAGATAGTATGCTAACAGGGAATGTTTTTCTCCTTGCAAGAGGATATAGCTTTTGCATCCATGTTGCCGAACCCTCGTGCCGCCAACTCCTGGTACGAAAAATGTTCAAATTCTGCATTGGCATTGCTTCCAGGAGCGCAACCATACTGGCTATCTCCGGTAATACCTTTAAGGAATACATCTGCATTGACTGGTTAACAGTGCATCTAGTCAGATTCATATGCCACAAGTGGATCCAAGATTCCATGAGAAGAAAACAGATGCTAAGGAACAAATTGTGCTATGAGTGTATAAATTCTAGGAAGAAATATGGTCTGGTATGGGGAAGGTAGTTCAATGACATACTTTCAGAAGCCCTGAAGGCAGCTGCTGCGTCGGTTGTCAAAAGTGGATTTCCCATCTCAGCACCAATCCCTCCAAAGATAACAACTCTTCCTTTCTCAAGATGACGCATAGCTTGTCGACTGTTGTATGGTTCGGTAGCATCTTGCATCAACAATGTTGTCTGGACTCGAGCCTCAGTGCCCATCTTTTCGAGCGATGCTTGTAGCAACAACGCATTCATCACTGATGCCATCTGCCTGAATAAGTGAAGGGCCAGTGTTAATTTCTAAGTGTTCCATTTAGTGCAGAACATGGTTGCATCATCCGTCATCATAAGTTGTCAAATGACAAAACAATAAAATAGCTGAGATTTAATAGAACATAAGAGAAGCCCTGAAAGGTGACCCCAGTTAACTAATAAGGTGGCATGGTGCCAGCCTAGCAGGTCAGTTAAATAACGTTAGATCATATGCAAGCCATTTCTTAAAGTCTGTCCCCCAGAATGTACATTCTGATGTACAGGTACTTTTTTATAATACTGGTCAAAAGGAGAGGTTCAAACAACTGGAAATAAGAGAACTATCAGATAGAGAGAGAGATCTTTCCTGAATTAATGAGTAACCCATTAGTCATAACCATCTAGTTATGCAGATCCACATATGCAGATCTTTCTTGAATGCTAATTTCAGTGTCAGACCCACATATGTTAATCTATGAGAACAGAGTCAGGAAGAGTACTGAACCCAATCTACTCAAAACAAACAGTGTGATGAAATAAACCCAAGAGAAGCCCTGCTTAATGCAGGCTCACAGGATGTATTGTAGTTACCCTAAGCCCCAGAAACTTACTACTGTCTATCTGTACACCACCTTGTTATTTCACATTGAACCAGAGCAATGAGCATTGTTGCCTTACAGGGTACAGAGCAGAAAACAAGCAAAATATGTGATCTCGAGGAAATTACCTTATTGGACATGTAGCAGCCTTTTCAATGCCTGTTTCAGCCGCCCAAGTGTCCCCACAGTATATATTCCGACTCCCCACAACAATTGCGACCTGATCGTGGCCATTTCAAGGTCAGCTGACAAACAAAAAAAAAATCCTCACTCCATATCATTGACTCCACTAAACAAATTTCTCCCATCTACCTGAACTCCACGACAACTTGCGACCTGAACTTCTTTAGCAATTAGCATAACCATCTAGAAGAGACATGCGCAAAATTAGCATCTTCAGGAATAAGGATCTAGCACATCATTATCAAACTACAGAGTCGTAATTAATAGGCAGTTAGGTACACACCTGTGGGTCAAGATTTCCAGAAGCTGATCCTGCCAGCACACTGCCCCCAATCTTCAGGAGTGCCCTTTTCCACCTCGGATGCAATCTGAAACCAACAGTAGAAGGCGCACAGCTGCAATGCAAATCATTTCCTCATCAGCTCTTACCTCTGCTGGCGCCCAGTGCCCAAAATGAACAAACGCAAAAAATCGATTTGTGCCGCTTCCATACCTCCCGTCGTTCTGTTGCTGATGGTGCTCCGTTTTGCCACCATCGCCTTGGAGGTGCTCGAACGGCTCCGTGCTCTTGTCGAGGAGGCTAGTGATGCCCCCGTCGCTCCGCTCCCCACTACTATGCTTCCGGTAGTGCGCCGCGCCGACGCCACAGCCGTCTCTCCCCTCCTCCTTGATGCCGCTTCTGAGGTAGGGGGAGCCGTACCCGCCGACGTCTCGATGCTCCTCCGCCCCCGCGCCGCCGCCCTCGAGCTTGACCGCCACCGCGCGGTTGACGCTGCGGCCGGGGGGATGGGTCTCGCAGAAGTGGGCGGCGGCGCTGACGGGCGGCTTCCGCTCGAGGTGGAAGCCCGGCGGCAGAGGAGGCGGGCGGGGGCCGTCGTCGCCGAGGAGGCCCAAGTAGTCGTCGTCGAGGAGACCCAAGTAGGGTTTGTTGCAGCTGGAACCCATAGCGGCGAGCGGCGGCAGCTCTCGGAACACGGCGAATGGCGGCGGCGGCCGGCTGCGAGGCTCCCAGCTCCCTCTCCGACGATGTTACACCAACATCGGCTGGGCCCTGTTGGCCGTTGCGCTCCCCAAGTGGAAACCGTTGTTTTTTTAATATTATATTATTGTTTTGATAGAATGGAAAATTGTAGATATAGAGTTTTCTAAAGACTATACGGTGCTGAGCGGTAATAATATGTATTTTAGTGGAATTCTTTTTGATCCATCACGTTTTGCATCCGAAAGGACCAAAACCACAGCCTTGCCCACCGTTTGAATTGCGCGACGATAGCCAATAATTTTTGGTCGGATATATGTTATTGGAATTTTTGACTTGAAATGATATTAAAATTCGTCATTTTAGATTCATACTATTACGGTTCAGTGGAAATCCCGTATATACTATTACATGTCCCTTCGATGTGTTTTTCAATTTATTTGGATCAAATTGCGCTTCTTCTTCATCTCCCTTCCTCCTCTAGTTGGTGGCCCTCTCACTGTCGACGAGTTGCATAACTTGGTGCTCCGGGACGCCAGCAGCAGCCTTTGACTATAGCCTTTGCTTGCACGTTTTACTTCATGGAGCAGCCTTGGACACCGCTGATGCGGTCAACAGCCAAGTCTAGGCTGGCGGCAGAGCGGCAAGGCCGGCGGCGGGTCGCATGACTGGACAAGCGCCAGCACGGCTAGGGCCGAGTGACCTCAGTTGGGCAAGCGACAACGTGATCTCGGTGGGTGGCCGCCAAGGGTGGGAGTGTGCGACGCAGTCGGGGTCAAGTGTGGGCAAGCGCGGCAGCCAGCAGCGCAAGCCGGGCTAGGCGAACTCCATGGCGTAGGTGAGCAAGCTTCATGGCCTACGTGCGAGGCAATGTGGAAGAATAAGGATTGGACGAGATAGGAGAACGGTAATTTGATCCAAATAAATTGAAAGACACATCAAAGAGTATGCAATGATATATCTCAGACTTTGGATAAATTATAATGGCGTGAATTTAAAATAGACGAATTGTAATGGTATCATATATCTAATTAACCCTTAATTTTTCGGTCATAGAAAGCCGAAGGCCATATTGGCTATCAAGAAACTGATATAGTGTATCTGCTACCATGCACCCCGTATAATGTGTCATATTTCTAAACATTAGCTGTGCTTCTTTGGTGGTTGAAAATTTTTATAGACACGTTTAACTAATAATTAAGGGTATTAAATAAAATCAGTTTAGAAAACTACCTTCACAACCCTTGGGCTAATTCATGAGACAAATCTAATGAGGCCTTTGACCGCATGATTAGAGGATGGTTATTGTAGCATTACTGTAGTAAATAATGGGTTAATTAGGCTCATTAGATTCGTCGCGCAAAGTTATACTCATCCTTAAAATGTTTTGTAAATAGACTTTATTTAATACTCCATGCATGCAAGATTCCCTGGTGAAAAAAAATTTGGTTTCGAAAGAAACACAGCTGTTGGTCTCATCATATTAATTTTTTTTCAATTTGTTAAGAGTAAAGGTTGACCAATATCACACTACTATTTGCATATACCCTGGTTATGCTTGAACTTTTTATGTCAGTAGACTATAAATTTATAAGGTATTTGCATATACTAGTAGTGGGACGAATGATATAGATCCTAAAATTAACAGGCCCAAGAAAACATCGATGACTTAGTTAATTGGATCTTGAAATTATCATAGAGGCAAACATACACCAGAAGGGTGAAACATCGCTGTAGCTATTGTATATATATGTTGTAAATTGTCATTTGTAGAATTAAAACCATAGACACATGAAACACGTACGATACGTCAGTCGTCGTAAATTCATTCTCATATATCGACTTAGTGAGAGTTAGAATGCGGCCTCGTAGAAGCCGGCACTACGAGACAAGGGCTGCGCCCTGCGGTGGAGGAGGTCAGGGAGGGTCCTTCTTTTCGTGGCATGGGCACTTATACCATGCACTGAATATGATAAGAAACAAATTCAAATGCTAGGAATGTAAGTAAATTGTTCAAAGTAAATAGCGTAAATGTAAGTTGGGCGAAACTACAGTCAATGATGCACAACAGACAACACATGCTAGCTTGTACACAATAGAATTGCTGACAGACAGCACAGATATGGTTCTGTATAGATATGTACCTGAGGACCATCTTCCATATTTAGCAATCCCATTGCTTCCATCACTTGATGTGCTGCGTAGAATCTACGGGTCTTGCCAGGAGTTCGCTGGTGGCACTGAAAAAATTATATATAGAGAGAAAAAAGATATCAGTGGCCAAAAGAAACATCAGCTTCATTCACAACCATGGTATAAGAGATGACAGATAAGCCCAACAAGCATGTATCGTACTGGGAACTTAGTAACATGTACCAAGGAGCTATTGCTCGTCTTGTTCGATGTGCAGCGGGAAAGAAAAGCCTACGAGCATGGAACACTGTTTACGTGGTTGTCAATAACTGTGATACAATCATACAACCAAGGAGCTATTGTGATAATAAGTTCAAGTTTAGGAAAAACTCACTCATTAAGCACCTCTTGATGTAGTTGAGATGCTAACATTACCCCTTGATGTCATTGTACGTATATCAATTCTTCATTAGCTACACACATGAGATTAGGTGGAAAAAAACTCAACTTGAGACGGGTGAGCTTGTTGATCGAGGTGGATTTCAGTTTTTATGAAGCATGACATGCTGATTGAACTCGCAGGCCAATGATCCAGTTTTCCACGGATGAGTCAGTTGGTTGCCGGAGGATGCCTAATGGATACAATTCTTTGGTCCAAAATATTGCACAAAAGAGATTTTAAGGGGCCGTTTGGTCCGGCTCCGCTCCAACTTTTATAGCTCCGCTCTCAATTTATTTACGTAAACATGTGCAGCTCCAACACTACCGGAAACCCGTAGGTTGCCGTGTGCCTGGACATTTGCCGTGAGCTTTCTGTCGGGCACACGACAAACACAGGCTTTACCGTGCGTCCAAAAAGCTGCTCACGGCAAACCACAGACACATGACAATCTGCCTAGTCTGTCGTGTGCCAGAAAGGATGCACACGGCAAACAGCCATCACGTGCCCCCCGCGTGCGCCCGCCGTCGGGGGGGGGGGGGGGAGGAGGGCCATTCACGGCCGTTAGAATTTGCCGTGTGCGCCTGGCAGGCACAAGGCAAAGCTCAGACCTTTGCCATGTGCTTGCTGTGGGGGCACACGGCAAAAGTCCATCACGTGCGCCCGCCGTTAGGGGTGGGGGAGGCCGTTCACGGCCATCGAAGTTTGCCGTGTGCCCCCGGCAGGCACACGGCAAAGATACGCTTTGCCGTGGGTTTCCTGCTGGCACACGGCAAAATCTTCTTTTTTGCCGTGTGTACGACCCAAGCACACGGTAAACGCAAAAAAAATGATTCTCACTTTCAAAAATTCTCTCCAACCCACATATATTATTATGTACTCTATATTCCAAGTTGATAGATTTCTCAATCTGTTTGCTATATTTAATATTTTTTTTACATTTAAAGTATTTTTCTCGTATTACTCGAATTTGAACTACAAGTGCATAAAATAATGGAATAAGTTCAATGGAAAAATGATATTCATAATATCGAATACAGTGTAAGTCATTACTCAGAAGTTGAAACGAAATTTCGAAATATGTGATAAGGAAACAGTACCACGAACCTCATGTCGAATAGTATTTAAATTCTAAAAATTCAAACAAAGTCAAAAAATCATGAGATTTTCGTAAAGATCTCATGCTATCGGATGTGGCATGTGTGGTAACAACTTAAATAAGTTTCGAACATTTCATCACGTATGATGCTTACAATCGGAGAGTTCTACAAAGAGATTCATATAGAAGAGAATGATGGTCATTATGTTTGTAGACACATTAGTGTTTGGATTTGAATTTGACTTACATAGGTTTTGTATAGGTTAGAGTCAATATAGATGACATCATGTTCAATTTTGCTATTTTTTGCATAATTTTAATATTTTTAACATAATATTTGAGTTGCATGAAATCATAGGACATGATATTTACCGTGAGCCCCCTGACCTGGCACACGGCAAAGGTGTTTGCCGTGTGCCTCGTTGACATGGCACACGGCAAACAACCGACCCGCTTGTCAGCGCAGACGTTTGCCGTGTGCCTCGTTGACCTGGCACACGGCAAACAGACGGGCCCGCACTTGCTCAGACATTTGCCGTGTGCCGTGGATCTAGGCACACGGCAAACACCACGTTTGTCGTGTGCCGCAGATCTGGGCACACGGCAAACGGCCAGGCCCGCCTAATAGCCCCGTTGGCCCTTCTCTCCTCGAACACACTCACGCACGCACACAACAACGCCGCCGCCCGCTCCTCTGCTCCTCCGCCCACCGCGCCTGCCGCCGCCCGCTCCTCCGGCCGCCGTCCCGCGGCCCCCCGCGCGCGGTCCGCTCCTCCGGCCTCCGTCCCTCCGCCGCCCACCTCCCCCGGCTGCCGCCCGCGCACCCCCTCCCCCGGCCGCCGCCCGATATCATTTTAGTTTCTAATTGGTTTTGTTTATTTTTCTTTTTTTCTAACATATTGTTTATACATACTAACTGGTTTAATGTTTTCAATTTCAGGCGATAGGTCAAAGATGGCGGGCGGCGGATTGGCACGAAAATGTGTGTCTACTTTCAGAAGAGTAATGCCAAGTGCCGAGGGGTCCTGACCTGCAAAAGGCAAGGGTCGGGGGAAGGGTGGCCCCAAGGGTCGGGGCAGGGGTGGCTACAAGAGACGGGTTGTAGAGCCATATTCGTCTTCGTCGTCGGATGGGGAGGAGGAGGTGGAGCAACAGCCGAGGCAGGAGGAGGAGGAGGAGGAGGAGTTCGTCCCGGACGCGGAGGTTGCGGAGGAGGAGGAGGAGGAGGAGGAGGAGGAGGAGGACACGTCAGCTGATGCTTCTAGTACGCCGGCTGTCTAGTTGCGAGGTCCCGCGCGACTCCCGGAACGGCCGATAGCTCCTGCCCTACGACCACTGATTCGACCCGTTGGGGACGTGTAAGTAAGTTAGATTTTATCATTTCTATTTCATTTGATAACTTAACAATCACAATAAAGAATAATATTTTATCTCTTTCTAATTTTTGCAGGAGTTGGGTGATACTCGAACCCGTTGGTCATAACCGCAAGGTCAACGACATCCTTGGTCTTTTGTGCAGGGAGCACTTCCCAGGCCGTGTGGACTTTCGTGGAAAGATAGAGCCGGCCTGAACGTGGGACCACTACACGGCCGCTCCAGATCAGGCTGATCGGGATGGGAGGGTCTATCCCAATGTTGCAGAGCGGGTGAAGGGCAAGTTGTGGGTAAGTCTTTCCTGCCCGTCACTGCATTGGATATTTTTTAATAACGACTTAATACATTGTGTTTGTATGCAGGATTTCTACAGGTGTGCGGAGGGATGCATGGAGCGGGCAATGGCGAATGCGCACTGTCGATGCATTAAACTCGTGAAGGACATGCATTATGAGGCGCAGGTGCAGTGTGTCATAAACTACAGCGGGTATGTCCTTAGAAAGAAGATATCAAAAGAGGTTGCGAGAAATTTCAAGCTGACCCGAGAGCAATACTTGGAGGTAAATTGTGATTGACTCTCAGATTAAGTGCATCCCTTAATTTGATCATCTTACATGTCATTCGCTCTATCATCTTACATGCATCCTTTAATTTGATCATCTTACGTGTAGGTGCCTGCGTGGTGCTGCCGTAATGATGATACCTGCTGGGAAATGATAGTGGACAAGTTGTTCACACCCGAGTGGATTGAAAAGCACGATGCCGGCCGTCAGCGACGTCTGCTGATGCCAGGTCCATCCCACCATCAAGTCAGCCTCAACAACGATGAATACAGAGCCAGATGGGTATGCAGAATCATTTCTTTGTTGTAACGCTCAATTCTAAATAATTTCTAATGAAGTTGCTATTTTTCGGCGTTCACCAATCCCTCCGTTCACACCCGCATCAGTGACTATACAGAGATGGGAAGGCTGGTCCATGGGGCAGGGTGGGATCCGAGTGCTCACCCTCTTGATGGAGACATCATCACAAGGGTTGGAGGAGGCAAGAAGCATGGTCGATACTATATCGATGACGACATTCTAGACCCGACCAGTACTCCCACTCTCGCCCAGGTTCGAGCACGGAGCGCAAACAGTAGCCCGGGGATACGCACACGGCCGACCGTGGCACAGCAGCAAGTGCAGGAGCTTCAGGTTATTCTAATTTATTCATCGTTCATTCCATTTCTACGTATAGTTGAATAATAAATATAACAATGCCATCAAATTGTAGGCCCAGCTCACGAAGCAAGCCGCCGCACACGAGGCGACGCTAGCTGAAGAGAGGAGGCAACGGCAGGAGGATGTAGCGAGGCAGCAGGCGGAGGCGGCGAGGCAGCAGGCCGAGCTTCAGCAGCAGATGGCCGCCATGTACAATTGCATTCAAGGCTGGGCTTCACAGATTGGTCAACCGGTACCGTTCCCAGCGATGTCGTTCGCACCGATGTCGTTCCCTGCACTTCCAGCTCCCGGAACTCCTCGAGTAAGCTACATGACAACTTTGTACTTTCATTTGAAATATTAGAGATTTACAAAACATGGAGACTTAGAATCACTTTAGAGACTTAGATGTAATCTATTCTCTTCTGGGTAGAATCAGTTGGCGGCATCGAATGCGCCAGATTTGTCGCCAGGCGTCTCACATAAGCAGATGCACCGACCTCCGTCCGGCGCACTTCCGTTCGGCGCACCTCCGTTCGACCCACCTCCGCAGTGATGCTTGTGAACTTGTGCATGTAAACTACCGAAGAATTTGTGTTATTGTCGTTTTAAACTTGTGATTGTGGATGTGGATGTGAACTTGTTGTTCTGGATGTGAATTATCATCGAATATATATATTGGTGATGCCTATGATGTTTCTGGTGATATATATCAGTGATGCATGTCTGTTTTGTTTGATGGGGTCCTTTTAACACGAAAAACAAATAAAACAGAAATTTTATGGTCGCTTTGCCGTGTGCTGCACACGGCAAAGCGACCATTCCTGTGCTTTCTTGGGAGGGTTTGCCAAACTGACCATTTTTTGTCGTGCGCTGGCCACCTTTGCCGTGTGCCACCTTTGCAGCGCACGACAAAGGTTAAAACTTTTCTGTGTGCTGGCCAAATGGCACACGGCAAATGATTGACCAGGTCGCCGTCGCCTCCGTCTCCGTTTGGCCTGCCGTCCCGCTCCATTTCTGCCTTTATTTTGACGTGCGCTGACGCAGGCACACGACAAATTGTTTGCCGTGTGCTCGATATAAAGCACACGGTGAACTTTGGCTTTGCCGTCGCGTAGGCTGCCGTCGGGGGTTTACCATGTGCTACCGACGACAAAGTGTTTGTCGTGTTCTACAGGCTCTTAACTCGATTCCGGTAGTGCAAGTTTTGGAGCTCCAAGAAAAAAGTGGAGTTAGAGGTCAACTCTAGATAAAACATGGAGCACCTCAGGGTGCTCCAGAAACAAGAAATTCCTACCTCCTTAGGGCATGTACAACTCATAGACAGCAACTGTCTTTTTGTTGCCACATAGATCAAATGAGCTGATGTGACCATCATTTAATGAGGAAAGAGAGTGTTGTTGTCTACTATCTCGTCTACTGCTTTGGCTCGTGCTCCCATGCAAAACATCAGAAGTGCGTATTTATTATCACACAGACAATTGTCTAAACTATTGTAGAGCTGACTATTTAACTGTCTGTATGGGTTAAATAGACAACAGCTGTCTAAACTGTTGTACATGCCGTCGTGATGAAATTACCCGCCATTGATTACCCGTACCTTTCACGGAGAAAAAAAACGCCGACTCGTCAGCACGTTTCCCTCCTCCCTCGCGTCTTTTTTTTCTTCCGCCCAACCACCGCCCGTTTCTCTCCTCTCTCTGACGTTTTTTATGTTTTTTCTTGCGCCGCCTGTTCTGCCGATTGGATGCAGGAGCTATCCTCCTGTTAAAAAAATCATCAGCACGGTACTATAGCTGCGCAAAAAAATATCGGCTGATCAAACAGACAAACCCAAGGACAAGAAAGAAATTTCACACCAAATCCTATATTTTGTAGAGCTGAAGTTGTGTTTATAGCCAAACACGTTTAGCAGCTTCATATTTATTTGGAGTTAATAAAGTGGAGTTAGTGGAGCTGGAGCTGATTTTTATGGAGTGAAGCTCTCCTAAACAACCACTAAGTAGGATAAGAATGCCTGGCATAGCCGCAATGCAGCTAGCAACTGCACCAGGATCTCATGTCGTTGGATTTGTCCGAGAGGCTAAGGTCTGATTTGTTACAATTTTATTTAAGCAACTAGATTGTGTTTCAGCATACCAGTTTCACAAGCTCGCTAATATTTCTCTCTTTGATTTCATGTAGGGTGTTCCAGCCAGTGTTCAGATATTTTCTTGCACAAAATCAAGCTGTTGCAGTGAATACAGATTGGATCTTACCAAAGCGTACGATAGAGTGGATTGATGTTATCTGCAAAGAGCACCGAAAAAGTAGGCCTTTCATATCATCTGGGTACAGTGGGTTATAGCATGTGTGACTACTGTACGCTACCGTATCAAGTTTGACGGCGAACTCTTGCAGCCATTCACTCCATCACAAGGCATACGTCAAGGTGATCCGCTGTCGCCGTACCTCTTCCTCTTTGTTGCTGACAGTTTGTCTAAGTTGATATTCAGAAGAGAGAATGATGGTTCCATCAATATACTGCGTGTATGCCGTAATGCCCACATGGTCTCTCATCTCTTGTTTGCATATGACATACTACTGTTCTTTAGAGCAAAAAAGGATGAAGCTGTCTACGTACCTCAAGTGTTGAACATATTCAAGAAGGGGACAAGTCAGCTTGTTAGTGAGAAGTGTTCTATTCTTTTCGCTAACAATGTTGAAAATGATGCGAATGAGCGATACATAATGTGCTGAATGTTCAGAGAGAGGCCTTTGAAGCAAGGTACTTGGGGCTGCCGACACCCGAGGCCGGATGAAGAGAGAGGCCTTCCAATCCTTGGAAGAACGCTTCACAGAGAGGCTAGCGGACTGGAGTGATAGCATATCTCGAGTGCTGGCAAGGAGTTTTTGATTAAATCAATTGCCCAAGCTCTTCCTGTGTACTTCATGGGAGTATTTAAATTGAGTGCCGGTTTGTGTGAAGAGCTCATGCAAAATATTTGCCGTTACTGGTGGGGAGCAGAAAATAGAGTCCATAAAACTCATTGGTGTGCATGGGAGAAGCTTATCAAGTTCAAATGTCAATGTGGCTGGGCTTTCGTGGTCTGTGTATCTTTAATCAGGCATTGTTAGCTCAGCAACCATGGAGACTACTGCAATTTCCAAATAGCCTATGTGCACGGATCCTAAAGGCAAGATATTATCCTAATGGCCACCTAATTGATATTGTGTTTACTGGCAATGCCTCACCAACATGGAGAGCTGTTGAACATGGCCTTGACTTACTGAAGAGGGGAATTATATGGCGTGTGGGTAATGGCTCCAGCATTCATATGTGGTGTGACCAATGGATTTCAAGAGAGGTGTCGTTATCTGTTGTAGGCAAGAAACAGCACAACCGGCCGCGATGGGTCTCTGAACTCATTGATCCAGCGACTAATACATGGAACATGGATCTGGTTAAGGATGTGTTCTTCCCACCGGATGTGGAGGAAATACAAAAGATGAAGCTTCCATTATGAGGGTAGGACGATTTCATTGTCTGGCACTATGAAATATCTGGGATTTGCTCAGTGAGAAGTGCATACAAGTTGGGCTTCAGAATAGAGTATGGAGGAAATAATGAGAGTGCTAGTGCAGCCCCCGGAGGAGATAGGACTCTATGGAAAAATATTTAGAATGCTCGGGTTCCACAAAAGGTCAAAATCTGTGTGTGGAAGGCAGCTAATGCTTGTCTACCAACGACTAAGAACAAAGCAAGAAGGAACCTAGAGCCTATGGTTACTTGTCCCATATGTGGTATGGAGAAGTCAGAGTACAATGCTTTGATCAAATATCTAAAAGCTCGAGACCAGAGAGATGCAATGAGGAGTGTGTGGATATATATATATATATATATATATATATATATATAGTATTTAGCACCCGCGGCGGCGCTGCCTGCACGCCGGCGAGCAGAAAAACCGCGCGGAACCCCCCAACCCCCACCGGAACGTAAATATCGCATCTTTAATGCCGAATCAATTACTGCCTGTAACCCAGGGCAATACTCCCCACCTAGCGCGAGGAATAATTTCCCTGTAGATTTGGAAAGTGCACTGTTTCAAAAAAAAACCCTCGGAAATCGCGCTATTGATTGCATATACGAAAGGAAACCCGGTCACCTCCTCGTCTTATCCGTTCCCCTCCACCGCCGGCCCTCACCCTTCAGGCCACCCGCCGATGCGCCATTGCCGCCCACCGCAATCCCCCCACGGCGCCCATCCTCGCGCGGCCGTCCTGGCCGGCAGCGTCGGCCGGCCCCTTCGCTAGACCCCGACGGAATCGCCTGCTAGTTCCCCGGTTCATCGTCGCCGTCGAAAACACACCCAACCGCGGCGCGCGAGGCTCCCGACAGCGGCATCCCCCTGTCCGTCCCCCGGTCTCCGGCGGAAATCCACAGGCCCCATCGACGAAGCTGCGGCGACTCGTTTCGCGGGGTGAGTTCAACCACCGCAAGCCTAGCTCGTTTACCTCCTGCAATTCAATGTCAACTTACTTGTTGGGACTAAATTCTATTTTTTTCCAGAGATTTACTTCCTATATGCCTGCACGGATGGCATATCAAAATAAAAGAAACACAACCACGTATCTTTACAGAAAATACTGAAAAATATTACTTTCAGATGCACTAAATTACTGTTACAGAAATCGATGCACATTGTTCAACATCCTGACCACATACCCATTGTCCTGCACTATGTTTCCAGAATATTACATATATAGGCCAAGTAATAAAATTGTCTATTGCAGATGTCTACCTATAATGATGGAGAGCAAGATCAGGAACAGAGTGCTTTGCTTGAAACACACTCAAATGCGCCTACTGAACTGGTGGCCAACCATGCCGACCACAACAGGAAAGTTGCCCCGAACCGGCAAGTGCATCTGCCACCGTCCGCTGCATCTGTTGCTACCACACAGATTCGGAATGACAACGCATCTGCCACTGAATCATCAACCACTGCATTACGACGGTCTCCTAGGGTGGCAACGCAAGAGGGGGAGACCGCGCGTCCTCAACAAGGATCAAAACACACCTGGCTCGTCTAAGCTGTGTCGTTCGCTGGACAGAGAATTCGCTTCAGCCAGTACCATGCACTGTCCATCGCCATCAAGGTCATTCCGTGGTGAAGACGAAGATGATTGCCTATCTGGGTGGGAGTAGGTCGCCACACAAAGCCACCGCTGGGCTAGAATAAAATTACTGCCTCTGTTGTCCATTAGGCAGCATCAATTGTCAATTCAATATTTCTACACCAAGTTTAGTTCTTTCCTTGCTTGCTTAAATAATACAATATTAAAATGTCCGTGTGATTCTCAGGCTCTTTTACAACTTGCGATCTTGTCGATATAGTCATTTTATTTTTCCTAGTCTTCAGCAAAACCATTGTACCAAGTCTCACGTTCATACTTGCAAATCAATGGGATTTCTCCGTTAACCCCCGTGTGCACTATAGGCCGTATATTCATTTCATGGATGAACCCGCATACACGTGAACGGTACTCCAAGCAATTACTCCCGTCAATAATGCAAACGGCAGTTTTTTAGAATACCATTACATATTCTAATTTTACTACTAATCAGTTGAAAAATACTCAAACGCCAGATCCCGAGTTCATTGACACGAGTTCGTTCATGGGACAAATTTCAACTGTAAGTGATGATCTTAACCATGTCTCAACATGTACAAAGTCACCAGATTCTACCAACGTTTATATCCTCTTATTGACTTCTGCAGCCAAGCGACGACAACGAAGAGGTCACCAGCAAAATCAAATGACCTTTTTTCACGCGTCCGTCCCAGAGTACTGCCCCCATCCGTGGAGTTTGAGTCGAAACTTCAAACTAGTACTGAGTTCGGCACTACGATCGTATTATTTACCTTGTCATCTGTTCACGCATGCACCTCGCCTGCATCTCAAATAATGGTTAAAATCGTTATAGCTGTATTGAGCTCATTTTTTAACACAAGTTGTTTCGTTCACTATGCCTTTCTTTGAGTTACGGCAACCCCCGTGTCTAAGAACGACTAGTTCATGCATGATACGGCGCCGAATGTCTTCGTTCAATGCCTGGCTTGATTAACGGCAACCCCCACCTACAGCAGTTGATACATGATACACGCACGCAATCTAATCGATGATCCACGTACACCGAAGTTTCGACGCACCGAGTACCATTTCCTACGTTTCCTGACCTCATGCCCAGGCATTTGCTCTGACAGCCCCACACGAATCGCTACCCTACTACGGTTATCCCGCTTCAAGCTGCGGGTGATTTACGCTGCCAGACCCGCAGAAATCTAGGTTCACGTTGCAGCAATTTCACACGCATCACACGCAGGTGCAACTACAATTCACACGGACGCAAACATCCACAAACGCTCCCCCTGCAATCTGTGCAGCCGCACAACCCGATCGAAATAATTACTTCTATGGAGCATATTTTACTTCTGCGCCGTCTAGCGGAGTAACCGTAATGGCTGAGCGTATCTTAGTCATGCGGCAGTGGCACCGCCGTGCACTATAGGCCGTATATTCAATTCATGGATGAACCCGCATACACGTCGGTACTCCAAGCAATTACTCCCGTCCATAATGCAAACGGCAGTTTTTTTAGAAGACCATTAAAACTCCTACTTTTACTACTAATCAGTTGAAAATACTCTTGACATTTGACAAATAAATACGTCTATACTCAATTGAATTACTCTTTCACCTTGCAAAAAAATACTGCTCAACTGCACAATGCTCCAGGTATTTGTACTCTTTCACCTTGAAAAAACTACTCCTCAATTGCACAATCATGATATTTACAAAATTATTTGTGATAATTGAAAGAAAATACTGATCTACCAGATGGCCCCGTCTGACAGGAATTACGACTATTTTGGTCCCACCACACCTGCCAGCCGCGAGCTTAAGCGTGATGGATGGCGACTAGAGCAACAAACATTTAAAACAGATACCTAAAACACGAGCAACAAACATTTACTCCAGCGGTCCAAAACAAGAGTAATTTACTACGACGGACCTCCGGCGGGGGCCTCGGCCGTGCGCGCTGAATATTATTTAGCACGTAGCGAGCCAAATAACCAGGTCCTATATATATATATAGTAATATTATATCCTACCCTGGATACAGAATAACTATTTCATGCCCAGCCAATACCTGCGAGTCCGACTCCCCCGGTTTATTCCTCCCTCCCCCGCCCACGGTCCTTGGTTTTTTTTCCGGTTTTCTTCCCTCCGCTTGATCCCACGTTTTCGACGCCGGTTACCATCCGCCGTTTCACCTGGATTAGATCCAGCTCCATCGCAGAAAAAACAAATACGGTCCAACGCGTCACCGCCGCCCATCGCCGCCGTTCCGCCCTCTCTCCATCCGGCTCCATGCCGCCGCCGCCGTACCCCATCCGGCGTTCTTGGATCGCTGGCGAGGCCGGTCCGGTGATCTCGCCTTCACCCCTCGCCTCCCCACAGCTTCGGACGCCGCGCCGACGTTGCGGTAAAGCGCTCGAGCACTGGCTGGATGGGCGTCGAGGACGACGACGACATCGCAGCGGTGGTCGCTCTGGTCTTATCGGCCCAGCGAGATCACCCCGACCCGCCTCCTGTATTCCCCTCATTATTCCGTGAGTTATTAATGTTAGATCTGTTAGGTCGCTAATACATTGTAGATGTGCGTCTGGGTGTGTGTGTTCATGCATATGTGCTGTGTGTTGTATGTAAAGAGAGAGGGGATCGAGTGCATACCATCCCCGCCAGTCGCGGCAGCTCCCGTCGCCATGGCCTGTTCTGTTGGTGAAGGTCTGCACAAGGCAGCGTCGCGCAGTGTAGTTGTAGGAGTGTGTCGCGGTTGGAGATCCCGCCGGCCTTCGGGTCGCCACCGGCACTGGCCCGGAACGGCGAGGGAGTCCGGCGTGGACGTCGTGGCAGCGGTGATGGGTCTTCCCGTCACTGCCCGCGCTAACCCTAGATCGGATTGGTTTTTCGGTGGGTCTGACGGCTCACGTTCAACCTCGTGAGTAGAGCCGGCGGCCCCCACCTCTCTTTATAGCGCAGGGTGACAGGGGCCCACCAACCATGGGTTGGGTTGGGCGCCCCCGATCAGGGCGCGGATCAAGGCCCACAGCCTTTGGGCCGTGTGGGCTGAGAGATCAACCTAACAATCTCCCCTTTGATCTCACATTCGCTTTTCTTTTACTTTTACTATTTCCTTATCTCAACCTAGATTTGTGTACAGAGCATATTTCATCGTCACGATCGATTATCGATAGAATCAATAGCTACAATACACGCCTCTATTCAGAAATAGATTCTTTATTCCTTTTGGGCCCTGTGAATCCAGAGATCATAGGCAATACCTTAGTCCCATGCCGGCTACATGTTCCTTGAACACGTTGGGTGGTAAGCCTTTCGTTAGCGGATCCGCGAGCATCTTCTCTGTTTTAATATGCTCGAGACTTATGGTGTGATCCTGGATTCTATCTTTAACAGAATAAAATCTTATCTTTATCGACTTGGTAGCCGTACTTTTCTTATTATTATGAGCATAGATCACTGCTGGCTGGTTATCGCAGTACATCTTTAGTGGTCTTTCTATACTGTCTACCACTCTCAATCCTGGTACGAATTTCTTTAGCCATTCAACTTGGCAGGATGCCTCGTAACATGCTATAAATTCTGCATACATCGTAGATGTTGCTGTCACTGTTTGCTTGGAGCTTCTCCACGATATAGCTCCCCCTGCGAGAGTAAAGATGTAGCCTATCGTGGATTTACTATCATCTCCATCTCCCGCAAAGTCTGAGTCTGAATACCCTTCAATCTCAAGGGAATCAGTTCTTTTATATGTTAACATGAGGCCTTTTGTGCCTTGCACATATCGTAAAGCTTTCTTCACTAATTTCCAGTGCTCGAGGCCTGGATCTTTCTGATATCTGCCAAGTATGTTGGTAACAAATGCTAGGTCAGGGCGTGTGCACACTTGTGCATACTGTAAGCTTCCGACAGCTGAAGCATATGGAACTGTCTTCATTTGTTCCTTTTCATAACTGTTCTGAGGACTCTGAAAATCCCCAAATCTATCGCCCTTGACTATTGGCGCAGGAGTAGGCTTACTCCTTTGCATACAGAACTTTTCTAGAACCTTTTCCAGGTACGTCTGTTGTGATAATCCTAATACCCCATCTGATCTATCTCGGTGAATTTCGATTCCCAAAACGAATGAGGCTTCACCAAGGTCTTTCATATCAAAGTTCGAGGATAGGAACTTCTTCGTTTCCAATAATAGGTTGACATTGCTACTTGCCAGTAGAATGTCATCCACATAAAGGATGAGGAAAATGTAACTGCCTTTCTGGAATTTTGCATAAACGCAATTGTCCTCAACATTTTCATTAAACCCGAAACTCTTTATCGTTTCGTTGAACTTCAAGTACCACTGTCTCGAAGCTTGTTTTAACCCATAAATGGATTTCTTTAGGTGACATCCCATGTGTTCTTTTCCTTCCACGACAAAACCTTTGGGTTGAGCCATGTAAACTTTTTCTTCAAGATCCCCATTAAGGAATGCCGTCTTTACATCCATCTGGTGCAATTCGAGATTGAAATGCGCCACCAATGCCATTATGATTCTGAAGGAATCCTTACATGAGACCGGAGAAAAAGTCTCATTGTAATCTATTCCTTCCTTTTGTGTAAAACCCTTCGCCACAAGACGCGCTTTAAATCTTTCTACATTCCCTTTGGAGTCACGTTTCGTCTTGTAGACCCATTTGCAGCCTACTGTTTTGGCTCCTTTAGGAATTTCTTCTAAGTCCCAAACACGGTTGGTACTCATCGATTTCATTTCATCTTCCATGGCCTCAAGCCACTTGGATGAATTTTCGCTTCTCATGGCTTGTTCGAATGAAATAGGATCATCCTCCATTCGAAACTCTTCTGTGTTATACACTTCATAATCATCAGGAATTGCTGACTTTCTTGCTCTTTGAGACCTTCTAGGGGCCTCTACATTTGGAACATTTTCTATTGGAGGCTGTTGATGCTCCCCCTGATCTGCAGCAACATTTTCTATAGGATCCTGAGGGACAGGTTCCTCATTTGCATTCGGTGTTGCCACAGGAGGAATCACCACAGGAGCTGGAGCCGCAGTGTCTGGCACCGTCGGCGTAGGTTCATCAGGTAGTTCGAAATCTGGCTCTTGAATCATTGGATTGGGTGCACACACCCGCCTCTCCTCAAGATCAATCTTTCGAGCTTCCATGCTCCCCCGTATCATTTCTTCTTCAAGAAAAGCAGCATGTCTCGTTTCCACAAACTTTGTAACTTTGTCAGAACAGTAGAAACGATATCCTTTTGATTTCTCTGTGTAGCCAATAAAATGGCAACTCACTGTCTTGGGATCTAGCTTCCCAATGGTCGGGTTGAATATCTTTGCCTCAGCAGGGCTCCCCCACACCCGTAGGTGATTCAATGAGGGTACTCTGCCTGTCCACAGCTCATACGGTGTTTTTGGCACCGCTTTACTGGGAACTCTGTTGAGAATATAGGTGGCGGTTTTTAAAGCCTCCATCCATAAGCTCACTGGTAGTGTAGAGTAGCTGATCATGCTTCGCACCATATCCATAAGGGTACGGTTACGTCTTTCAGCGACTCCATTCTGCTGAGGATCGCCCGGCATAGAGTACTAGGCAACTATACCTTGTTCCCTTAGGTACCTCGCGAAAGGCCCTGGAACTTGGCCATATGGGGTGTGCCGACCATAGTATTCCCCTCCACGGTCGGAACGTACTATCTTTATCTTTAAATTATGTTGATTCTCAACTTCAGCCTTGAATATTTTAAACTTATCCAATGCTTCTGATTTTTCTTTTATTGGATAAATATATCCATAACGGGAATAATCATCGGTAAAAGTAATGAACGAGTCAAAACCATCTATGCTTTTAATTGAAAACGGACCACAGATGTCTGTGTGAATTAACTCTAACACACCTGCGGTATGTTCAGCATTTTTCTTTGTAATCTTTATGTATTTACCTTTGATGCAATCAACGCATTTATCTAAGTCTGAGAACTCTAGAGGAGGAAGAATGTCATTCTTAACCAGCCTTTCTATTCTCCCCCTCGAAATATGGCCTAAACGACAATGCCATAATTTCGACGACGTGTCTTGAGTTCTCTTTCGTTTTCTATTATGAGCTGTGGGTGGGGATACAAGCGCATTCACATCACATACGGAATTCACACTTTCACGTAGTGATAACAAATAAAGATCATTTTTCTTAAAAGCAATAGTAGTAACTGTATCTTTAAAAACTATCACACACATGCCATTTCCAAAATGACATCCATATCCATCATCATCTAGACGAGATACACTTATTAAGTTCCTCTGTAAACTAGGCACAAAGAAAACATCTCTAAGAAATAAATTAAATCCGGTGTCGAGCTCTAGGAGAAGGTCGCCCACCGCCTTCACTTCTGCTTCGACTCCATTCGCGACTTTAATTCGCCTTTCGTTTCTTTGAGTAGTTCTCGTCGAACGGAATCCCTGTAAAGAGTTTGCAACATGAATTGTTGCTCCTGAGTCAATCCACCAAGTAGATGTGGAATAATCTATATACAGAGATTCATTTACGAATGAAATAACATTCTCACCTTTCCTTTCCATTATCATCTTTAATTCACACGACGACATCGCAGCGGTGGTCGCTCTGGTCTTATCGGCCCAGCGAGATCACCCCGACCCGCCTCCTGTATTCCCCTCATTATTCCGTGAGTTATCATTGTTAGATCTGTTAGGTCGCTAATACATTGTAGATGTGCGTCTGGGTGTGTGTGTTCATGCATATGTGCTGTGTGTTGTATGTAAAGAGAGAGGGGATCGAGTGCATACCATCCCCGCCAGTCGCGGCAGCTCCCGTCGCCATGGCCTGTTCTGTTGGTGAAGGTCTGCACAAGGCAGCGTCGCGCAGTGTAGTTGTAGGAGTGTGTCGCGGTTGGAGATCCCGCCGGCCTTCGGGTCGCCACCGGCACTGGCCCGGAACGGCGAGGGAGTCCGGCGTGGACGTCGTGGCAGCGGTGATGGGTCTTCCCGTCACTGCCCGCGCTAACCCTAGATCGGATTGGTTTTTCGGTGGGTCTGACGGCTCACGTTCAACCTCGTGAGTAGAGCCGGCGGCCCCCACCTCTCTTTATAGCGCAGGGTGACAGGGGCCCACCAACCATGGGTTGGGTTGGGCGCCCCCGATCAGGGCGCGGATCAAGGCCCACAGCCTTTGGGCCGTGTGGGCTGAGAGATCAACCTAACAATTAATTGATACGCAACCTTATTTTCCCAATTTGGTTCCGATATATGCAGTTCGTCTTATTCGATTTTGTTTTCTTCTAAAGGCAGCGACAACGAGCATGGTACCTCAGCCCGCTGGCATCTCCGCCATCTGCAGGCAGCCCTCCGCAGGCAACGGCGCCACCGTGCAAGACCCTGGGGCCACGGCGCACAAGGCTTGGCGGAGAGCCATGCCTCCATCTCCAGGTCTTCTCCACTGCGGCCCCATCGACTTGGCTCCGCCAGAATCTTCTCCCATCAGCAACCCTCGGCAAGGTACCAATCCGAAGCCATCAGCCAACTTGTTCCTGTTTTTGTGGCACTGGATTTGCGGGCAAAGAGGTCAAGATTTTCGAGTGGATCTGTGTTGTAGAGTTCGGTTAGGTATGGATTAAGGTTATGCAAACCGGCGGCATAATCAGGTGCGGGCCCCTCCTCTCGCTGTTCTCCTCTTCCTGCACTCGCTGTTCTCCTCTTCCTGCACATTAACAAGCACATGTCCTATGTTTGTTCCCCCATGCTAAATCGAGGGCAAAGATTCAAGATTTTTGTGCTCACGTTTGTGCAGTTTTCTGAAATTCTGCCACCGTCCCCTCTGCAATTATGTATATTGAACTTCAGGGTTAGGTCCTATTTTTTGTTGGATATATGCAACTGATAATGCTAAATTAGCTACTCCTATATGTTTTGATGGATTAATAAACAGGTGCCCAATTGATCTAAATGCTTAAGCTTTTAGTTATACAGAGATATAACAATTAAATTGACATGGCTATTCTATTTGTGTCCTGTGCCTTCTGATTCTAGGCTAGGCTCTTCTGTCCACATGCTACAAAAAAGATTAAAATTGCTGTTGTGTATGACTTAAAATCACACTAGTAATTCCCCTCCTTTTGTTATATTGCCCACGTTAGTGGTGATTATTTGCGATTATGATTATGTTGAATAATTAAATTGAGCGGGGGCCACACCTGCTGGTTTTTTAGTCAATTAGCATTCGATTGCTTGTGTTCGTGCCGGCGATTTGTTATAATGGTTATAAGTAAGAATTAAATCGTGTAAGGGCCATATCTTCTGGTCTTTTCATTCAATTAGCACTCTAGCAGTCTCAAATTTAGTGAGAGCTGCAGAAGCAACCAGTTCAGCTTTGTTATTGTGTCCCAAATTTAGTGGCGTGAACATTATGGAGTATTTCTGGCGTTACTAATTCCCCTGTGTGTGCAGATCCGAGACCCTTTCTGTCAGATGGCCATAGCACTTTCTGATAGCATCATCACATCTGCTCTACTAAAAGGTCCCTTTTTCCACAACGTCCTTCTATTATTTAACATTATCTTAGAAAAACAAGTCTTCATAACTGTTTGATCAGATTAGGTATATCCATATGCCCTTAAGATTTTAGTATATTATAGTAATTTATATTGTATACTATATAAACAATTATTTGCTAATGCGAGCAATATACATGTTTCATATTTATTTTTTGTTTTTTTTTCAAAATGCTACAGTTTGATTGTTGTTCGCATTCAATACTTGATTCCTATGTTCTCAGTTATCTCCCTCACTTATGCGTACTCTGAGGACACCATGCCTGTTGCACCACTTGCTGTCAGCTTGCATTGCGAGGTTCCATGAGGTCAGCAGGATGGTCATGAGGCTCATGGCTGGTGCCGTCACCATGGTATCAATGTCCATCAGCTAGGCAGGGGAGGTGACAATGAGCATATTCTGCCGCGCCTCCTGTTCAGGACTCCAGGTGCTCATGGCGCTCCCTGCATGCTGCGGAACCTCAGCTGTAGTTATGAGAGGTGAGATCTCATCTATTGTTGATTCATCACTTCATATATTGTTCACCGTTCCGTAGGCAAAGGCATATAATAGATTTGTACTTCCAGTGCATCTATATTAACAATTCTTGTCAGTAGAAAGTTGTATATGTATAGTAATTGGATTAGTTGTCCTTATGTGTTGGATAGGAAATTATGTACAGAAAGGAAGCACTCATTTGTGCTGATCATAGATCTTTACTTAATATGTTCAATCCTTTGTTGCCTTATTGAAAATTTCGATATGTAACCGAGCGCTAAATGGTTTCTAGCTGTCTGTTCCATCGATCAACTAGTGATAGGCCTTTCTTGAACATTTGATGAAATATCTTATGTTTAGGGCACATGTGCTCTTAGCCTGTTAGTCAATAGCTTGAATTTATTTGTCTAAAATTCTAAATACATGATATAATCTTGATCTCATCGCCAGTGTACTCGACTTTCGAAACTGACAGTACCGGTAATCTTTATCTTTTCAATCATATTGTAAGAATTGAACCTTGTAGTATCTTCATAAATGATTATGGCTGAAATGAATCTGAAAGGAACTCAGATAGTCTCATTGTTTTTTGGTTGCTAATATATGTTTTTTTCGTTGTCTCATTGTTCTGCTTGCCCTGAATGAAAATATAATGCATGATTAGCTATATATGTTTTGATGATGGATTAATCAGGTGCATGATTAGTCTAAAGACTTCTGCCTTTAGTTGTTTATCATATTCTAGAATAGGCTCTTCAGTTCACAAACTACAAACAAAGATTAAAATTGCCACTATGGTTGACTTAAAATCATACTTGTAATATCCGAGAAAAAAAAATCATACTTGTAAAAGAAGCCAGTGTTTTGTACCTAGACCTAAGGTTCTTCTGCCATACGTGCATACTGTCTCATATTTTTGAGCTACTGTGTATGTGCAGCTCTGTTGGACTGCTTCCATAATGTTTTGATGTTTGTTTTTGTGAGTTGAACCTCTAAGCTAAATTATCCAATGATAATGCAAAGTGCTTGGTGGTTGGTGGATGTGCTTGTGGGCAGGTACAGGAAGGCAGCATGGGAACAAGCACCAGATCTGCAAATATGCAAACAACATTCAAATGTTTTTTTACAGGAGGCCAATTTGTAAAAATGATGATAGCATATTCAAATTATTTTGGAGGCATTGAAGTTGGCACCATGGTCTCAATTGGCTAGCATCTATCATTGCTAGCTCTCTCCATTATGCTCTAATCCTGTGATATTGATCATGAGGTTGGAACTTGGAACTAATTTCCATCGCTTGTGTAGGTCACGTTTGCAGTGCATGGTCTGTGAGAATGACATGTAAATTTTGATGGTATTTGCAGTGCTGTGGACTAACAGGGAATGCACTGCGAGAGACCATGTAGGCTGTAGCAAAGACTATGTAGCTGCGCTGCAGTGGTGTTCGTTAATTTGATTCTGTAAATTTGGTCCAAATCATAAGTACAGTTAGTTCATTTTGTTTTTAATTTCATGTGAGGATGGCATGTTCTGATCTTGTCAATAAATTATCATGTAAATGTTACTTTGAGGTGGCACTTGAAAGAAATGATGGATCTATGACTGTTATTTGTGTTTATAATATCTACTACGAATATGTTATCAAAATAATAAGTTTTTTTACCTCCTGTCAACTTGAGACATCACGAACTAATTTTGAAGAGTTCAACTGAAAAGCTGATTTTTTTTTGCAAAAACTGAATAGCTGTTTTTTTTTGCGAAAATTGAATAGCTGTTTTTGTTTGACCGGATGACCCATGTTCTTTGTTCACGAGATTTATATTTTTCCGATATTATATAACCAGCATGGAATCCCGTTTCAAATCCTGCGGCAAAACCTGTTCTAAAAAAAAATCCTGCGACACGTACCCTGCGGACGTACCGAGCTACCACCACGTGAAAAAAAAACCCAGCAAACCTTCAGCCCGTGGCGTCTGAAAAAAAAACGGGCGTGGAGCAGGGAGCGCGACACGAGGAGGGGACTGCCGCGCGAGTCGGAGGTGGTTCGGGTACAGTAGCGATTCTGTATCCAGGGTATGAATTAGCGGAGTCATATATATATATATATTGAAGGGTCACCGGGGGACGAAAATTCCCACCTGAATTCATTAAACCACAGATTTCGGGCTAGCCGGTGATGGTTATAGTGCAAGGCACCGTAGATATTGGACCGTTAAACGGTCAGAGGGTACAACAGAGAAGAGAGAGAAAACTATCTCACAGACACTTCAAAGATAAGACATGACACAACTGGAAGACAACCAACGATCGTCGATTAGTGCCACCACTGAACAACATGCTTGCTGATTATGCGATGGCCATTGCACCTCGCACCACCCCTCGTAGCTACGCTGCCCCGCTACTACCCTCCATCTGAGGGGCCACCCAGCGGAATGGGGACTTAAGGCGGCAAGAGATGTGCAAGCCAAAGATCATCGGAAACGACGATCTCCCTTGAAGCTGACGGCGACACACAACACATCCAGGCTCCACGTACCACCATCCAACGCCACCCAAGGGGAGGAATCCTTGAGGGGGAATGGTGGGATCAGTGGAAACCACGTGTCATTTGATTTTCTAGCACCACCAATAAGAAGAGCATCGATGAAGCAAAGGCGTCAATGGACACACTCACCATACCACGCCAATAGCCAACAACATGTGCCTGCCTCACCCATGAAGAGTGGGGAGGAGAGGGTAGGGGGGAGGGTAGAGGCAGGCGGTCTCTCGTCAATGCCTCCAAGGAGGACAACGGCACCCGAGGGCATCTCCATTGACATCACCGACACAGTGTCGGGCAAGGATTTCTCCTAACCAAGACCTGCCCCAACCAAACCCAAACCTAGCTGCATCAACACGTGGATGGAAAAGCCTTGAAGCAATGCCTCCAAGGGGAAAGAACGGCACCAGATGGTGTCACCATTGACGACACCGGCTCAAAGTTGGGCTAGGATTTCTCTTGGCAATTTCCAGTCACTCCAGCATGGAAGGTGAATGGCACCCACATGTCGCGGCAACCCGCGAGGCTTGGCGTTTTTGGTCTAGGCCACCCATCGGCGTGTGCAGCAGTTCGTGCACGCTGGCACAGCCACAACAGACCTGAGCTCTCCCAGCGGATGTGGCACCTCTCCCGAGCAGATCCGCAGGAGACGCTACTCCAGTAGACTAGGGGACGCCAGATCCGGGTGTCCCGGTGCCTAATCCGGCCTCTGGCAGCCCAAGGCCGACACCGAGAGACGGAACGCCCCAGGTCTAGGCATCCCCGGCGTTGCCAAGGGTCAGCCCCTGGCTGAGCGCGACAGCACCGCCGGCAGCCAGCCGGCGCAAGGACTGACGGCCACACGCCAACGCCACCCAACTTGAAGAGTGTCTGCCTCACAGGAAAGGCGCCCAGCGGCTGCAGCTATAAGCGCGTCCACAAAGGATAGAAACCGAACAAATCCAGGACGGTAGAGTCTGGATCCGGCCGCGAGCCACCACAGGAGGCAAATCCATTGTCGGAGGCTGAGCTTCGTGGATCTGAGCATGGAAAACACGGAAGGACTGAGGAAAAAGGGTAAAGGAGGCAGCAGCAGCACCGGCTTCGACGCCACAGCGGGCCACCACCGCCGCGCTGGCAGTTGGTGGTGGCGGCGGCAGCTAAAGATGGCCGGGGCGGGGTTTTTTTTTTGGCGGCCGAGTCACCCCTCCGGTCGCCCAAGGGGAGCGATGCGGAGGGGGTATGCGGCTTCCAATCTCATCCGGTGCCAGCTGAGGAGAAGCTCGGAACCGATGGGCCAGACCGGCTTCTATTGATTCTTGCAGAGTGTACAAGGTATGTCCAAAATCAAATCAAGCATGAGAACGCTGCAATGCCAATTGAGGGTTCAAAGCGATTCTTGGAGAGTTACTGCCACTCTCTAAATGAAATTCATCATCATCAAGTGTTGACCTAAAAGGAAAAGCACCAATGTGTAGTGAAGCAGTTCACAAATGCACCAATGCCTACAGTTCCCATGCTTCTTCACGATGGACGCTGCCATATTCAGGGTGAGTTAAGATCAATGTTGATGCGGCTTTCAAAAACAATGGGCTAGTTGGTATTGGCATTATTGCAAGAGATGAGTAGGGTTGTTATGCTACAGGAACCGCGTGAACAGTACACCTGACCCCTATGCTACAGATTAGTGGGCCCAGACCTGATCCCACTACCATAACACTACACCACCCCTTTGTAACACCCTAAAATTTCCATCACAAATAAATCATAGCAACTTGGTAGAATTTAATTTTCTAAGGACTTAATTAAAATTTTAAATTAATTTGAGCCTAAAAATATTTAAACATCATTTAAATAATTTTGGAGCAATAAGTGCTTGTGCATCATATTTAAATTGCATGTCTTTTGTTTGATTTGTGTGGGAATTTCAAAAATCATGAAAAGTCCAGAAACCGTCCCTAAACTCTCTCTCAATCTCTCTTTCACCCCTCGGCCCAGCCCATCTCTCTCCCTCTCTTTTCTCTCCCGCAGCCCACCTCCCTTTCCCTTTTCTTTTCGGCCCAGCAGCGCGCGGCCCAGCTCTTCCCCCCCTCCTTTCTTCCCTTCGCGCGCGGCCCATTCCCATTTCCGGCCCAGCTGCAGCCCCACTCCTTCCCCTCCTCTCACAGCCGCCAACAGGTGGGGCCCACCTGTCGGGTTCGCCCCCAACCTCCAGCCTCGCCGCCCGATCGCGCCGCTCGGACTCCCTGGCACCGCTCCAGCTCCCCTCTCCCCTTCGCTCTCCCCTCCACCGAGCCAGGGTTAATGCTCGGTGGAGCACCCGCCTCCGACCTCTCGTTCCCGCCCCCACTCGCTCTCTCTCTCTCTCTCGAAACGCTCTCCCCCACCACCGAGCGCCATTGATGGCCGACCCATCCCTTCCCCTCGGCACCGACCCTTCCTTCCCCTCCCTCCGCTCTACTTATACCACGGCCGAGCCTCCGTGCACCCCCTTCACCCACTCGCGCCATGTATTCTCCTTGGAGCAGCTCCAATCCACGCCGCCGCCGCCGCCCGAGCGCTGCCGTGTCGTCAATCCACCGCTCCGGCACTGCTCCATCCCGTCCAGCCACTCAGGAAGCTTCGCGCTGCGGTAAGCAACACATCGAGCCCTTTCTCGCTCTCTGTCTCGCTCTGTAACACCCCGACGGCCCTCACCGGAGCTCCGTCGCCGCCGTTTGTCGACGAGCGCTGCCGCCGCAGCAAATTGAACGACGAGGACCCCCTGAACACGCTCGCCAACCTCCCAGCCACATCCAGAACCTTCCCGCGTTCGAAATCGTGGCCGGGACTTCGAGTTCAGGAAAATCCCGACGAGTCCGCCGCCGCCCGCCTCTGTTCACCGTCGACCGCCGGCTTCGCCGCGCAAACCTCGACGAGATCACTCCCAACGTGTTTGCCATCTCACCCCGGTTCTATAGCAGCAAACCGCGCTCGAAACCATGCCGCACAGCTCGAGTTCGAGCTTCGCCGGCGAAATTCCGGCCCGGCGCCGCCGCACGCCGGCGTCCCGCCGCCGCCCGACCTGCCCCTTCCCTGTCAGCCGTCCGATTCGCATCCAACGGCCCACATCCAACCCGACCCGAGTCAATCCGGCCGAGTAACGGTCAACCGAGGCCATTTTGCAAAAGAGACCCTAAGCTTTTCCTTAATCAACCCGCCGTCCTGTCTAGTTCAAAAATAATTAGATTTAGGTCCTGATTCTTACAGAAAACACCCCAAGCTTCTCTGTTTTTGTATCCCGAAACCCAGCTCCTGTCTTTTTACGTGTTAGCCCTCGGGTTTACTGTGTATTTGTGTTTTAGTTCTTGGTTTCTTTCAGTTTAGCCCCCGTAGACTTAGTTTCTTTGCCAGCAAGTCCCTAAACCTTGTTTTAGCCATATCTTTTCCGTCTTAAATCTGTTTTTAGCGTTTTTGGTGTCCAAACGTTCGTCTTTTCGAGCTTGTTAGTTTTAGACGCTTGTTTTAGTCTGTTAGAAATGTTTGATGTACTGTTTTCTTATTGTTGTATGTTTTAATCGTAGATATCGTACCAGTTGCAACCGAGCCGCCCGTCGACGCGGATCAAGAACAACTTTTCGAAGAAGAAGAGGATTTCTTTGTAGAGCAAGGAAAGTGGCCCTCCCCGCATATTCTTTTGTCCTATATAATTGCATGACAACTAAAATTTACTTTAATTGCATTAATATGATGGGAACACCTTTTTTAAGGATTTACCTAGTCTTTTACCATGATCCCTTGTAAACAACCCCGATTTAAATAAAGTTTTGGGTTAGATATGCTTAGCGTTGCTATACCTTGGGGAATGATAAAATTTGGATCTTTTATAATATATTGATTATATCATGGCAACTCTGTTGGTGAAACGATGGTTAATATAAGAGAACTTTTCTTTAATCGGAACATGGAGTGACCACCCAAGAAAACAGCGCAACCATGGTGTTAATGGGCTCTGACCTTAGCCAATTAATTAGGCGTGTGATCGCACTGACGGCCCTATCCGACCACGAGGAGCAGAGGGGGATTGGGGTTGCAGGGGTCACAGCCCGGTCCTCTTGGGGTAGCAACCTTGGCTAAGGTGCTGACCATTAGGGAGGTTTGTGGACCGCCCTAGTCTGTAACTTTGCGAGTCGTTGGTCTATTGCACACCTTTGTAAAGGCTTCGTAGTGGACCCCTAGCCACTCACCTCGGAAGTGTTTAAGGGTCTAGCTAACCCGGGCAACATGGGGAACACGAGCTATGGTGAAAGTGTGCAACCTCTGAAGAGTGTAAAACTGATATATCAGCCGTGCTCACGGTCAAGAGCAGCTTGGACCCTCACATGATAATTGAACTTAAAGATGGAATCTAAATCGTGGTTTTACTCGTGGGTTTTTGAATAAGATGTTCTTTTAAATCTTTAAGTGGGTTGGTATAAACTTACATCTAGTAAATAGGAAATTGCTAATAAAACTTGATCAACTCTAAAAAGCTCACTGCTGTGAACCATAGCCTATCCTTGTGGCCTTGCATTTCCCCCCGCTTGCTGAGTACCTAGTTAGGTGTACTCACGCTTGCCATTGCTGATTCAGAAGAAGGAAATGGAGAAGAATACTACAACGACTACGACGAGTTCTGAGGCTTGCGTTTCCCCCAGTCAAGATGCCTGTGGAAGATGGAAGTTGAAGACACCTCGTTTAGCTATCGCTTGTTCTACGAATAAGACCTTCGTGTCTCTCGAGAGTGTAATATGAATATTATAATAAATCTCTTGTCCTTAGAACACTGTGTTTTGATATTACACTCTTTTATCTATCATATGTGTGTAAACATGATCCTGGCGCACATATGAGATGCACTTGGTTTTCCCTCGAAAATCGGGTGTGACAGAGTGGTATCAGAGCCGTGTTGACTGTAAGACGCAGCCTTAAGTTATAACTGGTCAGAAATTAAGGACTCAACATCTAGAAAGCCATGTCATCTTTCAAAATTACCCTATTTTCGCATAAAAATCTAATTTATATTGTTTTTTTTTAAAAAACCTCATCCTTTTGATTTGTTCTATACTGAGTCAAATTTTCTTTTCCTCTTGTCAGATGGTTCGTGAGTATCAGACTGCTCGTGTTGTCACCGGAGGTTCACGCCCTGCTGGACCGTCAGTTCCCCAGCACCCCGAGGAGGCACCAGCTGAGGAGGTCCCGGTACAGGTACTGCCTGAGGCACAGGCAGAGGCACAGGAGGAGGAGCCACCTCAGCTCTTCGACGGCACTGTGCTTGAGGTGGACGCCGACGGAGACATGGTGATTCCACCAGCTGCTCCTGCTGCCGGCGACGCTGCACCAGACGCTGCTGGTGGTGACCCAGACGACTCTGGGGATGACAGCAACGAGGAGGAGCCCAGTGATGGGGATGACCCCGACATGGAGGTGGACGACCAGGAGAACGACAACAACAATGACGAGGGGGAAGATCCAGAGGAGCCTCGCCAGCGTGGTCCGGAGTACCACCTTCACGCCTCGTTGGGTGGGACCGGGCAGTTCTGCAGACTGCTGGAGGAGTTACTGGTGTTTTTAGAGTTCACTCTAAAGCCTCAGTATGTGGTCGAGCACTTTGAGGAGCCCGGCCTGGAGGACTACTACACAGCTCAGGTACACATCCGGGTACCTCAGCCAGAGGCTTCCGGATGGAGGATCCGTTCGACGCACTACAAGTGTGTTCCCTTCTCCACCGAGGACGCCGCCATCAACGACACTGCCAGAAGGGCACTCTACTCCTACAGCTACTGTTTCCGCGACCAGCTGCACTACTCCGACTTCCGCCACGTACCCAGCCGACCTGTTGGTACTGAGGACACGGTGGTACCAGCTTCTCAGACAGGAGACGACCGTGTGGACGTCCTTGCTCGAGTCACGGCTGCGCTTAACACCAACCTGGAGGGAGCCACCTCCGAGATCGAAGGACTGCACGGGAAGCTCCAGGACGCTCAGGCCAAGATCGCACAGCTTGAGGCTCAGCTTGCGGGGCAGGCACCCCCAGAGGAGATGGTACAGCACTGCACCACGTCTTCTCCACCGCGCAAGAAGCTTCGCTACGGCACCCCAGGAGCTACCACCAGTCTTGGCTAGGAGTCTTAGATGTCTACCTTTTCCTTTTGTTAATAATTCCGTTCCTGCGAGGACGATGCGTTGTAATAATGATTGGTTGGTTGAACACATGCTTGAGTTGGATTTATGTGATGAATGAATGCTTTTGTGGAGTGATGGCCACAACTGCGTTAATAAAATAATTAGTTTAATTAATTAATCTTAGCCCCCTTATGCTTTTACCTTACTCATCTTTATCAGTTCAGTACTTATCGGAGATACCTTTCTCTAACACTCAGATGGTAAACACCAGGTCAGGAGTAGGACAAGATATTCCACCCGTGATACGAGCCCATATCGCAAGTCATCGAAATCAAGCACCACCTCCCCCACCAAACCCACAAATGGATCCGGCTATGCAACAATTTCTGGCTGCCCAAACTCAACTGCTGCAGACTCTCGCCGCAACAGTGCAGAACTTGCAAGCACAACAAAATCAGCCACCACAGCCAGCACCAGCACCACTTCCGCCCAGAGACAAGCATAAGGAGTTCATGAGCCACCGTCCGCCCACTTACTCTCACTCATCAGATCCCTTGGATGCTGATGACTGGCTAAAAGTTGTCACCAGGAAGCTGGAGATGACACAATGCACCGATCGTGAAATGGTGCTATACACTGCAGGCAGACTTGAAGGACCAGCGGCTGACTGGTGGGATGCGTACACCGCTGCACATGCCGCACCACAGAACATCACCTGGCAAGAGTTCAGGGATAGCTTCAGAGCTTACCACATTCCCTCTGGAGTTATGAAGCTTAAGCAGAAGGAGTTCCTCGCACTGAAGCAAGGCAAGATGTCAGTCAGCGAGTATCTGGACAAATTCACCAAGTTGTCTTGCTATGCACCTGAGGAGGTCAACACTGATGCCAAGAGACAAGAACGATTTCTGGATGGTCTTATAGGGCCACTCAATTATCAGCTACAGAGTCACATCTTTCCAGATTTCCAGTTTCTTCTAAATAAAGCTATTGGCCTGGAGAGCAAGCGCAAGGAGATTGGTGAACACAAACGCAAGTTCCAGTCTCAAGGACAGTCCAGCAGTAACACTCGCCCCCGCTACAATTCCTCTCAGGGTTCTTACTTCCGCTCTGGTGGACAGAATGGAGGTTATCCACAGAACATGCAGCTGCAACGTTCATTCCAGCAGCCTCAACGCTTCAATCAGCAATCACCCCGCACTCCTAATCCTCAGCAGAATCGGTCAAACAACAACTCAGCCACTCCCCGCCCAAACAATGCCACAGGCGCTCCTGCGAGAAACAATGCTCCAGTACAGCCAAATGGGTGTTTCAAATGTGGAGAGTTAGGACACTATGCTAACAGCTGTCCTCAGCGTGGAATGCATACTCCACAGAGAGGCAACGAACAGAGAACTGAGAAACCTTCATCACAAGTTCGTCCAGGAAACTCAAGTGCACAAGGCAACAGGGCTCAGCGGAATTTTGTTCGTGGAAGAGTGAATCATGTGACCGCGGAACAGGCCCAAGAAGCCCCAGGAGTTGTACTTGGTACGTTCCTTGCCAATTCTATACCTGCAACAATTTTATTCGATTCTGGAGCAACGCATTCATTTATTACTGAACAATTTGTGGCAAAACATGGTATGACCATGAGAGCTATGAAAAAGCAACTATTAGTTAATACTCCAGGCGGAGAAATGCAAGCCAATTTAATATGCCCACAAGTGACTCTTAACATCATGGGAGTAGATTTCCCAGCTGATCTGGTAGTTCTAAAATCTTGGGGAATAGATGTAATTCTGGGAATGGATTGGTTACACCAGTGGGATGGATATATTCAGTGCCGAAAGAAGTCAGTGCTCTTAACCAGCCCTCAAGGAGACAGAATTGAGTATGTGGCAACTCCCTCATTGATAGAAGGCGGAGCAATAAATTCTATGGAAGGCAAGACTCTGGAAGATATCGAAGTAGTGAACGAATATCCGGATGTATTTCCCGATGATTTACCAGGTATGCCACCTGACCGAGATATTGAATTCAGCATTGAACTTTTACCTGGTACTGCTCCTATATCTAAGAGGCCATATAGAATGGATGTTAAAGACTTGGCAGAACTTAAGAAACAAATAGAAGAATTGTTAATTAAAGGGTTTATCCGTCCTAGTTCGTCACCCTGGGGAGCCCCTACTCTCTTCGTAGACAAGAAAGATGGCTCTAGAAGGATGTGTGTAGACTATCGATCTCTTAATGAGGTCATCATCAAAAACAAATATCCCTTGCCTAGGATTGAGGATCTGTTTGATCAGATGAGAGGTGCAAAAGTGTTTTCTAAGATAGATCTGCGATCTGGATATCATCAGTTGAGGATCCGTCCAGAGGACATTCCTAAGACAGTTTTCACGTCCAGATACGGATTGTATGAGTTTACCATCATGTCCTTTGTATTGACAAATGCTCCAGCATACTTCATGTATCTGATGAACAAGGTGTTCATGGATTATTTGGACAAGTTTGTAGTAGTGTTCATCGACGACATTCTGATATTCTCTCAGAATGAGGAAGAACACGAAGAATATTTGAGGCTTGTATTGCAAAGACTTCGAGAACATCAGTTATATGCCAAGTTCAGCAAGTGTGACTTTTGGTTAAAGGAAGTTTCATTTCTTGGTCATGTTATCACCGATGGAGGAATAGCAGTGGATCCAAGTAAAGTTCAGGATGCGTTGAACTGGAACCCTCCAAAGAATGTGCCTGAGATCAGGAGTTTTCTCGGATTGGCAGGTTACTACCGCAGGTTTATTGAAGGCTTCTCAAAGATCGTGAAACCGCTTACAACCTTACTAGAAAAAGGAAAAGAATTCAAATGGGATGATAAATGCCAAGCTAGTTTTGAAGAATTGAAGAAAAGGTTGACTACAGCCCCTGTATTGATAATGCCCGACATTCACAGAGGGTTTGACGTATATTGCGATGCTTCATGACAAGGTCTTGGGTGTGTTTTAATGCAAGAAGGAAAAGTAGTGGCTTATGCTTCCAGACAACTGAGAAAACATGAACAAAATTATCCCACACATGATCTAGAATTGGCTGCTGTCGTACACGCGCTGAAAATTTGGAGACACTACATGATTGGTAACAAGTGTCGGATCTTTACCGACCATAAGAGTTTGAAGTATATCTTCACTCAAAAGGATATCAATCTTAGACAACGTAGATGGCTAGAGTTAATCAAAGATTATGATTTGGACATCCAATATCATCCCGGAAAGGCTAATGTTGTGGCAGATGCTTTGAGTCGAAAGAGTCAAGCAAACATGCTTATAGCTCGGTTGAAACCGCAAGAGTTGTGTTGGGAAATGGCACGGCTCAACTTGGGAATCGTTGCCCAGAGTGAATCTATGACCTTGGAAGTCGAATTAACGCTTGAACAGGAGATCAGGAAAGGGCAGTTGACAGACAAAAAGATTAAAGAGTTTGGAGAATTGATTGATTCAGGAAAAGTTCCAGATTTTAAGAGAGACGATCAAGGAACAATTTGGTTTAGGAACAGGATATGTGTGCCAGAAGACAATTGCCTTCGTGAGATTATACTGAAGGAAGCTCATGACTCGGCATACTCTATACACCCTGGTAGTACCAAGATGTACCAAGATTTAAAACAGAAATACTGGTGGTACGGAATGAAAAGAGATGTCGCAGCTCATGTCGCCTTGTGTGACATATGCCAAAGGGTAAAAGCAGAACATCAAAGACCAGCCGGTTTGCTGCAACCACTGAAAGTACCTGAGTGGAAATGGGAAGAAATTGGTATGGATTTCATTGTAGGTTTACCTCGTACACGCGATGGTTATGATTCCATATGGGTTATCGTGGACAGGTTAACCAAAGTTGCTCATTTTATACCAGTTAAAACCACTTACTCAGGAGCCAGGCTAGCAGAGTTGTACATGTCACGGATAATATGTTTGCATGGAGTTCCTAAAAAGATAGTGTCAGATCGAGGCACTCAGTTTACATCACGTTTTTGGAAGAAGCTACATGAGTCAATGGATACGAAATTGAATTTCAGTTCGGCATATCATCCACAGACTGATGGTCAAACTGAAAGGACGAATCAAATTTTGGAGGATATGTTAAGGGCTTGTGCTTTAAAGCATGGAGGTAGCTGGGATAAAAGTTTACCATATGCAGAGTTTGCTTACAACAACAGCTATCAATCTAGTCTCAAGATGGCACCGTTTGAAGCCTTGTACCGAAAAAAATGCAGAACACCCTTGTACTGGAATCAAACGGGTGAAAGTCAACTCTTTGGACCAGAAATTATAATAGAAGCTGAAAGACAAGTCGAGATAATTCGGGAGAATCTTAAAACCGCACAGTCACGCCAAAAGAGTTACGCTGATCCTAAAAGAAGAGAAGTGGTATTCGAGGAAGGAGATTATGCTTATCTCAGAGTATCACCTATCAGGTGTCGTGGCCGTTGAGGCTGGAGATGCAGCGACCTACACCTTGGCGACGACGGAAGATGCACTTGCAGGCGATACCACTGCCGTTGACTTGGCCGACAGGTGTATTGCAGCGGCTGCTGGTGGAGCTGTCAGCGAGGTTGTCGAAGGAGGTGGCTGTGACTTCGCTGGTGAGCCAATCACGTCAAGCTTCATCTTCACCGTCTCCAACAGGGCATAGATGTCACGGAACAAGGATTGGGTCTCTGTTATGGGTGCCATTGGTGATGATTGCTGCGTTGGGTGGGAGAATAGGAACAAAATTGTTGACACGAAAGCGCGTCAACACACTCGAAGATCGATCGAACACGCAGCACGGCCGTCACAACGGCCAACTCCTGACTTCCCGGGGCAAACCGGTCAGACCGGTCTATAGAACCGGTCAGACCGCTTCTGGTCGGGAGGTCGTGAAGACCTAGAAACCCAAGCTCGGGAGGGACCCCGTCGGAGCTCGAGCAATCTAGGGTTGCTCTAAGGTCGGCAGGCCACCTAGAACGCCCTTGAACGCCGTAGAGACGAGCAAAGAACAGAATATGGGGGTTGGAAAAGACTAGGGTTTGAGAGATAAAAAGTAAAGGATAAATGTGTTTGATTCGATTGGAATACCTCAATCGGCCTTCTAGCCTTTATATTTATAGGCCGGGGAAGTCTTACCCCTTTCGAATAGGTTACAATATGGGACTAAAACTCGGAATCCTAATCCTACTGGAATTACAGAAGCAAACCGGTCTGACCGGTTTGGCAAACCGGTCAGACCGGTTTGGCCCAAGGCCCAATTTGACCGTCAACACATGCCCCCTGCGTTTTTAGTGAACTTGAGAACTAAAAAGCAAGTAAATATGACTCAGGAGCTAAAAATTTATACTAAGGGCGATATTAACAAAATATCGGCCATCGATCTTCATGCATCTTGCCAAACACTTGGATAGAATTTCTTCAGATATCTCCCGTTGATAGCTTTAGGCAAATGATTTCCCTTCAGTGTCTCTAACATGTAAGAATTCCCAAATATGACTTTGAAAACTTTATAAGGCCCTTCCCAACTTGGCGACCATTTACCAAACTTGTTGCTTTTTGCTCCAATGGGCAAGATCGTCTTCCAAACAAGCTCACCAACTTGAAAATATTTGCCTCGTACCTTCTTGTTGTAAGCTTTAGCAACCCGAAGCTTATCCTTCTCAATCTCCTTTAAAGCCTTCAATCTTTTGTCGGTTACCTCATCAATATTGTCCAACATCAAATTGTGGTAATCAACAGCATCAAGGTCATTTTGTTTAGCCAACCTATAAGCGTCCAGATTTACCTCAACAGGTAAAACGGCTTCTTGACCATATACAAGCTCAAAAGGAGTAACTTTAGTAGCACCATGTCTAGATATACGATGAGCCCATAATGCTTCGGATAAAACTTCATGCCATCTCTTAGGATTTTCTGCTATCTTTTTCTTGATCAATTTAATCAAAGTTTTATTACTTGACTCGGCTTGTCCATTAGCCTGAGCGTAATATGGAGATGAATTGAGCAACTTAATTCTATAGGATTCGGCGAATTCACGTACGTCCTTAGACATAAAAGAAGTACCTTGATCCGTTGTCAATGTTTGAGGAATACCGAATCTATGAATAATATTTTGAGTAACAAACTCAATCACCTCGCGATGCGTCATATTCTTCAAAGGAATCGCTTCAGTCCACTTAGTAAAATAATCCGTAGCAACCAATATGAAACTATGTCCTTTTGATGATGGAGGATTAATTTGTCCAATAAAATCCAATCCCCAACCTCGGAACGGCCATGGCTTAATAATAGGATGCATCAATGCAGCAGGAACAAATTGTAAATTTCCAAACCTCTGACATTCTTCACATCCTTTGTAATACTTAAAACAATCTGCCGTCATAGTAGGCCAATAGAAACCGGCTCGTCTAAGTAACCACTTCATCTTTGGAGCCGATTGATGTGTACCACAAATACCTTCATGGACCTCAGCCATGGCAACCTTGGCCTGATCCGAGTCAAGACACTTTAACAATAAATCTTCGGCGTTCCGACGATAGAGTTCATCGCCAAGCAAAACGTATTTAAATGACGTTCGCCGAATATTTTTATCTGCACCACGACCAGGATCTTTCAAATAAGTAATAATAGGCACTCTCCAATCCTGATCTTCAACTTTGGATTGATTAGCATCATCCAAAGGATTTTTGCTTCTGTCAGGGGACGAAGCGGTCTGACCGCTTTCAGAACCGGTCAGACCGGTTCTGGCAGTAAAACCGGTCTGACCGGTTTCTGAAACCGGTGTGACCGGTTCGTCCAGAACCAAAACCTCGGCTTTTGTTCGCATCGGTTTTTGGAGATAGAAATATTTCTTTGCAACCATATAACCAGATGCTTTCTGAGCCAGAGTATTTGCCTTATCATTATCTTCTCTCGGAATATGTTTGATAGTAAATTCATCAAAAGAAGCGATGATATCAAGACATCTATCAAGATATGCATTTAATGAACCGTTATAACATTGGCATACCTTTGATACTTGATGTACCACCAGGAGCGAATCACCAAAAGCCTCAACATGCTTTACTCCCATGTCTTGCAAAAATTCCAAGCCAAATAGAAGAGCTTCATATTCAACTTGATTATTGGTTCGCTTTTCTTCCAATCGGTTTGAAAATTCAAAGACGGCACCACTTGGAGAAATCAAAACAACACCAATTCCTTGTCCATCATTGCAAACCGATCCATCAAAGTATAATCTCCATGGTGTACAAGCAACATAGCCGACGTCGAATTCACAACTATCATTTATCCGATGTTCAACAATAAAATCAGCTACAATTTGGCTTTTCATTGATTTTAAAGGTTCACAAGCCAAATCATACTCAACTAAAGCATAAGCCCACTTACCGACTCTCCCGCTAGAAATCGGTCTTTGCAACATATGCTTAATTACATCGGTTTGACACAACACGATGCAAGTACTAGATAGTAAATAATGCCTTAATTGAATACAAGCATGATACAAGGATAAACACAACTTCTCAATGAAAGTATACCTTGTTTCTGCATCGATGAGACGTCGGCTTACATAAGCAATCACATACTCCTTGTTGTCGATTTCTTGAGTCAAAACAGCTCCAATAGTTCTATCTTCAGCCGCCACATAAAGTCTGAACGGAACTCCCCGCTTAGGCGCCCTAAGCACCGGTGGTGAAGACAAGTACTCTTTGATCTTCTCAAAAGCTTCTTGCTGTTTTGCCCCCCAGTTAAAATCGGCTTCATCTTTCAACCGAAGTAAAGGAGTAAAAGCATCAACCTTTCCAGACAAGTTAATTATAAATCTTCTCAAGAAATTTACCTTGCCTAGAAACTTTTGCAAATCCTTCTTGCAAGTAGGAGCTTCGACTTTCTTCATAGCCTCAATTCTCTTGGGATCAACTTCTATGCCGTTCTCATGAATAACAATCCCAAGAAACTTTCCAGCCGAAACACCAAAAGCACATTTGAGTGGATTCATCTTTAAACCATACCGTCGCATCCTTTCAAGAGCAAGTCTTAAATCGGCTAAATGAGAATCCAAGCCATCCGATTTAACTACAATATCATCAATATACACTTCCACAATAACACCAAGTAAATCATGAAATATTAAATTCATAGCTCTTTGATAAGTTGCACCGGCATTCTTTAATCAAAGGTCATAACTACCCACTCAAATAAACCAATAAATCCCGGACATTGAAAGGCCGTTTTGTGCATATCCTCTTCGGCCATGAATATTTGATTATATCCGGCATTACCATCAAGGAAACTAACAACACGATGTCCAGAAGCTTCATTGATTAAGACATCGGCTATAGGCATAGGATATGAATCTTTTGGAGTGGCTTTATTAAGATCTCTAAAATCAATGCAAACTCTAAGTTTTCCCGAATCCTTCTTTTCAACGGGAACAATATTAGAAATCCACTCCGCATAACGACAAGTCCGAATAAAACCAGCATCTAATAAACGGTTAATCTCTTCTTTTATTCGGTCATAAATAGCGGGATTAAAACGTCTAGCCGATTGTTTAAAAGGTCTAAAACCGGCTTTTATTGGTAAACGATGCTCAATTAAGTCACGACTTAAACCAGGCATCTCACGGTACTCCCAAGCAAAACAATCGACATACTCTTTCAACAAATTTAATAATTCGGCTTTAAACTCAGCCGATAAATTTTTGTTTACAAAAGTAGGCCTAGGAATAGTACCATCACCAATATCTATTTTTTCTAAAGGATCAGCTGATGTAAAACCTTGACCCAGCTTATCCATATCACCGAAATCTTCAATGGCTTCGAACGTACCGGCCGAATGTTCTCGATAATGATCAATTCGGTCTTGAAGCCACTGTCCAGACGCAAACCGGTCTGACCGGTTCCCAAAAGCGGTCTGACCGGTTTGGCTTGATCGGCGCTGTTCAGATCCAAACCGGTCTGACCGGTTTCCAGAAGCGGTCTGACCGGTTTGTCTCTGTTGATTTTGTTGCTCCATTAATTACAGCAAGTAATTCAACCGATTTTCCATCGGCTTTAATGTAGCAGGAACAAAACCATCCTTAGTGCAACTGATCAGCTCATAGTCGGTCAAATCCATGCCCGACAAACATTGGACCTTCTCATTTGCACTAAGAGAGTCGGAATCGGCCGTTGCAACAAAGGAAGAATTGTCACCATGGACAATCTCAACTTCGTCGCCGATCCACTGAATGAGATATTGATGCAAGGTAGATGGAATACATTTATTTGCATGAATCCAATCTCGACCAAGGATTAAACTAAAGTTACCTTGCATCTCGGAGACGAAGAAAACCGTAGCAATAGTCTTGCTCCCGACGGTCAACTCCATAGAAGCCACCCCCTTGGCACCAATGGGATCACCTCCACCAACTCCACTGACCGTCATATTCGTCTTGATCAATTCTTCGTCTTTCCCGCCAATCTTCTTGTAGAGAGAGTATGACATGAGATTCACAATAGCCCCACCATCAACCAACATACGAGAAATTGGCTTCCCGTTGATGTGCCCTCTCATATACAAAGCCTTGAGATGATTTTCTGATTCACTAGGCTTCTGAAACACAGCATCTCGCGGCCCAAGTTGAAGATGAGAAATTTCCTCCTCCGGCACCACACAATAATCAGAAGATAAATAGACAACATTAATTTCCATGTTGTCACGCTCTGGAGAAGGCTCAAAATCAACTAACTCTTCATCTTCAACCACTGGAGGAATCGGTGGAGTAGTTTCGATGGTTGAAGAAGCACCAGCCCCCGCTTCTGTCATCAAACCGGTCTGACCGGTTTCAGAAACCGGTCTGACCGCTTCTGCAGCGGTCGGCTGACCCAAACCGGTCTGACCGGATTCAGAAACCGGTCTGACCGGTTGTGCTGCTGATTGCACAACGGGTTTAGCTTGCCAAATCTTGGTCTGAGGGATCATAGGCCTGTAGTTGTTGAAGTAGTCATCCCTCATCTTCTCAGCTTCTTGTTCCCTTTTTTCTTTGTTTCTCAAGCGCTGTAGTTTCCGCTTATGTGTATGAGTCAACCCAGAAGGACACCACCTTGGTTGAAAAACTTTCTTCACGCCCTTGCTACTGCTAGCCTCATGATCATTAACCATGATCGGCTTCTTGACTGGAACATGATCCGAATCTCCAATGACTATCGGCTTTTTACCCAAGTCTTGCATAGCCACTGGAATATCACCAATTTTTATGAATTCATTGGCTTGGGCTTGCACATCCTCCTTTTTCTCCTTGATACGGTATTCTTGCTTAGGAGGAACATGAATTCTTTGCTCAGACCGAAACCGGTCTGACCGGTTCATAAAACCGGTCTGACCGCTTTGATGAGCAGTCGAAAAACCTGATTGGTATGAGCCCAATCGGTCATGTACAGAACCACCACGGCGCTTGTAACTTATAGGATCAATCCAATGCTGTGGTGACCTCTGTCTCTTTTTTGTTGGCCGATCAACTTGAACGGCCTTTGTGTACTTATTCATGAGCTGAGAGAATGTAAGTCCTTGCTTCACAACCCTCCCTTGAATCTTTGGCTCATTGAATTTCCAAGTACCCACTTCCGGGCGCTTAGGCTTGAAAGTTCTTGGACGGTCTGGAGACAAACCGGTCTGACCGGTTTCGCCTGGCTAGCGGACCGATTCTCTTCCAAAGAACTTCCTTGCCCCCCGGGTCTTGATGTGTTAATAGTAATCTTCAGAGACTCTTTTCCATCCAGAGTTCTCCCAATCATCACTGTTCTGACCGGAACTTTGTCATCAACTTTTTCCGGTCTTGGATCTCCAATCACCACATTCTTACCCTTAGCTCCATCGGCTTGTTCCGGCCGAATCAGCATCTTGGTGTTCACATCCAAGGTATGAACAGGGAAAGGAGTCTTGTCAACTTGCATTTCGGTGAGCACCAATCGACCTTCATTAAGGGCCGATTGTACCTGTCGTCGAAAAACGTTGCAATCGTTGGTTGCATGAGAAAAAGAGTTATGCCACTTGCAATATGCATGATTTTTCAACTGATCGGCTGGTGGAATTGCATGAGAAAGTTTAATAAAGCCATTCTTAAGCAATTCATCAAAAACACGATCACATTTGGCTACATCAAAAGTAAATTTTTCTTCTTGCCGATTTTTCTGAATCGGCTTTAATGAAGGACAAGAACTAGGTTTACTTTTTGATGACCAAACAAATTCAGCGGCATAAATTTCTTTATCATCGTCCGAACTATCAGAATCATTATCAACAATATGCACGTTCGAACGATGGGGTTTAGCAGATTCTTTCGAATTTTTAAACTTAAGCTCTAGACTCATAGCTTTCATTTGCAAGTGATTAATAGTAAGGAAATCAGAACCTTCTAATTTTTCCTTGTAATTAGACCGTAAGCCCACAAAAGCTAAATCTGCTAAATCCTTTTCAGAAACAGTGATATTAAAGCATCGGTTCTTAACATCCTTAAATCTTTTAAAGTATTCAAGAACCGATTCCTCACGGTTTTGTTTAACCGATGTTAAATCAGATAATTTTGCCTCGTTTTCTCCGCTAAAGAAGTGATCATGAAATTTTCGCTCCAATTGAGTCCAATTATGGATAGAATTTGGAGCAAGCGAAGAAAACCATGAAAAGGCAGTTCCAGTTAAAGATAATGAGAACAACCGTATACGCAATGCCTCATAAAATGATGCCTCTCCTAATTGCAAAATATATTGACTAATGTGTTCCCAAGGAGTTCTATTATCTTCACCACTGAATTTAATAAAATCAGGAACACGCCAACCATTAGGATAAGGAACCAAATCAAACTCAGGCGGATACGGTTTCTGATATAAGCGTGCACTACCCAATTCAAGCCCGAGTTTTGCTCTAAGTGTATTAGCTATGTCTTCTTTAAACTTAGCTTACTCGGCTTGATATTTCTCATCACCTCTGTTATGTGGAATGCGGGGAACACCATACATCGTATTCTGAGAAGTACTCGGAATCGACGCGTGAAACGTGCCAGATCCGTGGGGTATACTTCCCGTGGTGCGTGGAATAGTGTAAACAAGACCAGAAGTAGATGTATTAGACAAAACCATCGCACCAGATGCTCCTGCACCCAACGAACCGGTCTGACCACCAGAGGGGGCCAAACCGGTCTGACCGGTTGTACAAACCGGTCTGACCGGTTCGTGGACCGAACCAGGGTGAGGTGTTTGTCCCGCATAAAAATTCACCGGCATGCCCAAATTAGAATCTAAAACATGTTCTGGCACGCCTGATGAGCTAGGTAATTCATTAGATTCTAAATTAATTTTATTTTTATCAGAATTACCCGTCATACTAGCAATTAATTCACTAGTAACAGTTTGTGCAGCAAGTAATTTATCATCCATCATGCGAGTAATTTGCTGCATTAAATCAGAGGATTCGCCAGTTACCTTTGGAAGTTCTTCAACTTGGTCGTTTGCCAGCTTGAAAGCCGGCATGACGAATTCCTCCACTCTCTTGACAAGACCACCGCGATCTTTCTTGAAGCCCTTCAAGAATTGCGTCCTGAAGTGCTCCTCGGCGATCAGGTACCGCTTCCGCTCCTCGTCCGTAAGCTCTTCCATCGTCGCGGCGATGATGTTGTCTTTGTCAAGGTCGCACGTTGATCCAGACATATTTGGAGTAGATTGAATCGGTCTTGAAACCAGATTAATCTGTCCCCAGCGGAGTCGCCAAAAAGTATGTTCACACGAAAGCGCGTCAACACACTCGAAGATCGATCGAACGCGCAGCACGGCCGTCACAACGGCCAACTCTTGACTTCCCGGGGCAAACCGGTCAGACCGGTCTATAGAACCGGTCAGACCGCTTCTGGTCGGGAGGTCGTGAAGACCTAGAAACCCAAGCTCGGGAGGGACCCCGTCGGAGCTCGAGCAATCTAGGGTTGCTCTAAGGTCGGCAGGCCACCTAGAACGCCCTTGAACGCCGTAGAGACGAGCAAAGAACAGAATATGGGGGTTGGAAAAGACAAGGGTTTGAGAGATAAAAACTAAAGGATAAATGTGTTTGATTCGATTGGAATACCTCAATCGGCCTTCTAGCCTTTATATTTATAGGCCGGGGAAGTCTTACCCCTTTCGAATAGGTTACAATATGGGACTAAAACTCGGAATCCTAATCCTACTCGAATTACAGAACCAAACCGGTCAGACCGGTTTGGCCCAAGGCCCAATTTGACCGTCAACAAAAATCAATCTAATCTGGTGAGGGGGGAAATTTGGTGATGGGAGAGGTCACAGGATCTAAGGCTCTAAATACCAAATTGTTATGGTAGATCTAGGGATAGCCCGAAGAACCTATTCGTCGCCCTCCCTCTAGAGGCTCTGACTACTTTTAGGGTTTTTCTTGCTTGCCTTTAGTTGATACAAAGATGTCTCTTTTATAGAGATGACTAACTTGACCCCTAAGCAAATATCCTAACGGAATCATCTAATTTATCTCTTTCCTAACAAACCCGAGGTACTGTTCACGCGCTACAGGAACTGCGTGAACAGTACACCTGACCCCTGTGCTACAGATTAATGGGCCCAGACCTGGTCCCACTACCATAACAAGGGTGCATTTCACGTGACTTCAGGGCAACTCCGATCCAATTATGTGAATGCGGAGGAAACTGAACTGATGGTGTGCAGGGAAGGGCTGAATTTAGCCATCCTATAGATTGACCGTCCCGTCACGCTAGAGACCGACTGTCACACGATCTGCTTAGCTCTTAAGTTCAAGGAAGAAAATCATTCAAGGCTAGCACTGTAGCTGAAAGAAGTGAAATTGCTCAGTGATGAGCTACGAGAGGTTAAGTTTGTTCATTGTAATAGAAACTCAAATAGGGTTACTCATGAATTAGCTAATTATGCCGGTAGAGAAATGTTGTCGACCATGTGGCTTCGGCGTGCCCCAGACTTTGTTGCTTCCCTAGTGGAGGCCAATATTTGTAACCCTATTATGCATTAATAAAGCTCAACCTTTTCTCGCAAAAAAAAATCAAGCTGTTGCTCGTAGGAGCTTTTTTCGCTGTCCACTGTTCAAGTACACTGGAACAAGGGGTCTACTGGACTACTTGTTCTTTGCTCAAGCTGATGTAGATAAAAAAACAACCAGAGTTACAATGGTGAAACCAAGTTGAACTACTTGACAACTGACAGGGCCTTCGAAGGTATTGTTCCTCTTAGTCAGTTCTCAGGAGTATTTCTTAGGTTTTGACAAGATCTTTTTTCTTTAATGTCAGGTCTCTGACCCTATCATGTATTGGCAGAAAAGGATGGGCCAATGCATGATGTGCAGTGGTCTTCTTCGGGCTCTGAATTTGCCGTTGTTTATGGATGTATCCTTACATTTACTGTCGTTTTATGCTATGAAGAATTTCGATCCAATGTACGTTTAGCCTTTTCTGTTCCCTTTGTCCTTTTATTAAGTGCTCCTTAATTTATCTCAGTTATGCCCGCCAAGGCAACAATATTCAACAAAAAGTGCAACCCTCTTCTTGAGCTTGGTGAAGGTCCTTACAAGTTACAACACTATAAGATGGAACCCCGAAGGGCGATGTATCCTAAGAATAATTTGGCCAGCCAGTGTTGCTGTGTGGTCTAGTTCAATAATGGGTGTGGGTATATTTAGTCTTATCTAGTATGAAAGTTGGGCTAATTTGACCATCTGGTCTAGTTTGATAATGGGTACGAGTGTATATTGTCTTTTTTCAGTATGGAGGAAGTTGGGCTAAGCCATATACATTTTACAAAACCTCATGCTTTAACAATATCCTTGACCTGGAGAGATGAGCAAGAATGCATTGAGAAACAGAAGGAGAAAAAGGCTGCTGAAGCGTCAGGTTCTCCTGTTGATGAAAGCTGATCAGCTGGTTCTGTTTCCTCAATTTACACCTTTTCAGCCACCGAGCTGACAGATAATCTTTCAATCTGGCCAAACGGCTATTGCCCTTTCTCCTTTGTATGTATTCACATTTATACTGTCTATGAAACTTAACATAGTTTGGCGCAAACTGTGACAATTTTTTATAGTTTCGTATTGTGATTTGTACAATTCAACCATTTACGTTCTTTTGTTCGGTGGATGCTATGATTTGACTAGCAAAGCTTATGATTATTGCATTGGAAACTTCGCTGCTGCTCTAGTTTTATAGAAACGTACAATAATAGTGAGATTATATGCAAGGCGTCAGCAATAGCATGGGCAATTAGAAAAATATGACAGAAGGACACATTGCTAGCTGAAGCTTGTGACAAGAGATTTCACATTTCTTGGCCACGAAAGGACGCGGAAATATTGATAAACAATCAAATTCTCCATACGAAGGCACAAAGAGACATGCTACTATCGTTAACATAGCTACACAAATTACTCAGTTTTGTGGTCAATCAGATGCACAAGTTATCACCATTCTTTGATTGGCAGGTTATGGTCTTAACTAAGCAGTCTCAGCAACTACAAAATTTCCAAGAATTCACTCACTCACATCATACTTTAACGAATCAGAGACGGCATTCGTGTCAAAGAACCAAAAAATTCATTGCTCCAGGAGACGGACATCTAGCAACTCATTGAAAGAGCCATGCAACAAAGTGTTTGCACACTCCTATTCTGCATTTCTTTTTTGAAGAAAACTATTCTGCATTCTGCGATGGGTCAAAAAAATGGATGCTGGACAGCCCAACTAAGACTCCTGGGCATGTGGACGCCAGTTTCCCCGGAAAAGCTCTTCCATACGATGGACAAACTTTTGTGGTTGTTGCCACCATGTCGGTTCTGAAGCAGCTGGTCTCTCGTACTGGTCCTCTTCTGAGTCTTCCTTCTGCATGAAGCTCTCAGAGAAGTTGCGCCATTTTTGCATGGCACGCTTCAGTCGGGCAGTCCTCTTACCAGTGACGAGATATCTGGTGTAATCCCTGGCAAGACGGTAAAGCTCCTCCCCTCTGATTATATGGATGTACTGCACCATTATAAAAATACAGAATGATTCAGTGGGCATGCTGGATAGTTAATTATGATAATAACAAACACAAATGCATATATTTGAATTTCGTAACGTCTGATAATGCATAAAATTGTAAGGTAACACATGAAAGAAAAGGGGGCTATAACCATTTTGTACTCGAGAGTCCACTCGCAAGCAGGAAATTATGAGATGTGAAGCCTATGGATCTTATTTCAGCAGTCCATGATAGCCAGTATAATTCATCAAATGAGTCTTCCAGGAATGGCAGAAGGAAGAATAAACATAATTACCACAAGTATGAAAGCGACAGTGGCTAAGATAACTTGGACAATTTCATCCAATATTTCCTTGAACGATTCATCTTCTAGGCCACCAGAACCACCACTGCCTCCACGTCGATTTCCATTCCCTCCACCTCCACCAGACGCTTGTTCTCTCAACTTAGCCACCTGCTCTTTCAGCAGGTCTTGTATGGGCCGGGGCCTCTTTGCATCAGCCATAGCTTTCTTCAACGATTCCATTAAAGGCTGCAACAAAGCAACATACAAGTTCAACAATCTGTTCAGAAAAGTTAATGCACACTGCTGACAGAAACCAAATGTATGTAAATACATGTTTCTGGGATAGAAACTTCCCCTAGATGTTTGGTTCCTTGATCAACCCAGCTATATCCTAATATCTATCCTCGATCTGTGTTTGAATTCAATACCATTCCCTAACATAGGAAATTGAACGGCCTAACTTATGTGATAGTGTTGTAGCAAAAAGCAGTTTCCAGATTCATCAGAGGCTAGGTTCCATTGAAAATGATTTGCATCAGTTGAACTTCATAATTTAACTCTCTCAAGTGGTTGATAACAGTAACACCCAATATCAGTATCAATACAGAAAGCAATCAAGCAAACGGAATTTTCAGATCACAACTTACAAAAAACAACAAAACTATTCTACCTAAAGGAGTACGAAAAAGTTCTGGGCCAATACAAGAGCAGGTTTGTTTCAATCCACCAAATACATCAAACATTAATTCAATTTAACAAATATCTAAGTGCACAGTATGGGCATGTGTTATATGCAAATAAAACTATTACAGAGAAGCAATCCAGCCAATGTTAGCAATGTTTTCCTTAAATCAACAAAGGCCAAGTGAACTAATGGTGCCCATAAATCACCAACTAACCTAGCAAAAACTGGCCCCAGACAAAGCTTGGGAATGACCAAAATGTTGGTAATAGGCAAGCAAAGCCACTATAAGACGACTACTGTTCATAATACGTATAAGACAGACTAGAATCATGTCATAAAAGCAACACAGCTACACATCTTTGAATGATAAGAAATATAACGCATAGAAGGAAAGCTATAGAAGCTACTTACATCATCAGCACTGTCAGGGTTTCCCTTTCCACTTAAGGCACAAACAGGAGTAAGCCTTTTGTGGCTAGCAGCGATGAGAACTAGTCTCGGGTACACTTTCCTTTGCAACTTGTGAAATCCAAGAGCATGCGAGCGTAAGGGATACTGACTGGTGCTCCCAATACCTGCTATAGGCCTGTTCATAACAAGCCCACCATGAGGCTTGCAAGTTGTAGCTTGGAAGTAGCTCATTCTTTCCAGCTTTTTGAATAATTAAACTAACAAGAGCCAAACCTGCAGGTTCGTATTAAGTGCAAGAACTTCTTAAATTAGGCCAAAAAAAAAACCAATGCTTCAAAGGCAGTGAAACAATAGTTATCATTAAATAAGATAACAGCACAATCTAACACATATTTTTACAATCCAATCATGAAAAATGACATCAAGAAACAATGAAATTTTAGAATGATTCCAATAGGTTGGCAAGATTAAGATCATTTTCCTACTTCTCAAAAATTTCAAGCAATGACTATCTCTTTCATTCAGTTATATAATTAACAAAGCGCATGACTATTTGGTTCTCTATCCCTCAAGACGGAAAAAATGCCATTCATGCATCACAAATAGAACTTTTACGGACACCTGTCAGCGAGACAACCATGACCAGATTAAAAGCAAAACGAATCCAGCCTTCGAAGAAAGACTATGAACTTCCATCCTTGATGTTCATTCGCAACCACTACCAGAGATTGTATTGGGGTGGGGATGAGGGGCTGGGGCTGTTCTGTACAGCAAACCAGAGTACAACACAACACAGTCCCTCAGACATCCTTTCTGCTTAGAAATCCAAATGACTAATCTCGATTAAATAATAAAATTCAACAGAGGAAATGACAGGACCAGATAATTCTAAGTTATCTGTCAAATGAACATTGTTACACTCAAATAGAAAATCTATTACCACCCATCTTATTTTCCAAATAGGGATGACATAGTAGAAAGTGGGCATAAGACAACCAGCAAAGCAGATAGCAGTAAAATTATCATGTGATATGGGGTTCAGTTGAACCCCAAATATGCCTAAAACATTATACACCTACCTTGGTCGTAAGACCTACAGATCAACTGAAATCAATCCTGCACGCCCTAAAAAGTTGGCAAATAACAAAAATTAGCATGTCCAGGCAAATTTTGGCTGGTTCACTCATTTCTTGTCACAATTTTTGCTGGGAAGCATCCCCACCCTAATGCGACAAACACCTCATCTTCATTCTCTTGTCTCAGCTTGATTATGGGCTGCTGAGCGCAAATAAACACAACTTTGACATGTATAAGTACAGTACATCAACAAAACTTTCTAGTACTTAGGCTGCAGTGTGCTTCCTCCTAATGCCAAAGATCACTTCCAGCTTATCATGAATCACAATTAAGTCATAGACACGAAAAAATACAAGCACAACGAATATTGATAGGATAAGAAGAAATCGGGATGAACCAAAAATAATCTAACCAATCTGCAATGTTTTTGGGAGGCATGCACAATCCGGGTTCAATGAACCCCGGACTGCCCCTACCACCGCCGGCCACCCCCGCTGCCCTCGGCCGCCGATAATGGCGCCGCCGGCCGCGCCACCCACAAGAGGTCTTTCACACCGCCATTCGCTAACCGAGGAAGCGCCCCCCCCCCCCCCCCTCCCCGCCCCTCCCCCCACCCCCGCCCTTCCCGCCGGTTCTCGTACGCCGCCCAGCCGGCGGCCTTGCCACCCTCGATTCGCCGCCGCCCGACGCTCCTATATGCCCGCCGGTCATGTTCCCCTCCCCCGACAGCCCCGAACCCAAAACCCTAACCCAGCCACCACCAAGCCTCGATCCGAGAGAGGGATGAGGAGCAGGAGCAGTAGGAGGAGCACCAACCTCGTCGCCGGCCGTCCACCACTATCCACTTGATGTGGACGAGCACGAATCGGAGGAGACGAAGAGCGCGGTTGAAGACGGACACAGAAAGAGGCGCCTCTGTGGCCGGGGATAATTAACTAATTCTCGTCCTTACGGAATTTACTGCTTTAAAACCACTCGACACCCATATATTTGCCACCGCCCACTAGAAACAACTTATTTATCATTTTAGCTGACGCGGCACGAGCCAGCGTGGATTAAACATGAAAAATGACTATGATGCCCTTGCCTCTTTTACCGTTAGCCATTCACTTTTTTTTCTGCCACTGACGCGTGGGACCCGTACGTAAGGGTCATGGTCAACCTCTGTTCAATCTCAACCTCTGTTCAGACTCATCATCGGCGGCCTCTGCTTGCCATCTCCTCCGATCCTCGTCTCGATCTGCTTGCTTCCTCGATCTCTCTCTCTCCCTCTACTCTACTAGCTGTTCGTCAGCTATCTTTGGGAGAAAGAAACAACGGAATGATTAAAGAAAGAAAGCAGCCATTGAACATGCATGGCGAATCAACTAGCTCGCATGTGACCTTCTCTATAGGTTGCTTTGATGTTTCTCTACATGTTCCTGGATTACATGGTCTGGTGGTAGCAACAACAGGGAAGACGACGGGGGGAGAGAAAAATTCGTTTGCATGATGATGACGAGGAGAAGAAACAGACTGGACAGAACTAGACCTTGTTGATCTACTGACGAAGCTATGTACACCGTCGCTGTGGGTTGATTGATCATCATCTCTAACTCTCTAAGAACTCGTATTCTTCGACCTTACGTGCTCCGATCCAAGTGATCCGGCCGTTTGTAATCGTTGCATGATCTGACGAAGTGACGATAAAGTAGGTGCTCCGTCACTCACTGAGGGACTCGAATTCCCACCATTGGGAGCTGCTGCAGGTCTGCTCCGTCGACGACGGCCAGCAGCTCGAGTGGAACTGGAAGGGCTGGTGCTCCGGCGGCCCCGACGACGTGAACCCGGCGGCCGGCTGTTGCGGCGACGGCCGGAAGAACCCCCCGGCGTCGTCCTCCGTGAAGTGCGCGAACTTGCCGGAGTCGGCACCCTCGGACGAGTAGAGCCCCGCCCCGGCGTCTGCGAACTCTTCCTTCATACCGCCGACGCCCGAGCGCACGTCTTCCCCGCGGCCGACATGTCAGCGGCGAGGGAGGAGAATGGATTATTAACGCATAGAAATACAGGGGTATTTTGGTCGTTTCATGTGCTCCATCCACGCTGGCGCGCGGGCGTGGCGTGCCACATCAGCAAAAATGACAAATACGTTGCCTTCTCGTCGGGGCGGTGGCAAATATATAGGTATCATTCTAAAAGTGGCTTTTGAAGGAGTGCCTTCCGTAAGGATGGTAAATAGTTAATTATCCCCCGTGGCTGTGGAAGGATGAAGATGTGCGTGCCGCGCGTTTACAAATTACGTTTTCCCATCTATTTTTATTTTTTAACTGTATATACATCTGGTATATCTATCTATCTATCTATTCTTTTCCTATCTATAAGCAGGGCCGGTCATGATCCTTTCCGGGGCCTAGAATTTTTTTCGGGCCCTATGTTTTAATGCAATACTAATATGCTTTATTTTTATGTCAATTGAAGAGCCCAATGTTCATATTACAAGAAGTCAAACTAAAAATTGGTGCTTAATCTATAGCATGTAAGCCTTGATGCTCATGCGCATCATTAGCTGAAAATGACTATGAAGCTATAAAAAGTTTAATCAACTAACAAAGTTCTAACATTTGGTCAGTGTTGCAATTATAATATCATGATCCCCTATCTCTTAAACCTCTCTCAATAGGACATACTTAATGTCGGTGTTTGGAAATCGTGGCCCCGACACCAATCAGAAATGCGCTATGTTCCCACCCCTGATGGTTGATGCGGAAGGTAACGCAAAGACACAAGATTATCCTGGTTCCGGTCACAAGACCGTACATCCAGCAAGGAAAGTGTGTGCAATGTATTATCCTGCACCGGACTGCGAGTAGTAGAGGATACAAGCAGTCTGGGAGAATAGGCAAAGCCTCCAAGTCCCAGATGATGATGATGATGATGATGATTGAGGTAGAGTGTCAATATCGGTGGAGTGTGTAGTGCGTGTCTTGTTCGATTCTGTTCGGTCCTTTTCTGCATGAGCGTGCACCTCTCCTTTTATAGATCAAGGAGGAGGGGTTACAGCCGTGTATCAATGTGCAGGCACAGTTGTAGCATAGTTGTAGGCGTGACGCCGGGCGTGGCTCCTTGTACTTGCGTCCTTGATCACTGTTGTGCGGCGTTGCCGTCCTTGTAGAAGGTTCATGTGCTGGTGGTGACGCTACGAAGTGGTTTCGAGGGTCGAAGCTGACCAGCGTGACTCGTCTGTGCGTCAATTCGAGGGTTTCCCATGCATGTGCACAGCCCTTTCCGTGGAAAGTCACTGTGGGAGTTGGCAGCACAGGGAGTAGGAATGACGCGGCCCTGTTCGTACAGTGGCAGCGTGTCCGCACAACGCCGGGGATGGTTGTATAGTACTCGGGATGGCCCGCCATGCCTCCGCCGTCCTTCCTCCTTATCCTGTTATCCGCTCGAGGGTCTCTCCTGCCCGATCAAGGGCTTCAGAACACAGGAGTTGGTAGCACAGGAGCTCGGAGTGACGCGCCATGTTTGCACAATATCAACATGTCCGCATAGAGCCTCGGTTGGCAACATAGTGACAGGAGTTGGCAGATACGACGTGGATCGTGCCTGTCAGAGCGGCGTGGCGAGAGATTTGCCTTTTGACTTTGGATGCACGGCGGCGTTAAGCGGCATTAATTGTTTGTCGGGGAAGGGATCTCGACCGAGGCGGAGCTTTTCCCATTCGTGGGTTGCTCGAGGCTCGACCCTCAAGCCTCGACCGAGACAGAGTTTTTGCGATTCACTCGAGGGATCGCTTCCCTCGAGCGAGGCGAAGAATGAGGCGCGCGTCGAGGCCTCCGCCGAGGCGCCTGGACTGGGCCATTGACTCTTGTTGGGTCGTGGGCCTTATTTGCTTTCCTCTTTCCTGATATGTGTATAAGTTTGGCAATAGTTTGGGGTTTTGACAAGGGTGATTATCCCATAGGTTTGGGTACCCCTAATGATCGCCCCCAACACTTAATGCAATTTTTTAAAATAAAAAAGAAATCAACAGCACAAGAAGGATGGGGTGTCTATTTTAAGTGGTGACATTGCTTTGTAATATATGGTATATACTGGTACTATGAAACAAAGGAGAAAAAATGTGCAATCATAAGGCGTGGCCTTGGGGCTGAATGGAACCTTACCTTGCCTTCTCGCGGCGAGATAATAGACAAAGACAAGCACAAATCAGCTTATTAGGAGGATATCTACACAAGGAGCCGTAGCAGTCGAGCACAAAGCCACAAACAGCAGGGTGTTGCAGTCTAGTTCCATATAAAACGGAGACGAGACACAGAGTTGAATCGTAGGCAGCACGCCAATCTCACACAAGCATAAACGTTTGACTTGAAGACTCATACTATACTACTATACATTTCAATGTAGTATACATTGTATTCTATACACCTGTGTATGGGGCCCCTGGATTTGGGGGGCTTTGGGCAGCTGCCCCTCTCACCCCCTCCAAGACTGGGCCTGTCTATAAGGATCAAGTAGAATTGAAAACACTTCTCACCAAAATAATTCCTACCCACCCCTTACGAAGGACCCACATGTCAGGTCCAACGGTGGAAACGACGTGAAAAGTTTTTAGAAAATGACGTTTCTAGAGAGTTTTTGTCGTTTCAGGCATTACTTTTCTTACCATAAAATTTCTTTACCCACCCACGTACCCACCAACTAAGTAGATCGTTAACATTCAACCACGGAAGGAATTTGATCTTTCCTCGCCCGTTGCCTTCCTTGGCGTTGCGGTACGGCAGAAAAGTCATTTCCTCCCCTTCCTCGACCGCTAGAGTCACCGTGCCCATCGCCAGGCGTCCTTTTCGTTGCCTTCCTCGGCATTGCGGACATCAAAATCATCGTGGTCTCCTTCCCCTCCTCAGCCACCACGGTCATCGTGCCCCCGCCCGCGACGACGCCGTCATCCTCTCCGGCCGCGGTTGCGATGGCGCGCAGGCCATGGCTCGCCTCTCCGCAGCACCGTCGTCATTGGTGTTCGCCCCGTGTTCCACCGTGCTTACCGTCATCGTTGCTAGTAAGAACCTTTGCAAGCTCCCTGCTTCCCTCTCCAAGTCGTATGCCATTGTGCTTCTTGCTGTGCATTGTCATGGCCGCACCTTCCTCTATGTTGCATGCCGAGTTGCTGCTGCCATAGCCTGCCCTGTACCACGCGCCGGAACCATGTTCTGCTAAGTCGCGTTACAAGCCCAGGAAGCACCGACGGCCGGCCATACTTTATTTGCACTAGCTTCGCCCTAGAAGAAGCACATACTTACACAGAAGAAAAAACAAGGTATCCTTCATGCAAGTGATGACATGGTGATGTCATACCTATGTCGTACATGGACTTTCATTTAGCAATACAAATTGGAACGTACAGATGCTATAAACACCTTTCCCAAAATATTTACCTCAGGAAGCTGCAATCCATCATGACATCCTAGCTAACGTCCATCGACGTGGACACGCACACCGGCGAGCCAACGGTGGCGTGTGCCAAGATCGACGTCAAGGCCTTCGACGACGATGCAACCGCCAGCAGGAGCAGGCGGCAGGCGGCATCGCTGGCGATGTCGTACCTGTTCGTGTCTGGCGGGAGCCTGAAGATGGTCCACAGGTCTGTTACCGTACATACTGAAGACGGTGATGATGCCAGAGAAGCTAGTGGGCCTCGACGTTCCTCTCGGCCCACTGTCCCTAACGTGCGCGTTGCTGGTCCGGAGTGGCACCGACCCATGTAAGAGGCCTAGTCCTCGTGTGTGTGCGTGAGCTGTAACAGCTCACGATGTGCGTGAGCCGGTAGAGCTAGGATATATACTACCGGGAGGACCACAGAGAGAGGCATGTAAAAACTATGAACACAATTATAAATCTGAATCTAATCTCGCCTGCTAGCCTACCCAGTCTTCTTCTTCCTCTTAGCAATCTCTGGTTGCTAACATCCTGGTATCAGCCTCTTGATCCTGGATCCCCTTCCGCCCCATCACCACTACACCAGATTCCAACGCCGTGCCGGCGCCATGGACCCAAATACCAAGCTCATCCTCGACGAACTCAACCGGTGCTTCACCGAGAGTGACGCCAATTGGGAACAACGGTTCTCCGAAGTGGACAAGCACCAGGGCAAGCACATCGATCGCCTAGAAGAGGTGGCGAATGCCTTCAAGGAGTGGCAGCCTCGGATCGAGGCGACGGTCGAAGATGCGCGCCTGCAGATCCGCAAGTTATCGCGCCATTGGGATCGCTCCATCCGCGAGCAAGCTGCCGGCGCTCCGGGCCTCTTCCCCATCCCGAACTTATCAGCGCCCGAGCGCCCATTTGCTTTGGATCATCGCGCTGATGGCCCCACTGGGCACCGCATCAACCAAGAGCACCGGGATGGTGGATTTGGATCGGTGTTTATCCAAACCAATCTCCCGAGCAAGGGTGCGTGCTCATGCTCTTCTCCCCCATCCCCTTGTCACCCATGTCACTCTAGATCCCATTCTGCTCCAGAGCATGCTCGTTCCCCTATTTACCCTTCTGAGTATCCATTATCTAGGAAATTACCTAAGCTTCAGTTCCCCTGTTTTGATGGAACCAACCCTAAATTTTGTCTGTCTCGTTGTGTTGACTATTTTGAGATGTCTCGTATTGATCCTGTTGTATGGGTTTGCCAAGCATCCATGTACTTTAAGCTCCCCGCTGCTCTTTGGCTTCAGTCCATGGAGAAGCGTCTGAAGTCAGCCAATTGGTCTGAATTCAGTAAGTTTCTCCTTGAGCGTTTTGGCCATGATCAACAGGATCTGTTGATTAGGCAGTTGTTTAGCATTCGGCATGTTGGATCTGTTGCCACTTATGTCGAGAAGTTCTCTGAACTTGTTGACCAATTGGTGGCCTATTATTATGATACTGATCCCCGATTCTTCACCATGCATTTTATTGATGGATTACGCGATGACATTCGTTCTACTGTGGTTGAGGCAGAGACCTCTCTCACTCGATACTGCCTGTTCTCTTGCTATGTTGCAGGAAGAGGTGACAGACCCAGCCAGATGTCGTGATGTTCATCGTTCTGATTCAGGAGTGGTCCATCGTATGCCACCTCGGGGGTCCATTTCCCCTGCCTCCTCCTCCACGCATTGACAAGTCACCAACATCCACAACTACACCGACTGCTGACAAGCTTTCCTCTGACAAGACTCCAGTTGATAAGTTTGCAGCTCTGAAGACGTATTGTCGCGCTCGGGGATTATGTGACAAGTGTGCAGAGAAGTGGCACCATGGCCACCGTTGTGCTTGTACAATTTAGCTTCATGTTGTTCAGGAACTCATGGAGGTATTTGCCCTTGATGAGGCAGCATCTGCTCCTGAACAGTTCAGTCACCAGTCTGTTCCTGAAGCTTCTGAGCATCTCTTTGTGGCTATATCCAAGGATGCAATTGATGGTACTGTGGGCCCTAGGACTATGCAGATGGAAGGACGTATTCAAGGTCACAAGATGGTTGTTCTGGTTGATTCAGGCAGCTCCCACACCTTCATTAGTCAGACCTTGGCTTCCAGCTTGATCGGTGTCATTCCTCTCCCTACTAATGTCAAAGTTCAAGTAGCTGATGGGGGAGTCATGCAGTGTTTTTCCTTCATTCCCAGAGCTCTTTTGTCAGTTGATCAGTGTTTTTTTCAGTCTGACCTCAAGGTGATTCCTCTGCAACACTATGATTTCATCTTAGGCATGGACTGGTTAGAGTCCTATAGCCCGATGAAAGTCCATTGGAAATTCAAGTGGATGGCAATTCCTTATAAGGATTCAACTGTGGTGTGGTTATACTAATGATCCCCAAGCTCAAGAAATGATCACCAAGTTGGTTGTGTCTGTAGATTCTGTTCTATCCTTTTCACTCTGTGAGGGCATACTTCGTTACAAGAACAGAATATGGCTGGCCAACAACTCGGTTCTTCAAACTCAGGTTATCTCTGCACTTCATGATACATCTACTGGCGGTCATTCCGGTTTTCCAGTTACCTATAGACGCATCAAACAATTGTTCTCCTGGAAAGGCATGAAGGCAGACATCAAGGCCTTTGTTATGAGATGTCAGACCTGTCAACAAGCCAAGCCCGACCGGTCTCGTTATCCTGGCCTGCTGCAACCGCTTCCAATTCCCACAACAGCTTGGCAAATCATTACTATGGATTTCATTGAAGGCCTCCCAATATCCCACCTCAAAGATTGCATTATGGTAGTGGTGGACAAATTCACAAAGTACGGCCACTTTATCCCCTTGTCACACCCATTTACTGCATCAACAGTGCCCAAGATATTCTTCGATAACATATACAAGTTACATGGGTTGCTTGATTCTATCATATCAGATAGGGACAATGTCTTCACTAGTCACTTTTGGCAAGAACTCTTCAAATTTGCCAAGGTCTCACTTTGTATGAGTTCAAGTTACCACCCACAAACCGACGGCCAAACTGAATGTGTCAACCAATGTCTTGAGACCTTTTTGCGTTGTTTTGTGCATTCCTGTCCCGCCAAGTGGATGGATTGGTTGAGTGCTGTTGAGTATTGGTATAACACTGTTGTACATTCTTCTATTGGTTGTTCTCCTTTTGAAGCACTCTATGGGTATTCTCCAAAAAGCTTGGGTCTCTCAGCTCCTTCATCTTGTCACTCCTCTGATCTCAGTCAATGGATGCAGGACAAGAAGCTCATATCTGACCTTCTGCAGCAACACTTTCATAGAGCTCAGCAACGTATGAAAAAACAGGGAGACAAGGGTCGTGCAGAGCATGTCTTTCAAGTCGGTGATCAGGTGTTTCTGAAATCAGAAGCTTTCCTTCAAGTTCTTTGGCCCCTTCACAATACTGAGTAAGATCGGTACGGTGGCTTACAAATTAGCTCTTCCTCCTTCATCTGCTATCATCCAGTTTTCCATGTATCACAATTGAAGGAGGCTATTCCTCCCACTATACAAGTGTCACCTCAGATACCAGATTGCTCATCTTCACTTCAATTTCCTGAGAAAATTTTGGCTAAAAAGATGGTTACCAAGGGTTTGGCTTCAGTCCAGCAAGTGTTGGTAAAGTGGTCTGGATGGGATGAATCTTTGGCTACATGAGAAGATTTTGAAGCTCTGCATCAACAATTTCCAGGTGCTCCTGCTTGGGGACAAGCAGGTTCTTTACAAGGGGGGAGTGTTACCGCATATACTAAAGACGGTGATGATGCAAGAGAAGCTAGTGGGCCTCGATGTTCTTCTCGGCCCACTGTCCCTAACGTGCGCATTGCTGGTCCGGAGTGGCACCGGCCCATGTAAGAGGCCTAGTCCTCGCGTGTTTGTGCGTGAGCTGTAACAACTCACGGTGTGCGTGAGCCGATAGAGCTAGGATATATACTACCGGGAGGACCACAGAGAGAGGCATGTAAAAACTATGAATACCATTCTAAATCAAAATCTAATCTCGCCTGCTAGCCTACCCCAGTCTTCTTTTTCCTCTTAGAAATCTTTGGTTGCTAACAAGGTCGTTCACGAGTGACGGCACCACCAAGTTCGCTGCGTTCAAGGCAGTCCTTGCCAAGTCACAGTGCTCGGAGGTGAAGAGAATCGCTGGCGACACAACGCTCTTCATCGGCTGTTGGTGCACTCTTTTCCCGGTGTCTTCCCCAGCATGCGTCCCAGCATAAGCTCCCACGACATGAGGAGCTGGGTGACCTATATATCCTCTCCTCTGGCAGTTGGAGTTCTGCAATGGCACCGGCGGCGGCGACACACCGGAGACATTGTTCTTCCCTAAGTAAGGATCAAGGATCAAGGAAGATGTACAATAGAAGTGCTAATAATCAACTACATATATAATATTGGTGTGATCTTTTTGATTTTTTCGTTGTAGCGAGCAAGAGCCTATCTTGATATGGTGTTATCTCCCATCCGACGTGTTCGGCCTGGTTCTCCGTAGCCTCCCTTCCCGTGAAGACCGCCTTTGTCTTGACTTGGTCTGCCGCGACTGGTGTGCCTTGTTGCGGCAGCACTTGCGCTGGCAACTGACGCCGGTGCGTGTCCCTGAGGTTGCCAAAGCACCTATGCCTGTCGTGGCAATGGCAACCACGGCGTACTTCACGCTCCCGAACCGGAGGATCTTCAGCTACCCGGAGCTCATGTCCCCCTGTCTCAATAGAAGCACCATTGGCTACATCGGCCCCGCCTGCATCGACTGGCTCCTCTTCCACGACGACGACATCTTCAAATAAAAACATTGCTAGCCTATCGGGTCTCCTGTCCAACTACCAGCACCAAATATCTTGCTATTTGAGTTGAGATCAGTGAATTGTGTCATTTGCTTTCTTAATGTCCAACTTATAGCAAAGGATATTGTTTTTTTTCTTTTTTTATTTACCTATGTACTGAGCAATCATATTCTGTGGCCTATATTTCTTTATATTGGATCTATAAATTAAAAGTTTGTTTTGTTTTATACTGTTCATCCATTAAATTACCGTCATCTTTTGTTAGAACTTTAAGAAACTATGAAATTTGTAGAATTTAACTCATTTAAAATACTTCCGAAATTCTGTTTTGATCAATTCTGAACGTAACAATGTGAAATTCAATCCAATTTGAAAAGATACAATTCTTGTTTACTGTGTTTCTTTAATAAAACGCGCGGCATGTGTGTGCATTCTACTAGTTTTTTTAAATGGCACAGTATGTTTTCACTAAGAAGGAACAAATTGTTTATCAGGAAGTACAAATGCGAGTAAATGTGAAAAGAAAACAGAAAAGATGACCTAAGAGCCAAGAAAAATAAGCAAACCGGCAAAACCAGCTTAGCCCATCCAAATCATATCCTCCAAAATCAAAAGTACTAAAGGCATGGGCATTAGCACCGCTCAATCATGCACCATTCTGTTGTGCTCTTTCCAAAATGATCAAGAAAGCAAGTGAGTCAATCTCTTACGCTTCTCTTTGGTTACTCTTTATGTGCCCCCCACCACTCATCGAAAGGAGCCTCATGTTGGGATGTCCGAGTTTGGAGCCCACCTTTGTGGAACACTAAGAACCAAATCGGTCGGCTCTGTACGCGGCCTCTAAGAAGATGATCCAATGTCTCACTTTGTTGTGCAAAGAGTGTATAATCATCCTTATTACAAAGGCCATGCCGCCGTAGGTGGTTAGAGGTCTAGCAGCGACCATGTAGGACCATCCAGCCAAAGAAGTGACATATTGTGTGTGTCTGCACCTTTCAAAGTTGTCGAGCCCCAACAAGATAGTACGACCAAAGAAAAATGCACGATAAGCTGACACCATAATAAATTTCCCGTTATTTATCCACTTTCATATAAATCTGTCAGAGGTAGTGGATATGGATCGACCAAGAAGAAGATTCGAATTTGAATCAAGACTTGAACTGTGGGAGCATTCCTGATGTCCTTGATTATTATAACCTAGTTTTGTACGTGGACTTAGATTTTGACCTCTCAAATCACTTTGATGCCATGTCATCCCGGACCCGACCCAAGTGGGTGTTCCTAGCAACTCCCAGGTTGAGCTACTACACCACTGTTTTGTTGTAGACTCGTAGGGTGTGATTGGTTCCTTGGTCTAGCTGAAGCCTGGATAGGAGATATGCAAGGCCACTGCAAGCCAGGCTAAGACAATGCAAGTACCCTTAGTTTGGTTGGGTGCACGATACTTAGACAGGTTAAGGTTGTGCATGTTTGGTTGGCTGACTTAGTTGGTTAGGATTACCTCCTTTATTCTTCGGTGAGTTGAACAACAATCACCGCTTTTCTTCTCGACAGCTCTCCTACTCCTCTCTCGGTTCTGGTTGTGTAGATATACAATCAAATCACCGGCCATCCAGCACCCAAACTTCTCAATAGTAACCATAGAAAGCAAAATTTCATTTACCATCAAATAAGTAGCTGCTGCAGCAGAAAAAACCCACCTACCATCTAGCTTTAATTGGTTGCAGATGAGATCGATTTGAACTATTGGAGGCTAGATTTGATGAAGTGCGGGGAAAAAAGAAATCAAGGGGAAGAGGATTTCCATGTTGTAGGGAATGCTTCACCAAAGATTATCAATCCAAACATGTGTGGAAATTGTCACTTGTGATCCATGCACACAAATAGGGGGAGCAATTCTCTATTTATTGAAATTTGAAGTCGTTTACTCTATCACTTATATGGAATTCATTGAATGAGAGTAAGTAATTTCATGTTTCACCCTCAACTCTATCACTCCTTTGGTATGGTTGTCGTCAATTACCAAAAAGGGGGAGATTGAAGGCATCTAGGCCCCTAATTGTGTTTCGGTAATTAATGACAACCCTTGTGGACTAACAACTTCATTTGAGATAATGAGAATAGGTTAGTCTCGAGAGTTGGAATGAGCTTCAGAGAGACGGTGTGTCAATAGCATGTGTGCTTTGGATCTTGTAAGCTCAAGGCAAAGGTATATGATAGGGCTTTTAAATTTGACCGGTCATGAGGTAATTAGAGGATGAAATATGACCGGGTTGATAGGATAGATAGCCGTACTATCAAGAGGGATCAACTTCGATGGTTCAATGAAATATTAATGCCACAATGGTCTTTGATCTGCATGTAGTGCATTTAGAATTTGTGGTGACTAACTTGGAAGGGGGCACATTGCGAATCCGATGGTAAACCAGCCATGTCGTGGCTGGAAGACCGTCCGAGGCCCTCGGGCGGACGGTTCGCGGGTTTTTGACTTTTCTTTCTACATATAAAAATGTGGAAATTCCGTTCGGTGGTGTCCGAACGGACCGCGGATGGATCGCGGACGGTCCGCAGACTGTCCTGACTTTGGGCCCATGTGTGTTGACTTGAGCTGGCGCTAAGTGTTCTCGTGGACGGTCTGAGGTGGAGCCGCGGACGGTCCGTAAATTAACTCAAGTTCACACAGAAAGCGTTTTCACGTTTCCAGAGGGGTAGACTGTCCGTCCTTGCTCTGGTGGACTGTCCGTGGTGATCACGGACGGTCCGCGGTTGCCTGGCGGACGGTCCGCCAGACCTCAACGGTCACCTCTAACACATGACTGACAGCCAATATAGCCGTTGTAATTTGGACGCGAACGGTCCGCGAGTGTTGTGTGGACGGTCCGCGATGCACCATTTTGAACGGGAATTGCACATAACGGCTAGTTCTGAGGAGGGGGGCTATAAATACTCACACCCCGCGGGCATGTGAGCTCTCTTGGCACTTTGGATAGCTTGAAACACATTCTAGAGCCCTTGTTCTCCTCTCTCTCACTCACTTGCTTTGAGATTGCATTTCTTTGTGAGATTGAGAGCTTCTAGTGCATTGCATCAAGGATTTGATCATTGTGGCACTAGGATTTCATTGAGCTCGTGGTTGATTTGTTACTCTTGGAGGTTGCCGCCTCCTAGCCGGCTTGGAGCTCGTGATTCCATCGAGCACTTCAAGAAGATTGTGAGGTTGCCGTGGAAGTTGATTGTGAGAGGTCATTGTGCTCACCTCGCCGGAGCGGTGAAGAGCAACTCTAGTGGAATCGAGATTTGGAGCGGTTCTTTGGTTCTAACCGGCTCATACATCAAGTGGAGACTTGATAGAGGAGCGGTTGAACATTGAATCCATCTCAACGTGGATTAGGGGTGACCGGCAAGTCATCGATACCACGGGATAAATTCTTGTGTCACTTGCTCTTATTGTTTACTCATTGTTTTGATTATTTACTTGAAGCAAATTAATTTCATAGAGATTGACTCTTATCTTGTCACCCTAGGCTGCAAAACCATCAACATAGGCTTAGAGTAGCTAGAGATTTAATTCCCCTTGTGGTTCTAATTAAATTTCTCTAGTGTTGTGATTGAAGTTTTTAAAACCGCCTATTCACCCCCCTCTAGTCGGTAATCCTAGATCCTACAAGTGGCATCAGAGCTAAGTACTCGCTAATCAAGGATTTAATCATCCCGGAGTAGGATTAAAATGGCTAGAGAGAACAAAATGAAGCAAAGGAAGATTCCTTACTTGGATGGGGAAAATTATGATTATTGGAAGACTAGGATGACAACCTATCTAAGGACGGTCGGAAGAAAAGTTTGGGGGATTGTTGAGGAAGGGTTTGTCATTCTAGACAAAAATATCAAGACCGAAAGAGATTTAGAGAATGAGGACCTAAATGAGGAAGCATTGCGCATATTGTATGAAGGTCTATCTCTTGATCAATTCAACCGGGTCAAGGGCATTACAAGTGCAAAAGATGTTTGGAACAAGCTAGCGGAAATCTATGAGGGAACATCCTCAGTCAAAGAAGCCAAGCTCTATGTGCTCCAAGGAAAATTCAATGAGTTTACAATGAAGAAGGATGAAGTCATTTCAACCATGTTCAATCGGTTGAATGAAATTGTGAATGAGCTAAAATGTCTTGATTATGAGGTGCCGGATCGAGACTTCTCTCGCAAATTTCTTAGGAGTCTCCCAGAGAAATATGAGACCATTGTCACAATGCTAGTGAGAGAATACTTGGAGAAATACACTCCTACGGAGGTGCTTGGTGAAGTGCTCACACATGACATCTTCAAGCAATCTCAAAAGGAAGGTCATGGTCAAACAACAAATGAAGAGAAGAAGAATATTGCTCTCAAGGCCAAAGCTACTCAAGAAGAAGAAACACATTGTGAAAATGATGAAGATTCGGATGAAGAAATGGCTCTTATTGTTAGGGGGGCTCCAAAAGGTTCTTGAGAAGAAGAGATTTGGCAAGAGAAATAAGTTCTCAAAGAAGAATCCATTTGAAGGCAAATAGTGCTTCTCTTGTGGGGAGATTGGGCATATATCAATAAATTGCCCAAACAAGAAAGAGGGCAAAACAAGCAAGAACAAGTACAAGAGGAGTGAGAACAAGAAGAAGAAGAAGTACAAGAAGGAGAAGAATGGGCAAGCCTACTTTGTTGAGTGGGACTCCGATGCAAGCTCCGATGAGGAAGAAGAGGAAGTCAAGCCTTCGAAGAGTCTTGCTGGGGTTGCAATTAAGGAAGCCCCATCACTCTTCTCCAAGTCATAGTGCCTTATGGCCAAAGGTACATCAAAGGTAATAATCAATGATGAAGAGAGTGATAGTGATGATGATAATGATGATGATGAAAATGCTATATCCTATGAATATCTTGCTAATTTGGCTATAAAATCCGATGAAAAATTGCGCAAGGAAAAAGCTAAGTCGAGGGATTTAGAATTGAAGAATATTTCAATTCAAAAATCCTATGAGGAGCTAAAGGTTTCTCATGCCAATCTAAAGAAATCTCATGATACTCTCAACACATCATGGGGAATTCTCAAAGGAAAGCATGAGGAGCTTAAGGAAGCTCACAACTCTCTCCTTGCGCAAGAAGCCAAAGGAAAACTCGTTGCTAACCTTGATACTTGTAAAACATGTATATCTTGCTCAACCAACACCTCTTGTAGCACAAGCACAAGCTCTTGCACTAATGGAAGAGATTCAAGTGAAGCACATTTCTTATTATTGGAGAATGAATCCTTAAAGAAAGAAGTGGAGTGTTTGTCCAAGGATCTTGTCAATTGGTTTGGAAGTCAAGTCAAATTCAATCATTGTTGGACAAGTCAAAAATTCACATTGAACAAGAATGGCTTGGTTATTTGCCCAAGCAAGGGAAGTCGTCTTTCATTCCCAAGAAAACCACTTATGTGCCATCGAGTGTGACATTGCAAGAAGAAGCTAAATTCAAGAATGCCACATTTGCAAGACAAAGGTAGATGTGAATCACAAGTGCAAGAGCAAGAAGACCATATCCTTTGATCCATCTTACATTCTTAAGAAAGATTCAAAGGGTGTTGTATGTGCTAAATTTGTTGGTCGCTCTATGGATAATACTAGATTGAAATCCATTTGGGTGCCTAAAGTTATGATCACTAACATTGAAGGACCCAAGAAAAGTTGGGTACCTAAAAGGAAGTGATTCTCTTGTGTAGGTAAATTACAAAGCCGGAGGAAGACATTGGGTAATTGATAGTGGTTGTACAAACCACATGACCGGTGAAAAGAAAATATTCTCACGTCTTGATGAAGATATCTCCGACTTTGATAATATTACCTTTGGTGATGATAGCAAGGGAGGTGTTAAAGGCATTGGTGACATTTCTATCTCTCAAGATTATAAATTATCAAATGTCTTGTTAGTTGATTCTTTAAATTTCAACTTGCTATCCATTGCTCAACTTTGCGATAATGGCTATAGATGTTCATTTACTAGTGATGAATTTGTTGTGACAACTCTTGATGAAAAGGAAACTATTTTCAAGGGTTTTCGTCATGATAGTTTATATCTTGTGGAGTTTTCATCTAAAGAGGCAAATCTCTCAACTTGTTTATTTTCTAAAGCCTCAATGGGTTGGTTATGGCATAGAAGACTAGGTCATGTTGGCATGAGACAACTAAATAAATTGGTTAAGCATAATTTAGTCCTTGTCTTGAAGTATGTCAAATTTGAAAAGGATAAATTGTGTAGTGCTTGTCAAGCCGGCAAACAAGTAGCCAACTCTCATCCAACCAAGAGTGTTATGTCCACCACAAGAATCTTTGAATTATTGCATATGGATTTATTTGGGCCAACAACATATAGAAGCATTGGTGGCAATAGTTATTGTCTTGTGATAGTGGATGACTTCTCAAAATTCACATGGGTATTCTTTCTTCATGACAAAGCTGATGCTTGTGATATATTCAAGAACTTTGTCACTAGAGCCGAAAATGAATTTGAGCTCAAGTTGAAGAAAGTTAGGAGTGATAATGGTAGTGAATTCAAAAACACTCGTGTGGAGGAGTTTTGCAATGAGAAGGAGATCAAACATGAATTCTCAACCACATATACACCGGAACAAAATGGGTTGGTTGAGAGAAAGAATAGGACATTGATTGAAATGACAAGATCAATGCTAGCCGAGTATAATGTTTCAGATTCTTTTTGGGCCGAGGCTATCAACACCGCTTGCCATTCTTCAAATAGGCTTTATTGTCATGGATTCTTCAACAAAACTCCGTATGAATTGCTTGTTGGAAGAAAGCCAAATATTTCATATTTTCGGGTATTTGGGTCTAAATGCTATATCTTGAGAAAATGCTCTCGATTATCAAAGTTCCAAAGCAAATGTTGTCGACGATTTATGTCGAGCACGTCTATCTGGGGGTATCCCAGGGAGTAGATTAGTGGGTCTCGCCGAGTTCTAGGAACGACAATGCACGAACAACACAAAGATTTAGACAGGTTCGGGCCGCGAGTAGCGTAATACCCTATGCCCTGTGTGTTTGATTGTATTGTATGTGAGTTGAGTTGTTTTGAGGGGGTCCCTGCTCCTCCTTATATACTCGGGGAGCAGAGTTACAAATTGATTACAAAGACTACTCGTATCCGACCTGGAAGGTCACATTAAGGTAATCTATCATGAATACGAGTAGTTCTACTACTTGACTACATCGTCCTATACCTTATCTGGCTAGTCCAAAGCAGTCGGGTCATAACTCTCCATATCGAGTAGTTTAATTCCTAGCCCTAGGGATCCTGGCCCCACAAGCCCCCGAGCATCTTGCACCTTTGCTTCAACTCTTGAATCTTTTTAACACCTTCGAGTAGTTAGAGCTAAGCCCAAGACGCTCAAATCTCTTCTGACGAGTAGTTTCACTAAAGCACATCTTTTGATGCACCCAATAAGTGTAGCCCCCGAGCCTTCGAATACTCGTTTAAGCAGTCAAAGGTTCAAGAAACTAATCTTGAATTTCACCTGAGTAGTCTAATGGTGCGCACCGAGTAGATGCAACCATCGAGCTTCGAGTAGTTTTGTTAAAACTAGTCAAAGGTCTTGGATAACGTGAAACCATCGAGCTTTCGAGTGGTTTCGTTAAAGCTATTCAAAGATCTTGGATAAAGCATAATAGGTTTTTAAAGAAATTGTATCCTTCAAATGCAGCCCCCGAATCCACGAGTATTTTTAAGTAGTCGTTGGATCGAGTACTGCTCCCCTTATTTACTCCAAGCCATGAATCCCAATACATACTTGATAATTATTTTCATAAGAATCAGCATGCTTTCTCGAGCATCCATGCAAGTATAACAACTTTCGAGTTGTCTTCAAATGTAAGAATTGATCAACTGTAATTCTGTATCTACGAGTGGTTTTGTTAAAACCAGTCAAAGATCTTTTTCTACTGTTTTCCGCCTTAAATCTCGGAAGGAAATCAAATCTCAAATTATCTGTTAGCAGCCCCCGAGCTTTGAATCAAAAGAATATCTTTTATTTGAAGATATGATTAATCACCAGGATTCTGTCGTAATGTAATCTGAAATTTACGCCACAAAAAATAACCGAACCATCCCCTGTAACGGAATGCGATACGCCATTGATACTGTTCAAAACAGTAACTCTAACCGAAAGTTATAAATCTGGAGTGAGACCTTCCTTTGCTTCATTAACCTTTAGCGCAATGCTATAGCCTTTTGCCTCCTCATCGAAGCTTCCTTGTCATTTCGAACTTTCCGTGCTTGCTTCTCTTGTGAATGCGTGATAAAATCAAAGTCTTAACTCGATCTGCAACCATGAGCTCGAAGAAAGCAGAGGCCTCTTCTGCTAAGCCTGCGGTGAAGAAGGCATCAAGGAAGAGGGTTCCCTTGGTAGATCCAAACACGAAGCCAGATTGCAAGACTCATCCTTCCCCTGCTGATGCTTGGAAGTATTGCACCGCGAATGAAGGAGACCTTCATGACTTGGTGGAGCAAGGTTTGCTCTTATCCCAGGAGACTCTGGAGTGGAGGACTTGCTTCAATGCACAATTTCCGACTGAAAACACAAATGAAATCCCTTTGTTTGTCGTTTTGTGAGCGCGGAGTAGGTCTTCCAATCTCCTCCTTTTTCCGCGAGCTCCTTGATTTTTACAAACTCCAACTCCATCATCTGAATCCTAATGGGATTTTGAATATCGCTGTATTTGTGCATGCTTGCGAAACATTCCTTGGCATCAATCCAAATCTCGCTTTATTTCGTATTTTGTATCATGTAAAGCCCATCCGAATTTCCAGAGGATGGAAGTGGTTGGAGGGGCGGGAATTCGATTCCGCCAAAGGATGAAAGAGCAATGGTTCTCCATGCCCCTGAAGGAATCATGTGGAGACTGGAAGTCCGAGTGGTTCATAATCGGTGAGTAGTCAAAAAACGAGTACTTTTCCTATAGCATTTACGGTCAATGCACATTGTTATACACTAATCTTGTTCCTGTGTCATTGTAATACAGCAGGGAACCATGGAAAAAGCTGTCCTGTCAAAGATGGATGGTGTCCCAGGGATCTATCCAACTGGAACACTAAGCCAACCACTGAAGAAGCCAAGGATGTGCCTGCTTTGCTAAAGCGAGTTCAATCGTTGAAGAACAAAGGCTTAACTGGAGTCGGGATAGCCTTCAGTTTTCTCAAGAAAAGAATTCAACCACTCCAAGAGCATGTCAATCTTGGATACAAGTATGAGGGAAATACAGATCCTTCTCGCATGGTGCCAGAAGAACTCACAGATGAGACCGTGCTAATGCGCTTGTCGCGCATGTTCAGCAATGTGAACAATAAGAAGCCATACATTGCAAAAGAATTCTGTAAGGCCAATCTCCAAGTTCTGTAAGTGCTCGAAACCTTTGAATTGTAGTCATTATTAACATGCGTCTCAATAGTGATTCCTCTCATGTAGTCGGCCACTGATTCTGACGGGCCAGTTGGTGGCCTATCTCCGCAAGATTGGGAGAAATTTGGAAAGAGTTCTTCAGAAAAGTCGGAGCCGTCGAATGAGAAAACAGAGGCAATTGTCGACGATATAGAAGAACTTGAAGTGATATCCAACGAGAAGGCAGCTGACTCGGATAGCCAGCGAGTTAATCTTCAAGGTAAGAGAAGTCTTCATGATTTAATTCGAGTACTTTGTATGTTCCTCCATCTAATTTGGATGTACTATTTTCTGAAAAGCAAAGGATATAGACATAGTACCAAGACTTCCCACAGGGGTAAAATAGAAAAGAACCACTCGGTCTCGATCAGATGTCCCTGCGGGATCATATGTGCCTGGAACAAAGGAAGGTCAGCGCATCAAGATCTCCAAATTTATCACTGCTGTTCAAAACTCTTCAACTACAAGTGCCATGGCGAGTGGTACCACAGGGAGTACAACTAGCTCCAAAGTGGGTGTGCTAAAGTTGAAGAAGTTCAACTTTAAGCCAAAAACCACCGCGCCGAAAAAGTAGGTTTGTTAAATCAAGATATCCTTTCAATTGAGCCATAATTCAGCTATTGAATCTTGCGTTTTTTGTGAAGGATTTCATCTGGTGCACTTGCGCCACAAGAACAATTGAAAAAAGCTGAAGAGACAGAGTGTAATGAAGAAGAAGTCCTCCCTGGCGCTGTCGAAGAAAGCGGCGGAGTTGCGGGTCTGAACCAGTCTCCAGAGAAAGAGCAATCTGATGTCCATTTGGCTTCAGAATCAAACCCCGTAGAAACTGCAAACCAGGGAGACGCCGAAAGGCCGCCGTCAACTATGGAGGTAAATCATATAGCCTTTGCTTTGTATATCCACCAGAATTTAAATGCTTGTAAAACCATGAAGGTTGGTTTGGAGGCTGGAGAAGTCGCCAACATTATTATCAGACAAAGTACTCCACCGCCACAAGAAAGGACTATGGACAATGAAGCTGTGCAGCTGAAGCAACACCTGGCAGCCGCTCTGGTAAGAGGAAAACTTAATAGAAAATAGTTAATACATTGGTTACTAACTATCATCCAGTGCAGGCTTTGGTAGATCAAATGGAGAAGAATAGAGATGCCAGTCTGGAATCTCGAATAAAAGAACTCGAAGAAGATCTTGCGGCTGCCTATGTGGCGCGCGAAAAAGCTCGAGTTGATAATCAAGAATTGGTCTCTCGACTACACAAGCAACTCGAGGGAATGGGAGATGAAAAATCTCGAATGGATACTCGTAACCGGGCGTTGATCCGAGACAACAATAGTAAGTAAAGCAAATTCTATATATTTAATTATTAACTTAGTCGTATGAAGTGTAATCATAGACTTGTCTCGCCTTTGCAGGATTGAAAAAAGAATTGGTTGAAGAACAGAGCACCAACACTTCATGGTATAACTTGGCTCAATCTAAAACCGATGATTGCGCCCGCTTGGAAAAAGAGGTTGAAGACCTGAAAGGAAAATATACCAAGGAGCATCAGATCCGTGTTCACATGGAACAAGCTTGCGCCAGGGCCTTGGCAGGACAACAAGTCAAACAACAAGAAGTGGAGGATCTCCAAACTGAGAAGAAGGCCATAGAAGAAGCGGTGCTCCCCATCATTGACATGGTAACACCGGAGGGTGTTGCTACTACCAACCAGTCATTATTGGAGCTTCCAGAAGGGATGGAAATCGAAGGATTTGAGGAATTGGTGAAAGAAACAGAGCCAGTCGCAGATACTTTTATTGACTCATTAGAGTAGATCTGTACTGTAACTTGAACTACTCGTTTTGAATACTCTGTTTTTAATCCGATATGGATATTTGTCCATGTATATAACGTGTGATACTTGTTTAAAGTAATCTATTTGGAAATACTACTATGTAAGTAATATCCAATAGTTTGTGCGTATGCGAAGTATTGTGGGTAGTATATTTGATGAGTGACTACAGTTTAAGTAATCCAGTGGTCGTATAAGGTTCGCAACTAGGAGGAGTTGAATCGAGCCTTGTTAAGGATTAACAACCTTGCTAATGCAGGGCGAGAAGTTATGCGCATAGGCATATGCTGTACTTTTTAGTACTTTAGAGCACCTTTAGGTGATTTTTATAGGAAATGAAGAATGAGTGTAGTTGGTGTAACACTGATGCTTGAAGCTTTTGCTGAAAAAAGCCACAGAGTCAAAAGAAAAGAAATTATCGCCTTCAACCATGTATAGGTGAGGGTAATTCATCCAAGATTTTTAGGTGGTTCGACACCCCCTTTTAAAAGGAAATCCTGGTTTGTTTTGAGCGAGAGTAGAAAACTACTCGGATACCACACGACGGCTATCGCCGTAATGAACATGATATAGTTTTATCTAATGAGATAAAGGATGTCATGACTTTGTAGATGACAGGGAAACATAACTTTATTAATTTGAGAACAATGGTTGTTTTACAACGTCTCTAATATAATGTCCCGTGTTACGGGTAAAATTTGCGGAGATGTTCTATGTTCCATACATTTGGTAATTCCTCTCCCTCTGAGGTTTGCAGGCTGTATGTACCAGGTCCAATGACTTGTTTTACAAGAAAAGAATCTTCCCATCTAGACATAAGTTTGTGCAACCCTTCAGTATTTTGGATTTGACGTAGTACCAAGTCTCCTATAGTAAAGGATCGAGGTTGAACAGAGCGTTGATGAAAGCGACGTAATCCTTGAATATAACGCGTGTTTTGAATAAGGGCTGCTACTCGAGCTTTTTCGACGCCATCAACATCTTGAGACCTTTATTGATGAGTGAGTTGTTCATCGTAGTTCTCCAAATGCGGGGCTTCCCATAACAGATCAGCCGGTAGGACTGCTTCGGAGCCGTAAACCAGGAAATATGGTGATTGGCCAGTGGCCCTGCTGGGTTGGGTGCGTAGCCCCCAAAGCACGGCGGGCAACTCTTTTGCCCATTTCCCACCGTATTTGTTTAGAGGCTCATACAATCTGGGTTTTAACCCTTGCAGCAGCAAACCATTTGCTTTTTCCACCAGTCTGTTGGCACGAGGATGAGCAACTGAAGCATAATGTATCTCAATGGAATATCTGTCACAGTAGTCTTGGAATTCTTCGCTGGTGAATACAGAACCGAGGTTCGTGATAATGTTGTGAGGAACTCCAAATCTCTGGACAATACCATCAAAGATTTTGATCAGATTAGCAGCTTCAGTGTTTACTAAAGGCATTGCTTCGATCCATTTAGAAAATTTGTTGATGGCTACGATGAGCCACTCGAATCCGCCTGGAGCTTTGGTAAGGGGACCAAAGAGATCAAGACCCCAACAAGCGAAAGGCCATGATAGTGGTATAGTGTTGAGGTCGTGTGCTGGAACGTGAGCTTGTCGTGCGAAGAATTGACATCCTTGACATTTTTTGACGATGTCCGCTGCATCGTGCTTGGCTGTTGGCCAGAAGAAACCTGCTCTGTAAGCTTTGCCGACCAATGTTCGTGAGGCAGCATGATTACCACACACGCCGCTATGAATTTCTTGTAGTAGAGCTTTTCCTTGGACAATTGTGATGCATTTCATTAAGACGTTGGCCGAAGCCCCACGCCTATAGAGTACATTGTCCACTACTACGTAATTAGCAGGTCATCGTTGAATGCGTATTTGCTCTGGCTTCTACTCTGACAATTTGTGGTCTTTCAAGTACTCAATGAAAGGGGTCATCCAGTCAGTGTCGATTACCATGATCCGAGTTTCTGGATGGGACTGGGGTTGCGTGGTTCCAGCTCGTGTTGGTCCCTTAATGGATGGTTGGAGTAGTTCTTGGACGAATATTTCTGCTGGGACGTCGGCTCGCCGAGATCCTAGCTTTGACAGGGCATCTGCGGCAACGTTGTAGTCACGAACGACGTGGTGAAATTCCAGGCCTAGAAAGTTTCTTTCTAGTTTACGAACTTCGTGAACGTAGGCATCCATTGTCTCTTTAGAAGCGTCCCAGTCTTTATTAACTTGGTTGATGGCCACCGCTGAATCGCTATAAACAACAAGTCCCTTGATACCAAGAGATGCAGCCAGACGGAGCCCGTGCAACATAGCCTCGTACTCTGCTTCGTTATTGGTGACCTAAAACAGGATTTGAAGAACATATTTAAGTTGGTCTCCTTTAGGAGATATATGAAGTACGCCTGCGCCTCCTCCTTCAAGTTTGAGTGATCCATCAAAATACATGACCCAGTGCTCAGGTCGAGTGGTTGTTGTAGAATTTTGAATTTTTGTCCATTCGACTGTGAAGTCAGCAAGAGCCTGGGACTTGACGGCTGTTTGAGATATGAAGTCAAGGTGGTATGCTCCAATTTCAGCCTTCCATTTGCTGATGCGACCTGTTGCGTCTGGATTATTGAGGATTTCGCCTAGCGGGAATTTAGTTACGACAGTGATGCGGAAAGCTTGGAAGTAATGTCGTAGCTTGTGTGATATGATGAAGATGGTGTAGAGTAATTTTTGGACTTGAGGATAGCGAATCTTGGACTCGGAGAGTACTTCGCTGATGTAATAAATTGGCCGTTGTACTGGGAATACATGGCCGTCCTCTTATCTTTCAACTACTATTACAGTGTTGACCACATGGGTTGTCGCTGCAATGTATAGATATAGATGATCATCTTTCAAAGGCGTCGTGAGTACTGGCGGAGTAGATAGATATGTTTTGAGTTCTTCGAACGCCGTATCTACTTCATTCGTCCAAGAAAACTTATCTTGCTTTTTAAGCAATTTGAAGAAAGGGAGGCCTTTTTCTCCTAATCTTGAGATGAACCTGTTTAAGGCTGCGATGCATCCTGTCAGCTTCTGGACATCTTTTTACGTTCTTCGGTACTCCCATGGCAAGGATTGCTGAGATCTTTGCCGGGTTGGCTTCGATGCCCCTGTTACTAACCATGAACACCAAAAGTTTTCCTGACGGAACACCAAAGACACATTTGGTTGGGTTAAGTTTCCAACGGAATGTTCTAAGGTTGCCGAATGTCTCTTGAAGGTCGTTGATTAGATGATCTGACTGCCTTGTTTTGACGACTACATCATCAACATATGCCTCTACATTGCGCCGAATTTGTTTAGATAGGCACGTTTGTATGGCTCGCTGATATGTGGCGCCGGCGTTCTTCAATCCGAAAGACATAGTTGTATAGCAGTAAGCACCGAAGGGAGTGATGAAAGATGTTTTGATCTGATCTTCTTTCTTTAGAGCTATCTGATGCTATCCTGAATAGCAGTCCAGAAAGCAGAGCAATGCGCATCCGGCCGTGGAGTCAACGACTTGATCAATGCGTGGGAGTCCCATGGGATCTTTTGGACAATGCTTGTTCAAATCTGTGTAGTCAACACACATCCGCCACTCGTTGTTGTTTTTCTTCCGAACCAACACTGGATTAGCCAACCACTCGAGGTGGAAAACTTCTTTGACGAAGCCGGCAACGAGTAGTTTGGCGAGTTCTTCTTTTATTGCCTCACGTCTATCTTGTGCAAATCGTCGGAGGCGTTGTTTTTTGGGTTTTGCGTTTTTGTCAATGTTTAGTTTGTGCTCGATAAGTTCTCTAGGAACACCAGGCATATCAGATGGTTTCCAAGCAAAAATATCTTTATTAAGGCCCGCACTGGCTTCCGGGAAGCCTCCCTGCAGAGGCCCGGTAAAATTCACGGAAAAATGCCGGAGGCCCCGGTCTGCGCCATTTGTGGCGGGGTAGCAGGGCAACGCTACGTGCCGACGTGGCGCAAGCGGGGCCCGCGCACCCACCCCACGCCGGCCGCCCCCGCTCCCGCCCCCGCTGCGCCCGTACCCACCGTTCGCCGGCCGCCCCCGCCCTGCACCCCGCCGGCTGTCGCTCACCGGCCACCGCTCGGTGACGAGGAGGAGGCAGTCGATGGAGTGGAAGGAGAGGGTGGCGATGGAGACGAGCGCGGCGAAGGGGAGCAGGACAACAGCGGGCCGTCTCGCTCGGGCCTGGGCCTACAAGCCGCTCCGCCCGCGTGTCTTGAAGCCAGTGCAGCCCCGCTGCGAGGCCGCCGCCCGTGGCGCCGGCGACATCGTCGTTGCCCTGGCACCGCGCGAGGAGGAGAGGGAGAGGAGCGTGAGCAGAAGGAGGACGAGCACTGGAGGAAGGTGGCGGCGCTTCATCTTCGGTGGCGGCGCGGTCGTCGAGGTCTAGAGGCGGAGGCGGGCGCGAGCCGCCGGAGAACCCCACCTACACGCGCATCTTGTCCACGGGGGAGGGGAGGGGGCGGAGGGAGTCGAAGAGGCGGAGCGGCGGTATGGCGAGGGGGAGTGTCTGGCCGGGGGAGCTGCGGAGGGAGGGAGGAGGCGAGGAGCCAGCGAGAGAGAGATTGTCACACCCAGATTTACACAAAAACCCGAATGCTGCCATATATGTGCCCAGGAAGTCCACAAAACACATACAGCTAACAAATATGATAAACATAGTATATATGCTTGAATTAAAAATATTTAAATCAGAGTTTACCGAAATAAAACACAGCGGAAGTCTATCTCTCTCGACAGGTAGAGCCTCAAGTCCACAGGGACACCAACTGATTGACCACAGCTCAAAAGTACGGAAGATCTTTAGAAAACTCAGTAGTTATCTCATTCACTGATCCATCTGTTACCCATCCGGGATTTTGTTGAATAATGGCAAGTGTAAGTAAAACATTTACTTAGCAAGTATAGCACGGATATGAAGGCTCAAAATAGGCTAGACACGGCTCAACTGCATTAGCATTTTTAGTTGGTTCATTTTAACATTAACCAAATTACTACAAGTGAGTGAAAGCCAGTTGCAACCCAATTAATAAGGTATAAGTGACATTAAACATAAATAAACATCATCTTCTAATCGAAAAGGATCCAGGCCACTCATGACCTGAGCAAGGCTATCATGATAGATTTTACACTCTGCAGAGGTTTCACCCTTTACCCACCAGTCGCGTAAAAGTTCAAAAGAACTTTGCACCCAACCACGCACATCAACACTTCCAAGGTGTGATTGCATAGGGACGCTACGAGGCTTTTCACAAGACACCCTAACAAGACAGTAGCCGCTAAGGTACAATAAGGTGGTGAGACTCTAGGCACCGAGATTGACTGGCCCTCAGGGCGCAACGTGAGGGGGTCAATGGCGTCCAAGCGCGGGCAACTCATGCCAACAACAAAAATAAAGAGCGTAATGTGCAGAGCTCCCGTACCACAGGGGCTCCCAACACGGGACTGGGTCTAACGAGACCTTGCCGACGGGGCTACCGTCCTCGGTGGAATCAAGAAACACCTCGCGCCTTACTTCCCCTAACGCCGTCGGCCGCACCGGTAACCACTGGCAAGTTAGAGACGTACAAGTTACTTGACCAAGACCAGAGCCATAATAGTTCTAGCAGTGGCGACAGGCTCCTGGGTTGCCGCTTTAAGAACCGGACCTTAGGGAGACACACTAGAGCAAAGCACACAGCACATGCTCTAGTTCCCTAAACCATGTTGCTAAAAAGTAAGTTTTATCATTAATGTTGAAGTGAACCATTATGTAAAAATTTACAATTAAATAATAGTGACAGTAGCTGTGCATAGCAAAAATTCTACCCATGTGCAATAATCACAAGGTAACAAGGACAGGAGTATACAAACTAGGTACAACCTTAATAGGACATCAATTTAGACACATGCATATGAAAGTAAATGTATGTAAAAAGTGTATTTAGGTAGCAAGGAATGTTCGTGCTATAACTTGCCTCAAATCTATTATAATTACTCATAGTCTTCAGATCTTGATCTTCAAACTCTTCTGCTTGAAATCTCTCCATGACGTTACTCTACTCGCAAAATCATCGAGCACAGCAAGCAGCTAAACAAGCAAGCAAACAATATACAACTAAGAACAGTACACTAATCAAAATAAAATCTTTAAAAGAGCGTGCTAAAGGATAGGGCTCGAGGCTATGGTCACGTGAGCGCAAGAATCGCTGAAAACGGTGCTAGGGTTGAAAAGATATGACTATTGGAAGATTTATATTATAAAAGAAAATAAAAGACTATATGCTTGATAAATTTTAATTGAATAAATAATGTAAAAGATATTCCAGAGAAACATCTTATGCTGGTATTAATTCAAATTTTGTTTGAATTTGTAAAAGCCGGTAATAAACTAATTATATTTTATTTATAAATGTTTATGTAGAATTTATACAATTAAACATTTAACTTTAAGTATTAAAAATATGTGAGACCATCTAATCGAATAAGATATTTCGTGTTGAACTAGTCCATATTATATTTAGAACATATTATTGTTGATATTATTCAATTTAATATTTAATTATAAATACTCTGACTGAAACTCTAATTTGCTTTTAATTAGAGAATTGATTTCATAAATTATCAAGCAAATTAACATTAGTTCACCAAAACCGAGATATCACCTAGTTATGTTTTATTTATAAAAATAATTGGATAAATATTAATCAAATTAATATTAACATAGAAATAGAGTTTAAACCTTAAATTGCTTTTAATTTAGAAAGAACATTTAAATAATCTTTAGTCAAATTAATAATAAATAAAATTCAGGAATAATTTATATGTGAAACAACAGTGCTAACGCGTAGATGAAGTTGATACGAAGCTAACGCGACAAGAACGAAGTTAAACGGATCTAAAACGTGGAATCTATGGGTTAAAAAGGATGGCAGGGACCTAAATGCAATTATCCAAAGCCGGCAGGGGTTAGATCGTAAGATTCACGAGACACAGAGAACTGCGTGCGCGAATAGGAAGGAGCTCAGGGTTAGATTTAAAAAAAACCGAGACGGCCGGAATCGGAGGTGGCCGGCGGCGATTGGCTCCACGGCGAGCTCACGCGGCGGCGAAAGCGCTAGCGCGAGGAGGCGAGGCGCGACGGGGCGGCGGCTAGGGCACGCAGGCGGCCGGGCTGCGTGTTAAATGGGCGTGGATGTCGGGGCTAGCAGGGCGCGCTCGCCAAGGAAAGCGCGGCGCGACGGCGGGGATTGCGGTGACGCTCGGCTCTGCGCAGGAGGCTGGCGGCGCTGCGGAGTGGGCCAGCTGGGCCGCGCGTCGCAGATTGGGCCGCGGGGTGAGGGAGGCAGAGGCACGCGTGGGCCACGACGTTAGGCGAGCCGAGGTGCTGGGGGGAGCAGGCCGGGAGGGAGACGGCCCAGGCGGATGGGAGCCAAGGCGCTGGGCCGCGCGAGGAGTTCACGGGGGGAGCAGCCAGAGGAATACTCCAGGGAGTAAAAGCGGACTCGGCCGGGTTTAGCTAGCTGGTTGGGCTGGGTTTGGTTGGGCTCGACCGTTTAGGGATTTTGGATTTACTTTCAGAAATTGTTTTTCGTGCAAAGATAAATCTAGAAAATTCTAGATAAATCATTTAAGCCCCAAAAAATGCTCTGAAAATTCCAAAAATTTCAGGAAAAATCCTGAAGATGGATTTGGACATGAGGAACCCAAATAAATCATTTGGAGCTCATGAAAAAGGATTTTAGCACCTTCCGAAAAATTGGAATTAGCTATAGAAAAATAGGAATAAATCCCAGAAAAATCTGAAAAATTCCTTTGAGGCTCTTAAACGCATTTTAGAAACTTTACACGCATAAAACCACTATATGCAACCGGCATGAATGCAAAGCATACAACCTATATTGTGTTAATTTATTTTAGAAAACAAATTTTCCTATATTAAGTTCACTGTTTAATTAAATAAAGTTAAGAAAAATTTTAAAATTATGAGAAATTCTTTATTTAATTATTCTTCAAAAACACATCCTGAAATCCAAAAATTTCAGGGTGTGACAGAGATAGAAAACGAAAAAGAAAAGAAGATGAGAGGAAAAGAGAGGAAAAAGAAAGAAAAATAAATGGGAAAAAGAGGAAAAAGTAGAAAATAAATTTTGAGATGGTAGTAAAAAGAAATGCGTTTGTTAAAATGAGATGTTAGTTGGAGATGATGGAATAAAATATGTGGTAGTTGGGATAGAGGAAGATATAGAGGAGAGATGGGTGCGAGAGAAATCAGGATAAAGGAAAGTATTTCGATGACCATAATAGAATATTTTTTGTAGGGGAAGGATACAGAGGAACATGGATGCGCATCGTCTTATGACACCTATAGATTACCTAATAACTTTATTTTGATGCATCGGACTTCGTAAAAATAGATAAGTGATGACGGCCCTGACTTATAAGATGGCGTGGCCCGACAAATTTTACGCTGGGACATCTAACTTCCTCGAATTAGTTAGAACACACTATAAACCGTTAAATTGGTTGGGTACCATTGCAAAAATGTATTTATTTGCCGTAGGACCGTAACTATATTAAATTAATAATATCTCTAATTTGAGGATAGAAACAAGATAGAAAATATCCATTTTACCCTCTATTCATGTAGGCCCCGTGTGTCAAGTTAAGATAAGTATATTGATATTGTCTAGTATGTTGTCTCATATGGTGACACGTAATTTTGATACGACTTATTAGACAATATGTACAATAGGTTGTTTTTTGTTGTCTCGTAGTAATACAATATCCCTTAATTTAGGGGTGAAAAAAGAAATATGATTGGTTGCATGGTAACAACAACACATGCAACGGGTACAAAGTTGTCTCCTAGTCTTAAAATTTGGCTCATGATCCGTTGTTTCGACGACCTACTTCTCTCACTCGCTCTCTCTCCTCCGCATCAAGAAAAAAAATCAGACGCATCGCCACGTAAACATGCCCTTGTCATCGTCCTCTCTATTTTCTTCCTCCTCTCTCTCCAGGTCTTCGTCTCCTCTGCCGACCTGTGCCACACCTCCTCTGCTCACACCAGTTGAAGCCAGGTGGTCCTGCAGCGCGTCGAAGACGGGCAACATCGCCATGACCTCGGTGCCTACATCCTCGATCCTCCTCTTAGAGCCAGGTTTCATCATTGCTGTCACTTGGTTGCCCTGTTCGACCGGCTGGTGGCTAGTGACTGGTGTTGATTTGTACTGAGAAAAAAATACAGCCGACTGATGGCTGGTGGCTAATTTGTTCTGAATGAAAAGTACTGTTGGCTAGTGACTGATAAACCAAATGAACAGGACGGCCGGTACGGTGGATGTGAATCTCGAGGTGAGATCTTCCCTTCCCTTCTTGTCCCTCTCTCTTCTCTCCCGAGCTCAAAGCTGCCTCACATCTAGTATGCGCCTGCAGTGGTCGGCGAGAGAACCTGCCAGCATCTCCTAATCTCCCATGGCTAGATCCCCGGCCTTTTCAATTTCTGAATCATATGCTAATTTCAGGCGTCGAGCACTTATTTCCATCAGAAGACATCACTATATGTAGTGAACCTACGATGATAGACTAAACATCTACCATTTCGAGTGCCTATAAGGAAATTCGCGTGTAAAAATCCATACCCATGTTCTACATGTGAGCGAGAGTTTGTACCCATATCTTTACCCACGGGTAATATTTTATATTGATACTATTATCGGTACCCACTGATAGGATTGACATCTATAAATACATTTTTAATAAGTTTTGCCTACAAAACTCTGCAAACATATTCTACATCGAGATGAGACGAGTAAGGAATAAGCCTTTTAAATGGTTTATTCTCGCAAGAGAGCATGCAAAATATAGCCTCCTTAACATGCATGTTGTCTCTCGCAAGTGCTTTAGAAGCGACATAATTGGAATAGAATGACTGTGTTTCTTTGGGGTGGAAATAATTTCCACCCGTTTGATCAATAATTAAGGGTATTAAATAAAGTTAGTTTACAAAACTATCTTCACAACCTCGGGTTAATTCACGAGATAAATCTAATGAGGCATTTGACCGCACGATTAGAGGATGGTTACTGTAGTGTAATAAATGAGGCTCGTTAGATCTCTTGGACAATGTGGCCATACACACCCATCGATCAAGACTGGATGCTCCTGATAACGTTGGAGCAGTCGCTTGCAATGCGTGCCTTATGAAGGAGAGTATCACTGGCAAGTGCCATCCCTTCCCGACACGCCAAGGCCTCCAGTGATTCTGGCTCTGTAATACCAAAGGACACCACGGTTGAAGCCCCAATGAATCTACCCTCACCATCTCGAGCTATGGCTGCGACTGCCTCTCGATCAGAATTCTTGGAGACCGCTGCGTCAACGTTAATCTTCATGAGGCCTTCGGGTGGAGGGACCCACCTCGGGAGAGACCTCCTCTGCTGCTGCACCTTGCTCGGCCTGGGTGACGCCAAACCAAGTTCAGAAATGAACCTGTCAACGAATCCGTGCGTCGAAAGGGGCCCTTGATAGGCATTCTCATGAATGGCCTTCCTCCTTGCATGCCAGATAGCCCATAGGGTCACCACTACTCGCACCATGTCCTCATGGGGTAAAGAGGAGAGAACTGTTGCTAGCCATGCCCTTGCATCTTCCTCCTGTAAACCCCCAATGAAGTTTGTAATATCCTCCTTCTCTAGAGCCCAAACACATTTTGACATGTTGCACTCGATCAGAGAATGTTTCCATGAATCCTTAGCACCACAAATAGAACATACATCCGAAGGAGCCATGTTCTTGTGGTGTGCGGATGGTAGTGAACACTCCGCCAACCTCCATAGGAAGACCCTGATTTTCGACGGAACCTTCACCTGCCAGAGGCGTGTCCACTCTTTCTCGATCGCCTTGAAATCAGAATTGCTAGCTCTCCCTTCATAATAAGAAAGATTTTTCTCTCTACTCCACACTAGCATCCGGTAGGCCGACCGCACCGAGAATACACCACTTTTCTTATAATGCCATGCCTAGAAGTCCTGTTGTCTCCTGATACTAAGGGGTATGTTGCTGATCGCCTCCACATCCATTGGGTGGAAGAACTCCAGTAGCTTCCTTCGATCCCAGCACGCGCGTGTACTTCGTCACTTTTTTTTAAATTACACGGTACAACGCAGACACTCACACACGCACGTATACTCACCCCTATAAATACATGTACGCAAATCCTACCCCTATGAGCACCTCCGAAGCACTGAGCACCCGGCAGATCTGGAGATTCTCGAAGTCATCATTGACGCCTCGTTGTCGATGGGAACGCTGCTTACCACTTAACGCATAGCGCCGGTAAATCCTGAAAAAATTTCAGAAAAAAACATCAGAATTTGAACTCTGATGGATAGCGTGTCACTGTACCGTCCTACTAATTTGGCCTTGCGGGGAATCGCCACGCAGCCCAACAGGCCTTTTCACTCGCGCCCCGCGGTGGTAGGCGGCCGCGGCTCGCGCTAGTCCACCACTACCACCCCAGGCCCAGGCTGTCGGCTCCAGTTCCTCCCTCCTTGGACCCGACACGGCCGCCACCTGTGCTCCTCCCCTCCCGACCCGAGTCTCCCTTTCGAGGGGTGGTGACAGAGTTCACTTTCAAGGATGCCGAGTGATGAGGACATCACCACGTTACACATACACGAACCGGACTCGTCTCTAAGTTACAAGTCGTCGTCATGTTGAACATCATCTTCGGTTCGGTTTCAGCCGACATGTCTGCGCTTCAACTGTAATTTCTCCTTCATACGACGTCCAAACAAGGTGTTCTTGGATGCGTTGGAATCGTAACGACGATACACTTCTTTTGGTTTTGGTCCTAGCTCCAGAGGATTCGTGGATCATACTGTGTGACCACGAAAAGGTGTTGTGCCACCTGTTTTGGGCCTTTTCAGGCTTTGTATCGTGTCGGGCCTCTCGGCTCATGTTGTGGGCGCCCCCCTGGCGCGCCCTCAACCCTAGCTCGACCTTAGACTATTAAATTCAGTAGCCGCCATCGTTTAGACTCGGGTTTTGTTTAGATTAATCTATCGAAAACAGTTTCGTCGTCATCGGTATGTAAAACCCCAACTATCGTGCTTAATCATACATCTGCAGTTTGTCACTTCCTGTTGAGTGCTGCGTTCTTTCGAGTTCTTGCTTGTGTTCTTCGTTTTGCAGGCAGGGATTTAGTCTTCTTGGTGAGGTCAACCGGGTTGTGACACGGTTGATAACCAGAGGAGTCATGGTGCTAAGATTGCAGGGTTCGAGTTTGCTGACTTAAAGCCGGATCGGTGTGTCGTGCTCCGACTAAAACGAGTTATCCTTCACCTGACGGAAGATCAGGAACCCTAGTCCCCGTCACCGAGGAACTGTGCTCGCTCGGTTCGAGTCAGGAAGCCCTCGTCGACAAGAAGCGGAGGTCGGTGTGGTTTTGGTAATTTCTTTTGTCCTTCCGGGGCACCTCCGATCAATTGTTGCCGTGGAATTCATTTTTCGTTTTTGTTTTCACCCTTCGTGATCGTTTCGTAATTTGCAGGTGGCTGGAGTCGACGATCCTCAAGCCGGATGGCTGCAGGCTGCAGCAATCCTGTGAGGCGACCGAAGTTTGTCAACGATAAATTCGTAAGTGTGCGCCGACTTCCGGGGACTTGAGGCTTTTGCTTGCGCTTGATTATGGCCTTGTTTAGATCTTAATTTGGAGAGTTCATGCTCTAGACTTCCTCATAAATGCGGCACTGTAGCATTTTATTTGTATTTGTGAATAATTATCTAAACATTGATTAATTAGGCTCAAATGTTCGTCTCGTAAAATACAACAAAACTATGCAGTTAGTTTTATTTTCATCTACATTTAGTACTCCATGCATATGCCGATATTTTGTTGTGATGGGAATTTTCTTTTTGCATAGTGAAATTTAGGGGTGGAATTTGGAAACTAAACAAAGCCTACGTTCTCCCAGTGTAGCGTGTTATTGCTCCAGCCGCCGAAATGAGAACTTGTTAGGCTAGTCTCAGTGCACAGTTTCACTACACAGTTATCTAGACAAAAACTAGGTAAATATGCCAAAAAGAGTTTCATGGTGATGAAACTCCTTTCACATCCCATGAAACTCTGGCTTCTCTTATATGTTACATCAACACATTTAATGCTATGAAACTTTCCATGAAACCTCTACTGAGACTGGCCTTAATAGTACAGTGAATTTTGATTTAGCATATTCAAGGTTAAAACCCATTTTGGTTGGGTTGTAAGTTAGCTTAGGCGTGTTAATGTCTCATGAATAACGGAAAAAATTCGTTTTACTACTCTCACATGTTCACTTTATCCGTTGAACTCTTTCAACGAAATTTAGATTTATTTTACTCTCTCGCACTGTTTTAGTTGGCCCAATCTATCCTTAACGAGATCTGTATTTTTTTTCTTCATGTGCAAGTTAAATTTTAAGATCAAATTTTGAGTGCTGACTTATAACATCAACACATAACGATTTTTGGGCATGGCATTATGAAAAGTCTAGGGTCTTCTCTGTCCGATTCGCATACAGGATGTTGGTGCACAGTCGGGAGAAAAGATCGGCTTGGTTAGAGCACACAGTTGGGAGTTCAGACACCAAGTTAGCAGGGAAAGAATGGTCGGAGTATGAAAAGTTAGGCTCTGGTTGCTGACCTCAACTGGCCATATCTAAACTGCGGCTCAGCTAAGAGTCCGTTTGGTTCCTAAGCGAGCTTTTTTACCCCTCCTTACCTAGCTGGCACAAGCATCGATGAGCTTACCAGTGGAGGAGAGCCAATTTAGCTCTCTCATGGAAGCAAGGTGAAAACTTACAGGCTCCAAATGACCTTCCCTCTCATCCAAACGTCCAGTCCGTGCTCTATCCTTACAAGGTAAGGCTATACAGTGATCGGCAATGAAACCAAACATCTCCTAAGCTACGACAAGTTGTGGCGAGCATTTTCTGCGCCAAACTTTTGGCGAGATTCATCCACGTAAACAACAGAGGAGTCGATGAAGGTGCCAAACTTTACCTCAGTTCAGTCGGCAACCAAACAGCAGCTAAACGTAGGCGCGGCAAGTTGTGGCACATTATGGTCGGCAACCAAACACAGCCTACGTTCGAAGGTGGAGACATTCACTACTGGACTGATATATATGGCAAATGTGTGGGCGCTGGAAAAGAAGAAATTACACATTTTATGAGGTGTCTCAAGCGTGATGATCTAACAAGAGCTGATGGCATGCCTGATCCAGAGCTCGTTTTCTACTCACTGCTTCGTAAAAGGCTCATAGCTGAGCTTGACATAACTGATTAAGGCTGTGTTTAGATGATGTTTGGATCCAAGTGCTAAAGTTTAGAGCTTTAAATAAGTGATAATTAGATGTATTAAACATAAATTAATTATAAAACTAATTGCATAAGTCATGTCTATTTTGTGAGACGAAATAATTGCAATATGTTTATTATAGCATTACATTGTCTAATCATGGTGTAATCAGGTTTAATACATTCGTCTCGTAAATTAGTTCTCGTTTGTGTAATTGATTTTTAATTGATCTATATTTAGTACTCCTAATTAATATCTTTAGATCCAATGCGACGTGGCTAAACTTTAGCGCGTGGGAAACAAACGGGCCCTTAGATCTTTGGAAAAGGGCGGTCGAAAAGTCACATCGGACACTATAGTGCACTGTAGCACTTTTCGTTTGTTTGTGGTAATTATTGTCCTACTATGACTTAACTAGACTCAAAAGATTCGTCTCGTCATGTACATCAAAACTATGCAATTAGTTTTTTATTTACCTACATTTAATACTCCATGCATGTGCCGACATTTTAATGTGATGTGATGGGACTTTTTGCATAATAGAATTTTGGGAACTAAACACAGCCTAATGCCTTGTTTAGTTTCCAATTTTGACATATCAAAGTTGGGACTTTGTCACCGTAGCGACACTATAGCATTTCGTTTGTATTTGTGAATAATTGTCTAAACATTGATTAATTAGGCTCAAAATGTTCGTCTCGCAAAGTATAATAAAAATATGTAATTAGTTTTTAATTTTCTCTACATTTAATACTTCATATATGTGCCGACATTCTAATGTAATGGAAATCTTCTTTTTACCTGGTAGAATTTGAGAACTAAACAATGCCTAAACCCGTAGCGGGTGTTCGGCACAATAACCTAGCTGGGGGCACCAAAGTGGATTCAGTCGCCACAGATAAATGTGGATGCTGCGCCATCGAAGAACGCAGCTGTGGCGCGCGACGGAGCTAGCAACTTCCTGGGTGAGCTTTTTTTTTTTTTGAAAGCCTCTCATCTGGATACAGCTGTAGTATCCGTTCATACACGTACACACCTACCCCACACACGCACACCCTGCTCACACCACACACGTACAAACAAACCAACAACTATACGTAGATAGGAAGACTGCGTCCTTCTGGAGATCATCGAAGTCTCATGGCTTCGTAGACAACGAATGCGTCACAATCTCTTTGTGGCTCCACGCAAGAGAGGCAGCTAATTCTGTTGGAAGGAATTTTGGATGCGAAGGCGGTGGAAGCGATAGCCTGTCGAGAAGGCCTTGTGTTGGTAAGCGACCTCTCGTTGCAGTCCTGTTCGGCTGGTTGGTGACAGGTGGCTGGTGTTGATTTCTGCCGAGAGAAAAATACTGCTGGCTGATGGCCGGTGGCTGGTGCTAATTTGTTTTGAAAGAAAAATACTACTGACCGTTGGTTGATACGTCAAATCGACTTGACATTAATGTGGCGGCAGTCATGCATCCTGGGAAAGGGAATGGGCCCGTATCGATAGTCCAGGAGATTAACTCAAGAAGAAGATGCTTTGGAAATATGAAGGGAGACAATCCAAAGTTGATGCCCACAGACTAGCGAGGAGTGCAATTTCGTGTTTTCTAAGAAGATATGTTTGGTTCCTATCTCCATCGATGGAGTTTGTAGCTCTTATATAGTTTAATAAAAGGTGAAAATTCAAAAAGGAGAAAACAAGGTCAAAGGATTCACGATCAGATCGAGAAGCGATACTACAACTAGTCTATGCGCAGTTTTTTAAGTTATTCGCACCTATGAAACTCTACTCTACTCTCTAAAACGAGAATATTTCATCCTGTTCATCGAGATTCTCCACTCTGTATCTTCTTCCGCACTTGTTCACACCCTATCCCACTCTCTATACCAACTAACAACCATATAATATATATTTTCTCTCTCCCCTCACTCTCTCTCATTCTCTCTCTCCCTCCCTCCTCCCCCGTCGCCGCCCGTGCCTCCTCCCCCGCCGCGGCCCGCCTCGCCCTGCCTCCTTCCCCCGCCGCGCACGCCGCCGCCCGCCCCACGCGTGCCGCGCTCCTCCCGCCCCGGGACGACGCCCAAGGCGCACCTCCAGCGGCTCCGGTGCCGGTCGGCCGGCGAGGGAAGGCGGCCCGCTGGCAGTGAGCGCTGCCGGTGGCGGAGCTTGGCGCGGCAGCCGCGGAGAAGGAGGGCAGAGAGGCGGTGGCGGGTTGGCTCGGCGGTGGGGCGGCTCGGCGGACCTCGGCGGCGTTGCGGCGGAGAGCCAGGCCGGGAGGGCGGCGACGCGCGAAGTAGAGGAGGCCACGGCGGAGTTCGATGCGAGCGGGCGCGGCGGCCGGGGACCTTCGGGCGCCGGCGACGGTCGGCAGGGAGACGGGCTCCTCGTCGTCGGTCTTGGCGAGGCCGGCCGAGCGCGGCGGCAGACGCAAGGCCGGTGGAGCGTGGGCGGAGACTTCGCGGCGGCCTCGAGCAGCGGCAGCCTCGAGCGGGAGCGGCCTCGGGCGGCGGCGACCAACGGCGGCCTCGAGCAGCGGCGGCCCCTGCTTCGCCTCGTCTTCCCTGCTCCCATGACGGCAGCCGCGCGGTTGGGCGGGCGGTTCGAGGCGGCAGACGTGGCGTTTACCGCTTGCTTTTCTCTCTCTCGCTATACGGAGCGGCGGCTGCGTTTAGCGCGTAGCGCTTTGGTTCCCGTGAGCCGCTGCAGGCGTCGAAGCTGCATCCGAAGCGGCATCCTCCGACGTGGCCTTTGCCGTCTCGGTTTACCGAGCCTAAGTGCGAGCAGCCTTAGACGAACATGAATTCGTCAAAGCGCAGCTAGCTGTACGTCCTTGTTGGCATCAGGAGAACTAGAGGCCACAGGTGTACACATAATGACAGTGCTAATCCTTCCATCATCAACCGCATACAAGTCACTGGGAGTACCACTAGTACTAAGTGCTGCCTGTCTGTCTGTACTTGTCCTCGGCTCCAACACGAACCTCGAGTAGTTTATGGACGCACTCACATGCATTCACTGGTGTCCCAGCCGGTGGATGTGGTCACGTGGACGTGGTAGAAACGAAGCTACAGGAGCAGTTGCGCGTAGCTGCCAGGCGGGTCACGCCTGGACGGGATAGAAAAGAATTCCGACCCGTAGATTTTTGTATAGCGAGTAGGAAGGAGAACGGATTTGCCGGGGGGAGTCCAGCGCAACGGAAGCAAGCAGTCGCCAGCACACCTCGGCAGACGGCAGGGCAGGGTCTTCGTTGTGGGTCGTGGCACATGCATGCGGGCAGTGTCGCAGCCCACCACAGCCACGCACGGGAACATGGGAATGGGACGGCATGGCACCCATCATTCCATCAAAGATGCTGAGACAACAACGTGGAGTCAGCAGCACCCACAACTATGGCATGAAATTAGGCCCCTAGATAAACCGCCGACCCAAACTTCACACCTCCCCTCCTCGTTGGCGTTCGGAGAGCAGAGGCAATAAACAAACAGTGGCTGCGTCGTTGTGGAACACCGGATCGGAACAGAACCCACCCGAGTATACAAGGCTAGAACAGAGGTACGTGGACGCGTACAGCATCCGAAGCGTAGCGCACGTACAAGCCCCGGCGCATGAAAAGGAGGAGAGGCGCGCGCCTTCCCCACGTGCCCCTCCCGCTCGGGCACCGCGCGCACCACCCCCACCGGGCCTGGCCTCGTATTCCCGGCCCGCATTAAACAAACCCAACGCCCCTCCTTCCCGCGAAACCAAATGGGATGGATGGCACACCGTCCCGCCCCCGCCCCGCCGCTCTCGCTGCTTCGGCCTCCGGAGCCGGGACGAACACGGACAAACACAAGGGGAGGGAGGGAAACGAGACCCATCATCCCACTCCAGTACTCCACCACCACACCACCTCCTCTCGTCAGCCTCTCTCTCTCTCTCTCTCTCTCTCTCTCTCTCTCTCTCTCCCCCATCTGCCCTGCAGGTTGGTGTGTACCAGCTGCTCTTCCTATCTCTCTCTCTCTCCTCTCGACTGCTCGAGTCTGTGTGCTTGTTGTACAAACCACGGAGGGCGAAACGAGAGGGATCAGGCCGGGCGCGCGGCCCAGTGGTGGAGGCAAATCAGTCACGTCCAGCGCCAGGGAAGATCCACCGGTTAATGCCGGGGATCGATCGTCTCGTCCGTCTCAACTAGCTCCCTCGCCACCCTAGCTTCTCTTCTCTGTGCCGCGCATGGCCGCGTTGTAGCTAGATCCTCCTTCTGCTGCAGCCAACAAAGCGGCCAAGCCAACACAGGAACAAGAGAGACAGCGACCGCAAGGATGGGGGAGAAGCAGGCGGCGGCGGCGGCGGGGGACCTGGACGACGGTCGGGCCGCGGCGGCGGCGCTGGACGGCATCCAGTACTGCAGCGAGCACCCCTACCGGCCCGGGAGCGCCGCGGTGGCGGCGGCGCTGGCCGGCGGGGGGATATGCGCCTTCTGCCTGCAGGAGAAGCTGGGCCGCCTCGTGTCCTCCTCCAAGTCAAGCCCCTTCTTCCCGCTCGGCGGCCACCCGCCGCCCTCGGGCTCCCCGTCCTCGCCGCCGTCCTTCCGCCGCGCCGCCGAGCCCCCGCCGCCGCCGCCGCTCCACCGCCCGTCCGCCGCATCGCGCAGGTTCATGTCTTTCCACCGGAGGAAGACGCCCTCCTCCTCGTCGTCCTCGTCCTCCTCTGCCTCCGCCGCGCTTTCCGCGGGTGGGGGCGGCGGCGGGATGAAGCGGAGCAAGTCCGTGGCGCCGCGGCCCGAGGAGCAGCAGTTCCCCTACTCGTCGTCGCTGGCGGCCGAGAGCCCCCGCAAGAAGAGCTTCTGGTCCTTCCTCTACCTCTCCTCCTCGTCCCCGTACGCGCACCAGGCCGCGCCGTACGCCGCCGCCGGCGGGGGCGCCGCGGCCGCGGCCCGGAGGAAGTCGGTGTCCGTGGCGTCGGCGGCGTGGGCGTCCAGGGCTGGCGCTGGCGGCGCGCAGGAGCAGCAGCAGCCGCGCGGCGGGGCGGCGGCGTCGACGCTGGGGCGGACGCTGGAGGCCATCGGCGAGCCGGAGAGCCCCAGCCAGAGCCAGGTGTCGTCGTCCTCGTCCTTCGGCCGGAAGGTGGCGCGGTCACGCTCCGTCGGCTGCGGCAGTCGCAGCTTCTCCGGCGACTTCCTGGAGCGCCTCTCCAACGGCTTCGGCGACTGCACGCTCCGCCGCGTCGAGTCCCACCGGGAGTCCAAGCCCCACAGGATGCGCGGCGGCGGCGGAGGAGCGCTCGGCGGCGCGGACGACGACGATGACGACGAGGATGACGGGTACGAGCACCAGCACCGGATCAAGTGCGCCGGGTTCTTCGGCGGGCTGGGCCCCGCGTCGTCGTCCTACTGGCTCTCCGCGGCCGAGGGCGCGGCCGGCGGCGGCGGCACGAGGAAGTCCGGCGGCCGGAGCCACCGGAGCTGGGCGTGGGCGCTGGCGAGCCCCATGAGGGCGCTTCGGCCGACGACGACCTCCACCTCCACGAAGACCATCACCGCCGTGCCGCCCAGCCACACGACCTCCCACGGAGACACCTCGGCGTCGGCATTGTCCATATCGTCCCCGACGCCGCCGTCCTCGGAGGCAGCAACCGCGACAGCTCCAATGGCGGCGGCGGCGGCGGCGGCGAATTGAAATCGAAGCTGCATGGCGGTCAATCACCAACCCTTTGTCTCGAATCCTCCTGCTCTAGGCTCTTCTTGAGTCGCCGCGTATACATCCATCCAAATCCAATCCTCACTCGCTGCCGTTCCCTGTGTGTTCGTCTGTAATTTCAACAACAAACTGCTCATAAGTTGAAAATGTGCTGTGGATTCTGGGTTGATCGTGCTGCTATTCCGTTCTGACGTCTTGTCTGTTTATGAGCTGTTTATCTGATCATCGCTCTCGTTCGTTCCCATCACTTTCTTCACTTGAGCCGACGCAAGAACACCAATAAAACTGTCCCCTTCTGATGGAGTAATCCTAGCACCCTAGTGTGATGGGAAATGATGGGGAGGGTAGAAGTTGACCATAACTCCGATCCGAAGCAACAGTGATACCCCCTTCACCATTAACGACGACGCATTCGGGTTGTTGGGGGGATGCAGTTGCAGTAGGGGCGTAGTAGAACAAGACAAGAATTGTAACTGCCAGAGTGACCATTTTGCCAGTTCAGTCCAGCCAGGCAGGCAGAGCCAGCCACATCCTTCCTCCTACAACCTGCAAGTACAAGCACAGTTTGACTTGACCGTGCCGCATTAGCCCCTCGCAATAATAAATGGATTAATTCTGTCATTATAATTTTTAAAAATTAAAAAAAATACCTATGTCGGTTTTTAAACTATGAAAATTATAATGGCGTAGGTGTAGCTGGCCCACGATAAAAACAAGGCTGGCCGAATGCAGGATGCTGATGGCCGCGCAGCGCCCGACCCGTGACCACTACTCCGTGGCGTGGCAGTGTCTCTCTCGGGTCTTTTGGCCCTGTGCCTCGCGATCCGTGTCTCTCTGCCCGGCCGCTGCGCCGCACGAGCCCCCAGGCAGAGCACGGCCATGGGCATGGCAACACCTCTCCTCTCCTCTCCCCGGCAGAGCACGGACATGCCGATGGCAAACACCCCCGCAGTTGCCCATGGTCAGCGGTCACCGTTAACAAAAAGGCACTCGCGAGCTCCGAAACCCTTTGCGCGTCGCCGGTGTGAAAGTGAAAGCTACGCGTCATGGTAGAGCCTGGGTCCAATCGGGCAAAAGGAGAGGAGAGGAGAGTTTGGCCTGGCCGGGGCACAATGGCAGCTGGGCAGCGGTGTCACTGTGCCGGGCGGTGCTCCCCTGCAGCGTCGCGACAGCGACGCCACGAGGACGACAGGGGGCACTGTTCCGAGGCGGGGAGGAGCGAGCGTGAGAGAGTCCAGGCCCGAGAGGCAGCAGCATCCATGGGAGATGAGTGCGGTCGAGATGGCCGAACGAACCCTTCCTTTTATCACGAGGCTTGGTTCGGGTCGGTTCGTCCCTCTTGGTCGATCAGTCCTGATCCCCGCGATCCTCTCATCCATGGGAGATGTGAGTGCGTGCACGGTCAAGTTGATCGCGGCTGCATGGACTGTGCCTGCCTGTGCGTGCATGAGGCCTCGTCGTGGCATGCATGACTGGTCATTCCGGAGGAAAAAGATGCCGGGGCCCCGAGCGAGCGCGACCCCCGACCAGCGTCGCCTTTGTAGTGCGCACTCATTTCCCAGATCTTGTCCCAAGCAGCCAACCAACTTCGTTTCGTTCCGTTCCTCCCCTCTATAGTTCCGTTCAATTCAACGCCGTGGCTGTGGCCTGTGGGCGTGGCTGTGGCTGTGGGTGCAGTCTAGTCAGCAGTGGGTACTACCGGGCAAAGGGCGATGATGGTGGATTAGCGGATTATTAGCCAATTATTAATGGCCCGCTCACCTCACCTGACGGTATTATGATGGAGGTTCAGCGCACCTGTACGTGCACACACTAGCGGCGCGGTACTTGGAGTGGAGTGCCTCGCTCCAGTCCTGTGGTGCCGGCCGGCCATGGATGGACCAGTACGTGGCGCGATCAATCATGGACGGCGCGCGGGGGACGTGGCGCTGCCAGCCGAAAACGATGGCGGTGGCCGAGCCGCCCCTGTCCCCGGCCAAATGGCACACAGGCACGGCGGCGGCGGGCTCAGCTTGCCGTTCCCGTGCCCGCGACCTCGCGGGGCGTGGTGGCACGTGACGGCTTCTGAGCTATGGCGCCGCCCTAGCGCCGAGGCTCCCAGGGCACATGCGCTCGATACCGTCGGCTTCTATTCTTTCGCAGCGATTCCCGTTGGAATCGAAGCCCGCGTCGCGTCGCGTCGTCGGCCGCCGCCGCTCCGATGCAGTGCAGCAGTGCGCCGCCGCCCAAAGGGCCAAAGCCATGCCTCGGCGCGGCCTATACCTCACGGTCACGGGCACGGTGACCGGCCGGCCACCTGGAAAGAACCGATAACGCCAGCGACCGGTTAGAGCACGCGGAAGAAGCCTGTGTTCGTGGACGGCGCCGACGTTCCGGCAGATAGGATCCGAGAAGGATCAGATCATGGCGGGTGCCGCAGCGGCGCGACGTAGACAAGGGGAGTTATAGTCCGCAGGGGCGCCATGAATACTGCTCCTGCTCACGTCTCCAGCAGTGTGCAGTAGTAGGCCCTTGTTTAGTTCCAAAATTTGCACCTCAAATTCCACTATGAAAAAAGAAGATTCTCATTACATCAAAATGTCGATACATGTACTAAATATAGGTAAAATCAAAAACTAATTGTACATTTTTGTTGTACTCTGCGAGATGAACATTTTGATCCTAATTAATCAATTTTTAGACAATTTTTCACACGTACAAACGAAATGCTACAGTGACACATTTATTACCGACTCCAAACCTTGCCCCAAGTTTGTCCAAAGTTTGGATCCAAATTTTGGATCTAAATAAGGCCTGGGTGGATCGGGCTTGGCCATGGCACATCAGCACATGACATGAGTGACGCGCGCAGCTAGCTCACCGTCGATTCACCTCTGGTGATCAGGCGTAATCGCCGAACCGAACCGAAATTGGTCGATCGGTCGAAGCGGGCACGGGCTTCCAAATTCTACCCTAAAATTCACTATGTAAAAAAATTCTCATCATATCAAAATGTCATAGCATGCATGGAGTACTAAATGTAGGTGAAATAAAAAACTAATTGCACAGTTTTGTTGTACTCTACGAGACGAACATTTTGAGTCTAATTAATCAATTTTTAGATAATTTTTCACACATACAAACAAAATGCTACAGTGCGCTTCGGTTTCTCAACTCCTAAATTTAGGTTGCTAAATTGGCATCTAAACAAGGCCATGATTTGGTCCCAGGTGGAAACGACGAGCAGGACCAGCCAAAAAGCCATCGGGCAGCAGCTGACGCTGGAACGCAGCAGATACGGCGAGCGAGACGCTGCGGGAGGCCGGACGAATCCTGGCAAAGATTCCCGGCTCGGCGGACAGGTTGACAGCAGCAGGACAAGCCGGCGCCGTTTTTCAAGCGCGCGGTTGGAAAAGAGAAAGAAAGAGGGGGCAGCCGGGCGCGCGGCTTCGAGTTGAGGAAAGCGAACTATCCCCACCACACCTCACCATCCCGGATTCCACGCTCCTCCAGCCATGGCCACGCGACCAAGATTGGGTTACGCTTGTCACGTAGCATCAGCACAGGGCCACGGGTCTTTGACCCGCCAACAGTTCACCCCGTCTCATCCTGCCCACCGCACCCACACCTCGCAGCTTGGATTGGCTTGCGAAGCACGATCAGATGAGATCTCCAACGCGGCAACAAGGCCTCTGCCACGACCAGTAGGCGCAGCGATGCATCTTGCGGTGCCGGCGCCAATCATTCCGAGCCGTTTCAGACGCGGATCAATCATTAGCATCCGCCCACACGGCCACACCCACAGCTTGAAGCATCCCATGCCGTCGTCCTCCCCTCCGGTTTCCGGCCACCGTTGCTAGCTTAGAATAAGCCGCACGCACGGGCACGGGCACGGTCGCACGGCCGCGCGCACGCAGCATGTCTCGCTGCTGGCCATGGGGGCGGCAGCCGGTCACGGACCCATCAATTGGCACGCCCACTTACCCCTGTCCATGTACCCTTGCCCCTTGCACGACCATACCATTTGTACATCAAGTTTTGTCCTGGGTCCTTGCTGCTGCCTCGGCAGTTTATCCGTCCCATGGAAAAACAACGTGCAGCAGAGAAATTACGAGGACCGGACAAAAGGAGGCGGTTGTTTTATCCTCCCTCGATCCCAGAAGGGCGAGAGAGAGAGAGAGACGGCTAATGGCCGGGCACAGTGTACGTACGTACGCACCTGGTTCCGTTTGTCCCACATGGAACGGAAGCAGTATCCCGTCGCTGTACGTCAACCCCACAGCCTCCGTCTCCTTGGATGGATAACAGCGACAGCCTCGAGCGGAGCGGCAGGGGAACGCCTTGCCGAGAGACGACCAGATGAAAGCTCACCTCGCACCTGTGTGTGTGTGACTGAGATTCAGCAGGACATTACGGGTCAGTTAACCAAGCGGATCCACGCTAATCGAGGCACCGTCACAGGGGGATAGAACATGGGATGGCACGAGCGGGGCACCGTCTCATGGACATTGTTAACGTTCGTTCACCTCGGCCCGGTCTTACCATTAGATAGATAATAAAGCGCCTCAGGATTCCCAGGCCAGTGGGCTCCGATGCAGTCTCACATGCAGCAGCGACCATATTATATTTATTCGAGAGCGAATTGACCAAGGGAATGGTCCCCACCCCGGACTCCCTCCGGCACCAATGCACTGTTCCATTGCAACGTAGATCATGACTTGTTTAGTTCCCAACTTAAGTTGAGATTTTGACACTGTAGCATTTCGTTTGTATTCGTGAATAATTGTCCAAACATTAATTAATTAAGTTTAAAATGTTCGTCTTGCAAAGTACAATAAAACTGTACAATTAGTTTTTGATTTCATCTACATTACATTTAGTACTCCATGCGTGTGCCGCCAAATTCCACTATGCAAAAAGAAGATTCCCATCACATCAAAATGTCGGCACTTGGAGTACTAAATGTAGATGAAATCAAAAAATAATTGTATAGTTTTATTGTACTTTGCGAGACGAACATTTTGCGAGACGAACATTTTAAGCCTAATTAATCAATGTTTAGACAATTATTCATAAATACAAATGAAATGCTACAGTGACGCTACAGTGTCAAAGTCCCAACTTTAACGTGTTAAAGTGGGGATCTAAACTAGGGCCAAGACGATGCAGCTGGGTAGTAGCTGCTGGCGTGGCCTTTCAGGCTACTACTAGTACTTACATGTGCGTACCTGGTAGCATTCATGCCTTTGGCTGCGATCTCCCCATCCCGGTCAGCTGGTAGCGGAAGCCAAGGTACATCAGCCTATGTCACCGCGCCATTTGCCCAAAGTATCAACAGCAAAGCTTGCTACCAGCAAATGCTTCGAGGAAAAGCTGACTGAACATTTCGTTGCGGGGCAGTGCGGGTGCTAAGGCTATCCGCATTCATTTATACTCTATTTTTATCCCATAAACAGAATATTCTATCTTGATTATCAAAATTATGTACTCTATATTCAGTTTCTCCGTACCCGTCATACTATAGAGTCATCCCCTATACCAACTACTAGCCGTGGGACCCACATGTTATATATTTTTTAACCCTCCCCTATCTCTCCTTCCTCACTCGCGTTTGTTCCGTCCTACGCTTGATGTACCGCTCGGAAGACCAAACGCAAAAATTGCGTTGGCTTTACCGTTGCCCGCTGCAGCAACTGTCTGCTTGAGTTTACCCAAAACACTGTAGCGTTTCTCCTTTACAGCATCCACTGCGGACAGCCTAAGGGCAGGCCCAACGCGGTGGCTCCGACGGTGGTCTGGTTAGTCCAGCTAGGCTCGGGTTCCACGGTGGACTAAAGTTAGATGCTCTAAACATATCCATATCAGAGTGACTTGCAGAAGGTGCATATGCTTAGAGCATCTCCAAGAGACTAGTCAAATCGTTTTCTAAAGTTAAATTTAGCTATTGTTCAAGAAAAAACGTTTCCAACAGACTCTGTAAACGACTCTCCAAATTTAGTGACTCTCTATCTCACCTCATTCGCTAGCTATTTTTAGCTACCCTACCTCACTAGCTATCTTTACAGAATCTGTTGGATTACTCTGTTATTTGTTAGTCAAATCTATTTTGGAGAGTAGCTAAATCAATAAATTTGACTAGTCTTTTTAGCTAATCTCTTGGAGATGCTCTTATGAGAGAGAAAATAGATATACATAGAGGAAAAAGCTACACAGGTTCGAGAGAGTACAAAAGTGATGGGATCAGGAGGTAAAAAGAAGACGTTCCTAGTGTTGTAAGATTGGTGGCCTCAGGCTTACCGGGTCTACGTGGGGAGAAGCTTTTTACCGAGGCCAACAGTATTTGGTACTCGCGTTGGCCTGCCCTAATAATGCGTTATTCCCCCATTTTCCACCGGTTCTGTGCTTCAACAGTGCCTTCTTGATTCCTAACAAGACCTCGAGACAAATCAGCATCTCAATCAACAGGGTAAATAGTAAAGGTCATCATTGCTAAGTACTAGTTGAATGGAAATAAGTTTGCAGCTAGCCAATCAAGCACAGTACCTACATTATCTGCTGCGACGTTTAACAAACAGCAGGGACTTGAAAAATGTTGCTAGATACTCCCCAACTGTACATTCCCCCATGAACTCTACAGTCTACAGCTCACCTACTTTCAGGCTGGCCTTTACACTGCCTAACTTTCACCCTTGGCCCATTTAAGCCGGTTCAAATACATTAGGATGGTTTTGCCACACATCCTTTGTCACTAGCCAGGCCTTGAATTGTCCAGGTTAGGCAGCACAAGACAAAACTGCAAAATCTTTCCACGATCACTATTCTTGCTACCAGGGCAACTTCTGCGCAGATTATATCTAAGACATCTGTGTAATGAGTACAAGCTTATGACAAGTCAAAGAAAATATAAAGCAATGGGCAGATAGCGTTGGGGTTTACAAACTAGAGTAGCAATTCTACGAGAACATATTGAGCTCATCAATATGATTTCTATATAGATAAAATTGCATAGTGGGTCCTCCAACGTGCAAGTAAAAGAGCCCAGATTAGCCATGCAGACTAGTTCAGGGAACTGTTGTTCAAATACCACCAGTTGACATTTCAGACTAAAGATGCTAATGCAAATCAAGAAAGAGAATGACACAACCTATTTGGATGGATGATCGTGCTATACTATGGGAATCGAGTGTATTTTCTGTTGAATGACTTAAAAATCCCATCAAAATATGATGCAGGTGTGACGTGTGCGGGCAATATTTGGCAATGAGTTGATGCATGCGGTTCACACTCACACCTATGGCGCACTTGATACATACTGAAATGAAATTGAGAAACAGAAAAAGGAACAAGCATCACATAGATGATGACTCCCGCTGATTCAGAACAAATTAAAAATTATGATTAGGCAGTAATTGTGACATTAGTTGTACTTTTCAGACTACAACCTGTCCGGCTGGCTGGTGCTGGTTTGTGCTGAGAGAAAAATACCGCTGGCTGACTGATGATTGGTCTGTGCAGAGAGAAAAATACTGCTGGCTGGCTGCTGAAAAGCCATCCGAACAGGTTGAGTTGGAGGTGTCACTGACAGTATTATCTTAATACTCAGATGATTTATCACCCCACAAGCAGTCAAAGAATATTTGATTCAGTGAAATAATTAAATCTCACCTTCGAAATGTTGAGTTAGTCTGCTGATAGGGCAATTATCAGGCCAATAGAAGCTTAAGACGTTGTAAATACGAAATTGACAAATAAACAAACCAGCAAAACTTGACAAAGAAGTAGTGAATTATATTTGTTTGCAGTTATATCAGCAGCAGTACTGGCAGACAGCCTAAGCAGATGAAGATGACTTAATATTCACTTGACATGGTTGAACATTTCTATATATACCAAACTCTTCCAATAAGTCCACTTAGAATTAGCCTTACTATTCACATCTCACATAGGGCTGCCACATTTTTGTGCAGCAGTTTCAAGGAAAGATGAAAACAAGAAATGAGGCAAAAAAAAACATACTCGGTTTTATTAATCAGGCTGCGAAATGGACTATGGATCCACAACACATTAATCATGCATACCACTGTAGTGTTTAAGTTAACCTGATAATCCTCTGAAGTAACAGGCACGGTTAGTATATGGGCAATCAAAGACCCTGGTAGATGCACATAAATAGCCGTGTGTCCTCATAGAGATATGAACAAATTGTTTTCCATTCTTACCTTGTGGACGCCACTTAAAATAAAAAAGTACACCATTAAATTTCTATCAAATTGCAGTACTGTAAGAAAAAAAACATTCAAATGTCTGGTTGCCACAAATTTTTTGACGGAAGTAGAGTCAAGATCCCTACTGTTGTTCATACAAATGAAGGGCAAAACGGAAAGGCGCAAGAAAACTCATTGACCATGATTAGGAGAGTGAAACTACCCAGGCTAGAACAAGTCTTGCTTCTCCTTTATTCTGTTGAGCTGGATATCGACCTAAGCTGTGAAACCTTTTCTCCAAGCCAGAAAACTTGGTCTCTGATTCTGAAAAAATGATACCATTTCTCTTCATGCTGATATGACATGCTAATATTCCATGGACCAAGGTTGAAAAAATTTCATGCTTAATTAGTAAAAGTTCTGTACCATTTCACTGCTAAGACAATCAGCAGGTGGAAACACCGACGTCACCTGTTAGTACCGAGAAATTTCAAGAATTGACACCAAACTCGTGAGCCTTTCAAAATTTGACACCTTGACCCGCATGCAATTGACTCAGAATGATATGGGTGTCAAATCTTGAAAGGCTCATGAAGTAGGTGTTAAATATAGATTGCTTCAGACGTAGTTCACGGGCACATATGTCTGATAATCATTAATAGAACATCTCTGAGGAACTGATATTAGAAATAACCGATAGAAGGTGCCCAATAAATAGTGCTTGCATTGATGCTGCCAAAGCCAACTACAGGTTTCTGATTCTGAAAGTGTCTGATTGGTTGATGAATGATGATAATCCATTCATAAGGACGGACTGAAAAATACAAACATCAATCATTGTCCAAACAGTCACCAACTGGTCCTTGAAAGTAATCAAAAGATATTATCATTGTTATTCATAACTGACGATAGAAAAAGTTCTCACTGCCTGACTTTTACAAGAAGTGCCACGGGGTCATGAGATAGTTTTTTAACTCATGCAGCCTTCAGGGAAGGAATAATTCGATCTAGCAACCTGATGTTTCCCATCTAATATCTGGGATATAGTATTACACTTTTCCAATATTTTACCATAAGAAATCCTACTTTTTTGTTGGATCATGAAATCAAACACGTTTTATAGGTCCTTTCAATTAACCATAGCTGTAGGATAAAAGTATTGGGACAGTTGCTTCCATGCCCCTATCTGAAGCATTAGACTGAAGGACAGATCAAATTCATAAAAAACTGAAAACACATTTCCTAAATTACTCCAATGGAGAATGTTATGTTTCCCTGTAACTGAAAAAGGTGTTCATTTCTTTGATCCCCTATACTAGAAACAGTCGTATGTATCTACTGTCTAGAGTTTCCATTCAGTAATAAAACTACAGGAAATTAGGATTGCTTGATTGTTCATAATCAATCCCATAATCTCAAAGGTGAATCAACAGATGAGTGCACTAGTGGTAACTGACAGCTCTATTATGCAAACAGTCACATAATTCTATAAAACATCTAATGGGAGTTAATATGCAAACAATCCAACAGATTGTTGAAACCTAAAAGTCTCAATATAACACATGGGTGTTTGCTTTGCCTTTCCAAGATTACAAAAATACAAGCAATAGAAAACCTTGCAAACTCATAGTGAGACAAGTGTTCTTTCCCTACCAAATTTTGGCAGAACCATTTAACAACCCAGAAATGCCCCAGGATTGACAGAGATGATGGCTCCCACTGATTCAGAACAAACTAAAAACAATGATTAGGCAGTAATTGTGGCATTAGTTGTACTTTTCAGACTCTATGTTGGAGGTGCCACCAACAGTATTATCTTAATTCTCAGACGATTTATCACCCCACAAGCAATCAAAAAGAATATTTGATTAAGGGGACAAAATGAATCTCACCTTCAAAATGTTGAGTTGGTCTGCTCATATGGCAATTATCAGACCAATATAAGTTTATGATGATGTTGTTAATATGAAATTGACAAATGATTAGGAGAGTGAAACTACCCAAGCTATAACAAGTCTTGCTTCTCCTTTGATTCTGTTCAGCTGGATAATAGAATGAAACCTTTTCTCCAAGCCACAAAACTTGGTCTCTGATTTTGAAAAACGGTGCCATTTCTCTACATCCAGATATGCCATGCTAACATTCCATGAACAAAGGTTGCCAAACTTTCATGCTTAGTCACTGCAGCAGGTGCAAACACTGAGGTCACCTATTAGTACCAGCCACTCAAGGAAAAAAAATGATTCCTTCCTTCAGACATATTTCATGGGCACATCTGGCACTGAGTCATTAACAGAACATCTCTGAGGAAATGAGATTAGAACTAACTGATAGAAGGTGCCCAGTAATTAGTGCTTGCATTGATGCTGCCAAAGTCCTATAACTCTCAACTACAGCCTTCCGTTCTGAAAGTGTCTGATTGGTTGATGATAATCCATTCATAAGGGCCGACTGAATAATACAAACATCAATTATTGTCCAAATAATCACCAACGGGTCTTCATAATATACTATCATTAACAACTGAGGATAGAAAAACGGCCTCAAACTTTTACAAGAAGTGCCACTTGATCATGAGATAGTTTTTTAACTCATGCAGCCTGCAGGGAAGGAATAATTCAATTTAGTAACCTGATGTTTCCTATCTAATACATGGGTTCTAGGATATAATATTACTCTCCAATATTTTCCCAGATGCTGTCCTACATTTTGGTGGATCATGAAATCAAACACTAGGTTTCATAAGTCATTTCAATCAACCATAACTATAGGATAAAAGCATTGGGGCAATTGATTCCATGCTCAGATGGCCCCATCTGAAGCATTAGACTGAAGGCCAGAATGAATTCATAAAAAGCTGAAAACACATTTGTTGGAGATTATTCAAATGGAGAATGTTCCTTTTCCTTGTGACTGAAAAGGAGTTCATTTTATTGACCCCCTATACTAGAAACAGTTGTATGTATCTAGAGTTTCCATTCAGTAATAAAACTACAGGAAATTAGGATTGCTTGATTGTTCACAATCAATCCAATAATCTCAAAGGTGAATCAACAGCTGAGTGCACTAGTGATAACTGACAACTCTGTTATGCAAATAGTCACATAATTCTATAAAACATGTAACGGGAGTTAATACAGAAACAATCGAACAGATAACTTTGAAACCCTAAAAGTCTCAATAAAACTCATGGATGTTTGGCATCGGTGTTCCCTAGCTAAAAAGCCTTTCCAGGATTACTAAAATACAGGCAAGAGAAAACCTTTGTAAATTCATAGTGTGACGGTTTGATAGGGCGCGGCGAGGGCAACTTTATTAATGAGGAACACGAGATTACAATGGGCAATGAGCAGAGTCTCCCTCCCACGGAGGAGAACTATGCTCAATCCTTGCCTAAACCCTCAGGACTCCCCTTCCCTCGGCTTATAAGCTGCCGGCTAAACAACTAACCAATCCCCTGAAATCTAGCTAAACCAACCGAAGACTAACAAACAAACAAACAAAGCTTGACTTGAAGAAGTCGGTGCAGCCGCTGTCTTGCGTGGACGCCGGCGATATGTCTGACCAATGAAGGCGTCCACAACATTACCCCCCTCCCGCTGAAACAGCTCATCCTCGAGCTGGAAATCCGGATACGCTTGCACAAACTCTGGAACGAACTCCCAAGTGGCATCCGAAGCAGGGCGCCCGAGTGGACGTTAACCTGCCAGACACCGCGATTCAGGCGAGCACGCAACACCTTGGCTGGAACAGGTAGAACACGGCCGTGCCTGATGGGGGGAAGCTGAGTAACCTCAGACGGCGGCACACCCACAAATCTCTTGAGGAACACCACATGGAAGACATTGTGAATATGCGCATGAGGCGGAAGAGCGAGGCGATAAGCCACAGGACCAACCTTAGCTTCCACCTGGAAAGGCCCGTAAAACCTCGGAGCCAGCTTGCCGGCCGAACGGTCCCTGATGGCAGCAGCAAGGCGCTGATGCAAACGGAGCCAAACCCAGTCACCTACCGCAAAGGATACATCACGGTGACGCCCATCATACTGAGCCTTCATCAACTCCTGGGCATGCAATAAGCGCTCCCGAATGTCTGCCAAAAACTCATCGCGATCCATTAACCGACGATCAACTGCTGGCACCTTGGACAGCACCTTGGACAGCCCCGGCGCATAGGATGCCAGTGTAGGCGGCGGCCGGCCATACACCACTTCAAAAGGCGTAGCTCGCAAAGAAGACTGATAGGACGTGTTGTAGCAATATTCGGCCCACAGCAGCCACCGAATCCAGCTCTTCGGCCTGTCCCCAGCAAGACAACGAAGATAAACGCCCAAAATCCTGTTGGTCACCTCTGATTGACCGTCCGTCTGCGGATGGAACGCAGTGCTCAAGCGAAGTTGTACTCCTGACAACCGGAAGAGCTCGGACCAAAACGTGCTGGTAAACACGGGATCGCGGTCGCTGACGATGGAGCAGGGAATGCCATGTAAACGCACGACGCCATCGAAGAAGACGCGCGCGACTGAAACAGCAGTGTAAGGGTGACCAAGAGCAATGAAGTGGGCATACTTGGAAAATCGATCCACCACAGTGAGGACCACTGACTTGCCGCCAGCGCGAGGGAAACCTTCCACGAAATCCATGGCAATGTCAGACCACACCGCACTGGGCACGTCGAGCGGCTGGAGCAGCCCGGCGGGGTGCAGATGCTCGGTCTTGTTACGCTGGCAGATCACGCACCCCTTGATGTAGTCGCGCACCAACTTCGCCGCATGGGGGTTGAAGAAAGACGCCCAAAGACGATGCAAGGTTTTCTGAACACCCTCATGTCCCACGCCATGGGCTGTCTCCAAAATCTGAGGCCACAGAGACGACGAGTCCGACACAAACACTCGCCCATCATGCAGGACAAAGCCATTGACCACGGACCAGGCCGCCGTGGCCTCACCTTGCGCAATGCGCTCCTTGGCGAGGGCAATCTCGGGCAGGGAGGCAGCCTCCCGCCGAAACTCGTCAAAGAGCGCAAATGCCGGCGAAGAGAGCGCCCGTGTCGCCATGGCGTCCTCGTCACGCCGCGAGAGCGCGTCGGCCACTGTGTTCATCCGGCCCGGCTGAAATTCCACAGTAAAATCATAACCAAATAGCTTGCTTACCCATTGGTGCTGTGGTATGGTGGAGAGGCGTTGATCCAACAAATACTTGAGGGAAAAATGATCAGTGCGGATGACGAACGGGCGCGCCCACAAGTACGGCCGCCAGTGCTTCACGGCTTTGAAAAGGCCGATGAGCTCGCGCTCGTACGCCGCCAACTTAGCATGCTGCGGTGCTACCGTGCGGCTGTAGTACGCGATCGGGCCTCCATCTTGATGAAGCACAGCGCCGAAGCCCGTGCCAGAGGCGTCACAGTTGACGACGAAGGCCTTGTCGAAGTCCGGCAGTTGGAGGGCCGGTCTCCTGGTGAGCGCACGCTTAAGCGCGTGAAACGCGGCGTCAGCTTCCGGGGACCAGCGGAATGCCTCCTTGAGCAGCTGCGTGAGGGGGCGGGCCACCATGCCGTAGTCGCGGACGAACTTGCGATAGTAGCCGGTGAGGCCGAGGAAGCCGCGTAGGGCGCGCACGGAGGAGGGTGCTGGCCAGGCTTGAACAGTGTCGATCTTGGCCGGATCCATGACACCTGACGCAGAAATAATATGGCCAAGGTAGGCGACCGACGACACACCGAACGTGCACTTGCTTTGCTTGATGGAGAGCTTGTGGCGGCGCAGCACCAAGAACACCGTGCGCACGTGTTGAAGATGCTCTGCCCACGAAGCGCTATAGATGAGAATGTCGTCGAAGAAGACCAACACGAAGCGCCGCAGAAACGGCTGGAGCACGACGTTCATAAGCGCCTGGAACGTTGATGGTGCGTTGGTCAGCCCGAACGCCATGACCAGGAACTCGAAGTGGCCATGGTGCGTCCGAAACGCCGTCTTGGCGATGTCGTCGGGGTGCATCAACACTTGGTGATAGCCGCTCCGCAAATCCAACTTGGTGAAGAACCGCGCGCCCCGGAGCTTGTCCAGAAGCTCGTCGACCACCGGAATAGGGAACTTGTCCTTGACAGTCTTGAGGTTGAGAGCGCGGTAGTCGACGCAGAACCTCCATGTGCCGTCCTTCTTGCGCACCAAGAGCACCACCGACGAGAACGGGGATGTACTCGGGCGAGTGATGCCTTGCTGGAGCATGGCGGCGCATTGCTTCTCGATTTCGTCCTTCAACAGCTACGGGTAATGATACGAGCGGACGGCCACCGACGCCGTGCCCGGAAGGAGGTGGATTCTGTGGTCGAACGGCCGCGCTGGTGGCAAGCCGTGCGGTTCGGCAAAGATGTCGGTGAACTCGGCCAGGAGCAGCTGGAGCAGGTTGTTGGTGGGGATCGCGTGCATGGAGGCGCCCGTTTTCGAGGGCAGCCCGACCCACCGCACCCGATGGTCGACCCGCCAGAACGACATGGACAGGCGCTCGAAGTCCCAGAGGATCGGTCCCAGGGTGCGGAGCCAATGGCAGCCCAGGACCATCTCGTAGCCGACGAGGGGGATGACGTAGAAGTCGATGAAGAACCGCTCCTCGCCGATGGTGACCGGCAGGGCCGCACATAGGCCGTCGCACGCGACGCGATCGCAATTGGTGACGCCAATGGTCATGCCGGGTCGGGGAGCCAGCTGCAGACCTAGGCGACGTGCGGAGTCGGACGCGATGAAGCAGTGAGTAGAGCCGGTATCCACGAGTGCACGCAGCGCGTTGGAGCTGACCTTGACGCCCAGGTGCAACGTCATGGCGGTGGAGATGCCGGTGATGGCGTTAAGGGAGATCTGCACGTCTGATGGCGCCGCCTCTTCCGATTCCTCAGCGTCGCCGTCGAGCTCGACAAAGTAGATTCCCCGTGCCGCGCACTGCTGCATGTGCGCCCGGGAAAACTTCTCAGGGCAGTAGAAGCACGTGCCTTCTTCCCGGCGCTTGGACATCTCCTCCGGCAAAAGGCGGGCGTAGCGAGCCCCGGGCGGCGGCCGAGGCCGGACCGGCGCCGCGGGCGACGTAGGTGGTGGGCGCGGTGCCGGGGCGGGCGTCGTGAGCGGGGACGACGTGAGCAGCTTGGGCCCGGCGGCCGACGACGTGGTGAGGGTGCGCGGGGCGGCTGCCGCCCGCTGGGCCGGTGGTGGCAGGCGTGACAGGGACGCGTCGGTGTCGTCGATCATCAGACGTCGCTCGAAGGCGCGGCCTAGACCCATGGCGTCCTCGAGGGTCTGCGGTAGTTGAAGCTCGACGTCGATCTGGAGCGGGTTCCGCAGGCCGGCGGTGAAGATGCCGATCTGCTGTTGTTCCGTCACGCCCTCACAGCGGCAATGGCGGAGCCAGGATTCTAAACTTGGGTATTCCCATCTTGTAGCAAATAGAAAATACAGGTTGAACAGTAAAAGAAACGTAGGATTTGATAGTGAAAAAATAAAGGTGCACGTTGTTCAACTCTAAATTATTCATAAAACATAAAGAGGTTACAAATATAAATAAAAAAACTACAAAAGAGCTCTAGTAAAGAACATTGGAAGGCAGTTCAGTGGATTTTCAGGTACCTCAGAGACACTGCAGATTCTTGTTTGAAGTTTGGCAGAACTGAGAAGGGACTTATTGGCTATGTTGATTCAGATTTTGCTGCTGATGTTGATAGGCGAAGGTCGCTCACAGGTTATGTGTTCACTGTTGGCAGTTATGCTGTGAGCTGGAAGGCCACTTTGCAGTCTGTTATGGCTTTGTCTACTACTGAGGCAGAATATATGGCTATTGCTGAGGCGTGCAAAGAATTAATTTGGCTGAGCGGATTGTACTCTGAGCTGGTTGGGCTGTTTCTTGCATTGATTTATATTGTGACAGTCAAAGTGCTATTTACCGTACCAAAGATCAGATGTTCCATGAGAGGACAAAGCATATTGACATCAAGTATCATTATGTACGAGATGTGGTTGAGGAAAGTAAGCTGAAAGTATGCAAGATCAACACTCATGATAATCCAGCTGATACGATGACTAAACATGTTCCTGTTGCTAAGTTTGAGCTATGCTCAAGCTTAGTTGGTTTAGTTAATTAGCCCAAGAGGCTATTTGGCGCCAGTCGTATTTTTCTTCGTGATGATTCAGGATGAAGTGAAGATGCTGCAAGAGAATTTATCTCAAGGTGGAGTTTGTTGTGATATTATCCAAATTCACAGACGGAGCGAAGCGGGGGCCCATCACCAGAGGTTTGGGCCGGAGCAAGGGGTACTGTGTGTTTTTCTCTCATGAGCGCACAGTTTAGTCCCACATCGGCAACGCAACCAAGCTCGGTCACGTGAGCTGCCTATATAATAGAGCTTTGCCCTTGATGAATAAATCATCCTCTTGTAAGCCGCCAATAGGCGTTGTAAACACACACCTCATATAGTAAAGTTTTGCTGGCTGGCGTCCGTGGTTTTTTCCCTTCTACATTGGGAGGGTTTCCACGTTAAAATCTCGTGTCTCCTGCGGTTTGATTCCTTTACTTCTTGTCGTTTATTCGTCATCATTTACAACAAAAACTCTGCATACCACCGACATGTCTCTCAATCCTACCTTTCATGTGCCAATTCCTAAATCCCACATTGACAAAAGCATCTCCACCAGAAGAATTAATTTTATGCTTGAATAAGTAGCAAATAAAACAGAATGCAGCATCTCGTTCCACACTATATTCAAGCCATTTAAATTCATCAAACCAACTAGCTTTGAATCGCCGAGGCTTACCTTACAGGAAAATTATGGTTGCGTGGTCGACATGGCCCCATTGCAATGTATCCTCTTATCACAGAATTTCGCTCATTGACATCATATCTTTTGATTGGAATCCTTCTTCCAGGATCATGAGGAAGTAAGTCAATGTCATAAACAGCATCCTCACTTGATTGATAATCTGCCTCTGAATCATCATCTCTGATAGGAGACCAAGTGGAAGGTTCAGGTTGCTGTTGCTCATGCTCTGTCGTTGCTGTTGGTGTTGTTGTGCTTGCTATATTAGGGTCATTGCTAGCTACTTCTGGTTCAGGTTCTGTCACAACTCCTACTACAGAAATGGCTGCTATCTCAGGCTCATCCTCAACAGAAGGAACACTCTGGATATGAATTTGACTCTCAACTGTAATCGATTGAACAGAAGGAACATTTGGAACAGCTTCACTCTCAATAGTAACTAGCTGCGACGTTGATGTGGAGCCGAATCCTATCTTCCTTGTCTTCGAAGCTCTATCCCACATAGTCTTCAAATCAATCGATGCCGATTTCTTCTTTTTCATTTTGCAAATCTATGCATATACCGAATGGATATACACTGTCAGTCTATCACACTAATTCCATCATTCTATGAAGGATTTGAAGGGCATCATTGTACACAGAGGCGGTCAGATGTAGAATTGTAGATGTGCTTACCCGTTGGCCGTTGGCCCCTCGGCGCTAGCCTTGCGACTGCGAGGCTGCGAGCTGCTGCCCCTCCTGGTCAGCCGGCACTCCGGCAGGCGAATCCCGAATTCCTGACCGCCGCCAGCCCGTCACTCGGTGCTCGATCTGCGCAACAATCCCCAATCCTAGGGTTCTTGATTTGGGGGGATTTCATTTTTTGATTTAGGGATTTGGGGGATGGGGAAAAAATCGAAACGGTGTCGGGAGAGAAGGCGTCGAGGGGGTCTAGTGGTTTCCCGTGACTGTGAGCGTGATTCCATCACGTGAGAGAGAGATGGCTGGGGTAGGGGGCTGGTGGGGTGTCTGATGGGCCGGTTGTGCTTTCTGGGCCAGCCTGGTAGGGAAAAGAGCTTGGGCTGTGTTTGGAAAACTTGAGAATCGATGAAAAATGGTCCAACATTGATTGTATACATGTATAAACTTGATGTATACTTGATTTTTGCAAAAAAAAATGTTGGGTATTCTCGGGAATACACGTGCATCATGCTGCCTCCGCCCATGCGCAGAGGGCGAGGCGGCGAGCAGCTGCAAGAACTGGTTCTGATACTCGATGACAGAACCGAAGCGCTTGAGATTGATTAGCTCGCCGAGGGGGTTGCTCCGGGTCGGCGTCCCGAAGCGGCGGTTGACGAGTTCGACGAAGCGCGGCCATGTAGGCAGGCCCTGGTTCTGCTCCAGTCGGTAGTACCAGATCTGGGCGTAGAACCTTGGCATCTTCTTCCGTTTGCGCCTGACGGAAGTACGGCTCGCAGCGGTGAAGCCACGGCAGGGGGTCCTCGGTACCGTCGAACTTGGGGACGCGAAGTTTGTGATCCGCAGTGGGACGGGGCGCGCCGAGCTGGTGGAGACCACCGCCATTGGCGGTCGCCGAGTCGTCCTCCTTGCTGTCTTTGCCGGAGTGTTGGCCGGCCTCCAACTTCTTGGACTGCAAGTTGTTGATGGCGACATGAAGGCGGCCAGTGTCGGCCTTGTACGTGGACAGATCGCTTTCGATGGTGGTGACCTTGGTGAGGAGGTTGGCGAGCGATTGCTTGATCTCCTCCAGGGCGTCGCCCATGGTGGATGCGAGGGTGGTGGATGGCGCAGGGAAGAAAAAAAAATTTGGAGGCTCTGAATACCAAGATGATAGGGCGCGGCGAGGGCAACTTTATTAATGAGGAACACGAGATTACAATGGGCAATGAGCAGAGTCTCCCTCCCATGGAGAACTATGCTCAATCCTTGCCTAAACCCTCAGGACTCTCCTTCCCTCGGCTTATAAGCTGCCGGCTAAACAACTAACCAATCCCCTGAAATCTAGCTAAACCAACCGAAGACTAACAAACAAACAAAGCTTGACTTGAAGAAGAAGTCGGTGCAGCCGCTGTCTTGCGTGGACGCCGGCGATATGTCTGACCAATGAAGGCGTCCACAACACGGTTGTTCTTTCCGTACCAAATTTCGGTAAAATCATTTAACAACCCAGAAATGGCCCAGGATTTTGACAGTCTTCCTATTAGGTAGTGCCAAAATTCCATGGGCAAATGATTCGACCACAACATGGTGGCTTAATGTCTTTAGTGTTAATAATTTTGGTATAGTCACTTGGAGTTCAAAGCAAACAACCCTGACTTTGAGCAAGATTATTACTCAAAAGAGATAAATTTGAAACAATGAACCCTTTGGAATGGCATTTTCTACTAAAGCAGCAACTTTAGCCTTTAGCTTGGCATTCAACAAATTTTACCTTGAATATAAGAAATCGTAAAAGGTAGCACGAGCCAAACAATTAGCAGTACAATGTGAGATAGGTCCTCTGAAGATCAAGAAATATAAGCTTGAAAGGGTAATGGTAAATTTATTGAGGAAGTTCTGTTAGCTGAAATGTTGTTATTTGAGCACATAACCCATGCACGAATGGTGACATTGGAATAGAAAGAAAAAAATCACTAGTCTAATTTGAGGCACATGAAGAAAAGATGTCAGTTGAACAAGCTATGTTGAGTCAGATGAATCCCAAGTCTAATTTTGTTGGTCCATAACAACAATGGAGTAAAATTGTACAACTACCAACTGCAAAAGGCAGAAATGATAAACTAGCCAGCATTCTTGAGGGTAAGCATATCACATTTTGTTTTGTAGTGAGGATGCACAAAGGTGAACCGCTATAAACAGTATGATGATGTAAGTCCAGGTTGATGCAATCAGGGCATATACCTGCTGAATCATTGCACAGCATCCGTTGCATGAGTTTCAGTGATTATCCAACTGTATCCAATCATATATCATGTCATCTCACTTGTTGCTTCATTTGAGCACACAATGGAGTTACAGTGCATTCATTCAGAGAGTTCGAATTCCTCTCCTCCTGCCACACATCCCTGATCCTGCTTGCCAAGACCACCATGTCTTTTTCTATCCCTTGTCCTTGGTGGCAATGCTGCCCTCAACAAGGTGGAGTACTCTTCCCTGATAGCAAAAAGCGGATGCGCATGCTTTTCAAGCAGCCGGCTTCCACCACCATAAGCTTCCCTGAGAACAACTGTCTGTGTCCCAAGCACCCTGGAGAGGTAAAAAATGCCAGGGTGGCGCTCGAACACCTTGGTGAACTTCTGGGGCATGCCGAGCAGCTTCCTCATGTTGCTCACATTCTGGCGCTCTGTTCTCTTCGCCACAGTGAGGTGCAGTAGCTCATGGAACACTCCAACATTCCGCTTCTCTGACACGTCTGTGCGGCGGTCGAGGTCCGAAGCATCGGCGTATGGGCTGGTGTACGGCAGCTCCTGCCATTCCCGCAGCCAGTCCATGCACTTGCTTCTCAGGCCGAACCCCCTTGTGAAGCTAACCGGGAATGGGAGGCAGGTGGTGTCACCGCCGTCAGCACTCTTCTCAAGCTCGGATACGGCGAGAAGATCGTCCCAGGAGAGGAGGCGTAGCCAGACGCGTTCGTCGCCCTCGGGCTGCTCAACGGCGAAGTGCTCGGGGTAACGGCGGAGGATGGAGGCCTGGTAATCGCTGGGCAGGCCGAGGTCCCAGCGGAGGAGGTCGATGGTGTGGAGCGGGAGCGAGCGAGGAAGGGTGAGCATGAGGAGGCGCCTGAGGCGGGCGACGAGGTCGTGCTCGGTGGCGCAGAGGCAGTCCGCCTCTCGCCGCCGCAGGTCGAGCGCCGCGCCCGTCAGCGACACGCCGCCGCGCGACAGCGCGAACAGGGTATGGTACCTGCCGAGGAACTCGAGCGCGGAGTACGCGGAACCGCAGAGCCTCTGGACGGACCTCTCGGCGAAGAGGTCCGAGCGCGAGACGCGGTGGCCGGGCCGGGAGAACACGAGATCGAGCAGGTGGTGGGCAGCGCGGAGGTGGCGCTCCCGGGACACCGCGGCGTCGAGCGCCCGGTCCTTGACCCACTTCAGCTTCACGTTCACCAGCGTCGCGCGCTGCTCCGCCGCGAACAGCGGCGTCCCCGACGGCGCCGCGTCCCACCACCCCCTCCGCCTCCTCCCCGTCGCCGCCCGCAGGCAGCGCCACGCCATGGTTTTGCCTCGCCGATTCCCTCGCTCGTTTAGTTGGGCCTAACGAAATGAAGTGATGGGCCGGCCGTAAGAGGAGGCCCGCGTGGTGATGATTTGCTAGGGGTTAAGCGAAGATTCCCTCGAGGGGATAAGTGTGGCCGTTTTCGCACGCGACGAGACCCGGAGAGACGCGAGGATATGGCGGACGGAAAGCAGGGGGAGGGTTCGGCCGTGGCGTTGATGGCCTCGCCGTCGGCGGCGGCGATGGCGCGGGGGTTGCGCGGCGGTAGCAACCCTCTGGAAGAGTGGAGCGCGCGCGTGAAGGCGATTGAGGCCGGGTTCCGCGCGTGGATGGCGAAGCAGCCCATCCACATCGAGGCTGCGGTGGCAACGACCGTGGGGGCGGTGCAGGGCGGGGCGCTGGGCGGACTGATGGGCTCTCTCTCGGCCGATGGGGGGTCGCCGTTCCCCATGCCGCAGCCACCCAACCCGCAGGCCATGGCGTCGTTCCAGCAGGCCCAGGTTGTCAACCAATCTCGTCTTGGTGGTTTACGTAATTCTTTTTCTTGTATGTAAAATTGTACCATTTTACCCTCAAATCGCAATTGCAGACATATAATTTAATCCATATAGAGTGTTTGTTAGAACAAAGGCAGCATATAGAGTGTTTGTTAGCAGAAGGAAGCAAATTGCCATTAGTTTTGCCTACCTGCTCCACAGTTTGACCATAATAGTTGCATGAATATGATTATTGATTACAGTGACTACTGACTAGAGCGAAGTCTCTATCTGCGATTTATGTTATATAGCTAGGGGTAGTGGGTAATGATTGGTGAGTCTATGTCTCCAGAAGACTGGGATTATATTAGTTGTAGTTGAATGGAGTGAAAACCTGCGAGTGGTTATGACAAAGTTACGATGAATATGAATTGCTTAAAGTCATCCATTATCTGTGTTCAACAACTACTCCCAAATGAAATTAGAGTGCTTAAAGTCATCCATTATCTGTGTTCAACAACTACTCCCAAATGAAATTAGAGGGATTGCTCACTTCTATGCCTTACCTGATGATGAAGTTAGTTTACCCGTGTGTTTCCTAGTTGACATGGTAAATATTAGCTGCAATACATGGAGCTCATGTAGATATCTTCTTATAATGTTCATTGAATTAATTTGCACATCAAGATTAACAGAATACTAATCTATAGGCTTTAGCTGGTGGACCCTTGGTGCAAGCCCGGAATTTTGCAGTAATGACTGGCGCGAACGCAGGCATATCTTGTGTCATGAGAAGGATACGAGGGCAAGAGGACATCCAGGGCAGGTAACTATAATTTAATTTAAAAAAAACTCGACCATGGTGGGTGAGACTCTCCCCAGGCTTTGTTCTAAGAAGGTGCCGTGCTTTGAACCCGGGTTGGGACGGGAGTTTCAACGATTCCCGGAGTTCAACGCTCTAACCGGTCCACCGCGAGAAGCTTGGCAATTATAATTTAATTTGTTTTTGCATACACTTCAAGGAGTGTTAATTTAAGTACTCAATGTGGTGTTTGATTCAATCTCACTGATTTTAAGGCATGAAAACATTTAGTTCTACTGATGTCCACAAAAATCTCATCTGAATAAAAATTTGTAATTCTGAAACCTAGCTAATGATTTGATTTGAACAAAAGAATCCTAGTTAAGAATTAGATTTCTGTTTCTATGTGTTTGACAATATCTTGTTTGTATAGCATGGCAGCTGCTTTTGGTTCTGGCGCTCTTTTCTCCATAGTAAGCGGAATGGGAACTCCTAATCCATTTGCAAATGCAATTACAACTGGTGTTGCTTTTGCAGTATTTCAAGGTGGCTTTTTCATGGTAAGTATTATTAATATGGTTGGGAGTTACTTTACTGCTCACTCCTTGATACAATTAGATTTATGTATTTATTGCCAATTTACTTTCAAGCTGCTTTAAGGGAGCTATTGTGGTCTGTATTTATTGAGCTTGCGAACATGGTAGTTATTTTCATTATATTGAGGCATATCAGCCAACTAAGTTTTTTCCTTGCTTCCAGTGCTTTCTAGTTTAGCCTAGTAACAAATCATGAGTTTGTGTTTTGATATTGTTCTTTACAGTATATGGCTTGCATGAAAATGTGGAACCTACGAGCTTATCTAATAACTAGGGGTTTGCACATTACCTTATTGCTTTTACGAGCTTTGCCATGAAATATGCCTACTACATGAACATAGGCAAGGCATATGTGCAATCTAGTCCTTCAGTTCTGAGAAAATGAATTGGAAACATACATGTTGTGCAGGAAAAAGCTGGTTGGGTTCTTGATAGTGTTGGATTTCATTCTTGAAATGGATTTAATTATTATTAATATTCTTGTGAATCAATTGTGATTTAGTTTAATTGTAGTGCTCCTTTCTGCTAGTTTTCTTTTCTTGCAGAATTACTTGAACAAATTTTTGAAACCAATATATGTTTTTGATAGTGTTATATTTTGATTTTGGTGAAGTCACTTGATGATTGTCTCAAAAGGCACTTCTATTTGCTAATCGGTATTGTTATGCTATATAGTAATTCTCCATTTGGATGCATTGGATGTAGATTGGGCAGAAATTCTCAAAGCCACCTGGTGCTACTGAGGATACATGTTACTCTCGGACAAGAAGCATGCTACACAAACTGGGTCTTGAAAAATATGAGAAGAATTTCAAGAAGGGTCTCCTCACTGATCAAACATTACCGCTCCTCAATGACAGGTACATACTTCTGATTGTAGTCTTATGGAACAATAAGGATGGGAAACATTTGTAGTTTACTTATTGACACTCTCCTCTATTGCTTTAGTGCTCTAAGAGATGTGAAGATCCCCCCTGGACCCAGACTACTCATACTTGATCAAATTAAAAGGTCTGGGATTTCTGCTCTAGTATTCAATGGTTTATCCCTTTATTTTTACTTGACATAATCTCTTTGCTATGTGTGAATTTGATAGGGACCCTGAGCTGGTACGAGCAAAGTGAAGTCGCACTTGTCAACTACCAGCTGTTTCTAAGTTGCATAGGGTTTGAAAGTGATGCCATCTCTGTTTTCATAATAAGCTTTATTGACACGCTTATTTAGTAAGCAAGAATTTATCTATGTTTTTGTAGTTATTAATTGTTTTTTTTTGTCAACCGGTCTGCGTCCATCCTATTGAATTTTGAAATGACAGATATTTACATTCATCGTGTTCAAAGCTTAAGCTGGCTTCGCGTATAGTGATCAAACCTGGGGGAAAACAAGGTTTGCCATATGTTCGTTGGAACGTGCAACTCGAGGTTGTGCCATGTGCTTGTTGGAACGTGCAACTCGTTGGAGTGTGGTTGATGTCTATGTTTGTGTATGTTGGAGACTTGGAGGAAAGCGATGAGGAAATACATACTTCCCTTTTAGATTTTGCCGAGGATGAGCCCGGACTCGGAGGCTCTAACTATCTTCTACCACGCCGCGGTCGCACTAACGGTTCTCGCTAGGATAAACAAATTGGATACAGACGGATATGCAGGGATCGGATTCAAATAGTATTGAACTTAGCAAATGTGTCCATGTGTTGCAACGGATATAGACCACATGGATATATATTGAGAGATTTAACCGGTCTGGATCCATGTAGTTTTGTTTTGAGTAAATTGCATCTACCATACCATAAAACAACTTGTAACGATGTATTATTTTAGTTAGTTGTGAAACGTGCAAATAGATACGTTAAGTTGTCGTGTACTATCATATACGGTCCAAATACAGACTGATTTGGACAAGTCAGCAGCATGATGTGATAATTTCAATCAATTTATATGCAAATAAGCTATACATCTGTTTTCTAATTTCATTTGAGCCCTTCTCTCGTACTTTTGACCAGTTGACCATCACTAGCTCTTTACTATACCATCCAATCCATGTTTCCCCATGTGATGCTCAACTCTGCACCGGTCACAGACCATGGATCAAGACGGGCAGCGGCACTGCCGCGTCAACCATATGTACCCTGCTGATAACGGTGAGGCTTCCTACAATGCTCACATAGTGGACGTCATCCCCGTGGTCCACAGCTTCATCCCCGTGAAATTGTAGGACACTACACCTATGATGACGTAATCACATATTTCAAGAACTTGAAGGAAAGAAGAGCAGACCTTTAGGTTGTGGTAGTCCTATATGTTGACATGTATTTTGGTATGGCGCTTGCCTCATGGTCTTTTGCAGTCACTGGTATTTTGTGAAATGTGACTGAACGCGACTACGTATATATGTATATAGCTAGTCTTAATATATATTGTTAGCTTGTAATGGTTTATCAAGTCACTTGATGTGTGACTACCGTTATATATCATATATCTGATGCTATGTCAATTTTGTCACTTGCACTTTTCCCCCTACAATTTGCTTCACGGTCCGCCACTGTTAGCGGTATCGGTGTCGATTGCGCTGTTCAGAGCTAGATTGGAGCGCGAGGTCGATGCCAATTGTGCTGTCCAGAAGTAAGCTGCGGGTATGTCATTCACCCACATTGACAACTCGAGATTACTATGCAGTGGTAGGGACATCTGTTGGAATTGTGTGTATAACTATGAAAGCCAGGAAGGAATTTGCTAGTTTGGGGAGCTAAGCCGAGCAAACTCGAGTCGCCTTGCAATTTTCTGGAGCTAAAATGGAATTTTAGCGAGGAACAAGCACCAGAATGTCCAAACTTAATCTGGCAATTTCAAAGGTCAGCAGCCAGGAGAAAAGATAACAGTCATGAACAACTTAGGGCAACACACAATTTCCGAATGATATATATTTGATCAATGGAGTGGGACCCATTCAGCAATATACAGTTGGATAAAATGTTGGAACAACATTAATAGCTGCCCAGATTCCCGTATCTTGTTGATATGTACATAATGGAATAATCTGTCTACGTATGAAAGAATTATATTAATCTGGACGCTAGAAAGAACAAAAAATTAGACCTCTACTCTACTACTCCGTTCCAAAATGTAGGTTGTTTTGGCTTTTCTAGATTCATAGTTTTTGCTATGTATCTAGATATACATTATGTCTAGATTAATAGCAAAAGCTACGTATCTAGAAAAGTCAAAACGACCTACATTTCGATTCGAAACAGAGGCAGTACTACACTTGAAATCTGGAATGCAACTTCGGTTCAGAGCTTCAGAATGCCCGTGTTGGATCAGTGACCTGGACGACTTGTTTGTCCAGATGGCTCATGCACGGCTTCCCCTCGGCTTCGATGTCCATCAGTATCGTGTCGCCGGGCTTGAACTCGCCGAACAGAATTGCCTCGCTGACAACATCCTCGATCATGTGGGTGACAGCCCTCCGCAGCGGCCGCGCACCGTAGCTCTTGTCGTACCCTTCTAGGCAAATCAGGTCCTTCATTGCATCAGACACCTCCAAGCCTATCCCGAGGGCCAAAAGCCTGCCCTTCACTTCCTTCAGGATGATATCAAGAATGGCCAGCATCTGGGTCAAGGAGGGCATTACCATTAGCGTCTCATTTATGTCATGGAAAGAAGATTTTTGAATAGCAAAATGCGAAAGAAACAGACCTGAGTCTTTTCCAGAGGACGGAACACAACCATCTCATCAATTCTGTTGAGCAACTCTGGTCGGAAAAATGCCTTCAGTTCTTCCACTACGAGGGATTTCATTGCGACATATGAGCTTGACTCAGTATCTTCCTTCAAGAAACCTATGCTCTGTCTTCCTTTCGAAATTGATGTAGAACCAACATTTGAGGTCATCACAATCAATGTATTCTTGAAGGAAACCCTGCGGCCCTGCAGTTCACACAAAGTTCCTTTGTAAATAAAACATATTCAGAACTTAAAGATCTCAAAAACTACTCGTGCCGCATCTTAAGAATACACAAGAATTAATCTAACTTAGAATCTGGATTTGTGTGCTGTCCTATATCTTATTACATGGAGAGGCATAAGATTACTTAAGTTCCTTCCTGAACATATGTGATAGCGAGTCTATGTTAGCACCTTGATTTATAAATCTCCTTGATATTTAATTTCAACAAGCATATCTCAGTGAGAAATTGAAGGGCTTCTACTTTAAATAAACTGTGATAATAAGTTTAAGGTGACAGGATTCATCTCATTTGGCTAAGTAAATGTACTGTTTAAAAACAATTGTTGTATGTAGCAGGATTGGCTGATGTATTACCTGTGAGTCTGTCAAATGTCCATCCTCAAAGATTTGGAGAAGGATGTTGAAAATATCAGGGTGGGCTTCCTCTATCTCATCCAGCTATACCACAGTAAATGGTTTTCTCCTGACTGCTTCTGTCAAAGTACCAGTTTCACCATATCCAATGTACCCTGGAGGAGAGCCGATCAGCTTGCTCACAGTGTGCCTCTCCATATACTCACTCATGTCTAATCTAAGCATAGCAGATTCCTATTGAAAAAACAAAAGCAAACATCTTGTCAGGCCACATTCTATCAATCTCAAACTTAAATTGTTGTGGAAATAATAACAAGATAATCAGAATATAATTGACTTACTGATCCAAAATAACTTGCTGCTAGAGCCTTGGTAAGCTCTGTTTTACCAACTCCTGTTGGACCACAGAAAAGCAGGGTGGCAATAGGTCTGTCAGGGTCATTAAGGCCAACACGCGATCTCTTCACTGCACGAGATATCGCCACAACTGCATCATCTTGGCCAATGGCACGTTTCCTGAGCTCATCGTCTAGTCCTACTAGAAGCTTTTTATCATCAGCAGTCAACTGTTGCACTGGTATCCCTGACCATAATGAGGTAACTCTTGCAATTTCCTCTGTCCCAACTGCAATTGGTCTGCATTTTGAAATGTTCCTCGGTTAGCAGATATATAGGAAACAGAGATTATCATTTATGACACGTTAACAGACAGAACTTACTCATCAGCTGAGAGTGATGAGGTTGATGTTGACCTGCTATTGTCTTCATATGTTGCTTCGATGTTAGCACTACCATTCTCTTGATTATTCTCATTTCGAGTATATTTCGCCTTGTTAGATAACACCTGAGTAACAAAGGGTATCAAAATATTAGATATTCTTCTCGCTGGATGGACAAAAAAGTTCAATCACATAAACAGTGGAAATGTTTCGTTACCACTTCATGCATGGCCTGTGCAGCTCTTATCTCTTGCCAGTATTCATCTGGTGACTTCAAGAGAATTGAAGACTGCCCTTCCTTCTTCCTGTTAAATGATTCCATCTGAGCTCTACTTCCAGCCTCATCAATTAGATCAATCGAGCTTCTTCCCACGGCTTCGGCCGTGGCGGCTCTTCTCCACCTCAATGAGCCGCGTGCTACGTCTTCCTCGGCAAGGCCAGCAACTACAAGATTGACCCGAACTACCTCGACGTAGCCGCACAAGACTTAGGGGGAGATTGTTAGAAATAAGTCTTGTGTGTGCATGTATCTAGTAGTACTAGTTTTGGTGCATTTAATATGTTTTACAGCACCTATGTGTCTTTAATTAAGAGTCAAGGGGGTTGGTTGAAATTGTGCCATAGTGGCTGTGGCTATATACCCCCCCCCCCCCCCCCCCCCACCAACCTTCTATGTATGGTTGAGAGAAATGAAAATCCTATTTGGGCTAACAGTTCATACAAATGAAGGGCAAAAACTAAAGGCGCAAGAAAACTCATTGACAATGATTAGGGGAGTGAAACTACCCAGGCTAGAACAAGTCTTGCTTCTGCTTTGATTCTGTCGAGCTGGATATCGACCTAAGCTGTGAAACCTTTTCTCCAAGCCAGAATTTGGTCTCTGGTTCTGAAAAATGATACCTCTCTTCATGCTGATATGACATGCTAATATTCCATGGACCAAGGTTGAAACAATTTCATGCTTGATTAGTAAAAGTTGTGTACCATCTGCTAAGACAATCAGCAGGTGGAAACACTGGCGTCGCCTGTTAGTACCAAACACTCAGAAAAAAATATTGCTTCAGACGTAGTTCACGGGCACATATGTCTAATAATCATTAATAGAACATCTCTGAGGAACTGATATCAGAAATAACCGATAGAAGGTGCCCAATAAATAGTGCTTGCATTGATGCTGCCAAAGCCAACTACAGGCTTCTGATTCTGAAAGTGTCTGATTGGTTGATGAATGATGATAATCCATTCATAAGGACGGACTGAAAAATACAAACATCAATCATTGTCCAAACAGTCACCAACTGGTCTTTGAAAGTAATCAAAAGATATTATCATTGTTATTCATAACTGAGGATAGAAAAAGTTCTCACTGCCTGACTTTTACAAGAAGTGCCACGGGGTCATGGGATAGTTTTTTAACTCATGCAGCCTTCAGGGAAGGAATAATTCGATCTAGCAACCTGATGTTTCCCATCTAATATCTGGGATATAGTATTACACTTTTCCAATATTTTACCATAAGAAATCCTACTTTTTTGTTGGATCATGAAATCAAACACGTTTTATAGGTCCTTTCAATTAACCATAGCTGTAGGATAAAAGTATTGGGACAGTTGCTTCCATGCCCCTATCTGAAGCATTAGACTGAAGGACAGATTGAATTCATAAAAATCTGAAAACACATTTCCTAAATTACTCCAATGGAGAATGTTATGTTTCCCTGTAACTGAAAAAGGTGTTCATTTCTTTGATCCCCTATACTAGAAACAGTCGTATGTATCTACTGTCTAGAGTTTCCATTCAGTAATAAAACTACAGGAAATTAGGATTGCTTGATTGTTCATAATCAATCACATAATCTCAAAGGTGAATCAACAGATGAGTGCACTAGTGGTAAGTGACAGCTCTATTATGCAAACAGTCACATAATTCTTAAAAACATCTAATGGGAGTTAATATGCAAACAATCCAACAGATTGTTGAAACCTAAAAGTCTCAATATAACACACAGGTGGGTGTTTGCTTTGCCTTTCCAAGATTACAAAAATACAGGCAAGAGAAAACCTTTGCAAACTCATAGTGAGACTAGTGTTCTTTCCCTACCAAATTTTGGTAGAACCATTTAACAACCCAGAAATGCCCCAGGATTGACAGAGATAATGACTCCCACTGATTCAGAACAAACTAAAAACAATGATTAGGCAGTAATTGTGGCATTAGTTGTACTTTTCAGACTCTATGTTGGAGGTGCCACTGACTGTATTATCTTAATTCTCAGACGATTTATCACCCCACAAGCAATCAAAAACAATATTTGATTAAGGGGACAAAATGAATTGAAATAAGTGCAGCAAATGCCTGATTTGTTGCTGCTGCTGCCGCTGCAGGCGTTTAAATGCAGCGCTGCATGCATGCTGCAGCTGCAGCCAGTGCAGCCGATCGCACCCATCATCCAAGACCTATGTAGAATTTGGTTACAAGTAGCAGAGCAGATTCACTCAACCCAAAAGTAACACAAGAAATAAGTAGAAAAAGGCAGTTAGTCATCTAATTTCAGAGAGAGAACTAAATATGTCTCTGGCAGGCAACACATTCACTGTTAGCCCGAGAAGGTAGACAACCTCTTCCTCTTCTTGCTCTTCTTTGGTGTCAAATCCCTTTGCAAACTGCCATTAGAGTGAGGAAGAATGATCGCTCCGGTGCGCTTGGTAGCTGTTCTTCTCCCTCTTCTTCTTGTCCATTGGATCGGCAATTTCCTTGCAACTTGGGCAATGCCATCGGAGGTGGCAAGTTCAGCTACATGCTGGATCCTCTCCTGCATTTGCATGACCCGTGCTACTGACAGGTCGAGTGAGAATGAATCGTCCAATGGTTTTTGCCACAGATCAAGCAGGGCATGCTGAAACGACTGCAATGACAGAGAGGGCTGGATGTCCTTGCGTTCGCCACACATCATGTTAACTTTTAGAACATGCTTGCATAGGTTACCCTGCGATGACCACGAACAATCACAGAGAGAGAATTCAGAACTGGCATCCCATACTGACTGGAATCTTTTTGGCTGATCACTTTGGCTGAATGAGCTTCTTTGCTGTCAAAGAGTACAGCCTCATCAGGTATCTGCAATGCCCTTTGCCATGAAGTGGATGCAATGTACTCTGCTTTCACCTCAGGAAATGAACCGCTCTCATCTGCAAATAGATTAATCCAGTGGCTGGAATGTAGCTCTGTTGTGAGCTTGTGCACTAACCAGTCCACGTCGGAGAGCATCCAGCTGCACATCATCGTATGCTTTAGCCTTCAGCTTTAGATGGTAGCCTTCAGTGGCACCACATGATTCCTGACTTGCTAATGGTAGGTTTCTGATGGAGTCAATCCACATCTCTACAATAGGAGGAATTCTGTTATCATTAACATGACATAATTTGCATGACAAGGTATATTACTAGAACTGAACTGGATCAAATACTTACCCAATTTGGGAGCCCAAAATGACTTGAAATACTTCATGAAGGCGGTTTGATCAACAAAGTCTTGAAACAACTGCTCTAGGGCATTCATGGGATTTTTCTCACTCCAGATACTGTACACAATTTTGCCTAATTGAATAAAAATTTCTCGCTGTACTTCAAGATTGCTGCATCTCTTGATTATATTTTTAAGCCAGGTTCTCCTGATGTGCCACAAAGAGAACAAAATTGGGCAGCCAAATACATCCCTGGAACAAGGGCAACAAACTACTGTAGCAATGATGTGATTACATCAAAATAAGAATCCAGAACTGGCTACAGATCAAATAAGAAATAACTGGTTTCATTGTCAAGATCAATATCATACCTGATTGGGTCCAGCTCTGAGGCTGGGTCATCAATGATGAACCCACTAATTCTCCAGGTGGAGTCTATAGTGTGTATTCGATCAGTAAGTGCCCTCATCCATTTCATTATATCCTTCTTAGTAACTGAGCGAGTTATAATACAAGCAACAGGAAGAGCGTGCTGCATTGAGTCAAACACTAGCAGTGTGTGCAACGGATACTGCAGCAAAGAGTAGAATGTCAAATGAAACGCTTTACTCCTAACCAACGTATCAAGACATCACATCATATGGAATATTGCTCACTTATATTACTCTATTATAACAGTTAACCTTGTGTAGTACCTTTAGCTTGCTTACACCAAATGAGGAATGAGAAGCCAAAAGGCTCTGATGACCAAAACGCATCATTTGCTGACATTGCCATTCTGTTTGAATTCCCAGAATGAACGCATCCGTCTCAGTTGAGTCCTGGTAGAAGAATACAGATTTCTTGTTTCTGTCGACCCACATTTTGATGCTAGCTTGATCATCTAGATCCAATTCATGTGTAGACCTCTTGATGATCATCCCAATCTTATGGACGTACTGTGAAGCAAGGCTATCGACCTTGGCATCTGAGCTACAGTAACGTTGTATCCCTTCTATATGTGTCTGCAGAATGCTCCCTTCAGGAACACCAAGATAGATCAACGACATAGTCTGCTGTTGGATTTCACTCCCAATGTATGGCACTTTCCTAGCACCAGGACCGATGGCATCCCTATCGAGGGGACCATGGCATATGAAGCCAGACTTGTTGGCATGGCGCCTCTCGTGGTAGATGATGAACAGCAGGGAAGGGCGGGCATACAACTGCTTTACAGAGAAATGGCATGTGCAGCCTCGCATTGACTGCGGGCGTGCAGCGCGGTTCCTTTGTGTTGAGCCTGAACTTTCTGCTAGGTAAGATTGTCCCGCCCTCCCCATAGTTCTCAGGACCAAATGAACACCAATATCTGAAATCAACTTCAACACATTAGTACAGATAAAAGTTTGAAAGTGCTGCTAAGAATCATCAGGGAGTAAATGAATTAGTTTGAGCAGAGCAGACATACAGCCTGTGGAGGAGGTACTCATCACTCCGGTACTCCCTAAGGCTGTCGCTCTCACGCTTGCGGCTGCGCTCAATGTGGAAGCGGATGGGGCACTCGGGGTTGCTGCTCTCGCCGCTGATGAAAGCCTCCATCCGTTCATAAGGGATGAGTGCCACATCATCGCAGTGGTGTTTGGAGCTCGCGTACTTGACCCAGGTGAGGTCAGCGGCTGAGAACTCTTCACCCGGGGGATTCTGCACTGGGAGATCGCTCACCGACTGTGCCACCTCCTCCTCCATCTCCTGCCCCATTCCTTCTATTGGGCAATCAGCTCAGGGCGCCGTGAGTACGAAGCGTATGAGATGGCAAGCAAATGGAACCCAAATTGCACAGCTCCTTGGCTATACTGGTTTTTGCCTGCTGAAGAAGAACCTGTTAGAACTAAGGGTTGGATTGCTAAGATGGCAGGGTGCACACAAATCTGCAACTAACATAGCCAAGAGAGAAAAAGGTTTGGATTGGTTTGGGAACCAAGGGGGTTTAGAACAAGGGGATCCTCACGGAGCTGGTGAATCCGTAAGCTAAGGGCCAACATCTAAGCACATAAATCCGTAAGCTTTGCTATGTATAAATCTCTATACACATCAAATATGCACCTATTGCATTAAGAAGGTAGTGATCTGCAGCAAGATACTTACCCTAATCACTCCCAAGGTAGCATTAAAAAGGTTCTTCTTGAAGAACAGAAACTTCATGATCCATAGCTACAGATTTCACCACTGAAAGGATAAACATTTGAAACATGCTTATTCATTGTTATTAAACTGCTTACTGGATATTATTTAATTGCCTATAAACTACTGGTAATGAACATGCATTTGGATTTTGCAGCTATCGAACACGTATGGGTATCAATCAATCGATGCATGGTAACAGCTCTAGATAAAATTAGTAAGACACGCTATTTTCAGTATGAAAATGGATAATACACATAGGTGGCATATCGAAAAAATTGGTCAATCCATTTTTAAGTACATCATCATGTACTGTCTAGTAATGGACAGACCATGATAATGTCCAATTATTCACTCTCAATTCAGAAACCAGCACCAAAAACTCTTCCACAAGGCATTTAAAAGAGTAACTAGAAAATTGCATGTTGATCTAACATAAGTTGCCTATTTCAGTTGCATGTTATTTCCTAATGAATTACAATGAGAGAACTGGTACAGTTAATGGTAGAGCACCTACAGATGCATCTATGCTTGATCAATAAAGAAAATGCACTGATTGGACTATTCCAGAATAAATATTATTGTGTAATCAAAACCATATTATTGTCTAATGCATTATACTATTTTGCCTGATCCAGAATCATATTATTGCCTACTAAATAAACCATATTTTTTCCTAATGAGATACATCGTTAAGAAAGTCTTGTACCGCTGACCATATTAAAGGCATTGCATTCATGCATTGACCAATAAAGAATACTTTCTGGTAGCGATACATGACCTACTGTTGAAGACATGCACTCAAAGAAACAAGAACATGATCACTGGAATTTTACAATGCTTAATAACATTGCATAATGAACTACAATATTTTGTCTAATTTAGAACTATTATGTACTGGAATTTTTCTTACTATAGATTTCAGTTAGTTAGGGAACTACAGATTTCTTGTGTGAATTTGTGTTATGGAACAACACATTCTTATAGAGTTTAAAGAGCCTAGCAGGTGATGACCTGTTACTACGTACTTGAGCAAAGAAAATGAATCACTGTGACATATTTTCACACTCCATAAGGTGATTCAAAAAGAAATTGCAAATCTAGCACATTGACTAAAAAAATCCTATCATTGATGGTAACCACAGAATATGTCAATCTGGTTTGCATATCTAACTACCATACTTATTAGTTTGTTTCTAGTTATTAACCATATAAACGGGGCATATCACATTTAGTATTTCCCCAATGAGCCAGAGAAAAGAGCAAACAAAGACTAAAAATACAATTGCTACATGAGAGTGTAAATTGCTTAACAATGGCTAGAAAAATGCTACAAGACTATAATTGCCAAAGAAAATCCAAACATACTGTTTTCAACATACAGATACTAAAAAAATAGCAGCCATACAATTGTGGTATATACAAAAAAAACAGCACATTTTTGTGTGGCATTGAGTATGGGCTTGGCTAGGATTTAGTGGGGGTTCAGGGGTGAGAAAAGCTAAAACCTCAATAAGACTGATATGTGGAGAAAAGAACAGTAAACACTATAAAGTTAATGAAAGATAATCTTGATGGCAATTAAACCTAGTATCTAATAACACAGCTTGAGGTAGCAAGCCTAAAGCAGTAAAAAGAAAAATACAGCTGGGCAGTGAAGAAAATGTATGCCTAAAATCTGAATGGCAATGAAATCTCATAATTACCATGAATGATTGCTGTTTGTAGAATCTTCTTCCTCCCCCTGTCCCTGGCATGTCAGGCCCCTGTCGCTCCCCAAACCCTGGTTGAATCAAACGAACAAAAAAACTCCCAAATCAGTCCGTTCATCTCGGAACAAACACAGCGGAATGGAATGCGAAAAGGAGAGATGGACTAATATATACACCATGCTGAGATATTCTAGATTCTAATCATAGGACTAACATCATGTACCATGCAATTTGTGCAAGAAAAATAGAAAGAGGGCAGAGGATAATTTGTACCTGTAGGTCGACGGAGGCAGCCGCGCGGTGCAGGTCGCAGGGCAGGCGCAGGTCCCAGCAAGAGCAGGTCGCAGGCGGTGCTGACGCGCAGGTCCCGGCGGTGGCGCGAGCTGGCGCGCTCGTAGGGGCGGCGCGCAGGCGGTGTCTCGCGGGGAGCCGCGGGGGCCGCGGAGGGTCGCGCGGGGAGGCGCGCTCGCGGGGGAGGTGCACTCGCGGGGCCGGCGGGGTCTCGCGGGGCGGGGGCGGCAAACCCTAGCAAGCTCTGCTCGGCCCGAGCGAACTCGCGGTTGGGAATAGGAGGCAGCGGGAAAAAACTTGAATCCTTATGGGCAGTGCGGGTAATTTTAATGAAAGTAGTTCCTATAATAATTATCAGACCAATATAAACTTATGACGATGTTGTTAATATATGAAATTGACAAATGATTAGGAGAGTGAAACTACCCAAGCTATGACAAGTCTTGCTTCTCCTTTGATTCTGTTCAGCTGAATAATAATAGAAAGAAACCTTTTCTCCAAGCCACAAAAGTTGGTCTCTGATTTTGAAAAAACGGTATCATTTCTCTACATCCAGAAATGCCATGCTAACATTCCATGAACAAGCTTGCCAAACTTGCATGCTTAGTTAGAAAAACTTGTGTCATTTGTCACTGCCGCGGGTGCAAACACCGAGTCACCTATTAGTACCGGCCACTCCAGGAAAAAAAATTGATTCCGCCCGGTTCGTTTGGCTTATCAGCCACCAGCCAGCGGTACTTTTCTTTCAGAACAAAACAATCACCAGCCACCAGCCAGCGGTACTTTTCTCTCAGAACAAATCAATCACCAGCCACCATCCAGCGGTACTTTTCTTTCAGAACAAATCAGCACCAGCCAGCCAAACGAACAGGGCGACTCGAGGAAAAAAATGATTCCTTCCTTCAGACATAGTTCATGGGCACATTTGGCGCTTAGTCATTAACAGGACATCTCTGAGGAAATGATATTAGAATCGATAGAAGGTGCCCAGTAAATAGTGGTTGCATTGATGCTGCCAAAGTCCTATAACTCTCAACTACTGGCTTCCGTTCTGAACTCGTCCTATTCGTCTGGCTGGTGGCTGGTGCTGATTTGTTCTGATAGAAAAGTACTACTGGCTGGTGGCTGATTTATTCTGAGAGAAAAGTATCGCTGACTGGTGGCTGATAAGACAAACGAACAGTACGTGATTGGTTGATGATAATCCATTCATGAGGACGGACTGAATAATACAAACATCAATAATTGTCCAAACAGTCACCAATGGGTCTTCAAAAGTAATCATAATATATTACTACCTCCGTTTGTGATTAAATGACGCCGTTTAAAAATTTTGTCCTAGCGTCATATAAAGAAAAACAGAGGGAGTATCATTAACTGGTCGCGATATATATATATATATATATATATATATATATATATATATATATATATATATATATATATATATATATATATATATATATATATTATCATTAACAAGTGAGGATAGAAAAACTGCCTCAAACTTTTACAAGAAATGCCACTTGATCATGAGATAGTTTTTTAACTCATGCAGCCTGCAGGGAAGGAATAATTCAATTTAGTAACATGATGTTTCCCATCTAATACCTGGGTTCTAGCATATAGTATTACTCTTTTCCAATATTTTCCCAGATGACGTCCTACATTTCGTTGGATCATGAAATCAAATACTAGGTTTCATAAGTCCTTTCAATTAACCATAACTATAGGATAAAACCATTGGGGCAATTGCTTCCATGCCCAGGTGCCCCATCTGAAGCATTAGACTGAAGGCCAGAATGAATTCATAAAAAGCTGAAAAAACATTTGTTGAAGATTATTCAAATGGAGAATGTTCCTTTTCCTTGTGACTGAAAAGGTGTTCATTTTATTGATCCCGTATACTAGAAACAGTTGTATGTATCTAGAGTTTCCATTCAGTAATAAAACTACAAGAAATTAGGATTGCTTGATTGTTCACAATCAATCCAATCCAATAATCTCAAAGGTGAATCAACAGCTGAGTGCACTAGTGATAACTGACAACTCTGTTACGCAAATAGTCGCATAATTCTATAAAACATGTAACGGGAGTTATAATACGCAAACAATCCAACAGATAACTTTGAAATCCTAAAAGTCTCAATAAAACTCATGGGTGTTTGCATTGGTGTTCCCTAGCTAAAAAGCCTTTCCAAAATTACTAAAATACAGGCAAGAGAAATGATATGGCGCCGGGGAAGCCTTGGGTTCTTGACCAAAGGCTTGCACAAGAACCAATGAGGGACAGAGTGTAGGACATAGCGAGTAGGAGGAGCAGAAGTATTGTCGCCGGCGGCCGACGAAGCAACCATCGAAGATAACTCTCACCCGGGGAGAGTCTTCACCCGGGGAGTCTTATTTCTTCGATAAATCCCTAAAACAAACTATGGCAACCTTTATAACAACAGAGGTGCCTTGCAAACCAATCAAAATATCCTAACAAACTGAACCGAATTCTTTCTTATTACAATATCTTTTGCTGCCTAATTAGCCACGTTCAGTACGTCTGAACGTCTCCTGCGTTGATACGTACGGTCGATAAAAGAGTCCACAACACCTCCCCCTCCCCGACAAACATCGCGTCCTCGAGTTAAAAATCCGGATAGGCAAGCTTGAACTCCTCCAGCGTAACCCAAGTAGCATCAGTGGCTGATTTCCCAGTCCAATGCACCAACAGCTCCCAGACGCCACGGTTGAAATGGGCACGCACAATCTTCTCAGGAACAGGTACGACACGGCCATGCACAATCGGAGGCAGTGGCAATGGAGCACCAGCAGGAGGATCACCCACAAACTTTTTGAGCAAAGCGACATGGGAGACATCATGAATACGAGCATGCGCCGGAAGCTGCAGGCGATAAGCGACGGTCCCAATGCGATCGAGAACTCGGAAAGGACCATAAAACCGTGGTCCAAGCTTAGACGCACGAGCAGTCGTGATGCCTATAGTAGTGCGATGGTGCAAACGAAGCCAAACCCAGTCTCCTACAACAAACTCAAGCTCCCGGTGTTTCTTATCATGTTGCGCCTTCATTGTACCCTGGGCTAGAAGAAGACGTTCCTTGATCTTAGCCAAAAATTCATCACGGTCTTGAAGTTGCTGATCAACTGCAGCCACGCGAGTAGAGCCGGAATGAAAGCGAATCAAAGTGGGCGGGTCGTGGCCATACACAACCCAGAAAGGAGTAGTCCCAATGGCTGTTTGAAACGACGAATTGTAACAAAATTCCGCCCAAGGAAGCCACTGAAGCCGTGAACGAGGGCGATCACCAGCCAAACAGCGAAGATACATGGTGATAGTGTGATTGGTCACCTCTGACTGTCCGTCTGTCTGTGGATGGAAGGCTGAGCTGAGCAACAACTTCACCCCGACCGAACGGAAAAGCTCCTTCCAAAAAATTGCTAGTGAAAACCGGATCGCGATCGCTCACAATTGAGCAGGGAAACCATGCAGGCAAACAATACTGTCAAAGAAGGCCCCAGCAACTGAATTTGCTGAATATGGATGACCCAAAGCAATGAAATGAGCAAACATAGAAAAATGATCAATCACAATAAGCACCACTTGCCGCCAATCCGAGGAAAACCCTCAATAAAATCCATGGATATATCACTTCAAACGTCGGAGGGAACTGACAAGGGCTGCAGAAGACCGGCAGGATGCAGATGGTCGGACTTGTTCTTTTGGCAAACTGCATAGCCACGAACAAAATCTCGAACCAAGCGATGAATATGCGGATTGTAAAAGTACAGGCGCTGATGCATGCTTTTCTGAATACCTTCACGGGCGGTAGTATGAGCATCATCCAAGAGCTGCGGCCACAAAGGAGAACCATCACGAACATAAGCACTCCCCTGAAAAAGGAGCAGACCATCCACCAGGGACCACCCTTCCGGAGCAGAACCAACTGTCAGGTGAGCGCATAACTCCACAGCCCTAGTATCAGTCAGAAGCTCGGCGCGTAGGGCATCAAAAATCTCAAAGGTAGGCATGGACAGCGCGTGAAGAGCCAGAGGTTCCTCATCTCTACCCTGAAGCACATTATCTCCTTGCTGAGAATTAAGCAAGAATATTGGAGAAAAAGATATACTGTCAGACGGACAAAATTTGGGGATGAAGGTACAAAGTTTTTTCATGCTGCAGCCACAGAGAGGTACAGGCACAATACCATCACAAGTCTTGAAACCCAGGATGGAAGAATCATTTATGACCATTTTGGAAAAGCAGCTCTTTTACTAGAAAATTTCAAAACAAGAATGGGAAGTTCAACAAACCCAGAAATGCAATACAATCTTGATAACCTAGTTGTGCATCATGAGGGACTAGATCAGATTTCGGCACCATTCACCAGGGAAGAAATTGATAATGTTGTAAAGCAAATGCCAATAGATAAAGCCCTTGGACCTGACGGCTTCAATGGTATGTTCTTCAAAAAAATGCTGGCATATCATCAGAGAAGATATATATCAACTTTGCAATGAATTTTTCTCCGGAGCAGTAAGTCTGCAAGCCATCAACAGCTCCTTCATCACACTCATTCCAAAAAACAGCAACCCAGTTTCCCCCAATGATTTCAGACCAATTTCACTTTTGAACTCAGTGCTCAAGTTGATAACAAAGTTAATGGCTGATAGGTTGCAAGCTCTAATAATACCCCTCATCCACAAAAACCAATACGGCTTCATAAAAACCAGAGCAATTCAAGATTGCCTAGCTTGGACCTTTGAGTACATACACCAATGCCAACAGTCAAGAAAGGAATTGGTAATCTTGAAATTGGACTTCGAAAAGGCCTTTGACACTATTGAACATACTACAATTTGGAAGATGATGGAGAGATTGGGTTTCAGTTCCACCTGGATCAATTGGGTACAAAGAATCCTGGCTAGTGGCTCCACCTCAGTTTTGTTAAACGGTGTGCCTGGGAAACAATTTCAATGCAACAGAGGAGTAAGGCAAGGAGACCCACTATCACCTTTATTATTTGTATTGGCAGCTGACCTCTTACAATGCATTGTCAATAAAGCTTACAACGAAGGTCTTTTCTCTCTTCCCATCAGCGCAGACCCCAACAATGATTTCCCAATAATACAGTATGCTGATGACACTATACTTATCATGAAAGCAAGCCAAAGAGAGCTCTTTTAATAAAAGGCCTACTACAATCCTTCACTAAGTCGACTGGTTTAAAAGTCAATTATTCAAAGTCCCAGATGATTCCCCTGAACCTATCTCAAGAGCAAGCTATGATCCTCTCAAACACTTTTGGATGTCAACTTGGGTCCTTCCCTTTCACATATCTTGGGCTACCTTTGGGAACAACCAAGCCTAGGGTAGAGGATTACATGCCACTTATGGACAAAACAGAAAGAAGACTAATATCAACCTCTGCCTTCGTAACACAAGCTGGAAGACTTCAGTTGGTAAACTCTGTCCTATCTTCTCTGCCAACCTATGCAATGTGCAGCCTAAAGATTCCAGTTGTTGTTCTGGACTTCATTGATAGAGCTAGAAGGCACTGCCTTTGGAGGGGATCTGATGCTAATGCAAGAGGCAAATCGTTGGGAGCATGGCCAAAAGTAACTAAACCAAAGGATAAAGGTGGCTTGGGAGTAGTCAATCTGAGATCCCAAAATGAAGCTCTGTTGTTAAAGCATCTAGACAAATTTTATAACAAAAAAGATATACCCTGGGTACACATGATTTGGCACTCGAATTACCCACAAGGTCATATTCCCCATGCATCAGCTGACAAAGGTTCCTTCTGGTGGAAGGACCTTCTCCATCTTTGTGACAAATTCAGAGGAATTGCCAAATGTACAGTGGGTAATGGAACCACTGTGCTATTTTGGTTGGATGTCTGGAATGATCTCCTTCTCCAAGAGAAACTCCCAAGGCTTTTCTCCTTCGCAAAAAATCAAAAGATCTCAGTGGTAGACTTTCTTTCAGCAACAGATTTGACTTCCCACTTTCACCTACCACTATCCGAACAAGCATATGAGGAGTATCAGGAGCTGCAGGAAATTGTACAGAGCACCCAAATCAGACAAGAGGACAAAGATCAGTGGCAATATATTTGGGGGTCAACAAAGTACATAGCCAATCACTATTACAAATATCTCCACAAAGAGATACAACCTCCAAAACCTTTCCTTTGGATTTGGAGCTCCAGATGTTGTAACAAGTTAAGAGTATTCTCATGGTTACTCCTAATGGACAGACTCAACACTAGGAATATGCTGAAGAGAAAAAAACTACAAGCTCGAAGGCAATAACTACAATTGTGTCCTATGCCCAGCTTAGAGAGAGGAAACGACCTTTCACTTATTCTTTAGTTGTCCTTTTGCCTTGGAATGCTGGCAAAATATTGGAATCCAATGGCAGCTAAATGTCCCTTTCTTCCAAATGATGGAATCGACCAGGCAAGACTTCAATCACATCTTCTTCATGGAAGTCTTCATCATTGCAGCTTGGCACATCTGGAAACAGAGAAACAATCTAATTTTTGAAAATTGTCAAGCAAGCACAGCCAACTGGAAAAAGAAACTTCAAAGAAGAATGTACTCTTCAAGCACACGGAATGAAACCTTCTCTGAAATCTCCCTTTATAGTTTGGTCTCACAACTCAGTTTAGCTCTTCTTTTCTTCTTCTCTTTTTCCTGTTCCAGTTTAATAGCTCAGCTTTCCTCAGTCAAAGTGCAGCTTACTTATTTGTTGTAAAATTGTATAGTTTTTTCTCCCCTCTTGTAACTCTTTCTCTTTTAATAAAATTTCAACAATGGGGGTCTCCCCCGCTGTTTTTGGTTCAAAAAAAAGATAAGGCGTCAGCTACAATGTTCTGCTTCCCCGGCCTATATCCCACCATTAAATCATACCCGAAAAGCTGGCTGACCCAAGTATGTTGAGGAATTGTGGATAACCGCCGGAGGAAGGGTTTCAAGATGTCATTCGTTAGAGCTTGAAAGGTTGCCGGCGCATTCGTTAAGCCGAATGGCATGATGAGAAACTCAAAGTGGCCGTGGTGAGTGCGAAACACCGTCATCTCCACATCGCCGGGTGCATGCGCACTTGATGATACCCGCTGCGTAAATCAATCTTGGTAAAAAAAACTTAGCTCCGCGGAGTTCGTCAAGGAGTTCATCAACCACTGGAATTGGAAATTTATCCTTCACGGTCTTATCGTTGATAGCACAATAGTCAACACAAAATCACCAGCCGTCGTCCTGTTTGCGAACCAAAAGAACCGGCGAGGAGAATGGCGAGGTCGAGACTCTGATAATGCCTTGTGCCAGCATGTCGTCGCATTGCCGCTCAATTTCATCCTTCAGCAACTGAGGCTAGTGATACGGCCGAACTGCAATTGGAGTCGTGCCGGGCAGGAGGTGGATCCAGTGGTCCTGACGGCGAGCCGGTGGCCCCGTGGTGCAGCAAAAATGTCATCATACTCGAGCAGGAGGGCTTCCATCAGGTCGCGTGTGGCAGTGAGGGCTGCCAAGCTGACGCTCTTGCCGCCGATGCCATGCCACAGGACTGTACGTCCCTTGTACCAAAAGGACATGGAAAGAGCATCAAAATCCCAGGTAATTGGGCCCAGCGTTTTCAGCCATTGTACTCTGAGGATGACGTCATAGCCATCGAGAGGAAGTGCGTAGCAATCAATGGAGAAAAGCTCTCCCTGGATATCAACAGGTGTGGCAGCACATATGCCCAGACTTCGGAGACGCTCGCCATTGGCAAGTGGCAACCTTGACTGAGAGGCCCGGCCGATGAGTAGTGTCGAGGCCAAGGCGCTGCACGACGTCGGCATGGATGAATGTATGTGTGGAGCCTCAATCGACTAAGGCGGTCAGCTCAACATCGTGAATTTTCACCCGGAGGCGAATGGTGTCACCCACAGCGATGCCGGTGAGTGCATGCAGCGAGATGAGTACATCCTCGTCCGTGATGTCGTCGACAGTGTCGTCCTCGACGGCAAGGCAGAACACACCGCCCCGGGCTGCACACTTGTGGTCCTTGGAGAACTTCTCAGGGCAGAAATAGCACTGCCCGCTAGCGCGCTTATCGGCAATCTCCTCTGCCGGTGGAATCGGGGCCGAGGAGGTTCGTCTGGCTTCGTAGCTGCCGCTGATGTCGACGCGTTTGATGCCATCAAACGCGGTCTGGAGAATGCACGGGCCGACGAGGAATTGATGGCGCGTTCAGCTTCCTTGGAACGGCGTCCGAATGCCCGGGCCAAACTCATGGCGGTTTGTATTTTGGCCGGGCGTTGCATCTCCACGTCTGACGCCAATGGTTGGCCCAAGCCGGACGTGAACAAATCAATCTGGTGCTGAAACGACAGATGCTGGCAGCGGCACAGAAGCGCCAAGAACTGTCGCAGGTAGTCTTCCACCATTCCTGTGCGATGAAGCTCCTTCAATTCACCCAACGCATTAGATCATATCGGTGGGCCAAAGCGCAAATTAACAAACTCAACAAAGCATGGCTAGGAGACGATGCCGAAATCCTGCTCCATATGGTAGTACCAATGTGACGCCGTGCCATCTAGGTGGAGGGATGCCAGCCAGATCTTTTCCTCATCCATTGTCTGGTGGCCTCTGAAGAATCGATCGCAAGTATTAAGCCATGGCAGCGGATCACTTTCTCCATGGTAGCGTGGAAAAGAGAGCTTGGGCTGCCGGGGCGTTCGCCAGTCGCCGTCGGAGCGATGGTCGTGGCGACCATGGTGGAAGGCCCTATGGCCGCCCCCGCCATCATCGCCGTCGCCGCCGCCCTTCTTGTGGGGATCTTCTTGACGGGATTCTTCGGTGGGAGCGCCGGTGTCGTCCTCACCTGTCTGAAACTTCTCAGTACGAGCAATTCGCCGATCATGCGAGTCCTGACGGTTGTTCATCGTGGTGAGTTGCGCCAAGATGCGATCCAGCTTCGCATAGTCGGTCTTAGGAACTTCTTTGGAGCCGGCCATGATAGGTGATGCTCCTGCGCTGGTCTCTGGTACCAAATTGATATGGCGCCGGGGAAGCCTCGGGTTCTTGAGCAAAGGCGTACACAAGAACCGATGAGCGTGGGGGACAGAGCGTAGGAGATAGCGAGTAGGAGGAGCAGAAGTATTGTCGCCGGCGAAGCCGTCGAAGATAACTGGGAGTCTTATTTCTTCGATAAATCCCTAAAACAAACTACGACAACCTTTATAACAGAGGTACCTTGCAAACCTATCAAAATATCCTAACAAACCGAACCAAATCCTTTTCTATTACAATATCTTTTGCTGCCTAATTAGCCACGTTCACTACGTCTCCTGCGTTGATACGTACGGCCGATAAAAGAGTCCACAGCAAGAAAACCTCTGTAAACTCATAGCGTGACAGTTGTTTTTTTCATACCAAATTTCGGTAAAACCATTTAACAACCCAGAAATGGCCCAGGAATTGACAGTCTTTCTATTAGGTAGTTCCAAAATTTCATGGGCAAATGATTCGACCACAACCTGGTGGCTTAATGTCTTTAGTGTTAACAATTTTGGTATGGTCACTTGGAGTTCAAAGCAAACAACCCTGACTTTGGGCAAGATTATTACTCAAAAGAGATAAATTTGAAACAATGAACCCTTTGGAATGGCATTTTCTACTAAAGCAGCAACTTTAGCCTTTAGTTGGCATTCAACAAATTTTACCTTGAATATAAGGAATCATAAAAGGGGAATAACACGAGCCAAACAATTAGCAGTACAATGTGAGATAGGTCCTCTGAAGATCAAGAAATATAAGCTTGAAAGGGTAATGGTAAATTTATTGAGGAAGTTCTGTTAGCTGAAAAATGTTGTTATTTGAGCACATAACCCATGCACGATAGGTAACATTGGAACAGAAAGAACAAAATCGCTAGTCTACTTTGTGGCACATGAAGAAAAGGTGCGTCGTAAAAGCTATGTTGAGGACGCATAAAGGTGAACCGCTATAAACAGTATGATGATGCAAGTCCAGGTTGATGCAATCAGCCACACATCCCTCATCCTGCTTGCCAAGACCTCCTGCCACTTAATCTGGCAATTTCAAATGTCAGTAGCCAGGAGAAAAGATAACAGTCATGAACAACTTAGGGCAACACAGACAATTTCGGAATGATATATATTTGATCAATGGAGTGGGACCCATTCAGCAATATACAGTTGGATAAAATCTTGGAACAACATTAATAGCTGACCAGATTCCCCTATCTTGTTGATATGTACATAATGGAATACTCTGTCTACGTATGAAAGAATTATATTAATCTCCACGCTTCACTCTTGAAAGAATAAAAAATTAGACCTCTACTCTACTACTACACTTGAAATCTGGAATGCAACTTCGGTTCAGAGCTTCAGAATGCCCGTGTTGGGTCAGTGACCTGGACGACTTGTTTGTCCAGATGGCTCATGCACGGCTTCCCCTCGGCTTCGATGTCCATCAGTATCGTGTCGCCGGGCTTGAACTCGCCGAACAGAATTGCCTCGCTGACAACATCCTCGATCATGTGGGTGACAGCCCTCCGCAGCGGCCGCGCGCCGTAGCTCTTGTCGTACCCTTCTAGGCAAATCAGGTCCTTCATTGCATCAGACACCTCCAAGCCTATCCCGAGGGCCAAAAGCCTGCCCTTCACTTCCTTCAGGATGATATCAAGAATGGCCAGCATCTGGGTCAAGCAGGGCATTGCCATTAGCGTCTCATTTATGTCATGGAAAGAAGATTTATGAATAGAAAAATGCAAAAGAAACAGACCTGAGTCTTTTCCAGAGGACGGAACACAACCATCTCATCAATTCTGTTGAGCAACTCTGGTCGGAAAAATGCCTTCAGTTCTTCCACTACGAGGGATTTCATTGCGACATATGAGCTTGACTCAGTATCTTCCTTCAAGAAACCTATGCTCTGTCTTCCTTTCGAAATTGATGTAGAACCAACATTTGAGGTCATCACAATCAATGTATTCTTGAAGGAAACCCTGCGGCCCTGCAGTTCACACAAAGTTCCTTTGTAAATAAAACATATTCAGAACTTAAAGATCTCAAAAACTACTCGTGTCGCATCTTAAGAATACACAAGAATTAATCTAACTTAGAATCTGGATTTGTGTGCTGTCCTATATCTTATTACATGGAGAGGCATAAGATTACTTAAGTTCCTTCCTGAACATATGTGATAGCGAGTCTATGTTAGCACCTTGATTTATAAATCTCCTTGATATTTAATTTCAACAAGCATATCTCAGTGAGAAATTGAAGGGCTTCTACTTTAAATAAACTGTGATAATAAGTTTAAGGTGACAGGATTCATCTCATTTGGCTAAGTAAATGTACTGTTTAAAAACAATTGTTGTATGTAGCAGGATTGGCTGATGTATTACCTGTGAGTCTGTCAAATGTCCATCCTCAAAGATTTGGAGAAGGATGTTGAAAATATCAGGGTGGGCTTTCTCTATCTCATCCAGCAATACCACAGTAAATGGTTTTCTCCTGACTGCTTCTGTCAAAGTACCAGTTTCACCATATCCAATGTACCCTGGAGGAGAGCCGATCAGCTTGCTCACAGTGTGCCTCTCCATATACTCACTCATGTCTAATCTAAGCATAGCAGATTCCTATTGAAAAAACAAAAGCAAACATCTTGTCAGGCCATATTCTATCAATCTCAAACTTAAATTGTTGTGGAAATAATAACAAGATAATCAGAATATAATTGACTTACTGATCCAAAATAACTTGCTGCTAGAGCCTTGGTAAGCTCTGTTTTACCAACTCCTGTTGGACCACAGAAAAGCAGGGTGGCAATAGGTCTGTCAGGGTCATTAAGGCCAACACGCGATCTCTTCACTGCACGAGATATCACCACAACTGCATCATCTTGGCCAATGACACGTTTCCTGAGCTCATCGTCTAGTCCTACTAGAAGCTTTTTATCATCAGCAGTCAACTGTTGCACTGGTATCCCTGACCACAATGAGGTAACTCTTGCAATTTCCTCTGTCCCAACTACAATTGGTCTGCATTTTGAAATGTTCCTCAGTTAGCAGATATATAGGAAACAGAGATTATCATTTATGACATGTTAACAGACAGAACTTACTCATCAGCTGAGAGTGATGAGGTTGATGTTGACCTGGTATTGTCTTCATATGTTACTTCTATGTTAGCACTACCATTCTCTTGACTATTCTCATTTCGAGTATATTTCGCCTTGTTAGATAACACCTGAGTAATAAAGGGCGTCAAAATATTAGATATTCTTCTCGCTGGATGGACAAAAAAGTTCAATCACATAAACAGTGGAAATGTTTCGTTACCACTTCATGCATGGCTTGTGCAGCTCTTATCTCTTGCCAGTATTCATCTGGTGACTTCAAGAGAATTGAAGACTGCCCTTCCTTCTTCCTGTTAAATGATTCCATCCGAGCTCTACTTCCGGCCTCATCAATTAGATCAATCGCCTTATCAGGAAGCTGTCTGTCAGGGATATATCTCGCTGACAAATAAACTGCTGCATTGATGGCTTCTAGTGTGAATTTGCATTTATGGTAAGCTTCATATTTCTCACGAAGACCAAGCAATATCTTCACAGCATCCTCCTGCAGTATGTTTAAAAAATGGTTAAGAGAGATTTAACTGTAAAACTACCTGACTTTCACAGATCATAAGGAATAACCACAATACCTGACTAGGCTCTTCTACTAATACTGGCTGGAAGCGGCGGGCCAAAGCCTTATCCTTCTCAAAATGCATCCGGTGTTCATCTAGAGTCGTAGCTGCGATGCACTAGAAACACAAACAAATATTGTCCATAAGACGAGAAATGTGATTTTCTACATAGAATAAGCGCACTAAGAAATCGGATGAATCTAATACCTGCAATTCACCTCTAGCAAGCGCAGGCTTCAGCAAGTTGCCAATGTCAAGGCCAGAACCCTTACCCTTTCCAACAGTTCCAGATCCAATAAGATTGTGGACCTCATCGATAAAAAGAATAACATCGCCTACATAATTTTTTAGTGATTTTTAAAATACATGATCATGTGCAGAAGCTTCATATCTGATAATCTTTCAGATTGCATTACTAACTAACCTGCTTCCCGGACCTCACGGATTATATTAGTAACCCTAGACTCCAATTCACCCCTCTCTTTTGCGCCAGCGATAAGCAGACCAACATCAAGTGACAATATACGCTTTGCCTGCAAATAATTAAAATATGAATACCACTTATCTGAAGCTGGATCGTAAATGCGTAACTTTATACTCATCAATAGCAAATCAAGCTTACCACAAGATAAATGGGGACATCGCCGTTTGCAATTCGAAGAGCCAGTCCCTCAGCAATTGCAGTTTTTCCAACTCCTGCCTCACCCAAAAGAATGGGATTGTTCTTCGTCCGTCGGCATATTATCTGAACCACTCTTTCAATCTCATCTTCACGACCAATAATAGGATCGATGAAACCTCCACTGGCTTGTGTGGTCAAATCCAAACAAAACTGATCTAGCGCACCCTTCTCTGAAAAAGAAAAACAATGCAATTGTGCAATGAGATTACTAGGCCTGTGGTAGAACAAACATGTGTACGCTTTAATGAAACTGCTGACTCCTGACCTTTCTTTTTAGTCAAGGATTTGGAGAAAGCAGATCTTCCAGCTGCAGCAGGAGCCTTCTCTGGGACTTTGAAAGATGGTGCTCCGGTGGGATCTCTTCCATCTTTTGCCAGCTCTGCTTGGAGACGATCGACCGCAACTGATGCTAGCTTACTCGGATCCGCTCCCAAACTACAACAACCAACAATATTCATCAATGATGGCACAAATGGTGAAAGGGCTAGAAGATACTTATTTCATTCTGTTCCTTTTCAATGATGACCAATTTCTTGTCACTGTCTTATCATTATATCATCCATCAGCATGATCAGTGACTAGCATGGTTAATTGTTTCTGGGCAAGTTAACCTCTGAGGCTAGAAATGGGACACAAGTCATGAATTCAGACAATGTCATTTTCTGGGGCAGCAAATTGCTTTGTCAAACTGTACGACTAGTATTCTAGATGCCAAACGATGGTCTCTTAGTTTTCCTATGAGCTAATGTCAGACAGAATACGTGCCTAAAAAAAATGTCAGACCGAAAATGAGTGGTCCACCTTGTGCATGTAGTAAGAGGGCAAGCACCAAAGGACACGGTCTAAGCATATGACTATGGTATATGTGATTATTGATCAACAAATAGATGGTATCTGTCTCAACGGATCTGATAATCAATCGTACGAGAAAGCAAATAACAAGCTCTCGGCAGACTGGATGAGGATACAATAGGTTACCTACCTCCTGAGGAGGTTGTTGGTGGTGGGGTCCTCGAGGGTGAAGAGCGCGATGGCGAGGTGCTCCGACGAGATGAAGCTGGAGCCCATGTTCTTGGACAGCACGACGGCGACCTCGAAGACCTGCTTGCAGGTCGCGGAGAAGGGGACGTCGGTGTCGAGGCCCGATCCGGCCCTGGACGCCGCCGGGGCCGGCGCGGCGTCCTCGTCCCTGGCGCCGATGCCGCGGCACTCCTCCCGCGCGCGCTCGATGTTGATCCCGGACGAGAGGTACCCGCCCGGGGAGCGGTCCTCCGCGACGAGGCCGAGGAAGAGGTGGCGGGCCGCCACGGCGGGCTCCCCGAGCCCCCGCGCCTCCCGCTGCGACAGCACGACCGCCTTGACGGCCCGCTCCGTGAAGCGCTCGAACACCGCCCTGATCACCCCCCTCCGCGCCCGCCGCGGCGCCGGCCTCGACGCCGCCGCGGCCGGGCGCGGGAGCGGGTGCGCCAGCACCAGCGCCCTCCCGAACCCCGCCGCGCCCAGCCGCGCCGCCGCCGCCGGCGCGGCGAGCCTCCGCGCTCCCCCGCGGAGTCCGCCCGCGAGGGCCGACGACGAGGTCGAGCAGCAGCACACCTCCATCGCTAGCTACCGTCGACAAAAAAATTCACCACTATCTTTAGCCGCTTATTAATACCTTGGCCGGTCGTTTACCCTGCCTGCCCTACGAACGAATCAAATGCTTCGCTAGGAAACTATTCTATAATCACGCTCCCTACGTGTCGAGCGATGCACTCCTCCTACTTGGCTCGTGGCCTGGCGAGCGGGATGAGTAGGCGAGGTGGAGGCGGAGGAGGTGCGGTATAAAAATACCCGCGCGGCGGAGGCGGAAGGAGGAGGAAGCACGCAAGGAAGGAGGAGCACGAGCCCCGTTGGGCCGTGCGCGCGCGTGGGGGCGATGGCGACCGGTGGTTTTGGTGTCATCTGGGCGTTTCTATTTTCTACCGCGCGTCGCGGGGGCCGGGCTTCGGCTTCCCGCCGCACGCCACCACCCACCCCCGCCCCCGCGCGGTCAGCGGCGTCGCTGTGGCCGGTGCAGCGAACCCAGCCGGCCGGCGGGATGAGCCGGGGAGGGGGGATGGTTCGTTCGCGTCGGCACATGTGTCATCCGGCCCGGCCCGCGACGTGGCCGACTGGGGGCTCGGGCCAAAGCAGCGGGTCACCACTCGCTCTGCCAGGTCAGCCGTGTGTGTGAAGTGAACAGGCCGGAAGCTTCTGCCTTTTCCGATCCTACACGTGTGTGAAAACCGCGCTTTACGGTTTCCACCGTGTGACAACGGGGGCAGGGCAGATTGACCGTGCCGTGCCAACGAACGGAACGGCACCGTACCGGCAGGATTGACACGGCGGCCGGGCGGGCAGGTACGTGCCAAAATCAAAATGGCGGTGCTCGTTTCCTATTTGGACTCGTGAGCGACACTGCTGTTAACCATGCGTCCTGCGTGTGGTGCTCGCGGGTTACAGCAACCACCTCACCTCCTGACGGGTTCGAGAACACCACGCGATCCCCTCGTTCCTTGGAGGACAGGAGGGGACACGGGATTCCGGTATCCCTTTCGTGCAGAGCGGAACAAGCCGGTGTCGCGAGGGGTATGTACGTGCTGTGTTGTTACTCGATCTGCCCAGAACCACACGGGCCTTCTACAACAAGTGAACCATAGCCGGATACTGCATCTTCTAGCTCTCTATCTATCTGGCTCTTTTTGGGCTACCTAGCTCGATCTTTTTTGCTTCGAAAAAAATGAGAAACTTTCGGCGACGAACCAGTCAAGCTAGGTGTACAAGTAGACAAGCGCCAGCTGTGTGCCTGTGTGTATATACTTGACATGAAATGAGGAAGATAGGAATGGCCACGTGTGCCTGCGGCCGATAAAGGGCTCGAGGCGCTTTCAGTCTTACGGAAGCACGCATGGAATCTAATCCGTCAGACGAGAAATAAAAAAACAAAAATTTACTACATGTGTTTTTCCAGACCAATAATTAAGGGTATTAAATAAAATCAGTTTACAAAACTATCCTCACAAACCCGGGTTAATTCACGAGACAAATCTAATGAGACCGTTGACCGCACGATTAGAGGTTGGTACTGTAGCATTACTGTAGTAAATCATAGACTAATTAGACTCATTAGATTCGTCGCGCAAAGTTACACTTGTCCCTAAAAAGATTTTGTAAATAGACTTCATTTAATATTATATGCATGTAAGATTCCTTTTAGAAATTTTTTTCCGAAAAGCAAAAAAACACGGCCATGCTACTACTAAAACTGTCCAGTACGACCGAGTAGGTGCCTAGGTACGTATGGGTGGTAACGGATCATGACCCTTTTAATATAAATTGAGGCCTTTACCACCCCTATGCCTAGGTTGTGGTCGATCACCAACACCAGGTCACTGAAACTTACTTGCCTTAATCTTATTTTACTCTTAACCAAATGATGCAATGATTAGAGAATCATATCACTTCACGGCAGAGGATTGTTAGAAATTTAGATATCATTCGGTATATTTTAATTCCAGAAATTAGCAACAAATTCATGACAACAGTGAGTGATCCAGTGATAACAAAACATGTGCGAATGTTCAAGTTAAATCTCCTAAATAACATGAACAGCATGAGAAACCGAAACCAGAACAAAGCGATGTTCAGTATGTACCCGGAGGCGGGGCCAGTACCGGAGGCACCGGATGCGTCGTCACCCGCTGGAGGAATAGTGTTAACCATCCTCGACTGGCCTTGCTCGAAGTAGTCGATCTGATTCGGTGCAGTGGCAAGTCGTAGCAGTGAAGTCCCTCGAACGGCCACCGGGACGTAGTCGTTCGCGTGAGGAAGACGGTCACCAGTAAGTAGTCGTTCTGGTTGACGAAACCGACCACCAGGAAGTAGTCGTTCTGGTTGACGAAGCCGACCACCAGGAAGTAGTCGTTCGGGTTGACGCGGCCGGACACCAGAAAGTAGTCATTCACAGCAGCGAGCAGTCGCATACTCGTACCCTCCCCAAAAACCTCATCCCCTGCCTATCCCGAGCATGATCTGAAGGCAGGGAGGGTTTGGAGGTTTCTGCTCACGCAAGCAATGTGCGCGCAAGACTTGCGTCGGGAATGCAAGAGAGCAGCAGAACAACAGAGGGAGAAAGTGAGATGTCTCCTGAAAAGAGTACCAGAGAGGGCCTGGAAGAGTGTGTCATGACTTCACTTACTGGTCAGCCCAATAATACCATTAAACGTCATCAGTTACTCTCAGCCATCAAATCGGCAGTTACTGGGAACGTTTAAGACTCAATTAATGTCATTTGTGGCAAAAGGTTCATCACACAGCACACGCCGAGCGGCTCGTCTCGTCACGTCTCGACACGGCCACGGCCTGGCGAGCGAGCGCGTGTGGCACACCCTTCTCCTTTTACCAACTTCACAAGTGGTCTACAGTTGGTCCACTATTTATGTTGGTTAGGATTCCCATTGACTCTCCATCCGGGATTTAATCCCCTAACATTTATTGGTGGACTTTTAATTCTTTGATTAATTGAGACTTAAATGGGCCAATGTCCAATTAATCTAAAGTAACTCTTGGCATGCATGCATGATTAGTCTAGTCCTACCAGTAATAATACACTGCGATGGGAGAGCTTAATTTCGCGGGGCAGTCGACTGGGTGATCGATCAGATCGCGACGGCACGGCATGGGGCGTTTGCACACGGAACGCAACACAGGCATGCACTTGCGTGCGGAAGAGGTCGAAAGAGAAGGGAAGCCTTTCCCTACACGACTTGATGCTTTGCTCCCATCCTACTTCAACGCCAAAGCTACAGTTTTCCTGGCTGAGAACAAGTTCGTTGCTTCCTAGCTACTGGCACCAGTTGACTATACTTTTCTCCATAGATATTTTTCGAACAGTCAGTCAGTTTTCCCGAAACTTCTCGTCCAAATCTCATCTAGTTTTGGATACACTAATTCACTATTTTTCCCCTCCAAACGCTGATACACTAATTCTTGGAGCGGTCTAACTAGAGTTGAGCTTTGTTTTGGTCATATCTGTCATAAACTCATATTCTAGATAACAAACCGGGAAATTGAACTCTCTAGAATCAACTTGATTGCTCCTATACACGGATAAACGGTAAAAAATCTTCTCCGCTCTGTCCCTCGCATCTCTCGTTTCTCCCTTTTCCCCCAGTGCTGGCCCCCTCTTCCCTTCCTCCTCGGCACACCGATGGCCGCAGGCGCGCCAGCGGCAGCCCTATATGGCGCGGGCAAGCGTCCTCCTCCTCCTCATCTAACATTAGATCCTTGTGCCGTCGCCGACTGCCCCTCCCTTCCCCTGCTATTGCTCCGAACGACGGGAGCCCGACAGCCCATGGTTCTCTCAGGGCCTCTCTTCGAGCTTGATGCCTGCGGCCACCAACCATGGCGGTGAGCACGCACGCCACAAGCATCAACTAGCTGACTGCTGAGGTCCACATCATCGGTAAGGCGTTCCCTCTTCTTTCTTCCTCAACAGACAGCAGCACACCTGCCCATCCTCCCCATTCCCGTACAAGCAAATCAGCAGGGGAGCTACAACTCCGTTGCAAGCAATCCCATGGGTGCTCGCTGCTATGTCCAGGTCTCTTTTTCTATGATGCCCCTTGGTATAATCTCATGTCCCTCTTCATTTCATGGATTTCAAGGTCACCAATACCTAGGGTTTGAGAATGGGGATTTTTTCCAGTTGCCATGGAACTGAGCGGAATTTGTGCAAAATGATTTAGTTATGATGCAAATAGATGAATCTCATTGTTTCAGAGTTCAATCGATTACTTTTTGAAACCAATTTGTATAGGAACATATGGGAACACACTATAGTTAAGGTTGTTTCATATGCAGAGCTTTAGCAGGACGGGCATGCCGAGTTGGTGCTGTGGAGTTAGGATGCACACCTCAGCTACAACGTGAGCCAACCAATCCCTTCCTCTCAGTCCTTGCGTCTCCTTCAGGTTTCATTTCTCTTCCTGTCCTGTTCCACAAGATATGTATGTACTGCTGCACAAGGATACAATAGAATTCATCTTCAAGGGAATGCTACTTGCTTAGTCACTAACTTATTAGCTTTATGCCATTTTGCTTTTGTTTTCCTTGAAATCTACCATGCTTTCAATATTGTGAAGTTTGGGAGCACGTAGTGGCATCTTCATCAAACACGTGTTAAGCAACATTTGCTTATTTCAATATCTCAAGGAAGCATTGACCCAACCATACATTCTAGAGGTAAAGGCACGGTCACATCTTTTGGAGGCAACAACAAAGGGAGAACTCTTTCTAGAGGTGTTTTTTGCAATGTTTGGAAGTTCATTGACATATAGTTGTATAGTGACCATCATCCTCTATCAAACTTAGCATATGTCCTGTTGAGATATATTATCCAGTCAAACATTCTTAGTTTGTAGAGCAAAGCATCTCTTTACTGAACTACCTGCCATATTTCCACCAGCTTTGTACATTTGCAGGTTTCTTGGAGAATGCATACAGACTGATAAAATCATGTATTCTTGCAAGATACAGAATCAATCTCTCTTAGTCAAGCTGAGGTATGAAACTATTACCTTCTGAATTTCTATTTGTTTAATTGATTGAACCTCTTTTGAGATCGTACTATGACTTAGTATAATTTAATTTCTAATGATAAATTAGGTGCTACCTTCCCTAAATATACATAGTTCTGCAGTAGTTTACTTAACAAATGAATATACACCATGGAAGGCTGATTCTTATGATGCCTGCAATTTTATCTTAAATATTGCTTTATGAGATCCTCTATATCACAAATTACTTCCCATTTGACAAGCATATGTGATCTATTGGATCACAGCTTGTGGTCTGTAAGCTAAAATTGAAAAGAGCTGAACTCTCAGATACTTGAAGTGACTTATTTTTGTTGCTGTTAGAGCACAAAAGTTTAGTACTGCATAAAACTAAAATACCATAATTTTCATACATGGAGTTCTCATTTATTGCCGTTAGTTTCTAAGCTTTTTCCGTCGCGCCAGCTCCTATAATATCATGAAACCTGCTTTTTTCTTTATCAGTCCGGATGATGGATGCCAAACTAAGAGCAGCAGTAGCAGTGCGGTTGTGGACCAACTATCTCAAAGAACTGCCATGGAGCACCACTATCACGATGTGTAAAATTTAGGTAAGTTTCTTGTGCTTATGCGCTTAATGTCACTACTTAGCTAGATTGTAATGAGAGTATTTCTACCTGAACTACTGGACTCTATTCATACAATGAGTATAAATAAAGTGGAAACAAGTCATCTATGAGATTGTCTTTTTTTCTCCTATGTTCCAGGTGGCATTATATTTGTTGTTCCTTCAATCCATATGCATGAAGAGATGACCAAGAAATGTTTTGGCACTATATCAAAGAAACAATAGTATGCCGAGAAAAGAATGTAAATGTGCTCGAAGTCTGTATTATAGTGTCTGGCTTGAGCGAAAACAATGCAAAGGAGAGAAACTCTCTACCGGCTCACAAGTTTTGTAAACTCTAAAATATAAATACCTTGTATGATAAGTGGATTTGACAGTTGCAATTTCTTCGTGGCAAGACGATAATATTCTTGAAATATAGTTTGACCAAATAATATGTTCTAATATAATCTCACTCAATAATTCCATAAAATTGCCATGATTTACGCGCATCACATGCGCGCAAATGACCAGTATATATATATATAGATACAAAGCCAATTCAGCAATTTTTCACTTATTCCCCTTCAACATACTACAGGCAGTGGCGTGGTGGGAGCAGCGTGAAGACACACACGTGTGTTTGTGGGGCGAGTGAATACTGGAAACCATTTTGAATGGGCTGGACCATGGGCCGAGCCCACCACACAGCTCGATGCGATGCTTCCGGCACTGCGGCCTCGCCGCCGGCTCCCAGTCGAGTCCCTCCGCCGCCTCCTCTCGTCCACCTCCTCCATCGCTGGCAAGGGTAGTACCCAATCCGATGCAGTGGCGGCGCCCCCGGCTGCGGTGAAGGCCCGCGCGGAGGCGGCGGCGCGAGCTCGGATGGAGGCGTACAAGCAGGTCCAAAACTTCGACTGGAGCAGCGGCGCCGACTGGAAGACCGCCGCCAACATCCTCTTCACCGTGCCTCCAAAGCGCAAGGAGTTCGGGTGAGCATCGAGCGACGACCATCTTCCTCTGTTAGAGTTTATGGGTTCAGTGTCGCCAGCAATTACTTTCTGATGCGAGATGAGATGGAAATCATGGAACGGGGTAGGATTGGGGCAACGAGATGAGATCGAATTTGTGTAGCCTCATTGCGTTGGAAATGTTTCAGCTTCCTTTGCTTTTGCTTCATGATATGGCTTATGATCCTGGCAACTATAGCATTGGCAGAGGGGTTGTCACAAGTTTGTTACTTTAGTTTGTCATTTACTTTTGCATACCTAGGAGGTTAAGGTCCTATTTTGCCATATTGCTCTTTTCTATATGTCCTACTTATTTCTCGAGGGATATATATCATGATACTTCTATTAATCATATCTGAAACTTAGAATAACATTGCATAATTAGAACCACTCAATCTGTAGAATTTGCATGGTTTGTAGGCTTTGGATATGCCTTCCATTAGAAACAAATTCCAGTGTCAAGCTTCGCTGATTTCTGTCTTTCCCATTCCATTTCAGGCTTGATTTCCACCTTGTGCAGCTCTATTTTGTTTGCATGCCCTCACTAGGTTTGTTTTATGAGAGAAGTTCATTCATTTCTGATACGTGATTGCTCTTTGGAATGCCAACTGTGAATCTTCATTCTTTTGGGAGTCTTATATTGTGGCTTTTGTTTTATTGTGCAGCTGTCTATTTAGTGGCCCAATATGCACGGAGGGAGATCAAAAGGATGGAGACGGTAATATAATGTTATCTCTTATGAACAGTTCCAATGGAATAAAGTATCTCAGTTGGAAGAATATGATTTTTAACAACAAAGGACAGAAATCTGAATTACTATCATAGTCTGCAGCTTACATAAACATTATGTTACCCTCCTGTTCCCTAGAAAATGAGCATTATGTTGCAACACGTCTCTTTATGTCAAATGCCGCTTAACGGATGCATTTAGCTGCAACTGTAGTAGAAACTGAAAGAGCTTATTTGTTTGACATTAGCACTTCCTCAGTTGAGTATAGCCAAAGTCATTCACCAGAAAAAAAAGGCATATTTGAGTTGGTTATGTCTGTTGCTGTCAATTTGGATAAAGCTGTCACAGAGTGTATCCTACATTCACGAACTGTGCAACCTGTGATTAGTTGATGCACTTTATACTTTAGAGCATTCAAATTTTGCAGTGCTACGTATGGTGTAATTAAAAACTAGCAAACATGTGCCATCAGGTTATCAGAAGGACTTGCATTTCAGTTCTATCCGCTATTGATCATTTACATTGGACAAACTGCAACTAGATACTCTATTGTGGACTTCCTTTCATTGCAGTACAATTACATGTGCACAGAACAACCTTGTTACAAGAATTCACTGTTTCCTGTTTCTCAAAATTTCTTCAGTGGATGTCTTAACACTATTGATAGATTGAATTTTTTTATGTTTCATATTGGCTCTTGACTTTGAGTAATTTATTACTACAATTGCACCTTTCAAGATTACATGTGGCTATTGACTTTGAGTGTTTTTCTACATTAAAATACTTTCCATATGTGCTCCCAAATTATTCCAATTTGTCAAAGATATGGCCTATGGGTACTATTAGTTAGTACCCATGGGAAGTTCAAAAGAAGTATTCGTTAAGAATTTCTTATGATAGAAAAAAGGTATCCACTAAACATAACCTGACTGAATTCATATTTCAGGAAGCAGAAGAGAAGGAAAAAAGATGAGGAACTTGAGAAACAAAAGCAGCTCGGGGAGGAATGTGCTAAGGACGATGCTGACTCAAAGCTTTCAAAAGTATTAGACAGGCTAGATACACTAGAGGGTGTCGTGAAGGAAATTGTGGATGTCAAAAGGAAAGATCTTTCTTCTGATATACAAACCAAAGAGGAGGTTGTGAAGAAAGATGAAACGTCTCTTAGCAAGGCTTCTGATCTGGAAAGCAGTGCAAGTGATAGTCGGGCAGGGACAATCAAGAGTAAGGACACCAATGGTGCTGTTGCTGCAAATGCTCCGGCGAGAACAGCACAAACAAACAGTAAGGGGAATGGAGATAAGGCATCTCCTGCTGAGTCCAAGAGTTGATAAATTATGTTTTTTATTGGGTTCCTTAGAGCTGTCACTGCCACAGGCATCCTCCCCTTCCCCCAGATGGAATTGCGGCATTAGGAGTTTGGTGGGACTTCGAATGATTATAGCGGGCTAACTTTTTGTAGCTGGCTTAGTCATGGCAGATCTTTTTGCTTACTCTGTTGCACTTAGGAAGAAGCAAATGTGTACTTGTCTTTTTCTGCAACTCGTGACATGAAAATTCAATGAAATTGTCTACTAACAACAATCGTTATGAGAACGAAACAATATGTACTCACTCCACTGGTTCTCTCTCCACGACCTCAATTTAGTTGCTGCTAGAACTCCTATGAAGTTTTGCACCTACCCATAAAAGACTACATATGTTTCTTTTTCTCAAATGTGCAGGAGAGCTGCACATCTTTGTATTGATAGGTAGAAGATCAGAGTTTTACGACGCACAATATCGGACATGCGCAGGCCACCGGTGGTTTAGAAGTTTAAATTACAGATGAGAGACGACCTTGAGCTTCCTAGGGTCTGCTATCTGACTATACTGCAAAGAGACAACCTAATTCAAGTGCTTTGCTCGGCGAGGACCCAAAGCTCTCCTTCCTGTCTGATCTTCATCAGCATTGGCTGAAGTGAAGTCTCAGATCTGAAAATTCTAGCGTTTACTTCTCAAAAAAAAAAAAAACTAGCGTTACGTTCCTTCCAAATCTGCCAGCATACTAGGGAGAACAGAGTGTTGAACCCTTTATGTTTTGCTGCTCGGCAGCAGCGTCTTGAATCCTCCCAACGCTCTTGTGTTGATCTTGGTGTCAGCGGCAGTTGCAGGACGATTCCTATTTCCTACCTATGTTCACCAGGAACGTTGCGCACTCCGATAGTTGATTAACTAAACTGGACATCTCAGGAAGGGCGTGGCAATAGCCTCGTTCGGAGTTCTAAATTCTGAATTCTAGCTGCCGAGTTAAATCAAAGCTCCTGCTATGCCTACATATCAAGGTAATTGAATTGTACAATCTGAACTAACCGATTGAAGCACATTCCCTACTGTTCTAAACATGCAAGTTTGGAGGCTTACTGAATATTCGGGACCCTTACTCTAAACACGCCCAGTATATTTGATCATGAAGCACCTTTTAAAAAAATTGATCATGAAGCATCTTTCAAAAAAAAAATGATCACCGTGGCCGATGACCCGACAGTGGAAACCGGCCTGGAAACTTTTTCCAAACACAAGGGCGAACTGAAAGATGCCTTGGAAGCCTGGTGAGCCCACTAAAATTACACCGGTTTTAGGCCCATTACACCCGAGGAAAAAAAAGGCCTCGGCAGCACTTCCGGAACAACCACCACCCCGATCGAAGCAGCGGCGACGTGGGCGGGCGGACTGCGGTATAACGGCGTTGATCTAAAACGTTCCGGAAAACACATCGAATACCATTCATCCGTACGGAACCGAAGGGATCACCAAAGATCGGAGAAATGCCGGCGCTTAACACGAGTCTCCTTGCGATTGTTCTTTCCTGCCGACGCTCTTTCCGTGAGGGGGAGCAACGTCCACCAACTGTCGCGCACACGAACCACACCCGCGGTCACGCCGCCGCCGACGACGATAAGGTGCGCGCTGTGCTCCCGGAGCCCCCTTTAGCGGAAAGGAAGGCCGGCCGGCGCATAGTGTCGCTGTGACTTTGAGCGAGGCATCGGATTCACCTCGACCATCATCCGCTTATCGGCGGCCGGCCGGCAGCGCGATCATTCCCCACGGAGCACAAGTGTCGATCCCGCCCCCGGCCGGCCTGCCACCTTCCCGGCCCGTTTCCATCCAAACTTTTCGCCGCGGCTAACGCGACACCCGTCAAGTCCTCGGCGTCACGGCCGGCAGCAGCACCCTCGGCCTGGACCAGCACGACGATCCCGACGCGACTGGAAGGCAGGGGGCGCACCACGGAACGGAAAGGCCGGGGCGGCAACATGCCGCGCCGGTTGGCGAACGGGGCTGGCAAATGATGGCGCGCGGCCGGGGTGGGGCACGTCGCGCGCGCTGTCCCGCTATAAATAATCCGCAGACCATCCATACGTCGCCCACAAGTGCCAGGCCCCAGACCCAGGAGAGAGAGAGAGAGAGAGAGAGAGAGAGAAGCCGGCAGGGCCAGTGAGTGCATATACACACACGCGCGAGTACACGCGACGCCCATCCACCACTCGCGCTCGCGCCACCGTCTCGACTCGATCGGGGGGCGGCAGGTTGGGGAGGCGGCGTCGGCGAGCGGGAGCCCAGACGTGCAGGTCCAGTCCGATCCATTCCAACCAGATTCCCCGCGAGAACGAGCTCGGGAGGCAGCGGGGGAGGCGGAGGGAGATCACGCGAGTCTGTTGCGCTCGAAAAGAAAGGAGAAAAAAAAGGAAGCAAGGGAGGCCCCCGGATCAGGACTCAGGAAGAGAGAGAGAGTCCCGAACGAGAAAGCCGAGCGAGGGCGGCAAGCAGCCCAGGTAAGGCGGAGGCGGGGAGTGCTTTATCGATCAGTTTGGCGGCGGTTCTCTCTCTGTCTATCTCTGCGCATCTGGAGTTTGTGTCTGTTGGCGGCGGCGATGACGGCGGCGGATGGGAATGCAGGAGGAGCAGGGGCATTGGCTGGCGGCGGCGGCGTGTCATCGGCGCTGTGCTGCAGGCAGAGGAGGACGGCGGCATCGGCGGCGGCCATGGGCGGGTACGAGCTCGTCAGGAGCGACGACGCGGCGGGCGCGCCGGGCCCCGACCTCGAGTCCGGCGGCGCCGCCGCCACCACCAACAAGGCCGCGCCCCCGTCGCCGGCGCCCGCCGCGCGGCAGCCGCGGCTCGTCTCCCTCGACGTCTTCCGCGGGATCACAGTCCTGGTACGCACAGTGTCCCACTCCTCCTCCATCCCCGCCGAGTACTGAATTCTCGAACGAATTGAATCGCTCGCCGCCTCTCGATTCGATTCGCCGTGGAGTGGACGCTAGCCGCTAGCTTACCTAGCATTATCTTCGTTGGCCGCTGCGCTTTCCTTTTCGCGCATTCATCGAGGGGCGTCGGCGGCCAACCGAGCCGAGCCCGTTCATCATGTGTCTCTTCGTGATGAAGGGCCAAGTGCCCAACTGTCGCGTGCCCCCATGATCCCCTCTGTGCTTGGCTTTCTCCCTTGTCTGCTTCCCTAACCTTCTCCACAATCAGGAGTGCGTCCCCAGCAGCTTTGCTTGCTTTCGCGTACAAGTGTGCATGAGCTTTTCCAAAAGAAAGGAGGAAAGAAAAGCCTTTTGTTTCACTCATTAGTCTTTGTCGCCCTGATCATCACCTAGTCATGCCTCTGTAGAAGCCATCAATCAATAAAGAAACATCAAGCAAGCAAGCGGAGAGAGGAATCCTTGTCAGAGTCAATTGGGCCAAGCAGGCAAAAACAGAGCCGCTTATGCTAAACGATCATGGTCACAGGAACTCTGTGGTTTGTTGCCAGCTTTAGGCACCGTACGGAAGCATGTTTTCTAGTTGTGATTTTGTTGCCAGATGAGTGGTTTCACTTGGTCACACGAATATTGAAAAGAAATAAAAACAAGGGGGAAATTCTTTGCTTCTGTAGGTGTGGCGACATTAGTCGAACAGGGTTTGGGCACAGCGCACAGATGTGCGTACCATGTACCAGCATGGAAAGGACTGCTATTTCGAGCCCACCCATAATGATTGTTTTATATTATTTGTAGTATAGTATATTACTAAACGTATTGATGAATCCACGGACAATCTTTTTATTTTATTTATACTTTTGAGCTAGCCTTTCAATATATGCACCGACCTCTTCTGGTCTGCAGCGTGCTGCTCCCCCAGGCCCTATAGGCCCAGATGCACCGTATGTAAAAGAAACCTCCATATCAGTTGGCCGGATGAAGCAGCAATGGTCGCGTGCACGTACACGTGGATTGGGGTTCGAGTCATACAACACCACACGATACTGTGTATTGTTTGCCGGTTTACGCTCCGGCCGGCCTCTGGGGAAGGCCGGCTCTACTAGCTAGTTCACCAATCCATGCCGTCGTCGTCGTTGTTACTCCACAAGGCCGCATTGTCCACTCGCGCATAGTTGGAGCATGACGACGCGACAACCAATTTTACGTCGTCGGTTTTTTTTCTTTTTGAAAAAAAAAGAAAGAGAAAAGATGGGCTGGAACATCACGAAAAATTAACACAGGGACAGGAAATAGACAACAGCTCCATATTCGTGACAGGCCGAAAAGATATCCATGGCAGGGATCATATCCTTGCTTGATTTGGAAACGTGTTAAGAATTCAACTCGGCTAGGCTTTGAACCATATTCCAGGGAACCGAGGTGGCCATGTCCCCGGCCTTCCCGCGGCGACGTGCCGTATCCTTTGCCGGTGCGCGCGCACGTACCGATCGAATAACAAGCCCACCCGGCCGGCCGCGCCGGTGGTGAGAGCACGGGCCACAGCGGCGCGCGCACGCGGCCGGCCGGGGCTGAGAGCGTTACGCGATCGATGCCGAGCAACGGAGGCGGCGCCGTGCCCGGGCGGCGTGGACTCGCATTGAGTGAGCATAGGTGCCGGCCGGGGCGTCGCGTTCGCGTTGCGCAGATTTCACATTCCACCACCCGTGGATGGTGCGCGCAGCTGGCTGATTGCTCTCTTTTTCGCTACCTTTCGCTCGGGTGGGTTTGGTTCGCTTAACTGTTTTGAGAAGAGCAGCGAGCTGAGATCCCTAGGTTTGTGAGCCGCGGTCATGAACCAAACGTATAATCCCTTTCAATCATCTTTGATAAAAAATTGACCGTGCGACATCAAATGCGTTAGCTTAGTGCGTAAGAATCCCTTCATTTTTGAAAGATCATATATACTTTCTTCATCTATACGCGGCCGGCCGGGGCTGGGAGCGTTACGCGATCGATGCCGAGCAACGGAGGCGGCGCCGTGCCCGGGCGGCGTGGACTCGCATTGAGTGAGCATAGGCGCCGGCCGGGGCGTCGCGTCGCGTTCGCGTTGCACAGATTCCACATTCCACCACCTGTGGATGGTGCGCGCGGCTGGCTGATTGCTCTCTTTTCTGCTGCCTTTCGCTCGGGTGGGTTTGGTTCACTTAATTGTTTTGAGAAGAGCAGCGAGCTGAGATCCCTAGGTTTGTTAGCCGCGGTCATGAACCAAACATATAATCCCTTTCAATCATCTTTGATAAAAAAATGACCGCGCGACATCAAATGTGTTAGCTTAGTGCATAAGAATCCCTTCATTTTTGAAAGATCGATATATACTTTCTTCATCTATACGCGGCCGGCCGGGGCTGAGAGCGTTATGCGATCGATGCCGAGCAACGGAGGCCGCGCCGTGCCCGGGCGGCGTGGACTCGCATTGAGTGAACATAGGCGCCGGCCGCGGCGTCACGTCGCGTTCGCGCTGCGCAGATTCCACATTCCACCACCTGTGGATGGTGCGCGTGGCTGGCTGATTGCTCTCTTTTCCGCTGCCTTTCGCTCGGGTGGGTTTGGTTCGCTTAACTGTTTTGAGAAGAGCAGCGAGCTGAGATCCCTAGGTTTGTCAGCCGCGGTCATGAACCAAACATATAATCCCTTTCAATCATCTTTGATAAAAAAAATGACCGCGCGACATCAAATGTGTTATCTTAGTTCATAAGAATCCCTTCATTTTTTATATAATCCCTTTCAATCATCTTTGATAAAAAAATGACCGCGCGACATCAAATGCGTTAGCTTAGTGCATAAGAATCCCTTCATTTTTGAAAGATCGATATATACTTTCTTCATCTATATATTTTTTTTTTCTTTTCGCTTCCGTGGATACTACTGTTTGCTTCCCAGCCATAGTCAGTCATGCCCCGTGTGGCGCCGCCACAGTTTACGACGCATGAATTGGATGTCACACTTGTGGCGAGAATCGTGAGAGAAAAAGCTGCCACATGCTTACTTTAACGATTAACCAAGCAGCGTGTTCGTGTTCTGTGGCTGCCACATCTATGGCGTGGCGGAGGGTGGCACGGAACCAAACACGCCCTAAAGTCCTTTTTTGTTTCTTTCGAAAGGCCGTGGATAAAGCCTAGCTTTATGAGCTTGTGGCCCAAAGCCAAAGGGCGTACGCGTACGCGCGATAACATGCCGCTAATCACCGGCCATCGCATGCATGACGCGTATCTAACGTGGTTTATCTAACATAGTTGTAAATTCCATTCCGGTACCGGCCGGAATGGCCGGAATGCCCCGTTCCGGTGCCTAAACCGGCATAGAAGGGCTGAAATCCCGTACCGGGTCAAATACCGGTCAATACCGGTCAATTCCGGCCATTTCGGCCAATACCGGCCGAAACGCCTGTTCCGCTCATTTCGGTACCGGGCTAAAACCAAATGACGCCTCGTTCAATATGTGAGTTTGGTAAAAATGTCAGTGTGATGAAGCGTAATTATGCCGTAAGTATATATTTATATGAATATTTATGTATATGTACATTCATATATTTTTAATATAATAAAGTCCGGAACGGTACACCGGTATCGGCCGGTACCGGAATGTTCCGTTCCAAGAGAAAAACGGAATGACCTCCGGAATGGAATTTACAAGTAATCTAAAGACACCAGCAGCATGACAGGATTTAAACAGAAAGGCCGCTTGCTTAATTATGGCAGAGACGAAGCCGTCGAGATCACCACTTTGGCTTTGCCACTGCTGAGTGCTGACTGATTGCCGCTTCTTTGCAAGTTCGCCGTGTCAAGCACCAGCCGAGAGCCTAGCTAGGTCACTCCTTCACTAACGGCAATTAATCTGACACGGACGAAAGCCAAAGCCACCCCACTACTAGCTTAATTATCCTCTTGACCGACTCACCGCCGGATCCGCACGGACATGCATCGCAGTACCCACGAACTCGCGCCGAGTCATGATCCACCGACTCCTAGTTAATTATCTCAAGGCACGTAGTACTCTTCAGACTTTAGAGAGGGAGAAAAAAAACCATGTAAATTAAAATGATGTCCCTTTGGAGTCACTTTGGAGACTAAATATAGATAAAATCAAAAACTAATTATACAGTTTTGTTGTACTTTACGAGACGAACATTTTAAGTCTAATTAATTAATGTTTGAATAATTTTTCATAAATACAAACGAAATGCTACGGTCCCTCAATAATTGAAAACTTCCGAATTAAGATCTAAACAAGGCCTTCGTACCAATGGATCTCGATCAGGATCACAGAGAATACAGTGTATTGTACTAGAGCCCACGGTCCCCCGGAGAAAAACTCGCAACAGGGCCTGAAGAATCCGGCGAGCACCGTGATGCGATCTGAAGCGCATGCATGCACCAGAGCCAGAGCCGAGAGATGCTGCGGCGAACGGGAAGACAGAGAAGACGTCGACACGATCCCTAGCGAGTAGCGACGCAGATCACGGCCGTGTGGGAATCGAGTCCGACCCTGCAGCTGCAGCAGGGGAATCGATGGCCTTGCCCTCCGTTCACGTGTCCTTCCCTGAGGTCACTGGGCCGAGTTTAATTCCACGCGCTAACTTCACTGCGAGAGCAGAGGTCAAGATCAGATCCGGCAAAGAAATCGCCGCGCCGTGCAGTGCAGTGCACTGATGGGAGCATCCCAACTGCTAGCCGTCTGTGCCGGGCTGCTGCCCAAGATTGTTATAGACGGAGGCTTCGAGCTCACACAATTTAGTTTTCAAATTCCACTGTACAAAAAAATTTCTATCACATTAAAATACCGGCACATATATAGAATACTAAATGTAGATGAAATTAAAAACTAATTATACAGTTTTGTTGTACTTTACGAGACGAACATTTTGAGCCTAATTAATCAATGTTTGGACAATTATTTACATATACAAACAAAATACTACATATTTATGATATTTTCTGTTAGGGTGTTTAAACTTTGGAACTAAACAATGCTACGGACACAGCGCGTGTAGCACGGGTCATGACGAAGTCATCGAGAAAGAATTAGGCCTCGTTTGTTTCCTTCACACTAAAGTTTAGCCCCATCGTATCAGATGTAAATATGTTAATTAAGAGTATTAAATATAGATTAATTAAAAAACTCATTGAATAAATAAGGACTAATTTGCGATATGAATCTATTAAGCCTAATTATACCATAATTAGATAATGTAATGCTACAATAAATATATAGTAATTATGTATTAATTATAGCTTAATTAGACTTGTTAGTTTCGTCTCGCGAAATAGACATGTCTTATACAATTAGTTTTATAATTAGTTTATGTTTAATACGTCTAATTATTATTTATTTAAAGATCTAAACTTAAGCACTGGATCCAAATACCACCTTAGACACGGATGGCAAGATAAGGTCTGTCGAGTACCCGGCCCACGGAAGTTCACTCACAAATATCTGTCCCAGGATACGAACGCTCCCTCTCTGAAAGTACTTTTCAAATTAATTGTCATGTTAATTTTTTTCTACAACCTTTGACCATTCATGTTATTCAAAAAATTTATCCAAATATATGAAAAAATAAGTTATATTTAAGGTACACGTGATGATGAAGTAAGTCACAAATAAAATAAATAATATTTCCATAAATTTGAATAAGACGCATGGTCAAAGGTGGTAGTAAAAAGTCAACATGGACAAGTAATTTAGAACGGAGGTAGAATTTTTTTTGGCAACGTATCAGGTGAAAATTAACCCCTCCATGCAAACTTTAAAAACCACAATTTTCACACGATGTTGATTCAATGGGCCTCACATCTCCCATGCATGTCCCATGCACGTTGGTTTTGCCAATTCCTCCTCTCACCTTCCCTCTGATTTTACAAATTTCCCCTCCCACCTCCCATGCATGTCTCCATGCATGTTGGTTTTCAAAGTTTGTACGGAGGTTACCCATTTTTTTTGTTCAAAGGAATTCTTCGCTGTGATTTGGTTCCCTATGCGGCTATGTTCTGAACGTTGCCATACGGGTGTGTTTAGTTGCCCTGAATTCCAAACGAAAAAATCACATCGAAACATTAAATATAACAAATGACGCAGGTATGGAACACTAAACGTGGGTAAATAAAAAAACTAATTGCATAGTTTTGATGAACACGACGAGACGAATCTTTTGAGCCTACTTAGGTCATGGTAGGACAATGTTTACCACAAACAAATGAAAAGTGCTACAGTGTGCTGCAGTGTTTGATGTGACTTTTTTACCAACTTTTCACAGGAACTAAACGCACCCACTGAACTTTTCTACCAGTTGCATCTTGATCTCTGAATCTTTCGCTTTCCGTTCTAGGCCTTGTTTAGATCTCAAATTTCACCCCCAAAGTTCACTGTGCAAAAAGAAGATTCTCATCCCATCAAAATATCGACACATGCATGGAGTACTAAATGTAGATGAAATCAAAAACTAATTGCACAGTTTTATTGTACTCCGCGAGACGAACATTTTGAGCCTAATTAATCATTTTTGGACAATTTTTTATATATACAAACAAAATGCTACAGTGACGCACGCACCCCAAAAACCAAAGTTTGGCTCTCAAATTTGAGAACTAAACGGGCCCATTTGGTTTGCTCTAGAACGGGAATCCAGCATCAGCTATGTTGGCATGGACTAGTCCATCCATTTGCCTAAAGAATATGTACGTGGTCGAGGTAAAAGGCGGAGAGACTGGCTCGATCAATTGGCTTCGGAATCCAATGCCTTTCCTAACTCAACTGGATGTGTTGCCTGCTGCCACTGGACTGGAGTGGCGTTGGATCAATATGATGGTTAGTAACGCTGCTGCCTTAGCCACAGGTTACAGGATTACGGGATCTAATAATGCACTAATATAATACATATCACTAATCAAAGCTTGGCATCAGATCTGCTGCGGTTGGTGTAAAGAAACTTACACGTCCTGCATCTGTTGTTAGCCGGCTCTACAGCCTAGCTATGCAAAGTGTCAGTCCATAACTCCCTCGTATTGGTGTATTAGATGATGTTTAGGACAATGACACGGTCTCTAAAACGTTACTTTGACTTCTTATTTTTACAAAAATATTTATTAAAAATAATATATGTATATTTTTATAAAAATATTTTTTAAGACAAATCTATTCATAGGGTTTTCATATTTCTAAACTCAACGACTTAAAAGTTATTCATGATTTATATTTCCAATATTTGACTAAAATCTTATCCAAAACGTCATCTAAATGCTATACGGAGGAGTATGATCATTCGGATTATTTTACGCACTAGAAACAGGAAACAATTGACTTGATGGGTTGTGGTGCTCATGCTCTCATCATTTCTCTTAAGGAAGAACAGATGCAACCTAGAATATTGTTGCTGTGTAAGGGAAAGATAAGAGCAGGAAAAGACCCATGAAACATGGAAAATAATGCAAATGCTTTCCTTTTTTGCAGCTTATGATCATTGTTGATGATGCCGGTGGCTTCGTCCCAGCACTGAATCACTCTCCTTGGAATGGCCTAACAATAGCTGATTTCGTCATGCCGTTCTTTCTTTTCATAGTTGGAGTGTCACTAACACTAGCGTACAAGGTACTGGACACCGAGATAATAATCACTAGCTTTCCGAGTAAATGCTGACTATCATGCCACTATGTGCATGCAGCGTGTGCCAGACAAATTGGAGGCAACTCAGAAGGCGGTACTTCGAGCCCTCAAGCTATTCTACCTCGGTCTTGTTCTCCAAGGTATTTTGGTTATTCATGGCTAGTATTAAACGACGGGTTATACCAGAATTTCCCAACATATTTAGTAGTTTAGCAATCAGTTATGCACATGTGCTGTTTCTTTTGTTCAGGTGGATTTTTCCATGGTGTTCACAGTCTCAGTTTTGGTGTTGATCTGGCGAAAATACGATTGATGGGCATACTTCAGGTACCAACCATTTTATCAAAACATTTCACTCAGAACATATGGCCGTGTTTGGTACTGCAAAAAAGTGACGTCATTTTAAATGTTACATGATGGATTTATTGTTGCAGAGGATTGCGATAGCCTATCTTCTGGCTGCAGTGTGTGAGATTTGGCTCAAGGGAGATGATGATGTAGATTATGGACTTGATTTGCTTAGGAGATACCGCTACCAATTGTGAGTTCAAAATTATCCTCATTCTTAGGTTTCTTTTACCCTCGAGAATGATCAGTAGTTACACTGAATCTGAGTAAGCAGATTTGCAAAACATTTCTTGTATTTCTAACATATGATTTGTTTTGTGCTGCTAGGTTTGTAGGATTGGTCCTGTCTTTTGCGTATACTGTTCTTTTGTATGGAATATATGTTCCAGACTGGGAGTATCAGATATCAGGTCCTGGTTCCAAACAGGAGTCATTCTTTGTAAGCGCAAAGTGTTGCTGCATTTTCTGTATCTTGTTATAGGTTCAGCATATATATAGCACTTAAGTGCTGAAGTTCATCCTACATTTCAATTCGTCAGGTGAAATGTGAAGTCAGAGGAGATACTGGACCAGCTTGCAATGCAGTTGGAATGGTGGACCGTACAATTTTAGGGATCAATCATCTCTACAGACGGCCTGTGTATGCGCGCACCAAGGTTTGATATGCACTGCAATATTCCAGAGTAATTTATTCTGCTCCCTTGTCACAAAATGCAATCATCATTTTTGGTTTTCCTGCAGCAATGCAGTATAAATTATCCGCAGAATGGACCGCTTCCACCTGATGCTCCATCATGGTGCCAGGCACCATTTGATCCTGAAGGTCTTCTCAGGTCAGTGACTAACTCTCATCATTTCCCATAAGCTTGCATGCAACTTCCTCCAACTGACTTAAAGTTCTGACCGTTCTTTCTTCGTGATTCAGCTCTGTCATGGCCATTGTCACTTGTTTGATTGGTCTGCAATTTGGGCATATAATTATTCATTTTGAGGTATCATTTTGTTTTTTATATCATATTGTGAATATATTCTTGTGGGAAGTATTCTCAGTTTTTTCCCACCGGGCTAAATTGAGATGCAGAAACACCGGGGAAGAATCACGAATTGGCTGATCCCTTCCTTCAGCATGCTAGGTGTAGCCTTCTTAATGGACTTTATTGGTAAGCGTTCACTAAACATCAATTCCTAATTCTGAGATGTGAGAACTTGAGAGTAGTTGAGATGAATTCAAACAATGTTCATGATTCCTTTCAGGTATGCACATGAATAAACCGCTATACACGGTAAGCTACACTTTGGCTACGGCTGGTGCTGCGGGGCTCCTTTTAGCTGGAATTTACACTCTGGTCAGTCCCTTAGGCCCCAGAAAATAAAAATATATATGCTGCATCATCCATCATCTCTGAAATCTCACGGTAGCTGTGTTGAATCTTCAGGTGGACGTGTACGGCTTTAGAAAGCCTACAATTACCATGGAGTGGATGGGGAAGCACGCCCTGATGATATATGTATTGGTGGCATGCAACATTCTGCCCATGTTCATCCGTGGCTTCTACTGGAGAGACCCCAACAATAGCCTTGTAAGTCACACAATATAGCACTGTATTTTCTCTTAGCTGCAGATTTCTAAGGACAGTGTGTTTTGTTGCACCTAGTACTGATCCTTTTTTTCCTTCTAAAACAGCTGAAGTTCATCGGTGTCGGGGCGTGAAGCCATGATCTTCTACACGGTGGTATAAAACTGGTAACGGCCACATAATTGGTATATAGACGTTAGGCCTAAATGACAGTGAGAGGATGAAGGAGTGGGTGGTCGGGCCCGAGTTTTGCTGTGTGGTTATTACATGATGGTCATCAGCCCATCAGTCATGGGCTGCCTATTCCGTCTGCACTGCTGGTCTGGCTGTTGCCACTTGCAGGAGAGTCCATTCTCCCCGAGCTCTTTGTATATGGTGGAGCTGCTCGTGTATATGATAATTGATAACACACTGGGATTCAGATGAAATATACTATAGATTCCAACAAGTTCTTAAGGAAAATTTTGACTTCTATTATTTGAAGCTGGAGTATAAGATTCAGTCACCGAAGTAGTTTGACGTGCTTCATCTCATAAGCATGTGAAGATTCAGTTGCCGAAGTAGTTTGGTGTGTTTCATCTTAGAAGCATGTTCTTGCTTTGTCTGTTATCAATTCCGTTTAGAACACACAGAAAAAGTTATTCCCTCAAGTTCGGAGAAGGAATGAAGGCTTAATGAACTTATAAGTTCTAACATAAGCTTGTTTCTAGAATTAAATACTTCTACATGAGCTTTGAAAATGGTCAAAGTTTCAGATTTGCATCCCTTTTCTTGGTCAGAAGTCGCAACACCTGAATATCACTGATGATGATATAAATACCAAAATCTAATACCCAAAAGCCAGGCACAGTTCACCCAATAGACCAAATGACGATTTAACAATTTATTGATAATTCTATCATGTCAATCAATACATTGTCATAACCTATCTTGATATGTGATGCTAAAATTCACAAAGGAAAAACACCAAGACAGCATATCATAACATCTCACTTTTGGTTCTCTTGACACTGAAGTGCACATACTACTGATCATGTGGAAAGAGAAACGGAGCATGCATAGAAAAGGTGATAATGCATCCACCATCCAATCCCATTAACCAAGTGAACGCTGGATGCGATTAGCTGATCAACGGCACCAGATCAGCAAGGCTGCTTATATCCCCAAGTTCATCCAGCTGCTGTGCTGCAGTTAGGCGCAAAATTCTTTGCATGACCTTTGCTGCTGAAAGTTTTAGGAAGCCCCGGTGCTTATGGCAGGACTATATTCGCTACATAATTCTTGTCCTTAATTGAAAATTGGTTTCAAGAATAACTGATTACTAGAATATAGTCAACCAGAGTTCACACCATTTGCCTGAACCTGAAGGGTGTTCATCTAAAGGTTGTGGACTACTTCACAGGAACAACAGACCATATCTGGCTCCTTTCATGATTCATTTTAAGATCGAGACAAACATTTTTAGAATCAAAGATTAGTCTCAAATTTGATATGACAAATCTAGCCACTTCAGAAATCTCATAGTTGATCATCTAGGTTTGGTTTTATAATGGAAGATAGCTATGCGAAATCTACCAGCAGTCCAGCACTGTCACATGCCAAGCAACTACCAAGAAGGGGAATAATCAGCTGTTGGGTACATACCATTTGTCAATAGAAGAGTGGACCGATTTGGTCATAGGCAGAGGCAAATGAAATAGCAGGTTGCAGACTTTCATTATTTGGCCTCTGTAGTCCCTTGCTATAAATCCACAAAGGCCTTGTTTAGATCCCAAATTTTACCCCCAAAGTTCACTATGCAAAAAAAATTACCATCACATCAAAATGTCATAGCATGCATAAAGTACTAAATATAGATAAAATCAAAAACTAATTGCACAGTTCTGTTGTACTCTACGAGACGAACATTTTGAGCCTAATTAATCATTTTTTGGACAATTTTTCACACATACAAATGTGCGCATTTATTACGCACAGTACGTTACTGTGCAGAATCGGCACCACCCGATTCTGCATCTAAGGCCTTGTTTAGATCCAAAATATGGGGGGTGGAGATTTGGAGGTTTGGGGTCACTTCGTAATCATTGCGTCACTGTAGCATTTCGTTTGTATGTGTGAAAAATTATCCAAAAATTGATTAATTAGGCTCAAAATGTTCGTCTCACAGAGTACAACAAAACTGTGTACTTAGTTTTTGATTTCATCTATATTTAGTACTCCATGCAAGCTATGACATTTTGATGTGATGAGAATCTTTTTTTTACATAGTGAACTTTGGGGTTGCTTTTTGAGAAGCAAACAAGGGCTAAACAAGGCCAAAGTTACACGAGCACAAATTCCTTTTGACCTGAAGAAGTGATCTATTGATTAAGAATCTTACATGGCAGGATACCAAATAAATTGAAGGGTCACAAAACAAAGGTGAGGAAGAAAATGGCAGCTGATGCCTCCGCTCAACACCACCCAACAGCAGCATCTGCACATGGTTGGATGCCACTGCATATTCGCAAGATAGTCATCAATTGAAAGTCAGCAACGGCATACGCAGCTACACACTAAAATTCTACAGGTAGAGACATGGGCCGAATAAGTAGCTTAGCTGATAATGATAACATTATCTACTCTCCCAACCAGCCTGTAGGATCATTCAACTTTACATTTCACAAATAAATTGCACGAACATGAACATCCAAAGAGTTTCTGAGGCCAGCTCCAGGCAAATGGGTGATCAAAATAAAACATGCATCGCAGGTCACAGTAAAACATTCACAATCAATGTCATTATTTGCTTCATAAAATTTATAAATAGCAGCTGATACCTCACGCTCAACACCACTAACAAGCAGCCCGAGAGAAAAAAAGACAGCTGATTCTCACGCTCACCACCGCCAACAGTGCACAACATATTCAGTCAGCAATGGCATACACAGTTGCACAATAAAATTCTACCAGGACTTGGACCAAGTCAGCCTGTAACTGGATCAGGCACCTTTACACAAATAAATTCCGTTAACCTTACACCCCAGGCCATGCATCGCAGGTCACAGTAAAACATTGGCAATCACAATAGTTATTTGCTCCACGGGAACTTTATAAATTCGACAAGGAGAACAATTCCGAAACACCAAGCGAAGTCTCAGTTCTCAACTTCTCATAATCATTCCACGGATCATACCATAACAGCAGGAACACACGCGGATCCGACAGATCACCATGTGATTCTCAGATCCAGGACCTAAACCCTACTAATCAAACCACGGAGGGACAGAAACACATGATAGACGGACTCGACACGACTCAACTCAGACCACCTCTCAGATCACCATCATCTTATTCAGATCGAAGCTAATGGGAGGGACGGACACAGGCGGACTCGACGATGGAGGGAGGGTGGCCGGGCAGACAGATCTCAGATCTAGGCGAGTTGGCCGCAGTCGGCGATCTTGACATCCTTGGCGGTGCTGCCACTGCGGGAACCCACCTTCTCGATGGCCTTGACGACGTCCATGCCCTCGACGACCTGGCCGAAGACGACGTGCTTGCCGTCGAGCCAGGGGGTGGGCACGGTGCAGATGAAGAACTGGGAGCCGTTGGTGTTGGGGCCGGCGTTGGCCATGGAGAGGATGCCGGGGCCGGTGTGCTTGCGGACGAACTTCTCGTCGGCGAACTTCTCGCCGTAGATGGACTCGCCGCCGGTGCCGTTGCCGCGGGTGAAGTCGCCGCCCTGGCACATGAAGTCGGGGATGACGCGGTGGAAGCTGGATCCCTTGTAGTGGAGCGGCTTGCCGCTCTTGCCGACGCCCTTCTCGCCGGTGCACAGGGCGCGGAAGTTCTCCGCCGTGCGGGGGACCTCGTTGGCGTAGAGCTCCATCACGATGCGGCCGGCCGGGGCGCCGCCGACGGTCATGTCGAAGAAGACGCGGGGGTTCGCCATCGGGATCGGGAGGGGGAGGGAGATCCGGAGCCTAGGGTTTTGGGAGATTTTTTCCGGGGGTTGGGGAGATTGGGGATGAATGGGCGGATCTGGGAAGAGGAGACCTGACCCGGTGTGATTAAATAGCCGGCCGGGCTTGGCGGTGCGAACCGCTCGGGGGCCGGGCCGGCGGGGTTGGGCCGGCCTCAGCCGTTAATCCAGGGCGTGATTTGTTCCCTGGACCCCACCCCGGACTAGGCCCGCTGCTGCACTACGAGCCAAAAGCCGGGGAGCCGGAAGAAAAGTCTCCGTGGCCTCGAGCCGTCCACGTCTCTTTTAACCCTAGGACACGGCGACCGGACGCCGTCCGGTGGGGCCGGATCCTATCCAGAGAGACTGTGAGACTGGTCGGTGGGCCAGCACCATTGCGAAGTACTCCCTCCTTCCGTAAATATAAGCATTCGTTGACTTTTCTGTTCACGTTTCACCGTTCGTCTTATCTAAAAAATTATGAAAATATGATTTATTTTGTTTTGACATGTTTTATCATCATATATATATTAAGTATATTATAATGGTTTTTATATTTTCATAAATTTTTTAAATAAGATGAACATCAAATATGATGTGCAGAAATCGAAAAATGCTTATATTTAGAGACGGAGGGAGTAACCATTGACCAGTGTCTCTTCCCGGATCTGATCTGTGATCCCATCTTGAATTGAATCAGGAGTTTTTTTATAATAATAATAATAAAGAATCAGATGGAGCTCCCTCTGCAATGTAATCCCAATCTACGCATCAAAGAGCTGTCAAGCCAATGAATAGGAATAGAGAAGAAACGAGTATTAGTCACCAGATAAAACAAAGGTAAAACACACGAGTGAAAATTATTAAGTTATGGTAATGCCGTGTTTTCGTTGAAAAGCGGAAATATTTTTCCAAAGAGAATTTTTTACATGCATGAAGTATTAAATGAAGTCTATTTACAAAACCTTTTTAGGGATAGATGTAACTTTACGCGATGAATGTAACGAGTCTAATTAGTCCATAATTTACTACAGTAATGCTACAGTAATTATCCTCTAATCGTACGGTCAAAGATCTCGTTAGATTTGTCTCATAAATTAATCCGGAGTTCTAAAAGTAGTTTTATAAACTCACTTTATTTAATATTTTTAATTATTGGTCGTGAAATTTTTTTTCCCTCAAGTACTCCACTGCCGTACGTGGCAGGCAGCATGATGCCGGCCCACGACTGACTTTTGATCAGTACTTTCAGGTGTTGCACGTACTTTCAGAAAAGAGCTAACAGGTCAGTGGCCTTCTCGCCTGGTACGATTACTAGTTTTTCAAGGCTAACCAACGTGATAATAGGGTGTTGTTTGGACACGTACGTTACTACACATAAGGGGGTCTCATAGGTCGTCTCATGCAGTGTTACGTAGGATTTTTGCTGACGTGGAGGAGAGAGAGCGATGTGAGAGAAAGAGGTCGTTGTTTCGCGAAACAACCGTCTCATGAGCTAAATTTTAGGACTATGAGACAACTCCTCCATCATTGTACGAATTTTGTTGCCATGCAACCAATAAAATTTCTTTATTTCCCCATAAATTAAGGGATATTGTATTACTACTAGACAACCAAAACAATCTATTGTATAGGTTGTCTGATAAGTCACCTCAAGATTACGTGTCACTGCATGAGACCGCCTATGAGACGACACCAATGTACTTGCCCTTAAGGGAAGGTACATTGCTACACGTAAGCGGGTCTTATAGGTCGTCTCATGCAGTGTCACGTAGGATTTTTGCTGATGTGGATGAGAGAGAGCAAGTGAGAGGAGGAGGTCATTGTTTCGCGAAACAACCGCCTCATGAGCTAAATTTTAGGACTATGAGACGACTTCTCTACCATTGCACGAGTTTTGTTGCCATGCAACTAATAATGTTTCTTTATTTTCCCATAAATTAAGGGATATTATATTACTATGAGATGACTAAAACAACAACCTATTATATATGTTGTCTGATAAATCGTTTCAAGATTACGTATTACCGCATGAGACCGCTTATTAAACGACACCAATGTACCTGCCCTAGGTACATTGATGTCGTCTAATAGACGGTCTCATGCAGTGACACACAATCTTAAGACGACTTATCAGACAATCAATATAATGTGTTGTTGTTTTGGCTGTCTTGTAGTAATACAATGTCCTTTAATTTAGAGAAAAATAAAAAAATACTATTGGTTGCATGGCAATAAAACCCATACAATGGTGGAGGAGTTATCTCATAGTCCTAAAATTTAGCTCATGAGGCGGTTGTTTCGCGAAGCAACGATCTCTTTCTCTCACCTCGCTCTCATTATTCCACATCAGCAAAAATCCTACGTGGCACTGTATGAGATGACCTATAAGACCGCTGACTCGTAGCAACGCTAAGACTCAAATGACGAACAATCCCACTTTCTGATACGAGTTACCGCGGTCGATCTGACTGAGTTCTGATTAAACAATGACACAAGTGGATAACACTCACGCATTCCCATTCATCAACCCAACGGAAAAGACAAGAATCACAACCCATCCGAGGAGATTCCACTGAAACAGAGGTAACGTGATTGATCCAAGAAAACCACGACACAACGCCGGCCCTCGTTTGTATTTATAAATATGACAGTATTTATAAATAATTATTCAAACATTAATTAATTAGATTTAAAATGTTCGTCTCATAAAGTGTAACAAAACTGTATAATTAGTTTTGATTTCATCTACATTTAGTATCATGTATGTGCCGATATTTTAATGTGATAGAAATCTTTTTTATAGTAGAATTTGAGGGTGACATTTAGTTTGATTTCATCTACATGTATCATGTATGTGCCGATATTCTAATGTGATGAAAATCTTTTTTATAGTAGAATTTGAGGGTGACGTTTAGGAACTGTCCCGTTGCCACCGGCAACTCTGTCTCTATCGCTGCTCGCAACGAAGGCGAAGACGGCGGCAGGACGCTCCACCCAAAATTCTGAAACACGATTTACATTTACTCCGTATGAATTATCACCATCGATCAGATAGCAGTCAATTCATTTCCAAATGTATTCTCAAATCTTGCCCCATATAAATTATATTAAGCAAAATAGCGAACTAGCTCAATCCCGAATGTATTATCACTTTTACACTGTGTTTGGCAAAAAAAGTAGGAAAAATAAACTCCATATAAATTATATTAAGCAAAATAGCGAACTAGCTCAGTCCCGAATGTATTATCACTTTTACACTGTGTTTGGCCAAAAAAGTATGAAAAATAAAGTAATCTTCGGCATAGATTCGGTGAGGCGATTACATTAAGCAAGGTTTCCATACGAACCATGACGATGACAGGATTGGCATGGAAATATAGGCCTTGTTTAGATCCCAAATTTGGAAGGTAAATTAAGGAGTATAGTGTCACTTCGTAATCATTGTGTCACTGTAGCATTTCGTTTGTATGTGTGAAAAATTGTCCAAAATTGATTAATTAGGCTTAAAATGTTCGTACCGTAGAGTAAAACAAAACTGCGCAATTAGTTTTTGATTTCATCAACATTTAGTACTCCATGCATGTTATGACATTTTGATGCGATGAGAATCTTCTTTTTGTATAGTAAACTTTGGGAGTGGAATTTGGGATCTAAACAAGGCCATAAAAGATTGGGCCAGACCCGACTCTGCAATCCCAGTTTTGGGCGTAACCTAAACAATCCGAGTACTGATGGAGCCCAAATCCGACTTAAGTCCCACGAACAAGTAAAGTAGCAAGGCCAATCCCTTCGCACACCAGCACACACACGGCCCGCCGCTCGCCGCCCGTCTGTCCGCCGACGCTTGCGACCGTGCTCTCCGCTGCTCGGACCGGCCGCGCCGTCCGTGCTTTGCCGGCGCCACACTAACGGCCGCGCTACCCTCACCGCCGCCGGTCTGGCTGCATGCGCGGTGGGATCTCCGCGGTTACTGCTCGGGCGCCACGCCATCCTCGCACCGCCATCAATTCAGCTGCACAAGCAGCCCTCGCTTCCAGGAATGAGGCTATAAATGGACAAATGGACCGAAATAAATGGACGGCCCGAGGCCCGGTCTCAAATGGCCTGACACAAGCACGGCCCGGCCCGTAGTGTATAGTGCTCGGGCCGGTCCGGCACTATGCTGCGGGTCGTGTTTGGGCTGCCATTTTGGCCCGTAGTGTCGGTCCAAGCCCGACACGATTTTTGGGCCGGCACTATGTGGCCCGACTAAGCCCGCTAGCACCCCTTGCTCCATAGGCACTATATAAGTGCGCAAATGTCACACCCCAAAATTTTTGAATTTTGGGATGTGAATTTTCAACGTAATTAATACAATAATTTTCTCGATTTTCTAAAATTTTCCAAGCTTTGTTTAATTTACAGGGAATTTATAATGAAAAAAAAGAAAATATTTGTGAAATATAAATAAATTGCTTTGAATGTTGCATTCATGCTGTTGCATAGCGTTTTGATTTCTTGTAGTTCAAATCAGAATTTAAATCTAATTTAAATTCGTGTTTGAACCACATTTATTTGAGCCTTAGATAAGTTGAGCCGCCCAAAGTTTGTTTCTGCACCTCCAACTCTCCATTCGATCTGTATCTGCTCCCTACTCTTTTCTCTCGAGCCGGCCCAGTCCTCCGCTTCCTCCTCCGCTGCGGCCCGCCAGCGTGCACCCGTCCCCGCAAGCCCAGCTCTCCATCGCGGCCCAGCCTTCCCCGCGCCGGCCCAAGGCCCACCACTCACGCCCCGTTTCCCTTCGCGACCCAGCCCCCGACCCCGCGCTCCCCCGGCCCATCCAACTTTCGGCCCACCACGGCCCAGCCGCGCGCCTCCCCGCCCAGCGCCGCCAGACGCTGAGTGCCACCGCCGCCAGGCCTTGGCGTTTGTGCCGCCCCGCCAAACGAGCTTCGGCTGCACACCACCCGGCCCTACTTAAGTCGGCGAGCTCCGCCGCCGCTCAGCACCATCTCACCACCGCTGCCCTCTTCTCTCTACACAGCGCCGCCGCCGCCACCCGAGCTCGAGCACCGCCGTCATCGATCCGCCGCTCCGGTGCCTCTCCGCCGCTCTCGACCCCTCGGTGCGCCCTACGCTTTGGTAAGGACTGACCTGGACCCTCTCCCGCTCGCTCTCACGCTCCGTAGCACCGCCGCGGCCGCATAGCACTTCCCCGGAGTTTTGTTTCCGCCGCCCGACGTCGTCCGTCGTCGGTGTGCCTCTCCGACTGCCACGAACCCCCTAGGTGATCTCGCCGTAGCCCTAGCTACCACCCCGACCAAGTCCCGTGGCCAACCGAGCTTCCTAGCTCTAGATCGGCTCCGCTCCGGCGAGGAACCGCCGCAAGAGCCAGCGGCGCCGCCGCTCCCCACTGCCGGCGGCGGCCAGCCGTCCGCCCGATCTGTTTCTGGCCGACAGATCGCCATCCAACGGTGCACAGAGCCACGAGCCTCGGGTCAAACCAAACCCATACCGGTCAGCCTAGCGAGTTTTGCAAAAGAGCCCCTGTACTTGTCTCAAATCAACCCTCCATCCACCCAGTTCAAAAATATTTACAAATGTGCCCCTGGTTCTCGAAAAAGCCACTAAACTTCCCTGTTTTTGCTCCCCGAAGCCCAGCCCTGGTCTTTTATGGTTTAGCCCTCCTGTTTTAATATAAAATTATGTTTTAGCCCCTGAGTTTTTGCAAATAAGCCCCTGAAAACTTTTAAACCTCGCCAGCAAGTCCCCAAACCTTAGAAACGCCATATCTTTCTCGTTTTAGCTCCGATTAGTGCGATTCTTGCGCTCACATGTTCGTAGCAAAGCGTACAATAGTTTCATAGCCTTCTTTTGTTCTGTTTCTATTGTTTGGTGTATTGTTCTTAGTTATTATTGTTTTCTTGCTTGTTTAGCTGCTTGATGTTTGCTGCGACTAGAAGGAATACGCTGTGAGTGCGATCAAGAAGAAGACTTTGAAGATCAAGAGCTGAAGACTATGAGTAAATATACTGGATTTGAGGCAAGTTATAGCACGGGCAATCCTTGCTACCTACACACCCTTTAATCATTTATTTCATACATGCATGTGTCTAAATTGATGTACCTTTAAGGTTGATCCTAGTTTTGATTATCCTGTCCTTTGATTACATTGGGTATATGCATATGGGTAGAATCTTTGCTATGCGCAGCTACTGTCACCTCTATTTAATTGTTAAATTTAACTTAATGGTTCACTTCAACATTGATGATAAAACCTGCTTTTTAACAACATGGATCAGGGAGCTAGGGCGTGTGCTTCGTGCTTGGCCCTAGTATCTCTCCGTAAGGACTGGTTCTTAAAGCGGCAACCCAGGAGCCTGTCGCCACCGCCAGAACTATAATGGCTCTGGTCTTGGACAAGTAGCTTGTATGGCTCTAGCTTGACAGTGGTTACCGACGGGCCGACGACGTTGTGGGAGGCAAGGCACGGGGTGTTTCTTGATTCCACCGAGGACGGATGCGCTCCGTTGGCTATGTCTCGTTAGGCACAGTCCCGTGTTGGGAGTCCTCGCGTTGGAACTCCGCACGTTGCGCATTGGTTGGCTTGCGTAGCCCGGCGCTCTGGACGCCATTGACCCCTCACGTTGCGCCCTGAGGATCAGTCAATCTCGGTGCCTAGAGTCTCACCACCTTGTAGTACCCCAGCGGCTACTGTCTTGTTAGGGTGTCTTGTGAAAGCCTCGTAGCGTCCCTATGCGATCACACCTCGGAAGTGTGGTTTGTGAGGTCTGATCCACCTCCGCGTGGTTGGGTGCAAAGTTCCTTTGAACTTTTACGCGACTGGTGGGTACAGGGCGAAACCTCTGCAGAGTGTAAATCTATCATAATAGCCTTGCTCAGGGTCACGAGCGGCCTGGATCCTTTTTGATTAGAAGATGGTATTTATTTATGCTTAACGTCACTTACACATTATTAATTGGGTTACAACTGGGATTCATACACTTGTAGTAATTTGGATAATGTTAAAATGAACCAACTAAAAGTGCTAATGCAGTTAAGCCGTGTCTAGCCTTTTTGAGCCTTCATAACCTGTGCTATACTTGCTAAGTAATTGTTTTACTTACACTTGCTATTTATTCAACAAAATCCCGGATGGGTAACAGATGATGTTTCTTGAGGATCTTCCGTACTACTGAGCTGTGGTCAACCTGTCGGTGTCCCTGTGGACTTGAGGCTCTACCTGTCGAGAGTGTTGAACCAACTAAAAGTGCTAATGCAGTTAAGCCGTGTCTAGCCTTTTTGAGCCTTCATAACCCGTGCTATACTTGCTAAGTAATTGTTTTACTTACACTTGCTATTTATTCAACAAAATCCCGGATGGGTAACAGATGAAGTTTCTTGAGGATCTTCCGTACTACTGAGCTGTGGTCAACCAGTCGGTGTCCCTGTGGACTTGAGGCTCTACCTGTCGAGAGTGTTAGTCTTCCGCTGTGTTTTAGGTAAAACTATTTTTATTCGAGCATATGTACTCTGTTTTACCATATTTGTAAGCTGTATGTGTTCTGTGGACTTCCTGGGCACACATACAGTAGCATTCGGATTTCTGTGTAAATCCGGGTGTGACATATTTGTATCAGAGCTATGCTGACTGTAGGATCGCAGCTTAGATAGAACGGTTGATAAAACCTTAGGAGACCACCATGATTTTGTGATACGGATCATATAGTTACGCTTTTCAAAACCGAGTGATGTCAAGTCTTGTGTGAATCTCGTCTCTAGGTGCTTGAATTTGTTGTCATGGTGCTTATGTGTGATTTGGACTTTTGTAATGATTGTGTAGTGGGTTCTCTCTGTTTTCCCCGTATCTCCTTGTTCTTCTTGCTATCTATTCACGTCAATCACACGAAGAACATCAAGAACGGAACATGAAGGCAATGCACACAATGAATGAACGAAACAAAAGAGATTCGGAGTAGAGACTTCGCAAATGCATCAATAAAGAAGATGAAGATGGAACCAGCTACATCAAGTAACACATTTTGTGATCATGTTTCCTCCATTCTAAAATCTTGTTCTTCTAATCTCCTCCTTGTTCCTAGTCCTTGCGAATCTCGGGACGAGATTCAGTTTAAGGGGGTAGTTTGTCACACCCCAAAATTTTCAAATTTTGGGATGTGAATTTTCAACGTAATTAATACAATAATTTTCTCGATTTTCTAAAATTTTCCAAGCTTTGTTTAATTTACAAGGAATTTATAATGAAAAAGAAAGTATTTGTGAAATATAAATAAATTGCTTTGAATGTTGCATTCATGCTGTTGCATAGCATTTTGATTTCTTGTAGTTCAAATTAGAATTTAAATCTAATTTAAATTCATGTTTGAACCATATTTATTTGAGCCTTAGATAAGTTGAGCCGCCCAAAGTTTGTTTCTACACCTCCAACTCTCCCTTCGATCTGTATCTGCTCCCTACTCTTTTCTCTCGAGCCGGCCCAGTCCTCCCCTTCCTCCTCCGCTGCGGCCCGCCAGCGCGCACCCGCCCCCGCAAGCCCAGCTCTCCACCGCGGCCCAGCCTTCCCCGCGCTGGCCCAAGGCCCAACACTCACGCCCCGTTTCCTTTCGCGACCCAGCCCCAGACCCCACGCTCCCCCGGCCCATCCAACTTTCGGCCCACCACGGCCCAGCCGCGCGCCTCCCCGCCCAGCGCCGCCAGACGCCGAGCGCCACCGCCGCCAGGCCTTGGCGTTTGTGCCGCCCCGCCAAACGAGCTTCGGCCGCACACCACCCGGCCCTACTTAAGTCGGCGAGCTCCGCCGCCGCTCAGCACCATCTCACCACCGCTGCCCTCTTCTCTCTACACAGCGCCGCCGCCGCCACCCGAGCTCGAGCACCGCCGTCATCGATCCGCCGCTCCGGTGCCTCTCCGCCGCTCTCGACCCCTCGGTTGTAACACCCTAAAAATGCCTATTTTAAAATTTAGTAATTAAATTTGCTTTTATTTAATTTAATGCTCATATTTATCTAAGGAAAATAAATTATTTCTGAGAAAATAAAATTAAATATAAGGTTAGAAACATTTTTGTTGCATTCATGCTGTCTGCATTGTATTTTGTTTGTGTGCGGTTCAATTGGAATTTAAATTCTGTTTAAATTCGAATTTGAATCGTTTTGTTTGGAGCTCTAGAAAAGTTGCAGCAGCCCGAGTCCGTTTTTCCTCCCTTAACTTTCTTCCCCGGCCGAGCTTGCCCCTCTTTCTTTTGTTCTGCGCAGCAGCCCACATTTCCCCGCTCCGCTTGTGGCCCAGCCCGCGGCCTGTTTCGTTTCCCCGCCGGCCTGCTCGCTCTCCCGCTCCCGCGCCAGCCCGCCAGCGGCCATTTCTCTCCCGCTCGGCCCACCTCGCGGCCCAGCCCTGCCAGCCAGTCCGGCCCAGCAGCCAGCTCCGCCACACAGACGCTGCCAGGCGGGTCCCACCCATCAGGGTCGTCCCCGACCTTGAGACCGAGTTCGGCTCGGCCATGGAGTCTGGCCGAGGCCCGACACGCACGCCGAGGTCCACCGGGACTCTCCTCGGCCGGCCTATAAAACCCGTGGCCCCGCCGCCTCCTAACCCCCACCTTAATCCGCGCCGCCTACGCCGCTCGAGCTCGCAGCGCCGCCGCTGTTTCCAAGTCGCCGCCGCCGTCGATCTCGCCGCCCGCCGTCGTTCTTCCTCGGCCGGCAGCCCCAGGACCGTCACGTGGAGGTGAGGAACCTCCCGAGCCCCTTCTCGCCCTTCCCCGTGCTCTGTAGCGCCGCCCCCATGTTGAGCCGCCGTCGCCGGAGTCCGCCGCCGCCATTGCTCGTCGACCGCCGCCTCTGCTGCTTCGCCGCCGATGAGATCTACCCCGCTCGACTCGCCGTCGTCCCGCGCACCCGTAGCGCGAAGCCCCGCCCCAAATCGAGCACTCTAGCTCGTTTCCGAGCCTCGCCGGCGAAGCGCCGCCGCCGCCGCCCAGCGCCGCCACCGACACCCCCTCCCCTAGATCTAATCTGGATCGTCGGATCCAAATCCGACGGCCCGCATCCGCCGGTACCCGAGTCAAACCCGAGTCAATACCGGTCAACCCGAGTCAGCCGTGGCCGTTTTGCAAAAGAGCCCCTCCACTATTTCAAAATTAACCCGCGGTACAGATCCATTCAAAAGTATTTACAATTAGGTCCTGATTTTTACAGAAAACCCCTTGTCTTATTTAAAAATAGCACCCGAGGTCCTGTTTGAGTAATTTTGCGAGTAAGCCCTGCTGTTTTAATATAAAATTATGTTTTAGCCCCTGAGTTTTTGCAAATAAGCCTCTGGAACTTTTAAAACTTTGCCAGCAAGCCCCCGAACCTTAGAAACGCCATATCTTTCTCGTTTTAGCTCCGATTTGAGTGATTTTCGCGCTCACGTGTTCGTAGCGAAGCGTAGATTAGTTTCTAAGCCTTCTTTTATTCTGTTTTTATTGTTTGGTGTACTGTTCTAATAGAATAATATTGTTTGCATGTACTGGCTTGTGTGGATGCTTGTGTGTTGCTTCGTGAGTCCAGTCGGTGAGCCGTACGCGCTTGAGTTCGAGGGTTACGAGGAGCCGGACCTTCAGCAGCAGCAGCAGCAGTTTGACGAAGGCAAGTATAGCATGGACAATCCTTGCTAGCTAAACACACCTTTACATTATTTACTGCATATGCATGTGTCTAAATTGTTACCGTATTAAGGTTGTACCTAGTTTGTTTATCCTATACCTTGATTACCTTGGGTTATTGCATTTGGGTAGCACTTTCCTAGGCGCAGCTACTGTCACCTTTGTTTAACTGTTAATCTTGACTTAATGGTTCACTTCAATGTTAATGGTAAAACTTGCTTTTTAGCAACATGGATCAGGGAGCTAGGGCGTACACTTCGTGCTTGGCCCTAGTGTCTCTCCGTAAGGACTGGTTCTTAAAGCGGCAACCCAGGAACCTGTCGCCACCGCTGGAACTATAATGGCTCTGGTCTTGGACAGGTAACATGTACGGCTCTAGCTTGACAGTAGTTACCGACGGGCCGACGGCGTTATGGGAAGCATGTGTGAGAGTATGGTTTGATCCACCGAGGACGGAGTATCCGTCGGCTATGTCCCCGTGAGGCACAGTCCCGTGTTGGGAGCCACCGTATGGCGGGGGTTCCACACGTTGCGCTATTTATTTTGTTGTTGATGTTCATTACCGCGCTTGGACGCCATTGACCCCCTCGTGTCGCTACATGAGCGTTAGTCAATCTCGGTGCCTTGGGTCATGCTGCCTAGGTTGTACCATAACGGCTACTGTTTCGTTAGGGTGTCTTGTGAAAAGCCTCGTAGCGTCCCTATGCAGTCACACCTCGGAAGTGTTGATGTGCGTGGTTGGGTGTAAAGTTCCTTTGAACTTTTAGGCGACTGGTGGGTAAAGGGCGAAACCTCTGCAGAGTGTATAATCTATCATGATAGCCTTGCTCAGGGTCACGAGCGGCCTGGATCGTTTTTGATTAGAAGTTGACGTTTATTATTGTTTAATGTTCACTTCTACTATATTAATTGGGTTACAATTGGGATTCATGTAAGTGTAGTGATTATGATGATGTTAAAATGAAACAACTAAAATTGCTAATGCAGTACAGCCGTGTCAAGCCTTTCTTTTAAGCCTTCATTATCCGTGTTGTACTTGCTAAGTAAGACATTTACTTACACTTGCTATTCAACAAAATCCCGGATGGGTAACAGATGGATTAGATGGTACTGCTGCTGTTGAATTTCCTGAGGATCTGCCATTCTACTAGCTGTGCTCAACCAGTCGGTGTCCCCGTGGGTTATGGTGATCGGCTTCGTTTTCGTTTAGAGAGAGTTAATAAAGAGACTTCTGCTGTGTTATTCAATTATTTGAGACAAACTCTGATGTAAAACCATTTTATTCGAGCATATGTACTCTGTTTATCATATTTGTTAACTATATGTGTTCTGTGGACTTCCTGGGCACACATATGGTAGCATTCGGGTTTCTGTGTAAATCCGGGTGTGACAGATTGGTATCAGAGCCGTGCTGACTGTAGGATCGCAGCCTAGTTAGAACGGTTGATAAATCATTAGGAGACCAGCATGATTTTGTTTCAGATCATTTAGTTACGTTTCTTTCAAAACCAGTGCTGTCGATTCTTTTGTGAATCATGTCTCTGGGTGCTTGATTTTGTTGTTATTATGCTTATGTTTGATTTGGATTTTTGTAATGATTGTGATGGTCATAGACGCGAGTCTATCTCCATTCTAGATATAGTACTAAGGATTAAGGAATATTAGTGAATAAATAGTTGGGTTATCTATCTCCTTTGCACTTCCTCTGTCTTACTCTCTATGTCTCTGAATCATACCTCTCCAAGTACTGCTGTCTTCTTGTGCACCATCTGCAAGCATGGGATATCTATTACCGATTGACAGGAATACTGATGGGAGATATCTTGCTATGGTAGATGGTTAACACCAGAGGCAACCCCGGTGGCAGTGGAAGCAACCAGAATCAGAACCCACCACCTCCACCACCGCCACTCACCATGGAGCAGATGATGCAGATGCAACTCCAGCTGACACAGCAGATGGCGCAGACCATAGCGCTGATGCAGCAGAATCAGCAGAACCCGCTTCAACAGCACCACGTGCAGCCCAGAGATAAAAGGGGTGAGTTTATGAAGGGACACCCTCCTAGCTTCAACAAGTCTAGTGACCCAATGCAAGCAGAGGATTGGCTCAAGGTAGTGGAAAGGCAGCTGGACATCGCACAGTGCAATGACAGGGAGAAGGTGTTATATGGAAGTGGACAGCTCCAGGGAGCAGCTTTGGATTGGTGGGATGCGTACCAATATGCTCACCCCAATCGTGATCAGATCACTTGGCAGGAGTTCCGCGACAGCTTCCGCTCTCACCACGTGCCGGAAGCACTGATGACCTTGAAGAAGAAGGAGTTCCTGGCATTGAAGCAGGAAGGTATGAGTGTCACCGCTTATCGTGACAAGTTCATTGAGTTGGCCCGTTATGCTCCAGAGGACGTGAATACTGATAGGAAGAAGCAGACCCGATTCCGAGATGGCCTGCATGATGCACTCCAGTACCAGCTCCTGTGCTCCAAGTTCGCCACTTTTCAAGAACTGGTGGATAGCGCACTATTGCTGGAGCACAAGCGCCGCGAGATGGAGGAAAAGAAGAGGAAGCTTCAAGGCCCACCATCAAGAAGCAATGTTCGCCCCCGCTTCAATCCTCAGCAAGGAAACCAGCAGATGGTGACTCCACAGCATTTCCAGGGACAGTCTGGTCCGATGAACCGCAATCAATATCAGCAACGTCCCCAGTACCAGCAACGTCCCCAGTACCTCCCAGCACCACCTCAGCAGCGTCTTCAGAACCAGCCACATAATGGTCCTGTCCAACGCCCCAACCCGGCCAACAATGCACCTACGGCTCCGAGGTGTTTTGGTTGTGGTGAGCTGGGACACTATGCCAGCGCTTGTCCTCGCAAGGCTCAGAACGCCGTTGGTCAGAACAACAATCAGAGGGTGGGGCAACCGCAGAACCAGAACGGGAATCACCAGCAGAACTCAGCGAGAGGCAAGGTCAACCACATGGGTGCGGAAACCGCAGAAGGAGCAACAGATGTCGTTGTGGGTACGTTCCCTGTCAACTCGACTCTCGCAACTGTTTTGTTTGATACTGGAGCTTCGCACGCTTTCATATCTGCTGCTTTCGTGAAAAAGAACATGATGATCTTGCAACCTATGGGGAACCCCATGGTAGTTAGTTCACCCGGGGGAGAACAGCGTGCCACTTTACGTTGCCCCTGTATCACCATCACAATGAGGGGGGTAGACTTTGTGGTGAACCCAATAGTCCTAGAAACCCTTGGGTTTGATTTGATTCTGGGTATGAGCTGGTTAGCCAGATATGATGGGGTGATTCAATGTTCCAAAAGAGCAGTGCAGCTGATAGCAAAGACTGGTGAGAAAGTGGAGTATCAAGCAGCTAGTCCCTTGGGGCACAACCAGATCTACCAAGCCGAGGGAGTAGCACTGGAAGACATCAGAGTGGTGTGCGATTTCCCAGATGTGTTTCCCAATGAGTTACCAGGTATGCCCCCAGACCGCGAGGTTGAATTTGTTATTGATCTTAAGCCTGGTACTGCACCTATAGTTAAGAGGCCATATAGAATGGGAGTAAAAGAACTAGAAAAACTTAAGGAGGAATTAAGGGCATTGTTAGCAAAAGGGTATATTCGTCCTAGTTCTTCCCCTTGGGGAGCACCGGTTTTGTTTGTGGATAAGAAAGATGGGACCCAGAGAATGTGTGTGGATTATCGAGCTTTGAATGAAGTGACCATCAAGAACAAGTATCCGCTGCCGACGATTGATGATCTCTTCGACCAGTTGAAAGGAGCGTGTGTGTTCTCTAAGATCGATCTCCGATCCGGTTACCATCAGATGAGGATACGAGTGACTGACATCCCCAAAACAGCCTTCACAACCCGATATGGTCTATATGAGTTCACTGTCATGTCTTTTGGTTTGACAAATGCACCGGCATACTTCATGTATTTGATGAACAGTGTGTTCATGGACTATCTTGACAAATTCGTAGTGGTGTTCATTGACGATATTCTGGTTTTCTCCAAGAATGAGGAAGAGCCTGAGGAACACCAGAGGTTGGTGATGCAGAGACTTCGTGAGCATTAGTTGTATGCCAAGCTGAGCAAGTGTGAGTTCTGGTTGAAGGAAGTAGCATTCTTGGGTCACGTGTTGTCCAATGGTGGAGTGGCAGTTGATCCGAAGAAGGTTAGTGATGTGTTGAGTTGGAATCCGCCTAAGGATGTGAGTGAAATCAGAAGTTTCCTTGGAATGGTTGGATATTATCGGAGGTTCATTGAAGGATTTTCAAAGATTGCTAAACCCATGACGACACTATTGGAGAAAAATGCTAAGTTTGTCTGGACAGGTGAGTGTCAGGCCAGCTTTGAGGACTTGAAGAAGAGGTTGATAACGGCACCCGTGCTAGTGTTGCCGGATATAACCAAGAGTTTCTCTATCTACTGCGATGCATCCCGTCTAGGACTGGGGTGTGTACTCATGCAAGAAGGCAGAGTAGTAGCTTATGCATCGAGGCAGTTAAGGAAACATGAGCAGAACTACCCGACACACGATCTGGAGTTAGCAGCTGTGGTGCATGCTTTGAAGATCTGGAGACATTACTTGATTGGTCATAACTGTGATATTTACACTGACCACAAGAGTCTCAAATATGTGTTCACACAGTCAGATCTGAATATGAGGCAACGTCGCTGGTTAGAGTTGATCAAGGACTACGACCTGGAGATTCATTATCATCCAGGGAAGGCCAACCTGGTGGTAGATGCTCTGAGTAGAAGGAGTTACGTGAATAAGATCACGGGACATTGCTTACTGGAGGAACTCAGTTCAGAATTTGAGAGGATGAGTCTGGGATTTGTGACCAGCATCACCGAGATGGCAGTAGAACCGACCTTGGAACAAGAGATCAGAAAAGGACAGCTCGCAGACGAGAAGATCAAGGAGATCATGGAACTGGTGGCATTAGGAAAAGACCCTGGTTTTCGAGTGGATGACCAAGGGACATTGTGGTATGAGGAGAGGATCTGTGTACCAGATATAGTGCAGATCAGGGATGCAATTCTCAGGGAAGCCCATGAATCGGCGTATTCGATACACCCGGGTAGTACCAAGATGTACCAAGATATCAAAGAGAGATTTTGGTGGTACGGATTGAAGAGAGATGTGGCCACATACGTAGCCCTGTGCGACACGTGCCACAGAGTCTAGGCTGAACATCAGAGGCCAGCAGGTTTGCTCCAGCCCCTGAAGATACCTGAATGGAAGTGGGAAGAAGTCGGTATGGATTTCATCACTGGCTTACCTCGCACTCAGAGGGGATTTGACTCAATCTGGGTAATCGTGGATCGTCTGACCAAGGTGGCGCATTTCCTTCCAGTAAAGACCACCTACACGGGAGCCAGACTAGCGGAGTTGTACATGGAGAGGATTGTGTGTTTGCATGGGGTACTGAAAATAATAGTATCAGATCGAGGTACCCAGTTCACATCACACTTTTGGCGACAACTGCATGAGTCTATGGACACTAAGCTACAGTTCAGTTCAGCTTACCATCCGCAGACAGATGGTCAGACAGAACGGACAAATCAGATATTGGAGGATATGTTGAGAGCATGTGCTCTACAATATGGTGCCAGTTGGGACATGAGTCTACCGTACGCGGAATTTTCGTACAACAACAACTATCAGAAGAGTTTGCAGATGGCACCATTCGAGGCTCTGTATGGCAGAAAGTGTAGGACACCACTATTCTGGAATCAGACGGGAGAAAGTCAGGTATTTGGACCTGAAATACTAAGAGAGGCAGAGCGACAAGTGCAGATAATCAGACAGAATTTGAAAGTGGCACAATCCAGACAGAAGAGCTATGCAGATAACAAACGGAGGGATCTCAGTTTCGACGTTGGAGACTTCGTGTATCTCAAGGTGTCACCAATGAGAGGCGTGAAGAGGTTCAACGTCAAGAGCAAGTTAGCACCTCGATACATTGGACCGTTCAAGGTACTTGGTCGGAAAGGTGAGGTGGCATATCAGTTAGAGCTACCAGAGAAGTTGGCAGGAGTACATGATGTGTTCCATGTGTCTCAGTTGAAAAAGTGCTTGCGAGTACCTGAGGAACAGATTCTGATTGATGAGCTGAATGTGGAGGAAGATCTTACCTATACTGAGCATCCTGTCAAGATTCTGGAGGAGTCAGAAAGAGTCACCAGAAATAAAGTGATCCGGATGTGCAAGGTTCACTGGAGGCGCCATTCAGTGGATGAAGAGACTTGGGAAAGAGAAGAAGACCTCAGAGCTGAATATCCACAGTTATTCCCATCCACATCCGAATCTCGAGGATGAGATTCATCTTAAGGGGGGTAGGTTTGTAACACCCAAAAAATGCCTATTTTAAAATTTAGTAATTAAATTTGCTTTTATTTAATTTAATGCTCATATTTATCTAAGGAAAATAAGTTATTTCTGAGAAAATAAAATTAAATATAAGGTTAGAAACATTTTTGTTGCATTCATGCTGTCTGCATTGTGTTTTGTTTGTGTGCGGTTCAATTGGAATTTAAATTCTGTTTAAATTCGAATTTGAATAGTTTTGTTTGGAGCTCTAGAAAAGTTGCAGCAGCCTGAGTCCGTTTTTCCTCCCTTAACTTTCTTCCCCGGCCGAGCTTGCCCCTCTTTCTTTTCTTCTGCGCAGCAGCCCACATTTCCCCGCTCCGCTTGTGGCCCAGCCCGCGGCCTGTTTCGTTTCCCCGCCGGCCTGCTCGCTCTCCCGCTCCCGCGCCAGCCCGCCAGCGGCCATTTCTCTCCCGCTCGGCCCACCTCGCGGCCCAGCCCCGCCAGCCAGTCCGGCCCAGCAGCCAGCTCCGCCCCGCAGACGCTGCCAGGCGGGTCCCACCCGTCAGGGTCGTCCCCGACCTCGCGACCGAGTTCGGCTCGGCCACGGAGTCCGGCCGAGGCCCGACATGCACGCCGAGGTCCACCGGGACTCTCCTCGGCCGCCCTATAAAACCCGAGGCCCCCCCGCCTCCTAACCCCCACCTCAATCCGCGCCGCCTACGCCGCTCGAGCTCGCAGCGCCGCCGCTGTTTCCAAGTCGCCGCCGCCGTCGATCTCGCCGCCCGCCGTCGTTCTTCCTCGGCTGGCAGCCCCAGGACTGTCGCGTGGAGGTGAGGAACCTCCCGAGCCCCTTCTCGCCCTTCCCCGTGCTCTGTAGCGCCGCCCCCATGTCGAGCCGCCGTCGCCGGAGTCCGCCGCCGCCATTGCTCATCGACCGCCGCCTCTGCTGCTTCGCCGCCGATGAGATCTACCCCGCTCGACTCGCCGTCGTCCCGCGCACCCGTAGCGCGAAGCCCCGCCCCAAATCAAGCACTCTAGCTCGTTTCCGAGCCTCGCCGGCGAAGCGCCGCCGCCGCCGCCCAGCGCCGCCACCGACACCCCCTCCCCTAGATCTAATCTGGATCGTCGGATCCAAATCCGACGGCCCGCATCCGCCGGTACCCGAGTCAAACCCGAGTCAATACCGGTCAACCCGAGTCAGCCGCGGCCGTTTTGCAAAAGAGCCCCTCCACTATTTCAAAATTAACCCGCGGTCCAGATCCATTCAAAATATTTACAATTAGGTCCTGATTTTTACAGAAAACCCCTTGCCTTATTTAAAAATAGCACCCGAGGTCCTGTTTGAGTAATTTTGCGAGTAAGCCCTACTGTTTTAATATAAAATTATGTTTTAGCCCCTGAGTTTTTGCAAATAAGCCTCTGGAACTTTTAAAACTTTGCCAGCAAGCCCCCGAACCTTAGAAACGCCATATCTTTCTCGTTTTAGCTCCGATTTGAGTGATTTTCGCGCTCACGTGTTCGTAGCAAAGCGTAGATTAGTTTCTAAGCCTTCTTTTATTCTGTTTTTATTGTTTGGTGTACTTTTCTAATAGAATAATATTGTTTGCATGTACTGGCTTGTGTGGATGCTTGTGTGTTGCTTCGTGAGTCCAGTCGGTGAGCCGTACGCGCTTGAGTTCGAGGGTTACGAGGAGCCGGACCTTCAGCAGCAGCAGCAGCAGTTTGACGAAGGCAAGTATAGCATGGACAATCCTTGCTAGCTAAACACACCTTTACATTATTTACTGCATATGCATGTGTCTAAATTGTTACCGTATTAAGGTTGTACCTAGTTTGTTTATCCTATACCTTGATTACCTTGGGTTATTGCATTTGGGTAGCACTTTCCTAGGCGCAGCTACTGTCACCTTTGTTTAACTGTTAATCTTGACTTAATGGTTCACTTCAATGTTAATGGTAAAACTTGCTTTTTAGCAACATGGATCAGGGAGCTAGGGCGTACACTTCGTGCTTGGCCCTAGTGTCTCTCCGTAAGGACTGGTTCTTAAAGCGGCAACCCAGGAACCTGTCGCCACCGCTGGAACTATAATGGCTCTGGTCTTGGACAGGTAACATGTACGGCTCTAGCTTGACAGTAGTTACCGACGGGCCGACGGCGTTATGGGAAGCATGTGTGAGAGTATGGTTTGATCCACCGAGGACGGAGTATCCGTCGGCTATGTCCCCGTGAGGCACAGTCCCGTGTTGGGAGCCACCGTATGGCGGGGGTTCCACACGTTGCGCTATTTATTTTGTTGTTGATGTTCATTACCGCGCTTGGACGCCATTGACCCCCTCGTGTCGCTACATGAGCGTTAGTCAATCTCGGTGCCTTGGGTCATGCTGCCTAGGTTGTACCATAACGGCTACTGTTTCGTTAGGGTGTCTTGTGAAAAGCCTCGTAGCGTCCCTATGCAGTCACACCTCGGAAGTGTTGATGTGCGTGGTTGGGTGTAAAGTTCCTTTGAACTTTTAGGCGACTGGTGGGTAAAGGGCGAAACCTCTGCAGAGTGTATAATCTATCATGATAGCCTTGCTCAGGGTCACGAGCGGCCTGGATCGTTTTTGATTAGAAGTTGACGTTTATTATTGTTTAATGTTCACTTCTACTATATTAATTGGGTTACAATTGGGATTCATGTAAGTGTAGTGATTATGATGATGTTAAAATGAAACAACTAAAATTGCTAATGCAGTACAGCCGTGTCAAGCCTTTCTTTTAAGCCTTCATTATCCGTGTTGTACTTGCTAAGTAAGACATTTACTTACACTTGCTATTCAACAAAATCCCGGATGGGTAACAGATGGATTAGATGGTACTGCTGCTGTTGAATTTCCTGAGGATCTGCCATTCTACTAGCTGTGCTCAACCAGTCGGTGTCCCCGTGGGTTATGGTGATCGGCTTCATTTTCGTTTAGAGAGAGTTAATAAAGAGACTTCCGCTGTGTTATTCAATTATTTGAGACAAACTCTGATGTAAAACCATTTTATTCAAGCATATGTACTCTGTTTATCATATTTATTAACTATATTTGTTCTGTGGACTTCCTGGGCACACATATGGTAGCATTCGGGTTTCTGTGTAAATCCGGGTGTGACATCGGTGCGCCCTACGCTTTGGTAAGGACCGCCCTGGACCCTCTCCCGCTCGCTCTCACGCTCCGTAGCACCACCGCGGCCGCATAGCACTTCCCCGGAGTTTCGAGTTCTTGTCACGTTTAAGTCACAACTATGTGCGGTTGTTCTGTTCCTGTGTGGGTGATTTTGAGTACTCTTTGGTGACCTAGTCCGACCAGGAATCTGCTGGTTGCGAGAAGGGGGAAACCGAACCGCACACCGTGTCGAAGTCCGAGTTGCAATCGATTTTGGAGTTCGATTTGCTGGCCGCACAGGATACTTAATTGGCGTCTGTTGCATTGTGTATCTATCCTCAACGTGTTATAGGAAGGCAGCGGTACTTCATATCCCCATACTCGACCTCTCCAAGTTTGTGCATAAAGAGATCAGTTCGCCTTACTCTTTTTTACCAAAATACCATGTACTTTCTGAAAAAGTTTATGTGGTGATTGGTTGTTTGGGATCCTCTTTGTTCATATATTCAGTTTTGAGGATCCCTAAAAAAAAGAAAAAAAAGAAAAAAAGAGAAGAAGCAAAAGAAAAAGAAGAAAGAAAGGGGCTGATCATTGTGATTGTTTTTCAGTGGTGCATTGTGACTTTCTTTGTGTCCAGGCTTGCGTCTCTAGCACGGTCTAGGCTAGGACCAGCATAGTACCACCGTTGAACGATTATTCAGCTTGCTTTGTTTTAACTAACGTGGTGCTAGCTATTCCTTCTTTTCAGCCCACCTATAGCTCCACATATCCGACTACAACTTTACAGGCATTGTTGCTGCGGCAACGATACACTTCATTCCAGGTTTGCAGACTAGTTGGTAGTCGTGCCCTCCTGTCGAGCAAGGTAAGAATTGGTAAGAGCTTGTATCGCAGGTTGAGAGTGAGCGCCTTATAGTACCTACATCCTATTAGCTGTAGGGCTTTTATTTCTTCACCTGTTCCTCTTGTTGCCTCTGTTTGTTTAACCGTGACAGGCTCTCAAGATGATGGTGATGGATCTCAAAGTGACAAGACTCCACGGTCTCCTCGCACCAAGGGCATCATACAACATTTTGAAAGGTTGGTGAAGCAGCACAACGAGGGGATTGACAATGACTTGCTGGTGACAAATGACAAGATTGGGCAATTGAAGGCCTCACAGATTGCAACCAATAGCAAGCTTACGAAGATGGAGGCATCAGTGGCTCGCATGGACAAGAGTCTTGCTGCACTTTTGAGGCGATTTGATGAGATGCTTGCTAAAACCACCACTGGAAAAGATGGAGATGACAAGAAGGAAGAAAGTTTTGAAGACAATGCTTATAGTGCGTCCTGAGGATCAGTCAATCTCGGTGCCTAGAGTCTCACCACCTTGTAGTACCCCAGCGGCTACTGTCTTGTTAGGGTGTCTTGTGAAAGCCTCGTAGCGTCCCTATGCGATCACACCTTGGAAGTGTGGTTTGTGAGGTCTGATCCACCTCCGCGTGGTTGGGTGCAAAGTTCCTTTGAACTTTTACGCGACTGGTGGGTAAAGGGCGAAACCTCTGCAGAGTGTAAATCTATCATAATAGCCTTGCTCAGGGTCACGAGCGGCCTGGATCCTTTTTGATTAGAAGATGATATTTATTTATGCTTAACGTCACTTACACATTATTAATTGGGTTACAACTGGGATTCATACACTTGTAGTAATTTGGATAATGTTAAAATGAACCAACTAAAAGTGCTAATGCAGTTAAGCCGTGTCTAGCCTTTTTGAGCCTTCATAACCCGTGCTATACTTGCTAAGTAATTGTTTTACTTACACTTGCTATTTATTCAACAAAATCCCGGATGGGTAACAGATGAAGTTTCTTGAGGATCTTTATTTATGCTTAACATCACTTACACATTATTAATTGGGTTACAACTGGGATTCATACACTTGTAGTAATTTGGATAATGTTAAAATGAACCAACTAAAAGTGCTAATGCAGTTAAGCCGTGTCTAGCCTTTTTGAGCCTTCATAACCTGTGCTATACTTGCTAAGTAATTGTTTTACTTACACTTGCTATTTATTCAACAAAATCCCGGATAGGTAACAGATGATGTTTCTTGAGGATCTTCCGTACTACTGAGCTGTGGTCAACCTGTCGGTGTCCCTGTGGACTTGAGGCTCTACCTGTCGAGAGTGTTGAACCAACTAAAAGTGCTAATGCAGTTAAGCCGTGTCTAGCCTTTTTGAGCCTTCATAACCCATGCTATACTTGCTAAGTAATTGTTTTACTTACACTTGCTATTTATTCAACAAAATTCCGGATGGGTAACAAATGAAGTTTCTTGAGGATCTTCCGTACTACTGAGCTGTGGTCAACCAGTCGGTGTCCCTGTGGACTTGAGGCTCTACCTGTCGAGAGTGTTAGTCTTCCGCTGTGTTTTAGGTAAAACTATTTTTATTCGAGCATATGTACTCTGTTTTACCATATTTGTAAGCTGTATGTGTTCTGTGGACTTCCTGGGCACACATACAGTAGCATTCGGATTTCTGTGTAAATCCGGGTGTGACATATTTGTATCAGAGCTATGCTGACTGTAGGATCGCAGCTTAGATAGAACGGTTGATAAAACCTTAGGAGACCACCATGATTTTGTGATACGGATCATATAGTTACGCTTTTCAAAACCGAGTGATGTCAAGTCTTGTGTGAATCTCGTCTCTAGGTGCTTGAATTTGTTGTCATGGTGCTTATGTGTGATTTGGACTTTTGTAATGATTGTGTAGTGGGTTCTCTCTGTTTTCCCCGTATCTCCTTGTTCTTCTTGCTATCTATTCACGTCAATCACACGAAGAACATCAAGAACGGAACATGAAGGCAATGCACACAATGAAGGAACGAAACAAAAGAGATTCGGAGTAGAGACTTCGCAAATGCATCAATAAAGAAGATGAAGATGGAACCAGCTACATCAAGTAACACATTTTGTGATCATGTTTCCTCCATTCTAAAATCTTGTTCTTCTAATCTCCTCCTTGTTCCTAGTCCTTGCGAATCTCGGGACGAGATTCAGTTTAAGGGGGGTAGTTTGTCACACCCCAAAATTTTCGAATTTTGGGATGTGAATTTTCAACGTAATTAATACAATAATTTTCTCGATTTTCTAAAATTTTCCAAGCTTTGTTTAATTTACAGGGAATTTATAATGAAAAAAGAAAATATTTGTGAAATATAAATAAATTGCTTTGAATGTTGCATTCATGTTGTTGCATAGCGTTTTGATTTCTTGTAGTTCAAATCAGAATTTAAATCTAATTTAAATTCGTGTTTGAACCACATTTATTTGAGCCTTAGATAAGTTGAGCCGCCCAAAGTTTGTTTCTGCACCTCCAACTCTCCCTTCGATCTGTATCTGCTCCCTACTCTTTTCTCTCGAGCCGGCCCAGTCCTCCCCTTCCTCCTCCGCTGCGGCCCGCCAGCGCGCACCCGCCCCCGCAAGCCCAGCTCTCCACTGCGGCCCAGCCTTCCCCGCGCCGGCCCAAGGCCCAGCACTCACGCCCCGTTTCCCTTCGCGACCCAGCCCCCGACCCCGCGCTCCCCCGGCCCATCCAACTTTCGGCCCACCACGGCCCAGCCGCGCGCCTCCCCGCCCAGCGCCGCCAGACGCTGAGCGCCACCGCCGCCAGGCCTTGGCGTTTGTGCCGCCCCGCCAAACGAGCTTCGACCGCACACCACCCGGCCCTACTTAAGTCGGCGAGCTCCGCCGCCGCTCAGCACCATCTCACCACCGCTGCCCTCTTCTCTCTACACAGCGCCGCCGCCACCACCCGAGCTCGAGCACCGCCGTCATCGATCCGCCGCTCCGGTGCCTCTCCGCCGCTCTCGACCCCTCGGTGCGCCCTGCGCTTTGGTAAGGACCGCCCTGGACCTTCCCGCTCGCTCTCACGCTCCGTAGCACCGCCGCGGCCCTATAGCACTTCCCCAGAGTTTTGTTTCCGCCGCCCGACGTCGTCCGTCGTCGGTGTGCCTCTCCGACTGCCACGAACCCCCTAGGTGATCTCGCCGTAGCCCTAGCTACCACCCCGACCAATTCCCGTGGCCAACCGAGCTTCCTAGCTCTAGATCGGCTCCGCTCCGGCGAGGAACCGCCGCAAGAGCCAGCGGCGCCGCCGCTCCCCATTGCCGGCGGCGGCCAGCCGTCCGCCCGATCTGTTTCTGGCCGACGAATCGCCATCCAACGGTGCACAGAGCCACGAGCCTCGGGTCAAACCAAACCCATACCGGTCAGCCTAGCGAGTTTTGCAAAAGAGCCCCTGTACTTGTCTCAAATCAACCCTCCATCCACCCAGTTCAAAAATATTTACAAATGTGCCCCTGGTTCTCAAAAAAGCCCCTAAACTTCCCTGTTTTTGCGCCCCGAAGCCCAGCCGTGGTCTTTTATGGTTTAGCCCTCCTGTTTTAATATAAAATTATGTTTTAGCCCCTGAGTTTTTGCAAATAAGCCCCTGGAAACTTTTAAACCTCGCCAGCAAGTCCCTAGACCTTAGAAACGCCGTATCTTTCTCGTTTTAGCTCCGATTAGTGCGATTCTTGCGCTCACATGTTCGTAGCAAAGCGTAGAATAGTTTCATAGCCTTCTTTTGTTCTGTTTTTATTGTTTGGTGTATTGTTCTTAGTTATTATTGTTTGCTTGCTTGTTTAGCTGCTTGATGTTTGCTGCGACTAGAAGGAATACGCTGTGAGTGCGATCAAGAAGAAGACTTTGAAGATCAAGAGCTGAAGACTATGAGTAAATATACTGGATTTGAGGCAAGTTATAGCACGGACAATCCTTGCTACCTACACACCCTTTAATCATTTATTTCATACATGCATGTGTCTAAATTGATGTACCTTTAAGGTTGATCCTAGTTTTGATTATCCTGTCCTTTGATTACCTTGGGTATATGCATATGGGTAGAATCTTTGCTATGCGCAGCTATTGTCACCTCTATTTAATTGTTAAATTTGACTTAATGGTTCACTTCAACATTGATGATAAAACCTGCTTTTTAACAACATGGATCAGGGAGCTAGGGCGTGTGCTTCGTGCTTGGCCCTAGTATCTCTCCGTAAGGACTGGTTCTTAAAGCGGCAACCCAGGAGCCTATCGCCACCGCCAGAACTATAATGGCTCTGGTCTTGGACAAGTAGCTTGTACGGCTCTAGCTTGACAGTGGTTACCGACGGGCCGACGACGTTGTGGGAGGCAAGGCACGGGGTGTTTCTTGATTCCACCGAGGACGGATGCGCTCCGTTGGCTATGTCTCGTTAGGCACAGTCCCGTGTTGGGAGTCCTCACGTTGGAACTCCGCACGTTGCGCATTGGTTGGCTTGCGTAGCCCGGCGCTCCGGACGCCATTGACCCCTCACGTTGCTCCCTGAGGATCAGTCAATCTCGGTGCCTAGAGTCTCACCACCTTGTAGTACCCCAGCGGCTACTGTCTTGTTAGGGTGTCTTGTGAAAGCCTCATAGAGTCCCTATGCGATCACACCTCGGAAGTGTGGTTTGTGAGGTCTGATCCACCTCCGCGTGGTTGGGTGCAAAGTTCCTTTGAACTTTTACACGACTGGTGGGTAAAGGGTGAAACCTCTGCAGAGTGTAAATCTATCATAATAGCCTTGCTCAGGGTCATGAGCGGCATGGATCCTTTTTGATTAGAAGATGGTATTTATTTATGCTTAACGTCACTTACACATTATTAATTGGGTTACAACTGGGATTCATACACTTGTAGTAATTTGGATAATGTTAAAATGAACCAACTAAAAGTGCTAATGCAGTTAAGCCATGTCTAGCCTTTTTGAGCCTTCATAACCTTTGCTATACTTGCTAAGTAATTGTTTTACTTACACTTCCTATTTATTCAACAAAATCCCGGATGGGTAACAGATGAAGTTTCTTGAGGATCTTCCGTACTACTGAGCTGTGGTCAACCTGTCGGTGTCCCTGTGGACTTGAGGCTCTACCTGTCGAGAGTGTTAGTCTTCCGCTGTGTTTTAGGTAAACTCTGATGTAAAACTATTTTTATTCGAGCATATTGTTGGCACTTCTTACGATCCAATATCAGAATTGAGAATCCTGGTACTGGGATAAGGAGTGTTTCAGTGGTTTTTCTTATGGCTTAGTAAAATATAGAAATATTCTGCAAGCGCACAGAATCACCGCTGTAGCACTTCACCTGGGAGTATCCCGAGGTATCGTAATTTATATTTCCGCAAGGAAGCTTTGGCAAGATTACTAGTGAACAGATATTCGAGACTATCAGAGGAGGGTACACGACTAGACAAGACAGGGGATAACGGTATTGGATAGGAGTGGATATACCGGACACACAGCTCAAGGGATACTCAGGTAAGGGAGAGAAGAGATAGATAGCTGGGAGGACAACGAGAAGAGATAGAGGACTCCTGGATACTTTATCTACCTATGTCACTCTAGCTTAGAGATAAAGCGGCTATAGAGCCAGCACTAGGAGATCTGGGATAACTCTAATGTCTTAGCATCGGGACAAGGGAACCGGTGAACACACAGAAAGGGATGAGAAGGGGTGCCACTATTTCCCAACTGGGAATCCTACGGACCGGAACTAACGTGATGGGCTACGAAGACCGAAAGGGCTGTCACCACCTCCCGGCTACCACCTCCGTTGCGACGGGAATAAACTAAGGCCACCGACTAGTCTAGGAACCACTCTTACACTAGGCAACGACTACTTACTCTGCTAGCAAGAGCAAGCAACCTTGTCAATACTCTTGGTGACAATTCACCTCCAGTATCAAGCAAGATCGAAGAACCAGCCAAGACAAAGACTTAAACAAGACTACAAGCACTAGAACAATAACTGACTATAGTCTAAACAAGATATATTTGCAACTAGGATAAAGTAGAAGCAAGATATAAATGACAAAGGCAAAGTGATAAAGATAACTATATTGATAACTCAAAGTCTTACTATAGGAAAAGGTAAAAGATACAAGAGCTAATACCAGAGCTTCTGAAGATGACTCCGGAACCTCCGAGGCACAGCTCGACTCAACTCTAACTCCCAACTAAACTATCCTAACTCTACTAGAATGAAAGTGGAAATGAGCTCCTTGGCTTGGTGTGTGTTACAAGAGGGGGTATGGGGTCCTATTTATAGTTGCATAGGACGGTTGGGGCTGGAGTAGCCGCCAAGGGACCAGGGGGTACCCCCTGGGATTTCGGCCGGGGACGTCGGTTCGGGCGAACTGACTGGTTCGGCCGAACTCCCTGGTTCGGCCGAACCGTCAGATGCACCGCCTTTGCTCCTGAGGGCTGAGATGCACTCCTGGGAGTCGGTGCTGGCTTGGGGGCGGTTCGGCCGAACGGGCCTGGCCCAAGGCCAGCCCTCCCCCGTACCGTCTTTGTGTCCTGGTTGTCCTAGGCCGCCTTCTGCTGATGTGGAACTTGTTGTGTGGGCCCAGGAAGACGTGGCGTGGGTCCGGAATGAGTTGGCGGTCGTCCACGTGTCGTACGATGTTTTCGCTCGGTCATGGTTGACGTGGACTACTCCCGGTGACTTGCACGGCTAAGGGGGGTAGCCGGCCGAACGGAGTCGTTCGGCCGATTCGGTCATTTTCGGCCCCAATAGCACATATTTGTCGTAGTTGTACCTGCACAAGTGACACTCACCAAAACTCATGGAACTTTATTAGAAATAAAACCTAAGTACATGGAATGTTGCATATAACCTCATTTATTCCCGAGTATTGGTGGTCGGATTTGGGCTGTAACGACCGCCAACAAGCTCCCCCAAGCTTAGCTCTTTGCTCGTCCTCGAGCAAAGATATAAACTGAGGCTCGGTGGATCAGGAGTTGCTACAATGTCATTTCTTTTGCAGGTAACTTTATAAACAACTAGTCTTCAAAAATACTTGAATCATAGGTAAAGTTTCAAACCACCTTTTTACCTATGGGGCTTATAGCAATCTCCTTATCTTGGGCGGTTGAAAGGATGAACAGTTTAAACTTAGTTTTATTCCACTCTACTCTTTTCAGGATCCCATCTCGGAGTTTTTCATAAGTTTTGATAACTACAAATTGTTCCTCATTGGCACACTCAATCACTCAAGTGTATTTGAATCCTCACCAAAGGCTTATGCCTTCTTTTCATCCTAACACCTAATATGGCTTTTTGTGTGGCTCAGGGACAAAGGATGAAGGCATGCATGCATCTTATATTTTGCTAAGTCAAAGACCGGATCTCTGAGGAGACAAATCACATCTTAAGATCGAGACGTGCAAGTGTGTGGATATGAATGGAGTGGACTATGGTGGAATGGTGGGATGGAATATGGTGAAATGGTGGAATGGAATATGGTGGAATGGAATATTGTGGAATGGAATATGGTGAAACTCCTTGGATGAATTTCCCTCTCCTTGATTTATTTTCGAGAACATGGACTATCTTTTACTCTCATACTTTTGCCATGCCACTTGGCATGCTTTTCTTTTTCTCTTTTCTTTTTGCCATGCTTTTTGGCATGCTTTTCTTTTTCTCTTATTTTTGCCATGCTTCTTTGGCATGCTTTTTGTATAGCCCATGTCTCTATCATGAATATTTGTAGAGGGGAATCATATAACATGGAGCATTTATTTTTGTGGATGTATGACGGAAAATATTTGCTAACTCCCAATGTAGGAATTGCAAGTGAGAGGTGGTGTGTGTACGTGGGTCTCGATCTTTAAGAATATGAAAGCTTCACTCAAAGGTCACAACAATTTGACAAAGCTCACTAAGATAACAAGCAGCATATGAGTAGAAATTTTCAACTAAGCTTATCATATGGCTCTGGTAGGTATTTTGACCAATGAGGAACTTGTTTCATTTTGAAAGCATAAATCTCCGAGATTTTCCCCGTACTAAGAGCAGAATAGAACTTAACAACCAAATTATCACTATATCAATCCCCGCAACAACTTAGACTTGGAATGAAGCATGTGCTCCCACAAGGTTTTCAGGATCATTTTTACTCATGCCAAATAACTCAAGCATAATCTAGCAACTAGTTGAAACAAAGTACTTGCAAAATTAATGACAGAGCAACTATTCATCATTTCCAAGGTGAGAGGCGTATGATTCATTCCATGCATAGTTGGGAGTTATTTAATTCAAGGGAAATTTTGTTTAAGGGAAATATTTTTGGTATTTTCATTTTTAAATGCAAACTAACATGAATGGAAATGAAAGGGAAATTAAATGATCAAAGTGCTGGGTAAATCGGAACATACCTGGTGGGGGTCCTCCCCCAAGCTTGGACTCTTCACTGGTAGGGGTTGAGCCTTGAGAGGTACTGGCTCAGCTGTTCCGCTTGTTCGTGGACGTCGTGCTGGATAGACGACACCATCCCGCTATTCTCTTGATGGTACTGAGAATGGCGGGCTAGTGTGTCCTGGATCTCTCGGGTACGGTCGTCGATGAGCTCGACTCGGTCGGAGATGTAGGACAACTCCCGGCCGTAGTCGAAGCGAGCGGACTGTGAGTATCCGGGGTAGTATGGCTGGGAGGCACTGTCGTATCCCCCTCCATACCGACTCCCGGACCACTCAGAGTCCGTGTCCTGGCCGTAGTCCCAGCGTCCTGAGGTGAAGTAGTTCGACTCCTGGTGTTGCCCGGAGCCTCCTGCTCCGGACGTCCCGACGCCGGTGTACATGTCGTAGGTGGCCTCAAAAGCGGAAGTGTGTCGATGCGGCATTTGTGGTGCATCTCCCGGCTCCTGTGAGGTGGCGAGCCCAGCATCACGCCTGGCTCGTCCCCTCGTGATGGGTCCGTCACCTGCAACGCTGTGCCGAGCGGGCTCTCTCCAAGGTGGAGAGTCGTCCGACTCGGTCCTCAACTGAAGAGTTAGTTTCGGCGTGGTATACAACCTTAGTGCTGCACAAGGCAAAGGCACTTCAGTTGTATAGCCACGGTAAATCATTGCCAGCGTTGCGTCAGGCGTCCGCCGTATCATGTGGGCTTGCACGAAGTGCTCGGCATCCACGACGGAACGCGCTATCTCGATGTACGTGAGCCGGGCGCCTTGGAGGACGCCCAGATGGTTAGCGAGGCGAGTGACTAGAGAAGTCATCGCCATGCCACCCGTACGAGAAATATGAGACAGCCAGTGACCAACCATGTCTTTCACAGGTGAATAGGGAATCTGCTTGACCATGGCAAAAAGAACCCGCAACTCAATGGTGTTGACAGGGCGCAAGTCTGCCCAGGGAAATACCGTCATAGACACCCAACGATGCATGAAACACAAAGTAGGGTTATGAATGCTGTTCGTGCGTGGCGCATGACAGTTGGTATCCCCCGAAATCTTTTTCCAAAATGCCACCCGGTCAAATCTTTTAAGCGCTTTGTTCGGGTCTAAAGAACAATGACTGGAAAATCCGAGACCCGAACTAAAATCCCTCCAAGAGCAGAAGAACTCTTGGTTGAAGAACCGAAAACGAATCCCCCCAGTTTCAGAAACCAAAGTTGAGAGAAATTCAAGGGTGAGCAGGTACGAACCTTCTTCGTTGATGTGCCAGAAATTCTCCCAGCCAATGGCCTGGAAAATTTCCGTGAACTCTACGTCCATCCCCGTGTCCCTGAGCAAGTCTTGCTCAAACACACGGGTGTGCTCGAACTCCTTCAGCCGAAGCTCGTTGAAGGTGTTCCGTTCCCTTCCTGTTCTAAGGTTGATGTCACTCTCGCTCAGGAGCTGCCTGGCTGGGGGCGTGGCATGGCCCCATCCCAAGCCGGCTGCTCCGTGCTCGTCTGTGTCCATCCGGCTCGAGCCTCGGGACGGAGCTGGGGAACTCCCAGCATCGTCCGATCGTCGGTCTAGCCGGGCGGAACGACGGAGCGAAGTGAAGAACTTCGATATGATTCCTGCAAAAGGTTAGTGCAACAACGACTACCCGAAGGACTGAATATAAATATAGTTAGCACAAGAAAATCAAGTTAGTCATTCAAGATAGTTAGTCGTTCTTGCAGGGATAAAAACCACTACAAAAGGTTAGTCGTTCTTGTGGGTGTCGGTGACCACCACAAAATCGTCCAGAAATTCAGCACAAAGATCACAACAAAAGCAAAATATTTTTGGGATTTTCTAGTGATGCAAGTGAACCAAAACTTGAGCAAGAACTTGGGGAGAACTTGAGCAAGCACTAGAGCAAAGAACTTGAGAGGCAGAGAGAGAGCTCCTAGCAGAATTTTTCTGAGTGAATGAATGTGTGAGGAGCTCTCAAGCCTGCACCAGCATTTATAGGCCGAGGGGAGGCAGGTCCCTGGTTCGGCCGAACTGGGTGGTTCGGGCGAACCAGGCCCTAGTGGCCAAGCCACTCCTCCCTGAGTGGAGCACTTCCCCTTGCTTTGATTCCACGAAATTTTGTGTGGCCAACAATTTCCAAGGACATTTCTAGTGGATTTTAGTGGTAGGTGAGATGGAAATGTGATATGACCAAAGTGGAAATTAGTGGAGTCACCCCCATGCTGCCATGTTTGTGATAATTGGTGAGTATGCAGCCATTTTTAGCGGGGTAGACATGTTTGTTGCTGGTTGGTGGTGATGGTAAATAATTGGAAATGTTCTAGAAGGGATGAAAATGATAAAAATTACCAATTACATCCACCCTAGTTAAAATTTCAGCATGTGTCCAATTATTTAAACCAAGCTTGCAAAATTTTCTACTCTTTCTCAAATTAATTACTCAAGTGGTTCAGTATTTTGAAAAGGGAAACATGCAAATGCAATTGGAAATTTAAAAATTGGAAGGGTAATATGGGATACATACCGGTTTTCCTCGCGGCGAGAGCTCAGCTTTTAAGTCCGCGAGCGGGACTTCTCCTGTCTTCAGTTGCTTTTGTCATCGTCCGGTCCCGGAGTGGATGACTCGGATGATGCAACCTTCTTCCGCCACATTTTCTTGTTCTTCTTCTTCGGTGTTGGTGGCGGTGGGATCGACGTCTCTGGAGAATTCCAGAGGGCTTGTTCTTCCTCGTACTTCTTTATGAGGAGATCCATTTCTTCTGCACTTGTCGGTCTTGTCGGCTCGTTCCACTTGAGCTGCTCACCACCGAGTATTTCCAGCTCTCCATTAATGAGAGCCTTAAGGAAACACTCGGCGCTCCTCTGCTCCGGTGTGAGTGGCTCTGCCTTCTTCTCTTCCCGGGGTTGAAACTTGAAGTAAGTCAACCTTCCGTCGATACGGAACGAGATTTCTCTCGCATCCATATCGATCCTAGCCCGGGTGGTGTTCAAGAATGGTCGGCCCAACACAAGGGGAAATGAATGCTCGTTCCCCATGTCGAGGACAACAAAGTCCACAGGGACATATCGTCCCCAGATCCGGACCAGCACATTCTCGATCACCCCCTCGGGGTAGCGGATGGTTGAGTCCACAAGCTATACCTGGGTAGTAGTAGGTGACAAAGTAGGGTAGCGTAATTTCTTAAATAATACCTTAGACATGATGTTGACGCTTGCCCCCAGATCACAAAGTGCATCATCAATGCGACGATTCCAGATCGTGCACTGAATGATGGGCACTCCGGGATCTTCCTTCCTGTCCGGAGAGGTCTTGATGATTGCCCTTTTTGCAGCTCTCGGCAGGTAGGTCGATCTTGGTGTCAGCACTTGGATACGTGCGACCTTCCCTGCGTGGTTAGTGCGGAATACACTACGAGACATCTTACCCTGCCTGGTAGTGATGGAATTCACTGTCTCGATGGAAGGCTCGGGTTGCCCCGGAATCTTCCCCGATTCAGTGACAGGAACAGCAGCAGCTAACTGAGCGACTTCAGTTTCTATCATTTTATTAAAGCTCAGTTGACTTTTCATAGCAGAAGAAAATGATTCCATCCTAGAGTCTATGCTTTCCAGAGTTTTATCATTAGCAGCAAGCTTTTTATTGATGTTTTCAGTTATTTTCATCTGGCCAAACACAAGATCTCTAAGAGACGGCTGATTATTGAAATTGCTGGAATTGAAATTGTTACCTTGTTGAGGCCTCTCAAAAGGGACGTTTGGGCACAGATTCCAGCCCTGGTTGCCGTAGTTGTTCGGTCGGTACCCGTTGTTGTTGGAGTTGTTGACGTAATGGGCATCTTCTCGCGTTTCGGGGCAGTCATTCCCCGAATGGCCAGTGTTGCCACAGACTTCGCAGGTCATGCGAGCGTCCATGGCTTGCACCGTTTCTTGAGCAGGGGCCTCCAGTTTCTTCATCAGGAGGTCCATCTTGGCAGCGAGCATGTCCAGAGCTTCAACTTGGTGAACTCCTCGGGTGTTTGGTTGAGTCCGGTCGTCGGACCAACCTTGGTTCTCGACCATCTTCTCTATGAGGGCCTTCGCACGATTCTCCTCAAGAGAGAAGAACGAGCCTCCAGCAGCAGCATCCAGGTACTCACGGGCAGAATTTCTCAGCCCGTGATAGAAAGTTTGGATTATGAACCAACTCTGCATACCATGGTGAGGACAAGCAGAAATATAGTCCTGGAGGCGATCCCATGCCTCCGGGACTGTTTCATCTTTTAGCTGCTGGAAACTAGCTATTTTGTTCCGGAGGGCGTTGGTTTTCCCAACCGGAAAGAATTTTAGCAAGAAAGCGCTAGTGCATTTATCCCAGGTTTCTATTGCTTTGCGGTTAGCATAAAACCATTGTTTCGCCTTGCCTAATAATGAGAATGGAAATAAACGAAGGCGAATGGCATCGATACTTACTCCGCGGATGGTGAAGGTGTTGCAGATCTCCAGGAAATGCTGGAGATGAGCATTGGCATCTTCATGTCGCTTGCCGCAGAATGGGCTAGCCTGTACCATGTTGATGAGGGCTGGCTTCAGCTCGAAGTTACCATCTCCGACTGGCGGAGCTGGTCCGATACATACGTTCTCGCTTGATGGAGCGGAGAACTCACGGATCGTCTTGGTTGCCATCCTCGATGTAGCCTGGTCAACGACGGGAAGGAGTGGGTTCGTCGGAAGGAGTTGCTTCTGAGGAGGTACAACACGAGGTCGTACTTTCCTCACAAATGACTCCGGATTTTCATGGAAGTTTGACGGTAGTTGGAAACGAGTCATGCACTGCTCCGCTCCACAAGGACCAACGAACAGAGCAAGGATAAACCGCTTGAGTAGCGGTACTCAACTAAGATAGCTCAAGATAAAAGTTCAAAAATAATCTAGCCGAAGACTTCCAATATCAGAATTGAGAATCCTGGTACTGGGGTAAGGAGTGTTTCAGTGGTTTTCCTTATGGCTTAGTAAAATATAGAAATATTCTGCAAGCGCACAGAATCACTGTTGTAGCACTTCACCTGGGAGTATCCCGAGGTATCGTAATTTATATTTCCACAGGGAAGCTTTGGCAAGATTACTAGTGAACAGATATTCGAGACTATCAGAGGAGGGTACACGACTAGACAAGATAGGGGATAACGGTATTGGATAGGAGTGGATATACCGGACACACAGCTCAAGGGATACTCAGGTAAGGGAGAGAAGAGATAGATAGCTGGGAGGACAACGAGAAGAGATAGAGGACTCCTTGATACTTTATCTACCTATGTCACTCTAGCTTAGAGATACAGCGGCTATAGAGCCAGCACTAGGAGATCTGGGATAACTCTAATGTCTTAGCATCGGGACAAGGGAACCGGTGAACACACAGAAAGGGATGAGAAGGGGTGCCACTATTTCCCAACTGGGGAATCCTACGGACCGGAACTAACGTGATGGGCTACGAAGACCGAAAGGGCTGTCACCACCTCCCGGCTACCACCTCCGTTGCGACGGGAATAAACTAAGGCCACCGACTAGTCTAGGAACCACTCTTACACTAGGCAACGACTACTTACTCTGCTAGCAAGAGCAAGCAACCTTGTCAATACTCTTGGTGACAATTCACCTCCAGTATCAAGCAAGATCGAAGAACCAGCCAAGACAAAGACTTAAACAAGACTACAAGCACTAGAACTATAACTGACTATAGTCTAAACAAGATATATTTGCAACTAGGATAAAGTAGAAGCAAGATATAAATGACAAAGGCAAAGTGATAAAGATAACTATATTGATAACTCAAAGTCTTACTAAAGGAAAAGGTAAAAGATACAAGAGCTAATACCAGAGCTTCTGAAGACGACTCCGGAACCTCCGAGGCACAGCTCGACTCAACTCTAACTCCCAACTAAACTATCCTAACTCTACTAGAATGAAAGTGGAAATAAGCTCCTTGGCTTGGTGTGTGTTACAAGAGGGGGTATGGGGTCCTATTTATAGTTGCATAGGACGGTTGGGGCTGGAGTAGCCGCCAAGGGACCAGGGGGGTACCCCCTGGGATTTCGGCCGGGGACGTCGGTTCGGGCGAACTGACTGGTTCGGCCGAACCGTCAGATGCACCGCCTTTGCTCCTGAGGGCTGAGATGCACCCCTGGGAGTCGGTGCTGGCTTGGGGGCGGTTCGGCCGAACGGGCCTGTTCGGCCGAACGGGCCTGGCCCAAGGCCAGCCCTCCCCCGTACCGCCTTTGTGTCCTGGCTGTCCTGGGCCGCCTTCTGCTGATGTGGAACTTGTTGTGTGGGCCCAGGAAGACGTGGCGTGGGTCCGAAATGAGTTGGCGGTCGTCCACGTGTCGTACGATGTTGTCGCTCGGTCATGGTTGACGTGGACTGCTCCCGGTGACTTGCACGGCTAAGGGGGGTAGCCGGCCGAACGGAGTCGTTCGGCCGATTCGGTCATTTCCGGCCCCAATAGCACATATTTGTCGTAGTTGTACCTGCACAAGTGACACTCACCAAAACTCGTGGAACTTTATTAGAAATGAAACCTAAGTACATGGAATGTTGCATATAACCTCATTTATTCCCGAGTATTGGTGGTCGGATTTGGGCTGTAACGACCGCCAACACATATGTACTCTGTTTTACCATATTTGTAAGCTGTATGTGTTCTGTGGACTTCTTGGGCACACATACAGTAGCATTCGGATTTCTGTGTAAACCCGGGTGTGACAACAAACCCTAGCGCCTCTCATTTCCTTCCTTTTCCCCACCGCCTGCTCGCCTCCCCCTCTCGCCTCTCTCGCTCGGGAGCGCCACCGTGCCTCGGAGGTACGTGGCCGGCCGCTACCGCCGCTAAAGCCCTTGCATGCCGGTCGCCGCCGGGCCCACCCTTGATCTACGACGTTGGTCGCCGTCGTCGCCGGGGTGCCCCCGGCCTGGTTCCGAGCTACCGCCGCCAGGGGAGGCCTCGGTCGGATCTCCGCCACCGTCGCGGAGGGCCCCGTTTCGGATCTGCGCCGCCGGCCGCCACCGCTGTGGATGGACCCGGCCGGGATCCGCACCTCCACCGCCACCGCGGGGGTGGCCCCGACCGGGATTGAGTTATTTTGGAGGGGTCCCTGTGTAACACACCAAGGTGTTAAACACTTTTAAGCAAAGATTATAGTTGGATTAAGCCCTAATAGTGGATCTAAAGAGAGTAATGAGTTCAAATTTTTCCAGGAGAAACAAGTTTGAAGAAATTCAAATTTGAAAGACAAATTTGGCTAAAATAAGGAAAAATAAGATTTAATTGTGCCAAATTAGAAAATACATGTTATGGAGAGTTTGAAGATATTTATACTCAAAGTGCATGGCCTACTTTGAAATTTGGATAAAATTCAAAAAAAGGCCAGGCTACTGAATATATAAAAGAATGGTCATGATGACAACTTGGAGCTAAGAATTGGAGAGAATTTATGTGTAAAGTTTGATCAAGTACTAGCAAAATGAAAACTAGGAACCTTGCACTACAACATGGATTGCTTCAAGATCAAAGATGTTGTTTGCTATTTAATTTGGAGGATCAAAGATTGAAACATGAGATGTTCTTCCCATCTACAGTAAACATATGTAACTGAACTGTTGTTCCATGCTTTTTGGTCACTTTCAGAGCTCAATTTCTCCCCTGTCGACACCTCATGAGCAAAAACAATCAATACAAGTTTTGAAGCCCTATATACAAGCTACAAGTTTGGTTTCGAATTCATCCAAGCTTTACACATGACATAGAGAAAAGAAGAGAGATTACAAGTAAGAAAACGTAGAGAAAGAAGCGGAGAAAGGGGAAGGACAGAGCGGACATGGCAACGTCGCCATTGATTTGCGCCGCCTTGACCGGCGGTGAAATTCAACTTGCCACGCGCCGGCGAGCAACCGAGCTAGAGCCCCGCGAGCAGCAGAAAGTGGATTCAAGAAGCCTTGTAATTTCTGATGAATTTTCTTGATTCTCTAGAACTTTTCATCTTGATTTGTACTTTTTTCTCATAGTGCCTCGGCCGACACTAACAAAATGCTTTAGCACCGTGCTTGGGATGGGGATTCAGCACGACGTGCCGGCATGCACGGTACGATAGTGCCGTAGTGCCGCTTAGTGTCGTGCCGCCCGTTTGGCCACTTATAACGGAGGTCGTATCCTTCCTAGATAGAATGAGACTATGGAAGGTAATTTGGATTTGGTCTTTGCTCCGAAACTTCGCTGTCCTGCAGTCGAAAACCACCCCGCGCGAAGCCTCTTTCTTTTGGATCCACTTCATTATTCCTGAGTAAAACAAGAGCGCACCTGTCTTTATAATCTAAATATAATGAATATGAACTCAGGAGTGAACTCACCTAATAATTAAGTTGTTTAGTACAAGCACGAGTAATAGGACCAGCAATGATAGAAGGAGATGGCATGGATGTATCGTTGACAGTGATGTCCTCGTCAAAAGCCCTCCGTTCTATTTATTATTCCTCAAACTATATTGTTTCTCTAATCCTGCACCAAACTAGTGTTATCCCTAGCATCCTACATCTACGCACGTCGAACTCGTCAAATCAAATATAATAAAAGTGGTTGTTCCAACCTCGGACCGAACCACAACCGATCCACTGATCCACACATATTGTTGTATAGGAGGACCAAATGATCTATTTTTTCTTAGAGCATGCACAACAATAGTCTGACGTGTACTGAGACTGACCTAACCTAATAAGAGAGACTGACCTAACCTAATAAGAGAGATCCAAAGAGTTTGGCGTGTACTGAGACTGACCTAACCTAATAAGAGAGATCCAAAGAGTTTGGCGTCTAGGATAACGCAAGTCACGGAGGTGTTGTAGTTCTTTTTTTTGGTCTGAATCTAGTTCTCGAAGAAGGTGTATTTTGAATCCCTATAGATTAATTTGGTTTCTGTATTAGGTGATCCGTTGGCAGTTTATCTCTGAATGTTGCCGGCTGCTGTCCGGTAGCTTCCTCTTCCCAGATCTTCGATTCATTCACCAAATTGGAGTAGTCTTTAGCATTTTCTGAATCATCTTGTGGACCAACCTTGCCCATTTGAATGCTTGATTATCATAAATATCTTACACCACATTTGGATATTGGCATTCAGACTCAGAATTTGGCATTGGCGTTATGGAACCTCAAATCCCGTTGTTTGGATGCCCAAGATATTCACCCACGGAATTGGGTAACAAAGCTACGAAACTGTTGGCCCTACAGGCACGGACCCGCCCACAATATTGCGCTCTCCCGCTCTGGATTCAGCGGAATCGCCCCCTCCCCCTCCCCCGCGTACCCCTTCGTCCACCCCCGTGAAAATATAGAGGGGGGAGCTGTCGGACCCGACAATCCACTATGGGATATCCGAGTGATAGATTTGTAGAAGGGGGATCACCGAGTTGAGTAGCTTGAAGGTGGCATAGGGAACACGATTTAGATAGATTCGGGCTACCCAGAGGTATAATACCCTACGTCCTGTGTTAGTGGTGATTTGTATTGCTTGTGCTCGATAATGCTTCAGAAAGCAATGGCGAGCTTTGTGGTTACAAAGAATGCGTCAACCGTGGATTCTCTTGTCCGTCTATCAAGGGACCCATGCCCTCCTTTATATATCCCGGGAGGTAGGGTTACATGGAAGTCTTCTAGTCGGTTACAATATGGGAGTCCTAGTAGGGATCTACTAGGACTCGATCTTCTTCCTTGTTTAGGCAAGCGGGCTGGCCGCCGTCAATCTCGGTGATGGGCCCAGGGGTACCCATATTCCACAAGCCCCCGAGCAAAGTTCAGGCACATGGCAAACTATTGATGAAGAAACGAGGCCATGCATCATGGTCATATGGAGGGCGGCGCAAGACGCACTCCATATGGAGTAGCCCCCGAGCCTTGGGTTGATTAGAATAACTAGGCCAAGGGTCAAAAAATGTCTCCCCTATCAGCAGGCTGCATGAGAACAAAGAGAACCGACTGAGTTGGGCAAGGTACGCAGAGTGGTCGCCAAGTATGAGCCGAGTAAGGTGAAGCACACGGAGTGGTTACCGGACACCAGCCTTCAAGCGTAGGAGCCGGCCGAGTCATGCGAAGCCCGCGGAGCGGTCGCCGGGCGCCAGTCATGTCGGGCGAAGCGAGGTCGGGCGAGCCACGTGGAGCGGTCGCATGGCTCCAGCCCCCGAGCCTAGGAGCTGGTGAGGTTGGGCGAACCACGCAGGGAGGTCGCTCGGCGCTAACCCCCGAGCCTAGGAGCCGACGAGTCGGGCGAGGTCGGACGAGCCACGCGGAGCAGTTGTCGGGCGCCAGCCTCCAAGCCTAGGAGCCCGCGAGGTCGGATGAGGTCGGACGAGCCACGCTTAGCGGTTGTCGGGCGGCAGCCCCCGAGCCTAGGAGCCGGCGAGGTCGGGTGAAGTCTTACGAGCCATGCAGAGCGATCGTCGGGCGCCAGCCCCCGAGCCTAGGAGCCGGCGAGGTCGGGCGCCAGCCACCGAGCCTAGGAGCCCATGAGGTCGGGCGAACCACATGGAACGGTCACCGGGCGCCAGCCCCCGAGCTTAGGAGCCACCGACGAGGTCGGACGAACGACACAGAGCGGTCGTCGGGCGCCAGCCCCCGAGCCTAGGAGCCAGCGAGGTCAGACAAGCCATACGGAGCGGTCGTCAGGAGCCAGATCCCGAGCCTAGGAGCCCGCGAGGTCGGACGAGCCACGCGGAGTAGTCGTCGGGTGCCAGCCCCCGAGCCTAGGAGCTGGTGAGGTCGGACGAACCACACAGAGCGGTCGCCGGGCACCATCCCTCGAGCATAGGAACAAGCGAGTCGGGCGAGGTCGGACGAGCCACGCGGAGCGGTAGTCGGGCGCCAACCCCCGAGCCTAGGAGCCGATGAGGTCGGGCAAACCACGCGGAGCGGTTGCCGGTCGCCAGCCCTCGAGCCTAGGAGTTGGCGAGGTCAGACGAAGCACGGACGAGCCACGCGGCGTCGAAGATTCACGTCGAGCATGTCTGTCTAGGGGTATCTCAGATAGTAGATTTGTGGGTCTCGCCGAGTTCTAGGAACGATGGTGCACACACAACACGAAGATTTAGATAGGTTTGGGCCGCAAATTGCGTAATACCCTACGTCCTGTATGTTTGATTGTATTGTATGTGAGATTGAGTTGTTTTGGAGGGGTCCCTGCTCCGCCTTATATATCCGACAAGCAGAGTTACAAGTCGGTTCCATGATCCTAGTTGTATACAATAGGGAGTACTACAACAGGGTACTTTGGGGAGTCTCCTAATAGTACACGACTAGTTCTCCTAGTCAACTACGCCGTCTTGCACCGTAGATGACTAGTTTGGAGTAGCCAGGTCAAACTTCCCGTAGCCGAGTAGTTTAATCCTATAAATGAATGGCCCTAGGGATCCTGGTCTCACAATCCCCCGAGCATCTTACGTCTTTGCTTCAAGTCTTGAATCTAGCCAGGTCAATCTTGAAGTTTAACATCTTTAAAGCTTCATCTCTTGATGATTTGAGTAGTTGGAGCCAAGTCCAAGACGCTCTTATCTTCTCTGTAGAGTAGTTTACATTGGAGTGCATGTTTTGATGCACCCAATGGATGTAGCCCCCGAGCCTACGACTACTTTTAAATAGTCAAAGGTTCAAAAGCAGTCTCTTGACTTCTCCTCGAGTAGTTCAATGACGTGCACCGAGTAGGTGCACCCACTGGGTATAGCCCCCGAGCTTCGAGTAGTTTTGTTAAAACCAGTCGAAGGTCTTTAAGTGACTTAAGCTGACGCGTGGAGATCCTTCTCCAGCCAACGCGTGGAGATTCTGTACTGCTTTCGCTGATAATCTGAACAGCCTAGTGGCACAAGGTTTGCTCCTATCACAAGAAACACTTGAGTGCTTGAGTGGAAAGGTTGGTTGAAACCTCAGTTTCCCACAGAGAATACCGATGAAATCCCCTTATTTCTCTCATTTTCTGAACGTGGGGTTGGTTTGCCAATTTCTTCATTTTTTCGTGGACTTCTTGATTTCTATAAGCTCCAACTCCACCATCTCAATCCTAACGGGATTTTGAACATCTCTGTTTTTTTCCACGCCTGTGAGGCGTTTCTTGGAATCAAGCCAAGTCTTGCTCTTTTCCGCACTCTATACCATATCAAACCCCAGCCAACCTTCCAAAGGATGGAAGTAGTCGGCGGAGCAGGAATTCAATTCTGCTTGAATATGAAAGATCAATGGTTTGACATGCCAATCAAGGACTCATGTGGAGATTGGAAATCCGACTGGATTGTCATCGGTAAGTAGTCTTGGCCGACTTCTTTTTCTTTTTTGAAATACTTGTAGGTACATTAATCTCTTTCCTGTGTATTTTTAATACAGTAGGGAACCATAGCAAAAGCTGTCCAGAGAAATATGGGTGGTACCCAAAAGGCTTATCTAACCGGAACACCAAGCCAAGTGCCTAAGAAGTCGAAGATGTACCTGCTCTGTTAAAGCGAGTACACTCATTAAAGAAGAAGGGTCTCACTGGAGTCGGGATTGCATTCAGCTTTTTAAAGTGGAGGATGCAACCACTCCAGGAGCGTGTGAACCTTGGGTACGTCTACGAGGGAAGCTCAGATCCCTCGAGGATGCCACCAGAAGAAATAGCAGACAAGACAATGCTAATGCGACTGTCTCGCATGTTCACTGGCATAGCTAAGAAGCCTATCATCGTCGCGGAGTACTCGAAGGACAAGCCCCCAAGGACTGTAAGTAATCATACGCCTTGCTTTGTAACAATTCTTGAAGTAATAATACTGATCCGAGTTGTTTTAACCACTCAGCTTTCTGACGAAGAAGACGACGCGCCAGTCGGAGGTCTCACCAATGCAGAGTGGGATGACTTCAGCAAGAGCTCCTCAGATAGGACTCTAAGCACTGAAGCAAATCCCAAATGTCGATGGACAAGAAGTCATGGCCAACATTGATGAACAAGAGGCGGCCACTAACAAAAACCAGGAGGATCCCAAGGGTAAGTCTCTTGTACCAGGCCCAATTATATTTGAAGATTATCACACCATAGGAGTAGACGATTCTGATGAGTGGATTCCACCACCAACAATCCTATGGGGTAACTTTAAACTAGAGTGCTCAAGAGAGCTCCTGTCACACCCTGAAATTTTTGGATTTCAGGATGTGTTTTTAAAGAATCATTAAATAAAGAATTTCTCATAATTTAAAATTTTTTCTCAACTTTATTTAATTTGCAGGGAATTTAGCATAAGGAAAACCATTTATCTAAATTAAATTAAAACAACATAGGTTTAATGTTGTGTGCCCTGCATTCATGCCAGCTTTCATTTAGTGGTTTTATGCGTGTAAAGTTTCTAAAATGCGTTTAAGAGCCTCATCTGAATTTTCCAGATTTTTCTGGGATTTATTCCTATTTTTCTATAGCTAATTCCAATTTTTGGAAGGTGCTAAAACCCTTTTTCATGAGCTCCAAATATTTTATTTGGGATCCTCATGTTTAAATCTACCTTTGGGATTTTTCCTGGAATTTTTGGAATTTTCGGAGTATTTTTCGTCGCTTAAGTGATTTATCTAGAATTTTCTAGATTTATCTTTGCACGAAAAACAATTTCGGAAAATAAAAAGGAAATCTAAAATCTCTAAACGGGCCGAGCCCAACCAAACCCAGCCCAACCCCTAACCCGGTTCAGGCCCAGCTAGCTAACTCCGGCCTAGTCCGCTTTTGCCCCTCAGATTCTTTCCCGGTCCGTTTTTGCCCCTCGTTCTTTTCCTCAGCTCCGGCCCATCTCCGCGCCTTGGCCCAACCCACTCCCTCTCTCCCGGCCCACTCTCCCCCCCCTCGGCCGCTCGGCCAACCGACCGAGCCGGCCCACGCGCTCCCCGCTCGGCCCGCGCCCTCGAGCCAGTCCACCCCGCACTTCTGCCCCTCCCCGCGCGCGACGTGCGCCGCCGCCGCCGCCGCGATTTCCGCCAGCGCGCCGTCGCCCTTCCTTTCTCGGCGTCCGCGCCCCTTCAAAGCCGCGCGACTCCAGCCGCCCCAGCCGCTGCGCGCCCTAGCGCCCCCTGTCGCGCCTCGGCCCTTGCGCAACGCCGCCTCCGCTCGCCATGTGCCGCCGACGACAAGCCGAGCGCCGGCCGCGCCATTGCCGCCGCCGCCGGCCTTGGTCGTTCCGCCGCCTCCGCTGCACGCCGGGCGAAGCCAAGGTCTCCAGGAGCTTCGTCTCGCTGAAACGAATCTGCCGCGCCGGTCATCGCCACCTCCCCGTCGCCGGAGCGCCTTCCCCGCGCAATCCACCCCCGCCAGCCACTGACCTCCGCCGGCCTCCAATCCCGGCCGCCTCCTGATGCGTTCGCCGCGTGATCCCCTCTCCCTCCTCTTCGTTTTCCCCGCCTCGCCAGAGCTCCCCACCCACCGAATCGCCGGCGAGCTGGAGCACCCGAGCGCCGGCGAGTCACCCCTCTGCTGTCTCAAGGAAGGAGATGACGACTTTGCGTTTAGGCCCCTGGAGAATCGCGTAAATATTAGATCTAAGCCTGTGTCTTGGCGATTTCTCAGTAAACCCCCTGCAAGTTTTTCCTTTCTGCACATAAACCCAGCCTGAGCCCCTTTTGCAGATCTAACCCTAGGTTTTGCCCTTTTCACGCCCACTGTTCTCTAAGCCTTGGGAAAACTCTTTGCTAACCCTCGGAGTCTATAGTTAATTATGTTTAGGTCCCTGGAACCTTGTTTTAACCATAGAATTCGCGTTTTAACTCCGATTTAACCCATTTTTATTGCGTTAGATTCATATCAACGTAAACTACACGTTAGTACTCATATTTACTATGTCACGTGTTTCTGAATTTTATTTAAATATTAATTTGACTAAAGAATATTTAAATATATTTTCTATACTAAAATATAATTAAGACTTATACTCAACTTAAATGCTAAAATAAATTTGATTAATATTTATTCAATTAGATTTGTAAAAAAAAGTTAATTAAGTTATATCTCGGTTTTTCATAAATGAATCTTAATTGGATTAATGTTTATTTAAAACTATCTTTTCTAATTAAAAGCTACTTAGAGTTAAACTCCGAGTTTTCATAAATAATTATCAACATTTATTAATATCAACATGAATATGTTTTTATTATAAAATTAACTAGTCAACACGAAATATCTTATTATTCGATTAGATGCTCTCACATATTTTTATTACTTAAACTTAAATGTTTAAATTCTACATAAACATTTATAAATAAAATATGATTAGTTTATTTCTGGCTTTTACAAATTCAAATGAAATTGAATTGATCCCAAAATAAGATGTTTCTCTGAAATATCTTTTACATTATTTATTTAATTAAAATTTATCAAGCATATAGTCTTTATTTTCTTTTATAATTCAAATCTTCTGATAGTTGTATCTTCTCAACCGTTAATCCGTTTTCAGCGATTCTTGCGCTCACGTGACCGTAGTCTCGAGCCCTTCTCTTTAGCACGCTCTTTTAAAGCTTTTATTTTGATTGGTGTACTGTTCTTAGTTGTATATTGTTTGCTTGCTTGTTTAGCTGCATATGGTGCTCGATGATTGTTTCGAATAGAGGAACGTCATCGAGAGACTCTAAGGAGAATAGTTTGAAGATCAAGAGTTGAAGACTATGAGTAATTATAATGGATTTGAGGCAAGTTATAGCACGGACAATCCTTGCCACCTAAACACCACCTTTTACATACATTTACTTTCATACGCAAATGTCTAAATTTGAGGTCCTATTAAGGTTGTACCTAGTTTGTTTACCCTGTTCCTTTGATTACCTTGGGTTTATGCATATGGGTAGATTTTTGCTATGCGCAGCTACTGTCACCATCATTTAACTGTAAATTTTGACTTAATGGTTCACTTCAACATTAATGATAAAACTTGCTTTTCAGCAACTTGGTTTAGGGAGCTAGAGCATGTGCTGTGTGCTTTGCTCTAGTGTCTCTCCGTAAGGTCCGGTTCTTAAAGCGGCAACCCAGGAGCCTATCGCCACCGCTAGAACTATTATGGCTCTGGTCCTGGTCAAGTAACTTGTACGGCTCTAGCTTGCCAGTGGCTACCATTGGGGCCAACGGCGTTAGTGGACACAAGGTGAAAGGGTGTTTCCGGATTCGACCGAGGACGGGCGATCCGTCGGCTAGGTCACGTTAGACCCAGTCCCGTGTTGGGAGTCCCTGCGATGGGGAACTCCACACGTGGCACATGGATGGGTGCGATGCCCGCGCTCTGGACGCCATCGACCCCCCTATGGTGTGACTCCGTAGGCGTACGTCGATCTCGGTGCCTATGGTCTCACCGCCTTGTTAAACTAGCGGCCACTGTCTGGTTAGGGTGTCTTGTGAAAAACCTCGTAGCGTCCCTATGCCGTCACACCTCGGAAGTGTTGATGTGCGTGGTTGGGTGCAAGGTTCCTTTGAACTTTTACGTGACTGGTGGGTAAAGGGCGAAACCTCTGCAGAGTGTAAAATCTATCATGATAGCCTTGCTCAAGGTCACGAGCGGCCTGGATCCTTTTTGATTAGAAGATGATGATTATTTATGATTATTGTCACTTATACTTATTAAATGGGTTACAACTGGGTTTCCATTCACTTGTAGTAACTTGGTTAATGCTAAAATGAATCAACTAAAAGTGCTAATGCAGTTTAGCCATGTCAAGCCTTCTTTTAAGCCTTCATACATCGTGCTATACTTGCTAAGTAAATGTTTTACTTACACTTGCCATTATTCAACAAAATCCCGGATGGGTAACATATGAGTCAGAAGTGAGTCTGCTGCTACTGAGTTTTCTAAAGATCTTCTGTACTTCTGTGCTGTGGTCAACCAGTCGGTGTCCCTGTGGACTTGAAGCTCTACCCGTTGTGAGAATTAGACTTCCGCTGTGTTTTATTTAGGTAAACTCTGATATAAACTAATTTATTCGAGCTTGTGTACTCTGATTTCCATTTTGTAAGCTGTATGTGTTCTGTGGACATCCTGGGCACACATATGGCAGCATTTGGATTTCTGTGTAAATCCGGGTGTGACAGCCCCCAATAATTCCTGCTGGGTCAAAAATAAAATGGTCCACCCGAGCACACTCAGAAACTCCCTCGAGTGGTTTTATGCCAGAAGTTGATGAATCCGAGCGGATCAAGATATCCAAATTTATAACGACACCTCAAAGATCATCCACGACTGGTGTCATGGCGAGTAGTACAACAAGAAGCGCTACCAGCTCGAAGATGGGCATTCTGAAGCTAAAGAAATTTAGCTTCAAGCCCAAAGAAGCACCTGTTGTAGTGTAAGTAAAGTAGACGTTCGGGTCTTATTTGTATTTGTGTTGATATCAAGTAGTCGGTTTGTAATCCTGTACTTGTTTTGTAACAGATCACCAACCAAGACCTTTTTAAAGGCAGTGCAGACCGATGAAGCGAAGAAACAACCCGTTGTAATAGAAGCAATTACCAACAAACCATCAGCTGAAGCCGAAGGTAAAAAGACCGCTAAGGAAACTTCAGCTGGTGAAGCCAATGTTGAGAAGGCTATTGACGAGCCAAGAACCAGGACAAGTCTGCAGAAGACCGTTGAGGAGCCATCCACTTTAGCAGAGGCAGAGAAGTCATCCGTAGCCATGGCTGTAGATACAACTACTTTGGAGGAGCCATCTATCATGGTTGCAGTATAAAAAATAGTTGAAGAATCGCCTATGGCCATAGATGAAGATGCATGTGCTTCTACTGGAGACAAGGACTCATATGATCTGAACAAGTCTCTAACAGAAGTAATAACCACTTTGCCCCAATTGCCAGAAGGTAGTGCTCCATCCGCAACCACAGATCTAGTCGAGCAGAACAACAAAGAGGTATGTCCTATAGAAAAGTATGTGAAAGTTGGACCACCCATATGCATCCCTTGGGTTGTGTTTGTATTGAATATGATGTGTGACCTGCAAAAGCCGTAGATTTGTGGAACGAAAGATGCTGAGCCATCCAAGAAAAATGCAAGTACAAGCACTCTGTTTGCAACGAAGGAGACTCCAAAAACTGTAAGTAACCTTTAGTAAAGGTATATTGAGAATAACATATTGTAATGGAGTAGTCTTATTAACAACTACATAACCCTCTTTGCAGGTTGAAGTAGTTGTTGCAGAACCTGAGGGCGAAGCTGCATAACTCAGAAGGTATCTGGAAGCTGCCCTGGTAAGGACACTTGATCTGTAACAAATTTCAAACTTCCAAAGAGTAGTTAATAATGAATATATCAACAATCGCAGGCCATAGTAGACAAACTGCAGAAACCCAATAATGCCAGCTTAGAAGCACGGGTCAAAGAGTTTGAAGAGGATCTAACCGCGGCTTATGAGGCGCGCGAAAAGAATCGAGAAGAGAATCAACAAATGATCAATCTCCATAAGCAACTTGAAGGCCTTGGTGATGAGAGGTCTAGGCTAGACACCCGCAACCATGCTTTGGTAAAAGAATATACCAGTAAGTAAGCCCAAATGTTCAATCTGACAATAAAGTAGTAACTGTTAAGTTGTTTGCTAGCAACATCTGCCTCTGGTGTAGGGTTGAAGAAGGAGCTAAAGGACGAACAAGGTACCACCACATCGTGGTACAACTTGTCACAGTCCAAAGCTGAAGAATGTACTCGCCCGGAACGGCTAGTAGAGCAAAAAGAACAAGAACTTGCCAAGGAGCATCAAATCCGAGTGGATATAGAAAAATCCATTGGGAAAGCTCTGGCAGGTCAACAAGCCAAGCAGAAGGAAGTAGAAGATCTGTAGGCGGAGAAGAAGGCGATAGAAGATGTCGTGATGTCAATCTTGGAGATGGTAACTCCAGAAGGCATGGAAACAAGCGGCCAGTCACTCTTGGAGCGTGTCAGCATGGTGCCAAACCATAGCACTAGCTTTCGTAAGAGCACCATGAAAGACTGCATCAACCAACTGCTAGGCATGGTGAAGGTGCACAATCCAAAAGCCAAGCTGGAAGTAGTCGAGCTACCCGCTGGAGGTACATTAGAGGAGCGCGAGACTTTGGTAGTCGAAACCGAGCCCATGGCTGACCAGTTCATCAACTCATTAGAGTAGTGATTTGAACAATGTGAGCTTGCATTGTAAAATTGCTACTCGTTAAGTAGTCTTGTGGATTTACTACTGTTTAAGAAGTCGATTGGTCTTGCTACTTATTAAGTATCTGAATTAAAAATTGCTACTAATTAAGTAGTCTTTTTTGCGCGCGCTACTGATTAAGTAGGCTTTGTGATCTACTACTGGTTAAGTAGTCTTGTTGTATGCTACTGTTTAAGTAGTCACTTGCATCGTGCTCATTGCATTGAATACTTATAGCAAGCTAGAGATGTTTTAGTCTTGTTAGGCTATCCGCACTGCGGAGCGCTAAACAAAACTCTACAGGGGTTACCGCACGCGTTTGGCGTTTTTCCCTGCAGCGGGGTGCGCCACCCCATACGCAACGCCCCGCGGCCATTGCGCGTCCGCCAACCCTGGCGTGGGTAGCGCGCGTCCGCCACTGGCCACCGTGGCGTGGGGCCCATGGGTTCGGCGCGCCATGCCACCATCCCAACTGCCCGGGTAGCCATGGAGGGAGAGAAGGGGAGGGAGGCGCCGCCGCCGTCCGTTGACCCCGCCGCGGCCATCGCACCGTCGTCGTCGGAGGGAGCCGCCCGTCACACGCGCCGCGGCTGTCGCACAGAGGTGGGGAAGGGAGCGGCGGGTGAGCCGCCGTCCTGCTCACCATGGGCCTTCGCTGCCGCCTCCGAATCCCTTTCAAAACTTCACTGTCGAGACCTCACGAATGGCAAGATTCATTCAAGAACTGGCCTCTGCCCCCAATCGCCGGCTGGAGAAACTGGTACAAAAGGATTCTTGAAGATAAAAGCCCCCAGACACAGAATTGGGACAGTCTTCGTATTTCTCATTGCTTGGAGCTATCCCTAGCCGAAACACCCAAGAATGAAAATCTCCTGATTGCAGCTTGTCACTTCTGGTCCAATGGCATGAATGCCTTTCTCTTTGGCCACGGACCAATGACTCCAACCCTGGCCGATGTCTACATGATAACCGGCCTGAACATTACAGGGATAACACACCCATACAGGTACAAAGGTTCTTCCAAACAGACAGGGGTGAAGACTGGAGTCGGCTATAAGAAATACATCCAGACTTACATGCATGATGGTCCCCTGACTGACGTTGAATACAGGGCCTTTCTGAATATGTGGTTGTGCAGATTTGTTTTCTGTGGTAAAGCCAACGAGCCAACTCTGAATCACATAGTAATGGCTGAAGACCTAGCTGCAGGCACACTTATCCCTCTCGGGAAATATCTCTTGGGAAGTGTCTATCACATGCTCCATCAAACCATTTATCAAATGCACACCAACAAGAAAATTTCCTGCGTCAATGGTCCCTGGTGGTTCGTCCAGATGTGGCTGCAATTGTACATGCACCAAATTGTCTCCATTGACCTCAACAGCCGACACTTCCCCTCGGTCAATTACCAGGAAGCAGAAGCCCAGAGCACCAAAGGCTGTCAAACCTATGGGGAAGCAGCCTCCACTATTGCTATCAACAAGAGCATTGGAGAACTGTTTGAACTTTTCTTCAAAGGCTTTGCCAACCCCCTCTGGTTCCTATACATGGACAATGACAGTCTCACTTTTCCTTGTGAATTCAGCTTCGAGATTGGATGCATAGACGTAGAGTCCACAGCAATTTTTAACACTTTTATTCGGCCTTGCATCTTACCAGCCGAATTTTGTGGAGGGAGGCTGGTTCAAAGTTCATATGAATATTACCAGCCGAATACAGTAGCCAGGCAATTAGGATGTGGCCAAGTGCCCCCAAGATTATTCTTCCATGAATTCCTCAAGCCTAGGCAGATCATCAAAGACTCCACAGAAACAAGAAGAATTTTTGATTACAAGTGTTGTGCAGCCATCTACCAGATCGAACCTTTTGTGCCAACAGCACTTGCTCATCCTTCTTTTATTCTTTGGTGGCAAGAAGTCCATGATCATATCTTCAATGTGCCAGTTCACCCCCTCTGCCTTGATTTGATGCCTGACTATCAGCCGAATTCAGAGGTAAATATGCTTATAATCCATCTGTTTTTCCAATAACATCCTTTTTTCATCGACTTTTAACTCTGTTATCCTGCAGGACATAGTCCCTGCCCCTCTGGCCAGAGTAATCGCATATAACACTGCAGGCCCAATATCTATTCTGGGGCATCACTCCCCTTCTTTGGCTCAAATAATGTCTAGGCCTGCCAATCTGGATCCAACTCTTGCTGCACCACCTGCTGCCAAGAGAAAAATTTCTTCTCTAACTGCTCCTTCATCTATAAAGAAGAAAAGAACAAGCAGCAAAATAACTGCACAGGTCAAATTTCTCCTTCCTCGAGTAAAAATGCTAATTTCATTCTGCTCACTTCTGTTCCTTTATGATTTCAGGCCAAATCACAGCAATCGGTCATTAGCATAGGACCTGCCGATGCTTCAGTGATTAGTAAAATTCCTCACCGTCTTGTCCTTTAAAACTCTTTTCATTGGCACTAACTTTCTTTCAGTCACAGAGCAAGCTTCAATGGATCCAATTTCGGAGAGCTTTCCTTTTCATCAAGAACCAGCTTCAGCTCTTCCTGATGTACCTCAGCCAGAAGCCTCATCTCCACCAAAGAACCTTCCAAGCTCTCCTCATCATGATATACAAGAATCTTTGCCTGAGCTTGAGCCGCCCTCTCTCCCCATCCAAGAGATCAGGAATGAGGTAAAGATAATTACCCAGTCTCCCCAGTTCTTTATTCAATGGATAATCATTAATTCGGCAATATCTTTTTCCAGGAGAAAACAACTTCATCACCCAGCTACTCATTTCCCTTGGATGATCTTGTTGCCGAACAAGCAGAGGAAATTTCTTCTAGTCAGACTTTATCAGAAGAAACCCAGGCAAAATTAAAGGAAATCTTCTCCTTTCTGCACAAAGACATCCAGGATCAAGTCAAGGATGCTGATCTTCTGAGAGATATGCTTGAGCCCATTGAACAAAACCTTCCTGTCGATATTCAAGCTTCTTTGGAACCAATCTCTCAATTGGATCAACAATTTGCTGCAGTCAGACAGGTTCTGAAAAGTCAATCTTTACAACCAGCTTTAGAACAAAGAAGAGCCATAGCTAAGCAATCCTTGAAAGATCTGTATATTCAAGCTCAGAGTAATAAAGAATTGTCAGCTAGACTGCAGCCAGCACTTGATCTGAAGAAGACCAGAAAAGTTGAACTAGAAGCCGAATTGAGGACTCTGTCAATCGAAATTGAAGCTGACGAGAAGAAGTTAGCTGAACTCCCTGATCTGACAGAGAGGATACAGAAGGAAGCATCGGCCATTCTAACTGAAGATAAACAGCTCAAAACGAAGATCTCTGCTCTGATAAAAACCCAAGAAGCAGGCAAAAATCTTTTGGAGACCATTAATAGAATGATATCTGATGCTAAAGATGTAATCTCCAAGTACTTGGGTGTGTAGTTGTATCGAATATTTAATTAGCCGAATGTCTTACCGACTTTGTAGTCTCACCAATCTTTTGCTTTCTCTCCATTGTGGATAACTCATTCGGCAAGGCTGGTTTTAATAGCGTCAGACCCGAAAACACTTCAACTATGACATAGCCGAATCTCATCCAGTCAAAGCCGAATACGACTCGATAAGAATCCCAAACGACATGAGAACCGATCAGCTGGAAAATCCTTTCCACCTTCCGAACTCTTCGGAATACGCGCCACGATCTTTGGCCACGATTTCCTCTGCAGGTTCTATAAATAAACACACAGGCAGTCCACAGTTTTTCACCAAGTTCTTCGTCTTCCAAGTCTTTGCCGGCTCAAGTCATTCTTTTCCCCATCCACAGTAACTCCGAGGAACTTCCAATGGCCGACAACAACAGGAGGCGCCCGGCCGTCGATGAGGCCGAAGGAAGTCGCGCCGGCGCTCGCCGCAGGTGATTGGCTGCTTGCTTCTCTCTGTTCTTCTCGAGATTTCCTTTCTCTTTCTTGACGAATCTTCTTTGTTCTTTCAGGGTAATCCAATGGATTGCCGGCGCTGGTGCGCCAGTTGCGGCTCCAGCCGCTGCTCCTGCGGCGCCCAACTCCTCGAGTTCGTCCAATCGGACTCGTTCATCGGACGACTCCCGCTACTCAGACGGCGATGCTCGCCGATTCAAGGCGGAGCGCGACGACTCTCGTCGCGAACTGGAGATCATCTCCAAGCAAGCTGGGATTGCGGACCTCGAATGGCAGGCCGAGCGCAAGCAGCTGCTTGAAGTCATTGATGGTGAGTCCTGCAATCTGCTCAATCTCAATTCTCGTCCTCCAAATGATATTAATCTGTTATCCCCTTGTGACTTTGCAGCGCGTGATGCTGAACTTGATCGACTGAAGGCGCTGGTGGAGGAGCTGGCGGATAAGGTGAACGCCCAAGGGGACACACCCGAGGCACGCCTTGGTGCGGTGGCAGGTCGTGTCGACGAAGTGGCTTCCCATGGCGTTCGCCTGGGCGTCGCTGCGGGTCTCGTCGCTATGTCGACGCACACCGGCACCGACTATTCCAGAATGCCGGTTGGTTTTGCCAACAACAACCCAGAAGACATCGACGACATTGACGCTTCCATCGATCGTCTTGATGGCCATGGCACTGCCATTGCCGATTCCATTCATCCCCAGTCTGTTTTGAACAGGCTCTTTCAGTAGTTTGTACTAGGGATTTATGGAATTTCGGCAATAAAACTTATCTTTTGCATGAACTCTTGATGTAACATATTTTGTGCTAAGGGCAATACATTCAGTATTGGCCATTTTTCTTTTTCTCCAATGTCTCTGTCAATTTCCTTCTAAAGACTATTTCTTCCCAAATATCGGCTGTTCGGCAATTTAATATATCAATCACCGATCGATTTCAACACTGGGATAATACCTCTTCAAATATCTTCCATTTATAGCAGAAGCAAATTCCTCTCCCAATAATGTCTTCAAAATATATGCATTTCCAGGCACGCATCTAACTACTCTGAAAGGGCCCTCCCAATTTGGAGACCATTTGCCGAATGCTGCATATTTGGTTCCAATCGGCAATATCGCTTTCCAAACTAGATCACCTTCTGTAAATTGCTTAACTTGCACCTTCTTGTTGTAATATTTAGCAACTCGCATTTTATTTTTCTCGATATTTTCCAAGGCCCTGAGACGAATCATATGCAAATCTTCTAATTCGTCCATCATTAAATCATTATAATCTTTAGAACTTAAATCCTTTTGCAACTTTATTCTCCTTGAGTCTAATTGTATTTCCCATGGCAAGATAGCATGATGCCCATACACCAACTCATAAGGAGACGTCTGTGTAGCCCCATGTGGAGCCATTCGGTAAGCCCATAAAGCCTCATTGAGTACCGAATGCCACTTTCTCGGCTTCTGATCAATCTTCTTCTGTATAATTTTAATCATAATCTTGTTAGAAGCCTCTGCCTGACCATTAGCTTGGGCATAATAAGGAGAAGAATTTAACAATTTGATGCCCATACTTTCAGCAAAATCTTTGAACTCTGAAGATGTAAATTGAGCTCCTTGATCTGTGGTGATTGTTTGAGGAATCCCAAATCTGTAAATGATATGTTCTTTAACAAATTCAACCATATTCTCCGACGTCACCTTCTTTAATGGAATTGCCTCAACCCACTTGGTAAAATAATCGGTTGCCAAAAGCACAAACTTATGCCCCTTGCTAGATGGAGGATTCATTTGGCCAATCAAATCTATTCCCCATCCTCTGAATGGCCATGGCTTGATAATGGGATTCAAAGCCGATGCCGGAACTCTCTGAATGTTTCCAAATCTCTGACAGTCTTGACATCCCTTATAATATTCAAAACAATCTTCCAACATTGTCGGCCAGTAATATCCAGTTCTTCTAATAACCCACTTCATTCGGTAGGCCGATTGATGTGCTCCACACAACCCATCATGTACTTCACTCATCAGCCTTTTTGCTTCTTCATGATTTAAGCAATGTAACAGCACCCCATCCAAGGATTTATAATACAAATTATCATCAAGAAGGACAAACTTTAAAGCTTTGTACCTGAGCTTTCTAGAAACCTTTCGGGATGGATTCTCCAGATAATCAGCAATCTCTTTTCTCCAATCATCTTCTGCCAGATTATTCCCGAAAGCATGTACATCATTAGCAAAAACTTCTCGAAGCTCTTTATAACCTGATGCACTTTGGGCCAATCTATTTGCCTCTCCATTATCCCCTCTAGGAATGTGTTGTAGAATTACTGACCGAAAGCTCTTCAATATTTCTTTGCATTCTTCATAGTAATTCCTCAAGGTATCACTTTTGCACTCATATTCACCATTCAATTGTTTTATGACCAATTCTGAATCTCCAAAAATTTCAACCGCAATGGCCTTTGCTTCTTTCAAATATTGGAGCCCTTTGAGCAATGCCTCATACTCAGCCTGATTGTTAGTAACAGCAGATTGAATGGGAACAGCAAACTCAAATGTTTCTCCTTTGGGTGAAATTAATAAGATACCTGCTCCACCACCTTTGTTGCATGAAGATCCATCAAAGAATAACACCCAAGGAACAATGTTAAGCAAATTTATCGATGTATCATGATGTTCAGTAATGAAGTCGGCAATAATCTGTCCCTTAACAGCCTTTGCCGATTCAAACCTTAACTCAAATTCAGACAAAGCTAAAATCCATTTGCCAATCCTTCCGTTCAAAATTGGCATAGACAACATGTGTTTTATCACATCAAACTTTGAATACACAATGCATTCGGCATGTAGTAAGTAGTGCCGAAATTTTGTACAGGAGTAGTAAACACATAAGCAAAGCTTCTCTATAGCCGAATACCTTGTCTCTGGATCTAGTAACTTTCGGCTAAGGTATGCAACTACTCTTTCCTTCCCTTCAAATTCTTGAATGAGGGCCGATCCAATAGTTTGGGCATCGGCCGCCACGTACAACTTGAAAGGCTTGTTCAATTGTGGAGGCACCAATACTGGTGGCTTCTTCATGTACTCCTTTATTTCATCAAAAGCCTTCTGTTGTTCGTCACCCCATACAAACTTTTGATCCTTTTTTATTTTCAACAGTGAGGAAAAGGGCAACACCTTTTGTGACAAGTTTGATATGAACCTTCTCACAAAATTTATCTTGCCAAGCAGCGATTGTAACTCTTTAAGATTAGTTGGAGGAACAATTTCATCAATTGCCTTCATGCTTTTCTTACCAACTCCTATTCCTCCTTCATGTATCAAAAATCCCAGAAACTCTCCAGCCGAAACTCCAAAAGCACACTTGTTCGGGTTCATCTTAAGCCCATGTTTCCTGGTGCATTCTAGAGTTTTCCTTATGTCGGTCAAATGAGACTCATGATCCAATGACTTGATCACCACATCATCAATATATATTTCCACAATCTTGCCGATCAACTCATGAAAAATATAATTCATAGCCCTTTGATAAGTTGCACCGGCATTTTTCAATCCAAAGGTCATGACAACCCACTCAAACAACACTATGTGTCCAGGACACCTGAAAGCTGTCTTTACTATATCTTCCAATGCCATATAAATCTGATTGTATCCTGCGTTACCATCCATGAAACTGAGCACTTTGTATCCAGCAGCAGCATCAACCAATGAATCAGCAATAGGCATTGGATATCCATCCATGGGTGTAGCCTTGTTTAGGTCTCTAAAATCTATGCAAACCCTCATCTTTCCATTTTTCTTATAGACAGGAACAATATTAGAGATCCAATCCGCGTATTTACATGGCCGAATGAAATTTGCATCTAGTAATCTTTCAATCTCCTTTTTCACATCGGCCAACACTTCTTCCCTGTAGATTTTTCGGGGTGGTTGCTTGTAAGGCCTGTATCCAGGTTTGATTGGCAACCGATGCTCAACAATAGAACGGTCTAGACCGGGCATCTCCGAATAATCCCAAGCAAAGCAGTCCTTGTATTCTTTTAACAATGTCACCAACTTTTCTTTGAAAACCGAATCCAAGTTAGCACTGATAAATGTCGGCCTTGGCTTGTCACCATCTCCAATGTCCACTTCTTCTAATTTATCGGCCGACACAAATCCACGTCCTAATTTTCCATCAGTTCCATCAATTGGATTTTCCATCAAAAATTACTATGAGAGCCGACTGCTTCGATCGGCTGCTGATCACTGCTGGCTGGTGCCACAGGACCTTCTCCCCAGTCTTTGCCTGAGAAACAATCTATGCCTTGATATTCCCAGAAAGCTGGTTCCATATTTGCCACGCTTATTGAATCATCTGCTTGGACAATCTCCACCTCATCATCTATCCACTGAATAAGCTGTTGATGCATAGTAGATGGAATACAACAATTTGCATGAATCCAATCTCTTCCAAGCAGTAAGCTATATGCCCCTTTGCCCTCAATGACAAAGAAAGTCGTAAGCAGAGTCTTGGACCCAATCATCAGATCAACGTGCACGCATCCCTTGGTGTCCGAAGGATTTCCAGCAAAATCATTCAGAATTATGCTCGTTGGTGTCAAATCTCTAGGGCCCATACCAAGCTTCCTGAATGTGGTATATGGCATTACATTGACAGCAGCTCCTCCATCGACAAACATCTTGGTCAATGGTTTGCCATTAACATATCCCTTCAAGTACAGTGGCTTCATGTGCCGATTCTGGGCTGGCTTCTCAAAAATAGCTTGTTTGTTCAACATCAATTGTGCCATTAACCCAAATCGTTCGGCATCATCTATATCGGGCAATATCTCTTCCTATACAATTTGGTTAGCTGGAGCCATGAATTCATTCGGCAGAAAACATACCATACATGTAGAAGCCGAATGACCATGTTCGTCAGGCCTGTCTTTTGGGAGCCATATTGATTTCACCTTGACCTTTGCTTGCTTCAATTCCCGATTCCTCAGGCGCTGTACTCTTCTCTTCTGGCTCTTCCTCAAACCAGGTGGGCACCATTGTCCTTTTTGCCAAACATAAGCATGATCTTCTTCTTCTTCATGATTAACCCATTTATAATCAGCATGTCTCTTTCTTGGTCGATCATCAAAACGCCGATCATCACTAGGATGCACCCTGCCAATTCTTTCATGGACAGATCGGCGATTGACAGTTCCCTGCCTATATTCATCATACCTATTATTGCATTCAGGACAACTATTCCATGTGGGAAGCTTCAAACCTTCGTTCCAACAGTGTCTGAAGAATGCACACCCCCAATGCGCACGTTCCTGCTCTCGAGCATATTCTTCTTGTTCTTCCTCAAGCCTTTCTTCTTCGCGCCTTCTTTTCTCCTCCTCGTATTCACGCCTTTGAAAACGCTCCTTTTCTTGCTGACGCTGCCATTTGTTGAGGAGAATACGTGTAGTAACTCTAGGTTTAAAGGATTCTCCCACTTCAAATCGGCTATTCGGGAACCGAAGATCTTTCTGGCGAATCTGTTCAATTGTGATCTGCCGAGTGGGATCAACTGAACCATCCTGTCTTGCCTTTTTTGAGGTTAAAACTTTCAATCTTCCCTTTTCTCCAGATGGAACAGCATTCACCATATTAACCGAGAACCCGATCATATTCTGAGGGAAAGGGTTACTGTCCAGTTTCATCTTGTTGTCGAATTTCAGATGTCCTTCCTGGATAGCTTTCTGAATCTTCATCCTAAAGACTCTGCATTCATTAATGGAATGAGAATTTCTATCATGAAACCCACAGTACCTCTTATCTTTCACTCCATCAGGCCGAAGCATAGAATGCCCCTCCGGCAATTTGATTCGGCCTTCTTTCACCAGGAACTCAAACAATTTGTCCGCCTTAGTCACATCAAAATCATACGTTCCCTTTACCTGTTTGATCCATCTTTGAGTCATTGTAACTGGTTCTTTGCTCCACACTATCTCTGCTGCGGCTATCTCCTCGCTATCTTCATACCCATCTTCTTGATCTGCTCTTTCAAGGAATTGGTTATAGATGTCAGCTACATCATTATTTTTAGCAAATCTGGCATCTTTCTTGAAACCATATGCCTGGTTACTCATCAAGGCCAATCTGTGCGACAACTGGCCCAGATCATCAAACTCCATCCCGAATAGCTTCTCCCGAATGACAGGCAGCATTCCAGCTACAGCCATACCAGCCAGTTGATCATCAGGTATGTTCAGAGAAAAGCACATACTCTTTGTTTCCCTAAATCTCCTGAGGAACTCTGTAGGTGTTTCATTATTCCTCTGCCTTAAGCTGGTCAAATCAACCAACTTTTTCTCGGTACTGCCAATGTAGTAATGAGCATGGAATTTCTGTTCCAGGTCTTTCCAAGTACAAATCGACTGAGCAGGCAAAGAAGCAAACCATGTAAAAGCTGGACCCGTCAGTGACAAAGGAAAGTATCTGATTCTGAAAGCTTCATCTGCCGAAGCCTCTCCAAGCTGCATCAGATATCGAGCTATATGTTCCACAGTGCTAGTATCATCTTGTCCTGAGAATTTAGTAAACTCTGTAGGCACTTTGACTCTATTCGGCAATGATACCCTTTGGTACCATTCCGGGAAAGGAGACGAGTACATGTACCCCTGATTTTTAGGCTTCAGACCGAATTGATTTTGCAATACATCGGTCATTTTTTGCACCATGAGGTCAATACTGGTATCTTGATTCCCTGGTCTTCCAGCAAGCATGCCTGCAGTACCAACATATCCAGGATTCGGGAGAGCGTCGATAGCATTGTGATCCATAAACTCTGAATATCCGTTTCCATATAAGTCCCTCTGCAGTCTGTTGTTCAAGGGAGATATCTTGTAAGCAGAAGCAGGCGGATTCCCTGTGGTGCCGAATGCCATATCACCGTATGTGCGAGTTTTCGGCAATGCAGGCTGAGGATCTTGCTGAATCGGTTGTCCATTTGTATCTTTAGCACCAGAACCTCCAGTTTCATCAGCATTTCCTTTACCATGTAGTTTCTGAACTGGTGCTTGAACATTGAAGTACGTCGGACCACCCAATTGCCCATGTATTTGCTCGAAGGGTTTATCCACATGCTGACCAAAAATGCTTACCATTATATGACGAAAACTGTTCAAGAACGCAGCATTGTGATTAGTCATTGCTTCTCCCAAAGCTTTGTATAACAAGCCCGAGAATCTCTCCCTCTCTTCTTCTTCAGTAAAATCAGACTGCCCAGGAAGGAGAACTCTTGGCAAGTCGGATTTGAGAAACGGTGCACCACTCCTGTTCTTGGCGAAAGACAGTAAACATTTGTTAATGAATTGACCAGCAGCAGCCTTTACCATCTGTTGATGCTCTTCAGACAACTCTTCCAAAGTGACATCCATGATGTCGCTCAACTCAGGCATCTTGAAAACTTGTGTGTGTCCCACCGGGCGTGCCAAAAAGTGTGTTGACGTAAAATCCGCACCTCACGCCAAGCACACAGCAAGCCGAATTAGCTAGCTTCACACGTGGCCCGGGCTTTTGAATCCGGAAGCGTGCCAGTCAGTTTGCCTGAAAACTAACAAAGGGACAAAACGTTTAGATCAAAACCTGGAACGTGCCGGGTGAGACCAGACAGTTCCATATTTGCGGCTATGGAGCCAATTTCGAACGACAAATAGCTACAGAGAAGCTATCTGTCCGCAGTTAAAGCCTCATTCGGCAATCGGCAAGGCACGCAAGGAACGCACTGCCGAATGCGTGACGTAAGCATGACGAAAGATCAGCTTTCAACCGAATGAACATTGTAACACATACTCATAGCCGATTAACGAGAAACAGAACATGATAGATAAATAAAAGGGTGAAACATGATCATAAATTCGTAGTAAACAAGGAATGCATAGGCCGAAAGCAGCACCCGTCAAGCATGATAACAAAACAAGTTAATCCACCGCATGATACGACTTGTTTGAGACCACACCACTAATCAGATCAGACCAATCCACCGCATGATACAATCTAACCATGAAAAGCTAAAAGCATTCAATGTTTAATTACGAACCCACAACACAGTCACGAATTTACATTGAAACAAGAATGCATAGGCCGAAAGCAGCACCCGTCAAGCACGGCAACAAACGAATTAATCCACCACATGATACAACTCGTTTGAGGTCACACCACCAATCAGATTAGATCAATCCACCGCATGATACAATCTAATCGTGAAAGGCTAAAAGCATTCATTGTCCAATGCAAACCCACGAACACACGTTCACTCGTGAGAGCACTGCCGAATACGGCTACTTAGCCGAATCGGGGTCCGCGGCGAAGGAACAAACTTAATCGGTAAAGATAAATCTATCAGATCGAATCGAATTCTAATCCACCGGATGATTAGCTCTAAGACGACCCAAAAACCTGCATCTACCGCATGATACCCGGTTCTATCAAGACCGACACGATACCGACAAGCTCGAACCCGCGACACGTGGCAACCTAGATCGGTTTCGGATTCGGCTATGAGGGGATAAGTCGTCGCACCGTAAAGCAAAGCCGATTCTAGCCGATCTAGATTGGGCAAAGGTGTGTTGCATGAATTAAACACAGAATAAAAACGAAGCAACACGGGGTAACTTAATGAATCTGTTAGATCTTGCCGAAATCTAACAGAGCCGATAACTTGGTCCATACTAGATCTTAGCCCACCGCATGGCTCATGACCTAACAGAGGAACCTTCTTGAGACCACAACTTAAATCCACCGGATGATACTAAGCATGGTAACAAGACTACTTGCATCAAAGCTTAAATCCACCGCATGATACTAAGCATGATACAAGGTTGCCGGTACTTACGGAGGTCGACGGATCGATGACTCCTCTCGAAGAACTCGACGACTCGACTAAAGGACTCGATGTTGGCACGGGGCCGGTTTGTTGTATGATTGATTGTATTCTCTTTTTTACAGATGCCATGGGTTTATATTTATACCCAGGTCTTGATACAACTCCTAGTCGGACACGACTACAATACTTGTTTCTAAAAATAAATGACGGATCTTCGTGCCCATATTGCATTCCTTGTTCGAACCGGCCTTTTCCTTATGTTTTTCCACGTCATCGCGCCTTCCCGAATGCTACCGCTTTTACCTGCGGAACCATGCCTCTGCCGAATGACGACGCATTCCCGACCGCAGAACGTCTTTGCCGAATGCCTCTGGGAAAAACTCCTTTGCCGAATGACATCTCCTCGACGACTCCGGCCCACATGTCAGCCTCTTCCTGGTGCCAATTTTTGGTGTCAACAGAATCTTCGAGCGCTTTATCTGTTAATGTGAGTACCTCCTTTATCTGCACCTCTAGGTCTCCTCTTAAGGAGAAGGCTTCATTAGTCGACATGTTTCTTGTCTGAGGAAGCGCCGTGGCTAGGGTTGAGTTTGTTAAACTCGCGTCTGAGATGAAAACATTGAGCCATGCTATGCTGACTTTGTGGATGAAAAGGACAAGGACCATTCATGACCTCTGCCGCTGAATGGTGCTTGCGTGTTGCAGGAGCAGTCGCTGCAACAGTGGTGTCAAGCTTTCATTTTTTATTGTAGTTACAAACATTGCGGTAGTCACCACGGTTGCAATCGTGGCGATTGTGATCGATGCAGACACGGTAGCGACGATCGTCGGAGTAGTGGCGATCGCGGCGGTCGTTGATGTAGCCGTGGTCGCAGCGATCGTTGTTGTAGTGGCGGTTACGGCGGCCGTTGATGTAGTCCCGGTCGCGGCGATCATCTTTGTAGTGGTTGTCGTGACGATCGTTGATATAGTCACGTTCACGGCAATCGTCGATGTAGTCGAGGTCGCGGCGATCTTCTTTATAGTGGTTGTCACAATGTCTAGGTTGGTCTCGGTGGTGTGTCGGAGTGCCGTGGCGACGGTCGTAGACTTCGTGCCTGCGTAGTTCTGATTCGACACGCTACCGTCTACTCGTCTGGATTACAGAGCGAGCATCGCGGTGTGAATTGAGCTTGTCTCGAAGATCTTGTGAGGGCATCGGCTTGTCGTATGGCTTTCTTTTTTCTCCGAGTAGCTGTACGAGAGCTTGCCTTGTGGCAGGAGTGCTTTACAAAGTTCTACTGAACCCAAGAGTTGCAGAAATACTGAGTGGTGCTTCCTGAGCCTCTGTCGTTGAAGTCGATTCTGCTCATAGCGCAGCACACACGCGTCTATCCTTGCGATTTGCATTCTTGCGCTGTCTTGCCATCTTTTGTTCTTCATCTTCCCCGTTGAAAATGGGTTCTTCGTCAGCAATGTTTGGTACGAGGCTTTCATCGAGTAGAGTGCCAACTTTGGCATTGAAAATCATAAAGACTTGTCTGCAAGGGTCAATGACCGCTAAGCTTGGTGTAGTTTGAATGTTGCAAAAGTTGTGGCCCGAGCTTTCTGTTAAAGGCGCGAGCGAAGCAGTCTTTCCGTCTTGGTAGGGAAGTTCCTGGAGAGTGATCATGGCAAGTCTGGACTCGTTGTCCCGACAGGTGTCAATTGGAACTGTGCCAGACCAGTGAACAGCAAGTCCTCCCGGTGTTCTGGTCACGACTAAACCTGTCGGGAGGTGAACGAGTGGTTCTTCAGGCTCAAAGTTGGAGTTGAATTGGGTGCAGCAGGTTAAGCGCGCAACATTGTCAGGGGTGTCGCTCAGCAGGAAATCGTCTTTGTCGTCATTCTCTAGTGGCTTATTAGCCGGCTCAGAGTCCTTGGAGCAATCCACGATCGTGTTGAGATCTTGACTCGTGGTCTTGTTGACCTCCACGACATACATCTGCTGATGTGTAGTCGCGGCATTGGAGAGTCCGAACGGGAATCGATCTAGGGAGTTGTCCGATGGCGTAGCCAGCTCAGAGTTCCCAGCTCCTTTCATATTTGAAAGCAAGTTGTACCCGGACTTGACTTGGAGAATCCCGATCGTAGTTGGAGTCGGAGTCGAAGTCAAGCTCAAAGTTGTGAGGCGTGTTGGAGTCGATGTCGAAGTCAAGGCCGAAGTAGTCGCTGTGAGTTGTTTCTCGACGAGATCATGGAGTGCCTCTGGTGGAGACGCCGTCATCGAGTTCGGGCCCGGGCAATCCGCAAGGTGGCTTGCGAACTTGCTGCTGCCGAAGGCGATGAAAGTCCAGGCACCAAAGACGAAGGTCGCGCCCTCCTTGATGCCGTAGGTGTTGAAGTAGGTTGTTCCCATCGCGCCTAATGGTGAGCTTACGATGAGTAGCCCCACGGTGGGTGCCAAGTGTCGAATATTTACGTCGAGCACGTCTGTCTCGGGGAATCCCAGATGGTAGATTCGTGGGTATCGCTGAGTTCTAAGAACGATGGCGCACACACAACACAAGATTTAGATAGGTCCGGGCCGCAAATTGCGTAATACCCTACGTCTTGTATGCTTGATTGTATTGTATGTGGGATTGAGTTATTTTGGAGGGGTCCCTGTGTAACACCCCAAGGTGTTAAACACTTTTAAGAAAAGATTATAGTTGGATTAAGCCCTAATAGTGGATCTAAAGAGAGTAATGAGTTCAAATTTTTACACGAGAAACAAGTTTGAAGAAATTCAAATTTGAAAGACAAATTTGGCTAAAATAAGGAAAAATAAGATTTAATTGTGCCAAATTAGAAAATACATGTTATGGAGAGTTTGAAGATATTTATACTCAAAGTGCATGGCCAACTTTGAAATTTGGATAAAATTCAAAAAAGGCTAGGCTACTGAATATATAAAAGAATGGTCATGATGACAACTTGGAGCTAAGAATTGGAGAGAATTTATGTGTAAAGTTTGATCAAGTACTAGCAAAATGAAAACTAGGAACCTTGCACTACAACATGGATTGCTTCAAGATCAAAGAAGATGTTGTTTGCTATTTAATTTGGATGATCAAAGATTGAAACATGAGATTTTCTTGCCATCTACAGTAAACAGACGTAACTGAACTGTTGTTCCATGCTTTTTGGTCACTTTCAGAGCTCAATTTCTCCCCTGTCGACACCTCATGAGCAAAAACAATCAATACAAGTTTTGAAGCCCTATATACCAGCTACAAGTTTGGTTTCGAATTCATCCAAGCTTTAAACATGACATAGAGAAAAGAAGAGAGATTACAAGTAAGAAAACGTAGAGAAAGAAGAGGAGAAAGGGGGAGGACAGAGCGGACATGGCAGCGTCGCCATTGATTTGCGCCGCCTTGACCGGCGGTGAAATTCAACTTGCCACGCACCGGCGAGCAACCGAGCTAGAGCCCCGCGAGCAGAAGAAAGTGGATTTAAGAAGCCTTGTAATTTCTAATGAATTTTCTTGATTCTCTAGAACTTTTGATCTTGATTTGTACTTTTTTCTCATAGTGCCTCGGCCGACACTATCAAAATGCTTTAGCGCCGTGCTTGGGATGGGGATTCAGCATGACGTGCCGGCATGGCACGGTACGATAGTGCCGTAGTGCCGCTTAGTGTCGTGCCGCTTGTTTGGCCACTTATAACGGAGGTCGTATCCTTCCTAGACAGAATGAGACTATGGAAGGTAACTTGGATTTGGTCTTTGCTCTGAAACTTCGCTGGCCTGCAGTCGAAAACCACCCCGCGCGAAGCCTCTTTCTTTTGGATCCACTTCATTATTGCTGAGTAAAACAAGAGCACACCTATCTTTATAATCTAAATATAATGAATATGAACTCACCTAATAATTAAGTTGTTTAGTACAAGCAAGAGTAATAGGACCAGCAATGATAGAAGGAGATGGCATGGATGTATCGTTGACAATGATGTCCTCGTCAAAAGCCCTCCGTTCTATTTATTATTCCTCAAACTATATTGTTTCTCTAATCCTGCACCAAACTAGTGTTATCCCTAGAATCCTGCATCTACGCACGTCGAACTTGTCAAATCAAATATAATAAAAGTGGTTGTTCCAACCTCGGACCGAACCACAACCGATCCACTGATCCACACATATTGTTGTATAGGAGGACCAAATGATCTATTTTTTCTTAGAGCATGCACAACAATAGTCTTTCCGTTGTCTATTAATTTAGCATCAGGAATTATCCGACGTGTACTGAGACTGACCTAACCTAATAAGAGAGATCCAAAGAGTTTGACGTCTAGGATAACGCAAGTCACAGAGGTGTTGTAGTTCTTTTTTTTTGGGTCAGAATCTAGTTCTCGAAGAAGGTGTATTTTGAATCCATATAGATTAATTTGGTTTCTGTATTAGGTGATCCGTTGGCAGTTTATCTCTGAATGTTGCCGGCTGCTGTCCGGTAGCTTCCTCTTCCCAGATCTTCGATTCATTCACCAAATTGGAGTAGTCTTTAGCATTTTCTGAATCATCTTGTGGACCAACCTTGCCCATTTGAATGCTTGATTATCATAAATATCTTACACCACATTTGGACATTGGCATTCAGACTCAGAATTTGGCATTGGCGTTATGGAACCTCAAATGCCGTTGTTTGGATGCCCAAGATATTCACCCGCGGAATTGGGTAACAAACCTACGAAACTGTTGGCCCTACAGGCACGAACCCGCCCACAATATTGCGCTCTCCTACTCTGGATTTAGCGGAATCGCCCCCTCCCCTCCCCCCGCGTACCCCTTCGTCCACCCCCGTGAAAAACTAGAAGGGGGAGCTGTCGGACCCGACAATCCACTATGGGATATCCGAGTGATAGATTTGTAGAAGGGGGATCGCCGAGTTGAGTAGCTTGAAGGTGGCATAGGGAACACGATTTAGACAGATTCGGGCTACCCAGAGGTATAATACCCTACGTCCTGTGTTAGTGGTGATTTGTATTGCTTGTGCTCGATAATGCTTCAGAAAGCAATGGCGATCTTTGTGGTTACAAAGAATGCGTCAACCGTGGATTCTCTTGTCCGTCTATCTAGGGACCCCTGCCCTCCTTTATATATCCCGGGAGGTAGGGTTACATGGAAGTCTTCTAATCGGTTACAATATGGGAGTCATAGTAGGGATCTACTAGGACTCAATCTTCTTCCTTGTTTAGGCAAGCGGGCTGGCCGCCGTCAATCTCAGTGATGGGCCCAGGGGTACCCATATTCCACAAGCCCCGAGCAAAGTTCAGGCACGTGGCAAACTATTGATGAAGAAACGAGGCCAATATTGTCGGCTGAAGAAGCTTCACCATCTGGTTGCCATAAGGGTGGGCGGTGCCCAAAAAAAATACCATAACATCATGCTGAGTACCAAAGTGGTAAACATAACCATGCATCATGGTCATATGGAGGGCGGCGCAAGACGCACTCCATATGGAGTAGCCCCCGAGCCTTGGGTTGATTAGAATAACTAGGCCAAGGGTCAAAAAATGTCTCCCCTAGCAGCAGGCTGCATGAGAACAAAGAGAACCGATTGAGTTGGGCAAGGCACGCAGAGTGGTCGCCAAGTATGAGCCGAGTAAGGTGAAGCACACGGAGTGGTCGCCGGACACCAGCCTTCAAGCGTAGGAGCCGGCCGAGTCATGCGAAGCCCGTGGAGCGGTCGCCGGGCGGCAGTCGAGTCAGGCGAAGCGAGGTCGGGCGAGCCACGCGGAGCGGTCGCATGGCTCCAGCCCCCGAGCCTAGGAGCTGGTGAGCTTGGGCGAACCACGCAGGAAGGTCGCTCGGCGCTAACCCTCGAGCCTAGGAGCCGATGAGTCGGGCGAGGTCGGACGAGCCACGCGGAGCAGTTATCGGGCGCTAGCCTCCGAGCCTAGGAGCCCGCGAGGTCGGATGAGGTCGGACGAGCCACGCTTAGCGGTTGTCGGGCGGCAGCCCCCGAGCCTAGGAGCCGGCGAGGTCGGGTGAAGTCGGACGAGCCATGCAGAGCTGTCGTCGGGCGCCAGCCCCCGAGCCTAGCAGCCGGCGAGGTCGGGCGCCAGCCACCGAGCCTAGGAGCCCGTGAGGTCGGGCGAACCACATGGAGCGGTCACCGGGCGCCAGCCCCCGAGCATAGGAGCCGCCGATGAGGTCGGACGAACGACACAGAGCGGTCGTCGGGCGCCAGCCCCCGAGCATAGGAGCCAGCGAGGTCGGACAAGCCATACGGAGCGGTCGTCAGGAGCCAGATCCCGAGCCTAGGAGCCTGCGAGGTCGGACGAGCCACGCAGAGTAGTCGTCGGGTGCCAACCCCTGAGCCTAGGAGTCGGTGAGGTCGAACAAACCACACGGAGCGGTCGCCGGGCACCATCCCTCGAGCGTAGGAACAAGCGAGTCGGGCGAGGTCAGACGAGCCACGCGGAGCAGTAGTCGGGCGCCAACCCCCGAGCCTAGGAGCCGATGAGGTCGGGCAAACCACGCGGAGCGGTTGCCGGTCGCCAGCCCTCGAGCCTAGGAGTCGGCGAGGTCAGACGAAGCGCGGACGAGCCACGCGGCATCGAAGATTCACGTCGAGCATGTCTGTCTAGGGGTATCTCAGATAGTAGATTTGTGGGTCTCACCGAGTTCTAGGAACGATGGTGCACACACAACACGAAGATTTAGACAGGTTTGGGCCGCAAATTTCGTAATACCCGATGTCCTGTATGTTTGATTGTATTGTACGTGAGATTGAGTTGTTTTGGAGGGGTCCCTGCTCCGCCTTATATATCCGACAAGCAGAGTTACAAGCCGGTTCCATGATCCTAGTTGTATACAATAGGGAGTACTACAACAGGGTACTTTGGGGAGTCTCCTAATAGTACACGACTAGTTCTCCTAGTCAACTACGCCATCTTGCACCGTAGCCGACTAGTTTGGAGTAGCCAGGTCAAACTTCCCATAGCCGAGTAGTTTAATCCTGTAAATGAATGGCCCTAGGGATCCTGGTCCCACAATCCCCCGAGCATCTTACGTCTTTGCTTCAAGTCTTGAATCTACTTTAACATCTTCAAAGCTTCATCTCTTGATGATTTGAGTAGTTAGAGCCAAGTCCAAGAGGCTCTTATCTTCTCTGTAGAGTAGTTTACATTGGAGTGCATGTTTTGATGCACCCAATGGATGTAGCCCCCGAGCCTACGACTACTTTTAAATAGTTGAAGGTTCAAAAGCAGTCTCTTGACTTCTCCTCGAGTAGTTCAATGACGTGCACCGAGTAGGTGCACCCACTGGGTATAGCCCCCGAGCTTCGAGTAGTTTTGTTAAAACCAGTCGAAGGTCTTTAAGTGACTTAAGCTGACGCGTGGAGATCCTTCTCCAGCCAACGCGTGGAGATTCTGTACTGCTTCCGCTGATAATCTGAACAGCCTAGTGGCACAAGGTTTGCTCCTATCACAAGAAACACTTGAGTGCTTGAGTGGAAAGGTTGGTTGAAACCTCAGTTTCCCACAGAGAATACCGATGAAATCCCCTTATTTCTCTCATTTTCTGAACGTGGGGTTGGTTTGCCAATTTCTTCATTTTTCCGTGGACTTCTTGATTTCTATAAGCTCCAACTCCACCATCTCAATCCTAACGGGATTTTGAACATCTCTGTTTTTGTCCACGCCTGTGAGGCGTTTCTTGGAATCAAGCCAAGTCTTGCTCTTTTCCGCACTCTATACCATATCAAACCCCAGCCAACCTTCCAAAGGATGGAAGTAGTCGGCGGAGCAGGAATTCAATTCTGCTTGAATATGAAAGATCAATGGTTTGACATGCCAATCAAGGACTCATGTGCAGATTGGAAATCCGACTGGATTGTCATCGGTAAGTAGTCTTGGCCGACTTCTTTTTCTTTTTTGAAATACTTGTAGGTACATTAATCTCCTTCCTGTGTATTTTTAATACAACAGGGAACCATAGCAAAAGCTGTCCAGAGAAAGATGGGTGGTACCCAAAAGGCTTATCTAACTGGAACACCAAGCCAAGTGCCTAAGAAGTTGAATATGTACCTGCTTTGTTAAAGCGAGTACACTCATTAAAGAAGAAGGGTCTCACTGGAGTCGGGATTGCATTCAGCTTTTTAAAGTGGAGGATGCAACCACTCCAGGAGCGTGTGAACCTTGGGTACGTCTACGAGGGAAGCTCAGATCCCTCGAGGATGCCACTGGAAGAAATAGCAGACAAGACAATGCTAATGCGACTGTCTCGCATGTTCACTGGCATAGCTAAGAAGCCTGTCATCATCGCGGAGTACTCGAAGGACAAGCCCCCAAGCACTATAAGTAATCATACGCCTTGATTTGTAACAATTCTTGAAGTAATAATACTGATCCGAGTTGTTTTAACCACTCAGCTTTCTAACGAAGAAGACGACGCGCCAGTCGGAGGTCTCACCAATGCAGAGTGGGATGACTTCAGCAAGAGCTCCTCAGATAGGACTCTAAGCACTGAAGCAAATCCCAATGCCATCACAAATGTCGATGGACAAGAAGTCATGGCCAACACTCATGAACAAGAGGCGGCCACTGTAAAAAACCAGGAGGATCCCAAGGGTAAGTCTCTTGTACCAGGCCCAATTATATTTGAAGATTATCACACCATAGGAGTAGATGATTCTGACGAGTGGATTCCACCACCAACAATCCTATGGGGTAACTTTAAATTAGAGTGCTCAAGAGAGCCCCCAATAATTCCTGCTGGGTCAAAAAGAAAATGGTCCACCCGAGCACACTCAGAAACTCCCTCGAGTGGTTTTATGCCAGAAGTTGATGAATCCGAGCGGATCAAGATATCCAAATTTATAACGACACCTCAAAGATCATCCACGACTGGTGTCATGGCGAGTAGTACAACAAGAAGCACTACCAGCTCGAAGATGGGCATTCTGAAGCTAAAGAAATTTAGCTTCAAGCCCAAAGTAGCACCTCTTGTAGTGTAAGTAAAGTAGACGTTTGAGTCTTATTTGTATTTGTGTTGATATCAAGTAGTCGGATTGTAATCCTGTACTTGTTTTGTAATAGATCACCAACCAAGACCTTTTTAAAGGCAGTGCAGACCGATGAAGCGAAGAAACAACCCGTTGTAATAGAAGCTATTACCAACAAACCATCAGCTGAAGCCGAAGGTAAAAAGACCGCTAAGGAAACTTCAGCTGGTGAAGCCAATGTTGAGAAGGCTATTGATGAGCCAAGAACCAAGACAAGTCTGCAGAAGACCGTTGAAGAGCCATCCACTTTAGCAGAGGCAGAGAAGTCATCCGTAGCCATGGATGTAGATACAACTACTTTGGAGGAGCCATCTATCATGGCTGCAGTAGAAAAAATAGTTGAAGAATCGCCTGTGGCCATAGATGAAGATGCAGGTGCTTCTACGGGAGACAAGGACTCATTGGATCTGAACAAGTCTCCAACAGAAGTAATAACCACTTTGCCCCAATTGCCAGAAGCTAGTGCTCCATCCGCAGCCACAGATCTAGTCGAGCAGAACAACAAAGAGGTATGTCCTATAGAAAAGTATGTGAAAGTTGGACCACCCATATGCATCCCTTGGGTTGTGTTTGTATTGAATATGATGTGTGACCTGCAAAAGCCGTATATTGGTGGAACGAAAGATGTTGAGCCATCCACGAAAAATGCAAGTACAAGCACTCTGTTTGCAACGAAGGAGACTCCAAAAACTGTAAGTAACCTTTAGTAAAGGTATATTGAGAATAAAGTATTGTAATGGAGTAGTCTTATTAAGAACTACATAACCCTCTTTGCAGGTTGAAGTAGTTGTTGTAGAACTTGAGGGCGAAGCTGCATAACTCAGGAGGTATCTGGAAGCTGCCTTGGTAAGGACACTTGATCTGTAACAAATTTCAAACTTCCAAAGAGTAGTTAATAATGAATATATCAACAATCGTAGGCCACAGTAGACAAACTACAGAAACCCAATAATGCCAGCTTTGAAGCACGGGTCAAAGAGTTTGAAGAGGATCTAACCGCGGCTTATGAGGCGCGCGAAAAGACTCGAGAAGAGAATCAACAAATGATCAATCTCCATAAGCAACTTGAAGGCCTTGGTGATGAGAGGTCTAGGCTAGACACCCGCAACCGTTCTTTGGTAAAAGAATATACCAGTAAGTAAGCCCAAATGTTCAATCTTACAATAAAGTAGTCGCTGTTAAGTTGTTTGCTAGCAACATCTGCCTCTGGTGTAGGGTTGAAGAAGGAGCTAAAGGACGAACAAGGTACCGCCACATCGTGGTACAACTTGTCACAGTCCAAAGCTGAAGAATGTACTCGCCCGGAAGGGCTAGTAGAGCAAAAAGAACAAGAACTTGCCAAGGAGCATCAAATCCGAGTGGATATAGAAAAATCCGTTGGGAAAGCTCTGGCAGGTCAACAAGCCAAGCAGAAGGAAGTAGAAGATCTGTAGGCGGAGAAGAAGGCGATAGAAGATGTCGTGATGTCAATCTTGGAGATGGTAACTCCAGAAGGCTTGGAAACAAGCGGCCAGTCACTCTTGGAGCGTGTCAGCATGGTGCCAAACCATAGCACTAGCTTTCATAAGAGCACCACGAAAGACTGCATCAACCAACTGCTAGGCATGGTGAAGGCGCACAATCCAGAAGCCAAGCTGGAAGTAGTCGAGCTACCCGCTGGAGGTACATTGGAGGAGCGGAGACTTTGGTAGTCGAAACCGAGCCCGTGGATGACCAGTTCATCAACTCATTAGAGTAGTGATTTGAACAATGTGAGCTTGCATTGTAAAATTGCTACTCGTTAAGTAGTCTTGTGGATTTACTACTGTTTAAGTAGTCGATTGGTCTTGCTACTTATTAAGTATCTGAATTCAAAATTGCTACTAATTAAGTAGTCTTTTTTGCGCGCGCTACTGGTTAAGTAGGCTTTGTGATGTACTACTGGTTAAGTAGTCTTGTTGTATGCTACTGTTTAAGTAGTCACTTGCATCGTGCTCATTGCATTGAATACTTATAGCAAGCTAGAGATGTTTTAGTCTTGTTAGGCTATCCGCACTGCGGAGCGCTAAACAAAACTCTACAGGGTGCACGTTTGGCGTTTTTCCCTGCAGCGGGGTGCGCCACCCCATACACAACGCCCCGCGGCCATTGCGCGTCCGCCAACCCTGGCGTGGGTAGCGCGCGTCCGCCACTGGCCACCGTGGCATGGGGCCCATGGGTTCGGCGCGCCATGCCACCATCCCAATTGCCCGGGTAGCCATGGAGGGAGAGAAGGGGAGGGAGGCGCCGCCGCCGTCCGTCGACCCCGCCGCGGCCATCGCACCGTCGTCGTCGGAGGGAGCCGCCCGTCACACGCGTCGCGGCTGTCGCACAGAGGCGGGGAAGGGAGCGGCGGGTGAGCCACCGTCCTGCTCACCATGGGCCTTCGCTGCCGCCTCTGAATCCACCGCTGAAGGACACCGCCCGCATGCCGCCGCCGCCGTGAGCTGACAACATCCTCGCCCGCCGTCCTCGTTGCCGCCCACCGCTGAACGACTATGCTTGGAGGATGGCATGAAGTTGGAGGAGACCAACAAGGGTTTTCAAGCCGAGACGGAGGCCCAAAGCTTATCCGGTTCGAGACGCCCAGATGGAGGCCCAAAACAAATCAAGTTCGAGTCCACATCGAAGTCCAGGAGCAGTACGCACTAAATTCGTTGCCCAGGTCGCATACGGGCTCGGTTTGTAACGTTCTATATATGGATGGAAAGATAAGGAGATAAGCTTTCCAATGGCACCGGTCCCATATCAAAATTCCTTCTGAGTCAACAGGAATCTCGAAAACAATATGATGTTCGGAATCTGCCAGGGTGCTGCGGCATCGTATTTTAGGCCATTGGGCCATGTATTGTGTTAGAGCCCATAAGGTGGGTGCCCCCTCCAATCCCAGAATATCCCTTTAGGCTATATGAACTCAGTAGCCGCCGCTTTTGAGACTTAGGTTTTGCTTAGATTAATCTGTCGAGAACAGTTTTGTCGTCATTGGTTTGTAGAACCCCAACTATCGTGCTTAATCATTCATCTCTAGTTTGTCACTTTCATTGAGATCTGCGTTCTCTCAAGTTCCTGATTGTGTTCTTCGTTTCGCAAGTAGGTATTAGCCTTCTTGGTGAGGTCAACCGGATTGTGACACGGTTGATAACCACCGGAGTCGTGGTGCTAATATTGTAAGTAATATTGCATGGTTCAAGTTTGCTGACTTGAAGCCGGATCGGTGTGTTGCGCTCCACCCAAAACGAGTTATCCTTCACCTGACGGAAGATCGGGCACCCTCGTTTTAGAACACCACGAAGGTAAGTCTTTTGGGACAAACCAAGTAGTCGTTTATTCCGATCTCTATGTATTTCCACTCCCAAAACATAGGAAGTGGTATTCAGAGACATGTTTTACTGTCAGGTTCGCATCAGTTGTATCCCTCTATTGTTCAGTTTGTTCCATTATCCTAAAACTCCAGAAAATTGCCCCACAAAAATATTTATTCATTGTGTTTCCGCTATCCTATAACCCCTTTGTGCCTCACAATTTGTGTTTTCAGATTGCTTTTCTGAATTTTAGTCCCTCGTTGTGTCGTTGTGTTCGTCGTGTCTAGGTGTCGTTATTGGTCTTTAGTGTCAAGTCTGCTAGTGGAGCGCGAGGATTGTTTCCCATAAATATTTTTGCTAGCGCCCCATATTTGTTGTTGGTGTTGTTCCACTAGCAAAAAGTGCCTTGAGTTGTGCCAAAAATTATTTTATTGTAATCATTGTTCTGCGGCACTCTATGGTATAAAAAAGAGAGAATAGAAAGAGGCAAATGTGCTGAACAAAAGCCGCATCATTAACAAAAAGAGAAAAAGGAAATATAAAAGAAAAAAAATCCAGAAGTGCTTGCTTCCGTTGTGTCCCTGTGCATAGTTGTATTGTTACTTGCTTAAACTAGGTCCAAGACGAGTATAGGCCGTCGACATAGACTAGCTTGGGACTAATTTTCAGTTTTGCAATTTCTAAATTGAATTATTGCTAATCCTTGCTACTATATATTTTCCTCCTAAGCTCCACATACATACTTCTGGTCAGTACAGCGAAGGATCCTTGCAATCTTGGTACTACTTCCTTACATGTATCACAAACGAGCCACCGGTTGTTCCGTCCACTGCTTTGCATTGGTAAGAACCTTGTAAGAGCTTGGTAAGACGTGTGAGAGTGCATCTACCAACACATATAAGCTCATAGAGATTTATTTTGATCAAAACCAAACAACAGTTTCTGTTTAAAGTCTAAATTGCAGGAAATCATGGCACAAATGTTTACAGGGATGGAACAAAAGAACAAACCACAACTACATGTAGCCGACAATCATCAAGGTATGAGAGGTAAAATTACCATACTAACATGCTCTGGATCTTATGATGGAGATGGATATCTTGATTGGGAGATGACTGTAGAACATGTGTTTAATTCCCACCTAGTTCCTGAGATACACAGAGTTCAATAAGTTACAAGTGAGTTTAAGGATTTTGCCTTTATTTGGTGGTACGAGCTAGCTGCAACTAATGCCTTACCTAGTACATGGGAACAACTTAAAGAAGCAATGCGTGCTCGTTTTATTCCTCTTTCTTATAAATGTGATTTGCTTAGAAAAATGCAGTGCTTATTGCAGAGCAATATGTCTGTTCAGGAATACTATAAAGAGTTTCAAAAGTGTATAATATGTTGTGAAATTAACGAATGTGTAGAAGCAACCGAGAATAGATTCTTGCATGGTCTTTGACCTGAAATTCAGAATATTCTAGTCGATCACTCTTATAGTTCTCTTTCACAATTATTTGAACATGCTTGTATGGCTGAAAAACAACTTTTAGGTGATGATAATGTGTCAAAATTAATTGCACCTATTTGCCAAGATGAGGTACAATACTTGGAGGAGGACACCATACCTTTTCTTGTCCCTAACATTTTATAGCATGTACATAATCAAGATGACCATACAAAAAACAGGAACATGTAAATTTTTTAGGTAAAAGCTCTCTTGATGGCTGAATTTACCCTCCAATGATGCAAATAATGCTATACTAGAACCTTCTCTTGTATTACCTTTGTCACAAGTAGAGAAGGAGCATGATACTTTTGATTTGAAGCAATATACATGTGCTGAAAATAATATTATTATGTCGATTACTTGTGCACATGTCGAACCGAAATTATTATCTTTTTTAAACACTTTGGGTTATGTTGAGTTTGATACTTTATGTGCTCTTATTAGTTTGGAAGAGAAATTTAGATGTGCTGAGTTGCCATGGTTGTCTACTTATACATATCATTTTATTGGCAAATTTATGTGCTCTTTTTTATACAAGATTGTGATCAACTAGATTGTCCCTCTAGTTTTACTATAACAAATCGGGTTCACTCTCAAGAAGGGGAGCATTGTTGGCTGCTACCTATGTGTGCTAGTGCTGATTTTTCTTACATCGAACAGATACTAGCGGTTATGCAACCATCTATGCCTGCATTGTGTTTTGTTAGTGCTAATCTTTTGCAGGATAGTGTTGAAAAAGATCGTTTGCGTTTCGATCAAGGAGCCTACGTATTTGCCAACAACTCTATAGGGAAGATACTTTGAGAGATTGGAAATATGGTCATGTCACTCCCCCACAATATTCTCAGTTCCCATATTTTCCACAACCTCGTGTTTCTTCGTGTTGTGCAGGGCCATATTAGAGCACAAACGACGCTGAGGATGACTTTTCATTAAGAAGGGGAGGATGATGAGGACATGACATCCATACATACGACCATGCTTGGAGGATGGCATGAGGTAGTACTTGCAGTAGTTTTTACGTTGATGCAAAAAAGCGATACTAATGTATGCAAAACACATCCAGGATAAGGCTCTAATGAGCTCCTGTACTGTGAAAATCGAGAAATGTCATGTAGTTGTTAAGGACACGGAGCAGAAAATCCCGAAGCTTTCTAGTGAAAGCAAGGCAACAAAGGAAGTGAGACTAGCTCCTACAACTGTGTATGAGTTGGGGCCGCTCCACCAAGACTTGTAAGGCTTAGTGCCAGTTTCGATGAAAGCAATCTTGGCTCCTTTGCGCAAAATAGAAACTACCCCAGGCCTGTGCTTTTTACGCGACATGCTTACACAGGGCCTCTCTAGTGAGAGTAGTGTTGACGAAAAATTGAAGAACGCACTGTAACTTTTAGTTGACAGGGAAAAATCATCTTTATTGATCTTTAATCATGATGAGTACATCGTAGAGTGTACATATGTAATCGTTCAGTGGATGTTAACCACAAACGCCATCTTTGGTAAGGTATGGATCATAAACTGTTGTTGCAGTGGAATCTTCGAGCGCTTTATCTGTTAATGTGAGTACCTCCTTTATCTGCACCTCTAGGTCTCCTCTTAAGGAGAAGGCTTCATTAGTTGACATGTTTCTTGTCTGAGGAAGCGCCGTGGCTAGGGTTGAGTTTGTTAAACTCGCGTCTGAGATGAAAACATTGAGCCATGCTATGCTGACTTTGTGGATGAAAAGGACAAGGACCATTCATGACCTCTGCCGCTGAATGGTGCTTGCGTGTTGGAGGAGCAGTCGCTGCAACAGTGGTGTCAAGCTTTCATTTTTTATTGTAGTTACAAACATTGCGGTAGTCACCATGGTTGCAATCGTGGCGATTGTGATCGATGCAGACACGGTAGCGACGATCGTCGGAGTAGTGGCGGTCGCGGCGGTCGTTGATGTAGCCGTGGTCGCAGCGATCGTTGTTGTAGTGGCGGTTACGGCGGCCGTTGATGTAGTCTCGGTCGCGGCGATCATCTTTCTAGTGGTTGTCGCGGCGATCGTTGATATAGTCGCGGTCACGGCGATCGTCGATGTAGTCGAGGTCGTGGCGATCATCTTTATAGTGGTTGTCACGATGTCTAGGTTGGTCTCGGTGGTATGTCGGAGTGCCATGGCGATGGTCATAGATTTCGTGCCTGCGTAGTTCTGATTCGACACGCTACCGTCTACTCGTCTGGATTACAGAGCGAGCATCACGTTGTGAATTGAGCTTGTCTCGAAGATCTTGTGAGGACGCCGGCTTGTCGTATGGCTTGCTTTTTTCTCCGAGTAGCTGTACGAGAGCCTGCCTTGTGGCAGGAGTGCTTTACAAAGTTCTACTGAACCCAAGAGTTGCAGAAATACTGAGTGGTGCTTTCTGAGCCTCTGTTGTTGAAGTCGATTCTGCTCATAGCGCAGCACGCACGCGTCTCTCCTTGCGATTTGCATTCTTGCGCTGTCTTGCCATCTTCTGTTCTTCATCTTCCCCGTTGAAAATGGGTTCTTCGTCAGCAATGTTTGGTACGAGGCTTTCATCGAGTAGAGTGCCAACTTTGGCATTGCAAATCATAAAGACTTGTCTGTGTTGGCACTTCTTACGATCCAATATCAGAATTGAGAATCCTGGTACTGGGGTAAGGAGTGTTTCAGTGGTTTTCCTTATGGCTTAGTAAAATATAGAAATATTCTGCAAGCGCACAGAATCACCGCTGTAGCACTTCACCTGGGAGTATTCCAAGGTATCATAATTTATATTTCCGCAGGGAAGCTTTGGCAAGATTACTAGTGAACAGATATTCGAGACTATCAGAGGAGGGTACACGACTAGACAAGACAGGGGATAACGGTATTGGATAGGAGTGGATATACCGGACACACAGCTCAAGGGATACTCAGGTAAGGGAGAGAAGAGATAGATAGCTAGGAGGACAACGAGAAGAGATAGAGGACTCCTGGATACTTTATCTACCTATGTCACTCTAGCTTAGAGATACAGCGGCTACAGAGCCAGCACACAGAAAGGGATAACTCTAATGTCTTGGCGTCGGGACAAGGGAACCGGTGAACACACAGAAAGGGATGAGAAGGGGTGCCACTATTTCCCAACTGGGGAATCCTACGGACCGGAACTAACGTGATGGGCTACGAAGACCGAAAGGGCTGTCACCACCTCCCGGCTACCACCTCCGTTGCGACGGGAATAAACTAAGGCCACTGACTAGTCTAGGAACCACTCCTACACTAGGCAATGACTACTTACTCTGCTAGCAAGAGCAAGCAACCTTGTCAATACTCTTGGTGACAGTTCACCTCCAGTATCAAGCAAGATCGAAGAACCAGCCAAGACAAAGACTTAAACAGGACTACAAGCACTAGAACTATAACTGACTATAGTCTAAACAAGATATATTTGCAACTAGGATAAAGTAGAAGCAAGATATAAATGACAAAGGCAAAGTGATAAAGATAACTATATTGATACTCAATGTCTTACAAAAGGAAAAGTAAAAGATACAAGAGCTATTACCAGAGCTTCTGAAGACGACTCCGGAACCTCCGAGGCAAAGCTCGACTCAACTCTAATTCCCAACTAAACTATCCTAACTCTACTAGAATGAAAGTGGAAATGAGCTCCTTGGCTTGGTGTGTGTTTACAAGTGAAAGTGACCCTCTATTTATAGGAATCCAAGGCGGTTGAGGTAGGGTAGCGGCCAAGGAAGCCAGGGGGGTACCCCCTGGGATTTCGGGCGAGGGGAGGCGGTTCGGCCGAACAGGTCAGTTCGGCCGAACTCCCTAGTTCGCCCGAACCAGAGGATCTACCGACCTTGCTTCCCACGGCAAGGATTGGCTCCGTGGTGTCGGTTTCCAGCTGGGGGCGGTTCGGCTGAAGGCCCCAGTTCGGCCAAACTGGGCCCGGCCCGTGGCCGGCCTCCCCAACACCGCCTCTGGTGCCTGGACCCTCCTTGGCTTCCTCCTAATGCATGACTTCGTGTTGATCTGGCCCAGAATGACGTAGCATGGTCCAGGATGAGTTGGCGGTCACCCACGTGTCATGTGATGTGTTCGCTTGGTCATTGTTGACGTGGACGACTTCCGGTGGTCTGCTCGGCTAAGGGGGGTAACCGGCCGAACGGAGTCGTTCGGCCGATTTGGTCATTTCCGGCCCCAATAGCACATATTTGTCGTAGTTGTACCTGCACAAGTGACACTCACCAAAACTCGTGGAACTTTATTAGAAATAAAACCTAAGTACATGGAATGTTGCATATAACCTCATTTATTCCCGAGTATTGGTGGTCGGATTTGGGCTGTAACGACCGCCAACAAGCTCCCCCAAGCTTAGCTCTTTGCTCGTCCTCGAGCAAAGATATAAACTTAGGCTCGGTGGATCAGGAGTTGCTACAATGTCATTTCTTTTGCAGGTAACTTATAAACAACTAGTCTTCAAAAATACTTGAATCATAGGCAAAGTTTCAAATCACCTTTTTTTCCTATGGGGCTTATAGCAATCTCCTTATCTTGGGCAGTTGAAAGGACGAACAGTTTAAACTCAGTCTTATTCCACTCTACTCTTTTTAGGATCCCATCTCGGAGTTTTTCATAAGTCTTGAAAACTACAAATTGTTCCTCATTGGTACACTCAATCACTCAAGTGTATTTGAATCCTCACCAAAGGCTTGTGCCTTCTTTTCATCCTAACATCTAATATGACTTTTTATGTGGCTCAGGGACAAAGGATGAAGGCATGCATGCATCTTATATTTTGCTAAGTCAAAGACCGGATCTCAGAGGAGACAAATCACATCTTAAGATCGAGACGTGCAAGTGTGTGGATATGAATGGAGTGGAATATGGTGGAATGGAATATGGTGGCATGGTGGAATGGAATATGGTGGAACTCCTTGGATGAATTTCCCTCTCCTTGATTTATTTTCGAGAACATGGGCTATCTTTTATTCTTATATTTTTGCCATGCCACTTGGCATGCTTTTCTTTTTATCCTTCTCTTTGCCATGCTCTTTGGCATGTTTTTCTTTTTCTCTTATTTTTGCCATGCTTCTTTGGCATGCTTTTCTTTTTGCATAGCCCATGTCTCTATCAAGAATATTTGTAGCGGGAAATCATAGAACATGGAGCATTTATTTTTGTGGATGGTTGATGGAAAATGTTTGCTAACTCCCAGTGTAGGAATTGCAAGTGAGAGGTGGTGTGTGTACGTGGGTCTCGATCTTTAAGAATATGAAAGCTTCACTCAAAGGTCACAACAATTTGACAAAGCTCACTAAGATAACAAGCAGCATATGAGTAGAAATTTTCAACTAAGCTTATCATATGGCTCATATGTATGCTGTTCGTGCGTGGCGCATGACAGTTGGTATCCCCCGAAATCTTTTTCCAAAATGCCACCCAGTCAAATCTTTTAAGCGCTTTGTTCGGGTCTAATGAACAACGGTTTGAAAATCCGAGACCCAAACTAAAATCCCTCCAAGAGCAGAAGAACTCTTGGTTGAAGAACCCAAAATGAATCCCCCCAGTTTCAGAAACCAGAGTCGAGAGGAATTCAAGGGTGAGCAGGTACGAACCTTCTTCGTTGATGTGCCAGAAATTCTCTCAGCCAATGGCTTGGAAGATTTCCGTGAACTCTACGTCCATCCCCGTGTCCCTGAGCAAGTCTTGCTCAAACACACGGGTGTGCTCGAACTCCTTCAGCCGAAGCTCGTTGAAGGTGTTCTGCTCCCTTTCTGTTCTAAGGTTGATGTCGCTCTCGCTCTGGAGCTGCCTGGCCGGGGGCGTGGCATGGCCCCATCCCGAGCCGGCTGCTCCGTGCTCGTCCGTGTCCATCCGGCTCGAGCCTCGGGACGGAGCTGGAGAACTCCCAGCATCGTCCGATCGTCGGCCTAGCCGGGCGGAACGACGGAGCGACGTGAAGAACTTCGACATGATTCCTGCAAAAAGTTAGTGCAACAACAACTACCCGAAGGACTGAATATATATGGTTAGCACAAGAAAATCAAGTCAGTCGTTCAATATAGTTAATCATTCTTGCGGGGATGAAAACCACCACAAAAGGTTAGTCGTTCTTGTGGGTGTCGGTGACCACCACAAAATCGTCCAGAAATTCAGCACAAAGATCACAACAAAAGCAAAATATTTTTGGGATTTTCTAGTGATGCAAGTGAACCAAAACTTGAGCAAGAACTTGGGAAGAACTTGAGCAAGCACTAGAGCAAAGAAATTGGGAGGGAGAGAGCTCCTAGCAGAATTTTTTCTGAGTGTATGAGTGTGTGAGGAGCTCACAAGCTTGCACCAGCATTTATAGGCCGAGGGGAGGCAGGTCCCTGGTTCGGCCGAACTGGGTGGTTCGGGCGAACCAGGCCCTGGTGGCAAGTCCACTCCTCCCTGAGTGGAGCACCTCCCCTTACTTTGATTCCACGAAATTTTGTGTGGCCAACAATCCCCCAAGTCATGTGAGTGCTTTTTAGTGGTAGGTAAGATGCAAATGTGATATGACCAAAGTGGATTTTAGTGGAGTCACCCCCATGCTGCCATGTTTGTGATAATTGGTGAGTGTGCAGCCATTTTTAGTGGGGTAGACATATTTGTTGCTGGTTGGTGGTGATGGTAAATAATTGGAGATGTTCTAGAGGGGATGAAAATGATAAAAGTTACCAATTACATCCACCCTAGGTAAAATTTCAGCATGTGTCCAATTATTTCTAATCAAGCTTGCAAAATTTTCTACTCTCTCTCAAATTAATTACTCAAGTGGTTCATTTATTTTGGAAAGGGAAACATGCAAATGCAATTGAGAATTAAAAATTGGAAGGGAAATATGGGATACATACCGGTTTTCCTCACGGCGAGAGCTCAGCTTTTAAGTCCACGAGCGGGACTTCTCCTGTCTTCAGTTGTTCTTGTCATCGTCCGGTCCCGGAGTGGATGACTCGGACGATGCAACCTTCTTCCGCCACATTTTCTTGTTCTTCTTCTTCGGTGTCGGTGGCGGTGGGATCGGCGTCTCTGGGGAATTCCAGAGGGCTTGTTCTTCCTCGTATTTCTTTACGAGGAAATCCATTTCTTCTGCACTTGTCAGTTTTGTCGGCTCGTTCCACTTGAGCTGCTCACCACCGAGTATTTCCAGCTCTCCATTAATGAGAGCCTTAAGGAAACACTCGGTGCTCCTCTGCTCCGGTGTGAGTGGCTCTGCCTTCTTCTCTTCCCGGGGTTGAAACTTGAAGTAAGTCAACCTCCCGTCGATACGGAACGAGATTTCTCTCGCATCCATATCGATCCTAGCCCGGGTGGTGTTCAAGAATGGTCGGCCCAACACAAGGGGAAACGAATGCTCGTTCCCCGTGTCGAGGACAACAAAGTCCACAGGGACATATCGTCCCCAGATCCGGACCGGTACATTCTCGATCACCCCCTCGGGGTAGCGGATGGTTGAGTCTGCAAGCTGTACCTAGGCAGTAGTAGGTTACAAAGTAGGGTAGCGTAATTTCTTAAATAATACCTTAGACATGATGTTGACGCTTGCCCCTAGATCGCAGAGTGCATCATCAATGTGACGATTCCAGATCGTGCACTGAATGATGGGCACTCCGGGATCTTCCTTCATGTCCGGAGAGGTCTTGATGATCACCCTTTTTGCAGCTCTTGGCAGGTAGGTCCATCTTGGTGTCAGCACTTGGATGTGTGCGCCCTTCCCTGCGTGGTTAGTTCAGAAGACACTACGAGGCATCTTACCATGCCTTGTAGTGACGGCTTTCACTGTTTCGATGGAAGGTTCGGGTTGCCCCGGAATCTTTCCCGATTCAGTGACAGGAACAGCAGCAGCTAACTGAGCGACTTGAGTTTCTATCATTTTATTAAAGCTTAGTTGACTTTTCATAGCAGAAGAGAATTATTCCATCCTAGAGTCTATGCTTTCCAGTGTTTTATCATTAGCAGCAAGCTTTTTATTGATGTTTTCAGTTATTTTCATCTGGCCAAACACAAGATCTCTAAGAGACGGCTGATTATTGAAATTGCTGGAATTGAAATTGTTACCTTGTTGAGGCCTCTCAAAAGGGAGGTTTGGGCGCGGATTCCAGCCTTGGTTGCCGTAGTTGTTCGGTCGGTACCCGTTGTTGTTGGAGTTGTTGACGTAGTGGGCATCTTCTCGTGTTTCGGGGCAGTCATTCCCCGAATGGCCAGTGTTGCCACAGACTTCGCAGGTCATGCGAGCGTCCATGGCTTGCACCGTTTCTTGAGCAGGGGCCTCCAGTTTCTTCATCAGGAGGTCCATCTTGGCAGCGAGCATTTCCAGAGCTTCAACTTGGTGAACTCCTCGGGTCTTTGGTTGAGTCCGGTCGTCGGACCAACCTTGGTTCTCAACCATTTTCTCTATGAGAGCCTTCGCACGACTCTCCTCAAGAGAGAAGAACGAGTCTCCAGCAGCAGCATCCAGGTACTCACGGGCAGAATTTCTCAGCCCGTGATAGAAAGTTTGGATTATGAACCAACTCTGCATACCATGGTGAGGACAAGCAGAAATATAGTCCTGGAGGCGATCCCATGCCTCCGGGACTGTTTCATCTTTTAGCTGCTGGAAACTAGCTATTTTGTTCTGGAGGGCGTTGGTTTTCCCAACCGGAAAGAATTTTAGCAAGAAAGCACTAGTGCATTTATCCCAGGTATCTATTGCATCGCGGTTAGCATAAAACCATAGTTTCGCCTTGCCTAATAATGAGAATGGAAATAAACGAAGGCGAATGACATCGATACTTACTCTGCGGATGGTGAAGGTGTTGCAAATCTCCAGGAAATGCAGGAGATGAGCATTGACATCTTTGTGTGGCTTGCCGCAGAATGGGCTAGCCTGTACCATGTTGATGAGGGCTGGCTTTAGCTCGAAGTTTCCATCTCCGACTGGCGGAGCTGGTCCGACACGTACGTTCTCGCTTGATGGAGCGGAGAACTCACGGATCGTCTTGGTTGCCATCCTCGATGTAGCCTGGTCAACGACGGGAAGGACTGGGTTCGTCGGAAGGAGTTGCTTCTGAGGAGGTACAACACGGGGTCGTACTTTCCTCACAAATGACTCCGGATTTTCTTGGAAGTTTGACAGTAGTTGGAAACATGTCATGCACTGCTCTGCTCAACAAGGACCAACGAACAGAGCAAGGATAAACCCGCTTGAATAGCGGTACTCAACTAAGATAGCTCAAGATAAAAATTCAAAAGTAATCTAGCCAAAGACTTTCCCGGCAACGGCGCCAGAAATGCTTGTTGGCACTTCTTACGATCCAATATCAGAATTGAGAATCCTGGTACTGGGGTAAGGAGTGTTTCAGTGGTTTTCCTTATGGCTTAGTAAAACATAGAAATATTCTGCAAGCGCACAGAATCACCGATATAGCACTTCACCTGGGAGTATTCCGAGGTATCGTAATTTATATTTCCGCAGGGAAGCTTTGGCAAGATTACTAGTGAACAGACATTCGAGACTATCAGAGGAGGGTACACGACTAGACAAGACAGGGGATAACGGTATTGGATAGGAGTGGATATACCGGACACACAGCTCAAGAGATACTCAGGTAAGGGAGAGAAGAGATAGATAGCTGGGAGGACAACGAGAAGAGATAGAGGACTCATGGATACTTTATCTACCTATGTCACTCTAGCTTAGAGATACAGCGGCTACAGAGCCAGCACTAGGAGATCTGGGATAACTCTAATGTCTTAGCATCGGGACAAGGGAACCGGTGAACACATAGAAAGGGATGAGAAGGGGTGCCACTATTTCCCAACTGGGGAATCCTACGGACCGGAACTAACGTGATGGGCTACGAAGACCGAAAGGGCTGTCACCACCTCCCGGCTACCACCTCCGTTGCGACGGGAATAAACTAAGGCCACTGACTAGTCTAGGAACCACTCCTACACTAGGCAACGACTACTTACTCTGCTAGCAAGAGCAAGCAACCTTGTCAATACTCTTGGTGACAGTTCACCTCCAGTATCAAGCAAGATCGAAGAACCAGCCAAGACAAAGACTTAAACAGGACTACAAGCACTAGAACTATAACTGACTATAGTCTAAACAAGATATATTTGCAACTAGGATAAAGTAGAAGCAAGATATAAATGACAAAGGCAAAGTGACAAAGATAACTATATTGATACTCAATGTCTTACAAAAGGAAAAGTAAAAGATACAAGAGCTATTACCAGAGCTTCTGAAGACGACTCCGGAACCTCCGAGGTAAAGCTCGACTCAACTCTAACTCCCAACTAAACTATCCTAACTCTACTAGAATGAAAGTGGAAATGAGCTCCTTGGCTTGGTGTGTGTTTACAAGTGAAAGTGACCCTCTATTTATAGGAATCCAAGGCGGTTGAGGTAGGGTAGCGGCTAAGGAAGCCAGGGGGGTAATATGGCTGGGAGGCACTGTCGTACCCTCCTCCATACCGACTCCCGGACCACTCAGAGTCCGTGTCCTGGCCGTAGTCCCAGCGTCCTGAGGTGAAGTAGTTCGCTCCTGGTGTTGCCCGGAGCCTCCTGCTCCGGACGTCCCAGCGCCGGTGTACATGTCGTAGGTGGCCTCAAAAGCGGAAGTGTGTCGGTGCGGCATTTGTGGTGCATCTTCCGGCTCCTGTGAGGTGGCGAGCCTAGCATCACGCCTGGCTCGTCCCCTCGTGACAGGTCTGTCACCTACAACGCTGTGCCGAGCGGGCTCTCTCCAAGGTGGAGAGTCATCCGACTCGGTCCTCAACTGAAGAGTTAGTTTCGGCGTGGTATACAACCTTAGTGCTGCACAGGGCAAAGGCACTTCAGTTGTATATCCACGGTAAATCATTGCCAGCGTTGCGTCAGGCGTCCGCCGTATCATGAGGGCTTGCACGAAGTGCTCGGTATCCACGACGGAACGCGCTGTCTCGATGTACGTGAGCCGGGTGCCTTGAAGGACGCCCAGGTGGTTAGCGAGGCGAGTGACTAGAGAAGTCATCGCCATGCTACCCGCACGAGAAATATGAGACATCCAGTGACCAACCATGTCTTTCACTGGTGAATAGGGAATCTGCTTGACCATGGCAAAAAGAACCCGCAACTCGATGGTGTTGACAGGGCGCAAATCTGCCCGAGGGAATACCGTCATAGACACCCAACGATGCATGAAATGCAAAGTGGGGTTATGTATGCTGTTCGTGCGTGGCGCATGACAGTTGGTATCCCCCGAAATCTTTTTCCAAAATGCTACCCAGTCAAATCTTTTAAGCGCTTTGTTCGGGTCTAATGAACAACGGTTTGAAAATCCGAGACCCGAACTAAAATCCTTCCAAGAGCAGAAGAACTTTTGGTTGAAGAACCGAAAACGAATCCCCCCAGTTTCAGAAACCAAAGTCGAGAGGAATTCAAGGGTGAGCAGGTACGAACCTTCTTCGTTGATGTGCCAGAAATTCTCCCAGCTAATGTCCTGGAAGATTTCTGTAAACTCTACATCCATCCCCGTGTCCCTGAGCAAATCTTGCTCAAACACACGGGTGTGCTCAAACTCCTTCAGCCGAAGCTCGTTGAAGGTGTTCCGCTCAGTTTCTGTTCTAAGGTTGATGTCACTCTTGCTCAGGAGCTGTCTGGCTGGGGGCGTGGCATGGCCCCATCCCGAACCGGCTGCTCTGTACTCGTCCATGTCCATCCGGCTCGAGCCTCGAGACGGAGCTGGGGGGCTCCCAGCATCGTCCGATCGTCGGCCTAGCCGGGCGGAACGGCGGAGCGAAGTGAAGAACTTCGACATGATTCCTGCAAAAAGATAGTGGAACAACAACTACCCGAAGGACTGAATATATATGGTTAGCACAAGAAAATCAAGTCAGTCGTTCAAGATAGTTAGTCGTTCTTGTGGGTGTCGGTGACCACCACAAAATCATCCAGAAATTCAGCACAAAGATCACAACAAAAGCAAAATATTTTTGGGATTTTCTAGTGATGCAATTGAACCAAAACTTGAGCAAGAACTTTGGGAAGATCTTGAGCAAGCACTTGAGCAAAGAAATGAGAGAGAGAGAGAGCTTCCTAGCAGAATTTTTTCTGAGGGAATGAGTGTGTGAGAGCAAGCAAGCAACGCACCAGTATTTATAGGCCGAGGGGAGGCAGGTCCCTGGTTCGGCCGAACTGGGTGGTTCGGGCGAACCAGGCCCTGGTGGCCAGTCCACTCCTCCCTGAGTGGAGCACCTCCCCTTGCTTTGATTCCACGAAATTTTGTGTGGCCAACAATCCCCCAGGTCATGTGAGTGGTTTTTAGTGGTAGGTAAGATGCAAACTTGACATGACCAAAGTTGGTTTTAGTGTAGTCACCCCCATGCAGCCATGTTTGTGATAATTGGTGAGTGTGCAGCCATTTTTAGTGGGGTAGACATGTTTGGTGCTGGTTGGTGGTGATGGTAAGTAATTGGAGATGTTCTAGAAGGGATGAAAATGATAAAAGTTACCAATTACATCCACCCTGGGCAAAATTTCAGCATGTGTCCAATTATTTCTAACCAAGCTTGCAAAATTTTCTACTCTCTCTCAAATTAATTACTCAAGTGGTTCATTTATTTTGGAAAGGGAAACATGGAAACGCAATTGAGAATTTTAAAAATTCGAAGGGAAATATGGGATGCATACCGGTTTTCCTCGCGGCGAGAGCTCAGCTTTTAAGTCCGCGAGCGGGACTTCTCCTGTCTTCAGTTGCTCTTGTCATCGTCCGGTCCCGGAGTGGATGACTCGGATGATGCAACCTTCTTCCGCCACATTTTCTTGTTCTTCTTCTTTGGTGTCGGTGGCGGTGGGATCGGCGTCTCTGGAGACTTCCAGAGGGCTTGTTCTTCCTCGTATTTCTTTACGAGGAAATCCATTTCTTCTGCACTTGTCGGTTTTGTCGGCTCGTTCCACTTGAGCTGCTCACCACCGAGTATTTCCAGCTTTCCATTAATGAGAGCCTTAAGGAAACACTCGACGCAACTCTGCTCCGGCGTGAGTGGCTCTCTCTTCTTCTCTTCCAGGGGTTGAAACTTGAAGTAAGTCAACCTCCCGTCGATACGGAACGAGATTTCTCTCGCATCCATATCGATCCTAGCCCGGGTGGTGTTCAAGAATGGTCGGCCCAACACAAGGGGAAACGAATGCTCGTTCCCCGTGTCGAGGACAACAAAGTCCACAGGGACATATCGTCCCCAGATTCGGACCGGTATATTCTCGATCACCCCCTCGGGGTAGCGGATGGTTGAGTCCGCAAGCTGTACCTGGGCAGTAGTAGGTGACAAAGTAGGGTAGCGTAATTTCTTAAATAATACCTTAGACATGATGTTGACGCTTGCCCCTAGATCGCAGAGTGCATCATCAATGCGACGATTCCAGATCGTGCACTGAATGATGGGCACTCCGGGATCTTCCTTCCTGTCCGGAGAGGTCTTGATGATCGCCCTTTTTGCAGCTCTTGGCAGGTAGGTCCATCTTGGTGTCAGCACTTGGATGCGTGCGCCTTTCCCTGCTTGGTTAGTTCGGAAGACACTACGAGGCATCTTACCATGCCTTGTAGTGACGGCTTTCACTATTTCGATGGAAGGTTCGGGTTGCCCCGGAATCTTTCCCGATTCAGTGACAGGAACAGCAGCAGCTAACTGAGCGACTTGAGTTTCTATCATTTTATTAAAGTTCAGTTGACTTTTCATAGCAGAAGAAAATGATTCCATCCTAGAGTCTATGCTTTCCAGAGTTTTATCATTAGCAGCAAGCTTTTTATTGATGTTTTCAGTTATTTTCATCTGGCCAAACACAAGATCTCTAAGAGACGGCTGATTATTGAAATTGCTGGAATTGAAATTGTTACCTTGTTGAGGCCTCTCAAAAGGGAGGTTTGGGCGCGGATTCCAGCCTTGGTTGCCGTAGTTGTTCGGTCGGTACCCGTTGTTGTTGGAGTTGTTGACGTAGTGGGCATCTTCTCGCGTTTCGGGGCAGTCATTCCCCGAATGGCCAGTGTTGCCACAGACTTCGCAGGTCATGCGAGCGTCCATGGCTTGCACTGTTTCTTGAGCAGGGGCCTCCAGTTTCTTCATCAGGAGGTCCATCTTGGCAGCGAGCATGTCCAGAGCTTCAACTTGGTGAACTCCTCGGGTCTTTGGTTGAGTCCAGTCGTCGGACCAACCTTGGTTCTCGACCATCTTCTATATGAGGGCCTTCGCACGACTCTCCTCAAGAGAGAAGAACGAGCCTCCAGCAGCAGCATCCAGGTACTCACGGGCAGAATTTCTCAGCCCGTGATAGAAAGTTTGGATTATGAACCAACTCTGCATACCATGGTGAGGACAAGCAGAAATATAGTCCTGGAGGCGATCCCATGCCTCCGGAACTGTTTCATCTTTTAGCTGCTGGAAACTAGCTATTTTGTTCTGGAGGGCATTGGTTTTCCCAACCGGAAAGAATTTTAGCAAGAAAGCGCTAGTGCATTTATCCCAAGTATCTATTGCTTCGCGGTTAGCATAAAACCATTGTTTTGCCTTGCCTAATAACGAGAATGGAAATAAACGAAGGCGAATGGCATCGATACTTACTCCGCGGATGGTGAAGGTGTTGCAAATCTCCAGGAAATGCTGGAGATGAGCATTGGCATCTTCGTGTGGCTTGCCGCAGAATGGGCTGGCCTGTACCATGTTGATGAAGGCTGGCTTCAGCTCGAAGTTACCATCTCCGACTGGCGAAGCTGGTCCGACACGTACGTTCTCGCTTGATGGAGCGGAGAACTCACGGATCGTCTTAGTTGCCATCCTCGATGTAGCCTGGTCAACGATGGGAAGGACTGGGTTCGTCGGAAGGAGTTGCTTCTGAGGAGGTACAACACGGGGTCGTACTTTCCTCACAAATGACTCCGGATTTTCTTGGAAGTTTGACGGTAGTTGGAAACCAGTCATGCACTGCTCTGCTCCACAAGGACCAACGAAAAGAGCAAGGATAAACCCGCTTGAGTAGCTGTACTCAACTAAGATAGCTCAAGATAAAAGTTCAAAAGTAATCTAGCCAAAGACTTCCCCGGCAACGGCGCTAGAAATGCTTGTTGGCACTTCTTACGATCCAATATCAGAATTGAGAATCCTGGTACTGGGGTAAGCAGTGTTTCAGTGGTTTTCCTTATGGCTTAGTAAAATATAGAAATATTCTGCAAGCGCACAGAATCACCGCTATAGCACTTCACCTGAGAGTATTCCGAGGTATCGTAATTTATATTTCCGCAGGGAAGCTTTGGCAAGATTACTAGTGAACAGATATTCGAGACTATCAGAGAAGGGTACACGACTAGACAAGACAGGGGATAACGGGAATGGATATGAGTGGATACACCGGACACACAGCTCAAGGGAGGCTCAGGTAAGGGAGAGAAGAGATAGATAGCTGGGAGGACAACGAGAAGAGATAGAGGACTCCTGGATACTTTATCTACCTATGTCACTCTAGCTTAGAGATACAGCGGCTACAGAGCCAGCACTAGGAGATCTGGGATAACTCTAATGTCTTAGCGTCGGGACAAGGGAACCGGTGAACACATAGAAAGGGATGTGAAGGGGTGCCACTATTTCCCAACTGGGGAATCCTACGGACCGGAACTAACGTGATGGGCTACGAAGACCGAAAGGGCTGTCACCACCTCCCGGCTACCACCTCCGTTGCGACGGGAATAAACTAAGGCCACTGACTAGTCTAGGAACCACTCCTACACTAGGCAACGACTACTTACTCTGCTAGCAAGAGCAAGCAACCTTGTCAATACTCTTGGTGTCAATTCACCTCCAGTATCAAGCAAGATCGAAGAACCAGCCAAGAGAAAGACTTAAACAAGACTACAAGCACTAGAACTATAACTGACTATAGTCTAAACAAGATATATGCTGCAACTAGGATAAAGTAGAAGCAAGATATAAATGACAAAGGCAAGGTGATAAAGATAACTATATTGATAACTGAAAGTCTTACAAAAGGAAAAGTAAAAGATACAAGAGCTATTACCAGAGCTTCTGAAGACGACTCCGGAACCTCCGAGGCAAAGCTCGACTCAACTCTAACTCCCAACTAAACTATCCTAAATCTACTAGAATGAAAGTGGAAATGAGCTCCTTGGCTTGGTGTGTGTTTACAAGTAAAAGTGACCCTCTATTTATAGTTGCATAGGTCGGTTTGGGGCTGAGTAACCTCCAAGGCATCCAGGGAATCTCCCCCCTTGATTCGGGCGAGGAGAGGCGGTTCGGCCGAAGATCTCCGTTCGGCCGAACTCCCCGGTTCGGCCGAACCGAGGGATGCACCGACCTGGCCACCAAGGCCAGGATTTCGCCCCTGGAGGCGGTATGGGCAGGGGAGTCGGTTCGGCCGAACCGACCTGTTCGGCCGAACGGGCCTGGCCCGTGGCCGGCCCTCCCCTGCGCCGCCTTTGCTCTGTGGGCCTTTCGGGCTGCCTCCTGGTGATTGGCTTCGTGTGTTTATGGCCCAGAGCTGATGTGGTCGTGGCCCGGGAAGAGATGGCTGCCGTCCTCATGTCATTTGTCGTGTTCGCTTGATATTCGTTGGACGTGGATGGCTCCCGGCAGCCCGTACGGCTAAGGGGGTTAACCGGCCGAACGGAGTCGTTCGGCCGATTCGGTCATTTTCGGCCCCAATAGCGTGTATTTGTCGTAGTTGTACCTGCACAAGTGACACTCACCAAAACTCGTGGAACTTTAATAGAAATAAAACCTAAGTACATGGAATGTTGCAATAAATCTCATTTATTCCCGAGTATTGGTGGTCGGATTTGGGCTGTAACGACCGCCAACAACCGCTAAGCTTGGTGTAGTTTGAATGCTGCAAAAGTTGTGGCCCGAGCTTTCTGTTAAAGGCGCGAGTGAAGCAGTTTTGCCGTCTTGGTAGGGCAGTTCCTGGAGAGTGATCATGGCAAGTCTGGACTCGTTGTCCCGACAGGTGTCAACTGGAACTGCGCCAGACCAGTGAACAACAAGTCCACCCGGTGTTCTGGTCACGACTAAACCTGTCGGGAGGTGAACGAGTGGTTCTTCAGGCTCAAAGTTGGAGTTGAATTGGGTGCAGCAGGTTAAGCGTGCAACATTGTCAGGGGTGTCGCTCAGCAGGAAATCGTCTTTGTCGTCGTTCTCTAGTGGCTTATTAGCCGGCTCAGAGTCCTTGGAGCAATCCATGATCGTGTTGAGATCTTGACTCGTGGTCTTGTTGACCTCCATGACGTACATCTGCTGATGTGTAGTCGCGGCATTGGAGAGTCTGAACGGGAATCGATCTAGGGGGTTGTCCGATGGCGTAGCCAGCTCAGAGTTCCCAGCTCCTTTCATATTTGAAAGCAAGTTGTACCCGGACTTGACTTGGAGAATCCCGATCGTAGTTGGAGTCGGAGTCGAAGTCAAGCTCGAAGTTGTGAGGCGTGTTGGAGTCGAGGTCGAAGTCAAGGCCAAAGTAGTCGCCGAGAGTTGTTTCTCGACAAGATCATGGAGTGCCTCTGGTGGAGACGCCGTCATCGAGTTCGGGCCCGGGCAATCCGCAAGGTGGCTTGCGAACTTGCTGTTGCCGAAGGCGATGAAAGTCCAGGCGCCAAAGACGAAGGTCGCGCCCTCCTCGATGCCGTAGGTGCTGAAGTAGGTTGTTCCCATCGCGCCTAATGGTGAGCTTATGATGAGTAGCCCCACGGTGGGTGCCAAGTGTCAAATATTTACGTCGAGCACGTCTGTCTTGGGGAATCCCATATGGTAGATTCGTGGGTATCGCCGAGTTCTAAGAACGATGGCGCACACACAACACAAAGATTTAGACAGGTTCGGGCCGCAAATTGCGTAATACCCTACGTCTTGTATGCTTGATTGTATTGTATGTGGGATTGAGTTATTTTGGAGGGGTCCCTGTGTAACACCCCAAGGTGTTAAACACTTTTAAGCAAAGATTATAGTTGGATTAAGCCCTAATAGTGGATCTAAAGAGAGTAATGAGTTCAAATTTTTCCAGGAGAAACAAGTTTGAAGAAATTCAAATTTGAAAGACAAATTTGGCTAAAATAAGGAAAAATAAGATTTAATTGTGCCAAATTAGAAAATACATGTTATGGAGAGTTTGAAGATATTTATACTCAAAGTGCATGGCCAACTTTGAAATTTGGATAAAATTCAAAAAAAGGCCAGGCTACTGAATATATAAAAGAATGGTCATGATGACAACTTGGAGCTAAGAATTGGAGAGAATTTATGTGTAAAGTTTGATCAAGTACTAGCAAAATGAAAACTAGGAACCTTGCACTACAACATGGATTGCTTCAAGATCAAAGAAGATGTTGTTTGCTATTTAATTTGGAGGATCAAAGATTGAAACATGAGATGTTCTTGCCATCTACAGTAAACAGACGTAACTGAACTGTTGTTCCATGCTTTTTGGTCACTTTCAGAGCTCAATTTCTCCCCTGTCGACACCTCATGAGCAAAAACAATCAATACAAGTTTTGAAGCCCTATATACTAGCTACAAGTTTGGTTTCGAATTCATCCAAGCTTTACACATGACATAGAGAAAAGAAGAGAGATTACAAGTAAGAAAATGTAGAGAAAGAAGAGGAGAAAGGGGGAGGACAGATCGGACACGACAACGTCGCCATTGATTTGCGCTGCCTTGACCGGCGGTGAAATTCAACTTGCCACGTGCCGGCGAGCAACCGAGCTAGAGCCCCGCGAGCAGCAAAAAGTGGGCAGCTTGAATAAGGCGAAGACTGCAATAAGCATCACCGTTGTCATCTTCTCTGCTCTCTCTGTCTTTTTTCGTGCATCAGTTCTCTCTTGCTGCCACTGACGAAATTCATTGTCGTTAAGCTGCCTCCGCTCAATTTCTTTCACCCAAGATACCACCACAAACCCAGCTACGCCCCCGACCTGCTCAAGTTCAACTTCAAACGCCACCGGCACCGTACACCGTCATCTTCAAGCTCCAGCCACTGCTGACCGCTTCAAGGTGAGCCATCGAGGGGAGCTATGTTAGCGCATCGTAGAGGTAAAGCTAGGCTTCTTGTTGGGTTCTATAAGCCGTAGGGTGCTCTAGAGCCTGTTCATGGCCCTGGCGCAAACGCCGTTGAGCCGGAACGCCGGCGCCGCCGCAGAGCGCGGACGCGCCATGGCCATCGTCGAGGGGAGCTATGCTCCCGCCTTTTTCCTTGTCTTTCTGCTAGTGAATCGCGTAGAGGAGTCTATGGAGAAGCTTTAGGACCAGTCCTCGATGCCTAGTTCGCCGCCCTTTAGCTGGCCGACGAGTAGGACCGGAGCGCCGCCGCCGCCGCCGTCGTGTTCTACCGTCCGGTCACCAAAACTAGGATTTAGACCCATGGGAGTACTCGGCGTGACGAGCTGATGCCTATGGGCTACCTCTCGTCGCTAGAGACCTCGCCGCCGGCGAGATCGGACGATACCGCCGCCATCGAGATCTGTTTAAGGCCGGGAGGGCTTCTTTATAAAGTTTAAGAAACTCTAGGGGGGTATAAGAGAATGTTCCTTGTAGAGCACGGGAGGGCTTAGTTGTGAATAAAATAAATAAAAATTTATATAAATATAAATTTAATGAAATGCTTTTATTATTATAACAATTTAAGATAATTATAATAATTCTATTTCCAAAATAAAATAATTTAAGTAATTCTTTTAAAGGTTTTGAGATGCTTTTAAATGATTTTAAATGTAGGAAAAATACTAAAAAGGTTTATAAAGGTACTTCCTAGTGTTGGCTTGCAACTTTATTGTGAAGGGAAGTTGTATAGCTAGATTTTCTAAAACTTGCATATTGCATTCATGGCATGTAGATACTGAGTCGGAAATATATTATGTTTCAGCCGAAGGAATCCCAGGAATACGAGGAGGTGATCGTGGTGAATCCGAAGCCTGAAGTTGCTACTAACAACCCTAACCTCGTTACTAATCCAGGCAAGCCCCAGAGCATCTACACCTACTATTTTCCATATTATTTCATGCGTCCAAACTATTTCTGTATATGCATTACATCTAGGAGTTGTTATGAAACCCGTTGTTCGCATGACATCCTTGATTAAGGACAACTTTACCACCTCTTCAAAGGAATTATAACACCTGCTTAGCCAAGCTTAGTAATTATTTACCATGCAATCATGACATCAATCTATATGATAACAACACATAAAATATGGAGTTTGCTTGGTAAGTTGGACGAGGGCTTGAATGGTTTGATTGGGAATGAGCTTATTGGATAGCCTCGTCTAACTTATGAAATTGGGGAAGGACTCAGTAGTTGTTGACCTGAGATCAAGTTTTGAACGTACTAATCACATATTGGGAGAATGAGACCAGTAAACCGACGTAACTCAGTCACACCAGGATTGGAACTATGGCTTGCCCAGTCGGAGAGAGGCAGTAGGCAGGAGTGTAGTCTGAAACTCATATGTGGGTTATGCCAGACGTAGGGCCACTTATGGGGATGCACTCCTGGACCCTGGTATGAATAGTTTCGATCGCTGGAAGTGATGTGAGCGAAAGGTTGCCGCGTGCGGTTATCCAGGACGCGCACGTGTCGTGTGATTAGGTCTTACCCTGTAGGATGTACAATAGATCATGATCATCACACTTCTCGATATGAATACCGCTTGATCGCTGATGAACAACTTAGTAAAGTATTGGTGATTAATGGATAGTATGATACTAGTTATCATAGAAAGCTTGCTTGAAAAATGTTATTTCATGTCACCTTACGTCTATAGAATCAACTATAACATGAATAAAATATTTAAAATATAAGGACCAATTGTTTGTAAGCTTTTCGCAAAACATTAAATATGCCAATCCACTTATCAGCCTTGCATATCTGTGTCTTCATATATTATACTGGTTAGACGGGTAAGTCTTGCTGAGTACCCTTGTACTCAAGATTCTATAAATTGCTGCAGAGGAGAAGTCGGAGCACTTTTAAAAACACCCGAAGACCAAGAAACACGAAGGGTCTGTGTGATCCCTTGATGAAAAACTTTTGTTTCAAACATGGCCTATATAATTTAACTACAAGTACGACTTGTTTGATTTCCAAAACTCTTAGCGTTGTTAACTTGCATTTAAGTTTTATGCTGTATAATTTGTAATAACTCGTACCCTAAGTATTTTTGTAAAGAATGTAATGTCTGTTGAGAGCTTCCTATGCGAATGATCCTGTATGCATAGAATTGTTCTTGTAATGTGGTGTTTTGGGCGTCTTCAGACACCTAATAGATACCTGGTTTACACTATTTCATGTGCATTAAGTCCCGACCCAACTTGGGACGGTGATTAGTGCACCTGAACCAGTTTAAACTGAACGGTTCTGCCACACCCTGCTCCACCTTATATATTCGGGGAGCAGAGTTACAAGTCAGTTCCATGATCCTAGGCGTATACAACAAAGAGTACTACAACCGGGTACTTTGGGGAGTCACCTAACAGTACACGACTAGTTCTTCTAGTCAACTACGCCGTCTTGCACCGTAGCCGACTAGTTTGGAGTAGCTAGGTCAAACTGCCCGTAGCTGAGTAGTTTAATCCTGTAAATGAATGGCCCAAGGGATCCTGGTCCCACATGCAGAGTGGTCGTTGAGTCTTGAACTGTAAAGTAACATAACAAATATTATGTAGTATGATGTAGAATAACTTGGAAATTGTTGGCACTTCTTATGATCCAATATTAGGATTGTGAATCCCGGTACTGGGGTAATGAGTGTCTCGGTAGTTTTCCTTATGGCTTAGTAAAATATATCAATATTCTGCAAGCGCACAGAATTACCGTTGTAGCACTTCACCAGGGAGTCTTGAAGCTTTGGCAAGAATACTAGTAAACGAGTATTTGAGACTATCAGATAGGAGTACACTACTTAACAAGACAAGGGATAACAGTATTGGATAGGACTGGTTATACCGTGACACACAGCTCAAGGGTGGCTCAGATAAGAGAGGAAAAGAGTAGCTAGTTGGGAGGACAACGAGACTTTCTAGCTCTCCACTAAGGAGTGCTTTTAGGAAACACTCAACACTTTTCTGCTCCGGAGTGAGTGGCTTCGTCTTCTGCTCCTCCCGAGGTTGGAACTTAAAGAATATCGCCTTTCCATTAATGCGGAACGAAATTTCTCTCGTTTCCATAGCGATCCTAGCCCGAGCAGTATTAAAAAATGGTCAGCTGTCACACCCAGATTTTCACAAAACCCGAATGCGGCCATATGTGTGCCCAGGAAGTCCACAGAACACATACATCGAACAAATATGATAAACAGAGTACAAATGCTCAAAATAAAAATAGTTTACATCAGAGTATAACAATAATATTTATTACAGCGGAAGTCTATAACTCTCAATTAAAGCGGAGCCGCGGTCCACAGGGACTCTGACTGGGAGAGCGCAACTCAGAAGTACGGCAGGTCCTCAGGGAACTCAACAGCAGTCTCCTGATCAGCCCAATCTGTTTACCCGTCCGGTATTTTGTTGAATAATGGCAAGTGTAAGTAAAACATTTACTTAGCAAGTATAGCACGGGTATGAAGGCTCAAAATAGGCTAGACACAGCTTAACTGCATTAGCATTTTTAGTTGGTTCATTTTAACATTTAACAAATTACTACAAGTGAATGAAACCCGGTTGTAACCCAATTAATAAGTATAAGTGACAATAATCATAACTAAACATCATCTTCTAATCAAAAAGGATCCAGGCCGCTCGTGACCTTGAGCAAGGCTATCATGATAGATTTTACACTCTGCAGAGGTTTCGCCCTTTACCCACCAGTTGCGTAAAAGTTCAAAGGAACTTTGCACCCAACCACGCACATCAACACTTCTGAGGTGTGACGGCATAGGGACGCTACGAGGTTTTTCACAAGAAACCCTAACAAGACAGTAGCCGCTAGTTTAATAAGGCGGTGAGACCATAGGCACCGAGATCGATGTACGCCTACGGAGTCACACAATAGGGGGGTCGATGGCGTCCAGAGCGCGGGCATCGCACCCATCCATGCGCAACGCGTGGAGTTCCCCATCGCAGGGACTCCCAACACGGGACTGGGTCTAACGAGACCTAGCCGACGGATCGCCTGTCCTCGGTGGAATCCGGAAGCACCCTTTCACCTTGTGTCCACTAACGCCGTTGGCCCCAATGGTAGCCACTGGCAAGCTAGAGCCGTACAAGTTACTTGACCAAGACCAGAGCCATAATAGTTCTAGCGGTGGCGACAGGCTCCTGGGTTGCCGCTTTAAGAACCGGACCTTACGGAGAGACACTAGAGCAAAGCACACAGCACATGCTCTAGCTCCCTAAATCAAGTTGCTAAAAAGCAAGTTTTATCATTAATGTTGAAGTGAACTATTAGGTCAAAATTTACAGTTAAATAATGGTGACAGTGGCTGCGCATAGCAAAATCTATCCATATGCATAAGCCCAAGGTTATCAAAGGAACAAGATATACAAAACTAGGTACAACCTTAAGGGGAAATCAATTTAGACACATGCATATGAAATTAAATAAATGTAAAAGGTGTGTTTGGGTAGCAAGGATTGTCCGTGCTATAACTTACCTTCCTCGAAGTGCTGCTGCTGTGAGTCCTGCTCTAGAAAATCCTCACTGAGCTCGAACTCCAAAGCTAATGGCTCACCGACTGGACACGAAGCATCAAACAAGCCAGCACGCAAACCAATACATGCAAACAAATAATAATCTATTAGAACAGTACACCAAACAGTAGAAACAGTACATAAAAAGGTTTTAGAAATATTCTACGCTTCACTACGAACACATGAGCGAGAAAATCACACTAATCGGAGCTAAAACGAAAAAGATATGAGTTTTATAAGTTCTAGGGACCTGCTGGCAATTTTTAAAAGTTTCCAGGGGCTTAATTGAAAGAAAACAGGGACCTAAACATAATTTTGTATAAAAACCCGAGGTCTAACTCGTAAAAACGACTCCCTAGGATGGTGGGTTCTATTTTCTAAAAACTCAGGGGGGTTTTCATAAAAATCAAGACCTATCTCGAATTATTTTTGAACTAAACAAGACCGCGGGTTGATTACTAAAAAGTGGAGGGGCTCTTTAGCAAAAAGGGCTCGGCTGACCGTTACTTCGGGGTTTGACTCGACAGGGGGGTACGTGGGCCATTGGATTAAGATCCGACGGCCCAGATCTGTTCGGGCGGAAGGCGGGCGGCGGGGACAGAGCGGACGGCGGCGCTACTGTCGCGCGCGGCGGCGCATCGCCACCGCTAGCCCGAGATCGAGCTAGAGTGCTCGGCTTTCGACGTGGCTTGGCCCTACGGGATCAGCGGAGAATGGCGAGCACAAAGGTGGTGACCAAGTCGAGGGAGGAGCGGTGGGAGAGGCTGCCGACGGTGGCCGGCGGCTCGGGCGAGCACGCGCGTAGGGCTAGAGAGCAGAAGAGCGGGCGCTGAGGGCTTGGGGAGGACCCTTACCAGCGTGCGAAGCTAGCAGTGGGGTCCAATCAGCGGGTACGGCGCCGGAGGGGAGACTTCGACGGTGACCGAGGCTCGGCGGAGTTCTTGGCGGCGGCGCTGGGCGAGAGGGGTCCTGGAGAGATGTTCGGGCTGGGTGGAGGCGGTGTGGGGCATTGGGGGTGCTCGGGGTGGCTTTTATAGGCCGGGGAGGAGTCACAATTGGCAGGTGAGCCGGGGATTGGGCGGCGGCGGGATCGGCGGTGAGCTTTCCTTCGGGGTTGGGGGTTTCCAAGCGGGGGCGCGTCGGGAAAGGAAAGAGGAGGCGGGGAAGGTTCAGCGAAGTTGCCTAGGCGAGCCACGGGCGCGGGGAGGTTGCCAGCGCGGCCGGGCGGATTGGCGCGATTGGCGCCGGGGGGGAAAGAAAGGCGCGCGGCGGGAGGAGGAAGGAGGACCCGACAGGCGGGGTCCACGTGTCAGCGAGAGAAACGAGGGGGGAAGAGCTGCTGGCCCGGCCTGCTGCTTGGCCGCGCAAGAGCGGGCCGAGCGGGAAGAGCGGGCCGGGGAAAAAGAAAGAAAAAGGGGAGCTGGGCCGAGCGGGAAGAAAAGTAGGGGTGTGGAAGTGGATCGGGGAAAAATCTTAGGGGGCAAAATTAGACTCGGCTGGAATTAACTTTTCTAGGGCTCAAAGAAATGCAAATTAAATTTGAATTTAAACAGAATTTAAATTCCAACTTAATTTGCCAACAACCAAAACACTGTGCAGCAGCATGAATGCAACAAAAATGTTTCTACATCTTATATTTGATTTTAATATTCATAAATAATTCATTTAACCTATATTAAATATGAACAATTAAAATAAAAGCCAATTAATTACTAAAAATTTTAAATGGGCCATTTTTGGGTGTTACACCGGCCCAACACAAGGGGAAACGAGTAATCACTCCCCGTCTCAAGGACAACAAAATCCGAGGGACGTAGTACCCCCAAATTCGGACCGACACATTCATAATTACTCCCTCAGGGTAACGGATTGTCGAGTCCGCAAGTTGTACCTAGGCAGTTGTGGGAGACAAAGAGGAATAGCGTAACTTTTTAAATAGTACCTTTGACATAATGTTGACGCTGGCTCCCAGATCACAGAGTGCATCATCAATGCGACGATTCCAGATCGTGCACTGAATGATGGGCACTCCGAGATCTTCCTTCCTTTCCGGAGGGGTTTTTGTGATCGTCTTTCTTGCAGCTTTTGGCAGGTAAGCCCTCCTTGGTATTTCTAGCTCGACGTATGAGATGTCACCTGCATGGTAAATACGGAACGTACTACGAGATGTCTTACCATGTCTCGTAGTAATAGCTTTAACTGATTCAACGGGAGGTTCGGGTTGCCCCGGAATCTTTCCTGATTCAACAACAGGAACAACGGTAGCTAACTGAGCAACTTGAGTTTCTACCATTTTATTAAAGCTTAGTTGACTTTTCATAGCAGAAGAGAATGAATCCAACCTAGAGTCTATGCTTTCCAGGATTTTATCATTAGCAGCAAGCTTTTTACTAATATTTTCATTAATTTTTTTCTGGCCTAGCACAAGATCTCCAAGTGATGGCTGATTATTGAAATTGCTGGAATTGAAATTATTACCTTGTGGAGGCCTCTCGAATGGGAGGTTTGGGCGTGAATTACAGCTTTAATTGTCGTAGTTGTTCGGATGGTACCCGTTGTTGTTGGAGTTGTTGATGTAGTGATCATCTTCTCGCATTTCGGGATAGTCATTCCCCGAATGGCCAGCAATGCCACAGACCTTGCACGTCATGCGAGCGTCCATGGCTTGAACCGTTTCTTAAGCAGGGGCCTCCAGCTTCTTCATCAGGAGGTCCATCTTGGCAGCGAGCATGTCCAGAGCTTCTACCTGGTGAATTCCTTGGGTCCGTGGTTGGGCACGGTCATCGGTCCAACCTTGGTTTTCGACCATCTTCTCGATGAGGGTCTTTGCACGGTTCTCCTCAAGTGAGAAGAAGGAACCTCCAGCAGCAGCATCCAAATACTCACGGGCAGAGCTCTTAAGCCCATGGTGAAATTTTTGGATGATGAACCAATTCTGCATATCATGGTGAGGACAAGCAGAAATATAGTCCTGGAGGCATTCCCATGCCTCCGGGACGGTTTCATCTTTGAACTGCTGGAAACTAGCAATTTTATTCTAGAGGGCGTTGGTTTTCCCAACCGGAAAGAATTTTGGCAAGAATGCGCTAGTGCACTTATTCCATGAATCTATGGCTTCGCGGGCAGCATAAAACCATTGTTTTGCCTTGCCTAATAATGAAAACGGGAATAAACGTAGGTGAACGGCATCAATACTTACCCCGCGTATGGTGAAGGTGTTGCAAATCTCCAAGAAGTGCTGAAGATATGCGTTGGCATCCTCGTGAGGCTTGCCGCAGAATGGGCTAGCCCGCACCATGTTAACGAGGGCTGGCTTGAGCTTGAAGTTGCCATCTCCAACTGGCGGAGCTAGTCTGACTCGCACGTTCTCGCTCGATGGAGTAGAGAACTCACAGATCGTCTTGCTTGCCAACCTTGATGAAGCCGAGTCAACGATGGGAAGGACTGGGTTCGTCGGAATGAGTTGCTTCTGATAAGGCACAACACGAGGTCGCACTTTCCTCACAAGAGACTCAGGATTTTCTTGATAGTTTGACAGTAGTTGGAAACAAGTCATGCACTACTCTCCTTCACAAGACCAACGAAATAGAGCAAGGATAAAACCCGCTTGAGTAGCGGTATACTCAACTAAGATAGCTCAAGATAAATGTTTAAAAGTAATCTAGCCAATTGCTTCCCCGGCAACGGCGCCGGAAATGCTTGTTGGCATTTCTTACGATCCAATATCAGGATTGTAAATCCCAGTACTGGGGTAAGGAGTATCTTAGTGGTTTTCCTTGTGGCTTAGTAAAATATATCAATATTTTGCAAGCGGACAGAATTACCGTTGTAGCACTTTACCAGAGAGTAATTCGAGGTATCATAATTTATATTTCCGCAGGGAAGCTTTAGCAAGAATACTAGTAAACGAGTATTTGAGACTATCAGAGAGGAGTACCCTACTTAAAAAGACATGGGAGAATGGTATTGGATAGGAGTGGTTAACCGTGACACAGCTCAAGGGTGGCTCAAATAAGAGAGGAAAGGAGTAGCTAGTTGGGAGGACAACGAGACAAGATAAAGGATTCCTGGGTATTTGTCTATTTGGGTTACTCGAGTCTAGAGATACAGTAGCTGGGAAACAGCTCTAATAGGTCAAGGATAACTCTAATACCTTAGCTTCAGGACAACTGAGCCAGTGACACACAAACAGGGATGAGAAGGTGTGCCACCAACCACGCACTCTGGGATCCTGTGGGGCCAGGTCAGGCGTGATGGACTACGTAGGCCATATAGGGCTGTCACCACCTAACGGCTACCACCTCCATGTCAACCCAGGTACAATCTAAGGCCACTACCTAGTCTAGGTTCCACACCTACACTAGACAATGACTACTTACTACGCTAGCAGAAGCAAGCAATCCTATCAATACCCCAGTGACAATTCACCACAAGTATCGAACAGAAACGAAGAACACACTAAGGTAAAGACTTAAGCAAGAACTGGAAGAACTAAGATCACAACGACTATAGTCTAAACATGAAATACTTGCAACTAGAATAAAGTAGAAGTAGAATATAAATAACTCAGAGAAAATGACAAAGATAACTTATATTGATAACTTAAAGTCAACAAAAGAAAAGGAAAAGATACAAGAGATTTACTAGAGCTTCTGAAGACGACTCTGGAACCTCCGAGGCACAACTCGACTCAACTCTAACTCCCAACTAAACTCCTTGGCTTGAGTGTGTGTTGAAACAAGGCATTGGACACTTGTATTTATAGTGACTGAGGTCGGTGAAGCTTGAGTGGCGGCCAATGAACCCTAGGGTCGGTTTCGGCCAGTTTGGCCGAACTCACTGGGTTCGAGCGAACTGGATGAGTTCGGCCAAACCATGTCGGTTTAAAAGCCCCCTGACCTATTTAAAATTATAACCCGCCGTCATGTTTTAGCATTTTTGCACGTTAGCCCCCAAGTCTATAGCATAAATTCACATAGGTCCCTGGTTTTTCACAAACTAGCCCTTGGAACTTTTAAAAACTTGCCAAAAGGTCCCTAGAACTTAAAATTGATCTTTTTTGTTTTAGCTCCGATTAGTGTGATTTTTGCGCTCATGTGTTCGTAGTGAAGCGTAGATTATTTTTAGAAGCTTTATTTGTACTGTTTCTACTGTTTGGTATACTGTTCTAATAGAATATTATTTGTTTTGCATGTATTGGTTTGCATGCTCGCTTGTATGGTGATTCGTGTCCAGTCGGTGCGCCGTACGCTTTGGACTTTGAGTTCGGTGAGGACTTTCCGGAGCAGAACCCACAGCAGCAGCAACAGACGCACTTCGAGGAAGGCAAGTTATAGCACGGACAATCCTTGCTACCTAAACACCCTTTTTACATACATTTACTTTCATATGCATGTGTCTACATTGATGTCCTATTAAGGTTGTACCTAGTTTGTTTACTCCTATCCTTTGATTACCTTGGGTTTATGCATATGGGTAGATTTTGCTATGCGCAGCTACTGTCACCATTATTTAACTATTAATTTTGTCTTAATGGTTCACTTCAACATTAATGATGAAACATGCTTTTTAGCAATATGGTTTAGGGAACTGGGGCATGTGCTGTGTGCTTTGCTCCAGTGTCTCTCCATAAGGTCCGGTTCTTAAAGCGGCAACCCAGAAGCCTATCGCCACCGCTAGAACTATTATGGCTCTGGTCTTGGTCAAGTAGCTTGTACGTCTCTAGCTTGTCAGTGGTTACCGGGATGGCCGACGGCGCTATGAGAACCACTCGTGAGTGTATGGTTTGATCCACCAAGGATGGGTGATCCGTCGGCTATGCCCCCATGAGGCACAGTCCCGTGTTGGGAGTCCCTGCGATGGGGAACTCCGCACGTTGCACATTGTTGGGTGTGATTCCCGTGCTCTGGACGCCATCAACCCCCTTATGGTGTGACTCCGTAGGCGTACGTCGATCTCGGTGCCTAGGGCCATACTATCTGTGTTGTACCATAGCGGCCACTGTCTTGTTAGGGTGTCTTGTGAAAAACCTCGTAGCATCCCTATGCGGTCACACCTCAGAAGTGTGATTTGTGAGGTCTGATCCACCTCTGCGTGGTTGGGTTTAAAGTTTGTTTGAGCTTTCACGCGACTGGTGGGTAAAGGGCGAAACCTCTGCAGAGTGTAAAATCTATCATGATAGCCTTGCTCAGGGTCACGAGCGGCCTGGATCCTTTTTGATAAGAAGATGATGTTTATTTATGTTTAATGTCACTTATACTTTATTAATTGGGTTACAACTGAGTTTTCATTCACATGTAGTAATTTGGTAAATGTTAAAATGAACCAACTAAATATGCTAATGCAGTTAAGTCGTGTCTAGCCTATTTTGAGCCTTCATACCCGTGCTATACTTTCTAAGTAATTGTTTACTTACACTTGTCATTTTATTCAACAAAATCCCAGATGGGTAAACAGATTGGACTGGGCATGAGTCTGCTGCTGAGTTTCCCGAAGATTTACCGTACTACTGAGCTGTGGTCTCCCAGTCATAGTCCCTGTGGATGGTGGCTCCATTAGTTTGAGAGTTTATTAGTCTTCCGCTGTTATTGCTTAGATTATTTATGAAGCACTCTGATGTAAACACTTTATTTAATGAAGAATGTATTCCAGCATATGTTCTCTGTTTATCATATTTGTTCGCTATATGTGTACTATGACTTCCTGGGCACACATATGGCCGCATTCGGGTTTTTGTGAAAATCCGGGTGTGACAGATTGGCATCAGAGCCGTGCTGACTGTAGGATCGCAGCCTAGTTAGAATGGTTGACAAATCTTAGGAGACCACCATGATTATGTCTTATATGTCGTCTAGATTCACTTTTTTTTCAACACTTAAATCCAGTCGAGTCTTGTGTGAATCATATCTTTAGGTGCTTGAAATGATTGTCATTATGCTTATGCTTGATTTGGATTTTTGTAATGGTTGTGATGGGCGTAGACGCAAGTCTACTACCATCTAGATACATGACTAAGGTTTAAGGACTTTAGTGATTAAATAGAGGGGGGGTATTCATTTCTCTTGTTCTTTTTCAATCAAGCCCTCCGTCATAACCAACTAGTAATCCTCTGAGGTCACCAACAGGAATTTTTATGAAATTTATTTATTAATGATAGATGGTGAACACAAGGAGCAACCCCGGTGCCAGCAGACTGCCACCACCACCTCCCACCATTGAGCAGATGATGCTCATGCAGACCCAGCTGATGCAGCAAATGGCTCAGACGATGGCGATGATGCAGCAGAACCAACAGAATCCGCCACAGCACAACATGCCGCCCCGCGACAAGAGGGGTGAATTCCTGAAGGGACATCCTCCTATCTTTAGCAAGGCCACCGACCCCCTGCAGGCTGATGATTGGCTCAAGGCGGTGGAGAGACAACTCGACATCACACAGTGCAACGACCGGGAGAAGGTGTTGTATGCCGGAGGACAGCTCTAGGGACCGGCACTGGACTGGTGGGACTTGTACCAGTACGCTCACGTCGACCGTACTCAGATCACTTGGCAGGAGTTCCGCAGCAGCTTCCGCTCCCACCACGTGCCAGAAGCTCTGATGACCCTAAAGAAGAAGGAGTTCCTGGCACTGAAGCAAGAAGGGATGAGTGTCACCGCCTACCGTGACAAGTTCTTCGAGTTGGCCCTCTATGCTCCGGAGGACGTGGACACCGACAAGAAGAAGCAGTCCAGGTTCTGTGACGGCTTGCAGGATGCTTTGCAGTACCAGCTGATGTGCACCACGTTCCACAACTTCCAGGAACTGGTGGACGATGCTTTGATGTTGGAACACAAGCGCCGTGAGATGGAGGAGAAGAAGAGGAAGTTCCAGGGCCAGCAGATCGGGAGCAGCAGTTGCCCCTGTTTCGTTCCTCCTCAGGGCAGTCAGCAGATGGGGAGCTAGTAGCGCTCCCAGAGTCAACCCGGCCCGTTCAACCGTGGCCAGTACCAGCAGCGCCCCCAGTACCCTCAGGTGCCACAGCAGCAGCGTCCTTAGAACCAGCTGCAGAATGTCCCAGCTCAGCGCCACCAGACGCAGCAAGGTCCCGTTCAGCGCCCCAACCCCGTCAACAACACGCCAGTGGGTCCCTGAGCGTGTTATCACTGTGGAGAGCAGGGGCACTATGCCAATGTCTGCCCCAAGAATACCCAGAACGCCAACCATCTGGTCGGACAGCAGCAGGCCAACCGGGGACCCCAGAACCCCGCTAGAGGCAAGGTCAACCACATGGGTGCAGAAACTGCAGAGGGAGCTACTGACGTGGTTGTGGGTACGTTCCTTGTCAACTCGACCCCCGCAACTGTTTTATTCATTTTTGGAGCTTCGCATGCTTTCATCTCTGCTTCGCATGTGTCCCTATGCAGTCACACCTCGGAAGTGTTGATTTGCGTGGTTGGGTGCAAAGTTCTTTTGAACTTTTACGCGACTGGTGGGTAAAGTGCGAAACCTCTGCAGAGTGTAAATCTATCATGATAGGCTTGCTAAGGGTCACGAGCGGCCTGGATCCTTTTTGATTAGAAGATGATGTTTATTTATGTTTAATGTCACTTATACTTTATTAATTGGGTTACAACTGGGTTTTCATTCACTTGTAGTAATTTGGTAAATGTTAAAATGAACCAACTAAAAATGCTAATGCAGTTAAGCCGTGTCTAGCCTATTTTGAGCCTTCATACCCGTGCTATACTTGCTAAGTAATTGTTTACTTACACTTGTCATTTTATTCAACAAAATCCCGGATGGGTAAACAGATTGGGCTGGGCATGAGTCTGCTGCTGAGTTTCCCGAAGATTTACCGTACTACTGAGCTGTGGTCTCCCAGTCAGAGTCCCTGTGGATTGTGGCTCCATTAGTTTGAGAGTTTATTAGTCTTCCGCTATCATTGCTTAGATCATTTATGAAGCACTCTGATGTAAACACTTTATTTAATGAGGAATTTATTCCAGCATATGTTCTGTGTTTATCATCTTTGTTCGCTATATGTGTACTATGACTTCCTGGGAACACATATGGCCGCATTTAGGTTTTTGTGAAAATCCGGGTGTGACAACCTCCCTTGGCCCTGGACGCCTCAGATTGCTCCTCGGAGGCGGTTGGCAGTTGGGGGCGGTTCGGCCGAACCGCCTCTGTTCGGCCAAACTGGGCTGGCGGCCCAGGCCTGCCCTCCTGCACCACCTCTTGCTATGGACCACCTGGGCTGCCTTGTCTTGATGCATTTCGTGTTGGTTCGGCCCACGGATGATGTGGCAGTGATCCACGTGGCCTGCACGGTCGTCGCTTGGTCGTTGCTGACGGGACGAGTATTGGTGGTTGAAAACGTGCCGTAACGACCGCCAACAGAAATTTAATTGGCGTTAAAAATAAGCTTTTGTGCATCTTGCTCTTGTCGGGCCATACGATTTCTCCGGATAGTTAGCCTATTACGTTTAAGCACCTAGTTTTGCTGACCACCGCTCATGGAGAGGATGGCTTACCATGACTACAATGCTCTCATGGAGGCTTAGTTGCAGGCGGCACGCAAGATCGAGGTTTCACGGATTAAGGCCTGTGCTACCTGAGTATATTTAATAATCGTCGAGACGAGACGTACATGACATGAAGAAAACAACACGATAGTCGAAACTGTGTGAGAAAAGACACTGGTGTGCACCGAGTAGGTCGACAATTGTCACATGGACATGGAGAAAAAGCTACGCACAAGACGATTTATGTAAAGCGTAAAAATATTAAAAATACTTAGCTTGATTAGTGGCTGAGTTGAAGTAGTCGTCATGCCTGGAGAAGTGATTGTCGATAAAGCCAACTAATCTGGATGTGTCCCGGACTGATGTTTAATGTTACGCAGGTCTGACTACGGATGAAGGTCGTCGTATTTCCTGTACACTTGTTGCGGCGCATGTTGACCCATGCATCTACATAAGCACATAAAATTTCCAATCTGTCCAAAGAGTACCGACGTGTAAGTAAGCAAGAGCAGATTAAACTTCTTGACCATAAAAGGTAATAGATCCAATACGTAGTAAGCAAGGAAAATAAATCTTCCCTCTTAAACTTCAATTCAAGTAGATTAAAAACACATGCAGACCGGCCAATACTTGATTAGCAAGCTTGCACAAGCATCAGAGACCTGCTCCATGCATGCGCTGTGCAGAACAATGTCAACATTGTTGGACCCCGCTGGACTAAATTTAGCTGGCTCCTCACGCAGACTGCTGCAGTCTCCACAAACCGATCGGTGCATCTGGCTGCTTGGAATCTGCGGCAGGTGATCACTCCAACCATCAATCTTTTTGAAACAATCGGCTGACTGATGTAGTCGTGTGCCCAACAGCAACCATACAATTCGAAAACTGGTTGGTTCGGACGGGTTCTCAAATCGGATCTGAGATGTGCTTAGGGCTGGCCTTCACGCCCGCGGAGAAGATGCCGCGAGATTGATCTGCCATCAAGCTAGCTATAAAAAAACTCGACAACCACCCCTACCTGGCACGCCAACTGTCGGATCTAAGAGCCAGCAATCCACTAGGGGATACACGAGTGGTAGATTTATAGGAGAGGGATCGCCGAGTTGAGTAGCTTGAAGGTGATCTAGGAAATACGGTTTAGACAGGTTCGGGCTACCCGGAGGTATAATACCCGACGTCCTATGTTGGTGGTGGTTTGTATTGCTTGTGCTCGACAATGCTTCAGGAAGCAATGGCGAGCTTTGTGGTTACAAAGAATGCGTCAACCATGGATTCTCTTGGTCCGTCTATCTAGGGACCCCTGCCCTCCTTTATATATCCCAGAAGGTAGGGTTACATGGAAGTCTCCTAGTCGGTTACAATATGGGAGTCCTAGTAGGGATCTACTAGGACTTGATCTTCTTCCTTGTTTAGGCAAGCGGGCCGGCCGCCACCCATCTCGGTGATGGGCCTAGGGGTACCCATATCCCACAGGCGCCACTTGCCTCGAAGGAGAACGGACGGGAGGCGATTGCGGGAGGACGGCGCCGCCGCAGGTTCCCTCTCTCTCCTTCCTCCTTCGATGTCCTCTCGCATCTATAGCCATACCCTACCGAGCCCCTCTCCCCATTGGTCCATCTCACCCTCAATCTTCCCTACTTCCTCCACCTCCTCTTGCGCGACTCATACAGATGGATGTGCACCGATGGCATCCTCGTTGCCTTCTCGCCCAATTTCTTATCCATGCAGATCTATGATGCCTCCCAATAGCCCCTCCTTTATCTCTTTCCCTCAATTTCAGCACACATAGAAACCCTAATCCTCTCTTGACTGCACTTTTTTCAGGTTGCTGCTCTAATGTTGGTTGCTCTGCACAACACCAGATGGATGATTTAATCTTGTAGGGAGTGGATGCAGAACTAGCAGCTATGCCAAAATGAGACTTTAGATGAAGTCAACATAATTAGAAGTGTTCAAGTCAGTACTGAATGGAACGCTTTTAGGGACCAGCTAGCTGATGAAATGTTTGCTGAGTACAGACATGAACTTGAGATGGAATAGGTTGTGTGGGTTTGCTGGTTTTTGGTGGCTTTTGGTGTGTGGGACAGCTAGCCAATGGTGCCTTTTCTGGTTCCAGTGTACATGCATCATCTAGGAAAAAAGAAACCAATATTATATGCTATCAACCTACTCTAACTTTCGTGATCTTTGTTGGTATTTTTTGGATAGCACCATGCAAGCAGCAAAAGGAAATAGGGTATACCTCACATGGACAGATAAGATGGACACAACCTTGTTGGCTGTCCTTGTACAGCATCACAATAATGGTTATCATGCTCAAAATGGATGGAAGCCACATGTCTACAATGCAGCTATAAAGAATATGCGTGAGAAGTGTAATTTGGAGATGACAAAGGATAACAGAACATCAAGGTGTGAAACTTTTGACAAGAACTATGAAATCATTAGCAATATCCTTTCTTAGAGTGGATTTGGATGGGATTGGGAAAATAATAAGCTGTCAATTGACAGTAATGACGTGTGCAATAGATACGCGGAGGTAAGAACATGAACAACTTTCTCCTGTTTTTCTTTTGTCATATAAAAAGGCAGTAAATTGATATATATATATATATATATGTGTGTGTGTGTGTGTGTGTGTGTGTTTTGTAGGGTAACAAGACAGCAGCTTGCTATAAGAACAAAGTAGTGAAGAATTGGGATGCAATCAGCACCATTTAGTGCAGGGATCAAGCCAATGGTGATGGTGCCCAAACAGGTGATGAGAGTGCTCAAGTTTGCCCTGAACAAGCTGATGATTTATCCCCAGATTTGCCACCAAAGAGGCAGCAAACTGGTGATGCCATTCTGTCCATGCTTGGAGATATGAAGAACTCGTTCAATGATGCTTTGAAGTCCACTGAGCCACTAATGTTGCCTCAAGTTACTGCTCCTTCCGAAATACTTGCAGTACTTCAAATGATATCGGGTTTGGCTAGATGTGGCATGCTGAAATGTTATGAGAAACCGATCCTTAATGAACGTTTATTCCAAGCACTTATGGAACTCCCAATGGCCATGAGGAAGGAATGGCTCTTGGTGTTGAACGAGAAGAATGACAGTTGATGGATCTTCTGTATGCTTGTAGTGGTCAAGAACTTGTGATCCTAAGTAGGTGCTTCCTGCTTGTAGTGATTAAGAATTTGTCTATCCTAAGTAGGTGCTTGTTGTAATGGACAAACTTATCTTTTGTGTTCTATTGTCGGCACTGCTAGCAACCTTTGAACCTATTGTTGCTGTCATGGTATTATCTATATAATGGTTGCTTCGATATTGTTACTGTTAATATTTTTCTCACATTTTTCCATGATATCCTACTGTTTTTATATTTTTTAGAATATTTCTGCTACTTCTATATTTTTAAGAATATTTGTTTTTAAACCATTTTTATATGTATAAAGTAATATATAAACATTTCAATACATCCACAAGTCATAGAAACTACATTTTGATACATATATAACACTGTATAATACTCAAACTCTTCAAAATATACAATATACAATTCAGATGTTTCTGCATCTATCGATGATTTATGTTGAGCACGTCTGCTAGGGGGTACCCCAGGAAGTAGATTTGTGGGTCTCGCCGAGTTCTAGGAACGATAGTGCACGAGTTCGTGCACTATCGTTCCTAGAACTCGGCGAGACGCACAAATCTACTTCCTGGGGTACCCCCTAGCAGACGTGCTCGACATAAATCGTCGACACTTGGCGCCCACCGTGGGGCCTACTCGCCGAAGCTCGAAATTAGGCGCGATGGGATCAAGCTTCATCACCGACAACATTGAGGAGGGTGCAACTTTCATCTTCGGCGCGTGGACCTTTGTTGCAGATGGCAAAGATAACTTCACAAGTTTCCTTGCTGATCATCCAGGTCCGTACTCGACGATGGCGTCTCTAAGGGAGCCGCTCCGCGAAACACCTGCCTCGACAACCACTCCGGCGACGATTTCGATCTCAATTCCGACACCTCACAGGAATTCGAACTCGACTTCGACCCCAACTCCGATCAGGATCACTCCAAATGATATCGGGTACAACTCGCTTCCAAATATGGAAAGGGTTGGGAACTCTGAGACGGCTATGCCATCGGACAACCCCTCGAATCAATTCCTACTCGGAGTCCCCAAAGCCACGTCTACATATCAACAGATCCACACCGCAGAGCTGAGGGAACATGTATTGAAAGTCGACAGTCCAACCGTGGAAGGCAGCAAGAATTCTGAGTCGGCGATTGAGCCATCAGATGACAACGAAGACGACGATTTCACGGTTCTACTGAGCGACAACCCTGACAACATTGCACGCTTAACCTATTGTGCCCACTTCAAGACTGACTACGATCTTAAAGAACCACTCGTGTATCTCCCATCAGGACTCGTAGTAACCAGGACACCAGGAGGACTTGTTGTTCACTGGCCTGGCGCTATACCTACCGAAGCCTATCGAGACAACGAGTCAAGGCTAGCCACAACAATTCTGGAAGAACTACCTTACCAGGACGGTCGGATAGCTTCCATCACTTCCTCCTCCTCCGACAGCACAGGGGACAACTTCTCCAACGCCCTGACTCTGTTACTACAGACTTCTCTGGATCCTGGCAGACAAGTCTTCATGGCCGGCTCGGGCGATCAAGGCACCCAATATGATCGCGAGCTGATTGGCGACATCTTCGAAGAAGAACCCACTGCCAATGGAGAATCTGAGGAACAGAGAACCTCAAGGCAAGCAAGGAACGCCAAGCGAAAGCAAAGGCGTCTTAACACAGCCATACGAGCTAACGCAACCCGAAACCTCATAAGAGATTTCGCGATGGTTGGGGATCAGCCGGTGCTCCAGGACGCCCCAATGAACATCTTCGTCGCTGCAGAAATCGTCAGGTCCATGCCGGAAACACCACAAATCAGGCAGGTCCTGACCCTCCTAGAGACAGCTCGCGAGAATATCAGCACCGGTCCTACATTAAGTCACCACGCGTCAAGCGGCAGACGTCCTGAAGGCAGACCCTTGCACGACCACACAACATTAGCCCACCCAAGTCACGCTCCTTGAGAGCCATCGTACGGAGCAGCTGGAAGGCAAGCTAACGCGCAAGTCCCCAATGCCAGACCTCAAGATGGCAACAGGCCACGTAACGGGCCCAACCGTGATAGCGACCTCCGCTCCCATATCAACGCCAACCAAGATGCCCGCTCAGTAATATAGTCAAGTAGAGTGTCACACCCGGATTTACACAGAAACCCGAGATGCGGCCATATGTGTTCCCAGGAAGTCATTACACATATAGCAAACAAATATGATAATAGAACACAATGCTCGAATAATATAAAAGGTTTTACATCAGAGTTTGACTCAAACTTAATGAAAAATTTACAGCGGAAGACTCAAAGACTAATCTCTCTCTAATCTAAATGAAGCCGAAGTCCATAATCCACAGGGACACTGACTGGTTGAGCACAACTAGTAGAAAGGCAGATCTTCAGGAAATTCGACGGCAGCAGTACCTTCTAATCCATCTGTTACCCATCTGGGATTTTGCCCAAAAGTAATAGCAACAGCAAGTGTAAGTAACAGAGTTACTTAGCAAATACAACACAGATTATGAAGGCTAAAAAGTAAGGCTTGACTCGGCTGAACTGCATTAGCATTTTTAGTTGGCTGATTTTAGTTTGATTCGAGGGTCTCTCGAGGGTATTCGAGGGAGTCTCGAAGGTATTCGAGGGTATCTCGAGGATACAACATTTATGTGAATCCCGGTTGAATTTCCCCAATTAATAAAGTAGAAGTAGGCATTAAACAATAATAATAAACATCATCTTCTAATCAAAAAGGATCCAGGCCGCTCGTGACCCTGAGCAAGGCTATCATGATAGATTGTACACTCTGCAGAGGTTTCGCCCTTTACCCACCAGTCGCGTAAAAGTTCAAAGAACTTTGCACCCAACCACGCGGAGGTGGATCAGACCTCACAAATCACACTTCCGAGGTGTGATCGCATAGGGACGCTACGAGGCTTTTCACAAGACACTTTAACAAAACAGTAGCCGTTATGGTACAACCTAGGCAGCATGACCCAAGGCACCGAGATTGACTGACTCCCAGGGCGCTCCGAATAGGAGGGTCAATGGCGTCCAAGCGCGGAAAAATAACAACAATAGCAGAATAAAATAGCGCAACATGTGGAACCTCCGCCAAACGGAAGCTCCCAACACAGAACTGTGCCTCACTAGGGCATAGCCAACAGCTATTCTGTCCTCGGTGGATCAAACCATACTCTCACCCATGCTTCCCATAACGCCGGTGGCCCATCGGTAACCACTGTTGAATTAGAGCCGTACAAGTTACTTGTCCAAGACCAGAGCCATTATAGTTCCGGCGGTGGCGACAGGCTCCTGGGTTGCCGCTTTAAGAACAGGTCCTTATGGAGAGACACTAGGGCCAAGCACAAAGCGTACGCCCTAGCTCCCTGATCCATGTTGCTAAAAAGCAAGTTTTACCATTAACATTGAAGTGAAACATTAAGTCAAGATTAACAGTTAAGCAAAGGTGACAGTAGCTGCGCCTAGCAAAGTTCTACCCAAATGCAATAACCCAAGGTAATCAAGGTATAGGGTAAACAAAACTAGGAACAACCTTAATAGGATAACAATTTAGACACATGCATATGCAGTAAATAATGTAAAGGTGTGTTTTAGGTAGCAAGGATTGTCTGTGCTGTACTTGCCTTCTACAAACTGCTGCTGCTGTTCCTGATGCTGCTGGTACCCGTACCCCTCGAACTCGAGCGTGAACGGCTCACCAACTGGACTCTCGAAGGAACACACAAGCATCCATAAAAGCCATTACATGCAAGCAATATTAATCTATTAGAACAGTACACCAAACAATAAGGAACAGAAGAAAGAAAGCTTCGAAACTAATCTACGCTTCGCTACGAACACAAGAACGCGAAAATCACTCAAATCGGAGCTAAAACAGAGAAGCTATGGCGTCTCTATGGTTCGAGGCTAAACTGCGAAAGTTTCGAGGGTCAAAACAAAATTTTATTTGAAGATTCGAGGGTTTTCCTGTTAAAAGACAAAACTGGGCCTCGGGCGCAACTTTAAAAACTTGCAGGGGTTAAAACAAAAGAAAAAGGACTCAATTGAAAATACTTTTGAACCAAGTTGGACTGCGAGTTGATTTCAAAAACGTGAAGGCTTCTTTTGCAAAACAGTCAGCTTCGAAGGCACCCTCCGGTTCGAGCAGGGCCTCGAACTGACGCGGCGGCGTAGGATCTAGATCTAATGGCTCAAAACAAAACGGCTTTTCGAGGGGTATGCTGGCTTCGAGGCTTGACGCTAGCGACGCTCGAACACAGCGGCGGAGAAACTACTGGATCGATAGCGGACCAAAATTAGCGCAGAGCACGGCAAGAATCGGAGCAAGAACGCTATGGAGAGCTTCGGGTTTTCAAGGCGAACCTCCTGGAGTGCTTTCCGACGAGTGCGAAGCTCCGACGGCGAAGATCGAGGGTGGGTCTCGAGCGAGGCGGAACTTCTTCCGACAAGAACGGTCTCGAGCGAGGCGGAACTTCTCGGCGAGAACAGCAGCTAGGGTTGTGGCTCGATTGGAAAGATTGAAAGGAAGATCAAGACGGCGACTATAAATAGAACAAAGACCGGCCTCAGGTCCAAGTCTTGGCGTTCGTGTCAAGGAAGGATTCGGCGACGGCGGTAGCGTCGGAGTCGGTCTCGAGATAGAGTCCTAGTCGAAGTCGAGGGTCTAGGAAGGAAACGGCTCGGCGCCAGAAAAGAAAATAGAAGGCAAAGCCTAAAAGCGAAATTTGAATTGGATTTTAAAATCCGATTTGAACTTCAAACAAACGAATCTCAATGCAGCCAGCATGAATGCATCAAAAATGTTTCTAGCCTTATCTTTGATTTTATTTCTCATAAATAATTTGTTTTCCTTAGATACATATGAGCATAAATTAAATAAAAGCGATTTAATTACTAAATTTTAAATTAGGCATTTTTAGGGTGTTACAAACCTACCCCCCTTAAGATGAATCTCGCCCTCGAGATTCGGGTGTGGATTGGAATAACTGTGGATATTCTGCTCTGAGGTCTTCTTCTCTTTCCCAAGTCGCTTCATCCACTGAATGGCGACTCCACTGGACCTTGCACATCCGGATCACTTTATTTCTGGTGACTCTTTCTGACTCTTCCAAAATTCTGACAGGATGCTCAGTATAGGTAAGATCTTCCTCCACATTTAGCTCATCAATTGGAATCTGTTCCTCAGGTACTCGCAAACACTTTTTCAACTGAGACACATGGAATACATCATGTACTCCTGCTAACTTCTCTGAAAGCTCTAACTGATATGCCACCTCACCTTTCCGACCAAGTACCTTGAACGGTCCAATGTATCGAGGTGCTAACTTGCCCTTGACGTTGAACCTCTTCACGCCTCTCATGGGTGACACCTTGAGATACACGAAATCTCCAACTTCAAAGCTGAGATCTCTCTGTCGGTTATCTGCATAGCTCTTCTGTCTGGATTATGCCACTTTCAGATTCTGTCTGATTATCTGCACTTGTCGCTCTGCTTCTCTTAGTATTTCAGGTCCAAACACCTGACTTTCTCCCGTCTGATTCCAGAATAGTGGTGTCCTACACTTTCTGCCATACAGAGCCTCGAATGGTGCCATCTGCAAACTGTTCTGATAGCTATTATTGTACGAGAATTCCGCGTACGGTAAACTCTTGTCCCAACTGGCACCATATTGTAGAGCACATGCTCTCAACATATCCTCCAATATCTGGTTCGTCCGCTCTGTCTGCCCATCTGTCTGCGGATGGTAAGCTGAACTGAACTGTAGCTTAGTGTCCATAGACTCATGCAATTGTCGCCAAAAGTGTGATGTGAACTGGGTACCTCGATCTGACACTATTCTTTTCGGTACTCCATGCAAACACACAATCCTCTCCATATACAACTCGGCTAGTCTGGCTCCCGAGTAGGTGGTCTTTACTGGAAGGAAATGCGCCACCTTGGTCAGACGATCCACAATTACCCAGATGGAGTCAAATCCTCTCTGAGTGCGGGGTAAGCCTGTGATGAAATCCATACCGACTTCTTCCCACTTCCATTCAGGTACCTTCAGGGGCTGGAGCAAACCTGCTGGCCTTTGATGTTCAGCCTTAACTCTCTGACATGTGTCACAGAGAGCCACATAGGTTGCCACATCACGCTTCAATCCATACCACCAGAATCTCTCTTTGATATCTTGGTACATCTTGGTACTACCCGGGTGTATCGAATACGCCGATTCATGGGCTTCCCTGAGAATTGCATCCCTGATCTGCACTACATCCGGTACACAGATCCTCTCCTCATACCACAATGTTCCTTGGTCATCCACTCGAAAGCCAGGGGATTTTCCTAATGCCACCAGTTCCATGATTTCCTTAATCTTCTCATCTGTGAGCTGTCCTTTTCTGATCTCTTGTTCCAAGGTCGGTTCTACTGCCATCTCGGTGACGCTGGTTACAAATCCCAGACTCATCCTCTCAAACTCTAAACTGAGTTCCTCGGGTAGACAATGTCCCGTGATCTTATTCACATAGCTCCTTCTACTCAGAGCATCTGCCACCAGGTTGGCCTTCCCTGGATGATAGTGAATCTCCAGGTCGTAGTCCTTGATCAACTCTAACCAACGACGTTGCCTCATATTCAGGTCTGATTGTGTGAACACATACTTGAGACTCTTGTGGTCAGTGTAAATATCACACTTATGACCAATCAAGTAATGCCTCCAAATCTTCAAAGCATGCACCACAGCTGCTAACTCCAGATCATGTGTCGGGTAGTTCTGCTCATGTTTCCTCAACTGCCTCGATGCATAAGCTACTACTCTGCCTTCTTGCATCAGTACACATCCCAATCCTATACGGGATGCATCGCAATAGATAGAGAAGCTCTTGGTTATATCCGGCAACACTAGCACGGGTGCTGTTGTCAGCCTCTTCTTCAATTCTTCGAAGCTAACTTGACACTCCTCAGTCCAGACAAACTTGGCATTTTTCTCCAATAACGCCGTCAGGGGTTTAGCAATCTTGGAGAATCCCTCAATGAACCTCCGGTAATATCCAGCCATTCCAAGGAAACTCCTGATTTCACTCACATCCTTAGGCGGATTCCAACTCAACACATCGCTAACCTTCTTCGGATCAACGGCCACTCCGCCATTGGACAACACGTGACCCAAGAATTCTACTTCCTTCAACCAAAACTCACACTTGCTCAACTTGGCATACAACTGATGCTCACGGAGTCTCTGCATCACCAACCGCAGATGTTCCTCATGCTCTTCCTCATTCTTGGAGAAAACCAGGATATCGTCAATGAACACCACTACGAATTTGTCTAGATAGTCCATGAACACACTATTCATCAAATACATGAAGTATGCCGGTGTATTTGTCAATCCAAAAGACATGACAGTGAACTCATATAGACCATATCGGGTTGTGAAGGCTGTTTTGGGGATGTCAGTCACTCGTATCCTCATCTGATGGTAACCGGATCGGAGATCGATCTTAGATAACACACACGCTCCTTTCAACTGGTCGAAGAGATCATCAATCCTTGGCAACGGGTACTTGTTCTTGATGGTCACTTCATTCAAAGCTCGGTAATCCACACACAACCTCTGGGTTCCATCTTTCTTATCCACAAACAAAACCGGTGCTCCCCAAGGGGATGAACTAGGACGAATATACCCTTTTGCTAACAATGCCCTCAATTCCTCCTTAAGTTTCTCTAGTTCTTTTACTCCCATTCTATATGGCCTCTTAGCTATAGGTGCAGTACCAGGCTTAAGATCAATAACAAATTCAACTTCGCGGTCTGGGGGCATACCTGGTAACTCATCTGGAAACACATCTGGGAAATCGCACACCACTCTGATGTCTTCCAGTGCTACACCCTCGGCTTGATAGATCTGATTATGTCCCACGGGGCTAGCTGCTTGGTACTCCACTTTCTCACCAGTCTTTGCTGTCAGCTGCACTGTTCTTTTGGAGCATTGAATCACCCCATCATATCTGGCTAACCAGCTCATACCCAGAATCAAGTCAAACCCAAGAGTTTCTAGGACTATTGGGTTCGCCACAAAGTCTACCCCCCTTATTGTGACGGTGATACAGGGGCAACGTAAAGTGGCTCGCTATTCTCCCCCAGGTGAACTAACTACCATGGGGTTCCCCATAGGTTGCAAGATCATCATGTTCTTTTTCACGAAAGTAGCAGATATGAAAGCATGTGAAGCTCCAGTATCAAACAAAACAGTTGCGAGGGTCGAGTTGATAGGGAACGTACCCACAACGACATCTGTTGCTCCTTCGGTGGTTTCAGCACCCATGTGGTTGACCTTGCCCCTTGCTAGGTTCTGCTGCTGGTTCCCATTCTGGTTCTGCGGTTGTCCACCCCTCGAATTGCTGTTCTGATCGACGGTGTTCTGGACCTTTCGAGGGCAGGCGTTGGCATAGTGTCCCAGATCACCACATCCGAAACACCTTGGTGATGTAGGTGTATTGCCGGCCGGATTGGGGCGTTGAACAGGACCATTCTGTGGCTGGTTCGAGGGTCGCTGCTGAGGTGGTGCTGGTAGGTACGGGGGACGCTGCTGATACTGGGGTCGTAGCTGATACTGATTGCGGTTCATCGAACCGGACTGTCCTTGGAAACGCTGCGGGGTTACCATCTGCTGGTTTCCTTGCTGAGGATTGAAGCGGGGTCGAACATAGCTTCCTGACGGTGTGCCTTGCAGCTTTCTCTTCTTTTCCTCCATCTCGCGGTGCTTGTGCTCCAACAGTAGTGCGCTATCCACCAGTTCTTGAAAAGTGGCGAACTTGGAACACAGGAGCTGGTACTGGAGTGTATCGTGCAGGCCATCTCGTAATCGGGTCTGCTTCTTCCTTTCCGTATTCACGTCCTCTGGAGCATAACGGGCCAACTCAATGAACTTGTCACGATAAGCGGTGACACTCATACCTTCTTGCTTCAATGCCAGGAACTCCTTCTTCTTCAAGGTCATCAGCGCTTCCGGCACGTGGTGAGAACGGAAACTGTCGCTGAACTCCTGCCAAGTGATCTGATCACGATTGGGGTGAGCATATTGGTACGCATCCCACCAATCCAAAGCTGCTCCCTGGAGCTGTCCACTTCCATATAGCACCTTCTCCTTGTCATTGCACTGTGCAATGTCCAGCTGCCTTTCCACTGCCTTGAGCCAGTCCTCTGCTTGCATTGGGTCGCTAGACTTGTTGAAGGTAGGAGGGCGTCCCTTCATAAACTCGCCCCTTTTATCTCGGGGTTGCACGTAGTGCTGTTGGGGCGGGTTCTGCTGATTCTGCTGCATCAGTGCTATGGTTTGCGCCATCTGCTGTGTCAGCTGGAGTTGCATCTGCATCATCTGCTCCATGGTGAGTGGGGGTGGTGGATTCTGATTCTGGTTGCTTCCACTGCCTCCGGGGTTGCCTCTGGTGTTAACCATCTACCATAGTAAGATATCTCTCATCAGTATTCCCGTCAATCGGTAATAGATAACCCCTGCTTGGAGATGGTGCACAAGAAAATAGCAGTACTTGGAAGGATATGATCGAGAGTAAGACAGAGGAAGTGCAGAGGAGATAGAAAACCCAACTATTTATTCACTAATATTCCTTAAACCTTAGTCCTATAACTAGATGGAGATAGACTCGCGTCTATGACCATCACAATCATTACAAAAATCCAAATCAAACATAAGCATAATAGCAATCAAATCAAGCACCTAAGGACATGATTCACACAAGACTCGACAGCACTGGTTTTGAAAACGTAACTAAATGATCTGAAACAAAATCAAGGTGGTCTCCTAAGGATTTTTCAACCATTCTAACTAGGCTGTGATCCTACAGTCAGCATGTCACACCCGACCCAGTTTGTATGGCCCGGTAGTGGCCCATTAGTGCGGGATGCACATGTTTAGTGCCACATTGCTAGTTGAGCAAGGGTGGAGGCAACTTATAAGCCTTTGTCTTCCAGCCATAGCACCTTCGGGTTAACCCTTTTACACGAAGCGAGGACGAAAGTGTAAGCAGGGTGCTATGTGTACGCGTGCGCGCCCCTCGGAAGGGCTGTGCGGGGCGGCTCGTGGAGGGCAGGGTGTTACATAGAGCGAACCAGATCAACTCAGAGCTTTGCAGGCATGAAGAATTTGACCGTCGCTATGGACCACTACCTCGTGACCACACTCACGACCGCGATCGCCCTCCACACGGCCGCGACCGTGACCACATACATGATGCAGATCGTCAACCACGCAATAACGATCCCCAACGAGATAACAATCGCGACGGCGATCGCCCTCCACGCGGACGAGACTATGACAAAAATCGTGATCACAACCACGGACGTTCGAGGCCTAACAATTCACCAAGCCACAGCTCAGGCATTCGTAGAAACCACTATGATTCTTACTACAGTGACGGTCATCGCAGACGTAATTGTTCTCCAGCAGACAAGTACGATGGCTTCCCAGCATTCTCCAGCCGCAACAAGAAGATCAAGCTACCCAGCAAGTTCAAGACAACTGGGATCGAGAAGTTCACGGGCAAACAAGACCCTGAACAATGGCTCAGAGTCTACTCGACCGTGATCGAGATGGCAGGAGGATCCAACGACGTAAAAGTTAGTTACTTCCCCATCATGATGGATACTACTCCACTCACATGGCTCGAGGGCCTGTGCCCCGGGTCCATCGACTCCTGGGAAGACCTCACCAAGAAGTTCACCGCCAATTTCCAAGGAACATGGTCTAGGCCTGGAACCCGATTTGAATTGGCAGCCTGTAAACAGAATAAAAGCGAAACCCTACGCAAATTTATCAAGAGATTCTTTGAAAAAAGAGCAACAATTGTGGACATATCTGACCATGAGGTCATAGACTGTTTTCATGACGGACTCTACGCCACAGAACTACATCGAGAGTTTGGCAGACGATGCCCAACAACTATCCCAGAGTTGCGGCGTATGGCAGCTGAGTGGGCTGATCAAGATGATCGTGAGCGCGAGCGCTTTGACAGGCGTCGCGACAACATCAATAATGACAATAACTGTCACAGAGGAGGCAAGGATCACCGCAACGATAACAACCGTGATTTCAACCGCGACAACAAAAAGCACAAGCCAGACAACACAGTCGCGGCAGTTGAACACCCCCCGCGGAAGAAAAACATGGTGTCTATTGACAAAGTGATGAACGGACCTTGTCCATATCATCCCAACGAACGACACAAGATGGCCGATTGCTTTCACCTTAAACAGGAATTTGATAAGTAAGGACCAACAAAGACAGACAAAGAGGATGACAACAATCACGACAATGGTTTTCCTCAAGTCCAGAATGTCATAGTAGTCCTGTTTAGCGGCGAATCCCTAAATCAATCAAAGCGGGCAAAGAAACTATCGCTCTATGAGATCATGGCAATTCAACCAGCCACCCTGACATACCTCAAGTAGTCCGAAATTCCCATCACCTTCTCCAGAAAAGATCAATGGACCAACTTCGCCAATCCAGGTAGATATCCGTTGGTTTTGGATCCAGTCGTGGTACAAGCTAGACTAACCAAAGTTCTCATTGACGGAGGCAGCAGACTCAATGTCATCTTTGCTAAGACCTTTACCAAAATGGGACTCGATATCACCAAAAACCTAAAGCCCACTGAATCTTCGTTCTATGGTATCGTGCCTGGTAACGTGGCAATTCCTCTAGGACAAGTCACACTCCCAGTAACCTTCGGCACAGAAGCCAACTTGAGTACATTAAGTTTGAAGTGGCTGACTTTGAGACCTCGTATCATGCGATTCTTGGGCGTCCAGCCCTCGCTAGATTCATGGCGATTCCGCATTACGTATATCTTGTTCTCAAAATGCCTGATCCTCAAGGAGTTCTCTCCTTAAAAGGAGTTCACCGCCACCTCACAAGTTCCTATCCAGATGTTGGAAGTACTCGCTCTGGCCAAGAAGTCAAAAGAAGAAGACTTGGAGGTTCCAAGCAAGAAGCCCGCAAGCACAAGTTTCAAGCCTTCTGAAGAAGTACAGCTTAAAACTATATATTTGCATGGAAACCATCTGATATGCCTGGTGTTCCTAGGGATCTTGCCGGGCATAATTTAAAAGTTGATGAAAAAGCAAAGCCTAAAAGGCAACGCTCACGATGTTTTACTCAGGATAGACGTGACGCGATCAAAGCGGAAGTCGCCAAACTACTCGCAGCAGGATTTATCAAAGAAGTTTTTCATCCCGAGTGGCTGGCCAATCCAGTTCTGGTCAAAAATAAAAACAACAACGAAGGGCGAATGTGTGTTGACTATACAGATCTCAACAAACATTGCCCTCCAGACCCCAAGGGTCTCCCGCGCATTGATCAAGTCGTAGACTCTACTGCTGGATGTGCGCTCCTTTGTTTCCTCAATTGCTACTCAGGATATCATCAGATAGCCCTGAAAAAGGAGGACCAGATCAAGACTTCGTTCATTACACCTTTTGGTGCTTACTGCTACACGACAATGTCGTTTGGGTTAAAGAACGTCGGCGCCACATACCAATGAGCCATACAAAAATGCTTGTCATCCCATATTGGCATTAATGTAGAGGCATATGTTGATGATGTGGTTGTAAAAACAAAAGAACCACAAAACATCATCGCCGACTTACAAGAAACATTTGATAAGCTCAGAACGTTTCGCTGGAAGCTAAACCCGATCAAGTGCGTCTTTGGCGTTCCCTCAGGAAAACTACTTGGGTTCATTGTCAGTCACAGAGGTATTGAGGCTAACCCTTCCAAAATCACAGCTATCCTTAACATGGAAGCCCCAAGAAGTATCAAGGATGTACAAAAACTCACGGGCTGCATAGCATCCCTCAATAGATTCATTTCAAGACTCGGAGAGAAGGGACTTCCTTTCTTCAAACTACTCAAGAACCGAGACCAATTCAGTTGGATAGAAGAAGCACATCAAGCTTTTGAACAACTCAAAGCCTACCTGTCCACACCTCCGGTGCTCGTGGCTCCTGCCAAAGATGATCACCTCTATTTATATATTGCAGCCACAACACATGTGGTCAGCACGGTCATCGTGGTTGAGCGGAAAGAAGAAGGCCATGTATTCCCAGTACAGCGGCCAGTGTACTACATCAGTGAAGTACTCTCCGACTCCAAAATACGCTACCCTCAAGTACATAAGTTACTTTATGCGATCTTTATTACTTCAAGGAAGCTAAGGCATTACTTTCAGGCTTTCCACATAACTGTGGTGACCAAATTTCCCTTAGGCGAAACCCTTAATAATCCTTACGCTACTGGACGGATATGCAAATGGAAGGTAGAAATAGCGGCATATAACCTTGACTTCGCATCTCAAACGGCCATCAAGTTGCAAACCCTTGCAGATTTCACGGTCGAGTGGATGGAGCTTCAGTACTTTAGGGAAACCACTCGCCCAGAACATTGGATCATGTATTTTGATGGATCGCTAAAGCTGGAAGGTCGCGGAGAGGGTGTCCTATTAATATCCCCCAAAGGTGACCAGCCCAAGTACGTTTTGCAAATTCTCTTCAAAGTTACCAATAATGAAGCAGAATATGAAGCCATGTTACACGGACTCCGTTTGGCCACATCCCTTGGTATCAAACGTCTATGTGTATATGGAGATTCCACTGTTGCTATCAATCAAGTTAACAAGGATTGGGACTGCTCTAAAGAGACAATGGATGCCTATGTCAAAGAAGTCTGTAAACTCGAGCACCACTTCTATGGCCTTGAATTCCATCATGTCGTCCGAGACTATAACGTCGTTGCCGACGCTTTATCCAAGCTAGGTTCAAAACGTGCGGATGTTCCAGCCGAAATCTTCGTTTATGAACTACATCAGCCATCCATTAAAGAGCCAGCACTTGAGGAAACCACTCCACTTCACCCATAACCAGAACTACAGGTTATGGTCATCAACTCCGATTGGATGACTCCATTTATTGAATATCTTCCAGATGAGGAGAAAGACCAAATACGTATCGGACATAGAGCTGCGAACTATGTAGTGGTGGACAACACACTCTATCAACGTGGGGCTTCGGTCAACGTTCTGATGAAGTGCATCACAACTGATCGTGGAAAAGCACTGCTTGAAGAAATTCATGGAGGTGTTTACTGTAACCATGCAGCCTCCCGCACTTTGGTAGGAAAGGCATATAGAGCTGGTTTTTTCTAGCCATCAGCCAAGGCCGATGCTGAAGAGATCGTCAGAAAATGTCAAGGCTATCAATTCTTCGACAGACAAGCCCATGTCCCGGCTCATGAACTTAACACAATTCCGTTATCTTGGCCCTTCGCGTGTTGGGGTCTTGATCTCGTGGGGCCCTTAGCTAAAGCCCCAGGTGGTTTCGAGTGGCTCATTATGGCTATCGACAAATTTACGAAATGGTTCGAAGCTCAGCCCTTGGTAAACGTGCGGGCAGAAAACTTAATCAAATTCTTTGATGGAATCGTTCAAAGATTTGGAGTACCACATGAGATCATAACAGACTTGGGATCAGTTTTCACAAGTGCAGTCAAAATTACTGCGAAAAGTATTCAATCGAGACGCACTATGCTTCTGTGGCTCATCCACACGCCAATGGACAAGTCAAAAAGGCTAATGGCTTATTGCTACAAGGGTTAAAGCCCAGACTCTACGATCCTTTAAAAAAATACGATGGCAAATGGGCCAAGGAGTTACCTGCAGTACTTTGGGGTTTACGCACACAGCCCAGTCGTGCAACTGGATAGTCACCATATTTTTTAGTCTATGGGTCTGAAGCAGTCATACCTGTTGATCTCCTTTGGGAGGCGCCACGACTAGAAAATTACGATGAACAAACCGCCCAGCAAGAAAGATTTCAAGACGTTGATGGTGTTGAAGAAGCTTGAGTGGCAGCTCTTATCCAAAACACTCGTTATCTCAAAGGTTTACGACGATACCACCAACGCTCTGTACAAACTCGTTCTTTCGTCGTTGGAGATCTGGTCTTGCAGCGCATGCAGAAGACTGACGGCCTACACAAACTTATGTCACGATGGGAGGGGCCTTTTCTCGTCAAACAAGTCATTGGAGTTGGAACGTATCGCCTCCAGACTCAAGAAGGAGAAGATCTACCAAATGTGTGGAACATTGAGCACTTGAGGAAATTTTACCCATAAAAATGGTTCATGTAAAACTTTAATGTACTCTCTGATGATCACAAGATCAATAAAACCATGGTATTCCTGTCAATTAAAAATTGTGGTTCATCTTTTTAACTATATTCTCATTAGAGAGACTCTGCATATAGCCTATCGCTTAAAAAGCCTAGACTCAGAGTAGTTGTCATTTCATACACAGAAAGCCAAGACTACTTCTCTTTTTACAAAGCAGAAGCGGCGCTAAGCTTCAAAAGTCCTGGCAGAGCTACCCCAACCAATACACGGTTGTAGGTGATAGTCTCGTTTTCTTGATGCCTTTCCTTCAATGGAAGGTTAAGGTTCTGTTCTGCTCTGTGTCATTTGCTGACTACATCAGACTTCTTACTTATGCATTACAAGAACTCATGCAAGTTCTGTCTTATGCATAGCGTACATTAGTACCGCTTTTTTTATGCAATTAAGCGTAAAACTACTTTAAATCATGCCACGGCTCTACGCTAGCAACCGATTATGTCTTAACAGGACTAATATAGGCAAAATTTTTGCCACTAGATATTGTTTTAAATATTTGGTATACAACTACTCTGGCATGGTATGCACCATATCATAAACTACTACCGTAGTATTATAGACTTGCTCCAGCAAGTCTACCCAGTCTCACCAAGACTATATGGATACTATCACGACCACAAGCAGTTATACTACAAGTTTTCTACTCAAAAATGTTTGACACTTTTTGCAAACATACTTGGAGGTTCATAAGCTACTTTTTAAGTAGTACAAATGATATAAAAATGACTACTTAACAGTAGTCAAAATCATTGATTACTTTTTTAGTATCATAATTTACAGATTACACGCACCGAGATTGATTTTTCAGTACTATTCTAAAGAACTGATGAATTCATTGGCCATAGGCTCGGTTTCGGCCACTAGTGCTTCATATTGTTCTTTCGTCACGCCAGGAGGCAGATACCTTATCTCTAGCTTGGCTTCAGTGTTATGTGCTTTTACCAAAGCTAAGAGCCTATTGGTGCACTTCTTCAGAGTTGATTTACAAAACTCTGACACTTGCTCTGGCACTTGACATAGCTGCTGCAGAAGTGTTTGGTTGTTGGCCTCTGTACCTTCTGGAGTTAACATCCCCAGAATTGGTTCAATGGCTTCTTCCATGAGTTACTACTCAGCCAACAATGTGTCTACTTCTTTCTGCTTGGACTGTGTAAGCTTCACAGCTTCCACGGCTTGACTCTCCCAGTCTTGGCGGATTTTTTGTTCTTCAACAAGCTTCTTCTCGCTTTCTTCCATAGCGCGCTTGAGCTAAGAAATCTCATCCACCTGGGACTGTGAAAGCTTGAACCATGCAGCGGCATTATCTTTTTCTTCTTTCATAGTTTTCTTTAATCCCGTTCCATATCATATGTTGTTACACACAACAAATCAAATTGCGCTACTCAAAGGACATGGGTTACCATATAAAAGAGTACTTACTATTGTTTTCCTTCACCAAGTTGTTGCACCGGCCGTCTAGCCTGGATCTTTCATCGCTAAGAGCTTGGAGTTACGCATGGAAGTTATTGATAGTTTTTTATGCTCAAGCTGCATTTATACTCGTTGCTCGAAATAACTAGCCAGATCCGCCTCCAGTTCTTCAATCTGCGCTGCCAGTTTTATCGCCCGATTTCTCAACTATGTCCACTAAAGCCTACAATTATGGCATATTTGTTACCAAATGTCATGCTCTATTGCTTAACAGGATTTAACAAGCATATTTGTTACATTTTTTAAAACTTCTTCGCCGGCTACCGAGACATTTACATTGACATTTTTAACTGTCTCGACTTCCCCTGTTCCGCCAGACTACAAATTTTGCAGATTGCAGGTCACTATTGTTGAAAGGCAATAATTGGAATTCAAATATGGATGATTCGATTTGATGAACTTTGCTATCTGGTGCACCTTTGCAATAGAAGGTGTGATCACTTCCGTGGTTGAAGGTGGCGCGACGCTCATGGTTTCTTCAGCATTGCTTGACTGATCTTCATTGTTCTTGTCAACTTCCATGAGCACCACAGATTTTTGAGCCTCTGTTACAATAGTTGGCTCCTCAGCATCCTTCCTACTAGCTTCGGCTTCAGACCTTTCGCCAGTTTCGTCAGTATCGACTAGATTGGCCTTGGCGGTTTCTTCACCCTTAGCCGATGTTGATGGATCCTTGGTAATTTCTTCCACTGAATTAGTTTGTTTCTCCACATCATTGGCTTATATTGCCTTTATAAAGGCCTTAGTTGGAGATCTGTTGAAAGACAAAAGCAAGATCAAATTTTGACCACCCGATAGCAATATAGTTACTCAACAACGACTAGCATTCTTTCTCTACTTACTCCACGAGAGGTGTTGGGGCAGTCGAAGGTTGGAAACTGAACTTCTTCAGGAGAGGTAGATGCTTTTTTGAACTTGTAGTGCTCCCAGTTGTTCCACTCGTCATTGCACTCGTTGTGGATGAACATTGTGGCTTGGCGATGCGCTTGGATACCTTGTCTTGCTCGGCAAGGTCCGCTTCAGAAGGAGCGGACTCAGAGATTGGCTTTGGACAACTCACAAAGGAGTAGCTTGACCGCTTCCTTTTAGCACCCACAGGGATTATTGGGGGTACTCTTGAGTTTTCTGGTTTGAAGTTCCTCCATAAGATTTTAAGCAATGGTGGTGAGTTATCAGAAATCGTTACTCTAATGTTATGATAAATCATCAAATAAATAGAGGACTAGGCGTAGGGGGCTTACCCTTGACATCTCCTTGTCTTGGGTCTGTCGCCGCTGTGTCCGCATCAGAATCTGCGGCGCACTCTTCATCAGCCTTGGCGGCAGTGTCGGGAATGTTCCCGGCGCTTAATGTTCTCTCAGAAGAAGTCTTGCTGATGTCCTTCCAAGCTTCGTCAGTCAAATCATCAACAAGCATCATGGCCTGGGTTGTTACAAACAACTCGGATGAATATTATCTCAAATATTAGCTTCCAAAAAAAATACTACAATCACTTACAGGGTCTGGAGGGCTAGACTTCGAGTACTCTCTGACGATGACTGGTTTTTCCGTGACACCGGTGAACAAGCGATCTAATCGCATGAGTACTGTCTCGACAGAAAGCTCTTCAGGTACCATCCGTGATGGAACTATGTTCCCTTCATACTCATATCCAAGGTTGCATCGTTCTTGAAGAGGTTGAATTCTTCGCTTTAAAAAGCTAAAGGCGATTCCAACACCAGTCAAACCTTTTACCTTCTACTCGCTTTAACAAAGCGGGTACATCTTTTGCTTCCTCAGGAGTTAGATGTAGATTCCAGATAGACAGATCTCGCGGATACCACCCATCTTTCTCTGGACAGCTCTTGCTATGATTGCATGCTGCATTAAAATAATTCAAGAGAGGCTTAGATAAACAAATATGCAACGTTATTGATACAAGAAATACACAAAGCTATCAACTCACCAATGGTAAACCATTTGGCCTTTCAATCTCCGCATGAGTCCATGATAGGGTATCAAACCACCTAGCCTGCATATTCTGGCGAAATTGAATCCCGGCTCCTCCGACTACTTCTGTCCGTTGAAAATTGGGCTATGGTTTGATGTGGTACAAGGTACGAAACAAAGCCAGGCTTGGTTTTATACCTAAGAATGCCTCGCATGCATGGACAAAGAGAGAGATATAGAGAACTCCATTTGGATTAAGGTGGTGGAGTTGAAGTTTGTAGAAAGAAAAAAATTCCCTCATAAATGATGATAGTGGCAAACCCACCCCTTGCTCACAGAAGGAAAGAAAAAGAGGAATTTCTTCATTGTTTTCCGTCGGGAAAGGTTGTTTCCAACATGATTTCCACTCCAAAGTCGCTTGGGAAAGGAGCAAAGCTTGTCCTACCAAGTTATTGAGATCGTCGGTGGAGGCTGTGCATTGTTTCCAAGCATTAGCGGGACAAGGAGGATCTTTGAAATTGACCTTGACATTTGGATCAACCAAGGATACCTTCTTTCTTGTGGATTTTTTATCTGGTGGCTGCACGGATCCAACGTCGCCAGTTTTCTTCACTACTCCTTGCTTCCTACCCATGCTGACTATGGGCGACAAACAGCTAACTAGATGCGCTAGGGTTGCGAAAAGCTCGGGGGCTAAAGCTCAAGGATTGAAAGATCGGGGGCCAAATATCAAGCTCTGTGAGGCTGACGGCGATTGCAAAGCTTAATGAAGTGAAATGAATCAAGGCTTATCGCTTCAAAATTTATAACCTTTGATAGGGTTACTTTTTGACACAGTACTATGGCGTCTCATATTCTGTTATTTGGGCCAGTTTTTTAGGGATAACCTTCCTAACTAAGCCACGAGTGACGGAATATTCGAAGATTTTGAATTATGATAGGTTTTTGAAATATTTTCTTGATCTTTAAACCAAATATATTTGCTTTAAAGCTCGGGGGCTGTTACCGGAATATCCGGGATTTTATTTTCCGAAAATTTCGGCTTAATTCAAATAAAGACCTTCGACTAGTTTTAACAAAACTACTCAAAGCTCGGGGGCTATACCCAATGGGTGCACCTACTCGGTGCACGCTATTGAACTACTTAAGACGAAGATAGAAGACTGCGTTTTGAACTTCCGACTACTTAAAAAGTACTCGAAGGCTCGGGGGCTACACCCATTGGGTGCATCTAAAGATGCACTCCAATGTGAACTACTCTACAGAGAAGACTTGAGCGTCTTGGGCTTTGCTCCAACTACTCGAATTGTCTAGAGATTATGTCTTTAAGATATTAAGGCAGATTCAAGACTTGAAGCAAAGGCGCAAGATGCTCGGGGGCTTGTCGGACCAGGATCCCTAGGGCCACTCATTCACGGGATTAAAATTACTCGATAGGGAAGGTTTAATCCGACTACTTTAAACTAGTCGGCTATGGTTCAAGACAGCGTAGTTGATTAGAAAGACTAGTCGTGTACTGTTAGGAGACTCCCTAAAGTACACTATTGTAGTATCCCTTGTTGTATACGACTAGGATTATGTAACCGACTTGTAACTCTGCTCCCCGGATATATAAGGTGGAGAAGGGACCCCCTCAAAACAACTCAACTCACGTGCAATACAATCAAGCACACAAGACGTAGGGTATTACGTTACTCGCGGCCCGAACCTGTCCAAATATTTGTGTTGTTCGTACACTATCATTCCTAGAACTCGGTGAGACCCACAAATCTACTTTCTAGGGTACCCCTAGCAGACGTGCTCGACATAAATCGTCGACAGCATCCAAACAAGAATTGGAATTAGGTGCTACCCTTTGATTCCAACTACCAATTACACATGCATCCAAACAGCAGCATTAGTATTGAAGGACATTTCCAATTCCACTTCTAAAATATGTTAACTAAGGAACCATTTGGTAAAGCTCTACCTGATTCTGTTTTTCTATGAGAGTTGATTCTCGAGAGAAGTGATTCTGTGGCCGAAAGTTTCTTTTTGATTCTCTATCATAAACTCTCGAAATCAGAATGAGGAATCACTTCACGGAATCAAGAGAATCTACTTTTTTCAGCTCCCAGCCCCTTAAGTTCATTTCAGAGAATCACTCCACAGAATCAACAGAGGATCACAGAAACAGCTCTGGAAGCTCGTAATATTTAAAGTATATACTGTATGTTAAAATGCCGGCCTCTTATTTAAAATTCCCTTGAGTCTACACAGCAACACACATTAAATACGATTCGCTTCGAGGATTTCTTGCATGACGCGCTTGAGCGCCCAGTCCTCCGTCACAATCGAGCCGTGCCTAGCCCCATGAAGCTTGATCGACTTGAACTGCTTGTTCTGCCCCGGCTGCTGACGCATCTTCTCATCAAACGCCAGCATGCTGATCAGATTGATCGTCCCGTCTCCATCCCCGTACACTATTCCCGGCTCCTCGTCGAAATCGCCATCCCAGTACACCAGCTGCTCCGGCGTGTCGTTCCGAAGTCCGTTGATGCACGTCGTCGGCACCATGGGCGCCCGGAAGTAGCTCATCTTTGGCACCGCTCGCCTCCGGAAAGCCTCCACGCCGGCGCCGGAGCCGACGGCGATGAGCAGATCCTCCATGTAGTGGGCGGAGTAGTTCCTCTCCTTGGTGATCACGAGCGGCCTGCGCCCCAACACCGCCGGCGACGGGAAGTTCACGGCGGCGGACTCAATGCTCCGCCACATCGGCCGCAGGGACAGCGCGGTGGCTGTCGGGACGTAGAGAAGCTCCGACCCGGAGACGAAGTATTCCACGGGCTCCACGAAGCCTCCGGGCGGGAGCGCCGCGACGAGGACGAGGTGCTTGATGTGCCGGCGCCGCCACTCAATGGGGGTGCTCCGGACGAACTCCAGCGCCACCATGCCACCGAAGCTGTGCCCGAAGAGGATCGCCTTCTTGCCGCGGTTCTTCCTGCTCGCGTCCTCGATGAGTTTCGTCAGCTGCCGAAAGTAAAGGGAGAAGACCTCCGACGGCTGACCGGGCACCGGCGGCGCGTGGCGGAGGTCGTAGGGAGCCCCGAACAGGGTGTCGTCGTCGCGGTACCCGTTCCTCTCCAGCTCCTGCCTGAGGATCTCGAGGCACCAGTCCCTGCGGCAGAGCTCATCGCCGGTGTCATGCAGTCAGAATGTCAGATCATCAGTGACTCATCATCAGTATATATATATCACGTTCATGTAGACTGATATGAATATATGATCTCTAGCGACTAGCGAGCTGTATATTTGTACGTGTGCTCCGGGTTCCTTTGGAACCCACTCGAGGAGCCGAAGTTGCGGACGCGGGTCTCCACGCCGGGGAGGTTGCGGTAGTCGTTGGCGCCGGAGTCGTAGACGAGGCTCATCTGCTCCATGAAGCACTGGACGTAGTGGTGCGCGGGGAGGTCGGAACAGTTGGCCCACAGCCCGAACCAGCCCTTCCCCTTCATGGCGCCGCAGCTGGGCACGGCCGGGCGGTAGGCGTCGGTGAGCCGCGCCTCCAGCTCGCTGCAGCTCACCCCGGGCACCAGCACCATCGGGTGGAGCACCACCTCGTCGTCGGCGCCTGCTGGCTGAGCAACACCATCCTTCTTCGGCCGGTGGCGGTTGATCGCCGGCGAGAGGTGCTGCCGGAGTGCAGGGGGGAGCAGCAGGAGGAGGAGTGGCAGAAGCCGGAGGATCACCGTCGCCGTCATAGCTGTTCTTGTTGGTGCAGTGTGTTTAATTTGTCCGGTGTGGCTCGACGCAGCGGCGGACGACCGGCGGAGGCTCACTCCCCAGTTGCGGCTACTTTTCATATATAGGGTGTAGAAGAGGAAACGTGTCATCCCACCCCATCCCTTTCGTTTCATGTACATTTCTATTTGTTCGCTGTTTCTGTCTAGATCTTCTTGTCCCGTACGTGTTTTTCCATCTCCTTCAGATTTTTTTTTCTACCTCTCTTGTTCTAACTCCTCCAGCGAATATGTATATACTGCTACGGCATCTCTACTACTGCTTCATCACGCACGGTCGCTAGTTTGCTACGTATGACAGCAGCCTCATAAAGCAGCGACAAGAGGTCCAAAACAGGCTCTATGTCAAGGAAAGTACCAGCTAGAAGCCGCCACGAACAGGGGTTCCATGACTGCTACCGTCAGGAACAGTGGTGGTTTCATATAGACGTACAACATCAAGAGTGTTTAATTTCCATCATACTTGTCCACTCGACCCTTACCACTCGATGGACCTGTTGACACCCAAAAGTGGCACAACAGTGCAAACCGGTCTGACCGGTGTGCACAAACCGGTCAGACCGGTTTTGGTAAAAGTGTCAAAATGCCAATTTGACTTCACCATTGCGTAGCTCTCGTCAAGAAGATCAAGATGCATATGTAGAACTCCTAATTTGGAATCCGGATGAGAGAGATATGACTTCGGCAAGATCTGCACCTGGACAAACCGGTCTGACCGGTTTGCCAAACCGGTCAGACCGGTTTTGGTTCTGTAATTCGAGTAGGATTAGGATTCCGAGTTTAATCCCATATTGTAACCTATTCGAAAGGGGTAAGACTTCCCCGGCCTATAAATATAAAGGCTAGAAGGCCGATTGAGATATTCCAATCGAATCAAACACTTTATCTTCTATTTTTTGTCTCTCAAACCCTAATCCTTTTCCAACCCCATATTCTGTTCTTTGCTCGTCTCTACGGCATTCAAAGGCGTTCTAGGTGGCCTGCCGACCCTAGAGCAACCCTAGATTGCTCGAGCTCCGACGGGGTCCCTCCCGAGCTTGGGTTTCTAGGTCTTCACGACCTCCCGACAGAAAGCGGTCAGACCGGTTCTGTAAGCCGGTTAGACCGGTTTGCCCCGGGGAGATCAGGAGTTGGCCGTTGTGACGGCCGTGTTGCACGTATGATCGATCTCGAGTTTGTTGGCGCGTTTTCGTGTCAACATACTTTTTGGCGACTCCGCTGGGGAAGATTAATCTGGTGCCAAAACCGATTCAATCTACTCCGGATATGTCTGGATCAAAGTGCGACCTTGACAAAGACAACATCATCACCGCGACGATGGAAGAGCTCACGGACGAGGAGCGAAAGCGATATTTGATTGCTGAGGAACACTTCAGGGCGCAATTCTTGAAGGGCTTCAAGAAAGATCGCGGTGGTCTTGTCAAGAGAGTAGAGGAATTCGTCATGCCAGCTTTCAAGTTGGCAGATGATCACGTCGAAGAGATTCCAAAGGTAACGGGCGAATCCTCTGATTTAATGCAGCAAATTACTCGCATGATGGATGATAGATTACTTGCTGCACAAACTGCTACTAGTGAATTAATTGCTAGTATGACTGGTAATTCTGATAAAAATAAAATTAATTTAGAATCTAATGAATTACCTAGCTCATCAGGCGTGCCAGAACATGTTTTAGATTCTAATTTGGGCATGCCGGTGAATTTTTATGCGGGACAAACACCTCACCCTGGTTCGGTCCACGAACCGGTCAGACCGGTTTGGCCCCCTTTGATGGTCAGACCGGTTCTTTGGGTGCAGGAGCATCTGGTGCGATGGTTTTGCCTAATACATCTACTTCTGGTCCTGTTTACACTATTCCACGCACCACGGGAAGTATACCCCACGGATCTGGCACGTTTCACGCGCCGATTCCGAGTACTTCTCAAAATACGATGTATGGTGTTCCCCGTATTCCACATAACAGAGATGATGAGAAATATCAAGCCGAGTTAGCTAAGTTTAAAGAAGACATAGCTAATACACTTAGAGAAAAACTCGGGCTTGAATTGGGTAGTGCACGCTTATATCAGAAACCGTATCCGCCTGAATTTGATTTGGTTCCTTATCCTAATGGTTGGCGTGTTCCCGATTTTATTAAATTCAGTGGTAAAGATAATAGAACTCCTTGGGAACACATTAGTCAATATATTTTGCAATTAGGAGAGGCATCATTTTATGAGGCATTGCGTATACGGTTGTTCTCATTATCTTTAACTGGAACTGCTTTTTCATGGTTTTCTTCGCTTGCTCCAAATTCTATTCATAATTGGACTCAATTGGAGCGAAAATTTCATGATATCTTCTTTAGCGAAGAAAACGAGGCAAAATTATCTGATTTAACATCGGTTAAACAAAGCCGTGAGGAATCGGTTCTTGAATACTTTAAAAGATTTAAGGATGTTAAGAACCGATGCTTTAATATCACTGTTTCTGAAAAGGATTTAGCAGATTTAGCTTTTGCGGGTTTACGGTCTAATTACAAGGAAAAATTAGAAGGTTCTGATTTCCTTACTATTAATCACTTGCAAATGAAGGCTATGAGTCTAGAGCTTAAATTTAAAAATTCGAAAGAATCTGCTGAACCCCATCGTTCGAACGTGCATATTGTTGATAATGATTCTGATAGTTCGGACGATGATAAAGAAATTTATGCCGCTGAATTTGTTTGGTTATCAAAAAGTAAACCTAGTTCTTGTCCTTCATTAAAGCCGATTCAGAAAAATCGGCAAGAAGAAAAATTTACTTTTGATGTAGCCAAATGTGATCGTGTTTTTGATGAATTGCTTAAGAATGGCTTTATTAAACTTTCTCATGCAATTCCACCAGCCGATCAGTTGAAAAATCGTGCATATTGCAAGTGGCATAACTCTTTTTCTCATGCAACCAACGATTGCAATGTTTTTCGACGACAGGTACAATCGGCCCTTAATGAAGGTCGATTGGTGCTCGCCGAAATGCAAGTTGACAAGACTCCTTTCCCTGTTCATACCTTGGATGTGAACACCAAGATGCTGATTCGGCCGGAACAAGCCGATAGAGCTAAGGGTAAGAATGTGGTGATTGGAGATCCAAGACCGGAAAAAGTTGATGACAAAGTTCCGGTCAGAACAGTGATGATTGGGAGAACTCTGGATGGAAAAGAGTCTCTTAAGATTACTATTAACACATCAAGGCCCGGGGGGCAAGGAAGTTCTTTGGAAGAGAATCGGTCCGCTAGCCAGGCGAAACCGGTCAGACCGGTTTCCCAAACCAGTCAGACCGGTTTGTCTCCAGACCGTCCAAGAACTTTCAAGCCTAAACGCCCGGAAGTGGGTACTTGGAAATTCAATGAGCCAAAGATTCAAGGGAGGGTTCTGAAGCAAGGACCTACATTCTCTCAGCTCATGAACAAGTACACAAAGGCCGTTCAAGTTGATCGGCCAACAAAAAAGAGACAGAGGTCACCACAGCATTGGATTGATCCTACAAGTTACAAGCGCCGTGGTGGTTCTGTACATGACCGATTGGGCTCATACCAATCAGGTTTTTCGACTGCTCATCAAAGCGGTCAGACCGGTTTTATGAACCGGTCAGACCGGTTTCGGTCTGAGCAAAGAATTCATGTTCCTCCTAAGTAAGAATACTGTATCAAGGAGAAGAAGGAGGATGTGCAAGCCAAAGCCAATAATTTTATAAAAATTGGCGATATTCCAGTGGCTATGCAAGACTTGGGTAGAAAGCCGATAGTCATTGGAGATTCGGCTCCTGTTCCAGTCAAGAAGCCGATCATGGTTAATGATCATGAGGCTAGCAGTAGCAAGGGCGTGAAGAAAGTTTTTCAACCAAGGTGGTGTCCTTCTGGGTTGACTCATACACAGAAGCGGAAACTACAGCGCTTGAGAAACAAAGAAAAAAGGGTACAGGAAGCTGAGAAGATGAGGGATGACTACTTCAACAACTACAGGCCTATGATCCCTCAGACCAAGATTTGGCAAGCTAAACCCGTTGTGCAATCAGCAGCACAACCGGTCAGACTGGTTTCTGAATCCGGTCAGACCGGTTTGGGTCAGCCGACCGCTGCAGAAGCGGTCAGACCGGTTTCTGAAACCGGTCAGACCGGTTTGATGACAGAAGCAGGGGCTGATGCTTCTTCAACCATCGAAGCTACTCTACCGATTCCTCCAGTGGTTGAAGATGAAGAGTTAGTTGATTTTGAACCTTCTCCAGAGCGTGAAAACATGGAAATTAATGTTGTCTATTTATCTTCTGATTATTGTGTGGTGCCGGAGGAGGAAATTTCTCATCTTCAACTTGGGCCGCGAGATGCTGTGTTTCAGAGGCCTAGTGAATCAGAAAATCATCTCAAGGCTTTGTATATGAGAGGGCACATCAACGGGAAGCCAATTTCTCGTATGTTGGTTGATGGTGGAGCCATTGTGAATCTCATGCCATACTCTCTCTACAAGAAAATTGGCGGGAAAGACGAAGAACTGATCAAGACGAACATGACGGTCAGTGGAGTTGGTGGAGGTGATCCCATTGGTGCCAAGGGGGTGTCACACCCGGATTTACACAGCAAACCCGAGATGCGGCCATATGTGTTCCCAGGAAGTCATTACACATATAGCAAACAAATTTGATAATAGAACACAATGCTCGTTTAATATAAAAGGGTTTTACATCAGAGTTTGACTCAAACTTAAAGAAAATTACAGCGGAAGTCTCTAAACAGATCTATCTCTAATCCTGACGAAACGAGGCCGAAGCCCACAACCCCACAGGGACACTGACTGGTTGAGCACAGCTAGTAGAAAGGCAGATCTTCTGGAAATTCGACGGCAGCAGCTCCTTCTAATCCTTATGTTACCCATCCGGGATTTTGCCCAAAAATAATAACAACAGCAAGTGTAAGTAACAAAGTTACTTAGCAAATACAGCACAGTTAATGAAGGCTAAAAAGTAAGGTTTGACTCGGCTGAACTGCATTAGCAAATTTTAGTTGGCTGATTTTAGTCTGTTTCGAGGGTACCATCGAAGGATGATCTCGAGGGTAGCATCGAAAGTGATTCCGAGGGTCTCTTCGAGAGTATTCGAGGGAGTCTCGGATGTAGTCGGAGATAACTCGAGGGTATAACATTTAGGTGAATCCCGGTTAAATTTTCCCAATTAGTAAAGTAGAAGTAGACATTAAACAGCATCTTCTAATCAAAAAGGATCCAGGCCGCTCGTGACCCTGAGCAAGGCTATCATGATAGTTTATACACTCTGCAGAGGTTTCGTCCTTTATCCACCAGTCGCGTAAAAGTTCAAAGGAACTTTGCACCCAACCACGCACATCAACACTTCCGAGGTGTGACTGCATAGGGACGCTACGAGGCTTTTCACAAGACACTTTAACAGAACAGCAGCCGTTATGGTACAACCTATGCAGCATGACCCGAGGCACCGAGACTGACTTACGCCCGTGCCGCAGCACGAGGGGGGTCAATGGCGTCCAATCGCAGAAAAGTAATGCAAAAGCAGAATTAAATAGCGCAACGTGTAGAACCCCCGCCATACGGAAGTTCCCACATGGGACTGTGCCTCACGGGGACATAGCCAACAGATACTCCGTCCTCGGTGGATCAAACCATACTCTCACCCATGCTTCCCATAACGCCGGTGGCCCCTCGGTAACTACTGTTAAATTAAAGCCGTACAAGTTACTTGTCCAAGACCAGAGCCATTATAGTTCCGGCGGTGACGACAGGCTCCTGGGTTGCCGCTTTAAGAACCAGTCCTTACGGAGAGACACTAGGGCCAGGCTCGAAGCATACGCCCTAGTTCCCTGATCCAAGTTGCTAAAAAGCAAATTTTACCATTAACATTGAAGTGAACCATTAAGTCATGATTAATAGTAAAATAATTGTGACAGTAGCTGCGCCTAGCAAATTTCTACCCAAATGCAAATAAACCCAAGGTAATCAAGGTAAAGGATAAACAGACTAGGTACAACCTTAATAGGATCAAAATTAGACACATGCATATGCCGTAATTAATGGGTAAAGGTGTTTAGGTAGCAAGGATTGTCCGTGTTGTACTTGCCTACTACAAAGTGCTGCTGCTGCTGCTGTTCCTGATACTGCTGGTCCTGGTACCCCTCGAACTCGAACGCGCACTGCTCACCAACTGGACACTCGAAGAAACACACAAGCAACCGAACAAGCCAGTACATGCAAACAATATTAATCTATTAGAACAGTACACCAAACAATAAAGAACAAAAGAAAGCTTCGGAACTATTCTACGCTTCGCTACGAACACAAGAACGCGAAAATCACTCAAATCGAGGCTAAGACGGGGAAAATATGGCGTTTCTACGGTTCGGGGCTAAACTGCGAAAGTTTCGAGGGTCAAAACATAATTTTATTTTGAAGATTCGAGGGTTTTACTTGTTAAAAGACAAAACCGAGCCTCGGGCGCAACTTTTAGAAGCTTGCAGGGTTTAAAACAAAAGAAAAAGGATTCATTCGAAAATACTTTTGAACTAGGTTGGACTGCGGGTTGATTTTGAAAACGTGAAGGCTTCTTTTGCAAAACAGTCAGCTTCGAAGGCATCCTCCGGTTCGAGCAGGGCCTCGAACTGACGCGGCGGCATTGGATCTAGATCTAATGGTTCAAAACAAAACGGCTTTTCGAGGGGTATGCCGGCTTCGAGGCTTGACGCTAGCGACGCTCGAACACAGCGGCGGAGAACTACTGGGTCGACGGCAGATCAAAATTAGCGCAGAGCACGGCAAGAATCGGAGCAAGGACGCTATGGAGAGCTTCGGGTTTTCAAGGAGAACCTCCTGGAGTGCTTCCCGACAAGTGCGAAGCTCCGGCGGCGAAGGTCGAGGGTGGGTCTCGAGCGAGACGGAACTTCTTCCGACGAGAACGGTCTCGAGCGAAGCGGAACTTCTCGGCGAGAACGGTCTCGAGCGAAGCGGAACTTCTCGGCGAGAACGACAGCTAGGGTTGTGGCTTGATTGGAAAGATTGAAAGGAAGATCAAGATGGCGACTATAAATAGAACAAAGTCCGGCCTCAGGTCCAAGTCTTGGCGTTCGTGTCAAGGAAGGATTCGGCGACGGCGGTAGCGTCGGAGTCGGTCTCGAGACAGAGTCCTAGTTGAAGTCGAGGGTCTAGGAAGGAAACGGCTCGGCGCCAGAAAAGAAAAAAATAGAAGGCAAAGCCTAAAAGCGAAATTTGAATTGGATTTTAAAATCTGATTTGAACTTCAAACAAACGAAACTCGATGCAGCCAGCATGAATGCATCAAAAGTGTTTCTAGCCTTAGCTTTGATTTTATTTCTCATAAATAATTGTTTTCACTAGATAAATATGAGCATAAATTAAATAAAAGCGATTTAATTACTAAATTTCAAAATGGGCATTTTTAGGGTGTTACAAACCTACCCCCCTTAAGATGAATCTCGCCCTCGAGATTCGGAAGCGGACGGGAATAACTGTGGATACTCTGCTCTGAGGTCTTCCTCTCTTTCCCAAGTTGCTTCATCCTCTGAATGACGACTCCACTGAACCTTGCACATCTTGATCACCTTGTTTCTGGTGACTCTCTCTGATTCTTCCAAAATTCTGACAGGATGCTCAGTATAGGTAAGATCTTCCTCTACATTCAGCTCATCAATCGGAATTTGTTCCTCAGGTACTCGCAAGCACTTTTTCAATTGAGATACATGGAACACATCGTGTACTCCTGCTAACTTCTCTGGTAGCTCTAACTGATATGCCACCTCTCCTTTCCGGCCAAGTACCTCGAACGGTCCAATATATCGAGGTGCTAACTTGCCCTTGACGTTGAACCTCTTTACACCTCTCATTGGTGAAACCTTAAGATACACGAAGTCTCCCACCTCGAAATTGAGGTCCCTTCGCCGGTTATCTGCATAACTCTTCTGTCTGGATTGTGCCACTTTCAAATTCTGCCTGATTATCTGCACTTGCCGTTCGGCCTCTCTTAGTACCTCAGGTCCAAACACCTGACTTTCTCCAGTCTGATTCCAGAACAGTGGTGTCCTACACTTTCTGCCATACAGAGCCTCGAATGGCGCCATCTGCAAACTCTTCTGATAACTGTTGTTGTACGAGAATTCCGCGTATGGTAAACTCTTGTCCCAACTGGCACCGTATTGTAGAGCACATGCTCTCAACATATCCTCTAATATCTGATTTGTCCGTTCTGTCTGCCCATCTGTCTGCGGATGGTAAGCTGAACTGAACTGTAGCCTAGTGTCCATGGACTCATGCAATTGTCGCCAAAAATGCGATGTGAACTGGGTACCTCGATCTGACACTATTATTTTCGGTACCCCATGCAAACACACAATCCTCTCCATATACAACTCTGCTAGTTTGGCTCCTGAGTAGGTGGTCTTTACTGGTAAGAAATGCGCCACCTTGGTCAGGCGATCCACGATTACCCAGATTGAGTCGAATCCCCTCTGAGTGCGAGGTAAGCCAGTGATGAAATCCATACCGACTTCTTCCCACTTCCATTCAGGTACCTTCAGGGGCTGGAGCAATCCTGCTGGCCTCTGATGTTCAGCCTTGACTCTCTGACACGTGTCACATAGAGCTACGTATGTGGCCACATCTCTCTTCAATCCGTACCACCAAAATCTCTCTTTGATATCTTGGTACATCTTGGTACTACCTGGGTGTATCGAATACGCCGACTCATGGGCTTCCCTGAGAATTGTATCCCTGATCTGCACTACATTTGGCACACAGATCCTCTTCTCATACCACAATGTTCCTTGGTCATCCACTCGAAAACCAGGGGCTTTTCCTAATGCCACTAGTTCCACGATCTCCTTGATCTTCTCATCTGTGAGCTGTCCTTTTCGGATCTCTTGTTCCAAGGTCGGTTCTACTGCCATCTCGGTGACGCTGGTCACAAATCCCAGACTCATCCTTTCGAACTCTGAACTGAGTTCCTCCGATAAGCAATGTCCTGTGATCTTATTCACGTAACTCCTTCTACTAAGGGCATCGGCCACCAGATTGGCCTTTCCTGGATGATAATGAATCTCCAGATCGTAGTCCTTGATCAACTCTAACCATCGACGTTGCCTCATATTCAGATCTGACTGTGTAAACACATACTTGAGACTCTTGTGGTCTGTGTAAATATCACACTTATGTCCAATCAAGTAATGCCTCCAAATCTTCAAAGCATGCACCACAGCTGCTAATTCCAGATCATGTGTCGGGTAATTCTGCTCATGTTTCCTCAACTGCCTCGATGCATAAGCTACTACTCTGCCTTCCTGCATGAGTACACATCCCAATCCTAGACGAGATGCATCGCAGTAGATAGAGAAGCTCTTGGTTATATCCGGCAACACTAGCACAGGTGCCGTTGTCAACCTCTTCTTCAATTCCTCAAAGATGACTTGGCACTCTTCAGTCCAGACAAACTTGACATTTTTCTCCAATAACGCCGTCAAGGGTTTAGAAATCTTGGAGAATCCTTCTATGAACCTCCGATAGTATCCAGCCATTCCAAGGAAACTTCTGATTTCACTCACATCCTTAGGCGGATTCCAACTAAATACATCACTAACCTTCTTCGGATCAACTGCCACTCCACCATTGGACAGTACGTGACCCAAGAATGCTACTTCCTTTAACCAAAACTCACACTTGCTCAACTTGGCATACAACTGATGCTCACGAAGTCTCTGCATCACCAACCTCAGATGTTCTTCATGCTCTTCCTCATTCTTGGAGAAAACCAGAATGTCGTCAATGAACACAACCACAAACTTGTCAAGATAGTCCATGAACACACTGTTCATCAGATACATGAAGTATGCCGGTGCATTTGTCAAACCAAAAGACATGACTGTGAACTCATATAGACCATATCGGGTTGTGAAGGCTGTTTTGGAGATGTCAGTCACTCGTATCCTCACCTGATGGTAACCGGATCGAAGATCGATCTTAGAGAACACACATGCTCCTTTCAACTGGTCGAAGAGATCATCAATCCTTGGCAACGGGTACTTGTTCTTGATGGTCACTTCATTCAAAGCTCGATAATCCACACACAATCTCTGGGTCCCATCTTTCTTATCCACAAACAAAACTGGTGCTCCCCAAGGAGACGAACTAGGACGAATATACCCTTTTGCTAACAATGCCCTTAATTCCTCCTTAAGTTTCTCTAATTCTTTTACTCCCATCCTATATGGCCTCTTAGCTATAGGTGCAGTACCAGGCTTAAGATCAATAACAAATTCAACTTCGCGGTCTGGGGGCATAGCTGGTAACTCATCTGGGAACACATCTGGGAACTCGCACACCACTCTGATGTTTTCCAGTGCTACTTCCCCGGCTTGGTAGATCTGATTGTGTCCCGTGGGACTAGCTGCTTGATACTCCACTTTCTCACCAGTCTTTGCTGTCAGTTGCACTGTCCTTTTGGAGCATTGAATCACTCCATCATATCTGGCTAACCAGCTCATACCCAGAATCAAGTCAAACCCAAGTGTTTCTAGAACTATTGGGTTCACCACAAAATCTACCCCCCTTATTGTGATTGTGGCTCGAGGGCAACGTAGAGTGGCACGCTGTTCTCCCCCAGGTGAACTAACTACCATGGGGTTCCCCATAGGTTGCAACATCATCATATTCTTTTTCACGAAAGCAGTAGATATGAAAGCATGCGAAGCTCCAGTATCGAATAAAACAGTTGCGAGGGTCGAGTTGATAGGGAACGTACCCACAACGACATCTGTGGCTCCTTCGAGGGTCTCAGCTCCCATGTGGTTGACCTTGCCCCTCGCTGGATTCTGCTGCTGATTCCCATTCTGATTCGGGGGTTGTCCAACCCTCGAATTACTGTTCTGTTCGACGGTGTTCTGAGCCTTTCGAGGGCAGGCGCTGGCATAGTGTCCCAGATCACCACATCCGAAACACCTTGGTGCTGTAGGCGTATTGCTGGCCGGATTGGGGCGTTGAGCAGGACCATTCGGTGGCTGGTTCGAGGGTCGCTGCTGAGGGGGTGCTGGTAGGTACTGGGGACGCTGCTGATACTGGCTGCGATTCATCAGTCCCGGCTGTCCCTGGAAATGCTGCGGGGTCACCATCTGTTGATTTCCTGGCTGAGGATTGAAGCGGGGTCGAACATAGCTTCCTGACGGTGTGCCTTGAAGCTTCCTCTTCTTATCTTCCATCTCACGGCGCTTGTGCTCCAACAGTAGTGCGCTATCCACCAGTTCTTGGAAAGTGGCGAACTTGGAACACAGGAGCTGGTACTGGAGTGTATCATGCAGGCCATCTCGGAACCGGGTCTGCTTCTTCCTATCAGTATTCACGTCCTCTGGGGCATAACGGGCCAACTCAATGAACCTGTCACGATAAGCGGTGACACTCATACCTTCCTGCTTTAATGCCAGGAACTCCTTCTTCTTCAAGGTCATCAGCGCCTCCGGCACGTGGTGAGAACGGAAGCTGTCGCTAAACTCCTGCCAAGTGATCTGATCACGATTGGGGTGAGCATATTGGTACGCATCCCACCAATCCAAAGCTGCTCCCTGGAGCTGTCCACTTCCATACAACACCTTCTCCCGGTCGTTGCACTGTGCGATGTCCAGCTGTCGTTCCACTGCCTTGAGCCAGTCCTCTGCTTGCATTGGGTCGCTAGACTTGTTGAAGGTAGGAGGGCGTCCTTTCAAAAACTCGCCCCTTTTATCTCTGGGCTGCATGTAGTGCTGTTGAGGCGGGTTTTGCTGATTTTGCTGCATCAGTGCTATGGTTTGCGCCATCTGCTGAGTCAGCTGAAGTTGCATCTGCATCATCTGCTCCATGGTAAGTGGCGGTGGTGGAGGTGGTGGGTTCTGGTTCTGGTTGCTTCCACTGCCTCCGGGGTTACCTCTGGTGTTAACCATCTATCATAGCAAAACATCTCCCATCAGTATTCTTGTCCCTCGGTAATAGATATCCCATGCTTGCAGATGGTGTATGGGAAGATAGCAATTCTTGGAAAGATAAGATAAAGAGTAAGACAGAGGAAGTGCAGAGGAGAAAGGTAACCCAACTATTTATTCACTAGTACTCCTTAAACCTTAGTCCTATATCTAGATGGAGATAGACTTGCGTCTATGACCATCACAATCATTACAAAGATCCAATTCAAACATAAGCATAATAACAGCAAAATCAAGCACCCAAAGACATGATTCACACAAGACTCGACAGCACTGGTTTTGAAAAACGTAGCTAAATGATCTAAAACAAAATCATGGTGGTCTCCTAACGATTTATCAACCGTTCTAACTAGGCTGCGTTCCTACAGTCAGCACGGCTCTGATACCAATCTGTCACACCCGGATTTACACAGCAAACCCGAGATGCGGCCATATGTGTTCCCAGGAAGTCATTACACATATAGCAAACAAATTTGATAATAGAACACAATGCTCGTTTAATATAAAAGGGTTTTACATCAGAGTTTGACTCAAACTTAAAGAAAATTACAGCGAAAGTCTCTAAACAGATCTATCTCTAATCCTGACGAAACGAGGCCGAAGCCCACAACCCCACAGGGACACTGACTGGTTGAGCACAGCTAGTAGAAAGGCAGATCTTCTGGAAATTTGACGGCAGCAGCTCCTTCTAATCCTTCTGTTACCCATCCGGGATTTTGCCCAAAAATAATAACAACAGCAAGTGTAAGTAACAAAGTTACTTAGCAAATACAGCACAGTTAATGAAGGCTAAAAAGTAAGGTTTGACTCGGCTGAACTGCATTAGCAAATTTTAGTTGGCTGATTTTAGTCTGTTTCGAGGGTACCATCGAAGGATGATCTCGAGGGTAGCATCGAAAGTGATTCCGAGGGTCTCTTCGAGAGTATTCGAGGGAGTCTCGGATGTAGTCGGAGATAACTCGAGGGTATAACATTTAGGTGAATCCCGGTTAAATTTTCCCAATTAGTAAAGTAGAAGTAGACATTAAACAGCATCTTCTAATCAAAAAGGATCCAGGCCGCTCGTGACCCTGAGCAAGGCTATCATGATAGTTTATACACTCTGCAGAGGTTTCGTCCTTTATCCACCAGTCGCGTAAAAGTTCAAAGGAACTTTGCACCCAACCACGCACATCAACACTTCCGAGGTGTGACTGCATAGGGACGCTACGAGGCTTTTCACAAGACACTTTAACAGAACAGCAGCCGTTATGGTACAACCTAGGCAGCATGACCCGAGGCACCGAGACTGACTTACGCCCGTGCCGCAGCACGAGGGGGGTCAATGGTGTCCAATCGCAGAAAAGTAATGCAAAAGCAGAATTAAATAGCGCAACGTGTAGAACCCCCGCCATACGGAAGTTCCCACACGGGACTGTGCCTCACGGGGACATAGCCAACGGATACTCCGTCCTCGGTGGATCAAACCATACTCTCACCCATGCTTCCCATAACGCCGGTGGCCCCTCGGTAACTACTGTTAAATTAAAGCCGTACAAGTTACTTGTCCAAGACCAGAGCCATTATAGTTCCAGCAGTGACGACAGGCTCCTGGGTTGCCGCTTTAAGAACCAGTCCTTACGGAGAGACACTAGGGCCAGGCTCGAAGCATACGCCCTAGTTCCCTGATCCAAGTTGCTAAAAAGCAAATTTTACCATTAACATTGAAGTGAACCATTAAGTCATGATTAATAGTAAAATAATTGTGACAGTAGCTGCGCCTAGCAAATTTCTACCCAAATGCAAATAAACCCAAGGTAATCAAGGTAAAGGATAAACAGACTAGGTACAACCTTAATAGGATCAAAATTAGACACATGCATATGCCGTAATTAATGGGTAAAGGTGTTTAGGTAGCAAGGATTGTCCGTGCTGTACTTGCCTACTACAAAGTGCTGCTGCTGCTGCTGTTCCTGATACTGCTGGTCCTGGTACCCCTCGAACTCGAACGCGCACTGCTCACCAACTGGACACTCGAAGAAACACACAAGCAACCGAACAAGCCAGTACATGCAAACAATATTAATCTATTAGAACAGTACACCAAACAATAAAGAACAAAAGAAAGCTTCGGAACTATTCTACGCTTCGCTACGAACACAAGAACGCGAAAATCACTCAAATCGAGGCTAAGACGGGGAAAATATGGCGTTTCTACGGTTCGGCGCTAAACTGCGAAAGTTTCGAGGGTCAAAACATAATTTTATTTCGAAGATTCGAGGGTTTTACTTGTTAAAAGACAAAACCGAGCCTCGGGCGCAACTTTTAGAAGCTTGCAGGGTTTAAAACAAAAGAAAAAGGATTCATTCGAAAATACTTTTGAACTAGGTTGGACTGCGGGTTGATTTTGAAAACGTGAAGGCTTCTTTTGCAAAACAGTCAGCTTCGAAGGCATCCTCCGGTTCGAGCAGGGCCTCGAACTGACGCGGCGGCATTGGATCTAGATCTAATGGTTCAAAACAAAACGGCTTTTCGAGGGGTATGCCGGCTTCGAGGCTTGACGCTAGCGACGCTCGAACACAGCGGCGGAGAACTACTGGGTCGACGGCAGATCAAAATTAGCGCAGAGCACGGCAAGAATCGGAGCAAGGACGCTATGGAGAGCTTCGGGTTTTCAAGGCGAACCTCCTGGAGTGCTTCCCGACAAGTGCGAAGCTCCGGCGGCGAAGGTCGAGGGTGGGTCTCGAGCGAGACGGAACTTCTTCCGACGAGAACGGTCTCGAGCGAAGCGGAACTTCTCGGCGAGAACGGTCTCGAGCGAAGCGGAACTTCTCGGCGAGAACGACAGCTAGGGTTGTGGCTTGATTGGAAAGATTGAAAGGAAGATCAAGACGGCGACTATAAATAGAACAAAGTCCGGCCTCAGGTCCAAGTCTTGGCGTTCGTGTCAAGGAAGGATTCGGCGACGGCGGTAGCGTCGGAGTCGGTCTCGAGACAGAGTCCTAGTTGAAGTCGAGGGTCTAGGAAGGAAACGGCTCGGCGCCAGAAAAGAAAAAAATAGAAGGCAAAGCCTAAAAGCGAAATTTGAATTGGATTTTAAAATCTGATTTGAACTTCAAACAAACGAAACTCGATGCAGCCAGCATGAATGCATCAAAAGTGTTTCTAGCCTTAGCTTTGATTTTATTTCTCATAAATAATTGTTTTCACTAGATAAATATGAGCATAAATTAAATAAAAGCGATTTAATTACTAAATTTCAAAATGGACATTTTTAGGGTGTTACAGGGGGTGGCTTCTATGGAGTTGACCGTCGGGAGCAAGACTATTGCTACGGCTTTCTTCGTCTCCGAGGTGCAAGGTAACTTCAGTTTAATCCTTGGTCGAGATTGGATTCATGCAAATAAATGTATTCCATCTACCTTGCATCAATATCTTATTCAGTGGATCGGCGATGAAGTTGAAGTTGTCCATGGTGACAATTCTTCCTTTGTTGCAACGGCCGATTCCGACTCTCTTAGTGCAAATGAGAAAGTCCAATGTTTGTCGGGCATGGATTTGACCGACTATGAGCTGATCAGTTGCACTAAGGATGGTTTTGTTCCTGCTACATTAAAGCCGATGGAAAATCGGTTGAATTACTTACTGTAATTAATGGAGCAACCAAATCAACAGAGACAAACCAGTCAGACCGCTTCTGGAAACCGGTCAGACCGGTTTGGATCTGAACAGCGCCGATCAAGCCAAACCGGTCAGACCGCTTCTGGGAACCGGTTAGACCGGTTTGCGTCTGGACAGTGGCTTCAAGACCGAATTGATCATTATCGAGAACATTCGGCCGGTACGTTCGAAGCCATTGGTGATATGGATAAGCTGGGTCAAGGTTTTACATCAGCTGATCCTTTAGAAAAAATAGATATTGGTGATGGTACTATTCCTAGGCCTACTTTTGTAAAAAAAATTTATCGGCTGAGTTTAAAGCCGAATTAATAAATTTGTTGAAAGAGTATGTCGATTGTTTTGCTTGGGAGTACCGTGAGATGCCTGGTTTAAGTCGTGACTTAGTTGAGCATCGTTTACCAATAAAAGCCGGTTTTAGACCTTTTAAACAATCGGCTAGACGTTTTAATCCCGCTATTTATGACCGAATAAAAGAAGAGATTAATCGTTTATTAGATGCTGGTTTTATTCGGACTTGTCGTTATGCGGAGTGGATTTCTAATATTGTTCCCGTTGAAAAGAAAGATTCGGGAAAACTTAGAGTTTGTATTGATTTTAGAGATCTTAATAAAGCCACTCCAAAAGATTCATATCCCATGCCTATAGCCGATGTCTTAATTAATGAAGCTTCTGGACATCGTGTTGTTAGTTTTCTTGATGGTAATGCCGGATATAATCAAATCTTCATGGCCGAAGAGGATATGCACAAAACGGCCTTTCAATGTCCGGGATTTATTGGTTTATTTGAGTGGGTAGTTATGACCTTTGGATTAAAGAATGCCGGTGCAACTTATCAAAGAGCTATGAATTTAATTTTTCATGATTTACTTGGTGTTATTGTGGAAGTGTATATTGATGATATTGTAGTTAAATCGGATGGCTTGGATTCTCATTTAGCCGATTTAAGACTTGCTCTTGAAAGGATGCGACGATATGGTTTAAAGATGAATCCACTCAAATGTGCTTTTGGTGTTTCGGCTGGAAAGTTTCTTGGGTTTGTTATTCATGAGAACGGCATAGAAGTTGATCCCAAGAGAATTGAAGCTATGAAGAAAGTCGAAGCTCCTACTTGCAAGAAGGATTTACAAAAGTTTCTAGGCAAGGTAAATTTCTTGAGAAGATTTATAATTAACTTGTCTGGTAAGGTTGATGCTTTTACTCCTTTACTTCGGCTAAAGAATGAAGTCGATTTTACTTGGGGGGCAAAACAGCAAGAAGCTTTTGAGAAGATCAAAGAGTACTTGTCTTCACCACCGGTGCTTAGGGCGCCTAAGCGGGGAGTTCCATTCAGACTTTATGTGGCGGCTGAAGATAGAACTATTGGAGCTGTTTTGACTCAAGAAATCGGCAACAAGGAGTATGTGATCGCTTATGTAAGCCGACGACTCATTGATGCAGAAACAAGGTATACTTTCATTGAGAAGTTGTGTTTATACTTGTATCATGCTTGTACTCAATTGAGGCATTATTTACTATCTAGCACTTGCATCGTGTTGTGTCAAACCGATGTAATTAAACATATGTTGCAAAAGCCGATTTCTAGCGGAAGAATCGGTAAATGGGCTTATGCTTTAGTTGAGTATGATTTGGCTTGTGAACCTTTAAAATCAATGAAAAGCCAAATTGTAGCTGATTTTATTATTGAACATCAGATAAATGATACTTGTGAATTCGACGTCGGCTATGTTGCTTGTACACCATGAAGGTTATACTTTGATGGATCGGTTTGCAATGATGGACAAGGAATTGGTACTGTTTTGATCTCTCCAAGTGGTGCCGTTTTTGAGTTTTCAAACCGATTGGAAGAAAAGCGAACCAATAATCAAGTTGAATATGAAGCTCTTCTATTTGGCTTGGAATTTTTGCAAGACATGGGAGTAAAACATATTGAAGCTTTTGGTGATTCGCTCCTGGTGGTACAACAAGTGTCAAAGGTATGCCAATTCTATAATGGTTCATTAAATGCATATCTTGATAGATGTCTCGATATCATTGCTTCTTTTGATGAATTTACTATCAAACATATTCCAAGAGAAGAGAATGGTAAGGCAAATACTCTGGCTCAGAAAGCATCTGGTTATATGGTTGCAAAGAAATATTTCTATCTCCAAAAACCGATGCAAACAAAGGCCGAGATTCTGGTTCTGGACGAACCGGTCACACCGGTTTCAAAAACCGGTCAGACCGGTTTAAATGACAGAACCGGTCTGACCGGTCCTGAAAGCGGTCTGACCGCTTTGTCCCCTGACAAAAGCAAAAATATTTTGGATAATGCTAATCAATCCAAAATTGAAGATCAGGATGGGAGAGTGCCTATTATTACTTATTTGAAAGATCCTGGTCGTGGTGCGGAAAGAAATATTCGGCGAATATCGTTTAAATACGTTTTGCTTGATGATGAACTCTATCGTCGAAACGCCGAAGATTTGCTGTTGAAATGTCTTGATTCGGATCAGGCCAAAGTTGCCATGGGTAAGGTCCATGAAGGTATTTGTGGTACACATCAATCGGCTCTAAAGATGAAGTGGTTACTTAGACGAGCTGGTTTCTATTGGCCTACTATGATGGCGGATTGTTTCAAGTATTACAAGAGATGTGAAGAATGTCAGAAGTTTGGAAATTTACAACTTGTTCCTGCTGCATTGATGCATCCTATTATTAAGCCATGGCCGTTCCGAGGTTGGGGATTGGATTTTATTGGACAAATTAATCCTCCATCATCAAAAGGACATCGTTTCGTGTTGGTTGCCACTGATTATTTCACTAAGTGGACTGAGGCGATTCCTTTGAAGAATATGACGCACCGAGAGGTAATTGAGTTTATTACACAAAATATTATTCATAGATTCGGTATTCCTCAAACTTTGACAACGGATCAAGGTGCTTCCTTTATGTCTAAAGAAGTACGTGAATTGGCCGAATCCTATAGAATTAAATTGCTCAATTCATCTCCATATTACGCTCAGGCTAATGGACAAGCCGAGTCAAGTAACAAAACTTTGATCAAGTTAATCAAGAAAAAGATAGAAGATAGTCCTAAGCGGTGGCACGAAATTTTATCTGAGGCATTATGGGCTCATCGTATATCTAGACATGGTGCTACTAAGGTTACTCCTTTTGAGCTTGTTTATGGTCAAGAAGTCGTTTTACCTGTTGAGGTGAATCTGGACGCTTATAGATTGGCTAAGCAAAACGACCTTGATGCTGTTGATTACCACAACTTGATGTTGGACAATATTGATGAGGTAACCGACAAGCGATTGAAAGCTTTGAAGGAAATTGAGAAAGATAAGCTTCGAGTTGCTAAAGCTTATAACAAGAAGGTGCGAGGAAAATATTTTCAAATTGGTGAACTTGTTTGGAAAACGATCTTGCCTATTGGGACGAAAAGCAACAAGTTTGGTAAATGGTCACCAAGTTGGGAAGGGCCTTATAGAGTTGTCAAAGTCATTTTTGGGAATTCTTACATGTTAGAGACACTCAAAGGAGATCATTTGCCTAAAGCTATCAATGGAAGATACTTGAAGAAATTCTATCCGAGTGTTTGGCAAGATGCATGAAGACCAATGGCCGATATATTGTTTATATCGCCCTTAGTATAATTTTTAGCTCCTGAGTTATGAAATACTTGCTTTTTAGTTCTCAAGTTCACTAAAAACGCAAGGGGGCATGTGTTGACACCCAAAAGTGGCACAACAGTGCAAACCGGTCTGACCGGTGTGCACAAACCGGTCAGACCGGTTTTGGTAAAAGTGTCAAAATGCCAATTTGACTTCACCATTGCGTAGCTCTCGTCAAGACGATCAAGATGCATATGTAGAACTCCTAATTTGGAATCCGGATGAGAGAGATATGACTTCGGCAAGATCTGCACCCGGACAAACCGGTCTGACCGGTTTGCCAAACCGGTCAGACCGGTTTTGGTTCTGTAATTCGAGTAGGATTAGGATTCCGACTTTAATCCCATATTGTAACCTATTCGAAAGGGGTAAGACTTCACCGGCCTATAAATATAAAGGCTAGAAGGCCGATTGAGATATTCCAATCGAATCAAACACTTTATCTTCTATTTTTTGTCTCTCAAACCCTAATCCTTTTCCAACCCCATATTCTGTTCTTTGCTCGTCTCTACAGCGTTCAAAGGCGTTCTAGGTGGCCTGCCGACCCTAGAGCAACCCTAGATTGCTCGAGCTCTGACGGGGTCCCTCCCGAGCTTGGGTTTCTAGGTCTTCACGACCTCCCGACAGAAAGCGGTCAGACCGGTTCTGTAAACCGGTCAGACCGGTTTGCCCCGGGGAGATCAGGAGTTGGCCGTTGTGACGGCCGTGCTGCATGTTTGATCGATCTCGAGTTTGTTGGCGCGTTTTCGTGTCAACAGGACCTGTTCAGACGGGATAGATATGCGGTGATTTTAGAAGACGTGAAAAAACGTACCTCCTGACGCATCCCTTTCATGTGAAATTTCAACTGTTTGCCGTTACTTGCTCCATCTATTCGTGCTGTCATTCCCCCATCATCTCCTTCAGCTCTTTCGTTGTTAGGCTATGCACACTGGCATCCGCCGTCCCACCCGGCGGTACCATATAGCGTGAACATGTGCTGCAGCAGGGTACTGCATGCCCTACGCAACGCCTGCGGACCGGCTCCCGTCCCCAAAATCAAGTGTAGCTAGTGGAGGCCGCTACGCCGCCACGGTGGCGCGAGGCCCACCGCGGCCCAACCGCTGCGTGAGCTCCGCCCCCGCCGCCGCTGACCACGGCCTCCCCCCATGCGCTCCGCCCCCACCGCCGCTGACCACGTCCTCGCCGCCCCCGCGGAGCTAGCGGAGACCACTCGCGTGCTGGCCTCGTCGCCGCCGTACTCTGCGCATCCTGCCGCCCCGCTGTCGTGGGGCTCGCTGATGCCTCCCGCGCGCCGCTGGGCCGCCGCCCCGCTCGGTCGCCACGACGGAGGAGACGAGGGGAGGAGTAGCCACTGCCGTGGGAGCCATCCGCCGACGCCGCCCAGGAGGAGTATAGGGCCACCTTCTCGGGTGCGCTCCGCCTGGGCGGTGGGGCGGCCGCAGCCCCTCCTGGCCCGTCGCCCCGCTCGGCCGGCCGCTGCCTCGTGGAGGGAGCTCGAGGCGCTGGAGCGCACGCCGCCACCTAAGCAGGGGAGCCACGGCCGGATCCGTCGCCGCTCAGGCTGGGGATCTGCCCGGGCGTTCCTGGCTCTGGCAGCGGCATGCCGCCGAGCTGCTGGTCCGGGTCGCCGCAAGCAGGGAAAGGGGAGCGTGCCGGCAAACGGATGTAGCAAGTGAGGGGGCGGCACCGGCGAATGGATAAGGGAAGAGGAGAGGGCGGAGAACTGGCGGCGGCGGGGGAGGCCAGGGAGGCGGCGGGGGAGGGGAGGGGGTGGGGCGGCGGTTAGGGGGAGGGCAGGCGGCGGCAGGGTAGTGGAGAGGGCAGCGAAGAGAGAAAGGAGGGAGTCAAGGGGGTCGGCCGGCCGGGGGAGATGGGGAGAGAGAGAGGAGAGAGGGAGAAAAAAATACGATTGGTGGGTCCCACACCCTGGTAGTTGGTATAGAGTACAGATATGGATGACGGGTGCGCAAGAACTGGATTTAGAGGAGAGAATATTGATGATTATGACGGAATATTCTCTTTAGAGGATAGATTTAAAGTACGACGAGTGTGGATAGTCTTACCTCTAGTTTTCTAAGTCCTTGTAACACCCAAAAATGACTCATTTAAAACTTTTTTGTAATTAATTGGCTTTTATTTTAATTGTTCATATTTAATATAGGTTAAATGAATTATTTATGAGAATTAAAATCAAATATAAGTTGTAGAAACATTTTTGTTGCATTCATGCTGCTGCATTGTGTTTTGGTTGTTGGCAAATTAAATTGGAATTTAAATTATGTTTAAATTCGATTTAATTTGAAATTGTTTGAGCCCTAGAAAAGTTCCTTTCAAGCCGAGTTCAATTTTGCCCCTTCATCTTTTTCCCCAGTCTGCATTCCCTCCCTCTACTCCTTTCCCCGGGTCAGCTCAGCTCCTCTCCCGCAGGCCCAACCAGCACAGCCTTGGCCCACCAGCCTCTCCCCCCCCCCCCCCGCGCACCTCCACTTCCGGCCCAGTACTGGCCCAGGCTTGCGCTCCCTCTCCCTCCCCTCGCTGCCGACTGGTCCCCACCAGTCAGCACCTTCCCCTTCCTCCCGCCGAGCTCCCCCTCCCTCTCCCCGGCGCCAATCCGGCGCGTGATTGCCGGCCGCCCTGATCCGCCCGCGCCCCGTGGGCCCTTGGGGAACCTTCCCCGCACCTTCCCCGTCCCGCTCTTTCCTTTCCCGGCGCGCCCTCGCATGGAAACCCCCCCACCCAAACCCCGCTCGGAGATCCCCGATCGCCGGCCGCCACCCGATTCCCGGCGAACTTACCTAATGCGACTCCCATACGGCCTATAAAAGCCACCCCGAGCACCCCCAGAGCCTCACCAACTCCCCCACCGAGCACCAAGCCCACAGCAGTGCCATCTCCGAGCTCTCCGCGCCGCCGATCTTCGCCCGAGCTCCGGCCGCCACGATCTAGCTCCGGCCAATTCAAGCTGCGCAGGAGCCTCTCGTGTCGGTAAGAACCCTCCCCGCGTTGCTTATTGCACTTTTCCCACGCCCCCGAGCCACTCCCCATGCTCGCCGTCGTCCGCCTCCCCTGCTCACTGCCGGCAGCCCTCACCGTCGCGAGTTCCTCGACTTGAACCCCACCAGCATGCTCGCCATCCCTCCCCGGTCGTGTAGGACCAAACCCCGTGGCCAGAGGGGCTTTGCAACGCGAGAACGCCCCTCTCCGGCGAGCTTTCACCAGCGCCGCCGCGTCCCTGTGTCACCGCCGGCGAGCACACCCCCCGAGCCACCCTAGCCCTTGGATCGTGATCCAACGGCGCTCAGCGCCCGAGCCCCCGAGTCAAACCAGAGGCGTAACGGCCAGCCGGGCAATTTTACTAAAGAGCCCCTTGGTTTTAGCCAAATCAACCCGCGCTCCAGCTCAGTTCAAAAATAATTACGAATAGGTCCTGTTTCTTATGGAAAACCCCTGCACTTTTTAAAATTAGAACTCGCGGTCCATTTAAGCCCATCTTACGCATTAGCCCTCGGGTTTTAACGCATAATTACATATAGGTCCCTGGTTTCCTTAAAATAAAGCCCCTGGAAACTTTTAAAAATTGCCAGCATGTCCCTAGAACTTATAAAACCCATATCATTTTCGTTTTAGCTCCGATTAGTGTGATTTTCACGCTCATGTGTTCGTAATGAAGCATAGAATATTTCTAAAACCTTTTTATGTATTGTTTCTACTGTTTGGTGTACTGTTCTAATAGAATATTATTTGTTTGCATGTATTGGTATGCGTGTATGCTTGTATGGTGCTTCGTGTCCAGTCGGTGAGCTGTTAGCTTTGGAGTTCGAGCTCGGTGAGGACTTTCCGGTGCAGGACTTGCAGCAGAAGCACTTCGAGGAAGGAAAGTTATAGCACGGACAATCCTTTCTACCTAAACACACTCTTTATATTCATTACTTTCATATACATGTGTCTAAATTGATGTCCCATTAAGGTTGTACCTAGTTTTGTATATCCTGTACCTTGATAACATTGGGCTTATGCATATGGGTAGAATCATTTGCTATGCGCAGCTACTGTCACTATTATTTAATGGTTAATCTTGACTTAATGGTTCACTTTAACATTTATGATAAAACGTGCTTTTTAGCAACTTGGTTTAGGGAGCTAGGGCATGTGATGTGTGCTTTGCTCTAGTGTCTCTCCGTAAGGTCTGGTTCTTAAAGCGGCAACCCAGGAGCCTGTCGCCACCACTAGAACTATTATGGCTCTGGTCTTGGTCGAGTAACTTGTACGTCTCTAGCTTGCCAGTGGTTACCGACGGGCCGACGGCGTTGTGGGAGGCAAGGTATGGGGTGTTTCCAGATTCCACCGAGGGCGGGTGATCCGTCGGCTATGTCTCGTTAGGCACAGTCTCGTGTTGGGAGTCCCTGCGATGGGGAACTCCACACGTTGCGCATGGATGGATGTGATGCCTGCACTCTGGACGCCATTGACCCCCCTACGGTGTGACTCCATAGGCGTACGTCGATCTCGGTGCCTATGGTCTCACCGCCTTGTATTACCGCAGCGGCTACTGTCTTGTTAGGGTGTCTTGTGAAACACCTCGTAGCGTCCCTATACCGTCACACCTCGGAAGTGTTGATGTGCGTGGTTGGGTGCAAAGTTCCCTTGAACTTTTACGCGACTAGTGGGTAAAGGACGAAACCTCTGCAGAGTGTAAAATCTATCATGATAGCCTTGCTCAGGGTCACGAGCGGCCTAGATCCTTTTTTATTAGAAGATGATGTTCATTTAGGATTATTGTCACTTATACTTATTAATTGGGTTACAACCGGGTTTCATTCACCTATAGTAATTTGTTAAATGTTAAAATAAACCAACTAAAAATGCTAAAGCAGTTAAGCTGTGTCTAGCCTATTTTGAGCCTTCATACTCGTGCTATACTTGCTAAGTATTTGTTTACTTACACTTGTCAATATTCAACAAAATCCCGGATGGGTAAACAGATTGGGCTGATCAGGAGACTGCTGCTGAGTTCCCTGAGGACCTGCCATATTAGTGAGTTGTGCTCTCCCAGTCAGAGTCCCTGTGGGCTGCGGCTCCGCTTACATTGAGAGTTTTAGACTTCCGCTGTAATAAATATTATTGATATACTCTGATGTAAACTATTTTATTTCGAGCATTTGTACTCTGTTTATCATATTTGTTCGCTGTATGTGTTCTGTGGACTTCCTGGGCACACATATGGCCGCAGTCGGGTTTTGTGAAAATCCGGGTGTGACAGTCCTGCTCAGCTATTGTACGACGCCACGGTGGGAGGTTAGAGTTAGAGAAAAGGTCTCCATTTCATTGCCCAAGCAAGCAGAGGATTGCACAGGGCTATGAGGTAGAAAAATGCCACACCGCTTGCATTGCACGCATCGGCGAGGTGGCATTGTCGTCGTCAGCGCGTCCTGCCGTGTCGCCCGTGCGCGGGGGGATATGATCAGGGCTAGGTGCAGTCGAGCCCCTCACGGGCCTGATCATCCACTCACGCACGGGCGGAAGAAGCTTACCCGCCGGTTAAGTTCCCTTCATAGTATGCTCTATCGCCCATGGCCAAAGTATTACTCCCTCCGTTCCAAATTACTATACGTTGTTGACTTTTTCGTTTAACGTTTGCTAATTCCTCTTATTCAAAAAGTTTGTCCAAATATACGAAAATATAAGTTATACATAAAGTTTACGTGATGATAAAGTAAGCCACAAATAAAAGAAATGATATTTGTATAATTTTTTGAATAAGACGAATGGTCAAACGTAACGAGAAAAAGTCAACAATGAATAGTAATTTGGAACGAATGTAGTATTTCTAAGGAGATATTTGCTACTCGACATCCAAAGTGATGTTAATTTATTAAAAGACACCATTGACCACTTTATATGTTATTGAACATTCTCGTTTTGTGTCAATTTTCTCAAAGACACCGGCTCCATTAAAATAGTGTTTTTTCTCTATAGAGGAGAGAGAAAGATGAGAAAATATCTGTTTTGCTCATGGTCCACTGCTCAGTTCTTCTTCCTTGTCGCTCTCTTGTTTCTTCCTTTTTCGTGAGAATCGCCTCGCCCAAGCTCAGAACAACCCAAGTTCACGGCTGGCATGCCTCCAGCTGCTCGAGCTCCCGCATGAGCTTCTCCCTCCCTTATCTCCTTCCTCTAGTAGGTGGTGGGTAATTGGCCAGGCCAGTGTGGATGATGTGCATGGAAGGGCAGCATGGCCCTATGGCCTCGCGGGGAATGGCGGACCCGCGGCCTCGGGTGCCGCCTTGCGGGCAGCAGCAGCATCACAGAGGCCTCGAGCACGGGGGCGGGAATGCAGCGCGGCTCCTTGGCTGCCCCACGGCCTCAGGCGCGGACGCGCTACACAGCCACCAACCCTGGGCGCTGCTTCACAGGAGGCGGCGGCAGCGCCCAGCAGCTAGCGCAGCCCCTTGCCTTGGACGCGACCTCGCGGCCCACAGTAGATGCCCCACGGCCTCAGGCGCGGGCGCGCTGCGGAGCCTCCGACCTTGGGCGTGGCTTCACGGGAAGCGGCGGCAGCCCAGCAGCCTTGGTCACAGGCGTGGCCTCATCCTACAGTGCTTGGTTCCTGCACTACTCCATTAGTCCATTACTCCACTGTCTAACTTTGCTCCAAACAGCCTTCGCGAAAGGACACTGTAGGATGAGGTGAACTGTTGTTTCTTGTGCTTGATTGCAAAGTGAGGAGACGAGGTTGCAAGGCCAATGCCTCGTGATCAGTTTGCCACCGGTAAGGATCTTGGATTGGACTAGTAACCACGCAAAGAAACGGTGTTTGCCTTCCGCTGAAGCTTGCCCAGATTGAATCACCATTGAAACTGCTGTAAGATCCCATGAACTGGTCGTCCGCTGTCCAAAGCCACCTCATTTGGTCCGGCTCATTTGTTAGCTGAACCTCATGTACCAAATCCTAGAGCTTCAAAAAGTTCACCATTTCAGTCACTGTCTGCATGCGCATAGGTCTCGAGTCCAGCTTTGGTGCAATAGTTCTCCCTTCATTTATCTTTTCTTGTACAGGTGTTGGCGGTCGTTACGGCCTGATTTTTGACCTCCAACTGAGTATAAAATAAACATAATGGAATCATGCACCATAGCTATAGGGCTTATTTCTAATCAATTCCACAAGCTTTGGTGAGTTTATGTTTTGCAGGAACTCAATCGCGAAAAGCTCGCTAAGGGGGGTAAAAACCCCGGTTCGGCCAAACCTCCCGGTTTTGGACCGAACCACCCCCCTTAGTCGACACATGAGCGTACAAGGCCTTATCCACATCAGCAGTGACAAGGAGACGACTGTACATGACACGTGGGCCACCGCGACGTCACTTCATGGGCCAAGACACGTGAAGGACCTCAAGTTCGAAGCATCCAGAACGGCCCAAGACAGAAGGCGGTGCACGGGAGCGGCCCGGAGGCCAAGCCAAGTTCGGCCGAACTGTGGGCATTCGGCCGAATCGCCCCCAACGCACAAAACCGGCACTAGGGAGAGATCTTGGCCGTAGGGAGCAAAGGCGGCAGATCCTGTGGTTCAGCCGAACCCAGGCAGTTCGGTTGAACCCACAGGCTTCGGCCGAACCGGCCCTGCACCGCCGTGAGCTTCCTTGCATGCCACTCCTCTCCACCGCCTTCAGCCAGCTATAAATGGAGGTCCCGGGTCCCTACATCAACACACAACACTTGAGATTAGGCATTAGCGAAGCTCTACCACTTGTATCAATAGAAGATAGGAAGAGAGGAGAGGTGAGCGTCCCAAAGAGGAGCCAGAGTGTCGGCCCCTCTTCCCGTTGTACTTCTACGGATGCGGCTCCGCTTCGAGTGACATCCGGGTCGTGTCTGGTAACTCTTGTATCTCTTTCTGATTAATTGAGCATTCGGTTCTTACTTTTATATGCTTGTTGGTTCTTCGTTCAATGCTTAGTTGATTGGTATAACTGTATATTGGTTGCTTAGCTTGGGTGCTTATCTTTCTATAGGAGATAAGTATTAGTCCACTAGTGTAGGCGCGCTGCCTAGACTTGAGGTTAACTTAGTTTGCCCCCGATTCAACGAACGTGTGGTAGCCATTAGGTGGTGACAGCCCTATCCGGCCTTTGTAATCCATCTCGTTAGTCTCGGCCTGTAGGATCCCCCAGTGTGGAGCTGGTGGCACCCCTTCTCATCCCTGTCTGTGTGTCACTGGTGTCCATTGTCCCGAAGCAAGTATCTATCTATATTCTCTGATCTACTCGATCAATCAGTAGAGTACCTCTTTCAGACTCGTACCCTCTCTACCCTCCTAGTGCCCTTCCTATCTCTTTGTTGTTGTCATCCACTCCATCCATTCCGTTCATTCCACTCCATCTACCTAAGACAACTTAGTTTAGAATTAGTTCACTTCTTGTTCCTCGTTGAAATCGATACCCTGGAATACTCCTGGGTGAAAGCTACATCGGTATCCGTCCGCTTGTGGATTTATCTGTAGGTCGTAAGGAGTGCCAACAAGCTTTCTGGCGCCATTGCCGGGGAACGGTAGCTGTTCTAATTCCGAACCCAAGTTGTCCGTGTATCACACCATCCCATCCACCATATGGATTCCACTCTTACCTTACGCCATTATTCGGCTCCAAAGGGCGATTGTTTGGAGCCACCACCATCATCACATCATATCCACACACCCGGCTATAAGCTGCGTCCCGGCTTCATAGCCATGGTTCGAGAGCAAACGTTCTCAGGAACAAAAAATGAGAGTCCATACTCACATTTGCGAGAATTTGAGCAGCTCTGTTCATGTCTCGTCATTGCGGGCATGTCACAAGAGACACTCAAATGGAAGCTATTTCCGTTTTCCTTAATGGGAGGAGCGCAGAAATGGTACTCTCTATCTATCGGTAACATGGAGGGGAGATGGGAACTTCTTAGAGAGAAATTCTGTTTAAATTTCTTCCCAGCTTCTAAGATAGCCAGCCTCCGAATCGAAATTCTCACCTTTAAGCAATTAGAGGGAGAATCGTTAGGAGCTGCCTGGGCTCATTTCAAGTAAATCTTGGCATCCAGACCAGACCTAAGCTTGCCTGAACCTGTTGTTTTGCAACATTTCAGCCTTGGTCTATGTCCTGTAGCCTCCGATTTCTTGAACTCCGCTTCAGGATGGTCGTTCTCTCACTTGATTCCCAGTGAAGCGAGGGTAATCCTGGATCGTATCCTGGATGATACTCCTTACACTGGAATCTATGATGAACTCCCCGATGAAGAAGAGAAACAGCCTGAACCTGAAGAGCCTACAATCTCACAATCCAAATTCATTAGCTCTCCCATTCCATCGGAACCCGAAGCTCAATTCGAACCACAGCCATATTCTAGCCAAGATTATTATGACTCACTCACTCCCTATGATTTCGATGATGATCTCTTCGAAGACATCGGGAATGCAAAAAGTCTCCCACTAGGACGACGAGTAGAGCATAAGGATCAACCACCCGAAAAGGAAGAACTCGAATACCAAAGGGAGAACCTGGAACGTCTCTCTGCGGTCATGAGTCAGGAATGGCTAGAAGAAGCTGAAGCTTCAACCGAGGTTGTCAAATTGCCCAGAAAAATTCAAAGAATATTCTGTGAAATCCTGGGCAGTGACAGAGAAATTGGGTATGACCCAAGCCTCGGGATCAACATCATCTCTAGCTCTCTAGTTCGAGCCCAACATCCTGATGAACCATGGTCAACATCTCAAAAACAACACTAAGGTTCACCTCGGGAAGAATCCTTGATTGTTTAGGGATCTTACGGGTCACACCCGTTAAGGTTAACGACCCTAGACTTTTCTTGGATTTCCATATCTTTGACCTACCCAATGATTCCACCCATTCTATCTTTATCGGTAGGCCAATCATGAACATTCTGGAAAGGGTGTCGAACAATCAGCTAGTAGAACTCAGGGTCGGGAAATAACTTGTCCTTGTCTCTTATTCTCATTCCTTGAATACTCCCATAGAGGCAGAACCCGATCCTGATCCTATAGAGGAAGTCATGTCAACCTCGTTGACAGACTTAGAGCAACCTATTCCAGAAGAGGATATTCAGTTCTTTGCTGAAGAGGAGGAACCTCATCCTCCGATTGAGCTCGATACATCCAAAACTCCAAAACCATCTCCAACGAGCTTAAACCACTCCCTCCTGGATTAAAGTATGCTTTCCTCTTTGGAAACAAACAAACTCCAGTGATCATTAGTGATAAGCTATCGGATGTAGAAACCCAGCAGCTTCTCACTATCCTGGAGAAGAATCGATCGGTATTAGGATATTCTCTCCAAGACCTAAAAGGGATTAGTCCAAATCTTTGCACTCATCGAATCCCGATCGATTCTGAGGCAATACCGTCTCGAGAACCTCAAAGACGGTTGAATAATGCCATGCGAGAGGTCGTTAAAAAGGAAGTTCTCAAACTCCTTCACGCTGGGATCATTTATCCTATTCCCAATAGTGAATGGGTTAGTCCCGTTCAAGTTGTTCCTAAGAAGGGAGGAATGACGGTTGTGCACAACGATAAAAATGAGCTTATCCCTCAGCGCACCGTCACTGGGTGGCGTATGTGCATCGATTATCAAAAACTCAATAAAGCCACCAAAAAGGACCATTTCCCCCTTCCGTTCATTGACGAAATGCTTGAACGGCTAGCCAAACACTCTTTTTTCTGCTTCCTTGATGGTTACTCTGGATATCATCGAATTCCTATCCATCCAGACGACCAGAGTAAAACCACGTTTACATGCCCCTATGGGACGTATGCCTATCGGTGGATGTCCTTTGGGTTATGTAACGCACCCGCATCTTTCCAACGTTGCATGATGTCCATCTTCTCGGATATGATCGAAGAGATTATGGAAGTGTTCATGGACGATTTCTCAGTTTATGGGAAGACCTTCACTGAATGCCTGAAAAATCTAGACAAGGTCCTCCAAAGGTGCGAGGAGAAACACCTCGTGCTAAAATGGGAAAAGTGTCATTTTATGGTACGGGGAGGAATCGTTCTAGGACACCGGGTGTCAGAACGAGGGATTGAGGTAGACAGAGCAAAGATAGAAGTGATTGAGCAACTTCCGCCTCCAACTAACGTTAAGGGGATTTGTAGCTTCCTTGGTCATGCCGGATTCTATAGGCGCTTCATCAAAAACTTTTCCCAGATATCCCGGCCTTTAACCAATCTTTTAGCCAAGGATGCCCCCTTCGTCTTTGATAAAGAGTGCTATGCTGCCTTTCACACTCTCAAGAAAGCACTCATTTCCACTCCCATCATCCAGCCTCCCGACTGGAACATCCCTTTTGAAATCATGTGTGATGCGAGCGATTACGTTGTAGGGGCTGTTTTGGGCCAAACCAAGGACAGGAAGCACTATGCTATCTCTTATGCTAGCAAAATGCTCACTGGCCCCCAGCTCAACTACGCAACCATAGAAAAAGAACTTTTAGCAGTTGTATTCGCTATAGACAAATTCCGGTCCTACCTAGTTGGGGCCAAGGTCATAGTCTATTCAGATCACGCTGCTTGAAAGTATCTTTTGACCAAAAAGTATGCGAAACCAAGACTCATCCACTGGGTTCTTCTACTCCAGGAATTTGACATTGAAATAAGAGATAAGAATGGAGTAGAAAATTCAGTAGCAGACCATTTGTCTCGGATGGAAGTACCCTCGGATCTCCCTATAGATGATTGTCTACGGGATGATACTTTCCTTAAGGTCACGGTTTTAGATCCATGGTACGCCAATATAGTGAACTATTTGGTGTCGGGGTATGTCCCACCTGGAGAAAACAAGAAATGATTAGCTTATGAGAGCAGACTCCATCTCTAGGATGACCCGTATCTCTTCCGGATTTGTAGCGATGGACTCCTCAGAAGATGCGTACCCGCACCTGAGGCATACAAAATCCTGGAGAGATGCCACTCAGCACCATATGGAGGTCACTATGGTGCGTTCAGAACCAATGCCAAAGTTTGGCAATGTGGTTTCTATTGGCCCGGCATGTACGTTGATGCTAAGGCATTTGTCAGGAGATGCCCTCGATGCCAGAAACACGGGAACATCAACACTAGAGACGCAATGCCGCTCACTAGCAATCTCCAAGTAGAAATCTTTTATGTTTGGGGAGTGGACTTCGTGGGTCCTTTCCCGAACTCAGAATGTTGCTAGTTCATTCTAGTGGCGGTAGATTATGTCTCTAAGTGGGTGGAAGCTTTGCCTTGTGTGGCTGCCGACTCTAGGAGCGCGAAACGAATGTTCCATGAAGTTATCTTCCCTCGTTTCGGCGTTCCTAGGATAGTCATCAGCGACGGCGGCTCTCACTTTATCGATTCGACCTTCCGTAGGTATCTCTCAAGTTTGGGGGTGCAGCATAATGTAGCTACACCCTATCATCCCCAAACTAGCGGTCAAGCAGAAACTTCAAATAAACAAATCAAAAACATTCTGCAAAAGACCATAAATGAGATGGGCAAGCAATGGAAGGATAAACTCCCAGATGCACTCTGGGCATACCACACGGCCTATAAAACACACATAGGAATGACTCCATATCAACTAGTCTATGGCAAAACCTGCCACTTACCAGTAGAGATGGAGTTTAGAGCTCACTGGGCCATTAGGAAGTGGGGTATGAACCTTACAGCAGCCGGCCTCAAACGGAAAATCCAGCTGGCCGAATTAGATGAAATGAGGGAACGAGCATACCACAGCTCCCGGCTATACAAAGAACGGACCAAGAGATGGCACGACAAAAGGATTAAGGTAAAAACGTTCAAGCCGGGAGACAAAGTCCTCATCTTCAATTCCCGTGTCAAACTTTTTGGTCATGGGAAGTTAAGAAGCAAGTGGGACGGCCCACTCACAGTGATCAACGCTGCATCTCATGGGGCCGTCACGTTGCAAAGTGAGGATGGTAATTTCTTCAAGGTTAACGGGCAACGTCTAAAGATTTTCTTAGAGCCAGAACCTCCACCACTCGAAAACCTCGATGTTATCGAGTTCGTAGATGGTTGAACCCACCTTGCGTTTTCTCGGCCCATGAAATCTCACAAAAACCATCATTCTGGGCCTAAACCACCTCAACCACCTAAACCTCGACCAAATCCTCAACATTAAGCAAGTCCAGCATGCGAGGAAGGTCAGAGGCTAGTTTGCCCGAACCAGCCTGGTTCGGGCGAACTGGCCCAGTTCGGCCGAACCAGGGGGGTTCGGCCGAACTAGGCTTTGTTGCCCCTCGCGCGGATTTCCTCACCCAGATGCATCTCCAACAAATTTTATCCTGATACGAGCGAGGAAACATCGGGAAATCTTGTCTTTTTGGTCATAAAAGCCAGGGAGTTTCCATCAACTCCCTCATCCCATCTACAACCTTTCTCGCCCTTGCAAACAGCACCGATGGCCTCCTCTTCCTCCAAAGATACATCCTCGGCCAAGGGATCCAGCATTGTCAGCCGGATCAGCGATCCTTCCGGGCGCGACCATGCGTTCCGCATCACCGACGTCAACTCGATGGGAGACGGGCAGCGGGGGAGGACACCTTCCCGCAACCTGGCTCAGCGTCCCGACTCCCCGCGTCATTCCGCGATCGTGGATCTCCTCGCTCCGCTGAAGGGGATCAAGAAGCCTCCCCGATCACCATCGCCGGGACGCTACACGACGGGGCAGCTACGTCTGAGATCGGCATCCTCCTCAAGGGTGCCGAACTTGGCATTGATGGCACCCAAGGAGGAAGAAGAAGATATCCCGGACTACACGCCTGAAAGCCCTTAGTACACCATTAGGGGGGAACATACCGCCACTGGGTATGGCAAGGTGTTAGTCCCGAAGCTGAAGTGGGAAGAACTGGGACTACAGACTCCTCCCAGTCCACTCCTCCGTGTCGGAACCCGAGGGTTCTACGCCATAGGCAGCCTCCCACCATTAAGGGGCAGCCGGGAAGCATGGAGTTCTCCGACGAGGAGGATGATGAAGAGGATGAGGAAGAGAAGCCGCCTACGTTGGAGAGCCTGCAGGCGGAGCTGCTGGAAGCACGGTAGAAGATCAACCACCTGGACGAGAAGGTGGCGGAAGCCGAGCTTGGGCGCCTAGAGACGGAGGACAAGATAGAACTCCTCCACAAGGGCTTGTGCGCAAAGCTCAAGAGGCTTTTTAGGGCCACAGGACACTCGGACCTCTATGATACACCAACAGAATGAGTGTCCATTGGTCGTAGATTTCTAGAGCACCGTTAGCTTAGTTAGATTTGTTTTATTTTCATTCTTAGATTTGTTTGTGCTTTTGAAAAATTTGTGTTTTGCTTAGCTTGATGAATAAAGGTGCTTTAGATTTATTTGCATGAAATAATACTCTGACTGGTGCTTTTGAGCCGGTCAGAGAATGTCACTTTTAACAAATGAATGCATGAGTACAGAGACGACACAGGAGCAAAACAGAGAAGGAAACGCATCGGCGGGCAGTTCGGCCGAACCCTGGTGGTTCGGGCGAACTGGGTCAGTTCGGCCGAACCACCCTGGTTCGGCCGAACCAACCTGGACCCACCAGCAGGTCGTGCACTTATGTGCTCAGGTTTGCACTCCTTTCTCCCATTTATTTCCTGATGTTTTACGTTTCAATGATCAAAAATTGCACATATGATGAATATGAAACGTTCTCGGTTTTCTTTCATGCCATGAAATTTGTCTATTGCTTATGCCAAACTAAGTACCCACAAGCCTGTGAAATATATCATGATAGGACCCCCCCCCCATCTAAGTTGTTGATGTTTGTGACATGACTCGATAAAACAAACCACTTGATCATTCAATCATTCGGGAGAATTTATTGTGAAAGCATAAAATCAACCCGGTCCTTTCATCCTGTCTATACACTTCCGCTTTACAAATTCGCTTGAGTGACCACTTACAAAATACTTGTCATGATCAATACAATGTCTCGTCGAATTCTGAGTCCATGGAAATAATCATGTCACCTTAGGTGGATTGCAAGAATATTCTTTATCAAAGCTTCATTCGAAGTCCTCATGCCTTGATGACACCCTGAAAAAGAAAATATATGATAAGAAAAAAATAAAGGACTCAAGAAAGTCCAAAGAAAGAAAAAAAGAAAAAGAGAAAAGAAAGAAAATTCCTAAAAAGGGAAAGAAAAAGAAAAGGGGTCATGAGGCTAAGGACCACAAATGAGCTTTTCATTTTAAACTTGCAATTTAATCGAGGGTGACTGACATAGTTTCCTTGAACCAATCTTCGAATCGATAGAAGTATATGCCATGATAAGATCACCACTTGAGAGACAAAAGAAAAATATCCAAGATAGTGAGTGAAAAGAAGAGTGGCTCTAGAGAGCATAAGAGTACAAGTATGAAAGGATATGGGTCATTTATTTTTGAAAAATCAGAAAACCCCGAATGCAGGATGAGTTAAGATTGATTTTGTTGTAAGAGACATTCACCTCATCAACCGCCCAAGACTCACGAATAGCCACCTCAAATTCTAAGGTATGGAGAAAGGTTTGGAATAAGCAATATCCATTTATTCATTTCATGAAAGAACCCTTACTTTAGTTCTTGCTCTAGTTTTAATTCTTTACTCGAGGACGAGCAAAGATCTAAGTTGGGGGGAGCTTGTTGGCGGTCGTTACGGCCTGATTTCCGACCTTCAACCGAGTATAAAATAAACATAATGGAATCATGTGCCATAGCTATAGGGCTTATTTCTAATCAATTCCACAAGCTTTGTTGAGTTTATGTTTTGTAGGAACTCAATCGCGAAAAGCTCGCTAAGGGGGGTAAAAACCCCGGTTCGGCCAAACCTCCTGGTTTCGGACCGAACCACCCCCCTTAGCCGATACATGAGCGTACAAGGCCTCGTCCAAATCAGCAGTGACAAGGCGACGACCATACATGACACGTGGGCCACCGCCACGTCACTTCATGGGCCAAGACATGTGAAGGACCTCAAGTTCAAAGCATCCAGAGCGGCCCAAGACAGAAGGCGGTGCACGGGGGCAGCCCGAAGGCCAGGCCCAGTTCGGCTGAACTGTGGGCCTTCGGCCGAACCGCCCCCAACGCATGAAACCGACACCACGGAGAGATCTTGGCCGTAGGGAGAAAAGGCGGCAGATCCTGTGGTTCGGCCGAACCCAGGAAGTTCGGCTGAACCCACAGGCTTCGGCCGAACCGGCCCTGCACCGCCGTGAGCTTCCTTGCATGCCACTCCTCTCCACCGCCTTCAGCCAGCTATAAATGGAGGTCCCGGGTCCCTACATCAACACACAACACTTGAGATTAGGCATTAGCGAAGCTCTGCCACTTGTATCAATAGAAGATAGGGAGAGAGGATAGGTGAGCGTCCCGGAGAGGAGCCGGAGTGTCGGCCCCTCTTCCCGTTGTACCTCTACGGATGCGACTCTGCTTCGAGTGACATCCGGGTCGTGTCTAGTAACTCTTGTATCTCTTTCTGATTAATTGAGCATTCGGTTCTTACTTTTATATGCTTGCTGGTTCTTCGTTCAATGCTTAGTTGATTGGTATAACTGTATACTGGTTGCTTAGCTTGGGTGCTTATCTTTCTATAGGAGATAAGTATTAGTCCACTAGTGTAGGCGTGGTGCCTAGACTTGAGGTTAACTTAGTTTGCCCCCGATTCAACGAACGTGTGGTAGCCGTTAGGTGGTGACAGCCCTATCCGGCCTTTGTAATCCATCTCGTTAGTCTCGGCCTGTAGGATCCCCCAGTGTGGAGCTGGTGGCACCCCTTCTCATCCCTGTCTATGTGTCACTGGTGTCCATTGTCCCGAAGCAAGTATCTATCTGTATCGTCTGATCTGCTCGATCAATCAGTAGAGTACCGCTTTCAGACTCGTACCCTCTCGACCCTCCTAGTGCCCTTCCTATCTCTTTGTTGTTGTTATCCACTCCATCCATTACGTTCATTCCACTCCATCTACCTAGGACAACTTAGTTTAGAATTAGTTCACTTCTTGTTCCTCGTGGAAATCGATACCCTGGAATACTCCTGGGTGAAAGCTACATCGGTATCCGTCCGCTTGCGGATTTATCTGTAGGTCGTAAGGAGTGCCAACAACAGGTATGGGAACATGTCCATCGGTGCTTGCCCTTGGAGCCAAGGTGACTGCCAGAAACTTGCCTTTTCCCCATTGTCGATTGTCAAAACAGTAGTGACACGGAACAATTGCCGATCAACCTCGGATAAGGGGGGTCCATGCCATGGCCTATCTGGCTCGGTCCACTCAGTCGTAGGACTCTGCTGAACAGATCAAGGTCCAAGATATATACCTAGTCCTCCAAACTTCTTCGGATGCAAAGTCCGCGCCCATTTTACCAAGCAATGCCCTCCATTCGCTTCTGTAGCTCTTCCCAAAGGAAGACCCTCTGAAACTTGTCAATCTTTTTGAGAGCCCATTTCTATAGCTGGAATACCATCAAGAAATATGTTGGCATTTAGGTTAACACCGAGTTTATGAGACTAAGTCTTCCTACTTTATTCATTAGCTTCCGTTTCCAAGGTGGAAGTTGTCGGATATACATCCCCGGGTACCCTCAAGATAGAAGACCGAGTCCTAGTAGAACTACTCGTGTAATCCAACTAGGACTCACATATTGTAACTGACTAGGATACTTGCCATCTAACCTTGCCCCCTGAGATATATAAAGGAGGGCAGGGGTCCCTAGCTCGGTAGACCTAAAGGCAGAGGCCTAAAGGCAGACCATACAACTCAACCACACGTACAATACAATCAAGCACACAGGATGTAGGGTATTATGCTACTCGCGACCCGAACCTATCTAAATCTTTGTGTTGTTCGTGTACTGTCATTCCTAGAATTCGGTGAGACCCACAAATCTACTCTTTGGGGTACCCCCAGGCAGACATGCTCGACATAAATCGTCGACACTTGGCACCCACCGTGGAGCCTACTCGCCGAAGCTCAACATTAGGCGCGATGGGATCAAGCTTCATCAACAAAATCAATCTATGCGGTCACCAGGTCGTCAACAGCGTGCTACGCGGGCGCGGGACAGGCACTTTGTTTCTAAACAGAGTCGACGAAGGCGTCTCCACCCAAACTCGCTGACTCGACGAGATTCTTCGCAAGTACTCAAGATCAATTTCGAGTTACCCATTCAAGGTCGCAAGATGCCGAGTCCGCGTCCTACTAGTGGAGATCATCTGCCGCAGCCCGCATCACGGTCGAGATCAAGACGGCGGCATGGAGAAACACGTGTTATAAGGGTCGGAAATGACTGTTTCGGCCGAACGACTCCGTTCGGCCAATTACCCCCCCTAGCTGGGCAAGACTTGTGGACCACGACCACGCCACTCTGGGCCGGCTCAACCCATATCCAGAAGACCGGTGGCCCATATCCAACCCGACGGAGCCCACGAGTCCACCGGAGACCCTCCAGGCCAGCCCAAGACCCGAACCGACCTGCCAACCGACCTCAGGAGCTGGACAAACACGTGTGCTAGGCAAAGGCGGTGCAGAACTGGGCCGGGCCCACTTCGGCCGAATTGGCCTGTTCGGCCGAAGGCAGGAACCGCCTCCAGGGCGCGATCCTGGCCCTTGGCTGCTGAGGCGGTGCATCCACGGTTCGGGCGAACTGGGCAGTTCGGCCGAACCGGGGAATTCGGCCGAACGGCCCGGCACCGCCTCCCAGCTGCCTTGGCTGCTACTCTGCCTCCACCGTCCTTCCCTGCTATAAATAGAGGCCCGGTTCCACCTGCAAAACACACAACACAAGAGTAGAGTGCAGGCGAAGCACTGTTAGTTCTCCACTTGTATTAGTAGAGATAGGGAGAGAGGAGAGGTGAGCGTCCCGGAGAGGAGCCGAAGTGTCGACCCCTCTTCCCGTTGTACCTCTACGGATGCGGCTTCACTTTGAGTAACATCCGGGTCATGTCTGGTAACTCTTGTATCTCTCTCTGATTAATTGAGCATTCAGTTCTTACTTTTATATGCTTGCTGGTTCTTCGTTCAATGCTTAGTTGATTGGTATAACTCTATACTGGTTGCTTAGCTTGGGTGCTTATCTTTCTATAGGAGATAAGTATTAGTTGACTAGTGTAGGCGTGGTGCCTATACTTGAGACTAACTTAGTTTATTCCCGTCGCAATGGAGGTGGTAGCCGTAAGGTGGTGACACCCCTTCCGGTCTTTGTAGGCCATCACGTTAGTTCCGGTCCGTAGGATTCCCCAGTTGGGAAATAGTGGCACCCCTTCTCATCCCTTTCTGTGTGTCCACCGGTTCTCTTGTCCCGAAGCAAGTATCTATCTGTATCCTCTGATCTGCTCGATCAATCAGTAGAATACCTCTACCAGAGTCGTACCCTCTCTACCCTCATATCACTCCTCTTCTCTCTTTGTTGTTGTCATCCACCTTATCCATACCATTCACTCCATTCCATCTACCTAGGACAACTTAGTTTAGAATTAGTCCACTTCTCGTTCTCCGTGGAAATCGATACCTTGGAATACTCCCGGGTGAAAGCTACATCGGTATCCGTCCGCTTGCGGATTTATCTGTAGGCCGTAAGGAGTGCCAACAAGCTTTCTGGCGCCGTTGCCGGGGAACGGTAGCTGTTCTGATTCCGAACCCAAGTTGTCAGTGTATCCCACCATCCACCATCCATATGGATCCCACTCTTACCGTACGCCAACACTCGGCTCCAAAGGGCGATTATTTGGAGCCACCACCATCATCACATCCCATATCCACACCCGGCTATGAGCTACGTCCCGGCTTCATAGCCATGGTTCGTGAGCAATCGTTCTCGGGAACGAAGGCCGAGAGTCCATACGCGCATTTGCGAGAGTTTGAGCAACTCTTCTCATGCCTGACCATTGCGGGCATGACACAAGAGACACTCAAATGGAAGCTATTCCCGTTTTCACTAGCGGGAGGAGCAAAGAAATGGTACTCTCTGGCTGTCAGTACTATGGACGGGAGCTGGGAAGTTCTCAAGGAAAAATTCTGCCTAAACTTCTTCCCAGTCCCTAAGGTAGCCAGTCTCCGAGCGGAAATCATTAACTTTAAGCAATTAGAGGGAGAATCGCTCGGAACTGCCTGGGCTCGTTTCAAGCAAATACTAGCCTCGGGACCGGACCTAAGCCTACCAGAACCTGTTGTTTTACAACACTTCAGCCTTGGCCTCTGTCCCGTAGCCGCCATTTTCTTGGACTCTGCTTCTGGAGGGTCGTTCTTTCATTTGGTTCCTAGTGAAGCGAGGATAGTCCTGGATCATATCCTAGACAACACTCCCTACATTGGAATCTATGATGAACTCCCCGATGAAGAAGAGAAGCAGCCTGAACCTGAACCTAAAGAGCCAATACCAGTCCAATCCAAATCCATTAGCTCTTCCAGTCCATCAGAAACTGAAGCTCATTTCGAACCACAACCATATTCTAGCCCAGACCATTATGATTCACTCTACACCACTCTTTATGACTTTGACGATGATCTGTTCGAAGACATCGGGAGTGCAACAAGTTTCCCACGGGAACGATGTGTAGAGCAAAAGAATCGGGCCCCCAACAAAGAAGAATTGGAATACCAGCGGGAGTACCTAGGACGTCTCTCTGCTATCATGAGTCGGGAGTGGCTAGATGAGGCCGAAGCCTCGACCGAGGTGGTCAAGATGCCCAGAAAAAACAAAAGGATATTCTGTGAGATCATGGGCCTTGACCGAGAGATTGGGTACGACCCAAGCCTCGGAATCAACATAATCTCTAGCTCTTTGGTGCGAACCAAATTCCCTGGTAACTCATGGTCGTTTTCTCAAAAATGACTTAAGTTTACCTCAGGGAAAATCCTGGATTGTTTGGGGATCTTACGGGTCACACCCGTTAAGGTCAACGATCCTGAACTCTTCATGGATTTTCACATCTTCGACCTACCTAGCACTACCACACATCCCATCTTCATAGGCAGGCCAATCTTGAAGATTTTGGAAAAAGCACCAATAAACCAGCTAGTAGAGCTTAGGATCGGTAAAGAACTTATCCCTGTCTCCTATGCCCAATCTTTGAACACTCCAATAGAGGTAGACCCCGATCCTGACCCGTTAGAGGAAATAAGGTCAGCTTCTTTGCTGGACCTCGAGCAACCTATTCCAGAAGAGGATATTCCATTCTTTACGGAGGAGGAGGAAACTCACCCTCCGATTGAGCTTGATACAAACGAAACTCCAAAACCATCTCCAATCGAGCTCAAACCTCTCCCGCCTGGACTTAGGTATGCTTTCCTCTTTGGGGATAAGCAAACTCCAGTGATCATTAGTGATAAACTCTCTGAGGTAGAAACCCAGCAACTCATCACTATCCTGGAGAAAAATCGATCGGTCTTAGGATATTCTCTCCAAGACCTGAAAGGGATTAGCCCAAATCTTTGCACTCATCACATCCCGATCGATTCTGAAGCAACACCGTCTCGGGAACCTCAAAGACGGTTAAACAATGCCATGAGAGAGGTCGTGAAAAAGGAAGTTCTCAAACTCCTTCACGCAGGGATCATTTACCCTGTCCCCAATAGTGAATGGGTTAGTCCCGTTCAAGTCGTTCCTAAGAAGGGAGGAATGACGGTAGTGCGCAATGAAAAAAATGAGCTTATCCCTCAGCGCACCGTTACTGGTTGGCGTATGTGCATCGACTATCGTCGACTCAATAAGGCCACCAAGAAAGACCATTTCCCCCTTCCGTTCATAGACGAAATGCTTGAACGGTTAGCCAAACACTCTTTCTTCTGCTTCCTTGATGGTTACTCTGGGTACCACCAAATTCCTATCCACCCGGAAGACCAGAGTAAAACCACGTTCACATGCCCCTACGGGACGTATGCCTATCGGCGTATGTCCTTTGGGTTGTGTAACGCACCTGCCTCTTTCCAACGTTGCATGATGTCCATCTTCTCTGACATGATTGAGGAGATTATGGAAGTGTTCATGGACGATTTCTCAGTTTATGGACGGACCTTCACCGAATGTCTGAAAAATTTGGACAAGGTCCTTCAGAGGTGTGAAGAGAAACACCTTGTTTTGAACTGGGAAAAGTGCCATTTTATGGTGCGAGAGGGAATTGTCCTAGGACATAGGGTGTCAGAACGTGGGATCGAGGTAGACAAAGCGAAGATAGAAGTAATCGAGCAACTTCCACCTCCCACAAACGTTAAGGGGATCCGTAGCTTCCTTGGCCATGACGGATTCTATAGGCGTTTCATCAAAAACTTCTCCCAGATATCTCGGCCCTTGACCAATCTCTTAGCCAAAGATGCCCCCTTCGTTTTCGATGAGGAGTGCTATGCCGCATTTCACACTCTCAAAAAGGCACTCATCTCCGCTCCCATCATCCAGCCTCCCGAATGGAGCATCCCATTCGAAATCATGTGCGATGCGAGCGACTATGCTGTAGGAGCTGTGTTGGGCCAAACTAAGGACAAGAAGCATTATGCTATCTCGTATGCTAGCAAAACGCTCACTGGCCCCCAGCTCAACTACACAACCACGGAGAAGAAGCTCTTAGCAGTCGTATTTGCTATAGACAAATTCCGGTCCTACCTAGTTGGGGCCAAGGTTATAGTCTATTCAGATCACGCTGCTCTGAAGTACCTTCTGACCAAAAAGAATGCAAAACCGAGACTCATCCGCTGGATTCTTCTACTCCAAGAATTTGACATTGAGATAAAAGATAAGAAAGGAGTAGAGAACTCAGTGGTTGACCACTTGTCCCGGATGCAAGTCCCGTCCGATCTCCCGATCGATGACTACTTACGGGATGACACCCTCCTTAAGGTCACCACTGGTGATCCGTGGTATGCCAACATAGTAAACTACATGGTAACGGGTTATGTCCCCCTGGAGAGAATAGGAAACGGCTAGCCTATGAGAGCCATCTTCACCTTTGGGACGGCCCGTATCTCTTTAGGATTTGTAGCGACGGACTCCTCAGAAGGTGCGTATCCGCACATGAGGCTTATAAAATCCTGGAGAGATGCCACGCAGCCCCGTATGGAGGACACTACGGTGCATTCCGGACCAATGCTAAAGTCTGGCAGTGCGGTTTTTACTGGCCCAGCATGTATGAGGATGCGAGAGCATTTGTCATGCGGTGCCCCCGCTGCCAGAAACACGGGAACATCAATACTAGAGACGCAATGTCACTCACTAGCAATCTTCAAGTAGAAATCTTCGATGTCTGGGGGGTAGACTTCATGGGTCCCTTCCCAAACTCTGAGGGTTGTCAATTCATCCTAGTAGCAGTGGACTACGTCTCTAAGTGGGTAGAAGCCTTGCCTTGCTTAGCTGCTGACTCTAAGAACGCGAGACGGATGTTTCATGAGGTTATATTCCCCCGTTTCGGCGTTCCTAGAATAGTCATCAGTGATGGCGGCTCCCACTTCATAGATTCATCCTTCCATAAGTATCTCTCAAGTTTGGGGGTGCAGCATAACGTAGCCACACCCTATCACCCCCAGACTAGCGGTCAAGCAGAAACTTCCAATAAGCAAATCAAAAATATTCTGCAAAAGACCGCAAATGAGATGGGCAAGCAGTGGAAGGATAAACTTCCAGATGCACTCTGGGCTTACCGCACGGCCTATAAGACGCCCATAGGCATGACCCCTTATCAACTAGTCTATGGCAAGACCTGCCATTTACCTGTAGAAATGGAGTTTAGAGCTCACTGGGCCATTAGGAAGTGGGGTATGGACCTTCCAGCTGCCGGCCTCAAACGGAAGATCCAGCTGGCCGAGCTAGATGAGATGAGGGAGAGAGCATACCACAGCTCCCAGCTATACAAGGAACGGACCAAGAGATGGCATGATAAGAGAATCAAGGTCAAAACGTTCAAGCCGGGAGACAAGGTTCTCGTCTTCAACTCCTGTGTCAAACTTTTTGGTCACGGGAAATTGAAGAGCAAGTGGGACGGCCCATTCACAGTAATCAATGCTGCATCTCATGGGGCCGTCACTTTGCAAAGCGAGGACGGAAACACCTTCAAGGTTAACGGACAGCGGTTGAAGATTTTCCTAGAACCAGAGCCTCCAACACTCGACGAATTAGACGTCGTTGAGTTCATAGAACTCTGAACCCCGTCCGTGGAACCCCGGCCCGAATCTACCATTTTCAAATCCTTCTGGGCCAAAACCTCTTGAACCTTGAAAACCTCCTCGACCTGAATCTCTCATGACCAAAACCTCGAACCACAACACGGGCCACGCACCTGGGGGCCCAGGGACCCGTTCGGGCGAACGGGCCCAGTTCGGCTGAACCAGATGGTTCGGGCGAATTGGCCTCCCAGGCCCCAGGGACGGGTATGCTCGCCCAGATACATCTGGAGTTGAAAATATCCCAAGAGTCACGAGGGAATCGTCGGGAAACCCCGTTTTTGGATCTGAAATCCCCGATAAAAACCAGAGACTCTCTGTCGTCGTTTCCCATCTCATCTAAGCCAACTCATTCCCTTAGAACACAGCCACCATGGCCTACTTTTCCTCCAAGGGTACATCCCCGGCCCAGGGCTCGAGCAGCAGTAGCCGGAACGCCAACTCCTCCCGGCAGGAGCACGCCTTCCGCATCTCCGACGTCGACGCAGTGGGAGACGTGCACCGGGGGAGGACGCCGGGACGTAGCCCGGTGAGGCGCGGCAACTCTCCTCACCGCTCAGCACTCAACGAGCTCCTCGCCCCACTAAAAGGGATCAAGAAACCGCCTCGTTCGCCTTCACCAAGGCCGAACGAAGGGCAGCTACGCCCGAGATCAATATCCTCCTCGAGGGTGTCGGATCTGGCGTTGTTACTACCCAAGGAAAGGGCCGGGGAGGAGCCGGACTACACGCCGGAAAGCCCACCGCGTTTCGTCATCAAGGGAGAACGTATCCCGGGAGGAGGATACGGAAAAGTCCTCGTTCCGCCGCTCAACCGGAACGAGCTGTGGCTGGCAAACTCATCACAGTCCTCTCCGCCACAGCGCCACCCCAAAGTTTGGCGCCACAGGCAGCCCCCATCCATCAAAGGGCTGCCCGGGGACATGGAGTTCTCCGATGAGGAGGACAATGAAGAAGAGGAAGAGAAGCCGCCCACCGTGGAAAGCCTGAAAGAAGAACTGGCACTGGCAAAGCAGAAGATCAACCACCTGGACGAGAAGGTGGCGGAGGGCGAGCTCGCACGTATGGAATGGGAGGACAAGATGGAACTCCTCCGCAAGGCCCTGTGTGCAAAGCTCAAGAGGCTCTTCAAGGCCACGGGACACGAAGATCTCTATGGACCACCTTCAGAATAGTGTCCCGCGGTCGTCCCGTTTTTAGATAGAGCACCGTTAGTTTAGTTTGGTTTGCTAGTTGCTTGATTCGTTTATTTGTTTAGATCAATGCTTAGGGTGCTCTGAAATTTCCCTTCCAAATATTTGTTTCCAATCTTAGTTCGTTGAATAAATAAAGTTTGAATTGTTTGCAAGAAAGAAGGTAAAATTGTCGCTCCGGTCGGTGCATTTGAGCCGACCGGAGAATGCCCTGTCTAACAGAGATTTGCACGAGTACAGGAACGACACAGGAGCGCATGGCACGACGGACCGAGCCCCGGGGGCCAGTTCGGCCGAACCAGGCCAGTTCGGGCGAACTGGCCAGTTCGGGCGAACTGACCGGTTCGGCCGAACCAGCCAGGCTGCCCCCTCTCGCGCACCTGCACGTAGGTTTGCACCTTCTTCCCCCCTGTTTACTTTCCTGTGTTGTCTCGTTTCGAAAAATTGAAAATGCATGCCTCACATAAACGAAACGAACTCGGTCTCTCTTTTATATCATGATTGTTGCATGTTGTTTATTTCAAACTCAGTATCTAGTACTTGTGAAAATATTCATCATGATAGGACCCCCATGATCTAAGTTGTTGATGTTTGTGATATGACTTGATAAAATGAACCACTTGTTCACACCAACATTCGGGAGAATTTGATTTGCGAAAAGATGAAAATCCTGCTCTATCCCTTCATCCTGTCCACAAATACCACATATGCTTGAGAGTTTACTCCTGAAACCTGTCATATTCTGTATGAAGTCTTGTTGAAAGTTGTGTTCTTGGAATGGATCACATTGTCTAAGGTCTGTTGCAAGTAAATCTATCATCAGAGTGTAGTGGAAACCCTCATGTCGTGATGATACCCTGAAAAAAAGAGAGAAAGAGAACTAAAGGACTCATGAAAGTCCAAGAAAAAAAATCCCAAAAGGGGAAAAGAAAAGAAAAGGGGTCAAAAAGGCTGAGGAACCACATGAACTCTCTATCATTAACTTGCAACATGACCAAGGGCAGTGATGAGAAGCTCCAGGAGCCAATCTTTGGCTTCACCGAAATACTTGACATGACAAGGCCACCACCTAAGAGACAAAGAAAAATACAAAAGAGAATGAGTGAAAGGAGAGAGCTCCAGAGAGCTGAGTGTCAGGGATGAAGGGAGACGAGCCATTTAATTGCGAAAACCAGAAAACCCCGAATGCAGGATGAGCAAGAGGACCTTGTTGTAAGAGTCGTTCCATTCATCAACCGCCCAAGATCCGGGAAGTAGCCACTGCAAATTCACAGGTATGAGAAAGGTTTGAATATTCAATATGCAAGTATTCATGATTATAAAAGAACCCTTACCTTAGTCTTGCTCATGCTTTCATTTCTTTACTCGGGACGAGCAAAGATCTAAGTTTGGGGGAGCTTGTTGGCGGTCGTTACAGACCGATTTCCGACCTCCAACCGAGTATAAAACAAACACAATGGGGACACACACCGTAGCTATAGGGCTTATCACTGACTATTTCCACAAGATTTGGTGATTGTCCTCTGTGCAGGTGCAAAATGGAGAAACACGTGTTATAAGGGTCGAAAATGACCGTTTCGGCCGAACGACTCCGTTCGGCCAGTTGCCCCCCCTAGCTGGGCAAGACTGGTGGACCACGACCACGCCACTCTGGGCCGGCTCAACCCATATCCAGAAGACCGGTGGCCCATATCCAACCCGACGGAGCCCACAAGTCCACCGGAGACCCTCCAGGCCAGCCCAAGACCCGAACCGACCTGCCAACCGACCTCAGGAGCTGGACAAACACGTGTGCTAGGCAAAGGCGGTGCAGAACTGGGCCGGGCCCACTTCGGCCAAATTGGCCTGTTCGGCCGAAGGCAGGAACCGCCTCCAGGGCGCGATCTTGGCCCTTGGCTGCTGAGGCGGTGCATCCACCGGTTCGGGCGAACTGGGCAGTTCGGCCGAACCGGGGAATTCGGCCGAACAGCCCGGCACCGCCTCCCAGCTGCCTTGGCTGCTACTCTGCCTCCACCGTCCTTCCCTGCTATATATAGAGGCCCGGTTCCACCTGCAAAACACACAACACAAGAGTAGAGTGCAGGCGAAGCACTGTTAGTTCTCCACTTGTATCAGTAGAGATAGGGAGAGAGGAGAGGTGAGCGTCCCGGAGAGGAGCCGAAGTGTCGGCCCCTCTTCCCGCTGTACCTCTACGGATGCGGCTTCACTTCGAGTAACATCCGGGTCGTGTCTGGTAACTCTTGTATCTCTCTCTGATTAATTGAGCATTCAGTTCTTACTTTTATATGCTTGCTGGTTCTTCGTTCAATGCTTAGTTGATTGGTATAACTGTATACTGGTTGCTTAGCTTGGGTGCTTATCTTTCTATAGGAGATAAGTATTAGTTGACTAGTGTAGGCGTGGTGCCTATACTTGAGACTAACTTAGTTTATTCCCGTCGCAACGGAGGTGGTAGCCGTAAGGTGGTGACACCCCTTCCGGTCTTTGTAGCCCATCACGTTAGTTCCGGTCCGTAGGATTCCCCAGTTGGGAAATAGTGGCACCCCTTCTCATCCCTTTCTGTGTGTCCACCGGTTCCCTTGTCCCGAAGCAAGTATCTATCTGTATCCTCTGATCTGCTCGATCAATCAGTAGAATACCTCTACCAGAGTCGTACCCTCTCTACCCTCATATCACTCCTCTTCTCTCTTTGTTGTTGTCATCCACCTCATCCATACCTTTCACTCCATTCCATCTACCTAGGACAACTTAGTTTAGAATCAGTCCACTTCTCGTTCTCCGTGGAAATCGATACATTGGAATACTCCCGGGTGAAAGCTACATCAGTATCTGTCCGCTTGCGGATTTATCTGTAGGCCGTAAGGAGTGCCAACATCCTACAGGAGAAAAGTCCTAACCGACTACTTTGTTATTTCTCTGCACTCTTAATGACCAATGCTGCTCGATAGCATGCACCTTAATCCGTGAAACTTCGGTAATTCGCAACACCTATGCACCTTAAAGGCCTGGTTAAGCGGGACCAAGTGTTTAAACGTAACAGGGCTACTACTCGAGTGGTTACGAGTCTAACAAGAGTAACGAGCAACAAGTTTAAAACATGCATTACAAATGCTATTATTATCCTTCATGGATATTTCTTGATCGGATACTACTCATCCTATGTATTTAAATTGCATGGTTCATAGCTGAGTACTCACAACAGTGAGATTTGGCACCACCTCGCCTCTTCATGACACCATGGAGCCGCTCGAGTACTTTTACTAGTCGGTGCTCACATGATGAGTACTTCAACCAGTCGCTTGAAGCTTGGGGGCTGCACAGTACAAGCCAAGACATGAAGACAAGTACTGGAGCTAGTCGGTACTCAAACGGCGCGGCCTTACAATGCCAGCCGAGTACTTTAAACTAGTCAGTGCTTGCATATTACAACAACTCGAAGACTATGTTCTTGACCCTTGGACCGAATGCAAACCATTAGCTTCAAGGCTCAGGGGCTACACTCAAGGGGTACACATTTTTTGTGCCTATTGTTGATCCATTCAAGATCTTCGACTAATTTTAACAAAATTACTCAAAGCTCGTGGGCTATACTCAATGGTTGCACCTACTCGGTGCACGCCATTGAACTAATCAAGATGAAGATAGAAGACTGCTTTTGAACCTTCGATTACTTAAAAAGTAGTCGGAGGCTCGGGGGCTACACCCATTGGGTGCATCTAAAGATGCACTCCAATGTAAACTACTCTATAGAGAAGGCTTGAGTGTCTTGGACTTAGCTCCAACTACTCGAAGATGTTAAAGCAGATTCAAGACTTGAAGCAAAGGTGCAAGATGCTCGGGGGCTTGTCGGATATACATCCCCGGGTACCCTCAAGATAGAAGATCGGGTCCTAGTAGAAATACTCGTGTAATCTAACTAGGACTCACATATTGTAACCAACTAGGATACTTGCCATGTAACCTTGCCCCCTGAGATATATAAAGGAGGGCAGGGGTCCCTAGCTCGGTAGGCCTAAAGGCAGAGGCCTAAAGGCAGAAGCCTACAGGCAGACCATACAACTCAACCACACGTACAATACAATCAAGCACACAGGACGTAGGGTATTACGCTACTCGCGGCCCGAACCTGTCTAAATCTTTGTGTTGTTCATGTACTATCGTTCCTAGAACTCGGCGAGACCCACAAATCTACTCTCTGGGGTACCCCCAGGAAGACGTGCTCAACATAAATCGACGACAGAAGTCTCGACTCCAACTTGTCGATTAGCAATTGAATGTCCACTCTACGTATCTGCCTCATATGCAGTGGCAATCCAAGGTAGTAGGCGCATGAGAATGCAGTTACACAAATAGTTATACTTTGCTATAGAAGGTATTATAGCCGGAGATTTTAAACCTACCTCACGTACATATACGTGCTTTGGGTTCCTGTGGAACCATCGCGAGAGGAGCCAAAGTTGCGCTCACCCATCGCGAGGGTTCCTTTGGGTCGTCATTGGCTTCAGAATCGCAAACAAGGATCATCGCGGAGATGTCAGAGCCCATCGCCCGAACCAGCCCATCCTCTTCATCACGCCGCAACGGGGCACGGGTACACCTCCAGCTCATTGCAGCTCACCCCGGGCACTTGGGGCAGCAACACGATGGGGTGGAGGTCGGAGGACCTCGGCGTTGCCACCCGGAGCTGCAGCGTCCTTGGGCCCATGGCTGATCGCCAGCGATAGGTACTCCTAGAGGCCAGGGGAACCAGGAGAAGGGAGGAGGAGTGGCAGAAGCGAGCGAGGGCACGAGGCTGTCCTTGGACTGTGTCCATTTCGGCTGTTGACGCCTTGATGGTGCAGGTGGACCGGGGAGACAATGTCGGCCATACGACGTGTTCGTTTGCTCGGTGGCTGGTGGCTGATGCTGACGTGTGCTGAAAGAAAAATGCTGGTGGCTCGATGGTGACAGATGGCTGGTGCTGATTTGTGCTGAGAAAAAAATATTGCTAGCTGGTGCTGATAAGCCAAGCGAACAGATCAGCATTGCCACTGGCCGAGAAGAGCTTTCCCCGACAACCTTGGGTCCGCCTTACCGTGATTGAGGGCAATGGTTAACAATTTGTTTATTTTGCACTTACATATAAATAAGGAAAAGTCCATTTTACTACTCTTATCTATTTACTTTGTCCATTTAACCCCTCAACAAAATTTAGACTCAATTTACTACCCTAAACTATTTGAATAAGATTTATCTTTTTTGTTTCTTCATATATAAGATGATTATTTTAGTCATATTTTGTGAGACAGAGAATATGATGCCTTGTGTTAGAAAAATATATTAAGAATTTTTTGTGGTTGTTTTCAGAGATTAGAAACATTTAATACAAAATTTTATGCTAAGGATACAAACATGTATGCAAAGAAATCATGGAAAATTTCAAATATATTTTTCTAATATAGACCAACATGTTGTAAGTCATTTCACCAAATTTAAACTTAAAATTCAACTGTAGGAGAAACATAAAAGACAAATCTCATTAGGCGTAGATTGAACCAACTAAAGCCTTGTTTAGTTCCCAACTTTGGCATGCCAAAGTTGGGACTTTGTCACTGTAGCGTCACTATAGCATTTCGTTTGTATTTGTGAATAATTGTCCAAACATTGATTAATTAGGCTCAAAATGTTCATCTCGTAAAGTACAACAAAACTGTGCAATTAATTTTTAATTTTGTCTATATTTAGTACTCCATGCATGTGCCGACATTTTGATGTAATGAGAATTTTTTTTGCATAGTGGAATTTGGTGGTAAAATTTGGGAACTAAACAAGGCCTAAAATAATTTGGGTAGTAAAATGAACCTAACTTTTGTTTGAGTGGACAAAATGGATTGGTAAAGGTAGTAAGATGGACTTTTTGCTATAAGTAATAAAGAGTAAAAATACCACTTTAAACATTAGCAATAAATAGATGTATGTACGTTGCCCTCCCACGAGGCGAGAAATGTTAATCACCCTTCTATATGGTCTTCAAGTATAGTTATTATATATACTCCCTCTGTATAGCATTTAGATGACGTTTTGGTTAGTCAAACATTGAAAATATAAATCATGAATAATTTTTAAGTCGTTGAGGTTGGAAATGTGAAAACTATATGAATAGATTTGTCTCAAAAATATTTTTATAAAGTATACATATATTATTTTTAATAAATATTTTTGTAAAAATAAAAAGTCAAAGTTACGTTTTGAAGACCATGTCATTGTCTAAAACGTCATCTAAATGCTATACGGAGGGAGTATCTTATAGAAGAGCGATTTGTGTGCAATTAACGGACCAGCCAACCCACCTCAATCGTATTTTTTTATTTATGGACGCACTGACGCAGATCTTGATTTGCAACGTACATTACAGCTTATTGAAGTTAATATAATGTCTTTATATAGGTTGCAAGTTGATACAAATAAATCGATATACAACTTCTGCATAAATTTACAAAAGAATATACATAACTTGCTAGTGCCGCTATATATAATTTGAGTAGATTACATTCACCATACAACAACTTGGCAGGTAGGTATAAATTAGTCCAATAGCTTGTAAAATGCTCAATTTAGTGCAATAACTTGACATGTTGGTGCAAATTGATCCAATTACTTGCAAAATGCTCATTTTAATGCAATAATTTTGTAAATTTCTGCATCCATAGTTATAACAACATCGTATTTGCTAACGCGGGTCATAATAGAAAAATAGAAAGTATATTCACGTCAAAACAAATTGTTAAGCATTATTTAGCATTCATATTTGTGTTGTGATGGTAATGTATTTGGCTAAAATAAGAACCTTAATGTTTAAAAAATAATATTACGTCTTTAAATTAATTATTTTGATATAGTGATTTAATTTTGATTAAGAATATTTAATTTTATACTGGATATTGATAAGTTCACTCTTGTTGTTTTCTACGTATTTGATTATATGCACTGTTGAACTAAAAAAGAAACCAATATGTAAAATAAATATTTTTAAATCCTCATGCACTTGTTTAGAAAGGGAAAAGGAGCTAAAAGAACATACACAAGCTTAGTTTCCATAGAATTACTGAACATATGAGCAGAAGCGTAAAAAAACAAATGTTCCAAAGTCTCTCTCATGTACTTTAGTCTTTCAATAATTCTAATGGTCTCATTCTATAATTTGCTTGAATTTGAATTAATGAATAAATAAGTTGTACATGGTTGAGAATCAACAACATAATGGAAAAAACATAAGAATTATTCATAGGCTCATCTACTATGCTTAATACATTGTCGTTGTAAAGTTTGCAATGTAAATGCTTCGATTTGCCAAATTATTATACTAAATTTAAGCATTTTTATACGTTGTTGGACTAATTTGCACCCACATATCAAGTTATTATACCAACTTGAGCATTTTATAAGTTTGTGGACCAATTTACACCCACATGTCAAGTTATTGTACTAAATTGAGTATTTTACAAGTTGTTGGATGAATTTACACCCACCTGTCAAGTTATTGTATGGTGGATAAAATTTACTCTATAATTTTAATAATACGAATAAAATGACTTTAAAGTATATGCGGTGGGAATCCATCTACATTTGTAAATCCCATCATAATGAACACAATAATGCAAACCAAAAATCAAAATCAGACACTATATGTGAGATATATATATATATATATATATATATATATATATATATTCATTTAAAGATGACAGTTAAAATAGTACACCCAAACCACAACACGCTAGCATCTACTTGCTCCCCGTACTCGATCCATCCATTTCACGAAAATCTCAAACTTCATTGTTGTGTGCCGCTGCTTTCTCCTTCGTTTCCATCTCCTTCAGCTTTGCTGTTCTCACGCGTGGTTGTTAGTTTGCCACATAAAGGCGACGAGAGTTTAGCTAGATGCAGCCTATGGATTGGGAAGATACACAGTGTGTTTGGTTGAGAGTCGTGGGACAGAACAGGGTTATCCATATTTTTAGGAACATAATGATCTCATGTAGTGTTTAGTCGAAGAGACGGAATGGTCCTTGTTTTGTTGTTTGGTTCGAGCGACGAGGATGCATGAGATCCATACCATTTGCATTCCGTCAATTCCACATAGTTGTGGGGCCCACTTGTCAACTTTTCAGACCAGTCTACTCGCTCAAAAGTGTGCCCGTGCACGCGTACATGCCCGCGTGTCCGCCCGCGGCCTTCCGCGCACTCGCGCTTTCGGCCTCGCACGCCGTCACGCCGGCACGCTCGCGCCTACGGCTGCCGCGCTCGCCGGCATGCCGCCCACACGCTCACTCCCATGGCCGCTGCGCTCATCGACGTGCCGCCCACGCGCGCGGGCATCCGACCATTCACGCGGCCGCCATACTTGCCGACGCGCTGGACCATTCGTGCACGCAACTAGGGGTGAATGCTGAGGCAGCTTGATTTGTTTTGGCTCGGCTCATTTAAACTTATTGGCCAAACGAGCCAGCTCGGATCGACTAGTTAAGGAAACCCGCGCGTTCGGCCTTGCTCGCCGATGCGCCAGCGCACTCGTGCCCGCTCGCCGGCATGCCCGCCCACGCACTTGTGCAGTCGGTCTCGCTCTCCGACGCGCTTCATCCCATTCTCCCTCCCGTCGCTGGGGGTGGCGCATGCTCGGCAGAAGTAGCAAGCATGGGTGACGACTGACGAGTCCACCAGCCGAGCGGTGTAGGAGTCGGGTTGGGCAGGGTAGGAGAGGGTGCGACGACGGTAGTGGCGGTGCGAGACAACGGCGGTAGGGGCGGTACGCCTAGCGGCCTAGGGTACTAAATCCGTGTTGGACCTTCTCTGACCTTCGGTGGACAACAGCGCGTATGAGCCCACGGATCTCCAACACGGAACCCAAAAGCTCCATAGATTTTCCGGTTATACTAGAAAGGCTAATGCAGCCTTACCGCATCAAAGTTGTAGTGGGCTAGTATTTTTGCGATGATAAGGAATTTTACGGTGAAGTTTCGTTCTTTTTCTTTCTCGGGCCATTTGATCTTGAAGGCGGGCTACCTCCGATCCGATGTGAAGAAAAATCGAACAATGTGTGCTGAAAACCGAACATTGCACACAGTGAGCATCGGTCTTTACGTGTCAGAGTCAAAATTGAACCTTACTCAGAAATCGAACGCTACTTATTAAAGAATCATTTGCTCTGCGTGCAACAACACAGACTAATGGATTCCACTCATTCACATGCACTCTGCGGATTTTTTAAAAGGTCCTTTTAAATCTAATATTTTAATAATAATCTCTTGCAAACTGTATTTCCAAAAAATAGCCATTTTAGTTGCGTCAGAAGCCGTGGCGCGTTTCGCTACTGAGTCGCGCCACATACACCAGCGCGACTCAGCTGCCACATCGTCGACGCCACAGCAAACGTCCTGACGTGTTTTGCTCAGTCGCGCCAATGCATGTGGCGCGACTCAGTTGCGCCAAGTACATTGACGCGACTCAGCAACATAACGGTTCATGGCCCGAGCCCCTTCTTCTCTTCTTTCATTTTCGTTCCTTAACTCTTGCTCGAGTTCTAGTGCTCCCATGGCGCCGCCTCTCAACCCCCCCCCCCCCCCTAGATCCCCACATTTGTGGCCCGATTTGAGGTGTGGAAGCTTGGAGAATACTCCCATGAGATACATCCTTCATTCTATCCTCCCACGAGATCTAGTATTCCTACCACGAACATGTAACTCACATCCATCCCTCTCATCTTTGAACATGGCTCTAACCCTTTCAACGAGCTTATTAAAACTAGGTATGCTATCAAATCGTTGTATTTTTTATCCATATTTTCAAACTTCCATTCTCAAGTACTATACCACCGGAGAAAAAATTGACTATGATCCATCTATGCATAATCATACACTAAAAATGACATGGTCATTTATAAAAATAACTAAAGCACATACTACAATATTAACAATTCTCATAATACTAGAACATTTTAATACAACTCACTACCTTACATGGGAACATAAACAATTCAACCATATATACACATTCAACTACAATTTCAAAAATTAAACCACAATTGCACAAATTGACATCTGCGGTACAATTTCACATATACATTTCATTTCCAATTCTATATTCAACCTACATTTTCATTCACATATATGTATTCACCACTACCACGCTTTTCAACCATACAACCATCATTTTCACCAAAATTTTTCATCATTTTCCCTATCAATATCTATACTGAAAAACATAACAAAATCGTTCCATGCAATTTATTCCACACGATAGGAAGACATCACCATCAATCACATACACGATACAACGCAACAAACTGTAGCCGATTCGTACTAAATTAATCATTTCAACCCAAACCCTAGGTTCACCGTACCAATGCCAAATTCACGAAAATATAAGGAATGAAAGTAAATTAAACCGGTAGAGTGTAGGAGGTACCTCGTGGGAGTGATTTTCCCGCTTTTTCCCTCGAATCGGGCCTTGGACGGGGTGGATCTAGAGGGGGAGGAGGAGGGTGGCGCCATGGGAGGAAGAGCTCTCGGGCTCGGGTGGAGAGGGGCGGGACCGGCCACGAACCGTTATAACGTGGAGTCACGTCATCGAGCCTGGCGCGACTCCTTTGCCTTGTCAGCGACACGTCGGTAGGGGTATTCCCTGGCGCGTGTCGGTGTGACGACGTGGCAGCTGAGTCGCGCCAGCCACGGCCCCTGGCGCAACCAAAATTGCTATTTCTTGAAAATTCAGTTTGTGAAGGGTTATTATTAAAATATTAAATTTAAAAGGGCTATTAAAAATTCAAAAATTTCACGCTGTGAGAGCCGAACAGAAGGAAGTCTGTTCACTTCTCTGTGCACCAGCGATCGACCGTAGCACGGGAGCTGCCCAGGCCAGTGCCTCGCTCACTTGGAACCAGTGCCAGCTTGTCTGGCAATGCAAGTACCTCCACCTGACTGTTAGTTCTGGCTGCTCTTCCGCCAGATTTTAGCTCCGTTTGGCCATAGTCCCTTGCTTGATCGGGCTGGAATTTAGGCATATAATTGTGCCTTTTGAGGGATAATACTGGTCCGTGATTCTAGATTGAGCATCTGCTGCCGTGGAGTTGAGAAGTTTTTCATATATTTCTTTTCACCTCCTACCTGGCCTCATCGGCTAATTGACTTGCAGAAACACAGCCGCACGAACACGGGGGCAAGAATCACCAATTGGCACTAGCCTTCTTAACGGAAGTAGTTGTTAAGTGTCCACCAAACACTGATCAACCACGTGCGTCCTTGTTCCTAAATCAGACAACTTGAGATGAATCAAACAACTTCCATTTCATGATTCTTTTCAGGAAATGCGTACAGTCTGGCTGCTACCGGAGCTGCGTTACCGGTGCTGCGGGTCTCCTTTTCTCTGGAATTTACACACTGGTCTGCCCATGACCTTCTCCACGTTGACGCAAAACCGGCTAGGGCCACATACATTGGTATATAGAATTTAGGCCAAAATTTGGACAGCGGGAGGATGCAGGAGGTTTGATGTGCACCTTTGCGGTCAGAACAAGATGCCGTTCGGTTCATGACTGTGCCAGTCCATCAGCACTGCTGGGCAATGGCTGTTGCCAGTTGCAGGAATCCATTCTCGGTGAGCACTTCGTATATATATGCTCATGTATATGACAATTTCTTACAGACTGGGATTCAGATGAAACATGGTGCAGATTCCGACTGTTTTCAAGGGAAACTTCAACTGTTTTCTAGTTATTATAAACTAATCTAAGTTATTAAAGTAGTTTGTTGTTGTTCAACCTAGAAGCATGCCCTTGCCTTGTCTGAAACCAAAGCTGCTTCAATAAACTCACAGGAAAAAGAAAGTGGTTCCCTTAATTTTGGAGTTCCTATAAGATTGCGCTGGAACAAAATATTTCGCCATAAGCTCCAAAAAATGGTTAAAATTTCACATCAAGATTCAAGTGTTCCTTTTCTTTTGGGTCAAAAGTTACAAAACCTGCACATCCTCAATAATGCAAGAAAAAAAAACTTTATCAAATCGAATCCCCAAAACAAGGACTCAGTGTATCCAAAAGCAAACTTAAAATTTAACGATTTATTGATATTTTATTGTCAATCAATATTACATTTTGATGGACCTATCTCAATACACGATACAAAAGTTTAAAAAGGAAACGTCAACACAACATATCATCACATCCCACTTTAGTGCTCGGCACTGAAATGCACATTCTACTCATCATACAGAGAGAGAAATTGAACGTGCATACAAAGGATGCATCCACCACTCAATTCATTACAATCTAGCAATCATTAAGCGCAATTAGCTGGTCAACGACAGCAGGATCAGCAAGGGTGCTTGTGTCCCCAAGTTCGTCCAGCTGCCGTGCAGCAATTTTACGCAAAATCCTTCGCATGATCTTACCACTCCGAGTTTTAGGGAGTCCCGGCGCCCAGTGGATCTTGTCAGGAGCTGCAAATGCCCCAATCTGCCACAAAAAAAAGCATGATAATACATGTCAAGATGACGCTTACTCATCATTTTTGTCCAAATCATGCCAAAGCAGATGAACAGGTGGCACACTCAGCATTACAGGTAGCAACACAAGTTTAATTATTTTGGGGGTTGACCCAAAACCCACTCCTCATCAGACTACAGTTCTATTTCACCTAATTGCCAATTCATTATTTTTTTCTTGGATCTAGAGACCAAATGAACTAGAATGGTTAACCCAAACTTGGTTGACCCGCTGGAAATCTGGAATCCTTAATTGCAGGAGCCAATACAAAGAGATGGTCTGCCCAACAGGTTCAAGACCAACTGATTCATACATCTTTGTCTGCCCATGTTTTCTGTCTTTCAGTTAGAGTCAACAGAGAGTTCACACTATTTGTCTGAACTCTGAAGCGCGTTTCATCTAAAGATTGTTGGTTATTCTGCAGGAACTACAGATCGACGTATATGTAACTACTTTCATGGTCCATGCTAGCATTGTGACAACATTTTGGTCTTGACTTTGACCCAACAAATTTCTAGGCACTGTAAGAAATTTCATAGTTGATTATCTAACTCTGCTTTAGAATGGAAGATCTAAGAGCATCATCGCATCCCAACCAACCACCAAGAACAGAATATGCAGCTATTAGGTACAGCATTTGTCTATACAAATATGGACGTCTTCAGTCATAATAACATCCTAAATAAAGAAAATACCTGGTTGCGGACTGTCATTATGAGACTTTTTCGTAGTTCCTCGCTATACGGAACACCATCCACCAAAGTTACAAATGCATAAATTCCTTGACCTTTGACCTGAAGAAGGTAACTTATTATTAAGAATCTTATATGGCAGGATACCGAAGATGCTGAGAGGTTGCAAAAGGAGAGAAACGAAATAGCAGTGATCTATACCTCATGCTCAACACCAACAACAGCAGCCTCTGCACATTGTGAATGTGACACCAAAGCTGACTCAACCTCAGCTGTGCCGATTCGGTGTCCACTACATATTAACACAAACGATAAGATAGTTATCACTTGAAAGTCTGGAATGCCATACACGTGCTTAAATTCTAGTGAGTAATGACACAAGCCAAATAAGTAGACTACCTGACATTGATAACATCATCTACTCTTCCAGTCAGCCAGTGGTAACCGTCTTTGTCTCTGGAATGCAAAAGCTATTAGCTAAACTATTTGAAAAAGTAAACAATGCTCTCAATACAATTTGATCTCATATAATATTAGGAGGGAGATTTTGGTAAGTTACCTGCTGCAACCATCACCAGTAAAATAGTACCCAGCGAATGGTTTGAAGTATGTCGTCTCATATCTCTCATGATCTCCATAGAGAGTCCGGAAAGCCCCAGGCCATGATTTCTTTATGCAAAGATATCCACTGCATTCCCCCTCAATCTCTTGCCCTTTCTCGTCAACAATGACTGGCTGTAAATTAAACATACAGCAACTCAGAGTTATTAAAAACAAAGGGATCATATACCTTTACATATCACAGATAGATTGGCTTACCTGAACACCAAAGAAAGGAAAGGTTGCAGAACCTGGTTTCTGAGGCCAGGCGCCAGGCAAAGGGGTGATCTAAAGAAAACATGCACAGCAGTCCAAATTAAAACATTGACAATCACAATCATTCTCTGGGACCCCAAAAAATTCAAATTTCACAGGTTGTGTAAACTGCAAATATCTTACCATGAAACCACCAGTTTCAGTTTGCCACCAAGTGTCTGATATGGGGCACCGGGAATCCCCAACAATGTTGTAGAACCATCTGGATGAAGCAAACAGACATTAGCAAACAGACATTAGACATATGACCATTTATAAATCTGTCTAGCTGTCTGCTCAAATTATTAACAGTTAGAAGGTCCACGCACCTCCATGCACTAGGATTGATTGGTTCACCAACACTACCCAGGACTCGGAGAGACTTTCGGGAGTAACGTGTAACATACTTCAAAAGCATAGCAGAAAATCAGAAAGAATGCATACTCAAACCCGGCATATGAAAACAGAGTATTAACATTATCTAGAAGTATTGCAATGTCATCTTGTACGAATTCATCCTTGCAGTTCAAAAGTTTCTTTGTTATCATTTGAAAAGTACTAACAGAAAGAGATACCCTTTTAAGTGACTCCTTTTCAATTTGTTCGTATCAAAAGATTCTGGCTGATACGAACTTTTAAGTGTGGTCGATAATTTGATACCCAGCATCACAAGATGCATCATACAGATAACCGTGTAAGGTTATGAAACTAAATTATGAATTGGGAGAAGTAGTTGCATACCTCAGTACCATCACGCATGAGTGAACGAACAAGAGTTGGGGCAGTATAAAATATTGTCACGTTGTACTTGTCCACAATGTCCCAGCATCGGCCAGAATCAGGGTAGTTTGGAGTCTACATGTATTATTCAAAGGAATACTTCAGGAATAAGGAAATTGAAGACAAGAAATTTGAGGAGAAGTAGAAAACATCCAATGAATAAACCAAACATAATGCAATTAGCCAAACATTGGTCAAACAGTAAGACTAGATTTTGGTGAAGTGAAAACTGAACTGCTATAAGTTGTCAGACAAGAAAAGTTCAACAAAGGAAATCAGATGAAAACCATCAAACTAGGGAGTTTGTTTTCATCATCAAATACCAAGATTTAATTTACATACTGACAAAAAAGCTTTTAGAAACATACCCCTTCAAAAACAAGAACTGTGGCACCATTCAGGAGAGGACCATATGTTACATAACTGTGTCCAGTAATCCAGCCACAATCTGCAGTGCACCTGGTTCAAACAAAATAGTAGGATGTATAAGGAAATAGAAGATTCTATGAATAGCTCCCCACACAGGAATGAGGGTACACACCTAAAAAAACACAAAAGCTTATGTGCCACCACTTACCAGTATATGTCTGTTGGTTTGTAATCAAATGCATACTTAAAGGTTGTTGCAGTGTACAGCATGTAGCCCCCAGAAGTATGCAACACACCCTATATACACTAAGAGATTAATATTTGGCTAATGCAATAACTGTTTAACAAAGCTCAAATATAAGTACCTTTGGCTTCCCTGTGCTGCCACTTGTGTACAAAAGGAACAACGGATCCTCTGCATCCACCCATTCCACATCACATTTGGTTGGAAATTTCGTCACTACATCCTGAAAGATATTGGGCAACAAATTATAACAAAGTAGCAATGTTATTCACAGTATATATGCATGTGCCTTGAAATATAGGATGAGTGCTGTATAAAAGAAGTTTCCATTTAGGAGAGAAACGCACACCTGCCACCAGACATCCCTTTCTGCTTTCCATTTTGTGTCTTCCCTCTTCATGGCTGACTGATTTTCATACGTCAAACAGAGACCTAGTAGTCAAAACAATGAAAGTCCGCATCAGTAAACTACAAATCAGGTTATATTCAATGGTTCTCACATGTGTTCATTGAATGAAAAACATTCCAAAAAAGAAGTTGCTTTGGCCATGAAGATTAGAATATACTTGAGCATGTATACATTTTCTAAGCCAAATGCAGCAACATAGGATACCGAGGTCAATGCAGCAACATATTAAAGGCTAAATACAAATGCAACATTTTATACTATAAAAATTAAGTGGCTGTTTGAATCCCAGGTTTCGTTAAAACAAATGTTTGTGTTGGTTTTAGTATAAATGTACTTTTGGTTAAATTTGGCTAGGGTAGGATATTGCCTAAAATTAGCTTTCGGTTTATCTTCTGTTACTATTATTATTTTGAGTTTCGTGAAACATGGTGCGATTGATTTTCAGAAAGCTAATACTTTAAATTTTAGTTATACTTATGTTACTATATGTACTAATCAAATAAGATTTATTCTGGAAGCATCTATATCCTATGCTACCCCTAAGAGTAGTGGATTATTTTCTGGCACCTCCTACACTGCAGGCGACTAAAATTTCACCTGAAGTCATTCGACAACATCCTTGAAGCACCTCAGGCGAGATTTGGGCTTTGGGAGAGTTTTTGGCTTCAGATGTGTTCTCGCCTTCTCGGTGTTAAGAGTTGTCTAGGGCAGATGGATGGCACAGCGGTGGTGACGGGCGCAGGGGTCGTGTAGGCAGGTGTGTTGCCACCCACGTGAGGTGGAGAACCACCGGTATTGAACTGCCAGGGCAGTGGAGTCACGGCAACTACCCAGAGCTCTGGCGGAGGGAGAGCCGCCAAAGATGAAGAAGGTGAGCATGGCGGAGCTTGTTGATGGCTCAACGCCCTGTGCCAGGAGAAACAAAGAGAACGTCGCTAGATAGAAAGAGATGCGGGAGGTGGAGGACAATGTTTGAATCATCCAACTATCATCCGGTCAGCATTGTTCAACTGAAAACTACTTTATTTTGAGGCATCTGTGACAACTCAAATGTTGGATTATCCTTTCCTTTGTCGTGTTAAATCCAGTATGTTTGTGATCCGTTATATACCAGACCCCAATTTGCCACTTCAGAAAACTAATCACCATTCATTGCCTCATCAATGTTTTATTAGCCTGACTTTGAAAACAGGGCTTATTCTATTTTTATCGTCTATGGTGGTTGTTGATTTCACACGTGGCCTTAGTTCACTTGTCCCCCATAAATGAGCAATTATGAAAAAGCCTTTTAACTTTTTGAGAACCCTAATGTAAATTAATCGTCAGCTCTATGTATCTGTCTTCATATGAGGTTTGTTTAGCATGGCAAGAAAACATTGCTGGCCAATGGGAAATACTAATGAGTGCAAAATAGCTGACACCTGATAACAGCTCAAAATTATCGATGTGTGTAACAAAACCAGATCCCAGTGCATACCTACAGAGACTCCATTCTTCTCACTTTCAACCAAAGCTGTATCCACTATATCTTTGAGAACGATGGGCTTGGCCCCCCGCTTCACAGCATTGCACGTGATGACAAGCTTAGGCTTGCAATCAACAATCCTTTGGGCTAGTGAATCCGCTGAGAAGCCAGCAAATACAACCTGAACAAGCACGATGCATCACAACATAGAAAAGAAAAAACTGGTATTGACAAAATAACACTACAGCCTGTAGTTGAAGCTCTTACCGAGTGAACAGCACCAATACGGGCACAAGCAAGCATGGCAATGGGCAGCTCCAGCAACATTGGTAAATAGATAATCACAGCATCACCCTTGCCAACACCAATGCTCTTCAAGTAATTTGCAAGCTACCAAAGTACAAAAAGGATGCCTTAGGTTTGGTCATCTTCCTTGAAGCTCTAAGCACACATGTCGACATGCGTGCTAGTACATTTGTCATTCATAGTTTTTTCTTGTAGCAAAATTTTCAGACATGGGCATGCATTACCTGGCAAACCTTCTCCAGGAGCTCAGAATAGGTGAGCTTCCCATCCTGGCTGGGCTCATTACCTTCCCAGTACATTGCGATCTTGTCCCCATTACCAGACTCGATGTTGCGGTCAACAGCATTGTAACATATATTGGTTTTCCCTCCCTTGAACCACTGCACGGGACCAAGAATCATAAGATGATTAGAACCACTGTTCCCATTCCATTACAAAGGAATGCTAAAGTCAGGTAGCAGCCATCAACTGGCACTTACGCTGATCTGGACGGGGCCCTTGGTGACATCGAGGTTCTCTGAGCACACTTCACTGGGGTTCCACTTCTCCTTCCAGTAAAAGGTCTCGGCAATCTCCGACCAGAACCCGGCCGGGTCCTTGATGGACCTCTCATACATCTCCCGGTACTGACGGCGATCATAAAAATCACACCAAGATCACAACTTTGTTACATCACAAATATGAAAACAAATGAAAAATAAAGCACCACTACAGATAGAAATCGTGGTTGTTCCCAATTTGGCCGTACTATTCATGTCCCTGTCGGACTTTACCCACGAGCCTGATCATGACTAACCAGCTCGTGCTTGCAAAGATGTACGACGCCCAAAATGAAAAGCACCCAAGTGCTAAAGCAAACGCCTTAGTCTAGAGCAAGCCATTGATTTGATAAAAGACTCGATTTTGGCTTGAACAACAAGAATCAATGAGCGCACGCGCGCAGTTGACGAGTACTAAGTTTCTTTCGCTCTCTACACACCTGTTTCGGGGAGGAGACGAGCGCGTCGGCGGAGAACTCGGGGCTTGGGAAGATGAGGTCGTTCTCCTCGGCGGCGAGCGACTCGCCGAGCACGACGGCGTTGATCCCCGAGATCTTGCCGGCGCCGGAAGGCAGCTGCGACATGGACTCGACATGGCGGAGCTTGTCGGAGGAAACGCCTGCCGCCGGCTGTTCGCCGTTGGCCGTGCCCATGGCGGTGGCGGTGGCGGTGGCTGCTGGCGACGGCGACGGCGACGGCGACGGCGAGCGGAGGCGAGAGAGGCAGCGAGATCCGGGCGGGGGCGTGCGGCGTCAGCGATGGCTACTGGTGGAGTCTCTCTATAAACGGCGATGACCGATCGATCTCTGCTACGGCCGGTGCTACCGGCCGAGTCCTCGTGTTGACTTTGCTTCTCATGTTTTTCCGTGATGATAATTTTTCTCAATCTCTTGTGAAAGGGGCTAAATCGAAATGAATAATGTGAGGATGTTCGAATCGTAGTATTTCTTTAATTTTAAGTGTACAAGATCCAGAGGAGGAATAGAAATTCGCCTTGTTGGCAAAGAGACGGGGAGCCAACGGCAATGTGGAGATTTATTCCATTCTTGTTTTAACGGCTTCGGTCAATTTAGAAGGTGTTTAGTCTCAGTAACAGTAGCCCGAGCTTATCTTAATCTGCTATTTGCCACGTCATATACTTCATCTATGCTGAAATATAGTGCATTTTTATATGTTTTAAGTTGAACTATTCTAAATTTAACCAATTTATAGAGTGTTAACATCTAACCCATTAAATAAGTAAATTATGATAAACTAATTATATTATTGTTCTTTTCTATAAATTTAGTAAAGTTTAGGATAGACTTAAATGTAACAAATAAGTTTAGGATAGATTATATAGAAAATTAACAAATAAGTCATATCTGACGGAAATTCATGAATCGAACGGCGTGAGTTATAATAGACTGTCACCTTATAATAATAATAATAATAATAATAATAATAATAATAATAATAATAATAATAATAATAATAATATGAAATACCATCTATGCATAAATAAAATCGCGTGAAGAAATAAGAATAAGTTCATATCTGATAAAAAATTATGAAATGGCGTCACATGAGTTACAGCACACCAAGTTACTAACCGATAGGGTTTTACTTATTCCTGAAAAAAGAATGCCGCAGCGATTAATTGCATTTGCCATAAAAAATATAAAAACGATGGTAAATCAAAAGTAAAAGCAACCTCATGTACGTCACGCTGAATGGTTACACTAGTCCATCATTATCCATCGCAGGTGGCACTTGCACAGCACCCCTGCAAAACCCGTTGACCCCAGCGGAAATGTACTGGACGAGTCTCGTTGGCTGGCGGGTAAAAAAAAAGTTGGCCGCGTCACTGCGTTTTGCATGCACCAGCTGCCTGCTTTCCTGGCGGTTGGATCTGCCTGCCTCACCGTTTTAATTTGTTGGCTTACCGGAGATTACAATATCCTATCCACGGCTGGTTGTGCACGAGCACCGCGAGGCGAGCCCAACAATTCTATATTCCGACGGGTTCGCCACCATTTGCGTGAAGCGGCCGTGACAAAATGAACAAAGATCATGTGCCATGGCGCATCCACACGACTGGCGCATCCACCAACAATTCTATATTCCGACGGGTCCGCCGGAAGCGCCGCTCGTCTCTCGCACGCACAGGCCCGGCCGCGCATCTGGCCTTTTACGCTGCGGGTGCACCTACCCGATTCGTGGCAGGAGCCGTGACGTGGCCTGGTGTTGTGTTTAGTTGCAGCGACGTGGGACCGTCGTGACTCGGCAACAGCGTCCGTTCATCCATGTTCACGTTCACGGTCGTCCATTTCCAGGACGGGACGGTGACTACGTGCTTGGCACTTTCACCACGGTCCACGGTTGAATTCCACCTTTCCATATACACGTGGTTTCAGGTTACGTGGTCTACATACTAATCATCTTTCCATATTGAATAATTGTCGTATGAAATTTTAGGTCATTTTATCTATATAGTATTATCTAAATACATAGCAAAAGCTACCGAAAACCAAAACGATTTACAATTTGTTACAGAGGGAGTACCACATGTTGCTTGCAAACTTTAGAATGAAGCCACAATAAAATGCCAATATACCTGCTAATTTTTTGCCCCAGTGATCCTTAAATTACGAAAAGATGTTTGTGTATTCCAAAACTATGATTAAAGATGAGGTTTGCACTTTCAAATCGTCGTCTTAAGCTTGGCAGTACCCTCCCAAACAGAATTCGAGTTGCTAGAGTTAATCGTGGGCAACTGACGAACAACCATTCATTCCCTCCTCCCTAGTGTTTTTTTTTTCATTTCTCTTCCCTCACTTGGATGTGTGGGTTAAGGGTTAAGGGCGTGTTTGGATTCACGTCATACTCGGCCACGCCACAATCTCTGGCGCCGCCATAAAACGTTGTCGCTGTTTGGTTCATGAGTTAAGTTTGGCCGCCATGCAAAAAGACAGTGCATTCATACGTATTTTCTCGCCACCGTTGTGGCGCCGAATTAGTCCGCCTAAACTGCGGCGCACGCCACACATGCGGCTTGGCGAGTTGTGGCCTGCAACCAAGCAGACCCTAAATACTACTCTTGATTGCATGTTTCCTGCATCAACGAGCGCTCACTATTCCACTGTTGATCTATTCTTTTCTTTTTACAATTTTATTCTAAAATATTAGGATGTTAAATGTTCTCGCTAAATTTTGGAATATGCTTTAGCGAACTCTTTAGTGAAATATTTTTTGTGAAATCCTTTGTAAAAAAACTTTCTTGAAAAACTTGTTTTGCTAAATCTTTTCTAAAAAGGTTTTGTAAAATTCTTTCAAAGTTTAGAAAAATATTCTCTTGAAAATATTTTGCAGGATCTTTTATGAGAAACATTTACAAAATCTTTTTGTTTTACTTTTTGGTTGATCGTGCTTCAACGGGTTTAGTTATATTGAACGTGTGTGTAGTGTGAAAATAAAAGGAAAGAATCATTTAAGAACATGTGGATTTTTTTTATTTCGAAAACTGTTCTGTCCGTTTTTCTAGATCAAAAAAGAAAATATTGGAGCTGAGCATTTCTAGTGGATATCCATTCTCCAGTCCAACTATCGTACTGGATGAATTGATGAAAAAACAGTGCTTCAGTAGAATTATAATATTTTTTTCTTTTTTAATAATTATTAGGACAAAGTAATAATACATCCAATTCTCCACAAATAACGGAAGAGTTGAAGCTCTCCCAATAGATTAGTTGAATGAAAATATACCTAATAAAAGAGACCAGCTAGCATGCGCTAATTGGAGCGGTCCAATTGGAAGAGAGTGTGGAGGACCGTGAACGGTGGCCAACAGGTGGAATCGCATGTGGCAGTGACGTTAGATAAAGGATGGTGGATGCGTAGAGACAAGGTATGCGGACCTAGAACTTCATCCAACGGTTGGCAAATTGACTTTCTTTTGTGGAAATTTTGTATGTTCGTATGAATCCATATACTCTACATAAATATTTGAAAAAGGATACATAAATAATCTAAATCACTACTTCTAGACCCTGTCGCTTCCCCTCTGAAGCAACAGACAGGTTGAACGCTCTTAAAGCTAAAATTGATCGATAAAATCCAACGAACAGGTTGGAATGTTGGGTAATGAAAGCGAAATGTTGAGACAAAAAAACAACAGGGGCTGGATCAATGTTAGAGTTGAAATATCCACCATGCGTGCTTTGATCATGAAGACTGAAAAGGATGCCTGACGTTGATGTATAGGGTTGGTTGGTTTTAGCTTTTGAGCTTGGACTGTGGCGCTGGAGTGGAGTAATGCCTTGGATCCGGACACCGGCACCAAACTTCAATTTGGGCTTGTTTAGATGCGAATTTGGGGTCAAATTTGGTCCAAAGATATCACTTCGTCATAAATGCGTCACTGTAGTATTTCGTTTGTATTTGTGAAAAATTGTCCAAACATTGATTAATTAGGCTCAAAATGTTCGTCTTGCAAAGTACAACAAAATCATGTAATTAGTTTTAAATTTCATCTACATTTAGTACTCCATGTATGTGCCGATATTTTAATGTGATGAGAATTTTTTTTTTATAGTAAAATTTGGGAGTAAAATTTGAGATCTGCGCTCGGGAGATCTACCAACAAGCGACTGAAAGATATGTGTTGTGTCGCTTTAGCGTCAAATTTAGTCCAGTCCGCCCAATCATATTTGATCTATTCGGAGAGAGGACCCAGCTTATATTTCTGACACAACACCAACCTGTACATACCAACCTAAAAAAAGATATTATTGGCGACAGTTTGTGATGTTGACCAGCAAGAACATGCCGAATTTATATTTTGATGACCCTGCCCAAGTGTCCAGCGCATGATATAGCTTGCAAATCAAGCAAATCTCCGTCGTCCGTCATATAAAAACCCTATCATGTGTTTATATATATCTACATTATCATGTACTACCTCCGTTCTCGAATATATGTCGTTTAGGACAAGCAAATTAGTTTAAAAATGAACTAAATAGTTTGTCCTAAACGTCATATATTAAAAAACGGAGGGAGTATGTGTACGCCTGCTCCATGCTTCCATGTGATGAGCTGATGGCATGTAACAACAATTATACCCGTTTCTCAAAAAAAAAACCCGAATGCCCATATGAAGTTAGGTGATAGACGGATATTCACAGAGCAGAAAACAAGTTTACGAGGTCAGTGTTGGCATCCTGTTTGTAAATCCCTGTCTTCACAGGGTGCACACAGCAGCGTGTGGACTTTTTTATTTTGTGAAGAGGCCCTGATCCAAACGGAGGATCAGTTACGATAGTTGCAAGGTGCTGATTTGACCCGATCGATCTCACGAAACCGCTCCATCACATGCATGGAGCTTGGATGATAGCATGAATAATAGACTCATGTAGCTCACTATCCGATAAAACTAATCACACCATTTCCAGGGAAGAATATTCCAAATCCATGTTTATTAAACATTGATCGGATCCACCTACCAGTCACACGGTGTGCGAGCTTCTTCTTTATTTTATTTTTTACTCTGTATATACTGAACAGCTGCGCCAGCTTGATGCCTCATATATAGGAGCTCCGTTTTCGATCGAGTCTTATCTTCGAGGCTTTGACAAATATTATACCTCGATTCACCAGATGCCAGACTCTGTACGCGAGGAGCACGAGCTTGCTGGAATAAATTAATCCGATATCGGATGGATTCCACCAGGGGCGGACCTAGAGTCCAAAAATCGAGCAGGGGCTGCTAACTAGTTCCACAGCTACAATAAATAAGCCACAAAGTCCACTAAAATTAAAACAAAAAAGAAGAGCCGGGCTGCTAACTGCTCCCTCCTTTACAAGTTATTATATATCATTTTACAGTGTATCTCAGTATCTGAGTGTAGAATATATTTAAATATATAATAAAAATATGTATTTACAAAAATCAAAATATAATTTATAATTTGAAAGGGAGGAAGTGTGTCTCCGTAGCTACTCGTTCGGCGCCACTGCAGAGTAGAGAGGACCCGAGGAGGAAATTAGGAAGCAGACACCTGTGATTCTGTGAACAACGAACAAAATTTCTCTCGGGCCCTTGATAACAGAGCAGTAGGGCGTGATTGGTTACTTGTATATGGCTTGGCCTGGCTCCTCGTATGCAACAACGCACTGATTGGTTGCCTAGAAGCGGCACTGGGCCTGACCGACCGAATGCAAAAATCTCCGTCGAGCCTGGCTCCAAGGAAACGAAAACAAAACTCGTTTCTTCCGAGCCTGGCTCGTGCGAGACACGAGGAAGCAGTGCCCAGCGCAAAAAAAGGCTTGTTAGCTATTTCGTTCAGGTATCCAAACAGCGGCTGGTCTCATCCTAGCTAGCATTGCTCGGTGAACCAAACACACACATGTTGCATGTATATGTCCGGGCTCAGTTCATCCAGGCCGGTTCGATGCGAGCCAGGCTCGGCTGCTCAAGAAACCAATCACGCCCAGTGTTTTTATCTTGCTTGCCCTGCCCCAGAGGCCCAGACAATAGGAAAACATTGTTGGACACAGTCCATCTCAGGCCCATTAAAAACTTTATACTTGATGCCTTCGTTGCGTTCTGGGCCGCGCGGGTAACTCAGGCTTTGCATTGGGCCTTATGTGTTCTGTCCATCCATCCGTCACAACATGAGGACGCTTTGGTTTGTCCCACCTCGCGCGCCGAAGCAAAAGCAAGCGGCGAGTGCTGCTATTTAGGGAACCCAGAGGCACACGGAACAGCAAGCAGCTGCGCAGTGGGCACATAGCGAACTATTCTTTCGCCTTTTACTAAAGAATACCGTGTGTCCGCTGCAATAAGCAGCATACTCCTATTTTTGGAGGGATACTTCTCTTTGTGAGGAGGGTCCCAACAATTTAGTTCAAAACTGTTCATAATGGTTGAAACATTCAAGGAAACTACAAAACTGTTCATAATGGTTGAAACATGGAAAAGGAGGATTTTTTTTCGCGAGCTTGTCTTCATTAAGAAGAAAGCAGTTTACAGACAGTACTTGTCCTAGGTCAAACAGGAGTTGAACCCCACAAGCCCACAAAGGACTAAAAAGAGAGAAAAACTAAAAAAACGGCCAAGAAACAAACGGCCAGCAGAACAACTAGAGAAGAGCGACCAGGGCTCCAACACACCCAAACCTAACAACCAAGACATGACGACCTCCGAACCTGCAAACAGATAACCTCGTCACGGGCGCCAAAGGACTCAACGGTGGCAAAGCATCCACCCAGCAGCACAAACACGACGGCAAAGCATCCGCCTGAACCAACCAGGACAGCCACGGCGGTAAAGCAACCGCCAGAGCAACAGGACAACGGTGGCAAAGCATCCACCTAGCAGCACGAACACGGCGGCAAAGCATCCGCTCGAGCCAACGACCAAGCACAGCAACGGTGGCAGAGCATCCACCCAACCGATACAACCATGGCGGCAAAACATCCGCCAAAGTAGAAGGACGACCGATACGACCACGGCGGCAAAGCATCCGCCAAAGTAACAGGGCGGCAAAGCATCCGCCAGACGACGATGACGACGACCGAGGCAACCCAGACGAGGTGGACGATAGAAGCGAATACAGGTGCAGGAGCAGAACCACCAAGGAGACGACCAGCAACCCCCGCCAGGTGGAATGCAAGGCGAGGCCCGCCAGGAGCAGCGTCGATAGAACTTCCAAGACAACGCCTCAAGGGAGGGGGCGACGCCAAAGGCGCCGTCGTTGTCCGACTAACATGGTCAGGGCTTTCACCCAGAAGTTCGCCGGAGATTGAGAGGAAGGAGGGGGGAAGCATGATGCCTTCAGCAAGGTAAACGGCGCACAGAGGCGTCGTCATCATTGGGCTTTCGCCATCACCCCTCCCCCAACCACAACCACACCCCGGCGCGAGCGGCAGGAACGACGGCGCGGAGCACCACGAAGAGGCCCGGAGAGCAGGCCGAGCCGAAGCCGACCCAGGCGCCGCGCCCCACCCACCCCACAAAGCAGGCCGCAAGGGCCCTCGACGGATTGAGCAGGGAGCGGACGGGGCAGACGAGGCAGGTGGCGCCGCCGAGGAGCAGGACCTGGATGGCCAGCACGGGCGCCGACCGGCCCGTGAAGAAACCATCGATGCGGCCCACGAAGCCAGCACCACGTGTCCCACTCGTCGGCGGCGCCGAGGCAAGACGGCGGCGAGGGGAGGCCACGGTGTCGTAGCCGCCGGATCTGGGACGGGGGGCGCCGGATCCAGAGCCAGCCCGCACAAATCAGCCGCACGACGGCGGATCCGGCCGTCCATGGTGTTTGCCGGATGTGGAGGGAGTGAGGGAGCAGAGGGGGAACGTGAGAGGGAGGGAACAGAGGGAGGCCGCCGCCGCCGGCCTGGGGAGCGACGGGGCCGCTGCAGCTAGAGGGCGGAGCAGCAACGGCCGGGGGCGGGTGCTTGACGGGGGCCTCGGCCATTGCGGTGCTGGTCTCCCCCGAGCCGCCGCTGGGACGACGCGAGGGCCGAGCGTCCCCTTGTTGCCCCATGGAAAAGGAGGATTCAAGGAAACTATGCAAGCACTGGTACAGAGACAGATAAATACTGCGTGCATTGAAGTTTCGGGTTCCTGGTTTGGACTTCGGAGAGAGGCCCCATGCAATGCTTACCCGTTAGAAAAGTATCGGTGGCTGGTGGCTGATTTGTTCTGAAAGAAAAAAGTATTGCTACTTGGTGGCTGATAAGCCAAACGAACGGGACATTATTCCAATCGTGTTGATATAGTTGAAGGGCAAGAACAGGAAGAGATATAGGAGAAACTTTTATACAAAACTTCAGCATAGTAGTACAACAATAAAGCCTCAATACTTTTAGGAAGAGATATTTGAGGATGCTGCTATCTCTAAAGGCAAGGCCAAAGAAAGCGGCGAGCCAACCAACCATCATCGTTTGAGTCGTTGCCCTCATTATCACCGGATTATCTTATCTTATATCTTAAGGATAAGCATCATACTCCTATGGTCTAATAGGTGCTACTGGCACCACTATAATTTACTAGCATTATTTGTCTCTTAGAACGTGTGACAGCGACATCGCGCATTTCGCTAGCTAGCGCATGCTCACGCTTGTACAGCATTTCTCAGGAACGTCGAGGACGACGCTGCATCTCGCAACAGGAGAGCCTCGTATACTTACAGAACTGCACCACGAACTTTTGTTGTTTGCGAACACTACAAAGCTACTGCTTGGAGTATATGCTGAGCAAAAACGCAGCATTACACTGTATCCTGATCTAGATTCTAGATGGTGAGGTTCAGTGTTCACTGATATTTTCGCTGAGACTGGCGTCACGACCTGGCCAAGTTAGGTGAAGTGGCGCCCATGGATTAGGCCAGAGCCAGTCCTTTGATTCCTTGATGATGATGCAGATAAACTGAAGCACAAGCACCCTTTCGTTGCCCCAAAGGGCCAAGCACGCTCTTCAGTGATATGGCTTCTTCCCTACTGTCCTGACCCCCCGACGGCTTGGTGTGCTCTGTTTGGTTGATGGCGTCAGAGATCCATCAGGAAGCTGAGAATGGTTTGCGTCGAAACCGGTTTTTATGGTTTGGTTTTTTAGTTGTATTAACTGGTTTGGTGCATAATGGGTCGAGATATGTAATGGTTTGGTTTGGTTTGGTTTATCGATTATAATGGTTTAAACCAGTTTGGATCAGTTCGGAATTAGTTTGACTAAAACTAAATATTTACGTTCACACTATAAAATTTTAGCGAACTTGATTGAAATTTATTGTTAGTGACTCAAAATGACAGTCGACTACTTTATACAAAATTATGTGATGAGATCGACATGTGGGCCCCACGTCAAAAGCCGGACCCTAAAACTTAAACCTCGTGTTCACACTATAAAATTTTAGCGAATTTGGCTGAAATTTATTGCAAATGACTCAAAACAAGGGTCGGCTACTTTGTGCAAAATTCTATGATGAGATCCACATGTGGTCCCCCGTTAAAAGCCGGACCCTAAAGCTTAAACCTCGTGTTCACACTATAAAATTTTAGCGAATTTGGCTGAAATTTGTTGTAAATGACTCTCAACGACGGTCGGCTACTTTGTGCAAAATTATGTTATGAGATCCACATGTGGGCCCCCACGTCAAAAGCCGGACGCTAAAACTAAAACCTCGTGGGTGGACAAATTTCAGCCAATAATTGCAGCGAATTGACTCGAACAACGAAGTGGATTAGCAGGATAAACGTTGGTGGCAATCACCATTGTTTATGGACTGATGCTGAGCTAGCTCCTTGCAAAGAAATAACCTGCAGCACAGCAAAGGTGTCGTCATGATACGTTGCTGTCCTCCTACTGGGCCAGTTACCGGTTGATAGATATATAGATAGATACATCCTCCTACCAAACCCAACCCATCCGATCCTAGATAAGTTTTCAGCTGCTAGATTACCCCAGGAGATGTCAACACTTTTTATAACCACCACTTGTAGGAGAGAATTTGGGCCTAGAAAAAGGATGAAATTGGAGCGGCTGGCGTGGTGGGCACAGGTTCAGGTTCATGAGGCACGCAAGAGCAGGGACCACGAACAACCATACGAGGAATTTGCTCCGGCATACAACAAGCGGATATCTGGCTTCTATACAGGCAATTTGGTTTGTTTTTTTCCTTTAATTAAATTTTGAAAAACAGAGCTTGGTCTGCATACGACTGCATCGGAGCCGGTAGCATGTCGTTGTAGCATCATGTCGACATATGGATGGACAGGTCAGGCCACGAGGACATTAGCTTGATTTGGATGTTCAGGCACAAGTGTGAGCCAAAGCCATTGCACAGTAACAGTACACGTTCACCTTTACATGGACGAAGGCCGATGCCTCATATTACTATGGTATATACATAGACGCTGCAGAACGCAGGATCTCTCCAGAGGGCACGAGAACTCTTCAGTCTGCAGTATAGCAACGCCGATCTGGCACCATTACTGCACCAGTCAGCAACTAACTAAGCACAGTGTAGAAACAACTCAGATGATCCGCGCCATTGGACACGTCATGGAGACATGAACAACGCAGCGATTAATTGGAGGGGCCAGCTAATAAGCTACGGGCGGCGTCGATGTTGCGACGGCCGATGGAGATGGCGGCCACACTGAAAGCGATTAGAGATGGCAATTGGTAGCAGAGACAGTGGATTTAGGAGGGAGGAATTGTTTGCTTGGCTTCTCCGCATGGACGAACGGGGGAGACGTTGATATCGGGTGTCCGTTCCGTGTGCTAGCTTCTTCACCTGCGCCAAGGTGCCCCGTCCTTGTTGTGCTCTCGTGGGTAGAGGGGGGCCACCGGTAGCTTTACGTTCCATGAGCGCAAGATGCACAGATCTGATCCGCCGAACAGTGTGATGGTATGCTTGTTTTACCTAATACGCAGTGATTGAGGATGAACTGCGATTTGGTACTATGGACTGATGCGCACCTCTCTCTCTTTCTGTGTGTGTGCGCGTGCGCGTGTGTGTATGTATGTACATCGTCGTCAGCAGCCATGGCAGCTTCGTCAGTGAAAGTTCGTAGTAAAACGTAGCCCTAGATCTTGGCTGTACGTGGCTTGATGGTGTGTGTGTGCGCGCGCGCATCCAGAACGACATGGCCTAAAAACAAAAGCGTAGGGTGGGAGTGGGGCACTCGGCCTCGACTCGAGCCCACAGTGGGCGCGCAAACGATGGCAAGACGCGACGAACCTCCGGTGGACGGACGGGCCCGACAGGTCGGCCTTGATGTTTATCCACAACGCTTTATTTGTTTTCCTGTCCCTTAATCATGGTACTCGCCCCAGATGCCCACGGGGGACCAAGACCACCAGCCAGTCACCCCACCTGATCCTCAGGATATTTTTCATTTCTTGGGCGTACGCAAGACGCGCGCGGCCACTAGTAGTAGTGAGATGGAGATACCCTATCACTCCTCGAGCAGTGAAATCCGATCCTAGGACTCGATCTATCGGGGCAGGAAAGGAAAGCAGTTGGTCAGACGCAACGGCAATGATCCCCCGGTCGCCGTCCCGGCCATACCCACAAGTGCGTGCGCGCCGTGTCCGCAACTCCTCTTTACAGCGCGGCGCCGGGGGACTCGGCCGGCCGGAGAGGTCGTGGCTTCTGGAACTGGGACGGCGCGAAAGCGGCAGGCGCGCAGCCATATCGCGACCCTCCTGCAGGAATCCGCGGCCGCGGCGCGTGGCCTGACGTGCGAGGCCCAAGAGTTCGGCGCCGGTGGCTTTTGTGGGCTTGGTGGCTCGCGTGCCGTCAGGGGCTCAGGGCGGCCGGACCAGTCCAGACCCAGGCCGGCTCGAAACGTCGCGGCCGGTGGTTCGCTGTACGTGCTGACGACCGCACGCGGTCTGGTCGGTACCGTATCTCACCGTTTTTCCTTGCCCGCCATTATGGGCATGTTTGGTTTGTGCCTCCTATCCAAAATTGGTCGTAACCAAATCATAGGTAATACCAAAATCTAGATGTAGTAGTGTTTGATCGTGATCTTACCCATTGTTATCAAATATAGTATCGTATATCATTATGATATGTGGACCAATATATTACGTACTATTTTTAAATTTTAATATGGTCAAATAAGATCTTATTTTGTAGATTTATAAATCTATAGAATATTACTATGTAAACATATTTTAAATTTGATGGGAGTAATTTCTAAGTAAACGGTGCAGCTTATGGCCAAGTAAACTTCGGGTCTGTTTGGTTGCCTGCCTGACCAGGCCCCCGTAAGTCAGCACATGCATTTTTTCTTGCCTGTACAGTGTCCCTAGCCAGGCTATAGTTGTGCAACTTGAACCCTCCAGCCAGGCTCCGCTAAAACGAGATGAACTCGCGTACTACCAAAGCCAGGCTTGGCCAAGCAGTGGGGCCATCGGGGTGAAGAGGAAAGAAATCACCTCACCTCCTCCGCCTCGCTGATGGCGGCGACCTTCACCAGCGCCGACGAGGCCCTTGCCTGCCTCCTCCATCTTCTCCGAGCACAATCTTGGCCGGGCTGCAAGTTCACCTCCACCAATCGCCGCTCGTCTCCAGGCGCTTCAACGCCCCGCCGCCGCCGCCGCCACCGCCGACAGGGGCCCCTCGGGCTCCGGCGCCGCCGTGATGCCAGACCTCCACGCTGCAAGTCCTCCTCTTGGTGTGGATCTCTACTGCGTACTTGCCCCACGGCCGCCGCCTCACCCGCGGGTAATCCCCTGCTGTTGCAGCTTTCTCCCCAATCGATTTCTCCAAGCAGCAGCACCGGCCCTTTTCTGTCTCATATTGCATCTATTCTCTTCTTCTACCTCCGCATCCATGCTCTCTCTCTCCTTCCTAGTTGCGCTCTCTCTCTCTCTCTCCTTCCTAGTGCTCCTTTCCAAATCGGTAAGGAACTGAAGCAGGGAAATAGTCCTCGGCAAAGCAAATCGACCAAGGAGAACGAAGCCGAACTGTGGCTACTCCTAGTTTGCTTCATGTAGAAGATGAGGCGCGGCGTGGCGACATCACGAACCACGTCGCGTGGCACTGGCTGCCGCCGGAGGGTCGTACGGGCGGCGGTAGAGCAGGGCGGCGGAGCAGCTGGGCATGAGCGGTGTTGGAGCGGAGTAAGAGAGAAAAAATATCTTGACCGGTAACTTCACCTACGGCCTGTGCAAGGTTCTCATATCGGTTGTACAGTCAACCAAATATATTCTTAAGTTAGCCCTAGAAACCAAATACAACCCGATTGCACACCATTAACCAGGCCTGGCAGCCTGGCTCCATTTTCTAGCCAGGCTAGAATAAACCTATGAACCAAACAGACCCTTCGTGTATATCCGCAGACGCTAGCTGCTGAAGAAATTACAGATAGGCAGCATGGCTTAGGGCCACAGCCATGTGCCAGGCGGCACGTGTGTTCCCCCGTGATTGACAGGTTGACACGTACCAAATACGGAGTATCGCACGTACTGGGCCGTTTTTAAATTGTGCCATTAGGTAGGGATGCCTTCAGAGCTGGAGGCAACAACAAGCCCCCGCTCGCCATATTTTTTCTCACAAAACCTATCTATCCTACTGGGCGCCGCACCCAGGAAAGGGCACCGAGTCCGTGGGCACTCGGCATCCGGATCTACACTCCCGGCTCTCCACGCGCCCACAGTTCACTCATCACTACAAAATCAATACAGTACTTACTTTAAAAAAAATCAATACAGTACAACAGTAGTACTCGTATACTCGCAGGAGTACACCACACGTACGCGTGTACTACAACTCAGGCGCAGGCCACTGAGGCCAGCGCGCCCTCGAGCCCGAGCCCGAGCCCGAATGGCTCCAAAATCCGTTCGCGCGCGCGACGACGCGATCCCGGCGGTTACCACCGGACGGGAGGGAAGGGTATCGTCGTCATTCGGACCTACCGGGGGCTGCGAACAGAGTGGTGGGCCCGAGGGTTTGGGTTGGCGGAGGGATACCCGGGCAGCCCCTGCCCGGCCTGCCCGCGGGCACCTCTCCCCCCTCTGCCGGGCGCCGGCTATAAAACGGGCGCCAAGGCCTGGGATAACGCAGTTTGCTGCTTTGTCAAGTGTGACTGTGACCCCGTCGTCGTCGTCTTCTTCCTCCTGCCGTTTTATCCTCTTCGTCGTCGTCTTCGTCCGTAGGTAGCCTTCTTCTCCGTCTCTCTTATCCTCCTCGATCTTATCTGCTGGTACCAGTAGAATATTAACATGCCAACGAATCTTGTTCTTCGATCTTTATCTGCTGGTACTAGAAAATTATTACAAGGATGTTAAGGAAACTTGTTAAGCTCGAACGTCACTTGCTGGATGGTGCCTTGATTCGTTCAGTCACATAGTATGCGCGCGATTTCATTGACTCAGTGCTGCTCGCTGCTCTACGCTACGCACAAGGATTTACTCCTGGATTTTTGTATTGCGATTCGTTTTCTAGACTAGACGCCGCGCGAGATGCGAGTTTCTGACGGGCGGTCTCTTGGAATCTGCAGGAATCCAAATTCCATGGCGTCCAACTACGTGGACACGACAGGCGAGGAGGGCAGGTTCCACGGCCCGCACCACCACCACCACCACAGCGCCAGCACCACCCCGACGGGCGCCGCCGCGTCCTCGCCGCGCACCATGCGCAGGAGCTTCTCCTCCGCGTCCTCCACCGGGGGCCACAGCCACGGCAGCGGCGGCGGCAAGTGCGTGTGCGCGCCCCCGACCCACGCGGGCTCCTTCAAGTGCCGCCTCCACCGCACCAACTCCCAGGGCCACGGCCACCCGCACCCGTCCCCTCCCACCTCCCCCGCCGGCGGCGCGTCCGGCAACGCCCCGGCGCCGTCCGCCGCTTCCTCCCGCACCGTCGAGGCCCAGTGAGCCGGCCGCGGCGGCCCGTCCTGGAAATCCGCCACCGGCCATGAAGATGAGCGAGGAGCAGAGGAAGAGAGAGAGAGAAGAAGACCACCATGAATCTCGTATCAGAAGAAGGGAGCGTATTAGTATTCCCCTTGCTGTGATCCGTATTATCGGAAGATTTTCGCTTTGTCTTTTGCCTTTCCTCTTGTCATTTCTGTCTGTGATTTCTGCTGCTTGATTCCCCGCCCGCCTGCCTGCCTCCTTCAGATGATGAAACTCCCCTGCTCCAGCCCGGCGGTTCCTCCTAGCCTCTAGTCCCTGCTAGAGACGGTGAAAACGGAGGCACCTGTGTAATTACCGCCATTTACCATTCTAGTATTGAAGTACCACCCTGGTTGTGATGTCTGAGATCGATTAGGTCTTCGTAGATTTCAGAGTGAAAATGGCTTGTGCTTTCCATCGGACAGGTTGCATCTCTTTGCCGCTTTTCTTTCAGAAACGCTTCAGTTACTAGTTTTCTTTCGGTTACAGTTGGTGCTGACCGCTCGTAAAATCGTCGTCTTGCGTAGATTTCAGTGTGTGAATGTCATGTGTTTCCATTGGTCATGATGACCTGCCGATTGATGGGGATTAGCAGGTAGATTTTTGCTGAACCGGGTCGCCCAATCTGAGCAAGTTACCTGTCTTTGCCACTTCCATTGCAGTCGTTCAGAATACTCGAATTATCTGCTTCTTTTGGTAAGAGTTGGTGCAGTTAATAGAATTGTCGAGAGAGATGATCTTCTAGATTTCATAGTGTGATGGTCCGTGCTTCCATCGGGTAGCCTGATGTGGGTTAGCAGGTTGATTTAGCTGAACTGTGTCCCCCAGTCTGAGCAAGCTTTGCCACTTTCGTTTCAGTCTTTCAGAAGACTGAATCAATCGGTTTCTTTGGGTTATCAAAATCTTTATCCGTGCCAGTTTGGAATTGTCGAGAGTGATGATCTTCTAGATTTCTAAGGACGTGGAAAGTGGTCGCTAAAGCTTTGAAGGCGGAAACGACGACGTATGCGATTGCTTTCGTTGGTTGATGCGTAAATTCCCCCCAAATTCCCCGCTCCGGTTCAGCTTGAACAGGACGGATTAGGATAGGGATTAGGGTCGCGATTAGGACCGGAGCTCTTCGTCTCTATCAGCGCTGATGATGGCGTTTCGACATCACCCATGTTCTCCTCCACCGGGAAATCTCCGATGAGATCCGACAACAGTGCACGGTACAGGATCAGATGCTTTTGTAGGAGTATCTGACAAAGGTTGATTCAGAATTTCCAGATCCGTGATCCATTGCGGTGAGTAAAAAACATCTCCAGATACAGCAGTAGCAGCAGCTCTGTACTGTATCCCGACGTGGTTGGGCGGCCTACTGCAGAATACAAACACACCAGTGCTCTTCATCGCCGGCCAACAACCGGGGAGGTCTCCATCTGGGTCTCCACTCTCCATCATGAACATGTGGAGATGTGCGCGGCGGTAGGGGAGATCATTGCTAGCTGCCGCTGGCAGTGAGATGGACGCGGACGGGCCCTTTCCTCTTTATTTCGATCTCCGCAATTCCGGGTCAGGTCGGAGCTGCAACCGGCGATGATTGTATTGTATTGGTCCCTGTCCGGCGGCGAAACGCACGAGAGATTCTCTTGTAGATCGAGGCCTGTGGTTGGGTCGGTGAGCAGGCCTTTCCGACCGGGCATGTGGCAAGGGAGGGGCCGGCGTGCGTCGGCAGAGGTGTGCGCGCGCGGCGGCGGAATTTGGATGCGGTGGTGGTCTGGTCCGCGGCGAATCGACGTCCCCAATTCCTCGGTCACGGCCTCACGGGAAGGAGACACGCACGGGAGGCGCGGGCCGTCGGCGCCACGAGCCCACGGGTCCTACCTACGCCGCGCGCCAGCGCAATCCTCCTCTCACATATTTCCTTTTTTTTTCCAACGGACCGCGAAAGAGGCCGGGTAGATCCAACAACGGGGTGCCGGGCCTGAAGGCCCAGGCGCGCACTCGTGGGCATTTGTACCGTGGACATCCTCCCCAACTCGCGAGTACAATGATCTCAATCATCGTAGGTGGAAGCGTGCTTAAACTACTTAATCCATTGTTTCATACGTACTCCGTATAACTTTCTCTGACATCATATTTGAATACAAGAATGATATCACTCTCCCGGTGTACCCCTTCTCTCTGCTCTACCTCTATTTCGATGAACTCGATTGTTGCATTGGATTATTTGAGGTGAGCAATGTTCTTGGTGCACGACAGAATGGGCCCCGAGCGGGCACAAATTGCAAGAGCAGAGAAGGCTTGCGCGTCTCATTTCCTTCGTCTCGTGAAGGAACGTGACTAGCTCCAAATGGTCGTGCATCAGTACCACCACCTTGAATTCACCCACCGCAAAACTTGATCATCAAGAGCATTCGAGCATCAGTACCACCACCTTGAATTCACCCACCGTAAAACTTGATCATCAAGAGCATTCGAGCAAAACTAGCCATTTTGGCCTGTCTTCCTTATCCGGGAGGCTAACTCAGACCCGATCCGATTCCTCATGTGCGCAGATTCCAGCTTGCCCCGGGATTCCTGATGCTGTGCCGTTTCCTTCCCATTCTGGCTCACAGCTCTAGTGGGCACATGGCAACAGATGGCTTGGCTGCCGCTGCGATTTGCCGCAGTTCAACCGAAAGCCTGCTCCCTCTCCCGGTAGTTTATTCCGTCTGACAGATGCTTAATTAGATAAGTAAGGGGGTGTTTGGTTCCCCGGACTAAAATTTTAGTCCCGTCACGTCGAATGGAAGAATGCTAATTAGAAGTATTAAATATAAATTAATTACAAAATGCATTACATAAGCTAGGACTAATTTACGATACGAATCTATTAAGCCTAATTAGTCCATGATTAGACAATATAATGCTACAGTAATAATTTGATAATTATGTACTAATTAGACGTTAATTAGGCTTGTTAGGTTCGTCTCGCGGAGTAGATATGACTTATGCAATTAGTTTTATAATTAGTTTATATTTAATGCTACTAATTGTCACTTATTTGAGGGACTAAACTTTAGTCCGTAGGATCCAAACACAGCCTAAGCAAGCAAGAACGCGAGGATCGGAGGCCACCTGGCCGGCACAGGCACCGTCCTCCGGCTCGCTGTCCTCTCGAGCAGGAGCAGCACGCCTGGTTGGTTTCTGTAATCCAGTGTGCTCGACGCATCACATATTCAGGCATTAGTCAAGTCCTGAAACGAGATGCACGGAGGCGGCAAGAGCGCAGCGCGTCTTGCGGTTGCTTCGTTCGTGGTAGCGGATAAGGTCGAGTGGAAGCAGGGATCTGATTCCAGTTTCAGACCGCAGCTGCATCACATGCCAGTGCTAATATCAGTATAACAGCAGACACTTTGTTTATACATACATGTAGTGTACTGCCTAAGCAGGCATTTTATTTTCTGTGACACTGGTGGCTGGGCCCTTCCGTGGCCCACGGCTAGTAGTAGCTCATGGCCTGTGTACGCTGGACAAGTGTCTGGGCACACGAATGATTGACTTGACTTGGTGGCCTATAAAGACGCGGGCGCTAAGCTCTAGCTCGGCACAAACACGAGCACCATCTCCCTTCTTACTACCTGTGTTCATCAGTTGTTGTGTTCCTCTCTGATAACATCCTCCTGAAGCTTATTAGCAGCTTGTAGCAGAACGAGTAGCAACTTGTTGTGTAGCTAGAAGTAGCTTAGTGAAAGCATAGCGCAGTTGGTACAAAAGTGTTAGCCTGCTGGTAGGAAGCAGAGCAGAGCAGCTTAGCCAGCGAGTGAAGATGATTGAGACGTTCATCCACGAGGAGTACGTGAACAAGCGCCGGGAGCAGAGGCGGCAGCAGCAGCAACAACACCAGCATCAGCGGCGCCGGCGGCCGGTGAGGGCGCTGCAGATTGAGACCGACAAGGGGAACCTGAAGCTGCCGGCGAGTGCGACCGCAGATCAGCAGAGCCCGAGGGAGCACCAGCACCAGCCGGCCGCCGGGTACAAGTCCCCCGTCGGGTCGCCGACGGCGGACGCGGCGTCCTTCCGGGACCATCTCTTCGACTACCTCAAGCCGTATTAGATTTAGCCGCTCCCTCCATTCCCCTCCTGCGGTTCAGCTTCCTGTAACCAGAGCTAGAGCGCCACTGATTACATCTGCTTGTGCGCGTCATGCGCTATAGAGCTCCACAATCCGGGTTGGTGGATGTGGAGGTATTAGTATATTAGCATCTTTTACTAGTGGAAATGAAGTGGTGTACTGGTATCATCTCGAGCTGATGCTTCTTGTTCTAATGTTCTTTGTATATTATTTTAAAATTACTTGACGTCTGTTGCAGTAGTTTGCGGCGAACAGTTCGTTGTTCTTCAGTTTGATGTCCGATCTAACAAAAGCACCTGGCTGAGTGTCCCAGACAGGATACATTCTCCAACCGAACCGGATGCTCTTTTTTTTTCAAAAGAAAACTGGATGCTCTCTTGTGCCAGCCTTGTGAGAAGATGATTCATATGCGCATTGTGCCCCGCGCTTTCGCCGCAGTTTCTTGTAGATTTGGTTCCTGAAGAATTGAACCTGGCCTCTTTCTTCACGGAAAACTGGAGAATTTCCAACGGATACCACATCATGTCAAAAAAAAAGACCTCAGAAAATAAAATCTCTGATCCACTGTTAAGACTCAAATGGCGGCATCCATTCTGTACATTTTCTGACAGTCCATTCAGTGATGCCAGGCGCACCGCGCACATGGTCACTTGGTCCAGCATACTGGGCAGGACACGCAACAAATGGATCAACCAACACTGGTCAGTGGTCACCATGCCGCTTGCTGTGGCCAAGAGCCCAGACACCTTCACCAATCACTAAGCATATCGCTCAGCATGGCCATTGGCCAGGACTAGGAGGGTGCAAAAAAGGCGTAAGGAAAAAAAGGCATCGTGACAGTTCAGAACTACTAGATGGAGATATGGGCATATGGCATCCCGATAAGTGCACCTCTAGTTCTTGTCGTATTCGTTCAGTCTCAATATATCCACATCGTGTAGTTCTTATTCGCCTGTTTTCAGGTGAAAACGTGGATGAAGTGTCATTTTTGTTCGTAAGATATTCTAGAGGAGGCGTTATATTATTCCTCGTTCATCTGGAGTGGACATTGTAACCAAATAAAACTTCCTCTCGATAATTCGATCGACAAGTCTCAACGGTACCGGCAATGGTGCATACTGATGGCACAACAAATATCAAGCACTGGTGGACAACTACTCTCAATCGGGGAGGAGAACCTGAAGAATTCAGGGTGTAGGTGGTTATCTATACGGTTTGAAATTTGTGGAAAGAAAGATGCAGGTGGGTGTTTGACAACAAAGCCTATACAATAGAGCAACTGATTGGTTGTATCCATCAAGACATTGGAGCAATGCGGAAGGCATATGAAGATTTGTTGTAATCAAACATAGTTAGTGTTGTGTTTTATCCTTTTTCTCCTATTTTCTGTTAGTTAGCTGTTCGAAAAGGTCTTGTAAATATTGTCGTTTCTCTCTTCTATAATAAAACGGCAGAGCACATGCCAAGTGCCTAAAAAAACAAGTCTCAACGGTATGATCATCATCAAGAGATCACTTCTTTCTCGATCTAAGCCTCTACCGTTACGTCTTCCTTCTTTCAAAAGGCTGAGATTCTATGGCACACCTTTAAAGAGAGACCGGGAATATCTGAATATCAAGGTATGCAATTTGACCTCGAGTCCATTCTTGAAACCCATCCGGGACTCAACACACTAGAGGAACCCTCCTGCACAGAAGAAATAGATCAAGTTGTGCATCATTTCCCAAATGATAAATCACCAGGCCCAGATGGATTCAATACTGACTTTATAAAGAATTGTTGGCCTATCACCAAATATGATTTCTTTGAGTTATGCATGGCATTCCAGGCAGGTGAAGCATGTTTGCAAAGCATCAATAGATCTTATATCACGTTAATACCAAAGGTGGATGGACCCATCAGTGCCTCTGATTACAAACCAAATTCTCTCCTGAATATATCCATCAAAATTATCACAAAATTATTGGCTAATAGACTACAGAATCATATCAAGAGCCTAGTGCATCAGAATCAATATGGATTTATACAGTCTAGAACAATTCATGATTGCATAGGTTGGCCATTTGAATATATTCATGTCTGTCAGAGATCCAAAAAGAAAATTGTCATTTTGAAACTAGAATTTGAGAAAGCTTTTGACAAAGTGGAACACAGCAGCATGCTACAGATTATGAGATACAAGGGTTTTGGCATCAAATGGCTGAAATGGATGGAGGACATACTCTTCAGGAACATCTTCAGTGTTACTGAATGGAGTGCCTGGTAAGAAATTTCATTGTAAACATGGAGTTAGGCAAGGGGATCCTCTTCCCCCCCTTTTATTTGTGATGGCTGCTGATTTATTACAAACTGTAATCAACAAGGCTCTGAGTGAGCAGTTGATCAAATTACCTGTGCCAGTTCACTATAGTCAAGATTTTCCAGTTCTACAATATGATGATAATACTTTGATCATCATGGAAGGAGCAGTTGATCAGTTACATGTGCTCAAAGCTATTCTCCAGGATTTTTCCATCTCCACTGGTCTCAAAGTGAATTACTCAAAGTCCATGCTTCTGCCTATTAACATCGACGAGACAGAAACACAGCTTCTAGCACAGTCCTTTGGGTGCTCCATTGGATCATTTCCCTTCACATATCTAAGTTTGCCCCTAAATACAACAAGGCCAAGGATTGAGGACTGTTGGCCTCTTGTTTCCAGATGTGAAAAGCGATTAGCAAAGACATCAGTCTTTCTTAGTCAAGCATGGAGACTACAGATGACAAATGCTGTCTTTTCATCACTTCCAACATTCTGGATGTGCACCTTTTTACTTCACAAAACAGTGATTAAACAAGTTGACAAATTCAGAAAGCATTGTCTCTGGAGAGGGGCTGACATTAATGCCAAGATACCACCAAAAGTAGCCTGAGAGATCGTCTGCTTGCAAAAAAAGGAAGGTGGCCTGGGGGTACTAAACCTGACGACACAAAATGAAGCATTGTTGATGAAAAATTTGCATAAATTCTTTAATAGAGTGGATATACCTTGGGTCCACCTAGTTTGGGAGAAATATTATCCCAATGGTAAACTACCAAATCATACAAGAAAGGGATCCTTTTGGTAGAGAGATACCCTAAAACTGTTGGATAAGTTTAAATGGCTTGTGACAGTTGAAATTCAGGATGGGAAAACCTGTTACCTTTGACATGATCTCTGGGGTGGCTATGTCCCAAGGCAGAATTGTTGTTACACCCCAAAATTTTTGGATTTTGGGATGTGATTTGTTAGCAAAATTAATACAATAATTTTCTCAAATTTCTAAAATTTTCTGAGGTTCATATAAATTAACAGGTAATTTAGTACATTGAAATAATTATTTTCTAAAGGCAAAATAAAGCAACATAGGTTTAATACCGAGTGCCATGCATTCATGCTGGTTTCATTTAATGACTTAATGTGTGTAAAGTTTTCAAAAACACGTTTAGAAGCCTAATAGGAATTTTTCAGAACTTTCTGGGATTTATTCCTATTTTTCTATAGCTAATTCCAATTTATGGAAGGTGCTAAAATCTTTTTCATGAGCTCCAAATATTTTATTTAAGTTCCTCATATCCAACTCTATCTCTGGAACTTTTCCTAGGATTTTTAGAATTTTTAGAATATTTTTTATGGTTTTAATATCAATTCTGGACTTATCTGGAATTATTTTATAACCAGGAAAATAATTATTCCGAAAATTAAAATCACCCTAAATCTTAATAGACCAGCCTTGGCCCAAAGTTGACCCAATTTTAGGCGAAATCCATCCCATTAGTTTATTGGGCCAAATTTTAAGGCTCGTTCGCATTGGAACGGGGCAAACCACCTTTAGTTCCATATTGCTAATGAACCTGGAAGTGAGAGGTTTTCTCCCTATATATATGAGCCACCTCTCATCTGAAAAATGCACACCATCGACTCCTTTACAGGGAGGCCCCTTTGTTTGGGATTCCCTAAGGTAGTCTTCTTCCACCATATCTTTCGCTACTGCCCATTCTTCGTCTCGTCGTCGCGCTGAGCCTTCCGTCGTTTTTGGCCTCAAGATTTTCAGTAAGATCCTCAACAAATCTTGTAATTTTCTACCATATTCGTTTAGTCTATAATCTTTCGTAGAAAAGCCCCTGCTAGTTTTAAGCATCAGAAATCTTGCTTAGTCCATAGTTTCCACATTTTAAATTCGTTCTAATCCATTTTCATTGCGATAGACTCATCGACATGAATTACGATAATAATTTTTATTTAACTTGTTGTAGGATCGAAACCCTCTAATATAAGCTATCAGAGGGAGGTGAAGGATAGCAATAAGTCACAACGGAGATTTTCACCCTTAAAAACAGATTCTGAAAGATGCACTAAATCATGTGTCGATTCTAGACAGTAGCTCCTAAATTTGTGATTTTTTTAGAAGATAGATTACCAAATTATGAAGCTAACCCAATTGGAATAACATTAATCAGATATCTAGAACTTGAGTTATAAAATAAACAAGCAGACTGTGTCAGATGGTGACGAGAATTGATCAAGCCCTAATTTTGTGATTAAACAAAGTACGTATGGAATTAAGCAACCAAACTTTTCAGACTTAGTTCTTGATGTCTTAGCAATATTTTGGATGAATTAGACCAACACATCCATCGACCGCGAGTCTCAAACCCTCACATTGACAATCTTCACGTGCACCGTTCTCTAGCCCGAACATCCGGCGAGACATCCTTGACCAATAGGACCTCCGTTCCTCCAGAACTTAGTCCTGACCCTTCCGCTTAGCACGCTCTTTTAAATCTTTTATTTTGATTGGTGTACTGTTCTTAGTTGTATATTGTTTGCTTGCTTGTTGTTGGCGGTCGTTACAGCCCAAATCCGACCACCAATACTCGGGAATAAATGAGGTTATATGCAACATTCCATGTACTTAGGTTTTATTTCTAATAAAGTTCCACGAGTTTTGGTGAGTGACACTTGTGCAGGTACAACTACAACAAATACGTGCTATTGGGGCCGAAAATGACCGAATCGGCCGAACGACACGTTCGTCCGGTTACCCCCCTAGCCATGCACGCAGTGAAGTACAACTAGGAGGCCACATGTACAACCAACGATGACAAAGCGCTGACGGGGCAAGCAACTTGGCGGATGACATCACCAATCCGGGGCAACAAACACACCCCGGCCAGGTGGAGGCGATCCAGGCCATCCAGAGGCAGAGGCGGTGGAACAGAGGGCAGCCGAGCCCCCGGGCCAGTTCGGCCGAAGGACCCGGTTCGGCCGAACTGCCCACCGCCTCACAACCGCCTCCAGGGGCTCATCCTAGCCACCCAGAGCAAAGGCGGCGCATCCAAGGGTTCGGCCGAACCGCCTAGTTCGGCCGAACCGACCCTAGCGCCCGAAATCCCAGGGGGTACCCCCCCTGGTCCCTTGGCGGCTACTCCAGCCCCAACCGTCCTATGCAGCTATAAATAGGACCCCTTACCTCACTTGTAAATACACACCAAGCCAAGGAGCTCATTTCCACTTTCATTCTAGTAGAGTTAGGATAGTTTAGTTGGCAGTTAGAGTTGAGTCGAGCTTTGCCTCGGAGGTTCCGGAGTCGTCTTCAGATGCTCTGGTATAAGCTCTTGTATCTTTTACCTTTTCCTTTAGTAAGACTTTGAGTTATCAATATAGTTATCTTAATCACTTTGCCTTTGTCATTTATATCTTGCTTCTACTTTATCCTAGTTGCAAATATATCTTGTTTAGACTATAGTTAGTTATAGTTCTAGTGCTTGTAGTCTTGTTTAATTCTTTGTCTTGGCTGGTTCTTCGATCTTGCTTGATACTGGAGGTGAATTGTCACCAAGAGTATTGACAAGGTTGCTTGCTCTTGCTAGCAGAGTAAGTAGTCGTTGCCTAGTGTAGGAGTGGTTCCTAGACTAGTCGGTGGCCTTAGTTTATTCCCGTCGCAACGGAGGTGGTAGCCGGGAGGTGGTGACAGCCCTTTCGGTCTTCGTAGCCCATCACGTTAGTTCCGGTCCGTAGGATTCCCCAGTTGGGAAATAGTGGCACCCCTTCTCATCCCTTTCTGTGTGTTCACCGGTTCCCTTGTCTCGATGCTAAGACATTAGAGTTATCCCAGATCTCCTAGTGCTGGCTCTATAGCCGCTGTATCTCTAAGCTAGAGTGACATAGGTAGATAAAGTATCCAGGAGTCCTCTATCTCTTCTCGTTGTCCTCCCAGCTATCTATCTCTTCTCTCCCCTACCAGAGTATCCCTTGAGCTGTGTGTCCGGTATATCCACTCCTATCCAATACCGTTATCCCCTGTCTTGTCTAGTCGTGTACCCTTCTCCGATAGTCTCGAATATCTGTTCACTAGTAATCTTGGCAAAGCTTTCCTGCGGAAATATAAATTACGATACCTCGGGATACTCCTAGGTGAAGTGCTACAGCGGTGATTCTGTGCGCTTGAAGAATATTTCTATATTTTACTAAGCCATAAGGAAAACCACTGAAACACTCCTTACCCCATTACCAGGATTCTCAATTCTGATATTGGATCGTAAGAAGTGCCAACAAGCATTTCTGGCGCCGTTGTCGGGGAAGTCTTTGGCTAGATTACTTTTGAACTTTTATCTTGAGCTATCTTAGTTGAGTACCGCTACTCAAGCGGGTTTATCCTTGCTCTGTTCGTTTGTCTTTGTGGAACAGAGCAGTGCATGACTGGTTTCCAACTACCGTCAAACTTCCAAGAAAATCCGGAGTCATTTGTGAGGAAAGTACGACCCCGTGTTGTACCTCCTCAGAAGCAACTCCTTCCGACGAACCCAGTCCTTCCTGTCGTTGACCAGGCTACATCGAGGATGGCAGCCAAGACGATCCGTGAGTTCTCCGCTCCATCAAGCGAGAACGTACGTGTCGGACCAGCTCCGCCAGTCGGAGATGGTAACTTCGAGCTGAAGCCAGCCCTCATCAACATGGTGCAGGCTAGCCCATTCTGCGGCAAGCCACACGAAGATGCCAATGCTCATCTCCAGCATTTCCTGGAGATTTGCAACACCTTCACCATCCGCGGAGTAAGTATCGATGCCACTCGCCTTTGTTTATTTCCATTCTCATTATTAGGCAAGGCAAAACAATGGTTTTATGCTAACCGCGAAGCAATAGATACCTGGGATAAATGCACTAGCGCTTTCTTGCTAAAATTCTTTTCGGTTGGGAAAACCAACGCCCTCCGGAATAAAATAGCTAGTTTCCAGCAGCTATAAGATGAAACAGTCCTGGAGGCATGGGATCGCCTCCAGGACTATATTTCTGCTTCTCCTCACCATGGTATGCAGAGTTGGTTCATAATCCAAACTTTCTATCACGGGCTGAGAAATTCTGCCCGTGAGTACCTGGATGCTGCTGCTGGAGGCTCGTTCTTCTCTCTTGAGGAGAGTCGTGCGAAGGCCCTCATAGAGAAGATGGTCGAGAACCAAGGTTGGTCCGACGACCGGACTCAACCAAAGACCCGAGGAGTTCACCAAGTTGAAGCTCTGGACATGCTCGCTGCCAAGATGGACCTCCTGATGAAGAAACTGGAGGCCCCTGCTCAAGACTGGAACCAAGGCTGGAATCCACGCCCAAACCTCCCTTTCGAGAGGCCTCAACAAGGTAACAACTACAATTCCAGCAATTTCAATAATCAGCCGTCTCTTAGAGATCTTGTGTTTGGCCAGATGAAAATAACTGAAAACATCAATAAAAGGCTTGCTGCTAATGATAAAACTCTGGAAAGCATAGACTATAGGATGGAATCATTTTCTTCTGCTATGAAAAATCAACTGAGCTTCAATAAAATGATAGAAACTCAAGTCACTCAGTTAGCTGCTGCGGTTCCTATCACTGAATCGGGGAAGATTCCGGGGCAACCCGAGCCTTCGATCGAGACAGTGAAAGCCATCACTATCAGGCATGGTAGGATGTCTCGTAGTGTATTCCGTACTAACCATGCAGGGAAGGTTGCACGCATCCAAGTGCTGACACCAAGATGGACCTACCTGCCGAGAGCTGCAAAAAGGGCGATCATCAAGACCTCTCCGGATAGGAAGGAAGATCCCGGAGTGCCCATCATTCAGTGCACGATCTGGAATCGTCGCATTGATGATGCACTCTGTGATCTAGGGGCAAGCGTCAACATCATGTCTAAGGTATTATTTAAGAAATTACGCTACCCTACTTTGTCACCTACTACTGCCCAGGTACAGCTTGCGGACTCAACTATCCGCTACCCCGAGGGGGTGATCGAGAATGTACCGGTCCGGATCTGGGGACGATATGTCCCTGTGGACTTTGTTGTCCTCGACACGGGGAACGAGCATTCGTTTCCCCTTGTGTTGGGCCGACCATTCTTGAACACCACCCGGGCTAGGATCGATATGGATGCGAGATTAATCTCGTTCCGTATCGACGGAAGGTTGACTTACTTCAAGTTTCAACCCCGGGAAGAGAAGAAGACAGAGCCACTCACACCGGAGCAGAGGAGCGCCGAGTGTTTCCTTAAGGCTCTCATTAATGGAGAGCTGGAAATACTCGGTGGTAAGCAGCTCAAGTGGAACGAGCCGACAAAACCGAAAAATGAAGAAGAAATGGATTTCCTCGTAAAGAAATACGAGGAAGAACAAGCCCTCTGGAATTCTCCTGAGACGCCAATCCCACCGTCACCAATACCGAAGAAGAAGAGCAAGAAAATGTGGCGGAAGAAGGTTGCATCATCCAAGTCAACCACTCCGGGACCGGACGATGACAAAAGCAACTGAAGACAGGAGAAGTCCCGCTCGCGGACTTAAAAGCTGAGCTCTCGCCGCGAGGAAAACCGGTATGTATCCCATATTTCCCTTCCAATTTTTAAATTTCCAATTGCATTTGCATGTTTCCCTTTTCAAAATAAATGAACCACTTGAGTAATTAATTTGAGAGAGAGTAGAAAATTCTGCAAGCTTGGTTAGAAATAATTGGACGCATGCTGAAATTTTAGCTAGGGTGGATGTAATTGGTAACTTTTATCATTTTCATCCCTTCTAGAACATCTCCAATCATTTACCATCACCACCAACCAGCACCAAACATGTCTACCCCACTAAAAATGGCTGCACACTCACCAATTATCACAAACATGGCAGCATGGGGGTGGCTCCACTAAAGTCCACTTTGGTCATGTCAATTTTGCATCTCACCTAACACAAACCACCAAATTTTCATGACCTAGTGCTGCACCCATTCAAGATTTTTGTGCTGGTGGGAGGCAGGTTGCACATGAGGCACATGGGCCAGTTCGGCCGAATGCACTGGTTCAGCCGAACCAGGCACTTCGGCCGAACCAGCCTGCGTTGCCCCCTCTGCCTATAAATGCAACCCCTCGCTTCCTTGCTTGCCTCACACACGCATACATTCTGAAAACTCTGCTAGGAGCTCTCTCTCCTTCTCAAGTCCTTTGCTCTAGTGCTTGCTCAAGTTCTTCCCAAGATCTTGTTCAAGTTTTGGTTCACTTGCATCACTAGAAAATCCCAAAAATATTTTGCTCTTGTTGTGATCTTTGTGCTGAAATTTTGGACGATTTTGTGGTGGTCACCGACACCCACAAGAACGACTAACCTTTTGTGGTGGTTTTCATCCCCGCAAGAACGACTAACTATCTCGAACGACTGACTTGATTTTCTTGTGCTAACCATATATATATTTAGTCCTTCGGGTAGTTGTTGTTGCACTAACTTTTTGCAGGAATCATGTCGAAGTTCTTCACTTCGCTCCGTCGTTCCGCCCGGCTAGGCCGACGATCGGACGATGCTGGGAGCTCCCCAGCTCCGTCTCGAGGCTCAAGCCGGATGGACACGGACGAGTACGGAGCAGCCGGCTCGGGATGGGGCCATGCCACACCCCCGGCCAGGCAGCTCCTGAGCGAGAGTGACATCAACCTTAGAACAGAAAGGGAGTGGAACACCTTGAACGAGCTTCGGCTGAAGGAGTTCGAGCACACCCGTGTGTTTGAGCAAGATTTGCTCAGGGACACGGGGATGGACGTAGAGTTTACAGAAATCTTCCAGGCCATTGGCTGGGAAAATTTCTGGCACATCAACGAAGAAGGTTCGTACCTGCTCACCCTTGAATTCCTCTCGACTTTGGTTTCTGAAACTGGGGGGATTCGTTTTCGGTTCTTCAACCAAGAGTTCTTCTGCTCTTGGAGGGATTTTAGTTCGGGTCTCGGATTTTCAAGCCGTTGTTCATTAGACCCGAACAAAGCACTTAAAAGATTTGACCGGGTGGCATTTTGGAAAAAGATTTCGGGGGATACCAACTGTCATGCGCCACGCACGAACAGCATACATAACCCCACTTTGCGTTTCATGCATCGTTGGGTGTCTATGACGGTATTCCCCCGGGCAGATTTATGCTTTCAAAATGAAACAAGTTCCTCATTGGTCAAAATACCCACCAAAGCCATATGATAAGCTTAGTTGAAAATTTCTACTCATATGCTGCTTGTTATCTTAGTGAGCTTTGTCAAATTGTTGTGACCTTTGAGTGAAGCTTTCATATTCTTAAAGATTGAGACCCACGTACACACACCACCTCTCACTTGCAATTCCTACACTGGGAGTTAGCAAACATTTTCCATCATCCATCCACAAAAATAAATGCTCCATGTTCTATGATCTCCCTCTCCAAATATTCTTGATAGAGACATGGGCTATGCAAAAAGAAAAGCATGCCAAAGAAGCATGGCAAAAATAAGAGAAAAAGAAAAGCATGCCAAAGGGCATGGCAAAAAGAAAGAGAAAAAGAAAAGCATACCAAGTGGCATGGCAAAAATATGAGAATAAAAGATAGCCCATGTTCTCAAAAATAAATCAAGGAGAGGGAAATTCATCCAAGGAGTTCCACCATGCTCCATTCCACCATTCCACCATGTCCCATTCCACCATTCCACCATACTCCATTCCACCATTCCACCATATTCCACTCCTTCATATCCACACACTTGCACGTCTCGATCTTAAGATGTGATTTGTCTCCTCAGAGATCCGGTCTTTGACCTAGCAAAATATAAGATGCATGCATGCCTTCATCCTTTGTCCCTGAGCCACACAAAAAGCCATATTAGATGTTAGGATGAAAAAGAAGGCACAAGCCTTTGGTGAGGATTCAAATACACTTGAGTGATTGAGTGTGCCAATGAGGAACAATTTGTAGTTTTCAAAACTTATGAAAAACTCCGAGATGGGATCCTGAACAGAGTAGAGTGGAATAAAACCGAGTTTAAACTGTTCGTCCTTTCAACCGCCCAAGATAAGGAAATTGCTATAAGCCCCATAGGTAAAAAGGTGATTTGAAACTCTGCCTATGATTCAAGTATTTTTGAAGACTAGTTGTTTATAAAGTTACCTGCTAAAGAAATGACATTGTAGCAACTCCTGATCCACCGAGCCTAAGTTTATATCTTTGCTCGAGGACGAGCAAAGAGCTAAGCTTGGGGGAGCTTGTTGCCGGTCGTTACAGCCCAAATCCGACCACCAATACTCGGGAATAAATGAGGTTATATGCAACATTCCATGTACTTAGGTTTTATTTCTAATAAAGTTCTACGAGTTTTGGTGAGTGACACTTGTGCAGGTACAACTACAACAAATACGTGCTATTGGGGCCGAAAATGACCGAATCGGCCGAACGACACGTTCGTCCGGTTACCCCCCTAGCCATGCACGCAGTGAAGTACAACTAGGAGGCCACATGTACAACCAATGATGACAAAGCGCTGACGGGGCAAGCAACTTGGCGGATGACATCACCAATCCGGGGCAACAAACACACCCCGGCCAGGTGGAGGCGATCCAGGCCATCCAGAGGCAGAGGCGGTGGAACAGAGGGCAGCCGAGCCCCCGGGCTAGTTCGGCCGAAGGACCCGGTTCGGCCGAACTGCCCACCGCCTCACAACCGCCTCCAGGGGCTCATCCTGGCCACCCAGAGCAAAGGCGGCGCATCCAAGGGTTCGGCCGAACCGACCCTGGCGCCCGAAATCCCAGGGGGTACCCCCCTGGTCCCTTGGCGGCTACTCCAGCCCCAACCGTCCTATGCAGCTATAAATAGGACCCCTTACCTCACTTGTAAACACACACCAAGCCAAGGAGCTCATTTCCACTTTCATTCTTGTAGAGTTAGGATAGTTTAGTTGGGAGTTAGAGTTGAGTCGAGCTTTGCCTCGGAGGTTCCGGAGTCGTCTTCAGAAGCTCTGGTATAAGCTCTTGTATCTTTTACCTTTTCCTTTAGTAAGACTTTGAGTTATCAATATAGTTATCTTAATCACTTTGCCTTTGTCATTTATATCTTGCTTCTACTTTATCCTAGTTGCAAATATATCTTGTTTAGACTATAGTTAGTTATAGTTCTAGTGCTTGTAGTCTTGTTTAATTCTTTGTCTTGGCTGGTTCTTTGATCTTGCTTGATACTGGAGGTGAATTGTCACCAAGAGTATTGACAAGGTTGCTTGCTCTTGCTAGCAGAGTAAGTAGTCGTTGCATAGTGTAGGAGTGGTTCCTAGACTAGTCGGTGGCCTTAGTTTATTCCCGTCGCAACGGAGGTGGTAGCCGGGAGGTGGTGACAGCCCTTTCGGTCTTCGTAGCCCATCACATTAGTTCCGGTCCGTAGGATTCCCCAGTTGGGAAATAGTGGCACCCCTTCTCATCCCTTTCTGTGTGTTCACCGGTTCCCTTGTCCCGATGCTAAGACATTAGAGTTATCCCAGATCTCCTAGTGCTGGCTCTATAGCCGCTGTATCTCTAAGCTAGAGTGACATAGGTAGATAAAGTATCCAGGAGTCCTCTATCTCTTCTCGTTGTCCTCCCAGCTATCTATCTCTTCTCTCCCCTACCAGAGTATCCCTTGAGCTGTGTGTCCGGTATATCCACTCCTATCCAATACCGTTATCCCCTGTCTTGTCTAGTCGTGTACCCTTCTCTGATAGTCTCGAATATCTGTTCACTAGTAATCTTGCCAAAGCTTCCCTACGGAAATATAAATTACGATACCTCGGGATACTCCCAGGTGAAGTGCTATAGCGGTGATTCTGTGCGCTTGCAGAATATTTCTATATTTTACTAAGCCATAAGGAAAACCACTGAAACACTCCTTACCCCATTACCAGGATTCTCAATTCTGATATTGGATCGTAAGAAGTGCCAACACTTGTTTAGCTGCATGTTGTGCTCGTGTCGTTGATTGTTGCGGGCAGAGGAACGTCATTAAGACATTGCAAGAACAAGATTGAAGACTCTGAGTAGCGGTATCTTTGTTGGATAAAGGCAAGTTATAGCACGGACAATCATTGCTACCTACACACTTTGTAATAAATTATTTCATACATGCATGTGTCTAAAATGATGTACCTTTAAGGTTGTACCTAGTTTTGTTTCTCCTGTCCTTGTTTACCTTGGGTTTATGCATATAGGTAGATCTTTGCTATGCGCAGCTACTATTACCATTACATAATTGTTAACTTTGACTTAATGGTTCACTTCAACATTAATGATAAAACTTGCTTTTTAGCAACTTGGTTTAGGGAGCTAGAGCATGTGCTTCGTGCTTTGCTCTAGTGTCTCTCCATAAGGTTCGGTTCTTAAAGCGGCAGCCCAGTAGCCTGTCGCCACCGCTAGAACTATTATGGCTCTGGGCTTGGTCAAGTAGCTTGTACGTCTCTTGCTTGTCGGTGGTTATCGGAGTGGCCGAAAACGCTATGAGAACCACTCGTGAGTGTATGGTTTGATCCACCGAGGACGGGCGATCCTTCGGCTATGTCCCCGTGAGGCACAGTCCCGTGTTGGGAGTCCCTGCGATGGGAAACTTCACACGTCGCGCAATGTTGGGTGTGATGCCTGCACTTTGGACGCCATCGACCCCTTATGGTGTGACTCCGTAGGCGTAAGTCGATCTCGGTGCCTTGGGCCATACTACCTGTGTTGTACCATAGCGGCCACTGTCTTTGTAGGGTGTCTTGTGAAAAGCCTCGTAGTGTCCCTATGCGGTCACACCTCGGAAGTGTGATTTGTGAGGTCTGATCCACCTTCGCGTGGTTGGGTTTAAAGTTCTTTTGAGCTTTTACGTGACTGGTGGGTAAAGGGCGAAACCTCTGCATAGTGTAAATCTATGATGATAGCCTTGCTCAGGGTCACGAGCGGCCTGGATCTTTTTGATTAGAAGATGATGGTTATTTATGTTTAATGTCACTTATACTTTATTAATTGGGTTGCAACTAGGTTTCATTCACTTGTAGTAACTTGGTTAATGATAAAATGAACCAACTAAAAATGCTAATGCGGTTCAGCCGTGTCTAGCCTTATTTTGAGCCTTCATATACCCGTGCTATACTTGCTAAGTAAATGTTTACTTACACTTGTCATTTATTCAACAAAATCCCGGATGGGTAAACAGATTGGGCTGTGCATGAGTCTGCTGCTGAGTTTCCAGAAGATCTGTCGTACTACTGAGTTGTGATCCCCCAGTCAGAGTCCCTGTGGATTGCGGCTCCGCTTTGTTTGAGAGTTAATAGTCTTCCGCTATATTTGGTTAGTTTATTTATGATGCACTCTGATGTAAAACTCTATTTATTCAAGAATTTATTCAAGCATATGTTCTCTGTTTATCATATTTGTTTGCTATATGTGTACTATGACTTCCTGGGCACACATATGGCCGCATTCGGGTTTCTGTGTAAATCCGGGTATGACAATTGCCCAGAGCTTTACCCCCTTACTACCCAGGACAACATAACGGTGCACAACACTCTAGGAATTTCAAATATTACACAGTTGTTGCAATTGCCTCTATCAGCAATAGCCCATGCGGTGACAGTGATGATTGGCGACTGCTGTAGGTTGCTTTCATCCTCGACGTCCCCATGTGAAGAGTAGGGCCTCACCAGTCTGTACCTGTGCGCCGGCGAGCTAAGTAGGGTGTCACGACTCTCGTGTCGTTCGTCGGCGGTCAGGTCGAGGGGTGCCTAAGTGCTCATCCCACCCGATACCGGCAGCTACGGCTAGAGTTGTGGCTCATTGTGTTCCTCGTCGACGGGCTGGCATTGGGCAGAGCTTCGGGCGAAAGTCTATTCCGACGCTGGTGTCGGGGTCAGCAACGACGGCGTCTTCGGATGTCGTGAACCTCCTTGGAGGTGTTGGTTGAGAGGCTCCCTGCTTGGTCTTTGATTTTCTAGGTGAAAACCTTTCTCCGACTGACCGGAGGGGCGACGACGGCGGTTGGAGGCGTCGCCTTGGAAATCAAGTGATTGGCTTCAACTGTGGAGGAACGGTTTGGTGAGCGGTTGGAGGATTGATTGGAGCATGGACGGAGAAGAAGATTGAAGCTTAGTCTTCCTTTTTCTTTTTGTTAGTGCGTATTTCTTCTTGTTTCTTGGTTTACCTCGGTTTGAGGTTTAAAGTCTAAGTACTCTGGTGTCGTGTAACCTTTGGCCGTATATATCCACTCGTGGATATAGAGGCTGGGATTTTATTCCTTAATCTAAAAAAAAGCAATAGCGCATGAGCAACTTATGCAGTTATTCAATGCCTTAGACATGTTACAGAATTCAGAGGAACATGATGTGTGGTCATATATTTGGGGCTCTTCCAACTTTTCCTCTGCAAAGGTATACAGAAGATTAACAGGCTCGGCAATGCCACACCCCATCTTCCTCTGGCTCTGGAAAGCATCATGCCAGCAAAAGCACAAAGTCTTTTTTTGGCTCCTCCTAAAGGATAGACTTAGCACAAGGGAGTTGTTAAGGAGGAAACAAATGGCCCTACAGTCATACAATTGTATTCTATGCAACTCAAGCACCGAAGAGAAATGGCCCTGCAGTCATACAAATGTGTTGTATGCAACTCACGCACCGAAGAGAGTAGAGACCATTTGTTCTTCACGTGTCCTTTTGCTCGGCAATGCTGTCTCCTGTTGGGTTTTCAAATAGCGGGGCAAATGGAGTCAACAGATAGGCTAACAACGTGCAAGCAAATGTTAGGGATCCCATTTGATATGGATGTCATTATTCTTCTCGCATGGACCATATGGATGGCCAGAAATGATTGCATTTTCAGAGATATTCCGCTGTGAGTTGCTAATTGCAAAGATTTTTTCAGGCATGAACTTGGTCTGGTTGTTTCCAGGGCATGACCAAAAATTGCTCCTTTGATATCCCAATGGTTAGAAGGCTTTGTGTAATTGATCTCATTTTCTTTGTTTCTTTTTTGTTTCTTGAGACTTGTATTGGGATCTTGTTTTCTAAGGTTCTTTATTAATATATTAATCAGTAGGGGCTTCCACCCCTCCCGTTTCATCAAAAACCAATCTGCCGTGACGCGCTCATTTCTTTCGTGCCCATATATGGGCTGAAGCACTGACGAGTGACGGCGACTCAAGCTGCAACTGAAGAACAAGCGATGGAGTAAAACAGAAAGGCATCTTCGACGTAGCGGCAAATGGAGTAAAACTGAAAGGCATCTTCGACGTAGCGGCAAAAATGAATGTGATAACTATTAGTGCGTGACCGCATGAGTGGGTACACGAGTTTGGTGGGTATTTTATTTTAGCCGAGTGATATATGGTATTTGAATATGTAAGTCTATGTAACCCCTGTTTCTAGAGGCAGTGACGTGTACTTTCTTCTTCTCTCTTAATAAAATATGTGCTTAGACACGGTCGTAAAAAAATATGGTATCTAAATTCGGTTGGAAAGGAGGCATCCTTCCTTGTTGTATCTCTCTTGATTTGATCTAGCGCGCTCACATCTTGTCGGGGGCAGTCATTAGGGGTACCCAAACCTATGGGATAACCGCCCCAATAAACATTAATCTTGTCCAAGTAACCAGAAAAAGAAACGGAGGTTAAGGCCCACGGCTCAGCAACGACTGAAGGCCCAGCCAAGACGCCCCGCGGCGTGCCTCGACGCGAGCCAAAATCTCCGCTTCGCTCGAGGGACCGACCCTTCGAGTGAATCGGAGAACTCCGCTTCGGTCGAGGCCTGGGGACCGAGCCTCGAGCAACCCACAGAATGGGGAAAGCTCCGCCTCGATCGAGACCCTCGCTCCAACGAACATTAAATGGCGCCCTCTGCCACTGTGCCTCCAAAGTCAAAAGACAGATTTCTTGCCATACTGCCCTGACGGCCACGACTCCCCCCATCGTATCCACCAACTCCCGTCACTATGCTGCCAACCAAGGCTCTGTGCGGACAGACCGGCACTGTGCGAACAGAGCCCGTCACTCCGAGCTCCTGTACTGCCAACTCCGACGACTCGAAGACCTCCGTCGGATGGAGAGACCCTCGAGCACACAGCAGGAGAAGAGCTCAGGACGACAGAGGTATGGCGGGCCATTCCGAGCACTATGAGACCAACCCCGGCGCTGTGCGGACATGTCGCCGCCGCGCGAACAGGGCCGTGTCACTCCAACTCCCTGTGCCACCGACTCCCACAGCGATTTCCCACAGAATAAGCTGTGCGCCGGCATGAGAGACCCTCGAGGTAGTGTACGGATGAGCCATTATCACATTAAGGACGCCCCGGATCCTCAAGACCACTCTTCGACGCCATCGCCAGTACAAGAATCTACTACAGCAAACAAGGACAGAGAAGAACGCCCAACGCCATTCCTACTACTGTGCAACAACTATGCCTAACCGGCAACACGCTCCTGTAACCCCTCCTCCTTGGCCTATAAAAGGAGGGGGTGATCGAGCAGGAGAAAAACAACGAAAAAAGGAAGGAAAAAAGTAGAGAATCGACATACACTCAGAATAGACCACGATATTGGCACCCCGCCTCAATCATTCGGGACTCGGAGGTCTAGCCTCTTGTCCCAACCTGCTTGTACCCCCTACTGCTTGCAGTCCAGTGCAGAATAATACATCGCGCACACCGCCTTGCTGGAAGTACGGTCTTCTGACCGGAACCAGGATAAACCCGTGTCTCGTGTTATCTTCTGCATCAACCATCAAGGGAGGGAACACAACGCATTTCTGGTTGGTGTCGGGACCACGATTTCTAAACACCGACAGTGGCGCGCCAGGTAGGGGAATCCGCGCTGTGATCGATCAATTCATCCACCATCTCCCTTGATGGCAACCTGAGTCATACGCGACAACCTGTTCTCGATGCCAGCATTGCCGGCTCCCCCGAACGGGTTGAGCCCGGCACGACGAGGGCAACAACCGCCATCACCGCGGTACAACCTGCCGGGGACAACATGGTCGACCCGTGGCGAAACCCCGGTGGGACACGCACCGCAACCATGACCAACTCTTCATCAGTTGACACGAACATGACGACGTATGAGGATTTGTCGGGCCACCACCTGATCTCGATCCGCAATCTCATAGCAACGTCGCCAGACGAAAACTACCCTGAGTCTGACAGCGAGGCAGCCGAGAGCGGCCGGAGGATCCCCGAATGGGATTACTCAGGGCTTCACGATCGAGAGGCCCTCTTATCATTTCATGCCGCGGCAAACTATTGCCTAACCTGCTCCGACGATCCCAGCGAGGAGGATTACGATCCCACCAGGGAATGCTTCGTCGTCCTTTCGGGAAAGGATGGCGGAGATGACGGAGCAGGAGAGCCAGCGCACGTCAGAGACCAAGAACAAGTGCACAACAACGTGGCGCTCGCACAAGCACAACTGGCGCAAGTCCACGAACTCGAAGCCAAGCTTGAAGAAGAATGCCGACAGGTCCGAGAGCTTCGGGCAACACTTGAGGACAATCGTCCTATGCGCGGCGTACATGCCAGGGAAGCCGGGAGCATAGCACGAGCCCACATCGAGGCTGATGACAATGTGGACGACCCACTCGCATTAGCCAGGGCAAGCCAGAAGCTCATCGCCGCGGCAACTCTGATCCGAGCCATGCCCGAGCCATCAACACCCGAAGGCCGAAACCTGCGTCAAGAGGCGCAGCTCCTAATCGAACAACCGGCTGTGCAACAAGCCGAAAGCTCGGCCTCTCGCATCCGCAGTTCCGCCGGCCCAAAGACCAGTGGACCAACGTGGGAGCTCGAGGCATCGGCGCAAACCCCGCGAAGGGGCAATCTAATGCCACCCCCTCCCTCGAGTAAGGGAAAGGCACCTTCGGTGCACGAACGCATCGGAAGGAAGCCTCTCAAGGAGCGAATCCTTGACACACGTGGTGACATCAGCGAGGACGACACTCGCAACACCCTTAACAGAAAGAGGCCGGATGACGCATCTCGCGGTTTTCACCCCCGCCGTGGAGGCCGCTATGACAGCGACGAAGACAAGAGCCCGACGCCAGAGCCCCCAGGAACCCGGGTATTTGGCCGAGAGATTCGTGTGGCCCCGATTCCCGCACGATTCAGGCAGCCAACGACCGTCACCAAGTACTCGGGGGAGACGGACCCAAGGGTGAGGCTCAACGACTATCGCCTCGCCTGTTTATTGGGCGGCGCGACCGACGACGCCATGATCATCCGCAACTTGCCGATTCACTTGGCGGATTCTACGCGGACGTGGCTGGAGCACCTACCCGCGAACCAAATCCATGACTAGAACGACCTCGTGAGGACATTCGTGGGTAACTTTCAGGGCACCTACCTACGCCCTGGAAACTCATGGGACCTTCGAGGGTGTCGCCAAACATCCAACGAGTCCCTTCGTGATTTCATCCGCCGCTTCTCCAAGCGTTGCACCGAGCTCCCGAGTGTGGGTGACTCCGAAGTCATCCACGCTTTCCTCGAAGGTACAACCTGCCGGGACTTGGTACGCGAGTCAGGACGCAGTCCTCCAACTAGCGTAAATGAACTGTTCGACGTGGCCACCAATTTTGCCTCCAGTGAGGAGGCGGTCGGAGCCATCTTTGATAGTGGAAGGGGGAAGCGGACGGAGGAAACACCCGCGGAGGGCAGCAAGTCCAAAGGATCCGCCAAGAAACAAAGGCAAGGCAAGAAAGGGAAGAAGCCCCAAAAAGCCTCGCGCCGACAAGAGCGGACCGAGGACCCTGACGAAATACTCGCAGTCGATCCTGCCGCGCCAAAACCTCCTTGAGGCCCCCGTCGAGGAGGCTGCATCTTCGACGATATGCTCAAGAAACCGTGCCCTTATCACAAGGGCGTCGTGACCCACACCCTCGAGCAGTGCGGAATGCTAAGGAAATACTTCAATCGCGCCGCTTCAAAGGATGAGGGGGGAAAGAGAGACACGGGCGACAGGAATGGCCAGGGCTTCCCGGAAGTGGAGAACGTCTTCTTCATTTTCGGTGGGCCAACCGCGAACATGACCCCTTGGCAGCGCAAGCGCGAGTGCCGATAGGTATTCTCCATACACAAGGCGGTGCCGTCATACCTCGATTGGTCAGAGGAGACCATCTCCTAAAGTTGAGACGACCACCCCAACTATATCCCGAACCCGGGGCAATACTCGCTGGTCGTTGATCCTATCATCGGCAATACCCGGTTCTCCAAGGTACTCATGGATGGAGGCAGCAACCTCAATATCATGTACGCTTCATCCTTGGAGATCATGGGCATCGGCAGGGACATGCTGCGCCCTAGCAAGGCGCCGTTCCATGGCGTTGTGCCGGGAAAGCGAGTTCAGCCCCTCGGGCAGATCGATCTGCCTGTTTGCTTCGGTATCCCCGACAACTTCCGCAGAGAGACCCTGACCTTCGAAGTAGTGGGATTTCGAGGTGCATACCATGCCATCCTTGGCCGTGCATGCTACGCCAAGTTCATGGCGATCCTGAACTATACCTACCTCAAGTTGAAGATACCGGGACCAAACGACGTCATCACCGTGGCCCCATCATTCGAACATGCCTACATATGCGACGTGGAATGCGTCGAGAGCGCCGAGGCGCTTGCTGAGGACGAGGCTCTCGTCGCGGACCTGGAGAAGATGGCGAACGAAACCATACCCTCCACTTCGAAGCTTTCAGGCAGTTTCGAGCCCGCAGAGCACACCAAGGCTGTGCCCCTCAACCCAGGTGTTCCCAGCGACAAGACGGTGCGGATCAGCTCAACCCTCGACAGCAAATAGGAGGTTGTGCTCGTCGACTTCCTCCGCGCCAACGCCGACATTTTCGCGTGGAGCCCCTCGGACATGCCAGGCATACCGAGGGAGGTCGCCGAGCACTCCCTTGACATCCTGCCCCACTCCAAGCCGGTGGTTCAATGACTGCGACGCTTCGACGAGCACAAGCGCAGGGCCATCGGTGAGGAGCTGCGCAAGCTCCTCGAGGCCGGATTCATCAAGGAGGTATTTCACCCTAATTGGCTTGCCAATCATGTTTTAGTTAAGAAAAAGAATGGGAAGTTGAGGATGTGCATAGATTATACCGGTTTAAATAAAGCATGTCCAAAAGTTCCTTTTCCTTTTCCACGTATCGATCAGATCATAGATTCAACCGTAGGATGCGAGCTATTATGTTTCCTTGATGCTTATTCTGGTTTCCACCAAATTAAGATGAAAATATCTGACCAACTGGCAACCTCCTTTATTACGCCTTTTGGTATTTTCTGCTATGTCACGATGCCGTTTGAACTTCGAAATGCCGGAGCTACAAACCAACGGTGTATGCTTCGTGTTTTCGGAGATCATATCGGGCGAACCGTAGAAGCATACGTTGACGACATTGTTGTAAAGACCAGGAAGGCGGATGGCCTGGTAAACGAATTGCGCATTGTGTTTGATTGTCTCCGGGCCAACGGGGTAAAACTGAATCCGGAAAAATGCGTTTTTGGGGTACCTCGAGGTATGCTCTTGGGTTTCATAGTCTCTCAGCGAGGCATTGAGCCCAACCCTGAAAAGGTCTCGGCCCTCGAACAAAGGGGACCGATCCGAGATTTGAAGGGGGTACAGAGGATATTGGGATGTTTAGCAGCCCTAAGCAGGTTCATGTCGCGTCTCGGTGAGAAAGGCTTACCCGTGTACCGACTCCTGAAAAAGAGCGAACGTTTCTCTTGGAACCCCGAGGCTCAAAAAGCCCTCGATGGGCTAAAAGCGTCTCTTGCACGAGCACCAGTCTTAACGCCACCTAAGGAGGGCGAGCGCCTCTACCTTTACGTAGCCGCAACAACTCAAGTAGTAAGCGGAGTCATCGTCGTAGAGAGAACTGAGGAGGGGCATGCTCTGCCTATCCAAAGGCCGGTATACTACATCAGCGAGGTACTGACCGAAACCAAGACGCGATATCCTCAAATCCAGAAGCTGCTTTACGCAGTAGTGCTAGCTCGGCGCAAGTTGCGCTACTACTTCGAGGCTCATCCTGTCACCGTGGTCTCATCTTTCCCTTTGGGGGAGATACTCCGCAACCAGGATGTCTCGGGTAGAATAGCCAAATGGTCCGTGAAACTGATGGGCAAAACCCTCACTTATGCCCCTCGCAAGACAATTAAATCGCAAATCTTGGCCGATTTCGTGGCAGAATGGACCGACACACAGCTGCCCCCACCACAAATCCAAACCGAATGTTGGATCATGTACTTCGACGGGTCGGTGACGAAAACCGGTGCGGGCGCGGGCTTGCTCTTTGTCTCACCCCTCGGAGAACATATAAGACACGTGGTACGCTTGCACTTCTCGGCGTCCAACAACATGGCCGAATATGAAGCCTTACTAGCCGGCCTTCGCATAGCCATCGAATTGGGCGTTAAACGCCTCAACGTCTGGGGAGATTCACAATTGGTCATCGATCAAGTTATGAAGGAAGCAAGCTGCCACGACGACAAGATGCAAGCATACTGCAATGCAGTACGACGACTCGAGGACAAGTTCCATGGCCTCAAGCTCAACCACATCGCGCGAAAGTACAACGAGGAGGTCGATGAATTAGCAAAAATTGCGTCTGGGCGGATCACCATTCCTCAAACGTATTCGCCCGTGACCTGACACAGCCAAGCATCGACCTCAAGCCGACCCCCAAACCTCCTGATGCTCCCTCGAGGACCGAACCCTCGGGGGGCTCCATATGTCGAGCCCATGGACGAGGATCCTTCGAAAGAGGAATCTGAAGCCTCAAGTCAGGAAATATCCTCGGCAGACGAGGGTGAAATTATGGAAATCGACGAGGCCCCATCAACTCGCGATTGGCGTAACCAATATATCGCCTGGATCATCCGAGGGGAACTACCCTCGGATCGAACCGAGGCTCGACGCATCGCAAGAAAAGCCAAGTCGTTCCACATAATCGATGAGGAATTATACAAGCGCAGCCCCACCGGAATTTTGCAGTGGTGCATTCCAATCCCGGAGGTAAGGGAGCTCATCCGAGACATTCACGCTGGCGTATGCGGCCACCATGCGGCGCCCCAAACCCTCGTGGGCAACGCATTTCGCCAAGGCTTTTACTGGCCCACGGCTGTTGCAGACGTCAACGAAATCGTACGCACCTGCGAAGGGTGTCAATTCTACGCACGTAAAACCCACCTCCCGGCTGACGTCTTGCAAACCGTTCCAATCACATGGCCGTTCGCCGTGTGGGGGCTAGACCTCGTTGGTCCAATGCGAGCAGCGCCCGGGGGCTTTACACATCTGCTGGTGGCCATCGACAAGTTCTCAAAATGGATCGAGACTCGGCCAATCAGCAGCATTAGATCCGAGCAAGCTGTGCAATTCGTCACAGATATAATTCACAGGTTCGGGGTCCCCAATTCGATAATCACTGACAATGGCACCCAGTTTACCGGTAAGAAGTTCTTGGAATTCTGTGACGACCACCATATCCGCGTGGATTGGTCGGCCGTAGCACATCCACAGACAAACGACCAAGTAGAACGTGCCAACGGCATGATTCTACAAGGTCTCAAACCAAGGATATTCAACAAGTTGAATAGATTCGGCGGGAAATGGGTGTCAGAACTACCCTCAGTGATTTGGAGCCTCAGAACAACCCCCAGCAGAGCCACGGGTTTTACTCCATTTTTTCTCGTCTATGGTGCCGAGGCTATCCTCCCCACACACGTGGAATATGGGTCCCCAAGGCTCAGAGCCTACCAAGAGGAAAGAAACAAGCAAATGCGGGAAGACTCACTCGACCAAGCAGACGAAGCTCGAGACGTCGCGGTCCTACATTCGGCTCGGTACCAGCAGTCGCTTCGAAGGTATCAGGCACAAAAGGTTCGACGATGAGACCTCAGCAAGGGGGACCTAGTGCTAAGGCTGCGACAAGACAATCGAGGGCGCCACAAGCTCACACCCCCATGGGAAGGGCCCTACATCGTCGCTGAAGTCCTCAAGCCAGGCACATACAAGCTTGCAAATGAGAAAGGCGAAATATTCGCCAACGCCTGGAATATCCAACAGCTACGTCGCTTCTACCCTTAAGCTTTCAAGCATTCATGTACATTTGTACTTATTTCAATAAAAATATAAAGGACCTTAAAATGAGTAAGACTAGGCTTACCGTCGAAAAAAACCAAGTCTCACTCGGGGGCTAATCCGGGGGGCACCCCCTCTTAAAATTGTCCCAATTTTAAAGTTTTTTATAAGATTCTTTTATTACGTCCATCTCCTGCATTTGCCAACTGGCAACTCGAGGCATAGAATAATTGAGGCCAAGGGCCGGACGAGTCGAGGGACCGCCTATGCCTTCGAAAGGATACGACATCCCCCTCGTCACCCTACGCTAAAATTGCTCTATGAACGATACCCTCCTCGACAAGTCCTTTGCAAATTCAGCGAAATAAACGTGATAAAGAAACCATAACTCAAATAAAAACTCGAAATGTGCGTTTCAAAAACATAAAATTGTTTGAACCACTAGAGTGCTTATTACATAAAAAATCTCTAAAAACTACTCAGGGAGCGGGGTCTTCGGGGTCTTCGGGGGTGGCATCCTCCTCGTCTTCAGAATCGGGAAGGAGGTCGCTCTCGAAGATTCACGCGAGGGTGACAGCAGGAGCAGAGGCAGCAGCATCCGCACTCTCCACGATGGCTAGCGCAGCATCATCGTCGAGGTCGTCCGCCACCACGTAACCACCGCTGACCGCCTCGAGGTCCACGAATAAGTGCGTCGAGATCACCCCGAGGGTCTTCTGCACGCCGAGGAGAAGGGCCCCCTTCAGGCGCTCAGTAACACAACCGCCCAAGGCCCTTAGACGGCTGGCCACCGAGCTGCCCGACTGGGACTCGAGAGCCTCCGGCCCCTCGACCTCCTTACAAACGGCAAGAGCTACTTCTCGTAGCTCCTCGAGGTCCTCCTAGGCCTTCGAGTAAGCCACCTGGAGCGACTCTGCCTGTGAGGATGTCTCCTCCGCCACCTTCCGCACCTCTGAAAGCCCAACACCAAAATCAGATAAGTTCTCAAAAACACCAATCTAAATTTAGGGTAAGTTCATACTAGACTTACCTTCAACTAGCTTTTCCTTCTCGGTGAGGGCCTCCCGGGCAGTGCTGGCCTCCTGATGGAGCGTCGCCATCTCTCCTTGTTCGGCCTCGATCGAGGCCCGCAGATCCGTGATGGCGACATCTCCCTCCGTCACTGCCACAGTGAGCAGGTCGATAGCCTCGCCCTGGGTCTTCAGTTGGGCCTCAGCCACGGCAAGCGCCGAGTCCCGCTGCTGCAGCTGCCCCCGGGCTTTGGCAAGGGCGGCACGCTCCTGCTGAAGCTCACCCTCGAGCGCCGCCAGCGCTTGCGTCCGCCGATGGAGCTCGTCCCTTTGCCGAAGCACCTCTTCAGCCGTCTCCACGACAAGTGTCCTCTCGCGTGTTGGCACTTCTTACGATCCAATATCAGAATTGAGAATCCTGGTACTGGGGTAAGGAGTGTTTCAGTGGTTTTCCTTATGGCTTAGTAAAATATCAAAATATTCTGCAAGCGCACAGAATCACCGCTGTAGCACTTCACCTGGGAGTATTCCGAGGTATCGTAATTTATATTTCCGCAGGGAAGCTTTGGCAAGATTACTAGTGAACAGATATTCGAGACTATCAGAGAAGGGTACACGACTAGACAAGACAAGGGATAACGGTATTGGGTAGGAGTGGATATACCGGACACACAGCTCAAGGGATACTCAGGTAAGGGTGAGAAGAGATAGATAGCTGGGAGGACAACGAGAAGAGATAGAGGACTCCTGGATTCTTTATCTACCTATGTCACTCTAGCTTAGAGATACAGCGGCTACAGAGCCAGCACTAGGAGATCTGGGATAACTCTAATGTCTTAGCTTCGGGACAACGGAACCGGTGAACACACAGAAAGGGATGAGAAGGGGTGTCACTATTTCCCAACTGGGGAATCCTACGGACCGGAACTAACGTGATGGGCTACGAAGACCGAAAGGGCTGTCACCACCTCCCGGCTACCACCTCCGTTGCGACGGGAATAAACTAAGGCCACCGACTAGTCTAGGAACCACTCCTACACTAGGCAACGACTACTTACTCTGCTAGCAAGAGCAAGCAACCTTGTCAATACTCTTGGTGACAATTCACCTCCAGTATCAAGCAAGATCGAAGAACCATCCAAGACAAAGACTTAAACAAGACTACAAGCACTAGAACTATAACTGACTATAGTCTAAACAAGATATATTTGCTACTAGAATAAAGTAGAAGCAAGATATAAATGACAAAGGCAAAGTGATAAAGATAACTATATTGATAACTCAAAGTCTTACTAAAGGAAAAGGTAAAAGATACAAGAGCTATTACCAGAGCTTCTGAAGACGACTCCGGAACCTCCGAGGCAAAGCTCGACTCAACTCTAACTCCCAACTAAACTATCCTAACTCTACTAGAATGAAAGTGGAAATGAGCTCCTTGGCTTGGTGTGTGTTACAAGAGGGGGTATGGGGTTCTATTTATAGTGCTCCAGGGTCGGTTGAGGTAGAGTAACAGCCAAGGGAGAGGGCAGAGGCGGTTGCCGGCCGTTTCGGCCTAGAGGGTCGGTTCGGCCGAACCCTGGCTTTCGGCCGAACGCCCGATCCACCGCCTTAGCCGCCTACGGCCGAGATGGATCCCCTGGAGTCGGTTGAGCAACTGGGGGCGGTTCGGCCGAAGGCCTCAGTTCGGCCGAACTGGGCCCGGCAGCCCCCCTGCACCGCCTCTCCTCCTGGGCCTTCTGTCACACCCGGATTTACACAGAAACCCGAATGCTTCTATATGTGTGCCCAGGAAGTCCACAGAACACATATAGATAACAAATATGATAAACAGAGTACATATGCTCGAATAAAAATGGTTTTACATCAGAGTTTGACTAAAATAACTAAATAATACAGCGGAAGACTATTTATTAAACTCTCTCTAAACGATGACGAAGACGAAGCCGAACTCCATAATCCACAGGGGCTCTGACTGGTTGAGCACAGCTAGTAGAATGGCAGATCTTCAGGAAATTCAATAGCAGCAGTACCATCTAAACCATCTGTTACCCATCCGGGATTTTGTTGAATGACAAGTGTAAGTAAATGTCTTACTTAGCAAATACAACACGGATAATGAAGGCTTAAAAGAAAGGCTTGACACGGCTGTACTGCATTAGCAATTTTAGTTGATTCATTTTAACATAAACCAAGATTACTACAATTAAGTGAATCCCAGTTGCAATTCCCAATTAATGAAGTAGAAGTGAACATTAAACAATAATAAATACCAACTTCTAATCAAAAAGGATCCAGGTCGCTCGTGACCTTGAGCAAGGCTATCATGATAGATTATACACTCTGCAGAGGTTTCGCCCTTTTCCCACCAGTCGCGTAAAAGTTCAAAGGAACTTTGCACCCAACCACGCACATCAACACTTCCGAGGTGTGACTGCATAGGGACGCTACGAGGCTTTTCACAAGACACCCTAACAAAACAGTAGCCGTTATGGTACAACCTAGGCAGCATGACCCAAGGCACCGAGATTGACTTACGCTCATGTCGCAACACGAGGGGGTCAATGGCGTCCAAGCGCGGTAATAAACATGAACAACAAAAAATAAATAGCGCAACGTGTGGAACCCCCGCCATACGGAAGCTCCCAACACGGGACTGTGCCTCACGGGGACATAGCCAACGGATACTCCGTCCTCGGTGGATCAAACCATACTCTCACCCATGCTTCCCATAACGCCGTCGGCCCATCGGTAACTACTGTTAAATTAGAGCCGTACATGTTACTTGTCCAAGACCAGAGCCATTATAGTTCCAGTGGTGGCGACAGGTTCCTGGGTTGCCGCTTTAAGAACCAGTCCTTACGGAGAGACACTAGGGCCAAGCATGAAGCATACGCCCTAGCTCCCTGATCCATGTTGCTAAAAAGCAAATTTTAACATTAACATTGGAGTGAACCATTAAGTCAAGATTAACAGTTAAACATTGATGACAGTAGCGGCGCTTAGCAAAGATCTACCCAGATGCAATAACCCGGGGTAATCAAGGTATAGGATAAACAAAGCTAGGAATAACCTTAATAGGAACAATTTAGACACATGCATATGCAGTAATTATTGTAAAGGTGTGTTTAGGTAGCAAGGATTGTCCGTGCTGTACTTGCCTTCGTCCAACTGCTGCTGTTGCTCTTGCTGCTGTTGTTGGTCCTGCTCCTCGTAACCCTCGAACTCAAACGTGTACGGCTCACCGACTGGACTCATACATCAACACACAAGCATCCATACAAGCCAGTACATGCAAACAATATTAATCTATTAGAACAGTACACCAAACAATAAAAACAGAACAAAAGAAGGCTTAGAAACTAATCTACGCTTCGCTACGAACACGTGAGCGCGAGAATCACTCAAATCGGAGCTAAAACGAAGAAGTTATGGCTTTTCTAAGGTTCGGGGACTTGCTGGCAAAGTTTTAAAAGTTCCAGGGGCTTATTTGCAAAAATTCAGGGGCTAAAACATAATTTTATATAAAAACAGGAGGGTTTATTTGCAATTTAACCAAAACAGGACCTCGGGTACTATTTTCAAATAAGCCAGGGGGTTTTCTGTAAAAATCAGGACTTAATTGTAATTATTTTTGAATAAATTTGGACTGCGGGTTAATTACGAAAAAGGACAAGGGTTCTTTTGCAAAACGTCCACGGTTGACTCAGTTGACCGGTATGGACCCGCGTTGACTCCGGTTAGCTTTCGATCTGGGCCGTTGGATCTACTTTGGATGGCAGGGATCAGATCCAGGAGAAGGGGGTCGTCGGCGGCGGTGCGTCGAGTGGCGGCGCTCGGTCGGGTGCGGCGGCGCATCGCCGGCGAGGGGCGGAATCACGCTAGAGGGCACGATTCGGGACGAGAGTTGGCGCTACGTGCTCGGGGCGACGCGATAAGTTCACCGGAGTAGCCCTCGTCGGCAGCGGAGCAGTAGCGGCGGCGCACGACGAACTATGGCGGCGGCGGCGCTCGGGTGCGGCGGCGGGCTTGCGACAGAGGGGGAGAGAGAGCAAGAAGGGGCGTGGGAGGTTCCTTACCTCCACGCGAAGGCGCTGGAGCAACTCGCCGGACCGGAACGAGGACGGGTGGCAAGATCGACGGCGGCGGGCGGCCTCGACTCCGGGCGGCGGCGCGAGCTCGAGCGGAGAGACTAGGGCTAGGGTCTTCGGGGCAGGGAGGTCGGGAGAGGTCGGCGGGTATTTGAAGGCGGCCGAGGAGAAATCCGGGCACCCCTGGAGTCCGGACCGTGGCCGAGCTGGACTCCGACGCCGCGTCCGGGTCGGACACCGAAGCGAGGAGAAGGACGCGTCGCGAGGTAGGAGACGCCTGACAGGCGGGTCCCACCTGGCAGTCGGCGAGGCGACGGGCTGTGGTGGCTGGTTGTTGGGCCGCGAGGCTGAAAGCGGGGCGCTGTGCTGCTGGGCCATGTCGGGCTAGTGCGGGAGCGGGGCGCGAGCAGGCCGTAGCTGGGCTGCGAGCAGGAGCGGGTGGCAGGCCGGCGCGGACGGATCAGGCTGCTGGGTTGGGCCGAAAGCGGGGCGCGGGTGGCTGGGCCGCTGCGAAAGAGAAAAGAAGAAGGGCCAAAATCGGACGAGGGAAATAGTTAAGGGAGGAAAAGTGGACTCGGGCCGCAGAAACTTTTCTAGAGCTCCAAACGAGACGATTCAAATTCGAATTTAAATAGAATTTAAATTCCAATTGAACCACACACAAACAAAACTCAATGCAAACAGCATGAATGCAACAAAAATGTTTCTAACCTTATATTTAATTTTATTTATCATAAATAATTTATTTTCCTTAGATAAATATGAGCATAAAATTAAATAAATACAATTTAATTACTAATTTTTTTAAAATAGGCATTTTTAGGGTGTTACAAACCTACCCCCCTTAAGATGAATCTCGCCCTCGAGATTCGGATGTAGATGAGAATAACTGCGGATACTCTGCTCTGAGATCTTCTTCTCTTTCCCAAGTCGCTTCATCCACTGAATGCCGGCTCCACTGAACCTTGCACATCCGGATCACTTTATTCCTGGTGATTCTTTCTGACTCCTCCAAAATTCTGACAGGATGCTCGGAATAGGTAAGATCTTCCTCCACATTCAGCTCATCAATCGGAATCCGTTCCTCAGGTACTCGCAAACACTTTTTCAACTGAGACACATGGAACACATCATGTACTCCCGCTAACTTCTCTGGTAGCTCTAACTGATATGCCACCTCACCTTTCCGACCAAGTACCTTGAACGGTCCTATGTATCGAGGTGCTAACTTGCCCTTGACGTTGAACCTCTTTACGCCTCTCATGGGTGACACTTTGAGATACACGAAGTCTCCAATTTCAAAACTGAGATCTCTCCGTCGGTTATCCGCATAGCTCTTCTGTCTGGATTGTGCCACTTTCAGATTCTGTCTGATTATATGCACTTGTCGCTCTGCCTCTCTTAGTATCTCAGGTCCAAACACCTGACTTTCTCCGGTCTGGTTCCAGAATAGTGGTGTCCTACACTTTCTGCCATACAAAGCCTCAAAGGGTGCCATCTGCAAACTCTTCTGATAGCTGTTGTTGTACGAGAATTCCGCGTACGGTAAACTCTTGTCCCAACTGGCACCATATTGTAGAGCACATGCTCTCAACATATCCTCCAATATCTGGTTTGTCCGTTCTGTCTGCCCATCTGTCTGCGGATGGTAAGCTGAACTGAACTGTAGCTTAGTGTCCATAGACTCATGCAATTGTCGCCAAAAGTGTGATGTGAATTGGGTTCCTCGATCTGACACTATTCTTTTCGGTACCCCATGCAGACACACAATTCTCTCCATATACAACTCCGCTAGTCTGGCTCCCGAGTAGGTGGTCTTTACTGGTAAGAAATGCGCCACCTTGGTCAGACGATCCACGATTACCCAAATTGAGTCAAATCCCCTCTGAGTGCGAGGTAAGCCAGTGATGAAATCCATACCGACTTCTTCCCACTTCCATTCAGGTACCTTCAGGGGCTGGAGTAAACCTGCTGGCCTCTGATGTTCAGCCTTGACTCTCTGACATGTGTCACATAGAGCTACGTATGTGGCCACATCTCTCTTCAATCCGTACCACCAAAATCTCTCTTTGATATCTTGGTACATCTTGGTACTACCTGGGTGTATCGAATACGCCGATTCATGGGCTTCCCTGAGAATTGCATCCCTGATCTGCACTATATCTGGTACACAGATTCTCTTCTCATACCACAATGTTCCTTGGTTATCCACTCGAAAACCAGGGGCTTTTCCTAATGCCACTAGTTCCACGATCTCCTTGACCTTCTCATCTGTGAGCTGTCCTTTTCGGATCTCTTGCTCCAAGGTCGGTTCTACTGCCATCTCGGTGACGCTAGTTACAAATCCCAGACTCATCCTTTCGAACTCTAAACTGAGTTCCTCCGACAAACAATGTCCCGTGATCTTATTCACGTAACTCCTTCTACTCAGAGCATCTGCCACCAAGTTGGCCTTCCCTGGATGATAATGAATCTCCAGATCGTAGTCCTTGATCAATTCTAACCAACGACGTTGCCTCATATTCAGATCCGACTGTGTGAACACATACTTGAGACTCTTGTGGTCAGTGTAAATATCACACTTATGTCCAATCAAGTAATGCCTCCAAATTTTCAAAGCATGTACTACAGCTGCTAACTCCAGATCGTGTGTCGGGTAGTTCTGCTCATGTTTCCTCAACTGCCTCGATGCATAAGCTACTACTCTACCTTCCTGCATAAGCACACATCCCAATCCTAGACGAGATGCATCGCAGTAGATGGAGAAGCTCTTGGTTATATCCGGCAACACTAGCACAGGTGCTGTTGTCAGCCTCTTCTTCAATTCTTCAAAGCTAACTTGACACTCTTCAGTCCAGACAAACTTGGCATTTTTCTCCAATAACGCCGTCAAGGGCTTAGCAATCTTGGAGAATCCTTCTATGAACCTCCGATAGTATCCAGCCATTCCAAGGAAACTTCTGATTTCACTTACATCCTTAGGCGGATTCCAACTCAACACATCACTAACCTTCTTCGGATCAACTGCCACTCCACCATTGGATAGTACGTGTCCCAAGAATGCTACTTCCTTTAACCAAAACTCACACTTGCTCAGCTTGGCATACAACTGATGCTCACGAAGTCTTTGCATCACCAACCTCAGATGTTCTTCATGCTCTTTCTCATTCTTGGAGAAAACCAAAATGTCGTCAATGAACACTACCACGAACTTGTCAAGATAGTCCATGAACACACTGTTCATCAGATACATGAAGTATGCCGGTGCATTTGTTAGACCAAAAGACATGACAGTGAACTCATATAGACCATATCGGGTTATGAAGGCTGTTTTGGGGATGTCAGTCACTCGTATCCTCATCTGATGGTAACCGGATCGGAGATCGATCTTAGAGAACACACACGCTCCTTTCAACTGGTCGAAGAGATCATCAATCCTTGGCAACGGGTACTTGTTCTTGATGGTCACTTCATTCAAAGCTCGATAATCCACACACAATCTCTGGGTCCCATCTTTCTTATCCACAAACAAAACTGGTGCTCCCCAAGGGGATGAACTAGGACGAATATACCCTTTTGCTAACAATGCCCTTAATTCCTCCTTAAGTTTCTCTAGTTCTTTTACTCCCATTCTATAGGGCCTCTTAGCTATAGGTGCAGTACCAGGCTTAAGATCAATAACAAATTCAACTTCGCGGTTTGGGGGCATACCTGGTAACTCATCTGGAAACACGTCTGGGAATTCGCACACCACTCTGATGTCTTCCAGTGCTACACCTTCGGCTTGGTAGATCTGATTGTGTCCCACGGGGCTAGCTGCTTGGTATTCCACTTTCTCACCAGTCTTTGCTGTCAGCTGCACTGTCCTTTTGGAGCATTGGATCACTCCATCATATCTGGCTAACCAGCTCATACCCAGAATCAAGTCAAACCCAAGGGTTTCTAGGACTATTGGGTTCACCACAAAGTCTACCCCCCTTATGGTGATGGTGATACAGGGGCAACGTAAAGTGGCACGCTGTTCTCCCCCAGGTGAACTAACTACCATTGGGTTCCCCATAGGTTGCAAGATCATCATGTTCTTTTTCACGAAAGCAGCAGATATGAAAGCATGCGAAGCTCCAGTATCAAACAAAACAGTTGCGAGAGATGAGTTGACAGGGAACGTACCCACAACGACATCCGTTGCTCCTTCTGTGGTTTCCGCACCCATGTGGTTGACCTTTCCTCTCGCTGGGTTCTGCTGCTGGTTCCCGTTCTGGTTCTGCGGTTGTCCAACCCTCTGATTGCTGTTCTGACCAACGGCGTTCTGTGCCTTGCGAGGACAAGCGCTGGCATAGTGTCCCAGCTCACCGCAACCAAAACACCTCGGAGCCGTAGGTGCATTGTTGGTTGGATTGGGGCGTTGGACAGGACCACTCTGTGGCTGGTTCTGAGGACGTTGCTGAGGTAGTGCTGAGGGGTACTGAGGACGTGGCTGGTACTGGGGTCGTTGCTGATACTGGTTGCGGTTCATCAAACCGGACTGTCCCTGGAAACGCTGTGGAGTCACCATCTGCTGGTTTCCTTGCTGAGGATTGAAGCGAGGGCGAACATTGCTTCCTGACGGTGTGCCTTGAAGCTTCCTCTTCTTTTCTTCCATCTCGCGGCGCTTGTGCTCCAGCAGTAGTGCGCTATCCACCAGTTCTTGAAAAGTGGCGAACCTAGAGCACAGGAGCTGGTACTGGAGTGTATCATGCAGGCCATCACGGAATCGGGTCTGCTTCTTCCTATCCGTATTCACGTCCTCTGGAGCATAACGGGCTAACTCAATGAACTTGTCACGATAAGCGGTGACATTCATACCTTCCTGCTTCAAAGCCAGGAACTCCTTCTTCTTCAAGGTCATCAGTGCTTCCGGCACGTGGTGAGAACGGAAGCTGTCGCGGAACTCCTGCCAAGTGATCTGATCACGATTGGGGTGAGCATACTGGTACGCATCCCACCAATCCAAAGCTGCTCCCTGGAGCTGTCCACTTCCATACAACACCTTCTCCCGGTCGTTGCACTGTGCGATGTCCAGCTGTCGTTCCACTGCCTTGAGCCAGTCCTCTGCTTGCATTGGGTCGCTAGACTTGTTGAAGGTAGGAGGGCGTCCCTTCATAAACTCGCCCCTTTTATCTCTGGGTTGCACGTAGTGCTGTTGGGGCGGGTTCTGCTGATTCTGCTGCATCAGTGCTATGGTTTGCGCCATCTGCTGTGTCAGCTGGAGTTGCATCTGCATCATCTGCTCCATGGTGAGTGGCGGTGGTGGAGGTGGTGGGTTCTGGTTCTGAATGCTTCCACTGCCTCCGGGGTTGCTTCTGGTGTTAACCATCTACCATATCAAGAGATCTCCCATCAGTATTACCGCCAACTGGTATTAGATAACCCATGCTTGCAGATGGTGTATGAGAAGATAGCAGTACTTGGAAAGATATGATAGAGAGTAAGACAGAGGAAGTGCAAAGGAGATGGATAACCCAAACTATTTATTCACTAATATTCCTTAAACCTTAGTCCTATCTCTAGATGGAGATAGACTTGCGTCTCTGACCATCACAATCATTACAAAGATCCAAATCAAACATAAGCATAATAACAACAAAATCAAGCACCCAAAGACATGATTCACAGAAGACTCGACAACACTGGTTTTAAAAATCGTAACTAAATGATCTGAAACTAAATCATGGTGGTCTCCTAATGATTTATCAACCGTTCTAACTAGGCTGCGTTCCTACAGTCAGCACGGCTCTGATACCAATCTGTCACACCCGGATTTACACAGAAACCCGAATGCTTCTATATGTGTGCCCAGGAAGTCCACAGAACACATATAGATAACAAATATGATAAACAGAGTACATATGCTCGAATAAAAATGGTTTTACATCAGAGTTTGACTAAAATAACTAAATAATACAGCGGAAGACTATTTATTAAACTCTCTCTAAACGATGACGAAGACGAAGCCGAACTCCATAATCCACAGGGGCTCTGACTGGTTGAGCACAGCTAGTAGAATGGCCACCGACTAGTCTAGGAACCACTCCTACACTAGGCAACGACTACTTACTCTGCTAGCAAGAGCAAGCAACCTTGTCAATACTCTTGGTGACAATTCACCTCCAGTATCAAGCAAGATCGAAGAACCATCCAAGACAAAGACTTAAACAAGACTACAAGCACTAGAACTATAACTGACTATAGTCTAAACAAGATATATTTGCTACTAGAATAAAGTAGAAGCAAGATATAAATGACAAAGGCAAAGTGATAAAGATAACTATATTGATAACTCAAAGTCTTACTAAAGGAAAAGGTAAAAGATACAAGAGCTATTACCAGAGCTTCTGAAGACGACTCCGGAACCTCCGAGGCAAAGCTCGACTCAACTCTAACTCCCAACTAAACTATCCTAACTCTACTAGAATGAAAGTGGAAATGAGCTCCTTGGCTTGGTGTGTGTTACAAGAGGGGGTATGGGGTTCTATTTATAGTGCTCCAGGGTCGGTTGAGGTAGAGTAACAGCCAAGGGAGAGGGCAGAGGCGGTTGCCGGCCGTTTCGGCCTAGAGGGTCGGTTCGGCCGAACCCTGGCTTTCGGCCGAACGCCCGATCCACCGCCTTAGCCGCCTACGGCCGAGATGGATCCCCTGGAGTCGGTTGAGCAACTGGGGGCGGTTCGGCCGAAGGCCTCAGTTCGGCCGAACTGGGCCCGGCAGCCCCCCTGCACCGCCTCTCCTCCTGGGCCTTCTGTCACACCCGGATTTACACAGAAACCCGAATGCTTCTATATGTGTGCCCAGGAAGTCCACAGAACACATATAGATAACAAATATGATAAACAGAGTACATATGCTCGAATAAAAATGGTTTTACATCAGAGTTTGACTAAAATAACTAAATAATACAGCGGAAGACTATTTATTAAACTCTCTCTAAACGATGACGAAGACGAAGCCGAACTCCATAATCCACAGGGGCTCTGACTGGTTGAGCACAGCTAGTAGAATGGCAGATCTTCAGGAAATTCAATAGCAGCAGTACCATCTAAACCATCTGTTACCCATCCGGGATTTTGTTGAATGACAAGTGTAAGTAAATGTCTTACTTAGCAAATACAACACGGATAATGAAGGCTTAAAAGAAAGGCTTGACACGGCTGTACTGCATTAGCAATTTTAGTTGATTCATTTTAACATAAACCAAGATTACTACAATTAAGTGAATCCCAGTTGCAATTCCCAATTAATGAAGTAGAAGTGAACATTAAACAATAATAAATACCAACTTCTAATCAAAAAGGATCCAGGTCGCTCGTGACCTTGAGCAAGGCTATCATGATAGATTATACACTCTGCAGAGGTTTCGCCCTTTTCCCACCAGTCGCGTAAAAGTTCAAAGGAACTTTGCACCCAACCACGCACATCAACACTTCCGAGGTGTGACTGCATAGGGACGCTACGAGGCTTTTCACAAGACACCCTAACAAAACAGTAGCCGTTATGGTACAACCTAGGCAGCATGACCCAAGGCACCGAGATTGACTTACGCTCATGTCGCAACACGAGGGGGTCAATGGCGTCCAAGCGCGGTAATAAACATGAACAACAAAAAATAAATAGCGCAACGTGTGGAACCCCCGCCATACGGAAGCTCCCAACACGGGACTGTGCCTCACGGGGACATAGCCAACGGATACTCCGTCCTCGGTGGATCAAACCATACTCTCACCCATGCTTCCCATAACGCCGTCGGCCCATCGGTAACTACTGTTAAATTAGAGCCGTACATGTTACTTGTCCAAGACCAGAGCCATTATAGTTCCAGTGGTGGCGACAGGTTCCTGGGTTGCCGCTTTAAGAACCAGTCCTTACGGAGAGACACTAGGGCCAAGCATGAAGCATACGCCCTAGCTCCCTGATCCATGTTGCTAAAAAGCAAATTTTAACATTAACATTGGAGTGAACCATTAAGTCAAGATTAACAGTTAAACATTGATGACAGTAGCGGCGCTTAGCAAAGATCTACCCAGATGCAATAACCCGGGGTAATCAAGGTATAGGATAAACAAAGCTAGGAATAACCTTAATAGGAACAATTTAGACACATGCATATGCAGTAATTATTGTAAAGGTGTGTTTAGGTAGCAAGGATTGTCCGTGCTGTACTTGCCTTCGTCCAACTGCTGCTGTTGCTCTTGCTGCTGTTGTTGGTCCTGCTCCTCGTAACCCTCGAACTCAAACGTGTACGGCTCACCGACTGGACTCATACATCAACACACAAGCATCCATACAAGCCAGTACATGCAAACAATATTAATCTATTAGAACAGTACACCAAACAATAAAAACAGAACAAAAGAAGGCTTAGAAACTAATCTACGCTTCGCTACGAACACGTGAGCGCGAGAATCACTCAAATCGGAGCTAAAACGAAGAAGTTATGGCTTTTCTAAGGTTCGGGGACTTGCTGGCAAAGTTTTAAAAGTTCCAGGGGCTTATTTGCAAAAATTCAGGGGCTAAAACATAATTTTATATAAAAACAGGAGGGTTTATTTGCAATTTAACCAAAACAGGACCTCGGGTACTATTTTCAAATAAGCCAGGGGGTTTTCTGTAAAAATCAGGACTTAATTGTAATTATTTTTGAATAAATTTGGACTGCGGGTTAATTACGAAAAAGGACAAGGGTTCTTTTGCAAAACGTCCACGGTTGACTCAGTTGACCGGTATGGACCCGCGTTGACTCCGGTTAGCTTTCGATCTGGGCCGTTGGATCTACTTTGGATGGCAGGGATCAGATCCAGGAGAAGGGGGTCGTCGGCGGCGGTGCGTCGAGTGGCGGCGCTCGGTCGGGTGCGGCGGCGCATCGCCGGCGAGGGGCGGAATCACGCTAGAGGGCACGATTCGGGACGAGAGTTGGCGCTACGTGCTCGGGGCGACGCGATAAGTTCACCGGAGTAGCCCTCGTCGGCAGCGGAGCAGTAGCGGCGGCGCACGACGAACTATGGCGGCGGCGGCGCTCGGGTGCGGCGACGGGCTTGCGACAGAGGGGGAGAGAGAGCAAGAAGGGGCGTGGGAGGTTCCTTACCTCCACGCGAAGGCGCTGGAGCAACTCGCCGGACCGGAACGAGGACGGGTGGCAAGATCGACGGCGGCGGGCGGCCTCGACTCTGGGCGGCGGCGCGAGCTCGAGCGGAGAGACTAGGGCTAGGGTCTTCGGGGCAGGGAGGTCGGGAGAGGTCGGCGGGTATTTGAAGGCGGCCGAGGAGAAATCCGGGCACCCCTGGAGTCCGGACCGTGGCCGAGCTGGACTCCGACGCCGCGTCCGGGTCGGACACCGAAGCGAGGAGAAGGACGCGTCGCGAGGTAGGAGACGCCTGACAGGCGGGTCCCACCTGGCAGTCGGCGAGGCGACGGGCTGTGGTGGCTGGTTGTTGGGCCGCGAGGCTGAAAGCGGGGCGCTGTGCTGCTGGGCCATGTCGGGCTAGTGCGGGAGCGGGGCGCGAGCAGGCCGTAGCTGGGCTGCGAGCAGGAGCGGGTGGCAGGCCGGCGCGGACGGATCAGGCAGCTGGGTTGGGCCGAAAGCGGGGCGCGGGTGGCTGGGCCGCTGCGAAAGAGAAAAGAAGAAGGGCCAAAATCGGACGAGGGAAATAGTTAAGGGAGGAAAAGTGGACTCGGGCCGCAGAAACTTTTCTAGAGCTCCAAACGAGACGATTCAAATTCGAATTTAAATAGAATTTAAATTCCAATTGAACCACACACAAACAAAACTCAATGCAAACAGCATGAATGCAACAAAAATGTTTCTAACCTTATATTTAATTTTATTTATCATAAATAATTTATTTTCCTTAGATAAATATGAGCATAAAATTAAATAAATACAATTTAATTACTAATTTTTTTAAAATAGGCATTTTTAGGGTGTTACACCTTCCTGGGCTGCTCTGGGTTGATGTAGTCCGTGTACTTCTGTTGTTTTAGCCCAGAGATGACGTGGCAGTAGCCCAGGATGAGTTGGCGATCGCCCACGTGTCATGTGATGTGTTTGCTTGGTCATTGTTGACGTGGACGATTTCCCGGTGGCCTGCTCGGCTAAGGGGGGTAACCGGCCGAACGGAGTCGTTCGGCTGATTCGGTCATTTTCGGCCCCAATAGCACGTATTTGTTGTAGTTGTACCTGCACAAGTGTCACTCACAAAAACTCGTGGAACTTTATTAGAAATAAAACCTAAGTACATGGAATGTTGCATTTATTCCCGAGTTTATTCCCGAGTTTTGGTGGTCGGATTTGGGCTGTAACGACCGCCAAGATCGCGCAGGCGTTCCCGCTCGGCATGGCTTAAGGCCTCCCTTAGCTGATGCACCTCGACGTGCACATCAGCAAGTTCGGCGACCTTTCGCCCAGCCATCTCCCTCAGATCCTGTTATTAACACGACAAATGAAGGTGAAAAAGGGGGAGAAACGCAAAACGCGCGACAAAATTAGTGGTTAAGTCACTTACCCGGTGGAGGTCCAAACCCCGACCAAGGTGGAGTTCAAGGACCTGCTTTAGGGCTTCTTGGACCGTCGTCCCCAGGGCCTGCTGTTCCTCCCATAGGAGGCGCTCGGCCTCAGCCGTCTTGGCCAGGCCGGGCGGGACGCCGCGACGACCGAGCCCAAAGTTGCGTCGGGCCTCGAAAGCCAGAATGCCAGGCAGGGTGCCCATGGCCCTCTCCTCCCAGGGGCTCCAGGTCCCGTCGCGGAATCCTGGAGCATCCTCCTCCTCATCCTCCTGACCACCCTCGAGGCTGGCCGGGAGGGTCATCATTGCGGAGCCGGCCCCTGGCACCTCCTCGACCTCCGCCGAACCGCTGCCTCCCGTTGCGGTCTGACCCGCGTCTTCACCACGGGCCGCACCCTCCACCACCCCCGTGCCCTCGGCCGGCACAGAGGTCTCTGTCACCCCCGCAACGGCAGGGGCCACATCCTGCACGGGAAGGGCCAAGGGCGTCTCCCTGGCCCGCTCCTCGCCCGCCACCACCGATGCTTCTCCTGCCGCCGTCTCCTCCCTTGATCGGGCAGCCCCTCGCGTAAGGGCCGCCCGGTACCGAGCCACAACCCCTGATGCCTGGGGTGCCCCAGATGAAGGCGGCGCTGTTGAACGAGGCGTGGCGCGCGCCGACACCTTCAGAGCCTTCGTCGACGCCAACGGGAGCGGCGCCGGTGTACCGGATTGGCTGACAGAAACCAAGTCGAAAAAATCAGAACAACAACTTGAAAATGAAACCTGAGAAAAGAATGGCGACTTACCTAACCCGGACGAGGTGGCTAAGCTTGCGCTTCTTGCTGCTCGAAGGCCGCCGAGCCCCCGAACGACCACGGCCCCCCGACGGCGGGGTCTCGCTCGCGGGCCTCGAACCCGCCGCTGCGGAGCTTTGAGCCCCAGGCACTGACGGGCTCCTAGATCGAGCCGCGGCAGCCGCCACCACGGAACTCGCAGGGGCGGCACCCGCCGTCGAAGGCACTGAGCCACTCGAGGCCTCCCTATCCCGTGACCACGACGGGATCTCGTGGCATTGCCCCCTCGGGGGCGCACTCACTTCAGCCGCCACCAGCGCAGGTGGCAGAATGTCCACGAGGTCCTCCGAGGAAGACTCCTCCGGAGTACTCTCGGGGGTGGTAGGCGGGGAACGCCCCTCGCTGGTTCCACGGCGGCACTCCTTCTCGTACGCCGCCTTCCGCAAACGCTTCCTCTCTTTCTTCTGCTTCGCCACGTCCTTCCGCGCCTTCTGCTTCTCGGCAGAAAGGCGGTTCGCAACACGAACCTCGGCAAGAGGAGGAGCAGAACGGTACCCTTTTTGAGACAAACCCTGAAGAAAGAATTTAGAGTTAAACGATCAGATAATCTCGAGGGTAGAAAGCAAAATTGAATCTAAATCAAACTTAAAGCAGAACTTACAAATAGTAGAAACCCCGCTTCGGGGCGCATCTTGACGGCGAAAAGGGCCTCCTCCTTGCAGTCAAGCTTGGAGACCTCCACGGCACGCCGTGCTCGGTGCATGCAGTACTCGAGGATGAGGGTCCCCTCCATCTTCGAGCCCTGCCAGGGTGAATCCACCCTGAGCTGGTCGAGCCGCAGCTTCCTCTCCATCAGCGGCAGTACATACCGCTGATTGAAGTTTGCAATCACCCCCGCCGCGGTCAAACCCGCCCTCAAAAGCGCGACAAAGGCGTCGGTGAAGACCCGAAGTCGCTCGTGACGGTCGGCGAGGGAAACTCGGTAGCTCCACACCTTCGGTCGCTCGCGCAGCACTTTGCCGGTGTACTCCGACAGCTTGTTGTCGACGTTGCGGAGGTAGAACCACCCCTTGTCCCAATCGGCGTTGTTGGAGGTCATCGTCGACGGGATGTACAAACCGCTCCGCTGCCCCCGGACTTGCAGGGTAAGGCCCCCGGCGCGGACCGCCCGGCGGAGCCCCCGAGACTCACCTACGGCCGTATGGAGCTCACCCCGGAAAAGGTGAACCCATAGGTCCCAGTGAGCCTCGATCCCCAAGTACCCCTCACAAACGGCGACGAAGAACGCCGCTTGCGAGATGGCGTTGGGGGCAAAGTTGTGGAGCTCCACGCCATAGTAAAGGCACAACCCGCGGAAGAACGGCGAAGCCGGGATCCCAAACCCCCGCTCGTGAAGTCTCGCCAGGCTCACCACGAAGCCCTCCGGCGGAGAAGGCTCGTGGTGGTTGGATGGCGGCGCGATCCACATCGGCTCGTCCAGGTTGCTGTTCGCCGGCAGCACCCCGGCGTCCACCAGCCCGACGAGATAGGCGTCGGTGGAGATGGAAGGGCTCCACGGAGCAGGGTCGACGATGGTCACCATGGCGAACGGCGGTGGCGAAAAAGACGAAGTCTTGAGCACGGAAAGGTGAAAGGCAAAGAGCGGCGGCGCTTGGAAATAGTAGATGCAATCGGAAGGCAAAGGCTGGGTAAGCTAATCATTTCCCCTTGTCCCTTTATTTATATATCTCGCGAAGTGCAACCGGCACCTGGCCGCGTAAAAAATGCATCCGATACGATTAAACATCCCAGCCACTGACGACACGGCCCCACGAGTTGGGATAACCACTACGCGCTAAAATCCAGGCGACACGTCGCATCGTAACTGCCCACGTCTCTTCCGCTCCGCCTAAAAAGGCGCGCCCACTTCGCGTTCTCCGCGCCACGCCGCCCACGACTACGGAAATAAATGCTCGAGGCCAGCCAAAAGGCTTCCAAGGTAAGCTACCTCTCCTCGAGGCCCTACTGATCAGGGGTTCGAAGTCCTGACCCCTCGAGGGTTCGACAGGCACCTCAGATCTAACATAGTCAGGGATAACCAAGGGCACGCGCGATCAAGCCTATCCTCAAGCACGAAACTCGAGGGTGCCCTTCACGTTATATTCAAGGCTAGGATGGAGGCAGCTAGTCGAGGGATCCCACCGAGGGAGAGCAATGAGCCCTCGACCCCAAACGAACGGGGCCGAGCCCTACCTAGCAAACCTCCACAAGTGCTCTTATGAGACATGTCTCCGGACCAGGAGCCGGCCTCCATCGAACGAGGCACGGATGTCCACTTGAATTACCCGCTAACAGCTCACAAAGACATCCATGACTCGCAGCCCATTCGAGGGAAGCATGGATTGTGTCACCCCTCCTCCCCACAAACGGGGCGACGAGGGTCGTAACTCAAAGTCAAGGACCGCCCCTGATCGACCTTGCTAGGGCCAAGGCTCGGGGGCTCCTTGCACCACAAGATCGAATTCCTTGAGGACGAAACAAGTTGTAGCTCACATCTTGTTGGGGGCAGTCATTAGGGGTACCCAAACCTATGGGATAACTGCCCCAATTAACATTAATCTTGTCCAAGTAACCAGAAAAAGAAACGGAGGTTAAGGCCCACGGCTCAGCAACGACTGAAGGCCCAGCCAAGACGCCCCGCAGCGTGCCTCGACGCGAGCCAAAATCTCCGCTTCGATCGAGGCCTGGGGACCGAGCCTCGAGCAACCCACGAAATGGGGAAAGCTCCGCCTCAGTCGAGACCCTCGCTCCGACGAACATTAAATGGCGCCCTCTACCACCGTGCCTCCAAAGTCAAAAGACATATTTCTTGCCATACTGCCCTGACGGCCAGGACTCCCCCCATCGTATCCACCAACTCCCGTCACTATGCTGCCAACCAAGGCTCTGTGCGGACAGACCGGCACTCTGCGAACAGAGCCCGTCACTCCGAGCACCTGTACTGCCAACTCCGACGACTCGAAGACCTCCGTCGGACGGAGAGACCCTTGAGCACACAGCAGGAGAAGAGCTCAGGACGACAGAGGTATGGCGGGCCATTCCGAGCACTATGCGACCAACCCCGGCGCTGTGCGGACATGTCGCCGCCGCGCGAACAGGGCCGGGTCACTCCAACTCCCTGTGCCACCGACTCCCACAGCGATTTCCCGCAGAATAAGCTGTGCGCCGGCATGGGAGACCCTCGAGGTAGTGTATGGACGAGCCATTATCACATTAAGGACGCCCCGGATCCTCAAGACCACTCTTCGACATCATCGCCAGTACAAGAATCGACTACAGCAAACAAGGACAGAGAAGCACGCCCAGCGCCATTCCTACTATTGTGCAACAACTATGCCTAACCGGCAACACGCTCCTGTAACCCCTCCTCCTTGGCCTATAAAAGGAGGGGGTGATCGAGCAGGAGAAAAACAACGAAAAAAGGAAGGAAAAAAGGAGAGAACCGGCATACACTCAGAATAGACCACGATATTGGCACCCCGCCTCAATCATCCGGGACTCGGTGGTCTAGCCTCTCGTCCCAACCTCCTTGTACCCCCTACTGCTTGCAATCCGATGCAGAATAATACATCGCGCGCACCGCCTTGCTGGAAGTACGGTCTTCTGACCGGAACCAGGATAAACCCGTGTCTCGTGTTATCTTCTGCATCAACCATCAAGGGAGGGAACACGGCGCATTTCTGGTTGGTGTCGGGACCACGATTTCTAAACACCGACACATCTTGGCATCACGACAACGGCAAGGGTTTAACACATTGCCCTCCTTTTCATTCAGACGTGTTCCTGAAGAACCTGACTTCTTCCTTCATTGAAAAGTGGAGATTTCTCATGGATATCAGAAAACCTCCTATTTAGTCAGATATATCGTTTGAAACTTGTCTCCTTGGTCAAGTCTACGCTACTTTAGAACAAAATAGTGGTATAAATTAAATCTCTCTGATCCACTGTTAGGACCCAAATGACAACATCCATCATGTACATTTTCTTACAGTGCACAGTCCATCCAGTGATGCCAGACGCACAAGGTCAGTATAGGTCTGTTTGGTTGCTGGGCTTAGCCCAGCCTGGCAAGCATACAAAGCCAGGCCAGCCCAAACCTGGTTAAACTAGTCCAGGCAGCCCATTTTTGGTTGGTTGGCCAACTGGAGTCGGCACAAGATGGAATATGTTTGGTAGGCTGCATTAGTGGGTGGCTGCGCTTGCTGGAACCGGTAGCCCATATTTGGTTTCCCATGGCTAGCTGGGTCGAATGACTGTTGCACTAATCGGTAGCCATACCTCCTCTAAATCGCCGTAGGAATCAAAAGGCTTCGGCCAACCCTGGAGGTGAGCCCTCATCCATTCACCCCCTTCTCCCTCATTCGTCTCCCCTTCGTCTTCCTATCGCAACCGACGGCGATGGCCGGAACCCGCCATGGCGGGGCGTCCTCGAGCTCGGCGCGTGCCACTAGTAGCTGCAGCCAAAGCCCCATCGGATCTACATAGGTGAGGTCCCCCTCACCAGTGCAAGTGAGGGCAAGTGGATGTTGGGCCTGGCGTCTTTGCTCTGGTTGCTTGGCATACCATGCCATGACGCAGGAGGCAGGAGTCGATGGAGGAGGGGAGATGCGGGCGACGACCCCCAGCCGGTCCATGTACCCTTCATCGACAAGGCAAGACTCCGTAGATGGGAATGGGTCATCTGCGAGGAGTGGATCCACAAGGCGTACCGAGGTGGGAGGTGGATCCCCTCATGATTCTTTGGGAGGTTCTTCAACGCATGACTCCTAGCCACTATCTACGGTAATTCGTTCTTGTTGTGCAGATTGATTGATTGATTTTGTTTGGTTGAATGATTTGATTTGGTACCCTACCCAATTGTGATGCAGCCATCTTTTGTGAGTGTTGTCCTGGAAGGTGAGGAAGATTCATCCTGGGGAGGTGTGGACCATGGTACCGATCTGAAATGCCGTCATGGAAAGCATCCACGGTGCTTGTATGTCCGGGAGGGCAAGCATAGCGGTGTAACACCCAAAAATGGCCCATTTAAATTTTTTAGTAATTAATTGGCTTTTATTTCAATTGTTCATATTTAGTATAGGTTAAATGAATTATTTATGAATATTAAAATCAAATATAAGTTGTAGAAACATTTTTATTGCATTCATGCTGCTGCACTGTGTTTTGGTTGTTGGCAAATTAAGTTGGAATTTAAATTCTGTTTAAATTCGAATTTAATTTGCATTTGTTTGAGCCCTAGAAAAGTTATTTCAAGACGAGTTCACTTTTGCCCCTCAGACTTTTCCCCCGGTCCAACTCTGCTCCTCATCCTTTCCTCCAGAGAGCAGCCCAGCAACTCCTTTCCCCTCGACCAACCAACCATCCCCCGCAGCCCAACCTCACTTCCGGCCCAGGGCGGCCCATCCCGAGCCTTTCTCTCCCTCTCACCCCAGCGGCCGACAGGCAGGCCCCACCCGTCGGATCCTTCTTCCCCACCTTCCTTTCCCTCCCCGCTCGATTGGCGCCCCACCGATGGAAAGCTCCGCCGGCCGAGTCTCCCCCGCGCTCGTGGGCCCCCCGCGACGCTTCCACGAAGCTTCCCCCGACCTCCACTTTCCTTTCACGGCGCACGCACACAAGGCAAAGGGCGCTCCGCATGGAAACCGGCGCTCCGGCGGCCGCCGCCCGATCTCCGCGCCACCTGCCCAATTCGCGCCCCTCCCGCCCTATATAAAGCCGCCCACCGAGCCCCCAACCCTCACCAGCCTCCTCTCGAGCTCCCCAAGTCCCCCCCAGAGTGCCTTCTCCGCGAGCACCGCCGCTCCGAGCGCCGCCGCAGATGAAGCCCCTCCCCCGGTGTCGCTCCGGCCCAATTGAGCAGCCCAGGAGCTCCACGCGAAGGTACTAAGCCCCCCCAGCTTCTTCTCGCCCAGTATCGCTCGCTGGAGCACCCTCGCCGTGGTTCGCCGTCGAGGACCGCTGTCGCGCACCGTCCGTCGACTTGGACCCCCCAGTAGACTCTCCATCCCTCGCTGGTGCCATAGGGCTAGACCACGTCGAGAATGGCGGCCCCTAGCTCAATTCGAGCTCGCTCCGGCGAACTCCGCCGCGGCCCAGGGCGGCGCCACTGTTTCCCCTCCCCACCGGCGACCTTACTCCCTCCCTTCCTCTAAAGCCGTCGGATCCGCCTCCAACCGCCCAGATTAGATCCCCCGATTCCCCTTCGCGATTTAAATTCATACCGCTCAGATAAGATCCAACGGCCACATACCGGTCAACTCCGGTCAGCTTTGGTCGTTTTGCAGAAGAGCCCCCTCACTTTTTCAATTAGAACCCGCGGTCTAGCTTAGTTCAAAAGTATTTGCACTTAGGTCCTGTTTTTAATGAAAAACCCCCTGAGCTTTCTAAAAATAGAACCCGCAGTCCTAATTAGGTGTTTTCACGAGTATGCCCTCGGGTTTTTAAGCATAATTACGTATAGGTCCCTGGTTTCTTTAAAATAAGCCCTTGGAAGCTTTTAAAAATTGCCAGCAGGTCCCTAGATCTTAGAAAAGCCATATCTTTTTCGTTTTAGCTCCGATTAGTGTGATTTTCGTGCTCTTGTGTTCGTAGTGAAGCGTAGAATATTTATAAAACCTTTTTATGTACTGTTTCTACTGTTTGGTGTACTGTTCTAATAGAATATTATTTGTTTGTATGTATTGGAATGCGTGTATGCTTGTATGGTGCTTCGTGTCCAGTCGGTGAGCCGTTAGCTTTGGAGTTCGAGCTCGGTGAGGACTTTCCGAAGCAGGACTCGCAGCAGCAGCAGCAGCAGCACTTCTAGGAAGGCAAGTTATAGCACGGACAATCCTTGCTACCTATACACACCTGTTTTCATACATTTACTTTCATACGCATGTGTCTAAATTGATGTCCCATTAAGGTTGTACCTAGTTTTGTATATCATGTACCTTGATAACCTTGGGCTTATGCATATGGGTAGAATCTTTTGCTATGCGCAGCTACTATCACTATTATTTAATTGTTAATATTGACTTAATGGTTCACTTTAACATTTATGATAAAACATGCTTTTTAGCAACTTGGTTTAGGGAGCTAGAGCATGTGCTGTGTGCTTTGCTCTAGTGTCTCTCCGTAAGGTCCGGTTCTCAAAGCGGCAACCCAGGAGCCTGTCGCCACCGCTAGAACTATTATGGCTCTGGTCTTGGTCGAGTAACTTGTACGTCTCTAGCTTGCCAGTGGTTACCGACGGGCCGACGGCGTTGTGGGAGGCAAGGTACGGGGTGTTTCCGGATTCCACCGAGGGACGGGTGATCCGTCGGCTTTGTCTCGTTAGGCACAGTCCCGTGTTGGGAGTCCCTACGATGGGGAACTCCACACGTTGCGCATGGATGGGTGTGATGCCCGCGCTCTGGACGCCATCGACCCCCCGTATGGTGTGACTCCGTAGGCGTACGTCGATCTTGGTGCCTATGGTCTCACCGCCTTGTATTACCGCAGCGGCCACTGTCTTGTTAGGGTGTCTTGTGAAAAACCTCGTAGCGTCCCTATGCAATCACACCTTGGAAGTGTTGATGTGCGTGGTTGGGTGCAAAGTTCCTTTGAACTTTTACGCGACTGGTGGGTAAAGGGCGAAACCTCTGCAGAGTGTAAAATCTATCATGATGGCCTTGCTCAAGGTCACGAGCGGCCTGGATCCTTTTTGATTAGAAGATGATGTTTAGTTATGATTATTGTCACTTCTACTTATTAATTGGGTTATAACCGGGTTTCATTCACTTGTAGTAACTTGGTTAATGCTAAAATGAAACAACTAAAAGTGCTAAAGCAGTTAAGCCGTGTCTAGCCTATTTTGAGCCTTCATACCTGTGCTATGCTTGCTAAGTATTTGTTTACTTACACTTGTCAATATTCAACAAAATCCCGGATGGGTAAACAGATTGGGCTGATCAGGAGACTGCTACTGAGTTCCCTGAGGACCTGCCGTACTTCTGAGTTGCGCTCTCCCAGTCAGAGTCCCTGTGGACTGCGGCTCCGCTAGTTGAGAGTTATAGACTTCCGTTGTATTAAATATTATTGTTATACTCTGATGTAAACTACTTTATTTCGAGCATTTGTACTCTGTTTATCATATTTGTTTGTTGTATGTGTTATGTGGACTTCCTAGGCACACATATGGCCGTAGTCGGGTTTTGTGAAAATCCGGGTGTGACAAGTGGTCGACGCTACCTTGGGTGCCCCCTGAAGGTACATTCCATAGGCCAATTGCACATTGTTAGCATAAATAGGTGAAGTATGATTGGTGTGATTATGTTTTATGATAGGGAGACAACGAAAAATGCCGGTTTGTCAAATGGATGGATGAAGAATGGCCGGCAAGGGCTCAACAAGTGATGTGCACCCTTTGGGACATGGTTGGGGAGTTCATGAATAAAGCCGACATGAATCAGGTAGACGCTATGGGGGCAATGGCCATGAGGAACAAAGCAACTGAAGAAAATGAAGCACTCATAGCTGAGAAGGAAGCTTTGGAGAGGCAGAAGGAAGTGCTTCTAAAGGAGAAAGAAGAACTGCTGCAAAGGTTGTGTTTGTTGAGACCCTGTGTCATGGACTGCAAGGTAGGGTGATCAGAGAAGTTTAAGAGAAGAAGAAGTGGGTGCTTCTGTTCTGTATGGCAGGTCTTGCTGTTGCCATACTGTTTGGTGTTCTGCTGAAGAACCAGTGATGATGTTGTGCAATGCTTTTGGAGTGTGGTAGCTAGGTCACTAAAGTAAAGATATGATGGTTTGTGGTTCTTTTGGATGAATGATGTAGAACTATGATGGTGCCTGGTGTTTGTTCTGTAAGTTTGGTCCTTGTCAAATGTTAGGTGAACATTTGGGTCTGGTAGACATCCTTTTGCATGAATGTGGATTGTCTTGTCTGTGTAAGACTGGAATGTTGTGATTTTGGATGAATGGGGACTGGCAACTTGACATGAATTGGTCTGATCGTGTGAACTTTCATTTTGAAACATGAAACACATCTTGTCATTTTGAATAATTGAACACATTGCAAGTTTACTTCTGCATTCTCAACTGTTTCACAATCAAGTGTTCATACAACACACAACACATTGGGCAATTGGACATTCACTTCTTGAACCAAATAACAAGCAAACTAACAACAATGCAAACAAGAGTAGTAGTATCGCAACATCCTTCCAGTGCATGGCATATTTTTTGTCTCTGACATGGCTGCTGCCTTGATCCATCACGTTCTTGGGTTCCTCTTCCTTCATGTTGTTTTGAGCTATGGTAAAAGAACGGAGGGGTTGAACTAGAAGGAGGCTTGAATTGTATGCATCAAGAGCATCAACAAGTGAGTTGTACTTCTTGTAACATGAATGACTATAGCCAGAAACTTACGCTTGATAGGAGTTCCAATCGGTGTACACTCCAGGATGTCTACCACGAAATACCACATACCAAGCCATATCCCCCTATCATGGACATGGACACATGTGATCAGATAATAGCACAACAATATTCCATAGACAGATAATTAGACTGAACTAATGACATACAATACCAAGTGTTTTTGTATGCACCATGCATAATTTACATACACAACAGGGTTTATGTATGCAGGTATGCATGAACCACCTGTGTTAACAATTACAAACTAAAACTTGAGTAAATGTCTGAATCAAAGCCTAAACTAGACCATCAAGATTGACAGATGGCCCAAAAAGGAACACTTGGTGTTAATTGTCAAAGGCTCCCCCAAAAAGCAGTCAGACTTGGTCATGACTGATCATCATAGAAGTTGGTGCTGGCAACTTGGTCTCTCATCCAGAAGTCCTTGTCCACTTCATCCATCTCTGGGAAGGTTTCAGCAACACCCTTGTTCTTCATGAGGAAGTTGAGGCAGTGCATCTGAGCTCCCTTGTTGAAGTTGGAGCAACCCATGACTGCTTGGTAGATGCCTGGAGTCCCCTCCCTCACTGCATTTGCAAGGACATCAACAGACTTGATCAAGCCTCCATAGAGCAGACCATCTTCTTCAGACATTCCCCTTTTCCTCTTGCCCAGTCCACCAGAAGTGTTGCCCTTGTCACTAGGTGCTGCTGGTTTTGGTCCTGATGGTTTTGGTGCCTCACAGTCAACATCAATGGTCTCCTGCTCTTGTGGCTCCACTATTTCCCCAAACACTTCATTGCTTCCCATGGCAAACATGCCTGTGGCAACTCCAGTGCCAAATATGTTCTGCATTTTTGCGTAGTTGACCAGGTGAGTGTTGAGGTAGTCAGCATCCTTAGGATGGTCCTGCACACAAGTAATTCAAGGAGCTAGATATTAATAACCACTCAGTGGACAAAAATAGTGCATGGAGAAAGAACACTAGGTAAAAGGATCTGACCTTAATGTGTCCATTGTAGTGTTCCTCCTCAAGAGATATCATGGAGTTCTCCTCATCCCACAGTGCACCACTGAGCTCTCTCAACCTGTAAATCTTGACCCACCTTGCACGCCACTTCCTCAGATGGTTGTAAACCTGAGTCCTAGTCACCTCAACATTCTGAAACTCCGATAAGTCCCTAGCAACAGCATTCAGGTGCACTTCCTTGAACCCCTTTTCTGTTTTCAACCCTTCACTAACAAGGTCAGAAAAGCGACGCAAGATAAATCCATACATAGCATTGGTCTAGGTTAGCCTTGCGTGACCAGCATTGCCTTGACCACCATTGCCATCAACAGCAGCAGGCACCTCAGCATTGGCATGACCCCCCAGGTCACCCAAGACAGCAAACTCATCCATCCCTATAATGCAATGCAATTCATACATATTGAAAGACAAATAATATGCATACATGTTCAATGAAAAATAGGCTAATTTATCCACAGACATTGCATTCACACCATGATTATAAGAAATAGTGGAGTTCATCATTGCTCTATGTAGTGGTCTCAGAAAGTAGCATCTGTTCAATACATCATCATGGAATTAATACAAGTTCCACCACTAGATAAATAAAGTTTAGGCACTAGGCACACTCAGTTCCTAATTCCTGCCATGTTAGCCCACATCTGACTAGCCTAACCATCCCTTCTGGTAGCCCAGGAACTATTATCAGGGACAGCATCATGGATTGGCATTGACTCATCAGAACTATTTGACGGCCAAGTTTCTTCCTGTGGAACATGATCATCAGGACCATGTCTGAGGATCCAGTTATGTAGAATGCAGCATGCCAATACAAGCTTGACTTGGATTTTGTACGGGTGGAAAGGCTTGTTGTATAGGATCTTGAACCTATTTTTCAAGGCTTCAAATGCTCTCTCCACAGTGACCCTCAATGAAGAATGTCTGAGGTTGAATAACTCTCTTTGGTTTTGTGGGGTCCTAGTGCCATACTCCCTCAGATGGTACCTTGTGCCTCTGTATGGTGGTAGAAAACCAGGCCTGCAAGCATATCCTGCATCTACCAGGTAGAATTTACCTAGATAGTGCATGGTCTGCGGATTAGATTTGTCTAAGAGTTGTGTGAAATTGACTAAATTTGTTTTCAGCCATTACCTTGAGGGACTTTTAGTCCATCCGGTCTCTGAAGGACATCAACTAGGATAAGAGCATCATGAGCTGACCCCTCCCAACCAGCTAGAACATAGGTGAACCTTAGGTCAAAGTCTACTGCATCAAGGACATTTTGTGTGGTGGTTTGCTTCCTTCCAATAAAGGTGGTATGTGTTTGGCTGACACCCTGGCTAAAACATGTGTTCCATCAATGGCACCTACACAGTCCTACATAAATGCAGAACATGTGAAAATTGGGGTTATGATACACAACTGGCACAATAATTACACAAGGTCAGTGTTCAGGCAATTATTAGTGTCTAACCTTAAAGTAAGGGTTCCACCGACGACTGCTTTGTATCTTAGGATGAACTAAAGTGGCTGGATGTACTATCATCTCATTCCTCAACTCACCAACTGCATGCAGAACTTCCAGGAAATGCTTATGGATGGTTTCTGTGGACCTCCTAAAGGTGAAGTGGATACAACTAAAACGTTGGTTGTGCCCTACAACATGGAGGAACATGGCTACCTGTTCCTCAATGTTGCAATGAATGGTATCAGTGAGCAAACCACGGCTGCGGAACAGGTCACACAATTGAAAAAATGGGACTCTTCTGATCCTGAGTAGGCTAACACACTCTGTGTCATTGGATTGGTAGATGAAGCGTAGGTTGTTCTGTCGTTCAACATCCCTATCTGACATTGGGGCATAGGTGATGGATGGCCTAGAGGTGAGTTGGCGCCTAATTCTAGCAAAAAGCCAGGTTACAACTACATCAACTACAGATGCACCCTTACATATCATCTTCCGACGTTTGGCAGCATGCTCCATATCTAACCAGGTAAAACATTGACAGCATTAGGAACAGGATGAACAGATTATCCTGATGGTGGTACTACAAACAATTTCATGATCTGTAATACTAATGGCACGGCTGCTACATCAAATGATGAGCCTCCCAGTGCCAAAAACATCATTGACCACTACTATAGAGCTCAAAAATTTACCTTTCGTCACTGCAACCAAATAACAACTTGCATCTAACATAACATACATGCCCAAATATATTGCAAGATCTAAAAATAGGCTTACCATAAAGGGACAAGTACTACTCAGGCAAAGATCTACTTAATCATGCGACAAACAACCGGATCTGAGACATAGTACTTTCCAGACATTAGCAAATAAGGTGAGATTTATGATAAACGGGCCAACCAAAATCGTGTCAAAGTCCTACACAAGCAAGAGACATACGTCCAGATCTAATGAAAATAGTCGTCGAGAGAAGAAGAATCCGAGCAGAAACAATCACGATTTCAAAAGCATACCACGGAGGAGGGAAGGGAGGAGAGGAGGTGGAGCACCACGGCCACAAGCATGCGCCACTTTACCAGCAGATCCGAAGGAAGCAAGCTCTGGTGGCTCCGGCGTCGACGGAGGCGAAACCCTATCGCCCTTCGAGCGGGAGCAGCGTGACGGCGACAAGTGGGGAGTGAACAGTAGAGAGCCGAACGGAAACCCTAGCGACTGGAGCTGGTTTTATATGGAGGCCGGCCCGGCCCAGGAAGCTGCATTGCGGGAGCCAGGGGACGGGTGCGCGCGGCCTTGCCAGAGCCTGGCTTCGCTTGTGCGACTTTCACTCACGTTTTACCAGAGCCAGGCCCGCGTATGTTAAACCTGGCTAAATGGGCTGGCCAGGTAACTAAACGTTGGGCTCATGGCTAATGGGGCCTGGCTAGGAGATAGCCACCCAACCAAACAGACCCTATGCACTCATATGCAGCTGCCAACATAATTTAGTATCAACCAACACTAGTACATGCCCCTGGCACCTTCAGGAAGCACCAAGTAACAGTAGGAGGGTGCAAAAAGAGCATATACGTCCTCGCAAAAAAAGAGCATATAAGAACAATAATAAAAATAACTCGCAAGCTACTTTAGCGGGGGTGTAAGGTGTTATTCTTCAGACACCTGAAATCAAATCTTTCTTTAGGACGACAAGTCTCAACAATAGATAACATCCCTCTCAGCCGCTACTTGTTGAGTTCTTTCCTTCACAAACAGCAGTATATATGCTAACATGGTCCTCCCTTTCTGGCCCATATGGTGGTCCGGAGTTCATCGAAATTTCCATCTGACCGAAATGGTAAGTGGGCTAAGTGAGAAGCCCAATAGTTTACATCCACACCGAAAGCGCAAAGGCCCAACCCAGCCGCACAGTAGCGCAAGAAAAACACGACACTGCCCTCCTCGTCCTCCACCAGTCGACTCGACCCTCTCTCCCCTTCCCTTCACGGAAACCCTCCCCAAATCCGCAACCCTCTCCCTATCCACCTCGATTCCCTTCCTCCCGTAGCGGCGGCGGCGTGGGCGGCGAAGGCGGCGGGGCCATGGGCGGGGTCGGCGACGGCGACGCGTGGGCGGATCAGGAGCAGGGCAACGGCGGGGGCAGCCGCGGCGGCGGCGCGGAGGCCAAGCGGTCGGAGATCTACACCTACGAGGCCGGCTGGCACATCTACGCCATGAACTGGAGCGTCCGCCGCGACAAGAAGTATCGCCTCGCCATCGCCAGCCTCCTCGAGCAGGTCCCCAACCGCGTCGAGGTCGTCCAGCTCGACGAGGCCTCCGGCGACATCGCCCCCGTCCTCGCCTTCGACCACCAGTACCCGCCCACCAAGACCATGTTCATCCCGGACCCGCACGCGCTCCGCCCCGACCTGCTCGCCACCTCCGCCGACCACCTCCGCATCTGGCGCATCCCGTCCCCCGACGACGCCGCCGCCGACGGCGACGGCCCCTCCGCCAACAACGGCTCCGTCCGCTGCAACGGCGCCCCGCAGCCGGCCGTCGAGCTCCGCTGCGAGCTCAACGGCAACCGCAACAGCGACTACTGCGGGCCCCTCACCTCCTTCGACTGGAACGACGCCGACCCGCGCCGCATCGGCACATCCTCCATCGACACCACCTGCACCATCTGGGACGTCGAGCGCGAGGCCGTCGACACCCAGCTCATCGCCCACGACAAGGAGGTCTACGACATCGCCTGGGGCGGCGCGGGGGTCTTTGCCTCCGTCTCCGCGGACGGCTCTGTCCGTGTCTTTGACCTCCGTGACAAGGAGCATTCCACTATTATCTACGAGTCTGGTTCAGGTGGCGGCGGCGGCGGTGGCTCCAACTCAGGCGCTGGTGATGGTGGAGCTGCATCGCCAACACCGCTCGTCAGGCTGGGCTGGAACAAGCAGGACCCGAGGTACATGGCAACCATCATCATGGACAGCCCCAAGGTGGTCGTGCTTGATATCCGCTACCCGACACTGCCAGTGGTAGAGCTTCATCGCCATCATGCACCTGTCAATGCCATCGCATGGGCGCCTCACTCTTCTTGCCACATATGCACAGCCGGGGATGACATGCAGGCACTGATATGGGACCTATCATCGATGGGCACTGGGAGCAATGGCAGCAACAATGGAAATGGTAATGCCGCTGCAGCTGCAGCAGCAGAGGGCGGCCTTGATCCAATTTTGGCTTATACGGCAGGGGCAGAGATTGAGCAGCTGCAGTGGTCGGCGACCCAGCCTGACTGGGTTGCTATTGCATTTGCCAATAAGCTTCAGATTCTCAGGGTCTGATTGCCTAGTTCCACCTGTTTCACTGAGAAGACTTTGAGAACAGCAAACTTGGATGATGAGGTTAGGCCATGGGAGGAGGATAATCTTGCAATTGCATCAATGTTGGTTATCTATGCTGTGCACAACTGATATTCATGATGGGCTGTTTCTAGTGGTAGGACAGAATATTTGCTAGTTAGAAGCTGGAATTGGCAATGAACTTTGTTTGTAGATTAAAGTAGCTGTTCTGGTGTTAGTGTTGGTGACAATGGGAACTGAAGTTAGTTTGTCCTTTGTGCTAGAATGTTCTGCATCTGCTCAGTAGCATGTAGATTCACAGCTTAACTTGCTCATTGAACTTGCAATGGTCATATGTGCCCTATAAGGCTATAAGCGATAAGCTTTCTATGCGTGCGATGTTATTTTAGTTTTTTGGATTCCGTATGTGTATGTTTTCTGTGTGATCATGCAACTGATATTCATGGTGGGTTATATCTGGTGATTGAACCAGATGATTTGCTAGCTATTTCTGGGTTTTCATAGTAAGTAGCTACGCCAGATTTTGTCTTGGTAATAATTGGAATTTGGAACGGTAGCTAAGTTGTTCTTCGCTCTAGAATTTGTTCTGCTTGGTAGCATTTAGATATTGAATAGCTCTTTAGGTTGCTTGCTAGAATTTTGCAACCATTTTGTATACATTAGAAGGGTAATGTGTTGATATGTTTTTCAGTTTTACGGATTTCATGTGTTTGTTGCCTTAATGTTGATATACTTGCAAACCCATAGCTAAAGTTTGTCTACACATGTTATATCTCTCTGCTTTTGGATTAATTTGCATCATATAGGACATCTCTCTTTGATTTTGTATTCCAAAATACTGGTGCAGACAGACTTGATTGTTTTAACCTTGCATGCACTATTTAGCTCATAGCTTCTGCTGTTGTTGCAGCGACTTAGGAAAAATGAAATTTTCGTTTTTAAAGAATAGTAGCGTAATAAAGATCTCAGTCCATGTTACTGCATGCCACGAGTTTCATTCTAGGTGTTACATTAGTTTACCTTTAGTGGCTGCTTTGTGTATTCCTTTTGTTAAATTTGTCAGATTTGTGTTTACCTCTGGAATGGATAGGAAGACATGCATATGAGATGTGAGCGAGTGGCAAACTTCCCTTCTTGCATGACATGACACATGGTTCTTATCGAAATTCTTCCATCACTTAGCCACATCTATGGAACTTTCCACATAGATATATCTCTTTGTTTTGAGCTGAAATGTTGCCCTTTCATTGTATTGATAGTTTCTATTTACCAACCCCATGGAAGTTCCAAAACTATACGAACATTTGTGTACATGAGCTAATCAAAGAAAGGTTTTGTAAGACTTGGATTGCTATCCTCCGGAAACTGATAGGTCATTTAAAGCTTATGTGTCATTTTTCTTGCAAAAATTCCATAACTTTGCATAAGTTATCCAGTCCCCTTTTCCAGCTTATGTGTGCTTTTGGGGTGATTTTCTTGTACTCGGTTACATCAGCCCCCAGAATACCTTTGTATCTGGTTCTACTTTATATGCCCTCGTACTTTGTACATTTGGTGGGGAATCAGAATAAGGATGTTCCTTTTGTTTGGATCATCCATTAGGTACAGCAACCCTATTTTTAGTTGAGGGATTTCTGAAGGTGCAACCAGGATTATGATGTATTTTTGGAGAAACAAAAGGAAAAGAATATTTAAGTGGATAATTCTTAGTATTGTTTTTGTTGTATTTTTTATTTTCATCGCTGCCGAATATGTTTGTTCTGTTTGTCGACGTGTTTCTTTTATGAGACTAGATTTGCTATAACAAGGTTTTATTACCGAGACAAAGGATTTGGATTTCTTTCTCTAAAGAGTAATGGCGTGATGAAGTCAGTCAGATCATGGAAATGTATGCATTCGAGGTGTTATTTAGTTTACCTTTAGTTGCCGTTTTCTGGTTTCCTTTCTTTGCGAAATTTGTCGAACGACTGTTCAGTGTTCACCACTGGAGTGGGTGTCCGAATGGAAGGCAGGCATACGAGATGTATCACATGTATGGAAGTGGTAAACGAGGCTGTGTTTTTTTGGATGGAAATTTTTTTTCACCCCGTTTGATCAATAATTAAGGGTATTAAATAAAGTCAGTTTATAAAACTATCTTCCCCGGGTTAATTCACGAGACAAATCTAATGAGACATTTGACCGCACGATTAGAGGATAGTCACTGTAGTATTAATGTAGTGAATTATGGACTAATTAGGCTCGTTAGATTCGTCGCTCAAAGTTACACTCATTTCTAAAAATATTTTATAAATAGACTTTATTTAATACTTTCTCTATATTTCATTTGGAAATTTCAAATCACGGCCAGACCAGTAGCTTTCTGGAGGGTTTTTTTTCTCTCTAGACAATCTCTCTCTCCGGACCGCAGCTTTTTGCTGTGCTGAAGCAATGTCCTGGGTAAAGAGTTTCTGTTTACCAACCCCGTGGTTGCATACAGTGTGCAACTCTAAAGTTTCTTTGTTTAACCTTCAGTTTCTGTTTTCTTCCAGACCCTATTTTGGGTTTGAAGAAGTTCAAAAACCATGCAAGCCTTTGTGGTTGACAAGGATGAAAGGACAGTGTGAGATTCCAGGCTATACTATCCTCGGAAGGCAGATATCTCCGTAAAAAGCTGATTTGCGTCATTCCTTTTACCAAATTCACTTTGTTTTTCCAGTTTCCTTTTCCATGGTTGTTTTATTCATGAAAATAGGTTTTTGGGGTGATCGATCTTGTATTGGTGTATATCTACCAACGAATACCTTTGTACTACCTGTACCTCCGGACCTAAATAGAAGACGTTCCGACAAGCATTTTCATTCGGCCTGTCCAAAACGTCACATAATCACGACCGGAGGGAGTATCTGATTCTACCTCTATATATCCTCGTACTTTGTATCTTGAATCAACCAACAGTCATAAACATCCGCTTTTTTTTTTGGTATCCTTGAAAAAAACACACATCAGGATTACAAAGCACTTTTTGGTTTAACCCAAGGATAATAACTATGTGGATAAAATCTTTCCCCCTTACCTCCATCTATCTTTCTAAGGCGTACGCATATATTAAGATTCAAACTTTACGGTCTCTGGCCAATAATTTAACTAACAATTTTTAATTTTTATAATGTAAACTTCGTATGATTGGATTTGTGATCACTCTTTCCTCTTGCAGTTGCAACGAACCGACCAAGCATGCAACCAAGAGGCATGCGTTCTCTTTGAGATAATCCTCCACAGACTGATCGCAAAAATCTGTGGTGCAGTGCAGGATAGACTCGCCGGAGCGTTGGCATCCTTGGGTAGTTATGGACGCCGCTAACATTCTCTGGCTTTCTTCTCAGGTCGACCAGACACTGGCCATTCTCATGTTCTCCATCTCGTTAAACTTAAACACCGTCGCTCCCTAACCCACACGCTTTTGGGCCGAAAACTTTCCCAACTGACGAGCAGCAAGAATGCGCAAAGGCCCAACTCACACGGGCTGGTCCCCGCCTGGGCCGCTGCCAATCGCTGTGTGCTTGCACAGTTGCACGGGCGCGACGCGATCGTGATCGCTCCAGCGGTGGTCAGGCTCTGTCTGCTGCTGTGTACGTACGCGTATATACGCTGCCGGCACAGGTTGGTGGTGTCAGTTAATGAGATCCGATGGTGGAACAAAAACATGCATGCAGGGCCAACGTACAGTGCTGCCGGCAGCGCAAGCATGAATGCGCGCGCATCTCGCACACGTTTTCATCCACCGTACGTATTCTGCACCCGGGTACAAAATGGTAACACAAGAGTTACCAGAGTAAGGATATACAAAAAAAACTCATGTCATCATGGCAAAATGTGGCCACAGTATACGTAACGGTACATGGAAAGTAGCAAAGCACTAGCTTATATTGCTTTGAGTAAAGTGCACGTGCGGTCCTCAAACTTGTGCTGATGTGTCATGTCGGTCCACGAACTCACAAAGTATGTCACCGAGGTCCCTAATCGCTATTCGGGTCTCACTGCAGGTCCAAATGGGTCTAGACCCGTGACCCACGATGACGTGGCATACTTACAAGGCACTCATCTCCCTGTCGGTGCTTGGCGGCACTGCTCCTCCCTCGGTGCCGGTGGAGCTGGAGCCCCATGCTCCGTCTCCCGGCACCCCTCCGGCACAAGCTCAGAGCGGCCGCCTCCGTTTCCTTTCCACGCGCGCCTTCCTGCCTCCATCGCCGGCGGCACCGAGTCCTAGGTCCTCCACACGACGGCGCGGAGCTAGGATCCAGGAGGCGCCGGCCCTCCGCCCCTCCTTCTCCTCTCCTCCCAGCACGGGCCAGCAGTGGGGAGCAGCGGAGCGCCTGCACCAAGGAGGACCCCGCCCGCGAGCCGACGTGGGTCTCCTCGCGCTCGCCGGCCACCCTCCCGAGATCTGATGTGACCAAGCCAGGCCGGTGACGAGCTCTTCGACGGCGGCCGGAGCAGCAGCAGCCGGAGCCTGGCGCGAAGGAGCCAACGCGGCGGAGCAGCGAACGTGGAGCCGGGCGTGTCGCCAGCTCGTCGTTGTCCTCCGCGTTGGCCCTGTTCGCGCGGCCGTTCGGGTGGCCCAACCCATCCGCTCCGCCATGCCGACTGTCGGGCGCCACAAACTCCTGCCGCCGGGCATGGCGTGGCTCCCCTTCGGCTCTCGTCCCGCCGGGCAGCCGCCGCCGCCGCCGAACGAACCTGCCGGAGCCGATGCGGTGGGACGGCGCGAACTCGGCCATGGCGACGCGAAGCGCCGCCGGCGGGAACTGCTCCACCATCGTGTTAGGGCCCTTGGAGTAGCCGTAGGGGTAGCAGACGGCGGCGCCGCCCCGCGCCGCCGCAGAGCGGCCGGGAGCCCGACCAGACTGATGGGAACTAGATGGGAATTAAACACATGTTCTACAGTCATCTCCCAGTCAAGATATTCGTCTCCATCATAAGATCCAGAGTAGGTTGGTATGGTATTTTTACCTCTCATACCTTGATGACTGTCGGCTACATGTAGTTGTGGTTTGTTCTTTTTTTCCATCCCTGCAAACATCTGTACCTTGATTTCCTGCAATTTAGACTTTAAACAGAACTAGTTTTCTGGTTTTGATCAAAATAAATCTCTATGAGCTATTATATTTGTTGGTGGATACACACTCTCACACGTCTTACCAAGCTCTTACAAGGTTCTTACCACCGCAAAGCAGTGGATGGTACAACCGGTGGCTGGTTCGTGATACCTGTGAGAAAATAGTACCAAGATTGCAAGGGTCTTTCGTTGCACTGACCTGAAGTATAGTTTGTGGAGCTCGGAAGGCTAAATATGTAGCAAGGAGTAGCAAATAACGAATGCAGAATAGCAAAGTTCAATAAGTATCCAAAGTGCAAGTCACAATTGCTGGCTCAGACGTGTCCTAGGCATAGCACAATAAGTCGGAACAAGAAATGATGGATAAAGCTCACAGAACAAGCAAAAACAACACTCTATGCAATTGTTTTAAATCTTTTCAGCAATTTCCTCCAGGATTAGTAGGAATCAAGAATTTTTATTTTTTAACTATTTTTTTATATTTTTCTCTGAACAAGGATATCAAAAGATCCAACCTCACAAATTTGCAACTTTTTTGGAGCTAGGATGCGGTCTACAGAAAATCAGGAACGTTTCTTGAAAAGTTGAAAACAACTTGATCAATTTTTTTCTGTATCTTCCTGATTTGTTTTGAATTTTTTGACTCGACCGGGCTTGTTTGGGTCACCCCTGAATGAATTCATGAATCTGCTGTAAAAATTTGAGCCAAAACGGAGCATCGAGTGAAAAGTTATGCCTGTTTTATGGAAGGTATATTAAATTATATTTTCCAAAGGCACGAAAAACAGCAGCGGCTAGGGTAAACTTCCTCCTAGTGTCTGCGGCAACAAGCAATAGGTATTCGCCAGATGAAACAAGGATCAAGTATGCAATGCAAAAGCGATCAAAGCGGCTTGCAACCCATCTAGTTCCTGAGATACACAGAGTTCAACAAGCTACAAGTGAGTTTAAGGATTTTGCCTTTATTTGGTGGTACGGGCTAGCTGCAACTAATGCTTTACCTAGTACATGAGAACAACTTAAAGAAGCAATGCGTGATCGTTTTATTCCTCTTTCTTATAAACGTGATTTGCTTAGAAAAATGCAGCACTTATTGCAGGGCAATATGTCTGTTCAGGAATACCATAAAGAGTTTCAAAAGTGTAGAATATGTTGTGAAATTAAGGAATATGTAGAAGAAACAGAGAATAGATTTTTGTATGGTCTTCGACCTGAAATTCAGAATATTCTTGTTGATCACTCTTATAGTTCTCTTTCACAATTATTTGAACATGCTTGTATGGCTGAAAAACAACTTTTAGGTGATGATAATGTGTCAAAATTAATTGCACCTATTTACCAAGATGATGTACAATATTTTGAGGAGGACACCATCCCTTTTCTTGTCCCTAACATTTTGCAGCATGTACATAATGAAGATGGCCATACAAAAGAACAGGAACTGGTAAATTTTTCAGGTAAAAACTCTCTTGATGTGCTGAATTTGCCCTCCAATGATGCAAATAATGCTATACTAGAACCTTCTCTTGTATTACCTTTGTCACAAGTAGAGAAGGAGCATGATACTTTTGATTTGAAGCAATATACATGTGCTGAAAATAATATTATTATGCCGATTACTTGTGCACATGACGAACTAAAATTATTATCTTCTTTAAACACTTTGGGTTATATTGAGTTTGATACTTTATGTGCTCTTAGTAGTTTGGAAGAGAAATTTAGATGTGCTGAGTTGCCATGTTTGTCTACTTGTACATATCATTTTATTGGCAAATATAATTGTAAAGGAGAGTATATGGTGCATCGAGTCTATATTTGTGCAAATCTGAAATATCCTTTTGATGTACAAGATTGTGATCAACTAGATTGTCTATCTAGTTTTACTATAATAAATCGGGTTCACTTTCAAGAAGGGGAGCATTTTTTGCTATTACCTATGTGTGCTAGTGCTGATTTTTCTTGTATTGAACAGATACTAGCGGTTATGCAACCATCTATGCCTGCATTGTGTTTGGTTAGTGCTAATCTTTTACAGGATAGTATTGAAAAAGATCATGTGCGTTTCGATCAAAGAGCCTACGTATTTTCCGACAACTCTATAGGAGAAGATGCTTTGAGAGATTGCAAATATGGTCATGTTACCCCCACAATATTCTCAGTTCCCATATTTTCTACAACCTCGTGTTTCTTCGTGTTGTGTAGGGCCATCTTAGAGCACAAACGACGCCGAGGACGGCTTTTCGTCAAGAAGGGAAGGATGATGAGGACATGACACCCATACATATGTCCATGAGGGGTGCATGGGGTGGATAAGGAGATCAACAAGGTTTTCTAAGTCAAGAAGAAGGCCCAAGGCTAATCCGATTCGTGTCCCCAAGGTGGAGGCCAAGGAAACTCAAGTTCGAGTCGGCCTCGGAGTCCAGGAGTAGCCCGCACTAAATTCGTCGCCCAGGTCGCATACGGGCTCGGTTTTTGACGTTCTACATATGCTTGAAAAGCTAAGGAGATAAGCTTTCCAATGGCACCGGTCCCACCTCAAAATTCTTTCTGAGTCATCGGTAATCGTCGAAATAATTGGATGTCCAGAATCTACCAGGGTGCTACGCCGCCATCTTTTGGGTTGTTGGCCCGTGTATCATGTTAGGGTCCATTGTGGACGTGATTAGGGGGTTATGCACGCCCCAACCCTCATATAATCAGTAGCCGCTGCCACATTAGGGTTTGGGTTTTGCTTAGATTAATCTGTTGAGAACAGTTTCACCCGTTCGTCGGTTTGTAGAACCCCAACTATCGTGCTTAATCATACATCTGCAGTGTTACTTCCTTTGAGAGCTGCTTCTTTCGAGTTCTTGCTTGTGTTCTTCGTTTCGCAGGCAGGGATTAGCCTTCTTGGCGAGGTCAACCGGGTTGTGACACGGTTGATAACCAGAGGAGTCGTGGTGCTAAGATTGCAGGGTTCGAGTTTGCTGACTTGAAGCCGGATCGGTGAGTTGCGCTCCGCCCAAAACGAGTTATCCTTCACCTGACGGAAGATCGGGAAACCCGTATGCGACCTGGGCGACGAATTTAGTGCGGGCTGCTCCTGGACTCCGAGGCCGACTCGAACTTGAGTTTCCTTGGGCCTCCACCTTGGGGACTCGAATCGGATTAGCCTTGGGCCTTCTTCTTGACTTGGAAAACCTTGTTGGTCTCCTTCTCCACCCCATGCACCCCTCATAGACATATGTATGGGTGTCATGTCCTCATCACAGACGCCGCTTAGGCACGATGCCCATGGCACGCACGGGCCCGGCAGGACGCGGTTGAACACCTTGCTCACCCCACCCCCGACCGCCGCCTCGCTGGCTGCCGGGGCCCCAGCACACGAGCGGGCCGCCGGAGCAGAGGTACCGATCGCCGGCGATGAGGGCAGCGGAGTAGTTGCCATATCATCCGTCCACGCTGGCATGCCACACCGGCACTAATCCCTCATTTGCATCCGATTGGACGGTTAATGAGACCTAAACAGAGATTAGGGACCATAACGGCACAATTTGTGAGTTCGTGGACCAGCATGACACAACGACGCAAGTTCGAGGACCGCTCGCGCATTTTACTCTATTGCTTATTAGTAGCATCGATGCTGCTTGCTGGCTGGCTTCGTTCAGTGGGACTCGATCTACACAAGGCCATCGATGATCCAATGGACACATGCTGCTGGCACATCTTTCCTTTACCCTTTGGCCACCAGCGACTTTTGGAAGGTGGCCAGCAGCAGCAATGGCAGCAACACCACTCCACCCCACCAGAGACCAATAGACCATGCATTGCAGGAACAAGTTAGGCCAGCCTGCTGTAGTGGCCTGTGACGATGAGGTTAGCCCTAGGAATAAGCTAAGGCACCCAATCCAGTCCACTCCATTCCTTATGATGTGCCCGGCCTACAAACTCGTATATGCATGCACTGATATATGATAGTCACCTTTGAGGTGGTCTGGCGCTCTGGGAGGTTGGAATTGACACCACCACCACGCTACTGCAACTTCCTTGCTAGCGCTAGAGAGTATTCAATTCGGCTGCAAAAAAGAGGCAAAGGAATTCAATTCCAAATGGACCCGGACACCACCACCACCATGCCAAGCAAAGGTGTCAACAATGGGGGTGTGATACTTCATCATGAGATATATAGATGTATAGACAGATGGATCTCCAGTAAGAATTATATTGACAGATTCCAGGCAGCTGCTACTAGCTACAAGGAAAAGGATTGAGAGATGCACAAGAAAACATACCAGTAAAGTGACGTGCAAAAAAAGATGAAGGTGTGGGTGACCTTGTGGGTCGATGGGGGTGGTGACAACACGGGCATCTTTCGCCCTCATCATCAGGGCCCAAGACACGTCCAAGTGGGGGCATGAACAACCTTGGAAAAGATGAGATCTCCTCGGCTCACCTTTCGCCTTCTTTTTTCCTCGCCCATGGCCTGCGCAAGCTACGCTGCAATAGATCAGGATTTGTTTTGTAATTTGTTTTGGTTGAAGAGTCACCGCTCATCATGCATGGGGGTACTACAAAAGTGCCCTTTTCATTTGCCTCCAGGTCCTGCATTGGCTAGAGAACAGCATGACCAAACTATAATAAAGGCCGGCCACAAACACCCATGCCTTCAGAGGGGGAATATGCCACCTCATGTGGGGGCACAATTGGGCTACCTCTCCTCTTTTCTTGTTGCATCCAAAGTGGTTGCGTTGCTTTGTTGCAACTTCATCACCTCCCTCCCATGCATGCATCCCCGGCCCTGATCCATCAGCAGGCACACATGTACATGCATCATGCATTCATGCGTTTGCATATATGACATCTTGGCTTGCACGCCAGTAGTGGGGTGAAGAAATCTAGGTTTTAGAGCTTGGAAAGAGATGGGCCATGGGAGAGAAAAAAAAGGCACTTATGCAATTTGATGAGGCACGTTGCATTGCCTTGTCATGTTGGCCACCATCTTATTTTTCTCCCGTCTTTTGTTCCCTTTGTTACTGTCTCCACCCCCCACCATGGGAGATCCTTCTTCTTTCTCTCCTTTAGACATATCATGGCGCAACAAAAGAATGACTTGTAGCTAGGCACCCTCCTTTCAATCCCATTCGATTCCGATAATTATTTGGTCCATTCTGCTTCAACGGACGCGTGCATCCACGAGCAACACCACACCTTTTCACTTTCTCTTGACAGGCAATTTTCTTTTCATGTATCCATCTAGTTATTCTTTCCACTTATTTATCGCATCCTATTGGATGAACAAACGATGGAAATTCCCAACTCGATCTCTTTTCCCTTGTTTAGCATGCCGGGGCCAGGGATAGAATAATTGAAAGGAACGAAAACACGTGAGTGGAGAGCTATTCACACGTACTGTGTATTTTGCTAAGAAATAAAACTTGTCTAAGATGTAATTAACCGGTTTATGGAAATTCAGCGAACCACTTGTTTCGAATCCTAAAAGGCCTTTCAGGGCTGATCATGTTCCTGGTGAGGTTGCACTGGGTAGGGAACCACAGAGACACGGAGACAGCCAATGATAATTGCTTGTTGGAAGGATCAATATGGCTCGATCGAATGGTGTGGCCCACGTACACTAAACTGGAGTAAAACAGTAGCCAGGGCGTGGGAAACCTTTTCCATTTCTTGAGATTCCGTGCCGGTAATCCCTGCTTGTAGTTGTTGCAGGGATGGGACCGTCCTTCACATGCATCCAGCATGCAGTGGGGCAGTGCCCCGTGCTCATGCATGTCTGATGATGTCTCTGCTCCAAGACTTGGCTACCACTGGAAATATCAGAAAACGGGTGAACACAGCGATCGATTCCGAGCGGAATTGCGGAAAGGCTGATGGTCGGAATCCGTTACTTGCCAGTGCTGATCAAAGGACGTACAGGTTCTGAGGCTCATCAGCCATCACCATGGCTTTTGGCCAGAGCAACCGATCGAGTGTTCAGTGTGGTGGTGTTTGGTGTTGTGATCAGAAAGGAAGGCAGCTGACACCAAGCACAATGGCTGCCGGATGGCGCGCACCCCGCCACCGATCGGAAAAAGCAACCGCGAAAGCGGAGGCCGGGAAGCGTGATGCGTCGCAGGCTTGCAGCGACGGCGATCAGCGAGAGCTTGCCCCCGGCCGACAGCACGGCCATGGCCAGCCGCGATATATATCTCGAGGGGATCGGTGTGCTTCCGTCTCTGGCGGCAGCGGCATCATTGCATTGGCCGGACGATCGGTGCTGGTGCAGCCTGCATGCAGTCAGGGATGGGCGCAGCTGTTACACGCTGCGCGACGCACGGGAGTGGGAAAGGGGTCACTTCGTACATCCTCAGATCAGATGAGTGTTAATTTGGTTTCACTTTGAGGCAGCGACAGTGATCTGATTAACCATTCACGGAACGGGTAAAAAAGGGAGTGGTGGCCGGGGCATGCAGGGGAAGGGAAGAAAGAGGTCGCCGTGGTCAGGGTCAGATAATGTGGGGGACAGCGTCTACACCGGCGACCTGCCCGGAGCCATTTATGTGCGTGATCTCCAACGGCAGCTGCGGATCTCGCAGCCGTCCAGGCCGGGCAACTCATTATTACTCTCGTCGTGCATCGGTCACCAGCCGGCACGTACGGCATGGGCACGGCAGGCAGCCACCTGCTGCCGATTGCTACGAGCTTCAGACAGCGGTTAATGGTGGTTTCTTCCCGGCTCTCTGTCTCTACCTTTACCTCTCCTCTACCTCTTTCTCGGCGGCGATCCCGGGCGTACTGGACTGGTGGTGGTATACTATCTGCTGGTTTGTTTGTACTAAGAGAGTGTTTGGTTCGGCCAACGATAACGCAAATAAAAACGGAATCTAAGTTACACCGTAATCAGAAGGTGGATCATCGATTGCGGTCTTAGTTTGGTTTCGGAATGTAATGACATCGGATATCAGCCAGTGTCCGCGTCCGTATACCTGCTTGCCTGCTTTGCTGTGCTTTGCGGCACCGTGAAGTGATAACACCAGCATACGAGGAGAATCACAAATGAATAGTCAGGTATTAGATTACTGACTGCACCGAACCAAACACATTTAACGTGATTTGTTACCGGACGTAATTGGATTACGTTACGGAACTCCAAACCAAACGCTATCTAAAGATCAATCAACCTGATTGCTGCTCTATGGACTGATTGATCACTGGCAAAGACTGCTGCTGCTGCTGCTGCCATTTATTTTAACCTGAAATTATTGTGTTAAACGTCTGAAAGTAGGTTGTGCTACCTCAACCTGTTGTCAACGAAAGTTTGCCAAGCACTTGTTTAGCTTGTACGACGAAATACAAATGCCTTCCGCTGTCATCACCACAACAGGCAGTGTGCACTGATGGTTCAGTGCTGTTAAGAGAACCGAAAGCGAATTCCCAGTTGCTGGCATTTTACGCTCCTGGCGCCATGTGTAAAAAAAGAAAGACATGCAGTCCCGTGCGTACATGTGTAAACAAAAAGGCATGCAGGTGCCAAGTGATGGGGCATCATATATTTGGATTTGATGGAATCTACTCAGCGTTTCAACGACTCCACTAGTCCCATCCAACACCGCCACCGAAAGAACCCCAAATTCAGTCTCTCCTCGGAGGCAACCCATAAAAAAACATCAGTTGGTTGGTTAATTGTTGACCAGGTTCTAGTCTCGAAATAGAGGAAAACAAAACAAATTGGAATGCACGATCTATCCAAAAGAATCTATACGTTGGCCTCTGCCACGGCGCGCCGGTGAGGTCAGGACAGGAGGACGTGGAGCGAGGCGTTCTTGGCTGCCGCGCACACGGGGCACGCCTCGGCGGCCGCGTCGCACACGCCGCACAGGCACAGGTGCCGGCACGGCAGCAGCAGCACGCACGCGTCCGCCGCGCCGCACGACCTGCACGCCCTCCTGCTCCCGCCGCCGGCGGCGCTCTCTCGCTCTGCCTCGAAGCAGCACGACCGCGCGTCCTCGGCCTCGGCCTCGCCCGCGCCCTCGGCGCGCTGCGGCGCCTGGAGGAGCTGCTCGAGCGTGGCGCGCAGGCCGGCGGCGGCGGCCTCGTGTCCCGTGGCGACGCCCCGCCACGCCTGGCCCTCGGTGCCCATCCGCCGGAGCCTCTCGCCGAGCTCCGCGCCGCGCGCCAGGGCGCGCTCCAGGTCGGCCTCCGCCGCACGCAGGCGCCGCGCCGCCGCGCGCTCCACCGCCGAGACCACCGCCCGCACGTGCCGGCGCCGCGCCTCCTCCAGCCCCGCCCGCAGCCTCTCGTTCTCGGCGCGGACGAGCGCGTCGACCTCGACGCCGTGGCGGTAGAGGCACGACAGGACGCCGTGGGAGGGCCCGCTGGTGGACGCGTCGACGGAGCAGAGGGCCCTGCCGCCATGGACGTCCTCCGCGGGCGCGAACACCGGCGCCACCGGCACGGGGAGCAGCGCGCGGTGGGCCTCCATGATCTGGCCGGCGCCCACCACGTCGCAGGTGCGCGCGCGCTTCCTCGGCGCGAAGCAGACGCTGCCGTGGAGATTTGTGGTGTTGTTGTTGTTGCAGGTGAGGTCGCTGAACACGGTGTTGCCGCCCACCTGCTGCTCGTGCTGCGCCGCGGGAGTCAGCAGGTGGCCGGCGGCGAGCTCGCCGAGGAAAGCCGTCGCGTCGTCGCCCAGCGCTGGCCTGCTGCGAGACACGACACGAGCAAGCGATGAATGGATTGATCAGCCGACAGACGGGAGGCACGGTTAAATAGCCCGAGCATGTGGGGGAAGGAGGGGAGCGCGGGACGCGTGAGCGCAGAGAAGAAGGCGATGGGGGGCAAGGACGGGGCTGACGAACCTGCTGATGGCGCGGGAGTCATGGCGGAAGGCGTGGGCGAGGTGCTGCGCCTGCACGGCCATCCCGCCTCGCGTACGCGCGCGAGAGAGGGATGAGATGGCGGCACGAGCACGACGAGGATGCCGTAGGGCGACGACGACGACACGGGCGTGGGATCACGTACGCGAGGGGTGTGTGGGAGCACACGGGGCAGGGCGAAGTTTTATATGGCAGGCAGGAACCCCTAAGCAGAAGAGGCACGTCGGAGTCGGATCAAGAGGCAACAAATGCTGCTGCTTGGTTTGACTCGCTGGGGGAGGAGAGAGTCGATGGAGCAAGCGGCGCGCATCGCATCGAGCAGATATATTGGACGGAGAGGCAAGCAAGCAGGCCTGGCCAGGCAACGGATGCCCTGCCTTTTTCTTTCTTCCCTCCAGCCTTTTGCTCTTTCCCAGCTTAATAATTTTATCATCGCATACTCCGTCGGGGACTTTGCTCCCTGTGCAGTCGTGCTTTGATGCTTTCGGTTGCAGAGGCAGCGATGGTGAAGCGACGTGGGATTCGGGAACGGGTAGAGAGGACCAGATCACCAGATGGAAGCCAACGCGCCCGTGCGAATCTCGTGTTGTACCATTGCTTGCAACCAAGGCAAAAGGAAAAAAAAAGATCAAGTACGGATTGGTAAAATAAAAGTTTGTGTCCAACGATTTTCCATATGAATGTAGCAAATGTCGGTTATATAGCAATATATCGTGGGCAATAAAGTTGACGTACTGGGCTTTTATGTCCAACGATTAAGTTTTTTTTAAAGACAATGGACATAGATCATATCCACACACATATATAAGTTTTTTTATAGCATACATTGAGTATATGGAGATACTATTTTATATAGTATTATAAAGGTATAATCAAAATATATTTAAAAATATGGTTGATTTTGAAATTTTTTCGTGTAACTCGTTTTGAAGTATCTTAGAATTAGTATATGAACATACTAAAAATAATAAACTAGTATGCAGACATACGTACAATGGTATATTGATGGTGGGTGTAGTACACGCATGTGCAGATAAAACTCATCCTATATATATATATATATATATATATATAGATATAGATATATATAGAACCTATAGTCTATTGCCGGCCATAGAATAACTATTTTATAGCCACTTTGAGTTACTATAATTACTATAGTAATTCACGAGATTTTAGTAACTTCTTACTAAGTAATTTACTATAATATAATGATAAATATCTCCATGTGTGTTATAGTAACCCAATTACCATAAATATGTATTGAAATTATAGTAAATTACTACATAAAACTACAGTAAAAAGAGGTGGCTACACAATAACTATTCTATGACCGGCCATAGAGTATACCTTCCATATATATATATATATATATATATATATATATATAGAGGACGAGTTTTATCTACACATGCGTGTAGCTACACCCACCATCAATATACCATTGTACGTATGTCCGCATACTAGTTTATTATTTTTAGTATGTTCATATACTATTTCTAAGATACTTCAAAACGAGTTAGACGAAAAAATTTCAAAATCAACCCTATTTTTAAATATATTTTGATTATACCTTTATAATACTATATAAAATAGTATCTCCATATACTCAATGTATGCTTACATACCTAACGTATATATCATCACAGATAGTCTAGTATCATCACATACTACATGTACATACTCTTCGTCGGATCGAATTCATCATGTATCATGAGATATATAGGTGGGTGTAGCTACACGCGCGTGTAGAATGGATTTTTCATATATATATATATATATATATATATATATATATATATATCTAAAATTTCATAAATTTTAGACTAAAAAAACTCAGACCGAAGAACAATCAAGATAAATAGCTAGAAGACTACAGAAGAAAATTAGAAAGACTAAGCTTCAAACTTTTTTTGTTGTCTTTGCTTCAAACTTGTTCTTTTATCTTCGCATAGCAACATCTCTTCGCATCATTTGTCTACTTAGAAACTTGATGTCAAAATTGTGCTGCTAGAAACAATCTATCTCATGAAACCGCACTGAATCAATCTCAATCACATCTAGAAACAAACTTCTTAGCACAGACATTTACCGCCACCTCCCGATTGGCTAAATAAGCACAGAGCACCTGTATCTCTCAAGTCTCAACGCCTCAAAGAAGGAATATAACACCATCCACAGAGGTGTTATCACCGCGTGACCGAACGAAACGGTGCTAGATTTTTACTTGGAGAGAGATCCGCACCAATGAAGGAGTGCGATGGAGAGAGAGCCGGTGCCACGACGACGCCTCCAACGAGGGAAGTGACACCCGCATGCGTCACCATTGTCAAGCCAATAACGGCCACACCAGTGAAGCTGTAACAAGCCTATGCGCACCTCCCAATGGCCACAGTCATGGCGCCATAGTTGCATGAACGTCTTCGCCGACCGAAATCAAGCCCGCGCCGTTTGAAAGCCACGCTGACGGCCATCGCACGCCAAAAGAGCTCTCGCTGTGCCGCACATCGACGCGCCCGCTGCCAGGGTCCCGAGACACCGTCCAAGAACCTGTGCTAGGCCGGCCCGCAGCCACGGGCACACTGAGGAGCCCCGCCGTGCCAACTGCCGCTGCTGACCACGCGTCAGTAGAGCCCGCGCCGCCCGCTGGTGTAGCCGCTGCCAGGGCCCTGGGTCGCCCGTCCAAGGCCCTGCGCCCGGCTAGACGGCCGCCGCTGCAGCAGCCTCTAGCGCTGAGGACCTCGCCACCGTAGCCCTATTCATTGGCCGCCACAACCTTGGAGCAGATCCATCAGGGTGGACGACGGATCCACCACCGGGGACCACTGATCTGGCCGCGTGACCCCGGGTGGCCGCCACCTCGCCGGAGAAAGGGGCAATCGCCGCCCGCACGGCGTGCCCCCACCGGCTGGCCAAAGTTGCCCCGGTAAGTGATATAGCAATATATAGTAATAATATTTGTTTGAATGTAATCACTTATTGACAAATAACAAAATGGCTTCGATGGCTTTTATGATTGCATCAAGCTCGTGTATTTTGTATCTGACTTCTCATTTGTGTTTACCATTTGTCCTTTTATGAAGTGAAAGCTTTTACTTGGACCTTTCATGGTCCTATCTTATATCAAGTGGCTTTTGCGTTTGATTTACTTGGCTCTTGGATGGAGTTTCTCTTTTTTTTTTCATTTTGCTTTCAAACTTCCTTCCACGTGTTCTGATCACGGATAATGCGTTCATAAAAAAGGCAGAAATTAAATAGTGGCGGAGCCGTGATTTTCATATTGGGTATCCCCTGCATAAAAGACAATATTATAAATTTAAGTGCAAGTAGTTCACATAATAGCCCTCACCACTGTTTTAGATAAAATGGTTCAGTTGTGTGGTAAATTTGGGCTTGTAAAGAGAAATGAATGCTCTCCTTGTTTTTAAATATATGATGTTTACGATAAATAAATTAAATTATTTTTAAACTAAATTGATTGTACTAAACTACGTATATTTTAGAATAGTACTAGACCGGAATAAGGTTTATTCTTCTTGTCTTACCCTTTTCTTTAGAATGGTACTAGCTTACCGCACAGTTTGTCACTGCCCTCCCAATCTTGAGCGCTGGTTTCCGTTCGGACGGCTGTGGGAGTGAGTTCAAGTCAAACCGCAGAGGATCTCGTTACACTTCCCAGTTCCCACACGGAAAAAAGAAGAAAGCCACGTAACAGAGCTCGAGAAGTTGACTAGCATAGCGAGGGGGCGAGGACGGAGAAGTAGCGGCGGCATGGGGTCGCCCAAGGCGGCCAAGAGCATGGTGAAGCAGCGCATCTGCCGTCGCCGGTTCAGCGCGCTGTTCGCTGCCGCCCTCGTCGCCGCCGTCCTCGCTGTCGTCGTCTTCTCCGACCTGTTCGCGCAGGATCCAAATTGTGAGCTTCCCGTAGTTGCTGAGCTAAATGACATCTTTCCTCTCTTGATTTCTTCTTCCCCTGTCACCGAATATGTATGTGTGTTCTTACTAGAAGTTTCTTGGGACTCGTAGCATCCTCGCAATTCACTGCCGTAGATGGGGACAACAACCTCCGGCCAGTGCGCGACAAGTCGGAATCCACAGGTAAGTCAAGAAAAAGAAGATCGAATTTATGTGGGCTTCAGTGGGTTTTCCTCGTCTTATGTTCATGATTCGGGAGGATTGGGCTTCTCAAAGCAGGAAAGGGTTTTCATTTTTTAATCCCTTTTACTTACTGGAATCTGGGTTTTGGAATCTAGTTGACTGGATTGGTCGGGTTTGATAATTTCGTTTGCAAGGTTTAGAGGCCGGAGGATCTCCCAACAAGGAGGATCTTGCAACAGTGAAATCTGATCAAGAACTCGATGCTGGAAATTCTGGTGTGGCATTGTTACTTCTCACGCTACCTAGTACCTACTTCATGCCCCAACCCGAGGGAGTGAGGGGATTAGCTAATTTAAAGTTCTGAATCTCACGAGTTGCTGAAATGTAGAACCCAATCAAGCTTTCCAAGGCACGGTGCCTGCAGTGGGCGAGGGAGGGACAGCGACGGCAGTGCCGGCCCAGGGAGAAAGAAGCACCGGAGGATCTGGTATGTCTCCCTGATCTCATCGTGAAGTAGTTTGGAGATGCTACTAATGCGGCTCACACTGTATATACTTTTTTGTTGTTGTTACTTGGACTCGCATCTAGAACCTGTGGAGAGAAGCAATCTTCCCTGCAGGATCACCTGCTAAGTCACATACTGTGCATATACATCTCGAATTGTGCTGTTTGTTTCTATGCGTACAATTTTGTTAATACACTGCTGGATAGATGTCTGTCTGTACCAGAGGTTCAGAACTAGTATGACACAGAGCGTTCCAACTTCAACTGCACTATCCAGCAGCAAGGGATAATAAAAAGGGCTGTAAATTGGGTAAATCTCTTCCTTGAACTGGAGCAAAAGATACAGATATAAACTAGTGATATGCTTTAGATGGACCGCAGGGGAATTAACAGTTTGTAGGCGTTTCTTACATTTAGCTGCTAATTTCTCGTACGGGTGGTCCACATATTTGAAAGGGTTGTGCTGCACACGGCCAAAAGTTGTTCAAAGGAAATAGCTATGAAAACTAAACAAGATTCATAGTTCTGACTACATTGGTATGAAGAATTGGAAGATAACATTGCTAAATTTTCTTTATATCTACCTATAGGCTACACTTTAGATATAACTGAACAGCTTGTTTATCTGAGGGCAACAATTCAGTTACCCAAATATGATGGCTGCATTTATTTTTATTTGCTTTAGATCCTCCATATAAAGGTTACATTTTTGAAACCTCAGCTTACAGCAAAAGGCTTACAATTAAGCCTGTCACTAGTGAATTGCAAACGAACGAGGAGGAGGAGGTTTGATTGGCAACCAAATGTACTTTTGGTGAAGTTATTTTGTGAAATTGCCACAGCAAAACATATTTTCCTTTCATTTTTATTTCTAAATGTATCACAATCTTCATATACCATGGCTCACGGGACAACAGGTTTCCAAAATTGCTGTAAAATAGGAACATTTATTGTTGCCAAACAACGGTTATGCTCTTCATTAAAATAAATAAACATACTTTTCAACTACTAGTAGTATCCCACTAGCACCCATATTTTGCTGGTTTCTTGGACTAGATCTACTTCTAGTTTTATTTTTATTTTTTTGCGAGGTACTTCTAGTTTTGTTTGCTTATACTTAGGACATGGGCACAGTCCCTTCCTCACTTTTTTTCCATTTCTATATCTAAATATATATTAACAAAAATCACAGTTGTATATAAGTATTTTGAGGTTGAGCTTATCGATATTATTCTCCGTATGACTTATCTACACATTTTGATCTATAATCGCAATCAAAATTTAAAAGTTCGATTGCACATATTCTAAAAGATGAAATGTATTTTGTACTGGAGGTATTCATCCTATCAAGTCCAGGTGTACAATTTGGTTGTGTTACATTAGCACTACATGACCGAAAGTGTATGATATTGCAGAATGAAATCATCAAATGATGTATCATCAGATGTTTCTCTGCTGGTGTGATTTACTGCCATTAAAGTACATGGCAACTTTATCCTGAACTGCATACAGATATAATCCATCAAGAAGTTGTTTATTATCACAACCTACATACACTTTTGGTACACCGTACACCAGTAGAGCTTGTTCCGTTTAGTTCCTAATTTTTTCCCTAGATGCCAAATGGAACAGCTCTATAGCAGCCAAATACTTTCTTTGCTCGCAGTTACAATTGCAATTGTTCATCAAATGATCAAACATGAATTTGATAGTTATTTCCCAGTGACAGGTACTAACATTTAAAACTGTGATTTCAATATTATTTACCAACAGGTATAGTTCAGTACACGAAATGCACACCTGGAACTGGATCAACCATCTGTGATCTTTCCAATCAGCGCTTCGACATCTGTGAGCTTTGTGGTGATGCTCGAACCATCGGCCAATCCTCCACTGTAATATATGTTCCACAGTCCCTCACTTCCAATGCCAAAGAGTGGAGCATTCCGGCACAGTCCCGCAAAAGTCTTCCATGGATCAAGAAGGTGACTGTCAAATCCCTGAACGCTTCCCAACTGGAGCCAAGCTGCACATCCAGGCATGCCATAGCAGCCATTGTCTTTGCATTAGGTGGGTTTACAGGGAATGTTTGGCATGACATCAGTGATGTTCTAGTCCCTCTGTTTCTTACTGCCCGCCAGTTTGATCGAGATGTCCAACTACTGATCACCAACAATCAGCCCTGGTTCATCAAGAAGTACTCGGCAATCTTTCATCGCCTCACGAAGCATGACATTATCGATTTTGATACAGACAAACATGTCAGGTGCTATCCACATATCATTGTTGGACTCAGGAGCCACCGGGACCTTGGTATTGATCCGAACTCTGCACCACATAACTACACGATGATGGACTTCCGTTTGTTTGTCCGTGAATCCTATGGATTGCCTGCACCGGAAGTGGATATACCATACAGGGCCGAGAAAGATGATCCAGAGAGGAAGCCTCGGATAATGTTGATTGACCGGGGCAAGACACGGAGGTTCATGAATGCTCCTGACGTTTTACAAGGGCTTGATTGGTTTGGCTTCGAGGTGGTCAAGGCAGATCCGAGGATCGACTCCAATTTTGATGAATTTGTGCGCCTGGTAGACTCATGTGATGCAATCATGGGTGTTCACGGCGCAGGCTTGACTAACATGGTGTTCCTGCGGTCAGGTGCAGTGTTGGTGCACGTTGTACCATACGGGATTGACTTCATGGCTGATGGATTCTACGGGGCACCTGCAAGGGACATGGGCCTCAGACATGTGCAGTACAGCATCAGTCCGGATGAGAGCACGTTACTGGAGAAGTATGGTTGGAACCATACGGTAATCAAAGATCCAGAAGCCATCAGGAACAGTGGGTGGGAGAAGGTTGGGGAGTTCTATATGTCCACTCAGGACATCGTGCTCAACATGACAAGGTTTGGGCCTAGCTTGTTGAAGGCAATAGAGTTCATTATGTAGGTGCATGAGACGAGGTTTCTGTTAGCTTCGGAAATTTCATCATTTTTCACTGAAAAAAGAAGCAAATTTACACTTTGTTTTTATAGGGGTTCCTCTTCTTCTCGTGCTGCTTCTGTATATAATTGAAAATGTACGATTCGATTGACAGTGTGTGGATGTTACAGAAAAAGATTATAATAAGTCTAGTTTGGTTTGCTGGTGTTCAGTTTTAATCATGGCCCCATATTGCGTTTTGGCATCTTGTTTGCTTGTAAACAGACACAGTGAAACTAATGTAACAAACAGGGGATATGATGCAACATCCTAAAATAGTGAATTATTTTTTGCTAGCAACATATTTTAGGATCAACATATGCATAGACGCATAGTAGTACCAACTCACGTATAGTCTATAGCGGTAATCAACTTATCACTTATGTGTAGTAGTATCAAACATATGTGGCCTTTCATGAATCGATTTCCTTGGAAAACTGTCCCTGTTTTGTTGATTGCGAAGGAGATGATTGAGCACGCTGTACCAGTCGCTCAAGCCTCAAGGGCAGCAGTGACTCAACGTCCTGTTCGCCTGACGGGTGGTAGGTGACTGATGCTGGTTTGTGCTGGTTTATGAGGTGTCCTAGTACCACTGTAGCCTCTTCTTGTTTTTCCCCCTCTGTTACGGAGTATTGCAGTTTAGAACCATTGTATCAGTAAAGCAGATTAGAACAGTTTTGAAATAAGTGGTGGTACACTGGCTGGTTTCCAGTATACGATAAAACTTTATGTTCATTACTGCTGTACAACTTGTCCTCTATGCCATGATGAAAATGGTTGACTATCTAACCGTATCCGCCATCTTTCAAGAAAAATTTGGATACAATAGGTGTAGAGGACAAGAACACACACCTCAAGACAGTTAGGGTGGACTGATATATAGCCTTAGGGCTGTTTGGGGGTACCATTGGATTTTCGCTTCCCTACTAAAGATGGAATGTAAAACTAGATATCCAACTTTGTGTTAGCTTAAAACATGAATATGCATATATGTACTTGTATCCAATTTCTAATATGGTACTCCCTCCGTTAAGAAATGATAGTTGTATTTTGAATGGAGAAAAGTCTTTCGAAATGAATTTTGACCATCGATTTCTGTAAGAAACTAATACCAATCATAAAAGACTCAATATAATCTCAAAACCACTTTAGACACAAATACATTGATGCAAATTTTATGCATTAAATGTATATATAATTTAATCAATTGTTGGTCAAAGTTTGTAAAGTTTGACTTTTTTTGATTGAAATATGCCTATCATTTTTAAACGGAGAGAGTACTAAAGTAGATACATTTGAATTCGTTTTTCATTAACTTTCTCTATTTGATTCCAGTTTCGTATTCAACAACATCCATATTCGTGATTAGAGTACAGTGATGCTATCATTATAACTAATGGCAAATGATATTAATTTTTATTAATAATGATGATACATTACTGAAATTATACAAAATTTATCTCTCTTACTAATGATTAATGATATTATTTTTTTATTATTAACAATATATTCATTAAAACTATGTAAAATTTATTTATTAATTAATAATATTAATAGTCTTAATATTACTAACCATGCGTAAAGATTAAGTTTAGTTGATATCAATATAACTAATGACTTTAATTTTGATATAGCTAATCATATAATTTTAAATACTCTGATTTATGTATCGATGAAATTATGCTATATATACTTAATTTATTTTTACTTCTTGGCAACTATTTATATATTCATTACATATTTATTAATACTTTCTATTGCTATTTCGTATATTTGATTGTTGAAATATTTTTATGAATATTTATCGATGAGTAAATACTTAATGATTTTTTCTATCTACATGGATTATCCAATCATACTTTAATTCATACTTGGATAATGATTTTATTACTCTAAGGCCATCTATAAAACAAAGTGATATGCGGAATCTTTCTACTCGATTAAATAACCAAATCCAAGACATCCGTTTTGTATTCATATTCGACAATATCATATTCATATTTGTATTCAACTTAAAATATGGTAAAAAAGTGGGAAACCTTCCTCGCATGCCATTGGTTAGACTCTAAATCGTGCTATCCAGATTTGATTCCATCCGTATCCGATCCAAAATCTATCCCTAGTTCCTACCATGGATGGTCAGTTCTAGCCTCTTTGTCCAGTAGAGTTAACAGATTATTGTCCTCCATCTTGGCAATAATTCTCTCTTTTGATAGACTCACATTAAAGAATGTACCAATATAAAAAGAATCCGTCAAAGGAGGGCCAAATTACAAACACACCACGAAAGGGAGCCTAGACATGATAGTAGACAAGTGTGGCACAAAGACGTTGCCTAGGTATACATGTAGAGGAGCAGCGAAGGAGGTTCCAACTTCTCCATCACCGGAGCGTTGGTTGTCATTGAACGGGAACAATAGAGAACCATTGGTGCATGTTGCCTGAGTGGAAGGGCCTCGCAAAGGAGAGGTTCAAGGAGCGCGTAGGTGCCATCAATAAAGAAAATTTCCGGCAAATCAAGGATTTAGATGGAGAAATCAATATTTTGAGATCTAGGATCCAATAGACCCAAGGTGGTTGTCTTGAAGTGCCAACGACAACGACGACAATAAGATTGATGCTACCAGGGGCAGAGGTTGGGCTAGGCCGACACCTAGGGCCACGAATGGATTGATTGAAGCTAGATGGATTTGGACCTTTAGACTACAATAGCTATGGTATGAAAAATACCGTCCCACACCTACCTAGGGCCATGGCCTTAGTAGCCTTAGGCTTATATCTGCCCTTGGATAAAGACGGCATGCAGAGGCTTGACACAAAGTTTTACGATAGACCATGGATGGATGCAGACATGTGAAGCGATGGAGATGACCAAATCTGATGTGATAACGACCATGCTCATATTGCAGGTACTCGAATCTGCATTGAAGGCAACATGCGGAGATGAAGTGGAGAGATCTGCTTGGATGAGTAAAAGGAAATGAAAGATTAATTTTATTTTCTACTCACCTCGGGTCACTAGCAGGCGACGACAAACTTATACATAAGGAAGATAACGATGATGACATAGTCTCCAAGGAAAGGATATGGACTACACAAGAAGAAGCCATTCACTATAGACTATTAAGAAATATAAAGTAGTATACATATGGAGAAGCGGTGCCATCCCACCTCTCTCCCACTGTCGGCGAGCCGCCTAAAGAAGGGACAGAGGGGGCGAGGGTAGAAAGTGGAAGGAACCATATAAGCTATAATAAAGAGCACTCTTGAGAATCAGCTCAACGAGGGAATTTTTTTTTCATGGTTTGCATTCTCGATTTGCTTCAAACCTAAGGAGGTGATCTCATTGACAAGAATGCTCAAACGTGAGAATATTTCATTTGTATCTTTGTGATTAAGTTGTTTGAAGATTTTGAACTTCTCGATGAGACCTCCATGGCTCTCATTGATGATTTTCTATAGCTTCTTTGGCGAACTATTTTGGGCATTGGGATAGAGGCTAATCATTAATCCCCTGAGGAGGCCGGCCAGCATCAACTGTGGGTGGGGTAAATTAAGAGCGTGTTTGGTTCATGCCTAAGGTTGCCAAAGCCGAAGATTAGGCATGCCACAGTTTATTAGGCTGTTGTTTGGTTCACTATCACAATTATGGCTAGCCACAGTTTTTCAGCCAAATGCTGCACATGTTATAGATAGATAGGGCGCGTTTTGTTTATTACCTCAGTCAGCCGAGCTAAACTCTGGTGCGCCGCAAGTGTGGCGAACGGATCGTTCGCCGCACTTCTGGCAAGCTGAAGCGAGCGTTCTGTACTGAAAACCAAGTGTAGCGAGTTGCGGCAGACGAACGTTAGTCAGGAACCAAACACAAGCCTCAGAAGGTGCATACTATTGGAAAGAAATATATATATTTGCACTGATGCATCACACCACAATATATTTGTTCATCTGAGCACTTGTCACTCATGTGGTCGTGTGCTAAACTTTTCTTTCTGACAACCCATGGAACATGCCTAATACAGTAGCAATAAATCTTCCTTTAGGACATATAAATTGTTTAACTATGGCTGTTTATTCTGAATAATTAGAGCACTGTTGGATTTATCCCCATATGTCAACCTGGTACCCAGTACTGCTGCCATGTGCAACTTCGTATGTATGAACCTGCTAGGTGAATCTGCAGAAATTTGATGCTGGTCGTCCTTGTATTACCATGTTGAGAAGCATCAATTATCAGGCTAGCAAGAATCTATATAGTTAGTATAACAAAGTCAATGCCATTTCAATTAGATTAACTGCACAGGAGGCTTCAGATTTCATATGTAGCCTTAGTGTTAGTTATATGTCTGAAACTTAAGTTGCAGAGAACATCGGTTAGTGTAACTGGATGACCATGACCCAATCACTCACGCTTCACATTCAGAATACCTCTTAAGGCTTACTGTTGTATCTGTTGTGTGTGATCATTTGCACCTGCACAGAGAAATCCTAAAGATGCAAGCCTTGTTCGGTAGGCTGGAACTGGCTGGGCTGGAACGGCTGCTGGCAACCATCGAGCTCCAGCCAACCAGCAATCCATCCAATTTTAGCCACCAAACCAGCCAATTTCAAATTCAAACATCAGAAAAAAAGCGGGTGCCACCATTTTATTTTTGGCGCCAAACCCCACTCCATATAATTACAATACCACTTCATACACACACAAATCACAATCCACATCAACATAAATCACATCAAAATCATAGGTACCATCATACGGCCGTACAAACAGCGGACGTACAAATTTAACTCCACAAAGTACACAACACATATGACCATAACCGGTTAAGCTCCACAATCAACACAATTCTGCTACCAATGTTCTACAAATTCATTTTCTAAAGATTGAGCTCATACAACAATCGACTCCAATTCCACAAGAACATCACTGAAGATATTTAACCAGGAACAAGACGCGAGCTGCCATGAGAACAAACCACAATGGTGCCGTCACAGAAAAATGTGCTAGCGTGCAAGTAGCATCGCACATTACCATTGTAACAAGTCAAGGCTCATCTCCAGCTGACTGTCATGCAGCCGAGAACTCAAACCATTTCCAGTATCAAGATTTCATCCACAGAAAACAAGTCGAGGGTCTTTAGCAAATTCCCACGTAGCCGAGACCTGAAACCATAGCAAGAAGAAAGTTTCAGTTTTATATAGAGGCATCATCAATCATAATGTACATACAGAGACACCTGAAAGGCAGCAATATTTCATTGAAACAAAATAGAGAATGACAGAGGCCATACATTTCCTGACAAAACTAGGGTCCTGCTAGTGAAGACAATCTGGTACCTCAATTCCAAGTTGACACCATTTACGAATTCCATCATGTATGCAGAGAAATCTAGGACTGATGTCAATGACAAATCAACACCAAGTAATACAACCAAGCGCAATTTAACCCACAAAATGGATAAGCTACTATCACCATCCATATATTGCAGTTCAAATAGAAAAAAACTGCAGGAGTACTTTTAAAACCAATAGTGCTCATTGTAAACTGTGAATATGATTCATAATCATTTAGTGTTGGAGATAGAACAAAAGAAAATCAGTAACATATAGACATGGAGCTCTCATAATAATCTCTAAACTAATTCCTAGAGGACTCAACAACCTACCATCTACCAAAAGCAGCAGAATAACATGAACAATGAACAAAGATTACAAACTAGAAATGAAGGCAATTTGCAACCATATAAACCTAAATTGACCGAACCACTAATAAAGTCAGTAACTGGTGAATGCTTAGAAATCAGTAACATATTACAAAAAAAGCATAACAACAGAAAGATAAAAATGAAATGTAGAACCTAGTTGATAAATATAGGTTAGCCTGCTTTCAGAAGCAAACTTAAGTTTTCAGGAAATCATATGACTGGTTTGTATGCTTATAGATTTAATTGAAACAGAGGGAACTTGGTGGCACAACTGTCAATTTAGGCATCCTTGAAAACAGTGTTCTTCTACTACTTCAGAACAGGGATTTTGCTCAAAGCTCTGTTGGCAAATTAAATACAATTGGACCAGAAATGAAAAATTTGTGTCTGTGCCTAATTAGCAGTCACAGCAGCCTAATAACAAATTCTTAACCAGATCGCATAGGACACTGTCCTTGCCCCAAGGGACTAAACTGAACTTCAATCTCTATATCAAACACCAAACAGAGGAATACTAACAGGACACACCTACTGACGTACCTACTCCTGTGGTGGAGGATTCCTCACATGCCTTAGTCCCGACGTAGACATGTCCTTGTTCAGCTCCACCTAGTGCGAGAGAGGATACATCTGACCAACTCCATGACGTCGGCGGTACAGATGGTTATCCATAGCAAAGCAGGAAATTATCATCCATGCTTGCTTAACCAGGTCCATCCTTGGCATCATTGTTAATATGTGCCACCGCTCTTTGAGGGTTCCGAACCTCCTCTCAATTATATTGCGCAGGCTGCTATGACAATAGTTGAACCACTCCTCCCTACCAAGTATGTTGGGATCTACTCCCTCAAAATGATCTCGATGGTATCTGTTTCTAGGGAATGGAATCATGAATCCATCTTGGTCGGCATATCCTGCATCCGCCAAGTATTACCGTCCTGCATCAATTCATACAATGTCAAAAGATTAGTTCTACCATGTACCAGACAGAAGATAATGCTCCTGCGTAAACAAGGGTGACAACTGATTCATACCCGCAGGAGGAGTCGGGAACCTCATTTGTTGCATACATTTTCTTAGAACTGCCATGTCATGGCACGAGCCTGCCATACCCGCGCCAACATATGTAAACAATCCATGCATGTCCACGATGGTGCAAACATTTACATACACAACATATTTCCTATTCATGTGGTCAAGTTTTGAAGACGATTTGACCTCAACAGGGATGTGACAGCCATCTATAGCCCCTACGCATCCATCGAACCAGGGCGCAAACCTATGTAGTTCCACCGAGGCTTCCCTATACTCAGGGTCAATTGGAAATAAGCTTGACTGCACCCAATTATATACTATCTTAGCCACATGCGAGGTTTTCCGACTAACTGTATCCCCGACCGTTCGAATATGTCTTTCCATTCCCTTACAGAAACTCCGTGCGCACATTTCCAAATATACATAGCCATTGCTTCCCCAGATTCACACTTGCTTGTACTTTCCAACCCATAACCCTCAACTAAGATGGCATGCAAGTGCAAAAAAAGCCTCCGGACTCATACGTAGAGTTTCCTTGCATCTTGTGGAATTACATAGGTTTAGTTCCAACCACTGTGCACCAATGAGTTTGGGAATTGGACAAGGAGGATTTACCGGCGGTCCCTGCACCTCCTGCATTTGCTTCAGCATGTGCAGCATCATAAACCCCAATGCCATTTGGCCCACCTCCTTGTCAGTGGAGCTATCACTGTTCTCTAGTCCGAGCTGCTATCCATCTTCGGATTTCCGGTGTCACCGCTGCACCCCGTAACATTTGCACTGTCAATGATATTGCCTCCAAACCGGTAGATGAACAAAAAATTCAGAAATGCCACTTCGAACAGCAACATCAACATGGCCGGTACATGAACAAAAGATGTAGCAATGCAGAGAACATGTACAACAACATAAAATAATATAATGCCTCAAACAGGAACATGAACAAAAATGAACAGGTACATGACAGGTCCCCGAATCGTATTACAAAGCATAGAAATGACATAACATAACATAATATCACCATTGTTCTCAACACATACATCCCAATGCATATCAAACATGAGAGGAAAACTGCAACAGAATAATTTTTTGAACAAATACAATGCACTGGCAGAGGAAAACTTCAAATCAGCTTTATTACAACCATGCAAAGCTTAGTGCAAAAATGAGATGAAAACTGATTGCAAAGTGGTCATAGAACTACATGTCGACACCGACATCAACTAGTGCCACTTCGAACGTCACTTCGGTTGCCACCCTAGCTACATGGCTAACTGGATGTACTTGTGCCGGCCTTCTGGCTTGTCACTTGTGATCGGAGCAAAGAAGCAGGGCATGGTGGAAAAATACATCGCTCTCACTGTACCCATCCTCCCGCAACAGTTGAGTAACTGTTGCAACTGTTGCGGTCTCATCAGACTACTGACCCTCCCTTTTCTTGCGCACCCTAGTCTCTTTAAGCCAGGTATGAAATTCAGATAGGCAGTCATTGTCACACCCAGATTTTCACAAAAACCCGAATACGGCCATATGTGTGCCCAGGAAGTCATAGTACACATATAGCGAGAAATTATGATAAACAGAGAACATATGCTTGAATAAATTCTTCATTAAATAAAGTTTTACATCAGAGTGCATCATAAATAATCTAACCAAATAGCGGAAGACTAATAACTCTCAAACTAATGGAGCCGCAATCCACAGGGACTCTGACTGGGAGATCACAACTCAGTAGTATGGTAAATCTTCGGGAAACTCAACAGCAGACTCATGCCCAGCCCAATATGTTTACCCATCCGAGATTTTGTTGAATAAAATGACAAGTGTAAGTAAACAATTACTTAGCAAGTATAGCACGGGTATGAAGGCTCAAAATAGGATAGACACGGCTTAATTGCATTAGCATTTTTAGTTGGTTTATTTTAACATTAACCAAATTACTACAAGTGAATGAAAACCCAGTTGTAACCCAATTAATAAAGTATAAGTGACATTAAACACAAATAAACATCATCTTCTAATAAAAAAGGATCCAGACCGCTTGTGACCCTGAGCAAGGCTATCATGATAGATTTACACTCTGCAGAGGTTTCGCCCTTTACCCACCAGTCGCGTAAAAGTTTGAAAGAACTTTGCACCCAGCCACGCACATCAACACTTCCGAGGTGTGACTGCATAGGGACGCTACGAGGTTTTTCACAAGACACCCTAACAAGACAGTAGCCACTAAGGTACAATAAGGTGGTGAGACTCTAGGCACCGAGATTGACTGACCCTCATGGCGCAACGTGAGGGGGTCAATGGCGTCCGAAGCGCGGGCAACTCATGCCAACAACAAAAATAAAGAGCGCAACATGCGGAGCTCCCGTACCACAGGGGCTCCCAACACGGGACTGGGTCTAACGAGACCTAGCCGACGGGGCTACCGTCCTCGGTGGAATCAATAAACACCCCATGCCTTACTTCCCATAACGCCGTCGGCCCCACCGGTAACCACTGGCAAGCTAGAGACGTACAAGTTACTTGACCAAGACAAGAGCCATAATAGTTCTAGCGGTGGCGACAGGCTCCTGGGTTGCCGCTTTAAGAACCGGACCTTAGGGAGAGACACTAGAGCAAAGCACACAGCACATGCCCAGTTCCCTAAACCATGTTGCTAAAAAGAAAGTTTTATTATTAATGTTGAAGTGAACCATTAAGTCAAAATTAATAGTTAAATAATGGTGACAGTAGCTGCGCATAGCAAAATTTCTACCCATATGCAATAATCCCAAGGTAACAAGGACATGAGTATACAAACTAGGTACAACCTTAATAGAACATCAATTTAGACACATGCATATGAAAGTAAATGAATGTAAAAAGTGTGTTTAGGTAGCAAGGATTGTCCGTGCTATAACTTGCCTTCCTCGAAGGGCGGCTGCTGCTGCTACTGCTGCGAGTCCTGCTCCGGAAAGTCCTCCACGTACTCGAAGTCCAACGCGAAAGGCTCACCGACTGGACACGAATCACCACACAAACAACCACGCAAGCCAATACATGTAAACAAAAAATATTCTTTTAGAACAATACACTAAACAGTAGAAACAGTACAACTAAAGCTTCTAGAAATATTCTACCCTTCACTACGAACACATGAGCACGAAAATCACACTAATCGGAGCTAAAACGGAAAAGATATGGGTTTTCTAAGTTCTAGGGACCTGCTGATAATTTTTAAAAGTTTCCAGGGGCTTATTTGAAATAAAACAGGGACCTATGTGTAATTACGCGTTAAAACCTGAGGGCTAACGCGTAAAAGTACTTAAACAGGACCGCGGGTTAAAATTTTAAAAAGTGCAGGGGTGTTTTTGTAAAATTTAGGACCTAAATGCGAATATAATTGAACTGGCTCGGACTGCGGGTTGAATATCAGAAAGTTGAGGGGCTCTTTAACAAAAGTGCACCCGCTGACCGGTACGACTGGTTTGACTCGGGGCTCGGGTGTTTGAGCGCCGTCGGATAAGGATCCGACGGCTCGGAGTGGATCGGGCGGAGGGGGAGGCGGCCGGCGACAGCGGGGACGGCGGCGCTGCTCGGGGGGGGGGGGGGGGGGGCGGCGCTTCGCCGGAGAAGAGGCGATCTAGCGCCTCTGGCCACCATTCGTGAAGGAGAAAGGTCGGGGAGAGAGCTCAGGTCATGCCAAGTTCACCCAGGGGTTCAATGACGGAAGAGGGGCGGCGTCGTGGCCGGTCGACGGCACACCGAGGCCGAGGAGCTCCGGCGAGCTAGTGTAGCGCGCTAGGGGCGAGAGAGAGAGAGAGAGAGCGGGAGGTGGCCTGGAGCGGAGCTTACCACAGCGTGGAGCCAGCAGAGGTGTCCGAGGGGCCAAAGCGGCGTCAGCATGGCGGATGGACGACGACCGACGGAGCTTCAAGCTATGGTGGCGGCGCTAGAGAGGTGGGGGTGCTGGGGGGCTTGGTTTCTGTGGGGGAGGGCTTGGTGAGGACTGGAGGGGTCCGGGGAGCAGCTTAAATAGCCCGGGGGGAGGGGGGTGCTTGGCCGGCAAGTCGCAAGATCAGCGGTGGCCGGCGACCGGGGGGGGGTTCCTAAGGGGGGGCTGCCTTCCTTGCTCGGGCGTGCTCAGGATGGAAGGGGAGCGGGGTGGAAACTTCGTGGAAGGTGCTGCGGGGGCTCGTGGGGCGCGGGCAGGCCGGGACGGCCAGAGACCACGCGCCGGATTTGGCGCCGGGGAGAGGGGAGTGCTCGGCGGGAGGAAGGGGACGGCCCTGACACGCGGGCCCGTGTGGTCAGTGGCTCGTTAGAGGGGAAGGCGCGGCAAGTCTTGGGCCGGGCACGGGGAGCGGTGTTCCGAGCGGTGGGGAAGTGTGCTGGTGGGCCGGGGCACGCGGGAGAGGCTCTACGAGCTGGGCCGGGGGGAGGAAAAGAGAGAGGGGACTCGGCTGAGCCAGGGAAAGAGTAGGGGGGGGGGGGGGAGAAGCGGACCGGGGAAAAGTTGAAGGGGGAAAAGCGAACTCGGCTGAAATAAACTTTTCTAGGATTCAAACAAATGCAAATTAAATTAGAATTTAAACATAATTTAAATTCCAACTTAACTTGCCATCAAACAAAACACAGTGCAGCAACATGAATGCAACAAAAATGTTTCTACAACTTATATTTAATTTTAATATTCATAAATAATTCATTTAACCTATATTAAATATGAACAAATTAAATAAAAGCAAAATAATTACTAAATTTTTTTTAAATAGGCCATTTTTGGGTGTTATAGTCATCATATTAGGTTGTGTTGCTACTCTTCTTTTTTACGGGGCTTTCAACAGTGTACTCTCTGACGGGCCGTTTTGAGGACTGGCCAGGATTGTGGGAGGGTGTTGGGTCAATACTCATGTCCGGAGGAGGAGTGTGGGGGCTGGTATCAGTTGGGGTTTCCTCAGGGACATGACCTCCGGCATCTACTAATTCCCCCCGATTCTGTGGTTCGCGGCCAAGGATGCTAACCAATTGCTCATAGCATGGTAGACATCTGATTTTGGAACCATCTATGGCAACAGATTCCTACAGGGGGGCACAGTGTAGGTATTAGTGAGGAGGTAGTGGTGACATATATAGTGAACTAACTTGAAGGACAAGTGTGGAAGTTAGGACCAACCCTGGTGATAGCGGCATGCAAAATTGGGTCATATATCAAGTCACCGGTATGAGGGTCACGACCAACACCTGACTTTAGGACTCCACTGCGCCAATTAAAGTACTGCCGTTTGAGGTCGTGCCACTTGTTTGACATCTGTTTCTTCGTATAGTCAAAACCGACAGCAGACAACTCAGTATGGATGATATTCCACCCTGCGGTGGTAGGAGCTCTCTGTGCCCAGTGCCTAAGGTTTTTCTGTTGTTCAATTAGGTGAAGGAGCAAATATGTTGAGTGGGCATCTCAGGTAGCATGATCACGGGACATCTGTACCATACCATGCCAGCCATATGTATGATAATAAGCAAATGATGTAACTGATTGGAAGCAGTAGGTGTACAAGCGAAATTGTAATCAAGTGGGAGGGGGGGTGCTTGCCTTGCCACAGAAGCGACACGGTTTGGACCGGAGGTTTGAAAGCCCGATAGCAGGGGAAGGGGACGAAGCTACGGACTCAGCTAGTAATGGTTGGAGTAGATTGTTGGGGGTCCCGTGCAAAAAAAAAATATTCTGTAATCAGAAAAATAGTTCATAGAATCAAGTTTGCATAAGTTGATTAGATCAATACCACGCACGCATGCTACAACATTAGGCTTATGGACCAAAAAAAATACATTGCACATGGTAGGTAGCAGAAAATTTTGTAATGCAAGCACATTATCGAATTACACTACAACATACATCACAGATGCTGCACGTACATAGACACCATCAATCATAATGTACGTAGTGAGACACCAGAAAGGCAACAATATTTCATTGAAATATAATAGAGAATGAAATAGGCCCTATAGTTCCTGACAAAACTAGGGAACGGCTAGTGAAGACAATCTGGTACCTCAATTCCAAGTTGACACCATTTACGAATTCCATCATGTATGCAGAGAAATCTAGGACTGATGTCAATGACAAATCAACACCAAGTAATATAACTAAGCGCAATTTAACCCACAAAATGGATAAGCTACTATCACCATCCATAGATTGCAGTTCAAATAGAAAACAAACTGCAGGAGTACTTTTAAAACCATAAGGGCTCACTGAATGTTAACAATGAATATGATTCATAATCATTTAGTGTTGGAGATTGAAAAAAGAAAATCAGTAACATATAGACATGAAGCTCTCATAATAATCTCTAAACTAATTCCTATAGGACTCAACAACCTACCATCTACCAAAAGCAGTAGAATAACATGAACAATGAACAAAGATTACAAACTGGAAATGAAGACAATTTGCAACCATATAAACCTAAATTGACCGAACCACTAATAAAGTCAGTAACTAGTGAATGCTTAGAAATCAGTAACATATTACTAATTACAATCAGTACTAGTGACAATATACATCCTGGCATTTGAAGAGGGAGTGGAGGGAGGTAGCGATACCTTAATGGTTTATGAAGGGATGGTGCTGACGTGTACCCTAAGCACCGGACGCCTCGACGGAGTTCTTGTTCGGCAGGACGGAGATCTAGGACGGCTAGCTGGAGATCTTGAACGGCAGACGGGAGATCTTGAACTGTAGGATGGAGATCTTGGACGCCACGAGGGAGATGTTGACCTGCGGGTTCTTGGACGGGTTGGCGGAGATCTTGGACGCCCGGTTGCCGACTGGATCTGCGTCGTTGGGAGGGTGTCGGGTCGGCGGCCAGATGTCGGGACGCAGCGTCGTCAAGATCCGGACGTGCCCATCCGGCTTGCCATGAGTGGGGAGGCTCAAGACCACGACCACTGGATGGCCGGAGTTGTGCCATCCATGCCAGCACCCAGATCTATGGCCGGCAGGTCAGCCCCATGAAGTGGAGAGGAGCCTAGCCTAGGTCCGCCGCCATGGAGGTGGATTCCTCCAACTGCGAGGCGGTGGTGACGTGGGGGAAAGGACGATGGGCGGGACTACAAGGCTTGGGCGCGGGTGGGGAATGGGGGATAGGGCGACGGTGACGGCGAGTAGAGCACGCGACGGCGGCGGACCAGCGACAGTCGCGAGGCGGCGGCGAGGCGGGAGAGAGGGAGGGAGACGGGGGGGGGGGGGGGGGCAAGGCTATGGCGCGGGTAGGCAATGGGAGGGGGCTAGGACACCGGGACGTGTTTTATCCTTCCAGCCGTCCCGAACGGCTGGAACCAGCCCATGCGGATTCCAGCCCATCCGTTGGTTCCAGCCCAGCCGAACAGGGCACTAGTTTAGCTGAACTTTTTATACATAGACCTACATGGGAAAATACTAGTTCTTGAAAATAACCTCCCATCCTGGGTAAAATTCAGGACATGCTAGTTAGAGTTTAGTTCTTCCATTGCCGTTCTACTAATCCAAAATAAATAAACATGTTAAATAGAGTTAAAGGAAATAGATGGAATTAAATTGTTTCTCGCTAGATCATCAAACTTTCTTTTTGGGATAGTATATGTTTTCTTTGTTGGTTTATGAATGCCCCATGATATTGTATGTTTGAATTGCTGCATACATAAGCTTAAGCTTTAGATATGTCATATGCATGTCATGTAGAAACCGTTCGTGCAATGTCGACTACAAGTCCGTGAGGAGAACTCGGATGCAGGACTTGAAGAATTGTCAGGAAGGATCAGCCTAAGATCGGAAGATGCTGACTAGAAGTCCCGGGCCCAAGGTCCGGAGCATAACCCCTAATTTCCGTATGCAATAATTATTTATCTATGTATTGTGCATTAAGTTTCTAGGACTTGATTGAAACCTTAGATGCAATATCCATAGGAATCCTTGGTTCTTATACTAGTATATGTAGGTCGTTAGATGTGCCATGCTTAAATAGGTATGCGGTACAAGACGGGTGATTTCCTGTCACTCGCGAGAGATAGAAACTTATGAGGTTCATGGCTATGATTATTTGAGAATGGTTCACATGATAGTAATTGGAGACTGGGCGGGAATGATTTGATAAATGTTTATGATGTTCTGAGTTTGAGATGCATACTCCCGTCGGTGTCGTTTAAGGTCCGTTTGTTGTTGGCACAGTGGGTCAAGTTTGAATGTACTAATCACATGCTGGCATATGGAACCGGTAAACTGATGTATAAACTGATGTAGCTTGTTCACACCGGAATTTGAACTATGTCCGCTTTCTCTTGGCGTGGGATGATGGCGGGGAAAAGGACCTTAACCCACGGATGACCGAGTTGCTTGCGGTGTCGCGTTGGGGGTTGACTCCCGGGAGTTTGCGAGCATAGTTTAGATGTTTGGCAGTGTACTTGCGAAAGGTTGCCACATGTGTCCTTGGGATGTGCGTGTTGTGTGGTTAGGTTTACCTTGCAAGGGATAAGATCGAGTAGATTTGCCGCACCTCTCGGATATGATAACCTTGATCGCTCTGTCACATTGTATTTAAGGAAGTGAACTATTGATGAATAAATATGATGTATGGTTATCAGTTATTTTTCCATAATGTTTGGTATTGAATAGTTGCACACTTAGTTAATGGTTAGATTAACTTTCATATTGATGCTAAAACTCAAAAGTAAGGATCCACTACTTAGTCGCTTTTTAGCAAAACAAACCCCTCAGCCACGAGCCTACATGTTTAGGAGTCGGCTAAATATATACCATAGTCGGGTAAGACTTGTTGAGTATTAGAATACTCAGCCTTGCTTGTGGGTTTCTTTTCAGGTTCCTGCTTCACCTTGACTGTATATGCTACTGTACTACCAGATGATATATATGCTGCAGGGCTACTTGTATCATTTGTTTATCGACGTTAGTGTACCATTTTTGTATCTTTTCAGTTTTTGTAAAAATTTGGGTTGTAAAAACTTTTAAGCACTTGAATTTTTGGTCTGAAAATTTAAATTTTTTTTTGCTGCATTATGTCGTTGTAAAATCCTATGATGCTTGAAGTGTCTGTGCTCGCCTTCGAGTGAGACATGCTGTATATTGTTTCGATCAGATAATCCGTGGTTTAATCGGGACTCTACCCGACATATTGTTCGGTTAGATCGGTTGAAGTGCGAGTGACCCTGTACTTCATTAATATGATAAGGGTCAATGTGCTTGGACCGGTTTAATTGGGACGGCTCTGCCACACGAGGACGGCGGCAGCGATGACGTGGTGGATGAGGGGTGGAGCAGCGGCGCCGCTGCTCCGACAATGCCCACGCGCGGGATGGCGGCGGCGGCGGCTCTGGCAGCGCGCGGTGACAGCGGGCTCCAGCGGCGGTGAGCGCATAGGGCAGCAGCCGGGGCAGCCAGCGTGGGTGGCGTTGGGAAGAGCGGTGCGTGATGGGCGGCTGCGGGAAGAGCAGCGGCGGTTGGGATGGTGCACGGGCCCGCGCCATGTTGATGTGTACCGTATCCTCTCTATCTCGCTTGATTTGTCGGGAACGGAAGGGTTGCGGACGGTTTGGCGCACCCCCAGCAGCAAAAGAAACGCCAGAGAACGCTATGTGCAGCGTGCAGGGCCTAGTGCGGACAGCCTTAACCGGATCTCGCCGTTCCCTTGCCTTCGTTTAAACGTCGCCACGTGGGCGCGAGCGTGCCGGCACGACGGCGTGCGAAGCCGAAAGCGCGAGTGCGCGGAAGGCCGCGGGCGGACGCGGGCATGTGCGCGTGAGGACGGGCACACTGTTGAGCGAGTAGACTCTGGTCTGAGAACATGACAAGTGGGTCCCACGACTATATGGAATTGACGGAATGCAAACGGTATGGATCTCATGCATCCTCGTCACTCGAACCAAACAATAAAACAAGGATCATTCTGTCTCTTCGACCAAACACTAGATGAGATCATTGTGTTCTTAAAATATGGATAACCCTGTCGTATCCCACTGTGACTCTCAACCAAACACACTATGTATCTCTCCAATCCATAGGCTGCATCTAGCTAAACTCCCGTCGTCTTTACGTGGCAAACTAACAACCACGCGTAAGAACAGCAAAGCTGAAGGAGATGGAAACGAAGGAGAAAGCAGCGGCACACAACAATCAAGTTTGAGATTTTCGTGAAATGGATGGATCGAGTACGGGGAGCAAGTAGATGCTAGCGTGTTGTGGTTTGGGTGTACTATTTTAACTGTCATCTTTAAATGAATGTATATATATCTCACATATAGTGTCTGATTTTGATTTTGGTTTGCATTATTGTGTTCATTATGATGGGATTTACAAATGTAGATGGATTCCCACTGCATATACTTTAAAGTCATTTTATTCGTACTATTAAAATTATAGAGTAAATTTCATCCACCATACAACAATTTGACAGGTGGGTGTAAATTCATCCAACAACTTGTAAAATGCTCAATTTAGTACAATAACTTGACAGGTGGGTGTAAATTGGTCCAAACACTTATAAAATGCTCAAGTTGGTATAATAACTTGATATGTGGGTGCAAATTAGTCCAACAACGTATAAAAATGCATAAATTTAGTATAATAATTTGGTAAATCGAAGCATTTGCATTGCAAACTTTACAACGACAATGTATTAAGCATAGTAGATGAGCCTATGAATAATTCTTATGTTTTTCCATTATGTTGTTGATTCTCAACCATGTACAACTTATTTATTCATTAATTCAAATTCAAGCAAATTATAGAATGAGACCATTAGAATTATTGAAAGACTTACATGAGAGAGACTTTGGAACCTTTGTTTTTTCCGCTTCTGCTCATATGTTCAGTAATTCTATAGAAACCAAGTTTATGTATGTTCTTTTAGCTCCTTTTCCCTTTCTAAACAAGTGCATGAGGATTTAAAAATATTTATTTCACATATTGATTTCTTTTTTAGTTCAATAGTGCATATAATCAAATACGTAGAAAACAACGAGGGTGAACTTATCAATATCGAGTATAAAATTAAATATTCTTAATCAAAATTAAATCACTATATCAAAATAATTAATTTAAAGACGTAACATTATTTTTTTAAACATTAAGGTTCTTATTTTAGCCAAATACATTACCATCGCAATATAAATATGAATGCTAAATAATGCTTAACCATTTGCTTTGACGTGAATATACTTTCTATTTTTCTATTATGACCCAGCGTTAACAAGTACGATGTTGTTGTAACTATGGATGCACCAATTTACAAAATTATTGCACTAGAATGAGCATTTTGCAAGTAATTGGATCAATTTGCACCCACATGTCAAGTGATTGCACTAAATTGAGCATTTTATAAGCTATTGAACTAATTTACACCCACCTGCCAAGTTGTTGTATGGCGGGTGTAATTTACTCAAATTATATATATAGCGGCACTAGCAAGTTATGTATATTCTTTTGTAAATTTATGCAGAAGCTGTATATCGATTTATTTGTATCAACTTGCAACCTATATAAAGACATTATATTAACTTCAATAAGATGTAATATACGTTGCAAATCAAGATCTGCGTCAGTGCGTCCATAAATAAAAAAATACGATTGAGGTGGGTTGGCTGGTCCGTTAATTGCACACAAATCGCTCTTCTACAAGATATTCCCTCCGTATAGCATTTAGATGACGTTTTAGACAACGATATGGTCTTCAAAACGTAACTTTGACTTTTTATTTTTACGAAAATATTTATTAAAAATAATATATGTATAATTTATAAAAATATTTTTGAGACAAATCTATTCATATGGATTTCACATTTCCAACCTCAACGATTTAAAAATTATCCATGATTTATATTTTGAATGTTTGACTAACCAAAACGTCATCTAAATGCTATACAGAGGGAGTATATATAATAACTATACTTGAAGACTATATAGAAGGGTGATTAACATTTCTCGCCTCGTGGGAGGGCAACGTACATACATCTATTATTGCTAATGTTTAAACTGGTATTTTTACTCTTTATTACTTATAGCAAAAAGTCCATCTTACTATCTTTACCGATCCATTTTGTCCACTCAAACAAAAGTTAGGTTCATTTTACTACCCAAATTATTTTAGGCCTTGTTTAGTTCCCAAATTTCACCCCCAAATTCTACTATGCAAAAAGAAGATTCTCATCACATCAAAATGTCGGCACATGCATGGAGTACTAAATGTAGATAAAATCAAAAATTAATTGCACAGTTTTGTTGTACTTTGCGAGATGAACATTTTGAGCCTAATTAATCAATGTTTGGACAATTATTCACAAATACAAACGAAATGCTACAGTGACGCTACAGTGGCAAAGTCCTAACTTTGACATGCCAAAGTTGGTTCAATCTATGCCTAATGAGATTTGTCTTTTATGTTTCTCCTATAGTTGAATTTTGAGTTTAAATTTGGTGAAATGACTTACAATATGTTGGTCTATATTAGAAAAATATATTTGGAATTTTCCATGATTTCTTTGCATACAGGTTTGTATCCTTAGCATAAATTTCGTATTAAATGTTTCTAATCTCTGAAAATAACCACAAACAATTCTTAATATATTTTTCTAACAGAAGGAATCATATTCTCTATCTCCTCACAAAATATGACTAAAAAAATCATCTTGTATATGAAGAAACAAAAAAGATAAATCTTATTAGGGGTAGATTAGACCAAATCAAATAGTTTAGGGCAGTAAATTGAGTCTAAATTTTGTTGATGGGTTAACTGGACAAAGTAAATAGATAAGAGTAGTAAAATGGACTTTTCCTTATTTATATATAAGTGAAAAATAAACAAATTGTTAACCATTGCCCTCGATCACGGTAAGGCGGACCCAAGGTTGTCGGGGAAAGCTCTTCTCGGCCAGTGGCAATGCTGACCCGTTCGCTTGGCTTATCAACACCAGCAAGCAGTATTTTTTCTCAGTACAAATCAGCACCAGCCACCTGTCACCAACGAGCCACCGGTATTTTTCTTTCAGCACACGTCAGCATCAGCCACCATCCACCGATCAAACGAACACGTCGTATGGCCGACACTGTCTCCCCGGTCCACCTGCACCATCAAGGCGTCAACAGCCGAAACGGACACTGTCCAAGGACAGCCTCGTGCCCTCGCTCGCTTCTGCCACTCCTCCTCCCTTCTCCTGGTTCCCCTGGCCTCCAGGAGTACCTGTCGCTGGCGATCAGCCGTGGGCCCAAGGACGCTGCAGTTCCGGGTAGCAACGCCGAGGTCCTCCGGCCTCCACCCCATCGTGTTGCTGCCCCAAGTGCCCGGGGTGAGCTGCAGCGAGCTGGAGGTGTACCCGTGCCCCACTGCGGTGTGATGAAGGGGATGGGCTGGTTCGGGCGATGGGCTCTGACATCTCCGCGATGAGCCTTGTTTGCGATTCTGAAGCCAACGACGACCCAAAGGAACCCTCGCGATGGGTGAGCGCAACTTTGGCTCCTCTCGCGATGGTTCCATAGGAACCCAAAGCATGTATATGTACGTGAGGTAGGTTTCAAATCTCCGGCTATAATACCTTCTATAGCAAAGTATAACTATTTGTGTAACTGCATTCTCATGCGCCTACTACCTTGGATTACCGCTGCATACGAGGCAGATGCGTAGAGTGGACATTCAACTGCTAATCGACAAGGTGGAGTCGAGACTTCCACCTTGGAAACGGAAGCTAATGAATAAAGCAGGAAGACTTCGACATATAAACTCGGTGTTCACCTAAATCCCAACATATTTCTTGACGGTATTCCGGTTATAGAAATGGGCTCTCAAAAAGATTGACAAGTTTCTGAGGGTCTTCCTTTGGGAAGAGCTACAGAAGCGAATGGAGGGCATTGCTTAGTAAAATGGGCGCGGACTTTGCATCCGAAGAAGTTTGGAGGACTAGGTATATATCTTGGACCTTGATCTCTTCAGCAGAGCCCTTCGACTGAGTGGACCGAGCCAGATAGGCCATGGGTTGACACAGACCCCCCCCCCCCCCCCCCCCCCCTATCCGAGGTCGATCGGCAATTGTTCTGTGTCACTACTGTTTTGACAATCGACAATGGGGAAAAACAAGTTTCTGGCAGTCACCTTGGCTCCAAGGGCAAGCACCGATGGTCATGTTCTCATACCTGTACAAGCTAGCTTGGAGAAAGAAAAGAAAAGTGAAGGAAGAACTATTGCACCAAAGCTGGACTCAAGGCCTATGCGCATGTAGACAGTGACTGAAATGGTGAACTTTTTGAAACTCTAGGATTTGGTACATGAGGTTCAGCTAACAAATGAGCCGGACCAAATGAGGTGGCTCTGGACAGCGGACGGCCAGTATAGCACGAAATCAGAATACAATGTTCAGTTCATGGGATCTTACAGCAGTTTCAATGGTGATTCAATCTGGGCAAGCTTCAGCGGAAGGCAAGCACCGTTTCTTTGCGTGGTTACTAGTCCAGTCCAAGATCCTTACCGCTGGCAAACTGATCGCGAGGCATCATTGGCCTTGCAACCCTGTCTGCTCACTTTGCAATCAAGCACAAGAAACAGCAGTTCACCTCATCCTACAGTGTCCTTTCGCGAAGGCTGTTTGGAGCAAAGTTAGACAGTGGAGTAGTGGACTAGTGCAGGAACCGAGCACCGTAGGATGAGGCCACGCTCAAGGCAGGGCGCTGCGTAGCCTGTGACCAAGGCTGCTGGGCCGCCGCCGCTTCCCGTGAAGCCGCACCCAAGGTCGGAGGCTCCGCTACGCGCCTGAGGCCGTGGGGCATCTACCGCAGGCCGCGAGGTTGCACCCAAGGGAAGGGGCTGCGCTAGCTGCTGTGCGCTGCCGCCGCCTCCCATGAAGCAGCGCCCAGGGTCGGTGGCTGTGTAGCGCGTCCGTGCGAGGCCGTGGGGCAGCCAAGGAGCTGCGCTGCATTCCCGCCCCCGTGCTCGAGGCCTCTGGGATTCTGCTGCTGCCCGCAAGGTGGCGCCCGAGGCTGCAGGTCCGCCATTGCCCGCTAGGCCATAGGGCCATGCTGCCCTTCCATGCACATCATCCGTACTAGCCTGGCCACTTACCCACCACCTACTACTACTACCGGGAGGAGATAAGGGAGGGAGAAGCTCATGCGGGAGCTCGAGCAGCTGGAGGCATGCCGGCCGTGAACTTGGGTTGTTTGGAGCTCGGGCGAGGCGAAGGAAGAAAGAACAGAGCGAGAAGGAAGAAGAACTGAGCAGTGGACCACGAGCAAAACGGATATTTCCTCATCTTTCTCTCTCCTCTATAGAGAAAAAACACTATTTTAATAGAGCCGGTGTCTTTGAGAAAATTAACACAAAATAAGAATGTCTAATAACATATAAAGTGGTCAACTATGTCTTTTAACAAATTAACGTCACTTTAGATGTCCCGTAGAAAATATCTCCTTAGAAATAATACTTTGGTCGTGGGTGATAGACCATACTAGGAAGTTAACTTAACCGGCGGGTAAGCTTCTTCCGCCCGTGCGTGTGTGGATGATCATGCCCATGAGGGCCGGGGCTCCACTGCACCTAGCCCTGATCATATCCCCCCGGGTGACACGGCAGGACGCGCTGACGACGACAATGCCACCTCACCGATGCATGCAATGCAAGCGGTGTGGCATTTTTCTACCTCATGACCCTGTGCAATCCTCTGCTTGCTTAGCTGATGAAATGGAGACCTTTTCTCTAACTCTAACCTCCCGTCGTGGCGTCGTACAATAGCTGAGCAGGACGTAGAAAACGAGAGGTAAGACTATCCACACTCATCTACTTTAAATCCATCCCCTAAAGAGAATATTATATCCTAGTCATCAATATTCTCTCCTCTAAATCCAGTTCTTCCACACCCGTCATCCCCTATATCTGTACTCTATACCAACTACCAGGGTGTGGGACCCACCAGTCATATTTTTTTCTCCCTCCCTCCTCTCTCTCCCCATCTCCCCCGCCCCTCCACTCCCTCCGCCGCCCTCTCCACTACCCTGCCTCCGCCTGCCCTCCCCCCAACCACCGCCCCACCCCCTCCCCTCCCCGCCGCCCCTGGCCTCCCCCGCCGCCGCCAGTTCGCCGCCCTCTCCTCTTCCCTTCTCCATTCGTCGGTGCCGCCCCCTCCCCTGCTACATTCGTTTGCCGACGCGCGGCCCTTCCCCTGCTCATGGTGACCCGAGCAGTAGCTCGGCGGCATGCCGCTGCCGGAGTCAGGAAGGCCCGGGTAAATCCCCAGCCTGAGCGGCGGCGGATCCGGCCGTGGCTCCCCTGCTTAGGTGGCGGCGCGCGCTCCAGCGCCTCGAGCTGCCTCCGCGGGGCAGCGGCCGGCCGAGCGGGGCAGCGGGCCAGGCGCGCGGCGGCCGACCGAGCGGGGCGACGGGCCAGGCGGGGTGGCGGCTGGCCGAGCGGGGCAACGGGCCAGGCGGGGCTGCGGGCGGCCGAGCGGGGCGGCCGAGCGGAGCGGCCGCCTAGGCGCAGTGCACCCGAGATGGTGTTCCTATACTCCTCCCGCGCGGCGTCGGTGGAGGGCTCCCACGGCGGCGGCTACTCCTCCCCTCGTCTCCTCCTTCGTCCTTCTCCGTCGCGGCGACCGAGCGGGGCGGCGGCCGAGCGGCATGCGGGGGGCAGCGGCGAGCCCCACGACAGCGGGGCGGCGGGATGCGCAACGTACGGCTGCAGTGAGGCCAGCACGCGAGCGGTCTCCGCTAGCTCCGCGGGGGCGGTGAGGCCGTGGTCAGTGGTGGTGGGGGTGGAGCGCATGGGGGGAGGCCGTGGTCAGCGGCGGCGGGGGCGGAGCTCGCGCAGCGGTTGGGCCGTGGCGGCCCCGCGCCACCTTGGCGGCGTAGCGGCCTCCGCTAGCCACACTTGATTTGGGGGATGGGAGCCAGTCAGCAGCGTTGCCTAGGGCATGCAGTACCCTGCTGCAGCATATGTTCACACTATATGGTACTGCCCGGCGGAATGGCGGATGCCAGTGCGCATAGCCTAACAACGAAAGAGCTGAAGGAGATGATGGGGAAATGACAGCACGAATAGATGGAGCAAGTAACGGCAAACAATTGAAATTTCACATGAAAGGGATGCGTCAGGAGGTACGTTTTTTCACGTCTTCTAAAATCACCGCATATCTATCCCGTCTGAACACAGGTCCATCGAGTGGTAAGGGTCGAGTGGACAAGTATGATGGAAATTAAACACTCGTGATGTTGTACGTCTATATGAAACCACCACTGTTCCTGACGGTAGCAGTCATGGAACCCCTGTCCGTGGCGGCTTCTAGCTGGTACTTTCCTTGACATGGAGCCTGTTTTGGACCTCTTGTCGCTGCTTTATGAGGCTGCTGTCATACGTAGCAAACTAGCGACCGTGCGTGATGAAGCAGTAGTAGAGATGCCGTAGCAGTATATACATATTCGCTGGAGGAGTTAGAACAAGAGAGGTAAAACAAAAAAAATCTGAAGGAGATGGAAAAACACGTACGGGACAAGAAGATCTAGACAGCAACATCGAACAAATAGAAATGTACATGAAACGAAAGGGATGGGGTGGGATGACACGTTTCCTCTTCTACACCCTATATATGAAAAGTAGCCGCAACTGGGGAGTGAGCCTCCGCCGGTTGTCCGCCGCTGCGTCGAGCCACACCGGACAAATTAAACACACTGCACCAACAAGAACAGCTATGGCGGCGACGGGGATCCTCCGGCTTCTGCCACTCCTCCTGCTGCTCCCCCCTGCACTCCGGCAGCACCTCTCGCCGGCGATCAACTGCCACCGGCCGAAGAAGGATGGTGTTGCTCAGCCAGCAGGCGCCGACGACGAGGTGGTGCTCCACCCGATGGTGCTGGTGCCCGGGGTGAGCTGCAGCGAGCTGGAGGCGCGGCTCACCGACGCCTACCGCCCGGCCGTGCCCAGCTGCGGCGCCATGAAGGGGAAGGGCTGGTTCGGGCTGTGGGCCAACTGCTCCGATCTCCCCGCGCATCACTACGTCCAGTGCTTCATGGAGCAGATGAGCCTCGTCTACGACTCCGGCGCCAACGACTACCGCAACCTCCCCGGCGTGGAGACCCGCGTCCGCAACTTCGGCTCCTCGCGTGGGTTCCAAAGGAACCCAGAGCACACGTACATATATACAGCTTGCTAGCTAGAGATCATATATTCATCATATACTGATGATGAGTCACTGATATATGATCTGACTGCATGACACCGGCCATTTCTGCCGCAGGGACTGGTGCCTCGAGATCCTCAGGCAGGAGCTGGAGAGGATCGGGTACCGCGACGGCGACACCCTGTTCGGGGCTCCCTACGACCTCCGCCACGCGCCGCCGGTGCCCGGTCAGCCGTCGGAGGTCTTCTCCCTCTACTTCCGGCAGCTGACGAAACTCATCGAGGACGCGAGCAGGAAGAACCGCGGCAAGAAGGTGATCCTCTTCGGGCACAGCTTCGGTGGCATGGTGGCGCTGGAGTTCGTCCGGAGCACCCCCATTGAGTGGCGGCGCCGGCACATCAAGCACGTCGTCCTCGTCGCGGCGCTCCCGCCCGGAGGCTTCATGGAGCCCGTGGAATACTTCGCCTCCGGGTCGGAGCTTCTCTACGTCCCGACAGCCACCGCGCTGTCCCTGCGGCCGATGTGGCGGAGCTTCGAGTCCGCCGCCGTGAACTTCCCGTCGCCGGCGGTGTTCGGGCGCAGGCCGCTCGTGATCACCAAGGAGAGGAACTACTCCGCCCACGACATGGAGGATCTGCTCATCGCCGTCGGCTCCGGCGCCGGCGTGGAGGCTTTCCGGAGGCGAGCGGTGCCAAAGATGAGCTACTTCCGGGCGCCCATGGTGCCGACGACGTGCATCAACGGACTTCGGAACGACACGCCGGAGCAGCTGGTGTACTGGGATGGCGATTTCGACGAGGAGCCGGGAATAGTGTACGGGGATGGAGACGGGACGATCAATCTGATCAGCATGCTGGCGTTCGATGAGAAGATGCGTCAGCAGCCGGGGCAGAACAAGCAGTTCAAGTCCATCAAGCTTCATGGGGCTAGGCACGGCTCGATTGTGACGGAGGACTGGGCGCTCAAGCGCGTCATGCAAGAAATCCTCGAAGCTAATCGTATTCAATAATGTCTTGTGTAGACTCGAGCGAATTTTAAATAAGAGGCGTTTTACCCATAGTAACTGGAAACGGGATTGGTGGCACGTTCCTCGACCCCGGAACGTCGTCCCAATTCGTGGGTCGGGGTCACCATGAGTTATCGTCTCAATTTTCGCTAGATCATCGTCCCCACCCCGTAGGGTCATGAACTTTGGATCAAGATCCTGGAGGTCGCCATGGAGAAGCTCCAACATGAGGCAGGCATGATGTTACAGCATAGATGTAAAGCACGATAATTGGTAGCTCCAACATGAGGCAGGCATGATGTTACAGCATAGATGTAAAACACGGTAATTGGTAGCTCCAACATGATGTAAAGCATAGTAATTGGCAGCCCATCTAGCCCTTTTCTTTCGTCCTTTTCTTCCTTTCCTTTGTTTTCCTTGACTCTTCTATACCTCGTTCCGGGGTCATGGACCCGACACTCCTTGGTTCACGTACCATATTGTGAATTTTCGTCTCAAAGAGGTATACCCCCTCCGTACCACAATTTCATAAAGCATCGACCCTCGACCCTCGATCTCGTTCCTCGACCCAATCTACCCGGGAACTTTGTGACTATGGTTTTACCATACTTTAAATATAGTTAGTTAGATGGTTATTTGTCCACCCAACGCCCCCTCCCAGGCTCCCGGCCCATGCCCAGGTACGAATCCTAAACCGCACGCATTGCCTCTAGCCGGCTGCGCCTCCTCCGTGCCCAAGCCCCCGCCGGTGCCGGCGCTACCAACTCCCTACACTCGTCATCGCCCTCACCCTCACGCTCGCTCGTGGTCGACCGTCATACACTCGCCGCACTCCACCGTTCGTAGCCTGTACGTGGGGGGGGTGCCCTAGTCGATCGGCGCAGCCGTGCTCCGCCGCTACCGCCCACCCTTCCGGTTGTGTTCAACGACCTCGTCGCGCCCTTGCGGCCGCCTGCACCAGATTCAATTGAGCAGTCATCAGGCCACAACCCGCAGGTTGGACTCCGCCTTGGGATCAAATTTTGTTTCTTGATATGTCGGTGTTCATCAGATGGCAATTTGCGCTAGATAGTGACAAAATGTGTGAATTTGTTACATGGATATCTAATTTGTGTAACGCTCTTGATGGCTGCAGGAGTCCTTGCTAGAGATGGCGGATCTGAGTATTTGCAGAAGTACAATCAAATTGTTACGACGACGTTTGCTAGTGAAGATGAAGTAATTCAGTTTTCCAATTCATATGGTCTTGAGAAAGGATTCAATGTGAAGAAGGGCTATGTTGAATGGGACGCTGGCCACAATTACGTGATCCTTAGGAAGTTATATTGCAGTCATGAGGGTTTCCGAGAAGCGAAGCACATGAACAGGGAGAATAAGCAGTGCAGGCCACGAAATATAACTCGTGTTGGATGCCCTACGAAATTTGTGATTGCACAAGATAAGAACACGGTGAGGTGGTTTGTGAAAGATTTCATCAACGAACACAACCATCCTGTGGTGCCAGGTGACCTTAGTTGTCTGCTGCCTTTACATCGAAGAATCGGCGATGAGCAGAAAGCTGATATTCTCGAGATGCGGATTAGTGGGATCCGTAACCACCATATATTTGAAATTCAAGAAATGTAGTACGGTGTGTATGACAAAGTTGGCTACACACAATGGGACTTCTATAACTTCTGCCATTATCGTAAGCAGGAGTCAATGACTGCTGGTGATGCTCAAAAATCATCAGACATCATAGGGAGTGTGAACTCAGATAACCTGATTTTTTTCAGGAGCATGACTGATGGGCAAGGACATTTGGTGGGACTGTTCATGTCTGCTTGATTATGCAGCATTTGGTGATGTCGTTGTATTTGATAGCACCTACAAAAACAAATCGGTACAACCTACCCCTTGTTCCTTTAGTTGGGGTGAATCATCATTAACACACTGTTGTTTTTTTGTGTGCAATAATTTCTCATGGGAATGCAACCTCATATGAATGGTTGCTGAGAACATTTTCTGATGCTAATATTCAGAAGCATCATATTTCCATGATCACTGATGGAGACCTTGCTATGCAAAGAGCAATAAGGACAGTGTAGCCGAATACATCGCATAGGCTTTGTGGATGGCATATTGAGTAGAACCTTGTGCGTAATATTTACGATGAGAAAGTTAAGGATGTGTTCAGGGTCTTTATGTATGACTGTTGCTCCATAGAAGAGATTGATAAGAAATGGTTGGCATTCCTTGCAGAGAATGGGGTTACAACGGACTCTTGTCTTTACCAGATGTATGAGGTGAGGAAAATATGGTGTGATGCGTATCATGCAGGTAACTGCTATTTAGGAATTAGGAGCAACCAACAGAGTGAGAGCCTCAACGTTAGGCTTCAAATGAAGCTGGATGGTAAAATGACACTGTTAGAAATGGTACTCCCTCCGTCCCACAATATAAGCATTTGAAACATTCAAATGCAAAAAATAACAGAACTGCTAAAAGACCTATATATATACCCCTCATTTTACACTACTCACCAACTCTCCACCCACCCCACAATCCATTTAGTTTTATCCTATCCCTAGAAATGCTTACATTTTGACACAAAATTTGAACCTTACAAATACTTACATATTGGGACAGAGGGAGTAGCACTTTGCCTGTCCAGCGGTCCAGCAAGAGTGAGTGCTTGCATGCATGTAGGGGTGGATGTCGAGCCAGTTCGGCTTGTTTTGGCTCGGCTCGTTCGAGCTCGTTAGCCAAACGAGCCAGCTCGGCTCGGCTCGTTGAGGAAACGAGCAAAAATCTTGGCTCGGCTCGGCTCATTAAGCTCGCGAGCTAGAGTTAATTATAAAATTGTCATAATAATATATATAATATAAAAAATTATAGTATTTATACGGTCTTAATACCTTCAAAATCTACTCTATCATACTATAATAATAGAATATAACCATAACAATATCTAAAACTACGCATATAGTATACATATATTATTAATTAATAATTTACTTATTAGTCTATTAGGTTTTTAGCTCGTTTGGCTCGCGAGCAGCTCGCGAGCCAGCTCAAACTCGCTCGTTATACTAACGAGAAAAACTTTTGCTCCGCTCATTAGAAACATGCACCGAGCCGGACCCGCTGCGATCCAAACGAGCTAACGAACTTCAAACATTTTGTCCAGCCCAACATGCATGCACGGATTTGCGCTTGCGCCGTGCCAGGACCGAACAGTAACACACTAAAACACATCACTGTGGGCACGCCGTGGGTTGCGCATTGGATATTACATGATTTTAGTGGTGTGTGTGACAAGTCTTTCATATAGAACTTCATCGTGAATTTGAAAGCGGCTCGTTCGATCGATGTCTTCGTTCTCTGGGCCGGCCAGCTAACAGCAGAGACTCGCGTGCATATATCGGCGGTGTTTCTTTCGAGCGTGAAATTTTTTTCACACACGTTTAACCATTAATTAAAAATATTAAATAAAGTCAGTTTATAAAACTACATACAAAATCTTGGGTTAATTGGTTAATTTATGAGACCTATCTAATGAGACATTTGACCGTACGATTAGAGAATGGTTACTGAAGCATTACTGTAGTAAATCATGAGTTAACTAGGCTCATTATATTCATCGCGCAAAGTTACACTCATCTTTAAAAATATTTTATAATTAGACATTATTTAATACTCCATGCAAGATTTATTTGAATTTTTTTAGAAATAAAAAGAAACACGACCATCACGCGTGAGTTCGATCTACACAGCCCAGTCTTTTCTTTTTCACTTTCTCAGACTGCGCATGTGTACATATAGGGATGTTTAGTTTTTCGGAGGGGTGAAAAGTTGGTAGAAAAGTCACATTGAATATTGTAGCGTACTGTAGTACTTTTCGTTTGTTTGTGGTAAATATTGTGCTATCATGACTTAACTAGTCTCAAAAGATTCGTCTCGTCGTGTACATCAAAACTATGTAATTAATTTTTTAATTTACCTACATTTAATGCTCCATGCATGAAGAGAGAAATTTAATGTGATAAGTCGATAGTAAAGTTTGGAGATAGAATTTTTTAACTGTTTGCCATATGTATATGGCCAAAGCCAAAAGCTGGAAGGCACAGGCACCGGCCTTGCATGTCCGTACCCCCGTACCATCAGTACCTGCACTCGTGCAGTGCAGGTCGCTGGCAGCTGCAAGTACAATTGGTGCCGATCCCAAATTCTACCGCATTGTTCACTGTGCATAAAGGATTCTTATCAGATCAAAATGTCATAGCATGCATGTAATAGTAATGTAGATAAAATCAAAAACTAATTGCATAATTTTATTGTACTCTACGAGACGAACATTTTGAGCCTAATTAATTAATTTTTGGATAATTTTTTACACATATAAACGAAATGCTACAGTGGCGCACGCACTTAAAAAAAACCTAAATTTGGTTCCCAACCAGGCCTGAGCTGTCTCGAGAAATCGATGGCCGTGGCGCTGGCGCGTGGCTGCGGGAAAAAGACCAAAGAAAGCTGCCGCGCTGCACGGGTTGCCTGTACGGCGCTATCGGCTGCTACAGAAGGCTCTCCAACGGACAAGAATATTTTTTTCATATTTTATCGTCCGTGCTAATAGCACGGATAACTAGTCCTTTTTTACTTTAAAGATTAGATGCGATTAGTTTTTTGTGTTGTTATTATAAATATTTTGTCCAAATAGCCCATACTGAGATGTCATTTATGCTTTTGTTTCATATATCATATTTTTGATATATTTGTTTCATATTTTAGAAATATTTTTATACTTTCTAAAAGTAATATAAAAATTACACATTTTAGCATAAATATATTTACTTAATTTTTTAAATGATGATGTACATTTTTGTTTAAGTTATCGTGCATAATACATTATCCTAAGATCCTTAGAAGAAGTGATTCAATGTGTATCTACAAAATTAACAATATTTTTTCTTTGTTCTACGATGTTCGGTTGCTATAGTAACATCGTAATACTCACCGGCTAAGGATCATGCCGTATATAACAGATGACTGCATTACCATGCTATCATTGCCATGCCCCTAATCCAGGGGCGAAGCTAGAGCAAGTTAGAGGGGGGGGTTCATTTCTCTTATGGATGTGAATATTTAATCTACAAACATGGTGACAAATTATTTTTACTAGTGGGTTTTCAAATTTTTGTGGTGCCTGGGCACCCACAAGCCATAATGTGGCTTCGCCCCTGCCCTAATCTGTATATGCTGATCATTGTTATGTTTTTCAAGTTTAGTGGCTCACTTGCTTTCTAGATGAACGGCTTCTTAGCTCTTCAACTTTTCCTTTTTATCTTCTGATTTTGTTCTCCATATGTTGCTTGTAGCCAAGGCCCTTGTTTTCCCCACATGCTCTCAAAATTTGACCTATGCTGATTTTCCCTTTCTTTTGATCGTAGTTGTTTTACCTTTGTGAAATGATAATATGTACTATGGCTGAACATATGGCCGCTGATTTTTTATGCCAAACAATCGATCGTTTCCGGTGCTTTCTTAGGCCAGACAATCAATTGTATCCACTCTTAACCATACTAAGCTTGCTCAGTAGATCTTTTTTTTTGTCAAAGAGCTTAATAGATAATTGAATTGCTATGTTGCCCACCCACATCGACCATATATACCATACTGATTTAATGGAAGAATATGTAGTCGCTTCCTCCCCGGCTGTAGTCTTTTCTTTGCGCTGACGACCATTACATCGACGTGTGCTAGCTGCTTCGCTAAGTTTATCCCACGATTCATCGTGCGCTCGCACACCGTGTGATCCATCGGGGGCGGGCAACTGCTGCCAAGCGCCGCCAGCCGGGTTAGGGGGCCAGGGTTGCTGGAGTCAGAGCCCACTGATGGTTGTAGAAGAGGTGGCCGCGCAATGGGGGGCCCAACGGTGGCGACATGCGGTGGACGGAGGGTTGGACGATGAGAGCACTGCCACCCGAGGCGGTGGGGGGGACCGCCGGTAGGCGGTGCCAACGGCGGGGGCAGAGGACATGATGGCTTACGGGTAGTGTAGGCCACAACGGTAGGCGCCGCCGGAGCCAGGGCGGAGGAGGCGATGAAGCCGACGAAGGACACGGCGATAGAAAGGTTAGCATTTGCCGCGATAGTGGTCGGCGGTGGCGGGGGCTCAAGGTGGCAACGGCGGCAGGTCGAGTGCTTCCCTTCCATGTGATCCATCGCGCGCTAGCCCGGTCGTAGATGCTTTGATCGGCAATTTGCTAGCTACATTCCTATATCATGTCACTTCTTCATCTTGTGACTGCAACCGGAGTGGTGTTCAAGCTTACTAATATAATTGCCCACAGATATATGGATAAAGAAATAGAAGATCACCACTATGGTGACAGTCGTGTAATTCACAATGTAAGGAATCAAAATGACAATTGACAAATAAAACTAAGTACCACTTTTGTGATTATTGTTTGTCGTAGAGTGGATAGATCATCATAAAATCCAATGGTCTATATTCTTTTTTATTTATGTTTATTACTTGTATTTGATGTTGGATTCTTTTGTCGACCGTTAGATCTTCATAAAATCTGACGGTTCAAATTCTTCTCTTTTATTAACAGAATAATATGAACCGTTGGATCTTCATAAAATCCGACAGGATATATTCTTCTTTCTGTATCAATGGAATAATATGGATCGTTACATCTTCATAAAATCCGACTGCATATATATTTTTTCTTTTTGATTAACGTGAAAATTTCTTGATCCTCTCGACGAACGTGGTGACTTCTTTTAGCACTATTATATTAATATAACTAGCAAGGTAGCCCGCGCAAACAGCGCAGGAAGCTAGCCATATAATTCAACAATATTTTTTTATTTTTAGTTATTGCATTTTTTCTTTTTGTGTTTTTGGACTTTTATTTAACAATATAATAGTGTTACTTAAAATAAAGGTCATTTATTAGTTAAGAAATAATGACACGAAATAGAAACAATGCAGATGAAAATCATATCTCAAACTTTGCCTCTCCTATTTGCGGTCTTGGCCCAGTAGTGAAGTAGCTCATTCTTGTCTTTTAATACTTAGGTCAATTTTATATCCTGTGGCAAGACAATTTTGGCTTCACTTGCAATATTTTGGTCTCTGTTTAGTTTGATGACGAAATTTAGCCAGGTCTGGCTGACGAATTTTCTGGATAAGCCACTATAGAGGTTTTGTCTTCTTTGTGGCCCGCCAACAGTGCAGGTAGCTAGCTATTTTTTAATTTAATATTTTCGATTTTATAATTTTTCACTGTTGTAGCTAGAAAGGCATAGCCTTCTTCATTGTGCTTGTCCCTTCTCTCCTGCTCCATCTCCCATGGTGCTTTGCCCGCTATGTCGTGGTTATCGAGGATGCTTTCTTGACTTCAGATGGTGCATGTTATTTACTCTTATCGAACACTATTTGGAGCTTGCTACGAATAATAGGCATACATGTCAAACATTGCCTTCCATGTTCCTTTGTTCTAGACCAGGTCGACAATTCATATATGATGACTACATCATGTATCATTTCTTCTCTCCTGATTTTTTATCGGGGCACCCACTAATCACAATGCTATATAGCAAGACATAACCATCTCGTTGTTTCTCGTTATTATCGGCATCAATAACCATGGCTTGGTGCACATGTTGCCTTGTGAGTGGGGCAGGAATAATGTACGCTGGTTATCATTTCACTTTCTAAGTCCACGATTCTCGTCGCTTTCTAAATTGAATCACTACTTGCACATTTATATATTCTATATGCTACTATCGTGCTTGCCTTCTTTGTGGCTAACCGTCACATTCGGATTTTCACAAAACCCGAATGCGGCTATATGTGTGTCCAGGAAGTCCACAGAACACATACAACGAACAAATATGATAAACATAGTACAAATGCTCGAAATAAAATAGTTTACATCAGAGTATATCAATAATATTTATTACAGCGGAAGTCTATAACTCTCATCTAGCGGAGCCGCAGTCCACAGGGACTCTGACAGGGAGAGCGCAACTCAGAAGTATGGCAGGTCCTCAGGGAACTCAGCAGCAGTCTCCTGATCAACCCAATCTGTTTACCCATCCGGGATTTTGTTGAATATTGACAAGTGTAAGTAAACAAATACTTAGCAAGTATAGCACGGGTATGAAGGCTCAAAAATAGGCTAGACACGACTTAACTGCATTAGCATTTTTAGTTGGTTCATTTTAACATTTAACAATTACTACAAGTGAATGAAACCCGTTGTAAATCTCAATTAAATAAGTATAAGTGGCAATAATCATAAATGGACATCATCTTCTAATAAAAAAGGATCCAGGCCGCTCGTGACCTTGAGCAAGGCTATCATGATAGATTATACACTCTGCAGAGGTTTCGCCCTTTACCCACCAGTCGCGTAAAAGTTCATGGAACTTTGAGCCCAACCACGCACATCAACACTTCCAAGGTGTGACGGCATAGGGACGCTACGAGATTTGTCATAAGACACCCTAACAAAACAGTAGCCACTATGGTACAACACACGCAGCATGATCCAAGGCACCGAGATTGACTGACTCTCAGGGCGCAGCGATAAGAGGGTCAATGGCGTCCAGAACGCGGGCACGCATGCCAACAAGTTCAAGAGCGCGACGTGCGGAGTTCCCATACCACAGGGACTCCCGACACGGGACTGTGCCTGACAAGACATAGCGGACGGTACCCCCGTCCTCGGTGGATCAAACCATACTCTCACGAGTGCTTCCCATAGCGCCGTCGGCCCCGTCGGTAAGTACTGTTAAGCTAGAGCCGTACAGGTTACTTGACCAAGACCAGAGCCATAATAGTTCTAGCGGTGGCGACAGGCTCCTGGGTTGCCGCTTTAAGAACCGGACCTTATGGAGAGACACTAGAGCAGAGCACACAGCACATGCTCTAGCTCCCTAAACCAAGTTGCTAAAAAACAGGTTTTATCATTAATGTTGAAGTGAACCATTAAGTCAAAATTTACAGTTAAATAATGGTGACAGTAGCTGCGCATAGCAAAAATCTACCCATATGCATAAACCCAAGGTAATCAAAGGAACAGGGTAAACAAACTAGGCACAACCTTAATAGGACATCAATTTAGACACATGCATATGAAAGTAAATGTATGTAAACAGGTGTGTATAGGTAGCAAGGATTGTCCATGCTATAACTTGCCTTCCTCGAAGTGCTGCTGCTGCTGCTGCGGGTCCTGCTCCGGAAAGTTCTCACCGAGCTCGAACTCCAAAGCTAACGGCTCACCGACTGGACACGAAGCACCATACAAGCATACATGCATACCAATACATGCAAACAAATAATATTCTATTAGAACAGTACACCAAACAGTAGAAACAGTACATAAAAAGGTTTTAGAAATAATCTACACTTCACTACGAACACATGAGCGTGAAAATCACACTAATCGGAGCTAAAACGAAAAAGATATGGCTTTTCTAAGATCTAGGGACCTGCTGGCAATTTTTAAAAACTTCCACGGGTTTATTTTAGAGAAACCAGGGACCTAAACATAATTATGCGATAAAACTCAGGGGCCTACGCGTAAAAACTTAAACTCAGGACCGCGGGTTCTATTTTTGAAAAGGGCAGGGGGTTTTCCAAAAAAATAGGACCTATACATAAATATTTTTGAACTGCGGTGGACTGCGGGTTGATTAACAGAAACTGGGGGGGTGAAAGGACCTTGATGTCACCTAGATGGGGGGTGAATAGGTGAATCTGCACTTAATCAAAATTTCACACACAATCAGTACTGAAACCGGTCAGACCGGTTTCCCAAACCGGTCAGAACGGTTTCTGGCAGAGAAACACAACAATGCAATTTATTCCCTCTACGAGTTCTAGCACAAACCAAACTTGGTGAAGAGCTTCTGTAGATGATTTCTAGCAGGTTCACTATGTCCCTGCACACAAACAAAGCACAACCAAGTAGATCGAAGCGGAAGCTAATGTAAATGCTAGAATTGAACCTATGGGGCAAACCAAATGAGAGACGCGATGATTTGTTTCCCGAAGTTCAGATTCACCGCTGCCACTAAGGCTACCACCAAGGCACGATGAATCCTACGTCTCCGTTGAGGGCCTACGAAAGGCGGGCTTATACACACCAAGCCACTTTCCTCGATTCCACTAACTTGTGACATTTTTCCACGAAGGAGGCAGGGCCAGCCTTTACAAACAATCCGTGGCTCACCACAAATACGGTAGCTCACCGGCGACGCCTAGCCGTCTAGGAGGCTTCACCTCCAAGAGTAACGAATGCTTCAATGGTTGCTAGACTTCACCGGAAGTGCTCAAGCTAAGGATTTGCTCTTCACTGATCTAGCTAACTCTTACTAGCTTGCAATAGCTCACACACAATTAGCCTCTCAACCCAAATCCAAAGATACAATCAAATTTCTATCAATCTCACAAAGAGATGTTTGGGGAGAGCTTGCTGGTGCTCAAGAAGGTTCTGGGCGCACAAGAGAGGCAAAGGAACCAGCAGCCCTCAAAGGAGAGGGCCAAGGGGTATAAATACCCCACACCCAAAAACTAGCCGTTATGTCAGTGGAAAACCGGTCAGACCGGTTTCCAAACCGGTCACACCGGTTTTTAAACGAAACTAGCCGTTAGCACTCTGAGCTCTAAAACCGGTCAGACCTTTTTCCAAACCGGTCAGACCGGTTTTGGACCAGTCAGCACACTTAGTCTCAAAACGACTTCTCTCAAAGGCTATCTCATATGGGTTGACCTATTGAGCACTTTTTGGTGTTGTCTAAACAACTACTTGTTGCATCCCTCTTGATAGTACGACATTTCTATACTCAAGAAATTAAATAACAAATTAAGTCTTCCACTTGAGCTTCAATGTCTATAATCATGCCATACTTGTCAATTTCAACCTTGAGGGCACACAACCTTTCTTGATTGCTGAGCAAATCCAATCTTGAGTTGGGCTTAGAATTTCCAAGTGTATGGACCAATTCATAAGCATCTCCAATATATGATCCATAAATGATTAGATGCTTCACATTGCTTCACTTGATACAACTTGATTGAAGTATAGAGATCAAACTAAGATGCTAGACTTTTCCATAACAAAGTCCCTCGGCTACAAGACCAACTTGCCCTTCTCTTTGTTAGGAATGTCACTCCCGTCTAGCTTGATCCTTTTCATCAAATCTTGCCACTTTAAGTTTCGCTTTGTTTTGCATCATCATGAAAACCCCATTGAAATCGATGTATTCAATTAACCCGAAATATATTCAATATTGTCTTGTGTGTTGTCTTTGTCAAATCACTTGTCCATAGGCTTCCATGTACTTGAGACCATATAATATCCATAAGATCATGTCTCATCATGAATGTAACTATTGCCATGGACCACGTCCAAAGGAATTCCAATTTCTTCATGTAGATTGTCCCATTTTGTCTTGATAAGCTTCTACTAGATGAGACCATATACTATCCATAGAATCATATCTCATTTTATTTATAACCACTACTATGGACCAAGATCAAAGGAATTCTAATTTCTTCATGTAGATTGTCCCATTTTATTTTAACAAGCTTCTACTAAATGAGACCAACCAATATGCATAAGAACCTTGTCTCATTTGTCATTTCTATTCTCTTGCCATTGCTCATCTTTTGCATCATGGGATCAAACATACTTGCTTGCTTTTATGTCATTTAGAACCAATGTCAAGTACATATTCTTATCAACAATTATATTGCGCGAACATTCATAGGAATAAAACCTGCTCATATGCTTAAGCAAACAAGTTAGATCACGAATCATGTTGTCATACAAATCACCAAAACATATAAGTGCCTAGATGCACTTTCAGGGGGCTCTTTAGCAAATTAGCCAGGCTAACTGTTATCCAAGGGGTTTGACTCGGGGCTAGGGTGTGTGGCCGCCGTTGGATGGAGATCAGACGACTCGGGATAGATGGGGGGACTGGGGTCGTCGGCGAGGACAGGAGGGCGGCGGCGCTGCTCGGGAGGCGGCGGCGCTTCGCCGGAGTTCCCTCGAACTCGAGCTCCGGTCCATGGTTTTGGATGGGAGCAGGCTCTATGGACTCGGTGCGGGGTGGCGAACACGATGGGGTGGTCCTTGACGAGCACGGGGTGGCCAAGGAGGCGGGCGGCGGCGAACCGAGACAGAGCTCGCCGGCGAGGGTGGGGAGCATGCTACGGGGCGAGCGGGAGAGCGAGGAGGGGCCTGGGAGCTTACTCACCGGCGCGCGATGTTGTCCCGAGGGTCGAAGGGGTCGGAGCGGCGGTCGGGAGGGGAGAACGACGGCGGCCGGAGCTCGGCGGAGCTCGGGGCGGCAGCGCTGCGCGGGTTGAGCTGCTGGAGGCGGGGGAGCTCGGGAGGAGTGCTTGGTGAGGAGATGGGGTGCACGGGGGTCGCTTATATAAGCTCGGGAGGGGACATCAGCGAGCGGGCCGCGCGGGATTCGATCGCCGGTGGAGTCGGGGCTTTCCAAGTGAGTTAGAGGAAGTCCGTTAGATCTTCATAGAATCCGACGATACGTGTTCGTCTCTTTTTTAGATTAACGTGAGAATTTTTAATTTATTTAATTACTTATCATATTCTATGTGTTCTTTAATTAAGTGTTAATTATCTTATATTTTTAATTCCAAATTTAGCTATTTTCTAATCGTATTTGGTATGGACTCTTTTAGTCATTGTATTTGATATTGGACTCTTTAGGATTGTAATGATATTCAAGGTCAGGAGGTGAAAATTATCATCACGTAGGTGATGTCCGCTACAACGCTAGGCAACTGCTAGCAAATAATGGTTAACTGGTTGGGACAGTGAATTAGTAGTGCCCGTGGCATTTAAAGAACTGTTTAGTATGAAAAAGCGAGGTACCTAAACACTTTAGTTAAATATTTTGCTTCCCACATATATAAAAACTGAAATACTATCCTTCATTGTTTTGCCTTGAAATTTAGTTATTTATTATCGATATTTTACATGGAATTTTTATTTTCTATTCCCCAAATTCATATAGAATACTATTTGGCACACTTTTTATATAGCTATTTTTCTTCTAATAATTGGTCAAAAATCAACTACTATTTTTCTTATTTTTAGTCCTAGATTTAACTACTTAATAATCATATTTCACATGAAATATTTGATAAACTATCATGTTCTTTTCTTTAACCTCAAATAATTTGGTTATTTATTGATTGTAATTCATATAGGTTCTTTATTTAGGTATATTTTGGTTCCTAATTTGTTGACAAATGAGATATTAATATCCTTATTTATAATTCCGAATTTATTTAATTACTTATCATATTATGTGTTCTTTAATTAAGTGCTAATTACCTTATTTTTTTAATTCCAAATTTAGCTATTTTCTAATCATATTCGGTATGGACTCTTTTAGTCATTGTATTTGATATTGGACTCTTTAGGTTAATGTTGTCCGTTAGATCTTCATAAAATCCGACGATACGTGTTCTTCTCTTTTTTAGATTAACGTGGGAATTTCTGAATTTATTTAATTACTTATCATATTCTGTGTGTTCTTTGATTAAGTGTTAATTACCTTATATTTTTTATTCCGAATTTAGCTATTTTCTAATCATATTTGGTATGGACTCTTCTAGTCATTGTATTTGATATTATTGGACTCTTTAGGTTAATGTTGACCGTTAGATATTTATAAAATCCGACGGTACGTGTTCTTTTCTTTTTTGATTAACGTGAGAATTTTTTTGACCCTCACGGCGAATATGGTGGCTCCTTTTAATACTATTATATTAATATAATAGATAGATATAATCCCATACATATGCTTCAAGAGTAAGTGAGAATGATGCGTAGGGTCGTTTGTATTGTAAATTATATGTTAAGAGCTAGATTATTAAAAGAGCTAGTTCTGTTAGCAGTAGCCGCAGTCAATTTGGATTGGATGGGATCAGATCGATCACGCCGCGCATGCCTACGTCGTGGTCTCGCGCGCTGTGCCGGTTGCTTTTGCTTAGAGTGCCGTGCGGCGTCGGTCATCGCGGCCAAAAGCCCGTGGACACGCATGCATGCATGCCAGTGCCACGGCCGCTCGCACGTCCGGGCCTTGTTTAATGTATATTTTGGGTGGGGACATGGGGTTTGGGGTCACTTCGCCATAAATACGTCACTATAGCATTTCGTTTGTATTTATAAAAAATTATCCAAAAATTGATTAATTAGACTTAAAATGTTCGTCTCGAGTACAACAAAACTGTGCAATTAATTTTTGATTTTATCTACATTTAGTACTCCATGCATGCTATGACATTTTGATGTGATTAGAATCTTTTTTTTGCATAGTAAAATTTGGGGGTAGAATTTGAGATCTAAACAAGGGTTAGATCCCAAATTACACCCCTAAAATTCACTATGAAAAAAAAGATTCACATCACATTAGATAAAATCAAAAACTAATTATACAGTTTTGTTGTACTCAACAAGACGAACATTTTGAGCATAATTAATTAATTTTTAGATAATTTTTCATACATACAAACGAAATGCTACAGTAGCGCACGCACTCTAAAATACTAAAATTTGGCTTCTAATTGGAGGAACTAAACAAGGCCTGAGACTGTGGCCGGCCGGGTAGATGCTGCTGTGCAGATTGGGCCACGAAATGAAAGAGCACGCACGCGGGCCTCAGACAGTCAATTCCGGCTTTTCCCTTTTATTTTGATGTTCTCCTCCGTTTTCTCTAGCTCTATGCACCTCTCGTACGATCACCATCGAGGTGAGCCTGTGTCCCGTGAGATACTGTACATCTGAGAAGAATGGTTAGGTGGTTGGGTACTCTACTGCAGCTCTGCCATGTGCCCTGCATGCATGCCACACTACTGCAGCTGCGGTACTGCACTGTCGATGATTCGCATTCGCATTCGACAAAGGGTTTGAAAAATTCCCGTGCCGCCCGTCAGGGCCAGCCTGTCGTTGCTCACCACGACCAATGCATGGTTTCTTGCTTCTAGTAAAAAATTTTTAAAAAAATATTAGGATATTAAATGAAGTCTATTTACAAAACCTTTTTAGAAATGAGTCTAACATTACGCGATGAATCTAACAAGCCTAATTAGTCAATGATTTACTACAGTAATACTATAATAACCATCCTCTAATTGTGCGGTCAGAGGCCTCGTTAGATTTGTCTCGTGAATTAACATGAGGTTGTGAAGATAATTTACTACAGTAATACTATAATAACCATCCTCTATTCCTAGTGGGATAGCGGGAACCGCTATGTCCCGGGAGTGGCCCACCTCGCCTTGCGGCCGTTGCTTCCCCGTGCAGACCGGAGGAAGAGTCGACGCCGACGGCAGCCCGTGGCCTGCCCCGTCGCAAGCACTGGATTCTGTCGCCCGCATCTGGTAGATATGGCGGTACCCAGCGCCGGCTCCTCTGCCTGCCGCTACCATCCGTCGCCGCCACGCGCCCGCCGTCTCCTCCACCCGCTGCTGCCATCTGCCGCCGCCACGTGCCCGCCGCTGCTATCCGCCGCCGCCACGTGCCCGCCGCTGCTATCCGCCTCCGCCACGGCCACCGTCGGCGCCGCGCCATCCCCACCATACGGCGTCGCCACACGCAGCAGCGACCATCCGCTGCCTCCGCGCGCCGTGCCTGCCGGGACATGAGGAGGGCGCACCACAAGCGAGGAGGGCCATCCGCCGTGCGCCATGAGCAAGGGTAGGGGCGCGGGGCGGCGAGAGAGGGGGAGGGGAGGGGCCGGTGGTGGCGGCAGCCGGAGCGAGGGCGGCGGTAGGGGAGGGGAAGGGCCGGCGGTGGCGGCGGCCGTAGCGAGGGTAGGGGATAAAAGAAAAGAAAAAAATGATGTGTGGGTTCCATCAGCGGGTAGTTGATATTGAGGCTGAGATATGGAGTATGACGAGTGTCAGAGAAATTGCTATAGAGGAGAGAATCTCGATGACTAAAATAGAATATTTATTTTAAAAGATAAAAATACAGTATAATGAGTGGGAATAGCCGCAAAACAATGCGGAGCGACGACATGAAAATCTCTTGTCTTCCCGTCGCACTCACCCCAGCCTCCGGCAACTAGCACCGGTCCACGCATGACCACTCACCACTACAAAAACCTTTATGAGTACCGGTCAGGAAATCTCTGTGAGTACCGGTTCCCTAACTGGTACATACTGGCCGGCACTAATGTGTCGGCCGCCGGCCCAGTACTAAATGAGACGTTTATTACCGGCTGGTAACCCCAGCCAGTACTAAACTACGCGCCCGCACAGCAGCGCATGGCGCGCAGTTTAGTACCTGCTGGGGTTACCAGCCGACACTAACCTATTTTTTCTTTTTTGTTTCTTTTCTTTTTCAATTTTCTTTTTATGCTTATATTATTCGTACGCATATATATATATATATATATATATATATATTATATCTCTATGCGTATGCAGCTGATACTACGTTATATGATATATAATATATTACTTTATAATATATATACATCATCGGTCACATATAATATTTATATATATATACATTTGAATTGTTACAAGTACTTCAAAATATTCGAGATATTATAAATTAAGTGTCCTCATCAAATAACCCTATTAGGATCCAGTGTAGCTGCTCTTACACGAAGATCGGCATGAAATTCCTCGTTGGGATTTATGATTTCATCGAGCAGGAATCCACATAGTTGTTCTTGAATTGCCCTGACTTGCTTCGATTGGATGATATATTCTTTCATGCACCATTTCTGCATATTTCAATGAAATCAAAGTTTTAGCAGAACGAAAAAATAATGACTTAAAAAAGAACGAGCAGAACTGATTTTTGCTTATGTACCTTAAATGTTTGTGGCGTCATTTGCCCCCATGGACCAACAAAAGTGTCGATAAACTCGCACACGTAGTAACCACATAGGTTTGTCCCTTGCGCCTGTCTCATGCACTATATATATAACAAAAATTACTAGAAAATATTAGGAATTACTAAAAAATCATAGAAAATAGTACGAATTACTAGAAAATGACACTAGATCGAAGTTACTGAAAAGTTAGTATTAATATAAAGATCGTCGTCATTCTCGGATACTCCTATGTGTTTTTTCAGGAAGCGAGCTCATGCTTTCTTAAGCAGGTCTATGAGGTCTTGGTACTCTGTTATTGGCTTCCTCAAGGAGTCAAACACCGTGACCTGGGCTAATCTATGTCATTTATTTTCTCATTTTGTGCATCTTTTGACTGTGCTAATTGCTAATAACTTTGAACAAGATTCCTCGGTAGTGCTAGAATTACGTGGATGCATATGCTTACATGTTTGTTGCATTGTCAGCTATCATGACCTGGTATGTTGTATTCCACGATCGGTGTCCTGGTGTGTACAATAGATGGGATGATTGCGAGAGTGAAGTGAAGGGCTTCATAGGCTCCAAATACTGGAAGTATGCCTTGGAAAATGAAGCGTGGGAAGCATACAATCACTTTTTGGGAACAGGAGAAACCCAACCACCAGTCTCGCCACTGACTAGGTGAGTCCTTGTCATTTTACCTTCTATACAATTTCTCCCCCACCTGCCTCAAGAGTTTACTTGTCTTTGTTCATTATTTTAGCTAAACACCTAGGCAAAAAGCAGCCCAGTTCCTTTATGACCAGACAGGCCCAGCAAACTGCTTCTTCGGTGACTAGGTGAGTCCTAGTCATTTTACCCTCTATCCTTTCTCTAGATTAAGTCTTGTTTTCTCTAGATTAATATGACTAAATTCTGTTTGGTTTGCATAATGTACTTTCTATACGTACACATGATGTATGAATAAATTCTGTTTGACTTGCACGCCCTTGCTGGTCCTCTCCACCTTGAAGCTCTTCTCCAACTATCCTCTGGTCCTCTCCATGGTTCCTAATTACAATATAATCATTAGGTAGCAATCTATTCTCATAATCATATAGAGAAGTACTTAGGAACGAGCTTATCTCTAAATTCAATTGTCGCGCGTGAGCTCTAGTGATTGGACCTTGAACGATCAGCGGAGGATTGTTGTGAGTATCCATAGGAGTGATGTCCTCATCATCCTCAGCCTCTTGAATTGAAGTCATCCTCGACTCAAGCTCATTCTCTTCTCCCAAGTATGGCCTCAAATCTGAAATGTAAAAGATGGGATTAACCCCAAACTCGGGAGGCAACTCAAGTTTATATGCATTATCATTAATCTTTCCAAGTATTTTAAATGGACCATCAGCTCTTGGCATCAACTTAGACTTTCTTAAATTTGAAAATCTTTCTTTTCTCAAGTGCAACCATACTAAATCACCCGGTTCAAGCTTAACTTGTTTCCTACCTTTACTACCAGCAATTCTATACTTTTCGTTCGTCGTTTAGTTGTTTCATGCATTTGCAAAATAAATTCAGCACGTTCCTTGGCATCATTATGAATCCTTTCACTAGTAGGCAAAGGCAAAATATCAATAGGAGCACGAGGGTTGAAACCATACACTACCTGAAAAGGACTTAAATTGGTGGTAGAATGTGTTGCTTGATTATATGCAAACTCGACATGAGGCAAACATTCTTCCCACATCCTCAATTTTTTCTTCAAAATAGCTCTCAACAAAGTACCCAAAGTACGGTTCATGACCTGCGTTTGTCCATCAGTTTGTGGATGACAAGTAGAAGAAAACAACAATTTTGTACCCAACTTGTTCCACAAAGTCCGCCAAAAATGACTCAAGAATTTAGCATTGCGATCTGAAACAGTAGTAGACGACATACCATGCAAACGAACAATATCTTTGAAAAAGAGGTCAGCAATATGTATAGCATCATCACTCTTATGACATGGTATAAAGTGTGCCATCTTAGAGAAATGATCCACCACAACAAATATGCTATCACTCCCCCTCTTATTCCTAGGCAACCCCAAAACAATGTCCATAGAAATATCTGCCCAAGGAGTAGAAGGAACTCGAAGGGGCATGTATAATCCATGTGGATTCAAGCGAGACTTAGCTTTTTGACATGTGGAATAGCGAGAAACAAACCTCTCAACATCTCTCTTCATATGTGGCAAAAAAAAACGAGGCCAAAACATCCGCAGTCTTCTTAGCACCAAAATGTCACATCAACCCTCCTCCATGCGCTTCCTGTAACAACAAAAGACGAACGGAACCAACTGGAATGCACATGCGGTTAGCTCTAAACAAGAACCCATCATTAACCACAAATTTGTTCCATACACGTCTCTCTCTAAAATTCAGCAACACATCTTTGAAATTAGGGTCAAGCGCATATTGTTCTTTTATTGATTCAAGTCCAAAAATCCGACAATCAAGTTGGGACAACAAAGTATATCGTCTAGACAAAGCATCAGAAATCACATTTTCCTTCCCCTTCTTGTGTTTGACAACATAAGGAAAAGTTTCAATAAATTCAACCCACTTAGCATGTCTACGATTCGGATTATTTTGAGAGCAAAGATACTTCAGCGTTTCATGATCAGAATGAACAACAGATTCTCTTGGCCACAAATAATGACACCACATTTATAAAGAACATACAAGTGCATACAATTCCTTATCATACGTAGAATAATTTAGAACTGGAGCATGCAACTTTTCACTAAAATATGCAACAAGTTTACCATCTTGCATCAAAACACCTCCAATGCCAACTCCACTAGCATCACGTTCTAACTCAAAAGTCTTACCAAAGTTTGGAAGTTGCAGCAATGGCGCGTGCGTAAGCTTATACTTCAAAGTTGCAAAGGACTCCTCTTGTGCTTTTCCCCAATGAAACACCACACATTTCTTCATCAACTCGTGAAACGGCGCAGCAATGGTGCTGAAATCTTTGACGAAGCGGCGATAGCAACCTGCAAGACCAAGAATACTCCATACCTATGTGATGGTTTGGGGCAACGGTCAACTCTCAATGGCCTCAATATTCATCGCATCCACCTCAATTCCCTGTGGAGTAACAACATAGCCAAGGAAAGAAACTCTATCGGTGCAAAAGATACACTTATCAAGATTAGCAAACAAACGTGCATCTCTCAAAGCAACACGTAAGTGTTCCATATGTTCATCCAAAGACTTGTTGAAAATTAATATATCATCAAAGTAAACCACCACAAATTGCCCAATAAAAGACCTCAAAACCTCATTCATCAATCGCATGAAAGTACTAGGCGCATTGGTTAAACCAAAAGGCATAACTAACCACTCATATAACCTGTCGGTGTTTGGATTCGCAGCCCGACACTAACTAGTAAAAATGCGCTGCGTCCTGTCTCTCGATGGTTGATGCGAAGGCTAACACAATGACACAAGATGTATCCTGGTTCCGGCCACGGGGCCGTACGTCCAGCAAAGGGTGTGCGTGCACTGTATTATCTTGCACCGGGTTGCTCGTAGTAGGGGTTTACAAGCAAGGCAGGAGAGGAGGTGAGGCCTCCAAGTCCCAAGTGTCTACGGTTGATTGAGGCATGTGCCAATATCAGGGGGAGTGGGTGTGTTGTTACGATCTAGGTGCGTTGTGTTGCGTTAGCGGATCCTTCTGGCTGGGGGTCTACCTCCTCCTTTTATAGTTCAAGGAGGGGAAGAGACATGCGTATTGCACAGTAGAGTCTACAGTCATTGGGCACTGGAGAGCATGGCACAGGGCGTGGATGTCGTCCTTGCGGATCCTTCTGCCTGACGCAAATCGGTGGGCGTCCTCCAGCTCCAGTGGGCGGCGTGGCAATTCCTGTAGAAAGTACATGTCCCTGTACCTGTCTCGGGGTGACTTCGAGGGGCTGCGTTGACTGGCGTCCGTGCCTAGTCATCGCCCGTACACCCATTTGAGGGTTTTCCCATGCCTTATCGAGGGCTTTGTCATGGGGTTAGTACGGGGGTTAGCAGCACAGGAGTATGGGAGTCGGCAGCACAGGACCACACAGGGCCTCGTAGGCCTGCACAGTGTTAGGGATGGCTGCACAGTGACCGGAGTTGGTGGACACGATCTAGATCACATCGTCTGTGTGGGATGGTCCGCGATTTATATTTTGACTTCGGCATCCCGTGGTAGTGCGGGGCATTGAATGCGCCTGTCAGCAGAGCAGACGGGCACGTGCCCCGTTGGTCGAGGGGTAGCCTCGAGCGAGGCGAAGTTTCACGAATCGAGGGTCGCGTGGGGCTCGACTAAGGAGGCCTCGATCGAGGTGGAGTTTGGTATTCACTCGAGGGGGGCGGCACCCTCGTTCGAGGTGGATATGGGGTGCGTGCATCGGGGCCTTTACGAAAGGCCTCGAGTGGGCCATTAGCCCGTGGTGGGCCATGGGCTTTGTGCGCTTAGACCCTTCCCGGTTTGTGGAGATTTGGTAGTGGTTTGTTTGCATTTTTCAAGGGTGATCATCCCTTAGGTTGGGGGACCCCTTATGGTCGTCCCTAACAATAGCCCCAAGCCTTGGCTAGGATGAGGATCAGTCCTGCAAAGGCTTGCACTCCTGCAGCGACGTCTCATCTGCTCTGTATGGGGTTTCTCCTTTGAACACGTGAGGATTTCTGTGGGGGGCACGCTAGCGCACCCGTGGGTGTAGCCCCCGAGGCCTTGGAGGTTTGAGTATACTCGTGCAAGGGCAGTAAGCATTCAGTTTTATGGCTTGTCGAGTGACGTGCTCGCTCAGCATTTGTTTCAGCCGGCCATGGCGTTTTTTCAGTCGGCATCGGTGATCTACGCTGGCGAGGCGACGTCGTGCCCATCCGGGCCATTCTCCGGAGAATTTGCTTAAGCATTCGAGGGGGTTGACTCGGCACGGGATTTCACCATCAGGCGATCGTGCGATTTCTTCAAAGGGTATGGCCGCGGTGCGAGGGCCCCCCGAGCCCTGGCCTGAGTAGGGTCGATCAGGGGAAACCCTCGACTTCGTGTTACGACCCTCATCGCCCTTCCGCAGGAAGGAGGTGTGACGCAGTCCATGCTGCCCATGAGCGGGCCGTGAGTCATGGATGCTTCGGTGAGCTAATAACGGGTGGTTCAAGTGGACGTCTGTGCCCCAGTCGATAAGGGCCGGCTCGTGGTCCGGAGACACATCTCATGAAAGTGCTCGCAAAGGTTTGCTAGGTAGGGCTCGATCCCATTCGATAGGGGTCGACGGCTCGTTGCTCTCCCTCGTTGGGATCCCTTGATCTAGCTTCCTTTGTCTGGCCTTGAACACAACATAGAGCGGCCCCAAACTCCGCGTTCAAGGGTAGGCTCGATCAAGCACGCCCTGGTCGTCTTTGACTCTTTCGATCTGGGCACCTGTCGAACCCTCGATGGGCCAGTCTTCGAACCCCTGATCAGTAGGGCCTTAAGAGGAGGTGTCTTACCTTGGAAGGCACTCCTGGGGGGGGGGATATTTTCACTTGGTCCTCGGCATGACCGAGTCGTGGACGCACGCGCTATCGTGGCTGACGTGGTCCGGGGCAGACGGAGCGGGTACGCCTTTTTAGGCGAAACAGCGCATGCAGCGGGCGGTTTGAAGAGACGCGCTATAGTGCCGCCTGTGGTGCCTTGGATTACGCGCGCATCGGTTCACCCATAGATGGGGCCCAGTCGTCAGTGACGGCGGCATCCACCACATTTCCCGCGCCTGTTGCCCCGCGGTCGCGGCCGTTCTGTCTCCTTCCCAATCTATAAAATAGGAAACCCGGGAGGCCATTCGCCTTACCTTAGCCATTCGCCATCACCGCCTTGCCTTTCCATCTCCTCGCTCCCTCAAGCTCTGTCGTGAGGAAGAAGAAGGAGTCCGCGTACGACCGCACCATTCGAGCCTTGCTCCATCCCATTTCCTCCACGACCATGGTTGAGCTGAGGGACCCCACGCCATGGAGTCCGTCCACCACAGACGCGCACTACCTTGGGGGGCTCGTTGAGGCCGGGTTGCTGCTAAAGATCGTCGACAAGGGGGAAGCCGGAGTGGATCGCCCCACCGGCGTCGCATAGGGAGCCGAATCCCCCACCAGGCTATGTCGTCAGCTTGGCGTGTCTGCACGAACGGGGGTTCAGAGTCCCTACAGGGCGGTTCATCCATGCGTTGTGCCACCATTACAAGGTGGAACTCCACAACTTCGCCCCCAATGCCATCTCGCAGGTGGCGGTCTTCATCGCCGTCTGTGAGGGTTACTTGGGGATGCCGGCGCACTAGGAGCTGTGGATTCACCTCTTTCGGGGTGAGCTCCATACGACCGCTGGTGAGGCAAAGGGGGTGCGGAGGCCCGTCCACACTGGTGGCCTCACCATCCATGCGTGCGAGAATAGGAAGAACCTCTACATCCCCTGCACCATGATGTCCAACAACCAGGACTGGGATAAGGGGTGGTTTTACCTGCGCAATGACGGTGGCAGGCTCCCGACGTATACCGGTGAGGTGCTGTGGGAGAAGCCGGCCTCTTGGTCCCATGGCGTGTCCCCCCCCTGAGCGCTAGGCCAAGCTCGACGTCTTCACCGACGTGCTATGCTCCCTGGCGAGGGAAGGGCTGACCGCGGTGGCCGTCATCGCCAACTTCCACAGGCAGAGGTGGCCCTGCTCATGGAGAGGAGATTCCCCATCTATGAGCTGAAGCTGGGGGTGCCCTTCGAGGGCTCACGGGTGATGGAGGAGCCGCTCTCCTACGAGCACGCTGGCCAGAGGGCGAGGCGTGCGGTGGAGTGCTCCAAGATGGACTGCTCCGACGCCGCCTTTTGGTCCCTCAAGATGCGTCCCGAGGAGGGCTACCTCCAATTCGTAAGTGCTTGCTCCCTATTCAATCAATCCGATTTGATTTGTTATCAATCCCCCTTTCTGATCCTCATTGCGATACCAGGGACTGTCCCGCTAGGGGTACCGATCGGCTCCCCCGCTCCCTGAGACTCGCGAGGCGAACCGCCTTTTTACTGAGAGGCAAAAAGCGCAGAAGAACGCAGAGAAGCAGATGCGGGGGCGGAAGCAGCGGAGGAAGGAGGTGCATGAGAAGGAGAACCAAAAGCGGGCGAGGGAGGGTCTCTTCCGCTGCCGACTCCGGAGAGCACGCCCGAGCCCGGCGATGATGACTCGTCTGAGGAACTCGTGGCGCTCCCGTTGCCTGCCGCGGTGGAGGAAGTGGAGCCTGCGCCTGCGGCGGCACACATCCGGGCCGCGCCCGCGTCGGCGACGGGCGAGGCAACCCCGGATGAGCCGGCGCCTTCGACGGTGCAGGTTCATGCCGTGCCTGCCTCCGCGACAGGCGCAGCGTCCCTCAGTGGGGCGGCGTCGTCGAGGGGTCGCTTCGGCTCGTGGGGGGCGCAGCCCCCTGGCGGATCAATGACACACAAGCTGATGGGTAGCACGTGACAAGGCTCGTTCCAATCCCAATAATCATTTGATTCGTGGTTTCTTTTTGTTGATCTCCAATACCCATGTCCCTCTCAGTCGGACCGCGATACCTTCTCCCCTTGCTCTTGCGCCTGCCACGACGCTTATGTCGGGAGTGCGCGCCTCGCCGCATGCGGCGGGGCAGCTCTTGGCTGGAACGCCTCGCTCAGCGGAGGCAGTGGTCGCCAGATATCAGGCGGCACTGGCGCAAGGAGCTGAGCGTTGAGGCAGGGGCTCCACGCAGGAGGCACCGCGGGCACGGAGGTCGTGAGCCGTACGGAGGATGCGGCTCACGTTGTCGAAGGGGAGGAGGAGGTGACCGCGCTCACGGGTGACGCCGCAGGCCGGGGGAGCCCAGACCATGCTGGGGACGCGGTACTGATAGCAGACGGCGGAGACGACGGTCGTGAGGTGGAGGCGGCGGTGCCGGAATTTGAGGCTACGACCGTGGCATTCCTGGATCGCCCCAAGGACGCGACCTAATCCCTCAAGAGTGGGGGTGGCGGCCAAACGACAATATCGCCGTCGGTGGCTGCCGCCGAGGTGGATGCTACGGTTGTCCCCTCCCCGATTCGGCTGGGGTTGGGGACGTTGAAGGCGCCATGGTGGCGACGTCGCTCCCGACCGAGACCTCCGGGCGTACCAACGCGTGGAGCGATCAGGGGCTCGACCAGCCTGGTGTCCCCTTGACTCTGGTGGATGACGTGGAGGCGGAGAGGGGGTTGTTGCAGAAGTACCAACAGGTCGGCTCCGCTTTGCAAAACACCCTCATTTCTACCCTCGAGCTTCAAGGACTACAGGGCTCGCGGTCCACAGGGTAAGCCAGCTTGCTCCTAATTTAGTTGGTTCTTCTTGCGCTCGTGCATATGTCTTATCTTGCATCTTCTCATTGGTAGCAACTAAGGGAGATGGCGGGGAACAAAGTCTCCTACTACACCGGCTTGCACGCCGATGTGCATCTGCTTGGGCAGGAAAATGCAGACCTGCACTTGGAGGTAGAAACGCTCCATGCCCTCACGAACGAACTGTGGGCCGAGGGTCACGAGCGTGGGGAGGCCTTGGCCCACGCGGAGGAGGAGCGCGATGCCCAAAAGGCCTTGGCGGAGCAGAAGGCCCAGGAGGTCTCGCAGCTGGGCATCGCACTCCAGGGGAAGGTCGAGGCGCTAGCGGCGGTGGAGGGCCAGCTCCAGCAGGATTGTGCGGTGCATGATGAGGTAAGGTCCCTGCTTCAGCAGAGGGATGCGGCGGCGAACACCCAACTCCAGTCCAGGGAGGCAGCAATCGGGCTGCTAACCAGTCTTTGGTGGAGGGGAACGTCACCGTCGAAACACTACAGATCTCCGCTGAGGAGAGGGAGGCCTCGATGTCTGCACTTCAGTAGGAGGTCAGCACTGCGCAGGTGCTGCTAGCGAAGGAGAAGGAGTGGACCGAGGGTAAGTCGCAATTATCGGTATCTTTGCTTATCTTGTGTTCGTCGGGACTTATCTTGACATTTCTTCGTGTTTTAGAGCTGCAGAAGGTCGTGGTGGACACGTCGGCGGAGGCGGAGTCCCTCTAGGTCGCGTACTCGAGGGCTCGGGAGGACCTCAAGGACTTGGAGGGTGTCACCGTCGCCGCATGCAAGGGGCTCGAGGGGGAGGAGACTCTATTGGGCAGCTCGGTGGCCAATCACCTAAGGTCTTTTGGCGGCTGCGTCACCAAGCGCCTAAGGGGTGCCCTTCGCCTTGGAGTGCAGAAGACCCTCGGTGTGTGTAACACCCCGCCCTCCAAAGCCGCACCGCACAGCCGTTCCGAGGGGCGTGCACGCATACACATAGCACCCTGCTTACACTTTCGTCCTCACTTCGTGTAAAAGGGTTAACCCGAAGGTGCTATGGCTGGAAGACAAGGGCTTATAAGTTGCCTCCACCCTTGCTAAACTAGCAACATGGCACTAAACACGTGCATCCTGCACTCACGGCCCACTACTAGGCCATACAAACTGGGCCGGGCGTGACATACACCCCCCTCAAAGAACCCGACATCCTCGTTGGCGCAACTCACCCACACGGGCAAATGTCCAGGAACGTTCCCCCTTAGCGCACAACCGTACGTCCAGTGCCGGCGCCATAGTCCATGCCGTATGCCCTACCCGGGCCATACGCGCCATGCGCCCTATGCCCGCACACTGACCCGTACGCGCAACCGCGAGGGTCGGCTCTGATACCAATCTGTCACACCCGGATTTACACAGAAACCCGAATGCTACCATATGTGTGCCCAGGATGTCCACAGAACACATGCAGCTTACAAATATGGAAATCAGAGTACATATGCTCGAATAAAACATTTTACATCAGAGTTTACCTAAATAAAGCACAGCGGAAGTCTATGTATTAACTCTCTTGACAGGTGGAGCCTCAAGTCCACAGGGACACCGACTGGTTGACCACAGCTCAAGTAATGGAAAATCCTCAGGAAACTCAGTAGCCGTCTCAATCACTGATCTATTTGTTACCCGTCTGAGATTTTGTTGAATAATGGCAAGTGTAAGTAAAACATTTACTTAGCAAGTATAGCACGGTGTATGAAGGCTTAAAAGAAGGCTTGACACGACTGAACTGCATTAGCATTTTTAGTTGATTCATTTTACCATTAACCAAGTTACTACAAGTGAATGAAGACCCAGTTGCAACCCAATTAATAAAATATAAGTGACATTAAGCATAAATAAACATCATCTTCTAATAAAAAAGGCTATCATGATAGATTTACACTTTGCAGAGGTTTCGCCCTTTACCCACCAGTCGAGTAAAAGTTCATGGAACATTAAACCCAACCATGCGGAGGTGGATCAGATCTCACAAGTCACACTTCCGAGGTGTGACAGCATAGGGACGCTACGAGGCTTTTCACAAGACACACTAACAAGATAGTAGCCGCTGTGGTAATACAAGGCAGTGAGACCATAGGCGCCGAGATCGACGTACGCCTACGGAGTCAGACCATAGGGGGGTTGATGGCGTACAGAGCGCGGGCATCACACCCATCCATGCGCAACATGTGGAGTTCCCCATAGCCGACGGATCACCCATCCTCGTTGGAATCCGGAAACACCCCGTACCTTGCCTCCACAACGCAGTCGGCCCATCGGTAACCACTGGTAAGCTAGAGACGTACAAGTTACTTGACCAAGACCAGAGCCATAATAGTTCTAGCGGTGGCGACGGGCTCCTGGGTTGCCGCTTTAAGAACCGGACCTTAGGGAGAGACACTGGAGCAAAGCACGCAGCACATGCCCCAGTTCCCTAAACCATGTTGCTAAAAAGCAAGTTTTATCATTATCATAAAATTGAACCATTAGATTAAGATTAACATTTACACATTGGTGACAGTAGCTGCGCATAGCAAAGATTCTACCCAATGCATAAACCCAAGTTTATCAAAGGAACATGATATACAAAACTAGGTACAACCTTAATGGGACAGTAAATTAGACACATGCAAATGAAATTAAATAATTGTAAAGGGTGTGTTTAGGTAGCAAGGTATGTCCATGCTATAACTTGCCTTTATCCAACAAAGATACCGCTACTCAGAGTCTTCAATCTTGTTCTTGCAATCTCTTGATGATGTTCCTCTGCCCGCGACACGAGCACAACATGCAGCTAAACAAGCAAGCAAACAAAGACACATTACAAAAGAAGGCTATAAAACTAATCTACGCTTCTCTACGAACACATGAGCGTGAAAATCACATTAATCGGAGCTAAAACGAGAAAGTTACGGCGTTTCTAAGGTTCTGGGACTTGTCGGCAAGGTTTAAAAACTTCCAGGGACCTATTCGTGAAAAACTGATGACCTATACACAATTTATATAAGAACATGAGGGCTAACACGCAAAAGGCAGGGGCTTTTCTACGAAAGAGTATAGACTAAACGAATATGGTAGAAAATTACAAGATTCGTTGAGGGTCTTACCGAAAATCTTGAGGTCAGGGAAGGCTTGGCGCGACGACGAGACGAAGAATGGGCAGTAGTGGAAGATATGGTGGAAGAAGACTACCTTAGGGAATCCCAAACAAAGGGGCCTCCCTGTAAAGGAGTCGTTGGTGTGCCTTTTCCAGAGGAGAGGTGGTTCATATATATAACGAGAAAACCTCTCACTTTCAGGTTCATTAGCAATATGGGACTAAAGGTGGGTTGCCCCATTCCAATGCGAATGAGCTTTGAAATTTGGCCCAATAAAGTGGTGGGATGGATTTAGTCTAAAATTGGGTCAACTTTGGGCCAAGGCTGGTCCACTAATATTTAGGGTGATTTTAATTTTCGGAATAATTATTTCCTGGTTATAAAATAATTCCACATAAGTCCAGAATTGATATTAAAACCATGAAAAATATTCTAAAAATTCTAAAAATCCTAGGAAAAATTCCAGAGATAGAGTTGGACATGAGGAACCCAAATAAAATATTTCGAGCTTATGAAAAAGATTTTAGCACCTTCCATAAATTGGAATTAACTATAGAAAAATAGTAATAAATACCAGAAAGTTCTGGAAAATTCCCATTAGGCTTCTAAACGCGTTTTTGAAAACTTTACACACATAAAACCACTAAATGCAACCGGCATGAATGCAAACCACTCAATATTAAACCTATGTTGTTTTAATTTAACTTAGAAAACAAAATTTTCCTATACTAAATTCCCTGTTAATTTTTTTAAAGGTTGGAAAATTTTAGAAAATTGAGAAAATCATTGTATTAATTATGCTAATAAATCACATCCCAAAATCCAAACACTTTGGGGTGTGACAGTGTGATATCGACACACTTCGTTGTCGAACTCGAGGCGTTGGTTGCGTTCTACGTTGTCGCCGAAGGCATCGACGACGACGACGCGGTTGCCGCCGTCGAGCAAGCTGGTGCCGCTTCCGAGGGTACCGCCATGGCGCTTTCTGAGCTGTTCGAGGGTGACCTCTTCCCCGGCGCGGATGAAGGTGAAAACGCTGCCGCTGCGGGTCCTCACGACGGGGAAGATGCGCCCTGAAAGGCTCGGGCAGGGAAGCCCGTAATGTACATTAGCTTAGGATTTGGCTTAGTACTCGTTTGTAATAAAAAATTTGTATGTGTAATTTATTCGAAGTGTTGTTTGGTACTTTATCGCATTTTTACGTGGCTTACAAAGATTACGGTGGGGAAGGTCATGTTCGTAAATTGATTTAGGAATAGGGAGGTGAGGGGGATGCCGTATCCCGGAGGCGTAGGCGGTCCCACGACTCGGGCGTCCCTAGCTTCTACCTTTCTGAGCGCGTGAGGTGCAATGCGATAAAAGTTTCAAAAGAAAAGATCTAAAAAATGGGACTATTTATTATCGAATTGGGTACCCCGAATCTGTGGATTATGTCTGTGACGAACTGTACGGCTTGCTCAGATCTGATGTTGCTGATGGGTCGAACCTCGATCTATTTTGAGAACTTGTCGATGGCTACCAGCAAGTGGGTGAAGCCCCTGGGCGCCGCTTGCAGAGGCCCGACGAGGTCCAGCCCCCACACAGTGAAAGGCCACGTGATGGGGATGGTTTGCAAGGCGTGAGCCGGGAGGTGGGACCCACGTGCATAGAATTGACGCCCCTCGTAGGTGCGCACGACTTCATTGGCGTTAGCAACCGCCGTGGGCCAGTATAAGCCCTATCAGAATGAGTTGCCTATGAGGGTGCGTGGTGCCGCGTGAGGACCGCACACGCCGACGTTGATGTCTTGAATCGGCTCCTTGCCCTCGGGGATGGGGATGTAGCTCTGCAAAATCCCCGAGGGACTGCACTTGTATAACTCCCTGTCATCAAGACGAAGGACTTGGCCTTTCTGGTGATGCGCCACGCCTCGGTCCGATCTGAGGGTAGCTCCTCTCGGTCGATCCAAGTGAGGTACTGGTCGCGCCAGTCTCGAGAGGGTGGGGCCTCATCGATCACCAACACCTCAGCCTCGTTAGCCGGAGATGCCCCGTGATCCGAAGCCTCGAGTTCCCCTTTCGAGGGCTCGACATCTTGGTACACCGGCAGCTGCGTAAAGCAGCTTCTGGATCTGCATATACCACATCTTGGTCTCGGACAATACCTCGCCGATGTAATACACCGGCCTCTGGACCAGCAGAGCATGGCCCTCCTCCGTTCTTTCTATGACGATGACCGCGCTGACCACCTGGGTTATCATGGACACGTAGAGATAGAGGCGTTCGCCGTCCTTTGGTGGTGTCAGGATCGGTGCACGAGCGAGCGACGCTCTTAGCCTGTCGAGGGCTTCCTGAGCCTCGGGGGTCAAAGAAAAGTGTTCGTTCTTCTTAAGGAGTCGATACAAAGGCAAGCCTTTCTCACCAAGTCACGAGATAAAATGGCTTAGGGCCGCCAGACAACCCAATACCTTCTGTACCCCCTTTAGGTCTCGGATCGGTCCCATTCGTTTGAGGGCCGAGACTTTCTCAGGGTTGGGCTCAATGCCTTACTGAGAGACGATGAAACCCAAGAGCATGCCTCGAGGCACCCCAAAGACACACTCCTTTGGGTTTAATTTCACCCCGTTAGCCCGGAGGCAATCGAACGCAGTACGCAAATCTTTACCAGGTCGTCCGCCTTCCTGGATTTTACAACGATGTCGTCGACATATGCCTCTACGGTTCACCCGATATGGTCCCCGAAAACGTCGAGCATACACCGCTGGTATGTGGCTCTAGCGTTTCGGAGGCAAAAGGGCATCGTGACGTAGCAAAATATGCCGAAGGGGGTGATAAAAGAAGTCGCGAGCTGGTCGGACTCTTTCATCGTCATTTGGTGGTAACCGGAATATGCATCAAGGAAACATAAAAGTTCACATCCTGCAGTTGAATATACTATTTGATCGATGCGTGGAAAAGGAAAAGGAACTTTTGGACATGCTTTATTTAAACCAGTGTAATCTACACACAACTTCCACTTCCCATTCTTTTTCTTAACTAGTACAGGATTAGCTAGTCAGTCGGGGTGGAATAACTCCTTGATGAATCCGGCGCTTCTGCTCGTCAAAGCGTCGCAGGCGTTGCTTCACCGGCTTGGAGTGGGGCAGGATGTCAAGGGAGTGCTTGGCGACCTCCCTTGGTATGCATGGCATGTCTGAGGGGCTCCACGCGAAGATGTCAACGTTGGCGCAGAGAAAGTCGATGAGCACCACTTCCTATTTGCTCTCGAGGGTCGAACTGACCATCAGCGTCTTGCCATCGGGGATGCTGGGGTCGAGGGGTACGTCCTTGTTGTGTTCGGCGGGCTCAAAGCTGCCCGCGTGCTTCTGAGCGGAGTTGACTACTTCGTTCACCATCTTCTCCAGATCTGCAACGAGGGCCTCGTCCTCCGCGAGCGCTTTGGCGCGCTCAACGCACTCAATGTCACATTCGTAGGTGTGCTCGAACGATGGCCCCACTATGATGACGCCCTTTGGCCCCAGCATCTTCAACCTGAGGTAGGTGTAGTTCGGGATCGCCATGAACTTAGCGTAGAACGGGCGCCCAAGGATGGCGTGATATGCTCCCCAGAACCCCACCACTTCAAAGGTGAGGATCTCCTTGCAGAAGTTGTCCAGCATGCCAAAGCAGACAGGCAGGTCGATCTGCCCGAGCGGTTGAACTTGCTTCCCCGGTGCAACGCCATGAAATGGCGACTTGCTGGGGCGTAGCTTGTCCCGGCCGATCCCCATGAGCTCCAAGGTCGAGGCGTACATGATGTTGAGGCTGCTGCCTCCGTCCATGAACACCTTGGAAAACCGCATGTTGCCGATGATGGGGTCGACGATGAGCGGGTACTGCCCCGGGTTCGGGACGTGGTCAGGGTGATCTTCACGGATGAAGGAGATGGTTTCCTCCGACCAATCAAGGTAGGATGGTGCGGCCCTGTGAATGGGGAAGACTTCTTGACGCTCACGCTTGCAGTGTCGGGGCGTCATGTTTGCCGTTGGCCCCCCGAAGATGAAGAACACGTTCTCCACGTTAGGGAAGCCGTCATCGCCCCTTTCGCCTACGTCTTTCTTCGCATTGTCGTCCTTCGAGGCGATGCGGTTGTAGTACTTCTTGAGCATCTCGCACTTCTCAAGGCTGTGGGTGACCGTACCCTTGTGGTAAGGGCACGACTTCTTGAGCATGTCGTCAAACACGCCACTACCTCGAGGGGTTCTCGAGGGCCCTTGCGGGCAGGATCAACCGCGAGGGACTCGTCGGAGTCCTTGTCTTGCCTTTGATAACGCAGAACCTTCTTACCTACTTCTGCTTCTTCGCGAAGCCCCTAGGTTTGCTTCCTCCGCACGTTTCCCCTTCTTGCCGTCGAAGATGGCCCCAACTGCCTCTTCTCCGAAGGTGAAGCTGGTGGCGACGTCGAACAGCTCGTTCACGCTGGTGAGAGGGCTTCGTCCCAGCTCATGCACCAGATCCCGGCAAGTCGTGCCTTTAAGGAAGGCATGGATGACCTCGGAGTCGCCGACGCTCGGGAGCTCGATGCAGCGCTTAGAGAAGTGGTGGATGAAGTCTCTTAGGGACTCGTCAGGTGTCTGGAAACACCCTCGCAGATCCCAAGAGTTTCCAAGGCGCACGTACGTGCCCTGGAAATTACCCACGAAGGTCTTCACTAGGTCGTTCCAGTTGTGGATCTGGTTCGCGGGCAAGTGCTCGAGCCATGTCCACGCGGAGTCCACGAGATGAAGTGGCTGGTTGTGGATGATCATGGCGTCATCGGTTGTGCCGCCTAGCATGCAGGCCAGGCGGTAGTCGTTGAGCCAAACTCTGGGGTCCGTCTCCCCCGAGTACTTGGTGATGGTTACGGGCTGTCGGAAGCGTGGGGGAATCGGAGCTGCGCGGATCTCCTGACTGAACACGCGGGTCCCTGAGGGTTCCGGTGTCCGGCTCCTGTCCTCCCAGCTGTCATAGCGGCCTCCACGTCGAGGGTGGTAGCCACGGGTCGCCGGTGCGTCCTATTTCTTCTTGTTCAAGATGTTGCAGGCGTCACCTTTGTTGCCACGTGTGTCCAGAATCCGCTCTGTCACGGGCTTCTTCTTGACATGGTCGTGAACTGAGGGCACTTTCCCTTAGCTCGTTGGTTGAGCTGGCGGTGCTTCGCCCCTAGGTGGGGTTCAGACCGACTCCTCCTGGTCCTGCATGCTCCCACCAACCCTCATGGTGGTCGAATGGCGCATGCGGGACACAGAGCTCTCGGCTTGCTACATGGCAGCCTGCTCGATGAGGAGCTGTGCCTCGCGACGCAGGTTGCGGCCCTCAGGCGTCGAGGGTTCAAGCATGGCCTAATCAGAGTTGCCGCGGTAATGAGCTTCTGGTTAGCCCTTACCAACGCCAGTGGCTCCTCCACGTCGTCGTCGGCCTCGATGTGAGTCCGAGCAACACGTCCCACTTCTCTGGCGCGTGCACCACACTCAAGGTGTCCCTCCTCAAGCGTGGCTTGCAGCCTCTGCACCTATTGGCGCTCTTCCTCGAGCGCGGTGTTGTTTGGCGGCGTCGTCGCCGTGAGTTCGCCGCGTGGTCGGCGCGACCTGCCGCGCCGCCTGCTCTGTTACCCTCGTCTTCATGCCGCATTAGAGCGACAATGAAGCACTCCCTTGTGGGGTCGTAATCCCCCTCGCTGGAGTCTTCGGAGCAGGTGAGGCAGTAGTCCGCCGTAGCCTGAAGCGACAAAAAAGCCTCACGATTATGGAGCCCGGAGTCGTCCCGCTCCGGGACCTTCTGACTGCACACGTGCACCTTGTTGTTGGAGTCGGGGTATGGATCATCGGGAGAGGTCACGATGAGGTTGCGGATCGAGATCAAGTAATGTCTCGGCAGATCCTCATAAGCGTCCATGTCCGTGCTGACCGATGAGGAGTAGATCGTGGCGGTGGCGTGCATCCCATAAGGGAATTGCGATGGTTCGGCTGTGCTCTCCCCGGGGGGACTCATTGTCGGGTTTGTTGGTGAAGGTGTAGCCTCTCCCGTCGCAGCAGCAGGCTGTTACTCGTTAGCTCTGACCCGCTCGGGGCAGCATGTACGAGCCGCTCTATGTCGCTCCGCGCGCGCTCGTCGCGCACTCTGGCCCGAACGCCTCCTGCGTCGGGATGATGGTGGGGCAGCACTGAAGCCTCCACACTTGCGTTCCTTGAAAGGAGCCGCATGAGGTAGCCCTTACCGGTTGCCTCGAACTCCAAGCTCCCGAACCGGATCTTGTATCTGGCCGGAAGCGAGTCCGAGACTCCCATAGGGTGTCGGTCACTATGCTCCGTGTGGATTACCATCGAGAGAGATAGTGGATGAAGGGAACGATCACAGCACTCGCCCTACCCGGCACGCCACTGTCGGTGTATGGATTTGCAGCCCGATACTAACTAGTAAAAATGCGCTGCATACTGTCTCTCGATGGTTGATGCGAAGGCTAACACAATGACACAAGATGTATCCTAGTTCCGGCCACGGGGCCTTACGTCCAGCAAAGGGTGTGCGTGCACTATATTATCTTGCACCGGGTTGCTCGTAGTAGGGGTTTACAAGCAAGGCGGGAGAGGAGGTAAGGCCTCCAAGTCCCAAGTGTCTAATGTTGATTCAGGCAAGTGCCAATATCAGGGGGAGCGGGTGTGTTGTTGCGATCTAGGTGCATTGTGTTGCGTTGGCGGATCCTTCTGGATGGGGGTCTACCTCCTCCTTTTATAGTTCAAGAAGGGGCAGAGACATACGTGTTGCATAGTAGAGTCTACTGTCATCTTTGCGGATCCTTCTGCCTGGCGCAAATCGGTTGGCGTCCTCCAGCTTCGTGCCCAGTCATCGCCCGTACACCCATTAAAGGGTTTTCCCATGCCTTGTCGAGGGCTTTGTCATGGGGTTAGTACGGGGGTTGGCAGCACAGGAGTATGGGAGTCAGCAGCACAGGACCACACAGGGCTTCGCTAGCCTGCACAGTGTTAGGGATGGCTGCACAGTGACCGGAGGTGGCGGACACGATCCAGGTCACATCGTCTTTGCGGGATGGCCCGCAGTTTATCTTTTGACTTCGGCGTCCCGTGGTAGTGCGGGGCATTGAATGCGCCTGACAGCAGAGCAGACGGGCACACGCCCCGTTGGTCGAGGGGTTGCCTCGAGCAAGGCAGAGTTTCACAAATCGAGGGTCGCGCGGGGCTCGACTAAGGAGGCCTTGATCGAGGCGGAGTTTGCTATTCGGTCGAGGGGGGCCTTTACGAAGGTCCTCGAGTGGGCCGTTAGCCCGTGGTGGGCCGTGGGCTTGATGCGCTTAGACCCTTCCCAGTTTGTGGAGATTTGGTAGTGGTTTGTATGTTCTTTTCAAGGGTGATCATCCCTTAGGTTAGGGGACCCCATATGGTAGTCCCCGACATAACCCAATTTGGTTTTAAAAGTTGTTTTCAATTCATCTCCAAGTTTCATTCTTATTTGTGTTGGGGACGGTCATAAAGGGGTCCCCTAACCTAAGGGATAATCACCCCAGAAAAACACAAACAAGCCGCGACCAAAATCCCTACGAGTTGGAATGGGGCCCAAACATACAAAGCCCACGGCCCATCATCATCAGACAGCCCGTTCGAGACCCCCCGAAAGGGTCCGGATGCACGCAGCAAACCCTGCCTCGATCGAGGCCCCCGCGGTCAAACTCCGCGCGACCCTCTACTCCAGAGACTCCGCCTCGATCGAGCCCCCCTCCCCCCGCAGTCGAACCCGGGCAACCCTCTACTCCCGAAACCCCGCCTCGCTCGAGGCTTTCCCTCGACCCACCGCACAGGAACGCCCGTCTGTTCCACTGGCAGACACATTCAATGCTCAACGCTTCCACGGGACGCCAAAGTCAAAAGCTGATCACGAGCCATCCCGCATAGGTGATATGACTCGAGTCGTGCCCGCCAACTCCGGTCACTGTGCGGCCAACTCCGGTCACTGTGCGCCCATCCCCGACGCTGTGCTGGCTTGTGAGGGTCTGTGCAACCCTGTGCCACCCACTCCGGTGCTCCTACATCGCCTAGTCCCGTGCTGATCTCCTGGCGAAGCCCTCGACGGGGTATGGGAGAACCCTCGAATAAGTGTACGGACGGCGACTGGGCATGGACGCCAGTCAGCACGACCTTTCGAAGATGCCCCAGGACAAGCACAGGGATACGTACTTCCTACAGGAACCACCACACCGTGCACTGGAGCTGGCAGAGGCTCAGCGATTTGCGTCGGGTAAAAGGATCCGAAGGACGACATCCACGCCCAACCCAACACTCACCAGTGCCTAATGACAGTATATTTAACTGTGCGACATATGTATCTCTGCCCCTCCTTGGACTATAAAAGGGGAGGTAGAGTCCCGGCCAAGGGCGGGCGGCAATCTAAGCAATAGACAACCAGAGCAACAACACCACCACCATCTGATACGCACGGGACTTGGAGGCTTCACCTCCTCTCCCACCTTGCTTGTAAACCCCTACTACAGGCACCCCAGTGTGAAGTAATACAGAGCGTGCACCCCCCTTGCTGGACGTACGGTCCCGCAGCCGGAACCAGGATAAATCTCGTGCCATTATGTTAGCCTTCGTACTAACCATCAAGAGAATGGACGCAGCGCATTCGTTCTAGTTAGCGTCGGGCAGCTGATCCGGACACCGACAATTTGGTGGTAACCACTACGCAAGTCTATCTTTGTGAAAATTATAGCACCACACAACTCATCAAGCATGTCATCTAGCCTAGGAATAGGATGACGATATCGAATGGTAATATTATTGATAGCTCAACAATCAACACACATACGCCAAGTACCATCTTTCTTGGGAACCAAAAGCACAGGAACAACACAAGGACTAAGGCTTTCACGTACATACCCACGGTCCAACAGTTCTTGGACTTGTCACTGAATCTCCTTAGTCTCCTTGGGATTGGTGTGATAAGCAGCACAGTTCGGCAGTGTGGCTCCGGGGATCAAATCAATTTGATGCTCTATCCGTCTCAAAGGTGGAAGCCCCGGTGGTAACTCAGCTGGAAAAACGTCCTCATACGCCTGCAAAATGTTAGTGACAACAGGAGGCAAAGATCTAGCAATATCATAAAGCAAAAACAAAGGTCATTTGCATACCAAAGCATAGCACATATCAACTAGGGTTTCCCGATCTTCCGAAAGGTTCTGATAACTCTCGATTTGGTGGAGTCGCGACTCAAATCGATCCAGCTTCCGAACAACACGTTCCGAACCCCACAATCGTAGCACCACGTCTCCTCAGGTTATCAACCGGTGTTGCAAGTTTGACCTTGCCCAGAAGGCTAATCCTTGCCCACAAATTGAAGAACACAAGCAAGAACGAGAAAGATTGCAACTCAATTGAAGATGTATGATTAAACTCACGAAGTTGGGGTCTCACGAACCGACGAGCGGCGACACTGTTCTTGACAGAATTGATCTAAGCAAAACCCAAACCCTAACTTGGGCGGCGGCTACTGTTTTAAGGAGTCTAGGGTCGTGGTCGACCCCCCTGGATGCGCCCCTATTGGGCTCAACACGGTACACGGCCCAAAGGCCAAAATACGGCGACGCAACACTGAAACAGATTCTGGACGTCAAATTCTTTCATGCATTCCTGATGACTACGAATTTTGACATGAGACCAGTGCTATTTCAAAGATTATCTTCTTAGCTTTCCAAGCATATAAAGAACATCCAAATCCGAGCCCGTATGCGACTTGGGCGTCCGATTTAGCGCTGACTGCTCCTGGACTCCGAGGTGGGCTCGAAGTCGACTCGATTTGGGCCTCTATCTTGACATGCACGCCCTTGCTTGTCCTCTCCACCTTGAAGCCCTTCTCCAACTATCCTCTGGTCCTCTCCATGGTTCCTAATTACAATATAATCATTAGGTAGAAATCTATTCTCATAATCACATAGAGAAGTACTTAGGAACGAGCTCACCTCTAAATTCAATTGTCGCGCACGAGCTCTAGTGATTGGACCTTGAACGATCAACGGAGGATTGTTGTGAGTATCCATAGGAGTGATATCCTCATCACAGGGTCTAGTAGTGCTCCAGGATGGACTGATGTGGAGTGTTTACAACAACTGCCTTTATTGGAGCAGGAGAATACTTACCTGCATATGCGACTTGCAGAAGATGTGGAAAAAAACCAAAAGAAGGATGCTGATTTGAAGGAAGCTGGCTGCGCGGCAGCGACGACCCACCGGAGCCGCTCGTCAACGATCTTCACGTCTGCACGTGGGCGGAATGCAGGAGCTGGGGGGGGGGACTAATTTCATCATTCGGTACTATAGGGCAGCGTGCTGCATCCGTCATGAGTTCGACCTCTGGACGCGGCACTTCAACGACCAGGTGAAGTACGCCGTCGGCAGGATGTGAGATGCCCCCCGGTGCTCTCGCTGGAGCGAAGGAAGAAGCAAGTGATGTACGGCGATGGAAGGAGTAGTATCTAAGAGGAGGATTGTAGTATCTAGAGTTCAATCTAAAAAAACTATCTGTTGATGTTAAGTTGTTCACTACATTATAGTATGTTGTTTGTGAAGCCTTTTTTGCTATGCCAAATGCTACAAATACTAATAGATTCTTTATGTCGAACTAAGCATGAATTGACATTTGTTCAGATTGAAAGGTAAACATTTGGTAGACACGGATTGCCTTTTTGGGTCGTAAAATGCATTTATGTACCAAACTTTTATTGAGGCAACAAAAATACCCATTTAGGTGCTAAACATCTATTTGATGACACGGAGTACCTTTTCAGGGATTAACATCTCCTTTTGGAATAAATTGCATTTTCGTACCAAACTTCCATTTTCTGAATCAAATATCCATTTCTGAAACAAATTTAGGTGTCCAACATCTTTTGTTTGAGCTAGTTTAAGTCCCGTTTTCTATACAGAATGCTGACCTACAGAATGTACTCGTTGTGGTCCTTACTTAATTTTGGACTAATAAATTCCCTTTCTTCTAACTAAATAATTCAGTCTATTTGTCCTGCTAACTCCTCAGTATTTTCCATTGTTCTAAACATCCAGCGGGATCCTCCAAACCTCCAAAGAAGAAGTTTGGCATCTTGGACAATAAACACCTATTTAGTGTCAAATGTTTTTTTTTGGAAAAATGTATTTAGAAGTCCTTACCCCTTGAACGCCTTTACCCTTGGCTTACTTAACTTTGACCGGGTTAATATCCCCTTAACCTTAGATTTCTCCTGTGTTGTGATGGACAATACTTATAAACAAGATATGAGGATTTCTCAAGATAATCGTATGCGATCACCAACAAGCAAAAGGTCAGCGGAAAACTTCAGAGGAGATCCCAACAGATACTCCTTCACTGAGATGTACATAGTTTGCAAGGGTTTAACTTTGAATTTGATTTTCTCAAGCATGGGACCATCACAGTTTCTCATCTTGATAGCAACAAGACATGGCAATTACTTTGGGCATTAACACTATTGGTTGGTATGCTCTTTCTACTGGTTGGTTGGACTTCATTGACGGCAACAGATATCGCCCTCAATCTATTGCTGTCAATGAAGTCCAAGCAACCAGTAGAAAGAGCATACCGACCAATAGTGCTAATGCAAAGTAACTGCCCCTGTCCTGTTGCCATCAAGATGAGAAACTGCGATGGTTCCATTCTTGTCTACAAGGTCCTTGAGAACATCAAATGCGAGCTTGCTTGTTTCAATACTCTTAAAAGGTGAATTCAACCAATAAAATGATCTACAAATAAAAAATGTGATAACTATGATGGAAGCAAAAATTATTCCATGTTTAGCTCAGAAGTGTAGAGTACAACTCATGGAAAAAGAAGATATGTTCAGTTCCATATGCAAAAGATGAGGAAAAGTTTGCATACAAGGACTCCTCCTGTCTTCAGTTGTTTTTGTCATCATCCGATCCCGGAGTGGGTGATTCGGGTGATGCAACCTTCTTCCGCCACGCCTTCTTGTTCTTCTTCTGTGTTGGTGGCAGTGGGATCGGCTCCTCTGGAGAATTCCAGAGGGCCTGATCTTCCTCGTATCTCTTCACGAGGAGGTCCATTTCTTCTGTGCTCATTGGTCCTGTCAGCTCATCCCATTCAAACTGCTCTCCACTGAGGATTTCCAGCTCTCCACTAAGGAGTGCTTTTCGGAAACATTCGGCGCTTCTCTGCTCCAGTGTACGAGGCTTTGTCTTCTTCTCTTTCTGAGGTCGGAACGGGAAGGAGATCGGCGTCCGGTTGATATGGAACAGAATTTCTCTTGGATCCATGTCAATCCTGGCCCGAGTAGTGTTCAAAAATGGCCGGCCCAACACAAGGGGAAACAAATAATCGTTCCCCGTGTCAAGGACAATGAAGTTCGTAGAGACATAATATCCCCAGACTCGGACCGGCACATTCTCGATCACTCCCTCGGGGTAGCGGATCGATGAATCTGCCAGTTGTACCTGGGCATTTGTAGGAGACAAAGTGGAATAGCGTAACTTTTTAAATAATACCTTGGACATGATGTTGACGTTGGCTCCCAGATCACAGAGTGCATCATCAACGCGACGATTCCATACTGCACATTGAATGATTGGCACTCCGAGATCTTCCTTCTTTTTCGGAGGTGTCCTCGTGATGGCTTTAACAACAGCTCTTGGCAGGTGTGCCCCTTGTGGTATTTCTACTTGGACTCGTGAGACTACACCTGCGTTACAAGCACAATATGTTCTACGAGTCGCCTTACCTCATCTCATAGTAACGACATTTACTGTTTCAATGGAAGGTTCGGGTTGCCCCGGAATCTTCCCTGACTCGGTAATAGGAACGGCTGTAGCTAACTAAGCAATTTGAGTTTTGATCATTTTATTAAAGCTCAATTGACTTTTCATGACAGAAGAGAATGAATCCAATCTAGAGTCTATGCTTTCCAGGATTTTATCATTAGCAGGAAGCTTTCTATTGATATGTTCAGTGATTTTACCCTGGCCAAACACTAGATCTCTAAGAGATGGTTGATTATTGAAATTGCTGGAATTGAAATTGTTACCTTGTTGAGGCCTCTCAAATGGGAGGTTTGGGCATGAATTCCAGCCTTGATTGCCGTAGTTGTTTGGTCGATACCCGTTGTTGTTGGAGTTGTTGACGTAGTGGGCATCTTCTCGCGTTTCGGGGTAGTCATTCCCCGAATGGCCAGCGTTGGCACAGACCTCGCAAGTCATGCGAGCGTCCATGGCTTGCACCGTTTCTTGAGCAGGGGCCTCCATTTTCTTCATCAGAAGGTCCAACTTGGCTGCGAGCATGTCCAGAGCTTCAACTTGATGTACTCCATGGGTCCGAGGTTGGGTTCGATCATCGGACCAACCTTGGTTCTCCACCATCTTCTCGATGAGGGCCTTTGCACAACTCTCCTCAAGAGAGAAGAAAGATCCTCCAGCAGCAGCATCCAAGTACTCACGGGCAGAGCTTCTAAGCCCGTGGTAAAAGGTCTGGATGATGAACCAACTCTGCATACCATAGTGAGGACAAGCAGATATATAGTCCAGGAGGCGATCTCATGCCTCCGGGACAGTTTCATCTTTTAACTGCTGGAAACTAGCAATTTTATTCCGGTAGGCGTTGGTTTTCCCAATCGGAAAGAATTTAAGCAGAAATGTGCTAGTGCACTTATCCCAAATGTCTATGGCTTCGCGGTTAGCATAAAACCATTGTTTTGCCTTGCCTAATAATGAGAATGGGAATAAACGAAGGCGAATGCCATGGATGCTTACCCCACATATGGTGAAAGTGTTGCAAATCTCTAGAAAATGCTGAAGATGAGCATTGGCATCCTCGTGTGGCTTACCGTAGAACGGGCTAGCCTGCACCGTGTTGATGAGGGCTGGCTTGAGCTCGAAGTTGCCATCTCCGACTGGCGGAGCTGGTCCGACACGCACGTTCTCGCTCGATGGAGCGGAGAACTCGCGGATCGTCTTGCTTGCCATCCTCGATGAAGCCGTGTCGACGATGGGAAAGACTGGGCTCGTTGGAATGAGTTGCTTCTAAGGAGGTACAACACAGGGTCGCACTTTCCTCACAAGAGACTCAGGATTTTCTTGAAAGTTTGACGGTAGCTGGAAACCAGTCATGCACTGCTCTGCTTCACAAGACCAATGAAATAGAGCAAGGATAAACCCGCTTGAATAGGGGTATACTCAACTAAGATGGCTTGAGATAGAAGTTTGAAAGTATCTAGCCAATTGCTTCTCCGGCAATGGCGCCAGAAATGCTTGTTGACACTTGTTACGATCCAATATAACGATTGTGAATCCGGGTACTTGGGTAAGGAGTGTTTCAGTGGTTTTTCTTATGGCTCAGTAAAATATATAAATATTATGCAAGCACACAGAATTACCGCTGTAGAACTTCAACAGGGAGTATTCCGAGGTATCGTAATTTATATTTCCGCAGGGAAGCTTATGGCAAGAGTACTAGCAAACAGATATTCGAGACTATCAGAGAAGGATGCATGACTAACAAGACAGGGGATAACAGTATTGGATAGGAGTGGATATACCGTGACACACAGCTCAAGAGAGACTCAGGTAAGAAAGAGAAGGAGTAGATAGTTGGGAGGACAATGCGAAGAGATAGATGATTCCTGGGTATTGTCTATCTGGGTTACTCGGGTTAGAATACAAGGGTTGAGAACTAGCTCTAACAGATCAAGATAAGCTGAGACCTCGACTTCAGGACACAAAACCGGAGACACACAGAAAGGGATGAGAAGGGGTGCCACCAACCCTGAACGTTTGGGGATCCTACAGGCCGAGCCAGGTGTGATGGATTACGAAGTCCGTATAGGGCTGTCACCACCTAACGGCTACCACCTCCGTGCCAGCTCAGGGATGTTCTAAGGTTACGGACTAGTCTAGGTACCACACCCACACTAGACTACAACTACTTACTCCGCTAGCAGAAGCAAGCAATCCTATTAATACCCCAGTGACAGTTCACCACAAGTATTAAGCAGAAACGAAGAACCCGCCAAGGCAAAGACTTGAATCTAGAACTAGGAGAACTAGGATCACAACAACTATAGTCTAAACCAGAAATACTTGCAACTAGAGTAAAGTAGAAGCAAGACATAAATAACTCAGATAAGATGACAAAGATAACTATATTGATAACTCAAAGTCTTGCAAAAAGAAAAGGAAAAGATACAAGAGCTAATACCAGAGCTTCTGAAGACAACTCCGGAACCTCCGAGGCACAGCTCGACTCAACTCTAACTCCCAACTAAACTATCCTAACTCTACTAGAATGTGGAAATGAGAGCTCCTTGGCTTGGTGTGTGTTGATACAAGTGTCTGACCCCTCTATTTATAGCTTGATAAGGTCGGTTTGGAGTGGAGTGGTGTAACAACCCTAAAATTCCCTATAGGATTTGTTGAGTGCAAAAATTCGAATTTAAAAATTTTTGGTGGAATTGTGTGCATGCAAACAAACATATAAGAGTGTCATCTATTTGCTCCCTAAATTCCTAGGCAATTTAAATTCAAATTTAAAATCAATTTGAATTGCTAAGGATGAAATAGTGTGATTTGGATTTATTTGGATTTATTTGGATTTTTGGCAAACTCTAAATTGGCCAAACTAATTGTCAACCATTTATAACTGTTCGTGGGCCAATTTCCCGAAACCAAGTCCAAGAAACCCCCTCCAACTTCCCTTTCCGATCCAACCGACCAGCCGGCCTGCTCGGCCTTTCGGCCCAGCACGGCCCAGCCCCTTCACCGCGTCCCCGCCGCGTCCCTCTCTTCCACTGACAGGCGGGCCCCGCCTGTCAGCCTTTCTTCTCCCCTGCGTCATCGTCTTCCTCTTGCCGCTCTCTCTCTCCCACGGCCGCGCGCCCGTGACCCAACCACCCGAGCTCCGTGCGGCCCGACGTGATTGCGCCGCGTGTCCGCAGCCGCTCGAGCATCCCAATCTCACCGTTCGTGCCCGCGAAGCCCTAGCCTAGCGCCTATAAAACCCGCCGCCGGCCTTCTTCTTCCCCAAGCCGCGCCGCCCCTTTGGGGTTCCATCCCGATCCAATTCGTGAGCGGAGAGGAGAGGGAGAAGGGTGGGGAAGAGGTTGAGTGGGAGCAGGAGCAAGGGGAAGAGCCAGAGCGCCTTCCCCGCAACGCTGCCGCCGAAGCCATCGCCGCCGCTCATGGAGCCGCCGAAGGGGAGCCGGACCAGGGACGGGAGGAGGAGCACGAGGACCGCCAGACCGCGTCGAGCCTTCCCCGAGCTGCAGCGTACCTCGACGTGCCCCCTAGGTGAGCGCCGCCGAGTTCCCCCTTTCTTCTCTGTCTCCGGCCAAGTTCCGCCGCCGCCGCCGTTGCTAGCCACTGTGAGCCAGCCTTCGAGCTGTGCACCTTTTTCTGCAGGGACCCATCGCCGCTAACCCCTCTCGCAGCCGCCGTCGCCTTGTTTTACCCGCAGCCGAGGCCCGCCGCGGCCGAGCTCTGCTCCCCGCGCGCGCGAACGCCGAGGCCAAGCGCGGCCGTGGGCGACCACGAGCCCGCGCATGCGCACCCAGATGCGTCCCAGCAGCCGCTGGAGCCGCACATGCACGCGCCAACCCGAGTCGTGCACCGTTGCACTTGAATCCCGTGTCGCCGTCGTAGCTCGCCGGCATTCATGGCCGAGCCGCCGCTGTTCGCGTCGGTAGGGCCCAACCGAACCCAATCCGAGCCTTGTTCACCCCGTCCGTGTTCGCCTAACCCTAGCGAAGCTGTTTCGGCCGCCCTAGACCCGAGCGGAACCTTTCCCGGCGATAACCGCCGTCGACCTTCGCCGCCGGCGATAACCACACGCTGGACCACACCCGCATGCCACACAGCCGGCCACAGAAAATCCCGACCGACCACAGAATGATCCCGTGCACCCGGCTCATGTGAACCCCTCTCACGGTTCACGGTGGACTTAGTCCACCAGGGCAGCACCAGCAGCCACCCCGTCGTGGGCCTAAAGTTCGCGTTTAAGTCTGTTTAACCACCCTAAACTCTTCCGGCCCAGTCACTTTCGGCCCAATTCCAGCCCAGCCATCGTTTATTCTTTTTCCTTTTTCTTTTAACCGCGCTGATGTATGGGACCCACCTGTCATACTCTGCGAGTCACTGACACATGGGGCCCACTGACCAGAGCTGACCCGTTGACCGCTGACCGTTGACCGTTGACCGTTGACCGGTCAACGCTGACGTCAGCAGGGCCCACTGCTGACGTCATCCTAGGCGGACCCCACTGCTGACGTCAGCATGACGTCATGCTGACGTCAGCAGGCTAATTTCTGTCTGTTTTTCTTTTTCGGAAATTATTTAATATTTTCAGAAAATGATTTAAACTTGTAAAATTAATAATAAATCAACCGTAGCTCAGAAAAATATGAAACCGGTTTCTATATTTTTCTAAAAACATGATCTACGCATTAGTGTAGAGTTTGGTGTTATTTGAGTCTTCTTTCGTCGCTGTTTTAGTGTTTCTTTGCTAGTAGTCGCGTCTTATTTTATTTTCACGCAACCCTAGGAGCTCCGGAGAGTCAGGAGGAGCCGGACCACTACAACAACTGTTTTGACGAGGACGAAGACCTTTGCCCAGGTTCACGCCCGACCATTCTCTGAAATACCTATTAGACATGCAACTAGAATGCTAGCGCTTTACTTTACTCGCATAATAAACCTGCACTGCCTTTGTTATTACCCTGTTACCTTGCTACCTACTACTCACTTTATGAAATATGCTATGCTATGCATGTGTTGGGATGGTGGTGATTGATCCTCTTGGCGTGAGTTGTGGGTGGTTTGGGAGGAGTAGTGCAGCTAGGCGGTGTAAGCGAGTAATAACAACTCGATCGTTGATCGAGGTGCTGAGGGGCTGCACTCGGGCAGTCCCTATGGGGTACCTGTTGCGGGTACATGGTTACTTGGGGATTGGTACTTGAGGAGTACCTGAGGAGTTTGGGCGGCAATACCTGTTATGGGTGCCGATTGCGGACCGTTGCGGCGGATCGCTTGTGTTGCAGATACTCGCTTTACCGAAAATTAAGGACCGAGTCGTGCCCCCACTTTGGACTTGGGAATTACCGTGCTCACCATCTACCCAGTATGGGGAGGGTTCCAGCAAGCCTACTCTAGTGCGGCGCCGAGACTGTAGGAGAATAGAGCTTGATATGTGTAGGGGGGATTCGTTGCGGCGTAATCTCCCTGATTTACCACGGCCCCCGACTGGCCCCGGTGGGAAGGTTTCACGACCCTGGGGCAGATGTTAGATCGGATGTTTCCCGAGCCCAGGTTTCACGACTGGTTGCGGACTAGCCTTGCAGCCCGGATGGATTCCTGGAGTGCCATCTCTGCAGAGTGTAAACTATACGTATAGCCGTGTCCACGGTTACGGACGACCCATTTCTGAGAAGCCCCGGCTAGCATGGGAATCTGCTTTCTTACCTCATCCTTGCTTCGGGTTATGAGAGATTGGTCTAGCTGAGGCTGTTGAGACAAGGTGGGGAGGGAGCTCACCGAGTCGACTAGTGAGTGAAAGGTGTTGGTGGATAATGATTTGCGGGAACCTGCCGTGGCAGGACGAGCCCGATGGGTAAATGTGAGGCTGATGGTTGGTTTTGGGGAGTGGATGTGCGTGTGTGAGTAGGAGTTGGTGATGAGATGAAATTGGGTTATTGCTGCTGCTTGCATAAGAAAACCCTGGCTTAAACCTTGATTATTTCTATATCCTTAGAATAGGCTACCTTAAAGCTTGCATTATATTATGGTTGGTGACGTGGACCTGTCCCATTTCCTTGGGGACAGACTTTGGGTTCTCAGGTGAAGACCCCGACCACGAGTTCAACCAGGACGGGTGGTACGACTGAAGGGTGTGCGCTACGCTCAAGGATGCCTATGGAGGAGTGGACCCTGTTGTTCTAGCTACCTCTGCGCAGATGTTTCTTATTGTCGATTTAGCCCAGAGGGCTTGTACCAGATGCTATGTTTTTATATATGTCATGTAATGAACCTTTTATCGCTGTATGGATGTGATATTCGACTGAGATGAGTTCTGTACGAGATAGCTGCTATTCCTGGGACTATCTCAAGGGTACAGGGAGTCGGGTTCTCGTCGGTGAGAATCCGGTTCGTCAGAAGTGGCATCCAAGGAGGACTAGGAAGCGGTACCGGGCCTTCGGGTGAATTCCCCGATTCGGCCGAATCCTCCAATTCGGCCGAACCATGGATCTGCACCGCCTTGGCTCCCACGGCCACGATGGACCCTTGGGAGGCGGTTTTGGCAGTGGGGGCGGTTCGGCCGAATTGGTGGATTCGGCCGAACTGGGCTGGAAGCCCAGGCCTGCCCCCTGCACCGCCTTTGCTTCCTGGGCTTCGTGGATGACTTGATCCAAGTGTTCTCCGTGTTGGTTCAGCCCAGAAGTGAGGTGGCGATCGTCCACGTGCCATGCACGGTCATCGTTGACGTGGACGACTTCCGGTTGTGCTTTATGTCGTGTACGGCTAAGGGGGGGTAACCGGCCGAATCATGTCGTTCGGCCGAATCGGTCAATTCCGACCCCTATAGCACGTATTTCTCATTAATGTACCTGCACAAGGGAAACTCACCAAAACTCATGGAACTTTATTAGAAATAAACCTAAGTGCATGGAATGTCACATATATCCTCTTTTATTCCCGAGTATTGGTGGTCGAAAACGTGCCGTAACGACCGCCAACAACGCCTTTTGGGCAAAATCAGCATTTTGTATAGAAAACATGGTTGCCTAAATGGCAGTATGAGATCCATTTGACGCCTTTAGTACATGGAAAAACTAGCATTATAAATACATGGAAAACGAAACTTAAACGCAAACAAAAAGATGTTTGATGCCTAAATGGACAATTTGTACAGAAATGAATGTTGAGAGGCAAACGGAACTCAGATGCAAATAAAAGATGATTGACGCCTAAATGGCAGTTTGGCACCGAAATGCATTTTAGCATTCGACGACAAAAAAGATGTTTAGTTCCAAAATGGATATTAACCAAAAAATGGAACTTAATCGCTATATTTGCATTTGATCCTTGAGTGGCAAAATCAGCATATTAACCAGAAAATGGAACTTAATCGCAAACAAAAGATGTTTGCCACCTAAATTGATGTTTGGTTGCCTGAATGGCAGTTTTGCAATGAAATACCGAAAAATAGATTGGAACAACCTAAAATTTCCTATTAAAAATTTCTAGCTATTAATTTAATTTTATTATTTATGCCCATAATTAATATAGGTTAAATAAATAATTTCTAGAAATTAAAATCAAATATAAGGAGTAGAAACATTTTTATTGCATTCATGTTGCTGCATTAAGTTTTGTATTGCTAGTGGTTAAATAAGGATTTAAATTTTGTTTAGATCCAAATTAATTTGCAAATGTTTGAACACTAGAAAAGTTGTTTGAGCCTGAGTTTGGTTTTGCCCCTTGGACTCTTACCGTGGCCTCATCTCTCTCCCTCTACTTTCCCACCTGAAGCAGCCCAGCCCCATAGCCTCATTTCCCCGCTCGGCCCAGCTCGGCCCAGCAGCACTATGCCTCCACTCGGCCCAGTGCACACCTACGCTGGCCCAACACCCCGTACCCCGCAGCGCCACTCTCCTCTCCCTTGCTCACTCACTGACAGGCGGGGCCCGCCCGCCAGCTCCTTCCCTCTCCTCACGGCGCCCACGGGCCCGAGCCGACCTCTCGCGCCACTGCCCCGACCCGTGACACAGCCGCCTCCCCGCGCCCGTGGGCCACCCCTGAGGCTTCCTCGCACCTTCCCCGTTCCGCCCTTCCTTTCTTGGAGCCGCTCTTCACATGGAAAGGTCCTCCGCACATGGAAGGAAATGCTGCCGCCGGCCGCCGCTGGATATCATGGCCCGCACGCAAATGCAGCCTCCCCCGGGCTATAAAAGCCACCTCATCGCAGCCCTAGACCCCCACCACATCTCCCCTCGAGCTCCGTAGCCCCCAGCGCCTATCCCCTCCTCGCATAGCGTCGCCACTCCCGAGCTCGCCGCCGCGCCGACGTTCTCCACCCTCCGGCGACGCTCCGCTTCGATTCAGCCCTCCAGGAGTCACGAGCAAGGGTAAGGATCCCGCCAGGCCATTTTCCCCCCTCTCTCTCTCTCTCTCTTTCGCTCCCTAGCATGCCCGCCTGCCTCACCGGAGTACCACGACCGCAGTCCGTTGTCGCCCGCCGCCGTAGCCGCACGATCGTCAACGAGAACCCCCTAGCCGAGTTCGCTATGCTCTCTCGGTCCCATAGCACCAAGTCGCGTCCAAATCCATAGCCCATAGCTCGATTTCGAGCGACTTCGGCGAGCTCCCCGCCGCCGGTCGCGCCACTGTTTTTTCCCCTCCCCGCCGGCGACCCAAACCCCCGATCCGACCACAGCTTCCCGATCGAGATTCAACGTTTGTCACGCGTCCCCACCCCGAGTCAAAACTGGCAAGTAACAGTCAGCCTTGGCAGTTTTGCAAAAGAGCCCCTCCACTATCTGAAAATGAACCCGCGGTCCGCTACCGTTGTAAAAAAAATTACTTCTAGGTCCCTTCTTCGCGTTTAGGCCCCTGAACTTTCTCCCGCCGTACTGTCATGTCCTTTTTACACATTAGCCCTCGTCGTTTTAATCAAAATTATGTTTTAGCCCCTGGTTTTTCACGATTAAGCCCTAAAAGTTTTAAATCCTTGCCAGCAGCTCCTTGTAACTTAGAAACGCCATATCTTTTCTGTTCTAGCTACGATTTGAGTGATTTTCACGCTCATGTGTTTGTAGTAAAGCGTAGATTAATTCTAAAACCTTTATTTGTATTGTTTCTACTATTTGGTGTACTGTTCTAATAGAATATCATTTGTTTGCGTCTACTGGCTTGCGTGGATGCTTGTGTGGTGATTCGTGTCCAGTCGGTGAGCCTTTTGCGTTGAACTTTGAGTACGAGGAGGACTTCCAGGGGGCAGGACTCAAAGCAGCAGCAGCAACTGCCTTTTGAGGAAGGCAAGTTATAGCACAGATAATCCTTGCTACCTACCCACTTTCTATTAAACTATTTCATAAATGCATGTGTCTCAATTGATGTACCATTAAGGTTGTACCTAGTCTTGATTATCCTATCCTTGTTTACGTTGGGTTTTTGCATATGGGTACGGATTGAAGCGTGATGTGGCAACATATGTGGCTTTATGTGACACATGTCAGAGAGTCAAGGCTGAACATCAAAGGCCAGCCAGATTACTCCAGCCCTTGAAGATACTTGAATGGAAGTAGGAGGAAGTCGGAATGGACTTTATCACCGGTCTACCTCGCACTCAGAGAGGATTTGACTCGTGGACCACTTGACCAAAGTGGCACACTTTCTTCCATTGAAGACTACTTACACAGGTGCCAGATTAGCATTGCTGTATATGGAGAGGATTGTATGTTTGCATGGAGTGCCAAAGCGGATAGTGTCCGATCATGGTACTCAGTTCACATCACACTTCTGGCAGAAGCTGCATGAGTCTATGGACACTAAGTTGCATTTCAGTTCAGCTTACCACCCACAGACGGATGGACAGACAGAGCGGACCAATCAGATTTTTGAGGACATGTTGAGGGCATGTGCTCTGCAGTATGGTGTTAGCTGGGACAAGAGTGTAGCCTATGCGGAATTCTCATACAATAACAGCTACCAGAAGAGTCTGCATATGGCACCATTCGAGGCTCTATATGGCAGGAAGTGCAGGACGCCACTGTTCTGGAATTAGACTAGAGAAAGCCAAGTTTTTGGGACTGGGATACTAAGGGAGGCAGAACGCCAAGTGCAAGTGATCAGGCAGAATTTGAAGGTGGCATAGTCCTGACAGAAGAGTTATGCTGATGTCAGACGAAGGGATCTCAGTTTCCAAGTTGGAGACTTTGTGTACCTCAAGGTGTCACCAATGAGAGGCGTGAAGAGGTTTAATGTCAAGGGCAAGCTAGCACCTCGTTACATTGGACCCTTCCGAGTACTTGAACAGAAAGGCGAGGTGGCATATCAGTTAGAACTGCCCGAGAAATTGGCAGGGGTGCACGATGTGTTCCATGTGTCTCAACTGAAGAAATGTTTGCGGGTGCCCGAGGAGCAGATCCCGATAGATGAGCTGAACGTGCAAGAGGACCTCACCTACGAAGAATTTCCCGTCAAAATTTTGGAGCTATCTGAAAGAGTGACAAGAAACAGGGTCATCCGGATGTGCAAGGTACAGTGGAGCCGACACTCAGAGGATGAGGCGACTTGGGAAAAGGGAAGTAGATCTCAAGGCCGAGTACCCACAGCTCTTCGCATCCACATCCGAATCTTGAGGAGTAGAATTTCCTATTTAATTTTATTATTTATGCCTATAATTAATATAGGTCAAATAAATAATTTCTAGAAATTAAAATCAAATATAAGGAGTAGAAACATTTTTGTTGCATTCATGCTGCATTAAGTTTTGTATTGCTAGTAGTTAAATAAGGATTTAAATTCTGTTTAAATTCAAATTTAATTTGCAAATGTTTGAACCCTAGAAAAGTTGTTTGAGCCTGAGTTTGGTTTTGCCCCTTGGACTCTTACCCTGGCCTGATCTATCTCCCTCAACTCTCCCACCTGAAGCAGCCCAGCCCGATAGCCTCACTTCCCCGTTTGGCCCAGCTCGGCCCAGATGAACACTGCCTCCGCTCGGCCCAGTGCGCCCCTGCGCCGGCCCAACACCCCGCAGCCCGCAGCGCCACTCTCCTCTCCCTTGCTCACTCACCAACAGACGGGTCCCGCCCGCCAGCTCCTTCCCTCTCCTCCCGACGCACGAGCGCCCGAGCCGACCTCTCACGCTGCTGCCCTGACCCGCCCCAGAGCCGCCTCCCCGCGCCCGTGGGCCACCCCCTAGGCTTCCTCGCACCTTCCCCATCCCGCCCTTCCTTTCTTGGAGCCGCTCTTCGCTTGGAAAGGTGCTCCCCACATAGAAGGAAATGCCGCCGCCGGCCGCCACCGGAAATCATGGCCCGCACGCCAATGCAGCCTCCCCCGGGCTATAAAAGGAGTCAATTACTTGTGAGCCATTAAAAAAAGTTCTCATTTCGTGAATGCCATGGAAAAAGTTTTGTCTCCCTGTGCGACACCGTACCTAGTTTTTGTTCCCTTTGTTGCCACTGCCGTGTATTTGTTGGGTAACGGAGGTTAACAGAGGGGCAGAATGTCTATGTTGCCCCCAGGTCAATAAAGTTTTGCAGTTACCCTCGTTGCCATTCCGGGCAGGGCGGGAAAATTGGCGCCAAAACCCCTCTTTATATACGGTACCAGCTCCTTTCCCTCCCTCGCTCCGTGTTCATTCATCCGTGGTTGCTAGCATCTTCCTCTCCTCTTTAGTTCCACAACAGAATGTCCCAAGCTTCGTTCAATGGTAGTAGGAGGAGGAGGAGGGTGTTTTGCCCCAACTGTAGAGTGGTTGCAAACTGGTTCAGGGCTAGCACTCTAGAGAATCTAGGACGCGGCTTCTACAAGTGTCCATATTTTCATGTAAGTTTTCTCTAACTTGATTGATTCGGTACATTGTGTTGGCTAATGGGTTATGAAACATGTTGGTACATCTTGATGAATAGGCCGGCGGCTGTCAGTTTTTCCTTTGGGAGGACGAGATGGGGGAAAACTCTAGTCCAGCTCCCGTTGCTGCTGCTGCTGCATCTCTCCCCCAGTTCCAGTTCTTCCTCAAACTGTTGCAGCTGTTCCAGTGGCTGAAATAGCTGAAGAAAGAGAGGGGAAAATGGCTGAAGAAAGAGTCATGGAGCATCTGAAATGGATTGAGAAGCTTTTTTTTGTTTGCATCTTTCTAGCTCTATATGCGATAATGAAGAAGTGATGCAATAGTAGGAGATGGCCATTCCAGTAGTTGTAGTATGTAGCAGTGATGTGTGGGTAGCAGTGATGTGTGGGTATCTATGTAATGAATGCTATGTTTGCCAAATCAAGACATGTTCTATCTACTGTCAAATCTAGAATAATACTCAATCCACAAGTACCATAGCTTACATACCATAGTGCAATATTTGCTTACATACCAGGTTTTGACATAATCTAGAAGTACCATAGTTTCCTGCTTACATACCAAGTTCACATGGAACAAACAAAAGCTGAACAGGTTCACAAGTTCATAGATAGACAAACAGAAGGAAACATCACTAAACAGATAGCTTCATTTTACTTCTAGTTCCCATTGCAGGGCTGGAAGGGGAAAGTTGAACTCTGCTTCTAGTACTCATTGCTTCTTGTCTGCTACTGGCTTCATAGGTATAGTCGCATCAGCAGCTTGTTGCACATTCTCTCCACCAGGTTCTCCAGAAGGGTACAAAATTGACAAAGGTATAGGCTCCATTTGGTTGGAACTTGTTCCTGATCTTCTAGACTAGAAATACAAATAAGTTAGATAATTCCATAAAAACTAACTAAGGCAACATAATGACCAGAACAACTACATTATCTTACCTAACTGAGGCAACAGAAGGACCAGAACTTGTTCCAGTTGATGTGGTGTTCTTCTTCTTATTTCCAGAACTTGTGCTTGTTGATTTGGTCTTCTTCTTTTTCTTCTTCCCTGATGTTGATGTTGTTGCAGCTGCAGTTGCAGTTGGAGGCAAGTCTGGGAAGTGCATTGTTCTAGGAACATGAGTGTTGACAGCTACAATGCTTGTCTCAGTTGATACTGGTGCAGGGTTCTTCTTCTTCTTCTTCTTCTTAGGGGGGCCTCTGGAATGAGAAGTCATAGGTCAATGAGTAGTGAATATTATTTGGCAAGGTTAAACAGGTGAGTAGGGAAATAGGAAGCCTCACCTATCAGCAAGCATTGCTGCAATATCTTCTGGATCTCCATTTTTGCAGGTGTACCTGTGATGTCCATATTCATGACAAATAGGACATTGGTGCCTACCTTTACTCCCATTGCCACCCTCCATTGCTCCCTTGTACCTTGTTTGCTTTCTCCTACCAGCTGTTGACTTCAATAAAGGGGGATGCATGAAGAAACCATGGTCAGATTTGGGCCACATGGACTTGTCTGGTAGAGAAGGGACTCTTCCCTCATAAGCTTTCATAAACTTGTCAACTGAGAAGTAGTTGTCCACATGATCCTCAATATTCTCTCTACTGATTGAGGTGATATAGGCTAAAGCATGTTTGCAAGGAATGCCTGATACTTGCCAAGCCCTGCATGTACAAGTCCTTTCATCTAGGTTCACAACAAATCTGAACCCAGTGCCTCCCTTGGCTCTCACCTCTGCAATACCATCTCCACTTGTAATAACCTCTATGTCTAAGTTTCTGCTTTGATCCTTGAGTTTCTTGACTATGTGTTCTAGAATCCTACCTTGCATCTTCCTTGCTATATCTCTTCTGTGGCTCCACTTGATAAGTATCTTCTGCCTTATAGTATCCATGAAATCATCCAAGTGCTTGCTCTTGTCATGCTTTACCCAATTGTTAAAGCTTTCTGCCAGGTTGTTAGTGACATAGTCAACCTTTGATAGTGTTGAAAACTGACTTCTAGTCCATATCTTCTTATGGTTCTGTTGTAGGTACATCATTGCCTCTGGTTTTGCTTCAGCCATTGCTGACCAATTCTTCTCAAACATGTATGGGTTCCATGAGTAAGATGCTGCCCACAAGTGATCATCAAAAACTTTACCACTGTACCTTTTCTTAAAATTCTGCACAAGGTGATACATACACTCTCTATGTTCTGCCATTGGGAAAACTTCACTAACACCTGCCATCACAGCTTGACCACAATCAGTGCAAAATGTCAAACCAGGAGGAGTCCCTATAGCTTCTTTCAGCCTTTCCATGAACCAAATCCGGTTCTCATTAGTTTCTGAATCTATAATTCCTACAGCAATAGGATACATCAGTTGTGCCCATCTACTGCACAAGCAACACACAACTCTCCTCTAAACCTTCCAGTAAGAAATGTACTATCTACTGCCAAATAAGGTCTACAACCTTGGAGAAACCCATAAATACAGGGTTTCATTGCAAAAAATAATCTGTTGAATCTGATCTTATTGTTGATAGTGTGATGATCAATGATAACAAAGCTACCAGGACTTGATTTTTCCATTTGTGCCTTGAACCTATACAAGTTATCAAAACTCTCTGTCCAGTCACCAAACAATTCAGTGAGAGCAAGCTCCTTACCATACCAAACCCTCTTATAATGGATCTGCACCTTGTACTGATCTTGCAGCCTCCTTTGCAGCTCCATTGCTGGGATCTTTCGATTAACCAACAACCAGTCCTTAACTTTGTCAGCTACCCAGAACTTAGAGGCACCCTTCACTCTGCCACTTCTTCTAGTACTCTGACAATCATGTTCATGAGGATTCTTCTTGACCTGTAAAAGGCAATAGGCAAAGTAGTGTTAGAACATGTGTGACAATATGTAGCATTATGAAGTGAAGTGATAATTACCTTCACAGTCAAATGGTCACCCATTGTAGAAGCATGAATTCTCCACCGACATCCATTAATCCTCGCACTGCAGTAGACCCTATACCTCCCTGGATCACTCTTCTCAATGTTATACTCAAACTCATTCTTGATTGCATGTGATGCTAAAGCCAACTTAAAAGCAGACATATTTGGATAAATGCTACCAACTTCCATGGGAGGGTCATCTCTGTCATAAACTATGTCAAGATTATGAGGTGGGATATGATCATGTACCATCTCATCTCCCTCATCCAAGATATAGTCAGAGTCAGATTCTCCCTCACTCTCAGAGTCAGAGCCAGGCACAGCATCAAAGTCTTCATCATCCTCACCAGCTGGTTCAACTCTAGGTTGTGGTTCTTCTACATCAATGTACATACACTCCTCATCAACACCAACATGCTCATTCTCCGGTTCTGGGTTCAATAGGTAGTTGTCTTCTGGTTGTGTTCCAGTGCAGGCTTATGACCCAGTTGCCTAGCTATGTTTCACCTGGCATGGAATAGCCATTGAGGGTGTGCATGGGACTTCAACATCATCATCCCATAATGGAATATGTGGTGGTTCACTGTTAGGAGGGTAGTATGCAATTGACATACAACAAATATTGCTATTGGCATTCTTAGCAAACATCTCAACTAGATCTTGGTCAGATTTCAGTTCAATGTTCGACTTGAGCTCAACAGAATAGTAAAACAGTTTCACTATATCACCATATGAAGATGGATACCTGCCTGTAATATCCTCAACCAGATCTCTGAAGTTGGTTGTATCAGAGTCTACAACTGTGTTAAAGCTAAACCACTTGCATCGAGCATTCCTAGCGAAAATCCTGATTTCTAAGGTATAGCTTGTATCCGGGTCCATCCTAAACAAGAGCATGAAAAATCGTAAGGCATCCCTACGGGTTCATACAGGGTTCACACAACTCTACGAACTACGATTCTAGGAAAAGGTAAAGCTTCAAAATCCAACATAGAAAATCTACACTCACCCCTCTGGAAGCCAAGCAGATTGCCCATCTGGACCCGCCATTAGGGCTCCTCAAGCAAATCCGCCTCCACCAAATCCTCAGCTCCGCGCGACCTAGATCTAGCGATTCGACACTCTTCCCTACCCCATTGCTCATCTCCCCTTGGTTGTGTGTCGATTGCGGTGGTGGATTCGTCGATTCTCCGGTTGTTCTCGCCGCCGCCGCTTGAGCCACCGCCGACCAAGCTAGGTTTTCGGGGGGAGGGGGAATGGAGCGTGTGGGAGGTGAGAAAGACAAGTGAGAGAGAGAAGTGACGGTCGCTCGACGAGTCAACAATAGAAGGAGGAGTCAACTAGGACATGGGCAAAATGGTCACATAAGCTCAAGTTTTAGCTGACATGTGGGCCCAAATGACAATTCCACCTAACGGATCTGACGACAGTGGCAACAAAGGGAACAAAAACTAGGTACGGTGTCGCATAGGGAGACAAAACTTTTTCCATGGCATTCACGGAACGAGAACTTTTTTTAATGGCTCACAAGTAATTGACTCCTATAAAAGCCACCCCACCACAGCCCTAGACCCCCACCACATCTCCCCTCGAGCTCCCTAGGCCCCCAGCGCCTCTCCCCTCCTCGCACAGCGCCGCCGCTCCCGAACTCGCCGCCGCGCCGACGGTCTCCACCCTCCGGCGATGCTTCAGTTCGATTCAGCCCTGCAGGAGTCTCGCGCAAGGGTAAGGATCCCGCCGGGCCATTTCCCTCCAGGAGTCTCTCTCTCTCTCTCTCTCTCTCTCTCTCTCTCTTTCACTCCCTAGCATGCCCGCATGCCTCGCCGGAGTGCCACGGCCGCTGTCAGACGTCGCCCGCCACCGTAGCCGCATGATCGTCGACGAGAACCCCCTAGCCGAGTTCGCTATGCTCTCTCGGTCCCGTAGCACCAAGCCGCATCCAAATCCGTAGCCCATAGCTCGATTTCGAGCGACTCCGGCGATCTCCCCGCCGTGGTAACTGACGGCGCAACTGTTTTTCCTTCCCCGCCGGTAACCCAAACCCCCGATCCGACCACTCCCGCCCGATCGAGATCCAACGGTTGCCACGCATCCCCACCCCAAGTCAAAACCGGCAAGTAACAGTCAGCCTTGGTGGTTTTGCAAAAGAGCCCCTCCACTATCTGAAAATAAACCCACGGTCCGCTCCCGTTGTAAAAATAATTACTTCTAGGTCCTTTCTTCGCGTTTAGGCCCCTGAACTTTTGAATATTAGATCCCGCCGTCATGTCCTATCCTTTTTACATGTTACCCCTCGTTGTTTTAATCAAAATTATGTTTTAGCCCCTGGTTTTTCATGATTAAGCCCCTGAAAGTTTTAAATCCTTGCCAGCACGTCCCTGTAACTTAGAAACGCCATATCTTTTTCGTTCTAGCTCCGATTTGAGTGATTTTCATTCTCATGTGTTCGTAGTAAAGCGTAGATTAATTCTAAAACCTTTATTTGTATTGTTTCTACTGTTTGGTGTACTGTTCTAATAGAATATCATTTGTTTGCATGTACTGGCTTGCGTGGATGCTTGTGTGGTGATTCGTGTCCAGTCGGTGAGCCTTTTGCATTGGACTTCGAGTACGAGCAGGACTTCCAGGGGCAGGACTCACAGTAGCAGCAGCAGCCGCCATTTGAGGAAGACAAGTTATAGCACGGATAATCCTTGCTACCTACACACTTTGTATTAAACTATTTCATAAATGCATGTGTCTAAATAGATGTACCGTTAAGGCTGTACCTAGTCTTGATTATCCTATCCTTGTTTACCTTGGGTTTTGCATATGGATAGAATCTTTGCTATGCGCAGCTACTATCACCATTATTTAACTGTTAACTTTGACTTAATGGTTCACTTTAACATTAATGATAAAACTTGCTTTTTAAGAACTTGTTTTAGGGAGCTAGAGCATGTGCTTCGTGCTTTTCTCTAGTGTCTCTCCATAAGGTCCGATTCTTAAAGCGGCAACCCAGGAGCCTGTCGCCACCACTAGAACTATTATGGCTCTGGTCTTGGTCAAGTAACATGTACGTCTCTAGCTTGTCAGTGGTTACCGGAGTGGACGACGGCGTTATGGGAAACATGGGTGAGAGTATATCTTGATCCACCGAGGACGGGTGATCCGTCGGCTATGCCCCTGTGAGGCACAGTCCCGTGCTAGGAGTCCCTGCGATGGGGAACTCCACACGTTGCGCATTGTTGGGTGCGATGCCCGCGCTCTGGATGCCATTGACCCCCCTATGGTGTGACTCTGTAAGCGTACGTCAATCTCGGTGTCTGGGCCATGCTGCATGTGATGTACCATAATCGGCCACTATCTTGTTAGGGTGTCTTGTGAAAAGCCTCGTAGCGTCCATATGCGGTCACACCTCGAAAGTGTGATTTGAGAGGTATGATCCACCTCCGCGTGGTTGGGTTTAAAGTTCTTTTGAGCTTTTACGCGACTGGTGGGTAAAGGGCGAAACCTCTGCAGAGTGTAAATCTATCATGATAGCCTTGCTCAGAGTCACGAGCGGCCTGGATCCAAGGTGATTAGAAGATTATGATTATTTATGTTTAATGTCACTTATACTTTATTAATTGGGTTGCAACTGGGTTTCATTCACTTGTAGTAACTTGGATAATGCTAAAACGAACCAACTAAAAGTGCTAATGCAGTTAAGCCGTGTCTAGCCTTATTTTGAGCCTTCATACACCCGTGCTATACTTGCTAAGTAAATGTTTTACTTACACTTGTCATTTATTCAACAAAATTCAGGATGGGTAAATAGATTGGGCTGTGCATGAGTCTGCTGCTGAGTTTTTAGAAGATCTGTCGTACTACTGAGTTGTGATCTCCCAGTCAGAGTCCCTGTGGATTGTGGCTCCGCTTAGTTTGAGAGTTATTAGTCTTCTGCTGTATTTGGTTAGTTTATTTATGATGCACTCTGATGTAAAACTCTACTTATTCAAGAATTTATTCAAGCATATGTTCTCTGTTTATCATATTTATTCGCTATATGTGTACTCTGACTTCCTGGGCACACATATGGCCACATTCGGGTTTTTGTAAAAATTCGGGTGTGACATAGATGTTGAGCCCAAAAAAGGGACTTCGTCTCTATAAAATGGATGTTGGATGCCTAAATGGATACTTGTCTGATTAAGTGGGAGTTGTATACCAATTTAGCATTCGACAACAAAAATAGATGTTTAGATCCTAAACGAATGTTTGACGCCTTAAGTGTACTTTCTTGGCAAAATTAGCATTTGATCCCATAAATAGATGTTGAGGGTTAAAATCACCATTTGGACAAGAAAACGGAACATAACCGCAAACAAAAGTTGTTTGACGCCAAAATGGATGTTTGCTTGCCTAAATGGCAGTTTGGAAATGAAATGCATTTTACCGTAAAATAGATGTTGAGCTGTCACACCCGATTTTATAAACATAATCGAATGCAATCACATGTATGCCAGGATCGGTTAAATCATACATGCGACGACTTTATTAGTGAATCAATGCCAATGTCATCACATAATTGATAACATCATTATAAAATGAACCGTGGTCTGAAAGAAAAGTACATTAATATTTCACGGTCTTCAGCGGAATCAGGGTCCATCTCCACAGGCAGCTGACCGGGGGCACTCCAGCCTAGAACGAAGCATCTGATCAAAATCATCGTTTTCAATGAACTCATCCCAGCAACCATCAAAAATCCATCCGATCCTCCTCGGAAATCCATCCGAGCAACCATATCCAACTCTGAGCACCACTAATCATGAAGAAGTCCAGGCCGCTCTTGACCGTGAGCACGGATGATATATCAGTTTTACACTCTACAGAGGTTGCACACTTTCACCACAAGACATGATTCCCGTTTGCCAGGGGTAGCTAGCCCCATATCACATTTCTGAGATGTGTGGCTAGGTTTCACTACAAGACCTTTCAAAAGCTCATCCAAGCTCGTTCCACGCCCACTAAGGTTTCACCCCTAACAGAATCCAATGCAGTTGCCACCTCTTGTGCCACTCGAACAACCACGATGCAAACGAAACTTGGAGGAAACAATTTACTTAGCTAGGCCCAGAGCCCATTAGGTCTCGCGGTTGCGCAGTTAAGCCAGATTACAGGCTTCGAGAACCTGTGCTTAGAATCTAGGCAGGAACTAGCACAGACCCATCTACCAACCACCATTTAAAAACCAAGCCCACATATCAAACTAACCATCCTACCAGATTCCCTAACCCACATTTATCACGAGTTTCCAACCTCCTCAACTCTATCTCCAAAAATTAACTTGATTTCTTTTAATTAATCCCACCCATCCAAGACGGTAGAGCTAAGCATGAAACTACAACCATCCCAGGCTTCAAGAAAAATATTGAAATTCTAGTAAACATTAACATGTGATTCAAATTTGACTCAGCATGCAACTAAGGGTCTAACTAATTCTAATAAAATAGAAATAAATAGGATGCTAGTTATGGTCAAGGACACTTACTGTTAACTTCAATTGATTCAGACTCTTTCTCTTACACTAGTGGAAAAATGACTTTCCATCCCCTACCTTTAGTCCCAGTTAAGTTTTGACCCGAGATAATAGGTCTTTAGTCCCGGTTCGCAATTTTCTAGGTCCAAGATGGACTGGTGGTTGCACCCGGGACTAAAAGGGTGACTTCTAGTCCCGATTGGTGACTCCAACCGGGACTAAAGGGTCTTTAGTCCCGGGTGAAAATGCTTTATGGGTTACAATAAAGAGAAAACGTCCCACCTTCCATCACATGTACTGCGCAGGTGGAGTGGCTAGGTGGGTGTGTGTGACACCATGGAAGAGGTTATGAGTTAGAATCCAATTGGGCGCAACATTTTTTTGGTTTTAGGGACTTTTATTCCCGGACATAGAGACCAAGACTAAAGGTTCATACCCTTTAGTCCCGGACTGCTAGTCCCGGTCCCCACACCCGGGACTAAAAGGGGTTGGGGACCGGGACTAATGCCCCTTTCTCTACTACTGTTGGGGTCGCGTACTCATCATCTTCTATTCGCAGCAAGCACCATCCAAGGGATTAAACAACTATAAGGAAACAATACACAAAATATTATAAATAAAACACCTAAACGAAAAATACTAAACATTCAGGGACCTAAATTTGGTTATCTAAAGATCACAACGGCTAGTTGAAAAAGATTACAAGGCATGAATAATAGAGATATTAATTAAAGAAAGAACAAGGTTTAGATTGTGAAATGGCCATGTATAGAATTATTGGACAGATTATTTTGGAGGAGAAAGAGATGTGAATGTGGCATTAGCATGATGTGGTGCTGACATGATGCAATGCATCCATGATGTGAACATACTATTTTTTTACCTGTAGGATTATTAGCTTCCATACGTACATATCTAGGCAAAACCTACGGCATGGACATACACACCAAGTAATAGGCAATAGGAAAGGGTAATAAGTGTGAGATCGGCAAGGATTAGCCATATAACATGTACGTGCTGGTGTTGGTTTCTGATCATGTACCTTTGCTCCTGTAGCCCGTTTGGAGGCAATTCGAATCCTTCTAGCATTTGTCGTTGCTAAAGGGTTCAAGTTGCACCAAATGGATGTGAAGAGTGCCTTTCTGAATGGGGTGATAGAGGAAGAAGTGTATGTGAGTCAACCACCGGGGTTTGAGAGTGAGAGATACCCACACCGAGTGTACAAACTCCACCAAGCACTATATGGCCTAAAACAAGCACCTAGGGCATGGTATGGTAGGCTGAGAGGGTTCTTGTTGAGTAAGGGGTTTGTGATGGGCACCATTGATAAGACCTTGTCCCTGCTTCGTGCTGGCAATGACATCTTGATCGTGCAGATTTACGTGGATGATATTATCTTTCATGGCTCATCAAATGCTCTTGTTGCAAAGTTTTCTGAAGATATGAGCAGGGAGTTCGAGATGTCGATGATGGGAGAGTTGCAATTCTTTCTCGGACTACAGATCAAGCAAGTCAAGAACGGGACATTCATGCATCAAGCAAAGTACATGAGGGACATGCTGAAGAAGTTTGACATGAACGACTCCAAGGCGATGTCGACACCGATGAGTACAACTACGGCTTTGGATGCCGACGATGATGGTGACCCCGTGGACCAGAAGGAGTACCAGAGCATGGTCGGCTCCCTCCTCTACTTGACGGCGACGAGGCCAGACATACAGTTCAGTGTGTGTCTGTGCGCTCGTTTTCAGGCTCCACCGAGGACTTCACATCGGCAGGCCGTCAAGAGGATATTCAGGTACTTGAAATATACTCCTGATTTGGGTCTTTGGTATTCCTCCTCCTCGACACTCAGTCTTCATGGATTTTCTGATGCTGATTTTGCTGGGTGTCGTTTGGACCGCAAGTCTACCTCAGGTCAGTGTCAGTTTCTTGGGTCTTCTTTGGTTTTGTGGTCTTCTCGCAAGCAGTCGAATGTTGCACAATCCACCACTGAAGCCGAGTATGTTGCTGCCGCTAGTTGTTACTCCCAGCTCCTTTGGATCATGTACACTATGAGTGACTTTGGCTTGAGTTTTTCCCGAGTTCCACTTCTATGTGATAGCACTAGTTCCATAAGTGTAGCAAAAAATCATGTGCTTCATTCCGAAACCAAACACATAGAAGTGAGGGATCATGTTGAGAAAGGAAACATAGAGTTATCCCATGTCTCCACCCAAAACCAGCTAGCCGACATTTTCACTTAACCACTTGACCAAGCAACCTTTGCCCGCTTGCGAGGAGAGCTTGGAGTGTGTTGTCCTCATTGAGTGGTTTTTTGGGGCTCTTTGTAGCATATGTATAGCTGTCTTGTATCATATGTATATCTTGTACCTTTTGCATTTGCACTTTTATGATATGTCTTGCATTTGTCATATAGATTGCATTGTGATATATCTAGGGCTTGTTGATGTACATATCTAATTTTGATGCATTTTAGGATGAGCTTCTCTTATATGGAGTGGTTACTATAACTTGCTACATTTGAGCTTGTGGATATGCTAATAGTTCTTTCTGATGATTAGCTAAGCTCTTGATGTCAATGTTCTATATACATGTTGAGCTTGCTAATTTTTGGAAAAGAAACGAAAAATTTGATCTCACCCATGAGTAGATGAGTTTACATGCCTTGTTCTAGCCTAGATGCTTTTTCATGCTTAGGTTGTTCTTGGAAATCTATGTCTTGCAAATTGGGTCAAAGACTATTCTATCATTGCAAATGTTTAGCCCATGAACTATCTTGTTGAGAGGCATAAGCTCCTTTTTGCCGCAAAGGCATTTCATGTACCATGTATAAAATCTAAAAGAGAAATGCCTATGCTTGTAAAAATATGCTAATCATGTCATTTGTGTTATATTGAATATTTTGGGTGCTAAACCGTTGCATGTTGTCTACCAAAGAGAAGTCTCTAATTTAGAAGTAGACACATGGTTCTATGGCTTTGACATGACATGAGTTAGTTTTTGGGTGTTTACAATGATCTTTTGCTAAGAATTAGTGACCTTGTATGATCTTTGCGTGATCAAGTTCATTTTGATTTGAATCGGTCATGGTTAGGATTCTTCCTCATGAGGTGAGAACTTTTGTAAACAATCGTCCAAATTGAAATCAAATTGGCCAAATGCTTATACAATCATGAAATATTGTTGGCAATGCTTGTACAACACCTAGGGCTATCTTGCTTGCTCATTTGCTGACTTGTAGCATTTTATAGTGCTCATTGTATATTTGAGAAGCTCTAGTTTGAATTTTTTGCATTTTTGCCTTTATTCATGCATTGGCAACAAGGGGGACATGTGTAAAGACTTGATAAGTTTGTGCATTGCTTTGCATTAGGAGGGATACTCAGTTCAGGGGAAGAACTTGAGTCTGCATGCACTTGTTCAGGGGGAGTATGCATTTGTGCAGGGGGAGCTCCTTGTGTTCCTGATTTGTGTTTTTATTCTCTTTTGCCGATGGTGTTGAGCCCTCTCTGCCTCTTCTTGAGGGGTCGGCATTTGGAACTTGTTGTCTCGGTTGTGTTGAGCCGTTGCCCTTGTCTTAGGGGACCGAGACTTTCTCATTCGAGTGACTTTGTTTTCGGCTTGTTCTTTGCTTTAGGTCACTTGTTTGAACCTTCTTTTCTGTTTTACTTTTTCATATCCTAAATCGAGAGGTGTGCTGTCAATGCACTCATCAAGGGGGAATTGAGGATCAGGTGTGTCCGAGGACCGATGGATGGTCGCTTCTCAGTGTGATGAGCGATTGACAACGTTGTGTGGACTGACTCTTGGCCTAGTATTGTAGGTGTTAGATGCGACTTGATTTCCGTTGGTGCAGGTGAAGAACAAGCATGAAAGGTCTCAGCCAGAGTGGCCTCCGAGGAGTGGAGAGACAAGTAGGCTTGGTTCGAGGGACCCGGTGGCTAGACGGGATCAAGTGCGGTCAGCATGGTGCAAGAAGAGCAAGACAAGGTTGTGGACTTGAAGCCGGTGCAAGGTAGCGGCTAACAACCGAAGTTTGTACGTGGGGTTTGGTGGTTTGGCCACAAAACCATCAGAGGAGGGTTTCTCGGTTTAGGCCTCAAAACCGAGCACGAAGGCCCAATGTGACGGAGACGGTGATCCGGACGCGTTCGAGAAGCTTCAAAGCGGTGGACACGTGGCGGGATCCTGGAGCTTGCGTCGGGGGGAAGCAAGGCCGGATGGTCGGCGTGCCCAGCCGGAGGAAATATCTTCGCTTTCCAAAATTTCCCCCGAGGGGTGTATACCTTAGTTTTAGAGTGTAGGGGTAGTATGGTCATTTGCCCCCACCAGGAGACTCAATATAAATAGGAGGTGGAGGGGATGGCAAGTTATCTGGTTGAACCCTAGTTCATTTGCTCTTTCTTCCGGTAGGCTAGCCAAGCGCAGATCAAGTATCTTCAGTGGGTGGATGAAGGGTGGAGGTTAGCCTCCGTTGTATAGAATCTGACCTCTGTTTGTATGGAAGATTTGGCTTTGGGATTATTTCCTTCTCCTCTTTCCCGAGTTTATTTTGTGCTATTTTCGTGCTTGGCTCGATTCTTCGTTTCTAGGCCATTTGCTCTCGGATTTCTTTGTGAGGATCATGTGTGAGTGCCTTGCGCCTCTTTGTGGATGATTTTGACCCCTCAAACGCCGGGATTTGGTTTGGATTTGATGATTTTGGGATGAACTCGTGGTGGTTGTGTTCTTCCATGTGATCTGCGATTTCTCGTGTTGTAGGGAGTTAGAGGCCGAGATTTTTGGGGCATAGCATCCCCTTGGGGTGCTTCTCATCTTCCCAAAGTTTTGTCTCAAGAGCTCTAGCCGTTTGGGAGATCCGGTGATGGATTTGAGAGGTTTGACCCGCAGGTTACTGTAGTTGTTCTTCCGTCTTGGTTCACGGACAGTCCGTGTGGGATTCACGGACATTCTGAGGGGTTCACGGACAGTCCGCATGTGATTGGCGGACGGTCCGAGTCTTGGGTGTTCGTCTGAGAGTTTCTTGATTTGGCTAAGTTTTTCCATGGACGGTCTATGTGACCACCTCGGACAGTCCGCGACACTGGCGGACAGTCCGTGGTAGTGGGTCGGACAGTCCGTATAGGACGAGAAGTTTCTGGAGATTTGATTGGATTTTACGGACCGTCCGTCCTGTGTTGTCGAACAGTCCGCCCGGTTCACGGACCGTCCAAGACCTCCGTGCGGACCGTCCGTCCTGGCTCAGGCAGACGGTTGTTTTGTCTTTGCTTTTTGAGTTGTGCTTCCGCTTTATATCTCGATCTAGCTTGTTCCTAGGGTTGGTAGATCCGTTGTGACTACGCTACCTTGACAAACTTGTAGGAACCATTGGATAGTGATTTTGGGACTTAGACCGAGTTTCGAGAAGAAATTTTTATCGGCTGTCATTCACTCCCTCTCTGGTCGCCATTTCGATCCTTCACGAGGGAGGGAAGCCAGCGAGACGGCCAGGAGCTCAAACACCATTGGCAGAGTATGGTTCATGACCTGTGCCGTGAACTGAATAGGAGAATAAATGGGATCCATTTTGCATGACAGTGGGTGCGTTAGTGCTGCTTGGTCTCTCCACTAGTGCGGGATCAAATGATGGAGATGGTGGTCGGCTCAAGAAACAGCGACCTGGCCTGTTAGATAAACAATGATGCTCGGGTGATGATGGTATGTGGATTTGAAAGTGAAGTAGTGATTAGTGCAAGGAGTGAGTTCCGTTTTGGCTAGATGGTTGGCATGGTGGAGTTTTATTGTGCAACTGCATGAATCAGCTAGAAGGGGAAGCGATGGCATGCCGTACAGTGTGCCCTGGCGTTGAGGTGCAGTGGAAGACGATGATGTTGATGTGGGAGCGCTGCTGGCCGCCTTTGGGCCATGGTCCATGCGGATTTAGAAAGAGATGTGAGTTAGTAAAACGTGATGGTTTCCTTTGCTTGCCGTTATTCTCACGTACATGGATAAAGGCCCAAGGAAATAGAATATTACTAGCAAAAGAAGGGTAATAGCCCATGACGAGAGAGAGAGAGAGAGAGAGAGAAGGTGTAAGTGGGCGTGGCAACATATTATATGTGGGAAGATAAAGAAGGGACCCATGTGGGTTTAGAGAGATTAAGAATTTGTGCTAAACCAGGGTTAAGGAATTTATTGAGTTGGATAAAATAAGATCGAATAAAATCAAAATCTAATCTTATTTTAAAAACAGTTCGAATTTATTTTTCAACCAAAACAATATGCATACGGCATGAATATTTGTTACAAAATAATTTAAAAATTTAAATATAATTTATTTTCTCTATCTAAGTTGGTAACAAAATAAATGATTTGGGAATTTTAGAGAAATAATAAAATCATTTATTTTGTTTAGTGTTATCTATTCATAACCTAAAATAGAAATTTTGAGGTGTGACAAGAGCTATGGGTCCACTTAAAAGCTGAATACGTGATGGATGTGGCCTGGTCTTGTATGTATGGATGGTTAGATAAATGTACAAAGAGCTATTGCCTAAAGAAAAAGAATGAAAAGAAAGTAAATGGTGAGCACGTAAGGAGAATAGATTTGGTGGAAAAGATATTTGGCCTGGGAGCAAAATAAGAATTTGATTTAGGATTTAAGGAATTAGATTTGGAGTAAACCAAATTCTAATTTGATTTAGGATTTAAGGAATTAGATTTGGACTAAACCAAATTCTAATCACATTTTTGAAACTTAAATTCATGTTTCAAACAAAACACAATGCAGAGCAGCATGAATGCAACAACACACGCAAATTGGTTCAAAAAGAAAAAAAATAGAAAACCATTTTTTATCTAGTTGATAGAAAATTAAATGTTGGAAATTTTAGAGATAATAAATTCATTTACTTTATTATTTTATTTATTCACAACCAAAAATTTGTATTTTGGGGTGTGACATGAGGCCAAAAAAGAACTCTGTCTCTACAAAATGGATGTTGGATGCCTAAATGGATACTTGTCCGATTAAGTGGAAGTTGGATACCAATTTAGACATTATGGGTTACGGATGGCCTTGCATGCGTGAAGTGTCCATAAAATTAATTATAGTACCACATAAGATGTAAAGGTGATGTGGTATGGATTAAATGGGAGAGCGAAGAAAGATGTGAAGAAACTGGGTCTCATGCAAGATCCAGTTTCTATGAGAAAACCAATGTAACGGACACTACCAACATTGCATTGGGGAAGAGTGATGTCTATACTATTGCTAGAGAAGAAAAATGATTGGTGGATAGTACTCCTAGAAAAGAGGGAATTGAGTAACTAATTTATTGTTTAGACATGATGCATTGGGCATTATAGTTTTTAGAGTGGTGTCTATACGACATGGCATGGTATATATTGACACTAGTTTGGTAGGTTTGGATTGGGATTGTCCTAAGTGATGTCTAAAGAAAAAAGAGAGTAAGAAACTGCACGTAGACACTACCTCCCTAATGCATAGCTCCAATCCTCTCTCTTCTCTCTCATTTACTCACCCTATCACTCTTCTCTCTTCCTTGGTTCTTACGTAGACATGGTATCTTTTATGAGAAATCATGTCTATCTTTTCCTCGTAACGCTCTTGTCATGTCATCAAATTGCTTATATGGTAACCTCATTAATACTATAGAAACTATTCTACTAGGAGGGTTAGGATGGCCTAAGTCGCAAGCGGCCGCGGCTACCAGTAATACTATATCAAAAGTGGCCAACGCGCCAACGAGTGCAGTTAGAGCAAGGCTAATAAGGCTTGGCTTATAGCCAAGATATGTCATCAAGAGACAAGCTTACCGCCCTGGGCCGTGTTTGTCTGTTCCCGAAATTTTTTTTCCCGGATAATCTTACATGCATAAAGTATTAAATAAAGTCTATTTGTAAAACATTTTTAAGGATGAGTGTAACTTTACGCAACGAATCTAATGAACCTGATTAACCCATGATTTACTATAGTAATGCTACAGTAATCATACTCTAGTCATACGGTCAAGGGCCTCATCAGATAGGTCTCACGAATTAACCTTGGGGTTCAACGTAGTTTTGTAAACTATTTTATTTAATACCCTTAATTAGTGGTCAAACATGTGTGAAAAATTTACATCCCCAAACAAACACGCATGCAGCTGACATGGCGGTCGATGGATTCGCCATTAGAGCAAGGTTAATGATAGAGACATGACATGGCGGTCGATCGATTCGCCATTAGAGCAAGGTTAATGATAGAGACAAGTGCTTGGCTATTAGTCAAAAAGTCAAGTTATACAACAATTAGACTATTACATGTCTATATATTAATATTTTTTGTTATTTATTACCTTCTCTTTTCTATTCACTTTTACATCATCTTTCATTCGGCCCCACATCTATCTAGAAACTCGTGATCAGCTTGCTGCTTATATGAGAGCCAAGCTCTCTTATCTCTTTTTTCTCTCCTCAACGACAGCAAAAATATTAATTAGCTTGACTATAAGCCTATCATTGTACTTGCTCTTACTGCACTGCTTCAGCTTGATGTTTTCCTCGAGACCCGAGCAAACACTGGCTAGTGGGTACAGCATAAAGCTAGCTACTGCATCCGTTCCTAAATACAGGTCATTTGACTTTTTTGACTTTAAGTTTAACCGATCGTCTTATTCAAAATTTTGTATAAATTATCATATTTTTTATGGTGGCTTGCTTTATCAATATAAAATCTTCAAAAATGCTTTAAATTTGACTATACTTTCACAAATTTTTTGAATAAGATGAGTGGTCAAACTTGTGGTCGAAAAAGTCAAACGACCTACATTTTGAAATGGAGGGAGTAGCTGATTTGCCGGCAGTGATGTTAATGATCCTGCCAAATTGCAGAACTGGTGAGCAGTAGCGTGATGACTATGTGTAACCTTAATATCGTCGTGACCATAAAATAGTCTTATATACAGTTTTACTATACAATTATCTAGAATAAAAACTAGATAATCGTATCAGAAAAATTTTATAGTGATAAAACTTTTCTCACGTGTCATAAAACTCTCGCTTCTTTTATCTACCGCATCAGCATATTTAATGCTATAGAACTCACTGAGCCCTTGTTTAGATCCCAAATTCTACCCCTAAAGTTCACTATACAAAAAGAGGATTCCCATCACATCAAAATGTCATAGCATGCATGGAGTACTAAATGTAGATGAAATCAAAAACTAATTGCACAGTTTTGTTGTACTATACGAGACGAACATTTTGAGCCTAATTAATCAATTTTTGGACAATTTTTCACACACACAAACGAAATGCTACAGTAACGTGATACCATACTCCTAAATTTGGTCCGATGCCTCAGTCCCGCTGACATCAGATGTCACGAGGCACCTCTTGCATGCTGACGAGTCACGAGGCACCAGGCCGGACACAGCTGGGCAAAAATGACGCCGTCGCAAGTCGCACGTCTGCTCCCTAAATATAAATATATTGCCGTACGTCTGTTTTCGCTTCTCGAGAAACATCTTTAACTAAATATATAAAAATATATAGTAATTTTTATAGTATATAATAAATATCATTAGATAGATATTAAATAGTTTTTTAATAAATTTATTTAGATATTAAAATATTACACATACTTTCTATAAATAAAGCAAAGTTGTGGCACGAAAACTAACAACGATTATTTAAGGACGGAGGGAGCAGCGATCCATCCTGTTCAGAGTTCGGACTCGAAGGACGTGTCAGCGGCTCAGCGCATCACGTTGCAATCCGGATCGTCACGGAAAGCTGAATCCTATCATCGTCATCGATCGACCAGCATCTAGCTGGTGCCGGACTGCTCCCTGCTATAGCTAGGATGAGAAATTTTTAAAAAGGTTGTGCGTAGTACTCTCTACCAAACCTGTCCGACGGTCCGACCCACCTTCAATTATACTATATCAATTCCACACACTGTAATATATCTATATTTAGATTTATTTTTCAAAATCAAATACTTTAAACTGAGGAAAAGGTATATTATTCATCACCTTCGCATCAAAAGTTGTTCCTAAACTAGGCAACCCAAAAGTATGTACAAAATTAGGATTACTAGCGTTTTGGGTTTAGAATAAAGTACAACACAGGCTACTAGGGTTTTGGATTTATGATCTTCAAGGATCGTATAGCCCAAAAGGGAGGTGATTTAGGACTTCTTTAGATTTTTAGAAGTAAAGAGAAATTTTAGCTTAAATTCTGGTGTTGCCTAATCTACAAATTCACAAAGAAAAACTAGGATAAACTAAGCACAGTAATAAAAAAAGTCTAGTCAAAGAAGCACACTAACATGATCATCATGGTCATAAGCATGTAAACTTGCAAGAAAGAACATATTCAAAGTAAATGCACGAAAATAAAGATAAAGAACGTGAAGAGATGGAATTTTATTGTCGTGGTATCGAGAAGTATGTTAATACTTCTTCTCTAATCCATCCCACTAAGGGTTTTATTCCCCTTGAGCCATCTGTGGTATCAAATTTTTTTACTCTAATAAGTGCTCAATAAGGATTACTACTTATCCATCTCTGGAACGATGGTGTTGACGTAAATATTGGCTGATGATCTTCAAGCAAGGAAGCACGTTGTAGGCCTGTGAGATTTGCTCCACTCTAGCACAGGACCTATGTAATCTTTGATGTTTGCCGCATGCCAATCAATTAGATTGATAACCGACAAGGAGAGAAATTTAATCGGTAACTTTTGTAGGATCACATCAGCTGGATTTCCAAAATGTCCTTACGCAGATTTTACCATCGGCTCAGATTCTGAATCGTAAAGATATATGCTTTTATGTTATTGGCTTGACTTTATCCGATAATGGCAAACGGTTCCATCTAAAGATATTTAATAATATTTTAATATTATCTATAAATAAATATATTTAAACAATAAAAAATAAACTATTGTCATCATTATTGGATCGGATCTAATCGAGACAACAATAACAACAGGACGATATGTTAACTACCACTGTCAATGAATCTAAATACGAAACCTATCTAAAAATCAATAAATATCTAGGTAAACACTGCAATTACTATATTGGATTTTATAAGAATTTTATTGTATCACGATCGATTAATCTTAAATGATAAACATGATCGATACAATGAATACTTTAAGCCGATAAATATCAAATCAAGGTGTGATAACGGGCGGATTTCATCAACAAATACTAGCAAGCAAAAGATGTAGCTTTACGAGCATCGGCTTCGTCCCAGCGCATGCCAAAATTTGGTGTTAACAGGTAACACCGGCAGAGGTAAAATAAAGTTGAACACGGTAAACACTTTTAACTTGGATAAGCGAAACAAAATCAAAGCTGATGGCATCAAACTCTGTCATGTTCAGTACTATTCTGTCACACCCGGATTTACACAGAAACCCGAATGCGGCCATATGTGTGTCCAGGAAGTCAAAGTACACATATAGCAAACAAATATGATAAACAGAGAACATATGCTTGAATAAATAGAGTTTTACACCAGAGTTTAACATAAATAAACTAACCAATACAGCAGAAGACTAATGACTCTCAACTAAGCGAAGCCGCAATCCACAGGGACTCTGACTGGGAGAACACAGCTCAGTAGTACGGTAGGTCTTCTGGAAACTCAGCAGCAGACTCATGCACATCCCAATCTGTTACTCGTCCGGAATTTTGTTGAATAAATGACAAGTGTAAGTAAAACAATTACTTAGCAAGTATAGCACGGGTGTATGAAGGCTCAAAGTAAGGTTAGACACGGCTGAACTGCATTAGCATTTTTGGTTCGTTCATTTTAACCTTATCCAAGTTACTACAAGTTAATGAAACCCAGTTGCAACCCAATTAATGAAGTATAAGTGACATTAAGCATAAATAAATATCATCTTCTAATAAAAAAGGATCTAGGCCGCTCGTGACCCTGAGCAAGGCTATCATGATAGATTTACACTCTGCAGAGATTTTGCCCTTTACCCACCAGTCGCGTAAAAGTTTAAAAGAACTTTGCACCCAACCACGCACATCAACACTTCCGAGGTGTGACTGCATAGGGACGCTACGAGGTTTTTTACAAGACACCCTAACAAGACAGTGGCTGCTAAGGTACAACAAGGTGGTGAGACTCGAGGCACCGAAATTGACTGACCCTCAGGGCGCAACGTGAGGGGGTCAATGGCGTCCGGAGCGCAGGCTACGCAAGCCAACCAATGTGCAACGTGTGGAATTCCAACGCAAGGACTCCTAACACGGGACTGGGTCTAACGAGATCTAGCCGATGGGGCTACCGTCCTCGGTTGAATAAAGAAACACCTCGTGCCTTGCTTCCCTTAACGCCGTCGGCCCCATCGGTAACCACTGGCAAGCTAGAGATGTACAACCTACTTAACCAAGACCAGAGCCATAATAGTTCTAGCGGTGGCGACAGGCTCCTGGGTTACCGCTTTAAGAACCGGACCTTACGGAGAGACACTAGAACGAAGCACGAAGCACATGCTCTAGCTCCCTAAACCAAGTTGCTAAAAAGCAAGTTTTATCATCATATTGAAGTGAACCATTAAGTCAAAATTTACAATTAAATAATGGTGATAGTAGCTGCGCATAGCAAGGATTCTACCCATATGCATAAACCCAAGGTAAACAAGGACGGGATAATCAAGACTAGGTACAGCCTTAAAGGTATATCAATTTAGACACATGCATGTATGAAATAATTTATTACAAAGTGGGTAGGTAGCAAGGATTGTCCATGCTATAACTTGCCTTCCTCAAAGTGCTACTGCTGCTGGTCCTGCTCCTGGAAACCCTCATCGTACTCAAAGTCTAACGCAAACAGCTCACCGACTGGACACGAATCACCACACAAGCCAATACATGCAAACAAAAGTATTCTATTAGAATAGTACACCAAATAGTAGAAACAGAACAAAATAAGGTTTAAAACTAATCTACACTTCGCTATGAACACATGAGCGCAAGAATGAGACTAATCGGAGCTAAAACGAGAAAGTTATGACATTCCTAAGGTTCAGGGACTTGCTGGCAAAGTTTAAAGGTTTCCAGGGGCTCATTTGTGAAATACCGAGGACCTAAACATAATTATGATTAAAACGACGAGGGCTAACATGTAAAAGGACAGGACAGGACGGCGGGTTCTATTATTCAAAAGTTCAGGGGCCTAAACGTGGAGAAAGGACCTAGATGTAATTATTTTTACAACGGGAGTGGACCGCGGGATGATTTTCAAATAGTGGAGTGGCTCTTTAACAAATATGCCAGTGCAGACAGGTACTTGCCTGGTTTGACTTGGGGTAGGGGCGTGTGGCAGCCGTTGGATTTGGATCCAACGATCCAGGTCACATCGGGGCGAGGGGCTGCCGGCGGGGAGGGAATTTGCGGCGGCGCCGCTCGGCCGACTGTGGCGCCTCGCCGGAGTTGGGGATAACTCGAGCTAGGGGGCTCCATTGTCTATGGGGTTGGGTCGAGGAAGAAGCTAGGGACACGGGGAGGTCACCCAGGGGCTCCACGATGGCAGTGAGGTGGCGCAGCGGCCGTGCGACGGTGGACCGCGGCGGGGGTTCGCCGGCGAGGGTGGTGCGCGTGCTACGGTGCATGAGAGCGAGATTGGGAAGGCTCGGGGGCTTTCTTACCTCCTCTGGGAGCTTTGGGGTGGGTTCTCGTCGGAGGATTGGCTCAGGCGGCGTAGACCGACGGTGGCGGCCGGCGGAGCTTGAGGGCAGCGGCGGCGCAAGGCGTGGGGAGCGCTGGAGGGGTTAGCACTCAAGGCGAGGTGTGGTGGGGGTCTAGGGCTGCGGATGCGCGGTTTTTATAGGCTCCTGGGAGCTTCTTGGCGTGTGGGCCAGGGAAATCGGGCGGCGGCCAGCGGCGGATCGGACCTTCCATGTGGGGGAGGACTTTCCAAGCGAGGAGCAGCGCCAAAAAAACGAGTGGCGCGAGGATGTTTCGGGGAAGCTTCGTGGGTCCACGGGGCGCGGGGGTGGGGCTCTGGTGCGGGCTAGGCGCGGCCGGCGGGGGAACTCGGGTCCGGCTCAAGCTCGGCAATGGGAGGAAGAAGGACCTGACGGGCGGGACCCACTGGTCAGTGGCTGGGGAAGGGGAGTGTGGAGCTGGGCCGATTTGCTTGAGCTGCCTAGGAGCGGGGGAAGAGCGAAGAAGCGTGCTGAGCAGCTGGGGAGAGGGACGGGCCACGGGGAGGGGTCACTGGTGCCTGGGCCGAGCTGTGCTGGCGCGAGTTGGAGCTGGGCTGTGTCGGGGAGAAGTAGAGGGAGTAGAAGCGGACCGAGGAGAAAGATCTGGGAGCAAAAGTGAACTCTGTACCAAATAACTTTTCTAGGGCTCAAAACAAAGAATTTAAACTAGATTTAAATTCTTATTTGAACTACTAGCAAACAAAACTTGATGCAGCAGCATGACTGCAATAATAAATGTTCCTGAATCTTGTATTTGATTTTAATTTCTATAAATTATTTATTTACCCTATATTAAGCATGAGCATATCATCAAATTGCAAATTAATTACTAAAATTTTAAATAGGGCTATTTTAGGGTGTTACATATTCTAAATTTTAGATTTTGACAGACTTCTGGAATTCTAAAAGGTTAATTTAGATTTTTTTTCAAAGTCAATTATTTTAAATTTTAATTATAAATAGAAAAAAATTATCAAGACTAGTAATATTAAAGTTATGTTTGTAGATTTGTCGTTGAACTAACTAATATAATATGTAATATTTTTATTTAAAATAATTTATTTTTAGAAATATTATTTGTTAAAAATAAATATGTTTGATTTTAGATAAAAACAAAATGCATATTCTAGGAGGGAGGAAATAGATTTGTAGTGGTACATTTCAAGCTCACTTTGGGCTTCCATTTGCCGCCAAATTATCAAGCCGCTGGTTCCCCTTTAAAAAAAAAGAAAAAATCAAGCTACTGGCGACATTTGCCGGCAGGGGGGAGGCAAGGCCGTGAATGCCGTCGCGGCCGTTGGGATCCAACTGTTACGTTGTTGATGACTTGATGGGTCCAACTACATAGGTACGTGCCGGATCCTTGGATCAGTATACGGTGAGTGTGCTAGTACGCATTTACAAGCTTGTCTCTTCCTTCCAGAAGATCTTTTGCTGATAAAAAAGATAGACAATTCATTTATATTTCAATGCCCTTCCTTATGTGTAGGCTCTCCCATATATTATCAAACATGAAAATATGTGATCTGAATTTAAACTTGAGACACAAGCCTTTGATACCATATTGACGTGCATTCCAGAAGTCTAAGCTGACAAAGAAAGATGGTCAATTCCTTTATACTTCATCATTTTCGACACCAGGCCAGGCATGCAGCATGCAGCATGCTAAGGCATGATCTGCGCTATGTTTTTCCTTGTTTGCTTCCACTGATTCTCTTTAACCATCAGCTACGTGTAGGGAGATCTGCAAAAGTTCATCTAACTCTTTGATAATTGGCCGTGAGATAACTGAGACTTCATGCTAAGTCTTAAAGTCAAACATCAAACATATAACCCCTTAGAGGTGTTCCAGACCACCTCAAGGGTCAGTTAAAGTAAACACAGATGGAGCTTTTATAGCTGAAGATTTTACAGGAGCCGCGGGTGCGGTGATTCGTACATCGGATGGAGCTTTCCTGGCAGCATCAGCGCGTCGTCTTCAGTCGGTCGCATCGATCTGCTCTTACGGCGGAAGCTGAAGCTCTAAGAGACGGGATTCGTCTTGTGACCTAGGGTGATCGCAGAGACGGACTCTAAAGAATCGGTGGCCTTCTGGCGATCACGAGGCAATGCAAGATCGGAAATAGCGTCAATCCTGGATGAAATTGAGGATCTATCGGCAGGCATCACCTCCTCCATTAGCCATGCATGTTCGAAGAACGGCCAATTCTGCTGCCCATATGTGCGCTAGTTTTGCTTCTTCTGTTTTAGCATCGATTTCCTAGCTTCTTGCAGCTGTGTCTGCTAAACGACTGTAATATTACTGTTTAATCAATGAAGAAACTAAGTTCCAAAAAAAACATATAAGTTTGTTAGGACATTGACACGTTCTTCGATGTCATGCATGTCTATTATTGAAAAAGTATAACGATATATATAATGAAAACTTGTAGTAGAATTTTCTGTATGATATCATGCCATCTATCCGCACAGGAAAAAAATGAACTTTAAAACTCAATTTATTCGCAGAGGGAGAAAAAAGGTACATTAGGAGCTTGATGGACCAATTAAAATAGCTAGGAGAGCAAATTGAGCCCGAGTTCTATTTAGAACGTCAAATGGACTAAGGGGTCAAATGGACCAAGTGGATTGTTCATAGAGTAAATTGTCCTCGTCATACAACAACTTATATGATTGTATCCTTTTAGTCCAATAAATTGCATAATATACAAATGGATACATGACCTTGTTCAACATAGGTATGTGTTAGATTAATGGGGCCTTGGCCCATTTAGGTCTCAATTAATCAAAGAATTAAAGGTCCACTAATAAATGCTAGGGAATTAAATCTCGGATGGAGAGTCAACGGGAATCCTAACCAACTTAAATGGTGGACCAACTGTGGACCACTTGTGAAGTTGGTAAAAGGAGAAAGGCGTACCACACGCGCGCGCTCGCTTGCCGTGGTCGTGGCCGTCGAGTCGAGCCGCTCGGCGTGTGCTGTGTGATGAACCTTTTGCCACAAATGACATTGATCGAGTCTTAAACGTTACCAGTTACTGCCGATTTGATGGCTTAGAGTAACTGATGATGTTTAATGGCATTATTGGGCTGACCAGTAACTGAAGTCATTATGGCCATTCCTGCCTCCAAGCAGTGTCCAGGTTCATCCCCCTCCTCCTTTGGTCACCTATATAAGAGGGGCTCTCTCCCACTGCCAGGACACACTCTCCCAGGCCCTCTCTAGTACTCCTTTCAGGAGACCTCTCACTTTCTCCCTCTGTTGTTCTGCTGCTCTCTTACATTCCCGACGCAAGCCTTGCGCGCACATTGCTTGCTTGAGCAGAAGCCTCTGAACCCTCCCTGCCTTCAGATCCTGCTCGGGATAGGCAGGCGATAAGATTTTTGGGGAGCGTACGAGTACGCGACTGCTCGCTGCTGTGAACGACTACTTCCTGGTGTCCGGCTGCGTCAACCCGAACGACTACTTCCTGGTGGTCGGCTTCGTCAACCAGAACGACTACTTTCTGGTGACCGTCTTCCTCACGCGAACGACTACGTCCCAGTGGCCGTTCGAGGGACTTCACTGCTACGACTCGCCACTGCACCGAATCAGATCGACTACTTCGAGCAAGGCCAGTCGAGGATGGTTAACACTATTCCTCCAGCTGGTGACGGCGCATCCGGTGCCTCCGGTACCGGCCCCGCCTCTGGGTACATCCTGAACATCGCTTTGTTCTGGTTTCGGTTTCTCATACTGTTAATGTTATTTAGGAGATTTAACTTGAACACTCGCACATGTTTTGTTATCACTGGATCACTCATTGTTGTCATGAATTTGTTGCTAATTTCTGAAATTAAAATATACCGAATGATGCCTAAATTTCTAACAGTATGTACGGTCACATATATGCCACATAGAGTATTTTGTCACCGTGTCTGGCTAGATTTTAAGTCAATAAACACTGAGCAGTATCAGGGCACTACAAAAAAAAAATCAGCGGCATGTATCGGCATGCGGTGCTCGAAAGGGCTGGATCAATATCTATCTATAGTTTCGTGGTAAATATTTTCTGCGTTCGGCCACTGTTTCACGTGGAGTTTCATGGAAATGTCATGTCCGAGCACATGCTGGCTTATTTTTCAATCGAAGCCCAATCCAGTGTCACCACGAACAATTGGTTTAAGTATTACACTATATACGTGTATATCTTTAGACTACCATATAAAATACAGAAATTTTGTGAGAATCTGTTAATTGTTGTGGCTGGCATAACTTTTTGTCACCTACATCCTTAAAATTAATAGTTGTAACCTAAATTAAGGTCGTGTAGCTTGCCATTATGGCAAAATACGCGCGGATAGCATACGTATGACCATACATGCACACATTTAACAAATTTATGCATTTATTTGCATGTCGGAACTTGTTGGATCAAAGTTATGCAACCGTATAAGTTGTTGTATGATTAGTGTAATTAACTCTTGTTCATAATAGTATAATAATGGACTATTCCTATTATAAATGTAAGGAGTTATAAATTACAAAAGTATTTTTACAATAAATCAATTGGTGTTAATCTATACAAAACTTCAAATATTGAGTCATAGATAAAAATTTTGATTTAGGATAGCCTAGATGGATTTATTATCATCTCCGATCCAGGGAGTGTTAAGCCTTTTTTTTGGAGGAAAAATGCTACCCTTTTAGTTAGGCACATCTGCCGCTTAGGCATTTGGAGCAGAAGGAAAATACTTCAAACTTTACTAGCCTGTACATTCCCTGCACTTGTATTTCCAGCCCAAAACTCTCATGTTTCTTCGTGTACTCCGAATATCGATCGGTAGCAGAAGTTTGATGCAGAATGCTTCTTCTGCGTCTTGGCCCTTGTTTAGATGCAGATTAGGGGTGGGGAATTGGGGGAAAGACGTCACTTCGCCATAAATACGTCATTATAGCATTTCGTTTGTATTTGTGAAAAATTATCCAAAAATTGATTAATTGGGCTCAAAATGTTCGTCTCACCGAGTACAACAAAATTGTGCAATTAGTTTTTGATTTCATCTACATTAAGTATTCCATGCATGTGTTCATATTTTGATGTGATGAAAATCTTTTTTTACGTAGTGAACTTTGGGGTTACTGTTTGGGAAGCCCTTGATGTAGAGACAACGAGCTGAGGCGGTATAATATATTGTGATCATATTGTTGATTACTGAATACTACTGATCTGTGCATCTCTGTGCCCACGTTCACAGCGTGGCAAATTTCCGGCCAGTGCCTCGTTTAGATCTCAAATTCAACCCTAAATTCTACTGTACAAAAAAAAAGATTCTCATCACATCAAAATGTCATAACATGCATGAAGTACTAAATGTAGATGAAATTAAAAACTAATTACACAGTTTTGTTGTACTCTGCGAGACGAACATTTTGAGTCTAATTAATCAATTTTTGGACAATTTTTCACACATACAAACGAAATGCTACAGTGGCGCGCGATTCCCAAAACTCCCAATTTGGGATGCCAAATTGACATCTAAACAAGGCCCAAATTTCCGAGACCGAAGAGATGAGACCCGAATTCCAAGGCCTTGTTTAGATCCTAAATTCCACCCCAAAGTTCACTATGCAAAAAAAAGATTATCATCACATCAAAATGTCGGCACATGCCTGGAGTACTATATGTAGATGAAATTAAAAACTAATTACACAGTTTTGTTGTACTCTACGAGACGAACATTTTGAACCTAATTAATCAATTTTTGGACAATTTTTCACACATACAAACGAAATGCTACAGTGACACACGTACCTCAAAAGACCAAAGTTTGGCTCCTAAATTCGGAAACTAGTTTAGGCCCAAGTCAGAAGCCCTCAGCGTCGCAGCATGAACGCGCTGCAGCTTCACATGCCATCTCTGACTGCATCTCAAATTTCATTGACTCCCTGCAGGAGCGGTTCACACCGGCCAGTACTGTGAATTGTTGCCCCGCGATTGTCTCGATCTGTCGTGTTGATTTCTGCTTCGGGCGTTTGGTCCCGTCAACACGAACTCAATGACCGGTCATTCATATTACCCATGGTGACATGCATGTTTTTGGCTGTTCTATCACCAGTAATCTGATGATGGTCTCATTATCGTAGGAATTGGTCCTTGACGTGCGTGCCATACACGTGATGTTCAGAATTCATCGTTCAACTATCAGTTCGTACAGTTCCAAAGTGGGCATGCATGTCAGCAAAACTATGCAGCCTGAAGGAAACACAAACAGTATGCGAGGCTTCACATCCGTAAGCTTCCAGGTCCGCGGCGTAACGGGCGATGGACCCGCAATGACCCGCGTCGGACGGTCGACATCGCGAGCTGGACAGATCTGACGGTTTATAGGCTAACAGGCGACTTAGATTCCCTACCCGTTTAGCTTTCCTGCCGGTTTCGTTCTCTAGAGATTGGCCCTCGAAATGTATCTGTTCTCACAGCGTGCGTCATGCACATGATGAAGTTCAGAATTCATCGTTTGAACTAGCTGTTTTATATTTTAATATCAGTTCGTGCCGTTCCAAAGTCGGGATGCATGTCAGCAAAACTATGCAGCCTGAAGGAAACACAAACAGTATGCTAAAGGGCGACGTGAGAGTTAAGTTAGGACGAGCTACAAAAAAGTTGAAGTCAAAGCATTGTGATGTGATGCGCTAAAATGTATAAAGCAACTCACTTGACAATTGACAAGTACATGCTAGCTAGACATGACAATTGTGACAAGTACATACCACGCTCTGATCAACTAGCTAGTATTATTATCATATAAAGCAACAGTAGTAGTATGGAAGGCAAATATATAGAGTCTTCTCTAATCTCCCTTGATAAATGGTACAGTACCAGAGAGCATTGACTGGACCCTTATTTTACGACAGGTTGCACAATATGTTAAAACTTTCTGGACACTGCTGGGAGTTTACCTGCCTGAAAGATGCTCTTCTCCCAACTATACACCCTTTTCCTCTCCCTAGTAGTGTTGATATATAGCTGCACCTAATTCCCTTTTGTATTCCTTACATCTAGAATCGGGTGGCCCTGGCACTGGCAAAATCTCGATCGACGCTAACTAGCTAGATCTTCGTTCAAAAGCATCGAGTTAGATCAAACCGGCACCTCATGCGACACTGAACGACACCTAGCTAGACAGCACCGGTACCACCAGTACTAAGTACGATCGCCATGGCTGGACCACGCCATCACTCCCAGACATGGTACTACAGCACTAGCAGTAGTATCATATCTAACGGCGTCGCGACGCCATAAAACTAGCCAGGGACACCGGCCTAAAGAAAGCAATAGTCAAGAACCGAAATGATCGAGGCGCCGGCCGTACATAAAAATACATGGCAGTGTGTCTCCTTTTCCAAGATCATCTCAGATCCCCTTCACTTCCGGCAAAATTGAGCGTCCTCTGCCGTTGTCCTCGTCCTCATCGATCTATCTCCATCGGAGATCGAGAGCTATGCTGCTGCCTCGCTCTCGACCTAGCTGGTCCCGGCTAGCAAGCTTCACCGGTCAACATTAGCTCATTGCACACGCCCCACCCCGTACGTGCTCCGCCGGTCCAAGAAGACACACAGGCCACCGATCCATCCATCGATCGATCGGTCCTCATTTGCGTTTGGAAAGTTGCGTCGAATTGACGTGCGCTCCAACCAAACAGCGCCATCGATCCTGTCGTCTCCAACGACGCGTCGCTAGCTAGCAGCTACCTCGTGGCCCGCCACCGCAAAGCTACCACACCAATCGGGGCAACGGCGACCGAGACGAGCGGCGTGCTAGCTCACGATGGGGACAGGCAGTGGCAGCAGCAGCAGTCAGAGCAACTCCAACAGATCCCCTTTCTCTTTCCTCTTTTTCTTGATATAGAAGAATCTCCTTTCGGATTTTCAGGATACTGGGAAGATGGTCTCCAGCAGATCCCTTTTCTATTCCATTTTTCCTTTATTTCTATTCCACTTACAAATGGGTCCCATCTGTCAGTGTTCCTTCTCTCGTACTCTCTTCCTCGATCTTTTCACTCGCGAGCCAGCACTGCGGCGCACGGTGTGGCGGCCACTCGTCGGCGTGAGGCCAGGGGCCCTGGCCACGGCTCCCGCCAGCGGTAGCCCACTCAAGAACGGTCGCGGACGCGCGACGCCCGGCCTCGGCGGCCACTTGAGCGCGCAACACATGGCTCGCGGTCTGTGCGGCGGCATGGCCATTGCGGCAGCGGCACTGGGCCGGCGAGCGGTGGCGAGGCGGCGCTAGGCCGACGAGTAGCGGTGAGGCGGTGCACGTCTGGTGCGACGACGGCGCGAGGGAGCTCGTGGCCGGTGCGACGGTGGCGGCCCCCGACCGGGGAGCGGCGGTAGGCTGGGTGGGGTGGGCGCTGCGCATCAGGGCGCTGGCGGCGCGGCGCATCGGGGCATCAGGGCGTCGGCCGCGCGGCGCATGGGGGCGTCGACAGCTCGGCGCATGGGGGCGTCCGCGGCGCGCGGAAGGCTGGGCGGCGGCACGTCGGGGCGTCGGCTCACCGACGCAGGACGGGGGCTGGGGAGCGGCGCCGCGCTGGAGGGGGCAGGCGAGCGGCGGCGCGCTGCACGGACGCAGGCAAAGCGGCAGCGCGCCGAGTCGAGCAGAGTCGCGAGCGCAGGCGGCCGGTACAAGGAAAGGGGAGAGGAATTTGTTCCCCTTTCTATTAGGGAGAGGGGAAGGATTAAAGGGGATTGAGAAAAAATTATAGGGAAAAGGGGAATAGAAAGGGGATCTCTTGGAGTTGTATTTTTCCCTTCTAATCTCCTTTATTGACAATTATAAGGAAAGATGATTGTTTTTCTCAATCTGTTGAAGTTGCTCTTACGTGACTGATGGACTCCACTGACCTGGGGATGGGCGTTCATCATGTTCCTGCTCATCTTGATCGATCGATCGATCAACCGAAGGAGGCTCGCCCTCGCCGCCGCCCGCCCCCCTCACTATTCCCAAACTTGATGGAGACAAAACAAGGTGGGCGTTGTTTAAATCTCAAATTCTATCCCTAAAGTTCATTATGCAAAAATAAGATTCACATCACATCAAAATGTCATAGCATGCATGGAGTACTAAATGTAGATGAAATCAAAACTAACTGCACAGTTTTGTTGTACTCTGCGAGACGAACATTTTGAGCCTAATTAATCAATTTTTGGACAATTTTTCACACATACAAACGAAATGCTACAGTGATGCACGCACTCCTAAAAACCAAAGTTTGTTTCTAAATTCGGGAACTTGTTCGCGTGGTCTAGCTAGCTGCCGTGTTCATTTGACCTGACTTGCAGGAGCACTGAACGTATGGCCGGCCAGAGGGCCAGAGCAGTCGAGCCCTGCCTTCACGACGCCGGCACCGGGCACTAATATATGGCTGCTCCTGCTCCTAGTGTTGGGTCTTCGGTCATCTTCTCGTGGACGGACTCTACCTCGACTCATCTGATCGCAACGTACCGTATATGTTTGCATCGGAAGGAACGTATACGAGCTATAGATTAATATATATAGCTAGCTAGTAATTCCCATGTTTAGACTAGCTAGACATATCTGGGGTCTACCAAGATTAACTTAGCCCTATCCCAAATTCTACCCCCGAAGTTCACTATGCAAAAAGAAGATTCTCATCACATCAAAATGTCATAGCATACATGGAGTACTAAATATAGATAAAATCAAAAACTAATTACACAGTTTTGTTGTACTCTGCGAGACGAACATTTTGAGCCTAATTAATTAATTTTTAGACAAATTTTCACACATACAAATAAAATGCTACAGTGACGCACGCACCCCAAAAGACCAAAGTTTGGCTCCCAATTCTGGGAACTAAACAAAGGCCCTTATTTGATGAATACTCCGGTAGGTTGTTTGATTCTCTTGGGCCAAATTCCACTTATAAAAAGAAGATTCTCGTCACATTAAAATATCGGCACATACATGAAGTACTAAATGTAGATGAAATCAAAAACTAATTACACGGTTTTGTTATACTTTACGAGACGAATATTTTGAGCCTAATTAATTAATGTTTAGATAATTATTCACAACTACAAATAAAATGCTACGGTACCACGTTTATGATAAATTGTTAAGTTTGGATTTTCAAACTTTAGAAAGCCTTGACCGAGAGAGATCCTGATCAGATATTATCAGACCAAAGACGGTATGTGCACAGCAAATTTTCTAACATCTGCTCACGGAGCGAGACTGCCGGCTGCTATTATGATACGGAGTACATGCAAAACGAAAACAAGCACGGCCACGGAGGCATCAATGAAGCCCTCTACGCCTGATCGGTTAAGCAGTGATCCATCACATCTGAAGCTTCACCGATCGATCGAAAGCACGACTCGCGGCCGCTCGCCATGCCGTGGTTTTCTTCGGCCGAGCGCATCAGGATCAGTCAGATCACCTACTGCTGCTGGACGTACAGGAGACGAGCGAGCGAGAAGCCAGCACCGACGGTCGGTTGACCTGCTCCGCTCACGGCAGACACGCACGCGTGTGTGACACTTCACATCACGTAGGATGCAAACTTTGCTGCTGCTGCTAGGCTTGGTTGAACGATCCATCCAACAATCTAATTCTTGTTTAGTTCTTAAATTCCACCTCAAATTTCACTATATAAAAAGAAAATTTTCATCGTATCAAAATATCGACACATATATGGAGTACTAAATGTAGATAAAATTAAAAACTAATTACACATTCTGTTGTACTTTACTAGACGAATATTTTGAACCTAATTAATCAATGTTTACATAATTATTCACAAAGACAAATGAAATGATGTATAACGCTAGTGACAGTCTTAATTTTAACGTATAAAAACTAAACCAGGCCTAAAGTAACAGGTTGTCACTGTACGTGCCGTCTGCTTGCTTTGTTTTTTAGGACTCGGCAGTGCAGAGGGGTCAGAGGCATCAAACAAACAGCGACTGGTCGTCGGTCACATGCAACAACACTAGCGCTGGTGTGTGTCGCACAGTTGGGCGTTGGCATCAATCAGTAACAGATGGCACGTTGACACGACGCCGAGGGCGTGGCACGGCCGCACGGGCAGGTCTTCGCAGAAACTCTCTAATCATCTTGCTTCGGTTAACAGTTTGAAAAAAATCCAATTAAAAAATATTGCTTGCCAAGGAGAAGATAGGAGTATCTGTACAAATCGAGGCATTGGCAGCACTGTTGTACTCATTTTCGTAGGAGAAGAAAACTTCTTGTACTTGCCATGTTCCACACAGACGTTTCGGCTCCTAGCGTCACGTACACAAGCTCTCGTCTTGTCAGGAGCGTTTGCTTCAACCACCGGGGTTGACGTCGTCCGCTCCGCTCGATCGAGGCAATGACCAGCAGCGCCAGAACCCATGCTCCATTTCTTCCTGGCCTCGTCATCCATCCCGAATGGGCCAGCTTTCATCCATGTCGCGTGGTCAGCTCCGTCGCGCAATGCAATCGCGCCGCCGCGGCGGGTCAGGGCAGGAGGACGTGGAGCGAGGCGTTCTTGGCGGCGGCGCACACGGGGCACGCCTCGGTGGCCGCGTCGCACCCGCCGCACAGGCACAGGTGCCGGCACGGCAGCAGCAGCAGCACGCACGCCTCCGCGCCGCCGCACGCCCTGCAGCGCGCCCTCGTCGCCCCGCCCGCCACGGCGGCGCCCCGGCCCCGCTCCTCCTCCTCTTCATCCCGCTCGAAGCAGCACGACCGCGCGTCCTCGGCGTCGCCCCCGCCCTCGGTGCGTGGCGATGGCAACTGAAGGAGGCCGTCGAGCGTGGCGCGGAGGCCCGCCGCGACGGCCTCGTGGCCCCTGGCGACGTCCCGCCACGCGTGGCCCTCGGCGGCCGCCTGCCGGAGCGTCTCGTCCAGCTCCGCGTTCCGCGCCAGGGCGCGCCCCAGCTCGGCCTCGGCCTCACGCAGGCGCAGCGCCGCCGCACGCTCCACCGCCGACACCACCGCCCTCACGTGCCTGCGGCGCGCCTCCTGCAGCCCCGCCCGCAGCCGCTCGTTCTGCGCGCCGAAACCCAAACCGAGCCGGACGGACCCGATGAGAAGGCAGAACCAAACAGGGGGGCAGGTTGTAAATCTTGCAGCGAGCGAAGTAATCGACGCACGCACCTCGACGCGGATGAGCGCGTCCATCTCGACGCCGTGGCGGTAGAGGTCGGAGAGGAGGCCCTGCGACGCCGGCGCGAGGCTCGCCGGGCGCCCGCTGGTGGACGCGCCAGAGCAGAGCAACCTGCCCTGGACCACGTCGCCCGCGGGAGCGAACACCTGCGGCGCAGGCGCGAACGCCGGTGGCGGCGGCAGAGCGCGCTGGCCTTGCGGGTCGGCGACCCGCGCGAGCTTCCTCGGCCCGGCGCAGCCGCTATCGTTGTTGTTGCAGGTGAGGTCGCTGAACGCCGCGTTGCCGGCCACCGCGGCGGCCAGGGGGTTGCCGCCGCCGGGCTCGCCGATGAACACCGACGCGCTCATTGCGTTGTCCCTATAGCGGAGCACGAGAACAGACGGGTGAGGACTGAGGATGGATAAATAGGAGGCCGATCGGGGAGGCGGGGAGCGCATGAATAGGACGACACGGATCGGGTGACGAACCTGGGGAGGACGGCGCGGTGGTCATGGGGGAAAGGGTGGGCGGCGTACCGCGCGTGCACGGCCATGGGGGGAGGCCTAGACGAGAAGGACGGCGCGAGGGAGGGGGGAGGCGAGGATGGCGTTGGGCTTGGGCGGTGCCGTACGTAGCAGTGCCTGCTGCCTGGGGTGGGGTGGGTGGTGGTGGCGAGCAGAGCAAGAGGGGAGGTTATATATATGGCAGGGAGGGCGATGGATTCCGCGGGAAGCGCGGCAAGAAAAGGAAACGTGGGCGTGGGGTGGTGCCTCCACCTCCCTGTGTTGTGTTGGATCAAAGGCCTTATTTAGATCCCAATTGGGAAGTTTTCAATCATTGAAAAACGGTAGCATTTCGTTTGTATTTGTGAAAAATTATCCAAACATTGATTAATTAGGCTCAAAATGATCGTCTCGCAAAGTACAACAAAAATTTATAATTAGTTTTTGATTTCATCTACATTTAGTACTCCATGCATGTGCCGATATTTTGATGTGATGGTAATCTTCTTTTTGTATAGTGGAATTTGAGGGTTGAATTTGGGATCAACAAGGCCCAAGAGGCGACAAAATGCTGTTTACTCCGGCGAGGCGGACTATCACGGAGACTGGAAAACGACGCCTTTTTTTTGTTTCAAGGAAGGTAAGCAAAGCAAAGGTGCTGCCTTTGGTTGGGTTGGGTGGTGGATTGGATACCTTGCCTTTTAATGCTTTTTTTGTTTTATTTATAACGGAGGCTTCTTTCTTTTTCCAGTCGACCATTTCTAGCCCACACCCAGCACACCTTCCAATTTGGAACCATATATAACCCCATATATACCGTGCTACCGTTCAATTGCTTAATGACGAGCGTTTAATCCGCGCTGCCTTCCTGCCAGCCAGCTCGTCCCGATGTTTCTAACTTTCATGTTGCTGGATGCTATGCTGGGCTTTGGTGCGGTATATGCACACCAGCAACTGGACACACGTATATATGGGAATAGAGTACATCAGGGCTTGTTATATTTGCTAGTGTGCTATTCAGAAATAGAAAATCTTTATGAAACTAATTATCTTTGTTTTTGCATTCCAAATCAGGATCGTGATTTTTAATCTACCTTCTAAATAGTAATTTGTTGTCTTTTACGAGTGCATGTTATCAATCAACCATTTGAGATGTAATTTAATTAGACATGGAACTTACGTGTCACCAAAAAAAAGTAAAATACACTAGAGATCCATCAATTTGAGAGGTGTCACTTAGCTCAATAAACTTATAATTTCTATCACTTAGATCCACAAACTCTAAAAGTACATTTCTGAGTCCATAAACTTATAATTTGTATCACATAGGTCCATACCCCTCTACCTACCCTTCATGCACTAATGTGGCACCAAAGTGAACATGGTGCCCACGCGTCGCCGGAGTTTCACCAGAAGAGTACAAATCCCGATTTTGAATCTAAGGGCATTGGAAGAAAGGGGGAGGGGGTGAGGGACTTATTTTGGAGGTTATTCACATGGATTAGGGTTCAAGGGAGGGTCACATATTGCCATTGGAGAGTTTTGAAGCTAAGGTCTATAAATAACCGATATGATATATGTGGAGAGGGGTGATGGATTGAGAAGGTCATAGAGGAGCTCAGAAACATGTATACCTTGATGGGGGATATTATGCCCTCCACATAGTTGCCTCCTTCATCCAAACAACTTCCAAGTACCGGTGGTAATGTGAGATATGGTAGAACAGTAAGGTGGCGCCACACAACTTTCACGATGGAGCTAAAAGCCGTCAAAGAGCGGGTCGAAGAAACAACGGTAGAAAACAATATAGTATCATGAATGACATCTTACAACCGGTGGTGAAAATGGTTTTCACCATCGGCTCCTATTAACACGTACGGTGAAATGTTTTCAATTTTCCTTTATAAATACTAAAAATTCATTTAAACCATAAAAATAGAAAATTATTGCAAATAAATTAAAATCATATATGACAATTTATAAATAGTATAAAATGTGTAAAAAATATTACCATGTAATACGAGTAAAATAATGTTTTAGGTTTTGCATTGAGTTATATGAAACAAGGTCAGAGATGTATAGATTTGTGAACAATATATAGTCTAATAAAATTAAATTGTGTTAATTTTTTTATGAGAAATTTATACACCTATCAAAGGACTCCATGCCAATTTTCGTATTTTTTGAATTAGTTTTAGATATAATGAAAATGTCAATTATCCATAGTAAATGTTTTTAAATTTTTCCTAAAGTAGGGCACATGTCTTTATCTTATGTTTTTATAGAATTTATTAAGCATTATTTAAGATATATGTGGTTTAAATTGAAATTACTGACAATAAGTACCTAAAAATTATGAATCATTAGAAAATAGTAAATCACTTAAAAATCATAATTTCTCGTCATAATCTAGTTTATATAATCTATAAGAGGGGTCGGCCAGCATGCTGTGGCGCCCATGCATATGATGGCCGGCCGTCATGACCTTTGTGTGGTTGCTGCTTAAATTTGCCTGCAGACTCGGGTGCTTGCGCGCGTGGTGTGGCTCATCAGCCGCGGCGGCCCTGCTGCGTAGGGATGAAAAAATTACGGAAATTCCCGATCGACCGAGTTTCGTTTCTGAGATTTTTCCGTTCCGATGAAACGGAAACGATACATGTCGGAAAACGATACGGAAACGATAATGGATTTATACTGTCGAATACCTCTATCGACCGAATTTAGTGAAAATTTTCCGTTGGAAATCCGAATTCAGCCCAGTTAAATCATTGAGGCCCAAAATTCACAGCTACCCTTCTACTTCGCCTAAAATTTTCTTTGTCGCAAATGGAAATGAATCCCCACTATAGCTTCATTGATTTTTATCAAAAATATACATGCATAAATGATATATAAATATGTAATAATGTTGGTTGTTGAAATTAGCCTACAAAGTTTTTGATTTGAAGTTTTCGACGTTTTCGTTTCCGATATACCGACTTTTCCGTTATCGCTGTCGTTTCCGAAATTATCGTTTCCGATTTCGTTTCCGAGTAAAATAATATGGTTAGGAAATGATAATGAAAATTTCCGATCGTTTCCGACCGATTTCATCCCTACTCTTAAGTGAACAGGCCGCCGAGGACCCCCCATGATATCTGCAGCTGGCCTTAGGTTATCTGCACCACGCTACGGCATATCTGTCGGTAACCAGCATAGCGCAAAAAGTGAAGTAAAAAACGCCGGCAGCGCTGCACGGCAAACGAGACGGTACCAGGCCGTAAACTAGTCTTCACGCCATATCTAACGTAACCGAAGGTTTACGGTACAGCGGCTGCATGCCAGTTTCTTCAATATTTGCGTGTGCGATGGAAGTAAAAAACTGCTACAATATTATTAATTAAAAATAGTAGTTGAAAGTGATGAATAAAATATATGATTGTTGGATGTAAAGTAAATATATAGAGTAACAGGAGTACGGGAAAAAACTAATATAAAGTAAAGAATTGTAGTGGCGTGGCTAGAATATTCCTTTTAGAGTAAAAATATAGAGTAAGAGGACTGCGGATAGCCTTATCAATGGTGTACGTGTGTTTAGGGGTAGCTAGGCAGGATCCGTCCACAGCGCTGTCCGGCCCTGCTAGCTAGCAGCTAGCAGGGATCAGATCGAACACTAGCTGAGCGATCGACCGCTTGCTAGGGGCAACGACGTTCTATTCTAGTGCTGCTAGGAGGACACTGCTAGCCTTGCTCGATCAGCTCGCTTGGGGTCCCCGGCGGTTTTCTAGCGAGCAACGCCGATATGCATGTGCTAGATGCTCCCTCAGTACACTACCAGAGAACCTCACATCCGCCCCCCTCATAGGCCGCGGCATATTTTGAACCCGGTGCTAAGGGTGCATCAGCACCGAGCCCAACGGCTATGAGCGGGGGCGGCGCCCAGGGGTGGCAAGTTGAGCACATTAGCACCGGGTCTTGCGACGACCCGGTGCTAATGTGGTCACATTCGCACCGGTTGCAGCCAGCAACCGGTGCTAATGTGCCCAAGGCCCTTTAGCACCGGTTGCTGGCTGCAACTGGTGCAAATGTGAGAGAAGTAGCACCGGGTCGTCGCAAGACCCGGTGCTAATGTGCTCGTATATAATACCTTCCCTCCACTCGCCCGAGCCAGCATCAACACTTGGAGCTGTGTTCATGTTGTGCTCGGGACAGGGGAGGTGCTGCCAATTTTTTTTTCAAAATTTGTGAAGATTTCACTCATCCAAGGGGCACTACAAGGTATATTCTTTCATTAGCTTATGTTTTTTATTAGCTTGTATTGTTTATATGCTTTAGAAATAGAGAAATTTGTGAATCAAAATGGAAAGAGAGCTTGTGTTCATGGTGGAGAGAGAGCTTGTGTTCATGGTAGAGAGAGAGGTTGTGTTCATGGTGGAGACAGAGCTTGTGTTCATGGTGAAGAGAGAGAGCTTGTGTTCATAGTGGAGAGTGAGAGCTTATGTATTATATTTATTAGTTATTTATTTAAAGTTGGAATAGTTAATTATTTTTTAATGGAAATATATTTGATTTTAGAAAATGAATAAATTAATTATAGTTTTAGAAATGTGTTTAGTTTGTATTGTCTTATGTATTAACTTTGTAATCTATTATATGTTAAATTTATATTTAGTTATATATTAAATTTGTATTGTCTTATATATTACCTTTGTATTATATTATATATTAAATTATACAAATAATTGTTATTGGTTACTAATGCAGATGAATAGGCAATGGATATACAGGGACAATCACGATACGGCGTTTCGTGATGGCCTGAAGGGGTTTCTCAATGTCGCCGAGGCCAACAGGACGCCGTTAGGTTTCATGTTCTGCCCATGCACTAATTGTCGAAATATACAATCGTACAAACAAAGAGGAGCTCTTCAGGTGCATTTGATGAGGCACAGTTTCATGAGCAATTATTCTGTTTGGACGAAGCATGGTAAAAGAGGAATTCTAATGGATGAAGATGAAGAAGGCGAGGTGGATAACGACATTCCGGTATTGGCTGAATACTACGGGGCCTTTGCAGATGCTGCAGTGGGTGATGCCGATCATGAAGATGCTGCTCAGGAAGATGATGCTCAGGAAGATGACCCTAATGATGGACTTGGGCAAATGTTGCGTGATGCTGAGAAAGACTTAGGAAATGATAAGGAACTGAAAAAGATACAACGCATGTTGCGGGACCACAAAACTGACTTGTACCCAGATTGCAAAGAGGGGCTTACGAAGTTGGGTAGTACACTTGAATTTCTGCAGTGGAAGGCAGCAAATGGCGTTACTGATAAGGGTTTCGATGAGCTACTGAAACTCGTAAAGAAGATTCTGCCCAAGGGTAACGAATTTCCATTGGCAACGTATGAAGCAAAACGGGTTGTTTGCCCTCTCGGTTTGGAGGTGCAGAAGATACATGCATGTCCTAATGATTGTATCCTCTATCACGGACAATACGAACACTTGGATTGTTGTCCAGTTTGCAGTTCCGCACGATACAATATAAGGCGGGATGACCCTGGTGAGGTTGTGGGGGAGCGTTGTAAGAAAAAAGTTGCTGCGAAGGTGATGTGGTATTTTCCTCTGATACCCCGTCTGAAGCATTTGTTCAGGAACAAAGAGCATGCCAAACTAATGCGATGGCACAAAGAAGAACGTAAGCAGGATGGCATGTTGAGACACCCCGCTGATGGATCCCAGTGGAGGAACATCGACAGAGCATTCCCAAAGTTTGATGCTGATACGAGGAATGTGAGGCTTGGTTTAAGTACTGATGGCATGAACCCTTTTGGTGAAATGAGCAGTAGTCATAGCACTTGGCCTGTGACTTTATGTATCTACAACCTACCCCCTCGGCTCTTCATGAAGCGAAAGTTCATTACGATGCCAGTGCCTATTCAAGGGCCAAAGCAACCTGGCAACGACATTGATGCCTACCTAAGACCATTGGTTGATGAACTTTTGCAGCTATGGAAGGAAGAAGGTGTTAGCATGTGGGATGAGGACAAGCAGGAGCAGTTTGACATTCGAGCACTGCTTTTCATAAACATCAATGACTGGCCTGCACTAAGTAACCTATCAGAACAATCAAACAAAGCATATAAAGCATGCACTCACTGTTTAGAGGAAACCGAAAGCATGTATTTGAAACATTGTAGGAAGGTTGTTTACATGGGTCATCGTCGATTTCTTCCTACGAAGCATGAGCTACGAAAGAAATGCCCGCATTTTGGCGGGAATGCGGACCACCGTACAAAGCCAAGACACCGGAGTGGACAAGATGTATTTGATCTGTTAAAGGACCTACAAGTGGTGTTTGGAAAGGGAGACGGAAGCCAGCCTGTTCCGACTGGCGAGGATGGTCGTGCCGCGATGTGGAAGAAAAAGTCTATCTTTTGGAGCCTACCTTATTGGCAATATTTAGAGGTCCGTAACGCGATTGATGTGATGCATCTGACGAAGAATCTTTGCGTGAACTTGGTAAGCTTCCTGGGTACTTATGGGAAGCCAAAAGATACACTGGAAGCACGACAAGAGCTGAAACGATTGAAACAACGAAATGATCTACATCCAGAAAAGAGAGACAACGAACGCCAGTACTTGCGTCCTGCCAGCTTCACTCTCAGCAAAGAAGAGAAGGCAAGCATGTTTGAATGCTTGAATAGTATCAAGGTTCCGTCGGGCTACTCCTCCGATATTAAGGGAATAATAAATATGAAAGATAACAAGTTCACAAACCTCAAGTCTCACGACTGTCACGTGTTGATGACACAGCTGCTTCCCGTCATACTCAGGGGTGTGCTACCCGTTAATGTGCGGAAAGCCATTGTGAAGCTACGTGCATTCCTCAATGCAATTTCTCAGAAGGTGATCAATCCAGACCATTTAGTTCAGCTACAGAACGACGTCGTGCAATGTCTTGTCAGCTTTGAGATGATATTTCCACCATCCTTCTTCAATATTATGACACATCTATTGGTTCACCTCGTCAAAGAGATTCGTATACTGGGCCCAGTATTTCTACACAACATGTTCCCGTTTGAGAGGTTCTTCGCTGTGCTAAAGAAATATGTCCATAATCGTTCTCGTCCAGAAGGATGCATTGCTAAGGGATACGAAACAGAGGAGGTCATTGAATTCTGTGTTGACTTTGTCAACGATCTTATGCCGATTGGTGTGCCCGAATCACATCATGAGGGGAGACTTGGTGGAAAGGGCACACTAGGGAAAAGATCGATAGTAATCAAGGACATGGAGACATTTCGTAAAGCGCACCTCACAGTTTTGCAACAATCAACCTTGGTAGCTCCGTACATCGAGGAGCACATGAAGATTCTCTGGGACGAAAATCCAACAAAGTCTGCAGCCTTTATTCAGCGGATGCACAATACTACTTTCGCCGCTTGGTTGCCAGAGCGTCTGATGGGTGTCGAGGGCATTGATGCACAGCTAGCTTTTGTAGCTAGGGGTCCATCGACCACGATCTTAAAATTCCAAGGATACGACATCAATGGTTATACATTTTACACAAGAGCCCAGGACAAGAGGAGCACCAACCAAAACAGTGGAGTCCGAATCGACGCGACAGACACCAAGGGCAATACTAACTCATACTATGGTGTCATAGAGGAGATATGGGAACTAGAGTACGGACCTTTGAAGATCCCACTGTTTAAGTGCCAATGGGTGAAGCTGACTGCAGGAGGTGTTACAGTTGATGAGTATGGAATGACGTTAGTGGACCTAAACAAGATTGGGTTTCTAGACGAACCGTTCGCCCTAGCCAAAGATGTCACACAAGTTTTTTATGTAAAGGACATGACTAGCAGACCAAAGAAAGGGGCGGATAAGAAAGGGGTGGGTAAGCAATTGGACCCACCACAAGACGAGCCAAAGCGTCATATTGTTCTTCCTGGAAAAAGAAAAATCGTAGGAGTTGAGGACAAGATGGATGAAGATTATGATACGCTCGATGGGCTGCCTCCATTCTCGATGGCTGCTGACCCAAGCATCCTGTTAGCGGCGGAGGAGACACCCTATCTACGGCGTGATCACAATCAAGGAACATTCGTAAAGAGGAAGTTTATTAGTGTCCGAGTAAACGATGATGACGTGTAATTTAATTGCACTATGTTCCAGAAATTCATATTTATATAAATGACATCGTGTATTTGTTATGCATTTATGTGGTTTTAGTTTTTAACATTTTGACATATGATCCATCAAAAGATATGACCACCCGAAGCCCATCTTTCGTGAAATGTAGCAACGTTCGATCAATGAAACCAAATGTTAATTCCTACAATTTTTTGGAATTTTCTATTATTTTCTAATATTTTCTAGTAACTCCCACTGTTTTCTAGAATTTTCTAATAATTTTAAAGGGCTTTATTTTCTACAAAATTATTATTTAGAAATAAAGAGATTCATTTAATAATTACTAGAAAATGAAAGCAAATGGTAATTCCTACGATTTTATAGGATTTTATATTAATTTCTAATATTTTCTAGTAACTTCTACTGTTTTTCTAGAATTTTCTAACAATTTTAAAGAGTTTTGTTTTATTTATTTACGAATAAAGTAAAGTAATAGAAATAGAAAAAAGACCCGGTGCTAATTGTCGATTTGGATGTAAAAATGGCGGCAACTGAAATCCTATCCCTTTAGCACCGGTTAGATCCAACACCTGGTGCTAAAGGTGCCCAGGATTTCGGTTCCCGCCCTGGGCACCTCTTTAGCACCGGGTGTTGTATCCACCCGGTGCTAATGTGGTGGCCTTTAGCCACCCTGGGCACATCTTTAGCACCGGGTGTTGTATCCACCCGGTGCTAATGTGGTGGCATTTAGCACCGGGTGGAGGAAAGACCCGGTGCTACTGAGCCTTTAGCACCGGGTCTTTCCCTCACCCGGTGCTAAAGGCGCCGCCCCATATAACCGCCCACCCACTCTCCCCTCCTCACTTCTCGCATTCCTCGCCCGCCTCCGCCGCCGGTCCAGCGCACGCGCCCGTCCCCGTCGCCGGTCGCCCGTGCCGCCGTCGCCTGTCGCCCGCGCCGCCGCCATTCGCCTGCGCCCTCGCCCGCGCCGCCCGTGGCCCGTCGCCGCCGCGTCCGCGCCGCCAACTGCTCCGTCGTCGCCCGCGCCCGTCACCCCTCGCCCGCGCTCGTCGGCGGCCGCTCGTCGCCCGCAACCGCCGCCGTCGCCCGCCGCCGTCGCCTGCACCCGCCGCCTCGGTCGATTTCTGTTTTCATTTTGTTATTTAATTTGTTATTTAATTTGTTATATAATTAGGTATTTAATTTGTTATATAATTTGGGATATAATTTGTTATATAATTTGGTATATAATTTGTTATTTAATTTTTTATTTAATTTGTTATATATAATTTGTTATTATTTATATGCTCATATATAATTTTGTATATATAATTTTTTATGTAATTTGGTATATATAATTTTGTATATATAATGTAGTATATATAATTTTGTATATATAATGTTGTATATATAATGTTGTATATATAATTTTATATATATAATGTTGTATATATAATGTTGTATATATAATGTTGTATATATAATGTTGTATATATAATTTTGTATGTAATTTGGTATATATAATTTTGTATGTAATTTGGTATATATAATTTTGTATATATAATTTTGTATATGTGCATATTTTGTATGTAATTTTTTTGAATAATTGGGACTTTGCATTTAGATAAATGTGCATATTTTGTGTATGTGCATTTAGATATTTGGAACTTTGTATATGTGCAAAACTATCGCGCACCCGAACCCCTTCACGAAACAAAACTCGTCGCGCACCCGAGCTCCTTCGCGAACCCAAACGCGTCGCGCACCCGAGCATCTTCGCGAATCCAAACGCATCGCGCACCCAAACCTTCCGGAACCCAAACTCGTTGCGCACCCGAACCCCTTCGCGAACCCAAACGCGTCGCGCACCCAAACATTCCGGAACCCAAACTCGTCGCGCACCCGAACCCCTTCGCGTCGCGCACCCACCGTTCGCGAACCCGGAAACCCCGAAACCCAAACCCTAAACCCCCTAGCTCTAACCCTAAACCCTAAACCTAACCCTAAACCCTAATCCTAAACCCTAAACCCTAAGCCCTAAACCCTAAACCCAAACCCTAACCCCCTAGCTCTAACCCTAAACCCCCTAGCTCTACAACCCTAAACCCTAAACCCTAAACCCCGAAACCCAAACCCGTCACCCCGAAACCCAAACCCTAAACCCCCTAGCCCTAACCCTAAACTCTAAACCCTGAAACCCAAACCCTAAACCCCGAAACCCAAACCCTAAACCCCCTAGCCCTGACCCTAAACCCCGAAACCCAAACCCTAAACCCCCTACCCTGACCCTAAACCCCATAAATATATTTATTTATATTTATTGCTTACAAATTATTTTTATTCCTATAGATGGCGGACAACAACCCTAGCGAACCCTTGCCAGAGGATAATGACCAGTTCTTATTGAATCAAATATTTGGTATCGATGCCGAATATAACCCGCAACCAAACATGGAAGACGTGCTGGGTATTGCTCAAGGGAGCGAAAATGTGGAACAACGTAATGTGGGGATGAACGCAGTAATAATGAGCCCACGTCTAGTCAGGTGTGAATATATCCCATTTAATATGTATTGTATATCTCAATATATCTCATTTCATATGTATTGTATCTCAATATATCTCATTTAATATGTATTGTATCTCAATATATCTCATTTAATATTTTATCGTTAATATGTAATTTATGTAGCCCGCCTCTGCATCGACAACCGGAACTAGGAAATCCAAATGATCTGCCACTAAGAAGCTGAAGGATGTGAAGTTTCACATCACTCGAGTGGAGGACGATGGGGAGCCAGTTGAGCCCAAACTAGTGGCCAGAAAATTTATATCTCAGTGCGGGGTTGTTCTACGGGAACGCGTGCCCATTAGCATCAGAAAATGGAAATCCACGGACCCTACTGAGCCGCACGTGTTGCCCAATACTGAGAAGGAGATGCTATGGGCGGACTTAAAAGGAATTTTCGAATGGCCAAGCAGTCATGAAGAGCAACTGAAGGATTGAACAATGAAAAAGATGGCAATTCTGTTCCAGGATTACAAGAAAAAATTATACAAGAATTATCTCATTACCGGAGAAGCACCGGATCCAGCGAAGCATCCAACCATCACTCATGATGCTTGGGAATCGTTCTTGGAGTACAAAAACTCCGAAGAAGGGTCAAGTATGACCGCTAGAAATGCTGACAATGCCGGTAATAGGAAGTACACCCATAGAATGGGTCCAGGAGGTTATAAAGGGAGCATTGAGAAATGAGAGAAGATGGAAGAATCTCTATTTGCTAAAGGCATTCGTCCAGCGACACATGACTGACCCACACGATCCAAGCATTGGTACTATGGTCATGGAGGCACCCTCAGTCCGATCGACGGCTCGTTAGTTTTTGGCGAGGACTTGCGAGAACTAGCTCAACGTCTCATCAATATACTTAAGGCATCTGAGAGGGGAGAATTTGTTCCTGATAGAGACAGAGATGAGCTAACCTATGCCTTAGGAAACAAGGAGCATCCTGGACGTACGCGCGGCGTAGGCATAGTACCATGGAAGAAAGGTTTCAAAGAGGACACCGCCTCCTATAGGAGCCATTCGAGGAAGAAGGCGGAATATGAGCAGAGGGTGAGGGACCTAGAGGAAACGGTAGCCGCCCAGGGCTCAAAGATACAGGAAATGGAGGTAGAGACGGAGCGGCGAATGAAGTTAGCATGGCTGCAGATACAAGCCACAGGAACCGCCAGCACAGAGCATGTACCTCTCTAAGATCCCAATGCGGCCCTTCTTAGCCCTCCACAACATCGAAGCAGCCACGCTTCCACAAAGCATGTACAAGGTCATGAAGACATTCCCGCACCGTAGTCTGAACCGGTTCGTTATCCCGTGGATGAAATAACTCAACGGACCGCATGTGAGCTTGTCGTGAGGCAGAAGAACATATCCGTGGTGGTACGTATGCGACATTAGTTTGTATATTTCGTAAATATCATCATAAATATTATTCATTTACTAACTTCCTTTCTACTTATTTTATTAGGTCGCATACGGTATGACCAAACCAGTGGAACCAGGTCAAAGATGGCATTGCATGGAGATTCCACATGGTTACGTACCCGTTGAGGTGGAGCAAGTCGTTGACCACTGGAATGACTTGGAACTTGACATCGCCGGAGGTGACGGAGAAACAAAACTCGGGGAGTGTTCTCACGGGATCATTCTATGGAGCAAGCGAGACATCGCCATACCTTGTAGCACCAAGTCTCCTTCAGATCCCCCGTCTCCAAGAGGTCCACCGGATCACGATTCTCTGGGAGCTCATGACGCAAACCCGTCTCCGTCTCCGTCTCCTCCGCGGCGGAAGTCTCCGTCTCCACCGCGGCAGAAGCCTGAACCAAAGAAGCGCTCTAAACTGGCTAGCTTGGCCCCTCCACCACAGAAGAAGCCACGGAAGGTCAAAGAGAAGCCTGCACCACCGAAAAAAGCTTACGACCTGACTCAAGAAGAGCTCGATGCCTCTGTTAAAGAATACGTAAAGAGGCAACTTTTCACGAGAAAACAACCAGAGCCGAAGATTGACCCCGCCACGGCAAAATCCTTCCTCCAAAATTTGACTAGGGGACAACAGAAGAGGGCACAGGTATCAGACTATGACCGCTCATTACTGAAATCTCAAGGGAAGAGGAAGGCGGCGGCGTCCAAACCTGTTGCTCAGCTCGGCAACCAACCTCAGGAGTCGTTGCCTCAGTTGGCATCTGAGTACGAGCTGAACGTGCAACGACAAATGACCGAGACAGGACTCTCGAGAGAGGAAATCACGGGAGAAAATGAAATCCCTGTGAGCACATCGTTCAGGTGGCCATTTAAGCTTGGCCAGCCTTTGGTCGGTCCAGAAATGGAGAGCACGCTACGAACAAAGATGTGCCGTTTCCATCAGTGGTATCTAGAACAATCAAGAAGCAAAAGGCGCATGTTTGGAGTTCGCGTAAAGGACCAAGATTTTTCAATGGCGAGGAAACCCTCTGGTTGGAGTTTAAGGATATATATCAGGTGTACCACAAAGACGACATGGACGTGTCTTTGGTCGCCTGTTGGGTATTGTAAGTGCTTTGTTCTCATTTACATTTGACACTTGAAAAAAAAACTTTAATATTTTCTGACGCACCCTTTATTGCTTAACAATGCAGAATGGAGATTCAAAGATGTCGGAGGGAAGGAATATTTGACATTGGTTACATGGACCCGACAAGGATAAGTGACAAAATGATTTTGATCAATCCAGAGGAAACATATCAAAATTTATACAAGTATCTCCAAAAACAAAATTATTGCTACTCCATAATATTGCCGTACAACTTCGGGTGAGTACCTATACATGTATCTACTTATAGTGCCTATACAAAATTTTATGGACTCCATACTATTGCCGTTCAATTTTATTTCTCATTATAATGTCTACATGTATACAGTTTTCACTGGATCTTAATCATATTGTGTCTTGACCGGGGTATCGTCCACGTCTTTGATTCGTTGAAGTCTCCAACGTATGCTTACCAGAACATCATCAACATGTTTACAAGGTGACATATATTTACCCATTTAACTCAATTCTGCCCTTACAATCACAATGATTTAACACAACTTTTTGGTTCACAGGGCGTGGATTCAATTTCGTCAAGATAACCCTGGTATGATCCATGAAACACTCACATGGAAGACTGACTTTTCGGTAAGCAAGTAATTTGTACGCGTAGGTCTCCGCTAACCTATTATATGAATTTTACTTAACTTTATTTTTTGATCGACATTGTCGCCAACAGGCGTCGGGAAATAATCTATGTGCATATTATGTTTGTGATAACGTGCTCAATTGGTCGACGAAAAAGACGAGTCACCATGATGTTATGGTACGTAACACATTGTCAGGTTTTAATTTGATATATTTACTATTTTTGTAGAAAAAGCACTTGATTTTGTAATAAATTATATTATTTAGAAATATACGGCTTCATTTATTGATAATGGGATTCATTTATAATAAATAATAATATTATTAAATTTGAATTAATAAGTAAGGCACTTTGTTTTATAATAAATGATTATTTAGAAATATAGGGCTTCATTTAATAATTACTATGTTTGTATTAATAAGAAAAACACTTTGTTTTATAATAAATGATTATTTAATATAGACGGACATTTGTATTTGTAAGTAAAGCATTTATTTTATATTAAATGATTATTAATTGCACATTTGTTGTCTTCAATTCTATGGAATTAATATTTCCAATTATTTGCAAATTATAAATGATGAGGCTGGAAGAAGATAGACTCGATCAAGAGAGAATAGACGCAATTGCAGAACAGCTCATTGGATGGATTTGGGACGAGGTCGTTAATCCCCGTGGAGAATTCCATCTCCCCCTAGAGGATGCGCCGTCAAGTCGTTCCTCTAGTCGGATTTCTTAATTTGTAATATACAGTTCAAATATATACAGTTCAAATATATACAGTTCAAATATATACAGTTCAAATATATATACAGTTCAAAATTATAATATATATATATCTTCTATTTTGATTATATGTCTAGCTAATATGAATATATAGTACTACATGCACGGCAGCTGAATACATGTTTGAATACGTATCATAATACATATATAAACATATATAAACGTACGTGCATGACGGCTGTAAAAAGTAACAAAAAATCCAGGCCGTTTAGCACCGGTTGTATACACCAGCCGGTGCTAAAGGCCCTCCTATCCCCGCTATGTAGGCAGGGCCTTTAGCACCGGTTGGTGTTTAGAACCAGTGCTAAAGCCCCCTTTAGCACCGGTTATTCTACCCGGTGCTAAAGGTTGCACCGAAAGTTTAGCACCGGTTGGAAATTCGGTGCTAAAGCCCATTTCCGACCGGATGTGAGGTTCTCTCTGCTAGTGGTACGTGCCCACGCGCAGAACGCCTGCACCTGCTCGATCTCCCTCTCGCTGTCCATGCCAATAGTATCGTGCATGCATGCAAGCACAGTGTACTATCTATCTGTGCGTCACTTGCCGGTGCGATCGATGACACGAATAGCCCGAGTGTTGCGCGTACGTACGGCTATATGCCCCCCGACACCGCTGCCATGCCGGCGTGCCGGCCACACGCGCATGCATGTATCGCGCCAGGCCTGTTCTCCATTGTATGAAATTTTTTTATTTTTACATTTGACCACTAATTAAGAGTACCAGTCTATTAACCCGTGCTTCTGCATGGGCTAGCAATTTTAAGAGATGATATTATTCTAAAAGATTTATATAAGTATTAGAACTTTTGCTTAAAACAAATTTGTGGTTGTTTGTCTTTGCTCAGCCGCTCATTTATTTATACATACTTTGTAATCCTTATTTTGTTGCCGTAGACTTCAGTTATGTTCCATCCTATTTAGAGTTTTCTTCGCACCTTCGTATGTTTTGGACACGTGTTTCTTGACACATTAGCTTGAGCTATGTCAGCTCTTGTTGCTTCCAATCTATCCTGATTCCATGAATTAATATAGTTACAGTTTGGCTTTCATCAACATATCTACCGCAATTGGTAAGTCTTTTCTATATTATGTTAAGTCGAAAGTCTATTACTTATCCACCTATAGGACCTCGATCTATACATTTTATTAAAACTATGAAATTCTAGTGCCTACACAGCACTCTTCAGTCAATATATAGGCATTATAGCCTGCCGTATAGTTTCACAATCCATGTGATGCTGGCGAAGCCAAAGTAGAAACCGGCTTTCGACCCACTGGTAATTGTTTATTGACCCGCTACAGGAAAAATGTGTTGAAAAATGGATTTCGCTGGCATACTTAGCACACATTTTCCGCCTAGCAACTCGTACGGAGTGAGAAAGTACCTTTGGATAGCTAGTTCTAGAGATCCATATTACTCTACCAAATAACTATATGTGTAGTCATAAAAGTTTCTAAAACACAACTTTGGATATGTCATAGTTCTTTACTCTATGTATAATAAATAAATTTATCTACAGTTTCCTTCATATGCTTGTATATGGTTACTTTGAGCTCTGTTAGCAATGGAAGATAGGCATCCTGCCATGCGTTGAAAGTAATTTTTTTTTCATATGCCAAAAAAAATACAATTTTAACTTGCATGTATACATACTTTTAGCTTATACTCCGTGTGTAGCATATATCACGATACACGGTTAATGATAGATTAATGATTATTTTGGCTAAGAGGATGGTTTCCTTCATAAACATTTGACCTATATCTTTAGTAATGATAGTATTCTAAATATAATACAAACACACTCATACCCACATACACTCACCCTATGAAATAACACATGCGCATAATAATATTTCTTAATGGACATAGTGTAGTTATTGTTTAAAAATATGTAGCAGTCAACTCCGATAATGAATTTATGTACTCACTAACATTTGTCTTATTAGGTTCTATGAATCTGGATCATAGATGAACCACTATATTATCGAGGTGCTGGCCGAGTGGAGTAACTCATCCTTCTTACTCTAATCTTCCGGAGTGTCGTATTATGGCGTGGGGGTGAGAGTGGACGAAAACCTCGAAGGCCCATGTTAGACTCTCCATTATGTCATCTGGCATGACAAATCGCTACCTATAGACGAATACAGAATGAGGGTTAGATGATCAATTTTAATTAGGATCCATCCATCTCTATCTAATCAAAGTCTGGACGTGAGCTGCCCGCAAAAAAAAACCTGGACTGAACTGCCCGCAAAAAAAAGCCTGGACGTGAGCTTTTCTCTTTTTAGATTTTTAATCTATTATTGTTTCATAATGGCACAGCTAGATAATTTACGTGGAAGTTTTGGGGGTTATTTTAGATTACTTTTTTGTAATGGCAAAGGTGGCTAATTTTTTGGAAATTATAATAGATCCGATGGCTATTATTATCCATTGTACTGATTTTTTAGATTTTTAATCTATTATTGTTTCATAATGGCACAGCTAGGTAATTCACGTGGAAGTTTTTGGGGTTATTTTAGATTACTTTTTTGTAATGGCAAAGGTGGGTAATTTTTTGGAAATTATAATAGATCGAATGGCTATTATTATCCATTGTACTAATTTGATGGCTGAATGTTTCTGTTTTTTGTGAGAATTTCTAGCATTTATCTATTTTTCTAGCGCATCTCGTGAGGATTAATGTGGAGCCTCCGAACGGAGCCTCCAATTAGTAATAGTAAGATTAAATAAAATCACTTTACAAAACTACATTCATAACCCCGTGTTAATTCGTGAGACCTACCTAACGAGGCTTTTGACCGCACAATTAGAAGATTGTAGCATTATTGTAGTAAATCATGGGTTAATTAGGCTCATTAGATTCATCGCGCAAAGTTACACCCATCTCTAAAAAGTTTTTATAAATAGACTTCATTTAATACTTCATGCATAAAAGATTTCTTTGAATTTTTTCGGAAATTCAATGAAACACGGCCTGGCCGTCCCGTTCTTATTTTTGCGCCGTGCTGAAATTGTTGACAGCATCGGAGACGTGTATGGCTATGTAATTAAACTACCGTGAAGAATATATAAACAGGCATGCATGCATGCGAGGGAATCATGCATGAGTGATTAAACTATATACTACGACCCGACTGGAGACCATTTCGTTGGGTCGGGCTCTAGTCAAGTGGTAGGTGCAAGGTCGCAAGAGAGGCGCAAGCCAGGGGTTCGACGTGCTGGTCCTAGTCCTAGCTTTTGGTCGCATCCTCGCATGGAATCTATGGAAAGAGTCGATCGAATAGCCGCGTTTTCGACAGGTCTGCACTACCATTGCCGGATTACGGGAGTTCGCCGTATGGTTGGGGCACCAGCAAAACCTAAAAAAACACACGACAAATACTTTACCGTGTGCGACCCACAGCAAACCACTCACGATGATCAGCTCGTTTTGCCATGGGCTTAATTTTTATCAGACACACGATAAAAACATTCGTCGTATGTTTTGTAGAGCTCATGATAAAAAAAGAGAGTAACGGCGCGAGTGGACGGAATTGCACGGCGGCCGACGGCTTTGCCATGTGCCCTGCTGGTAGGTATAATCTTTACCGTGTGCCAGGGGTTTGGCACACGGCAAAGCTCCACTGTTTGCCGTCAGCCGGGTTTGACGTCCCGTGCACGTGTCAAAAGTTTGCCGTGTAAATGTATGTGGGCACAGGGCTATTTGCCGTGTGTTGGCTGCTGTTGCACGTGATAAATATACTTTTTGTCGTGTATTGGCTGCTGGGCATAGGATAAATATACTCTTTGTCATGTGTTGGCGGCTGGACACATGATAAATATACTCTTTGTTGTGTGGTACATGACCAACATTTTTACCTTCATTTTTACCGTGTATTTTGTTTATATCACACGATAAAGAGATTATTTATCGTGTGTCCGATAAATTACTATCAGGTGTCGGATATACGATGAAAAACAGATTTCTGGTAGTGACAGCCGGTGGCTCGGTGACTCTAGCGCACAACGTTAGCAACTCCAACAGCCTAGCCCAATTTAGAGATCCATTTAGCTAAGATCTTCTCTGCATATTTTGATATATTCCAACAGAGTAGTCAAATAGGAACTCTTGATACACTTTTTTTATTCCTCGGCCTTATCCTTTCAAGCCATGCCGACATCTCTCTCGCTCGGCCAAGAGGCAAACTGAGCCTGGCGACCAGCCGCCCGCCGGCCAAATCAGCTGTCCTCCGGCCGCCTCCCTCAAATCATCACCGCGCCCACCGCCTGCACCTCCTTCTCTACCACCTCGGCCCACCAAACGCCGCCGCCACGGCGCCACCCATCACATCGTCGGAGAAACGCCATTCCCCAACTGACGCCGGCCATCTCTCCGCCAAGCCCACCGAGGACGACGCCGGCGTGGACCGCCAGAGTGCGCTCCCCAATGCCGTCCTACTCTGCATCCTCGCCGTCCTCGGTGATGCCACCGCCGCTGGCCGCACCAGCGTCCTCGCCAGCCGGTGGCGCCGCCTCTGGGCGCGCCTCCCGGAGCTCTGCTTCCCTTTCCCCGCCGATCCCCACGCCGTTGCCACCGACGACGCCGCCCCCGAGTCCGTGCCGGCGTGGCTAGGCACCGACGCCGCACGCCGCCTCTCCGACGTCCTCGCCTTCACCAACCGCGTGCCGGCGGGCAAGAACAACCACAACGACGACGACGTCGAGACGCGAGGCGCCTTTGAGCTCCCCTGCCTCGCGAACGCCACCGCCGCCTCCCTCGACCTCGGCTGCTTCGGCGTCGCTGTCCCGCGGGCCGGCGTCTCTGCGCGCCTCATCGAGCTCTCCCTCCGTGGCATCCAGTTCCGAGGCATCCTCCTCCACCTTCCCGCGGCGGCGCGGCGCGGCACGACCAAGCGGGCGGGAGGGCGGGAGCACGCTCGGGACTTCGTGCCGCTCCTCTCCCGGCCGCGTGTAGGGACCTCGAGCGCGCAAAGACTGCGGGCTTTCCCCTCCTTCTCTCTCGGCTTGCGGCCCGCGCCCGGCGCAGCGGATCCTGGCGGCGGAGGGGAAGCGTGGCGGGGAGCAGGAGGTTCAACTCCGGCTGTAGGGCGCGATGGCGCGAGGGGCAGGAGGGCGCGAGCTATAGGTGCTGGCGCGGCCGGTCTGCGGCGGCGCGGGCATGTGGATGTGCGGCGATGCGTCCTCTACGCGGCGGCGCGGGAGAAAAGGCATGGGAGGAAACGCGCGGGAGGGCGGCGGAGCGCGCGCGGGACGGAGATAGCGAGGCAGAGCGGCTCTCCAAACATACCGAGCGGAGGGGGAGGAATTGTGTTAGCAGCAGGGTAGTAGGGAAAGGATTAGAGAAGAGCTAGAGGGGGAATCGGAGCTCAGAAGCAAGAATCCGAGAAGAACCAGGAAGAATGGCGGAGGGGAAAAGTAGAGGTCCGCTTCTGGAAGAACAGTGTTCTGTTTACATGATAATTGATGTCCGCTCCCTCTCGGCTCTCCCCTATTAGTAGAACGATACATGGGCTCAGGCCCTTTTTCTATGCGTGCAAGCATGTTGACCCGTCCTGGGCCGAGCAGCCCATTAAGAGCAGATGCCAACACCTGGTCTAGTGACATTCCCCCCTCCTTAAGAGCAGCTTGCCCTCAAGCTGCCTAAACATGTTGAGCACCGAAAGTGTTGAAGATGAGCTTTGAAAGTAGTTGATGAGCACCAAAGTAGCCTCCGACTTGCAACAAGAATCTCATGGATCATCCACAACTTGATGGTAAAATTGAATCTGATAACCTCCAGATCGTAACACTGAAGAACACCCCAGCACCAGTCCTAGTGGATAGAACTGGAACTGATGACTTAGTACTGAACACATGAAGCCCATCTCTAGTTGACGAAGGCCAAAGAATTATAAACATCTCAGAATTCATCATGTAGCTTGTCACAAGTGTATGAACACCATCAGTACCGTGGAGAAATTTAGACGTGAGCCAACTAAATAGGTGCTTAACCCAAATCAGATCACCAAGCTGTTGTTGCTGTACCAGAAAAAACAAACATTGCAGCACTCCTTCCTGATCAATTCTGACAAACTTGCAGATAAACCAAACATTGCAGAGAAGAGAGGCTGTATGTACTGAAATACCCAACAGATTGCAGAATAGCACAGGCATATGTAAACTTGTAAAAACAATAGCATCAAGAAGAGGCCAATGATGCTCTGGAACTGCAGTAGCAAGGACGAGCACTTTTCTCTGAAACTTCCCATCATGGAGCCATAATATCCTTCTTTTGTAGCAGCTGACGATACTGTTGATACACACCTGAGAGACCCATAGTAACTTCCAGATAGCAGACTCATGAAAGTAAGTGAATGACCAAACTGAAGAAGGTAACATCTTGGAGATATCTCTCCATTGGACTCCAACAACTTTGCACTATAACAGCAAGACACTCAACCAAATACCTTCTACTGTCATTGAAATGAAGAAGTGCCAGCCTGCAAATACTCACGGAACTATGGAATGATGCATCCACTGGCTGCCCACAAAAGGATGGCCCAGGTGGCCTCGAATGGCTGCAACACTTTACTGAACTGGAATGGCCTTGCATAATTGACAGACCCAACAGCTGTTCAGTAACAAGCTCCTCCAACAATGATAGCAACAGGAAATATGCTGGTCCAACAACTACAGCAACCTCAGACTTGCGCATAGAAATAGTTGCAGTCATCCCAAGAACATATGGATCACCACCTAGATCCCAAAGAGTATAACACAGCCATAATAATCCATTGGGCCAAAAAATAGTGCTACTGACAACACAACCATTGCTCATGTATAAGCATATCAAGGGCACACAGGAGGGCTTCCACTGGACAGAGACATTGCTGTGAAATCTCAGTGTGCAGCTTGTGGACCAGACTTCAAACCCAAGAGTATATAACACCAAAATAACTTGCAAAGTATGCTGTGAAACTCTTAACTTGAGGTTCAGATGTAGGCATGGACTCCAACTAAAATTAAGGACTTGACAAAGAGTGTATGCCCAACAACACTTGAGATGCCATGCAGTAAAAAGGTTGGAACATATAGGTATGATAATGGACAGACCATTAAACATTAGGAAATCTGCTAATTGCAATACCGTTGTATGATAACACCAGGATGGACAGGGTATTGGTCTGAGGAGAGCATTCAGAACTAGAAGCGCCCATTGTGTAGGTGGCCTTGGCTTAACAACTGCCTGACTAGTTAAACTGAAATCCAACACAATGGTGATAGGAAGCAATGTTTTCTTATGTTTCAGAGAGGGTGGCCAAGGTTTTATGCTCTTCAACACCATCTGATAAGCATGACCATCTGTGGCAACACACAACAGAACAACTCCACTTGAGAGTGATGGGGTAATATTGATGTACCTTCCCTTCAAGTGAATGAACAAGCAGCACTTTGTGATGTCTGGTGGAATCTCAGGTGTGAGATGAAGAGACATTGGTGGCACAATCCATCTGGTGGGGAGGGTATTCTCAGACTTGAGCATGTCAATGTTGCAGCTGAGACATTTTGTCGAACAGATGGTAGGCGAGCTGCTGGTGATGTCGTCGTCGTTTTGCTGCACCATGGCACGCTGAGGACGCCGCCGCAGAGGCCGAATCGGGCGAGGTGGAGCTCGCCGCGGACGTCGAGGTCGAGGCACGCGCTGAGAAGTTCGCCACGGACGTCGAGGACGAGGCGGGCGTGGTGGAGCTCGCCGCGGTCGCCGAAGCCGAAGCACCCGCAGTCGACCGCGCCGCGGTCGTCGAAGTCGAGGAAGGCGCGGAGGAGCTCGCCGCGGTCGTCGAGGGCGAGGCTTGCGCAGAGGAGCTCGATGCGGACGCGCAACACCGAGGTCGCCGTCGATGAATGGAGCTATGTCTTCACACTCCCTGGTCTGGATCTGGAGCACGCGAGCACGGATTGTGTTGTTGGCAACGCGCTTGATGATGTTGGGGTCGGCGAGCTCGGTGGAGACGGTGTCGCTGAACGTCATCATGGTGGCTGCCGCGGTGGACATGGGCACCGGCTCGCGCGCATCGGCACTGCGGCAAACTATCGAACACCTTGAGGGCGAGTTGAAGTCGACGACCTCCTTTGCGCCACGAGCCACTGGATCGATGTGTGTGCTCGACGTGGTGGAGGCTGCTGAGGCCGAAGGAGATGACGCCGCCGTTGTCGAGGTCGGAGGCGCGGAAGGAGCCGGCGCCACCGAGGTGGTGACTACAGGTGCGGGAGCGACCGAGGCGGCGGCAGATAACGAAGAGGAGAAGCGCCGATCCATCCGCTCTTCGTGCTCGGCGAAAATCCGGCGAATCTCGTCGAGAAGGAACGCGGTGGAGGGGGAGATCACTGTAGCGGCACCCATGGAGCTAGGGTTCACGAAACCACCCAAAATCGGTGTCTCTGATACCAATTGTTAGCAGCAGGGTAGTGGGGAAAGGATTAGAGAAGAGCTAGAGGGGGAATCGGAGCTCAGAAGCAAGAATCCGAGAAGAACCAGGAAGAATGGCGGAGGGGAAAAGTAGAGGTCCGCTTCTGAAAGAAGAACAATGTTCTGTTTACATGATAATTGATGTCCGCTCCCTCTCGGCTCTCCCCTATTAGTAGAACGATACATGGGCTCAGGCCCTTTTTCCATGCGTGCAAGCATGTTGACCCGTCCTGGGCCGAGCAGCCCATTAAGAGCAGATGCCAACACCTGGTCTACTGACAAATTACGAGCAGGAAAGCGAGGTAAAAAAGATGGCTAGGCTGTTGGATTGAGTATTGACCGACGTTTTTTATTTTTACCGATGGAAAAAGGATTTAGCCAGTCTCTTGGAGTTGCTCGTAGATCACTTGCTCATGTTTGGGGCCATGGTTTTGCTACCGGGACTTGGCGCTCTCCTTCATCCTAGACGTCTTATTTAATCGTCTTCTCGATGTAGCTGCAGCCGTTTTGGCTGCTGCTTTCCTCTAGTTGTAGTGCTGGCGTGTAGTTTCTTTCTCAGTTGCTGTGTCATGTAGCTATATTTTAATAATGCGTGCGTGTGGATTGTTTTGTACGTGTTGACCTTCATTTTTTTTATGAAATACGTGTTAAGCATGTCTATTTTTTGTTAAAAAAAGGTCGTGTTAAGCATGTCTTTTGAGGCGAAATCTCAGTGCGATTGAATTGTCGGGAGCAGCTCGTTGGCCATCATCCGTCCATCTTATCATTTATCATAGAGTGAGTAGTGATCATGTTTTGCGGTAGCCACCCGGCCGTACGTGTACGTGGTCCTGCTAGATCGATTGTTGTGCGAGGACGCCGGCCAGTCACGGCGTCGTGTCCAGTACTTGCTGCGCAGCTGCAACCCTCCATGGGTGCTGGGACATCACCAGTCACCGCTCTGAGTACTTCCAAGTCTGCCACTATTGCCTCTCTCTCACTCCATCTCTCTCTCTCGGGTCCTCCTGACGTCACTACGAGAGAAAACCACGTCCGCACCGGTTGGGAACGAGCTTTAGCACCAGATTTCCAACCGGTGCTAACCTTCCGGTGCTAAAGGTGCAATCCTAAATAACCGGTACTAATGGTGCACCTTCGTAAAAAAAATATGTGCGTTGCTTCGGAAATTCGAACTCAGGACCTCTTAGTTCGCACGTACCCACCTAACCATCTCACCTACGCATCACATGTGATAGGATAGAAGATGCGCTCCTTTTGAAGTAGCATGCGACACCCCCTTTAGCACCGGGTCGTATTTACCAACCGGTGCTAAAAGGCCTTTAGGGTCATCTTTTAGCACCGGGTGGTGTTACCAACCGGTGCTAAAGGGTCCTCGGGGGCATCTCTGGTACTGCGTGCATGCGTGAATCCGCGTACGTACAATTGCTACCCTACGGAGTACTGCGTGCAGTCGTCGGTGCACCGCTCGATGTCTCGTCTTAACAACATACTCCGTACACTACCAGAATGATGCACTTTGGCACCGGGTGGGAAAGCCCTTTAGCACCGGGTTTCCCACCCGGTGCCAATCTTCCGGTGCTAAAGGGTGCCACCTTCTTCCGGACCTTTAGCACCGGGTCAAATAACCGGTGCTAAAGGTGGGGGTACTAGCAAAAAATATTTGCATATTTGCGTGTTGCGAGATTCGAACTCGAGACCTCTTGGCTCGCACGCACCCACCTAACCATCTCACCTACGCAGCACATGTGATAGGATTAAAGATGCGCTCCTTTTGAAGTAGCATGTGACACCTACATTAGCAACGGATCGTATTTACGAACCGGTGCTAAAGGGTCTTTAGCACCGGATCGTAACACCACCCGGTGCTAAAGGGTGACCCTTTAGCACCGGGTTGTAACACCAACCGGTGCTAAAGGAGACTTTTAGCACCGGGTCGTAATACCACCCGGTGCTAAAGGGTTCCCGAGGGCGCCCCAATTTCGCACCCGGTGCTAACGTTACATTAGCACTGGATCTTGAGTGCACCGAGGCATACGAGGGGTGCGAGTTATTCTTGCAGTGGTACATACTGCACAACACTATAACTTTTCCTTTTCGCTTTTTGGCTTGCTCATGTACGCATGCGAAGGCAGCAGGTCGTAGGCGCAGCAGGATCCAGGTGAGCCAGCGCGCTGCGGACGATCAGATCACGTCCGTACCATCAGTCCATCGCCAGTTTTACGCAGGCCACTGGCAAGTTGCAACACGCATCACTGCATCAGCAGGAGTAATCCAAGCATCCTCGACACGAGCGTCCCCCTAAGTGCCGCATCCGGAGACCCGCGTGGGCTATGCATTGGTGGTCGTTTGGTGGTGTCGCTCGCGCGGGACGGTACTGGAGGTGCGCTACCACCGTGTTGGCAGAAAGGTATAAAAGGCCTTGTTTAGATCCCAAATTTTGGGGTAAATTTGGAGGTATGATGTCACTTCGTAATCATTGCGTCACTGTAGCGTTTCGTTTGTATGTGTGAAAAATTATCCAAAAATTGATTAATTAGGCTCAAAATGTTCGTCTCGCAAAGTATAATAAAACTGGGTAATTAGTTTTTAATTTCATCTATATTTAGTACTCCATGCATGTTATGACATTTTGATGTGATGGAAATCTTCTTTTTGCATAGTGAACTTTGGGGGTAGAATTTGGGATCTAAACAAGGCCAAGGGTCCATTGATGCTGGAGGTTTTCAGTTGACGTGTATGGTATGATGGTGTCACTGGTGACGGATGGGTGAAGGTCTTTCAAACACATAGTGGTTTCAAATATCTGAGTCATTGATAGAGGAGTACGAGGCGGTGGGAGAGGCGAGGCCCCCACGTAGAGTGGCCAGGATATGTGGTTTTCTTCGGCGCCGCGACGAGAGTTTCTGCTGAAGCTCCACTGGGACAGAAGGATCGACGATTATGTGTGTTCAGTTTGAGGAGGATGCCCCCATAGTGGAGGAGTTTGGGTTGCCGCCCGGGCTTACAGCAGACCACGACTTTCGACGTGACACAACGTTAGCGACAACGGCGCAGTCCTCGGGTGGCTTCACGTGGCCTCTCTTCCGGCCTATGGTGGTGTAGTGTTATTTTGTGTGCGTTTCTTTGCGTGCATTGTTTATATGGTGGTGGTGTTCGCTTCGACGCGTTATGTATTAATACTTCTTTTTCTTATATGATGTGGCAGTGCTCCGCCTTTAGTTTTAAAAAACATGAAAGCTAGAAAAAAGAATCGTAAAAGCTGCGGCTGACATGCACTGTGGAAACAATGGCCATGGAAGTAGCCTCGTTTAGTTTTCAAAGTTTGCCCCCCTAAATCCACAATAAAAAAATTCTCATTACATCAAAATATCGGCACATGTATAGAGTATTAAATATAGATAAAATTAAAAACTAATTGCACCGTTTTGTTATACTTTATGAAACGAATATTTTTAGCCTAATTAATCAATATTCTCAGCTAGCAACGGATCGTGCACCGATGCACGCCGTGAATCCAGGCACAGGTCACGACCACGTATCGGACGGGCAGTGGTCGTCTTTTGTTGTTTGCTACTCCCTATGTCTCATAATATAAGCATTTGAATCATTCGAACGCAAAAAATAACAGAACTGCTAAAAGACCTCTGTACCTCTCATTTTACACTATCCATCAACTTTTCATCCACCCTACCAATCCATTTAGTTTTGTCCTATCTTTAAGATGCTTATATTTTGACATAAAATTTAAACCTTAGAAAATGGTTACGTGTTGGACGGAGGGAGTAGTGACCATCGATGCCGGGATCTCCGTACATATATATCCACTGTATCCACTATGTGCTAGCAGTGTGATAGATGCGGGTCGACGCAGTAGTAGGGGGCGTTTGGATCCTTTACCGCGCCTTGCTTTGCCTAGCTCATTACATTAAAATATCGGAACATGTATAGAGTATTAAATATAGATAAAATTAAAAACAAATTACACAGTTTTGTTGTACTTTATGAGACGAATATTTTTAGCCTAATTAATCAATATTCTCAGCTAGCAACGGATCATGCACCCCGTGAATCCGGGCACAGGTCACGGCCACGTACTGGACGGGCAGTGGTCGTCTGTTGTTGTTTGCTACTCCCTCTGTCTCATAATATAAGCATTTAAAGCATTCAAATGTAAAAAATAGCAGAACTGCTAAAAGACCTATGTACCTCTCATTTTACACTACCCATCAACTTTTCATCCACCCCACCAATCCATTTAGTTTTGTCCTATCTTTAAGATGCTTATATTTTGACATAAAATTTAAACCTTAGAAAATGGTTACGCGTTGGATGGAGGGAGTAGTGACCATCGATGCCGGGATCTCCGTACATATATATCCACTGTATCCACTGTGTGCTAGTAGTGTGATAGATGCGGGTCGACGTAGTAGTAGGGGGCATTTGGATCCTTTACCGCACCTTGCTTTGCCTAGCTCCTCGATGTGTGTGCTGGTAATCTTCTTTTGCCTTGCTTCCGCATGAGGTCAGTCCCAGTGCAAGGTTTTATAGAGTTTCATGCACATTAAATAGGGCACATTTTAGATGATGTGGTAAAGAGTTAATGAAGAGAGAGATGAAATGGGTTTCATCCAGATGAAACTCTGTATACACAGTTTCCAACAAGTTTGTGTCTTGCATGCATTGTCTATGAAACATCAACAATGAAACAATGCATTATATGAACCATTTCATCTATGAATTAATTGTCTACTTGTTTATGTGGTGTCGGGGACAAACCCAGGGGGTCCCCTAATCATCGGGGTAAATCACCCTCAAAAAACGATATGCCACGAAAGGCCGAATCACCGACAGCCAGGAGGGGCCGCCAAGGCAGCTCGGCCCGTCACAGCCTATCGCGGCCCAAGAACCTCCGTCTCCGCCTCGCTCGAGGGCCGCGCACCCTCGAGCAGGCACAACGCAAACCCCGCCTCGCTCGAGGGCCGCGCACCCCGTCGAGCAGGCGAGCCGACTCCGCCTCGCTCGAGGCCAACTCTCTACTCAACGCGGCGCACTCCGGCGCCCCGCCCGACAACGACATTTAATGCCCGCCCCATCAGGCGGGCGCCAAAGTCAAAAGGCGATCTTTCCCCACGCCGCGCCGCTGACACCAATAGAGCTCGCTGTTCCACCTGCTCCGGTCACTGTGCGTCCTCACCGGCGCTGTGCGGACGCACGGGGCACTGCGCAAGGCCCTGTGCAGGCCGGCAGGCGTCATTCCGCACCACTATTCCACTCACTCCCGTCCTTTCCCCCCAGGGACACCCCTCGAATGGGCATGGGGAACCCTCGAGCGAATATATGAATAGCAACCGAGTATAGACTCCGATCAGGCACGACCTGGCAATGACGAACGCCGGGTCAAATCCACCAACTCTCGGCCATCCCCTGGTGAACCGGGCACATCGCGCACTGTGGTCGACAGCAACCACCATGCCGACCGTTGCTGCCAACTCCCGTCCTTCTTCACCTGCCCCGCCCTCGAAGTCAACCAGCGACGGGCAGCAGAACACGGACTACGGCAACGACACCCCTCGAAACCGCTCCAGGACAAGCACAGGGACGGCCATGACGCCCGCGGAAGCCGGAGCTCGCCATAAATCCTACGCCAGGGGCAAGGACGATGGCACGCCCGACGCCATGCTCTCCCGTACATATCCCTATAGCACACTGTACCTGTACTTGTAAGCCCCTCCCCCCTTCTCTCCTTGGCCTATAAAAGGAGGGAGGGGGCGAGAGAGGGAAGAGACTCAATCGCACACGCCGCCACACGCAATATTGACACTCGCCTCAATCACACTCGCTTTCAGGGACTTGGAGACTCCTCCTACTCTCCCGCCGTGCTTGTAGCCCCCTCTGCAAGCACTCCGGTGCAAGATAGTACAGCGCCCCGAGCGCACCCTGCTGGACGTACGACCTCACGGTCGGAACCAGGATAAACGCTTGTCTCATTGTGCTAGCTCTTGCATCGACCGTCAAGGGACGGGACACAGCGCATTCTGTTTGGCGCTGGGGATTGGCCGACCGATCCCAGCACCGACATGTGGCATTCTTGAAAACACAAAAATGAAATCCCGTCGAGAATAGCCTGAGAGCGATTTCCGCTAGCCTCGGCTGGCAAGGAGAGCCTTGCTTGCGCGGGAAAGGCAAGGCAGTGCTTGCCGAGGAACCGAACACCCCCGTAGTCTATACTCCCTCCATACTAGTAAAGAATGATGTTTAGGACAACGACACGGTCTCCAAAACGTAACTTTGACTTCTTATTCTTACAAAAAATATTTATTAAAAAATAATATATGTATGCTTTTATAAAAGTATTTTTTAAGAAAAATCTATTCATATGGTTTTTACATTTTCAAACTCAATGGTTTAAAAGTTATTCATGATTTATATTCCCAATGTTTGACTAAAATCTTGTCCAAAACATCATTTTTTACCAATACGGAGGGAGTACGCCGTTGGGCTTCTCCGTCCACCACCACCTAGCTTTTTTTAACATCACATAGCTTTTATTAATCACACAGAAGGATTACAATTACTGGCCACTAACCCCAACTCTGGGATATAGCCAAGCCAAAATTAATATCTTTCGGTGGCTGACACCATGCCTGCACAACAATGTGCCGCTGACTTAGCATCTCTATGCACCCACTCAACTCTAAACGATGAGAAGCTCCTGCCAAGCTCTGTAATATCGTGTCAAAGTCCTCCAATCGACGAGCGTGTTCCATCCGTCGACGGTTTGTCAAACCCTGGCAATCCACTTCATGCATCACCAACACATAACCCATCTCCGCGGCCAGTTCCAGCCCTTCCTTCGCTGCCATCGCCTCTGCCGTCAGGGCATCAGAAACATGGTCGCACCACCTTACCGCCGCTGATAGCCCCCTATCAGTGTGGTCACGAATCACAACCCCGCTACTCCATGTGTAATTCCCAACATTGAAAGCTGCATCAGTATCGCAATGCCGATTCCGCGGTCGACCGCAAATTCCTTAGACTCGTTAGAATATTGGACCGACACGTTTATATGGTTTATCGTGTCGACGTAAGTTTTCACCGATTAGAGCGTTGAAGTCAACAGTAACACACATGAAGTTGAAGCGCCAGCCGCAATCTCTTGCCTTCTCTGATTCGTCAACATGTACGTGTGAAGTGAATTCAAGATGCGCCAACACATTCGTCTATCTAAAGTCCCGTGTTGTATAGTTATATATAAGTACTCTAATCTCGTACGTTCACCTTCACCCTAGTCTCTCTCTGCTCGTTTGATCCACACAATGCTTCTTATCTCAATCTCGCCAGCAAAGCTTGGCTCCCTCCTCCGCTACACTGTTGTGCGCTACTCGATCTGCGTCTCCCCGCTCAAGATGGTGATCGCTAGAGCTGCTCCTGAGCCACTGGCTGAGACTTGGAGGAGTTGTACTGTCGTGTATTCCTCCAACTCATCATGTGGAATGGCAACCAGGACAAAGTAGTCGTGGTGTGCATACATGGGGACAGATACGAGCCCTTTGTCATGGCGCCCGTCTGCTTGGCCAACAAGCTGAAGAGGTATAACGCCTTCACCATTGCGAGAGACGGCGATGGTCAAGACCACCATTTAATTTGTTGTTCATGGAGGTCCACGATCTGGCGAATGTGGACAAGCTTCATTGCCACTATTGGAGGTGTTGGAACGAGTATGTTTAGTTCAGGCTAATGATGATGTTCAACATTCTTGAGGCCTACTGCTTTATCGAGAGAGCAGGCCGTTCTCGGGAGCCGTAATAGTTTAGGTTCTTGTATATAAAAATGATATATAATATATGAACAATTTATTCTAACTTTTCATAAAGTTTTTAAATATCAGAATGATTGGTCATTGTAATCGGATATTAGATAGATCTATTAGAATGTATAGTCACTCTAGCTGGTCTTTTTCTACACTGATTAGAATATGTGTGAACCAGGAAGTTCATCGCGTGCTCCATCTATCGTTTGGATTTTTCGTGTCCAGTTTACTTGATGGCAACCGCCCCACTAGGGCCAACCGCACTGGAGAGTCACATTGTCTCACTAGAGAACCTCACATCCGCACCGGTTGGGAACATACTTTAGCACCGGATTCCCAACCGGTGCTAAACTTCCGGTGCTAAAGGGGTACCCTTTAGCACCAGGTAGAATAACCGGTGCTAAAGGCCCTGCCTACACCGCGGGGATAGGAGGGTCTTTAGCACCGGTTGGTGTATACAACCGGTGCTAAAGGGCCTGGATTTTTTTTTGGGTTACTTTTTACAGCCGCCATGCATGTACGTTTATATATGTATTATGATACGTATTCAAACATGTATTCAGCTGCCATGCATGTAGTACTATATATTCATATTAGCTAGACATATAATCAAAATAGAAGATATATATATATATATTATAATTTTGATATCGAACTAGAGTTATATATTTGAACTGTATATTACAAATTAAGAAATCCGACTAGAGGAACGACTTGACGGCGCATCCTCCAGGGGGAGATGGAATTCTCCACGGGGATTAACGACCTCGTCCCAAATCCATCCAATGAGCTGTTCTGCAATTGCGTCTATTCTCTCTTGATCGAGTCTATCTTCTTCCAGTCTCATCATCTATAATTTGCAAATAATTGGAAATATTAATTCCATGGAATTGAAGACAACAAATGTGCAATTAATAATCATTTAATATAAAATAAATGCTTTACTTACAAATACAAATGTCCGTCTATATTAAATAATCATTTATTATAAAACAAAGTGTTTTTCTTATTAATACAAACATAGTAATTATTAAATGAAGCCCTATATTTATAAATAATCATTTATTATAAAACAAAGTGCCTTACTTATTAATTCAAATTTAATAATAATATTATTTATTATAAATGAATCCCATTATCAATAAATGAAGCCATATATTTCTAAATAATATAATTTATTACAAAATCAAGTGCTTTTTCTACAAAAATAGTAAATATATCAAATTAAAACCTGAAAATGTGTTACGTACCATAACATCATGGTGACTCATCTTTTTCATCGACCAATTGAGCATGTTATCACAAACATAATATGCACATAGATTATTTCCCGACCCCTGTTGGCAACACTGTCGATCAAAAAATAAAGTTAAGTAAAATTCATATAATAGGTTAGCGGAGACCTACACGTACAAATTACTTGCTTACCGGAAAGTCAGTCTTCCATGTGAGTGTTTCATGGATCATACCAGGGTTATCTTGACGAAATTGAATCCACGCCCGGTGAACCAAAAAGTTGTGTTAAATCATTGTGATTGTAAGGGCAGAATTGAGTTAAATGGGTAAATATATGTCACCTTGTAAACATGTTAATGATGTTCTGGTAAGCATATGTTGGAGACTTCAATGAATCAAAGACGTGGACGATACCCCGGTCGGGACACAATATGATTAAGATCCAATGAAAACTGTATACATGTAGACATTATAATGAGAAATAAAATTGAACGGCAATAGTATGGAGTCCATAAAATTTTGTATAGGCACTATAAGTAGATACATGTTTAGGTACTCACCCGAAGTTGTACGACAATAGTATGGAGTAGCAATAATTTTTTTTTTGGAGATACTTGTATAAATTTTGATATGTTTCCTCTGGATTGATCAAAATCATTTTGTCACTTATCCTTGTCGGGTCCATGTAACCAATGTCAAATATTCCTTCCCTCCGACATCTTTGAATCTCCATTCTGCATTGTTAAGCAATAAAGGGCGCGTCAACAAATATTAAAGTTTTTTTTCAAGTGTCAAATGTAAATGAGAACAAAGCACTTACAATACCCAACAGGCGACCAAAGACACGTCCATGTCGTCTTTGTGGTACACCTGATATATATCCTTAAACTCCAACCAGAGGGTTTCCTCGCCATTGAAAAAATCTTGGTCCTTTACGCGAACTCCAAACATGCGCCTTTTGCTTCTTGAATGTTCCAGATACCACTGATGGAAACGGCGCATCTTTGTTTGTAGCGTGCTCTCCATTTCTGGACCGACCAAAGGCTGGCCAAGCTTAAATGGCCACCTGAACGATGTGCTCACAGGGATTTCTTTTTCTCCCGTGATTTCCTCTCTTGAGAGTCCTGTCTCGGCCATTTGTCGTTGCACGTTCAGCTCGTACTCAGTTGCCAACTGAGGCAACGACTCCTGAGGTTGGTTGCCGAGCTGAGCAACAGGTTTGGACGCCGCCGCCTTCCTCTTCCCTTGAGATTTCAGTAATGAGCGGTCATAGTCTGATACCTGTGCCCTCTTCTGTTGTCCCCTAGTCAAATTTTGGAGGAAGGATTTTGCCGTGGTGGGGTCAATCTTCGGCTCTGGTTGTTTTCTCGTGAAAAGTTGCCTCTTTACGTCTTCTTTAACAGAGGCATCGAGCTCTTCTTGAGTCAGGTCGTAAGCTTTTTTCGGTGGTGCAGGCTTCTCTTTGACCTTCCGTGGCTTCTTCTGTGGTGGACGGGCCAAGCTAGCCAGTTTAGAGCACTTCTTTAGTTCAGGCTTCTGCTGCGGTGGAGACGGAGACTTCCGCCGTGGAGGAGATGGAGACGGAGACGGGTTTGCGTCATGAGCTCCAAGAGAATCGTGATCCGGTGGACCTCTTGGAGACGGGGGATCTGAAGGAGACTTGGTGCTACAAGGTATGGCGATGTCTCGCTTGCTCCATAGAATGATCCCGTGAGAACACTCCCCGAGTTTTGTTTCTCCGTCACCTCCGGCGCTGTCAAGTTCCAAGTCATTCCAGTGGTAAACGACTTGCTCCACCTCAACGGGTACGTAACCATGTGGAATCTCCATGCAATGCCATCTTTGACCTGGTTCCACTGGTTTGGTCATACCGTATGCAACCTAATAAAATAAGTAGAAAGGAAGTTAGTAAATGAATAATATTTATGATGATATTTACGAAATATACAAACTAATGTCGCATACGTACCACCACAGATATGTTCTTCTGCCTCATGACAAGCTCACACGCGGTCCGTTGAGTTATTTCATCCACGGGGTAACGAACTGGTTCAGACTGAGGTGCGGGAATGTCTTCATGACCTTGTACATGCTCTGTGGAAGCGTGGCTGCTTCGATGTTGTGGAGGGCTAAGAAGGATCTTGGAGAGGTACATGCTCTGTGCTGGCGGTTCCTGTGGCTTGTATCTGCAGCCATGCTAACTTCATTCGCCGCCCCGTCTCTACCTCCATTTCCTGTATCTTTGAGCCCTGGGCGGCTACCGTTTCCTCTAGGTCCCTCACCCTCTGCTCATATTCCGCCTTCTTCCTCGAACGGCTCCTATAGGAGGCGGCGTCCTCTTTGAAACCTTTCTTCCATGGTACTATGCCTACGCCGCGAGTACGTTCAGGATGCTCCTTGTTTCCTAAGGCATAGGTTAGCTCATCTCTGTCTCTATCAGGAACAAATTCTCCCCTCTCAGATGCCTTAAGGATATTGATGAGACGTTGAGCTAGTTCTCGCAAGTCCTCGCCAAAAAGTAAAGAGCCGTCAATCGGACTGAGGGTGCCTCCATGACCATAGTACCAATGCTTGGATCGTGTGGGCCAGTCATGTGTCACTGGATGAATGCCTCTAGCAAATAGAGATTCTTCCTTTATAACCTCCTGAACCTATTCTATGGGTGTACTTCCTATTACCGGCATTGTCAGCATTTCTAGTGGTCATACTTGACCCTTCTTCGGAGTTTTTGTACTCCAAGAACGATTCCCAAGCATCATGGGTGATGGATGGATGCTTCGCTGGATCCGGTGCTTCTCCGGTAATGAGATAATTCTTGTACAATTTTTTCTTGTAATCCTGGAACAGAATTGCCATCTTTTTCATTGTTCAATCCTTCAGTTGCTCTTCATGACTGCTTGGTCATTCGAAAATTCCTTTGAAGTCCGCCCATAGCATCTCCTTCTCAGTATTGGGCAACACGTGCGGCTCAGTAGGGTCCGTGGATTTCCATTTTCTGATGCTAATGGGCACGCGTTCTCGTAGAACAACCCCGCACTGAGATATAAATTTTCTGGCCACTAGTTTGGGCTCAACTGGCTCCCCATCGTCCTCAATATAGACGCAATTGGTTCTGATACCAAATATTTGATTCAATAAGAACTGGTCATTATCCTCTAGCAAGGGTTCGCTAGGGTGGTTGTCCGCCATCTATAGGAATAAAAATAATTTGTAAGCAATAAATATAAATAAATATAGATATGGGGTTTAGGGTTAGGGTAGGGGGTTTAGGGTTTGGGTTTCGGGGTTTAGGGTTAGGGCTAGGGGGTTTAGGGTTTGGGTTTTGGGGTTTAGGGTCAGGGCTAGGGGGTTTAGGGTTTGGGTTTTGGGGTTTAGGGTTTAGGGTTTAGGGTTAGGGCTAGGGGGTTTAGGAAATGGGTTTCGGGGTTTAGGGTCAGGGCTAGGGGGTTTAGGGTTTGGGGTTTAGGGTTAGGGCTAGGGGGTTTAGGAAGCAGGTTTTGGGGTTTAGGGTCAGGGCTAGGGGGTTTAGGGTTTGGGTTTTGTGGTTTAGGGTTTAGGGTTAGGGCTAGGTTGTTTAGGAAAAGAGTTTTGGGGTTTAGGGTTTAGGGTTTAGGGTTAGGGCTATGGGGTTTAGGGTTAGGGCTAGGGGGTTTAAGGTTAGGGCTAGGGGGTTTAGGGTTTGGGTTTTGGGGTTTAGGGTTTGGGTTTCGAGGTTTAGGGTTTGGGTTTCGAGGTTTAGGGTTAGGGGGTTTAGGAAACGGGTTCGGGGTTTAGGGTTTAGGGTTAGGTCTAGGGGGTTTAGGAAATGGGCTAGGGGGTTTAGGGTTTGGGTTTTGGGGTTTAGGGTTTGGATTTCGGAGTTTAGGGTTAGGGCTAGGGGTTTAGGGTTTAGGGTTTAGGGTTAGGGCTAGGGGGTTTAGGGTTTGGGTTTCGGGGTTTCTTAGGGTTTAGGGTTTAGGGTTTGGGGTTTAGGGTTAGGGCTAGGGGGGTTTAGGAAATAGGTTTTGGGGTTTAGGGTCAGGGCTAGGGGGTTTAGGGTTTGGGTTTTGGGGTTTAGGGTTTAGGGTTAGGGCTAGGTTGTTTAGGAAACGGGTTTTGGGGTTTAGGGTTTAGGGTTTAGGGTTAGGGCTATGGGGTTTAGGGTTAGGGCTAGGGGGTTTAAGGTTAGGGCTAGGGGGTTTAGGGTTTGGGTTTTGGGGTTTAGGGTTTGGGTTTCGAGGTTTAGGGTTAGGGCTAGGGGGTTTAGGGTTAGGGCTAGGGGTTTTAGGAAACGGGTTCGGGGTTTAGGGTTTAGGGTTAGGTCTAGGGGGTTTAGGAAACGGGCTAGGGGGTTTAGGGTTTGGGTTTTGGGGTTTAGGGTTTGGGTTTCGGGGTTTAGGGTTAGGGCTAGGGGTTTAGGGTTTAGGGTTTATGGTTAGGGCTAGGGGGTTTAGGGTTTGGGTTTCGGGGTGACGGATTTGGGTTTCGGGGTTTTGGGTTAGGGCTAGGGGGTTTAGGGTTTGGGTTTCAGGTTTTAGGGTTTAGGGTTAGGGCTACGGGGTTAGGGTTTGGGTTTCTGGGTTTTGGGTTCGGGCTAGGAGGTTTAGGGTTTGGGTTTTGGGGTTTAGGGTTAGGTCTAGGGGGTTTAGGGTTTGGGTTTCGGGGTTTAGGTTTAGAGCTAGGGGGTTTAGGGTTTCGGGGTTTAGGTTTAGGTCAGACCGGTTTTCCATGGGTATAACGGCTAGTTTTTGTGTGTGGGGTATTTATACCCCCTAGCCCTCACCTTTGAGGGCTGCTGGTTCATTTGGGTCTCTTGGGCGACCAGAAGCAATTCAAGCACCAACAAGCTCTCCCCAAGCCTCTCTTTGTGAGAGTTGATTGAATTTGTTCATATCCTTGGATTGGGTTGAGAGAGGGAATGTGTGTGAGCAATAGAGAGCTAGTGTGAGCTAGCTAAACCAGTTAGGAGTGAATCCTTAGCTTGAGTACTCGCGGTTGAGGTCTAGCATCTATTTGAAGCATTTGTTACTCTTGGAGGTGAAGCCTCCTAGACGGCTAGGCGTAGCCGGTGAGCCACCAAGGTTGTGGTGTGCCACGGATTGTTTGTGCAGGTGTGGTCTTGCCTTCTTCGGGAAAAGATCAAGTTAGTGGAATCGAGGAGATAGCTCGACCTTTGGGTCACTACGGGCTTCCTCAACGGAGACGTAGGATTCGCTGCGCTTTTGGGCGGCCTTTGGGCAACAGCGAATCTGAACTTCGGGAAACAATTCGCCGCGTCTCCATTTTGGGTTGCCTCACAATTTCCTTTCTAGCACATATATTTGCTTCCGCTTCGATCTAATTGGTTGTGCTTATCTTGTGTGCAGGGACTAGTTGGACCTGCTAGAAATCATCTACACAAGCACTACATCAAGTTGCTTTTGTGCTAGAGGTCAAAAAGGGGGTTAATTAACATTCAACCGGTCTGACCGGTTTTGGTTCTGACATAGTCATATTTCCAGCTAAAGTTGTATCCGGAGTATCCGGAGGTGTTGCGGAGTCTCCGGTCTTAACCCCGGAGTATCCGACGTACCCTCGGAGTATCCAGAGTTGAACTGACAGTTTGTTTTAAGTATTGGAAATTTGCAGAATCACCTATTCACCCCCCTCTAGGTGACATCACGGTCCTTTCAATTGGTATCAGAGCTTGGCCTCACAACAAGAAGACCAAGAGGGACGAAAGTGCAAGAATTGGGACTATCCAAGCTCTCACCGAGGAGCTTGAGAAAGTCAAATCTATGAATGCCTCTTTGGTCAGTAAGTATGATGTATTGGTCAATGAATATATTTGTGCCACTAACTCGCTCTCATGTGTAGCGGCCGTGGAAGAAGAAAACCAAGTGCTCAAGCAACAACTTGGTTTGCTAGCTAGTGAGCATGAGTTGCTACAAGCAAAACATGAGAAACTCTTGTGTTCTCATGAAGAGATTGTAGAGGCACATGTTTTGCTAGACATAGCTCATGAGGTTATGGTAACATCGGTAAAATCCTTTGAACCTCAAACTCACACATGCACATGCTCACAAGTTGAAATTTCATGATCTTGTGATAACCCATGTTGCTCCCAAGCAACAAATTCTTGTGATGAGCATGTGATTGTAGAATCTTGTGACGACCTCATTGCTAAAGAAAATGAAGATCTCATGCAAGAGGTTGAAAGGCTAAAGAAGGACTTGATCAACTTGAAGGGCAAGGGTCAAGTGCAACCTTCTCAAGATAACCGTGACTACATGGTGAAGAAGCTTGAGAAGAGACAAACCGCCACTAGCCCAAGTCCTCAACAAGACCAAGCTCACAAGCACAAGATTCCCGCTGGTGAGAAGAAGAGCCTTGATCATATCAAATGTTTCAAGTGCTCAACGATGGGACACTATGCATTCATGTGTCCACCCAAGAGGAACAAGAAGAAGTCCCCTACAAGAAGAGAGAAGCAAAGAGCAAAGACAAGGGTATATTTCAGATGCAAGGAAAAGGGTCACTTGATTGCCAAGTGCCCAATTCCACAAAGTGTTGTCTGCTTAGCCAAAACCGGTCTGACCGGTTTGGCAAACTGGTCTGGCCGGTTTCAGGCAGCAGCAGCCCAACCACCTCTTAAGAGGGCCTCTCAAGTCAACACATCAAGCAAAAGGCCAAAAACTGATGATGACCACAAGAAGAAAGTCAGAAGAGGTTCAAGAGGGGTCCGAAGCCGTATTTGCTACACGTGCCGGACCAAGGGACATTTGGGTAAGGATTGTCCAAATGGTAATGTTCCCAAATCCAACCTCGTTCATTATGACTTTGCTAAGCTTAGGAAGGACAAAGTGAGCACCTATGCTACTAGAGTGATTGACACACCTCAAACTAGCATAAGGGCCATTTGGGTTCCTAAGCATCTTGTGACTAACCTTGTTGGACCCAACATGAGTTGGGTACCAAAGAGTGCTTGATGAGATAGCGGGGACAAAGAGATGCATTGGAAGCTTGGCTTGAAAGCAATTATTTGTGATCATATGGCTAGCCAAGAAAGATGCTTCCGCTTGACAACTTATACCCAATGTCATCTCGGTAACATTGTGCTTAATTTGATTAAGTTTCAGTCACTCATTCCTTTGATGGGGATCAAGTGTTTCAAGTTCTATAAATCATGTGACACTTGATAGTGACTAAAACTATATTCATGAATTTGCTCGATATATGCCATGTGGTGCTTTTAATAGCTCTATTGTGGAGCAAGGTCTTGTCATGTGCAGGAAAACATTGCAATGAAGATTGGATGTTAACACGACAAGACACAAGCAAAGTCACTCGAGTGGCACAAGTCTGGCAAAACCGGTCTGACCGGTTTGCCAAACCGGTCTGACCGGTTTGGCCTAGAAAAGTGCTACTTGAGTAAATAAGTGAGAAATGAAGATGAAGATGACATAATTCTTGAAGTTCTCATTTTGGCATATATCTATCAACTTATACCTATGTGGTAGTAAGTTTTCTTGGCACATTTCAATACAAAGTAATTTATTATGTGCCGTGATCAAATATTGAAATAATCCACCCATGTCCCTCATAAGACAAAATGCATGTCTCATGCCTTCCATGCATGATGCACATATTCAGGGGGAGATTACTTCAATATTTGTGTCTTTGAGACTAACATTTCTTTTAGTGAACTTGTAGTCTCAATGGTGAGAGATCAATTCTCTCAATTGGAGTTGTCATTTCAATTTGCGATCCAAAGCGTGCATGTGAGCTTCTCCTACACAATACATCACATATACACTAGAGAAAAGGAATTTGGTCTATAATATGAGGTTTCATATTTAATGACCCATTTGCCATCCACATATAAAGGTCATTAATGTGAAACTTGTTGTTGTGCAAATTAAAGTATTCTTTCTCTTGCCCAATGGCTTATCTCATGGGAGAATACACATTGCTTAAATCGATTATATTGCACAACATGTGTGGCTAGAGGCAAAGGTATGATCTCTATTGACTAGTATTTACCTTGTGCATCTAGGCTCTATATCATGCTAGTGTGTGCATTTGCATGCGCCTATATTGAGTGGCTCTCTTGTGTATCCATTAGATATTTGGTGGACACCTTTTAACATTGACTTACCGTCAAAAGCTTTTTTAGTGCAAATGGTGTGAGCTAAATATGCTATTGTGATCCATAGCTCAATATAAGTGCATGTCATTGTGTGACATAGGATATTGTTTGAAAACTCAACTAGCATGATAGGGTATGTGCTATTTTGAAAATATTTGAGTTTTGGTCGTTTGACCGTTGTTGATCTATTTGTGACTATAGTTAACTTTGCTTGATTGATGGCTAGTCACAAATAGTGAGATATTCTCAAGTCCATAAATCCTTATCTATCCCTCCATCTCTTTCCCATCTCTCTTGGAAGAAGCAAGAGTTAGTGGAGCTTTTGGACTTTACATATCTATCTCTTCCAAGTGCACTCAAGGTCTCAAGTGGTTCTGCTGTCTTGGACACCCTGGAATATCCGGGACCATGCTGGAACTTTATTGTTCCGAGTACCCCTTCTGTTTTGGATGTTCTCGGATAATCTGGAAAGCACCCGGAGTGTCCAGGGTCACAGGTTTTATTGGAAATCTTTCTCTCCTCTGAAGACAACCATGAGATTTTTGAAGATCAAGATCACATTATGCACTCTCAGATCAAGTGAAGAATCTTTGGAGCTCAAATCTGCAGTATTTGGACAAGTTCCAGCTGCCTGGGAGAAACCGGTCTGACCGGTTTCCCAAACCGGTCTAACCGGTTTGGCCCAGACAGCTGGCCCCACATGGATTTAACCCCTCCCGTGATTCTCTCTCTCCTTCCTTACCTTTTCACCACGAGAACACTTCTCCTCCTCCAGTTTTCACCGCAAGAGGACGCCCTATGGAGATTTCTTGATTTATCCAAGGAAAAGGAGGATTCTTGGTAGGACTGGAGTGTCCCAAGGCTGCTAGATTGGCTTCCCATCAAGTTTTGGATTCAAATCTTCATCTTCTCTCGTTCTCAAGGCCCTCAAGGTATTCAAATGTTCTCATCGCCCGATCTACTCACTCGATGAATATCTTTCGAAACCCTTTGGTAGAACATCTTCTGACATGTCTAGGAACCTATCCCTAAGAGATCAATGGATTTGGTGGGCTACATTTTGCGAACCAAGGATTTGCACCTTCACTGCCAAAAGCGGTCTGACCGGTTTGGGCAATGAAGGCACAAGTCCTTCGTTTGCACCGTGTTTGGCCTCCATAAAGTGTAGGGATAATTTATCTTGTAGTATATCACTCATATCTTGACCTAGCAACTGTCTAGGTTTGACCCCAACTCGATTCGGTTCAGCTCAGGTGAAACCGATCTGACCGGTTTCTAAAACCGGTCTGACCGGTTTGGCTCTGAGCTATCTCAAATCTTATTGGATGCTCTCAAATTGAACCAATCTCATGTCAATCTCAGTCTTGGTACTTATTCTATGTATTCCATATCTTGTGAACCCAGGAAAGACAGTGGATGATGCTGAGGGGAACGCACGCCGAAAGAATCAAAAAGAGTCGCCAAGATCCATCCATTGGCAGCAGCTCACATGCAGGTGGTGGCAGGTCATTGAGGCCTAGAAGGCCAAAGAGGGCAGCCGATCAGCAGATTGAGGAAGTGGATGAACATGTGACCACTTCAAGCGATGATGATGAGGATGATGTGTATCGGTTTCAGCCACGACATGTGAGTGGGGCAGCAGTTGATGATGATGAGGATATGGCAGAAGATCAGGGAGAGGAAGATGAGGAAAAAGAGGGACATGATGATGAGGGTGGAGAGCCACCATTCCCTAGAGTCAGAGAGCCGACTGCCCCTGCTACTTGGAGAGTTGTTAATTACAGGGGGCTCGGAATGACAGATACAGCTAGGGATCAGAGGAGAATAAGTCAAATAGGTGCCCCGAGGACAGCTACTGATTATCGCTTTCACACAGCCTTTCAGCAGGACTATTATCAGACGGCTGTGATTAGAGGGAGGATTATCTGTGAGCAGCACTGGATAGACTGGGAGTACATGGAGAAAGCTGAAAATGTGATCTTTGATCAAATCATTGAAACATGCAAAGCAAGAAAGATTTTCTCCATCATGGGCTACCAGAGGGATTGGAACATAGAAGTAATAGCTCAGTTCTATGCCACAGTCTACTTTGAGGGAGATGAGCTAGAGACCAGGAGGATGCATTGGATGACCAAGGGGACCTCGTATAGCATTTCTTATCTAGCCTTTGCAGAGTGTCTTGGTTTCAGGCAGGCTGACAGGAGACGCCACAGGCTGCATTTAGATGGAACTTTTCCAGCTGAGAACATGAAGTTCATGTACCCGAGCACAGAGACAGGGAACTTTGGCAAAGTAGCTGGCCTATACTCATACTATCAGGTGCTGAACAGGATGCTTAGAGCGACACTTGCCCCCAGAGGCGGCAACACTTCAGAAGTGTCCTTGTTCGGCAAGAATTTGCTAGCTAGAATGAGGCCGAGTGAAGACAAGTTCTGTGTGGGTGACTACATTTGGGAGGAAATAAAGCACATATCTGAAAATCCTCAGAAGCTTTGTGGATATGCACCTTATATCATGAAGGTCATAGAAATGGTGACGCGCACTAGGTTTCGTTGTGATGCATCTCATGGACGACTGCGTGTGCCCATTCCAAAGAAGATTAGGCTTCCATCTCCACGAGCAGACCAAGCAGACACTGATGCAGCAGAGGATGAGCAGCAGCAGCAGCATGGGGAGCAGCCACAGCCTTTTCAGCAGCAGCCTGACCAAACCGGTCTGACCGGTTTGGCAAACCGGTCTGACCGGTTTGGATCTGGCAGCAGTGCACAGCTCGAGCAAAGGACATCTCCAATCAGAAAATTCTTTTCTATGTTCACAGGGATTTGCAAAGGTCAGCGGGATGTCCGGGTGGATCTTAGGCAGCAGAGGATCGACAACAAGAAGACTCGTGATGAGTTCAAGAAATTGCGTGCCGTGTTGAGTCCGGACAACCCTCCATCTCCCATCTCTCCACCTCCTGAGTTGCCGGAGATTCCCCCGCTTAGAGACATAATGACAGATCACATGAATGCGGGTTATTTTGAGGAGTATGGTGACATCTTTGGATATGGACACGTTGGGTCGAGCACACAGCCTCCATCAGCTCCTCCTCAGACAGTTGGTGCTCCAGGGACCATGCCATACATACCTACTTCAGAGGGAGACTTGTTTGGTTCCTCGTTTGGATTTGCACCTTCAGGACCTACCTATGCAACTGCTACACTACCGTCCACGTCATATGACTATGCTGGTACATCATCATCTATGGCGGGACTTCAGTTCTCGAGTGCACCATCTCCATCTCCCGGAGACTTTGCTTCACAGGCAGCGGCTTCCATCTTCGGACCCACTTCTGCTCCTAGTCATGGTGAGTTTAGCATATCTACATCTTCTTCCATGACTAGCACATCTGAATCACTCTCACACTATCACACATATACATTCGATTGAGTGAAGGTTTTCATTGGACTACTACTTCTTCGTCAGATGATCATAGCCCGACCTTCTAATTGCGGCGAAGATGTGGATGCATGACGAATGGTGGGAGCAGGACTACAAGCTTCTCCAGGCCCTTTTATGGATGATTGATGACAAAGGGGGAGAAGAATGGATTAAAGCGTCAAGTTTCAGCAGTTTCTTGTAGTCTGTCAGACTAACCGGTTTTTAGAACCGGTCTGACCGGTTTCTGCTGTGTGTGCAGAAACATGGATGTAATAAATTAGATTTTATCTCATTTGTGGACTTGAGGACTTGTAATGTGTGCTACTATGTGTGTTAAACTCATTTATGTATCCTAAGTGACATTATGTTAGTGTGATATGCATGTGTTGGTTGATGTGATGGTTGTGTGTGTGCTGTCTGGGCAAAACCGGTCTGACCGGTTTGCCAAACCGGTCTGACCGGTTTGGCCTGAGACAGCACATGCACTTCATTTTATGCTATTGAATGATCTACATGTCATATGCATCACGAGTTATTTTATTTTGTCACACACACTTGTTGCACATGTTGGATGCTGAGATATAGGGGGAGCTCTCGTTTTCTTCCTTTTATATGCATTTGGCATGTGAGGCCAAATTTTTGATATTCCACTCAAAGCACATATTAAGGGGGAGCTCACTATATATCTCAAATGTTTAGAGCCTTAAATTTCATATCTTTTTGTAAGCTTTAATCATGTTGTCATCAATCACCAAAAAGGGGGAGATTGAAAGTGCATCTAGGTACTTAAGTGTTTTGGTGATTTGTATGACAACATGATTTGTAATCTAACTTGTTTGCTTAAGTATATGAGCATGGGATTATTCTTATGGATATTCATGTCATGTAATTGTTAATAAGAATATGCGCTCTATTGGTTTAATAGTGTGAAAGCAAACAAGTGGATGTGATCCCATGTGATTAATATAGACAATGACAAGTAAATAGAAATGACAAATGAGACAAGAAGTGATGCTTATGGATAGGTCTCATTTAGAAGAAGCTTGTCAAATAATATTGGGACAACTCAATTGAAGACATTGAATATATCTCGGATAGTTGAAGACATGGATTTCAATGTGGTTTTCATATGGATGCAAAGCAAAGCCTAGCTTAAAGCGGCAAGATAGGATGGAAGGGATCAAACTAGATGGCTAGTGACGAGGTACTAAGCGAAGAGAAGGACAAGAGTCGTCTTGTGGCCGAGGAACTTTGCTAGGGTGAAGGAACTAGTCTTGTGGATTGATCCCTAGGCATTAATCAAGCCATAACTAGTGAAGCAATGCAATGCGTCTAATCATTGTTTAATCATATGAAGAAGTGGCTTATGAATTGGTATGGATTAGTGATCATACACTTGGAAATTCAAAGCCACTAGCTCAAGTTGGATTCGCTCAGCGAGAATGGAATGTTGAAGCCCTCAAGTTGATAATTGATCAAGTATGGCGTTAATGAAGACATAAAAGCTCAAGTAGAGGTTTTATTTATTATTTGCAATCTTGAGTATAGGAATGCCGTACTATGAAGACGGATGCAACATTAATTGTTTGACTACACACCAAAAAGTGCTCATAGGTCAACCCATGTGAGATAGCCTTTGAGAGGAGCGTTTTTGGACTTAGTGTGCTGGCTGGTCCAAAACCGGTCTGACCGGTTTTGGAAACCGGTGTGACCGGTTTGGGAGCTCAGGAGTGTAACGGCTAGTTTCGTTTGAAAACCGGTCTGACCGGTTTGGGAAACCGGTCTGACCGGTTTTCCACGGGTATAACGGCTAGTTTTTGTGTGTGGGGTATTTATACCCCCTAGCCCTCACCTTTGAGGGCTGCTGGTTCATTTGGGTCTCTTGGGCGACCAGAAGCAATTCAAGCACCAGCAAGCCCTCCCCAAGCCTCTCTTTGTGAGAGTTGATTGAATTTGTTCATATCCTTGGATTGGGCTGAGAGAGGGATTGTGTGTGAGCAATAGAGAGCTAGTGTGAGCTAGCTAAACCAGCGAGGAGTGAATCCTTAGCTTGAGCACTCGCGGTTGAGGTCTAGCATCTATTTGAAGCATTTGTTACTCTTGGAGGTGAAGCCTCCTAGACGGCTAGGCGTCGCCGGTGAGCCACCAAGGTTGTGGTGTGCCACGGATTGTTTGTGCAGGTGTGGTCTTGCCTTCTTCGGGAAAAGATCAAGTTAGTGGAATCGAGGAGATAGCTCGACCTTTGGGTCACTACGGGCTTCCTCAACAGAGACGTAGGATTCGCTGCGCTTTTGGGCGGCCTTTGGGCAACAGCGAATCTGAACTTCGGGAAACAATTCGCCGCGTCTCCATTTTGGGTTGCCTCACAATTTCCTTTCTAGTACATATATTTGCTTCCGCTTCGATCTACTTGGTTGTGCTTATCTTGTGTGCAGGGACTAGTTGGACCTGCTAGAAATCATCTACACAAGCACTACATCAAGTTGCTTTTGTGCTAGAGGTCGAAAAGGGGGTTAATTAACATTCTTGTGTTTCTCAGTCAGAAACCGGTCTGACCGGTTTCCCAAACCAGTCTGACCGGTTTTGGTTCTGACTTAGTCATATTTCCAGCTAAAGTTGTATCCGGAGTATCCGGAGGTGTTGCGGAGTCTCCGGTCTTAACCCCGGAGTATCTGACGTACCCTCGGAGCATCTAGAGTTGAACTGACAGTTTGTTTTAAGTATTGGAAATTTGCAGAATCACCTATTCACCCCCCTCCTCTAGGTGACATCACGGTCCTTTCACATACAAAATTATATATAAGCATATAAATAATAACAAATTATATATAACAAATTAAATAACAAATTATATAACAAATTAAATAACAAATTAAATAACAAATTATATACCAAATTATATACCAATTTATATAACAAATTATATACCAAATTAAATAACTAATTATATAACAAATTAAATAACAAATTAAATAATAAAATTAAATAACAAAATGAAAACAGAAATCGACCGAGGCGGCGGGTGCGGGCGACGGGCGGCCGCCGATGAGCTCGGGCGAGGGGCGACGGGCGCGGGCGACGGCGGAGCAGGCGGCGGCGTGGGCGACGGGCGACCGGCGGCGACGGGCCACGGGCAGCGCAGGCGAGGGCGCGGGCGACTAGCGGCGGCGCGGGCGAAGGGCGATGGCGCGGGCGACGGGGACGGGCGACGGGCGCAGGAGCTGGACCGGCGGCGGAGGCGGGCGAGGAATGCGAGAAGTGAGGAGAGGAGAGCGGGCGGGCGGTTATATGGGGCGGCGCCTTTAGCACTCGGTGAGGGAAAGACCCGGTGCTAAAGGCTCAGTAGCACCGGGTCTTTCCTCCACCCGGTGCTAAAGGCCACCACATTAGCACCGGGTGGATACAACACCCGGTGCTAATGAGTCTTTAGCACCGGGTGTAAGCACACCCGATGCTAAAGAGGTGCCCAGGGTGGCTAAAGGCCACCACATTAGCACCGGGCCGGGTGGATACAACACCCGGTGCTGATGAGTCTTTAGCACCGGGTGTAAGCACACCCGGTGCTAAAGAGGTGCCCAGGGCGGCAACTGAAATCGTGGGCACCTTTAGCACCGGGTGTTGGATCTACCCGGTGCTAAAGGGCTAGGATTTCAGTTGCCGCCATTTTTTCATCCAAATCGACAATTAGCACCGGGTCTTTTTTCTATTTCTATTACTTTACTTTATTCGTAAATAAATAAAACAAAACTCTTTAAAATTGTTAGAAAATTCTATAAAAACAGTAGGAGTTACTAGAAAATATTAGAAATTAATATAAAATCCTAGAAAATCGTAGGAATTACCATTTGCTTTCATTTTCTAGTAATTATTAAATGAAGCTCTTTATTTCTAAATAATAATTTTGTAGAAAACAAAGCCCTTTAAAATTATTAGAAAATACTAGAAAGCAGTGGGAGTTACTAGAAAATATTAGAAAATAATAGAAAATTCCAAAAAATCGTAGGAATTAACATTTGGTTTCATTGATCGAACGTTGCTACATTTCACGAAAGATGGGCTTCGGGTGGTCATATCTTTTGATGGATCATATGTCAAAATGTTAAAAACTAAAACCACATAAATTCATAACAAATACACGATGTCATTTATATAAATATGAATTTCTGGAACATAGTGCAATTAAATTACACGTCATCATCGTTTACTCGGACACTAATAAACTTACTCTTTACGAATGTTCCTTGATTGTGATCACGCCGTAGATAGGGTGTCTCCTCCGCCGCTAACAGGATGCTTGGGTCAGCAGCCATCGAGAATGGAGGCAGCCCATCGAGCATATCATAATCTTCATCCGTCTTGTCCTCAACTCCTACGATTTTTCTTTTTCCAGGAAGAACAATATGACGCTTTGGCTCGTCTTGTGGTGGGTCCAATTGCTTACCCACCCCTTTCTTATCCGCCCCTTTCTTTGGTCTGCTAGCCATGTCCTTTACATAAAAAACTTGTGTGACATCTTTGGCTAGGGCGAACGGTTCGTCTAGAAACCCAATCTTGTTTAGGTCCACTAACGTCATTCCATACTCATCAACTGTAACACTTCCTGCAGTCAGCTTCACCCATTGGCACTTAAACACTGGGATCTTCAAAGGTCCATACTCTAGTTCCCATATCTCCTCTATGACACCATAGTATGAGTTAGTATTGCCATTGGTGTCTGTCGCGTCGATTCGGACTCCACTGTTTTGGATGGTGCTCCTCTTGTCCTGGACTCTTGTGTAAAATGTATAACCATTGATGTCGTATCCTTGGAATTTTAAGATCATGGTCGATGGACCCCTAGCTACAAAAGCTAGCTGCGCATCAATGCCCTCGACACCCATCAGACGCTCTCGCAACCAAGCGGCGAAAGTAGTATTGTGCATCCGCTGAATAAAGGCTGCAGACTTTGTTGGATTTTCGTCCCAGAGAATCTTCATGTGCTCCTCGATGTACGGAGCTACTAAGGTTGATTGTTGCAAAACTGTGAGGTGTGCTTTACGAAATGTCTCCATGTCCTTGATTACCATCGATCTTTTCCCTAGTGTGCCCTTTCCACCAAGTCTCCCCTCATGATGTGATTCGGGCACACCAATCGGCATAAGATCGTTGACAAAGTCAACACAGAATTCAATGACCTCCTCTGTTTCGTATCCCTTAGCAATGCATCCTTCTGGACGAGAACGATTATGGACATATTTCTTTAGCACAGCGAAGAACCTCTCAAACGGGAACATGTTGTGTAGAAATACTGGGCCCTGTATAAGAATCTCTTTGACGAGGTGAACCAATAGATGTGTCACAATATTGAAGAAGGATGGTGGAAATATCATCTCAAAGCTGACAAGACATTGCACCACGTCGTTCTGTAGCAGAACTAAATGGTCTGGATTGATCACCTTCTGAGAAATTGCATTGAGGAATGCACATAGCTTCACAATGGCTTTCCGCACATTAACGGGTAGCACACCCCTGAGTATGACGGGAAGCAGCTGTGTCATCAACACATGACAGTCATGAGACTTGAGGTTTGTGAACTTGTTATCTTCTATATTTTTTATTCCCTTAATATTGGAGGAGTAGCCCGACGGAACCTTGATACTATTCAAGCATTCAAACATGCTTGCCTTCTCTTCTTTGCTGAGAGTGAAGCTGGCAGGACGCAAGTACTGGCGTTCGTTGTCTCTCTTTTCTGGATGTAGATCATTCCGTTGTTTCAATCGTTTCAGCTCTTGTCGTGCTTCCAGTGTATCTTTTGGCTTCCCATAAGTACCCAGGAAGCTTATCAAGTTCACGCAAAGATTCTTCGTCAGATGCATCACATCAATCGCGTTACGGACCTCTAAATATTGCCAATAAGGTAGCTCCCAAAAGATAGACTTTTTCTTCCACATCGCGGCACGACCATCCTCGCCAGTCGGAATAGGCTGGCTTCCGTATCCCTTTCCAAACACCACTTGTAGGTCCTTTAACATATCAAATACATCTTGTCCACTCCAGTGTCTTGGCTTTGTACGGTGGTCCGCATTCCCACCAAAATGCGGACATTTCTTTCGTAGCTCATGCTTCGTAGGAAGAAATCGACGATGACCCATGTAAACAACCTTCCTACAATGTTTCAAATACATGCTTTCGGTTTCCTCTAAACAGTGAGTGCATGCTTTATATCCTTTGTTTGATTGTCCTGATAGGTTACTTAGTGCAGGCCAGTCATTGATGTTTATGAAAATCAGTGCTCGAATGTCAAACTGCTCCTGCTTGTCCTCATCCCACATGCTAACACCCTCTTCCTTCCATAGCTGCAAAAGCTCATCAACCAATGGTCTTAGGTAGACATCAATGTCGTTGCCAGGTTGCTTTGGCCCTTGAATAAGCACTGGCATCGTAATGAACTTTTGCTTCATGCAGAGCCAAGGGGGTAGGTTGTAGATACATAAAGTCACAGGCCAAGTGCTATGACTACTGCTCATTTCACCAAAAGGGTTCAGGCCATCAGTACTTAAACCAAGCCTCACATTCCTCGCATCAGCATCAAACTCTGGGAATGCTCTGTCGATATTCCTCCACTGGGATCCATCAGCGGGGTGTCTCAACATGCCATCCTGCTTACATTCTTCTTTGTGCCATCGCATTAGTTTGGTATGCTCTTTGTTCCTGAACAAACGCTTCAGACGGGGTATTAGAGGAAAATACCACATCACCTTCGTAGAAATTTTTTTCTTACAACGCTCCCCCACAACCTCATCAGGGTCATCCCGCCTTATCTTGTATCGTGCGCAACTGCAAACTGGACAACAATCCAAGTGTTCGTATTATCCGCGATAGAGGATACAGTCATTAGGACACGCATGTATCTTCTGCACCTCCAAACCGAGAAGGTAAACAACCCGTTTTGCTTCATACATTGCCGATGGCAATTCGTTACCCTTGGGTAGAATCTTCTTTACGAGTTTCAGTAGCTCATCGAAACCCTTATCAGTAACGCCATTTGCTGCCTTCCACTACAGAAATTTAAGTGTACTATCCAACTTCGTAAGCCCCTCTTTGCAATCTAGGTACAAATCAGTTTTGTGGCCCCGCAACATACGTTGTATCTTTTTCAGTTCCTTATCATTGCTCAAGTCTTTCTCAGCATCACGCAACATTTACCCAAGTCCATCATTAGGGTCATCTTCGTGAGCATCATCTTCCTGAGCAGCATCTTCATGATCGGCATCACCCACTGCAGCATCTGCAAAGGCCCCGTAGTATTCAGCCAATACGGGAATGTCGTTATCCACCTCGTCTTCTTCATCTTCATCCATTAGAATTCCTCTTTCACCATGCTTCGTCCAAACAGAATAATTGCTCATCAAACCGTGCCTCATCAAATGCACCTGAAGAGCTCCTCTTTGTTTGTACGATTGTATATTTCGACAATTAGTGCATGGGCAGAACATGAAACCTGACGGCGTCCTGTTGGCCTCGGCGACATCGAGAAACCCCTTCAGACCATCATGAAACGCTGTATCGTGATTGTCCCCGTACATCCATTGCCTATTCATCTGCATTAGTAACAAATAACAATTATTTGTATAATTTAATATATAATATAATACAAAGGTAATATATAAGACAATACAAATTTAATATATAACTAAATATAAATTTAACATATAATAGATTAAAAAGTTAATACATAAGACAATAAAAACTAAACACATTTCTAAAACTATAATTAATTTATTCATTTTCTAAAATCAAATATACTTTCATTAAAAAAATAATTAACTATTCCAACTTTAAATAAATAACTAATAAATACAATACATAAGCTCTCACTCTCCACTATGAACACAAGCTCTCTCTCTCCACCATGAACACAAGCTCTCTCTCTCAACCATGAACACAACCTCTTTGTCCACCATGAACACAAGCTCTCTCTCTCCACCATGAACACAAGCTCTCTTTCCATTTTGATTCACAAATTTCTCTATTTCTAAAGCATATAAACAATACAAGCTAATAAAAAAATAAGAGAATGAAAGAATGTACCTTGTAGTGCCCCTTGGATGAGTGAAATCTTCACAAATTTTGAAAAAAAAAATTGGCAGCACCTCCCCTGTCCCGAGCACAACATGAACACAGCTCGAAGTGTTGATGCTGGCTCGGGCGAGGGAAGGGAAGGTATTATATACGAGCACATTAGCACCGGGTCTTGCGACGACCCGGTGCTACTGCTCTCACATTTGCACCGGTTGCAGCCAGCAACCGGTGCTAAAGGGCCTTGGGCACATTAGCACCGGTTGCTGGCTGCAACCTGTGCGAATGTGACCACATTAGCACCGGGTCGTCGCAAGACCGTGCCACCCCTGGGCGCCGTCCCCCCTCATAGCCGTTGGACCCGATGCTGATGCACCCTTAGCACCGGGTCCAAAATGTGCCGCGGCCTATGAGGGGGCGGAGGTGAGATTCTCTGGTAGTGTCTTATTAATATAAGGGATCTGGCCGAAAGCTGCCACTTCTTTCCGATCATATTTTGCTGGGTAATCCTTAACTTGCACAATGCAATTTAATTTAGTTAAAATATATTTTATATAAGTAATATGAACAATTTAAGTACGTTTATATGGTGATGTTCGACTTACAACTTAAGTTTATTGTTTTATTTCTCATAATATTTATATTTTAGTTGATTTTACAAACATTCTTTTATTTTGATTGGAAACAAAATAAATATACTTGCCGGCTTAATAACGAGATGATTAGAATACAAATAGATCTAAGTGGCTAAATATTGATCCGTTTAAAACATGAAGAGACTTAAGAGGCTAAATATTGTCGTTTAGAATACAGAGAGATATAACGAACCTATTTAGCACTGATTAGAATACATATGACTCCATTCTAAAAAAAAAGAATACATATGACTCCAGAAATTCAAACTGCTCTCAATTTACCCGTCCAAATTCTTGTAACTATCCACTGATACCCAACCGCACTGTACCTCTTGCCATTCAAGTTACTTTGGAGAACATTTCAAAGTCTATTTCTTGCTCTGAAATTCTGACCAGCATATCTCGCTTGTCTGTTGAGGCTATGTATTTTTTATTGAATTCATAAGAGCCACGACACTGTTGACCAAAATCTTTTAGCAGCCTAATCTTTTCCATCGGTTCACGTTGACAAGACGGAGCTAGAATTCTAGCCCGTGGGAAACATATGCATTCTGGGCTTCAGTTCAGTTTATATTTGCTTTCTTTGACTTGGAATTCGGGTGCATCAACCTTTGGAGAAGTGGCCGGTGTTGCAGTCATGGGCTCACGACAAGCAACCTCGTGAGTCGTGAGAATGGACAATAATATATAATAATGCACGTCGGATCAGCGGATCATCGGTATACCAGTCAGCAATATCATTTGAGTCAACTGTACTGCCCCGGCATCTACGCATCACGATTGATGGAGCAGATAATTCAGACTTCCACCGTCCAGTGGTACCAGCAGGAGTACATGAGAAAAACAAGAGACTGTACTATTATTTGGTAGGAAATACGTATACGTCCTTGCAATGTTGACAAATAAAGGAATTCTACTCCTCCAAATTTCAATGTACTCGGCGGTCCTGAAAACGTATAGATCATTCAACGTAGCGAGTTCCTTGCAAATAAATGAGTACCTTCAGTTTACGATATGCTGCCAACCGGATTGTTGAATTTTTATTTGGATCTGCGAACACGTTAGCTGATAGATGATGATGACAAACTAGCATCTACTCCGTATGACATACGAACAGATTGCATATGGCAGATCATGGCCGCATCCGATTATCTTTTGGATACACGAACTGCTCCTGGAACTATATATATCAAGCATCGATCACCAATTTCCCCTCCATGGCCGCATCCGATTATCCTATAGGAGAAGTTTCCCCTCCAAAGCATCTCATCCAAAAGGGGTGGGAATCCCTCCGCATCTCTACCACGGGTCACAAAAACTAAGCGCCCGAAGTTCCGTTCATCTACTTGTGACAAGAAAAGATGAGTTAGTGAACAAATTATAAGAATTAAGGTGCAGCCATAGGATAGAATAGCTCTAAGATAGAAAAGAGTTACATATCATATATAAGCAATATAACCTTAGGAAATCAAAATTTTACAAGCAAGGTATTTTAGGTGATCACCAATTTATTTCTAGCGTGCCTCACATGATTTTTAAGCGATAACCATGCATGGAAATGCCAACCAGCTCTGATGCCACGCTGTGAGGACCCGACCAAATTACCCTCATTTAATTGAGTTATCGTCCATTGATCAACCCAATTAAAGAAGAATAATCCCGGTAATCCCTGATGTGCCCGATAATTATTCCCAGGCGACACACCTCACAAGCATATTATAAACATCTTCACAAGATATGGGCAAGTCCATACACAATAATCACACACATAAAATCGATTCAAGTTTACATCATCATGTCTTAGAGTTTTGCAGCGGAAAGTTTAACATCGCGCTCATACGATACATAACAAAATATGAAGGTTCACACTACACGCCACTAGTGCCCTTCCATACGACATAGACCATCTACTGCTCCCCCGCACCTCCGTCCGCGGGACGGAAGTACCCAAAGACGGCCTCCGGCTGCGGTTCACCTGAAACAACTTAACGGCAGCACCGTGAGTACAAAGGGTACTCGCAGGACTTATCCAAGATATGGTTATATACTTAGACTGACTCCAAGGAGAATGCATTTGGTTTAAGTAGCAAGGAAATGGCAAGTTCAATTATTTTGCATAAAAGCGTATACATTTGATCAAGTTATAATTAGCAAAAGACATAGCATACTAAATATTCTAATCCAAGCATCAAACAATTGCATAAATAAAGTGATCATGTATCTTGAGCTCAATCTTCCATAAGCTCATCATAGACTCTACCAACGACCATACCCACGGCCAAGGATAAGTGTTAATTCATGCCCTCAACCTTTCACAAACCCGCACCCGGAATTGAACGAACGGCCGGAGGAAATAGATGCACCGGAACCGCCGACTACACCTCATTTAACCCGCACCGAATCCGACCAATACCCGGTGCAACTTATGCTACTTGGCTTATCATTACCATATTTAGATATGTGGTTAGTACGGGGTAGTGCTCAAGAACCCGTCAACAATGATGTCATCCTTACTCATTATTCTCAATTGCTCGCATTTTACTTTTCCTCATCTATTCATGGTTGTCAAACATTTAACCTATAACTCGCGAGTAGTGGTGCCCTTGCCACCACTCGGCTTCTACCGTAACTAAGCATGGCTAAGCAATTTTATTCGTGACACTTAGCAATCATACTTATCTATTTGGAAGCATTCTAGTTCAAGGTTGATAATGCAACAAATAGGTGCTAAGCAATCATGGATAAATAATATATAGACTATGCGCAATCAAGACTCATATACACAATTGATCCAAAATAGGGAGTAAGAATGCTTAGGGGCCTGCCTTGCTGCTCAAAGGAAGACTCGTCGACAACGGGCTCCTGCTCGGGCTCACACTCCACGGTCTCCGGCGTCTCAGTCTCTACACGAATGCAATGATGCATAATAAGTAAAATGACATATGATGCTTATGATGCGATGGTATGTAAGGAATGTAACTACATTAATGTTACCATGCTTCTACTAGGCATTGAGTATCATAAAGAAGCTAGCATAGATCGGTTTCATAATTCTTAAATGAATTAACCATGTGTTTAGCAATTTATACCTATCAATGTGGTTCAAATATTGTCGATAATTATTTCATAAATGCATATATGTATGAGATGCACAAAAGAAGAAAAATAGTTTGTATCTTATATTCAAAAACATCATAATAGTTAACAAAAGTATTGGGGCAATTAACTATTTCACGTAGTCAATAAAAATAGGGCAGGTGGCATAACCATAAATAACTCGTCAAGTACCCGGGAATGGGTTCCCGGTGATTTCGGTGACCAAACTCGACGGGAATTGAACCTAGAGCTTCTTTGGGTGATGGGGATTCCGTTCTAGGGCTTAGCTTCGACATGCATAAAGGTTTACTGGACCTAAAGCTTTAATGGAGTTTAATGGAGGTAGGGAGCCATGGCTAGGCTCATGGAGCATGAAAGAGGAGGAGGAAACGATGGGGAAAGCTTACCTAGGATGGGGAAGGATGATTTTAAGTGCCAAAAGTTGGGGTAGAGTGACGAGGAAGAAGATCGGAGTTTCACCGGAGTTGGGGAAGAAATGATGGGAGAACTTCTGTAGAACTCGGTCCTTCGCTTGGAGAGGAGGGAGAGCAGCTTGGGGAGGAGGAGGAGGAGCTCGCCGAGGCCTGGGCAGGGTGTTGGCACTTCTTACGATCCAATATTAGAATTGAGAATCCTGGTACTGGGGTAAGGAGTGTTTCAGTGGTTTTTCTTATGGCTTAGTAAAATATAGAAATATTCTGCAAGTGCACAGAATCACCGTTGTAGCACTTCACCTGGGAGTATTCCGAGGTATCGTAATTTATATTTCCGCAGGGAAGCTTTGGCAAGATTACTAGTGAACAGATATTCGAGACTATCAGAGAAGGGTACACGACTAGACAAGACAGGAGATAACGGTATTGGATAGGAGTGGATATACCGGACACACAGCTCAAGGGATACTCTGGTAAGGGAGAGAAGAGATAGATAGCTGGGAGGACAACGAGAAGAGATAGAGGACTCCTGGATTCTTTATCTACCTATGTCACTCTAGCTTAGAGATACAGCGGCTACAGAACCAGCACTAGGAGATCTGGGATAACTCTAATGTCTTAGCATCGGGACAAGGGAACCGGTGAACACACAGAAAGGGATGAGAAGGGGTGCCACTATTTCCCAACTGGGGAATCCTACGGACCGGAACTAACGTGATGGGCTACGAAGACCGAAAGGGCTGTCACCACCTCCCGGCTACCACCTCCGTTGCGACGGGAATAAACTAAGGCCACCGACTAGTCTAGGAACCACTCCTACACTAGGCAACGACTACTTACTCTGCTAGCAAGAGCAAGCAACCTTGTCAATACTCTTGGTAATAATTCACCTCCAGTATCAAGCAAGATCGAAGAACCAGCCAAGACAAAGACTTAAACAAGACTACAAGCACTAGAACTATAACTGACTATAGTCTAAACAAGATATATTTGCAACTAGGATAAAGTAGAAGCAAGATATAAATGACAAAGGCAAAGTGATAAAGATAACTATATTGATACTCAATGTCTTACAAAAGGAAAAGTAAAAAATACAAGAGCTATTACCAGAGCTTCTGAAGACGACTCCGGAACCTCCGAGGCAAAGCTCGAATCAACTCTAACTCCCAACTAAACTATCCTAACTCTACTAGAATGAAAGTGGAAATGAGCTCCTTGGCTTGGTGTGTGTTTACAAGTGAAAGTGACTCTCTATTTATAGGAGTCCAAGGCGGTTGAGGTAGGGTAGCGGCCAAGGAAGCCAGGGGGGTACCCCCTGGGATTTCGGGCGAGGGGAGGCGGTTCGGCCGAACAGGTCGGTTCGGCCGAACCGACCATCCCACCGCCTTTGCATCCATCGGCTGTGGGCAGCTCCCTGGAGTCGGTTTCCAGCTGGGGGCAGTTCGGCCGAAGGCCCCAGTTCGGCCGAACTGGGCCTGGCCCGTGGCCGGCCTCCCCAGCACCGCCTCTGGTGCCTGGACCCCCCTGGGCTTCCTCCTGATGCATGACTTCGTGTTGATCTGGCCCAGAATGACGTGGCATGGTCCAGGTTGAGTTGGCGATCGCCCACGTGTCATGTGATGTGTTCGCTTGGTTATTGTTGACGTGGACGACTCCCGGTGGTCTACTCGGCTATGGGGGGTAACTGGCCGAACGGAGTCGTTCGGCCGATTTGGTCATTTCCGGCCCCAATAGCACATATTTGTCATAGTTGTACCTGCACAAGTGACACTCACCAAAACTCGTGGAACTTTATTAGAAATAAAACCTAAGTACATGGAATGTTGCATAAAACCTCATTTTATTCCCGAGTATTGGTGGTCGGATTTGGGCTGTAACGACCGCCAACAAGCTCCCCCAAGCTTAGCTCTTTGCTCGTCCTCGAGCAAAGATATAGACTTAGGCTCGGTGGATCAGGAGTTGCTACAATGTCATTTCTTTTGCAGGTAACTTTATAAACAACTAGTACTCAAAAATACTTGAATCATAGGCAAAGTTTCAAATCACCTTTTTACCTATGGGGCTTATAGCAATCTCCTTATCTTGGGCGGTTGAAAGGACGAACAGTTTAAACTCAGTTTTATTCCACTCTACTCTTTTCAGGATCCCATCTTGGAGTTTTTCATAAGTTTTGAAAACTACAAATTGTTCCTCATTGGCACACTCAATCACTCAAGTGTATTTGAATCCTCACCAAAGGCTTGTGCCTTCTTTTCATCCTAACATCTAATATGGCTTTTTGTGTGGCTCAGGGACAAAGGATGAAAGCATGCATGCATCTTATATTTTGCTAAGTCAAAGACCGGATCTCTGAGGAGACAAATCACATCTTAAGATCGAGATGTGCAAGTGTGTGGATATGAGTGGAGTGGCATATGGTGGAGTGGTGGAATGGAATATGGTGGAATGGTGGAATGGAATATGGTGGAACTCCTTGGATGAATTTCCCTCTGCTTGATTTATTTTCGAGAACATGGGCTATCTTTTATTCTTATATTTTTGCCATGCCACTTGGCATGCTTTTCTTTTTCTCCTTCTCTCTGCCATGCTCTTTGGCATGCTTTTCTTTTTCTCTTATTTTTGCCATGCTTCTTTGGCATGCTTTTCTTTTTGCATAGCCCATGTCTCTATCAAGAATATTTGTAGAGGGAAATCATAGAACATGGAGCATTTATTTTTGTGGATGGATGATGGAAAATGTTTGCTAACTCCCAGTGTAGGAATTGCAAGTGAGAGGTGGTGTGTGTACGTGGGTCTCGATCTTTAAGAATATTAAAGCTTCACTCAAAGGTCACAACAATTTGACAAAGCTCACTAAGATAACAAGCAGCATATGAGTAGAAATTTTCAACTAAGCTTATCATATGGCTCTGGTAGGTATTTTGACCAATGAGGAACTTGTTTCATTTTGAAAGCATAAATTTCCGAGATTTTCCCCGTACTAAAAGCAGAATAGAATTTAACCAAATTCTCACTATATCAATCCCCACAACAACTTAGACTTGGAATAAAGCATGTGCTCCCACAAGGTTTTCAGGATCATTTTTACTCATGCCAAATAACTCAAGCACAATCTAGCAACTAGTTGAAACAAAGTACTTGCAAAATTAATGACAGAGCAACTATTCATCATTTCCAAGGTGAGAGGCATATGATTCATTCCATGCATAGTTGGGAGTTATTTTATTCAAGGGAAATATTGTTTTAAGGGAAATATTTTTGGTATTTTCATTTTTTAAATGCAAACTATCATGAAGGGAAATGAAAGGGAAATTAAATGATCAAAGTGCTGGATAAATCGGGACATACCTGTGGAGGTCCTCCCCCAAGCTTGGACTTTCACTGGTAGGGGTTGAGCCTTGAAAGGTACTGGCTCAGTTGTTCCGCTTGTTCGTGGACGTCGTGCTGGATAGACGCCACCATCCCGCTATTCTCTTGATGGTACTGAGAATGGCGGGCTAGCGTGTCTTGAATCTCTCGGGTACGGTCGTCGATGAGCTCGGCTCGGTCGGAGATGTAGGACAGCTCCCGGCCGTAGTCGAAGCGTGCGGACTGTGAGTATCCGGGGTAGTATGGCTGGGAGGCACTGTCGTATCCCCCTCCATACCGACTCCCGGACCACTCAGAGTCCGTGTCCTGGCCGTAGTCCCAGCGTCCTGAGGTGAAGTAGTTCGGCTCCTGATGCTGCCCGGAGCCTCCTGCTCCGGACGTCCCAGCGCCGGTGTACATGTCGTAGGTGGCCTCAAAAGCGGAAGTGTGTCGGTGTGGCATTTGTGGTGCATCTTCCGGCTCCTGTGAGGTGGCGAGCCCAGCATCACGCCTGGCTTGTCCCCTCGTGACGGGTCCGTCACCTGCAACGCTGTGCCGAGCGGGCTCTCTCCAAGGTGGAGAATCGTCCGACTCGGTCCTCAACTGAAGAGTTAGTTTCGGCGTGGTATACAACCTTAGTGCTGCACAAGGCAAGGGCACTTCAGTTGTATAGCCATGGTAAATCATTGCCAGCGTTGCGTCAGGCGTCTGCCGTATCATGTGGGCTTGCATGAAGTGCTTGGCATCCACGACGGAATGCGCTGTCTCGATGTACGTGAGCCGGGCGCCTTGAAGGACGCCCAGGTGGTTAGCGAGGCAAGTGACTAGAGAAGTCATCGCCATGCTACCTGTACGAGAAATATGAGACAGCCAGTGACCAACCATGTCTTTCACGGGTGAATAGGGAATCTGCTTGACCATGGCAAAAAGAACCCGCAACTCGATGGTGTTGACAGGGCGCAAATCTGCCCGGGGGAATACCGTCATAGACACCCAACGATGCATGAAACGCAAAGTGGGGTTATGTATGCTGTTCGTGCGTGGCGCATGACAGTTGGTATCCCCCGAAATCTTTTTCCAAAATGCCACCCGGTCAAATCTTTTAAGCGCTTTGTTCGGGTCTAAGGAACAACGGCTTGAAAATCCGAGACCCGAACTAAAATCCCTCCAAGAGTAGAAGAACTCTTGGTTGAAGAACCGAAAATGAATCCCCCCAGTTTCAGAAACCAAAGTCGAGAGGAATTCAAGGGTGAGCAGGTACGAACCTTCTTCGTTGATGTGCCAGAAATTCTCCCAGCCAATGGCCTGGAAGATTTCTGTAAACTCTACGTCCATCCCCGTGTCCCTGAGCAAATCTTGCTCAAACACACGGGTGTGCTCGAACTCCTTCAGCCGAAGCTCATTGAAGGTGTTCTGCTCCCTTTCTATTCTAATGTTGATGTCACTCTCGCTCAGGAGCTGCCTGGCCGGGGGCGTAGCATGGCCCCATCCCGAGCCGGCTGCTCCGTGCTCGTCCGTGTCCATCCGGCTCAAGCCTCGAGACGGGGCTGGGGAACTCCTAGCATCGTCCGATCGTCGGCCTAGCCGGGTGGAACGACGGAGCGACGCGAAGAACTTCGACATGATTCCTGCAAAAGGTTAGTGCAACAACAACTACCCGAAGGACTGAATATATATGGTTAGCACAAGAAAATCAAGTCAGTCGTTCAAGATAGTTAATCGTTCTTGCGGGGATGAAAACCACCACAAAAGGTTAGTCGTTCTTGTGGGTGTCGGTGACCACCACAAAATCGTCCAGAAATTCAGCACAAAGATCACAAGAAAAGCAAAATATTTTTGGGATTTTCTAGTGATGCAAGTGAACCAAAACTTGAACAAGAACTTTGGGAAGAACTTGAGCAAGCACTAGAGCAAAGAACTTGAGAAAGAGAGAGCTCCTAGCAGAATTTTTTCAGAGTGTATGAGTGAATGGTGCAAGGAGAAGCAAGCAGCAAGGGCAGCATTTATAGGCCGAGGGGAGGGCCTTGGCCAGTTCGCCCGAAGGTTCTGGTTCGCCCGAACCAGGCCTGGTGGCCAGGGCACTCCCATGTGAGTGCAGCACTCACATGCCTTTGTTTCCACTCCAAGTTTGTGTGGCCATCAATTCCCAAGGACATTTTTAGTGGATTTTAGTGGTAGGTGAGATGGAAATGTGACATGACCAAAGTGGAAATTAGTGGAGTCACCCCCATGCTGCCATGTTGGTGATAATTGGTAAGTGTGCAGCCATTTTTAGTGGGGTAGACATGTTTGGTGCTGGTTGGTGGTGATGGTAAATAATTGGAGATGTTCTAGAAGGGATGAAAATGATAAAAGTTACCAATTACATCCACCTTAGGTAAAATTTCAGCATGTGTCCAATTATTTCTAACCAAGCTTGCAAAATTTTCTACTCTCTCTCAAATTAATTTCTCAAGTGGTTCATTTGTTTTGAAAAGGGAAACATGCAAATGCAATTGAGAATTTAAAAATTGGAAGGGAAATATGGGATACATACCGGTTTTCCTCGCGGCGAGAGCTCAGCTTTTAAGTCCGCGAGCGGGACTTCTCCTGTCTTCAGTTGCTCTTGTCATCATCCGGTCCCGGAGTGGAAGACTCGGACGATGCAACCTTCTTCCGCCACATTTTCTTGTTCTTCTTCTTTGGTGTTGGTGGCGGTGGGATCGGCGTCTCTGGAGAATTCCAGAGGGCTTGTTCTTCCTCGTATTTCTTTACGAGGAAATCCATCTCTTCTGCACTTATCGGTTTTGTTGGCTCGTTCCACTTGAGCTGCTCACCACCTAGTATTTCCAGCTCTCCATTAATGAGAGCCTTAAGGAAACACTCGGCGCTCCTCTGCTCCGGTGTGAGTGGCTCTGTCTTCTTTTCTTCCCGGGGTTGAAACTTGAAGTAAGTCAACCTTCCGTCGATACGGAACGAGATTTCTCTCGCATCCATATCGATCCTAGCCCGGGTGGTGTTCAAGAATGGTCGGCCCTTGGATGCGTGCGACCTTCCCTGCGTGGTTAGTTCGGAAGACACTACGAAGCATCTTACCATGTCTGGTAGTGATGGAATTCACTGTCTCGATGGAAGGCTCGGGTTGCCCCGGAATCTTCCCCGATTCAGTGATAGGAACCGCAGCAGCTAACTGAGCGACTTGAGTTTCTATCATTTTATTGAAGCTCAGTTGATTTTTCATAGCAGAAGAAAATGATTCCATCCTAGAGTCTATGCTTTCCAGTGTTTTATCATTAGCAGCAAGCTTTTTATTGATGTTTTCAGTTATTTTCATCTGGCCAAACACAAGATCTCTAAGAGACGGCTGATTATTGAAATTGCCGGAATTGAAATTGTTACCTTGTTGAGGCCTCTCAAAAGGGAGGTTTGGGCGCGGATTCCAGCCTTGGTTGCCGTAGTTGTTCGGTCGGTACCCGTTGTTGTTGGAGTTGTTGACGTAGTGGGCATCTTCTCGCGTTTCGGGGCAGTCATTCCCCGAATGGCCAGTGTTGCCACAGACTTCGCAGGTCATGCGAGCGTCCATGGCTTGCACCGTTTCTTGAGCAGGGGCCTCCAGTTTCTTCATCAGGAGGTCCATCTTGGCAGCGAGCATGTCCAGAGCTTCAACTTGGTGAACTCCTCGGGTCTTTGGTTGAGTCCGATCGTCGGACCAACCTTGGTTCTCGACCATCTTCTCTATGAGGGCCTTCGCACGACTCTCCTCAAGAGAGAAGAACGAGCCTCCAGCAGCAGCATCCAGGTACTCACGGGCAGAATTTCTCAGCCCGTGATAGAAAGTTTGGATTATGAACCAATTCTGCATACCATGGTGAGGACAAGCAGAAATATAGTCCTGGAGGCGATCCTATGCCTCCGGGACTGTTTCATCTTTTAGCTGCTGGAAACTAGCTATTTTGTTCCGGAGGGCGTTGGTTTTCCCAACCGGAAAGAATTTTAGCAAGAAAGCGCTAGTGCATTTATCCCAGGTATCTATTGCTTCGCGGTTAGCATAAAGCCATTGTTTCGCCTTGCCTAATAATGAGAATGGAAATAAACGAAGGCGAATGGCATCCAACCGCCTTTGCATCCAACGGCTGTGGGCAGCTCCCTGGAGTCGGTTTCCAGCTGGGGGTGGTTCGGCCGAAGGCCCCAGTTCGGCCAAACTGGGCCTGGCCCGTGGCCGGCCTCCCCAGCACCGCCTCTGGTGCCTGGACCCCCTGGGCTTCCTCCTGATGCATGACTTCGTGTTGATCTGGCCCAGAATGACGTGGCATGGTCCAGGTTGAGTTGGCGATCGCCCACGTGTCATGTGATGTGTTCCCTTGGTCATTGTTGACGTGGACGACTCCCGGTGGTCTGCTCGGCTAAGGGGGGTAACTGGCCGAACGGAGTCGTTCGGCCGATTTGGTCATTTTCGGCCCCAATAGCACATATTTGTCGTAGTTGTACCTGCACAAGTGACACTCACCAAAACTCGTGGAACTTTATTAGAAATAAAACCTAAGTACATGGAATGTTGCATAAAACCTCATTTATTCCCGAGTATTGGTGGTCGGATTTGGGCTGTAACGACCGCCAACACAGGGCCGCGGCCTGCGGTCTCCTGCTGGCCGACAGGGGCGCAGGTGACCGGGAGGAGGAGCGGCGCGACTCTGCGTCGGGAAAAGAAAAGAACGGAAGGGAGAGAGAGAAAAGAATGGGAGAGAGAGGGGGTTTTGACGAGGGGACGAGCGAACGGCGTGGGGCGCCGTCCCTGTTGGCGGACGGGCGTGAGGGCGCGTGGCCTATGCGCCAGACAGCACAGCACGGCGACGGAACGACGTTAAAATCAATTTCTGTCGGGGGAGTCGGATGTTCCGACCCTGAGTCGGATGTTCCGGGGTGTCGGATCTTCCGGCCTCGGAAAAACCACAAACAGAGCTGCTAGGAACATGTGGCCGGATCTTCCGGCCTAAGTTCCGGTAAAACTGGTAAATTCTGAAAAGTGATCTAGATAGCTCTAAAAATCCTGAAATTTTTATAGGAGCTACTATACATCAAGATGAATCCATTTTGCTAAAAACTGGCATAATAGGCACTCTAGATTTGAAATGAAAATTCTTCTCGGAATGCTATTTTTGGACTTTCAGGTAAGCTGTTTGGCCTCAAGATGGCTTCTAAAAATCTGGGAAAAATCACCTAAATTCAAGATTCACATCGTACTATTTTATCATGACAACTTCCAGCACAGGTGCTATGGTGAAAATCTAAGTTGCTTCACAAGACATACATTAACATCACATTTTAACTTAAATTTTGAATCCAATATATATCTTAATTAGGCTCAAACAATGCAATGATGCTAAATATGATGCTCATGTATGCTCCATGTCATGATTAGCAAATTTGGGTTGTTACGAACCTACCCCCCTTAAAAGAATCTCGTCCCGAGATTCAAAAGTCTAGTAAGAAAACATGGGATTGAGAAATCTATGAAGAAACTCACATTTTGATGAAAAGATTAGGATATAGTTGACGAAGTTGATCTTCTTGTTCCCATGTAGCTTCCCGTTCGGAATGATGACTCCATTGCACTTTTACGAACTTGGTGGTTTTGTTTCTAGTTTTGCGCTCGGCTTGATCAAGAATCCTAATAGGATGTTCCTTGTAGGAAAGATTTGGTTGGATGTCAAGTTCTTCATAACCTATGGCTTCCGTGGGGACTCTTAAACATTTCTTCAATTGGGAAATATGAAACACATCATGGATGGTTGATAAAAATTGTGGAAGCTCTAATTTGTAAGCCACAGCCCCACGTTTTCCACGATCCGGAATGGACCAACATAGCGAGGAGCAAGTTTGCCTTTTTCTTGAAATCTTTGTGTGCCTTTGAATGGTGTAACTTTGAGATAAACATGATCACCAACTTGGAATTCCAAGGTTCTTCTCCGGCGATCGGCATAATGCTTTTGGCGAGTTTGGGCAGCTCTAAGTCTTTCTTGTATGGTTTTCACTTTTTCTTCGGCTTCCATAACAATGTTCGGGCCAAAGTACGGGCGTTCACCGGATTCCGACCAATTGAGAAGAGTCCTACAACTCCGCCCATATAAAGCTTCAAATGGTGACATTCCAATGCTAGCTTGATAACTATTGTTGTATGAAAATTCCGCAAACGACAAACAAGTTACCCAATCCTTTCCATAAATAATTGTGCAAGCTCTAAGCATATCTTCAAGAATTTGATTTACTCTCTTGGTTTGCCCACCGGTTTGAGGATGATAAGCGGTGCTAAAAGTAAGCTCGGTGCCCATGGCATCATGGAGACTCTGCCAAAATTGGGCGGTGAATTGAGGACCTCTATCGGAGACAATTGATTTAGGAACTCCATCAAGGCATACAATTTTTGTGACATATAACTCGACATATCTATCCACGGTGTATCTATCAATAACCGGAAGGAAGTGAGCAGATTTGGTGAGTCGGTCAACTATGACCCAAATTGAATTATATCCATGAAGAGTGCGAGGTAATCCGGTGATAAAATCCATAGAAATGTCTTCCCACTTCCAAGAAGGAATAGGAAGAGGTTGGAGAGTTCCAGCTGGCTTGAGATGTTCGGCCTTCACTCGTTGGCAAACATCACATTCGGCTACATAACGAGCCACTTCTCTTTTCATGCGTGTCCACCAAAATTTTCTTCTTAAATCTTGGTACATTTTATTGCTTCCGGGATGGATAGAGAATTTTCATGAGCTTCATCAAGAATTTTCTTTCTAAGCTCCATATTTTTGGGAACCACCAAACGTTTCCCAAACCAAAGAATTCCTTGATCATCGAGCCTAAAACACTTGGTTTTCTCCTCTGAAATTCTAGCTATAAGCTTTGCCATGCCTTTATCTTCATGTTGAGCCTTCTTGATTTCTTCAAGGAGATTGGAAGTTACCGTAAGAGTAGCAAGTGACCCATGCTCAACCATGGTGAGATTGAGCTTCCAAAAATCTTCACAAATGGTGTCGACTTTGGATTGGGCTTGCAAGCAAAAACATTGTGCCTTGCGGCTCAATGCATCGGCAACTACATTGGCTTTGCCGGGATGATAATGAATTTCTAGTTGATAGTCCTTGATTAATTCAAGCCATCTCCTTTGTCTCATATTGAGTTCCGATTGAGTGAAGATATATTTGAGACTCTTGTGATCGGTGTAAATATTGCAAGGATTTCCAAGAAGATAATGCCGCCAAATTTTTAAAGCATGAACAACCGCGGCAAGTTCAAGATCATGAGTTGGATAATTCTCTTCATGGGGCTTGATTTGACAAGAAGCATAAGCAATGACTCGACCTTCTTGCATAAGAACACAACCAAGTCCAATTTTCGAGGCATCACAATAAACATCAAATCCTTTAGTAATGTTTGGTTGAGCTAAGATGGGAGCGGTAGTAAGCTTGGTCTTAAGAGTTTGCAAAGCTTCTTCACAAGCATTGGTCCATTTAAATGCTACCCCCTTCTTGGTAATTTCAGTCATGGGCTTGGCAATTTTGGAGAAATTCTCAATGAACCGACGGTAATAACCCGCAAGTCCAAGAAAACTCCGGATTTCGCTAACATTTTGTGGTTGTTCCCAATTGAGCACATCATGCACCTTGCTCGGGTCTACCGCCACACCTTCTTCGGAAAGAACATGGCCAAGAAAAGACACCTTTGTAAGCCAAAACTCACACTTGCTAAGCTTGGCATAGAGACGATGATCACGAAGTTTTTGAAGAACTATCCGAATATGTTTAGCATGGTCTTCCTTGGTCTTGGAGAAAATGATAATATCATCGATAAAGATAATCACAAAGACATCAAGCTCTTCGAAGAAGATGGAATTCATCAAATACATGAAATAGGCCAGTGCATTGGTTAATCCAAAGGACATGACGGTATACTCATAGAGTCCATAGCGAGTAGAGAAAGCCGTCTTAGGTATATCTTCCGCTCTAATTTTAATTTGATGATATCCCAACCTAAGATCAATCTTGGAGAAATATTTGGCGCCAAAAAGTTGATCAAATAAGATATCGATCCTAGGAAGAGGATATTTGTTCTTCACGGTCACTGCATTTAAAGGTCGATAATCCACACACATGCGGAGACTATGATCCTTTTTCTTCACAAAGAGAGACGGGCATCCCCAAGGTGAGGAGCTTGGGCGAATATATCCTTTATCAAGAAGATCTTGTAATTGCTTCTTCAACTCTACTAATTCATCGGGCGGCATCCTATATGGTCTTTTGGATATTGGGGCCGTCCCGGGGAGTAGTTCAATGACAAACTCCACTTCCCGGTCGGGAGGCATCCCCGGTAATTCTTCAGGAAAGACATCCGGAAATTCACATACCACCGGAATTGCCTCTAACTCCGGTAATATGGTGGCTTTGAGAGCAAAGAGTTGAGGTCCACATTTCTTATGTAAGTGGAGAATAACTCGCGGTCCGGATGGGTGTCTAAGTTCAATGAAACGAGGACTACACCGAATAACTCCATCATGCTTGGCCATCCAATTCATTCCCATAATGATATCCAAATCTTCTAGATCAATGACAATAAAATCCACTAGGAAGATAAGTCCTGATACCTCTAGTTGAGGTAAATTAACAACTTGGTTGGTTACTAGTGTGGCTCCCGGTGCATCAATATGAAATGGAGTAGGCACTACCCGAATAGAAAATTGATATTTTATAGCAAAACTTATACTCATGAAAGAATGAGATGCCCCAGAATCAAATAATGCACGAGTGGAAATAGAGTTGATGGGAGCCATACCAACAAGGACTTCCATGTCCTCACTAGCTTCCTCCGCAGTGATATGATTTAATTTTACACGTTTGAGATTTTGCACATTTTTCCCACCTTGACGAACTTGATTAGGAGGCGTTGGAGGCCTAGGAGCATTGCCGGCTCCATTCTTCTTTGGAGAAGGGCAATCGCGGGAGAAATGTCCACGCCCACCACAATTGAAACAAGGGCCCCGAGAGGTATTTCCACCACCACCACCTGGCTGTCCAAAGGGACGGGGAGGTTGACCTTGAGGTGCCGGGGGACGACGTGCCATCCACATAGGTTGAGGAGCACCATAGCCCGTCATACGGGGCGGAGGAGTTGGCCCTGAGTGCGCGCGTTGAGAGCTACCACCCGGAAAGGAAGAGGCAGCTCGCTTGCGGCTCTCCATCTCAAGCTTGCGGTTCTCCGCTTCAAGTTCTTTCATCCTATACTCGGATTTGATAGCTTGACTAACCATGTCATTAAAATCTTCAAACTTATTGTTGCAAAGCTTCTCTTGGAGTTTCAAGGACAAACCATTCATGAACTTATCTTGCATTCTCTCATCCGTAGAAACATCATCTCTAGCATATTGAGCAAGATGGTTGAAAGCATTCACATATTCAATCACTAGTTTGTTTCCTTGCTTCAAGTTGCAAAATTCATATCTCTTGATGATGAGAGCAGCTTTGGGGATATGATAGGCCTTCTTGAACTCATCCCAAGTGATTTGGTGTCCCACAGCAACATGAGCCTTGTAGCCTTGCCACCATGCACCCGCGGCATCCCGAAGTTGATGAGCCGTGAAGTTCACCTTCTCTTGATCATTGCATTGGAAGAGCTGAAACTTGTGCTCTATGGTGTGAAGCCAATAATCGGCATCCAAAGGATCCTTAGTAGCTTGAAAAGTGGGAGGATCAGTCCTAAGAAAAGCGGAATAACCGGTACGTTGGTTACCACCACCATTTCCTCCACGACCAGCCAAAGCTTGGGTTAGGTTCTCCAAAATTTGATTTTGGGTGACTCGGTTCTCCTCGGACCTCCTAAGAATCTCCAAAAGTCCAGCGGGTAATGGGGGAGGAGGGGGAAGCTCATCCCTACCACCGACACCCGGAAGATGAGACATCCTGTCGCCAACCACTAAAGAGGTTAGCAACAAGGGGAAAGGAAAATTGACATAATACAATTGTACAAAATAAATTGCACAAGAGATAAAATATCAACCACGAATGTGTGAGAATGGAAAATTCTATGGAATGAATAAGATAGATCATTGATTGGAGATGAATTAAAAACTTTTTGGACAGCTAGGAGATGAAATTCTACTACTATATATTCATGGTCATATACCCACTAGTTCATATATGAAATAAAATGCATGCATGAATGATATATGATGACATGTCGCAGCCATACGATTTTCTCACAACGACACACAATAAATAACGGAGGTCCATGTAGATATATTACATAGGAATGATAGCTAATTAGCGTCTCACATCGTCTCACCAATTAACTATTCGGTTACATAAAATAGGCGGTACATTACAACGTGTCATATAGCTCGAGGAGTCTCACAAATGCCATAAAGGTCTCATAATTGGCCTAGAAAGGGCCATAAGGAGCTCTCGCGAAGAATGGTGGGAACTCGTCAAGGAGGTGATAGTTGGGTGATCCGGTGTCTTCGGGGTTCTCCAGGTGAGTGAGAGCTTCATGCTCGGTACCAAGGATCATCTCCACTGTTGACTCTAGTTGTGCAAAGCGACGAACATGTAGCCCATTGGAGATGCGGGGCTGCATTCCTACGGGCTGAGGAAGAAGGTAACCCGGCACATGAGGATAACGATATTCCATGGGTGCCACTTCATGTGGAGTGAAGTCATTTGGTCCATAAAGCACACTTGGAGGCACATGACCCATGCGAACATATGGCTCAATGGCACGTTGGAGTCGGTTGTAGCGACGCCTTGTCTCTACCAATTCACCTCGGAAGCAACGAAGGCTTCGGTCTTGTGCTGCAACCAATTCGGACATACTGTTGGCGGTCATTACAGACTGATTTCCGACCTCCAACCGAGTATAAAACAAACACAATGGGGACACACACCATAGCTATAGGGCTTATCACTGACTATTTCCACAAGTTTTGGTGATTGTCCTCTGTGCAGGTACAAAATGGAGAAACACGTGCTATAAGGGTCAGAAATGACCGTTTCGGCCGAACGACTCCGTTCGGCCGGTTACCCCCCTTAGCCGAGCAAGCCACCGGGAGCCATCGACGTCAACCAAACGACAACATACGACACGTGGACGACCGCCAACTCATCCCGAAGGACCGACAAGTCACCCTGGGCCAATTCGACACGAACGCCAAGCACCAGAACCCAGCCCAGGAGGTCCAGAGGGTAAGGCGGTGCAGCAGGGGCAGGCCCGGGCCTTCGGCCCAGTTCGGCCGAATTCTGGCCTTCGGCCGAACCGACCCCGGCTGGAAACCGCCTCCCAGGGAGGAATCCAGACCGTAGGGGCTTGGGTCGGTGGATCCACCGGTTCGGGCGAACTGGGCAGTTCGGCCGAACCGGGGATTTCGCCCGAACAACCCGGCACCGCCTCCTGGTGCCTTGGCCGCTGCTCCACTGCTCCACCGTCCTTGGCCACTATAAATTGAGGCCCCTGGTCACCTACAAGACACACAACACAAGAGTAGAGTGCAGGTGAAGCACTGTTAGTTCTCCACTTGTATCAGTAGAGATAGGGAGAGAGGAGAGGTGAGCGTCCCGGAGAGGAGCCGAAGCGTCGGCCCCTCTTCCCGCTGTACCTCTACGGATGCGGCTTCACTTCGAGTAACATTCGGGTCGTGTCTGGTAACTCTTGTATCTCTCTCTGATTAATTGAGCATTCAGTTCTTACTTTTATATGCTTGCTGGTTCTTCGTTCAATGCTTAGTTGATTGGTATAACTGTATACTGGTTGCTTGGCTTGGGTGCTTATCTTTCTATAGGAGATAAGTAGTTATTGACTAGTGTAGGAGTGGTTCCTAGACTTGCCAGTAACCTTAGTTTCTGCCCGTCGCAACGGAGGTGGTAGCCGTAAGGTGGTGACAGCCCTTTCGGTCTTCGTAGTCCATCACGTTAGTTCCGGTGTCCTAGGACCCAAAGTTCAGGTAACCGGCACCCCTTCTCATCCCTTTCTATGTGTCGGAGGCTCTGTAGTCCCGAAGCAAGTATCTATCTGTATCTTCTGCTCTGCTCAGTCAATTGGTAGAATACCCTTATCAGACCTGTACCCTCTCTACCCTCCTACCTCTTCTCTTCTCTCCTTGTTGTCGTCATCCACCTCATCCATTTCATTCATCCACTCCATCTACCTAGGACAACTTAGTTTAGGATTAGTACACTTCTGGTTCCCCGTGGAAATCGATACCTTGGAATACTCCCGGGTGAAAGCTACATCGGTATCCGTCCGCTTGCGGATTTATCTGTAGGCCGTAAGGAGTGCCAACACATACGCCTCTCATATAAGGTTGCATTCACCATGCCCACTTCAAACTCATTTACTCCTTGTATTGGACCAAGCCTTGGAAAATGAGTGAATGGTGGACGCTCCAGCTCAATGATTTCTTGGCAAAGGATGGTTATAGCTTTGTATGCCACTTCTTCAATTGCCATCTCAATTGAAGTTCCATAAGCTGAAATTTGGTGCTCGTGATGAACTCCTTTGGCAAGGTGCTTCGGAATGGTCACGGTAGCCACATAGTCCACCATGCCCGGTCCAAGTCCTCTTGCATAGACCGAGTACTCCGGCCTATAGGAGAAGTTTCCCCTCCAAAGCATCTCATCCAAAAGGGGTGGGAATCCCTCCGCATCTCTACCACAGGTCACAAAAACTAAGCGCCCGAAGTTCCCGTTCATCTAGTTGTGACAAGAAAAGATGAGTTAGTGAACAAATTATAAGAATTAAGGTGCAGCAATAGGATAGAATAGCTCTAAGATAGAAAAGAGTTACATATCATATATAAGCAATATAACCTTAGTAAATCAAAATTTTACAAGCAAGGTATTTTAGGTGATCACCAATTTATTTCTAGCGTGCCTCACATGATTTTTAAGCGATAACCATGCATGGAAATGCCAACCAGCTCTGATGCCACGCTGTGAGGACCCGACCAAATTACCCTCATTTAATTGAGTTATCGTCCATTGATCAACCCAATTAAAGGAGAATAATCCCGGTAATCCCTGAGATGTGCCCGATAATTAATCCCAGGCGACACACCTCACAAGCACATTATAAACATCTTCACAAGATATGGGCAAGTCCATACACAATAATCACACACATAAAATCGATTCAAGTTTACATCATCATGTCTTAGAGTTTTGCAGTGGAAAGTTTAACATCGCGCTCATACGATACATAACAAAATATGAAGGTTCACACTACACGCCACTAGTGCCCTTCCATACGACATAGACCATCTACTGCTCCCCCGCACCTCCGTCCGCGGGAAGGAAGTACCCAAAGACGGCGTCCGACTGCGGTTCACCTGAAACAACTTAACAACAGCACCGTGAGTACAAAGGGTACTCGCAGGACTTATCCAAGATATGGTTATATACTTAGACCGACTCCAAGGAGAATGCATTTGGTTTAAGTAGCAAGGAAATGGCAAGTTCAATTATTTTGCATAAAAGCATCTACATTTGATCAAGTTATAATAAGCAAAAGACATAGCATACTAAATATTCTAATCCAAGCATCAAACAATTGCATAAATAAAGTGATCATGTATCTTGAGCTCAATCTTCCATAAGCTCGTCATAGACTCTACATTGAACGCGAAATTCATAGAGCGTGCTCATGACCGAGAGCGCGGCTATTGCAATAGATCAAAACCCTGCAGGGGTGTACAACTTTTCCCACACGAGGCGCAAGACCAACGACCATACCCACGGCCAAGGACAAGTGTTAATTCATGCCCTCAACCTTTCACATACCCGCACCCGGAATTGAACGAACGGCCGGAGGAAATAGATGCACCGGAACCGCCGACTACACCTCATTTAACCCGCACCGAATCCGACCAATACCCGGTGCAACTTATGCTACTTGGCTTATCATTACCATATTTAGACATGTGGTTAGTACGGGGTAGTGCTCAAGAACCCGGCAACAATGATGTCATCCTTACTCATTATTCTCAATTGCTCGCATTTTACTTTTCCTCATCTATTCATGGTTGACAAACATTTAACCTATAACTCGCGAGTAGTGGTGCCCTTGCCACCGCTCGGCTTCTACCGTAACTAAGCATGGCTAAGCAATTTTATTCGTGACACTTAGCAATCATACTTATCTATTTGGAAGCATTCTAGTTCAAGGTTGATAATGCAACAAATAGGTGCTAAGCAATCATGGATAAATAATATATAGACTATGCACAATCAAGACTCATATACACAATTGATCCAAAATAGGGAGTAAGAATGCTTAGGGGCCTGCCTTGCTGCTCAAAGGAAGACTCGTCGGCAACGGGCTCCTACTCGGGCTCACACTCCACGGTCTCCGGCATCTCAGTCTCTACACGAATGCAATGATGCATAATAAGTAAAATGACATATGATGCTTATGATGCGATGATATGTAAGGAATGTAACTACATTAATGTTACCATGCTTCTACTAGGCATTGTGTATCATAAAGAAGCTAGCATAGATCGGTTTCATAATTCTTAAATGAATTAACCATGTGTTTAGCAATTTATACCTATCAATGTGGTTCAAATATTGTCAATAATTATTTCATAAATGCATATATGTATGAGATGCACACAAGAAGAAAAATAGTTTGTATCTTATATTCAAAAACATCATAATAGTTAACAAAAGTATTGGGGCAATTAACTATTTCACATAGTCAATAAAAATAGGGCAGGTGGCATAACCGTAAATAACTCGTCAAGTATCCGGGAATGGGTTCCCGGTGATTTCGGCGACCAAACTCGACGGGAATTGAACCTAGAGCTTCTTTGGGTGATGGGGATTCCATTCTAGGGCTTAGCTTCGACATGCATAAAGGTTTACTTGACCTAAAGCTTTAATGGAGTTTAATGGAGGTAGGGAGTCATGGTTAGGCTCATGGAGCATGAAAGAGGAGGGGGAAACGATGGGAAAAGCTTACCTAGGATGGGGAAGGACGATTTTAAGTGCCAAAAGTTGGTGTAGAGCGACGAGGAAGAAGATCGGAGTTTCACCGGAGTTGGAGAAGAAATGACGGGAGAACTTCTGTAGAACTCGGTCCTTCGCTTGGAGAGGAGGGAGAGCAGCTTGGGGAGGAGGAGGAGCTCGCCGAGGCCTGGGCAGGTCCGCGGCCGGCGGTCTCCTGCTGGCCGGCAGGGACGCAGGCGACCGGGAGGAGGAGCGGCGCGACTCTGCGTCGGGAAAAGAAAAGAACGGAAGGGAGAGAGAGAAAAGAACGGGAGAGAGAGGGGGTTTTGACGAGGGGACGAGCGAACGGAGTGGGGCGCCGTCCCTGTTGGCGGACGGGTGTGAGGGCGTGTGGCCTATGCGCCAGACAGCACAGCACGGCGACGGAACGACGTTAAAATCAATTTCTGTCGGGGGAGTCGGATGTTCCGGCCCTGAGTCGGATGTTCCGGGGTGTCAGATCTTCCGGCCTCGGAAAAACTACAAACAGAGCCGCTAGGAACATATGGCCGGATCTTGTGGCCTAAGTTCCGGTAAAACTGGTAAATTCTGAAAAGTGATCTAGATAGCTCTAAAAATCCTGAAATTTTTATAGGAGCTACTATACATCAAGATGAATCCATTTTACTAAAAACTGGCATAATAGGCACTCTATATTTGAAATGAAAATTCTTCCCGGAATGCTATTTTTGGACTTTCAGGTAAGCTGTTTGGCCTCAAGATGGCTTCTAAAAATCCGGGAAAAATCACCTAAATTCAGGATTCACATCGTACTATTTTATCATGACAACTTCCAGCACAGGTGCTATGGTGAAAATCTAAGTTGCTTCACAAGACATACATTAACATCACATTTTAACTTAAATTTTGAATCCAATTTATCTTAATTAGGCTCAAACAATGCAATGATGTTAAATATGATGCTCATGTACGCTCCATGTCATGATTAGCAAATTTGGGTTGTTACATTAAATTGGAGACGTTAAAGTCGACAAAACTGTAGCATTTCATTTGTATTTATAAATAATTATCCAAACATTAATTAATTATGAATTAATTAGGCTCAAAATATTTGTATTTACAATAAAACTGTGTAATTAGTTTTTACTTTTATCTACATTTAGTACTCATGTATGTGCCGATATTTTAATGTGATGAAATTTTTTTTATATAGTGGAATTTAGGGTTCTTTTTAGAACTAAACAAGGCCTAGCCGAGATGACGAGCCACTAGATTTGAATAAGCGTGTTGGACTGAAGCGGACAGGGGGCAGTCAAGTTTCGCCCTGCATGCGAAGGCGGAGTAGTGACGCGTTCCGCATCGCTACAAACGCTACACATGGGTACAGAGTGAATGCCTCCGATGCAAGCTCCATCGTCAACTTGAGGCGTATGTTCACGGTACGATCAATTTGGCCGGCGGTCCGGCCGGACACTAGATACAAAACCACAAACTCACGATCGTGAGACGTGAACGTGATGCGATATGCGACCAATAATTTCTCTTTTGTTAATTATTACACTTTTCCTGTCGGTATATATATACACACTTGGTCCAACATACTTACTAAATTGAAAGCACCACCGTCCCTGGTCTTCGTCATCAAAATCGATTATATTCAGACTGAAAGAGACGCGACAGAAAGGAGTAGTGTAGCCACCCTCGGGGGCTTCTTGGCTGGCGGCGGTGAGTGGGGATCCCCTCCGTTCACCGGATTCCGTGCAACGAAAGTGTTGCGCTCGTCGCGAGGGGTGTTTCTTCACCTCGCACGGATTGACGGGCGATGATAGCAGCGGCGGTTTCTCTGCGTACTTTCCTGGGTGTAAAGCCTTGGTCTTCGGGTCAGGCGACGGCGGCGCAATCGGCGTCGCTTCCCTCCTTAGAGGCGTCGTTGTGGAATTTGATGCTCTGTTAAGCTGCGGCGACTGCAAGCACTGTGGCGAGAAAAGGGATGTCGAGTCCACTGGGTCCATTCTTGGTCAAGGTTACACAACGATTAGCATACTGAACACGGTGGTGTTCATTCAGCAAGACACCAGGCTTGATCTTATTCATCTATGATCTAGTTCCACACCGATTGATTGTGCCAACGATATTTAAAGCTGGTTAATTGGAGACGGATGAAGACGACAGCCTTGTTAGTGGCAGCTCTGAGTGGATTCAGGGTTAGGTGCATGAAACATCACCGTTGGTTGTGTGCTTTTGATCGTAGAAGATGTGTCAGGAAATATGGTTTGGACAGGCCTTTTTGGTGTTGGTAGTTTGGAGCTAATGATGGTGGTAGCTTTTTTTCTGCTATTTTTTCTAGGCCTGTGTGCTATTAGGAATGAAGTTTTTTCTTTTGTGTAATAATGATAGTTGTATGTATCTTTTCGATGCAGAGGCTGGAATATCAATATATTCCTTTTTTTTAACAAAGGAGCTAGTACCGAAATGGACATGTACGCCGCCGCACACGGCCGGCGATATCCACAAATAAATTTCTCGGTGGATGGTCGGAGCTATCTAACTAGCAGCGCGCCGGCGGCCGTATTATCATACAGAGCAAAGTCCGTGATCAGGAACCAGACAACGGGGCGCGCCGAGTGCGAAAGGCTGGCCAGCTCCCGCCGCCGCCGCCGACGCCACCACGCATATATATCGATCTCGAACTGGACGTACGTGCCGGAGGCGAGCCCGCCGGCCGGTACTGGGCGCGCATGCTTTGCGTGACCCCGGAAAGGTGAGGACGTGCGTGCGCACGCTGCACGCAGACGCGATGCTCGATCGGTTAGTTATGCCGAGACGTCAGGGCCGGCTAGGATGATATATTTATCATTTGCATTGTGTGTGTTTCTTTATATTGCAGTGATGGTGGTCCGTTGCGATGATTTATTAGCAGGATACATACAATAAGTTAATATTAACGTCACTAGCAAGTAGCGAAGAACCAGTCAAGAAGTGGATATGTACGTGTGGATAGGTCTCGAATTCTCGGTGTTAATTAGGTGGTGGGCAAAGGTCGACTGACTTGATCGCTCCGTTGTTGGCGACTACGAGTAGCTCACTAGCTGCTTTCGACGTTTTAAATGTCTGCTAATTTTGTCAGGGCTATATCAAACGTGCCGCGCGCGTGCGTGGCGTGGACTACGGTATTGGAGTGCGGGCGAGCGACTTAACATTTGTCACAAACAAACATGTATTGGAGTAGTATATCCGTTAGATTTTTTAATATAAAATATATTTTTGTACTGATGTGTCGATTTTCTGCAAGTAGTAAAAAAAAGGTGTATAAGAAAAGGTAAAGTAAAAAAATGCTTGCAGCTTTGAAACATCAAACATGCATGCATGCCTTCTTCATTTCCGGGTACACGCCCCCACCTGCGTCCACAGTCCATGTCGCCCTCTACCCAGTAGTGAGATCGCGGCATGCAAATCTTGTGCATCGATGACCCTCAGATTCTGTGCATGCGTTCTCTTCTTTCCATTTCGACCCGTCACGGTTCGTTGTGCCTTCTCGAACAGGACGACGTACGTGCATGCTCTCTCCAGTGTCCAGATGCAAAGGCATAAACCGTGCCTGCATCGCGCACTCGCCGGTGACCGAGACCACACGGCGACCAAAGCAGCAAAAGTGCGCGTGTCGCGTGGATGATGAGATCGAGAGCCTAGATCGGAGATCGGACAAGATCATCACACGACTCACCCGACCGAGCGCGTGCAGTGGACAGGATCGGACAGCGCCCGCGCCGCCTGTGTGCTCGCACGAGGAGATCCGATCCAAGCCGGCCGTGCATGCACACAGCACAAAACGACCGGTCGCTGTAGCTGTATGAGTCGCACAGCTGCTTTCTTCCTTTTCATGCCAGACCCAGACCCAGACCAGCGCCATCGCCCATCGGCTCACTGGCACAGTTGCTGTGTACGTATCAGCTTTGTTTACGTCCTCTTCGTTTCTTTACCCTCCCTTTTTTGGCTTTTGAGGAGCCAGATCGATTGAGACGTACAGGCGCCGTGTAGCCGGCCTGTAGATACTGGCATGCATACTGTATCAACAGTATGTGATCGATACAGTGAGACCAGTATTTTTTTAATGTATGAAGTGCCCCTGCTCGATATGATCTTGCTGCTGCTGCCACTGAGCTGAAAAGCAGGCGGCTAAACTAGTGATCGATTGTAGCTATACGAATCTATGATGGGTGGACGTACATGGTCTGTTCTCTGTTGGTCCGCAGCCCTGGTCTCCTGTTCCTAGCCCGTCTTTTTTTTACATTTTAGCTCTTTTTTCGAAAAAAAATCCGTTGGGACCCCCGGAGAAACGAATTGCCTCTTTGGACCCCAGGGGTCGGCGCCATGATCCATGGCGCCGATGTATAATGTCTCGCCGCCGAGGTGCCAACTAGGGAGCATGACCTGGCATCGCGTGGTGCCTACGTGGCAGGGGGCTCGGTGCCACAGACCTTGGCGCTGACCTCGGCGCCATAGATCTTGGCGCCGACATTGCAAATAAATCCACCCCCCCAACTCCTGGCCGAGGCTTGCTGCATTCTTTCGTCCTCCCTCTCGGTTTTCCTCCCTCCTGAATCCACCCAACCTCCGTAATCGACGTATTGGACCCTGAAAATTTGGTTTTATTCCATATATCTTGAAGAGCAAGGTATCCTCTCTCATCTCCTCTTTTTTTGCGCACTGATTTGATCTATATTTTGTGTATTTTGTAACCCTAGATATAGAAAGGGTTAGAAGCCATTAGATGATTAATATGTGTACGTGTGTTATTGAATTCTAGGATGCCTAGGCATGGTAGAGGTGGGAAAGCAAGGTAATCTACATCCATTGTATTCTCCGATTTTATTAGTGTAGTCGTTAATTTGACATAACCATAACCTTGAGTGCAAATATGTTTTTTGAATAGGATAAATACCTTTCAACTACGGCCTCGCAATGCCTACGAACCTTATCCTTTACCTAGTGGTGTTCCGGTGCCGATGTGCTTTTGTGGTGACCCTTGCAAGGTAGACGTTTCCGAGGAAGAGGAAACTTTTAGGCAAAGGTACTGGATGTGTGCGAATTTTGCATTCGATCCACCACCGCAGATGGTCCGCAATGGCATCACGGTGAGAACTCAATGGTGAAATTAGTTATTTTTTATCTGTACGTATACATCATCTAATAGCAAAGTAATGATTTATTTTTTGCAGACTTCACCGTCGCTATGTGATTTTGAGCAGTGGATCGACAATGAGATTAAGAAGGAAGACAATGACTTTTGGGATGGAATGAAGCAGTGGGATGCGGAGATAAATGAAAGGTTAGAGATGAGGCGCAAACAGGAGGAGAATAAAAGGAGCGTGAAGAGGAGCTAGAAAGGAGGCGTGCATCGAAGGCAAGGGAGGAGAGGGAGAAGAAGTTGGAGCGTGCTCGTCGTGCGAAAGAACCATTGGAGGAGAATCCCGACGCTTTGAGGAAGGGAAAGTGGCCTCATTGCACTCAGTAGCAATGTTTTAGGAAGTTGTTATGAGCATTGTTTTAGAGTATTCGAGTATTGTGCTTGTTCGGATTTAATGCACCTTCCATTCTCTCGTGTTAAGCCATGAACAATGTTGTACTTTTATCTCTTATGACATGTACTAGACTAGTTGTCAAGGAATAAAATATAATTATTGCATGGTTATAATTATGCTCCGACAGATACTACTCTATGCGCTTATTCACGGAAGATAAATAATGTGAAGATATCCACATAATCGGATAAGCACATGATCACATAATCACATAAAACATGACCATCCAATTCTCCACCAACATAACAAATTATATAAAGAATTCACGGATAAAATTCGGCAGAGTTTCCCTTGTTTTTTGAGCATCCAGAACTCCACAAACAATCACATAAGCAAAGTGCAGATTCATAATATCCATACAAGAAACAAATAAACAATGTCGTCACAAACCACCACATCATAGTCGAGACAGTCCATAACGTCCATATACATACCAAGCGTTGTCGAAACGCTCAATCAACCAACATTCACTGCCTCCTAGTCTTACCCTTACCACCAAGGGCATCGGTGCCTGGAGTGTACGGCTCACATGGACGTCGAATCCGATGTGGTGAACGTTGTGAAGGCTGAGTCGTAGGAGCGTCGTGCAACTGAGAGGATCCTATCTCCACGGCTCTGTCATGGTGGGCACCAAAGCTGTCGAAAGTATCCATTGTTGCCCGCGACGAGCTCTATCCCCCGGAGGCTGCAATGTCGTCACCTAGGTGTGTGTGTGGGTCGTGCACGTCCGTCGTCACGGTCGACCTGCAACCACAACGAGCAGCAACACGACATAGCCGATGAGCCAGTCGCTGCAGGTAAACATTTAGTCAATGAAAGTGGTTCAATGAGAGTTACTATTTACTACCCGTACAAATTGAAAACTACAACAAAGAGCACAATATCATCTAAACTACAACAGCTCTTCCACGTAATACCATTTAGTGTGATATGAGAAAATACATCAACTTGCTACGTAGAAAACTTACTCCAAGAAAGCTGTTCAATGTTGTCCCATCCAATTCTGTTCATGGAAAACGTTCGATGTCATCCACAGACCGCCTCAACGCGTTGCCCTGCAAACAAAGAGGGGAAATGGTTGCTGACATGGAATAATTGTCATAGACCAAGAGACTAAAGTTTTCTGATAGTACCACCCGGTCCAATGTTGGGGCTGCCTCCACGAGCATCCCTTCCCGTGTCGCAATGTTGTACGACGTGTCTTCATCATCCGAAGACGCAATCTCTGCGTAGTCAGCCGGTGTCCACTGCCCCTTCAGCTTGGTCCGCGTCACCCCTGAGTACCATGATAGGTACTGCCAGAAGTTGTAGTTTGTGTGCGGATGTGTCACACCCGGATTTACACAGAAACCCGAATGCTGCCATATGTGTGCCCAGGATGTCTACAGAACACATACAGCTTACAAATATAGAAAATCAGAGTACATATGCTCAAATAAAAAATAGTTAAATCAGAGTTTACCGAAATAAAACACAACGGAAGTCTATCTCTCTCGACAGGTAGAGCCTCAAGTCCACAGGGACACCGACTGGTTGACCACAGCTCAGCAGTAATGGAAAATCCTCGGGAAACTCAGTAGTTGTCTCAATCACTGATCCATCTATTACCCGTCCAGGATTTTGTTGAATAATGACAAGTGTAAGTAAAACATTTACTTAGCAAGTATAGCATGGTGTATGAAGGCTTAAAAGAAGGCTTGACACGGCTGAACTGCATTAGCACTTTTAGTTGATTCATTTTAGCATTAACCAAGTTACTACAAGTGAATGAAGTCCCAGTTGCAACCCGATTAATAATTTTTTAAACTTCCATAATAATGTTAGTACACGCGTATCACGCGGGCATATTTGCTAGTATGTATAAAAATCAGGAGTCTACACTAATCAGTTGTGCGTCGGTGGCTACGTATGTGGGGCTTCTCTCACAACCTCACGGCATCACCCCTCCTAGAAAGAAAAAAGCCAGTTCCGGTCGATCCACCAAATCCATCGCAGCACTATGTCTAACTATCTGCAGCCAATAGATCCAATCGGTGCCCTCTCACGCCTCGAATATGGTTCCATGGTTCATTCTAGGTTTGCTCCATGGAGCAACCACATCCACATTTATTCCTTTACTACTCCGTATCATACTCCGCATTTGATAGCATTGCTCTACTGCATACTAAGTACTTCATAACTAACTTCGTATCGCTGTGGAGAGGTGACATCAACGCCACAGCATGACACAGTCTTGTTCACTGAGGACGGGGTGCGTCCGCACAGAAGCCGGTGGCCATGGTTTCACAAAAGTGAACCCAACAGGCCTTGGACTAGAATGCAAATACAGTTAACTGCAATAGAGCGGGATCTTTTCCAGCTATGCACAACTGTGACAATTGGCAATGGCAAGCATACAAGCTTCTGGAAGGACAGATGGCTGAACGGTTAGGCACCGAAAGTGTCGGTGTTTCGGACACCAGCGATTTACTTACGCCGCGCTAGCTCAGGTCCTCGATGGTAAACACTCCCAAACACAGAGGATTTATTTTGGTTCGGGCAATGACCCTACGTGCAGTGAAAGAGAGAGTTGTGTTCCTTGCGTGGGGTGTTTCAAGCTTACAACGGGGTGCTTGTAAGCGGGTGAAGGAGAGTGGTGTGTGAATGTGCATTATGGTGTTCTCTGTTGTGTCGCGTTGAATGGTGTGACCTACCCTTCCCAGGGGCCCCTTCCCTCTTATATACGTCAGGGGTCGGTTAGATGCGGGAAAAGGAATGAAAGGAGGTTGGGAGAGGCCTTGTGGGTCATTAGCTTCATCTGCCACCGCCGCAGTTCCCCGACCTTGTTACGCTCGGTCGGAGGCCCTCTCCTGGCGCCGTACACTTCTTGTGATACCGGGTCATGGCGGAGTTGTTGGCACAACGTGAGACTGTGCCGCACAAGGTCGTCATGTGCTAGTTTGGTCTGCTCTGCGCCGCCGTCTACATCACCATGCCTGTAACAATGTTTACTGTTTGGGGGAGTTGTTGGTGGAGAATGGTCTTTGCCTCCTAGAGCGTGGCTTGGCCCCTCCCCGAGCTCGCCTGTCGTGTTTGGGGGTCAACCATGGGGCAGCATTGAGTGGGCCTCTGCTGCTGCTGCTGTCTCTCCATGTTGTGCGTGCCTTGGCCTGATGGTGGCCATCATCTTGTTGTACTTGGGCCGTACCTAGAAGTACAGTCGGTAATCCGGAGTAGAGTTTTGGAATTTTGACTTGGGAAGAAGGACGAGTGTGTGGCTTGACCAGCCCCCGAGTGGTTGTGAGCTTGCCACGTGTTAAGGTGAGCTGGGCCCTTTGGAGGGGTCGGGAGACGGCCACGTGACAGATCGGGTGTGCCCCCGTGTGGTCGGGGGTGGCCTCGTGGCGAGTCGGGTGTGTCAGACCCTCCTGAGCGGTTGGGAAGGCGCCATGTGTCCAGGAAAGCGTGTTCCTCGAGCGGTCGGGGAGTTTCCACGTGCAAAGGTCAGAAGCGTCCCCCCTGAGCGGTCGGGGGCGGCCACGTGGCAGGTCGGGAGTGTCCCCCAAGCGGTCGGGGAACCGCCTCGTGGACAGGTCGGGAGCGTCCCCCAAGCGGTCGGGGGACTGCCACGTGTCCTGGATGGCAGGGTTTCCCGGGGCAGTCGGGAAACTTGCGCTTACCCTCTTTATCGCTGCGATGAAGATGATGGAGCTTTGGACAGGTCGGTTTATGTTTGCTTATCTGGTCTTGGTAAGTACCCTGGGTACAGCCGTACAGGTATCCCACAGAAAGATGTTGCACCTGAGTGCTTCCGCTTAGCGTGGCGGAAGAATGAAACCGTGGCAAAAGCCATGTCTTTAGGAAGATGACTTCGTGGTCTTCTTCAGATGAATTTAGAGGAGAACATTGATGCAGTTCATCGCTTTGTGGCAACTACTCTGACGGATCTAGCTAACTAGAAGCTGACATGCGCAAAGTACTACACGAGACGAGTTGATGACGGACTACATGCACCGCCGCTGCAAACCAAATGTCAGACTTATTAAGCTTGGTATTTGGATAGGATAATTCTGGACCGATTCATTCCCCAAACCAAACACGATGTAAGTATCACTATGTGAAAATCAAAGATAGGTAATGCGGTCTTGGTAACGGGCATACGTTGTCTGTTACAAAAATTGATAATACCGGTTAACGTCAGTTACCAACGTGGTGAACATATATCTTTTTTATTTTTCTAATATTTTTTCTTGAACTAAGAGCATATAAGGGATAGCCATAAAAAAATAGACCGATCGGACTTAAGGTGTGGCATATAGAAATTGAAAAATATTCACAAATGCTTATATAAAAGGGTTGCATCCTTCCTTTGACCATAGGTGATAGTGTGGTGCAGTGGTTAGGAGAGGCTTGCGTGAACCAACGGTCTTGGTTTTGAATCCTGAGAAGGCAGAATGTCCTTGAGGAGTGAAAAAAAATCATGGCTCTTGGGAAAAAATGGCCTTTCAAGTGGGGTGTGCCCCATGTAAATATAATTTTTTTGCTATCATTTGATATTTTTAAATATATAAATTTTAAAATATTATTGGTAATGGACGTCGTATAAGGTCTGTTACCAATGAAGTTATTGGTAACAAACATCAACATAAAGTATGTTACATATAACTGTTATTGGTAATGGACATCAACATAAAATCTGCTACCAATTATTGTTATTGGTAACGGACGTCAACATAAGGTCCGCTATCAATGATTGTTTTCTTGTAACGGTCATATGTCTGTTACTAATGATGAGTCATTAGTAACTCATAAAGGGTAACGATTGCCATACCTGTTACCAAAGAGAATCTTCGTTCGTTACCGATTAGGGTGTTTTCACGTGGTGTATGAAGTCAAGAAACTAATCTCGCTAGGAAGTCAATTAATCCTCGTTGCCAGTCTTTTGGGGGCGGTTGTACGTAGTTCGCTTTCAAAGCCAGCATAGATAGTAATTTCCTTCATTCCTATACGCTAAAAAAAAGGGTGATCTCTAGAAGCCGGTTGTAGCTTTCTTTGTTTTCAAATGTTCGTGAATTTAAGCCAGCGTGCGTCGATGTAACTTTCTCCATTCTCATACGGTTGAAACAATAGGGGGTGATCTTCTGGGATCAGATATAAAGGTTCCTTTGTTTTGATATAAGACGGCCCTGAATTCAAGCCAAACTTTCTCCATTCTTATTCGATTGAAAAAAAAGATGTGTACTGGCCAAAAGTTGGCAGCACCCCCCACAAGGATTTTGACTGGGCTTATGTGATCTGTATGGTCTTAGTGTCTTACTTGTGAAATGTCACACTATATAATTAGTTCCATCCCGTTTGGTAGAGCTCCGAGCAGCTCTAGCTTCTGGCTTCCGGCTACAATGTCAAGGAGGCGAAGCAGGTGGAGCTAAAAAACGACTTCACCACCATCTAATTTATTTGGAGAAAAGAGAGAAAAGAAACTCCAGTAAATAGTGACATAAACAGTACATGAGTAGAAGCGGGCGAGAAGAGTCCTACCAAACGGGAGATGTGTCGTCTAAACTCTACATTTCAAGAGAGAAGTGATATGCATGTATATAGATGCATGATGCATTTGTATGCTTGTATGGCGATCATGTTATATCACGAGCTGAGCGACTGAACGGCGACTAGCGCCCCGCTGTCGACACCCACAGCAGCAGCAGATCGAGAAAGTCATGGCTCGTTGGTAAAGTGAAAGATCATGGCTCATTGGTAGAGTGAGAAGAGAGCACGGTGTTCTTGAAATTTCTCGTTCATGAGACCAGTAGACAGATTCTACGCAGGACGCGCGCAACTTTATTTTTACAACCATGGTGTGTATAGTTCCCGTAAAAAGTGGTAGAAAAGTCACATCAGACACTATAGCGCACTGTAGCATTTTTCGTTTGTTTGTGGTAAATATTGTTCTATCATGATCTAACTAGCCTCAAAAAATTCGTCTCGTCGTGTACATCAAAACTAAAGCGCTCGTGCATATGCACAGCACAAGATCGAATGACTGCCGCACAGGTGCGCTGTGCAGCCCGTACGACATATAGTACTGTACATACTGTATGTACACGGTTAACCTGTGGCCATATCTACCTAGCCCCACAGTCCCACACCGACAACCCGTGCCCACCCTACCCGTACCCGGCCAGCGGCCTGGCCATGCCATTTATTTCAGCCGGTCCCAGAAATAAAAAAAAATGTACATTGAGCATTGATGAGAAGAAGAACACGTATGTATCCCGAGATAAAGTAGACGACGCCCCTGCTAGCTATATATACATCATAGGCCTGGTTTAGATGCCAATTTGGCATCTTAAATTGGAAGTTTTGGGAATTGCGCGACACTGTAGCATTTCGTTTGTACGTGTAAAAAATTGTTCAAAAGTTGATTAATTAGGCTTAAAATGTTCGTCTCGCAGAGTACAACAAAACTGTGTAATTAGTTTTTAATTTCATCTATATTTAGTACTTCATGTATATTATGACATTTTGATGTGACGGAAATCTTCTTTTTGCATAGTAGAATTTGTGGTTGAATTTGGTATCTAAACAATGCCATAGAGATGTACGTATACCTGCTTATTAATGCACCTAACACTGTACGAGGCTGGTGACGGTGTGCGCGCGTGTGTACGGCCACGCATGCATGCAGACTGGTCGATGTGTACGAGCAATAGCTGTGGCCTACATATACAATAAGGCATCTTTGGTACAGCTCCACTTGAGGGTGAAATTGAAGTCGGAGGTGGAGGAGCTGAAAGATTTTTCAGCTCCATCAGCTTTACTTGTGTCTTGTGCAAAACAATTCCATCTCTCATAACCAACCTCCAAAAGTGATTCACCGTCACGGTCATTTGGTGCAGCTCCAACAAAAAATAGCTCCATAAGCTGTTTGAAGCTGTTTTTGGAGCTCTACCAAAGATGTCGTGTCGTCACCACCCATCCTCCCTATCGATATCGACAAGTCCGTGCCGTGGTAGCACGTACAGTATTGCTGGCGTCGTCAACGCGTACGCGCATGCACTTGGCCGTGACCGATCGATAATCCAAGCCCAAGATATGGTGTTACATGTTGTTGGCTCTCAACCGATCGCTTTGCTCTCTGATTGCTAGGGTTTTCCGATCCGGACGGTGCGTCGTCGCTATATATGTACGTGTACTGTGTATACGCTGCTAAGACCCGGTCAGGGATGGAGGACCGGCCGGGCGAAAGATATACGCCGAAGAAATCGGATCACAAGGAAATAACTTCAAGGGTGGATCGGAGGACATACGGGGCTGTCACGGCCGGCTAGCACTACCTCGGTCCATACGAAAGAATGTAACTCTCAGAAATCAAACATTTTAAAATCAAATTTATATAAAAAATTAATAACATGTATAATATAAAATAATAATTATTAGACTAATTATGGAATATATTTTTATATTATTTTTTAAAAATATATATATTAGTAGTATTTTATATAAATTTAATTAAAGTTGAAATTATTTGAGTCTTCGGTAGGTGAGTTTCATTTTTTTCATTTTTTCTGGACGGAGGGAATAAATGTTTTTTCCTGTCCTGTCCTCTGCTCCATTTCTGCATACTCCTTCCGTCCCATAATATAAGCATTCGAAGCATTCAAATGCAAAAAATAGCAGAACTGCTAAAAGACCTCTATACCCCTCATTTTACACTACCCACCAACTCTCCACCCACCCCACCAACCCACCTAGTTTTGTCCTATCCCTACAAATGCTTATATTGTGGCACAAAATTTGAATCCTACAAATACTAACATATTGGGACGAAGGGAGTAGATAATTGCGACCGAGTACATACTGTACATGTCGATGGATCAATGTGTCCGTCGTCAGCTAGCACGGACATACGGTGCTCCTGGTCTACACAGTGCAACCTTTTGTTTTCACTTTTATCGGCCTGGGAGCGGAGCGCTTGTACTTGTGCGGTGTGGGTGCCAGCGTGTCAGGCATTGCCTGCGCGCGGATGTGCCAGGAAGCTAGGAGCCCGTCTTTTTTCTTTTGCATTTTAGCCCTTTTTTAAAAAAAAACTCGTTTGGATCCCTGAAGGAACGAATTGCGTCTTTGGATCCCAGGGGTCGGCGCCATGATCCATGGCGCCGATGTATAACGTCTCGGCGCCACGGATCCTGGCGCCGAGGTGCCAACTAGGGAGCATGACCTGACATCACGCGACGCCTACGTGGCAGAGGGCTCGGTGCCACAGATCTTGGCGCCGACCCTAGAAAAAAAATCGGGGCCGGTCCCTCTCTCCCCCTGTTGGCTTGCGCCTGCCGCTGCCGCCGCCGCCCGCCCGCGCCCTGCCTGCCCGCGCCCGCCCACGCCGTCGCCGTTGGCCGCCGCCCGGCGGCGCCGTGCCTGTCCGCGCGGCGGGCGCCGTGTGCCGTCGGTCGCCCGTGCCTCGTCGGCCCGCGCGTGCGCCTCCCGGTCGTGCGGAGCTCCGACTCCTGCCGGCGCTTGGGCCGCCCGTGAAGGTGAGCAATTTGATTTATGCAATATAGTTAGATAATATAAATATGCAATATAGTTAGATATAGTTAGCTATTTTATTTATGCAATATAGTTTGTTAGTTACATAATATATAGTTAGATAGTTAGAAGTTTAGTTATTCAATTTAGTTCAATATAGATAGTCACAGTGTATAAACCTAGTTATTGTTGAATATGAAGCTAGGTCACTAACATTCATAATATATCTAGATGGACAATTTAGTCACAATGTATCATGGAGGAAGTGTGGAAGAAGATCAGTTTGGGAACGTCATTTTTGTTGCAATGCACAGAGTCCCTCTGTTGTTCGATGATCGGCCTATGTTTAGTGAGTTGTTAGGTAGGGTTCGTGAATGCCTTTGTCTTAATTCAAATGAGGATGGCATCTCAATGGAAGGGGTACTTCACTATGGTACATCAGGGCAAATTTTTGGTAGGAGGCTTCTCCCAATTACATGTGAGAGTGGGTGGGAGAAGTATGTGAACATGGTCATGAAGAGTGTGTTCCAAAGTTTGGATTTGGTGGTACGGAAGTTGTCAATTGATCCAAGACCTAGTGATGGGTTGTCACCCCTTAATAGGCATTCACCCCCTCATGAGTTGTCGCCAGAACATGGTAATCCGGCTCCTTCTCTCCCTCCGTCACCAATGCGTGAGGTGTTTGTGGAAGATGTGGTTGTTGGAGTCCCTGATGCTCAATCCGCCCCAAATGGTAAATGCACTCGGCACTATTCTCATATTCACCCTTCATTCTATACCTTTGTACCGATATGTCTTCTTGTTCTGTGGTTTCAGGAGAGAATCCAAATAATATTGGTGTCCATGTTCCTCCTGTTCCTCCATCATCCAATACTGGAGGGTCTTTTAACAGTGTCCATGTTCCTCATGTGCCTCCATCATCCAATACTGGACGAGCTAGCAATAGTGTCGATGTTGAAATTGATGATGATGAGGAGCCTTATAGGATAGCTAGAGTTGTTGCTTTTGATGATGACCATCCCGTTCCAGCATTGAGTCAAGAAGATATTGAGCTTGTCCGACAATTTTATCCTGATCGTGATCCACTTGTTGATGAGTTTAGTGATTTGAGACATTGTCATAGAGCATATGCAGTGGGCAGAGAGGACGAGGTACTAGAGCAGCATGAATATGCAAATGGCATGGAAATTCAGAAGGGAATTGTATTCAAGGACTTGCCTACGTTGAGAAGGTGGTTACAATAGTATTCCGTGAAACGTAAGAGACCTTTCAAGGTTAGGCATTCATATGTGGGCCGGCGTTATACAGTGGTGTGTGAGAAGGCAGATTGCAATTGGAGGGTATGTGCTCAGAAACAGAAGGCCTCGGGAAAGTTCAAGATCACCAAATTTGTAGGTCCACACACTTGTGCCGAGAAAGATCTAGAACAGAGGCATCGACAGTTGACATCTACCCTCATTGCAAGTAGGTTTGTGTCAACATTGAAGTTGCAACCCAATTTTAAGGTTAACACAATTATTGACAAGGCCGAGAAGATTTTTCATTACAAGATAAAATATGGCAAAGCATGGCGGGCAAAGCAAAGGGCTTGGAAGATGATATATGGAGATTGGGAGGAAGGGTATGAGAAGTTGCCAGCACTCTTCAATGCAATCAAAGCAACCAATCCGGGAATGCATTACGAGTACATGCCAAAACCGAATGTAACTATTAATAGTAGGCAGATATTCTTGCGTGCCTTCTGGTGCTTCCCCCAGTGTGTGGAGGCATTCAGGCATTATCGTCCGGTGTTGTCCATTGATGGTACATTTCTACTTGGAAAGTACATGGGCACACTATTGATAGCCGTTGCATGTGACGCGGAGAATGCATTGGTTCCTTTGGCTTTCGCTCTGGTGGAGAAGGAGAACCAGGATAGTTGGGGATGCTTCTTGCGTCTTATGGCAGACAATGGTTGCAAGGGTTGATGAGGGAGCGTGAGAAGTGGACAAGGGCTTATGACGATCGTGGTTGGAGGTATTCATTTCAGACTAGCAACATGGCTGACTGATTTAACATTGTCCTTAAGGGTGTACGTGCCATGCTCGTCAATGGTATTGTCGCATTCACCTTCTATAGAATGGTTGCATGGTTCAACAAGAGACATGCAGATGCAGAGGACCTCCAGAAGAAGGGTCAGTCATTGGCATGTAAACCTACACGGCATCTATTAGTCGCAAAGGACTGGGCTCGCTCACATGAAGTCATATGTTTTGATCACTTGACAGGAAAGTACGAGGTCAATAAAAGGGGAGGAACATCGTCCGATGGAGAGGTGCGGCCTCCAAGGATTTATATTGTTGTACTAATGAATTTCTCATGCACATGTGGGAGACCAAGGCAGTACCACTTTCCATGTTCTCATTTTATTGCAGCAGCTCGACATCAAAACTATGCCTACGAGAGCATGTGTTGGGGGCGATCATTAGGGGTACCCAAACCTATGGGATAATCACCCTTGTTAAATATTAAACTCATGCGCATAACCAGAAAAAGAGAAACGGATTTTAAGGCCCACGGCCCAGCAACGAACGAAGGCCCAGTCAAGGCACCCCGCGGAGCGCCTCGACGCGCACCACAATCTCCGCTTCGCTCGAGGGAACCGACCCCTCGAGCGAATCGGAGAACTCCGCCTCGGTCAAGGCCTGAGGATCGAGCCTCAAGCAACCCACGAAACGGGGAGAGCTCCGCCTCGGTCGAGACCCCCGCTCCAACAAACGATTAATGGCGCTCACCACCGCCGTGCATCCATAGTCAAAAGGCAAATTTCTCGCCATACCGCCCTGACAGTCACGACGCCCCCCCATCGCATCTGCCAACTCCCGTCACTATGCTACCAATCGAGGCTCTGTGCAGGCAGGGCGGCGCTGTACGGATAGAGCCCGTCACTCCAACTCCCTGTGCTGCCAACTCCGACGACCCGAAGCCCTCCACCGGGTGGGAGAGACCCTCGAGCACAAACCACGAGAAGAAGAGAGGACGGCGGAGGCATGGCGGGCCATCCCAAGCACTATGCGGCCATCCCTGGCGCTATGCGCACATGTCGCCACTGTGCGAAAAGGGCCGGTCACTCCAACTCCCTGTGCTACCAACTCCCACAGTGGTTTCCCACAGAATGGGCTGTACCCTAGCATGGGAGACCCTTGAAATGGTGTACGGGCGAATCATTACCGCACGAAGGACAACTCGGATCCTCGAAACCACTCCCAGGCGTCATCGACAGTACGAGAATCGATCACAGGAACCGCAATACCGCATAACAGTGGCCAAGGACAAAGAAGCACGCCCGACGCCACTCCTACTACTGTGCAGCTCCTACGCCTGCACAGCGACACACGCCTATAACCCCTTCTCCTTGGCCTATAAAAGGAGATGGGGATCAATCGATCAGAGAGAGAACATTCGCACACACTCCGAAAAACCAAGATATTGGCACTCCGCCTTAATCATCTGGGACTTTGAGGTCTAGCCTCTTCTCCCAACCTGCTTGTATCCCCTACCACTTGCAGTCCGGTGCAGAATAACACATCACACGTACCACCTCGCTAGAAGTACGGTGTTGCGACCAGAACCAGGATAAATCCGTGTCTTGCATTATCTTCTACATCAACCATCAGGGGAGGGAACACAACACATTTCTGGTTGGTGTCGGGAGCACGATTTCTAAACACCGATAGTGGCGCGCCAGGTAGGGGGCTTGTGCTGTGATCAACCATTTCATCCACCATCTCCCTTGATGGCAACCCGAGTCGTACGCGGCAATCTTTTTCCGATGCCGACATTGGATCAACTCCCTGCCGGATTCGAAATCCGGTTTGGGAATCTCGAGTTCAGGGCGACTGACGATGGCTACAACATGCAGCTCCTGACGAGGAGCACCAGCATGGGCATGCCACCACCACTCCCATCATCGTCACCACCACGCAAAAAGCGTTCGCGTCAACGCGCGCGGAGCAACGCAGAGCGGCCCGCGCCGGCTCCCCCAAATGGGTTGAGTCCGGCACGACAAGGGCAAAGAATACCGCCACAACGTCGCACTCGGCCAGGGATAACACGGTCGACCCGTGGCGAATCCCCGATGAGGCGCGCACCGCAACCGTGACCAATTCCTCATCAGTTGACACGGACATGACGGCGTACGAGGATCTGCCAGGGCACCACTTGCTCTCAATTCGCAACCTCATAGCAACATCGCCAGACGATGACTACCCAGACTCTAACAACGAGGCACATGAGAGCGGCCAGAGGCTCCCCGAATGGGACTACTCAGGGCTTCGCAAGGCCTTTTTATCATTCCATGCTGCGGCAGATTATTGCCTAACCTGCTCCGACAACTCTAGCGAGAGGGATTACGATCCCACCAGGGAGTGCTTCGTCGTCCTCCCAGGAATGGATGACGGAGATGACGGGGCAGGAGAGCCAGCACACGCCAGGAATCATGAGCAGGCGCCTGACAACGTTGCGCATGCACAAGCACAACTATCCCAAGTCTGCGAACTTGAAGCCAAGCTCGAGGAAGAACACCGACAGATCCGAGAGCTCCGGGCAACTCTTGAGGACAATCGTCCTATGCGCGGCGCGCATGCCAGGGAAGCCAGGCGCATAGCACAAGCTCACATCGAGGCTGATGACGATGTGGACGACCCACTCGCATTAGCCAGGGCAAGCCAAAAGCTTATCGCTGCGGTGACCTTAATCCGAGCCATGCCAGAGCCCTCAACGCCCGAAGGCCGAAATCTGCGTCGAAAGGTGCAGCTCCTAATTGAGCAAGAGGTCGTGCAGCAAGCCAAAAGCTCAGCCTCTCGCATACGCAGTTCCGCTGGCCCAAAAACTAGTGGAGCAACGCGGGAGCACGAGGCATCGGCACAGACCCCGCGAAGGGATAATCCAACGCCAACGCCATATTCACGACTGGAACGACCTCGTGAAGACGTTCGTGGGTAATTTTCAGGGCACCTACCTCCGCCCTGGGAACTCGTGGGACCTTCGAGGGTGTCGCCAAACATCCAATGAGTCCCTTCGTGATTTCATCCATCACTTCTCCAAGCGCTGCACCGAGCTCCCAAGCAGACGAAAGAGGAACCTGAAGCCTCAAGTCAGGAGATATCCTCGGCGGACGAGGGTGAAGTTATGGAGATCGACGAGGCCCCATAATCTCGCGATTGGCGCAACCAGTATATCGCCTGGATCAACCGAGGGGAGCTACCCTCGGATCGAACCGAGGCCCGGCGCATCGCGAGAAGAGCCAAGTCGTTTCTCATTATCGATAGGGAATTGTATGAGCGCAGCCCCTCCGGAATTTTGCAGCGATGCATTCCAACTCCAGAGGGAAGGGAGCTCATTCGAGACATCCACGCCGGCGTCTGCGGCCACCACGCAGCGCCCCGTACCATCGTGGGTAATGCGTTTCGCCAAGGCTTCTACTGGCCCACGGCTGTCGCCGACGCCAACGAAATTGTGCGCACTTGCGAAGGGTGCCAATTCTACGCACGCAAATCTTACCTCCCGGCCCATGTCTTACAAACCGTTCCTATCACATGACCATTTGCTGTGTGGGGGCTCGACCTCGTCGGGCCAATGCGAGCAGCGCCCGGGGGCTTTACGTATCTGCTAGTGGCCATCGACAAGTTCTCAAAATGGATCGAGGCTCGACCCATCAGCAGCATCAGATCCGAACAAGTTGTGCAGTTCTTCACAGATATAATTCACAGGTTCAGGGTCCCTAATTCGATAATTACTGACAATGGCACCCAATTTACAGGCAAGAAATTCTTGGAATTCTGTGACGATCACCATATCCGCGTGGATTGGTCGGCCGTAGCACATCCGCAGACAAACGGCCAAGTAGAACGTGCCAACGGCATGATTTTACAAGCCGTCAAGCCAAGAATATTCAACAAGCTGAATAGATTCGGCGGAAAATGGGTGTTAGAGCTACCCTCAGTAATTTGGAGCCTTAGAACGACCCCAAGCAGAGCCACGAGTTTCACCCCATTTTTCCTCGTCTATGGCACCGAGGCTATCCTCCCCACAGACTTGGAATATGGGTCCTCAAGGATTAGGGCCTACCAATAAGAAAGGAACAAGCAAGCTCGTGAAGACTCACTCGATCAAGCGGATGAGGCTCGAGACGTGGCGATCTTACATTCAGCACGGTACCAGCAGTCGCTCCAAAAATATCAAGCCCAAAAGGTTCGACGACGATACCTCCACAAGGGGGACCTGGTGCTAAGGCTGCGACAAGACAATCGAGGACGCCACAAGCTCACACCGCCATGGGAAGGGCCGTACATCATCGCCGAGGTTCTCTAACCAGGAACATACAAGCTCGCGAACGAGAAAGGCGAAGTGTTCGCCAACGCCTGGAACATCCAACAACTACGTCGCTTCTACCGTTAAGCTTCCAAGCATTCAATAAATAAATAAAGAATGACCTTAAAATGAGTAAGACTAGGCTTACCCTCGAAAAAAGCCAAGTCTCACTCGGGGGCTAATTCGGGGGGGGGGGCACCCCGTCCTAAAAAATTGTGCCAATTTTAAGGTTTTTTCTTCAAAATCCTTTCATCACAATCGTCTCCAGTAAATTGCCAAAAGGCAGTTCGAGGCATAGATTGACCAAGGCCAAGGGCCGGCCGAGTCGAGGGACCGCCTACGCCTTCGAAAGGATACGGCATCCCTCTCGCCACCCTACGCTAAAGTTAGTCTATGAACTATATTTTCCTCGACAAGTCCCTTGCAAATTCAATGAGAAAAACGTGATAAAGAAAACCATAATTAAAATAAAAACTCGAATGTGCGCTTGAAACATTAAATTGTTTAACCACTAAGTTACTTATTACATAAATATCCCTAACTACTTAGGGAGCAGGGTCATCGGGGCCTTCGGGGGTGGCGTCCTCTTCATCTTCAGCGTTGGGGAGGAGGTCGCTCTCGAAGATCTGCACCAAGGTAGCAACAGGAGCAGAGGCATTGGCATCGGCGCTCTCCACGACGGCCAGCGCAGTGTCGTCATCGAGGTCGTCCGCCACCACGTAGCCACCGCTCACCGCCTCGAGGTCCATGACAAAGTGCGTCGAGATCACCCCGAGGGTCTTCTGCACGCCAAGGCAGAGGGCCCCTTTCAAGCGCTCGGCAACACAGCCGCCCAAGGCCCTTAGGCGGCTGGCCATCGAGCTGCCTGACTAGGACTCGGGGGCTTCTGGCCCCTCGACCTCCTTGCAGACGGCGAGGGCTGCTTCCCGTAGCTCCTCCAGGTCGTCATGGGCCTTCGAATAGTCCACCTGGAGCGACTCCGCCTGCGAGGAAGTCTCCTCCGCCGCCTTCCGCAGATCTGAAAGCCCAAAAGCAAAATCAGATAAGTTTTCGAAAACTGGAATTCAAATTAAGGATAAGTTTGTATCAAACTTACCTTCTATCAGCTTCTCCTTCTCGGCGAGGGCCTCCCGGGCGGTGCTGACCTCCTGCTGGAGCGTTGCCATCTCGCCTTGCTGGGCCTCGACTAAGGCACGCAGCTCTATCATGGCAACATCTCCCTCCGTCACTGTCACGGTGAGCAGGTCGATAGCCTCGCCCTGGGTCTTTAATTGGGCCTCAGCCGCGGCAAGAGCCGAGTCCCGCTGCTGCAGCTGCCCCTAGGCCTCGGAAAGGGCAGCGCGCTCCTGCTGAAGCTCGCCCTCGAGCGCCGCTAGCGCCTACGTCCGCTGATGGAGCTCGTCCCCCTGCCGAAGGGCCTCCTCTGCTGTCTCCACGGCGAGGGCCCTCTCGCGCAGGCGCTCCTGCTCAACATGGCTCAAAGCCTCCCTCAGCTAATGCACCTCGACGTGCGCATCAGTGAGCTTGGCGACCTTTCGCCCGGCCATCTCCCTCAGGTTCTGTTATTAACACGGTAGACAAAGGTGAGAAAAGGGTGAGAGACACAAAACACGCAACGAATTTAGGAAACAGACCACTTACCAGGTGGACGTCCAAGCCCCGGCCGAGGTGGAGTTCAATGACTTGCATCAGGGCCTCCTGGACCGTGGTCCCCAAGGCCTGCTGCTCCTCCCATAAGAGATGCTCGGCCTCAATGGACTCGGCCAGGCCAGGAGGGACGCCACGCCGACCGAGCCCTAGGTTGCGCCAGGCCTCGAAGGCCAGGCCACCAGGCAGGGCGCGCACGGTCCTCACCTCCCAAGGGCTCCAGGTCCCGTCCCGGAAGCTCGGAGCATCCTCCTCCTCATCTTCCAGGCCGCCCTCGAGGATGGCCTGGAGGGTCACCATTGCGACGCCTACCCCCGGCACCTCCTCCGCCTCTGCCGTACCGCTGCCCCCGGCCGCGGTCTGACCCGTGTCTTCGACGCAGGCCGCACATTCTGGTACCCCCGTGCCCTCGGCCGGCATGGAGGTCTCGTTCATCCCCGCAATGGCAGGGGCCGCATCCTCCACACGAGGAGCCAGGGTCGTCTCCCCGCCCTGGACATCGCCTGCTGCCGCCGACGCTTCCACGGCCGCCGCCTGCCCCCTTGATCGGGCGACCCCTCTCGCCAGAGCCGCCTGATACCGGGCAATGATCTCCGTCGCCTGGGGCACTCCGGACGAGGGCGGCGCCCCCGAACGAGACGTGGCACGCGACGACACCTTCAGCGCCTTCGTTGGCGCCAACGGGAGCGATGCCGGCGGCCCGGTTGGCTAACAGAAACCAAGTCAATAAAATTAGACAAAAAACAACCCGCGAACTACGACCAACAAAAAAAGACAAGAACTTACCTAACCCGAAGGAGGCCGCTCAGCCTGCGCTTCTTGCCGCTCGAGGGCTGTCGGGCCCCCGAACGGCCACGGCCCCTCGGCGGTAGGGTCTCGCTCGCAGGCCTCGAGCCCGCGGGTGCAGGGCTTTGCGCCCTCGTGGCCCCTGGGGCTGCGGCCCCCTTGTTTGCCCCAGCCGCGGACGGGCTCAGAGCTCGAGCCCCTGGAGCAGTCACCACGGTACTCGGGGAGGCGGCACGCGCCGTCGAGGGCGCCGAGCCGCTCGAGGCCCCCCTACACCGCAATGATGTCGGGGTCTCCTGGCTTCGCCCCCTCGGGGTCTCCTTTAGCCGCCACCGGCACGGGTGGCGGAATCTCCACAAGGTCGTCCGAGGAGGACACCTCTGGGCTGCTCTTGGGGGTAGTAGGCGGGGAGCGCCCCTCCCTGGCCCGACGGCGGCATTCCTTCTCATGCGCCGCCTTTCGCTGGTGCTTCCTCTCCTTCTTCTGCTTGGCCGCATCCTTCCGCGCCTTCTGCCTCTCGGCAGAGACGCGATTGGCCGCACGGACCTCGCGAAGAGGAGGGGCGGAGCGATATTCCTTTTGAGACAGGCCCTGAAGAAAAAAACCAAGATCGGCAATCAGAAACCCTCGAGGGTAAGAAGTGTGATTAAATCTAAATCAAACTTAAAAGAGAACTTACAAATTGTAAATACCCCGCTTCGGGGCGCATCTTGACGGCGAATAGGGCCGCCTCCTTGCAATCAAGCTTGGAGACATCCACAGCTCATCGTGCTCGGTGCATACAGTACTCGAGGACGAGGGTCCCCTCCTTCATCTTTGAGCCCTGCCAGGGCAAATCCGCGCTGAGCTGGTCAAGGCGTAGTGACCTCTGCATCAGCGACAGTTCGCGATGACTCCCGCCGCGGTCAACCCTACCCTCGATAGTGCATTGAAGGCGTCGGTGAGGACCTTTAGTCGCTCCTGGCGGTCGGCGGGGGAGACGCCGTAGCGATGGAGGGGCTCCACGGAGTAGGGTCAACGATGGTCACCATGACGGACGGCCGTATGCAGCTCACCCCGGAAAAGGTGAACCCATAGGTCCTAGTGAGCCTCTATCCCCAAGTACCCCTCACATACGGCGACGAAGACTGCCGCATACGAGATGGCATTGGGGACGAAATTGTGGAGCTCCACGCCGTAGTGGAGGCACAATCCGCGGAAGAACGGCGAGGCGGGGACTCCGAACCCCCGCTCGTGTAGCCTCGCCAAGCTCCCCACGAAGCCCTCCGGTGGAGAAGGCTCGTGGTGGATGGACGGCGGCACAACCCAGATAGGCTCATCGGGGTTGCTGTTTGCCGGCAGCACCACAGCCTCCACCAGCCCGGCGAGATAGTCGTCGGTGGCGATGGAGGGGCTCCACGGAGTAGGGTCAACGATGGTCACCATGACGGACGGCGGCGGCGAAAAGCGGGGTTTATGCGGGGAAGACGAGAGGCAAGAGCGGCGGCGCTTGGAAATAGTAGATGCAATCGAAAGGCAAGGGCTGGGTAAGCCAAACCTTTCCCCTTGTCTCCTTATTTATAGTGTAACATGAAGCGCAACCGGCATCCCAGCCACGTGAAATACGCATTCAATGCGGTTGGCACTGCTGTCACTGACGGCCGGGCCCCACCGGTTGGGATAACCACTACGCGCGAGAACCCAGGCGTCGCAGACGCCACGTCCCATGGTAACTACCCACGCCTCTGCCGCTCCGCCTGAAAAGGCGCGCCCGCTTCGCATGCTCCGCGCCACGTCGGCCACGATTACCAAAATAAACGCTCGAGGCTAGCCGGAAAGGTTCCAAGGTAAGCTACCTCTCCTCGCGACCCTACTGATCAGGGGTTCGAAGCCCTGGCCCCTAGAGGGTTTGACAGGCGCCCCAGATCAAACAGAGACAGGGATAACCGGGGGTCGCGCGCGATCGAGCCTATCCTCGAATGCGAAATTCGAGGGCACCCCCCATGTTATATTCAAGGCCAGATGGAGGCAGCTAGTCGAGGGATCCCACGGAGGGAGAGCAACGAGCCATCGACCCCTAACGAACGGGGTCGAGCCCTGCCTAGCAAACCTTCACGAGTGCTCTTATGAGACGTCTCTCTGGACCACGAGCCGACCTCCATCGAATGAGGCACGGACATCCACTTGAATTACCCGCTAACAGCTCACAGAGGCATCCATGACTCGCGGCCCGCTCGAGGGAAGCTTGGAATGCGTCACCCCTCCTCCCCACGAATGGGGCGACGAGGGTCGTAACCCAGAGTCGAGGACCACCCCTGATCGACCTTGCTAGGGCCAGGGCTCGGGGGCTCCTCGCATCACAAGATCGACTACCTTGAAGACGAAAATACTGACAGCCCTTGCAAGAGTATATCTACTCCTCCAAGGCCTCGGGGGCTACACCCGCGGGTGCGCTAGCGCGTACCCAGTGGAATTCTTCAAGGAAACCTTATCAGAAGCACCCACGACGAAAAGCCTTTGCCGGATTAAAACCTACTCCAACAAAGGCTCGGGGGCTACTGTTGGGGTACCCAAACCTATGGGATAATCACCCTTGTTAAACATTAAACTCATGCGCATAACTAGAAAAAGAGAAACGGAATTTAAGGCCCATGGCCCAGCAACGAACGAAGGCCCAGTCAAGGCACCCCGCGGAGCGCCCCGACGCGCACCACAATCTCCGCTTCGCTCGAGGGAACCGACCCCTCGAGCGAATCGGAGAACTCCGCCTCGGTCGAGGCCTGAGGATCGAGCCTCAAGCAACCCACGAAACGGGGAGAGCTCCGCCTTGGTCGAGACCCCCGCTCCAACAAATGATTAATGGCACTCACCACCGCCGTGCATCCAAAGTCAAAAGGCAAATTTCTCGCCATACCGCCCTGATAGCCACGACCCCCCCCCCATCGCATCTGCCAACTCCCGTCACTATGCTGCCAACCGAGGCTCTGTGTAGGCAGGGCTGCGCTGTGCGAACAGAGCCCGTCACTCCACCTCCCTGTGCTGCCAACTTCGACGACCCGAAGCCCTCCACCGGGGTGAGAGACCCTTGAGCACACACCACGAGAAGAAGAGAGGACGGCGGAAGCATGGCGGGTCATCCCAAGCACTATGCGGCCATCCCTGACGCTGTGCGCACATGTCGCCACTGTGCGAACAGGGCCGGGTCACTGGAACTCCCTGTGCTACCAACTTCCACAGTGGTTTCCCATAGAATGGGCTGTACCCTGGCATAGGAGACCCTCGAAATGGTGTACAGGTGAATCATGACCGCACGAAGGACAGCTCGGATCCTCGAAACCACTCCCAGGCGTCATCGATAGGACGAGAATCGATCACAGGAACCGCAATACCGTATAACAATGGCCAAGGCCAAAGAAGCACGCCTGACGCCACTTCTACTACTGTGCAGCTCCTACGCCTACACAGCGACACACGCCTGTAACCCCTTCTCCTTGGCCTATAAAAGGAGATGGGGATCAATCGATCAGAGAGAGAACATTCGCACACACTCCGAAAAACCACGATATTGGCACTCCGCCTCAATCATCTGGGACTTGGAGGTCTAGCCTCTTCTCCCAACCTGCTTGTATCCCCTACCATTTGCAGTCTGGTGCAGAATAACACATCGCATGTACCACCTCGCTGGAAGTACAGTCTTGCGACCGGAACCAGGATAAATCCGTGTCTTGCATTATCTTCTGCATCAACCATCAGGGGAGGGAATACAACACATTTCTGGTTGGTGTCGGGACCACAATATCTAAACACCGACAGCATGATTCCACCTGAGTTCAGTGTTCATAACCTGATACTGACATGGTCTCCCCGGTTCGAGCCTTTCCTAGACGAGGACCAGTGGCCACCGTACAACGGTCCCATATACATTGCCGATAAAAGTTGTCGTTGGGACAAACGTGGATGCAGGAAGAGAAAGAGACACAAGATGGTCATGGACACAGTTTCTGGTAGAACTAGGTGGGGTAGAGCAACACCCTTTCTTGCTGAACCCGAGGAAAACAATTGTGTCCGATGCGGCAGACTTTGCCACAACAGACGCACATGCCATTGGCCACTTAGTCAGGTGCAAATTATACTTGTAGTAGTGCTTATTTAAATAATTCTAATGTTCTTACATGTTTTCATCATTTTATTGATACGCTATTTTATTTTATAAGTTGTATTTTTATGTACTAAATTTTAATCTTATTGTTGTAGGATGGAAGCACCTCATCTTCTCGATCCTTTTTACGATGCACAGCATCGAGGACGACTCACCGCGGAGGGGCAGGTAATGACTTCATCTGTTTGTCACTCTATTTAATTTGTGTTTATTTATGTACTAATTAGCAAAAAACAATATTTGCAGGAGCTGCCCCTTCTTCGTCCTCGAACCCATGATAAGTTCGAGGACATACGGTACGACGACAGGTACACTCCTCTCTTGCAGAGGGCTGGCTTGGACGTCGTATCGTACCAGGTTCGCCACGGGTTGCCTGTTATAAACCACGCGGCGATCACAACTTTGGTTGACCGGTATAGTCAACAACGACTTTTCCACTTCCCAATCAGTTTTCTTAGTTGATTGGTGCCTTTTGGTGCTAACTTTACTTATTTTTTTCTGTAGGTGGAGGCCGGAAACTCATAGCTTCCACCTACCGTGTGGTTAGATTACAGTCACACTTGAGGACACTCAGAAGTTTCTTGGACTTTCTGATAGAGGTATGGCCAGTGCAGGGCCGATGGTTGGAGGGCACGAGTTGAGGTCTTCCTCAGGAGAGGGCTTCCCCCAGTGGCACTAGGTGACCGCACCTCAGGACTACCTATCGCCTGGCTTCGAGATAACTTTGGTCGATGTCCGGCAGATGCTGATGAGCAGACAGTTACATACTACAGTCGGGCTTGGATCCTTCACTTGTTTGGGTGAGTTCTGGATGGTCATGTTCTACTACCTTTTCATTACGTGCACTACCATCATTTCATATTATCGTTGCACTAAATTTTAATCTTATTGTTGTAGGTGTGTTCTATTTCCTGATGGGACAGGTGATAGCACGTCTTGGATGTACATCCTATGCCTGACCGATTGGGAGACGGTAGGAGGGTACAGTTGGGCCTCTGGCATGTTGGCTTTCTTGTACCGTAGCCTTTGTCAGGCTTGTCATCGTACGGCACAACACTCATCGATAGGCGGGTGTGTGTACCTTCTCCAGCTTTGGATGTGGTCTCGTATCCCTGTTGGGCGGCCTACACGTCTTGCACCATGTCCCTGGTTCAACGTGCCGAACCCTCGTCTTGGACCGACGGTTGCTTACCTGTTCGATCAGGTAACAACTCCCTTCGCCAGGACCAAGAGAGCGTACGTTGAGTTCGCCAACGAGTTGGACACACTGACGCCATCGATGGTGAGTCCTTTGCATTCCATTCAGCTTACATGTATTCTTAATTTGTTTTGCTGCTTACATTCTAGTTGATGCAGGTGACTTGGGAGCCCTTCAACGATATAAGCATGGCTCAACTACAATTGAGCACCATGTGGTTCGTAGATGAAGACATTTACAGGATGACGTGCCCACTTATGTGCTTCTATGCTATTGAGTACCATTTGCCGGATAGAGTTGCACGTCAGTTTGGCTTGAGGCAGCAGTGGCCGGTACCTCCGTTCTCCACGTCTGTCGAGTTGCATAAGTAAGTAGTTGCCTAGTTCACTATATGGCTCATTGTTATATAAGTAAGTTGATTAAGTAAGTTGGTGAAATAACTTTACGTTTTTTTCCCAATTTGTATATGGATTACGGGATCGATCGTTAACAACAGAAGAAGACGACAGATTTCGCGATGCTGCACCGCGAGTACATCGACATTTGGGATCTCTTCCAAGACAATGTGAATGACAACGAGCATCCTGTCACACCCTGAAATTTTTGGATTTCAGGATGTGATTTTAAAGATTAATTAAATAAATATTTTCCCATAATTTTAAAAACTTTCTCAACTTTATTTAATTTACAGGGAATTTAGTACGGGGAAAAACATTTTTTTAAATTAAAATAAAACAATGTAGGTTTAACATTGTGTGCCATGCATTCATGCTGGTTGCATTTAGTGATTTTATGCGTGTAAAGTTTCTAAAATGCGTTTAAGAGCCTCATAGGAATTTTCCAGATTTTTCTGGGATTTATTCCTATTTTCCATTAGCTAATTCCAATTTTTGGAAGGTGCTAAAATCTTTTTCATGAGCTCCAAATATTTTATTTGGGTTCCTCGTGTCCAACTCTACCGCTGGGATTTTTCCTGGAATTTTTGGAATTTTTGGAGTATTTTTCGGGGCTTAAACGATTTATCTAGAATTCCTAGATTTATCTTTGCCCGAAAAACAATTTCCGAAAATAAACAGGAAAAGAAAACAAAAATCCAAACCGGCCTAGTCTACTTTTGCTCCCCGAACTTTTCCCCCGGCCCGTTTCCCCTCCCCCTCCCGCTCGCCCGGCCCTGCCGCGTGCGCCCCGCTCGGCCCGCGCCCCCGAGCCAGCCCACCCCGCGCGGGCCCCGCTCGCCTCCCTCGCGGCACACCGCGATGCGCGGCCCAGCTGGCCCACCGCGCGCGCCCCACACGCCAGCCCCGCGCGACGCGCGACGCACCGCCGCCGCCGCCGCTGCGCCGCCGCCTTCCTTAATCTCGGCGTCCGTGCCCTACAAAGGTCGCGCACCCTAGCCTCCCCGCGCCTCCTACTGCTCCGCACCGCCACCATCGCCCCTCTGTGCGGCACCGCTGCAGCAGAGCACCGCCGCCCCGGAGGTCCAAGCGCCGCCGTGGCCATGCCCCTCGATTCGCCGAGCCCCATTGCCCCTGGACCAAACGAAGGCCACCACGACGATCTCGGTGACGTACCGTACCTCCGCATCAACTTCTCGTCGCCGTGGCGCTGCCCGAGGAGAGCGCCCACGCAAGGACCCCGTCGTCGGGCATCCCTTCCGTCACGCGCGAGACCCCGGCTGTCCTCTCTGATGGTGAGCACCCTCCACGCGATCCCCTCGACCTCCTCTACCCCGTGCGCGCGGGACCTAGGTCCCCTGCCCACTCGAGCGCCGGCGAGCTCCATGGCCGAGCTCCCCTACCTGTTCGAAGGAAGGGGATGGTTGTTTTGCAGCTAGACCCCCGGGGAAATGCGAAATCCTTAGGTCCCAATCTTGTGTCTTGGCTCCCTTGCAGTCCTATCCAAGCCCAGCGCTTTTACAAATCTAACCCTGAGCTCGTCCCTTTTCGCATGGATGGTTCCCTGAGTCTTGCAAATCTTGCGAGCTACCCCCTGCCGGCCATAGTTAATCGTGCATAGGTCCCTGCAACCTTGTTTTAGCCATAGTTTTCACGTTTTAACTCCGTCTTGACCCGTTCGAGTTGCGTTAGATTCACATTGACATAAACTATGCATAAGCACTGACATTTACCATGTTATTTATTCCTAAATTTTATTTAAATATTAATTTGACTAAAGATTATTTAAATATGTTTTCTATACTAAAATCTAATTAAAAATTACACCCGGCTTTTAAATGTTAATATAAATTTGATTAATATTTATTCAATTAGATTTATAAATAAAAGTTGACTAGGTTATATCTCGGTTTTGGTAAACTAATGTTAATTTGCTTAATAAATTATCAAGTCAATTTTCTAATTAAAAGCAAATTAGAGTTTCACTCAAAATTTTCATAATTAAATATTAATTTGAATAATATCAACATTAATATGTTCTAAATACAATACTGGCTAGTTAAACATAGAATATCTTATTATTCGATTCGATGCTCGCGCATATTTTTATTACTTAAACTTAAATGTTTAATTGCATAAATCCTACATAAACATTTACAAATAAAATATGATTAGTTTATTTCTGGCTTTTACAAATTCAAATGAACTTGAATTAATTCCAAAATAGGATGTTTCTCTGAAATATCCTTTATGTTATTTATTTAATTAAAATTAATCAAGCATATAGTCTTTTATTTTCTTTTATAATATAAATCTTCCGCTAGTTGTATCTTCTCAACCGTTAATCCGTTTTCAACAATTCTTGCGCTCACGTGATCGTAGCCTTGAGCCCTATCCTTTAGTGCGCTATTTTAAAGCTTTTATTTTGATTGGTGTACTGTTCTTAGTTGTATATTATTTGCTTGCTTGTTTAGCTGCATGTTGTGCTCGATGATTGCTGCGAGTAGAGGAACGTCATCGAGAGATTTCAAGCAGAAGAGTTTGAAGATCAAGATTTGAAGACTATGAGTAATTATAATGGATTTGAGGCAAGTTATAGCACGGACAATCCTTGCTACCTAAACACACTTTTTACATACATTTACTTTCATATGCATGTGTCGAAATTGATGTCCTATTAAGTTTGTACCTAGTTTGTATACTCTTGTCCTTGTCACCTTGGGATTATTGCATATGGGTAGAATCTTTGCTATGCGCAGCTACTTTCATCATTGTTATATTGTTAATCGTGACTTAATGGTTCACTTTAACTTAATGGTAAAACTTGTTTTTTAGCAACGTGGTTTAGGGAACTAGGCATGTGTTGTGTGCTTTGCTCCAGTGTCTCTCCCTAAGGTCCGGTTCTTAAAGCGGCAACCCAGGAGCCTGTCGCCACCGCTAGAACTATTATGGCTCTGGTCTTGGTCAAGTAACTTGTACAGCTCTAGCTTGACAGTAGTTACCGACGGGGCTGACGGTGCTATGGGAAGCACTCGTGAGAGTATGGTTTGATCCACCGAGGACGGGGGTACCGTCGGCTATGTCTTGTCAGGCACAGTCCTGTGTTGGGAGTCCCTGTGGTATGGGAACTCCGCACGTCGCGCTCTTTTACTTGTTGGCATGCGTGCCTGCGCTCTGGACGCCATTGACCCTCTTATCGCTGCGCCCTGAGAGTCAGTCAATCTCGGTGTCTTGGATCATGCTGCCTATGTTGTACCATAGTGGCTACTGTTTTGTTAGGGTGTCTTGTGAAAAACCTCGTAGCGTCCCTATGCAGTCACACCTCAGAAGTGTTGATGTGCGTGGTTGGGTGCAAAGTTCCTTTGAACTTTTACGCGACTGGTGGGTAAAGGGCGAAACCTCTACAGAGTGTAAATCTATCATGATAGCCTTGCTCAGGGTCACGAGCGGTCTGGATCCTTTTTGATTAGAAGATGATGTTTATTTATGCTAAATGTCACTTATACTTTTAGACTATTTGGTTTGTAGGAAAAAAATTCTAAGGTGAGAATGTAATATAAAAACGGCAGAAACTCTTTAGAAACATTTTTTTCGTTTGTAAAAACTTTCGACGTCTTTTCCACCTAGGAATTATTTAAATGAGAAATGTTTCAAAATAACCATATCCTTGTAGTATAGATACGCATACATGATTAGTATAAAAGCATATGGCATTTGTAAAGAAAAATATAGCATAAGACGACCATATAGATCTGCCCATTAAAGATTGCAAATTGATGATTATAATAAATGTAGCTTTACTAGAAAACAGCGTTACAATTTGAAGTATGCCACTGGCTTTTGCTATGCTTTTTTTGCAGTTTTCTTTAGACGAAGGAAGTGCAGCTTTCACGTCAGATCAAAACATGTACTGTGTTGAAACCATTAATTTGTGTACTACTCAACTCATCTGCATATACACTAGCGAAGTTATGTTATGGCTAGGGATGCATATGCACCCCGCACTTCAAAAAGGCATTCGAACTAAGAGATTAGCGGTAACATTTCACCATGCATATGACTCAAATTTATATATTTACAACGTAGCCACACACACCCCTCCCTCGCCACTGTGCATATATGTGAAAAAAAGCATTTGATTGTACAAAAATGATAGCCAACTCTTTTTCCTCAAATTCAATCATTATTATAATTCGTGGTGACCACTAATCGTATAGGCAATTACTACTCTAAATTTAAAACTTTTTGATGCAAATGCAACCATGTCATAGTGTAGTATAAAGTACAGATGCAAACAACGCTAGGAACATTGCCTCAAAAAACACACTTGGAGCATTTCACAAATTTAGACACCCTTCCCTATCTTTTAGAAAGGAAGACGATCGTCAGATGTATAGATCCTAACTTATGAGTTCGACAAATAGTAAGGACGACCCATACACCAGTGCTAGGTGGAGTGCCTCTATCCCGTGCGTGTCCTCTCGCCGAATAGTTTGAGTGCACAGTTTAATTTTATTGTCTAGTTATCAAGACTATAAATCAGTGTTAAGCCAACCAGATGGGTATCATAGGGATGAAACTTCTCTCATATATATGTTATGAAACTATATTTTCTCTCCCCTCTATAGCATCAATAAATTTAATATTATGAATTCGTCCCTTGAAACTTGCCTAGGCCGTTGCTTGGGTATTACTCTTGATGATGATGCCGTGTAAGTGTAAATATGTAGGGTAATTTCGTACTAGTAACCTGTCTCCCCCCGTCTCACGCCGGGCTTTGACCGCTCAAACCCTGAGCCCATGCTTCTCTCGAAAGCAAAGAACACACTACCAGAGAACCTCACATCCGATGCTAAAGGGTACCTAAAGGGGGCCTTTAGCACCGGTTGTTTAGAACCGGTGCTAAAGGCCCTGCCTACACAGCGGGGATAGGAGGGCCTTTAGCAAACATGTATTCAGCTGTCGTGCATGTAGTACTATATATTCATATTAGCTAGACATATAATCAAAATAGAAGATATATATTATAATTTTGATATCGAACTAGAGTTATATATTTGAACTGTATATTACAAATTAAGAAATCCGACTAGAGGAACGACTTGACGGCACATCCTCCAGTGGGAGATGGAATTCTCCACGGGGATTACCGACCGCGTCCCAAATCCATCCAATGAGCTGTTCTGCAATTGCGTCTATTCTCTCTTGATCGAGTCTATCTTCTTCCAGCCTCATCATCTATAATTTACAAATAATTGGAAATATTAATTTCATGGAATTGAAGACAACAAATGTGCAATTAATAATCATTTAATATAAAATAAATGCTTTACTTACAAATACAAATGTCCGTCTATATTTAAATAATCATTTATTATAAAACAAAGTGTTTTTCTTATTAATACAAACATAGTAATTATTAAATGAAGCCCTATATTTCTAAATAATCATTTATTATAAAACAAAGTGCCTTACTTATTAATTCAAATTTAATAATAATATTATTTATTATAAATGAATCCCATTATCAATAAAAGAAGCTGTATATTTCTAAATAATATAATTTATTACAAAATCAAGTGCTTTTTCTACAAAAATAGTAAATATATCAAATTAAAACCTGAAAATGTGTTACGTACCATAACATCATGGTGACTCATCTTTTTCGTCGACCAATTGAGCATGTTATCAAAAACATAATATGCACATAGATTATTTCCCGACCCCTATTGGCGACACTGTCGATCAAAAAATAAAGTTAAGTAAAATTCATATAATAGGTTAGCGGAGACCTACACGTACAAAATACTTGCTTACCGGAAATTCAGTCTTCCATGTGAGTGTTTCATGGATCATACCAGGGTTATCTTGACGAAATTGAATCCACGCCCTGTGAACCAAAAAGTTGTGTTAAATCATTGTGATTGTAAGGGCAGAATTGAGTTAAATGGGTAAATATATGTCACCTTGTAAACATGTCGATGATGTTCTGGTAAGCATATGTTGGAGACTTCAACGAATTAAAGACGTGGACGATACCCCGGTCATGACACAATATGATTAAGATCCAGTGAAAACTGTATACATGTAGACATTATAATGAGAAATAAAATTGAACGGCAATAGTATGGAGTCCATAAAATTTTGTATAGGCACTATAAGTAGATACATGTATATGTACTCACCCAAAGTTGTACGGCAATAGTATGGAGTCGCAATAATTTTGTTTTTGGAGATACTTGTATAAATTTTGATATGTCTCCTCTGGATTGATCAAAATCATTTTGTCACTTATCCTTGTCGGGTCCATGTAACCAATGTCAAATATTCCTTCCCTCCGACATCTTTGAATCTCCATTCTGCATTGTTAAGCAATAAAGGGCGTGTCAGCAAAGATTAAAGTTTTTTTTCAAGTGTCTAATGTAAATGAGAACAAAGCACTTACAATACCCAACAGGCGACCAAAGACACGTCCATGGCGTCTTTGTGGTACACCTCATATATATCCTTAAACTCCAACCAGAGGGTTTCCTCGCCATTGAAAAAATCTTGGTCCTTTACGTGAACTCCAAACATGCGCCTTTTGCTTCTTGATTGTTCCAAATACCACTGATGGAAACGGCACATCTTTGTTTGTAGCGTGCTCGCCATTTCTGGACCGACCAAAGGCTGGCCAAGCTTAAATGGCCACCTGAACGGTGTGCTCACAGGGATTTCTTTTTCTCCCGTGATTTCCTCTCTCGAGAGTCCTGTCTCGGCCATTTGTCGTTGCACGTTCAGCTCATACTCAGATGCCAACTGAGGCAACGACTCCTGAGGTTGGTTGCCGAGCTGAGCAACAGTTTGGACACCGCCTCCTTCCTCTTCCCTTGAGATTTCAGTAATGAGCGGTCATAGTCTGATAGATGTGCCCTCTTTTGTTGTCCCCTAGTCAAATTTTGGAGGAAGGATTTTGCCGTAACGGGGTCAATCTTCGGCTCTGGTTGTTTTCTCGTGAAAAGTTGCCTCTTTACGTCTTCTTTAACAGAGGCATCGAGCTCTTCTTGAGTTAGGTCATAAGCTTTTTTCGGTGGTGCAGGCTTCTCTTTGACCTTCCGTGGCTTCTTCTGTGGTGGAGGGGCCAAGCTAGCCAGTTTAGAGCGCTTCTTTGGTTCAGGCTTCTGCCGCGGTGGAGACGGAGACTTCCGCCGTGGAGGAGACGGAGACGGAGACGGGTTTGCGTCATGAGCTCCCAGAGAATCGTGATCCGGTGGACCTCTTGGAGACGGGGGATCTGAAGGAGACTTGGTGCTACCAGGTATGGCGATGTCTCGCTTGCTCCATAGAATGATCCCATGAGAACACTCCCCGAGTTTTGTTTCTCCGTCACCTCCGGCGATGTCAAGTTCCAAGTCATTCCAGTGGTCAACGACTTGCTCCACCTCAACGGGTACGTAACCATGTGGAATCTCCATGCAATGCCATCTTTGACCTGGTTCCACTAGTTTGGTCAAACCGTATGCGACCTAATAAAATAAGTAGAAAGGAAGTTAGTAAATGAATAATATTTATGATGATATTTACGAAATATACAAACTAATGTCGCATACGTACCACCACGGATATGTTCTTCTGCCTCACGACAAGCTCACACGCGGTCCGTTGAGTTATTTCATCCACGGGGTAACGAACTGGTTCAGACTGAGGTGCGGGAATGTCTTCATGACCTTGTACATGCTCTGTGGAAGCGTGGCTGCTTCGATGTTGTGGAGGGCTAATAAGGGCCGCATTAGGATCTTGGAGAGGTACATGCTCTGTGCTAGCGGTTCCTGTGGCTTGTATCTGTAGCCATGCTAACTTCATTCGCCGCTCCGTCTCTACCTCCATTTCCTGTATCTTTGAGCCCTGGGCGGCTACCATTTCCTCTAGGTCCCTCACCCTCTGCTCATATTCCGCCTTCTTCCTCGAACGGCTCCTATAGGAGGCGGCGTCCTCTTTGAAACCTTTCTTCCATGGTACTATGCCTACGCCGCGCGTACGTCCAGGATGCTCCTTATTTCCTAAGGCATAGGTTAGCTCATCTCTGTCTCTATCAGGAACAAATTCTCCCCTCTCAGATGCCTTAAGGATATTGATGAGACGTTGAGCTAGTTCTCGCAAGTCCTCGTCAAAAACTAACGAGCCGTCGATCAGACTGAGGGTGCCTCCATGACCATAGTACCAATGCTTGGATCGTGTGGTCCAGTCATGTGTCGCTGGATGAATGCCTCTAGCAAATAGAGATTCTTCCATCTTCTCCCATTTCTCAATGCTCCCTTTATAACCTCCTGAACCCATTCTATGGGTGTACATCCTATTACCGGCATTGTCAGCATTTCTAGCGGTCATACTTGACCCTTCTTCGGAGTTTTTGTACTCCAAGAACGATTCCCAAGCATCATGAGTGATGGTTGGATGCTTCGCTGGATCCGGTGCTTCTCCGGTAATGAGATAATTCTTGTACAATTTTTTCTTGTAATCCTGGAACAGAATTGCCATCTTTTTCATTGTCCAATCCTTCGGTTGCTCTTCATGACTGCTTGGCCATTCGAAAATTCCTTTTAAGTCCGCCCATAGCATCTCCTTCTCAGTATTGGGCAACACGTGCGGCTCAGTAGGGTCCGTGGATTTCCATTTTCTGATGCTAATGGGCACGCGTTCCCGTAGAACAACCCCGCACTGAGATATAAATTTTCTGGCCACTTGTTTGGCCTCAACTGGCTCCCCATCGTCCTCCACTCGAGTGATGTGAAACTTCACATCCTTCAGCTTCTTAGTGGCAGATCGTTTGGATTTCCTAGTTCCGGTTGTCGACGCAGAGGCGGGCTACATAAATTACATATTAACGATACAATATTAAATGAGATATATTGAGATACAATGCATATTAAATGAGATATATTGAGATATACAATACATATTAAATGAGATATATTCACACCTGACTAGACGTGGGCTCATTATTACTGCGTTCATCCACATTACGTTGTTCCACATTTTCGCTCCCTTGAGCAATACCCAGCACGTCTTCCATGTTTGGTTGCGGGTTATCTTCGGCATCGATACCAAATATTTGATTCAATAAGAACTGGTCATTATCCTCTGGCAAGGGTTCGCTAGGGTTGTTGTCCGCCATCTATACGAATAAAAATAATTTGTAAGCAATAAATATAAATAAATATAGATATGGGGTTTAGGGTTTGGGTTTCGGGGTTTAGGGTCAGGGCTAGGTGGTTTAGGGTTTGGGTTGTGGGGTTTAGGGTTTAGGGTTTAGAGTTAGGGCTAGGGGGTTTAGGGTTTGGGTTTCGGGGTTTAGGGTTTGGGTTTTGGGGTTTAGGGTTTAGGGTTTAGGGTTAGGGCTAGGGGGTTTAGGGTTTGGATTTCGGGGTGACGGGTTTGGGTTTCGGGGTTTTGGGTTAGGGCTAGGGGGTTTAGGGTTTGGGTTTCGGGGTTTAGGGTTTGGGTTTCGGGGTTTAGGGTTTTAGAGCTAGGGGGTTTAGGGTTAGAGCTAGGGGGTTTAGGGTTTGGGTTTAGGGTTGAGGGTTTAGGGTTTAGGGTTTAGGGTTTAGGGTTAGGGTTTAGGGTTAGGTTTAGGGTTTACGGTTAGAGCTAGGGGGTTTAGGTTTTGGGTTTCGGGGTTTTCGTGTTCGCGAACGGTGGGTGCGCGACGCGAAGGGGTTCGGGTGCGCGACGACTTTTGGTTCCGGAAGGTTTGGGTGCGCGACGTGTTTGGGTTCGCGAAGGGGTTCGGGTGCGCGACGAGTTTGGGTTCCGGAAGGTTTGGGTGCGCGACGCGTTTAGGTTCACGAAGGGGCTCGGGTGCGCGACGCGTTTGGGTTCGCGAAGCAGCTCGGGTGCGCGACGAGTTTGGTTTCGCGAAGGGGTTCGGGTGCGCGATAGTTTTGCACGGATACAAAGTTCCAAATATCTAAATGCACATACGCAAAATATGCACATTTATCTAAATGCAAAGTCCCAATTATTAAAAAAATTACATACAAAATATGCACATATACAAAATTATATATACAAAATTACATACAAAATTGTATATACCAAATTACATACAAAATTATATATACCAAATTACATACAAAATTATATATACAACATTATATATACAAAATTATATATACAACATTATATATACAAAATTATATATACAACATTATATATACAAAATTATATATACCAAATTACATACAAAATTATATATACAAAATTATATATAAGCATATAAATAATAACAAATTATATATAACAAATTAAATAACAAATTATATACCAAATTATATAACAAATTATATAACAAATTAAATACCTAATTATATAACAAATTAAATAACCAATTAAATAACAAAATTAAAACAGAAATCGACCGAGGCGGCGGGTGCGGGCGACGGGCGGCCGCCGACGAGCGCGGGCGAGGGGCGACGAGCGCGGGCGACGGCGGAGCAGTCGGCGGCGCGGGCGACAGGCGACCGGCGACGCGGACGCGGCGGCGACGGGCCACGGGCGGCGCGGGTGAGGGCGTGGGCGAATGGCGGCGGCGCGGGCGACGGGCAACGGCGCGGGCGACGGGCGCGGGAGCTGGACCGGCGGCGGAGGCGGGCGAGGAATGCGAGAAGTGAGGAGGGGAGAGCGGGCGGGCGGTTATATGGGGCGGCGCCTTTAGCACCGGTTGGCACTTAAACAGTGGGATCTTCAAAGGTCCGTACTCTAGTTCCCATATCTCCTCTATGACACCATAGTATGAGTTAGTATTGCCATTGGTGTCTGTCGCGTCGATTCGGACTCCACTGTTTTGGTTGGTGCTCCTCTTGTCCTGGGCTCTTGTGTAAAATGTATACCCATTGATGTCGTATCCTTGGAATTTTAAGATCGTGGTCGATGGACCCCTAGCTACAAAAGCTAGCTGTGCATCAATGCCCTCGACACCCATCAGACGCTCTCGCAACCAAGCGGCGAAAGTAGTATTGTGCATCCACTGAATAAAGGCTGCAGACTTTGTTGGATTTTCGTCCCAGAGAATCTTCATGTGCTCCTCGATGTACGGAGCTACTAAGGTTGATTGTTGCAAAATTGTGAGGTGCACTTTACGAAATGTCTCCATGTCCTTGATTACCATCGATCTTTTCCCTAGTGTGCCCTTTCCACCAAGTCTCCCCTCATAATGTGATTCGGGCACACCAATCGGCATAAAATCGTTGACAAAGTCAACATAGAATTCAATGACCTCCTCTGTTTCGTATCCCTTAGCAGTGCATCCTTCTGGACGAGAACGATTACGGACATACTTCTTTAGCACAGCGAAGAACCTCTCAAATGGGAACATGTTGTGTAGAAATACTAGGCCCAATATACGAATCTCTTTGACGAGGTGAACCAATAGATGTGTCATAATATTGAAGAAGGATGGTGGAAATATCATCTCAAAGCTGACAAGACATTGCACCACGTCATTCTGTAGCTGAACTAAATGGTCTGGATTGATCACCTTCTGAGAAATTGCATTGAGGAATGCACATAGCTTCACAATGGCTTTCCGCACATTAACGGGTAGCACACCCCTGAGTATGACGGGAAGCAGCTGTGTCATCAACACATGACAGTCATGAGACTTGAGGTTTGTGAACTTGTTATCTTTCATATTTATTATTCCCTTAATATTGGAGGAGTAGCCCGACGGAACCTTGATATTGTTCAAGCATTCAAACATGCTTGCATTCTCTTCTTTGCTGAGAGTGAAGCTGGCAGGACGCAAGTACTGGTGTCCGTTGTCTCTGTTTTCTGGATGTAGATCATTCCGTTGTTTCAATCGTTTCAGCTCTTGTCGTGCTTCCAGTGTATCTTTTGGCTTCCCATAAGTACCCAGGAAGCTTATCAAGTTCACGCAAAGATTCTTCGTCAGATGCATCACATCAATCACGTTACGGACCTCTAAATATTGCCAATAAGGTAGCTCCCAAAAGATAGACTTTTTCTTCCACATCGCGGCACGACCATCCTCGCCAGTCGGAACAGGCTGGCTTCTGTCTCCCTTTCCAAACACCACCTGTAGGTCCTTTAACATATCAAATACATCTTGTCCACTCCGGTGTCTTGGCTTTGTACGGTGGTCCGCATTCCCGCCAAAATGCGAACATTTCTTTCATAGCTCATGCTTCGTAGGAAGAAATCGACGATGACCCATGTAAACAACCTTCCTACAATGTTTCAAATACATGCTTTCAGTTTCCTCTAAACAGTGAGTGCATGCTTTATATCCTTTGTTTGATTGTCCTGATAGGTTACTTAGTGCAGGCCAGTCATTGATGTTTATGAAAAGCAGTGCTCGAATGTCAAACTGCTCCTGCTTGTCCTCATCCCACATGCTAACACCTTCTTCCTTCCATAGCTGCAAAAGTTCATCAACCAATGGTTTTAGGTAGACATCAATGTCGTTGCCAGGTTGCTTTGGACCTTGAATAAGCACTGGCATCGTAATGAACTTTCGCTTCATGCAGAGCCAAGGGGGTAGGTTGTAGATACATAAAGTCACAGGCCAAGTGCTATGACTACAGCTCATTTCACCAAAAGGGTTCATGCCATCAGTACTTAAACCAAGCCTCACATTCCTCGCATCAGCATCAAACTCTGGGAATGCTCTGTCGATGTTCCTCCACTGGGATCCATCAGCGGGGTATCTCAACATGTCATCCTGCTTACGTTCTTCTTTGTGCCATCGCATTAGTTTAGCATGCTCTTTGTTCCTGAACAAACGCTTCAGACGGGGTATCAGAGGAAAATACCACATCACCTTCGCAGCAATTTTTTTCTTACAACGCTCCCCACAACCTCACCAGGGTCATCCCGCCTTATCTTGTATCGTGCGCAACTGCAAACTGGACAACAATCCAAGTGTTCGTATTGTCCGCGATAGAGGATACAGTCATTAGGACACGCATGTATCTTCTGCACCTCCAAACCGAGAGGGCAAACAACCCGTTTTGCTTCATACGTTGCCGATGGCAATTCGTTACGCTTGGGCAGAATCTTCTTTATGAGTTTCAGTAGCTCATCGAAACCCTTATCAGTAACGCCATTTGCTGCCTTCCACTGCAGAAATTTAAGTGTACTATCGAACTTCGTAAGCCCCTCTTTGCAATCTGGGTACAAGTCAGTTTTGTGGTCCCACAACATGCGTTGTATCTTTTTCAGTTCCTTATCATTGCCCAAGTCTTTCTCAGCATCACGCAACATTTGCCCAAGTCCATCATTAGGGTCATCTTCCTGAGCATCATCTTCCTGAGCAGCATCTTCATGATCGGCATCACCCACTGCAGCATCTGCAAAGGCCCCGTAGTATTCAGCCAATACCGGAATGTCGTTACCCACCTCGTCTTCTTCATCTTCATCCATTAGAATTCCTCTTTCACCATGCTTCGTCCAAACAGAATAATTGCTCATGAAACCGTGCCTCACCAAATACACCTGAAGAGCTCCTCTTTGTTTGTACGATTGTCTATTTCGACAATCAGTGCATGGGCAGAACATGAAACCTGACGGCATCCTGTTGGCCTCGGCGACATCGAGAAACCCCTTCAGGCCATCACGAAACGTCGTATCGTGATTGTCCCCGTACATCCATTGCCTATTCATCTGCATTAGTAACCAATAACAATTATTTGTATAATTTAATATATAATATAATACAAATGTAATATATAAGACAATACAAATTTAATATATAACTAAATATAAATTTAACATATAATAGATTACAAAGTTAATACATAAGACAATACAAACTAAACACATTTCTAAAACTATAATTAATTTATTCATTTTCTAAAATCAAATATACTTCCATTAAAAAAATAATTAACTATTCCAACTTTAAATAAATAACTAATAAATACAATACATAAGCTCTCACTCTCCACTATGAACACAAGCGCTCTCTCTCCACCATGAACACAAGCTCTCTCTCTCCACCATGAACACAACCTCTCTCTCCACCATAAACACAAGCTCTCTTTCCATTTTGATTCACAAATTTCTCTATTTCTAAAGCATATAAACAATACAAGCTAATAAAAAACATAAGAGAATGAAAGAATGTACCTTGTAGTGCCCCTTAGATGAGTGAAATCTTCACAAATTTTGAAAAAAAAAATTGGCAGCACCTCCCCTGTCCCGAGCACAACATGAACACAGCTCCAAGTGTTGATGCTGGCTCGAGCAAGGGGAGGGAATGTATTATATACGAGCACATTAGCACCGGGTCTTGCGACGACCCGGTGCTACTTCTCTCACATTTACACCGGTTGCAGCCAGCAACCGGTGCTAAAGGGCCTTGGGCACATTAGCACCGGTTGCTGGCTTCAACCGGTGCGAATGTGACCACATTAGCACCGGGTCGTCGAATGTGCTCAACCTGCCACCCCTGGGCGCCGCCCCCGCTCATAGCCGTTGGACCCGGTGCTGATACACCCTTAGCACCGGGTCCAAAATGTGCCGCGGCCTATGAGGGGGACGGATGTGAGGTTGTCTGGCAGTGAGAGCATCCACGCATGCATGCGGCTGTTCCTTGGCTTGAAAAAGTGGCGCAACATGGAGCACTCGTACTCCGATCCCTCGATCACATATATACTCACATGTGATGCGAGCCGAGTAGGGCATAGCGCGGCAGGCCCTAGATCATGCGAAATCCCAACGTCCCCTCACCATTGCTGCGTCAGAAAACCGGAGCAAAGCCCCGGCGGATATGGCAGATGGATCCAATTATTAAAGCACGGGACGGGACGGCGGCAGAGAAAAAGACGGCAAGCGTAGCGAAAGCAAAGCAAAGGCGAGGCCAGAGCCAGAGGCATCCGGCATCCCTTCCCGAGCGCGATCAATCACCCACGCGGCCACGCACCACCACCTGCTCGCTTGCCTGTTTGTCCACACGCACACCCCTCGCCGGTGCTCCCGGCCACCGCCCGCCTCGTCAAACTAAACCAGCAGCATTTGTCGCCTCCGCACGATCCATCATCAGACGTAGCCAGGTGGTCGGTGGTCCCGAATCCCCCCACCCCCCCCCCCCCCACCCCCCCCCCCCCCCCCCCCACGCCGACGTGTCCTCGCATCAGCTCGTCGCTAGCGCTAGATCCATCCATCGCCTGATCGCCCTGCCGTATATAGATAGCCTCGTGCTCCGCTCGTCGCCGTCGCACCAGCACCGCCAAGCTTATTTTTCCATGATCGATCCATCGGTGGTGTGGCTGCGCGGCTAGTTAGCAGTACGACACCTCCCGAGCGCGACGCCGTCCTTGCCGCTGCCCCGATCTTCTCGTCTAGGCCTCACCCCATGGCCGTGCACGCGCAGTACCTCGCCCACGCCTTCCCCCATGACCAGCGCGCCGTCCTCCCCAGGTTCGTCTCCCGATCGAGCGCTCCGTACCCTCCTCCCTATTTATTCGTCCTCGCCTCGACCACCGCGGCGCCGTCACGATTCGATCACCACCTCACCTGTGCGTGCGTTTCGTGTGTTTCGAAAGCAGCTGGCCAGCGCCGGACACCGCGACTGGCGCGCCGGCGCTCCTCGGCGAGCACGGCTGCGCGGTGGGCGGCGACGCCGTTTTCAGCGACCTCACCTGCACCAACAACAATAACAACAACGGCAGCGCGCCGAGGAAGCGCGCGCGGGTCGGCGACGCGGGCCTGATCATGGACCTGGCAGGCCAACACGCTCTCCCGCCGCCGGTGCCGGTGCCGGCGCCGCGGGCGTTCGCGGCCGCGGTGTACGCGCAGAGCAGGGTGCTCTGCTCCGGTGCCGCGTCAACCAGCGGGCGCACGGCCGCTGACGCGCTGGCGTCGCAGGGCCTCCTCTCCCATCTCCACCGCCACGGCGTCGAGGTCGACGCGATCGTCCGCGTCGAGGTGCGTCGCCCGGTTCATTTCTATTTGCTCTGGTACTCCCGCGACACGGCGTCTGATGGGATCCCGTTCTCACGGTTGGTTTCCCGCGCGCAGGCCGAGCGGCTTCGGGCGGGGCTGCAGGACGCGCGGCGCCGGTACGCGCGCGCCGTCCTTTCGGCGGCGGCGCGGCGCCTGCGGGCGGCGGAGGCCGGCCTGGCGCGTGCGGCGGCGCGCAACGCGGAGCTGGACGAGAGGCTCCGGCAGACGGCCGCCGAGGCGCAGGCGTGGCAGGGTATAGCCAGGAGCCACGAGGCCGCGGCGGCCGGGCTCCGCGCCGCGCTCGACGACCTCGCCCGGTCGCCGTGCGCCGACGGGGAGGGTGACGCCGACGACGCGCGGTCGTGCTGCTTCGAGCAGGAGGAGGAGGCGGAGGAGCAGGCCGCCCAGGCGGCGCGCCGCCGCAGGGCGAGGACGTGCAGGTCGTGCGGCGGCGCGGAGGCGTGCGTGCTGCTGCTGCCGTGCCGGCACCTGTGCCTGTGCGGCGGGTGCGACGCGGCCGTCGAGGCGTGCCCCGTGTGCGCGGCCGCCAAGAACGCCTCGCTCCACGTCCTCCTCTCCTGATGACTCAGCAGGTACCAGCAGCATTGGTTCGAAGAAGGCATCGGAAGAAGGAAACCAACGGCGGCGAGCTAGCTATGACTGAGGTGGAGGAGACTGATTGTATCAATGGGAATGGCGCGTGAAAATCATTCGACTGAACACACGCTGCGCTGAGGTTCATTCTGCAATTGGGCATTTCGGTTCGAGAAGATTTGGACTGGCTCACTGGTGCCGGTTAGTCATTTACAGACTGCGGCTTCGTGAACTCGGAGATTGCTGATGAAATTTTTTATCGCGTAACCGTTACTCAATTGGACGATACAATTTGTTCGTGAGAGCATGGCAGCTGATCGACCGACCGTCCGTGACGGTGTCACCCTCGCGTGTCTGCTGCCGTGAGCTTAAGCAGATCGACCGGCCGTCGGTGATGCCAAGGGATACACGCTACGCCTCCGTGCGAGGAAGCAGGTGATGGGCACATCTGACGGTCCCGAAAACGATGACCTAACATGTGCGTGAACATCTTGGCGGTTTCGAGTTGCTGTTGTCGCGTAGGATGAGCCCCGTCGTCCATCTGACTCTGAGGTGGACAAGCAAGCATGCGCCCGTGATGGATGGCGGCGGCTTGAACCAGAAGATAAACAAGTCTCGTGTCATGTGGTAGATGACAGTCTAGTCGTGTTCATGTTCATGGCTTTTTGATTGCTACGTTGCGGCTAGTCGGGTTGCGGTGGTTCCAAAACTTGGTAAACACTGTGTGGGATAAACGTTTTTGTAATTTCGTTACTGTTTCGTCGGTAGCGGGGGGAAAACAACACTGCATCCGATCCGCGCTTGTTTTCGTTCTGCCTGAATGTATTTTCTAGTCTTTCTGTGTCATCTGCCATCCCTTGGAATCTCTGCATGGATCGAGCGAGTAAAACAAATTAATAAGTGAAATGAAGAGCATCCTGCAGATATCTTTCTCCGGGAGAAACATCCGAACTGCAGACCTATCGTATATTGTGTGAACACTAGCTACCAGATTTTGTAGATATTGTGTGAACACTAGCTATCTGAGGGTACGGTATATATGCTGACAAAAACATCAGGATCAGAGGAACAAAAGCCCGAGCGGAGTCCATCCACGAGAAGACGACTCGAGACCAAACACGCTGCACTCGCGATCGGGGCCGGTGTCGTGAAGGCAGGGCTCGATTAATTTGGCAGAGCCGGCCGGCACGGTCAGTCATCGATCACATGCTCATCGGTCGGGGTCCATCACTGCACAGGCTACCTTCGGTCGCCGTCAGGTTTCGGGGGATTAATTAATGTAGTGTTATTAGTAGTTACTACTAATCAGGAACATACTCCCGAGCTAAGCTAGTATGTGGCGTCCATCGGCCTTTGGAGGTTGCCGTCGCCGTGACGCTGCGATTTAAGTGGGGATAGAGTGTCGCTCGTCTCGGTCGGATTACACGTTAAACGCAGGGGCGTCGATGATTTCGTTTGCGTGGCACAACCAGGGGCGCCCGGCCATTACTTTCCAAGTGTGTGTGTGTGTGTGTTGGATAAGCCATCCGTCTCGATCGCCAGCGGTGAAATTAAAGGTGCACTAGGTGTCAGCCGGCCCGATAGGTATCTCACAGCCAAAGCGAGAGACCGGGGCTTTCGTTCGCCATCCCGGACGAGAGGCCGCGCGATGATTTAGAGGATATATACGCGGCCGCGTTCGTTGAAAACTTGTTGCAAACGACGGATCGATCGAGCCCACCAAAACTAGCGCGGTGGACTCCGACCGAACCGCATGCGCGTAGTGCGGACTGTGCGAGTACCGACTAGTCGAGTCCGGCCGTGCAAACAGGGTCCGTATCAAAGGCGTTGCTCACTCGCGGATCACGTCCCGCTGTTGACACGCTACGGCCTGGTTGCTGGCGCAAGTCTGTATCGTCACGGCGCCTTGAAAATCGACTACGGTTTCTTCTCACTAAAGTGCCCACCCAGCAGGGAGCGTGATTAGTCAAACTGTCAGAGACGAACGGCAAGTTTTTTTTTCCTTTTGAGGAACGACGTACGGCAGGGTGCAAGCAAGTTATCGGTGGCAGACTGACCGGCCCAACGCACTCGTTTGTTTCTGTGCGACTCAAACGGGCCTGTACCGCCTTATCATCTGCCCAGCCGGCGCCTGCCTGGTGTGGGTATGGGCCGTGTGGGCTAATTGGGAGTTACGACCCTTCTTAGGAAAAAATTTGCCCAATCCGCGGATGTTTCTTCCGGCCGAGTATTCCAGATGGGTGGCATATATATATCCATTATTTGACTCTCTTTTCCTTTGCTATGTGAATTTTTTTAGTTGATCTTTTCTTCTGCTAGAATATTCTAGATTACCTCTTTCCGCAACCATCCGTTAATCTAAAATCTGACGGCTAATGGAAAATTAACTGCGTGAACTAATGAGGTGCGCCGAAATCTCGGCTCTAAAATGTAAAAGATTATTGTTAGATAAAATTTCTATTCTATATGTGTTCAAACTTCAGAGCTGCTACGACCGTGCTTTGGTAGCACTCTGTAGTAGCATTTGGACCTTTTCTGTCTGCAAGTCATCACTGAGAACCTGACAGGCCCAAGCCCAACAATAGACTCGTTCCTTTGGAACTAAAATGAGCCTGTCGAATTTCACCATTCCCTGCTTCAAGACTCCAACGGCAGCCGAAATGTAGCCGTGTAGGCATGGCACGATGTCTACCGCCCAGGCCCCAGCACGATTACTCCTGCACACACAGGCACAGCTGTGCGTGTCCGCTCTTCAACGGCATCTAGCCGGTTCGATCCCATTCCAGCGCACGGTCCTGTTTAAGTTTTCAAATTCTACTACGTAAAAATAATATTTCTATCACATCAAAATATCGACACATGCATGAAGTACTAAATGTAGATGAAATAAAAAATTGATTACATAATTTTGTTGTACTTTGCGAGACGAATATTTTGAGCCTAATTAATCAATGTTTGGATAGTATTCATAAATACAAACGAAATGCTATAGTGTCGTATTTATGATAAAGTTTCAACTTTGACCATTCAAGTTGGCAACTAAACAAGACCCGCATCAACTATTGATAGCAGTAGGCTGCCGTCAGGTTCTAGGAGCTAGGAATCCACGCGATGACTCCTATGTATGCAGGGCCAAGCAGGGGCGCCAGACGGCCATACCGACCCTTGAAAGCTGGACGCAGGCGAAATCCTGACAAGCCTGAAAGCTCCAAAAACCGCGACGTCGCAGCACCGGATTCACGTGCTGCAGGCGAGCAACCAGCCAACTACTACCTGCTCGCACTACGCGCCCGGGCAGAGCAGGCTCCGACGGAAAATTTCGCATGATGCCCAGTCAGCCCAGTCCACTCCACCCAACCACTTCTTCCGCCAGCGTGTAATTACACTGCACGAGTTAAGAAACATAACAAAAATATTTTCTGCTGTAAGTGCATCGTGATTGATTGCTTACTCAGAAAACAAAGCGCACCCTAATTGTTGTTGTTGTTGTGGTAGTGGTATTAGCAGCAGTATAGTACGATGGGGGCATTTGCCACTTGCAGCAATTGCCCCGTGACGAGGGCCTTGTTTAGTTTCAAAGTTTGTGTCTAAACTTTAGATTTTGACACTGTAATGCTACTGTAGCATTTCATTTGTATTTATGAATAATTATCCAAACATTAATTAATTAGGTTTAAAATATTCGTCTCGTAAAGTACAACAAAATTATGCAATTAGTTATTGATTTCATCTACATTTAATATTTCATGCATGTGCGTTTTGATGTGATGAGAATCTTCTTTTTTGCATAGTGTAATCTGAGGTTGAATTTAGGAGTAGCTGAATGCATCTACACTTCTGCCAAGTTCATGTGACTGTGTTCCTGCGTGAGGACTCAAGATGCAAGTGGGTTGTAATTGGTTGACCCAAACTTTAACCCATATTACCCAGCTACTAGTATTTGGTTTTGGGTCAACCCAATCTAACACAACTCTGGGTCTTGGTGTTTTGGACTTTTGGGTCGGCCCAAAAATCATCAGCAAGTCTGTTCCTGACCTGGTGAGCGCTTCGCCGAACGTGAGCGGGAGATGTCGACGGCCCGGCGTTGGGGACGCGCGCGCAGAGCGCCTACACAGCCCACATCATCAGCAAGTGCCTCAACAGACTCCGGCTCCAAGACCTATCAGTACATCGGCGAGCGGGTGTTCGGCGCCAAGGGCCGCGCCGCCGTGTCCGCCTTCGTCTACCTCGAGATCTTCTTCGCCCTCGTCGTCCTACACCATGCATCTCCCTCAGCGACAACATCCCGCTCGTCTTCCCCGATGCCAGCCTCCACCTCCCGCGGCTCCTCCTCGGCACAGCGCGGCTCCTCACTGCCATCACCGCGCTCGTCGCGTTCCCAAGCCTGTGGCTGAGGGACCTCTCCTCCATCTCCTCCCTCTCCCTCGCCGGCATCGCCATGTCGCTGCTCATCTTCGGCAGCGTCGTCGTCTGTGCCGCCACGTCCGGCGGCCTGGGGAAGCGCATCCCCGCGCTCTGGCCGGAGAGGATCCTGTTAGATTAATTGGGCCTTGACCCATTTAAGTCTCAATTAATGAAAGAATTAAAGGTCCACTAATATATGCTAGGGAATTAAATCCTGGATGGAGAGTCAACAGGAATCCTAACCAACTTAAATAGTGGACCAACTGTGGACCACTTGTGAAGTTGGTAAAAGGAGAAGGGCGTGCCGCGCGCGCTCGCTCGCTCGCCTTGCCGGGCCGGGCCGTGGCCGAGGCCGTGCCGAGCCGCTCTGCGTAGGTTCATCTCCCCTTCTCCTTTGGTAGCCTATATAAGAGGGGCTCTCTCCCATAGCAAAAAACAAGCAGACTCTCCCTCTCTGGTACTCCTTTCAGGAGACCTCTCTCTTCTCCCCGTTTCTGTCTAGTGATCCTGCTCGGGATAGGCGGGCGATAAGGTTTTTGGGGAGCGTACGAGTATGCGCCTGCTCGCTGCTGTGAACGACTACTTCCCGGCGGGTAACTTCATCATCCGTACGACTACTTCCTGGTGGCCAACTTCGTCAACCCGAACAACTACTTCCTGGTGGCCAACTTCGTCAACCCGAACGACTACTTCTTGGTGGCCGTCTTCCTCACGTGAACGACTACGTCCCGGTGACCGTTCGAGGGACTCCACTGCATCTACTCGCCACTGCACCGAATTAGATCGACTACTTCGAGCAAGGCTAGTCGAGGATGGTTAACACTATTCCTCCAGCTGGTGACGGCGCATCCGGTGCCTCCGGTACCGGCCCCGCCTCTGGGTACATCCTGAACATCATTTTGTTCTTGTTTCGGTTTCTCATGTTGTTCATGTTATTTAGGAGAATTAACTTGAACACTGGCACATGTTATGTTACCACTGGATCACTCACTGTTGTCATGAATTTGTTGCTAATTTCTGAAATTAAAATATACCGAATGATGTCTAAATTTCTAACAGATCCCGGCGGTCTCCGACCTGTACATGTTCAGCTACCCCGAGAGCAGAGAGCTGATGTATAATGCTGACGCTCGGTGTTTTTCTCAGTTAATCCAATGACCCACAAGGTGAACCAGTATAGCACTACCATCTGTTTCAGGTTTGTATTATAGAGTTTTACCCTACTAATCATAGATTGGGTTTTGGGTCATCGGATTGACCCAATAAATCCTGCATCCTGAGTGAGGACTGGTGAATGCGTGCCTCTGGCTCGCTGGAAGCGTCACTATGCCCTACCACAGATCCCACGTATCAAATCCGAGCGTACTGCGGCTGACAGGTGGACCCGCTCAATGGTAGAGCTGAACTGGGGCCCACCTGTCAATGCATTTTCATACGCAGAGCGTACTGCGGCTGACAGGTAGACCCACTCAATGGTAGAGCTGAACTGGAGCCCACCTGTCAATGCATTTTCATACGTGGAGCGTACTGCGGCTGACAGGTGGGCCCGCTCAATGGTATAGCTGAACTGAGGCCCACCTGTCAATGCATTTTTCATACGTGGAGCACGCTGTACCGAACAGCTTATCCGGAAAAAAAAATGTTGTACCGAACAAAAGGGTAGCATCATATCCACTAAATCAAGAAAGCGTGACGGGCATAGAATTTAATAAACGCAGCGAGCTTAGCTCGTGGGAGGCAGTAGGTCAGACAGATCTAAGAAACATATTGCAAATCGCTACTCAAAGCTGTCTCTGCGCCGTCACATGCATGTAATCTTCGCCTCAGAAAAGGAAAAAAAAAACAAAATATGCTCAGGCACGGCAACCAGCACGAGACTAGTAAAGTTTGCTGGATCAGCACGCCTGCATTGCATGTGTCTCAGTGCTCATCAGGAGGAGAGTACCAGAGTGGCAACCTTTACGTTTTCTTTATGCAATCAGATCCAACATACTCGGACCCCAAAGTTTCTCAGAAGATCGGGTTTCAGAAAAAGTATAGGTCGCCGTATGTTTGCAGGGAAGACAATCAGCTGAGTCGTCTCACATTTCCACAACCAGAAGGTCCAAGGTTTATTTTTCCCACAAAACTTTAGGCCTGCAAGACAACAACATTGTCTGTCAAATAGTGGTCACCAAACGACCAAAAAGAACAAAAAATATGATCTAGTGTTCTACTTATCAACCATGAGCATAAAATTGGAGGAACAAGGATAAAATGTTCAGCTTATGACTCAGGAGCGGAGTTGTCCAAGCAGAGCATGGTTTAAAAATTAACTAAGCAAAATGACAATTGATTGAGACAGACATGCAAGGGCGCAAATAAATACAACATGATACAAAGGCACATTTTTATTAAGCAGACAGTATGACTAAATAATTCTGAACAAAAGTTGCTAACCTTGTCACATAGTCAAACAACTGAGGTCATGTAGGGAAAATCATAAGCATTAATTGTTGGGAATTTACTGGATTTTCCACTGACATTTTGGTGGAAAATCCTGAAATGCCAACAAATAGAACTTTCAGTCGTTGTTTATATCATCGACACAATCCATCACTAGTACTACCACTCACATTTCAAAAGAAGACATTAAATGCAGTACCCAAATAACTGCACAAACATCTCAATCTGACAATATAACATACTCTAGGTTCAGGCTTCTATTTAGAATCCCGTCGGCCTTAATTGGGCAAGACTTGCTTGTTGCTTCAATTTCTTGCTTTCTTGAAATTGATACTATCTCAAAAGAGCTCAAGTATAAAAATGTACGTTAACCACATTCCTGTGGGGTTCCTTAGTACACCAAAGGGATCAACAAATTTATCCGATTATAATAAGTGCAGGACCAGTGCATTTCACCGAAGCTAGCACATGACAGTTTTATTTATTAGGAACATAGGCCTTTAGCATCACAAAGAAGTAGAATCAGAGGAAATAACATTAAACACCAAAGCCTACCACCAAAAAAGCATCACCAACATCAATTTTAAGGCAAAATGTTACCGGCACAATGTAACATATAACCAATGATGATACAGTAAATTACCATAGGCGAACTTACTATTCATAGTACAAAAACTTCCATACTTTATAAGATTGATAAATATTTACAAGATGGAGAGAACGGCACTGTAGGCTAATAGCTAGCAACAGAAGATAGGTGTAATAGCCGCAGGAGCGGAGCTACAGGGTGGCCATAGTGGGCCATGACCCACCCTATAATTTTGATGCTTACAATATATGTTTGTTGAGTTTTACCCAAATAATATATATTTTAGACTTATTTATTTTAATATGTATGCAAGATTTGTATTGATGTTGATAAATTTTATAGTTGTATGTTTAGCATATTACATTTATAGTGTCATAAAGAATTATGTTAAGTTGGACCACCCTAGTTTGAAACTCTAGCTCCGCCACTGAATAGACGAGACATAAGGAATGAATAAAAATACTTTTTTATTGTTTCTCAAAAATAATTATTTTTCATTAGCCTAGTGCAAAGCAGAGACATACTTGTCCTCTTCCTTTATCCAGATATAATAAGAAAAGCAGGATATACTGAGGGTTTTTTCCAAAAAGAAAAAGGATCAACAGAGGTTAGCATTAAAAATTGTAAAGAAATATTGCTTTTCATAAGCCTACATATAGAAGCTACATAATGGTCCTGTTTGCCTTATATCGTTGGAATAAGAAAAGTAGGATCTACGTGAGTGCTGAAATAAAGATCAAGAAAGCCGCACCAATGGTAAGTGCAACACAGAATTGATCATGAAGAGTGTGCCAGAAAAAGTAGGAGTTATTTGACTAGAACATAAGTGCAATTTAATTCAGTCCATATCGGTAGGCATATAGCCACTGAGGTCAACATAGAAAATATTCTCGAGACATATATTATCCTTCTTATTGAGTACAAGCATCAATGATTCAAGCATTAGATGTCTAACATGGCTAGATTGAAACCATTGTACTTTTGCCTTAACAGTCAACCTCATTAGTACTTCTATTTAGTGTATAACATAGTCACCCAACTTCAAAGGGTCGAACCCATCACCACCATCAACAGAAATAAGAATAATTTCAAGAATCAATTAAAAATTTGAAGGCTGTGAAACAATATACTCCGATACCAAGACCCTGATTCCCTATACATGAATTATTTTCATGTTACAGATACCACCCAACAATCAAGTAAGAAAAAGGTATTCAGAACAAATGCCTTCATTTGTGAATAACATGCCCTTATCATCTTTGCCTTTTATAGATGTGGAGATGCCTAAAGCTACCACAATCTTCCACTAACATCTCCAGATGCATAATCAAATTTTCTTTTGGTATCTTAGCTTTTGCTCAAGTGACAATATTATAATCTCTTGCATAGAAGATAGAGCATCGAATTGATGACAAGTGACATCAGAAAATCTTTCCATTTGCTTTATCTCCTCCCATCACAAGACAACATCTAAGCAATGAACAAATTTCCCCTTCTACTTTACATCCTTGAACCTATATCTACTATGAAATCCATATAAAGCAGTAAATCTAACAAACAGAAGGAACAATTAACATATATAGGGTGAGACTTACCTTTGCCATCAACTCACATACGCCTAGATCTCTTCCCCTTAAGAAGGACCCAAAGGCGGCGTCTGAGGAGCCTCTGCAACAATGTCAGAGATGAACTTGATCAACGAGCAGAGCCCGCCCAGGAAGTTGTGGTCGATAACCCCATCACCCTCGGCGACATGCGCAAAGTCCACCAGCTTCACCCTCACCCCGCCCCCAACTCCGGTCGCTGACACTGCATTGGCATCATAGCCCAGAAGAATCGACGCCGAGTAGAAGTGGAACAGAGTCTGCTCCTCGAACCACGCCTTCAGCTCGCGCAGCTGCGAGAGGACTCCCCCTTCCCCGCCGTACACCGCCGCCGCGAACGCGCAGTCCGCCCCCTCGCCGGGAACGGACGACACGAAGCGCCGGAGCACGCGGCGGACGCCGGCGGTGTCGAGCGCCTTCAGCTCCGTGCGCTCCGGGCGCCACACGGGGCCCCGGGGGGGCGACGACCCTGACGCCGGAGACGCGGAACCCGAGGAGGACGCTGGTGGTCCCGCGGTCCTTGGCGAGGCACTTGGCGACGTAGGGCTCCGGCGAGCTCGGCGGCCACGTGATGGCGCCGATCTTGATGTCGGCGACGGAGGGCGCCTCGAGGCCCGCGAGGAGGTCGTCGAGGGCGAGGTGCGGGTGCGGCTCCCCGGGCCGCGCCTCGGTGGGGAGGAGGCGCGTGCCGTGGAACCGCGGGAAGAAGGTGTCCCGGATGCGGGGCGGGACGGCGGCGTGGGCGGAGAACTCCTCGTAGAAGGCGAGCTCGTGCTCCCCGCGGTCCCCCCGGCCTGGAGCGGCTTGTAGAAGAGGCCGGAGCCGTCGACGAGCGGGCCCAGCTTGTTGGCGGAGGCGCGGTGGCCGGCGACCTGGTGCTCCGGCGGGCGGAGGTCGGACATGGTGGTGGGGGCGGGAGGGGGCGGCGGGTGGCGGTGGTGGAAGAAGCGGTGGGTTCGGGGGCTCAGGACGCCGCGGAACTTAAAGAGATCTGGGAATCTCGAGATCATCGATGGCCTCTGTTGCTTCCTCCGGGTCTCCGGGATCGAAGTGTCCTTTTCGCTGCCACTTGACAGTAGACCGGCGGCGCTCGCCGTGGGCTGAAGGGGCAGGGGGAATTGTCCAATTTCCAGAGTCACCGCTGCACGCCGCTGGTAATGCGTGTGGCGAAGGCCTCGTTGAGATGCCAATTTGGCACCTCAAATTTGGGAATCGCGCATCACTGTAACATTTCGTTTGTAGGGGTGAAACATTGTCCAAAAATTGATTAATTAGGCTCAAAATGTTCGTCTCCCAGAGTACAACAAAACTGTGTAATTAGTTTTCGATTTCATCTACATTTAGTACTTCATGCATGTTATGACATTTTGATATGATGGGAATCTTCTTTTTGCATAGTAGAATTTGGGGGTTGAATTTGGGATCTAAACAAGGACGAAGTGTGAACTCTGACCAGCGGGATTTTTTTTTTGCCATCGTTACGAATGACCACTCTTTAAATGCCAGTTTTACGTTTGCCCTAACATTTTTGCCACCAGAGAGAAGATTTCTTACGTCTTTGCCAAAATCGCGTACGTGGCACGACACCTCTGCACGCCAACATGGACGGACTACGTGAAATACCCCTTTTGTCCCTGCTAGCCGCCCTTGCAATCTTCCTTTCCCTATGACATATGGGGTCCACCGGTGCAGGCTTCGTTGCCTCCTTGCTCCGTGAGTGCGGAGTCGGCAGCTTCGCGTCACCACCGGCGGCCGCGCCGGCCCTAGAGCCGTTGCTGCTCATGGCGTCGCCCGCGGCGACGCTGTCGTTCCGCCCTGCGCCGCCGTTGCCATCCAGCCTGGCGTGCACCGCTTGCTGGGCGGGGAATTTGTCGTTGCCGGCATCCCGGCCGCCGCCGGCGTTGAAGACGCAGGCGCCGCTCCGTTTCCCATGGGCGGTGGGCCTCATCAGCGCAGGCGTGCTGGTGGGCGGCGGCTTGCTCGATCGACGGCATCGTGTGCTGCGGGCGGGCGGCGGCGACCCGAGCGGCGGTGCCGCGAGCCGCGAGCGGGCGAGCGGGTGGCGGCTTGCTCGAGCGATAGTGCCACGTGCTACGGGCGGGCAGCGGCGAATCGAGCGGCGGCGCTGCGGACCGCGAGCGGGCGGCGGCGCCTCGTGCTGCGGGCGCGCGGCGGCGGCTCGAGCGGCGGTGCTGCAGGCGGGCGGCGGCACCTCGTGCTGCCGGTGTTGGATGGTGGCGCTGGGAACGCGAACGGCGACGGTGACGGGATCGGAGGGGTCGGAGCCCCGCGGTGACGAGCATCACTGGTGTGACGGCAAAAGGAATGAGACAGAGAGTGAAGAAGTCAGGGATGACAAGTGAACCCATTTGTCATAGAGTGAGCTAGCAAAGGATAAAAGAGACATTTCGCGTGGTCCGTCCACGCTGGCGTGCAGAGCTGTCGTGCCATGTATGCGATTTTGGCAAAGATGTAAGAAATCTTATCTCTCCAATGGCAAAAGTGTTAGGGCAAACGTAAAACTGGCATTTGAAGAGTGGCCGTTCGTAACGATGGCAAAAAATTAAATATCCCCTGACCAGCAGCCCAGTGCCTCAAATCATCCTTTTGGTTTGTGGCTGTGTTTAGATCCGTGAAGGGTTGTCGAAGAGTCACGTCAGTCACTGTAGCACACGATAGCATTTTTTGTTTATTTGTGGTAATTATTATCTTATGATGACCTAACTAGGTTCAAAAGATTCGTCTTGTCGTGTACATCAAAACTATGTAATTAGTTTTTTTAGTTACCTATATTTAATGCTCCATGCATGAGGAGAGAGATTTGATGTGATGAGACTTTTTTATAGTGGAATTTTGGAAACTAAACACAACCAGTGTTTAGGCCTTGTTTAGATCCTAAATTCTACCCCCAAAGTTCACTATGCAAAAAAAGATTCCCATCACATCAAAATGTCGGCACATGCATTGAGTACTAAATGTAGATGAAATCAAAAACTAATTGCACAGTTTTATTGTACTCTGCGAGACGAATATTTTGAGCCTAATTAATCAATTTTTGGACAATTTTTCACACATACAAACGAAATGCTATAGTGGCGCACGCACCCCAAAAAGGCAAAGTTTGACTCTCAAGTTTGGGAACTAAATAGGGGCTTAGTTCCTCTCAACTTTCCAAACTTTCCGTCGCATCGATATTACATCGAAATATTAAATATAGTAAATGACGCATTAAATGTAGGTAAATAAAAAACTAATTTCATAGTTTTGATGTACACGATGAGACAAATCTTTTGAGCCTAATTAGGTCATGGTAGGACAACAATTACCACAAATAAACGAAAAGTGCTACAGTGCGCTATAGTGTCCGATGTGACCCTTTTCACCTCTTTTCGCGGATCTAAACACATCCTTTATTGTTCTGATCTGATAACAAGCTCCTAGCCAAAACACCCTAATAAATCACAACTGAGCCAAAACACCCTAATAAATCACAACTGCGTTTGGATGGTGACCGAGAAATGCAGTTATTTTTGCCTAAAAAAAGAGAAACCCAGTTATTCAAACGGGAACGAAGAGAGGAAAAGACACCCAACACAATTTAGCATTAGGCAAAGGATATTGATGAGCACGGGTGAAGGTGACAATGAAGGAGTCACAAAGTCATACCGTAGATGGTAAAAAAGAGAGCAAATTACGTCCACGATACAACAACTTGGTGGGTGGGTACAAATTGGTCCAACAACTTATAAAATACTTAATTTAATGTAATAACTTAATAGGTGTGAGAAAATTGGACCGACAACTTGTAAAATGCTCATTTTAGTATAATAACTTGACAAATTGGTGCATCTATAGTCCAAACGTGACAACCGTAACTGTCGGTGTTTAGAAATCGTGGTCCCGACACCAACCAGAAATGCGCTGTGTTCCCTCCCCTGATGGTTGATGCAGATGATAACACGAGACACGGGTTTATCCTGGTTCCGGTCGGAAGACCGTACTTCCAGCAGGGTGGTACGTGCGATGTATTATTCTGCACCGAACTGCAAGTAGTAGGGGGTACAAGCAGGTTGGGATGAGAGGCTAGACCTCCGAGTCCCGGATGATTGAGGCGGAGTGCCAATATCGTGATTTTTCTGAGTGTGTGCGAGTTCTTGATCTTTTTCTTTTTTTTCTTTTGCTCGATCACCCCCTCCTTTTATAGGCCAAGGAGGAGGGGTTACAAGAGTGTGTTGCTGCATAGGCATAGTTGCCGCACAGTAGTAGGAGTTTGAAACGCACATTCGAGTTTTTGAAACGCACATTTCATGCTTTGAAACGCACATTCGAGTTTTTGTTTGAATTATGGTTTCTTTATCACGTTTATCTTACTAAATTTGCAAAGCGCTTGTCGAGGAGAATATTGTTCATAGAGTAACTTTAGCGTAGGGTGGCGAGGGGGATGCTGTATCCTTTCGAAGGCGTAGGCGGTCGCTCGACTCGTACGGCCCTTGGCCTTAGTCATTCTATACCTCGAACTACCTTTTGGCAATTAAAGGAGATGTACATGATGAAAGAATTTATAAAAAACTTTAAAATTGGGACAATTTTTAGGAGGGGGTGCCCCCCGAATTAGCCCCCGAGTGAGACTTGGCTTTTTTTCGATGGTAAGCCTAGTCTTACTCATTTTAAGGTCCTTTATTTTTATTGAAATAAGTACAAATGTACATGAACGCTTGAAAGCTTAAGGGTAGAAGCGACGTAGCTATTGGATGTTCCAGGCGTTGGCGAATACTTCACCTTTCTCCTTTGCGAGCTTGTATGTGCCTGCCTGGTTTGAGGACATCAGCGACGATGTAGGGCCCTTCCCTGGCGGTGTGAGCTTGTGGCGCCCTCGATTGTCTTGTCGCGGCCTTAGCACTAGGTCCCCCTTGTTGAGGTCTCGTCACCGAACCTTTTGTGCCTGATACCTTCGAAGCGACTGCTGGTACCGAGCCGAATGTAAGACCACGACGTCTCGAGCTTCGTCCTCTTGGTCGAGTGAGTCTTTCCGCACTTGCTTGTTCCTTTCCTCTTGATAGGCTCTGAGCCTTGGGGACCCATATTCCAAGTCTGTGGGGAGGATAGCCTCGGCACCATAGACGAGAAAAAATGGGGTAAAACCCGTGGCTCTGCTTGGGGTCGTTCTAAGGCTCCAAATTACCGAGGGTAGTTCTGACACCCATTTCCCGCCGAGGGTAGCAGAAAATACCAAAAGGCATGATAAAAGAGGTTGCCAGTTGGTTAGAAATTTTTATCTTATTTTGGTGGAAACCAGAATAAGCATCAAGGAAACATAACAACTCGCATCTTGCGGTTGAATCTACGATCTGATCGGTACGTGGTAAAGGAAAAGGGACTTTTGGACATGCTTTATTTAAACCGGTATAATCTATGCACATCCTCCACTTCCAATTCTTTTTCTTAACTAAAATAGGATTGGCAAGCCAGTTAGGGTGAAATACCTCCTTGATGAATCTGGCATCGAGGAGCTTGCGCAGCTCCTCACCAATGGCCCTGCGCTTGTGCTCGTCGAAGCGTCGCAGGCGTTGAACCACCGGTTTGGAATGGGGCAGGATGTCAAGGGAGTGCTCGGCGACCTCCCTCGGTATGCCTGGCATATCCGAGGGGCTCCATGCGAAGATGTCGGCGTTGGCGCGGAGGAAGTCGACGAGCACCACCTCCTATTTGCTGTCAAGGGTCGAGCTGATCCGCACCATCTTGTCGCTGGGGACACCTAGGTCGAGGGGCACAGCCTTGGTGTGCTCTGCGGGCTCGAAACTGTCTGCATGCTTCGAAGTGGAGGGGATGGTTTCGTTCGCCATCTTTTCCAGGTCTGCGACGAGAGCCTCGTCCTCGGCAAGCGCCTCGGCGCTCTCGACGCATTCCACGTCGCATATGTAGGCATGTTCGAACGATGGGGCCACAGTGATGACGTCGTTTGGTCCCGGCATTTTCAACTTGAGGTAGGTATAGTTTGGGATTGCCATAAACTTGGTGTAGCATGGGCGGTACGCACCTCAAAATCCCACCACTTCGAAGGTCAGGGTCTCCCTGCAGAAGTTGTCGGGGGTACCGAAGCAAACTGGCAGATCGATCTGCCCGAGGGGCTGAACTCGCTTTCCCGGTGCAACGCCATGGAATGGCGCCTTGTTGGGGCGCAGCGTGTCCCTCCCGATGCCCATGAGCTCCAAGGATGAAGCGTACATGATATTGAGGCTGTTGCCTCCATCCATGAGTACCTTGAAGAACCGGGTATTGCCGATGATAGGATCAACGACAAGCGGGTATTGCCCCGGGTTTGGGATGTAGTTGGGGTGGTCCTCTCGACTGAAGGAGATGGTCTCCTCTGACCAGTCGGGGTACGACGGCCCCACCTTGTGTATGGAGAATACCTCTCGGCGCTCGCGCTTGCGCTGCCGAGGGGACATGTTCGCGGTTGGCCCACCGAAAATGAAGAAGACGTTCTCCACCTCCGGGAAGCCTTGGCCACTCCCGTCGCTGTGTCTCTTTTTCCCCCTTCGTCCTTTGAAGTGGCGCGGTTGAAGTATTTCTTTAGCATTCTGAACTGCTCGAGGGTATGGGTTACGACGCCCTTGTGATAAGGGCATGGTTTCTTGAGCATGTCATCGAAGATACCGCCTCCTCGAGGGGGGCCTCGAGGAGCTTTGGGCGCAGCAGGATCGACTGCGAGTATTTCGTTAGGGTCCTCGGTCCGCTCTTGTCGGCGCGAGGCTTTTTGGGGCTTCTTCCCCTTCTTGCCTAGCCTTTGTTTCTTGGCGGATCCTTTGGACTTGCTGCCCTCCGTGGGCGTTTCCTCAGTCCGCTTCCCCCTTCCACTATCAAAGATGGCTCCAACCGCCTCCTCGCCGGAGGCAAAATTGGTGGCGACGTCGAACAGTTCGTTTATGCTAGTAGGAGGACTGCGTTCTAGCTCGCGCACCAAGTCCCGGCAGGTTGTGCCTTCGAGGAAAGTGTGGATGACTTCGGAGTCACCCACACTCGGGAGCTCGGTGCAACGCTTGAAGAAGCGGCGGATGAAATCACGAAGGGACTCGTTGGATGTTTGGCGACACCCTCGAAGGTCCCATGAGTTTCCAGGGCGTAGGTAGGTGCCCTGAAAGTTACCCACGAACGTCTTCATGAGGTCGTTCCAGTCGTGAATTTGGTTCGTGGGTAGATGTTCTAGCCATGTCCGCGCAGAATCCGCCAAATGAAGCGGCAAGTTGCGGATGATCATGGCGTCGTCGGCTGCGCCGCCCAATAAACAGGCAAGGCGATAGTCGTTGAGCCACACCCTCGGGTCCGTCTCCCCCGAGTACTTGGTGATGGTCGTCGGCTGCCTGAATCGTGCGGGAATCGGGGCCACACGAATCTCGCGGCCAAATACCCGGGTTCCCGGGGGCTCTGGCGTTGGGCTCTTGTCTTCGTCGCTATCGTAGCGGCCTCCACGGCGGGGGTGGAAACTGCGAGATGCACCATCCCGCCTCTTTCTATTGAGGGTGTTGCGAGCGTCGTCGTTGTTGGCGTCACCACGTGTGTCAAGGATTTGCTCCTTGTGAGGCTTCCTCCCGATGCGTTCGTGCACCGAAGGTGCCTTTCCCTTATTCGAGGACGGGGGTGGCATTGGATTGTCCCTTCGTGGGGTTTGTGTCGATGCCTCGTGCTCCCGCGTTGCTCCGCCGGTTTTTGGGCCGGCGGAACTGCAGATGCGAGAGGCTGAGCTTTCGGCTTGCTGCACAGCCGCTTGCTCGATTAGGAGCTGCGCCTCTTGGCGCAGGTTTCGGCCTTCGGGCGTTAATGGCTCGGGCATGGCTCGGATCAGAGCTGTCGCAGCGATAAGCTTTTGGCTTGCCCTGGCTAACGCGAGTGGGTCATCCACATCGTCATCAGCCTCGATGCGGGCTCGTGCTATGCGCCCGGCTTCCCTGGCACGCACGCTGCGCATAAAACGATTCTCCTCAAGCGTTGCCCGGAGCTCTCGGACCTGTCGGCATTCTTCTTCAAGCTTGGCTTCAAGTTCGTGGACTTGGGCCAGTTGTGCTTGTGCAAGCGCAACGTTGTTATGCGCCTGTTCGTGATCTCTCACGTGCGCCGTCTCTCCTGCCCCGTCATCTCCGCCATCCTTTCCCGGAAGGATGACGAAGCATTCCCTTGCGGGATCGTAATCTCCCTCGCTAGGGTCGTCGGAGCAGGTTAGGTAATAATCTGCCGCAGCCTGGAATGATAAGAAGGCCTCTCGATCGCGAAGCCCTGAGTAATCTCATTCGGGGATCCTCCGGCCGCTCTCAGATGCCTCGCTGCCAGAGTCAGGGTAGTCGTCGTCTGGTGACGTTGCTATGAGGTTGCGGATTGAGATCAGGTGGTGCCCCGGCAAATCCTCATATGCCGTCATGTCTGTGTCAACTGATGAAGAGTTGGTCATGGTTGTGGTGCGTGTCTCATCGGGGTTTCGCCACGGGTCGACCGTGCTATCCCCGACTGGTTGTGCCGTGGTGGCAGTGTTTTTTGCCTTTGTCGTGCCGGGCTCAACTCGTTCGGGGGAGCCGGCGCGGGTCGTTCCGCGTTGCTCCGCGCGCGTTCGCCGCACGCGTTGACGCGAACGCCTTTTGCGTCGTGGTGATGGTGATGGGAGTGGTGGTGGCATGCTCATGCTGGCGTTCCTCGTCAGGAGCTGCATGTTGTAGCCATCGCCAGTCGCCCTGAAGTCAAGACTCTCGAACCGGATTTTGAATCCGGCAGGGAGTTGATCCGATGCTGGCATCGAAAAAAGGTTGTTACGTACGACTCGGGTTGCCATCAAGGGAGATGGTGGATGAAACAATCGATCACAGCGCGAGTCCCCTACCTGGTGCGCCACTGTCGGTGTTTAGAAATCATGGTCCCGACACCAACCAGAAATGCATTGTGTTCCCTCCCCTGATGGTTGATGGAGATGATAACACGAGACACGGGTTTATCCTGGTTCCGGTCGGAAGACCGTACTTCCAGCAGGGTGGTACGTGCGATGTATTATTCTGCACCGGACTACAAGTAGTAGGGGGTACAAGTAGGTTGGGATGAGAGACTAGACCTCCGAGTCCCAGATGATTGAGGCGGAGTGTCAATATCGTGGTTTTTCTGAGTGTGTGCGAGTTCTTGATCTTTTTCTTTTTTTTCTTTTGCTCGATCACCCCCTCCTTTTATAGGCCAATGAGGAGGGGTTACAGGAGTGTGTTGCTGCACATGCATAGTTGCCGCACAGTAGTAGGAGTGGCGTTGGGCGTGCTTCTTTGTCCTTGTTTGCTGTAGTCGATTCTTGTACTGGTGATGACGCCGAGGAGTGGTTTTGAGGATCCGAGGCGTCCTTTGTGCGATAATGGCTCGCCCGTACACCATCTCGAGGGTCTCCCATGCCTGCGCACAACTCGTTCTGTGGGAAATCGCTGTGGGAGTCGGTAGCACATGGAGTTGGAATGACCCGGCCCTGTTCGCACAGTGGCGACATGTGCGCACAGCGCTGGGGTTGGTTGCATAGCGCTCGGAATGGCCCGCCATACCTCCGCCGTCCTGTCTTCTTCTCCTACTGTGTGCTCGAGGGTCTCTCCCGTCCGACGGAGGTCTTCGAGCCGTCGGAGTTGGCAGCACAGGAGCTTAGAGTGACGGGCTCTGTTCGCACAGCGCCGATCTGACCGCACAGAGCCTCGGGTGGCAGCATAGTAACGGGAGTTGGCGGATGCGACGGGAGGGGTCGTGGCTGTCAGGGCGGTATGGCGAGAGATCTGCCTTTTGACTTTGGACACACGGTAGTAGTGGGCGCCATTAATTGTCCGTCGGAGCGATGGTCTCGACCGAGGCGGAGCTCTCCCCATTCCGTGGGTTGCTCGAGGCTCGATCCTCAGGCCTCGACCGAAGCGGAGTTTTCCGATTCGCTCGAGGGGTCGGTTCCCTCGAGCGAAACAGAGATTATGGTTTGCGTCGAGGCATGCCACAGGGCACCTTGACTGGGCCTTCGTTTGTTGCTAGGCCGTGGGCCTTAACTTCCGTTTCTCTTTTTCTGGTTAATCGCATGAGATTAATGTTTACCGAGGGCGATTATCCCATAGATTTGGGTACCCCTAATGGTCATCCTCAACAGTAACGTATTTCCTAACGTCATGCTGTAATAGATAGTATATTCACATATTAATTAGCTATTGATGTTCGCATCGATGATGGCAATGCATTTGGCTAAGAGAAGAACTTTCAATGCATAGGAAAGTAAGTGTGTCTTCAAATTTATTATTTTTATATAGTGATTTAATTTTGATTAAGAATATTAATTTTTATATTCAATATTGATAAGTTCGTCCTTGTTGTTTTCTACATATTTGATTATATGCATTTTTCAGCTTAAAAAGGAAACCAATATATGTGCTTTGATAGCTTGGCATAAATATTTTTAAAGCCTCCGATACTTGTTCCGTAATAAAAAAGTAGCTAAAAGGACATAAACAAAATTATTTTCTACATAATTGTTGAATGCATGAGAAGGACGAAAACAAACCTTAGATCTCAAAGTCTCTCTTATGCACTTTAGTCTTTTGATAATACTAATTAATGTTGTTATTCTAGAATTTATTAAATTTGGACCAATGAACAAATAAGTTATGTAAATATAATAGACAAAAGGTATTCACATGTCCACTTACTATACTTAATACATACCTGTTGTAAAGTTTAGACTATAGATGCACCTATTTGCCAAGTTATTGCACTAAATTGAGCATTTCACAAGTTGTTGGTCCAATTTGCACCCCACGTGTCAACTTATTGTACCAACTTATGTATTTTATAAGTTGTTGGACTAATTTGCACCCAACTATCAAGTTATTGTACTAAACTTAGAATTTTGAAAGTTCTTAGACTAGTTTGCACCCACGTAACAAGTTGTTGTATCATGGATGCAATTTACTCTTAAAAAAAGAAGAACGTGTATAGATTGGACATCGGTGCATGGTACCATTGGTTGGGTGACTTGGGGCGTTTACAATGTGTTCAAAAAAATAGTCCATAGAGACTAAAATATTTTAATCAGCTAGCTGAACCATTGTGAAGGTAGTCTATATAGTAGTCTTTAGCAAAAGATACACATATGTATATGGGCTGCCCATAAGAAATTATTATCTTATTTCTTATTTCTCTTTCTGTTGTATCTTTCTCTCTCTACTGTCTTCTTTTGCTATAGACATTATGAGATACAAAATAACTATGGACCCATCAATATGAACTATTTTGACAATATACATTGCGGTTGCCCTTAGGGGTGTGTTTGGTTGGGAGTTGCAGTGGGATGGAACGGGGTCGTCCTTCGTTTTTGGGATATGAAGGGATATGATGGTTCCAATTCAATGTTTGATTGTGAGGATGGATGAAATGAACGACGTTGGTGTCCCGTTAGTTGTAGGCCCACTCATCAGCCACACAAACTGTGGGGCCCGTTTATCAGTTCCCAGAGAGAGAAGGGCCATAGTATGCTCGTGCTGAGCCTCGTCGCTCGCACCTATGTTGCATGGCCTGCCACTCCACCAAGACCGACGCGTGCCGTTCACAACCCCACCGCCTCCCCTACGCGCCTCGCCGCCTGCCGCTCCACCGGGGCCGCTCGCAACGAGCCGCTGCCTGTCGCTCCGCCGGGCTGCTCCCGACGAGCCGCCACCCGCTATTCTGTCGAGGCTGCTCGTGTTGAGGCACACATACCGTCGTCGCTCCCCACACACGATTGCCCCATCACCAAGCACGCGAGCCTGCCCCGACGCTTGGCTCGTCCTCCGCACCGTCGCTCGTCGCGCACTTATCCGGCTGGCGCTGCCTTGCTTCTTCCTGGGTGAGTCATGCGTGAGGGATGATTTGGAGGTACCAAGACATCCCACATTTGCGCAAAATATTCCCTGCAGAGGATGACTCTGTCCCTATGTCTCCAAACCAAACAATGTAAAATGTGGGATGGACTCAACCCGTGCCTTCCCGACCCTTCAACCAAATACACCTTAGGGCAGCCAAGGGTAACATTAGATACATAAGGCAACATTAGATGCATGCTGCACATAAATTTTGCCCTATGCATCAGTGCATGGTGCCCTTGGGCCTTGGCATCAAATGAGGCAATGCCATACAAATTTAGGTGATATTGCCTCATTTGATGACACCGTATCAGTGCATACAACCACCATGAATTGCAATGACAAACCGCAATATCAACATGGCCATATTTCTTGTATAAAGAACATGATGCAAAATACAAGACATATCCACTTGTTGGGCTAAAATTGCTTAACTACTAAGCCTGGCACTGATTTAGTTAAGTGTATTGAAGAAATGGTATGGCCAAACTAGATATTTTTATGGGTGGGTGAAGTGCCCAACTGCACATATCAACCAATGAGTGGAATTGATCTTCTCGGAGAAGAATTACAAGCGCGTGGTGGCACGGTCACCACATAGTCAGAAACAGCTCAAAAATAAATTAGGGTTACTAAACAGTCACTAAATTTAGCAACAAGTAAACACTTTGGACCCATATAATCACATTCATAGTTCATCATTGATATATAGTTTGAATTGTCCCATTTTCTGTGTTTGTTGAAAATAGCCACTCTATCTTTTCATGAAGGGAGGAGTCCATGCAAAACATAACCAATTAATTCAATTAGCTGATGGATCCAAACACCCCCAGCTAATGTTTAGGTAGTATTCTTTATCTAGCTAAAATAAACTACTATAAATTAGTTGGCTAAATTTTAGTTAGGGTGGATCCAATCAGGGCCTTAGTCTTATGATGATAAGAACTAGATTCCTTATGTAGGAATGTAAGTGACAAACTATAAAAAAAATGCTTGAAAATAAGCAATTGAGGCAAATAGTGTTTATTTGTTGCCTTGGAGATTTATTATCCGTTTCATTGCATATTGAGAGGTGAACGAATCAACACAACTCCATGCAGATAACTATTGAGTCACTAACTCAATACAGTTGCCTTTTTCTTATGGAAATGATGAAGGTTCAATGGATCACATCTCCTGTGAGCCTATTTCATTTTCCCTTGGGAAGATCTCCTCTCACGAACTCCTTGAAAACCATCTAGTGGACAAAGCATCCAAGAGCAGTGATTTACGGGTGGTTACTTGAAACAAAATAGGTGTGTGAACGAAACTCATGCTAAATGTATCTAATACACATAAATGACCGCCACCTTTTAATCATAAGAACGTGTGGTTAATTTTTGAAAAATAAATAACTTTCTATAATTAACAATAACGTCATAGAGTGTCCAAAAATAGGCAAAATCATGTCAAATGACTATTATACACTACATAGTAAATGTGGTTTTATTCACAAATGGTACAAGCATAGTGTGGACATTAGGATTTTTTTTCCATTAAATGAACTACATAGTGACTATATTCAACCACTTACAATACCTTGTTCGAGATATGTATGTAATCCACTGGCTGGACCCGTAGAAGCCGAAGTCTACAATGTTAATAACCAGTGACCTGATACGTAGAATAGGAATAAAACAAGGGCCAAAATTTCATGTGATATTTGTAATAAATGAAAAAATTAACTATACTTTTCTTTGATTTGATCTTGAAACTTTCTTCAATTTGAACCAAGTTCACTTTCAAAATTAAAAAAATTAATAAATCAAATTCAATTTTCCAAGGTAATTTTACTTACATTCCAATTTTAGTTATTCCTAATCATTGTTTGACAAGGATTCATTTTAATTTTATTTTGGTAATATTAGTTGACTCGTGGTCTTTATTTCATACGAATTTGTAGCACCTGATAATTAATGATCTAGGAAGTTTTATATTTCTTAAAATTTTTATTTGATTATTTTACATTTTGTATTATGCTAGATGCTTACTTTAATTTAAAGACGTTACTCAAAGACATTAATCATTTACGCTTAGATTTCTAAAGCATATATAGTTTTTTGTGATTCTTACATTTCAAATTGTTCGAGACACTTGCCTTTTGTTTTAATAAAAAAAACGTTACTCAAAGATATACGCTGAAGATTTGAGAAAGTATAAATATATGGATAAATATGCATTGATTCGAATTTAATAGGAAATAAGTGGGGTCTAGCTCTTTCAACCGAATTAACGACCGCATCTTCGTCTTCCTCTGATATGTTTTTTTCGTATATACCAGTTAACACATCTCTTCTTCTACCTTCATTTTTTTCTGTAAAACTCTGCCATTACCACCATATTATCGCGGGCACCGCCGCCGCCACCGCCATAGTCATACTAGCCTTCTCCCTTCCGTCCCCGATAGCCAAAGAAAGAAACGGGAGGGAAGCATGCCCTAGAAACCTAAACTCGAAACAGAGCATCTCCCGCTTCGGTCATCGAGGGGGCAAAGCACGGTAACTACGTAGCCCAATCAGAGCAAGTCACCGCAAATCCAACCGCAGGAAGGCAAAGCTAACCGCTAGGACACGCCATGACCTTACCACTTGCCCGCCCCAGCTTGACCTCACCCCTGCCGTCTCACTCTCACCCTTACCACGGGGAAGAAGAGAACAAATCAGCAGCCCAGCCTGCACGGCAGATTGCCCTTTCCAGCTCCGCTGCCGCCGTCGGATCTCGCGCCCGCCCAACAGACTCCAACTCCACGCACATTTCCGTGCGAGCGCGAGCGGCGGGCAGCCCGCCCTCGTCTCGTCGAGCCCATCCATTCCATGACGCGGCCGCACACGCGGACGGGACGGGGACCCTCCCATCCCAGTCCCAGCCTGCCGAACCGGCCTGCTTCTTCCTCCCCTCGTCGCGTCCCCGGCCCGCCCGCCCGCCCCTGCCCTCCCTATAAACCATCCCTTCTCCCCCACTCGTCTCTCCCCTCCTCCTCCCTTCCTCATTTCGCCACTCGCTGCACCCCGAAAAACCTCACGCGCTCCCACCCCCTGCCCCTCGCCCCGTCGCCGCGCCGGCGAGAGGGGCCCGCTCACCCCCGCCGCCCCGTGTAACGGACGCCGGAGCGGAGGCCCGCGGAGGTGCCCGTGCCTTATCCGCTCTCGCCCAGATCTGCCCCGCCGAGGCCAGGTGAGCTCCCCTTCCCTCCTGATCCGATGGCGCGCGACCCGTTCCGTGGCGGCTTGGGTGGGTTAGCTCGCAGATCTGGGCGTTTAGGATCGGTTCTCGGCCCGATCTGGGCGCCGTGGCCGTCGCCCGAGCTCGATTCGATGCGGTGCGGCCTGCTCTGCTCGGTGCCCGGTTGCCGAGGCCGGAATTCTCCGAGATCGCGCGGGTTCGTGCGGTGCCAGTGCCAGATCTGCGCTCTGCGTGTACGGTCGCAGCTCTGCATGGCGTAGAGGGTGGACTGCGGATTAGATTTTAGTAGGAGTGGATTTGGATTTACGCGCTCTGAGTCTGAGCGCATTACCCTGCTCGTCTGCCGCGCTTTTGCGCCGTGGCAGAAAGGTGGCTGGGTTCGCGTGACGACCCTCGCGGGGTGAGTGGTTGAACTCTTGCGGGTATTTGGGGGGGTGTGGGTGGGCCAAATGTTTCGTGTGCAATTCTTTCCGTGTTTCCCTTTAGAGAAACCTGCTCGTGCTCAATAATTCCTGTGCGTAGGATAAAAGCGGGAGATCATGTACTGTCAACCTGTGCACTTTACATTCCTGCGTACCCTGTGACGCTTACTGCTGAGATTTCAGTTTCCCTTTCAATACATGCAGCTCTGTTGTTTATTCTTCTTTATTGTTTGACTAGTGGAGTGACTGGTATTGTCTGACCGTGAAAACACCAACACAGAATTAGCTGTATTGGTTTGTGTATTCAAAGGGTAACGGTTTATGTGAAAACTGAGACGGTTCCAATTAAATGTCTGCATGTATTTGCCATTTCCACCATTTTAGCTACGTATGGTCTGTAAAATCCAAAGAAATGCACACGAAGTGACACAAATTACAAGTTCATGGACCCAGAAATGCATTTTCAGAGTTTGTGGACCTAAGTGACGCAAATTACAAGTTTATGGACCTAGAAATGCACTTTTGAAGTTTATGGACCTATGTGACACCTTACAAGTTGATGGATCGCTGGTGCATTTTACTCAAATCCAAATATAGGAAACATGCGGGTCGCTGCATATGTTAGGAAACAAAACTAAATTATGCTACACTAATCTTGTAATAAATGGCCATCTTTTTTATCTGATTGCAGGGTATAAGCTACTATCATGGCGTCCAACACAGGAGCGTCAGGATGGCTGAGGGGTAAGGTGAAGGCTGTGACATCCGGGGATTGTCTACTAATCATGGGAAGCACAAAGGCTGAGATCCCACCTGAGAAGTCCATCACCCTGTCCTACCTTATGGCCCCAAGGCTGGTAAGATTCAATCTCCAGGCATGAAATCTTTGTTGGTAATGTGGGATATGATTTGGCCTTTTCATTTAACCTCATTTTTTACTGTGTCATGAATTTGGTAGAAGTCATTGGTTTGTTCTAGGTCAGCTCGGTTTTTCAAGTTATGCTTGGGGACTAATGCAAGTTTACAATTCTCAAATTGGCTTCGTCTAGTTGCATTTTGTTACTAAACTTTCAACCTAGGAATGTTTACTTAGTATCAATTGTAGCTTTGTGATATTCCACTCATTTCTGTAGTTTTTCAATTTTCGCTTCCTTATTCACATCAAAAGCTCATGGTGTTCTAGGCTCGCCGTGGTGGAGTGGATGAGCCCTTTGCATGGGAAAGCAGGGAGTTTCTGAGAAAGCTTTGCATTGGGAAGGTGCTACATTTGAACTTCATTTCTTTTCCAAACTCATATACAATTCATTGTATTCATAAGTTCCTTTTGTTGGGCAATGCAAAATTATAATATGCTGTTACAGGAAGTCACGTTCAGAGTGGATTACACAGCTCCCAACATTGGACGAGAATTTGGTACTGTTTATCTTGGCGACAAGAATGTCGCATACTCAGTAGTTTCTGCTGGATGGGCAAGGGTAAGGACCATTATACTTTCTTTTTTCAGTTTCTTTGTCATATTTACTGCACTAGCTGTGTTACTGATTTCTTCTATTCGCTTTAATCAGGTAAAGGAGCAAGGCCCCAAGGGTGGTGAACAAAATCCATATGTTACTGAGCTGCTGAGGTTGGAGGAAGTTGCCAAGCAACAGGGTGTTGGTCGTTGGAGCAAGGTTAGCAATTATTTCATTCCTGTGACCAACTTCTTTTGTATTGCATGATATAAATGGCTTTTTTGTTTTTGCTGTTGAACACATCTTATCTACGTTTCAGGAACCCGGTGCTGCTGAAGAGTCAATAAGAGATCTTCCACCATCCGCAATTGGTGAAGCAAGTGGTTTTGATGCAAAGGGTTTTGCAGTTGCAAATAAAGGCAAGAGTTTGGAGGCCATTGTTGAACAAGTTCGTGATGGTAGCACAGTTCGTGTGTACCTGATCCCTAGTTTCCAGTTTGTGCAGATATATGTTGCTGGAGTACAGGTATGCTTCTTACAACTTGATGTTGTTTTCTTTCACTTTTATAAGGTAAATATTAATTATATATGAATCTAGGCTCCATCCATGGGGAGGCGCTCATCAGCACCTACTGTAGTTGTTGAAACGGATGGTACTGCTAATGGTGCAAATGGTGAAGATTCTGAGGGAACACCTGCGCAACTGACTACAGCTCAAAGACTTGCTGCATCTGCAGCTCCCGCCGAAATTCCACCAGATAGGTATGGAAGAGAAGCCAAGCACTTCACAGAGACTAGGGTTCTCAACAGAGATGTAAGCTATCTCCCCTGTTTTCTATCTTCCCCTCCTTGGCTTGAAGAATTTATTGTGTTACTTAGCCTAACTTTTCCTTGTAATAAAATTCGTAGGTGCGTATTGTGGTGGAAGGCACAGACAGCTTTAGTAATATAATTGGTTCTGTGTATTACCCTGACGGAGAGACTGCGAAGGACTTGGCCCTTGAGCTTGTTGAAAATGTATGTCCAATTATTTATCATATAGCTTCCTTCGAGTATGCAGGGTAGCAGGCATCATAACATTCTTACATTGAATTGTTAAATCTGGTTGGATGAAAGCAACTATCATCACATTCTTAAATTGTTAAATCTGGTTGCATTTGAAAATTTATGTCCTAACCTTTCTGGTACAGGGTCTTGCAAAGTACGTTGAGTGGTTGCATTTGAAAATTTATGTCCTAACCTTTCTGGTACAGGGTCTTGCAAAGTACGTTGAGTGGAGTGCTAATATGCTTGATGTTGAAGTCAAAATAAAGCTGAAGAACGCAGAACTTCAGGCTAAAAAAGACCAGTTGAGAATCTGGACAGGGTTTAAGCCACCAGTGACAAACTCAAAGCCCATCCATGACCAGAAATTTACTGGAAAGGTGTGTCTTGCATTGTCAGTGATGGTGTGTAGTCATCATAATTCGCATAACTGCATGATTGTAATTAATTTCTTTCATGTTGATCTCTTCACAGGTGGTAGAGGTTGTGAGTGGGGATTGCATTATTGTAGCTGATGATGCTGTTCCATATGGTAGTCCTTCAGCCGAACGCCGGATTAATCTCTCAAGCATTAGAGCTCCTAAGATGGGCAATGCTCGTAGGGACGAGAAGCCTGTCAATTTTGCTCGTGAAGCTAAGGAGTTCTTGCGCACGAGGTTGATTGGCAAGCAAGTATGGCGTGCTTGTGATAATCTGGCTGAAGTTTTTAGTTCATCATAAAAAATGTTCCCTACTTGAAAACTGATTGAGTTACACCCCCCCTCTCTCTCTCTCTAATTCTCAGGTGGCTGTTGAAATGGAATACTCTCGAAGGATCAGCACTGTGGACGGACAGAATGCTGCTCCCACAACAAACGCGGCTGATACCAGAGTTTTAGATTATGGTTCAGTATTTCTGGGTTCACCTTCACAGGCTGATGGAGATGACGTATCATCTACTCAGAGCTCTACCAGCCATTCTGGAGTTAATATTGCTGAGCTTCTGCTCTCACGAGGCTTTGCTAAGACATCTAAACACAGGGATTATGAGGAAAGGTCACACTATTATGATGCTTTATTAGCAGCTGAATCACGGGCTGAGAAAGCAAAGAAAGGAGTGCATTCTCAAAAGGAATCTCCTGTGATGCATATAACAGATTTAACTACGGTAAGTTTTCTTCGTTTATTCCATTAGTTTTGATTTTGAAATTCTTATGCACCATAATTAACCTATCATTGTGGTTCTTGTATGGTTAGGTATCTGCAAAGAAGGCCAAAGATTTCCTTCCCTTCTTGCAGCGGAACAGAAGGCATTCTGCCATCGTTGAATATGTCTTTAGCGGCCATCGATTCAAACTAACAATCCCTAAGGAGACTTGCAGTATTGCCTTCTCATTATCTGGTGTTCGGTGTCCTGGTAAAGGCGAGCCATACTCAGATGAAGCTATTGCTTTGATGAGGAGAAGAATACTGCAACGTGATGTGGAGGTACTGCTTTATTTTTCTCTTTTGTCTTTTCCATTTCCCCATTTTTAGTTTCTGAAGGATGCAAGTGATACATGCAGATAGAGGTTGAAGCAGTTGATAGAACAGGAACATTCATAGGTTCGTTGTGGGAGTCCAAGACCAACATGGGTTCTGTACTTTTGGAAGCTGGGCTGGCCAAGCTGAGTTCATTTGGCTTGGATAGGATCTCAGATGCTTATGTCCTAACAAGAGCTGAGCAGTCTGCAAAGCAACAGAAACTTAAGGTAATCTTTTATTGTTATTCCTGTGGTATACAAAAAGGAAAACCATTACTGACACTTAACTATTGAAGATATGGGAGAACTATGTCGAGGGTGAAGAGGCTTCTAATGGTTCCACACCTGAATCTAAACAAAAGGAAATTCTCAAGGTTTGTTCATGAAAGATATTGTTGAAACACACATTCCATTTATGGGGGAAAATCTAACTTCTTGATTCTTTTTAGGTGGTTGTCACGGAAATTCTTGGTGGCGGCAAGTTTTATGTTCAGACAGTGGGCGATCAGAGAGTGGCTTCAATTCAACAGCAGCTTGCATCTTTGAAACTTAAAGATGCGCCAGTTATTGGTGCTTTTAATCCTGTGAAGGGAGAGATAGTCCTCGCACAATTTAGCCTTGACAACTCCTGGAACAGAGCTATGGTATGTGTACAGTTACTATTTTACTAAACATGTATGATGAAATCAACTAATCTTTATGGGCCAAAATCATAGTTGAAATATGCCATAGTATCCTTTCAAAAAAATATGCCATATTAGATTATACACTGACTTGATGACATTTCTTTTCCTCCATGTCAAGTTTAAGTTTGATGATTCTAAAATAACCCGCAAACCAAAAAATTGCTCTCCTAGCCTGTTAGGAACCTTGATGAGGGCATTTTGCTTAATCTATTGGCCACAGTTTGGAGAAGTTATATCAGAATTTTGCACATTAGCAGCTAGTCTCCATGTTTATGTTTGAATAGTCTTGTCATACCTTATTTTAAGAATTTATGCGCAAATTGTCAATATTATTTTCTGGTAATCCTATCAATTTCGTTATTAAGACCTCTCATGCCTTATGCAGATTGTGAATGGACCTCGAGCTGTAGAATCTCCAAACAACAAGTTTGAAGTATTCTATATTGACTATGGTAACCAAGAGGTGGTTCCCTACAGTCGTTTACGACCTGTGGACCCATCTGTTTCCTCGTCTCCTGCTCTCGCTCAACTATGCAGCCTTGCTTTCATAAAAGTGCCCAGTCTAGAGGATGATTTTGGTCAGGAAGCAGCAGAGTATCTAAGTGAATGTTTGCTCAGTAGCTCAAAGCAATACAGGGCAATGATTGAAGAGCGTGATACTTCTGGGGGAAAATCAAAAGGACAAGGAACTGGAAATGTTCTCATTGTTACTCTTGTTGATGCGGAGACAGAAAGCAGCATAAATGCTACCATGCTCGAGGTTTGTGCTAACGACTATGCTTTATTTTCATTTGTTAGCACATATCTTGAGTCTTTTTGTGTGCTGCGTAGCATATCATTTATTAGTTAACAATTTTCCATGGGCAATGTTGATTGGCCTTTTAATGGAAACAAGAAACATCATATATCTGCACATCATATTTGAGCGAAGATTGATACTACATTGCTACTTTGCCTTTTTACTTGTGCACCTCATGTATGAAACAGACAGCTGCTTGCTATAGTCAGCAATGATATACACGCTATGCAAGATGCCTATAAACATATGATCATTCCTAACTACTCAGAGCAAATAAACTTATGTTCATTTCTTGATAGACAATGTGACCAATTTCTTGCCAAACATATGTGAAAAGCCGTATTATGTTTTTTTTGCCAGAAACATTTGTTCATTTGTAACGCTACCTATTCTGCCCGTATCTACAGGAAGGGCTTGCCCGGCTTGAAAGAAGCAAGAGGTGGGACACTAGGGAGAGGAAAACGGCCCTCCAGAACCTGGAGCAGTTCCAGGAGAAAGCAAAGAAGGAACGGCTGCGGATCTGGCAGTACGGAGATGTTGAATCTGATGAGGACGAGCAGGCTCCAGCTGCTAGGAAGCCTGGAGGCCGTCGGTAGAGACTTGGCATAACGCTGTGGTCTGGTAACCTATGAAGTTTTGGACACCCCGACTGTGATACTCTGCCGGGAGTTATAGATGAGAAACTTAGTGAGGGGTACCTTAATTATTCAGTTAGAGCAGAGAACTTAGCGAGGCAAAACTCAGTTTGAGCACTTTTGATGCAGGTTATTCCCTTTTTTTACATCGTAAGGTTAAAGGTTAAAGATACATTGTTTTTCCCTGAACTTAATAAGGTCGTGTCTGTTCGCTGCGGTTCTTTGTAGACAGAATATAATGTTGAGAGTTGCAGTGAATTAAAATTAAGGATTGTTATTCTGGTGTCGTACTGTGATGATTTATCTTCTACACGTTTATTGACTGCTTTGCTTGATAGAAATTTTGAGGCGAAAGATACTTAGAATTGTTTTTAGGGTACAGTATATGTTGCTCTGCTGCCAGCCAGGTCTGCGTAAAAGCAACACCTGTGGTTGAAATGTGTAATCGTCAGACCACGCATTTTTGGATATGATAGTATCTGTCTCCGCCTTCTAGGGTCGAACATGCATGGGATGCTCTTTTGTGGCAGCGCTGCAATATCTTATCGTTCTTAAGCTAATCATGCTTTATCGCATGCTATCCAGCATATCCAAATTCTTGGGAACAATGGCAAGACCATTTGTAAATTGTAAATCTGTGCAGGTTCGGGACAGTCTGGTCTGGACTCTGGGCGGTCCCGCGTACGGTAAAAAGAGCATCTTTGGCGCTCCCTCCAGGTTATGTGGCGTTTCCGGGTGCGGGAGCATCAGCTAGAGGCATGAAATGTTGGGCATGATCAATGTATATCGTGGAAGGGTAAGTAAGGCGGGCCCGTAATAGTTGCTGAAAATGTCACTAATAAGAAGGAACGTACAAATTAAAAAAAAACTCCTTGACGCTCTGTTGCAGTGCTTCCTCAATGCTTCTTGCCAATCTGTTTGCTTCCTCACTAATCCCACAATGCATCTTACCGACTATGAGGGCTTACGCCCATTCATCCACCTTTTCATAAATTTTAAATTGCAAGTTGATATGGGCATCAGGTAAAAGAAAAATGAAATCAGCCATGAAACAGCAACTGGTTGTGGAGAAGAGCAGCAAGTTTTTTTAGTGAGTAAAGAAGAGTAGCAAGTTGTTCTTGGCTGATTACGCTTTTTTGTTACTCGATATGTATGTCGAGTTTCTAAAAATTTACTGTAATGGTAGATCCATGTCATAGTAAACATAAAGTTCAGACACGAATTTTAAGTATTTTTGGAGATACTTCCGCGGTTCCGCCAGGAGCTGTGCTGCTGCACTCACAGTAACGACCGCACTACTGGTCTCTGACATCGGCCCATCACCGTTGGTTTAACAGTAGTCACGGGCCTGACAATGGTTGGAACGGGGTAGAAACCGACAGCGATGCTAGGGAGTGACGGATATAGAAGTTTGGTCTGCTTGGTTCCTTGCACTTGCAGCAGCTACTGGGCCAGGCTTCTGCGATGCAAAACCGAGTCCCCAGCCAAGCTATGAACACATCAGCCCCAAGTATTAAAAAAAAACAAATCATTATCACTATTGTTCATTCCATGAACCTATGGTGATAAACACCTCCACTAGCGGTTCTATAACCGGTATTCGTACTTGTATCACTTCTGGTTTCAAAACTGGTACTAATAGGCTATGGCCTATAGATTTAGGATGTTTTATTTTTAATGGACTGCTGCAGCCTTTTATTTTTTTTAAAAAAAATGAATGTTGATTCCAACTATTGCAAGCACTATTTTCTAATGCTAGACTTATTGTTTGCAAATGTTATATATCATCCACGTCTCCTACATTAAACGTTTATTTCAGATGTTGCAATAACTATCTATTGATGTTGCAAATTTTTCTAGACCTTGTTGGAGTTCTTGTTTCCAAATGTGTCAATGCTGTTTATCGATGGAGATTTAGGGACTCGTTTCATTGAGATACTCGATCGAAACATGCTTTATGCGACATACTCTAGGGTTTTTTTAGTGTGTTATTAGGTCATCGATGATCTCTACGAAATCGAGAGGTTGAAGGACCAGCTTAACTCTAAGGAATGTTGCGGTGGGTATCTTCTCCATTATGAACGGAACAAACAAAGTCGTAGCTGTTGGATACACGCCCAATAGACAATTGGATTGGACTCATTTATGGGCTTGATCCACGAGGGATTATATTTATTAATGGGGCCCATGAGATGACAGCCCATTAGTACGGCCTGTATACATGTGGGAGGGGGCTAGGGTCGAGAACACCTGTCGCCGACGCCCCAAACCCTAATAGGTGCTACAGTATCACCACCGCTACAATACCCGTGGTGAACAGTGTTTCTTGCGTGAACGGTGTTTTTTTGTAGTCCTTGCTCCATCTATATCCTTCAGATTGTAGCCATTCATGAGGTGCTATTACAACTACGTTCAACGTTTCATCCTCGTACGTGTGGATACCTCGGAGGTGCTGCGCTTGGAGCACAAGGACGAACCACACGTGCAGGACCAGACGGACGTGAGCAACTGCACGACACTGCCACTTCGACACGTTCGTCTACATCCAGACGGCTTCCGCTGCATCTGCGCGTCTAGTGGTAACGATCCGTGATCTATAACTGTTGATGTTCCTGTTTATGGGGTTCTTGATTTTTGTATTGTGCTAGCATAGCCTCTCGGTTCCCCATCCGTGGTATCATGAGCCGTAGATGTTTCGTTATAGGTTCGGATGTGTGCATATGGAGATATGTTTGGATGTAGATGAGTCTCTGATCGGTTCGTGATCTTTGCTATGATGGTCGTGTAACGAATTGCTCTTACCGGCCGGAATTCCGCCATCGGAGCTAAGTGATACACGTAAACCCAGGCATGGTGAGATGTAGATCAATTGGATTGGTCGAATCGAACTTAGGTCAATGGTCGGGCGCATGACGATGCACGACGGTGTGGATTGGATCCATTACCAGGCTGGTTTTTTCACGAAAATCAGGTTGTTCGTAAAACAACCATAACTTTTACATATGACCTCAGATTGAGATGATTTTTATATGAAAATTCATTTACAAAAAAATTTACACATGATTTCGACTGCCTGTGGCAGTTTTGCTGAATTTAGATTTGCGGAAAAGGCCGGTAAGATAGAGTTTTCTGTGATTTAAGTTTGGATGTCGGAATCGCCTAACTCATTTTTACAGATTTATGTGATCGGTATGGCCATATGTGTATGTGATGCATGTATGTAATTAATCATGACCTGCATGTTGTGAGTGTGGCAATACGGCTGGAGCCATATGTATTGTCAATTTGATGTAATGGCCTGCGTGCCAACTTGTGATGATCTAATACGCGATTGTGTAATTTATTTTACTAGCATACGTTAGATAGTTCTTAGAGAACTCATCACTGGAGGATGGCATATATGGATCATGGAGATGGAGATCATCATGATGGACAATACAATGGAGATAGAGATCACCATGTGTTAATGGGACACACCGTGTCATTACTTTATGAATGTCGTTCTTATTGTTTTACTTCTACATATGCGATGATAATGGTTATTTTTCTGCATGCGACGATAGAAGTAGAACGATCCCTCCGCAATGTTTGAGTCTTGAATGTCCTCCCAACTAAACCTTGCACCGTCACATGTCTTGTACAATTAGTGGTGGGTCTATGAAATTATGGTACCACTAGTTTTTCTTGACTAGATGGGTTCGTATCGGATACTTACTCGCATAAAGGGTTGGTTAACTTAGACAAGGTCATATTAACAGTTAAGGACCTTGGGGCATAAAGGTTGGGCGTCGAGACATAGAGATGCCACCCAACAATAGGAGTCGTATGTGATATGATTAGCAAATGGTTGCTTACCGATCTACCATGTCTTCTAGTGGTGATGCTAAAACTCACTTGTTAGTTGTGGGTCCTGAATCATTAAGTATCAATGGAGGGATGTTGATTTTAGTGGGAGTAGATTCTGTTAAATGTTTAATGTAATTTACTACATCATGGATGCGTTGTCTTAGTATTTTGCATTATTTTGTTGTAGATCAATGTCACCTAGTAACACGACATCGTTTACTTTGCGTTCGGTCTTTGAGAAGGACAAGTTGAATGGAACAAACTTTACGGATTGGATCCATCACCTAAGAATTGTTCTCAGGGCTGAGAAAAAGGAAAACGTTCTAGACACCCCATTACCAGCAAAGGGTGACATTAAGAAAAGCGCGGGCAGTAGCCATGTGAGGTCAATCCAGAACAAGCCTACCTTCAAGAAGAAAGGTAATTCTTGGAAGAAGGGCAAGGCTCAAGATGGGATATCTAAACCAACACCCAAGGCTAAAGCTGGACCAACTGCTGATAATGAGTGCTTTCACTGTCATGAAGCTTGCTTGCTAGGCAAGATGACCAAGGCACCCTTCACAGGTTTTCCTGAGAGGGCGCAAGACTTGTTGAAACTCGTACATACGGATGTGTGTGAACCAATGAGCACGACAACTAGAGGTGGATTTCTGTAACGCCCGCGTTTTTACCCTAGATAAATCACCAAAGACATGACCGCTCTCTGCCGCCCAGCATCTCGCCGTGCCACCCCTCGTTGCGTCCCCACGTCGCTGTAGCCATCCTCGCCGGCCTTGCCGCATCGTCGCGTGCACCTCCACACTATCACCGGCGACCGCGTCATTACTCTGGTCTGCTGCACCCATCGCATCGTCGCGCCGCCCGTCGCTGCCGCACCCGTCGCATTGCCACAACGCCGCCTCACCGCTGCACTCTCCTTGCGTGCGCGCACGCCGCGTCGTGCCATGCGCTCCACGCCAAGCACAACACCAGCGCAGCCACATCGCCCACCGTCTAGGCACCTCGTCGCCTCGCTGCTGGCACCGACCCTATGCGCCATTGACCAGAGTCGGGGCCACGCCTTCCCCGCTGTCTGAGCCATCCCATCGCCACCGCGAATTCCGCCGGCCGCCTTTAATTCGCGCCCGCCGGCCACCCTCGCCGCCAAGCAACTCCCTCTCACCGGCCCACTCCCCAACCCTTCTTCGGCCTATGAATAGTGCCACCAGCAGCTATTCGTCGCCACCGCGACTCGCCAAGCCGCCCAGCTCCGCCAGCTTCTCCTCCCTCTCCAATTCTCCACTCTACTTTGCGAGCAGGGCATCAACCGCCGGTCGATCTCCTCCCTGGAGCCACTCCCCGCCGAGGTAAGCAGCTACCAAGCGTCGCCACACCACCCTCCACCTTCCCCAAGCTTTGCCCCTCTCTCCCCCTACCTGCACCGAGCTCCCCACGAGCTTCAGAGCCGCAGCAATGGCCGTCCGTGGGCGACCTCCTTCCACCCTATTCTCTGCGACAATAACCTCCAAAACTAATTCCGCTCACCCTCCTCTCTCTCCCATGCCCTCAGATTCGAAAAGGATGGCCCGGAGCTTGAGTTCGGCCAAGCACCGGTGAAGCTTCGCCGCACGGTCCGGCGGCGCTGCAGACGCCGCTGCGCCCTCTGTCTCTCTACTATCGCGCCTCTCCCTTTTTCTTTTACTTCCACCGAGCAACAAAACCACCTGCCCATTAGATGTTATATCGAATGGTCAAGGCCCAAAACCACCCAACCAGACCACTCAAGCGGAAGCAAAACCCGTACAACTGCCCTCTAGTTTTGTAATTCCATTTTTGGAATTAATTAACCAACAAATCTCCCAAATGCAATATCTCACTCTTTCCAACTCCGATTCACTCAATTCTTTTTCCTGAATTCTTCTAAAAACATAAGCTATACATTCCAACTATCCTTGTCTCCAGTTGAGCTCATTTTTATTGTGTGTTTTTGTGTGCTTTCTTGCTTGTGTGTGTCGTAGATCACGTTGTGAACGAGGAAGGACTCGAGGAGGAGCAGTGTTATGAGCATGAGCCCGAAGGCCAGTACCTCGGGCAGGAACTCCCCGAGGGCTTTGAGAACGGCAAGTTCAATCCCATCCTTTGATGCATATTTTTGTCCTAGTTTTATAAACACTACCGATTGACATGCTTTATAAAACTTGCATGATTTATTGCTAAACCCTGGTTGGATAGCCATTCTTTGATTGTTAAGACTGTTTTTCTTGATGACCTAGATTAATATTTAAATGTGACGTAGCTTTGTTTGAATGTTAATCACTGCTAGAGATGCTTAGGACTTGGTTATCATTATATTCTCTACTACAATTACTTTGTGTGTACAAAAACAATGGTGTGTGTGCTTTAAAAAGGAAAAGTGGGTTTTGGTGAATAAAAAGAATATCAGTATGGATGAGACGGACAATGTTTCTTGTGTGAAACATCGAGGTGAGCTCGAACCTGTGTGGTTGAGCATGGTGAGAGATGTCCTTCGGGTCAAGGTTTTGGATAATGTTGATGTGCCATCTTTCCTAACCCATTTTACAGTACCACCACTCGACCGTCGTATGTGGCAACGACTTAGTATAAATCCCACTAGTTAAGCTGTTAGTTGTCAGGTGTGTTGGTGAGCAGCAGAATGCCATGGAGACGGGGATACGATCTTTGTGAAGTTATGCCCTGGGTAGAACCTCGTTGGCAGGTTGCTGACCCCCTGGTTGTTCTGTGGTGGCTAGTCAGTTTAGCTATGGTGGGTAATGGCTTTGATGGATCTGCACTGACACTAATGTGTTCATGTTGCGGTACACTACTTGTGGTTGTGTGCACCTAAACAGAGTTAAAATCCATCTAGGTAGTCGTGTCCACGTATTGGGCGAGTTACGTCTTGGTCACTTCACTAGTCCTTCGGTTTGGAAATGATTTGTGGCGTGAGTTGTTTTGGAAAGACTTTGGCAGTGGCCACGACGGACGGGGAGTCCGGCAGTGTTAAAAATTTTGGACCATGTGTGAGTCAAACAGCTGTATTTATTGATGCAACTAAAAAGAAATGTTTGAGAAAACTTTTTTATTAAACAAACCATTGCATGTGTAAAGCTTAGCTTTTTTGCAAATGAATCGAAACCTGCCCTTGATTATATCTTGTGCATACTTCTGTTTATGTCTCCTCCATGGGTGTGGTTGAGCTTGCTGAGTACGTTTGTACTCACCCCTGCTTAATTTTGCTACAACAGATGACCCAAACTTTGTGTCTGAGGACGTTAGTAGGGGTTCATTCTGCACCCAGCCTTGCCTGTGTGTTAGGGCGACTCGCTTGAAGACCCGCATGGCGCAACTCTCTAATGATGAATTAGTTTGCATCGTTGTTTGGCTTATAGCCTTGTTTTAGCCTTAGTGATAGTGGTGCTCTAGTGCCCACTACCGCGACGGTTTGTACGGTAACGAACCAACTGTTGTAATAAATGTGTATCAGCCTCGTAGGACTGATAATTTGTATCACATTTAGTCTTCTCTTTTGAGGGGACGCTTCAATTTCAGTACTTCATAACTTTAACTGATGATTCTAGTAGATATGGCTATGTCTATTAATGAAGCATAAGTCAGAAACTTTTGAAAAGTTTAAGGAGTTTCAACATGAAGTTGAAAATCAATATGGCAAGAAAATTAAGGACTTGCAATCTGATCGTGGAGGTGAGTATTTGAGCCACGAGTTTAGCACTCATTAAAAGAGTTGCGGAATTGTTCCACAACTTACGTCACCTGGAACACCTTAGAGGAACGGTGTGTCTGAGCGACATAATCGAACCTTGTTGGACATGGTACGATCAATGATGAGCCAGTCAGACCTACCGTTATTGTTTTGGGGTTACGCTGTAGAAACAAAAGCTTTCACACTAAATAGGGTACCGTCTAAGTCCGTGGAGAAGACACCATATGATATATGGACTAACAAGATTTCCAGTTTCTTTTCTAAAAATTTGGGGCTGTGAAGCATATGTCACGCGACTTCCGTCAGACAAGCTTACACCCAAGTCGAACAAGTGCATATTCGTGGGATATCCAAAGGAAACAATTGGGTATTATTTCTATAACCGATCAGAGGGCAAAGTGTTTGTCGCTAGGAACAGTGTTTTCTTAGAGAAAGAGTTTCTCAAAAGCGAGAAAAGTGGACAGAAGGTGTATCTTGAAGAAGTTCGAGATGAGCCTATGAGGAAAGACTTTACAAGTGATGCTAATGTAGCAGAACAAGTTGAGGCACCTATGGCAATAAAAGAATCGCCACAACCACGAAGGTCAGAAAGGCCACGTCGCGCAACTAATAGAATGAAACTCCTAGTTACGGGAGAACACGACATATTGTTGATGGACAATGATGAGCCTAGGACCTATGCGGAAGCAATGATGGAACTAGATTCCAAGAAATGACAAAGTGCCATGAGATCCAAGATAGATTCCATGGGACACAATCAAGTTTAGAACTTGGTTGATCCGCCTGATGGTGTCAGAACCATCGAGTGCAAGTGGATCTTTAAGAGAAAGAGAGATGTGGATGGAAATGTTCACATCCACAAAGCATGACTTGTTGTAAAATGTTTTCGACAAGTTTAAGGAGTTGACTATGACAAGACATTCTCTCCAGTAGCGATGCTTAAATCTATTCGGATCATTCTAGTAATAGCTGTGTATTTCAAGTATGAGATATGGCAGTTGGATGTCAAAATAGCTTTCCTAAATGGGAACCTGGATGAGGGTGTATATATGATACAACCCGAAGGTTTTGTCGATCCGACTAATGCTAGAAAAATATGCAAGCTTCAGAAATCCATTTATGGGTTCAAGCAAGCATCTCGGAGTTGGAACCTTTGTTTTGATGAGGTAGTCAAAGGGTTTGGCTTCGGTCAGAATGAAGAAGAGGCTAGTGTTTACAAGAAGGAAAGTGGGAGCTATGTTGCATTTCTAATGTTGTATGTAGATGATATATTGTTGATTGGGAATGATATTCATATGCTAGAATCCGTTAAGACTTCACTGAAAAATAAGTACTCGTCCCTTATGCTTCGGCAATTGGATCTATCATGTACGCCATGATAAGTACTCGTCCAGATGTCTCATATGCTCCAAGTGTTACGAGCAGACACCAGTCTGATCCGGATGAAAGTCACTACGGTGAAAAACATTTTTAAGTACTCCAGAATGACTAAAGATGTGTTCCTAGTCTATGGAGGTGAGGAGGAGCTCATTGTAACAAGTTACACTGATGCAAGTTTCCAAACTGATCCAGATGATTCAAAGTCGCAATCAAGATTTGTGTTCACGATAAATGGTGGTGTTGTCAGCTGGAAAAGTTTTAAGCAGGATACTGTGGCCGACTCTACAACAGAAGCCGAGTACATCGCAACTTATGAAGCGGCGAAGAAAGGTGTTTGAATGAGAAAGTTTCTCATTGAACTTGGTGTGTTTCCCAATTCATCTAGCCCACTGGAACTCTACTGTGACAACAATGGGGGCAATTGCGCAGGCTAAGGAGCCTAGGAATCACCAGAAGAATTCATAATACGGAAGTTTCACCTCATTCAAGAATTCGTTAGATGGGGTGAGATAAAGATATGCAAAATACATACGAATTTGAATGTTGCAGATGTTCGCACTCCTTACGGCCTACAGATAAATCCGCAAGCGGACGGATACCGATGTAGCTTTCACCCGGGAGTATTCCAAGGTATCGATTTCCACAGAGAATGAGAAGTGGACTGATTCTAAACTAAGTTGTCCTAGGTTGATGGAATGGAGTGAATGGTATGGATGAGGTGGATGACAACAACAAAGAGAGAAGAGGAGTGATAAGAGGGTAGAGAGGGTACGAGTCTGGTAGAGGTATTCTACTGATTGATCGAGCAGATCAGAGGATACAGATAGATACTTGCTTCGGGACAAGGGAACCGGTGGACACACAGAAAGGGATGAGAAGGGGTGCCACTATTTCCCAACTGGGGAATCCTACGGATCGGAACTAACGTGATGGGCTACAAAGACCGGAAGGGCTGTCACCACCTTACGGCTACCACCTCCGTTGCGACGGGAATAAACTAAGTTAGTCTCAAGTATAGGCACCACGCCTACACTAGTCAACTAATACTTATCTCCTATAGAAAGATAAGCACCCAAGCTAAGCAACCAGTATACAGTTATACCAATCAACTAAGCATTGAACGAAGAACGAGACAAGTATATAGATGTAAGAACTGAATGCTCAATTAATCAGAAAGAGATACAAGAGTTACCAGACATGACCCGGATGTCACTCGAAGTAGAGCCGCATCCGTAGAGGTACAGCGGGAAGAGGGGCCGACACTCCGGCTCCTCTCCGGGACGCTCACCTCTCCTCTCTCCCTATTCTACTGATACAAGTAGCGGAACTTGGCAACGCTCACTCTACTCTTGTGTTGTGTCTTTTGCAGGTGAAACCGGGCCTCTATTTATAGCAAGGAAGGACGGTGGAGGAAGAGTAGCAGCCAAGGCAGATGGGAGGCGGTGCCGGGCCGTTCGGCCGAATTCCCCGGTTCGGCCGAACTGCCCAGTTCGCCCGAACCGGTGGATGCACCGCCTCAGCAGCCAACGGCCAGGATCGCACCCTGGAGGCGGTTCTTGCCTTCGGCCGAACGGGCCACTTCGGCCGAAGTGGGCCCGGCCCAGTACTGCACCGCCTTTGCCTTGCACACGTGTTTGTCCAGCTCCTGAGGTCGGTTGGCAGGTCGGTTCGCGTCTTGGGCTGGCCTGGAGGGCCTCCGGTGGACTCGTGGGCTCCATCGGGTTGGATATGGGTCACCGGTCTTCTGGATATGGGTTGAGCCGGCCCAGAGTGGCGTGGTCGTGGTCCACAAGTCTTGCCCAGCTAGGGGGGCAACCGGCTGAACGGAGTCGTTCGGCCGAAACGGTCATTTCTGACCCTTATAGCACGTGTTTCTCCATTTTGTACCTGCACAGAGGACAATCACCAAAACTTGTGGAAATAGTCAGTGATAAGCCCTATAGCTATGGTGTGTGTCCCCATTGTGTTTGTTTTATACTCGGTTGGAGGTCGGAAATCGGTCTGTAACGACCGCCAACAGCAGATCCTTTGACAAAGGCTCTTCCACAGCCTAAGTATGAGTCACGCATGAGAGCTATGAGTATTATATATCATCTAGATTAGCTCTAGTGTGAGTGGACAATAGTATTGTATCTATGACATATTATTTATTTATTAAATATCCATGAAAGTCATCTTGTATATGATTGGCAATTATGTGAATTGTTCGTGAAACTCTTTACTTGTATGATTATTCTAAGTTGTCCCTAATCTGATTAGCACATGTATTAGTTAATGACTATGTTTCGCAAGTCATGGACATGGAGATGCCAAACTAATGATGTGGGCACATGTATGACATGGGGCTGGACTGACCCAACTTGAGATCTTGTTGTATGTTTATCTCTTTTCACAACGCGTATGTTTTGTCATAAGACCTGAGATTGTCGCATGTACTCAAGATGTGAATTGACCTACTTAGTGACTATCAAATGCTACTCCGTAACTGGGTAGTCATAAAGGTGGTTTTCGGGTTTGTCAGGAAGCATGCTGTGAGATGTGGTCAATCAAGATGGGATTTATCCATCTCTATACGAGAGAGATATCTTTGGGCCACTCGAGTGATCGGATCAAGAAATGCATGGTCGTGCTAGGTTAATTGTTAACCTCTTGAAGGATCCAACTCACATTTTCGAGAAAGAGAGGTCGACTTGGAGTTAGACCAAATATCGTGAGGCAAAGGGAATAGCTTGTATGTGAAGTTGTGGTGGTTCGTCGGATATGATCTTTACGTGCGCATGGGAGTTGAAACGTCTTGCTAGAGACCGCTATGAACTATTGGACCGAGTAGGAGTACTCGGACCATGTCTATGTGTACGTGAACCCATAGGATCACACACTTAAGGGGTTTGGAACATTGAAAACTTGTCTAGGTGATTGTCTCTAGTGCAAGTGGGAGACTGTTGGATATATGCCCAAGAGACAATTGGATTGGACTTGCTTATGGGTTTGATCCATGGGGGATTAGATTTACTAATGGGGCCCATGAGATGGCAGCCCATTAGTACGGCCTATATATATGTGGGAGGGGGCTAGGGTCGAGAACACCCGTCGCCGACGCCCCAAACCCTAATAGGTGCTATAGTACCGCCGCTACTACAGTACCCGCGTGCTATAGTAGCCGCGAGGTGAACAATGCCCGTGGTGAACAGTGTTTCCTGCGTGAACGGTGTTTTTCTATAATCCCTCCTCCATCTATATCCTTCAGATCATAGCCATTCGTGAAGTGTTAGTACACCTACGTTTGGCGTATCATCCTCGTACATGTGGATACCTCGGAGGTGCTGCGCTTGGAGCACAAGGACGAACCACACGTGCAGGACCAGACGGACGTGAGCAACTGTATGACACTGCCACTTCGACGCGTTCGTTTACATCGAGACGACTTCCGCTGCATCTACGCGTCGAGTGGTAACGATCCGTGATCTATAACTGTTGTTGTCTCTGTTTATGGGGTTCTCAATTTTTATATTGTGCTGGCTAGCCTCTCAGTTCCCCATCAGTAGGTCATTAAATTATATCACGTGGAGATGTACAGCTCCAGCTAGCGCCCGGATGAAATCGAATATCTACACTTTTCTTGTCTCTCATTAGTTTAAATTCGTTATCCCTTCCATCTCGTTTCTGCTATTAAGCTACTACTCGCTGCAAAAAAGACGTTTTTGCCCCTCAATGGGACAGCAAATTATGGTTGGGTATGTCACGTGTTGTTAAATTGTATGTTAGAGCACAATAGTTATATTATCTGTAGTTTGGATTAGTGGAATGGTGGAACGATCAAAATGAATGTGATTAATTCATAGCGTGTAGTTTCTTTTTCTCCAAATCCAAAGAAATATTCGTGATCGACAATGTTCAAGTCAGACTACAACTGTATTTGACACATTTGATAGTGTCCGTTTTCAACTCTAAGAGAAATTAATGTATGAAATAGGATATGTGCTCAGAATATCAGCATGTGTGTTTCGATCCAATTGCACCCTAATTCTATGAGTCCATAAACATGTATACTTTTCCATTGCATCGTAAGAAATATTCATATGGAAAAAACCACTCATACGAACGACCGCGGGGCTTAACCAGTGGTTGTAAGCAGCTGCGTGTAAAGTATCTTTCTCGGTATGTGTGTCTATATGTGTATGTAATATTTGATTATGTAACATGAGTCCACATGTGCATGTTTCTGAGGGCGGATGTGTGGTTGAGATAAGCCCGACGGTCGCTTATATGTAACACCCAAAACTAGCCCATTTAAAATTTTTAGTAATTTATTGGCTTTTATTTAAATTGTTCATAATTAATATAGGTTAATTAAATTATTTTTGGATATTAAAATCAAATATAAGTTGTAGAAATATTTTTGTTGCATTCATGATGTTGCACTGTGTTTTGTTTGATAGTAAGTTAAATTGGAATTAAATTTTGTTTAAATTCGAATTTAATTTACATTTGTTTGAATCCTAGAAAAGTTATTTTAGCCGAGTCCGTTTTTGCTCCCTAAGCTTCTGTTTTGATTCACTTTCACTCCCTCTACTCCTCCCCCAGCTCGGCCCAACCCCCTCCCCTCCCCCCCGGCCCGACTCGCCACTCACCCCCCACCTGGGCCCTCTCCCCCCGCGCCAGCCCGCGACCACCCCGCCTCCCCGCTCGGCACAACAGCAAGCCGGCCCAGCCAGCTCGCGCCCCCCTTCCCCCCTCCTTTCCCCATCGACAGGTGGGCCCCGCCTGTCCAACCATCCTTCTACCTCTCGCCCACCCCCTCCCTCTCCCCGGTGCGAATCTCGCCGCCTCTGCCGGCCGCCATGGCTCGCCCCCGCGCCTGTAGGCCCTCGCAAGACACTCCCCGGAGCTCCCCCCACGATTCCCCTTCCTCCTTTAGGCCGCCCATGCAAGGCAAGCCGTCCTCCCCACAAGGATGGTCAGATTCTCCGCCACCGACGCCGGAGTTGATGGCCCGGACGCCAAGGAACGCCCTGGGCCTATAAAAGCAACCCCCTCGCGCCCCCATCCCCACACCAAGCACCCCCACGAGCTCTCTAGCGCCGCAGCTCTTCCCCTCTCCCCGCTCAGCGCCGCCGCTCCCCGGAGGTTCGCCCACCGCCGTCGATTAGCCGCATTGACGCCTCTCCGCTCAATTCAAGCGTCGGGGAAGCTTCGGGCCATGGTAAGGGTCCTCCCGAGCCCCGCCCTGCCTCCTCTCTCGCTCCGACGCGCGCGCTCCGCCTCGCCAGACCACCACCGCCATTGCTCGCCATCGTCCACCCCCCATCGCCGCACAAACCTCGACTTGATCGACCCTGGTGGACTCGCCATGACCCCCTGAGCCCGTAGGACAAAACCCCATGGCCAATGGCACCCCTAGCACGAGTTCCACCCTGCTCCGCCAGGATTGCGCCATGGAAGCCGGCGGCGCCGCCACATTCCCCCTGCCGACGACGAACCCGCCGTCCTGTTTAGGCTTTTTCACGCGTAGGTCCTTGGGTTTTAACACGTAATTACGTATAGGTCCTCGGTTTTCTTCAAATAAGCCACTGGAAACTTTTAAAACTTGCCAGCAGGTCCCTAGATCTTAGATTTTCCATATCTTTTCCGTTTTAGCTCCGATTAGTGTGATTTTCGCGCTCATGTGTTCGTAGTGTAGCGTAGATTAATTTTAAAATCTTTAATTATACTATTTCTATTGTTGGCTTACTGTTCTAATAGATTATTATTGTTTGCATGTACTGGCTTGTGTGTATGCTTGTGTGGTCATTCTTGTCCAGTCGGTGAGCTGTACGCTTTGGAGTACTAGTACGCGGAGGACTATCCGGAGCAGGACTCGCAGCAGCAGCAGCAGCCGCCCTTTGGGGAAGGCAAGTTATAGCACGGAAAATCCTTGCTACCCAACTCACTCTTTACACTTATTTAATTTCATATGCATGTGTCTAAATTGATGTCCCATTAAGGTTGTACCTAGCTTTGTTTAATCCTGTCCTTGTTTACCTTGGGTTCATGCATATGGGTAGAATCTTTGCTATGCGCAGCTACTGTCACCATTATTTAACTGTTAATATTGACTTGATGGTCCACTTCAACATTAATGATAAAACTTACCTTTTAGCAACATGGTTTAGGGAACTGGGGCATGTGCTGTGTGCTTTGCTCCTGTATCTCTCCTTAAGGTCCGGTTCTTAAAGCGGCAACCTAGGAGCTTGTCGCCACCGCTAGAACTATTATGGCTCTGGTCTTGGTCAAGTAACTTGTACGTCTCTAGCTTGCCAGTGGTTACCGGTGGGGCCGACGGTGTTATGGGACGTAAGGCGCGAGGTGTTTCTTGATTACACCGAGGACGGTAGCCCCGTCGGCTAGGTCTCGTTAGACCCAGTCCCGTGTTGAGAGTCCTTGCGATGGGGAACTCCACACGTTACACATTATTGGGTGCGATGCCCGCGCTCTGGATGCCATTGACCCCCTTATGGTGTGACTCCGTAAGCGTAAGTCAATCTCGGTGCCTGGAGTCTCACCACCTTATTGTACCTTAGCGGTCACTCTCTTGTTAGGGTGTCTTGTGAAAAGCCTCGGAGCGTCCCTATGCAGTCACACCTCGGAAGGTGGGTAAAGGGCGAAACCTCCGCAGAGTGTAAATCTATCATGATAGCCTTGCTCAGGGTCACGAGCAGCCTGGATCCTTTTTTATTAGAAGATGATGTTTATTTATGCTTAATGTCACTTATACTTTATTAATTGGGTTGCAACTGGGTTTCATTCACTTGTAGTAACTTGGATAATGTTAAAACGAACCAACTAAAAATGCTAATGCAGTTAAGCCGTGTCTAGCCTTATTTTGAGCCTTCATACCCGTGCTATACTTGCTAAGTAATTGTTTACTCACACTTGTCATTTATTCAACAAAATCCCGGATGGGTAATCAGATTAGGCTGGGCATGAGTCTGCTGCTGAGTTTCCCTAAGATTTGCCGTACTACTGAGTTGTGATCCCCCAGTCAGAGTCCCTGTGGATTGCGGCTCAATTAGTTTGAGAGTTTATTAGTCTTCTGCTGTTATTGGTTAGTTTATTTATGAAGCACTCTGATGTAAAACTTTATTTAATGAAGAATTTATTCAAGCATATGTTCTCTATTTATCATATTTGTTCGCTATATGTGTACTATGACTTCCTGGGCACACATATAGCTGCATTCAGGTTTTTTGTAAAAATCAGGGTGTGACAGATTGGTATCAGAGCCGTGCTGACTGTAGGATCGCAGCCTAGTTAGAACGGTTGATTAAACCTTAGGAGACCTCCATGATTATGTGTAATAGGTCGTCTAGTTTCACTTTTTGCAAAAACTAAAATCCAGTCGAGTCTTGTGTGAATCATGTCTTTAGGTGCTTGATATGGTTGTCATTATGCTTATGCTTGATTTGGATTTTTGTAATGATTGTGATGGGCGTAGACACAAGTCTACCACCATCTAGATGCAGGACTAAGGTTTAAGGACTTTAGTGATTACATAGAGGGGGTATTCATTTCTCTTGCTCTTTTTCAATCAAGCCCTTCATCCTAACAAGTTAGTAAACCTCTGAAGTCATAACCATCAAAGTTTTTATGAGACTTACTTATTGATGATAGATGGTGAACACAAGGAGCAACGCCGGTGCTAGTGGACTGCCGCCGCCACCTCCCACTATTGAGCAAATGATGCTCACACAGACCCAGCTGATGCAGCAGATGGCTCAGACGATGGCGATGATGCAGCAGAACCAGCAGAATCCGCCACCACAGCACAACATGCCGCCCAGTGACAAGAGGGATGAATTCGTGAAGGGACGTCCTCCTACCTTTAGCAAGGCCACCGACCCCCTGCAGGCTGATGATTGGCTCAAGGTGGTGGAGAGACAGCTCGACATCACGCGGTGCAATGACCGGGAGAAGGTGTTGTACGCCGGAGGACAGCTCCAAGGACCAGCATAGGACTGGTGGGACTCGTACCAGTACGGTCACGTCGACCGTACTCAGATCACTTGGCAGGAGTTCCGCAGCAGCTTCCGCTCCCACCACATGCCAGAAGCTCTGATGACCCTAAAGAAGAAGGAGTTCCTAGCACTGAAGCAGGAAGGGATGAGTGTCACCGCCTATCGTGACAAGTTCATCGAGTTGGCCCGCTATGCTCCGGAGGACGTGGACACCGACAAGAAGAAGCAATTCAGGTTCCATGACGGCTTGCACGATGCACTGCAGTACCAGCTGATGTGCACCAGGTTCCCCAACTTCCAGGAACTGGTGGACGACGCTTTGATGCTGGAACACAAGCGCCGTGAGATGGAGGAGAAGAAGAGGAAGTTCCAGGGCTAGCGGATCGGGAGCAGCAGTCGCCCCCATTTCGTTCCTCCTCAGGGAAGTTAGCAAATGGGGAGCCAACAGCGCTTCCAGAGTCAGCCCGGTTCGCTCAACCGTGGCCAGTACCAGCAGCGCCCTCAGTACCCCCAGGCACCACAGCAGCAGCGCAACTCGGTGCAGCAGGGTCCTGTTCAGCGCCCCAACCCCGTTAACAACATGCTAGTGGGTCCCAGAGTGTGATATCACAGTGGAGAGCAATGGCACTTTGTCAATGTCTGCCCCAAGAAGACCCAGAACGCCGCCGGCTTGAACAACAATCAGCGGGCTGGACTACCGCAGAATCAGCAGCAGGGCCAGGCAAACCGTGCTCCGCAGAACCCCGCCAGAGGCAAGCTCAACCACTCTGGGGTGGAGACCGTTGAGGGAGCTACTGATGTGGTCGTGGGTACGTTCCCTGTCAACTCCACCCCTGCGACTATTTTGTTCGATTCCGGAGCTTCGCATGCTTTCATATCTGCTGCTTTTGTGAAAAAGAACTTAGTGGCATTACTGCCCATGAAGAATGCTATGCTAGTTATCTCACCAGGAGGCGAACAACGCGCCACTTTACTCCGTCCTCATGTTACTGTCACCATAAGGGGGGTAGACTTCGAGGCACACCCAATAGTTCTGAAGTCTATTGGTTTCGACCTGATTCTGGGTATGAGTTGGCTAGCCAGATATGATGTAGTGATCCAGTGCGCCAGGAGGACTGTACAACTGATGGCAAAAACCGGAGATAAGGTGGAGTACCAGGCAGCCAGTACATTGGAGCATACTCAAGTCAATCAAGCTGATGGTGTAGCTCCTGAGGACATCAGGGTGGTGAGCGAGTTCCCGGATGTATTCCCAGAGGAATTGCTAGGTATGCCCCCAGAACGCGAAGTTGAATTCGTTATTGAACTAAAACCTGGCACTGCACCTATAGCTAAAAGGCCATATAGAATGGGAATGAAGGAGCTGGAAAAATTAAAGGAGGAATTAAGCTCTTTGCTAGCCAAGGGTATATTCGTCCTAGTGCTTCACCATGGGGAGCACCAGTGTTGTTCGTGGACAAGAAGGATGGGACACAGAGGAAGTGTGTGGACTATCGAGCCCTCAACGAAGTGACCGTCAAGAACTTTACCCGCTGCCAAGAATTGATGATCTGTTTGATCAGCTGAAGGGAGCTTGTGTGTTCTCCAAGATAGATCTTCGATCGGGTTATCATCAGATGAGAATCCGGTCGTCAGACATACCCAAGACGGCTTTCACTACTCGGTACGGGTTGTACGAGTTAACAGTTATGTCCTTTGGGCTAACCAATTCTCCTGCATACTTCATGTACTTGATGAATAGTGTGTTCATGGACTACCTCGACAAGTTCGTGGTGGTGTTCATTGATGACATTCTGGTCTTCTCCAAGAATGAAGAGGAACATGAAGATCATTTGAGGATGGTGATGCAGATACTCCGGGAACATCATCTATACGGCAAGTTGAGCAAGTGTAAGTTCTGGTTGAAGGAAGTGGCATTCTTGGGACATGTGCTGTCCAATAGAGGAGTGGCAGTCGATCCGAAGAAGGTTAATGATGTGTTGAGCTGGAACCCGCCTCGGGATGTCAGCGAGATCAGGAGTTTCCTTGGGATGGCCGGATATTATTGACGGTTCATCGAATCATTCTCCAAGATTGCTAAACCCATGACGGCTTTATTGGAGAAAAATGTCAAGTTTAACTGGATAGAGGAGTGCCAAACCAGCTTCGAAGAGTTGAAGAAGAGGCTGACAACAGCACTTGTGCTGATATTGCCCGACATAGCCAAGAACTTCTCCATCTATTGCGATGCATCCCGTCTAGGACTGGGGTGTGTACTCATGCAGGATGGGAGAGTCGTGGCATATGCATCAAGACAGTTGAGGAAGCATGAGCAGAACTACCTGACGCATGACCTGGAGTTGGCAGCTGTAGTGCATGCTCTGAAGATTTGGAGGCACTACTTGATTGGACACAAGTGTGACATCTACACTGATCACAAGAGCCTCAGGTATGTGTTCACTCAGTCGGATTTGAATATGAGACAGCGCCGATGGTTGGAGTTTATCAAGGACTATGATATGGAGATTCACTACCACCAAAGAAAGGCTAACTTGGTGGCAGATGCTCTGAGCAGGAGGAGCTATGTGAATAAGGTCACCGGACATTGTCTGCCGGAAGAGCTCAGTCTGGAATTTGAGAGGATGAGTCTGGGATTCGTGGCCAGCATCACAGAGATGGTAGTGGAACAGACTCTAGAGCAGGAAATCCGGAAGGGTCAGCTTGAGGATGAAAAGATCAAGGAGATTGTGGAGAATGTTGCCCTAGGAAAGGCCCCTGGATTCCAAGTGGATGAACAATGAACCTTCTGGCACGGGAAGAGGATATGTGTGCCCGACATAGCGCAGATCAAGGACACGCTCCTAAGAGAAGCCCATGATTCGGTATACTCGATCCACCCAGGAAGCACCAAGATGTGCCAAGACATCAAGGAAAGATTCTGGTGGTACGAATTGAAGCATGATTTTGCAACTTATGTGGCTCTATGTGACACATGTCAGAGAGTCAAGGCTGAACATCAGAGGCCAGCCGGATTACTCCAACCCTTGAAGATACCGGAATGGAAATGGGAAGAAGTTGGCATGGACTTCATCACGGGTCTACCCCGCACACAACAAGGATTTGACTCTATTTGGGTGATTGTGGATCGCTTGACCAAAGTGGCACACCTTCTCCCTGTGAAGACCACTTACACCGGAGCCAGACTGGCAGAGCTATACATGGAGAGGATTGTGTGTTTGCATGGAGTGCCAACGCGGATAGTGTCCGACCATGGTACACAGTTCACTTCACACTTCTAGCAGAAGCTGTATGAGTCCATGGACACTAAGTTGTAGTTTAGTTCAGCTTACCACCCCCAGACAGATGGACAGATAGAGCGTACTAATCAGATTCTAGAGGACATGTTGAGGGCTTGTGCTCTGCAGTATGGTGTTAGCTGGGACAAGAGTTTACCCTATGTGGAATTCTCGTACAACAACAGCTATCAGAAGAGTCTGCAGATGGCACCATTTGAGGCTTTGTATGGCAGGAAGTGCAGAACACCACTGTTCTGGAATCAGACTGGAGAGAGTCAAGTCTTTGGGCCTGAGATATTCAGAGAGGCAGAACGCCAAGTGCACGTGATCAGGCAGAACCTAAAGGTGGCACAGTCGAGGCAGAAGAGTTATGCTGATGTCAGACGGAGGGATCTCAGTTTTGAAGTTGGAGATTTTGTGTACCTCAAGGTGTCACCGATGAGGGGCGTGAAGAGGTTTAATGTCAAAGGCAAGCTGGCACCTCGTTACATCGGACCATTCCAGATACTTGAAAGGAAAGGTGAAGTGGCATATCAGTTGGGACTACCCGAAAAACTGGTCGGAGTGCACGATGTGATCCATGTGTCTCAGCTGAAGAAATGTTTGCGAGTGCCTGAAGAGCAGATCCCGATAGATGAGCTGAATGTGCAAGAGGATCTCACCTACGAGGAGTATCCAGTCAGGATTCTGGAGGTATCTAAGAGGGTGACAAGAAACAAGGTCATCCGGATGTGCACGGTACAGTGGAGCTGTCACTCGGAGGATGAAGCAACTTGGGAAAGGGAAGAAGATCTCAAGACCGAGTACCCGCAGCTCTTCGCATCTACTTCCGAATCTCGAGGACGAGATTTATCTTAAGGGGGGTAGGTTTGTAACACCCAAAACTAGCCTATTTAAAATTTTTAGTAATTTATTGGCTTTTATTTAAACTGTTCATAATTAATATAGGTTAATTAAATTATTTTTAGATATTAAAATCAAATATAAGTTGTAGAAATATTTTTGTTGCATTCATGCTGCTGCACTTCGTTTTATTTGATAGTAAGTTAAATTGGAATTTAAATTCTATTTCAATTCGAATTTAATTTACATTTGTTTGAATCCTAGAAAAGTTATTTTAGCCAAGTCCGTTTTTTGCTCCCTAAGCTTCTGTTTTGGTTCACTTTCACTCCCTCTACTCCTCCCCTGGCTCGGCCCAACCCCCTCCTGTAACACCAAAAAATTTGCCTATTTAAAATTTTTAGTAATTAATTGGCACATTTTCTTCCAGTGAAGACCACTTACACTGGAGCCAGACTGGCAGAGCTATACATGGAGAGGATTGTGTGCTTGCATGGAGTACCCAAGCGGATAGTGTCTGATCGTGGTACTCAGTTTACTTCACACTTCTGACAGAAGCTGCATGAGTCCATGGATACTAAGTTACAGTTCAGTTCAGCTTACCACCCCAGACAGATGGACAAACAGAGCTAACTAATCAGATTCTGGAGGACATGTTGAGGGCATGTGCACTGCAGTATGGTGTTAGCTGGGACAAGATTTTACCCTATGCGGAATTCTCGTACAACAACAGCTATCAGAAGAGTCTGCAGATGGCACCGTTCGAGGCTTTGTATTGTAGGAAGTGCAGAACACCACTATTTTGGAATCAGACGGGAGAGAGTCAAGTCTTTGGGCCTGAGATACTCAGAGATGCAGAACGCCAAGTCCAAGTGATCAGGCAGAATTTGAAGGTGGCACAGTCCAGGCAGAAGAGCTATGCTGATGTCAGACGGAGGGATCTCAGCTTTGCAGTTGGAGATTTTGTGTACCTCAAGGTGTCACCGATGAGCGGTGTGAAGAGGTTCAATGTCAAGGGCAAGCTAGCACCTCGATACATCGGACCCTTCCAGATACTTGAAAGGAAAGGTGAAATGACATATCAGTTGGGACTACCCGAGAGATTGGCCGGAGTGCACGATGTGTTCCATGTGTCACAACTGAAGAAATGCTTACGGGTGCCTGAAGAGCAAATCCCGATAGATGAACTGAATGTGCAAGAGGACCTCACTTATGAAGAGTATCCGGTCAGAATTCTGGAGGTGTCTGAAAGGGTGACAAGGAACAAAGTCATCCGGATGTGCAAGGTACAATGGAGCCGACACTCGGAGGATGAAGCAACTTGGGAACGGGAGGAAGATCTCAAGACCGAGTACCCGCAGCTCTTCGCATCTACTTCCAAATCTCGAGGACGAGATTCATCTTAAGGGGGTAGGTTTGTAACACCAAAAAATTTGCCTATTTAAAATTTTTAGTAATTAATTGGCATTTATTTTAGTTGTTCATATTTAATATAGGCTAAATGATTATTTATGGAAATTAAAATCAAATATAAGTTGTAGAAATATTTTTGTTGCATTCATGCTGCTACATTTCTTTTTGTATTGTTTGTGGTTCAAATGAGAGTTTAAATTTATTTAAATTCAAATTTGAATCACCTTGTTTGGAGCCTTAGAAAAGTTATTCCAGCCGAGTCTGTTTTTGCTCACTGAACTTTCTCCCCGGTCCACTTTTGCACCCAAAACTTTCTCCCCGAGCTCAGCCCAATTCCCTCCACAGCTTCCCCGCTAGGCCCACAGTTTCCCGGCCGGCCCAGCTCGCCCCCCTCCTCTACTTGGGCCCCGCCCGGCGCACCTCGCTCCCGGACCGAACCGCGGCCCAAACCCGCGCTCCCTCCCCTCCCTCTCCCCTCACTGGGCAGTAGGGCCCACATGGCAGGGCCATCGCCTTCCTCTCGCACGGCGCCTCCCTCTTTCCCCGGCGCCAATCGCGCCACCCCGGCCGGCCTCCCCATGCTCTTCCCGCGCCAGTGGACCCGACGAAGCTTCGCCGCTCCTTCCACCCGCCTCTCTTTCCTTCCCCCGCCCCGCTCCCTTCCTTTCCCGAGCGCCCAAGCAAGGCAAGAAGCTCCGCCAAAGTAAACACCCCCCGATCGCCGGCCGTCGCCGATCTCCGCGATTCGCCCGCCAAGCACCCCCTCCCGAGACTATATAAGCACGACCGCAGCACCCCGACCCTCATCCCCAACCCCCCATTGAGCCCCAAGCTCACCAGCCCCTTCCCCCTCGCCTTGCGCCATCCCTCTCCAGCCGCCACCGACGAGAGACGCCACCACCGCCCTTCGCTCGACGAGAACCCGCCCCGGAGCTTCCAGAGGAGGTAGGGAACCTGCCCGAGCAAGCCCCGCGCTCTTTTTCCGCTTGGAGCACTGCCTAATCGCTTGCCGGTCTTGCTCAGAGCCGCCAGAGTACCCCCGCCTCAACGTCCGCACTCCCCGCCGCCCGATCGATGCCGAGAGCCACTCAGGTGAGCTCGCCGTTCCACGCTGAGGCAGTAGGACCCGACCGCTCGCCTTTTGGAACCCTGTAGCGCTGGGATGGCTTCGCTCTGGCGAGCCCCCGCCGCGAGCAGTGGCGGCGCCGCCGCGTTCCCTATTCCCGCCAGTCGCCCCTCACTTGAGCTGATACGGACCATCGGATCGAGATCCGACGGCCCACGCTCCTCCCCTGCCCGCGGTCAAACCGCGCGTAACGGTCAGCCGGGGTTTTCTTGCTAAAAAGCCCCTGCGTCTTTCGAGATTCAACCCACCGTCCACTCCAGTTCAAAACAATTTACGATTAGGTCCTGATTTCTTTGAAAAGCCCCCTGATCTTTTTATAAATAGCGCCTGAGGTCCTGTCTTCACTCATTTACTGGTTAGCCCTCGAGTTTTTATGTAAGATTACGTATAGGTCCCTGGTTTCTTCAAAATAAGCCCCTGGAAACTTTTAAAACTTGTCAGCAGGTCCCTAGAACTTAGAAAAGCCATATCTTTTCCGTTTTAGCTCCGATTAATGTGATTTTCGCGCTCATGTGTTCATAGTGAAGCATAGAATATTTCCAAAACCTTTATTTGTACTGTTTCTACTGTTTGGTGTACTGTTCTAATAGATTATTATTTGTTTGCATGTATTGGTTTGCGTGCTCGCTTGTATGGTGATTCGTGTCCAGTCGGTGAGCCTTTCGCGTTGGACTTCGAGTACGTGGGAGACTTTCTGGAGCAGGACCCACAGCAGCAGCAGCCGCCGCCCTTCGAGGAAGGCAAGTTATAGCACGGACAATCCTTGCTACCTAAACACACTCTAAATCCGCCGCCCTTCGAGGAAGGCAAGTTATATACATTTACTTTCATATGCATGTGTCTAAATTATTGTCCTATTAAGGTTGTACCTAGTTTGTTTACTCCTATCCTTTGATTACCTTGGGTTATTGCGTATGGGTAGAATCTTTGCTATGCGCAGCTACTGTCATTATTATTTAATTGTTAATCTTGACTTAATGGTTCACTTTAACACTTATGATAAAACATGCTTTTTAGCAACTTGGTTTAGGGAGCTAGAGCATGTGCTTCGTGCTTTGTTCTAGTGTCTCTCCGTAAGGTCCGGTTCTTAAAGCGGCAACCTAGGAGCCTGTCGCCACCGCTAGAACTATTATGGCTCTAGTCTTGGTCAAGTAACTTGTACGTCTCTAGCTTGCTAGTGGTTATCGGAGTGGCTGTCAGCGTTATGGGAAACATGGGTGAGAGTATGTCTTGATCCACCGAGGACGGATGATTCGTCGGCTATGCCCCCGTGAGGCACAGTCCCGTGCTGGGAGTCCCTGCGACGGGGAACTCCACACGTTGCGCATTGTTGGGTGAGATTCCCGCGCTCTGGACGCCATTGACCCCCCTATGGTGTGACTCCGTAGGCGTACGTCAATATCGGTGCCTGGGCCATGCTGCCTGTGCTGTACCATAATCGGCCACTGTCTTGTTACGGTGTCTTGTGAAAAACCTCGTAGCATCCCTATGCGGTCACACCTCGGTAGTGTGATTTGTGAGGTTTGGTCCACCTCCGCGTGGTTGGGTTTAAAGTTCATATGAGCTTTTACGCGACTGGTGGGTAAAGGGCGAAACCTCTGTAGAGTGTAAAATCTATCATGATAGCCTTGCTCAGGGTCACGAGCTGCCTGGATCCTTTTTTATTAGAAGATGATGTTTATTTATGTTTAATGTCACTTATACTCTATTAATTGGGTTGCAACCGGGATTTATTCACTTGTAGTAATTTGGTTAATGATAAAATGAACCAACTAAAAATGCTAATGCAGTTAAGCCGTGTCTAGCTTTTTTTTCAGCCTTCATACCCGTGCTATACTTGCTAAGTAATTGTTTACTTACACTTGCTATTTTATTCAACAAAATCCCGGATGGGTAAACAGATTGGGCTGGGCATGAGTCTGGTGCTGAGTTTCCCGAGGATATACCGTACTACTGAGCTGAGGTCTCCCAGTCAGAGTCCCTGTGGATTGCGGCTCCATTAGTTGAGAGTTTTATTAGTCTTCCGCTGTCATTGTTTAGATCATTTATGAAGCACTCTGATGTAAACACTTTATTTAATGAAGAATTTATTCCAGCATATGTTCTCTATTTATCATATTTGTTCGCTATATGTGTACTATGACTTCATGGGTACACATATAGCCGCATTTGGGTTTTTGTGAAAAACCGGGTGTGACACCTCCCCTCCCCCCCCCCCCCCACCCGGCCCGACTCGCCACTCACCCCCCCTGGGGCCTCTCCCCACGCGCCAGCCCGCGACCGCCCCGCCTCCCCGCAAGGCCCAACAGTAAGCCGGCCCAGCCAGCTCGCGCCCCCCCTTCCCCCCTCCTTTCCCCACCAACAGGCAGGCCCCGCCTGTCACACCTTCCTTCTACCTCTCGCCCGCGCCCTCCCTCTCCCCGGCGCGAATCTCGCCGCCTCTACCGGCCGCTCTGGCTCGCCCCCGCGCCTGTGGGCCCTCGCAAGACACTCCCCAGAGCTCCCCCCAAGATTCCCCTTCCTCCTTTAGACCGCCCATGCACGGCAAGCCGTCCTCCCCAAAAGGAAGGTCGGATTCTCCGCCGCCGCCGCCGTAGTTGATGGCCCGGACGCCAAGGAGCTCCCTGGACCTATAAAAGCAACCCCCCCTCCCGCACCCCCATCCCCACACCAAGCACCCCCACTAGCTCTCTAGCGTCGCAGCTCTCCCCCTCTCCCCGCTCAGCACCACCGCTCCTCGGAGCTTCTCCCACCGCAGTCGATCAGCCGCATCGACGCCTCTCCGCTCAATTCAAGCGCCGGGGAAGCTTCGCGCCGTGGTAAGGGTCCTCCCGAGCCCCGCCCTGCCTCCTCTCTCGCTCCGACGAGCGCGCTCCGCCTCGCCGGACCTCCGCCGCCACTACTCGCCGTCGTCCACCCCCCTTCGCCGCGCAAACATTGACTTGATCCACCCTGGTGGACTCGCCATGACCCCCTGAGCCCGTAGGACAAAACCCCGTGGCCAATGGCACACCCTAGCCTGAGTTTCACCCTGCTCCGGCGGGATTGCGCCGTGGAAGCCGGCGCCGCCGCCGCATTCCCCCTGCCGACGACCCCCACCGCCCGGCTAATCTGAGCCGCAGGATCTAGATCCAACGGCCCAGAACAGCCCCAGCCCTCGGTCAACCCCCCCTCCCCCCGTTAACGGTCAGCCGTGTAGTTTTGCATAAGAGCCCCTACACTTTTTATGATTCAACCCGCCGTACTGAGTAGTTCAAAAATAATTACAAATAGGTCCTTAATTTTATGTAAAACCCCCTGCCCTTTTTAAAAATAGAACCCACCGTCCTGTTCAGGCTTTTTCACGCGTAGGCCCTCAGGTTTTAGCGTGTAATTACATATAGGTCTTCGGTTTTCTTCAAATAAGCCCCTGGAAACTTTTAAAACTTGCCAACAGGTCCCTAGATCTTAGATTTGCCATATCTTTTCCGTTTTAGCTCCGATTAGTGTGATTTTCGCGCTCATTTGTTCGTAGTGAAGCGTAGATTAATTCTAAAAGCTTTAATTATACTATTTCTATTGTTTGGCTTACTGTTCTAATAGATTATTCTTGTTTGCATGTACTGGCTTGTGTGTATGCTTGTGTGGTGATTCGTGTCTAGTCGGTGAGCCGTACGCTTTGGAGTACGAGTACGCGGAGGACTTTCCGGAGCAGGACTTGCAGCAGTAGCAGCAGCCCTTTGAGGAAGGCAAGTTATAGCACGGACAATCCTTGCTACCCAAATCACTCTTTACACTTATTTAATTTCATATGCATGTGTCTAAATTGATGTCCCATTAAGGTTCTACCTAGCTTTGTTCAATCTTGTCCTTGTTTACCTTGGATTCATGCATATGGGTAGAATCTTTGCTATGCACAGCTACTGTCACCATTATTTAACTCTTAATATTGACTTAATGGTCCACTTCAACATTAATGATAAAACTTTCTTTTTAGCAACATGATTTAGGGAACTAGGGCATGTGCTGTGTGCTTTACTCCAGTGTCTCTCCCTAAGGTCCGGTTCTTAAAGCGGCAACCCAGGAGCCTGTCACCACCGCTAGAACTATTATGGCTCTGGTCTTGGTCAAGTAACTTGTACGTCTCTAGCTTGCCAGTGGTTATCGGTGGGGCCGACAGCGTTATGGGAAGTAAGGCGTGATGTGTTTGTTGATTCCACCGAGGACGGTAGCCCCATCAGCTAGGTCTCGTTAGACCCAGTCCCGTGTTGGGAGTCCCTGCGATGGGGAACTCCAGACGTTGCACATTGTTGGGTGCGGTGCCCGTGCTCTGGATGCCATTGACCCCCTTATGGTGTGACTCCGTAAGCGTAAGTCAATCTCGGTGCTTAGAGTCTCACCACCTTATTGTACCTTAGCGGCCACTTTCTTGTTAGGGTGTCTTGTGAAAAGCCTCGTAGCGTCCCTATGCAGTCACACCTCGGAAGTGTTGACATGCGTGGTTGGGTGCAAAGTTCTTTTGAACTTTTAGGAGACTGGTGGGTAAAGGGCGAAACCTCTGCGGAGTGTAAATCTATCATGATAGCCTTGCTCAGGGTCACGAGCGGCATGGATCCTTTTTTATTAGAAGATGATGTTTATTTATGCTTAATGTCACTTATACATTATTAATTGGGTTGCAACTGGGTTTTATTCACTTGTAATAACTTGGGTAATGTTAAAACAAACCAACTAAAAATGCTAATGCAATTAAGCCATGTCTAGCCTTATTTGGAGCCTTCATACCTATGCTATACTTGCTAAGTAATTATTTACTTACACTTGTCATTTATTCAACAAAATCCCGGATGGGTAAACAGATTGGGTTGGGCATGAGTCTGCTGCTGAGTTTCCAGAAGATTTGTCGTACTACTGAGTTGTGATCCCCCAGTAAGAGTCTCTGTGGATTGTGGCTCCATTAGTTTGAGAGTTTATTAGTCTTCCGTTGTTATTGGTTAGTTTATTTATGAAGCACTCTGATGTAAAACTTTATTTAATGAAGAATTTATTCAAGCATATGTTATCTGTTTATCATATTTGTTCGTTATATATGTACTATGACTTCCTGGGCACACATATGGCCGCATTCGGGTTTTTTTTGTAAAAATTCGGGTGTGACATTATACGAGTGGTCATGAGTTTCCGCAGGAAATCAGATGGAAAAAACCACTGATACGAACGACCGCGGGCTTAACAAGTGGTTGTAAGCAGCTGCGTGTAAAGTATCTTTCTCGGTATGTGTGTCTATATGTGTATGTAATATTTGATTATGTAACATGGGTCCACGTGTGCATGTTTCTGAGGGCGGATGTGTGGTTGAGATAAGCCCGACGGTCGCTTATACGAGTGGTCATGAGTTTCCGCAGGAAATCAGATGGAAAAAACCACTCATACGAACTACCGCGGGGCTTAACCAGTGGTTGTAAGCAGCTGCGTGTCAGCTGCGTGTAAAGTATCTTTCTCGGTATGTGTGTCTATATGTGTATGTAATATTTGATATGTAACATGGGTCCATATGTGCATGTTTCTTGCGTCTTGACCGCTGACAACAAGACCCACGCAAAACAAATTAGCCATGGTTGGTCAAAGAATGCAGCTAAACCATACCACTATAACCACATACTACGAAAGAAACTAAGGCGTTCCCAAATTAGGAGCCAAACTTTGGCGTTTGAGAGTGCGTGTGTCACTGTAGCATTTCGTTTGTATGTGTGAAAATTGTCTAAAAATTGATTAATTAGGCTCAAAATGTTCGTCTTGCAGAGTACAACAAAACTATGTAATTAGTTTTTATTTTATTTACATTTAGTACTCCATGCATGCTATAACATTTTGATGTGATGAGAATTTTCTTTTTGCATAGTGAATTTTGGGGGTGAAATTTTGGACGTAAACAAGGCCTAAACGAAATGACCAGGAAGACCTGGCACTCCATGTCTCCATCATACCAAAAAGGAAATACGACATGAGTACTCCGTACACGTCACACGACCAGACACCGAAATCGTATCGCTAAAATAAAGAAACACTGAAGCAGTAGGCATGGGCCGTTTATATCACTGGAACGAAGAGCGCGCCAGGTGAGGCTGAGCCCATGTCTAGCATCTGCATCTTCAGCTGCTCATCATAGAACCTCCTGATGAACTCCTCTGCCCGACCGTCGATCTCGTTCCCGACTCCGGCTCCCGGCGGCGAGCGGTCGGGAGACCACCCTTTCCCTGGTGCGATGCACGCCAGCATCTCCTGCGCTTGCTTGCCGCCGACGCAGGGTGGCAGACGCCGCCGCCGTCCACGGCCATTCGTGGCAAGGAAATTGATCGGCGTGGTCGAGCACGAGAACTCGTAGCTACCCCTGAAGTAGTCGCCGTCGGCGACGGCGTGTCGGCGCGCCACGGCGAAGCCACCGGCGGTGAGGCCTTCCCAGAGCTCCCTGCACTTTGCCACGACAGCTGAGCCGACGCTGAGCATAGACAGAGACAGCTTCTTCCTTGGCATGAAGATGAGGAGGTCCCTCACGGCGCTCAACAGCTTCCCCTTTGATAGTTGTCTCTGCAACTTCATTATTGGTGGTTTCAGAACTAAGCAGCGATCGAGAATGAAATGGCCAATGATGAATTCAAGTCAATTTTATGGTTTTGGACAGGCGATGGTTGGTACTTGGCTAGCGAGGTACTAGTGTATATATGTAGGGTTTTAGGAGTCGTAAAACTTGAACTGGAAGGATGGCGGATGGAAAAGTGTTGGAACATTAACGTGACAAGTGCCGTTTGCTTATAAAATACGGCTGTCGTACCATTGCATTATTAATTTCCTGGAAACAGGGGGAAGTTCCTTGGTGAAGGGTTAATGTTAAAGTTTCTTCAAAATCTTTTATATGTTGTGTGATCATTAAAATGTTTATGAGATCTTGCATGTTTTCGCCTGAAGGACTTAAATTTCATGTTTCTCAAATTCAAATGCTCCATCTATCTAAGATTACTCTATTAATTAGTACATAACTTTTGTGGCACAAAATTGTTATTAGATTCTCATTCAAAATAACTTATTATGATTAGAAGTTTGTATCACAAAAATATCATATTACTAGAGTAATTGTTATTCAGTCTTACTGTCTCAAAACAAAAAATGCATTACATTCTGGAATGGAGATAGTATATGGAAACATTTCATGTATTACAACAGAAACAAATTTAGGGGTCTACCTCTTTCAAGAGAAAGCTTAAAGTTTACTCCATTCCTCCTATGAAAAATACAATTCTAGTTTATTTCAGACATATTAGTGTTGTTGGCAAAACAACATTTTACCCTTAATATCTGCCTTAATCCCACCAATTTAGGCATAGAGGTTCCTGGTGTATGTTAAGAAATAAGACATTTAGTTACTACTAGAATTAATTGCACTGTTTTTATGGTATTTTTTAATCTTAGGATTATACTCTCCATGGGACGGAGGGGCTACTCCTATTTGGCAGATCTTGAGCTCATTCTGGCTCCATGCAGGGTGCCTATAACTCTTGCTTCACCATTTCTTGGAGCTAGTAATAGCCAAAGCTATGCCAACAATGCAAACACACATGTACGGACCAAATTTGTCTATGTTTTTTTTGTGTGTTTACGCACAATGTGGATGTGATCAAAAGTAAATTCCTATAATGATAGAGAGGAAATTCAATACATAATCAAAGGAGAAAAAATAGCCCATGGATATATAGAACATCCATTATTTATCAGCATCAGAAGTACCATTATGTGGTTCAAGAAAATTCATTGAAGCCCTCTATATGTGTTCCTGATAATAAAATCAAACCATGGACATTGGCAAAAATTAATGTTTATTTTATCTTAGGTCATTCTCGGTGGGGTTTCATAGACACTAAATTCTAAGGAGAGAGCGACAGGAGTTTCATGGCATGCAAGGGAGTTTTCATATACCCATCAAACCCATCTGGTTCGGTTACCTAGTACCAATTTTTAGTAAACTGGCCTTATGCTACCTTCGTATCAAAATATTTATTATTGTTTACTTTTCACCATTAGTCTTATTCAGAAAAATTGTACAACCAGTATCATATATTTTATTTGTGAACTTATCATGAAAGGTAATTTAAATATAATTTATCTTTAATTTTTGAATAAGACGATCAAATGCTGGAAAGGTTAATTGACAAGAACGAGTAAATTTGTTTTTGCTCTACCTTTTTCCATTTTGGTACGTATTTAGCTTCTTTGCACACCGCTATGAACTCCTGGTGAAGGCAGGAGACTGGGTACAGACACTTCACGAAGTCAACGATGTCAGATGACACGAAGATGCAATCGATTTTCTACCAGTACAAGTCTCTTTCGCCACGTATACAGATGTTTTCTTTCTTACGAACAAAGGACTCTACCAGTCTATCACCATCGCGGTGCGGACTAAATTTCACCGGTAGCACACAAAAGCTTCAGTGCGTTCACAGTGTTCACTAGCTAGCAGCTGACTAAATCGTTATATATGCGCGTAGAAATTTGCCGGCACTTTCTTTGCCAGTGTTGCAGGTAGGACTGGCGTGGCGCTAACACGTACTGAATCTATAGAAAAAATTGTAACACGGATGCGGTGTATGTTTTACATTCAAGTGCTGTCTATCGGCACTGTAAATTTCTAGTACCGTTCTTCGCTTTCGCTAGTCAACATCTTAGACGTACGTGTAAGGAACGAATATTGAATGTCCAAATGCTACACGGCAAACATGCACGGAAATGAACTGAATTGCTTCCGCATTGTACTCAAAACTTTAGAAGCCGCGCCTATCTATGCATTAGAAAATCCGTATCCGTAGCAGGACTTAACACGTCTGATTGATTCAGATCCTCGTCATCCAGAGCCCAGAGGCACCGTATGTGCTATAAAATCTTTTCTGATTAGGATACCTAATTTGGAGGTTACGAATGTTTGTTTTGAAATTGTTTACAACACTTTTGAAGCAACCGAAGGTCCTAATGACTAAAGAGTCAGGCCAAGGAGTAACGGAGCCTGTTTGGTTTGCTACGAAAGTTTCCATGCAAAAGCTAAAATTTGGCCACCAGATCGGTGATTCTCGTAATCTCGTTTTGTCCACATTTCGGTTAATACAGGCCAAGATTGGCCTAAGGCACATCATGGTGTCAGATTAAGGAACTTTATGGATCGGCCGATACATTAGTTACGGGCAGTCACAACCCATGATGTCTATAGGTAGTGTCCATGCCAGACACTACTTTAGACATTGTGTTCTCCAACCCATAATCTCTTAGTGTGGGTCCTCAATAAATCCATCATCTCTCCTCTCCACCAATCATATTTATTTTTTTATCTATAATGAAGACACTATCATCTCCCAACTCAAACTTGGTAGTGTCCTGTGCATATGTTCTCGTGTAGAAACTGGGTCTTGCATGAGATCCAATGTTTTCTCTTTTTCCCTCTCTCCTATTTAATGTAGCGCCACATAAGCCAATAGTCATACGTATCACCTTATTTAATGCTATGAAAATCATCCTAGTTGGAGGGTTGGGACTGCCCTTAGGCCGGAGCCTCTATCTCTATTGTCACCCCAATGATGAATAAGAAATACCAGATGGGATCATGCACATGAGTGCCCTGGTCTCCCTTTGTCCCAAAACACAAGTCATTATAGTATTATCCTAAGTTATTATTTAGTTAACCAAGTTTATAAAAAGAATTATTATGATATTAAATAAATCACTAGGTAGGTTGATGATGAAATATATTTTCTTTATAAATCTAGTCAAACTTAATTCAGGCCTGCCTTAAAACGAAACTAGAAGGATTAATTCCTATCGTGTCATTATAATTTTTGAAAATTGGAAAAATGTCACTGTCAGTGACTGTGATAGCCTCCACTTGTCAGTGACACACCGATGACATATTTTAAAACTGTGAAAATTATAATGGCATGGATCTAACTGGCCCAAACTAGAATGCCTTTTTTTGGGGTGGGGGGGGGGGGGGAGGGTTGGGAGGACGGATGAGTACATCACGGTTTAAGTCTTGTGCAGATGGGAGGAGTCCAAACATGAACCTGGCTAAAGAAAAGCTGAAACATTTAAGCTCAATGGATTCAACTATGGGGATTTGCGAAAAACGTAAAAGGATCCAGGCTAGGCCTCGGCGCCCAAGCACAACCTGAAATGCAATTTGATTATTTAATTTTGAAAAAAAAATGAACCCTAAGGCTTTTTTTAATGTTTCGATCATGTAACCCTCTACCTTTTGAAGGGGTGTTTTTTCTTACGTGGCACTTTACAATAGTGTTTTTTTTGCAGTTTTACCAACTAGAGTCTGGGATGATTATTCTCTTTTCTCACTGAATGGACATCAAACCTTGGGGGGTTCATATGAGCATTTTTCCTTTTAACTTTTAGTAGCGACCAGTGATCTGCTCTAGCTTAATTTTTGGTTTACTCCATTTTTATGGGATTAGGTAGGAGGCAGTAAATTTTAGCCGGTAGAAAAGAAATAGCTTATTAATTCCTTTAGTCTATGTATGAGGCATGGACGCAACAACTATCCATTATTGCAGTTTGTATGATTTGATCGAAAAAGGTGTTAACAATATGAAAAAAAGCTAGAATTGTCAGGGAAAACACAACTTAGAAAACACCTAATAAGCTCGATTAGTAAAAATATTCACACCTAAGCTAATAACCGTCGTCTCCGAGGTGTTACTACGTACCTTTCTGGTTCATCCAAACAATGTTGGAACTTACCAATGATTTGTTTGGCACGCCATCAATCGACTGCACATAAACCGTAAATTAAAGCACCGAAACCGATCCAAGGATCAAGGATGGGTGTCATGCATTTCAAAAATATATAGTAACACTTAAAAAAATATGTTTACACAAATATAGGTACGTGACCCATTATTATTTATTCTTGACCTGATGATTGATCATACGCGACTCGATCTACGTACATGTACGTGCACACGGACACAGTACACTTAATGGTTGCAACTCAACACGCTATATACGAAACGACATACATGTGTCGTGCGCGTGCCACTCACTCTTGTACATCAAAATGTACAGAAACAACTCATTAATTCTCGAGAAGTGATGGAAGGCTCCCTCCAAATCAAACCACACAACGAAGATCTCGCAAAGATCAAGATCACTCTTTGCTCGGCGCGCCATGATCAAAGGCAGTCATGGCGAGCACTGGAAAACCGCCGCGGCGAAGCTCTGCGCCCTGAGCTGCTCGTAGAACATGTTGATGAACTCCTCCGCCCTGTCGTCCACGTCAACAAGCTCGCACCACCCGTCCTCGGCCATCAGCATCACCTGGTCATCATCTTCCTCCTCGTCCTCCGTCTCCATCTGATCCTCCTCTACCTCGGCCTCCGCCTCCGCCGGCGCCGCCGCCGCCGCCTCGTCCCAACCGCACGGAGCTCCGAACGAGCCGAAGCAGGAAGACACGGCGCCGCCTCTCAGGCGGGAGCGCAGCAGCAGCCGCTTCGCCGCGAGGAACGCGGGGCTGGGGCTGTCGGCGCAGGAGAACTCGCGCTCCATCAGCGCGCGGCGGGTAGGCCATGGCTGGCGGCGCTTGCTGCTGCGCTCGCCGTGGTGGCCGCGGTGGTGGAGAAGCGCCAGCGTCCTCCGCACCACCCTGTGCATGAGCCGGCGCCGCTTCATGAAGAGGTACTTGAGGTAGCCGCCGGCCAGGGCGAGGAGGCAGCGCAGCCGCCTGCTCGCCGCCGAGCCGGACGAGCGCCGGCGAGCGTCCTCCATGCGGCCTGCTTGCTACTAGGGTTTTAGCTTGCAAGCCTACATGTATATATGCATGTGTGTGTGGTAAGTTGAGGAATCTAGCTATGTCCTGGCCTGGGGATGATGTACATGTACTTTGGTCAAGGCCATGTCCTTTTTATAGCGAAGCGGCGCCGGTAGCAACCAGAAACAGGCAGGGAGAGTATTGAGGTGAAAGTCATAGGGAGAGCTGCATGATTTCAGGGCAAGAAAACGTTTTGGTGAATGAGAGAAGCAAGCTGTGCGAGCTAGCTAGCTGGCCCGGCCGCAAGCTATGGTGTGTGTGCAACTTGTTCGTGATATATGATATGGTGCATGACACGCGCACTTCACATTATTTGCTTTCATGCATCCAGGCCGTGTTCCACCATATCAAACTATACAGAAATTGGAACTAGCTAGATCAAGACTTTGTGCGGCGTAGATGCTGAAAACGTCGTATCTGGAACTGTATGCCGAGTACGTTGCCGACTAGAGTAAACTATAGCCCGGCCGTCAAATCCACAGACAAGTGGTATTTAGGGCATCGCTCAATACAGCTCAGAAATTCAAATCTAACTACGTACATATGAGTTTTCGTTGTTATATATTGCAAGACATACAAAGTATTCTATTATCGGATTTTACTTTTGGACAAAAATATACTCCTATTATTGCCAACTATGAAAACCAAAGTTCGGAAATGATGAAACAAATATATATAGTCTTGATATACCAAACAATTATAAAATGAGAAAGATAAATCAACGTAATGCCGTTCTACTCGATCTTCTGGAAGGAAAAAAATAAAGCAAGGGGCCGGCTGTGAAAACAAGATCGACACAACACAACACGGTTGGTTTCCTTCCAAGAGAAAATAAGATCGAAAAAATTAGCCAACCTTGGCCATCACGATTACGAGTATGTGCAACAGCGTCAAGTTAGTTTCATGGCCACGCAAAGCACACGTACACACTTGTCTGTAGACACCGCATACCGCCATGCAGCATGCTTGGCAAAAGGAATATAATTCACCTAGACTAGACATTATTCTAGATATATATGGCCCACGGCGCTTAGCTAGCTATTCCTACTAGCAAACCACTGGAGGTAGCTAAGCTAGGGCCCATTTGCAGCATGACCGGGTGGCCGCGTAGTTACTTGAGGAGAAGAAGCTGGAGAACGGCCAGAAGACCAGGACGGGGAGCTCAGCTCGCTCCCAATCGCGTCGCTTACAACGGCAGGCAGCTGGATGTTCCCTAGCTTACCGCCGCGGACCGCCGCCAAGCGCGCAAGCACGGCAGGGCAGCTGCTTTAACCTGATCGATCGCGCCCAGCCGCTTGCTTTACCCTGGCCTCGCTCAGCTCTCTTGCTTCGTTTAACCGCAACCACCCAAAGCGAGATTAAAATTAGATGGCTTTCCGCGTATCCGCCACTTCTAGCTTGACCTTACTCCGCGTTCTCGATCCAACTGATCGGCAGCCTCCATCATTCCATCCCATGCATGCTTTGATAACCGCCTTGTAATTAACTTGTAGTAACGTGCGTATTAGAGGATACGAGTAGTGATTTAGACTTTTTCCAATTCTAAACTTGTTGGTCGTTAGTGAATACGATATCTCTCGGGACACAACCAATGTACTCGTACATATATATTGTAATCAATGACCAATGTTTAGAGGTCGTTGATCCCCAGCCCTTTAACCATGGCACATCAAACATTTACAATTGGAGGGAATAATGTAAGAAATATATTTTAAATAAAGAAACACTGAAATTAAATTCGAACTCCCTCGTTTTGAGCCCAGATAAATCTTCGGCCCATACAGATGCTACAATCCATGGCCTGCGGATATAGCCCATTAGCCTACACACAACCATCCCGTATTGGCTTGGTGTTCCACAGGTCTGATGGTCCTTCAATGATGACAAGGGAACGAGGAACGACCAGACTCCATTTGGCGTTTGCTCTCTTTGATTTTTGGAAAAAGTCTACTTCACCCCCTAACCTACGAGGGGTGAAAAACATCACCCCCTAACCTAAAAGTGGATTTTTTACCCCCAGGATTTTCTAAAACCGGACAAATCACCCTGCAGCAGTTTTGAAAAAGCATAATAAATCATAGAAAAATCATAAAATAGAAAATCAAATGGTGTTGGACTCCAAATGAGTAGATCTACGCAGTGAACATATAATATGGTATACTTTAGTACATTTTTTTACAACTATGAAGAAAAGCATAGATCTAAAGTTACAGAAAAAATGTACTAAAGCATTCCGTATTATATGTTCACTGCGTAGAACTACTAATTTGAAGTCCAACACAATTTGATTTTCATTTTATGATTTTTCTGTGATTTATTATGATTTTTCAAAACTGCTTTAGAGGGTGATTTGTCCGGTTTTAGAAAGTTCAGGGGGTAAAAAATCCATTTTCATAGGTCGAGGAGTGATGTGTTCCACCCCTCATAGATTGGGGGTGAAGTAGACTTTTTTCTTGATTTTTTAAGAGTCCATTTGCTCTTTCAATAGAGTTTACTGTACGTCTGTACTAACTCCAGCATTTTTTAGGCACCTGAAGAAAAATTTTGGGAGGCTTACCGCTGACTTTGAATTTTATTCCAAGATTTTATTTGCCGTCACAATGTTAATTATGTGTTAGAATCTAGGCTCTAGCTAGACTTGTGAGAGCAACTCCAGCGGAGACTCTGCTTGAGACCCCTACTTAGCTCCTCGTACAGCACAAGAGGAACCGCATTATCTCTCGTTAAGGAGAATCTAGCAAATTCATGGGGGCACTGAGCAGTTTTCTTTTCCTGCTTACCGCGATCAAGGCGAGACATGAGTCAGTAAATTAGGGTTCTGTTTGGATCCAGCCCAACTAAAGTTTAGCCAGCTAATTTATAGTAATTTAGGCCCTGTTTGGATCCATCTAACTAAAGTTTAGTCAGCTAATTTGTAGTGATTTATTTTAGTTAGCTAAAGAGTACCTACCTAAACTTTAGTTGGGGGTGTTTGGATCCATCAGCTAATTGAATTAACTGAACTATTCTAACCTTCATTAATTATGAACAGAATCATGTGACATTGAGAAATTTTTATAAATATGTGGTGGTATTTTGGTCTTTAAACTCGTTTAGCTAGGTCCAACCAGCTAAAGGAATCGTGTATTTTTAGTCATGCAACTAAAGTTTAGCCGAGTTTTAGGTGCTCTCGTTTGGATCCCTAGCAGCTAAACTTTAGCAGGTGGATCATCCAAACAGGACCTAGATTCTGGAGTAGGTATAAGGTATGAATTGTTTGTCTTTCCCACCAGTTTGTTTTCTCGGAACAAAGCTAATAGGGATGCATATTATAGTATCATACTGTATTTCATTGCCGAAGTTAAAATACCAAGAACACTAAGAATAAAAAAAATCCACCGAACAACAATACCTGCGTACAAGATCTATCGAAACCTGCAAGGCTCAGGAACAGTATCCATACGCAAACACGCAGTGCACGAGATCTACACGCCGCGCCCCGGCTCCGCGTACCATGTAAACGCGGAGGCGGGAGGGCAAGCACCGCACCAAGGAAAAAGAAAAAAAAAATCAATCAAACTACGAAACCCGCGTGACAATGGCTTCAGCTGTACAATCGCCGATCATCCCATCCCGGCGCTGCCGCGTACCCCCATTCCACACCGTACAGTGCCGGCGCCGCCGGCGGATACCAGCAGCTCACCGGAGCAAGGTCCAACGTCGGGTACATGCCGCTGGCCGCCACCGCCTCCCCAGCCGGCGGGTACACGCCGCAGGGCGACGTCGTCGTCGTCTCCGGCGACGGCGGGTAGACCGAAACCGGCGGCTTCCGCGGAGTCGCGGGCGGTGGAGGAGGGTAGTACCGCGAGCTGGCGGGCGTGGCGGCCGCTTCCGCCGCCGTCACCGGCGGGTAAATCGGTATCTGCTCCGCCTCCGGTGGCCACCACTGATCTATCGCCGGGTACAGCCGCGGCGGCGCGGCCGTGGGCGGCGCCGGTGGGCAATGCGCGGCGAGAGTGGTGGGCGTCGTGGCCGGGCTGGGCGGCGTGGCGATGTCGACGTCGTCACCGCCGTTGCTTTGGCGGAAGGCGTAGGAGAAGGAGATGACGCCGTTGGGCTGCTTGCCGTCGGGGCCCGCCAGCTGGTACGACACGCGGCGCGTGCGCCCATCGGCGACGAGGTCGGGGACCGGCACGGCGGCGGACGCGGCGAGCTTGTCCCCGAGGACGGCCACCTCCGCCTTGAGCTCGAACCGCAGCAGAAGGACATCGCCTCCGTCCTTGTTGTCCTTGCCCGCCTCCGCCTCCGCCTCCGCCGGCGAGGGCGAGGCGTCGTGGAGGTAGAGCCGCAGGGGCGCGTCCCACTCGGGGTTGGCGCCGCCGGCGCGGTCGGTGGGCGTCTTGACGCGGTGCGGGCGGCGGTGGCCGTGGACGCCCTTGGCGGACGACGGGGCGACGAAGACGGACGCGTAGAGGCAGGGCGTGTGGAACGGGAGCGTCGACCTCACGCCGCGGCACGACACCCAGCTGATGTCGATCGCCGCCGGCTCCGGCCGCCGCCGCGGGCGCTCCATTATTAATCGCGATCCGGGCAGCTAGCCGCAACCAGGCAAAGGGAGACGCAAGCGAGGCGAGAGGACTGAGAAATTGAAGCAGCCGCGCACTGCTCTGTGAGGAACTGAGAAGAAGTGAAGAAGATGCTGTACCCTAACGCGTGACGAGATCGACGGGGAGAGAGAGGAGAGGACGTGACTCGCTGGGAGGTTAAGAAGGTGCGGCGGGGACGAGGACGCGGTGGCGGGGGACGACTGTAAGGGAGAAGTCGTCGGGGGGAGGAAGGACGGCGGCATCAGCATTTGCTCCGGACGGGACGCCGCTGGTAGTAGTAAAGAAGGAGCGGGACGGGTCACCTGCCCAGCGAAGCAGCTCCACAACTTGGCTGGCGACGACGCCGAGAGCGAGCGAGGAGGTTGCACGGCAACTTCTTGGTTTTCCGCCTGTCAGACAGCAACGCGTTCCGGCCCTCTAGGAGGACCACGGAGTTATGGCCGCCTGCACACAAAAATCTGGTACGTAGTAGTAGTCGATAGGGAGAGCACTTTTACTAGTCGGACATATATCGAATTTCACATCTTGCCAGAGTCTTATTAATATATTTGTATCTTTGGAACAAAACAGGCTATTTGGAAAGCATCTACTAGTGTTGAGAAATTGCAGAAATTGCCAGCAGAAATTGCAGAATGCTGTTGGCGCTGCGCCGGCCGTTAACCGACTAGCAATCACCACAAGAAGAAAGCAGCTCTTCTGGCCAGGCAATTTCTTCTGACCTGTCGGAAAAGCACGTGTTGACTCGGTCACCACTGGAGCTTTTTTTTTTTGACATCGCTACAAGCCCACAACCCGTAAACTGACCTGGTCCATTTCTCGTGGGTTCTGGCAGCGAAAGATCTCTGGTACATATTTTTAAAAGTACTCCGTAGTACAGCAATTATTATATATAGAGTAAATTTTCAAAACATAGTACAACTATTTTGATATCCGTAGCAAAAGGAACAACTTTTGGCGCATATGACAGAAACCTACAACTATTTTGACAAGCGTCGCAAAAACATACAACTTTCTCAGCATCAGCCTCTATGTTAACTAAAAGATGGGCCCATGATGTCACTCAAGTATGATGAGAAAGTAGTAGTTTTTTGCAACATGTTATCAAAATAATTATAGTTTCCTGTAATAGGTACCATGCAGTTTTTTGCAACATGTGTCAAATAGTTGTAGGCATTTCAAATTTACTCATTAGTACTAGCTACGGTACGGGGTAGTAGTGTAAAAGCTTGATCGCAAGCACACTGAAAACGCTGAGCAGACGGAAGATGGATTTCTCCTAAAATGGCGTCTTTACACATGTAGTACAGCCAGCTGTTTTCAAGAATTACAACCTCGGTATGGACAGTGTTTCAAGGAAGAAAAAAAACGTTGAACTATACACTCATGTTACAGCTAACTATGACATAGAACAAACAATTGCCCTCGATCGGAAGCAACAAAAAATTTTACTGGCATCCGCTAGGCAACATCAAACAAAGACCTTTGCTGTGTATCTATAGGTCATCATTGGCTATAGATTACTCCAATCTGTGGTTCGTAAGGGGACATACTTTGACCGGTCATTAACGATTCCTCTGAAGCCGGTTGTTCTTGATGAGACCATAGGCATTGCAAGCACTGACGAAGCGCTTATGCTCTCCTCCCCAAGGCCAAGGGACATGGAGCACGCCGACTGCAAATAAGTTCAGATGAGGAAGGCAGACCAATAACAGATCTGCAGTGAATCAGGTATTGGAAGAAAGACATCACCTTTGCCTTCAACAATAAACGCTTTGCTTTTACTTTTACAGAAGTTACGAAGGAGTTGCTATCATCTGCGTCTGTCTCCATCTGCATCTTTCCATTTCTGCAATGTCCAGGTTATATGTTAAAGTTAAACCATAAATTCAAACATATTTAACTGAGCACGACATGCAACAGAGCAAAACTTAGAAACTTTCTACAAGTTCGTGGAAAAGAACCTGTCCACATCAATTATGGAGTCATCGGTGGCACTCGAACCATCTTTGGTGTCAACTACTGAGAATTAATCAAGAGTCAGTCATGTATGTTGGTGTGAAAGCACGTCGAAATCAACTTTTTACCAACCTTTACTGTCATCGGGTGCTAACAAGGAGATCCCTAAGAAGACGAATGTCATGCCCAGTACAAACATAATTATCCTGAGTGTATCAAATACCTGACAAAGGAAAAACAAAACCCTCAGTTTCTACTTGAGCGATACAGGATTCGCATTGTTATAAAAAACATGAACTCACTTGATATTCTTGAAAGTAAACAAATCCTGTACAGATAGAAAAGAAGGTCCATGCAATTTGAAACATTGGAACAATCAGTATTGCATCAAATAACGACAGCCCCTCATTCAATCTTGCCATCTGTCACAAAGGGGAGTTGAATTAGACAGCAATGTATTAAAACAATAGCACATACAGTAGTCTCAGCCCCCAGGAATAATGCATTAGGTTAGCCATACCCAAAATCCAGCAGTACACAGAAACAGCAGAACAATTGCGTATGTGAACCAGCTATGGAACTCATATCTGCTGCTCATAGTAAGCCTCAGCATGTTAGACCTGAACAGGGGGTGAAGGGGGAAACAACATACGGTAGTCAGCACCAATAATCTGAAATAACCAGCAATGCTACATGCATGGATTTTGATGAAATACAATATAACCTACAATGATTTTGCGAACAAGACCGAGCAAGATCCAATAGCACCCGATACAACAGCATAAGAAAATGGCAACATTGTTCGCCAATATGTACCAGCGTCTTTCGAACTATTTGAAATAATAGTTTCTCCACTCCTGCAACAAAGTTTTTAAACGGGTAAGGAAGAGCATGACCTTGTTTCTGAAGAGACTGGGTTATACTTATATGAGCAAGGTCTCACCTATAGAGATAATGGTTGAATGCAACCACAAAGACTAATGACATGCAATAAAGAACAAACACCAAATTGCTGTATTTTGCGATCAGCTGCTCCGGCGTGTAAACTGGCAAGATAATTTTAGTATCAGCAAAATCTACTTAGGAACCATTAAAAGGCCAAAGTTGCACAGCTCTACATAAATATGCTGCAGTTAATACTTGATGTTCCCCTTACATGCAGGTGATGTTTATAAGAAACAAAAACAAGCATAAGTAATAGAGGCTCAAATTTATCTTGATGAAGGACTATATAGAATAGAAAAGGCAGACGGAACAACCCATACCAGGTGATTGATGGTTGCCAAAGGAAACTAAGAAGATGTTGCCAAAGACGATAAACGTCGTAGCTACCATGACTCTGGGAAGAAGAGCAAAAGCTTAGTTAATATCTCATGATTCCATGTATTAACTGCAATTTTCATTCCAGTTACCAGAAAGTAAGGAACATACATACTTCACTGAAATAGTCTTGTTCAACACAAAGTAGGCAAATGCAATATTTGACACAAACTGGATAGATCCAAGAGCTGCAAGAAGTGACTGCAATATAACAAAATAAATCATCAATTCACGCACTAAAACACTTGATCAAAAATGTAAAAGAAAATATGAGTGGATGCATAAGTTAGCAGCAAGAAAAGGTGAAAACTGTACGAGTAAGCATCTCTTATCTTTTTAGCTCAAGAACTAATGGAAAAATGCTACTTCTATTATATTGCCAAGAGAACAGGGGATGAATCCACAATCTCTACAAGGGCTTTAATATTGACATGTTTACACACAATCATTCATGACGTTCCTATATATAACATCATTATTTCTGCATGTTAAACTAAATTTGCTTTTGAGATCATAACTAACCTGTGCAGCATACGCAAAGGACATGAAGTTAAGGCAGTTCCCAGCAGCAAAAAAGAGTATACCTGAATGCAGATGTAGCATTAATTGTGACTTAATTAATTTCAAAGACTCTAAACTTAGTAAATAAGTTGTCAGGCAGGATCACCTATTCTCCAAGTCTGGAAATGCATAACTGATTTTGGAACGAATTTGTCATTGCCCTCGCTGTGGTTAATTGCAGAAAGCTTTTCTCTCTGCCAAATAAAACAAACAGAATTTTCTTATTGCTCCACCAGATAAAACAGAACCTGCCACATAAAACAATACAATATTCACATATAACTGAGCCTAGCTCAGTTGGTGGGATGTGCGAGTGTACACCTCCGCCAGGCTCTTCAACATGAGCTTGGGTGCCTATTTCTTCTCACTAACTTTCTCGTAGGTTGATCATTTTTTAAAGCTTCACATATTTATATCACCACAATCACATTTATTTCAAAGTATATTCAACATTAATGTAGATAGTATGGTCAAATAACACATGAAAGGTTAGCTGTTACCAAAATTGGCCTGGGGAATCAAGCTATATTTGATGTGATATCCTATAGTCTAGCAAATGCACAGTATATTGTTTACAACATGTTCAGGTGCACTAGAAATCTAGAACTAGCTAGCTAGTCAATCAGGATCCTAATTAGTTGGTGCAATATTTTCACATGAAAGCAATAGAGGAAATGAGTAATGGTCATCTGGTAACCAAAAAACATATTACTAGGGTTAAGTTTTTTCTTTCTTTCTTTTTGGCAAAAAAAGAAGGATTTAGACTAAGACTGTTTCCACCCTTATCTGTCCCAGTGGTTCGAACTAGGGCAGCAGCATGTCTCCCCTGACCATCCCACAGAAGCATCTATACACAGTAAATTATAAGAACTAAGAGCATGATTCAAAGAAATGTAATATCCACCTGATCATGGCCCAATTTCAGAAGGTTGGTACCAAAGTTTATAGCAACACTCCCCACGATGTTTATCAATGCCCCTATAACCCAGTCTCCCATGAGTCAAGCGTACAGATATCTCCTACAAATATATGGGATGCTCCTTCAACAGGCCCCTTCTGCAACAGCGCATTGCTCTTGTTTTTGACAGAAGACTTCAAACCATTAGGATTCTTCTTTCTCCCTCCTTTTAATTCTTTTTCTGTGGGTGTGTCAGCGCATTGCTCTTGTTTTTGACAGAAGACTTCAAACCATTAGGATTCTTCTTTCTCCCTCCTTTTAATTCTTTTTGTGTGGGTGTGTTCACCCCACGCCCCCAGTAATCTGTCAAAAACCTCCAAGAACCAGTGTGGAGCTCAGCCTGCAAAGAACGCAGAAATGCAGTATCAGACACACACGATCGGGATGAGTACCATCAAGGATAGCATCATTTCAGGAGGCATTCAAAGAGAGAGGGCATCATTTCACAAGGCATTCAAAGAGGACCTTTCACCTCGCTGCCTAAGTGGAGCATGACTATCCTAATGCTACAAACTTACCAAATGGGCATAGTGCATAGAATCTTCCACCAGACATTCCTGGGGAGGACAACTAGCTTTGTGTTTATCAATGGCATGTTACACGGCCGTTCACCTTTTCAACTACCCATACTTTTATTGTCCTTGCCAGATAGAAACAACCTCAAATTGCAGCAGCCTTTCCTGAGTTAATCACCAAACCGGGGCCTACCCACGATCCCAAGCAAGTACAGGGCGAACCAAATAGTTTGAGGAGGAAAACAAGCAGCTAGATTAGGCAGGCAGCACAACCAGGCACGGAATCAGAAACCCGGCAGATCTCATCCAAAAGGAGCAATGGAGCAAATCTCTTATCGCAAACGTAAAGGAATGGGCACCACGGCATTTCCGTCTCAGATCTAACTACTCCTAGCGACGACGCAAGCTAGAAGAAGAAATCCCCACGAAACATATACCGTTGTTTAAGCAGTAAATGCCTACGGCGAAGCAACGTTCAAAAACGATTAACGATAACAATAGCAATCGGGGGAACGCAAGAGCAATCCCGACAGTTTTGAACCTCCGAACGATTGGGAAATGGGTTCCAGTAGCTCCCAAATCGGTGCGCGCATTCCAATTTTGATTTTGGGGAACGGAACGTCCCGGGTGGATTCCACAAACTCACCAGCAAATCGTGCCGCGTGCTTGCTCCTCAGAGCGGGAGGGGGAAGGGGGTGCTCCGCTCTACTTCTGCCCGCGCGCTGCAGGGCCAGCACACGACGGCACCCCGCAGCCGGATCCGCTGACGGCGAGGTCTGCCGAGGAGGGCGGCCGCGGAGAGGCGAGGCGAGGCTCTGCAGAAGCGGCGGGAGGCAGCGGCTGAGAGCGGGGAGGTGCTCGGGTGTCCGCGGCGGCTAGGGCGAGGGAAGAGGCGGGGCAACGAGCGAAGCTGCGATGTGGCGGTGGTGGAGGACGACGAGGAGGAAGAAAGGAAGGAAGGGGAGGAGAAAGGTAAGAGGTGGTGGGCACGTCAAGATTCGCGCGCGCCGTCGGATCCAGATCGTGCGGGCCCGCGGAAGGGTGGGGCCGGGAGAGAGACAGGCGGGCGGACAGCCGGGACAGCCTGCAGCTGGTTTCTCGCTTTTTCAAAAAAAAAATCTTTTCCTCGTCTAGAGAAAATAATTTTCTCCTTTTCTTTCTCGTGAGTCGTGCCGCGTGCTTCTTCTGGAGTAGCAGTGGTAATCGTTTCTGCGAGTTGAAACAAAGGTCTCAATCTTTTCAAAAAAAACAAAGGTCTCAATCTCAACATCGGATGGGGGGTTGGACTTTCGTTTCGTCGTCTTTGGAGCATCTTTTGCTTCGTTTGCAATTTTTTTGTGACAGCTTTGATGGACAATCAAGCTATGCTACCAACCAAGTGGCGGTTCAGATTTCTACGTTGTAGCTGTACTTTTTAATTTTCGTTTCAGTTACTTTGCCTTTTACCATTTGTTACGGAAGTTATAATTTTGTGATATCAAATGATAAAGAAAGTTGTAGTTTTCTCATATATTTCAACATAGCTGTAGTTTTTTTTAATATGAGGCCAAAATACTTGAAAAAAATTTATGAAAGTAACAAGAAGGGACTCTTTTTTATATACGGAATCATCATGTAAATAGTACTGATTTGTATTTTTTCAATCAGCAAGGTTGGTGAGCTCCCACTTTCTCTGCTGTGGCCTGTAGGTCAGTAGGTGCACTCGTGTCGTGTCATGATCATCTACGGAGTACGGACGCGTTGTCGGGCATCTTTCGGCTTCGGGACTCTCCCAAATTTCACGTTAAATTTCATCGTATAAAAAAATTTCATTATATCAAAATATAGATAAAATTAAAAATTAATTAAAAAATTTTATTATACTTTATAAAATGAACATTTTAAATTTAATTAGTCAGTGTTTAAATAATTATTTATAAATATAAACGAAATGTTAGAGTGTCGTATTTATAACAAAATATTAAGTTTACACCTCCAAAAATTAGAACTAGCCTCGGTTTCGCGTGCCTTCGCAAGTTCTCCTACCCGATCTCTGTTTTTTTCAGCGTGAAGCATGTGGGCGAGGAGAGAAGCTTCCAATCCCAGCATGCCTCGGTCGCTGCTCGGCTCCGGCATCCGGTCACGACGGCGATGTGGGTTGACCCAGCACACGGGCTCCGAGGAGGGTTCTTCAATCTTCACTGGATCACGAATCACTACGGCTCCTTGAGGTCCCAAATTTAACCCCTAAATTCTACTATACAAAAAAAGATTTCCATCACATCAAAATGTCATAACATGCATGAAGTACTAAATGTAGATGAAATCAAAAACTAATTACACAGTTTTGTTGTACTCTGCGAGACGAACATTTTGAGCCTAATTAATCAATTTTTGGACAATTTTTCACACATACAAACGAAATGCTACAGTGGCGCGCGATTCCCAAAATCCCAAATTGAAGTGCCAAATTGGCATCTAAACAAGGCCTGAGTCGCTGGTCAAACAATGAAACAACGCTGATTACGGTGTACTGCTTGCTCTAAGGTCAAACGAGACAATATTCTTCGCCGCTCATTTTCTCGTCCAGCTCACCGGTCATTTTTTTGCATGTGTGATTTGTGTTGTTGGCTTTCGATAATGAAGTACTGCCAGTCTGCCATGTTAAATTTGACGGTGCATATCTAGAATTAACCGAGCTCAGAGTATCTCTATTAGCTTACATAAACTGGATTGCTATACTAAAAAAACTGATCCGGCAAATTTACTATATGGATTGCTATCCATAATTTTTTTAAGCTATGACCTAAATTTCTCTCACCTTGATACAAATATGCAATTCAAGATTTGGATGCCGTGTTTAATGCAAGATTCTTCTCTAGCCGGGAGAGCACAACTGCCAACACAGGAAGTTTCCTTCCTCATCCCGCCGTCATGCTCTGCCCCAACCGCCCGCCTCCGGCTGTTGAACCTCGCCACTAACCTCGTCGCCGCCCGCCATTGTGGAGGGGGCGAGCTCCGCCGACCGCGTCGCAGGCATGAAGCCAGGGATCTCTATTGGCCGCACCTCAGAGCAGGGAGCTCCACCGGCCGTGCCCTACCCGCCCTCGGTTGTGGAGCATGCGAGTTGTGCCGGCTGCATCCCGGAGCAAGGGAGCTCCACCGGCGGCGCCCTAGCCCGCCGTCGGCCGTGGAGCGGGCGGGATCTCCGTCGCGTCCACGCTTCGTAGCAAGGGAGCTCCATCCACGGTTGTGCGCCATCGCGACCTGGGCGAGCTCCGCCGCCGCTGCACGGGCGAGTCCGTCGCGCCGACTCGTCACCGCGTGGGCGCGGTTGAGTTCCAGCGCGTGGGCCCGGCCAAGCGCCACCACCGTTGCATGGCCTGGCCGAGCTCCACTGTGCGGGCACGACTGAGCACCGTCATCGCCGCCACAGCCTGGACCACGCGGGTGAGCTCCACCGTACGGGTGCGGTCGAGCACCACCGTTGCCACACGGCCTGAGGAAGAGGAGGAGAGGGGAAGAGAAGGGTTAATTTATAGATTAGCCCCTTGATGAAGGATTTTGTTATGGTTTAGTCATTGGAAGAAATTTAGGTATTTAGTTTTACCAAAGCTGCTGGAGAAGAGCACAATTTCATTCTGCAAATTTTCTCTCTCTTATATCTAAAATTATTTTTAGGTATCCAATTTTAGCAAAGCTGCTGGAGATGCTCTTAGGGTGTACGTATTGGAATTGGAATAAAGGTGACCCACGATGATAAATTCGAAAACAACATTGACACAAAAATGCCTGCATAGATGGAGATAAAAACATTAACATAAAATGGTCATTTTCATTTTCCGTCGCATATGTATTTTGTATAGAATTGATTGTACATGACATAGATGGCCATATGCTTATACATTTATATCTTGTGTTGTATATTCACTCATTTCTATGACTTTTTCTCACAATATTTAATCATAATTTTATTAAAAAGGTTAGTCTAATATAAAAAAAGTAAGTTATATTTAAAATATCTTTTATGTAAAGTAAGTCACAAATAAAATAAATATTTACTTGTATCATTTTTTAAATATATAAATATTACAAAAACAACAATAAATAGTAATTTAGAACGGATATATATTATTTTAAAAACATACCTTATGCTGATACCTACCTAAACTGACAATAAAATACGTTACCAACATTTCAAACCGATATAATGAACACTTTTGCCACGATGCCGTGTTTAATGGGTACTCTGTAGGCCTTGGGGCGGCTCTACATCCACTATCAAGTGCTGTTGCACCGACGGCCGTTACCATTTTACCAAGCTTCGGCATCCAAAGCAAAGCCTTTTCTTGTCGTCGGTTAGGCCGTCCCCGTTCTTTAACGACCAGTGGAGTTTTTTTTTTTTTGAGAATTAACGACCGGCGGAGTTGGAACTGCTCTCGCTAGCTAGCTCTACCAAACATGTGCACGTCCCCCCCCCCCCCCCCCCTCCCGTCCCGTGAGGTGTGCCAAACATATTCTTGCAAAAAAAAAGTGTGTCAATGTGATTTGGCCTGTAGTTCAATGATAGTACGATCCAGTAAAACGCTATCCATCAGGATTTATATCTTAGTGCTCGCTTTTTTTTGGATTTTCTCAAGATTTATCGACGTTATGTGTTAAGTGGTAAGCGACGTTTCGTCGACAACGAGACGCTATTGGTGACTTCGAAAATCTCCAGATTTACCGGGTGTTTAGTTCTTCAGAGGTGCTCATAGAGGTAGGGTTTGTGTACGTGTATTTATAGGGGTGAGTGTACGTGCGTGTTGTAAACGTCCAGTGTAATTCTGAAAAAACATATAGTACAGTGACATGCGTTGCGGTTAGGCCGTTCACTCTTTTGACGCGTCAATCGAACACGGACACGTGTTTCCCAATCCTTTGGTCTTTGGTTTGGTCGCAGCGGATGCACACAGGCACGGCCGACGGGCCGAGTGGATCTGTGGTGGGAGGGGCCGACGTGTACGGATTACGGAATCCAGCGGCGGTGGGGCCCCGGAAGCCGGAATGGGCTTCGGCTACTATCGATTCGCTCAGAGGCCCAGAACCTGCAAAAGGCCCAAGTGAAAAGCTCTCGATGAAACTTCCGGCGACAGCGCCGGCGGCCATGGCGGAGACGGCGGAGGCTGCTCAACCCCCGCCGGCGGTTGCCAACCTCCGGTGCCGTTGGAGACAGAGGCTACGTGAATTAGTCGCCTCACCCCTCGGTGAGGATCCCTGCCTCTATTACTGCAACGCTGGTAAAAGACCTCAAACTGATTTGTTTTTTCTGATCCCTATAGGTTGGTCTTATGGATACTAGAATCCGTATAGGTTGGTCTTATGGATACTAGAATAAATTGCTGTGGACTTGGGGAATAGATCGAGGCAACTTCGGTCACCAGATTAGATTGCTATATGTTTGGTCTAGGTATCTCATTTCAATATTTCACAGAGATAGGGATGGTACAAAATTAGAATATCTTTGAAACTGTAACTTCTGATACCTGTTTTGATAAATGTTTGATTAGTACAAATGTGCGAGGCATGGCATAGTATTACTAGAATATGTGAAGGCTGTGTTTAGATCCTCCCAACTTTCCAAACTTTCCTTTCCATCGCATCGACGTCACATCAAAACATTAAACATAACAAATGACGCATGCATGGAGCATTAAATGTAGGTAAATAAAAAAACTAATTGCATAGTTTTGATGTACACGACGAGACGAATCTTTTGAGCTTAGGTCATGATAGGACAACAATTACCACAAACAAACGAAAAGTGATACCGTACGCTACAGTGTCCGATGTGACCATTTTCTCCCCTTTTTCATGGATCTAAACACAGCCTGAAGTATTTCTCATGACAACAAAACTGGCATGTCTGCATTAGCTTCAGTATAAATTAGGTGTGGCAGTCTAGTGCTGACGTATTGTTTCTTGACCCGCCTATGGGTCAGATATAGCTTTGTTCTTTTGTCCTTTTCTCCTGTTACGACATCAATGGAACCTTCCAATGTATGGGTATTCTCAACTGTAGGAACACATTTGGCATCTTTTTCTCTTTATCCCATATACAGATAGATCGATTGCTTTTAAATGCACATTTCAAAAAAGAATTCATGTAGAAATCATCAAAGGAATAGTTGGAAGCAACGGTGTGAAGTGACTTCAGTCCCAGGCTCCCAGCCCCAAAAGAATTTGGATCATGGCTTCCAGATTAGGGCATTAGTTGTGGGGAAATAGTGTAAACACCACATTTATATAACTAAAGCGGTGAAGCCTCATAAAAGTAAGAGTACAAAAAATCTGCTATTTGCTACTTCAAAAGAGCAATGAAATTCATTGTTCGTGGTCCTTCTTATTTTGTAACTGTAATAAAACTAAATTATTGACCCCAATGGATTGTTCTACAATCTGCATCCACATGTCATGCTTTCCTTTTCCAACAGAATGGAAAGTATTATTGATATCTCTTGAATGAAAGTACAGCAATTCATTAAAGCTATCCTTTTGGTCACTCTGATTCAGACAATATACTGAGCTACCCCTTTTAATCATCCTTTTCTGTTAGGCTAAATCCTCATTTAGCCTAACAGAAAGGCTTTTACTGACAGGCACATGTTAATACCAGCTTAACGGCTACTACTGCTTCAGGGACATCTTAGCTGAGGATAAACTACCAGACTAAGTAAAATTGCCTGTATTAGGATTCCCAAATGGGTTTCTCCAATGCAGTGGAGTCAAGAGATGACTGATGGTAAGAGTAGATATGTTCCTGTGGCTTCTGCTGCTCATCAGAATAGCTTAATGCTGTAACATCTGCATTGTAAGTCTCAGAACTAATTTCCAAATTCCCACTGCCTCCTAAGCCTAGAAAGTCTTGGGTTAGCCCAGCATCTCCTACCCCGGTAATATTTTCCTGCCTGCTATGCTGCATCTGACTTCCAGGAAATATGCCAGGGCTCCCCTTTTCTGCTCTCATGGCAAATGGATGATTCATCAGTCCAATTAAAGGCACTGTAGTAGGTTTGTAACTGCTCACCCATGGTGAGTTCATCATAATGTTACTGCGACCACTCATATAAGAGCCCTCATCATCAGCTGTCTTGATGCCAACACTATTAGCTGCTGAATTGCCAAGGGAGTCTCCTTGGCTTCCAGAAGATATGTCCATGTGATCTCGAGGTGTAGTCACATTACTTGGGAAACTTTTTAGGAGTAATGGTGATATAGGATCCTGGCTGGTCTTTGCTCCCATCTCAGCTGCTTTCTGTAGCAGTGCAGTTGCAGACATGTAAGGAGAATTCATGGGCATGTAAGGGTAGCTCGATGCGCTTCCATCAAGTGGAAAGCCTGAATCCTTGGGTGACATCTGATTGGAGAACAATGCTGTGTTTCTTGTAATGAGAGCATAAGGGGACAAAGATCTCAGATGATTGTCTGAGTTATGGTCGTTGCTAGACAAGTTTGCGATCACATCAGTTGGTGAAGCAGGGAAGGTAGGTACTCCATGCGAAAAGATATCCTGCTGGTGACCATGCAGACTTCCCACCATTGTTGCAAGGCTGTGGTTAACCCTGGAGTTGTCTTCAGCCAGTGCATCACAGAAGGCTCGATGTGTGATGAAACTGTCCTTTCTGCATATACATACAATAGAAAATTGAAGAAATGTGAGATACAGAATCTCATATATAATATACCCAGCAACAGTAAAGGATGTCAAGGCATGCCAACTCAATATTTCGTCGGCATTGCATTGCTTCAGTTGCTGATACACTTTGACATCTATGGGAACTGGTAAGCTTATTTGTTTTTAACAAATTAGAGTGGCCTGTTAGGTAAAACATAAATAAGTATTCTTCTGGTTCTTGTACTTCACATGAACGGATTTTATGAGTTTCCTTTAATTATATTTTCCTTTTGAGCACATAAGCCATTGTTATCGTGATTAGCGCTGAGCCGCTGACACATGCTTTACCCAACACTCAAGGACAGATTCTTAGCCCATTCTTGTTTTGCTAGCTGCTGTTGTACATAACTACTATATACCTTGAAACATTTAGGCTATGTAACAAAATAATGTGTATAAGGTCATAATCATGCACTTTTTTTGTTGATGCGGAAGTATGACAGTGTGATACAATAACATATATTCAATTCATTGGTCATTCTGCAACTAACTGTATCTCATTTAACTTCAGTTGTATGGTGTTGTTGGTTAAGAGAGACATACCTAGAGAAGATTGTTCCACAGTCACATCGGTACTCCTTGGTGCCACATATCTTCGTGTGAGCTTTCCAGTCCGATTGAACAGCATACTTCTTCGAACACCTGTCACATTTCCACTTCTTCTCCCCATGCTTCCTGGAATAGTGCTTTTTTATGCCTGTGAGATCACCCAAAGCTCGGCTTGCATCATGATGAGGACAGGTGACCTCAGGGCAGACATACACCTTCTTCTTAGCTTCAGTGCTGCTTCTCTGCTTCAGCTTCCAGGGCAGGTTATGACCTCTCCTGTGGAGCTGGAGGTTCTGGTCTCTCTGGAAGCCCTTGTGACAGACCTCACATATGTATCTGTTTGTTGCTAGGAGTGTCTTAGGTGACAAAGCTACTACTTCCACATCAGGATCTGTCAGAGGGATATCGTGAACAATTGTTAGCAGGCTGTTACAGGTTGAGGTACACATTCAAGTTAGCTTTTTATCACTTCAGTTTCTAATAATGTCATGTATTGAGATCTATCGAACAGTCCAGGTTTCTTTGCTACTTTGGTTGTCAGTGAATCACCCCATAAAGTGCAAGATTTGGTTTAGAGGATAATTACCCTTTGGTTCTGTCTATATATCTCAATTCTTGGTGGGAATGAGTGTGAACAAAGTAAAACTATCTACTGCAGGGATAGGTATATAACTGATACTAACGGCCAAACACAGACTGTTAAAAGCTATAATCTAAGGTAAAAAAAAAAGAACATCTTATATGTCCTAGTAAAAAACCAAAACAACAACGAACAAGATCATTTTTCTTGCATACCTGGATTCTCAGGTTTAGAAGGATAAGGTAAGATGGTTATACAGAGTTTCTACTGAGATTCAGAGGCTTGGATTACCCTTCACCTATCTTCTTTGTTTAGTTTATTATAAAATTGTAACGAAGAACCAAGATCATTCCTTTAAACATACCATTGATGAGTTTTTTGTATTGCACTTGCACGTGTGTTCATGTAGTCATGCAATCTTGATTGAGAAAATTTCGGTCATGGATTTATTGTTCACGACATGATGACTAAAATTAGTTGAAAAGTGATGTTATTAAATGATTGTTGAAAAGTTGAAGCACCATACCTAAATTTCCTGGATGACCTCGTCGCTTTTTCACTACAGGCATGACAGTGTCACCTTTGCTTGATCCAGCCGCACAAGCTTCTAGCTTCGCCTGCTGCTGGAAGTTGTTCAGGGATTCTTCTTCCGACGTGTGTGACATTGCTTGGAAGTTCAGATAGCGGTTGCAGAGGGTGCCAGCAAGGTGAAGGGGGATGGTGATTTATGCACAACGGAGCGAAGGTGCTTCAATTAGACAATAGGGAAATGGTTGATTAACTTTCAGTCAGCATCAACAGGACTGCAATGCTACCTCTTTTATTTAACCCATGGAATGCGAATCTGATTGCCTCATCAGCACGAATGTTCCGTTTATTGTTTCTAAAGAATTTGTCGATATCCTGAAGTTTGCTAAGCAAAGCTCTACAGGAAAAGGAAAGTAGTCTTGAGCTACGTACTACTGTATGTCTTATGCTCATTTGGTTCCACTCCGGTTACTATTATGCCTGGTGTGCCACTCTTTTGATAGGAACACAATCTGGACTTCTGGAGGACCAGAAAGATTTATGATACTGTGAACTGCAGGCGGTAATTTTTGCTGCTGATCTTTTACAGACTAGAAAGCTGTATGCCTTGCAAATATCGACACGAGAAGCCCTAATGTATGTCATGTTTCACCCTGGGGATTAAACTAGCTTGTCAGTGTCAAGATGGATGGTCTTTGTGGTAAATTGATAACGTTGTTTTCTCGAGATGATGTCGCAATCAGACGGAGGAATAAAATCGAGGCGATCTGTGTGAAGAGCAGAGACGGTTTCGTCGGTACAAGGGAGGATGCCAACGGTGAGATCCGGGAGAAGAGACAAACGTTGGCCGCAGTTTTTTATATCCGGCTTTGCCGTGGTATCAACCTCCTCTCTTTGGTGCAACTGTGAGATCTGCCCTTGTTTTAGTATTTGGAGTTTCGTGAGCTGCATGAAGCTGGAGACCTGGAGGTTTGAAGAGTTCTACGTCATGTCTTCCAATGCAGAAGGTGTGTTACCAGAAGATGCTAAAGTGTATGTCAAATGAACCGTTCACCGATTTTGGCCTCTAGTTATCACGGTGAATGGCAAGGTTCAGGTTCTGCACACCACCTTGATATGTTGGTTATTTGGTGCTATTGTCAGGATTTGATCTTATGGCCTCTCTGTCTCTGATAACTTCAGCTTTTCAATGTTGTCGGGGTTTAATTGAGTTCTCATTGCCAAAAGCCCACAAGTAGAGCTGGTGCTTTTGTGATGATTACTAGTAGTGAGAAGATTGAAACCATGAGGGGAATATCATTTGTTGTGATCCGATTCAATTGAGCGCGTCCACTGTGTCATTAACTATACACAACAAATCATTAGGAAGTGTGCTTGATTTGGTCATCACTCACTCTGGATCAAGCTGTGGCTAAGTTTCTTTTACCCCAAGAGCAGCACTGTTTACTGATAATGAAGGGAGGGCCTGGCTAGTTCGGTGACATGGAATACAGTACAAACAAAGCGCCAAAGCCGTCATCCGGACTGCCCTATGCTGGCGTCGTCCTGGTCCAGCAGCTTGTGGATTTACAGTTTCAGCTGAGGCCTGCATCCTTCTGAATATTAACGGACAGGAGAAAGGACAAGAGCCGGGATATTTGCAGTTTCTGCAACACAACAACTGAAAAGGACGGCATGAATCAAGCCTCTGTGTTTCTGCAGTGATTTTTGTGTTACCCATGCAATTTTTTCTCAAATGGCTATCCGCAGTGATTTTTGAGTTGCCCATGCGCTTTTTCTGAGTATCTGCAGTGTTTTTTTTTGCGAGTATCTGCAGTGATTTTTGTGTTGCCCATCATGCACATTTTCTCAAATGGCTATCGGTGATCTGTGACTGTGAGTACTGTCTGAATGGCGGGCTTGTGCATCAGCATCACAGATGGAATGGAGCTTTGTCAATTTGCAACAGAGACAACTATTGCTAGTTACTTACCCGCAAAACAAAAACACTATTGCTAGTTACTACTCATTCAAATACATTGTGCACAAGCGCAACAGATTAATGAACAGTCGCTCCAACTGCTACTAGAAGCATGCCATTACTGCAGAACGAGAAAGAGCTAGTAGCATAAGAAAACAAGGAGTAAGAAGAGGTCGGCTGGCTCATATCTCGTAGGTGATGCCGACCCTGAGCAGCTGGTCTTTGGGGATGGACAGCGCCTTGTGGCTCTCCCGGAGGTTCTTCCTGAGGAACCCGTACACGTTGTTCACCACCACCCGCTTCACCACCGACGACCCCGCCGCCGCCGTCACCGACGCCTCTCCCATCAGGTACACCACCCCGCGCGCCGCCTCCGCGTCGATGAGCCGCTGCTCCTCCACCGCCGCCGCAACCGCCTGCGTGGGGCCTCCAGCGCCGCCGTCGGCGGCGAAGGCGGCCTCCTCCTGGACGAACACCTTGAGGCGGTCGAGGAGGGACGCGGCGAACTCCCCGTGCTCCTCCATGGCGTCCGTGTACCCGTACCTCGCCACGCAGCGGAACACGCGGTGGCCCGCGGGGCCGACGCGGCGGAAGATGAAGCGCTCCGGCGGCGCCACCCGCGGCACCGGGAGGTGCTTGATGGAGACGAACACGAAGACGGCGTGCACGGAGGGGATCTTGTCCACCAGGCGCTGGAACACGGGCGGGATCCCCTGCACGAGCTCCGAGTAGAGCAGGCCCACGCCGGGCAGCCGCCGCACGCCGCGCTGCGCCAGCACCGCCGCCAGCTCGGCCGCCGGCACCGCGCCGCCCAGCTCGTGCCAGTACCGCAGCACGTGGACATAGTGCCACGCCGCCATGAGCCCCATGAGCACCAGCGAGAAGCAGAAGGGCAGGTACCCGCCCTCGGCGAACTTGGACAGGATGGACGACAGGTACAGGAACTCGGCGAGGCTGAACACGGCGTAGAACGCCGCCGCCAGCGCCGGCGGCGTCTGCCACACCAGCAGCATCACCACCGCCATCAGGTGCGTCGTGATGGAGAACACCGTCACCACGCAGATCCCGTACGCGTTGCCGATGTTGGTCGTCGTCTGGAACCCCAGCGTCACGGCGACGCTGGCGGCGCCGATCAGGAAGTTCACATCGGGCAGGTACACCTGGCCCTCGTACTTGCTGGAGGTGTGCACCACCTCCACGCGAGGGAAGCAGCCCAGGGACAGCGCCTTGGACAGGATGGCGAAGGCGCCGGACAGCATGGCCTGGCTCGCGATGATGGCCGCCATGATCGCCACCACGAACACCGGCCAGAACATGGGCGCTGCATTACATTGTTTTTCTTAGCTCAAGTTCTTCAGCTTTGGCATACCTTTTTTTTCCAACTAATTTCTTACTTGAATACAAGAACAAGATTCGTCGAAAAAAAGGAATACACGAACAGGCCATTGATCATTCATTGGATTGTACCTGGGATGGACTTGAAGAAGGTGTCCGCGACGTTTCCAGGAAATTTGCGCAGATAGGCCGCCTGACCCATGTAGCACAGTGCGACCGAGGGGAAGAGGACGCATGTGAAGCTGATCTGCAAGAGCGAACGGATAATTTGGTAGGGAGTAACTACTGTAGCAGCTAGAGAGATGTTGCCCTCCTAGAAACTGAAGAGTGGAACACTGAAACAAAATTATAAGCTATGATGCTGCTGCCTGCTCGTACCTGAATGGCCCTGATGTTGAAGTGGCCGAGGTCTGCAAACATGGCCTCGGCGCCTGTTTCCACATGATATTGCAAATGAACATGAGCCATGGGATTTGCTTGTATAATCAAAGTTGTGAAATCGAAGAGACATAACATCACCTGTGGTGCAGAGGATGGCACCCCCCAGAGAGACCCAGGCCTCCTTGCCGTTCACTCTGAAGTACTCGACGATGTACATGGGGTTGAAGGCCCGGAGGACGGTGATGTCATGCACGACGAGGTTGTACAACCCAGTGCCGGCGATGAGGAGGAACCACACGGAGATGATGGGCGCGAAGGAGTAGCCGACCTTGTCGGTGCCGAAGCGCTGCACCCAGAAGAGCACGACCAGGATGGCCACCGAGATCCAAACCACTTCCGCTGTAGCGCAAAAAACGACACCAGAAACTGATTCAGAACGAAGCTACTACTCCCATCTACCATGCATGAAGCAGGATCATCACAGGTGGTATGAGTTGGTATATGAATGCTAGCTGCAGCATACATTGGGTCAAGTTGGGCACTTTCTCCCTGATCCCACTCACTGCCGAGAGCACTGCAAGAACAACCAAAACCCATCATTAGCAACAGATCGATTAGCACTCTTATTCGAATCCATAAATCGGCGTATGTATGTACTTGATTTGTGCAAGCAGCTTATTGCCATATATTCCCGTACCAGAGATTGCTGGCGTCAAGGTCCCGTCGCCCATGACCATGGATGTGCCGAGGATGGTGATGGTGAAGAGCCCGACCTTGGCCGCCTTGCTGGACTCGAGCTTCTCCTTGAGCCACTGCGCCCTCTGCAGCCTGGAGCTGGGCGCCTGGACGCTGTAGCTGGACACCGTCGCGTCCTCGCTCTGCTGGTCCGGGATCATCCTGATCTTGGCATACCGCGATATCAGCGAGTAGAGCGCAAACGTTCCTCCTGTTGCATATATATGGAACACGACCGACCAAAACCATGTCAATCACGGCCATTATTTTGCTTCGATCAGGTGTCAATAACGAATGAAGGAGGTAGCTCACCGTCGCCGTTGTCGTTGGCGTAGAGGACGATGAAGACGTACTTGAGCATGGGGATGAGGATGAGGGTGTAGAGGATGAGCGAGAGCACGCCGAGGAGGTCGTCGGGGTGGCGGATGCCGTCCGGGAACGTGCTCGAGTACACGTACAGCGGCGACGTCCCGATGTCGCCGTACACGACGCCGATGCTCTGGAACGCCAGCATCAGCGTCCGCGCCCAGCTGCCCTGTACCATCTCCTGTCGTGTCACACTCTATCTATCTATCTATGAACAACAGGTGCATGAGCTAGCAATGTGTTCCTGACCCCAGAGCCGTGGTGCTTCTGGTTGGACACCTTCTCGGCGTCGCCGTAGAGCGAGTCATGGCGCTTGAGCCTCTCGGCTGCCGTGGCGGGGCTCTCGGCTTCGGCTGACGACATCTCTTCGTTCCTCGTTCGCTGGTGATGTCTTGATGCGTCCCAACCCCGAAATGGCTTGCAGGGTTTATATATGGTGGATCTACTGAAGAATCTCTAGGCTTCAGATCCCGGTGTCCTGTTACAAAATCTTGTGTTATGGTGACAAGCCGAAACTCACTTCACAAAATATTCTGAAAACAACTATGCAGATGGGACACAAGAGCCTGAAGACTAGGATGAAACCGGGAGGATCAGCACCAAGAAACGTGAAACGATCGGCTCGTTTGTTGGTTCAGAAGTTCAGAACAAACAGAAAAAAATGCAATGAATGAGCAATAATATAATGGTCATGGCTAATAATCTACAATCTGACAAGATTGAAAAAAACGATATATATGAATGAAGCTGTGATCGAGATCCCGCCCGGGGGAGGAGAAGGCCGGGGAGGACGGCGGAGGAGGAGATACCGGCCGGGATCCGAATGGTGGAGGGGGCGCTGGAGACGCTTATATCTCCCCCGCCGCGCTCAAGGATAGCAAATCCCTTGGTTTGGTTTGCTCCCCTGTCGCCATCTTATTATACGCACGCCATTCACAGGGGAAGATGCCATCGCCCCGCTGGGGGAAACGTACAGCCTCCACTACCAAATCTGGAGGCGATCAGCTCACGCGGCCGCCGCCGCCTTGCCAAACGAACAGGCTGTGCCTGTGCTGCTGGGGGCCGGGATGTCCTGTGTTGGATCGCTGGCCTCCCTGTCCTACGTCTCCCTCTGAACCTGCTGCCATCGAGTACGCGCGCGGTTTCTACGCACGGTTAGTTTCACCTGTCAGCATAACGCGCACAAGGAAAGATCTTTGGCTTGCCAGGTGTGGCTTGGTCGTCCAGCATGCATATGCATGCATTGGCTCTGTTTTGGTCACGAGACGAGTGAAACGGAATGCCGTGTCTTCAGCCAGGAAGGAAGAGGCGGGGGGGATGGCCAGTTGGCCACCGCCGGAAACTAGTGATGGCGCTGATCTCACGAGATCGAGCTCCCCATGGGACCAGGGAGATATTGTGAGGATTCTTCTGAATGGACTACCACTTTAGGCCGCATACTTCGTCTTCTTTGGAACACGTGAAAGTTACTGGAATTTTATGTACAAAAAATGTGTATATTGGTCATTAATTCTATATGCAAAGAGATACTCTTGACTAATCAATGGGTAAATCTATTCTGTAAAATAACAACGATCCATGAAATTTCAAATAATAGTACTTGTCGAATATAGAATTAATGACCAATACACAATAGTATCTAGGTTCTGACTTTTTAATACAACAGTATCTCTTAGGCTGTTTGAACCGGCACCCGGTATCCCGTTCTGCAGTACGCATATGACGTAATATCTGCTGCAGCGGTGTACTGGGAGGCGGGCGCTATCGCAGCGGACCGCCTCACCTCCGCCAAATCTAGCGGAGGTAGCGGCCGCGCGGCCCAACTGTTGCGCATGCGCGGAGGCCTCCGTCGCCGCTCCGCGTGAGCCCCCGCAACCCGCTGCCGAGGAAGGAGGACGCCGACGAGGGAGGGAGAGGGAGGACGGCGTGAGGGAGGAGGGCGTCGACGAGGGAAGGGGAGGGAGGAGGGCGCCGCGGTGCTCGCCCGGATCCGCGCCTGGAGGGCTCGCTGCCGCGCTTCCCACCTCGCCGCCCGCCCGCCCCCGCGCCACCCATCTGTTGCCGCGCCGAGCCGCGTAGGCCGCCGGTAGAGGAGAGGGAGGAGCGCCGCCAACCGGAGAGGAGGGAGGAGCAGCGTGGGCAAAGGGGGGGTGCTGGAGGAGGGGTGGCGCGGAGGGGATGGTGCGGAGGGGGTGGCTGGGAGGCGGCGGCGGCGGATGCGGAGGGAGAGGAGAGGAGGAGGGCGGCCGCCGCACTTGGCCGCCCACCGCCGCGGAGCCACCGCGCTCCGCCGTGGAGACCGCGGGATTGTGGTGGTGGAGGGAGAGGGAGGAGGGGGGAGGCGGGCCACAGAGGCGACGGAGGGAGAGGGAGGTGGGGGAGGCGGGTGGCGGCGGAGGGAGAGGGTGGAGGGGGAAGGCGTGCCGTGGAGGCGGTGGAGGTGAGGCAGGGGAGGTGGCAGGGGCAGCCGGAGGGGGAGGCGGTGAGGAGCCAAGGGAGGGAGTCGGGGGAGTGGAGTCGGCGTGGGAGAGAGAAAGGAAGGAGGCGGAGGGAGGAGGGGAGAGAGAGTGAGGAGAGAGAATGACGGGTCGGAAAAAAATATATGACATGTGGGTCCATTGGTGGTAGTTGGTATAGAGGACATGATATAGAGTATGACGAGTGCGGAAAAAATTAAGGTAGATGAGAGAATCTCGATGACCAGGACATCATATTTCTTTTAGAGAATGAATTTAGAGTATAACGAGTGTGGATAGACTTAGCCCATCACGAACGGCGGGTTGAAAGCAAACTATCGTCCAACCTAGCACACTCACAAGTCGACTCAATCAGTAAAGAAAGCGAATCATATAGGACACAGAAAACCCGATTCACAATCTGGAGTCGAAACAAGAATAAATCCAACATGAACAGTGTTGCCTACCTGCCACTCCCACTCGTCAGGGCATGCTTGCCCTCAAAAGAAACTTTTCTATCGAAACATGGGATCCATAGATCGGTTATCCTCATGAATCAATTCGAGAGATTACATGGCCCTCCTTTTTCTTGATAAATTAATTCATCACTCGAGATGGCCTCACCTAACCAAACAAACATGAAACTATTTCAATTTCATTGATAAAGATGAATTTTTTTAAGAGTAAATTTACTGGCCAATGCTTTAAATATTAGATGGTTCTCATCTAGGTCCTTATATTATGAAATTTCATTTATATATCCTTCATCTATTTAAGTGGAGGTCTAGGATAAACCAGCCATGTTCAATTTATTTAGGTCCTCCATAGTTAATTAATAACCTTCCTTTCTTCACATCCCTTTCAAACATTCATTGCACCGCCATGGTCTAGCATCCTTTCTCCCTTTTTAGCCTATTCCCCAATTTCGCGAATGCAATCAGTTACCCCTTCCCTTGGTAGGCTCCAAATCCATCAAATTGGACTGCATTGAGGGTGATCCAAGCTCATATTCATCGATAAGGGAGCCACCATTGATTACATGCCCAGATTGCAAAAGGTGATAAGTACTTGAACTCAAGTCGATCGACAATGCCCTGGTGCAAAGGCCATATCTTCTACTTATGCCAAAATCACAAGCATTGACTTCCAAGAGAGGGTAACCAGTGAGTAGCCGACAAATGACAAGACTTGGTTTGGAAGTTATAAAGAAAATGGACATAGTATAGGCCATTGATGGTTTTGGTGATTGTGTAGCAACACTATATTGGTACTTTCAAAGTTTGTTAGTATGCAAAGACTTAGTCTCATGAATACCACATGATAGACTTGTGTGATCAAACACCTTAAACATGGTCAAGTGGACGCGTTGAAGACTCTACAAGATCATGTATCCCAAGACAGCAAAGAAGAGAAACTCGGATGAAAACATGCAAAGACATGAAGCAAATCCTGCTAAAGAATCATCATCGACATAATCACCAGCACAGTCAGCAATCACCGATTTGATCGCTGGATTGATCGGAATTAATATTAGAAGACGCCAAGACGGTTTTTGTGTACACCAACTCAATTGGGAATTGCATCGGTGATACACCATATTAGTCAATGATGAAGGTGTTGAAGTTCTCAAACCTTTTGTAGGTCACCTGTCCGACCAACGAAGCCAAAGTATCCAACATCAGATCAGTTGGTATTGATGGCGTGGAGAAGTTTTGCCTGGAGATCAACGATTAAATCAATGATATCACCGATACATTCATCGAATTATCCATTGATGTGTGTGGGGTAGTAGTGGCGCAATTGCTAGTTGAGGAGGCATCACCGATTCATCCAACGATGGCCTTCTTGTGTTCACCGACATAGTTGCAATAACTACTTTTCTTTGTTGGGACTATATGTACCCCTCCATCCGGCCATTCGTAGGGTGGTGGAGCATTGCGAAGCTTGATGCATGTATTCCACACATATTTGAGAGTTATATCTAACAAAGTAATTAAGGCAAGAATAGGGAAATTATTAGTAATAAGGTTTAGGTCTTGATTTTTGCTAGTTTAGGCCTATTAGCAAATTCCTTTAGGTATTATCCTAAAGTTATGTAAGGTTGAAGCACCTCTTTGCTATTGGTGCTTGCACACACCTAGAGCTATAAATTATGAGGTTTTAAGTCCCGTGAGATCCTCAACCACGTTTGTAGAGTGGTAGCTGGTAATTGTGAAAGAAAGGAAAGGCCCTTAACGCAGTTTGTCAATGCTCTACCTATTGAAGATGACGAGGGGCATCCGAAAAGAGGCAAGGCAAAGATCCGCTTGCATGTGGGGAAGGCCCGTCAGCTATCCATGAATGGAATTAGTTGACCTTGAGCTTGGCTCTTGTGCGGGCATTCCCTCATGAGGGGCTCCTGTGAGGATTAGTGGAAAGCAAGTGGTTTCCAATACCTCAGCAAAAATATCACCGTGCCATTTCTTTAACCCTGTTAGATTCCTTATTGCTTATTGCACTACTTTCCGCATTTAACTTTTCTAGAACTGTGTAGTGTAGTTTATAGAATTGGAACCTACGGTGCAAAACTCTTTTGTGGTAGAGATAGCGTCACATAGAAAACTTTAGTGCACATCTAGATAAAAATTAGAACAGATTTTTACATGTGCTTAGAGCTTTAGTATTTTAAAATACCTAATTCACCTCCCTTTTAGGTTGTCATGGTTCCTTCAATAGTAAATCCTAAGGTGATGTCATCACCCATCCGTTACAAATTGGGTAGTTGCGCGCTTGTTGGCGGTCGTTACGGCACGTTTTCGACCACCAATACTCGAGAATAAAAGAGGATATATGTGACATTCCATGCACTTAAGTTTATTTCTAATAAAGTCCCATGAGTTTTGGTGAGTTTCACTTGTGTAGGTACATTAATGAGAAATACGTGCTATAGGGGTCGGAATTGACCGATTCGGCCGAACGACACGATTCGGCCGGTTACCCCCCTTAGTCGTACACGACATAAAGCACAACCAAAATTCGTCCATGTCAACAAAGACCAAGCGATGACCGTGCATGGAACGTGGACGACCGCCACCACTTCTGGGCTGAACCAACATGAAGACCACCTGGATCAAGTCATCCACGAAGCCCAGGAAGCAAAGGCGGTGCAGAGAGGGTCGGCCATGGGCCAGGCCCAGTTCGGCCGAACCCAAGCCTTCGGCCGAACCGCCCCAGCTGCCAAACCGACCAATGGAGCAAATCCCAGCCCTTGGGGAACAAGGGCGGTGCATCCAGTGATTCGGCCGAACTGGAGGGTTCGGCCGAATCCACCCATTAGCCCGAATCCAAAGATTCGACCGAATTGGCCGGAGCACCGCCTCTCACTCCCTTGGCTGCCACTCCATATTCACCGACCTTCTCAAGCTATAAATAGAGGGGGGTCACTCACTTGTAAACCCACATCAAGCCAAGGAGCTCTCATTTCCACTTCTCTCTAGTAGAGTTAGGATAGTTTAGTTGGGAGTTAGAGTTGAGTCGAGCTGTGCCTCGAAGATTCTGGAGTCGTCTTCAGAAGCTCTGGTATTAGCTCTTGTATCTTTTCCTTTTCTTTCTGCAAGAGTTTGAGTTATCAATATAGTTATCTTTGTCATCTTATCTGAGTTATTTATATCCTGCTTCTACTTTAGTCTAGTTGCAAGTATTTCTGGTTTAGACTATAGTTGTTGTAATCCTAGTTCTCCCAGTTCTAGATTCAAGTCTTTGCCTTGGCGGGTTCTTCGTTTCTGCTCAATACTTGTGGTGAACTGTCACTAGGGTATTGACAGGATTGCTTGCTTCTGCTAGCGGAGTAAGTAGTTGTAGTCTAGCGTGGGTGTGGTACCTAGACTAGTCCGTAACCTTAGAATATCCCTGAGTTGGCACTGAGGTGGTAGCCGTTAGGTGGTGACAGCCCTATACGGACTTCGTAACTCATCACGCCTGGCTCGGCCTGTAGGATCCCCAAACGTGCAGGGTTGGAGGCACTCCTTCTCACCCCTTTCTGTGTCTCCGGTTTTGTGTCCCGAAGTCAATGTCTCAGCTTATCTTGATCTGTTAGAGCTAGTTCTCAACCCTTGTATTCTAACCCAAGTAACCCAGATATACAATACCCATGAATCCTCTATCTCTTCTCGTTGTCCTCCCAACTATCTACTCCTTCTCTTTCTTACCTGAGTCTCCCTTGAGCCGTGTGTCACGGTATATCCACTCCTATCCAATACCGTTATCCCCCGTCTTGTTAGTCGTGTACCCTTCTCTGATAGTCTCGAATATCTGTTTGCTAGTACTCTTGCCATAAGCTTCCCTGGGGAAATATAAATTACGATACCTCGGAATACTCCCTGGTGAAGTGCTACAACGGTGATTCTGTGCGCTTGTAGAATATTTATATATTTTACTAAGCCATAAGGAAAACCACTGAAACACTCCTACCCTAGTACCGGGATTCTCAATCCAGATATTGGATCGTAAGAAGTGTCAACAGTGCTCCACAAGTTGTCACACTCACCATCCACTGGATCAATCTGTGTTGCCTTCGACTACAACCTAAGGCCACAGTCAATTGTCGTCGTGTTGTAGTGTTTGTTAGGGCAACTCCAATGGAGCTCTCATCTCACCCCTCAGCTTTCTTTTAAGAGTTCAAAGGGCAAAATTCCTCTCCAACCGGGCTCTCATATCAGCCCCGCGTGATAAGAGGGCCTCATTTTGGGTGCTTGAGCTCTCACATCTAGGAGCTCCTACCGGAACCCTCATCCACATTTTGGGTGATTGAGCTCTCACATGTATGCTTGGTAGTTACACCACATTGATTTAAAAAATAGATAAATAAATAAATATAGGAGGCAATATGGGAGTTCTGTTGAAGTGCATAGAGAAGTAGGAGGCTGAGTTCAGGATGAGAGGTCCTCATACGAGAAAATTAGGGCTCAAGTTTGAGAGTTCCATTGGAGTTTCCCTTACCCCTCAACAATGATCACTGGTGCCAAATAGTGGGCATCCCTGCTGGCACCATATGCTGATGGACACGTTGCAATCGTCCCTTAGGATTAATTCATATAATTTTCTAGATATTAAACATGATTTTTTTATCATTTTTAGAAAGTATATATAGGAAAAATAAACCATTTAAACCAGCTAAAGGGCTAAAATTTGTTCGGCTCCTATACTTTAATTGTAAAAGATATCTTTTTTTTGAGTTGGATGACCAAAATTGAACTTTCATGATAGTTCAAAATAAAAATGGACTTATTTCTATTATAAATTGTACTCTTAGCATTGAGGTGGTTAAAATGACTTATTTAAAAGAAGATGAGCAAACATATTTGCATATGATAAGACATATCCACTATTGTATCATACAATGATCTAAAAGAACTGTATATACATATACGCACAAACGCATGTCCAGAATGTGCATCCTCCTAAGGATGAAAATGGTCGGGAATGGTCGGGAAAGCTCCTTGACCAATTTCGCTACTGTATTTTTTAGCCCGGAACGGGATCAGTAGCGGAAATGCCGGATGGGAAAACGAAACCGATATTACGGGATATCGAAAATAGAACCTTTCGAGCAGGAACATGTCGATAGCGGTCGGGAATCGATAATTCAAATCGGGAACAACGACGCATATGACCACTTCAAACATTCATCTTAACATAAGCAATACAACCATAACCAAGCCGTCAGTACAAATTAATTGCACGAGCATGAATAATTAAGTTCAAATGGCCACGGGCCATAGCAATACTTAGACGCTAATACGCTAAAGAACTAGTCACGTGCATAACAGCACATGACCACAAGTCCAAGATCATATCTGATCAAATGACAGATCTCAAGTCATGAAGTCCCACATGCCATGCAGTACATGATACATCACAAATAGAGATTGCAAGTCCAAATCAAAAGACAAACATCCCAGATTCCCAGCATAACACCCAAACCCAAAAGTCTGACTTGCAACTTTTCTCCAGGTAGCAGCACTGCAGCAGAACTCTACATGCCAAAGCCAAAGTCCAGTTCACTAGCATGGGGTCTGTCCACCTCATCGTCGCTATATGCAACTTCATCATCCTACAACAAGTGGAACCGTGGAGAGAATCAGGTACTGTGCAAATGTGAAAACAACCGAATAGGCAATATGTACTGAAATATTCTTTGTAAAGCCATGATAGGAAGCAAAAAAAAGATGATCTGGTGAATTTGGTAAAGTTTTTATACAGCAACTTGATATTGTTTTTTATACAGCAATTTGGCATCATATTCTTGATTATATACATACCTAACGCTTCAACTTTTCAGCAAGGACCTCTATAACTTCAAGATCACCAACAATTGAACCAACCTTCTTATCTGAAAATGAAAGTTAAACCAAGAGATAAGTCAGCAAACTATATTATGGTAAAATTGAGTACAAACTGAAATTGAGTGGCTTTTATAACCTCTTCTTCCTGCAGCAACCCAATCTTTCTTGCATATCAAAGCTTCCACCATTTCAGGATCAAGTCGGCTGCGAAAAGGATCAACTACACATCCACCAGCACTAAAGGCGGATTCAAAAGCTACAGTTGAGACTTGTACAACAAGCAGATCACGGGCTATTTTTGCAAGAATTGGATACTCATTAATCTGGTTCTTCCACCATGCTAAAATATCAAACTGGCCACTAAGCCTCAAAGGTGGATCTGCCATATATTTCTCCACCTCATTCATGCTATCCCCATCAGGTCCACTAGACTCGCATAAGTAGCTCTCTAGTTCATCATCTCCATTGTCGACTAACAGATCTGTTGTATCCACATCCTTAGGTTCATCTGATATACTCTTAGGCCTTGAAGATGATGGTTCAACAGTAGCATAAAATTGGTACAATTTCTTGATTACATCAAAAAGTTCATCAACATATACTTGACATGCATTGCCATGGAATTTTCTCATGTAAAACTCTATAAGCCTTTTCTTGTACCTAGGATCTAGAAAGCAAGCAACAACAAGTGTGGTTGATGACTGCTTCCAATATTTTTTAAACTTCCTACTCATATTAGTAGCCATTGCACTAATGGTGATATCTTCACTAAGACATCAATCATCTAGCAGAATCTTTATCTCACAAAAACCTCTATAGAACAGATTTGCAATAGGATATAAAGTTCCAGACAGAAGCTCAGTGAGATCAAAGAATTTCTTCAAGCATTGAAAGCGTTTGTAAGCCATAGCCCATTCACTAGGAGATGGAGTTATTTTTTTATCTTACGACAATCTGATGATTTAAGCCTCATGAATGCAGCCTTATAGTACAAGGCATCTTGAAGCATCAAATAGGTTGAGTTCCACCTAGTTGCAACATCAATAGATAGCCCCTTTGTTGTATCCAATCCACACTCAGTTGCACTCCTCATGAGCTCTTCCCATTGCAATGGAGACCCCTTGACGGTAAGCACCAGTTGTCTAATATTCTCAATTGTGGGTGCAATTACACTCAAACCATCCCTAGCAACTAAGTTCAGAATATGACAAGCACACCTCACATGAAAGAATGCACCATCACATGCCAATGCAGATAGAGCAATACCATTGGAATTCAAATAAACAATAATGTCGTTGACTGCTACCTCATTGGCCGATGCATTATCCGGTGTAAGAGAGAACAACTTCTTGTCAATATACCAATTAACCATGAGTTCAGTGAATGTTTCAGACAGTTTATACCAGTATGGCAGCCCTGTACATGAACAAAGTTGACAATCCTTTTCTGAATACACCAACTTTCATCTATCCAATGTAAGGTGACACACATGTATGACTTATTCTGATTTGAAGTCCACATGTCCATTGTGGCACTAAGGGTGTGTTTGGTTGAGCTGTGGCTTTTGGAAAAGTTGTTGTGGGCTGTAGAAAAGCAGCTGTGGCAAAAGCAGAAGACCATTTGGTTAGATGTGCTATCAAACTGTAGGTTGTAATACCCTTAGATGCCTGAAGACATGTTTATATGAAAATTGCTCATAACAAAATAATTTGTTCACTAGTTCACGTAAATATGACTATTTAAGCAAAGTAAAAAATAAATTGTAGTTTTTCATCTTTAATAAAATGATGAGTCCACATAAATGCAAGAGTAGCTCCTCTTGCCCTTTCTTGACTATAGCTTTCAATTTATCATCCATCTACGGAATACAATAGTAGAAAAATTATACACCGGCACTCTGACAGTGCCCAAATCATGCATGCATGTGTGTGGGTTCTTGTTGATTCTCACTATGCTGTTCCTGGCAACTTCGAAATGGACAGATGACTACGGCGAGCCCCTGAGGCAAGAACACCAATCGCTACTACGGCGAGGCCAACAGCACCATGGACAAAGTTCAGGTTCGTGAGTGCTCTGCTCGCTAACGCGGCTTCCATTCCAACAGAAAGAAACAGATTGATTCTGACCGCCCGCCATGTCCGTGAGCCCGGCAGATCGAGAAGCAGAAGCAGGACGACACCCTCGATGACCTCAGCGGCGTGCTCGGCCAGCTCAAGGGCATGGATTTCGACATGGGCTCCGAGCTTGACAGGTGGGCGCATTGCTTCCTTCACTCGTCGAATGAAACCACAATAACAAGCAGCTCCGTGGTTGTTGCGGAGGCAGGGCGGCCGGCGGACTTCGGAGCGGTGACCGGCGACCCTAGGGGCGGCGGGGGCGGCTAGTGCGCTTCTGGGCAACGGGACGGGCGAGCCGCGGATGGTCTGAAGAAGCGCCCCCGATGGGAGCACACGTGGCATGAACGGTCGAGGCAGCGGCGGGGGGAGGCGGGCGGCGGCAATCGGGCAGGAGGCGGCCGACAGCGACCGGGGAGGAGGCGGGTGGCGGCGGGGGAGACGGGAGTGCAACGGGAAAGAGAGGGTCACGGGATAATAGAACGAACCATTTTTTACATAATCAGTGGCATGGTGGGTAATTTCATGACCTAAAAGCTGGTGAAAGCAGGGTCTGACCTGCTTTCAAATTTGTACTAGACAAAAGCTGCTTTTGGCTGTGACTTTGGATGACAGCCAATCCCTTTGGTTGGGCTTTTGGCTTTTTTGGAAGCAAAAGCAGGTTGAAAGCCCAACCAAAGGCACCCTAAAGCGGGACTTGACAGTATTGAAATAAGCATACAACTTTTCCTTCTCTTGCAAAAACATGTCCAAGATTTCTTTTCTTATGGTAACACGAGACTTGATTGGGAAACTAGGACGCAAGGATTTAATGAACTCCACAAAAAACTCATGCTCAGATATATTAAATGGATACTCATGCATGACTATTGCCAAATAGAACTTCCTCAAACTTGCTTCTTCATCATACATGTAAGGCTGCACATCAGTGATGTCTTTTCCATTCTCCTTTTCCACCTTGAGCTGCCGTTGACCCTTCACAACACTATGTGCAACCCTAGATGTGTCCAAAACCTAGTTGTCCCATAATTGCTCTCTGCTCTACCCTTGTGTTTGCATTTAGGATAGTTGCAATGAGCCCAAATATGTTTATACAACTTCCCATTGTCCTCAACAACCAGCTTATTCTTGGTAAAGTACTGCCACACATCATATGTGCACCTTTTCTGCCTCTTTCCAGCAGGTTCATCTCCATCTAACATAGGATCATCAGTTCATCACCCTCAACAAGGATGGAATTGGCAATATTGGTTCCTTCCTGTCCTTCCACATGTGTTCCACCAACAGCACCACCACTTCCACCAGCAGCTGCAGGATCACTTCCACTTCCATCAGCACCTGCAGGATCACTTCCACTTCCACCTCCACTTGGCAAAGAAACCGCATCAGTCCTAGTTGTCGGGCTAGATGTTGGAGTTCCACTTGTAGATGCCACGGACAAATACAACCCAAGATCTTGACCAGGGCTTTCATTTCCTGCCCTTGACTTCTTAGATCCTGCCAACAGAACAATAGGAAACATCAAGATGTATTCAAACTATTTACAACAAGATATAATATTCCTTTTATATGACTATATTAAAGCATGCTACATTTGTGCAAAGAATCACCGGAATAGTGGATCAGTTCATCAGGTTATCAAGTCTGCATGACTATCTTTCTAATTCACTATTGAGCACTAACATGTAGCACTATGTACAATAGCCAAAAAATCATTTGCTAGCAGTCCAGCACTTCCTAGCGGTAGCAAAAAAAAGTGATTTGCACTTGAACTAATGACCTACATTCATACAGTACTATGAATCAATCAAAATATGGAATGCCTCAACAATCTTTAAGCACAAAGATCCTATCTACATCACTACATGGGACTATGAGAGTACCTGGTGTTGGAGTAGGAGCAAGTGTGCTGCTATTCATGTTCACGTTCACCGGCGCCGGAGGTGGTGGCTCAGGGAAGAGGTGACGCTTTGAGGCCGAAGATCCTGAAGCAGAAGCAGAAGCATCTGTTGCGCTTGCACCTCCAGCTCCAGTCGGCGGCTTCATGTTCGTGGACCAGCGTCACGACTCACGAGTGGATCTACGAGAGTGCAGCGGTCGATGGACAAGCAGAGGGCCGGAGGGGCTTGGCTGGCCGTGTGGTGGCGACCGCCCGGCGGCGAAGGGCCCTGGGCAGCCGCGCCTTGCAGTCTTCAATCCGCGGCGGGCCGGCGGCGGCAAGAGAAGCCAATGAGCGAGATTGGGTTTGGGAGAGAGCGGCGGCGGCTTAGGGTTGGGAGGGAGTGTGAGTGGGAGAGAACGACGGGGTGCTGGGTAGTCATGCGCGGGTGCGCGGCGACTGGGAGGGAGTGGGAGTGGGTCGGCTTAGGGTTTCTTGTTGGGCTGGGCCGAGGGAAGCGCATATGGGCTGAATGGTTGGCTGTGCTCTCCAAATATAGGAATTATCGAGGGAATTTTCCCGGTCAAATACGGGATCCGAGAATACGGTCAGGAAAAGACCCCAACTGCTACCGCTCCCGCATCCGCCGCATTTTCCCGAATTCTTGTTTTTCCTGTGAATACGATATACGATCGGTTTAGACGGTCTACGGTGCCGGTCGGGACGGAATTTTCCCGTCCCGTTTTCATCCATACATCCTCCTAGCTTCTTGCAGCGATGCTGCAGACCGATTGTAACAATGTTGCCTGATAAATTAATCTATATTCCCAAAAAAGAAAAGATAATAAATCCGGCGTGTTAGCCTCGAAGCTAATGACTTGCATATGGAACGGGGAGTAGAGTGGAGTAATTTCAATCAGATTCCATATATAATGCATATTTGAGCACTTGTTCAATCACACATGGGTCAAAAAAACAGTTTGTCGTCTCCACGTATCTCCCTTTGCAACTCTTGTGGCAGGCAAACTCGATCAGAATCTAGCAGAGATTTACCAGCAGCTTGGCAGCTGGAGCGCCACGACTGAGCCAACGTTTACTTCTCGAATTTAGGGGCAAACTTTGACCTTTTAAAGTACGTGCGCCACTGTAGCATTTCATTTGTATGCGTAAAAGATTGTCCAAAAATTGATTAATTAGGTTTAAAATGTTCGTCTCGTAGAGTACAACAAAACTGTGCAATTAGTTTTTAATTTCATCTATATTTAATACTCCAGGTATGCTATGACATTTTGATGCGATGAAAATCTTCTTTTTATATAGTGAATTTTGGGGTAGACCAGGCTGACCAGTGACATATACTGCGCATGCAGGCTGCTGGGACGTGACAATTATCGAATAATGGCCGGACGACTGCTGAAAAATGGAGTAGTGCTGCACGTCGCCGCTTATCCGTGTCTCCACGATTACTAGGACCTTGTTTGTTTAGATCCTAAATTCTACCCAAAAAATTCACTATGCAAAAAGAAGATTTTCATCGCATCAAAATGTCATAGCATACATAAAGTACTATATGTAGATGAAATCAAAAACTAATTGTACAGTTTTGTTGTACTATACGAGACGAACATTTTGAGCCTAATTGATCAATTTTTAGATAATTTTTCACACATACAAACGAAATGCTTAAGTGGCGCACACACTCCAAAAGACCAAAGTTTGGCTCCCAAATTTGGGAACTAGGCCTTGTTTAGATCCCAAATTCTACTCTAAAATTCACTATGTAAAAAGAAGATTCTCATCACATCAAAATGGCATAGCATGCATGGAGTACTAAATGTAGATAAAATCAAAAACTAATTGCACAGTTTTATTGTACTCTACGAGACGAACATTTTGAGCCTAATTAATTAATTTTTAGACAATTTTTCATACATACAAACGAAATGCTACAGTAGCGCACGCACTCCAAAAGATCCAAATTTGGCTCCCAATTTCGGAAACTAATGCCGATTCGGGAGGCCCAAATTCAGCACTGTGCGTGACTGTAGCATTAAAGGCTATACTGTAGCATTAATTAATTAGGCTCAAAATGTTCGTATCGCATAGTACAACAAAACTGTACAATTAGTTTTTGATTTTATCTACATTTAGTACTCGATGCATGCTATGATATTTTGATGTGATGGGCATTTTTTTGCATAGTGAACTTTGGGGTAGAATTTTGGATCTAAACAAGGCCTTAGTGTGTAACTGACAAACAGACATCATGCATCGATAGCCCCCAAGAAACGCATTATTCCATCAAGTGCATCTGGGTGGGATGGGTTTATGGGAGATAAAGCTGTTCAATCTATCCATACTAGGTGATACCACGCGCGTTGCTGCGGGAATTTATACAAAATTTGAAGATGCAATTTGAAAGTAGAAACACTAAAATATTGCATTGCAATTTTTTTAAACAACAATGTAGAGGAAAACACATTCATTTTATTGAGAGAGAACTACTTAGAAATTTGTAGCACGGTACTCGCAAAGACTAACATAATGCATAGCCGCAGAAAATCAGTAGAAGACATAAATTCATAATTCTAGTGGATGGTGATGTGGACAGCTTGCATGTTGAGAGAAGATCTAGTGGACGGTGACGTGGACATCTTGCATGTGAAGAGAAATAGGGGTGTGACTTTTAGTGGGTACCTTGTTATAGATATGAGCAACGCTAGAGGCTCATGATCGACTTAATCAGAATCGATGTGCACTAGAGTACTCAAGGGACGGTGTACTACCCGAATGGTGATTATTTCATGACTGCCTCAAAGGAAAGGAATTATTCATCATCCTAGCCGGTCGAAAGGTAGTGGAACTTGGCTTAATAATCAGGCGAATATGTGATGGAGACTCGACCAACGTGTGGAATGATCAATGGATTCCAAGTGGGATCGGCTTCAAGACAATTTGCAGGATAGAGGGCGCAAATGCTGTCATTCTGTCAATGTGGCTGATCCGATAGCACCAGGAGGCCGGGTGTGGGATGCAGCTGCTCTAAATCGAAATTTGACCCAAGCTGATGTTCAGGTCGTGATGGAAGCAAATCGTCCGGCCGGGGGAGTGGAAAGGAAGCACAGCACAGAGATCATGAGGCCTCGAGAGCGTCACACTCGGTTTCAAACAACGACCCGAGATGTCAGAAGCTATGGAAGAAGCTCAATATGCCATGTTCATGCCTGTGAGTGACATGATGTATGAAAATGATTAGTTTGTTAGTTTTTTCTTTATATAAAATAAATAATCTAAAGTAAATTTGAGCTACTTATGAGATGTAATAATCAGAGCTAGGTCAAATATGCATACCACAATGGGCTTTCAAAATCATATTTAAACAATATTGTCGTTTGCCTTAACAAAACCACATAACTTGGTCAAAGAAATGATTTAAGCAAAAAATTCCAAGTATGCCCTGTTATTTTCAATGCAGAGAGTTAATCGCTATCCTAGCTCAAAAAGAATAGCTGCAAACTAAAGGATCAGATCACATGTTCCTACATATCACAAACTAATGAATATTTAGGTAACATACCATGGCTAGGCCAAAGTGCCACGATTGCTACAAATGCTCTGAGAAAAAATTTGTTCAGAAAGCAAATTCTTTCAACATGAGAATTTTATCTAATCCCCATTGAACCCGCCTAAGCATTTATTTGTGTTCTAAACTGCTTGCCATCGTCTTATTTTTGCCACTGAAATGAGCCGAGCTTAATGTGTAGACTAAACCTAGAGTCCAAGACTGAACACAGATATACCAAGCCATGGAAAATACTTTTGTTGCAATATCATTATATTGAGCAAAAGAATTCTATTCTAGATTCGAAATTCTCTAGGTGATTATATCACAATAATTGACTACTTTATCCGAGGGTGAGCAATCACTAAATGCAAGCAACATAAACAGAAGAGTAGAAATATTAGTTATGCATTTAATCAAGCACCTTGCAGGCACAACATACTTTGCATGGAGTCATCAGTTGCACACACAAATTCCAGCACCATGAATGAGCTCCGTCTACTCCATGGGTTGCGGCCCAGCCTTCGATGATACACCCACCAGCCTCGCTACCGTGGTCATTGCCTATGTTATTTGGTTCCGACATGTAAATTGGCACAAATATATACGCCGGTGGAAAAATGACTTTTCATCTCCTACTTTTAGTCTCTATTACGTTTTGGCCCGAGACAAATAGATTTTTAGTCTCGGTTCGCATTTTTCTGGGTTCTGGAGGACCTTTAGTCCCGGGTGGGAATACCAACCGGGATTAAAGGTCCTCCACGGGATAAATTAAAAGAAAAGCACACAGGGATGTACCATATGTGCTCTTTAGGTGAGATGATAAGGGAGGCTACACGCGATGCAGAGGTCCTTGGTTTGAATCCCACGAACCGCACCTGCGTACGGTGGCCTCCCCTAGGTGACCCTATTTTTTTTATTTTTTTGGACCCCTTTAGTCCCGGACCGCGTTACCAATAAGATCCCGGTTGGGAAACTAGACTAAAGGTCCCTCCCAAGTAGGACAAATGACAGTTTTCCACTAGTGATATACATCAATTTTTTAAAAAATAGAAATAGAGCATTGAATGATGATGTATTTTGGATATATGGAACCAATGTTTGAATAAGTTGTTAGGTGTCTCTACATAAGTTTCTACTAGATAGGTAAAAGCTACAGCGCGCGGGTCATGCATATGCCAGAACACACGATACAACATCTCTACCTATGTTGTTACGTATTATCTATATAAGGTAATGACATACATACAAAGTGCAGTCTTTATATATTTTTATAAGTTGATGCAATATATCTATCTGACTTATTATGTTATGATATATAAGTTGACACCAAATATACTTTGATCATAACCACTTACTTATATAATTTGTTTTCTAATGCTCCATGCATACATCCTTTGTTGTTCATTAACGGGTCCAAAGTCACTATGCTCTCACCTTATGCAACTATCAATATATATTGAATGTACAGTATCAACATAATAAATGTGAACCAGTTTATGTACGAAGAAGTGGTATCACCTAACTTATACGTTGTGCTATCAAATTATATGAAAACTATATATATATAAGTTATATAGAAACTATATATCAAGTAATACATAGACTATATGTCAACTTATATAGTAATAGTATGTTGACATCGATATATATAACTACTAAAATAAATAGAAAAATATAACAACTTACGTATAAAAAATGGTACTATCAACTTGTATAGAGGCTACCAACTTATATAACAACATAAACAGGGATATGTCAACTTATACATAGTTGTGTCGTCGTCATAAATTGCTATACACTTGCTATAGGAGTAGCTAGTACATATACAACATAAGTTGTCAGGATATAAAAAATTACTCCGAGACGTATTCATCATGAGTCTTGTCTTGTTTTGTAGATGTAATTGTAAAGAAGTATTCTTTGCAACAGAATTAAAAATGAATACTTCTTACTAAAGTTATCACTTTTTAAAAGTTCGAATGCCGTTATTTGATTATCAAGTCACGGCAACATCTCTCCTTTATCAACATGATAGTATCTCAAACTCCATGCACATGGTAGTAATCGATAATTAACTTGTTTGTGTGTGATTATGGGCTTTACGGGTCGTCGTGAGGTATCAGTACACGTCACGACAAAAAGCAAAGGGAGGCCAACGGGCGAAACGGGCCAGGCCGCCCACACCTAAGTTGCGCGTTCGGTGCGGAGCGCGATGGATAGCGAGTTAAAAGTAACTTTAGCAATAGCCCCTACTGATCTCTATTTTTCTTAGCCCTTGTTTAGTTCCCAAAAAATAACCCCAAAGTTCACTGTATAAAAAGAAGATTCTCATCACATCAAAATATTGGTCCATGCATGAAGTATTAAATGTAGATGAAATCAAAAACTAACTGCACAGTTTTGTTGTACTCTGCGAGACGAACATTTTGAGCCTAATTAATCAATTTTTGGTGACGGTCACGCGTCCGAGCTGGTCCGGCGGCGGCGTGGGTGCCCAAGCTCGATCCATCGGTGTGGATCCCGGCCCACGCACGGCCCCGCCGCCTGCGCGTGCCGCCGCCACTGCCCACGGGCGGCCCCAATGCCCGCGCATGCCACCGCTGCCGCCCACGCGCTGCCCCGCTGCTCGCACGCGCCGCTGCCCCACTGCTCGCGCACGCCGCTGCCCCACCATCGCACGCTCGTCGACAACACAACCGACGTGTACTACGCGGGCCTCCTGCTCATCGCCCTCGCCACCGGCGCGCTTGAAGCGTCCCCTCGAAAGAGAGAACTTAATGTGATACAAATACCAGTCCCAGGATGCTGGTTCACATTATTACAACAGATAGTTCAGTACAAAAACAACACTACGGGAGACGGTGGCATTGCAGGGCCACGACAAACAGAACTAACGCTAAGCTCCAGATAAAAAGGTTGATAACATAGAGGTCTTCTTCAGAGTGGCAACGCATGCGGCTTCCAGCGGGTGGCCCTAACACACAGGTAAAGGTTGGGTGCAGAACGAACCCCTCTAGACGATATCCTCAGGCACAAAGTCCGGGTCGGCCTCTGCACAGATTAAGCAAGGGTGAGTACAAACGTACTCAGCAAGCGCAACCACATCCACGGAGGGAGTAACAGAAGTATGCAAGGATTGTAACAAGGATGGCTTGTGGTTTATTTAGCAGCAAAGCAAATTTTATTACACATGCAAAGGGTTGGTTTTCGCAATAGGTTTTCACAAATATTACTTTTAGAAGGAACAATAAATGTAATGCTTTTTCGTACAAGATTCTGTTGCTACCAGATTTCCCATCTGTCGTAGCCCAAGTCTAAAACATTTCTCAGCTCAACCAAACACCAACATTTTCTTACACCAAAACGGGGGACTAGTGAAGTGACCAAGCCGTAACTCGCCCAATGCCGTGGACACGACTATCCGGATAGGTTTTAACTCTGCAGAGGTGTACACAACCACAAGTAGGCTACCACAACAAGAACACCTTAGTGCCAGTGCAGCTCCTATCAAAGCTATTACCCACCATAGTTAAACTGACAAGTTATCACAGACGCGACCAGGGGTTAGCAACCTACCAACGAGGTTCTAACCAGGGGCATACCTCACATAGACCGTATCCCCGGCTCCATGACCCTCTATTGCTCACCAGCACACCACATAACCAGCAGCTCAACTAGTGGGATTTATGCTAGGCCGTTGCCACATACAACGGTCGAGTGGTGGTACGGAAAAATGGGTTAGGCTAGATGACACAACAACATCATCCCAAAACTTGTGACAGGATAGACAACTCCCACCATGCTCAACCACACCGGTTCGAGCTCACCTCGGTATTCCACGCGGAAATACCGTCTGTCTCATCCCACACGGGTACTCATTTTATTTACACAAATCATCTCTTTTAGTTTAAAGCACGCACACGGTTGCTTTTGTAAATACCAAATATTTGTCATGGGTATAATGGTAAAATGTTCCTAAGCCTTTCTAGCAGTGATTAATATTCAAATCGAACATTGTCATATTTAAATATTAATCTAGGTCGTCAAGGAATCAGTCATATCAATCAAGGTATGGCTATCCAATCGGGTTTAGCAGTAAAATTATGCAAGTTTTATAAATCAGGCCATGGGTTGTGTTTATAAAAACTGGGACAACAATATGCATCAAGGGGTGGGATTGCACTTGCCGTTCTCTCAACCCTCGGGGGATTCCTGCCCGGGGTCTTGGTCTCCAAGTTCCTGCTCGTAGCACTGCTCCTCCTCGAGTCCTTCCTCGTTCACAGCGGAGTCTACGGCACACACAAACAAACACCCAATAAATAAAAGAAAAAGCTTTTATTGAGCTCAGAAGGAAAGAACGGAAAACGAGAGCGAACGATGATGACATGATTATTTTTGAGTATGGACTGGTTGGGTTTGGCGGAAATATATTGGTGAATATTGTGGTGGAGTTTGGGGTCAAACGGGATTAATTTGGCGCATGAAATGACGAGCTTAGTGGGGTTTAGGGGCTGTTTATAAAGAATAAGGGCCTTTTTGTAATTAGGGGAAAGTTCAGGGGCCTCTGGTGAAGTAAACAGAGAGAGAGGGAATAGTGACTGAAGGGCTGCGGGTTAAATTGGTGAAAGTCCAGGGGGTTTTGCGCAAACGCGTCAGAGAGAGAGAGTTTAAAGTTTGGACGGCGGGTTGATTAGCGGAAAGGGTAGGGGGTTATCCATAAAAGTCCCTCTTCTATCTCGCGAAACAGTGCCGGGGGGGGGGGGAGAGCGACGGCGGCGGCGCTGTCCGGCCAATCGCCGGCGATTGGGGCTGTGGCGGTGGACGGGATCAGGGGGGAAAGAGAGAGGGGGTCACGGCGAGTTCACCCATGCCCTTACCACGGCCGGAGGTGGGGCGTGGAGGGCGGTCCTCGAGAGCAGTGGCGGCGGCGGCAATGGCGAGTGGGGCGGCGGCGCTACGGTGGCGGAGGGGTCCAATTGGAGGGCGGGTGAGCTGGTGATGAGGGGGAGGGTGCTCAGGATCCCATTTATAGGCGCGGAGGGGTGGTGAGAGAGTGGGCCGACGAGAGGGGTAGGTCGGGCGGCGTTAATGGCGTCCGGCGCTCGGGTACGGCGATGGCCGGCGGATTTCGTGCGGGGATTGGTACGACGACGCTGTGGAGGTGCTGCTGCTGTTCTTGTCGCGTGTGTGCGTCGTGACGCGGCGTGCGTGCCCGAGCGGATGGGGCCGCGGCGAGGACGGGTGGTGGCGTGCAGGAGCGGCGCGATGGTCGGCGGTGCGTCGGTCGAGGAGCTTGGGTTGGCGGCACGGTGGTGGTGTACGACGGTCGGGCGATCGAGTCAAGTGAGGGGAGGAGGAGCAGAGGAAACAGGGGAGGGAGGGAAAAAGAGGGGAGAAGGGAAAAAGAAGAAAAGAAAAAAAGTAAAGAGGGAAAAAGGAAGAGGGAGAGAGGGAAAGAAAGGGGAGGGGACGGCGGGAATCGTGGCGGAAAGCCGACGGCGTCGGGGTTGGTCGGACCCGGCGGTCGACCCAAGGGCGGGCGACACGCGACGGGACGGAAAAGACGGCAGTGATCGAGATGCGGACAGGAACAGAGAGAGGGGGGGGGAAACAAGGCGGACGGGGATGGCGGAAGCGGGAGCTCGGGCGGTAAAACCTTTGAAAGATTTTCACCGGGTTTGTTATATAGGTGATTTTCCCAGAGACTAAAACGCGGTCGTTACAGCGCTGCTCCCGGGCCTCCTGCGCGCTGCGCACCGCCGGCCCTGTGTCGCGCCGGCGCCGGTTCTCTGCGCGCTGCCTGCCTTGGGAAGGAGAGAGAGAGGAGCAAAGCAAAATAAAAAGTAGGGCCTCCTACACACGCGTGGGAGAAGGGGTCAGACGAGAAAACATAGGTGCCTCCCTAGAGCAAGGACCTAAGGGCTCTACTGGAGTGGATTTTTTTCTCGGATTTTACTTTTTTAGAAACACAGAACAGACACAAACACTCACAAACACGCATGCACACTCATCCCAATAAACACACGCATCCCTATGAGCACCTTCGAGAGACCGAGCCGGTAGATCTCGAGATTGACGTAGTCACCATAGGCGCCTCGCTATCGACGGAAACGTCGCCTACCACTGAAACAATATAAAAAATGGTACTATCAACTTGTATAGAGGCTACCAACTTATATAACAACATAAACAGGGATATGTCAACTTATACATAGTTGTGTCGTCGTCATAAATTGCTATACACTTGCTATAGGAGTAGCTAGTACATATACAACATAAGTTGTCAGGATATAAAAAATTACTCCGAGACGTATTCATCATGAGTCTTGTCTTGTTTTGTAGATGTAATTGTAAAGAAGTATTCTTTGCAACAGAATTAAAAATGAATACTTCTTACTAAAGTTATCACTTTTTAAAAGTTCGAATGCCGTTATTTGATTATCAAGTCACGGCAACATCTCTCCTTTATCAACATGATAGTATCTCAAACTCCATGCACATGGTAGTAATCGATAATTAACTTGTTTGTGTGTGATTATGGGCTTTACGGGTCGTCGTGAGGTATCAGTACACGTCACGACAAAAAGCAAAGGGAGGCCAACGGGCGAAACGGGCCAGGCCGCCCACACCTAAGTTGCGCGTTCGGTGCGGAGCGCGATGGATAGCGAGTTAAAAGTAACTTTAGCAATAGCCCCTACTGATCTCTATTTTTCTTAGCCCTTGTTTAGTTCCCAAAAAATAACCCCAAAGTTCACTGTATAAAAAGAAGATTCTCATCACATCAAAATATTGGTCCATGCATGAAGTATTAAATGTAGATGAAATCAAAAACTAACTGCACAGTTTTGTTGTACTCTGCGAGACGAACATTTTGAGCCTAATTAATCAATTTTTGGATAATTTTTCACACATACAAACGAAATGCTACAATGACGCAATGATTACGAAGTGACCCCAAACCCCCAAATCCACACCCCCATTCTCCATCTAAACAAGGCCTTAGTAGGGGTTGTCCCTGCTTTCTGGGTTTGTAAATTCTGTCCACAACTCCAACAATACCCCTACGATCCCTACTTTATATTTGACATATGGGATCCATTTGTCAATAAGCCAACTCTATTTTTTTTCTTATTTCTATTTATTCTCCTTCCTACCTCTTCTTCTTCTTCTTCTTCTTCCCCACACTTCATTCTCTCTCTCTCCCCTGCGCTGCTTCTTTGCCAGCATGGTGACGGTCACGCGTCCGAGCTGGTCCGGCGGCGGCGTGGGTGCCCAAGCTCGATCCATCGGTGTGGATCCCGGCCCACGCACGGCCCCGCCGCCTGCGCGTGCCGCCGCCACTGCCCACGGGCGGCCCCAATGCCCGCGCATGCCACCGCTGCCGCCCACGCGCTGCCCCGCTGCTCGCACGCGCCGCTGCCCCACTGCTCGCGCACGCCGCTGCCCCACCATCGCACGCTCGTCGACAACACAACCGACGTGTACTACGCGGGCCTCCTGCTCATCGCCCTCGCCACCGGCGCGCTGCTCCCGGGCCTCCTGCGCGCCGCGCACCGCCGGCCCTGTGTCGCGCCGGCGCCGGTTCTCTGCGCGCTGCCTGCCTTGGGAAGGAGAGAGAGAGGAGCAAAGCAAAATAAAAAATAGGGCCTCCTACACACGCGTGGGAGAAGGGGTCAGACGAGAAAACATAGGTGCCTCCCTAGAGCAGGGACCTAAGGGCTCTACTGGAGTGGATTTTTTTCTCGGATTTTACTTTTTTTAGAAACACAGAACAGACACAAACACTCACAAACACGCATGCACACTCATCCCAATAAACACACGCATCCCTATGAGCACCTTCGAGAGACCGAGCCGGTAGATCTCGAGATTGACGTAGTCACCATAGGCGCCTCGCTATCGACGGAAACGTCGCCTACCACTGAAACAATAGCACCGATTAAATCTTGGAATAAATCCAAGAAAATGCGATACTAGTGCTGAGTCACACATCTATTTTTTAAGTAGAGCTGAAGTGGGGGTTTGCTGGAGTTGCTGAGTTTAGGTTTTTTCTTTGACGTGTAGCATGCTGCGTGCTTGTTTGATTTGAGAGGAAAAGAGGAGAACAAACTACGGCCCGGCTCACGCTAGTTCAGCCCAACCCAAGTCCAGTCTGAGTGGCCGCACAGTCGCGTGGGTATCAAAATCTGCAGTAGGCCCCATTCTTGTGGGCCACGTAAAGAATAGCATAGTGTGGGCTCACGGCACAGCAGCCGGCCCACGAATGGTCATCCACGAGTACATATACGGCGGTGAGGAGCGCGGGTAGGGTTTCTCCCCTTGCGCCGCCGCCTCCACTCCTCTCCTCTGCTCATCTCATTCTCTTCTCGGATCGGGAGGCGGCTCCCCCAAACCCAAGGTAACCGAGCTCTTCCTCCTTCCCTCTCGCCCCTCGTTTCGATTCATCCCCTCGGGTTCGTGTATGAGCTGTTGATTGACGCATCCCTTGTTGCTCGCGATTGGTTAGTCCTACTAGATCCCCCGGTTTGGTTATCTGTCCTTTGGCTTGAGGTCTAGAGAATCGTGCTTCGATTGTGAGTTTCTGATCTTGTGCTTCGATTGGTGAAGCTTCAGATAGATTAGTTATAGCGCTGCAACTATACGTCACTTGGAGTTATTTGATGTTTCTTCTGTGTTCATCACTTCGGTTCCCGTATGGGTCAATTGTTTTTCGTCATTAGAGCTTAATGATGAGGATATTTAGCTACCTAGATCTATTGTTTCTATGCGGTGTCGTGGGTTTGTGGCCTAAGGATGTCTGTTCATATACTAGTCTGGTTTTGCATGTTTTACCCCAGCGCCAATCATTTGGTTGGCTAGAATGCGCAAATTTGTCTCCCAAAATAAAAGAATTGCTCATCTTGTTCCATATTTTGTTCTATCTGTTATTTCTTGATATGATTCCTGATCCATCTGCAGTGCTGTTCAAGCTTAGATCACACTTATATTTGGTTGGATTCTAACTAGACGTTTTTTTTGTGAAGCAGGAATTCAAATTTTTAGTGTGATATCCAAAGGAAGTCAAGATGGTGAAGTTCACAGCGGAAGAGCTCCGTGGAATTATGGACAAGAAGAATAATATCCGTAACATGTCTGTCATTGCTCATGTGGACCATGGTATGTGCCAGAAGGATCCATCTATCAAACTCTTGATGCTTTATAGTTTGTTTGCAATGCTGCTAATTTGATGTACCATATCTGTTTGGATTGATCGCCTTTTTCTATGCTCAGACTACATATAGGTTCCATTCTACTAGAAATTAAATTTTCATGTGAAGAAATATTTTACTCTTTTCATTCTCAAACTTGTGTTTGGTTACTGCTGTTCATGTGATTGACTTGGATGAATGTAAAAGTTGTAATTGTAGGATTTGGTAATGTTAGGATAAACAAACTAAGTACCGTTGAAGCAAACCTAAATATCAGAACCTATTTCATCGTGCGAGCTTTAAGATTTTCTTCCTTACGAGTCTACTTTTCTGTAGATGCTTCTGTACTTGTACACGTCTATATACTAGTTTTGTATTTGTTGAATTGAGTTTTCATCTCGATATATTTAATTGTAAACTTATACTTGTTATTTGATTGGCATTTACTTGGACAAAGTAAAATCTGTAATCCAAGGATTGTGTAATGCTAGGGTTAAAGTATATTTCACTTCTTGTCTTAAACCAGTAATTTTATCAGGCAAGCTTTAAAATGTTGATTTCTACATCTCTACTTACAACTTAATGCTATTTGTCTGCTTGTTCACTTCTGCTATTTGTTTTTTTTTGAAATTAAGGCAGGAGCACTGCCGATTCATATAAGAAGGAGAAGAATGCGGAGTTTTACAGGATCGATATTACATAATTAATAATAAACTCATAACTCAGAGTGCTAATTAACATATTTAGACAAATCGGCTCTCTCCCTCGCCACAGGCGGTAATTCTGATCTGCATGTCATCTTTAATCAACATTAAAATTCTTGTCGGCAATGCTGTGACCCCATCGAAAATTCTTCTGTTCCTTTCTTTCCTCAAATTCCAAGTAATGTACAACATTACCGCCGCACGTCGGCTTCTGTCGTAAAGCTAATGTCACCAGTAATTTTATCGGGCAAGCTTTAAAATGTTGATTTGTACATTACAACTTAATACTTCTCTGCTCGTTCACTTCTGCAATTTGTTGTAAATATTATTGAATGATGTGTCCTTAATCTAATTTTTAATATGTGTACCCATTCAAGGGTAATGATAACTTCGTGTTAGTTGTACTATGGTTGTTGCCTCAGCATTTTATGATATTGTAATGAGCTGAATTTTTTATTTTCTGATACTCTTTGCAGGCAAATCTACACTCACAGATTCCCTTGTGGCAGCTGCTGGGATTATTGCCCAGGAAGTTGCTGGAGATGTTCGCATGACTGATACTCGCGCAGATGAAGCGGAACGTGGTATCACAATCAAGTCCACTGGTATCTCCCTTTACTATGAGATGACTGAGGAGTCACTCAAGACGTACAAGGGCGAGAGAGATGGAAATGAATATTTGATCAACCTTATTGATTCACCCGGACACGTTGATTTTTCATCGGAAGTCACAGCTGCTCTCCGTATCACCGATGGTGCTTTGGTGGTGGTTGACTGCATTGAGGGTGTCTGTGTGCAAACTGAAACTGTGCTCCGTCAAGCCCTTGGTGAGAGGATTAGGCCCGTCCTCACTGTGAACAAGATGGACAGATGTTTTCTTGAGCTTCAAGTTGAAGGTGAGGAAGCCTACCAGACTTTCTCCCGTGTCATCGAGAACGCCAATGTCATCATGGCGACATACGAAGACAAGCTCCTTGGTGACGTCCAGGTTTACCCAGAGAAGGGAACTGTTGCTTTCTCTGCTGGTCTGCACGGCTGGGCCTTTACCCTCACCAACTTTGCAAAGATGTATGCCTCCAAGTTTGGTGTTGATGAGACAAAGATGATGGAGAGGCTCTGGGGTGAGAACTTCTTTGACCCAGCCACGAAGAAATGGACGACCAAGAACACTGGTTCTGCTACGTGCAAGAGAGGTTTTGTTCAGTTCTGCTACGAGCCAATCAAGCAAATCATCAAGACCTGCATGAATGATCAGAAGGATAAATTGTGGCCTATGCTGCAGAAGCTTAATGTGACAATGAAGGCTGATGAGAAGGAGCTGATTGGCAAGGCTCTCATGAAGCGTGTCATGCAAACCTGGCTGCCAGCTAGTACTGCCCTCCTTGAGATGATGATATTCCACCTTCCGTCCCCGTCGAAGGCACAGAAATATCGTGTGGAGAACTTGTACGAGGGACCCCTTGATGATGTCTATGCAACTGCTATCAGAAACTGCGATCCGGAAGGTCCCCTCATGCTCTATGTTTCTAAGATGATTCCAGCATCTGACAAGGGCAGATTCTTTGCCTTTGGTCGTGTCTTCTCAGGCAAGGTTGCAACTGGGATGAAGGTCCGGATCATGGGTCCCAACTATGTCCCTGGCCAGAAGAAGGATCTGTATGTGAAGAGCGTCCAGCGTACTGTTATCTGGATGGGAAAGAAACAAGAGTCTGTGGAGGATGTTCCTTGCGGTAACACCGTTGCTATGGTTGGTCTGGATCAGTTCATCACTAAGAATGCTACACTGACCAATGAGAAGGAGGTTGATGCCTGCCCAATCAGAGCAATGAAGTTCTCCGTGTCCCCTGTTGTGCGTGTTGCTGTTCAGTGCAAGGTTGCCTCTGATCTTCCAAAGCTTGTTGAAGGTTTGAAGCGTTTGGCAAAGTCAGATCCCATGGTTCTCTGTACCATTGAAGAGTCTGGTGAGCACATCATTGCTGGAGCTGGAGAGCTTCACCTTGAAATCTGTCTGAAGGATCTGCAGGAAGACTTCATGGGTGGTGCTGAAATCATTGTTTCTCCACCTGTTGTCTCCTTCCGTGAGACTGTTCTTGAGAAGTCTTGCCGTACTGTTATGAGCAAGTCTCCCAACAAGCACAACCGTCTGTACATGGAAGCTCGTCCCCTGGAGGAAGGACTCGCAGAGGCCATTGATGACGGCCGCATCGGCCCACGTGATGATCCTAAGGTGCGCTCCAAGATCCTGTCTGAGGAGTTTGGCTGGGACAAGGATCTTGCCAAGAAGATTTGGTGCTTTGGTCCTGAGACCACAGGCCCAAACATGGTTGTTGATATGTGTAAGGGAGTGCAGTACCTGAATGAAATCAAGGATTCAGTTGTGGCTGGTTTCCAGTGGGCATCAAAGGAAGGAGCTTTGGCTGAGGAGAACATGCGTGGTATCTGCTTTGAGGTTTGTGATGTTGTCCTCCACGCTGATGCTATTCACAGGGGTGGTGGTCAGGTTATCCCAACTGCCAGGAGGGTCATCTATGCGTCTCAGCTTACAGCTAAGCCAAGGCTGCTGGAGCCTGTCTACCTGGTGGAGATTCAGGCTCCTGAGAATGCTCTTGGTGGTATTTATGGTGTTCTGAACCAGAAGAGAGGGCATGTTTTTGAGGAGATGCAGAGGCCTGGTACGCCACTGTACAACATCAAGGCTTACCTCCCTGTCATTGAGTCGTTTGGGTTCTCCAGCCAGCTCAGGGCTGCAACCTCAGGGCAGGCCTTCCCTCAGTGTGTCTTTGATCACTGGGACATGATGTCTTCTGATCCTTTGGAGGCGGGCTCCCAGGCAGCGCAGCTGGTGTTGGATATCCGCAAGAGGAAGGGGCTGAAGGAGCAGATGACCCCGCTGTCTGAGTTCGAGGACAAGCTTTAAATATATTTTTGTGTGTTCTTTTGGACTGTATGGCAGAGAACTTTGTTTTTTCTTTATGGTGTCATTTATGTTTAGTGTTATCCTGGAAGTATGAACTCTATTTGATGTCCATGTGTAACTGGTACTAAAGTTGGCTAAAGCATGTGGTACTAAGGTTCCTCTTTTTCTCCTCCAGTTTTGCAGCACTTCCTTTGAATTACTAGTTTCTGTTGGACATAGTTTGCTGCAAGTCGACTCATTTTTTTTATTGGGTTGTTCTATTCTTGCCGACATGTCTATTTTTTTATTGGCTCTATAATTGCTGATAGGTCGGCGTTTTTGTTGGTTTGGCTTACCAGCCCGGGTACTTTTGTCTCTGAACAAATGGATCTGTATTTCTCTCTCAGCGCCAGCCGGATGGGCGCCTGGCCGTTGTCTGATGTGATGCACTGATGCGTCGTTCGGAACAGCTACCGTGCGCAATAAATGTGTACCGGAGCATTTCTGTTTGTATGTGTGAAAAATTGTTCAAAAATTAATTAATTAGGCTTAAACTATTTGTCTCGCAGAGTAACAAAACTGTGAAATTAGATTTTGATTTCATTTATATTTAGTACTCCATGTATACTATGATATTTTCTTTTTGCACTTTGGGATAGACTTTGAGACGAGACAAGGCCCTAGTGACTCGTACTGCTCATGCAGGCTGCTGGGACATGACAGACAAAAGGTTAACCACCGGTCCCTGGTCCAGTATCTTTTCTGCTCATATATGCCCCTATCGATTGGCTGCTGCTACTACTACTACACAGTCAGACAACCAGAGTGCCAGTGCTGGACGACTGAAATCACTCAAATGTAGTAGTATTATTGCATATCACCACTGATCTCTGTCTCCACCGTTATTGAAGCCCATGATGGCCATGAAGAAACGCATGCATTCCATCACGTACACTTGTTTTCTTCAAGAGAGAAGAAGACGGCAAAGCAACTACCGTGGCCATGGTCATTCTATCTTCCTCCACGCTGTGAATAATATGCGGTCGTCAATTTGTCATGGATACCACCTTTTCACCCGTAATAATGAGCTTGTGAATTCCACGGTTGCCTTGCTAGCTGCAGGTCTGTCGGGCGGTGGTCGTTGTAAATTGGAAGTAGGGGCTCAGAAGGAGCCTCTGCCTGTTGTCCACCTTAGCCCTGTTGTTCCTAAATTTCACCTCAAATTCTACTATACAAAAAGAAGATTCTCATCACATCCAAATGACGGCACATGCATGGAGTAATAAATATAGATGAAATCAAAAACTAATCGTACAATTTTGTTATACTTTACGAGACGAACATTTTGAGCCTAATTAATCAATGTTTGAACAATTTTTTACAAATACAAACGAAATGCTACAGTGACATATTTATAACGGAATCCAAACTTTAGGTGTCCAAAGTTTGGATCTAAACAAGGCCTTAGCCAGTGACACTTGTATTGTTGGCCAGTGGACACCGGTCGACGATTAGTCTGTAGCTTATCATTTCATTTACTTGACTTGAGTTGCTAACTGATTGAGTCCATGGACCGACGGAGACGAAACAAACGAGCCAGAGCCACTCAGAACTTCTGTCCTATATTATGTATCAGCCTATCAGATTTTCAGGTGTGTGCACTATGATGACTGTGAAGTAGAGCACGGTGGGATCGGGACAGTGAAGTGATCGGGACGTGACGCTAGCTATCTTGGAGGAGTTGGAAGGCCGGCTTTTGCGTGTCTGGCCGTGACGCGTGCTTTTCAATATGGTTAGGGCACGTTGGGTTTGGAGAGACATCCTTCTAAATAAGCCTCTTTTCAACGAACAGGAGAGATTTATATGGACTTATTTTTATAAGCCCTCTGTAAGCTCGGTGGTGCTTTTGAGGCTTATTTTGGCCGTGTTTCTTTAGGGGTGGAAAATTTTTTCCACCCTGTTTGACCAATAATTAAGGGTATTAGATAAAATCAGTTTATAAAACCACCTTCACAACCCCGAATTAATTTATGAGACAAATCTAATGAGGTCTTTGACCGCACGATTAGAGGATGGTTACTGTAGCATTACTGTAGTAAATTATGGACTAATTAGGCTCATTAGATTCGTCGCGCAAAGTTACGTCTATCCCTAAAAAGATTTTGCAAATAGACTTCATTTAATACTCCATGCTTGTAAGATTCCATTTGAAAAAATATTTTCGATGGCCAAAGAAACACGCGATTTGTACTACTCTCACAAAAATCACCCAACTTTCCACCGGATACCCCTCCCTCCCTATCTTATCCATTTGTATCTATGAGGGCATAAAGGTCATTAGCTACTATAAATATTTATTATAAACATAAAGAACCAAATATTTCTTGAGCCTTATTATAAGTCTGTCTACGTGAGGGGCTTATGGACAAAGGTCCTAAATCTCATGGACACGACCTGTCCACGCACTGCAACACCCCGTGTTTAGGGGTTGCCAGCTTTGCGATCAAGTACAATTTACATCCTTCCGGTGCTAAAGGTGCAATCCTTTAGCACCGGGTTAAATAACCGGTGCTAAAGGTGCACCTTCGTAAAAAAAATATGTGCGTTGCTGCGGGGATTCGAACTCAGGACCTCTTGGCTCGCGCATACCCACTAACCATCTCACCTACGCAGCACATGTGATAAAATAGAAGATGCGCTCCTTTTGAAGTAGCATGCGACACCCTCTTTAGCACTGGGTCGTATTTACCAACCGTGCTAAAAGGCCTTTAGCACCGGATCGTAACACCACCCGGTGCTAAAGGGTCATCCTTCAGCACCGGGTGGTGTTACGACCCGGTGCTAAAGGTGACTTTTAGCACCGGTTGGTGTTACCAACCGGTGCTAAAAGGTCCTCGGGGGCACCCCAATTTTACACCCGGCGCTAATATTGCATTAGCACTGGATCTTGAGTGCACCGAGGCATATGAGAGGGGCGGATGTGAAGATCTCTGGTAGTGTCAGTATCTTACTGCTCGGTCGGAAGGACGACCAGATGAGCACTTGTCGTGTTGTGAGCGTCTTCCCTCTAACTGGGCTTCTTTGTCACGGCCTTGATCTCTTCTGATGGGCCTCAGGCAGTGTTGTCGCTGGAGTGGCCTAAGTCCAGTACTAGCCGTGTTCTCTCGTCCTCGCATTTCACCGGGGATACTATATGGCTTCCGAAAGTTTTTTGACGCAGCTGGCTTCCACACCGATAACTGTCCGATCTTCTTCCTCATGCATCGGATCGCCTTCTTCCTCCTCGTGGGCAGACGGCGCGCCGCGGGCGGAGGGGCGGTAGCCGGGTGGGGGCGGCTCAGCGGCGAGGGCGCCGCCGGCCGCGGGTGGTGGGCGAGGCCGGCGGCAGCGGTTAGGGTTAGGGCTTCGGGATTTTCGGGCGGGGCTCCAATGGCCTCCGGCCATAGAAAAGGAGGTGGGGGCAGAGGGAAGGTACGGAGGCTCGGTTGGCGGCGGAGGCGGGGCGGCTCTCCCGCGCCGCCGGCCGGGCGAGTCCGGACAAGAGGTGGGCGGGGATCCGCGGTGGGGGCGACGAGGAACAGATTAGGAAGGGCGGGGAGGAAGGATGGCGGCAGGCGGTGGGCGGACGACGCGGTAGCCGCCGACCGGGGCGGAGGACGAGGGGGCAGGGGTGGCGACGTGTCGGGAAGAAAGAGCCGCGGAGATGGGCCTTCGTGGGCCTCAAAGCCAACCCTCCTATCTGGCTTCCGCAAGCCTGATAGGAGCCCCGCATTTCACCATCCGCCGGCGCTCCATCCGTTCGGCCGGCAAGTAATGGATAGGAGGAGTCGATCTGAGGAAGCTCTACGTCCACCAAAACCAATGGACATGACAAGTCAAGCTCGCATTTCTTCTCATCAAACTTTGACACGACTGGAGCGACACGCTTCACTGAACTCCTTGTAGATGCACCACTGCAATCCTGGCTTCCTTCAGGCCCCTACTCTTGATCTGAATCTTCGTCTTCTTCAGAAGAATACACATACTCATCTTAGCCTGGCTCAAAGGCTGCCTTCACCGAAGGACTGACTGGACGCCTGGGTCTATTCATTGCCCTGTTGCCTGTTGGGGGTGGAAAAACATAAGATAGATAATCAGTGGATTGGAAACGGAAAAGGCTATCCCTAGACAAGTTCTACGAGTAATGGCATAGGAAATACAACAAAATAAAAGAGTGTTTTTTGAGGAGTTAGATCTTGTACTATGGGATGCACTGTCAGACATATAAAAGGAGTCTACTCATTGTTGTACGCAGCAGGAAAATAGGAAAAAAACATTGCTTTAACCACACCACGAAACATGGGGAGACAGTGGAAATTCCTCCTCAAGCAACATGTTTATTTACCATGGGGAACCAAAAATTCAATAAAGAACTTGAAGAAAATGTATTTTTCTATAAGATGCAGTTACCTCTTATCCAAGAGCGGTTCTTCTCAAGAACAGGCGTAGTAGCAAAAGAAACAAGGTGGTGGTTAAGACTGCGAAGTGAGAGAGGGGAGGAAAATATATATCAAGGAAACCTTCGCGTTCAAATGTTAGATAGACGATGCAAAGGAAGATTTAGTATATGAGTGAAAAGTACTGACAAGTACGTACTGTTTCCAGCAGCATCACTACCCTGTCTCCAGCAATGCATGGTATAGTATATATGTTTAGGTCCCAGCAGTAACATCATATCATTTCACATCTTTTACAGGCGCAGAAAGTATCACCACCCTTTCTAGTTTCTATCAATACGCAGAAAGTATGACCTCCACTTCGATCCTGTACCATTGAGCAGAATTGGATCAGAACCTACAACTAATCTTTTTTGTTTGCACTATCCATAAGGTCGTACAGAAATGCACAAAAAGTCATTTACTTGTTTTCTGTGAGATGTATTTTGGTTCTAATGTTGAATTGCTACAAAAATAATACATTAACGGAATCACACCTTTTTTTTTACAAAAACGAATAGAGATGGTAGAGCAGACATGTGAGATCTACCCCCACAAACACAGAATCAATGTTCAAGCATGATAGATTATGCCCACCAAACTAGATCCTTACCGGACAAAATGGAATAAGACAGCACTCGACATTTCAAATTGATATGCAGCAAAACAGACCAAGCAAAAACACAAAATAAGACATGATCCACGAATCTAGATTCAAAGTCAAACACAATTTAGAGTCTTACCACACAGCATGCATCGAAGGGCACCACATCAAGCAGGTCATAAAGGTACTAAAAAGTCTACAAAAATAAACATAGCTATTACACAGTGCCATCCACTATGAACCGGGCTCGATACATATTACTACTACATTTCTGCAAGATGTGCGCGTTTCTCAAAATAGCCTTGATATTGGCTTCAGCTGCTCCAAGATGCTCAGCAAACTTATCATATAAGGTGACCATTCCAGCAGTATAGAAGTTCATAGCATCAGCCTGGTCTCCCGACAGGGGTGCACAACCAAACTCCTTCACCTCGCAACCATATATATCAAGCCCACACTTCATGCACTCCACGAAAAAAAAACACTTATACCAACGGCCACGGGTGCATATCCAATGGCGTAGATGAGCCATGCAACATTGGAAAAGCGTAAAGGAGCTAAGGTGCAGCTGAATGGTTTGGAGTTGATTCATTTTTTTTTTACTCGCACGGGCCCCGGTCAAAGATTCTTTTGCCTCACCGGAAAATATGGGGTGCAACCGGCGGCATATGCACCCCACGCCAGCGGCTGACACCTGCACCGACAGATAGCTCAGTATTTAAGATGATTACGGTTTATAGCTAAGTACATTGGTGGAAAGGGGTGCATTGTCACCCGGGATTCTGAGACAGTATAGGTGTAACACCCAAAATGCGCAAATTTAAAATTTTTTTTGGCATTTAATTAATTATTTAATGCTCCCACCTATTTTATAAAGGCTAAATAACAATTTTCTAAAATTTAAAATCAAATATAAGTGATAGAAACATTTATTGTTGCATTCATGCTGCTGCATTTATTTTTGTATTGCCTGTGATTCAAACAAGAATTTAAATATATTTAAATTTAAATTTGAATCACTTTGTTTGGAGCTCTAGAAAAGTTGTTAGGTCCATAGTTCACTTTTGCTCCCTGAACTCTTTTTTTTTTCCAGTCCACTTTTCCTCCCTCTGCTTCTCCCACGGTCCGGCCCGACACCCCGGCCCAACTCTCGCCTCTCCCCTCTTTTCTCCCCGCCGGCCCAGCAGCCGCTCCGCGGGCCCAATCCTTTCCCCCTCCTCCTGGGCCGCGCCCCTCTCTCCCGGCCCAGCCAACCGCGCTCGCCGCTTTCCCCCTCCCCCCTTCTCTCACTGCTCGCCCGGCCCCACCTGTCATCCCCTTCCCTTTCTTTCCTTTTCTGCTCGCCGGAAATGGCGCGGCCGAGCGCGCTCACCGCGGCCGGGCCCGCACGCCGATGCCGTCTGCCCCCGCGCTTACTTAATCTAGCCCGCGGCACTGCCTCGCTCCTCTCGCCCCCGTCACACCAACCCTAGCGCCACCACCGCCCCCAATCTCGCCGCTCCCGAGCCGCCGAGCTCGAGCTCCGCCGCCGCTCGTCGTCAAGCTGCTCCGGTCCTCCTCCGGCCGATTCGACCCCACCAGGAGCTTCACCGAGCCACGTGGAGCGCGCCGAGCTGCGGCAGGATCCCTCTCGAGCCCCGGAGCCCCGTCGCCGACGTACACCGACGACCGCCGTCCGCCGCTCGCCGTCGACCCGTCGCACCACCGCTTCTCCGCCCAATTCCTTCACCCAGGAGCATCGCCCCGCGGTAACGCAGCTTCCCAACCCCTCAATTCCAGTTTCCGAGCACCGTAGAGCCACTCCCCTCGGCCGCCGATGGCGATCCGCCGCCGGTCACCGCCGTCCGGCCAACACACCCCTCCACGCTGCACGATTTCACCACGATTGCACTCGTGGCACTCCCAAGTAGCTCCTGAGCCACTTCTAGCCCGCTCGCACGCACCATAGCAGTTCCCCAGCACCACACCGGAGTTCAACTCCGCCACGCACCGCCGTCTGGCCACCTTGCCGGCCAACCCACGTCATGAACCCCCCCAGGTCGATTCGCCATCTTCCCCTGAGCCCGTAGGACCAAACCGCGTTGAGTTTGGGGCCCTGTGGCGCGAGCTAGCCCCAACTCCGGCGAGTCCCCGCCGCAGGAACTGGCGGCGCCGCCGCGCAGTCGTCTTCCCCGACGAGCCCGAGCGCCCGGCCGTCCGATCTCAGATTGATGGCCCAGATTAGAAAGCCGCGTACCCCTTCGCGTTTTAAATCTCAGCCACCCGATCCGGATCCAACGGCCGAGATGCGGGTCAACCCCCCGGGTACCGGTCAGCCGTGCGGTTTTGCTAAAGAGCCCCTGGGCTTTCTGGAAATTAATCCGCAGTCCTTTTTAATTCGAAAATAATTACAAATAGGTCCTGTTTTATTCGTTTAGGCCCCTGGAAATTTCAAAACTTTGCCAGCAAGCCCCCGAACCTTAGAAACGCTATACCTTTCACGTTTTAGCTCCGATTTGCGTGATTTTCGCGCTCATGTGTTCGTAGCGAAGCGTAGATTATTTCTAGCTCCTGTTTTTTTACTGTTTTTACTGATTGGTGTACTGTTCTAATAGATTAATTTTGTTTGCATGTAATGATTGTTTTGGATGCGTGCGTGATGATCGTGTCCAGTCGGTGAGCCCGTAGCGTTGGACTTCGAGTACGTTGAGGACGTGCCGGAGCAGGATTTACAGCAGCAGCCTTACTCCGAGGAAGGCAAGTTATAGCACGGACAATCCTTGCTACCTATCTCACTTTTAATACACTGTTCTTTACATACGCATGTGTCTAATATTGTTTACCATTAAGGTTATTCCTAGCATTTATTTTCCCTGTCCTTATATTCCTATGGGTTTTTGCATATGGGTAGTATTTTGCTAGGCGCAACCACTGTCACCTTTACTTAATTGTTAATATTGACTTAATGGTCCACTTCAACTTTAATGTTAAAACTTGCTTATTAGCAACATGGATTAGGGGGCTTGAGCATGTGCTGTGTGCTTGGCTCTAGTGTCTCCCTATAAGGTCCGGTTCTTAAAGCGGCAACCCAGGAGCCTGTCGCCACCGCCGGAACTATAATGGCTCTGGTCTTGGTCAAGTAGCTTGTACGGCTCTAGCTTGATAGTGGTTACCGAGGGGCCAGTGGCGTTGTGGGAGGCAAGGCACGGGGTGTTTTCCCGATTCCACCGAGGACGGTAGCCCCGTCGGCTAGGTCTCGTTAGACCCAGTCCCGTGTTGGGAGTCTCAGAGATTGAGAACTCCGCACGTTGCTGTAACACCCAAAATACTCAAATTTAAAATTTTTGGCATTTAATTAATTATTTAATGCTCTCACCTATTTTATAAAGGCTAAATAATAATTTTCTAAAATTTAAAATCAAATATAAGTGATAGAAACATTTATTGTTGCATTCATGCTGCTACATTTATGTTTGTATTGCTTGTGATTCAAACAAGAATTTAAATATATTTAAATTCAAATTTGAATCACTCTGTTTGGAGCTCTAGAAAAGTAGTTAGGCCCATAGTTCGATTTCACTCCCTGAACTTTTTCTCAAGTCCAACTTTGCCCCCTCTTCTTTTCCCTGGTCCAATTCAGCCCCTCATCTCTTTCTCTTTCCAGCCCGGCCCAGCTAACCGCGCGGCCCGCGAGCAGAAGTCCGCTCTCGCCCCTTGGACTTTTCCTCGAGTCCACCTTTCCTCCCCCTTCTTTCTCAAGCGACCGGCCCGTCTTCCCTTTTCGGCCCAACACCGGCCCACTCCTTTCCCCCTCTCCCTCTCACTGCCACCACGGCCCCACCCGTCAGCTCTCTCTTCTACCTCCCGTCTCCTTCCCCCTCCCGACACCTAGCGGCAGCGCCGGCCACCCCCGCCGCCGAGCGCCGTCGACGACCCCGCCGTCGTGCCAGCACGGCCTTACCGAGCCACACCGGCTCAGCCGGGCCCTTCTTCCCTCGCGCCAATCGCGCCAAACACCGCAGCCGCGCACCCCGCATTCACCGCCCGTGCTCGCCGCGTCATTCCCGCACCTGCCCTCCATACTCAACACCCCAGGACCCCCGGGCAGCTTCCACGAAGCTTCACGCTCCTCCCTTTCCTATTTCACCCGTCCCCAGTAAGGAAACCGAGCTCCCTCGGTTTGGAAAGTAACCGCCGCCGTCGCGGACCTTCCTTAAACGCCGACGAGCATGTTCCCATCGTCCTGAACCCTCCCAAGCTCCTTCTTAAGGCGCCTGGGCACCACCGAGCCACGCCTGACCTCGCCATCCCACGACAAGTCCACCCGAGCCACTCCACCGCCCTGTCCACGTGCCGCCGAACTTGAGCAGCGCCGCCGCACGCCACCAGGCTGCTCCGGCGTGTTTCCCGGCCGGCCAACACCACCCAGCAGTTCGCCAGGAGGTACTGAAGCTCCACAAGCTCTTTCCATCCTTGTTCCTGCCTCGTTCGCGGCTAATTTCTTCCCGACGTCGACAGCGCCGCCGCAGAGGATTCGTCGCCGTTCCTGTTGACCGAGCCCTCTCCGGCCAATTTCCTTGCACCAGAAGCATCTGCAGGAGGTAACGAGTCCACCCAACCCTTTAATTTTGGCACTTGAACACCGTAGCTAACTTCCCCGCGTTCGCCGTCGTCGGCCGACCGCCGGCCGTCGTCGACCAGTCGTTGTACTGCACAAAGATCCACTCGAACACCCCACAAACACTTGCCATACCTCTCTGATGCTTCAGCGCCTAAAATCCGACCCAAAAGCACCCCGAAACGCACCCCCCGCACTTCACCAGAGCTTCGCTCCGCCGCCCGACGCCGTCCGAGCCCTTCGCCGGCCGATGCTCGTCGTGAACACCCTAAATCGACTCGTCGTGTCCCCCTGAGTCCATAGGGCCAAACCCCGATGAAAACCGAGCACCCTAGCGCGTGCTAGGCCAGATTCCGGCGAACTTCGCCGGCGGCCCGAGCAGCGCCGCCGCGCACCTTTCTTCCCCGGCGAGCCCCTCGCTGTGGACCGTCCGATCTCGATCCGACGGTCGCGATGCGGGTCAACTCCCGGGATACCGGTCAGCGCGGGCATTTTTGTTAAAGAGCCCCTGAGTTTTATCAAAATTAACCCGCGGTCCATTTTAATTCAAAAGTAATTACAAATAGGTCCTGTTTTATTCGTTTAGGCCCCTGGAAATTTTAAAACTTTGCCAGCAAGCCCCCGAATCTTAGAAACGCTATAACTTTCACATTTTAGCTCCGATTTGCGTGATTTTCGCGCTCATGTGTTTGTAGCGAAGCGTAGATTATTTCTAGCTCCTGTTTTTGTACTGTTTTTACGGTTGGTGTACTGTTTCTAATAGAATTAAATTGTTTGCATGTAATGATTGCTTTGGAATGCGTGCGTGATGATCGTGTCCAGTCGGCGAGCCCGCAGCTTTGGACTTCGAGTACGTTGAGGACGTGCCAGAGCAGGACTCGCAGCAGCAGCCGTACCCCGAGGAAGGCAAGTTATAGCACGGACAATCCTTGCTACCTATTTCACTTTTAATACACTGTTCATTACATACGCATGTGTCTAATATTGTTTACCATTAAGGTTATTCCTAGCATTTATTTCCCTGTCCTTGTATACCTATGGGTTTTTGCATTTGGGTAGTACCTTGCTAGGCGCAACTACTGTCACCTTTACTTAATTGTTAATATTGACTTAATGGTCCACTTCAACTTTAATGTTAAAACTTGCTTTTTAGCAACATGGTTTAGGGAGCTAGAGCATGTGCTGTGTGCTTTGCTCTAGTGTCTCCCCCTAAGGACCGGTTCTTAAAGCGGCAACCCAGGAGCCCGTCACCACCGCCGGAACTATAATGGCTCTGGTCTTGGTCAAGTAGCTTGTACGTCTCTAGCTTGGCAGTAGTTACCGAGGGGCCAACGGCGTTGTGGGAGGTACGGCGCTGGGTGATCTCCGATTCCACCGAGGACGGTAGCCCCGTCGGCTAGGTCACGTTAGACCCAGTCCCGTGTAGGAGTCTCAGCGATTGAGAACTCTGCACGTTGCGCAGTATGGGTGCGATACCCGCGCTCCGGACGCCATCGACCCCCTCACGGTGTGACTCCGTGGGCGTACGTCGATCTCGGTGCCTAAGTTTTCACCACCGTATAGTGCTCCAGCGGCTACTGACTTGTTAGGGTGTCTTGTGAAAGCCTCGTAGCGTCCCTATGCAGTCACACCTCGGAAGTGTTGATGTGCGTGGTTGGGTGCAAAGTTCCTTTGAACTTTTACGCGACTGGTGGGTAAAGGGCGAAACCTCTGCAGAGTGTACGATCTATCATGATAGCCTTGCTCAGGGTCACGAGCGGCCTGGATCCTTTTTTATTAGAATATGGTATTTATTCATGCTTAATGTCACTTACACTATTAATTGGGTTACAACTGGGTTCTCATTCACTTGTAGTAACTTGGATAAAGTTAAAACGAACCAACTAAAAGTGCTAATGCAGTTAAGCCAGTGTCAAGCCTTCTTTGCCTCATCCCCCGTGCTATACTTGCTAAGTAATTCTGTTACTTACACTTGTTGTTATTATTATTTTTGGGCAAAATCCCGGACGGGTAACAGATTGGAGTCAGGCCGATTATGCTGTGGAGTTTCCAGAGGACTTGCCGTACTTCTGAGCTTGCGTTCTCCCAGTCAGAGTCCCTGTGGGATTGCGGCTACACTTAGAGAGAGTTTATTAGTCTTCCGCTGTCCATGTATTTCATTTATGCAAAACTCTGATGTAATCGCTACTTTATGATGAGAATAAAGCATTGTACTCCGATTTTTACCATATTTGTTCGCTATATGTGTCGGTGGACTTCCTGGGCACACATATGGCCACAGTCGGGTTTTGTGTAAATCCGGGTGTGACAGTTGCGCATTGTTGGGGTGGATACCCGCGCTCTGGACGCCATCGACCCCCCTCATGGTGTGACTCCGTGGGCGTACGTCGATCTCGGTGCCTAAGGACTCACCACCTTGTAGTACTCCAGCGGCTACTATCTTGTTAGGGTGTCTTGTGAAAGCCTCGTAGCGTCCCTATGGAGTCACACCTCGGAAGTGTTGATGTGCGTGGTTGGGTGCAAAGTTCTTTTGAACTTTTACGCGACTGGTGGGTAAAGGGTGAAACCTCTGCAGAGTGTACGATCTATCATGATAGCCTTGCTCAGGGTCACGAGCGGCCTGGATCCTTTTTGATTAGAATATGGTATTTATTCATGCTTAATGTCACTTACACTATTAATTTGGGTTACAACTGGGCTCTCATTCACTTGTAGTAATTTGGATAAAGTTAAAACGAACCAACTAAAAGTGCTAATGCAGTTAAACCAGAGTCTAGCCTTTTTGAGCCTTCATAACCCGTGCTATACTTGCTAAGTAATTCTGTTACTTACACTTGCTATTATTACTATTTTTGGGCAAAATCCCGGATGGGTAACAGATTGGAGTCAGGCTGATTATGCTGTGGAGTTTCCAGAGGATTTGCCGTACTTCTGAGTTGACGGTCCCCCAGTCAGAGTCCCTGTGGGATTGCGGCTACGCGAGAGAGTTGTATTAGTCTTCCGCTGTCCATGTATTTCATTTATGCAAAACTCTGATGTAATCGCTACTTTATGATGAGAATAAAGCATTGCACTCTGATTTTTACCATATTTGTTCGCTATATGTGTCGGTGGACTTCCTGGGCACACATATGGCTACATTCGGGTTTTGTGTAAATCCGGGTGTGACAGATTGGTATCAGAGCCGTGCTGACTGTAGGAACGCAGCCTAGATAGTACGGTTGACAAATCACTAGGAGACCCCCATGTTTTAAAAAAAAAATTTAAAAAAAAATCTAACAGTCGAGTCTTGTGTGAGTTTATGCCTTTACCTGCTTGTACTTATTGTTATTATGCACATGTTTGATTTGGTTCTTTGTAATGATTGTGATGGGCGTAGACACCTGTCTGCAACCATCTAGATGTTGGAATAAGGCTTAAGGACTTTATTGCTTAGATAGCAGGGGTATATATATATTTTCTCGTACTAATCATCTGACATCTGACCTTTGTGATTATAGATGGCTCACCCCGGGGGCAATGCGGGCGGACAACCTCCGCACCAGAATCCGCCCCCGAACCTGAATCCGAACCATCAGATCCCCACCATTGAGCAGCTGATGTATGCTCAAGTTCAGATGATGCAGCAGATGGCCGAGACTATGAGGCTGATCTAGCAGAACCAACATCATCCCCAGGCAGCTGCACCGCCCAGAGACAAGAGGGGCGAGTTTCTGAAGGGACGCCCGCCGACCTTCAGCAAGGCCAGCGACCCCCTTGAGGCAGATGACTGGCTCAAGGCAGTGGAGAGACAGTTGGACATCGCCCAGTGCGATGACAGAGAGAAGGTGTTGTACGCCGGAGGGCAGCTTCAGGGGCCGGCGTTGGATTGGTGGGATTCATACCAGTCCTCACGCCCGGTCGGTACTCAGATCACCTGACAGCAGTTCTGCAGCAGCTTTCGTGCACACCACGTGCCGGAGGCTTTGATGGTTCTGAAGAAGAAGGAGTTCCTGGCACTGAAGCAGGAAGGGATGAGTGTCACGGCTTATCGTGACAAGTTCGTCTCGTTGGCCCGTTATGCTCCAGAAGACGTGGCCACTGATCAGAAGAAGCAGGCCAGGTTCCGTGACGGTCTGCAGGATGCTCTCCAGTACCAGCTCATGTGCACCAAGTTCCCAACCTTTCACGAGCTGGTGGACGGCGCGCTGATGTTGGAGCACAAGCGCCGTGAGATGGAGGACAAGAAGAGGAAGCTCCAGGGACAGCAGATGGGCAGCAGCAGTCGTCCACGCTTCACACCTCCCCAGAGTCAGTAGGTGGGAGGCCAGCAGCGCTTCCAGGGTCAGTCCGGCTTGCTCAGTCGTGGCCAGTACCAGCAGCAGCGTCCTCAGTTTCCTCGGGCGCCACACCAGCAGCATCCTCAGGGTCAGCCACAGATGGGTCCAGTTCAGCGCAGTCAGGTGCAGCCGAGTCCAGTCCAGCGTATCAGCCCAGCCAACACTACACCGGTGGGTCCGAGGGTGTGCTACCACTGTGGCGAGTAGGGACACTTCGCCAATGTCTGCCCCAAGAAGATCCAGAACACCGCCGGACAGAACCAGCAGGGCGGTACTCAGAGAGTTGGGCAGCCGCAGGGTCAGCAGCAGGGAGGTCGTGCTCCGCAGGCTCCTGTTCGGGGCAAGCTCAACCACACCGGTGCAGAGACAGCAGAGTCAGCCACTGATGTTGTCGTGGGTACGTTCCTCGTCAATTCGACCCCCGCCACTGTTTTATTTGATTCTGGAGCTTCGCATGCTTTCATATCCGCTGCTTTTGTAAAAAAGAACCTAGTGTCATTGCTGCCCATGAGGAGTGCTATGCTAGTAAGCTCACCAGGGGGGAGCAACGCGCCACTTTACGCTGCCCCAGTATCACCCTCACCATAAGGGGGGTAGATTTCGAGGCACGCCCGATAGTCTTGGAGACCCTTGGATTTGATATGAACCTGGGTATGAGCTGGATGACCAGATATGATGCAGTGATCAGGTGTGCTACGAGGACCATCCAGCTGACAGCAGAGTCCGGTGACAAGGTGGAGTACCAGGCAGCCAGTTCCTCAGAGCAAGGCCAAGCAAATAAAGCTGAAGGGACAATGACTGAAGACATCAGGGTGGTGAGCCAGTTCCCGGATGTGTTCCCTGACGAGTTGCCAGGTATGCCCCCAGAACGAGAAGTTGAATTCGTTATTGAACTAAAACCTGGCACTGCACCTATAGCCAAGAGGCCGTATAGGATGGGAGCGAAGGAGCTGGAGCAGCTCAAGAAGGAGTTGGACGAATTGTTGGCCAAGGGGTACATTCGTCCGAGTGCTTCGCCATGGGGAGCACCAGTATTGTTCGTCGACAAGAAGGATGGTTCGCAGAGGTTATGTGTGGATTATCGAGACCTCAACGAAGTGACCATCAAGAACAAGTACCCGCTGCCGAGGATTGATGATCTGTTCGATCAGTTGAGGGGAGCTTGTGTGTTCTCCAAGATTGATCTTCGTTCGGGCTACTACCAGATGAAGATCCGTCCGTCAGATGTACCCAAGACCGCGTTCACTACTCGGTACGGGTTGTATGAGTTTTTGGTCATGTCTTTTGGATTGACCAACGCTCTTGCATACTTCATGTACTTGATGAACAGCGTGTTCATGGATTACCTTGACAAGTTTGTGGTGGTGTTCATTGATGACATTCTGGTCTTCTCCAAGAATGAGGAAGAACATGAGGAACATCTGAGATTGGTGCTGCAGAGACTCCGGGAGCATCAGTTGTATGCCAAGCTGAGCAAGTGTGAGTTCTGGCTGAAGGAAGTGGCATTTCTGGGACACGTGTTGTCCAATGGAGGAGTGGCAGTTGATCCGAAGAAAGTCAGCGATGTGTTGAGCTGGAATCCGCCACAGGATGTGAGCGAGATCCGGAGTTTCCTTGGGATGGCCGGTTATTACAGACGGTTCATTGAAGGATTCTCCAGGATCGCTAAGCCGCTGACTGCTTTGCTAGAGAAGAATGCCCCGTTTGCGTGGACAGAGGCATGCCAGGTCAGCTTCGAAGAGTTGAAGAAGAGGTTGACTACAGCCCCAGTGCTAGTATTGCCAGATTTGGCTAAGAGTTTCTCCATCTACTGCGATGCATCCCGTCTAGGACTGGGTTGCGTCCTTATGCAGGAGGGCAGAGTCGTGTCTTATGCGTCCAGGCAGCTGAGGAAGCATGAGCAGAACTATCCGACACACGACTTGGAGTTGGCAGCTGTAGTACAGGCCCTGAAGATCTGGAGACATTACTTGATTGGGCACAGGTGTGACATCTACACTGATCATAAAAGCCTCAAGTATGTCTTCACTCAGTCAGATCTGAACATGAGACAGCGCAGATGGTTAGAGCTGATCAAGGATTATGATCTGAAGATCCACTATCACCCAGGGAAGGCCAACTTGGTGGCAGATGCTCTGAGCAGGAGGAGTTATGTGAACAGGATCACTGGACACTGTTTGCCCGAGGAGCTCAGCCGAGAGTTTGAGAGGATGAGTCTGGGATTCGTCACCAGCATCACCGAGATGGCAGTAGAGCCCACACTCGAGCAGGAGATCCGGAGAGGTCAGCTGCAGGATGAGAAGATCCGAGAGATTGTGGGGAATGTTGCATTGGGAAAGGCCCCTGGATTCAGAGTTGATGATCAGGGAACTCTATGGCATGGGAAGAGGATATGTGTGCCAGATATAACGCAGATCAGGGAGATGATTCTGAGAGAGGCACATGACTCAGCTTATTCGATCCACCCAGGCAGCACTAAGATGTATCAGGACATCAAGGAGAGATTCTGGTGGTACGGACTGAAGCGTGATGTGGCGACTCACGTGGCATTGTGCGACACATGTCAGCGAGTCAAGGCAGAACATCAGAGGCCAGCTGGATTGCTTCAGCCGTTAAAGATCCCGGAGTGGAAATGGGAAGAAGTTGGCATGGACTTCATCACTGGTCTGCCCCGCACTCAGAGAGGATTCGACTCCATTTGGGTGATTGTTGATCGTCTGACCAAGGTGGCCCATTTTCTGCCAGTGAAGACCACCTACACAGGCGCCAGACTAGCAGAGTTGTACATGGAGCGGATTGTGTGCTTACACGGAGTGCCAAAGAAGATCGTGTCAGATCGTGGTACTCAGTTCACCTCACACATCTGGCGGAAGTTACATGAGTCCATGGACACGAAGCTGTACTTCAGCTCAGCTTATCACCCACAGACAGATGGTCAGACGGAGCGGACAAATCAAATACTGGAGGATATGTTGAGAGCTTGTGCATTGCAGTATGGTGTCAGCTGGGATAAGAGTTTGCCGTATGCAGAGTTCTCCTACAACAACAGCTATCAGAAGAGTTTGCAGATGGCACCGTTCGAGGCATTGTATGGCAGGAAGTGCCGGACCCCATTGTTCTGGAACCAGACTGGAGAGAGTCAGGTCTTTGGTCCGGAGATACTCAGAGACGCAGAGCGGCAGGTGCAGGTGATCCGAGAGAACCTGAAGGTGGCCCAGTCCAGACAGAAGAGTTACGCCGATGTCAGACGGAGGGACCTCAGCTTCAGAGTTGATGACTTTGTGTACCTCAAGGTGTCACCGATGAGAGGTGTAAAGCGGTTCAATGTCAAAGGCAAGTTGGCACCGCGTTACATCGGACCGTTCAGGATACAGGAACAGATGGGCGAAGTGGCATATCGGCTAGACCTACCTGAGAAACTAGCCGGAGTACACGATGTGTTCCATGTGTCCCGGCTGAAGAAGTGCTTGCGGGTGCCAGAAGAGCAGATCCCGATTGATGAGTTGAATGTTCAGGAGGACCTCACATATGAGGAGTATCCGATCAGGATCTTGGAGGTGTCAGAGAGAGTGCTGAGGAACAAGACCATCCGGATGTGCAAGGTGCAGTGGAGCCTGCATTCAGAAGATGAAGCGACTTGGGAACGGGAAGAAGATCTCAAGTCCGAGTACCCACAGCTCTTCACTTCTACATCCGAATCTCGAGGACGAGATTCACCTTAAGGGGGGTAGGTTTGTAACACCCAAAATGCGCAAATTTAAAAAAAATTTGGCATTTAATTAATTATTTAATGCTCCCACCTATTTTATAAAGGCTAAATAACAATTTTCTAAAATTTAAAATCAAATATAAGTGATAGAAACATTTATTGTTGCATTCATGCGGCTGCATTTATTTTTGTATTGCATGTGATTCAAACAAGAATTTAAATATATTTAAATTTAAATTTGAATCACTTTGTTTGGAGCTCTAGAAAAGTTGTTAGGTCCATAGTTCACTTTTGCTCCCTGAACTCTTTTTTTTTCCGGTCCACTTTTCCTCCCTCTGCTTCTCCCACGGTCCGGCCCGACACCCCGGCCCAACTCTCGCCTCTCCCCTCTTTTCTCCCCGCCGGCCCAGCAACCGCTCCGCGGGCCCAATCCTTTCCCCCTCCTCCTGGGCCGCGCCCCTCTCTCCCGGCCCAGCCAACCGCGCCCGCCGCTTTCCCCCTCCCCCCTTCTCTCACTGCTCGCCCGGCCCCACCTGTCATCCCCTTCCCTTCCTTTCCTTTTCTGCTCGCCGGAAATGGTGCGGCCGAGCGCGCTCACCGCGGCCGGGCCCGCACGCCGATGCCGTCTGCCCCCGCGCTTACTTAATCTAGCCCGCGTCACTGCCTCGCTCCTCTCGCCCCCGTCACACCAACCCTACCGCCGCCACCGCCCCCAATCTCGCCGCTCCCGAGCCGCCGAGCTCGAGCTCCGCCGCCGCTCGTCGTCAAGCTGCTCCGGTCCTCCTTCGGCCGATTCGACCCCACCAGGAGCTTCACCGAGCCACGTGGAGCGCGCCGAGCTGCGGCAGGATCCCTCTCGAGCCCCGGAGCCCCGTCGCCGACGTACACCGACGACCGCCGTCCGCCGCTCGCCGTCGACCCGTCGCACCACCACTTCTCCGCCCAATTCCTTCACCCAGGAGCATCGCCCCGCGGTAACGCAGCTTCCCAACCCCTCAATTCCAGTTTCCGAGCACCGTAGAGCCACTCCCCTCGGCCGCCGATGGCGATCCGCCGCCGGTCACCGCCGTCCGGCCAACACACCCCTCCACGCTGCACGATTTCACCACGATTGCACTCGTGGCACTCCCCAGTAGCTCCTGAGCCACTTCTAGCCCGCTCGCACGCACCATAGTAGTTCCCCAGCACCACACCGGAGTTCAACTCCGCCACGCACCGCCGTCCGGCCACCTTGCCGGCCAACCCACGTCATGAACCCCCTAGGTCGATTCGCTATCTTCCCCTGAGCCCGTAGGACCAAACCGCGTTGAGTTTGGGGCCCTGTGGCGCGAGCTAGCCCCAACTCCGGCGAGTCCCCGCCGCGGGAACTGGCGGCGCCGCCGCGCAGTCGTCTTCCCCGACGAGCCCGAGCGCCCGGCCGTCCGATCTCAGATTGATGGCCCAGATTAGAAAGCCGCGTACCCCTTCGCGTTTTAAATCTCAGCCACCCGATCCGGATCCAACGGCCGAGATGCGGGTCAACCCCCCAGGTACCGGTCAGCCGTGCGGTTTTGCTAAAGAGCCGCTGGGCTTTCTGGAAATTAATCCGCAGTCCTTTTTAATTCGAAAATAATTACAAATAGGTCCTGTTTTATTCGTTTAGGCCCCTGGAAATTTCAAAACTTTGCCAGCAAGCCCCCGAACCTTAGAAACGCTATAACTTTCACGTTTTAGCTCCGATTTGTGTGATTTTCGCGCTCATGTGTTCGTAGCGAAGCGTAGATTATTTCTAGCTCCTGTTTTTGTACTGTTTTTACTGATTGGTGTACTGTTCTAATAGATTAATTTTGTTTGCATGTAATGATTGTTTTGGATGCGTGCGTGATGATCGTGTCCAGTCGGTGAGCCCGTAGCGTTGGACTTCGAGTACGTTGAGGACGTGCCGGAGCAGGATTTACAGCAGTAGCCTTACTCCGAGGAAGGCAAGTTATAGCATGGACAATCCTTGCTACCTATCTCACTTTTAATACACTGTTCTTTACATACGCATGTGTCTAATATTGTTTACCATTAAGGTTATTCCTAGCATTTATTTTCCCTGTCCTTGTATTCCTATGGGTTTTTGCATATGGGTAGTATTTTGCTAGGCGCAACCACTGTCACATTTACTTAATTGTTAATATTGACTTAATGGTCCAAACTTGCTTATTAGCAACATGGATTAGGGGGCTTGAGCATGTGCTGTGTGCTTGGCTCTAGTGTCTCCCTATAAGGACCGGTTCTTAAAGCGGCAACCCAGGAGGCTGTCGCCACCGCCGAAACTATAATGGCTCTAGTCTTGGTCAAGTAGCTTGTACGGCTCTAGCTTGATAGTGGTTACCGAGGGGCCAGCGGCGTTGTGGGAGGCATGGCACGGGGTGTTTTCCCGATTCCACCGAGGACGGTAGCCCCATCGGCTAGGTCTCGTTAGACCCAGTCCCGTGTTGGGAGTCTCAGAGATTGAGAACTCCGCACGTTGCGCATTGTTGGGGTGGATACCCGCGCTCTAGACGCCATCGACCCCCCTCATGGTGTGACTCCGTGGGCGTACGTCGATCTCGGTGCCTAAGGACTCACCACCTTGTAGTACTCCAGCGGCTACTATCTTGTTAGGGTGTCTTGTGAAAGCCTCGTAGCGTCCCTATGCAGTCACACCTCGGAAGTGTTGATGTGCGTGGTTGGGTGCAAAGTTCTTTTGAACTTTTACGCGACTGGTGGGTAAAGGGCGAAACCTCTGCAGAGTGTACGATCTATCATGATAGCCTTGCTCAGGGTCACGAGCGGACTGGATCCTTTTTGATTAGAATATGGTATTTATTCATGCTTAATGTCACTTACACTATTAATTTGGGTTACAACTGGGCTCTCATTCACTTGTAGTAATTTGGATAAAGTTAAAACGAACCAACTAAAAGTGCTAATGCAGTTAAACCAGAGTCTAGCCTTTTTGAGCCTTCATAACCCGTGCTATACTTGCTAAGTAATTCTGTTACTTACACTTGCTATTATTACTATTTTTGGGCAAAATCCCGGACGGGTAACAGATTGGAGTCAGGCTGATTATGCTATGGAGTTTCCAGAGGATTTGCCGTACTTCTGAGTTGGCGGTCCCCCAGTCAGAGTCCCTATGGGATTGCGGCTACGCTAGAGAGTTGTATTAGTCTTCCGCTGTCCATGTATTTCATTTATGCAAAACTCTGATGTAATCGCTACTTTATGATGAGAATAAAGCATTGCACTCTGTTTTTTACAATATTTGTTCGCTATATGTGTCGGTGGACTTCCTGGGCACACATATGGCCACATTCGGGTTTTGTGTAAATCCGGGTGTGACAATAGGGTAGACAAAACAAACAGAAGCATTGGGTTGCTTTTTGTTACCGTTCTTTTGACTCCAAGTTTTGGCTTTTTGCTGCCTTATATGCTGCCATTTTGTGCTTGTCGTGACATGCTTTTGAGACATGGGCTGGGCATCCAACTGTTGTGCATGCAACACCCTTATTTTTTACTTTCTGCTCCTTTTTAGTTTTACCACGCGTTGTTCCCTTTTTTTTGGCCGCCCTGTCATTCAATAAAGCAGTCTCCCTATTTGTAATCAATATAAACTTCGTGCATATCCATTAAATGCAAGTTCATAAAATATAGTGTGGCAATTCTTTTTGTGGGGTAAAAAACTCATATGCGTAAATAGACACTTCAGTATTTAAGAAGGAAGACAAATTCTAACCGGCATTCGAGTCTTTGTTTTATTCTAACCAAAAAAAAAGATATACCAAAATCACCACCCCATAATCAGTTGGAACTAGAGCCACTTTTATCCCATACCTGCCGTCAGCAAAAGCTGACGTGGCACCAACTGCCTTTGGCGTTCACAACTTTCAAATGGTGAAAAAGTTTAGACGCTAAATCCGGACAATTCACGTGGACATTTGGAAATCACTCAGCAAGACATGCACATATGCTAATGACAATATACCATTGCAATTGCTGCTGACAATCATTTTTTCATATGCCAAGGATTCTAGCATCTTATATTACTCCTAACACTTGAAAATTATTACCAACATTAGAAAAAGAATACACACATCTTATATGCAGCAAGATTACTCCTCTAAAGTTTCTATTGTACATTAGCACTCTTGTCAGTTGAAAAATATTGCTGACATTTGACAAAATACTCCTGAGAGTTAGAAAATGTACGGCTCTTGCAATTGAAAAAAATACTCCTCCAGCAAAATGAAAAATACTCCTGATATTTGTAAAATAAATACTTCTCTATTCGGTTGAAAATATTCTTTGATATTTGAGAAATACTCCTGTCATTTAAAAACTACTCATGATAGTTGGAAAAAATACTGAGGACATTTGAGAAATGCTTCTGATATTTGTAAAAGATCTCAGCCGGGCCAACCTACCAGGCATGCAAGCCTTTAGGCGCGCCCTATAATCCCTCTATTGTAATTATTTTATATTAACATGCAAGCTTCCATGCAGGTCACATGCTGGAAAAATCACGCAGGCGCGCCATATGCACCGGCACTGCCACCGCCTACAATAGTGCTATCTCAGAGTAAAACCAACTAAATCAGAATATGCATAGCGGTCTCGGGCATGAAAGCACACTTTTTTTTCCCACCGCACCCAAATACGTCTCAAACCAATCGAACCCAGGAGAGGAGTTGATTGTTTTCCGCTAACTGGCATCTCAAATCATAAAAAAATGATGCATGCCATCGCCGGATGGCGGATACTAATTACGGTGGTCAGTTGCAATCTTCACCGTGCGACGCGCCTCCAGCCTCGTCTCACGGACGTTAGTTGAACGATAATTCTGTAGCAGTGTAGCTGGCGGGCATCAATGTAGATATTATTTTTTTGTCAGTAATTAATGTGGACAGTCAAATGATTCTTTTACGGTTGCAGGAACCAATTTACTTCTAACAGCGAAAGGAGTAATTTTGAATGAGTAAATTGCTGCCGGAGCTCCGGCGAAGGCTCCGTTGATCGATGTCCATTGTAGTGCTCATTTTGTTCAAGTATGGAGCCTTGCAGCAATATCTATGGCACATTACACAATGAGCAGCCGCATAAGTGCTTGATGGCTCCATGATTAAGTGCTCATTAAATCATGTTTTAACATTTGCAAGGGCCGGACAAATACATGCGGAAAAAGTGACGTTCTCTCATAAACACGTACTCCATGTATGGCTGTGATTTATCCCCAAATTAAAAACGGTTGTTCTCCCTCCTAAACAAAAAGCCATGCATGCATGTGTATTTATCCTGAAATTCATGATGGCAGTTATGACGTGCTCTCTCCTCTCTTTCCCTCAAATTCGCATGCATGTGTATATTTACTACCGCAGCACCTCACTGGTGCTCCGGCAGCACGGATCGCTAAACCGCCGCACGCGTTAAATAGTTATTCAACGAGCTAAATAACCAGGTCATATATATATATATATATATATATAGTATATGGCCGGGCTCGAAAACATGCGTAGATTCTTCTTGATGGATGAAATCCTTTCTAAGTATGGTTTGCTCAGAAATAACAGTTGTAGGCAGGGTCTCATCATTCTCCCTTTCTTTAGGTGAAAAGGTCCTCAGTCAAATTTGTAGCAAGGGTCTCACCAATGGCGGTAGTATCCATTTGTATATTTTGGAAGAGAAATTTTTTTGCATGTTGTATCTGCTTGAGCTTTTGGGGTAAAAATTGTGGCTCCATTGCTTCCTCTTGACGCATCTCATCTTCATGTGTGCTTCTCCATAATATTCTCCTTTCACAATCAGCCAAAAACATCTCCATGCCTATAAGCACTAAACAGATCTGTTTTTGTTCCACAGAAACAATGTTGCATGGCCTGCAAATCTTGTGCAACACCATATTGCTTACACCACGATTCACCCAGCAGAAGATGACACGAAACCAAAGGCACAGGAATAACGTCACAGCTGTCACACCCGGATTTACACAAAACCCGAATGTGGCCATATGTGTGTCCAGGAAGTCCACAGACACATATAGCGAACAAATATGGTAAAAATCAGAGTACAATGCTTTATTCTCATCATAACGTAGCGTTTACATCAGAGTGCTTCAGAAATAAAATCATGGACAGCGGAAGACTAATACATCTCTCTAGCGTAGCCGCAATCCCACAGGGACTCTGACTGGGAGAACGCAAGCTCAGAAGTAAGGCAAGTCCTTTGGAAACTCCACAGCATAATCAGCCTGACTCCAATCTGTTACCCGTCCGGGATTTTGCCCAAAATAATAAATACAGCAAGTGTAAGTAACAGAATTACTTAGCAAGTATAGCACGGGTGATGAGGCAAAAGAGGCTTGACACTGGCTTAACTGCATTAGCACTTTTAGTTGGTTCATTTTAATCATAACTACTACATTAGATGAATCCCAGTTGTATTCCAAATTAATTAATGTAAGTCAACATTAAACAGTAATAAATATCATCTTCTAATCATAAAAGGATCCAGGCCGCTCGTGACCCTGAGCCGGGCTATCATGATAGATCGTACACTCTGCAGAGGTTTCGCCCTTTTCCCACCAGTCGCGTAAAAGTTCAGAAGAACTTTGCACCCAACCACGCACATCGACACTTCCGAGGTGTGACTGCATAGGGACGCTACGAGGCTTTCACAAGACACCCTAGCAAGACAGTAGCCGCTGGAGTACTACAAGGTGGTGAGAACCTAGGCACCGAGATTGACTGACCCTCAGGGCGCAACGTGAGGGGGTCAATGGCGTCCACGCGCCGGCAAATCATGCCAACAAGTAAATGGCGCAACGTGCGGAGCTCCCGCACTCACGGGGGCTCCCAACACGGGACTGGGTCTAACGGGACCTAGCCGACGGGGCTACCGTCCTCGGTGGAATCCGAAAACACCTCGCGCCTTGCCTCCTACAACGTCGTAGGCCACTCGGTAACCACTGCCAAGCTAGAGACGTACAAGCTACTCAACCAAGACCAGAGCCATTATAGTTCTGGCGGCGGCGACAGGCTCCCAGGTTGCCGCTTTTACGAACCAGTCCTTAGGGAGAGACACTGGGGCCAGGCAAAACACACAAGCCCCAGCTCCCTGATCCAAGTTGCGAAAAGCAAGTTTTAACATTAAGGTTGAAGTGGACCATTAATACAAGTTTAACAGTTAAGTAAAGGTGACAGTAGTTGCGCCTAGCAAAATACTACTCGTATGCAAAAACCCATAGGAATACAAGGACAGGGAAAGAAATGCTAGGTACAACCTCAAAGGTAAACAATATTAGACACATGCGTATGTAATGAACAGTGTATTAAAAGAGTGAGTAGGTAGCAAGGATTGTCCGTGCTATAACTTGCCTTCCTCGGAGTACGGCTGCTGCTGCGAGTCCTGCTCCAGCACGTCCTCAACGTACTCGAAGTCCAAAGCTACGGGCTCGCCGACTGGACACGATCATCACGCAAGCATCCAAAACAATCATTACATGCAAACAAAGTATTTCTATTAGGACAGTACACCAAACAGTGAAAACAGTACAAAAACAGGAGCTATAAATAATCTATGCTTCGCTACGAACACATGAGCGCAAGAATCACTCTAATCGGAGCTAAAACGAGAAAGTTATGACGTTTCTAAGTTTCAGGGGCTAAAACGAAGAAAACAGGACCTATCTGAAATTATTTTTGAACTGGGATGGACCTCGGATTAATTTCCAGAAAGTGCAGGGGCTCTTTAACAAAAGTGCCCGGCTGACTGGTACTCGGGGGTTTGACCCGCATCGCGGACGTCGAATCTAGATCGGGCGGATGGGATTAAAAACGCGAAGGGGTATCCTGGGTTCTAATCTGGGCCGTTGATCTGAGATCGGACGGCCCTGACGCTCGGGCTCGACGGGGACGACGACGCCGCGGCGGCGCCGCTCGGCCGACGGCGGGAGCTCGCCGGAGTGAGGCCTAACTCGAGCTACGGTCCTCCATTTGGGCGGGGTTGGGTGCTACGGGCTCAGGGGAGAAAGGCGAGTCCACCTAGGGTGAACAAGTCGACTATGGCGCGGCTGGGACGGCGCGCGACGATGGCCGGCGGGTGGGCGCGTCGGCGAGCGACGGCATAGGGGCTACGGGGCTTCAAAAGGTAGGCGATTCGGCTTGGGAGCAACAGGAGTGGATGGCGAGTCTACCTGCGCGAAGGAATTGAGCGAAGGAGCGGCGGTGCAGCGAGTCGACGACGAGCGGCGGACGGCGGTCGTCGGTGCACGGCGGCGAGGGAGCTCCGGAGCGCGGGAAGAGCCGTGCTGTGGCTCGACGGGGTCCTCGCGGAGCGGTGAAGCAGCTCCGAGGGTCGGCCGGGGCGGATGCGCACCGGAGTGGCGAAATCGCCGGCGGCGAGCGGCGGACGGCGTGCTCGGCGGCCGGGAAACGCTGGAGAGAGGTGCGGCGGCGCTAGGGTTGGGCGAAAGGTTTATGGGAGCGGGGCGGCGCTGCGGTCGAATTAAGTAGGCGCGGGGGAAGAGCCTCGGCGTGCGGGCCCGGCTGCGGCGGGCTGCGCCATTACCGGCGACGGGGAAGGAAAGTGACGCCAGCGTGGCGTCAGCGGCTGACGGGCAGGGCCCACGCGGCAGCGGGGGAAGGAGGGGGGCTCTGGACTGGGCCGCTGCGGGCCGAAAGTGGGGCGGCGCTGCTGTGCTGGCGCGGGTGCGAGCTGGGCCGAGGGGGGTTGGGCCGGACTAGAAAAAGAGAAGAGGGGGCAAAAGCAAACCGGAAAAAGAGTTCAGGGAGCAAAAACGAGCTATGGGCCTAAAAACTTTTCTAGAGCTCCAAACAAAGTGATTCAAATTTAAATTTACATAAATTTAAATTCTTGTTTGAACCACAAGCAATACAAAAATAAATGCAGCAGCATGAATGCAACAATAAATGTTTCTACAAGTTATATTTGATTTTAATTTCCAAAAATTTTATATTTACCCTATATTAATTATGAGAAATAAGTTAAATAAGCAATTAATTACCAGAAATTTTAAATAAGCTATTTTAGGGTGTTACAAACCTACCCCCCTTAAGATGAATCTCGTCCTCGAGATTCGGATGTTGTAACACCCAAAATACTCAAATTTAAAATTTTTGGCATTTAAGTAATTATTTAATGCTCTCACCTATTTTATAAAGGCTAAATAATAATTTTCTAACAATTAAAATCAAATATAAGTGATAGAAACATTTATTGTTGCATTCATGCTGCTGCATTTATTTTTGTATTGCCTGTGATTCAAACAAGAATTTAAATATATTTAAATTCAAATTTGAATCACTTTGTTTGGAGCTCTAGAAAAGTTGTTAGGCTCATAGTTCGATTTCACTCCCTGAACTTTTTCTCAAGTCCTTTTCTGCCCCCTTTTCTTTTTCCCCGGTCCGGCCCGCCACCTCCGGCCCACCTCCCCCTCTCTTTCCTTTTCCCTCGGCCCAGCAGCCCCGCCGCCCCGCTTTCGGCCCAACTTGGCCCGCCAGCACCCCCGCGCCCTCTCTCCCTCTCTCCTCTCGCTGCCCCGTCGGGCCCACCCGTCAGCGACACCCCTCGCCTTTCCTTTCTTCCTCCCCTTCCCTTCCTTTCCCCGGCCGGTGATGGCGCGGCCGAGCGCGTCTGTAGCAGCCGGGCCCGCACGCCAAGGCAGCCCTTTCCCACACTTACATAACCCGGTCCGCACCCTCGTCCCGTTCCTCTCACCCCCAACCCTAGCGCCGCCGCCCCTCCACCAGCTTCACCAGCGCCGCCGAGCACGCGCTCCGCCACTGACCATCGTCGTCGTCGTTGCTCCGAGCACCTTCGCCCCGGCCCGTTCTTGGAGCCGCTTCGCCGCTCCACGAGGACCCCGCCAAGCTACTCCGAGCCCTTCCCGTGCACCGGAGCACCATCGCCGGCAAGCACCGACGCCGCCGACCGCCGCTCGCCGTCGACTCATCGCTCCACCACCTCTCCGACCAATTCACTGCGCCTGGAGCATCGTTAGGAGGTAATGAGTCCGCCCAACCCCTCAATTTTGGTGCTGGAGCACCGTAGCTAGTTTCCCCGAGCTCGCCGTCGTCGGCCGACCGCCGGCCGTCGTCGTCCGGACGCTACACCACTCCATGCACATCTTATTCACCACGGTTGCACTCATGACACTCCCCAGCAGCTCCAGCACCAAAAACCCGACCCCAAAATCACCCAGAACCCACTCCCAGCGGCTCACCGGAGCTCCGCTCCGCCGCCCATCGCCGTCGGCATGATTCGCCGGCCGAGGCTCGTCGTGAATCCCCTAGATCGACTCGCCTTGTTCCCCTGAAGCCGTAGGACCAACCCTCGTTCGAATCCGAGCCCTGTAGCGTGAGATATTGCCAAGTCCGGCGAAGTTCGCCGTCGGCCGAGCCGGCGCCGCCGCGGGATCGTCTTCCCCGGCGAGCTGTCGCCCATCGCCGTCCGATCTGAGACCAACGGCCGGGATTAGATCAGTCGCGTACCCCTTCGCGTTTTAAATCACAGCCGCCCGATTCAGATCCGACGGCCCACGGCGCGCCACGTCGCGAGTCAAACCCAGCGTACCGGTCAGCGCTGGCGTTTTTGTTAAAGAGCCCCTGGACTTTCGGGAAATTAACCCGCGGTCCATTTTAATTCAAAAATAATTACAAATAGGTCCTGTTTTATTCGTTTAGGCCCCTGGAAATTTTAAAACTTTGCCAGCAAGCCCCCGAACCTTAGAAACGCTATAACTTTCACGTTTTAGCTCCGATTTGCGTGATTTTCGCGCTCATGTGTTCGTAGCGAAGCGTAGATTATTTCTAGCTCCTGTTTTTGTACTATTTTTACTGTTTGGTATATTGTTCTAATAGAATTACTTTTGCTTGCATGTGATGATTGGTTTGGAATGCGTGCGTGATGTTCGTGTCTAGTCGGTGAGCCCGTAGCGTTGGACTACGAGTACGTTGAGGACGTGCCGGAGCAGGATTTTCAGCAGCAGCCGTACTCCGAGGAAGGCAAGTTATAGCACGGACAATCCATTCTACCTATCGCACTTTTAATACACTGTTCATTACATACGCATGAGTCTAATATTGTTTACTATTAAGGTTGTACCTAGTATTTATTTCCCTGACCTTGCATTCCTATGGGTTTTTGCATATGGGTAGTATTTTGCTAGGCGCAACTAATGTCACTTTTACTTAATTGTTAATATTGACTTAATGGTCCACTTCAATCTTAATGTTAAAACTTGCTTTTTAGCAACATGGATCAGGGAGCTGGGGCTTGTGTGTTTTGCCTGGCCCCAGTGTCTCTCCCTAAGGACTGGTTTGTAAAAGCGGCAACCTGGGAGCCTGTCGCCGCCGCCGGAACTATAATGGCTCTGGTCTTGGTTGAGTAGCTTGTACGTCTCTAACTTGGCAGTGGTTACCGAGTGGCCTACGGCGTTGTAGGAGGCAAAGCACGGGGTGATTTCGGATTCCACCGAGGACGGTAGCCCCGTCGGCTAGGTCCCGTTAGACCCAGTCCCGTGTTGGGAGCCACCGTGAGTGCGGTGAGCTCCGCACGTTGCACCATTTACTTTGTTGTTGGCATGATTTGCCGGTGCGTGGATGCCATTGAGCCCCTCACGTTGCGCCCTGAGGGTCAGTCAATCTCGGTGCCTAGGTTCTCACCACTTTGTAGTACTCCAGCGGCTACTGCCTTGTTAGGGTGTCTTGTGAAAGCCTCGTAGTGTCCCTATGCCGTCACACCTCGGAAGTGTCGATGTGCGTGGTTGGGTGCAAAGTTCTTTGAACTTTTACGCGACTGGTGGGTAAAGGGCGAAACCTCTGCAGAGTGTACGATCTATCATGATAGCCCGGCTCAGGGTCACGAGCGGCCTGGATCCTTTTATGATTAGAAGATGATATTTATTACTGCTTATTGTTGACTTACATTAATTATTTTGGGATACAACTGGGATTCATCTAAAGTAGTAATTATGATTAAAACGAACCAACTAAAAGTGCTAATGCAGTTAAACCAGTGTCAAGCCTTCTTTGCCTCATCCCCCGTGCTATACTTGCTAAGTAATTCTGTTACTTACACTTGCTATATATTATCATTTTGGGCAAAATCCCGGACGGGTAACAGATTGGAGTCAGGCTGATTATGCTGTGGAGTTTCCGGAGGATCTGCCGTACTTCTGAGTTGGCATTCTCCCAGTCAGAGTCCCTGTGGGATTGCGGCTACACGTAGAGAGAGCTTATCAGTCTTCCGCTGCCCATGTATTTCATTTATGCAAACTCTGACGTAATCGCTACTTTATGATGAGAATAAGGCATTGTACTCTGATTTTTACCATATTTGTTCGCTATATGTGTCGGTGGACTTCCTGGGCACACATATGGCCGCATTCGGGTTTTGTGTAAATCCGGGTGTGACAGATTGGTATCAGAGCCGTGCTGACTGTAGGAACGCAGCCTAGATAGTACGGTTGACAAATTACTAGGAGACCCCCATGTTTTAAAAATTTTAAAAATCTAACAGTCGAGTCTTGTGTGAGTTTATGCCTTTACCTGCTTGTACTTATTGTTATTATGCATATGTTTGATTTGGTTCTTTGTAATGATTGTGATGGGCGCAGACACCTTTCTGCTACCATCTAGATATAGGTATAAGGCTTAAGGACTTTATTGTTTAGATAGCAGGGGGTTATATATATTTTCTCGTACTAATCCACTGACATCTGACCTTTGTGATTATAGATGGCTCACCCCGGGGGCAATGCGGGCGGACAGCCTCCGCACCAGAATTCGCCCCCGAACATCGATCCGAACCGTCAGATCCCCACCATTGAGCAGCTGATGTATGCTCAAGTGCAGATGATGCAGCAGATGGCCGAGACCATGAGGTTGATCCAGCAGAACCAGCATCATCCCCAGGCAGCTGCACCGCCCAGAGACAAGAGGGGCGAGTTTCTGAAGGGACGTCCACCGACCTTCAGCAAGGCCAGCGACCCCCTTGAGGCAGATGACTGGCTCAAGGCAGTTGAGAGGCAGTTGGACATCGCCCAGTGCGATGACAGGGAGAAGGTACTGTACGCCGGAGGACAGCTTCAGGGGCCGGCGTTGGATTGGTGGGATTCATACCAGTCTTCACGCCCGGCCGGTACTCAGATCACTTGGCAGCAGTTCTGCAGCAGCTTTCGTGCACACCACGTGCCGGAGGCCTTGATGGTCCTGAAGAAGAAGGAGTTCCTGGCACTGAAGCAGGAAGGGATGAGTGTCACGGCTTATCGTGACAAGTTCGTCTCGTTGGCCCGTTATGCTCCAGAGGACGTGGCCACGGATCAGAAGAAGCAGGCTAGGTTCCGTGACGGTCTGCAGGATGCTCTCCAGTACCAGCTCATGTGCACCAAGTTCCCGAACTTTCACGAGCTGGTGGACGGCGCGCTGATGTTGGAGCACAAGCGCCGTGAGATGGAGGACAAGAAGAGAAAGCTCCAGGGACAGCAGGTGGGCAGCAGCAGTCGTCCACGCTTCACACCTCCCCAGAGTCAGCAGGTGGGAGGCCAGCAGCGCTTCCAGGGTCAGTCTGGGTTGCTCAGTCGTGTCCAGTACCAGCAGCAGCGTCCTCAGTTTCCTCGGGCGCCACAGCAGCAGCGTCCTCAGGGTCAGCCACAGATGGGTCCAGCTCAGCGTCCCCAGGTGCCACCCAGACCAGTTCAGCGTCCGGGTCCAGTCAGTCCAGCAGTGACAGGACAGAGGTGCTTCCACTGTGACGAGCCTGGGCACTATGCCAATGCTTGTCCTCGCAGAGTTCAGGGTGTCCCTGGTCAGAGCAGCACTCAGAGAGTTGGGCAGCCGCAGGGTCAGCAGCAGGGAGGTCGTGCACCGCAGACTCCGGTTCGGGGCAAGCTCAACCACACCGGTGCAGAGACAGCTGAGGCCTCTACTGATGTGGTCGTGGGTACGTTCGTCGTCAATTCGACCCCCGCCACCGTTTTATTTGATTCTGGAGCTTCGCATGCTTTCATTTCCGCTGCTTTTGTAAAAAAGAACCTAGTAGCATTGTTGCCTATGAGGAATGCTATGTTAGTAAGCTCACCAGGCGGGGAGCAGCGCGCCACTTTACGTTGCCCCAGTATCACCCTCACCATAAGGGGGGTAGATTTCGAGGCACGTCCGATAGTCCTGGAGACCCTTGGATTTGATTTGATCCTGGGTATGAGCTGGATGACCAGATATGATGCAGTGATCAGGTGCGCTACGAGGACCATCCAGCTGACAGCAGAGTCCGGTGACAAGGTGGAGTATCAGGCAGCCAGTTCCTCAGAGCAAGGCCAAGCCAATCAAGCTGAAGGGACGACAATTGAAGATATCAGGGTGGTGAGCCAGTTCCCGGATGTGTTCCCAGACGAGTTGCCAGGTATGCCTCCAGAACGAGATGTTGAATTCGTTATTGAACTAAAACCTGGCACTGCACCTATAGCCAAGAGGCCGTATAGGATGGGAGCGAAGGAGCTGGAGCAGCTCAAGAAGGAGATGGACGAGTTGTTGGCCAAGGGGTACATTCGTCCGAGTGCTTCGCCATGGGGAGCACCAGTATTGTTCGTCGACAAGAATGATGGTTCGCAGAGGTTATGTGTGGACTATCGAGCCCTCAACGAAGTGACCATCAAGAACAAGTACCCGCTGCCGAGGATTGATGATCTGTTCGATCAGTTGAGGGGAGCTTGTGTGTTCTCCAAGATTGATCTTCGTTCAGGCTACTACCAGATGAGGATCCGTCCGTCAGATGTACCCAAGACCGCTTTCACTACTCGGTACGGGTTGTATGAGTTCTTGGTCATGTCCTTTGGATTGACCAACGCTCCTGCATACTTCATGTACCTGATGAACAGCGTGTTCATGGACTATCTGGACAAGTTCGTGGTGGTATTCATTGATGACATTCTGGTCTTCTCCAAGAATGAGGAAGAACATGAAGAACATCTGAGGTTGGTACTGCAGAGACTCCGGGAGCATCAGTTGTATGCCAAGCTGAGCAAGTGTGAGTTCTGGCTGAAGGAAGTGGCATTTCTGGGACACGTGTTGTCCAATGGAGGAGTGGCAGTTGATCCGAAGAAAGTCAGCGATGTGTTGAGCTGGAATCCGCCACGGGATGTGAGCGAGATCAGGAGTTTCCTTGGGATGGCCGGTTATTACAGACGATTCATTGAAGGATTCTCCAAGATCGCTAAGCCGCTGACTGCTTTGCTGGAGAAGAATGCCCCGTTCGTGTGGACAGAGGCATGCCAGGTCAGCTTCGAAGAGTTGAAGAAGAGGTTGACTACAGCCCCAGTGCTAGTATTGCCAGATTTGGCTAAGAGTTTCTCCATCTACTGTGATGCATCCCGTCTAGGACTGGGTTGCGTCCTTATGCAGGAGGGCAGAGTCGTGTCGTATGCGTCCAGGCAGCTGAGGAAGCATGAGCAGAACTATCCGACGCATGACTTGGAGTTGGCAGCTGTTGTACATGCCCTGAAGATCTGGAGACACTACTTGATTGGGCACAGATGTGACATTTACACCGATCATAAGAGCCTCAAGTATGTCTTCACTCAGTCAGATCTGAACATGAGACAGCGCAGATGGTTAGAGCTGATCAAGGATTATGATCTGGAGATTCACTATCACCCGGGGAAGGCCAACTTGGTGGCAGATGCTCTGAGCAGGAGGAGTTATGTGAACAGGATCACTGGACACTGTTTGCCTGAGGAGCTCAGCCGAGAGTTTGAGAGGATGAGTCTGGGATTCGTCACCAGCATCACCGAGATGGCAGTAGAGCCCACACTCGAGCAGGAGATCCGGAGAGGTCAGCTGCAGGATGAGAAGATCCGAGAGATTGTGGGAAATGTTGCATTGGGAAAGGCCCCTGGATTCAGAGTTGATCAGGGAACTCTATGGCACGGGAAGAGGATATGTGTGCCAAACATAGCGCAGATCAGAGAGATGATTCTGAGAGAGGCACATGACTCAGCTTATTCGATCCACCCAGGCAGCACTAAGATGTATCAGGACATCAAGGAGAGATTCTGGTGGTATGGACTGAAGCGTGATGTGGCGACTCACGTGGCATTGTGCGACACATGTCAGCGAGTCAAGGCAGAACATCAGAGGCCAGCTGGATTGCTTCAGCCGTTGAAGATCCCGGAGTGGAAATGGGAAGAAGTTGGCATGGACTTCATCACTGGTCTGCCCCGCACTCAGAGAGGATTCGACTCCATTTAGGTGATTGTTGATCGTCTGACCAAGGTGGCCCACTTTCTGCCAGTGAAGACCACCTACACAGGCGCCAGACTAGCAGAGTTGTACATGGAGCGGATTGTGTGCTTACACGGGGTGCCGAAGAAGATTGTGTCAGATCGTGGTACTCAGTTCACTTCACACTTCTGGCGGAAGCTGCATGAGTCCATGGACACGAAGCTGCACTTCAGCTCAGCTTATCACCCGCAGACAGATGGTCAGACGGAGCGGACCAACCAGATACTGTAGGATATGTTGAGGGCTTGTGCATTACAGTACGGTGTCAGCTGGGATAAGAGTTTGCCGTATGCTGAGTTCTCCTACAATAACAGCTACCAGAAGAGTCTGCAGATGGCACCGTTCGAGGCGTTGTATGGCAGGAAGTGCCGGACCCCATTGTTCTGGAATCAGACTGGAGAGAGTCAGGTTTTTGGTCCGGAGATACTCAGAGATGCAGAGCGGCAGGTGCAGGTGATCAGAGAGAACCTGAAGGTGGCCCAGTCTAGACAGAAGAGTTACGCCGATGTCAGACGGAGGGACCTCAGCTTCAGAGTTGATGATTTTGTGTATCTCAAGGTGTCACCCATGAGAGGTGTAAAGCGGTTCAATGTCAAAGGTAAGTTGGCGCCTCGTTACATCGGACTGTTCAGGATACAGGAACGGATGGGCGAAGTGGCATATCGGTTAGATCTACCTGAGAGACTAGCCGGAGTGCACGATGTGTTCCATGTGTCCCAGCTGAAGAAGTGCTTGCGGGTGCCAGAAGAGCAGATCCCGATTGATGAATTGAATGTTCAGGAGGACCTCACATACGAGGAGTATCCGATCAGGATCCTGGAGGTGTCAGAAAGAGTGCTGAGGAACAAGACCATTCGGATGTGCAAAGTGCAGTGGAGCCGGCATTCAGCAGATGAAGCGACTTGGGAGCGGGAAGAAGACCTCAAGTCCGAGTACCCACAGCTCTTCGCCTCTACATCCGAATCTCGAGGACGAGATTCACCTTAAGGGGGGTAGGTTTGTAACACCCAAAATACTCAAATTTAAAATTTTTGGCATTTAAGTAATTATTTAATGCTCTCACCTATTTTATAAAGGCTAAATAATAATTTTCTAACAATTAAAATCAAATATAAGTGATAGAAACATTTATTGTTGCATTCATGCTGCTGCATTTATTTTTGTATTGCCTGTGATTCAAACAAGAATTTAAATATATTTAAATTCAAATTTGAATCACTTTGTTTGGAGCTCTAGAAAAGTTGTTAGGCTCATAGTTCGATTTCACTCCCTGAACTTTTTCTCAAGTCCTTTTCTGCCCCCTCTTCTTTTTCCCCAGTCCGGCCCGCCACCTCCGGCCCACCTCCCCCTCTCTTTCCTTTTCCCTCAGCCCAGCAGCCCCGCCGCCCCGCTTTCGGCCCAACTTGGCCCGCCAGCACCCCCGCGCCCTCTCTCCCTCTCTCCTCTCGCTGCCCCGTCGGGCCCACCCGTCAGCGACACCCCTCGCCTTTCCTTTCTTCCTCCCCTTCCCTTCCTTTCCCCGGCCGGTGATGGCGCGGCCGAGCGCGTCTGTAGCGGCCGGGCCCGCACGCCGAGGCAGCCCTTTCCCACGCTTACATAACCCGGTCCGCACCCTCGTCCCGTTCCTCTCACCCCCAACCCTAGCGCCGCCGCCCCTCCACCAGCTTCGCCAGCGCCGCCGAGCACGCGCTCCGCCACTGACCATCGTCGTCGTCGTTGCTCCGAGCACCTTCGCCCCGGCCCATTCTTGGAGCCGCTTCGCCGCTCCACGAGGACCCCGCCAAGCTACTCCGAGCCCTTCCCGCGCACCGGAGCACCATCGCCGGCAAGCACCGACGTCGCCGACCGCCGCTCGCCGTCGACTCGTCGCTCCACCACCTCTCCGACCAATTCACTGCGCCTGGAGCATCGTTAGGAGGTAATGAGTCCGCCCAACCCCTCAATTTTGGCGCTGGAGCACCGTAGCTAGTTTCCCCGAGCTCGCCGTCGTCGGCCGACCGCCGGCCGTCGTCGTCCGGACGCTACACCACTCCATGCACATCTTATTCACCACGGTTGCACTCATGACACTCCCCAGCAGCTCCAGCACCGAAAACCCGACCCCAAAATCACCCAGAACCCACTCCCAGCGGCTCACCGGAGCTCCGCTCCGCCGCCCATCGCCGTCGGCATGATTCGCCAGCCGAGGCTCATCGTGAATCCCCTAGATCGACTCGCCTTGTTCCCCTGAAGCCGTGGGACCAACCCTCGTTCGAATCCGAGCCCTGTAGCGTGAGATATTGCCAAGTCCGGCGAAGTTCGCCGTCGGCCGAGCCGGCGCCGCCGCGGGATCGTGTTCCCCGGCGAGCTGTCGCCCATCGCCGTCCGATCCGAGACCAACGGCCGGGATTAGATCAGTCGCGTACCCCTTCGCGTTTTAAATCACAGCCGCCCGATTCAGATCCGACGGCCCACGGCGCGCCACGTCGCGAGTCAAACCCAGCGTACCGGTCAGCGCTGGCGCTTTTGTTAAAGAGCCCCTGGACTTTCGGGAAATTAACCCGCGGTCCATTTTAATTCAAAAATAATTACAAATAGGTCCTGTTTTATTCGTTTAGGCCCCTGGAAATTTTAAAACTTTGCCAGCAAGCCCCCGAACCTTAGAAACGCTATAACTTTCACGTTTTAGCTCCGATTTGCGTGATTTTCACGCTCATGTGTTCGTAGCGAAGCGTAGATTATTTCTAGCTCCTGTTTTTGTACTGTTTTTACTGTTTGGTGTACTGTTCTAATAGAATTACTTTTGCTTGCATGTGATGATTGTTTTGGAATGTGTGCGTGATGTTCGTGTCCAGTCGGTGAGCCCGTAGCGTTGGACTACGAGTACGTTGAGGACGTGCCGGAGCAGGATTTTCAGCAGCAGCCGTACTCCGAGGAAGGCAAGTTATAGCACGGACAATCCTTGCTACCTATCCCACTTTTAATACACTGTTCATTACATACGCATGAGTCTAATATTGTTTACCATTAAGGTTGTACCTAGTATTTATTTCCCTGACCTTGCATTCCTATGGGTTTTTGCATATGGGTAGTATTTTGCTAGGCGCAACTACTGTCACTTTTACTTAATTGTTAATATTGACTTAATGGTCCACTTCAATCTTAATGTTAAAACTTGCTTTTTAGCAACATGGATCAGGGAGCTGGGGCTTGTGTGTTTTGCCTGGCCCCAGTGTCTCTCCCTAAGGACTGGTTCGTAAAAGCGGCAACCTGGGAGCCTGTCGCCGCCGCCGGAACTATAATGGCTCTGGTCTTGGTTGAGTAGCTTGTACGTCTCTAGCTTGGCAGTGGTTACCGAGTGGCCTACGGCGTTGTAGGAGGCAAAGCACGGGGTGATTTCGGATTCCACCGAGGACGGTAGCCCCGTCGGGTAGGTCCCGTTAGACCCAGTCCCGTGTTGGGAGCCACCGTGAGTGCGGTGAGCTCCGCACGTTGCACCATTTACTTTGTTGTTGGCATGATTTGCCGGTGCGTGGATGCCATTGACCCCCTCACGTTGCGCCCTGAGGGTCAGTCAATCTCGGTGCCTAGGTTCTCACCACTTTGTAGTACTCCAGCGGCTACTGCCTTGTTAGGGTGTCTTGTGAAAGCCTCGTAGCGTCCCTATGCCGTCACACCTCGGAAGTGTCGATGTGCGTGGTTGGGTGCAAAGTTCTTTGAACTTTTACGCGACTGGTGGGTAAATGGCGAAACCTCTGCAGAGTGTACGATCTATCATGATAGCCCGGCTCAGGGTCACGAGCGGTCTGGATCCTTTTATGATTAGAAGATGATATTTATTACTGCTTATTGTTGACTTACATTAATTATTTTGGGATACAACTGGGATTCATCTAAAGTAGTAATTATGATTAAAACGAACCAACTAAAAGTGCTAATGCAGTTAAGCCAGTGTCAAGCCTTCTTTGCCTCATCCCCCGTGCTATACTTACTAAGTAATTCTGTTACTTACACTTGCTATTTATTATCATTTTGGGCAAAATCCCGGACGGGTAACAGATTGGAGTCAGGCTGATTATGCTGTGGAGTTTCCGGAGGATCTGCCGTACTTCTGAGTTGGCATTCTCCCAGTCAGAGTCCCTGTGGGATTGCGGCTACACGTAGAGAGAGCTTATCAGTCTTCCACTGCCCATGTATTTCATTTATGCAAACTCTGACGTAATTGCTACTTTATGATGAGAATAAGGCATTGTACTCTGATTTTTACCATATTTGTTCGCTATATGTGTCGGTGGACTTCCTGGGCACACATATGGCCGCATTCGGGTTTTGTGTAAATCCGGGTGTGACAGATGTAGAAGCGAAGAGCTGTGGGTACTCGGACTTGAGACCTTCTCCCCGCTCCCAAGTCGCTTCATCCGCTGAATGCCGACTCCACTGCACCTTGCACATCCGAATGGTCTTGTTCCTCAGCACTCTCTCTGACACCTCCAGGACCCTGATCGGATACTCCTCGTATGTGAGGTCCTCCTGAACATTCAACTCATCAATCGGGATCTGCTCTTCTGGCACCCGTAAGCACTTCTTCAACTGGGACACATGGAACACATCGTGTACTCCGGCTAGTCTCTCAGGCAGGTCTAGCCGATACGCCACTTCGCCCATCCGTTCCTGTATCTTGAACGGTCCGATGTAACGAGGCGCCAACTTTCCTTTGACATTGAACCGCTTTACACCTCTCATGGGTGACACCTTGAGGTACACAAAATCTTCAACCTTGAAGCTGAGGTCTCTCCGTCTGACATCGGCGTAACTCTTCTGTCTGGACTGGGCCACCTTCAGGTTCTCTCTGATCACCTACACCTGCCGCTCTGCATCTCTGAGTATTTCCGGACCAAAGACCTGACTCTCTCCAGTCTGATTCCAGAACAATGGGGTCCGGCACTTCCTGCCATACAATGCCTCGAACGGTGCCATCTGCAGACTCTTCTGGTAGCTGTTATTGTAGGAGAACTCTGCATACGGCAAACTCTTATCCTAGCTGACACCGTACTGTAAAGCACAAGCCCTCAACATATCCTCTAGTATCTGGTTGGTCCGCTCCGTCTGACCATCGGTCTGCGGGTGATAAGCTGAGCTGAAGTGCAACTTCGTATCCATAGACTCATGCAATTTCCGCCAGAAGTGTGAGGTGAACTGAGCTCCACGATCTGACACAATCTTCTTCGGCACTCCATGTAAGCACACAATCCACTCCATGTACAACTCTGCTAGCCTGGCGCCTGTGTAGGTGGTCTTCACTGGCAGAAAGTGGGCCACCTTGGTCAGACGATCAACAATCACCCAAATGGAGTCAAATCCTCTCTGAGTGCGGGGCAGACCAGTGATGAAGTCCATGCCAACTTCTTCCCATTTCCACTCCGGGATCTTCAACGACTGAAGCAATCCAACTAGCCTCTGATGTTCTGCCTTGACCCGCTGACACGTGTCGCACAATGCCACGTGAGTCGCCACATCGCGTTTCAATCCGTACCACCAGAATCTCTCCTTGATGTCCTGATACATCTTAGTGCTGCCTGAGTGGATCGAATAAGCTGAGTCATGTGCCTCTCTCAGAATCATCTCTCTGATCTGCGCTATGTCTGGCACACATATTCTCTTTCCATGCCATAGAGTTCCCTGATCATCAACTCGGAATCCAGGGGCCTTTCCCAGTGCAACATTCCCCACAATCTCTCTGATCTTCTCATCCTGCAGCTGACCTCTCCGGATCTCCTGCTCGAGTGTGGGCTCTACTGCCATCTCTGTGATGCTGGTGACGAATCCCAGACTCATCTTCTCAAGCTCTCGGCTGAGTTCTTCCGGCAAACAGTGACCAGTGATCCTGTTCACATAACTTCTCCTGCTCAGAGCATCTGCCACCAAGTTGGCCTTCCCTGGGTGATAGTGGATCTCCAGATCATAATCCTTGATCAGTTCTAACCATCTGCGCTGTCTCATGTTCAGATCTGTCTGAGTGAAGACATACTTGAGGCTCTTATGATCAGTGTAGATGTCACACATGTGCCCAATCAAGTAATGTCTCCAGATCTTTAAGGCATGTACCACAGCTGCCAACTCCAAGTCGTGCGTCGGATAGTTCTGCTCATGCTTCCTCAGCTGCCGGGACGCATAAGACACGACTCTGCCCTCCTGCATAAGGACGCAACCCAGTCCGAGACGGGATGCATCGCAGTAGATGGAGAAACTCTTAGCCAAATCTGGCAATACTAGCACTGGGGCTGTAGTCAACCTCTTCTTCAACTCTTCGAAGCTGACCTGGCACGCCTCTGTCCACACAAACGCGGCATTCTTCTCTAGCAAAGCAGTCAGCGGCTTAGCAATCTTGGAGAAGCCTTCAATGAACCGTCTGTAGTAACCAGCCATCCCAAGGAAACTCCTGATCTCGCTCACATCCCGTCGTGGATTCCAGCTCAATACATCGCTGACTTTCTTCGGATCAACTGTCACCCCTCCATTGGACAACACATGACCCAAGAATGTCACTTCCTTTAACCAGAACTCACACTTGCTCAGCTTGGCATACAACTGATGTTCTTGGAGCCGCTGCAGCACCAATCTCAAGTGTTCCTCATGTTCTTCCTCATTCTTGGAGAAGACCAGAATGTCATCAATGAATACCACCACAAACTTGTCAAGGTAATCCATGAACACGCTGTTCATCAAGTACATGAAGTATGCGGGAGCGTTGGTCAATCCAAAAGACATGACCAAGAACTCATACAACCCGTACCGAGTGGTGAAAGCGGTCTTGGGTATGTCTGACGGGCGGATCCTCATCTGGTAGTAACCCGACCGAAGGTCTATCTTGGAGAACACACAAGCTCCTCTCAGCTGATCGAACAGATCATCAATCCTTGGCAGCGGGTACTTGTTCTTGATGGTCACTTCGTTGAGGGCTCGATAATCCACACACAACCTCTGTGTACCATCCTTCTTGTCGACGAACAATACCGGTGCTCCCCACGGCGAAGCACTCGGACGAATGTACCCCTTGGCCAACAACTCGTCCAACTCCTTCTTGAGCTTTTCCAGCTCCTTTGCTCCCATCCTATATGGCCTCTTGGCTATAGGTGCAGTGCCAGGTTTTAGTTTAATAATGAATTCAACATCTCGTTCTGGAGGCATACCTGGCAACTCGTCAGGGAACACATCCGGGAACTGGCTCACCACTCTGATATCTTTGGTTGTCGTCCCTTCAGCTTGATTGGCTTGGCCTGTCTCTGAGGAACTGGCTGCCTGATACTCCACCTTGTCACCGGACTCTGCTGTCAGCTGGATGGTCCTCGTAGCACACCGGATCACTGCATCATATCTGGTCATCCAGCTCATACCCAGGATCATATCAAATCCAAGGGTCTCCAGGACTATCGGACCTGCCTTGAACTCTACCCCCTTATTATGATGGGAACATGGGGGCACCGTAGAGTGGCCCGTTGCTCACCCCCCGGTGAGCTTACTAGCATAGTGTTCTTCATGGGTTTCAGGGCTAATAAATTCTTCTTCACAAATGCAGCAGAAATGAAAGCATGCGAAGCTCCGGAATCAAATAAAACAGTGGCGGGGGTCGAATTGACGAGGAACGTACCCACGACGATATCAGTGGATGCCTCTGCTGTCTCTGCTCCGGTGTGGTTGAGCTTGCCCCGTACAGGAGTCTGCGGAGCACGACCTCCCTGCTGCTGACCCTGCGGCTGCCCAACTCTCTGAGTGCTGCCCTGACCGGTGACACCCTGAACTCTGCGAGGACAAGCATTGGCATAGTGCCCGGGCTCATCACAGTAGTAGCACTTCTGCCCTGTCACTGCGGGGCTGACTGGACCCGGACGCTGAACTGGTCTGGGTGGCACCTAGCTGCGCTGAACTGGACCCATCTGTGGCTGTCCCTGGGGACGCTGCTGCTGTGGCGCCCGAGGAAACTGAGGACGCTGCTGCCGGTACTGGCCACGACTGAGCATGCCGGACTGGCCCTAGAAGCGCTGCTGGCCTCCCACCTGCTGACTCTGTGGAGGTGCGAAGCGTGGACGACTGCTACTGCCCACCTGCTGTCCCTGGAGCTTCCTCTTCTTGTCCTCCATCTCACGACGCTTGTGCTCCAACATCAGAGCGCCGTCCACCAGCTCGTGAAAGGTCGGGAACTTGGTGCACATGAGCTGGTACTGGAGAGCATCCTGCAGACCATCACGGAACCTGGCCTGCTTCTTCTGGTCGTTGGCCACGTCTTCTGGAGCATAATGGGCCAACGCGATGAACCTGTCACGATACGCCGTGACACTCATCCCTTCCTGCTTCAGTGCCAGGAACTCCTTCTTCTTCAGAATCATCAAAGCCTCCGGCACGTGGTGTGCACGAAAGCTGCTGCAGAACTGCTGCCAGGTGATCTGAGTACCGGCTGGGCGAGAGGACTGGTATGAATCCCACCAATCCAATGCCGGCTCCTGAAGCTGCCCTCCGGCGTACAACACCTTCTCTCTGTCATCGCACTGGGCGATGTCCAACTGTCTCTCCACTGCCTTGAGCCAATCATTTGCCTCAAGGGGGTCGCTGGCCTTGCTGAAAGTCGGCGGGCGTCCCTTCAGAAATTCGCCCCTCTTGTCTCTGGGCGGAGCAGCTGCCTGTGGATTGTGTTGGTTCTGCTGGATCAGCCTCATGGTTTCAGCCATCTGCTGCATCATCTGGACTTGAGCATACATCAGCTGCTCAATGGTGGGGATCTGATGATTCGGATTTGGGGGCGGGTTCTGGTTCGGAGGGTGGCCGCCCGCATTGCCCCCGGGGTTAACCATCTATAATCACAAAGGTCAGATGTCAATTGATTAGTACGAAAAAATATATATATCCCCCTGCTATCTAAACAATAAAGTCCTTAAGCCTTATTCCAACATCTAGATGGTTGCAGACAGGTGTCTACGCCCATCACAATCATTACAAAGAACTGAATCAAACATATGCATAATAACAATAAGTACAAGCATTTAAAGACATAAACTCACACAAGACTCGACTGTTAGGTTTTTAAATTTAAAACATGGGGGTCTCCTAGTAATTTGTCATCCGTACTATCTAGGTTGCGTTCCTACAGTCAGCACGGCTCTGATACCAATCTGTCACACCCGGATTTACACAAAACCCGAATGTGGCCATATGTGTGCCCAGGAAGTCCACAGACACATATAGCAAACAAATATGGTAAAAATCAGAGTACAATGCTTTATTCTCATCATAACGTAGCGTTTACATCAGAGTGCTTCAGAAATAAAATCATGGACAGCGGAAGACTAATACATCTCTCTAGCGTAGTCGCAATCCCACAGGGACTCTGACCGGGAGAACGCAAGCTCAGAAGTAAGGCAAGTCCTTTGGAAACTCCACAGCATAATCAGCCTGACTCCAATCTGTTACCCGTCCGGGAGTTTGCCCAAAATAATAAATATAGCAAGTGTAAGTAACAGAATTACTTAGCAAGTATAGCACGGGTGATGAGGCAAAAGAGGCTTGACACTGGCTTAACTGCATTAGCACTTTTAGTTGGTTCATTTTATTCATAACTACTACATTAGATGAATCCCAGTTGTATTCCAAATTAATTAATGTAAGTCAACATTAAACAGTAATAAATATCATCTTCTAATCATAAAAGGATCCAGGCCGCTCGTGACCCTGAGCCGGGCTATCATGATAGATCGTACACTATGCAGAGGTTTCGCCCTTTTCCCACCAGTCGCGTAAAAGTTCAGAAGAACTTTGCACCCAACCACGCACATCGACACTTCCGAGGTGTGACTGCATAGGGACGCTACGAGGCTTTCACAAGACACCCTAGCAAGACAGTAGCCGCTGGAGTACTACAAGGTGGTGAGAACCTAGTCACCGAGATTGACTGACCCTCAGGGCGCAACGTGAGGGGGTCAATGGCGTCCACGCGCCGGCAAATCATGCCAACAAGTAAATGGCGCAACGTGCGGAGCTCCCGCACTCACGGGGGCTCCCAACACGGGATTGGGTCTAACGGGACCTAGCCGACGGGGCTACCGTCCTCGGTGGAATCCGAAAACACCTCGCGCCTTGCCTCCTACAACGCCATAGGCCACTCGGTAACCACTGCCAAGCTAGAGACGTACAAGCTACTCAACCAAGACCAGAGCCATTATAGTTCCGGCGGCGGTGACAGGCTCCCAGGTTGCCGCTTTTACGAACCAGTCCTTAGGGAGAGACACTGGGGCCAGGCAAAACACACAAGCCCCAGCTCCCTGATCCAAGTTGCGAAAAGCAAGTTTTAACATTAAGGTTGAAGTGGACCATTAATACAAGTTTAACAGTTAAGTAAAGGTGACAGTAGTTGCGCCTAGCAAAATACTACCCGTATGCAAAAACCCATAGGAATACAAGGACAGGGAAAGAAATGCTAGGTACAACCTCAAAGGTAAACAATATTAGACACATGCGTATGTAATGAACAGTGTATTAAAAGATTGAGTAGGTAGCAAGGATTGTCCGTGCTATAACTTGCCTTCCTCGGAGTACGGCTGCTGCTGCAAGTCCTGCTCCGGCACGTCCTCAACGTACTCGAAGTCCAAAGCTACGGGCTCGCCGACTGGACACGATCATCACACAAGCATCCAAAACAATCATTACATGCAAACAAAGTATTTCTATTAGGACAGTACACCAAATAGTGAAAACAGTACAAAACAGGAGCTATAAATAATCTATGCTTCGCTACGAACACATGAGCGCAAGAATCACTCTAATCGGAGCTAAAACGAGAAAGTTATGGCGTTTCTAAGTTTCAGGGGCTAAAACGAAGAAAACAGGACCTATCTGAAATTATTTTTGAACTGGGATGGACCTCGGATTAATTTCTAGAAAGTGCAGGGGCTCTTTAATAAAAGTGCCCGGCTGACCGGTACTCGGGGGTTTGACCCGCATCGCGGCCGTCGAATCTAGATCGGGCGGATGGGATTAAAAACGCGAAGGGGTATCCTGGGTTCTAATCTGGGCCGTTGATCTAAGATCGGACGGCCCTGACGCTCGGGCTAGACGGGGACGACGACGCCGCGGCGGCGCCGCTCGGCCGACGGCGGGAGCTCGCCGGAGTGAGGCCTAACTCGAGCTACGGTCCTCCATTTGGGACGGGGTTGGGTGCTACGGGCTCAGGGGAGAAAGGCGAGTCCACCTAGGGTGAACAAGTCGACTATGGCGCGGCCGGGACGGCGCGCGACGATGGCCGGCGGGTGGACGCGTCGGCGAGCGACGGCATAGGGGCTACGGGGCTTCAAAAGGTAGGCGATTCGGCTTGGGAGCAACAGGAGTGGATGGCGAGTCTACCTGCGCGAAGGAATTGAGCGGAGGAGTGGCGGTGCAGCGAGTCGACGACGAGCGGCGGACGGCGGTCGTCGGTGCACGGCGGCGAGGGAGCTCCGGAGCGCGGGAAGAGCCGTGTTGTGGCTCGACGGGGTCCTCGCGGAGCGGTGAAGCAGCTCCGAGGGTCGGCCGGGGCGGATGCGCACCGGAGTGGCGAAATCGCCGGCGGCGAGCGGCGGACGGCGTTCTCGGCGGCCGGGAAACGCTGGAGAGAGGTGCGGCGGCGCTAGGGTTGGGCGAAAGGTTGAGGGGAGCGGGGCGGCGTTGCGGTCGAATTAAGTAGGCGCGGGGGAAGAGCCTCGGCGTGCGGGCCCGGCTGCGGTGGACCGCACCATTACCGGCGACGGGGAAGGAAAGTGACGCCAGCGTGGCGTCAGCGGCTGACGGGCAGGGCCCACGCGGCAGCGGGGGAAGGAGGGGGGCTCTGGACTGGGCCGCTGCGGGCCGAAAGCGGGGCGGCGCTGCTGTGCTGGCGCGGGTGCGAGCTGGGCCGAGGGGGGTTGGGCCGGACTAGAAAAAGAGAAGAGGGGGCAAAAGCAAACCGGAAAAAGAGTTCAGGGAGCAAAAACGAGCTATGGGCCTAAAAACTTTTCTAGAGCTCCAAATAAAGTGATTCAAATTTGAATTTAAATAAATTTAAATTCTTGTTTGAACCACAAGCAATACAAAAATAAATGCAGCAGCATGAATGCAACAATAAATGTTTCTACAACTTATATTTGATTTTAATTTCCAGAAATTTTATATTTAGCCTATATTAATTATGAGAAATAAGTTAAATAAGCAATTAATTACCAGAAATTTTAAATAAGCTATTTTAGGATGTTACAACAGCAAACATCCCTGAGCCTAGTGAAATCAACACTTTCACCTGAGCTTTGATCTGGACGATGCAAGTATACCATTGCAGACGGGATGAGGCACCCTCTTTAGCATCAACTTCTAATGATTAACCATGAATCTTCATACCAAATGATGAGGAACGACCCGATCTTTCATGGTGGAACGACTAATAACAGAGAAGATAACTAGCATAGCCTTGCGAGCCTTGTACCAAAAAGATCAACCTGCGTTTCTAGATTGAACACAAACCTAGGAACTAGGATGAATCGCAAGAATCCAACACATAAAAAGACAGTGAAATTGTGTGGTTTATAAGCTGGCAGTTGGTAAAGCAAACTAGACATTTTGAGGTTTGGAGGTTCCAAGTGTCGGCATGTGTAGAGAAAATTATTACTCGGAATTCTCTTCTCAGTAATAAAACTTTTTCCCCAAAATTTTTTGGTGCTAATGTCGCGAGGCATCTTTTTTTTATGTCTACTTTTTTTTTCCTTTGACGTGCGAGCTTGTTTGAGAGGAAAAGAGGAGAACAAACTACGGCCCGGCTCACGCTAGTTCAGCCCAACCCAAGTCCAGTCTGAGTGGCCGCACAGTCGCGTGGGTATCAAAATCTGCAGTAGGCCCCATTCTTGTGGGCCACGTAAAGAATAGCATAGTGTGGGCTCACGGCACAGCAGCCGGCCCACGAATGGTCATCCACGAGTACATATACGGCGGTGAGGAGCGCGGGTAGGGTTTCTCCCCTTGCGCCGCCGCCTCCACTCCTCTCCTCTGCTCATCTCATTCTCTTCTCGGATCGGGAGGCGGCTCCCCCAAACCCAAGGTAACCGAGCTCTTCCTCCTTCCCTCTCGCCCCTCGTTTCGATTCATCCCCTCGGGTTCGTGTATGAGCTGTTGATTGACGCATCCCTTGTTGCTCGCGATTGGTTAGTCCTACTAGATCCCCCGGTTTGGTTATCTGTCCTTTGGCTTGAGGTCTAGAGAATCGTGCTTCGATTGTGAGTTTCTGATCTTGTGCTTCGATTGGTGAAGCTTCAGATAGATTAGTTATAGCGCTGCAACTATACGTCACTTGGAGTTATTTGATGTTTCTTCTGTGTTCATCACTTCGGTTCCCGTATGGGTCAATTGTTTTTCGTCATTAGAGCTTAATGATGAGGATATTTAGCTACCTAGATCTATTGTTTCTATGCGGTGTCGTGGGTTTGTGGCCTAAGGATGTCTGTTCATATACTAGTCTGGTTTTGCATGTTTTACCCCAGCGCCAATCATTTGGTTGGCTAGAATGCGCAAATTTGTCTCCCAAAATAAAAGAATTGCTCATCTTGTTCCATATTTTGTTCTATCTGTTATTTCTTGATATGATTCCTGATCCATCTGCAGTGCTGTTCAAGCTTAGATCACACTTATATTTGGTTGGATTCTAACGCCACATTCTTTCTTGTGAAGCAGGAATTCAAATTTGTAGTGTGATATCCAAAGGCAGTCAAGATGGTGAAGTTCACAGCGGAAGAGCTCCGTGGCATTATGGACAAGAAGAATAACATCCGTAACATGTCTGTCATTGCTCATGTGGACCATGGTATGTGCCAGAAGGATCCATCTATAAAACTCTTGATGCTTTATAGTTGTTTGCAATGTCTATGTTGCTAATTTTATGTGTCATGTCTGTTTGGATTGATTCCCTTTTTCTATGCTCCGACTACATATATATATGCTCTATTGTTTCGGTAGAAATTAAATTTTCATCTGAAGAAATATTTTACACTTTTCATTGTCAAACTTATGTTTGATTACTGCTGTCCATATGGTTGACTTGGATGAATGTAAAAGTTGTAATCGTATTATTTGGGTAACTTCTTATTCTTTTTTATCAGCATATTTGGTAATTCTATGCTACTATAAAAAAACTAAGTACTGTTGACCTATACCTAAATATCATAACCCATTTCATCGCATGAGCTTCAAGATTTTCTTCCTTACATGTCTACTTGTATGTTGATGCTTCTGTACCTGTACATGTCCATATGCTAGTTTTGTATTTTTAGAATTGAATTTTCATCTTGATAAATACTAGTCCATTCAATTGTCAAACTTATACTTGTTATATGATTGGCATTTACTTGAATGAAGTAATCCTAGTATCGGGTAATGCTAGGATAAAAAACTAAGTACTGTTATATCAGAATCTATTTCATCGCTCGAGCTTTAAGATTTTCTTCGGTCCAGGTCTACTTTACTTTTCTGTTGATGCTTCTGTACCTACACATGTCTATATACTAGTTTTGTATTTGTAGAATTGAATTTTCATCTTGATAAATACTAGTCAATTTAATTGTCAAACTTATTACTTGTTATGATTGGCATTTGCTTGGACGAAGTAAAATCTCTAATCCTAGGGTTGGTTAATGCTAGAGTTAGTATATTTCACCTTTTGTCGTAAAGCTAATGTCACCAGTAATTTTATCAGGCAAGCTTTAAAATGTTGATTTGTACATTACAACTTAATACTTCTCTGCTCGTTCACTTCTGCAATTTGTTGTAAATATTATTGAATGATGTGTCCTTAATCTAATTTTTAATATGTGTACCCATTCAAGGGTAATGATAACTTCGTGTTAGTTGTACTATGGTTGTTGCCTCAGCATTTTATGATATTGTAATGAGCTGAATTTTTTATTTTCTGATACTCTTTGCAGGCAAATCTACACTCACAGATTCCCTTGTGGCAGCTGCTGGGATTATTGCCCAGGAAGTTGCTGGAGATGTTCGCATGACTGATACTCGCGCAGATGAAGCGGAACGTGGTATCACAATCAAGTCCACTGGTATCTCCCTTTACTATGAGATGACTGAGGAGTCACTCAAGACGTACAAGGGCGAGAGAGATGGAAATGAATATTTGATCAACCTTATTGATTCACCCGGACACGTTGATTTTTCATCGGAAGTCACAGCTGCTCTCCGTATCACCGATGGTGCTTTGGTGGTGGTTGACTGCATTGAGGGTGTCTGTGTGCAAACTGAAACTGTGCTCCGTCAAGCCCTTGGTGAGAGGATTAGGCCCGTCCTCACTGTGAACAAGATGGACAGATGTTTTCTTGAGCTTCAAGTTGAAGGTGAGGAAGCCTACCAGACTTTCTCCCGTGTCATCGAGAACGCCAATGTCATCATGGCGACATACGAAGACAAGCTCCTTGGTGACGTCCAGGTTTACCCAGAGAAGGGAACTGTTGCTTTCTCTGCTGGTCTGCACGGCTGGGCCTTTACCCTCACCAACTTTGCAAAGATGTATGCCTCCAAGTTTGGTGTTGATGAGACAAAGATGATGGAGAGGCTCTGGGGTGAGAACTTCTTTGACCCAGCCACGAAGAAATGGACGACCAAGAACACTGGTTCTGCTACGTGCAAGAGAGGTTTTGTTCAGTTCTGCTACGAGCCAATCAAGCAAATCATCAAGACCTGCATGAATGATCAGAAGGATAAATTGTGGCCTATGCTGCAGAAGCTTAATGTGACAATGAAGGCTGATGAGAAGGAGCTGATTGGCAAGGCTCTCATGAAGCGTGTCATGCAAACCTGGCTGCCAGCTAGTACTGCCCTCCTTGAGATGATGATATTCCACCTTCCGTCCCCGTCGAAGGCACAGAAATATCGTGTGGAGAACTTGTACGAGGGACCCCTTGATGATGTCTATGCAACTGCTATCAGAAACTGCGATCCGGAAGGTCCCCTCATGCTCTATGTTTCTAAGATGATTCCAGCATCTGACAAGGGCAGATTCTTTGCCTTTGGTCGTGTCTTCTCAGGCAAGGTTGCAACTGGGATGAAGGTCCGGATCATGGGTCCCAACTATGTCCCTGGCCAGAAGAAGGATCTGTATGTGAAGAGCGTCCAGCGTACTGTTATCTGGATGGGAAAGAAACAAGAGTCTGTGGAGGATGTTCCTTGCGGTAACACCGTTGCTATGGTTGGTCTGGATCAGTTCATCACTAAGAATGCTACACTGACCAACGAGAAGGAGGTTGATGCCTGCCCAATCAGAGCAATGAAGTTCTCCGTGTCCCCTGTTGTGCGTGTTGCTGTTCAGTGCAAGGTTGCCTCTGATCTTCCAAAGCTCGTTGAAGGTTTGAAGCGTTTGGCAAAGTCAGATCCCATGGTTCTGTGTACCATTGAAGAGTCTGGTGAGCACATCATTGCTGGAGCTGGAGAGCTTCACCTCGAAATCTGTCTGAAGGATCTGCAGGAAGACTTCATGGGTGGTGCTGAAATCATTGTTTCTCCACCTGTTGTCTCCTTCCGTGAGACTGTTCTTGAGAAGTCTTGCCGTACTGTTATGAGCAAGTCTCCCAACAAGCACAACCGTCTGTACATGGAAGCTCGTCCCCTGGAGGAAGGACTCGCAGAGGCCATTGATGACGGCCGCATCGGCCCACGTGATGATCCTAAGGTGCGCTCCAAGATCCTGTCTGAGGAGTTTGGCTGGGACAAGGATCTTGCCAAGAAGATTTGGTGCTTTGGTCCTGAGACCACAGGCCCAAACATGGTTGTTGATATGTGTAAGGGAGTGCAGTACCTGAATGAAATCAAGGATTCAGTTGTGGCTGGTTTCCAGTGGGCATCAAAGGAAGGAGCTTTGGCTGAGGAGAACATGCGTGGTATCTGCTTTGAGGTCTGTGATGTTGTCCTCCACGCTGATGCTATTCACAGGGGTGGTGGTCAGGTTATCCCAACTGCCAGGAGGGTCATCTATGCGTCTCAGCTCACAGCAAAGCCAAGGCTGCTGGAGCCTGTCTACCTGGTGGAGATTCAGGCTCCTGAGAATGCTCTTGGTGGTATTTATGGTGTTCTGAACCAGAAGAGAGGGCATGTTTTTGAGGAGATGCAGAGGCCTGGTACCCCGCTGTACAACATCAAGGCTTACCTCCCTGTCATTGAGTCGTTTGGGTTCTCCAGCCAGCTCAGGGCTGCAACCTCAGGGCAGGCCTTCCCTCAGTGTGTCTTTGATCACTGGGACATGATGTCTTCTGATCCTTTGGAGGCGGGCTCCCAGGCAGCGCAGCTGGTGTTGGATATCCGCAAGAGGAAGGGGCTGAAGGAGCAAATGACCCCGCTGTCTGAGTTCGAGGACAAGCTTTAAATATATTTTTGTGTGTTCTTTTGGACTGTATGGCAGAGAACTTTGTTTTTTTCTTTATGGTGTCATTTATGTTTAGTGTTATCCTGGAAGTATGAACTCTATTTGATGTCCATGTGTAACTGGTACTAAAGTTGGCTAAAGCATGTGGTACTAAGGTTCCTCTTTTTCTCCTCCAGTTTTGCAGCACTTGCTTTGAATTACTAGTTTGCTGCAAGTCGACTCATTTTTTATCGGTTTGTTCTATTCTTGCTGACATGTCTTTTTTTATTGGTTCGTTCTATAATTGCTGACAGGGCGGCGTCCTCTTTGTTCGGCTTATTAGCCACCGATACTATTTTCTCTGAATAAATCAGCCTTCTTTCTGAGCAAATCAGCATTAGCCAGTCAGCAGTATTTTTCTCTCCGCACGCCGGCGCCTAGTCGTTGTCTAATGTGATGCGTCATTGATTGATAAACACTTTACTAGTGACTTGTACTGCGCATGCAGGCTGCTGGGACATGACAGACAAAAGGTTAACCACTCCATGTGTCTTTGGAGTGGCAATGAAATCTGCCCGGAAGAGGAATATAAAATAGAAAATCGCAGAAACATTCAGTAGGCTGTGTTTGAAGCACATTCTCATGATTAACTAGTTATGCCATAAGTTATCTTACTGCGGATTTTCCACGTCAAGAATATTAAAAAGAAAACGTTATATGCTTATGCCTCTGTTACATTCTCTCTATTTAAAGAACAAGCGCCTCAATATTCAATATTCTCCTGAGCGCTACTGTTTCTTGGAAATTCTATAGAACAAGCACCTCAATATTGTGGTGTAATTTATGGTAATCCGCAAACTGTTAAAATACGTTCTGAACCAAGTGTAGAGTAATTGACGGCATGACTTTTATTTTTAAGATTGAAGCATACTTACGGGCCGGGAATCATTTCTGACTGAATGAAGCGCACAGTAACACAATTTGATACTTATACCAGACAAAAAAATAAGCACGTACAAACTGCAGCAGGCCCCTATCACCCAAAACATAAGATCGGGCCCACCGACTCAGGACGAAAACACTGATGATGATCATTAAGATACACGGGAAGTCAAACAGCTGGTCAAGCAGCAACGAACCACACACAAAACAAATTAAACAAAAGCAACTCACCACGCAAGAGGAGGAGGCATATGCATGCAGTCCCCTCCCTCCAGCGGGCGCCGACCCGCCGCCGCCGGTGACGGGGGACATTGATTATTACATCAGTAGTAGTACGAGGACGACGAGCCGCCGAGCTCGAACCCGTCGACATCGTCGGCGGCTGGCATCGGCGAGAACAGAGGGCTGTGCACATACCCTTCCTCGAAGTAGACGCCGTGCGAGTGCGAGGCGTTGTTGTTGGCTGCCGCGTCGCCGCCGTTATTGTAGCCACCCAAGTCCAGCTCCGCCGCGTCGCACCATGCACGCATGTCGCCGGCGGCGGCCGCGCCGCCGTCGAAGTACATATCCATCTCATCAGAGTCCCCGCCGCCGCCGCCGCAGCCGTTGGAAATGGACGACATCTCCGCCGGCACGTGGTGGTACTGATGATGATGATGATGATGATGATGGTAGGCCTCGCTGCCGCCGGCGCCGTCGACCTTTTTCGGCGTTGGCTGATGAGCAGCGGGCATCACGGCGACGGGGTTGGCGTAGAAGTGGTGGTGGAGCTGGTCGGCGGAGAGGTCGGGGGAGAGGTAGGGGGTGACGGAGGATCCCGGCGGCAGGTCGGGGTAGGCGAAGTTGGTGCGGGCGCTGGCGCCGCGGAGGTTGCGGGCGGCGCGGTCGTAGGCGATGGCGGCCTCCTCCGCGGTGTCGAACGTGCCCAGCCAGTGCCGCTCCTTGCTGGCCGGGTCCCGGATCTCCGCCGCGTACCGGCCCCACGGCCGCCGCCTCACCCCGAGGTACCTTGTCTCGTTGCCACCGTCCGGTTGCTGCTGCTGACGGCGCTTCGAGGACTTCTTCTTCTCCGAGGGCGACGAGAAGAAGTAGGACAAGTCCATGCTCGCTTTGCTTTCTCGCTCACTCACACACACACACAGGAGAGACTAGGAGAGAGAGAGAGAGAGAGAGAGAGAGAGAGAGAGAGAGAGTTGGTTGTGGTCGTTGGCGATGAGAGAGACTGGGGAATGGAAGAAGGTGGTTGCTGCTGCTGCTGATCGATGGTGCATGGGGCGGTTGCATGGAGGAGTATATATAATGGCGGGAAAGCAAAAACAAAGGGACTAAACAAATGAGCCTGGTACTAATGGCCAATCTTAAGAATGATTAGCAGGAGTGATGGTAGGCATGGATGCATGGGTCCCACATAATTAGATTCAATTCGTTGATGGTGTGAGGGGGGGCGGCAAAAGTGGTCAACCAATGATTTGGACCGGTGGTGGCATGGGCAGGGTGACTGCACGATGCATGATGGGATCGACGTCACCGACCTCCGATCCTCTCAAGTTGCATCTCGATCCATCCACAATCTGCACTCAAATCTCTCAGAATCTACCATTGATTCTAACTAACCAAAGGAACAACTTACGCAAAATAACGTGCGGGGTCCTGTGCAACTTTTTAAACTTTGGTAGCAGGCCGGGACGAGTCTCACTCCAAACAGAGATTCGTATTTTTTTTCAAAGGGGTTTCAAATGTGATTTCATCAACTTCCAAGTTGGTGCCTTTTCGAACTGATTACTATTCAGTAATTCAAATATATTGAGAGGGTGAAAAGATTCTCATCTAGGGTTTCTGAATCTACTTCTCTTGTACAAACAAATCATCTTTCCGGAATATTCTTTATCCATGGATAAGATACTAATTTTTTTATTCCTAGTCCACTCTACCAAGACGATTTCAATTTTCGCATCATAATCATAAGTTTGAAGATTCTGAAATTTATCTTTGCAGATCTGTAGATCATGAGCTGCTATACGTTGAACCAAATGCGATATGCTTTCAAATTCCTGGGATGAAAAATTCCCTCTGATCGGAGGAATCAAGCCCTGAAAAGCCAACTCCGCCATTTGTAAATCTGTTAATTTAGAGTAAAGCATTGGCTCCTGAACTCCATGAACTTCTGAACAAATTTACCCATAGATTCATCATTTCTTTGCCCCAGATGAGTTAATTCAGTTAACTTAGCCTCATGTGTATTCCTGGAAAGAAATACTCGTGAAATTGCTTCTCAAGATTAGCCCATCCTTGTATAGAATTAGGTGCTAAAAATGAAAAGCTCGAAAAAGCCGATCCAAATAACGACAAAGGAAACAATCTAACTTTCAAAGCATCTTCTCTAGCTGCTTCCCCACACTGCACCTAAAATTGACTTACATGCTCCACAGTTAACGCATTATCCTGTCTCGAGAATTTAGAGAAATCTGGCACACGATAATTATTAGGCATCAGAATTTGATCAAACCAGCTAAGGTATGGACGCCGATACATGTACGATTCCAACTTTGGGTTCAAACCGAATTGATTTTGATTCAAATCGTCTATCTGGTTCTTTAAGTCCTTGTAATTTTCAGTGTTGTATCCTTGCATGTAATTCCCACCTTGATTTGGTAAAACTCCGGACTAGAACTGATGAGCCATGGCGTTTTCTATAAAATTTGGGTTGGCTCCCGGATGCGGCAGGGCCGATGATGGATGAACATGAGTTGCTCCAGCATCATTATTTTGGTTCGTCCCATAAGGAGGTGTTGAAAAGGATTGTCCATGAGCATTTGTATTGGTATTCTGATTGAACCCTTCAGAACTGTATGTTTAGAATCCTCCTTTTCTACCCTTCTTAAATGGTTTAGTCTCATAGGCAAAACCCTTTGGTGATCCAAAGTATCCTTCCAATGCTCCTTGAGAATAAAAAGTGCCTTCATCCTTGAGGGGGTCGCTGCATGAATTGCGGATTTGAACCACCAACAGGCAGGGTTGGAAGGTGCCACTTTGGTGTAAATACTTGTACTCCTTTTCCCTTGTAATCCAATGTAGAAGGTACATGAATATTAAAATACATCATCCCTCTGGGTTTTTCATTAGCAATTGAATCATTTGCCACATTCTAAAATTGTCACAAACATTGCTTCATGACGGGTTTTCAGCGATCTATGACGAAAATTTTTCATCACAGATTAATAGGTTTTTTGTAGTGATCAAACCAGTCAGCATGTTAGCCAGCACTCCCGATTAATTTATCAATGCATGACTCACCCTTCATTAACAGCTTCCTTAAAGTTGATCTTATCATTGTTTACTGGTCTTTCAGGAGGGACAACTAGATTTGTTGACATGACCGATTTTTGTGACTAAAGTTGACACCTTAAAAATCATAGACTCTCCGTTCCAAATTACTATTCGTTGTTGACTTTTCTCTACAACTTTTGACCATTCGTCTTATTCAAAAAATTTGTCCAAATATATAAAAAAATAAGTCATACTTAAAGTATATGTGATGATAAAGTAAATCACAAATAAAATAAATGATATTTACATAAATTTTTGAATAGACGAATGGTCAAACGTCTAGTGAAAAAGTCAACAATGAATAGTAATTTAGAACGGAGGTAGTACACGACAAATCTTTTAGGTCACGACCCCTCCTTTGTCACTCATCACTCCCTTCCATCGGACCGTCACCCATCAGCTCCATTTCCTCCTCCGGCCAATATCCCTCGTCTTCGGTTTCTACTTTCTACGCCAACATAGACAGATCAATTGTGTGAATGATCTTGGAGCAGACAAATTGATTAGCACAAACAAAAATAGCCAGATATGGTTCCAGTATGACAAAAATACCCGTATGCCATGTCCTCCCTATGATTGAACATAGAAACCGAATTGCTCCATTCAAGCATTGTCATATCTTTTATTCGCAATCCACCTAGACTTTTGTTACTCCACACATCTGGTAGACATGATTAGATGTAAGTACCTAAGGAAAATTTGATCGAACACCTGGCACACATGCTTGTGATGGAGAAATCAAACACGCCTATTGACCACAGAATCTAATCAGCCTCCATCACTGGACCTAGCATTTAGTTTCGACAGTATACTAAAGACAGAACAACCAAAGCAAAGACTGGTGTTGTTGCTCTGTATCTATAATTTGCTCTTTGTTCTCTCACAATTTCTTATTTTGTTCTTGTGTTCCTCACACCGTCCAACACATTTGCAAGATCAGGTACCCGCAGAGGCCCGGGCTGCTAGGACTACAAAACCAGCACTGCAGGCGGCGTCAGGGAAGTAGCAAGTGTTGCACAGGGGTGCTGCCTACTGGGAGCACAGGCGTCATGCGGCCGCCGGTAGCAGAGCTAGGCATGGTCGAGAGAGCGGAGAAGGATGGGGAGGGGCATACAGAAATGCTCGATGCAGGGGATGTTCAGAACAAAAACATTCTAGCCATGTAGGCCACCGATGTGTCATTCCTATTCATCAAAACTGTTTTGTAAACGGGCTATGTCACCAAAACTGGTTTTACATATTTATTAAAGGTGATGTTTGAACCGGTTTGACAAACATAAGGGTTAAATAAATCTTTTGTTAGTTTAGGGGTTATTCAGACTTAGCCTATACTTAGGTGTAGTAACATGGACTTTTTCCTTATACTAACGACAGGTTGCACAGAATATCTCTTTGATCTGTTTTGTCCTTTGATGCCTAGCCTGATTTCACAGTCCAAGTCAAGGTCAACGTTTGAAGGTATAGGCACTAGAACTTCACATGCCGCCTAGTACCTAAGATAATTGTACTATTGTCATTCCTTCGATTGACTATATTAGAAGAAAAAAAAATAGTCACGGTATGCATTTAGATAGCTAGTGTGTACTGTATGATCTACCTATAGGCTATAGGCTTGTTTAAAAGAAATAAATTTTAGGGTACAATCAGCGGTACCTCGTCCGGTCGGTTTGAGAATCGTCGTGCTAACGGTTTAATTTAGATTTTTACCATATAGTTTCTGTGCCGCTAGCATGTAGATCCTTGCAACTTCGTTTGTTTTGTTTACTTTCCTATAGTTCCAACCATATGCCACATGGGTGAGAATCAAACTAATCTATAATTTAATTCGTTCTTAACAGCGAACTGATAAGTTATTCGAGAAAAAAAAGAAATGATGGATTAGCATTGTCACATGATTCAAATCAACACTGTGTTTCTTTAAATCAAACAAAATAGAGTAGGAATATAATAATGCCATGCACTTCTAGCCAGTGCAAGGTGCTCGTTGAACAAACTAGGTTTGTCGTTCCTTTTTTCTAAAATATGCGATTAACCTCCTACAGTTCATAAAGTGGAGTAGGCTGGATGAAAAACTTCCAAGAAAAAGATAACACTGTTGCTCAATTGGCTTGATCTCCTTGATGATAGCTAACTCATGATCTTAAAAGCATCTTTAGCGGTCTCCAATAATTCTTTGCCACTAATTGATCACCAGGATAATCAGGCGAGTTACCTTTACAGTACCCCTCCTCCCCATATCCTGACATATGGGACCCATTTGTCAGTTTTTCTTTTATTTTTTTCCTACCATCTCCTCTATCTTTCCTCGCTCCCAGCACCAGAGCACAGCTACCCTAAGATTCTTCTGGTTGGCTGTAATATCTAATCATTTCTAAAATAACATTTCTTGAGCATCTTCGAGAGATTAGCTAAAAAAACTAATCGTTACTGATTTAGCTACTCTCAAAAATAGATTTGACTAACAAATAACAGAGTAATCCAACAGATTCTGTAAAGATGGCTAATGAGGTAGGCTAGCTAAAAATAGCTAGCAAATAAAGTGGGATGGAGAGCCAATAAATTTGGAGGGTCATTTACAGAGTCTGTTAGAAATATTTTTTCTCTAACAATAGCTAAATTTAACTTTGAAAAACGATTTGGCTAATCTCTTGGAGATGCTCTTATTTGACTAGAAGTATATTCTGTCTATAGCAAACTAATATAGCTCAGTTGGTAAGGACCGTAAGGTTACTTGTGGTGGATCCTGTCTATTCAGGTTCGAGTCCTTGAGTTAGCATGAATGTCGTATTTTTCTAGATTTATTTCATGATTTAATCGGTGTTATTATTTCAACGGTAGATAACGTGTTTGTCGACAGCGAGATGTCCGTGGTGACTTCATCAATCACGACATATGTCGACCCAGTCTCTTGGCCATGCTGCGTGCATATATTCATAGGGGTGAGTGTGCATACGTGTGAGCATCTTCATCTGTACAGGTCTTTCGCAAAAAAAAAAAATCTACTATCTATAGAGATATTACACCTTAAAAGATTTAGGTATTTTTAAAACATTTTTCACAATTAATCTAGTGATGTCAATCTTGTGCTATTGGTATATACAAATTGTTAGCTACTACCAGCGATCAAAAGTAAAAAAAAAGTTTTAGAAACAAACCTAAGTGAACCCTTGATGTACTATATGCATATAGAACATTGATGTCTCCTCTTGAGCTCCATATCCGCTGCATTAATGATGGATGCAGCAGATCATTATCTATATTAATCAATCATTGATTACTGTAAAACTCAAGCTCAACTGTTGATCTCCGATCGGACGGTCCAGTTCATGCATCCCGCTGGAGATTGTTCACTCGGCAGTGGCCGCTACATCCGACTATCCCAGCGCCTCGTTGTACGCGCGTGCGCTCTATGTGTGTCCATATGATTCACATCATATGGCAATTGAACTTTGTGTTCTTACACATTTTATCGCCTCCACTTTTAATAAATTGTAACAGCCCAACTTTAAGCACTGCATCATGAGCATTATTTGTTGTCGTTATAATAATTCATGATCTATATTTGAATGCTTTTGAATATAAATTTGAATTATTGAATAAAATAGAAACACATGTATTGTGAAGCAACTTGTATTTTTATATAGGACTTTGACTGTTAATTCATCTAGTAAAATACTAGTTTCCAAAAGAAGAATTTAGGTGACTTTGTGTGCCCATATAATTCACTTCATATGGCAATGGAACTAACTTTGTGTTCTTACACATTTTATCGCCTACGCTTTTAACAATTAATCTCCATTAATCCAGTTAGGTGTACCGTGGTTGAGCCACACCACTAATAATAAACTAAAACACAATCTCCATCCAGATTCCCCCATAACTGAACCACACGAGACACGTCACTTCAAAAAAGAACCACGAGACACATACCGTTTCCATCCTATACTGCCGCTCATCTAATTTTCTCCACCCTTCTTTGCGCGGGCTCTCCGTCTCCGAACCTTCTCTTCAACTAACGCCAGGCTTAATTATGGCGTTAAATTAGGCATAGCATTTTTCTCACTGCGACTTGCGAGAGGTATATCAGTTTATATGAACGTATATGCATGTGACCAGCATGACGGGCGACGCGGAATCTACTTTTCCTTCAACGCATTGCAACAAAATCCAGGTTTATTTGTACAGATCAAATGGAGTGCGCGTGCAGTGTTGGTCGAAAGGTCATAGAGCGAGTGATTTACCCTCAGAAAAATAGAGCGAGTGATTTTGGTATCATGCGATCGATCACCTTTCAATGCCTCTTATGATTGCCCTCTTTTCTTGAGAGAGAGTTCTTATGATTGCCCTCTGATGCAAATAGACGAACCTCCTAATGATTAAAAGAGGAGATATAGTATAGATTAAGGGGAGTTTAAGTAATAATTGGAGCACATCTAGCTTGCTACATGGGCCCAAAGGCACAAGTACCTTCTCACATGATTAGTTGGGCTCAGATAGATGATTGGCATGTGCCTTCGCTTGCCTTTACATGCCCCTTCCTCTTGTGTTTTGTTGTTGTTGGATCCTAGTTTTTATAAAACTCAAAGGAAGCTCAAACTTTTGATCGCAGAAGCTGCCCAATCATTTGATTCATTGTAGTACACGCTAAAATATTTGTTAGAATTATATCCTCACATGATAACTCCTCTTTAACCAAAATAAGATTTCTGCATATATGCTAGGATCTTACTGAAAAGGAGATCGAGAGCATCTCAGTTAGGCGGTTAGGAAATAAGTTTTCTTTTCGATGGTGACATTTGGTGTTCAGTCCTTTCGATTGCCCTAGACCTGGAAGAGTTCCTTTTTCGGCGAAATGGAAGAGTATACACTTTAGTTCAAGTTGCTTTCTAGGAGAGAAAAACGCAAGATGTATGACCTGTTGATAGTGATTTAATGCCCATATCGCAAGAATGTTTAATGGCATCAGGTATTTATTGATAGAAAATCAAAATTACAAACTAATGAATCGGTAGGTTACTTTTGGCTTCGGACTCTCACAGTGGAGTTTAAGTTTTTCTTTGTTGTTACGGAATGTCAGTTGAAACGAAAAAAAAAACGAGCTGAAAAGCTTCGTTAATGCCCCACCCCACTCAAACAATTGTGACGGCAGCATATATGCTACTAATTTTGCAGCGTTGCGGTCCGCGGGAAAGAGAGTGAGGATAAATCACCGTTTCGGGTTACATACATTCAATATGTTAATTTAAAACTCCGAATCTTTTTTAAAATTTCAAGTGTACCTTTGAAATAGTTGTCTTTTTAGTATTTTTGCACATATTGTATTAATTAGTGCACAAGCTGATGTTTTGGTGGCCATTTTGTCGTCCTAGATAACAGTTAATTTAATTATCCATCAAGCAAAATGTAACTTACTATATTCTTAATTAAAGGTGGTAACTCTCTGCTTGTCTAATTTTCATCCTCACCAATAAAACCGAGTAAAACATATTGTAACTCTCAAAATCATTTCACATTTATTCCAATACATGCACACACGCTCCTCTGAACATAGGAATTGCAAAATCATCACGAACATCTCGGTGTTAATACTCCATTACTCCGTATATCCTAAGCTTGGGATTGGGTGAACCAGGTCAATGGGTTGTGCTATTTCTTCATTGGGTGAAAAATTGTAACCAGATACCAAGCATCCCTAAACTCAGTAAAACTGGTCGTTTTTCCTCCCGAGCTGGTCTGAACCTGGTTTTGAGATTATCAGGTGTCATGCATAGTGATGGGTCTCTAAGGGCAGTCCCAACCCAAAATACTACTAGCAGTTTATATAGTCTCCACATCATTAAGAAATTAGTATAAGATACTATCTTTCTAAAGCAGACACTGAAGTTTTATACTCAAATTAAATAAGGCCCTCCTCTTGTTTTGTCCTGGATGTTGTATAAAAAACCATGTTAGAAATATGCCCTAGAGTTTTGATTCCAGAAAGTTACATTAAACGAGCTCCAAAATTATACGATTCCTTCCACTTAAATATAATGTATCGAATTATCGATAGTAAATTTATATCACAGTCTATAAGGTGGAGCATCCTAATCCTAGCAAAGGACTAGCATGCTAATCATGTTAAATTTAAGACCAATCTGAGCGAGGGATCGATGCAGAAGAGCCTCCTTCAGTTCAATGGGGTCTGCTTTTGACGTAGGAAAGAGAGCAGCGTCAGGGAGGAAAGGCTGCGTCGTGGATGGTGAGGAACCCACGCTATCGACTGCGGAGAGGTCGTGCTTTGGAAGGAGTCGACGGTGGTCAGGCCATGCCTAGGACGCCGCCGTGAATGCATGGCGGCAGCTGAGCACTACGAGCTGCGGACAAGCCATCTGGTTTGCGCCTGCGGGGGAGGAAGCGTTGGAATCAAAAACGTGGCGGGTTGGGCTGAATTGGGAATGCGAAGGTATATATGGGGTAAAATAGCGAAGGTTTTGGACGTGCGGAAAAATTGGCACGGGAATAAGACCCGTTAGTTTTTTATTTTATTTCTAAACTGATTATTGGGAAATTTTTTAAGACGACGTGGAGATCTAAGACCAGCAGAAATCAGAAATTCAAGCTTAGCAAAACTGCAGGAGATTACCTGAACGAACTAATACAACTCAACCACATGTTTCTGGTAACCTTCACATCTGTTACAGAATTCGAGACCAACACATAGTTCCAGGCTTCAGCACCACACCAAAATATAACAGTTCATGTGAAACATGACTTCGCCACCATAGTAAAACGAAAATGAAAAACAAAGTTGTCTCCACCAGACAAAGTAAAATGCAGACCACACCAGAAATCAGATTTAAAGCTTGTCCTCAAACTCAGACAGCGGGGTCATTTGCTCCTTCAGCCCCTTCCTCTTGCGGATATCCAACACCAGCTGCGCTGCCTGGGAGCCCGCCTCCAAAGGATCAGAAGACATCATGTCCCAGTGATCAAAGACACACTGAGGGAAGGCCTGCCCTGAGGTTGCAGCCCTGAGCTGGCTGGAGAACCCAAACGACTCAATGACAGGGAGGTAAGCCTTGATGTTGTACAGCGGGGTACCAGGCCTCTGCATCTCCTCAAAAACATGCCCTCTCTTCTGGTTCAGAACACCATAAATACCACCAAGAGCATTCTCAGGAGCCTGAATCTCCACCAGGTAGACAGGCTCCAGCAGCCTTGGCTTTGCTGTGAGCTGAGACGCATAGATGACCCTCCTGGCAGTTGGGATAACCTGACCACCACCCCTGTGAATAGCATCAGCGTGGAGGACAACATCACAGACCTCAAAGCAGATACCACGCATGTTCTCCTCAGCCAAAGCTCCTTCCTTTGATGCCCACTGGAAACCAGCCACAACTGAATCCTTGATTTCATTCAGGTACTGCACTCCCTTACACATATCAACAACCATGTTTGGGCCTGTGGTCTCAGGACCAAAGCACCAAATCTTCTTGGCAAGATCCTTGTCCCAGCCAAACTCCTCAGACAGGATCTTGGAGCGCACCTTAGGATCATCACGTGGGCCGATGCGGCCGTCATCAATGGCCTCTGCGAGTCCTTCCTCCAGGGGACGAGCTTCCATGTACAGACGGTTGTGCTTGTTGGGAGACTTGCTCATAACAGTACGGCAAGACTTCTCAAGAACAGTCTCACGGAAGGAGACAACAGGTGGAGAAACAATGATTTCAGCACCACCCATGAAGTCTTCCTGCAGATCCTTCAGACAGATTTCGAGGTGAAGCTCTCCAGCTCCAGCAATGATGTGCTCACCAGACTCTTCAATGGTACACAGAACCATGGGATCTGACTTTGCCAAACGCTTCAAACCTTCAACGAGCTTTGGAAGATCAGAGGCAACCTTGCACTGAACAGCAACACGCACAACAGGGGACACGGAGAACTTCATTGCTCTGATTGGGCAGGCATCAACCTCCTTCTCGTTGGTCAGTGTAGCATTCTTAGTGATGAACTGATCCAGACCAACCATAGCAACGGTGTTACCGCAAGGAACATCCTCCACAGACTCTTGTTTCTTTCCCATCCAGATAACAGTACGCTGGACGCTCTTCACATACAGATCCTTCTTCTGGCCAGGGACATAGTTGGGACCCATGATCCGGACCTTCATCCCAGTTGCAACCTTGCCTGAGAAGACACGACCAAAGGCAAAGAATCTGCCCTTGTCAGATGCTGGAATCATCTTAGAAACATAGAGCATGAGGGGACCTTCCGGATCGCAGTTTCTGATAGCAGTTGCATAGACATCATCAAGGGGTCCCTCGTACAAGTTCTCCACACGATATTTCTGTGCCTTCGACGGGGACGGAAGGTGGAATATCATCATCTCAAGGAGGGCAGTACTAGCTGGCAGCCAGGTTTGCATGACACGCTTCATGAGAGCCTTGCCAATCAGCTCCTTCTCATCAGCCTTCATTGTCACATTAAGCTTCTGCAGCATAGGCCACAATTTATCCTTCTGATCATTCATGCAGGTCTTGATGATTTGCTTGATTGGCTCGTAGCAGAACTGAACAAAACCTCTCTTGCACGTAGCAGAACCAGTGTTCTTGGTCGTCCATTTCTTCGTGGCTGGGTCAAAGAAGTTCTCACCCCAGAGCCTCTCCATCATCTTTGTCTCATCAACACCAAACTTGGAGGCATACATCTTTGCAAAGTTGGTGAGGGTAAAGGCCCAGCCGTGCAGACCAGCAGAGAAAGCAACAGTTCCCTTCTCTGGGTAAACCTGGACGTCACCAAGGAGCTTGTCTTCGTATGTCGCCATGATGACATTGGCGTTCTCGATGACACGGGAGAAAGTCTGGTAGGCTTCCTCACCTTCAACTTGAAGCTCAAGAAAACATCTGTCCATCTTGTTCACAGTGAGGACGGGCCTAATCCTCTCACCAAGGGCTTGACGGAGCACAGTTTCAGTTTGCACACAGACACCCTCAATGCAGTCAACCACCACCAAAGCACCATCGGTGATACGGAGAGCAGCTGTGACTTCCGATGAAAAATCAACGTGTCCGGGTGAATCAATAAGGTTGATCAAATATTCATTTCCATCTCTCTCGCCCTTGTACGTCTTGAGTGACTCCTCAGTCATCTCATAGTAAAGGGAGATACCAGTGGACTTGATTGTGATACCACGCTCCGCTTCATCTGCGCGAGTATCAGTCATGCGAACATCTCCAGCAACTTCCTGGGCAATAATCCCAGCAGCTGCCACAAGGGAATCTGTGAGTGTAGATTTGCCTGCAAAGAGTATCAGAAAATAAAAAATTCAGCTCATTACAATATCATAAAATGCTGAGGCAACAACCATAGTACAACTAACACGAAGTTATCATTACCCTTGAATGGGTACACATATTAAAAATTAGATTAAGGACACATCATTCAATAATATTTACAACAAATTGCAGAAGTGAACGAGCAGAGAAGTATTAAGTTGTAATGTACAAATCAACATTTTAAAGCTTGCCTGATAAAATTACTGGTGACATTAGCTTTACGACAAAAGGTGAAATATACTAACTCTAGCATTAACCAACCCTAGGATTAGAGATTTTACTTCGTCCAAGCAAATGCCAATCATAACAAGTAATAAGTTTGACAATTAAATTGACTAGTATTTATCAAGATGAAAATTCAATTCTACAAATACAAAACTAGTATATAGACATGTGTAGGTACAGAAGCATCAACAGAAAAGTAAAGTAGACCTGGACCGAAGAAAATCTTAAAGCTCGAGCGATGAAATAGATTCTGATATAACAGTACTTAGTTTTTTATCCTAGCATTACCCAATACTAGGATTACTTCATTCAAGTAAATGCCAATCATATAACAAGTATAAGTTTGACAATTGAATGGACTAGTATTTATCAAGATGAAAATTCAATTCTAAAAATACAAAACTAGCATATAGACATGTACAGGTACAGAAGCATCAACATACAAGTAGACATGTAAGGAAGAAAATCTTGAAGCTCATGCGATGAAATGGGTTATGATATTTAGGTATAGGTCAACAGTACTTAGTTTTTTTATAGTAGCATAGAATTACCAAATATGCTGATAAAAAAGAATAAGAAGTTACCCAAATAATACGATTACAACTTTTACATTCATCCAAGTCAACCATATGGACAGCAGTAATCAAACATAAGTTTGACAATGAAAAGTGTAAAATATTTCTTCAGATGAAAATTTAATTTCTACCGAAACAATAGAGCATATATATATGTAGTCGGAGCATAGAAAAAGGGAATCAATCCAAACAGACATGACACATAAAATTAGCAACATAGACATTGCAAACAACTATAAAGCATCAAGAGTTTTATAGATGGATCCTTCTGGCACATACCATGGTCCACATGAGCAATGACAGACATGTTACGGATGTTATTCTTCTTGTCCATAATGCCACGGAGCTCTTCCGCTGTGAACTTCACCATCTTGACTGCCTTTGGATATCACACTACAAATTTAAATTCCTGCTTCACAAGAAAGAATGTGGCGTTAGAATCCAACCAAATATAAGTGTGATCTAAGCTTGAACAGCACTGCAGATGGATCAGGAATCATATCAAGAAATAACAGATAGAACAAAATATGGAACAAGATGAGCAATTCTTTTATTTTGGGAGACAAATTTGCGCATTCTAGCCAACCAAATGATTGGCGCTGGGGTAAAACATGCAAAACCAGACTAGTATATGAACAGACATCCTTAGGCCACAAACCCACGACACCGCATAGAAACAATAGATCTAGGTAGCTAAATATCCTCATCATTAAGCTCTAATGACGAAAAACAATTGACCCATACGGGAACCGAAGTGATGAACACAGAAGAAACATCAAATAACTCCAAGTGACGTATAGTTGCAGCGCTATAACTAATCTATCTGAAGCTTCACCAATCGAAGCACAAGATCAGAAACTCACAATCGAAGCACGATTCTCTAGACCTCAAGCCAAAGGACAGATAACCAAACCGGGGGATCTAGTAGGACTAACCAATCGCGAGCAACAAGGGATGCGTCAATCAACAGCTCATACACGAACCCGAGGGGATGAATCGAAACGAGGGGCGAGAGGGAAGGAGGAAGAGCTCGGTTACCTTGGGTTTGGGGGAGCCGCCTCCCGATCCGAGAAGAGAATGAGATGAGCAGAGGAGAGGAGTGGAGGCGGCGGCGCAAGGGGAGAAACCCTACCCGCGCTCCTCACCGCCGTATATGTACTCGTGGATGACCATTCGTGGGCCGGCTGCTGAGCCGTGAGCCCACACTGCGCTATTCTTTACGTGGCCCACAAGAATGGGGCCTACTGCAGATTTTGATGGAAAAAGTCCATTCCACACCCCTCAACTATCTACGTTGTCCGACTTTCACCCATTAACTGCAAAACCAGATATTCGACACCCTTCAACTTTCCAAATCGTTCAATTTACACTCTTTAGTGGTTTTCATGGCGGTTCCTCTCAAACAAGCTCGCAACATACTACACGTCAAAGAAAAAAAGTACGTCATAAAAAGAGATGTCTCGTGACATTAGCACCAAAAAGTTTTGGGGGAAAAGTAGAGCCTTCTATTTCTGAGAAGACGATTCCGAGTAATAATTTTCTCTACACATGCTGACACTTGGAACTCCAAACCGTAAAATGTTTAGTTTGCTTTGCCAGCTACGTACCAGCTCCTGAACCGCACAATTTCATTGCCTTTTCGTGTAAACCACCGAACCAGCTGTCTTTGCAAGTTCATGAGCACAATTTTTCTCTCTTTTGGACTACCTTCCACTCTGGAAACATATTTCCTACTTCAATAGTCTCCTCAAGAATGAATTTGAGGTGAGATCGTTGACCAGTCCCTTCAGGCTTCATGATCATGCTCACCAGGGACCTGTAATCAATTTTGATCACTACATTCCGCTACACCATTCAGCAGGAGTATAGACGTATTATAGGTGAAGGCTAGCTTCAATCTCCTTCGCATCTTTTTCGATCCTCAACTGAGATATGGCCAAGGCATGAGCTAGACTAGCCTATGTCGTCTCAGACAATCAACATGTTCGTTTGAACAAATTAGCCACCATCCACTAGCCAGCAGTACTTTTCTCTCAGAACAAATTAGCACTAGCTACCAGCCACCAGCTAGATGAATAGGGCAAATGACTCCAATCCCACCGTCTCCTGAGTTAGGGTTGAAAACCTGCCGACGTTCATTTTCTTTCCCGTCCACCCGAAAGTGTCATGTGTAATGCATTTACCTTTTGGCATCGTAAGGATCGTTCTGTTGCCTAATGCCACATAGCTCTGTCCAGTAGCGCGCGTTAGAAACTTGAAGGACCCTGCCAACGAAAGCTTGTCTAACTCATGCGTTAAGTTGTTCCTTACATTAGCTCCAAAAGTGGTTATTTTTCAACTGACCATCTACGTTGAACAAAACTCATGTGTATCCAAAGAGTTTGCACAATGCGTGCAACGAGCAATAATGGATGTGGAGCAAACACATAACACAATAGTAATGTGGTGTGTTTAGATCTGCGAAAAGTTGGGGTGAAAAAGTAACATCGGACATACTATAGCACTTTTCGTTTATTTGTGGTAATTGTTATCCTATCATAACCTAACTAAGCTCAAAAGATTCATCTCGTCGTGTACATTATGTAATTAGTTTTTTTATTTACCCACGTTTAATGTTCCATGCATGCGTCATTTACTATATTTAATGTTTCGATGTGATGTCGATGTGATGAAAAGTTTGGGTTTCTTAGGCATCTAAACACCCCAGTTGACTCGTTTGTTGTACATACATGTGTCATCTGGAAGAGATGACTTTCTATATTTTTCTTGTATTAGTTGTTACTGTAAATTATTTAGAGATTAATTATTGCTCTTTAACAAGCGTGGCCACGGAAGGGCAGGTGTTAGCAATGGAGAAAATGTTAGTCATGAAAAGTAGAACATCCAAGGAAGATGAGGATAGTGTAGTTAGGCTGTAAGCGTAGAAATTTGTGGACCCGAACCCTCGGCCCATGCAAGAGGCAACATTGTAGTGACTAGGCATGGATTCCGATGGCAATTGCAGCTTTTAAATGAGGTGGAAGCTTTTAAATTTGCGATAGTGTTTTTGCCCTCGTTTTGAGTTATAATGGTGATTTTACCCCTATTTTTTTAAGTTTGTGATTTTGCCTCTATTTTTTAAAACTGAAGATAGAGTTTACCCCTATTCTGTTAACAACACTTGACGGTGTGAAATCTACTATAAAAAGGACAAGTTTGCCCTTACGATTTTGCCCCCACTTTACGAGTAATTTATGAGTTTACCCCTAATTTGAGAGAAGATATGTACAATATTTCAACAATATTTTGACTTAAATTATTGGCAAAATGAGAGTGAATATATAGACAACATCAATATGTGAACAGATTATTGGCAACATAGATATATATCAGTTGCTTCGGCCATGTAAAACTAACAGATCCCAACAATTGCCAATTGAAAGCTTGATGATGCCTCCGGGAGGAAGAAGCTACTGGATTATGGTGTCTGCTGTCTCTATGCACTACTGGATTTTTACTTTAACAGAAGCTTTACTTTCCTGACAAGTGACACCAAAAGTGCAAAAAACAAGCTCCTCTCGGTTCGTCACGGAGACCTATCTAGGCGACGCATGCCGGAGGCCGAAGGGGCAGCACATTGCCTCTGACCCACGCAGCTTCGCTTACCCATGATCCGACGACCCGGCGAGCCAAGCTACTCGTTGCCGCGCGCCTGAATGGGGTCATTCAACGGCCACGTGCTGCCGGGGATGTTGTTCCTGGCGGTGGGCCTGTGGCCAGTGTGGTCTGCTGTCACGCGCTTCACCGCCGACCCGCCGGCGTTCCGCGTCCACGCGTGGAAACCCCTTTCCAAGGGCCCCCGGTGAGGAGGAGATACTCACACCAACCCTTCATTGATCGTTCAAGGTCCAATTACTAGAGCTCGTGCGCGACAATTGAATTTAGATGTGAGCTCGTTCCTAAGTACTTCTCTATGTGATTATGAGAATAGATTGCTACCTAATGATTATATTGTAATTAGGAACCATGGAGAGGACCAGAGGATAGTTGGAGAAGGGCTTCAAGGTGGAGAGGACCAGCAAGGGCATGCAAGTCAAGATAGAGGCCCAAATTAATTCGACTTCGAGTCCACCTCGGAGTCCAGGAGCAGTTAGCGCTAAATCGGACGTCCAGGTTGCATACGAGCTCGGATTTGGACGTTCTTTATATGCCTGGAAAGCTAAGAAGATAATCTTTGCAATGACACTGGTATCATATCAAAATTCGTCCGGAGTCATCGGAAATCGATGAAACAAGTTGACGTCCAGAATCGGTTTCGGCGCTGCGTCGTCGTATTTTGGTCTTTGGGCCGTGTATCGTGTTGAGCCCAACAGGGGCACGTCCAGGGGGGTCGACCACGACCCTAGACTCTTTAAAACAGTAGCCGCTGCCCAAGTTAGGGTTTGGATTTTGCTTAGATCAATTCTGTCAAGAACAGTGTCGCCGCTTGTCGGTTTGTGAGACCCCAACTTCGTGAGTTTAATCATACATCAGCAATTGTGTTGCAATCTTTCTCGTTCTTGCTTGTGTTCTTCGATTCGCAGGCAAGGATTAGCCTTCTGGGCGAGGTCAACTGTGCAACGCCGGTTGATAACCTGAGGAGACGTGGTGCTGTGATTGCGGAGTTCGGAACGTGTGGTTCAGAAGCCGGATCGATTTGAGTCATGACTCCACCGAATCGAGAGTTATCAGAACCTTTCGGAAGATCGGGAAACCCTAGTTCCTATCAAGTGGTATTCAGAGACAGGTTTACCGTCAGGTTCGTCCTTTCGCCTTTGTCCTATAGTCCAGAAAATAGCCCTAAAAAAATTTTCGCTGTCCTAGTACCCCTTTAGCCTTTGCAATTTCGTTTCAGATTCGCTTTGTTGAGTTTGTGTCCGTGGTCGAGTCTTGTTGATGGTATTAGGTCGTGTTCGTCGTCGTAGTTCAATCGCCCGTTGCTGTGTATTGTTTGTTTCCGCCGCTATCCCATCCACCATTACCAGATTACAAGTCGTGCCACCCCATAACTCGACTTGCCCTCGCTAGCCGCCTTGTGTGAACTCCTGCCGTGCAAGCCCTAGATAGGTTGCGAGCTGCCGTGTGTTCATCGCCTTGCATCGCAGCCCTTCTTGGTTCATCTTGCATACCCTAATCGCTGCCGCGCATCCTGCCGAATTGAGCCTCCAGAGAACCACATCGTGGGCATCCCGAAAACCATAACTTGAGGTACCTTCAGTAAAACATACATAACTTTTCGCTTGGTGCTCCATTTTGGCTCAATTTTTTATAGCAGCTTCGTGACTCCATTGTGAGGGGACCCAAACTAGGCTTGGCCTTGTTTTCCTGACTCAGAAAATTCAAAAAAAATCAGAAAGATAAAGAAAAAAATTGATCAAGTTGTTTTAGGGTTTTCAGCGTTTGTTCCTGAATTTCCCTAGGTCGCATCTCACCTCAAAAAAGGGTGCAAATTTGTGTGCTGAGAGCTTTTGGTATCCCTGTTAAGAGAAAAATATAAAAAAATAGTTCAAAAAATAAAAAACTCGTGATTCCTACTAGCCCAAAGGTTTTGGAGGGAAATTCTGAAAAGATTAAAAATGATTGCATAGAGTGCTGTTTTGCTTGTCCTGTGAGCTCGAGCACGATGACATGCTCCTCGACCAGACCAGCCTCATCTACCTCGAGCACAATGACATGCTCCTCGTGTTCTTCCTCTTCGGCGCGCTTGCCCACTTCCCGCCGCTCGGGCGTTCGGCTGCCCGAGCAAGCCAGACGAGGGACGCGCTCAACCGCCCGCTTGCTCGCCTTCCCTTCGCGCGTTGTCACATGGGAGACCCACCACCACTGCTTGGGGTTCCGCGGCCGGCCGCACGGGGCTTCCCTTCTTGCGTCGGCGGAGATCCACCGCCGCCGCCACTCGGCTGCCGGCGCGAGCCAGATGAGCGACGCGCTCAACCGCCCGCCGCTCGCCTTCCCTTCGCACGTCGCCGCCTGGGAGTCCCGCCGCCGCCGCTTGGGGTTCAGCAGCCGGCCTCCCGCCCGGCTTCCCTTCTTGCACTGGCGGAGATCCGCCGCCGCCGCCTGGGTTCAGTGGGGTGCATTCTGCGGGTTTTCTGGTCACACCGGATGGGGTTCCTGCGAGGGGTGCTGAGTTGGTGTGAATAAGGGCACTATTGTCCTTTCCCAATCGTGTAAAGGGTTTTATATATATATATATTTTAATTTGTTTAATCTTGCTCGAGCTAACGCTGTCAAAAGGATGGTTAAATGGTCGCTTCAAGTTTAAAAAGGAGGGGTAAAATCACAAAGTTTGAAAAGTAGGGGTAAAATCACCATTAGAGTTCAGAGCAGGGACAAAAACACCATTCTCCCTTTTTAATTTGGCTCTTTGTAAACTTTTTTATAATTAGACCCTTGGGGGACAAGTTATAGAAATTTGATATCAAAATTAATGTCGAAAACATTATCCTAAAAATACGCTTTAATTGATGGATGGAGAGAGTAATAATTAAGTCTATTGATAAATTATTGAGTAAAGTTCATTTAACCCCCTGATATTGGTCATGAAATCTGAAAAGCCCCCCTGAACTTGAAAATCGGATATTATACACCCCAACTCTTCAAAACCGGACAAGCTACCCAACAATAGTTAGAAGTGGTTTTTAGGGGTGGTTTTGAAGTTTTTTAGTTAAAAACAAATCTGATAAACACGAGACATGTTTGTAAATCACAAAAAAGTTTCTCTAAGCCAAAAACATTCAAGTAAAATTATAGAGACATATTGGGACACGAGAAACCCAAATATAATATTTAAAGCTTATAAAAATATATCTAGAGGCTTTTAAAATTAGATTTAGCCATAATAAAATAGAAAAAAAATCTCTAGAAACATCCTAACATAATTTAACCGATGAATAAATGCATTTTGTGGACTTATATATATATGCAATGATAAAAACAATGCACATTGTATTCATGCTAGTTTCATGTCGTTTTTTGTTGCGCAAAATTATCAAAATCTTTTTAAACATTAATTAGAATTTTTTGGGATTTTTCTGGATATTTTTCTGATTTTATTATGATTAAATTCAAATTTTGGAAGCTTCTAGAGATATTCTCGTGAGCTCCAAATATTTTATTTGAATTTGTTGTTTTCCAATGTATCACTAGGATTTGTTTTTGATTTTTTTGGGGCCAAAACATTTAGTTGTGATTTAAAACATGTCATGTATTTGTTTTTGAACTATAAAATGGTCAAAAACGCCTTTAAACCACTTTAACCTAGAGCAGAGGGTAGTTTATCCGGTTTTGAAGAGTTGGGGTGTACAACATCTACGTTTTGAGTTCAGAGTTTTTTTAGATTTCGTGACAAGATAGGGTGGGCAAAATAGATACTCTAAAAATTCTTTATTTTGAATGCGTATATTTTCACTAAAACCACACTAAATTATCTTGACTCCTGTGTTATTTGATTTCGTTTATGTATGCAAGTTATTTTCCTCCAGGAAGGAAGATGCATAACCGTGCCTTTTAAGATCTTTTGAACGTTAATAGGTGAAGCATTAAATTTTGAGATCCACCTAATCATGTGTTTCAACTAAAAATGTGGAAGCAAGAAAGCAAAATGAATGGACAGACAAACCTTGCAGGTTCTGAAGACTCGTCAATATTAAATGAAGTGTTTAAATTAGTGATTATAGGATTATCTGAACCCTTGCATGTACTGACAATAGCTATTGCAGGTAATGAAGACTCATCAAGCTTAATTTTTGCAAAAGTATGTAATGGCAAGTGGCTAGGATGCTAAGAAATTTTGGCGTGGCCGCGTGGCACAAGTGTGGTAATGAACAAAGACATGCTTTCTTTAGGCAAGTGTGTGGTAATGTTTGAGTAGAGACTGTGTGCAGGGCTGCTATCGGTACGTGAATACCCTCCGATGAACTTATTTAATTTTGAGCCAGTAATAACACTGTAGTTTTTTTTCAGTTAAAGGTAAACTCTATTCACAACATTTCAATCATTTCAGCAGAGTCCATGTAGGGACACTAAGGGCAATTTACAGACACAAGGCACGGACAAGTCGCCATGCCATTTCCACATATTGCACGACAAAAGATTACACAAGAACCCCCAGTAATTAGCAGGCACTGGATTGATCATGCAAGTGGACAGTTTTGCCCTAACCTCCGAAGCCAGCCACTACCTTTGTTGGGGATGAGGAACTGCCGGCAAACCCAGGCCGGGCTCAGGCATATAGACACTTGACAAAGTGCAGCTGTTACTGGACAGACGACACGTACACTTGCAGGTACTGGTGACTCGTCACTAACTTCGAAGTTCTAAACGAGTGATTAGGGTATCTGGTTTTGTTTTTATCCTCTCTGATGGTTGCCATGTTTAATTTGCAGTTGAAGGTGGGGGGACACTGCTGACTAGCTAGCTGCGTTCATCAGTTATCCACAGCAGCAGCAGCAGCAGCAGCAGCAGCAGCAGCAGCTTCTTACATCAACACAGCGCCACCGCGCCGTCCGAGCTCGCCTGCAGCATCATGTACATGCCGGCTTGGTCGGTCAGCTCCTGCGTGGCCGCCGTGGCCACCGGCTCGATCACCGCTAGCCGCTCCAGCAGCGCGGTGAGCGCCTCTCGCATCCAGTCGTACCGGCAGAGCTGGTAGGCTTCGGCGGGAGAGACCTGTTTAATTTCAGACATTGATCGTGAGATGCCAGTGGTCAGATAGATGGGTGAGTTCCTGTCTGATGAACTGTGAGATGCAGAGACAGCGCACACACACACACACACACACACTGACAGAGGAGCTAGCTAGCTAGCTAGGCTACTCACCCATCGCCGGTTGTGGGTGTCCTGCTCCGGCCATGACTCAAGCTCCTCGGTGACCTCCATGGCGAAGATGTAGCCCTTGCAGGCTCCCCTGGGGCTGGCGCTGTTCTGGCTGCTCTTGCTCTTGAACACCCAATGTCCCAACGCCGCCGTCTGTTGCTGCAACAGCAAGCAGATGGAGATGATCAGTCATCTGAATATTGCAACTTGCATTGCATGACCCGCACACACGTTATCAGATATGCAAACATTTCGTCGTTGAATCGAGGGACAGAATCAAAATGATATTAATGCATAACCATGGCACCAGATACACAGGGCTAGCTGATGAAATAGATGGGTGCAGGCCGGGGGCACTGTAGGGCACACAGGAAACACACCACATGCATAGTGGTTGGGGGCATTGCATGGGCCAAGGATAAATATAGCAGCATATTGACCCGGATCCAGAACGAAATCAATTGCAACGACGAGCCGGCCAACGGACGAAGTACGCAAGAAATAGGGGGCGGACAATAATACACTTTACGCGCCGAGATCTTGTGTCTCAACCAGAAAATCACAATGATTTAGGGAGATCGCGTGTTACAAAATGCGGCTAATTAACGATATGATTTAAACTGCAATATAATTATAGTTGTTTGGTTGCAAACCACCAAGTGAGGTGATGCCGCTGCTGCTACTAGTGCTAATGCTACCGGCCTCTTGAGAGGCTGGCTCTCTAGGCAAGGGAATGCAAATAGGCAATGCCTGAAGAGAAGGGAAACTTCCCTGTCCCTTTCCCTGTCGTGCATGGTCGCTGTCAGCCATATATAGCCTATGGCTGTGCGCTAGGGGCTAATAAGTGAGCTTTGTCTGATTAGGGATGTTAACTTCTCACCCTAAATTACTTGCCATTGTAGAGCTTTCGAGGTGACAAATCAACTGGGAAATATAGCTCCAAATCGCGGCGTTAAATTACTGTGGGGATCAGAAATTTCTCCCCCGGAAACGACAGCGGATAAGGCGATCATCAACCGCATACTTTTCGGACTAAGACAGCATTTTAATTCCCGGAAACATTTTAGCTAGCTGCTAGCCACGCACGGCACGTTCACAAAAAACCGCAGGGGAAGCTATCGATCGTTAGACAGGTCAGCATCGATAGATCATTTGAGTAATAATGAGATGCTAATTAAATCAGAGTTGATGGAGAGGTTATTAGTATATGTAGGAACTGCAGATGGATGATAGATACTAGTCTCTGCATGACGGGTGGATTATTGGCAAGGTGAAGGGGATGGGGGCATTGATGACGTACGTTGATGACGCCCTTGACGCCGGCTTCCTCCATGGCCTCCCGGGACGCCGCCTGGTACACGTCCTCGTCGTCCTCCCACCCGCCCTGCCATGCCAAGGATCGAATGGCTGGTAAGCGACGGCATGTCCGGCGAGAGAAGAATGAATCAATGGCTGCAGGTTCTGCCGCCGTGTCTTGACGTACCTTGGGGAAGACCATGTCAGCCCGGTTGGGCGTGGAGATCATGAGCACCTCCACCTCCTCCGCCCGGTCGCCGCCGGGGCTGCTGCACGGGTTGCCCTCGTCGTCCTTCTTCACCCGGTACGGCACGCACCTGCGAGCCCGGACGATGATAATTCATGATTGATTGACAAAACGGCCGGTTGCATTCTCGGAATTCAGATTGCAATCACACGCGATCCTGGGCAGATTTCAGAGGAGGAGGAGAAAGAAGCAGAGGACAGCAGCAGAGGCACTGACCCCGCGACGAGGCGGAACTCGTTGTCGTAGCGCTGCTTGAGGCGGCCCTTCCTGGCCGCGGCCACCGCGTCGGACGACATGGCCGCCGCTGCTTGGTCGCGGGCAACAACGCCGGTGGCAGCAGCAGGCCGCGGCGCGACGCTAGGGCGGGTGGTGAATGGTGATGATGGCGCGCGCGGCAATGACGCCCCCGCCGCACCCGAGAAAAAAGGGAGAGAGGCCGCGGAGGAGCCGAATAGGCTGGTGACGCCCGCGGGAGGAGAGGGGAGGGAAGGGAAGAGACAAGAAAGAAACAGGCGGGGACGGGGCGATTGGCTGGCCAAGCTTGGAGAGGAGGAGGAGGGGCCGTGGCGATGCGCGCCTATAAATGGCGCGCTCCAGGAGGAGGAGGAGGAGTGAGGGAGGGAGGGAGGAGGAACAAGTCAACGTGAGCCTTGGCCATCGCCGCTCGCTGTCATTTGCCTATGCCACCACCGACCGCCCGCGACCGTCTCCCAGCCCGACGCCATAAATGGCATGGCCGAAATTGCGCGCCGTCTTTCGTTCCCCTAGCTTCCGTCGTAAATTTAGCTCCTTCAGCCCAAACTGCATTTACCCATTTATCCGTGCTACTATGATCCATCTGTTTATTTTTTCTTCACTGATAATATAATTAGATCCTGCATTATCCGTGCTAGATAGAATTGCCGCTTGCCCGAGAAGTATCATCAGTCGTTTTTTTTCTCGAATACGCAGGAGGTCTGCGCATCTTTGTATTAAAGAAGGAGAGGTTAAATTACACGCGACCGTCGAAGACGGTGTCAGCTTCAGCGCACATGTTGCGCAAAGAGAAAGAACAACCTGTCCGGGACGCAGCCATAGGGAGTAAGTTACGGGACTACTCGCAACATAGACGACCCAGTTCTTTTGCGCCCGCTAGAATCCATAACTGCGCCTGCTGCCTGATCTTGACGAGTACTTGTGCGTCGCTCGTGCTGTCCCTGAAGACCCTCGCATTGCGTTCCTTCCACACCTGCCAAGTCGTCAGGGCAAATAGGGTGTCGAATCCCTTCTTCCTACTTGCCAGCAGCGGATCGCGCATGCGCTGCCACCACACCGCCATGTATCATGGCTAGCGATAGATACAAAAAGGATACATGGCTAGCGATAGATACAAAAAGGAAACGAGGAGGCCAATGTCACCAATTCTTCAGCACAAGATTTAATTTTTGAATGTCGACTTTTCCAAACAAAATTTGTGGCTTTCATCATCGGATCGTTTTTTTTAAAAAGACATAAAACAATGACTGTCCGGCATCGTAACAAAAATGTACATCACCGGAATATATACTCACCATGATAGAGACAAAGAAACCAGGCACGTGGTTTGCGACCTGATCAAACCTTTTGTGAAATACAATGATTTCTTCAATTCGTTGCCTAGTCACTTTTATATATGCCTAGCGGACACAGACGGATAGTGAATTAGTGATGGCCACACCACATACTTGTATCAAGCAAATATTACACCTCTCAAGCAAATTTATCTAAACGACGAAAAAACTTGTATCAAACTTGGTTAATTTGGTTCTCGATACCAAGTTGAACCAAATTCCTACAAGTCTGCAACCAGCAGTGTACCATACACTACTGTACCTCACGGAGGTATATCGACATGCATGCTTACTGATGCGTTATTTTGTGGGCATTGCACGATGATAATTAATGGTAATAATGCTAAATCATATGGCAGGGCCCATTTTAAGCTGGAGTGCTCGACTGACCAAGCTGCTTATACAATAAAAAGGTCAGACAATTGGAAGAGTTCAGGAGAGGAGACAAATGACAAAAGGGTTGGACTACATAGTCCAAACCTAGATTTCTTGGATATGCTAATATATCTCAGTTGATGTTGAAATGTGTGTCCTGCTGCTGTGCTGCCTAGCACCAGTACTCAAGTAGCATCCATCCGACTCAGCTAGCTTGAACAGAGCGGCAGATAGATACTCACTCTGGACACTACACAGTAATAATCGGATAGGATAACTCATCATAAAATTATTGGTGGATGGCGATATGGGATATGACTCATTCGATCCTACTTTCTGAGTTTCTGGTGCCACCGAGGGACTCACGGTACCGGTCCCAATAGTGTACTGCTGCAACAGTATGCATAGGAGGAACAGAAGATGCTCTTTTAACTTCGCTGTATGTTCGAGTCAATTTGTTCAGTTAATGAGTTTTATGCACCCACCTTAACAAAAAAAAGAGAAGTGTTAAGTTAACGTGTCTTTTTACGGTCTTTGGAAGGTATCGCAAAATTATTCCTAGGGAGAGATATCCCATGTCACTTTAGGAATAACTTTGTGTACTAGGATTACCTCCCAACAACCGTAAATGTAGCTGATACCCCTTCTGTCCCAAAAGAATCCCTAAAAACCGTAAATATAGCTTAAAAGATACCCCTTCCGTCTCAAAAGAATGATATTTTAATATTCAATTTTTATTCCATAAAAATGATGTTTTGGCATATATGTATGCTTAAATAAAAACAATCATGCATGCATTAAATGGAAATGGATTCTTTTCTTTTTTTTTTGCAAAAAAACTCAACATATTAAGGTCACACATGTCTTTTTCATGCACCTCTATTCTGTCTGAAAAAACTGTCAAACATCATTCTTTTTTGGATGAAAGGAGTATGTTAGAAATTGATCCCGCTTTAGAAACATAAAAACCATATAGTTTTTTATACATTAATCACTTCATAAATTGATCCTGCTCATTTTTTTATAAATGTAGGCGTTCACATGCATGCGCACTCACGTCTATTAATACACGCACACAAACATTAGCACTATAAGCATTTTCAAAAGATTCAAACGCTCACACACGCGCACCCCAGCTCTATGAATATGAGTAACTTCGAGAGAAGAGAATGGCTGGGCCGCCAGATGTTAAGATTGACGAAATCACCATAGATGCCTCGTTGTCAATGGACACATCGCCTACCACTGAGAGAATGACACCAGTTAAATCCTAGAATAAATCTAGAAAAATATAAACACACATACTGAGTCAAGAACTCAAACCCGGTCAGACAACTTCCACATTAAAAACCTTACCAACTGACATATGATCAATTCGCAATACTGCTCAATTGGTCATGCCTCAGGACATTAATTATTTCATTTAGTCACAAATAAATATTAAACTCAGGATTCCTAGCTACAGTACTAAGTTTTAAAAAGATTAACAAGAAATTATAGTGATATTCTCATGCATGTTATAGTAGGTTAAGCAGTGTTGAATTCTACTATGTGAATTATTTGATACAAAGCTTATTAGGGGACTATCATACTGTCAGGAATAAGACATGAGTCTGTAGCTCCTATTATCGAAAACTAAAAAGATAAATTCATATCTACATGGAATTAATAATGGTACTCCTAAAAGATTAAGGGAATTACAAAATAATTATTATGGATGGGCAGAGATACTGGAAAACAAAATTATGTTTTAGCTCAAAAGATCATTATGTTGTAGCTCCTTCTTAGTGGCGAAGCAAACCAAAGTAAACGAATTTGGGAGATACAAATAAAATATATGTATGCAATTTCAGAAAAAAAAGGCGTATGTTGCAGACCTCACTCATAAGGACAAAAAGAAATTGTGTTCACATGTTATTTTATATACCCAAATTAGTAATTTAAAATTATATGCTTTGATACGATACATATACCTAGACTATTTAGGGATCAGAGAGACAAGTTAACCTTATTTCGTTTTTACTTTCACGTGCCGTCATTGATAAATTGTGAGAATAATGGGAATCATGCCAGCTTCTTATAATTGCAAATAGCAATAAGAAACTTCGTCTGAGGATCACACGAACCTGTTAGTAATATAATTGTTCAATTAAAAAATTGTGAGCTTGTACTTGGATTCTTAGCTTACTATTCAACACTATTTGACAGGAATCTCATCCTCCCCTGATCAGTTGAGGGAATCTTCTCATGATTGGAAGGTAGGTGATAGTTGGTTTCCAAGAAGTGTACATCCTGAAAAAAAAAATCTCCAAACTGGGCCAGCACAAACCAGGTATTCTAGCTATTTTACTGTAAGATTGAAACCAATTATGATAGCATTTCCGTAATAAGGCCTAATTGTTGAGCATTCAGCATTAAATAAGAAATTGAAATATATATTGACATAAATCACTAACAATTAAACAAGTTCCTGGCAAAATATGATGAATCAAACAAAAAAAATATTATATGGCAGCTTAAAGACAAGATCAATTCTCAAATCCAGATTTACTATCTGTCGGTGTCCGGATCGGCTGCCCGACGCTAACTAGAACGAATGTGTTGCGCCCACTCTCTCGATGGTTGGTGCGAAGGATCACACAATGACACCGGTTTTACCCTGGTTCCGGCCGCGGGGCCGTATGTCCAGCAAAGGAGGTGCGCGCACTGTATTACTCCGGACCGGGGTGCCTGTAGTAGGGGTTTACAAGCGAGATGGGAGAGGAGGTGGAGGTCTCCAAGTCCCGAGCGTAATCGGTGGATGTGTCGTGAACTGTGGTGGTCTGTGTGTGTTCGTGTGCTCGTCTGTTTTTTGCCGGCCCTTGGCCGGGCATCTACCTCCCCCTTTTATAGTCCAAGGAGGGGCAGAGATACATGCATTGTATGTAAAATCTACAGTAACAGGTACTGGTGAGTATGGTGCCGGGCGTGGAGACTGTCCTGCGGATCCTTTTGCCCGGCGCAAATCACTGAGCCTCTACCAACTTTCGTAGACAGTGGTATGGCGGCTCCTGTAGAAGGTACGTGTTGCTGTGCTTGTCCTGAAGCGTCTTCGAGGGGTTATGCCGATCAGTGTCCGAGCTCGGTCGTCTCCCGCACACCCATTTAAGGGTTCTCGTGTGTCCTTCGAGGGCTTCGTCATGGAATCCGTACGGGGGTTGGTAACACAGGGTCACGCGGTCACGCACAGCGCCGGAGATGGTGGAGCAGTGGCCAGAGTTGGCGGATGGAACCCGGCCTCGTTATCCGTGCGGCTGCGCCGACCAGCGCTTGTGCCCGGTCTTCGCCCGTACACCCATTCGAGGGCTTCCCCACGCTCGTTCGAGGGCTCCGTTGTGGGGGACAGACAAGGATGGTCAGAGCCGTATGTCGAGGTGACGCTCGCCTGTTCGCACTGGGTGCTGCAGTGCTCGCACAGTGACCGGCGTTAGCCACACAGTGGTTGGAGTTAGCCGCATAGTGCCCCGGGTCGTGCCAGTCGACATGGGTGGCGATTTGCCTTTTGACTTGGGCGCCCCGCAGCAGCACCGAGCATTAAATGCCCCTGTCGGGAGAGGTGGATGGGCGCTCAGGCGCTTTTTGTTTGGAAGGGTGACCTCGAGCGAGGCGGAGTTGGGGTGCTCGCTCGAGGAAGGTCGATACCCCCGAGCGAAGCGGAGTTTGTACAGTGTTTCGGTTGAGGGGGCCGAGACCCTCGAGCGAGGTGGAGATGAAGCCTACGCATCGGGCCTTCGATGGGAGGGGCTCGAGCGACTGTTGGGCCGTCATGTGGCGTGGGCCTAGTGCGTGTTCTGGTCTTCTTTTGGCCCACGGGGATTTTGTTGTGATTCATTTGCGTTTTTCCGGGGTGATTATCCCCTAGGTTAGTGGACCCCTTAAGACCATCCCCCACAGTAGCCCCCGAGCCTTGGCTGAACGTAGATTAGTCCGACAAAGGCTTGTGCCTCCGCGACATCATTTCGGGCTCTACGTGTGGAGCTTCCCTCTGACTCTTCAAGAGTTTCCGTGGGGGGCGCGCTAGCGCACCCGCGGGTGTAGCCCCCGAGGACTTGGAGGACTTGGAGGAGTGAACACACTCGTCCAAGGGCTATGAGCACTTTGGGCATGTGATTTATTGGGTGATGCGTTCGTCCAGCGTTTGTTCCAGCAGGCATCGACAATCTACGCTAACCCGATAACGTTGCCCATACACGAACCACTCTCTAAAGCACTCTTCGAGCACTCGAGGGGGCTGACCCGATACGGGAATTCGTACCCACATGACAACATGGTTTGTCCAAAGAGGCTTTAGCCGTGGTGCGAGGAGCCCCCGAGCCCTGGCCCAAGCGGGGTCGATCAGGGGTCTGCCTCGTCTTCATGGTACGACCCTCGTTACCCTTACGCAGGGAGGAGGGGTGAGGGAATCCATGCTACCCACGAGCGGGCGAAGAGCCATGGATGCTTCGGTGAGCTGTTAACGGGTGGTTCAAATGGACGTCTGAGCCCGTTCGATAAGGGTCGACTTCGTGGTCCGGAGACACGTCTCATGAATATGCTTTCAAAGGTTTGCCGAGCAGGGCTCGACTCCATTCGATAGGAGTCGAGGGTTCGTTGCTCTCCCTTGTTGGGACCCTTTGACCCGACTGCCTTTGTCTGGCTTTGAACGCAGCACCGGGCGCCCCCCAAAACTCCGCGTTCGTGGGTAGGCTCGATTGAGCGTGATTGGGTTGCCCCTGACTCTGTGGATCGAGAGCGCCTGTCGAACCCCCGACGGGCCAGACTTTGAACCCCTGATCAGTGGGCCTCTCGAAGAGGTGCCTTACCTCGGAAGGAACTCTCGGGGGGATGCCACCGCTTGGACTTCGGCTTGACCGGGTCATGCGCGCGGACGTGGCTGACGTGGCCCTGGGCAGGCGGAGTAGGTGGCGCGCGTGCGAGCGGTTCTGAAGTGACGGGCCGTAATGCCTTGGATTGCGCACGCGTGGGTTTTTACTCCCAAGTGGGGCCCAGTTGCCAGTGAGAGCCGCACGTGCCGCATTAACTGCGCCGGTGTATAAAATGAGGAATTGGAGGAGTTAATCCTTTTACCTTAGCCATTCGTCTTTCCTAGCCTTTGGCTTTCCGAGCTCTGTCGTAAGGAAGAAGAGAGAGAGAGAACCTCCGCCTTTTCCCCGGCTCACGCCTTTCCAAGCTCTGCCCGGCCGCGCCGCTCAGCCCATCTTCGTCCCCCTTTTTGCCCAGCACCATGGTTGAGATTAGGGACCCCGCAACATGGAGCCCTTCCATCGCGGACCCGAGCTACCTCGCAAGCCTTGCCGAAGTTGGGATACTGCCCAAGATCTCAACTCCGGAGAGGCCAGAGTGGATTGCTCCGCCGGCGTCGCACGGGGAGCCGATTCCCCTGCCGAGCTACGTCGTCAGCTTGGCACGGCTGCACGAGCAGGGTTTCGGCACCCCCGCAGGGCGATTCGTGCCAGCATTACTAGGTGGAGTTGCACAACTTCGCCCCCAATGCCATCTCGCAGGCGGCGGTCTTTGTCGCCGTCTGCGAGGGGTTCCTGGGGGTTGAGGCACACTGGGATCTATGGGTTCACCTCTTCCGGGGTGAACTCCACATGGCCGCCAGCGAGACGCGAGGGGTCCGGAACGCTGTTCACACCGGTGGCCTTGCCATCGATGCCCGCGAGACCCAGAAGCATCTGTACATCCCCTGCACGATGACCTCCAACAACCAAGATTGGGACAAGGGATGGTTCTATCTCCGCAACGACGGCGGGCGGCTTCCGGCGTACACGGGCAAAGTCCTTCGAGAGAAGCCCATCACCTGGTCGCACGGTGTGTCCCCAGTCGACCGCCAGGCCAAGCTCGTGGTCTTCACCAACGCGCTGCGAGTTCTAGCGAGGGAGGAATTGACCGCGGTGGCCATTATCGCCAACTTCCACCAGCAAAGGGTGGTGCCGTTATGGAGAGGAAGGTTCCCATTTATGAGCTAAAGCCGGGGGTCCCCTTTGAGGGTTCGCGCATGTCGGAGGAGCTGCTTCCCACCGGCCACGCTAGTCAGAGGGCGAAGCGTGCAGTAGAGTGCTCCAAGCTGGACTGCTCCGACGCGGCCCTTTGGGCTGTCAAGATGCGTCTCGAGGCGGGCCACCTTTGATTCGTAAGTGACTCACTCTCGAGCCTCGGTTGATTCGATTTCTCTTTGCCTTACTTCGTACCTGAATGCAATGTCGATTTCAGGGGTTGTCTCGCAATGGATATCGTTTAGATCCCCTTCTCCCTAAAGTTCGTGAGGCGAACCGTCTGCAGGCCGAGATGTGGAAGGCGCAGAAGGACTCCGAGAAGAAGAAGCGCGAGCGGAAACAGCAGCGCAAGCTCGCCCACGAGAAGGAGAGCCGCAAGCGGGTGAGGGAGGGCCGCTCCCCGCTAACCACCCCGGAGAGTACCCCCGAGCTGGATGAGGACTTGTCTGGCGACCTCATGGGACCTCCGCCGGCGGCCGTGGTGGAGGTGGAAGACTCCACGCGTGTCTCCGCGCAGGCTCGATCTGCGCCTGTTTCGGGGGCGGGCAAGGGGACCCTCGATGCCCCGGCGCCCTCGAGGGCGCGGACGCCCATCGCGCCCGTCCCTTCCACACCGTCACAACTCCTACCCAGCTCGAGGGGTGCACAGCCCTGGAGCGGATCAAGGAAGCGCAAGCTGTCAGTGGTGACTCGGTGAGTTCCACTCCCATTTGTTCATCATTTATTTTAGGTCTTGCTTTCATCATTTACTAACTTGCGTCGCTGTTTGGCAGCCGGACTACCACGCTTTCCTCCCCATCACTTGCACCCACCAAGGCACTCAAGCTGGGAGCGCGCGCCACTCCACATGCGCCAGCGCAGCCCTCGGCCGGCATACCCCCGTCAGTCGAGGCCGTCGTCGCCAGGTATCAAGCGGCGTTGGCGCAGGGGGCTGCATGATCGCGGCAAGAATGCCGCAAGGGGAGCTCCGTGGGCGCCGGCGCCGCGGGCCGCATGGAGGACGCGGCCCCGGACGTGGTGGTGGTGGAAGCGCCCGTGCCCGCGGGCGATGTCGTGGAGCCGGCAAGCCCAAGCCACGCTGGGGGCGCAACTCAGGCCACCGATGGCGGGGACGCCGAGCGCGAGGCTATATGTCACACCCGGATTTTCACAAAAACCTGAATACGGCCATATGTGTGCCCAGGAAGTCATAGTACACATATAGCGAACAAATATGATAAACAGAGAACATATGCTTGAATAAATTCTTCATAAATAAAGTTTTACATCAGAGTGCTTCATAAATAAACTAACCAATAACAACGGAAGACTAATAAACTCTCAAACTAATGGAGCCGCAAATCCACAGTGACTCTAACTGGGAGATCACAGCTCAGTAGTACTGTAAACTCAGCAACAGACTCATGCCCAGCCCAATCTGTTTACCCATCCGAGATTTTGTTGAATAAATGACAAGTGTAAGTAAACAATTACTTAGCAAGTATAACACAGGTATGAAGGCTCAAGATAAGGCTAGACACGGCTTAACTGCATTAGCATTTTTAGTTGGTTCATTTTAACATTAACCAAATCACTAAAAGTATATAAACCCAGTTGCAACCCAATTAATAAAGTATAGTGACTTTAAACATAAATAAACATCATCTTCTAATAAAAAAAGATCTAGGCCGCTCGTGACCCTAAGCAAGGCTATCATGATAGATTTTACACTCTGCAGAGGTTTCGCCCTTTACCCACCAGTCGCGTAAAAGCTCAAAAGAACTTTAAACCCAACCACACGGAGGTGGATCAAACCTTACAAATCACACTACCGAGGTGTGACCGCATAGGGATGCTACGAGGTTTTTCACAAGACACCCTAACAAGACAGTGGCCGATTATGGTACAGCACAGGCAGCATGACCCAGGCACCGAGATTGACGTACGCCTACGGAGTCACACCATAGGGGGGTCAATGGCGTCCAGAGCGCGGGCATCACACCCATCAATGCGCAATGTGTGGAGTTCCCCATCGCAGGGACTCCCAGCACGGGACTGTGCCTCACGGATCACCCGTCCTCGGTGGATCAAGACATACTCTCACCCATGTTTCCCATAACGCCGTCGGCCACTCCGGTAACCACTGAGAAGCTAGAGACGTACAATCTACTTGACCAAGACCAGAGCCATAATAGTTCTAGCGGTGGCGACAGGCTCCTGGGTTGCCGGTTTAAGAATCGGACCTTATGGAGGGACACTAGGACAAAGCACGAAGCACATGCTCTAGTTCCCTAAACCAAGTTGCTAAAAAGTAAGTTTTATCATTAACGTTAAAGTGAACCATTAAGTCAAGATTAACAATTAAACAGTGGTGATAGTAGTTACGCATAGCAAAGATTCTACCCATATGCAAAAACCCAAGGTAAACAAGGATAGGATAAACAAGACTAGGTATAGCCTTAATGGTACATCAAATTAGACACATGCATTTATGAAATAATTTAATACAAGTGGGTAGGTAGCAAGGATTGTCCGTGCTATGAGTTGCCTTCCTCAAAAGGAGGCTGCTGCTACGAGTCCTGCTCCGGAAAGTCCTCCACGTATTCGAAGTCCAAAGCGAAAGGCTCACCGACTGGACACGAATCACCATGCAAATATGCACGCAAATCAATACATGCAAACAAATAATATTCTATTAGAACAGTACACCAAATAGTAGAAACAGTACATTAAAAGGTTTTAAAACTAATCTACACTTCACTACGAACACATGAGCGTGAAAATTACTTAAATTGGAGCTAGAACGGAAAAGATATGAGTTTTCTAAGGTTCAGGGACTAGCTGGCAAGTTTTCAGAAGTTCTAGGGGATTATTTGTGAAAAACCGTGGGCCTATACGTAATTTTGTTTTAAAACAGACGGACTGACATGCAAAAAGGTGAGGGCTGGGCTTCGGAGACTAAAACAGAGAAGCTCAGGGGGTTTTCCATAAAATTTGGGACCTAAATCTAATTACTTTTGAATAGCAGTGGACGGCGGGTTGATTCTCAAATTTTCCAGGGGTTCTTTTGAAAAGGCGCGATGCTGACCATTAAGTGGGGGGTTGACTTGGGGCGGGACGCACAGGAGCCATTGGATCGGCATTGTGCGGCCTAGAACAGATCGGAGGGAGAAGCTCGCCGGTGGGGAAGGGCTCACGGCGGCGCCGCTGGCTACCGCGGCGGGGACTCGCTGGAGCCGAGCGAATCTCGGCCTAGGGCGCTCTATTGGCCCTCGGGCTTGGCTCGTTGGCACCGGGGCGGGACGACGATCACTATGGAGGGGCTCAAGTCGGCGATTCTTTGCCTGGGGCAGCGGACGACGGCAAGCGGCGGGCGGCCTTCTCCAGCGAGGCGGAGCGCACTCGTCGGGGCTTGGTTGGGGGCGTGGTTGGGCGCTACGGGCTCCGGGCGACTGTTGGCACTTCTTACGATCCAATATCAGAATTGAGAATCATGGTACTGGGGTAAGTAGTGTTTCAGTGGTTTTCCTTATGGCTTAGTAAAATATAGAAATATTCTGCAAGCGCACAGAATCACCGCTGTAGCACTTCACCTGGGAGTATTCCGAGGTATCGTAATTTATATTTCCACAGGGAAGCTTTGGCAAGATTACTAGTGAACAGATATTCGAGACTATCAGAGGAGGGTACACGACTAGACAAGACAGGGGATAACGGTATTGGATAGGATTGGATATATCGGACACACAACTCAAGGGATACTCAGGTAAGGGAGAGAAGAGATAGATAGCTGGGAGGACAACGAGAAGAGATAGAGGACTCCTGGATTCCTTATCTACCTATGTCACTCTAGCTTAGAGATACAGCGGCTACAGAGCCAGCACTAGGAAATCTGGGATAACTCTAATGTCTTAGCTTCGGGACAAGGGAACTAGTGAACACATAGAAAGGGATGAGAAGGGGTGCCACTATTTCCCAACTGGGGAATCCTACGGACCAGAACTAACGTGATGGGCTACGAAGACCGAAAGGGCTGTTACCACCTCCCGGCTACCACCTCCATTGCGACGGGAATAAACTAAGGCCACTGACTAGTCTAGGAACCACTCCTACACTAGGCAACGACTACTTACTCTGCTAGCAAGAGCAAGCAACCTTGTCAATACTCTTGGTGACAATTCACCTCCAGTATCGAGCAAGATCGAAGAACCAGCCAAGACAAAGACTTAAACAAGACTACAAGCACTAGAACTATAACTGACTATAGTCTAAACAAGATATATTTGCTACTAGAATAAAGTAGAAGCAAGATATAAATGACAAAGGCAAAGTGATAAAGATAACTATATTGATACTCAATGTCTTACAAAAGGTAAAGTAAAAGGTACAAGAGCTATTACCAGAGCTTCTGAAGACGACTCCGGAACCTCCGAGGCAAAGCTCGACTCAACTCTAACTCCCAACTAAACTATCCTAACTCTACTAGAATGAAAGTGGAAATGAGCTCCTTGGCCTGGTGTGTGTTGAATGAGGGCTGGGGCTGTCCAATTTATAGCGGTTGATGGCGGTTGTAGGCAGGGTAACCGCCAAGGCAGCCAGGGAGGCGGTGCCGGGCCTTCGGCCGAATTCCTCGGTTCGGCCGAACTGGCCAGTTCGGCCGAACCGTGGGATCTGCCGCCTCTGGCTCCCACGGCCAGGATCCACCCCTGGAAGGCGGTTGTGCACTGGGGGCGGTTCGGCCGAACCGCCCTGTTCGGCCGAACGGGCCTGGAGGCCCAGGCGTGCCCCCGTGCACCGCCTCTGCCTCCTGGGCTCTGTAGTTGTTCTGATCCATGTGGTCTTCGAGTTGTAGTGGCCTAGGAGTGACGTGTCGCATGGTCCGGGATGAGTTGGCGGTCGCCCACATGTCATGTGATGTGTTCGCTTGGTCATTGTTGACGTGGACGACTCCCGGTGGTCTGCTCGGCTAAGGGGGGTAACCGGCCGAACGAAGTCGTTCGGCCAATTTGGTCATTTCCGGCCCCAATAGCACATATTTGTCGTAGTTGTACCTGCACAAGTGACACTCACCAAAACTCGTGGAACTTTATTAGAAATAAAACCTAAGTACATGGAATGTTGCATAAAACCTCATTTATTCCCGAGTATTGGTGGTCGGATTTGGGTTGTAACGACCGCCAACAAGCTCCCCCAAGCTTAGCTCTTTGCTCGTCCTCGAACAAAGATATAAACTTAGGCTCGGTGGATCAGGAGTTGCTACAATGTCATTTCTTTTGCAGGTAACAACTAGTACTCAAAAATACTTGAATTATAGGCAAAGTTTTTAAATCACCTTTTTACCTATGGGGCTTATAGCAATCTCCTTATCTTGGGCGGTTGAAAGGACGAACAGTTTAAACTCAGTTTTATTCCACTCTACTCTTTTCAGGATCCCATCTCGGAATTTTTTTTTCACAAGTTTTGAAAACTTCAAGTTGTTCCTCAATTGGCACACTCAATCGCTCAAGTGTATTTGAATCCTCACCAAAGGCTTGTGCCTTCTTTTTCATCCTATCATCTAATATGGCTTTTTGTGTGGCTCAGGGACAAAGGATGAAGGCATGCATGCATCTTATATTTTGCTAAGTCAAAGACCGGATCTCTGAGGAGACAAATCACATCTTAAGATCGAGACGTGCAAGTGTGTGGATATGAATGGAGTGGAATATGGTGTAATGGTGGAATGGAATATGGTGGAACTCCTTGGATGAAACTCCCTCTCCTTGATTTATTTTCGAGAACATGGGCTATCTTTTATTCTCATATTTTTGCCATGCCACTTGGCATGCTTTTCTTTTTTTTCTCTTTCTTTTTGCCATGCTCTTTGGCATGCTTTTCTTTTCCTCTTATTTTTTCCATGCTTCTTTGGCATGCTTTTCTTTTTGCATAGCCCATGTCTCTATCAAGAATATTTGGAGTGGGAACTCATAGAACATGGAGCATTTATTTTTGTGGATGGATGATGGAAAATGTTTGCTAACTCCCAGTGTAGGAATTGCAAGTGAGAGGTGGTGTGTGTACGTGGGTCTCGATCTTTGAGAATATGAAAGCTTCACTCAAAGGTCACAACAATTTGACAAAGCTCACTAAGATAACAAGCAACATATGAGTAGAAATTTTCAACTAAGCTTATCATATGGCTCTGGTAGGTATTTTGACCAATGAGGAACTTGTTTCATTTTGAAAGCATAAATTTCCAAGATTTTCCCCGTACTAAAAGCAGAATAGAATTTAACCAAATTCTCACTATATCAATCCCCACAACAACTTAAACTTGGAATAAAGCATGTGCTCCCACAAGGTTTTTAGGATCATTTTTACTCATGCCAAATAACTCAAGCACAATCTAGCAACTAGTTGAAACAAAGTACTTGCAAAATTAATGACAGAGCAACTATTCATCATTTCCAAGGTGAGAGGCATATGATTCATTCCATGCATAGTTGGGAGTTATTTTATTCAAGTGAAATATTGTTTAAGGGAAATATTTTTGGTATTTTCATTTTTTTAAATGCAAATTATCATGATGGAAAATGAAAGGGAAATTAAAAGATCAAAGTGCTGGATAAATCGGGACATACCTGATGGGAGGTCCTCCCCCAAGCTTGGACTTTCACTGGTAGGGGTTGAGCCTTGAAAGGTACTGGCTCAGCTGTTCCGCTTGCTCGTGGACGTCATGCTGGATGGACGCCACCATCCCGCTATTCTCTTGATGGTACTGAGAATGGCGGGCTAGTGTGTCTTGAATCTCTCAGGTACGGTCGTCGATGAGCTCGACTCGGTCGGAGATGTAGGACAACTCCCGGCCGTAGTCGAAGCGTGCGGACTGTGAGTATCCGGGGTAATATGGCTGGGAGGCACTGTCGTACCCTCCTCCATACCGACTCCCGGACCACTCAGAGTCTGTGTCCTGGCCGTAGTCTCAGCATCCTGAGGTGAAGTAGTTCGGCTCCTGGTGTTGCCCGGAGCCTCCTGCTCCGGACGTCCCAGCACCGGTGTACTTGTCGTAGGTGGCCTCAAAAGCGGAAGTGTGTCGGTGCGGCATTTGTGGTGCATCTTCCGGCTCCTGTGAGGTGGCGGGCCCAGCATCACGCCTGGCTCGTCTCCTCGTGACGGGTCCGTCACCTGCAACGCTGTGCCGAGCGGGCTCTCTCCAAGGTGGAGAATCATCCGACTCGGTCCTCAACTGAAGAGTTAGTTTCGGCGTGGTATACAACCTTAGTGCTGCACAGGGCAAAGGCACTTCAGTTGTATATCCACGGTAAATCATTGCCAGCGTTGCGTCAGGCGTCCGCCGTATCATGTGGGCCTGCACGAAGTGCTCGGTATCCACGACGGAACGCGCTGTCTCGATGTACGTGAGCCGGGCGCCTTGAAGGACGCCCAGGTGGTTAGCGAGGCGAGTGACTAGAGAAGTCATCGCCATGCTACCCGCACGAGAAATATGAGACAACCAGTGACCAACCATGTCTTTCACAGGTGAATAGGGAATCTGCTTGACCATGGCAAAAAGAACCCGCAACTCGATGGTGTTGACTGGGTGCAAATCTGCCCGGGGGAATACCGTCATAGACACCCAACGATGCATGAAACGCAAAGTGGGGTTATGTATGCTGTTCGTGCGTGGCGCATGACAGTTGGTGGGGTAGACATGTTTGGTGCTGGTTGGTGGTGATGGTAAATAATTGGAGATGTTCTAGAAGGGATGAAAATGATAAAAGTTACCAATTACATCCACCCTAGGTAAAATTTCAGCATGTGTCCAATTATTTCTAACCAAGCTTGCAAAATTTTCTACTCTCTCTCAAATTAATTACTCAAGTGGTTTATTTATTTTGAAAAGGGAAACATGCAAATGCAATTGAAAAATTAAAAATTGGAAGGGAAATATGGGATACATACTGGTTTTCCTCGCGGCGAGAGCTCAGCTTTTAAGTCCGCGAGCTGGACTTCTCCTGTCTTCAGTTGCTTTTGTCATCGTCCGGTTCCGGAGTGGATGACTCGGATGATGCAACCTTCTTCTGCCACATCTTCTTATTCTTCTTCTCCGGTGTCGGTGGCGGTGGGATCGGCGTCTCCGGAGAATTCCAGAGGGCTTGCTCTTCCTCGTATTTCTTTACGAGGAAATCCATTTCTTCTGCACCCGTCAGCTTTGTCGGCTCGTTCCATTTGAGCTGCTCACCACCGAGTATTTCTAGCTCTCCATTAATGAGAGCCTTAAGGAAACACTCGGCGCTTCTCTGCTCCGGTGTGAGTGGCTCTGTCTTCTTTTCTTCCCGGGGTTGAAACTTGAAGTAAGTCAACCTTCCATCGATACGGAACGAGATTTCTCTCGCATCCATATCGATCCTAGCCCGGGTGGTGTTCAAGAATGGTCGGCCCAACACAAGGGGAAACGAATGCTCGTTCCCCGTGTCGAGGACAACAAAGTCCACAGGGACATATCGTCCCCAGATCCGGACTGGTACATTCTCGATCACCCCCTCGGGGTAGCGGATGGTTGAGTCCGCAAGCTATACCTGGGCAGTAGTAGGTGACAAAGTAGGGTAGCGTAATTTCTTAAATAATACCTTAGACATGATGTTGACGCTTGCCCCCAGATCACAGAGTGCATCATCAATGCGACGATTCCAGATCGTGCACTGAATGATGGGCACTCCGGGATCTTCCTTCCTATCCGGAGAGGTCTTGATGATCGCCCTTTTTGCAGCTCTTGGCAGGTAGGTCCATCTTGGTGTCAGCACTTGGATACGTGCGACCTTCCCTGCGTGGTTAGTACGGAAGACACTACGAGGCATCTTACCATGCCTTGTAGTGACGGCTTTCACTGTCTCGATGGAAGGTTCGGGTTGCCCCGGAATCTTCCCCGATTCAGTGATAGGAACAACAACAGCTAATTGAGCGACGTGAGTTTCTATCATTTTATTAAAGCTCAGTTGATTTTTCATGGCGGAAGAAAACGATTCCATCCTAGAGTCTATGCTTTCCAGTGTTTTATCATTAGTAGCAAGCTTTTTATTGATGTTTTCAGTTATTTTCATCTGGCCAAACACAAGATCTCTAAGAGACGGCTGATTATTGAAATTGCTGGAATTGAAATTGTTACCTTGTTGAGGCCTCTCAAAAGGGAGGTTTGGGCGCGGATTCCAGCCTTGGTTGCCGTAGTTGTTCGGTCGGTACTCGTTGTTGTTGGAGTTGTTGACGTAGTGGGCATCTTCTCGCGTTTCGGGGCAGTCATTCCCCGAATGGCCAGTGTTGCCACAGACTTCGCAGGTCATGCGAGCGTCCATGGCTTGCACCGTTTCTTGAGCAGGGGCCTCCAGTTTCTTCATCAGGAGGTCCATCTTGGCAGCGAGCATGTCCAGAGCTTCAACTTGGTGAACTCCTCGGGTCTTTGGTTGAGTCCGATCATCGGATCAACCTTGGTTCTCGACCATCTTCTCTATGAGGGCCTTCACACGACTCTCCTCAAGAGAGAAGAACGAGCCTCCAGCAGCAGCATCCAGGTACTCACGGGCAGAATTTCTCAGCCCGTGATAGAAAGTTTGGATTATGAACCAACTCTGCATACCATGGTGAGGACAAGCAGAAATATAGTCCTGGAGGCGATCCCATGCCTCCGGGACTGTTTCATCTTTTAGCTGCTGGAAACTAGCTATTTTGTTCCGGAGGGCGTTGGTTTTCCCAACCGGAAAGAATTTTAGCAAGAAAGCGCTAGTGCATTTATCCCAGGTGTCTATTGCTTTGCGGTTAGCATAAAACCATTGTTTTGCCTTGCCTAATAATGAGAATAGAAATAAACGAAGGCGAATGACATCGATACTTACTCCGCGGATGGTGAAGGTGTTGCAAATCTCCAGGAAATGCTGGAGATGAGCATTGGCATCTTCGTGTGGCTTGCCGCAGAATGGGCTAGCTTGTACCATGTTGATGAGGGCTGGCTTCAGCTCGAAGTTACCATCTCCGACTGGCGGAGCTGGTCCGACACGTACGTTCTCGCTTGATGGAGCGGAGAACTCACGGATCGTCTTGGTTGCCATCCTCGATGTAGCTTGGTCAACGATGGGAAGGACTGGGTTCGTCGGAAGGAGTTGCTTCTGAGGAGGTAGAACACGGGGTCGTACTTTCCTCACAAGTGACTCCGGATTTTCTTCGAAGTTTGACGGTAGTTGGAAACCAGTCATGCACTGCTCTGTTCCACAAAGACCAACGAACAAAGCAAGGATAAACCCGCTTGAGTAGCGGTACTCAACTAAGATAGCTCAAGATAAAAATTCAAAAGTAATCTAGCCAAAGACTTCCCCGGCAACGGCGCCAGAAATGCTTGTTGGCACTTCTTACGATCCAATATCAGAATTGAGAATCCTGGTACTCGGGTAAGGAGTGTTTCAGTGGTTTTCCTTATGGCTTAGTAAAATATAGAAATATTCTGCAAGCGCACAGAATCACCGCTGTAGCACTTCACCTGGGAGTATTCCGAGGTATCGTAATTTATATTTCCGTAGGGAAGCTTTGGCAAGATTACTAGTGAACAGATATTCGAGACTATCAGAGGAGGGTTCACGACTAGACAAGACAGGGGATAACGGTATTGGATAGGAGTGGATATACCGGACACACAGCTCAAGGGATACTCAGGTAAGGGAGAGAAGAGATAGATAGCTGGGAGGACAATGAGAAGAGATAGAGGACTCCTAGATTCCTTATCTAACTATGTCACTCTAGCTTAGAGATACAGCGGCTACAGAGCCAGCACTAGGAAATCTGGGATAACTCTAATGTCTTAGCTTCGGGACAAGGGAACCGGTGAACACACAGAATGGGATGAGAAGGGGTGCCACTATTTCCCAACTGGGGAATCCTACGGACCGGAACTAACGTGATGGGCTACGAAGACCGAAAGGGCTGTCACCACCTCTCGGCTACCACCTCCGTTGCGACGGGAATAAACTAAGGCCACTGACTAGTCTAGGAACCACTCCTACACTAGGCAACGACTACTTACTCTGCTAGCAAGAGCAAACAACCTTGTCAATACTCTTGGTGACAATTCACCTCTAGTATCGAGCAAGATCGAAGAACCAGCCAAGACAAAGACTTAAACAAGACTACAAGCACTAGAACTATAACTGACTATAGTCTAAACAAGATATATTTGCTACTAGAATAAAGTAGAAGCAAGATATAAATGACAAAGGCAAAGTGATAAAGATAACTATATTGATACTCAATGTCTTACAAAAGGTAAAGTAAAAGATACAAGAGCTATTACCAGAGCTTCTGAAGACGACTCCGGAACCTCCGAGGCAAAGCTCGACTCAACTCTAACTCCCAACTAAACTATCCTAACTCTACTAGAATGAAAGTGGAAATGAGCTCCTTGGCCTGGTGTGTGTTGAATGAGGGCTGGGGCTGTCCAATTTATAGTGGTTGATGGCGGTTGTAGGCAGGGTAACCGCCAGGGCAGCCAGAGAGGCGGTGCCGGGCCTTCGGCCGAATTCCCCGGTTCGGCCGAACTGGCCAGTTCGGCCGAACCGTGGGATCTGCCGCCTCTGGCTCCCACGGCCAGGATCCACCCCTGGAAGGCGGTTGTGCACTGGGGGCGGTTCGGCCGAACCGCCCTGTTCGGCCGAACGGGCCTGGAGGCCCAGGCCTACCCCCGTGCACCGCCTCTGCCTCCTGGGCTCTGTAGTTGTTCTGATCCATGTGGTCTTCGAGTTGTAGTGGCCCAGGAGTGACGTGTCGCATGGTCCGGGATGAGTTGGTGGTTGCCCACGTGTCATGTGATGTGTTCGCTTGGTCATTGTTGACGTGGACGACTCCCGGTGGTCTGCTCGGCTAAGGGGGGTAACCGGCCGAACGGAGTCGTTCGGCCAATTTGGTCATTTCCGGCCCCAATAGCACATATTTGTCGTAGTTGTACCTGCACAAGTGACACTCACCAAAACTCGTGGAACTTTATTAGAAATAAAACCTAAGTACATGGAATGTTGCATAAAACCTCATTTATTCCCGAGTATTGGTGGTCGGATTTGGGTTGTAATGACCGCCAACAGCGACGCGACAAGTGCATCTAGGGGGTTCCCGGCGAGGGAGTGGCGGCGTGGGCGTCGTGCATCGGTGGCCGGCGGTCGGCCATCTCCGGCGAGGGGAAAGGAGTGCGTGGGGTGCGCGAGAGGGGGCATGGGAGGGCTTGGCGTGGTTCTTACCAGGCGAAGAAGGTCGGGGCGGGGTCGGCCGGGGCGGAGCGGCGTCGGAGCGGCGGATCATCGGCGGCCGGCGAAGCTTGTGAGATCAGGCGGCGCGGGGCGGCTAGGGTTGGAGCGAAGCTTGGGGGAGTCCGAGGGGGCGACGCGGCCGGCTAAATAGGCGCGCAGGGGAAAGGAAGGTGGGGCCTCAACGGCGCGCTTGCCATAGCGCCGCGTGCCATTACCTGCGGCGGAGAAGGAAAGGTGGAAGAGGAGGCCGACAGGTGGGGTCGGGGCATCAACGGGAGAGAAGAGAAGAGAAGGGAGGGAAGCGGGGCTGGGCCGGCGCAGGGAAGTACTGGGCCAAGCGGGGGAAATTGGGCCGAGGGGGGCGCGGTGAAGGGGAGGTGACGAGTTGGGCCGGGGAAAGAGTTGGAGGTGCAAATGTGGACCAAGGGGAAAGCTGAGGGGGCAAAAGTGAACCCGGCTTGAATTAACTTTTCTAGGATTCAAACAAATGCAAATTAAGTTCGAATTTAAACAAAATTTAAATTCCAACTTAATTTGCTATCAACAAAACATAGTGCAGCAGCATGAATGCAACAAAAATATTTCTACAACTTATATTTGATTTTAATATTCATAAATAATTTATTTAGCCTATATTAATTATGAACAAATTAAATAAATGCCAATAAATTACTAATTTTTTTAAATAGGCTAATTTTGGGTGTCACAAACCTACCCCCTTAAGATAAATCTCGTCCTTGAGATTCAGATGTAGATGCGAAGAGCTGTGGGTACTCGGTCTTGAGATCTTCTTCTCGTTCCCAAGTTGCTTCATCCTCCGAGTGTCGGCTCCACTATACCTTGCACATTCGGATGACCTTGTTTCTTGTCACCCTCTCAGACACCTCCAGAATCCTGACTGGATACTCCTCGTAGGTGAGATCTTCTTGCACATTCAGCTCATCTATCGGGATCTGTTCTTCGGGCACCCGCAAACATTTCTTCAGCTGAGTGTTGGCACTTCTTACGATCCAATATCAGGATTGAGAATCCCGGTACTGGGATAATGAGTGTTTCAGTGGTTTTCCTTATGGCTTAGTAAAATATATAAATATTCTGCAAGCACACAGAATCACCACTATAGCACTTCACCTGGGAGTATCCCGAGGTATCGTAATTTATATTTCCGCAGGGAAGCTTTGGCAAGAGTACTAGTAAACAGGTATTCAAGACTATCGAAGAAAGGTACACAACTAAACAAGACAGGGGATAACGGTATTGGATAGGAGTGGATATACCGTGACACACACATCAAGGGAGACTCAGGTAAGAGAGAGAAGGTATAGATAGCTGGGAGGACAACGAGAAGAGATAGAGGATTCCTATGGACTTTATCTGTCTATGTCACTCGGGCTTAGAGATACAGCGGCTAAAGAGCCAGCACTGGAAGGTCTGGGTTAACTCTAATGTCTTAGCATCGGGACAATGGACACTAGTGACATGCAGAAAGGAATGAGAATGGGTGCCACCAGCTCCACACTGGGGGATCCTACAGGCCGAGACTAACGAGGTGGATTACAAAGACCGTATAGGGCTGTCACCACCTAACGGCTACCACACGTTCGTTGAATCGGGCGCAAACCAAGGCCACTGACTAGTCTGGGTACGACACCCACACTAACCAACGACTACTTATTTCACTAGCAAAAGCAACCAACCCGTTAATACCCCCGGTGACAGTTCACCGGCAAATATTGAGCCAAGTCGAAGAACCAGCTAAGACAAAGACTTAAACAAGAACTAGAAGCACTAGAACTAGAACCGACTATAGTCTAAACACGATATAGATGCAACTAGAATAAAGTAGAAGCAAGCTATAAATGACAAAGGCAAGATGATAAAGATAATTATATTGATAACTCAAGTCTTGCAAAAGGAAAATGAAAAGATACAAGAGCTTATACCCGAGCTTTTGAAGACGACTCCAGAACCTCCGAGGCAAAGCTCGATTCGACTCTAACTCCCAACTAAACTATCCTAACTCTACTAGAGAGAAGTGGAAATGAGAGCTCCTTGGCTTGGTGTGTGTGATAAAAGAGGTGTGCCACTGTTTATATAGGTGTGCCGCCTTCTCTTGATGGGGTTCGTGTTGTGTGGGCCCCGGATGACGTGGCACAGGTCCGGGATGAGTTGGCGGTCGTCCATGTGTCATGTGTTGTTGTTGCTTGGTCATCGTTGACGTGGACGGCTCTCGGTGGTATTTACGACTAAGGGGGGTAACCGGCCGAATCGTGTCATTCGGGCGAATTGGTCAATTCCGACCCCTATAGCACGTATTTGTCGTAGTTGTACCTGCACAAGTGACACTCACCAAAACTCGTGGAACTTTATTAGAAATGAAACCTAGGTACATGGAATGTCACATATATCCTCTTTTATTCCCGAGTATTGGTGGTCGAAAACATGCCGTAACTACCGCCAACACTGAGACACATGGAATACATCGTGCACTCCGGCCAATCTCTCGGGTAGTCCCAACTGATATGCCACTTCACCTTTCCTTTCAAGTATCTGGAAGGGTCCGATGTATCGAGGTGCTAGCTTGACCTTGACATTGAACCTCTTCACGCCCATCATCGGAGACACCTTGAGGTACACAAAATCTCCAACCTCAAAACTGAGATCCCTTCGTCTGACATCAACATAACTCTTCTGCCTGGACTGTGCCACCTTCAAGTTCTACCTGATCACTTGCACTTTGCGTTCTGCATCTCCGAGTATCTCAGGCCCAAAGACTTGACTCTCTCGAGTCTGATTCCAGAACAGTGGTGTTCTGCACTTCCTGCCATACAAAGCCTCGAACGGTGCCATCTGCAGACTCTTCTGGTAGCTGTTGTTGTACGAGAATTCTGCATAGGGTAAACTCTTGTCCTAACTAACACCATACTGCAGTGCACAAGCCCTCAACATGTCCTCCAGAATCTGATTAGTCCGCTCTGTCTGTCCATCTGTCTGGGGGTGGTAAGCTGAACTAAACTGCAACTTTGTGTCCATAGACTCATGCAGCTTCTGCCAGAAGTGTGAAGTGAACTGAGTACCATGGTTAGACACTATCCGCTTTGGCACTCCATGCAAGCACACAATGCTCTCCATGAATAGCTCTGCCAGTCTGGCTCCGGTGTAAGTGGTCTTCACCGGAAGAAAGTGTGCCACTTTGGTCAGGCGGTCCATAATCACCCAAATGGAGTTAAATCCTCGCTGTGTGCGGGGTAGACCCGTTATGAAGTCCATACCCACTTCTTCCCACTTCCATTCTGGTATCTTCAAGGGCTGGAGTAATCCAGCTGGCCTCTGATATTCAGCCTTAACTCTCTGACAAGTTTCACATAGTGCCACATATGTTGCCACATCACGCTTCAATCCGTACCACCAGAATTTTTCCTTGATGTCTTGGTACATCTTGGTGCTTCCTGGGTGGATCGAGTATGCCCAATCATGCACTTCTCTTAGGATCGTGTCCTTGATTTGCGCTATATCGGGCACACATATCCTCTTACCGTGCCACAAGGTTCCTTGTTCATCCACTTGGAAACCAGGGGCCTTTCCTAGGGCAATATTCTCCACAATCTTCTTGATCTTTTCATCACCAAGCTGCCCTTTCCGGATCTCCTTCTCAAGAGTCGGTTCTACCGTCATCTCTGTGATGCTAGTCACGAACCCCAGACTCATCTTCTCAGATTCCCGGCTGAGTTCTTCAGGCATACAATGGCCAGTGATCTCGTTCACATAGCTTCTCCTACTCAGAGCATCTGCCACCAAGTTAGCCTTGCCAGGGTGGTAATGGATCTCAAGATCATAGTCCTTGATCAACTCCAACCATTGGCATTGCCTCATATTCAGCTCTGACTGAGTGAAGACATACTTCAGGCTCTTATGATCGGTGTAGATGTCACACTTGTGCCCAATCAAGTATTGCCTCCAAATCTTCAGAGCATGCACCACAACTTCCAACTCCAGATCATGTGTCAAATAGTTCTGCTCATGCTTCCGCAACTGTCTTGATGCATATGCCACGACTCTCCCTTCATGCATGAGTACACACCCCAGTCCTAGACGGGATGCATCACAGTAGATGGGGAAGCTCTTGGCTATATCAGGCAATACTAGCACAGGTGCAGTTGTTAGCCTCTTCTTCAACTCCTCGAAGGTGGCTTGACACTCTTATGACCAGACGAACTTAGCAATCTTCTCCAATAACGCCGTCAGGGCTTAGCAATCTTGGAGAATCCTTCGATGAACCGACGATAATATCCGGCCATCCCAAGGAAACTCCTGATCTCGCTGACGTCCCAAGGCGGGTTCCAGCTCAACACATCATTAACCTTCTTCGGGTCAACTGCCACTCCTCCATTGGACAACACGTGTCCCAAGAATGCCACTTCCTTCAACCAGAACTCACACTTGCTCAACTTGGCATATAGCTGATGTTCCCGGACTCTCTGCATCACCATCCTCAAATTATCCTCATGTTCCTCTTCATTCTTGGAGAAGACCAGAACGCCATCATTGAGCACCACCACAAACTTGTCAAGGTAGTCCATGAATACACTATTCATCAAGTACATGAAGTATGCAGGAGCATTGGTCAGCCCAAAGGACATAACCGTGAACTCGTACAACCCGTACCGAGTAGTGAAAGCCGTCTTGGGTATGTCCGACGATTGGATTCTCATCTGATGATAACCCGATCGAAGGTCTATCTTGGAGAACACACAAGCTCCCTTCAGCTAATCAAACAAATCATCAATTCTTGGCAGTGGATACCTGTTCTTGACGGTCACCTCGTTGAGGGCTCGGTAGTCCACACACACCCTCTGTGTCCCATCCTTCTTGTCCACTAACAATACTGGTGCTCCCCATGGTGAAGCACTAGGACAAATATACCCCTTGGCAAGCAAGGATCTTAATTCCTCCTTCAGTTTCGCCAGCTCCTTCACTCCCATTCTATATGACCTTTTAGCTATAGGTGCAGTGCCAGATTTTAGTTCAATAACGAATTCAACTTCGCGTTCCGGGGGCATACCTGGCAATTCTTCGGGGAACACATCCGGGAACTCGCTCACCACCCTGATGTTGGCGGGAGCTGCACCTTCGGCTTGGTTGGCTTGGCACTGATATGAAGACTAGACTGCCCGGTACTCCACTTTGTCGCCGCCTTTTGCCACCAGTTGCACTGCCCTCTCGGAGCACTGGATCACATCATTATACTTGGCTAGCCAACTCATTCCCAGGATTAGATCAAATCCAAGAGAATTCAGGACTATGGGGTATACTTCAAAATCTACCCCCTTATTGTAATGATAACCTTGGAGCAGCGTAGACTGGCTCGTTGTTCTCCCCCAGGTGAACTAACTAACATAGGATTCCCCATGGGTTGCAGGGTCATCATACTCTTGTGTACAAATGCAGCAGAGATGAAAGCATGCGAAGCTCCAGAATCGAATAAAACAGTTGCGGGGGTCGAGTTAACAAGGAACGTACCCACAACCATGTCAGTAGCCCCCTCTACGGTTTCTGCACCCATGTGGTTGACCTTGCCTCTAGCGGGGTTCTGAGGTCCCCGGTTGGCCTGCACCTGCTGCTGTCTGGCCTGCTGGTTGGCGTTCTGGGCCTTCTTGGGGCAGACATTGGAAAAGTGACCTTGCTCTCCACTGTGATAACACACTCTGGGACCCACTGGCGTGTTGTTGATGGGGTTGGGGCGCTGAACGGGGCCCTGCTGCACCGGGTTGTGCTGAGCTGGAGCATTCTGCAAGAGTCGCTACTGCTGTGGCGCCTGGGGGTACTGGGGGCGCTGCTAGTACTGGCCATGGTTGAACGAGCCGGGCTGACTCTGGAAGCGTTGCTAGCTCCCCATCTGCTGATTGCCCTAAGGAGGAACGAAACGGGGGCGACTGCTGCTCCCGATCTGCTGGCCCTGGAACTTCCTCTTCTTCTCCTCCATCTCACGGCGCTTGTGTTCCAGCATCAAAGCACCGTCCACCAGTTCATGGAAGTTGTGGAACCTGGTGCACATCAGCTGGTACTGCAGTGCATCCTGCAAGCCGTCACGAAACCTGGATTGCTTCTTCTTGTCGGTGTCCACGTCCTCCGGAGCATAGCGGGCCAACTCAATGAACTTGTCACGATAAGCGGTGACACTCATCCCTTCTTGTCTCAGTGCCAGGAACTCCTTCTTCTTCAGGGTCATCAGAGCTTCTGGCACGTGGTGGGAGCGGAAGCTGCTGCGGAACTCCTACCAGGTGATTTGAGTACGGTCGACGTGAGCGTACTCGTACGAGTCCCACCAGTCCAATGCCGGTCCTAGGAGCTGTCCTTCGGCGTACAACACCTTCTCCTGGTCGTTGCACTGTGAGATGTCGAGCTGCCTCTCCACCGCCTTGAGCCAATCATCAGCCTGCAGGGGGTCGGTGGCCTTGCTGAAGGTAGGAGGACGTCCCTTCAGGAATTCATCCCTCTTGTCATGGGGCGGCATGTTGTGTTGCGGTGGATTCTGCTGGTTCTGCTGCATCATCGCCATAGTCTGAGCCATCTACTGCATCAGCTGGGTCTGCGTGAGCATCATCTGCTCAATGGTGGGAGGTGGTGGTGGCAGTGCGCAGGCACCGGCGTTTCTCCTTGTGTTCACCATCTATCATCAATAAATACCCCCCTCCGATGGTTATGGCTTCGGAGGTTTACCAACTTGTTATGATGGAGGGCTTAAATAGAAAAAGAGCAAGAGAAATGATTACCCCCCTCTTTTTAATCACTAAAGTCCTTAGACCTTAGTCCTACATCTAGATGGGGGTAGACTAGCGTCTACGCCCATCACAATCATTACAAAAATCCAAATCAAGCATAAGCATAAGCATAATGACAATCATTTCAAGCACCTAAAGACATGATTCACACAAGACTCGACGGGTTTTGAAAAGCTATACGATTTGCATAACAGAATCATGGTGGTCTCCTAAGATTTTTCAACCGTTCTAACTAGGCTGCGATCCTACAGTCAGCACGGCTCTGAGACCAATCTGTCACACCCAGATTTTCAGGAAAACCCGAATGCAGCCATATGTGTGCCCAGGAAGTCATAGTACACATATAGAGAACAAATATGATAAATAGAGAACATATGCTTGAATAAATTCTTCATTAAATAAAGTTTTACATCAGAGTGCTTCATAAATAAACTAACCAATAACATCGGAAGGCTAATAAACTTTCAAACTAATGGAGCCGCAAATCCACAGGGACTCTGACTGGGAGATCACAGCTCAGTAGAACGGTAAATCTTCTGGAAACTCAGCAGCAGACTCATGCCCAGCCCAATCTGTTTACCCATCCGGGATTTTGTTGAATAAATGACAAGAGTAAATAAACAATTACTTAGCAAGTATAGCACGGGTATGAAGGCTCAAGATAAGGCTAGACACGGCTTAACTGTATTAGCATTTTTAGTTGGTTCATTTTAACATTAACCAAATCCTACAAGTATATAAAACACAGTTGCAACCCAATTAATAAAGTATAAGTGACTTTAAACATAAATAAACATCATCTTCTAATAAAAAAGAATCCAGGCCGCTCGTGACCCTGAGCAAGGCTATCATGATAGATTTTATACTCTGTAGAGGTTTCGCCCTTTACCCACCAGTCGCATAAAAGCTCAAAAGAACTTTAAACCCAACCACGCGGAGGTGGATCAGACCTCACAAATCACACTACCGAGGTGTGACCGCATAGGGACGCTACGAGGTTTTTCACAAGACACCCTAACAAGGCAGTGGCCGATTATGGTACAGCACAGGCAGCATGGCCCAGGCACCGAGATTGACGTACGCCTGCGGAGTCACACCATAGGGGGCTCAATGGCGTCTAGAGTGCGGGCATCACACCCATCAATGCGCAACGTGTGGAGTTCCCCATCGCAGGGACTCCCAGCACGGGACTGTGCCTCATGGATCACCAGTCCTCGGTGGATTAAGACATACTCTCACCCATGTTTCCCATAACACCATCGGCCACTCCGGTAACCACTGACAAGCTAGAGACGTACAAGCTACTTGACCAAGACCAGAGCCATAATAGTTCTAGCGGTGGCGACAGGCTCTTGGGTTGCCGCTTTAAGAATTGGACCTTATGGAGGGACACTAGAACAAAGCACGAAGCACATGCTCTAGTTCCCTAAACCAAGTTACTAAAAAGTAAGTTTTATCATTAACGTTAAAGTGAACCATTAAGTCAAGATTAACAATTAAACAGTGGTGATAGTAGCTGCGCATAGCAAAGATTCTACGCATATGCAAAAACCTAAGGTAAACAAGGATATGATAAACAAGACTAGGTACAACCTTAATGGTACATCAAATTAGACACATGCATTTATGAAATAATTTAATACAAGTGGGTAGGTAGCATTTATGAAATTAGACACATGCATTTATGAAATAATTCAATAGTGGCTACTGTAGCGGTATCTTTGTTGTATAATGGCAAGTTATAGCACGGACAATCCTTGCTACCTAAACACACCTTTTACATACATTTACTTTCATATGCATGTGTCTAAATTGATGTCCTATTAAGGTTGAACCTAGTTGGTATACTCCTGTCCTTGTGTTGGCGGTCGTTACAACCCAAATTCGACCACCAATACTCGGGAATAAATGAGAGTCTATGCAACATTCCATGTACTTAGGTTTCATTTCTAATAAAGTTCCACGAGTTTTGGTGAGTGTCGCTTGTGCAGGTACAACTACAACAAATACGTGCTATAGGGGTCGGAAATGACCGAATCGGCCGAACAACACGTTCGGCCAGTTATCCCCCTTAGCCGTACAGGCCACCGGGAGCCGTCCACGTCAACCAAACGACAACATACGACACGTGGACGACCGCCAACTCATCCCTGGGCACTGACATGTCATCCTGGGCCTACACAACACGATCCACATCAGCAGAGGGCAGCCCAGGAGGGCCTAGGACCAGAGGCGGTGCCGGGGGGTCGGCCCGGTCCTCCAGCCCAGTTCGGCCGAAGGGCCATGTTCGGCCGAACCGCCCCCAGGATAGCAACCGCCTCCCAAGGCTGCATCCTGGCCCCTGGTGGCCAGGTCGGTGGATCCTACGTTCGGCCGAACCCTCTGGTTCGGCCGAACCGCCATCCCTCGCCCGAATCCAGGAGGGAGATGCCCTGGTGCCTTGGCGGTTACCCAACCTCCAAACCGACCCTTGGAGCTATAAATAGGACAGCACACTTCACTTGTAAACACACAACACAAGAGTAGAGTGAGCGTTGCTAAGTTCCGCCACTTGTATCAGTAGAATAGGGAGAGAGGAGAGGTGAGCGTCCCGGAGAGGAGCCGGAGTGTCGGCCCCTCTTCCTGCTGTACCTCTACGGATGCGGCTTCACTTCGAGTAACATTCGGGTCGTGTCTGGTAACTCTTGTATCTCTCTCTGATTAATTGAGCATTCAGTTTTTACTTTTATATGCTTGCTGGTTCTTCGTTCAATGCTTAGTTGATTGGTATAACTGTATACTGATTGCTTAGCTTGGGTGCTTATCTTTCTATAGGAGATAAGTATTAGTTGACTAGTGTAGGCGTGGTGCCTATACTTGAGACTAACTTAGTTTATTCCCGTCGCAACGGAGGTGGTAGCCGTAAGGTGGTGACAGCCCTTCCGGTCTTTGTAGCCCATCACGTTAGTTCCGGTCCGTAGGATTCCCCAGTTGGGAAATAGTGGCACCCCTTCTCATCCCTTTCTGTGTGTCCACCGGTTCCCTTGTCCCGAAGCAAGTATCTATCTGTATCCTCTGATCTGCTTGATCAATCAGTAGAATACCTCTACCAGACTCGTACCCTCTCTACCCTCCTATCACTCCTCTTCTCTCTTTGTTGTTGTCATCCACCACATCCATACCATTCACTCCATTCCATCTACCTAGGACAACTTAGTTTAGAATCAGTCCACTTCTCGTTCTCCGTGGAAATCAATACCTTGGAATACTCCCGGGTGAAATCTACATCGGTATCCGTTTGCTTGCAGATTTATCTGTAGGCTGTAAGGAGTGCCAACAAGCTTTCTGGCGCCGTTGCCGGGGAATGGTAGCTGTTCTGATTCTGAACCCAAGTTGTCTATGTACCGCACCATCATCCATCATATGGATTCCACCCTTACCTTACATCAACACTCGGCTCCAAAGGGCAATTGTTTGGAGCCATCACCTTCATCACACCCCATATCCACACCCGACTATGAGCTACGTCCCGGCTTCATAGCCATGGTTCGTGAGCAATCGTTCTCAGGAACGAAGGCCGAGAGTCCATACGCGCATTTGCGCGAGTTTGAGAAACTCTGCTCGTGCCTAACCATTGCGGGCATGACACAAGAGACACTCAAATGGAAGCTATTCCCGTTCTCATTAACGGGAGGAGCGAAGAAATGGTACTCTCTGGCTGTCAGTACTACGGAAGGGAGTTGGGAGACTCTTAGAGAAAAATTCTGTCTAAATTTCTTCCCAATCTCCAAGGTAGCTAGCCTCCGAATCGAAGTTCTTACCTTTAAGCAATTAGAGGGAGAGTCGTTAGGAGCTGTCTGGGCTCGTTTCAAGCAAATCTTGGTATCCGGACCAGACCTAGGCCTATCTGAACCTATCATTCTCCAACATTTCAGCCTTGGCCTCTGTCCCGTAGCCACTACTTTCTTGGACTCTGCTTCAAAAGGGTCGTTTTTTCATTTGACTCCCAGTGAAGCGAGGATAGTCCTAGAGCGTATCCTGGACGACACTCCCTACACTGGAGTCTATGACGAACTCCCCGATGAAGAAGAGAAGCAGCCTAAACCTGAAGAGCTTGTACACCAATAATCCAAATCTATCAGCTCTTCCATTCAGTCAGAACCCGATGCTCAATTCGAACCACAACCTTACTCTAGCCTGGACTACCATCATCCACTCTACACCACTCCCTACGATTTTGACGATGATCTATTCGATGACATCGACTGTGCCATAAGTTTCCCACGGGAACGATGTGTAGAGCAAAAAGATCCACCCCCCGACAAGAAAACATTAGAATATCAATGAGAGTACTTAGGCCGTCTCTCTGCCATCAAGAGTCGGGAATGGCTAGACGAGGCGGAAGCCTCGACCGAGGTAGTTAAAATGCCCAAGAGAATCTGAACAATCTTTTGTGAAGTTATGGGCATGGACAAAGAAATCGGGTATGACCCGAACCTCGGAATCAACATAATCTCTAGCTCCTTGGTACGAGCCCAACTTCCCGATGAACCATGGTCATCATCTCAGAAACATCTAAGGTTCATATCAGGAAGGGTCCTCGACTGTTTAGGGATCTTGCGGGTCATACCCGTTGAGATTAACGACCCTGAACTTTTCCTGGATTTCCATATCTTTGACCTACCTAAAAATTCCACTTATTCCATCTTTATTGGTAGGCCAATCATGAAATCCTAGAAAATTCACCAATAATCCAGCTAGAGCTTAGGATCGGAGAAGAACTCGTCCCAGTCTCTTGTTTCTACTCCTTGAACACACCTATAGAGGCAGATCCCGATCCTGATCCTAAAGAGGAGGTCATGTCAACATCCTTGATAGACTTAGAGCAACCTTTCCTAGAAGAAGATGCCCAATTCCTTATGGAGGAAGAAGACATTCATCCTCCAATCGAGCCTAAGCCTCTTCCCTCCGGATTGAAGTGTGCTCCCTTCTTTAAGGACAAACAAACTCCAATGACCATCAGTGACAAACCCCCTGGAACCCAACAGACTTTCACTATCCTGGAGGAAGATCGATCAGTCTATGGATATTTGGTCCAAGATTTCAATGGGATTACTCCTAACCTTCATACTCATCATATCCCTATCTCATCTTATCCTGGGGTCATAAGGCAGTTGTCACGGAGATTTGTCTTTGATCGGGGAAAGATCGGATTCAAAGCTAGAAGCCATCATCTTCCCCTGTCATACCCCCTAATACGACCCTATGCGTACACCTCCCACGAGTAAAGGGGATTCGTAGTTCCTTTGGCCACACCGGGCTTTATAGGTGTTTCATCGAAAATTTCTCTCTAATAGCCCGGTCATTGACCAATCTCCTAGCCAAGGAAACCCCTCTCGTCTCTAATCAAGAGTGCTATGCTTCCTTTCAAACCCTTAAGAAAGCACTCAGCTTCGCTCCCATCATCCAGCCTCCCGACTAGAGCATTTCACTAGAAATCATGTGTGATGCGAGCAATTTTTTGCCGTAGGAGCTGTTGTGGGCCAAACCAAGGACAAGAAGCATTATGCTCACTGGCCCCAGCTCAACTACGCAACCACGGAAAAGGAACTCCTAGCAGTTGTGTTTGTTATAGACAAATTTCGGTCCTACCTAGTTGGGGCAACAGTCATAGTCTATTCAGACCATGCTGCTTTGAAGTACCTTTTGACCAAAAAGGATGCGAACCCAAGACTCATCCGTTGGGCCTGTCTCGGGTACAAGCCCCGTTTGATCTTCCCATCAGCGATTTTCTTATGGGGTGATACGCTCCTCAAGGTCACGATGTTAAGGTGCGTCCCATCAGGTGAAAATAGAAAAGTAGTAGTTTATAGGAGCAGACATCACCAATGGGACAACCCGTATCTCTTCTTGATACAAAATGGACTCAGACGATGCATACCTGCACCTGAGGCATAAAACCTGGGAGAGATATCATGCAACACCTTGTGAAGGACATTATAGAGTGTTCAGAATAAAGGACTGGCAATATGGAGATGCTAAGAAATTTAGCAAGAGATGCCCACACTGCCAGAAACACGGGAAGGAGACGAAAAGCCACTCACCGGTAATCTTCAGTAGAAATCTTTGATGTAAAGGGAATAGACCCCATGGGTCCTTTCCCTAACTCAGAGAACTACAAGTTTATTCTGGTAGCCGTAGATCCCGTCTCTAACTGGGTAGAAGCCAAGCCCTATCGACCCGCAGCCACTAGGCACGCTAAGAAAATGTCCCATGAAAACATCTTGCCCCGGTTTGGCGTCCTGGGCTAGTCGTAGAGGCTCACATCTCATTGACTCCACCTCCCGGAAATATCTAAGTTTGGGGGAGCCTCATATGATAGCCACACCTTATCACCACCAAACTAGTGGTCAAGCAGAACATCCAGCGTGAAGAACAAGAACACTCTGCAAAGACCGTCAAGGAGATGTGTAGGCACTAGAGAGATAGGCTCACTGGGCATACTAGACCACTCTAGGACAATTCGGCCAAACCATGTTGGTTCGACCGAAGGACCCCTCTTCTGCCCCTTGAGCATCCATTTGGACCCTAGAGCCTATCCTATCTTGTCTCGAAGTCACTAGAAAATGTTGGGAAAGTTGCTTGTCAATCTCAAGTCAGAAACCATCCTCCATCACTTTCCCGAGCACGACCGAGTGTTCACATTTCCTAGTCACCATGGCCACCCAATCCTTGTCCAAAGACCTTTCCTCACCCAATGGTTCTCTCTCCATGAGTATGAAAAGTCCACCAACGAAGAAAGCCATGGAGGAGGGAGAAGAGAAACCCATGGTTGAAGAGCCTGAAAAAGAACTGGCACAAACATGCCAGAAGTTGAGCAACCAGGATGAGAAGGTCATCGAAGGCGAGCCTTGGTAGATGGACAAGGATGACAAGATCAATGTCCTCTGCCAAGCACCCACAGCAAAATTTAAGAGGCTCGCCAAAGCCACGTAACATCTAGACCTTCACGATCCATCTATAGAGTAGATGTCATGTGGTTGTATCCTGTAGAGCACCATTAGTTTCAATTTCCCTTTGCTCAAATCATTGTTTAGGAGGTGCTCTAATTATTTCCCTTCCAAATATTTTTTTCCAACCTTAGCTTGATGAATAAATAAAATAAGAGTTGAATGCAGAAAGAATAAAATTGTCGCTCCGGTTGGTGCATTTGAGCCAACCGGAGATTGCCCTGTTTAACGAAAAGATACATGAGTACAGGCATAACACAGTGGAGGAACAGGACGAGAACGAGCAGGCCGACCAGCTGACTCAGTACCTTTCAAGGTTGAATCCCTACCAGTGAAGAGTCCAAGCTTGGGGGAGCACCCCCATCAGGTACGTTCCGAATTACTCAGCACTTTGGTCATTCAATTGAATATACTTCCCTTGAATAAAATTAACTCTCAACCATGCATGGAATGAATCATATGCCTCTCACTTTGGAAATGATGAATGGTTGCTCTGTCATTAATTTTGCTAGTACTTTGTTGCATCTAGTTGCTTGACTATGCTTGAGTTATTTGGCATGAGTAAAAATGAACCTGAAAACCTTGTGGGAGCACATGCTTTATTCCAAGTCTAGGTTGTTGTGGGGATTGATATAGTGAGACTTTGGTTGAACTCTATTTCTATTCTTAGTATGGTGCAAATCTCGGATATTTATGCTTTCAAAAAAATAAAACAAAGTTCCTCATTGATCATAATACCTACCATATGCTGCTTGTCATCTTAGTGAGCTTTGTCAAATTGTTGTGACCTTTGTGAGGAATATGTCATACTTTCAAGATCGAGATTCACATAAACTCCACCTCTCACTTGCAATTCCTACACTGGGAGTTAGCAAAACCATGTCATCATCCATTCCACAAAATAAATTTCATGTTCTTTGATTCCCTCTCCAAATATCTTTGAAGTAGAGGCATGGGCTATGCAAAAAGAAAAAGAAAAGCATGCCAAGTGGCATGGCAAAAATATGAGAAAAAGAAAAGCATGCCAAAAAGGCATGGCAAAAAAAATGATAGCCCATGCTCTCGAAAAAAATAAATAGAGGAGAGGAAGAATCACTCCATGAAGTTCCACCAAATTCCACTCCACATATTCCACTCCGCATATTCCACACACTTGCACTTCTCGATCCAAGAGTGTGATTTGATTCTCCTAAGGTCCGGTTTTTGATTTAGCAAAATATAAGATGCTTGTATGCCTTCATTCTTTGTCCCTGAGCCACACAAAAAGCCAAATTAGATGTTAGGATGAAAAGAAGGCAAAGCCTTTGGTAAGGATTCAAATACACTTGAGCGATTGAGTGAGCCAATGAGGAACAACTTATCTTTTCACAAAATGGTGAAAACTTCGAGATAGGATCCTGAAAAGAGTAGAGTGGAATAAAACTAAGTTAAACTGTTCATCCTTTTAACCGCCCAAGATAAGGAGATTGCTATAAGCCCCATAGGTAAAATGGTGAATTATACCTTGCTAGTAATTCAAGTAAAAAGTTGAGTACTAGTTGTTTATAAAGTTCCCTGCAAGAGAAATGACATTGTTGCAACTCCAGATCCACCGAGCCTAAGTTTTTATCTTTCCTCGAGGACGAGCAAAGAAGCAAGCTTGGGGGAGCTTGTTGGCGGTCGTTACAACCCAAATTCGACCACCAATACTCGGGAATAAATGAGAGTCTATGCAACATTCCATGTACTTAGGTTTCATTTCTAATAAAGATCCACGAGTTTTGGTGAGTGTCGCTTGTGCAGGTACAACTACAACAAATACGTGCTATAGGGGTCGGAAATGACCGAATCGGCCGAACAACACGTTCGGCCGGTTATCCCCCTTAGCCGTACAGGCCACCGGGAGCCGTCCACGTCAACCAAATGACAACATACGACACGTGGACGACCGCCAACTCATCCCCGGGCACTGACACGTCATCCTGGGCCTACACAACACGATCCACATCAGCAAAGGGCAGCCCAGGAGGGTCTAGGACCAGAGGCGGTGCCGGGGGTCGGCCCGGTCCTCCAGCCCAGTTCGGCCGAAGGGCCAAGTTCGGCCGAACCGACCCCAGGATGGCAACCGCCTCCCAAGGTTGCATCCTGGCCCCTGGTGGCCAGGTCGGTGGATCCTACGTTCGGCCGAACCAGAGGGTTCGACCGAACCAGAGGGTTCGGCCGAACCGCCATCCCTCGCCCGAATCTAGGAGGGAGATGCCCTGGTGCCTTGGCGGTTACCCAACCTCCAAACCGACCCTTGGAGCTATATATAGGATAGCACACTTCACTTGTAAACACACAACACAAGAGTAGAGTGAGCATTGCTAAGTTCCGCCACTTGTATCAGTAGAATAGGGAGAGAGCAGAGGTGAGCGTCCCGGAGAGGAGCCGGAGTGTCGGCCCCTCTTCCCGCTGTACCTCTACGGATGCGGCTTCACTTCGAGTAACATCCGGGTCATGTCTGGTAACTCTTTTATCTCTCTCTGATTAATTGAGCATTCAGTTTTTACTTTTATATGCTTGCTGGTTCTTCGTTCAGTGCTTAGTTGATTGGTATAACTGTATACTGGTTGCTTAGCTTGGGTGCTTATCTTTCTATAGGAGATAAGTATTAGTTGACTAGTGTAGGCGTGGTGCCTATACTTGAGACTAACTTAGTTTATTCCCGTCGCAACGGAGGTGGTAGCCGTAAGGTGGTGACAGCCCTTCCGGTCTTTGTAGCCCATCACGTTAGTTCCGGTCCGTAGGATTCCCCAGTTGGGAAATAGTGGCACCCCTTCTCATCCCTTTCTCTGTGTCCACCAATTCCCTTGTCCCAAAGCAAGTATCTATCTGTATCCTCTGATCTACTTGATCAATCAGTAGAATACCTCTACCAGACTCGTACCCTCTCTACCCTCCTATCACTCCTCTTCTCTCTTTGTTGTTGTCATTCACCACATCCATACCATTCACTCCATTCAATCTACCTAGGACAACTTAGTTTAGAATTAGTCCACTTCTCGTTCTCCGTGGAAATCGATACCTTGGAATACTCCCGGGTGAAAGCTACATCGGTATCCGTCCGCTTGCAGATTTATCTGTAGGCTGTAAGGAGTGCCAACACCTTGTCACCTTGGGATTACGGCATATGGGTAGAATCTTTGCTATGCACAGCTACTTTCATCATTGTTATATTGTTAATCATGACTTAATGGTTCACTTTAACTTAATGATAAAACTTGCTTTTTAGCAACATGGTTTAGGGAACTGGCATGTGCTGTGTGCTTTGCTCCAGTGTCTCTCCCTAAGGTCTGGTTCTTAAAGCGGCAACCCAGGAGCCTGTCGCCACCGCTAGAACTATTATGGCTCTGGTCTTGGTCAAGTAACTTGTACGGCTCTAGCTTGACAGTAGTTACCGACGGGGCCGACGGCGCTATGGGAAGCACTCGTGAGAGTATGGTTTGATCCACTGAGGACGGGGGTACCGTCGGCTATGTCTTGTCAGGCACAGTCCCGTGTTAGGAGTCCCTGTGGTATGGGAACTCCGCACGTCGCGCTCTTTTACTTGTTGGCATGCGTGCCCGCGCTCTGGACGCCATTGACCCTCTTATCGCTGCGCCCTGAGAGTCAGTCAATCTCGATGCCTTGGATCATGCTGCCTGTGTTGTACCATAGTGGCTACTATTTTGTTAGGGTGTCTTGTGAAAAACCTTGTAGCATCCCTATGCAATCACACCTCGGAAGTGTTGATGTGCGTGGTTGGGTGCAAAGTTCCTTTCAACTTTTACGCGACTGGTGGGTAAAGGACGAAACCTCTGCAGAGTGTATAATCTATCATGATAGCCTTGCTCAGGGTCACGAGCGGCCTAGATCCTTTTTGATTAGAAGGTGATGTTCATTTATGATTAATGCCACTTATACTTATTTAATTGGGTTGCAACTGGGTTCCTTTCACTCGTAGTAACTTGGACAATGTTAAAATGAACCCACTAAAAGTGCTAATGCAGTTAAGCCGTGTCTAGCCTTATTTTGAGCCTTCATACACCCGTGCTATACTTGCTAAGTAAGACATTTACTTACGCTTGCTATTATTCAACAAAATCCCGGATGGGTAACAGATGGACCAGTGATACTTCTGAGCTGTGGTCAACCAGTCGGTGTCCCTGTGGACTTGAGGCTCTACCTGTCGAGAGAGATAGACTTCCACTGTGTTTTATTTCGGTAAACTCTGATTTAACTATTTTTGTATTCGAACATATGTACTCTGTTTATCATATTTGTTAGTTGTATGTGTTCTGTGGACTTCCTAGGCACACATATAGCAGCATTCGGGATTTTGTGTAAATCCGGGTGTGACAGATTGGTATCAGAGCTGTCCTGACTGTAGGACCGCAGTCTAGACAGTACTAGTCATCCTTTATTGGTTATTTTGCCATACAACCCTTACTTTCTCTATCATTGAGATTTTTATTCATAAAAAGTGCTATCCTTGAGCATTTTACCCTCCTTGATGACTTATCTTTTGGTCATTATATCCTTGGTTGTTTTATCCTCTCCTTGATAAATTACTTCTCACCATTGACTTCTGATTATTTACCTACACCTTGGTTTGAAAAATTGCCGATCTTAAATTCTTGTCTATTTAACTCCTCCTTGCTTATTGCTTTACCTTGGTCATTCATCCCCCTCCTTGAGATTTGTGTTACTCTTGTGAGTATCCTTGTTTACTCAGTCATTTATTGACCGTAATTCCATTTCACTCCTCCTTGTTCTTCCGCCACATTGGATTATTTCCTTGGCCTTTGACCCCAAAGTGTCTTTTCCACTCTTCCTTTATCCTAAAACACTTAGATTGTCTGTATTGTCTAGATGCATTCCCAAGTCACTTGAAGAATGAAGATACTAGTCTACTATAAGAAGTTCAAGCCTGAGCGACTTCAGAGTACAAGACGATGTCGCACTCACTACCGCTACAACCAAGAAGTTGGACCCCATACTAGACGAGTTTGAAGATGTAGGGTGAAGAAGACTGAAGTGATAACCTTGCATAGGAGGATTCCCTTGACATTATTGACAACATTTAGAGTCACTTTTATGCTTGTGTGTTTAACCTTGGTTGAGTGTGCTTGTAATGCCTGTTCTTATGCTTTTGATTGATTTGATTCTTTGAAATGATTGTGTAGTTGGGCTCTCTCTGTTTTCCCCGCACATCCTTGTTCTTCTTGTTATCTATTCACGTAAATCAAGTGAAGAACATCAAGGAGGAAACCAGAAGCCAATCCCCGCAATGAGGAAACAAAGCTAAAGAAGATTTGAAGTACAGACTTCGCAACTGCATCAACAAAGAATACGAAGAAGATGGAACCAGCTACATCAAGTGACACATTTTGATATCATATTTTCTCCCTTCTAGAATCTTGTTGTCACGTTCTCCTCCTTGTCCCTAGTCCTTGCAAATCTCGGGACGAGATTCTGTTTAAGGGGGGTAGTTTGTCACACCCCAAAATTTTTGGATTTTGGGATGTGAATTGATAGCATAATTAATACAATGATTTTCTCAATTTTCTAAAATTTTCCAACCTTTAAATAAATAACAGGGAATTTTGTATAGGAAAATTTTGTTTTTTGAGTTAAATTAAAACAACGTAGGTTTAATATTGAGTGCTTTGCACTCATGCCGATTGCATTTAGTGGTTTTATGTGTGTAAAGTTTTCAAAAACGCGTTTAGAAGCCAAATGGGAATTTTCCAGAGTTTTCTAGCATTTATTCCTATTTTCCTTAGAGCAAATTCCAATTTTTGGAGTAGGCTAAAATCCATTTCGTGAGGTTCAAATATATTATTTGGGTTCCTCATGTCCAACTCTATCTCTGGAATTTTCCTAGGATTTTTAGAATTTTTAGAATATTTTTCATGGTTTTAATATCAATTCTGGACTTATCTGGAATTATTTTATAACCAGAAAAATAATATTCCGAAAATTAAAAACACCCTAAATCTTAGTAAACCAGCCTTGGCCCAAAGTTGACCCTTTTTGACCAAACCCATCCCATCACTCTATTGGGCCAAATTTCAAAGCCATTCACATTGGAATGGGGCAACCCACCTTTAGTCTCATATTGCTAATGAACGTGGAAGTGAGAGGTTTTCTCCCTATATATACGAACCACCTCTCCTCTGGAAAGGGCACACCATCGACTCCTTTACAAGGAGGCACCTTTGTTTGGGTTTCCCTAAGGTAGTCTTCTTCCACCATATATCTTCCACTACTGCTCATTCTTCATCTCGTAGCCGCGCCGAGCCTTCCGTCGTTTTTGGCCTCAACATTTTCGGTAAGACCCTCAGCGAATCTTGTAATTTTCTACCATATTAGTTTAGTCTATACTCTTTCGTAGAAAAGCTCTTGCCTTTTGCGCGTTAGCCCTCAGGTTTTTATATGAAATTACGTATAGGTCCTCGGTTTTTCACGATTAGGTCCCTGGAAATTTTTAAACCTTGCCAGCAAGTCCTTGGACCTTAGAAACACCATATCTTTCTCGTTTTAGCTCCGATTAGTGTGATTCTTGTGCTCACGTGTTCGTAGCGAAGCGTAGATTAGTTTTAAAACCTTCTTTTATTTTGTTTCTACTGTTTGGTGTACTGTTCTTAGTTGTATATTGTTTGCTTGCTTGTTTAGCTGCATGTTGTGCTCGTGTCGTTGATTGTTGCGGGCAGATGAATGTCATCAAGAGATTGCAAAAAAAGATTGAAGACTCTGAGTAGCGGTATCTTTGTTGGATAATGGCAAGTTATAGCATGAACAATCCTTACTACCTAAACACACCTTTTACATACATTTACTTTTATATGCATGTGTCTAAATTGATGTCCTATTAAGGTTGAACCTAGTTTGTATACTCCTGTCCTTGTCACCTTGGGATTACTGCATATGGGTAGAATCTTTGCTATGCGCAGCTACTTTCATCATTGTTATATTGTTAATCATGACTTAATGGTTCACTTTAACTTAATGATAAAACTTGCTTTTTAGCAACATGGTTTAGGGAACTGGGCATGTGCTGTGTGCTTTGCTCCAGTGTCTCTCCCTAAGGTCTGGTTCTTAAAGCGGCAACCCAGGAGCCTGTCGCCACCGCTAGAACTATTATGGCTCTGGTCTTGGTCAAGTAACTTGTACGGCTCTAGCTTGACAGTAGTTACCGACGGGGCCGACGGCGCTATGGGAAGCACTCGTGAGAGTATGGTTTGATCCACCGAGGACGGGGGTACCGTCGGCTATGTCTTGTCAGGCACAGTCCCGTGTTAGGAGTCCCTGTGGTATGGGAACTCCGCACGTCGCGCTCTTTTACTTGTTGGCATGCGTACCCGCGCTCTGGACGCCATTGACCCTCTTATCGCTGCGCCCTGAGAGTCAGTCAATCTCGGTGCCTTGGATCATGCTGCCTGTGTTGTACCATAGTGGCTACTGTTTTGTTAGGGTGTCTTGTGAAAAACATCGTAGCATCCCTATGTAGTCACACCTCGGAAGTGTTGATGTGCGTGGTTGGGTGCAAAGTTCATTTGAACTTTTACGCGACTGGTGGGTAAAGGGCGGAACCTCTGCAGAGTGTATAATCTATCATGATAGCCTTGCTCAGGGTCACGAGCGGCCTGGATCCTTTTTGATTAGAAGGTGATGTTCATTTATGATTAATGCCACTTATACTTATTTAATTGGGTTGCAACTGGGTTCCTTTCACTCGTAGTAACTTGGACAATGTTAAAATGAACCCACTAAAAGTGCTAATGCAGTTAAGCCATGTCTAGCCTTGTTTTGAGCCTTCATACACCCGTGCTATACTTGCTAAGTAAGATATTTACTTACTCTTGCTATTATTCAACAAAATCCCGGATGGGTAACATATGGATCAGTGATACTTCTGAGCTGTGGTCAACCAGTCGGTGTCCCTATGGACTTGAGGCTCTACCTGTCGAGAGAGATAGACTTCCACTGTGTTTTATTTCGGTAAACTCTGATTTAACTATTTTTTTATTCGAGCATATGTACTCTGTTTATCATATTTGTTAGTTGTATGTGTTCTGTGGACTTCCTGGGCACATATAGCAGCATTCGGGTTTTTGTGTAAATCCGGGTGTGACAACCAGTAGCGGCAGCCGCACCCGAGGTGAACGTTGAGACCGCGGCCGTTGCCGACCCGGCCGCGATCGAGGGTGCCCTGGTGGCCATGGAAGATTTGCCCGGGGCCTCGGAGCCGGTGGACGCTTGGGCCGAGCTGGAGCCTCACCTGCCCGGGCTCCCCCCGACGCTGCTAGAATCTATAGAGGTGGAGCGGGGGCTATGGGAGGAGTATCGCCAAGCCGGGTCTACTCTGTAGAGCACCCTCGACGATGCCCTCACTCTCCACACGTCCATGAGCTTCTCAATCCACCAGGTAAACCCGTTAATCCTTAAGCTATTAAGTGCCTTTCGTGCATTCGTGCACGAATTCTAATCGCATGTTCTTCTTGGGCAGCAACTGAAAGAGCTTGCGGGAGACAAGATCTCCTACATAGCCCAGCAACACGCCCACCTTAGCCGAGTTACGGAGGAGAATGACAAGCTCCACTTCGAGGTGGATAAGCTCCGTGCAGTGCTGGCTGAGGCACGAGCTGATGGCCAGGAGCGTGGATTGGAGTTGACTCGTACAAGGGCCGAGCATGACGCCCAGCGAAATTTGGCAAAGCAGTGGGCCCAAGAGGTCTCGAAGCTGGGCGCCGCGCTCAAGGAGAGGGAGGAGGCGTTGGTTGCGATGGAGGGCCTGGCCTGAGCAGCTGAAGAGCGCGACGCTCAGAGGGCCCTGGCGGAGCAGAAGGCTTAGGAGGACGAGCGGTTGGGCGTCGCGCTGCGGGAGAAGAACGAGGCGCTTACGGCGATGGAGGGGCAGCTCCAGCAAGAGCACGCGACGCTCGAGGACGCGCGGTCCCAGCTCGCGCTAAGGGACGCGTCGCTCTCTGTAATGCAGGCTGAGCTGCAGCAGGAGCGCACAGCGCACGAGGGGGAGAAGGCCGCGCTCCAGCAGGAGACCAGCACCCCGCTGGCGCTTCTGGCGGAAGAGCAGAGGCGGGTCGAGGGTAAGTCGTCTTACCACTGTATTTTTGCCACTTTGGGTTCATCGAGCGTCGGTTCATCGAAGGCCCAAGAAGACCTCGAGAACCTGGAGGGGGCCTCCACCGCCGCGTGCCGTGAGCTCGAGGGTGAAGAGGTTCCTTCGGGAAGCTTGGTGTCCAGCCACCTAAGGACCTTAGGCGACTGTGTCGCCAAGCGGCTGAAGGGTTCCCTACGGCTCGGCGTGCAGAAGACCCTCGGCGTCATCTCGATGCAGTTCCTCGTCGACCTCAAGGCGTTGGCCGCGGGCTACATCATTGCCGAGGACCTCGATGACGATGCAGCGGTGGCGGTCGTCGAGCGGGCTGATGCCACCGCCGAGGGTACTGCTGCGACGCTCGCCGAGCTGTTCGAGGGCGACCTTTTTCCCGAGGTGGACGAGGGGGACGACGCCGCAGCAGCTGGATCTCGAGATGGAGAAGACGCACCCTAAGAGGCTCGGGCGTGTCGGCCCAATTGTATCTAGATTACGTTTTGATTTGCAATGAACAAGTTTATGGAAAATGATGTAAACAATTATTCGCGGTCTTATTTTATATGTTATCGCATTTTCCTTGTGACTTGGAGAGATCTCGGCCGGGATGATTGTATTCGTGAATAACTTAGGCGCAAAGTGGTGAGGGGGATGTCATATCCTCTTGGAGGCGTAGGCAGTCCCGCGACTCAGCCAGCCTCGGTCTTAGTTAGTTCACGCCCAGCGTCTTTCTTTCTAAGCGTTCGAGGCGTAAAGCGTTAACATTTTGGGAGAAAAGGTTCGCGAAAAAATGGGACGACAGGGGGGGTGGTCCCCCGATGTAGCCCCCGAGGGGGACTTGGCTTTACCGAGGGTAAAGATGAGTCCTCCTGTTCGTGAACTTTATTTATTAATTGTTGCAAAATTTACATATGTACAAATGAGCTTGGAAGCTCACGGATAGAATCGACATAGCTGTTGTATGTTCCAGGCATTGGGAAAGAATTCACCCTTCTCATTCGCGAGCTTGTACGTGCCAGGTTTCAGGACCTCCACGATGATGTACGGTCCTTCCCATGGTGGCGTGAGCTTGTCGCGCCCTCAATTGTCTTGTCGAAGCCTTAGCACCAGGTCTCCATTGTTAAGGTCTCGACGTCGAACCTTCTGCGTTTGGTACCGTCGGATGGATTGTTGGTACCTTGCTGAGTGTAGGAGGGCCACGTCGTGGGCCTCATCCACGCAGTCCAGCGAGTCCTCGCAGGCTTGCTGGTTGTGATCCTCTTGATAAGCTCTAAGCCTCGAGGACCCATATTCCAAGTCAGTGGGGAGGATGGCCTCGGCTCTGTAGACGAGGAAAAATGGGGTGAAGCCCGTGGCCCTGCTCGGGGTTGTCCTAAGGCTCCAGACGACCGAGGGTAGCTCCGTGACCCATTTTTGGCCGAACCTGTTCAACTTGTTGAAGATTCTTGGCTTTAGGCCTTGTAGTATCATGCCATTGGCACGCTCCACTTGGTCATTTGTTTGTGGATGTGCTACCGCTACCCAATCCACATGGATATGGTAGCTGTCACAGAATTCCAAGAACTTCTTGCCTGTGAACTGGGTGCCATTATCCGTGATTATCGAATTGGGTACCCTGAACCTGTGGATGATGTTCGTGAAGAACTGCACGGCTTGCTCCGATTTGATGCTGCTGATGACTCGGGCCTTGATCCATTTTGAAAACTTGTCGATGACCACCAGCAGGTGAGTGAAGCCCCTGGGCGCTGCTCGCAGACGACCTACAAGGTCCAATCCCCACACTGCGAAGGGCCACGTGATGGGGATTGTTTGTAGAGTATGCGCCGGGAGGTGGGTTTTGCGCGCGTAAAACTGGCATCCTTCGCAAGTGCGCACGACCTCGTTGGCGTTAGAAGCCGCCGTGGGCTAGTAAAAGCCCTGTCGGAACGCGTTGCCAACGAGGGTGCGTGGTGCAGCGTGGTGGCCACACACGCCGGCATGTATGTCTCAAATCAGCTCCCTGCCCTCAGGGATGGGGATGCATCATTGTAGGATCTCTGAGGGGCTGCACTTGTATAACTCCCCGTCGATCACGACGAACGACTTGGCCTTCCTGGCGATGCGCCGTGCTTCGGTTCGATTCGAGGGCAGCTCCCCTCGATCGATCCAAGCGAGGTACTGGTCGAGAGGGTGGGTCCTCATCGATCTCCATTGCCTTGACCCGAGGCCTCGAGTTCCCCTTTCGAGGGGTTCTCGTTCGGGTGTACGCCGGGGCTCTTGGCGGTCATCTTGAAGTCGATGGACGGCTCAGCAAGGTCGCGAGCGAAAATGTTCGGGCGAACGGTGATCCGCCCCGACGCGATCTTTGCCAGCTCGTCCGCTTCCTCGTTGTACTTCCGTGCAATGTGATTGAGCTCAAGGCCATGGAATTTGTCCACGAGCCATCGCACAACATTGCAGTAGGCCTCCGTCTTCTCATCGTGACAGCTGGAGTCCTTCATCACTTGGTCGATGACCAAACGAGAATCTCCCCGGACGTCGAGGCGCTTGATGCCAAGCTCGATGGCAATACGAAGCCCGCTGAGGAGGGCCTCGTACTCTACCATATTGTTGGATGCCGGGAAATGCAAACGCACCACGTAACGTATGTGTTCTCCGAAGGGTGAGACGAAAAGGAGGCCTGCGCCCGCGCCAGTTTTCAGCACCGACCCATCGAAGTACATAGTCCAGCATTCGGATTGGATTTATGGTGGAGGTAGCTGGGTGTCGGTCCACTCAGCAACGAAGTCTGCCAAGATCTGCGACTTTAGCGCCTTCTAAGGCGCATATGTGAGAGTCTCTCCCATGAGTTCCACTGACCACTGCGTAAAGCAGCTTCTGGATATGTGGATATCACATGTTGGTTTCAGTTAATACCTCGCTGATATAATGCACCGGCCTTTGGATCGGCAGAGCGTGACCCTCCTCTGTCCTTTCTACGACAATGACCGTGCTGACCACCCGGGTCGAGGGCTTCCTGAGCTTCGGGGGTCCAAGAAAATCGTTCATCTTTTTTCAGGAATCGATACAGAGGCAAACCTTTTTCACCGAGTCGTGAGATGAAGCGGCTCAGGCCCGCTAGGCAACCCAATACCCTCTGTACCCCATTTAGGTCTCGGATTGGTCCCATTCGTTCGAGGGCCGAGACTTTCTCAGGGTTGGGCTCGATGCCTCGCTGGGAGACGATGAAACCCAAGAGCATGCCTCAAGGCACCCCAAAAACACACTTTTCCAGGTTCAGTTTTACCCCGTTGGCCCGGAGACAATCGAACGCAGTACGCAAATCGTTAATCAGGTCGTCCGCCTTCCTGGATTTGACAACTATGTCGTCGACATAAGCCTCTACGGTTCGCCCAATGTGGTCCCCGAAAACGTGGAGCATGCACCGTTGGTACGTGGCTCCAGCTTTCCGGCGGCCAAAGGGCATCGTGACGTAGCAAAATATGCCGAAAGGGGTGATAAAAGAGGTCGCAAGCTGATCGGACCCTTTCATTTTTATTTGGTGGTAACCGGAGTAAGCATGAAGGAAACACAAAAGTTCTGTCACACCCGGGTTTTCACAAAAACCCGAATGCTGCCATATGTGTGCCCAAGAAGTCCACAGAATACATATAGCTTACAAATATGGAAAATCAGAGTACATATGCTCGAATAAAACATTTTACATCAGAGTTTACCTAAATAAAGCACAGCGGAAGTCTATGTATTAATTATCTCGACAGGTAGAGCCTCAAGTCCACGGGGACACCGACTGGTTAACCACAACTCAGAAGTATCACTGATCCATCTGTTACCCATCCGGGATTTTGTTGAATAATGGCAAGTGTAAGTAAAACATTTACTTAGCAAGTATAGCACGGGTACATGAAGGTTCAAAATAAGGCAAGACACGGCTTAACTACATTAGCACTTTTAGTTGATTCATTTTAGCATGATCCAAGTTACTACAAGTGAAACAAACCCAGTTGCAACCCAATTAATAAAGTATAAGTAACATTAAGCACAAAGGAACATCATATTCTAATAAAAAAGGATCCAGGCCGCTCGTGACCCTGAGCAAGGCTATCATGATAGATTGTACACTCTGCAGAGGTTTCGCCCTTTACCCACCAGTCGCGTAAAAGTTCAAAGGAACTTTGCACCCAACCACGCACATCAACACTTCCGAGGTGTGATGGCATAGGGACGCTATGAGGTTTTTCACAAGACACCCTAACAAGATAGTAGCCGCTAGTTTAACAAGGCGGTGAGATCCTAGGCACCAGGATTGACGTACGCTCACGGAGTCACACCATGAGGAGGTCAATGGCATCCAACGCGCGGGCATCACACCCATCCATGCACGACGTGTGGATTTCCCCATCGTAGGGACTCCCAGCACGGGACTGTGCCTCACGGGGGCATAGCCGGCAGATCACCCGTCCCCGGTGGAATCAAGAAACACCCTTTCACCTTGTGTCCACTAACGTCGTTGGCCCCAATGGTAACCACTGTCAAGCTAGAGACTTACATGTTACTTGACCAAGACCAGATCCATAATAGTTCTAGCGGTGGCGATAGGCTCCTGGGTTGCCGCTTTAAGAACCAGACCTTAGGGAGAGACACTGGAGCAAAGCACACAACACATGCCCCAGTTCTCTAAACCATGTTGCTAAAAAGCAAGTTTTAACTTTATCATTAAAGTGAACCATTAGATCAAGATTAACAATTAAACATTGGTGACAGTAGCTGCGCATAGCAAAGATTCTACCCATATGCATAAGCCCAAGGTTATCAAGGTACAGGATATACAAAACTAGGTACAACCTTAATGGGACATCAATTTAGACACATGCATATGAAGGTAAATGAATATAAAAGGTGTGTTTAGGTAGCAAGGATTATCCGTGCTATAACTTGCATTTATCCAACAAAGATACTGCTACTCTGAGTCTTCGACTATTGCTCTTTTAATCTTCAAGTCACTTGAAGTAATAAACATTTAACTGTTTATGTAGAATTGTTCTTCTAATATGTGAGAGCAATAATAAGATATTCTGTGTTTAACATTTAACTATTGCTCTTCTAATTGTTTATGTAGAATTTATACAGTTAAACATTTAACTTTAAGTAATAAAAATATGTGAGAGCAATAATAAGATATTTTATGTTTAACTAGCCATTATTATATTTAGAACATATTAATGTTGATATTATTCAAATTAATATTTAATTATGAAAACTCGGAGTGAAACTCTAATTTGCTTTTAATTAGAAAAGCTAGTTATCATATACATTAAGCATATTAATATTAGTTTATGAAAACTGAGATATAACCTAGTCAACTTTTATTTATAAATCTAATTGAATAAAAATTAACATTTAAAAGCCGAGTATAAATCTTAATTATATTTTAGTATAGAAAACATATTTAAATAATCTTTAGTCAAATTAATATTTAAATAAAATTCAGGAACACATGGCATGGTGGATGTGAGTGCTAACGTGTAGTTTGAGCTTATACGAATCAAACGCAACTTGAACGGGTCAAAACGGAGTTAAAACGTGAAAACTATGATTAAAATGAGTTTCAGGGGCTTATTTATGAAAAACTAGGTGCTAAAACATAATTTTATATAAAAAACAGGAGGGTTTACATGCAAAAAAGGCAAGGGCTGGACTTTGGGGGCTATTTTTAGATAAAATAGGGGCTAAAACATAAACTAGGGACCTATTTGCGAATAAGTTTGAAAAGGGCCGGAGCGCGAGTTGATTCTCCAATTCCCCAGGGGCTCTTACGCAAAATCGGCAGCGCTGACCGGTACGCGCTTAGACTGACCTGGGGCTTGGGTGAATCAGGGCCGTTGGATTGGGATCCGACGGCCCAGATCTGATGAGGGGGGCGGCCGGCGGGAACAGGGGGAGTGGCGGCGCCGCCAGTTCCCTCGGCGGTGGCTCGCCGACGCAAAGCCGTTCCGGCGCTAGGGGCCTCGGTCCTCGACGCGACTGGGCTCTAAGGACTCGTGGCGGCACGGGGAGGCTAATTGGCCAGCTCGCGACGGCAGTCGTGCGGCTGTGCTGACGCCCGGCGGTGAGCAGCGGAGGCGGAGCCCCCACGAGGTCGCGTGCGCTACGGAGCGGTGGAGCGAGCAAGGAGCGGTTGGGGACAGCGCTTTCCACTACGCGAAGGTCAGAGCGGGGTCGGCCGGGGCGGAGCGACGTCGGTGCGGCAGATCGTCGGTGGTCGGCGAAGCTTGCGAGCTCGGGCGACGGGGAGAGGCTCGGGGGCGGCTAGGGTTAGAGCGTGGCTTGGGGGGGAGACCGAGGGCGGCGGCGCGGCTAAATAGGCACGCAGGTGGGGGAGGAAGGCCGGGGCCTCGGCGGCGCGCTTGCCATAGCGCAGCGCGCCATTACCGGCGGTGGGAGAAAGGAAGGTGGAAGAGGGGACTGCTAGGTGGGGCCAGCGATGCAGGGAGTGGAGGGCGCCGGCCGAGCGATGCGCGGGGGGAGCGTTGGGCCGACGCGCGGTGGGCCGAGGCAAGCGGGAGGGGGAGGGGAAGCGCTGGGCTACGGGGGAGCTAGGCCGCGGGCGCGGTGCTGGCCCAAGCTGGAGAAGAGGGAAGTGATGGGCCAAGCGAGCTGGGCCGAGGGGAAAGGAGGGGAGGGGCTGGGCCGGTTCGGGAGGGAAAGAAGAGGGGGGTGAAGCAAGCTGGGCCAAAGGTTCGAGGGGCAAATCCGAACTCTGGCCAAAACAACTTTTCTAGAGCTCCAACCAAGGTAGTTCAAGTTCGAATTTAAATAGATTTAAATTCATTGAACTACACGCAAACAAAACTCAATGCAGGCAGCATGAATGCAACATAAATGTTTCTAACCTTATATTTGATTTTAAATTCTCATAAATAGTTTATTTTGCCTGTATTAATTATGAGCACTTTCAATCAAAAGTAATTTTATTACTAAATTTAAGAAATGCGTTTTAGGGTGTTACAAACCTACACTGTTTTAATTTAATTTAGAAATAGAATTTTCCTATACTAAATTTCCTGTAAATTATATAGAGCTCAAAAAATTTTAGAAAATTGAGAAAATCATTGTATTAATTATGCTAACAAAACACATCCCAAAATCCAAAAATTTTGGGTGTGACAAGTTCGCATCCCACAATCGAATCTACTATTTGATCGATACGTGACAAAGAAAAAGGAACTTTGGGACATGCTTTATTTAAACTAGTATAATCTACACACATCCTCTATTTCCCATTATTTTTCTTAACTAATACAGGATTGGCTAGCCATTCGGGATGGAATACCTCCTTGATGAATCCGGCCTCCAAGAGCTTGCGCAGCTCCTCCTTGATTGCCCGGCGTTTCTGCTCGTTAAAGCGTCGCAGGCGTTGCTTCACCGGCTTGGAGTGGGGCAGAATGTCAAGGGAGTGCTCGGTGACCTCCCTCGGTTTGCCTGGCATATACGAGGGGCTCCATGCGAAGACGTCGGCGTTGGCGCGGAGGAAGTCGACGAGCACTGCTTCCTATTTGTATCGAGGGTGGAGCTGACCCTCAACATCTTGCCTCGGGGTAGCGGGGTCGAAGGGCACCACCTTGGTATGTTCGGCGGGCTCGAAACTACCCGCGTGCTTGTGGGGGAGTCGACGGCCTCGTTCGCCATCTTCTCTAGATCCGCCACCATGGCCTCGTCGTCCGCGAGCGCTTCGGCGTGCTCAACACACTCGACATCGCACTCGTAGGCGTGCTCGAACGATGGTCCCACCGTGATGACACCCTTCGGCCCCGGCATCTTCATCTTGAGGTAGGTGTAGTTCGGGATCGCCATGAACTTGGCGTAGCACGGGCGCCCAAGAATGGTGTGGTATGCTCCCCGAAATCCCACCACCTCAAAGATGAGGATCTCCTTGCGAAAGTTGTCCGGCGTGCCGAAGCAGACGGGCAGGTCGATCTGCCCGAGAGGATGGACTCGTTTCCCCAGCGCAACGCCATGGAATGGCGACTTGCTAGGGTGTAGCTTGTCGCGGCCGATCCCCATAAGCTCCAAGGTGGACGAGTACATGATGTTGAGGCTGCTGCCTCCATCCATGAGCACTTTGTAGAAGCGTGTGTTGCCGATGACGGGGTCGATGATGAGCGGGTACTGTCCCGGGTTCGGGACATGATCAGGGTAATCTTCGTGATTGAAGGAGATGGTCTCCTCTGACCAGTCGAGGTACGTTGGCGCGGACTTGTGAATGGAGAAGACCTCTCGACGTTCACACTTGCGCTGTCGGGGCGTCATGTTCGTCGTTGGTCCTCCGAAGATGAAGAACACGTTCTCCACGTCGGGGAATCCGTCCTTGCCCCATTTGTCCGCATCTTTCTTCGTGTTGTCGTCCTTCGAGGCGACGCGCTTGTAGTACTTCTTGAGCATCTCGCATTGCTCGAGGGTGTGGGTGACCACGCCCTGGTGGTAAGGGCATGGCTTTTTGAGCATGTCATCGAACACACCTCCCTCTCGAGGTGGGCCTCGAGGCCCCTTGCGAGGTGCTTCGACCGCGAGGGTCTCGTCAGGGTCCTTGTCGCGCCCTTGACCGCGTGGTGGTTTCTTGCCCTTCTTGTGCTTCTTCGTGGAGCCTTTGGGCTTGCTGCCCTCTGCGGGCGCTTCTTCCACGCTCTTTCCCTTCTTGCCGTCGAAGATGGCCCCAACTGCTTCCTCCCCAGAGGCGAAGCTGGTGGCGACGTCGAACAACTCATTCATACTGGAGGGAGGGCTTCATCCCAACTCGCGCACTAGATCCCGACAGGTCGTGCCTTCAAGAAAGGCGTGGATGACCTCGAAGTCGCCTACACTCGGGAGCTCGGTGCAACGCTTGGAAAGCGGCAGATGAAGTCTCGCAGGGACTCGTCGGGTGTTTGGTGACAACCTCGAAGATTCCATGAGTTCCCAGGGCATGCGTAGGTGCCCTGGAAGTTGCCCACGAACGTCTTCAACAGGTCGCCCCAGTCATGGATTTGGTTCGCGGGTAGGTGCTCGAGCCACGTTCGCACGGAGTTCACAAGGTGAAGTGGCAAGTTGCGGATGATCATGGCATCGTCCGTCGCGCCGCCCAGCTGGCAGGCTAGGCGGTAGTCGTTGAGCCAAACTCTGGGGTCCGTTTCTCCTGAGTACTTGGTAATGGTGATGGGCTGTCAGAAGCGCGGGGGATGGGAGCCGCGCGGATCTCCCGACTGAACACACGGGTTCCCGGGGGCTCCGGCGTCGGGCTCCTATCCTCCCGGCTATCGTAGCGGTCCCCACGTCGCGGGTGGTAGCCTTGAGCCGTCGCGGCGTCCTACCTGTTCTTGTTCAAGGTGTTGCGGACGTTACCGTCGCCAGCGTCACATGTGTCCAGGATCCGCTCCCTCACGGGCTTCCTCTGGACACAGTCTTGAACCGAGGGGGCCTTGCCTTTGCTCACCGACTGAGTGGGCACCGCTCCGCCCCCGGGATGGGTCTGGACCGACTCCTCTAGGTCTTGCATGCTTCCGCCAGCCTTCGTACTGGTCGTGTGGCGCATGCGAGGCGCGGAGCTTTCGGCCTGTTGTACGGCGGCCTGCTCGATGAGGAGCTGCGCCTCATGGTGTAGGTTGCGGCCCTCTGGGGTTGATGGCTCAAGCATGGCCCGAATCAACGTTGCCACGGTGATGAGCTTCTAGCTTGCCCTTGCCATTGGCAAGGGACCATCCACGTCGTCACCGGCTTCAATGCGCGCAAGCGACACGTCCCGCTTCTCTAGCGCGCGCTCCACGCTCGAGAGGCGCCGCCTTGGCCGTGGCTGGTGCACCACACTCCTGGGGCGCCGCCTCAAGTGTGGCTCGCAAACGTCGTATCTGCTGGCATTCCTCCTCGAGCTTGACCTCCAGCTCTCGGACCTGAGCCAGCCGCGCCTGCTCGAGCGCGGCGTTGTTGGGTGGTGTCGCAGCTTGTGAGTTCGCCGCATGGTCAGTGCGTCCCGTCGCGGTTCCCGCCTCGTTGCCCCCGTCCTCGGGCCCCGTTAGCCCGACAACGAAGCACTCCCGTGTGGGGACGTAATCCCCTTCGCTGGAGTCGTTGGAGCAGGTAAGACAGCAATCCGCCGCGGCCTGAAACGACACAAATGTCTCGCGGCTACGGAGCCCGGAATAGTCCCACCCCGGGGTCTCCTCGCCGTGAGCGTTTACCTCGTCGTCGGAGTCGGGGTACTGATCGTCGGGCGAGGTTGTGATGAGGTTGCGGATCGAGATCAGATGATGACCCGACAAGTCCTCGTACGCGTCCATGTTGGTGTTGACCGATGATGAGTTGGCCATAGTGTAGGCCTGATATCGCAACGTCTTGGTCGTGCTCTCCCCTAGGGGATACGTCGTGTGCAGTGTTGGTGAAGGCGCTGCCTCCCCCGTTGGTGCAGGTTGCGACTCGTCTGCCCGGTCCCGCTCGGGGGAGCATACTCGAGCCGCTCCGCGCTGCTGTGCGCGCGCTCGTCGTGCGCGCCGCCCCGAGCGCCTTCTGCGCTGGGGTGATGGCGAGGGTGATGTAGAAGCCTCTACGTCGGCACTCCTTCGGAGGAGGCGCATGAGGTAGCTGTTGCCAAACGCCTCAAACTCCAGGCTCCCGAACCGAATCTGGAATCTGGTCGGGAGCGGGTCCGAGACCCCCATGGGGAATCGCAGCGGCAAAGTCTTGGTGCGAATCACCGTCGGGAGAAAGTGTGGGTGGAAAGGGTGATCACAGCGCGTAGCCCCCTACCTAGCGCCATTGTCGGTGTCCGGATCGACTGCCCGACACTAACTAGAATGAATGTGATGCGCCCACTCTCTTGATGGTTGGTGCGAAGGATCACACAATGACGCCAGTTTTACCCTGGTTCTGGCCGCGGGGCCGTACGTCCAGCAAAGGAGGTGCGCGCACTGTATTACTCCGCACCGGGGTGCCTGTAGTAGGGGTTTACAAGTGAGATGGGAGAGGAGGTGGAGGTCTCCAAGTCCCGAGCGCAATCGGTGGATGTGTCATGAACTCTGGGGGTCTGTGCGTGTGTGTGTGTATGTTCGTGTGCTCGTCTGTTCGTCTGTTTTTTGCCGGCCCTTGGCCGGGCGTCCACCTCCCCCTTTTATAGTCCAATGAGGGGCAGAAATACATGCATTGTATAGTAAAATCTACAGTATCAAGTACTGTGAGTATGGTGCCGGGCATGGAGGCTGTCCTGCGGATCCTTTTGCACGGCGCAAATCACTAAGCCTCTACCAACTTTCGTAGACGGTGGTATGGCAGCTCCTGTAGAAGGTACGTGTTGTTGTGCTTGTCCTGAAGCGTCTTCGAGGGGTTATGCCGATCAGTGTCCGAGCTCGGTCGTTGCCTGCACACCCATTCAAGAGTTCTCGTGTGTCCTTCGAGGGCTTCGTTATGGAATCCGTACGGGGGTTGGTAACACAGGGTCACGCGGTCACGCACAGCGCCGGGGATGGTGGAGCAGTGACCGGAGTTGGCGGATGGAACCTGGCCTCGTTATCCGTGTGGCTACGCCGACCAGCGCTTGTGCCCGGTCTTCGCCCATACACCCATTCGAGGGCTTCCCCACGCTCGTTCGAGGGCTCCGTTGTGGGGGACGGACAAGGATGGTCAGAGCCGTACGTCGAGGTGACGCTCGCCTATCCGCACAGGGTGCTGCAATGCTCGCACAGTGGTCGGAGTTGGCCGCATAGTGCCCCGGGTCGTGCCAGTCGGCATGGGTGGCGATTTGCCTTTTGACTTGGGCGCCCCGCAGCAGCACCGAGCATTATATGCCCCTGTCAGGTGAGGTGGATGGGCGCTCGGGCGCTTTTTGTTTGGAAGGGTGACCTCGAGCGAGGCGGAGTTGGGGTGCTCGCTCGAGGAAGGTCGATGCCCCCGAGCGAAGCGGAGTTTGTACAGTGTTTCGGTCGAGGGGTCCGAGACCCTCGAGCGAGGCGGAGATGAAGCCTACGCATCGGGCCTTCGATGGGAGGGGCTCGAGCGACTGTTGGGCCGTCATGCGGCGTGGGCCTTGTGCGTGTTCTGGTCTTCTTTTGGCCCACGGGGATTTGGTTGTGATTCATTTGTGTTTTTTCGGAGTGATTATCCCTTAGGTTAGGGGACCCTTAAGACCGTCTCCCACACTATCGAGAAGGAAACAAATTGATATGTGCCAAACTCTTCTTCAAATTTCATTTTAGAACAACTAAGCCAACATAAATGATGAACTATAGTCGATCAGTAGGCAACCATACAACCTTTTCAATTCAACTGATATCCATTTTCAGAAGAAAAAAAAGGAAGCGGTCATGATTGCTTTAGGTGCCAACTAAAGTAGTTCAAATTTGTTTTTAAGTATACTGAAAAAGAGGTACATGTGTAGTATCTTTTTGCTGTGAGGTATCGCACATAATATAGCAATGAACGTATCTATACCTATAATAACAAAAACAAAAGAAGGAACATATATACACGAAGCAGCGTTGGATACCCCGTGTTATATAGACATATAGAAGCACATATATGGAAGGAAGTAGTCCAATCGCAGGTGCGATGTAACCATTAACCGGTCTATATCATCAGTACACAGATTTTGACAACTCAATAAATATATAGAAAATAGATCCAAAACATGGACGACAAGTGAACTATTTGGTTGTCTCACTTGCATCATCGTGTTTTGTTCTTTGTTTGTATCTTCAACCGCCAAACATGTAGCAAACTTTTGAAAGTGATGTTGCAGTTAAATTACAGTAAGAAAAGCTCAAGGGGGCATAATTACTTAGTTACTGAACAACTGCCATATAGGGCGTTAGTGCGTTACACAAAAGCTCAAATAAGGGTGGATGCAAGAATCGTCTCCCTAGCTCCTTTTTGCGCGCTCCCCTCCTACTGGCCAAATCAATCCAAGTGCAAGACCACCTAATTGATCTCAACTGAATTATTGCTCCGATCAAGAACATCCATACCAAGAATCTCGATCACGATGTGCAAATGCAGTATCTAAGGTTGAATTGGCCTCTCACTGATAGATAGACCCACTATTTTTTTTTGCCGGGTAACCATAATTAAGTGCGGCCCACGAATTATTTGTCAATGCCCGTAACGTACTACGCGAATTTGTGACTACTACACAGGGCCGGGAGCGCTATGGGATATGATAGATATGATGCAGGGATTTTAATTCGCCTACCGATGCAATTTCCTCGAAATTGTTTCGCGTGTGCCACGAGCTAAACCCTGCCGCATCGCATGCCTATTAGCGTTACAACAGAGGATGGATCGGCCGTGCTGCAGTGTGTGCGCCGCGCCCTGCCGGTGACCATGCCGACCCGCGCCCGCGCGCGCCTGCCAAATTAAGTCCGTCGTCAATTCCTCCGTTCGATCCATCCATCGCCGTCGTCGGCTACTCCGATCCCCAGCTCTCCACGGAAGCAAGGCAGCGAAAGGGCGATGTGAAACCGCGCCAATGCAAATAGCCAATTCAGAACAGAAGGCGTACGTCGATCCCACTGCACCGGTAGTCCACCACAGGATCCGACGGAGCGAGGGCGTGCGAAGCAGGAAGCTTCCGCGCCGGCAGCCGGCGCGGCGTCGGCTAGCTCTGGTTCGCTCGCGCGCGCGGCCGGGTCTCCTGGATCGCCGGGCCGACTCGTTCAAAAGCGTGTGCTTTATGTATCGATCGTCACTCGTCAGTGCTTCACGATCACACCATCAGTCCCGATCGGCCGTGCAGTACACGTACGTCCCGAGAGCGATATGATAGATGGATGTGTCCGGCCGTACGTGTCCCACCCACGTCCATGCATGCAGGAGACAATGCATGGGCAGAGACGACGGCGACCCGTCCGTCGATCGGCGTGCCCGCGACACACGCTGCCTGCCGACGTACCCACACCCATGCAGCTCCCAGTGCTATGCAGAATCAGTGGATTAAGCTCTTCTTTAGTTCTAAAAAGCAACCATAAAGTTTACTATACAAAAAGAATATTCTCATCACATCAAAATATCGGTCCATGCATGGAGTACAAAATGTAGATTAAATAAAAAACTAACTGCACAGTTTTATTGTAATCTGCGAGGCGAACATTTGAGCCTAATTAATCAATTTTTGAACAATTTTTCACACATACAAACGAAATGCTACAGTGACGCAATGATTACGATGCGACCTCAAACCCCAAAATCCCAACCCCCTATTTTGCATCTAAACAGGGCCTAACACTATCCGGCGTGACACCTATAAACAAATGACTTTCCATCCACCCCTTTAGTCCGGTTAAGTTTTGGCCCAAGACAAATAAATTTTTAGTTCCGATTCGTATTTTTCTGGGTCCGGAAGGATCTTTTAGTTTCGATTGGAGCCTTCAACCGAGACTAAAAGGTCTCAACCTTTAGTCCCGGGTGGTGGTTTCATGTCAGTGACTCCAACCGGGATTAAAGAGTCTTCAGTCACGGATGAAGGTGTTTCACAGGTTACAATAAATAAAAAGCATCCCATCTTCCATCGTATGTACTGCGTAGGTGGAGTGGCTAGGTGGCTGTGCGTGACACCATGCAAGAGGTTATGAATTTGAATCCCACTGGACACAAATATTTTTTAGCGTCGGGGGACTGGGACTAAAGGTCCCGACCCTTGTACAATTGTCGCAGCGATGTGTTAACCATTTCTTTTTTTTTACAAAACTCCTTACTCATTATGCAGTTTAGGTTAGTTTAGTAGTATCCTTTTTATATTTTTTATAGCAACTTTTAGACAAAGAATATTGTAAATGTTTAAAAATTATATATTTTATGAAAATAGTTATTTTTGGCTTGGTGAAATGAAATAATATAACAAACAAGAGGCATCATATAAGTGTAAAAATTTGACTTTTTGATTCGTGGCTCAGTTTGCAATCTCTGCCTCTCAATAAATTTTGAGTGGTAATATAAATCCTCAACTTGTTGTGTTGTGCTGATATATTGGTCATCTTGTATCAGCATCATAAAAACTTGATGTTCGTAAAAAATGGTATATGTCAAAATGAGTCCTAATAAACAATAAAATAACACCAAATGTAACAATAAAAAAACACCAAATGTACGCATACGTTGCCTACATGGCATTCTTTTACCCATATGTCATGTCAGTCGCTATTTACACCCATATGCCAAGTTGTTGCTTCTAAATGAGCAATTAGAAAGATGATGTACCTAAACGCACCCACTCGCCAAGTTTGTGTATCAATGATGCATTTAACTCAATAAAAAACACCGAATTGGCCCCCGGATCGCTCCTTGGGCCGACTCGGGCGGCGAACCAACTCGGCGTTTCCCCGTCTCCATGCCCCTCCTCTCTCCCTGCCGCCGCCAAAGCCCAAGGCCGGAAGCCCGAAGGCGGCTACGGGATCTTGTGTGGTACTCTTCCTCCCCCATCTCATAGTGTTCCCGAGGGGGGTGGCTTCAGCCATGGCGTGGCTTGGATGCTGGGCGTAGGCAGGTGGAGGCCGGATCCGGACCCTCAACTCGCGTATCCAGTGCACCCTGCGGCTGATGGCCCAAATAGGATAGGGGTGTCATCCCCAGGCCACACGGGCCATGGCGGTAGACCTGGATTTGGTCTGCGCGACCAGATCTGGGCGGGGGAAAGGCTCGCCGACGATGGCGTTCCGCCCATGAGGGCCGCGTGGAGATGCTCGCCCGTAGGGCCATCATGGGGGTGCTCCTCCACATGGGCGACATGGAGCAGCTCCCGCGTGGGCGACGGGGCGTATGCCTGGTGTTCTTCCAGGTCTGGGCGACATGGAGCAGTTCCTGCGTGAGCGCCGTTGCTGGGGGTGCATCCCTTGATGCGGCGGCGGTCGGGTGGCCCGACGGTGACTGTGGAGGCGCGTGACCCTAGGTGGCTGCCTACAACATGTCCTAGTGGGTGTGAGTACCGTTAGAGCCAATGGTGCTATTGATTGGGCTCTTAACATATCTCTTAACGAAAGCTATACTCGATCTTGTATCAATCGACAGTGGTGGCATCGCTCTCCTTCCTGAGGCGTCATTGGAAGGATCTTGTTGTCTCCTTCTTCAAGTGAGAACCTTCGAACTACCGGGTGGCTCTGGCGACGGCGGCAGTATCGTGTCGTCGTTTCCTCGGGGCGTCGCCAGGAGTCGTTGAGCCCCGCGGTGCCGTGATGAAGATCGCTCATCTTCTGTGGTAGTAATGATTCTTTCGTCAATTGTTTCTAAGTAAACGAGAGTTGGGAATGATTGTTGCTGCGTACGAACAACTCAAATTTGAAGCAAAGGCTCCGAGGAAGATTGAAGCTTAGTCTTTATTTTCTCGTTTAGTCTTTAGTTTTCTCTCTTGTTGCTTTGAGTTTCTCGGTGTTGAGGAGAGTGTTGAGGGTTGAAGTCTAAGCACTCATGCATCTTTTGGCTGTATATATCCACTGTGGATATAGAGGTTGGGTTTATATCCGTTATCTAAAAAAATGTAACGTTGGTATGGAGTTGGGTGGCACCCTACCCTCTCGTTTTCCCTATCGCCAATTTAGGTGCTCACGTGCGTCGTCCTATTAGTTGTTTGGCCTCCACGACGGCTGCAGCGCGGGGGTGACGGCAACTGCAACCTTGTCTTGGCCACCAACAGATGGATTGTGGAACAATGGTGGACGCAGCGCGACCACGATGGACTGTAGTGATCGATCCAAGTGGATGGTCACAATCGCCATGGTCGGATTTTTAATAGAGAACATGGCTGGTATGCGGACCCCACATGCCAGGTCTGTATTAAGTAGTATCCCAGTAAGTTTGCCACACATGTATTTTAACATGGGTTATGAAGATCTGAAGGTCACACAAACTGAGTGGTAAGTTTAAGGACTTAACTGTACATTTTAAGAACTTGAGACCTAAACGACACTAACTAATTTTATATACCGCAGGTGTATTTTATTTCTTAAAATGAAATCGGCTCTAGCAAATTGACCGGCGAGATGTAGCAAACGAATCGCAGGACGACTAGATGACGGCGTACGAGAAAATCCGTTGTCGTCTGTCTCTTGATTCCTGAGAGAAATGAAGTTAAGGCCCAGTTATACTTTACTTGGGCCGTTTTCTGAAACTCGCTAGATTTAAAATGACGGGCTGCTTTAAAATGATTTTTTAGAAGAAGGTGCTACAGATGATATACTTTGCCCTAACAAAAAACTACAGATGATATACTTGCCAATTTCATTCTCATATATGATATGATTTTATACCCTTCACCGATGTGTACCCAAACAAACTTCTAAACATGTGACCAACATGCACTTTATTACTATCTCAAAAAACCGGGTTGAGGCAAGTTTTTTTCAATAACACAATGTGGTCCCCTCGTAGAACTCTTAAAAACATGTTTCATTTAGAAATTTTAAAAGACAACGTTGAAGTTTGCATAGTTTGCACGAAGTGGGTTGGTTTCCACATGACACGTTGTCATTTTAAAATAACTAGTCAAAAAGTAAAACTCATTATTCGGACTTATCTGATGCTATGTTAGTTTTGTAGGTATCTATAAGTGATATATTTTTTGTGAAAAATAGTGATCGAAGTCTATCTTTTAACAACGCAGCTGAACACGTCTTTATCCATGAGCATTATAAGCATATATAAAAGGAAAAAGGAAAAAAATCTGACGAGAGTGGTATTTGAACCCACGCCCTTTCGGACCAGAACCTTAATCTGGGGCCTTAGACCAACTCGGCCATCTCGTCAACTGTGGACAGTGAGGACGAAGAGTTAAATACAATCTTTATAAACAATGGATCATTCTATAAGTAGATGTCATTTTCCTTCACATTATGTTAGTTCAAACGATATATTATATTTTTATGCAAAATAGTGATCGAATTCTATCTTAGTATTTCTTTTTGGTTTTTTTCCTAAAGCGGCACTCTCACACCCAATCTCAAAATTCCTGCTCCAACCACCAGCTGTTTGGACTCTCAGCCAACCTCCAGCTATTTGGACTCTCAGCAATGTATGCTGCCAATGTTTGTTTCCAAGCAGTCAATGCCCGATGTTTGTGTAACTAATGCGGATGCAGCCATGTGCTTGATGTCATGAAAATGCGCTTTCATTTCAGCTCATGTAATGATAATGCTAAATGCTAATCTCCCACACAAGCTGTTGCAGATAAAAAAAAGATACAAAGAGTAAAAGCAATGAACTTGGGATAGTAAAGGAAGGAAAACCTCACCGGTCAATGTTCCACGTTTGTGCAACTCAACAATTCATGGTGCTTGATGTAACGAAAATGCATTTTCAGTTTTATGTAATCTTCCACATAAGTTATTAGAAATAGTAAAAGGAAGACATGAAGCAAAAGAAAAAAAACAAATGTATAATAGAGCAGAAACAAATATATAAAGAGTAAAAGGACAAAGGATTCATGGTGTGCCTGATGCAACAAAAATGCATTTTCAGCTTGATGTAATCTTCCACACAAGTTATAAAAAAGAGTAAAAGGATATAAAAGATCAAACAACAAATATATAAAAGAGAAGCAAAAGAAAAACGAAAAATATATAAAAGGACATAAAGCAAAAAAATCTGACGATAAAGAGTAAAAAGGAAAAACATTATGACGAGAGTGGGATTTGAACCCACGCCCTTTCGGACCAGAACCTTAATCTGGCGCCTTAGACCAACTCGGCCATCTCGTCATCTGTGTTAAAAGACCTTACTTGTAACAACCCAAAATTCCTATAGGTTTTGTTGAGTGCAAAAATTCGAATTTAAAAATTTTTGGTGGAATTGTGTGCATGCAAACCAACATATAAGAGTGTCTTCTATTGCTCCCTAAATTCTTAGGCAATTTAAATTCAAATTTAAAATCAATTTGAAGTGCTAAGGATGAAATAGTGTGATTTGGATTTATTTGGATTTATTTGGATTTTTGGTTGGTTTGAATTCAAATTCTAGATTTGAATTCAAACTCTAATTGACTAAACTAATTTCCAATCCTATTTCCTGTTCGTGGGCCGTTTTCCCGAACCAAAAGTCCATCTTACCACCTTCAACTCTTCTGCCCGAGCCAGCAACCCAAGCCGGCCTGCTCGGCCTTTCGGCCCAGCACGGCCCAGCCGTCCGCCGCGTCGCCGCCGCGTCCGCCTTCACCCGCTGACTGCTGGACCCCACCTGTCAGCCATCTTCTTCCCCCGCGTCATCTTCCTCCGCGCGCCGCGCCTCTCTCTCTTCCGCGGAGCGCCGCCCGTGACCCAACCACCCACGCCCCGTGCGGCCCGTCGCGATTGAGCCGCGTGTCCGCAGCTGCTCGAGCTCCCCATCTCGCCGTCCGTGCCCGCCGAACCCTAGCCCTAGCGCCTATAAAACCCGCCACCGGCCATCTTCTTCCCCAAGCCGCGCCGCCCTTCGGGGTTCCATCCAGATCCAGTTCGTGGGAGGGGAGGTGTAGGAGAGGGGTGGGGAAGGTCCTGGAGCAGTCGGAGCAAGAGGAGGAGAGCCGGAGCGCCTTCCCCGCGTCGCCGCCGCCGAAGCCATCGCCGCCGTCCGTGGACTCGCCGACTAGGAGCCGGACCAGGGACGAGAGGAAGCGCACGAGCATCGCCGAGCCTCGACGAGTCTTCCCCGAGCTGCAGCGTACGACGACGAGACCCCTAGGTGAGCCACCGCGTTTCGCCCCCTTCTTCTCTGTTTCCGGCGGAGCGCCGCCGCTCGTGCTCGCCGTGCCAAGCCAAGCCCCTGTGAGCCAGCCTTCGCGCTGTGCATCTTCTTGTGCAGGTTCCCGTCGCCGCTAAACCCTTTGCAACCCGCCGTCGCTTGTTCCCCGCAGCCGAGGCCGCCGCGGCCGAGCTCTGCTCGCCCCGCGCGCGAACGCCGAGGCCACGCGCGGCCGTGGGCGACCACGAGCCCGCGCGTGCGCACCTAGCCGTGCCCCAGCGGTCGCTGGAGGCCACGAGCGTGCTAGCTGAACCCGAATCGAGCGCAGTTGAGCCAAAACCCGAGCCGCCGTCGTGCTCGCCGGCGCACATGGCCGTGTCGCCGCCGTCGCACGTCGGGAAGCCCCAATCCGAACCCAGCCATGGCCTTTTTCCCCTCGAGCGTGTTCGCCTAACCCTAGCGAAGCTGTTCCAGCCATCCTAGACCCGAACCGAGCCTTCTCCGGCGAGAACCGCCGCCGACCGTCGCCGCCGGCGCGTTCCAGTGCGCGCCGCGCGCGCGTCGCGTCGCGCCGTGGCCGTGCCACACCGTGGACCACACCAAGTCCCTCTCAGCCGCGCACAGAAGATCCCTGCCAGCCACAAATTGATCCCGTGCACCCGGCTCTCGTGAACCACTCTCACGGTGCACCGTGGACCCAGTCCACCAGGCCAGATCCAGCAGCCGCCCCTTCGTGGGCCGAATCTCGCGTTTAAGTCCGTTTAACCACCTTGAACTCTTCCGGCCCATTCACTTTCGGCCCAATTCCAGCCCAGCCACCGTTTATTCTTTTTCTTTTTCTTTTTCTTTTAACAGCGCTGACGTATGGGACCCACCTGTCATACTCTACGAGTCACTGACACCTGGGGCCCACTGACCAGAGTTGACCCGCTGACCGTTGACCGTTGACCCCGTTGACCGTTGACCGGTCAACGCTGACGCCAGCAGGGCCCACTGCTGACGTCATCCTAGGCGGACCCCACTGCTGACGTCAGCATGGCGTCATGCTGACGTCAGCAGGCTAATTAATTGTCTGTTTTCTTTTTCGGAAATTATTTAATATTTTCAGAAAATGATTTAAACTTCGAAAATTAATAATAAATCAACCGTAGCTCAGAAAAATATGAAACCAGTTTCTGTATTTTTCTAAAAACATGATCTACGCGTTAGTGTAGAGTTTGGTGTTATTTGAGTCTTCTTTCGTCGCTGTTTTAGTGTTTCTTTGCTAGTAGCCGCGTCTTATTTTATTTTCGCGCAACCCTAGGAGCTCCGGAGAGTCAGGAGGAGCCGGACTACTACAACAACTGCTTTGACGAGGACGAAGACCTTTGCCCAGGTTCACGCCCGACCATCTTCTGAAATACCTATTAGACATGCAAACTAGTATGCTAGCGCTTTACTTTACTCGCATGATAAACCTGCACTGCCTTTGTTAATATCCTGTTACCTTGCTACCTACTACTCACTTTATAAATATGCTATGCTATGCATGTGTTGGGTTGGTTGTGATTGATCCTCTTGGCGTGAGTTGTGGGTGGTTTGGGAGGAGTAGTGCAGCTAGGCGGTGTAAGCGAGTAATAACAACTCGATCGTTGATCGAGGTGCTGAGGGGCTGCACTCGGGCAGACCCTATGGGGTACCTGTTGCGGGTACATGGTTGCTGGATACTTGGGGTTGGTACTCGGTGAGTACCTGAGGAGTTTGGGCGGCAATACCTGTTATGGGTGCCGATTGCGGACCGTTGCGGCGGATCGCTTGTGTTGCAGATACTCGCTTTACCGAACAATTAAGGACCGAGTCGTGCCCCCACTTTGGACTTGGGAATTACCGTGCTCACCATCTACCCAGTATGGGGAGGGTTCCAGCAAGCCTACTCTAGTGCGGCGCCGAGACTGTAGGAGAATCGAGTTTGATATGTGTAGGGGGGATTCGTTGCGGCGTAATCTCCCTGATTTACCACGGCCCCCGACTGGCCCCGGTGGGAAGGTTTCACGACCCTGGGGCAGATGTTAGATCGGATGTTTCCCGAGCCCAGGGAGACAGGATTGGCGCCGTTACTGTTTAGGGTCTTTGCTGTGGGCTGCGTCTCAGGTTGGTTGCGGACTAGCCTTGCAGCCCGGATGGATTCCTGGAGTGCCACCTCTGCAGAGTGTAAACTATACGTATAGCCGTGTCCACGGTTACGGACGACCCATTTCTGAGAAGCCCCGGCTAGCATGGGAATCTGCTTTCTTACCTCATCCTTGATTTGGGTTATGAGAGATTGGTCCAGCTGAGGCTGTTGAGACGAGGTGGGGAGGGAGCTCACCGAGTCGACTAGCGAGTGAAAGGTGTTGGTGGATAATGATTTGCGGGAACCTGCCGTGGCAGGACGAGCCCGATGGGAATATGTGAGGCTGATGGTTGGTTTTGGGGAGTGGATGGATGGGTGTGTGAGCAGGAGTTGGTGATGAGATGAATTTGGGTTATTGCTGCTGCTGGCATAAGAAAACCCTGGCTTAAACCTTGTTTATTTCTTTATCCTTAGAATAGGCCACCTATAAAGCTTGCATCATATTATGGTTGGTGACGTGGACCTGTCCCATTTCCTTGGGGACAGACTTTGGGTTCACAGGAGAAGACCCCGACCGCGAGTTCAACCAGGACGGGTGGTACGACTGAAGGGTGTGCGCTACGCTCAAGGATGCCTGTGGAGGAGTGGTCCCTGTTGTTCTAGCTACCGCTGCGCAGATGTTTCTTATTGTCGTTTTAGCCCAGAGGGCTTGTATCAGTCGCTTTGTCTTTATATGAGTCATGTAATGAATCTTTTATCGTTGTATGGATGTGATATTCGACTGAGATGAGTTCTGTACGAGATAGCTGCTATTCCTGGGACTATCTCAAGGGTACAGGGAGTCGGGTTCTCGTCGGTGAGAATCCGGTTCGTCACAGTTGGTATCAGAGCCATACTTGACCGTAGCGCGTAACCCATAGAACGGAAACTTAGGACAGAAGCTCTAACTGAGTCCTCTATTTTATATGAAACCCCTTGGACTATTTGAAAACTATATATAAGTACATCTCATCTGTTTACAAAAACTTTTACCCTTACCTTACCTTACTAACTTGCTAACTTACTAACAACCCACTAAATGTCTGGCAGATGGAAGGAAGAGGATCAGCAGATGAACGACGGGAGATCAGGACCACCGGAGCAGACTGTGGAGGTTTGGCAGTGCTACTGAGGGAGGTGCTGCGTACAGTGGGGATAGATGTGGATAACGTCTTCTACGAAGGATGGACCTACGGACCTGGAGAGGGAGTACACACCCGGTTGCAGATGGTTGTACCCAATATCCCTGGACGACCAAGGTCACTGATGCTACGAGCAGCTACCAGCGAGAGCACCTTCAGTCGGGCAGTGCAGACTATAGCTATGAGGATACTCCGGCTTGCCACACTTGTGTACCAGAGTCAGCTCAGCCACACTCGTTTCCGGTACCTACCGCGAGCTCTTGAAGATCCGACAGACAGAGACGCAGTCAGCTTGCAGGCTCACGCAGCAGACCGAGAGCGGAACGTGACTCTGCGGACCTCAGTTCAGTACTTGATAGAGCAAGAATACTTGAACATTGGCCTAGAAGAGAAAGTTGCCAAGCTGAAAGAGAAGGTATGGAAGCAAGACCTCCAGCTGATGGAAAAGGACAACAGGATCGCCTTACTTGAGGAGCAACTCAGAGCTAAAACAAGGGTAGTCAGGAACTTGGAATACGAAGCTCGCAACAACAGGCAGTTGGCAGGACTGATCCGAGCAACTCACCATGCTCGAGATGTTCGCCTGGAAGATCAACTCACAGAAAAAGACAAGGAACTAGCAGCCAAGGAAGAAGAGATAGAAGGTCTGAAGGAAGAAGTATACTGGTTGGACAGTCTCAACTCAGAACTTCAAGAAGAGGTGGATAGCTACAAAGAAAAGAGTGGACGAAACTACCAGCTGATGAAGTACCTGAGTCTTCAACAGATTATGGCAAAGGATGAAGCTCGAAGGACCCTTAGTAGTTGGGTAAGATCAGACAGGAAGAGGGTAGCAGGAATGATCACAGTGAACCAAGGACTACCAGAAGAACGCAGAGTTGAACCCAGAACAGAGAACTACAGAGTTTCACCAAGCCGAGTTGAGCCGATACCACCACCTGAGGCTCGAACCTTTACCCCAGAGATGACAAGACTGAGACAAGAACTGGCACACCTAGAACAGCAGTTGACAGAACCTGAGATGGACATAGTGAGGTTGGCAGCGCGCCTCACGGACACCCACCAGGACAACAGGCAGTGATCAAGCAACAGACAGAGACTGAGGCTGTGAGGTTGGCAGCGCGCCTCACAAGCACATTCAGCAGTATGAGACAGATGCAGTAGGCAGTATCAGCAGATGTCAGCAGTTGATGAGAGTTGTATCTATCTTCATGAGTAGATGTTTTAGACTTAGTCAATCATGACCACCTTTTGGCTCAGCCACGATGTAGCATTCGCTTAGATGTACTAATCCTCAAGGTTCCAGGAGTTGACCTCGGGATAGTACACATGTCTAGGGTGTAATGCTGTAATGATTGATCGATCTTATTGGCTGTTCTTGCAGTTTTATTGCTGTTCATCTTGAGTGTACTTTAGTGTTGAGTCTATTTCATGTGTGCAGCTCCTACTCTAGTTACGCTAACCTAACCCGTATCGACCGCCACTAAATCTGCTTTGTGAAAAATACAGCAAGATGTCGATCCGAAGATCCAACCGACTGCTTGCACGTTTTGAGGAAGCCGAGCAAGAAGAGGCAGCAATGGCAGTTAGAGACAGAGGACGTGTCAGAGGTCGTGGTCGTGGAAGAGCAGCAGTTGCAGTTAGAGGCAGAGGTCGTGGACGCGCAGCAGGCGTGCTCCAGCCCGAGAACAACGCACCAGGAGAAGAACAAGAAGTGGAAATGGAAGAACCAGCAGTGGAACCTCAGCAGAACCAGCAGAACAACCAGCAACCACCGCCACCGCCTAACTTGGCAGAAGTGATGACTACTCAGACACAGCTGATGCAACAGATGGCACAGGCCAACACACAGATGATGCAAGCTATGCAACAGATGCAAGGAAACCAGAACCAGAACCGTCAGGGACACCGTGAGGAAGACCTACAAAGGAAGATCGAAAGATTCATCAGGCTGAAAGCACCCACCTTCGACTACTCGGACGAACCACTCGATGCACACGACTGGTTGCGTACCATCGAGACGAAGCTGGACCTGACAGACTACACTGAAGAGGAATGTGTGGCCCTTGCGGCACACCAACTTGAAGGAGCAGCGAAAGCGTGGTGGGAGAGCTACTGTGACTCTCACGCAAACCCAGCTCAGATCACCTGGCAAGAGTTTTGTGAAGCTTTCAAAGAATACCACATACCAGAACAAGTCATGGTGCATAAAGCAATGGAATTCAGGACAATGACCCAAGGAAGTTTGTCTGTAGCTGAGTACGCTCGACACTTTGCTAAGATGTCAAGGTACGCTCCTGAAGACGTCAACACTGAGAAGAAGAAGCAGTTTTGGTTCCAGCGTGGTTTGCACAGAGGTCTGAGGACAGCACTCGCAGCAAGTTCACACAGGTCACTAAGAGAGTTGATTGACAGGGCTATCGCAGTTGAGAAGGAAAGAGTGGGACTTGAAGATACCTGGCGAGAGAAGAAAAGAAAGGCTGAACAGTTGCACAACCACAGACTAAGTCAGAGGCCGAGGAGTGGCCAGAGCAACATGCTCAGGAGAAGCTTTCAGCAGAGCAACAACCAAGGAAGCTCAGTGTTCAACAGAAACAGTTACCAGGGTAACCGAGGCAGTAACAGCAACAGTTTTGGCAGCAGAGGGAACAACTACAACAGCTTTGGTAACAGAAACAACAGCTACTCAAGTCAGGGAAACCCCAATTGGAAGCCGAACAACACACCCAGAATTGGTGGAGGAACCACAGTGGTCTGTTTTGCTTGTGGGAAGCCCGGTCACAAGTCCTTTGACTGTCCGGAGAAGAAGAACAAACAAACCCCAGCCAAGGCACCGGCACCTGGAGGACAGGACAGGCAGCCAGCAACAGCGCAGAGAGGACGCCTCAACCACTTGACAGAGGAAGAAGCCGAGGACGCTCCCGACGTTGTGCTCGGTGAGTTTTTAGTAAATGGCATTCCAGCTTCGATATTGTTTGACTCTGGAGCAACTGGATCTTATATCTCGACAAAGTTTGTGAGAGAGCAGTCACCCCCGACAATACCTAAAGCTAGACCTATAGTCACTACTTCTCCCTTAGGAGAGCTTAGGTGCACCTTAGAGTGCCCCGCAGTTAGACTGATGATAGGAGGCCAGGAGTTCGAAGGAAACTTGACAGTCCTGGAATCGGATGGAATTGACGTGATACTAGGAATGGATTGGCTTACAGAGCACAAAGGAATAATCAGTTGCTCACCCAGAACAGTTGAGTTGACACACCCTAGCGGAGTCAAAGTAACAGCAGAGCCACAAAGAAGAACAGGGAAGAGATCCAGAACATGTATTCTGAGACAGTTGGTATACTCCATTGAGAAACAGACGATCGAAGAAGTACCTGTAGTATGTGAGTACCCGGACGTGTTTCCCGAGGAACTACCAGGATTGCCACCAGACCGAGACGTAGAGTTCATAATCGAACTGCAACCAGGCACAGGGCCTATTGCTAAGAGGCCGTACAGAATGTCAGTGGAAGAACTGGAAGAGCTCAAAAAGCAGCTGAAAGAGATGCTTGAAAGCGGTGTGATTCGACCAAGTGCATCCCCATGGGGATCGCCAGTGTTGTTTGTGAAGAAGAAAGATGGATCAATGCGCATGTGCGTAGACTATCGATCCTTGAACGCAGTAACGATCAAGAACAAGTACCCGTTACCACGGATTGATGACTTGCTAGATCAGTTGAAGAAAGCCAAGTACTTCAGTAAGATTGATCTGAGATCGGGATACCACCAGATGAAGATTAGAGAAGGAGACATTCCCAAGACAGCTTTTGTAACTCGGTACGGGCAGTACGAGTTCACCGTTGTGTCTTTTGGATTGACCAACGCACCTGCTTACTTCATGAACATGATGAACAAGGTATTCATGGAGGAACTAGACAAGTTTGTAGTGGTGTTCATTGATGACATACTGGTCTACTCAGAAACAGCCGAAGAACATGAGAAGCATCTGAGGATTGTACTAGAGAGGCTGAGGCAGCATCAACTCTACGGAAAGTTCAGCAAATGTGAATTTTGGCTGGAGAAAGTAGCCTTTTTGGGTCACGTGTTGACAACCGAGGGCGTAGCAGTTGACCCAGAAAAGATTGAGGCAGTAGCAGAATGGAAGCAGCCGAAGAATGTTACGGAGATCCGGAGTTTTCTGGGTTTGGCAGGATACTATAGAAGATTTATTGAGAACTTTTCCAAGATTGCCAAGCCAATGACCGAACTACTCAAGAACAATGTTCCATTTGAATGGACGGACAAATGTGAAAGAAGTTTCCAAGAACTCAAGCACAAACTCACTACAACTCCAGTATTGACCCTACCAGATATTCGCAAAGATTTCGTAGTCTACTGTGATGCTTCAAGACAAGGTTTGGGATGTGTTCTAATGCAAGAGGGCAAGGTTGTTGCCTATGCATCGAGGCAGCTGAGGAAGCATGAGGAAAACTACCCCACACATGATTTAGAACTGGCAGCAGTGGTACATGCATTGAAGATCTGGAGGCACTATCTGATTGGCAACAAGTGCGATATCTACACAGATCACAAAAGTTTGAAATATTTCTTCACCCAATCTGAACTGAACATGAGGCAAAGAAGATGGTTAGAACTGATCAAAGATTATGATTTGGAGATACACTACCATCCTGGCAAAGCTAATGTCGTGGCAGATGCCTTGAGCCGAAAGAATTATTGCAACAACTTGATGATAGAAGAAAGTCAGCCAGAACTAGCGAAAGAGTTGTACATGATGAAACTCGAGCTAGTAGAAGAAGGTAAACCCCAAGAAATGAGGGTGAAGTACAACCTAGAAGACCGAATCAAAGAAGCTCAAGGAAAGTGTTCAGAAATTCAAGAAGTAAGAGAGGATATTCAACGAGGAGTAGCACCTGACTTCAGGATCGATGAAGCAGGGACAGTAAGGCTGAAAGACCGTATTTGTGTACCACAGGACGAGGAAATCAGGAGAACAATTCTCTCAGAAGCTCACGAGTCCAAGTACTCGATCCACCCGGGATGCACTAAGATGTATCAGGATCTGAAGGATAAATTCTGGTGGAAGAAAATGAGGGAGGACATAGCAGAGTATGTAGCCAAGTGCGACTCTTGTCGAAGAATCAAAGCAGAGCATCAAAGATCAGCAGGACTGCTGAAACCACTGGAAATTCCAATGTGGAAGTGGGAAGATATTAGCATGGACTTCGTGGTTGGCTTACCCCGCACACAGAAAGGGAATGATGCCATTTGGGTCATAGTTGATCGATTGACAAAAGTAGCTCACTTTATACCAGTCAAAAGCACACACTCAGTAAGCAAACTAGCAGAGCTATACATAGACAACATTCTTAAGCTGCATGGGGCACCAAGAAGTATTGTGTCAGACAGAGGACCCCAATTCACAGCTCAATTCTGGCAAAGCCTACATCAAGCCATCGGGACAACCTTGGAGTATAGCACAGCTTACCACCCCCAGACAGATGGGCAGACTGAAAGAGTGAACCAGGTTCTTGAAGATTTGCTGAGAGCATGTGTTCTAGCTTACAGCACAGACTGGGAGAAGAGTCTATCTTATGCAGAATTCTCCTATAACAACAGTTACCAGGCCAGCCTACAGATGTCACCCTTTGAGGCATTATATGGCAGAAAATGCAGGACACCTCTAATGTGGTCAGAGGTGGGAGAACGAACATTCTTTGGACCTGACATGATTGTAGAGGCAGAGGAAAATGTGGCCAAGATCCGAGAGCACCTGAAGGCAGCTCAGAGCAGACAAAAGAGCTATGCAGATAAAAGGAGAAGAGACCTCGAATTCGAAGTAGGAGACTTCGTCTATCTGAAAGTGTCACCCCTCAGAGGGCACAAGAGATTCCAAGTGAAAGGAAAGCTAGCACCCCGTTTTGTTGGACCATACCAGATACTGGAGAGAGTAGGAAAGCTAGCCTACAAGCTAGACCTACCAGAGGAACTAGCGGGAGTACACCCAGTGTTCCATGTATCTCAGCTGAGAAAGTGTCTGAGAGTACCAGAACATGAGATCAAGACAGAGGCATTAGACCTACAGGACACCTTGGAGTACCTGGAGTACCCAGAGAGGATACTAGACAGAGCAGTCAAAGAGACCAGAAGCTCAGCTATCCCGTTTTGCAAAGTGCAGTGGAGCAACCACTCAGAGAGGGAAGCCACTTGGGAAAAGGAGTCAGTACTGAAGGAGAAATACCCCCACTTGTTTAAACCATAGGTAATCACAAATCTCGAGGACGAGATTCTTGTGAGGGGGGGAGACTGTAACAACCCAAAATTCCTATAGGTTTTGTTGAGTGCAAAAATTCGAATTTAAAAATTTTTGGTGGAATTGTGTGCATGCAAACCAACATATAAGAGTGTCTTCTATTGCTCCCTAAATTCTTAGGCAATTTAAATTCAAATTTAAAATCAATTTGAAGTGCTAAGGATGAAATAGTGTGATTTGGATTTATTTGGATTTATTTGGATTTTTGGTTGGTTTGAATTCAAATTCTAGATTTGAATTCAAACTCTAATTGACTAAACTAATTTCCAATCCTATTTCCTGTTCGTGGGCCGTTTTCCCGAACCAAAAGTCCATCTTACCACCTTCAACTCTTCTGCCCGAGCCAGCAACCCAAGCCGGCCTGCTCGGCCTTTCGGCCCAGCACGGCCCAGCCGTCCGCCGCGTCGCCGCCGCGTCCGCCTTCACCCGCTGACTGCTGGACCCCACCTGTCAGCCATCTTCTTCCCCCGCGTCATCTTCCTCCGCGCGCCGCGCCTCTCTCTCTTCCGCGGAGCGCCGCCCGTGACCCAACCACCCACGCCCCGTGCGGCCCGTCGCGATTGAGCCGCGTGTCCGCAGCTGCTCGAGCTCCCCATCTCGCCGTCCGTGCCCGCCGAACCCTAGCCCTAGCGCCTATAAAACCCGCCACCGGCCATCTTCTTCCCCAAGCCGCGCCGCCCTTCGGGGTTCCATCCAGATCCAGTTCGTGGGAGGGGAGGTGTAGGAGAGGGGTGGGGAAGGTCCTGGAGCAGTCGGAGCAAGAGGAGGAGAGCCGGAGCGCCTTCCCCGCGTCGCCGCCGCCGAAGCCATCGCCGCCGTCCGTGGACTCGCCGACTAGGAGCCGGACCAGGGACGAGAGGAAGCGCACGAGCATCGCCGAGCCTCGACGAGTCTTCCCCGAGCTGCAGCGTACGACGACGAGACCCCTAGGTGAGCCACCGCGTTTCGCCCCCTTCTTCTCTGTTTCCGGCGGAGCGCCGCCGCTCGTGCTCGCCGTGCCAAGCCAAGCCCCTGTGAGCCAGCCTTCGCGCTGTGCATCTTCTTGTGCAGGTTCCCGTCGCCGCTAAACCCTTTGCAACCCGCCGTCGCTTGTTCCCCGCAGCCGAGGCCGCCGCGGCCGAGCTCTGCTCGCCCCGCGCGCGAACGCCGAGGCCACGCGCGGCCGTGGGCGACCACGAGCCCGCGCGTGCGCACCTAGCCGTGCCCCAGCGGTCGCTGGAGGCCACGAGCGTGCTAGCTGAACCCGAATCGAGCGCAGTTGAGCCAAAACCCGAGCCGCCGTCGTGCTCGCCGGCGCACATGGCCGTGTCGCCGCCGTCGCACGTCGGGAAGCCCCAATCCGAACCCAGCCATGGCCTTTTTCCCCTCGAGCGTGTTCGCCTAACCCTAGCGAAGCTGTTCCAGCCATCCTAGACCCGAACCGAGCCTTCTCCGGCGAGAACCGCCGCCGACCGTCGCCGCCGGCGCGTTCCAGTGCGCGCCGCGCGCGCGTCGCGTCGCGCCGTGGCCGTGCCACACCGTGGACCACACCAAGTCCCTCTCAGCCGCGCACAGAAGATCCCTGCCAGCCACAAATTGATCCCGTGCACCCGGCTCTCGTGAACCACTCTCACGGTGCACCGTGGACCCAGTCCACCAGGCCAGATCCAGCAGCCGCCCCTTCGTGGGCCGAATCTCGCGTTTAAGTCCGTTTAACCACCTTGAACTCTTCCGGCCCATTCACTTTCGGCCCAATTCCAGCCCAGCCACCGTTTATTCTTTTTCTTTTTCTTTTTCTTTTAACAGCGCTGACGTATGGGACCCACCTGTCATACTCTACGAGTCACTGACACCTGGGGCCCACTGACCAGAGTTGACCCGCTGACCGTTGACCGTTGACCCCGTTGACCGTTGACCGGTCAACGCTGACGCCAGCAGGGCCCACTGCTGACGTCATCCTAGGCGGACCCCACTGCTGACGTCAGCATGGCGTCATGCTGACGTCAGCAGGCTAATTAATTGTCTGTTTTCTTTTTCGGAAATTATTTAATATTTTCAGAAAATGATTTAAACTTCGAAAATTAATAATAAATCAACCGTAGCTCAGAAAAATATGAAACCAGTTTCTGTATTTTTCTAAAAACATGATCTACGCGTTAGTGTAGAGTTTGGTGTTATTTGAGTCTTCTTTCGTCGCTGTTTTAGTGTTTCTTTGCTAGTAGCCGCGTCTTATTTTATTTTCGCGCAACCCTAGGAGCTCCGGAGAGTCAGGAGGAGCCGGACTACTACAACAACTGCTTTGACGAGGACGAAGACCTTTGCCCAGGTTCACGCCCGACCATCTTCTGAAATACCTATTAGACATGCAAACTAGTATGCTAGCGCTTTACTTTACTCGCATGATAAACCTGCACTGCCTTTGTTAATATCCTGTTACCTTGCTACCTACTACTCACTTTATAAATATGCTATGCTATGCATGTGTTGGGTTGGTTGTGATTGATCCTCTTGGCGTGAGTTGTGGGTGGTTTGGGAGGAGTAGTGCAGCTAGGCGGTGTAAGCGAGTAATAACAACTCGATCGTTGATCGAGGTGCTGAGGGGCTGCACTCGGGCAGACCCTATGGGGTACCTGTTGCGGGTACATGGTTGCTGGATACTTGGGGTTGGTACTCGGTGAGTACCTGAGGAGTTTGGGCGGCAATACCTGTTATGGGTGCCGATTGCGGACCGTTGCGGCGGATCGCTTGTGTTGCAGATACTCGCTTTACCGAACAATTAAGGACCGAGTCGTGCCCCCACTTTGGACTTGGGAATTACCGTGCTCACCATCTACCCAGTATGGGGAGGGTTCCAGCAAGCCTACTCTAGTGCGGCGCCGAGACTGTAGGAGAATCGAGTTTGATATGTGTAGGGGGGATTCGTTGCGGCGTAATCTCCCTGATTTACCACGGCCCCCGACTGGCCCCGGTGGGAAGGTTTCACGACCCTGGGGCAGATGTTAGATCGGATGTTTCCCGAGCCCAGGGAGACAGGATTGGCGCCGTTACTGTTTAGGGTCTTTGCTGTGGGCTGCGTCTCAGGTTGGTTGCGGACTAGCCTTGCAGCCCGGATGGATTCCTGGAGTGCCACCTCTGCAGAGTGTAAACTATACGTATAGCCGTGTCCACGGTTACGGACGACCCATTTCTGAGAAGCCCCGGCTAGCATGGGAATCTGCTTTCTTACCTCATCCTTGATTTGGGTTATGAGAGATTGGTCCAGCTGAGGCTGTTGAGACGAGGTGGGGAGGGAGCTCACCGAGTCGACTAGCGAGTGAAAGGTGTTGGTGGATAATGATTTGCGGGAACCTGCCGTGGCAGGACGAGCCCGATGGGAATATGTGAGGCTGATGGTTGGTTTTGGGGAGTGGATGGATGGGTGTGTGAGCAGGAGTTGGTGATGAGATGAATTTGGGTTATTGCTGCTGCTGGCATAAGAAAACCCTGGCTTAAACCTTGTTTATTTCTTTATCCTTAGAATAGGCCACCTATAAAGCTTGCATCATATTATGGTTGGTGACGTGGACCTGTCCCATTTCCTTGGGGACAGACTTTGGGTTCACAGGAGAAGACCCCGACCGCGAGTTCAACCAGGACGGGTGGTACGACTGAAGGGTGTGCGCTACGCTCAAGGATGCCTGTGGAGGAGTGGTCCCTGTTGTTCTAGCTACCGCTGCGCAGATGTTTCTTATTGTCGTTTTAGCCCAGAGGGCTTGTATCAGTCGCTTTGTCTTTATATGAGTCATGTAATGAATCTTTTATCGTTGTATGGATGTGATATTCGACTGAGATGAGTTCTGTACGAGATAGCTGCTATTCCTGGGACTATCTCAAGGGTACAGGGAGTCGGGTTCTCGTCGGTGAGAATCCGGTTCGTCACATTACTTAGCATAAATGTTTATGTCACACGTCCCTTGTGATTGCTGACCCGTCGTCCATCACCCGTATGGTGTGTGCGCGTGCGCAGAAAAGCAACCCCTGCACACACCAAAAACGCTACCCCAGCATGACACGCCACGCCTAAAGCTACTAAACCCCCTCCCGTCTCCTATATAAACCCTCCGAACAACACGTAACAGCCCACACCAATCAAGCTCGATCGTCGTCACTCGACGGCGCACGCACACGACCATGGCCGCCGCCACCACAGCGATGGCCGCCGGCTCCGTCCTTGTGCTCCTCCTCGTCGCGCTGGCCGGCGGCGCGAGCGCCACCACCGTCGCCTTCACCGGCGACGGCAACAACAACAACGACGACGCGGCTGCGCTTCCGAAGCCGACGCCGGGGGACATGAGCGGCATGATGCAGTGCCTGGTGGGGTGCGTCACTGAGGTGTTCGGGTGCTCGTTCGGGTGCATGGGCAAGGGCCCCGACCTGCCGCTCTGCGTCATCAGCTGCGACCAGAAGAGCGTCGTCTGCATGATCCGCTGCGGCCTCTCGCCGTCGCCGCCCAAGCCCTCGCCGCCGTCGCCCAAGCCACCCAAGCCGCCCACGCCCAAGCCACCGACGCCCACGCCCGCGCCGCCAACGCCGGCGCCAGGCCCGCCCTACACCCCGCCGTACGCCGTCGTCACCGGACGCAAGACCGCCGCATTTGCCTGAACACGCCGGCCGAGACGTCCTATATATCAAACGATCCATCGTACAAGTATATACGTACACCACATCGCATTAGCATCTATATTATATACAAGCATTAAGGGAAAGAAAATACTGATCTCGTGTTACCAAGAGATCACTAGCTTGTTTATGCAGCTAGCTGCAATGTGCGGCGGCAGGCCATATTGATGGATCATGACTAATGATCCGTATGTAAAATTAGTAGATTATTATGTACACAAAATGATCAATGTACTTTGATCTTTCAATATTCAAATGTAACACGCGATATATATCTGTAAGTGTAATAAGTATATGAAAATATTTATGCTCAAAGTGTCAAGTAGCTAGTACGACTTTATGGTTTGTTATATATGCAACATGGCTCCTCCATCTCTCCAAACTTGAACGACTTCTGACAAAATCAGGCCAATAATTCAGTAACCCTCCCCATAAATCATCCCAGTCCGCTAACAAACTGAATCACCTTGACAGCACACTAACGCCAAAGAAAACAGTTCACAGGACCAAACCATGCACCACCCACGGAACGTCTCCGGTGTCAGCCGTGCCAACAGTTCTCCAAATGACCAGATTACCTCGTATGCATCCACCGTGACCAGTCAAGGCTGCATCTAAGTGTAGAGGGCAGCAGAGGTGAAGGAATTCTTCAGCAAGAAATGGAACCTCACATTGCATCTGCTCTCCCTGAATTTTTAGCTGCAGGAACAAGGGTCAGGCTCAGGCACTTTGGCACCAGCATCCTAGCTAGAGAGTTCCATCGACGGCACAACCATCCTGATCGGAATACAACATATCAAACTGTAACTTCATTAAACTGCAACCTGCTGAGCTCTATTCACTCCAACCTCTTGCAGAGGTATATACAACAGAGTATACACAATATGGAATATGTAACACAAATTTGCCAAACATCTGAGACAGTCAGACGAACCAGCTTTCACACAAGAACACATATTTCATTTCTTTAATCATTTCATTTGTACAATTACAAAGTTACAATGCGGTCCATAGAATCAGAATTCAGATTTCAGTGGCAACAAAGAACTATTACATACTTGGTAAATATATATATATATATCAACTGATTCTGTGGAGCTCCTTCACGGAGAAGTCAGAACTTCACAGTACAATTAGCAGGGCAAGTGTTGCAGCGAAGCTTTCCTGCTACCAAGGCTTCAGATCTCCGACAGGCCCAGCAGTCCAGTTGAGGTGCTTCTCTCCTGGTTGCAAGTATACACTTTGCATATGTGGCAGCTTGCGAGCAAGGCCATTTAGGATCTGATGGAATGCGTCCCTAGGTTGGGCTGGCTGTGGGAACAACATGGCCTTCTTCATAGATGGATTGGCGAGTAATCTTTGTTTCCTTAGAATGTCTTCGATTGGAATGGAAGTGAGGATTGAATCTAGCTTTGGAACATCTTCCTCATCGACAAAAACACCAATCTCCTCCCATGGGATTGCATCAGCAAATGGTAGAACAATGTCATCAGCTATGATGACTGGAATGCAGCCAAAAACCACGGCCTCCACCAACCTTGGGCTCCATGGTGCCCATCCCAATGGGCACAAGCAAAAGACTGCACGCTGCATATCTTCATAGTAAGTGACAGGGTGATCAGTGGAGATATCAAAGAGAGGATTGTTCTTGAAGTTCTCCCACAGTGAAGCTCGGGCACCTCTGCGTAATATCACAAAAAAAGAGAGTAATTATCATCCAAACATCATATTTTGAGCGTATAGCATATAAAAGTCTAAGCATACTCTTACCTTGCATAGTACCCACCCTCAGGGTCATTGCCATTGTCATAGAACAGTCCCCTGAAGTAAACAAAGATTGAACGGGGAGTGTCAGGGGGAACCAAGTGAGCCTGCATTTTCTGTGGTGGCGCATATGGTGGTATGATGATGGAACCCTCCTTCAAGCAGACATGGTTCTTCTGCCCAAATGTTTGGACCAACGTAGCACGGTGGAGCATTGGAAGAATTCCACGTTCAATAGCCTTTTCTTCCTATAGGGATAGATAAAATTGCAAATATAACTTCAGAGTTACGGCAACTCAAGGCAGGGACTCTGCTGAAAAGTGAAAACCGCATATATGATAGAACTCCTATTTCTGTAGAACTGAAATAGTGGACAGTGATGAGGTAAAGAAAGTTGGATAGAAAATATCAACATGCCCTCACCTGATAGTGAAAGCATGCACCAAAATCATGTGGAACAACAAAGAAGTGGTCGGCTCCATCAGTTTTATTCCAGAAAGGCCACTTGTTTGAAATAAACTGAATTGCACTTCTCATCATCCTTGGAGATTTGAATGGCAGTGGAAGTCCAGCAGGAGTAAGATCACAAGTAGTATAAACTGGCGTGTAGAACCAATCAGCCTCTTCTGGGTTGAGCGTTCGCACCGCACTAGAGAGCAAGAAACGATGCATGAATATCTCAGCGGCAAACATGTGATTGAGGCATCGTGGATCCTTGGTGACAATCCTCTTATTATACTTTCTTGGCAAGTCATAGATGAAAACCTTCAACCTTCCAACAGGATTGTCTTCTAGCACATCACCAGCACTTCCTGTAGGTGAATGCTCTTGGTTTAATGACAGCTATATGAATAGAAGAATATCCTCCATATGAACAAAGTACACAAAGTTAATGAACAGATCCTAGAGTAGGCCAATTATGCAGCTATGTTAACCAAACATGGTAATTAGATATATCTAGGATGTTAAATAGGGGAAAATATAGAAACACAACATAGGTTTAGAAAGTCCAAATTTTCGACAAGTCGCTTGAGCACGATTTATTTAGGATCCCAAATCCAAGGTGTTGTGCACCTTTGCTGAAATGCTTTTCCCTTGGCTGATCCTCATCGTTTCTTTTTGACGCATTCAGAATTTATATGTGAACTGCCTGTCCTACAACTGCCCTTAACTGCAGGCTCATAATAGAACAGGCATCGTTAGACTTAGTTTCAATATAGTCATGGTAGTTGCAGCAGACATTGTCAATACCGTTACTCTCTGCAGGCCGCGCATGCAGGTATGGTTGGCTAAGCTACCAACCATCAGCAGTGTTGTGTAGCACTTGGAAAAGGAGAAGCAAAAGAAGAAAAAAAACCTATTCTGATGGTAACTCCATATTTTCACTACAAGGGTGGCACGAACATTGATCGGAGCATCCCTTTTGTTGAAAAGGGGGTCAATACGGTTAACAGATTGAATTTTGCACATTATCAGGAACCTGTCGCAAGTGTGTATCTGTAATAAGGTTCTGTGAAGTATCCGCTAGACGACTAGGAAGCAGGTCAAATAAACCACCAATTCAAGATGGATCTATGAATTGTTACAGAGGATGATCTATAACTAAGAGATTACAGAATGATCGCCACATTTTAGCAAAGAGTCATCACTATTATTATCGTATGAAAATCCTAACCTAATAAAAAACATCAATCCTGACTCGGAGGAGGCAAGCAAAAGGTTTTAACTTTTATAAGAACCCGGTAAGCTGAATTCAAACGGCCAATCCCGAAAGTCCCAAAACTTGCCTCGCTCACGATTCCAATAGTCAAACCTGAATTAGTAGCAACTATGCTAATCACAATCCACAAGCAACCGATGTGACAAATAATCAGAAATTCCTCCAAGAAAATGAGGAAGGCAGTTGCACCAGACAGAGGGGTCACCTGCGATGCGCTCGATGTTCCGATGGGGCGCCCCGCCGGCCACCTCTGCTCCCGCGGCTGCGGAGGCCGAGAAGAGGAGACAGGAGAGGGAAGCGGCGGCAAGGAGGACCGCCGCCCTCGCCCCCTGCATGGCCGCCACCTCCACCAACGAATTCGCCGTTCAGCAGAGAGATTCAGCCGAGACGGTGGGAGGTAAAGAGAGAGAGGGGGATGACTTGGAAGCTTCTGGAAGAAATGAGGGTTTGATCAAGGGGGAGAGGAAGAGAACAGAGATTAATCTGCTTTGGGAGCAGCAGCAGCAGCCAAGCAGGAGTTTTGTTTCTTGTGAGTACAAGTTTGCAGAGATGAGGGAGGGGAATGGGTCAGGGAATCAAGGAAACACCATTGACCAGGATGAGGAGTGTAGTGATCAAGGTTATGTTGTTGATATCAGCATATTTTATATCTTGAGTGTTGGTGTGGAAAAGGTCAAACTAATTGGCACTGTACTTTGGTAGGTGAGCTCCTTGATTTGTGAAGAGTTTGTTTCTGGTGTTTGGTCCTGCAACAATGAAGGCATTTGTCAATTGTCATCTTGTACGGTTTAAGCTTCTTTAGCCTCATCATATACCCTATGGTATTTTGTTTGAGAACTCAGATGAGTTAGTCCTTCTAAGTGGTACAAAACTAAAAGCAAAAGAGGGAGCACAAACAGAGTTTGAAGCCGCGAAAGTTTAAATAAATGACATGTACCTTGAATAAGTAATACCATCGGTTGGTTATACGTCAATATACCACCAAGCAACGATTGTTCCAGTTACGTGCTACAAAAGAACTGCTCATACTTTCTTTTTTCCTCTTGTGAATAGCCAATTATATTCTTGATTTCGTCTGGGATCAGCTCTCACGACAAATAAAGTTTCAAGAATACAGCGCACTAGTACTACGCTCACGAAAAGTGCACCGCAGCAGTCAGGTTCACAAATCTCCCATTGGTCAGAGAGAAACCGAAATCAGCAATGTTACGTTGATTGCACAGTATAATCCCAACCAACCTAGGGTGTTTAGTTCGTGAAAGGAGGGGGTAAAAAGTTGGTAGAAAAGTCATATCGGACACTGTAGCGTACTGTAGCATTTTTCATTTGTTTGTGGTAAACATTGTCCTACCATGACCTAACTAGTCTCAAAAGATTCGTCTCGTCGTGTACATCAAAACTATGCAATTAATTTTTTTATTTACCTACATTTAATGCTCCATGCATGAGGAGAGAGATTTGATATAATTTGATGTGACAGGTGAATAGTGAAGTTTGGAGAGAGAATTTTTTGGAACTAAACAGGATCCTGGTCAAACTATCAGGGAAAGTACCAGATGATTTCGTGTCCTGTGCTGCCAGCATAAGGCCAGTCTCAATGGGAGTTTCATGGATAATAAATTGACTGACGTATCAGCATTTTTTATGATGTGTCACATAGAGGTGAAATGAGTTTCATAGTGATAAAACTCCATATACACCGTTACCTAGACATTTGTGTCTTGCATGTGACCTAGAAAACAACAATCGATGAAACTATGCATTGAGATATGTGTTTCATCCTAATTTCAAACACTTTTAGATGATGTGTCACTCTAGGTAATTGTGTCCCCGAAACTTCTACTGAGACCCTAACTGCCCATCAATCTGCTTCCAGCATGTTCTTTCGAAGTACAAGTAGTTGGCGTCGCACGGTCGCTCAACAGAGTCCAAATTAACAAAGGGAGCACGCGAAAGAGACCTGTCCCGCGTTGGCGCAACTTCCCTCTCCTTGGGCAAAGGATATGGAGCATCAAGGTACCCCTTGTGGCCCTCTAGTCTCCATCTGGAACGCACGAATTCAGCACACAAACTCTTGCAGTCTTCCAGGGAGTTGTACTGGTTCTACTGGCAAAATTCATCGGAAAATTGTAACCATGGTTGCAGAACTTCAGACACCAACGATCTTGTTATCCTTGGACCAAACGGCAAGCGCTCCGGGCCTCATCATTGGAAAATGCTGGTGAGGTGAGTCGTGCGCGCATGGGCACAGCGATGTGTGTGCGAGGAGCGCACGTCCGGTGGATTTCGTTTGTCCAGGAGCAGAGTACCATGGCTACTGCACAACACCGACTATATTAAATTAAATCACGCTACCATCTGCGAGTGTGTGCCCAGCACATCACCAGAAAATAGCAGTTTCTAAAATCAAGCTAAATCAGGCGCATCCTTCACGGTCAGGGGAGTTGAAGTAGTGCTTCACAAAGTTGGGCGTTCATAGTCAGGTAGCTTAACAAAGGCGCGTCCTCAAAGAGAAACAAAGACCAAAAAACCAAGGCTGTGAAGACCTGCCAACAGCTGAACAAAACATAACAGCAAGCAATCCTTCGCAAGGCCTCAGGAGACGTTTCTATCGTTTTCACACGATTATTCAGCATTATTATGTTATCTATCGTTTTCACACGATTATTCAGCATAATTCAACAAACCATGATAGCTACAAGACGTTTTTCTCCAACCCAAGTAATGCTAGAAGAGTTACTAACATAGGCGAGACGGAATAGAATGGACTGTAACAGCTAAAGGTATTACATGATCAAGATCGTTCTCTTGAGATCAGGAAACTGAGACCCAAACTTGACAACAATTAACAGTATATCCTTTGAGTAGCTGCAGGTTATTCATTACTGTCAGGTGCTAGCAACAAACACTGCACTCGGATAGACAACATTCCACCAAAAGTATACCCAAGCAACAAAAAAGGCAATTGCTGTTTAAACACAAAACGTCAGCTCCATTGGACCAACACTACAGCCCGTAGTCTCAGCCGATGAGGAGCTTGTTCTCTTCCAAGAAGCTGTATGTCGGCACCTCCAGGTTGAAGGGTGCTGGGCCCTTGCGGATCCTACCAGAGATATCGTAGTGTGACCCGTGGCACGGGCAGAACCAGCCACCGAAGTCTCCTGCATTGGGGAGTGGGATGCAGCCCAGGTGGGTGCAGACACCAATGACGACCAGCCACTCAGGGTTCTTGACACGCTCTGCATCCTGCTCCGGGTGGCGGAGGGACGCAATATCGACACTGTTGGCCAGCTTGATGTCATCCTCTGTCCTTCGCCTGATGAACACTGGCTTGCCCCGCCACTTAACAGTCACCGTGGTGCCGGGCTCAATGCTTGAAAGATCAACTTCAAGGGAGGCAAGCGCAAGCACGTCCTTACTCGCTGACATGCTCAGGACAAATTTCAAGACGAGCAGACGCAACAGGGAGGCATAAATGAATCTCCCACCACTCAGCACAAAGTAGGCGAATGCACGCTTGCTAGGGTCCCCAGGAGGGTAGCGCTCATGGTTGTACTCGTCATAGACAATTTTTGCACTGGGATTCTTCACGGCTGCCACAGTTGCTGGGAGATCAGCTAAGCCTACATCCTGGTTTCTTGGAACAAGAGTTTCAGCCGAAAACCCTGCAAAGAAGAATCATTAGTTGTCATTTTATATACAAATAGAAAATAACAGAAGCAGCACCAAGGTAGGAATGGCATTATACTGTCAGAATAAGATGACATCTTAACACTAGGAAGCAGAACACAAAAATAATAAATGAGAGGCCGAACTAGTCAGCAGGTCAATTATTCATAGCAAGCAGAGTAGTCCACTACTAGAAGATGCATTTGAACACTACAACAGCAATTACAAAAAAAATATGAAGCCATTGCACAGTTAATTTGATGTCTTCTAGTGACAAGTGTTCAACATTTAATGTTGCCAATTCTACATTCTTATCGCTGTTCAATAGCTACATGCCATATACTTGTATAGTATGGTTATGGTAGAACAGTCTTCAATTTCTTTTGTTGTGCCTCAGGTCAATCTAGCATTCCGCACAATGAACAGTATGCCACGTTTTCTACCCAGCTTTCCATAATTCCTTTAGTATCCGAAGACAATATCATTTTGCTGAAGCTAAGAAAACAAGTACTAACAAGCATATGTTATAGTCACATGTTCAGCGATCAACATATAACAGCAAAGATCAAGATTTGGTAAACATATAACACTTAACATGGTCAATCTGTGCACAGAAAAAAAACGGAATGACATGAACTGTACACATCTGTCAATCTAATGATTTATATTGGAGCTATGGATTCCAAATGTCCCAAACACACAACTAAAATAATTAGATTCATGTTCTATCGATCCCATAATGAGGACAAATAAAGTATGTAAACCAAAAATAACAGTCTCTATGAAAGCTAACAGCGATGGTAAAAGACCTATTCCAGCTAGTGTAGAGAATCACATTAAAGCAAAAAAAAAGGAAGAACCATCTGTCCATCTCACATGCAGTAGTACAGCAGTGTGATAATTTGAAACAACACAGGCCAAATTTAAAATGCACACAGTTTAACAACAATTCAACCATGATAGCAGTAATAATACAAGTATAAGTATGAAAATTTTAATTAATTTAAAGACATTAATTAACCATGAAAGCACATGTTTCCCTTGATGCCAATATTTGAGCATAATGGTACCTTCTGGCCTTGAATTTCAACAATTACTTTGTAACGGACAAAATTCTAACATGGTAACAAGGTGATATTTGCACTAAGTTAGAATACTAGATAGCATTAGGAACTTCAGATCAAATTGATCTGAAAATGTTAGCTACAAATTATACTAAACACTTCAGTAGAAGAAACTAAAGACTTCAAAGAATATTTAACAATCAGAAATTTTCTTCAACTATTTGAGATGTAGGGGAGTACAGCCTCAGCTTGCAAGACAGCTATAACTAAAGAAAGCAGTAGCATTTGAGGTAGATTAAAAGGGCCAAATTTTGGTTGGTATCACCAAATCAACCGAGATACCATGAGCAAATCGTTCATTGGCTATGATTTTGTTATTATTTTGACTCTACTATCACATCAACATGCAGCTGTGTATCCGCTATTCACAGGGGAAATGAATCTAAGAGAGTAAGAGTAGTTCCGACAAAATAAGGATTTGCATGTTAAGGTATGTGGATAACACCATTATTAGAATTGTTATAAGAACAAATGGCGAACAGCAATTAGCTTGCATAAACCAATTGCAAAATTCTGGCACATGTTACCTAACAGTCACGTCTGGTAATTCAGACTGAGCAATCGAAAAGCCATGTTCTTCCATTCCATATACTCAGATGTGGCATATGCCATCCAGTCCCACCAGATATGACAAAAAGTAAAGGAAACTGGTTCGTGCTAAATAACTAAACCACAATAACCCCTATCCATAGGCCCAACAACAATCCTAATCAGAGAGTTCTAAGCGCGATCTAAGATCACATCAAGCATGCGGGGGGAAATACACAGATCACCAAGCACCGAAGGGCACCCAAGCAAACCCACTTCACACAGAGATCGATCGGATACCATGAATCGAAAAGCCGCAGGTACGGCGAGCTCCGAAAACCTAGGAGCAGAGGCAGGATAGCATCCCGCTCGAATCTAGCCGCCAGCCAATCCACGGGAGCGCAGATCGGAGCGAGGGTGAGAACGGGCATATACCTCTGGCGGCGGTGAAGAAGGGGGAATCGATGGCGAAGCGCGCCCTGCGGTCGCGTGTGTCGTCGTCATCGCGGCCGGGGAGGGTTCCGGCGAGGAGGCCCCGGGTGCCGGCTGCGGCGGCGGCGGCGGGGCGCCAGGCGAGGGCGGACGAGAGCCGCCTGCCCGCGACCCTGAGCATGGTGAACGGAGGAGAGGACGGGCGGTCGCTCGCTGCTCGCCGGCTCCGGCCTCCGGGGATCGGGCGCTCCTGTTTGGTGCTGGAGATCGTGACTCGATTCGAGGCCAGGGGGAAGAGACGCGGAGGCCGCGTGCGTGTTGCTGGGCAGAGGAAAAGGAGAGGAAGATTGAGAGCACACGGAAGCTAGCCCAGTAGTAGTTTCTGGGCCGTGTCATGGGCTAAGCGCGGGTCGCAGGCCCAAACACTGACAACAGTGTCCGGACACTGACAGCAGAAGCTACACAGTGAGGACATCAATGGAAACTACCGGAGCCAGGGCGCTTAGTTCCCAAATTTGGAGCCAAACTTTGGCTTTTTGGGGTGTGTGCGCCACTGTAACATTTCGTGTGAAAAATTATCCAAAAAATTGATTAATTAGGCTCAAAATGTTTATCTTGCGCAGTACAACAAAACTATGCAATTAGTTTTTGATGTCATCTACATTTAGTATTCCATGCATGTGCCGATATTTTGATGTGATGGGAATCTTTTTTTTGCATAGTGAACTTTGGAGTGGAATTTGAGATCTAAACAAGGCCCAATATCCTCCGTCCCCACTGTTCACCTTCTTCCTCCGCTATGACTCCTATCTCTTGTGTTGCTGCTGATCTTCTTCCTCGGATTATGCCCCGGCTATGCTCTAATCTAGTTCTCAGCCCCTGCTTGTTGCCTCCCCATAGTCTCTCTTACTGGATCACGTATTTGTTTGTTTGTGTTTGAGACGGAGGTCCCGTGAGTTGGTTGCTAACAATGGGTATCAGAGATAGTCGAATCCTGGGAATATTTGGACAGGAAAATGGCAATGGTTGTGTTTACTTCTAAAAAGAGAGGGTGAAAGTTTGGTGAAAAAGTCACATCGGGCATTGTAGCGTACTGTAGCAATTTTCGTTTGTTTATGGTAAATATTGTCCTAGCATGGCCTAACTAGGCTCAAAAGATTCATCTCGTCGTGTACATCAAAACTATGCAATTAGTTTTTTTATTTATCCACGTTTAGTGTTCCATGCATGCGTCGTTTGCTATATTTAATGTTTCGATGTGATGGCGATGTGATGTGGATGTGATGGAAAGTTTGGGTTTTTGAGGGATCTAAACAGGGCCGATGAAGATTGTTGCTGGCAGCTATAACAACCTGTAATCGAATCTATCTAAGGGCAGCACCCATGAGAAGGACACCCTCTAAGGCCCTGTTTGGCAGAGCTCCTAGAGCTGATTCTCTGGTGAATCTAGAAGGAGCTCTGCCAAACAATTTTTCAGAGTGAAGTGATTCTCTACTGATTCTGTGAAATGATTCTCTAAAATGAACTATGGGGTTGGGAGCCGAAAAAAGTAGCTTCTCCTGATTCTATGAAGTGATTCTCTATCCTGATTCTGAGAGTTTATGATAGAGAATAAAAAAGAATCACTTTCAACCACAAAATCACTTCTCTCAGAGAATCAGCTCCCATAGAGAATCAGAATCAGGTGGAGCTCTACCAAACAGGCCCTAAGTGTTCGATGAAATGTTAATAAGCGAGTTTGACGACTAGAGGCCACCAAATCACATTCTTGAGGTTACCATCTCATCGTAAGGTTTGCTACCATATTACTGAATCGCTTCTTCATCAAGTTGTTGGTCCATTTGGTGTGGTGGAGGACGTCCATATATGCAAAGGATTAGACCGGGTTGAGGCTTGAGTAGCATTTCAATCTAAGTAGGATGCTTCAGATGCTTTGGGGGCATTATATGGACGGTGTGTGTACGATGGCTGTTGTCAGATGGAGTTCAAATGGGGGTTCTCTGAGGAATCTAGTGTTTATGTGGTTACGAGCATCAATTGCTACATAGCTACAAGTTCATCTTCATTGTCGTTCCCTTCTAGTAGTGCTACTATGTTCACTCTTGACACCGTCAGCTCCGAGAAGCTACCTGTGGATGCTACGCTACTGGAAATGGAGCACACACAAAGGTTATTGTTGTTGCTATAAACATGCTCGACGACACTATGGTCATTCTAGACATTGTGGATCGACACATCGCAGATGAGCTTCAAGCTACAGAGCTATTGACCATTGCCGAGGTGGCCATCCCCGACCCTGACCTCGGAGCTGTGGCATCATCCATCAACGACAACGCGTCCAACGATGCCAACGTTTCTGTGGCCACCAACTGTCTAACTAAATGTCTAAGCTATGCCAATGCTGTCCCGAAGCTCATGGTCTTGCAAGGCGGTTCACCAACATCAACACTTCATTCTGGGCTTCTCATTTGCAACCCACGAAGCCCTTTGTGACGAACCGGATTCTCACCGACGAGAACCCGACTCCCTGTACCCTTGAGATAGTCCCAGGAATAGCAGCTATCTCGTACAGAACTCATCTCAGTCGAATATCACATCCATACAACGATAAAAGATTCATTACATGACATATATAAAAACATAGCGTCTGGTACAAGCTCTCGTAGAAGACGTTGTCCACATCTATCCCCACTGTACGCAACACCTCCCTTAGTAGCATTGCCAAACCTCCACAGTCTGCTCCTGTGGTCCTGATCTCCCGTCATTCATCTGCTGATCCTCTTCCTTCCATCTGCCAGACAGTTAGTGGGTTGTTAGTAAGTTAGCAAGTTAGTAAGGCAAGGTAAGGGTAAAAGTTTTGTAAATAGTTGAGATATACTTATATATAGTTTTTCAATAGTCCAAGGGGTTTCATATAAAATAGAGGACTCAGTTAGAGCTTCTGTCCTAAGTTTCCGTTCTAAGGGTTACGCGCTACGGTCAAGTATGGCTCTGATACCAACTGTGACGAACCGGATTCTCACCGACGAGAACCCGACTCCCTGTACCCTTGAGATAGTCCCAAGAATAGCAGCTATCTCGTACAGAACTCATCTCAGTCGAATATCACATCCATACAACGATAAAAGATTCATTACATGACATATATAAAAACATAGCGTCTGGTACAAGCCCTCTGGGCTAAATCGACAATAAGAAACATCTGCGCAGCGGTAGCTAGAACAACAGGGTCCACTCCTCCACAGGCATCCTTGAGCGTAGCGCACACCCTTCAGTCGTACCAACTGTCCTGGTTGAACTCGTGGTCGGGGTCTTCACCTGAGAACCCAAAGTCTGTCCCCAAGGAAATGGGACAGGTCCACGTCACCAACCATAATATGATGCAAGCTTTAAAGTGGCCTATTCTAAAGATATAGAAATAATAAAGGTTTGAGCCAGAGTTTTCTTATGCAAGCAGCAGCAATAACCCAATTTCATCTCATCACCAACTCCTGCTCACACACACACATCCACTCCCCAAAACCAACCATCAGCCTCACATTTTCCCATCGGGCTCGTCCTGCCATAGCAGGTTCCCGCAAAACATCATCCACCAATCACCTTTCACTCACTAGTCGACTCGGTGAGCTCCCTCCCCACCTTGTCTCAACAGCCTCAGCTGGACCAATCTCTCATAACCCGAATCAAGGATGAGGTAAGAAAGCAGATTCCCATGCTAGCCGGGGCTTCTCAGAAATGGGTCGTCCGTAACCGTGGACACGGCTATACGTATAGTTTACACTCTGCAGAGGTGGCACTCCAGGAATCCATCCGGGCTGCAAGGCTAGTCCGCAACCAACCTGAGACACAGCCCACAGCAAAGACCCTAAACAGTAACGGCGCCAATCCTGTCTCCCTGGGCTCGGGAAACATCCGATCTAACATCTGCCCCAGGGTCGTGAAACCTTCCCACCGGGGCCAGTCGGGGGCCGTGGTAAATCAGGGAGATTACGCCGCAACGAATCCCCCCTACACATATCAAGCTTGATTCTCCTACAGTCTCGGCGCCGCACTAGAGTAGGCTTGCTGGAACCCTCCCCATACTGGGTAGATGGTGAGCACGGTATTTCCCAAGTCCAAAGTGGATGTATCGAAGTCATGTATTGTGCTTGTGTCTGGTTCACGAAGTACCCATGGTCACCCCAAGTCCACATAATTTCATATGGCAATTGTTGTGATGTGTGTTATTGGTTGTTTGTGTAAAGATCAATGTTCACGTATTGATGGAGTCCAATAATTCATTCCTTTTGTCCATAGATTGAAAAAAACTCTTCTTCATCACTGGGATAACGAATGGTTGCTCAGTTTGAATCACTGGTTTAGGCTCTCGGTAGATCTATTGGGCGAAAGCTACTCTATCTTGTATCGGTCGACGACAACGGTGGTAGGGCATCACTCTCCTTCCTAAAGGCGTCGTTGGAAGGATCTTGCCGTCAACTTTTCCAGGTGAGAACCTTTGAACTACCAGGTGGTTCTGGCAGTGGCGGTATCGTATCGTCGTTTCCCCCTTGGGGGTGTCACCATGGAGTTGTTGAGCTCCGCAGTGCCATGGTGGAGATCGCTCATATTCTATGGCAGTAACGGTTCTTTCATCAATTGTTTCTAAGTAAACGAGAGTTGTGAAGGATTGTTGTTGCGCACAAACAACTCAAGTTTGAAGGAAATACGTGAAGGAAGATTGAAGCTTAGTCTTTATTTTCTCATTTAGTCTTTAGGTTTCTTTCTTGTTGTTTTGAGTTTCTCTCTGTTGAGGAGAGTGTTGAGGGTTGGAGTCTAAGAGCAATTCTAGTAATAGCCCCTACTTAAGACCCCTACTTTTTTAAGTAGGATTGTCCCTAATTTCTAAGGCTCTAAATTTTGTCGACAACTCCAGCGGTAGCCCCGACTTTGTCCATGACATGTAGGACCTATTGGTCAGTGGGTCAACTCTATTTTTATTTTTATTTTTTTTTGTTCACTTCCCTACGTGTGGGAGTGCGACGGAGAGCGGCATCGGGCCGTGGAAGGGGCGGCAAATCCGCGCGAGCTCCGCGCGGTGGCCGCTCACAAACTCGATGTGGCAAAGCTCGAGCTTGGGGCGTCGATGGCGGATCCCAGGGCGACGATGGAGGTCGTCCTTGGCGTGCCAAGCATGCATGAGTGTGTGATGGAAGAAAGAGAGAGAGAGAGAGAGAGAGAGCAGGAGTAGAGAAAAAACAAGTAGGGGCCTCCCTACTCCACCCCTAGGAGAAGGGGCCAGAGGGAAAAAGAGTAGGGGCCTCCCTAGAGTAGGGACCCGAGTAGGGTCCTGCGGGAGTGCGTTTCTTGGCTCTCGGCCCCCACCTTTTAAGTAGAGACTTGAGTAGGGGCCTTGCTGGAGTTGGTCTAAGGACTCATGTATCTTTTGGCTGCATATATTAACTGTAGATATAGAGGCCGGATTTATATCCATTATCTAAAAAAATTCTACAACAAAAGCATGTTCATAGGTGGCTATTTGGCAGAGTAAACTAGTTTCATTTTATAAGCAAAACAGTCAGATGTGCTACTACATGAACGGACAAATTCTGGAGCTATACGTATCGATTTGAGTAATTGGCTCAAAGGCAACTTGACATCATGCACAATTCCTATTCTTCTCTCCTGTCATCTTGTGATAGTTCTAGTATGGAATGATCTAGTTGAGCTGCCAATGAGTTATTCCAAGAAAAGAGAGGGTACAACATGTTGTGTGCTACTCAATTACCAGGACAGACCAGTACCTTCTTTAGGATTTCACTGCTATAATGTGACTTATACAATTTCTATGGCTGAATGAACAGTGAGTGGTACTAGTGCTCTAGTATTAGAATTTTCACCTCAAGAGTTGGTCACCAGAAAAGGCAGGATGCAAGTGGATGCTCTATCAGCTATCAGAATGTAATTATCTATTGATTGGCACTGCTTTCTTGAAGAGAGTTGCTATTTTCTTCACATAGACACCATGGGATCCAGTTGGAGCACTACTACACCTATCAAGTGATACGCCTTTGCTCCACGATCATGGACTCAAGGCATGGCTACTGGTGCAAATCTCAACCAAGAATGTGTTGTCTATAACAGTAAAAAGAACATGTCGGTGCTCTCAAATGGCACATCATTTGCCATGGGATCCAGGAGGTTCAAAGCTTATTGTCATCATTGTGCAGTGGCAAAGTGATGTTCAAAAAAGAATTAATCTCTCTATCATTGATCAAGCCAAGGGACAACTGAAGCAATGATGGAACCAGATTACAAGAGCCAAGGGATACAAGTGGTTTAATTTTAGTAAACGGCTTGGGGGTGAGCCACTTTTCAAGAAGGGGGAATGTCAATAGCTAAAGTGTATATGGATTGGCTGGGCTGTATCATCGGCTATTATATGTAGGAAACCTTGTTGAGCACTACAATATTTATCATCATGAGGAGCCTCATATATGCTTTGACTTTTTTGTGTATGTGTAAATATATAGTCCTACATAAACAATAAATATTTTATGTTTAGCAATTCCTTTTTTGTTGTTTGAATATGGTTGCTTTAGCTCTTGGTTACGTTGATTGTGTCAATTTTGAGCTTCCAATAGAGAACCAATGTGCTCTGTTTATTATGCCCCGGTATCAAACTCATGGCAACGCATAAGCACTTACCAATTTTCTATATAAACTTCTAAAGCCACCTCTAGATTGAATGCCAATAAAAATGATGAAAAGAAGAAGAAAAAACTGAAATGAAGGAAAAGAATAATAAAAATGCTGAATAAAAAGTGAAAAACTTATGAGAAGAAAATACCATGACATACAATACATTCACGAAGAACATTGTATATAAGGAGGCCCTAACGCCATAGAAGAGGTAATAAAGAATGCTATTGTTATATATTTTATATTTATTTATCAAGATATTTAAATATACAATTGTCTTACAGATAAATGGATCCATGATGAACTCATGCGGGTCATGCATGTGCTCTTTGATGGTTTCTATACAATATTATTCAAAACAAAAAAAATAATGTCATTGTATATGATGTTGTATTGGAACTGAAATAATTGTATATTGAGCAAGCAGACTATGTCGGCGAGCTTGCTTAACTATTTTCGTTTGATGATATTATACTATGATTATCTGATGGTGCATCTAGTCATTTAATCAATTTTGATGATTAATGATAATAGAAATTTGGATATAATGCGTTCAATAAGATGTGCAGGTGTAAATCAAAAAGGAAAGAAAAAGAAATGAGAAAGGAATGTGCCCAATTCTTATCTCTTGAAGGTAGATGCTATTGAAGATTTTAAATATCTTTTTTGGTTTGAATTTGAGTATAGGATCACCGTACTATCAAGAGGGACAAGTAATCGCAAAATCATGTGACTTTGATGCTCAATCAATATCCACAAACCTATCTCCAAAGCCATTGCACTCCAAAACTTACAATTTCATATTGTGCTGTTGTGCACCGGAAAGTTAATCCGGTGACCACCGTAGATTTCAGCTGTTGAGCACCCGTTGACTTTTCACCGGAAATTTCCGGTGTCTGGCCGAAATCTCTGGCATATGCGACGGAAATTTCTGGTGATCTTGTCGGAAATTTCAGGTATAACTCGCCCCAACGGTCACATTTATGACAGAGCTATATATACCCACTCACACCCTTCAATACTGCTATCTTGGCTCATTTGACGAACCCTAACCTCTCCCAAGCTTCCAAGAGCTCTCCCAACACTCCTTGCTTCGATTTCCAAGTGTGTAGAGGGACTTGAGCTTAGTGATTCAAGTTTCGTTTTCCCTTCTCTTCAGCATCAAGTTGGTGATTCTTCGGTAACTTTGTTTGTTACTCTTGGGGATTCATCCCCTAGACGGTTAGGAGTTGCCGAGAGCATCCAAGCAAGCTTGTGGATTCGCCTCAGAAGTTTGTATCACCCATCCTTCGTGGATTTACTAGTAAGTGAACTTAGCTCCTTTGTGGTGACTAAGTGGAGGAAAGTGGCTTGGAGTTGATAAGCCCGCCTTTCGTAGGCCCCCAACGGAGACGTAGCTTCCTTTGTGGAAGTGAACTTCGGGTTAAATCTTGTGTCTTCGTTGTAATCATTATTCTTCATGTTTATCTAGTTCATAGTGTTCTTGCTAGCTATTTCACTCGTTTGTCTTGATCTATATATTGGTGAAGTTCTAGCTGCTAGTAAAGGTTCTAGAGGGTAACGTACTTCCATAACAACATATTGATTCATATAGATTTGTTGTTGTTGCTCTTATTCATCTTGTGATTCAGCTCACGAGTATTCACCGGACATTTCCGGTAGTAGGCGGAAATTTCCGGTGGCTACCGGAAATTACGGTTCATCTGACAGTTCGTGAAGTTATTTTTGATAATTTTCAGTTGCGCCTATTCACCCCCCCTAGGCCTAGTGTTGATCCTTTCATTATCGTGCCCTGTATATTGTATCTATAGGAATGCACAACCACTTATCTAATATTTTCAAGAAAAAAAGACAAGAATAGCTTGTTGGGAGTTATATTGCACGTGAAGCATAGATGTGTGGTGTATCGCGCGCGCGCCGGGGGGAGGGGGGGAGGGGCTCCTATATAGTGCATGGAAATCAGTTAGGGTTCATGGCTTCCTGCCAATTAGGACCACCTCTTCTCCTTCTTCCTTGGCACTACTCCACCTCCGCCCCTGCCCAAGAAAAAAAACAAGAATAGCTTGTTGGCGGTTATCTTGCACTACCATAGACGTGTGGTGTATCGGGGGGGGGGGGGGGGGGGGCTCCTATATAGTGCATGGAAATCAGTTAATGGCTTCCCGCCAAATAGGACCACCTCTTCTCGTTCTTCCTTGGCACTCCACCTCTACCCCCTGCCCCTGTCATTGTCACCCTAGCTACTTATCTAATATTTTAAACAAAAGAAGACACTTTTTCTTTTGTTTTTTATGTTTCTAAACATTTTTATTTTTTGCATAAGGTTTTGCATTTTATTTTTTTGCATATTTTTTTGTGGTGCAAAACCTTTTTGTTTAACTTTTTTTATATAAATTTTGCTTCTAAATAGTTTGTCTATATGAATTTTTGCAAGTTTTGTCCACAATTTTTTTATTTTTTATTGGCAAACTGTTTTCGTATTCTTTTTACATTTTTAATACTTTTCGTTTTTATGTTTGCTTCTAATTGTGTAGCTTGTACAATAAGCTAGGGGAATATGATTTTTTTTGTATGTACACAACTGAAGTTAATGATTTGTGGGTGGGCGATCGCGCACGGAGTCTAAAAGGGAGAGAGATAGGGGGGGACAATAATTTGATTTGGTAAAGTTCTTTTTGGTAGAACATTTTCATCTGGGTTCGAGTCCTCGACTCAGCACTAGTGTCGTATTTAGCTGGCGCTATTCTTTCAGTGGTAGATGAATTATCCGTCAATAACGAGGCGTCTGTGGTAACTTTATTAATCTCATATTTGTTGGTCTAGTCTCTCGGAGGTGCTCATAGGGGTAAGGTTGTGTGCATGTATTTATATGGGTGTCCGCACGTTGTAGGCGTCCGTGTGTACTGGTCTTTCGGGAAAAAAAAAACTAAAGGGGCCAGAACATACGTGACAAAATTAAATGGAAGAAAAAAGGCCAAACGTCTTAAAAATCATCTCCTACACATATTTCTTTGTACCAACTGAAATGATCAAACGAAGTTTGGCACCTTTCAGGTTTAGAATGACTGGGCAAACAATTTCCCACCCTTTCTCATTATCAATAGCTGACATAGACACATAGGCACACACAACATGTTTTGTGCCAGTTCTACAGTTTTGATGTTTCGCGAAATGTGCCTTCTTCTTTTGAAGTTCTTTTTCTTTTCAGTAGAACGACGGCGTGCACATCCTTTAGGGTTGATGAGTAACATGCATGTTGTAGCGAGTGATAAACAATGTTGACTCTTTACGATTTTAAATGCAAACCCAATCCAGTGTGACACTAGAAAAATACCAAGTCTAGATGAATCTAGAAGCATGTATATAAAATGATTAATGATTCGTTAGTTTGTAGCACCAGCAGTGCACACTACGTATTGGTTCTTTCCTTAAAAAATACTATGTGTTGGTTCCAGTCGTTATCGAAGTAACGGAGTAAAAACTAATGAGACAACAATATAATGGAGATATGCGTGGTGCCGTGCTGGAGTGGATGTGGATTCAAAGCACTGGTCAAAAAAAAAAGAGAGAAAAAGGCATTCACCTCTCCAATAGTGGTGCAGAGTATTCTGGTTCCAGTTATGAGAGAACGAATCGTTGTCGGTGAGGCCTTTTGGCAATGGCGAAACGAGCACACATGCTTAAATTCGACTTTCCGTATTTTACAATGAAAATGAAAAATCGAGACCGGCATGCATGTCAAACCCATAGGAATCACACACTTCAAACTGCCAGCAAATTAGGCAGAATTTAAAGGTACATACCGTAAACGAACTGGTACTGAACATTTGCTTAAGATCGTTACTCGGTTATAATTTCAATTTGAACGATAATAGATTGATGTATATTTCCTCTGCTAATTTGCACAAGTTTCCACAATTGTTCGAATTTTTGAACAGAAACCAAGAACCAATCTATCTAGGCCAGAATATGAAATCCCCTTATCATTTTGGTCAGGGCAAAAAATCAGTCAGGAGCATTGCAACTCTCGTGCGCCTCATCCACTCCGCTAGACCTGGCGTCGACATCAGACCACATGCTGGGCGAAGAAGACACAGCGGTGGACATCGATGCCGATGTCGACGGCCGGCCGAACGTTGTCGGTGAGCCCCGGCGGAGTTGCTGCGTCGAGAAGTCCAGGATCTGCACCGACGGCGCCTGTCCCGGCGGCGGCATTGCCAACGGCAACGGCGGCGGCGCGAGGACAGCGGCGTTGCTGGCCGCGATGTTCCTGCCGCTGTTGGCGCCCTGAAGCAGCTGCGCGTACCGCATCAGACCGGGGAACACCGGCGGCGGCGCTGATGCCGGAGACGGCTGCGGGACGCCTGGGGTGACGAGGAAGACGCCCTGGCCGGTGCGGCCGCGGACGCGCTCGGGGAAGTTGAGCTTGGCCTTGGCGCCCTTGAACCGGAGCGCGGCGTCGTCGTACGCCGCGGCGGCGGCCTCCGCGGTGTCGAAGGTGCCGAGCCAGACGCGCGCCGCCTTGGCGGGGTCGCGGATCTCCGCCGCCCACTTGCCCCACGGCCGCCGCCGCACGCCGCGGTAGTGCCTTCTCGTCACGTTATTACCTGCATGTATGTATGTAGCAAGGATACATGATCTTGTTCGTGCGTGTGTTGGGGCGAGTTAATTGAATTTGTTTGAGTGATCAAGAGTGTAAGAAACATACAAACGGCACATATCATTTGCTTTCTACCGACGTGGAAATGGTAATATAACCCCTCTCCCTCAGAGGGACTAAAAAAGGATGCAACTTTCTTATAAATTTTGCACCATAGTTCTGGTACTATATATATTGAGTTTCATGCATCATCCAACTGATCTGAAAAGCTTGGGCATTTCATATACTCCGTATTATATAGTATGGTATATAATAGTACTATTAAACTTTTATTCTTCAGTTTTATTCACGCATCATCCAACTGAAAAGCTTGGCCTAAAAATGGATGCAACTTTTCTCATAAGTTTTGCACCTTAGTTCCGTACTGTATTGTTGAGTTTCGCGTATCAGCCAATTTATATTGTAGTATGGTATATAATGCTTTCAAGCTTCAACACATTGATGGATAGGCTAAATAATGATGTTACTATTCATTGGGAGCCTAGAGAAAAAGAAACCCTTTGGTTGCCACATAGGTGTCGTTTTATAGCATCCAACATGTGAAATAATGTATTCTTCAGCCTCTACATCCTCGATCTAGATGGCTCTAGCTTTCAGCAAGGCACTTGGCTCTAGTTTGAGTGGGAGGATCCAGAAAGGTTGTGGCAAAGAACACCACTACCATATGATGCAATAGACGACACACAACTCTTTAGAGCAGGTACAACTGTTTCCTTGGGCAATGTGCAGAGAGCAAAATTTTGGCATTGAAGTTGGCTTCATGAAAGAGGACCAATGGACATAGCACCAAGCTTTTATAAGCTAGCATGGAGAAAGAATAAATTAGTACAAGAAGATCTAACGAACCACAACTGGATAAGGGGTTGTGGAGGATAACCACCGTAAGGGAGGATGAAATTACTTGGAGGTGGACGACCAATGGAGCTTTCACATCAAAGTAAGCCTGCCTAGCACGGCTCAAAGGAATATACAACACCTTTGATGGAAGGACCATCTGACCAGCACATGCTCAAGGAAAACACAAGTTCTTTGTATGGCTGTTGGTTTAAAGAAAAATTTTGACCATAGACAAGCTAGCAGCAAGAAATTAGCCATGTACATTGACATGCTCATTATGTGATCAGGAACCTGAAACATAGGCGCACCTTATCTTGAAGAGGAATTTTAAAATAATTAGGATTAATTAGAGTCATCCATTCCGAGAAATCGGACGGTGGAAATAAAGGGAGTAACCAGAAGTACCTAAATAGAGGTACACATGGGACCATGTACCAAAAATAAACATTACAATTTTGTTAAATAAGTATATGGTTCCTAGTCAAGAACTGGGAAGGAAGCAGCATCCCAGTGCCTGAAAACAATGAAGAACAAGTGGAGGAGTGGTGTATCAAAGTATTTTCTCCATTCACATCCAAGCAAAGACGTTCTAGAGCAGCCATTCTGATGTGCACAATATGGAATTTATGGTAATAATGTAATCAAAGAGTTTTTTTAAGGAAAATCCCTGCTACCAGGACATGTTCTTCAGATCACCAGGAGAAAGTAAATGTACGCCAATGGGCGTGTGGATCCCCGGATTTGGGATAGAGCAATTTAGTTTTCTACGTATCAATGTTTGTCGTTTATGAGCTTGAGTCAATAGGACCCTTAATTGAACTTTGAAATTTCTTCCCCTTAAATGCATCAGCAGTATTCCTGCTTAATTTTCAAAAAAAAACATCATCGACGATCTACCATTTGTTTTCTCTCATTGAAAACAACTCTGACAACCCTCTCTCGCTGAGCTCTCCTAGTTGATCGAGCTCCTCCGCGCTGCACTATCTCACCGACTCAAGATCGGTATCTGGCTTGTCCACCTAATTAACCGGCTTGCCTCCGATCCTGAAATTAAGCTCTTCTAAGCTTGTCAGCCTTAAGGAACTCCATCCTTAACTCTTAAACCCCCATTCCTTAACCAAGCCGCGCCGGACACGTACCATTGGGTGAGATTCTGCCGTCGACTCGACCCCAGGAGCAATTAGACGAGCGACACGTACTTGGGAACCGTTGATTAGGAACCAGCATGAATGATGTCGATCGGATTTGGATGATCCATCATGTGTGGACTGTGGACCTAGTAGGTGATTTCGTAGCTAGCAGCTGGCTTGTAGCTAGCTTGAAGCTAAGCCTTGTAGGACGTACGGTTGTTTAGCGGTACTAGTAGTAGATATATGGGAAAATAAATCTCAGCTCGTTGTGTAGCACTAGCTCAAAGATCACGGTTTATTTTTTTTTCAAAAAAAAGAGAAAAACACAAGGAGGTATTTCCGCGACATGCTGCACGAATTTGATTTTTCCTAGATTATGCATATATATAATATATGCATGTTTTCATGGATTGGACCGTACAAGTTATCGGTAGTACCTTGTTGCACCTCTCCGACCTGGCTAGCTGCGGCAGCAGCAACAGTTCCAGCTTCCAGCGTCGCCTGCCGATGAGGAGATCCAGCCGGCACGGCTGCGGCAGCCAGGTTGCCCGGTTGATGCGCGGCGGAGCCCGCGCCGACGACGTCGTAGTACGGCATGGTGGAGTACGCGCCGTGCTGCTGGGTCTCCGCGTGGTACACCGCCGCCGACCAGTACTCGCCGTGATCCACACCATCCCCACCCCCTCCGCCGAGCACTGTCTGCTGCCGCCGCTGGACGTGGCGGCGCTCCACTAGACTGGTCGTCGTCGGCACCGACGACGACGACTGAGCCGCCGCATCGTCGTCGGGCTCGGGCAGGGGCCGCTTGCCGCCATGCCTCCGATGCTCCACCTTCGATCTCTAAACCTTTTTTCCCTCTCTGATCTTGGTTTTTGACCACGTTGCGTATTTGACTGACCCAATCGCGGGAGCTGAGCTAGGAGACAAGAGAGACAGACTGGGTGGTGGACTGGTGATACTATACGGAAGAGCTAGAGGTTTGCTTTGTGAAGGAAGCAAAGCATCGATGCGTTGAAAAGGTCTCTCCATTGTCCTTGCCAGTCTTCATTAAGTAATCACACATTTAAATAATATACAAGGAAACGTGATTCTATTTCGCTATTCAGCGCTTTCGTGCAAAAGATCTGAGATACGTCACACTTTTTTTTTCAAAGACGGTTCAAGAAAAAACATATGCTAGAATACACGTATATACTACCTTCGCTGTTAAATATATGATATTTATAATAAACATATTAGTTTATTTTTAAACTAAAGTGTTTATGCTAAACGAAATATTTCAAAAATGGAAGGGGTCTAGAAACGAACACAAGTTAATCATCCTCCTATTAGGGCAGCGATACATTTAAAGAACTGTTTGGCACAGCTCCAACTCCAAACTTCATACTAGATTCACATTTTCTATGCTAAATTAAAATACTTTAAATATTAATATATATTATAAACTATAAACAAAATGATTCATCTGAATACTCTCTATGTGTCTTCAACTCCAACTCTAGAATTTTTTGAAGCTCCTAATACCCAGCTCTAAGAACTCAACAGATTTTCTGGAGTTAGAGCTGTGCCAAATATGGCCTAAGTGGATATGCTAGCTTAGAATTTGTAAGTACAAGTGGTTTGTTTAAGCACCCGATGCAAAGAATAAACATACTATTTTTGTCAAAATAGTTAGTGGCTATGAGTTTCAGCATCGGATGATTCTTATAGATGGGATCATCTCAGTGTAGAGTACAAGTTTATACGCTGAACATCGAACCATGTCACTAATGGCTGATGTATCCTCCATAGCAATTTCTAAAGAAAAACTATACACTAAAGTTTTACTTAACACCTCTAGGAGTACATGATAAATCTTGAAATTATATTACCATATGTGTATCTATATTGTCGCGGTATCGATGAAGCTAGTTACCGCAGGTACCTAATTGTCGACGAGTATATATGTCACCTACCACTAAATTAAAATAATAACGTCATTAAATCCTAAAATAAATACATAAAAAATATGAACATCCATGCCAAGCCGGGGTCTCGAACCCTAGGCGAATAGATTCCACACAAGAAACCTTAACAATTGAGCTATGCTCAGTTCACTGCCATTCACCAGTTAGCCAAACATACTAGAACATTTATGCAAAGTTAACTGCTCACCAGCCATAGAAAATTTATACTCTCTTCGCCCCCAAAATATAGCTACGATTAGGGTTCAAATGTGCTATGCCATTTATAGTTTATATTCTCTCCATTCCAAAATATAGTTACGATTAGAGTTCAAAATTTGTTTCAAAGTATAGCTATTTTAGTTGTGTTCAGGCTGGTTGAACTATTGAAAGGATGAAAATAACTCCCTAGAAATTAGTTGTCTTGTGTTGCTGGCGGTAAATAAATGATAGCATACAGAATTTCTATTTAACGTTAAGACATAAAAGGCATGCATAACTACACACACATCATATTTAAAGAAGAGCGTATTAAACCATTTATCACTTTTTGACTAGTTAAATCTATCTAAAATAGACTAAATGTAGCTATATTTTGGGATGGAACTAGTATATGATTGGTTTAGATAACATATTTGTAAATAGTCACTAAAAGAAAATTTTTGATACGTTCCTGTAATCTTTTTATTGGCAAACTTACAAAATTTATCGAAATGGTTTGGAACCTTGCGTTTGTCGTCTCTATAGACGTATAGTCGTATAGACGTATAGTCGTATAGACGTATAGTCGTATAGACGTATAGACCTTTGTTGCTAGCACTGCCGCAAGTACTGGAGGCGGAAAGGTTACAATTCGGTGGAGGAGGTGGGTGAATTGCTGGGTGAATGTGAATAATTCTTCATAGTTCCATTCAAATATAGAATGTTGCTTCTGGAATTGGTCTATTATTCCCGTCGTAAGTGAGAAATAAATAAGCTAACGGACAAATAAAGTAGTGCACGCGGAGTCTATCAGGATTTGAGTGCTAGATAGACTGCTCCGGAATTGGAGCCTCAACTTTTACAAGACAGCGGAGATCAGCCCCCGCTTCGCCTCCTCTCGGCGGCAGACCCAAGCCGCCGCCGCCGCCTCCCTCCATCTACTCCAACCGTCCTCGCCGTCGCCGGAGGGCATCACCAGAAGCCTAGTGGTCTCCGTTATGGTGGCGGTGGGGAGCTTCTCCGGTAGGTCGCGCGGCCCCGCGCGGATCTGGATCGCGGCGACGCTCGTGGTGAGAAGGCGACGGACGGCGCTGCGGAGGAGGACGCGCAGGTCGGCGGCGGCGGCCCGACGATCAAGCGGCGACGGGGTGTGGCTGATGACGGCGGGCCGGTCGGCGGCGGTCGGGTGCGCGGCCTTGCGGTGGCAACCGGGGTCGGGCTCAGGCGGGCGGGCAGCTGCGGCGCGCAGCGACGGCCGGGCCCCCTCCCCCTCATCGGCGCGGTGTCCGGCGGGGCAGATGCCCCGACGACGGCGACGTGGCCCGCGACAGATCTGAGCCGCCCTCGGCAGGTCTGCCTTCGGCTCTTGCCGTCCCTGGCGGCATGGAGGCTACGGAGGTGTAGCAAATCCAATGCCTCCGTCGCTCCGCTTCGCTCCCATGTGGGCAACTTGGGCGGACTTCGCTAGCAGCCGCGCCGCCGCCTTCCCCGAGTTGGTGTTGTCCCTTTATCGGAGGAACCTTACTCCGGGTGGCGGTGTTTCGTCGACGGCGGCCGGCGTGCGTCTCGTCTTGCGGTGGCGATGTCCTGAGCGAATATGTTGGTGTCCTTCCGGTGAAGACGTCCTTTTTGAACGGGCACAGTGATGATGGTGATGGCGGCGATTTAGGTGAAATCCTTGCCTGGCATGTTTAGCCGGGCCAGCGGCGGTGGATGTGTCCGTGACACAAACCTTGTTGAAGGCGCTGCTGAAGTCGTTGGTCAGTCCGTCTCCTGCTGCGCCTGCAGGTGCTCAATAACTGGGTGAAAACCTAGCCTAGTTCTCCAGGCCGGCGGCGGCAGTGTAGGCGCGTCGTCGAAGTTCTTGTTCGCCAAGGCCGGACAATTCTCCCGTGTGGACACCCAGTTCAGTAGTTACCTCAAGGCGGAGGTGGCATTAGATGGCGTAATAGTCAGATGTCGTGTTATTGCCTTAGAAGAAGCATCCAATCTTCAATGGTGGTCGGTGTCCAACTTCACGTAGGACTACTAAAGCCCCTTGATGGGGATGTAATTTGCACGTTTGTTTTTTGGCGGTAGCCGTTTTGGTCAAGGCCGGATAATATATTTTTCGTTATTAAAAAAAGATAGACTGCTCCTACACGTGCATGTCCATTCAGTGAAAAAGCGCGTACTTTCCATGAGCCGTGCGTCTGTAGTGATGTGTTGGCGGGTTACGTGCATCTTCAGTATCTGTCGTAAAAGAATTACAATGGTATGTATTACAATAATTCTCACGTGTGGACGCGGTGATCTCTCTCTCTCCCCTCCCTCCCTCCCTCCCTCCCTCCTTGTGCAGTGTCAAAACTCAAAAGCGACTTGGCAAGTTCAATTCCTCATGGATCTATTCCATCCATCCATCGTGTCCGTTCCAATTTGCAACAAGAATACTTTCAAAGGAATTTCATAACAATTAACTTCGCACAATCACGTGTACTCCCTCCATTCGAAAAACAAATCATTTTAACAATTCTAAAAGAATATTTTATTACCGCTATTGCTGCATCCTATTAAATTGAGTAAAATAACTTATTAATGAATCCTAAAATTAGTTGTTTTTGAGACCTAGATAAATCATGCATTTAAAAGTATAAACTAAATGATCAAAACCAAGATATGCTTTCTCTTTAATACAAGCCGCTTGAGGATTCAAATAATATATACTCAAATACAAAACATTTTAAGTGCTTTTAATTCATTGTTCATTTAGATTTTTTCTTTTAAAAAGACGAAAATGTTTCAGGCCTCTGCGACCGCACACAACCAAATTCTTACATCATACAGTCTAAGAGGTGATCATCAAAGCAAAACAAAGTTCACCAATAAAAGGGAGAGATCATAAGGAAAGCCTATTATAACTTTTCCATCCGTTCTTGTATCCAAGGCAACGACCTCCAATGCCTTGCTTATCAATCAGATAGTTTCTCTTATGTCTTCACGCTGTAATAGAGACCAAAAGCTCCCCTGAAGACTGCCTGCATAAAGAGGGTGGACTGTTTTTTCTCAAACACCACATCATTGCGAGTACAAATTGCCCACAAAATAGCAACAATCCCCACAATGATCAATTTTCTTGTCTTTTTATCTATGCCTTTTAACCAATTTCCCAACATATGATTAATTGATTTGCGGGGTTAGCCTAGTAACAATATGAACAATTCTCTAAATAGTTATAGCATGCTGATAGTAAAAAAAGAGATGCTTAATTGTCTCGTTACAATCACAGAAACTGCATTTTTTACTACCAGCCCAATTCCTTTTTGCTAAATTATCCTTTGTTAAAATAACACCTTTATGGATGAACCAAAGGAAAAAAAATATTTTTAGAGAAACTTTCAGCTTCCAAATAATTTAGATTTTTCTTCAAGCTAGCAACATTAGTTTACCAATTGAGTGATTAATTGATCGATATGAGTTTATTGTTATCCACGGCCAGCATTTAAATAACCCAATAACACAGTTTTCCACATTATAACTTAGGAATATAGATGTATTTTGCCAGCGCTATCAACTACTAGGCCAGTCTCCGTGAAGGTTTTAAAGAGAGTTTTATGGCATTAAATTTGCTGATATGATAGAGGAGAAAGAAGAAAGAGTTCTATGGCATACGAGAGAAGTTTTATCCTTATGAAATTTATCAGGCTTGGATATCTAATTTCAAATCTAGATAACTATGCAATGAAACTGTGCATTAAGATTGAGATTAACGATTGCCTTGTATTCCCGCAGAGTAGGTGTAGAACAAGTGATCGTTTTGACGGAGGATGGTGGTCCTGGCCGTCTGTGATGATCGCACCGACAAAAAGGGCGGTAAAGACCAAGGAAGGGCTCGTCTCTGGTCCAAGTTGAATGGGCGGCGCAGCCCAGCACCAGCACCTGATGCAACGACCTACAGCAGACATGTGTTAGTTTTTTTTTCCTGGTGAGGAGAAGACATGTGTTTGTGCGTGTGCAGCGCAGGCTCGGTCAAAGATGCTGTGCCCGAATTCAACCCCGATAATGCACCAGCATCCACCGAAACTTGATAGGTCCATCCACGCTTTCTCAGGATCTGACTGCGCCCTTTCGGTTGCGCGGACCGTACTCGCCATGGGACGTGACAGCTCCAACTTCAACGCTGTACCCTCTCGATTTCAAGCTTAGCATCCCAAATTCTTGCTCTAAACTTCACGGTAAAAAAGAAGATTTCCATCGTATCAAAATATCATAACATATATGAAGTACTAAATTTAGATGAAATTAAAAACTAATTGCACAGTTTTATTGTACTCTACGAGACGAACATTTTGAGCCTAATTAATCAATTTTTGGACAATTTTTCACATATACAAACGAAATGCTACAGTGGCGCACACACCTAAAAGACTAAAATTTGACTCCCAAATTCGGGAACTAAAGCCCAAGCCGTCGACCACCGTACGACGGTACCCTAAAAGTTTCTCTGGGGGCAAGCTAACTGAATACTACCGGCCGGGTATTTATTACTTTCTCCGGTCACGAAATTTTCTTGTCCCTTTGCAGTTTTGCACACCATGACTACTGCAAGATCTAATTACTGCCTTCATATTAGAGTTTGCAGACTTATTAGTTATCGGAAAAAGTCCAAATCAATATCCTATACTATCAACAAAGTTTGAATAACCCCTTCAACACATTTTGTGTTCATTTAACCCCTTTGTTTTCTAAAACCATACTACTATTAACCTTTAGTCACTACTCAATTCTGGTTTTGCTTACTGGACGATTGTTTACTGAATAATGATTCCACGAGGGTTGTCCAGCTTGGCACCAGTTTTTGAGCCCATAAACCCCCCTCTATCCAAGTCTTCATCGCATCCCTCGAGCCACCCCACGTTTTTCGCCAGTTCGTCATCGTCTCCGCCTCCCCTCTCTGCACTCCTAGAGGATCAAGCGAGGGGGTAAAAGCGGGGTTGGAGAATTAATTGGAGATGACGGCGTCGACCAGGTGCAATCCCCCACCCTGTAGTTTGTTAGAATCTATGATGAGTGATTCAGGTTTGGTGGCCGGTTGTAGTGGCTCCCTGAACTCTGCACCTGCTGATTTCATTTCAGAAGCAGCAGCCGTGCACCAATCAGAACAGCATGAGCTACCCCCTACAGTTCGCAGGAGGACAACATGCCCAGCTTCTACATAAAGCTGCGTACATCTTGTTCTGTTAGGGCGTCACAGCTCACCATGCAGTGCTCCTATACACGGTCCAATCGCAATTTTTAGCCATGCCATTGGTAAATCTTATATCGCCATCCCTAATCAAATCAAAATCCACGTAACAGAAAACACCATATCAAAATTGATCCAACAAAGAGCCAAATAAATACTCGAATTGACCAAATAGAAACAATAAATCACTCTAGGATATCTGTCGGCCAGTATTCATTGCAAAATGTCAAACGAGGTGGTGATGGATTCCCATCCGCAGCTCTGGCCGATCCCCTCGGCGGTGACGACCTGAGAACACCATTCCGCGGCAGCGGCAATCCAACAGCACCATTCGGCGGTTGCTACTTCAAACGTGAGAGGGTGAGCGGGAACTTGGAGACGGGGGGCGAGCGCAGTGAAAGGCGGCGATGATGCGTGGCACTGGCCACGCTGCCGCCATGGGGAGCGGCAAGCAGCGAGACCTGCGGTTCCAAGACGATGGCCCCCACCAAAGGGTTCTCTGGGCCTCAAAACTGGTTGCCACGCTGGATAGCCCACGTTTGCATCCGCGTCACCAAAACAACCACCCATTCACCAAAACCAGATTTGCTTGGTGACTAAAGGGTAATAGTGATCTGGTTTTGAAAAATAAAGGGGTTAAATGAACACAAAAATTGTTGGAGGGGTTATTCAAACTTTATTGATAGTACATGGTAGTGATTTGGACCTTTTTCTTAGTTATTAGAGGACAGTGATGGTAACGGTTGGGAGGCGGGACGATGAGGAGTGATAGAAAATTGCTAAGGATGGGATGGGGGCAAACTCATTTAGACGTGTTAGATCATGTACAACAGTTTAGACAGCTGCTATCTATTTAATACGTACAGACAACTAAATGGATAGCTCTACAATGGGTTATCTATTTTGTTGTCTGTGTCATAATTAATATGTACACTAATTATTGTTGTTTTATATCGAAGCACAGATCAAAGCAGTAGACGAGATAATAGACAACGCCACTATTTTTTCATTAAATGGTTGGTCACATCAGCTCATTTTATTTATGTAGACTTATATAGACAGCTATTGTCTGGCTGTTGTACATGCTCTTAAGATGTAATAGAGCCACAGCTCACAGGAAATTACAAAAGTAGGGAGCAGTCGCAGCGGTGGAACGGGGGCTCAGACAGTGATGACTGATGAGGTGAATTTACATGAATGGCACGACTTTCTTCTCCTTTCTCGCCAAGTTTTGTGCGGGAAAACAATGAGTTTTCCATGTTTTTCCTCATAATCTTTTGAAGTTCCTTCTAAATAAGGATAGCCTGCTCGAGCTGAATGAAGGTCCCAACCAAGTGCAGCTTGGGAGACAATTGCTGTCTCCCAAGCGTGTTGAGACGCAGATCTTGTATTTCCCTTTCACCGCCGCCGATCAGATTGTCTCCACTGAACCAAATTAATTACTCTACTGGGCTTTCACCCAGATCACCCCACCAAAGTCGTGAGACGTCGATGGATCTCCACCCTCTGTGAGCACGGATACGTTGGTCCCTAAAGTCGCGTGGACGGGAGCACGCCTAGGCTAGGCGCCTAGCTAATTGGTCCCCGCGCATGCATTGCACTGACGGCCACATGAAGTAAATACCCATGCAGCAGCCAGTATGTGCTTGAAAATCGAATACACAACTACAAAAGTCTATTTAAAAAAAATCAAAAGTTTCTCCGGATTCCAGTGTACCTAAAAGGGTAATACAAAATTCAAACCCTATCATACAAACACGTACAGAGAAAGATGACGGTTGCATCTTTCCAATTACGAATTGCTAGCCTAGGAATCCAATTCGAACCAGAATACAGCTTGGTAAAATTTTGGCATGAAACTAAGGTGGCCTAGTGAGGTCATTGCATCTCTTCACAAACTGCTTCTTGGGTCCGCAGCCCTTGTGGTTCTTGCGAATCTTGCCTGCAACTTGCCATTCAGGCTACAGCTCGCTGAGTTTGCAATCTCCAGGCGACCAATCTCTCATCTACAACACATCCATACTATCTATCTCGCATCCGGGCTTAGAACTTGCCCAAACTATGTGACAGAAAGACCAAAATCATATTAACAGAGAACACTCAGGGGCTTATCTTCCACCGATAGAGGGCATCATATACTAGATGTTTGAATTTCTCTTGTTCTCATGTACGTCATGAATTGCCCTGGTATCTCAGCAAGAAGTGACTGTACTGTTGCCACCCCACTGCCTGGAAATAAGGGTGGACTAAATATCAGACTGCTTGCTCAAGTAAAGATGGAGAATGCAGGATTATAAGCAGGTCTGCAGGTGTACAGAATAAATCAGCAAGATGTGACTAGCTATATGCAAACAGTTTGCACTGATTTTTGTTGACCGAAAGGAATAATTTATCACCTCAGATGCCAAATATAAGTCCATACTCTTTGGCAATCATCAATAACCAAAAAATCATATAGATTGGAATAATATACTTCGGTAATGTATATTTCTTTCTATTTTGAATAACATATTTTTACAGATATTATTAGTCGAAGTGCCATAGGAGATCGTATTGATGTCATAATGGACTTATATTTGGAATCAGAGGAAGTACTTTGTATCACACGGATGACCTATTTTTGCATCTTTTCAGGGAGGAGACTGAAGAAAACAGAGAGATTGAATTCTGTTCCATATGCATACCGTGTGCAACCTTCATTGGGGCGAACTGTATCATATCCCTTGATGCAACCCTTCCGGTTGAGCTTTCCAGTTTCTCTCCTTTATTTGGATCCAGAAACTGCACAACACAAATTTTAATATTAAATTGTGGTTGGGTCGGGCTTAGGCTGATGTGGGAGGGAGAAAGAAAGACGACGACAAAAGCGTCAACCAATCTTGTCATATCACTTGATATAAAGTATCTGGGTGCTGATTTTATTGCAGGCAGTAACAGCTAGAGAGCTAGAAGTGAAAAAAAAAATGAATCATTAAGTTCTGTTATCTGAGCTCCCATATTTGCTCAAGAGAAATTGATCTTATATAGTTCCTATAGTGCTGCATTTCACGTTAGCTCCAAAAGAAAATAAATACACAAATGATTAAGAAAACTTTAACTACTGTGGACAAACACATTACCTCCATTTCCTTGAAATCAGCCCCTCCAACTCCAATAACAATGATGGACATAGGAAAATCTGACGCCCTTATGATCGCATCAATAGTCTCTTGAAAATCAGTTACCACACCATCCTGGCAAATAATTTGACAGCTAAGAAGGAAATCATGGAGAGCTACTTTTTGAGGATGGGTTCAGAGGTATACATACAGTGACTATTAACAAAATAAAGTATTTCTGTTGATTGTCAGCAAGAGATTGGCTAGCTATTGCCATAGCGGTGCTAATCAAATGGCCAAAGAGAGTAGGACCAGCCAGTGATACATTACGAAGTGCGCTGATATAAGCTGACATAATTCCTTGTATTCCGTCAACCTGAAGAAGTTTGATAAGATCAGCTGTGTGTAAACAGCTCCAACGAGCATAAGTCTTCAGAAACACATGGTATGTGCTTTATTTTTACAAATGTAAAAAATACATATATAGTAGCAAATCTACTTCCAAGTAAATATTGTAACTGAGAAAAGCAGGCCCCAAATCAGCTTTCAAGAAGTAGCAAAAATTCTGGAGAAAGAAAAGCAGCATTTGAGTGTAGAAAAAAAATTAGAATACCTCAGGTTGATAAGTGCTGCCATTCAAGTTGAAACAATGTGAAACAGGACCGTCAATAGGTCTTGCACCAAAGCCCCAAGAGGGGAAACGCTTAGCTGGGTCATAGTACTGTAGAACATCGCCAATTTCCAGTATTGCCTTCCAAGAAACAGCAATAGAAGAACTCAAAGTCAGTACATGCTCAGAGTCTCAGAGGGCCATCAGAACACAAGAACAAATGGGTGATCAATCAGTTACTCACTTTCTGATATACATTTGGCCGACCTGAGGGATCAATGTAATGCAAGGAATCTGGAAGCCGTGGATTTCCATTTGAAGCTGGAGAGGGTAAACATCAACAGTAACATATTAAGCATGAGTTAGTGACTAGAGAAACAGAAATAAGAAAGGCCCAATTTGCACTGCCATATCTGCTGCATACCTGTGAAATCAACGCCTACCATAAATTTCAACTGGCACCCAGCAGAAATATAATCAAGAAAAGTATGCCTATTGCACTCGATGTATTTTTCCACGTATAACTGACTCTTCAATACCTGCTTATCAGAATGAAAATGATTCATATAATGCAACAGTTGAGGATATTCCAAAGTAATAAATTTTACCTCCTTGCTGTGACATTCATGTGCATTGCTGGCAGTAACAAAGAAATTTTCACCATTCTGCCTATGGAACATGTTTTCCAATTCTGCAACTGATTTGACTATCTTGCTGTCGAATTACAAAGGGTATCTAATCAGAAAACAAATCGGAATTCAAGTATTAATGGCCCAGGCTCTAAGGCACCATGGAACATACATATGAATAGATCAAAATGGAAAAGGGGCAGTGGGAGTTAAACAGGGGACAATTACCCGACTAGGTCATGTTTGCCATTGCTACTGAAGTTAAAGCACTCTATAATTAGAGGGTTCTCCTGCAGCACAATATAACCATAAGAAAGAACAACGATGATTGATCTAAAACATTTTCATCATTAGCCCACAAAAAATATCTTCGATTTTAATCACACTATCCGAACTAGTTGGTGGTTGAATCAAAGGTGCAGTCTTGCCTCAAGAAGTGTCAGGGTAAAAGATGTTCTCATAACAGATGGTTCGGGCAGCAAACATCAACAGAAGTTCAGAGGTAAGAAAGAAGAAGATAGTCTCATGCCTTACTTCCAATCTGTTGGAGATTCAGAATCACTGGCTTCCACCTAGGATTAAGATCATTCTTTCTTACTTCTGTCTTGCAAATTGGAACAGGCATTCCACTATCTGATATTCTAGATATTAGCAAGAAAGGGTCCTGTCACAACACATATTTAGAAATCAGAATGGTGAAATGCCACACAAGAAAACCAAAAGATAGACATAGCCAAACAGGGAGTGCAAACAGGAACAAGAAATAACTAAGGAATAAGAACATAAGACCGTAAGCTTACACTCTTTGTGAGAAGATCCTTGATTTCAAGATCTGCACAGCGGAATACCATCTCCATAATTGCTTTTGAACATGCACTTTCTTCGGCCTGAATGGTTAGTTCACCAAATTTACTAGGATTTGGCAAGTTGTGTTCAGAGACACCAAGCTTCAGAGTCAGTAGTCTTTCTTGCTTGGTGATAACCTGCAAAATCAGCCTTGGTCTTCAACAGAAGTATGAAGTACAAACAATATTGAGGCCTTCTGGTGTTTTCTTTCTTTTGGGGTACTGAGGTACCCGTTAGGCTTTGGCCTTGTATAGTTTTTCTTCCTTTATTATATATTTATCCTACCACAGTGGAGGCTTCCCCCGCTGTATAGCTTTCAAAAAAAAGTACAAATAATATTAATCTAGAATTAGGATGGTCTTGAAACATATTAACATTACAAAATTGTTAAATTTAATATTCATGCGATGCAACATGTAAGTGCTGCCTTGCAATTGTGAAACATTATGTTTACATCTAAGTAGTACATGCATGTTACCATTGGCAACTAGAGCTGGAGCTACCGCCCATGTTAAAGTTATAAATTCAAGTGAATTGTATTAAAGGTCACAGAACTTGTCATATAGGTTCGATTAGGTCAATGAACTCCAAAATTGCGCATTTAAGCCACCAAACATGGTTGGGTCACCTAATGTAACTACGCAGTGAACCATGATTGGTGACACAGCACATTAGCACAAACAAGATGATTTGCTGAGAGGGTCTTTGAAATTTTCTGAATCCACGGTAAAATATACTGTCTAATTTTGTTCGGTACATGCCAAAGCTAATTGTGTGTACTTCATGGTGTAATGCAACTAGTTGATTGTGAATCAAAACACCTTTATCAAGAATGCGAGAAAGGAGCTGCTTCATATGCCATGTATCTAGTGCATTCAATCAATAGCAGCACAAATCTGTCAGATGTATGAGAAATAGCAGGCTGCAGCACCTGAAAAGACCAAGAACAGCCTTTTTTCTAGGCTACTACCTAATTCATCATATCCATTGCTACCACAACTTCAGTTTTGGGGCTCAATACTTAGACTGGGGCAATCAGTACTGTGGCATACTGGGGGAGGTAGACTTAGGGACTTTGTGGAGAAGCAGGAGGGAAATCTGGGGCCATAGCTGATGGGTGGGTCAACTGGCAGAGAGCAGGGATCATCAGTGCGATGGCTTTTGGGCTGGTGGTACTGAGGATTGAAATAGAGGACGGAAGGGACAAGGGCTTGAGATATCACCAATGGGTTGGGAAAATTGTGCCAATGTGCCATCTACTTTATGTAGCTATGGGACTACTTTGGCACAAAAAAAATGCACCAGGCATGGGTTGGGAGATTTGTGCCAGTGTGCGATCTACCATGTTGGCAGGTCCATATCATCAGTCAGTGTCTAACTGGCCTGCTGATTTGATATGGACCTAATTTGCAATCCAAACTTGTGACCAACATGAACTTATCATAGAAATTAGCAGAGTAAATTGCATTACATCACTCTGCAAATTCCTATGATAAGTTATTGTTGGTCATAAGTTTGGATTGTGCAAGCAAAGAAACATAAAATTAGCTTAAGTTTGCTTTCAGAGATTCAACTTTAGAGCTTATGAGCTATTTATCAATCACTGTGGGCCATCACATGACTCAACACTGGACAAGTTACACAGCCAAGCAAACATAACAAATATTAGGAGGTATATGCATTATGCACTGTCATAGTGTTTTCTGTTCTCTTTACTTTGTTCTTTCCCAACTACTTGAACTTCTATACATGTTGGAAATTCAGAACGATTATTCTTCCAATTGCGACAAAATGAGGTATGTGATGTAATGTGCACTGCGCATTACTCAGGAGAAGAATATATATCAAGGGGAATACATAACAATTCTATAAGCCAAAAGAAGAATACCTCTGACAAAAGACAGGTAGCCTCTCCAAGAAACTCTTGCTCCTCTAGCTTAAGCATCTGTATTGCAGAACAGAATAGCATAAGAATCGCCAAGCAGCTGCAAAGAACAACTAAGAATGTATGCTTAATAAATCACAACCCCTAGAATCTTGGCAGAATCTAACAGGGTCATTGAAATGTGGCTCCTAATATAAGACTTGAGAAATGAACAATTGAAAAACAGAGAGAAGCTGTAAGTTAGTGAGTTATATGCTTTGAATAGGCAGGAACTCCTTGTTCTCAGAACTAAGTACATGCATGTGATTCTTTTACGTTTGGGAATTCTATATATATAGTCAAACTTTTAAAGGTATCTGGATGTGTTAAAAGAAAATTTGAGTAACAAAATGAATTTTAATGTAGAGATTTTAGGCTCAAAATAAGTATATATTATTCCATATATATTCGAAATAACTAGTATTTCCTACCCCAACTTGCTTGGAACTGAAAGGCTTGGTTGTTGTTTGTTGTATTCGAAATGGCTAGTATTTCCAAGCATAAAAAAACAAATTTAAACATGGCATTAGGTATAGAGGTAGCAATGAAAACTATACTTAATTCCATAAACCACTTTACCTATGCAAAACAGTAAATGGATCACAAGGTCCTCAATGGTGAAGACATCCCAGCTTTTGTCAGCTTGGAATATCCCAGTTAAAAGTATTGAGTGTGCTACTGTGCTTTACTATTAGCAATTAGCAGACTCAGTGCAAAAGCAAATAGAACACTAGTAATATAGAATTGCAACAACTGTCACCTTTTCACTGACATTATGCAACTGTGGGTCAACGTCAAAAACCTGAAACCTGCAAATAAACTTATCTGTTTAGGCAAAAGGATGGTTAAGAGGTGGCATTCACTCTTGACAATTAATATAAGTACAAAACTGGAGAAATTTGAAGTATAGTATGACAGAAGCTTACACCAATGGCTGAAGAATCTCAAACTGGTACTGCACACTGATTTTTGACATCCAAGTTGGGTTCAAAGAATTTAAAATGACTTCGCTACGCCCAATTTCTTCAAGTGGTCCATCTTTCCTTTTGGAATACACGACCACCATGGGGTTACTCTGAGGGAAAAGGAAGAGAGATTAAGAAAGGGTGGCAACATGCCAACATAAGAACTCAACAAATATTCAGATAAAGTAGCATGTATGCAGAGAGAAAAGGGCTGCAGCTATTTTCCTTCAAGCAGTGGGCAAGCACTGGTACTAGAAAGGAAAACAAATTGATCAACTCGAAAAGCTAATTCTGCGTTGCATTTTCAAAATTCGCTCTCAAGAAAGGCCATGGAAACAACAACTAAATGAAGCTGGAGAAGGTGCCTTGTGGGATTCGCCGTATTCTTATCTTTGGGATAGGAGCAGCCAAATTGCTACCCGCTAAATCCAAATGTGTTGAACCACTATTTAACCCATCTAAAGGGGAATCCATGCTCTATATATCCATATCTCGTATTTATTTTTTTCGCCGTTCGTAGGAATAGCTCGTCCTGTATTGATGGATAAAGATATATCTCTATATATCCCTTTGCTGAGGAATAAGAGTGCTCTCGTCATCCAGCTGCTTTCAAATCTCTATACTTTACTACAACTAGATTTGACAAAGGAAAGGTGTGAGCCTTGATGCCAAGGAAGCAGGACAAAGATTAACCCATTAGCATTCAGGAGGAAGCAATAGAAGATGAAACAATAAAAGGGAAGACATTGGTGCACAGTAAAGCACGTGAGAGAGTACAAAGGCAAGTAGTTGTGTGCATGGTAGGACAGATGAGGTGGTGGGTGTAGGACATGGCAACCACCTGCTACCACAAGGGTGACTAGTTTGGTGGTGAGAGAAAAGAGAGGGGAGGAAGAAGAGGAGGAAAAAGGATTGGAGAAAGCGGAGCTGAATAAATGTATATCACCAGTAGGAATATTGAGAACCGCACAGGACAAAACAAGGTGATTCAGGCACATGAGGATTAATGTACACTGGTTTAAACATTTCTCGGGTGCAAATTAAATGGTAATAAACTGAGGCTGTAAATTAAGCCAAGGCCAGAGTAAGGGGGACCAAAGTGAGGTTATCCTTACTGTTTTCTAGTCTCACTTTAACATTAGAGGGTACAAGAATATGCTACAAAGTTTGATGACATAGGTAAGAAACATGATGGACTATTTTTCACTCTAGGGCCTAATTTCTAAGCTAAGTGGTTAACATCATACGTGAGCTATGATCTAGGAAAGGTAAATATGTCTGGTATAATTAGCTTGCCACTTCCTTTTTATACTTTCCAGACTTCGTGTCACTTGGAATTGATGAAAGTGCTCAATTAATATCACTTTAGGGTTTTTAACAAAACAAAGATGACTTCAACACATGCTACTCAATAAGTGGCATGACATAGCAATATATATATATGTGTGTGTGTGCGCGCGCGCGCCAGTAAAGATACAAAAGCATAATTTAACACAATAGGTAGCTCTCCTGATTGTTTTTTTCCTTTACGAAAGAAAGGTAAACTGGTAAAGGACTAAATGATGCAAGGAAATGAAAAACAGCAACATCGCAAACGCAAGAGGTGCAACAAGAAGAATACCTTGGGAAAATATTCTTGATCACCCAAATTCGAAGCAGAGAGAGATAACTGCAACATGTTGTACAGTCAAAATCAAAACATTACACAACTAAACAAGCCTCACATGTTCAGTGATTAAAACTCTACTCATACAAGCAACAGATACAACAAAAGAAATGCACAACATAACTCATATGTATGACCATAGTCCTCATATGGAGCAAAATTGTAGTACCAAACCCTTACAAAATCATACAAAAACAGGGATATGAAATGACATGGCACCCTACTCAAAGAATTCCATGTAGCTGTACCAACAACATAGCATTAATGAATAAGTTGCTAAGCTATGGGTCTTGGCTGCTTAGCTACAGCTTCAAGTATGCTACACAAATTAAATGAAGACTAAATATCCGAAACAGTTTCCAAAAATTGTATATGTATATCATAAACCGTCTATGACTTAACCATATTTTACACCAGCATCTCTAGAGGCAAAGGACACAAAAGCCGCTGACCGCAGCCACCAGAATTATTGGAAGAGCACCAAACCAGGGGTGCAGCATATTCAAATCAGCCCAGCACCCAATCACCATAGCTTAATGCAGCAGTGTGACGGTATCCCATCCCCAGCCACAGCCCACAGGTCGTTTTCCCGCGCTGCCACTTTCAGATCGTGTGCACCAAATGGTAGCACCTAGACACACAGAAAGGGTAATCCGCAGCTTGACAAGCCCGAGGGGGGGACCAGATAGCTAGCATAGCATCAACCGAAGCATGCTGAGAATTTCCATCGCTCCAATCAGAAGCAGTCAGTAGTCCCCGGTACGGCGGTACCATCATGCGTCCTCCACGGACGCCATAAAACCACAACACCTATCCCCAAAACACGCAAACGGATGGCACGCGGCGGGACCTATCCATCGTCAATTCGCCATCGCCGGGGAGCAATGCCGGTGCCCATGCTCCTGCGCCCGCGCCGAGTGCCCGACTAGCCCTACCGCTCGAGACAGAAGTACACGGCCGCGAGGGGGAGCGAGGGTGGCTCCGTACCTCGATCTGCGTGGACGCGCCGGCGCCGCGGGAGCGGAGGAAGCGATCGGCCGCGGCGGAGGCGGCCTGGGCGGCTTTGGCGGCGGCGGGGCCGACGGGGTGGGCGCCGCCGCCGTGGCCCACCTCGTCGGAGCAGCAGTTCCCCATCGCCGGCGGGCCTCTACCCCGACGTCAGTCGGTCGCCGGCGCGGCGGGCGAGATCTCAGATATCGGAGGGGATGGAGCGCGTGGGGATGGGAGTTGCTGGAAGTAGCCCAAGCCAGCAAAGAGGAGAGCAAGTGGAGTCGTGGAGACGACACGGAGACTTTGGACCCAACCCAACGAAGCAGCACAGTGCGCGCAGAGAGAGAGAGAGAGGGAGAGGGGGCCGGCACGGGGAACAGGGCGGAATTTACGGCTTTGTCCCTGGACGGCTCAGCGACGTTTGACTCTGGCCCGTCCCGTCCCGTTGCCTTTTGTTTGACTGCTGCGTCTGGCTCTGGCCAGTAGAGGCCGGCGTTCTTCTATTTTACTCGAAGTTTTTTCTAAACACAGTACAGAGAACACTCACATAGACGCTCACCGTAAGGCCCCTTCTCTCGTGAATTCAGGACGAGCTCTGCCAAACAGTTTTACAGAGAGAAGTGATTCTCTGCTGATTATGTGAAGTGATTCTCTGAAATGAACTAAGGGGCTGGGAGCTGGAAAAAAGTAGTTTCTCCTGATTCTGTGAAGCGATTCTTTATCCTGATTTTGAGAGTTTACGACAGGGAATCAAAGAGAATCACTTTCAGCCACAGAATCACTTCTCCCAGAGAATAAATCTCTTCTCTCAGAGAATCAGCTCCCATAGAGAATCAGAATCAGATGGAGCTTTACTAAACAGGCCCTAAATATGCGTAGGCAACTTTATCCTATCTTTGAAAGACTTGAACCGATAGATTTTAAAATCGATGAAATCACCACAACCGTCTCACCATCGATGAGAACGTTGTCTACCACTTTCTTCACCATACTAATAGTGTGCTACCTCTGTCTTAAAATAAATGCATTTCTTGTTTTTTAAAAAGTCAAACAAGTTTAAGTTGGACCAAATCTATATAAAAAATTATTAACAATTTTAATATAAAATAAGTATTTTAGATTTATCATGAAAAATATTTACAGCAAATTTATTTGAAAATATAAACAATAATATTAGTTGTTATAAATTTAGTTAAAGTTGAATTTGATTAACTTACTTATATTTTGGAATGAAGCGAGTATATACCTGTAACGGTAAAATGGATAAATCTAATCTAGTACCAATCAATATCAACAAAGACACTATGTTTGTTAGTGGCTTAAGCTTTTCTGATAATGTGAAAACCTGAAAACGTAACAAATTAAAATCCCAAATATGTTGCTTCCTGGTTCAGATCACTTTGATTTGAATTGCTATGTTCTTGTGTTTGTGCAGACAATCCCCATGGCCGAGATCATTACGCATTACAGGCTCCTTGAAATGGTTACTGGACGAGGAGTGGAATTTCATTCAAATGCACTGAACCTTCGCCGTGCCTATTCTGAATTTAGGCCAGTGCATGGAGATGGAGAGTGTTTCTACAGGAGCTTCATATTTTCCTACATTGTAATGTCCTTCCCCCCCTTTGCTTAGAATAAGATTCATGTTTAGTGGTTAACACCCTGGTTTGTGCCACTGAAAAACAGGAGCAAGTTCTTGATAGGCAGGACACACATGAGGAACATCGTCTTCTTGTTGCTGTTAAAGAAGTGGCTAGGCAACATGCGCGCCTTGGGTGGGCCTCCGAATTTTCCAGCAGCCACAAAGTAAGCTCCCGTCTTCTCCGTATTTGGCATTTCTGAGATAAACATGTTGACAGATGATTTTCTTCAAGTTACATCGAGCTGCAAGCTGGATCTGGCATCTCACTTCGCTTTTTTCTTTTGCCATTTGCAGGATATGCACCATTGTTTCACAGTAGTGGCATAGTTGCATGCCATCTGAATTTTACACCCTGTTGACATAGAATTCAAATTTAAACTTATTGGAAATGTAATAATCTAATGCTAATAGAAATACATGTTGAGATAAGCTCACTTTTACAGAACAGAAATAATGAGATTTAACTAGAGAAATTAAAAGGTCATGCTTCTTCCTTACACCAAGATAATGCACTTAGGGCTGCTTCTGTGGTTTACTTTCACCTACTTGCTTACAGTATAAAACATTTTGTTTCTCGACAACTATCTTATAGTTGGTTTACTGGTAGAAGCTTCACATACGAGTCTTATGGTAGTCATATCTGTTCATACCTTGTTATAAGCGGTCAGTATTGTGTAAGCATATTGCAAGATACAGTGCTTATCTGATTATCTGATTCTTTTAGGCATTTAAGAAGCTGATAAAGAAAGTTATGAAATGGAAGAGACACAGCAGATGGAAGGATGTACCGACAACTAGCAGGTTTCTAATATTTCTTTTTTTGCAATTCCATCAAAGTGTTGCTCCAATGCATTCACATAATTTACTGAACATTTGCCCTTTTTTCAGAGAAACTTCTTGCCTTCTTCAGCGGTTATGACAGGACGAATGACAGTGAGTGAAACAACCCCCCCCTTGAACCAAGCATTCCTTCCTCCACTTCTATCCTGCTTAATCGTTCTAACACATTTTGTTGGTCAGTTTTTTCTTTCCTCAGATTGGTAGCAGCTGTCTGGATATGCTCGCACAGTGAAGAGTTCCAACCACTTGTCCTTGGGCCAAAAAAAGATTATACCCTCAGAGATGTAAGTATCCAACAGTTTCCCTTGGGTTCTTGAATTACATAGTTCTAAACTGCTACTGCATCTGTTCGAGAAAACCTGACACGCATTGTACCTTTGCTTACCTCTTTTAAAACAGTGGTGCCTTCACGAAGTTATACAGCGCAAGGTCTTCACAGATCATATTCAGATCACGGCGCTTGTCAGGGCACTTGGGGTGCCGCTGCGAGTGGAGTATCTGTTTCAAGAAGTTGGGCAAGACCTCCACAGTGGCCAAGGCCCCCAAGACGATATGCCATTGCCAAGAAGCGCGTGCTGGCCACGACATCATCATCAACAACCCCCTGATCAGGAAGTTCCCCGTGTGACCCTGCTATACACGCATGAGCACTACGACATCATGTACCCCGACCACGATGGTGTCGGGAGTCAGAACTCTGACAAGGTAGACAGCCCGAAGGCCTATCCCCAAAATTTACTATGCAAAAAGAAAATTCTCATCACATCAAAATACCATAGCATGCATGAAGTACTAAATGTAGATAAAATTAAAAACTAATTACACAGTTTTGTTGTACTCTACGAGACGAACATTTTAAGCCTAATTAATCAATTTTTAGATAATTTTTCACACATACAAACGAAATGTTACAGTAGCGCACGCACTTTAAAAGAGTAAAATTTGGCTGTTTCGGGAACTAAGCAAGGCCCAAGTCAGCACCGGGGAGGCAGCTGCAGCGGGTTGAAATCAGGTGAACAGGCTGCCCGAGTAGAGAGCCCCGCTGGTGAGAGCTCAAATCAACGCACTGCGCAGAGGGAAATTGATTCTGACTGCGGCCCGTGAGTATGACGAGCATTACTGGGTGAAGAGGTAGATGGAGAATTAGGCATACACTGACGAGATGGATAGGCGTATACCTGTGGATTCTGTCTTCTGCTTGCACAAACTGCTGGTGCTAATAGGATGGTCGTTTTCGCTTCACGAGAAACATCTTTGACCGAATATATAAAAATATATATTAATATGTATGATAAATAATAAATATCATTAGATAGATATTTAAATCTAGTTTTTTAATAAATTTATTTAGAGATTAAAATATTACACGTATTTTTTACCAATCGAAGTAAAGTCATGGCACGAAAACCAACGACGACTTATTCAGGCACGGAGGGAATACATCATGTTCATAAGTCACCGCAGCTGATCGTCCCGCTCCTCTGTCGGCAGGTCGCCATCAGCCGCCTTATCCAGCTGTGCGTTCACCAACGACGAGCACAGCACGGATCCCATATCGATCGCGATTCAACAGAGCGGTTACGATTACGATTGGTCAGATTACGGTCGATCGTTCTTGCATTTTGGTTTCTATTTCTAATAAAATAACGCTCGCTATGGTGCTTATTATGTGCATCGATCCTCCTGTCATCTGACGCACGGAGCGCCGCGGATAATAGATCATCGTCCTCGCCGCATGAGAGAGCTCTGCTCATCATTTTGGAGGCTGGAGCTCTGCAAGTGTATGGATCCAACATGCTGAGCACAGATTTCAACAAGGGGTTACACACTTGCAGAGTTCATTCGCATTGTCACGCTTGGGTTACACACACAGTTTGCATTCTCAGGCTTACATAGTTGCATCAAGGAAGGTTCATACTATATACACAGCCGCAAGCACAACAAAACAGAACACATGTTGATATCCATATATGCCCTTGTGAGACGACAGCCACAGAATAGATGACAGCAAAACTCATACTATATAGATGTAGATGTACATAAGAAGGTTGTTGATAAATACGGTGACAGTGCCGTGAAGACAAAGACCGGGGTCGATCGATCCAGACGCACAGGCGCCCTGTTCCGGTTAACAAAATCGAGCTCCTCTGCACACAAACTTAAGAGGAGCCCTCGACTCAAAATGCAAACACAGGTGAAGGCACAAGAGAAAGGTTCCAGAAGAAAATGCAGGCAAGACTCTTCCTCTCCACACACACCACCACTAAAAACTGATGAAAATGTCTCCTTCGCTCTCCCCTCGGCACAAGTTACTGGGACCTGCTGTACAACATGGGGTTAATTCTTACAGCGACCAAAATCTGGAGGCTCTCCCTGCGCCTTTCACCTTTCTCGGCCTTCAGGTTAACGGCTTCGGGGGAAACCAGTAGCACCCTCTTGCATATAGCTTCCCGTCAGAGACAAAAATTTTGCAGCAATCTAAGTCTTCGGTGACCCACATCATGCAAGTTAATAAATACAAGTCGGGGGCGTTACCAACAAAACCAAAATGGACGAGGCAAAAACTAGTGACTGAAAATGGATGGGGTTGCAAAAAGTTATAGCTTGGGGCCTTTGTGGTTAGCGATCCAGCAAGCTGCGGCTCAGTTACTCAGTGTCCTTGGTGGGACCTGAAGTGTCACCATTGGTCAAGGCTGTCTGGACATCATGGTGATTTTCTTCACCAGAGGAAGTCCGGGATCTCCCCGACCTGGCTCGGATGTTTGTACCCATAGGGAATGGTTCCTGACAAAGATCATGACAACAAAATGTCAATCATAACCATACATTTACAAGGATTGCAGGCACAACTATAGTGCAAGTTCTGAAATTAAGACATTGAGACCAGATAAGAATGGTTTGATTGCAAACTGCTCACCCAACTTACTCTACAATACGGAAAAAAACAGTGACCATGATTTGGTGGTGCAAAGAATGCTTACCCCACACGTGAAATGTATCTTAGTTCAATGGCACACAGTACGAAAATATAGATGATAAGGTAACCACAGATGTTTCCCTTTTCTATAATTGTGGACTCAGTGCCATAAAGTCAATTCAGTAATTGGCACATGGCATTTACCTCCCTCTTTTTTATATACACAAAACCTATGACTCTGTATAGCTGCCATTAAAGCATATACAGATGACAACCACGGTGGTATAGGGAAAGACTTAACACAGGGCAGCAGTACATAATGTAATTGAAGAAAAAGTTTGGCAGGGAAAATACCATGTCGGGGAAAACAAAGGTTGAAAAGAAAAAAAAACATACCTGATCTCCTGCATTAGGACCGTCTGAGTGGAAAAGTATGGGGCGGCACCGCTTATCCTCATTCATCAAACTAGAGTTCTGGAAATGAGCAATCAGGGCTGTTTTCCCTTGGATTCTGGCATAAGCGAGTGATGCCACCTTCTCACTGTTGAATTTCTCCCACTTTTTGCCATTAAAACTCTGAAAAAGAAGACAAAATGGCTCAGGGTGGCATGTTGATATTCAAGCTGCATATTTTATCATAGTACAAATTTGGCAAAGCCGTATAAGTCAACCAATGGTGAAAATAGATATTAGTGCCGTATGAAGTACTGCACTTATTCAATTCAATAATTCTCTCACCTGATAAAATGGAATGATATGCTGAGGATTGGTCATGTTGATGAAAGCATAGCCAACATTACATTTATTCTGAAAAGCAGGAGACGATCTCATTTAGTAACATGAACAGGCAAGTACAGTCTAATAGAATATAAGCAAGGTTGCATATGATTAAATTAAACTACCTTAAAATCAATCGGCAAATAAATAAAATCATAAGTTCCCTTATGACTTTCATCAATAGCAGCCAAGAGCATCTTTGAGGTGTACCTGAAACCCAGATGAGGCAATCAGAACAAGAAGTATTGGTGAGACAGAACATTAATGCAGCATAAAATTAGGTGATCTAACACATACTTATTTGGGATATTCTTTATCATTAGTGTAGTTCTTGAGTCCTCCCCCCGCATAATGCGGTCGACATCAAGCTCATACTGCCGTTTATTATCAGACTGATTAACACCTGAGTCATTTCTCCGGCTTCTCATCCGCTCACCAGGTGAATCAAATGACGGAAGGGGAACCATAGGATTCCTTCCATGGAACATAGGGCCCCTCTGCTGAGGAGATGGTGCGCCAATCTGAGCTGGAGACACAGTTTGATCCATGCGATTCCCACCATTGTGAGAAAATATGTTATTTAGCTCCATACCATGAAGCTGAGGACTACCAGGAAATCCCATGCTCCCAACACTTCCAGGATGAAAACTTGATGCCTCTGTCAATTCCCCTGCGTAACCATGCCGCCTGTCCCAAAGTGACGGATTGATTGCTGGTGCAGAGCCCACGTGATGATGATGATGACGCATGGGAAGAACACTCTCAATCATGTGCGATGGTGCTCTTGGAACTCCATGCATTTGTGCAGGGGGGCGAGATGGAACGTTGTTTACATATGATCCCGGACTTTGCCATAGCACAGGAGAATTGGGATGACGATGGAAGTTATTTGAATTGTTCCACATTAATTGGTGACCACGGAGAGGACCGCTTCCACTTCTTGAAAACCCTAGAGCTGCAAAAAATTGGTACACATGCAGGGAATGGTTAAATAACATACATGATCAACATTTCACAGTATTGCTTTCACATTTCACAGTATTAGCTTTATTATTAAAGAAGACAATGCGATGGAATTGAGAGAGTGGTCTGTAACATAGAAGTTTGATAAATCCTAGTGGCATCGTCAAACAAGGATATCAGGATGTCCAAATTTACCGTCACTGGCACGATCAAACGAATGTCCATTGAGGTTGCCAGAACCCACTTTATGAAGATGTCTGCTGTCCACTGCTTCTGCTGTTCTCGAGTTGCTATTAACGCCGACTGGTGCCATTGTATTTAGATTGTAAGAGGCACCATTAGTTGCTCCATTATGAACTTCAGGTAGGGAATGTGGTTGAAGAGCACCCATGCCTTGAAAACCATAATTCATATGTCCATTCATCCGGCCAAGTGAGTGGCTGAGCTCAGCCAGGGAAGCCTGGTTACTATGAGTTGCAGCAGATGCAATTCCAATGGGAGAGGACAGGCTCTGTGGGATGGTAGAGGATAGGCCCGGAAAAGACGCCTCTCTGAATGGGCTCATTGATGTGAGAAGTCCAGAATGCAAACCATGAATACTCCCATTTTCGCGGCCAGAAGATGCCATTGCTGACATATTAGATGAACCTTGAATAGTGATCCTCCATGTCAGCAAATGCAGATATAGACATTAACATATAATAAGATGAAAAAATAAATAGCATACCCAAAGAAGGCATCGGAGGGCTATTTGTGATGGGACTGCCCAGTTTGCATACACCAAATTCTTCCTGCCCCAACTCTGGAGACGTGTTCTGCATTAAGCTGTTATAGAACAACATTAAAATTAATGTTAGAGCAGTGACTAAAGCCAACGTATTCGTATCATGTTCAAAAGTTTGTACAGTGGAACCAGGATTAGAACACTACATCATATAATAATAATTGCTATTTTTCTAAACAAATTAAGTAACTAGCATACATTCTATATCAATCAATACACATAAATGCGATAAAAAGAACTGGGAATATATGCGAATATAGCAGAAAAATGTTTTGATTAGAACATTAGAGCCCATACACAGAAAATTAGGTATTCATCTAAAATCCAGTTACCATATAACTAATGCGCATACTATCCTCAGTGGTCGCAAGAATTATTCTGTGTGTGTGTGGGTTGGGGGGGGGGGGGGGTTCTAAGTTTCGTTCAGGACGCAATCAAACGATCGATGGGTGAATATGGATTCCAAAAGTAAAAGGTACAGATGATATGAAATACGAGAATGAGCTTTGACATTTCAAAGACATACCGTCTAGTACCACCCAGACGACTGGTCTCCAATTTTATTTTCTTGCCAGCAAGATCACTCCTGTTTAAAGCACGAACTGCAGCTTCAGCTGCTCTGACATCATAAAATTCTATAATTTTGTGATGCCCTTTTTGCGAAGCATCCCGAATCTGCAATTAAAATTTAAGACATTATAGTTCTAGTTATAATGGAGCAGAAGTTAATGTAAGAGCATAGCATACCTCCTTGATTTCACCATAGTCGCTAAATATCTGATGGATATCATTATTTGTAACAGATTGGTCAACATTGAATACTACAAGCATTCCCTGGTTAATATCCTTTTCCGAGGGATTATCCTAAGGGGGGAAAATTGACAATTAGCACAAGCCTTAGGAAAAACATTCTTGTTATCAAAGGCAAAACCATGTCTCCAAATCAAGCCAGGAAGACAAAAACTTGTGAATACCTTCGGAATGGAGTAATGTATGTCAAGTTTTCTACGTCTGAGTGGCTTGTTTTGAAGTGACCTCATGGCATTCCGTGCTGACCTTATGTCATAGTAAGATATCATCACAAAACCACGATGTTTACAGGCGGTGTAGAGGTTGCTGATATCTCCGTAATGCTGTGGTGAAAGAGTAGATGGCTTTGAGAAACAAATATGTGTGCAAGAATAATAGGTTGAGCAGAAAATGGAAAAAGGGAACAAACCTCAAATAGGAGCTTTAATTCAGAATCCTCAACATTGCTATTAATGTTTCGGACAAAAAGAGTTCTGGATGGGTGTTCCCCATTAGGATGTTCACCATTCAATGTGCCATTTAGCAACACAAGACCCTCATTAGCTCCACCATTAGGTTCTGTATTTTTTTTATTTTCATCGGTTTCCAGTTCCATCCCGCCTCCACTGTAGAATATATCATCATCAACATCGTCACCGTTGTTAGCATGGGCTGGGTACCCAACTTCATCAAGAACACCTGATAGCAGGTCATCATCATCAGGAAGTATGTTTCCTATTATTTGGGCCTCAATTTCCTCTGTTAACTCAAAGGGCTCATCATCAACATGAGTTGGATCGACCTTTTCAACTGGCTGGCGTACAAGGACATTCTTGGATCCCAGTCTCACTACAGTTTGAAGTATAGAACTGGTTAGGAAGCAATAAATAGAAACAACATATTGCTTACTACAATACTAGCAAATTAGCAATGACAGAATCAGAGTGTTCAAAAACTCAATTCTTGCACTAGAGGTGCCAGAAAAATAGAACAATATATCAAACTAAAGCGAAAGGATTCTTTTGGCCAAAGAAAAAGAAAAGTGGGGATAAAGCAAGCAGGATTCTTTCAAAAATAATATGGAGAGTCTTTTATTTTTTTTGTCTTCCCCTTCCATATTCACTCATATCCTGTGTTGTACTTTTTATTCCTTTCTCTTAATTTCAAGGTGAGGCCATACAGAAAAGATGCCATGGAATGGTACAATTGCCAATAGATATGTTAGATGTAATACAGTTCATTGCCTTTGCTATAACCAAGTGAATAATTTCCATGCTTCAGATTCCATTGCCTTTGCTATAACAAAGTGAATAATTTTCATGGTTCAGGTTCGCTGCAGCAATCAATTGCTCTGATTAAGTAGATGCAAGTGCTAAAGTAAAGTGTCTCACGTTTTTTGTCAAAAATTTCAGATAGGGAGCTTGAGAAAAGCCCATTCTCATTGTATGCCTCATTTGGATTAGTCCTCCTCCCGTCAGGAAATAAAGATGAATCAGATTGGTGGTTAGGGTCTTGATCAGCTCTCCATAGAGATGGTGGCAAGTTAACATGTCTCTCTTGACCAAAAATCTTGTGCTCAAGGCTAAACGCAGTCTTCTGGTCCATCAGCTTATATGGTTGTAGATCTACTCGACCCGCAGTTTTTGTCCCAATAGGTTGGGGTTTTTCAATTGGAGAAGATGCAACTGACTTGCTTCCTGGCAACAATAGAAACATCTTGTTTTGAGAAGGCATCATTATAACAAACTACAAAACACACAAGCCATCGCAATAACAAATAGAGACTATGACACCAGACCCAAAGAAAAAAAGGAATAATAAAAGGAAAAAGTAGCAGCAACCAACTACTTATCAGGGGATAACCTGTACAGATCATTTGTCAACAATCCTTTGCAAACCAAGGTGAATAAAAAACAATGACTTGACCAAAATATAGGAAAAACAAATTAAACTTGCAATAAATCATATCCATCACAACAACAACGAAGCCTTTATTTCCAAGCAAGTTCTGATAAGCTAAAATCACATCCATCACATGCAAACAAATTATTTATGTATTCATAGGAAAGCATTGCGATCCTTGTGTGTTATTTAGCCGTGCATAAAAGGTTGTGACTCATCAAATGCACAAAATGCCCCGAACAACGTGAATTTTGCAGCTAAAAGGCCATCCTTAACACGGAAATGAGCAAAAAGCTAAGAGAGAGTGCATCAAATTCAATACTCACCGATGTGATGAGGCAACGCTTCCGGCTTCCAAAATCCGACCTGCCTCTGCAAAGATAGATCAACAATTAGTGCATGCCATAGTCAAGATCAATAATCAGGTGACAGAATAGAAGGTGTAAAACATGAAGAACTCAAACAAGTTATCATGTGGCCGTAGCAGAAACAAACCAAAAATTGGGGGGGGGGGGGGGGGGGGGGGGGGGGGCAATAACTGGAGCAACAATTCTTCAATTGCGGATGACTACCTCTGTGGGAAGGCGAAGCTCCTCAGAGAAGGAGGACGCGGCAATGGTGGGATTGCTGAACTGGGAGAGGTGGCGCCTCTGATCCATAACTTGAGATGGCATCCTGCAGGAGCCCATACAATATAGCGTGTTAGACGCAAACCCTGACAACAGCACGGCAGCTGAATAGCTCAATTGCACGGGATCAAGGCAAAATTGGTCAAATTTTGCAGAAATGATGGAGAGTCGGGGGGAATTTTGCAGCTGAGTAGCAATTTTGCGCGCAGAAATTCGTAATCCGTAAAAACCGAGCAAGTGGCGGTAGAAAGGAAAAAAAAAGGGGAATTTAGTTCGTGCAAGCTTCAAAAGTCAAAAGTTTTGAATCAGAACCAGTAGATTTGACAAATCAGAGTGGGAATCCCACAAACTTGTGCTGGAAATGTTTAATTTCCCCAATAAAACAGCACAGAAGATGTGGAATTTAATGCGCCTCGGGCTGTACGAGCCCCAAACACGCAAGTATCTTGTGATCAAAGAAACCACGAAGACAAAACGAAGAATTCCGCTCAGCCCAAGCCAAATTACCTTACCACCCCCCGAATTGAAGCTCAGATCACACACAGAACCAGCAAGGAAACAAGGCGACCTTCCGAAATTTCCCAAAATTCAAGCATCCCCAGGCGACGAAAACAGCAGGAAGCAAGCGAGGGCTCACCAGATCGGCGCCTGTGGCCACCTCTTCCTCCTCAGAGCGAAAAGCTGGGGCCGAATTCACAAGCGGCAGCAGCAGGCGGAAGAGATGCCCCCATGCCCCGCGACCGGGGCCCCCCTCTCCGAGCTCGAGCCCGGGCGGATCACGCGGCCCGTCGGGCGGCCGGGGACCCCAATGCGACGCCGGGTCTGCGGAGCCCCGCCCGCGGGGGCGCGACGGAAGGACGTAAAGCTACGGACACCTACCTAACCCTAGAGCGACGCGACACCAGCGGCGGCGACGACGACGACGACGACGGCCCGCCCCCGGCCGCTGGCCCCCATTCCGGCGCTCGCCCCCCGTGCCCCCGCTCCGCCGCCCGTGTGGTGTGCCCGCCGGATTTCTTCGCCGGAGGCTTGCTGGCTCCCGGCGAGGGCTCCCGGCGAGGTGGTGGTGGGTGGTGAGACGAAGCAGAGACGCGGGCCTCAGGGACAGGGGAACAACAACTACCTACCCAAATGCGGGCGGCGAGACAGGGGGGCACGCATTTTATACCGCACCCCGCGGTGACGCCCGGTGACCGCAACCGCGGAGCACGGGACCGCGCCGCTCTCGCTGGACCCGGGGCCTTCCCTACCTCACTCGCTGACAGACCCGGCCCCACGCCTCGACGGGTTGACCTGTCAGTGGGTGGAGACGGAGGTGGGGTCAGCATGGCAGTGGAGTGCGGGGGAGAGGGCGGTGCTGCGTGGGGAGGTGGGTTTAAATTTGGGTGGTGGGAGACGGCTTTGGGCTGAGTTGGTTAGGACAAGGCATCGACCGATCGATCGGCCTTGCTTGCTTGACCCTTGGAGGAGTCGAGTTGCTTGCGCCGGAGATTTAGATGCTTCTCTTCTCTCTCTGGCATGCGCTTGGATAAGGTTACTTTACCCATTTCAGTATACTTTCTAACCTACAGTAAGCGTTCAACCGTAAACCCAGCTTAGATTCGGCTGTCTTTCCGATTCACGCGACACATACATGCGGAATTTCTGGTAAATTCATGGGTTCCTCAAGCAGCCTAGGATTGATGGATGATTCGGTTTTACTTCTGTTGTATTAAAAGTTGGGGTCGAGGGCACCGTGTGCTACGGCACTATCTCTTTTGGCCTTTGATAGTGGGAGGACTGTTTCCTCAAATTGATGCCTCCTTTTTGTAGAGAAAAAACAATGGAAATTAGTCATTGATTGCTAGTCTTTTGCGGAACACGTTTGGCTGTAGCCATGGATAAAAATAGAAATGTCCAACTATATCGTCTCAGTATCCGAAGGGGATTGGTGCAGCTTATCATGTAAGTTTTCACTAATATATTGCACAGTAAGCGTATCGATTTTTCACGGTTATCACGACTTATCTTGTGGTAACTTATTTTCCATGTTTTTTGTCTATCCCTTCAGGTGTTGATTGTGATCTATTCATTTACCTTGTTTAAATAAATGTTCTTCCTTAGAGGTAATGTAAAAAAAGCAAAGTGAACAAATGTGCACATTTAGCGCTCGAGGTGATTATAAGCTCACATATAATTTCAAGCAAACGTGTACATTCCTCAGTAAATCCATAGTTGCGCGTGCATCCGGTTTTACTCCCTCAATTGAGAGCACCTGAAGATGATGCATTGGCGCATTGCACTTGGAGTTTTGGTCTTTGATGGTGGCTAAAGTTGCTCTTGGAATCGACACCTTCCTTATTCAACATAAGGGGAACTCATCGTTCAATTCTGACATATTTGTGGAGCGGCATATTTTGCTATTGCTATAGCCAAAAATAGAAATGCCCTACTATATTATATCACCTTGAGTAGAAAAATGGGGATAAGTTACTTAGCACGCAATTTTTGTGAAAAAAAGGGCATGTTTCCTAAAATGGACTCTGCCTGACCGTTCTTGTAGTATATCGGTTTTTTAGGATTATGGCATCTTTATCTTTTGACTTCTACTGCTACAACCTTGCTACCGTATAATCAATAGCTGTATTTCCCCATATGTTGCTGTATGATCTACTGTGCCACAGTTCGTTTTCTAAAGAAAAAAAAGGAAGTAGATGCTTTTTTTTTTTGCTTCGGTGCTTCGTGGAAATGGCGAGCAGTGTCTACGATGTGTACTAGCCAAAGATGGTTTCAACATCACAAATCTGATCATAATTAAAGCATGTAGACTGCGGAGTGTAGCGTTCTGTGTTAACTTTAACCCGTGAAAACGCAAATGGAGTAACGATCACCCAAAAAGTAGCAACCCGGAGGTCGGAGGAAGAAGTGCAGCTGCTTGTGCATCCACGGACCGACCCCACCGCCGCAGCCTTTGGCGCAGAAGATCCCTGCCCGGGCCCGCCAATTTACCGCGCCTCACAGTTCGAACGGCCGCGCGGGGCCCGCCCGAACCCAACCTGTCCTCGCGTGCGTCAGGACGACGACGGACGGACGGAGCCGACCCCGCCGCACCGCGGGGCCCGCCGCCCTCCTCGTCCTGCGAAGCTCCCTCCTCTACTCCCACTGGCAGTGGGCTCCCGTCCATCCGGGCCCCGCCGGGCAGCGAGTGTTGGTAGACGCCGCCCGCGTGGGGAAAAGGACGCGGCGCGCGGAGGGGAGGCCAGGCGCACACGGAAGATTCGGAGGGATCAATCAAAAGCCCGCCGGCCGCCGGGCGGGGCAGCGGCGGAAAACCACCGGGATTTTCGCACCCCGCCTGTCTGCGTGCGCGGGAAGGGTTGCGTGTTTTTCCGCACCAAGAAGATACCCCCCCTATCTCCGCGGCCTACTAGTACGTAGCCCCTAGCGTATATGCCAGCCTCCGCGAGACGAGACGGGCGTGGTGTACACCGTACGCAACGGGCTACTACGGCGGGCGAACGGGGGCCAGGTCGGGTGGGCCCGAGGATGACGCGCGCCCTTCCGGTACGTCGGTCACGTATAATACTTACTACTCCCTCCGTCCCACGATATAATCATTTATCGATTTCTGTGCATCACGTTTGACCGTTCGTCTTATTCAAAAAATTTATAAAAATATAAAAATAATTATGATATACTTAAAATATATTCAATGATGAAACATGTCATAACAAAATAAATAATATTTTTATAATTTTTTTGAATAAAACGAACAGTCAAACGTGAACAGAAAAAGTCAACGAATACTTATATTGTGGGACGGAGGGAGTAATACACTGTATCGGCTACGTTTTCTCCTCCGCTGCCACTGTTACCGTGCTTGCTTTTTTTTCACCACAAGCTTACGGATGAAGCTAATACATTAAGCACTACAGTAAAGCTACGCAGACGAAATAACGGATGTACTACGACGGTATACATATAATTTCTCCTCTCCTGCCAGGGTCTATGCAGCTTTCACCTCTACTCCCGTGTCCGTGATAAGAGAGCCTACGCGTGTGCTGGTACCCAATTTGGCCGTAGTAAAAGCCATCTACGTCAACACCTCTATTTGTTGCAAGTAACCGATTCCCGCACGATCTGTATAGCCAATTAAAATTGTTCGATCGTGTCAGTATAGCACATTAGCGGCCAAATTGACCTATCAAAAGGGTTACCACGTCGCGCAGCCCATAGCCTCCGTACCTTGCCGCCCTAAACTTTTTCTGTGGCGCATTGCAGGTCAGGTCACACCCTAAAGACCAAACAAGATCCAACGGAGGAGCATCTATGAAGCCGTCCAAGCAGAAGCAGCTCACTCCATCCGCCCCGATGCTAAACCAACAACCGATTGATGGATGTGCTCCTAGCATGAGCACCATCACATCAGCTTAACTACTCCCCCAATCAACCGCGCTGCATTTTTCTTTCTTGCTAGATGCTGGACGACGATCAGAGCTAAAAACCTGTTCGGTTAGTGCTGTGCCAATTCTCTGCCTGCAAAGTATCAAAAAAAAAATCTCTACCTGCAGATTCATTTCTTTCTGATCCTCGCAGGGATGAACTGAAAAAAAAAACACACTGTCAACTGCTGAGCACTGATCCAGGGGAGCCGTGGGAGAGAAAGAGAAGCTGGTGTCATGTCATGCTGGGGCACCGGGGGACCAGACAGCAGGTGTCGACGAACAGGGAAACTGGGGCCTGGGGGGCTCATTTCCTCTGTTGCAGGCCACGCCATTGTTTATGCCTTGTTTAGTTTCCGAAATTGAGGCCGCGGAAGCAGCCCCCCGAATTGGGACTGGCCGGCCTGACGCGGGTCGGCACTGTAGCATTTTGTTTTTTTTGCGAAAAATTGTCTAAAAATTTATTAATTAGGCTCAAAATGTTCGTCTCGCAGAGTACAACAAAACTGTGCAATTAGTTTTTGATTTTATCTACATTTAGTACTCCATACATGTTATGACATTTTGATGTGACGGGGAATCTTCTTTTTGCATAGTAAATTTGGGGGTGAAATTTTGGATCTAAACAAGGCCTCAGAGTCAAATTTGAGTCTTTTGGAGTGCGTGCGCTACTGTAGCATTTCGTTTGTATATGTGAAAAATTATCCAAAAATTAATTAATTAGGGTCAAAATGTTCGTCTCGTAGAGTACAATAAAACCGTGCAATTAGTTTTTGATTTTATCTACATTTAGTACTCCATGCATGCTATTACATTTTGATGTGATGAGAATCTTTTTGCATAGTGAACTTTAGGTGTAGAATTTGGGATCTAAACAAGACCTTAGTTCCAAACTTTAGGCGTCAAAGTTTAAAAAACATCATAAATGCTTTGTTGTATTATTTTATTTATACTTGTAAATAATTATCTAAATATTGATTAATTAGGCTCAAAATGTTTGTCTCGTAAAGTACAACAAAACTATACAATTAGGTTTTGATTTCATCTACATTTCATACTCCATACATGTGCCGACATTTTGATGTGACGAGAATCTTCTTTCTACGTAGTGAAATTTGAGGGTAGAATTTGGGAAGCTGCCTCAACTCAGGCCTTGTTTAGTTCCCCAAAATTACCCCAAATTCTACTATGCAAAAAGAAGATTCTCATCACATCAAAATGTCGGGACATACATGGAGTACTAAATGTAGATGAAATCAAAAAATAATTGCATAGTTTTGTTGTACTTTACGAGATGAACATTTTTAGCCTAATTAATCAATGTTTGGACAATTATTCACAAATACAAACGAGATGCTATAGTGACGTACTAATGGTAAAATGTCAAGTCTAGCATACCAAACTTTGGAACAAGGCCCAGTACAAAGGCCTTGTTTAGTTCCAAAAAACAACTCTCAAATACACTATGCAAAAAGAAGATTCCCCGTCACATCAAAATGTCATAACATGCATGGAGTACTAAATGTAGATAAAATCAAAAACTAATTGCACAGTTTTGTTGTATTCTGCGAGACCAACATTTTGAGCCTAATTAATTAATTTTTGGATAATTTTTTACAAATACAAACGAAATGATACAGTAGCGCAATGATTACGAAGTGACATCTTATTTTCAAATTCAACCTCCCAATTTTAACGTCGCCAAAGTGTACAACAGTAGTAGTGTGTCTGCTCGTTGAGCCTAGCCTGAGTCACTGCAAGGTGGGCCCAACATTCCATTCCCACGCTGAGTCACTGCAAGGTGGGCAGTCCAGACAAAGGCATCTGACACCGTACCCCCCCCCCCCCCCCCCCCCCCCCTCTCTCTCACACAGTGAAATCCATCCCTCTGATCACTACTGTGCTGTGCATGGCGATGGGCATGGGCAGCAGCTGAGCTGAGCAGCATGGGGGTGGGGATAGGCGCGGCTGGCCCCCACATGAACCTATCAGGAATAAAGATCAAAGATGCTGCTATGCTATCCACACCACAGCCTCGTTGTTGGTGTCGCGCACACTGTCACTCGCGCGGATTATCCCCATCCGTCACGTTTGATCATCGCCATCGTCTTCCATCCGAGTTGGACAGACTGTTGCTTTGGGTTGGACCAGCAACTTGTTCATCCACAGATGCTCTTTTTTCTTTTCCCCTTCCCTTTTTTTACGTACGTACTCCTATTGTACAAAGAATTTGACCCAGAGGCAGGTTAGCAAAAGCAGGGGTGGAAAAAACAGCAGTACAGGCTCTGATTCGATTAGCCAGCAAGTTGATTATATTCCTTTCATTACGTTTTACTCGTATGTTTGTGATGTGAAGCAAGGCATCCCCGGTTAGGATTAGAAAAAGAAAGGACGCCAAATTAAGGTCTTGACATCGCGGTAACCATCCGTAACATCTGGGAGCACATGCGCGTCAGGTTAGGAGCAGTATTGAAGAACAATGGACATTCCCGCATGCAGCTTTGTTTATTATTGCAAACCTGTTACGGTAGGATGCTGCTTCTGTGGCATTGTGTCAAGAAAGGCCGCGAATAAATAAAGGGCGAGAAAAGGACGCCATGCTCGCGGCCTCTCTCTCCTCTGAGGGTCGCCATCCTCCTGAAAGTCCCTCCGTGTCTTTCTTTCTTGTTTTCTTCCAAAAAAGAAAATGCCCATCGGCAGTGACTTGTTTGGGAGGTTATATATATGCTTAGTGGATATACTATACAGTAATATAGTAGTACCATATCACTGTACTACACTGTTGTGGTTAGATTATATTCTTTGTACGCCAGCACGCCTCGGATGGAGTAAAGTAGTGTACTGAATTTCCAGCGGCTTTGGGACTCACGCAGCACGGGATAGGTTATTAAACAGATAACACCTGGGCGCGGAGAATACTACAATACTACTTCTGTGTAGTGTACATCACTGAGTAGAAACAAAATATTTGTTCATCTGTTTTTTAAGGGACTGGTTGACTCTGGGGAATTGTACATGATGGGTGAATTGTCACGACATGAGTTAGTATCAAGTCTCAGCTGACGTCAGTATGTAACACCGGGCATTGGCGTGCCTGTAAAATTCCGCGCGCATTGACGTACCTGTAAAATTCACATTGATGCACCTGTATACAGAGTTCAGCAGGAAAAAAGGAAGGAGATTGGTTCTGATGCTACGGTCGCAAACATGCATGCATATATGCTGTCTAGCGGTACTCCGGTCCGATCCCATAAGACTAAGCCCTCGTTTAGTTACCAAATTTGTGGGCAAATTTTGGCCTTTTGAGGTGCCTACGCAATGTAGTATTTTGTTTGTATGCATGAAAAAATTGTCCAAAAATTGATTAATTAGGCTCAAAATGTTCGTCTCATAGAGTACAACAAAACCGTGCAATTAGTTTTTGATTCCATCTACATTTAGTACTCCATGCATGCTATGGCAATGGGAATCTTCTTTTTGCATAGTGAACTTTGGGGGTAAAATTTGGGATCGCCTTGTTTAGATGCCAATTTGGCACCCCCAATTTGGGAGTTGGAAAACCGATGCACACTATAACATTTCGTTTGTATGTATAAAAAACTATCTAAAAATTGATTAATTAGGCTTAAAATGTTTGTCTCGTAGAGTACAACAAAACTGTGCAATTAGTTTTTGATTTTATCTACATTTAGTACTTCATGCATGCTATGACATTTTGATGCGATGGGAATCTTCTTTTTGCATAGAGAACTTTGGGGGTAGAATTTGGGATCTAAACAAGGCCTAATAAACTAGAAGATCAAACAAGAGGGCCTTGTTTAGTTCCTAAATTTCATCCCCAAATTTCACTATGTAAAAAGAAAATTATCATCACATTAAAATGTCGGCACATGCATGGAGTACTGAATATAGATGAAATTAAAAACTAATTGCACAGTTTTATTATACTTTGCGAGATGAATATTTTGAAACTAATTAATTAATGTTTTAATAATTATAAAAAATATATATTAATATTTATAGTACATAATAAATATCATTAGATAGATATTTGAATCTAGTTTTTTAACAAATTTTTTTGGAGATTAAAATATTACACATATTTCTACAAATCGAATCTAAATCGTGGTACGAAAACCAACGACGACCTATAAAAAGGGACAGAGGGAGTACAAACGAAATGTAGGCCTCGTTTAGTTCCGGATTCCGGACGGCCGGAATCGGGACTGACGCGCCCAGAAGCAATAAATGTGCACCGTAGCATTTCGTTTGTATTTGTGAAAAATTGTCCAAAAATTTATTAATTAGGCTCAAAATGTTCGTCTCATAGAGTACAACAAAACTATGTAATTAGTTTTTGATTTTATCTACATTTAGTACTCCATGCATGCTATGATATTTTGATGTGACGGAAATCTTATTTTTACGTAGTAAACTTTGGAGGTAGAATTTGGAGTCGCAGGGAGTGTGTTTTGAACCGCACTGCACGATGCAAGGGTTTTAGTGCAAGAAGCACGCCGTACGTTCTTGCAGCGGCAGCATTCGCGTGCGCGCGAAACGCTTCCGGCGTGACGCGCCGCTGCCGTTCCATCCCATCCCGGGTAGAGGGAAAAGCTTCCGTCGTGGCGGCAGACATCCACATCCTGCCCTGGCTTGCTCAGGCAGGATTAAATTAATCCGTCCCCGGCTTTTCTCTCTCTTGGCAGGTGTGTTTTGGACTCGCCTGCAAGCTTAGCATTCCGTGCGGGCTAATCAAAACTGCGTAACGTTCCTGAATCTGACTTCTTGTCTTTAACCTTGGGCCTTGTTTAGCCCTTGTTTACTTCTAAAAAACAATCCCAAAGTTCACTATGAAAAAGAAGATTTAATCACATCAAAATGTCATAACATGCATGGAGTACTAAATGTAGATGAAATAAAAAATTAATTGCACAGTTTTGTTGTACTCTGCGAGACGAACATTTGGAGCCTAATTAATCAATTTTTGGATAATTTTTCACACATACAAACGAAATGCTACAGTGGCGCAATGATTACGATGTGACCCCAAACCCCCAAATCCTCACCCCCTATTCTCCATCTAAACAAGGCCTTAGATCCCAAATTCTACCCTAAAGTTTGCTATGCAAAAAGAAGATTTCCATCACATCAAAATGTCATAGCATGCATGGAGTACGAAATGTAGATGAAATAAAAAACTAATTGCATAGTTTTGTTGTACTCTATGAAGCGAACATTTGAGCCTAATTAATTAATTTTTGGACAATTTTTCACACATACAAACGAAATGCTACAATGTGCGTCGGTTTCTTAACTCCCAAATTTGGGGTGTCAAATTGGCATCTAAACAAGGCCGTTTAGATGCTAAATTTGGCTCCCAAATTCCACTGTGCAAAAAGAAGATTCTCATCACATTAAAATATCGACACATGCATGGAGTACTGAATGTAGATAAAATTAAAAATTAATTGCACAGTTTTGTTGTACTTTGCGAGACGAACATTTTAAGCCTAATTAATCAATGTTTTGACAATTTTTTACAAATACAAACAAAATGCTACAGTGTCGCATTTATTACAAAGTGCAAACTTTGCGCCAAAGTTTGGCAACCAAAATTTGGATCTAAACAAGGCCTAGTTGGAAGCGTGCCCATCGGCCTGCCCCCGGCCACCGCGTGGACGGGAACATATTCCCTCCGTATCACATTTAGAGGTTGTTTTGGATAAGGTTCTAGTCAAACATTAGAAATATAAACCATTAATAACTTTTAAGTCGTTGAGTTTGAAAGTGTAAAAACTATATGAATAGATTTGTCTTAAAAAATATTTTTATAAAAGTATACATATATTATTTTTTAAATAAATATTTATTTTTGTAAAAATAAGAAGTCAAAGTTACATTTTGGAGACCGTGTTGTTGTCCAAAACGACTTCTAAATGTGATACGGAGGGAGTATATCAGTTATAAGGTATAGTGAAATCTGTTCATTTAAATTTGAATTCTTGACTCAGCACGACAGATGAGCATACATACTTTTTTTTGTTTTTTGGCTTTTTTTTAAAGAAGTTCACAAATACGTCCTTGGTGGAAAGATTTCAAAAAATGGACCCTAGGCTCGGTGTCATGATTCATGGCGCCGAGAACCTCGACGCCACAGTCCGTGGCGCCGAGGCCAGCACGTAGCCAGCCGATGTGGCATCCGACGTGGCAGGGGCTCGGCGCCATAGACCTCATGGCGTCGAGGTTACACGTCTCGGCGCCATAGTCCATGGCGTCGAGCCAGCGCGCAGCCAGCCGATGTGGCATCCGACGTGGCAGGGCACCAAGATCCACGGAGCCGAGCTCGGCGCACAGATTCGTGGCGCCGAGTGTTTGAATAGGGCTGGCAGCCTCTTCCTCGCGCTGTCTCTTTCCTCCTCCGCTCGCTCCCTCTTGTTAGTTGCGCCGCCGCCAGCTCCACTCTCCAGCCGCCGCACCGCCTCTCCGCCTCCCCTCTTTGGCCGGCGCAGCCCCCACGCATCCCCGCCGCCCTTCTGCCGCCGCCGGCCGTCCGCGCCATCCCACCCCGACCCCCTGCGCCGCCCATCGTCCGGGGCCGGCTGCACGGTTGTCGTTGCGCTTAAATTTTCATATCGCTTTCTATCTGCAACTTATGATAGTAATTTTTTTATAGTTGTCTAAGGCCCTCAGAAAACTGTGGTTTTGTTAGCTGGGTCGATCCTCCTCCTATTCATTCATATCAGGAGTACATCTACTACCTACAGAATCGTATCTTTGATCTAGAAATGAACATGAGCAGCGGTAACAAGGATGATGGTTCAGAGGAGGCATTGTGCACGGATCTAGATTGCAGCTGCGCATGTCACAAGATGGATGGACCTCCGCCACCAGAGTCTCCTCCTCTGCCGCCGCCTACAATTTCATGATACTATGGAGAAGGTGCAACATAGTTTGCTATGTGAGGACACTATTAGGAGTAACCTATCGTAGTCACGTGCTACATCCATGTTCTTGTTGTTGGTTTGAATTACCTAAGGCATGTTAGGTTTAGTAGAGGACATGTTTACCCTCGTTTGGTACAGTTCCTCACATGCCACTACATGTGTTCTGCATTTCTATTATCTACCGCACTATGTCGTAAGTTTTTAATTCATATCCCGTGCGACCAAAATAAAAAATGCACTGCTTGACAACCAACCATATTTAAAAGTGCAACATTATTCATGGATTAACCATGAGAGAATTAAAAGTGCATTACATGAGAACAAAGCACAATAGTCCAATACTCTAAAACATTGCACATAACTACTTGCTAAGACATGCAAATCTAGAGTCCTACTGAGTGCACCGAGGCCATTTTCCCTTCCCCAAAGCATCGGGATTCTCCTCCAATGCTTCTTTCGCACGACGAGCATGCTCAAGCTTCTTATCCCTCTCTGAAAGTGCAACTAGGCACTTAATCAATTTTGGTGATTAATAACAATATAAATTTGGATATAATGCTTTGAATGAGTTGTGCAGGAATAAAATGAAAAGAAAAGAAAACAAATGTGAAAAGAAGGTCCCCAATTCGATTTCATATGGTGGTGGATTCGATCGAAGAATTTAATTTGATTTTCGGTTTGAATTTGAGTATAGGACCACCGTACTATCAAGGGGGACGTGTTCGACAAATTCTAGTTGTTAAAAGTGCTATGCTTGAGATGAAAATCCACTTGAGAGACACACATAGCCTCATTCACATGTTTTCTGCGTGGTCGGAACTTAGGTCGGAAGATCCGACCAGAAGTTCCGGCTGGCTCGGTTTCGAGTTGATTTCCATCGGAAGATCCGATCCTAGCATCGGAACATCCATCGGAAGATCCTACAGTGTGTCAGATCTTCCGGGACTTAGCCAGATTCCAGCCTTTGAGTGTGTCACTTGCAAGTTCCGACCCCTGGACGAAAGATCCGATCGGAAGTTCCGGCCAGCTCGGTTTTGGTTTGTTCTGGGGCCGGAAGATCCGACAATCAATCGGAAGATCCGATGCCTGGAACTGTACAGAGGGTCTCTTTCTCTATTCTGTCATTTGCCGGAAGTTCCGGCCCTCATCGGAAGATCCGACTCTATGTCGGAAGATCCGATGCCTGGAATCTTTTTGAGGAATTCTAACACTGATCTGTCATTCTTCGGAAGATCCGACACATGGTCGGAAGATCCGATACCCCTTCGCAGAACACATAACGGTCACTTTTTGGGGGGTTGGTATATATACCCCTTCACCCCCCTCATTCATTGCTGCTGCCTCCACTGTCCTAACTCGTGACAAGCACCCACTTGAGCATTCATTTCACTCCTCCACTCCCTCCCAAGCTTGATTCTTGCAAGGATTCACCTAGGGTTTGAGTGAGAGAGAAGATTGGTGGTGTGAAGCTAGTGCTAACATTGAGTTCTCACTTGTTCATCTCTTGAAGCACTTGAAGCAACTTTGATTCGTCGATTCACGTTTGTTACTCTTGGAGCTTTTCTCCTAGACGGTTCGAGGTGCCGGTGAGCTCCCATCCCTTTGTGGTTGAGCCCCGGAAGTTTGTATCACCCCTCTCTTTGTGAGAGCCAATAGTAAGTGACTCAATCCTCCTTTGTGGTTGATTGAGGGAGACTAGGGGCTAGTGTGACAGCCCGACTCTTTGTGAGCATCTCAATGGAGACGTAGCTTCTTTGTGGAGTGAAATTCAGAAGTAAATTCATTTTCTCCTTGTGCTCACTTGTTTTATTGTTAGATTCGCTCAATTTGATCCGATCTACTTGCTAGTTGTTATTCTATTGCGTTGATCATATCTAGAAGGTTCCATACACTCATTGTAACACTTCTATTCAAGTAGAATCTTTAAAAGTGTACAAGAATTCAAATTACGAAGTAAAGTTTTTATCCCGTCGGAAGATCCCACACAGTGTCGGATCTTCCGGGGGTCGGAAGATCCGAGACTACGTCGGATCATCCGACGTCTGACAGTTTTCGGAGAAACTTTGCAGAAATTTTTACAGGGCCTATTCACCCCCCTCTATGCCTAGTGTTGGTCCTTTCAATTGGTATCAGAGCCTAATCCCTTGATTCAGGCTTAACCGCTAAGGGAAAAACACTATGTCTGATAAGGGGGACAACTTCGGTGTTGGTGCTTCCGCTCTTAAGGATGATCGATCATTGTTCATTGATTCAAGCTCAAGCGATGATGATCTTATCATCAGCGACATTGATGAAAGCTTAGACGAAGAAGAAAAGAAGAAGAAGAGAAAGGAGGAGATGAAGAAGAAAATTCAAGAAAAGGCCGAAAGGAATGCTCAAAAGCTTCTCAAGAAGAAGCTAAAGGAAAAAGAAGTGTTGGATGGACTCCACTCCGTGTCTCATAAATATGAGACATCATCTTCTACCAAATCTCTTGATCCAACTAGTCTTAATTTCTCATCGGTTCCAATGGGCAAAGTTCCAAATTCAATGGGGTTGACTATGCTCGTTGGAGTGATGATATGAAAATGTATTTATATGGTCTTCACCCCTCTCTTTGGACCGTTGTGAATATAGGTGTTGACAAAGACGCCAAGCCAAGTCGTGAACAAGAGTATGATTTCTTCCGCAACTCTCAAGCCGTGATGGTTCTTAGAAGTGCTCTTAGTCCCTATGAGTACAACAATATTAGAGGAATTGAAGTTGCAAAGGATCTTTGGGACACTCTTCAATTATCTCATGAAGGGACGGATGTGGTCAAGGAAGGCAAGATTGATCTTCTACAAGGAGAACCAGAAGCCTTTGTCATGAAGAAGGATGAGACTCTCTAAGAGATGTATGATCGGTTGAAGCTACTTGTCACCGAGATACGAATGCTTGGTAGCAAAGATTGGGATGAGCACAAAGTAACCAAGAAGATGCTTAGGGCATATGCACCCAAGAATCCAATGCTTGCCACCATGATTAGAGAGAAGGGCAAGTTCAAGAAGATGCTACCCATGGAGTTGTTCAACAAATTGCAATATCATGAAATGAACAACTTGGATGTGGCTAGATCAACGGAACCAACCGAAGTGAAGACCATTGCTCTCAAGGCCGAACCAAGCAAGAAAGTTGAGTCAATTGAAAAGACTTCCAATTCCAAGAAGAAAGAAGACTCAAGTGATGGTGATAGCACCGATGAAGAAACCACCATGATGGTGAAGAACTTCAAGAGGTTCATGAAGACCAAGGGTGACAAGAGGTCCATATCTCAAAGAAGATGCTATGAGTGTGGGGAGAAAGGGCATTACATTGCACCCGCAAGAAGAATGAAAAAGAAGACAAAAAGTCAAAGGACAAGTAATTTGACAAGGAGAAGAGGTACAAGGAGAAGAGTTAAGAGTACAAGAGGAAGTTTGGAAGTGCTCATGTTGGTCAAGGGTGGGATTCTTCTAGTGATAACTCCAATGAAGAAGAAGTGGCAACCCTCGCCATTCAAGTCCCTACATCAACACCTAGACTCTTCAACAACTATCAAGATAGTGATGATGAAACTCCCATGTGCCTCATGGCCCAAGGGACTAAGGTATTAAACATCACCCCATCCATCTCATCCACCATCTTGACATCTAGGAATGTAGAAAATGATCTAGATGAAGAGGAAGCCAAACATGAAAAGAACATGATAAACAAGTTTGGCAAAGAAGGCTACAAACAAATTAAAAAATAGTAGAGAAATTGGAGAAAAGGAAAGAGTCTCTTGATAGGCAAGAAGAATTGCTCATCCTTGAAAAGGAGAGAAACCTTGCTCTTGAAGAAACTCTAGTTGAGGAGAAGATCAAGGTGGAGAAATTGACTTCTGACTTGTTACTTGCCAATGACTCTTGTGAGAAGATGTCTAAGGAATTGTCCTTGGCAAATGACTCTCTAGCCAACCTAAAGAATGTACAAAGTGAGCTTCAAGAAAGACATTCAAGCCTAGAGGTCAAATATAAAGATCTAGAAGCGAACTTTAGCGCTCTTTGGGAAAACACTAAGATTAACTCTAAGACAATTCTTAACTCAAATGTCTCTACTAGTGAAGGTTGTTCAAGATGCTATAAGTTTGATATAAATGCTTGTGCCACTAACCTTTTAAAACTAGAAGAGAAAGTCAAAGCTAAAGATGCAAAGATTCAAGAATTGACCAATGCAATTGGCAAAGGCAAGGCCAAAGGTAAGAGTGAATTTGAGAGTCATCCGGCATATAAAGCCGGAAGATATCCTAGTATCAAGGATGGGCTCGGATTCACTAGAGGAGGAAAAGCAAATGGAACAAGGATGTTGAGAGGTCATGAAGTGCCAATGTTCACCAAGGGTGCAAACCTTTGAGACTTGATGAACATTGCTCATGGTGTGATGGTAAACACCATTGAAGACAAGCCTAAGGTTGAGGCAATAACCAAAGATGCCAAGAGCTCAACCAAGATCAAGAAAGAAGAAAAGAGCATTGAGCATAAGCCATCTCCCAACTACACCATTGACTACACGGTTGTGTGGGATCGCAATGGGAAGATGGTAGTGAAGTATGTGGGTGCTCATGACAAGAAGATGATGATGAGTGTTTGGATGCCTAAGATTTCAAAAGCTAACACTCAAGGACCCAATCTCTTTTGGGTACCTAAATTCAAAGCTTAAACTTGTTTTGTAGGCATATACCTCCGGTGGATCTTCATGGTTGCTTGATAGTGGATGTTCAAATCATATGACTGGAGAGAAGAACATGTTTGCTAAGTTGAAAGAATATGACTCACCTATAGAAAAGATCACATTCGGTGACAACAACCATGGTGATGTGATTGGTCAAGGTGAAATTGCTATCTCACAAGACTCATCTCTTTCAAATGTTTATCTAGTTTATTCTCTAGGGTACAATTTGTTGTCCGTATCACAACTTTGTGAAAAAGGCTACAATTGTATCTTTACTAATGATGGTGTGAGTATCCTTAGAAGGGAGGATTCCTCTATTGCTTTTACGGGTCAATTTAAAGGAAAGCTTTATTTAGTTGATTTCACAACAAATAAAGTGGAACCGAAGACTTGTTTAGTGGCAAAATCTAGCTTGGGTTAGCTTTGGCATCGCCGGCTAGCTCACGTTGGGATGAGGAACTTGGCCAAACTTTAAAAGGATGAACACATTCTAGGATTAACAAATGTTGTCTTTGAGAAAGATAGGTTGTGTAGTGCTTGTCAAGCTGCAAAGCAAGTTGGTGCCCCTCATCCACCCACAAACATATTGACTAGCTCAAGACCCTTGAAATTGCTTCACATGGATTTATTTGGGCCAATCGCTTATATAAGCATTGGTGGGAACAAGTATGGACTTGTCATTGTGGATGATTTTTCTCGGTTTACATGAGTTTTCTTTCTACAAGACAAGAGTGAAGCTCAAGGGGTTATCAAGAAGTTCATTAGAAGAGCTCAAAATGAGTTTGAGTTGAAAGTCAAGAGAATAAGAAGTGACAGTGGGACGGAATTCAAGAACCTCAATGTTGAGGAATTTTTTGATGAAGAATGCATCAAGCATGAGCTCTCCTCTCTATACACACATCAACAAAATGACATTGTTGAGAGAAAGAACCGGACCTTGATTGAAATGGCAAGGACTATGCTTGATGAATACATGACTCCGGATATCTTTTGGGCCGAGGCGATTAATACGGCTTGCCATGCCACTAATCGTCTATATCTTCAAAAGTACTTGGTCAAGACTCCGTACGAGATCCTCACCAGTAACAAACCAAAGGTGCACTACTTTCGAGTTTTTGGTTGCAAATGTTACATTCTTAACAAGAAAACCAAAAGCTCCAAGTTTGCACCCAAGGTTGATGAATGTTTTCTTCTTGGTTATGGTACTAACGAACACGCTTATCGTGTCTTCAACAAAACCACCGGTTGTGTTGAGATCACGGTAGACATGAAATTTGATGAATCAAACGGCTCTCAAGTAGAGCAAGTTGTGAATGACCTTGTAGATGAAGAGCCACCAAGTCAAGCTATCAAGAAAATGAATTTAGGTGAAGTGAAGCCTCAAGAGCCCCAAGTAGAAGATGATGAGCAAGACCAAGTCTCAGAAATCATATTTAACATTGATCCATCAACATCATCAACAAGAGTGGAACCACCAAGTTCTTCGCAAGATCAAATTCAAGATCATGATGACGATCATGATCATGGCAACGATCAAGGGGGAGCTCAAGGTGATGAAACTCAAGGTGACGAGTCTCACAATGAATAAGATGATGATGGACCTATTCAACGTCAATCAATATTTCCACACCCAAGAGTTCATCAAAGCGTCCAACGGGATCATCCCGTTGATAACATTCTAGGGAGCATCCAAAGAGGGGTAACCACTCGTACTCGTTTAGCAAATTTTTGTGGATGTTACTCGTTTGTTTCCTCCTTGGAGCCTCTCAAGGTAGAAGAAGCTCTTGGCGACGCGGATTGGGTCATTGCAATGCAAGAAGAGTTAAACAACTTCACAAGAAATGAAGTTTGGGAATTGGTCCCAAGACACAAGCAAAATGTGATTAGCACCAAGTGGGTTTTCCGGAACAAGCAAGATGAAAATGGGATTGTCACAAGAAACAAGGCAAGATTGGTTGCTCAAGGTTTCACTCAAATCGAAGGTTTTGACTTTGGTGAAACTTATGCTCCGGTGGCAAGGCTTGAATCAATTCGTATTCTATTAGCCTATGCCTCACATCACAACTTCAAGCTATATCAAATGGATGTGAAGAGCGCATTCTTGAATGTACCTCTCTCCGAGTTGGTATATGTGGAGCAACCACCGGGCTTTGAAGACCCCAAGCATCCCGACTACGTCTACAAGCTCCATAAGGCGCTCTATGGGCTCAAGCAAGCCCCAAGAGCATGGTATGAATGCCTTAAGGAATTTCTTCTCAAGAATGGCTTTGTAATGGGCAAAGCGGATTCTACTCTCTTCACTCGAAAAATAGACAAAAATTTGTTTGTGTGTCAAATTTATGTTGATGATATTATCTTTGGTTCTACTAATGAAAAGTTTTGTGAAGAGTATAGTTGGATAATGACCAAGAGATTTAAGATGTCAATGATGGAAGACTTGATATTCTTTCTTGGTTTTCAAATCAAGCAATTGAAGCATGGAACTTTCATATGTCAAACAAAGTATACAAATGATATGCTCAAGAAGTTTGATATGGCCAATGCTAAGCCCATCAAGACTCCAATGCCCGTGAATGGTCATCTTGATCTCAATGAAGAAGGAAAATCGGTCGATCAAAAGGTATATCGCTCCATGATTGGATCTTTGCTTTACCTTTGTGCATCTAGACCTGATATAATGCTTAGTGTGTGCATGTGTGCAAGATTTCAAGCCGATCCAAAGGAATGTAATCTAATGGATGTTAAGAGAATCTTTAGATATCTAGTGCATACTCCGAACCTTGGCTTGTGGTATCCCAGAGGCTCCACTTTTGATTTACTTGGCTATTCCGATTCGGACAATGCTGGTTGCAAGGTAGATCGAAAGAGTACAACGGGGACTTGCCAATTTCTTGGTCGGTCTTTGGTGTCTTGGAGTTCTAAGAAACAAAATTTCGTTGCGCTATCCACCGCCGAGGCCGAGTATATTGCAGCCGGTGCTTGTTGTGCTCAACTACTTTGGATGAGGCAAACCTTGAGTGACTTTGGATGTGAGTACAAATATATCCCTCTCTTGTGTGACAATGAGAGTGCCATCAAACTAGCAAACAATCCCGTCCAACACTCAAGAACCAAGCACATTGACATTAGACATCACTTCCTTAGAGATCATGAAGCCAAAGGAGATATCGCTCTAAGCCATGTAGGAACCGATAAACAACTAGCCGATATCTTCACCAAGCATCTAGATGAGCAAATGTTTTGTTCTTTGAGGAGTGAGCTAAATATCTTGGATTCTCGTAACTTGGCTTGACTTGTTGCATACACAAATTGTTAGGTTGCCTAGTCTAGAAGAAAAACTGTTTATCTTTTTGTTAGGTGTGAGTTTTTCAAAGTCTTTGGATCTTGTTATCGTTGGATCATTCCTTGTCTCAAAAGATCATTGTTATGTATTGATGATTGTGGCTGATCTCTTTGAGTCAAGGGTCTTACATGTCCATAGACAATATCTCTCAAAATCTTCCATCATATCTCATCTCGAATACCCTTGACAAGTCTGTTTTCTGGAATCCCGGATCTTCCGACACACCATCGGATCTTACCCAATGAAGTTCCGGACTGCTCTGCCTCGCTCTTCTCTCTCTCAATTCTCCTTCGGATATTACGGTGGTCGGATCTTCCGATGGACCGTCGGATCATCCAGACCTGGGAAAGGCCGGAACTTCCGCTTGAACTTCTGGTTATTTTTCCCAAGGTCGGATCTTCCGACTATGCGTCGGATCTTCCGGCCTGCGCGCGACTATAAAGATCTGGACTTAACAGTTATCTCTCCCACATGTTCTATCTCACTACCAGCGCCCTCCCTCTCCTCCTCTCCACTCTGTGCGGCGATTTTGAAGTTCATCCGTGGATTTGTTGATCTTTGTGCCTCATTTGATTCTCCTAGTCTTGAAGGACTCGATCCCCTTCGGATCTTCCGGGTTTTTCGCGGGAAATCTCAAAGGTATCTCATTCAAACTTCCCGTTGCCCGATCTATCAATGTAGAATGTTCTAGTGGATTTCCCTTGGTTAACATCTTCATATACATGCCTAGAACGCTTCCCTATGATCTCATGACTTTTGGTGGGCTAGAAGTTTGATCCCCAAATTTTTAGGTCATCCTCGATTTTGTCGGATCATCCGACTATGCGTTGGAAGATTCGAGCCTCGGATCATCCGACACATAGCCGAAAGATCCGACAGACCTGGGGCACTGACTTTTTAATTTGAACTTTCTCTTCACTGTCCATCTGTTGATCCTTTCTTGTTGTCTATCTAGATAGGTCGTATGAAGCATACAGAGAAGAAGAAGTCAACTTTGCAAGCTCGACCAAGTTTTGGGAGAAATATTGGCTCATCTCCTGACATTGAGTCTGATTCTCATGATGGGACAAGAGAGCAAGGAAGAGGCAAATGGATAAAGAAACAACTTGCTGCAAGGGCAGTCAGAGGAAGGGGGTCTGTTAGTGGTGAAGGGCGAGGAAAGGAAATTCAAACCTCCTCCTCTCCTCCATGTCCAAGGACCAAGAGAGCTAACCGTGATGAACATGCTGGGCCAGAATATAATGATGACATTGATCTATCCACTCTTGCTCAGAATTTCATATCCACTGCTATCCCTTTTCGTCTTCCAAATGATAGAGCTTTGGTAAATTTCAAGTCTGCAGCCAATAGCATGAAACCACTTCGGTTTAGTGCACATGAGGACCCTCGATCCATCACCTCCAAGCAATTCAAAGGTGATCCTCGTTTCTGGCTGCCTCATTAAGCGGATTGGTATGAGTCGGTGATTCTAAAGATGGGTAGGCTGTGTACACCCATGTATTTGGTGGATTGGAATTATTTGAAGGGCATGCCACTGCTGTTGAAGCCAGTTGTTGATGATGTTTATGAGCGTTGTGTTGAGATGGATGTGGCCAAGATCATGGCTTTTGAGTGTGCCTACAATGAGGAAGTGATTGCTCAGTTCTATGCCACTTTGTGGATTGACCAGGAGAGGGATGAGATGCATTGGACCCTTTGTGGTAAACGCCTATCTATTTCCTTGCACGCTTTTGCAAGGCTTTTTGGGCTAGCTGAGGAAACCGCCTATGCTCATACTATCAATGATCACATCAAGGTAGATCTTCATCAAGGGCGTGAGATTGATGATGTGAAGCTCGCTTTCATGTATGATGGGACTTATGGATTTGTTGTCTTTGGGAAGTACAAGGGTCTTTATCCTTTTTACAAGTTGCTTAATCAACTCTTCAGGGGAACCATGTATCCTAGGGCAGGTGATGCTGATAATATTTCCAAGAGGGCCAAGAACTTGTTGTTTCAGATGGCTCCCGGCAAGCCTAAGTTCAAAGTGTTCAACTTCATTTGGAATGAAATTATCTTATGCTCCCATGAGTCATCTAGTGGCTGTCACTTTGCTCCCTATATCTTCCATATGATTAAGCATGTGACTGGAGTGAACATTTTGACCGACAAGCCTCACTTCCCATATCGCTCTCCCCAAGGAAAAATTGAGCAGCTGCTAAAGATCAAGGTCAATCCCTATGAAGGTGTTCGTGCTCCGACTACTACTCATGGTGCTTCATCTTCTCGTGCACCTCCTCCTTCAGAAGGTCCATCTTCATCGCGTGGTGCTTCTCTTGGTCCAAAGAGCAAGAAAGGGAAGCTAGACTTTATTGTGCAAGGGCTCTTCGCTTGTTTCACCGCATGCTCTTATCAAGCCAAGAAAGCTCATGAGCGTGACATACGCTTGGATGAGGAGATGTGCAAGCTTGACAAGCAACACAAAGAACTCTTGGATCACTATCAGTTGCCTCATTCTCCCATTCGCCAGCCTAGAGAGTTCTCTCCTCCTCCTCCTCAGTTTTACAATCCTTGGGAGGACAATACTCAAGAATATGTCTTTGGAGCCTCTCAACAACCCGATGAGGATGGGATTGAAGAAGTGGAAGAGGAAGACACCGACGGCGGAGATGAATTCTATCAAAGTGAGTTGGAAAACGAGGAAGAAGCCGGTGCGGGAGATGGCGACGATGAGGACGATGGCGATGGTGATGATGGTGAAGATGGTGAGGACGATGATGATGGCGATGCCGGTGATGATGGGGACGACGACGAAGCCACCGAATAGCTCCCTTTTTGGTCCTTGATGACAAAGGGGGAGTGAATTTGGTCACTAGAGACCCATCATTATCTTTTATTCATATTTTAGCTTGTGGACTTGTAAGAACCTTATTTGGAGTTATGTGTGGCGTGCCAAGTGAGAACTTTTATGTTTGTAAGACTTATTTATAATTAATGCTAGTATGATGTTGTTCTTGTTATGTTTTTTTGTGATGCATGTGGATGGTGTAATGTTATTTCTCTCTTTAATGATTGTGAATATATGTCATATGCATCACGAATTTATTATCACATTTGATCACATGGATGAAAAGGTTGAATAGGAAAGTTTTGCTTAAATTTGTGCAAAAGCATTTGAGGCTTTCTTAAGTTAAATATGCACAAATTTAGGGGGGAGCTTTTCTAGCTATTGTTGGATGTGAAAAACATGAAATTTATTCCTATCTTGTAAAACAAAATTGATATTGTCATCAATCACCAAAAAGGGGGAGATTGAAAGTGCATCTATGCGCTTAATCAATTTTGGTGATTAATGACAATAGAAATTTGGATATAATGCTTTGAATGAGTTGTGCAGGAATAAAATGAAAAGAAAAGAAAACAAATGTGAAAAGAAGATCCCCAATTCGATTTCATATGGTGGTGGATTCGATCGAAGAATTTAATTTGATTTCCGGTTTGAATTTGAGTATAGGACCACCGTACTATGAAGGGGGACGTGTTCGACAAATTCTAGTTGTTAAAAGTGCTATGCTTGAGAAGAAAATCCACTTGAGTGACACACATAGCCTCATTCACATGTTGTCTGCGTGGTCGGAACTTAGGCCGGAAGATCCGACCAGAAGTTCCGCATGGCTCGGTTTCGAGCTGATTTCCATCGGAAGATCCGATCCTAGCATCAAAACTTCCATCGAAAGATCCTACACTGTGTCGGATCATCCGGGACTTAGTCAGATTTCAGCATTTGAGTATGTCACTTGCAAGTTCCGACCCCTGGCCGGAAGATCCAACCGAAAGTTCCGGCCAGCTCGGTTTTGGTTTGTTCTGGGACCGGAAGATCCGACAATCAGTCGGAAGATCTGACGCCTGGAACTGTACTGAGGGTCTCTTGCTGTGTTCTGTCATTTGCCAGAAGTTCCGGCCCTCATCGGAAGATCCGACTCTATGTCGGAAGATCCGATGCCTGGAATCTTTTTGGGGAATTATAACACTGATCTGTCATTCTTCGGAAGATCTGACACATGGTCGGAAGATCCGATACCCCTTCGCAGAACACATAACAGTCACTTTTTGGGGGGTTGGTATATATACCCCTTCACCCCCCTCATTCATTGCTGCTGCCTCCACTGACCTAACTCGTGACAAGCACCCACTTGAGCATTCATTTCACTCCTCCACTCCCTCCCAAGCTTGATTTTTGCAAGGATTCACCTAGGGTTTAAGTGAGAGAGAAGATTGGTGGTGTGAAGCTAGTGCTAACATTGAGTTCTCACTTGTTCATCTCTTGAAGCACTCGAAGCAACTTTGATTCGTCGATTCACGTTTGTTACGCTTGGAGCTTTGCTCCTAGACGGTTGGAGGTGCCGGTGAGCTCCCATTCCTTTGTGGTTGAGCCCCGGAAGTTTGTATCACCCCTCTCTTTGTGAGATCCAATAGTTAGTGACTCAATCCTCCTTTGTGGTTGATTGAGGGAGACTAGGGGCTAGTGTGACAGCCCGGCTCTTTGTGAGCCTATCAACGGAGACGTAGCTCCTTTGTGGAGTGAACTTCGGAAGTAAATTCATTGTCTCCTTGTGCTCACTTGTTTTATTGTTAGATTCGCTCAATTTGATCCGATCTACTTGCTAGTTGTTATTCTATTGCGTTGATCATATCTAGAAGGTTCCATACACTCATTGTCACACTTCTATTCAAGTAGAATCTTTAAAAGGGTACAAGAATTCAAATTACGAAGTAAAAATTTTATCCCGACGGAAGATCCTACACAGTGTCGGATCTTTCAGGGGTCGGAAGATCCAAGACTGCGTCGGATCATCCGACGTTTGACAGTTTTCGGAGAAACTTTGCAGAAATTTTTACAGGGCCTATTCTCCCCCCTCTAGGCCTAGTGTTGGTCCTTTTACTCTCCTCCCTTGCCTTCGGAGCACGCCTCCTTTGTAGCTCCTCTTCACGCTTATTTTTTCTGCCTCCTGTTTGCGCCTCATCTCCAACCTTTCATTTATCTCTGCATCGCACTACTTCATTCCATCCCAAAAAACATTGTCTTCCTTCTTAATCTCAGTGTCGATCCACTGCTCAAAATAGAATAGTGGTGCTGGAGTCTGTAAAAAAATCATTACATTGCTATTACATGATGTAACGAATCAAAATAAACTAATTTGACCATTAAATTATCAGCATCATACCAATGCGGATCTTCTGCGGTGTTGGATCGAACGCAAAGTTTGCACACATTCAGTACCTTTGCCTAAACGTTTCCTCTTCCTTAGAAACGTCAACCTTGCAAGGATCACCGCAAAAGCACATCGGTACGGGAACACCACTAGGTAATGGATAAGGTTCGAAGGCATTGCGGGGTCGTTGTTGAAAGGTATTTCCCCTATTCAACAAAAAACGTTTGCACCCAGGATTATGGTTATGTCAAATTAGCGACTCTACTAATAAAATCGAAGACTTTAATATTATGGACGGAGATTACCTTGCTTTACCACCTCTACCACGCCTAGGCATCCTAGTGTTCAATAACACACGTACACATATTAATCTTCTAATAACTCATAACGAATTTTATATCTAGGGTTGAAAAATACACAAAATATAGACCAAATGAATGCGAGAAAAAATAGGAGATGAGAGAGGATACCTTGCTCTCGAAGATCTATGAAACAAATTCAAGTTTCCACGGCCCAATATATCGATAGAGGAGGTTGGGTGGTTGGAGAGGGAGGAAAAACCGAGAGGAATGAAGAGCAAATGAAGCAGCTTCAGGCAGCAGCCCTGGTGCGGCTGTTTTGAATTGGAGCTCGACGCCGTAGATCTTGGCGCCGAGCTCGGTGCTATGGTCTATGGCGCTGAGACGTGTAACATCGACGCCATGCACCATGGCACCGAGTCGAGAGTATTTTTTGAAATCTTTCCATCAGGGACGTATTTGCGAACTTCTTTCGTAAAAAGGGTAAAAAAACAAAAAAGTAGGGCATACATACGACTAAGCACATGGTTTATATTTATATTTTTTTAATTTTTTTAGTAACCGCGACGCCGTCTGCGTCCTGCTATATATCGACCTACATATTCTTTTTTTATTTTTAGTTTTCATCACTCCTCGCTTCTACATACATGCTTCATCCAAACGAGTAATGTGATAGCTCGAGTGAGCGATCAACTTGTCAGCAAATTTATACGTTCAAAAACTAATTACTAAGACGGTCTATTTCATATATATATCAGGTCTGCTTGGATCCACTGGCTCTAATAATTAATAGCTAATATAAACACATGGGCGGAGCTTAGTAGAGATTGAGTGGCCCCCCTGTCCAACGTAAGTTTCCACTGGACGATAAATCATAAACTTGCTATTATACATTGATGTTTAATGCTTAGTTATATACGTCTGGTCAAACTCCGATCCATCTCAAAATTAACAGGTAGGGATCCAAACAATCCTGCAACTATTAGTAGCCTACGTTCCTAACAATTAATCCAATACAGAAGTTCGTTGGTAGGCGGGTAACAAATGCTAACAGTGCTAAATCAACTCTCCAACCACATTTTAGCAATCGGATCCAATAATCCAAACAATCCTTTCCGGATAAAGGTAGCAGCATCAATTAGCTAATAAATACTTCATCCCTTCCAAAATGTAGGTCGTTTCACTTTTTTTGCCACAAGTTTGACCGCTCGTCTTATTCAAAATTTTGTGCAAATTATAATATTTTTGTGGTGGCTTGCTTTAGTAATATAAAATCTTCAAAAATGTCTTGGATTTGACTATATTTTCATAAATTTTTTAAATAAGACGAGTGGTCAAACTTATAGTAAAAAAAGTCAAATGACCTACATTTTGAAACGGATGGAGTACTAGCCAGCTAACTACTGCCACTGGTTGATCCGAATAGGCACTCACTCTCTCATAATCCATTAGTAGGCGCACGGGACACTACTGTAAATATCGTCATCAATACCGGTTCATTCAACTTGTATTAAAAGTAGGAAATCTACATATGTGCAATGCAAAGATTTGAACCCAAAATCTCACCAAAGAGATTTAGACTGTGTTTAGATCCGTGAAAAGTTGGTGAAAAGGGTTACATCAGACACTGTAGCGCAGTGTAGCACTGTTCGTTTGTTTATGGTAATTGTTGTCCTACTATGATCTAACTAGGCTCAAAAGATTGGAAAAAGTCTACTTCACCCCCCAATCTATGAGGGGTGGAACACATCACTCCCCAACCTATGAAAATTGATTTTTTTACCCCCTGAACTTTCTAAAACCGGACAAATCACCCTCTAAAGCAGTTTTAAAAAATCATAATAAATCACAGAAAAATCATAAAATGAAAAAGCAAATTGTGTTGGACTTCAAATTAGTAGTTCTACGCAGTGAATATATAATATGATATGCTTTAGTACATTTTTTTACAGCTATGAAGAAAAGCATAGATCTAAAGTTACAGGAAAAAATGTACTAAAGCATACCATATTATATGTTCACTGCGTAGATCTACTCATTTGGAGTCCAACACAATTTGATTTTCTATTTTATGATTTTTTTGTGATTTATTATGATTTTTCATAACTGCTTCAGGGGGTGATTTGTCCGGTTTTAGAAAGTTCAGGGGGTAAAAAATCCATTTTTATAGGTTAGGGGGTGATGTGTTCCACCCCTCATAGGTTAGGGGGTGAAGTAGACTTTTTCCTCAAAAGATTTGTCTCGTTGTGTACATTAAAACTATGCAATTAATTTTTTTATTTACCTATATTTAATGCTCCATGCATGCGCCATTTGCTATATTTAATGTTTCGATGTGATGTCAATGTGATGGAAAGTTTGGAAAGTTGGGATGAACTAAACACCGCCTTAGGCAAGGGATACATTCCTTTCGGGAATTCAGCCCCAAAGGACTCTTTAATATCGGGTCATAACACCATACTTAAATGACCTTTGGCCCTTCCATTCACCACAAATATACAGACCAATCTTCTTATGGTTAAGTTAAAGTTTCTTATTTCCTCCGGTCCATAATATAAGACATGCACACAGTTGAAGATTCAAACTTTGAAGTTTTTGACATACAAATAGTCTTATATATATAGTGAAATTTTTGTCTTACAAAATTAATATAATTGGATTCGTATTTAAAAGTCCTTTCGTATGGCTATAATTTTATTGTTACTAACATTATATTATAGGAGTCAAATGCTAGTATGTTAGATTGTGATAAATTTGACCGTGCCTTATGTTGAAACGGAGGAACTAGTAAAATGTGTGCCTGTTGGATATGTTTCAAATTCACATCCACGTTAAATCGTGTCTCGTGTTCGATCTTGTTTTTCGCATTATTTGCTAGCAAGTGGTATCAGAGCTTGGTACGAGATCACGTGAAAAAAAATTTAATTTGGGTTTCGTCCCTGTTTATCGCGCGCCGCCAGCCGGATCAATCTGCGATTGGCTACCTCGTGCAAGACTCGTCAACGTGGAGTTTAAGACGGAATCTGATTCCGTATTTGCCAGATGCTGCAGACCAATCTACGAGAAGCTACCAGAAGGTTTTCTCAGCTTTGCTGAACGTACACGGAGTTGTACACAATGCTGCAGGTTATTGCTAGGTTCACACAGTAACATACCTAGATTATTACTACAGATTATTTTCTTCTGGTTATTTCTTTCATATGGCTTCTATGATATGTGATTTCCACTGCTGAGATATATTGAGATTTTGAGGAGATGTTGGGATTATTATCGGATCACTTTGAGTTAATTCATCTTGATGTTTTGACAACATCGTTCATGCCAGCCTAGTGGTTTTCTTTTACTCCAATGGAGTTGGTTAATTAAAAGTGAAGGTTTTGCTCCGAATTGAGTTCGAGATGGAGGATTCTAAGTGCAACAGATGAAGTTTTGTTTGACTAGATACTACAGTGTTTTGTATTGCGGGAGCAGTACGTTTATTGCTGTCTTTGCTCGTGTTGAGGGATCTAGTTCAGAGTTGCTGCATAGATACTATAATGTTTTGTACTGGCCATCATTCAGTACATTTATTGTTCAAGGTGGAGACGTCCACTCATGACTGCACTACTGCAGGGTCTATTGCAGAGGTTTATACTTCGTTAGTTGCACATTTATGCCCACATCTGAACCGTGTTTGAATGGAGCAGTAATTGAGTTCTTCACTGGATATTTATGCCACGGGTGATATTGCGCCTTTATGCCGTTTAATGATTGAGCATTATTGCCATTTATTTTTCGAAGGCCAGTTGCACAGACTCAGACTTTTGCTGGGATTATGAATTTGTTGAATGCCCAGATTGTTCGTCTGCTTTGTTGATAGCTGTGTGTGTTTGAACCTATTGGTTATTTGCTCAAGTGTTGGGAGAATACTCAAGTGATCTTATTTGTCCGATGGACATTGATATTCAAGATTTGAATATGGAGGTTTATTATTCGTCTACATGATAGAATTTGTCTCAAGGTGGAGTTTGTTGGATATGTTCCAAATTCACATCCACGATATAGGCCAGGCTTGGGCTAGAGCGAAGCGGAGGCCCATTGTGCTGTGGTTTCTCTCAGAAAGTGCACAGTTTAGTCCCACCTTGGTAACGCAACCAAGTACGGGCGCGTGATCTGCCTATATATATGTAAGCCTATGTAGACGGTAGGGTAAGACAAGACAAGGCAAAACAGATAAGCCATGTATCATCCCTACTTGTAAACTCTCCTCAATAGTGATTGTCTTCCGTGGTTTTTTCCCGCAAGGGTTTTTCTACGTTAAATCGTGTCTCGTGTTCGATCTTGTTTTCGCATTATTTATAACAGTGCCCACGTTCTAACAACCTATATTTGGAACAAGAGTGCCTAACTCTATGCTCCGTATGTGTTCCTCTTAACTACCGGTCTTGGCCGATTGGAACATACGACTTTGACTATGTCTTTTTCTTTGCAATTTTTTCTCAAACATGCAACAGAGTTGCACGTCATTGTATTAAAGTAAAGAAAGCGGCCTGTTACATGCTGATTCCACGGCTTGGGTTAGTCTTGCTTAACATTCACGTCCATTTGGTAGAAAACACAGCGTAGCTTGCTTTACAATCTCTGGCAACCTCATGCGTTTTTTATTATAAAAATAAGATTAAAATACATGGGCGGTCCCTAAACTTGTTATGTGGTGTCATTTACGGCCTCAAACTCTCAAAATTCATTTTTGGATCTTTGAACTTATACAGGTGTACCATGCATATAGGTCCCCAATCCTTCAAAATATATTTTGAAGTCGCCAAACTTATCCTAACGTGTCATCCGAGTTCCCAAACTCTAATAATGCGGCGGAAAATGGAGAGATCTAGCGCTAGAATCAGGATAAGTCATCATCTTATCGCGTGTTTGGACTAGTTATACTACCCACGAGGCTATGACGAGTTTATGAAAAAATATTTTTAGGAGCTTACGGATCTAGATGGCACCTTTGTACAAATTCGAGGACTTAAAATGTGTTTTGATACTTTATGGACCTAAATGACATATTAAGACATGTTTAGTAACATGAAAATACATTTTGAGAGTTCAGGACCTATATGACACCTCAATACAAATTTAAGGATCGCCCGTCTATTTTAATAACATTCTAATATGGTAATGTCAATTATGGCATTATTGTGTAACTAAAAAGGAAATAATGGTTGTGTGTGTGGTGTGCCTGTGCGTGCATGTATGTAGATCGAGGTCGAAGAGCGCCTCTATTCTATCATTATAGAAAATGTACAATGATCCTTAACATCTATGCATGGTTAATATCCGCCACCCTCTTAGCGAGAGGGGATAATTGAAGATGAGGACATTTTGACTTCAACACTAACAAAGTGACAGCCCAACGACCAGCACCACCTGGATGCACACCAAAAACTGTCTTCTCACCAACTGACGCTAAACCTGCCTTAAGCACACGTCCAGAACAAGATAAGCACTTCTCCCCTCATGTCTTTCGGTTAAAGTAGGATAGAATAGGTCTCCATGTGGAAAGCCGGACAAAGAATCTCATCTTAAATCTAAATAGCGGCTGGGGATGAGGTGCTTCTCCACCACGGTCTGATAGCAGGAATGGGCCACGGGGCAGTAGCTGCCGCTGTGTTTTCCAAGTGATCGATCGAGTTGGTTGCAAGCAATGCAGGCATACGCCGAGCACGGCTCAGGTGTTGTCCAGTGTTTGTAAGTTACAAAACTATTTCTTTTGGTGCTGGATCACGAGGGCAGGCCGGCCTGGAATTTCACTTCAGTGGCCGTTAACATTACGGGTGATGAAGAGCAGTTAGGAGTGGATGCTAAGCTAGCTCGGTTCAACTTGACCTGCCTTGTGCTAGCTCGGTAAACTGAATCGGTTAGCTTGTGTTGACGTAAAATCCGCACCTCACGCCAAGCACACAGCAAGCCGAACGAGCTGGCTTCACACGTGGCCCTGACTTTCGAATCCGGAAGCGTGCCAGTCAGTTTGCCTGAAAACTAACAAAGGGAATAAAACGTTTAGATCAAAACCTGGAACGTGCCGGGTGAGACCAGACAGTTCCATATTTGCGGCGTTGAAGCCAATCTCGAAAGACATATAGCTACAGAGAAGCTATCTGTCGGCAGTTAAAACCTCATTCGGCAATCGGCAAGGTACGCAAGGAACGCACTGCCGAATGCGTGACGTAAGCATGACGAAAGATCGGCTTTCAACCGAATGAGCATTGTAACACGTACTCATAGCCGATTAACGAGAAACAGAGCATGATAGATAAATAAAAGGGTGAAACATGATCATAAATTCGCAGTAAACAAAGAATGCATAGGCCGAAAGCAGCACCCGTCAAGCATGATAACAAAACAAGTTAATCCACCGCATGATACGACTTGTTTGTGACCACACCACTAATCAGATTAGACCAATCCACCGCATGATACAATCTAACCATGAAAAGCTAAAAGCATTCAATGTTTAGTTACGAACCCACAACACAGTCACGAATTTACATTAAAACAAGAATGCATAGGCCGAAAGCAGCACCCGTCAAGCATGACAGCAAACGAGTTAATCCACCGCATGATACAACTCGTTTGAGGCCACACCACCAATCAGATTAGATCAATCCACCGCATGATACAATCTAATCGTGAAAGGCTAAAAGCATTCATTGTCCAATGCAAACCCACGAACACACGTTCACTTGTGAGAGCACTGCCGAATACGGCTATTTAGCCGAATCGGGGTCCGTGACGAAGGAACAGGCCTAATCGGTAAAGATAAATCTATCAGATCGAATCGAATTCTAATCCACCGGATGATTAGCTCTAAGACGAACCAAAAACCTGCATCTACCGCATGATACCCGGTTCTGTCAAGATCTACACGATGCCGATAAGCTCGAACCCGCGACACGTGGCAACCTAGATCGGTTTTGGATTCGGCTATGAGGGGATAAATCGTTGCACCATAAAGCAAAGCCGATCCTAGCCGATCTAGATTGGGCAAAGGTGTGTTACATGAATTAAGCACATAGTAAAAACGAAGCAACACGGGGTAACTTAATGAATCCGTTAGATCTTGCCGAAATCTAACGGAGCCGATAACTTGGTCCATACTAGATCTTAGCCCACCGCATGGCTCATGACCTAACAGAGGAACCTTCTTGAGACCAAAACTTAAATCCACCGGATGATACTAAGCATGGTAACAAGACTACTTGCATCAAAGCTTAAATCCACCGCATGATACTAAGCATGATACAAGGTTGCCGGTACTTACGGAGGTCGACGGATCGATGACTCCTCTCGAAGAACTCGACGACTCGACTAAAGGACTCGATGTTGGCACGGGGCCGGTTTGTTGTATTGATTGGTTGTTTCGATCCCTCCTACAATTGCCATGGGTTTATATTTATACCCAGGTCTTGATACAACTCCTAGTCGGACACGACTGCAATACTTATCCCTAAAATAAACGATGAATCTTCATGTCCATGTCGCATTCCTTATTGAACCGGCCTTTCTTTTATTCTACGTCATCACGCCTTCCCGAGTACTCTTTCCATACGATCAGCGCTTCTGCCGAATGACGACGTGTTCCCGACCGCAGAGCATCTTTACCGAATGCTTCACCTTTGCCGAATGACGACGCGCTCCCGACCGCAGAGCGTCTCCTGCCGAATGTTCCAGCAAAGCCTCCTAGCCGAATGGTATCTTTCCACCAAATCTGGCCCACATGTCAGCTTCTTCCCGGTGCCAATTTTTGGTGTCAACACATGCCCCTTCGATTTCGGGATAAAGGTGATCTTTATTTCGGAATCGACCACAAGCACCAAACATTCTCAAGCCAACTCTACTCGACATCCGCCATTCTCCTTTGAATCCACGAGGCTTCCGCTCAGATCCGCACTCTAGGTCATCAGTGTTTCAAGACTCAACTTCTTCATGGCGAATCAAGATTTCGCACTTCAGGTAAACTTTAATCTCTCCAAGCTCATTCGACAATCTTTTCTTGATTCCTGTCTCAAATCTCTTTATCCTTTTCCATGCTTGACAGGCCCTAGCTGCCGAAATCCTCATCCCTGTTGAAGAGAAATCTCCATCGTATTTTCTCGGCCCTGTAGGGAACTCAGATCCCTCTGAATTCATCGCAGCCGAATCCCAAAGGATCCCGTTCAAGATCTCTCTGGCCAATCCTCACAAGTGGCAAGACACTTTCAAGAACTGGCCTCTGCCCCCGATTGCAGGCTGGAGGAATTGGTACAAGAGAATATCAGATGATAAAAGCCCCCAAACACAGAACTGGGATCGTCTGCGCATATCTCACTGCTTGGAGTTGTCATTGGCTGAAACACCCAAGAATGAGAACCTTCTGATTGCAGCTTGCCACTTCTGGTCCAATGGTGCCAACGCCTTTTTATTCGGTCATGGTCCAATGTCTCCCACCTTGGCCGATGTATATATGATGACTGGTCTGAACATAACAGAAACTGTTCGACCATATGACCACAAGGGCTCCTCCAAGCAGACAGGAGTCAAAACAGGGGTTGGATATAAAAGATACATCCAAAACTATATGTCTGATGGCCCCTTGACCGATGTAGAGTACAGGGCTTTCCTGAATATGTGGCTGTGCAGGTATGTCTTCTGTGGCAAAGCCAATGAGCCAACTCTGAACCACATCGTGATGGCTGAAGAACTGGCTGCTGGTAAACTCATCCCATTGGGAAAATACCTCCTGGGCAGCGTCTATCACATGCTTAATCAAACTACCCAATTGATGCACACCAACAAGAAAATACCTTGTGTGAATGGTCCCTGGTGGTTTGTCCAGATGTGGCTACAACTGTACATGCATCAGATTATTGCCATTGATCTCAACAGCAGAGAATTCCCTTCCATCAACTATGCAGAGGGAGAGATCAAGAAGACCAAAGGTTGTCAAACTTATGGAGAAGCTGCTTCTACTGTATCCATCAACAAAAATATCTGTGAATTATTTGAGCTCTTCTTCAAAGGCTTTGATCATCCTCTCTGGTTTCCATATCTGGACAATGACAACCTCACCCTCCCCTGTGAATTCGGCTTTGAATCTGGATGCACTGACGTACATTCTATAGCAATTTTCAATGCTTTCATCCATCCTTGTATCCTGCCAGCCGAATTTCATGGGGGAAGACTAGTTCAGAGCACATATGAATACTATCAGCCGAACATAGCAGCCAGGCAATTGGGATGTGGCCAGGTGCCCCCAAGGCTATTCCTTCATGAATTTCTCAAGCCTAGGGAAATCATCAAAGATGCCACAGAAACAAGAAGAATCTTCCCTTATAGATGCTGTGACACAATCTATGCACCTGAGCCCTTTGTGCCAATAATATTTGCACACCCTAGCTTCATAATCTGGTGGCAAGAACTTCATGATCATATCTTCAATGTGCCAATTCATCCTCTCTGTCTCGAGTTGATGTCAGACTACCAACCAAGCTCAGAGGTAATATGTTCAGCTTTTATTCACTTTCAATCAAATAAAGATCCAACTTGACCTTGACTTTACCATCTTTGCAGGACATCATACCTGCCCCTCTTGCCAGGGCAATTGTATACAAGGCAGCAGGCCCAATCTCAGCTCTGGGATATCAATCCCCAACTTTAGCTCAAATAATGGCCAGACAAGCTATCCTGGATCCAAAAATCACCAGGCCATCATCTGTCAAAAGGAAGACCCTTGTCCTGGCAGCCTCTTCAGGCACAAAGAAAAGAAAAGTGGTTCCCAAGAAAATCATCCAGGTCAGATCTCTTTCTTTGGCCATGATGTCAATAATATTCTGCTCAACTTCATCTTTCCTTGTTTTTTCAGGCCAAAGCTCAGCAATGGTTGGCTAGCACAGAAATTGCCGATGCCTCATTGGACGGTAAAAAATCTACCACTTCATTTTTCTTAATTTCTTGTCATCGGCATTTACTCTCTTGTCAACTGCAGAACAAGCTTCAACAGATCCTGCCTTGGAAAGCTCTTCCCTTCCTCATGATTCGTCTTCAGCTTTGCTGCCCCTTCCAGAAACAGGAATAGAATCCTCTTCAATTGACACTCCGGTTTCTCCTCAGCCAGATACACAAACTCCCATCATGGAACTCAAAACACTTCCATCTCCCACTCGGGAAGCCAGGGCCGAGGTAAACATAATCATTCAATTCTCTTGACTCTCTCTCATTCGGCAATTCTTTTACTAATTCGGCAAGAACCCTTTTCAGGAGAAATCCACTTCATCACCCAGCTATTCCTTTGCTGTGGATGACTGGGTTACCGAACAAGGAGAAGAGATTACTTCTAGCCAAGATTTATCAGAAGAAACCAAAGCAAAGCTGAAAGACATCTTAGCCTTACTGAATAAGAGCATCCAAGACCAGGCTACACATGCTGTTTCATTAAGAGACGTACTGGACTCCATTGATCAAGAACTCCCAGCTGACATCAAGACCGCATTGGAGCCAGTCTCTCAATTGGATCAGCAATTCGCAGCAGTGATGCAAGCCTTGAGCAATCAATCTTCTCTGCCAGCCTTAGAGCAAAAAAGATCTCTGATCAAGCAGTCAGTAAAAGCCCTGCACTCTCAAGATCAAGAGAATAATGAGCTGTTGACCAAGCTGGTATCTGATCTTGAGAGCAAAAAGGCCAGGAAAGCTGCACTTGAAGCCGAATTGCAACGCTTATCGGTCGAAATTGAAGCTGACGAGAAGAATATTGCTGAGCTTCCCAAGTTATCAGAAAGAATACGAAAAGAAGCTTCAGCCACTCTGAACAAGGATAAACAACTCAAGGCAAAGCTCAAGGCTCTGGCTAAAACCCAAGAAGCTGACAAAAACTTGTTAGACAACATTAGCAACATGATTTCCAATGCCACAAATGTAATTTCAAAATACTTGGGTTTGTAACTTGTAACCAATAACCTGTAGCCGAATAATTGCCTCATCTTGTGAATTCGTAGCTGTTAACTTTTCTTCTCCATCATTGCGAACAACTCATTCGGCAAGATCATCTACAAATAATATTAAGCTAAAAAATGCTTTTAACTTAACGCAGCCGAATCTTACCCAGTCAAAGCCGAATACGATTCGGCAAGGATCCCAAGCGACATGGGAGCCATTCGGCTAGGAAAATCCTTTCCACCTTCCGAACTCTTCGGAATACGTGCCACGATCTTTGGCCACGATTTCCTCTGCGGGTTTTATAAATAAACACCCAGGCAGCCCACGGTTTCTTCATCAAGTTCTTCGCCTTCCAAGTTCTTGCCGGTCCAAGCCATTCTCTTCCCCATCCACAGTAATTCCGAGGAACCCCAATGGCCGACAACAACAGGAGGCGCCCGGCCGCTGATGAGGCCGAAGGAAGTCGTGCCGGTGCCCGCCGCAGGTGAGTAGCTACTCGCCTCTCTCTGTTCTTTTCGAGATTTCCTCCCTCTTTCTTGACGAATCTTTTCGTTCTTCCAGGGTAATCCAATGGATTGCCGGCGCTGGTGCGCCAGTTGCAGCTCCAGCCGCTGCTCCTGCGGCATCTTCGAGTTCGTCTAATCGATCTCTCGAATCGGACGACTCCCGCTACACGGACGGCGATGCCCGCCGATTCAAGGCGGAGCGCGACGACTCTCGTCGCGAACTGGAGGCTATCTCCAAACAAGCCGGGATTGATGACCTCGAATGGCAGCACGAGCGCAAGCAACTGCTCGAAGTCATTGATGGTGAGTCCTGCAATCTGCTCAATCTCAATCTCATCCCCCGAATGATATTAATCTGTCGCCCCTTTTGTAAACTTGCAGCGCGTGATGCCGAACTCGATCGGCTGAAGGCGCTGGTGAACGAGCTGGCGAACAAAGTGAATGCTTCTGGGGACACACCAGAAGCTCGCCTCGGCGCGGTGGCGGGCCGTATCGATGAGGTGGCCTCGCACGGCATCCGTCTGGGCACTGCCGCAGGCCTAGTCGCCATGTCGACGCACACCAATACCGACTACTCCAGGTTACCGACCGGCTTCGCTAATGGTAACCCGGAGGAGATCGACGACATCGAGGCCTCCATAGATCGCCTTGATGCTCATGGCGCCGCCATTGCCGATTCCATTCATCCTCAATCCGTCTTGAACAAGCTATTCCATTAGTTTGTACTAGGGATTTATGGAATTTCGGCAATAAAACTTATCTTTTGTGATCTTGCATGAATCATTTGATGTAGTATATTTTGTGCTAAGGGCAATACATTCAGTACTGGCCATTTTTCTTTTCTGTTAACATTTGTTCTGAAGGCGATTTCTTCCCGAATATCGGCAAATCAATACATCAATCACCGATCGATTTCAACACTGGGATAATACCTCTTCAAATATCTTCCATTTATAGCAGAAGCAAATTCTTCTCCCAATAATGTCTTCAAAATATATGCATTTCCAGTCATGCATCTAACCACTCTAAAAGGACCTTCCCAATTTGGAGACCACTTGCCGAATGCTGCATATTTGGTTCCAATCGGCAATATTGCTTTCCAAACTAGATCACCTTCTGTGAATTGCTTAACTTTCACCTTCTTGTTGTAGTACTTAGCAACTCGCACTTTATTCCTCTCAATATTCTCCAAGGCCCTGAGACGAATCATATGCAAATCTTCTAATTCGTCCATCATTAAATCTTTATAATCTTTAGAACTTAAATCCTTTTGCAACTTTATTCTCCTTGAGTCTAATTGTATCTCCCATGGCAAAATAGCATGATGTCCATACACCAACTCATAGGGAGACGTCTGTGTAGCCCCATGTGGAGCCATTCGGTAAGCCCATAAAGCCTCATTGAGTACCGAATGCCACTTTCTCGGCTTCTGATCAATCTTTTTCTGTATAATTTTAATCATAATCTTGTTAGAAGCCTCTGCCTGACCATTAGCTTGGGCATAATAAGGAGAAGAATTTAACAATTTGATGCCCATACTTTCAGCAAAATCTCTGAATTCTGAAGATGTAAATTGAGTCCCTTGATCAGTGGTGATTGTCTGAGGAATCCCGAATCTGTAAATGATGTGTTCTTTAACAAATTCAACCATATTCTCCGACGTCACTTTCTTTAATGGAATTGCCTCAACCCATTTGGTAAAATAATCGGTTGCCAAAAGCACAAACTTATGCCCCTTGCTAGATGGAGGATTTATTTGGCCAATCAAATCTATTCCCCATCCTCTGAATGGCCATGGCTTGACAATGGGATTCAAAACCGATGCCGGAACTCTCTGAATGTTTCCAAATTTCTGACAGTCTTGACATCCTTTATAATATTCAAAACAATCTTCCAACATTGTCGGCCAGTAATATCCAGTTCTTCTAATAACCCACTTCATTCGGTAGGCCGATTGATGTGCTCCACACAATCCATCATGTACTTCACTCATCAGCCTTTTTGCTTCTTCATGACTTAAGCAATGTAACAGCACTCCATCCAGGGATTTATAATACAAATTATCATCAAGAAGAACAAACTTTAAAGCTTTATACCTGAGCTTTCTAGAAACCTTTCGGGATGGATTCTCCAGATAATCGGCAATCTCTTTTCTCCAATCATCTTCTGCCAGATTACTCCCGAATGCGTATACATCATTAGCAAAAACTTCTCGAAGCTCTTTATAACCTGATGCACTTTGGGCCAATCTATTTGCCTCTCCATTATCCCCTCTAGGAATGTGTTGTAGAATTACTGACCGAAAGCTCTTCAATATTTCTTTGCATTCTTCATAGTAATTCCTCAAGGTATCACTTTTGCACTCATATTCACCATTCAATTGCTTTATGACCAATTCTGAATCTCCAAAAATTTCAACCGCAATGGCATCCGCTTCTTTCAAATATTGGAGCCCTTTGAGCAATGCCTCATACTCAGCTTGATTGTTAGTAACAGCAGATTGAATGGGAACAGCAAACTCAAATGTTTCTCCTTTGGGTGAAATTAATAAGATACCTGCTCCACCACCTTTGTTGCATGAAGATCCATCGAAGAATAACACCCAAGGAACAATGTTAAGCAAATTTAACGATGTATCATGATGTTCAGTAATGAAATCGGCAATAATCTGTCCCTTAACAGCCTTTGCCGATTCAAATCTCAATTCAAATTCAGACAAAGCTAAAATCCATTTGCCAATCCTTCCGTTCAAAATTGGCATAGACAACATGTGTTTTATCACATCAAACTTTGAATACACAATGCATTCGGCATGTAGTAAGTAGTGCCGAAATTTTGTACAGGAGTAGTAAACACATAAGCAAAGCTTCTCTATAGCCGAATACCTTGTCTCTGGATCTAATAACTTTCGGCTAAGGTATGCAACCACTCTTTCCTTCCCTTCAAATTCTTGAATGAGGGCCGATCCAATAGTTTGGGCATCGGCCGCCACGTACAACTTGAAAGGCTTGTTCAATTGTGGAGACACCAATACTGGTGGCTTCTTCATGTACTCTTTTATTTCATTGAAAGCCTTCTGTTGTTTGTCACCCCATACAAACTTTTGATCCTTTCTTATTTTCAACAGTGAGGAAAAGGGCAACACCTTTTGTGACAAGTTTGATATGAACCTTCTCACAAAATTTATCTTGCCAAGCAGTGATTGTAGCTCTTTAAGATTAGTTGGAGGAACAATTTCATCAATTGCCTTCATGCTTTTCTTACCAACTCCTATTCCTCCTTCATGTATCAAAAATCCCAGAAACTCTCCAGCTGAAACTCCAAAAGCACACTTGTTCGGGTTCATCTTAAGCCCATGTTTCCTTGTGCATTCTAGAGTTTTCCTTATGTCGGCCAAATGAGACTCATGATCCAAAGACTTGATCACCACATCATCAATATATATTTCCACAATCTTGCCGATCAACTCATGAAAAATATAATTCATAGCCCTTTGATAAGTTGCACCGGCATTTTTCAATCCAAAGGTCATGACAACCCACTCAAACAACCCTATGTGTCCAGGACACCTGAAAGCTGTCTTTACTATATCTTCCAATGCCATATAAATCTGATTGTATCCTGCGTTACCGTCCATGAAACTGAGCACTTTGTATCCAGCAGCAGCATCAACCAATGAATCAGCAATAGGCATTGGATATCCATCCATGGGTGTAGCCCTATTTAGGTCTCTAAAATCTATGCAAACCCTCATCTTTCCATTTTTCTTATAGACAGGAACAATATTAGAGATCCAATCCGCGTATTTACAGGGCCGAATGAAATTTGCATCTAGTAATCTTTCAATTTCCTTTTTCACATCGGCCAACACTTCTTCCTTGTAGATTTTTCGGGGTGGTTGCTTGTAAGGCTTGTATCCAGGTTTGATTGGCAACCGATGCTCAACAATAGAACGGTCTAGACCGGGCATCTCCGAATAATCCCAAGCGAAGCAATCCTTGTATTCCTTTAACAATGTCACCAACTTTTCTTTGAAAACCGAATCCAAGTTAGCACTGATAAATGTCGGCCTTGGCTTGTCACCATCTCCAATGTCTACTTCTTCTAATTTATCGGCCGACACAAATCCACGTCCTAATTTTCCATCGGTTCCATCGATTGGATTTTCCATCAAAAATTACTATGAGAGCCGACTGCTTCGATCGGCTGTTGATCACTGCCGGCTGGTGCCACAGGACCTTCTCCCCAGTCTTTACCTGAGAAACAATCTATGCCTTGATACTCCCAGAAAGCTGGTTCCATATTTGCCACGCTTATTGAATCATCTGCTTGGACAATTTCTACTTCATCATCTATCCACTGAATAAGCTGTTGATGCATAGTAGATGGAATACAACAATTTGCATGAATCCAATCTCTTCCAAGCAGCAAGCTATATGCCCCTTTGCCCTCAATGACAAAGAAAGTCGTAAGCAGAGTCTTGGAACCAATCATCAGATCAACGTGCACGCATCCTTTGGTGTCCGAAGGATTTCCAGCAAAATCATTTAGAATTATGCTCGTTGGTGTCAAATCTCTAAGGCCCATACCAAGCTTCCTGAATGTGGTATATGGCATTACATTGACAGCAGCTCCTCCATCGACAAACATCTTGGTCAATGGTTTGCCATTAACATATCCCTTCAAGTATAGTGGCTTCATGTGCCGATTCTGGGTTGGCTTCTCGAAAACAGCTTGTTTGTTCAACATCAATTGTGCCATTAACCCAAATTGTTCGGCATCATCTATATCGGGCAATATTTCTTCCTGTACAATTTGATTAGATGGAGCCATGAATTCATTCGGCAAGAAACATACCATGCATGTAGGAGCCGAATGACTATGTTCGTCAGGCCTGTCTTTTGGGAGCCATATCGATTTCATCCTAGGCCTTGCTTGCTTTAATTCTTGATTCCTCAAGCGTTGGACTCTTCTCTTCTGACTCCTTCTTAAACCAGGTGGACACCATTGTCCTTTCTGCCAAACATACTCATGATCTTCTTCTTCATGATCAATCCATCTGAAATCAGCATGTCTCTTTTTTGGTTGATCATCAAAACGCCGATCATCACTAGGATGTACCCTGCCAATCCTTTCATGGACAGATCGGCGATTGACAGTTCCCTGCCTATGTTCGACATACCCATTATTGCACTCAGGACAATTACTCCTTGTAGGCAGCTTTAAACCTTCGTTCCAACAGTGTCTGAAAAATGCACACCCCCAATGCGCACGTTCCTGTTCTCGAGCATATTCCTCTTGTTCTTCCTCAAATCTTTCTTCTTCGCGCCTTCTTTCCTCCTCCTCGTATTCACGCCTTTGAAAACGCTCTTTTTCTTGCTGACGCTGCCATTTGTTGAGGAGAATACGTGTAGTAACTCTAGGTTTAAAGGATTCGCCCACTTCAAGTCGGCTATTCGGGAACCGAAGATTTTTCTGGCGAATCTGTTCCATTGTGATCTGCCGAGTGGGATCAACTGAACCATCCTGTCTTGCCTTCTTTGATGTTAAAACTTTCAATCTTCCCTTTTCTCCAGATGGAACAGCATTCACCATATTAACCGAGAACCCGATCATATTCTGAGGGAAAGGGTTACTGTCCAGTTTCATCTTGTTGTCGAATTTCAAATGTCCTTCCTGGATAGCTTTCTGAATCTTCATCCTAAAGACTCTGCATTCATTAATGGAATGAGAATTTCTATCATGAAACCCACAGTATCTCTTATCTTTCACTCCATCGGGCCGAAGCATAGAATGCCCCTCTGGCAATTTGATTCGGCCTTCTTTCACCAGGAATTCAAATAATTTGTCTGCCTTAGTTACATCAAAATCATATGTTCCCTTCACCTGTTTGATCCATCTTTGAGTCATTGTAACTGGTTCTTTGCTCCACACTATCTCTGCTGCAGCTATTTCCTCGCTATCTTCATATTCATCTTCTTGGTCTGCCCTTTCAAGGAATTGGTTATAGATGTCAGCCACATCATTATTTTTAACAAATCTGACATCTTTCTTGAAACCATACGCCTGGTTACTCATCAAGGCCAATCTGTGCGACAACTGGCCCAGATCATCAAACTCCATCCCGAATAGCTTCTCCCGAATAACAGGCAGCATTCCAGCTACAGCCATACCAGCCAGTTGATCATCAGGTATGTTCAGAGAAAAGCACATACTCTTAGTTTCCCTAAATCTCCTGAGGAACTCTGTAGGTGTTTCATTATTCCTCTGCCTTAAGCTGGTCAAATCAACCAACTTTTTCTCGGTACTGCCAATGTAGTAATGAGCATGGAATTTCTGTTCCAGGTCTTTCCAGGTGCAAATCGACTGGGCAGGCAAAGAAGCAAACCATGTAAAAGCTGGACCCGTCAGTGACAAAGGAAAGTATCTGATTCTGAAAGCCTCATCTGCCGAAGCCTCTCCAAGCTGCATCAGATATCGAGCTATATGTTCCACAGTGCTAGTATCATCTTGTCCTGAGAATTTAGTAAACTCTGTAGGCACCTTGACTCTATTCGGCAATGATACCCTCTGGTACCATTCAGGGAAAGGAGACGAGTACATGTATCCCTGACCTTTAGGCTTCAGACCGAATTGATTTTGCAATACATCGGTCATTTTTTGCACCATGAGGTCGATATTGGTATCTTGATTCCCTGGTCTTCCAGCAAGCATACCTGCAGTACCAGCATATCCAGGATTCGGAAGAGCGTCGATAGCATTGTAATCCATAAACTCTGAATATCCGTTTCCATACAAATCCCTCTGCAGTCTGTTGTTCAAGGGAGATATTTTGTAAGCAGAAGCAGGCGGATTCCCTGTGGTGCCGAATGCCATATCACCGTACGTGCGAGTTTTCGGCAGTGCAAGCTGAGGATCTTGCCGAATCGGTTGTCCATTTATATCTTTAACACCAGAACCTCCAGTTTCATCAGCATTCCCTTTACCATGTGGTTTCTGAACTGGTGCTTGAACATTGAAGTATGTCGGGCCACCCAATTGCCCATGTATTTGCTCAAAGGGTTTATCCACATGCTGACCAAAAATGCTTATCATTATATGCCGAAAACTGTTTAAGAACGCAGCATTGTGATTGGTCATTGTCTCTCCCAAAGCTTTGTATAACAAGCCCGAGAATCTCTCCCTCTCTTCTTCTTCAGTAAGATCAGATTGCCCAGGAAGGAGAACTCTTGGCAGATCGGACTTGAGAAAAGGTGCACCACTCCTGTTCTTGGCGAAAGACAGTAAACATTTGTTAATGAATTGGTTGGCAGCAACCTTTACCATCTGTTGATGCTCCTCAGACAATTCTTCCAAAGTGACATCCATGATGTCGCTCAACTCAGGCATCTTGAAAACTTGCGTGTGTCCCACCGGGCGTGCCAAAAAGTGTGTTGACGTAAAATCCGCACCTCACGCCAAGCACACAGCAAGCCGAACGAGCTGGCTTCACACGTGGCCCTGACTTTCGAATCCGGAAGCGTGCCAGTCAGTTTGCCTGAAAACTAACAAAGGGAATAAAACGTTTAGATCAAAACCTGGAACGTGCCGGGTGAGACCAGACAGTTCCATATTTGCGGCGTTGAAGCCAATCTCGAAAGACATATAGCTACAGAGAAGCTATCTGTCGGCAGTTAAAACCTCATTCGGCAATCGGCAAGGTACGCAAGGAACGCACTGCCGAATGCGTGACGTAAGCATGACGAAAGATCGGCTTTCAACCGAATGAGCATTGTAACACGTACTCATAGCCGATTAACGAGAAACAGAGCATGATAGATAAATAAAAGGGTGAAACATGATCATAAATTCGCAGTAAACAAAGAATGCATAGGCCGAAAGCAGCACCCGTCAAGCATGATAACAAAACAAGTTAATCCACCGCATGATACGACTTGTTTGTGACCACACCACTAATCAGATTAGACCAATCCACCGCATGATACAATCTAACCATGAAAAGCTAAAAGCATTCAATGTTTAGTTACGAACCCACAACACAGTCACGAATTTACATTAAAACAAGAATGCATAGGCCGAAAGCAGCACCCGTCAAGCATGACAGCAAACGAGTTAATCCACCGCATGATACAACTCGTTTGAGGCCACACCACCAATCAGATTAGATCAATCCACCGCATGATACAATCTAATCGTGAAAGGCTAAAAGCATTCATTGTCCAATGCAAACCCACGAACACACGTTCACTTGTGAGAGCACTGCCGAATACGGCTATTTAGCCGAATCGGGGTCCGTGACGAAGGAACAGGCCTAATCGGTAAAGATAAATCTATCAGATCGAATCGAATTCTAATCCACCGGATGATTAGCTCTAAGACGACCCAAAAACCTGCATCTACCGCATGATACCCGGTTCTGTCAAGATCTACACGATGCCGATAAGCTCGAACCCGCGACACGTGGCAACCTAGATCGGTTTTGGATTCGGCTATGAGGGGATAAATCGTTGCACCATAAAGCAAAGCCGATCCTAGCCGATCTAGATTGGGCAAAGGTGTGTTACATGAATTAAGCACATAGTAAAAACGAAGCAACACGGGGTAACTTAATGAATCCGTTAGATCTTGCCGAAATCTAACGGAGCCGATAACTTGGTCCATACTAGATCTTAGCCCACCGCATGGCTCATGACCTAACAGAGGAACCTTCTTGAGACCAAAACTTAAATCCACCGGATGATACTAAGCATGGTAACAAGACTACTTGCATCAAAGCTTAAATCCACCGCATGATACTAAGCATGATACAAGGTTGCCGGTACTTACGGAGGTCGACGGATCGATGACTCCTCTCGAAGAACTCGACGACTCGACTAAAGGACTCGATGTTGGCACGGGGCCGGTTTGTTGTATTGATTGGTTGTTTCGATCCCTCCTACAATTGCCATGGGTTTATATTTATACCCAGGTCTTGATACAACTCCTAGTCGGACACGACTGCAATACTTATCCCTAAAATAAACGATGAATCTTCGTGTCCATGTCGCATTCCTTATTGAACCGGCCTTTCTTTTATTCTACGTCATCACGCCTTCCCGAGTACTCTTTCCATACGATCAGCGCTTCTGCCGAATGACGACGTGTTCCCGACCGCAGAGCATCTTTACCGAATGCTTCACCTTTGCCGAATGACGACGCGCTCCCGACCGCAGAGCGTCTCCTGCCGAATGTTCCAGCAAAGCCTCCTAGCCGAATGGTATCTTTCCACCAAATCTGGCCCACATGTCAGCTTCTTCCCGGTGCCAATTTTTGGTGTCAACAGCTTGATAAGCAAACAAGCTATAAATCTAGCTCGGCTTGGCTCCTTAATTAAGACTTAACTAGCTGCTGGCTTAACACTCAAATCAAGTGGCAAGAATGTCATAGGTTGTAAATATCATTGGAAAATAATTGCAAAAATAGCTCAAACACTCAAAGTCCATGACAAGTTGCAGATTTAGTGATTTTTGCAGTATTACCCACTAATTTCGTCTCAAATTTTAAATTGGTTTGAATTTTATAGATACATAACTTTTGACATGCACCTAAATATACGCTATGTCAAGATACTCAGTAAAAATAATATATCTAAAAAAGCTAAAATAATATATAATTTGGAACAGATAGACTACTTCTCATGTAACATGTTCCAATTTAGTTAGTGCTAATATAGTTGCGCGTTAGTTGTTTCTTGTTGGGCTAGATTTGGATGCTAAGTTGTTTGCCCGCCTTTTTGTGCTTCTTGGCTTGTTTGGCTCGTAAGCAGCTGGCGATCCGGCTTAGCTCAGCCTGTCAATGAACAGAGTCCATCAAGCTGACCCGAGCCGAGTTTTGATCAAGGTCCGAGCTTTTTTCTTTTTGTTCACCCCTGGTCACGAGAGCACGGCCAATGTGGATAAACTGTTACTCGACCGGGGCCTCCTGTGTTCAGTTGCCTGGTGATATGATTGATGTACACGCGGCGGCGATGCAATAGGCTGTGTTTAGACGAGCTGAAAAGAGGATGAAAAGGTCACATTGGACACTGTAGCGCACTGTAGCACTTTTCGTTTGTTTGTAGTAAACATTGTCCTATCATAACCTAACTAGGCTCAAAAGGTTCGTCGTCGTGTCGTGTACATCAAAACTATGCAATTAGTTTTTTTATTTACCCACATTTAGTGTTCCATACACGTGTCATTTGCTATATTTAATGTTTCGATGTGATGTCGATGAGATGGAAAGTTTTGAAATTCAAGGAACTAAACACAGCCTTGGTGTTTAGACATGAGCAGATCGGCAGATGATTCTCAAGTACGGGTGACGCGCACATTGCTGGTGGCTGACGAGTCACAGACGCCTATGATCAGGACACGAAACCTGATTGAACAGGAGGGACCTTGAGAGCTAATTAATGAGCCATGCTGGTGCGCTAGGCAGGTGATCCATGGCACCGTACTAGCTAATCCTGGTTATAGTGTCCAAACAGTGGCGCGCGCCCGATCGAGAGTGACCCTCGCAAACTTTTTCTCAGTTTATGTATTTTTTTTCGGCCCCTATTTTGAGCAATAACTCGTGGAATGCGACCCGGGAGCAGAAAACGCGCGCGATCGATCGCGACGCTTGCCACCGCTCGGAATGTGCGGCGTGCTTAATTAATTTGCCTAGCTAGCTCGGGCAAATTAAAGCCTGATGATGAATGGTTTGCTGCGTGCCAGCAGGAAGAACTGCATGACAGACCGTCCCAGCACCAGCTAATTTAGCAATCATAGGCGATCAGCAACGCAAAAAGGCGCGCACTTAGGCCCTATCCAACACCATCCATTATGCCAAGCATTTGGGCTTGCTCGGCCTAGCAGCTTTGCTAGTACTTGTCCGGCGCTTGGGTACAGGCAACAGTGATTCCGGGGTGCAAATCCAGCTGCTTTAAAACGACATGAAATCCAGACAGCGAAATGCGACGCGGATCCAGCGCGTGACAGCAACGATACGCGGGCACGGTCAGTACGTTACGCACTCTCCGCGGTGGGAACAAAACTGGCCTACAGTACGCCTTTTCCTCTCGTCTCTCTATTATATCCACTTTCGATCAGAGCAAGAGCAGGGATGATTGTGCATGCTTCGCACTGGACCAGATCAGATTTAAACATCTGGAAGGCGGAGAGCACGCCTCCGATCTGCTGTGTATGGGAATCAATGGACCGTGCCAATGAATCATTGAGAATATAAGTGGCATCTCAACTGACCAGACATCTCATTCTGCAATCAGGGGCAGGGCGGGGGGTGCCTACTCATTTCTCTCCTGCCAGGAGTCACATGGATGCGGGTGTTCATATAGGAGTAGCAGCTATTTTCTTCTCCTCGTCAGAGAGTAGTGTATAATTGGATCCTTTTTTTTATAATGGCAGCTACACGTGAGAGACAGCGGGATTAAGGATTGCCCAGCAAGTTCGGATAATGTCGGTGCTCAAAGTCTTCAGTCCAAGTTGAAGTATGTGAGCTTTCGTTTTGATAGTATTCCTTAAATTCTGACTGAAAAGTACAAGCTTTGGAGGTTGAAAAAACAAAAGAGGGATGCCAAGAAAAAAAAAAGAACTGAGCAGAAGGATTAATAAGTAATGGACAAAGCTGACGGCTGCCTTGCTTCCTAGGAGTCAACCAAAATTTGGCATGCCACGTAGACACATCACAAATCTGACTCGGAGCACAATATCCTATTGATCTCTACCGGACTAGCTCTTACTGACTGAGCCATTGCTGACCAGTCGCTGACACATGGGCCCCTTTTAGGTTTGGGCACAGCATGTAGTACTGTACTACTTGGATGAAATAAAGTAAAACTAGATATAATTTATTAAAGGTGAGAACTAGGACCATCCTAAGAGTAGTAGTTTAGTCCAATCACTAATCGTACTGGCTCTTGAATGATAGGCTCAAGGGCATTTTTTGTTCTTTTTTATTGTTTTTAAAATGATTGGCTCAAGGCAAAGGGGGCATCAAAAACTATCATCGTGCATGATTGACCTAACCTTTTGTTTTTTTCTTTTCCATCGAGGCCCGTGGAATAAACAATCTATGCAAGGTGATCAACAACCGAAGGACGAGACAAGATCCGCTCAGCTTTTCGAGATAAAACCCTAGCAAATCACGCGTGGTAGTGACTGATGATGATGATGAGTAGAACAAATTATCGGAGCAGTACGAACACGGAATGATCGAGCTGCGAACCTGCATTTTTCCTTTTTCTTAACTCCTCGTCCAATCATTGTCCGGTCAGAATCTTACACCTGTGATATAGAAATAGTATAACAAAGTTTTCGGAAAAATTAACCTGATGTGAAGTGTTCTTAGTTAAGTAGGCGTGGATGTGTGATGTTACCGTTTGCGCATTAAGTAATGCATTTGTAAATATCCGGCAGATGCTTCGTCAATATCTTGGCCGGCGACGTCGCGGTTGATGCCGCAGCTGCCGTACTAGATTTACTGTTTTCATTTCTCGAGTCCCTTTTTGTGTGTGGCAACTATGTTTAGAATAATTCTCACTATGATTATGGGATTTCTCTTTCAGAAAATTTTCTGTGCTAGCACGTACTCCCTCCGTCCCTAAATAAGTGTCGTCGTTGGTTTCCGTGCCACAACTTTGATTTAATTTATAAACAATACGTGTAACATTTTAATCTCCAAATAAATTTATTAAAAAACTAGATTCTAATATCTACCTAATGATATTTATTATGTACCATAAATATTAATATATATTTTTATATATCCGGTCAAAGATGTTTCTCGGGAAGCGAAAACGACACTCTTTTAGGGACAGAGGGAGTACTATCTTATGACCAAAACGTCACCTATTCGCATGAAAAAAACTCGTAGTATTCTTGGTCAGTATTTCCGTATGCGGCTTGATGAGCCGAATGTAAATCCTAACGTCCAGTAATTATATCAAATGGAGATTAAGGATCCGTTTGGTATAACTCTAAATCCAAAAAATCTATGGAATTTTTGAAGCCAGATATTAGGGCCTGTTTGGCATAGCTTCAGCTCCAAACTCCAGTCCATATTTATATTTTCTATGCTAAATTAATATATTTTAAATATTAATATTTAGTACAAGCTATAAACAAAATTATTCATCTCAATACTCTTTATGTAATCCCAGCTCCAACTCCAGAATTTTCTGAAGCTCCTCATACCCAGCTTCAAGAACTCCGTGAATTTACTGGAGTTAGAGCCAAGGCATGTGGTACATAAATAGTACTTAGATGAATCATGAAAGGACCTAAGATGGACTAGAGGGGGGTGAATAGTCCGACCTGCAACTTTTTAGCACTTAAAACTAACTGTCAGTGAAATGTCCGGACACTCCGCAGATTTGTCCGGAAACTCCGCACTTGTGCGGAGATTCCGCAAAAATCTCCGGAAACTCCGGACTTTTTGCTGTAGATGAACTTTGCCAAATCAAACATGACCCAAACTTGTTTCTTTTGATAAAGATGATTCACTAGGAGCTGATCTACTGATTCAAACACTCAAACCTAGCTCAAACACTTGTAGGAAGTAGATCGGCCTCAAACCCTAAGACAATATAGAGCAAAACAAAATCTAAATGCAATAACAAGTAAATCGAGAACAATGACACATGGATTTAGTTTCCGGAGTTTAGCTCTCACAAAGAAAGCCTACGTCTCTGATGAGGTGCCCACAAAGGGCGGGTTTGTCAACTAAACCTCTTCCTCTCTCTAGGATCCAAGGACCCTAGAGCTTATACTTACTTTACCGGGTGATACAAACTTCTTGGGGCTGTCACAACAAGGTTGGAGCTCCCAAGCGACGCCTAGCCGTCTAGGAGCAAAGCTCCAAGAGTAATGAACTCGAAATCCAAGGCTTGACGAAGAACGAAGTGCTCAAAAGATGGGAAATCAACTTGCTAGCACTCAACCTTCCTCTCTCTTCAATCTCACTTCAATCCCCTCACCAAATCTCACTTGGGAAGTCAATGGGGGAGTAAAGAGGGGCTTTGAATGTAAGAGAGCTGCTCAGGTGCGAGTTAGGTCGAGAGAAGTAAATGAGAGAGAGAGAGTGAGGGGGTATAAATACCCCTTCACTCGAAACTAGCCGTTGTGCTGTTAAAGTGCGGAGTTTCCGCACAATTGTCCGGAGTTTCCGGACTTGAGGTAACTCCGTAACAATTTCCGGTAACTCCGGACATCTATTGGTTTTGGGCTTTTAGAAGGTATAACTGTGGATTTCTCTCAACAAAAATTAAACCTATGAGCACTTCAACTTCACGAAGACCAATAGATTTCGAATCCCCCTTTATAGTACGGCTTTTCCTATTAACCCAAAGGATAAAGACATCAAAATGAGCTAAGACGCTTGTGTCCTCGAGTCGCTTTTCATTTCCTCATTTGGTGTGCCTTCTCCTTATTTTGATAGTATCTCCACCTGCTCATGCCTTGACGAAACATTAGTCTTCCAAGTGACTTGTCATTAATCAACCAAAACTAAGGAGGTCAAATGTACTTTCAAATCATTTTATTTATAATTTATATTAAATATTAACATTTATAGTACTTTAATTTAGTAAAAAATATAAATCTAGTCTAAAGTTTGGAGCTGGAACCGTGTCAAACAGTCCCTAACAAACAATAAGATCTTAAGACACTCCTACCATAGCTTAAGATCCTGGTTGTCAGAGATAGCGTTAACCAATTCTTTCGCTATGTCATGCCTTGAAAATCTTTTGACTCGAAGATGGCTGAGTAGCCTAAAGTGGTGCTCTACTAAGGATTGGTTTGAATTCAAGTGCTAATGGATCATAGTGCTAAACGTTAGCATTAATCCCTCGATAGTGGAGTATTAATGAGTGGCGTTAATTCGTCAACATTGGAGTACTAATGGGTGGTGCTAAACTTTAGCAACATTAAAAAGATAAAGTATTGTCTACAAAATAAATGCTAATGTGTGTTAAATTTTAGCACTAGCACTTTAGTCAATCTAAACGTGCCCTAAAGAGAACCTTTTTTCAGCGAGCGTTTGAATTCTCTCTTTCAGTCCTCTTGTGTCATTTGGGACCTCCAAATCAAGCAAATTTCTGAATGGATAAATGTACGAATGAAATAGAATTTGTAAGAAAAGATAATAGTTTTTTTTAATTTTTACACCTAGGATTAGGCCCCGGTCATTACGACAAGAACCCAATTAAAGAGGGGAACAAAAAAATAGCTACTATGCAAACAAAAAATTTTGAGAGTCATGACACCATTGACACAACACAAAGTGCTCCAATCTCAAAAGGGAAGAAAGAAAGAAAAAAAGGCCCCTACGTGTAAAGTTGTGCCCCACACGGTGGATCAAGGCTTGGGCCTGTCGTATAAGCCCGAGCTGGACCGCTTTGAAACAGGTCAGCCGATGATCATACACATACCACACAAAAAGAAAAGAAAAGAGAAGGGCAGGGAATGCAACCAGACCAAATCGAATCATCGTGTGGGGGTTCCAATTCCAATTCGTCTGCATACGCAGCAGCAGTAGCGGTGACGATAGACGACACACAGTATTGGTGTACGACGAATGCCGTTGCTACCGGAACATGATAAGGTGGGTGTGTGGCCCGAACTTTCCAAAAGCTCCGGTCAAAAGCGAAGAAAACCTGTCGCGCCCTTGTACGTCCTCTCTCTCTGGTCGAGCGAGCCCGCACCAAAATGTTCGTCTCCTCACGAAAGTCGAACCGCAATAATACCTCTGTTTATCAGCGGCCTTTTCTTAATCTTTTGTTGAGGGTTCAAGGGGTCCAGCTTTTCAAGAAAAGAAGAAGGAAATAGAGATTAAGGGGTCCGAAGCAGTTTGGATGCGTGAAGATCATCCTAACGGTATAGTGGCGCCATTTGTTTTGCTCGTGACGCTAGGTTTCTCATAAAAGAGAGAGAGAAAAGAAGAACATGATGCACACACCCCACTTGTTGTCCTGTGGTCGGTTGTAAATCGCAAACACGTTACATGCCACTGATAGGCTTTCTTCCTTTTATGGCGGCATGAATCGCCTTAGGCCTTCTCCTCCACTGATGTGATGATGATGATGATGGAGCCGATTCCTGGACGGCCAGGCTCACGCGAAATCTCAAATGGCCACACAGACACAGCAGCACAACTCGCGTCATGGCCGGAACCCGAAATGGATTGCGTGCGAGTTGTGTGTCTCGGCCGGATGCATGGGTAAGCCCACGAATAGGCCCAGCTTCCTGTTGGCCCAAATTGACGTTGGTTCCGACTGGATCGAGCTAGATAGAATCCGTCAACTCGTGCTGTGGGTTCTACTGTACGGTGCGGTGCCCAACTGCAACTGCCCTGCCCGTGCAGCCGCCGAGCTCGTCATCGCTTCGGGAGCTCTCCCGGACCAAGTTGGCCGGCGGCATCCGATCCCAATCATCCACGCCGCTCCATGCATCATCCTGCGGTGTAGCTCAGCTGCGGGACCCAAGCGTCGCGAGGCTAGTTCGTTGGTCACTGGCGATGTCTCGCCACGCGCTTCTCACGTGTTTTCTTTAGTTTCTTTTCACATTTTATTTATATACTCCATCCGTTCTAAAATGTAGGGCGTTTTGGCTTTTCTAGATACATAGATTTTGCTATGCACCTAAATAAACATCATGTCTAGATTCATAGAAAAAGTTACATATCTAGAAAATCCAAAACGACCTACGTTTTGGAACGGATGGAGTATTAGAGCATCTCCAAAAGACTAGCCAAATCGTTTTCTAAAGTTAAATTTAGCTATTGTTAGAGAAAAAACGTTTCCAACAGACTCTGTAAATGACTCTTCAAATTTAGTGGCTCCCTATACCACCTCATTCGCTAGTCATTTTTAGCTAGCCTACCTCACTAGCCATCTTTACAGAATCTGTTGGATTACCCCGTTATTTGTTAGTCAAATCTATTTTTGAGAGTAGCTAAATTAGTAAATTTAACTAATCTTTTTAGCTAATCTCTTGGAGATGCTCTTGGACGTGTAGAAGAAGAATGGGCGGTGCTGGTAGGAACCTGCGTACCATGCGTACGGTCCAGAAAGTAGGCGAGGGAAATGTTTATATACTTGTGCCAGCGTACTACCATCATCACCCGACCCCAACATTCCAACTCTCTCCCAACTTCCAAGTATAATATGTTTTTTTTCGGTTAGAGGTGAAATTTTAAGCTTCGTCAATAGTTGAAAGATTAGTTCCAAAGGACTTTTTCATTTGCATTGTTGGGCCACATTATATAGAAGCTGACTAGCGCAGCCTCATGGGTGGGCTCAACTCAAAGCCCAAGTCGTATGTGCTTGCATCCACAGTCCGCACCCTCATGGGTGGGCCATGTTGCATGCTTCCTCTCGGCCGAGACAAATACAGCAGCTTCTTGCCAAAAACACCTATTCAAGCATAGCAGCTAGCCAGCGATCGCTATTTCCATTCCATGGTTAACGACACTGGGCAGTGGGCACTACTGGCCTGTTGAGGGTGGGAGCGATTGCGTCCCGCTTCATCCTTTGCAGAATTGTAGTGAAGCCTGCACAGCACAGGGATGAACAGCTTGGAATCTTCACGGGTGGCAGGGTGATTGGTACTAGTTTGGTACCAAGGAATTTTAGATATTCGATCTGCATGGAAACAGCTTGGATTCTACTAATATATATATATAAGAAAGAAAAACTATTCCGTATTCCAGATGGTCTTAACACTACGGAAAAAGCCTTCATCTGCACCGATTGGGAATGACCTCTAGCACCGGTTGGAGATCTTCCGGTGCTAAAGGGTGGACACCTTTAGCACCGGGTCAAATAACCGGTGCTAAAGGTGTCCATTCGTCACGATTGGGAAGGACCTTTAGCACCGGTTGGAGATCTTCCGGTGCTAAAGGGTAGGCACCTTTAGCACCGGGTCAAATAACCGGTGCTAAAGGTGTCCATTCGCCAAAAAATATATGCGTTGTTGCGGGGATTCGAACTCATGACATCTTGGCTCGCGCGTACCCACCTTATCATCTCAACTACATAGCACATGTGATGAAATAGAATATGCTTTCCTTTTGAAGTAACATGCAACACCCCTTTAGCACCGGGTTCGTAACACCAACCGGTGCTAAAAGGCCTTTAGCACTGGGTCGTAACACCATCCGGTGCTAAAGGATGACCCTTTAGCACCGGGTGGTGTTACGAACCGGTGCTAAAGGGGGAGCACCTTTAGCACCGATTGGTAACACCGACCGGTGCTAAAGGTGACTTTTAGCACCGGTTGGTAACACCGACCGGTGCTAGAGAGTCCCCGGGGCACTCCAATTTTATACCCGACGTTAATGTTGCATTAGCACCGAATGTTGAGTGCACCGAGACATATGAGAGGGGCGGATGTGAAGATACCCGGTAACATAAACTAAACAACAAGCCGGACCGATGATATGATGTTCGTAGTACGAAATCCGGGCTCCGTAACTACATACCGGCCTTTTGAACAAATTCCATCCTGCCCGTGCAAGGATTTGTCAAAGTGGAAAGCCTTTTTCCCTCCTGCTTCTTTTTTTTTTGCAAGGAACCTGGCTTTTCATTGACGTGGCAGGCACGGGCAGTTAATTTCTGTGTTGCGTTGTGGGTGGCCCTAATATATGATCATAGGCAAAGGCAACGGAGGGCACAATCATTGCATGCTTAGGATATCATTCATCCCTAGCTCCAAGTGCATATAAATATTGTCCGGATCCCCTGATTCTGAAACGCTTGCTGCTTGCATATGTCCTAATTGTGGTGGCATCATTCAGCTTCATCCACACAGCAGTTGTGAATGGATTTGTGATGCAGATGCATATGCCACACTGCACTAACACTGGTGACAGTTCTTCCAACGCCATCTTCTGCCCCCACAGTGTCACCCTCTGTGGGGCAGCAATATAAAATACTAGACAGTGTTGGGGGTGATAAGGGGACTACAAATAAACAAGAGCATATGGTCTCTCTATAAGTCTATATCCACAGAACGCTATGCCGTTAGCATTAGCGTTACGTGAGGTCAGTACAGGAATAAGCGTCATGCACACGTATGCTTACACAAAGAAGACAACTTGGATCAATCTATATATTTCCTCACCAGTCTGTTGGTTTTTTTCCTTGAAAAAAGAAATTCAGGAAGGTCCTTTCTCTTCTAGGTATATGCTGGAAAGTAAATGTCCGGTTACACTGGTTTTTATGCTCTTCAATTAAACAAATATACACTGAAGAAATAGTAAATTTGTATATGTACGTCGTCGTGGTATGTTAGCTATTAAAAGTAAGCTTTGAACAAAGGTAGCCTAATGGAGTGAAAAATCACGAGCTCTTTTACGGTGCGCCATACTAGCTTTAAAAAGGACTAGTATATAAAGATCGGACGTATCAGATTAATTATGTACTACTGTAACCGTGTTTAGTAGTATAAATTGTATGAAGTAAGTAGTATAGGTAGTATAGGGGTACTATAAAAAACAGAATGACATATATGTAATTTTGACATATCTTTAATTTTGGAATGACAGATATGTAATTATGACATATCTTTAATTTTAAATTTTATTGTTTCTATCTCTCCTGCTTTACCTCATTTTCATTTGTACGACAGTACAGGTCCGACGGCCTGGAAAAAATAATTTTTTTATGTTACCATAGTACCCCTGTTAATATCTTGTTTATACTACGTACTACCACATGCTGGTACGGAGCACTGTAAAAGAGCTTAAAATCATACACTCCTGGAAATTACCGGTGCCAGCGGAATGGAAAAGAGCACCAACACATGGAAATTCATGAAAAAAATGCCCTTTTAGTGGTTACATCTTGCACATAGGAACTCATAGAAGATGTTAGTCAATAATCTTTCCGTTCTATTCGCAAAGGATATTATAATCCGAACGAGAAAATTTTCAACATTTGATTCCACAATTTTAACCCTCCTCCTTTCAGCACACAACACATCTCACAGAATCGAATAAGCAAGGGTTAATCCCCCACATCGTCAACATAAGAAAGGATTACAAGGCACCAACAAGTGAGGCACCAATCATGCGTCGACCTCTCCTGCAAAGATTATTATTACCAAATTTTTTCATGGAAAAAAGGGGTCCCGGTCCATCACCCACTCATTTTCGCAATTCAGCACGCCCTCCCCATACGGGGCACTGCACTTGCGTTCTTATGCAAATGGGAATCTTGGCATCAAGGGAAAAAGGCCATGATCTCAATCCCATGGACTTTGTATATATCTATGCGTCCATACGAGGGAGGTGTGTGCAGGAGCCTCTTCTAGTGGCTGAAAGGCCAAAGGCCCCTTTGGTCACACAAAAAGCAGAAGTTGACACTGAAAGATACACTGCAAGGATTGTGTCAACAACCAATGTGAGGAGGCCGATCACTCAGGTCACACCTCTCACGTACTGGGACCTGTCTCCGTGGGCGGTGTCCTTTTGGGATCATGCCCCCATCCTTCATATCTTCTCGGTGCTTTGCATTCAGTTCTCTCCTTTTTCTGACTCTGGGTACAGTTGTACAGAAACGGCTACTAACCGTCAAGTGGTATCCTTACAAGTTACAAGGACATAGAAAAGAGACCAAAATCGAAGAACTACGGCGACAGCTACTTGAAGTTGACTGGAATTAGGACTGAAGAACCCTTCAACAAAGCATAATTTGACTTCTTTTATGAGGATTAGAGACACTAATACAACTACTATCCGAAATGAAAGCTGACTGAGTTTTTGTTTGAATAGTTATGTACCATACATTCAAATTAAAGAAAAACTGCACTGTTTACTATCTGAAATTTTTTACTGAACCTACCATACTTTCCAGGCAATGGAATAAAGCCCAAATTATCCCTATCTGAAAAAAAAAACGGAAATCGAGATGGAATAGCTCCCAATACCAACTATCTTTGTGTTGCTAAATAGGGTCTCTATATGCTGTAAGCTTATGATGTTGGTGCCAACCAAACTACACATCCTTTCTGGATGTAGGGGCGCACCAGCAGAATACAAATGGCGTAGTTGTTTACAGCCATGTTGAAAGGAACTTGGAAGTAGGTGAGGTCAATTCGGCCCCATATAGGATTGAAATGGACCTCCCCAAAATTTTAAAGGGGCAGGCCAGGGACAGCTAAACCAATACTGGCCCTAATTATATATGTCTGTATAGGTGAGGCCCAACCTTCCTCTAGCAGGCATCTTAGCATGAGATGGAGTACACCACCAAGTCGCCCAATACAATAATTTCGGCAATACCGTCGATTGTGTGTCACCACACGCACCACAACAGGCCGGCTATTTTCCTTTTTCGCTGGAAAAAATAGCTGTGCAAGGTGTATGCAATGGTCCTCTTGCTATTAACTGATGAGGCTAGCTCAGAATGATCATAGACTAGAGTAAAGGACAGTTCATGAAGAGCCTAATCGCCCAATTTCACTAGGCTTTTCAGTTACGTGTTTCTCATTGTCTCTGCCCACCAGTGCAAATGTAACCATAAGTTTGCATCACAAAGCTCGTCTTGCTTGCTATTTTTTGCTCTACACAAATTGACATGTATAAAGGCAACAAGTCTACAGAAATAGGTAATACCTTTTTTTCAAAATCAACCGTAAACTTTATCATGGAATTAAATAAGAAGTTAAAAAACGTGCTTACTTTTTTTAAAAAAAAAGTACAGTTAATACAAAAATCTAGCATCTTATCCCCATGACAGCATCTTTACATGGTTATCTATTTATGTGAGGAGCACCAGGAGCAAGCTTTCCTACTAGCTCAACACTGTTCCAGTAGGAGTGATCATGCTAACCACCAGCTAACCCCCCTCTGTCCAAGTCTAACGACACATAGCCAAGCATCTCCCCCTAAGCCAACCCTCCTGGGTAGACACGTGTCGTGATAAATCATCCCTAAGCGCAGACACAAATAGTCCTGTCAATTCTTTTCAGGTGTCTGCTGTAAAAGGATCCAATAAAACCCTTCGAAAAATAAAGAAAAATTATCGCCTCACGGCGATGGAGACCGTTGGGAGGCCGCCTATTGTCGTGCTCTAATCACAGGTCCTAATCGCACAATAAATTAATACGGCACCACCACTCCTTGCAATTGCAAGGCCACCCCACCATTGGTCTTCTTCTTTCTATCCAAAAGTTTTTTTTCTCTCCCCCAGAAACGAAAACCCTTGAATTGAAGCACCTTTTGCCTGTTACATCATGGTGGACATAGGAGGATGCATCATGCATGGGCACTTGCTATTGGGCACCGATTCCCTATCTCCAACTAACACACTCGTCTACCCTGCTGCATCTAGCTCCATTTTCTTTTATTTTATTTTTCTCTCCCGTTGAGATGATTCATCCCAACAAATTAGTTGAATATATACATGAGAAATATATGAAATGTCTATTTATCGATGACATCCGATTTAAAGGCTAAAGCCCTGGCATCCATGTAGAATTAGAAGATTGTAATTGTAAGATTTAAATTACTCGCTTCCTTTTTATTAGCTCTGGCATCTCCACCAATACCTAGTTTGTTGACAGCATGCCACTACTCATTCCTCGTGGCGAACAACATGTTTCAAGCCTTCAAGGACCTCTACACATCATGTGGGATTTTCTACCGTCATATCAGCTGCTGGCTGGCCTTGAGGATGACTATAGTAACCAATGGCATTGTATACGGGAGAAAGCACTCCTAATGCATACATGGTCACTATATATATAATACATAAGAGAGATACTGTATGTGCATTAAGCCATTAAGTAGAAAAGAACTATGACTTCCCCTCCTAAAATAAATAAATTTTTGAAAGAAATTATTGGTGTTTCTTGACTTGCAAAATTGCTACTAGAAAAGATGCTGACACCGAAGTAGGGTAGGCTGTGTGACAGAAATACCAGGGACCATTCAGAATTGGGCCGGTATGAGCACAGCTAGCTGAGTGAGTGTCTAATTAAACGCCATTTCTCCCTAATCCCCTTGCTTAATTAAGACACAACCCTCTTTCTCCCTCTCCTACCCCTCTCTCTCTCCCCTACTCCTTGCTTTCTCTTCCCCTCCCCACGCGTCCCTTCTCTCCCCTCCCTCTCCTCCCTTCTCTCTCCTACCGTCGTTAACCCTCCGTTACACCACCCGCCTCACGCCGTCACGTCAACTTCCGCCACAAAAGCACGCGCCCCCCGTCCCCAGCCCCGCCATGTCCAACGCCGGCGACCCCGCCGGCGCCGCGGCGGCGGCGGCGGCCGCGGCCGCGGCCACGCCGTCGGGGCGCGCGCCGAGGCTGCCGCGGTGGACTCGGCAGGAGATACTGGTGCTCATCGAGGGCAAGCGCATGGTGGAAGGCCGCGGCGGGCGCGGCGGGAGGGGCCGCGTGGCGGCGGCTGCGGCCGCGGCCGCCGCGTCGGCGTCCGGTGGGGAGGCTGCGGTGGCGGCGCTGGAGCCCAAGTGGGCCGCGGTGGCCGAGTACTGCCGGCGGCACGGCGTGGAGCGGGGGCCCGTGCAGTGCCGGAAGCGCTGGAGCAACCTCGCCGGGGACTACAAGAAGATCAAGGAGTGGGAGCGGGCCGCGGCCGCCTCGCGGGAGCCGTCGTTCTGGGCCATGCGCAACGACGCGCGCAGGGAGCGCCGGCTCCCGGGGTTCTTCGACCGCGAGGTGTACGACATACTCGAGGGCCGGGGGCGGGCGATCCTGGCCGGCCGCTCCGCCGGGAATGCAGCGGAGGAGGAGGAGGAGGCGGTGGCGGCTGCGCGCGTGGAGGAGGAGAAGGAGGCGGGGCCGGCGGAGGCCGTGTTTGACAGTGGCCGACCGGCCACGGAAGAGGCGCTGTTCTCAGAGGACGAGGACGAGGACGAAGAGGAGACTCCGGCGGCGGCGGCTCCTCCGCCACTGCCGGTGATCGCTGTACCGGTGTCCGGTGAGCTGCTCGTTGACTCTTACTGCTAAATTGCCAGCTTTTGGTTGATATAAAGTTTCGTTCTTCGCCGGTTTGCTGCCTCCCGATGATTGCAGTGTTTGACCTCTTTGAAGAATTCGAGTTCACGATGCTTTTTGGTGCTGTAAAGAACCTTTTAATTGCGAATTCGTTTTGCCACTGCTTGACGGAGGTAAAAGGAGATGGGGCTTTCGTGTTCATGTCCATGCTAAAGTTGAGGAGATGTTTCCGCTCCTGATGACTTGTAAACGCAAGAGCTTCCTTCTGACCAGATGCTCATGATTCGTCGGACTATTTAGTACTATCTGGTTATGAGATGTATCCGCCTTCTTTGTTTTGGTGCTTTGACGTGGTGCAAAATTTCAGTTCTTGGTGCTCTTTTTTCTTTTCTGCAGATATAATTCAGCAGTTGCTCTGCACTGGATGTTTCCGTTTGATAATCATTTTGGTGTGGTTGAATTTAAACTTGAGTTTGCAGCTTGGCAACTTTCTTTGGTCCATAATTCTGTTTGTGTTCGTTAGGCATACGTGCTTTTTGTCTTGTCGATTTCATTGGTAGGTCCATTGATTTGTCTCTTGATTAATTTCTCCTGTCCTCTATTTCAGAGAAGCCCGAGGCATCAAGGCAACAACAGAGCGCTGAGCAAGGTACTTGGACTTGTACTCTCTTTTTTTTTTCCCGAACAACTGGCTGGACTTTTACTTTATTTAGTGTTCTCTAGTTTCCTTTATATTCTCTTATTTTCACTTGCAGATCCAGTTTTTTTAGCATTGTTGAAGAGACTTTACTGTTCCATTGGGTTCATCAGCCCAGGTTGTGCATATTACATATAATCTGTTACATTAGTGCTGAATGCTGTGATTTAGCTACTATAACTACAGCATGCGGCAGATGCACATTTTTTCATTACTGAAAATCACTTTGCACAGGAAGTTTTGAGTTTATCGGCAAGGCTGCGTAGAAAAGAACTGTAGAATGTCCTTATCTGCATAACTGTGAACCATTGTTATAATAGACATTGTGAACTAGCGTTGCTATATGGCCGTGGGGTCACTGAAACCAAATTGATACTGTGCTAGAGTGCCAGCTTATACGGAAGTGCAAGCAACTGCAAATGGCAGGTCTTCGGTGGTTACCATGTCCATCACACTTTTTTGCATTGGCAGTTCTGGAACACTGTTATCAGTTCCTTTCTCTATGATGTCTACGTTTCCAAATTCAAATGTTCAAAACTATCAGTTTAAGTTTTTTATAATTAATTAGCACACACAAAGAAATACCTTAATTTTGGTATAATTTATGTCAGATTGGCTTGAAGCTTTCTCATAGTCTGTTATATTTCGATCTAGATATTTTCATTAGGCGGTTCTTGTTAACGTATTTGCATCAACACTTTAATGCTCACCTTTATGTGGTATGTACTTACTTTGACCCTTCAGTGAGGTTCTTTCATTTTGGCTAATGTGGAGAAGGTTTGCTGTTAGTGGCAAGCTATTGACAGTGAACCTATGGAGCAGTGCCTTAAAATGGGTAAAGAGCTCCCGCAATGAAGTTAGAAAAACAGTGAGCGCTGAGCAGCCAAGATGTAAATAGGAAAGAACTGAAAGTAAAAAAAAAACTCGACCATGGTGGGAGACTCCCACGAGGTTTTGTTCTAAGAAGGTGCCGTGCTTCGAACCCGGGTCGGGACGGGAGTTTCAACGACTCCCGGAGTTCAATGCTCTAACTGGTCCACCGCGAGAAACTAGGCGGAAAGAACTGAAAGTCAAGGCATACCCAATGTGCATTTGAAAATATTCTCAGAAAGTTTATAAACGTACACAAATATGTACAAAGTTGGTATGGAGAATGAGATTAGGATAAGTCTGTTAATAGTAAACATATGAGCATGTTTTTACACAATTTTTACAGGTATACATATTTTATGTAGCATACATATATGCATATAATTGAGGAAGTGCACAAATCAGAAATGATGTCTCAGTGTAGATTCGCTTTTCTGTATTTTTTGACAGACTGGGATGATTGGGTTGGCCTATCACTGTTTGCACATTTTGAAATGATGTGAATGGGACTAACCAATGTTACATCCCTAGGTGTCATATAATTTGAGGTCCTCATCTGCCTTTTCTTGTCAGTTGAGCAACTCTGAAATGTCAAATTGCAATAGAACATGCATGACTGAGAAACTATTTTCATTTCACTTTTAGACACCGTACTTTCTTTTGAAGATAATAGCTGGGTTGTAAACTTCTTAAATCCTTAAACCGTACATGCTCATTGTACTTCTTATCTTTAAACATGACTTGGAATCTGAAGCAGGCACATCGAAAGACAAACAACCTGAGCAAAGTGCAGAGAGGGATGCACCGGCTCAGCAGGGCGGACAGAAGAGGCCGCGGACTGACGAAGAAGCTAGAGAAGGCACAACAGACCTCCAGAGCAAGCTGATCGAAATCTTAGACCGAAACAGCCGGATGGTGGCGGCACAGCTGGAGATGCAGAACCAGAACTGCGAGCTTGACAGGGAGCAGAGGAAAGACCAAGCTAACAGCCTAGTTCTTGTGCTCGGCAGGCTTGCTGACGCCCTTGGCAGGATTGCCGATAAGCTATAGTCAGTGAGTCAGTCACCTAGGTGTATATCTGGAGAGAAATAATTACCCAAAAAAAGATGACATTTGTAAGTGAATGTACAGATTGGTATAGGGTTATTGGCATTCGATTCTTTTTGGGCCGGTTCTGGAAAATTAAGTCAGAAACCTATATTGGGGGGCTGTGGTATATAGGGAGATGAGGTTTATAGCATTCAAATGATCTGGACTAGCAGAATTCTGTTGTGTGTCTGCATTCTCGATTCTTGAAGTAATTATTCTCAGCAATGCAATTGTGTATAGTTGAGCTTTAGTGATGTCTGTGCGTGCGTGGGTCCATTTTGTATTTGAAAACAAATGCTACTTAATTAAGCTCGTTGTTTATGACTTTTGTCTATATTTTTCACGCAGAAGCGCAAAGCGGCAACTTGTTAGTAAAAGATGTGGCCAAGACTCATGACAGATGTCAATCCTGTTGCTTACCAAGTCATACAATTCATCTGGTTCATTTTTTCTCGTTCCTGAGGGATTTTTGTATCCTATTTGCTCGTCTTGTAGAGGAATTCCTACATCTAATTTGTTCAGATGATGTTAAATTTGGGGAACAGTCATGTTTTCATGTCCCTCGGAAAAAGAACATGACGTCAAACGGCTTTTATATCGGTCACCGGTTTGAGGGCAAGCGCAAGCAAGTCCAATGGGCCTGAGACTGACCCATTCGGCCCTCCACTGAGTAGGCCTGGTCCGGCCCACACGTCATCGTCACGTGCAAAACCACGCGGGCCTATCAGAGAAGCGAGAACCCACACGGCCACACCGCCAGGCTCAACCGCATATCCTACTCCCTGTCCCCAAATCCACACAGCCACCACCATATGCATGGACCCAGTCCACATGCTTCTCCAGCACCACCTCACCGACATATTGGCCCGCAATCCACAGTCGCCCTTGACCCCCTCCACGTGCCTCGGCCCACGTGAGCGCGGTCTTGCCCACGCCGCGTCCAACCCCCCCGTTCCGCCTACCACGCACCAGCCGTATTAATCCCACGCCGCCGTGTACCCCGGCCCTGCGCCACCGCCCTCCCCGTCGCCGCCGACCGACCCGAGCCGCCGCTCACCCACCCCACGAGCTCCCGCGCGGGTTCATGTCCATCTCCCCACGCGAACGCACCGGAGGACCCTACTACCCGCGCGCGCCCAACCCTACCCCTAGCCCGCAGCATGGCAGCGAACGACGCCGCCGCGGCCGCCGCTCCCCTCCAGCAACCGTATCCCCTCCCGCCGCCGCCGCGACGCGCGGCGCCGGAGGCAGTGGCGCGAGCTCCGGTGAGTTTCCCTTCCGGCGCAGCTCTCCCCCCCTCCGCCCCCGTAGATCGATTGGGCGCGCGTAGTCGCGGTGAGGTTGGATCCAGGTTCTGTTGGTTATCTTGGGAGCTACGAGCTGCTTGGGGGTTGGTTTGATGACGTGCCGTTGTTTGGCTGGTGCCGCTCGGGCGGGTTATCTGAGCTCAAAGCTTGGAGGGAACTTCTGCCCCCGTTGCAAGTTTAGAGTGTGCTATTTGCAATTAGGGTTGAGATTTTCAGCGACTTAGCTCATGTAATTGGCCATGAATTCTAGGTCTTGTGCTGAGCAGAGGATGGTTTAATAGCTTGGAGCCTTTTTTTTTTGCGTGCTTAAATTCTCTTTGGCTTGGGCTTGCGTGACGGTTATAGAATGTCGTTGCTAGATGGTTACTACTATTAGCTCTGATGCAGTTTGGATACAAAACGTAGTCTGGAGCTGAGGATGTGTGTGAAGGATGAAAATATAGGATGGCAGAAAAATACTGCAGATATGATTTAGATTATCCATCGTAACCATTGTTTCTCCATGTGTTTTGATGGTCATGCACTGTTTCCAATGTACAATGTGGTCATCATCTGTGACTCTCTGAGCCAAACTCTATGTATGACAACGAATGATTACAATTGTCTACCCATCATACAGTCATGTAGATGTTTAAGTTAACCACATGTTTGCATTGTTGGCTGAAATTCATATTTGAATGCTTACCTGTTCAAGTTAGAATTTTTCATAAAAATGAATGTCTTATGGTTTTGTTGGCATCGACATATAATTGATACGTTTTTAATCCTACGGCTGGTTCATTTAGTGCTTGCGAAAGATATGCTACTGAAGCTTCAGTGCTAGCATTTTGAATTTTGAACAGTTGGTTTTATACGGACATCACCTAGTGTACTAACAGTGGAAGTGAACATTCCAATGATAAGAAGATACCTTTCTTCATTTTGCTTGTTAATTTCCGATCAGGTTGTTCTATGCATCCTGTTGTGGTTCTTGGGCATGTAATTATGCTTTCTCTGTTATTCCACTTTCACAACTTGGTTGTTATTAAGATCGTAAGTCAGCATTTTCATCGCCTTCTTGTCAGACGAGTTGAATGCATAACTTGTTTCGTTCTCATCGTTGCTGTTTTGCTAATTTTCAGCTCTCCTGTTTTCAGAGTAACCTTTACAGTACTATTCATATTTTGCAGACCCAGCGGTTGCAGCTATCGGAGAATCTATTAATGCCCCCGAAAAGGTGAAGTGCTTGCGGAGCTTATTGCCATTTTTACCTTCTTTTCTTTGTATGTTGGTGTTAAACACTCCAGTTGCTCCTCTTAACTTACCAATAAAATGCAATAACCTCCAGGTAGTTGGATTTAGAATCTCTGGGGAAGAGAATGATACATGTGCTCAAGAGGTTGGCAATAGTTCAGAATGCCAGTCTTCTGAACAGGGGACTTTGGATTTCCCTATGGACAATGCTGGCTCGGTTGGGGCATATACTGAGAGAACCGAAATGGCAGGACCACTTCAGACTGACCATTTGGCTTCAGGTTCTACTGGACCTCAGGGTAGTGGGACTCAGATGGCTGCTAGGAAGAGTCAGGCTGTGAATGCTAATCATCTATTGAACTTCCAGTATGATCCTATTTCTCGGCCACAGCCCAGAGGCCCTAGAACATATCCTCCCAGAAGACAAAGGAAGATCAAACCTTACAACAAGGACCTGTTCCTCCAAGCAAACTATAAATTTGTTGTGTTAGATACTGGCAATTACCAGATTGAATCAATGGATCCTGATAAGATGCTTCAGTGGGAAGATATTGTCTGTGTAAGATACTATAGCCCTTCTGAGGTACAATGCCCTATTTGCTTGGAGAGCCCATTGTGCCCACAGATCACATCGTGTGGACATATATACTGCTTTCCATGCATTTTACGATATCTAACAATGGGTAAAGAGGATTATAAAGGTGAATGCTGGAAGAAGTGTCCTCTATGTTTCATGATGGTATCAACAAAGGAGTTGTATACCATACATATTACTCAAGTTCAACATTTTCGTTCCGGTGATGTTGCCACATTTACACTTCTGAGCCGGTTAAGAATTTCGTTGACTCCTTTTGTTAAAATCAACTCGAGTGAATGTTCAACATATGAAGATAATGTTTTCTCGAAGTTTATTTTGACTTCTGATGTGGAATTATCTGTCCGAGAGGCAAAATCAGATCTTAGTAATTGGTTGCATATGGCTGACCTGGGCCTTGTTGATGACTTGGAGAAACTTCCATATGTTTCTGCTGCTTTGGAACAACTGGAAGAAAGGATGAAATATTGGACCGAGTACAGAAATTATGGTGGCAGTCCTCCATTAAAAGACAGCTTCTCTCCTGGATCTAGTTACAAGTCCAGAAACTCCTTTGATGTGAATACTTCTCACCACGACAATGGGCACAAGATCTCCCCTGTTTCAGATAGAGAAATGATCAGTGGTATTTCAGCACTTTCCATGTCTCCTGAGTCAAATAAAAGCTCCGATAAAGGAACAATATCCAAAATGAATGAGAAATGTACCGCCACCATTGATTCAAATGAACATGACTCGTACATATTTTACCAGGTCTGATATTTTCAGACTCTTAGCACTGATGCTTTTTCCAAGTTTCATCTTCCCATATCCAGAGTTCATGTTACCTTTAAATCTTGTTGCAGGTATCAGATGGCCAACACCTAATTCTTCATCCACTAAACATGAGATGTCTTCTAAACCATTTCGGAGGTTCCGATATGCTCCCACCTAGGTAATGCGATCTTTGCTTTATCCCCAGAAAATTTGAGCTCTTCTTTTTTTTCCTCGAAAATGCAGGAGAGCTGCACATCATTATATTAAGAAGATGAAATGGGACAAGAACCTATACAGCACAACACAAGCCACACACACCCAAACTCACACCCTGACCCTACCCCACTTGTTCTTAGATTACATTCGTGCCTGTGAAAAGATCTAGTATCCCTTACTATTTTGTTGTTGCTGTATAACTTACGTTCTAATTAAGGACTAAGAATTTCAGGATATTGAACCTAGAATGCACTTAGTAGGTTCTAGCATGTTAATTTACCTAAATGGTCAAGAATACAGAATGCCTATATATGATGTGTGAGGCATATTTGACTCTGCAGCTACACTTCACCTGTGGCAGTTAAGTTGTTAGTGGGAGGGCTTGATGTTTGCACGACTCTTTGCAGTCTTTGGTTCAATCAAGATGTTTTGTGCTTAGGTCTTTCACGATAGGCATGTAAACTGACTGTATGATGCTAGCTGTCTTAAGCCAATTATTGAATATTTCAATCTATCATCCCTGTTTCGAGTCAATTTTACTGGATCCTTGTACTTGGCTACCGAGTAACTTTTAAGGACCATTTCTGTGCTGCACCATGTGTGGAATCTAGTTTTACTATGATTTTTTCTGTTGCAGCCCCATAAAAAGCTATTTGAAGAACATAATTTAAAATGCTATGGCAATCCCAATATCTTGGGACACTGTAATACTGGTGTGGTTTCTGATTGGTGCTTTGAGTCATTTTAATGTTACTGATTTAGCTAACTTGTACACAGAATAACTGGAAAAATATTGGAGCTGGAAACCGTAACACAGTCTGAGGCTATAAGGAAGCGCTATCGATTTTTGAGCCACTTCTCATTAACAACCACATTCCAGGTAAATTAGGTGTTCTCATTAATAGCTACATCCAGATCAATTCGGTGTGAGTTCTGCTCTTGACCATGTCTCACATTTTACACATTATGCAGTTCTGTGAAATCGACCTGAGTGATATAGTACCTCCTAGCTCATTGGCTCCATTCTTGGATGAAATCAAGAAGCGTGATAAACAAAGAAAACGAACTGCCAAGAAGGTACAGGTTACTGGCTGCATTGCACATTATTTTGTTAAACCATTAAAACCATCATGTGCCTTAGGGTAGTAGAGACTGGGGGTCAAAACCGCCAGGTTGTTAGCGATTATCTGGTGGAAGGCGGGCATTTACAGATTTTGTTCACCAAAATTCTGAACTCAAACTTGTGGGGTTTTAAATATGGGTTGTCATTAGAAGCCAACATAGTAAACACATGGGAAACTGTTTAGGAGCAAGCGACCAGGATTTGAAAAACTGGATCCAGAAAATTTGATAACCGCTCAAAAGAATGTTGCTTCGATTTATCTGCGCTATGTAACAATCAAGGCCTTTGTTCTCAGAGTTGCCAGCTCTAGATCAATACCTGAATTTGTTAAGTATTAAAAAATAGTTGATGAATTTTGTGTGTTCGGATTTTGGTTTTCATATTTATGTTTGTACAATGCCCAGTTGGAAGTCTTGCACTGATCCTGTTATTGCTTACTATTTGTTGTCTCTTTCCCGAAAGTAACCTGGAAACTGCAGTACTGGATTGTATGGGAAGTATCCCAGCCTGGGAATTGGTGAAGCTCCTTTCAACTAGTTTAGACAGTTTGTTTTAAAAGAAACACATGAAACCTTGTACTGTCTAGCTAGGATGAGTGCGCAGAATCTACAGGGATAATAACTCACAGCAGACACGATTCAGAGTCCTTATCACCAACATATTGCTGACCTAATTGGTTAATTTGGACCCAGCCATTGCAAATGGGATCATAATACAATATGAGTAGTCCAGCATTATGTACAAGAGGCGTTACATTTCATGGTTCGCTTTCCATGTCCCTTGTCTACGATCTGTTTTGGCTCTTTTTCACACTCTCCCGCTGTGTTTTTGTAGGAAGAAAGTGAGAGAGTGAAGGCTGAAGTTGCTGCCGCTGTGCAGGCATCAGCTATGCGGTTTGAATTTACAAATTTCTCACAAAGTCACAATGATGTCATGTTCTCTCTAGATGACTTTGAAGGTAACTTTGCAACCGGAAAATCAGCGGCACTATGCACATTACTGCTTTCTTTAGCTTGAGCATTCTTTTAGTGGAAGTTTACATCTGGTTGTTGTCCTATTTTCCTGTCTGCTTTATCACACATCCCAATATGTTTCCTGTTGGCACTGATTTGGGATCTCTTTCCACTGAAGCTCTAGGTAACAATGCCGGGCCATCCACGAGTCCACCAGCCAGTGAAAGAAAGCTTTTCTCTGATGTAACACGCCTGGGTTTTGCATCAGCCCAAGACTCGCCTCCCCTAAGAATTGAAACTGGGGATGGAAGCGGTAAAAATGAAAGCGCGAGAGACCAAGGTAGGCAATGCCTTGCCTGTTTGGACTTTGAATACTTGTCATAATATCAGAACGTAATTTCTAATTAAATCTGCGATGTGAAAATATATTCTGTTCATGCAGGGCCATCGTCGACACCCGCATTATCATTTGCCAGCATCATATCTTCCAGTAGATCTGCCGCCAGGGCTGACAATAACTCGGAGATGCAGAAACCAAATGGCGTTGGGAAGAAGGGCAAAAAACCAACCAGAGTGCTCTTGTCAACAGGCGGAGGCCGTCGATACTGAAGGAGTAGATACACTGGAAACGAACAGTCTTGTTGTTTCCATAGTAGAACAAATCAAAGCAATGTTTGTATAGTGCATAACCTCGATTACGTCTGTAACATCCAAGTAGCATTTGTTTCCCCCCCTCATGCTGGTGTGTTTGTCTTTTGCCCCTCTTTTGTAGGGGGCGTGCTCGCGTTGTACTTGTACCTACACCCTTGTAACCATTGCTCTGCTCTGGAGCGGAGGGCAGGGAGAGAGAGGAAACAAAGCGCCATGTAACTTGATAAATAATAATTATGGTGCAACACTGTTTGCTGTTAACTGGAGTACGGGCTAGTATGCTACAGCAGGTCGTTATACGAGTTCTTATTTTTTATGCAACTCGTTAAACAACGATCGTTGAGTTGCTGTGTCAAGTTTCAAGACTAAGAATTAAAGCAGGGAGGCATGTTTGGTTGGGACCGAGAGATTTTTGATATTTGGGACTCAATTCGCGAGCCTTCCAAGATTTCAAACTCATATCACGTTGACATGTGAGGTCATTCTGAGTTAATGACATGTAGATCAGGGTGTTAAATCTTGAAAGGGTTACGAATTTGGTATCAATTCTTGAAATTTCTCGGACCGTGCCTGGGCATTTGAGCAATCATGCTCTCTCTCTAAGGTGCTGTTTGGTTTAAAAGTTGTAACGAGCAATCATGCTCTCTCTCTAAGGTGCTGTTTGGTTTAAAAGTTGTAACGAAAACGTAAACGTAAATAGATAGCAGCGTTAGTGTTAATAAAGTAACGAAAAGCTGACTTTGTTTGGCTCGTAGGCTGTAACGTAAATGGAAACAGAATTGCGTAGTCTAGAATAACAGTGGCAGTTGCAGAGAGGTGACGGAAGGGCCAAGCGTGCTTGGATGAAGCGACGGGATCCGATCCTCTTGCGATCCGGTGTAATGGAATTTGTACGGGAGCCGGATCCGTTTTACACGTTATCCGATTACAGAGCATGGAACCAAACAAAAAGCATCAAAATCGCTTTACGGTCTAATATGATTACGTTACAGAATCACGAACCAAGCACTATCAAATGTAAGCTAAATCATGTTCTTTGCCTGGGTGCTGTGGAGGTGCCCGGGGCAGGCAGTTTCTCAGGTCTGCAACTTGCAACACAGTCAGATTTATACCGGGCTTCAACCAGTCGAAACATGCATATGCATGGGAAGTATAATACTATCCTCGGATTGTTACACGTCGCCGGCCGCTTCGTTTCCGGCCTGAGCCGCCGGCTCCGTGTCCTTGGTCTCGCGGTCGGTCGCTTCGTCCCGCCTCGGCCTCCATCTCGAGCTTGGGTATGTTTGGTTGCAACTCTGGAGAAGATGCTGCCTGCCAGCTGCCTATGAACGTGTTGAATCTTACCTGCTCAGGCAGCTTGGAGAGTGACCGTTTGGTTGAAGCTTGTTGCCTGAGAAAAAAAACAAGATGAGGGAACTCCCATTTAGCCAATGCACATCATTGACCTCCACTTAAAAAGCCACTATATTTAGATTCATCACAACACATGGGATTCAAACTCAAAGACCTCTCTTGTTTGTCTCACGTGTAGCTTACCACCCTACCTAGGGATCGTTTCTTTTTATACCGTAAATGATCATTTAGTCTCAGTTGGTACCAAGACTGTCCAAGGCCCTTAAGTCCCGGTCAGAGCCATCAACCGGGACTAAGAGGCCATCTTTAAATGGTCCATTCCTCACTAGCCGTTAGGCCCTAGACTAATGCCTACATTAGTCCTGAGCCCCAAGATAATCAGGACTAATCTCTAGGATGGAAAAGGGTATTCTCTAGTAGTGCAATGTACACCATTGAGTTTGTGCATATATTTGCCATTATGCTCCTGTGCATTGATAACCCTTCATAGTGAGTATATGATTTTCTAAATGAAGAATTAAAACATGTTAACACCCCCCTATATCTGAATTAAGATGCATACAACCATAATATAGAAGTTGTAAGCAATTTCATGCAAATAACTTTTAAATAGTTTCATCTAAAAGAGGTCAAGTTATTCATCACACATTCATTTTTTTTCTTTTGGAAAAAAGGCTATATTTCCGGCCTTTGCGTAAGCACACATCCCGAGTATTGTAACAAAGTTCTTTAGAAAATCAGTTAGAAAGGAAGGGAACAATTTGAATAAAAAGGATGAGTAACAAAGCAAAGTCTATTATTATTTATATATTCATTCTGGACCAAGATATCCAAGGCCACAACCCGACAAATGGAAAGATTTATTGCGTGGATTGTTTCCACTCTCACCCGTGAAGCAATGCTTATCAGCAACAAAGCTCGATATAGCTAGGAGTGAAACCATACAAAATGATACGTGTGTGTTGGATATATACCCTGGAGTAAATTAGATTGGATCCGCTAATGGGTTTTGATGGATTTATTTCATTAGGGTACTAGAGTCTTGATGGGCCATAAATATTGAAAGACCCATTAGTGACCGCTATAAATACAAAGGTGGAGGAAGGGAAAAACCCTAAGAGGTGCTACAGTGCCGTGTGAACAGTATACATGGTGAACAATATCCATCCTCCGTCTATATCCTGTAGATCGCGGTCATTCGTGAGGTACTAGTAGACCTACATTTGGCGTTCCATCCTCATACGTGTGGATACCTCGGAGGTGCTGCGCTTGGAGCACAAGGACGAACCATACGTGCAGGATCAGATGGACGTGAGCAACTGCACGGCACTGCCACTTCAACGCGTTCGTCTACATCGAGACGGCTTCCGCTGCATTTGCGCGTCTAGTGGTAATGATCCGTGATCTATAACTGCTGCTGTTCTTGTTTTGGGGTAAACGAGTTTTTGTATGTGCTAGCGTAGCTTCCTCGTTTCCCTTCAGTGGTATCAGGGCCATAGCTGTCTCGTTACAGGTTCGGATGTGTGCATATAGAGATATGCTTGATTGTAGATGAGTCTCTGATCGGTTCATGATCTTGCAACGATGGTCGTGTAACGAATTGCGCTCCTACCGGTCAGAATTCCGCCATCGGAGCTAAGTGATATATGTAAACCCAGTCATGGTGAGATGGAGATCAATTAGATTGGTTGAATCGAACTTAGGTCAATGGCCAGTGATGCACGTCGGTGTAGATTGGATCTGCTATCGGGACGGGTTTTGCGTGAAAAACAGGTTGTTCGTAAAATAGCCATAACTTTTGCATACGACCTCGGATTGAGACGATTTTTATATGAAAATTCATCTACAGAAACTTTTACACATGATTTCAACTGACCACGACAGTTTCGCTAAATTTTGCAAAATAAGGCCGGGAAGATAGAGTTTTCGGTGATTTAAATTTGGACGTCGGAATCGACTAACTTGTTTTTGCAGATTCATGTGATCGGTATGGCTCTATGTGTATGTGATGCATGTATGTAATTAATCATGACCTGTGTGTTGTGAGTAGGAAAATATGGCTGGAGCCATATGTATTGTCAATTTGATGTAATGGTCTGCATGCCAACTTGTGATGATCTAATGCACGGTTTTGTAATTTATTTTACTAGCATGTGTTAGATAGTTCTTGGAGGACTCATCACTGCAGGATGACATACATAGATCATGGATATGGGGATCATCATGATGGACAATACAATGGAGATAGAGATCACCATGTGTTAATGGGACATACCGTGTCATTACTATGTGAATGTCGTTCTTATTGTTTTACTTCTACATATGCGACGATAATGGTTATTTTTCTGCATGTGACGGTAGAAGTAGAACGATCCCTCTGCAATGTTTAAGTTTTGAATGTCCTCCCAACTAAACCTTTCACCATCACATGTCTTGTACAGTTAGTGGTGGGTCTATGAAATTAGAGTGCCACTAGTTTTCCTTGACTAGATGGGTTCGTATTGGATACTTACTCGCATAAAGGGTTGGTCAACTTAGATGAGGTCATCTTAACGGTGAAGGACCTTGGGCATAAAGGTTGGGCGCCGAGACATAGAGATGTCACCCAACAATAGGAGTCATATGTGATATGATTAAGCAAAGGGTTGTTTACCGATCTAGCATGTCTTCTAGCGGTGATGCTAAACCTCACTAGTGGACTTGTTAGTTGTGGGTCCTGAATCACTAAGTATCAATAGAGGGATATTGATTTTAGTGCGAGTAGATTCTGTTAAATTGTTTAATGTATTTTACTCTGTCATAGATATAGTATCTTAGTATTTTGTATTATTTTCTGTTGTAGATCAATGGCACCTAGCACCACACCATTTTCTTTGCGTTCGGTCCTTGAGAAGGATAAGTTGAATGGAAAAAACTTTACGGATTGGATCCGTAACCTGAGAATTGTTCTCAGGGCTGAGAAAAAGGAAAACGTTCTAGACACCCCATTACCAGCAAATGGTGACATTAAGAAAAGCGCGGGAAGTAGCCATGTGATGGCAATCCAGAACAAGTATACTTTTAAAAAAAGGTAATTCTTGGAAGAAGGGCAAGGCTAAAGATGGGATATCTAAGCTAGCATCCAAAGCTAAAGCTGGACCAGCTGCTAATAATGAGTGCTTTCACGGTCATGAACTGGGTCACTGGAAAAGAAATTGCAAGTTGTAATTAGCTTCTTTGAAAAGCAAGGGAAGTAAGGGTACTTCCACTTCAAGTACACTTCATTTTTATGTTACAGACATTTTCCTCGCTGATTATAGTATTAATTCATGGGTATTTGATATCGGATCGGTTGCTCATATTTGGAATACGATGCAGGGACTAATAAGAAGTAGAAGCGTGGGAAGAGGAGAAGTTGATTTCCGCGTGGGCAATAATGCAAGAGTTGTTGCGTTGACCGTCAGGACGATGCAACTTTACCTCCTGTCAGGATTTATTATGGAGTTGAATAATTGTTATTTTGTTCCTAGTTTGAGTCGACACATTGTATCTCCTTCATGTTTGATGAAGGATGGTTATTCATTTATGAGTGAAAACAATGGTTGTGTGATCTCTAAGAATGACATGTTTGTGGCTCTTGCATCCATTGTGAATGGGTTATTTATTTTAAATCTTGATGATTCACCTATCTGTAATATAAGTGCTAAAAGGCCTCGGGTAGATGATTTGAATCATACCTATATGTGGCATTGTCGTTTGGGTCATATAAGTGAGAAGCGCATGAAGAAGCTCCATTCTGATGGACTTTTAACTTCGTTTATTTTGAATCATACGAGACATGCGAAGCTTGCTTGCTAGGTGTTGGCACTTCTTACGATCCAGTATCGAGATTGTGAATCCCGGTACTGGGGTAAGGAGTGTTTCAGTGGTTTTTCTTATGGCTCAGTAAAATATATAAATATTCTGCAAGCGCACAGAATCACCACTGTAGCGCTTCACCAGGGAGTATTCCGAGGCATCGTAATTTATATTTCCGCAGGGAAGCTTATGGCAAGAGTACTAGCAAACAGATATTCGAGACTATCAGAGAGGGGTACACGACTAGCAAGACGGGGGATAACGGTATTGGATATGAGTGGATATACCGTGACACACAGCTCAAGGTAGGCTCAGATAGGAAAGAGAACAAATAGATAGCTGGGAGGACAACGAGAAGAGATAGAGGATTCCTAGGTACTTTATCTGTCTGTCACTCGGGATTAGAGATACAGAGGCTGTAGAGCCAGTACTCAGAGATCAAGGTCAAACCTATGTCTTAACTTCGGGACAGCAGAGCCTACGCCACACAGAAAGGGATGAGAAGGGGTGGCATCTACCCTGCACTGGGGGATCCTACAAGCCGAGACGAACGTGATGGGCTACAAAGGCCGTATAGGGCTGTCACCACCTAACGACTACCACCTCCGCAGACTCAGGGGCAAACTAAGGTTATTGGCTAGCCTAGGAATCACTCCTACACTAGTCAACAACTACTTACTCCACTAGCAAGAGCAAACAACCTTGTCAATACTCTTAGTGACAATTCACCTCAAGTATCAAGCAAGATCGAAGAACCGGCTATGACAAAGACTTAAACAAGATGTAGAAGCACCGGAACTAGAACCAACTATAGTCTAAACATGATATAGATGCAACTAGAATAAAGTAGAAGCAAGCTATAAATGACAGAGGCAAAGTGATAAAGATAACTTTATATTGATAACTCAAAGTCTACAAAGGGAAAGGAAAAGATACAAGAGCTTATACCAGAGCTTCTTGGCTTGGTGTGTGTGATGCAAGTGAAGTGCCACTGCATTTATAGGTGTCCCAAGGCGGTGGAGAGGAGTGGCGGCCAAGGGAGCCAGGGGGTGCCCCCTTGTGATTCGGGCAAATTGCCCGGTTCGCCGAACTGCCCAGTTCGGCCGAACCATGGGATGCACCGCCATTTGCTCCCACGGCGTGGATGCACTCCTGGGGTTGGTTCCTGGTGATGGGGTCGGTTCGGCCGAAGGTCAGGCTTCAGCCGAATTGGGCTTGGCCCATTGCCGGCCTCCCCAACACCGCCTTTTGTCTTGGACCTCCCTAGGCTAGCTTCTGGTGATGTACTTCGTGTTGTGTTGGTCCAAGGATGAGGTGACGGTCGCCCACGTGTCATGTGTCATCATCGCTTGGTCATCATTGACGTGGACGACTCCTTGTTGTGCTCTATGTTGTATACGACTAAGGGGGGTAATCGGCTGAACGGAGTCGTTTGGCCGAATCGGTCATTTCTGACCCCTATAGCACGTATTTCTCGTTGTTGTATCTGCACAAGTGAAACTCCTTAAAACTCGTGGAACTTTATTAGAAGTAAACCTAAGTACATGGAATGTCACATATATCCTCTTGTATTCCCGAGTATTGGTGGTCGAAACGTGTCGTAACGACCGCCAACACTAGGCAAGATGACCAAGGCACCCTTCACAGGTTTTCCTGAGAAGGTGCAAGACTTGTTGGAACTCGTACATACGGATGTGTGTTGACCAATGAGCACGACAGCTAGAGGTGGATTTCAATACTTCATAACTTTCACTGATGATTTTAGTAGATATGGCTATATCTACTTAATGAAGCATAAGTCAGAAACTTTTGAAAAGTTCAAGGAGTTCCAGCATGAAGTTGAAAATCAACATGGCAAGAAAATTAAGGCCTTGTGATCTGATCGTGGAGGCGAGTATTTGAGCCACGAGTTTAGCACTCATCTAAAGAGTTGCAGAATTGTTCCACAGCTTACGCCACCTGGAACACCTCAGAGGAACGGTGTGTCCGAGTGACGTAATCGAACCTTGTTGGATATGGTACGATCAATGATGAGCCAGTCAGACCTACCGTTATCGTTTTGGGGTTACACTCTAGAAACAACGGCTTTCACACTAAATAGACACCATATGAGATATGGACTGGCAAGACTCCCAGTTTGTCTTTTCTAAAAATTTGGGGGCGTGAAGTATATGTCAAGCGACTTCAGTCGGACAAGCTTACACTCAAGTCAGACAAGTGCATATTCGTGGGATATCCAAAGGAAATAATTTGGTATTATTTCTACAACCGATCAGAGGGCAAAGTGTTTGTCGCTAGGAACGATGTTTTCTTGGAGAAAAAGTTTCTCAAAAGCGAGAAAAGTGGACAGAAGGTGTATCTTGAAGAAGTTCGAGATGAGCCTATGAGGCAAGACTTTACGAGTGATGCTAATGTAGCAGAACAAATTGAGGCACCTGTGGCAAGAGAAGAACCGCCACAACCACGAAGGTCGGAAAGGCCACGTCGCGCAACTAATAGAATGAATCTCCTAGTTACGGGAGAGCGTGACATATTATTGATGGACAACGATGAGCCTAAGACCTATGCGGAAGCAATGGTGGACCTAGATTCTGAGAAATGGCAAAGTACCATGAGATCCGAGAAAGATTCCATGAGAGACGATCAAGTTTGGAACTTGGTTGACCCGCCTGATGGTGTGAGAGCCATCGAGTGCAAATGGATCTATAAGAGAAAGAGAGATGTGGACGGAAATGTTCACGTCCACAAAACACGACTTGTTGCAAAAGGTTTTCGACAAGTTCAAGGACTTGACTACGACGACATATTCTCGCCAGTAGCGATGCTTAAATCTATTTGGATCATTGTAGCAATAGCTGCATATTTCGATTATAAGATATGGCAGATGGATGTCAAAATAGCTTTCCTAAATGGGAACCTGGGTGAGGATGTATATATATGATACAGCTCGAAGGTTTTGTCGATCCAACTAATGTTGGAAAAATATGCAAGCTTCAGAAATCCATATATGGGTTAAAGAAAGCATCTCAGAGTTAGAACCTTCGTTTTGATGAGGTAGTCAAAGGATTTGGCTTCCGTCAGAATGAGGAAGAGGCTTGTATTTACAAGAAGGAAAGTGGGAGCTCTGTTGCATTTCTAATCTTGTATGTGGATGACATATTGCTGATTAAGAATGATATTCCTATGCTGGAATCCATTAAGACTTCACTGAAACATAGTTTTTCTCTGAAGGACTTGGGGAAGCTGCATACATTCTGGGCATAAGGATCTATAGAGATAGACCAAGGAGGCTTATAGGATTAAGTCAGGATACTTACATTGACAAGGTGTTGAAACGGTTCAACATGGAACAATCCAAGAAAGGGTTCTTGCCTATGTCACATGGCGTACACCTCAGCAAGACTCAGTGTCCTTCGACGGCCGATGAACGAGAGCGCATAAGTAAGATCCCCTATGCTTTGGCAATTGGGTCTATCATGTACGCCATGATAAGTACTAGTCCATATGTCTCATATGCTCTAAGTGTTACGAGCAGACACCAGTCTGATCCAGGTGAAGGTCACTGGACAACGGTGAAAAGCATTCTTAAGTACTTTAGAAGGACTAAAGATGTGTTCCTAGTCTATGGAGGTGAGGAGGAGCTCATTGTAACAGGTTACACTGATGCTAGTTTCAAAACTGATCCAGACGATTCAAAGTCGCAATCAGGATTTGTGTTCACGATAAACGGTGGCGCTGTTAGCTAGAAAAGTTCTAAGATACGGTGGCTGATTCTACAACGTAAGCCGAGTACATCGCGACTTCTGAAGCGGCGAAGGAATGTGTTTGGATGAGAAAGTTCCTCATTGAGCTTGGTGTGTTTCCTAATGCATCTAGCCCATTCGAACTCTACTGTGACAACAATGGGGCAATTGCGCAGGCTAAGGAGCCTAGGAATCACCAGAAAAAACACGTACTGCGGAAGTTTCACCTCATTCGAGAGTTCGTTAAACGGGGTGAGATAAAGATATGCAAAATACACACGAATTTGCATGTTGCTGATCCCTTGACAAAAGCTCTTCCACGGCCTAAGCATGAGTCGCACATGAGAGCTATGGGTATTGGATATCATCTAGATTAGCTCTAGTGTGAGTGGATGATTGTATTGTATCTATGACATATCGTTTATTTATTGAATATTCATAAAAGGCAACCTGTATATGATTGACAATTATGTAAATTGTTTGTGAAACTCTTTACTTGTATGGTTATTCTAATGATTGTCCCTAATCTGATTAGCACATGTATTAGATGATGACTATGTTTCACAAGTCATGGACATGGAGATGTCAAACTAATAATATGGGCACATGTATGACATGGGGCTGGACTAACCCAACATGAGATTTTGTTATATAGTTCTCTCTTTACACAACGCGAATGCTTTGTCCTAAGACCTGAGATTGTCGCATGTACTCAAGATGTGAATCGACCTACTTAGGGACTACCAAACGCTACTCTGTAACTGGGTAGTCATAAAGGTAGTTTTCGGGTTTGTCATGAAGCATGATGTGATGCATGGTCAATCAAGATGGGATTTGCCCCTCTCTATACGAGAGAGATATCTTTGGGCCCCTCGAGTGATCGGATCAAGAAATGCATGGTCATGCTAGGTTAAGTGTTAACCTCTTGAAGGATCCGACTCGCAGGTTCGAGAAAGAGAGGTCGACTTGGAGTTAGACCAAATATCGTGAGGCAAAGGGAATAACTTGTACGTGTTGTTGTGGTGATTCGTCTGATATGATCTTTACGCGCGCATGGCAGTTGACATGTCTTGCTAGAGGTTGCTGTTAACTATTGGACCGAGTAGGAGTACTCGGGACATGTCTATGTGCGTGTGAACCCATAGGGTCACACACTTAAGGGGTTGGAATATTGAAAATCTTGCCTGGGTGATTGTCTTTAGTGCAAGTGGGAGACTATTGGATATATACCCTAGAGCCAATCGAATTGGATCCGCTAATGGGTTTTGATGGATTTGTTCCATTAGGGTACTAAAGTCTTGATGGGCCACAAATGTTGAAATGCCATTCAGTGACCGCTATAAATACAGAGGTAGAGGAGGGGGAAAACCCTAAGAGGTGCTACAGTGCCGCCGCTACAGTGCCGCGTGAACAGTACGCACGGTGAACAGTACCCCTCCTCCATGTATATCCTGCATATTGCGATCATTCATGAGGTGGTAGTACACCTACGTTTGGCGTTCCATCCTCGTACGTGTGGATACCTCAAATGTGCTACGCTTGGAGCACAAGGACGAACCGTACATGTAGTACCAGATGGACGTGAGCAACTGCACGACACTGCCACTTCGACGCGTTCGTCTATATCGAGACGGCTTCCGCTGCATCTGCGCGTCTAGCGGTAACGATCCGTGATCTATAACTGTTGTTGTTCCTGTTTTGGGGTAAACAAGTTTTTGTATGTGCTAGCATAGCTTCCTCGTTCCCCTTCAGTGTGTTGCACCATATAGTTTGAAATTCTAACTCAAAGCTCCAACATTAGGCGGACAATAACTCTAAGATGCAGCCTTATTTAATATTTGAATGGTCTAATTTAAAAGCTATTACTGGATTGTCCTTAGTCCAGTCTCAGTGCACAGTTTCACTACACGGTTACCTAGACCAGAAACTAGGTAACTGTGCTAAAGGAGTTTCATGATGATGAAACTCCTCTCACATCCCATGAAACTCTTGCTTATCTCTCCTATGCCACATCAGCACATTTAATGCCATGAAACTCATCGTGAAACCCTGCCAGTCTTAGTGGGGGTTTCATGAGGAGTTTTATGGCATTAAATGTGCTAATATGGCATATGGAAGAGAAGGAAGAGTTTCATGGTACGTGAGAGGAGTTTCATCACTATAAATTTTTTTAGCTCAGTTACCCAGTTTATAGTGTAGGTAACCATACAGTAAAACTGTACACGGAGACTGACCTTAGTCACTATTTATACTACTACTCCTAACCTGTTATTTCGGTTATGGGCAGCGGCCACCCACCTAGTACTTGGACATGAACAGCACAGCACCACGACAATCGTAATTTGTGAGCATGGCACTGCACAGACCATGCATGTAGTCAATGAAGCATGACCTCACAGAATTCGAACAATGACTATTAAGGACCAATGATGTATTGGTGGCATAGGCGCTGTTTCTTTGGGGTCTAAACTTTTATACATCCGTTTGAACACTAATTAAAGGTACTAGTCTATTAACCCGTGCTTATGCACGGATAAAGAATTTTAAGAGATATAATTGTAAGAATCCATGGATAACTATATAATCTGTAGTTAATTAGCATTGTTTTTCCTTCTCTTATTTATGTGTTCATATTCTATCACATTATTCATATTGATATTTTCTTATCCTTACTCAGTTTTGATATACATGAATCATTAGCCACTCTATGATTTTTATTCACCGTTTTAGTTTTTTTCCCTTTTACATTGCACCTACATGTGTTCAGTTGAAATATTAGCTTGGGTGAATAGAATGACTACTACATGTTAGAATGTTTGATCTCTCTCACCCCACCAGCTACAATCTAAGCCTCACGGGCATACTCTTTGTTGTCAATGCCCGGATTAATTGTGACAGTTTATGTTGGGAGACTCATCCTCTCTGCCGACTCCCTTAAATAACGTTATGTGTTTTCACATAGAAATGTATATGCTCATGACTTGCTTTCCAACACGTATACATGATCTATTTAATGACACACATCATGCATTTATACTTGGAGTTGGCTTTTTTTTACGTTAGTAATAACATAAGTGTGTCAAATAGAATATATAAATCCAATAGCTATCATTTTTAATGATAATTAGAGTTTAATGACTCCATGGCTAGATGCTTGAGATTTTTATGAGACTTTTTTAGGATTCATCCTTTTCTCTAGCATATCTGATCAGCATTAATGTGGATTCTCAAAAGGAGTAAATGATAAGATAAGATAGTTTTACATGTGTAGATTTTTAAGCAATTTATAGATGGTACACCTTGTTATCGTACTGCTATATATTGGACGATACATCGCTATTGTTAAACTTAGCGCCAACTAATTAATTGAATTTTTTCTTACTCTCTGAGATCTTTTTTGTGAAACAGTTTCCATATGTTCTTTCGTCTTGTTAAAATGCAAATCCTTCCCGACATGCTAGTGAATGATAATTGTCTCTTCAAATCACCAAAATTTTTTAGGATCTTCACTATCTTCATTCATGATTTTCTCTATCGAAATAATGTTCTCGAGTGCGAATTGATCGTAGATCGGTTGGTAAGGTTCATTCTAGGAATTAACCAGTATTGTTCTTTCAGTAGTAGGCGACATCCCCGTCGATAGTGAGGCATCAATAGTGACTTCGTGAATATTAAGATCAGATCTGCCGGTCCAGTCTATCGGATGTGTGCATAGGAGCAGGGTATGCATATATGAATTCATAAGAATGAGTGTACATGCGTGTGAGTGTCTTGTACATATTATTATAAACAGGAATGTTAAGTAGTGTCTAGTAATACCAGCCATAGTTATATTTGGATTTATGCATACACTAATCATCGTGTTTTTTTTCACGCCCATATCTCAGCTGTCACACATACATGCATACAGTTGGTGCTGCTGCACTGTGTGCTTTCTGCTTTAGATGTATGCATGCATATATTTGACATCTCAGAGCTAGGGCGTATTGCACTGTAGAATGTTATTGTCCTTTTTACAGTTCAAAGACAAACGGCAGCTGCATTATTGAAACTTCTTGCATTTTACTTGCCTAGCTTCAAGCCGTCGATCAACAACATGACCATCATATACCATGTTGCCATGCGCCTTCATGGCCATTGCTAGTCCAACCGGTACGACGCGCTGCTCTACAGATGTCAGTTCTGAGAGTCTACCTCTAGATGGGCTGGCCGGTGGCTGATGCTGATTTGTACTGAGAGAAAAATATTGCTGGCCGGTACTGATCCATGCAGAAAGAAAAATACTGCTGACTGGCTGCTGATAAGGCAGGCGAACGGGTGCACCTGGCAAGGCGCCTATGCGCGCGACCCAAAACGACGATTAAATCGTACTCCCAGGCGAAGCACCCCTGTGCAGATCGAACGCCAGAACGTACCTTCGGCTGCATGCAACCTGGGCATCAGGCCTTGGTCATCCCTCGCCGTGTCGGCGTGATGATGTTGACGGCCATCCATGCCCATCGAGCATGGCTGCGCTCCCGTTCCCCTTTTTCTTTGCGGCAAATAAACACATAAAATGCGCTAAGTGGGTTCGAACTCAGGCCGTCGCGCCAGGTGGTGGTGGTCCTCCACGTTTGGCTGAACGTAAATCTCTAATTGAACACATCTAACGGTTACAATTGTGAGGCCATATGCTATAAGATTCGTGAAAAGAAGATTAAGGGTCGGCTCTTTTTGATTATTCTGAGAATTTCTAAGATTTATCTATTTTTCTAGCGCATGTTGTGAGAGCTAACGTAGAGCCTTCAAAAAAAGACTCTAATTAATAATAGTAAGATTAAATAAAGTCAATTTATAAATTATGTATAAAACATCCAGGTTAATTCGCAAGACCTATCTAATGAGGTCTCTGGACGTATGATTAGAGAATAGTTACTACGGCATTACTGTAGCAAATCACAGGTTAATTAGGCTCATTAGATTCGTCGCGCAAAGTTACACTCATCTTTTAAAAAGTTTATAAATAGACTTTATTTAATACTCCATGCATGTAAGATTCCGCGGAAAAAAAATTTTGATGCCACAAAGAAACATGCCCATAAGGAAGAGCCGTGGAAAAGAAAAAACAAAGGCACAAATTGACTTTTTAACGCCAGGATGATACAACCGTACACATCTTTGGATTCTTGATCCTGTCCTCGTAATTGCGTGGGCCATGATACAGCTAGCTGCTACTTGTGCAGTATTGTGCTATGTGCGGTCACCTCATCATTTTTTTTAGAAAAAAAAACTAAAAGGAAAGATTGGTGCACAGTACAGGATTGCCCATGGAAGTGGAAGCAAGCGAGTCGATGCCAAACGGCCTTGCCTAGCGCACGCCACCTGAAGCCTCAACTGTAGCCGCCATACTAGGCTGTGCAAAACTGTTTGCTCGTCCTTGCTGTCGCGATTTAACTTAGAGGGTGTTTCTAAAGTTTAATCAATTAAATAAATAACAATTACACGTATTAAACATAAATTAATTATAAAACTAATTGCATAAGTTATGTCTATTTCGCGAGACAAACCTAACAAGCCTAAATAATCTATAATTAGTACATAATTATCACATAATTACTGTAGCATTACATGATCTAATATAGACTAATTAGGTTTAATAGATTCGTCGTCTCGTAAATTAGTTCTCCAGTAGGTTTTTCAATTGATCTATATTTAATACTAGTACTTAGTCATGCGACGGACTAACTTTAGTTTCCTTCTCGGTGAACTCTGTACACATGTCATGCTTCTGCTGGCCGGCCTGCACCCTGCGGGAGACATGCATGGCGCAGTGTGCGATCTGCCCCCTAGCGACGTGGTGGGGCGCGGCAGCGTATGTTCAATTCCTTAGCTCTGTGGGGGGGGGGGGGGGGGGGGTATACTTCGCCTCATTTTAATTCACTGGAGTTGCTTTTACAGGTTATACAGTTTTTTTTACAATTAACAGGTTATATAGTTGATGATGACCTATCCAAAGCCCCAATTTTACCATGAAAGCCTGTTGAGACAAAATAACTGATGCATGGAATCGATTATATATCACTGATGATGAAGCCGGCCGGGATCGGCTCCTGTTGTGGTATGAGTTGTGCCTGTGATATGATCGATGCCGCTTGTAGTCGTGGACCGCACAACCACCCATGGCGCCTCATGTCGCACCATGGCATCCAAATAGGGCACCAGCTGGACTGGGACAATATGCCTCGATGGATACAGACGAGAAGGACCATATACCGCCGGTACGGTGGGCCGAGGTTTATTCTTGCTTTTTTGTTCGATGATGGAAGGGACGAGGTGCATCAGATGGGACTATAAGATGAATAGTATAAGAATCTGTTGGGGGCAAGATAAAAGTTTAAAAACCCAAAAATTAAGCGTTCCTCCGTTCCAAATTATTGATCATTTTTTTGTTTCAAGTCAAATCTGTTTGATTTTGACTGAATTTATAGAAAAAAGAGTACCAATATCAAATTAGTTTCATTAAATACGCTATTTATTGATAGTGCAGTTATTTGGTATATATTATGAAAATTAATACATGTGAACTTTTGTAAAAGTTTGAGATGTTTGGTCTAGGACAAAGCTAAAAGCAATGGATAACTTAGAAAGTTGGGAATAGTAAATTTAAATTCTCCTTTTTCTTCTCTCTATTTGTTATAGGTTTCGGAGCACACTGCCAATTTCTTGTGAAGAAGGTGCGCCTAATAGTATTTAATTAGGTTTGTGTTTGTTTCCATGTTGGACCGTGGGTTGTGCCTTTTATATATAATCGATACATTTTTGTTTTAGCTCTCTCTCTCTCTCTAGACTCTAGGTTGGATTGTAACAATTTGGCTTTTGGATGTTATATATGTTATGGGACCGTTTGTTTCAACTTGCTTATTCTACATCCTTAAAAGTTGCAATCCGGCCATAAACTGCTAGCTAAAACAAATAGGCATTTTTTCCTCTCACCAACTTATGCTAGATCGTTGTGGTTGTGGCACACATAATTACCCACTATGCAATTACAAACATAACAGTGTAATAGTTTGCTGCTGAGAACGTGGCATGCAAACAAAAGGAGAAATAGGAAAGAAGAGAGGAGGAGAACGTGGACAATCCTCTTTTCGCTAGGATTGAACCAAGACCAATGCCCGGTCATGACCATCTTCTATGTACATGGGGAGAGAAAGAGAGGTGCATTGCAGTGGCGGGAGTTAAAAGATGGTATGGCCCATGTGCAAGTAAGAGAAAAAGAGAAAGATCTTATAAACCACAGGCAACATTTTCAACCAGCTACCAGTTTTTAGACTTTCAGTTTCTAATAATCGAACTTTTCATAATCTACAGTCAGCACAACTGAAACAAACATTATTCCCCCAAAATAGAGAGGATGGGCTACAATATATCCTTCCTCAGGCCTTCAATAATTTACTGCTGCATGTGTGTAAACAGTTGAGAAAGCAACCAATGTCGGCCCAGTTCACATAGAGTGGCTGGTGGGAGACCGTTTTGTCCGCCCACAAATAATTCCAGACAACACACATGTACGTTCGTACCAATTGCCATGGACAAGCAGACAGATCGCAAATGGGAGAAGAGAGAGGATTGAAGGGTCCAACGCTACGAATCTCGGGTCAAAAGGGAGCTTTATTTGTAGAGAGAGAGAGAGAGAGAGAGAGAGAGAGTAGGATCGGAGCTGGCAGGTGCGCACTGGGCCCTGCCAATGGCATGCATATATGGTCCATGCATGCATGCAAGACAGCGAGAGCTAGCTAGTGATCAATGGATTCCTTCCTACAGAAGTTGCGAGAGACAAAAGAGAGGACAGTGAGAGAAGATGGGCAAACAGTAGTAGTGATGAAGGAGCGTCCACCCTTTTAGGGCTCGAATCATAAGGCCATCATGCATACCCGGCCCGGCCATCCCCATCTCGCGCCCCTTTTGTTGCAAGCAGCTAGCTGCAACTAATTAATCCCCCTGCACGTGACCCTTCCATGCATAATATATGCTCGATTTAGAATAGCCATGGTAATATCATATTCCAAATTAACTTGCTAGCTTAGATTTGTACTGTAACATAACGGTAAATTAAGGTAGGTTTTTCTCTCCCAAAACACACTGCACATGTCTGAGATGAGACTCGGGCACATGTGTGAACAAATGCTATATAACTATATAGCATGAATAATATAGAGTACCAATATGCATCATGTTCGTGTTACTCTTACTTAGAAGTCGTTTGTGTAGGTAATAAAATTTCCCTAGCTATCTGCGCCTAAAGTACAGTCCTTGGCAATGCGACGCATGCATGCATGATATGCAGACAGACAGGCAGGCGGCCATCTGAATTTAAGCACTGTTCCCCCCTCCCTGTAGCCCCTGCGTGATCTGTGGCGCTAGCTCTCGCCCCGGCCAGGGCCAACAACGTGTACGTCCGGGCCCCACCTTTGCAGTTTGTGGGGCCCCTCCCCCGTCCGGTTGCGTTCTTCTGGGCCCACCTGATCTGTTACGCGGGGCAGGGCAGGCGTCCGGCCGGCCGGCCGGCGAGTAGTGACCCCCCGGCCCGTTTAATTAATTTCTTCCCACACCAACAAGCAAGGAGAAACTAACGACGAACAAGCTCTCACGTCCCTTCCATGCAAGCTGTCCCATGCTCGTCTTCGTACGCAACATGCCGGTTTGCAGCTAAGAGAAAGATCACCGAGCTAGGAGACCTTACACACCGTGAGTACGTACGTTAGATTAGATAGCACCTATCTACTAGAGGACATATGTACGTATATATATGTAGCCATGCATGTCGAATTGATTCTTAGGACAAATACATATGCATGCTGTCGTCGTCTAACGAACACGGCGGTGACGAGTAGTATATACTCTCTCCGTATTGATAAATAATGATGTTTAGGACAACGATACGGTCTTCAAAACGTAACTCGACTTCTTATTCTTATAAAAATATTTATTAAAAAATAATATATGTATGTTTTTATAAAAATATTTTTTAAAGATAAATCTATTCATATGGTTTCCACATTTCTAAACTCAATGATTTAAAAGTTATTTATGATTTATATTTCTAATGTTTAACTAAAATCTTGTCAAATTGGGACCTACGTATGTACTCCTAGTTGCGAGTGTTTGGAGGATCCAACGCGTCCCAGCTAGCCTGGACAGCGACGTAGCCTATCGATCCACCCGCAAAATACGAGAGATCGATCTGCTCCTGCTGTGTCCTCGTGCACCTAGCTACCTGGTTAAACTACTCTGGCTCTATATGCAACTCGATCGAGCACCCAAGCCAAGACTGTCTACCCGGCCGGGCTAGTTAGCAGTTGTTACTGTGATATCAACCTTGGATACAGCATTGGGGGGCCAGCGTTTTGGACGTGGCAGGACGCGAAACACTCTCCCTCGGATAAAAAAAAGTATATCATATATATGCTTTAGCTAATTATTAAGATATCATGCATCAAACATTTTCAACACATTTACGTCAATAGCTCTCAAAATATTTGGCCCGTATTCATACCTGAACAGATAGTAGTCGTAAATTAAGTTGTACATTTAAAATCACAAAAGTAAAATAATAGCTGGGGTATATATATGACGCATATGGTATATAACTAGACTGCCGGGTTCGAATCCTCGGGTGTTCATATTTTTTAAGAATTTATTTTAAAGTTTAATCAGTGTTATTCTTTCAGTGGTAGTTGATGTGGCCGTCGACAGAGACAGAGAGACGGCTATGATAACTTCATCAATCTTGACATGTATGTCGGTCCACTCTCTTGGAGGTTCTCACAAAGATAGGGTTTATGTGCCCTAATTATTAAGATATCATGCATCAAACATTTTCAACACATTTACATCAATAGCTCTCAAAATATTTGGCTCGTCCTGAACAGATAGTAGTCGTAAAATTATGTTGTACATTTAAAATCACAAAAGTAACATAATAGCTGGGGTATATATATGACGCATATGGTATATAACTAGACTGCCAGGTTCAAATCCTCGGGTGTTCATGTTTTTTTAAGAATTTATTTTAAAATTTAACTGGTGTTATTTTTTCAGTGATAGTTGATGTGGCCGTCGACAGAGACAGAGAGACGGCTATGATAACTTCATCAATCTTGACATGTACTCCCTCCATACTCGTAAAGAAAGTCGTTTAAGACAGTGACACGATCTTCAAAACACAACTTTGACTTCTTATTTCTATAAAAATATTTATCAAAAAGTGATACATGTATATTTTTATGAAAGTATTTTTAAAATAAATCTATCCATATAATTTTTATAATTTCAAACTCAATAGATTAAAAGTTATTCATGATTTATATTCACAAAGTTTGACTCAAACCTTGTCCTAAACGACTTCCTTTACGAGTACGGAGGGAGTATGTCGGTCCACTCTCATGGAGGTTCTCACAAAGATAAGGTTTATGTGCACTATGTACTCATATGACTGACTATATGAGCATTGTCTTTCGAAAAAAAAAGATTCATAGCATGCTTAATTTATGGCATGTTTAGTTCGTGGCCAACCGATGCCATCTACTCCCTCAGTTTTTGTTTGTAAGATGCATATGCATATCAAGATTTAAACTTTACAATTTTTTTACCAATAATCTAAACTATAGTTTTATTTTTCTAATGTAAATTTGAAATAGTTAGATTTTTAATCAAATATATGATCATAAATTTATAATAATAAATGATATAAGATAATATAAATGAATGGTAGTCAAAGTATGATTTACAGGATCGTAACTAATAAGTCTAACCACGCCTTGTAATCCTGAAGGGAGAGAGTACACTTAAACGATATGCAGGTCCGATCCCGGCCAATTTCTTTGTTGAGTGCTTGTTTTGTTGCCATAATCGTGTCTTCTGCGGCGTGTAAATTGCTAATAGCCACGCGTCATACACGTATAGCTCCTGGCGAAAGAAGCACCCCCAACACCATCTTTTTTTCCCAAAACCTACCCAAAGGTTAGGAAATTAATTAAATTCTTCTCACATTCCAGCCAAGAAGAGAAAATAATCTAACCACACTTAGTCGGAGGAGTAATTGGCTACGACGTCACGACTGAGGAGATATTAGATTCATCGCACGCTTCTCGGCCAACCAGATAAACTCTTCGTTTGGCTTATCAGCCAACAGTACTTTCCTCTCAGAACAAATCTGCTACCAGCCAGCCGTACTTTTCAACAAATCAGCACCAGCCACCAGTCAAACAAACGGGGGGCTGAACGTTTAGTCGGAGACAGTAGTAATTGGCTGTCGCACGTCACATGAGTTACTGCACGACGCATTATTTTCATATTCTCACAAACTGCAAACTGGACCATTTCTGCCAAAAGCACGAATGTGTTGAATTTTGCATCACTGGAAAGTTAGAAACAACTCGGCTGGATTACTCGTCCCATCTCTGACCACCCCCGGAAGCCAGCCAAAGATGTGCTCGTATGTCAGACGAGAGCATTGGAGGCTTGTCCATGTGAGGGACCTGCCGAGATTATTCTCTCCTCAAAACTGGCCTGCCTGCGCTGCAGGAGCTTCAAATTTCTCTCTGATCGAGTTCTTTTACTTGCAGCATTTACCGTAATTTCCTGCTGAAAGCTACTGCATCGCGTACGTGCGTGCATATAGCGCCATGCGTGAAAGAAATACAGCTGAACGTACCTACAGTCTGATCGATCATTTCCAAATTAAATACGGTCCACTGAACTGTCTTGGGGGTCCACACTGTACAAAGTTGGTAGACAGTACGACCTAGGGAATGTAACATGAATGCATATGAATTCGATTGCATCAAAAGAATTCTTTTGTATCTAGCTACTTGGCCAGCAAGGCAGCAACATGAAACTTCAGTTTTTACCATTTCAAAACACTCATACTGCCACCCTCAGAAGTAAAACTATGCACATACATTCTAGTTTCTTTTGAAAAAGTCACATTTATGTGAAGACCATTTGACTTCGTTAGACATTCTTAGTCATGTGCCATTGCCGTGTGAAGTATGATAGACAGATCATATGCCATTGTCCGGAAGTTTCTTCAAGAATTTCATGCTAATGTATGTTATTTGTCGTGCACATTTAATTCAACTTAAACTAGCTGCTACAAATAAAGTTATTACAAATTGAAACTTTGCATTGATATTTTTAACTGTTTATAAACATTCTAGATAAACATGCCAGTGTTGAGAATCTTTTCAGTGCATGGCTCAAGAATTCCTCGTCTAAGATTAGAAATCTCACTACAAGAATAACTCACATCCGCACCCCTCATATGCCTCGGTGCACTTAAGATCCGGTGCTAATGTAACGTTAGCACCGGGTGCGAAATTGGGGCGCCCTCGGGAACCCTTTAGCACCAGGTTGTAACACCAACCGGTGCTAAAAGTCCCCTTTAGCACCGGTTGGTGTTACAACCCGGTGCTAAAGGGTCCCCCTCCTTTAGCACCGGGTGGTATTACGACCCGGTGCTAAAGGGTCACCCTTTAGCACCGGGTGGTGTTACGACCCGGTGCTAAAGGCCCTTTAGCACCGGTTCGTAAATACGATCCGGTGCTAATGTAGGTGTCACATGCTACTTCAAAAGGAGCGCATCTTTAATCCTATCACATGCGCTGTGTAGGTGAGATGGTTAGGTGGATGCACGCACGCGAGCCAAGAGGTCTTGAGTTCGAATCCCGCAACACGCAAATATGCAAATATTTTTGGCTAGAGCCCCCACCTTTAGCACCGGTTATTTGACCCGGTGCTAAAGGTAGCACCGGAAGATTGGCACCGGGTGGGAAACCCGGTGCTAAAGGGCTTTCCCACCCGGTGCCAATGTGCATGATTCTGGTAGTTCTGGTAGTGTCGGTCTATCTGGCTCAGTAGAAACAATATAGTGTTTAAAAGATCCAATCCTAACTCTCTCATGCAGGTAATTTTCAGGGGGACATATTGGACAAGATGTTGATCCCTCCTATCTAAAGAGGAAGCAGACTAGAGACTGTTGTCATGGAGATCATCAACAAGTTTGGGTGGAGTTCCTTATATAGGATCAGTGCCTAGAATTTTTTTGTAATACTGATGGCTGAGAATTGCTGGTAGTCTTCTTTTATTTTGTTAGCTTATAGAGCACGGTTGGTGCCGGTGGTCTATGACCTGGTTGTATGACTATTTTGGCTGTAACCACTCACTTGTGGGTGCTAAGGCCGGATATTATTTCCTTCATAAAAAAAAGATAAACATTCCAGATATATGGCTCTTTTTGGCGACCATGATTTAGAAGAAAAAAAACCGAGTCAAGAGCTAAAACTAACATATATAATTTTGATCCATAACATATGAATTTCAATGTAATTTTCTCTTAGTACTGGTTGATTTAGTTCTCCATTTAGAATGGTGTCGATGGCTTGTTCATTTCAATGTAATTTTCTCATAGTTCGCATCTTCGTAGCCTTGCTTCGAAGATGAGGATTAGGATTTGGTGGGGATGACATTATTGTCATACGCTATTGGATTTCACCCGGGCTTTGCCTTTGCCGAAACAGTTCCATTGACATCCTTTGCCAAAAAACTTCTCTTCTTGGAGGAGGATAGTACCTTTGATTTAGTTAGAGGAAGTAGGAAGCCGAGCATTGGGAACTAGCAGTTATAGGGTTTCGGAAAAGGGTTGATAATTCCCCTTTGTCCATTAAGATAAATAGAATATGCTTTGCCTGAGGAAACTGATATCCGCCATTAGCAGTTATAGGAAAAGATTCCCTTAGCTTTAGTTCGCTTGGATGTGTGTATCCTTATTTTCTTTGGATGCATGAAAGAAACCAGATACCTTTTCCAAGTGGAGGCAATAGGCTATTCTCGTGTTTAGCTTTATACGCCGAAACATGCCATTGCGTAGGCTCGTAGGCGTAATTCACATATTCATATTTGTTATTGGCGTACATAATTTCTTTACAATGTATTTGTTTTGCTAGGTGAATAGGATATCACACCCTGTAGGGGCATCCCTCCTATTTGGTAAAAAAAAGGATGGCATGATGGATATGAGAATTGGGTGGCCAGATCTAGTGGAGTTTGATGCTGGCGCGTGGTATGATAGAGGAAGTGAGGAAGGAGGCACACTATCGGTCGCCGATTTGAACATAATGGGATCTATTGGTGGTTTCCGGAGCTTGTCACGGTTATGGAGGATGTAAAAGTAGCTGCGTTGATGGATGAGCGGGAGGAGATGGCACATTGTTGTCCAAATTTTTTCGATTGTGGCATGTTTCAAATAAGAACCTCTCACGGTTACTATGATTGTTCAAACCGCAGTAGCATATATTTCTCCAAGCATAAAATTCACAACGACATGAATAATGTAATTAACCCCGACAAGTTCCCAGATATTCGAGCAAAAATAATACAGAATTATTTATGAATTAGTTAAAACAATGGTATTGGTTTCATATTTTTATGATTTAAAATGAATTAGTTATGAATTTTTTAAACTAAACCATTTTTCCTTAAATTTCCATAAAATAAAAAACCACTTTGAAACCACCTAAAGGACCAAATTTGCCCAGTTTTGATAGTCGGATGGTCCTTAGTGTTCGGTTTTGTAATTAATGGTTGAAAATTAGACTTTTATGATTGTTGAAGGGTGTCAACCGAACTTTTCCCTAATATATAACCAGTAGGGGCATACCTCCTAAAAAAAGATGGCATGGTTGAGATGAGAATTGGGTGGCAAGATCTAGTGGAGTTTGATGCCGACACATGGTATGATAGAGGAAGTGAGGAAGGAGTATCGGTTGCCGATTTGAACACCATGGGATCTATTGGTGGTTTCCAGAGCTTGTTACGGCTATGGAGGATGTAAAAATAACTGCGTTGATGGATGAGCAGGAGGAGATGGCACATTGTGGCATGTTTCAAATAAGAACCTAGCATGGTTACTACGATTGTTCAAACTGCAGTAGCATATATTTCTCAAAGCACAAAATTCATAACGACATGAATAATTTAATTAACCCCGACAAAGTTCCTCAGAGGTACCGTGCGGGACAGTAAAAAAATAGGCCGCGTGACTCCCGTGTCGTCTCCGCGTGAGGCGACTCGGGCGGATCCCCTTCGCCCACCGCCGCCGCCACCTCTCCTCCGGCTCTCCCCCTCGCCGTCGCCAGAGCAAGGCTCCAGAAAACCGGCTCCTTCTTGCGAGGAAGGCGACGGCGGGATATCTCCGACCGGCCGTGCCTCCAGCCTCCTCTGCGCGCGCGGAGGCGCCCGCCGTGGTGGCGGCGGTCGGCTTCGGCATGAAGATTTGGGTGCTAGGGTCCGGATCCGGCGCTCCCGATACCGGATCTGCCCGGCACGGCAGTAGACGCGGCGCGGCGGACGGACGCAGAGACGACGCTCCTTGGGTCCCTCAGGCGGCCTCCTCGCCTCCACCCCCTCCAGTTCCTCCATCTCCTCCCCGTGCTCCATGGTTGTAGGTTGGCGGGCGGCAAACTGCTCCGTCACCGGCGAGATCCGTCTCGTCCAGTGTGCGGCGATCTCCTTCCGCTCGGCCGCCGTTGGTGTGGCGATGCGGGGGCATGCCCGGCGGACGGCGTCAAGGAGGCCGGCTCCCTCGGGGGCGACGCACGGGGGATGGGCCCCCTAGCAGGCGTCGGTGAGTGGGGGATCCCCCTCCTGCGTGCTCGTCATCAGCTTCGGCTGATTCTCCGCTTGTGTGGAGTTTCGATGGAGAGGACGTCTTGTTCACGGATTCCGTGCAACAAAAGTGTTGCGCTTGTCGCGTAGGGGGTGTTTCTTTACCTCGCACGGACTGATGGGCGATGATAGCAGTGGCTGCTTCTCTGCATACTTTCCTAGGTGTAAAGCCTTGGTCTTGGGGTCAGGCGACGACGGCGCAAACGCCGTCGGTTCCCTCATTGAGGCGTCGCTGTGGAATTTCATGCTCTGTTAATCTGCGATGGCTACAAGCATTGTGGCGAGGAAATGGAAGGCGACTCCATTGGGTCCATTCTTGGTCAAGGTTACACAGCGATTAGCATACTAGACATGGCGGCGTTCGTTCAGCAATACACCAGGCTTGATCTTATTCATCTATGATCCAGTTCTACACCGGTTGATATTGTCAGATATCTTTAATGACCTCATGGGTTTGAGATTTGTGCCAACGATATTTAAAGCTGGTTAATTGGAGCCATATGAAGACGATGGGCTTGATGGTGGCAGCTCTTAGTGGATTCAGGGTTAGGTGCATGAAACATCACTGTTGGCTATGTGCTTTTGGTCGCAGAAGATGTGTCAGGACGTTTGGTTTGGACATGACTTTTGGGTGTTGGTGGTTTGGAGCTAGTGACAACCACTTATAACACAATGTGACAACCACTTATTACACAACTAAGATTTAGGTCAGACCCGGTGACTTTTTGTTGTGATGGTAGTACATTTGGAGGTGCACACTTTGCCGCAGGATAGATGCTCTTTTTTCTGCTCCTTTATCCTATGTCTATGTGCTATTAGGAATGAAGCTTTTTTCCTTGTATAATAATAATAGTTGTATGCATCATTTTGATGCTGAAATATCGATATATTCCTATTTCTAAAAAAAAGATATTCGAGCAAAAATAATACAGAATTATTGGCGGGCAACAGCTCTCGCTTTCTATGGTTTTGCATGAGTTGTTTTGGTGATGGCTGCTGCTGTCCCACCCTGCAGCTGCAAAGCCTGCGTGCTAGGTAGCTATCTAGCTGCTGTGCTGGCGGGCGTAGCTGGTGGCTCTGTGCATGCACACCCAAACACTGGCGCCCTGAGCCACGGCCATGCCCCCCTTCCTGCACAGATTCCCCTTCTGCCGAACCGAGGAGAGGGACGAAAGGTTCCCCCGTTCCAGTCCGTCTGATGAGTCTCTTTTCTCTTCTCTCTCTCTCGTGTTGTAAACACGAGGCCAGGCCAGTCCTATCTCTCTCCATACAGACATGCATCATGACCACTTTTCTCCCTCGCCAGAGACATACGAGACGCAGATGGCAACAACGGCGACCCAGCTTTCCTGCATCCCGGCGTTCGCCATTTGTCCTCATTGCTCTCATTCGATTATATTCGTGTGTGCATGTGTCCCCAAGATCAAATCTTTTAGCTCCATCCATTGCGCGAGATCCCTCACTCCTCTTCGCTACCTTCCAATCCAATATGCTACACTGGAAGTTTTTGTTCCCTTGGTCCAGAACTACAAACCATTTAATTTACAGATATTTGAGCTGCTGAGTAAAATTTGGACATGTATATATGATGCTGCCATATTGGTCTTGAAACCACCATTTTGCTTTTTTTATATATTTATATACATGTAAATTTCTATGTCGTCCTCAGAGATATTGCATTAGTATACAAAAGAATATTGAAGAGACAAACAAGAAGGTTTGTGTAGAGTGGTGAAGAATCTCCTCCTACCTACTTGGTTACTTGTTTATCTGTACTTTGCTGGGGATGCCACAGGCCTCTCAAAAGCATACCTCTTTTGTTTGATGCGTTTGTTGCCTTGCTCGTATGGTTTCAGACTTGTCTGTAGTTTAACCGCGTTGTCATTGTACTGTGGATTTGTCTCCTTCCAGCCAGGCTTTCCATTTCTTTATACATTGGGGGGAGAAAAATAAAATCTTTCAAACATGCTACTAATTCAGTGCCTCTGCTTTTCTAGCTTTCAAGATTGGATAATACTTCAACACCACCCTGATTAAATAGTATCTTGAATAGGAAAAGAACAGACACGCGTGCTCCTCCTAGAACTTGCCGAATAAAAAGGCAGGTGCAAAGCATAATCCACTTTGCATGTTAGTAATGCTTCGTTTCATGCCCTACTAACTGAAAATTTCCTGCCCCACTATTATATCACACCACAGTGGCACACTCCACGCTAAATCCAATGCAAGTAAGCATGTGGTCAAGAATAAAAAAAAATCGCCACAAGAGCTGGATTTTAAGCGTCGATAACCACGAGTACTGTAATATATATAGTACGTGCTGTTCGAGTTTTGAACCAAGGATAGTACAGTACTAGTTTGTATAATACAAGACAAACATTCCAGTTCCACTGACGAGAGCATCGCACGCCAGCACAGCTGCTGCACGTGAACCATCTGCAGCCTGCAACCTGATCTCACTCCCTGCCTCCTCCTGCCCATATCTTGCACAATACAATGCTACAATAAAAAAAGAGCAAAAGAGACATGTATATATATATATATATACATAATATATAATTATATACCAACAAGAATAATCTAATATATATATATATACATTCTCTCCCCTCATCACAATTCACAAGTGAGGAGGAATTTTTGGTTGGCAGAACATGCATGGCATGACAGGTGCAGGCAGGGCCGGCGTCAGATACGGATGAGCACAAGTGTTTCTTTGATTTCCGAAAAAATTTTCCAAAAAAAAAATCTTTCGTGTAAGTATTAAATAAAATTTATTTATAAAATCTTTTTAGGATGAGTGTAATTTTATGTAACGAGCCTAATTAATTCATGATTTACTATAGTAATGATACAGTAACCCTTCTCTAATCATACAGTTAAAGACCTCATTAAATTTATCTCTGAATTAATTTGCGGGATAGTTTTGTAAACCGGTTTATTTAATACACTTGATTATTGATTAAATAAGGTGGAAACTCTAAAGAAACACAGCCGCCGGGCGTAGGGAGTAGAGGTAGAGCTCTAGCCTGGCCGAGCTGCCTGAGATGAGCTGAGGTGTAGCAGCAGCAACCAGCAATGCAACAGCAGGGCCAGCCAGGCCAGGCGCATCGTCTGTATTCTACTACACATGCACTCGCTTCCAAGCCACACACCAAAGGAATATTGCAACGCCAGAAAACAAGCAGCCCGGCCCACCCCGTAGTTGGTAAACTTGTACATACACCATGCTGGATCATACACATTCATAAATGCTGGTCTGATGTACGTGCATGCTACCAAACCAAGGGCACACTACCAGAATCCTTCACATCCGCCCGCCTCCTCCGCCTCGGCCATTTTTGGACCCGGTGCTGATGGGGCTTCAGCACCGGGTCCAACGGCTAGGAGCGGGGGCGGCGCGGAGGTGTGTCCGGGCGGACACATTAGCACCGGGTCGTGGCACGACCCGGTGCTAATGTTCACCCTTTAGCACCGGGTGCAGCCACGACCCGGTGCTAAAGGCCTCGGGCACATTAGCACCGGGTCGTGGCTGCACCCGGTGCTAAAGGGTGAACATTAGCACCGGGTCTTGCCACGACCCGGTGCTAATGTGTTTGAATATAGGGGCTTCCCCTCCCCCGCCCGAGCCAGCTGAACACTTAGGCGCTGTGTTCATGCTGCTCGGCCGTGGGAGGGGAGGTGCTGCCCAAATTTTTTTCAAAATTTGTGAAGAATCTACTCATCTAAGGAGCACTACAAGGTACACTCTTTCATTCTCTAATGTTTTATTTAGCTTGTAATCCTTCTATGATTTAGAAATAGAGGGATTTGTGAATCAAAGTAAAGCTAGCTAGAGAGAGATTGTGTTCTTGGAGGAGAGAGAGGAGAGAGCTTGAGTTCATGGTGGAGAGAGTGTTCATGCATGTTGTGTTTTAAATGGAGAGAGAAGGCAAGCTAGTTAGTATTTTGTTTTGTATGACTTGTGAATAGTTGTAAGGCTTATAGTAATGTGGTTTTAGAAATTACTAGAAAATCAATATAAAATGCTAGAAAATCTTATAAATTACTAGAAAATCTTATAAATTACTAGAAAATCTTATAAATTACTAGAAAATCAATATAAAATGCTAGAAAATCTTATAAATTAATAGAAAATCTTATAAATTACTAGAAAATCAATATAAAATGCTATAAAATCTTATAAATTAATAGAAAATCTTATAAATTAATAGAAAATCTTATAAATTACTAGAAAATCAATATAAAATGCTATAAAATCTTATAAATTAATAGAAAATCTTATAAATCTTATAAGGCTTATAGTAATGTTATATTTAATGAATATAGTAATGTAGTTTTAGAAATTTATTTATATAATGGAATATATATTATAATTTGTATTTATTTATATATTAATTTTTTTTATCTTTAAATTGTATTGTATATTTGTTATTGGTTAATAATGCAGATGAATAGACAATGGATGTACGGGGACCCCCACGCTCAGGCCTTCCGTGATGGCCTTAGGACGTTTCTCGATGCCGCCGAGGCTAACAGGACGCCGTCCGGTTTCATGTTCTGCCCATGCACCCATTGTAAAAATATACAATCGTACAAACAAAGAGGTTGTCTTCAAGTGCATTTGATGAGGCACGGTTTCATGAGGAATTATTCTGTTTGGACGAAGCACGGTTTCGCGCACCGACCCCCTTAGCGAACCCTTAGCGAATCAATTCACACCGCGCACCCGAACAACAACAACAACAACGTCCCACCCGAATCAATTCTTACCAATTATTTTTAATTCTATAGATGGCGGACAACAACAACAACGTCCCACCCATGCAAGAGGACAACAACACCCCTGTCCCACCCATGCAAGAGGACAACAACACCCCTGTCCCACCCATGCAAGAGGACAACGACACGTTCTTTGCGAATCAACTTTTCAACATTGTAACCCAACCAATGTCGATGGATGATGTGTTGGGCATCATTGGAAGGGACGACAATGTCCAGGGCGACAATGTTGCAAGGGCCGAAACTATTGAAGGAGCCGGTAGCGCGCCCTCGTCTAGTCAGGTGTGTATATAGATAACATAAATTTGTACTGTACATGTCAATTATGTATACCATCTCTATATCATCTCGTATATATGTAATTTGTGTAGGCCGCCTCTGCTAAGAAATCAAAACGATCGACCACGAAGAAGCTGAAGGATGTCAAGTTACACATCACCCGAGTGGAGGATGACGGGGAGCCAGTTGAGCCCCCAAAAGTGGCCAAGAAATTTGTATCTCAGTGCGGGGTAATTGTACGGGACAATGTGCCCATTAGTATCAGAAAATGGAAGTCCACGGACCCCACTGAGGAGTACGTGCTCCCCGATACAGAGAAGGAGATGCTATGGAGGGAATTAAAGGCAATATTCGACTGGCCTAGCACTCATGAAGCAGAACTGAGGGATTGGACAATGAAGAAGATGGCAGTTCTGTTTCAGGATTTCAAGAAGAAGTTGTACTCGCAATTTCTCAAAACCGGAGAGGCCCCGGATCCTGAGAAGTATAAGAAGATCACCAATGACGAGTGGGAAGCATTCATTGAGTACAAAACCTCCGAAGAGGGTGCAACGGCTAGCGCTAGAAACGCTGGAAACGCCGCAAATAAGAAGTACTCGCATAAGATGGGTTCGGGAGGTTACAAGGCAAGCATCGCTAAATGGGAGAAGATGGAAGAAGATCTATATGCTAGAGGCATCACTCCAGCGACACATGACTGGCCCACAAGGACCAAGCATTGGTACTATGGTCATGGAGGCACCCTGAGCCCAATCGACGGCTCCCTAGTTTTTCCCGAGGACTTGCGAGAACTAGCTCAGCGTCTCCTCGATATCCTCAAGGCATCTGATAGGGGAGAATTTGTTGCCGATAGAGACAGAGATGAGCTAACCTATGCCTTAGGGAACAAGGAGCATCCTGGACGGACGCGCGGCGTAGGCACAAGCGTCTCATGGAAGAAAGGTTTCCAAGAGCACGCCGCCACCTATAGGAGCCGTTCGAGGAAGAAGGCCGAATATGAGCAGAGGGTAAGGGACCTAGAGCAAACGGTTGCCGCCCAGGGCTCAAAGCTCCAAGAAATGGAGTCAGAGATGGAGCGACGGATGAAGGTAGCATGGCTGCAGATACAACAAGCCACAGGCGGGACCGGTTCCACAGAGCCTGCACCTCTCCAACAAGCCACAGGCGGGACCGGTTCCACAGAGCATGCACCTCTCCAAGATGCGGCCCTTATTAGCCCTCCACAGCAATATCAAAGCAGTCACGCTTCCACACAGGCCGCCGAAGCGGTCCGTTACACCGTGGATGAAATAACTCAACGGACCGCGTGCGAGCTTGTCGTCAGGCAGAAGAACTTAGCTGTGGTGGTACGTATGCGACCTTAGTTCATACTGCATACATTTCACCGTAAATACCATTCATTTACTAACTTTCTTTGTGACTACTAACTTATCAGGTCGCATACGGTATGACCAAACGTGTGGAAGAAGGGCAAAAATGGCACTGCAATGACATTCCACATGGTTACGTACCTGTTGAGGTGGAGCAAGTCGTCACCAGCTGGGAAGACTTGGAACTTGACATCCCCGGAGGTGACGGAGAAACAAAACTCGGTCAGTGTTCTCACTGCATCATTCTATGGAGCAAGGCAGACATCGTTATACCCGATACACCTGCGGCTACCAACAAGCCCCCGTCACCTCCAAGAGATCCACAGGATCATGACGATTCTCCGGGAGCTCCTGATGCAAGCCCGTCTCCTCCGCCAAAGAGGTCTCCGTCTCCTCCGCCGAAGAGGTCTCCGTCTCCTCCGCCGAAGAGGGGACGCCGCACTAAAGCCTCTGCCCCCACTCCACCAGCGAAGAAGGCGCGAAAAACTAGAGAGAAGCCCGCACCAGAGAAAAGAGCGGGCGAGAAGACTCTAGAGGAGCTCGAAGCCTCTGTAAAAGCAGACACAAAGAGGCAAATGGCCGAGTGGAGGAGAAAACCTGAGGCGGAGCCGAAGCTTGATCCCACCATCGTGAAGTCATTCCTCGGTAATTTGAGCAAGGGTCAACAGAAGGAAGTAATAGTAACAGACTATGACCGCTCATTACTGAAATCTCGCCGGAAACGGAAGGCTGCGGATAAGGAGGCGGGCCCATCCAAAAAGGTTCCTCAACTCGGCCAGCAACCTCAGCGTCCCTTGGGTCCATTGCCATCTCTGGACGAGCTTAACATTCAACGAGTAATGGCCGAGACTGGACTAACCAGAGCGCAAGTCCTGGGGGAAGAAGATGTGCCAGTAAACACAACGCTGAAGTGGCCGTTTAAGCTTGGCGAGCCTATGGTCCCTCCTGAAATGGAGAGGAAGCTACAAACGAAGATGCGCCGATTCCATGACTGGTATTTGGAAGAATCAAGAAGGAATAAACGGCGCATGATAAAAGTAGGCGTGAAGGACCAAGACTTCTACAATGGTGACGCGGATTTTGTCTGGCTCAGGTTTAATGATATATATGAGCTGTACCACCGCGACGCCATGGACGTGGATTTGATCACATGTTGGACATTGTAAGTACTTTGTTGTTGCTTATAATTCACAGTTTAAAAACAATAATTCCAATCTATGTTGACGCGGGCTTTATTTATTGCTTAACATATGCAGAATGGAGATTCAAAAATGTCGCAGAGACAATATATATGACGTTGGTTTCGTTGACCCTCGAAGGATAAGTGAAGAAATGATAATGCACAATCCTGAGGAAACATATTTAAACCTATACAAATATATCAAGAAACAAAATTACTGTGACTCCATACTAATCCCGTACAACATCGAGTGAGTACATTCACAGCCTTCTTCTTATACTGTCTGTGTAACAATTCATTTCTGATTATAATGTATACATGTGCACAGATTCCACTGGTTCCTAATTATATTGTGTCCTGATCGGGGTGTCGTGAACGTCTTTGATTCATTGCACACCCCAAAAGAAAAACTACAGAACATCATGGACATGATGGCAAGGTGATGTATATTTTCCCCTACTTAATCCACCCCTTCCACTCGCAATGACTTAACTCAATTTTTTTGTTCGCAGGGCCTGGATTCAATTTCGTACAGAACACACGGGTATACAACATGAAACACTAAAATGGAACATTGGCTTTCCGGTAAGCAAGTAATTTGTACATGTAGGCATCGACTAATATATTATATGAATTTTACTAGATTTCTTTTGGTCGACAGTGTGCCAAACAGGGACCGGGAAATAATTTATGTGCATACTATGTGTGCGACTACATGTGGAATTGGGGACATAAAAAGCTCACACAACGCGATATTATGGTACGTAATAATAAAGACATTTCCATTATTATTAAGTGCACAATTATTGTCTCCAACTCGACGGATTAAATGTCTTTCAAATATTTTTAAATTATAGATGTTCAACCTGAAGGAAGAGTCCCTAGAGATAGAAAGAATTGACGCAATTGCAGAACAGCTCGTCGGATGGATCTGGGATGAGGTCGTCAATCCCCGAGGAGAATTCCACTCGCCAATACTGGAGGACGTGCCGGACAGTCCAACGAGAGCTAGCTAGTCGTCAATCTTAATTATGTAGAAAATACAGTTTAAATATATATAACTCGAGTTGACATGCATGAATATCTACTTTTGTAATATATATGTCTTCTATTTTGATGAAATGTCAGCTAGTATGAATATAGAGTCGGCCGAATACGCATTAGAATACACGTATTAGAATATATACGTATATAGACGTGCACGCATGGCTACTGAAAAAAGCAAAAAAAAAAAAGAAATCCGGGGCCTTTAGCACCGGTTTCAGGCAGCAACCGGTGCTAAAGGCAGGCCCTTTAGCACCGGGTGCAGCCACGACCCGGTGCTAAAGGCCCTGCTACCGGCGCTGCGGGGCAGGCCCTTTAGCACCGGGTCGTGGCTGCACCCGGTGCTAAAGGGCCCCTTTAGCACCGGTTATTCAACCCGGTGCTAAAGGGGTACCCCTTTAGCCTCGGATTAGTTGCACCGGGTGGGAAACCCGGTGCTAAAGGGCTTTCCCACCCGGTGCAGATGTCGATCATTCTGGTAGTGGCATATATATATATATATATATATATATATATATATATATATATATATATAATCCACACGAGATAATCCATATGCCTGAAAAATGCAATGCCAATGCCAAACAAACAAAGCTAAGGCACAAAATGGTTACTCCCTTCTTCAAGGGGGTAAATGATCGAAGAACAGATTAGAATGGAGATGAAGAAGAGGGGGTTAGTCTCTCTCTCTCTACCTTGTTGAAGAATTTCAGGAGCAGAAGTGAAAAGGAAAACAGTGAAGACACCCAGGGAAATTACAGTAGCGAAAACTGAAAAGGAAGGAAGGAAAAAAAATAAAAGAGCTCTAGAAATTGGTTGTTCTCTGCTCCCATACATTGGCAATTGGCGTACAATGTAGCAGGAATCAATGGCAAAGATTGAGAACTCGGAGACCTCTCTGCAAGAAAACTATAGTCTTATGGGAAGATCTACCAAGGCCTAGGCAACAGATAAGGAGCGAGCTAGCACGATTGCAAAGAGGTCCCCCTACAATTAGCAAACTACGGCGCCGGGGCGGTTGCGCCGGCGGCGACGAGCTGGTCCCGTCGGTCTCAGGCGTAGCCGTTGCGGCTGAGGTGGAGGAGGCCGGAGCTGCCGCACTTGGGGCACACGTCGGCGCGCTTGGGCACCATGAAGTACATGAAGCAGGCGCGGCAGCCGGCCGCCACGAGGACGTGCCCGGCGCCGAGGCCGCCGCCGCCGCCGCCGTTGTCGCCGGAGCCGGACTCGTCGGTGGGGGAGAAGGACGAGAGCGTGGACGACACGGCGGAGCCCCGGCTGCTGCTGGAGCTGCTGCTGCTCTCGGCCTCGTCCTCGTCATCCTCGCCGTTCTCTTCTTCCTCTTCATCGTCCTCTTCCTCCTCGTCGTCGTTGTCGTAGCCGCTGTCGTTGCCGGCGACGGTGCTCCACCACGCGCCGGTGACTTCCGCGCCCACGGACGACACGGAGGTGTAGCCGGACGACGGGGTGGACGCGCGGCGGGTGCGCCGGGACGCCGACGACGTGGAGTGCGGCGTCGCCGAGGAGAAGGCCGTCGACACCGTGCGCGGGTCCACCGTCGTGCGGGTGCCGTCCTCCCAGTTGATGTAGTAAACTTGCCCCGTCTGCACGAATCAGCCCAGAGATACATGTATATATAAATCATAAATCTGCTAAAAAAGCCATGGCGGCCGACCTCAGCCATCCATCGCCCATGACTGACCACGGAAAATGAAGGAGCAGCCCATACAGCAGATATATACGATAGGCACGTACCCGGATGTCGAGGCACTGCTCCCAGTGGTAGGGCAGCGCGACGTCGGAGTTGAGCTCGACGGTGACGCCCTCGCTGTCGTCGCCGCCCTCGCCACCGCGGCGCCTGCCGCTGCCTCCCCGGCGCCGACCGCCGGCGCCGTTGAGGGAGCAGTGGCGCAGCGAGGAGGCTATCATCTCGATGTTGGGCGCAGTAGTCATCAAGGCCACCAAGGTGGGGTGGGGCGCCCCCGGCCGGCCTGGTGGGTGAGAACAAAGTGCGCGTGAGGGTGAGGAACGGGGAGAGAAAGAGAGGGAGGGAGGGAGAGGAGGACGACGACGACCAAGGGTGGGAAAGGAGTAGGCCTAGAAAGGAGGCTGCTTTTGGCTGCGGTGGTGTTGTGGGTAAGCGCGTGTGGGGCAGCGCGCGCGCGACGCTGTTGCCGCTGCGGTGCGGTGCGGCGGAAAAAAATTCGGTCGGACGCCCCGTGCAGCCCCTCTCCTGATGAATGACACGTGGTCATCGTTACGATCGGACGCCCAACTTTAATCTCAGGCCTTGTAGTTCACAAATTTTACCCCAAATTCCACTATGCAAAAAGAACATTCTCATCGCATCAAAATGTCGGCACATGCATGGAGTACTGAACGTAGATAAAATCAAAAATTAATTGTACAGTTTTGTTGTATTTTACGAGACGAACATTTTGAGCCTAATTAATTAATGTTTGGATAATTATTCACAAATACAAACGAAATACTACATTGACGCATTAACTCCAAAGTCCAAAGTTTGGCTTCCCAAACTTTGGAACTAAGGCCTTGTTTAGTTCCCAAATTTCACCCCCAAATTCCACTATGCAAAAAGAAGATTCCCATCATATCAAAATATCGGCACATGCATGAAGTACTAAATATAGATAAAATTAAAAACTAATTGTACAGTTTTATTGTACTTTGCGAGACGAACATTTTGAGACTAATTAATAAATGTTTGAACAATTATTTATAAATACAAATGAAATGTTATGATGCGTACTTATTACCAAACTCTAAAGTTTGGGTGACTCAAATTGGGATCTAAACAAGGGCTCAATTGATCTCAACTGTTCACATAGATTATCAATAGTAATTTAAAGAGTAAATTACGTCCATCATACAATAACTTGTTTCGTTGTATCACTTTAGTCCAACATCTTGCAAAACATGCAAATAGATACATCAACTTGTCACATGTGCTCACTTACGATCCAAATACGCACACTAGCAGCATGACACGAAGTGAAGGTGGCGTACAGTATAATACAGTAATACAGATAACCGCCTGTGTACTTTTGTTTGCTTCAACTGAGGACATCACGATCTAATTAATTACTTTTTGTGTCATGGAGAAAACAAAAGAAAACAAAAGGGACATCAATTACTATACTTAGGCCTCGGGCACAAAACAAAGTCCACGATATTAACAGGTCGGTGCATAGCAGCGATTCCGCGGAACATGATGCATGCTTCCCCTTCCATGACTTTGATGGAACTGTGGCTACGTGCGTGAGATGGCCCCCTTCTTGATTATGACCAATTCCCAATACACTGCATGCAATTTGTGTAGATCGCTTGTTGATTCGGTGTGGTGCACGGGTCACAGGATGCTAACTGTACGTGTGTCACTACAATTTCAGGAACTATCACTTTCATTTTGGATTATCGATATTTTCAAGTAATTGTTCCAATTTAATTACCAAATACGAATGTGCAAGTACTGAACTATAACTGGTTCATTTTCATTCTGAACTCCACGAGCAAGTCTTGAACTATAATTATAAGCGGTTCATTGTCAAGCCTAGTGAGAACATTGCATTACAAAAAGGACGTTTATTGCGTCCAAATTGCATGAAAACTAACTTGGATGAACATTTGGGTTAAAATCCAAACTTAATTGGTTGCAGTAATGTAAACTTCCACTTTGGCTTACTATTCATCAAACTAATACATACGGCTGTAGCTACATTCAGCATTAGGGGGTTATGTAGATTAAAGCATACAACACCTCGACAACATACTGCCAGTTCACGTATTTGGACCGTAGGCAAGCGTAAGTGACAAGTTGATGTATAATTTTGCACGTTTTATAAGATGTTGGACTAAAGTGATACAAGAAAATAAGTTGTTGTATGGTGGGCGTATTTTACTCTAATTTAAACTACAGCCCGATAATACATACATCCTTGTTTCGAAAAAAATAATACATACACCCTTCTGTTGACGATCCGAGAGCTTTAGACTGAATCAAAGTTGTAGGAATGTTGAGCTTCTTTTTGGTTTGATATCTGTGGTAAAAACTTGTATCCTATCATTGGAGGAAGAGGGTGCATTGCACTCCATGAGTGCTCTATGAAGTTGTACCCGTCGTCCCTAGCACCGGCGCCCATACCCTCGAAGCTGAGCGACGTTGAGGAGGCCGGTGGGACAAGGAAATCCTGCGCCGCGAAATCGAGCTTCAGGGAGGCATGTTGGGCGGCGGTGAGGGGGCCGGCCATGACGAGGACGCCGGTGATGGGCGTAGCGGCGCAGATCAGGGGGGCGCCGGCAGGAAGGGGAAAGAGCCTGTGCAGGGGAAAAGAGCCGGGAGGGTTGAGCCGAGCCGCAAATTGAGAAGGACAAACGAGCGAGTGCATAAGAAACGAGGCGTGAAGCGTCCAATCCAAACGATGTGTACGTGGCGCACATCAAGGGCAGGGTTGCACGGGAAGCACTTTACAGGACTCCTGCACCAAATTTTTTTCCGCCGCGGCAGGGCAGGGAGGCTCTGGCGGAGTGGGCTGCAGCCGCCCTCTGCTATATCATTTTCTTCTTTTGTTTCGCCGGCCTAGCTAGCTTTGTCACGGGTTTTCTTTGGCAGGGTTATGGGCTTAGGATCGAGCGAGGTTCAAGCGCATTGGTGGCTTTACTGCATTTGAGTTTAAGATGCTCTTTGCTGTCCAACAGTGCTAATGGTTTAAATTTATATGAATAATGGTATGCACGCTAAATATACATACGAGTCATTGGGATCGAAAATCTTATATTAACATGAAGCCATAAACTATGTTAGTTGTGCGTATAGCTAGCTCTTTCACACGCATAATATACATTCTTATAATGTGCTCTAAAGCATGTCTAAAAACTACTAGCCACCGTTAAACATGGAGCGTGTCATTGTTTTTTGATAGATTAGTTACCTTCACATAGTTGGCTACTATCTCTAAGCATGAATTGTGCCATTTGTTTCTATTGCCTTGTGGAACTACTAGCCGCCAGCTGCTTTAGTTGGCTCCAACTTGCTTTTAAACATCCATGATACATTAGGCACCTTTAACATCATTGGCTGCCATCTAAGCATGAATTGTGCCACTCGTTTCATTGCCTTGCTCCCAATCACTCATGACAGCTTATGTGCCTTAAGTTTACCGTTAAATGCCATCTAAGCATGTGTACCACAAGTTTTCCCTCGCTCCTACCATGCTTTTAAACATTCATTATAGCTTAGGGGCCTTCAATGCATTGTCCATGTATTGTGCCACTAGTCTTTTTTGCTTCCTACCTTGCTCTTAACGGTTCATGATAGCGTAGGCACCTTCACACTATTGGCTATTGTATAAATATGTAGCGTACGTGCTAGTTGCTTCCATTGGTCCCAACTAGCTTTTAAACGTTCATAATAGATTAGGCACCTTCGACAATGTTGGCTACCATCTAAGCATGAAGTGTGCCACTAGCTTCTATTGCCCTGCTCACTGCTCTAAATCATTCATGACTGCTTAGGTGCCCTCAAATTACCGATAGGGGTCATCTGAGCATGCAATGTGCCAGTAGTTTCTATTGCCTCCTACTGATGTTAACCCGCTGGGGTTTATGCCCGATCTTTCGATGAGAGGGGGGATAACTTCGATTTAGACTGGAGAGACGTTCACGGCCCGACTACAACACCACAAGGGCATGCGTTGCGCCTTAGCAACCGATACACCAACTCCAGCGGTTGCCGCGATCTTGTGGAGCACGATCAACCAAACCACTAGGGTAATTCCTGCAAGCAATCGAAGAACAAGCAAGAACAAGTAGAACAAGCAACTCAATTGCAAATATCTACCAACATAAACTCACGAAGGTGGGGTTCCGTAGACTCGAAGACGGGCGGCTGGACCAGCACGCGCGCTTACAAGCAAGTAGCAATGGCTAAACTTGATCTAAACAAAACCCAATCTGTTTGTGGCGGCTATGGAGGTATAAGAGAGGGTGGAGGACGACCAGGACGAGGTTGGGGTCGTCCTACAACCCTAGAACGCGCCCCTAATGGACCCAACTTGATACACGACCTACCTAATGGACCCAACTTGATACCCGGCCCATTGGCCCAAAATAAGGTGACGCAGCACCATGGGCAGAAAAGGTCTCTGTAGTAAATCGATGATTGCGGCCGCATCTGAACAGGTACGAGGGTGAGTCCAGATCCATCTGAAAGTAGACTTGATAAGCTTTCCATCAAGTACTTAAACGCCCAAAACGGAGTCCGGATGAAACCGTGGTGGCCGTCGTAAGTCAGCACTTTCCTGCAGTCCGAATCCAGACTTTCCAAAACGTGTTGGATTTGGTCTCTTTCCTTCCTTAGGCCAATGTGACGTGGTAACCTGATGGGGGACGTGGGAATACTTAGAATTGGTCCCCAATCAACTTCTTTGGTCCTCCATGTCTTCCATATGTGTCTAACACTCTTTTTAATCCACGTATGTATTTCTGAAAATGAGAATGAACACACATCATGGCGCAACATAAATTCATCGAATGTACCAACAATAATTGTGATATAGGATTGATTCACCTTTGGTTTGCAAGCCATTAATATGAAAGAATTTCCTTTTCAACACTCATAGCAAGCCAAAACAATGAAGCAATATTGTTGTATGATTTGCTAATTAGCATGGTTCGAATTTCAGAATTAAGCCCTTTCATGAACCTACACATAACATCTTTCTTGCATTCATCTAATCCACCAAACATGACACAAATCTTAAACCTATGATAGTATTCTTTGACAGTCCTACTGCCTTACTTCAATTTGTCCAATTTTTCAAGTAAACAGTCAGCATAATATTTTGGAACATATTCATCTCGAAAAAGCATTTTAAATTCATTCCAAGTTTGTGGAACTTTGTTGTGCCTACAAATGTGTTTCCATGTAATCAAAGCATATTTTGTTAAAGCACTAGATGCAGCAAAAATCATTTCATGTTCAGACAAGTCATAATTATCAAATTATTTATCTACCTTAAGCTCCCAATCAATATAAGCTTCGGGATCAAACATACCAGCATATAATGTCAAATGTTGAATGACATCCTGAAGATGAGGGTCTAGTTTCAACCGCTCAAAAATCTCTGTATCACCTGCCATGATTAGTTGACAACAAGAAACACAAAAATAAGATGTATCCTCCTATCAACTACTAGATGTGTTGGTTTTAATTCTCTCAAACTATCCTTGTTCAAACAAGCTCTTACAAATTCTTACCAAGCCAAACAGGTGGTGACAGCAACCAACAGGACAACAACCTCAAAGATAGTGTATCGGTGCTGCAGCAACAAGACCTGTCAAACTGTAGTCGGATATGTGGAGCTATAGGTGGGCTGAAAAACAAGGAATAGCTAGCACCACGTTAGTTAAACAAAGCAAGCTGAATAATCGTTCAACGGCGGTACTGTGCTGGTCCTAGCCTAGACCGTGCTAGAGACGCGAGCCTCGACACAAGGGAAGTTACAATGCACCACCGAAAACAATAGATACTCACGATGAACAGATCAGCCCCCTTTCTTTCTTTCTTTCTTTCTTTTTTTTATCTTTTCTTTTTTTTCTTTTTTTCTATTCCTCTTCTTTTTGGGGACTAAAATCTTTTGATTGATGCTATGACAACCAAAACAAATGGCAGCATACAACCCCTAACAAAACATATTTACAATTCTTATTTCAGCTAACCAGACACGCAAATCTCAAAGGCGATTGCGGCGTGCTCAGAAGGAATTTTTGAGCACGGTCAGATCCGTTGGAAAGAGCACGAGTTAAGCTTTCCAGATTGTACTCAAACACCTGATTTGGATATCGGACGTGGAAACTGCGTCGGTTTTATTCTCGTGCTGGACAGGGACTCCGAATCAGAAAGTGACAAGAACTCGAAACTCTAAAGGATTAAACTAAGACCAGCAACTCGACGCGACCGATGCAACCGAAAACTCAACAAGCCCTAACTAAGCAGTACTAGCAAAGGCTCAAAGGGTTTATAGGATTGCGGTAAAACTAATCTACTATTTTTTTGGCTTTTCTGGACTATAGGAAATTAAAATCAGCAAAGAATTGATACACTCTCACCGATAAACCTCGCTCTGATTACCAACTGATGTGAACCCGCTGGGGTATGCGCCCGATCTGTCGATGAGAGGCGTGGGGGATAACTCGATTGGAGGAGACGACATTCACGGCCCGACTACAACCTTTCAAAGACTGCGGCTTAGCGACCGATACACCACCTCCTTTAGCTGCCGCAATCTTGTGGAGCGCGACACTCGTTCCTGCAAGCAATCGAAGAACTAGCAAGAACAAGTATGATACAAGTACTGAATTTACTAGATGGGAATTGAAGTATCTCAATCTCAAACTCAATCACCAACGAAGTGGGGTTCCGTAGACTCGAAGACGGGCGGCTGGACCAGCACGCGCGCTTACAAGCAAGTAGCAATGGCTAAACTTGATCTAAACAAAACCCAATCTGTTTGTGGCGGCTATGGAGGTATAAAAGAGGGTGGAGGACGACCAGGACGAGGTTGGGGTCGTCCTACAACCCTAGGACGCGCCCCTAATGGACCCAACTTGATACACAGCCCATTGGCCCAAAATAAGGTGACGCAGCACCGTGGGCAGAAAAGGTCTCTGTAGTAAATCGATGATTGCGGCCGCATCTGAACAGGTACGAGGGTCAGTCTGGATCCATCTGAAAGTAGACTTGATAAACTTTCCATCAAGTACTTAAACGCCCAAAACGGAGTCCGGATGAAACCGTGGTGGCCGTCGTAAGTCAGCACTTTCCTGCAGTCCGAATCCAGACTTTCCAAAACGTGTTGGATTTGGTCTCTTTCCTTCCTTAGGCCAATGTGACGTGGTAACCTGATGGGGGACGTGGGAATACTTAGAATTGGTCCCCAATCAACTTCTTTGGTCCTCCATGTCTTCCATATGTGTCTAACACTCTTTTTAATCCACGTATGTATTTCTAAAAATGAGAATGAACACACATCATGGCGCAACATCAATTCATCGAATGTACCAACAATAATTGTGATATAGGATTGATTCACCTTTGGTTTGCAAGCCATTAATATGGTCGTATCTAAGCCGATGATGTCCTCATCACCTACCCAACTCTTAATTGTTCATGACAGCTTATATTCCCTCAATTTACCATTAGGTTCCATCTAAGCATGGGATGTGCCACTAGTTTCAATTGCCATCTATCAGCTCTTAATCGTTCATGAAAGCTTATGTGCCTTGAGTACATCGCTAGCTAGCATCTAAGCATGCAGTGTGTTACTAGTTTTTGTTGCCTCAGACCTTACTCTTAAACATTCATCATAGCTTAGGCACCTTTAGTGCATTGCTAGCTACTATCTAACCATGCAATGTGCCATAGCTTTGGTTCCCTCCTATCATGCATGCTTTTAATCATTCATGGGGTGCCTTCAACTTACGGCTCAATGCCATCTAAACACGTAATGTACCACTAGTCTTCATCGCCTCCTATATTTTGTTGTCAATCTTTCATGATAGCTTAGGCATATTGCTAGCTAGCTGTTACCCAAGCATGTAGTGTGCCGCTACTTTCCATTGCCTTCTATCCTACTCTTAACCGTTGAAGATAGCTTATATGCCTTTAGCATATGCCAACTAACATATAAGCATGCACCATATGCCACTAATTTCCATTGCCTCATACCCTGCTGGTATCTTAGACACCTTTAGTTTACTGTTGATAAGTGCCACCTAAGCATGTAGTGTACCACCAATTTCCATTGCCTCTTACCATGCTCTTTATCATCCATGATAGATTAGGCGCCACAAGCACATCACTAGCTACCATCTAAGTATGGCTTGGGTGGAGAGAGGCGTCGGCCCTGGTGGAGTCGAGTGGATAGGGGCGGCGGCGTCTGGATCCGGTGTGGAGAAGAGGGGGGAAAGTGGAGTAAATACGGTGGGACCCACCAGAAGTAACACAAATACCACCTCCTGGAGGGGTTAGTATTTTGGGGGGTGTTAGTGCCAACTAACAACAAACTAACGCACATGTTTGGCTCCAAAGTGTTAGTTTTATGTTATTTGGCTCCAAACTAACACTAACACTTGGATCCAAACTGGGCCATTGCAATTGCAATTGTTGTCTAAGAATATGCAGGGCATTTAGATTTTGAGAATCTGCAAGTACATATTTGGGCAGTCTGCAAGAGCAATTAATGCTGCAGCCACAGACTAAGTGAAACTTGATGCACACAGAGTACTACAAGGGAGGGACTGAGCAGATGACCAAAATTCCGAATCAAAATGCAATACTACATACTAGTATAATTGTTGTGTTATGTTTGTCTGTTTATAACACACAAACTAGTGGCATTAGAGGGGACAGTGCACTATGCAGGCATCGGGGAACAGATTGCAGCAGGGCAGGGCTGGAAAAGGAGAACACCACCACACACACTTTCACGAACATCTTCTTTCTCTGTAGGTGGAAAGGAGCTTTTCAGCAAAAGCTTGCCGATGGAAGGACTTTTTTGCCTATGATGATGCAAAAAAGATGCTTTCTCTCCATGGGTTCTCTAAATTTTTGATGGGGAGAATCAGATGCAAGCAATGCAACTTGATTTTAGGACAAAAGTAAACGGGGGGAACATTTTGAGTTGCGTATTATAGGCCTTTTCAGATGATAATGATGATGTGCTTTCTTGTTCAGAATAAGTGGGTCAGAAAGCAAGGCTATGGGCTCCAACACAAGGATTTCTCTGCAGCAAAGATCAGTTGGCACGCATGTGATTAAGCTCGGTGATTACTGCCAGGGCCAACAGCAGCGAGCTGTGGTCCAGAAGAAATCCATGGTGAAATCTGGAGTTCCAGATAGAGACAGATTAAAAATGACCGGATCCGCAGGAATGTGTCAGGATTGAGAAGACAAACAGATCTGAACTCGGAAATAATTAGTTCCCCCGAGTATGAAATTGGGAGAAGAGAACAAGCGGATGGAACAAGAAGAGCGCATTCATATCGATGGGAGGCTTTTGCAATCAATGCTGAAAGCTCCAATCTTTCTGAGCTCGACCCACAGCGAAAGACAAGTGATTTTTTTCTCTGAAAGAACTGAAATGAAGCAGAAAAGAGATCAGCGAACCGCAAGGCGCGCCTTGAATAGCTCGGGGACTAATCACGAACAAGGGGAAGGAGGATAAAACAATCCAGAAATATTTGCCCAAACTAATCCATTAAAAAAATTAGGCACAGGGAAGGAACCGAAGAACAAGGAGGAAGAAGCTGATCTGAACTGGGCAGGGGCGCAAGGCAAGAATCCAAGAACAAGGGAACAAAAGAGGGGGCACGACGGCAGGAGAAAGTTAATGAAGGGAAAATCTTTTCCCCATCCGGCCGGCTTTCTCGCCACTTTTGCCATTAATGAGGGAATGATTGATCCATCCATTCCAGAAACGCGCGCGCCGCCGGCATCCACCTACCTCGGAGACCGTTGGCCATTTATGGCCAAATGATTGACTGGTGAACCCATGCGCGCCACCGAGGAGAGCCATGACGGCCGATCACACCCATTGCCATGACTGACCACGGAAAATGGAGGAGGAAGGAGCAGCCCATAGATTATAGATATATGCGATATGCAACAAGAGCAACGTACCCGGATGTCGAGGCACTGCTCCTAGTGGTAGGGCAGCGCGGCGTCAGAGTTGAGCTCGACGGTGACGCCCTCGCTGTTGATGCCGCCCTCACCGCCGCGGCGCCTGCCGCTACCTCCCCGGCGCCGTTGAGGGAGCAGTGGCGCAGCGAGGAGGCGATCATCTCGATGTTGGGCGTAGTAGTCATCAAGGCCTGGTGGGGTGGGCGCCCCTGGCCGGCCTAGCGGGTGAGAACGAAGTGCGCGTGAGGAATGGGGGGGGGGACAGAGAGAAGGGGGAGACGAAGGCGAGGAAAGGAGGCTGCTTTTTGGCTGTGGTGGTGTTGGGGCAGCGCGCGCGACGCTGCAGCCGCTGCGGTGCGGCTTTGTCGAGCGAGTCCTTCGCTCCTGTGGCCTGGCCTGGATGGGCTCCCTGGAGGCGGTTCCTGGTGTGGGGGCGGTTCGGCCGAAGGCCTGGATTTGGCCGAACTGGGCCTAGCCCGTGGCCGGCCTCCCCAGCACCGCCTCAAGTCCTGGACCCTCCTGGGTTGCTTGTATATGATGGATTTCATGTTGGTTCAGCCCAGGAGTGACGTGTCGGTCACCCACGTGTTATGCGTCGTCATCGCTTAGTCATCGTTGATGTGGACGCCTCCTAGTTGTGCTTTATGTCGTGTATGGCTAGGGGGTAACCAGCCGAACGGAGTAATTCGGCCGAATCAGTCATTTCCGACCCCTATAGCACATATTTCTCGTTGTTGTACCTGCACAAGTGAAACTCACCAAAACTCGTGGAACTTTATTAGAAGTAAACCAAAGTACATGGAATGTCACATATATCCTCTTTTATTCCCGAGTATTGGTGGTCGAAAACGTGCCGTAACGACCGCCAACAAGCTCCCCCAAGCTTAGACCTTTGCTCGTCCTCGAGCAAAGATAAAAACTTAGGCTCGGTGAACCAGGAGTTGCTACAATGTCAATATCTTGCAGGTAATCTTTATAAACAACTAGTGCTCAAAATTACTCGAATATTTTAGCAAAGTATTAAATCAACATTTTACCTATGGGGCTTATAGCAATCTCCTTGTCTTGGGCGGTTGAAAGGTTGAACAGTTTGATTTAGTTTTATTCCACTCTACTCTTTTCAGGATCCCATCTCGAAGTTTCCATAATTTTGTGAAAAATGTAAGTTGTTCCTCAATTGGCACACTCAATCACTCAAGTGGTATTTGAATCCTCACTAAAGTCTTGTGCCTTCTTTTCATCCTAAAATCTAATATGGCTTTTGTGTGGCTCAGGGACAATGAATGAAGGCATGCATGCATATTATATTTTGCTAAGTCAAAGACCGGACCTTTTGGGAACCAAATCACACCTTTAGATCAAGAAGTGCAAGTGTGTGGAATATGGTGGAACTCCTTGGGATGATTCTTCCTCTCATTGACTTATTTTCGAGAACATGGGCTATCTCTTTTTGCTCATATTTTTGCGATGCCATTTGGCATGCTTTTCTTATTTCTTATTTTTGCCATGCTCTTTGGCATGCTTTTCTTTTGCTCTTTCTTTTTGCCATGCTCTTTGGCATGCTTTTCTTTTTGCATAGCCCATGTCTCTATTCAAGGATATTTGGAGAGGAGATCATAGAACATGGAGCATTTTGTTTTGTGGATGGATGATGAAAATGTTTGCTAACTCCCAGTGTAGGAATTGCAAGTGAGAGGTGGTGTGTACGTGAATCTCGATCTTAGAAGCATGAAAGTTTCACCCAAAGGTCACAACAATTTGACAAAACTCACTAAGACAACAAGCAGCATATGAGTAGAAGGTTTCAACTAAACTAAACATATGGCTTTGGTAGGAATTTCTGACCAATGAGGAACTTGTTTTATTTTTGAAAGCATAAGGCATCCGAGATTTTCACCATACTAAGAGCAAAAGTAAAACTTAACCACAATCTCACTATATCATTCCTTACAACAACTTAGACTTGGAATAAAGCATGTGCTCCCACAAGGTTTTCACGTTCATTTTTACTTATGATAATTAACTAAAGTACTATCAAGTAAATAGTCGAAACAAAGCACTCACAAGATTAATGATAGAGCAACTATTCATCATTTCCAAGGTGAGAGGCATATGGTTCATTCCATGTATAGTTAGGAGTTATTTTATTCAAGGGAAATATTTTTGGTCTTTTCATTTTAAGATGGAGATAAAATAGAAAAGGGAAATGGCAAATGCGAAATCAAAGTGCTGAGAGGGACATAGAACATACCTAGTGGGGGTCCTCCCCCAAGCTTGGATCTTTCATTGATAGGGTCGAAACCTTGAAAAATAGTCTACCATCTAATCCGTCTGCTGCTGGACGTCGTACCGTAGGGAGTTCAGCACGCCGCTATTCTCTTGGTGGTACTGAGAATGGCGTGCCAGAGTGCCTTCCATGTTCTGGGTACGGTCGTCTAGGAGGTCGACTCGGTCGGAGATGTAAGATAACTCCCGACCGATGTCGTAGCCGCTGGGTGTGGAGAAGCGTGCGGACTGAGAGTGCCCAGAGAAGTACGGCTGGGAGGCACTATCGTACCCCCCTGCATACCACCGCTGGGAGTACTCAGAGTCCGTACTATGGGCGTAGTCCAAGTGGCTCGGGGCGAAGTAGTCCGGGTCATGGGATTGTCCAGAGCCTCCTGCTCCTGACGTCCCCGCACCGGTGTACTCGCCGAAGGCCGCCTCAAACGTAGACGTATGTCGGTGTGGCTGTGTTGGTGAAGTTACTGGTTCCTGTGCGGTGAAGAGTCCGGCATCACGCCTGGCTCCTCCCCGGGTGAATGGCCCTTCGCCTGCAACACTGTGCCGAGCGGGCTCTCTCCGAGGGGGAGAATCATCCGACTCGGTACTCAGCTGAAGAGTTAGTTTCTGAGCGGTATACAACCTCAGCTCTGCACAGGGAAGTGGCACTTCGGTTGTATAACCGCAGTAAATCATCACCAGTGTTGCATCAGGCGCCCGTCGTATCATGTGGCCTTGCACAAAGTGCTCGGCATCCACAACAAAACGCGCTGTCTCTATGTACGCGAGCTGGGCGCCCTCCAGAACGCCCAACTGGTTAGCGAGGCGAGTGACTAGAGAAGTCACTGCCACGCTACCCAGGCGAGAAACAGCAACTCACTTGACCATGGCATAAAGAAGCCGCAACTCGACTGTATTAATGGGACACAAATCCGAACGCGGAAACACCGTCATAGCCATCCACCGATGCATGAAACGCAAGGTGGGGTTATGAATGTTATTGGTGCGCGGAGCAGAACAATTGGTGCTTCCAGAAACCTTTTTCCAAAACCCGTCCCGACTAAACATTTTCAAAGTTTTGGCAGGCTCCAAAGAACAATGACTGGCAAAACTAAGAGCCATGCCAAATCCCCCCAAGAGTAGAAGTACTCTTGGTTCAAAAATCGAAAGCGAACACCCTCCCATTCAGATGAAAGAGTCGAAAGAAATTCGAGGGTGAGGAGGTACAAACCTTGTTCGTTGACACGCCAGAAGTTGCCCCAACCAACGGCTTCGAAGACTTCTAGGTATTCTTCATCCATACCCGTTCTTACGAGCAAGTCCTGCTCGAAGACTTGGGTATGCTGAAACTCCTTCAAGCGCAGCATGTTGAAGACGTTCCGTTCCCGGTCCGTCCGGAGGATGATGTCACCCTCGTTCTGGAGCTGCCGGGTTGGGTGTGAGGCAGAGCCTCTTCCAAAGTCGGCTGCCCCTGACTCGTCCACCTCCATTCGGCTTGAACCGTGGGACGGGGCTGGGGAACTCCCAGCATTGTCTGAGCGTTTGTTTAGCCGGGCGGAGCGACGGAATGCGGAGAAGATCTTCGACAAGCTACCTGCAAAATGTTAACGCAACGACTACCCGAAGGACTAAATATATGGGGTTAGCACAAGTAAAACAAATCAGTCGTTCAAGAGGGTTAGTCATTCTTGCGGGGATGAAGAACCACCACAAAAAGTTAGTCGTTCTTGTGGGTGTCGGAAACCACCACAAACACGTTCAAGTTTCAGCACAAGGATCAAACAAAAGCAAAATATTTTTGTAATTTTTCAGCAATGCAAGTGAACCAACTTGAGCAAGAACTAGAGAAGAACTTGAACAAGAACTTGAGCAAGAACTTGAGAGAGAGAGAGAGAGAGAGCTTCTAGCAGAAATTTTTCAGTGTGAGATGGTGCAGCAAGCAAGGAGGCAAGGGGTGACATCTATAGGAGACGGGAGGAAGTTGGCCTGGTTCGGCCGAATTAGGGCATTCGGCCGAACTGGCCATGTGATGCATGCACATCTTGCCTCCCACCAGCACAAAAATCTTTCATAGGTCCAACACTAGGGCATGGGCACTTTGGTGGTTTTTGGTAGGTAAGATGGAAAATTGACATGACCAAAGTGGAAGTTAGTGGAGTCACCCCATGCTGCCATGTTTTGTGATAATTGGTGAGTGTACAGCCATGTTGAGTGGGGTAGACATGTTTTGTGCTGGTTGGTGATGATGGTAAATAAATGGAGATGTTCTAGAAGGGGTAAAAATGAAGAAGATTACCAATTACACCCATTTCAAATAAAATTCAGCATGCTATCCATTTATTTTTACCATGCTTGCCATTTTTCTATTCTCTTTCAAATTGATTACACAAGTGGTTCATTTATTTTGGAAAGAGAAACATGCAAATGCAATGATGGAAATTAAAATTTGGAAGGAAAACATGGGATACATACCGGTTTTCCTCGCGGCGAGAGCTCGTGTTTAAAGTCCGCGAGCGGAACTCCTTCGTTCTTCAGTTGTTTTTGTCATCGTCTGATCCCAGAGTGGGTGATTCGGGCGATGCGACCTTCTTTCGCCACGCCTTCTTGTTCTTCTTCTGTGTTGGTGGCGGTGTACGCCTCATTTCATTCTCCCAGTGTTGCTCCATCCGTGGCTTGGAAACAATCACCTTAACCTGCTCCGGGTTAGTGAAATCTTGACTTGGATTAGTACCTACCTGGGAGTATTTCTCCACCCTGGGCTTGAACGTGAATTTTTCTTCATTGCCATTGATGTTCAAGCTGATTTCTCCGGCTCCTACGTCAATGTTTGCATTGGCGGTACTCAGAAACGGCCTCCCAAGAATGAGAGGTGTCTTCGTGTCAACCTCCATATAAAGTACCACAAAGTCCACGGGCATGAAGAAATCCCGGATTTTCACCGGAATATCTTCAGCTATTCCCGCGGGATAGCGAATCGATTGATCCGCTAGCTGCAGGTACATGGTCGTAGGGGACAAGGAAGTATGGTTCAGTTTCTCGAACACTACCTTGGGCATAACGCTGACGCTTGCTCCCAGGTCACACAGGGCATAGTTGTAGTGTTGCTCCCCGATCGAACACGTGATGGTGGGACATCCTGGGTCCTTCTTCTTTTCTGGGAGATCATTTAAAATGGTTGCGCTGCAAGCTTCGATTAGTTTAATTACCTCGGTGGTTGGCATTTCCCTTTTGTTGTTGAGGATGTCCTTCAAATACTTGGCATATGTGGGAACCTGCATAGCTTCAAGCAATGGGATATTGACATATAATTTTCAGATTACCTCAACAAATTTGCTGAATTGTTCATCCATCGTCGGCTTGTGACATCTTCTGGGAAATGGCAGCACAGTTGTGGCGTAGAACTCATGAGGGGCCGTCCTTGCTTCCTTCTGAGGGTTGGTCGTTTGAGGTTCTGCTGCGGCCTCCTCCTCTTTGCTGTCACTGGCTGGAGTAGCTGCCTTTTTACCTGCACCGTTAGGATATGGCGGGTCCCAAGTGGTCTTACCCCCTCTCGTGGTGACCGCTTTAACCTTTTCACGGGGGCAATTATCTGGTTTCCCAACAATTTCCCCGCTATAGACAAAGGTAGAGAAGCAGCTAACTGTTAGCTGAGCAACTTGAGTTTTGATCATTTTATTAAAGCTTAGTTGACTTTTCATGGCAGAAGAGAATGATTCCAATCTAGAGTCTATGCTTTCCAGGATTTTATCATTAACAGCAAGCTTTTTATTGATATTTTCAGTGATTTTACCCTGGCCAAACACTATATCTCTAAGAGATGATTGATTATTGGAATTGCTGGAATTGAAATTGTTACCTCGTTGAGGCCTCTCAAATGGGAGGTTTGGGCGCGAATTCCAGCCTTGATTGCCGTAGTTGTTCGGTCGATACCCGTTGTTGTTGGAGTTGTTGACGTAGTGGGCATCTTCTTGCATTTCAGGGCAGTCATTCCCCGAATGGCCAGCATTGCCACAGACCTCGCAAGTCATGCAAGCGTCCATGACTTGTACCGTTTCTTGAGCAGGGGCCTCCATTTTCTTCATCAGAAGGTCTATCTTGGCAGCGAGCATGTCGAGAGCTTCAACTTGATGTACTCCACGGGTCCGAGGTTGGGTTCGATCATCGGACCAACCTTGGTTCTCGACCATCTTCTCGATGAGAGTCTTTGCACGACTCTCCTCAAGAGAGAAGAAAGAACCTCCAGCAGCAGCATCTAAATACTCACGGGCAGAGCTTCTAAGCCCGTGGTAAAAGGTTTGGATGATGAACCAACTCTGCATACCATGGTGAGGACAAGCAGATATATAGTCCTGGAGGCGATCCCATGCCTCCAGGACTGTTTCATCTTTTAACTGCTGGAAACTAGCAATTTTATTCCGGAACGCGTTGGTTTTTCCAACCGGAAAGAATTTAAGCAAAAATGCACTAGTGCACTTATCTCAAGTGTATATGGCTTCGCGGTTAGCATAAAACCATTGTTTTGCCTTGCCTAATAATGAGAATGGGAATAAACGAAAGCGAATGGCATCGATGCTTACCCCGTGTATGGTGAAAGTGTTGCAAATCTCCAGAAAATACTGAAGATAAGCGTTGGTATCCTCGTGTGGCTTGCCGCAGAACGGGCTAGCATGCACCATGTTGATGAGGGCTGGCTTGAGCTCAAAGTTGACATCTCTGACTGGCGGAGCTGGTCCGACACGCACGTTCTCGCTCGATGGAGCGGAGAACTCACGAATCATCTTGCTTGCCATCCTCGATGAAGCCGTGTCGACGACGGGAAAGACTGGGCTCGTCGGAATAAGTTGCTTCTGAGGAGGTATAACACGGGGTCGCACTTTCCTCACAAGAGACTCAGGATTTTCTTGAAAGTTTGACGGTAGTTGGAAACCAGTCATGCACTGCTCTGCTTCACAAGACCAACGAAACAGAGCAAGGATAAACCCGCTTGAGTAGCAGTATACTCAACTAAGATAGCTCGAGATAGAAGTTTGAAAGTATCTAGCCAATTGCTTCCCCGGCAACGATGCTAGAAATGCCTGTTGACACTTCTTACGATCCAATATCAGGATTGAGAATCCCAGTGCTGGGGTAAGGAGTGTTTCAATGGTTTTCCTTATGGCTTAGTAAAATATATAAATATTATGCAAGCGCACAGAATCACCGCTGTAGCACTTCACCAGGGAGTATTCAGAGGTATCATAATTTATATTTCCGCAGGGTAGCTTATGGCAAGAATACTAGCAAACAGATATTCGAGACTATCAGAGAAGGGTACACGACTAACAAGACGGGGGATAACGGTATTGGATAGAAGTGGATATACCGTGACACACAGCTCAGGGGAGACTCAGGTAAGAAAGAGAAGGAGTAGATAGTTGGGAGAACAACGAGAAGAGATAGAGGATTCCTGGGTATTGTCTATCCGGGTTACCCTGGTTAGAATACAAGGGTTGAGAACTAGATCTACAGATCAAGATAAGCTGAGACCTAGACTTCGGGACACAGAACCGGAGACGCACAAAAAGAGATGAGAAGTGGTGCCTCCAACCCTGCACGTTTGGGGATCCTACGGGCCGAGCCAGGCGTGATGGGTTACGAAGACCGTATAGGGCTGTCACCACCTAACGGTTACCACCTCCGTGCCAGCTCAGGGATATTCTAAGGTTACGGACTAGTCTAGGTACCACACCCACACTAGACTACAACTACTTACTCCGCTAGCAGAAGCAAGCAATCATGTCAATACCCCAGTGACAGTTCACCACAAGTATTAAGCAGAAACGAAAAACTCACTAAGGCAAAGACTTGAATCTATAACTGGGAGAACTAGGATCACAACAACTATAGTCTAAACCAGAAATACTTGCAACTAGACTAAAGTAGAAGCAAGATATAAATAACTCAGATAAGACGACAAAGATAACTATATTGATAACTAAAAGTCTTACAGAAAGAAAAGGAAAAGATACAAGAGCTAATACCAGAGCTTCTGAAGACGACTCCGAAACCTCTGAGGCACAGCTCGACTCAACTCTAAGTCCCAACTAAACTATCCTAACTCTACTAGAGAGAAGTAGAAATGAGAGCTCCTTGACTTGGTGTATGTTGAACCGGGCACTTAGACACTCTATTTATAGTGGCATGATGGCGGTTTGGATGAAGTAACCGCCAAGGGAGGCCCCCCGGCTGATTCGGGCGAATTGAGGGATTTTTATACTGGCTGCCGAGGATCTCAGTTAATTAACGCATGCAACCTATATATAGACATTTTTATAATCAGTTAGCATACATTAGCATCATCCCTTGCTCCATTCCCGTCGAGGCGTCAAGCTAGGCATGGAGACCGTATGGTGTGTTTTCAGTTTTGGTGCTGCATACGTGCTGTCCCAGCTGGTTGCAGCCGAGCTAGCTGAGCATACACTGCATGCCCGGCCCGGCGGCCCGCCTGACGCTGGCCCCCCTCCTGCACAGATTCCCCTTCTGCAAACCGAGGCTAGCTGAAAGGTTCCGTTGTCTCTCGATCGTCTCCATGTATTGTAATATACGTATCATAGCTATCTATGACTATATATACATCTCTCTCATCACGCTCATAGAGTCACACTCCCCTTCCTGTCTGTACCTACATGGCTACATGTACATGTACATGTGCATCCTGGCCACTTTATTCCCCTTTTCCCTCATCGGCCTCAGCGCAAGACCAGGCTGAAAAGAGCGACGACATGGCAACGCTCTGCCTCTCGCTCGGCCGTTTCCTTCTTCCTGCCTGCACGTACATACTCCTCTGCCCTGCGCGTCTGCGCCACCACCTCCCTTTGATTTGTCCGTCCCTCACCTCCCTTGCTAGCTACCAACCACTTGTACTACGTACAAGAAAAGGCCGCTCGCGACGCACGCAGCAATGCCGGAATGCCCTAGCTCGATCGCCGCCGGCTGGCCTGCGCGCAGCAGCATGCGTGTGCTATGCTTTTGCTTGCTCGCCTCGTCGAAATCTTATGGCCGGCACACCTACCTAGCAACTAGCTCCGCCGCTTCCGCGCGTACGTCTTCCAGTAGTCCAGTCCAGTCCTCTCGGCTCTCGCTAGCTTGCCTTGCGCGAGGATTCCTGCATGCATGCACATCATTTTGTTTAGTTTCCAACTTTAGTACGTTAAAGTTGACATTTTGGCCACCTTTGGTAGAGCTCCACGTGAGGGTGGAGTTGGAGTTGTAGTGGAGGAGCTGATTTTTTTAGCTCCACCAGCTCCACCTGTGTCATGTGCAAAACAGCTCCACCTCTCACAACCAAGCTTCCAGAAGTGATTCACCGTCACGGCTGTTTGGTACAGCTCCATCAAAAATAGCTCCTAGAGCTGTTTTTGGAGCTCTATCAAAGAAGGCATTTGTTATTAACGTGTCACTGTAGCATTTCATTTATATTTATGAATAATTGTCTAAACATTGGTTAATTAGACTCAAAATATTTGCTTCGTAAAGTATAACAAAACTGTATAATTAGTTTTTGATTTCATCTATATTTAGCACTCCATACGTAAAAATCTTCTTTTTGTGTAGCGGAATTTGGAGTGAAGTTGGGAACTAAAATGCGAGATTCGTCCGGCATCTATGCCGTTGTCGCTCGCTCTGGGTGGTTTGTAGGTAGCTAGCTGTTGTCGAATGCCCGGCCGTTCCATCTCGGCGATGGAATTTATGGTACAGCTAGCCCTAGGAGGGCCGCCGGCCTTGGCTAGCGCTGGGGCCTTGTTCTCAATAAGAGAACTAAATTTCAGTATAAAAAAGAAAGTCATCACATTAAAATATCGGTATATGCATAAAATATTAAATATAGATAAAATTAAAAATTAATTACATAATTTTGTTGTATTTTATGAGACGAATATTTTGAGCCTAATTAATCAACGTTTGGAAAATTATTCATAAATACAAATTAAATACTATATTAATTTCAAAGTCTAAAGTTTAGACTCCCAAACTTTAGAGCAAAGGCTAGGACATGTGACGAGCTGATGACATGACGGGAAAGAAAAGAGAGGATTATCTCTCTGCAGCTAGATGCCTTGCCTTGGCCCAAGTTTTCTCGGGACATCCTCAAATGGCCTCCAGCAGCTTTTTTGTTCCAGTTTCAGGGCTTGCAGCCAGCCCATGTGGTAATCGTACATGCATGCATATGCATGTCATGAGCCCGACTTTTTTTCTTTTTGGCATACTGCAGTGCATATCATAGATATTCCTCATATGCGCTTTTTGGTGGCTTGCCTAATTCGACGAGACTTTGTACATAATAAATGGCGGCTGTGTTTGGAGATAAGTATGTGTACCGGCAATGGTTATCTCTAGGGCCGGACAAAATGCTCGAAGTTCGTTAGCTCACTCAGATCGCAGCTGGCTCGGCTTAGCTCGGCTCGGTGCAGATTTCTAACGAGTCGAGTAAGAGTTTTTGTTCGTTAGTATAACGAGCGAGTTCGAGCTGGCTCACGAGCCAAACGAACTAGAAGACCTAATAGACTAATAAGCAAATTATTAATTAATAATAATATATGTATACTATATACGTAGTTCTAGATTATGTTATGGTTATATTTTATTATTATAGTATGATATAGTAGATTTTGAAAGTATTAAGATCATATAAATACTATAATTTTTTATATTATATATATTATTGTGGCAATTTTATATTTAACTCTAGCTCACGAGCTTAACGAGCCAGCTGGCGAGTTTAATGAGCCGAGCCAAGATTTTTGCTCATTTCCTTAACGAGCCGAGCCAAGCTGGCTCGTTTGGCTAACGAGCTCGAATGAGTCGAGCCAAAACGAGCCGAGCTGGCTCGACATCCACCCCTAGTTATCTCAATTATATTGCAGCAAATAGTTAGAAAATAATAAACTTAATTATAGATAGAAGCAACAATGGTCACTGTTTTTTTTTTGCATGTTCTGGGTTCAAACTCAAGACGTCTATAATGTTTGCATTGGAGGAAGGCGTTAGACCAAACTAGCTATATGGAAAATGAATATCTTTTGTACTACACTTAATTTCATAGCACTGCGATGTACTACCTCTGTCCCAAAAAACATGCAACTATGGAAATCGTGCTGGTCAACTTGACTAAAATTTGACCAAATTTATAGTAATTAATATTAATATTTATATTCCAAACAAAATTTATTATAAAAATATATTCCATCACGAATCTGTTGATACTAATTTTGTATTATAAGCCTTAGTAATCTTTTATATAAATTTAGTTAAAGTTAGAATCGGTTGACTTCTCGGGAAGCGAGAATTGCATGTTTTCTGGGACGGAGGTAGTATTGATCAAAGATTATAAAACTATGAGTAGTGCTTAATTACTCGATGATGGTTAACTTCAATTGGGAAAATATGGATCTAGATCATGAATTATATTGCATATATTTTGATGGCTCTTTTGTTAGTAATACGTATATTGATCAAATATTTGAAATATAGCTTTCAAAGCACAAAATCTTGGTACCAACATGTGCTAGCTGAGCTGATCGACTTGGCAAAGACCTTCCCAATACGGTTAGTTGGGCAGGGTTGGATCCCTACCACACCCACACATATAAGTTATAATACAAACATTCGATACTCGCTTGTCCTTAATATTCAAATGGTTGCAGGGTGTTCCTAGAACCGAATAAACTCCTTCTTTTTAACGAGCTTCTTCATATATAAATTTTATACATGATTTTGATCAACATAGTAAATGGAGTTAACTTATACACATGATTACAGCCCAGATAAGATGGACTGTGAGGAAATGATGGATAAGTTGGGGGTAGAACAGTAATGACTCCTAGCGAGGACGGATTTTTACTATTGGGAGTTGGGATAAAATGGACTTCCAGAGCATCTTTAGCGAATCTCCATTGTGCAAAAACAGTGCTCCAACCGAACCATTTACTTTTCCTTTTTTCAATAATTATTAGGATGAAACAATAATATACCCAGCTATTCTTAAAAAGGAGGGAAGTTGGACCTCTCCCAACGAGATAGTTGGATTGGGTTACAAAGCAACTCACCTAATACCATAAAAGAAATATTAGGACATCAATATTAGCTAGTTATTGAGAAACACTTATTAGGAAACTCTCACGGTGGTAAATTGTAGCCACCTACGGAGTAGATTGCAGAACTACAGTTGATTTTTGATGGGTGATGAGTAGAACCGTGTGGCATCATGATATGCTAAATGGGATTCCGTGTATTTTGGAACGGATGGGTATAGTCTAATTTTGGAAGGTTTTTTTCGTCCAAAGAAAATAAATTTCTAGAAGAGTTTTAATCCAAAAAAAATATTTTCCTAGAAGAGTTTGCGTTCAAGAAAAATAGTGATTTTCTAGAAGACGAGTTCAAGACATTTTCAACGCAGCGCAGAGGCAGCCTCCCCCAATACAAAGAGTCAATTACTTACGAGCCATTATAAAAAGTCTGTATTCCTCAATTACAATGGAAAAAGTTTTCTCTCCTTCCATGCCATTTATCCAACTTTGTGTTGCCCTCGCTGCCATTACCGTCTATTTAAGGTGAGACGGAAGCTAACGGAGGGATGAAATTTCCATGTTGCCCTTCATTTCATTTGGCAACTGACATGTGGGCCCCACTTGTCATCCGAGTCTTCTCTAATTTTCTTCAGGGCCGCTGCTCCCACACACGCTCACTAGTCCGCTTGGCATGGCATTCCATGGCCGGTAACTAAACATCCCCGACCCATGGCTCCGGCGAGTCCGCTGCTCGTCGTCGTCTTCCTCGCAGTAACCGCCCAGCACTCCGCCAGCGATGTCTGCCCATCACTCCGTGCCAAGCCGCAGCAGCAAGCTTCGCAGGTCAAACGCGCCTGTGATGCTCCCCGCTAAACTGAAGCACGCCACAGCCGCCGCCCGACGCGTCGCGACGCCAGTTCGCCGCCCTAGTCGCTCAATTGGAGCCAAAGCTCCTTCCCCCGAAGCCCCTCCCTCCCTCCTGTCACCAATAAAGCCGCTTGCGCCTCCCACGGCCATCCCGAGTGCCTCCGTCCGCCATTAGCGCCGCCACTGTCCACCTCATCGTGGGCAGGCCGCTCCACTCCGCCCCAGCACAATCCAACCCCACCAACGCCTTCCCCGTGCTCTAGCGCAGCTCTCCGACCCCTGCCGAGCCTTTCCCAGGCGCTTCCCGAGCCTCACTGCTGCCCACCATCGCCGCCGTCCGCCGCCTCCACGTGGACAGCCTCGCCCACTCCCACTCCGGCCAAACCAACACCATCGCTGCGCTCCTCGTAGTCCCACGAAGCTCACAAGCCCTTCCCTATAGCCTCCCCGACCTCGCCATCACCGGAGCTCGCTCAGCGGCGACCGCCCGAGCTGCTCATCGTCGGCAACCCTCCGCCGACCGTCCCAGACCGGCACCAAACATGCCAATCGACTCGTGGTAAGCCCCTGATGCTCATAGGCTAAACCAAGTCGTCGGATAGGGCCCACATCGCCGGAATTTTCACGCGCCCGAGCCACCCGCCGGTGAAGGACCCAATTGCAGGAAGGGGACTTCTGGAGAGGAGCGGCGCATGGGAAGGAGAGAATGGGAACCAGAAGTGGGGGCGGAGAGGTATGTGACGAGGGAGGAGGAGCTGGCGCGGAGCGCCGTGATGGGACTGGGATGCGGCGGTGACAACACGGAGCCAATGGGTCGTCAGAAGTGAGGAAGAGATTGAAAAAAAAACTAAGGGCATTATGGTTATTTTTCTTTCTATTTTGCCAGATATGTGGGTCCAAACGATGATTCACCCAAACGGGCGTCACGACAGTGGCATGGAGGGCAACATAAAGTTGGATTGGTGGTTTAGAAGGAGCAACAACTTTTTTAGTGGCAGATACGGAATTGAAACTTTTTATAATGGCGTGAGCGTAATTGACTCCAATATAAACGTTCTGTTCGTTTGACCGGTGGCTGGTGCTGATTTGTTTTGAGAGAAAAGTACCGCTGACCGGTTGCTCTGTTCAATCCAACGGGGGCAAAAGGTCGGCGTTCAAGTTCAACGCGGCTGACAGACGAGACGATTCAACCGTTCGCCAAACCCACGACAACCAATCGAGACACACCCGCCGACGGCGACCATGGCGACCAAGGACCCTGCGACCACCAGCGGCGAGCCCGCCATCGGCATCCCCTACCACCCGGCGGCGGAGGCCCAGGGGCACTACTACTACGCGCCGCCGCCGAACCCCTACGCTGCGGGGATGCCGCCGCCCAACGCGATCTACGCCGGCGCGCCCAATGGGGTTCCGCTGCAGCAGACCATGTTCCGCGACACGCCCGCGCCCTTCCACTGCCAGGCCTGCGGCGAAGCCGCCGTCTCTACCGTCCGGTGAGCCCGTAGTCCTCCCACATCCTTCTCTTAGCATCCAACCCTATATGGTCCTGTGTTACTGTGCGGGACTACGGGTTTCGTACGAAATGATGGTTCGATTTCCATGGATTTTAGTGCAATTAGAGTGGGGACAGATGAAATTGTAGTGGTATATAGGCCGTTGGAACAGATAAATGCTCGCTTTACCTTCATTGCCGCCTTGCTGGTAGGAGCTGTGAGATGACATGGGACTGAATTTGAGGGGGGAGCCTGGAATATGAGGATGCTCAATTCATGGATAGGTTAACATGAGATGTTGATTACTTGGAACTCTAATTTGTCCAATCAGGAACCAGAACAAGCTTCAAGTGCTGCTCTCTTGTTGTCATAATAATCTTGTTCTTCTTAGTGCCTTTGCATGCTTGGCTTGGTTGGGGAAGAGATGGTAGTTCGTTGTGCGTTGTCATTATTCTATTTTACTGTGATTCTGGGAGTTGATACTAATTGTTCCTTACAAACTTAAGAATTACTCATGAATGTACTAAATTATGACTACTAAATTGTGAGCGTGAGACGGAGAAGAGAGAACCTCTCAACTTCCTATTGACATCATATGGCTCTTGCCTTGAGTGGCACGAGAGGAGGTCCTTCCATAGAAGACGCCGTGATTACGATCAGGATCTCTTCCTATAGGGTAATAGGATGCTTCCAATTGTACCAGGATGTCCGCTACATTGCAGCCAATACCAGATCATGCGTTGTACGCTAAAGCAAGGACACTATACTTTTGTTGGACCATCCAAACCTAGGAATGAGAAGGCCTGCGCTCTTCACTGCTACCGATGGTGGTGGCCAGGTCCAGATCATCTAGTTACTCTCACCCCTAAGGTCCCCTTGCTGTGAACAAGCGGCTCCTCTGCTTCCATGATAGTCCCTGGCCTCTATGAACAACCTAAAGAATAATCTGCTACCTTGAACATCGTTTAGCATTTCGGTTTCAACGGCTTTACCACACATTTGGAATAGCCAAAATAGTACCCAAGAATAGTCCCACCAGCAGACTTCTTGAATTCATATTTACATCATACTCATACCTCACAAGTCCCAAGTGGAGTAAGTCGGAATATCTAAGGGACACTGGATAAGAGCATCATGCCATCATGATCTTTTTCCTCAAGACTCCCAAATTGCACCAGGAGATCTGCTATGTGCCTATGTGTCAGCAAAGTGGAATCATGCGCTGGTTGCTTAAAGTAAGGAGACCATACCTTGTTACACTGGACCTATGAACATATCACAACAAACATCTGTACAATCTTAGTTCTCTCACCCCTCACACACTCTTGCTATTTTTTTCCTCTAACAACGCAGGAGAGCTGTATGTCATTTCATTAAAAGGGACAACAGAGTACAGCGAGCTTGGTTGCCAACCAGCTGGAGCACACACACCAAAACGAAAAGCCTAGTAACACGCCACAGCCAAGAACTACAACAACAACAACCAGGGGCCTTTGCTAAAATCAAGTGGATCCTTCTTTGCTTTTGCTTGATGGTCCCTGACCTGTATAGAAAAGCTAAAGGATAATCTGTTACTACGGACTATATTGGTTCAAATCGGTTTATTTAGCATATCCGTTTTAGTGGCTTTAACATATTTATGGAACAGCTAAAGCAGTCACCATGGACTAAAGGTGCCATCAACGGATTTCTTGATTTTGTATTGATATCATATCTCTAGCCATAAGTAAAAGATGGAGTTGCAGTACCTCAAGGGAACTTCAGTTATGAGCCTTAATCTAATGGAAGATACATTGATTGCCATATGGATCTCTCGCTGAAGACTTCCCAATTGCACCAGGAGGTCCACAATGTGTCAGGCAGCTGAATCATATGATCGGAGCATATCAGAGTGTGCTCAAACTAAATGTTAGGACACCATACAAAACCCATTCTGCACACATGATATCACTCTAAGCTTAGCAAGTACATGGCATGACTACTGTTAGTAGGAGCATTGTCAGGTATAAGTTCTGTATTTGGAGCATAGTCTATATCCATATGGATAGCACACTTGGTAGGTCCTTCACTGATTTTTTGTGTTCCAAGCTTCTGCAACAGTCACTATCTACTTCATCACAACCCTTAGGTCCAGTTTCTATGATCCAAGTGGAACCTTTTTTGCTTCATGCACAATGGTTCCAATCTCTGTGTACAGGCTGAAGGATACCCTGTTATGTATTAATATTTACAGGAACTCAGATGCAGAAGATGAGACTTCTATTATGATTTCTATGTTTCATACGGGCAACTCATGGGCCATGTCAAAGATTTACTAGGCCTTTTTCTTATCGGAAAGAGATGTCATTGTGATATCTAGTTTGTTTGAGTGGAAATTACTGATGAGATTGTGATAGATCCATAACTTTGGTAAAAATGTAAATAAAATCACAGTAATCTTTATGTGTAGTTTGAGTAGATGAAATGCAGAGAGTTTGGTGGCTTGCAACCCCAAAAGGTAGATACAAGAATTTGATTATTTGCACCATCTTATGTGGAAATTTTGACACCTTCCATTGTATTAATCACTTAGGAAAGCATGAGCTGCCATTAATTGTCACCCTCATAGTGTTTATTCATGATAGTACTTAAGCTGTGAAAAGCTTGGTCCCAATTTCAAGCACAAAGCTTTACCACAATAAGGTTGATATATCATGCATGCGTGCACGATGCTCTGCACTGACTACAGAAATTATAGCAAAGTTCAAGCTCAAGCTTTAGTTTACTCTTTTACTTTTTCCTTTTAAATCACTGTTGAACCATCGAACATGCTGATCTCTTGGTCACTAAAGCTCAAATCTTATTTATGTCTTTTTGTGATTTTGAACTTGTCTAGCCGATACAAGTGGCCTTGAGCCTATTTGAGCATCCATGAGCTTATATTCTTGAGTTCATCATTGGGCCTGAGCATAGTTTATTTTTGAACTATTCTGCTGATATCCTATGACCTCTGGGGTAGCATTAGATCCAAAGATCTGCACAGGGGATTCCAGTTGTCTTCGTTATTTTCTGCAGCATGACTGCATGGGTATGTCTTCGGGAACATGAATTGCTAGTTGGAATTCTGATTCAGGCAATCATGCGGTAATTTAGGAATATACTTGAATCTAGCAGTGTTTTACATTGATCATTTTTTGTTGGTATCCTCAACTCTGGAACAACTTGGCTTCACAAGTTAATGGTGACATGTCTGCAAGTCATGGGGAGCTATGGTGATTAGCAAACATGACTTGAACGAAGCATCTTTTTTTGGGCAAATTGGCCCTTTTTTGTTTGTTATCATAAACCATTTGAGTAACATCTGCTCATGGTCTGTGCAATTGTTATTTACATTGCTTGGTCTCAGACTCTCAGTTACCTCTACTTCAGTACTTTGGATGGTCATGTGGATCTGTTGAGGGAGCATTAAGGGGCATTTGGTAGTTTGTTAGTCAACTTTCCAACCATCATGTTGCAGTTGTGCAGTGCTCGATTGAGTTTCTCTATTCTACTTTATATTTCGGTTGTGAGAATATTCTGGAGAACACTTTTAGTTTTGTGTGAAGGTATTAAGTATTAATGCAAGATCGTGTCCAGGATAGGTGATGCTGGCATTAAGTTTTTTAAGATTTGACTAGAATACTGTATTTGTTGCTGTGATCATTTGCCCTGACCCTGATGTTGGAATGGATTTCATACACCCTTTCTGAATCTGAATCTGTATATTCATGCATCGTGTTTTGTGACAAGCAGTTTTTGCACTAGGCATTTTGATATTCTGCATTTCTCCTCAGGTCCAGTAGGACATAGAAAGTACTATATAGCAAAGCAAATAGTTGATGAGGCTTCACAGCTGAAATGAAAATGAATCCAACATTTTCCTTTTAACAGATCGAAGCCCAGCCTTGCGTCCGTTGTGGCTTGCATGATGCCCTTCATGCTGGGAGTCTGCTTCCTGTGCCCTTCGATGGACTGCCTCTGGCATAAGTACCATTACTGCCCCCGTTGTGGAGAAAAGGTTGGGCTTCTACGCATCACAGTGCTTTATTTTCTCACGGACAATTTTGCTTCCAGAATTTTTCACCTATCATCTTCTGCTGAACTCTGCAGGTGGGCGAGTTCAGAAAGTCAGACCCGTGCCTCGTCGTCGATGCGACCCGGTGGTCCGAGCCAAGCTTCGCAGTGCCTGCCTAGCGCGCACACCAGTTGTTATCACACCATTACCTTCAGATGAGCCAATGCATTTCTGTTGTTCTTGTGTAGTCTGTATATAAAAAGATGCTACTTGCTTGTTGCATGCTGTATATCCTGTACCGAACTGCCGTTGCTCTCTAGTCTCTACCACGTTAGAACTGTATGTTTTGTTTATTTGGGATCAGAATAAACATGTTACTCTTACAAGTGCATGACTGAAGCTACACATGTAATATGGGATCTGTCAACAATTAAAGAAAATAGGATGGCCACAGATTTAGCAGGAAAACACTGTAATCACTTGGCAACAGTTTGACCACAAGATTGTTTTTGCATGGGATGTCGTCATGTGGACCTGGGCCGTGGGCCTGGGAGCGCCCAGCCTCTGCTGTGGCCTTGGATAGGATAGGGGTGGCCTGCTCACGGCGTGCTGTATGCCGTAGCGATGCATGCACTGTCAGTGTGTGACGAGTCTGTCACCTATGCGGCTATGCTTGACTGCCATGTGCTATCTACATGGCTCTAGATGGTAGCCGCCATGCTAGGAGGGGATGATGGTCTGGTCTGTCTAGAGTTTGGGGCCCAATAGGGCAGCTTAGGCCTTGTTTAGTTTCTAACTTTGAAGGTGTAAAATTAAGACTTTATCATAAATGCAGCACCGTAACATTTCATTTGTATTTATGAATTATTGTCTAAACATTGATTAATTAGGCTCAAAATATTCGTCTCGCAAAGTACAACAAAACTGTGTAATTAGTTTTTGATTTTATCTACATCTAATACTTCATGCATGTATCGACATTTTAATGTAATTAGAATATCCTTTTTACATAGTGGAATTTGGAGATAAAATTTGGAAACTAAACAAGACCTTAGCTTGGCTGAAGACTACATTGAATTATTGGTTTTGGACTTTGGTGCGCTAATGCGTCATTACGGACGGAAGGCTTGCGGGCCTATTTAGTTCACAAATTCTACTATAAAAAAAAAGAAGATTCTCATTCCATCAGACATGTATGGAGTATTAAATGTAGATAAAATTTAAAATTAATTATACAGTTTTGTTGTACTTTGCGAGATGGATATTTTGAGCCTAATTAATCAATGTTTAGACAATTAAACGGAATGCTACAGTACCGCATTTATGATAAAATCTAAACTTTATCGACCCTAGATCGGAATCTAAACAAGGCCTAGCCCATGCTCCCTCCGTTTACAATGCTTCGTCAGCCGTTGCAGTTGACTTCGACTAACCAGAGGTTGGTAAGGGAACTTATTTTTGTTATAGAAAAACAATTTGTGGCTTGGAAATCATGCTGTTAGGTGATTAATAAACTAATAGCAGTGTAGTTTATTAATTATCATTATATTTTAATCGTTTGCGTACATTGAAAAGTACCCGCAGAAACAGAAAGCAACGTCCTCTGGATCGACGATCAAATTAAGGTGATGCCTAAAATTATTGTAGAGCCTTGTCAATATGTCCTCGGGGGCTCGGGGCCTGTATATATAAGATCGACATGTGCGATCCAAGCACCTCTGTTAGATGGTGTGCATTTTGTGACTAATGCAATGTCCGAGTAGTTAGCAGATGTGGTTCCCCTACCAAACGAGGGAATGAAACCCTGGAGCGGCTTCAGTGGTACACGATATGCTCATTGACGGTGGTATGTTTTTTTTGTGACTTTACCAATCTTAAGTTGTGTACGTCTGTCTAATATCCTATAAATATATTTGTGCATGCATAGCGGGCTTGTTTGGTTGCTGCCTGCCAGTCAGCAACGGACGCCTGAGCTTGCTGCTCCACTAGTTTTGCCATGATCTGAACCAAACAAGCCCAGTGTGCATACATAATAAGCACAAGGTAAAATAGTTAAATTAGTCCTTGAACTTTTGCTCATGGATCAATTTCGTCCCCTAACTCTTGAAAATGCCGATTCAGTCCTCGAACTTCAAGTTTTTTGTTCAATGTTGTCCCTTGTCCAAGCTGGACATCCAACTAGGCGCACCACGTCATTCAATGGGTTGTTAGGGTTTTGCAACATACGTAAAAAGTCTCAAATACCCTTCCTTCTCCCTCCATCGGTACTCAACACCGCTTCCTAGGGCATCGGCCTCTTTTTTTTCCTAGATCTATTTTTTCCCTCGCCCAGCCCCCCCTCTCCACTATAGCACTGCCTCCAAATCGATGGCGTGTGGTAGTTGGCATAGGACTAGATTTGTAATATGGAGGGAAGAAAGAAGTCTTGGCAATGAGGAATCCGAGCGCGTGCACATAGATGGAGATAAAACATCAATTCTTCCTCAAACTGGTGTTCAAAATGCTTCTGTCCTAATTGGCTTACTGATTTTTGGTCGAATTTATTTGTTTTTGCAGCTCAAATATTTGCTCGACGAACACAGAGAAGGCATAGTGATTAGGAACAAAACAAATACAATATAGAGGGGGAATCCAAATGAAACCAGGGGCATTTACGGCATTTGCTATAGTGGACCATGCACTGATGTGGCGCGCCTAGTTGGATGTCCAGTTTGGACGAGGGACGAAATTGAACTCAAAACTTGAAGTTCGAGGATTGAATCGGCCTTTTTAAGAGTTGGGGGACGAAGTTGACCCACAGATAAAAGTTTAAGGACTGATTTGACTATTTTGCCTAAGCACAACTACATAAGGAAATACATGTCATTAGCCACTCCTAGAACAACTGTTCTCTACAATGTAGTAGTGGGTGTGCTTGAAGAAGTTTAACCACCTGATTCAACAAGTTAAGCACCTTTTCCTCAGTATAAGCTAGCACCTCACCCCATATGTCATATGATCTGTCAAAAACAAAAGAGCTGTCTTTACATAAGCTCCCCATCGTACATGCATGGCGTAGCTAATTTAACATGCAATTACTTGCTCCTTGCTCCATATGAAACGTCAACTATATCCGCCGGAGCCCGGAGGTACTAGAGTAAAGTAATCCAGTTTTCTTCCTCCCATCGCTGAAAAATAGGAGAGCCAACTAACTTTGCGAATCTACCAGTACGTATCGAACGGCTAAGACTTTATTGCCGGTCGCACCCAATTAATCCACTGATCGACGTTCGGTCTTGTTTAGTTCCCAACTTTAATGGCGTAAAATTGAAACTTTATCATAAATGTAGCACTGTAGCATTTCGTTTGTATGTGTGAATAATTATCCAAACATTGATTAATTAGGCTCAAAATGTTCGTCTCGTAAATGACAACAAAACTGTGTAATTAGTTTTAGATTTTATATCAATTTAGTAGCATGTGCCCATATTTTAATGTCATGAAAAATATTCTTTTTGCATAGTAGAATTTGGGGGTGAAATTTAGGAAGGAAACAAGACCCAAATCAGAACGAGCTTAGTTAATTCGATTTGCGCGTGGCTGAAGCCCAATTTAGCTGCGGGCTTATTGACAAACGACAGGCAAGTACGTACGCGTATTTTCGTTGAAATGGTGAAAGGAAAGTTCCCATGATTGTGACGCAAAAATATACTACTCTCTCTCTATATATATATATATGTCAGCTGCAGCTAGCGTACGTGGCGTATTCAGAACCCAAATCCGTTTCGTGATCTCCTAGGAACACGTTTTAGGTAGATCTCGATCATATCGGCCATGCCCGTGCGCACTTACGCCACCACCGCTCTCCTTCGACCGTCAACAACAGTGAATGAAGGGCAAGAAGGAAGCTAGGCCGGGAAAAAATCCAGAAAAAAGTCTGAGTACTCATGCATATATACGTACATACTCTCGTTATATATGATTTAGATGTATTTTTTTACAACGACATGGTTTTCTTTGATTTATTATTTGTATAAAAATATTTATTAAAAACAATATATATATATATATTTATAAAAATATTTTTTAAAATAAATCTATTCATATAGTTTTCAAATTTTCAGACTTAACGACTTAAAATTATTCGTGATTTATATTCTAAATGTTTGACTAAAATCTTGTTCAAAATAACGTCTAAATTTTATACGGAGGAAGTATATATATCCAGTTGGTTGGGATCAGCTCAGCCTCAGCTGTTACGTAGGCACGCAACTGCATGGGACAGGGAAAATGCATGGGGGCCGTGCGTGGGCTGCGCATGCGTGTGGTGCCGGCGCTCCTGGACACCTTTTTGACCGTGGAAATACAATCCGGGCCGTCGATCGGTCAGCGGTCAAGCCAGCGCGTCCGACTCGGGCGGGGGACGAGAGGCCACGACTCGGACTCACGCCGGGCTCGTGCGTGCTGACGCAATCGCAACGGCTTCCTGCTTGGAACAGGAGCGGTGGCGATCGGTCGTGATCTGTTCCGCCTTGGAAGCAAAGCGGTACATCGATCGATCGGTCGATTGTATGACCACCAGAGATCTTCTCGCAACTGCGTGTATCGGATCAGTCACGAAATCGTGGTTTCTCGTTTAGTCCTCGATCCCAAATTCACTTCACGGTCCAGGCTGTTCGCACCGGTGAAACTCTACTCTATCTTTTAAAAAAGAATATTCTGTTCTAGTCATCGAGATTCTCTACTCTCTATCACTTTTTTCTACACTCGTTCATACTCTATCTCACTCTCTATCTCAACTACCAAAGCATGGGGCCCACATCTTTTCTTTTTTCTCTCTCTTTCCTCCTCCTTCCCTTTCTTCCCCGCTCTGTTTTCTCCACTGAACCCATCCCCACTCTCTTTATCTACGGGCGGCCGGCCGGGGAGCTCACCAGCGCCGCCCTCCACCGACGCGCCTTCCCCTCCGACGCGCCACCCCTCCCTTCCTTCTCGCGCTGCGCCGCGCCGCCCCCTCCCTCTGCCCTCGACTCCGCGGCCGCCGCTGCCGTGGCCCGGCCGCGCCTTGCCTCCCTCCGGCGGCAGGTGCTCTGGCGGATGGGCCCTATGCGCCCTGCCTCCTCGCCTTGCCTCGCCTTGCCCCGCTGCCCCACCTTCCCCCGCCGCCTCCCCACCTCGGAGGAGCTTCGCTGCGGTGGAGCGGGCCTATGGAGGAGCCAGTGAGGGGCAGCGACAGCAAGCTCGGGGCAGCGTCGACATCGGTGAGTAGGCTCGAGGCCCACGGATCGCCGTGCTCCAGTACGGCGGGGTTGAGGTCATGCCAATGACGCCGCCAGCGTCGTCTCCCTCGCGCCCGGCAACGAGCACTACGGCTGGCTCATCGTCGAGGAGGATGGCGTCGAGCGCTACGGTCGGGACGCGGCTGCACAACGCGTCCATGTCGGCGAACCATGGGTGACGTGTAGTACAACGCGGTGGTGGTCGGGAAGGAGGCGCTGCTGCGGCTGCCAATGGAGGCGGCGACAGAGTCGTCCTCGTCGGCGGCGGGGAGGTCGGCGAAGGAGCCCGAGGATGAGAAGAGGCGGCGGAGGAGCCGAGGACAAGGAGAGCCGGCCGCGGAGGAGGAGCCCGAGGATCTAGCGGCGCAGCTCGCCGAGCGTGATGGAGGCGGGGATGCCGGGCGAGCGGGCAGCGGCAGGCGGCTCATGCGATGGCTCCTCCAATCTCTCCAACGGCAGCAACGGCGGAGGCGTGGAGCGGCGGTTGGGAGGGCGCGCGCCGCGCGGGCCCCGTACCGACGTGGCGCTTGACGTGCGGCTCGCGATAGCGCTACGCTTGCCGTGCGGGAGCGCCGGCTGGGATTTTACAGGGCGTTTAGCGCGAGCCATTGCGGGGATAAAATAGCACCCCGCACGGCATGCATGCCTACGTGGTGCATAGCGTGCGGGGGTGCCGTCGCCAGTGCGGGCAGCCTTAGTACGTTTGTGCGTGATGGGCAAAAGAAAAAAACAATTTCTGAACTACGATGATAATTTAATTGTAAAGAAAGTTTTGAAATGCCATGCGGCAATTTATCGTTTTATACGCACCAGAGTATCACAAGTTTTGTTTGTTTTCATATTCCTCCCGGCCGCATCAACCGTCATTTATTGTATCAGTGCAATACTGCACTAGTACAGAAATTGTTTGCGCTGGCGGTGGCAAATTACCATGCTGGCGGTTGGAATTGACCACCGGTCCACCGCCAGCACAAATACTTAGGCGGCCAAGAGCTTGTGGTCCGCCAGCAGTGAGCCATTTGTGCTGGCGGGTGCTTAAGTGAACTGCCAGTGCAAATGAGGTTCATTTGTGTCGGTGGACGCTTAAGTGGCCCGCCAGCACAAATGACTATAATATAATATTGGCCAAACCTTCTTCCCCCTCAGCCTTCCTCCATTTTCCTTGCCCGAGAGGAGCTCGTGGCTTGGCGAAAAATGAAGAAATATAGGGGGGGTGTTTGTTATTGATTTCCTTGAAGGAGGTGGTTCTTCAAGGTGAGTTCTTATCATTTCTACTCTTTTTTCTAAGATTTCTACCCATGATTTAAGAGCTTTAAAGAGAGAGAGAGAGAGAGAGAGCTCTCACATGCTTGTTGTTGTTGTTTCATTTTTATTGCTAATTCTCTGTGGATTGGAGTTGTCATTAGTGTCCATCCCATCATTTAGCATGTATTTTTCAGCCTCAAGCTAGGGTGTTGAGAATGGTTCTAGCTAGATATAGTTTTCCATACTAGAAGAGAGAGGGAGAAACGAATAGAGGTAAAATATAATTGATATGTTTGTTACTCATTTGTTATTATATGAGAAAAAATGTTATATTAATTTTAAAAGTACCTACATATAGTGTTTTAGTATTAGTTATTCTATGTGACTCATTTTTAATTATTTTGAGCGGCATACGTAGGATAGATGGATAGATCATGGATGTACATGAGGCGCGTGGATTTTTCATCCATCAAGTAGGGTTGTTTATTGACACGGCAATGAAGCATGCTGGTAGTAAGAAGACCAAACAGATACTGTCGATGTTTAGAAATCGTGATCCCGACACCAACCAGAAATGTGCTGGGTCCTTCCCCTGATGGTTGATGCAGAAGATAAAACGAGACACAGGTTTATCCTGGTTCGGGTCGTAAGACCGTACTTCCAGCAAGGTGGTACGTGTGATGTATTATTCTGCACCGGACTGCAAGTAGTAGGGGGTACAAGCAAGAGGATAGACCTCCGAGTCCCAGATGATTGAGGCGGAGTGCCAATATCGTGATTTTTCTGAGTGTGTGCGAATTCTCGATCCCTTCGTCTGTGTCGCTCTTGCTCGATCACCCCCTCCTTTTATAGGCCAAGGAGGAGGGGTTACAGGTGTGTGTTGCTGCACATGCATAGTTGCCGCACAGTAGTAGGAGTGACGCTGGGCGTGCTTCTTTGTCCTTGTTTGCTGTCGCGCGATATTGCGATCCCTGTAGTCGATTCTTGTATTGGTGATGACGCCGAGGAGTGGTTTTGAGGCTCTGAGGTGTCCTTTTGTGCGGTAATAGCTCGCCCGTACACTATTTCGAGGGTCTCCCATGCTTGTGCACAACCTATTCTGTGGGAAATTGCTGTGGGAGTCGGTAGCACAGGGAGTTGGAGTGACCCGGCCCTATTCGCACAGTGGCGACATGTGCACACAGCGTCAGGGATGGTCGCATAGCGCTCGGAATGGCCCGCCATGCCTCCGTCGTCCTCTCTTCTTCTCCTGCTGTGTGCTCGAGGGTCTCTCCCGCCCGATGGAGGTCTTCGGGTCATCGGAGTTGGCAGCACAGGAGCTCGGAGTGACGGGCTCTGTTCTTACAGCGTCGGCCTGTCTGCACAGAGCCTCGGTTGGCAGCATAGTGACGGGAGATGGCGGATGCGGCGGGGGGGGGGGGGGGGGGGGTCGTGGCTGTCAGGGCGGTATGGCGAGAGATCTGCCTTTTGACTTTGGACGCATGGTGGTGGTGAGCCCCATTAATTGTCCGTCGGAGCGAGGGTCTCGACCGAGGCGGAGCTTATGCTTCGCGTCGAGGCACGCCACGGGACGCCTTGACTGGGCCTTCGTTTGTTGCTGGGCCGTGGGCCTTAACTTCCGTTTCTCCTTTTCTGGTTAAGTGCATGAGTTTAATGTTTAACAAGGGTGGTTATCCCATAGGTTTGGGTACCCCTAATGATCGCCCCCAACAGATACATTGTCAATGCCATGACTGAAATAATAAGAAAGTATGAGACAATCCGGATGTGATCAAAAGACACTTGGTGCAGCGAAATTTTATGAAGGACTACATCATTTAGACCCATCATGGAGAGGGAGATGGTGCTACTTATGGGAACTAGGGTTTCCCGATCTTCCAAAAAGTTATGATAACTCTCGATTTGGTGGAGTCGCGACTCAAATCGGTCCGGCTTCCGAACAACACCTTCCAAACCCCGCAATCGCAGCACCACGTCTCCTCAGGTTATCAACCGGTGATGCACGGTTGACCACACCCAGAAGGCTAATCCTTGCCAGCGAATCGAAGAACATAAGCAAAACGAGAAAGATTGCAACACAATTGCAGATGTATGATTAAAACTCGCGAAGTTGGGGTCTCACAAACCGATGAGCGGCGACACTATTCTTGATAGAATTAATCTAAGAAAAATCCAAACCCTAACATGGGTGGTGGCTACTGTTTTAAGGAGTCTAGGGTCGTGGTTGACCGTCCTGGACGCGCCCCTATTGGGCTCAACACGATACACGGCCGAAAGGCCAAAATACGGCGACGCAACACCGAAACAGATTCTGGATGTCAACTTCTTTCGTTGATTCCCGATGACTTCGGATGAATTTTGACATGAGACTAGTGCCATTTCAAATATTATCCCCTTAGATTTCGAAGCATATAAAGAACATCCAAATCCGAGCCCGTATGCGACCCGGGCGTCCGATTTAGCGCTGACTGCTCCTGGACTCCGAGGTGGGCTCGAAGTCGACTTGATTTGGGCCTCTATCTTGACTTGCACGCCCTTGGTGGTCCTCTCCACCTTGAAGCCCTTCTCCAACTATCCTCTGGTCCTCTCCATGGTTATTAATTACAATATAATCATTAGGTAGCAATCTATTCTCATAATCACATAGAGAAGTTCTTAGGAACAAGCTCACCTATAAATTCAATTGTCGCGCACGAGCTCTAGTGATTGGACCTTGAATGATCAACTGAGGATTGTTGTGAGTATCCATTGGAGTGATGTCCTCATCAGCTACCATATCAAGCAAGCAAGAGTTCATGGTCGGACACCAAGTTACTGGTGACGATGAAGAAGATGGCCCGGGATTTGAAAGCGGCAATGATGAACCGGTTCCGATGTATGACAGTGGTCATAGCGGGGATGATGGTAATGATGAGCAAGCTGGGGATGTTCGGATTGATCCAGATGTGGAAGAAATATTGCGCCACATGGAACCATAAGTGTTGATTGGCAGTGCCAAAGGGTTAAATTTTGAGCAGCTAAAAAGGATAGCCCGGGACCTTGTATATCATGAGTCAAAGGAATGTGAGACGAGTTGGACGGCCTTGCACTTCTTAATTCAACTCTTGATGATAAAGACTAAGCATGGATGGTTTGGCACTAGTTTCAATGATCTGCTAACTCTCCTAGGTTCTTTACTTCCAAAGCTTAACTTTGTGCCAAAAAAACACATATGAAGCAAAGAAGCTTATCAGTCCACTATCGATGCGTGTGCAAAGAGTACATGCTTGTCGAAACTATTGTATGTTGTATTGTGATGATTATGCAAATTATGATAACTGTCCAATTATGGCGCAAGTCACTACAAAAGTAATGCTGATTTCTGCGCTGATGATGCTGGTGACGACATATCTAATAAGAGGAAGAGATGTGAAAAGAGTAAGAGTGTTGCTCCTCACATAGACGATGACACATGTATAGACGTGGAGAAGAACAAGAGAAGAGTTCCTACTTTGGTTATGTGGTACCTTACAGTGATCGACCGTCTTAAACGTTTGTTCTCAAATCTTAAGAATGCTAAGCTTATGACATAGCATGCTGATCGAAGCAACAAGGATGATGGTAAGCTTTGACACCCATCTAATGCTCGTCAGTGGAAAACTTTTGATGCAAACCATGAACAATTTCGTAATAAGACAAGAAATGTAAGGTTCGCATTAAGTACTGATGGTATGAATAGATGTCTTCCTTGAGCCTTTGTTGAAAGACATGCAAACACTATGGGACCATGGGTTACACATGTGGGATGAGTACCGACAGGAGTACTTCACGCTCAGGGCTATTATCTTCGTTACCATCAATGACTACCCCGCATTGTTTGCCCTAAACGGCCAGATCAAAGGGAAGACACGTGTGTGTAGTATGCATCAATTCGACATCGTACTTGTTCCTTCCTAGAACTAAGAGACATTGTATATGCGTCCGTTACAAGAAGACCTTGCTCACAGAAGCGAAGATGAAAGAAATCAACGTGCAATCTTTAATGGAATTGTTTCAAAACACATCCACCTTACACATGGCTAATCCATCATTATCAGAGTAAGTGCGGCAACAACTGATAACCATGATGCTGCAATAGCTCATCATAGCTCTTAATCCGAGCAGTGTTGGCTCTACTGCAATAGTGGGATATCCCGTTGATGATATCCGGGTGGACACACCGTTGCAACAGGCATGGAAATGCCGGGTCGCACATTCCATTGTTCCCTGTTCCCCAAGAATACGCCAAGGTACGCGTGGTATTGGTAGAGGAAAAGCTTGAGAACGATGAGTTAGATATCCCTACTGAGGATGGTATCCGGCTTCTTGGAGATGCGGTCAACCATTTCATCCTATGGCATCAAGGAGATATCATACTTACCATGGAACCTCAAAGGAATCTGCCACAAGAAGCAGCACCATAATCACCATTGATCGAATAGCTGCCTCGGGCATCATCTCCACATGACCCAATTCCATCGGACGATTGGATTAATGCCATGTTTGCCCAAGAGGTATTAGAGTTTCATAATTCAATGCCAGCTGAGTCGCAATCACAGCCACATCCTTCGTCACCCAAGACGACAGAAAAGGCTTCAACCTATCCTCCGCCGTCACCCAAGAAGATAGTGAAAGCCCCAATGCCTCCTAATGTGCCCACTGGATCAATGTCTCGCATGATTACAACCTTTGACAAGGATCCATCTACAGGGTAGACATATTCCTAGGTGCAATAAAGAAGAAACCACCCCGTACATCATCAACCTCTAGGAATATGGACAATAGGTCAGAGTTCTGGGCTATGAAAGATTGTCCAGCCGAATTCGAACACGGAAAACCATTCATGCATCAGTAGGAACTATTGGATGGCCCATGGGGAATGAACAAGTTCCATGCCTAGATCATGAGAGCCACGAAGCTAGGCATCAATGCTATTACGGCAAGAGTACCAAAGAAAGTCTTTGGTCATATCGAACATTCTATCGTTGTTGATTTCCGAGATTTACACAACCTATTTCAGCGGAAAAGACTCGACATCACCCTAATTTCCATCTGGTGCTTGTAAGTACACAATGTAACACTTAAATCTCTCACATGTGTAATAATCATCAAAATTATGACACATTTGTCATGTTATAAATTTATGCATAATGCAGTATGAAGATAAAAGAAAGACATGAAGGTACTCAGTTGCATACTGCAATCCTCTACTAATTGCCTAGTCTGAGCACTATTTTTGGTTGAATGAAGAGTAAAAGAAAATGCTTGAAACTACGGATGCAATCATAAAAGAAGCTCACAACAATAGGAAGCGATCAGTTGCGATCTATATATCACGGGTCTTTAGAAAAAGGTGGGACAAGGATTACATCATGGCTCCCTATTGTTTGAAGCAAGTTCTTTGTGCAGCAACTTAATTTTATACCAATAACTACAATGCCCAATAAATAACTTCATCGTATGCATTAATATTCTGTAGCGACCACTTTATTTTATTTATAATCATGCCGAAGAAGGGCCTAATGATTTTCCTCGACTCAGTCGACTACCCTCTGGATAGTTATGAAGAATTCGTACAAATTGTACATAAGTAAGTGTAATAATTGCTCTTATGATAACATATATAAAATAAATGTGTTAGTACAAATACTACATTTACTACCCTTTCATACGTTTTTGACCAGTGCTTACAAGTTTAACACGCACAACGGAGGCCCCCATCTTCCAACACGACGTGACCATTTGGAGATAAGATATCACAAATGGGTTAGTACTTGCTAGGATACGAGCACTCACTATGGTATATGTAAATAATTAACATATACTAATTAAGACTATTTTTTGTAGTGTCACAAGCAACCTATTGGCAGTGTACTATGTGGATATTACATTTGTGAGTTCCTTAGTAATAAGGGACATACATTTACAACACCGAGGACATAGATACCATCCTATTGTACCCATTTTTATATTACCTATTAAATTAATACTAATCCTTCTTTGTTCATATAATATTTTATTTCAGATGTTGAGATCCCACATCATAGCTCAAGACTAGAGGACAAACAAATTGTTCAAATTTGTGCATATTTGTGTAGATTCATTCAACATGAAATTTGTCATGAGAAAGGGAGGTTCTACAGTCTTGAGAGTGCACTCACAGCCTACGAGTGTCGAGAGCTTCACACTTGTGCTATGAGTCTTATTTGAAGATAATAATATTTCTATTGTAATGTTCGTGGAATATTGTATAATTAGACTTTAATTGGAGTAATTAATTTGAATAAATATAAAGATTTCATGTTTGTTGATGTATATATGATTTATGAAACTAATATGAATTAATAATGACAACAATAACTGATTTAAATGGGGGTGCTAATGTGAATTTGTAATTAGCATAAAATAAAATTGGTAGGAAATATATATTTGAAATTTGATGGGAAATATACATTCCAAAACAGGTAGGAAAATTCCTATGTTACATCCAAACACTCTATATAGTGTATTTTTTCCTATGTTTTCAAATCATATAGGATTGGGAGTCAGATGCAACTTAATTTCTATGTTTTTTTCCTCTTCCTATATTTTGAGAATCCTTTTTCCAAAGAGGACATATACAAAAACAGATAGAGTATTTTCTTTTTCCAAAACTGATTTAAAGGTTTTTAGACAAAAGGATAAAGGTACTAGTCATTGGAAGAGTGAGAGACACTCGGATATGTGTGCAGCTATTGGAATCTACAGCAAGATTGGAGACCTATACAAGTGTCACGTAGACACACTTTGATGGAATTTGAAAACACAAAGAATTTGTATAAATTTTTTTTGCTACTCATCTTTATATTCACTTTGTCTGCATAATAATCCTCTAGAAAAGAAATGGCGGAGGTGGATTTTTTCCTCTTGGGAGTGTTTCCCACAATTTTATTATTTCAGAAACACGTACTACTTGCAATCTTGTCATGATTTTGTACCAATCGACTCCAACTCTAGCTTTGCATATAAAAGTGGTAATCATATTATCGCATCATTTGTCCAACAAAGTCATCTAGATTTATCCAAAGTAAACTCATTTTAAGTATAGCTAAATTCATAGAGAATAAAATTAATATTATCAATACATCAAATATAAAACTAGAACAACTTCTTTTTTATAAAAGGGAGGAAGTATATTGTGAGCATAAAAGCTGGCGAGGACATGACACCTATGCATATGTCCATGGGTGGTGCATGGGGTGGAGAAGAAGGAGACCAACAAGGTTTTTCAAGTCAAGAAGAAGGCCCGAGGATAATCCGATTCGAGTCCCCAAGTGGAGGCCCAAAGAAACTCAAGTTCGAGTCCGCCTCGAAGTCCAGGAGTAGTAAGAGATAAATCAGACGCCCAGGTCGCCTACGGGCTTGTATTTGAATGTTCTTTATATGCTTGGAAATCTAAGAAGATAACCTTTCCAATGGCACTGGTCTCATGTCAAAAGTCATCCAGAGTCATCGAAAATCGATGAAACAAGTTGACGTCCAGAATCTGTCTCGGTGTTGTGTCACCGTATTTTGGCCTTTGGGCCGTGTATTGTGTTGAGCCCAATAGGGGCGCGTCCAGGGGGGTCGACCACGACCCTAGAGTCCTTAAATCAGTAGCCGCCGCCCAAGTTAGGGTTTGGGTTTTGCTTAGATTAATCTGTCGAGAACAGTTTCACCGTCATCGGTTTGTAGAACCCCAACTATCGTGTTTAATCATTCATCTGCAGTTTGTCACTTCCATTGAGAGTTGTGTTCTTTCGAGTTCTTGCTTGTGTTCTTCGTTTCATAGGCAGTGATTAGCCTTCTTGGCGAGGTCAACCGGATTGTGACACGGTTGATAACCAGAGGAGTCGTGATGCCAAGATTGCAGGGTTCAAGTTTGCTGACTTGAAGCCGGATCGGTGTGTCGCACTCCGCCCAAAATGAGTTACCCTTCACCTGACGAAAGATCGGGTACCCTAGTCCCCATCAAGTGGTAATTAGAGACTCATGTATTACCATCAGGCTTAACCTAGTTTAGTTTTGTGCTTTGGTCCTAGTACAGAAAATTGTCCTATAAAAAAATTTTCTGCTGTCCTAGAACCTTGTTTAGCCTTGTTGTTTCTTTTCAGATTGCTTTTCTGAATTTTAGTCCCTCGTTTGTGTCGTTGTGTTCGTCGTGTCTAGCTGTCGTTATTGGTCTTTAATGTCAAGTCTGCTAGTGGAGCGTGAGGATTATTTTCCATAAAGAGTTCTGTGCTAGCGCCCCATATTTGTTGCTAGTGTTGTTACACTAGCAAAAAGTGCCTTGAGTCATGTCAAAGGTTAATTTATTGTAATCGTTGTTTTGCGACACTCTTTGGTATTTAAAAAAAGTGAATAGAAAGAGGCAAATGTGCTGAAAAAAGCCGCATCATTAAAAAGAAGAAAAAGGAAATATAAAAGAAAAAAAAATCAGAAGTGCTTGCATCCATTGTGTCCCTGTGCATAGTTATATTGTTACTTGCTTGAACTAGGTCCAAGATGAGTTTAGGCTGGCGAATAGACTAGCTTGGGACTAATTTTCAGTTTTGCAATTTCTGAATTGAATTATTGCTAATCCTTGCTACCATATATTTGCCTCCCAAGCTCAACATACATACTTCAGGTCAGTACATCGAAGGATCTTTGCAATCTTGGTACTACTTTCTCACAGGTATCACGAACCAGCCATCGGTTGTCCCGTCCACTGCTTTGCATTGGTAAGAACCTTGTAAGAGCTTGGTAAGACGTGTGAGAGTGTGTATCCACCAACACATATAATAGTTCATAGAGATTTATTTTGATCAAAACTAAACAATATTTTTTGTTTAAAGTCTAAATTGTAGGAAATCATGGCACAAATGTTTACAGGGATGGAACAAAAGAACAAACCACAACTACATGTAGCCGACAATCATCAAGGTATGAGAGGTAACATTACCATACCATCCTACTCTGGATCTTATGATCGAGACGAATATCTTGATTGGGAGATGACTGTAGAACATGTGTATAATTCCCACCTAGTTCCTGAGATACACAGAGTTCAACACGCTACAAGTGTGTTTAAACATTTTGCCTTTATTTGGTGGTACGCGCTAGCTGCAACTAATGCTTTACCTAGTACATGGGAACAACTTAAAGAAGCAATGTGTGATCGTTTTATTCCTCTTTCTTATAAACATGATTTTCTTAGAAAAATGTCGCGGTTATGTTGAGTTTGATACTTTATGTGCTCTTAGTAGTTTGGAAGAGAAATTTAGATGTGCTGAGTTGCCATGGTTGTCTAATTATACATATCATTTTATTGGCAAATATAAATATAAAGGAGAGTATATGGTGCATCGAGTCTATATTTGTGCAAATATAAAATCTCCATTTAATGTACAAGATTGTGATCAACTAGATTGTCCCTCTAGTTTTACTATAACGAATCGGGTTCACTCTCAAGAAAGAGAGCATTGTTGGTTGCTACTTATGTGTGCTAGTGCTGATTTTTTTACATTGAATAGATACTAGCAGTTATGCAACCATCTATGCCTGCATTGCATTTTGTTAGTGCTAATCTTTTACATGATAGTGTGCGTTTCGATCAAAGAGCCTACAGGCTTGCTGAAGTTTTTATGCGACATGACACAATACGAAATTGGACGCATGGTCACATTCTTCCCCACGATTATTTTAGTTTGCTTTATTTTCGAAATCCTATCCTTTATTGTGTTGTTCATGATCGGATTCAAGTACAATCGACGCCGAGGGCGGCTTTTCGTCAAAAGGGGAGGAGGATGAGGACATGACACCCATGCATATGTCCATGAGTGGTACATAGGTTGGAGAAGAAGGAGACCAAAAAGATTTTCCAAGCCAAGAAGAAGGCCTGAGGCTAATCCGATTCGAGTCCCCAAGGTGGAGGCCCAAAGAAACACAAGTTCGAGTCCACCTCGGAGTCTAGGAGTAGTCAGAGCTAAATCAGACGTCCAGGTCGCATACAGGCTCGGATTTGGACGTTCTTTATATGCTTTGAAAGCTAAGAAGATAACCTTTCCAATGACACTGGTCTCGTGTCAAAAGTCGTCCAGAGTCACAAGGAATCGATGAAACAAGTTGACGTCCAGAATCTGTCTTGGTGCTGCGTCGCCGTATTTTGGCCTTTGGGCCGTGTATCGTGTTGAGCCCAATAGGGGCGCATCCAGGGGGTCGACCACGACCCTAGACTCCTTAAATCAGTAACCGCCGCCCAAGTTAGGGTTTAGGTTTTGCTTAGAATAATCTGTCGAGAACAGTTTCGTCGTCATCGGTTTGTAGAACCCCAACTATCGTGCTTAATCATTCATCTGCAGTTTGTCACTTCCATTGAGAGCTGTGTTCTTTCGAGTTCTTGTTTGTGTTCTTCGTTTCGCAGGCAGGGATTAGTCTTCTTGACGAGGTCAGCCGGATTGTGACACGGTTGATAGCAAGAGGAGTCGTGGCGCTAAACGAGTTTGCTGACTTGAAACCGGATCGGTGTGTTACACTCCGCCCAAGACGAGTTAACCTTCACCTGACGAAAGATCGGGCACCCTAGTCCCCATCAAAAACCACGCAATGTAGTATTGCTACTCCCTCCATCATGTAATACAAGGCATTTAAGGATTTAAAATTTATACCCAAATATTCTCGGTATATTTAAATCATCGTTCATTTAAGTTTTTCTCGTAATTGTCATATTAGATTGATGATTGGATAATTATCTAATGAAAAATCCTTGTTATCCGCAATTGTAGTTAAAATAACTAGACAACATAACTTTCTATGTTAGAACTTAAAAATACACGTATGTTTTTTTACCGACCATACTAATCTGTCGTAAGTTCTCTAGAATGACATGTTTCACTCTATATGGAGTATGTAAAAAAATGGAAAACCTTTTACCACCGGCATAGTGGCAGTGACATTGACTATGCGCGCGTTCGTGGATATCTATCTTGATCACGGTCAAAAAGATGTCACCATAAATGCGCATGCCACTATCCTTTGCATAGTGGTTCGTGACCGCGAGATGGTTTGAGCAGTTTCAGCAATAGTATCCACCAACAATGGATGAAGCCGGGCGTCTCACTAGAGGACCAACTTTTACAATTACGGAGAAAAGGTGGCGAGATTTCACGCATGCGTGTACTACTCCTGTGGGTTAGCCCCTAGCCGCTCCTAGCTGGTAAATCTCAGACCAGCCAAGTGGGCCCGGCCCGCCTCCCTCTTCCGTAGGTTATCTTCTGTTGTCCCATCACTCGTATCCACATGAGACAAGTTTTCCCTTGTCCACGGGAGTAAGTAAATCGCTTCTTCTTTTTTCTTAAACATATACAAATTTAACTTTTGAAATGCAAACCAGACTGCCAAATCAGCGTAGCAATCGCTGTGAAATCCGGGGCCACTTGTCGGCGGTCGCAGTCGCCGACTCGCCGTGTGCTCTCCCTCCCTCTCTCTCTCTCCCGCGCGATTCCACTCGCATTGCATGGTCAACCGCGCGCGTGGGCCCCACCTGCTTCTTCTCCATTCGCGATTAAACAAAAGCAGCTATTATAAGTAGTGCGAGGCGCAATTACTCCCTCTCCAGCTCCCTCCATTTTCTCCCAAGTGGCCTGGCTATTTTCGGCCTCTCGTAATCCAAACTCCAAGGCAAAGGAACAGAGGATCGGGAAGAACAAGACGACGCCAGCGACGGCGACGAAGACGAAGACGAAGAAGAGCCTCTTTCTCTCTATATCTGTCGCTACGAGTCGCCGTTCGTTGCGAGACAGAGACAAGGAGGCGGCTGCGGAATCGCGCGCGGTGCCGGCGGGAGGGAGGGGATGAAGTCGCCATTGCGGAGGCTGCGGGGCTTCGGCCACCACCACCCCAAGGAGCGCAGGGGGCACCAGCCGCTGCCGGACAAGCTCGACGAGCTCGTCTGCGCCGCCCAGGTCCGTGTCTGTATCTTCCCCCACTTCTCTTCCGGGTGAACATTGGGGTTTGATTTTTGCGCCCGTGATGAATTCGGAGCCAAATTGGATCTTTGGGAGGCTTCGGTTCATCCTCCGGATTTATTTCTTTGGGATTTTGGCAGCTCAATTTTTGTGCGGTTCTCCGGGCGGAGTGGGTTGTTAATTTATCGGTTGGTATCAGTTTTCGATCATTGGTTAGGTGGGGAATGATCAAACGTTAGAATTCCTTCCATTATTGGGTCATTCAGCGAGACTGATCAAAGTTCCAATTATCCGTATAAGTTTACCAAAGAATTTACCACCAGCGCTTGTTCATTGGTTCATGGTCATGCCTCCACAGTTTAATTTTTAATTTTCATAAACCGACAGTTCTTGAGTGCAAATGCCGAGCGACAGTAGTTCTTAGTTTGTTGACGAAAAAAAAATTGCCATGATATTTTGATGCCAAGCAGGAATTTATATTGTCTTCAATTCAAGTAGGGATTTTGTTTTCTCAAGTCAAAGTATCTTTTCGGGTAAGGTAGTTGTTAGGTTCTAATCCATGAAAAAGACTCGCAACCCCTTTACGTGCCTCCTCGGCATCACCTTGGCGTTTTGGGTCTCCGTTCTTTGCTGGTCAAAGTCGTCAGAAGGAAACGTCCATCAGAGAAAGCGGCCATAAAAAAAAAATGTCAGCTATCCGACGTGATCTTGACCGGAGAAGAAACGTTAGATCAATGGAGACGCCAGGCTTTTGCTTCGATATCATCAGCACGAGTCGTTCCGTCCGTCGTATGAACGCTTGCTTTGCAACACGACGCATTCCGTTCCAGATGCCGCGTGATGTGCGATGCTCGGACGCTACGCTGTTTCGGACTAAGGATGATAACGATGCTATGTCAGAAAAGCGTGTTTCTGTCTTTCTGAGGGCTGAGGCAGACATGCAGTGTTTTGGCAAATTTCTGAAAAAATTCCCCACTGATATAACTTCGGCAAGTTTTGGCAATAAATGCTAATCTGTCTTTTTCAATAATATACTAAGCATGGCACATCATAAAAATATGGCCGTGGAGCAGTCCCAAACTGCTTTATTGGGTGAAACAGCTTTTGCACTTGCTATGATGCAGGATTTCATCAAGTATTTATTGAGTGGCAATGGCACCAAGTACTTTTACTCTGATGTTAACCATATCTTACACTTCTCTAGCCCGCTGTCGTAACTTGCCACGCTATTGGGTTCAAAGAAAAAACTGCAACACAGTTAGGAAGGGGAACATGTCCAATTTATTGCGAGGATGCAGTTAAATTGTAAAGGAACGATGATCCTTTCGGTAATGTTGCCACATTGACTCTGAAGCATGGTTCTCAACTTCTTTTCACTTGTTCAGGAGGTGGAAGACATGAGAAACTGCTATGATGGCTTGATTTCAGCTGCAGCCGCGACAACAAATAGCGTATATGGTACATGATGGTTTTACTTCAGATATTGAATTGCTTGCAAATACTCAGTTGTGTTGTGTCCCCATGTTTGTACTGAGATCTCGTTGGTCTATGCAGAGTTTTCTGAGGCTCTTGAGGAACTTGGAGGTTGCTTTCTCGCGAAAACCGCACTAAACGGAGATGACAATGATAGTGGTAAGTACATCCAAATTTGGGTGTAACAGATAATAAGCCTCGATTGACTGCTAGAGTCATCGTTTTAGAATCACAATATGCCAAGATGTCATGGAAATTTACAAAATAAATCATGGCCCAGTCAATATTTTGACACTTCCCATATGTATTCATATAAAATTGTACTACTTTATCTTTCCTAAAATGTACCCCAGAATGATAATGTCATCTTCTAGGAGCACCCTTTGGTATCTTTGGACCAAAATAATTAGATCCTTATGCAGTTAATTTTGTTATGTTCCATGTTCATTGTAAAACTTTGGTAGCGTGGCTTAGTGGTATATTAATTCTCTTGCTTGCAGGTAGAGTGCTGATGTTGCTGGGAAAGGTCCAATTTGAACTACAAAAATTTGTTGATACCTATGTAAGTTCCTTTTGCCATTATGTTGGATTTTGTTTCGAAATCCTTGGAAAAAAAATCATATTTTTCAGTTGTTCTTACTGCATTAGAATATGTGGCTCTGACATGCTTACATTTGTTATCCAGCGCTCAAATATCATTCATACAATCACAACCCCTTCGGAGTCTCTTCTTAAGGAGCTACAAACTGTAGAGGTTAGATATACGAAATTGACCTTTATGATTTGTTTTGAGGATATTTTCTGTAAATAAGAAGGGGAGAAACACTTGCCCCCTATTTTGAAGAGGGGATGGCTCTGAGAATTTTTGGATTTTGATCAGCTTGATAACAAAGAACATAGGATCCAAAAATTCAATCCAAATCCCCCTTATCCGAATGTGCCCTTAATGTACTTCATTTTTTCAGTAAGATCCTGACATGCTGTACATTTTGTTTTCTTTCACAATGATATAGGAGATGAAGCAGCAATGCGACATGAAAAGGTTCAAATACAACTCAAATCAACTTGTTTCTTATTTATGATTGATACTTTTTTACCAATATTTCTTTCTTTCATCACAGAGAGGCGTATGAGGCTATGAGGGTATCCTATAGGGAAAAAGGAAGGTCAAGGCATTCCAAAATCGAATCATACTCTGCAGAGCAACTGCAAAGTTCTTTCGGTGAGTACCAAGAAGATGCAGCACTGTTCATATTTCGCTTAAAGTCATTGAGGCAAGGGCAATTCCATAGTCTTTTAACACAGGCTTCTCGGCATCATGCAGCTCAGGTAGCTTTACTTTTTCTCCATAAGGCTGTCAAATTGGCCCTGCGATTGGTTGACCCATAACCTAACTATCCTACTGTTCTTTCGACTTTTAGTTAAGCTTCTTCAGGAGAGGGTTGAAGTGTCTTGAGGCACTGGAACCTCATGTAAAAGAAATAGCTGAGAAACAGCACATTGACTACCAGTTCAGTGGTCTTGAAGATGACGCATCTGACAACGGCGATTACAGCTCTGACCAGGATGATTGCAGTGACGATGAAGACCTTAGTTTTGACTACGAAATAAATGACAAGGATCAAGATTTTCTTGCTTCAAGAGGTTCAATGGATGTAAGTTCTTTGGTTCGTATTTTGGTCTTCTTTTTTATGCAACTATCTGCCCTCACCTTCTAGTGCCTAACAATTAATGTTTCCCACATTTGGCCCCACATAACAAATACCCTGTAAATAAGCATTATTTGTAGCATTCTAGGTAGGGTTATGTGTACTATACTGATTTGACTGCAGTTTCGCAGTTTTCTGCCTGAGTTGATTAGAAGAATTAATATGGCCCCAGAGACAACTAGTTTAAAAAAGAGTTGATATTCATGGACCACTACTGGTAGATGAATTGTTGTTAGCATGTGACAATGCAATTTTAATGAATACGGAGTAATTGATACCCTATATATGAGCTTCACCCTATTCATTTAGCTTCTAGTTTACCATTTATATTTTCTACATCAGAAAATGAGAAGTATGCCTGTTGCTTATTTGTTCCTGATCTGTCTTGATAAAATACTTCTTGCTTACATTAATGCCAAGGATATGCATTGTCTTTGTTTTAAATTGTTTTGTATTTTTTTTTGCACAGTTGGATAAAAGAGATGTGACGAATTCCCCACAGCCAGTAAAAGAAAGCAAGCAGGTAACGATTCTACTCAGTGTGTTGAATATTAGAATCTCTTGATGCATAACTAGTTATAATTAAGTTGGGGTTTTAAGATAACAATATTGATTTCTCCTCTTATATGCAGGAAGAGGTCAAACAAACCAAGGGAGATGGTGTAACTCCGAAAGTGAAGCCCGAGTTTAACACACATTCAGCACCAATTCTTGCGGGCAATTTACCAGATCCATCTGAGAGGTTTTGGCAAATCAAGCCATCTTCAGCCAAACATTCGTACAAACTCCCAACACCAGTTGATGACAAGAACCTCAGATCAGTTGATGTTCACAGATCACATCATTCACAACAGTTTGAAAGTAAACCTCATGTTGCAACGAATCTGTGGCATTCATCTCCATTGTCTAAGCCGAGTGTCCATCTGAAAATGCCATCGAGTACCGAGGGGATATCGACATTCTCCCAGTCAGTATCTGATTACAAGAAGATGAAGAGGGAATCTTGGTCTGGTCCAATTCCAAGCAAACCAGGGTTAAGCAAGCCATCTTCTCTGAACGATCGCAGGTCACCCATGGCACAACATCATGTGATGCCAGGAAATCCACAAAATCATATTCGGCAGCCATCATCTGTGTCACCAAAAGTTTCCCCCAAGATGTTGCCACATCCAACAAAATCACCGAAGATCAGTGAACTTCATGAGCTGCCTAGGCCTCCAGCCAATGTGGAGTCCCTCAGGCCTTCTGGCTTGGTCGGTTACTCTGGTCCTCTGGTATCAAAACGTCAGACTCAAATTCCTGCAGCGCCTGCCCGTTCATCACCAACGGCATCACAAACCCCCTCGCCACTTCCACTACCGCCTGCTACCCTTACTCGCAGCTATTCCATACCCTCAAATAGCCAGAGGATACCCATCATCACCGTGAACAAATTGTTAGAGGTCAGAAATAGCAGGGAGGGCAGTGATGTTTCTTCCCCGCCACTAACTCCTTTGTCACTGACTGATTTGTCCCAGCAGCAAGCAGCAAAAACAAGTAGCACAAGGATGAAGGGTAAGTAATTACTGACCTTGCTTTGCTTTGTTTGAATTCAAAGTTCCAATTTTTCACAATTTAGACCATGCAGAATTTTTTTTCTGGAATTTTATGCGTGATATTGGTTATTTATCATTGTTTCCAAGATTGACATGGGCAACTTTCACTTGTTTTGAGCTTGGGGTATTGTGGAAGCAGTGATATCTTTTCAGAAAACAAAATTCGTGAAACTTTATTCTTTGGAAGTAATTGTTGTGTTCTTTCACTAAAAATAACATGAAACACATTTAACACACAAATTTGAATATTAAGAAATTTGGTACACAAAATTTAATATCAAGAAATTTAACACACAAAATTTAATATTAAGAAATTTAACACACAAGTTTGAATATTAAGTATAACGGAAGAATTATGAAACATCGTTAATGATGCATGAATTTGAACATGTGCCTCTGTGCCAAAGAATCTAGGTCTTAGCTGTGCATCTGTTTGCAGATGATCGTGATAAACCATCTAATAATCCTCTCTTTTCCTTGCAGAAACCTTGTGATACATACCAGCTGAACGCAGACTGATCTTAGCCGATTTTGTATGTAAGTAGTGATGTATTGTAGATTCATTCTTTCATTCTACTGTCTGTGTTGCAAAGGAAAAGGGCAGAAAAGTAATTACTTTGATTATGTATGCAAGAACATTGAACCTCCAGTTCAGTATTTTGCACTAGTTGTCAGAAAGAGCTGCTTTTCATCTTCTTTTCATTATTTTGAAACGGTATTTTTCATTTGATGAAGTAATTCAGTTAAGAAAAATGTATGGGTGAAGTGAAATGAAAATAATGTGAATATGATGCATGCTATGTTGCCCTTCCCTTTTTCTGTGTCAAACAAAAAGGGGCTAGAACATCGTCATTGAAATTCCTGGGGAAAGAAATATTGCCTTTTGCTGCTTTTTTTTTTACAAAGGCTACAAGCATATGATTTCAATGGATATCAGCAATTCTAAGATTTCCACATCATTCTTCAATGTTCGACAAAGCCAACGGACTTTCTTACACAAATGCAAAACAAAGATTAAAAAAATGACGGCCTTCGCAGGGCAATAAAGATTGCCAATGCATATCAGTCAAGGAAACTGATTAGATGACAGGAGTCAACAGTCCATCATTCAGTACCAGCAGAGTGGAGGGGACTCAAAACTGGTATAAGCTCATCTCCAGCCGAGTGACTGTCTAATCCCTGAGAAAATCAGTCCCAAAGATCTTCCGATCATAGACACCCAGAAGTATGACACTGCAGCACTGACTTTACTGACAGCAACCCTTAAGAAGGGCATAGCAATATCTGACAACTCTAAGAATAGGCTGAAGTAATACCTCCTGCAGTTGAACAAACGAAACTTACAACTGACAGGTATGATACAAATGATAAAAAAATCCAGTTATATAACTATGAATATCTACCTGCAAATTTGGTTGCAACTATAATACCTTTCAGTAGCACATGGATCTGTGGCAATTATTCTAAAGAGCTCATGTTTTCTTTTCTTTTTCATTTTTTTCTTAAAAAGAAAGGAAAAAGAAAGTTGTGCTCATGTAATTTAACTATGTCAATACTTATGCTTCTTAGTTCATTCTTTGGAGGCATCTGAAACTAACGAGTTACTTGAAAAAACAGCATATATTAATCCAGGTAGCATGTGACATATTTGAACATTTTATTATTTTGTCGAACAAATATGAACATTTTATTATGAAATAAATATCATGGACTGTAAGGGGCTCGGGTATACCATCCCATCAATGCTCTTAATTCCTTTGTCCGTCTTGCTGGAAGGGAAAATGGGCTGATGTTAACATAATTTAGAAGAGTAGGCACACTAGGCTTTCCAAATGCAAGCCTCCACCAATTTGTCTTCTCAGCTTGATTATCTGCTGTTTTTTCACATTTTTTTCTGCACAGAACATATAGTTCAAACCTGTCCTCGTACATTGAAACAACTGACTCGAAGTATTGGTGCAGCCACCATTTAATTGCCACCTTCAAACAGAGAAGAGAGATTAGCATGGGACTAGCAAAACCTAAGAGTGCATGAACATTTGAATACAACCCATATATTCAAGCAATCATCAAAATATGTGGAGGATTCGAAGAGCAAATGCTTATCCAGAAATCATATTATTAACACTGTATCCTTTCATGCCCACTTAAATATATTGGCATGATGGTTGTGGCTGAAAAAACATATCACGCTAACATATAATGAGTATACATGGGAACATCCCACAGTTCAACTCAGCATTTCATCAACCAATGGTACAGTTGGAATCTGCTATTTTCATGTAAACCAATGATCAAGAAAGATGGCTGGTGATAATAAAACCAATGGTGTTGATCATATAAATAAGAATAATAAGTTTTCCTATATAAAGATGAAGAGAACAGACTCACAAGCTATGTCCATACTGGTTTGCACGTGGTTAGGATTAAGAATTTTGTAATCCTAAACTCATCTACAAGAAGGTTTTATCCAGCTTCGAGTTAACCACAAGTAAACTGGCAAGATATAAATTAAAATTTTCGACTTCTCCCCTAATAAAATTATGAAATTAAAGGATTCCTGGAATTGTGAATTGAAGGCGGGGAACATGATCGGATGAAGCATAAATCATCCATAATATTATGTAAAACAAAGTTATAAGGAACCAAAACTATCTTTTCACTGTGGATGCTCAGCTGGAGCCCATGCGCTCCATCAGTTTCTGTCAAGGTCGCTTAACCTGGACTCTTAGTCCCAATAGATTGTTTTTTTTTGTGAGTGGTGCACATGTAACTGCTCTATACATGTTGGAAGGGGTCCTTTAGATGCGTTCTATGTATTTTATTCCCTCTTCTTAATGAAATGAACCACAACTCTCCTGCATTTTTGAGAAAAAAATTGGGCTGTTGCCAGATTCCTAGCACTAAGCACAAATGTGTTCCTTCAGGTGCAGTCAATAGGAAGGCTCCAAGGTCCAAACACCAGTTCTAGGAAAATCCAATGCCTATGATGTTACCAGCTCCCAGTCAACTCCAGCCAGGAACAAGAGCAAAACTAAATTATTTTTCATTACTGGGAACAGGAGGTTCAGTTTCACTTAAAAGTAGAAATTACATGTAAACCTATAAGATTTTCTAATTGCACAATGAACAAGAACTCGGAATCTCATTTGAAGCACATTTGAACAGGGAATACAATATGTCAAAGAACTGGTGAAGCACAATAATAAAATAAGAAAAAAGACCATGTACAATCCACAATTGTTACCTCATTGCGCAACTTTTGAAGTTCTCTTGTTGACAAAGAACATAGAGCTAAGCTGGAACTAACAACTTCAGTAGACATATCACCATCAACTGACATAAGCTCCAGATAAATACTAGCAGTCACATCAGCTAAGGAAATAACCAGGTCCTCCAAAATTCTCGCTCCATGTTCAGCAAGAAATTTAGCATCAAAATAGCTGCCAGACCTGGCATCAGGATAAGAATATCTTTATGCACCTCAGAAAAGACTACTGTTCAGCAAATGGCAAAAGAACAAAATAAGTCTAGACAATTTTGTCCAACAAACAGCAAACTACAATTTCTTTTAAAATAAGTCTAGACAATAGGATGTAATTCTAAAAAATCAAAAGGAATCGAAGAGAAAAGTTACTATAACAATCAACAGGGCCATCTAGTTACCTTGCAGAACCAAATCTTAGGAAAAATAACAAATCCAAATAGAGTTCAGATTTCCCGAATCTGTTAAACCTCTTTGAGATCCTACCATCGTCCTTTATTTTGCTATCTATCATCTTCATAAGTTTCTGAAATATAAAAGGACATCAGTGAATTCAGGCATATCCAATATGGAGGAATGGACAACAGTTCCAAATAGTAACATACTTCATTTGTTTGACCATTTTCCAAGATCTGTTCTTCTTCAATCCATTTCAGAAATGCTGGCTGAATCAAGCCATCTATCAACGTAGTTGTTACTTGCACCCACCTGATCCCGTCAACAAGGTCGGGACTTCTAGAGATATTTCTTACCTGTCAGACCAACTTAAAACAAGTTAACATATTTAGTTCCAATATGTGCAAAAGTTTAAAATGGCTCAAATGTTACTGTGAGCCAATTCCCTCAACGCCATAAAAATTAACATGGCTTCCCTCAATGCCATAATTTATTTCAAAATTCTCTCTATGTCATAGCTTAAAAAATTTATCCCCTCGGTGCCACTTCTGTTTATGATGTGTTATGTTGCTGTTAAGTAACCATAGAAAAGACACATTTACCCCTCTAATGGAATGAAGTAAAATTCGCCTTTTTCCCTCAATACCATAACTATATTTGACTAACAATGCAACGTCAACTCAAACCCATCTGCACATATATGTATTTTTGGGATTATTCGATCAGAAATTATAAACAAAAAAATAGCATGCATGCATCGTAACTGGAGGTCCAGTCACATAGCCAGGCTAATCTACATCATCATGATGGTTATGGTGCCGCATGTGGGGGGGTGGGGGGGGGGGGGTGTGCAGGAGAGTGAAGGTGGAGAGCCCGAGATGCTCGGCTAGTTGATGGACACCCACGGAATTTTAGTGCAGATAGATTCTAGTGCACAATCATAATAAACTCAACAAGGGGAGAGTGCTACTAGCCTACTGCCCCTCTTTTACTATGTGAGTATATATGGGCAATCCTATTCAAACAAGAGTTGTGGTGTGCATCTTGCCTCCATTTCCAGGAGCTGAAATGTGATCAGAAGAAGCCGCAACCTGGGACCACCATGAATGGCAAGCATACTCAAAGGATAGTTTTTCCTATCACTTGTTGGTTCATCCTCTCTGCCGTCCAAATTGGCATCTTGAACGTTTGCTTGTAAGGCTTCAGAAAGTTTATCTCTCACTTCACTCCACATATCGCTGGGGTCAAACCCAGCATTCCTTTCAGGCAAGAACTTTATATCCCTATAAAATTTGCAAAAGGGAATTTCATTAGCAGTCATTTTTCATGCTAGACCAACAGTCTGATATGTAGAGGTAATACTTATGCAGCTGCTAGTCTTACCTACCAGAATCTGAGGAGCTTGGCTCTGTAATCTGTTGATTAACACCCTGATTTCTGGCACGAGGAGATGTCTGCCCAGAGGGTACCACTCCTGCCAAATACGCAAAAACCATGCTGATAGTAAGAAGAGCTTCGTCCGAAATCAGCATTAGACTTGTTGAGACCATGCTCTCAGAATCCATCAGTGGCTTCAGGCAATAACATTTAACTGAAGTTTCCACCCTGTGGTCCCTTCCATGAGAACCAAAAGGAGTAAATGCAACACTTTTCCATTCTGTTGCTGCCCTGGACTTGCATGGAAGGTGAATCTTGAGAGGGCAATCCCTGTAAACAAAGAACGAGTTCGCCCAACAACTAAGTCTTAAGATTATCACAAGGCAGGGGTGGGGGAGGGGAAAAAGAAATACCAACCTCTTAGGCATCCTGATTGACATATTCCTAGGGGAGAGCTTGCTGTTAGACTGGATCCATCTCCCTCGATGCTGGCCTCTCAGTGTGGCCAAGGAACACTCGACCATTAGAGGATTAATAGAGCTCCTGACAACTGTTCAGTGCATCAGAAAAGGTGCAAAGGAAGAAAGAGGCATTGTTTCTTGCATAAGAAAACAAGCATCAGAATTTCTGGTGGACTGAGTCATAAGTCATCAGTGAATTTGTCGAGCAATGAGAAGACTGTGTGGTCAGCCGAAACAGACAATATCCTGATTTATGTTTCTCATCACAAAGCTGTAGCATCCTATTCCTAAGGCCTATAACCTGAAGCCGAAGCTAGAACATTTCAATCAAACAGCAAATGCACAAGAAGGAAGATAAATCTGTCTAAATCCAAATCCTATTTCTTTCTCTGAGGGACACTCATGGCTTCATCGCAGAAGCAGGCTGAGCATCCGGAACAATGTGTCTCGGTGGCAAGCAATCCCCCTAGCGGAAGCAAATGACATCCCTTCTAGCCACCAGTGGCAAGCGCGGGCACCAAGCTGAGGCAGCCCCAGATGTAACAGCATTATACAATTGCCATCTCCCCTAAACCATAACATCGCATCAGTGAACCCAAAACACCACATACATTCCCAGACCAGGATCTAAACAGGGGGGACAGACTCCACATGAATATGAAGCGCTCCTGTGCACTCTTATCTTCCACGGATAGATACAGGCACTCAGGAGCCGACAAAGCAAGATGGAAACAGGAATGGGATGGAGAAAAAAAAACAGAGAGAGAGAGAGAGAGAGATTCAACCTGCAGGCAGCGCGGGATAGCAGGAGGTCCGAGATTGCCTCGGGGCCCTGGCTTCTCCCCCCAGCACGAACTGCTTCCCCGGCAAGGCTTGAAGCTAGCAGGAGCCCTCGATGACTCCCGTGGACCAGAGCTCCTCCTGCTCGCGCCCCTCTTCAGCCTTTCCCCACTCTCCCTGTCGACGCCGTTTGCCCGTTTCTTTCTTGGCTTGTTTTTACCTGCGCCGGAGCCATGTGCGGGGCACGAACCAGCAGCTCCACGTGAGACGTGTTCACCAGCTAGGCCCTGGACCGCGGACCCGATTACTCCATGGAGGACGTCGCAGGCGGCGCAGCGGCTGGCGGCGGAGATAAAGAGCGGGCGGTGTACAGGGACGCGCCTACGCGCGGAAGGAAGAGGGAGCGCTATCGCCGGCGAAGGGTGAGGGTTTGTCTTTTTCATTTTTTTTCTGCAAAAAAAGGGATTTATTTTTGTTTTTCGTGGACGGGAACGGGGAAGTGGGCTGGCTCGGGACCGCGTGACAGCCGACTTGGAACGAGAGTGATCGTTTCTTGGTTTTCGCAGGCTTGGAACCTTTGGGCCGGGTGCTCTGGGCCTTCCAATTCCAAGGGCCACGCTGACACTTACAAAGATATATCCTTCTAATGAAAAGGATACAATGATATATTTCGTTTTTTATTCTTTTCGAAACCGCAGCGGATCTCGTAATTGAGAAATTCACCAAAGATGCATCGCTGCGACCAGCGTCATCCCTACGGTTAAAATAATAGCACCGATTAATTCTAAAAATATATATAACGAGTAGACCGATTGCACACAAGAAAATCTTATTACCAGCTAAGCTATACTCCCGTTTTCATGCTTTTTTGCAAGCTTGAGTTAATTTCATATGCGAATACTTGAATTAATTTCATCAACACTGATTTGTTTAAAAAAACTACATGTTCCTTGGCCATGTTTAAAAAAAGTACACATTTATTTGAGTCTATATTATTTGTGCAGAATTAAATGTAACTTTTTCCTACATAGCCCAAAGAATATTTAGGTTCTTTTGTAATAGATGCTACTATCTGCCTATTTGTTGTGAATTGGACGTTAGCTCAACTGATGATGTTTTTTTACGGTGGAACATGTCCGTTTAGATTTGAGTCTAGTCAGCACCGACGCTTACATTTTCCTAGATTTATGAGCATTTGCATTTGGTGGGGAGTACTGTAAACTTGGAGTTTACAACAAATCCCCGCCCCCCCCCCCCCCCCGCCCCCCCCAGCATGGGTTGCGAACTTATGCAGATCAGTTGATAGGATTGTTTATTGTGCCTGTCCATCCGGGTTGGAGTCCTCGACTCAGCATGAGGATTTAATCAACACTATTATTTCAATGGTAGGCAAATGTACATGTCGACAGTGACTTTTGTGGTAACTTTGTCGATCACGAGATCAACCGGCTCAATCTCTTGGAGGTGCTTATAGAGGTAGACTCACATGCTATTCATAGGGATGAGTGTGTGTGCATTTATAGGGTCTACATTTGTAATTCGCAAAAAAAAAAAGAATAGCAAAGGTTGCTGAATGCTCTAAATTCTAAATGAGGTAGTGTTGTCAACTTAGTCGGGCATAGGGAGTGTTTGGATCCCACTCGCTAAAGTTTAGTACCGTCACATCGGATGTAAGGATGTTAATTAGATGTATTAAATAAAGATTAATTAAAAATCATTACATAAACGAGGGCTAATTTACGAGACGAATCTATTAAGTCTAATTAGTCCATAATTATACAATGTAATGCTACAATAAACATGTGATAATTATGTCCTAATTATAGCTTAATTAGGCTTGTTAGGTTCGTCTCGTGAAATAGACATGACTTATACAATTAATTTTATAATTAATTTATATTTAATATGTATAATTGTCATTTATTTAAGAACTAAACTTTAGCCTCTGGATCCAAACACCTCTACAGTCTAATGGGTCCTGTACAAGAATGAATTTTTTCTACGTGTCATCAATTTACAAACATGTTGGGTACGTGAGGAATCGAACGATGGAGATATGGTAAGCACCTGTACCTTTAAAAATCAGAAGCTTCCTATGGCGTGCAAAGATAGAATCCAATTCTCTGATCAACCTTAACAATTGGCAAGCCAATAGTTCGTGCAAACTTTGTAGAGCTAGCTGAGGAAACTGCAATCCACATAATGCTTACAAAATAATAGAAAATGATGATTTGTTTTCATTTTCTTCTACTAAATATGGCATATGATAAAGCTACTGTCAGTTATAAACAAAAACATCACATTTGAAATTAAATTTGCAATAAGATAATTCAAGGTATAAAAGAAGAACAATTGAAATTGAAATATTGGAAATTGACTGGGTATACTATTGGAAATTTGGAACGACCGAGGCCCATAATCAGAACAGATACACTATCGAAATAATTGAGATGTAATATCCAAAATATTTAAATACAAAATCGGAACAATTTAAATTCCATTGGCCGTTGTTCCAAGACTCTAAAAATAACAAATATATTCAGTTCAAAAATTAAAAAAATAATAAAACAATAAATATGTGCAATATTCAATTAACCAAGACCAAAAAAGAAAAGAAAACATAAATGGAGAAAGTGAGGAGAGAAAAGAGAAAAAAACTAGGATAACATAGTCTCTCTCACTAAATTTCTCTCTCTCATAGCTAAGCAAGTCTTCCTCTACTATACTTGGACCAAATGAAAAGGAAGAAAAATAGCCGTAGGATATTTTAGCATGTTCTGGCCCTATTTGGATTAGATGAATTTAGAAGGAAAAAATGAAGGAATACAAAATGGAGGAAAGGAAGTCACTATGAGCGTTTGGAACAAAGGAATCATCTTCATTCCTCTTATTTTCTTTCCTTCAGAATGCCCGAGGCAACCCATACGAAGGAGAGAAGAAAAATTGAACAGAACCGAGCCTACTATGGTTGATGTCCTTCTCCCATCTTGAATAGAATGTCAGCGATGAGCTATTATCATGTATCCCTCTCTCAAGCTGGCGCAATAGCCACGACGGGCATTCTCTACGCCATTGTCTTACCATCTGCATGGATAGACGATTGTCATGCCCTCGTCGTTAGTGTCACGACACATCTAATAAACAGATTGGAAGAATATTTAGAGTGGAACAAGCCATTACTTAGGAGATTTAGAGGCTCTCTCTTTCTCCCTCTCTTAAGTTCTGCTCGGTAAATTACCTAACTTTCCCTCTGACTCATTCAATTGGACGGCAAGCAGGAGAAAGAAGCACCAGCTGCAAGATCGAGACACCTGTATCATCTGTGATCAAGAACCTGAAACATTTGTTCACCTCCTCATAACATACACTTACAGCAGGCAAATATGGTTCTCACTGCTCTCTGGATGCGGCTGGCAAGATCTTACACCCACGCCCACTGAATCTTCCTTCGTGGACTGGTGGACTGCTGCAAGGAAACGGTTGCAGCGATCCGAGCGTCGGGGTTTAGACTCTCTTGTGGTTTTGGTAGCATAGACTCTGGCTTGAACGGAATGGGCGCACGTTTAATCGACGGGCCAGAACGATCAGCGAGCTACTACGAGTGATCAAGGATGAGATAGGCCTGTGGGATGATGCTGGTTTCTCCACGGTCAGCACGATTGCGGTAGCACTAGGTTTGCAGTCGGGTCGCCAACCTGTGATCATGTAACGTCTTTTTCAATCCTAGTGTGCTCCTGCTCGTCACCAACTCCGTTGACGTAGTAGCTTAGGCTATAATTTTCTCCTCCTCTTCATGAAATACGTGCCAAGGCTAAAAAAAATGAAAAGACATAATAGTGATAATCAATCCGTTCAAAAAAGGGAAAAGTTCCGGAGCACCTTTTAGTTGGAGAGATACGGCCTTTGCAACATCAAGTGCCAATCTAGAAAGTAAACCCATATCTTTTAATTGCAGTTGTACACTTGTCACCTTACCGTATTCAAAATATCAGAGAAGCAAAGTCAGATACCCTGCTTTTGCTGCATGAAGATAAGCGATCGGTTAAACAAGTCTATCAGGTCAGCTAGATTCCCATTTCGGCAGTATTTGATTTGCACATGATGCACACTGGTGGAATATAAACCCAATCACTTACTACGATCGACTCATGGACTGACATACAGATGGAAAGTTGCTAGCCAGTATTGATATATATCATACATATCGATCAATTGGAAGAATGTCAAAAGGACCGGCCAAATGTCAAAAGGAACTACGGATTTGAAAAATGCTGAACAAGTGTATGGTGAGAAACCATTATTGAACTTTGATGGATAGTGTTGGTCATGGTAGACATGATAATTATGGTAGGTCAGATAGGGTTTCAATATAGGTTATTTTCTGATGCACGGAAGCTGAATCTCTGTCGTTGTTAATTCCAGAGTCAATTACAAAGAGTGGCGGAGTATTTTGACTTAGATATGTGCATTGGTACGATGTAAAATTTGTTAATTTTCTCAAACTTTATAACTACAATCTTACCATATGCGTGCGACAAGAATTGGAGGATATTGGTAGTATATATTATGCGCATTAATTCGGTGTCATATTAAATATTATATTGATAATAGAATGAATAAATAGGATAGAGAACAAAGATAATATGTATAGGATGTGACTTTGGCACGATATCAATACATGATCTAATGTACTAGGTCCATTTTTATAGACGCAACACAATAATTATTAATTGTTTGTTCGATAGAGTTCCAAAGAAACAACATAAAACTATACATCAAAGATATGAATTAGGAGTAGCCTAAACCAAACTAACCTCGCCAAAAATATGCTTTGGTAGTCCACCTTGTATGGTACTCATATTCGAGGCAATACCGCGGTTAGTTTACAGAAAAATTCATCACCCACACGAAAAATTTAGTTTAAGAGGTTCTCTGACCCGACGGGGGAAGCCTGGTCGCTCTCGGGACAAAGAGCGGCGCGGGCGGAACCCTCGCGCCGCCGCTTCCCCAACCCCGCCGCGCACCCCTCCGTGCGGGGCCATGATGATTGTGGTGGCCCCTCTCCTCCCTTCTCCCCGTTCTCCTTCTCCGTCGAGCCCCCTGTGGTGCCCGCCGCCGGGGTGGTGGCCTCCGGCTCTACCTGGGGGCCAGATCTTGGGGAGGGGGGAGCCCCTAGATCCACAGCTCCCGTTCGATGTTCGGCCGTCCGGCGGCGCCGTGCTCGGCGGCTCCTTGGTGCCCACTGCCGGCGCGGTGCCCTGCAGGGCGGCCAGATTTGGGGGCGGCCTCTGGTTTTATGCATCGGGCCCCCGTAGGTGCGAACCGGAGATGCGGGGCGATGTCACCGTGGAAATGGCTTCGGGGGCCGCCGAGGTGGCGGCCTGGTGTCGAGCCGTGGCGTGCCGGCTTGCCTGCTCTAGTCCGGGGTGGGGTTTGGTGTCTCACTGACGGTGGCGGCGTCTGGGGAGGCGCTGGCCCTCATCCTGGCTCTATCCTTAGCATCGACGTCCCCGGTAGTCCGGCTCATGGTGGTGCCCTCCCGTCTTCGTCCCAGTTGCACCGCCGCCTCTCTACTGCAGGGCCCATGTTTCCATCTTCAACTGGATTCGTTCGGTGTCATCCTTCGGGGTGGTGCTGGGAGCAGGTGCTTCACGGGTTCGCCCGGTGTCGCCCCCAATTGAGGGTGGGTGGCCTCCGGGTCAATGGCAAGTTCTTGTTCTGCCAACTCCGGCGGAGTTGGTGGTGGTCCTAGTTCTTATGGGGTCTTGTACGTTAGTTTCGGCGATGGCGGTGTGGATGTTGCTCGGTGGTTATCGGATCTAAGACCCATCAATCCACTAGGGAGTACCCAAGTGGTAGATTTGTAGAACGGGAATCGCTGAGTTGAGTAGCTTGAAGGTGACACAAGGGACAAGATTTAGACATGTTCGGGCTACCTGACGGTATAATACCCTACGTCCTATGTCGGTGGTGGGTTTGTATTGCTTGTGCTCGATAAAGCTTCAGAAAGCTAGGTCGAGCTTTATAGTTACAATGGATGGATCCCCTCATGGGATTGCCCTAGGCCGCCTCATATAGGGTGACGGTCTAGGGTTTACAAGTCGGTTTCAATCTAAACCTACTAGATTACAATTGGAATCGTGTTCAAATAAGTTTCTCCAGATACCCCAGGATATCCGGAGTGCAGTCTGCCGCGCCTTCACTAAACTTGTTCAGCAAGTCGGAGGTTCCTTGTGGGCCGCTTAGGGGTCGGCCCACACCCTTGTCAGATGTGGGCCCAGGTCGGCCATTATCTCCTCTGTTCATGGGCCCAGTAGTACCCGTATCCCACAGTGGTAGTCGTGTTTGGGCTGGTTCTGCTGGTTCTTTGGGTGGTGAACCGTAAGCTTCAATCTGGCGGGCTGGATCGGGCAACGATGTTTCTCTGTTGGGGGCGTTGCTCATAGAACACTCCCTTTGGCGGGTTAGCGGAAGTATCCTAGGTGAAAAACCTAACGTTGGCGCCGGCTCGACGCCTTTGCCTTACTGAAGGCGTTGTTTTTAGAGTACCTTCTAGAGCCGCAATGTTGGTGCTTTGGACCCGACTTCCGGTCTGGTCTTGCAGGTTATGTGATGGATTCATGACGTTTTAGGTTTTCCGCCTAGAGTAGCTTTGTGTTATCTCTGGCTTATCACCTAGAGGGTCATGTTGCGGAGTCATAGGTAGTTAGGTTGTCAGCGGACTTGTGCTTCATGTAAAACTGATAATCCCAGTATCTTTCGCTTTATATATAAAGCTGGCTAAGTTCATTGGAAGAACAAAATTTAGTTTAACCACCTGCCCCTCGATTTGACCTCTTGTAATAATAAACCAGGTGCCTATTAGATATCAATCATAGCCAACTGCAAACTGAAACAGAGAGAACAGATTCTGATGGTACAAGAGAAGTTATACAAATGTCAAAGGGTTGCATCAACAAACAAAAAGTTGTGGAGGAGGCACAACAACCGGTCAAACATTAGGCACTGCATGGTCAACTTGATTATTCCCTTCATTCAGGCATATGCATGCTTTTCTGAGTGCTTTTTAACCCTATAAATACTTGAAGAACAGGGCAGTATAGACACAAATTCAGATCGAAAGAGGAGGGCCTTGCACGAGGACCAGAGTTGATTCGGTAGCCAAGGATGACTTGCCTATGTCGATTGCTGCTGTCTCTGTCTCTTGGTGAGTTTAGTTATGATGAGCATAGGCATGTCTTCCTTGGCTACTCGGAGTAGCTCTCGTCGCCCATGGAAGGCCTCACTCTTCTTTCCTCATTCAAAAACCATCAAGTTATATAACTGATTGGTAGGTCGGAATGTCGGATATACAGTGTAACGTATCTGACTCTGCCACCACATATATCCACCGTCCATTGTTTACCAGGCATTTGAATTTGATGAGTTGTTTAGCGATCTTGAAGGATGGGAAAGACCCACTGTCGATAGAGACGGTTGTAAATGGTGTGCAAACTGCAAAGACAGCAAGAGAGAGATCTGTATTTGTGGTAGGAAAAACTGTTGTTTAATTCTAGTTAATATTTAAAGATAGAACTCCATTGTGCAGAATATGTTTATGCTGTAGTAAAGCATATAGTTTTTTTTGCATAAACACCATAGACCTGTCGTGTTACATGCATCTTTTCTCCAATTAGGACCAATACGTCGGTGTCATCTAATAGGCGGTCTCATACATTGATACGTAATCTTGAGATGACTTATCAGAAAAATAGATTACTGATTTAGTTGTCTCATAGTAATACAAAACCTCTTAATATATGGAGAAATAAAAAAATAGTATTAGTTACATATCGACAAAACTCGTACAATGATTGGGAAGTTATCTCATAGTCCTAAAATTTAACTTATGAGGCACGATCTTATTCTCTCATCTCGCTCTCTCTCCTCCATAAGAGTAAAAATTCTCTCCTCCATAAGAGTAACAATTCTATCAGACCACTGACGTGTAACAGTGATGCCCTGTTCGGCTGGCTAGTGGCAGGTGGCTGGTACTGGTTTATGCTGAGAGAAAAATACCGCTGACTGGTTGGTGGCTGGTGCTGATCTGTTCTGAGAGAAAAGTACCGCTGACTGGTGGCTGATAAGTCCTCTAGACTCTATGTACTGAGCATAAATTTTCAACATGGTCAACATTTCCTATAACTGTCTAAGGGCGTCCTCAACGGTGATCTACGTCGCTAGCAAACGTTCGAGGTGGAGCCGTGGGAACATATAAAGGCAAAAAGCTAGCGAGCACTCAAGCGCTTATTATCTCGCACATCTTCGATGGTGGCTGTGGGAGCAACTTCGTGGGCTATTCCCAGGGATTTTATTTCTGTGTTTTTAAGAATATCACAAGTAAACAATTAATTTATAGATGAAATGATTCATACAATGCATTGTTTCATTTTGATGTTTTATAGGCAATGCATGCAAGACACAAACTTGTTGGAAACTGTGTATACATCATCTCTCCTCGTTAACTCTTTAACACATCATCTAAAATCATCATTTGACACCCTATTTAATGTGTATGAAACTCTATGAAATCTTGCACTGGAACTGGCCTTATATCCCAGCGTTTTTCAGCTTTGGAAGAAACAAAAGCACATTAATAATGCATGGACCCCACAATTTTCTGTTCCTAGCACCTCCACGTAAGCCGGCGACGTCGCCAGCTCCGCTGGGGACGCCCTTAGACAGTTATAGGAAATGTTGATCATGTTGAAAATTTATGCTCAGTGCATAGAGTCTAGATTAAACTCAGTAGTTGTGCAAGAGATATTTATACTAGGAAGGATCGGCGGCGTTGCCGCGCGTGATGGTCTATTTGGCAGAGCTCACTATCGGAGAACATCACATCCGCCCCCTCATAGGCCGCGACACATTTTAGACCCGGTGCTAAGTGTGCATCAGCACCGGGTCCCACGGATATGAGCGGGGGCGGCGCGCAGGGGTGGTAGGCTGAGCACATTAGCACCAGGTCTTGCGACGATCCGGTGCTAATGTGCTAACATTCGCACCGGTTGCAGCCAACAATCGGTGCTGATGTGTCCAAGGCCCTTTAGCACCGGTTGCTGGCTGCAACTGGTGCAAATGTGAGAGCAGTAGCACCAGGTCTTGCCACGACCCGGTGCTAATGGGCTCGTATATAATACATTCCCTTCTCTCGCCCGAGCCAGCATCAACACTTGGAGCTGTGTTCATGTTGTGCTCGGGACAGGGGAGGTGCTGCCAAATTTTTTAAGAAGGTATGATCCATGAAACACTCACATGGAAGACTGACTTTCCAGTAAGCAAGTAATTTGTACGTGTAGGTCTCTGCTAACCTATTATATGAATTTTACTTAACTTTATTTTTTGATCGACGGTGTCGCCAACAGGGGTCGGGAAATAATCTATATGCATACTATGTTTGTGATAACATGCTCAATTGGTTGACGAAAAAGATGACTCACCATGATGTTATGGTAGTAACACATTTTTAGGTTTTAATTTGATATATTTACTATATTTGTAGAAAAAACACTTGATTTTGTAATAAATGATATTATTTAGAAATATATGGCTTCATTTAATGATAATGGGATTCATTTATAATAAATAATAATATTATTAAATTTGAATTAATAAGTAAGGCACTTTGTTTTATAATAAAAGATTATTTAGAAATATAGGGCTTCATTTAATAATTACTATGTTTGTATTAATAAGAAAAACACTTTTGTTTTATAATAAATGATTATTTAAATATAGACGGATATTTGTATTTGTAAGTAAAGCATTTATTTTATATTAAATGATTATTAATTGCACAATTTTTGTCTTCAATTCCACGGAATTAATATTTCCAATTATTTGCAAATTATAGATTATGAGGCTGGAAGAAGATAGACTCGATCAAGAGAGAATAGACGCAATTGCAGAACAACTCATTGGATGGATTTGGGACGAGGTCGTTAATCCCCGTGGAGAATTCCATCTCCCCCTGGAGGATGTGCCGTCAAGTCGTTCCTCTAGTCGGATTTCTTAAGTTGTAATATACAATTCAAATATATAACTCTAGTTGTATATCTAAATTATAATATATATATATATATATTCTATTTTGATTATATGTCTAGCTAATATGAATATATAGTACTACATGCACGGCAGCTGAATACATGTTTGAATACGTATCATAATACATATATAAACATATATAAACGTACATGCATGACGGCTGCAAAAAGTAACAAAAAAAAAGAAATCCAGGCCCTTTAGCACCGGTTGTATACACCAACCGGTGCTAAAGGCCCTCCTATCCCCGCTGTGTAGGCAGGGCCTTTAGCACCGGTTCACCCCTTTAGCACCGGTTATGCTACCCGGTGCTAAAGGGCCCCTTTAGCACCGGAAGTTTAGCACCGGTTGGGAATCCGGTGCTGAAGCCCGTTCCCAACCGGTGCGGATGTGATGTTCTCTGGTAGTGGCTCCACCTAATTCTGATTCTATATGAGAGTTGATTCTCTGATCGAAGTGATTATGTAATTGAAAGTGATTCTCTTTGGTTCTCTATCGTAAACTCTCAAAATCAGGATAGAGAATCACTTCACAGAATCAGGAGAATCTACTTTTTTTCAACTCACAACCCCCTAGTTCCATTCAGAGAATCACTTCACAGAATCAGCGAGAATCACTTCTCTCTGGAGAACTGTTTGACAGAGCTTCTCCTGAATTCACCAAAAAATCAGCTCTGAGAGCTCTACCGAACAGGGGCTGAGTCAGCGCCACTTTGTATCGTATTTTCGTTAAATTGCGCAAAATGTGTCTGGCGATTGGTACAGGCGTGTGCTATCAGCACCGGTGTATTTTAAAAATATTTTATAGAAATATGAACACTTGTAACGACAATTCAGTGGATGGTAGTGCTAAATATTGTTATCTGAACGTAGTAGATGAGTAAAAGCTATATTAAAGGAAGCGAGAGTTTGAATACAACAGCTTGAAGAAACACATTCACCACATATGATAATTTGCACCACAGACGCTGATTTTGGATATACCCTCACATGCACTATTCTCTGTATGTAAAACTGGAAAATATTGGAAGTACAAAATGTTAAATTTGTATAAGATAATAGAAGCATATATCTTGCAAGGAGGCGTGGGAGGACATAATAACGGGAAATGAAAATAATGGACGCACACTGACGATGTACCTGCCTCTATGCCCCTGCATGCAAGTCAAAGTACGGTTGTTCGACCACAGTACTCTATGCCTTGGAGCTACAGTACTACATGCCTTGGTTGAGCAGGGATTTCTTCGGCGATAAGAGGTGCCATATTGGTGATTGGATCTTTTTTTCACCACACACGGAATATTGAGAAAAATACCGCAGACTGACTGGTGGCTGATGCTAGTCTGTGTAGAGAAAAAAATATTGTTGGCTGGCTGCTGAAAAGGAGAAATTTCAATATTTGCCACCAAATTCGACTGCCTCACTTCTCTTGCCATCTAATTCGATCGACTTCTGAAATTTGCCACCCCGCACTCCAATTTCTTCGATACAAGGGATTATGTCGATTTTTCTCCAAATCTCACATTTTCTTTTTCTTTTCCTCATTACAGACCATGTAAAAAGACATGTTTGCCCCTGAGCCTTATTGTTTTAGCCTGTTTGGAACTGCAGGCATCTCTACCATACGAGCTCCCTCTCTGTCCTACTTCTCTCTCGTCTCTCTCGAAGAACAGAAGCCGCCGCCGCCGTCGCTAAGGTTCAACTCCCTGAACTGGAGGGGCGGGTTTGGGCGGTCGGAGTGGCGTGAACCAGCACCATGATCCCCTTCGAGGTCCCCCCTGGGTAAGATTGTAGTTCCCTCTCGCTCTCCTCTCTACCAAGTTCTACCAAGTTATCTGTTTGATTTGGGGGAAGACGAATCTGTGAATGAATAGGACGATTAGGCTTCTACCGACTGATACGTATACTTGTGTTTTTTTGTTGGTACTCGTTAGGATCGATTCGGGTGCAGCATTTAAACTATGTGTTCAGATTTCTCAGTTTTCAGCCAAGCTAGATGATGGAAATTGTACTTATGTGCCACGAAAATATGATGAATGGATTGTTGACTATCGGTATTGTACCTTGGCGATGATAGAACAGGAAGTGGCAAAAAGGGTGAACTGGGGAAGCCGTCAGCGGCTTAGAATTTCTGAATTTGACATGGGCAGTGGTGGGGAAAGGGAGTTGATGGATGATAATGCTTTGGCAGTTGCTTTCTTTGAAAGTAAGACAGAACATAAGCTGTTTTTGTTTGTGGATGTTGAGGATAAACCCCTAGAATTGATTTCCAAATCAGGTGTTTCAGAGGCAGTCATGAGCAATGCAGCCATAGATAGTGGTAGTGCACAATTAAATTCATTTGCATTTGGATTTTTTGACAGTGAGACTACTAATTGGACATGGTTTATGCAGCAGCTGCAAAAGGCGATTGGGAATCCACCGTACCTAGCAATAAGTTCAGATGCTTGCAAGGGCTTAGAAAATGCTGTGAAGACAGTGTACCCTTGGGCAGAGCACAGAGAGTATTTTTTTCACTTAATAAGGAATTTTGTCAAGAAGTTTCAAGGAAAAGTATATGGAAGAATGTATCCGGCAGCTAGAACTTACCAGCCTGAATATCATGAGTACTGCATGAACAAGATGTATGCAGCAAGTAAAAAGTTGAAGCAGTGACAAGTCAGGAGGTGAACACCAGGACAACTATGGAAGTGCCTAGCCCAAGTAAGAGAAAGAGAGCAGTCAACAAGAAGCTCATACCAAGGAGGGCCATGGAATGAATGTTATGGGCTTGTAATAATTTAGCTGAAATCAGGAAACTATGGACCTGTATGCTATGATGATGCTTTTGTACTATCTACTTGGATGACTATGTATCTGGACAGGCTTGTATGGCTAAATTTATGAATTTCTGAACTTCTATTGGATTATATTCTATCTGGACAAGCCTGTATGGCTAAAATTTATAAATTTCTGAACTTCTATTGAAAATTTAACAAAAGAGGCGGCACTTCTGCTTGTTTCTGTTCCAACCGACAACATTATTGTTTTTGTGCACCAATGGGAAGGAATTCTCAATATCTGTTCTGGTTCACCAATGCACATCTTAGAATATCTGGCAACAGTTTATTGATAGAAAGAAGCTCCAATTCATTACAGACAGTACATTTTTTCAGACATCATAGACAATTCATTTACTTCATTACAGCCACAAAGATGACCAACAACAACAAAATACACATGTTGATGATGGTGAAAACTACACAACACCAATTAATTCTAGGTGCTCTATTCTTCATGACTACGACCTGCTCCTTCACCTCACCAAGTTGAAGCTTCAGATCCTCTAATTCTTCCAGCAGCTCAGGAACAACATTGAGTACACTGGGTGAACCTAAATATCCATTCCTTTGAAGCCAATCCTCATAGTTTTCTTTGAACATATACATATGACATGATGTAGGATCCTACAATGTGTAGCATAATATCAGTTCACTCCAAAAATATTTTATCACCACACACATTATACAGATGACACAATCATACAATTTCACCCAACAATTCGATTAATTTGGCACAAATTGCATTAAAGTGAAACACCTAAATGTGAATTGCAAGAAATCACTTACAAATTGATAATTTCTTGGGCACTTGAAAAAACGTTTGCCAAGGTTTTTGTGGGAGTTCACTGTGGTCAGCGCAATAATCCTGATGTCCTTGCAGTAGGGGCCAATGATCAAGGGCAAGCCCGTCTCCTCATCAAGCACGGGTCCAGGCACAACATCAAGAGGCTGAGGTTGCGGTGGTGGCTCAAGAACAAGCGGCGCTGTGTATCGCCTAACCCTAGCTTGGCTGGATCCTCGCCTATGGGAGCTCGAGGATGATGCCCGTGACATCACAAACGGAGGAGGTGGCCCCTCGACTGTGGCGCAAGCACAAGCCGGTGCGGCACGAGGGCGAGTAGGTGGGCGAGCTAGGGCGAGGAGCGCAGGCGAGCACCTGTGCAGCAGCGGAGGAACAAGGAGCGACGATGAGAAAAAACGAGAGACAGGAGAAGACCTCGATGCCTGTTAGGAGATAAGGCCAGGGGCAAATATGTCAGCTTAGATGGCTACAGAATAAAAGAAACGGTAAAAGAGAAAGAAAAGGAGAGAAATCGACAGAATCCCTTGTATCGAAGAAATTGGAGCGCGAGATGACAAATTTCAGAAGTCGATCGAATTAGATGTCAAGAGAAGTGAGTCAGTCGAATTCGGTGGAAAATATTGAAACTTCTCGCTGAAAAGCAGCCGAACAAGTTGTTGTTTTAGCTTTTTCGAATAGGATGAGTGATGGATCGATACAACTTTCATAATTTTAAGAAATACCGTTACAATTCATCTATTCAGATTCATATCATTATAATTCTAAAGTTACTTGATATACACTACTACTCACCTTTTCAACGTGTTTCTCAGAAAAATTGGATCTAAATGCCCATGTCTTGTTCCTCTCCCCACGTTCTCATGTTCGTCTCCAGGCCAGCCGGCCATGTCCCCGACATGCAGCAGAACGCTCGATCCTTGTTTATAAAACTTAACTCTTATGTGTTTAGCTTAGATTTACAATTTAATGTATTGCATTCTTCCTTGTTTTTGTATTGTACGTAGGAATAAACTTTTTGGCGTGGTCAATTCAATTTCATGCAATGTTGACACAGGAGCTGTGGTGTAGCCGTGTAGTGATCATAGTTAGCATAACCTAGTTTCCAAAAGTGAATCCATGCATGTTTCAACCTAGGTTCATATTCCTTCCGCCCTGCGTCGCCCATGCGGTCGACTCGGGAGGGGCGTCATCCGCACCGCCTACGCGTCGCCGCCGCCGCCGCCTCCTCTGGCCCTTGTCTCCCCTTGTCACCGGCCTCTCGGTGGCAAAGGGAGCGGGGTCCATTCTGATCTACTGTCTTCCTTCTAGTAGATCTATTTTTTTATTAGATTTATTTTCTTTCAAATAGTTTTCCTTTCCTCCACAATAATTAGGTTAGATTGTAGATCATCTCTTCGATGTCTTCAATCTGGCTTTTTACTCCGTACTGGATCTCTTCCAGTGGATATGTCGTTTTCTTCAGAGGCGTCGTGTTCTTCGTTGAGGGATCGAGGTATGTGTAACGCCCGCGTTTTAATCTCTGGGAAAATCACCTAAATAACACACCCGGTAAAATTGTTTCAAATCGCTTTACCACCGAGCTCCCGTTCCCGCCAATCTTCCCGCCTCGTTTTTCCCCCTCTTTAACCTGTCCGCCTTGCTATCACCGCTTCCTTTCCGTCCCATCCCGCGTCGCCCGCTCTCGGGTCGACCGCCGGGCCACCCATCTCTGGCCGACCGCTTGTAGACTCGCCGCCGCGAATCCCGCCGACCCCGCCCCTTTTTCCCCTCTCCCTCTTCCTTTCTCCCTTCCTTCCTTTTTCTCTCCTTCTTCTTTTTCTTTTCTCTCTTTTCCCTCCCTCCTCTGTTTTCCCCACCCGACACCCTTCTCTGCTCCGCACGCCGCCGGTCGCCCCCCCCTCTCCTCTCACCCCGCCATCACCGGCCGGCCTCTCCTCCTTCTGCTCGCCGCCGGCCCCACCCTGCTCATCCCTCTGCTCACTCCTCGCCCTCCATCGTGGCCCCGCCACCGCCATCGCCGGCCACGGCCACCGCCGCTCCGACCGCCGTACTCGGCACTCGCACGTGCACGCCACCGCCGACTCAGTCACACACACACTCAGCTCCGCTCCGCACCACGCCACCACACTGCCGTGCCGACCACCGCTCTACCGCACTCGCAGCGCACGCTGTCGCCGCCGGCCGTCCCCACCACCGCTCGAACACGCCGACCGCCGCAGCACGCCCTCCGCGCGCAAGCACGCCACCACCGGCCCCGCCACGGTCCTTTCACCACCAGACAGCGCGCACGCCACATCCCGACGAGCACAGGGCCGCCCGTACCACCAACCGCCTTCAATTCGCGCCACCCACCCGCCATTGCCGCCGCCGAGCATCTCCCCTCCGCTCCCTCGTCGGCCCGTCCCCTCGCCGCCCATCCCCGCCTATAAATAGGCCCATCGGCTTCCTCTTCACCACCACCCGCTCGCTCATCTCCCAGCTCGCCACCACGACCGACGCAGCACCACTGCCGCCGTACTCCGCCACCGCCACCGCCCCGGGCTCACGTGGGCAGCTCACCACAGGCCACTCCAAGCCAAGCAGACAGCACCCGGAGCTTCCCCTCCACTCCCTGCAGCTCGACCACCCACCAATTGACCTTTCCCGCCACCATAGCGCCGCCGCCCCGCTCGCCGTCGCCGCCGTTCCACCCCCTTCTGCTGTGACACCGCTACAAGCCACCACCACGCGTGGTAAGCACCTCGGTGAGCTCGCCACGAGCTCCTCTTGCTGTTCCGCTAGCTCTAGTCCACCACCGCCGCCCCTTGCGCCGGCGCCACCGCCGCCGACGACCACCACCCCCTTCCTCTGCTCTGTCGCGAGGAGAAAGAAGGCACTTTTGTGCATAACCCCCTGAAAATTGCCCTATTCAACCCGCCGTCCACATAAACAGGAACCCCTCTCTCTTGGGCGCTTTGCACAAAACCCCCTGAACTTGAACCTAATCAACCCGCGGTCCAACGGTTACTATTCTCTCTCTCTCTGTTGACTTTACCCGAGGCCCCTGAGCTTTTCCATATTTACAAAAAGGTCCTTTTCCTTTAAAACAGCCCCTAAACCCCACTAAACTCGTCATTTCATGCGCCAAATTAATCCCGTTTGACCCCAAACTCCACCATAAGATTCACCAATATATTTCCGCCAAATCCAACCCGTCCCTACCCAAAAATAATCATGTCATTATCATTCGCTCTCATTTTCCGTTCTTTCTTCTGGAGCTCAATAAAAGCTTTTTCTTTTATTTATTGGGTGTTTGCTTGTGTGTGCCGTAGACTCCGCTGTGAACGAGGAAGGACTCGAAGAGGAACAGTGCTACGAGCAGGAGCTTGGAGACCAAGACCCCGGGCAGGAATCCCCCGAGGGTTGGGAGAACGGCAAGTGCAATCCCACCCTTTGATGCATATTGTTGTCCTAGTTTTTATAAACACAACCTATGGCCTGATTTATAAAACTTGCATGTTTTTACTGCTAAACCCGGTTGGATAGCCATCCCTTGATTGCTATGACTGCTTCCTTGACAACCCAGATTAATGTTTAAATATGACAACGCTCTGTTTAAATGTTGGTCACTGCTAGAAATGCTTAGGAAGGCTTTACTACTATACACTCCTTTAAAATCACTTGGTGTTTACAAAAGCAACCGTGTGCGTGCTTTAAAATAAAAGAGATGGTTTGTGTAAATAAAATGAGTACCCGTGTGGGATGAGACAGACGGTATTTCCGCGTGAAATACCGAGGTGAGCTCGAACCGGTGTGGTTGAGCATGGTGGGAGTTGTCTATCCTATCACAAGTTTTGGGATGATGTTGTTGTGTCATCTAGCCTAACCCATTTCTCTGTACCACCACTCGACCGTTGTATGTGGCAACGGCCTAGCATAAATCCCACTAGTTGAGCTGCTGGTTATGTGGTGTGCTGGTGAGCAACAGAGGGCCATGGAGTCGGGGGTACGTTCTATGTGAGGTATGCCCCTGGTTAGAACCTCGTTGGTAGGTTGCTAACCCCTGGTCGCGTCTGTGTTAACTTGTCAGTTTAGCTATGGTGGGTAATGGCTTTGATAGGAGCTGCACTGGCACTAAGGTGTTCTTGTTGTGGTAGCCTACTTGTGGTTGTGTACACCTCTGCAGAGTTAAAACCTATCTGGATAGCCGTGCCCACGGTATTGGGCGAGTTACGGCTTGGTCACTTCACTAGTCCCCGGTTTTGGTGTAAGAAAGTGTTGGTGTTTGACTGAGCTGAGAAATGTTTTGACATGGGCTACGACAGATGGGAAATCTGGTAGCAACAAAATCTTGTACGAAAAGTATTACTTTTACTGTTCCTTTTAAAAAGTAGTATTTGTGAAAACCCATTGCGAAAACCAACCCCTTGCATGTGTAATAAAATTTGCTTTGCTGCTAAATAAACCGTAAGCCTTCCTTGTTGTTATCCTGAGCATATTTCTGTTATACCCCTCCGTGGTTGTGGTTGTGCTTGCTGAGTACGTATGTACTCACCCTTGCTTAATCTGTTGCAGAGGCAGACCCGGACTTTGTGCCTGAGGATATCGTCTAGTGGGGTTCGTTCCGCACCCAACCTTTGCCTGTGTGTTAGGGCCACCCACTGGAAGCCGCATGCGTTGCCACTCTGATGAAGACCTCTATGTTATCAACCTTTTTATCTGGAGCTTAGTGTTAGTTCTGTTTGTCGTGGCCCTGCAATGCCACCGTCTCCCGTAATGTTGTTTTTGTACTGAACTATCTGTTGTAATAATGTGAGCCAGTATCCTGGGACTGGTACTTGTATCACATTAAGTTCTCTCTTTCGAGGGAACGCTTCAGTATGCTGGCCTAATCATCTTTGAGGAGGGATTGGATCTGTTTTCCCCTCTGGTGGAACTATCTTTCCGGTCGTCGGTGCTACTACCGGCAGCGTCGGATCTACTCTTCCGGCCGATGTTGGTGATGGCTAACGGCGGCGGCAGATCTTATGGTCGGTTCAACCTTCAGAAGATATGGTCGATGTGCTTTCGGCGTATTTTACTCCATACCGTTGTTGAGCATACAACGTCTGTTTTGCGGCCTTCACATGTGTGGGGTTTTCTGTTGGTTGGGACTGTGGTTCTCGAGTTCGGATCTGGTGCTGTTCCACGACGATGGAGTTTTCCAAAGCAGTGGACGGCGTCGGTTGCGAGGAAGATAAAGGTAGAGACCTAGTGACATGCTTCAATGTAATTTTATTTTATATTGAGGTCTCAGTTGTAAAAGGGGTTATATTTTAATAAAATCCGATCCCTCTAAAAAAACCTAGGTTTGTATTTAACATAAATGAGAGAATTTTCTAAGAAAATATTAACTCCATTCCAAATTGTTATTCATTATTGTTTTCTCATATGTTTATTCATTTGTTTTATTTAAAAATTTTATACAAATACACAACATAATAATTCATGCTTAAAGTACATTCGAATCAAGAACAAAATAAATAATACTGACATAATTTTTTGAATAAAATGAATGATCAAATATTATTAGAAAAAGTTAACAACGAATAATAATTTGAAACGTAGACAGTAGAACTGAAAGAAGGGAGTAAGAAACTGATTTAATCGGCTGGTCCTCATGTGAACCAGGATTTTTCTTTTTCTTTTTTTTTGCGAGAAATGAACCAGGAGGAAAATCCCACTTTCTCTCCGAATATTTGGTAAGTGGAACGTAGGGTCTCTGCAGAAAAACGCCTGGAAAAATCCTACCAAAGTCTAACTGGTAATGAAAGAAAAACACTGTTTGCTGTATCGGTCATCTCTCTCCTCTCCGTTCTCCTCTCCCTTGACCCCCCTGTCTCTCTCTCTGGCCTTTCCTGGCGGCTACGACTGGGCGAGCGGCGCCACCCCTACGCAAGGTCTTCGTCGGGGCCAGCGCCGGCGGCGAGTATCCACCAGGTACGTCCTTCCGTAGTTGCATTCCTTTCCCTTCTCTTCCCCTCCACCATGTACGCCCTTCCATTCCCTTGCCGCTTTGGGAAACCGAGCTCCCCAAACCCTAACGTAAGCTAATTTTGTTCGGATCTGACCCAATTACAAGTATATTTCTTGTATCCACTAAACAATTTTTTAAAACAATGCCCCGACTGGATTGCTCCTGTCGTGCGACATTTGTTAACACTACAGTTTTAAAAACTGTGGGGTACCGTGGAACTGCAGCAATCAGTGCAGATATGTTGTTCGTTCTTATTTTGTAGCGATTTTTAGTTAGTGCACATTCTCGAATGCTGTACATCTTAAGCAATTCAGATAATTCCAGAGAAATTTGAGATGACCAGCTTTTGTAAATATTGTTTTGATTTTAAGAAGCTACTGAATAGAAATTAAAGTGCTGCACAAAAGCATTAATAAATTTTAAGGTTGTTTTAGACTTGTGTGCATTTATATATAGTTAACATAGAAAAATACTTGTTCTGATAGATGTCCATGCCCCTTTATATTTTTGTTTCATTCTTGTATGTATCTTAATAGCTCTTATGGAGAACAAAGACACAGAAAAGAAAGAGACTGATGACTCCACTCCTCGGCGTCGCCGCAAAATCAGTAATTCCTTAATTGTGTGACTTTGTTCATACATGAGTTAACCTTTTTGGTGCTTACCTTTTTCTTTACTTCTCTGTAATGCAGGCTGGACTTAAATTTGCACCCAAATTTCTTCCTAAGAAAGCCCCAAAGATCATCCCTAAAACGTAAATGACTCTATCTTTTCTTTTGTCATCTTTGCTCAAGCCAAGAACTATTATTTAGGTTGCTAAATTATATGTTGAATGAAAGTTATGGTGGATGCTACAGGGAACCACAAGAGGAGAACAAGGCTCTGACAATTAATAAGAAACTGATGAGTAAACTTGGGAGCTTGCAGGTACTTAAACAAGCATTTTCTATATGCTTGATTCGATAGCATATAATTCCTAGCTTCATATGGCAGAGCAATTATGCCCCTGGAAGTGGAACTAAGGCTGAGAAACAAGGTGATTATGGTTTCAATCCTGTGTTCCTTATAATAATCTTCTTAAACCTAGTAAGGATTTGATCTCATACTCTATATGTCTCTCTCCAGTGGGAATTAAGTTGATTAACTTGTCAATCAACTTGAGCTGCTGTCAGAATATTAAAGTCCCTAAAATTCTAAGAGCACAGCCTACTTTATCATTACGAGCATATGGGCCCATCCGACAACTTGTGTGCTTCTTGTTGTAGTTTGCATAACTCACTTATTACAAATTGCTCCGTGCCTCCGTCGTGATGCAGGAATCCCTGTACAGGTTGCATTTGGACAAGCAGACCCTTCAGTTCCAAGAACTTTCCCCACTCCAAGAAGCTCTTCATCAGGTAGAATCTTAAGATTGCACACTTCCATTTGTTTCATGGTTAGCTTCACCTTTGTATTCACAAATCTGTTTAATGTGTTTTGCAAGTTGGCAAAGAAATGTTATACTTGTTTTTAGCAGTCTTTGCCATCTGGCTTTACTATATTTGCTTTTATTTCTTAAGAATTGTGCAACCGTATGACTGAAAAAAGATAGTTATATAGTTTGTTCCATGTGTAACTCAGGTGTATCTTCTGTAAAATTACCCAAGGAGCACGATGAACCATGGGTGAGTAGATGCATAAAAAGCACAACCACAGTGTGCATTCTTTTGTTGACGACTTCATCTAATATTAACTTCTTTAGGATTACACCTGTACCAATTATCCTGTTACTCTGCCACTGAGAAGGCCCTACTCTGGAGATGCAGGTTCTCTTGTCCTTGTTTCTTCTGTGTTTTGCAGCATGATGCACACTGGGTCACTCTTTGTCTGGTACTCATTAGCGTTCCGTAGTGTATGACAGAAATTCTTGATGAAGAAGAATCCGGACATTCATCCGGCAGAGCCCAAGATGGTGAACTGAGTGCAGCTGAAAAACTTGGTTTGAGGGTATGTATAACATATTGCATGGTTCAAACTTTGTTAATCATGTTTCACATCAGAGCAAAACTCACATATTAACTGCATTGTTAGTTATTTCATATTCAGTCTTCTATATGTAACTTTTTGTTGGAATTGCCATCTATCTTATATTGATTGATTTTTGTACCCTGACAGGAAAGGGTAGATACACCGCAATTGCTCTTCTTCCAGTTTCCTACAACTCTTCCTTTACCAAGGCAGGCTGACCCGGTTGCTGAAACAGAGGCAGAAACAAATCTGAATGTGAATGCAAAATCCATGGGGGGCAACAGGAAGAGGAGGCTCGACTCAATGCAAGGCTGTGGTCTGAAAGAGCTCCCAGGTGGCCTCATGGGGAAGATGCTCGTGTACAAGAGTGGTATAGTTAAGATGACGCTTGGTGATATGCTCTTTGATGTAAGTAGTAAAAACCACTTCAGCATCGTACATTTTCTTTCTTTCCCCCTCTATGACGCACTAAAAAATGACAAATTATGCAGGTTTCAGCTGGCTCGAATTGCATGTTTGCTCAGGAGGTTGCAGCGGTTGACACCAGGGAGAAGCGCTGTTGCGGCCTAGGGGAGGTTGGAAAACGTGCAATCATAACACCTGATATCGACTCTTTGTTAGGTTCTATTGAGAAGATGTATTAGCCAGCCAGTGGAGAGTCCCTTGTTTGTCCCTTGTTTTACAACAACAAAAGCCTGATATGGATTCTTTGCTAGGTTCTATTGAGAAGGTTCTATGTTTGGATAGTTTGTTTTACAAAAACCGGTTTCTACTAAGGAGGTGTTTGATCAAAGTGACTAAAATTTAGTCCCTTAAATAAATAACAATTAGAAGTATTAAACACAAATTAATTATAAAACTAATTGCATAAGTCATTGCTACTTTGCGAGACGAATCTAACGAGCCTAATTAAAATATAATTATTATATGTTTACTGTAGTATTACATTGTCTATTTATAGTATAATTTGTCTAGTAAATTAGCCCTAGTTTATGTAATGAGTTTTTTAATTAATCTATATTTAATACTTCTAATTAATATCTTTACATCCGATGTGACGGAACTAAACTTTACTCGGAGGGAACCCATCATCTTTTTGGACTAGCCGTCGAAAACGTTTGGTTAGGCCCTGTTTGTTTCCCACGCAACTTTAGCGCCGTTACATCGAATATAAATATGTTAATTAGGAGTATTAAATATAGATTAATTTTAAAACCCATTACATAAACGAGGAGTAATTTAAGAGACGAATCTATTAAGCCTAATTACACCATGATTAGATAATGTAACGCTACAGTAAACGTATGATAATTATGTATTAATTATAGCGAAATTAGGCTTGTTAGGTTCGTCCCGCGAAATAGACATGACATAATTAGTTTTATAATTAGTTTATATTTAATACATCTAATTATCACTTATTTAAAGCGTTAAATTTTAGCACCTGGATTCAAACACCATCTAAGCAAGGATAAAACTTGGATATGGATTGCTGGTTTTCCCACGACTCAGAAAACCGAGTTTAGTGAAAAACGGATCTGAGTTGTTTTACGAAAACTTTTTTTTTCGAGGAACAGTTTTTGCCAAACAAGCTAGGTAGCGTAGCGGCACCAAAGCGATCGGATCAAGAACCATCAGCAGCATTATACTCCATATAATTAATAACAAACACATGCAAAGAGGGGGCGGCGGCCGGAGGCTGCTCGAGTGTGGATCGATCGATGGGAGACATGCACGAGATTCCGGTGATGGCCGAGGGCGTCGCAACAGCGTTGAAAGCAGGAACTCTCTCGATGTCCGCACGGAAGAATGGCGCCGCCGGCTGCTGGAGCAGGACGTGCAGCTGGTGGCGGCGGCCATAGCTGAATCCTGGCAAATCTTGGAGTTCCACTCGTGCAAGGTGATCATCGCGATGAAAGCGTTCGTGTTGTGCGTGGACGTCCTCTTCATCATCCTGTACGAAACCGTAACAGGAAGGGTGGTGATCTCGGCTTTGTGGCGCCATCAACGTCCCTCAAGAATTTGGTTCCATAACATCAAAAGATCGCTACTTCTAAAAAATATCATTAAAAATTTGTCGTTATGTAAAATGCCATTAAAAGTGTTGATCCATTCTGAAATTTAACATTATGTTACCTTTTCCGTTAACGTTGTGCATTCCGTATCCTCCACCGTCTTCTCCACACACGGATACACCACATATGCCCGTTGTTCCTGTGTCTGGTCCTACAACACTTTCTTGTTGGTCACCTTACCACGCCACTGCATGTCCACCCAGTTGCGTAGCTCATCTTCAGGGCCGCCGGTGTCCGCCGCGTATGCCACTGGTCATCTGGACCTCCCAGCGCTGAATCTGAATGAGTGAGAACGAAGGATATAATAGAGCTCAACACAATCTTCTGTATTGACTCATTGCCGATATATACAGAGCTCATGCACATCGTGCTACAAATGACCACTAAGCACTGCACCTTCCTAGTCTCCAGGATCTAACTAAAGAATACATGCGTGCAGGCAGTTTACATCCGACAGTCCGATGGCACGCGCAGCAGTACAACAAGCCAGCGGCCGGCCACAACACCCACTGCCGAAATCAGGCCATTTACCGTAAAAGACTAAAATGCACACGCTAAAGTCTTTATCGTGTGTGCTTATGACGAAGCCCCGACGACAACGAGTTACGAAGGTGAAGTCGGCTTTGCCGTGAGCCGTATTTCGGACACACGACAAAGGTGCCATGCTCCTACAGCTCGCTGTTGCCCGTTGGGTCGTCCTGTACTCCTGTGCGACTGCGGCCCATGGCCACCTCCAGATCCGGGTTGCCCAGGCGCCACGGTACCGTGGCGTACGTGGTGTCTATGATGCTGGAGGCCAGGAACATCGAACATTTCCCTGACGGAGATGCGGGGGCTGTGCAACCGGATGTGCATGCAGCATGCGCGGGCGTGACGAGGTGAGACGAGAGGAAGTGCTCCAGAGAGCATAGCAGAAGAACGGCAGGCATGTGGCGTATGAGAAGATGAGGACGGAGGACAGAGCTCACGGCATTAACGGTAAAAATAACAGAGTTCTAGATTTTGGGACAGAACCGCACTTTCAATGGTATTTTCTGGAGCGACGAGCTTTTAATGATATTTTTCGAAAGTGGCGTTCTTTCGATGCTATAGAACTAATTTTTCCTTTTGCCATTGCTACTTTCTGCTTGTGGGATGAAAGTCGGCGCAGGTGGGCCAAAGAGGTTCAACAAGTAGTGTTGTCGCTCATGCAGTGCTCCTTGCGTCCCCTGTTTATCCTGCCATAGCAATCCAATAATAATCCGACAAGTTGCTCCTAGCTTTTCTGTCGAAAATATCTAGTGGTCAAATTGTAAAGTGAATGAATAAATTCATACATTGTTGTTCCTAGTTCGGCCATTGTTACTCCTGATATGTTGGTTATTAGTTTTATTGTTGCTTGTGATGAATTGTGAATTGGAATTCGATCAAAACCGCCATAAAAATTAAAGGTTGCCTTCTTGCGCTTGGTCGTCCACTGCGGCACCTAGAGTTAAGCCCGTCTCCTCCATGGTTGCATCCCTTAAGTACTCATTATTGGCGTCTCCATATCTCATCTCACGCGCAGCTCTTCCTAGCCAAATGTATGTATGTCCATCCTGTGCATGAGTGTCACACGCTAAAATTTTAGATTTTTGGAGTGTGAATAGATACCACAATGATTTTCTTCATTTTCTAAAATTTTTCCAACATTTATATAATTATTAGGGAATGTAGTATAGGAAAACTTTGTTTTCTTAATTAAATTAAAACAATATAGGCTATAATGTTCTTTGTCTTGCATTCATACCAGTTGTATTTAGTGGCTTTATATGTACAAAGTTTTCTAAAAATGCGTTTAGAAGTCTAAAGGGAAATTTCTAGATTTTTCTAGAAACTATACCTATTTTTTAGAGCAAATTCTAATTTTTGGAATGTGCTAAAAGTTTCTTTTCATGAGCTCCAAATATTTTATTTGGGTTCCTTATGTCCAAATTCACCTCTTGAACCTTTTGGAATTTTGGAATTATTTTTTGTGACTTAAACGAATTATCTAGAATTTATTCTTGTCCGGGAAAATATTTTCTGAAAATAAAAGACCCTAATTTTCCTTTGGGCCAACCCCAGCTGAACCCAACCCGCTATCCTACTCTAACCCCAACCAGGCCCAGCTAGCGCCGCCAGAGCCCCCAAGCAAACCCTATCGGATGGTGACGAGAATTGATTAAGCGCTAATTTTTGATCAAGCAAAATATATAAAGGGATAATCCACCAAAAATCTCAGATGAATATATTCATGTGCTAGCACGGTTTTGGATGAATTAAACAAATCTAATCATAATGGTCAAGTAATCAGTATAAAACCAAGAGAAATTTTAAAATGATTAGGATTAATTGGAGCCATCCATTCTGAGAAATGGGACGGTGGAAACAAAAGGGGTACCCAAAGGTACCTAAATAGAGGTACTAAGAGATACCAAATTCATGGGACCAGATACCACAAATAGTGGGACCAACCATTCATTTAATTTATTTTTTCACTTAAAACACCATTTACTTCTAGATACCGGCATCTACCTCTCCAAGCATTTTAAAATAGCTCAAAAACCAAAACCATAAGAACTACCCAACATGTGAAACGAGCGGGGATGAGAGATGAGATTACCAACACATCAATTACGAAACCTTGATCTTTATTACATCAAAGATGAGTTCAAAAGATGCATACACAAGCATCCAACAAAAAAATTCTCTCAAATCCCTAAACTATAGATGGGTTCTACTTCCTCTCTCAGAGAAACAACCGCCGCACTGCCTATTCTCCAGATGCCAAAAAAAAAAACGAGACTCTGGCTCTCCTTTCATTTGCCCTGACCGAACCTGAGCTGGCCAACTCACCAAGTCCTGGTCGAGCGAGCCAACCAACTAGCATGGTGATAGTTTCCTTTTCTTAATCGGCACTTGGCCCACCTAGCCGAGTAATTCGTGTCCAACATGGACACATCACCGAATCTCAGCCACGGCCAACTCCTTTTGGCCTGGTTGACACACGCATGCAGCCTCCTGCAATGTCACACCCGGATTTACTCAAAACCCGACTGTGGCCATATGTGTGCCCAGGAAGTCCACAGACACATATAGCGAACAAATATGGTAAAAATCAGAGTACAATGCTTAATTCTCAACATAAAGTAGCGAATACATCAGAGTTTGCATAAATGAAATACATGGACAGCGGAAGACTAAAACATCTCTCTAAGCGTAGCCGCAATCCCACAGGGACTCTGACTGGGAGAACGCCAACTCAGAAGTACGGCAAATCCTCCGGAAACTCCACAGCATAGTCGGCCTGACTCCAATCTGTTACCCGTCCGGGATTTTGCCCAAAAATAGTAATAGCAGCAAGTGTAAGTAATGGAAATTACTTAGCAAGTATAGCACGGGTTATGAAGGCTCAAAAAGGCTAGACACTGGCTTAACTGCATTAGCACTTTTAGTTGGTTCGTTTTAACTTTATCCAAGTTACTACAAGTGAATGAGAACCCGGTTGTAACCCAATTAATAGTGTAAGTGACATTAAACAGGAATAAATATCATATTCTAATCAAAAAGGATCCAGGCCGCTCGTGACCCTGAGCAAGGCTATCATGATAGATCGTACACTCTGCAGAGGTTTCGCCCTTTACCCACCAGTCGCGTAAAAGTTCAAAAGAACTTTGCACCCAACCACGCACATCAACACTTCCGAGGTGTGACTGCATAGGGACGCTACGGGGCTTTCACAAGACACCCTAACGAGATAGTAGCCGCTGCAGTAATACAAGGTGGTGAGTCCTTAGGCACCGAGATCGACGTACGCCCACGGAGTCACACCATGAGGGGGTCGATGGCGTCCAGAGCGCGGGTATCCACCCCAACAATGCGCAACGTGCGGAGTTCTCAATCGCTGAGACTCCCAACACGGGACTGGGTCTAACGAGACCTAGCCGACGGGGCTACCGTCCTCGGTGGAATCGGGAAAACACCCCGTGCCTTGCCTCCCACAACGCCGCTGGCCCCTCGGTAACCACTATCAAGCTAGAGCCGTACAAGCTACTTGACCAAGACCAGAGCCCATATAGTTCCGGCGGTGGCGACAGGCTCCTGGGTTGCCGCTTTAAGAACCGGTCCTTAGAGGGAGACGCTAGAGCAAAGCACACAGCACATGCTCTAGCCCCCTAATCCATGTTACTAAAAAGCAAGTTTTAACATTTAAGTTGAAGTGGACCATTAAGTCAATATTAACAATTAATTAAAGGTGACAGTAGTTGCGCCTAGCAAAATACTACCCATGTGCAAAAACCCAGAGGAATACAAGGACAGGGAAATAAATGCTAGGAAATAACCTTAATGGTAAACAGTATTAGACACATGCGTATGTAACGAACAGTGTATTAAAAGTGAGATAGGTAGCAAGGATTGTCCGTGCTATAACTTGCCTTCCTCGGGGTAAGGCTGCTGCTGAAACTCCTGCTCCGGCACGTCCTCAACGTACTCGTAGTCCAACGCTACGGGCTCACCGACTGGACACGAACATCACGCACGCATTCCAAAACAATCATCACATGCAAGCAAAATTAATCTATTAGAACAGTACACCAAACAGTAAAAACAGTACAAAAACAGGAGCTAGAAATATTCTACGCGTCGCTACGAACACATGAGCGCGAAAATCACGCAAAACGGAGCTAAAACGCGAAAGTTATAGCGTTTCTAAGATTCGGGGGCTTGCTGGCAAAGTTTTAAAATTTCCAGGGGCCTAAACGAATAAAACAGGACCTATTTGTAATTATTTTTGAATTAAAAAGGACCGCGGGTTAATTAACAGAAAGTCCAGGGACTCTTTAGCAAAATCTATAGCGCTGACCGGTACGCGCCGGGTTGACCTGCGACGTGGCGCATCGTAGGCCGATGGATTTCGATCGGACGGCCCAGAACAGATTAGCTCGTCGGGGACGAAAGGCGCGCGGCGGCGCTGCTCGGCCGGCGGCGACAGTTCGCCGGAGTTGGCGATTTCTCGCGTTACAGAGCTCCAAACTCGACGCTACTTGGTCCTACGGGTTCAGGGGAGAATGGCGAGTCGGCCTAGGGGGATCAAGTCGTGGATGGGCCGGTGAGGTGGCCGGACGACGACGGGCGGCGGAGAAGGGCTCCGGTGATGTGTGGGGAGTGCGATTTGGGGTGGTTTTGGGTCGGATTTTAGGCCCTGAAGCTACTGGAGAGTGGTACGAGTGCAAATGTGTTAAGCAAAGCGAGCTTGGTGCGGTGTAGCGGCCGGACGTCGACGGCCGGCGGTCGGCCAGCGACGGCGAGCGCGGAAAGTGTGACTACGATGCTCAGGGGCCGAAATTGATGGGAGGAGGAGCTTCGTTACCCTCTGGCGATGCTCTCGACGCAAGGAATTGGTCGAAGATGGGGTGGAGCGACGGGTCGACGGCGAGCGGCGGATGTCGGCGTCGGTCTGGTCCGGCGAGGTAGCAGCACAGCTCGAGGGCGGGCTTGGAGTAGCTCGAGACGCTCCACCGGGCTTGGCGAAGCTGCTCCAAGGCCCGGTCGGGGTGGAGGGGCTCCGGTGCGCGAGGTCGACGGCGACCGACGGAGTTCGGCTCGGGCGGAGTTGGTGGAGGGACGGCGGCGCTGCGGCTGTGGTTTGGGGGGGGGGGGGCGAGATGAGAGAGGAGCGGCCCTAGGGTCGCATTAAGTAGATACGGGGGTCAGTGGGGCCTCGGCGAGCGGGTCGTGCGCGGTGGCCGCGCCATTCACGGACGCCGGGAAGGAAAGGGGAGGGGGAAGGAAGAAGAGAAGGTGACGCCATGCTGGCGTCAGCGGCCTGACGCGCGGGCCCCATGCGGCAGTGGGAGAGAGAGGCGGGGCGCGCGCGGGCGAGCTGGGCCGCGCGGGGAGGAATGGGCCGGGGCAGCTGCGCGCGTTGGGCTGGCGGGGTGGCTGCTGGGCCGGGGAAAGAAAAGGGGAGTTGGGCCGCGAGAGGGGATGGGCCGAGAAAGAGAAAGAGGAGAGGGGGCTATAGTGGACTTGTGAATTAAGTTCAGGGAGCAAAAACGAACTAGGGCCTAACAACTATTCTAGAGCTCCAAACAAAGTGATTCAATTTTGAATTTAAATATATTTAAATTCTCGTTTGAATCACAGGCAATACAAAAATAAATGCACCAGCATGAATGCAACAATAAATGTTTCTATCACCTATATTTGATTTTAAATTTGTGAAAATTATTATTTAGCCTTTATAAAATAGGTGAAAGCATTAAATAATTAATTAAATGCCAAAAATTTTAAAATTGAGCGTTTTTGGGTGTTACATGCAACACCCTACGCCATGCATACATGCAGCATAAAACAGGCCACCACATGCAACACACACGTAATGCATATATAATGCAGACATCTCCATGCCATGCTTCACGGTGGCACCGTCTTCAGTCGCTCACGCCTCCATGTATATCTAGCATGCCCACGTGCCCAAGCTACCAGAGATACTCACATCCGCACCGGTTGGAAACGGACTTTAGCACCGAATTTCCAACCGGTGCTAACCTTCCGGTGTTAAAGGTGTCACCCCAATAACCGGTGCTAAAGGTGCACCTTCGTCAAAAAATATGTGTGTTGCTGCAGAGATTTGAACTTAGGATCTCTTGGCTCGCGCGTACCCACCTAACCATCTCACCTACGCAGCACATGTGATAAGATAGAAGATGCGCTCCTTTTGAAGTAGCATGCGACACCCCCTTTAGCACCGGGTCGTATTTACCAACCGGTGCTAAAGGTGAATTTTAGCACCGGTGTTACCAACCGGTGCAAAAGGGCCCCCAGGGGCACCCCAATTTTGCACCCGACGCTAATGTTGCATTAGCACCGGATCTTGAGTGCACCGAGGCATATGAGATGGGCGGATATGAAGATCTCTGGTAGTGACAACTATCCATCATGCCGCGCCTCCAACGCCGCATCAACTATACATGCATCGTTCTCTAGCCATGCTGGCGTCAGCGGCCTGACGCGCGGGCCCCATGCGGCAGTGGGAGAGAGAGGCGGGGCGCGCGCGGGCGAGCTGGGCCGCGCGGGGAGGAATGGGCCGGGGCAGCTGCGCGCGTTGGGCTGGCGGGGTGGCTGCTGGGCCGGGGAAAGAAAAGGGGAGTTGGGCCGCGAGAGGGGATGGGCCGAGAAAGAGAAAGAGGAGAGGGGGCTATAGTGGACTTGTGAATTAAGTTCAGGGAGCAAAAACGAACTAGGGCCTAACAACTATTCTAGAGCTCCAAACAAAGTGATTCAATTTTGAATTTAAATATATTTAAATTCTCGTTTGAATCACAGGCAATACAAAAATAAATGCACCAGCATGAATGCAACAATAAATGTTTCTATCACCTATATTTGATTTTAAATTTGTGAAAATTATTATTTAGCCTTTATAAAATAGGTGAAAGCATTAAATAATTAATTAAATGCCAAAAATTTTAAAATTGAGCGTTTTTGGGTGTTACAAACCTACCCCCCTTAAGGTGAATCTCGTCCTCGAGATTCGGATGTAGAAGCGAAGAGCTGCGGGTATTCGGACTTGAGATCTTCTTCCCGCTCCCAAGTCGCTTCATCTGCTGAATGCCGGCTCCACTGCACCTTGCACATCCGAATGGTCTTGTTCCTCAGCACTCTCTCTGCCACCTCCAGGATCCTGATCGGATACTCCTCATATGTGAGGTCCTCCTGAACATTCAATTCATCAATCGGGATCTGCTCTTCTGGCACCCGCAAGCATTTCTTCAACTGGGACACATGGAACACATCGTGTACTCCGGCTAGTCTCTCAGGTAGGTCTAGTCGATATGCCACTTCGCCCATCCGTTCCTGTATCCTGAATGGTCCAATGTAACGAGGTGCCAACTTGCCCTTGACATTGAACCGCTTTACACCTCTCATGGGTGACACCTTCAGGTACACAAAATCACCAACTCTGAAGCTGAGGTCCCTCCGTCTGACATCGGCATAACTCTTCTGTCTGGACTGGGCCACCTTCAGGTTCTCTCTGATCACCTTCACCTGCCGCTCTGCATCTCTGAGTATCTCCGGACCAAAGACCTGACTCTCTCTCGTCTGATCCCAGAACAATGGGGTCCGGCACTTCCTGCCATACAATGCCTCGAACGGTGCCATCTGCAGACTCTTCTGATAGCTGTTATTGTAGGAGAACTCTGCATACGGCAAACTCTTATCCCAGCTGACTCCATACTGCAATGCACAAGCCCTCAACATATCCTCCAGTATCTGATTTGTCCGCTCTGTCTGACCATCTGTCTGCGGGTGATAAGCTGAGCTGAAGTGCAGCTTCGTGTCCATGGACTCATGTAACTTCCGCCAGAAGTGTGAGGTGAACTGAGTACCACGATCTGACACTATCTTCTTCGGCACCCCGTGTAAGCACACAATCCGCTCCATGTACAACTCTGCTAGTCTGGCGCCTGTGTAGGTGGTCTTCACTGGCAGAAAGTGGGCCACCTTGGTCAGACGATCAACAATCACCCAAATGGAGTCGAATCCTCTCTGAGTGCGGGGCAGACCAGTGATGAAGTCCATGCCAACTTCTTCCCATTTCCACTCCGGGATCTTCAACGGCTGAAGCAATCCAGCTGGCCTCTGATGTTCTGCCTTGACTCTTTGACATGTGTCGCACAGTGCCACGTGGGTCGCCACGTCACGCTTCAGTCCATACCACCAGAATCTCTCCTTGATGTCCTGATACATCTTAGTACTGCCTGGGTGGATCGAATAAGCTGAGTCATGTGCCTCTCTCAGAATCATCTCCCTGATCTGCGCTATCTCTGGCACACATATCCTCTTCCCATGCCATAGAGTTCCCTGATCATCAACTCGGAATCCAGGGGCCTTTCCCAATGCAACATTCCCCACAATCTCTCTGATCTTCTCATCCTGCAGCTGACCTCTCCGGATCTCCTGCTCGAGTGTGGGCTCTACTGCCATCTCTGTGATGCTGGTGACGAATCCCAGACTCATCCTCTCAAACTCTCGGCTGAGCTCCTCAGGCAAACAGTGTCCAGTGATCCTGTTCACATAACTCCTCCTGCTCAGAGCATCTGCTACCAAATTGGCCTTCCCTGGGTGATAATGAATCTCCAGATCATAGTCCTTGATCAGCTCTAACCATCTGCGCTGTCTCATATTCAGATCCGACTGAGTGAAGACATACTTGAGGCTCTTATGATCAGTGTAGATGTCACATCTGTGCCCAATCAAGTAGTGTCTCCAGATCTTCAGAGCATGTACAACAACTGCCAACTCCAAGTCGTGTGTCGGATAGTTCTGCTCATGCTTCCTCAGCTGCCTGGACGCATACGACACGACTCTGCCCTCCTGCATAAGGACGCAACCCAGTCCTAGACGGGATGCATCGCAGTAGATGGAGAAACTCTTAGCCAAATCTGGCAATACCAGCACTGGGGCTGTAGTCAACCTCTTCTTCAACTCTTCGAAGCTGACCTGGCAAGCCTCTGACCACACAAACGGGGCATTCTTCTCCAGCAAAGCAGTCAACGGCTTAGCGATCTTGGAGAATCCTTCAATGAACCGTCTGTAATAACCGGCCATACCAAGGAAGCTCCTGATCTCGCTCACATCCCGTGGCGGATTCCAGCTCAACACATCGCTGACTTTCTTCGGATCAACCGCCACTCCTCCATTGGACAACACGTGTCCCAGAAATGCCACTTCCTTCAGCCAGAACTCACACTTGCTCAGCTTGGCATACAACTGATGTTCCCGAAGTCTCTGCAGCACCAACCTCAGATGTTCTTCATGTTCCTCCTCATTCTTGGAGAAGACCAGAATGTCATCAATGAATACCACCACGAACTTGTCCAGATAGTCCATGAACATGCTGTTCATCAGGTACATGAAGTATGCAGGAGCGTTGGTCAATCCAAAAGACATGACCAAGAACTCATACAACCCGTACCGAGTGGTGAAAGCGGTCTTAGGCACATCTGACGGACGGATCCTCATCTGATAGTAGCCCGAACGAAGATCAATCTTGGAGAACACACAAGCTCCTCTCAACTGATCGAACAGATCATCAATCCTCGGCAGCGGGTACTTGTTCTTGATGGTCACTTCGTTGAGGGCTCGATAGTCCACACACAGCCGCTGAGTACCATCCTTCTTGTCGACGAACAATACCGGTGCTCCCCATGGCGAAGCACTCGGACGAATGTACCCCTTGGCCAACAATTCATCCAACTCCTTCTTGAGCTGCTCCAGCTCCTTCGCTCCCATCCTATACGGCCTCTTGGCTATAGGTGCAGTGCCAGGTTTTAGTTCAATAACGAATTCAACATCTCGTTCTGGAGGCATACCTGGCAACTCGTCTGGGAACACATCCGGGAACTGGCTCACCACCCTGATATCTTCAATCAATGCCCCTTCAGCTTGATTTGCTTGGCCTCGCTCTGAGGAACTGACTGCCTGATACTCCACCTTGTCACCGGACTCTGCTGTCAGCTGGATGGTCCTCGTAGCACACCTGATCACTGCATCATATCTGGTCATCCAGCTCATACCCAGGATCATATCAAATCCCAGGGTCTCCAAGACTATCGGGCGTGCCTCGAAATCTACCCCCCTTATGGTGAGGGTGACACTGGGGCAACGTAAAGTGGCGCGCTGCTCTCCCCCTGGTGAGCTTACTAGCATAGCACTCCTCATCGGCAGCAATGCAACTAGATGCTTCTTCACAAAAGCAGCAGAAATAAAAGCATGCGAAGCTCCAGAATCAAATAAAACAGTGGCGGGGGTCGAATTAACGAGGAACGTACCCACAACAACATCAGTGGCTGTCTCTGCTGTCTCTGCACCGGTGTGGTTGAGCTTGCCCCGAACCGGAGCCTGCGGAGCACGACCTCCCTGCTGCTGAACCTGCGGCTGCCCAACTCTCTGTGTACTGCCCTGCTGGCTCTGTCCGGCGGCGTTCTGAATCTTCTTGGGGCAGGCATTGGCGAAGTGTCCCTGCTCGCCACAGTGGTAGCACACCCTCGGACCCACCGGTGTAGTGTTGGCTAGACTGATGCGCTGAACTGGACTGGGCTGCACCTGGCTGCGCTGAACTGGACCCATCTGTGGCTGGCCCTGAGGACGCTGTTGCGGTGGCGCCCGAGGAAACTGAGGGCGCTGCTGCTGGTACTGGCCATGACTGAGCAAGCCGGACTGACCCTGGAAGCACTGCTGGCCTCCCACCTGCTGACTCTGGGGAGGTGTGAAGCGTGGACGACTGCTGCTGCCCACCTGCTGTCCCTGGAGCTTCCTCTTCTTGTCCTCCATCTCACGGCGCTTGTGCTCCAACATCAGAGCGCCGTCCACCAGCTCGTGAAAGGTCGGGAACTTGGTGCACATGAGCTGGTACTGGAGAGCATCCTGCAGACCGTCACGGAACCTGGCCTGCTTCTTCTGATCAGTGGCCACGTCCTCTGGAGCGTAACGGGCCAACGAAACGAACTTGTCACGGTAGGCCGTGACACTCATCCCTTCCTGCTTCAGAGCCAGGAACTCCTTCTTCTTCAGGACCATCAAGGCCTCCGGCACGTGGTGTGCACGAAAGCTGCTGCAGAACTGCTGCCAAGTGATCTGGGTACCGGCCGGGCGAGAGGACTGGTATGAATCCCACCAATCCAACGCTGGCCCCTGAAGCTGTCCTCCGGCGTACAGCACCTTCTCTCTGTCATCGCACTGGGCGATGTCCAACTGCCTCTCCACTGCCTTGAGCCAGTCATCTGCCTCAAGAGGGTCGCTGGCCTTGCTGAAAGTCGGCGGGCGTCCCTTCAGAAACTCGCCCCTCTTGTCTCTGGGCGGTGCAGCTGCCTGGGGATGATGCTGGTTCTGCTGGATCAGCCTCATCGTCTCCGCCATCTGGTGCATCATCTGAACTTGAGCATACATCAACTGCTCAATGGTGGGGATCTGATGGTTCGGATTCAGGTTCGGGGGCGGATTCTGGTGCGGCGGCTGTCCGCCTGCATTGCCCCCGGGGTGAGCCATCTATAATTCACAAAGGTTAGATATTAGAGGGTTAGTACGAGAGAACATATATATATACCCCAGCTATCTAAACAATAGAGTCCTTAAGCCTTATACCTATATCTAGATGGTCGCAGACAGGTGTCTACGCCCATCACAATCATTACAAAGAACCAAATCAAACATATGCATAATAACAATAAATACAAGCAGGTAAAGGCATAAACTCACACAAGACTCGACTGTTAGATTTAAATTTTTTTTTTAAAACATGGGGGTCTCCTAGTAATTTTGTCAACCGTACTATCTAGGCTGCGTTCCTACAGTCAGCACGGCTCTGATACCAATCTGTCACACCCGGATTTACTCAAAACCCGACTGTGGCCATATGTGTGCCCAGGAAGTCCACAGACACATATAGCGAACAAATATGGTAAAAATCAGAGTACAATGCTTAATTCTCAACATAAAGTAGCGAATACATCAGAGTTTGCATAAATGAAATACATGGACAGCGGAAGACTAAAACATCTCTCTAAGCGTAGCCGCAATCCCACAGGGACTCTGACTGGGAGAACGCCAACTCAGAAGTACGGCAAATCCTCCGGAAACTCCACAGCATAGTCGGCCTGACTCCAATCTGTTACCCGTCCGGGATTTTGCCCAAAAATAGTAATAGCAGCAAGTGTAAGTAATGGAAATTACTTAGCAAGTATAGCACGGGTTATGAAGGCTCAAAAAGGCTAGACACTGGCTTAACTGCATTAGCACTTTTAGTTGGTTCGTTTTAACTTTATCCAAGTTACTACAAGTGAATGAGAACCCGGTTGTAACCCAATTAATAGTGTAAGTGACATTAAACAGGAATAAATACCATATTCTAATCAAAAAGGATCCAGGCCGCTCGTGACCCTGAGCAAGGCTATCATGATAGATCGTACACTCTGCAGAGGTTTCGCCCTTTACCCACCAGTCGCGTAAAAGTTCAAAAGAACTTTGCACCCAACCACGCACATCAACACTTCCGAGGTGTGACTGCATAGGGACGCTACGAGGCTTTCACAAGACACCCTAACGAGATAGTAGCCGCTGCAGTAATACAAGGTGGTGAGTCCTTAGGCACCGAGATCGACGTACGCCCACGGAGTCACACCATGAGGGGGTCGATGGCGTCCAGAGCGCGGGTATCCACCCCAACAATGCGCAACGTGCGGAGTTCTCAATCGCTGAGACTCCCAACACGGGACTGGGTCTAACGAGACCTAGCCGACGGGGCTACCGTCCTCGGTGGAATCGGGAAAACACCCCGTGCCTTGCCTCCCACAACGCCGCTGGCCCCTCGGTAACCACTATCAAGCTAGAGCCGTACAAGCTACTTGACCAAGACCAGAGCCCATATAGTTCCGGCGGTGGCGACAGGCTCCTGGGTTGCCGCTTTAAGAACCGGTCCTTAGAGGGAGACGCTAGAGCAAAGCACACAGCACATGCTCTAGCCCCCTAATCCATGTTACTAAAAAGCAAGTTTTAACATTTAAGTTGAAGTGGACCATTAAGTCAATATTAACAATTAATTAAAGGTGACAGTAGTTGCGCCTAGCAAAATACTACCCATGTGCAAAAACCCAGAGGAATACAAGGACAGGGAAATAAATGCTAGGAAATAACCTTAATGGTAAACAGTATTAGACACATGCGTATGTAACGAACAGTGTATTAAAAGTGAGATAGGTAGCAAGGATTGTCCGTGCTATAACTTGCCTTCCTCGGGGTAAGGCTGCTGCTGAAACTCCTGCTCCGGCACGTCCTCAACGTACTCGTAGTCCAACGCTACGGGCTCACCGACTGGACACGAACATCACGCACGCATTCCAAAACAATCATCACATGCAAGCAAAATTAATCTATTAGAACAGTACACCAAACAGTAAAAACAGTACAAAAACAGGAGCTAGAAATATTCTACGCGTCGCTACGAACACATGAGCGCGAAAATCACGCAAAACGGAGCTAAAACGCGAAAGTTATAGCGTTTCTAAGATTCGGGGGCTTGCTGGCAAAGTTTTAAAATTTCCAGGGGCCTAAACGAATAAAACAGGACCTATTTGTAATTATTTTTGAATTAAAAAGGACCGCGGGTTAATTAACAGAAAGTCCAGGGACTCTTTAGCAAAATCTATAGCGCTGACCGGTACGCGCCGGGTTGACCTGCGACGTGGCGCATCGTAGGCCGATGGATTTCGATCGGACGGCCCAGAACAGATTAGCTCGTCGGGGACGAAAGGCGCGCGGCGGCGCTGCTCGGCCGGCGGCGACAGTTCGCCGGAGTTGGCGATTTCTCGCGTTACAGAGCTCCAAACTCGACGCTACTTGGTCCTACGGGTTCAGGGGAGAATGGCGAGTCGGCCTAGGGGGATCAAGTCGTGGATGGGCCGGTGAGGTGGCCGGACGACGACGGGCGGCGGAGAAGGGCTCCGGTGATGTGTGGGAGTGCGATTTGGGGTGGTTTTGGGTCGGATTTTAGGCCCTGAAGCTACTGGAGAGTGGTACGAGTGCAAACGTGTTAAGCAAAGCGAGCTTGGTGCGGTGTAGCGGCCGGACGTCGACGGCCGGCGGTCGGCCAGCGACGGTGAGCGCGGAAAGTGTGACTACGATGCTCAGGGGCCGAAATTGATGGGAGGAGGAGCTTCGTTACCCTCTGGCGATGCTCTCGACGCAAGGAATTGGTCGAAGATGGGGTGGAGCGACGGGTCGACGGCGAGCGGCGGATGTCGGCGTCGGTCTTCTCCGGCGAGGTAGCAGCACAGCTCGAGGGCGGGCTTGGAGTAGCTCGAGACGCTCCACCGGGCTTGGCGAAGCTGCTCCAAGGCCCGGTCGGGGTGGAGGGGCTCCGGTGCGCGAGGTCGACGGCGACCGACGGAGTTCGGCTCGGGCGGAGTTGGTGGAGGGACGGCGGCGCTGCGGCTGTGGTTTGGGGGGGGGGGCGAGATGAGAGAGGAGCGGCCCTAGGGTCGCATTAAGTAGATACGGGGGTCGGTGGGGCCTCGGCGAGCGGGTCGTGCGCGGTGGCCGCGCCATTCACGGACGCCGGGAAGGAAAGGGGAGGGGGAAGGAAGAAGAGAAGGTGACGCCATGCTGGCGTCAGCGGCCTGACGCGCGGGCCCCATGCGGCAGTGGGAGAGAGAGGCGGGGCGCGCGCGGGCGAGCTGGGCCGCGCGGGGAGGAATGGGCCGGGGCAGCTGCGCGCGTTGGGCTGGCGGGGTGGCTGCTGGGCCGGGGAAAGAAAAGGGGAGTTGGGCCGCGAGAGGGGATGGGCCGAGAAAGAGAAAGAGGAGAGGGGGCTATAGTGGACTTGTGAATTAAGTTCAGGGAGCAAAAACGAACTAGGGCCTAACAACTATTCTAGAGCTCCAAACAAAGTGATTCAATTTTGAATTTAAATATATTTAAATTCTCGTTTGAATCACAGGCAATACAAAAATAAATGCACCAGCATGAATGCAACAATAAATGTTTCTATCACCTATATTTGATTTTAAATTTGTGAAAATTATTATTTAGCCTTTATAAAATAGGTGAAAGCATTAAATAATTAATTAAATGCCAAAAATTTTAAAATTGAGCGTTTTTGGGTGTTACATGCAACACCCTACGCCATGCATACATGCAGCATAAAACAGGCCACCACATGCAACACACACGTAATGCATATATAATGCAGACATCTCCATGCCATGCTTCACGGTGGCACCGTCTTCAGTCGCTCACGCCTCCATGTATATCTAGCATGCCCACGTGCCCAAGCTACCAGAGATACTCACATCCGCACCGGTTGGAAACGGACTTTAGCACCGAATTTCCAACCGGTGCTAACCTTCCGGTGTTAAAGGTGTCACCCCAATAACCGGTGCTAAAGGTGCACCTTCGTCAAAAAATATGTGTGTTGCTGCAGAGATTTGAACTTAGGATCTCTTGGCTCGCGCGTACCCACCTAACCATCTCACCTACGCAGCACATGTGATAAGATAGAAGATGCGCTCCTTTTGAAGTAGCATGCGACACCCCCTTTAGCACCGGGTCGTATTTACCAACCGGTGCTAAAGGTGAATTTTAGCACCGGTGTTACCAACCGGTGCAAAAGGGCCCCCAGGGGCACCCCAATTTTGCACCCGACGCTAATGTTGCATTAGCACCGGATCTTGAGTGCACCGAGGCATATGAGATGGGCGGATATGAAGATCTCTGGTAGTGACAACTATCCATCACGCCGCGCCTCCAACGCCGCATCAACTATACATGCATCGTTCTCTATCCCGAACATCCTGTCATCCTTGACCAATAGAAGCTCTGTTTCTCCTGAACTTAGTCCCAAAACTTCGGTCTGTCCTGAACCTAGTTCCAGTCCATCACCGACCATGAACAAACACATAATTTTGTACGAGCACAAGTCCACGACTTGACTCAAGATCAGTCAATGCAACATACTCACACGAGCATGTTACATCCAAATGACATGCTACCACAAACATATCGAGAAACACATTAGCACACATACACATCACCTATGCCATTATGCTGATTATAACTTTGCAATGCCAATTTTAATATAAACCGATTTTTCATCACACATGATCTCACAGTCCCCCCCCCCCTTGATGAAAACATTAGCAACACTGTATGAACATCGAACATTAGCACATAACCACAAGTGTTGCTTGAGGCGGTGAGAACAACCCTGGTGCGGCTACATCACTCGTCATCTGGCGTTACTCGTCTTCAACGCTGGCGTCACTGATGGTTTCACCGTCGCTAACCCCATGGGCGACGCTATGCTATTCCCATGGGATCTAGGGGAGAGGTGCCTTGGCCTCTCATTCTTCACGTGGAGCTAGTCATAATTGTTTGTCTTTATATATATTTTTTCTTGTAACAAAGAAATTGAAGCCAAGATGTAAAAGGCTTATGTTAGTGGGGCTTGTTTTGAGTTTAGGTTTATGTCGAGTCTAGTCATCTTTATGCTGCAACTCGAGGACGAGCTGCTAAAAAGGACGGAGTAGTGTCATGGGCAATCCACAGGGTAGAAGGGCCTATTGGGTCAAGGTGGTCATCCATGCGGTCTTGATCCACTTCTTCCTCAATGGGATCCAGTGGCTCAGCTCGTGGCCGGCAGTTGTCACGATCCGATCTACTATGCGTAGATCTGCGAGAGTTGGACCTGCCAGAGCTCGATCTGCCGGATCTAGATCTAGATCTAGATTGGCGATTGCGATCTTCCTGCTCCTAAGCTGCGACAAGGCGTGCTCTGACCCGTGCCACCTCGGGGGTTTCTGGCATGTGATCTAGCTCAGCCAGGGCTGCAACGATGTTTGCTTGGGGCGTGCGGAACACCACGAGGGCTCTATCGAAGTCTCGACCCATATTTACTGGGCGGATGGGGTCAACTGGATCGTCAGCCCGTGGATTGCCGTTTTGTGCTGGGTCGTCCCTAGCTTCAGTTGCGCGACGTCGAGCCCTGTCTTGATTGGGCTCGAGGCGATGTTGGCGGTCGTTACGGCCCGATTTCCGACCTCCAACCGAGTATAAAATAAGTACAATGGAACCAAAGACCATAGCTATAGGGTTTATCACTGACTATTTCCACAAGTTTTGGTGATTGTCCATTGTGCAGGTATACAATGGAGAAATACGTGCTAAAGGGGTCGCAATTGATCGATTCGGCCGAACGACATGATTCGACCGGTTACCCGCTTAGTCGTGCATGACACCGGGGACCGTCCACGTCAACGATGACCGAGCAATGACACCACATGACACGTGGGCGACCGCCACCCCATCCTGGGCCAGCACAACACGAAGGCCAAGCACCAGAAGTCAGCCCAAGGGGTCCACCAGGCAGAGGTGGTGCTGGGGACGCCGGCCAGAGGCCAGGCCCAGTTCGGCCGAACTGGGGCCTTCGGCCGAACCGCCCCCAGCCAGGAACCGCCTCCTCAGGTGCAATCCTGGCCCTTGGAGCAGAAGGCGGTGCATCCACTAGTTCGGCCGAATCCTCCAATTCGACCGAACCAGGATCTTCGGCCGAAGTCCCGGCACCGACCTCCCAGCTTGCTTGGCTGGTGCTCCACCTCAAACCGACCCTAGCCACTATAAATTGAGGCCCTGGTCACCTGCAAGACACACAACAGTTGAGATTAGGCATTAGCGAAGCTCTGTTACTTGTATCAATAGAAGATAGGGAGAGAGGAGAGGTGAGCGTCCCGGAGAGGAGCCGGAGTGTCGGCCCCTCTTCCCGCTGTACCTCTACGGATGCAGCTCCGCTTCGAGTGACATCCGGGTCGTGTCTGGTAACTCTTGTATCTCTTTCTGATTAATTGATCATTCATTTCTTACTTTTATATGCTTGCTGGTTCTTCGTTCAATGCTTAGTTGATTGGTATAACTGTATACTGGTTGCTTAGCTTGGGTGCTTATCTTTCTATAGGAGATAAGTATTAGTCGACTAGTGTAGGCGCGGTGCCTAGACTTGAGGTTAACTTAGTTTGCCCCCGATTCAACGAATGTGTGGTAGCCGTTAGGTGGTGACAGCCCTATACGGCCTTTGTAATCCATCTCGTTAGTCTCGGCCTGTAGGATCCCCTAGTGTGGAGCTGGTGGCACCCCTCCTCATCCCTGTCTGCGTGTCACTGGTGTCCATTGTTTCGAAGCAAGTATCTATCTGTATCCTCTGATCTGCTCGATCAATCAGTAGAGTACCGCTTTCAGACTCATACCCTCTCTACCCTCCTAGTGCCCTTCCTATCTCTTTGTTGTTGTCATCCACTCCATCCATTCCATTCATTCCACTCCATCTACCTAGGACAACTTAGTTTAGAATTAGTTCACTTCTCGTTCCTCGTGGAAATCGATACCATAGAATACTCCTGGGTGAAAGCTACATCGGTATCTGTCCGCTTGCGGATTTATCTGTAGGTCGTAAGGAGTGCCAACAGGCGACGTGCCTCCTGGGACTCGGTCTCTTCGTCTACAGCTTCTTGGCCCTCGGAGATGAACACAGCGTGATGTAGCTGGATTCTTCATTGGTCGAGTTCTCGGCAGATGGGGGGACGGCCATAGCAACCTGTAACTCGCCACAGTCCGGAAACTAGGTGGGTTCGGGTGGGATCTCAGATTGGATCTAAGTTGCACGTCGTGGGCCGCGGCTAGAGTACTCAGCCGCCACGTTCTTGAGCCCGAAGGGAAACTTGTTCCCCGAGCCGTCCAGTTCTTGCTCGGATAGTGCGATGCACTCCACCAAGGTGGCGTTGATGCGATCCAACCCGGCGACAATCTCGTCGGGTGGTGGGACTCGACGTCGAGGAACCAGATCTAGGATTCATTCCTGGTGGCTAAGCTGCTCGACCTGCAACAGGAGCGGGTCGACGATGTCGGGGGAAGCCCCCGAGCTTGCTGGAGAGGATTCCATCGGCACCGAGTTGGCGCTGGTGGAACTAGAACTGCTGGAGTCGGCGAAGAAGCTGATGCTCGGCGGGTGTTTGGGGCTGTCCTTCACGCTCGCCAGAAAAGTGACACCGGATCAATATGCCATCAAGCTAATTGAATGGAAAAACTTAGCAATCACTCCTACCTGGCGCACCAAACTGCCGGATATGAGACCCGACAATTCACTAGGGGTACCCGAGTGGTAGATTTGTAGGATAGGGATCGCCGAGTTGAGTAGCTTGAAGGTGACACAGGGGACAAGATTTAGACAGGTTCGGGCTACCCGAAGGTATAATACCCTACGTCCTGTGTCAGTGGTGGTTTGTATTGCTTGTGCTCGACAAAGCTCCAGGAAGCAATGGCGAGCTTTGTGGTTACAAAGATGGGTCACGATGGATTATCTCCGTGGGGTTACCCTAGACCGCCTTATATAGGGTGACGGGCTAGGGTTTACAAGTCGGTTTCAATCTAAACCTACTAGATTTACAATACCGAACCGTATCCGAGTAGGTTTCTATAAATATCCCAAGATATTCGGAGCACAGCCTGTCGCTTCTTCATCAAACTTATCCAGGAAATCAGGGATTCCTTGTGGGCCGCCTAGGGGTCGGCCCATAGCCTTGTCAGGCGTGGGCCCAGGTCGGCGGTTATCTCCTCTGATAGTGGGCCCAGTAGTACCCATATCCCACATTAAGGCTTTGGTGTGACAACAAGTCAGCTATAAATATTGCCTACAGTCCTGTCCAGCATGACAGAACCAAGCATGTGGAGATAGATCGCATCATCAAGGAGAAATTAGATGATGGCACATTGGAGTTAAGTCATGTAAATTCATGTGGTTAGATAGCACTGTTTAACAAAAGGTTTAGGAGTAAAAGAATGTAATTTAGCATGTAACAAGATGGGAATGATAGATATCTATCATCCATCTTGAGGGGTAGTGTTGAACCACATGTATATTGGGCCCAGCCCATTAGTGTGTATATGTATATACCAAAAATATAAGCTCCATTAGTGTTCTAGAGTTCTCCCAAAAAATCAACAAATAGTATTGTCAACTTATATAGATCGAGAATGAACCAACAACTTTTTCTCAACCCACCAATCTATACTTATCCGATTCAAAAGTGTTTGTTTCCAACTTGTCACACCCTCCTCAGTGTTTTTTTTACTTAACTCATGCTATCAACCTTTGTTTTCCTACCAACTTGTGTACATTCTATAACGTAACTCGTGTAGATTTTATACTACCAACTTACGTATACTCCACTAGTTCATTTAAAGCTACCTTGACTCCCATGGGATCTGCACCAACCACACCCACACATGAACATCTATGTACCGACAATACATTGAGCCCGCCAAGTAAGTTATGCCCACGTGGTATAGGATGGGCATTATTATTTTACTCAACAATGATATATTCACTTTTGTAAAGGCAGACTCTTGCGATAGATGTGAAGCCAAACTAGACTTGCCGTACAGTTTTCTGAGATATAGCATGTGACAGGAAGCAGGTTGTAGCAAAATCGGCAAATTTGATTAAAAACTGTAGTCATTTACTCCATTGTCAAATGAGATTATGACAATCCTCACACATCCAACTACTCACCTGGAAGAACAAAAGAACAAAGTTCTGTTGCACCCTCTTTTACGATCCTGAGGCTCACTCTCAAACGATAGTGTCAGAACTTTTGCATCAAATTATTTGGAAAACCATGACCACAAATTATAGTACCATAGAACATTAACAACATTCTAAAGCATGACCAACCAACAATTATAACACAGCAATGACGTAGGATGCTATATGTTGAGAAGCAACCTGCAACGCCCGGTTAGTTGGTGATTATAGACCAATAAGCCTAATACATAGCTTTGCCAAATTGTTCACCAAAGTGTTGGCCCGACGCCTATCTCCCCACATGGATAATCTGGTAAAGCCAAATCAAAGTGCATTCATTCAAGGTCGCTTGCTACATGATGACTTTAGGGCGGTGCAGCTCACTGCTCGAGCACTGCATAGGGCAAACAAGCCATCTACCCTCCTCAAGATTGATATTGCGAAGGCGTTTGACACTGTGGATTGGACTTTCCTGCTTGCGTTACTTAGGCACCTGGGCTTCTCAAGAAGATGGATCAATTGGATCAGCCTACTGCTCTCTAATGCAAGTATGAGGATTATTTTGAATGGTACTCCGGGCAATAGAATTTGTCGTGCAAGGGGACTCCGCCAGGGAGACCCCCTCTCCCCACTTCTGTTTATACTGGCTATGGAAGCCTTGAATGCTCTGGTTGCTTTGGCAGTGGATGGGGGACTCCTACAGGATTTGGGGATTAGGGGCATTAGAGAGCGATGCTTCCTCTATGCTGATGATGTCGTTCTTTTCTCAGCAATTTCACAACAAGATCTTGCAACGGTCAATGTCGTCTTGCAGTTGTTTGGTGCGGCATCAGGTCTCCAGATTAACCCAGCCAAGTGCCTCATTACACCGATCCAGTGCAATCTGGACATGACTGCAATGCTGATGGGTTTACTGAACGGCAAACTGGAACCTCTCCCATGCATGTATCTTGGTATTCCACTGTCAACCCATAAGCTTAGGAAGGCAGCTTTACAACCTCTCATCGACAAGGTCTGCTCAGGCTTGCCCACTTGGAAAGCACGTCTGTTGAGTAAAGCCGGCCGTTTGGTTTTAACTAAAGTGAAGCTCTCAGCTATTCCAATTCATACCACAATTGCTGTGACTATCTCCCCATGGGTGATTCAATGCATTGATAAGCGTCGTCATACATTCCTTTGGCGGGGGACAGAGAGCGTTTCGGGTGGTCATTGCTTATTGGCTTGGCCCAAGGTCTGTAGACCAGCTGAACTGGGTGGCTTAGGCCTTGTTGACTTGAACATCTTTGGTTCGGCGTTGGCAATGAGATGGCTCTGGTTGCAAAGAACTGATGATACTCGCCCGTGGGTGGATTTACCAGTTCAGACCGAACCGATGATTTTGGCAATGTTTGATGCATCTCTGTCAGTCCAAGTTGGCAATGGGATGAAATGCAAATTTTGGACAGATCGGTGGATAGATGGCAAATCTGTTAGGGAGCTGGCGCCTTGCTTATTCCAAACAGTGGGTCCTCAAATTCGGAAAACACTCAGGATGGCCTCGCTAACCGTCGATGGATTCGTGACATCTCCGGTGCACTAATGGTTCAGGTTATCGTTGAATATATATCCCTTTGGACTACTCTCTAGGACATTGATCTGGATTATGAGGCTGAGGATACCTTCATTTGGAAGTGGACAGCTAACAAGCAATTCTCAACAGCATCAGCATACCAAGCGTATTTCATTGGACATCAAGCAATCAGAGGAGCAAAGGAGCTTTGCAAGACAAGAGCGCCGCCTAAATGTAAACATTTCATCTGGGAGGTTCTTCATGACAGATGCTGGACAACATGGCGAAGATGAAAGCGTGGGTTACAATAGACAGACATATGCTCCATCTGCTTACAAGAATCTGAGACAATCTCACATCTTCTCATTGCTTGCTCGTACAGTAGAGTTACCTGGTTCTCATTCCTACAGAAGTTAGGTTGAGGATCCCTCTCTCCGGATGGATAGACTTCAGATTTCGCGGATTGGTGGACGATGGCACGGAAACAAATCTCTCAACCATCTCGAAAATCCTTCGATTCCCTTGTGATCCTCATCTCGTGGATGCTCTAGAAGGAAAGGAACCGCCGAGTCTTTGAACAACAGACCTAAGACCAACATGGAATGCGGCTTATCGTGGAGGAGGGTTGGGCTTGAGTTCTTGCTGGATACCATGTGTTGTCAGATGTGCTACAGTGGGCTAGGGAGGATCAGGTCGTTGCTGTATCGCGTATGTAACTGTGTAATTGTTCCAGACCGGGCCATCCTCTACATGGTCTCGGGTGTAAACTTGTCACTTTGTTTTTCTCTTAATGAAAAAGTGCCAAGGCACGGTCGCGAAAAAAAAGAATCTTCAATCCCCAGGAACAGAACCGCTTCTCTGGAATCGATCAACCTATGGTCGTATGTCAGTGCAAGCTACATCATCGGTCTTGCAACGATCTAGCCGTCCACGATCATGGAGCGATGAAAATTGGAATGCATCCCGAGGATTGCTGACTGCATTGATGTAAAATGTGTTAGGTCTTTTCTAATGGTACGAGCTAGTATCTCTAAGCATTATAAAAGACCAACTATTTCAATGATCTATCTATTAGCATATAGCTTATAATATGAATGACTCCACATGTCATCCTCACATAATCGTGAAGTACGTATATAAAACTATCTCTTGATCAAGAGATAGCTCTTCTCTTTCTTCTATTAAAATATGAGAAAATATTCTATGAGCTAGCTGAACATCAATCATTGGAGAAGACCTTAGCATTCCCTTTGCACAGAAATTAATGAAAAGCATTTTCTGAGCAATCAAAGAGAAATTAATGAGAAGCATTTTCTAGGTAGATGATTCTTGCAGGTTGGTTTCCATCTAGAACATTAGTCCTGGATTTCATTAGACCCGAGACTCCTAATTCTAAAATTTAAGGGGGGTGGAGGAACCTTTAGTCCCAATTGGTGGCTCCAACTAAGACTAAAAGTCAACCTTTAGTCTGAGTTGGTGGCTGCATCCGGGATTAAAGGGCCTCATGCATCAATCCCATTTGGATCCACCAACCAAAACTAATGTAGATTCTTTTAGTCCCGGTTGGTGGCTCCAACCGAGACTAAAGGGTCACCGACCAGGACTAAAAGTTCACCATAGATTAGTACAAAAGGAAAGCATCTCACCCAAGGTTATGTGTGCTTTGTAGGTGGGATGATAACGGGGCTATACGCGAGGCAAGCAAGAGGTCATGGGTTCAAATCCCATGGGCGTTTTCATAAAAAGTTTCGTTCCATTAAATTTGCTTATGTGATAGATGAAATAGAAGAGAGAGTTTCATCTTGCTCGGTTACCTAGTTTTTAGTATTGGTAACTTCGCATTGAGACAGGGTCTGTGATGACTTCGTCAGTCTCGACATATGTCGGTCCAGTCTCTCAGAGGTACTTGTATTTCTAAAAGAATATATATTATTTTTTAGATTAAAGAAAGAATTCTTACGTCTTTAGAGTACTCATGCGTCATGTACTTCTAAATCTTCACTCCAATCCTATATAAAATTCATACGGGAGGTCACAAAGGCATACTATCAGTAAGCAGGCTGAGAACAAGCGTCCAAAGAACGACGACAAACATCCATGTAGGCGGAGAAAAGCAAAATATTTTTCTTTCTTCTTGTGTCTTTCTTCTTTTTCTTTCTGCCACTAATGAAGAGGAGAGACTCATCCCAATTTACCTAACCCAAGACCGATTAAAATCATCTTGAGGGGCAGAATTATTCTTACGAGCCTTTCATTGTGGCTGGATCTAACCACGACAAAACAGAAGAAGGCTCGGAGATAATTATTCCATAGCGACAAATGATGTCTTTGTCTCACCATCGCCGAAACAAAACTTAAGTCTTCATATCACCTTTTCAAAGGAGTTGTTGATGTTATCACCGTCACCACCAACTCCATTGGAACCACCATAGAGAAGACAAACCCGCTCAACATCCTCAACGTTGCCGTAGAGAATGAGGAGGAACCAAAACCTCAAAACTAAAGAAGATAGCATAAGGAAGATCAAACCATAAAATCTAAAACTATATATTACGAGAAGGAACAGGATCCCCACTCCTCCTAACCCAACCAACAAGATCGCTGGAGACGGAGAGGGAGGGGACCAGAGTGGTGGAACCAGAGAGGATCGAGCGAGGTGGACGACTGTCGACGGGCAAGGAAGTTCCCGCGGCGGCAGGAACCCGGTTCGGCGCCGCCAGGCTCACATTAACTTAGGAAGGAGATGAGAGGTCCATTAAAAAAATACATATATAATTGAGTAAAAGGAAATATAATCAATTAAACGTTGAACTGGCAATATTAAGTTTCAAAACTAGCAAGAGCCTATCCAGCGTAAATATAGGCTCAAGTCAGGGCGAGAAGCCACAATTACATCCTAGAGAATAGCTAGGTTATGCACTTACATGTTTACTTCGTTGAATGTAGCCAGCATTGCAAAAGTGTTTTGAGAATCCTTCAAACTGTTTGCAATATGCTTGACTTAAAAAAAATTGATCACTTGGGAAGACTCCAAAAGTTCTGTTTTAAAAAGGTGCCGTGCTTCAAATTCGGGTCTCCTATGCCGTTGCATCAAGCCGTTTCCTTAGGAGAACAGTATCCTCACAAGAACACTCATCAAAGATTTGACCTACTTCAGATACAATTCAAACCATACGACCAAGTCGTATAAGGTACGTCTATTTAAAAAAACATTGTCGGTGCAGCATCTGACAGCAAGCAAGAGTATGGCAAGGCGACAAAAGATGGGAACATTGGACCGAACCAAAGGGTAATTTCATTTGCTCTTGTGAATCGAGAACATTCTCATGGAACTACATCCCAACTAATAATACCTGGAAGACAAAAGGAACAAATAAAGGTTCTGTTGCGCTCTCTTACAATTGTGAGGCCGGCTAGCAACGATATGAGTCAAAAATTTGCATTCAATTATTTGGAGAACCGGTACCAACAATTGTAGCCCGGCAATGATTTAAGAAACTATATGTCAAGGAGCAATCTCCGCGGATCTTCAACCACATCCTTGATGCGGCGCAGGAACAGAACAGCTTCTCTGCCATCGATCAACCTATGGTCGTATGTCAGTGCAAGGTACATCATTGGCCTAGCAACAATCTTACCATCCACTACCACGGGGCGCTGAACAATGGAATGCATCCCAAGGATTGCTGACTGCATCAATGTAAATTGTGTTAAAGTTGGTATTCTCTTTGCACTGAAATCAATGAGAAGCAATTTCTGGGCAATAAAAAAAGAGAACCTGAGGGGGGTTAATGATCGGTGTGCTGATAAGGCTTCCGTAGACACCACCATTTGAGATGGTGAAGGTTCCCCCTGCCATCTCATCAATTGAAAGTGCCCCCGCAGTTGCTTTCTTGGCAAGGTTGTTTATCCCCTTCTCAATGTCCGCGAAGTTCATTTGGTCAGTATCACGAATGACAGGAACAACAAGGCCCTAAGACAAAGAGGCATCCATATAAATGATTACACACGAATATAGAACAAAAGATAGCTAGGGCATTAAAAAGACAACAGATGTACATGCCTTGGAAGTGCCAACAGCAACACTAATGTCAATGTAGTCTCTGTATATGATGTCGTCACCATCAATGACAGCATTAACAACTGGCTGGTTTTGGAGGGCAGAAACAGCAGCCTGCAAAAGCGAGTGGTATAAGCACTGCAAAATCAAGCAATATATAGTTTAAGCACTGTATATGATGTCGTCACCATCAATGACTGCCGTTACCTTTACAAAGCAGGACATCAGACCCAACTTGACACCGTGCTTCTCAACAAACTTGTCTTTGTAATCAGAACGCAGTTTCATCATGTTAGTCCTAAAGAATAACACACAATGAACAACACAGACACAATGAACAACACAGACACGATAATAAGAAATACTAATGAGGGGCCATGTAGAACCTTGTTAAGGGATAATGTTCAGTAAAATGGAAATAGAGATCAATTGAACATTTCATAAAAAACACAGAAAGATGCGGCAGTTGAACACGAACATTTATTCACAACGATCATGCTAACCTACTTACAAGGCAATATTAAGTTTCAAAACTACCAGAGTATTGTTGGTTGGATTTCAAAACAAGAGCCCGTCCAGCATAAATATATACTCAGGTCAGGGCGAGAATACACAATAACATCATAGAGAACAGCTAGGGTATGCACTTACATGTCCACTTCATTGAATGTAGTCAACATTGCAAAAGTGTTTTGAGAATCCTTCAAACGGTTTGCTATACGCTTCCTCAGCCTTGGCATGGGTACCTGCAATTATAGTGGTTAAACACTGTACACAACTCCTAATATATAGTTTGATAACACAGCATACCAATTAATGAAATCACGTGACGGACTCGGACTTACCCGTCTCTCTCTTTCCTTTGGAGGGAGCTGGGGTTCTGAAGGGGAGGATTTTAGCGGTGGGGTGGTTAATTTTGGCTCCTGCTTTTTGACGGGTTCTAATTTTGGCATTTTCTCCTCAACCTTTTCTTTCTCAGCCGGAGGTGGAGGCGTCTCAGTCTGGGAGGTCTCTTCAGGTGGTGAAACATGGGCATTGGGAACAGCAGACTTAGATATTACAGCAACCTTGGTACCAGGAGTAACAGTGTCGCCTTCATTGGCAATGAACTGCAAAGCACCGATGTGGTAAGAAACAAGCCGTGCTATCAAATAACTATCTGAAGGCAAATTCTGGGAAAGATAATAAACATGGAGACCGCAATGATGGAAAGGCACTCACCTTTTCAATAACCCCAGCTTCTGGACTGGCAACATCTATTGTAACCTGTGAACCAAAGGGGAAATTTTCAATTCTGAGAAGTTCCAGAAGTATAATACAAAACTAGCATGTAGGAACATATATCACCTTATCAGTTTCAATCTGCGCTATAGGCTCATCAGCTTCAACTCTGTCTCCGGGTTCTGAAGAGCACAGCATGTCATCAACAAGGAGAAGGAAGTGAGGGGGCGAAGTGGGGAGTGCATACTCTTTAAGAAGTTGGCAAGGGTTCCATCAGTTACGGATTCACCCATGAAAGGCACAACAGCTTCAACCAAATCACCTTAAGATGAAGAAAGAAAGAGTTTGTGAAGTATTTGTCAGTAAGCTATTTACAAAATATTTGTGCACTCTAGTTGACTGATAAACATACCATTCTCTGATGCAAATGATCTACTCCAAAGTTGATATGGAGAAGCATTTGGAAGGAAAATACGTCCACTAAGAAACAAATGGAAGCCACACTTTAGTCAAACAAAGATGGGTTTTAATAAGAGTGCAATAACTAGAAGATAAGAGTATGTCGTTAGAAATGACCAAGAAGCGCAGTCTGCACTTACCGTGTTGGCTTGGAATATCTAGGAAGACCTGCCACAAAGGTTGCCAAAAAACATTAGATTCTATGACAGCTAATAATAATCAACATCTACATGACTAGATCCAGTTACCTTCGAGGAGCTGGGTGCTGAAATGTCTGGCATGGCTGCAACTTCGTAGGATGCATATTGTCTGCAAGCAGCATTATATCAACCAATGAAAATGAACAAAGGGAAAACATTGTGTTGCGAAAACAATAGAAAGAATAATGTGCAAAGGTTGAATGCTATACTAGTTGAAAATGAAAAAGCAATCCTTTATGGAAGGTGTACAGCATATAAGCACTAACAAAGAATTCTGCATGTTCCTTCTCAGATTAAGAAGGGAAAATAAACTGATACAAAAAAACACATCTAGTCCAAGATGTTGACTTCTATTTGCAAACAAACGTTGTTATTGGTTGTCAGGCAGCATTTTCCTGAAAAATAACAATGCTGATTGTACAATGCAAGTGATCTTAGGGAGATAATAGCATTCGTTAAGGGATAACAGCAAACGTGAAAAGCAAAATACTAATCCCTCCTAGCACAAACAGGGCACAATTGAGATGTGGTACTACAGATGATGCCAGTGGTATATCAGTTTTCAACTCATGATCAATATCAAACTAACCTGCCAACCAAGACCAATTGGAAAATGCATTCAAGAATTTGCAAGAATCAAACCTAAAGCCAATTTCTGTTTCATAGCATGTCAAAATTCACCCTAAAAGATTCATCTAACATTAGGGACGGTCCTCAAACGCTGGTAAAATATTGGCAGATCACCACCAAACGATTGCAAACCACATCAGGAATCCGCTATATTCCACAAAATAACAAACCGAGTTCGCCAATTTAGACCGTAAGCAAGCAGCTACAAGATAGCAAAACGTTCGAAGGCAATTGCAATTCATTACGCTTGCTCATGGATCCCTCTGCCCGCCTACATTACGCGACGCAAGAAATTATTTCCAGTGCGAAGCAATCGCCTAGCACCCATACAACGATCAAAATAGACTGAAGGCACCAGCGGGGGGAAAACAATCAAAGCTACTCGAATGGAGATGATCCACCCCTCAACCATCGCATCAGATCAGCCCATGAGATGAGAGATACGGAGAACGTTGCATACATACAGCGGTGGGGCGGCGTCGGAGGAGGAGGCGGGAGGCGAGGCGCGACGCCATCCGATTCGTCGGAGATGGACGAGGGAGGATGTCTCGGCGATCTGCTTTCCGTTACGCGAGAAAGGAAGGGGGTGGGCGGCCGATGGAGAATATTTCTTGTCGGGTAAATATCCAGGGCAAATCAGGTATCCGGTGGAAATCATCATGGAAAACCTAATTCATTTTCATCCGTCGAATGCGAAGCGTGCGGTGGAGATGGGCTCCCGAGACCCGGCGGACTTTTACGATCAACCCCCCGCACTCCCTTTGGACCATCTCGCATAGAACACCCCTGTGGCCCTGTTCAATGGAGCATTTTCAAACAAACCCTCCTGTCTTTTCCAGTTCTTCTGTCTTCTCCATGACCAGGAAGATCACTACCCAAAAATGAAATCGCCGAGCTAGGGTTCAGGTGAGGCGATGGATCCGCAGCAGCTCCCTTTTTTTAACAGCGATATACGTGTCCAAATAAATTAGATAGGAGTACTCCGCTTGTACTCAAGTAATATTGCATTGTCAGTTTTCAATTTGTCTCCACTTTCAGGTGCGTTCAAATTGGACTTTGCATATACTTGGATGATATTCTCTCCTTTTTAAAATGCAAGTCGCATTTTCGATCGGATACAATCTGCAATGCTACATTTTGCACAGCGATCTTATATACGGTAATAATCGTCTTTGACCGTGAAATTAGCATTTTGCGAAAGTGCCTTCAAATATAAATCCAAAAATATAGTTATGCCGTCAGAATTTACACAAGAGAAGTCCATTTTTCTAGCAATGGAACTGGCCAAAAGGTCTGGATTCTGCGTTCGCCATCATCACAGGGCTGCAATTGCCCAACCGTTGCCATCTGAAGATATTAATCTGAATGTCTCCAACAGAAACCCCGCACATTTGCATTGGAGCATTTCTCAGGAATCTTAGGCCTCCGGCCCAAAAGCTGCAGTGTTGAAGCAAGATATAGCACCAAAAGATAGTGGTGACATCTGATGGTGTAGTAAAACTGCAGTGTACACTGAAGCGCACGCAACATTCTTCCCAAAAGTAAGTTGCTATTCAGTGCTATCTATCTACTCGCAGGTGTTCGCTGGATAATAAAATCTTTTGATTGGATTCTTCAGCGTTCAAAGTAAAATGCACATTACCTGCTTTCCTTAAATAACTATTTGCTATGGTACACCACTGATTTAAAATAAGCCTTCACAGCATATTATAAGCTAGATATAAAAACATATTAAATAGCAGCAGGAGCAGCAAGGCAATTTAGTCCCAGGCAAGTGCTAAAAAGGTTAGAGTATAATCCTTTGAAGTTGAAGTACTTTCCAAGTTTCCAACTTGTCAACTCCTGTGTCTTAAGTGCTGTGCTGTAGGAAACGTCAAATAAAAAGAAACGGAGGTAGTACCGGCTATGGTACACCATTGATTTAAAATCAGGCTTCACGGCAAGAACTATCAGATATTATAGAGCATGATATACAAACATATTAAATAGGAGCGAAATACAAAGCTTTTTTAGTCCCAAACAAGTGCTAAAATGGTTAGAATAACCCATCGAAGATGAAGTACCTTCCAACTCTAATTCCTCTTCTCCCCCACCATTGTACGAGTTTTGTTGCCATACAACCAATAATATTTCTTTATTTTTCGATAAATTAAGGGATTTTGTATTGCTATGAGACAACTAAAACAACAATCTATTGTATAGGTTGGCTGATAAGTCTACGTGTCATTGCATGAGACCGTCTATTAGACGACACCAATGTACCTGCCCTAAGTGTTGATATAATTAACAAAATCAACATCTCTTTAGCAGGCAATTGGGAAGGCCTCATTAATCACATCATTAAAAAGGTCAGCAACATGCTAACAAGCACAGAACATGTAACAATGATCCATTGTTAATTTCCATAAGGATAAGAGATGAACACATCAACGAAGCAAAATGATGTGATTGTTTGTGTTTTTTGTTCAATTTTCCTACTTAACATTCATTACTGCTGTACAAACAATTCATTAATCTCAGTTTTCCATTTTTCTCTAATTACTGGACATATCTAGGTGACACGACAAATAAAGGATATATATTTATAATAGCAACGTAGAGCTCAAAAGTTACAGCCGACTGAAGAACATAACTGTTTCAACAGCAAAACCAAGGCATTAACAAAATTACTCTATGTGGAGTTCAAAACGAGAGACAATGAGTAGAGCACTAAAACTCTAAAAGTACCCGTCTTTAAATAACATAATTCTTCATTTGCTTAGTTAAGCACCGGGAAGACTGGAGGCCAGACCATTGTAACAGGACGGATAAAATCTTCTGTCATCCTCGTACCCACCCTCTCCACAGCCCTATTGCTCAACTGGATACAGCAGACTATCCCACTGGCCACGAGCTCAAAAAACACAAACTCAGCATTTTCCCCGGCTGCAAGAACGGAGACAGGAGCTCTCTGTGCATCATCTGGTACCCACCTCCGCACATTAAGATGACCGCACGCCTTAGGTACGGAGACGGTATCAACCAACGCCCACTGGCCCAAGCCATCGCCATGCCACACATGAAGTTGGAACCCCTTTGCATCAATGAGACAGAGCCCGGATTGCTGAGAGCGTGAAATCCTGAAAGATCTGCTGTTCCGGATGTTGTCTGGAAGCCTGACAGTAAAGAAGCTGGCAGCGGCCAAATCCAACCCAAGAATGTAGCCTAAGGTGGTCGTCATGTAGAACTTCCTGCCAACGAGCAACTTGTGAGCTAATATAGTCTCCAATATGCCCTGCGGGAGCTCAGTGACAGAGGATCTCGGGACCCCCCAGACGCCAGATTGAAGGATGGAGAAATCAGCGCCGAATTCATCGCCGTTGTAAGTCAAGTTCAGCCACAAGCAGGGCGTGGCATCAGCATCGTCCTCCAGGAGCCAAAGAAGGCTACCGTTGCAGATCCCGACACTCTCGCGTTGCAACCTTTGGGGAGTGGAGCTGGGAGGCTGGGGGATGGGTTCGTCGCGCGCCGCGCGCAGCATGCTTCGCACGGCATAAGTGGTGGGCATGGTAGGGTCGGGGTCCCTGATCGATACCAGCAGGCGGCCGTTGCGGCAGTCGCAGATGTCCGAGCGGCGCAGGGTCGCGAGGGCGCGGCGCGCGGCGGACGCGAGCCCGGGGGGCTGGGGAACCGGGACGAAGCGCGCCTGGCCGCCGAAGCCGATCCCACTGGCGCGGAGGGCGAGGACGCGCGGATGGTGGAGCGCGCGGAAGCGGCGGAGGAAGGCCGGGTCGGAGGCGCGGCGGAGCCAGCGCCTGCAGACGAGCGCGGCGCGGACGAGCCAGGTCGGGAGGTCGAGGCGGAGGAGGATCTCGGCAAGGAGGCCGTCGTTGCCGAGCACCGACGCGACCGCGGCCGTGACCGCCGCCGCCGCGGGCTCCGCAACTGCCGGCCCAGGGAGCTTCCGCTTCGTCCTTCCCATCTCCGGTCTGGCCGCACTGCAGCGAGCGGAGGATGGATATGGCCGGGGGAGGAAAATGGCGATCTGAAGTATGAGGCGTGATCTGAATTTGCCGCCCTTTTCGCTGAGGAAGCTGGGGGGACTAGCCAGATTGTTTTCTAAAGTTAAATTTAGTTATTGTTAAAAGAAAATATTTCCAACTGACTCTGTAAATGACTCTCCAAATTTAGTGGCTCTCTGTCCCATCTCATTCACTAGCCATTTTTAGCTACCCTAACTCATTAGCCATCTTTACAGAATCTGTTGTATTACTATGTTATTTGTTAGTCAAATCTATTTTTGAGAGTAGCTAAATTAGTAATTTTGACTAGTCTTTTTAGTTAATCTGTTGAAGATGCTCTTAATCCACGCCGCAGCAAATAAATGAGTCCCCAGTTCCTTTCAAAATGAGATCCATGAATTTTGTTCCCATCGCTAAATAACTCCCTCCGATTTTGCCTGTACTGTAATATTACGCGAAATACTACGTACTACCTCCGTTCCAAATTACTATTCATTATTAACTTTTTCATTTACCATTTGATCATTCGTCTTATTCAAAAAATTTTATAAGTATCATTTATTTTGTATGTGACTTGTTTTATCATCGTATATACTTCAAGTATAACTTATTATTTTGTATATTTTGATAACTTTTATTAAATAAGACGAATGGTCAAAGATCATGAAAAAAGTCAACAACGAATACTAATTTAGAACGGATGTAGTATTATATTTCTGTAATAGCAACAGAGGGGCTAAAACCGCCATCAAACGCGTCCAAGGGGTAAAATCAAACGGTTTCAAAAATTGAAGGGGACAAAAACCTGATATTCTGGTTCAAGGCAAAAAAAAAAGGCATACTGGCGGCGGGAGGCAACACTCACCGTCTTCAGTTCAAATCCTACCGGCTACACGCACGCGAAGTAGTCCAATATGTTGACTGCAACTGTGACCAGCAACGATGTTGACACCCAACACGGAGACCATACAGATATCAAACCTCACAAGAAACAGACCCAGTACATTCGCCACAGCATAATGGACCAACGAATGAATGCTTCCACTTCAAAGTTCTGATTCGCTTCAGCACTTAACCACACAAAGGCACCTATAGGCGCCACCCATAGACCATAGTGCCTTGGGTGGTCCAAGAACAAACCTAGGAATTATCAACTTCACTGTCTAAATGAGAAAAGCTGTAAACACTTCGGTTCCCGAATTTGGGAGCCAAACTTTGATCTTTCGGAGTGCGTGCGTCACTGTAGCATTTCGTTTGTATGTGTGAAAAATTATCCAAAAATTAATTAATTAGGCTCAAAATGTTCGTCTCATAGAGTACAACAAAACTGTGCAATTAGTTTTTGATTTTATCTATATTTAGTACTCCATGCATGCTATGACATTTTGATGTGATGAGAATCTTCTTTTTGCATAGTGAACTTTGGGGGTAAATTTTGGATCTAAACAAGGGCTACGTCAACCGAAGAGTTTCAGTCTACAGAGCACATTGGAATACCAACGGTTCAGAACAAAATTTCGGGGCATTTTTCTGTGCACCAATTCCTCAAGCGGAAATTTTACATACTGGCCAGCTAAGGATAAAGACTGACTAAACGATACATAACAAACCGCTGTGAAATCCAAACCGTTTGTGTTACCATGATCATGATTGCGGCTTCTTGGCAAACCGCTGCAAAGCTTTTGGGAGTTCCACCTCTTCGCCTATCCTCTGCTTCTTGTCAGATCGCCCGTCCACCTCCTTGGATTCCTCCAGGAAGGGCCTCTTGGCTCTGAAAACATCTTCCTCTTTCTTCTTGGCCCGCTTGCTGGGCTTGCTCCTGCCCTTGGTCTTCTTCTTGCGCTCAATGTTCTTGGCTGCCTCGACAGCCTCTTCCATCTCTTCCTCGATCTCCTTCTTGGTCTTTTTCTCTTTCTTCTTCGGAGCTCTTACAGTGGCAATCAAATTTGGATTAAGCATGATAGTGTCCGGTGGAAGCTTGTCGAGGAGAGCATGCACCTCCTTCTCCCTCTTCTGCTTGGTAGTTTCCATGGGGTTGGCAATGAAGGTATCAAAGTTCGGTTCACCAGATCCTGGAACAAGGATTGAAGAAAGGCCCATCGAGTGCCCGATCCCCAGAATATCTTCGTAGGGCCGGAACAAAACCTTCCCAACCTGATAGCCCTTCATCATTCTGTGCTTCATGTAAAGCCTATAATCATGCCCACCAAAATCCCTGTAGATCTCTACTTGGGATCCATTGCTGCAGGCCAACAGCCCCTTCTGGCTAAAATCCAAGGATTGAGCCCGCGCGGTGTAAGACTTCACAACCTCGTATTTCCTCAGGTCCCAGATTTTTATCTTCCTATCAACACCTGCCGTCGCCATACGATGGCCACTCCTGTCGAATGCAACAGCAGTGACTGGGCCATGATGGCACAGCATAGTGACGAGAGGCTTCACGCTGGTTGGCTTCCACATGGTAACTTTGCCACCAGCATGACCAAGGCCGATGACAGCATTGTAGGGATTGACCCGCATAACATCAGTACGCCCCAGACCTGTCCTGTAATTTGCAATCATCTCACCAGTGCTCACATCTTGGTAGTGGAGCTGCCCAAAGCTGTTTATCGAAGCCAAGAGGAAGTGTTTAGTCAGAAACTGGAGTTTCAATGCTTTGCCATGTTCCTGTCAACATAGAAGATACCACATCAATGTATTGAGAACAGACTGAATGATAAACAGCTCTCAAAATCTATGTTGCTAAACTGCTGTGATGCTGATTTGAAAACAACAAATAAATTCCATCTAATAAGTTCATTTCTAGGTCCAGTGGGATTTAAAAGGAAAACAAAAGGGTGCTGAATTGATGAAGAGACAGCTGATCTCCTAGATGCTGAGCAATTTACCGCTGAATAGTTTGTATTCGTGAAAACTCCACTATGTGTCAACTGACAAGTGGACCTTAGCCACATTTGAGTCTCACTGACAATGGTATTATCCAAGAACATGTCACTTGCAGTGCGATTGACTAATTTTCCCAGCAATATTCAATATAACAGTTGCATACCTGATTATAATTAATCAAAGAGCACATAATGCCACATACATCAAAATTAGCCCAAGTGCCATACTTTCTGTTCTATCAGATCATATGAGCATAGACAATAGGAAGTTTTGTATTTTTGTTAATTTTTCCTACATTTTTCCTACAAGTATGTGAAAAACAACATCCAAAATAATATCACAGAACTATCAACAACTCCCACATTCACCGGGCATTGCCATCATGCTTACCTTCAAACAATGAATTTCTGTACCATGTCGATTATATATGTAGGCGTACCTGTTTCAAAAATACTTCAATGAGTAACTAAGGAATGTTAACAGTACACATGAATTACAAAGACCAACAGCCTTATACAACTGCCTAGAAGAATAAAGTATCGACTAGAAGCATATAATTTTGCTTGATCTAGTCTAGTATAAATATTTTCGAAGTATAGAATTGTCTAATGGTTTATAATAAAGCAGCGATGAACAGTTCCAGACAAGCAAGTCGTAGCTCAGAAATTGAAAAGAGAATTCTCACCTGCTTCAACCTCATGTCACTAAAGATTCAGATTGTGTAATGATGTTAACATGCTGCCAGAAATAGGTTTATTGTTCACAAATGCAGTTTGCATGAGACAATGACACCAGGATATTTCTATACGGAATAAGCAATGTAGCAAATATTTTGGATAATCCTATAGCTTGTTTGATGAACAAATTTAACCATGAGCTGATATATGGTTTTATATCTGAGACTCTGAGCAAAGATAAAGAAAGATGCAGAAATTGTTAATACTGCTCTGTTAATATATTTTTCAGGCTAACAGATACATGATAATATATTTTGTGAGCAACAAGCCAACAGCAACATAGTACACAACTCAAGCAAAGTCAAAATATTACTTTTTTTGAGCGACTGCATACAACTGCTCATTATGTAAGAAAGCCACATCGCGAACAGTTTCCCTCACCTGAAGAAATAAAAAGCAGATCAGAGAAGTGTAATACGCATGAAGTGCATTGAAAAGAAATAAGAGGTGTCCAGCAATGATTGTCATTATTAAAACTGGGAGAAAGTACCAACAAGGGTGGCGCAGAAACTTTTTCGAAAAAAGAGAGAGCAAGAGATACACTGCCATTAGCCTAAGACCACCAAACATCATTCCACAATATTCATCAAAGAAAACATGGACAATAAACACAAAGGACAAGACAGAAGAATAGCCTCCTACAACCTCCCACTGTTCTAAGAAAATGACCAGCCTGGACTACAATAATCAAAGATGGTCCAAATTTACACCACCATCAAAGCTGTTATAGACGCATTTGTTGGCAGAACTTATCAACGGCGCAGGCGCAAAGGTCAGGGAGAAGCTACTTCAGCAGGACCTTCGTCAACAAGTCAAGGATCATAGATAGATTGGTTACTATCAGATATTATGGTTAGGATATTTTGTTAGGTTCGGTGCTATATAAACCGATAGCTAGAGATTGAATAAACAGGCAAGATAGAACTAGGATCTCCTCTACGAGAGGGAGTCCTCGTTCTGCCGTATTGTAATCGTTATTTCCATCTAATAAAGCTGCCCTCGTTCATGCTCCAACAAAAGCATATGAAATGAAACAAATATATTATTATATACAAGTGTAAGTAACTCATCACATGTAGAACTTGCATCCATGTAATTTGTTTAAGTGCTCATGCTACCCAACAGACAATCAAACAATTTGTGCTTAGTAAGCTACTCCCCCACTGTTCCAAAATGTAAAATGTTTTAGTTTTGGTCCTAAGTCAAACTTTTCTAACTTTGACCAAGTTTAAAGGTCAAGACCTATCTCATGATGGATACCAATTTTATAGAACAAGACATATCTCATGATGGATTTAAAGAAACTAATTTTATATTCTGTATTATACCAGAATGAGAATGTGATCTAAACAAGGGGAAGTAAAGTAGACCCCCATGGATGGAGTTGCTTCAATAGTAAAAGTATTGACCTGAAATTCCTTGATGAGGTCCATATTCAACATGTCCATCATTGCAAGATGGCCTTTCCGCCCACCTACTAGCATGTTGCGACCATTTGATGTGTATTCTATAGTATAAGGACCAAGTACTGCACACAACAAGAACCAGTCAGACCCCATAACCCTTAGTGATTATAATCAGAAAAGTTAATATTAAGAAAGGCAGACAATATAGAGTATGCAGATTTCTGTATCGGACAAAATTGGCACTGGATATGCATGTGGGATTTGGTACAGTATCATGTCAAAGTATCGGCAAACAAAAAGATAATTCTTCAAGATTTTTTGTACTCTACATGATCGTATAGGATCAACAAGGCAATAAGATCAAACAGTTAGCAACTACTCCCTCCGTCCCAAAAAACAAGTCATTTTAGGATTCAAAATTTGTCCTAAGAAATAAGTCATTTTACCCCCATTTAGTATGTGCATGTGCATGCATCAATCAATTAGTGCCAGCTATGGCTAATAAATAGGGGCAATCAAGGTCATCTTACTTCTCTGTCAATCGGTCATAGAATTTCTAAAATGATTTGTTTTTTGGGGATGGAGGGAGCAGCGATAAAAGTGATAGACAAGTTATGTTGACAGAAATTCATAGAACAATAAAACTGGTAAACAGATTTACCAGGTAAGATCATATCAAATGGTTTTCTTGAACTCAAAAGATCCACCTCCTTCAGAATTGATTCTTGCTGAACTCTATATGTCTTCTCCAAATCATCATCAGGCTCTAAGAAACCCTCCTCGGTTGGCATAAGCCACTGCCAAAGGAGTACCACAAATCAGAAAAGGGAAAATCTTCAAAATTAACACAGGTTAATTAGCATAATCATCAAGAATGAAGATTATGAGCATCTCTTGTAAAACTAAGGAATGTAAAATAGTGTTATTTTCTCTAATAAACATATTTAAGTTATGCAAGAGAGTCCTGGACTGGTTTGAAAACAGCAGGCATGCCATGTCACAATTGGCCAAGAGCTAGGAGCTGATCTAAGACAACAAAGATTTTGCTCCAAAGCAAGTACGTTTAAGCTCAGCAACAATACTGTCAGCAAGCCAATGCATAAAAAACGATCCTGAAACGTTATCCATTTCGCCAGTAATGTTTCAGTGATTCTGATAATACTTAAAATAATAATAGTAGTAATTCTATATGTGCGAGTACTCTCTTCATCAGATCATCCAAATTGGATTCCCCTGAAACCTGGAAACAGTTAAACATCAAATTTTGTGGTACAACAACATACTATAACCAGTCACAAGTTTTAATCCCAGATTCTCTTGACTCATCCACCAAATGTTCGCGATTACACCTAAGATTTCTAGTGAAACAACAGCCTAAAAAGTTTGCAATCCAAGTATAAATTTATTGACATTTTGCAGAAACACCACAACAATGCAATGGAAAAAAAATGATGACCTTTTCAGCCTTCGCAGCAGCTTTCGCAGACTGGCCATAGAGCTTCTCTTTTACAGTGAGCTGTCCTTTCAACTTCTTGTCCCTCAACCCCTATTGAGCCACTCCAAAACCAAAACATGTCAATGCGCAGTTTCAAGAGGAAGAACAGTAGCATAGCTGGCCAAAACATTCATGCTAAGGCAGCATGATTGGCACTTATAACTTCCAAGAGCGCAATGACGGATTACCTTCAGGTCAGCACCCTTCCCCCGCGAATACTTCGCCACCTTCATCTCCAGCTCGTCCTCAGCTTCCTGCAAGAGCCCCAGCGGATGATAGAGATTAGAGAAGCATAAGATGACCGCATGAAAGGGAATAAAAACAAGCCAATCTCTTATAGAAGAGTTAAAAAGGAGGAAGAAAATCGAGCAGCGAAATTACCTTTTCGGCATCCACCCGCGCCGGCGCCATGGCGAGGCCGAAACAGAGGATGGCGGCAGGCCGACAGGGAACGGAGCGAACGCGCCCCGGCGAAGGCCGAGGGGAGGGAGTGAGCGAACTGGGTCTCACAGGAGTCGATGCCCCGGTGGCGACGGGGCGGCCGGACTCCGCAGCGACGGCCGACGGCGACTGCGGGGGGACTGGGGAGGGAGCCGCCAAGCGGGGCAGCGGTAGTAGGCCTCGGCGGCCTTCGGGGTTCTGATTCTGACTTAAACGGGCTGCCCAGGCTGGGCTTGTTGTTTGGATGATAAAGGCCACACTAACAGCCCAACTCCCACCAGACTGAGAGTTACAACTCCCACCAGACTCAGAGGTAATTGGGCTGTTAGTGTTCCCCTAAAAAAACAAACTAAGTTGTTAGTGTAATAGTGTAGATTGATTTTTCTTTCATTTTTGCTGATTATAATTAAAGACTCAACGTCACACATCACCTTTTTTAACTTAATTCTGCGTACAAATGACAAGCTGTAGGTACACAACTGGCGACATAATTTGGTTTTGGAAAACAAACTTTAGTTTCGTAATTGGTTCCTTCTTGTATCTTTGGGGCCATATTTTGACTACCGATGGAATGTTTTTCACCCACTTTATTTTTGGCCTTTAAAAAAATTGATGCAAGACTTATCAGTTCTCTATTGGACAATAAAACTACCTGAACATGAGATACTCGATTGTTAAGTAGATACTTCGAGCTCTAAAACCTTTAGATGAAGTCAGTTGATATCATATACTCCATGTGTTCCACAGTACAACTTATTTTAAATTTTCTAGACGTATAGTGTTTGCTATGCTCCCAAATATACGTTGTGCCAAGATACGTAGTAAAAATTATGTATCTCAAAAAATTAAAATGAATTATATAACTTAGATATTTGTAAACTCATACTTTTTTTGGATTGCCGATTCTCTAGATTTTTCCCTTCTACCCGATCCTAGGAAGCAACAAGCAGAGCAAATCAGGCGTGGTCTTCCACGGAGGAAGCTGTGTAGGATTACTGCGAACATTGAGCCAGGACCAGGTCTATTTTGCAACTAACGTTTCTCAAAAAGGTTTTCAATTATTTTTAATAAAGAAAAAATTATTACCGCTTGTTGTTTGGATGATAAATGCCAATACTTATTATAGTTTTTAACTAAGTGATTGTCTCAATCGCCCATGTTAATGGCAGCAATCGCATAATTTTGGTACTCCCAATTGGGTGGAATCAATCCCGTTTTAAAACAGGCACCCATACATAGTTTTGGTTGATTCAACGGTGGATACGTGTGTATAGTACACCCCATGATCCAATTGGTGGCAATGAAGAGAGGGTCATCAGTAGTGTCTAAATCACGGGAACTAGGTCATCATCAATACGCATCAGTTCCACCATGGGTGCTTTGCTAATAACAATTAGATGAATTAGGTGCAACTCCCTTCTCAAGTGCTCACGGGCGGCACGGGCGGACTCGACTCCAGCGCCGCCAACCCCCTCCCCCATCCTCCTCAAACTCCCCGCCGCCTGAGTAGCTCATTGGAAGCCCGTACGAGCGCAAGGGAGGCGGCGCGCGACGCACCTGCTCCATCTTAGCTCTGCAGCAGGGGCAATTCTTCTTCTCCGGGCTCGGTGGCGATGCTAGATATGGAGATGACGGCGGCGGCGGTGGCGGTCTGGGCTGAAGACCCGGTGCCTTGGTGGCTGGATCCGGCGGTCCAGGTGTCGGATCTGCACTGCGCAACAGCAGGCAGCATGCGACAGTGAGGGGCAAGCCTGTATTTTTAATGAAAGGCACGAGAATGTGCCAATTTCATTGATAAAGAAGAGAGTTTACAGACCAGCTAGCCGGTTATATATAGATGCGCTATTCTCGCAGTATTAATGCTAAATCCTTTGCTCCCACCGCAACCTAGGCATCTGCCTCCTGTTTGATCTTCCTTAGGAGCTCGGGCACACTTGTTTCGATGTGTCCGAAGACTCTCGCATTGCGTTTTTTCCATAGCTCCCACACAACTAGCATGGCAATACTTGTTTTAGCTTTGCGGGGAGTGGCCGAGGGGGTCAGAAGGTTAGTCCACCGGTGGCCTACCGTTTCGCTGGGTCTCCATTCTTGCGGTCGAAGGTCCGGTTGTGCCACCCAGTCCGCAACTAGGCTCCATAGTCGCTTTCTGAATCTGCATTGCGCTAGCAGGTGGTGTGCAGACTCATTGGTCTGGCAGCATAGGGGACACGATGGAGAGTGTCTCCATCCTCTCCGCGTGAGCCTGTCGAAGGTCCAGACCCGGTTCTGTTGTCACACCCGGATTTACACCGAAACCCGAATGCTGCCATATGTGTGCCCAGGATGTCCACAGAACACATACAGCTTATAAATATGGAAAATCAGAGTACATATGCTCAAATAAAACATTTTACATCAGAGTTTACCTAAATAAAGCACAGCGAAAGTCTATGTATTAACTCTCTCGACAGGTAGAGCCTCAAGTCCACAGGGACACTGACTGGTTGACCACAGCTCAGAAGTACAGAAGATCTTCAGAAAACTCAGTAGCAGCAGACTCACTTCTGACTCATCTGTTACCCATCCGGGATTTTGTTGAATAATGACAAGTGTAAGTAATCCAATTACTTAGCAAATATAGCACGGTGTATGAAGGCTTAAAAGAAGGCTTGACACGGCTGAACTGCATTAGCACTTTTAGTTGATTCATTTTAGCATTTACCAAGTTACTACAAGTGAATGAAACCCAGTTGTATCCCAATTAAATAAGTATAAGTGACATTAATCATAAATAAACATCATCTTCTAATAAAAAAGGATACAGGCCGCTCGTGACCTTGAGCAAGGCTATCATGATAGATTTACACTCTGCAGAGGTTTCGCCCTTTACCCACCAGTCGCGTAAAAGTTCAAAGGAACTTTGCACCCAACCACGCACATCAACACTTCCGAGGTGTGACTGCATAGGGACGCTACGAGGTTTTTCACAAGACACCCTAACAAAACAGTAGCCACTATGGTACAACACATGCAGCATGATCCAAGGCACCGAGATTGACTGACTCTCAGGGCGCAGCGATAAAAGGGTCAATAGCGTCCAGAGCGCGGGCACGCATGCCAACAAGTACAAGAGTGCGACGTGTGGAGTTCCCATACAACAGGGACTCCCGACACGGGACTGTGCCTGACAAGACATAGCCGACGGTACCCCCGTCCTCGGTGGATCCAACCATACTCTCACGAGTGCTTCCCATAGCACCGTCGGCCCCGTCGGTAACTACTGTCAAGCTAGAGCCGTACAAGTTACTTGACCAAGACCAAAGCCATAATAGTTCTAGCGGTGGCGACAGGCTCCTGGGTTGCCGCTTTAAGAACCGGACCTTACGGAGAGACACTAGAGCAAAGCACACAGCACATGCTCTAGCTCCCTAAACCAAGTTGCTAAAAAGCATGTTTTATCATTAATGTTGAAGTGAACCATTAAGTCAAAATTTACAGTTAAAATAATGGTGACAGTAGCTGTGCATAGCAAAAATCTACCCATATGCATAAACCCAAGGTAATCAAGGGAACAGGGTAAACAAACTAGGTACAACCTTAATAGGACATCAATTTAGACACATGCATATGAAAGTAAATGTATGTAAAAGGTGGTGTTTATGTAGCAAGGATTGTCCGTGCTATAACTTGCCTTAAATCCGTTATAATTACTCATAGTCTTCAAATCTTGATCTTCAAACTCTTCTGCTTGAAATCCTTCGATGACGTTCCTCTACTCGTAGCAACCATCGAGCACAACATGCAGCTAAACAAGCAAGCAAATAATAAACAACTAAGAACAGTACGCCAATCAAAATAAAAGCTTTAAAAGAGCGCGCTAAAGGATGGGGCTCGAGGCTACGGCCACGTGAGCGCAAGAATCGCTGAAAACGGATTAACGGTTGAGAAGATTCATCTATCGGAAGATTAGGATTATAAAAGAAAATAAAAGACTATAAGCTTAATTTATTTTAATTGAATAAATAATATAAAAGATATTTCAGAGAAACATCTTATGTTGGTATTAATTCAAATTTTATTTGAATTTGTAAAAGCTGGGAATAAAATAATTATATTTTATTTATAAATGTTTATGTAGAATTTATACAATTAAACATTTAAGTTTAAGTAATAATAATATGTGGAGCATCTAATAAGATATTCCGTGTTGAACTAGTCAATATTATACTAAAAACATATTCATGTTGATATTAATCAATATTGATAATTATTGATGAAAACTCGAAGTTTAACTCTAAGTAGCTTTTAGTTAGAAAAGATTGTTTAAGTAAACATTAATCAAATTAAGATTCATTTATGAAAAACCGAGATATAACCTAGTCGACTTTTATTTATAAATCTAATTGAATAGATATTAATCAAATTTATTTTAGCATTTAAAAGCCGAGTATAAATCTTAATTATATTTTAGAATAGAAAACATATTTAAATATTCTTTAGTCAAATTAATATTTAAATAAAATTCAGAAACATGTGACATAGTAAATATGAGTACTAACGCGTAGTTTGGGTTTATACGAATCTAACGCAACTTGAACGGGTCGAATCAGAGCTAAAACGAAGAAGATACGGGTTTTCTAAGTATTAGGGACCTGCTGGCAATTTTTAAAAGTTTCCAGGGGCTTATTTGTGAAAAACCGAGGACCTATGCGTAATTTTATATAAAACTACAGGGGCTTGCGTGCAAACCAACCAAAAAGGACGGCGGGTTGTATTTTTAAAAAGGGCGGGGGCTTTCTGAGAAAATTTGGACCTAGATGTAAATAACTTTGAATAGGCGTGGACTGCGGGTTCTATATCAAAACTTGGAGGGGTTCTTTTGAAAAATGGCGGCGCTGACCATTACAAAGGAGTTTTGGCTCGGGCGGGGGGAGGAGTGTGGGCCGTTGGATTTAGATCCAACGCCCCCGGTTGGATCGGGCGAGAGAGGGGGTCGCTAGCAGAGCCCCGCGGCGGCACCGCCCACGCGCGCGGCGGTGTATCGCCGGCGAAGCTTCAATCCGGTGATGCCGGGGGCTATTGGCGATGGAAAACGGTCAGGGAGGGAGCTGGGAACGCGAGGAGCTCATCCACGCGCTTCACGACGCCGGAGGGGTGGCAGGGTGGCCGGGCGACGGTGACCCGAGGCCGGCGAGCGACAGCGCTGTGGTGCGCGGCCCACGGAGCGCGAGAGAGGGAGAGAAGAGGGTCGTGGAAGAGCTCACCTCAGCGCAGAGCTCCTCGGGTGGCTCATGTTGAGTAGCGAGCGACGATGGCGTAGATCGACGTCGGCGGCGAGCTTGGGGAGGAGCGGCGGCGGGTGCGAGCTTGGTGGCGGCGCTGTGGTTCTGCGAGCGGGGTTAGGGAAAATCGAGGGGCGGCGGCGGGGCTAAATAGGCGCGCAGGTGGGGGGGAAGCCGGGGCCACGGCAGGCGAGCTTGCCATAGCGCGCGGCCGGCCGGGCGCCATTAGCGGTGGGGAGAAGAAGGAAGGTGGAGGGAAGGCCGCTGACGCGTGGGGCCGGGAGGTCAGTGAGAGGGAGAGTGGGAGGCGTTCGCTGGGCCGCGGGTGCGCTTGGGCCGAGCGGAGGGGGAAGGCAGCGCGCTGGGCCAGGCTCGCGCGCGAGTGGGGGAAGTGGGCCGGGTGGGGGAAACGGGCCAGCGGGGTTGGCGATGTTGGGTTTGGCTGGGCTTGGCCCGTTTAGGGATTTAGGATTTTTCTTTTCTTTTAGATTTTTCATGATCATTTCTCGAGGCAAAGAATAAATCATTTGAGCCATGAAAAATACCTAAAAATTCCAAAAAAAATCCCATAGATAAATTTGGACATGAGGAACCCAAATAATACATTTGGAGCTCATGAAAAAGATTTTAGCACCTTCCAAAAAAATGGAATTAGCTAAAGGAAAATAGGAATAAATCCCAGAAAAATCTGGAAAATTCCTATGAGGCTCTTAAACGCGTTTTAGAAACTTTACACACATAAAACCACTAAATGCAACTGGCATGAATGCAAAGCACTCAATATTAAACCTACATTGTTTTAATCTATTTTAGAAAACAATTTTTTTCCTATATTAAATTCCCTGTTTAATTAATTAAGTTAAGAAAAATTTCAAAATTATGGGAAATTATTTATTTAATTATTCTTTAAAATCACATCCTGAAATCCAAAAATTTCAGGGTGTGACATCTGTGTGATGAGCCGCATGAAAAGTTTGCATTTTGGTGGCCCCCATGTTTTCCATGTGTTGGTGGCTCCTCGCATTCTGGTGCAGCCAATGAATTGTGCCCCGTATGCTGAGGCTGCAGACTATTCTCCCACCACCGTTAGTTTCCATCCAATTTGGTCCTCCTGATTGGTTGTAAGCTGGATGTCCCTCAAGAGACTCCATATCTTGACGAATTCCTGTAGATGCCCTATTGTGAGTCCCGAATGGACTCGCGGATCACGAATCCAGGTATGGTCATGAAGTGCATGCGCCATTGTCTTGTTTTTATGTTTGGAGATGTGGAAAAGATTCGGGGCAAGGTCTTTGAGTCGACGATCTGCATCCATCCTGAGTGCCAGAAACTTGTCTTTTGGTCGTTGCCTAATGTAATTGTCGTGCAGGCCGCGAAGAGCAAACGGTCTGTGTTATCGCATGGGATTCCAGTTCCCAACCAAGCCTTTTGTGGCGAGTCCATTCCTACCATAGTCATCTCAAGCGTAGGGCCCTTGCAAATCGCTCAAGGTTAAGTAGTCTGAGTCCCCCATTTTCTTTTGGCAGGCACTTCCTGATCCAGTTGACCTTGCATTTTCCGCCTGTTAGCGCCTCATCCCCCGCCCAAAGGAAGCACTTCCGTTTTTTGTCAAGGTCTTCGAGAACTTCACCTGCCATCTTGAGGACCGTAAGCAGGTAGACTGGCTACGAGATTAGAACTGTTTTAACAAGGCAAGCACGGCCCGCTTGTGTGAGGTGCCTCCCGTACCATCCTGACAATTTTGATGTCATTGTATCGATGAGAGGCTGACTGTTAGAGGGAGGCCAAGGTATTTAATAGGGAAGCTTGCTCTTACTGCTGGCAGTTCTTCGAGCACATCGATGGCACCGCAGCTGATCGGAGTGATTCTTGTTTTTTGTAGGTTCGTGTTCAGGCCGGTTGTGTTTCCAAAACCCTGCAGTATTTCTTTTATATTACGAACATCCATCTTGGTAGGCTTCACGAAGATTGCCGCATCATCGGCATACATGGAAGTTCTGAAGCGTACCATTTGCCCACCTAATTTGCTCAGGAGGCCGAGATCTGTAGCCTTAGACAAGACCCACTGCAGCGGATCAATGGCTAGAATGAAGAGCAGTGGTGATAGAGGGTCACCCTGGCGCAGCCCGCGTCCATGCCAGATCGGCTCGGTGGGTATCCTATTCAATAGGATTTTAGATGTGGATGTATTTAGAGACGCCGCTATCCAGTTCCTCCATCGTTGTGGGAATCCTCTACGCTGGAGCAAGTCTGGCAAGTAGTCCCAGCGCACCGAGTCAAAAGCTTTGGAGATGTCAAGCTTCATGAGCAACGCTGGTGTTCTGTTTCTATGAAATTTTCGTGCTATGTTCCGTACGTAGAGGAAGTTATCCTGGATGCTTCTCCCTTTGATGAATGCGCTTTAACACTGTGAGACAAGGTCGCTCATATGCGGAGCCAGTCTGAGTGCCAGAATTTTGCTGGTTATTTTTGCCACCACGTGGATAAGGCTAGTGGGTTTATAGTCTTGGATGGCCTCCGCTCCTTCTTTCTTGGGGATTAGGACCACATGCGTTGTGTTTAGTAGATTGAGATCGGCGCACCTCATGTTATAGAAGGAGTTTACAACCATTTTTTCATCAGGTTTGATTATTGGCCAGCATTTCTTGAAGAATAACTCAGTGAATCCATCTGGTCCTGGGGCCTTATCACTCGGCAGTTGTTTGATGGCTACCAGTACTTCCTGTGTTGATATGGGCACGACGAGAGTAGAGAGCTCGAGGACCGGTAGCTGAAGTGCTTCCCAGTTAAAATCTGTTGTTCTTGCCGATGGGGTTGCCATGACGCCCGAGAAGTAATTGCTGATGATATCCTTCTTGTCAGGGTGCGAGATTGCCCATCGTGAACTGTCCCGGAGTTGCTGGATAAAATTCTTCCGCCTTCTCACATTTGCCTTAAGGTGGAAAAACTTTGTGTTGGCATCGCCTTCGCGCAAATAGGATATTCTGGAGCATTGTTTCCTTCTCGCCTTTTCAATTGTTGCCCAGCCTAAAATTCTCCGTTTGAGTTTGTGCCACAGCTTGTACTCTCCCTCGGAGAGTTGTCTATTTTCTTAGGCGATGTCGAAGAGGAGGATCACTTCCTGTGCCATGTGCAATTTGAGCCTGGCGTCAGACACTAGAGTTCTGCTCCAATTCCTGAGGGCTTTGCCAGTAATGAACACCTTGTGCCCCAGCCTGTGAAAGGGCTCAGTGTGCGTGGTTGGAGCTGTCCATGCCTATCTCACGGTCTCCTGGAAGCGCAGGAGTCTCACCCAGAAATTCTCAAATTTGAATCTGGTCGGGCGGCGTGGGCCCGACATACGGGCTAGAAGGAGTGGACAGTGGTCAGAGTGCGATGAAGATAGGGCATGTAGAGCGTGGTCATCGTAGGTGAGGTCCTAGTCTTGATTGCTAAAGAATCTGTCCAATCTGACCAAAGTAGGTGTGCGCCGTTCATTGCTCCAGGTGTATTTCTGATTCTGCAGGTGGATTTCTCTTAGTTCATAGAAATTCAGGGCCGCTCGGAACCGCCGCATTAGACGAAGATTTAAGTTTCGGTTGTTCTTGTCTTGTGCTCTCTAGATGGCGTTGAAGTCGCCTAACATTAGCCATTTGGTGCCATTGGGCGTCTATAGTTGTCTTAGGCGTTGTAGAAAGATTTCCTTCTCTAGCCGCCTCGTCGGCCCGTATACTGCAGTCAGGAGGAAGGAGTCAGTGGTATCATTTGGCATCACTATCACATTGAGGGAAAAATGGCCAATACTGAAGCCTTTCATGTCGACAGACGCATCGTTCCATAGCACAAGGATGCCACCCATTGTGACGGCTACTGGCTTGAAGAAGTAGCGGTTGAGACGGTACACCCCCAGGAAGTGTGCTAGGCCGTTATCAATGTTTGACAGTTTAGTCTCTTGGAGACAGGCTATATGGCATTGCATCGCGGTGATTGTTTCGTGGACTGCCAAACATCGGTCTGCTGAGTTGAGACCACGTACATTCCAGCAGAGGATGTCAAAGTTTGCCATTATCATTTGGAAGGGGAGAACACTCATGTAGTCGTTGATGTGGCCGGTGGCTGTATCGACGAAGCTGGCGTGCATTGATAAGTTTACTTGCTGCAGTGAGCTAATGTTACGGAGAGGGAGCGCCCATAGGTCATAGCCAGCAGGGTCTCTTAAGGTTCTTGCCCGTAGGTCACAGCCCGGAGGTCTTACGTTGACAATGCAATGGTAGAAAAAATAGTAGTAGCGATACATGAGAAACAAAGTTCTCTCAGAAGGAGACGCCAGGTGCCTCCTACGCCGGTTCACTGTCGGTGTCCAGCTGCAGGTCGTCCACTGCCTCCCCGGTGAGCTGCAACATGGCGTTGGTGACTGCCTCCTCATCGTTGTCATCCAGCCCGAATAGGGCAGTTATGGCCGCCATGATGTCAGGGGGCATGGGGCACTGACGCATGGCCAGGAACTCCTGCAGGACCTCCTCTATGGGCTTGAATTCTTCATCATTAATGCTAAGCTTGCACCAGAGATTGCGCTGAGCTCTCTCCACAGCCGGCATTGCCGACTTCTTTGCTAGTCTCACGCTCCTGCGCACCGCGGTCATGTCGAAGGTGCGGCGCAGCCTCGGCTTCTTGGGCGGTGGTTCCTGGAGAAGTGGAGGCGCCGGTTTGGAGAAGAGGTCTGCAACAGAGGCCTGTTTTGGGCCGCCGCTCTCGCCATCCGCCAGGGCCTGCGTTGGCGTCGTGGTCACGGCCCAGACGGATTCAGCGACCTAGCCCTCTATTTGGCATGCTGAGGCTAGCACTAGCCCGCCCCTTGCACCCGAGCCAGGCCCAGCGGTGGGGGCATGGCTTGCACTGTGATGTGGCCATGCAGTGAGGGCACAGCCTGGGCCATCGCGTTGAGCCCGCTCGCCACCTGGCCCAAAGTCGCAGGAGTGCTGCAGCCCATTATGGCGACGGGCTACACAAGGTTGCCGTAGCCCACAGCAGCGCAGGCCCCCGCTGCGGGCTGCCAAACCACTTCATTGACGGGGCAAGCTGGGCTACCCGAGCTCAGCAGGGGCGCCTTCGCCTTCGACTGGGCGCACGGCGCCGCTGCCGTCCTAATTTGGAGATGGTCTAGGGCGTGCTGGACTTCATCCACCGTGAGCGCCGTCATGAACTTGAGCCCGTCAAGGATGCGAGCAGACGGGATTGTGTACTCACACATGTCGGACCGGTCTCCATTCCCGGCTGCCAGTCGTGGGGACGTCAGTGTCGTGGGGAGTTCGGTGTCGATGCCGTCAATGTCGAGCCTGCCCGCTAAGCTACAGGCTTTGTTGATGTAGTCAGCCGTGTCATGAAGCTAGACACTCCTCTGTTCATCATGGTTGCTAAGGATGCCCAGCTTGAGGGTCGTCGCCTTGGCGGTGAAGATCGCCAAGAGCGCCGCCGATGACATCGTCTTGAAAGCTTCTCCCGCGGGCAGTGCAAGGGAGGTGAGATGAGTGATTACCCCCAGTGCGCATTCACCCTCCCCCACGGCTTAGCGTCGTCCGCCCCAGAACTCGACGTTGCGGGGGCATGGCGAGCGGGTGAGCTCGCGACGTCCCGCGTTCCTATGGCGGCTGGCGCGACGTCATGCCCCCGCGTCCCGGGTGGGCATAGTCATCATCACCGCTTGAGTCATCGTCTTCATCCCGGCGTCCAGGCCATACAAAGGCCCCTTCCTTGCAGGTCCAGTCGTTCCCACGACGGCGGTCGCGCTGGCCATCGTGGGAGCGTCTGCGCAACTCTTCAGTGCGCTGTTGCTCGCGCGGCGCCGGCTCGCGGGGGGCCTTTGGTAGGCGTGTCGGGTACCTTGCCCTGGTCCCCTACGGCGCGCCGTCCATCAGGCCATACCGCCAGATGTAAGGCCGGCAGAGATTGGCGAAAGCCGCTGGGTTGTCGACCGCCCCCTGGAGGTCCGTCGACGCCGCGGAGTAATCTTCCACCGGGCCAATGTGCAGGAAGACCTCGAACCGGTTCCCTTGCTGCCAGCGGTCCGGCAGATCGCGCTCCCTCATGATGACGACCGCGGACTGCCACACCGACGTCTTGTCTGATGGCCTGTGGGAGAAGATCAGCCATACCCTCTTCGAGATTTCACTTGGGTTGGTCGTCCATGCCCACAGGTCAATGTGCCTCATGTCGGTGGGCTGAACAAGATCAGCGTTGATGCATTGGAGCACGCACTAGTTACCGATGATGCGCTCGATGATGTCCAGCGTCCAGGCATGGTTGGGGATGAAGTCGAGGTAGAGCCGCACATGGAAGAAAATGCGCATGCCAAGGGCATTGGAGAGGCTGCGCCAACGGCGCAGGCAAATCTCTATGCCATTGCCGCGAAACTTGCCCCGGCGCCTCGCCGCGTCGTAGTGGTCGGCGTTCTCGAAGCGGACAAGGAAGGGCTCAGGTTGGTTGATGATGACGATGACTTCCCCCCTTCGCAGCTGCATCTCGTGGCGAATGTGGCGGATGAGGTCCTCAACTTCCTTGGCTCCAGCGCCCCTTGGGAGGTGCGTTGCCCACGGCACCAGAGCGCAGATTTCCCAGTCGCGTGCGTCGTGCTCGATGTCGAAGGAGTTGGGAGACCGTCTCCTCCTCTAGGCGCGTGTGTGGGTCGCCCAATGCCATGGTCACCACCCCAGGCTTCAGCGGCGGAGGCGGCGGCAGAGGTGGAGGCGGTGGCAGCGGGGGAGGAGGAGGAGGCAATGGCGGCAGCGGAGGAGGATGAGGCAGCGGCGGCGGCGAGGCAGACTTCTTGGGGCGATACTGGAAGCGTGGCTGAGGTGTTGACTTGCGATGGGCGTTCAGGGCTGGCGTGCGGGGGCAGGCTCTCTCCTTGTGCCCCGAGCGGCGGCAGTGAAAGCAGCAGACAGGGTCGCGACAAGCAGCAACTCGATGATTGAAGGCTGCTGTTGCATGCTGTCGCGTGATTGAAGGCTTCCAGCGCCGTATTGGTTGGTTGTGTTGTCTGCCTTGAAGACGGGTTGCATCGCCCGTCATGTCGGGGCAGCCCGGACGGCGCGCGGTGTAGGGTATGCCGCCCTCTGCCACACACTATGGTCCAGCCCGGCTCCGCGTCGAGCTTGGCCGTCCTTCTGACATTGCTGTCTTGAATGCAGGGGCGCCGAGTGAATGCACCTGCGGGGGAGTTGCAGCGCAAAGGGTGCTCAGCGCCAGCTCAGCTTGGCGAGGCATGCAGCTGTAGAGCGGTGCATGGAGTTGTTTGGTCCCGTGGCTACTTGTCCCGCGACGGTCTATTGCTGGCTGGCTTTGGAGGTGGGATGTGGAAGTGCCGACGAAGGCCATGCCAGCTCTACCGGCAACGACGACAGCGATGTTCCCCTCCTTGGAGGCATCCGTTCCCCTCCTTGGAGGCATGGTCACAGCGTTTCCACGCCCACTTTTGGGCCGTCAGGCGTTCGGGCGGCAGCCAAGGGCAATCGGCGTGGTGGCGTGGCCGATGACTGTGAGCTTGGGTGCATGCCAACGACGCTATGGTGGCGTGGCTGGCAGCGAGGGTCGTCTCTTGCGCAGCAGGTCTACTCCAGTGTGTGCAGCTGAGGTAATGTGTCCTGCGGTGGTGCTCCGTATGGTGGCAGAGGCTGGCAACGCATTGAGGTGGCCGATTAATCAGGAGTGGTGGTGAAGTCGGAGTTGAGTAGCAGGGTGCAACAAGTGGATTCTAAGTCGCAGAATCAAGGTACGGGTGTTCACGGCGGCAGATGGTAGCAAGAGGAGGTGTTGGCGCAGTGATTGGAGGGTAGGCTGCTTTCTGTTGGCATTTGAGGGTGACATTTCAGCTAGGCCGTTTCACCACCGGTGACCACGAAATTGGCAAGGTAGCTAGCAAATGCGCATTGCCAAGTTGACCTGTGTGGGGTGGCGACGGGTGGTCTTGCATAGCAGTGGCTGTCCCGGTGTATGGAGACCTTACGAGGCCATGTATAACACTTCGCTACTCTTGATGAGGCAACTAGGTTGCCACCTTGTTGTACGAGCGGATCTCGATGGTGTGGTTGGATTGACGACGATCAAAGGCAGTTGTTCATGTATCGGGTGAAAACTCAAGGTTTAATTATACTAACAAAAATAATTAAACCTAAGTTGCATAAATTATCATGCATGTCTCATACATATGTAATTATATGTTGTGTTTGCACTTGCATTTGCATTGGCGCAAACTTGTGCATTTAAAAATTTCAAACTCAAACCTACATGAGAAGCATCATTTCTGTTCATAATACCATGTTTGCATATGCTAAGCACCATCATAATTATATATGCTTCATATACATCATGTAAGTGCATGTGTTCATGTCCAAAACTTCATTTTTAGCTAAGTCATCTTGTAGGCCCCAAATTCAAATATTTTTTTAAATTCTAATTCAAAAGTACCCAAATATTTTTACATATTTGAAAACTAGAGCTCATTATCTTTCCAATGGTATATTGCATGTCAAAAACGTTTGAGTTTAAGTATTTCAAAATGACAGTCAACTGTTGGTCAAACCTTGATTTTGAATTCAGAAAAATGTGACTTTTGGTTAAATTGACCGAACCACCATTTAAAAAATATTTGAAAGCATGAAATGCATGTTATACCAAAAGATTCTTCATTTTGTGATCTTAAAAACTAACCACTTGTTCAAAATTATGACATCTAGATATTTAAATATTTGAGCACAAAATGGCTACTTGAAAAGAATTTCTGGAAAATTGAATTTCAAATCTTTGACCGAGAGTAAAATTGCCCGATCTACTTTTTGGTAAACTTTTGGCAAAAACTTTAAATACCAAAGTTGTAGAGCTCTAAATTCTCTAAATTCTCTACAAGCTGTAGCTCAAGAGTTTGTCGAGCGTAGTTAAAAAATGTGCCGTAAATTTGATTTGAACGCGAGCTGATCCGGTTCAAAACTCTTCTCTCCCTGGATCCACTTGCCACGTCAGCCGCGGGCCCACTCGCCAGTGCCACCGTGCCACTTGGTAGTGCACCCCTAGCGCTGAGGCCACGCGCCCCCATTCCCCGCGCCTTGACCACCGCCCCGTCGCCCCGCTCTCTCTCCTTTTCTATCTGCCTCTCTCTCTCTCTCTCTCTCTCTCGCTCGCTCCACCGTCGCCACCGCTCGCCGGCGCCGCCACTGCCGCACCCATCTGCTTGCCCTATGGCCACGCTGAGCACCTCGCCGCGACACCTTCATCCGCCCTACACCCTCACGTCCTCAACTTCTCGTCCCAATGGCCGATCTCGCCGCTCGCCGGACCGCCATGGCCGACCGTTGAAGCTCCACCGTCGACGCACGCCTTCACCGACGCTCTGCTCGCTTGATTCATCCAGGTAGGTTTTACATGGTGTAGTGGTGCTCGCGCGCTCATCCATGAGCCGTTGGCGTTGCTTCCCAATCGCCGCCGTCGCGCGCCGAGCCGCCGGTCCGCCGTGCATGGCGTAACCGAGACTCTAGGTCGCCACAAGGGTTGGAATCACGGGGCTAGGCGTTCTGGGAGTTTGCAAATGTGTGGGTGTACTCACTGGGGCTGGTCGTCGACCGCAGCAGCCGGAACGGCCAAGCGCCGCTGTCGGCCGTTGAGTTCCTGTCAGGAAGAACGAGGAGAAAGGGGGACTGAGGGGTGGAGGGAGATGAGGAGCCGGAGGTGTTCTAGGGTGGGGAGAAGGTAGTGGGCCAGCAGGAAGTCGAGGAGGAGGGAGGTGCTGGCCGGTCTTAGGTCTTGCTGATGGTATCCAAGATTAGCCCAATTCAAACTTGTTGTGTGTTCTTGTGTCCTACCCAAAAGTTCTACAAAGTGATCATATATTAATTCCTCTTTCTGCTGGTAAATAGATACGATGTTGTCAGCCTTTTTAAGAAATGGAATGTATAATTTCTTCCTCCTATGGCTGGCGTGGAGAATGAACAGCTTAGTGCAAGCATCGCCTTTCCGGAGCCAAATGAGCCTTGAGTGTTGCCGTGCTCTTGAACGTTGGATCGTGGCAAGGCCGATCGACTTTGCTTTGAGATATTTACAGAACTCAATTTCATCTTGGGTGAGTAAACAATGTTCCTGTGCCGCGTCGAAGAGTAACAGTAACTCCTTCACAATTGCTAGTCGGAGGGCTAGGTTCCCCAAGTTTCTCCTCCTCCATAATTTCAGTGCTTTTGCCGTTCGAATGAGCTTGACGTGAATGCGTAGGATAGCATCTTGTGTGTTCACCGGCTGTGACCAAGCCTCCTGGATCACTTCTTGGAATCCCGGCATGTCCACCCAGTATGATTCCAATCGAAAGCCTGTGTAGGTTTGCCTAGTGACATCGCCGGTGAGAAGGAGTGGTGCATGGTCTGATCCGAGAGTGGCCATTGCTTGTAGGTCAGTACTGGGGAATATGAGGTGCCACTCTGTCGATCCAAAGACGCGATCAATTCTAGTAAAGGTTGGACTATCTTGTTCATTGCTCCATGTAAATTTTCTGCCATGTAGGTCAATTTCCAGTAGTTGCATATCATCTATTGCTTGTTTGAATTTCATCATCATTCTACGATTGAGTCGGTTATTACTTTTGTCCTCCGCTTTATATATTAGATTAAAGTCCCCAGCCACTAGCCACGCTTCTTGCTTCTTTGTTTGAGATTTTTTAGCTCTTCTAAGAAACTGATCTTTTCATCTTCATTCTGAGGGCCATACACGCTAGTTAATGTCCAAGTGGTGTTATCTGCTCGCATTACTATGTCGGCGGAGATGGTGTGTTCAGTGGTGTACAGATTTTGCAATGTAAAGAACCGTTCAGAGGCAGCAATGATGATGCCCCCCTTGTGCCGCAGGCAGGTAATACCGCAAAATTGTGCTCAAAATTTCTTCCCAATGTGTCCCTAACTAGTTGTGTCGTCCAGTGAGAAATCTTGGTCTCCTGTAGGCAGACAAGTGTGGCCCCTGAACAAATCATGACATTTCTAATGCTGGCCCGTTTAGCAGCAGCATTAAGTCCACGGACATTCCAGCAAAGCACATTACAGTTTTTTTTGTGACATTTGGGAACCAAACACGACTAATTTTAAACTGGGGGCAAGCTCTGAAGGAGCACTGAAGCCATAGTACTGACGAAACAAATTGCTTGGCGAGCTTCGTGGACGTCAATATCTGGATTCGCAGATCCAGAGCATTGATGAAGCCGCAGGCCAAAATTGCTGGCCTAATTAGGATTACAACTACATGCAAGTTCAAATGTCTTTTGCATATCATTTTAAAACACACCACAACTAATGCTTAGGACTGATTGCGTTAGGCACTAAATCACTTGGATCGCCTCCTCTTCTGCTCCGGTCGGCATCACCTTGGATCTCTTCTTTTTGCCCCTACGCTTGTTCCCTTCATCCACCAGAGTCTTGAGTGCTGTCATCGTGTTCCTGGAGATGGGCCTCTGGAAGTGCTGTATGACATTCATGACATTTTCAAAATCCACGTTAGCCTGTTGTTCTGGGGTTGGAGAGAGATCACCCAGTTTGTTGATCAGGACTTGTTGTGCTAATTGTAAACTTCCTTTGGCTGCGTTTATTTTGGCTTTGTCAGCTAATCTCTTGCTCTTTCTTTGTTGGGTAGACGGCTCTGGACTGTCTGTGGGTATCTCGCTGTGTGCTTGAGCTATGGGTGTATCGTTGATATTTGGTGGTGCAGGTAGCAGTGGAGTGCTAGGCATTCCTGAGACAAATTCCAGGAAAAGGGCCAGATCATTTGTGGGAGCTCTCTGTAGATCACTCATTTGGTTATCAAAGGTGTTCATTTCAGGAGCGTCTGACTCACTAGCTTGTTTTGGTTCGGTGTTTATCGGACCTAAGCTGGGTGTGCCTTCAGTGAATGCATTTACGCTATGGATTTCAACAGAACGGAGCCAATACTTGCGTCCAAATCATGTTCTATACCGCGGGATGGAGCCGATGCGCATCCAAACCCTTATCACACCATAAATCACCACTGGATATGGAGCCAAGATCGCGTCCAAACCAGTTCCATACCTAGGGATGGAGCCAATGCGCGTCCAACCCATTTTATACCATGAACCGCTGCCGGATGGAGCCATGATCGCGTCGATGCCGGAGCATAACCAGGGCAGCATGTGCTAATCCCTTTTACCGGAATAGAGAAACCATGAGGGAGGAAAAGGGGTTGACGACGAGGCAGCCGAAGTGCAGAACCACCGAGTTAGAGAAGCGCCATGAGGCTTCTCACTTACCAGCACGCCGGCGCACGCAACGAAGCCTCGCCGGTGCAGCAGCGCTCCTTGTGGACCTTCTTCTCTCCTTCTATTTGGCTGGGCTCTGCCTTCTTGCAGAAGCCTTTTTTGGGCTTGGGTGGTTTGCCGGCAGCCTGACGGCACTGCGAGCGTTGATGCGTAGAACTCTCAGCGCAGCAGCCTGACGGTGTTTTTTTATGTCTGCCCCCGAACTCTGGCAGGAGCCTGCTATTTATAGAGGAGCGCGGCAGGCGGTTCGTCGGCAATTTGGCGCTCCTAGGGCATGGTCTGTTAAAATTATCATGTGACATAAAGACGACAATACAGACAGCTTATAAAATGTCTCGTCTATTGAGCTGTCTGTAAACTAATTAATTCATGTATGAGCTCATAAATCATGGTGATCAAATGTAAGTTTGATCTTTATATACAATTTTGTGGCTTCTTTGAGAAAACAACGGTGTATTGCGTTTGCCAGAATATAATATTGTTATAGGATTGAAATGGAATTTTATATTTTTATTCCATATCCATCCTACTTGCTTAAAGGATATTCTTTTGAAAATTATTATTGACAAGGATCATAGTGCAAAACGAGGAAGGTCAGATCATAAAGAAGCAATTCTCCCCATAGTAACACGAAACGGGGTCGGTGGCACGTTCCTCGATCCGGGAACGTCGTCCCAATTCATGGGTCGGGGTCATCATGGGTCATCGTTCTAATTTTCGCTGGATCATCGTCCCCACCCGTAGGGTCATGAACTCCGGATCAAGGTCCTGGAGGTCGCCATGGAGAAGCTCCAACATGAGGTTGGCCCGCTGTTGCAGCATAGATGTAAAGCACAATAATTGGTAGCTCCAACGTGATGTAAAGCATAGTAATTGGCAGCCCATCTAGCCCTTTTCTTTCAACATTTTCTTCATTTCCTTTGTTTTCCTTGACTCTTCTATACCTCGTTCCGGGGTCATCGACCCAACACTCTTTGGTTCATGTACCATGTTGTGAATTTTTGTCTCAAAGAGGTATACCCCCTCCGTACCATAATTTCATAAAGCATTGACCCTTGACCCTCGATCCCGTTTCTCGACCCAATCGACCCGGGAACTTTGTCACTATGATTCTCCCCTCATCTAGTATTCCCGTGACTTCTCCAATCTTCCCTGGCCGCTGGCTTTCCTGTCTCTCATTTCTCTCTTTCGATGCTTCCTCTCTATCAGCGCGATGGCCGGCGGCCGGCACAGCACACACGAAAGAAACACAGAAGAGGCACTCCACGGCAGCCGGTGGGTGACGCGCCGCTGTAGGAGGTTGCCGATTTGGGCTGGCTGGGCCTGTGGGCACGGCGCTCCACCGCCGTACAGCAGGAGGCGAGGCGTGGACAACGTCCGGCGGTCGGCTCGCTGCGGCAGGCTCAGCGCAGGCCCAGCAACTGCAGGCTCCCCAGCCGACGGGATGTGCTGCGCTTGCGTGTCGGCCTGCGGCTGTCACGCGGTGTGGGCGGCAGGCCTAGCGGATACTAGCTCCCTGGCCAACAGGCGGCGCTGTGCGTGCGGCTTGGCATGCGGTGGTCAACGCGTGTTAGAAATTTAGGCAGCATTCGGTATATATTAATTCCAGAAATGAGCAATAAATTCATGACAGCAGTGAGTGATCCAGTGATAACAAGGCATGTGCGAGTGTTCAAGTTAAATCTCCTAAATAACATGAACAACATGAGAAACCGAAATAGGATGAGGTTCAGGATGTACCCCGAGACGGGACCGGCACCGGAGGCACCGGGTGCGCCATTACCAGTTGGAGGAATAGACATCCTCGACTGGCCTGCTTGAAGTAGTCGATCTGATTTGGTGCAGTGGCGAGTCGTTGCAGTGAAGTCTCTCGGACGGCCACCGGGATGTAGTCGTTCGCGTGAGGGAGACGGCCACCAAGAAGTAGTCATTCAAGGCCACCGGGACGTAGTCGTTCGCGTGAGGGAGACATCCACCAGGAAGTAGCGAGCAGATGCGTACGAGTACGCTCCCCAAAAACCTTATCGCCGCCTATCCCGAGCAGGATCACTGGGCAGGGAAGTTCGGAGGCAACTGCTCACGCAAGCAGAGTGCGCGCAAAGCTTGCGTTAGGAATGCAAGAGAGCAGCAAAAACAGGGAGAAGAGAGAGGTCTCCTAAAAGGAGTACGAGAGAGGGAGAGTGCACTAGTGTGTTTGCCTGGGAGAGACACCTCCTTTTATAGGCGCACGGGATAGGAGAGGGAGGATGAACCTGGACACTCTTGACTAGCCATAATGCCATTAAGCGTTGTCAGTTACTCTCAGCCATCAAATCGGCAGTTACTGGTAACAGTTAAGACTCAATCAATGTCATTTGTGGTAAAATGTTCATCACACAGCACATGCAGGGCGGCTCGGCTCGGCACGTCTCGTCTCGTCCACGGCCACGGCTCGGCGAGGCGAGCGAGCGCGCGCACGGCACGCCCTTCTCCTTTTACCAGCTTCACAAGTGGTCCACATCTGGTCCACCATTTAAGTTGGTTAGGATTCCCGTTGACTCTCCATTCGGGATTTAACTGCCTAGCATTTATTAGTGAACATTTAATTATTTGATTAATTGAGACTTAAATGGGCCAAGGCCCAATTAATCCAACAATCCCCACCAAGAATTTTAAGGTACACAAGAAAATGCTCTCGACTCAACTGTTGTTTTGATATACCGGCCTCATGGCAGAGACTGTTAAGTTGAACATCCACCTGGGGCAAGAGCTACACTTGTTCACAACTGACCAATGGACTATGCCTTGAATTGGCAGTTCTGTGCAAACAAGCTTGACTAGAGCCCCTTTGCCAGTACTAGGCTGATGTAAGCACCCCCTCGGGTTGGAGTGTATAATTCATACTCTGTGCCTTTCATGGGTATCTAGAGATCACCCTATCTCATAGATTGTGACTGGCAATCGAACTCATATAGGTGCAATCCTTTGAGATGTTCTGTAGGTCAACATCTTTGTCCTCATTGAGCCACTCAGATCACATTAAGGTTTTCACCAACCTGCCATACAGACTCAGAAGAGAAATGCACCTCCATTGGAATGAACCCTTTTCAAAGGTTCTCCTCTCTCAGTTAAACAGTAGCTTGTTTCACCATCCTAATTCACGGGATCTCCGATCACATAGGACAGGTTACCACTACTGAGTAACACACATGGGTCTCAAGCCCAATTCCCTGGATGCATTGTCTATCATGTTACGTGAAAGACCCTTTGTGAATTGATCTGCCAGGTTCTTAGCCGTTTGGATGTAGTCCAAGGCTATCACTCCAGAGTTTCTCATTTTCCTGACAGATTTCAGCCACCTCTTTACATGCCTAGAGGACTTCTGGTTATCTTTTGAACTGTTCACCTTGACAATCACCGTTTGATTATCATAGTTCATGAGGATAGCCGGTATCGGTTTCTCAACTACCGACAAATCCATAAGGACATCACGAAGCCATTCGGCCTCAACAGGGGCTGTGTCCAATGAAGTGAGTTCTGCCTCCATAATTGACCTCGTTAAGATGGTCTGCTTGCAAGACTTTCAGGAGACAGCGCCACCTCCAAGTGTGAACACATATCCACTTGTGGCTTTAATCTCATCTGCATCGGATGTCCAGTTTGAATCACTGTAACCCTCCAGTACCCTAGGGTACCCGGTATAGTGAATTCCATATTCCACAGTACCTTTAAGAAAACGCATTACCCGTTCAAGAGCTTCCCAATGAGCATCTCCCGAATTTGACACAAACCGGTTCAGTTTGCTCACAGCGAACGCGATATCGGGTCTCGTAGCGCTAGCTAGGTACATCAGTGAACCAATGATCTGGGAGTATCTCAGTTGATCTCTCATTATTCTTTTGTTCTTCTGTAATATTTTACTAGCATCATAAGGTGTTGGAGCTGGCTTGCAGTCATTATAGCCGAAACGACTCAAGTCCTTCTCCATATAGTGGGATTGTGTGAGAACAACCCCACCATCACCTTCTCTCACTAGCTTAATATTTAGGATCACATCAGCCTCTCCCAAATCTTTCATCTCAAAACTTTGAGACAAAAACTCTTTGATTTCCTTAATCACATTAAGGCTTGTCCCAAATATCAGTATGTCATCTACATACAGACACAAGATCACTCCTTCGCCCCCACCATAGCGATAGTACACACACTTCTCGGCTTCGTTCACAACAAAGCCAACTGACGTTAAAGTTCTGTCGAACTTCTCATGCCACTGCTTAGGAGCTTACTTAAGGCCATACAAAGATTTTATCAACTTACACACCATTCCTTCTTGACCTTCCACTACAAACCCATCTGGCTGATCCATGTAGATCTCTTCCTCCAACTGTCCATTTAGGAAAGCTGTCTTAACGTCCATCTGATGAACGAGAAGACCATGGGAAGTTGCCAGAGAGAGTAGTACTCGTATGGTGGTCAATCGGGCAACCGACGAGCAAGTGTCAAAAAAGTCATCTCCTTCTTTCTGAGTATAGCCCTTAGCCACTAGCCTTGCCTTGTACTTCTCAATAGTACCATCAGGCCTAAGCTTTTTCGTATACACCTACTTACATCCTACAGGTTTGCACCCATACGGACATTCCACAACCTCCCAAGTACCATTAGACATAATAGAGTCCATCTCACTCCGAACTGCTTCCTTCCAATAGTCAGCATCTGGAGAGGAATATGCCTCTTTAATGGTTCTAGGGGTGTCATCCACGAGGTACACAATAAAATCATCACCAAAGGACTTTGCAGTCCTCTGTCTCTTGCTCCTTCTGAGAGCTTCACTGTCATCCTCCTCAGGATTTTCCACATGTGTGTGTTCATTGTGTTCTGTCGAAACAGCAGGTTCTCTAGGTTCTTTATTAATAGATAGTTCATGACTAGACGTGCTAGCTTCCTCTTTCATAGGAAAAATGTCCTCAAAGAATGTAGCGTCTCTGGACTCCATAATTGTACCAACATGCATGTCTGGTATTCCAGATTTTACTATTAAAAATCTATAACCTACACTGTGGAAAGCATAACCAAGAAAGACACAATCAACAGGCTTAGGTCCCAATTTACGTTTATTGGTTATGGGCACATTCACTTTGGCTAAACATCCCCAAGTCCGTAAGTATGAAAGGGTTAGCGTTTTCTTTTCCCATTCCTTGAATGGTGTTATCTCTTTGTTCTTCATAGGAACACGATTCAGGACATGACATGCAGTCAATATAGCCTCACCCCACCATTCCTTGGGAAGTCCCGTTGTATCCAACATGGCATTAATCAAGTCAGTCAGAGTACGGTTCTTTCTTTCGGCTACCCCATTTGACTGAGGTGAGTAGGGAGGCGTCCTCTCATGAATTATTCCATGTTCCTCACAGAACGCAGTGAATACATTAGAAAAATACTCTCTACCGCGATCAGACCTAACTCTTTTGATCTTTCTCTCAAGTTGATTTTCTACCTCAAATTTATAGATTTTAAAGTATTGTAACGCTTCATCTTTAGATTTCAACAAATAAATGTAGCAAAATCTAGTAGAATCATCTTTTAAAGTCATGAAGTGCTTTTTACCACCTTTTGTCAACACGCCATTCATCTCGCACAGATCGGAATTAATTAAGTCTAGAGGTGCCAAGTTCCTTGCCTCAGCCGCGAAATGAGGCTTGCGAGGTTGTTTTGATTCAATACACACATGGAACTTAGAATTTTTGACTATGGTGAATTTCGGAATTAAACTCAAGTTTGCAAGACGCATCATACAACCAAAATTAACATGACAGAGTCGTGAATGCCAAACATTAGATTCATTATTAACGTTTACAATGTGATTCACAACTTTATTAGAATTGTCTGACAAAGAAAAGCGGAACAAGCCTCCGCTATCATAACCTTTTCCAATAAAACTTCCAAATTTAGAAATTACACATTTATTGGATTCAAAGACTAACTTAAAGCTGTCTCTACACAGAAGAGACCCACTGACTAAGTTCTTTTTGATGGTGGGGACATGCTGCACGTTCTTCAGTTGAACGGTCTTTCCCGAAGTAAGCTTCAGATCGACCGAACCAGCACCATGAACACGCGCATGTGATCCATTCCCCATCAACACGGAGGAAGAACCGCCTACCTGGTAAGAAGAAAACAAGGAAATGTCAGCACAAACATGAATATTAGCACCAGTGTCAATCCACCAATCGGGTTAATGACATACTGAAAGAACTGTAGGTAATAGATTACGGTACCCCGATGGTCCACCAGTCTCACTAACAACCATGTTGGCACTGCCGCCATTGCCGCCATTTTTCTTGTCCTTGCGGTGCGGGCACTTTGCAACAAAGTGGTCTGGGCTACCACAACAATAACAATGCCCCATCGGCGGTTTCTTCTTCTTCTTGAACTGAGCCGTTTGATTAGCCTTTGTCTGGTTCTGTTGCGGCTTGTTCTTCTTTTTGTTGGATGCATTTAAGTTCTTCTTTTGCACCAAGTTGGCACTAGAAGATCTAGCAATCCCTTTACCACGTTGGTCTTTTACCCTCGCCTTCTCTTCCACATCAAGAGTTCCGATGAGATCGACAATAGTAAACTCTTGTCTCTTGTGTTTCAGAGAGGTCACAAAATCCTTCCAAGAAGGTGGCAACTTGGAGATAATACCTCCAGCCACAAACTTGTCAGGCAATCGACATGGATCATCCTTGCTATAGTTCTCAAGATCTCTAGCCAGCGCCTGGATCTCTTGGGCCTGCTCTACCATAGGACGGTCTTCAACCATCTTGTCGTCATAGAGCTGTTCCATGACATATAGCTCGCCACCAGCATCGGAGACCCAAACTTAGCCTCAAGCGCATCCCAAACAGGTTTGCCACTTGGCAGCAAGAGGTACATGTCCACAAGGCTTTCAGCGAGAACACTCATGATGGCACCTCTAAATAGGTTATCGACCGCCACGAAATCCTGCTCCTCCTCTGGAGTGAACTGTTCGGGCTTACCCTGTATGACATGCATGATGTTCATCGCTGTCAACCACAACGTAACCCTCTCGCGCCAACGTTTGTGTCAGTGTTTAGAAATCGTGGTTCCGATACCAACCAGAAATGCATTGTGTTCCCTCCCCTGATGGTTGATGCAGAAGATAACACGAGACACGGGTTTATCCTGGTTCCGGTCAGAAGACCGTACTTCCAGCAAGGCGGTATGTGCGATGTATTATTCTGCACCGGACTGCAAGTAGTAGGGGGTACAAGTAGGTTGGGACGAGAGGCTAGACCTCCGAGTACCCCTAATGATCGCCCCCAACAGTAGCCCTCGAGCCTTTGTTGGAATATGTTTTAATCCGACAAAGGCTCTTCGTCGTGGGTGCTTCTGACAAGGTTTTCGTTGAAGAATTCCGCTGGGTGCGCGCTAGCGCACCCGCGGGTGTAGCCCCCGAGGCCTTGGAGGAGTAGATATACTTCTGCAAGGGCTCATCAGCGTTTCGCGCCTTCGTGAGCTACAACATGTTTCGTCTTTAAGGAATTCAACCTTGTGGTGCAAGGAGCCCCGAGCCCTGGCCCTAGCAAGGTCAATCAGGGGTGGTTCTTGACCTTGAGTTACGACCCTCGTCGCCCCGTTTGTGGGGAGGAGGGGTGACGCAATCCATGCTTCCCTCGAACGGGCTGCGAGTCATGGATGCCTCTGTGAGCCGTTAGCGGGTAATTCAAGTGGACATCCGTGCCTCATTCGATGGAGGCCGGCTCGTGGTCCGGAGACATGTCTCATAAGAGCACTTGTGGAGGTTTGCTAGGCAGGGCTCGACCCCGTTCGTTTGGGGTCGAGGGCTCGTTGCTCTCCCTCGGTGGGATCCCTCGACTAGCTGCCTCCATCCTGGCCTTGAATATAACATGAAGGGCACCCTCGAGTTTTGTGCTCGTGGATAGGCTCGATCGCGCGTGCCCTTGGTTATCCTTGACTCTGTTAGATCTGAGGTGCCTGTCGAACCCTCGAGGGGCCAGGACTTCGAACCCCTGATCAGTAGGGCCTCAAGGAGAGGTAGCTTACCTCGGAAGCCTTTTTGTTGGCCTTGGGCGTTTATTTCCGTAGTCGTGAGCGACGTGGCACGGAGTATGCGAAGTGGGCGCGCCTTTTTAGGCAGAGCGGAAGAGACGTGGGCAGTTACGATGTGACGTGCCGCCTGGATTTTCGCGCGTAGTGGTTATCCCAACTCGTGGGGCCCAGCCGTCAGTGGCTGTGGTGCCAATCGTATCGGATGCGTTTTTCACGCGGCCGGGGTGCCGGTTGCGCTTTGCGTGATACTATAAATAAAGGGACAAGGGGAAAGGATTAGCTTACCCAGCCCTTGCCTTCCGATTGCATCTACTATTTCCAAGTGCCGCCGCTCTTCGCCTTTCACCTTTCCGCGCACAAGACTTCGCCCTTTTCGCCGCCGCCGTTCGCCATGGTTTCCATCGTCGACCCTGCTCCGTGGAGCCCCTCCATTGCCACCGATGCCTATCTCGCCAGGCTGGTGGAGGTCGGGGTGCTGCCGGCGAACAGCAACCTGGACAAGCCGATGTGGATCGCGCTGCCATCCAATCACCACGAGCCTTCTCCGCCGGAGGGCTTTGTGGTGAGCCTGGCAAGACTTCACGAGCGGGGGTTCGGAATCCCCGCATCGCCGTTCTTCCGCGGGTTGTGCCTCCACTACGGCGTGGAGCTCCACAACTTCGCCCCCAACATCATCTCGCAAGCGGCGGTCTTTGTCGCCGTTTGTGAGGGGTACTTGGGGATCGAGGCTCACTGGGACCTATGGGTTCACCTTTTCTGGAGTTAGCTCCATACGGCCGTAGGTGAGTCTCGGGGGCTCCGCCGGGCGGTCCGCGCTGGGGGCCTTACCCTGCAAGTTCGGGGGCAGCGGAGCGGGTTGTACATCCCGGCGACGATGACCTCCAACAACGCCGATTGGGACAAGGGGTGGTTCTACCTCCGCAACGTCGACAACAAGCTGTCGAAGTACACCGGCAAAGTGCTGCGCGAGCGACCGGAGGTGTGGAGCTACGGAATTTCCCTCACCGACTGTCAGGAGCGACTCCGGGTCTTCACCAACGCCTTTGCCGCGCTTTCGAGGGCGGGTTTGACCGCTGCGGGAGTGATTGCAAACTTCAATCAGCGGTATGTACTGCCGCTGATGGAGAGGACGCTGCGGCTCGACCAGCTCAGGACGGATTCGCCCTGGCAGGGCTCGAACATGAAGGAGTACTGCATCCATCGAGCATGGCGTGCCGTGGAGGTCTCCAAGCTTGATTGCAAGGAGGAGGCCCTTTTCGCCATCAAGATGCGCCCCGAAGCGGGGTTTTTACAATTTGTAAGTTCCGCTTTAAGTTTGACTTAGATTCAATTTTGCTTTCTACCCTCGAGATTATCTGATCGCTTAATCCTGAATTCTTTCTTCAGGGTTTGCGAGGTTCGTGCTGCGGAAGGACACGGCAAAGCAGAAGAAAGAGAGGAAGCGCTTGCGGAAGGCGCCGTACGAGAAGGAGTGCCGCCGTCAAATCAGGGAGGGGCGCTCCCCTCCTACCACCCCCGAGAGTACTCCGGAGGAGTCTTCTTCGGAGGACCTCGTGGAAATTCTGCTACCTGCGCCGGTGGCGGCTGAAGTGAGTGCGCCCCCGAGGGGGCAACGCCAGGAGATCCCATCGTCGTCACGGGGTAGGGAGGCCTCGAGTGGCCTGGCGCCTTCGACGGCGGGTGTCGCCCCTCCGAGTTCCGCGGCAGGGGCGGCAGGGGCTCGAGCTCGGAGCCCGTCGGTGCCTGGGGCGGACAAGGCGGCAGTCGCCCCAGGGGCTACTGGGGCTCAAAGCTCCGCACCCGCGGGTTCGAGGCCCGCGAGCGAGACCCCGCCGTCGAGGGGTCGTGGTCGTTCGGGGGCTTGGCGGCCCTCGTGCAGCAAGAAGCGCAAGCTTAGCCACCTCATCCGGGTTAGGTAAGTTGCCGTTCTTTTCTCGGACTTAATTCTCAAGCTGTTGATTTGACTTTGTTGACTTGGTTTCTGTCAGCCAATCCGGTCCGCCGGCGCCGCTTTCGTTGGCGCCGACAAAGGCGCTGAAGGTGTCGGCACGCGCTACGCCTCGTTCGGCAGCGCCGCCCTCGTCCGGGGCACCCCAGGCGTCGGGGATTGTCACCCGGTATTGGGCGGCCCTTACGCGAGAGACCGCCCGATCAAGGGGGCAGGCGGCTGCTGGAGAAGCGTCGGCGGTGGCGGGCGAGGAGCGGGCCAGGGAGACGCCCTCAGCCCTCCCTATGGGGGATGTGGCCTTGCCGTTGCGGGGGTGACAGAGACCTCCGTGCCGGCCGAGGCACGGGGGTAGTGGAAGGCGCGAACCGAGGTGAAGATGCGGGTCAGACCGCAGTGGGAGGCATCGGTTCAGCGGAGGTCGAGGAGGTGCCCGGGGCCGGCTCCGCAATGATGACCGTCCCGGCCACCCTCGAAGGTGGTCAGGAGGATGAGGAAGAGGACGCTCCAGGATCCCACGATGGGACCCGGAGCCCTTGGGAGGTGAGGGCCGTGGGCACCTTGCCTGGTATTCCGGCCTTCGAGGCCTGGCACAATTTTAGGCTCGGTCGCCGCGGGGTTCCTCCCGGCCTGGGCAAGACTGCTGAGGCCGAGCGCCTCCTATGGGAGGAACAACAAGCCTTGGGGATGACGGTCCAAGAGGCCCTGAAGCAGGTCCTCGAACTCCACCTTGGTCGGGGTTTGGACCTCCACCGGGTAAGTGACTTAATTACTAATTTTGTCGCGCGTTTTGCGTCTCTCCCCCTTTTTCACTTTCATCTGTCGTGTTAATGATAGGATCTGAGGGAGATGGCTGGGCGAAAGGTCGCTGAACTTGCTGATGCGCACGTCGAGGTGCATCAGCTAAGGGAGGCCTTGAGCCACGCCGAGCGAGAGCGCCTGCGCGAGAGGACACTCGCCGTGGAGACGACAGAAGAGGTCCTTCGGCAAGGGGACGAGCTCCATCGACGAACGCAAGCGCTGGCGGCACTCGAGGGTGAGCTTCAGCAGGAGCGTGCCGCCCTTGCCGAAGCCCCGGGGCAATTACAGCAGCGGGACTCGGCGCTTGCCGTGGCTGAGGCCCAACTGAAGACCCAGTGCGTGGTTATCGACCTGCTCACCGTGGCGGTGACGGAGGGAGATGTTGCTATCACGGAGCTGCAGGCCTCGATTGAGGCTCAACAAGGAGAGATGGCGACATTCCAACAGGAGGCCAGCACTGCCCGGGAGGCCCTCGCCGAGAAGGAGAAGCTGGTCGAAGGTAAGTCTAGTATGAACTTATCTTAAATTTGGATTGGAGTTTTCGATGGCTTATCTTATTTTGGTGTTGGGCTTTCAGAGGTGCGGAAGGTGGCGGAGGAGACCTCCTCACAGGCAGAGTCGCTCCAGGTAGCCTATTCGAAGGCCCAGGAGGACCTCGAGGAGCTACGTGAAGTAGCCCTTGCCGTCTACAAGGAGGTCGAGGGGCCAGACGCCCTCGAGTCCCAATCGGGTAGCTCGGTGGCCAGCCATCTAAGAGCCTTGGGCGGTTGCGTTACCGAGCGTCTGAAGGAGGCCCTTCTCCTCGGCCTGCAGAAGACCCTAGGGGTGATCTCGACGCACTTTGTCGTGGACCTCGAGGCAGTCAGTGGTGGTTATGTGGTGGCGGACGACCTCGACGATGATGCTGCGCTGGCCGTCGTGGAGAGTGCGGATGCTGCTACCTCTGCTCCTACTGCCACCCTCGCGCGAATCTTCGAGAGCGACCTCCTTCCCGACGCTGAAGACGAGGAGGATGCCAACCATGAAGACCCCGCTCCCTGAGTAGTTTTTAGAGATTTTTTATGTAATAAGCACTCTAGTGGTTCAAACAATTTTATGTTTTTGAAGCACACATTCGAGTTTTTATTTGAATTATGGTTTCTTTATCATGTTTATCTTGCTGAATTTGCAAAGGACTTGTCGAGGAGAGTATTGTTCATAGAGCAATCTTAGCGTAGGGTGACGAGGGGGATGCCGTATCCTTTCGAAGGCGTAGGCGGTCCCTCGACTCGTCCGGCCCTTGGCCTTAATCATTCTATGCCTTGAGCTGCCTTTTGGCAATTACAGGAGATGAACATAATGATCAAATTTTATAAAAAACTTTAAAATTGGGACAATTTTAGGAGGGGGTGCCCCCCCGGATTAGCCCCCGAGTGAGACTTGGCTTTTTTGATGGTAAGCCTAGTCTTACTCATTTTAAGGTCCTTTATATTTTTATTGACATAAGTACAAATGTACATGAATGTTTGAAAGCTTAAGGGTAGAAGCGACGTAGCTATTGGATATTCCAGGCGTTGGCGAATACTTCGCCTTTCTCGTTTGCGAGCTTGTATGTGTCTGGCTTGAGGACCTCAGCGACGATGTAGGGCCCTTCCCATGGCGGTGTGAGCTTGTGGCGCCCTCGATTGTCTTGTCGCAGCCTTAGCACTAGGTCCCCCTTGTTGAGGTCTCGTCATCGAACCTTTTGGGCCTGATACCTTCGAAGCGACTGCTGGTACCGAGCCGAATGTAAGACCGCGACGTCTCGAGCTTCGTCCGCTTGGTCGAGCGAGTCTTCCCACACTTGCTTGTTTTTTTCCTCTTGGTAGGCTCTGAGCCTTGGGGACCCATATTCCAAGTCTGTGGGGAGGATAGCCTCAGCACCATAGGCGAGAAAAAATGGAGTAAAACCCTTGGCTCTGCTTGGGGTTGTTCTAAGGCTCCAAATTACCGAGGGTAGTTCTGACACCTATTTCCCGCCGAATCTATTCAGCTTGTTGAATATCCTTGGTTTGAGACCTTGTAGAATCATGTCGTTGGCACGTTCTACTTGGCCGTTTGTCTGTGGATGTGCTACGGCCGACCAATCCACGCGGATATGGTGGTCGTCACAGAATTCCAAGAACTTCTTGCCTGTAAACTGGGTGCCATTATTAGTGATTATCGAATTGGGGACCCCGAACCTGTGAATTATATCTGTGAAGAATTGCACAGCTTGCTCGGATCTGATGCTGCTGATTAGCCGAGCCTCGATCCATTTTGAGAACTTGTCGATGGCCACCAGCAGATGTGTAAAGCCCCCAGGCGCTGCTCGCATTGGACCAACGAGGTCGAGCCCCCATACGGCGAACGACCATGTGATAGGAACGGTTTGCAAGACGTGAGCCGGGAGGTGGGTTTTACGTGCATAGAATTGACACCCTTCGCAGGTGCGTACGATTTCGTTGGCGTCTGCAACAGCTGTGGGCCAGTAGAAGCCTTGGCGAAACGCGTTGCCCACGAGGGTTCGGGGCGCCGCGTGGTGGCCGCATACGCCAGCGTGGATGTCTCGGGTGAGCTCCCTGTCCTCCGGGTTGGAATGCACCGCTGCAAAATTCCGGAGGGGCTGCGCTTGTACAACTCCCCATCGATTATGTGGAATGACTTGGCCTTTCTTGCGATGTGTCGAGCCTCGGTTCGATCCGAGGGTAGTTCCCCTCGGGTGATCCAGGCGATGTATTGGTTGCGCCAATCGCGAGTTGATGGGGCCTCGTCGATTTCCATAATTTCACACTCGTCCGCCGAGGATATTTCCTGACTTGAGGCTTCAGGTTCCTCTTTTGAAGGATCCTCGTCCATGGGCTTGACACATGGAGCCCGCGAGGGTTCGGTCGTCGAGGGAGCATCAGGAGCTTTCGGGGTCGGCTTGAGGTCGATGCTTGGCTGTGTCAGGTCACGGGCGAATACGTTTGGAGGAACGGTGATCCGCCCAGACGCAATTTTTGCTAATCATCAGCCTCCTCGTTGTACTTTCGCGCGATGTGGTTGAGCTCGAGGCCATGGAATTTGTCCTCGAGTCGGCGTACTGCATTGCAGTATGCTTGCATCTTGTCGTCGTGGCAGCTTGCCTCCTTCATAACCTGGTCGATGACCAATTGTGAATCTCCCCGGACGTCGAGGCGTTTAACGCCCAATCCGATGGCTATGCGAAGGCCGGCTAGTAAGGCTTCATATTCGGCCATGTTGTTGGACGCCGGAAAGTGCAAGCGTACCACGTGCCTTATATGTTCTCCGAGGGGTGAGACGAAGAGCAGGCCCACGCCCGTACTGGTTTTCATCACCGACCCGTCGAAGTACATGATCCAACATTCGGCTTAGATTTGTGGTGGGGGCAGCTGTGTGTCGGTCCACTCTGCCACGAAATCGGCCAAGATTTGCGATTTAATTGCCTTGCGGGGGGCATAAGTGAGGGTTTCGCCCATCAATTCCACTGACCATTTGGCTATTCTACCCGAGACATCCTGGTTGCGGAGTATCTCCCCCAAGGGGAAAGATGAGACCATGGTGATATGATGAGCCTCGAAGTAGTGGCGCAATTTGCGCCGAGCTAGCACCACTGCGTAGAGCAGCTTCTGGATTTATGGATATCGCGTCTTGGTTTCGGTCAGTACCTCGCTGATGTAGTATACCGGCCTTTGGACAGGCAGAGCGTGCCCCTCCTCAGTTCTCTCTACGACGATGACTCCGCTTACTACTTGAGTCGTTGCGGCTACGTAGAGGTAGATGCGCTCGCCCTCCTTAGGTGGCGTTAAGACTGACGCTCGTGCAAGAGACGCTTTTAGCCCGTCAAGGTCTTTTTGAGCCTCGGGGGTCCAAGAAAAGTGTTCGCTCTTTTTCAGGAGTCGGTACAGGGGTAAGCCTTTCTCGCCGAGACGCGAGATGAACCGGCTTAGGGCTGCTAAGCATCCCAATACCCTCTGTACCCCCTTTAGGTCTCGGATCGCTCCCATTTGTTCAAGGGCCGAGACTTTTTCAGGGTTGGGCTCAATGCCTCATTGAGAGACTATGAAACCTAAGAGCATACCTTGAGGTACCCCAAAAACGCATTTTTCCGGATTCAGTTTTACCCCGTTGGCCTGGAGACAATCAAACACAATGTGCAAATCGTTTACCAGGTTGTCCGCCTTCCTGGTCTTTACAATAATGTTGTCAACGTATGCTTCTACGGTTCGCCCGATATGATCTCCGAAAACACGAAGCATACATCGCTGGTATGTAGCTCCGGCATTCCGAAGTCCAAACGGCATTGTGACATAGCAGAAAATACCAAAAGGCGTAATAAAGGAGGTTGTCAGTTGGTCAGAAATTTTCATCTTAATTTGGTGGAAGCTAGAATAAGCAGCAAGGAAACATAATAGCTCGCATCCTGCGGTTGAATCTACGATCTGATCGATACGTGGTAGAGGAAAAGGGACTTTTGGACATGCTTTATTTAAACCGGTATAATCTATGCACATCCCCCACTTCCCATTCTTTTTCTTAACTAAAACAGGATTGGCAAGCCAGTTAGGGTGAAATACCTCCTTGATGAATCGGGCCTCGAGGAGCTTGCGCAGCTCCTCACCAATGGCCTTGCGCTTGTGCTCGTCGAAGCATCGCAGTTGTTGAACCACCGGCTTGGAATGGGGCAGGAAGTCAAGAGAGTGCTCGGCGACCTCTCTCGGTATGCCTGGCATGTCTGAGGGGCTCCACGCGAAGATGTCGGCGTTGGCGCGGAGGAAGTCGACGAGCACCACCTCCTATTTGCTGTCGAGGGTCGAGCTGATGCGCACCGTCTTGTCGCTGGGAACACCAGGGTCGAGGGGCACAGCCTTGTTGTGCTCTGCGGGCTCGAAACTACCTGCATGCTTCGAAGTGGAGGGGATGGTTTCGTTCGCCATCTTCTCCAGGTCTGCGACGAGAGCCTCATCCTCAGCAAGCGCCTCGGCGCTCTCAACACATTCCACATCGCATATGTAGGCATGTTCGAATGATGGGGCCACGGTGATGACGCTGTTTGGTCCCAGCATCTTCAACTTGAGGTAGGTATAGTTCGGGATCGCCATGAACTTGGCGTAGCATGGGCGGCCGAGGATGGCATGGTACGCACCTCGAAATCCCACTACTTCGAAGGTCAGGGTCTCCCTACGGAAGTTGTCGGGGATACCGAAGCAAACTGGCAGATCGATCTGCCCGAGGGGCTGAACTCGCTTTCCCGGCGCAACGCCATGGAACGGCGCCTTGCTAGGGCACAGCGTGTCCCCGCCGATGCCCATGAGCTCTAAGGATGAAGCATACATGATATTGAGGTTGCTGCCTCCATCCATGAGTACCTTGGAGAACCGGGTATTGCCGATGATAGGATCAACGACAAGCGGGTATTGCCCCGGGTTCGGGATATAGTTGGGGTGGTCGTCTCGACTGAAGGAGATGGTCTCGTCTGACCAATTGAGGTACGACGGCCCCGCCTTGTGTATGGAGAATACCTCTTGGCGCTCGCGCTTGCGCTGCCGAGGGGTCATGTTCGCGGTTGGCCCACCGAAAATGAAGAAGACGTTCTCCACCTCCAGGAAGCCCTGGCCATTCCCGTCGCCCGTGTCTCTTTTTCCGCCTTCGTCCTTCGAAGCGGCGCGGTTGAAGTATTTCTTTAGCATTCCGCACTGCTCGAGGGTGTGGGTCACGACGCCCTTGTGATAAGGGTGGTTTCTTAGCATATCATCGAAGATGCCGCCTCCTCGAGGGGGGCCTCGAGGAGGTTTGGGCGCAGCAGGATCGACTGCGAGTATTTCGTCACGGTCCTCGGTCCGCTCTTGTCGGCGCGAGGCTTTTTGGGGCTTCTTCCCTTTCTTGCCTTGCCTTTGTTTCTTGGCGGATCCTTTGGACTTGCTGCCCTCCGCGGGCGTTTCCTCCGTCCGCTTCCCCCTTCCACTATCAAAGATGGCTCCGACCGTCTCCTCGCCGGAGGTAAAATTGGTGGCCACGTCAAACAGTTCATTTACGCTAGTAGGAGGACTGCGTCCTAGCTCACGTACCAAGTCCCGGCAGGTTGTGCCTTCGAGGAAAGCGTGGATGACTTCGGAGTCACCCACACTCGAGAGCTCGGTGCAACGCTTGGAGAAGCCGTGGATGAAATCACGAAGAGACTCGTTGGGTGTTTGGCGACACCCTCGAAGGTCCCATGAGTTTCCAGGGCGTAGGTAGGTGCCCTGAAAGTTACCCACGAACGTCCTCACGAGGTTGTTCCAGTCGTGAATCTAGTTCGCGGGTAGGTGCTCTAGCCATGTCCGCGCAGAATCCGCTAAATGAAGCGGCAAGTTGCGGATGATCATGGCGTCGTCGGTCACGCCGCCCAATAAACAAGCGAGGCGATAGTCGTTGAGCCACACCCTCGGGTTCGTCTCCACCGAGTACTTGGTGATGGTCATTGGTTGCCTGAATCGTGCGGGAATCGGGGCCACACGAATCTCCCGGCCAAATACCCGGGTTCCCGGGGGCTCTAGCGTTGGGCTCTTATCCTCGTCGCTGTCGTAGCGGCCTCCACGGCCGGGGTGGAAACCGTGAGATGCGCCATCCCGCCTCTTTCTATTAAGGGTGTTGCGAGCGTCGTCCTCGCTGATGTCACCACGTGTGTCAAGGATTCGCTCCTTGAGAGGGTTCCTTCAGATGTGTTCGTGCACCGAATGTGCCTTTCCCTTATTCGAGGGCGGGGGTCGCATTAGATTGTCCCTTCATGGGGTTTGTGCCGATGCCTCGTGCTCCCGCGTTGCTCCACCAGTTTTTGGGCCGGCGGAACTGCGGATGGGAGAGGCTGAGCTTTCGGCTTGCTGCATAGCCGCTTGTTCGATTAGGAGCTGCGCCTCTTGACGCAGGTTTCGGCCTTCGGGTGTTGATGGCTCGGGCATGGCTCGGATCAGACTTGTTGCGGCAATGAGCTTCTGGCTTGCCCTGGCTAACGTGAGTGGGTCGTCCAGATCGTCATCAGCCTCGATGAGGGCTTGTGCTATGCGCCCGGCTTCCCTGGCACGCACGTCGCGCATAGGACGATTGTCCTCAAGCATTGCCCGAAGCTCTCAGACTTGTTGGCGTTCTTCTTCAAGCTTGGCTTCAAGTTCGCGGACTTGGGTCAGTTGTGCTTGTGCGAGCACAACATTGTTATGCGTCTGTTTGTGATCTCTGACGTGCGCTGGCTCTCCTGACGTGTCATCTCCGCCATCCTTTCCCGGAAGGACGACGAAGCATTCCCTGGTGGGATCGTAATCCTCCTCGCTAGGGTCGTCGGAGCAGGTTAGGCAATAATCTGCCGCAGCCTGGAATGATAAGAGGGCCTCTCGATCGCGAAGCCCTGAGTAATCGCATTCAGGGATCCTCCGGCCACTCTCGGATGCCTCGCTGCCAGACTCAGGGTAGTTGTCGTCCGGTGACGTTGCTATGAGATTGCGGATCGAGATAAGGTGGTGGCCCGGCAAATCTTCATACGCCGTCATGTCCGTGTCAACTGATGAAGAGTTGGTCATGGTTGCGGTGCGTGTCCCACTGGGGTTTCGCCATGGGTCGATCGTGCTGTCCCCAGCTGGTTGTACCGTGGTGGTGGCAGTTGTTGCCCTTGTCGTGCCGGGCTCAACCCGTTCGGGGGAGCCGACGTGGGCTGTTTCGCGTCGCTCCGCGTGCGTTCGCTGTGTGCGTTGTCGCGAACGCCCTTTGCGTCGTGGTGATGGTGATGGGAGTGACGATGGCACACTCATGCTGGCGCTCATCGTCCGGAGCTGCATGTTGTAGCCATCGCCAGTCGCCCTGAAGTCAATACTCCCGAACCGGATTTCGAATCCGGCAGGAAGCTGATCCGATGCTGGCATCGAGAACAGGTTGTCACGTACGACTCGAGTTGCCATCAAGGGAGATGCTGGATGAAACAATCGATCACAGCGCGAGCCCCCTACCTGGCGCGCCACTGTCGGTGTTTAGAAATCGTGGTCGCGACACCAACCAGAAATGCGTTGTGTTCCCTCCCCTGATGGTTGATGCAGAAGATAACACGAGACACGGGTTTATCCTGGTTCCGGTCAGAAGACCGTACTTCCAGCAAGGCGGTATGTGCGATGTATTATTCTACACCGGACTGCAAGTAGTAGGGGGTACAAGCAGGTTGGGACAAGAGGCTAGACCTCCGAGTCCCGGATGATTGAGGCAAGGTGCCAATATCGTGGTTTTTTCTGAGTGTATGCGGATTCTTCCTCTTCTTTTCGTGTCGTCCTCTTGCTCGACACCCCTCCTTTTATAGGCCAAGGAGGAGGGGTTACAGGAGCGTGTTGCTGCTTAGGCATAGTTGTCGCACAGTAGTAGGAGTGGTGTTGGGCGTGCTTCTGTGTCCTTGTTTGCTGTAGTCGATTCTTGTACTGGTGATGACATCAAGGAGTGGTCTTGAGGATCCGAGGCGTCCTTTGTGCGATAATGGCTCATCCGTACACCACCTCGAGGGTCTCCCATGCCTGCACACAGCTTATTCTGTGGAAAATCGCTGTGGGAGTCGGTGGCACAGGGAGTTAGAGTGACCCGGCCCTGTTCGCACAGCGGCGACATGTCCGCACAGCGGCGGGGTTGGTCGCATAGTGCTCGGAATAGCCTGCCATACCTCTGTCGTCCTGTGCTCTTCTCCCGCTGTGTGCCCGAGGGTCTCTCCGTCCGACGGAGATCTTCGAGTCGTCGGAGTTGGCAGTACAGGAGCTCGGAGTGACAGGCTCTGTTCGCACAGTGCTGGTCTGCCCACACAGAGCCTCGGTTGGCAGCTTAGTGACGGGAGTTGGCGGATGCGATGGGAGGGGTCGTGGCCGTCAGGGCAGTATGGCGAGAGATTTGCCTTTTGACTTTGGAGGCACGGTGGCAGTGGGCGCCATTTATTGTCCGTCGGAGCGAGGGTCCCGACCGAGGCAGAGCTTTCCCCATTCTGTGGGTTGCTCGAGGCTCGGTCCCCAGGCCTCGATCGAAGCGGAGTTCTCCGATTCGCTCGAGGGGTCGGTCCCCTCGAGCGAAGCGATGATTTGGTTCGCGTCGAGGCACGCCGTGGGTCATCTTGGCTGGGCCTTCATTTGTTGCTAGGTCGTGGGCTTTAACTTTCGTTTCTTTTTCTGGTTACCTGGATGAGATTAATGTTCACTGGGCAGTTATCCCATAGGTTTGGGTACCCCTAATGATCGCCCCAACAGTTTGTAATTAGACCCATCGAAAACATTTGGTTTGATTGATGCGGCAAAACCAGCTACCGAAAGCCTACTATTAACATAAGGTTTTTTGATTGTTAGAAATTTAGGCAGCATTCGGTATATTTTAATTCCAGAAATTAGCAAATAATTCATGACAGCAGTGAGTGATCCAATGATAACAAAGCATGTGCGAGTATTCAAGTTAAATCTCCTAAATAACATGAACAACATGAGAAACCGAAATAGGATGAGGTTCAGGATGTACCCCGAAGCGGGACCGATACCGGAGGCACCGGGTGCGCCGTTACCAGCTGGAGGAATAGACATCCTCGACTGTCCTGCTTGAAGTAGTCGATCTGATTTGGTGCAGTGTCGAGTCGTTGCAGTGAAGTCCCTCGGACGGCCACTGGGACGTAGTCGTTCGCGTGAGGGAGACGGCCACCAGGAAGTAGTTGTTCAAGGCCACTGAGACGTAGTCGTTCGCGTGAGGGAGACGGCCACCAGGAAGTACCGAGCAGAGGCATACGAGTATGCTCCCCAAAAACCTTATCGCCCGCCTATCCCGAGCAAGATCATTGGGCAGGGAGGTTTGGAGGAAACTGCTCACACAAGCAAAGTGCTCGCAAAGCTTGCGTTGGGAATGCAAGAGAGCAGCAAAAACATGGACAAGGGAGGGGTCTCCTAAAAGGAGTACCAGAGAGGGAGAGTACACCAGTGTGTTTGCCTGGGAGAGACACCTCCTTTTATAGGCGGAGAGGGTTTAGTGTAACACCCAAAAATTGCCTATTTAAAATTTTTAGTAATTAATTGTCTTTTATTTAAGTTGTTCATAAATAATATAGGCTAAATGAATTATTTATGAATATTAAAATCAAATATAAGTTGTAGAAATATTTTTGTTGCATTCATGCTGCTGCATTTAATTTTTGTAATGCTTGTGATTCAAACGAGAACTTAAATTTATTTAAATTCAAATTTGAATCACCTTGTTTGGAGTCTTAGAAAAGTTATTTCTAGCCGAGTCCACTTCTGCACCCTGAACTTTTTCCCCGGCTCACTCCTACTCCCTCTACTTTTCTCCAGTCCGACCCAGCTCCTCCTCCCAAGCCGGCCCACGCCTCTCTCCCACATGGGCCGCCACCCCGAGCCGGCCCACAACTTACTGCGGCCGAACTCGCGCTCATCCTTTCCCCTCGCCCTCTCCCACTAACAAGGGGGGCCGCCCGCCAGTTTCTTCTTCCTCCTCCCGCCCGACGCGCCTCCCTCGCCGGCGCGATCCCCGCTGTCTCGGTCAGCCCTTCCAGCCACTCCCCGTGCCTGTGGACCCTCGCAGCTCCTTCCCCGAGCCATCCCCGCGCTTTCCTTCCCCCAATCGCCCGCGCATGCAAGGCAAGATCTCCCCCGATGGAAGCCCCCGATCACCGGCCGCCGCCGCCCGACTCCCGCGCTCAGCTGCCCAATGTGACACCCCAGGGCTATTTAAGCCGGCCGCTGCCCCCCCTAGAGCCTCACCACGCCTCACATTGATCCCCCAAGCGCCCCAATTCCTCCCTCCACGCTTTGCGCCGCCGCACGAACCTCGCCACCGTCGACATTCCACCACAGCGCCGCTCCGGCCAAGTAGACCCTTCCAGGAGCATCGCCCGAGGGTAAGGACCGCGTCGAGCTCCTTTTCCCTCTCTCTCTCGCCCCCTAGCATCCCCGTCCACCCTCACCGGAGCCCACCTCCGCCGGCCACCGTCTCCACCGCCCAACCCACGTCTTGAACCCCCCCAATTGGACTCGCCAAGGTCTCCCGGTGCTCTAGGGCCAACTCTCGTCTCGAATGGCGGCCCCTAGCTCGAGCTCAACTCAACTCCGGCGAACTCTCGCCAGCGCCGCCACGCCCCGAGTCACCGTCGGTCGCCCAACCCTCCCCGCTCAATCCCAGCCGCCCGATCCCGATCGGACGGTCCAGATCTAAAGCCGCCTCGATTCAAACCCGTGGATAACGGTCAGCTCTGGCCAATTCGCAAAAGAGCACCTGCAAGTTTTAGGATTCAACCCGCGGTCCTGTTTAGTTCAAAAATAATTCCAGATAGGTCGTGTTTTTAATGAAAAACCCCTGAGCTTTTAGGAATTAGAACACGCCGTCCTCTTAGTCATTTTTGCGTGTTAGACCTTCGGTTTTTAAGCGTAATTAGGCATAGGTCCCTAGTTTTCTTCAAATAAGCCCCTGGAAACTTTTTAAACTTCCCAGCAGGTCCCTAGAACTTAGAAAACACATATCTTTTTCGTTTTAGCTCCGATTAGTGTGATTTTCGCGCTCATGTGTTCGTAGTGAAGCGTAGAATATTTCTAGAACCTTTATTTGTACCATTTCTACTGTTTGGTGTACTGTTCTAATAGATTATTATTTGTTTGCACATATTGGTTTGCGTGCTCGCTTGTATGGTGGTTCGTGTCCAGTCGGTGAGCCGTACGCTTTGGACTTCGAGTTTGGTGAGGACTTTCCGGAGCAGGACCCAAAAAAGCAGCAACAGCAGCCGCCCTTTGAGGAAGGCAGGTTATAGCACGGACAATCCTTGCTACCTACTCATTTGTATTAAATTATTTCATACTTGCATGTGTCTAAATTTGATGTACCATTAATGTTGTACCTAGTTTCGTTTATCCTATCCTTGTTTACCTTGGGTTATTGCATTTGGGGTAGAATCATTGCTACGCGTAGCTACTATCACTATTACTTAAATGTTAATCTTGACTTAATGGTCCACTTTAACAGAATGATAAAACTTGCTTTTTAGCAACTTGGTTTAGGGAGCTAGAGCATGTGCTTCGTGCTTTTCTCTAGTGTCTCTCTGTAAGGTCCGGTTCTTAAAGCGGCAACCCAGGAGCCTGTCGCCACCGCTAGAACTATTATGGCTCTGGTCTTGGTCAAGTAGCCTATACGTCTCTAGCTTGTCAGTGGTTACCGGAGTGGCCGACGGCGCTATGAGAACCACTCGTGAGTGTATGGTTTGATCCACCGAGGACGGGTGATCCGTCGGCTATGCCCCTGTGAGGCACAGTCCCGTGTTGGGAGTCCCTGCGATAGGGAACTCCGCACGTTGCGCATTGTTGGGTGTGATACCTGCGCTCTGGACGCCATCGACCCCCTTATGGTGTGACTCCGTAGGCGTACGTCGATCTCGGTGCCTAGGGCCATACTACCTGTGTTGTACCATAGCGGCCACTGCCTTGTTAGGGTGTCTTGTGAAAAACCTCGTAGCGTCCCTATGCGATCAAACCTCTACAGAGTGTAAATCTATCATGATAGCCTTGCTCAGGGTCACGAGCGGCCTGGATCCTTTTTGATTAGAAGATGATGTTTATTTAAGTCTAATGTCACTTATACTTATTAATTAGGTTACAACTGGGTTTTATTCACTAGTAGTAATTTGGTTAATGTTAAAATGAACCAACTAAAAATGCTAATGCAGTTAAGCCGTGTCTAGCCTATTTTGACCCTTCATACCCGTGCTATACTTGCTAAGTAATTATTTACTTACACTTGTTATTTTATTTAACAAAATCCCAGATGGGTAAACAGATTGGGCTGGGCATGAGTCTGCTGTTGAGTTTCCCGAAGATATACCGTGCTACTGAGCTGTGGTCTCCCAGGCAGAGTCCCTGTGGATTGCGGCTCCATTAATTGAGAGTTTTATTAGTCTTCCGCTGTTATTGTTTAGATCATTTATGAAGCACTCTAATGTAAACACTTTATTAAATGAAGAATTAATTCCAGCATATGTTCTCTGTTTATCATATTTGTTCGCTATATGTGTACTATGACTTCCTGGGCACACATATGGCCGCATTCGGGTTTTTGTGAAAATTCGGGTGTGACAGATTGGTATCAGAGCCATGCTGCTGTAGGATCGCAACCTAGCTAGAACGGTTGACAAATCTTAGGAGGCCACCATGATTATGTTTTATGCCGTCTAGTTCCACTTTTTCAAAACTTAAATCTAGTCGAGTCTTGTGTGAATCATGTCTTTAGGTGCTTGAAATGATTGTCATTATGCTTATGCTTGATCTGGATTTTTGTAATGATTGTGATGGGTGTAGATGCTAGTCTACTACCGTCTAGATGCAGGACTAAAGTTTAAGGACTCTAGTGATTAAATAGAGGGGGGTATTCATTTCTGTTGCTCTTTTTCTATTTAAGCCATCCATCATAACAAATTGGTAAACCTCTGAAGCCATAACCATCGGAGTTTTTATCAGAATTATTTATTGATGATAGATGGTGAACACAAGGAGCAACCCCGGTGCCAGCGGACTGCCACCACCACCTCCCACCATTGAGCAGATGATGCTCACGCAAACCCAGCTGATGCAGCAGATGGCCCAGACTATGGCGATGATGCAGCAGAACCAGCAGAATCCGCCGCAGCACAACATGCCGCCCCGTGACAAGAGGCGTCCTCCTACCTTCAGCAAGGCCACCGACCCCCTGCAGGCTGATGATTGGCTCAAGGCGGTGGAGAGACAGCTCGACATCGCCCAGTGCAACGACCGAGAGAAGGTGCTGTACGCCGGAGGACAGCTCCAGGGACCGGCACTGGACTGGTGGGACTCGTACTAGTACGCTCACATCGACCGTACTCAGATCACCTGGTAGGAGTTCCGCAGCAGCTTCCGCTCCCACCATGTGCCAAAAGCTCTGATGACCCTGAAGAAGAAGGAGTTCCTGGCACTGAAGCAAGAAGGGATGAGTGTCACCGCCTACCGTGACAAGTTCATCGAGTGGGCCCGTTATGCTCCTGAGGACGTGGACACCGACAAGAAGAAGCAGTCCAGGTTCTGTGACGACTTGTAGGATGCACTGCAGTACCCGCTGATGTGCACCAGGTTCCCCAACTTCCAGGAACTGGTGGACGGTGCTTTGATGCTAGAACACAAGCGCCGTGAGATGGAGGAGAAGAAGAGGAAGTTCCAGGGCCAGCAGATCGGGAGCAGCAGTCGCCCCCGTTTCATTCCTCCTCAGGGCAGTTAGCAGATTGGGAGCCAGCAACGCTTCCAGAGTCAGCAGGGCCCGTTCAACCATGGCCAGCACCAGCAGCGCCCCCAGTACCCTCAGGTGCCTCAGCAGCAGCGTCCCCAGAACCAGCTGCAGAATGTCCCAGCTCAGTGCAACCCAGAGCAACAGGGCCCCGTTCAGCGCCCCAACCCCGTCAACAACACGACAGTGGGTCCCAAAGCATGTTATCACTGTGGAGAGCAGGGGCACTATGCCAATGTCTGCCCCAAGAAGGTCCAGAACGCCAACCAGCAGGCCGGACAGTAGCAGGCCAACCGGGGACCCCAGAACCCCGCCAGAGGCAAGGTCAACCACATGGGTGCAGAAACTGCAGAGGGAGCTACTGACGTGGTTGTGGGTTCATTCCTTGTCAACTCGACCCCCGCAACTGTTTTATTCGATTCTGGAGCTTCGCATGCTTTCATCTCTGCTGCATTTGTACACAAGAATATGATGACTCTGCGACCAATGGGGAACCCTATGTTAGTTAGCTCCCCAGGAGGGGAACAGCGAGCCAGCTTATGCTGCTCTAGAGCTGTCATTGCAATAAGGGGGGTAGACTTTGAAGTATATCCCATAGTCCTGAATTCTATTGGGTTCGACTTAATTCTTGGAATGAGCTGGTTAGCAAGATATGGAGCAGTAATCCAATGCGCAAAGAGGGCCGTACAGCTGACAGCGAAGTCCGGTGATAAGGTGGAGTACCAGGCGGCCAGTCCCTCAGAGCAGTGCCAAGTCAACCAAGCTGAGGGTGCAGCTTCCGCTGACATCAGGGTGGTGAGCGAGTTCCCGGATGTGTTCCCCGAGGAATTGCCAGGTATGCCCCCAGAACGTGAAGTTGAATTCATTGTTGAACTTAAACCTGCCACTTCACCTATAGCTAAAAGGCCATATAGAATGGCAGTGAAGGAGCTGGAGAAATTGAAGGAAGAATTAAGCTCCTTACTAGCCACGGGGTATATTCGTCCTAGTGATTCACCATGGGGAGCACCAGTATTGTTCGTGGACAAGAAGGATGGGACACAGAGGATGTGTGTGGACTATCGAGCCCTCAACGAAGTGACCGTCAAGAACAAGTAACCGCTGCCAAGGATTGATGATCTGTTTGATCAGCTGAAGGGAGTTTGTGTGTTCTCCAAGATTGACCTTCGATCGGGATATCATCAGATGAGGATCCGGTCGTCGGACATACCCAAGACAGCTTTCACTACTCGGTACGGGTTGTACGAGTTCACGGTTATGTCCTTTGGACTGACCAATGCTCCTGCATACTTCATGTACCTGATGAATATTGTCTTCATGGACTACCTTGACAAGTTTGTGGTGGTGTTCATTGATGACATACTGGTCTTCTCCAAGAATGAAGAGGAAGATGAGGATCATTTGAGGATGGTGATGCATAGACTCCGGGAACATCACCTATATGCCAAGTTGAGCAAGTGTGAGTTCTGGTTGAAGAAAGTGGCACTCTTGGGACACGTGTTGTCCAATGGAGGAGTGGCAGTTGACCCGAAGAAGGTTAATGATGTGTTGAGCTGGAACCTGCCTCGGGATGTCAGCGAGATCAGGAGTTTCCTTGGAATGGCCGGATATTATCGGCGGTTCATTGAAGGATTCTCCAAGATTGCTAAACCCATGACGGCGTTATTGGAGAAAAATGCCAAGTTCATCTGGACAGAGGAGTGCCAAACCAGCTTCGAAGAGTTGAAGAAGAGGCTGACAACAACACCTGTATTGGTATTGCCCGACATAGCCAAGAGCTTCTCCATCTACTGCGATGCATCACGTCTAGGACTGGGGTGTGTACTTATGCAGGAAGGGAGAGTCATGGCATATGCATCAAGACAGTTGAGGAAGCATGAGCAGAACTATCCGACACATGATTTGGAGTTGGCAGTTGTGCTGCACGCTTTGAAGATTTGGAGGCATTACCTGATTGGGCACAAGTGTGACATCTACACTGATCACAAGAGCCTGAAGTATGTCTTCACTCAGTCAAAGCTGAATATGAGGCAACACCGATGGTTGGAGTTGATCAAGGACTATGATCTGGAGATCCATTACCACCCTGCAAGGATAACTTGGTGGCAGACGCTCTGAGTAGGAGAAGCTATGTGAACAGGATCACCGGCCATTGTCTGCCTGAAGAACTCAGCCTGGAATTCGAGAAGATGAGTCTGGGGTTCGTGACCAGCATCACAGAGATGACGGTAGAACCAACTCTTGAGCAGGAGATCCGGAAAGGGCAGCTTGGTGATGAAAAGATCAAGGAGATTGTGGAAAATGTTGCCCTAGGAAAGGCCCCTGGTTTCCAAGTGGATGAACAAGGAATCCTGTGGCACGGGAAGAGGATATGTGTGCCCGATATAGCGCAGATCAAGGACACGATCCTGAGAGAAGCGCATGATTCGGCATACTCGATCCACCCAGGAAGCACCAAGATGTACCAAGACATCAAGGAAAGATTCTGGTGGTACGGATTGAAGCGTGATGTGGCGACACATGTGGCACTATGTGACACTTGTCAGAGAGTTAAGGCTGAACATCATAGACCAGCCGGATTACTCCAGCCCTTGAAGATACCAGAATGGAAATGGGAAGAAGTTGGTATGGACTTCATAACGGGTCTACCCTGCACACAGCGAGGATTTGACTCCATTTGGGTCATTGTGGATCGCTTAACTAAAGTGGCCCACTTTCTTCCAGTGAAAACCACTTACACCGGAGCCAGACTGGCAGAACTATACATGAAGAGGATTGTGTGCTTGCATGGAGTGCCCAAGCGGATAGTGTCTGACCGTGGTACTCAGTTCACTTCACACTTCTGGTAGAAGCTGCACGAGTCCATGGATACTAAGTTGCAGTTTAGCTCAGCTTACCATCCCCAGACAGATGGACAGACAGAGCGTTCTAATCAGATTCTGGAGGACATGTTGAGGGCTTGTGCACTGCAGTATGGTGTTAGCTGGGACAAGACTTTACCCTATGCGGAATTCTCGTACAACAACAGCTATCAGAAGAGTCTACAGATGACACCGTTCGAGGCTTTGTATGGCAGGAAGTGCAGAACACCACTGTTCTGGAATCAGACTAGAGAGAGTCAAGTCTTTGGGCCTGAGATACTCAGAGATGCAGAACGCCAAGTGCAAGTGATCATGCAGAACTTGAAGGTGGCACAGTCCAGGCAGAAGAGTTATGCTGATGTCAGACGGAGGGATCTCAGTTTTGCAGTTGGAGATTTTGTGTACCTCAAGGTGTCTCCGATGAGGGGCGAGGTTCAATGTCAAGGGCAAGCTAGCACCTCGTTCCATTGGACCTTTCCAGATACTTGAAAGGAATGGTGAAGTGGCATATCAGTTGGGACTACCCGAGCGATTGGCCGTAGTGCACGATGTGTTCCATGTGTCACAGTTGAAGAAATGTTTGCGGGTGCCTGAAGAGCAAATCCTGGTAGATGAACTGAATGTACAAGAGGACCTCACTTACGAGGAGTATCCGGCCAGGATTCTAGAGGTGCCTGCGAGGGTGACAAGAAACAAAGTCATCCGGATGTGCAAGGTACAGTGGAGCCGACACTCGGAGGATGAAGCCACTTGGGAACGGGAGGAAGATCTCAAGACCGCAGCTCTTCGCATCTACATCCGAATCTCGAGGATTTGATTCATCTTAAGGGGGGTAGGTTTGTAACACCCAAAAATTGCCTATTTAAAATTTTTAGTAATTAATTGGCTTTTATTTAAGTTGTTCATAAATAATATAGGCTAAATGAATTATTTATGAATATTAAAATCAAATATAAGTTGTAGAAATATTTTTGTTGCATTCATGCTGCTGTATTTAATTTTTGTAATGCTTGTGATTCAAACGAGAATTTAAATTTATTTAAATTCAAATTTGAATCACCTTGTTTGGAGTCTTAGAAAAGTTATTTCTAGCCAAGTCCACTTCTGCACCCTGAACTTTTTCCCCGGCTAACTCCTACTCCCTCTACTTTTCTCCAGTCCGGCCCAGCTCCTCCTCCCAAGCCGGCCCACGCCTCTCTCCCACCTGGACCGCCACCCCGAGCCGGCCCACAACTTCCCGCGCGGCCCAACTCGCGCTCACCCTTTCCCCTCGCCCTCTCCCACTGACAAGGGGGGGCCCGCCTGATGTGAACCCGCTGGGGTTTGTGCCCGATCTTTCGATGAGAGGCATGGGGGATAACTCGATTGGAGGAGACGACGTTCACGGCCCGACTACAACCTTTCAAAGACTGCGCCTTAGCGACCGATACACCACCTCCTATGGATGCCGCGATCTTGTGGGAGCGCGTCACCCGACCTGTCCTGCAAGCAATCGAAGAACTAGCAAGAACAAGTATGATACAAGTACTGAATTTACTAGATGGGAATTGAAGTGTCTCAATCTCAAACTCAATCACCAACGAAGTGGGGTTCCGTCGACTCGAAGACGGGCGGCTGGACCAGCACGCGCGCTTACAAGCAAGTAGCAATGGCTAAACTTGATCTAAACAAAACCCCATCTGTTTGTGGTGGCTATGGAGGTATAAAAGAGGGTGGAGGATGACCAGGACGAGGTTGGGGTCGTCCTACAACCCTAGGACGCGCCCCTAATGGACCCAACTTGATACACGGCCCATTGGCCCAAAATAAGGTGACGCAGCACCGTGGGCAGAAAAGGTCTCTGTAGTAAATCGATGATTGCGGCCGCATCTAAACAGTTACGAGGGTGAGTCTGGATCCATCTGAAAGTAGACTTGATAAGCTTTCCATCAAGTACTTAAACGCCCAAAACGGAGTCCGGATGAAACCGTGGTGGCCGTCGTAAGTCAGCACTTTCCTGCAGTCCGAATCCAGACTTTCCAAAACGTGTTGGATTTGGTCTCTTTCCTTCCTTAGGCCAATGTGACGTGGTAACCTGATGGGGGACGTGGGAATACTTAGAATTGGTCCCCAATCAACTTATTTGGTCCTCCATGTCTTCCATATGTGTCTAACACTCTTTTTAATCCACGTATGTATTTCTGAAAATGAGAATGAACACACATCATGGCGTAGCATCAATTCATCGAATGTACCAACAATAATTGTGATATAGGATTGATTCACCTTTGGTTTGCAAGCCATTAATATGGTCGTATCTAAGCCGGTGATGTCCTCATCATTCTCCCCTTCTTGGCTGCAAGTCGTCCTCGACTTGCTCTGGTGGCATTCTACAGCGATTGCTTTGTTGTTTAAGCACGGAAGGACATCCATGTTGCATGACCACAACCAGCAATGCTCCCCTTCTTTGGGCTGACCCTGTTGCTTAAGAGAAAAACTAGCAAAACTTTGCAAAACATCGTTAGTCTTAGTGCAGCCCTCTATTTGATTATGATATTGTAGCCCAAAAGGATATTCCAGATTAGAGCAGATATAAACTTTATGCACCAAATACTCTCCTTTGCAATTATACTTGCCAACAAAGTGATATGTATGATTATACAAGCATGAAAATTCAGAAAATGCAAAAAGTTTCTCCTCTAAACATTTTAGATCACAAAGAATATCAAATTCAATATAACCCAAAGTATTTAAAGAAGACATCAATTTCAATTCATCATGTGCACATGTAATAGGATGAAAAAGTTTTGCTTCAGCACATTTGTAAGGTTCCAAACCAAAAGAATCACACTTATTCACTACTTGTGGCATAGAAGTACAAGAAGCATCATTGCACATGTTGTCTTTATCATAAGGAACAACAACTAATTCATCTTGTGACAAAAGTAACTCAGCAGCATGTTCCACAATTTCTTGCTCTTGAAGAGCATGCATAGTGGACAAAATTTCAACATTAAGGATCACATCATTCTTGTAGGTATTCGCAGATAATAAAATTTCCTTTTCAGCATGAACAGCAAGCCAAAATAATTCACCAATACATCTATATGACTTGCTAATTAACAAGGTTCGAATTTCAGAATTGAGCCCTTTCATGAACCTACTCATAACATCTTTCTTGCATTCATCTAATCCACCAAACATGACACAAATCTTAAAGCTATGATAGTATTCTTTGACAGTCCTACTACCTTGCTTCAATTTGTCCAATTTTGCAAGTAAATAATCAGCATAATATTCTGGAACATATTCATCTCGAAAAAGCATTTTAAATTCATTCCAAGTTTGTGGAACTTTGTTGTGCCTACAAATGTGTTTCCATGTAATCAAAGCATATTTTGTTAAAGCACTAGATGCAGCAAAAATCATTTCATGTTCAGACAAGTCATAATTATCAAATTCTGCATCTACCTTAAGCTCCCAATCAATATAAGCTTCAGGATCAAACATACCAGCATATAATGGCAAATGTTGAATGACATCCTGAAGATGAGGGTCTAGTTTCAACCGCTCAAAAATCTCTGTATCACCTGCCATGATTAGTTGACAACAAGAAATACAAAAATAAGATGTATCCTCCTATCAACTACTAGATGTGTTGGTTTTAATTCTCTCAAACTATCCTTGTTCAAACAAGCTCTTACAAATTCTTACCAAGCCAAACAGGTGGTGACAGCAACCAACAAGACAACAACCTCAAAGATAGTGTATCGGTGCTGCAGCAACAAGACCTGTCAAACTGTAGTCGGATATGTGGAGCTATAGGTGGGCTGAAAAACAAGGAATAGCTAGCACCACGTTAGTTAAACAAAGAAAGCTGAATAATCGTTCAACGGCGGTACTGTGCTGGTCCTAGCCTAGACCGTGCTAGAGACGCGAGCCTCGACACAAGGGAAGTTACAATGCACCACCGAAAACAATAGATACTCACGATGAACAGATCAGCCCCCTTTCTTTCTTTCTTTCTTTCTTTTTTTTATCTTTTCTTTTTTTTTCTTTTTTTTCTATTCCTCTTCTTTTTGGGGACTAAAATCTTTTGATTGATGCTATGACAACCAAAACAAATGGCAGCATACAACCCCTAACAAAACAGATTTACAATTCTTATTTCAGCTAACCAGACACGCAAATCTCAAAGGCGATTGCGGCGTGCTCAGAAGGAATTTTTGAGCACGGTCAGATCCGTTGGAAAGAGCACGAATTAAGCTTTCCAGATTGTACTCAAACACCTGATTTGGATATCGGACGTGGAAACTGCGTCGGTTTTCTTTTCGTGCTGGACAGGGACTCCGAATCAGAAAGTGACAAGAACTCGAAACTCTAAAGGATTAAACTAAGACCAGCAACTCGACGCGACCGATGCAACCGAAAACTCAACAAGCCCTAACTAAGCAGTACTAGCAAAGGCTCAAAGGGTTTATAGGATTGCGGTAAAACTAATCTACTATTTTTTTTGGCTTTTCTGGACTATAGGAAATTAAAATCAGCAAAGAATTGATACACTCTCACCGATAAACCTCGCTCTGATTACCAACTGATGTGAACCCGCTGGGGTTTGTGCCCGATCTTTCGATGAGAGGCGTGGGGGATAACTCGATTGGAGGAGACGACGTTCACGGCCCGACTACAACCTTTCAAAGACTGCGCCTTAGCGACCGATACACCACCTCCTATGGATGCCGCGATCTTGTGGGAGCGCGTCACCCGACCTGTCCTGCAAGCAATCGAAGAACTAGCAAGAACAAGTATGATACAAGTACTGAATTTACTAGATGGGAATTGAAGTGTCTCAATCTCAAACTCAATCACCAACGAAGTGGGGTTCCGTCGACTCGAAGACGGGCGGCTGGACCAGCACGCGCGCTTACAAGCAAGTAGCAATGGCTAAACTTGATCTAAACAAAACCCCATCTGTTTGTGGCGGCTATGGAGGTATAAAAGAGGGTGGAGGATGACCAGGACGAGGTTGGGGTCGTCCTACAACCCTAGGACGCGCCCCTAATGGACCCAACTTGATACACGGCCCATTGGCCCAAAATAAGGTGACGCAGCACCGTGGGCAGAAAAGGTCTCTGTAGTAAATCGATGATTGCAGCCGCATCTAAACAGTTACGAGGGTGAGTCCAGATCCATCTGAAAGTAGACTTGATAAGCTTTCCATCAAGTACTTAAACGCCCAAAACGGAGTCCGGATGAAACCGTGGTGGCCGTCGTAAGTCAGCACTTTCCTGCAGTCCGAATCCAGACTTTCCAAAACGTGTTGGATTTGGTCTCTTTCCTTCCTTAGGCCAATGTGACGTGGTAACCTGATGGGGGACGTGGGAATACTTAGAATTGATCTCCAATCAACTTCTTTGGTCCTCCATGTCTTCCATATGTGTCTAACACTCTTTTTAATCCACGTATGTATTTCTGAAAATGAGAATGAACACACATCATGGCGTAGCATCAATTCATCGAATGTACCAACAATAATTGTGATATAGGATTGATTCACCTTTGGTTTGCAAGCCATTAATATGGTCGTATCTAAGCCGGTGATGTCCTCATCACCGCCCGCCAGTTTCTTCTTCCTCCTCCTGCCCGACGCGCCTCCCTCTCCGGCGCGATCCCCGCCGCCTCGGTCGGCCCTTCCAGCCCGTCCCTGCGCCTGTGGACCCTCGCAGCTCCTTCCCCGAGCTATCCCCGCGCTTTCCTTGCCCCAATCGCCCGCGCATGCAAGGCAAGATCTCCCACGATGGAAGCCCCCAATCGCCGGCCACCCCGCCCGATTCCCGCGCTCACCTGCCCAATGTGACACCCCAGGGCTATTTAAGCCGGCCGCTACCCCCCCTAGAGCCTCACCACGCTTCACATTAAGCCCCCGAGCTCCCCAACTCCTCCCTCCACGCTTTGCGCCGCCGCCCGAGCTCCGCCACCGTCGACAGCCCGCCACAGCGCCGCTCCGGCAAAGTAGACCCTTCTAGGAGCATCGCTCGAGGGTAAGGACCGCGTCGAGCTCCTTTTCCCTCTCTGTCTCGCCCCCTAGCATCCCCGCCACCCTCACCGGAGCCCACCTCCGCCGGCCACCGTCGCACGCCGTCTCCACCGCCCAACCCACGACTTGAACCCCCCAATTGGACTCGCCATGGTCTCCCGGTGCTCGAGATCCACTCAAATTCGGCAAACTCTCGCCAGCGCCGCCGCGCCCCGAGTCTCCGCCGGTCGCCCAACCCTCCCCGCTCAATCCCAGCCGCCCGATCCCAATCGGACAGTCAAAATCTAAAGCCGCCTCGAGTCAAACCCGTGGATAACGGTCAGCTCTGGCCAATTCGCAAAAGAGCCCCTGCAAGTTTTAGGATTCAACCCGCGGTCCTGTTTAGTTCAAAAATAATTCCAGATAGGTCATGTTTTTAATGAAAAACCCCCTGAGCTTTTAGGAATTAGAACCCGCCATCCTCTTAGTCGTTTTTGCGCGTTAGACCTTTGGTTTTTAAGCGTAATTACGCATAGGTCCCTAGTTTTCTTCAAATAAGCCCCAGGAAACTTTTTAAACTTGCCAGCAGGTCCCTAGAACTTAGAAAACCCATATCTTTTTTGTTTTGCTCCGATTAGTGTGATTTTCGCGCTCATGTGTTCGTAGTGAAGCGTAGAATATTTCTAGAACCTTTATTTGTAATGTTTCTACTGTTTGGTGTACTGTTCTAATAGATTATTATTTGTTTGCATGTATTGGTTTGTGTCCTCGCTTGTATGGTGGTTCGTGTCCAGTCGGTGAGCCGTACGCTTTGGACTTCGAGTTCGGTGAGGACTTTCCGGAGCAGGACCCACAGCAGCAGCATCCGCCCTTTGAGGAAGGAAAGTTATAGCACGGACAATCCTTGCTACTCACTCACTTGTATTAAATTATTTCATACTTGCATGTGTCTAAATTTGATGTACCATTAAGGCTATACCTAGTTTTGTTTATCATATCCTTGTTTACCTTGGGTTATTGCATTTGGGGTAGAATCATTGCTACGCGCAGCTACTGTCACTATTACTTAAATGTTAATCTTGACTTAATGGTTCACTTTAACATAATGATAAAACTTGCTTTTTAGCAACTTGGTTTAGGGAGCTAGAGCATGTGCTTCGTGCTTTGCTCTAGTGTCTCTCCGTAAGGTCCGGTTCTTAAAGCGGCAACCCAGGAGCCTGTCGCCACCGCTAGAACTATTATGGCTCTGGTCTTGGTCAAGTAGCCTGTACATCTCTAGCTTGTCAGTGGTTACCGAAGTGACCGACGGCGCTATGAGAACTACTCGTGAATGTATGGTTTGATCCACCGAGGACGGGTGATCCGTCGGCTATGCCCCCGTGAGGCATAGTCCTGTGTTGGGAGTCCCTGCGATGGGGAACTCCGCACGTTGCGCATTGTCGGGTGTGATACCCGCGCTCTGGACGCCATCGACCCCCTTATGGTGTGACTCCGTAGGCGTACGTCGATCTCGGTGCCTAGGGCCATACTACCTGTGTTGTACCATAGCGGCCACTGCCTTGTTAGGGTGTCTTGTGAAAAACCTCATAGAGTCCCTATGCGGTCACACCTCGGTAGTGTGATTTGTGAGGTCTGATCCACCTCCGCATGGTTGGGTTTAAAGTTCTTTTGAGCTTTTACGCGACTGGTGGGTAAAGGGCGAAACCTCTGCAGAGTGTAAATCTATCATGATAGCCTTGCTCAGGGTCACGAGCGGTGTGGATCCTTTTTGATTAGAAGATGATGTTTATTTAAGTCTAATGTTACTTATACTTATTAATTAGGTTACAACTGGGTTTTATTCACTTGTAGTAATTTGGTTAATGTTAAAATGAACCAACTAAAAATGCTAATGCAGTTAAGCCGTGTCTAGCCTATTTTGAGCCTTCGTACCCGTGCTATACTTGCTAAGTAATTGTTTACTTACACTTGTTATTTTATTCAACAAAATCCCGGATGTGTAAACAGATTGGGCTGGGCATGAGTCTGCTGCTGAGTTTCCCGAAGATATACCGTACTACTGAGCTGTGGTCTCCCAGTCAGAGTCCCTGTGGATTGCGGCTTCATTAGTTGAGAGTTTTATTAGTCTTCCGTTGTTATTGTTTAGATCATTTATGAAGCACTCTGATGTAAACACTTTATTAAATGAAGAATTTATTCCAGCATATGTTCTCTGTTTATCATATTTGTTCGCTATATGTGTACTATGACTTCCTGGGCACACATATGGCCGCATTCGGGTTTTTGTGAAAATCCGGGTGTGACAGAGAGGGAGGATGAACCTGGACACTCTTGACCAGCCATAATGCCATTAAGCATTGTCAGTTACTCTCAGCCATCAAATCGGCAGTTACTGGTAACGGTTAAGACTCAATCAATGTCATTTGTGGCAAAAGGTTCATCACAAAGCACACGCAGAGCGCCTCGGCTCGGCTCGACTCGACTCGACTCGTCTCAATCAATGTCATTTGTGGCAAAAGGTTCATTACATAGCACACGTAGAGCCTCGTCCCATCTCGTCTGTGGCACGCCCTTCTCCTTTTACCAGCTTCACAAGTGGTCCACAGCTGGTCCACCATATAAGTTGGTTAGAATTCTCGTTGACTCTCCATCCGGGATTTAACTCCATAACATTTATTAGTGGACCTTTAATTCTTTGATTAATTGAGACTTAAATGGGCCAATGTCCAATTAATCCACCAGCGCGGTGCCAGCGGCAGGCCCAGCGGCCGCCGGCCGGCTCCCAGGCCAACGGGAGGATTTAGGGGAGAAGTCTGTGCAGAGGAGGATTCGGGGGAGAAGGGCGGACTAATTTCGCGCCAAAGGGAGATGCTCGCGCTCGCGCATGCTGGTGCGTAGCAGATCCCTGCGGCAGTCGACGACCGGCATCGCCTCCGTACAATGCGCACTGGCCTCGTCGTTTCGCGTGGGAGCACGAGCTCCTGCCGTAGACAGATGAGACGACAGCGCTCTTCTCTTTCTTCAATTAATCTCGGTCACGTCAGCTGATTTTTCTCGGGTGAAGCGAGTCAACTGCAGTCGGCTCGCCGTTATACATGCCCTTATTAATTTGATTTCGAATGCTAATCCTGCCGACGTGCCTTAGTTGGAATCAAAAGGCGCGCCGATTGTGCAGACGTAAAGGTCCTTCTCTGGTCGCATGTGGACTTGAGCCTTGTTTAGATGTAAAATAGGGGTCGGAATTTGGAGGTTTGGAATCACTTCGTAATTATTTCGTTTGTATGTGTAAAAAATTGTCCAAAAATTGATTAATTAGGCTTAAAATGTTCGTCTCGCATAGTACAACAAAACTATACAGTTAGTTTTTGATTTTATCTACATTTAATACTCCATATATGGACCGACATTTTGATACGATGCAAATTTTCTTTTTATATAGTGAACTTTGGGGTTGTTTTTTTGGAACCAGCTTGGTCCGAGACGGCGGTTGTACTTGGACTTTGTTAGCGCTTGGTTCGTTTGGAAGTCCAGGCGCGTGCAGGAGAGGTCCCTCCGTATGACAGGTGGGCCTCCAGCTTTTTCTTTTAATTTATATGATTAAGGGATGCTTAATTATCTTCCGGCCAGTACGTTCCTGCACCTGCACGTCACACAGATGTGTATTGCTTTGGTCATATGGGGTTGCAAGCTATGTATTTTATTCACTAGCTCAATCCATTACCTAAAGGTTCTTTAGTTAGCATGTACGTGTATTCGTGTGCATGCATGCGGCTAATAAGCACGTATACTTGCATGAATGAATTATACTCCATCCGGTTTCGTATTAGAAGTCGTTTTGGATAAGATTTGAGTCAAACATTAAGAATAGAAATTATAAATAATATTTAAGTCATTGAGTTTAGAAATGTAAAAATCATATAAATAGATTGGTCTTGAAAATTACTTTCATAAAAATATACATATATAATTTTTTTAAAAATATTTTTATAGAAAATAGAAGTCAAAGTTGTGCTTTGGTGACCGCGTCGCTGTCATTTAGCTCCCGCGTTATTATTTATTTTATCTTTTTCTCACTATTAGTACGTGACTCACATGGCAAAGCAAATTATGCCACCAAGTTGACTAATTATTTAATTAGCTAGGTAAATATTTTGGTTTCATATTTACACCATAGCTGACCAACGGCCGCGTATTCATAAGCGCGCCGAATTCATACATCAAAATATGTATGTATTATATCAATTTCTTCCTTTATAAAGAAATGACAATTTTGACTAATTTATCAAATCTTGGTTGAACGGAATTTAGCCATAATATATATTTTATTTAAACACATTTTGGTCGGAGTTAAAATTGGTGCCAACAGACATCGTATCTTTTGATTGGAATCCTTTTTCCATGATCATGTGATGAAGTAAGTCAATGGCCCTGTTCCAAAAAATTCTCTCTCCAAACTTCACTATTCACCTATCCCATCAAATCATATCAAATCTCTCTCCTCGTGCATGGAGCATTAAATGTAGGTAAATAAAAAAACTAATTACATAGTTTTGATATAGACGACGAGACGAATCTTTTGAGCCTAGTTAGGTCATGATAGGACAATATTTACCACAAACAAACGAACGAAAAGTGCTATAGTGCGCTACAGTGTCCGATATGACTTTTCTACCAACTTTTCACCTAAACACCCCAATGTCATAAATAGCATCATCACTTGATTCATAATCTGTCTCTGAGTCATCATCTCTGATAGGAGACCAAGTGGAAGGTTCAGGTTGCTGTTGCTCATGCTCTGTCGTTGTTGCCGCTGTGCTTGCTATATTAGGGTCATTGCTAGCTGCTTCTGGTTCAGGTTCTGTCACAACTCTTACTACAGAAATGGATGTTATCTTAGGCTCAACCTCAACAGAAGAACACTCTGAATCTTAATTTGACTCTCAACTGTAACCGATTGAACAGAAGGAACATTTGGAACAGCTTCACTCTCAACAGTAACCAGCTGCGGCATTGACGTGGAGCCGGATCCTATCTTCCTTGTCTTCGAAGCTCTATCCCACATAGTCTCAAATCAATCGATATTGATTTCTTCTTTTTCATTTTGCAAATCTATGCATATACAGAAAGGACATACACTCTCAGTGAGTCAGTGTAGCTATCACACTAATTCTATCATTCTATGAAGGATTTGAAGGACATCATTGTACACAGAGGCGATCAGATGTAGAATTGTATATGTGCTTAGTGCTGCTTACCCGTTGGCCGTTGGCCGCTCGGCGCACTATGGCGCTGGCTCTGCCGCCCCTGCGAGGCTGCGAGCTGCTGCCCCTCCTGCCATCCTGGTCAGTCAGCGCTCCAAGCAGCCAGGCTGCCAGCGCAGGCGGATCCCAAATTCCTGACCGCCGCCACTCGTGCTCGATCTGCGCAACAACCCCCAACCCTAGGTTCTTGATTTGGGGGGATTTTATTTTTTCGATTTAGGGATTTGGAGGATTGGGGGAAACGACGAACGGCGTCGACAGAGAAGGTGTCGAGGGGGGCTGGTTGTTTCCCGTGAGCATGGTTTCCCGAGAGAGATGGCCGGCGTGGGGGGGCTGGTGGGGTGTTTGATGGGCCGGTTGTGCTTTCTGGGCCGGCCTGGTGGGGATGATGTGAGGAAAAGAGCTTGAGCTGTGTTTGGAACTTGAGAATCGATGAAATAGGCCTAACATTGGTTGTATACAGATGTATAAATTTGATATATACTTGATTTTTGTAAAAAAATGTTGGTTATTCCCGGGAATACACCTACATCATGCTGCCTCCGCCAGTGGTGGAGTGGGAGCCGTCCTCTTAGCGAGAGGGCTGCGGATGACATCATGTGATGGACCGCCATGTGATGTATTGTATCGTCGTTTAGCTTCCGCTTTATGTTTCATTTTCGCTGCAAAATTGAACTCTGAACTTTATGTTGTAATAACATAATATTTGGAATTGGTTTGTAAACTCTATCTATGTGAACCGTGTGGATAAAATTTGTGCTTTGTTGTATCCCAATTCATTTGTTTCGATCCATTGAAAGAAGGGTGGTTAATTAGGACCTTATATCTGACAGCTTCCAGGATTAATTTATTTTAAAACGTCAATAACCCTTGATGCCGCTAAAGGGGCGATGTCTCATACTGGTTGAACCGAATTAATTCGAGGGACTGCGAAATCGGGTCAGCAGCTTCCAGCGGACTATGGTGGCTAAATCTGCTTGGCAGGGATTAGTTTGGTGTGGAACAACGTCGAGATGCGACGCAAGCAGACCCGATGGTGTGACGACTACATAGCTTGCAACGACCTGCAGCGAGTAGCCTTGCATGGCAATGGCTGGCTTGGTGTGGGACAACGTCAGCAATGGCGGCACAAGCGGTGACGATGGTGTATCGTCTTGACTGCTTCATCATCCAGTGATGGTGTAACTCGGCAATTGGCAAGCGTTGTCGTGGACTTTGCGTAGCGGCTGATCCTTATTGTTTTAGCTGTGGCGAGTTTTGGTTGTGCTGGCATTGTGGTAGTTGTGGTGTTGTTGTGGTGGTTTTTTCTTTGTATCGTCCAGTTTGGGTTCAATTCTCTTTTTTTAATATAATCGGCAGCTTTTCTGCATGATTGTTGATACTTTCTCGCTCCTACCTACTGCCCTTGCCTGGCTAGCCATGGAGAGAAGATCATAGTGCCTCATCGTGATGGATCTTTTCACCTTCTTCGTCCTCTAGTTGTTCACCAACACTTGCAGCTCGAGCACCGACAACAACCTCCACTTGCTCCTGGCATTCAAATCTTCCATAACAAAAGGGACCGGCAACTACACGGCGGGCATATGCACAATTGGCTTGACCTTGAAAGAGTCAGTCTTCACAGCGGGGGACATCGAATCAATGATTTGCTCCAGTAGCTTACCACCCACTGAATTCATGTAACTGCAAATTCTAGCTTTCACATCAAGTTTGGAATATGATTGTGCTCCTCAACAGTACGTACTACCGGAACATTGTGTCAAGTTGTTAACCCATTTGCATTCCTAGCCGTCAGGCGGTCATGGATTCGTGAGGCAAACTGGCATTTCATTCACCTTGTGGAGTCGCTGGACATCGAGCAAGGGGTTCCTGACATCATTGAGCCGGGGCCAAGCCCAGCCACTAGTTTTTTTTAGAACATATAGGCCGTAGCCCTGCTTTATAAAGAAAGCAAATAGTTTGCCGGGATACCAGTTTACACCTTAGTCCACACCAATTCACCCATCAGGACAAACCACTCTAGAAGAAGAAAAGCACAACAAAGTTCTAATTAAGTTCACAACGAACTGCCTCAACAAAACCCCAGAGAACTTCTTCATTCAGGAGTGACCTTCTTTGCCTTTCCCAGCCGTCCTCACATCACCTTCACGCTGATAAGTGGTTTCGTAACTTTTCCACCGCCTCTTCCAGCCGCTGCGCATATATGATAACACCCGAAAAAGAACAGCAATCGGTGATGTGATTACCCTATTATTAAAAATTAGATCATTTCTAGTAAGCCACAAGCTCCAAGCTATACAACCCAACAAAAAGAACAGAAAAGGCCTATCAACTTCAGAATTGTTGAAAAGGATATTAGCCCAGAAAAGGTCTAATATCCTATTATCCCAGAGACTATTTTGCAAATAACGTTTCTGAAAAGTCTTCAATGGCGGCTCGAAGTGGACTTCCTAGGCAGCACGCCGCTACAGTAAGTGCCCTGCACCCGCCGCTCCCTTCACCTGCGTGATTGTGAGGCAAATGTACGTACCCAATTGGATGGAATTAATCCCGTTCAAAACAGACACCCGTACAGTACACAGTTGATTCAACGGTGGAACCTTTGCGCATGATCCAATAATTGGTGCCAGTGAGGAGACGGTCATCAGTAGTGTCTAAATCATGGGAACTAAGTCAGATCGATGCGCGCGTATACGGGACTAATCGACATCAAACGCATCGATTCCATAACCCTTTTGTTAACGACTCAGTCAAGGAGATTGTCACAAAAACTGAGGGCCAACAAGCGAACCACCCTGCTTTTCAGTTTTCGTGCTTGATCACTCAAAGGCAATCAGTGATACGGCCTACACCCGCACCCGCTCGAGCCCAAAGCACACCTTGCTTGCTCCTGCTCTCCTTGCCATGGAGATCAGATCACAGTGTCTCCGCCTGCTTGCTCTATTTACCTTCATCGTCCTCCAGTTGTTCACCAAAACTTGCAGCTCCAGCACAGATAACAACCTCCACTCGCTCCTGTCGTTCAAATCTTTCATAACAAAAGACCCCTTAGGTGTTCTGTCTTCCTGGAACAAGACCCTCCACAACAGCACCTCCAGTAGCAACCACGATTTCTGCGGATGGACCGGGGTGACATGCAGCAGCCGCCGCCTGAGCCCTGGTTGCGTCATCGCCTTGCGCCTACCAGGGTTTGGCCTTGTTGGTGCCATCTCACCACACCTCGGCAACCTCACTCGCCTGCGTGTTCTCGATTTGTCCGACAATCAGCTACAAGGTGAGATCCCTCCCAGCCTTGCCAACATCTCCCCGCTCCACAAGCTCAACTTGAGCGCCAATCTCCTATCTGGCACCATTCCTTCCGCCGTTAGCCACTTGTCAAAGCTTGTTGTTCTTAATGTCCGCAACAATAATCTTGTTGGTGTTATTCCCAATTCACTTGCAAACCTAACCGCACTTGCTTTGTTCAGTATTTCTGACAACCATGTGCATGGGGAAATCCCGCCATGGTTGGGGAATTTCACTGCACTGAGAGATTTGAACATTGAATCAAACATGATGAGCGACCATGTCCCACCAGTTTTGTCGAAGCTAACCCACCTTGTGAAACTTGCAGTGTCACTGAATAAGCTAGATGGTGTCATCCATCCATCCTTGTTTAACATATCGTCCCTTGAGCTCTTCGACTCTGGTTCAAACCAGTTGTCAGGTTCTCTACCTCCGGATATGGGCTTCACTCTTCCCAATCTAAGAGTTTTTAGTGCATTCTACAACAAGTTTGAAGGCCAAATTCCAGATTCCTTGTCAAATATCTCTGTGCTTGAACGAATAGTCCTCCATGGAAATAGGTTCCGAGGCAGAATTCCACCAAACACCGGTATAAATGGCCTTTTGACAGCGTTTGATGTAGGAAAAAATGAGCTCCAAGCTAAGGAGTCGACAGATTGGGATTTCGTAACTTCCTTGGCTAATTGCAGCAACTTAAGATCTATCGTCCTTATATTAAATAACCTTTCAGGAACTTTGCCAAATACAGTTGCTAATCTCTCGCAAGAGCTACGGATCATGTGGTTTGGAGGAAACCAAATTGCCGGCATATACCAACAGGAATATGAAGATATTACAAACTCACAACGCTTATGTTTGCAGATAACCTCTTCACAGGAACCATACCTTCAGATATCGGAAAGCTATCCAGCCTCCACGAGCTATCACTACAGCAAAATGCACTCCACGGGGAGATCCCATTATCACTAGGCAACATCACACAAGTAAATTTGTTTGATCTGTCCATCAACCATCTGGAGGGTAGAATTCCCGTAACTCTTGGCAACCTTAGCATGTTAACCTCCATTGATATATCATACAATCTCCTCAGTGGGCAAATTCCACAAGAAATCGTTAGCATTTCCTCCCTAACCAAATTTGTTAACCTTTCCAACAATGCATTAAGTGGCCCCATTCCTCCACAAATCCGGAATTTGGTGAACGTTGGTATCATTGATCTATCGTCAAATAAATTATCTGGTGAAATTCCAAACACCCTTGGAAGTTACATTGAGTTGCAATTCTTGTATTTGCAAGGAAATCTCCTCGAAGCACAAATACCAAAAGACCTCAATGCGCTGAAAGGCCTAGAAGTGTTAGATCTCTGAAAACAAATTATCAGGACCCATCCCTGAATTCCTTGAGAACTTCCTGCTTCTAAGGAGTCTGAACCTTTCATTCAATCAACTCTCTGGTTCAGTGCCAAACAAGGGCATCTTCTCCCATGCAGGTTCTGTATCAATTGCAAGTAATGGAGCATTATGTGGCGGTCCCCCATTCTTTCATTTCCCGGTATGCCCCTCTCAAGTTCCTGTTAGCCCTGCACGACATCGAATGCTGCACAGCATGATCATTACTGTTCTGGGAGCATTGGCCTTTGTTATCATTTGCATTGTTGCATGCTACTACGTCAATAAGCATAGATCAGAGCCACTTGGTTCTAGTCGAGATCAGGGAAGCACATTTGATACTGTGCTGCATCAGAGGATATCATACATGGAGTTGTCTACGGCAACAGATTCATTCTCTGTAGAAAATTTGATCGGTCGTGGAAACTTCAGTAGTGTATATAAGGGCATGTACAACGGTTTAGACAGTTGGTGTCTATTTAACACATACAGACAGTTAAATAGTCAGCTCTACAATAGTTTAGACAGCTGCTGGCTACTTAGCTGTCTGTGTGATAATAAATACGGACTCTGATTTCTGATGTTTTGCATGGGAGCACGAGCCAAAGTAGTAGACGAGATAGTAGACAGCAACACTCTCTTTCCTCATTAAATGATAGCCACATCAGCTCATTTGATCTATGTGGCAACAAAAAGATAGATGTTGTCTGTGGGTTGTACATGCCTAAAGGGATTTTGTCCTATGGTGAACACTCAATCAATGTTGCAGTAAAGGTACTTAATCTCCGACAACGAGGAGCCAATCGGAGCTTCATGTCAGAGTGCAATGCCCTAAAAAGGATTCAACACCGGAAACTCTGAAAGTTATTACTGTGTGTGACAGCTTGGATCACAATGGTAATGAATTTAAGGCACTTGTGCTGGAGTTTGTCTCCAATGGAAACCTGGATAAATGGTTACATCCAAGCACTAAAGGGACAGAAAGGCTAAGCTTGGTACAAAGGTTGAGCATTGCTCTTGATGTTGCAGAGGCACTGGAGTATCTTCACAACTGTATTAATCCTTCTATTGCTCATTGTGATATTAAACCAAGTAACATCCTTCTTGATGAAGATATGACCGCACATGTTGGTGATTTTGGTTTAGCAAAGATAATGAATGCTGGAGCAAGAGGACACTGCTTAACTGAAAGTAGCTCATCAGTTGGAATTCAAGGAACAGTTGGGTATCTTGCACCAGGTATGGGAGTATTATTTATAATAATTTGAAGCTCATCTTTAGCGGCATTTTTTCCATATATGGTGGTTGTTCAACTAGTTTGAACTGAGAAACTGAAATGTTCGCATATCCCTTTGCACACATTTTTATTTACTTTGCCATATCAAAACCATATTAGTGTACCATGTAGATGTGGTTCAGATCACTACAAAGCTAATTAAAACCCTCCTTTCATTGCTAGAGTATGGCATGGGAAGTGTACGTTCTACGGAGGGCGACATATTCAGCTATGGGGTGCTATTGTTGGAGATTCTTACCGGACGAAGACCAACTGACACGTCAATTCATGATGTCACAAGTCTTTCCAAGTTTGTCGAGATGGCCTATCCTGATAAGCTATGGGCAATAGTGGACACTACAATGCCACAGAATGCAAACGCCCAAGGCATCATCGATTCTTACATTGCTCCCATTTCAAGACTTGGTCTAGCTTGTTGTAGAGACCATAGTCACAAAGTTTTCGGGTCGATTGGATCAAGGAACGGGATCGAGGGTCGATGGTCGATGCTTTATGAAATTGTGGTACAGAGGGGGTATACCTCTTTGAGATGAAAATTCACAACATGGTACGTGAACCAAGGAGTGTCGGGTCGATGACCCCGAAACAAGGTATAGAAGAGTCAAGGAAAACAAATGAAAGGAAGAAAAGGATGAAAGAAAAGGGCTGGATGAGCTACCAATTACTATGCTTTACATCATGTTGGAGCTACTAGTTACTGTATTTTACATCTATGCTGCAACGTCGTGCCTGCCTCGTGTTGGAGCTTCTCCATGGCGACCTCGAGGAGATTGATCCAGAGTTCATGACCCTACGGGGTGGGGACGATGATCCGGCGAAAATTGGGACGATGACCCATGGTGACCCCGACCCACGAATTGGGACGACGTTTCCGGGTCGAGGAACGTGCCACCGACCCCGTTTTCTGTTACTATGGTAGAGACTCTCCAAGGCTGCGGATGAAGATGGGCGAGGTGGTGAAAGAATTGAGAGCCATGAAGACAGGATGGGAGAGTATATAAACACAAGATTTCAAGATGGCCTACAAATTTGCCACTGTCTTGAGTGGTACATTTTTTAACAATGACCAGAAATTCACACTTGATGGGTAGAGCAAAGCTGGAGTGTTTGTCAAAGATAATTTATACAATTGTTTATAACGGTGCATCAGTTCAGGAATAATTTCAAACTTTGCTTGCAATAGTTGATTGAAGCAAATTTGTAGGTTTATTTGGAACCCGATCCTGACAAAAAAATGGCAGTCAATAGCTATTCAACATCAGTTCAGGAATAATTTCAATCTTTGCTTGCAATAGTTGATTGAAGGAATTTGTAGGTTTGGCGGTGTTTCTTCGGGGGTAAAATTTTTTACACACACGTTTAACTACTAATTAAGGGTATTAAATAAAGTCAGTTTATAAAACTACGTACAGAACCCTCGGGTTAATTCGCGAGACCTATCTAATGATGCCTCTGACCGTATGATTAGAGGATGATTACTGCAGCATTACTATAGTAAATCATGGGTTAATTAAGGCATGTACAATAGTTTAGACAGCTGCTGTCTATTTAACCCATACAGACAGCTAAATAGACAATTCTACAATGGGTTGTCTATTTAGCTGTCTGTGTGATAATAAATACACACTCTGATTTCTGTTGTTTTACATGGGAGCACGGGCTAAAACAGTAGACGAGATAGTAGACAACAACACTCTCTTTCTTCATTAATGATGGACACATCAGCTCATTTTACGTATGTGGCAAAAAAAGATAACTGCTCATTTTACGTATATGCCCTTAGCCTCGTTAGATTCGTCGCGTAAAGTTACACTCATCCTTAAAAAGATTTTGTAAATAAACTTCATTTAATACTTCATATTCTCGGGGGGGGGGGAATGGCAGTCAATAGCTATTCAACAGTCTTCAACTATTTGCTTATAATATTTTGAAACGCAGAATTACAGTTCCACCTACACGTTGGTTCAGTCATTAGTTATTCAACACTCCTTCAGCCTGTTGGTTCAGGCATTATATTTCTTCAGACAATAGGTTCAGTCTTTTTTTTTCATGTGATGCCTTTCTTCCCCTTCCTACTCACAGTTGGACGTGAATCATATATTCATATATGAACATTACCAAAAAAAATTCAACCACACAATTAGTGCACAATCCTATCATACCAGAAGCGCATTAGAAATCGGATCATCAAGAAAGGAAGAATTGGTGAGTGGGTGAGCACCTCGCCACCTCAATGGGGAGCAGCACCGTGGTGGCGGCAACAGACACCCACGCCGGACCTTCAATAGGCCTTAAGGGATGCGCTGTCGTCTCCTGCTCCACACGGTACTTTCCCTGTGCCCTTCTCGAGTATTTTTTTCCCTTTATGACCTGTTTTGAAAACTATTTTTAAGAGTGGACCGGTGAAAAAACTAATTCCAAATCTGACCATCCTTACACGTGCCATTCGTGCTGGCGCTGGACATAGGCACCTCGACGCCAATGCAGCTGGCGCAGAGAGTTGAGCTTACGCGGACATGAGATGACGCGGAGGATGACATGGGATGACACAAGGATGACGTGGACGATGTCAACTTCATGAGCACTGGCGCAGACGTTACAAATCCTGTTATGTGAGCTGTCCGTTTCGTATCGTGGACCATTGACCTGGGCCCAATAGTTCTGCGCCTTCCGTTCTGGCGCGGAGGTAGGCGCCGTTAGGGCTGGCGCTTGTACCCTCCATAAACGCCAGCGCGGAGGGTTGCCGCTGCCCGCCCCGCGTCCGCACGAGCCGCACATGTCAGAATTTTTTTATATAAAGAAGAGTCGCGCCACATACTATAGCACGATTAAAATGCCGCGATCTAAAATCAACTTACACGTAGCGCTGGTGTGGCAGAACGCGTTGAGTTAGTCGCGCTAGAATGCTTGACGTGACTGAGAAAGGTGTCACGCCGGCCAGCACCGATGGCGTGACCAAGCTAGGCTATTTGCTAGCTTGCGCTAAGTACACAAAATTTAGTTCAATCGGTTTTTCTTTTTGCTCTACTATAAATATCTAATGAACTCCTGAATAATTTAAACTTGTCAGGTAGAATGTATCAAGTGTAAGTGTTCCATTTTAACTATTCGCGCACCAAAATATGTTGTACAAAATGAAAAACCTAATTTCTAAACGGACTAACTGTACATGCATTATCTTCCTTCTGATCGTTGTACTTTTGATTTGGTTTAATAAAATAATCTGTTGCTTCCAAATTGGACTAGTACATATTTATTTTAGATTGGGTTACGTTCCTCCTAATATCCTCCTATAATAAACAAGATAGTTCATGGTTATGGCATTTACATTCTTCCTTACTGCCTACTTTGCGGGCCTAGCTGTATCTCGCTTGACAGTTGACACATTCTCACCGGATGTATATGTATAAGTTGGCTAACTCTGGAGAAACATACATGCATGCAGCCATGCACTAGTTGCTAAATGCTATGCTAAGCATGTCATCAAGTACCAAGCTCATGCATGCAACTATTAGCTTCTTTTCTTTTTTGATATTCTTTCCCTGCCTCCTATGTGCATGACGTGGGACACACACCTACAGGGCTCAGCGCCACACGCACCGGCGCGGTACACCGTGGACCAGCGTGGAGTCTGGCCACCCACCAATACGTACAGTACAGCAACAGTCAAACGAACAGGCTCTATGTATATAAAAACCAAAGTCAACTATAAATTAAGAATCAAGCCCGTAACCAACCTATCCAAATTCCCATAGGTTCGATTCTTCACGTGTTTTCTAGTTTGTCCTTTTTTCCCGTATTTTCCATCCCAATTGTTTCAATGAACTAAATAACACGCGTAATTTTGATCAGGCGTCCCGGCAGACCCTGCCATGTAGTGCACTCAGCGCCACAAACACCGGTGTGGACGATATGACATCCACGCCAGCCCCTACGGCGTTGACATCCGCGCCAGCACGTAAGGCGCGGACCTAATCGGCTCAACGAAACGGTGCTGGCTGGTCAAGAAACTCGTAACGGGATTTGGAGCACCCGCGCCAGTACTCATGGCGCTGACATAAACCCTCCACGTCAGCGTCCGCGTCATCTGGTGTCCAAATCAGCTCAATTATCCGCGCCACATCTGTTGGCGTCGAGCTGGGTTCCTTCAGTGCCAGCCTTGCTGGCGCTTATACGGTGGGTTAGATTGGGAATTAGTTTTCACGCTGGTCCACTCTTGGAGATAGTTTGCAAAATGGGTCATAACATAAAAAAAAATACACCGAGATGAGGCCGGCGTCTGCATGAACGGAAAAAACATCAAACTCAATTACCAACTAATGATTTCCAAACTACCCTCGGTAATGAGCGGTTAGATTTTGCCTATACTATATATTACGTATATATTACTGGATGGTAGTATGGGGTGCTGTAAAATACATATTTTTTCTTATTTCTGCAATATTCATATCCAACATTTGCTTTTTCCACTTTGTAACCAAAATGATCTTATGTCATTTCCAATAGGGAAAATACCATTTTACAACCTCCAATCTTCAGATAAGTCTGATTTTCAACCTTCTAATATAAAACTAGACATTATAGGCCATACAAGTTTTAAAACCGTGTATATTTGGACCTTTGGATGGTTTCAGGGGTGGTTTTCAATTTTTTAAAAAAATTAAAAAACAGTTTAATACTGAAAAAATCATGACTAATTCAATTTAAATTCAAAAAATATAAAACTAATACCATAAAATTTCTAAAAATTTCACCTATACGTTTGTCCTCTGTTTGGTCTTATTTATTTTTGTTCCTTGTTCTTTAATGCTTCTAGTCATACTTATTATTTATTTAAATTATTGTTTTGCAATAGTGCACCTACATACATGTTACATTTTAGAATTGTTTAGTGCCAATTTGATAAATTTTTGGATTTAAAAACAAGTTTTGATTTTTTGAGATTCAACCATTTTTAAAAAATCTAGAAAATAAAAAACCATAATTGAAATCATTTAAAGGTCCTAATTTGCACGGTTTCGAAAGTTGGATGGTCTCTGGATTATGGATTATGGATTATGGGAGTCATCTAGTTTTTAGATTCTCCATAAGCTGAAACAAACACCCCCTATGTTGTTAGACTTTTTCCTTTCCAATATGTATTGTGATTTTGTTACTAGGCTAGATAAATGGAAGATTTCGCCGGTGACTCGCACGGCAATGAGCACGACGGTGCCGCCTCGAGCAAGATACAGAGGAAGGAGTTAACCAATCTAGGTTTTAGTTATGCGATAGCTGACCTCCTTATCACTCACACAGCTATTCTTAGTGCTTACATTAACGGGCCTAGCCCAAGACATCACCAGCGGCAACGGGCCGACTTACGGCTGAAATGAGAACCTAGCTACTGGGCCGCTGCTGGGTCGGCGATCGTGACATCCCCCTCCGCTTAAGCTGCAACTTGCCCTCAAGTTGCTGAAGCCATGTCCACTGTCTGCTGATTAAGAGAGTTCTGGTTCTCCCAGGTCGCCCAGGTAACCGGCCATGTGTCCCAATGAACAAGAGCAAACGGAGTCACAGAATTACCCACTTTGCAAAGGCAAGTATCAAGTATCTTGTAGGAAGTAGTGGCTGCATCCACCTGTAACTGATTGAGATGGTCATCACCTGCCGACTCTGTATTTGGAGGCAAGGCTTGCTTCAACTGGAACACATGGAAGACAGGGTGGATCTTGCTTGTTGAAGGGAGTTGTAATTTGTAAGCCACTGCTCCAATTTTTTGCAATATCAAGTAAGGCCCAAAGTACTTGTAACTTAACTTGTGGTTACTGCGGCGTTGGACAGATTGTTGCACATAAGGCTGCAACTTCACATAGACCCAATCACCAACTGTGAATTCTCTGTCCTGGCGGTGTTGATCTTGCTGGTGCTTCATTTTTTGTTGTGCTCGATTCAGATTGGCTTTGACTGACTCCAACATGACTGAGCACTCCTTCGACCACTGCTTCAGATCAGGTACTTAGCAAGCATCACTAACTGTTATGCCAAAATGGCTAGGAGGATACCCATAAAGTACTTCAAAAGGTGTCATCCCAAAGCAGAATGGTAATGGGTATTGTACCAATACTCTGCTAGTGACAACCAATGGGCCGACTTTATTGGACAGGCATGAGCTAAACACCTCAAGTATGTCTCAAGACATTGGTTAAGTCTTTCTGTTTGCCCATCCATTTGTGGATGATATGCTGAACTCATGTTAAGAGTGGTCTCTAATAACTTGAGCAGTTCCTGCCACAAGGCACTAGTGAACACCTTGTCTCTGTCAGACACCAGAACTTTAGGCATGCCATGAAGCTTGTACACATTGTTCATGTAAGTTTGGGCCACTGTCAGTGCTGTGTAAGGGTGTTTCAATGGTATGAAATGAGCATATTTTGATAACTTATCTATCACCACCAAAATTGTGTCATAGTTTTTGGACTGGGGTAATCCTGCAATGAAGTAAAGACAGACAGTGTGCCATGCTTGAGGTGGTACCCGTAATGGTTGCAGCAGTCCTGGCAGTCTTGTATGCTCTGGCTTGGCCTGATTGCACACCTGACATCTGGAGACAAATTGTTTAACATCTTCTTTCATGTTTGGCCATGCAAAAAGGACCTTTACTTTTTGATATGTGGCTGTTATGCCTAAATGTCCCCCAAACCACTTGAGTGCAGAGCCTATAATATAGCCTCATGGGCTTCAGTGAAAGTGCCCAACCAAATTCTGCCTTTATACCTGATAACACCATCCCTCAGAGTGTAGCCTTTATCATTCTCTCCTTTCAGGCTGAGCTCAGTAAGTAGTTCTTTGGTTTTGGGATCTTCCTGATAGCTCTGGATGACAGGTTCCAGCCATTTTGGTGAACTGACAAAAATGACAGCACATTCATTTGCAGACATTTGCCTAGACAGAGCATCTGTAGCTTTATTATCAAGCCCTTTCTTATACACTAGCTTGTATTGGAGACCCAGCAACTTGAGGAAAGCCTTTTGTTGTAGTCCTTCATGTATCTTCTGTTCACCCACATGGATGAGACTCTTGTGATCTGATAGTATTGTAAATTCCTTGTGTTGTACATAGGATTTCCATTTTGTAATTGCCATTATCAATGCCAAACACTCTTTTTCATAGGTAGATAAGGACCAAGTCTTTGGTCCCAAAGCCTTACTAAGATAAGCTATGGGGTGTCCACTCTGCATAAGAACTGCCCCAATGCCCACCCCTGAGGCATCTGTTTCAATAGTGAAGGACTTGGTTGTTGTAAATGATGACGAATAAACGACAAGAAGTAAAGGAATCAAACCGCAGGAGACACGAGATTTTAACGTGGAAACCCTCCCAATGTAGAAGGGAAAACACCACGGGCGCCAGCCAGCAAAACTTTACTATATGAGGTGTGTGTTTACAACGCCTATTGGCGGCTTACAAGAGGATGATTTATTCATCAAGGGCAAAGCTCTATTATATAGGCAGCTCACGTGACCGAGCTTGGTTGCGTTGCCGATGTGGGACTAAACTGTGCGCTCATGAGAGAAAAACACAGTACCCCTTGCTCCGGCCCAAACCTCTGGTGATGGGCCTCCGCTTCGCTCCGTCTGTGAATTTGGATCATATCACAACAAACTCCACCTTGAGACAAATTCTCTTGCAGCATCTTCACTTCATCCTGAATCATCACGAAGAAAAATACGACTGACGCCAAATAGCCTCTTGGGCTAATTAACTAAACCAACTAAGCTTGAGCATAGCTCAAACTTAGCAACATGAACAGGTTTAGTCATCATATCAGCTAGATTATCATGAGTGTTGATCTTGCATACTTTCAGCTTACCTTCCTCAACCACATCTCGTACATAATGATACTTGATGTCAATATGCTTTGTCCTCTCATGCAACATCTGATCTTTGGTAAGGTAAATAGCACTTTGACTGTCACAATATAAATCAATGCAAGAAACAGCCCCAACCAGCTCAGAGTACAATCCGCTCAGCCAAATTAATTCTTTGCACGCCTCAGCAATAGCCATATATTCTGCCTCAGTAGTAGACAAAGCCACAACAGACTGCAAAGTGGCCTTCCAGCTCACAGCACAACTGCCAACTGTGAACACATAACCTGTGAGCGACCTTCGCCTATCAACATCAGCAGCAAAATCTGAATCAACATAGCCAATAAGTCCCTTCTCAGTTCTGCCAAACTTCAAACAAGAATCTGCAGTGCCTCTGAGGTACCTGAAAATCCACTGAACTGCCTTTCAATGTTCTTTACCAGGATTAGTCATATATCTACTAACCAGACTCATAGCATAAGATAAATCTGGACGAGAACAGACCATGGCATACATCAAAGAACCAACAGCACTAGAATAAGGAACTCTAGACATGTACTCAATATCCTGATCTGTACTAGCACACTGAGCAACTGACAATTTGAAATGAGCTGCAATAGGTGTACTGACAGGCTTAGCATCATCCATGTTGAAACGCTGAAGAATTTTCTGAATATAATTCTGCTGACTAAGAAATAGCACACCAGATTTTCTATCTCTAGTAATTTCCATGCCCAAAATTTTCTTAGCAGCACCAAGATCTTTCATGTCAAATTTGCTACTCAATAATTTCTTCAACTTAGCAATTTCGACTTTACTCTTGGCAGCAATCAACATATCATCAACATAAATGAGCAAATAAATAGGTGATCCATTAACATGCATGATGTAGACACAGCTATCAAATTTAGACCTCTTAAAGCCGTGCGACAGCATAAATGAATCAAACCTTTTATTCCACTGACGAGGGGACTATTTCAAACCATACAAGGATCTCTTCAACTTGCACACAAAATTCTCCTTGCCTGGCACTATGAACCCTTCTGGTTGGTCCATGTATATATCCTCCTCAAGTTCACCATGCAGAAATGCAGTCTTCACATCTAACTGCTCGAGCTCAAGATCATGTGCAGCAACAATACTAAAGAATGTTCGAATGGAACTATGCTTTACCACAGGAGAGAAAACATCATTATAATCAACACCAGGAATTTGACTGTAGCCTTTCGCTACTAACCTTGCCTTATACCTTGGAGGCTCGCTTGGAGATAAACCCTCCTTTCTCTTAAAGATCCACTTGCAGCGGACTGTCTTCTTCTTCTTTGGCAATGGTACAACATCCCATGTGTGATTCTTCTCAAGTGACTGCATCTCCTCATGCATAGCAGAAATCCACTTCTCTTTATCAGCACAATTAATGGCCTCAACATATGTGGTCGGCTCATGTGAATTCTCCACCTGTTCAGCACAACTCAAAGCATAATGGGTTAGATTACACTCATCAATGAGACGTTTAGGAGGTCCACAATTTCTCTTTGACTTGCGCTAAGCAATAGGTAAATCCTCCTCTAGCTGCAAATCAGGTGGTAAGTGCTTAACATCATCATGAGCCTCATCATCAACAGCTTGATTTTCCTGATCATCCACAGGTGGCTCCACCCGCTCATCTGTATCATCATCCACATGCTCCACCTGCACGCTCATATGCTGCAGCCCTTTATTAAAATTATCTGGAACATGATCTGAGGACAAACTGTCATTAAACATCACAGATTCATTGAAAACAACACTCCTGCTCATGAAAGTCTTTTCAGTTTCAGGATTCCACAACTTATATCCTTTAACTCCCGAACCATAACCAATAAAAAGACATTTAATAGCTCTAGGCTCCAATTTTCCATTATCAACATGAGCATAAGCAGTGCAGCCAAAAACTTTCAACTGTGAATAATCAGCGGGTGTGCCAGACCATACCTCAATAGGTGTTTTCTTATTAAGTGGAATAGAAGGCGACCTGTTTATCAAGTAGCATGCGGTGTTAGCTGCTTCAGCCCAAAAACGCTTGCTCATCCGTGCATTGGACAACATGCAACGAGCCTTCGAGATGATGGTCCTGTTCATGCGCTCAGCCACACCGTTTTGCTGCGGAGTATACGGTATGGTGTGGTGCCTGACAATGCCTTCCTGCCTGCAATAATTATTAAATGCAGCAGAACAAAATTCTCCACCATTATCAGTACGAAGCATCTTCACCTTCCTATCAGTTTGCCTTTCTATCATCACTTTCCAATCTTTAAAAGCAGCAAAAGTATCATCTTTATTTTTCAAAAAATAAGGCCATACTTTTCTAGAGTAGTCATCAATAATAGTAAGCATGTAACGAGCACCACCATAAGAAGGCTTACGAGAAGGACCCCATAAGTCAGCATGTACATAATCAAGAGGACCTTTGGTGGTATGAACAGCAGTGTTGAACTTTACCCTTTTATGCTTCCCGAAAATACAATGCTCACAAAACTTCCTTCTACTCAAAATACAACCATCCAGTAGGTTTCTCTTCATCAATTCTGCCATACCAAGTTCACTCATATGTCCAAGACGCATATGCCAAAGGTTAGTCTTACTAGGTTCAGCATTAGTAACAGCAGCAGCAGAAACAGAACCATGTAAAGTACTTCCTCTTAGGACATATAACTTTGCAGAATTCAGATCACCTACTAAACAAACAAGAGAACCTTTTGATACCTTTAAAACTCCGCCTGAACCGGAGTACTTGAATCCTTCTGCATCAAGTGTGCTGAGCGAAATCAGATTTCTGGTCATCCCTGGTATGTATCTCACATTCTGTAGCGTGCGTGTCATGCCATCATGAGCCTTCATCTGAACTGAGCCGATCCCCACAATGTCACACGGATTATCGTCTCCCATACGCACAACATCTCCTTTCTGCATAGGCTTAAACGAACTAAACCAATTTCTGTTAGTGCAGATATGAAACGAACATGCAGAATCAAGTATCCAATCATCATGACCAGAAACACAACCAGCAAGAACAATCAGACAATCTCCTGAATCAAAAGTATTCCCAGCACCAGAAACAACAGAGGCATTACCATCCGAATTATTTTTTCTGTTCTCTTTGTTCTTAAGCTTCCAACACTCCTCAATAAAATGTGATTTCTTCTTGCAATACTTACAGAACTTCTTGGGTGGTCTGGACTTAGAACGCCCTCTACTTTCTTGGCTCTTGTAACGATCATTACTTTCGTTGGAAGATCTGTGCTCCGGTCTGCCTCTCACTTGCAAAGCATCGCCCTTGGACGACGACAATCCGTCAGGCTGCACCATGCCTTTCATCTTTTCCCTTGATTGGATTGCCTCATAAACTTCCAAAACGGTTAGTTCATCACGGCTAATCAACAAGGTGTCACGGAAATTTGCAAAAGAGTTTGGCAGAGAACATAACAATAGGAGACCTAAGTCCTCATCATCATACTTAACCTCCATCGACGCTAGGTCAGAAACGATCTCCTTGAACACAGATATATGTCTCATCACTGAATCACCCTCCTTCATCTTGAGCGTGAACAGCTTCAACTTCATATGCATTTTACTGGTTAGATCCTTCGACATGCAGATCGATTCCAGTTTCAGCCAGAGTGCTATAGCAGTCTGTTCCTGCAGACATTCTTGCAGAATATCATTAGACAGATAAAGCTGAATTAAAGACAGAGCCTTACGATCCTTGCGCTTCTCCTCATTAGACCATTCGTTGGACGACTTGCCAAACTTATCCAACGCCTCATCGAGATCATGAGTTTGCGCCAGAACAGCCCGCATCTTGACTTGCCACAGCGTGAACCTCATCTTGTAATCCAACAGCGGTAGATCAAACTTCATCGTCGTCGACATCAAGGAAACCGAATCTGAAACCGGCTCTGATACCACTTGTTGTAAATGATGACGAATAAATGACAAGAAGTAAAGGAATCAAACCGCAGGAGACACGAGATTTTAACGTGGAAACCCTCCCAATGTAGAAGGGAAAAAACCACGGGCGCCGGCCAGCAAAACTTTACTATATGAGGTGTGTGTTTACAATGCCTATTGGCGGCTTACAAGAGGATGATTTATTCATCAAGGGCAAAGCTCTATTATATAGGTAGCTCACGTGACCGAGCTTGGTTGCATTGCCGATGTGGGACTAAATTGTGCGCTCATGAGAGAAAAACACACAGTACCCTTGCTCCGGCCCAAACCTCTGGTGATGGGCCTCCGCTTCGCTCCGTCTGTGAATTTGGATCATATCACAACATTGGTGAAGTCAGGCAATGCCAGAACTGGGGCTGACACTAGAGCTTGTTTGAGGTAGTTGAAACACTGCTGGTGTTGAGGTGTCCAGGCAAAAGTGACATGCTTCTTCAACAGGTCTGATAATGGCTTGCTCAGCACCCTATAATTTCTGATAAATTTTCTCTAGTATCCAGAAAACTCCAAGAAACCTCTCAACTGCCTTGTATCAGTAGGAGTTGGCCAATCCACCACAGCTTGTACTTTAGCTGGGTCTGTAGACACTCCTTTTGCGCTAATTATATGGCCTAAATACTCCAAGGTTGGCTGGGCAAAAGAGCATTTGGATTGTTTCAGTGACAACTGGTGTTGCTTCAGAAGATCAAAAACTTCCCGAATATGCTGTACATGCTCTTCCATAGATTTGCTGTAAATTAGGATGTCATCGACGAATACCAAGACTGATTTGCGTAACAAAGGTGCAAATATTGTATTCATGGCTGCTTGAAACGTTGTCGGGGCATTGATCAACCCAAACGACATGACTTTAAACTCCCAATGGTTGTGATTTGTTTTGAATGCCGACTTGTGTTCATCTTCTAATAGCAGTCTTATCTGATGATAACCTGACCTCAGATCCAGTTTGGTGAACCATTGTGCTCCTTTTAACTCATCAAGAAGTTCATCCACAATTGGTAACGGGTACTTGTTCTTCACGGTTATCGCATTGAGCTCACGATAATCAACACAGAATCTCCATGTACCGTCCTTCTTGACAAGTAACACTGGTGAGGAAAATAGGCTTGTGCTTGGTTGGATTATTCCATTCAGGAGCATCTCTTTCACTTGTCGTTCTATTTCGTCCTTCTGAGTTGGTGAGTAGCGATATGGTTTGACATTGACAGGCTGAACCCCTGGCAGCAGTGTGATTTGGTGGTCAAACTGTCTTGGTGGAGGTAGTGTATTCAACTGTTCTTGAAAGTCTGTGCATTCAACTGCACCAACTGAGGAACTCCACCTTTTCTTAGCAGACCCTTCAACTTCTTGAATTTGAGTTTGAGCATTTGTTTGTGCAGTCCTTTACTCATGACAATGTAATTCTTGTACCATTATGGTTGAATCTCATCTTTTTCCTTTTCCAATCTATCCACATGGGGCTAAACTATTCTAGCCAATCCATGCCTAGTACCATATCATAGTGGTTCAGATTGAGAAGTCTAGTAGGGGTTGCAAATGTGTGTCCTTGGGTCCACCATGTGATCTGAGGCACCACCTTATCACTGATCATTCTTGTGCCATCAGCTACTGTCACCTGCACACTTGGTGCATCCTCCGGTGTCAAGTTCAGTCTCTGAATTGTTGTACTATTCAAAAATGTGTTGGAGCTTCTAGAATCAATGAGAATGAGAATTTCTTGATTCTGAACTAGTCCTTGCAGTCTCATGGTCTTCTTGTCTTGAATTCCTTCAAAAGCTGCTTGAGACAGTGATAACAACTCTTCATCAGAAGTGTCTCCATCTTTGTCCTCCGAATGTTCCTCCTCTACATTCACTATCTCCAACAGTTCCTCTAAAATGTGCAAGGGAACTTGTCTAGGACATCTATGATTTTTGTTCCACTTATCCCCACATTTCATGCATAATCCTGCTGCTTTCCTTTGAAAGGACCTAAGATGGACTAGAGGGGGGTGAATAGTCTAGCTGCGAGTTTATGACACTTAAAAATGAACCGTCAGTACCAAACTCCGGAGAATCCGGAGATTTGTCGGGAAAGTTTCCGCAGAAATCTCCGGTAACTCTGAACTTTCTGCTGGAAATCGAAATCGAAGGAGCAAACTTATCCGAACTTGATTCTTTTGAAATGTAAGATGCACAGGGAGCTGATCTACTACTTTATCCAAACAACCTTAGCTCAAACACAAGTATGAAGTAGATCAGCCACAAACCCCAACAATATTATGAATAACCACAATCCAAGTGCAAAAGCAAGTAAATCGAAGACAATGACACAAGGATTTAGTTACCGGAGTTCAACTCTCACAAAGAAAGTCTACATCTTCGTTGAGGTGCCCACAAAGGGCGGGTTTGTCCACTAAACCACTTCCTCTCTCTAGGATCCAAGAACCCTAGAGCTTATACTTACTTCACGAGGTAATACAAACTTCACGGGGCTGCCACAACCGAGTTGGAGCTCCCGGGCAACGCCTAGCCGTCTAGGAGCAAAGCTCCAAGAGTAATGAACCCAAAATCCAAGGCTTGACGAACAATGAAGTGCTCAAAGGATGGGAAATCAACTTGCTTGCACTCAACCTTGCTCTCACTCAAATCTCACTTCAATCCCCTCACCAAATCTCACAAGGAACTCAAGAGGGGAGTGGGGAGAAGCTTTGAATGCTAGAGAGCTGCTCAGGTACGAGTGAGGTCAAGAGGAGTGAATGACATGGGGTGAGGGGTATAAATACCGCTTCACCCACAACTAGCCATTATGCTGTCAAAGTGCGGAGTTTCTGGACAATTGTCTAGAGTTTTCGGACATATCCGGTAACTCTGAACAAATTCCAGACACTCTGGAGAAAAGCTGGTTTGAGGGTCCAAAGTGTCTGTTTGTGGGTTTCGCTCATGACTAAACACATCGACATGATGGGTATGAGCACTTCATCTTTACCAAGACCAATAGGCTTCGAATCACCCTTTATAGTACGGCTTTTCCTAATGACTCAAGGATAAAAACATCAAAAGTAATGAAAACAATTTCGTCCCTGAGTCACATTTCATTTTCTCTTTTGGTGTGCCTTCCCTTTTCACATTTGTATTACCACCTGCCCGTTGCTTAACAAAAGATTAGTCTTCCAAGTGACTTGTCATTAATCAACCAAAACTGAGGAGGTCAAATGTACTTTCAATCTAACTTACAAGAGAGCATAATGCATAAAGTCAGAAATGGACAATTTTGAAAATGACTTGCCTTTATTACCTTTGAAGATGACACTTTTGAGCTTCGTAATCACATAACCATCACATGGCCTCATACAGATGATCTTGATCGAATAATTAGAATCATAGAATGCATATGACATGTTGAGCACAAACAAATAAGAACAAAAGAAAGATCGGCCAGAATGTCCGGAGTTTTCGCACAATTGTGTAGAGTTTCCGCACAATTTTATGGAGATACCGGACCTTCTGCCCGAAAAACTCAACAAACACCACAAAAAGCATTAATCCACACTACCATCATGACCTTGAAAGCAAGAAAGAAACAAGTTCTAAGCACACAAAGCATTCAATCCACATTGTCCTTAAGCTCACAAAGTGCTAATTAAGATCCTGTTACAAACAAAGTTTGACACATAAATAGATAACTTTCACTCCCCCTTTGGCATCAAGCACCAAAATGGAAATGAAATGGACATGAAAAGCAGCTACTCATCGTCATTGTCCTCTTCCACGGTGGTGTCATCCTCTTCATCGTTGTCGTCGAACTCACGGTAGGCGAGAGGCTCCTCTTCCTCGGTCTCTTCTTCCTCCTCTTCATCAACATGGCGGCGAGGGCGACGAGCGGGGCAAGAAGAACCACTAGGCTTAGCTGGATCAACAAGAGCGGCATGAGGTGCTCTTGCTTCCTCCTTGGCATCGACTGCATCCCATTCCTCAAATGGATTGGGAAAGTTGGGAAGCTCATAGAATGGCTCCGACGGAAGGCCCAAAGCGTCCTTTATCTCAATAATGTTGCGTCGGTTCTGATTCACGTCAGTCGTCGTGTGCTTGCACATGCACCAAATGGCCTTGAGCGCTTTCTTGATCATGGATGCCTTGGGGCGCTCGGAAGAATGAGAACTAGAGGGTTGATAAGGATGATGACTAGTGGGAGCTGGAGGCTGGAGTCCGAGCTGGCTGTCGTGCAAGAGGACGTGGAGGCTTATCATTGGATCGTGATCTCTTGTGTAAGGGCTCATGAGCAACATCCTTTTGAAAAGTCTTCTTGGTCACCTTCTCAATCATGTACATGATGTATGGAGCATAGGGCAAGTGTTTACTCGAATCATCCATAGCCCACCTAAGCTCATTCCAAATGTAGTAAAAGATGCAAAAGGGCTGACCTCCAGGTGCAAGGCGGTTGAGAAGGTTGAGAGCAAAGTAGTGTAAGGAATTGTCTCCCTAAAAATTGCATTGAGATTATAGTAGTACGGGATCAAATTGGAGGCTTTGCCTTCATGAGCAAACACCGAATTGAAAAACATGAAAGTTGCCTCACTTGACTTGATTTTGTTCTCATTATGGATACATGTTCGGCTCTCATCTCTAGTACCAAGACCAAGGATCCTAGAGAAGGTCATGTAGTCCACACAATAATGCTCTCCCTCAGTTGTCCAATGGATGGCTACCCCCTTTGCATCATAGTAGTATGAGCTATGAAATTGGCAAAGGATCTCTTGATTCCAATCATATTTGAATCCCAACAAGTCCCGTAATCCATATTGCTCACAAGCATTGACTACTTATGGATATACTTCATCATTTCCTTCCTCAAAGAATTTCCAATGACTCCACTTCATAGGCACAATTGGTGGCTTGTTCTTCTTCTTCATGCATACTGAGAAGTAGAAATCTTGATGAAAGTCATTCCAAAAGCGCGGATCAATTCCCTCCATCTTGTCAAACCTATATGCTTCCTCTTTCATTTGCTGTCTCACGGCTAGCTTCTTACCGCTATAGTCCCTTGGCATGATTGGTGTGTAACCAAAAGATGTAATTGGGTCTTGATTCTAGGATTAGTGGGATGATTCTCTTGATCCGGACCAAAAGTAGCTTCAAGACGTGGTGGAGTTTGAGGATATATAGCATATGCAACACATTTATTCCGAGGATTGACACGACGATGAGGTCAGGGCGTTGGCATTGATTGATTCATGTAAGGAGCAGCCGGTGGTGATCTTGGAGGATGTGGTGCATAAGCATGACTAGATATCCCTTGATCCACACCATTTCCCTTGTCAATCCGGGCACGATACCGAGTTCTGTGAACTACCTGCTCCTCTTCATCACTGTCACTTGGCCTTTGGTTCATTGGATCATGCCGAGCTTTGGACCTTGCTTGCTCACGATGAGATTGCCTAGGATTGAGATTGGGATTAGGATCACCTTTCTTCACCCTTCCCATTGTTGTCCAAAAAGATATGCATAAGAAAGGGAACCATAGGATTTGCAACCACACTATAAAGCATATGCACATTTTAGTTTTCAGACTAGTTGGATCCGGAGACTCCATAGAAATCTCCAGAAACTCCGCACAAACAGGGTGACAAACATGTGCGGAGTTTCTAGACAAAGTCTGGAGTTTCCGTACCTTCCGAGTTCAAACCCTAAAATGCACAATGCGAGACTTGTGACTATGGGATTTTAACCAAAACTTAGATCCAACAAGTATGGTCTCTAATACAACTAATCCACCAATGGGAATCCATAGGAACATGCTACATTGGTAGATTGGGCAAAAGAGACCTAGGGTACCTTAGAGGAAGAAGAAGAAGACTTGAATCCAATCTCCAAGAACCCTAGAGGGTTAGATGATCTTGAGGAAGCCTTCCTTGATGATTTGGGTGAGAAACCACGGTTGAATCTTAAAATCTCCATAGGGGTGATGAGTTTGGGTGGAGAGGAGAAGAACACGAACTAGCGGCGGTAGAAAAGAAGTGAAGGGATAAAAACTCGTGGTGAAACGGTATATATATATAGGTCACCCTTCAATGTCCAGAGTTTCCGCACTTCATCTCTAGAGTGTCTGCACTTCTCTGGAGCAACCGCACATATGCGGAGTCTTTGCCCTTTTTCGGAGTGTCTGCACATTTCTCCGGAGACTCCGCTCCCCCTGAATCCAACATGACTTGAACACTTGGTTTCGAGATAAAGATAGAGCACTAAGCTATGGATTTCCTAGGAGCTTGAGAAATCCATCAACTTAAGATCAGTCAACATACAATCAATAGGAGCAATGTTCTTGAGTCAAATGGATGAAAGATCCAAATGTTTTTAAGAAAACAAATCACACAAAGTTTTGGAAAACCCTTTTGTTTTGATAAGCACCTATCTAAAAGTCACCTAATGTTGTGTGCAAAGCCTCAAGCCATGTTACGAGAATCCCAGATATTTAATTCACTCCTCAAAGCACTAAATCTTGACTCATCTAGTGGTTTAGTGAAGATATCGGCAAGTTGCCTCTTGATGTTTACATGACATAAAGCAATATCTCCCTTAACCTCATGATCCCTTAAGAAGTGATGGCGAATATCTATGTGCTTTGTTCGGGAGTGTTGTACGTGGTTATTAGTAATCTTGATTGCACTCTCGTTGTCACACAAGAGTGGAATCTTGCTAAAATCACACCCAAAGTCACTCAAGGTTTGCCTCATCCAAAGTAGTTGGGCACAACATGAGCCGTCTGCCACGTACTCGACTTTGGCGGTTGATAAGGCAACCGAGTTTTGCTTCTTTGAGCTCCATGACACCAAAGACCAACCAAGAAATTGGCAAGTCACAGATGTACCTTTTAAACTCACCTATCTGGAGATGTGGCTTCTCTTTCTTGAGGAGATCGGTGAGCCTTGTAATTTCCTTCTTCATAACTTGTGCTTCGGCAAGGTTAGTACCACAAGATTTTATATCAACATTATAACATCTTGCACAACCATTGCTAGTGGAGGGATTAGAGAATTTGGTTGCATCATTAGGGCATGAAGATGTGCTATCCCATAGAGTGTTGAATTGTACTTCTAGAGCCATGTGCTTGGCATTTAAACATGATAGGTTTTATTGAAGTGTTTCATTTTCACCCTTAAGTTTAGCAACCGGCATAATCCAAATCGGAATAGCCAAGTAGACTAAAATCTGAGCCTTTGGGATACCATAAACCAAGATTAGGAGTGTGTACTAAATATCTAAGAATTCTCTTAACGGCCACCAAGTGACACTCTTTCGGGTTAGCTTGAAACCATGCACACATGCACACGCTAAGCATGATATCGGGCCTAGATGCACAAAGATAGAGTAGAGAGCCTATCATGGAGCGATATACCTTTTGCTCCACAGATTTACCTTCTTCATTTAGATCGATATGTCCATTGGTTGGCATGGGAGTCTTGATGGGCTTGGCGTTCTCCATGTCAAACTTCTTGAGCATATCCTTGGTGTACTTGGTTTGACTAATGAAGGTGTCATATTTGAGTTGCTTGATTTGAAATCCAAGAAAGAACTTCAACTCGCCCATCATTGACATCTTAAATCTTTTCGTCATAATCCTACTAAACTCTTCACTCCACACATTGTTAGTAGAACCAAATATGATGTCATCGACATATATTTGGGACACAAAAATATCTTTATCTTGCTTACGTGAAAGAGAGTAGGATCAGCTTTGCCTATTTCAAAGCCTTTCCTTAAGAGAAAATCCTTAAGGCATTCATACCATGCTCTTGGTGCTTGCTTGAGCCCATAGAGCGTCTTTTGGAGCTTATAAACATGGTGAGGGTAATGTGGATCTTGAAAACCCGGTGGTTGCTCAACATATACCAATTCGAAAATCGGTCCATTTAGAAATTCACTCTTCACATCCATTTGATATAGCTTGAAATCATGGTGAGTAATAGGCAAGTAAAATACGAATTGACTCAAGCCTAGCTGCGGGAGCGTATGTCTCACCAAAATCCAAACCTTCTATTTGAGTGAATCCTTGAGCGACCAACCTTGCTTTGTTTCTTGTGACTACACCATGTTCATCTTGTTTGTTGCGGAAGACCCACTTGGTTCGTATCATGTTTTGCTTGGGTCTTTCCACCAAAGTCCAAACTTTGTTTCTCTTGAAGTTGTTGAGCTCCTCTTGCATCGCCATTACCCAGTCCGGGTCATCTAGTGCCTCTTCCAACTTGAGAGGTTCCAAAGAGGAGACAAATGAGTAATGTTCACAAAAATTTTCTAATCGAGATCGAGTAGTTACCCCACTTTGGATACTCCCAAGTATTGTCACACCCAGATTTTCACAAAACCCGAATGCGGCCATATGTATGACCAGGAAGTCCACAGAACACATGCAGCGAACAAATATGATAAACAGAGTACAAATGCTTGAAATAAAATAGTATACATTAGAGTATAACATAAATGTTTATTATAGGGGAAGTCTATAACTCTCAACTAGAGCGGGGTTTGGCTACAAGGATGAGAAGGGGTTGGGCAAGGATGAGCAAGGTAATAGAGACCTCATCCCAATCATCAAGAACAACAATACCTCCAGGCTAGGTGTGAAAGGTAGCTTGTTGAAGCACTTTCAACACACTAGCTATCCTTGGAGCAAGGGGGAGAAACACAAGGCAAACTACATGAAGCCCATGAGTTTCAAGTCCTCTCAGACCTTATCATATGAGTATGAGAGGCCTCTGTGGGACCAGGATCCCTAGGGCCACTCATCCATGGGATTAAAACTACTCGATAGGGAAGGTTTAATCCGACTACTTTAAACCAGTCGGCTATGGTGCAAGACGACGTAGTTGATTAGGAAAGACTAGTCGTGTACTGTTAGGAGACTCCTCAAAGTACCCTGTTGTAGTACTCCTTGTTGTATACGACTAGGATTATGTAACCGACTAGTAACTCTGCTTCCCGGATATATAAGGAGGAGCAGGGACCCCCTCAAAACAACTCAACTCACGTGCAATACAATCAAGCACACAGGACGTAGGGTATTACGCTACTCGCGGCCCGAACCTGTCTAAATCTTTGTGTTGTTCGTGCACTGTCGTTCCTAGAACTCGGCGAGACCCACAAATCTACTTCCTGTGGTACCCCCTAGCAGACGTGCTCGACATAAATCGTCGACACTTGGCGCCCACCATGGGGCTTACTTGCCGAAGCTCGACATTAGGCGCGATGGGATCAAGCTTCATCACCGACAACATTGAGGAGGGTGCAACTTTCGTCATAGGCGCGTGGACCTTTGTTGCTGACGGCAAAGGTAACTTTACAAGTTTTCTTGCTAACTACCCAGGGCCATATTCGACGAAGGCGTCTCTAAGGGAGCCGCTCCGTGAAGCACCTGCCTCGACAATCACTCTAGAGACGATTTCGATCTCAATTCCGAAACCTCATAGGAACCCGGGTTCGACTTCGACTCCAACTCCGACTAGGACTACTCCAAACGATTTCGGGTATAACTCTCTTCCAAATATGGAAGGGGTTGGGAACTCCGGGATGGCTACGCCATCGGACAACCCCCTCCCCCCCCCCCCGAATCAATTCCTACTCGGAGTCCCTAAGGCCGCGGCTACATATAAACAGATCGACACCGCGGATCAGAGGGAACACGTACCGAAAGTCGACAGTTCAACCATAGAAAGCAGCAAGAACTCTGAGCTGGCGTTTGAGCCATCAGAGGACTACGAAGACGATGATTTCACGGTTTTACTGAGCGACAGCCCGGACAACGTCACACGCTTAACCTGTTGCACCCACTTCAAGACCAGCTACGATCTTGAAGAACCACTCGTGTACCTCCCATCAGGACTCATAGTAACCAGAACACCAGGAGGACTTGTTCACTGGCCTGGCGCTATACCTACCGAAGCCTGTCTAGACAACGAGTCAAGGCTAGCTGCAACTCTTGGAAGAACTGCCCTACCAGGATTACCTCTTCCTCCGACAGTACGGGGGACAACTTCTCCAACGCCCCGACTCTGTTACTACAGACTTCTCCGGATCCTGGCAGACAAGTCTTCATGGCCGGCTCAGGCGATCAAGGCACCCAATACAATCGTGAGCTGATCGGCGACATCTCCGAAGAAGAACCTACTGCCAATGGAGAGTCCGAGTAACAGAGAACCTCAAGGCAAGCAAGGAACGCCAAGCGAAAGCAAAGGCGCCTTAATGCAACCATACGTGCGAACGCCACTCGAAACCTTACAATGGATTTCGCGATGGTTGGTGATCAACCGGTCCTTCAGGACACTCCAATGAACATCTCCGTCGTAGCAGAAATCGTCAGGTCCATGCCGGAAACACCACAAATCAGGCAGGTCTTGACCCTCCTGGAGACGGCTCGCGAGAACATCAGCACTGGCCCTGCATTAAGCCACCACGCTTTAAGCGGCAGACGTCCTGGCGACAGACCATCGCATGACCTCGCAGTAGTGGCCCACCCGAGTCGCGCTCCCCGAGAGCCGTGGGGCGGAGTAGTTGGAAGACAAGTTAATGCGCAAGTCCCCAATGCCAGACCTCAAGATGGCAACAAGCCACGCAACGGGCCTAACCGTGATAGCGACCTCCGTTCCCACATCAACGCCAACCAAGATGCCCGCTCGGTAATATAGTCCAGTAGAGCAAACCAAATCAACTTGGAGCTTCGAAGGCGTGAAGAATTTGATCATCGCTATGGACCACTACCTCGTGACCACACTCACGACCATGATCGCCCTCCACGCGGCCGCGATCGTGATCACCTACGTGAAGCAGATTGTCAACAACGCAATAACGATCCCCATCGAGATAACAATCGCGACGGAGATCGCCGTCCACGCAGATGAGACTATGAAAAAAACCGTGACAACAATCACGGACTCTCAAAGCCTAACAATTCACCAAGCCACTGCTCGGATAGTCGCAGAAACCACTATGACTCCGACCACAGTGATGGTCATCGCAGACGTAATTGTTTGCCAACAGACAAGTATGATGGCTTCCCATCATTCTCCAGCCGCATCAAGAAAATCAAGTTACCCAGCAAGTTCAAGACAACTGGGATTGAGAAGTTCACGGGCAAACAAGACCCCGAACAATGGCTAAGAGTCTACTCGACTGCGATCCAGATGGCCGGAGGATCCAACGACGTAAAAGTCAGCTACTTCCCCATCATGATGGATACTACTCCACTCACATGGCTCGAGGGCCTCCACCCCGGGTCCATCGACTCCTGGGAAGACCTCACCAGGAAGTTCACAGCCAATTTCCAAGGAACGTGGTCTCGGCCTGGAACCCGATTTGAATTAGCAGTCTATAAACAGGACAAAAGCGAAATCATGCGCAAGTTCATCAAAAGATTCTTTGAAAAAAGAGCGACAATTGTGGACATATCTGACTGTGAGGTCATAGATTGTTTCCATGATGGACTCTACGCCAGGGAATTACATCGTGAGTTTGGCAGGCGACGCCCAACAACTATCCCAGAATTGCGGCGTATGGCAGCCGAATGGGCCGATCAAGATGATCGTGAGCGCGAGCGCTTTGACAGGCGTCGCGACAACCTCAACAATTACAACAACTATCACAGAGGAGGCAAGGATCACTGCAACGATAACAACCACGTTTTCAACTGCGACAACAAAAAACGTAAGCCAGACAACACCGTCGCAGCAGTTGAACGCCCTTCGCAGAAGAAAAATACGGTCTCTATTGACAAAGTTATGAATGGACCTTGTCCATATCATCTGAACGGAAGACATAAGATGGCCGATAAGCAGGGGCCAACAAAGATAGACAAATATGATGACAAGAAAGACGACAAGGATGACAATAATCATGACAATGGTTTCCCTCAAGTCCAAAATGTCGTAGCAGTCCTGTTGAGCGGGGAATCCTTAAATCAATCAAAGCAGGAAAAGAAACTGTCGCTGTGTGAGATCATGGCAATTCAACCAGCCACCCCGACATACCTCAAGTGGTCTGAAATTCCCATCACCTTCTCCAGAAAAGATCAGTGGACCAATTTCGCCAACCCAGGAAGATATCCGTTGGTTTTGGATCCAGTTGTGGCACAAGCTAGACTGACCAAAGTTCTCATCAATGGAGGCAGTGGGCTCAATGTCATCTTTGCTAAGACTTTCACCAAAATGTGATTTGATATCACTAAACATCTAAAGCCCACTGAATCTCCGTTCTACGGCATCGTGCCTGGTAACGCGACAATTCCTCTGGGACAAGTTACACTCCAGTGACCTTTGGCACAGAAGCCAACTTCAGGACAAAGTACATCAAGTTTGAAGTGGCTGACTTTGAGACCGTACTTTTTACATTTTAGCCCTTTTTTCAAAAAAATCTAACATTTAGACCCCTAGAGAAACGAATTGCGTCTTTGGACCCCAGGGGTCGGCGCCATGGTCCACGGCGCCGAGATAACACGTCTCGACGCCATGATTTCTGGCGCCGAGGTGCCAGCGTGGGAAGATGAGGTGGCGTCTACGTGGCAGGCACCTCGGCACCACAGATCTTGGCGCCGAGCTCGGCGCCAAGATATCCACGGCGCCGAGTCCGGTATGTACGGCTACGGGGGGGGGGGGGGGGGGCACGAGCTGCTGCTGGTCCTCCGAAACACCCCAGCCGCCTCCTCGCCCTCTCTCGCCCGCTCGCTCGGCTGGCCGTCCGCAGGCAAGCCGCCGTCGCCCGCCGGACCTCCTCCCGCCGCGGCCGAGTCCACCGCCCGCCTCCCACCCGCACCGGAGCAGGGTTAGGGGCGTTCGTCGGAGCCGTCCTCTCCATTGAGGTTCTTGAGGCTTCGCGAGCTTATTGGTGCTCCGACCGGCTGGGCTCGCACGACGCATCCTCCATGGTCGGTGCAGTAAAACTTCTTCCACGCCCTTGTCGGGGTCTAGCGTATCTGCTTTTTTTCCTAGATGTGCTCTCGCATGAAAGTTCATGGTTTGGTGTGCAGGCCGATTTCATTGAGCAGCTCATTCAGGCCCGGTTTGTTCAAGAGCAATTTACATCTTTAGGATATGCATCATCTCGTTGGCAGGTCAGTGGCACTAAATTTTGATTTTGACAGCACAGAACTACAGAAAATATGATAATGAATTATAAGCATTATGTTTGATGTGGAATGGAGAGATTATACTATTCTAGTGACCTTTTTGTCTATGCTTGTCTAAGTCAGACAGTCAGTATATCTTTGTGCTGTTGTTATAGAAGTTGAATGCTAATACCGCACAAAAATGTCACAGTTAATTGGTTGGTTTTGTGTTTCCACTTCTGGCATTATAATAATATCCTGCTTGCAAATGTTTGATGTTTTGAATTGCTTACTAAAACCTTATATGTTCATTGTGTAACTGCGCTTGGATCAATATGGATTCTTGCTGGCTTCTGATTTTTGATCAATCTAAGCTCTTTTGAGTTGCATATTCAGTTGGCCCTCGTATGATTCATTTATGCTTGTTCAATCTACAGGTGCAACAATGTTCGGTACCTCCGAGGTGTTCCAGAGGACACGAGATAGAGGACGCACGAGGTGTTCCAATCCTCTTTTGCCTGCCAGATTAAATTATCTGAATGTGAGCTTCCATGAGTTCATATCAAACTAGCTACAGTCTGCAGGCTACTGTCATTCTGCCAAATGCGAAACTATCAGATTTGAGATTTCCCTGGATGTGTCATTCTATGTAAAGTTATCAAAAATCAGTCCTTCCAAACAATAATGGCATATGTTTGTTTTCTGCATTTACAGCTGTTACAACAGTGTTCGGTGTACATGTAAAATAAAACATATTCATGGCAAGGTCAAACAAATAGCAAATGCCTTGCAACAATACAGTAGAACAGTAGTATATACACATCAACCAATGCATTTCTCATACATGTCAGTGCCAAACTGAATCGAATTGTTTTTTTTGTTGGTCCATTCGTGATGTCAACTCTTCAAGTCCTCTTTGTGATGTCAACTCTTCAGGTCCTCTTCGAGCTCGTCAAACTCCCACCCGCTGATCTCACCTGAGTATTCAACTATCACAAGAATAGAAGCTCAATAATTTAGAACCAAATCACACATCACTCAAATGGCATAGAAGCTGCAGCAGTGGCATGAACCAGAAGCAACAGATCGTTTCAAAAATATTAGTATATATGGTGAATTGTTCAGCTTGATTGTAATTATGAAAGAGATGCGCCAGTTTCAATTCATGTTATCATGGGTTCCGTGGAAATTGCTGCAATCACAGAACCGCATTTGAGCAAAAGGGCTCTATCTATAGATTTCAACTAACAGTATGATGGAACAGATAACATAGGGAACAGATGGAATTTCAACTAACAGATAACATAGGGAACATATGGAATTTGCCACTGGTTTTGATGGATGATCGTTTCATCAGCCTACAAGCTGGTCCATGTAAACTTTGCGGCTAGTTCAGACTCCTATTTGATCCAAAAACAACATTAGCTTCCAAGCGGCCTGTTCAAAGTTGGAGTGTGGGTTTGATAGTTTTTCCTGAGCCAATCTCTATAGCAGCTAATTAGCATGAATGCAGTGTGTAAAGTATCCAAATTAGGCAATTCACTTCAGACTTGTGCCACTCAGTCACAAACCGTAATGCAGAATCTAAACAAAAATGACAAATGGTTATTTGCATCATATTTACTCCATTGCGCATCTGCATTGTGCGTGACTGACACTGTTAGTCGCTGTACCAAAAAACTTAAACGTGTTCTAAGCACAATCCTCAGAGGCAATTTCTATGAATCAACTTCCAAGTTTGATGCCACCAAAAACAAAAAATGAGAAACAGAGCATGATTAACAATGTATTCCCGGGTGTGCGGTCGGCTCACGCGGAGAAGTCGGAGCTCGGAGACGAGGGCGAGGAGCTGCAGGTGCACCTGTGACAGCACCGCCGCCTCAGCCTCCATGGCGTCGCGCCAGGGATGGGGAGGGTGACGGGTCGAGTTCCCCGGCTCCCGGGGCGGAGCTCGGGCGGCGCTCGCGTGGAGACGGAGCTCGGCCGGCGGGCGGGAGGCGGCCCTCGGGCGCGGGTGGGAGGAGGTCCGGCAGGAGGCGGTGCTCGGGGAAGCTGGCGGGCGGCGGACGGACGTCCACGGCGATGGCGGCGCGCCTGCAGACGGCCTGCCGAGCGAGCGGGCGAGAGAGGACGAGGAGGCGGCTGGGGTGTTTCGGAGGAGCAGCAGCTCGTGCCCCCCGTAGCAGCTCGGCGCCGTGGATGTCGGCACCGAGCTCGGTGCCAAGATCTGTGGCGCCGAGGTGCCTGCCACGTAGACGCCACCTCATCTTCCCATGCTGGCACCTTGGCGTCAGGAATCGTGGCGCCGAGACGTGTTATCTCGGCGCTGTGCACCATGGCGCTGACCCCTGGGGGTCCAAAGACGCAATTCGTTTCTCTAGGGGTCTAAACGTGAGATTTTTTTGAAAAAAAGGGCTAAAAATACAAAAAGTACGGACTTTGAGACCTCGTATCATGCGATTCTTGGGCGTCCAGCCATCGCCAGATTCATGGCGATTCCGCATTATGTATATCTTGTCCTCAAAATGCCTGCTCCTAAAGGAGTTCTTTCCCTACGAGGTGATCTAAAGATTGCCCACGACTGTGATGTGGGGGCAGTAGAGTTCGCCGCCACATCACAAGTCCCTATCCAGATGCTGGAAGTACTCGCCCTGGCCAAGAAGTCCAAAGAAGAAGATTTGGAGGTTCCAAGCAAGAAGCCTGCAAGCACAAGTTTCAAGCCTTCTGAAGAAGTACAGCTTAAAACTATAGATCTTAGATTGTAAATAGGAAAACACGCTCGTCAAGTTCCTTCGTGATAATAAAGATATATTTGCATAGAAACCATATGATATGCCTGGTGTTCCTAGGGAGCTTGCCGAGCACAAGTTAAAAGTTGACGAAAAAGCAAAGCCTAAAAGGCAACACTTACGACGTTTTGCTCAGGACAGACGTGATGCTATCAAAGCGGAACTCGCCAAACTACTCGCAGCAGGATTTATCAAAGAAGTTTTTCATCCAGAGTGGTTGGCCAATCCTGTCCTGGTCAAAATGAAAAACAATAACGAATGGTGAATGTGTGTTGACTATACAGACCTCAACAAACATTGCCCCCTAACTCCATGGGTCTTCCGCACATTGATCAAGTCATAGACTCCACAGCTGGATGTGCGCTCCTTTGTTTCCTTGATTGCTACTCAGGATATCATTAGATCGCCCTGAAAAAGGAAGACCGGATCAAGACTTCGTTCATTACACCTTTTGGCGCCTATTGCTACACGACAATGTCGTTTGGGTTAAAGAATGCTGGCGCCACATACCAACAAGCCATACAAAAATGCTTGTCATCTCAAATCGGCATTAATGTAGAGGCATATGTTGATGATGTGGTTGTCAAAACAAAAGAACCACAAAACCTCATCGCTGACTTACAAGAAACATTTGATAACCTCAGAACGTTTCGTTGGAAGCTAAACCCCACCAAATGCGTCTTCGGTGTTCCCTCAGGGAAACTACTCGGGTTCATTGTCAGTCGTAGAGGCATCGAGGCTAACCCCTCCAAAATCACAGCTATCCTTAACATGGAAGCACCAAGAAGTATCAAGGACGTACAAAAGCTCACGGGTTGCATAGCATCCCTCAACAGATTCATTTCAAGACTCGAAGAGAAGGGACTCCCTTTCTTCAAACTACTCAAGAATCGAGACCAATTCAGCTGGACAGAAGAAGGACATCAGGCTTTTGAACAACTCAAAGTTTACCTGTCTACTCCTCCAGTGCTCGTGGCTCCAGCCAAAGATGATCACCTCTATCTATATATTGCAGCTACTACACATGTAGTCAGCACAGTCATCGTGGTTGAGCAGAAAGAGGAAGGCCATGTATTCCCAGTACAGTGGCCAGTATACTACATTAGTGAAGTACTCTTCGATTCCAAAATACGTTGTCCTCAAGTACAGAAGTTACTCTATGTGATCTTCATTACTTCAAGGAAACTACGGCATTACTTTCAGGCTTTCCATATAACTGTGGTGACCAAGTTTCCCTTAGGGGAAATTCTTAATAACCCTGATGCTACTGGACGTATATGTAAATGGAAGGCAGAAATAGCGGCATACAACCTTGGCTTTGCCTCTCAAACAACCATCAAGTCCCAAACCCTTGCAGATTTCACGGTCGAGTGGATGGAGCTTTGTTGGCGATCGTTACAACCCAATTTCGACCACCAATACTCGGGAATAAATGAGGCTTTATGCAACACTCCCTGTACTTAGGTTTTATTTCTAATGGAGTTCCACGAGTTTTGGTGAGTGTCGCTTGTGCAGGTACAACAACGAGAAATGTGTGCTATAGGGGTCGGAAATGACCAATTCGGCCGAACGACACGTTCGGCCGGTTACCCCCCTTAGCCGTACAAGTCACCGGGAGCCGTCCACATCACCGATGACAAGCGGACACATGGACGACCGCCAACACATCCCGAAGCACCGACACATCATCCTGGGCCCACATAGCACGAAGTACATCACCAGAGGCCGGCCCAGGGAGTCCACAGAGCGAAGACGGTGCAGAGGGCGGTTTAGCCGAACTTCCCGGGTTCGGCCGAACCCCCCAGTTCGCCCGAATCAAGCCCACCGCCTCACAACCGACCCTGGGAAGTGATCTTGACCGTAGAGGGCAGAGGCGGTGCAAAATGGGTGGTTCGGCCGAACTGGGCAGTTCGGCCGAACCGACCCCCTTCGGCCAAACGCGGGATCTTCGCCCGAAGATGCTGGAACCGCCCCTGAGCTTTCTTGGCCATTGCTCCACTTCAGACCGACCCTCCATGCTATAAATAGGACTCTCCAGCCCCTGCAACAACACACAACACAAGAGTAGAGTGAGCATTGCTAAGTTCCGCCACTTGTATCAGTAGAATAGGGAGAGGAGAGGTGAGCGTCCCGGAGAGGAGCCGGAGTGTCGGCCCCTCTTCCCGCTGTACCTCTACGGATGCGGCTTCACTTCAAGTAACATCCGGGTCGTGTCTGGTAACTCTTGTATCTCTCTCTGATTAATTGAGCATTTAGTTCTTACTTTTATATGCTTGCTGGTTCTTCGTTCAATGCTTAGTTGATTGGTATAACTGTATACTGGTTGCTTAGCTTGGGTGCTTATCTTTCTATAGGAGATAAGTATTAGTTGACTAGTGTAGGCGTGGTGCCTATACTTGAGACTAACTTAGTTTATTCCCGTCGCAACGGAGGTGGTAGCCGTAAGATGGTGACAGCCCTTTCGGTCTTTGTAGCCCATCACGTTAGTTCCGGTCCGTAGGATCCCCCAGTTGGGAAATAGTGGCACCCCTTCTCATCCCTTTCTGTGTGTCCACCGGTTCCCTTATCCCGAAGCAAGTATCTGTCTGTATCCTCTGATCTGCTCGATCAATCAGTAGAATACCCTTATCAGACTCGTACCCTCTCTACCCTCCTATCACTCATCTTCTCTCTTTGTTGTTGTCATCCACCACATCCATACCATTCACCCCATTCCACCTACCTAGGACAACTTAGTTTAGAATCAGTCCACTTCTCATTCTCCGTGGAAATCGATACCTTGGAATACTCCCGGGTGAAAGCTACATCGGTATCCGTCCGCTTGCGGATTTATCTGTAGGCCGTAAGGAGTGCCAACAAGCTTTCTGGCGCCGTTGCTGGGGAACAGTAGTTGTTCTGATTCCGAACCCAAGTTGTCCGTGTATCCCACCACCATCCACCATATGGATTCCACTCTCACCTTACGTCAACATTCGGCTCCAACGGGCGATTGTTTGGAGCCACCACCATCATCACATCCCATATCCACACCCGGCTATGAGCTACGTCCCGGCTTCATAGCCATGGTTCATGAGCAATCGTTCTCAGGAACGCGTGACGAGAGTCCATACGCGCATTTGCGCGAGTTTGAGCAACTCTGTTTGTCTCTCGTCATTACGAGCATGACACAAGAGACACTCAAATGGAAGCTATTCCCGTTCTCATTGACGGGAGGAGCAAAGAAATGGTACTCTCTAACTGTCAGTACTATGGATGGGAGCTGGGAAGTCCTCAAGGAAAAATTCTGCCTAAACATCTTCCCAGTCTCCAAGGTAGCCAGTCTCCGAGCGGAAATCATTAACTTTAAGCAATTAAAGGGAGAATCGTTAGGAGCTGCCTGGGCTCGTTTCAAGCAAATACTGGCCTCAGGACCGGACCTAAGCCTACCAGAACCTGTTGTTTTACAACATTTCAGCCTTGGCCTCTGTCCCGTAGCCACCACTTTCTTGGACTCTGCTTCTGGAGGGTCGTTCTTTCATTTGGTTCCTAGTGAAGCGAGGATAGTCCTGGAGCGTATCCTGGATGACACTCCCTACACTGGAGTCTATGACGAACTCCCTGATGAAGAAGAGAAGCAGCCTAAACCTGAAGAGCCTGTACACCAACAATCCAAATCTATCAGCTCTTCCATTCCATCAGAACCCGATGCTCAATTCGAACCACAACCTTACTCTAGCCTGGACTACTATCCTCCACTCTACACCGCTCCCTACGATTTTGACGATGATCTATTCGATGACATTGATTGTGCCATACATTTCCCACGGGGACAATGTGTAGAGCAAAAGGATCCACCACCCGACAAGGAAGCATTAGAATATCAAAGAGAGTACTTAGGCCATTTCTCTGCCATCAAGAGTCGGGAATGGCTAGACGAGGCGGAAGCCTCGACCGAGGTAGTTAAATGCCCAACAGAATCCGAACAATCTTTTGTGAAGTTATGGGCATGGACAAAAAAATCGGGTATGACCCGAGCCTCGGAATCAACATAATCTCTAGCTCTTTGGTGCGAGTTCAACTCCCCGATGAACCATGGTCATCATCTCAAAAACATCTAAGGTTCACATCGGGAAGGATCCTCGACTGTTTAGGGATCTTGCGGGTCATACCCGTTAAGATTAATGACCCTGAACTTTTCCTAGATTTCCATATCTTTGACCTACCCAACGATTCCACACATTCCGTGTTTATTGGTAGGCCAATCATAAAAATCCTAGAGAAATCACCACATCAGCTAGTGGAGCTTAGGATCGGAGAAGAACTTGTTCCAGTCTCCTATTCTTATTCCTTGAACACACCTATAGAGGCGGAGCCCGATCCTGATCCTAAAGAGGAGGTCATGTCAACATCCTTGATAGACTTAGAGCAACCTTTCCTAGAAGAAGATGCCCAATTCCTTATGGAGGAAGAAGAAATTCATCCTCCAATCGAGCCTAAGCCTCTTTCCTCTAGACTGAAGTACTCTTCTCTCTTTAAGGACGAATACACTCTAGTGACCATCAGTGGCAGACCCCCTGGAACCCAACCGACTTCCAGGGTCCTGGAGGAGGATCGATCAGTCTCAGGACACTCAATCCAGGATTTCAAAGGGATTACTCCTAACCTTCATACACATCATATCCCTGTCTCATCTTATCTTGGGGTCGCTAGGCAATTGTCACGGAGATTCGTCTTTGACCGGGGAAAGACTAGATTTAAAGCCAGAGGCGATCATCTTTCCTTGTCATACTCCCTAATACGATCCTCTGCCTACACCTCCCACGATTAAAGGGGATTCGTAGTTTCCTTGGCCGCACCGGGCTTTATAGGTGTTTCATCGAAAATTTCTCTCAAATAGCCCGGTCGTTGACCAATCTCTTAGCCAAGAAAACCCCTCTCTTCTCTGATCAAGAGTTCTCTTTTACACCCTCAAGAAAGCACTCAGTTTCGACAAGAAGCATTATGCTCACTGGCCCCAGCTCAGCTATGCAACCACGGAAAACGAAACTCTTAGCAGCTGTGTTTGTTGTAGACAAATTCCGGTCCTACCAAGTTGGGGCTAAGGTCATAGTCTATTCAGACCATACTGCTCTGAAGTATTTCTTGGCCAAAAAGGATGTGAACCCAAGACTCATCCGTTGGGTCTGTCTCGGGTACAAGTCCCGTTTGATCTTTCCATCAACGATTTTCTTACGGGGTGATACGCTCCTCAAGGCCACAACACTAGAGCCGTGGTACGCCACCATAGTTGACTTCATGGTGTTAGGGTACGTCCCATCAGGTGAAAATAGGAAAAGATTGGTTTATGAGAGCAGACTTCACCTATGGGACGATCCGTATCTCTTCTGGATACAAAATGGACTCAGACGATGCATACCTGCACCTGAGGCACATAATACCTGGGAGAGATATCATGAAGCACCTTATGAAGGACATTATGGAGCATTCAGAACAAAGGTCTGGCAATATGGAGATGCTAAGAAATCTAGCAAGAGATGCCCACACTTCCAGAAACACGGGAATATAAGAGACGCAAAGCCGCTTACCAGTAGTCTTCAAGTAGAAACCTTTGATGTATGGGGAATAGACACCATGGGTCATTTCCCTAACTCAGAGAACTACGAGTTTACTCTGGTAGCCATAGATCCTGTCTCTAATTGGGTAAACGCCAAGCCCTACCGAGCCGCAGCCACCAGGCACGCTAAGCAAATGTCCCATGAAACATCTTTCCTTGCTTTGGCGTCCTTGGGCTAGTCATAGGGGCTCCCATCTCATTGACTCCATCTCACGGAAATATCTAAGTTTGGGGGAGCCGCACCCCCAAACTAGTGGTCAAGCAGAACATCCAACACTCACATCAAGAACATTCTGCAAAAAGATCATCAATGAGATGGGTGTGCACTAGAGAAATAGACTCCGTAAAAGCACTTTGGGCAAACTAGACCACTCTAGTTTGGGAAAATTAGGACAATTCGGCCAAACCATGTTGGTTCGACCGAAGGACCCCTCTGTTGCCCCTTGAGCGTCCTTTTTGACCCTTGATCCTATCTCTATCCCATCTTGTCTCGAAGTCGCTAGGAAATGTTGGAAAAGCTGCTTGTCGATCTCAAGTCAGAAACCATCCTCCATCACTTTCCCGAACACGACCAAGTGTTCACATTTTCCAGCCGCCATGACCACCCAATCCTTATCCAAAGACCTTTCCTCACCCAGGGGTTCCCTCTCCAATAGTATCACGAGCAAAACTGTTAAAACCCCTAAAGCCTTCTGATTGAACATCCCGAGGAGGAGGAAGAAGAGGAGCCTGTGGATGAAGAGCCTGATTAGAGATCTGGTGCAAACACACCAGAAATTTAACAATCTCGGTGAGAAGGTCATCGAAGGCGAGCCTTGGTAGATGGACAAGGATGACAAGATCAATGTCCTCTGCCAAGCACCCACAGCAAAATTTAAGAGGCTCGCCAAAGCCACGTAACATTTAGACCTTCATGATCCATCTATAGAGTAGATATCATGTGGTTGTATCCTGTAGAGCACCATTAGTTTCAATTTATTTTCCAATTCAATTTCCCTTTGCTCAAATCATTGTTTAGGAGGTGCTCTAATTATTTCCCTTCCAAATATTTTTTTTCCAACCTTAGCTTGATGAATAAATAAAATAAGAGTTGAATGCAGAAAGAATAAAATTGTCGCTCCGGTTGGTGCATTTGAGCCAACCGGAGATTGCCCTGTTTAACGAAAAGATACATGAGTACAGGCATGACACAGTGGAGGAACAGGACGAGAACGAGCAGGCCGACCAGCTGACTCAGTACCTTTCAAGGTTGAATCCCTACCAGTGAAGAGTCCAAGCTTGGGGGAGCACCCCCATCAGGTACGTTCCGAATTACTCAGCACTTTGGTCATTCAATTGAAAATACTTCCCTTGAATAAAATTAACTCTCAACTATGCATGGAATGAATCATATGCCTCTCACTTTGGAAATGATGAATGATTGCTTTGTCATTAATTTTGCTAGTACTTTGTTGCAACTAGTTGCTTGACTATGCTTGAGTTATTTGGCAGGAGTAGAAATGAACCTGAAAACCTTGTGGGAGCATATGCCTTATTCCAAGTCTAGGTTGTTGTGCGGATTGATATAGTGATACTTTGGTTGAATTCTATTTCTGCTCTTAGTATGGTGAAAATCTCGGATGATTATGCTTTCAAAAATAAAACAAAGTTCCTCATTGGTCAAAAATTCCTACCAGAGCCATATGATAGGATTAGTTCTAAACCTTCTACCATATGCTGCTTGTCATCTTAGTGAGCTTTGTCAAATTGTTGTGACTTTTGTGAGGAATCTTTCATGCTCTCAAGATCGAGATTCACATACACTCCACCTCTCACTTGCAATTCCTACACTGGGAGTTAGCAAAACCATGCCATCATCCATCCCACAAAAATAAACTTCATGTTCTTTTATTCCCTCTCCAAATATCTTTGAAGTAGAGGCATGGGCTATGCAAAAAGAAAAAAAAGAAAAGCATGCCAAGTGGCATGGCAAAAATATGAGAAAAAGAAAAGCATGCCAAGGAGGCATGGCAAAAAAAAGAGATAGCCCATGCTCTCGAAAAATAAAGGAGAGGAAGAATCATTCCATGAAGTTCCACCAAATTCCACTCATATTCCACTCTGCATATTCCACACACTTGCACTTCTCGATCTAAGAGTGTGATTTGATTCTCCTAAGGTCCGGTCTTTGACTTAGAAAATATAAGATGCTTGTATGCCTTCATCCTTTGTCCCTGAGCCACACAAAAAGCTAAATTAGATGTTAGGATAAAAAGAAGGCAAATCCTTTGGTGAGGAATCAAATACACTTGAGCGATTGAGTGAGCCAATGAGGAACAATTTATCTTTTCACAAAAGGGTGAAAACTCCGAGATAGGATCCTGAAAAGAGTAGAGTGGAATAAAACTAAGTTAAATTGTTCATCCTTTCAACCGCCCAAGATAAGGAGATTGCTATAAGCCCCATAGGTAAAATGGTGAATTAATACCTTGCTAATAATTCAAGTAAATTTGAGTACTAGTTGTTTATAAAGTTACCTGTAAGAGAAATGACATTGTAGCAACTCCTGATCCACCTGGCCTAAGTTTTATCTTTGCTCGAGGACGAGCAAAGAGCTAAGCTTGGGGGAGCTTGTTGGCGATCGTTACAACCCAATTTCGACCACCAATACTCGGGAATAAATGAGGCTTTATGCAACACTCCCTGTACTTAGGTTTTATTTCTAATGGAGTTCCACGAGTTTTGGTGAGTGTCGCTTGTGCAGGTAAAACAACGAGAAATGTGTGCTATAGGGGTCGGAAATGACCGATTCGGCCGAACGACACGTTCGGCCGGTTACCCCCCTTAGTCGTACAAGTCACCGGGAGCCGTCCACATCACCGATGACAAGCGGACACATGGACGACCGCCAACACATCCCGAAGCACCGACACATCATCCTGGGCGCACATAGCATGAAATACATCACCAGAGGCCGGCCCAGGGGGTCTACAGAGCGAAGGCGGTGCAGAGGGCGGTTCGGCCGAACTTCCCGGGTTCGGCCGAACCCCCCAATTCGCCCGAATCAAGCCCACCGCCTCACAACCGACCCTGGGAAGTGATCTTGACCGTAGAGGGCAGAGGCGGTGCAAAATGGGTGGTTCGGCCGAACTGGGCAGTTCGGCCAAACCGACCCCCTTCGGCCGAACGCGGGATCTTCGCCCGAAAATGCTGGAACCGCCCCTGAGCTTTATTGGCCACTTCTCCACTTCAAACCGACCCTCCATGCTATAAATAGGACTCTCTAGCCCCTGCAACAACACACAACACAAGAGTAGAGTGAGCGTTGCTAAGTTCCGCCACTTGTATCAGTAGAATAGGGAGAGAGGAGAGGTGAGCGTCCTGGAGAGGAGCCGGAGTGTCGGCCCCTCTTCCCGCTGTACCTCTACGGATGCAGCTTCACTTCGAGTAACATCCGAGTCGTGTCCGGTAACTCTTGTATCTCTCTCTGATTAATTGGGCATTCAGTTCTTACTTTTATATGCTTGCTGGTTCTTCGTTCAATGCTTAGTTGATTGGTATAACTGTATACTGGTTGCTTAGCTTGGGTGCTTATCTTTCTATAGGAGATAAGTATTAGTTGACTAGTGTAGGCATGGTGCCTATACTTGAGACTAACTTAGTTTATTCCCGTCGCAACGGAGGTGGTAGCCGTAAGGTGGTGACAGCCCTTTCGGTCTTTGTAGCCCATCACGTTAGTTCCGGTCCGTAGGATCCCCCAGTTGGGAAATAGTGGCACCCCTTCTCATCCCTTTCTGTGTGTCCACCGGTTCCCTTGTCCCGAAGCAAGTATCTATCTGTATCCTCTGATCTGCTCGATCAATCAGTAGAATACCCTTATCAGACTCGTACCCTCTCTACCCTCCTATCACTCATCTTCTCTCTTTGTTGTTGTCATCCACCACATCCATACCATTCACCCCATTCCATCTACCTAGGACAACTTAGTTTAGAATTAGTCCACTTCTCGTTCTCCGTGGAAATCGATACCTTGGAATACTCCCGGGTGAAAGCTACATCGGTATCCGTCCGCTTGCGGATTTATCTCTAGGCCGTAAGGAGTGCCAACAAGCTTCAATACTTCAGAGCAACTACTCGCCCAAAACATTGGATCATGTATTTTGATGGATCGCTAAAGCTGGAAGGTGGCGGAGCAGGTGTCCTTTTAATATCCCCCAAAGGTGACCAACTCAAGTACGTTTTGCAAATTCTTTTCAAAGTTACTGATAATGAAGCAGAATATGAATCCATGTTACACGGATTTCGTTTGGGCGCATCCCTTGGCATCAAACATTTATGCGTGTATGGAGATTCTACTGTTGCTATTAATCAAGTCAACAAGGATTGGGACTGTTCTAAAGAGACAATGGATGCCTACGTTAAAGAAGTCCGTAAACTAAGCACCACTTCTATGGCCTTGAATTCCATCATGTCGTTTGAGACTATAACGTCACTGTTGATGCTTTATCCAAGCCAAGGCCGATGCTGAAGAAATCGTCAGAACATGCCAAGGCTGTCAATTCTTCGCCAGACAAGCTCATGTCCCGGCTCATGAACTAAATACAATTCCGTTATCTTGGCCCTTTGCGTGTTGGGGCCTTGATCTCGTGGGGCCCTTAGCTAAAGCCCCGGGTGGTTTCGAGTGGCTCATTGTAGCCATCAACAAATTTACCAAATGGATCGAAGCTCAGCCCTTGGTAAACGCGTGGGCAGACAACTTGATCAAATTCTTTGACGGAATCGTTCAAAGGTTCGGAGTACTGCACGAGATCATAACAAACTTGGGATCAGTTTTCACAAGTACAGAATTTCAAAATTATTGTGAAAAGTACTCAATTGAGATGCACTATGCTTCAGTGGCTCATCCACGCGCCAATGGACAAGTTAAAAAGGCTAATGGCTTACTGCTACCAGGGTTCAAACCCAGACTCTATGATCCTTTGAAAAAATACGGTGGCAAATGGGCCAAGGAGTTACCCGCTGTACTATGGGGATTGCGTACACAGCCCAGCCGGGCAACTGGACAGTCACCATATTTTTTGGTCTATGGGTCTGAAGCAGTCATACCTGCTAATCTCCTTTGGGAGGCGCCACGACTAGAAAATTACGATGAACAAACCGCCTAGCAAGAAAGATTTCAAGATGTTGATGGTGTCGAAGAAGCTCGAGTGGCAGCTCTTATCCAGAACACTCGATATCTTGAAGGTTTATGACGATACCATCAGCGATCTGTCCAAACTCGTTCTTTCGTCGTTGGAGATCTAGTCTTGAGGCGCATGCAGAAGACCGACGGCTTACATAAACTCATGTCACAATGGGAGGGCCCTTTTCTCGTCAAACAAGTCATTGGAGTTGGAACATATCGCCTCCAGACTCCAGAAGGAGACGATATGCCAAATGTGCGGAACATTGACCACTTGAGGAAATTTTACCCATAGAAAGGGTTTATGTAAAACTTTAATGTACTCTCTGATGATCACAAGATCAATAAAATCATGATATCCTTGATCACGAATTTGTGGTTCATCTTTTTAACTATATTTTCATTAGAGAGACTCTGCATAAAGCCTATCGCTTAACAAGACTAGACTCAGAGTAGTTGCCGTTTTTTACAACAGAAAGCCAAGACTCTTTCCTCTTTTACACAAACGGAAGTGGCGCTAAGCTTCAAAAGTCATGGTAGAGCTACCCCAACCAATACACGGTTGTAGGCGATAGTCTCGTTTTCTTGATACCTTTCTTTCAATGGAAAGTTAAATTTTTGTTCTGCTCTGTGTCCTTTGCTGACTACATCAGACTTCTTATTTGTGCATTACAAGAACTCACGCAAGTCCTGTCCTATGCATAGTATACATTAGTACCACTTCTTTATGCAATTAAGCATAAGACTACTTTACATCATGCCACGGCTCTGCACTAGCAACCAATTATGTCTTAACAAGACTAATATAGGCAAAATTTCTACCACTGGATATTTTTCTTTGGTATAAAACTACTCTGGCATGGCATGCACCATATCATAAACTACTACCGTAGTATTTTAGACTGGTTCTAGCAAGTCTACCGAGTCTCACCGAGACTTTGTGGATACTATCACGACCACAAGCATTTATACACAAAAATGATTGATACATTTCGCAAATATACTTGGTGGCTTATAAGCTACAAATGATCGGTTCCGACATCCAAAAAATACTACTTAACAGTAGCCAAATCATTGATTACTTTCGTAGTATCATAATTTATAGACTAAGCATGTCAAAGTTAGATCTCTACTACTCCAAAGAATTGATAAACTCATTCGCCATAGGCTTTGTTTCCGCCACTAAAGCTTCATACTGTTCTTTTGTCACGCCAGGAGGCAGATACCTTAACTCGAGCTTGGCCTCCGTATTATGTGCTTTTACCAGAGCTAATAGTCTATTGGTACACTCCCTCAGGGTTGATTTGCAGAACTCTGACACTTGCTCTGGCACTTAACAAAGCCGCTGCACAAGTGTTTGGTTGCTGACTTCTGTACCTTCTAGGGTTAACATCCCCAGAATTGGTTCAACAGCTTCTTCCATGAGCTTCTTCTCAGTCAACAACGTGTCTACTTCTTTTTGCTTGGACTGTGTAAGTTTTACAGTTTCTATGGCTTGATTCTCCTAGTCCTGGCGGATCCTCTGCTCTTCAGCAAGCTTTTTCTCGCTCTCTTCCACAGCGCGCTTCAATTGAGAAATTTCATCCGCCTGGGACTGTGAAAGTTTGAACCATGCAGAGGCATTATCTTTTTATTCTTTCACAGCCTTCTTTAATCCTGTTCCATATCATATGCTGTTACACACAACAAAATCAAGTAACACTAATAACAGGACATGGGTTATCATAGAACAGAGTACTTATATTGTTTGCCTTCCCCAAGTTGCTGCACTGGCCATCTAGCCTGGATCTTTCATTGCCAAGAGCTTGGAGTTGTGTATGGAGGTTATCGATCGTCTTTTGATGCTCCAATTGCATTTCCACTCGTTGCTCGAAAAAACTGGCTAGATCTGCCTCTAGTTCTTCAATACGTGCTGCCAGTTTGGCATCACCTGGTTTCTCCACTATATCTACTAAAGCCTGCATTTATAGCATAGTTGTTATCAAATGACATGTTCTATTACTTACCAGTATTTCAGTTAAGAGTTCCTACCAGGGCAATTTGATGGTGGTTCGGGAGTTGTGCAGCTTCATCCATTGGTTCCTCCATGGCAACATGTCATAGGATTATATAGTCATTAATCAAACTATTGTTCTTCGCAAAATATATGTTTCTCAAGAAACTACATACATTTTTAGCAACTACTGAAACATTTACATTGATATCCTTAATTGTCTCGACTTCCCCTGTTCCGCCAGACTACAAACATTGCAGATTGCAGGTCATTGTTGTTGAAAGACACTAAATGGAATTCAAATTTGGAGGATTCGATTCAACGGATCTTGTTATATGGCGTACCTTTGCAACAGAAGGCGTAATCACTCTCGTGGTTGGAGATGTTGTGATGTTCATAGTTTCTTCGGCTTTACTTGATGGATCTTCACTATTCTTATCAACTTCCATGAGGGCCATTGATTCTTGAGCCTCTGGCTCTTCAGCACCCTTTTTACTAGCTTCGGCTTCAGATCTCCCGCCACTTTCGTCAGTACTGACTAGGTTGATCTTGGCGGTCTCTTCAACCTCAGCCGCTGTCAATGGGTCTCTGGTAATTTCATCGACTGAAGCAGTTTGTTTTTCCCCATCATCGGCTTGAATTGCCTTTATAAAGGCCTTGGTTGGAGATCTGTCCAAAGAAAGAAGCAATATCAAATTGCGACCACTCGATAGCAAGACAACTAGTCAATAATGACTAGAGTTATTTTCCTACTTACTCCATGAGAGGTGTCGGGGCATTCAGAGGTTGGAAACTGAACTTCTTCAGAAGAGGTAGATGCCTTTTCAAACTTGTAGTGCTCCCAGTCATTCCACTCGTCATTGCACTTGTTGTGGATGAACCTTGTGGCTTTACGATGCGCTTGGGTGCCTTATCTTGCTCAGCAAGATCCACTTCAGATGGAGCAGCTCCAGTGATTGGCTTCGGAATACTAACAAAGGAGTAGCTTGAACGCTTCCTTTTTGCACCAACAGGGATTGTTGGGGGTACCCTTGAGCTTTCTGGTTCGAAGTCCACCATGGTGGTGGTGAGTTGCCAGAAATTTTTACTCTAATCTTATGATACATCATTAACTAATTAGAAGACTAGGCACAGGGGGCTTACCTTTGACATCGCCTTGTTTTGGATCTATCGCTGCTGTCTCCGCATCTGAATCGGCGACGCATTCTTCATCAGCCTTGGCGGCAGTGTCGGGAATGTCTTCGGCGCTCAATGTTCTTTCGGAAGAAGTCTTGCTGATGTCCTTCCAAGCTTCCTCAGTTAAATCATCAGCAAGCATCGTGGCCTGGGTTGTTAAAAACAACTCGAGTAAATATTATTTCAAATAATGGCTTCCGAAGTAAACACTACAATTACTTACAGGGTCTGGAGGACTTGACTTTGAGTATTCTCTGACGATGACTGGTTTTTCTGTGACACCAGTAAACAAGCGATCTAATCGCATAAGAACTGTTTCGTCAGAAAACTCTTCAGGTACCATCCGCGATGGATCTGTGTTGCCTTCATATTCATATCATTGCAATGCTCTTGAAGCGGTTGAATCCTTCGCTTTAAAAAGCTGAAGGCGATTCCAACACCTGTCAGACCTTTGATCTTCAATGCTTCTACTCGCTTTAACAAAGTGGGTACTTCTTTGGCTTCTTCAGGTGTTATACGTAAATTCCAGTTAGAAAGATCTCGTGGGTACCACCCATCTTTCTCTGGACAGCTTTTACTATGATTGTCTGCTGCATTAAAATGATTCAAGAAAGGCTCAGATAAACAAATATGCGATGTTATTGACACAAAGGAATACATAATGCTATCAACTCACCAATGGTAAACCATTTGGCCTTCCAATCTCCGCATGAGTCTATGATAGGCATATCAAACCATTTAGCCCGCATATTCTGGCGGAACTGGATCCCGGCTCCGCCGACTACCTCTGTCCGTTGAAAATTTGGCTGGGGCTTGATGTGGTACAAGGTACGAAACAAAGGTAGACTTGGTTTAATACCTAAGAATGCCTCGCACGTGTGGACAAACACAGAGATATAGAGAACTCCATTTGGATTAAGGTGGTGAAGTTGAAGTTTGTAGAAAGAAAGCAATTCTCTCATGAATGATGATAGTGGCAAACCCACTTCTCGCTCACAGAATGAAAGAAAGAGAGGAATTTCTTCATTGTTCTCAGTCAGGAAAGGTTGTTTCCAACATGATTTCCATTCTAAAGTCGCCTGGGAAAGGAGCAAACCTTGTTCTACCAGATTATTCAGATCGTCGGTAGAGGCTGTGCATTGTTTCCAGGCATGGGCTGGGCACGGAGGATCTTTGAACTCGACCCGGACATTTGGATCAACCAAGGAAACTTTCTTCCTTGTGGATTTCTTCTCCGGCGGCTGCGTGGATCCAACATAGCCAGCTTTCTTCACTGCTCCTTGCTTCCTACCCATTTTGACTATGGGCGACAAACAGCTAAACGAGATGCGATAGGGATGTGAAACCCTTGGGGGCTAAAATCTCAAGGATTGAAAGCTCGGGGGCTCAATATCAAGCTCTATGAGGCGAACGGTGATTGCAACAGCTTAATGCAGTGAAATGAACCAAGACCTATCGCTTCAAAATTTATAACCTTTGATAGGGTTACTGTTTGATACAGTACTATGGCGTCTCATATTCTGTTATTTTGGCCGGTTTTTTAGGGATAACCTTCCTAATTAAGCCACGAGCGACATCATATTTGGAGATTTTGAATTATGATAGGTTTTTTGAAAGATTTCATTGATCTTTAAACCAAATATATTTGCTTTAAAGCTCGGGGGTTGTTACCGGGATATCCGGGATTTTATTTTCCGAAAATTTTGGTTCAATTCAAATTAAGACCTTCGACTAGTTTTAACAAAACTACTCGAAGCTCAGGGCTACACCCAATGGGTGCACCTACTCGTTGCACGCCATTAAACCACTCGAGATGAAGACAGAAGACTGCTTTTTGAACCTCCGACTACTCAAAAAGTACTCGAAGGCTCGGGAGCTACACCCATTTGGTGCATCTAAAGATGCACTCCAATATAAACTACTCTACAGAGATGACTTGAGCGTCTTGGGCTTGGCTCCAACTACTCAAATTGTCTAGAGATTATGTTTTTAAGATATTAAAGCAAATTCAAGACTTGAAGCAAAGGCGCAAGATGCTCGGGGGCTTGTGGGACCAGGATCCCTAGGGCCACTCATCCATGGGATTAAAACTACTCGATAGGGAAGGTTTAATCCGACTACTTTAAACCAGTCAGCTATGGTGCAAGACGACATAGTTGATTAGGAAAGACTAGTCGTGTACTGTTAGGAGACTCCCCAAAGTACCCTGTTGTAGTACTCCTTGTTGTATATGACTAGGATTATGTAACTGACTTGTAACTCTGCTCCCCGGATATATAAGGAGGAGCAGGGACCCCCTCAAAACAACTCAACTGACGTGCAATACAATCAAGCACACAGGACGTAGGGTATTACGCTACTCGCGGCCCGAACCTGTCTAAATCTTTGTGTTGTTCGTGCACTGTCGTTCCTAGAACTCAGCGAGACCCACAAATCTACTTCCTGCAGTACCCCCTAGCAGACGTGCTCGACATAAATCGTCGATAGCCTCAAACTCAACCCAAGAAGGAGAAGCCCTCCAAGATCAACTTGAAGCAAGACAATAAAGTCGAGGCACATGCTCCTCAAAGTACTTTTTATGTGGATTATGTGTTGGGACCATCGTGGTAGGGTGGTCGCCAAGTATGTTGGGTATTGCACTAGGGACACATTGATCAAGAGAAGTGTGTGGGTGCCCAAAATTCTTGTAACTAACTCTTAAGGACCCAAATCTCTTTGGGTACCTAAATCAAAGGCTTGACTTGTTTTGTAGGCATACTCCTCCGGTGGAACCAAGTGGGTGCTTGATAGTGGATGCAAAAATCACATGACCGGAGAGGAAAGTATGTTCACTTCGTTTGAGGCAAATGAAAACTCAAGTGATAACATTGTGTTTGCCGATAATAGCCAAGGAAAGGTAAAAGGTTTAGGTAAAATTGCTATCTCTACCGATCATTCAATTTCAAATGTTTTCTTAGTTGAATCTTTGGACTATAACTTGTTGCCCGTCTCACAACTTTGTGAGATGGGCTACAATTGTTTGTTCACCAATGAGGGTGTGACCGTCTTTAGAAGAAGCGATGACTCCATTGCTTTCAAGGGTGTACTCAAAGGAAAGCTCTATCTTGTGGATTTCACATTGGAGAAAGCTCAACTTGATGCATGCTTGTTAGCAAAGACTAGCTTGGGTTGGCTCTGGCATCACCGGCTAGCTCATGTTGGGATGAGAAATCTTGACAAACTTCTTAAGGGTGATCACATCCTTGGACTAACAAATGTTTCTAACAAATATTTTGTAGGGCAATTTTCTGGACTATAGGATGAAGACACAAAACTAATCTAGGGTAAGCCTGATGGTAATACCTGAGTCTCTAATTACCACTTGATACCAAATGATGAGTCCGGCCAAGGTGGGATTGGATGAAAAAGCCCGACACACCGATCCAACTATAGATACACACGATCTGGCACCCGTAATCTTAGCACCGGCAGCCAAAAATATGGCACACCGATCTGGCTACAATGCACCTAGGGCCTCTGGTTATGCATCGACAATCTTAGCACCGCACTCCGGCGCACCCCTCGGGGAAAAGGCCCAATCGCCTCAAAGGACTAGTCTGATAGGGGCTCTCCCTTTTAAGGTGACTTCCTCCTCCCCAGCTAAGCAAGGTGGGATTATTCAGAGGCTCACACGGTCGCCGCCCGACTACAACTGGGCCACTTAGCCCATTTTTATTGCGTCTTTACCAACGGGTAATAGTGGAGGACGTCCTCATCATTAATGATGCATCCGACTCAGGCGTGGGGTTGGCTGAGGCCCAAAAAATTAAGGTTGCCCAGCGCCCAATAGTTCTTAGGAACACCCACTCAAGGAAAGGCCCAATCTCCCTAAAAGACTAGTCTGATAGGGGAAGGGTGGCTCTCCCTTTTATGGTGGCTTCCTCCTCCTTCGCTAAGCGAGGTGGGATAATTCGGACGTGCACGGCTGCCGCCTACACTGTTGTGCGCCTGGCCAAACCACGTGCACGACTGCCGCCTACACTATCGTGCGCCTGGCCAAACCATACTACTGCTGGGCCACGACTGCCACCTACACTGTTGTGCGCGTGGCCAAACCGCTTACACGCTTGCCACCTGCACTCTCGTGCGCCTAGCCAAATCATCCCCAAGGATGTCCTCATCATTCCCACCCCCTTAAACGAAGGTCCAGTTCTGATACCACTTGATGGGAACTAGGGTGGCCCAAACTTCTGTCAGGTGAAGGGTAACTGGTTTTGGCGAAGCGCAACACACCGATACGGCTTCAAGTCAGCAAACTCGAACCCTGCAATCTTAGCACCATGACTCCTCTGGTTATCAACCGTGTCACAACCTGGTTGACCTCGCCAAGAAGGCTAATCCCTGCATGCAAAACGAAGAACACAAGCAAGAACTCGAAAGAACGCAGCTCTCAAAGGAAGTGACAAACTGCAGATGAATGATTAAGCATAAAGTTGGGGTTCTACAAACCGATGACGGCGAAACTGTTCTCGACAAATTAATCTAAGCAAAACCCAAGTCTAAATGATAGTGGCTACTGATTTTATTAAGTTTGGGGTGAGCTAGGGTTGGGGGTGCGCCGAGGGGGGAGCACCCACAACTTGGAGTTGTGCAAGCTAACGACGGAAGTCAAAACTGCCTGTCATTCGATTGAGGGTGTGGACAAGCGTGTCTCCACACTGACAACAAGGGTTCAACAACTCGAGTCCAACCCCCCAAGCCCAAAGAAGAGGATGACTATGACGAAGATTACCTGGATGACGATGACGATGTTATCTTTGGATCTGATGGTGAGCCTAATCTCATTAAGACCAGGGCCAAGAAGCTACGTCATCGCCGTCTTCGCAAAAATACAACATGTATGGGAGGTAACAGGAACAGACGAAATCAAGGTAATGATGATCCTTATGCCAAAATTAAATTTACTATACCTTATTTTTATGGGTGTTATGATGCGGAGGAATATTTAGATTGGGAGATGATAGTAGAACATAAATTTGCTTCCCATCTTGTTCTTGATCAGCATAAGGTTCGACAAACCACTAGTGAATTTAAGAATTTTGCTATAATCTTGTGGCAAGAATGCGCTTCTTTAAACATGCAACCTGCTTCATGGAGTGCTCTTAAACTTGCAATGCATGATCGTTTTGTTTCTGCCTCTTATAAACGTGATTTGCGTAAGAAGTTGCAACGTTTAGAGCAGGGAGATATGTCTGTTCAAGAATATTATGTCGAGCTACAAAAGGGTATGGTTCGTTGCGGGGTAGTAGAGGATCCTAAGGATAAAGTGTGTCATTTTTATGGTGGTTTGAGACATGAAATTCATGATATTGTTGACTATAAAGAATTTACTACCACCAACCAGTTGTTCCAGCTTGCTATGCTTGCAGAAAAAGAATTGCAGGGATGAACCAAGACCTTCCCGCCACCATCAAGTACACGAGCGATGCCACCATCGAGTACACGTTCGACACCATCAGCGTCGGCACCAGCTTTTGAGGTACGCAATATGTCTAATGTGCAGGCCCAATAGAACAAGAAATTGACTCCTACTGACAAGAGCTCATCGAGTAAGTCCGCAAGCATCGTGTGCCACCACTGCAAGGGCATGAGACATGTCATGAAGGATTGTCCAAGTGTTCGTGCTTTCACCGCTACACCCGATGGTACTGGATATGTAAGTGCTAGTGATGTTGAAGATGACTTAGTTCTTGCGACTAACGTTGTTGCAGATTCGGAGGATGATGAGGGTGAGGCAATTGACTCGATTGCCGCATCAGCGGGGTTCCATAGTTTGGTTCTTGTGCAGCGTACATTGAGTTCGCAGGTGGAACGTGAGGACGCGGAGAAGATCCAACGCAAGAATTTATTCTACACGTTCCTCATCGTCAAGGATTGTGTTGTGCTCACCATAATTGATAGTGGGAGTTGAAATAACTTGGTGAGTTCAGATTTGGTAGAGACTTAACTTGCCAACATGCCTCATTTCAAATCCCTACTACTTAGAATGGTTGTACAGTAGTGGTCAAGTTAAGGTAACAAGATCAGCACGTATACATTTTTCTGTTGGTTCTTATTATGGTTATGCTGATTTTTATGTTGTCCTGATGCAAGCATCATCTTTTTTGTTGGGTAGACCATGGTAATTTGATAATGATCTTGCACACCATGGAAGAACTAATACATATACTTTCATGTATAAGAATAAGAAAATTACTTTGCTTCCTTTATTGCCTGCTGATATTAGGAAACACTTTCAAGAGCTTGCTGAAAAGGATAAAACTAAAACTGCTAAAACTGCTAGTGTTGCATCTTCTAATGATAAACAAAATGCGATTAAGTTAACAAGATGTGCTTTGATTTCTACTACATCCGCTGCTGCTGCATTATGTGATAACCCTGATGCTCCTTGTCATACTATGCTTGGTCGAGCTATGTGTCTTGCTACAGAAAATCTTCTGCCTCATACTTTGCATCCTTCGGTTACTAACCTTTTGCAGGAGCTTGATGAAGGGATGGAGTCGAGGACGACTTCAATTCAAGAAGGGGAGGATGATGAGGACATCACCACATTGGACATCACACGAACCGACCTCATCTCCAAATTACAAGTCGTCGCCACATTGGACAGCATCTTCGGTTCGGATTCAGCCGACATGTCTGCACCGCAACTTAATTGCTCCCTCATACGACGTCCAATCAAGGTGTCCATGGATGCGTTGGAACCATGACGACGAGACACTTCTTTTGGTTCTGGTCCTAGCTCCAGAAGCCTCGTGGATCATTCTGTGTGACCACGAAAAAGTGATGCGTCACCTGTTTTGGGCCTTTTCAGGCTTTCTATCGTGTCGGGCCTTCGACCCAAGTTGTGGGTGCCCCCTCTCTGTCGCGCCCCCAACCCTATCTCACCCTAAACTAAATAAAATCAGTATCCACCATCGTTTAGACTTGGGTTTTGCTTAGATTAATCTGTCGAGAGCAGTTTCACCGTCATCGGTTTGTAGAACCCCAATTTTGTGCTTAATCATTCATCTGTAGTTTGTCACTTCCTTTGAGAGCTACGTTCTTTCGAGTTATTGCTTGTATTCTTCATTTCGCATGCAGGGATTAGCCTTCTTGGTGAGGTCAACCGGGTTGTGACACGGTTGATAACTAGAGGAGTCGTGGTACTAAGATTGCAGGGTTCGAGTTTGCTGACTTGAAGCCAGATCGGTGTGTTGCGCTTCGCCCAAAACGAGTTACCCTTCACCTGACGGAAGATCGGGCCACCCTAGTTCCCATCAAAACGTGTCTTACTTTAGGGTTTTTGGAACTAAGTATTTCATTCTTAACAAGAAGCCCAAAAACTCTAAATTTGTACCTAAATGTGACGAATGTTCCTTGCTTGGTTATGCTTCAAATGCCCATGGCTATCATGTTTTCAATAAGACTTCTGGTTGTGTTGAAATCATGTGTGACATGAGCTTTGATGAAACTAATGGCTCTCAAGTAGAGCAAACATATTTGGATGATGTATATGAAGAAGCTCCATGTCAAGCCATCGAGAAGCTAGCCATTGGGGAAATCAGGCCACAAGAAAAAGAGACTCAAACTCAAGAAGAAGGTGCAGCTGCAACAAACTCATCCATTCCATCCGCTGCTGAAAAGTCTGGAGACTCCGAACAAATGGCCAGAAACTCCGGACCGTCCGGAAACTCCGAACAAATGTCCGGAAATTCTGGACCTTCTGACGAAGATGCACCTAATCCAACTCAAGAGCAAGAGGAAGATGACGAGAGTGATCCAATTCAACACCAAACTCAAGCACCACATCCAAGAGTCCATCAAAGTGTTCAAAGAGACCATCCCGTTGACAACATACTTGTAACACCAAAAAATGGCCCATTTAAAAATTTTAGTAATTAATTTGCTTTTATTGAATTTCTCATATTTAATATAGGTTAAATAAATTATTTATGAATATTAAAATCAAATATAAGCTATAGAAATATTTTTGTTGCATTCATGCTGCTGCACTGTGTTTTGTTTGTTGGCAAATTAAGTTGGAATTTAAATTCTGTTTAAATTTGAATTTAATTTGCATTTGTCTGAGCCCTAGAAAAGTTAAGTCTAGCCGAGTTCGCTTTTGCCCCCTTAACTTTTCCCCCGGACCACTCTTGCTCCCCCTACTCTTTCCCGGGCACAACTTAACCCCCCTCCATTTTTCTCCCCGAGCCGGTCTAGCACTTCCCCTTTCTCCCCGCGCCGGCCCAGTCGGCCCAGCTCGCGCCGCTCACCCCTCCTCCCTCTCTCCCTCTCGCTGCGCAGGGGGGTCCGCCTGTCGGGTCTTTCCCCTTCCCCGCGCCCGAGCGCCCCCTCCTTCTCCGGTGCGATTGCAGCCGCCTCGGCCGGCCGAATCCGCACCTTCCCGCGCTCCTGGACCCACCCCGCGCCTGCTCGGAAGCTTCCCCGCGAGCCCTTCCCCTTTTGCGCACGCTCAAGCTTGGCAAGGCCGCCCCCTCCGTTGGCAACTCACGATTGCCGGCCACGCCGCCTGATCCCCGGCGTACCTACCTAATGTGACCCCCCGGCCTATAAAAGCAACCCCACCGAGCCCCTGGATCATCACCGACCCTCTCCCAAGCTCCCAAGCCCTCCACTTGCTCTCCCCGCGCAGCGCCGCCACCCCGAGCTCCGCCGCGCTCCGGCCGCCGTCGGAATCGCCCCTCCGGTGCTGCTCCGCGCCCGTCGTCACATCGGGTGAACTTGTGGCGAGGTAAGGAACCTCCCCGTCCTGCTCCTTGGCCAATTAAGCCCCCCCTTCGCGTTGTTCCCCGTCCACCCGAGCCGCCGGCCGCCGTGCGCCGTCGTGCATCGCCCCCATCGTCTCCCCCTCGACTTGAACCCCCCAGCCGTACTCTCCATGCTCCCCTGATGCTCTAGGGCGAAATCCCATCCCGATTGGAGCCCTGTAGCGCGAGATCGATGCCGCTCCGGTGAACTTTCGCCAGCGCCGCTGCGCCCCTGTGTCGCCGCCGGCGAGCACAACCCCCCCCCCCCCCCCCCCCGAGCCATCCTAGCCCTCAGATCAAGATCCAATGGCTGGATCAAACCCCCTTCCCCGAGTAAAACTTTTAAATAACGGTCACTGAGTCAAATTTGCAAAAGAGCCCCTCCAAGATCTAAAATCAACCCGCAGTCCACCTCTGTTCAAAGATAATTACAAGTAGGTCCTTAATTTTATGGAAAGCCCCCTGACCTTTTTAAAAATAGAACCCACCGTCCCGTTTTAATCCTTTTACGCGTAGGCCCTCGGGTTTTAACGCTTAATTATGTATAGGTCCTCGGTTTTCTTCGAATAAGCCCCTGGAAACTTTTAAAACATTCCAGCAGGTCCCTAGAACTTAGAAAACCCATATCTTTTTCGTTTTAGCTCCGATTAGCGTGATTTTCGCGCTCATGTGTTCGTAGTGAAGCGTAGAATATTTCTAAAACATTTATTTGTACTATTTCTACTGTTTGGTGTACTGTTCTAATAGAATTATATTTGTTTGCATGTATTGGTATGCGTGTATGCTTGTGTGGTGCTTCGTGTCCAATTGGTGAGCCGTTAGCTTTGGATTTTGAGTTCGCGGAGGACTTTTCGGAGCCGGACTCACAGCAGAAGCACTTCGAGGAAGGCAAGTTATAGCACGGACAATCCTTGCTACTGAAACACACTTTTTACATTCATTTACTTTCATATGCATGTGTCTAAATTGAAGTCCTATTAAGGTTGTACCTAGTTTATATACTCTTGTCCTTGTACCTTGGGATTAATGCATATGGGTAGAATCTTTTCTATGCGCAGCTACTGTCACTATTATTTAATTGTTAATTATGACATAATGGTTCACTTCAACATTAATGATAAAACTTGCTTTTTAGCAACATGGTTTAGGGAACTGGGGCATGTGCTGCGTGCTTTGCTCCAGTGCCTCTCCCTAAGGTCCGGTTCTTAAAGCGGCAACCCAGGAGCCTGTCGCCACTGCTAGAACTATTATGGATCTGGTCTTGGTCAAGTAACTTGTACGTCTCTAGCTTGCCAGTGGTTACCGACAGGCCGACGGCGTTGTGGAAGGCAAGGTACGGGGTGTTTCCGGATTCCACCGAGGACGGGTGATTCGTCGGCTCTGTCTCATTAGGCACAGTCCCATGCTGGGAGTCCCTGTGATGGGGAACTCCACATGTTGCGCATGGATGGGTGTGATGCCCGTGCTCTGGACGCCATCAACCCCCTATGGTGTGACTCCGTAGGCGTACGTCGATCTCGGTGCCTATGGTCTCACCGCCTTGTATTACCGCAGCGGCTACTGTCTTGTTAGGGTGTCTTGTGAAAAACCTCGTAGCGTCCCTATGCGGTCACACCTCGGTAGTGTGATTTGTGAAATCCGATCCACCTCCGCGTGGTTGGGTTTAAAGTTTCATGAACTTTTACGCGACTGGTGGGTAAAGGGCGAAACCTCTGCAGAGTGTATAATCTATCATGATAGCCTTGCTTAGGGTCACGAGCGGCCTGGATCCTTTTTTCTTAGAAGATGATGTTTATTTATGTTTAATGTCACTTATACTTATTTAATTGGGTTGCAACAGGGTTTCATTCACCTGTAGTAATTTGGTTAATGTTAAAATGAACCAACTAAAAATGCTGATGCAGTTAAGCCGTGTCTAGCCTATTTTGAGCCTTCATACCCGTGCTATACTTGCTAAGTAATTGTTTACTTACACTTGTCATTTATTCAACAAAATCCCGGATGGGTAAACAGATTGGGCTGTGCAAGAGACTGCTGCAGAGTTCCCTGAGGACCTGCCGTACTTCTGAGTTGCGCTCTCCCAGTCAGGCTAAGGAAAGTTCCTTAGTCGATTTCTCAACATTCTCCTTCTCTTTAACAAGAGACTTTTCAAACCCAAGAAGTTTGTCAATTTTAGCATTGAGCAAGTCCTCTTGCGCGTTGAAACCCTTCCTTTCTTGGGAGAGGGATTTCTCAAGAGCTATTGATTTCTCTTGGTCACACCTCATTAACTCTTCTTGAGCCTCAAGGGTCTCTTCCCTAGCATCTAATTCCCCCACTAGCATCATAATTTTATTTGCGGCCTTTTTACCAAATTTCTTAGTCAATGTTTCATATACATCTACATTGTTGTCATCATCATCATCATCATCATCACCATCATCATTTTGATCTAGAGAGAGTTTGAGAGACTACCTTCACTCCTTTTGTCATGAGACAAAGATGAGTAGCATCGTCTTCATCATCGGTGAGCTCTCCAAATAATGATGTGCTTGTTGTTGTTGGAGCTTGCATGGCAAAGGTGGCCATATCCTCATCATCGGTAGTCTTATCCGTTGAATCCCATTCTTGACCAAGATGTGCTTCACCGACTTGCTTCTTCTTCTTCTTGCCATCTTCTTCCCTCTTGTTGGGTGTTGGACAATTGGCTACAAAGTGACCGGTTTTCCCACACCCATAGAACGGTCGGTTTGACTTCCTTTGAGTCTTGCCCTTGTAGCTTCCTTTCTTGAAGAATCCGCTTCTCTTGAATGATTTCTTGAGGTTCTTCATGAAGAGGGATAATTCTTCATCATCATCACTATCACTATCGTTATCTTCTTTGTCTTCTCTCTTTGAGCTTTCTTCAACCTCGACCACTTCCTTGCCTTTGCTCTTGGAGCTTGCTTGAAGAGCAACACCATTTTCCTTCTCTATTTGCTCATAGATTCTTGACATTTCTTGAGAGACCTTGGCTTCCTTAACGGTCATGAGATGCTCTTCAATTCTTTCAATCACATTGGGGGGAGTGAACCTCTTGAATCCTCTTTTCTCTATAATCAAGGTGGCAAGGTTCACATCTCTTACCATGTAAGCGCTTAGAATCTTGTCAACCACTTCAGGGTCACCCCACTTGTCGCTTCCTAGTGACCTAATCTTGTTGATGATCTCATTCAACCTATTGTACATCTCTTGTGGTGACTCACTTAGGAGCACGACAAATCTATTCAGCTCTTCTTCCAAGCATCGAATTCTTCCTTCTCTAACCTTTCTTGTACCTTCATGGTTGATTTGAAGAGTGTCCCAAATCTTCTTGGCGGAATGGTACCCATCCACCTTTTTCTTCTTCCCCGGTGCCAAGGACTTGAGGAGGATGGAAGTGGCTTGCATATTGCGATGGATCTCATGTTCTTGATCCGTGGAGAGAAGCGTGTTGTCCTTTGGATAGTTTACACCTACACACACAATCTTCCAAAGGGCCGGGTGGACCTCAATCAAATGCGCAATCATCTCATTTCTCCATGAAGCATACCCTGTCCCATCAAAGTGAGAAGGTTTACCCATGGAGATAGAGGTGTGAGGAGTGGAATAATTTAAGCGAGAATAATCAAAAGGAATTTGAGTGTTGGACATATCCTTGCGCTTTTTCTTTTCTTCTTCTTCATAATCTGAGTCATCATCGGATGATCCCACGTAGACTCCCTCATCAACAACCTTGTCGTCATTGTTCTTCGGAGGATCTTCCTTCTTTGATCCATCACCTTTAACACCTTCTTCCCCTGACATATTGATTATCCAAGCGGTTAAGCTTCAATCCGGAGATCCAAGCTCTAATACCAATTCCGGAGTTCAACTCTCACAAAGAAAGTATACGTCTCCGTTGAGGTGCCCACAAAGGGCGGGTTTGTAAACTAAACCACTTCCTCTCTCTATGATCTAAGGATCCTAGAGCTTATACTTACTTCACGGGGTAATACAAACTTCACAGGGCTGCCACAACCGAGTTGGAGCTCCCAGGCGACGCCTAGCCGTCTAGGAGCAAAGCTCCAAAAGTAATGAACCCTAAAAGGATCAACACTATGCCTATAGGGGGGTGAATAGGCGAACTGAAAATTATCGCAACAAACTCAACTAAATGTTAGATGTGCCAGAATATCCGGTAGCCACCGGAAATTTCCGTCAAATTACCGGAAATTTCCGCCTACTACCAGAGATTTCTGGTGAAAGCGTGTATGGTGAATCACAAGCTAAAAGCAAGTAACTAGAGCAATCTATATGAATCAAGATGTTGCACTAGATATAGATTAACCTTTAGAACCTTCACCTACACCAGATGCTTCACAGATAGATAGATCAAGATGAAAAACGTAAAGTAACTTTGAAGAATAGTATGAACTTGAAAAACACGAAGAACACAAGCAACAACAAAGACACAAGATTTAACTCGAAGTTCACCTCCACACAGGAGGCTACGTCTCCGTTGAGGGCCTACGAAAGGCGGGCTTATACACTCCAAGCCACTTTCCTCCACTTAGTCACCACAAAGGAGCTAAGCGTACTTACTAGCAAATCAACGAAGGATGGGTGATACAAACTTCCGAGGCGAATCCGCAAGCTTGGCTTGGATGCTCTCGGTGATGCCTAACCGTCTAGGGGATGAATCCCCAAGAGTAACGAACAAGAATCACTGGGAGAACACGAACTTGATGCTCAACAAAGGAAAGGGATATCACGTGGATCACTTGAACAAATCTCTCACCAACACACCACCACACACTTGGAAATCGAAGCAAGGGGTGTTGGAAGAGCTCTAGAATGCTTGAGAGAAGTTAGGGTTCGTCAAAGTCAAGTCAGCACCTGATATGTGGAGTGGGAAGTGAGTATATATAGCTCTCACATAAATGTGACCGTTGAGCCGAGTAATGTCAGAAATTTCAGTCGTGAATCACCAGATATTTCCGTCGCATTGACCGGAAAAATCCGCTAAACACCAGAAATATCCGGTCGTAAGTCAATGTGATCATAGGCTCGGAAATTTACGGTGGGTGTCGGAAATTTCCGGTAATTCTCAGATTTTTATGGTGCATGCCAGAAATGTCCGACAGCAGAACAGCAGACTCTAGATGTGTATGTGTTTGTGTGGAAAGGCTTAAGGGAAAGATTGAAGGTATTCTTTGGGCATCAAAGTCACATGTTTTACCGTTCACATGTCTTTCTTGATAATACGGTGGTCCTATACTCAAATTCAAACCGAAAAGTAAATTTAAATCCTTCAATGGAATCCACCATCATAGAGATAAGAGTTGGGCACCTTCCTTTTACATTTCTTTTCTTTTATTTTTGTTTTATTCCTACACATCTCATACAAAGCATTATAGCCAAATTTCTATCATCATTAATCACCAAAATTGATTAAGTGCCAAGATGCACTTTCAAACCCGAAATCCAAGGCATGACGAACAACGAAGTGCTCAAAGGATGGGAAATCAACTTGCTTGCACTCAACCTTGCTCTCACTCAAATCTCACTTCAATCCCCTCACCAAATCTCACAAGGAACTCAAGAGGGGAGTGGGGAGAAGCTTTGAATGCTAGAGAGTTGCTCAGGTACGAGTTAGGTCAAGAGGAGTGAATGAGAGGGGGTGAGGAGGTATAAATACCCCTTCACCCGCAACTAGCCATTATGTTGTCAAAGTGCGGAGTTTCTGGATAATTGTCCGGAGTTTCCGGACATCTCCGATAACTCCGAACACTTCGGAGAAAAGCTGGTTTGAGGGTCCAAAGTGTCTGTTTGTGGGTTTCTCTTATGAGTAAACACATGGGTATGATGGGTATGAGCACTTCATCTTTACCAAGACCAATAGACTTCGAATCCCCCTTTATAGTATGACTTTTCCTAATGACTCAAGGATAAAAACATCAAAAGTAATGAAAACAATTTCGTCCCTGAATCGCATTTCATTTTCTCTATTGGTGTGCCTTCCCTTTTCACATTTGTAATACCACCTGCCCATTGCTTAACAAAAGATTAGTCTTCCAAGTGACTTGTCATTAATCAATTAAAACTGAGGAGGTTATATGTACTTTCATCCTATGAGATTGCAGATTGATCTATTTGGTTTCCCATCTTGGCTTGGAGTCTGTTGTGCTAGGTGCTTTGACATCAACAGTTGGGACTCCCGGTATACTAGGAGATGATATTGGTGGCTGCCTTGTTGAAAACTTGTTGTAATCTTTTGATTGTCTTGAATGATACCTTTTGGTTGAGGTTTCCAACGGCTCCTCCTGCATAAGAGCCAAGGATAGCGCAGCATCAACAGTCCTAGGTTTATGCAAAGTTAGGGCACTAGCCATCAACAAATTTTTGCACTAGAAATACATCATTAAGGTCTCTATTGTGAGGCAGCACCCTGTTCTTGGCCTGCTCAACCCGTGAAGCATACTCTAGTACATCGGTGGTTTGTTTCATAGATAGGAAATCTTTCATGTAATTGTGATACAAGTCTCTGCCAAATTTTTTTATCTATATCTATACATAATTCAGGCCAATTAACCACATCATGCTGAGATTCAAAGGTTTGAAGCCAAAGTGAGGCATTGCCACGAAAATTCAAGGTAGCCAGACTTGCCCAATATTGAGCAGGCACCCTGTACATGGTGAAGTACCTCTCACAGCGGTCTTTCCAAATTTTTGGGTGTTCACCCTCAAATTTTGGGAAATCAATTTTAGGCGGTTTATAATCGTAATGCTCATGATTGTAGTAATTAGATGAAAACCTCTTAGTGCTAGTCTCAGGCGCATCAACAACAAGAGTAAACGATTTGGTATGCTGATGCTCACCCTTGACCAGGGTATGCTGGAAGGTCGGAGACCCTTCCCCATCACCCTGGTAACTGGATTCGACGTCGTGGCCTCTGGCCCGCCCCCCTTCCTCGTGCAACGGGGCTAAAGTTGGGGCACCTGGGGAAATTGCTTCCAGCGCCTTGATGCGCGATGTGAGGTCTCGCATCTCAGACGAAATCGAGATGGAGATCTTGTCAGCTTCCTTGGTCCAAGCACTAAAACTTTCAACGGCCGAAGCAATCTTGAGCTGGCCTTGCTGCAATGCCTTGACCTCCTTGACGAGCAGCTCGATTTTGTCTTCAGCAGTGCCCATTCTCGTGGTGAGAGTGGGGGCCAGGATGGGCTTCTTCCCTCGGGGTCGCAGTTTGGGCGGTGGTGGCGGGCTAGGGTTTCGTGGTGAGCTCGGAGGCGCCAATCCGAGCTGGTTTGTGGTGGGTAGGGTAGGCAGAGAAGCCAGGATCGAGGCTCTGGATACCAATTTGTTACGAGGCTAGATAAAATGGAAGATTTCGCTGGCGACTCGCACGGCGGCGCCGCCTCGAGCAAGATACGGAGGAAGGAGTTAAGTAATCTAGGTTTCAGTTATGTGATAGCTGACCTCCCTACCACCCACACAGCTATTCTTAGTACTTATATTAACGGGCCTAGCCTAAGACATCGCCAGCGGCAACAGGCCGACTTACGGCTGAAATGAGAACCTAGCTACTGGGCCGCTACTGGGTCGACAACCGTGACAAATTTTTGGTAACAAAAGGTTCGAGATAGACAAGTTGGACATTATTTGGTAGCCTTGAGCCCTTGATCAATGACTTACCTATTTAAAAGTTATTTTTTTCCGCACAGAGGCTAAAAGAAGGTTATTCTCGCATTTATGTACAGGCACGATAACAGATTGCTGTTGATCACCACGGCCCACTCAGGCCAACTCAGGCCAGCCCGTCCTCAGGCTGTTCACACCGGTGAAACTCTACGCTACCCTCTAAATGAGAATATTCTGTCCTAATCATCGAGATTCTTCACTCTCTATCACTTTCTTCCGCATTCGTTCAAACTCTATCTCACTCTCTATACCAACTAACAATCATATTATATATTTTCTCTCTCCTCAAAATATCTCTCACATTCTCTCTCTCCCTCTGTTCTGTTCTTTCTTTCACCGCGAGAACAACATCCTTTCTCCTCCCTGATTTTCTCTCATCCGAAACAACGAAAGCAGCCGCAGCCGCTGTCTTTCTCCTTCCTCCCCAGCTTCTACTAATCCCTCTCTCTCGAGCATGCCGAACAAGCAAACCAGCAGCTGCCCCTTTCCAATCTCCCAGCGAGCAAAGCTAATTGCTCCTCTCTGTTTCTCCCCATCGCGCAACCAGCAGCTCCCTCTGAATTTCTCCACCGAGCTAGTGAGCAGCCGGCCCTCCTCTCTGGGTTGCCCAGCGAGCAGAAGTGAAGCCCCATTCTAGAGATGCGGAGAAGATGATGCCCCAGCCAAGAGCTTCGCTACGGCGCCGAGGTGCTGGACCTTGGTGCCGGCCCCTCCGAGCATGCCGCCGGTCCCACTTGCGGCTCCTCCCCTCCTCCTCCCCTGCGCGCGGCGGCGGGCGGCCGCGAGGGCGGGGCGAGGACCGAGGCGGACCGAAGGCGTGGCGGTCGGCGCGGACGGCGTGGCGGGCGTCGTGGAGCTCGCCGGCGAGCGCGTCTGTGGAGTTTGGCTTCAGCGTCTACAGCGAGCGGCTCAACGGCAGAATACGGCGGCGGCCTCCAACAGCGGTGGACGACGGCGGCGGCGGCGGCCTCCAGCGGTGGCCTGCGCGGCGCCGAGCAACGGCCGAACGTGGGGCTCGCGCTGACGTGGTGTTTGCAGATCCGCTTTCTCTTTCTCTCTATTTACCGACCCGCGGTTTCGTTTACAGGTTAGCGTCTTGTTTACCGATGCCCGCTGCGGAGAAAAAAACGGAAAAGAGGGACGGTAAAGGAGGATGTGGCGTGTACCGTCTCTCTTTACAGAGACCAGTGCGAGCAGCCTCAGACGTTGCCTTCCGCTTGCTTCACACGAAGGCGCCTTTTACTTTCACGTCTCCTGCACCACACCAGTTGTGACACCGGCCCCGCTCCTGCAGGCAGCCAGGCACGAACCCTAGCTCCTATTCGTCCCGAGCGACCGCGGCGAAGCAATCCAGCGCCGATTTGTCCCGGGCGACCGCAGCGCAGCAATCCAGCGTCGATTGGTCACGAGCGACCGCAGCGCAGCGATCCAGCGCCGATTCGTCCCGAGCGACCGCGGTGCAGCAGTCCAGCGCGCGGGCGGGGATCCAGAGCGGCGGCTCGGTGCTCGGGCAGTCTGGCGGCAGCCGCAACCCGCAGCTCGCTGGCAGCCGGCAGAGGTTAATAAATTACTCACCCCCCAAATCCCCAATGTTACTTCAGCTTTGATTTGAACACGAACAGGGAACTTACAAAATCCCAAACCTACCTTACCCACGTAACTCCTCTTCAGCTGCACACCACTGGATCAATCCGAACTCTTTCAATCTGGTGACAACATGCGAAACTCAGTTTGTTGATGTCCAATCTTACCTCCTGCCTGCTACCACGACCACCGAAATCTGGGATTTGTGATTTCTCTGTTTTTTTTACTTCGCTTGTCCAGTAGAGCAGCAGTTCACGAACTAGGCAACAAAACAAAAACATTCACACTCATAATTTTGGAAAACAAGACTTCACTAGGTGAATTGGGACTCAATTCGCGAGCTTTTCAAGATTTGATACCTATATCACGATTACACGCAGGGTCATTCTGAGTCAATGACATGCGGGTCTGGGTGTCAAATCTTAAAAGGCTTGCGAATTTGGTGTCAATTCTTGAAATTTCTCCACGAATATAAGCTGTTAGAGTATATGTGGTATTATTGGAAATATCTCGGGAGGCTTTTGCCCCCTAAGTCTTGTACCCCTATATATACACCCTTGAGGTTTAATGCAAAATAACCCATGCTTATAATCTTCCTACCTAGTATCACGAGTCTAGGTTACTAACCCTAGGTCTTCGGCTTCCGCTGCCCTTGCGCCGCCCTGGGGAGATCGATCTCCGCCAGGGATGCGCGGCCGATCCCATCGATCAGCTGCGCTCGTCGTCATCAAGCAGCAGAGGGACCTACCCGTCTCCGATCTTCCAGGATCTGCTGCGATCTGACCCTGCGCCTCCCCTCCTACCCCGCGTCGCTGATCGCTGCCTTGAGCGTGAGCGCGATTACGGAGGAGGTACATAGGGTGATGGCTTCTGCGCCACACGAGACGTTATGGGGCAATAAGGCTACATGCACCCTGGGCTATACCTCAGATAGGTGCTGCTGCTGCTGCTTAGATCGGGTTTGCGTCGCCCTACCGTTTTGTCACTGCTCCATCGTCGACACTCATGCTGCATTTTCCAATGGCCTAAACATAGTTATATAGAGCGAGAAAGGAGGAAGGAAAGATGGATCTGCATGCGGTTGAGATCAACAAGAAAAGCATGGGGGGGAAGATGTGCAGAATCAAGCCCCTTGCTTTCAGCTCAAACTATGACCGAGAGGAATTTTAAATATTACCATGTAATTAAGCTAAAATTCCCACTGCATATGATGTAATGATTGAAACAGTCTTGAAATGTGGATTCGTCCCACCAAAGTAATGAAAGAAGCTTTTGGTAATATTTTCAGGAAATGAGCGGTGCTAATGAAGAATCAGGAATGTATCAAGGGGAATCAGCAAATAGAGGACCTTACGGCCTCATGGTATCTGGTATGAATAAGGTGAGCTGACCTGCAAACCAAAAATAACGAAATTCACCAGTCTTTAGATGCAGCTATTTGAACCTAGAAATCTGGCCACTACAGTTTCTGCGATTTACTGATTTATCATGCTAAAATGAGGGAATCCAGATTCTGATGGTACTTTGTGCAGCTGAACATATGGAAAAGAAAAATGGACTTGGAACTTATTCAACTTAACATTGCAGGTCCATGAAGCACGAAAGGCAGCAGAAAAGGAATCAGATATGGCAATGGTAGAAATGGTGGTAAGTGAAAGGAATGAGCTCATGATGTTAACTAGCTATGGACTAAAAGTACTTATGGCATGCCTGTAATGAAGTGCAGATGTTCCAATTATATATTTGCATTGTTCCAGATGATGCATTGAATTGTTCCACTTATTTCACTGAATTGTTCCCTTCTATGTTATAACAAAAACATTGCAACATAGGAAGCTATTCAAAGGTTACATCGTTTGAATAAAATTCTACAGAAGTTTCAAATTACCAAAATTTTGATATATGCAGAATATAAGCAGAGGGGACACAGATTTGGAAGAAAGATATGGAATCAGGCTTACTCCTGAACTTGAGGCTGGACAACGTGGAAATCTAACAACCAAAGAAATCTTGCAGGTATGATCTAAAAACTCATTGGCACATAGTTTATAAGACAAAAGAAGTTGTATGAAATATACAATGAAAACTAAATTGCAATGACGTTCCATTTCAGCAGTCACCTATTTTCCTACCGAATGATACTGAAGCGGAGAGGCGATCAGAAATACAGTCCCGAAATGCTTGTGAGACATTTGTTCAGGTATGTGTATGCCAAAATCCTATGGCATTGGTTTAAAATTGTTGAAGATTACTTTTCTTAGGAAGCTATAAATATTTTTAAAATTGCAGGAACTGGATCAAGAGAATGGGAACGTTGTCCTAATGAAGGAGATGAAGACCTCAATGAATGCCTAAATGAAGGAGATGAAGACCTCAATGAATGCCAAAAAGATCAAGCTGAAGCAGAAGTTGATGGTGATGAAGATTATATGTTTCCAAGTCCAGAAGAAATGGAAAAGGCTAGGCCTCCAGAGGTTGGCATGATATTTTCCACACTACAAGATGCTCATCGTTTTATCCATGTCTATGGGCAAGTTACAGGATTCGTTGTGATTAAAGGAATGAATTACAAGCACAAGAGGATAACATTTGTGTGCAATAAAAATAGGAAAGCAAAAGAGACTGATACAAGACAGAGGAAGAGGAGAAGAGATGCCGTTGAGCACACTCAATGCCGCATGAAGATGACTGAAAATCGTTGCAGACAGATGGGAGGTTACAGCAGCTATGAATGAACATAACCACCCGCTTTGGCGTTCGCCCTTGCTAACCAGATTTTTCATGAGCCACAAGCACATGTCGGAGGAAGAGAGACACTTCTCAAGAATATTGCAGGAAAGCAAAGTTAAGCCGACAAAGATAATGGAAATTTTTGGGAAATTGCAGGGGAGGCTCAAGAATATACCTGTCAGGAAAGTGGATGTCAATAACTCGAAACAGTCTGACAGACTGATGAAGACTAGGAATACAGATATTGGAAGCACACTAGAACATTTGAGCAGATTGCAAAAGGAGCAACCTGGGTTCTACTACACTATGAAGACTGATGATGATAGCACTATAAGAAGTATCTTTTGGACAGATGCACGAGCTAGACTTGATTATGCTTTATATGGCGATTTCATTCATTTTAATACGAATTATAGAACCAATGCATACAACATGCCATTTGCATCATTAATTGGAATTAATGGGCATGGTAAGCCAACTGTTTTCGGTTGGGCTTTGCTTGAAAATGATGAGGCAGAGACATTCTCATGGTTATTGAGGACATTTACGGATGTGATGGATGGCAAGAAACCAAGTATGATAATGACGCATCAGGATTCAGCTATACAGAAATCAATTGCAGAGGTATTCCCTACAGTTTTTCATCGGTTCAGCATGTGGCATGTGATGAGCGAAGCTGCAGCCGAATTCGGAGGTTTTATGGTTAACAGACCTGGATTGGAATCTGAGCTGACACGTCTTATTACAAATTCTTTAACTACTGAAGAATTTGAGAATGGTTGGAAAACAATGCTTGAGAAATATAGTGCAGAATTAAATGCACACATGAAGCAAATGTATTGGACAAGGTCTATGTGGGTGCCAGTTTACTTCAAACATGTGTTTTGCCCGTTTATACGTTCCTTTGGATGCTGTGAGAGCAGAAATTCAATCTTCAAGGATTCTGTTCTGAAAGAGGATACCATAGAAACCTTTATCAATCAGTATAAAATTTTCCAAGAGGAAGCTGTTAACGTAGATAGATTTGAATCTACTCAGCAAAAGCCAATATACTGTACTAGGCAACTGATAGAAAGGCATGGTGCAGAAATTTACACAATGGGAATGTTCTTAAAATTTCAGAAAGAGCTACTTGATGCATCAGCTTTCAATGTTTACGAAAAGGAAAAGGACAAAATCTATACAGTGAAGAGAGTGCTGGAGTATGAGGATGCTGAATTTCTCCACGATTCCTTCTCTATTGAAGTTGACATGAAAAATAAGACATTTAATTGCGTATGTTCAAAATTTGAGCGAGATGGAATACTTTGTTGCCATGTTCTGAGGCTTTTCACCCAGTTTGGAATTAATGAGATACCTCAACAATATATCAAGCAAAGGTGGACAAAGAAGTTTAGAGAGCAGGAGTTACAGAAACTTTGCATAGAAAAGACAGGATCAACCGCGTTAGAAAATGCGTTGAGATATGCTATGCTTATGAATAGGACAGCAGAAATTTGTGCTTCTGCAAGCAAGGATCCAAATCAAAGTCAAATCTTCTTGGAAGAGCTCGAAGGGATTCAGCAGAAGCTGTCAAGTGGAGCATAGTTCGCTGAGGGCATGAATGAAAGCACTACACAAACCAATGGAAGAGCTCCTACATGCAGTAGATGTGCAAATGAATAGCCAGGAAACGAGGGAGCACCTACACAAGAAATTATGTGCATGATCAGTGCATGCAATACGGTGGCACATAGCTCCAGATCAGTTTTTGCTTTCATTATTAGCTGGGTTGTTTAGGGGACTAGTCGTTAGTTGGAGATAAGTAGTTTGAGGTGCAATGTGTCTTGGTTTCTAGTAGTTCTGGTGACCCTACTTTTGGGCTGAATGCCGTTGTGATAGAATGTGCTGAATGCCGTTGTGATGAATGTGCTGACGTATCACTTTCCTATGAGGTGCTTTGCTGGAGTGAATTTGTCTAGTTTTGGAGGGGATATGAGCTGAAATGGAGAATAGTAACCATTATACATACCTGATCATTGTAGGATTAGTCATATCAGGTCACTGCTTGGTTAAAGGTTAGATCGAATTGGTCTGAAATCAGCTGGGAACTGTTCTTTCTAATTCTAGACAGGGTAAGAATCTGATCGAATTGTCCTTGGTTGGATTATTTAATATTTGTATTATCTCTACTATTTGAAACAATGGAGCTGGTGGTGATGGTGAGCCTGCCATCACCAGTACCTCTATATTTCGCTCATTTACCCGTTTCTATTGAGCACAAGCGTTGCACCTCTTGCCCCAATCTTAACATTATTGTGAAATTGATGTTAGCTAACATGATTTTTATCACTCGGGTACGCATGGACCAGGACAAGCTTCAGGACAGATGTATCAGCCTACATAAACATATAACCCTGCACGAGGGCTTCTTTTCTGTATGCAGATCACTAGATCAGTAATACATGAGATCATTCGTGGTAAGACATCTGGAAGGCGAGGCATTATTGGACAAGCTCAGGTATAAGCCTCAGCAGGAACGAGATCTCGCGTTGCGAGAAATTCGGCGTTGCAGCGCCTTTAGCAGCCTGGTTGTTGCTCAAGTTCTCGACTTCCGGGTCAGGTTCTGGCAAGGCGATCAGTTCGGAGACAGCCTCGGTGATCTCCGGCACCAGATCGACGATCACCCCGTTCACCCCCATCAGGTGCTGCATGTACACCGCCTCTGGTACGTTACTGCAAAAAGGATGATATATTTGAGCATTGACACTCAGATGGTATGGTAGCAAGGCTATGCTACAATTTTTTTATGTGAAGCCTTACTTCAATGTTCCATAGGTCAGCAGGGAGAGGTTAGCCTCCTTGATCTTTGGTATGGCTGCAGGGTGCCTGAATATTCCACGGGCCTCGGAAACTATCCCTTGCAGGCCGCTGCCGAGGCATAGCTTGATGGCCTCCTCCAACGAGTTCCTTCTCACGTCAGTGTAAATCTCTGTCCCTCCGTTTGTCAAGAAGTAGACCTGGTTGAACAACATAAAAGGGATGATCCGATCAGTGCTGTTCATAAAACATGAACATGAATGCTGTAGTGTTTCATGCTTGCAATTCGTTCAGCATACTTACAGGGTATGTGCTCTGCAATTTTCGCATGAGCTGTGCAGCATCGGGCTGGAAGCTAGAGAAAAGTATAGGCCTATCCTTGGCATACTCAAAGATCACCTGCAAATCAAATGTACGACACTGTTAGACAGGAGCTTCTCAGCAAACTTTTTGTTTGGATAATTCTTCTCAGCAAACTTTAGAAAGAAGAAGCATGAACAGGTTGTTGTGCTACACGTGCCTTCAGGATTGCCTGGAGGATGCGCCTCAGCTCCTCCTCCTGGTATTCAAGATTGTCGTCGAATTTCAGCTCAACGTTGAAGCCCAATCTCGGATTAACCTTCTCGAATGCTTCTTGAAGCGTGCAAAGAGTATCCTCTGACTGCACATTCCAGTTGATAATTCTACCATCCTTCATTTTGCGAAGCAGAGGCTTTCCAATCTGCATTTTGGAAGCAAGAAAAATATAATCAGATGCTACTTAGCCCCAATTGTTTATTTTGTCATAAAGGCGAGATTGTGTTCTTCTATTTATTACCTTCCCCTGCTCATTTTGTGGTCCATACTGGACGAAGTCTTCCAACTGAAGATCAGTGACACGCTTCTGTGAAACTTTGCCCTGAAAATAGAAGGCTACAAGGTTTAGGTTTCTTGCGACTGGCATAGTTGCATGTCTGTATAGGAAAATGATCATTTTTGTGGTTGATAATACATCAGGGCAAAAGGAATGGTATGAATCGTTTCACCTAATGATAAGAGTACGTGAACTTACATCTTCTTCAGTGTAGATGAAGTTGTCATGGAAGATGATAGGGCACCCATCCTTGGTGACCTGCAAAATCGATATTCACGATTCTCTTCTCAACATCTTTGCACACCGAATTATTGAAGAGACGAAGGGAGGAAGACAAGAAGCAGAGTAAACAAATCAGTATGTTTCTTGCAACATTATATTGTGAGTAATCATCTATCGCATTTAAGCGGACTAGAACAGGAAACGCTCATTCAGTTTCAGTAGTCAGTACCAAATGCAAAAGGAAATGTAAAAATACGGTAACATAATCCATAAACACACTCGGCTACATGCCATGGCTTCTATTAGTGATATAACAATTCCGAAGCAGCTTTTCGGTGAATAGTTTGACAAAAACAGGGGACCATACGACGATCTGTACCGTCTCCCAAAAGTTTGGGCACCACAGCATGTCTTGGTCCATATTCATGGTACAGATCGATATTCGACTACCTTTTAGGTTTACGACAACGCAAGGTGGCTAGTACCAATCTGACTCAACCTCACGAACATCAAGCTATTAGGTTAAATCCTACGAAATAAAGCATCAACAACAATTTACGGTTTTATCTTCAGGTGGGAATTCAGTTTAAATGACACATGGAAAAGATGTCAGTTCTGCCTGGAAGAATGATGCAAAGGTAGGCATGGTGGGACCGTAAATCTATACGACAGCTCCGGAAAAAAAAAATACATACGACAGGTTGAATTGGATCCACCAACTGTTGAAAAACCCTTGTTCAGATGCTCCGGCACTGTTACCCGAGTCGATCGACCGATTCAAATCGACCTTTTTCAGGGAAGGAAAGGCAGTAGACGAAATGGCTTTTCTTTCTATCTACGGAAAATATAATTCTAATTAGAATTCCTCTGGATAGAAGTGTAGTAATCCACCAATCCTAATCAGTAGTCACCCCCGTCATCCACCTCTACGTTTTGACTTTTGTGTGTGTGTGTGTGTTTTACCCTATTTTCCATGTCCTTGTTCGCGGGCACACATAAGGCCCCCTTTGAAACAAAGAAAAAATATAGAAATTTTAGAGAATTTAGATCATATAGGAATTTTTTCTATGAAGCTCTATGGAACAAAGGATTAAATTCCTACTAATTCTACGAAATTCCTATGGAATGGCTTGTTCTACAGTAATATTGGAGAAATTCTACCAAGAGATTGTACTCATAGAAATTTTCCTTTGCATCACTCTTTCTCTTCTCTTGTTTCTTTGTTTTTCTTATGCTCCATCCAAACAACAATTCCTACGATTTTCCTATGTTTCTTTATTTAATAGGATTTGAGATAAATGTCATTCAATTCCTACGTTTCTTCCTGCTCCTTTCGAAAATCCTATTTGTTTTTTTTTGAAAGATGAAAATCCTTCCGATCCCCGCACGTACCCCCGGGCACGTTTGCTCGCGAGTTGACACGCGGGCACGGCGGCGCGATAGCACGCGATGGGTCGTTGGCTCGTTACCACAGACCGCGCTGCGACGCGGCACATGGAGCCCGCGGAGCAGTCCAGGCGACCACCGCCGCTGGGCCCGCAGGTAACGTGACGGAGACAGCGCCCCACGCATGCCGACGCAACGCAAAGCGTCGAGGGGATTCGGATCAGGATTCAGAGTCAGGCGAGCGGCTTGCTAGTCGCTGGCACCATGCTCCTCTGATTGCTCCCTTTTCATCCGTCTACAGCTCCGGTCACGGGATGTGGGTGGGGCCCTCCGCCATCGGCGCGTCAAAGAACGAGATCGAGTAGCCTACCGCGCGCGCCGGCAGTGAAACAGAAACCCCGACGGCTCGCCTTCTTCCACCCCCACGGGGTCATAGGCTCTCGCCCCTCCTACCTCTGCTTGCCTCGGTAACCGCGAGACAAAAATACCGTGCTACCGTTTTACGGAGTACGAGCCAAAAATTACCCCACGCGCGTAACAGGTGTCGCTCCTTTCTTTCTATTTGTTTTCTATTTGTATTTGATGATTGAATTGAATGGATTTATTTACCTGGACGTCGAACTCGACGTAGTCGACGGGGAAGCGGGCGGCGTCGTTGAAGGAGCGGACGGTGTTCTCGCGCACCTCCCGCATCCGCCGGTCCGCCGACGCCAGCGCGTTCATCCCCTTCCCGCGGTGCCCGATCACGGAGAACCGCCCGCACGGCGTCGCCGCCGCAGCCGCCTCGCCGGCCGCCGCCGCAACCACCAGCCCCGGGGCCACCACGTCCAGCGTCGGCACGTCGGCGACGCGCGCGGCCTTCAGCAGAGCCATTGTATTTGTTGCTTCGGGCAAGGCTGGGCTGCCTGGATCGACGCGAGAAGGTGAGCGAAGAAGAGGCGTTGAATTAATTGGGTGGCGATGTCTGGTCGCGACGGGGAAGGAAACGGGATGGTGGCTTTATAAGGCGGAGGCGGAGGCCTAGGCCTCAGCTCGATGGTGTTGGCAAATCGAAGCGGACGCGGGAATATTCCGGGTGCCATCTCTTGGGTTTATGCTCCAGGATATTCGGATGGGGGCCACGTCATGCACAGCTTCCCGTTTCCATGTCGCGCACCAAACGCTCTTCTCAAATCTCAGGCCTTGATTTTTCTTGGCTAACGCTAATTACGGCACTTATTCGGTTTCAATGGCGATAGTAAGCAATGTCGATGGTAAACAAGGGAAAAGGTACATCCAGAGGGAGAGACGTACAGACGTCCGTGTAGCATAGCCGTGGGCCGTGAAACATCTAGACGTACGTCAGGTCAGGTTCATGCGCTCTTCCGTCTCATTCTCTTTCCCGTCGAACGTAACGTACCAGGCTCACCGCTCACCAACAAATATGCATGCTCTCGTCCGGCGCCTGGGTCTACACCGTACCTCCGGCGCTCTGCTGCTTGCAAGAGCATTCGCCGGCTGCCGCCTCCGATCCAATGGCCACCCATTATCCCTAGCTAACTGCTATGCGCCGTCTCCCTACTCCTACAATTCCTAATTTCCTACGGCCCACGGCCACCATCCTGCCGGTCGCCTCGGCTCCTCGCCACCCAGGCACCCAGCATGATGAACTTACGGAGTAATTGATAAAACTGTTATCCATCATAACTTGCTCTCAACTTATGATGGATAAGAGTTTAATAAATTATTTCAACATGTACAAGGAATATCGTTTTTTAAAGTATGTTTGTAACCTTAAAATTCAGATAATCTTCAAAAGTAGTCTATTTTAAGAATTTTAGTTTAAACATTTTAAATGCTCATATTGGCTTTTATGCAATGCTAAAATGTTTACAGCCAAATTGCAACGTCTATTTCGACTAGGTGGGTCTATATACCATTTCACCCCGATCATTTCATGGATTTATAGAGCTCTTTCCACCGAAGAGTTATGATTGGACATTAGTACAAGACTTGGAGCTTGACTAGTATTGATTTAGGCCAATTAGCGCATCCTCTACATGTTAGCCTAGTATGAGGTGAGATTTGCATATACACCATCTTGTGGTGTGTGTGCGGACGTTCTTGTATCCCGGTGGCATTGTCGAGCCTTGCGAGACCCTCAATTGAGTCTGTAGAGAGACCCTAGGTGTTGTACAAGGGAGGGGAGACTTAGCATTTTGGACGAAACTCTACCAAGTTGAGATGAGTAGGGATTGTGTGGGAGAGACCAAATCGGAGACCTACTTGCACGTGGCAAAGTAACTAAGACTATTTTTGGAGTTACTCGACTGGATGAGACTCTGGTATAGAGCTCTGGTGATAACTAGTGAAAGAGCGTGAACTTTCTAATATTTTGATAAAAGTCATCGTGTTGAGAGTTCCCATTTACCTTCGGGCATTACACTCAAATGCATTTTTGGGACCTAGGATGGCAGGATGCAGAGCTCTTTTATGGTAGATATAGTGCAAAACACACGGAAAAAACTAGTGCATATATATAGATAAAAGTTATAAAAATGTTTATATGTACAAGTTAATCCTTAAGCTTTAAAAACTTCGTTTTAATTTACATTGTGTTAGGGCGTCACAGACTCATAGATCTTTTAGAATGTTACGCAACATTGGGAGCCAGTCATACACATGATGCATAAATGTAATTTACACATGAGAAATCTGAATAATTTCCTCTTAGAATAGCCTACCGCTCTTTATAGGTTTAGTAATGCTACCTTGAGCCCAACGAATGTAATACCTGGAGCGAGTAATAGAGAGGACAGAAGATACAGACTTTTGCTTTCTTTTCTGGCTTGACCATGAGTTAGCAAACAAAGGTTTAGATGCCAATTATCTGCATCCTTGAACATCAAAAGTAAATGATGATGGTAGTACGTAGTAGGAAAAACAAAATTGTACTACGTCCAGCAAATTTCTGACATTTTATTTGTGAAGTTGCTCAGATGCTCAGACAAAGTTTTTTTTTTATCCCTGAAAGAGAGTCATCTCCATGCTGCTAGTGGGAATCGATTCCAGTGCACTTACTCGAAGGCATAACTCATGGCATATATACTAATACTATTTCCCTTATTATTGTACTATGTCCCTTATTACTGTGCTAGCTAAAGACAAACTTGTAGGATCTCACGAGATTTTTCAGTGTGCGCCCATCTCAAAACCAGGTATCCCGCACCATGTTAACCCAAGATGCATTCCTATCTGGGTTCGAAAAGTACGCACACAAATGTCCATCCTGCATGCCATTCACTTTCCAGCTCCTGTTTGGAATAAAGAGGGCTAGCTCCCACATAGTTCTAGCTAGAAACTGCTCTGTCGTCACTTCATGCGAGCTTTATAAAGTATTATGCTCTGAATTTCTCCAGATTGTTGCAGACGGAGCACAGGATGGAATGGATGCTCTATCTGCGGTGGAGATCGATCGGCTCCAACAGCGGCATCGAGTTCCCGGCCTGGTATGATGCCCGGCCCTGTCCAGATTCGACTTCCAGATGCAGATGCGTACGAGGTCGACCGCCTAGCCTCTCGCGCTCGTACGCATCACTGATTGCAGGCTGTGCTGGCAGTGTGTCACCGGCGTCACTTTGGTTGTTCGGATTTTGTCAGCTCGTTGGAAGGGGATGACAGATTCGTTAATATCGCCGTATTTCACAACCTTTTTTGTTGCCAGATCCTTTGCTTTTGCTGGCTCTTGAGAGATCTCCATCCTGCTATGCAATACAAATGGTATATCATTAGTTGTGCTGTTAGGGGCGCAAAGCGTTCCGTGCTACGAAAACTTACATTCATCCACGACATTTCCACAACATTTAGTATCGGACATAAAAAAGACCCGGTACTAAAGTGACGGGGAGCCATTTTAATTTCGGGTCTAAACTTGGAAGGCTCCTGTAGTACCGGCTGGTGTTAAAGTGACGTGCACGTCGGTACTAAAGTGTCCTCTATGGGTTACTTCAAAAGAAAAGCATCTCCCACTCAGTTATAAGTGATGCATAGGTAGGATGGTAAGGACGCAATGCGTGAGGCTGGATGTCATGGGTTCGAATCCTCGCGGACACGTACGCGTATTTACGTGTGAAAAAATCTCACGTGACCTGTGACTGCTTGTGTGCGAGCCTTCCGACAGTCTAAAACTTTTTTTCGTTTTTTATGCGAACGCGCAGTTTAGTACCGGCTGGGGTTACCAGGCGGTAATATGCCAGCCAGCGTGTACCGGTCAGGGAACCCCGGTAGAGATTTTCTACTGGTGGTTATTTAGATAACTATTGTATAATTAACACCGGTGTTGGTGCCATAAATCATAGCAAATTAGCAAGTCACGAAACGTAACGAAAGAAAAAGGTGTGAGCAAGTTGCCATGGGCATTTCCCTTTCTGTTTGCAACCAAATACAAAGCATAGCATGCCTTCAAGAAAAAAACTGCGTAGCACTAATTGCTTCAAGTTGTTGATGTGGCGTGCCGATGATTGATTTGATACCTAGATACGTTGCCCTTATCATATATGAATATGTGCTATTGAAATGTCGTCGAGAAATATTAACTATGCCCAATTGTTGAAACTAAAGTTGCTTCAAATAGCAAGTGGTAAAGAGAGGTTGAGTGGGAGAGTTTTTTACTTTCTTCAGAGACTTATTTTAGGACTTGGTAAGAGGAAAAGATAAAAACGAACTAATCTTCTTTGACGTTTTTACCAAACGAGTAAGTTGGTAAAACGTATGGTCTAGAATAGGTAAATTTACCAACCGGGAAAGCTAAGGGAAAAAGACCCATTCAAGCGCTAAACTGGAAATGTTCCTGATTAATTAGCACGCACAAAACGTGAATATTCATGGACATAGCTACCTGTACTTCTAGTCTTCTACCAAACAAGGAACAAGCTGAGAATAGCCAGGGCGACTACCAAAAAGCACTGTCGTCTTGGCTTCCATATCAACCCACCAAACGTTTATTACTCACGGCACTTGCCACATCGACACTTTCTTTTGCTTCCAAGTCGCACTGGGGCCTTTGATTTCTCCCTTTGGTTTGCAAACGTAATCGAGGACGCATCGAATTCCATGACCACGCGGTTTCAGTTTGTTTAATCCGCATGATTGCTAGCTAGATGGGGCGACCAGATCGGCGCCTGAGCAAGTGGAGTCACATGGCTGCTGGCAAGGTCCAGCCGTCCAGGTAGACCACGACGCAAGGGCAACACTACAGGTCAGGCTGAGGTGCACGCCTTATCCTCGCTTGGTTTGGTGAGTAGTTTGTTTAGCCTCTGATGCTGCCCTGACTCAGCAGCCATGAATAATGGACTTGCAGATATTTTCAGCCGTAAAGCAGCGGTCTGTCTGACGCTGTCATGGCGTGGCTGTTTCCCCCCCCGGGCCTCTAGTGGTCGCACTGTCGTAGCGTCCGGTACTCCTGGTCCTGGATGCAGGCGTTGCTTTGTCAAATGATAAGGGAATGATGATGTAGTGCTGACTCATTTGGGGGCGGTGCTTTTCTGAAGAAGCTATAAGTCCAATCCTACTGAATAGTTTTTGTTTTTGTTTTTTTGTCCCCAAGAGTGTGGAATCACTCTGATGCATGATGTTATTTTGTTACACCGGTCCTAGCATTTAATTTCGATAAGCACGGGGTGAAATGAAACCCTTAACTGCGATGCTAGTGTCAAAGCGCTTCATGTTATAGAAACATTGTATATCCTATTCATCTAAAGCATTATTTCAAGTCTTAGAAACCTATCCATCCTTTAGAAATCTGTCTGTTAATGTGTGTTTTCACTTAGCCACTCCTAACATTGATTTTGTTCTTAATACATGACGTTGCCAGCAAACAAAATCAATGCAATACTGTCGGTGTTTAGAAATCGTGGTCCCGACACCAACCAGAAATACGTTGTGTTCCCTCCCCTGATGGTTGATGCAGAAGATAATGCAAGACATGGATTTATCCTGGTTCCGGTCGCAAGACCATACTTCCAGCGAGATGGTACGTGCTGTGTGTTATTCTGCACCGGACTGCAAATAGTAGGGGATACAAGCAGGTTGGGAGAAGAGGCTAGACCTCCAAGTACTAGATGATTGAAGCGGAGTGCCAATATCGTGGTTTTTCGGAGTGTGTGTCTATTTCTCTTTCTCTGATCGTCCGCCCCCTCCTTTTATAGGCCAAGGAGAATGGGTTACAGGTGTGTGTCGCTGTGCAGGCATAGTTGCCGCACAGTAGTAGGAGTGGCGCCGGGCTTGCTTCTTTGTCCTTGGCCACTGTTAAGCGATATTGCGGTCCCTGTGATTGATCCTTGTACTGGTGATGACGTCAGGGAGTGGTTTCGAGGATCCGAGCTGTCCTTTGTGCGGTAATGACTCGCCCGTACACTATTTCGAGGGTCTCCCATGCCTGTGTACAGCCCATTCTGTGGGAAATCACTGTGGGAGTTGGTAGCACAGAGAGTTGGAGTGACTCGGCCCTGTTCGTACAGTGGCGACATGTGCGCACAGCGCCAGGGATGGTCGCATAGTGCTCGGGATGGCCCGCCATGCCTCCGCCGTCCTCTCTTCTTCTCCTACTGTGTGCTCGAGGGTCTCTCCCGCCCGATGGAGGGCTTCGGGTCGTCGGAGTTGGCAGCACAGGAGCTCGGAGTGACGGGCTCTGTTCGCACAGCGCTGGCCTGCCCGCACAGAGCCTCGGTTGGCAGCATAGTGACGGGAGTTGGTGGATGCGACGGGGTGGTCGTGGCTGTCAGGGTGGCATGGCGAGAGATTTGCCTTTTGACTTTGGACGCACGGCGGTGGTGAGCGCCATTAATTGTCTGTCGGAGTGGGGGTCTCCACCGAGGCGGAGCTCTCCCCCATTTCGTGGGTAGCTCGAGGCTCGATCCTCAGGCCTCGACCGAGGTGGAGTTCTCCGATTCGCTCGAGGGGTCAGTTCCCTCGAGCGAAGCGGAGATTGTGGTTTGCGTCGAGGCACTCCACAGGGTGCCTTGACTGGGCCTTCGTTCGTTGCTGGGCCGTGGGCCTTAACTTTTGTTTCTCTTTTTCTAGTTATGCGCATGAGTTTAATGTTTAACAAGGGTGATTATCCCATAGGTTTGGGTACCCCTAATGATCACCCCCAACAGTAGCCCCCGAGCCTTTGATGGAGTAGGTTTTAATCCGGCAAAGGCTTTTCATCGTGGGTGCTTTTGATAAGGTTTTCTTGAAGAATTCCGCTGGGTGCGCGCACCCGCGGGTGTAGCCCCCGAGGCCTTGGAGGAGTAGATATACTCCTGCAAGGGCTGTCAGCATTTTCGTCTTCAAGATAGTCGATCTTGTGACGCGAGGAGCCCCCGAGCCCTGGCCCTAGCAAGGTCGATCAGGGGTGGTCCTCGACTTTGAGTTACGACCCTCGTCGCCCCATTCGTGGGGAGGAGGGGTGACGCAATCCATGCTTCCCTCGAGCGGGCCGCGAGTCATGGATGCCTCTATGAGCTGTTAGCAGGTAATTCAAGTGGATGTCCGTGCCTCGTTCGATGGAGGTTGGCTCGTGGTCCGGAGACACGTCTCATAAGAGCACTCGTGAAGGTTTGCTAGGTAGGGCTCGACCCCGTTTGTTAGGGGTCGAGGGCTCGTTGCTCTCCCTCGGTGGGATCCCTCGACTAGCTGCCTCCATGTGGCCTTGAATATAACATGGGGGTGCCCTCGAGTTTCACACTCGAGGATAGGCTCGATCGTGCGCGCCCCCGGTTATCCCTGACTCTGTTTGATCTGGGGCGCCTGTCGAACCCTCGATGGGCCAGGGCTTCGAACCCGTGATCAGTAGGGCCTCGAGGAGAGGTAGCTTACCTTGGAAGCTTTTCGGCTAGCCTCGAGCGTTTATTTTTGTAATCGTGGCCGACGTGGTGTGGAGCATGCGAAGCGGGCACGCCTTTTCAGGCGGAGCGGCAGAGGCGTGGGTAGTTACGATGGGACGTGGCGTCTGCGACACCTGGGTTCTCGCGCGTAGTGGTTATCCCAACCGGTGGGGCCCGGCCGTCAGTGACAGCGGTGCCAACCGCATTGAATGCATATTTCACGCGGCTGGGATGCCGGTTGCGCTTCGTGTTACAATATAAATAAAGAGACAAGGGGAAAGGTTCGGCTTACCCAGCCCTTGCCTTCCGATTGCATCTACTATTTCCAAGCGCCGCCGCTCTTGCCTTTCGTCTTCCCCGCATAAACTTTGCTTTTCCCCGCCACCGTCTGTCATGGTGACCATCGTTGACCCTACTCCGTGGAGCCCCTCCATCGCCACCGACAACTACCTCGCTGGGCTGGTGGAGGCCGGGGTGCAGCCGGCGAACAGCAACCCCGATGAGCCTATGTGGATTGCGCCGCCGTCCAACCACCACGAGCCTTCTCCGCCGGAGGGCTTCATGGTGAGCATGGCGAGGCTACACGAGCGGGGTTCAGAGTCCCCGCTTCGCCGTTCTTCCGCGGATTGTACCTCCATTACGGCGTGGAGCTCCACAATTTCGCCCCCAATGCCATCTCGCAAGCGGCGGTCTTCGTCGCCGTTTGCGAGGGGTACTTGGGGATAGAGGCTCACTGGGACCTATGGGTTCACCTTTTTTGGGGTGAGCTGCATACGGCCGTGGGTGAGTCTCGGAGGTTCCGCCGAGCGGTTCGCGCCGGGGGCGTCACCCTGCAAGTCCGGGGGCAGCGGAGCGGGCTGTACATCCTGGCGACCATGACCTCCAACAGCGCCGACTGGAACACGGGGTGGTTCTACCTCCGCAACGTCGAGAACAAGCTGCCGGCATACACCGCCAAGGTGTTGCGCGAGCGGCCGGAGTCGTGGAGCTACGGCGTCTCCCCCGCCGACCGCCAGGAGCGACTCAAGATCTTCACCGACGCCTTCACCGCGCTGTCGAGGGCTGGGTTGACCGCGGCGGGGGTCATCGCGAACTTCAACCAGCGGTACATCCTGCCGCTGATGGAGAGGACACTGCGCCTTGACCAGCTCAGGGCGGATTCGCCCTGGCAGGGCTCGAAGATGAAGGAGGGGACCCTCATCCTGAAGTATTGCTTGCACCGAGCACGACGAGCCGTGGAGGTCTCCAAGCTCGATTGCAAGGAGGCGGCCCTATTCGCCGTCAAGATGCGCCCCGAAGCGGGGTATTTACGATTTGTAAGTTCTCTTTTAAGTTTGATTTAGATTCAATCTTACTTCTTACCCTCGAGGGTTTCTGATTGCCAATCTTGGATTTTTCTCTTCAGGGCTTGTCTCAAAAGGGATATCGCTCTGCCCCTCCTCTTCGCGAGGTCCGTGCGGCCAATTGCCTTTCTGCCGAAAGGCAGAAGGCACGGAAGGATACGGCCAAGCAGAAGAAAGAGAGGAAACGCCAACGAAAGGCGGCGCATGAGAAGGAATGCCGCCGTCGGGCCAGGGAGGGGCGCTCCCCGCCTACTACCCCCGACAGCAGCCCAAGGGCGTCCTCCTCGGACGACCTTGTGGAGATTCCGCCACCCGCGCCGGTGGCGGCTGAAGTGATTGCACCAACGAGGGGGCGAAGCCAGGAGACTCCGATGTCATCGCGGGGTAGGGGGGCCTCGAGCGGCCCGGCGCCTTCGACGGTGGGTGCCACCCCCCCCCCAAGTACCGTGGTGACTGCTGCTGGGGCTCGAGCTCGGAGCCCGCTGGCGCCTGGGGCGGACAAGGGGGCCACTAGGGGCGCAAAGCCCTGCACCCGTGGGTTCGAGGCCCGCGAGCGAGACCCTACCGCCGAGGGGCCTCGTTCGTTCGGGGACCCGGCAGCCCTCGAGCGGCAAGAAGTGCATGCTGAGCAGCCTCATTCGGGTTAGGTGAGTTGTTGTTCTTTTCTTGGACATAATTCATGGGTTGTTTTTGGTCTAATTTTATTGACTTGGTTTCTATTAGCCAAACTGGACCGCCGGCATCGCTCCCGTTGGCGCCAACAAAGGTGCTGAAGGTGTCGACACGCGCCACGCCTCGTTCGGCAGCGCCGCCCTCGTCCGGAGCGCCCCAGGCGACGAAGATCGTCGCCCGGTCTCAAGCGACCCTCGCGCGAGGGGTCACCCGATCAAGGGGGCAGGCGGCGGCCGTGGAAGCATCGGCGGCAGCGGGCGACGACCAGGCCAGGGAGACGACCCCAGCTCTCCCCGTGGAGGATGCGGCCCCTGCTATCGCGGGGGTGACCGAGACCTCCGTGCCGGCCGAGGGCACGAGGGTACCAGAAGGTGCGGTCCGTGCTGAAGACGCGGGTCAGACCGCGGACGGGGGCAGCGGTACGACGGAGGCGGAGGAGGTGCCCAGGGCGGGCACCGCAATGGTGACCCACCCGGCCACCATCGAGGGTGGTCAGGAGGATGAATAGGAGGATGCTCCGGGCTTCCGGGACGGGACCTGGAGCCCTTGGGAGGAGAGGACCATGCACGCCCTGCCTGGCGTCCCGGCCTTCGAGGCCTGGCACAACTTAGGGCTCGGTCGGCGTGGCGTCCCTCCTGGCCTGGCCGGGTTCGCTGAGGCCGAGCGTCTCCTATGGGAGGAGCAGCAGACCTTGGGGACCACGGTCCAGGAGGCCCTGAAGCAAGTCCTCGAACTCCACCTCGGTCGGGGCTTGGACGTCCACCGGGTAAGTGGTCTGACCACTAAATTCGTTGCGTGTTTTGTGTCTCTCCCCCTTTTTCACCTTTGTCTGTCGTGTTGATAACAGAATCTGAGGGAGATGGCCGGGCGAAAGGTCACCGAGCTCGCTGATGCGCACGTCGAGGTGCATCAGCTAAGGGAGGCTTTGAGCCATGTTGAGCGGGAGCGCCTGCGCGAGAGGGCCCTCATTGTGGAGATGGCAGAGGAGGTCCTTCGGCAGGGGAACGAGCTCCATCAACAGACGCAAGCGCTGGCGGCGCTCGAGGGCGAGCTTCAGCAGGAGCGCGCCGCCCTTGCCGAAGCCCGGGGGCAGCTGCAGCAGCGGGACTCGGTTCTTGACGCAGCTGAGGCCCAATTAAAAACCTAGGGCGAGGCTATCGACCTGCTCACAGTGACAGTGACAGAGGGAGATGTTGCCATCATGGAGCTGCGGGCCTCAGTCAAGGTCCAGCAAGGCGAGATGGCAACGCTCCAGCAGGAGGCCAGCACTGCCCGGGAGGCCCTCGTCGAGAAGGAAAAGCTCATAGAAGGTAAGTTTGGTATGAACTTATCCTAAATTTGAATTCCAGTTTTCGAAAACTTATCTAGTTTTGCTTTTGGGCTTTCAGAGCTGCGGAAGGCGGCGGAGTAGACTTCCTCACAGGCGGAGTCACTCCAGGTGGCCTATTCGAAGGCCCAGGAGGACCTCGAGGAGCTACGGGAAGTAGCCCTCGCCGTCTGCAAGGAGGTCGAGGGCCCAGAAGCCCTCGAGTCCCAATCGGGCAACTAGGTGGCCAGCCGCATAAGGGCCTTGGGCGGCTGCGTTGCCGAGCGCTTGAAGGGGTCTCTTCGCCTTGGCGTGCAGAAGACCCTCGGGGTGATCTCGACGCACTTTTTCGTGGACCTCGAGGCGGTGAGCGGTGGCTATGTGGTGGCGGATGACCTCAACGACGACGCTGCGCTAGCCGTCGTGGAGAGCGCTGACGCCAATGCCTCTGCTCCTGCTGCCACCTTGGCGCAAATCTTCGAGAGCGACCTCCTTCCCGACGCTGAAGACGAAGAGGACGCCACCCCCGAAGGCCCAGAAGACCCTGCTCCCTGAGTAGATTAGGGATATTTATGTAATAAGCACTTTAGTGGTTAAACAATTTCATGTTTTCAAGCGCACATTCGAGTTTTTATTTGAGTTATGGTTTTTTTATCATGTTTTCCTCACTGAATTTGCAAGGGACTTGTCGAGGGAAATATCGTTCATAGACTAACTTTAGCGTAGGGTGGCGAGGGGGATGTCGTATCCTTTCGAAGGCGTAGACGGTCCCTCGACTCGGCCGGCCCTTGGCCTTGGTCAATCTACGCCTCGAACTGCCTTTTGGCAATTTACTGGAGATGATTGTGATAAAAGGATTTTGAAGAAAAAACCTTAAAATTGGGACAATTTTTAGGAGGGGGTACCCCCGGGTGCCCCCCCCCCCCCCGAATTAGCCCCCGAGTGAGACTTGGCTTTATTCGAGGATAAGCCTAGTATTACTCATTTTAAGGCCCTTCTTTATTTATTTATTGAAATAAGTACAAATGTACATGAATGCTTGGAAGCTTAAGGGTAGAAGCGACGTAGCTGTTGGATGTTCCAGGCGTTGGCGAATACTTCGCCTTTCTCATTCGCGAGCTTGTATGTGCCTGGTTTGAGAACCTCGGCGATGATGTAGGGCCCTTCCCATGGCGGTGTGAGCTTGTGGCGTCCTCGATTGTCTTGTCGCAGCCTTAGCACCAGGTCCCCCTTGTTGAGGTCTCATCGTCGAACCTTTTGGGCTTGATATTTTCAGAACGACTGCTGGTACCGTGCTGAATGTAATATCGCCACGTCTCGAGCCTCATCCGCTTGATCGAGTGAGTCTTCATGAGCTGATGTTTGACGAGCTTGCTGGTATCGTGCTGGTGTTTGACGATATCCTCGAAGGTCCCATGAGTTCCCAGGGCGAAGGTAGGTGCCATGAAAATTACCCACGAACGTCTTCACGAGGTCGTTCCAGTCATGAATCTGGTTCGCGGGTAGGTGCTCAAGCCATGTCCGTGCAGAATCCGCCAAGTGGAGCGGCAAGTTGCGGATGATCATGGCATCGTCAGTCACGCCGCCCAATAGACAGGCGAGGCGATAGTCGTTGAGCCACACCTTTGGGTCCGTCTCCCCCGAGTACTTGGTGATGGTCGTCGGCTGCCTGAATCATGCGGGGATCGGGGCCACACAGATCTCCCGGCCAAACACCCGGGTTCCCGGGGACTCTAGCGTTGGGCTCTTGTCTTCGTCGCTGTCGTAGCGGCCTCCACGGCGGGGGTGGAAACCGCAAGACGTGTCATCCCGCCTCTTTCTGTTGAGGGTGTTGCGAGCATCGTCATCGCTGGCGTCACCTCGTGTGTCAAGAATTCGCTCCTTTAGAGGCTTCCTCCCGATGCGTTCGTGCACCGAGGGTGTCTTTCCCTTATTCCAGGGCGGGGGTGGCATTGGATTATCCCTTCGCGGGGTCTGTGCCGATACATCATGCTCCCGTGTTGCTCCACCAGTTTTTGGGCCGACGGAACTGCGTATGCGAGAGGCTGAGCTTTCGGCTTGCTGTACAGCCGCTTGCTCGATTAGGAGCTGCGCCTCTCGGCGCAGATTTCGGCCTTCGGGCGTTGAGGGCTCTGGCATGGCTCGGATTAAGGTCGCCGCAGCGATAAGCTTTTGGCTTGCCCTAGCTAATGCGAGTGGGTCGTCCACATCATCATCAGCCTCGATGCGGGCTCGTGCTATGCGCCCGGCTTCCCTGGCACGCGCGCCGCGCATAGGACGATTGTCCTCAAGCGTTGCCCGGAGCTCTCGGACCTGTCGGCGTTCTTCCTCAAGCTTGGCTTCAAGTTCGCGGAATTGTGCTAGTTGTGATTGTGCAAGCGCAACATTGTCAGGCGCCTGCTCGTGATCCCTAGTGTGTGCTGGCTCTTCTGCCCCATCATCTCCGCCATCCCATCCCGGGAGGATGACGAAGCACTCCCTGGTGGGATCGTAGTCCCTCTCGCTAGAGTCGTCGGAGCAAGTTAGGCAATAATCTGCCGCAACCTGGAATGATAAAAAGGCCTCACGATTGTGAAGCCCTGAGTAGTTCCATTCGGGGAGCCTCTGGCCGCTCTCGTGTGCCTCGTTGCCAGAGTCGGGGTAGTCGTCGTCTGGTGATGTTGCTATGAGGTTGCGAATTGAGAGCAAGTGGTGCCCTGGTAGATCCTCATACGCCGTCATGTCTGTGTCGACTGACGAGGAATTGGTCACGGTTGCGGTGCGCGCCTCACCGGAGATTTGCCACGGGTCGACCGTGTTATTCCCGGCCGAGTGCGACATTGTGGCGGTGTTCTTTGCTCTTGTCATGCCGGATTCAACCCGTTTGGGGAGCCGGCGCGGGCTGCTCTGCGTTGTTCCGCGCGCGTTCGCCGCACGCGTTGACGCGAACGCTTTTTGCGTGATGGTGACGATGACGGGAGTGGTGGTGGCATGCCCATGCTGGTGCTACTCGTCAGGAGCTGCATGTTGTAGCCATCGCTAGTCGCCCTGAACTCGAGACTCCCGAACCGGATTTCGAATTCGGCAGGGAGTTGATCCGATGTCAGCATCGGAAAGAGATTGTCGCGTACGACTCGGGTTGCCATCAAGGGAGATGGTGGATGAAATGGTTGATCACAGCACAAGCCCCCTACCTAGCGCGCCACTGTCGGTGTTTAGAAATCGTGATCCCTCCCCTGATGGTTGATGCAGAAATCGTGGTCCCGACACCAACCAGAAATGTGTTGTGTTCCCTCCCCTGATGGTTGATGCAGAAGATAATGCAAGACATGGATTTATCCTGGTTCCGGTCGCAAGACCGTACTTCCAGCGAGGTGGTACGTGCTATGTGTTATTCTGCACCGGACTGCAAGTAGTAGGGGATACAAGCAGGTTGGGAGAAGAGGCTAGACCTCCAAGTCCCAGATGATTGAGGCGGAGTGTCAATATCGTGGTTTTTCGAAGTGTGTGTGTCTATTTCTCTTTCTCTGATCGTCCGCCCCTCCTTTTATAGGCCAAGGAGAATGGGTTACAGGTGTGTGTCGTTGTGCAGGCATAGTTGCAGCACAGTAGTAGGAGTGGCGCCGGGCGTGATTCTTTGTCCTTGGCCACTGTTACGCGATATTGCGGTCCCTGTGATTGATCCTTGTACTGGTGATGACGCCAGGGAGTGGTTTCGAGGATCCGAGCTGTCCTTTGTGCGGTAATGACTCGCCCGTACACTATTTTGAGGGTCTCTCATGCCTGTGTACAGCCCATTATGTGGGAAATCACTGTGGGAGTTGGTAGCACAGGGAGTTGGAGTGACCCGGCCCTGTTTGTACAGTGGCGACATGTGCGCACAGCGCCAGGGATGGTCGCATAGTGCTCGAGATGGCCCGCCATGCCTCCGCCGTCCTCTCTTCTTCTCCTGCTGTGTGGTCGAGGGTCTCTCCCGCCCAATGGAGGGCTTCGGGTCGTCGGAGTTGGCAGCACAGGAGCTCGGAGTGACGGGCTCTATTCGCACAGCGCTGGCCTGCCCGCACAGAGCCTCGGTTGGCAGCATAGTGGCGGGAGTTGGTGGATGCGACGGGGTGGTAGTGGCTGTCAGGGCGGCATGGCGAGAGATTTGCCTTTTGACTTTGGACGCACGGCGGTGGTGAGCGCCATTAATTGTTTGTCGGAGCGGGGGTCTCGACCGAGGCGGAGCTCTCCCCATTTCGTGGGTTGCTCGAGGCTCGATCCTCAGGCCTCTACCGAGGCGGAGTTCCCCGATTCGCTCGAGGGGTCGGTTCCCTCGAGCGAAGCGGAGATTATGGTTTGCGTCGAGGCACTCCACGGGGTGCCTTGACTGGGCCTTCGTTCGTTTCTGGGCCGTGGGCCTTAACTTCCGTTTCTCTTTTTCTGGTTATGCGCATGAGTTTAATGTTTAACAAGGGTGATTATCTCATAGGTTTGGGTACCCCTAACGATCACCCCCAATAAATACCATTAAAATTATATTAAAAACATATTGTACGTTTTCAGCTGCTACCAATAATTTGCATTTTCCCATTTCACTACTTTTTCAAACCCATTTATTCTTCTTCTTTTGTCTCCATAGCATGAGTGGACGTCCTAGCTGGGTCCAAATACATTGGCTTCTTGGTCGAGATCGAGCTCAGGACATCTGCCATGACAAGATAATAAGGTGCTGAGGACACCTACCATGGCAAATACATTCCATGATTTTGCTTCTTATGTGTCGCGGCCCGGCGTCACCGCACTCCGTCGTGCCAGAGACCCAGGAGGCCTCCTAACGGAATATCGTCAGCGTTGGTGTGGTTTGGGCTGTGTTGTCTTCCGGCCGGCCCGCGGAAGGATGCGGAAGCCCATCGGAGGCACCCCCTCGAAAACCTCCGATGCGAGTGCGGCGCCCAAAAAAATGTGCCGAAATGCCAGCGGCGTCCCCCTGCGTGCGTGGTCTGGTCCACCGTGCACGGCGCCGTCACGTCGCGGGATATTCCCGAATCCCCCCCCCGTTCCTCCCTGGCTGGCTCCAGGCACCAGCCACCTGCTGCCAACACCCGGCGCACCAAGCAAGGGCCAGCCACCCGAAGAATCCAGGCGCCTTCAGCTCCGTAGGCCGGGTCCACGCGCGCACGGGCGTGGGGGCTGGTAGATCCCCGCCGTTGTTTCCTAGGCCGCACCGTCGCCCTCGCCGCCCGCCGCCAACCCTCGTCTCCGTCCGTCGAGTCGAGGGAGACCACGGCACGCGCCGCCGCTCTGCGCCTTTTGTACGACCCAGGAGGGCCACCACAGCCCCACGGCCGGAGAGCTTTCCTGCTGGCCATTGCCACTTCTCACGAGCCTCCCGAGCTGCTCTGCCCCGCCCCGCCCCCATCTGCCCCGACCCAACGAGCGCGAGGCGAGCCAGGGCAAGGAGCCTCGGATCCCCAGCCGAGGAGACCGCACTAAAGGTAAAACCAAGGGAACCCCGTCCTCCTCCCTTTCACGGTTGGATCCCGGCCGCGCCCACCTAGCGCCGCCACAGGTCGGATCTGCTCTGTTTCTTTCTTGGCCGGAGGGCGTGCGCGACGGCGCCTTCTGCCTGCCTCTGTTCGAATTCACAACAGATGCTACTACGTTCGGGGTATCACCTATGTCTTGGAAAGGCAGTTTGATCTACAAATGTAGCTAGATTTTTTAGTGATGATGAGGAATAGGAATGTTGGCCTCATATTCCGTTTGCTCTGAATTTAGTGAACTCTGTCATGAATGATTAGTTCCAATGAGTCAAGGCCCTGATGCTAATGTCAGACCAACTCATTAACATTTTCCATATGCTAATGTACTGTTACTCAAGGCCCTGATGGATCTGATGTTCGGACTCCGGGTACTGGTGCATGTCCTCGATTAAACTATTTGATTGATGCTTTGACGAAAGTAATTCTGCTGTTCTAGACCACCTGCTTGACGCAAGTTTCATTATTGGTTATTACAATACTGCTTTTATCTTTTAATCTCACCTGCATATAAATCTAATGGAACCTTGTTACTGCAGCTGGTATGGCATCAACTGTTACCTTCAGCCCAGTCAGCACTCATGCTGGGCTGATCCAAAAGTCAAGCAACCAAGGTGTCACAAGATATGCAGGCCTAAAGGCATCGTCGTCAGTTAGCTTTGGATCAGAGTCGTCATTCCTAGGCAGGAATGCCTCCCTCCGAGCGTCTGTTGCTCCAAGGATTGTGCCCAAGGCAAAATCTGTATCTCAGATATCTCCACAGGCATCTTACAAGGTGGCAGTACTCGGTGCTGCCGGTGGCATCGGTCAGCCATTGGGCCTGTTGATTAAAATGTCTCCTCTGGTGTCAGAACTGCATCTCTATGATATTGCCAATGTCAAGGGAGTTGCTGCGGACCTCAGCCACTGCAACACGCCTGCTCAGGTTCTGGACTTCACTGGCCCCTCGGAACTAGCGAACTGCTTGAAAGGCGTCGATGTTGTTGTCATCCCTGCTGGTGTTCCAAGGAAGCCGGGCATGACTCGTGATGACCTTTTTAACATCAATGCGAGCATTGTCAGGTCACTTGTTGAGGCAGTTGCAGACAATTGCCCAGAGGCCTTCATCCATATCATCAGCAATCCTGTGAACTCCACAGTACCAATTGCCGCTGAGGTTCTCAAGCAGAAGGGTGTCTACAACCCCAAGAAGCTTTTTGGAGTTACCACCCTGGATGTTGTCAGGGCCAACACATTCGTGGCGCAGAAGAAGAACCTCAAGCTCATTGATGTTGATGTCCCAGTTGTTGGTGGTCATGCTGGGATTACAATTTTGCCGTTATTGACCAAGACCAGGCCATCTGTCACCTTCACAGATGAGGAAACTGAGGAGCTGACAAAGAGGATACAGAATGCCGGGACAGAGGTGGTGGAGGCCAAGGCCGGTGCTGGATCTGCTACCTTGTCCATGGCCTATGCTGCTGCCAGATTTGTCGAGTCATCTCTCCGCGCGCTGGCTGGTGACCCAGATGTTTATGAGTGCACATTTATCCAGTCTGAGATCACAGATCTGCCATTCTTTGCGTCAAGAGTTAAGCTTGGGAAGAATGGTGTTGAATCTGTCATTTCTGCTGACCTTGAGGGAGTGACTGAGTATGAAGCCAAGGCACTTGAGGCGCTGAAGGCTGAGCTGAAGGGAAGCATCGAGAAGGGCATCGTGTTCGCAAACAAACAGCAGGAAGCTGCTGCATCTGTTTGAAGTGAAGTGAGTGATGAAGATCCACAAGACAATAAAGGAACAATGATCATGAATGGCTTATAGTTTTGCAGCCTAGAATTTTTTTCATGTACTGTAGTAAGATGCTCCAGATGCTACAATCATTGCTATTGTTAGTTTCTAATCATGCTGGATGTACTCCCAAGTTATCACCTGTCTCTGAACCAGGCCTTGTTTAACACAACGCATAAATTTTGCTCCTTTTGTATTTTTGGTTGTGTCTGGAGCTTGTTGGAGTTTCCAAAATACTTAAAAGGAATAAAGCATTTTTACGGAAGTGATGTGTACCAAAGACCCATTGTGGTTGTGTTTGTACTATCGTATTGCCTGCTGTTTAACAACTCTGTTTCCTTGTCTACTTATGCTATTGCTTTTTCCTATGTGTAATTGTCCAATTTGATTAATAATCTTGTCGAATTTGTTATGTTAGATCTCTACGGTGACAGGGACGGCTGGAAGCTGGCATATTCTTGGTAGATTCAGAGCTCACAATCAGGTACTATTAGAATTTGGTCATGCTGTTGCTGTCCTGCTTTCTGATTGAGACTTGAGAGTCTCTAGCTTGTTTTTTTCTGCTTCGGAGTCAGGCGTTTCCATCGGTTCAACTGTTGAACATCTGCTAGCTTGGACGCGAAACCTGGAAATGGAATGCCCTGCCCGTCACAATTGCATACTGCGTCGAGGCATCGTTCAACTACTTTGTGAGCTTTGGTTAATCCAACGCCACTGATGCCGAAAGATCAATGCTCCTTTCTGCTGCTGAAACTTGGTGCCGAGGTTAGGACAGGAAAGCTGCGATTGATCCATTCTTATTTGTCTTCAAGAATCTACCAAACGTTGTTGTACATAATCATCTACTTCATCACATGAAAATGATTTTCCTTTTTAAGTTATAAATGATCTTTGAATGTGAAAATATTCAGCTTGATATGTTTTCATCAGTCCAGCACATACATGAACTGTCTATCAATTTCTCTCTGAATGTGAAAGCACTCATCTTGACATGTTTACAGCAGCTCCATGGCGAGTAACTTCTTCTATTGGCACATTTAACCATGAATCGGGGAATTGACATTCTATCACCATCCTCTTGCAGAGAATGCAAGCAAGAGGACGTTCTTTGAAGAGCTGGGAGCAGCCAGACATTCTATCACCATCCTTGCTTTCTATTGAAACTTGAGAGTCTCTAGCTTGTTTTTTCTCCTTGGGACTGGGAGTCAAGCGTTTCCGTCTGTTCAGCTGTTGAACTTGAACATCTTTTAGCTTGGACAGGTAACCTGGAAATGGAATGCCCTGCCCGTGCACGCCATATGGTTTCGTTCACAGCCACAATTGCTTTCTGCGTCGACAACTCTAGGCATGTCTTTTTTAGATAGCTTACCTCGATCGATTCAACAACGCCATTGATGCTGCAAGAGCAATATTCCTTTTGCTGCAGAAGTTGGTTCTGAGGTTAGGACAGGGAATCTGCGATTGATCCAATCTTATTTGTCTTCAAGAATCTACGAGACGTCATAGAATCTAACTTATCACGTGAAATGTTTTCCTTTTCAATTATCAATTTTTCTCTGAATGTAAAAATATTCAGTACCATATACATGAGCTGGCTTTGTCGATTTGTTTCTGACTCTGAAAACATTCACCTTTACATGTTTACATCAATTGAGCACCATATACGTACATGAATTGGCTCAATTGCTTGGCAGCACACGAGGACTTGTGTTATTTTTTAAAAAATTAACCATGAATGGGGAGCGATGGACATTCTTTTATAGCAACCATCCATCCTTCTTGCATGCAGAGAATGCAATAATTAAGCAAAAGGACGTTCTTTGAATAACAGGAACCGGGAAGCACGCGCAGCCAGACGACTAGCTAGAAAGCCGGGAACTCGATCCGGCGGCCGCAGGGCCTGCCGCGGGGGAGCACGGGGCACTCGACCAGGCTGTCGCCGGCGGCGTTGACGCAGAAGTAGAGCTGGTAGAGCTGGCTGTTACCGGCCTCGTCGCGGTTGCACTCCACGTGGGGCTCGAACCCGGTGCCCTCCCTGACGGCGCCCTTGATCTGGGCCAGCGTGTAGTAGCCGCCGTCGGGGTTGACGCCGGCGGCGGCGAGCGCGTCCAGGACGCCGAGCTGGGCGCGGAGGCGGAGCGCCGCCTGGAAGTAGCCGTGCTCGTCGTCGAAGACGGCGGCGGCGCAGGTGCCGTGCTTCTCCCACTCGTGGGCCCAGAAGCGGACCCCGTCGTTGGTCGGGCACGCCAGCGTCGGCCACTTGGCGCGCAGGCTGCTCAGCAGGTCGCTAACCTGCGGCAACAATATAATGTGTCACGGAACATGCATGCGTGCCAATGCAACAGTCTCGGATGCATGAAAGTGTTTGCTTTTTCTGGAGTGAAGAAGCTAAAGGAACGGCTCATGTCTTTCCTCTCACATCATCGCTAATGTGTGTTTGAGCTTTCGTTCAATCCATACCAAAACGATGAACAAAGAAGGAAATGCCTCGTCAAACAGCACAGCGCCAAGAACATAAACCATAACGTGAAAACAAAGATATGTTGCACGTACATGCACGCGAAGTCCAAGAACACACGCCGGCAGCGATCAAACGTAACGCATGCAGCTCAGCAACGGCCGGCATGGCAACCGATAAGAGAAGAACGGCAAGAAGAGGAAGGGTCGCATATCGCAGTACTACGTCGCACCTTGGATGAGTCGAACGCGGCGTCGGGGTTGCAGTTCTGCGGGTACGAGCCCTCGTCGCGGTTGGGCCAGAGGCCGTGGATGCCGAAGTCCGCCGGCGGCTTGCCGGACTTGGGGTAGCAGCAGCTCTGCTTGGTGTCGCAGTAGGACCCTGGCCACTGCAGCACGAGGTAGAAGAAGTCGTAGTCCGCGTGCCCTCGCGCCGCCGCGCGCCCGGCGACGACGGCGGACAGGGCCAACAGGATCGCCAGGGACATGCGCTTCGCCATGGCCGGAGCTCGATCGATCTCTGTGGTGTTGCAGGGATGATGGAAACGGAGATCGACGACGACGATGGGCTGCGAGGACCTGGGGGTGCGAATTTATAGGACGAATAATGAAGCAGCTTTGGGGCTGGGATCAGGAGGAAGGAAATGTATGGATCCACTCACAGCAATGGTGTGCACGCGTGTATATGATGATGTCAATGGCGATAGCTATGGAAGTATAGCAAATTCCAAATGGCCGGACAACTCCAAATTAAAGGGGAATGGAAATCTAATCGTGCAATTCAAGGAGTGAGTAATCGCTTACTTGCTGCTGCGGTGCTGCCTTCAAGGCTAGATATGTCGACATGGGCGGCTTTAGCCGGCTGGCTGGGGGATGATAGGTCGGTGTGGAAGGCAAGTCTGTGAGAGGCGTCCTTCCTCCGTACTGATATTAGATAACGTTTAGGACAATGACACAGTCTCAAAAACATAACTTTGACTTCTTTATTTTTATAAAAATATATTTATTAAAAAATAATATATGTATATTTTTATTAAAATATTTTTAAGATAAATCTATTCATATGGTTTTCACATTTCCAAACTCAACGACTTAAAAATTATTCATGATTTATATTCTTAATGTTTGACTAAAATCTTATCCAAAACATTATCTAATACCCATATGAAGGGAGTACGTTCAATTGGAGAGTGGCAACAGGCTGGGGAGGTCGAGCAAGCACAAAACGCCTCAAAAACGCATGGGTGGAGATGGTCGGCACGCGACTGAAGAACCTGAATAGACCACCAAGGATATGTACAACCCACGGATAGTAGCTGTCTTTTTGTTGCCACATAAGTAAAATGAGCTGATGTGACCATCATTTAATAAGGAAAGAGAGCGTTGCTGTCTACTATCTCGTCTACGTCTACTATCTCGTCTACTGCTTTGGCTCGTGCTTCCATGCAAAACAATAGAAATCAGAGTGCGTATTTATTATCAAATAGACAACTAAATAGACAGCCCATTGTAGAGTTGTATGTATGTGTTAAATAGACAGTAGCTATCTAAACTGTTGTACATGCCCGGCCTAATCAAACTCAACGTTTTCTTCGGCTTCGATTCATCCTTTTCTTCCAAGGATTTCATAATTGGGTATGGTCTTATTTCTTCGCAATATTAATGTACGTATTTCCACGAACCATTTAATTGAAATTAATGAGCTGGTGAAAAATGCTGGGATTTTCTTGGCAACATTTACTAGTTTTTTTTTCATCTCCTTCCTTGCGTGTGATGACCGAGATAGATACCCCCATGGTTCGGCAGACCGCAGCAGTACGTATTGTTCACTAGTTGCGTGGTGGCCTCGTGTGACCGATGGCCGGTGGAGGTGAGGCCATGCTGCAGGTTAGGGAGAGCAAGCCATGCCAGCGTGCTCGGCGTGGCAGAGAGAGACCGAGACCAGAGAGGTATGATATCGGGACGGCATCATGGCAGGCTGCTAGGCATATCCTATTGATGTTGGCCGTGTTTCTTTCCTTCGTATTTTTTTTTTTCCAAAGAGAATCTTACGTGCATGGAGTATTAAATAAAGTTTATTTGTAAAATCTTTTTAGGAATAGAGGTAACTTTGCGCGATGAATCTAATGAGCCTAATTAGTCCATAATTTACTACAGTAATGCTACAGTGACCATCCTCTAATCATACGGTCAAAGGCCTCATTAGATTTGTCTCGTGAATTAATCCGATGGTGTAAAGTTAATTTTATAAACTGACTTTATTTAACATTATTAATTATTGATCAAACAGGGTGAAAAAAAATTTACGCTCCAAAGACGGCTTTATTTGGCAGCAATTTTCTACTTACTACGGAAAGAGTGAAACCAACTGCAAGAGGCTTGATTGTTGGGTTTGGTTATATGACCGACCTAGGATTACCAAAGTGACAGACAATATGCTGATGGCTGGGTGTCGCCGGAGATCGAACACGTCACCTGCGAGGAACGTGGCCGGCTGTCGTCCGTGATGTATTGTAACAAGGTTTAACACCAACGCTTTCTGTTGTTGCTTCGTCTGAGACGCCAAGTCTGTTGTTGCTTGGCACCCTTTTCTTCTAAGGTTGGTTGAAGATGTGTTCAACGTTGGACGTGACATTGTTGCTTCACGCGCCTTCTTGTCCTTCTTCTCAGTTAAGGTAAACGACAGCCACTTGTTGAGTTGTTGCTACTGCTCCTTCTCAGAATGATTCTGTACAATTCGGCGAGGTTGGGAACAGAAGGTGGTGTTAGTGGGCCACCATCCCTAGCGTACGCATTGGTGGGCCAGAATGGAGCCGACCCATGTGCGTGAATTGTATCTGCATCTGGTGCGCTCCGAGAGAGTTAAAGAGAGGAAAAAGTCCACTATACCTCCCTCACCAATCAGTAAAGTTTGGATTTCCTTCCTAATAAATAAAATCAGATATTCATGCTCCCTCAACTATGAAAAACGTTCGTTTTTTCACCCCAAGCGGTATACAAGGCGGTTTTGATGGACATGGCGCCACGTCACCCGTTCTACATGACGCCACATCAACTTCCAGGGGTGCAAAATAGACCATTCAGATAGTTTGGTCACATGGACTATATAGAAAAATTCATACAAATATTATTTTTTGAGAAAAATTATAAGATCAGAAACCCTAAATTTTGATTTAATTTTAGAAAAATTATACAAATTTATTTTAGATTAAAAATGAAGCCAGCTTTGTATTTGTTTTAGTCCATACAATTTGGATAAAGTCCATTTGACCACCTCGAATTATACGTAGTTTAATTTGCATCCCCTCGAATCTGATGTGGCGTCATGTAAGTTAAAACCGCCATGTATACCACCTGGGGAGGAAAAATAAACGGTTTTTAGAATCGAGGGAGCATAAATATCCGGTTTTATATATCAGGGCAGAAATCTAAACTTTCGTGATAGTTGAGGGAGGCATAATAGACTTTTTTCCTTGAAGAGAGGAGTTAGCGCAAATTGTATATGAAATAGCTCGCAACAACAATAGCGGATTGTTTTTTTTTAGAATTAATAGCCGATTGTTAAGTGTTAGCTACTTCCGTCGCTGGATAGGCCTGTTGTACATGACCTTGGGCCCATTCTACGAAGCAAAATCGCAGGCTGTATGGTCCTTCATTCGTTCACATTTATATTCACAAAAGAACCAAATTGATTCATGGGCTTAATGCATGTTGTGTGTACTCGATTTTCTTTGGCGGTCTAGTCGCTATGCGTGTGTGTGGTTGGACGAGATGACCTGAGCTCATTCGTATAAATTCGTGTAAACACCATATATACATGCATGGTAACTGAAGATGAGCGCACGCACGAGGGCACAATCCGGCACATACCGAGATCTGGCGAGATGCGCACATGTTCCACCAACCGCCTAGTCGGTGCGAATCAAAATCTGGTCCGCGACGTGGCAGGCCAGAACCGCACCCCTGGAATCGAACTGACCAAATCATTTGCTATTTATGATGAGCTCTCGCCCCTAAATCGTGTCCTCCTATTTAGGCCTTGTTTAGATGTAAATTTAGGGATGAGAAATTGGAGAAAAGATGTCACTTCAAAAATTAATTAATTATACTTAAAATATTCGTCTCGCCGAGTACAACAAAACTGTGTAATTAGTTTTTAATTAAATCTACATTTATTACTCCATGCATGTGTCGACATTTTAATGTGATGTGAATCTTGAACTTTGGGGTGGAATTTTACATCTAAACAAGGGTTTAGTGCTGCAGCATTCAGAAGGAGGATACCACCAGATGGACCGGCGGCCGGTCTATATACCGCATGCATATATATAGGCGTGCTCCTCCCAATAAATTCATGGGCTCGACCATGTTGCGGCCGTTCGTCCTAGCAAGCGTTTCGTTGGATGGATGGATCGATCGATTAGCTAACAGCTGACACACATCGTCATCGATGGATGATGGATGGTTGCATGGACACTGTCATGTGCAATCAATTCGGGCGGAGCGCCCTCCGCCGTTGGTTCGCGTTTGTTCCAACGAACCGGGAGGACCATCCAGCCGCCCGTACGCACACAGATCCGCGCCACTGCCGAAGCCTTTATTTGCGGATGGGTCTTCTGCTATGCGCATGCTAGGTGAGTTTTACTCCGTAGGCGGCACTACTCCGGGCCGGGGCCCGGCTACTGACCGCCGGCCTCTTCTCCTTCACGAAAGGGGTTACCGTGCTGCTCCGCTCTGCTGAGTGCTGACCACACACCTACTATAGCAAGCTTCAAGGGGTACGTGCGCACTTTCAAACGGGGAGTAATGTTGCAGGTGCAGGGGCTCTAGCATCCGACACGTTGCCGAGCATAAACGCCCCGGGTTACCGTACTGCCTTCATGGGAGTATGGCATCTCGATCTGGTCTCTCCGGTCACAAATCAAGAATTGCCCTATATACGACATTGGCATGGCCTCCAAACGCATTTATGAGGTTATATATTTGTTTCGAATAGTATGTTATGGATTATACAGCATGTAGGTTGTCATATTGTAAGTTATATCTATACTCTACATACTATAAAGATACAAAACTTTCGCTTCGTCCAAAACTTTCGATTCGTCCACCAATCAAACCATCATAATTTTACGAAAACTCCCTAATATTTATAAAAATTAACCCATGGTCCTTTAATATATTGTAATTTTGCGAAAACCCTCTAATATAATCGTAGAGTTCGTAACCAGTATGGTATGTGTATTTTCTATAAAACGTGTGTGTCACACGTGTGTTCTTGCTAGTAGAATGTAAAGTGATCTTACGATCCGTACATAAATTTGTGAGAAGAGTAAAATACATCAGCGGTCCTCAAACTTATCATGGGGCCTCATCTAGGTCCGTAAACTCTCAAAATACACATTAGCATCCCTAAACTTGCTAAAGTATGTCATTTAGGTCCAAAATTCTAAAAATACCCTATATTGTTGATGTTTGTTAATCTCTTGATCTATAGTTACGCTATGATACAATCAAATTAAATTCTCTAACTATTGTGATGGAAAGAACTGATCTCATGAGAGAAATAGTACGAAAGATCATGCTCAATTGCCAGCCATGCCATTATACATAGGGGTATTTTCGAAACTTTAGACCTAGATGACACAGTTTAGCAAGTTTAGGAACTTAAATGTGCATTTTAAGAGTTTAGAGACCCAGATGACATACGAGATAAGTTTAAGAATTGGTCATGCAGTTTACTCTTGTGAGAATATGCTTTCTATATTTAAAAAAAGGCACGGTGGAGATTTTCATCGAAAAAAATCCAACAATTTTCAACAATCTATCGGACGACAGTTTCCTGAAGAAAAAAATGCACATTTATCAGCTCTATCACTTTATGCACCATTCCAGTTAAATCTTAATACAAGTTGTAATAATATCTCTAGTCTAATCATTGGGAAACGAAGTTGGAATTAGCAATTCATTGAAACAAGAAAGGATAACCAAAAGATATCTATTTTAAGTCTATCATTATCTATGGCTAAGATAAATTTTAGATGATATTTCTACCACGAAACTTTATTTATTTTCTTCCCCAAATGCTAAGGAGAATAAGAGGGAAGTCAAAAGAAAAGGCTATTTTGGAGTTCTATCACTAATATGCTGGTAATTTCCAAGTCTTTGTACCATAAAAACTTTTAAAAGAAAGAAATTGTACCCTCCGTACTGGTAAAGAAAGACGTTTAGGACAGCGATACGGTCTTCAAAACACAACTTTGACTTCTTATTTCTATAAAAATATTTATCAAAAAGTGATACATGTATACTTTTATGAAAGTATTTTTCAAAATAAATCTATTCATATAACTTTAACTATTTCAAACTCAACAACTTAAAAGTTATTCATGATTTATATTCTCAAAGTTTGACTCAAACATTATCCTAAACGTCTTTCTTTACCAATATGGAGGGAGTATTATTTAGCAGGAGTTGATCCATGGAATATGAATATGATAGTGATATGGACCCATGTAATATACGTGTACTTTATACACGATTGTTGAAAGGAACTAATATACCTTCCATGCATGAACCGAAAATTGCTACCTTCTTTTGGTGAAAAGCGTTTGTTATCACGTCAGCACACACCGTACGTATAGGGAGCAACATGACCCGGGACGTTGACGAGAGCTCGCCTCATCATCCCGATCGACAACGAACCACAGTGAACAATCGGCGGGGTACACGCATTCATTCGGGCCGCATGCATCGTCGTCTTCCGGTCCGGTCCGGTCCGGCCCGCACGACGCGACGCGACGTGCCACTGGCCCGTGCGTGGGTACGTTATGCGTGCTCCCGCTCTGGCACGTGTCCACGCTTGGGCCAAAAGCTAGCTACTCGTTGGACATATGCATATGCAGGGCCACTGCCCTTTTTAAGAGCCTTTCCCCGCTTAGGGGACCGAAATATTAAGGCACATCTGCTATATTTGGTACAAAGGTTGGCCAGCACATTGGCATCCTCTGATCGATCTCGGTTCCATCCAAAATTCTAAGTAGTATACACGTCGTCACGATGGTTTTCAGATCGGGTGACAATTTTCTCAACAGGTTCAGAAAAAGTAAGTTCTCCAGAATAGAATGATTGTATACTGCATAATTGTTTGTACACAGTTATACATATGTACTAATTCCTGATATATTGATGGGTAAGCTGAGAACAAATTTGGCTCTGATATGACGTGTGCTTTGGTTGAGTAGGGTGCAAGTCAGATAGATCTGTCGTGATTCTTCAAGCTGTGTTCATCAATGTTTAAAGGGTTTTTGTTTCTACATTGCTTGAAGACGATATTCTCACACCAAACATTCTGCAGTGAATGATTGCACCATTCAAAACATTAGCATGGTTTTTCCGAAAAGCAACTCCAGACTCTAGATTCCACACTGTACTGGCTAAAATTATTAAGGTTTTAAAAAATAAGGTTTCCAAAAGGCAACATTAACCTTGAGGATGAAAGGTTTCTCACAAAAATGGGGACAATGGATTGAGGCTTTCACCCAGCGGGGTCACGTCGGTATCAAAATAAATGATCAGATAGGCCAAAAATTCCAAACGTTGAAGGGTCTAAGACAAGGAGATCCTCTGTCACCCATACTGTTTAATATTGTTGTGGATATGCTAGCCGTCATCATTAATAGAGCCAAAGAAGAAGGACATGTTTCAGGGGTGGTACCGCATCTAGTTGATGGAGGTCTATCCATCTTACAATATGCGGACGACACAATTCTTTTTATGGATCATGATTTTGTTAAAGCCACTAACATGAAGTTACTATTGTGCGCATTTGAACAATTATCTGGTCTCAAAATTAACTTCCATAAAAGCGAAATATTTTGTTTCGGTCAGGCTAAGGAATGTGAACAACAATATGCGGAATTATTTGGGTACCAATCTGGGTCTTATCCCTTTAGATATCTTTGAAAGTGCATCTAGGCATTTAATCTATTTTGGTGATTAATGGCAATAGAAATTCGGATATGATGTTGTGCTTGAGTTGTGCAGGAATAAAATGAAATAAAGAGAAAGATAGCACAAAAGGAAGTACCCCAATTCTTTTTGATATGGTGGAAGACTCAATTGGCAATTTAAATTCTATTTTCCTTTTGAAATTGAGTATAGGACCACCGTACTATCAAGGGGGACGTAGTTGATGATTTCCAGTTGCTAAAAGTGCTTTGCTTGAGATGAAAAATTCTTTAGAGCCACAAAAACACTTCACTAACCCCTTTCCTGCGTGGCCGGATCTTAGGCCAGAAGATCCGACCAGGAGTTCCGGGGCGCTCGGCCTTGGGATTTTCCTGGCCGGATGATCCGACCGGAAGTTCCGGGCCGCTCGGCCTTGGAATTTTTCCTGGCCGGATGATCCGACCCTGGTCGGAACTTACCTGACTTAGCCGTTTTTTCAGCCTCGGAAGTGTCATGAGTACATGTTCCGGCCCCTGGCCGGATGATCCGACTGCAAGTTCCGGCTGGCTCTGTCTTGAGATTTCTTTGGGCCGGAAGTTCCGGGGTCGCCCGGAAGATCCGACAACTGGTCGGAAGATCCGGCCCTCGGAACTTACCTGGAGTTTTTCTTACTCGGTTCTGTTGCTTATCGGAAGATCCGACCACATGTCGGAAGATCCGGTACCCCTTCGCAGTGAACTTAACGGTCACATTTTGGGGGGTTGGTATTTATACCCCTCACCCCCCCCCCTCATTCACTTGAGCGGCCCACACTGACCTAACACGAGACAAACTCCCACTTGAGCATTCACTCCACCTCTCTACTCCCTTCCAAGGCTTGATTCTTCCTAGATTCACCTAGGGTTTGAGTGAGAGAGAAGATTTGAGGTGTGAGACTTGTGCAACCTTGAGCCCTTCACTAGTTCATCTCTCAAGCACTTGAAGCACTTGGATTCATCGATTTGCGTTTGTTACTCTTGGAGCTTGCTCCTAGACGGTTAGAGGTGCCGGTGAACTCCCATTATCTTGTGGTTTGAGTCCCGGAAGTTTGTATTACCCTCTCTCTTCGTGGGAGCACATAGTAAGTAACTCAATCCTCCTTTGTGGTTGATTGGGAGAGACTTGGGGTTAGTGTGACAGCCCGGCTCTTTGTGAGCATCTCAACGGAGACGTAGCTCCTTTGTGGAGTGAACTTCGGTAGAAAATCCTTTGTCTCCACTTTCATTCTTGTTCATATTGCTTCTATATCTTGATTTATCCCGATCTACTTATTTGTGGTTATACTCTGATATTGATCATATATAGAAGGTTCCATACATCATTTGTGAGCTTTGTATTCAAGTGGAATTGTCAAAAGGTCATTAGTTTTCAAATCTCGAAGTATACTTGAATTGCCTGTCGGAAGATCCGGCTTTCCATCGGATCTTCCGGTATTCTGTCCCAGTCGGAAGATCCTGTACAGTGTCGGATCTTCCTGGCCGGAAGATCCGAGACTGTGTCGGATCATCCGACTTTCTGACAGTTTTCGGAGGATTTTTGCAGGAATTTTAAACAGGCCTATTCACCCCCCCTCTAGGCCTAGTGTTGGTCCTTTCAATTGGTATCAGAGCATAATCCCTTGTTTAGGCTTAACCGCTAAGGGAAAACACTATGGCCGGTATGGGAGATGTATCCGAGATGGCTTCCGCCCACAAAGATAAACATCCGACGCCCGTTGAGTCAAGCTCAAGCGATGATGAATTCAACATTAGCGATGTTGATGAGAGCTTGGATGAACAAGAAAAGAAAAAACAAAGAAGGGAGAAGATAAGGAAGAAGATCAAGGAGAAGGCCGAAAGAGAGGCACAAAAGCTTTTCAAGAAGAAGATACGAGAAAGAGACGCTCTCGACGGACTTCACTCGGTGTCTTATCGATATGAGACATCTTCTTCTAACAAATCTTTTGACCCTTCTAGTCTTAATTTTTCATCCATTCCAATGGGCAAAGTCCCCAAATTCAATGGGATTGACTATGCCCGATGGAGTGATGATATGAAAATTTACTTGCATGGTCTTCATCCATCTCTTTGGACTATTGTGAATATAGGTGTTGACAAGAGTGCAACGCCAAGTCGTGAACAAGAATACGACATCTTCCGCAACTCTCAAGCCGTGACCGTGCTTAGGAGTGCTCTAAGCACTTATGAGTACAACAAGATTAGAGGAATCGATAGTGCCAAAGAGCTATGGGACACTCTTCGAATGGCTCATGAAGGATCGGAAGAAGTCAAGGAAGGCAAGGTGGATCTCCTACAAGGAGAACTAGAAGCTTTCGTCATGAAGAAGGATGAGTCCTTGCAAGAAATGTATGATCGATTGAAGCTCCTAGTCACCGAAATTAGGATGCTTGGAAGCAATGATTGGGGCGAGAACAAGGTCACAAAGAAACTGCTTAGAGCATACGCACCCAAGAACCCAATGCTTGCCACAATGATTAGAGAAAGTGACAAGTTCAAGACAATGGTGCCTATGGAGCTATTCAACAAGTTGCAATATCATGAAATGAATAGCTTGGATGTGACAAGGTCTATCCAACAAACCGAAGTCAAGACCATAGCTCTCAAGGCCGAACCTAGCAAGAAGGTTGAGTCAAATGAGAAGACCTCAACTTCCAAAAGGAGTGAAGATTCAAATGATCATGAGAGCACCGATGAAGAAACCGCTATGATGGTTAGAAACTTCAAGAGATTCATGAAGGCAAGAGGTGAAAAGAAGAGCTTCTCTCAACGAAGATGCTATGAGTGTGGGGAGAAAGGTCACTTCATTGCCGATTGTCCCCACAAGAAGAATGACAAGGATAACAAGAAGCTCAAGGACAAGACCGATGACAAAGACAAGAAATACAAGGAGAAGAGTCGAGATTACAAGAAAAAATTTGGAAGCGCTCACGTCGGCGAAGGTTGGGATTCATCAAGTGATGACTCCGGCGATGAAGAAATGGCCACTTGTGCCATTCAAGCTCCTACATCAACTCCACGACTCTTCAACTACATCAATGAGAGTGATGACGAAGCACCCATGTGCCTCATGGCTCAAGGGTCTAAGGTATTGGACACCACACCACCTCTCTCATCCACTCCTTTGTCATCTAGAAACATTGAAAATGATCTAGATAGTGAAGAAGCCGAACATGAGAAAAACATGATAAAGAAGTTCGGAAAAGATGGCTACAAGTTTATTAAAAAGCTACTAGAGAAAATTGAGAAAAGAGAGGAGTCTCTTGATAGACAAGAAGAATTGCTCATCCTTGAAAAGGAGAGAAACCTTGTCCTAGAAGAGGCTCTAGTTGAGGAGAAATTCAAGGTTGAGAAATTGACTTATGAGTTATCTCATGCCAATGACTCACGAGAGAAGATGTCAAAGGAATTGTCTTTGACAAATGACTCTCTAACTAACCTAAAGAGTGCTAAAAGTGAGCTTCAAGAAAGGCATTCAAGCCTAGAGATCAAATACAAAGATCTAGAAGTCAATTTTAGCTCACTTTGGGAAAGTGCCAAGAACAACTCCAAAACAACTCTTGACTCAAGTGGCTCTACTAGTGAAGGTTGCTCAAGATGTTATAAAATTGATTTAGATGCTTGTGCAACTAACATTTCTAAGCTAGAAGAGAAAGTCAAGGCTAAAGATGCTCAAATCCAAAAGTTGAACAATGCCATTGGCCAAGACCAAGGTAAGGGCAAGAGTGTATTCGAGACCCACCCGGCATATAAAGCCGGTAGATATGGTACCATCAAGGATGGGCTTGGGTACACTCGAGGTGGAAAGACCAATGGGACAAAGAAGGAAAGAGGTCGTGATGTGACATTGTTCACCAAGGGGACCAATCTAGGTGAACTAATGGATGCGGCTCATGGGTCGGTAAGGTCCATGGAGCACTTGCCAATGGCAAAAGCATCTAGTCAAGATGTCAAGATTAAGACCAAGAAGGAAGAAAAGATTATTGAGCACAAGCCATCGCCAAACTACTCCATTGACTATATGGTCACTTGGGACCAAAATGGGAAGATGGTGGTAAAGTATATAGGTGCTCATACTAGGAAGATGATAAGTGTGTGGGTGCCCAAAATATCAAAAGCTAACACTCAAGGACCCAACCACTTTTGGGTACCTAAGTCCAAGGCTTAAACTTGTTTTGTAGGCATATTCCTCCGGTGGACCTTCGTGGTTGTTGGATAGTGGATGCTCAAATCATATGACCGGAGAAAGGAATATGTTTGCAAAGCTACAAGAGTATGACTCACCCGTTGAGAAGATCACATTTGGTGACAACAATCTTGGTGATGTCATAGGTCAAGGTGAAATAGCTATCTCACACGACTCATCTCTTTCAAATGTTTATCTTGTTGATTCTTTGGGATACAACTTGTTGTCCGTCTCACAACTTTGTGAGAAGGGTTACAATTGTCTCTTTACTAACGAGGGTGTGAGTATCCTAAGAAGGGAGGATTCCTCTATTGCTTTTACGGGTCGACTCAAGGGAAAACTTTACTTAGTTGATTTCACAACTAGTAAAGTGGAACCGAAGACTTGTTTAGTGGCAAAATCTAGCTTGGGTTGGCTTTGGCATCGCCGGCTAGCTCATGTTGGGATGAGGAACTTGGCCAAACTTCAAAAGGATGAACACATCCTAGGACTAACAAATGTTGTTTTTGAGAAAGATAGATTATGTAGTGCTTGTCAAGCCGGGAAGCAAGTTGGCGCTCCACACCCACCCAAGAACATTTTGACTAGCTCAAGACCACTCAAGTTACTTCATATGGATTTATTTGGACCGGTTGCTTATGTTAGCATTGGCGGGAACAAGTATGGACTTGTCATTGTAGATGACTTTTCCCGTTTCACATGGGTCTTCTTTTTGCAAGACAAGAGTGAAGCTCAAACAATCATCAAGAGATTCATTAGAAGAGCTCAAAATGAGTTTGAGTTGAAGATCAAGCATATAAGAAGTGACAATGGGACGGAGTTCAAGAACACAAATGTTGAAGAGTTTCTTGATGAAGAGGGAATCAAGCATGAGCTTTCCGCGCCATACACACCTCAACAAAATGGCATTGTTGAGAGGAAGAATAGGACTTTGATTGAGATGGCACGGACCATGCTTAATGAGTACAAGACTCCGGATAACTTTTGGGCCGAGGCGGTTAGCACGGCTTGCCATGCCACTAACCATCTCTATCTTCAAAAGTACTTGAACAAGACTCCATACGAGATCCTAACCGGTAACAAACCAAAGGTGCACTACTTTCGAGTCTTTGGTTGCAAATGTTACATTCTTAACAAGAAAACCAAAAGCTCAAAGTTTGCACCTAAGGTTGATGAAGGCTTTCTACTTGGTTATGGTACTAACGAACACGCCTACCGTGTTTTCAACAAAACCACCGGTTGTGTTGAGATCACGGTAGACGTAAAATTTGATGAATCAAACGGCTCTCAAGTAGAGCAAGTTATAAATGACCTTGTAGATGAAGTCCCGCCAAATCAAGCTATCAAGAACTTGAGTTTAGGAGAAGTGAAGCCCCAAGAGACTCAAAATGAAGATGAAGAACAAGACCAAGATCCGGAAATCATGTTCAACATCGACCCGTCATCATCAACAAGAGTTGAACCACCAAGCTCATCACAAGATCAAGTCCAAGATCATGGTGACGATCATGACCAAGGCATTGATCAAGGGGGAGCTCAAGGTGAAGATGCTCAAGATGTTGAGATACATCATGAAGAAGATGGTGATGGACCCATCCAACGTCAATCAACATTCCCACATCCAAGAGTTCATCAAAGTGTTCAACGGGATCATCCCGTTGACAACATTCTAGGGAGCATCCAAAGAGGGGTAACCACTCGTTCACGCTTAGCAAATTTTTGTGGATTTTACTCGTTTGTCTCCTCTTTGGAACCTCTCAAGGTAGAAGAAGCTCTTGGAGATGCGGATTGGGTTATTGCAATGCAAGAAGAGTTGAACAACTTCACAAGAAATGAAGTATGGGAATTAGTCCCAAGACCCAAGCAAAATGTGATTGGCACCAAGTGGATTTTCCGGAACAAGCAAGATGAGAATGGTGTTGTCACAAGAAACAAAGCAAGATTGGTTGCTCAAGGTTTCACTCAAATTGAAGGGCTTGATTTTGGTGAGACATATGCTCCGGTGGCAAGGCTTGAGTCAATTCGTATCCTTTTGGCCTATGCATCTCATCACAACTTCAAGTTGTATCAAATGGATGTGAAGAGTGCATTTTTGAATGGGCCTCTCGGGGAGCTAGTATATGTGGAGCAACCACCGGGATTTGAAGACCCCAAGAAACCTGACCACGTCTACAAACTCCATAAGGCGCTCTATGGGCTTAAACAAGCACCTAGAGCATGGTATGAATGCCTTAAGGATTTTCTTCTCAAAAATGGCTTTGTGATGGGTAAAGCCGATTCTACTCTCTTCACTAGGAAAATAGACAAAGATTTGTTTGTTTGTCAAATTTATGTTGATGATATAATCTTTGGTTCTACTAACGAAACTTTTTGTGAAGAGTATAGTAAGATAATGACCAAGAGATTTGAGATGTCAATGATGGGGGAATTGAAGTTCTTTCTCGGATTTCAAATCAAGCAATTGAAGCATGGCACGTTCATATGTCAAACCAAATACACAAGCGATATGCTCAAAAAGTTTGACATGGCCAATGCTAAGCCCATCAAGACCCCTATGCCGGTGAATGGTCATCTTGATCTAAATGAGGAAGGCAAATCCATCGATCAAAAGGTATATCGCTCCATGATTGGTTCTTTGCTTTACCTTTGTGCATCTAGGCCGGATATTATGCTTAGTGTGTGCATGTGTGCAAGATTTCAAGCCAATCCTAAGGAATGTCATCTAATGGCTGTTAAGAGAATTTTTAGATATTTAGTGCATACTCCAAACCTTGGCTTGTGGTATCCCAAGGGCTCCACTTTTGATCTACTTGGCTACTCCGATTCGGATTATGCCGGTTGCAAAGTAGATCGGAAGAGCACCACGGGGACTTGCCAATTTCTTGGTAGGTATTTGGTGTCATGGAGCTCTAAGAAACAAAATTCCGTTGCGCTTTCCACCGCCGAGGCCGAGTATGTTGCAGCCGGTGCTTGTTGTGCTCAACTACTTTGGATGAGGCAAACCTTGAGTGACTTTGGTTGTGAATTCAAAAAATATCCCACTCTTGTGTGACAATGAGAGTGCCATAAAACTAGCAAACAACCCCGTTCAACACTCAAGAACCAAGCACATAGACATTAGACATCACTTCCTTAGAGATCATGAAGCCAAAGGAGATATCGCCCTATGCCATGTTGGAACCGAAAAACAATTAGCCGATATCTTCACCAAGCCTCTTGATGAGCAAAGGTTTTGTTCCTTGAGGAGTGAGCTAAATATCTTGGATTCTCGTAACTTGGCTTGACTTATTGCATACACAATTGATTGATGCCTAGACTAGAAGAAAAATGATTTTATTCTATTTTCTTTGGTGTGAGTTTTTCAAAACTTTGATCTTGTGATCGTTGGATCATGTCTTGTCTCAAGTTGATCATGGTTAATTTGTTGATTGTTTGTTGCTGATCAACCTTGGGACAAGTTTCTTACCTGTTCATAAGCAAGTTCTCTCAATTTCGTCAATCAAAACTCATCGTGCAAAATCATCTTTGTGACGCATCTCTTCTGGACCGGATCTTCCGACATACCCCCGGAACTTGCCTCTGGAAGTTCCGGGGGGCTCTGTCTCAAATCATCCTCTCTGAAAAATTTTCGGATCTTCCGACACTTTGTCGGATCATCCGGACCTGGGAGCCCTCGGAACTTCCGGGGCTGATCTTCCTGGTTCTGTCTCTGTCGGATCTTCCGACCCTTCATCGGATCTTCCGGCCTGTGCGCAAATAAATACCTGGACCGAACCGTTTTCCCTCTCATTCGTTCTCTCTTCCTCCACCAACGCCTCCTCCCTCCCTCACTTCACCCCATACGGCGATTTGAAGATTGGACCGTGGTTTTCTTCGTCAAGTGGCATCCTTTGATTCCCCAACACTCCAAGACTCTATTCCTCTCGGATCTTCCGGAGTTTTCGCGGGAAATCTCAACGGTATTGATTCAAAATCCTCATCGCCCGATCTCGCAATGTAGGAAGTTCTAGTGGTTTTCCCTTGGTGAATCATCTCATATACATGTCTAGAATACTTCCCTATGATTTCACGAAATTTTGTGGGCTCCATCTACTGTTCCTGAGTCGCTAGGGTTTGGCCCGACTCTGTCGGATCATCCGACTATGGGCCGGAAGATCCGAACCCCCGGATCTTCCGACCCATTTGCCGGAAGATCCGACCAAGTCGTGCCCTGTCCTATCAACTTAGTTGCAAATCCTTGTTCCAATCTCTAAACATGCTCTCTCATATCTTATCAGATGGTTAAAGAGAAGGTTACGCAGAAAAAGACCACATCTTTGACAGTGCGTCCAAGTACCGTTCGTACTAAGAGCTCGTTCCATCCTCCCAGCGGTTCATCCTCTGAACCGGACACTAATTCAGATGGGGAGATTAGAGAAGTTGGCAAGGACAAGAGGTCAATGAAGGAAACAACTTCTCGTTCCGTTCGCGGAAGAGCTCAGTCTAATGTGCAGGGGCGCAAGATTCCGCCTCGTCCAAGGATGAAGAGGGCTAATCAAGGAGAAGGACCGGGGACTTTGTACAATGATGACATTGACATATCTTTTCTGACTCAAAACTTCATTAGCACTGCCATCCCTTTTCGGCACCCTCAAGACAGTTCACCGGTCAACTTTAAATTAGCACAGAATAGCATGAAGCCGCTCAGATTCAGTGCACATGAGGATCCTAGGAGCATTCAGTACAAGCCATTCAAGGGTGATCCACGTTTTTGGTTTTCACATCAAGCCGACTGGTATGAATCAGTAATTCTGAAGATGACCCGAATTTGCACTCCTATGTATTGGGTCGATTGGAAGTACTTGAGGAGCTTCCCACCACCACTCAAGCCAGTTGTTGATGATGTTTACGAGCGGTGTGTGGAGATGGATGTAGACAAGCTGATGGCTTTTGAGTGCTCATACAACGAGGAGGTCATCGCCCAGTTTTATGCAACTCTATGGGTAGATGAGGACAGATATGAGATGCATTGGACCTTGTGTGGAAAACGCCTCTCCATATCTCTGCATGACTTTGCTGGCTTGTTTGGGCTTGCTGAGGAGACTGCTTATGCCCATACAAGCAATGATCGCAGCAAAGTTGATCTTCATCTTGGCAGGATTTTAGATGACACAAAGCTGGCGTTCATGTATGATCATGCATATGGTGAAGTTGTGTTTGGGAAATACAAGGGTCTTTCTCCTTTCTACAAGTTGCTGAATCAGCTTTTTAGAGGGACCTTGTATCCGAGAGCAGGAGATGCGGATAACATTTCAAAGAGGGCCAAGAACTTGTTATTTCAAATGGCCCCTGGAAAGCCTAAGTTCAAAGTGTTCAATTTCATTTGGAATGAAATCATTTACTGCTCCTATGATGCTTCTAGCGGCTGTCACTACGCCCCATACATCTTCCATATGATCCAACATGTGACTGGGATGAGCATCTTGTCTGACAAGCCTCATTTTGCATACAAATCCCCTCCAGGCAAGATTTCCCAACTCCTGAAGATTAAGTCTAAAGCATATCAGGGTGCTCCTACTTCATCCTCTCGAGGTGGTTCATCTTCCCAAGCTCCTCCATCTGCCGCTCCGGCTTCCTCTAGTGGTCCCTCCTATGCACCAAAAGGCAAGACGAGCAAGTTGGATTTTCTGCTTCAAGGCGTATTTTCTTGCTTCAACATGTGCAAGCATGAAGTTAAGAGGTCCCATGAGCGTGAGAAGCGTGCTGAGCATGACAGATACATGGCGGATAAGCGCCACAAGGAACTTCTTGACAAATTAAACATGCCACATTCTCCCGTTCATCCACTCCGGGAAGTTACTCCTCCACCCTCTTTTGCAAATCCTTGGGAGGATTACTCACAGGAGTATGTCTTTGGTGCCTCTCAATACCAAGGACAAGGAGAAGAGGAGATAGTAGAAGAGGAAGAAGAAGTTGAAGAAGAAATAGCGGAAGAAGAAACTGAGGAAGAAGAAGAGGAATATGTCAGTGAGCCCGAGACGGATGAGGATCGTCGCAAGGGCAAGACCGTTGTAGCCGATGATGATGAGAGCGACGATGATGAGGATGACGACGACGAGTAGCTTCCTTTTTGGTCTTTGATGACAAAGGGGGAGTGAATTTGGGCCACATCGTTTCTTATCTATCTTTCATTCTTGTTGAGCTTGTGAACTTGCAGGAATTGAATTTGTGTTATGCTTGGTGTGCCAAGTGAAACTCTTATTTGTAAGACTTAATTTGGTTATTGCTAGTGTGATGTTCATTTCGTTATCTATTTCATTGTGAGATGCTTATGCTTGATGTGATGTTATTTCTCACTTTATTGTTGTGAATATCTTGTCATATGCATCACGATGATTTTATCACACCATGCACAAATTGAGGGGGAGCTACTACATGTATTTTATTCCTTTTATGCACCCAAATTTGTATTGTCATCAATCACCAAAAAGGGGGAGATTGAAAGTGCATCTAGGCATTTAATCTATTTTGGTGATTAATGGCAATAGAAATTCGGATATGATGTTGTGCTTGAGTTGTGCAGGAATAAAATGAAATAAAGAGAAAGATAGCACAAAAGGAAGTACCCCAATTCTTTTTGATATGGTGGAAGACTCAATTGGCAATTTAAATTCTATTTTCCTTTTGAAATTGAGTATAGGACCACCGTACTATCAAGGGGGACGTAGTTGATGATTTCCAGTTGCTAAAAGTGCTTTGCTTGAGATGAAAAATTCTTTAGAGCCACAAAAACACTTCACTAACCCCTTTCCTGCGTGGCCGGATCTTAGGCCAGAAGATCCGACCAGGAGTTCCGGGGCGCTCGGCCTTGGGATTTTCCTGGCCGGATGATCCGACCGGAAGTTCCGGGCCGCTCGGCCTTGGAATTTTTCCTGGCCGGATGATCCGACCCTGGTCGGAACTTACCTGACTTAGCCGTTTTTTCAGCCTCGGAAGTGTCATGAGTACATGTTCCGGCCCCTGGCCGGATGATCCGACTGCAAGTTCCGGCTGGCTCTGTCTTGAGATTTCTTTGGGCCGGAAGTTCCGGGGTCGCCCGGAAGATCCGACAACTGGTCGGAAGATCCGGCCCTCGGAACTTACCTGGAGTTTTTCTTACTCGGTTCTGTTGCTTATCGGAAGATCCGACCACATGTCGGAAGATCCGGTACCCCTTCGCAGTGAACTTAACGGTCACATTTTGGGGGGTTGGTATTTATACCCCTCACCCCCCCCCCCTCATTCACTTGAGCGGCCCACACTGACCTAACACGAGACAAACTCCCACTTGAGCATTCACTCCACCTCTCTACTCCCTTCCAAGGCTTGATTCTTCCTAGATTCACCTAGGGTTTGAGTGAGAGAGAAGATTTGAGGTGTGAGACTTGTGCAACCTTGAGCCCTTCACTAGTTCATCTCTCAAGCACTTGAAGCACTTGGATTCATCGATTTGCGTTTGTTACTCTTGGAGCTTGCTCCTAGACGGTTAGAGGTGCCGGTGAACTCCCATTATCTTGTGGTTTGAGTCCCGGAAGTTTGTATTACCCTCTCTCTTCGTGGGAGCACATAGTAAGTAACTCAATCCTCCTTTGTGGTTGATTGGGAGAGACTTGGGGTTAGTGTGACAGCCTGGCTCTTTGTGAGCATCCCAACGGAGACGTAGCTCCTTTGTGGAGTGAACTTCGGTAGAAAATCCTTTGTCTCCACTTTCATTCTTGTTCATATTGCTTCTATATCTTGATTTATCCCGATCTACTTATTTGTGGTTATACTCTGATATTGATCATATATAGAAGGTTCCATACATCATTTGTGAGCTTTGTATTCAAGTGGAATTGTCAAAAGGTCATTAGTTTTCAAATCTCGAAGTATACTTGAATTGCCTGTCGGAAGATCCGGCTTTCCATCGGATCTTCCGGTATTCTGTCCCAGTTGGAAGATCCTGTACAGTGTCGGATCTTCCTGGCCGGAAGATCCGAGACTGTGTCGGATCATCCGACTTTCTGACAGTTTTCGGAGGATTTTTGCAGGAATTTTAAACAGGCCTATTCACCCCCCCCCTCTAGGCCTAGTGTTGGTCCTTTCAATCTTGGTATTCCGATGCATTATAGGAAACTTGGTAATTCAGATTGGAATGTGATAGAGGAAAAATTTGAAAAGAAACCGTCGAGTTGAAAAGGAAAGCATATGTCAGTTGGCGGGAGATTGGTATTAATCAATTCCGTTCTAACTAGCCTAGCGGTGTTTATGCTTTCTTTCTTCGAGGTACCAAAAGGGGTTCTGGAAAAACTAGATTACTACAGATCGAGATTCTTTTGGCAGTCTGATGAACATAAGCGAAAATATAGATTAGCCAAATGGAATATCCTCTGTCAACCAAAAGAAGTGGGAGGTTTAGGAATTAAGAACATGGAGATCCAGAACCAATGTTTACTTAGTAAATGGTTATTTAATCTTATCAACATGGACGGTTTATGGCAGCAGTTATTAAGAAACAAGTATTTACGCTCTCATACTATAACACAAGTAGAGAGGAAACCAGGTGATTCTCACTTCTGGTCAGGACTGATGAAGGTGAAACAAACCTTTTTCAACTTTGGTGCTTTCCAATTAAACGATGGAAAACAAGTCAGGTTTTGGAAGGACAAATGGTTGGGGGACTTTACCTTAGAGCAGCAGTACCCGTCGTTGTTTCATATTGCTAGAAGGAAATATGATATGGTGGCCTCGGTTTTTTCTAGGATTCCTCTCAATGTATCTTTTAGAAGATCATTAGTAGGGCCGAATTTAAACCTTTGGCATAATCTTGTAAGTAGAATTAGCCACGTACAGCTGAACGACAGAAGTGATACCTTTAAATGGAACCTCAATGCATCTGGTTTGTTTTCTGTCAATTCAATGTATTCGGCTCTCATCACCAATGGCAATATACAACGCAATATGCAAATATGGAATCTAAAGATACCGTTAAAAATCAAAATATTCATGTGGTATTTAAGGAGAGGTGTTATCTTGACGAAGGATAATTTAGCTAGGAGGAACTGGAATGGGGGTAAATTATGTTCCTTTTGTTCTAACGAGGAAACCATTCAGCACCTCTTTTTTGATTGTCATATGGCCAATTTCCTTTGGAGAGCTGTTCAGATTGCTTTTAACCTTCGAAAACCTCGTAGCTTTAATTATATGTTTCACAATTGGCTGGTAGGTTTGAATAGAAAGTTAAAGAGCCAACTATTAGTTGGCGCCTCGACATTATGCTGGGCACTATGGCTTAGTAGGAATGATTTGGTCTTTGACAAAACCCCCCAAAAAACTTACTTACAGGTACTGTTCAGAGGAACCTACTGGCTTCGATTCTGGGCGCAGCTACATCGGCATGAACAGGACAGACAAGTAATAAAAGACGCCGCCCAAGCATTGGAGGCTCTGGGCATGCGTCTCTTTGCTCACCATGGATGGAGATATAGTAATAGGATTACGAATTAATTCTCTCATCAAACTGTGTGGTGTGATTTATTTGGTTACGTTGTGAGATTGCAGACGGAAGCGCTGCAGATGTGTAAACAAGGGTTGTAGCCGTTATGGTCAAGGCCGGATTTTCTTTTCCATTATCTAAAAAAAAGGCAACATTAACATTAAGTTGGAGCAATGATATGTTTGAAGAAAATACTTACAAGTAATTAACTAGAGCTATTTTGTTCATTCGACCTACTTAATACCATGAAATAACTAAATATTAATTGGTAGCAGATAAATAAATCCCTTCATAGCTGGATTTTGGAAAAGTGCATGTCAAATTAAAATAACCACATTACAATCTACAGGATTTGTTGATTTATTCAGCTCTTAGCTAGTTTTCCTGATTTATGATTACCCTGCTGGTGCATTGAACCTTGCATGCCAACCTTTTTTCATAGCTCTTCATATAGTCCACGCTGATATCTCATATCTGATAGTAAGTTTACCACTGGATAAACTAGTTAGCGCAAATATAGAAATAAGTTGGGATCGATAAGATTAACACGACCAAGGATATATAGTTACCTCAAGGAGTCTGTTAGGTTTCCCCTCCAAGAAGAGCAGACTAGCTATTCCTACATATACTAGCTATAGCCCTGTGGACAACCAAACCTTATCAGCAGTTGTTACTTTCACAAATATCTGTGGCGTACCGAAGAGCTTGTCAGTACAGCGACTACAGTCCATGGCCGTGCATCGGCGCATAGGCTAGCGACTCTTCCTCGCGAGGGTTCAAACCAGAGAAGCATGCAGCGCGTGGCGCGACGCGACGCGTTGGTGGCGGCCGCGGCATCGATCAATATACGGAAAAGCGTTTGTTGGCCAGTAAACGGACGGTGTGCGATCGATCGATAATCATTTGGTTCAGGATGCACAATCAAATAATAAGTGATGATACGATACCTTAATAAAGCTAGTTGGCAAGATTATATTGATTTTTCAGGCGGCCAGCTCTCCCGCTAGAACGGAAGCGCCGATCGGTCGACGCGGACTGTTCGTCCGCCGCGCGCGCGATCTTCCATTTTGTGGTTGGTGAGAGATCGATGCATCGCGCGCGTGTGCTTGTTGGATCGATCGATCGAGCCTTTTTCTCTAGCTGGTTACTAGATCTCTTCTTGTACTAGCTAGCTTAGTAGCAGCGTGATGACTGACTTGTGTGTGACCCATGACAAGAACACTGGATCTTAAGTAGTTGCACCCGGTCGGTCGACACAGGCCGGCACAGGCACAGCTAATTCAATTCGGCCACTGTGAGAAAGCCATCTCGTCGAGTGACAAGCATATCTACGAAACAGTGACACTCGACGCCGATGCATATATCCGATCCCATCGACCCGTCTGGATCTGACCCGGCCCGGGCCGGGGCTCAGCTCATGCATGTGCTGTCAGAACTCGGAAGCGGAGATGTTGTCCGTGTGCACCCCTCGTGCTTTTTTCTCACCGCCCGGCCGCTCATGAGCACGCCGGCCGTGCGTCGTGCCATGCCGACGAGCGAGGAACACCGACCGAGCGATCGAGTTCTCGCCAGATATCACTCCGGCCTCCCGATCTCGCTCGATCGGTGGCGCGAAGCTCCGAGGCGCGGACGACCACTCGCTCGTCGTCTCCACCGCGTTTCGCGATCGAGATCGACGTGACATGGCCGCGCGCGCTGTAGCCACACCGATCTCGACAGTATGTAGCAGCCCGATCACAAAGTTTTATTAGCACACGTGTCGATCAGAGATGACACACTTCTCATCATCAGTATCTTATTTACTGTAACTGACGATCTTTTTCCCGATGATTGTGACCAGTGAATCATGTCTCACCATGTACGATCTATTGACTCGTGTAATAGCCGTTTAACCTGGCATCCATCTGTTCTGTGATGATCTCGTTGAATATAAGAAACACTTTGTTGGGGACTGCGTTGTACGAAGAACGTACGTAGCATGCATGTACATGCATTTTAACCAGTTACAGGACTGTTCACTCTTCACTGTTGTGACTGAAATCATATATATCAACCTAAGCTTTGCTCTCAGCATGTACAACATGTACGGTTCATGATGATTATATTAATTTTTTTTGCACTTCTGCTCATGACCGTGTCATTGTCCGAGACATGACATGGAGACTTTTATGATCATATATACCGTATGCACGCACGTACTTGAACTAATTCCTCTTCAATTCATGGCGCTTTCAGCCGTTGGAAGAAGACCAGCCGTTTGCACTGTGCTAGAGGTAGCCTCGCAGGCCTCTCTGGACCTCTCATATACAAACTAACTTTATGTTGCACATCATCAGATTGATCAGATCATATCAGCACATGGACGACGAAATCTCGGAACCAACATGATCCCAAAAGCTATCAGCCAATTACAATGCAGCAAGCAAGCAAGCAAAGCATGCCATGCTGACTGCTTCTTTTCCCTTTCTTCGTGTTGATGTGCCATTTGAGTGAGCCAGCTTAATTAACCCAGACTCTCAGTGTCACACCGATCACCTATCTACCAAGCTCTTTCAGTGTACATGCGCCACGTTCCTGCGCCCGGGGCGTGGTCTCACATGCCGTGTCCTTGACCCCCAGTTGGCCGGCGTGTGTGCCTGTCCCCCGAGCGAGCGAGCGAGCTAATAGCACCGCCTCTATCCGGCCGGCCTGCCCCCAGCCCGGCCGTTGCTGTCCCAGGTGACGCACCCCGGCCAATGCAACTACGTGCGGTGTTGTGCGAGCGTTGATCGCGTCGATCCCGGATCGGGTTCGAAGTGGACGTCGATCAAATCGAATCGCCGCTGATCTCGCGCGCCGGCCGGGTCCGGCGCTCCTATGATCATGTCGCGCCGGCGCCGGCCATCCATCCACACCAGCTTGAAAGGCTCGCTCTCGATCTCATCAATCTCATCCGATGACCGATGGAGCACTGGCAGTGATACCGCCTCGTACGACTGAACGACGACTGCATGCGCGCGGCTACGTTACGCAGCACAGCCGCACAGGTGTCGGTCGCAGATTGCAAAGGCCACCTGGCTTGGAAACGCAGTATGTTATGTACTAGTTTTATCACGTACGTACAGAATTAAAGTTCACATGCACGCATGCAATGGACATGCAATGGGGTGTGGTGGTACTGTTTGCCGCAGAGCGAGTGTACACTGTACACGCATGCGTCCACCCCGCTTTTCTGCGCTTTTGCAGGTGGCGGGGGCACGTACTTTTGCAGTGAGTCATCAGAGCTAGACATCCAAGTGTAGGCTGCATGCATGTGTCTCGCCCCCCGGCGATCTGTCCTCCGGAGAGACGGGAAGGACCAAGGATAGAGAGAGAGAGAGAGATCGACGGACGGAGCTGCGGCTGTACACGTATAGGAGGCACAGCTTTGTCAGTCAGCCAGCCTCAGGTTCCCTGATCACACTCGCTGGCTGGCCTTTGTGGCCTTGGCCGCTTTCTCCTCTCTCGCTACGGCAACGGCTGAAACCGTCCGTGGGTGTGAGCGCGAGAGCTCGCGCGCGCCGGCGCGCTAGGCGACGCCACGGCGTTAGCTCCTCGTGACCTCTCCGCCTGCCTCATTGCTGACATGCGTGATGGGGATCCCCGGGCGCTCCCGTCTTTGCCCATGCCACACCCACTGGGAATTACGTGTATTCACACCAATATATATACACGTAACCTGTGTATGCAAGTAGGACTCTAGCTAGGCTGATATATACACGTACTAATGTGATAACACTTTGCTAGTAAGCTTCGTTATTGGTTCATCCCCTTAGGATATACGGTAAAGCTGCCATATGTACGCCTGCTCTGTGATCGCGCGGTCCATCAGTTTCCTGTGGTTGAGCAGACGGCACATCAAAACCTCTTTATTTCCCCTCTCTTCATCATACGAAAGCTGACCATCATCCTATTCACTAGATCCCAAATTCGCGGTGAATTAAGGGTAAATCGACCGGTTGGTTAACTAGGGATCTTTATATAAAATAAAAAACCCAAATTTTCTGTCTCGATCGATTGCGAGAGTACTGTTTTTTCTTTCATAATGAGAGTACGTACTGTTAACTGGGACCCGGCCGCTAGCTAAACGACGCCATCCACGCTTTTTAATTCTGTGCCATGCAAGAAGTATAAACACACAAGCAACACAAGTACTGCGTGCGTGCGTGGCTTCCCCATGGCTCTAGTAAGCTCCAGCGCGAGGCCCTGCTAATCATGCGTGGTCAATCGATCGCTACCAGCAAATCATTCCCAGGAGCTCGCTCGCTTCCTTGCGCGGCTGATGGCCGAGGCCATTAATTAATTAGCGCCGGCAATCATTCAGTCGTCTTTGCGCTCAATGATGCAGCAGCAAGTAGCATTCGACCGGCCGGCTGAATGGCTGATGGCGCTCCGTGCAGTGCCCGGCTAAGTGCTGGCCTCCAGCGACAGATAGATACGGTGGATATCTCTGTTCCAAGATAGTAGCTAGCTTATTGCTGCTCGTGCATATCGTAGGCATGCAGTCGGAACTCGGCGACGGATGGATCTATCTATCTACCGGATCGAGCCAGGGCGGGGGCGGGGCGTCACGTCACGTCCGGGCCACAATAATTTGTAGTTTCTCCATGATTGGAAAGGATCGACGGGCATGACACGTACGGGGGATAGCAAGCAAGCTATAGCGCAGGCGCACGCCGGCCACAAACTTGGCAAGCCCTGCTGCGTTGCGTACGCGCCGAGGAGAAAGCCAAGCCAAGCCAGGCTAGCTAGCTAATAGCTCGATCGTATCCAAATGTGGCGGAGTTCAGTTTGGAAACCGCTAGAAAAGACGGTACTTACGGAGAAAGCTAGCGTAGGCCTGCCGCTCGCGTTGCAAGCTGAGCTACAGCTGCTCCTTCGTCGTTTTACATGTGGATATATATGTGAGCGTTTATACATACTAGTATACCTTAAAAGCCTCGAAACGCTTAGATAGCTAGCTAGATAGATAGGTTGCGTGCGTCCAGCGAGGCCACCCACCCGCTCGATCGATCGATCCCGTTACGTTTCTTGCGCGCGCGATTTCATCATTTGTCCTGAAATGCGCCAGGTGTACGTCCAGAAATACACCCGGCGCCACCTGGCTATACGTGCGCCGGCGGCCTTTGGGATCTGTGCATCGCGGGACGGAGCTAGCTGCAGCTGGGGGTAACCCATGCATTAATTGCCGGCCGGCGGTTCCGATCCAGCGCCGCGAATCCGCAGGGCAGCAGAGAGGGAGATCGAGGAGCCTGTGCGCTGCGCCGGCTTGGGGTTGGCGGAGGCGCCCCGGAACGGAACACGTAAAGAGCACTTTTACCCCCGTCGGCGTCACATGACCTGCACCCGCGCGCCGCGCGCTCAGCTCTGAGGCGCCGGAGCACACGGCAGGCCGCCCGTGCGTTCATTCGTGGCACGTATCCATCGATCGGCGGCAGGTTGATCGACGTGGATCCGCCGAGCTGCCTCGCTTTCCTCCTTTGCTGGGGGGAGGAAACAAATATCGGGCCCCGCCGCCGTTACGCTCGTCCGATCCCAGCCGGCTCTGCTACCTGCTGCTGCTTCTAGAATCATATCTAGACGTTTTTTCCTCATCGCGGCCGGGCCGGGTTCGGCTCGGCTGGCCGCGCTTGCGTACGATGCCGCCCGCACGAATTTACTCAGTTGCGCGCGAGGCGTACCCGCCGCTCGATCACCACGCGGATCTGCCGGTATTCTTTTCTCTCTTTTTTTTTAGAAAGCGTGAGGGGGCCGTTACGAAAGGCAGCGATGACAGACAACTCGATCGTTTGTGTGTGTGACCGCCTCTGCTGCGTGCATGTCAACCAGCTAGCTCTAGCTGGGTGCCGGGCCGGGGCGCGTCACCGCCTCACCGGACGGACGCGCGTATCGGTGCGTGCCCGTTCTTTCCTCTGCTGCCAACACAACCAACGACCAGGAATAATGGCGACCAAAGCTTGGGCCGCCGCCTCTGCTAGTCTGGTGCATGTCACGGGGTCGATCGGGGGCGTTACGAGATTATCGCATCAAAAGCACCGCGGCTTTCGTCGCAAGCTGCCCCGAACCGAACCGACCCGACGACGTGTACACGCAATCACAAGATGGCCTCCAGCTCCACCATGCAGCGCCGGCGTACTCCACGAGCTACCGTGTATGTGTTGTGCGCTAGCTGCCCGAGTGCCCGGCCTCTCTCTCTCTCTCGGCGCCAAAAGCAAGCACGGCGCGACAAGTCAGTGTGTAATCATAGATCCAACGGGGGCCCCACGCCACTAATAACCCCCCTCTCTCCATCCCTCCCTGAGCTGCCTCTGCTCTCCCCTGCCCTCCCCCTCTCCCTATATATAGGAGGCCCTGCTGGTGCCTCTCCAAGAGCCCAAGGCAGCTGAGAGCCTCCTCCTCACATAGCGAAGAGCGAGCTCCTCTGCCCTCTGCTATACCTCCTCGATCCCTTGTCCTCCTCTCCACCAGCAGCACCACCGCCGCCGCCGCTTCTCCTCCACAGACTACCCACTGCAAGATCGAGGAGGAGGCCGGGCCGTATCTTGTGAGGGGAAGAGATAGAGGTTGATCGAGATGGCTTTCCTCAACATGGAGCAGCAGACCTGGGCCTTCACCTTCGGTATCCTAGGTAACAACTTACTGCATCCATCAGCCACGCGCACGCTACATTCATGTGTTCTGTCTTCTCGATCAGTTCCGCATTGTTTCTCCCATGTTCAGTTCCTTGAGACGCATACACACATGCCACCGTCTCCTACCAGAGGACACCATTTCCCAACCCCTTCCAGCAGGCTCAAAATCAAAGCAGTAATCACCCTTTCTCAGAGATTATTTGTTACTTTTAACCGGTAGTGGTGTCTAGTCATTCTCAGATGGCCACCTTAACCGGCATCGCACAGCACATACATGTCCTGGTCAAGCAATCTCTTTCCGAGCCACACCGTAGCAGCTGTAGCTAGCGTTACTGTCTCGAATAAAATGGAACCGCCAGGGCCAAGCTTTTAGTGCCTAATGAGGTGGTTAGTCCGAACAAAGAAAGCAATCCCATCATACATGTTACATGTACCTTCACGAGAACCGTACCGCGGGACATGATGAGTTTCTTTCTTCTACCTCCAGGAAACCTGGGATTGCTTAACTTCTTCGTGTTTCGTTTCTTTCTCCAAATCATTTGTTTTAACACAAGTATCTAATTTACGGCCTCTGTTCTATTGACTGACATATATAGATCTTGGTGTTTTGCTTGGTTTTATTTTTCAGGTAACATAATCTCACTGATGGTGTTTCTGTCACCGCTGTAAGTCACTCTACTTTGCCCTTTTTTACTGTACCTACGGTTATTGTTTTTTTTTCCTGATGGATGAACGGATCATATTTTATACTACTACTAGTATGTTGAGTTAAGGAGCATTGTTTATTCACTAAGAAGAAAAGGATACAAAAAAATCGTAACACATGCGTATCGATCTCACTGGATGTACGAAGGGTCGCCATCGTCCATTCTCTTCCAGAATTCTGCTTATACCTGAAGACAACATAGGAAACTCGCCGAGAATTCTCTAGCATATTAATAACCAGGAGCTGAATGCGGAGAAAAAAAAATCTTGCACGTCCCTGTTAGTTGCGAGTGTCACTGTCGGTTAGGTGTTGCACGTACTATTTTTGAGGGAGCAGCACTTGCAATCAAGCTAATCACATGGTAAAATTATATCAGTGAAATGAGTCAGTCAAAAATTAATCATGGTTGTTGCAGGCCGACGTTCTACCGCGTGTTCCGCAAGAAGTCGACGGAGGGTTTCCAGTCGACGCCGTACGTGGTGACCCTCTTCAGCTGCATGCTGTGGATCTTCTACGCGCTGGTCAAGTCCGGCGCCGAGCTGCTCGTCACCATCAACGGCGTCGGCTGTGTCATTGAGACGGTGTACATCGCCATGTACCTCGTGTACGCGCCCAGGGCCGCCCGGGTGCTCACGGCCAAGATGCTGCTGGGCCTCAACGTCGGCGTCTTCGGCCTCGTCGCGTTCGTCACCATGATGCTCTCCAAGGGCAGCCTCCGCGTGCACGTGCTCGGATGGATCTGCGTCAGCGTCGCGCTCAGCGTCTTCGCCGCGCCGCTCAGCATCATGGTACGACGACGCTAACCAACAAGTGTTTCTGCAATTTGTTTGGATTCGCCTTTATCTATCGTGATGATCTGATCGCTTTCGACTCGATCGATCCATTTGCAGCGCCAGGTGATCCGGACCAAGAGCGTGGAGTTCATGCCCTTCTCGCTGTCCTTCTTCCTGGTGCTGAGCGCGGTGATCTGGTTCGCGTACGGCGCGCTGAAGAAGGACGTGTTCGTGGCGTTCCCCAACGTGCTGGGCTTCGTGTTCGGCCTCGCGCAGATGGCGCTGTACATGGCGTACAGGAACGGGAAGCCCGCGGCGGCGGTGGCGGTGGCGGAGGACGTCAAGCTGCCGGAGCACGCCAAGGAGGTGGCCGCGGCGGCGGCGGCGCCCGAGGGCAGGGCCAGCTGCGGCGCCGAGGTGCACCCCATCGACATCCTGCCGGCGGAGCCCCCCGCGGCGGCGCCTGTGGTGGTGGCGGCGGCACACGACCCGCCGCCGCGGCAGGTTGCTGTGGTGGACATCGACGTGGAGCCCGTGACGTGCGCGGCGGCGGCGGCGGCCGGCGGAGTGGGCGGCGACGGCCTCGTGATGGCGCCGGAGCTGGCGATGATCAAGGCTGACACGGCCATTGCCGTGGAGGTGTAGGCTAGCCTAGCCCCATGGCACAGAAGGCAGAAGTCTCTAGCTAGTATCAGACTATCAGTCAGTAGTAATTCCCATGCATGTGAGAAGAAAGGCCGGGCCGGGCCTGCTAGTGCTAGTGCTACGGCGGTACAGGCTACAGCAGCGGCGGGCCTGTATGACGCCGCGTGCATGCATGCGTGACTTGCTTGTCTCTCCGCAGGGGCAGTCTGCATGCATGCTGGTCCGTTGACCGGCCGAGGTGGAGTGGAGTGGAGTGGAGGTAGTAGCCGTAGCCGGGCCCGTAGGCGAGTAGCGCCTTGGCACCCGCGGGCCAGCCGTACTGGCCTGTGTGTGTGATGAACCGGCGAGAGAGAGAGATAATGCGAGTTAGCGAGAGGGTTGGTCCATTCAGATTCAGACGGCTAAGCTGCTGCTAGCCTGTGTGCGCGCGTGTTTGTGTAATCGATTCGATCGGCTTGTCGCCGCCTCTATTTGTGTGTCCCAATCTGATTGCTTTTTCATTCCATTTCATATGCCTGCCGATGTAGCAATAAAATTAATCGGAATGGACGATTCAGTCTACGTAATCCTACTACTTACTACATTCCTCCTTCGTGTCTATGGCTTTGCGCAACGACACCCGGGCCGGCCGGCCGCCGGCGGTTCGCTCGAACGGCTGCGCCATGCGCCTGGGCAGCCGGCCGGCAGATTAACAGCGGCCGGCGAGGATTCCTCTCATATTTTTCACGTACGAGTACATCCAAGACGCGCGGGCGCCCACGCCCAGCAGAGGCAGTCAGGCCAGGTGGTCACGCGCAGAGGAGGAGGACTAGTACGGCGCTGGACAAGTGTGCGGCGCTGCGCGAGTCGGGGCAGGCAGGCAGCGAGCAGAGGGGCAGCGGCATATGAGCGGCAGGTCACCGAGCACGCGGGCGGAAGCGAACAAGACCCTGCGCCCCGGGAAAGCTGGAGCGAGCCGGCAAGCGATGCGACGGCCAGGGCCAGCAGGGGCGTGGCAGGTAGCGCGGCGCGCGGGGCCGGGCGGACACACCAGACGTGCGCATTGAAGCCTGCCTTTGTCCCGTTGCACACGACCACCACCGTACCGGTACTCCGGCCTCCCATTTGCTCGCTCGCGTCGCCGAAGCGAACGGGTTCCGACTTCCGACTGGGAAGGAACACGGCTGCGGAAGGAAGAAAGTGGCGTGTGCTTTCGGTTGCTCGGCGGCTGGTCTGGCCATGTGGGGCGTGACGAAACCGAAAATGACCGGGCCATCCATTGCATATATATGGCAACGGCAGCAGCAGCGGAGCGCCGGGCATGAGGTGTGCGACGCCAAGGCTGGACGGGCGGACACCCGGGGAAGGCAGGATCCGGAGGGCGACAAGTCGCGGCCGGAGACACCACCGTTCGCGGGCCGCATATAAAGAGCCACGGAAACGTACGTACGCCTTCACATGCATCTGTTAGCCGCCGCCGTTACAGCAGCAGCTTTCAGTTCCAAAGTTAAAAAAAAAATCTTGAGAAGCCAAGGTAACATTCACTACCAGAATCGTTGCTATCTGCACCGGGTGGGAAAGCCCTTTAGCACCGGGTTTCCCACACGGTGCTATGTTTCCGAGGCTAAAGGTACCCACCTTTAGCACCGGGTTAAATAACCGGTGCTAAAGGTGTGTCCATTTGCCAAAAAATATGTGTGTTGCTGCGGGGATTCGAACTCATGACCTCTTGGCTCGCGCGTACCCACTAACCATCTCACCTACAAAGCACATGTGATGAGATAGAAGATTCTTTTATTTTATAGTAGCATGTGACACCCCCTTTAGCACCGGTTGGTGTTACGACCCGGTGCTAAAGGTCTTTTAGCACCGGGTCGTAACACCAACCGGTGCTAAAGGGTCACCCTTTAGCACCGGTTACCGGGTTCCCGATGGCGCCCCAATTTCGCACCCGGTGCTAACGTTACATTAGCACCGGATTTTGAGTGCACCGAGGCATATGAGGGGTGCGGATGTGAGTTATTCTTGTAGTGATTGGTGCGTTTAGTTCCCCCAATTTCAAACGAAAAAGTCACTTCGACATCCCATCGAAACATTAAATATAACAAATGACGTATGTATAAGATAGAGGGAGAGTCAGAGCCCCCGCGTTGCCTCCTCTGGCGACTCGGGCGGCGCCCGACACCGGCCGCCGCAGCTCCCTTCCGCCCACCTCCCAACACCTCGCCGCCGCCAGAGCAGGCTGCCGGAAGCCCGCGCAGCCATGAGGAAGGTGGCGGCGGGGCCTTGTTCTTCTTCTTTCAAGCTCGCCCGCGCAGCCACGAGGAAGAAGCTCGCTCGTTTTCTCCGGCGGCCGGAGGCTCTCTCTAGCGTGTGTTGCAGGCCAGATCCGCGGCCCCCATGGCCGGATCTGCGTAGCCCCTCGTCGGATCCGGCGAACCAAGAGGTGGGCGCGGCCCTGGGGTGCGGGTGCGCGTGGGAGGAGGCGGCGGCCGGTCTGCAGCGGCGCGCGGCAGCGGCGGCCCGCGGCGCGTCGCGTGAGGCCCGCGTGCGAGGAAACGCGGGCGCATGAGCGACGGCCGGGCCACAGGCTTCGCACGGCGACGGGCGGCGTTCGGCAGCCGTGTTGCGCGCCGGGCGGCGGCAGCGGCCGGGCGGGCAACGACGACCATGTAGGAGGCCCGGGCGTGCGGGTCAGCGACGGCCTGCAGCGGCCGTCGAGGAGCCGCTGAGGGCGAGCGGTTGCCGGTGAGGGGCCCTGGTGCGGTGCGGTGCGTGCCCGCGATGGCGCCGGGTGCGGCGATAGAGGACGCGTCTGGGGAGAGAGGGCCAGCGGCGGAGCGCGGCTTGGTGATGGCCGAGAGGGCTACACGGAGCGATCGAGGAGTGAGGCTGCTGCAGCGGGGCTCGTGGGTTTGCGGTGGAGGCGTCACTCGGTTGGGATGGCCGTGGCGGTGGTGCCGATGTGCTGCGTCGCGCACGTGCAGTGCGGATTGGATGCTCTGGGCAAAAGCCCTCGCTAGTTCTGCTGGCGGATGGCGGCGGCGTCCTTGGACGTCACTTTCCCTCTTGGGGGCGTCATTGTGGAGCCCCAATCCCGCTGCACGAGATCTCTGGGTGAAAACTCTGTCCAGTTTCTAGACGAGCCACGGTGGCGCCTGTGGCGTCATACCCTCCTTGGAGGCGTCGTCTCGAGAGATCCACGCGACTGGTAGCATGGTCCACTGTCTATGGCGGCCCGACTAGTGTTAGAAATACCGTCGTGAGGCATGCACATGGGTGTTGTTTCCTCGCGTCGAAGCGTCTGCTGCGTCTTCGTGCGGGTGGAAGTAACGTGATGATTTTGAACCACGGTGACGGTCTGGTTGTTTGGAAAAGTTCCTTGAAAGCAGGGCGGCCATGCTCGCTATCTCGACGGCAACACAAGGAACGAGTCCGGAGCATGGAGTTGTGCCGGATGTGGCGAGGCCCCCGCGCACGAGAGAGGAGTCCAACGACGGATGATGCGAGGCCCCTGCGCGTTGTTTTTGCTCGGACTTGGTGTTTTTTCATCCCGTCGGATAGGTTATGCATTGTTGCAACGTCCATCGAAGGCGTCTGCCTCCTTTGTTTCTCTACCAGCGCCGGACCACGTCGAAGTTTTAATGACTGCAAGGATGCGGCTTGTGGGTGGAAGCTGCCGTTGGTCTTCTCTGCTATCATCTTCGTGTGTAGGATTGCGGTCGTGTCGATGACTCAATCCGACCGGCCGGTGAGCGGTTTGTGAGTGGTACCCCGCGTTGATGTCCCAATCCAACCGGGTGAGTTTAGTTGTTTTTTCTTTCTTTTCTGTTTTTCCTGACTATGGCTTCCCAGGGTCGTGGGTTTGTATTTTTTTCTGCTATATCAATGAAACACGCATGGTCTTGTGCGGCTCATTCAAATGACGTATGTATGGAATACTAAACGTGGGTAAATAAAAAAACTAATTGCATAGTTTTGATGTACATGACGAGACGAATCTTTTGAGCCTAGTTAGATCATGGTAGGACAATGTTTACCACAAACAAACGAAAAATGCTACAATGCGCTACAGTGTACGATGTGACTTTTCTACCAACTTTTCGCGGGAACTGAACACACCCAAAATGATCTAGTAGACCTTAACATGACAATTGACAAAGTTGGGACCTCTGCAGCAGCAGCGAGATGGGAACGGGGAAATAGGATGGCACGGCGCGGCGGCAGCATTTGGAGTCGCTGTCAAGGCGTCCACAGGGCTCGCCGAGACCACGAATCTCGCGCTGCCGTTAGTTAGATCCGGCTGATTGTGGTCAGTTGATGTCGCTGGTCCTTGATGATCCATGGCCGCGGAGCCTGCTGTGCCCTACCCCGCGGATTCGGGCTGTCGCCACTGTGATCTACCCTGCACCACCGGTGGTCGATCCGTGCCCCCTAGCTAGGCTCCCAACTCTTAGCTCCATCAAGGGTCTGGGTCAGGGACGGGCGCATAGCTTCTTTTTTCTGTTTTCTGAAACTGAAAGGCGCTTAGTACGAAGTAGTAGAAGAAAACAGTAATACTAGGTTTACGTCCTTCATTTCTTCTGGTGATTGGCTGGACCCAGACAGGGTTAAGTACGTTTTAGCTCTGGCTCATCCGCCACTGGGTTCGTCCAGGGCACAGTGATGACGATGCTACCGTCTCTCAGGCAGACTACAGTGTCCCTACACCTGCACAGCAAGGAGATGATTTGCTTAATTTTCAAAAAGAAAAGGGAGATGATTTGCTGTCAAGAGCTGATGGGTGGAAGAGAGAGGACGATGGGAAACATGCCATCAGCAGGCCACATGTTCGGCCGGTTGGTGACAGGCGGCTGGTACTGGTTTGTACCGAGAGAAAAATACTACTGGCTGGCTGGTGGCTGATACTGATTTATTCTGAGAGAAAAATACTGCTGGCTGGAGGCCGATAAGCCAAATAAAGACCAACTAAAATTCATTCATGAAGTAGAAAAGAATAGCCAGCCATATTCGTTGAGCTAGCCAAACCCTTTAAGCTTCCATGCAGCGAGAGCTTGGCATTTTGTACGCATGGGAGGAGTAATGACAAAGGCTTGTTTAGATGCAAAATAGGAGGGTGAGGATTTGGGAGTTTGGGGTCAATTCGTAATCATTGCGTCACTGTAGTATTTCGTTTGTATGTGTGAAAAATTATCCAAAAATTAATTAATTAGGCTCAAAATGTTTGTCTCGCAGAGTAAAAAAACTATGCAATTAGTTTTTGATTTCATCTACATTTAATACTCCATACATGTGTCGATATTTTGATGTGATGAGAATCTTATTTTTACATAAACTTTAGGGTTGTTTTTTAAAAACTAACCAGGCAAAGCCCCCCTCCCCCCGCGGGAAGCAGGGAAATCAATAAAAAGAAATCCAGCCTACCCTGCTTGCACAGTACGCACCAGCCACTGTAGCAGCCTCTTCACCGGACGGAGGGCAGACTGGGACCGAGCTGGGAGGCGCCTGTGAGTCCTGATCCCGGCCCCAGACCCAGCGGGCTCGCACCTGCCATCGGCGATGGGAGTCCGCCACGTTGAGACACCGTACCTTTATCTTTCAAAAAAAAAGACACCGTACCTTTCACGGGGGACGCGGCGACGTGTGTTGTGGAGCCTCTGCCTCGGCCTCACGGTAAAAAAAAACCCCCTCGCTGTCGCTGCTGGCACGTTCTCTCCCTTCGCGTCGCGCAGCACGTAGGATGAGCATCAGCGGGGCGCGGCGACAATCCACCGTCAACCTGTTGACGGTTAGGCTGTTGGCAGTGGCCTGCGCTGCTGTTTAAAACAGCAGTACCTACATAAAGTTTTTTCGGGCGAACGGCACGGAAGCCGAGGGACGCGTAAACGTTAAATCCACAGTCCGGCGAGGGCGTGCGCTACGCCTACGTGGTGTGGGGGCGGCCGGGGCCGGGGGACGCCGGCCCGCAGGGGAGCGTGCGGAGAGGCGCATAGCGAGCAGGGAGTCGGTGGGCGCCGGTGGTGGGGAGGGAGAGAGAAAAAAAAGAGGTTGACGCGTGGTTCCCACAGTCAGCAGTTAGTATGAAGTATGAAATATAGGGAACGATGAGTACGGAGAAACTAAAACTATAATGTAAAATTTTAATGACTAGAACAGAATGTTCTTTTTAGGAAATGTGTTTAGAGTACGAAGAGCGGGGATAGTCCCGCCAGTAAAAAAGTCGGGGCCTCTCCTGCCTGACGGTAGCCTGCCAGCGGATGCGATGCGAGGCAGGGGCCCGTCGCTGTCACTGGCCGCAGCGCAGCGGGCGGCGGGTACACAGGCCGGCCCATTACGAGAGCTTGGACAACGACGACGGCGCGCGCGGGTGCTAGATTTTTGGCCCACAGGCAGCAGTTGCATAGGATATTTCGGCCCCATCCATATATGAGCCCGGTTCTCAAGATGAAAAAAATGGGACTTTGAAACGATTCAGAGGCATGAAAATTCATGCTGGGACTTTGAAAACACCTCGGGTGAGGAGATTTAGCTTCTCCCAAAACGTTTGCGTGCTAGGCACTGTTTCATCACTTCACCAAGCGTCATGTGCCGTGACGGATTACTATATTTGTGTGACCTCACGACTCACGCAGCTAGGCGGCGCCTGGAGGGCAGTAATACAGCTTGACGATCCGATAGCAACGCTGTCGCGTTACAAGTAGCCACGCATTTCTCAACCGGGGGCTGCCCTCCATCTGCACGCCCCAAATGGCACGACAAGGCAGGCGGCGCGTGGCCACTAGCAGCCAGCTGACAGCAGCAGCCAACCACGCGCGGCCGTTGAACGATCTCGTGGTCGGGGAGAAAGAAACGTCGTCAGCGATGGAGCTTGACGGCGGCTATGATTGCAGGCACACCTGGTTCTGCGCGCCGGCGGCGGCTGTCGAACAGTTTCAGGGCGGAAACGTGGACAAGGCGGCTTTGGACACAGACGCGCGCACAATTACGGTCGCACACGCAAAGACCCCCCATCATGCACAGCACTGTGTCCTGGACTCCTAGTGCCGCGGCATGCCCTATAATGGAGCCAACATGCTGATTGAGCCAACCAAGTGGCGAGCAGCGGCAGGGAGGCAGCGACGCGACACGGCTGAAATACCCCGGCCTGCTTCTGTTCCGTGACACCTGCCCGTGCCGTGCTGGGCGACAAGCCCTCCCGGCCGGCCGGAGGCACACGCCAGCAGCGGCCACACAGGCTGCCAACAATGGCCACAAGTGCCGCGTCGCCGAACAGATATATAGAGCACGTACATACGCCGTACGCGGCCGCGTCGCTCTCCGGTTTTGGAGACCGACCGAAATTTTGTTCGGTGTGCAGCAACCGTCGACTGGCGGGGCGGCTGTCTACGTGGAGGGCTCTTCGCAGCACCAATTCTCACAATCTGAACATAGGAACGCATGACCGATGGATGCGTGTCTCGCCTTTTCGGCCCAACGACCAGACCAACGTGTGCGCGTGCTCCTTTTCACGCTCGCGATCGACCGGTCATCACGTCGTCACCGCCCGTACGTCGCCGTCGCCCGGCACGGAACGCGGGCTGCCCTCTCGCAATTTGCTCGGCGTGCGGCCGTCCCGTCGAGGCGCGCCGCAAACACGGCAACCATAGCTTGGCCGGAGGCTGCAGCGTGCGGAGCCGGCACCGGAGCTCCCGGTTGCAGTTTCCGGGCAAGCCGAACCCAAGCGACTCCGGGCGTCGGCAGCCCATCGAGTCGGACACGGCCGGCCCGACCGAGCACCCGTCTCGGCGCGGCCTCCCCTTTGCCTCTCGTCGCGAAGGCAAGGCCACCCGACAGAGACACGGGCCGTGTCGAGTTCCGGCCGGTCACCGCTCACCAGGCCTGCCTGCTGCGGTGGCATGGGAACAAGGGTGCCCTTTCGGGCCAGACGAGCTCGTCGCCGTCAGAACGAGCCGCACCGCGCGAACCAAACAAGTGTTCGCGTGATGCCCGGCGCCTGAAACCGATGTGCGCGTCGACGCGAGATATTTTTCCGCGCTCCGTTGCTGACATTTGACTGACACGAGAATCAGATGACCTCACGATACATGCATGCGCCGAGTACCGACCTGGCCACCAGGATACCACTGTAAACCAGTGTCCAGTGGTGCACGATGCTAGCCTACCCATCCAGAAGCTGAGCGGCAAAGGCTGCGTGATCCAGTCCTAGCCAACGCGCAACACAGTCAAAACAATCAGCCCGAGGTCAAATATTACACAGCACACAGCAATGGCAGCATCAAGCCATCAACCAACAAAGCATACCACAGCAAGACATGAGACACGAAACGTTTTACAACTGGAACTCAAAATGTCCTTTCATTCTCACAAAATTTTCTGAGAATTTACAAGTACAACCACATGCATTCATTCACTATCCAGTACAACGCTGCCGTTTTCCCATCTTTCCCGCCCTAGGAATGTACATCTAACCCTCCCTGACCTCCCTCCCCCACCAGAACGCAAATCGACCTGGAAATAAACAGAAAATGCATGGGTGGATGGAACAAAACCCCTAGCTGTTCCCAGTCGGCGAATCAAGGCTGCCCTGCCCGTTCTCCGCACGGCGCTTGTCACGCCAGTTCTCGCCCCACATCTTCGCCTCGGCCACCATCCGCTCGCGGTCGCCCCACATCTTGGCTTCCGCTACCATGCGCTCACGGTCGCCCCACATCTTGGCCTCAGCCACCATGCGCTCCCGGTCAAAGTCCTTGTTCAGGATGCCAGGGAGGTCCCGGGGCGAGTCCTCCCTGTCCTTGCCCGGCGACTTGTGGCCAGAGCTGCTGGTCTCATCGTTCCTGGAGACCACCCTGCCATTCTCCCCAGGCTTGCTTCGCGGGTCGCCGCCTGGTTTCCTTGAAGCAAGGGCCGCGTTGGGATCATATGACTGGGATGCCAAGTAGGAGAGAGCAGTGACGACATCTGCGATCAGTGGGCGGGAAGCAGCCTCCGACTGTATGCACATGGATGCCACTGCGAGGGCTTGATAAAGCCCACGCATGGGATACCGTCCCTCCAGCCTTGGGTCAGCCATTTTAGGGAGCTTCCTTCTGTCATTAAAAAGAGGCCGTGCCTGCCAATCAACAAGGAATAGTGTGAGTGCAAGCAGTTTATCCTTCTGATCCACAACATACAATCAGTATAATTAATCATGTAGGCCACTATAAGGGCGGAGGTTAGTACAAAATTTACTTGCTCAGCTCACAATGTCTCACATTGTCATACGTCCTCAACAATAAATACGCTACCACTTTCAGTTCATGTACCCTAGCCTCAAGTGACCAAGCAATAGTTGCAACTCAGTCAAAAATCATTTTTCAACATTGTTTGATGTAGAACCATCACCAGTTGCTTGTAACTTACCTATGGTCTGTGTTCCTGTTGGATGCAGAATAGAGAATGCTAGGTCTAACCCTGATTACTCGTGGAATCTATTTAAAATCAATAAACATTTTGTTTGACTAACCCAATCCAATGTCTATACCAGCATCTAGACAGAAGTTTTACTAAGATATGTCAACAGATATACAGATACACTCCAGAACGAAGGTACAAGAAAATAGGTACAGAAGGTGCATTTACAAAGGAAAAGACTATCACTTACCCATGAGACAAGATTTTGTTCTCCATGTGGTCTAGTGCTGTCGATAGCCCTACGACCAGTAATCAACTCAAGCAAGACAACTCCAAAGCTATACACATCGGACTTCACTGTCAGTTGTCCTGTCATAGCATATTCCGGTGCACAATAACCATATGTACCCATCACACGTGTTGAGACATGAGATTTGTCACCAACAGGACCCAACTTAGCAAGCCCAAAGTCAGAGAGCTTTGGGTGGAAACCTTCATCCAACAGAATGTTTGATGACTTGAAATCCCTATAAATAACTGGGGGGTTAGCTTTGTCATGAAGGTACTCCAGTCCTTTGGCAGCACCTGCTGCAATTTTCATCCTCGTGTTCCAGTCCAAGGCCTCCTTATCAAGAGGTAGATCTACATCAAGTAAACCATTTCGGTGAAATGAGAAGTAAACAAAGTGGACCAACAGTTTGTAGGAGTATCTTATATACATGTTCCCTTGAAAGAAGGCAAAAGACATTATAGTAGAACTATCACAAACTCCTACACAAGAACAATCAAACATATTTAAGCTCATAAAGAACCGCTGGTTCAAATTCAAAATTCTGACACATCGGTTTATGAAGCTAAGGAGAATTAGTTCAAAAGAATGTAAAACTATTGCATAGTCCCACATTAAACTTCAAAAATGATCAAACAGCTTTGAGCATAATAAAATCTGAAAAGTGCAAGGCCTTAAGAGTATGAATAAACAGTAGGAACTGAGACTAGCTCAGTCTACACCCCCACCACCCTGGTTCATGTCCTCTTCAACTCAACTTTGGGAGTCCATTTATTCTTATTTACAATGCCACCTACATCATTGGCTCCTCCTAGGTTGATCAAGTTTTTTAGCATGTATAAACATGTTCACTGATTACAAAACAAGAGATCCTCATAAAAACCTCAACATTTTCCACATTTTTAAGAGAACTTTAAAGGTAAACTTTGACAGAATGCACACAAACATAATTGGTTTTCAACCTCATGGCACAAAACAAAAGAAAAAAAAATCTAACCTAGATGTCATATGCAATGTCCTAACTAAACCACACGGACAGTTGGAGGTGTTTGTGTTGGGTGACAACAGCCAAAGATAAAATGTGCTGTGATGCAAACATGATACATTGACAATGGGCACATAGTATGCTGCCCTTCATCACCTATGTGGTGCATGAAAGGCTAAGGAATATGGATGCATACAGATAAAGAGCAGAAGTCTGGAGAACAAATACAGATAAACATGGACCTTGAATAACTTTCAAATGCTAAATAATACTCCCTCCTTTTGGTTTTCTTAGGCGTGAGGAGTCCTTCTCCAGATACCAAGACGTCACATAGGAAACATGCAAAAGTAAACTCAAGAGTTTCAATTTGCATGCATGCATGCACTAAGACAGCTTGCCAACCAGGTTCCCACGCTTTTATTGTCTGCCGTTTCCAAATTACATGCAACCAATGAGACGGAAGAAGCCAGGCTGATGATGTAAATAGGAGAATTTAATGGTCGCTAGTTCCGAGTAAAGGATGCCTCAGTAGCTACGCACGTCTTACATATACTTTTTTTTTCAAAAAAACGTCATACGACTAAGAAAACCAAAAGGAGGGAGTAATGCTATTTGAGGTGCATGAAGGGCTAAGGAATAAGCTAAACTAGAATAAATAGTTGCCAGTATAAAAAGGCAGAACAACGAATATGGATGCATACAGATAAAGAGCAGAAGTCTGGAGAACAAAGACAGAACCGCAGATTGACAATCACAGACAAGCATGTGACAGACAGGCAGACAGAAGACAGACACTAGGCCAGGCATGCAGCTAGCCACACAGAGAACATTGATTGAAATATTGACAGGTGGTGGTCATATGCAAACAGTGTCAATACAGGAAAAGAATGGCATCCATACCGTGTAAATGGTCTTCTAATGATCCAAAGGGCATATACTCGTAAACAAGAAGGCGTTGATCTCCATCGGCGCAATAGCCAATCAAATTAACCAGGTTTTGATGATGCAGCAAACTGAGCATGAGGACTTCTACTAGAAATTCTCTGTTTCCTTGAAGCCCATCCCTATTAAGCTGCTTTATAGCAACAACCTGCAGCAAACAATCATACTTAGAACATCTTTTTTTTTAATCTCACCTAGTCACCTCATTGCTCTATTTGCATCTACTGTACATCACATTCTTTCAGTAAACTAGCAAAATACAAGAACATAAGGTTTGCAGTCTATGAAAGTATAATCTCTATTGAAGTAGTGAACAGGGTACTATTTCAATAACATGGACTGTTTTCAACATCTGGAGCAAAATGAGCAGTGCCAATTCTTCTAGTCTACTGTCAAAAGACAAGAATTAAGCAAATCGGCTCTCCATTGAACATGTTCTGTTTTCACAATATGGACTATTTCAATGTCTGGACTAAATGAACAGTGCTATTTCTTCTGGTCTATTGTCAAAAGATAAGAATTAAGCAAATCAGCTCTCCATTGAATAGCTACTATTTCACACATGGTCCACGTGGACTATATGAAATCTGTGGGTTAAAACAAACCATACCAATTTTACAACAGTGCATTTGCTACTAGCTTGATTTTTTCACAGCAGATAGAAAGAGAGTTACCTGGCCTGTACTCTCGAGACGGCCCCTGTAAACACGTCCAAAGCCTCCCTCACCGAGGAAGCACTCGGGCCTGAAGTTCCTGGTGGCTGTGGCAAGCTCGCGGAAGGTGAAAGTCTGCGCAGAGATGACATTGCCATTGGCATCCTTTGGCGCAGAAGCCTCTCTCGCGAGGGCGTTGCTCTTGACTCTCGCTTTCTCAGCCGCTGCACGCATAGACCAGATCAAGGGGTAGAAACAGTAAACTAATCAGCAGTCTGGCTCAGACAAAGAGAATTACTATTTAAACTAGTATATGCTGATCGCATCAGTCCATGAGTTCATGTGCCCATGACCTTTACATCTGTCCAAGATCCAGAGGCCGTGAATGAACTTAATTACTACTCCGTAGCAACTACCAATCTACCCAACAACTAAAAGGTGGCTCCTGCTCCTTCTCCGCTTTCTCTATCGAGAATTCCGCAACTACTGACGCTAATTGAACACGCAAAGGTGGCCATGAGCTACGCGGAGCGGTACTAAATCAGATCAAGAAGGTGCAAATTAGCAGTTGAACCACCACGCGGGGAAAATCAACCACCGCGCCTCCGATCCGATCCCACCCACCAACCACCGCGCGCCGGGATCCAGTCCGCCCACCCACCCACCGAGCCCACGGAACACGTAGCGTAGGGGCAGCGCGGGGAGCGTCACGCACCTGCGGAGAGCTTCTCGACGCGCGGGGCCGCCATGGGCGCCTGCTGGAGGTCCGGGTACCCCCTATTGTCCCCGTGCCGGCCGGCGCCGGGGCCGTACGCCGCGGCGGCCGAGGACGAGCCGCCGTACCCGCTGGGGCCGCCGAGCTTGGGGTTGAGCTGCTCATCGGCGGGCGAGTCGAAGCACGAGAAGCAGCCCATCGCCGCCGGCCAGGAGAACCAGCACCGTGTCGCCGCCGCGTCGATCAAAGGCGCAACATTCCTCCCGCCGCCGCCCTGCTGTGCTCCTCCGCCGCCGCCGAGGGGAGGGACTCTGATTGCGCCGGGAGGTGGAGGAGGAGGTGGTGGATGGGATTGGGATCGGATCTTCCCGGCGAGGGAATCGAGGGAGGAGGGAGGGTGGGGGGGGGGGGGGGGGGGGGGGGGGGCGAGGCGAAGGAGGGGAGGGGAAGGAAAGGTGCGTTTTTTATTGGGTTTTTGGAGGGGGAGCGAAGCGAGCAAGCAGCAAGGAAGTGGTGGTGGACTCGGCTCGGCTCGGCTCGCTTCGCTTCCTTCTCGAGTCTATCGCGGCGAGGCAGGGGCAGCCGCCCAGCTACGAGGTTGGTGCTCCTATGCCCGGGTCTTGCCTACGCAAACCAACCGTGGGGATCGGTTTGCTAATAAATTGTATTTTAATTTTGTGATTCTTTTATAGATTTTGTGTGCTCCAAATAGCCTCCCTCTAGAATTATGACGAGGATTTACAATGAACCCATGATAGAATTAGTCTCCGTTTCTATCCTTAAAATGGTTTAAAATCAAAGCTACAATGCTTTATTAAGCAAATACTACATCAATAATCCAAAATATATTCATATTTTGAAAATGGTTAGAACCATTGCCTCTGCAAAATTGGTTTAGTGTTCACACTCTGATAGTTTGTTGGTCCAGATTTTTCTCTAGTTTTCTTTGGACCAAATTATCTATTCATTTGACCTGTCAACACTCCACAACCGCATGATTGACCATCTCAGTTTCGACCCCTCTAGTGGTTCCTCCTCCCAATAACGATGATGACATGACCATACACACTCGTAGACATGGTTGCGATCTTTCAATTCACGTCCATATGATTGAGTGCATGTCTTCCTATTGCCGTCATGCTATATCATCGTCATCACCATGTGTTACCGACATGGTGCCACACCATTGACACTGGTGACCATGCTATTCTCACCGGGGTTATTATCTATTTGGGCAGCGACGCCACATCACACTTAACGTCCTTTTAACTGTCTTTGTTTTTCGCTTTGAGTCATCACCATCTACAGGTCCATTGGCCTCAGTGGGTCCATAGTGACCAAATAAAGCTTAATTTGTACACATGTGTGTTCATGTTGGCCTGCCGCTGCAGTATCCACAACATGCCACCCTCGGCTACATCGGCAATAAAAAGGACTATCAACTACTCGAGAGAACTTGTCAGTTCTACTCTAATCGTAGCTAAGCTTTGCCCACTTTAGGATTGGACCTAGGATGATCTGATTGTTATGATACGATAGGATTAGTTTCTATTTCTATCTTTAGGATTGCTTATAAGATCCAAGCTACTATCTACTCTATATAAACAACACACAAAGCATGTTATATATCAATCCAATATTCGTAGTATATTTGTTACCTTACACTCTTCGATCAACTCTAAAAGGAGGGTGAGCACTTCTTTTCTCCGGTGCCTTTTGTCGTCGCTCTGAAAATTGTTCTATAAGATATATGTCCTTCTAGTTTGAGTGTTCTTTTTTTTTCAAAATATAGAGCGCACTACTCTTGTGTGACGCAACAAAGGATTTTCAAGATCGATTTGGTCAAAGATGTTTTAATGTGAGCCATAGGAAAAATGGATCATGATAGTTGGTCAATTGAGAGAGGTGATGACTACTACTGGTCATCTTATTTGGTCAAAAGTGGGCGTTTTTATGTTTACAACAAATGTTTTTCCATTTCCATGTTTCAAAGCAAGCAAGAAAACAAGTTTTTCGACAGTTAATCTCAAAACAAAGATAAATTTTCCATGTAAATAGAGTTTTTTAGGACCCAAGTCAGTGGGCCCTATGGGAATGAAAATGTATTTTTACAATAATGGATTTTTTATTTATATTTTCCACTGAACTAACCACCAACTTGCTGTATTAGTAAATAACACATGTTATAATCCCGTGGAAGATTATTCAGATACTTGTGTCAGTGGGCCCTACGGAATGAAAATGAAAAGTTTGACCTAGCCCGGTCCGTTCCTCTACTCAAGTCGAATGGTGAGTGAAGCTATACAGGGTGGACATCTAGCGCATATTCCTCGGATACATATCATGCCACTAGAACCAAGTGTTGGTAGCCACCTGATTGGCTGTGATGTACCCGCATCGAGAGATATTTTCTGGTTTCTGGATCCATCTCTACGAAGAACCATAGCGCGCAGCTATATATGCCCCTTGTTTGCAGATAAGTGCGCGCACACCCTGTGGTTTCTGACTACTTAAAACCTTATCCTGGACGATATGAGATATGATATATTGCACAAGAGACTCACGCCTCACGGCATGCAGTCGGCAACACGTACGGATCGAGCTGGTCATCGCAGTCGTCAACTCATAATATAGACAAATAAATAACCAGAAGATTAAGCTCTGATTGGCAAATAGCGCGTACTGTACCATGTATGCGTGCGTGCATGGATGAGCTGGAATAAAAACGCCAGCAACATGCTACTAATCTTCAGCTAACAAAACGCTGTTTCCGGAATCAATTACCAATTTGGTCGTCGTCCATCTTTGGCTGCTGGTGCGGACTCCGGCGATGGAGGTGTCTACAGGGCCGGATTGCACGAGCTGATAAATAATATAATCAAGCCGGTTCCGCTAGCTGAGGACGATCAAACCGTGGTAACCGCAGCCAATCAGGCGAGAGCAACTTGGCGAGCTATATCAACCATATAATACTGTGATTACACTGAGGGATTATTATTACCATGTCGATCGATCGCAATCAGAGTAGTATCGACGGCAACCAGTCTGGCTGCGCATCCATTATCCACACGCTATGTTCTATATATATCCAACCTGTTCTTTTATCAGATGTTTTCTCGCGTGGCGCTTCCGAGAAGAAACCAATTCATACCGACGATGTAAGTTTTATAGTGATTCTTTTATCCAAGTCCTATGGTGGTCATGCTGTCGTACCATGTCCTGTTGTGGATAATCCTTTTCGACAAGACAAAACTCGTTCTTCTCTATTTGCTGATCACACTGAGCTGATTAAAATTTGCTAAGTTGACAAAAATAGAGAATTGTCAGAACCACATAATTTTTAGCCCTAGGATCACTCGTGAAACAACTGAAAACCCCCAACCTTTGGGGAAAATAACTCGTGGCCGTTGAGATAATTTCGAAGAAAAAAAGACATTTTCAAGTGTGACCGTTAAAAAATTGTAGGAGAACTATAGGAGACAGTTCAGAACCACAAAAAAAGTTGAACTACAATGCTGTTTGAATAAAAACAACGTCGTTATTTAATATTTAAACACACGCAGTTAAATATACAAGTGCCGGGAGCTATTGTTTCTCTAGAAAAAAAACTTGCTACGAAAAACGAAAAGGTAGTAGTAGACATTCATGAGAAAACAACTGGAATTCTTAGCACGCGGTTGCCTGCCAACAAGTTGCAGTAAAGAGGGACTGGTGTTTCTTGGCCACGAGGAAAAGAACAGCTTTCGCTTAATATAAGGAGAAAACTGATTATAAATAAAAAAAAGGGAGATGGGAAGCAGGATGACGAGGAGAGGATCAGGAACAGCTAAAAAGATGAGGAGGAAAGCCATGTCGTTCTGGTTGTTGCATGTGTTTGGCTCCCTGTTACAAGGGCGACATGATTGGGAAAGCAAGAAATTATGAAGCAAAAGCAAAGGGAATATTCCAACTAATTACTTGACTCGTGCAGTCATGTGATCTGTTTGGAGTTTATCAGTTGAACGAAACTGGTACCATTTACGCAAAACACGTTACCCGTAAATCACTGTGCTTTGGCTTCTACAATTGGACCAAAGGCATTGCATATTCACTGGATCTACGGCCCCAAAATACGCAATTAAAAGGACTAGCTAGTGCAAGTCATTAGTATCTAGAGAAATCGTGCGAGTCAAAAGTTGTGGCATCTCACCAGGACCTCGATCAGTTCACATTTGAGAGTTGCATGCGGGGTTAGCGCAGTACTAGTTCACAACCGATCTCTTGCTTTTAGGCACAAGATACTTAATTCTCTGCTCTGCCATAGCACGCTCTGAAGTTTTAAGACTATTGTTTACTTGTTATCTTGTGTACTATTAATTGGTTACGTACTGAAATTGTTGTGGAGATATATTGGTGATTCATGAATTGATTATTACAGATCCATTTTGCTTTGGAAGTGAAAATATCCAACTCTAAAATCCTAGCTACCTACTAGGTTAGAGTGCTAGACTCAGAACAGGTGTTTATATATTTTTATTGATTTATTACTAGCTAATAATGTTATTTTTTAGTACTGGGTGACAAATATATGACTTTTTTCGAAATTAAAAGTTTTATTAATTTCAATAAATGTTACATCAAGGTGATACACTATAACTTGAAACGCTTCCAATCTCTGCCTATATGGGACACATCCTTACATAAAAGAAATACAAAAACATGCACCCTAATGGCTATCAATTCGAAGACTAGACTGTCACCCATGTGCATGGGTAAAATATATAGCTTGTATGCTAATGTGTATATTTGAGCATTGATAAGGATGAGTGCGTCTCGTGAACGCCTGCATCTTTTTTTTTTGAACAAATATATGGCTGTCTCTCATGAACCTGTGCGTTTCTCATTAGCACTATGGATGCTTACGTTATAGTCATACCCAACTAACATTGAACATTGTTAGGTCAAAGCTTTTTTGTTGTTTGGTTCGATGAACAATAGGGTTCACTGACCTTGCTCTGAAACTGAGCGACTTGTTTGGTTAGGAAATGAATATGTCCATCCTTGCACCATGGTCGGCCATAACAATTACTTTAAATTTAGAAAAAGTCTATATCACCCCCTCACCTATGAAGGTTAGACTACATAACCCCCTAACCTATGAAACAGTCTATATTACCTCTAAACTTTTCAAAACCGGTTAAATTACCCCATAAAGCAATTTTGAAAAATCATAGTAAATCACAGAAAAATCATAAAATAGAAAATTCAATTGTGTTGGACTGCAAATGAGTATATCTACACAATGAACATATAATATAATATGCTTCAGTATATTTTTTACAGCTATGAAGAAAAACATAGATCTAAAACTACATAAAAAATGTACTAAAGCTTATCATATTATATGTTCACTGTGTATATATACTCATTTGAATTCCAACACAATTGAGTTTTCCATTTTATGATTTTTCTTTGATTTACTATGATTTTTCAAAATTTCTTTAGGGGGTAATTTGACCGGTTTTAAAAAGTTCAGGGGTGATATAGATCATTTCATAGGTTGGGGGGTTACGTAGTCCTACCCCCATAGTTGAGGAGGTGATCTAGACTTTTTCCTTTAAATTTTAGCATTGTCGTCCACAATTTAAAAGTTTATAATCTGACATATACTCCATCATACAAGTCTTCCACGGGCCTTTCGAAGTTAAAACAGAGATACACACATACCCTAAACGAATCATTGATCAGCACATATATAGACTAGTAACCGACGGTTTGATAGCTACAGTTCCACGTTGCAATTTGTACTGGACGATGTGCACCACTCGCGGTGGACGCAATTGTGGCAATCATCTAAGTCAATTTTCTGAGAATATAAAAAGCCACACCAACGAAAATAAGCGACATGCCAACCGAATGATAGATGCGCCGTCGATGAGAAAGCCTGGTTGGACAAGTGCCAAATAACTAAATTTAATTGCATGTGGTCAAACGCAGCGCAAGTGATAAAAAATATTATTTATATATGTGGGGGTCAACTGGGTATCTTCATGTCACATGCTAGCTTGACCAAATTGTAAGGCTCGCACGCGTGGGTTCACACATGATTCTAAAACCATGTTCTAACCCAGGACCTGATTCCTGGTTAAGACCAGTTATGCTCCAACAAATCTAATTCTAAGAACTAAGCAACGTTTATACCAGGATTAGATCATTTTGTCTTATAGTTTTCCGTCTAATTGATTTTAAACATACATGTTGCAAACAGACGTATTAGTGCCTTTTCATATTGCACAACAAAAATGTACGAAAACAACCTTTTTAGAAAATGAAATATTTTCAGCCTATACGATAAACGCACACAACCAATTTTTGACCAATCACAAGTAAATAAAAGGAGAAAGAGCACACCAATAAGAAGAGATAATCGCAAGCAATGTTTAATATTGCTTATCCATCTATTTTTGGTAAAAATATCCGCCAAACGGAGGATCTCTCTTGTGTCCTCACACTACGGAAATGAATCGTTGCCTATAGTTCCCAGGAGGTTACCTCCAAAGCGACGTAGAAATGCAACAAAAAATGCCACCACCATCAGGTAAGACTAAGACTAGGTAATCGTTGCCAAATTCGCTGAACCTTGAGGCAGTAGCTTAGGTCACCCATGAGGAGAAGAGAGGTAAAAGAGAATAACGAAACAACGTATATATGGATCTTCACATAGACATCTGCAGGAAGAACATGACGCCAATAGTACCACCATCAGCGACCGTAGTATGACGGTGGGTTTACACCTGAAGTACCCAAATATGGCCATACGGGGGGAGGTGCATATCAAGTTGCCTCCAAGGAGAGAACAACGTCCCGGCACCCCCATTTCCCCCACAAGTGTTGCTGACCTAGCAACATCAATAGAAAAACACCAAAGGTGCGTCACCGAGCTGTTCATGGTGATGTGAAGTACCTATATTGTGGTCATAGGAGATTATTGATTTGGTGATAAATGCAACATATGTGCTAATATTATTTCAGGATCAAATAATTTTAAGCCACATTGATATGCATGGACATGATCGAAAGAAAGAATGAGCAAGACATAAGTGAACGGAGCCCTCTCAATGCTCTTCAAGACATTCTTTGGTGAATTTGTGAGTGACACTCGGTTTAGATATAGGTTCTTGAGTTTTTAGTTTTTGACTGTGCTACAAAGAGGGACTCATGAGTTAGTAGCTTGACTATGATAAATCCATTAGCTTAATGCAAACTAAGTCTAAGAAATAGTTCAAGAAGCTAATTCAAGTCAAGTCAAGCATATAAATCGAAATAAGGAAGAAGCAATGGAACTCGAGCAAGAATAACTTGAATAAGTTATGGAAAAAGCGTAGCACCTAATAATCCGATGCTGTGGAAAATGAATAGGGCAGATGAATAAGCATTCGTCCGGTGCCTTCTGGCACTAAAACCCATAGTGTATCGTATTATCCGATGGTACAAAAGAGGGTGTTGGACATTGTGAAGGACTATTTGGAACTATGCCAATATTTCTGAATGGATGAAGTTAACAATGGAAGATCCGACAAGGAAGTGTTCGATGAATCACCATACCATTAAAAGAACAAGTTGATCTGAATATCACGAGCTTAATAGCACTAGATCATTTTATTGTAGATCGGATCATCCGACCGTGATGACGTAAGCTACAAAAGTGACTTTCAACATTACAATGGTCATGCCATGGCTAAGAGTGATCGGATTATCTGATGAATCAAATTCAAAGTAAGCGTCGGGTCATCCGGTGGTATATACATTTCCGAGGGACCTTTCCACTGGCTACCTAGCCTATATAAATAGGTTCTTGCACCCCCTAAAGACCTCAGAAACATATAGGACGTCCAAGAGACAAAGAAGAAGGGAATCAACGCCAAATCATCATTAAGTTGAAAGTGATCATGGAGAGAGAATATTGTTCCAACTAGTTCTTCATTCCAAACTTGTGTACATCTTGCTTAGTACTGGTCAAGTGAGATTTCCCTAGCTTGTTAATACTCTTGGTGGTTGATGACACCTAGCCGGTCTTAGCGGTGGTTTGTGATCTTCGTGAGCTCTTAGAGCCTCAAGGCTTTGGTGGCATTGTACTAGGTTCGAGCTCGCCGTTCTGGAGTTGGAGAAGAAGTATCCTTATAGAGCACTTGGGTTCTTAGTGACTCAAGATGACATATCTTGAAGTGTGAGCCTCAATGTGGACTAAGGGGGATGTCAACTACTCAACTCCTCGATACTACTGGAAAAATCTGGTTGTCTCTTGTCCACTCTTTTTACATTCCATGTTTCGTATTTGCTCTTGTTTGTTTGTTTCTATCTTATGCAAGTTTTGAATATGATGCCTTTTGTCTTAGTGTGAGCTTTGGATTGCTAGGATCATATCTTGCTAGTGTTCTGGTTTAGCTCCTTTTGGTAGCATTTCCTCTTGAATAGGATGAACTATAGGTTTGCATAGTACTAGTGATAGGATAAGATTTTTTTATCTTGCATTAGAGTTTATTTTTCCCCCAAATTCATGCCCCACCTCTTTGGCCATCAATCCTTACATGATGTGCTACCACTGCCGCATCAGGGCTTAGGGTGACAATTTCCCCCATGGATACCGGGGTGGGGGGAGGGGCCCTGTCGGTGTTTTACTACTAAGTACCTATCTAAGGTACCTTAGAGTAGAAGGTTGTCGAGGTATCGCTGAGTTATTGGAAACAATAGTGTACACGAGACAACAATTTAGACAAGTTTGAGCCGCAATATGCATAATACCCTACGTCCGGTATGATGTTTTGCCTTGCATAGGATTTGGTGTTGTGTTGGAGGAGTCCCTGCTCTGTCTTATATGTACAAAGAGCAGCGTTACAAGTAGGTTGCAACAAGGAGAAGTACATTATAGTAATTAAGAAGTCTCCTATTAGTATCTGACTAATTCTCCTAGGTGTTGGCGGTCGTTACGGCTTGATTTCTGACCTCCAACCGAGTATAAAATAAACACAATGGAATAATGCACCATAGCTATAGGGTTTATTTCTAATCATTTCCACAAGTTTTTGTGTGTATCCCTTGTGCAGGTACAATATCGACAATACGTGCTGTAGGGGTTTGAATTGACCAAATCAGCCGAACGACTCGATTCGGCCGGTTACCCCCCTTAGCGGTATGTGAAGCAAAGCACAATCAGAGGCCGCAAGCACTCATCCACATCAGCGGTGACAAAGCGATGACGGTGCAAGACACGCGGACCAACGCCACATCATCCCTGGGCAAAAAATGCATGAAGTACATCAAGAGAAAGCAGCCCAAGGCGGTCCAGAGGCAGAGGCGGTGCAGGGGAGCATTACCGGGCTGAAAGCCCAGTTCGGCCGAACCATGTAGCTTCGGCCGAACCGCCGTCAAGCCAACACCGCCTCCCAGGAGCAAATCAGAGCCGTGGGAGCTAAGGTGGCGCAAATCCACCGTTCGGCCGAAGGCCCGGCACCGCCTCCCAGCTCCCTTGGCCGGCACCGACCTTGAGCAACTATAAATTCAGTGTCCAAGGCCCCGGTTAAGACACAAAACAAGAGATAGAAGCATTAACGAAGCGCTGCCACTTCTATACTTAGAAGATAGGGAGAGAGGAGAGGTGAGCGCCCCAAAGAGGAGCCAGGGTGTCGACCCCTCTTCTAGCTGTACCTCTACGGATGCGGCTCTGCTTCGAGTAACATCCGGGTCGTGTCTGGTAACTCTTGTATCTCTCTCCGATTAATTGAGCATTCAGTTCTTACTTTTGTATGCTTGTTGATTCCTCGTTCATTGCTTAGTTGATTGGTATAATTGTATACTGGTTGCTTAGCTTGGGTGCCTGCCTTTGTATAGGAGGTAGGTACTAGCCGACTAGTGTAAGCGCGGTGCTTAGACTTAAGGATAGCTTGGATTGTATCCGAGTTGGCACGGAGGTGGTAGTCGTTAGGTGGTGACAGCCCTATACGACCTACGTAGTCCATCACGCCTGGCTTGGCCCTACAGGATCCCAGAGTACGGGGTTGGTGGCGCGCCTTCTCATCCCTTTCTGTGTGTCGTTGGACCCGTTGTCCCCACACAAACATTTATCTGTAGTGTCTGTCTGCTCAGTTAGTCAAGAAAGGACATTAGCTCCAGACCCGTACCTTCTCTACCCTCCTATCACTTTTCTTCTCTTGTCTTTGTTGTCAACCACCTCATCCATTTCGTTCACCCCATTATCCCTGGACAACTTAGTTTAGAGTTAGTTCACTTCTCGTTCCTCGTGGAAATCGATACCTTGGAATACTCCCGGGTGAAAGCTACATCGGTATCCGTCTGCTTGCGGATTTATCTGTAGGCCATAAGGAGTGCCAACAAGCTTTCTGGTGCCGTTGCCAGGAACGGTAGCTGTTCTGATTTCGAACCCAAGTTGTCCATGTATCCCACCATCCACCTTATGGATTTCACTCTTACCTTACGTCAACATTCGGCTCCAAAGGACGATTGTTTGGAGCCACCGCCATCATCACATCCATTCACACACCCGTCTATGAGCTGCGTCCCGGCTTCATAGCCATGGTTCAAGAGCAAACATTCTCAGGAATGAATGCTAAGAGTCCATACACGTATTTGTGCGAGTTTGAGCAGCTCTGTTCGTGTCTCGTCATTGCGGGGATGACACAAGAGACGCTAAAATGAAAGCTATTCCCGTTCTCATTGACGGAAGGAGTAAAGAAATGATACTCTCTGCTTGTCGGCACTATGGAAGGGAGTTGGGAAATCCTTAGAGAGAAATTCTACCTCAACTTCTTCCCAGTTTCCAAGGTAGCCAGTCTCCGAATCGAAATTCTTTCCTTTAAGCAATTAAATGGAAAGTCGTTAGGAGCTGCCTGGGCTCGTTTCAAGGAAATGTTGGCATCCAGACCAGACTTAGGCTTAGTAGAACCTATCATTCTTCAATATTTTATCCTTGGCCTCTGTCCCGTAGCCACCACATTTCAAGAGGGTCGTTTTCTCATTTGATTCCTAGTGAAGCGAGGGTAATCCTGGATTGTATCCTAGGCGACACTCCCTACATTGGAATCTATGATGAACTCCCCGATGAAGAAGAGAAGCAGCCTGAACCTGAAGAGCCTACATGCCTACAATCCAAATATATCAGCTCTTCCATTCCATTAGAACCTGATGCTCATTTTGAACCACCACCATATTCTAGCCTGAATTATTATCATACACTCTACATTACTCCCTATGATTTTGATGAAGATCTATTTGATAAATCCGTGTCTTGTTTTATCTTCTGCATCAACCATCAGGGGAGGGAACACAGCGCATTTCTGGTTGGTGTCGGGACCACGATTTCTAAACACCGATAACTAGTATAATGTCTTGTTGAATTTTGAGTCCCTAGAGATGGTCATGTTGCCCCAGATCAATTGCAAAAATATTTATCAGAGCTGCATTAGAAGTCCTCATGCCTTGGTGATACCTTGAAAAAATGATGATGAGAGAAATAAATGAGTCATGAAAGTCCAAGTATACAAAACAAAAGGTAAAAGAGAGATGGAAAAAAATCCCAAAAAGGGAAAAAAAGAAAGGGGTCATAAGGCTAAGGACCAACAATGAGCTTTGCATCTCAAGTAGCAAGTTGATCAAGGGTGACCGACACAATCTCCATGAACCAATCTTCAACTTGACAGAAATACGTGTCTTGACAAGATCACCACCTGAGAGACAAAAGAAGACATACAAAAGAGAGTGAGTGAAAAGAGAGAGTGACTCCAAAGAGCATGAGAGTGTCAAGGATGAAAGGACAGTGGTCATTTATTTGTGAAAACATTAGAAAACTCTGAGTGCAGGATGACTAAGATGGACCTTGTTGTAAGAGACATTCCTTTCATCAACCGCCCAAGATCCAGGGAGTAGCCACTTCAATTCACAGGTATGGAGAAAGGTTTGGAATAATCAATTTGCATATCTTCATATCATGAAAGATCCCTACCTTAGTCCTTGCTCTTATTTCAATTCTTTACTCGGGAGGAGCAAAGATCGAAGTTTGGGGGAGCTTGTTGGCGGCGTTACGGCCTGGTTTCCGACCTCCAACCGAGTATAAAATAAACACAATGGAATAATGCACCATAACTATAGGGTTTATTTGTAACCATTTCCACAAGTTTTAGTGTGTATCCCTTGTGCAGGTACAATATCGACAATACGTGCTATAGGGGTTGGAATTGACCAAATCGGCCGAACGACTCGATTCGGCCGGTTACCCCCTTAGCCGTACGTGAAGCAAAGCACAATCTGAGGCCACAAGCACTCATCCATGTCAGCGTGACAAAGCGATGACGGTGCAAGACCCGCGGACCAACGCCACATCATCCCTAGGCAAAAAATGCACGAAGTACATCAAGAGAAAGCAGCCCAAGGCGGTCTAGAGGCAGAGGCGGTGCAGGGGAGCATTACTGGGCTGAAAGCCCAGTTCGGCCGAACCATGTCGCTTTGGCCGAACCGCCCCCAAACCAGCACTGCCTCCCAGGAGCAATTTAGAGCCGTGGGAGCTAAGGCGGTGCAAATCCACAGTTCGGCCGAAGGCCTGGCACTGCCTCCCAGCACCCTTGGCCGCTACTCCTCTCCAAACTGACCTTGAGCAACTATAAATTCAGTGTCCAAGGCCCCGGTTAAGACACAACACAAGAGATAGATGCATTAGCAAAGCGCTGCCACTTCTATACTTAGAAGATAGTGAGAGAGGGAGAGGAGAGGTGAGCATCCCGAAGAGGAGTCGGAGTGTCGGCCCCTCTTCTATGTGTACCTCTACGGATGTGGCTCTGCTTCGAGTAACATCCGGGTCATGCCTGGTAACTCTTGTATCTCTCTCTGATTAATTGAGCATTCAGTTCTTACTTTTATATGCTTGTTGGTTCCTCGTTCATTGCTTAGTTGATTGGTATAATTGTATACTGGTTGCTTAGCTTGTGTGCCTGCCTTTCTATAGGAGGTAGGTACTAGCCGACTAGTGTAAGCGCGGTGCTTAGACTTAAGGTTAGCTTGGATTGTATCCGAGTTGGCACAGAGGTGGTAGTTGTTAGGTGGTGACAGCCCTATATAACCTACGTAGTCCATGACGCCTGGCTTGGCCCCACATGATCCTAGAGTGCGGGGTTGCTGGCACGCCTTCTCATCCCTTTCTACATGTCGTTGACCCAGTTGTCCCCACACAAACATTTATCTGCAGTGCCTGTCTGCGCAGTTAGTCAAGAAAGGACATTGGCTCCAGACCCGTACCTTCTCTACCCTCCTATCGTTTTTCTTCTCTTGTCTTTGTTGTCAACCACCTCATCCATTTCGTTCACCTCATTATCCTTGGACAACTTAGTTTAGAGTTAGTTCACTTCTCGTTCTTCTTATAAATCGATACCTTTGAATACTCCTGGTTGAGAGTTACATCGGTATCCGTCCGCTTGCGGATTTATCTGTAGGCCATAAGGAGTGCCAACACTAGGCTACTACTCTGTCTTGCACCATAGCTTCCTTCTTTGGAATAGTCGGGACAGGCCTGCCCGGGTAGGGTAATTTAGGCCCATTCTAGTACCGTACCATAGGCCCCGATGTGTTAACGGGGCGGGAACTCATGGCCCAACAAAATTGCAGCCCAATAATATAGCTGATATATATAAACAAGTCACCATGGTGGCCTTCTCAGAACCCTAACCTTATCTCATTTATCTCCTCTCTCTCTAGCCGCAAGTGGCGGCTACCGCCACCCACTGGTCTCGGCCTCTCCCTATTCAATCCTCACGCAACGCAAGGCAAGGCAAGGGCCACGGTACGCCGTCAAGGCAAGGCGATGAACAAGATGCAGTGCTGCCATGGTAGGAAGTAGCAAATCCTCCATCATCTCATAGTCAATCCATCGCATGTGTCGTTCTCCGCCTGCATGGGTGGATCCAGTGCCTATCGAGCCTGGGCAACTGCCCGGGCTCCCAGCAGCCAGCTTCAACGTATACATACATGTATTAGTTGCATACACACGTGATGTAGCAATGCATTTTCAGAGTCTTTGCTTCTTCGTGATGTTAGCTTCTTCATGTGTGTCCTAGTAGCTAGATTTGTTGTGCATCAAGAGGCTATACTGTGTGCTGTTATTAGCTTGTGTGTATTGATCACCACCAGAGAGAGGCTAGGCAGCTTCATGTGCATGTGCATTTGAGTTAAGCACTACAAACCTGAGGAGAGAGGAGAGCCGATCAATAGAAGCAGATCCTAAAATTAGCAGTTAAATCGATCATGGGAGCAAAAATATCTTAGACGTCACCCAGGCTCCATTCGATCTCTGGGTCTGCCACTGTCCGCCTGGCTATCCTGATGTATTCTAAATCTTGATCGTTCAATTCCTTGATATGAGTTTCAGCAATATTGGTGCTAGTGTGTTTTTTCAATGGTGGACCGGTGGTTCAATGATTGTACGAGACATTTGATTAGTTAATTGCAAGTTTGGAAATCCACTCTAATTCTTTAGTTGAAATTCATCTTCTTTGTTTGATTTTGCGACTTGTGATTTGGACTTTCGATGTACACGAAGTGAAACTACATCTAGGGACTATCTCGAAGAGGGACTTTTTCACTAGCCAGGGATGCTTTTCTTCCCGTTTAACATATTGGGGTTAGGTGTAGGCTTAGAGTTTAGGGGTCGGGGCGAGGACAGGGGGCACTTCCCCGGTCCCGTCCCCATTGCCATCTTGAGTCGGAGCCAAGCCATTAGCTATGGCAATGCCTAGATGCGTGCGTTGCCGCTTTTCTCCCCATTTAGCATATATGGGCTAGGGCGGGGCTCAGAGTTCAGGAGTTGGGTCAGGGACATGGGGGAGGGGTGGCACTCCCTCGGCCTCGTCCCGCCCCATTGCCACCCTAAGTCGGGGCAGGCCACCAGCTATTGCAAGGCCTAGACATGTGCACCACATTGTGGTGGATGTCGTTGAAGGGAAACTGAGAGGCTACGCTAACACAATTCAAAATCAATTACCCCATAAAACAGGAATAACAACAGTTATAGATCACAAATCGTTACCACTAGACATGCAGATGCAGCGGAACCGTGTCGATGTAGACGAACGCATCAAAGTGGCAGTGCCGTGCAGTTGCTCATGTCCGTCTGGCCCTGCACGTGCGGTTCGTCCTAGTGCTCCAAGCACAGCACCTCTGAGGTATCCACACGTACAAGGATGGAATGCCGTGCGACGGTGTGCCAGAACCAGGGCGGCTAGGGTTTGGGGCCGTGACAAGTGTCCTCACCTCTGGCCCCCTCCCACATATATATAGGCTGTACTAATGGGCTGCCATCTCATGGGCCCCATCAGTAAACCTTCTCTAGTCTCCTAAATGAGTTCAATCCGATTGGCTCTCGGGCATATATCCAATAGTCTCCTACTTGCACTAGAGACAATCACTGTGGGACCAGGATCCCTAGGGCAACTCACTTACATATTAAACTACTCGACTACGGGAAGTTTGCCCAACTACTCCGAAGCAGTCGGCTATGGTGCAAGACGGCGTAGTTGATTGAGAGAACTAGTCGTATACTGCTAGGGGACTCCCCAAAGTACCCTGTTGTAGTACTCCTTATTGTATACGACTAGGATTATGTAACCGACCTGTAACTCTGCTCCCCGTGCATATAAGGTGGAGTAGGGACCCCTCCAAAACAACAGAACTCATACACAAAGCAAGACATCATACAAGGCGTAGGGTATTACGCAATTTGTGGTCCAAACCTGTGTAAATTGTTGCCTTGTGTGTGCACCATCGTTCCTTACAACTCGTCCATACCCACAAATACTACTCTTTGAGGTACCTTAGACAGGTACTCGGTCGTTAAACACCGACATCTGGCGCCCACTATGGGGCAACTCACTGCAAGCCCATCAGGCACGATGGGATCAACCATCCTCACTCGCGACATCGTCTTTGGCACTTGGACCTTCATCGCCTTAGGAAAGGGCAAATTCACAAGCCACCTTGCAGATTGACTGGGCCCGTACTCGATGACGGTGGCTCCACTAGAACCGCTACACGATCTCGTCGAGAATCAACTCTCGACAACTACTTCGGTCTCGACTTCGACTCCGATCTTGATTTCGACTCTGACTTCAACTCCTATTGGGACTCATCAAGTCGAGTCCAGGTACGACCATCTTCCAATCATGGAAAGAGCAAGGGACCCCGAGCCGTCTACGCCATCGGATAACCGTCCGGATCGATTCCCGTTCAGACTCTCCAACTCCGCGTCTATATAACAACAGATGTACACCGCAAAGATCTAGAGGACAAGAAGTCAAGACTCCAACTCGATCTTGGATCATTGCAAGAACTTCGAGTTGGCTCACAAGCCATCGAAGGACGACGACAAAGACGACTTCACGCTCCTATTTGGCGACAACAACCATGCGGCATATCAGCATTGCTGCGCCCAGTTCAACACCAACTTCGAGCTTGAAGAATCACTCATTCGCCTCCCGTTGGGACTAGTCATTACCAGAACACCAGGAGGACTTTCTGTTCACTGGCCTGGTTCGATTCCCCGTGACTCCCGCCGGGACAACGAGTCATGACTTGCTGCAATCATCCTTGAAAAACTACCCTACCAAGACAACAAGACAGCTTCGCTCACTCCTACAACAGAAAGTTCGGGCGACAACTTCTCTCGCACTAAGACCGTACCACTCTCCGGAATCACTGACCCTAGTGAACAAGTCTTCATGGCTGGCACCGCATGAGTTGGCACCCAATATGACACAGAGCGACTAGCTGACATCTCCGATGAAGAACCCACCATCAACGGTGAAACTGAAGACCAAAAGACCAGTAGGCGCGCAAGAAACGCAAAACACAAAGAGAGGCGCATATGTGCAACTTTACGCGTAGACGCGACTCGCAACCTTGCTGGAGCTTTTGACATGGTGGAGATCAACCAGTCCTGCAAGGAGCTCCGCTTAATATCATCGCAACATCAGAGCTTATCAGAACTCTACCCCGCAACCCTGCCACCAGGCAGGCCCTCGTACTACTCCAGACTGCTCGAAACACTATTGACCCGACCAATCCTACACCAAGCGGCAACCGAGCGGGAGGAAGCATGGGATCAAGACGCCTAGAGGGAAGAAAACACAAACAAGGCAACACAGCAGCTCCAGCCACACCAGGCGATCTTGTTGCACAGGACGCTCTGCAACAACCACTCGCGGGGGCGACAGGAGACCGAGGGCGTGACCAAGACGGAGACCACGGGCGTGCCCAAGATGGAGGCCGATGGCGCGATCAAGATGGAGGCATGCAACACAATGAAGCAGGGCGGTCGCAAGATCCCTACAATAACAATCAATGCCAACCGTGACACTCGTTCTGTAATCCAGTTGAGTAGGCATCACCGCGTTGAATCAGAACTACGCCAACGTGAAGATTACGACCGTCGCTACGGTCCTTCACCTCGCCACGACAATCCACCATGACAACGAGGGGAACCGTGAGCGCCATCATTATCCTCCACGTTAGCACGTACAAGACCGCTACTACAATGACCCAAACAACTGGCGCAACTAGTACTGCAAGGAGCCACAAAGGGACAATTACGATCGATTCCCAGCCTTCTCCAACCGTATCAAGAACATCCAGTGGTCATCTAAGTTCAAGTCAACTAGAATCGAGAAGTTCACTGGCAAGCAAGATCCAGAGCAATGGTTGAGAATCTACTCGACTGCAATCCAGATGGCGGGAGGCTCCAATGACATCAAAGTCAGCTACTTCCCGGTTATGCTGGACACCATGCCACTCACATGGCTCGAGGGCCTCCACCCCGGGTCCATTGACTCCTGAGATCAGCTCATCTAGAAATTCACTGACAACTTCCAGAGAACCTGGGCCATGCATTAGTTCTTCATCAAAAGAGCCATAATAGTGGATATCTCTGATCGTGAAGTCATTGACTGCTTTCAAGATAGCTTGTACACCAGAGAACTACACCACGAGTTCGAAAGGAGATGCCCTCATGATGTTGCCTCCCTCAGAAGGATAGCCTATGAATGGGCAGACCGGGACGACCGCGAACATGAGCGCTTTGACAGGCATCACGACAACAACACCAACAAAAATAGGGACAACAACGACCGGTGCAACGATCATTCCAACAATTGTGACTTCAATTGCGACAACAAGAAGCGCAAGCCCGACAACACCGTTGCAACTGTCGATTGTCCTCAACGTAGGAACCATCCAGTGGCAGTGGTCATGGATGGCCCCTGCCCGTACCACCATCATGGCAAGCACACAATGGCTTAGTGTTTTCACCTCAAGCGCAAGTTTAACAAACTTAACCCTGATCGCGACAACAACACTGACAAGAAGAAGGATGACTCAGACGATAAGGAACCTGGCAACGACTACCCACAAATCGAGAATGTCATAGCAGTCCTGTTCAGTGGAGAATAACTGAACCAATCGAAGCAGGCCAAGAAGCTAACTCTACGGGAGATCATGGCGATTGAACAAACTACCTGATGAGGACATGACACCCATACATATGTCCATGAGGGGTGCATGGGGTGGAGAAGAAGGAGACCAACAAGGTTTTCCAAGTCAAGAAGAAGGCCCAAGGCTAATCCGATTCGAGTCCCCAAGGTGGAGGCCCAAAGAAACTCAAGTTCGAGTCCGCCTCGGAGTCCAGGAGCAGCTCGTACTAAATTCATCGCCCAGGTCGCATACGGGCTCGGTTTTTGACGTTCTACATATGCTTGGAAAGCTAAGGAGATAATATTTCCAATGGCACTGGTCCCACCTCAAACTTCCTTCCGAGTCATCGGGAATCGTCGAAACAAGTTGACGTCCAGAATCTGTCAGGGTGCTGCGCCGCCATCTTTTGGGCTGTTGGCCCGTGTATCATGTTGGTGTCCATTATGGACGTGGTTAGGGGGTTATGCACGCCCCAACCCTCATATAATTAGTAGCCGCCGCCACATTAGGGTTTGGGTTTTGCTTAGATTAATCTGTCGAGAACAGTTTCACCGTTATCGGTTTGTAGAACCCCAACTTTTGATCTTAATCTTACATCTGCAGTGTCACTTCCTTTGAGAGCTGCTTCTTTCGAGTTCTTGGTTGTGTTCTTCGTTTCGCAGGCAGGGATTAGCCTTCTTGGCGAGGTCAACCGGGTTGTGGCACGGTTGATAACCAGAGGAGTTGTCACACCCCAAATTTTCTAAATTTGGGATGTGAATAAATAATATAAATAAATACAATGATTAAAACAATATATATAAAATATATGTAAATATAAAATTTATAAAGTTTATAAAGTTTTATAAAATTTGGAATGATTCTATTTAATTTATAAAATTTTCCAAGGTTTAAATAATTAACAGGGAATGTAATATATATATAATATAAATATATGTATTCTAATTTCAAAACAACATGTGTTTATAACTCCCTAAAATTCATCTCAATTAAATTGTAGTAACCTTATGAATTTTCTAGGATTTATTAAGGCTTAAATAAATTTTCTAGGAATTAATTGGAATTTCTAGCCTTTTTAACAATTTAAATATCACATTAAATAATTATTTTAGTCAAAATAAGTTTTTGTTGCATTCATGCTGTTGCATTTATTTTTGGTTGCTAGTAAGTCAAGTTGGAATTTAAATTCTGTTTAAATTCGAATTTGATTTACTTTTGTTTGAGTTTTATAAAAGTTCAAATCTGCCGAGTTCGATTTTGCCCCTTGAACTTTCGGCCCAGTCCACTTTTCACCCCTGATCTTTTTCCGTCTCTTTCTTTTCCTCCCCGGCCTTTTTCTTTTTCTTCTTGGGCCGAATCCTTTCCTGTGCGCTCGACCCGTCCCGATTTTAGCCCAGCTCCGGCCCGTCCGTCTTCTCTCCCGCTGCCCTCTCTCTCTTGGTCGCCGACAGGTGGGCCCCAGGGGTCAGCTTCTTCTTCCCCGTTCGACCGGGACTCTGTGTCGAACCCGAGTCCGGTCGCCGCCCGTCTCCGACGCCGAGTCCCGACCTTCTCCGCCTCCGAGTCGACTCCCATCGCGGCACGTCTGCTAGGGCCCTTCCCCGGCCTACTTAAAGACACCGCCGCCGCTGTTTCCCCTCCAAACCGAAGCCACGTGCGCCTTTGTCGCCGCCCTCGCGAAGCAGACCGCCGCCGGTGTTGATCTGCGCCGTCACCGCCTCTCCTTCAACCTGAGCCGCACCAGGAGGTTCGCCTTGGAGTCCCGTAGCTATCCTTCGTGTTCTTGCACCGAGTTTTGCCCCGCTCCGCGATTAATCGCTCGTCGACGATTTGGCAGTGCCGCCGCCCGCCATGGCCGATGATTCGTCGCCGTCGCTGCTCGGGGTGAGAAACCAATGCCTCCAAAAGCTTCTTCTCGTCTTCACGAGTTGATCCCGCTGTTTCTCTTCGTAGCCCGACCGCCGGAGTCCGTAGTTCGTGTGAACCCGAGCTCCGCCGCCGCCTCCTCTCGTCGCCGGCCGCCGTCGTTGATCGTCCCTCGTCGAGAACCCCCTCAGTGAGTTCGCAATCTCCTCCGCTTGTTTTCCGTTCAATCCCCGTCGAAGTTCGTGCACCGTAGCGTGTTTTCGGAGATCACCGGCGAAGCTCCGCCGCAGCCGACGCAGCGCCGCCGCTTTCCTTCCCCCGCGCCGGCGAGCTCTCGGGCGATCTGTTTCCTGGCCATTAGATCGCAATCCAACGGCCCACAGTTAATCCAGCCCCGAGTCAAACTAGTAGGTACCGGTCAACCGTGCCAGTTTTGCATAAGAGCCCCTGAGGAATTTGGAAATCAACCCGCAGTCCAATTTTATTCGAAAATAATTACAAATAAGTCCTTTTTCTTCTATTTTAGCCCCTGGAAGTTTTAAAACGTTGCAAACAAGTCCCTAGACCTTAGAGAAATCATATCTTTTGCGTTTTAACTCCGTTTTAATCCGTTTTTGTTGCGTTAGCTTCGTATCAACTTAAACTACGCGTTAGTACTGTTATTTACCATGACAAATATTTCTAAATTTTATTTCACATTAATTTAATTAAAGGCTAGTTTAATGTGTTTTTCTAAATTAAAATATAATTAAGGGTTTCAACCCGGTTTTCCTGTCAACTATGAATTTGATTAACATTATTCAGTAAGTTTTATAAATAAAAGATGATAGGTTACAAATATTTTGGTTTCATAAATAATATTAATATGATTAATGTTTTTGATAACTAGCTTTTCTAAATTTAAATCCAAATTAGAGTTATACTTCGAGTTTTTATAAATGAAAGTTAACTTGATTAATAAATTCATAATCTTTCTAATTAAAATTTAATTAAGTTCTTCGTAAACTTATGTTAAATTGATTAATGTTTATGACCACTAGTTTTCTAATTTAAAAGCTAATTAAAGTTAAAACTTCGGTTTTATAAAATAAATATTAATCTGATTAATATCAATAAAAATATGTTTTAATGATAATATGACTAGTTCAACTCGAAATATAAATTTATTCGATAATTACTCTCACATGTTTTATTTAAAATCAATACTTAAATTGGTATAATTTATACATAAACAATTATAAACAAAATGTGATTAAATTATATTTCGGATTTTAATAAGCTTATGTAAAATTGATTAATGAGTATTAAAATAGATTTCAAACTAAAAGGTGATTAGCGTCAAACTTAATGCTTTCTTAAATGAGTATTAATTTGTGTGAATGTCAACATAAATGTGTTTTATCAATAATATTGATTAATTCAACATGGTCAATAAAAGTTAATCAATTAGATGCTCGCATCTGTTTTTAATACTAAAGTTATGTGTTTAATTACATAATGTCTACAAAAAAATAGTTATAAATAAAATACATTCTTGGTTTTGCATATTTAAATATAATTAAATCAATTTCCAGGAAATAGTCTCTTATATATGATTTTATCAAATTAAAATTTATAAAGCGTATAGTGTCTCCTTTCATAATCTAAAGTCTTCCGCTAGTTTTAAGTTTTCAATCGTGGTTCTGTTCTCAGCCTTTCCTATGCCTCTAAACCCAATCCTGTTAGTGCACCCTACGTTTCTCACTTAGTCCCTATTCTGTTTTGCCAATCAATCTGTCTCCAACATTTATCTTATCCAATAAATTCATCGGCCAGTGTTCCAATGTCCGCAACACTCTTTTCTGCAATCCTGTCGCTAGTTCATCTTTTCTGAGCCATATCACTAAGTTTGAGTATAGATCTTTTCTTATGTTGTGGTTTCTCTGCAAATCAATATTATTTTAATTTTTAACTTTATATTGCTTCAATGATATGGTGTGAGTTACTATGTCATTGTATTGTAATATAAAATTAAATTATTAAAGTAATATATTATTGTTTGAGATCCTCGTATTCATAAATCCTCTGTACGTGTGATATTCCTTGTGCCAATTAAAGCTCTGCCTTGGAACCTTCGTATTTTTCTTTCTCTCTCTAATCTTTGTGGTCCTTAGGTTCTCGTAACCATAGTAACGAGCCCTATCCGTTAGTACGCTCTTTTAAAAGCTTTTCTTTTGAATTGGTGTATTGTTCTTAGTTGTACTTGTTTGTTTGCTTGTATAGTTTTATGCTTGCATGCTTGTGTTCGATGATTGCTTCGAGTAGACGGAACGTTGTTCAAATGAAGAAGACTTCGAAGAGAATCTGAGCAGCCATACTTTGGAGAAAGGCAAGTGTATTATGTCATGCAAATGTCCTAATAATTATTAATTTCACCACCCCTGCATGTGTCTTAATTTGATGGGTTCCTATTTAAGGATTTACCTAGCCACTATATTTTCCCTGTCCCTGAAACTGGGTTACTTAATTAATTTTGATGGTAGATGATGCTTAGTTTGCTCAACTGGGATTGGTTAATTGAACCCCTACTCTATGTTCCATATACTCTTTTTAAATAATTAATTGGCAAGATTATATCTTTTAATCGGAACATGGAGAACCACCCAGGAAAACAGTGCAACCATAAGTACTATATGGCTCTGGTCTTGGCTGATTAATTAGAGACTTTAGTGGATGGTAACCTTACCCGAAAGGGGCATGGGGGGCGGCGGTTGACGGGGTATAGCTCGGTCCTCTTGAGCTGTGGGCTTTGGTAAGAGACAGACCTCATTAGGGAGGGTTATACTTTGCTTCGGAACCGGAAACCTTAGCGGGTTACTATTTACTAAGGAATCTTTGTAAAGGCCTCGTAGCGTCCCTATGCGGTCACACCTCGGTAGTGTGATTTAAGAGGATTGGCCCCCTCGGCATGGTTGGGTTTAAAGTTCTTTTGAACTTTTACGCGGCTTATGGTGAAAGTGTACAACCTCTGCAGAGTGTAAAACTGTTATAACAGCCGTGCTCACGGTCAAGAGCGGCCTGGACCCTTACATGATAATCATACTTGAACAAAGATCTAAATCGTGGTTACTTGAGTTATGTTGGGAATATGACATTCATTAATTTGTGGGTGGTATATACTTTCATTTGCTAGTAAATAGTTGCTTAATAAAACTTGACCAACTAAAAATGCTTACTGCAGTATTGGTCAGCCAACCTTTTTGCCTCAGCCTTGTATGTCATATTACATTTGCTGAGTACGTTATGTGCTCATACTTGTTGCTTTCCTTTCTTTCTTCTATTGTATCTACGACAACCGGAATGCTGCTCAGTTTGGGAGAATTTAGAGGATTTTCACTACTGGTTTTGAGGAGTTCTAGGCGTACGCAACCCCCAGTCGACTGCCTGTGAAGTTTGGAGCCTTTGTTTCCAGGATACGCTGTATACTCTGATAGACTCGTAAGTCATTTATATAGTTTCTTGTGCGTGATACTTTATCTGTTATTCACATTCTGGCTTACTGTATGTGTGAAACTTGATCCTGGCATACATACAGTGTACACTCGGTTTGTTTTCTAAAACCGGGTGTGACAGAGGTGGTATCAGAGCTGTATCGACTGTAGGACGTAAGCCTAGATAGAACTGGTCGTTTATTAAGGTCCAAATTGCTATATAATCCTTGCTTCCACTATCCTTGGTATTTTTGTAAAAAAAAATGCTATCCTTGAGCATTTTACCCCCTTGATAATTTATCTTTCTGGTCATTACATCCTTGAATATTCCACCTTCGCCTTGATAACTTATTTCTCACTATAGACTTCTGATTATTCACCTCCACCTTGGTTTGATAAATTGCTGATCTAGCATTTTTGACGATCTCACTTCTCCTTTTGAAGTACTTTACCTTGACCATTAACCTCTCTCCTTGAAGTTGATATTATGTCTGTGAGTATCCTTGTTTACTCACACACATCCTGATATTAGTCAATTTACTCCTGTTGCCTCATTTCACCCTCCGTGCTTTTATGTCACTTTGGATTTCTTCCTTGGTTTTGATCCCAAAGTGTCCTCTACTCTTCATTTATTTTTTTAAAAAAAATATATAGCATGTATGTATCGTTTAATGCAAGCCCAAATCACCTTGAAGAATGAAGATATGAGTATATTACAAGAAGTCCAACCGGAACAATGGAAGACTGCATCAAGCCTACCAACGTTACAACCAAGAAGTCAGCTTCAAGACATTTGAGGATGTGCCATATGCCCATATTTAGGAGGATTCCCTAAACCTTGACTAACAGCGTTTAGTACCATTATATGCTTGTGTGATTAACCTTAGTTGAGTGTGCTTGTAATGCCTGTTATTATGCCATTGTTTGATTTGCTTCTTTGCATTGATTGTTTAGTTGGGTTCTCCATCTTTTTCCTGTACATCCTTGCTTTCTTGCTGACTCTTCGTCACAAGTCTATAAAGAACATCAAAGAAGAAGAAAAGTTGATCTCATGGTGAAGAAATGAAGCTAAAGAAGATTAGGAGTGAAGACTTTGCAATTTCATCAACAAAGAAGATGAAGTCTAGTGAACCAACTCCAGAAGATCTTTCTTCCCAAAAATCTACTGTACTGTTCTCCTCCTTGATCCCTAGTCTCTGCGAATCTCGGGACGAGATTCTGTTTAAGGGGGGTAGTCTTGTCACACCCCAAATTTTCTAAATTTGGGATGTGAATAAATAATATAAATAAATACAATGATTAAAACAATATATATAAAATATATGTAAATATAAAATTTATAAAGTTTATAAAGTTTTATAAAATTTGGAATGATTCTATTTAATTTATAAAATTTTCCAAGGTTTAAATAATTAACAGGGAATGTAATATATATATAATATAAATATATGTATTCTAATTTCAAAACAACATGTGTTTATAACTCCCTAAAATTCATCTCAATTAAATTGTAGTAACCTTATGAATTTTCTAGGATTTATTAAGGCTTAAATAAATTTTCTAGGAATTAATTGGAATTTCTAGCCTTTTTAACAATTTAAATATCACATTAAATAATTATTTTAGTCAAAATAAGTTTTTGTTGCATTCATGCTGTTGCATTTATTTTTGGTTGCTAGTAAGTCAAGTTGGAATTTAAATTCTGTTTAAATTCGAATTTGATTTACTTTTGTTTGAGTTTTATAAAAGTTCAAATCTGCCGAGTTCGATTTTGCCCTTTCGGCCCAGTCCACTTTTCACCCCTGATCTTTTTCCGTCTCTTTCTTTTCCTCCCCGGCCTTTTTCTTTTTCTTCTTGGGCCGAATCCTTTCCTGTGCGCTCGACCCGTCCCGATTTTAGCCCAGCTCCGGCCCGTCCGTCTTCTCTCCCGCTGCCCTCTCTCTCTTGGTCGCCGACAGGTGGGCCCCAGGGGTCAGCTTCTTCTTCCCCGTTCGACCGGGACTCTGTGTCGAACCCGAGTCCGGTCGCCGCCCGTCTCCGACGCCGAGTCCCGACCTTCTCCGCCTCCGAGTCGACTCCCATCGCGGCACGTCTGCTAGGGCCCTTCCCCGGCCTACTTAAAGACACCGCCGCCGCTGTTTCCCCTCCAAACCGAAGCCACGTGCGCCTTTGTCGCCGCCCTCGCGAAGCAGACCGCCGCCGGTGTTGATCTGCGCCGTCACCGCCTCTCCTTCAACCTGAGCCGCACCAGGAGGTTCGCCTTGGAGTCCCGTAGCTATCCTTCGTGTTCTTGCACCGAGTTTTGCCCCGCTCCGCGATTAATCGCTCGTCGACGATTTGGCAGTGCCGCCGCCCGCCATGGCCGATGATTCGTCGCCGTCGCTGCTCGGGGTGAGAAACCAATGCCTCCAAAAGCTTCTTCTCGTCTTCACGAGTTGATCCCGCTGTTTCTCTTCGTAGCCCGACCGCCGGAGTCCGTAGTTCGTGTGAACCCGAGCTCCGCCGCCGCCTCCTCTCGTCGCCGGCCGCCGTCGTTGATCGTCCCTCGTCGAGAACCCCCTCAGTGAGTTCGCAATCTCCTCCGCTTGTTTTCCGTTCAATCCCCGTCGAAGTTCGTGCACCGTAGCGTGTTTTCGGAGATCACCGGCGAAGCTCCGCCGCAGCCGACGCAGCGCCGCCGCTTTCCTTCCCCCGCGCCGGCGAGCTCTCGGGCGATCTGTTTCCTGGCCATTAGATCGCAATCCAACGGCCCACAGTTAATCCAGCCCCGAGTCAAACTAGTAGGTACCGGTCAACCGTGCCAGTTTTGCATAAGAGCCCCTGAGGAATTTGGAAATCAACCCGCAGTCCAATTTTATTCGAAAATAATTACAAATAAGTCCTTTTTCTTCTATTTTAGCCCCTGGAAGTTTTAAAACGTTGCAAACAAGTCCCTAGACCTTAGAGAAATCATATCTTTTGCGTTTTAACTCCGTTTTAATCCGTTTTTGTTGCGTTAGCTTCGTATCAACTTAAACTACGCGTTAGTACTGTTATTTACCATGACAAATATTTCTAAATTTTATTTCACATTAATTTAATTAAAGGCTAGTTTAATGTGTTTTTCTAAATTAAAATATAATTAAGGGTTTCAACCCGGTTTTCCTGTCAACTATGAATTTGATTAACATTATTCAGTAAGTTTTATAAATAAAAGATGATAGGTTACAAATATTTTGGTTTCATAAATAATATTAATATGATTAATGTTTTTGATAACTAGCTTTTCTAAATTTAAATCCAAATTAGAGTTATACTTCGAGTTTTTATAAATGAAAGTTAACTTGATTAATAAATTCATAATCTTTCTAATTAAAATTTAATTAAGTTCTTCGTAAACTTATGTTAAATTGATTAATGTTTATGACCACTAGTTTTCTAATTTAAAAGCTAATTAAAGTTAAAACTTCGGTTTTATAAAATAAATATTAATCTGATTAATATCAATAAAAATATGTTTTAATGATAATATGACTAGTTCAACTCGAAATATAAATTTATTCGATAATTACTCTCACATGTTTTATTTAAAATCAATACTTAAATTGGTATAATTTATACATAAACAATTATAAACAAAATGTGATTAAATTATATTTCGGATTTTAATAAGCTTATGTAAAATTGATTAATGAGTATTAAAATAGATTTCAAACTAAAAGGTGATTAGCGTCAAACTTAATGCTTTCTTAAATGAGTATTAATTTGTGTGAATGTCAACATAAATGTGTTTTATCAATAATATTGATTAATTCAACATGGTCAATAAAAGTTAATCAATTAGATGCTCGCATCTGTTTTTAATACTAAAGTTATGTGTTTAATTACATAATGTCTACAAAAAAATAGTTATAAATAAAATACATTCTTGGTTTTGCATATTTAAATATAATTAAATCAATTTCCAGGAAATAGTCTCTTATATATGATTTTATCAAATTAAAATTTATAAAGCGTATAGTGTCTCCTTTCATAATCTAAAGTCTTCCGCTAGTTTTAAGTTTTCAATCGTGGTTCTGTTCTCAGCCTTTCCTATGCCTCTAAACCCAATCCTGTTAGTGCACCCTACGTTTCTCACTTAGTCCCTATTCTGTTTTGCCAATCAATCTGTCTCCAACATTTATCTTATCCAATAAATTCATCGGCCAGTGTTCCAATGTCCGCAACACTCTTTTCTGCAATCCTGTCGCTAGTTCATCTTTTCTGAGCCATATCACTAAGTTTGAGTATAGATCTTTTCTTATGTTGTGGTTTCTCTGCAAATCAATATTATTTTAATTTTTAACTTTATATTGCTTCAATGATATGGTGTGAGTTACTATGTCATTGTATTGTAATATAAAATTAAATTATTAAAGTAATATATTATTGTTTGAGATCCTCGTATTCATAAATCCTCTGTACGTGTGATATTCCTTGTGCCAATTAAAGCTCTGCCTTGGAACCTTCGTATTTTTCTTTCTCTCTCTAATCTTTGTGGTCCTTAGGTTCTCGTAACCATAGTAACGAGCCCTATCCGTTAGTACGCTCTTTTAAAAGCTTTTCTTTTGAATTGGTGTATTGTTCTTAGTTGTACTTGTTTGTTTGCTTGTATAGTTTTATGCTTGCATGCTTGTGTTCGATGATTGCTTCGAGTAGACGGAACGTTGTTCAAATGAAGAAGACTTCGAAGAGAATCTGAGCAGCCATACTTTGGAGAAAGGCAAGTGTATTATGTCATGCAAATGTCCTAATAATTATTAATTTCACCACCCCTGCATGTGTCTTAATTTGATGGGTTCCTATTTAAGGATTTACCTAGCCACTATATTTTCCCTGTCCCTGAAACTGGGTTACTTAATTAATTTTGATGGTAGATGATGCTTAGTTTGCTCAACTGGGATTGGTTAATTGAACCCCTACTCTATGTTCCATATACTCTTTTTAAATAATTAATTGGCAAGATTATATCTTTTAATCGGAACATGGAGAACCACCCAGGAAAACAGTGCAACCATAAGTACTATATGGCTCTGGTCTTGGCTGATTAATTAGAGACTTTAGTGGATGGTAACCTTACCCGAAAGGGGCATGGGGGGCGGCGGTTGACGGGGTATAGCTCGGTCCTCTTGAGCTGTGGGCTTTGGTAAGAGACAGACCTCATTAGGGAGGGTTATACTTTGCTTCGGAACCGGAAACCTTAGCGGGTTACTATTTACTAAGGAATCTTTGTAAAGGCCTCGTAGCGTCCCTATGCGGTCACACCTCGGTAGTGTGATTTAAGAGGATTGGCCCCCTCGGCATGGTTGGGTTTAAAGTTCTTTTGAACTTTTACGCGGCTTATGGTGAAAGTGTACAACCTCTGCAGAGTGTAAAACTGTTATAACAGCCGTGCTCACGGTCAAGAGCGGCCTGGACCCTTACATGATAATCATACTTGAACAAAGATCTAAATCGTGGTTACTTGAGTTATGTTGGGAATATGACATTCATTAATTTGTGGGTGGTATATACTTTCATTTGCTAGTAAATAGTTGCTTAATAAAACTTGACCAACTAAAAATGCTTACTGCAGTATTGGTCAGCCAACCTTTTTGCCTCAGCCTTGTATGTCATATTACATTTGCTGAGTACGTTATGTGCTCATACTTGTTGCTTTCCTTTCTTTCTTCTATTGTATCTACGACAACCGGAATGCTGCTCAGTTTGGGAGAATTTAGAGGATTTTCACTACTGGTTTTGAGGAGTTCTAGGCGTACGCAACCCCCAGTCGACTGCCTGTGAAGTTTGGAGCCTTTGTTTCCAGGATACGCTGTATACTCTGATAGACTCGTAAGTCATTTATATAGTTTCTTGTGCGTGATACTTTATCTGTTATTCACATTCTGGCTTACTGTATGTGTGAAACTTGATCCTGGCATACATACAGTGTACACTCGGTTTGTTTTCTAAAACCGGGTGTGACAGAGGTGGTATCAGAGCTGTATCGACTGTAGGACGTAAGCCTAGATAGAACTGGTCGTTTATTAAGGTCCAAATTGCTATATAATCCTTGCTTCCACTATCCTTGGTATTTTTGTAAAAAAAAATGCTATCCTTGAGCATTTTACCCCCTTGATAATTTATCTTTCTGGTCATTACATCCTTGAATATTCCACCTTCGCCTTGATAACTTATTTCTCACTATAGACTTCTGATTATTCACCTCCACCTTGGTTTGATAAATTGCTGATCTAGCATTTTTGACGATCTCACTTCTCCTTTTGAAGTACTTTACCTTGACCATTAACCTCTCTCCTTGAAGTTGATATTATGTCTGTGAGTATCCTTGTTTACTCACACACATCCTGATATTAGTCAATTTACTCCTGTTGCCTCATTTCACCCTCCGTGCTTTTATGTCACTTTGGATTTCTTCCTTGGTTTTGATCCCAAAGTGTCCTCTACTCTTCATTTATTTTTTTAAAAAAAATATATAGCATGTATGTATCGTTTAATGCAAGCCCAAATCACCTTGAAGAATGAAGATATGAGTATATTACAAGAAGTCCAACCGGAACAATGGAAGACTGCATCAAGCCTACCAACGTTACAACCAAGAAGTCAGCTTCAAGACATTTGAGGATGTGCCATATGCCCATATTTAGGAGGATTCCCTAAACCTTGACTAACAGCGTTTAGTACCATTATATGCTTGTGTGATTAACCTTAGTTGAGTGTGCTTGTAATGCCTGTTATTATGCCATTGTTTGATTTGCTTCTTTGCATTGATTGTTTAGTTGGGTTCTCCATCTTTTTCCTGTACATCCTTGCTTTCTTGCTGACTCTTCGTCACAAGTCTATAAAGAACATCAAAGAAGAAGAAAAGTTGATCTCATGGTGAAGAAATGAAGCTAAAGAAGATTAGGAGTGAAGACTTTGCAATTTCATCAACAAAGAAGATGAAGTCTAGTGAACCAACTCCAGAAGATCTTTCTTCCCAAAAATCTACTGTACTGTTCTCCTCCTTGATCCCTAGTCTCTGCGAATCTCGGGACGAGATTCTGTTTAAGGGGGGTAGTCTTGTCACACCCCAAATTTTCTAAATTTGGGATGTGAATAAATAATATAAATAAATACAATGATTAAAACAATATATATAAAATATATGTAAATATAAAATTTATAAAGTTTATAAAGTTTTATAAAATTTGGAATGATTCTATTTAATTTATAAAATTTTCCAAGGTTTAAATAATTAACAGGGAATGTAATATATATATAATATAAATATATGTATTCTAATTTCAAAACAACATGTGTTTATAACTCCCTAAAATTCATCTCAATTAAATTGTAGTAACCTTATGAATTTTCTAGGATTTATTAAGGCTTAAATAAATTTTCTAGGAATTAATTGGAATTTCTAGCCTTTTTAACAATTTAAATATCACATTAAATAATTATTTTAGTCAAAATAAGTTTTTGTTGCATTCATGCTGTTGCATTTATTTTTGGTTGCTAGTAAGTCAAGTTGGAATTTAAATTCTGTTTAAATTCGAATTTGATTTACTTTTGTTTGAGTTTTATAAAAGTTCAAATCTGCCGAGTTCGATTTTGCCCTTTCGGCCCAGTCCACTTTTCACCCCTGATCTTTTTCCGTCTCTTTCTTTTCCTCCCCGGCCTTTTTCTTTTTCTTCTTGGGCCGAATCCTTTCCTGTGCGCTCGACCCGTCCCGATTTTAGCCCAGCTCCGGCCCGTCCGTCTTCTCTCCCGCTGCCCTCTCTCTCTTGGTCGCCGACAGGTGGGCCCCAGGGGTCAGCTTCTTCTTCCCCGTTCGACCGGGACTCTGTGTCGAACCCGAGTCCGGTCGCCGCCCGTCTCCGACGCCGAGTCCCGACCTTCTCCGCCTCCGAGTCGACTCCCATCGCGGCACGTCTGCTAGGGCCCTTCCCCGGCCTACTTAAAGACACCGCCGCCGCTGTTTCCCCTCCAAACCGAAGCCACGTGCGCCTTTGTCGCCGCCCTCGCGAAGCAGACCGCCGCCGGTGTTGATCTGCGCCGTCACCGCCTCTCCTTCAACCTGAGCCGCACCAGGAGGTTCGCCTTGGAGTCCCGTAGCTATCCTTCGTGTTCTTGCACCGAGTTTTGCCCCGCTCCGCGATTAATCGCTCGTCGACGATTTGGCAGTGCCGCCGCCCGCCATGGCCGATGATTCGTCGCCGTCGCTGCTCGGGGTGAGAAACCAATGCCTCCAAAAGCTTCTTCTCGTCTTCACGAGTTGATCCCGCTGTTTCTCTTCGTAGCCCGACCGCCGGAGTCCGTAGTTCGTGTGAACCCGAGCTCCGCCGCCGCCTCCTCTCGTCGCCGGCCGCCGTCGTTGATCGTCCCTCGTCGAGAACCCCCTCAGTGAGTTCGCAATCTCCTCCGCTTGTTTTCCGTTCAATCCCCGTCGAAGTTCGTGCACCGTAGCGTGTTTTCGGAGATCACCGGCGAAGCTCCGCCGCAGCCGACGCAGCGCCGCCGCTTTCCTTCCCCCGCGCCGGCGAGCTCTCGGGCGATCTGTTTCCTGGCCATTAGATCGCAATCCAACGGCCCACAGTTAATCCAGCCCCGAGTCAAACTAGTAGGTACCGGTCAACCGTGCCAGTTTTGCATAAGAGCCCCTGAGGAATTTGGAAATCAACCCGCAGTCCAATTTTATTCGAAAATAATTACAAATAAGTCCTTTTTCTTCTATTTTAGCCCCTGGAAGTTTTAAAACGTTGCAAACAAGTCCCTAGACCTTAGAGAAATCATATCTTTTGCGTTTTAACTCCGTTTTAATCCGTTTTTGTTGCGTTAGCTTCGTATCAACTTAAACTACGCGTTAGTACTGTTATTTACCATGACAAATATTTCTAAATTTTATTTCACATTAATTTAATTAAAGGCTAGTTTAATGTGTTTTTCTAAATTAAAATATAATTAAGGGTTTCAACCCGGTTTTCCTGTCAACTATGAATTTGATTAACATTATTCAGTAAGTTTTATAAATAAAAGATGATAGGTTACAAATATTTTGGTTTCATAAATAATATTAATATGATTAATGTTTTTGATAACTAGCTTTTCTAAATTTAAATCCAAATTAGAGTTATACTTCGAGTTTTTATAAATGAAAGTTAACTTGATTAATAAATTCATAATCTTTCTAATTAAAATTTAATTAAGTTCTTCGTAAACTTATGTTAAATTGATTAATGTTTATGACCACTAGTTTTCTAATTTAAAAGCTAATTAAAGTTAAAACTTCGGTTTTATAAAATAAATATTAATCTGATTAATATCAATAAAAATATGTTTTAATGATAATATGACTAGTTCAACTCGAAATATAAATTTATTCGATAATTACTCTCACATGTTTTATTTAAAATCAATACTTAAATTGGTATAATTTATACATAAACAATTATAAACAAAATGTGATTAAATTATATTTCGGATTTTAATAAGCTTATGTAAAATTGATTAATGAGTATTAAAATAGATTTCAAACTAAAAGGTGATTAGCGTCAAACTTAATGCTTTCTTAAATGAGTATTAATTTGTGTGAATGTCAACATAAATGTGTTTTATCAATAATATTGATTAATTCAACATGGTCAATAAAAGTTAATCAATTAGATGCTCGCATCTGTTTTTAATACTAAAGTTATGTGTTTAATTACATAATGTCTACAAAAAAATAGTTATAAATAAAATACATTCTTGGTTTTGCATATTTAAATATAATTAAATCAATTTCCAGGAAATAGTCTCTTATATATGATTTTATCAAATTAAAATTTATAAAGCGTATAGTGTCTCCTTTCATAATCTAAAGTCTTCCGCTAGTTTTAAGTTTTCAATCGTGGTTCTGTTCTCAGCCTTTCCTATGCCTCTAAACCCAATCCTGTTAGTGCACCCTACGTTTCTCACTTAGTCCCTATTCTGTTTTGCCAATCAATCTGTCTCCAACATTTATCTTATCCAATAAATTCATCGGCCAGTGTTCCAATGTCCGCAACACTCTTTTCTGCAATCCTGTCGCTAGTTCATCTTTTCTGAGCCATATCACTAAGTTTGAGTATAGATCTTTTCTTATGTTGTGGTTTCTCTGCAAATCAATATTATTTTAATTTTTAACTTTATATTGCTTCAATGATATGGTGTGAGTTACTATGTCATTGTATTGTAATATAAAATTAAATTATTAAAGTAATATATTATTGTTTGAGATCCTCGTATTCATAAATCCTCTGTACGTGTGATATTCCTTGTGCCAATTAAAGCTCTGCCTTGGAACCTTCGTATTTTTCTTTCTCTCTCTAATCTTTGTGGTCCTTAGGTTCTCGTAACCATAGTAACGAGCCCTATCCGTTAGTACGCTCTTTTAAAAGCTTTTCTTTTGAATTGGTGTATTGTTCTTAGTTGTACTTGTTTGTTTGCTTGTATAGTTTTATGCTTGCATGCTTGTGTTCGATGATTGCTTCGAGTAGACGGAACGTTGTTCAAATGAAGAAGACTTCGAAGAGAATCTGAGCAGCCATACTTTGGAGAAAGGCAAGTGTATTATGTCATGCAAATGTCCTAATAATTATTAATTTCACCACCCCTGCATGTGTCTTAATTTGATGGGTTCCTATTTAAGGATTTACCTAGCCACTATATTTTCCCTGTCCCTGAAACTGGGTTACTTAATTAATTTTGATGGTAGATGATGCTTAGTTTGCTCAACTGGGATTGGTTAATTGAACCCCTACTCTATGTTCCATATACTCTTTTTAAATAATTAATTGGCAAGATTATATCTTTTAATCGGAACATGGAGAACCACCCAGGAAAACAGTGCAACCATAAGTACTATATGGCTCTGGTCTTGGCTGATTAATTAGAGACTTTAGTGGATGGTAACCTTACCCGAAAGGGGCATGGGGGGCGGCGGTTGACGGGGTATAGCTCGGTCCTCTTGAGCTGTGGGCTTTGGTAAGAGACAGACCTCATTAGGGAGGGTTATACTTTGCTTCGGAACCGGAAACCTTAGCGGGTTACTATTTACTAAGGAATCTTTGTAAAGGCCTCGTAGCGTCCCTATGCGGTCACACCTCGGTAGTGTGATTTAAGAGGATTGGCCCCCTCGGCATGGTTGGGTTTAAAGTTCTTTTGAACTTTTACGCGGCTTATGGTGAAAGTGTACAACCTCTGCAGAGTGTAAAACTGTTATAACAGCCGTGCTCACGGTCAAGAGCGGCCTGGACCCTTACATGATAATCATACTTGAACAAAGATCTAAATCGTGGTTACTTGAGTTATGTTGGGAATATGACATTCATTAATTTGTGGGTGGTATATACTTTCATTTGCTAGTAAATAGTTGCTTAATAAAACTTGACCAACTAAAAATGCTTACTGCAGTATTGGTCAGCCAACCTTTTTGCCTCAGCCTTGTATGTCATATTACATTTGCTGAGTACGTTATGTGCTCATACTTGTTGCTTTCCTTTCTTTCTTCTATTGTATCTACGACAACCGGAATGCTGCTCAGTTTGGGAGAATTTAGAGGATTTTCACTACTGGTTTTGAGGAGTTCTAGGCGTACGCAACCCCCAGTCGACTGCCTGTGAAGTTTGGAGCCTTTGTTTCCAGGATACGCTGTATACTCTGATAGACTCGTAAGTCATTTATATAGTTTCTTGTGCGTGATACTTTATCTGTTATTCACATTCTGGCTTACTGTATGTGTGAAACTTGATCCTGGCATACATACAGTGTACACTCGGTTTGTTTTCTAAAACCGGGTGTGACAGGAGTCGTGGTGCTAAGATTGCAGGGTTCGAGTTTGCTGACTTGAAGCCGGATCGGTGAGTTGCGCTCCGCCCAAAATGAGTTATCTTTCACCTGACGGAAGATCGGGAAACCCTAGTTCCCATCACTACCTCTACATACGTGAAGTGGTCTAAAGTCCCTATCATATTCTCAGAATGGATTAGTGGACTAACTTCACCAACCCAGGAAGATACGCACTAGTCTTGGATCCAGTCGTGGCACAAGCCAGACTGACCAAAGTACTCATCGACGACGGTAGTGGGCTCAACGTCATCTTTGTGAAAACATTCAAGAAGGTGGGCCTTGACATCAACAACTACTTGAAGCCCACAGAGTCACCCTTCTACGACATTGTACTTGGCAACGTAGCAATACTCCTAGGTCAAGTCACGCTCCCGGTCACCTTCAGGACAAAAGGCAACTCCAGGACCGAGTACATCAAGTTCGATGTGGTAGACTTTGAGACTTCATACCATGCGATTCTTGGGCGTCCAGCCCTCGCCAAGTCCATGGCGATTCCGCACTATGTGTACCTCATCCTTAAGATGCCCGCTCCTAAAGGAGTCCTTTCCCTAAAGGGAGACCTGAAGATCGCCCATGACTGCGACGTGGAAGCTGTCGAGTATGCGGCTACTTCGCAAGTCCCGTTCTAGATGCTAGAAGTACTCACTTTGGCCAATAAGTCAAAGGAGGAAGGCCTGGAGATTCCAAGCAAGAAAGCTGCTAGCACAAACATCAAGCCCTCTAAAGACATATAGATCAAGGCTGTCGATCTTCAGACGGGCGACCCATCCAAGACCGCTCTAATAGGAGCAGATTTAGATTGTAAATAGGAAAACACGCTCGTCAAGTTCCTTCGTGATAATAAAGATATATTTGCGTGAAAGCCATCTGATATGCCTCGTGTTCCTAGGGACTTGGTCGAGCACAAACTAGATGTTGAAGTAAACGCAAAGCCTAAGAAGCAGTGATCAAGACGCTTTGCTCAAGACCGATGTGATGCCATCAAGGCAGAACTCGCCAAACTACTCACAGCTGGATTCATCAAGGAAGTCTTCCACCCCGAGTGGTTAGCCAACACAGTATTGGTCAGAAAGAAGAACAACAACAAATGGAGGATGTGCGTCGACTACATCGATCTGAACAAGCATTGCCCAAAAGATCCTATGGGTCTCCCACGCATTGATCAAGTCATCGACTCAACTGCGGGCTGTGCACTACTCTGTTTCCTCGACTGCTACTCAGGATATCATCAGATAGCCTTGAAGAAAGAGGACCAGATCAAGACCGCCTTCATCACACCCTTTAGAGCATATTGTTACACAACAATATCCTAGACTGAAGAACGCAGGAGCCACGTATCAGTGAGCCATAAAGAAGTGCCTGACTACTCAACTCGAGTGCAATGTAGAGGCATATATTGATGATGTGGTCATCAAGTCAAAGGATCTAGAAAACCTCATTGATGATCTGACCGAGACCTTCGCCATCCTCCGTACGTTCCGGTGGAAATTGAACCTGACTAAGTGCATTTTATGCGTACCGTTGGGGTAGCTCCTGGGATTCATGGTCAGTCATAGAGGCATCAAGGCAAATCCAACAAAGATCTCTGTCGTCCTTAACATGCATGCTCCAAAGAACATCAAGGATGTGCAAAAGCTTACGGGTTGCACCGCAGCGCTCAACAGATTCATGTGACGACTTGGAGAAAAAGGCCTACCTTTCTTCAAACTACTCAAGAAACAAGACCAGTTCATATGGACTGAAGAGGCAAACTTTGCCTTTGAACAACTCAAGGCGTATTTGTCTACTCCACCAATTCTCACGACACCGATTAAGGGCGATCACCTCTTCCTGTACATTGGAGCCACTATACATGTGATCAGTACAATAATTGTGGTTGAGCGACAAGAAGAAGGCCATTTATTTTCAGTACAGAGGCTAGTTTACTACATCAACGAAGTACTCTAAGAGTCCAAGATACGCCGCCCTCAAGTCCGGAAGCTACTCTATGCAGTCTTTACCACTTTGCGGAAGCTAAGGCACTACTTCCAAGCTTTTGTCATTATTACAGTCGTCACCAAGTTTCTGTTGGGAGAGATTCTAAACAACCCTGACGCAACTGGACGCATATGCAAGTGGAAGGCAGAACTAGCAGCTTATCACCTCGATTTTGCCCCTTAGACAGCCATCAAGTCTCAAGCCCTTGTCGATTTCATGGTCAAGTGGACAGAAGTCCAGTACTCCAGATCAACTACTCGCCTGGAGAACTGGGTCATGTATTTTGATGGATCGCTGAAGTTGGAAGGTGTGGGAGCTGGCTTACTACTCATATCTCAAAAAGGTGACCAGCTTAAATATGTTCTGCAAATTATGTTCAAAGCTACTAACAATGAGGCAGAGTACGAAGCTATGCTGCACGGGCTCCGCCTGGCTGCATCTCTCGGTATCAAGTGACTAGTTGTTTTCGGAGATTCTTTGCTAGCCATCAACCAAGTTAACAAAGAGTGGGACTGTTTCAAGGAAACCATGGAAGCTTATAGTGCGGAAGTTCGCAAGCTTGAGCACAACTTCTACGGCTTGGAGTTTCATCACGTTGTTCTCGACGACAATGTCGTTGCCGATGCTTTGTCCAAGTTAGGATCACACCGCATGGACGTACCAGCGAATGTGTTCGTTCATGAGTTACACCAGCCATCTATCAAAACATCAGCACCAGAACAAAGTACTCTAGATCAACCTCAACCAGACCAACAGGTAATGGTCATTGGCACCGACTGGATGTCACCTTTCATCGAATACTTGAAGCATCAGAAGGCCCCAAAAGATGAAAATGAGAGAGCACACATTGTGCGTAGTTACAACATGCAGAACGAGCAGTTGCAGAACGAGCGGCTCAGTTTGGGTTTCGGTGCGCAGAACGACTGGCTGCGGACGAGGCTATAGGAGGCTCGACGCCACCACGTGAGGGCGATGGTGTCGGTGGTGGAGCGCGCTGTGGTGCAGCGCCTGCGTGCGGCCGAGGCCGAGTTGGACAAGAGGCTCCGACAGACGGCCGCCGAGGGCCACACATGGCGCGACGTCGCCAGGGGCCACAAGGCCGTCGCGGAGGGCCTCTGCGCCGTGCTCAACGGCCTCCTTCGGTCGCCATCGCCACGGACCGAGGGCGAGGGCGAAGCCGAGGACGCGCGGTCGTGCTGCTTCAAGCAGGAGGATGAGGAGGAGGAGGAGTGGGGCGCCGCTGTGGTGGCCGGTGGGAGGATGGGGGCACGCCCCTCCACGTGAGCACCTCACCGCCGGCCATCTACCTCCGTCGCGGGCTGGGCGCGCGGGCCCCATGCCGTGAGGCTTCCGCCGTCGCTGGCCGGGCGCTGGAGACCGGAGCCAGGTTCCGGCAGGGATGAAGAGAGAAGGGAAAGAAAAGGGAGAGGCTGCGATGGGGCCCACGTCTTCCATGGGGTAAAATCATCTTTTCACAATCTATTTAACGGCAGTAGGACGGAAAAACCAACAGAAGGTCGGATAAGGAATGAAATTAAAGTTACATAGACAATCGAACAGGGATAAGGAATGAAATTAAAGTTACATAGACGATCGAACAGGGAACAAAAAGTTTTACAGGGCCAAGAAAGGAACAATCAAATTTTCTAAGGCTAAATAGGGAATTAACTCTAAAAAACTAATTTGGCTAGCTTAGAGCTGGTCCATTGGAGAAGGTCTAATCAAATATAAAATTCTATGCTACGGCTGGCAACAAGTATGAACTATGAACATCCATCCATGCAACGTAGTCGGCTCGCTTGATTTGGTCCATCGTTAGGAGACCTGACGTGTCTCTGGATTGACAAGGACAAGGGGCCAAATGTCACCAAGTTCTTTATTCATTCTAGTATTTAACTTTTTCTGTGAGCTAAAATGGTTTTGACATATTGATAGCTAAGATCAGTGGTTTTGACCAAAATACTATTTTATATGATTTTAGAGTGAGGTCACCAAGAAAAATCTTGGGTTGTGTTTAGTTCCTCCCAACTTTTCAAACTTCCCATCACATCGATATCCCATCAAAACATTAAATATAGCAAATGACGCATGTATGGAGCATTAAATGTAGGTAAATAAAAAACTAATTGCATAGTTTTGATGTACACGAAGAGACGAATCTTTTGAGCAGTCTAGTTAGATCATGATAGGATAACAATTACCACAAACAAACGAAAAGTGCTACAATACGCTACAATGTCCGATGTGACCCTTTTCACGAATCTAAACACAGCCTTGAAGTGATAGTTGTTACCTCCTGGGAGGCAAGAGAGAATACCTTAGCACATCCCATCTCTATACACATATACTTTTTTTTGTGAGGACAATACACGTATCCTTAGTGACACATAGTCCAAGATAGGTCAATTGGTCACATCTGAACGTGATTCATCATTCATGAGGCAGATGTGTATCGAGAGAGACATAGGTGTGTTTAGTTCCTGAAAAGAGAGGATGAAAAAGGGGTAAAAAAGGCACATCATACACTGTAGCGCACTGTAGCACTTTTCGTTTGTGGTAAACATTGTCCTACCATGACCTAACTAAGTTCAAAGGATTAGTCTCGCCGTGTACATCAAAATCATGCAACTAGTTTTTTTATTTATCTACGTTTAGTGCTCTATGCATGAAGAGAGAGATTTGATGTGATTTGATGTGATAGGTGAATAGTGAAGTTTGGAGAGACAAAGTTTGGAAACTAAACACGGCCATAGTATTCTTCGGTCTAGGAATTATTGATGCTACTTGTCTTAACCATTTGTTTTTGAACCCAAGCATAGGAATTTCACAAGTAGTTCAGTTTCTTTAGGAATCGGAAAAGATTTCTGTTTTTTTAAAGGGTGCTAATTATTTCGTTAGACCTCATTTGGAATTATGATAACTCTCTCTAATTCATGCGAAGTAGAGTGATTGAGGTGGAGATTAGTTCATTTTGCACTCCAATCTACTTTTATTGGAAGGACACTAGTTTATCCAAACAAGCACTCACAGTTTTTTTTTAGATCACAAACACTTAAAACTTGCTGGTAAGTATACCACACATTTTATTGGTGGTTGTGATAATAATGTAGGCACTGGGCCGACGAGTTTAGTAGACTAATAAGATGTTTGGGACTCGATGATAATACCTTTGTCTTGAACCAAGAAATGCAAATTGCTGATGAAACAGCTGCCTTGATACGTTTGGTTGTTACTGACCAACTACCAATCGATTCCACATTGACTACAATGAATTATACTGCAACATGCAGTTTTTTTATCATGCAGTATCAACTTGATGTTTTAGCAATTCTATATATTGGCGATACAGTTAGGTTGATAGCATCTGGGCAAGGAAGGTAGGAAGCGGCGGGGCAAGCTGCTGTGCATATGCATTCACATAGATAACAATAACAATGTTTTAAGGGTTAAAGTACGGGTTCTTACTTGCAACAATTTTTTATTTTAAAGTGAAATGGGCAGCCGGTTCTTGAACTTGCTGGAAGTATCGTCTGGTTCATGAAGTCGAAAATTGCTAACAAAAGCATACAAACTCGCTAAAATGTGTTACCTAAATATAAAGTGCCGGAAGTACTCAATGATTTTGTCTTGTAGAGTTATTTTGAAAGCTTTGAATCTTGATGACACATTTGACAAGTTTTTTTAAAAAAAGAATATTTACTAATATTCTTACCTCTGTATTGACTCAAACGTAAAGACTATGCAAAGACTCCTGACGAGAAGTATTAAGTAAAATTAAGTCTATTACCGAAACACCAACCATTAGTGACAAAAATCTCCATCACAGCACACTCAAGGACACAAAATCCTGATATTATATGTCGTCTTTCCTCTTCCTTTTCTCTTCCTTTTGCATTAGCGCCCAGAATCTTATCCAATGCTCTCCTCGAAATAGCATATGTAATAAAGAGAAAACTTGTATCTTGTTAAGCACCACATCATTTCTAGTTAGCCAAATCGCCCAACAAAAATTGCACACCCCCACCAAAGCATGGTACAGAGTATTCCGCCCTCACCAAAGCATGGTACAAAGTATTCCTTTGTACCCCTGGCCGGTAACCATCCACTAAAAAGTCGCTTACATTCAAAGGTTGGGGTATCTTAAAAGAAATATATATCTGTACAACTCTCCACATTGACTTGGCATTAGGCCAGTAAAAAGAGAGAGATGTTGAATTGTTTCATTAGAATTACAAAAAAACATTTTACACTCTCTTTCCATCACCTTTTAACCAAATTATCTTTAGTTAGGGTCACACCTTTGATTATAAACCACATCAAAGATCTTTATTTTAAGAGGTAACTTGAGTTTCCAAATAATGTCTGTTTGTGGTCGAACATTAGTTGAAGCCAAGGTCCCTCGCTGGTTTAATGTGCGTTGACTTTTCTAGCAACCAGGTAATGCTAGGCTCTTAAGTTATCGTCTATTAGAGGTTGTCTAAAAGAGACATTTAAGGGACTAGATCGTAATACCATGCTTACATTAGCACTCTTTTTCCTAACTATGTTGTACAGAGCGGGGTACTGATGTTTAAAGGCTATATCATCTAACCAAATGTGCTCTTAGAATCTTATTTGATTGCCATCACCTATGTTGAACGTACCCATACTTGAGTCATTCTTAACCTTCATGAGGCCGGACAAAAAATGAGAGTCACGGGGCATATGCTCAACTTGTGTGATTGTTTCAAACCTCATATATTTATTTTGATAAGAGTTTGCCATATTTATTTCTGATAAGAGTTTACCACATCCCATCTTCATTAATAAGTTCGAAGAGCCATTTGCTCAATAAGCATTTATTCTGATAATTTAGGTTAAGGATACCTAAGTCTCCCTGATCCTTCGGTGTGCAAAGAATTCTCCACATTTGACAAGTTTAAGGATCTAAATCTACATTTTCAAACTCCATTGACCTAAATGCACTTCAAAACAAGTTTGAGTCCGATCATGCATTCTACTCATTATTCTACACCAACTTGCCAGGTGTATGAATATTTTTAAAGAACACAGCACAAAATCATTTCAAAAAACCACCTTTTTAGGAATTTACAAAAGTATTCCTAGTTTTTTTAGAAAGACGAAAGTACTACTAGTCCAAAGAAAATTTATGAGTTGCTATGAGTGGGCCGCCAAATAACTTCAGTCATTTGTTGTCTCTCGTGACTGCGCTATAATGTCACGTAGATGGGTCCTTACTACGACTTTATGGGCCTGTAAATGGGCCGAACACAAAATGTTTTCCTTACCAGCTCTCCATGAAAACCAGCAGCAGAGAGGCTACAATTTTACTGGGCGGGTTGTTAACGTGTGCATCAGGCCCACATCATCCTTGTTTGAAAGAGCCAATTTATTTTTGAAACATTTTTTTAAACGAAAAAAGAAAGAGCCAATTTAGAACAGCTATGTTGTGTTTTGATCATATTGTCTGCGCTTATATAGTATTCATCCTTTTTGCTCCAACGTTTTACTCGATATGCAACTTTGACTATCACTTTTAGCCTTACATTAAGGCATAGCAATAAAGTTACGGCATTGCGGAATCATTCCTAATTATTAATCTACTTATATAACCTTTTTATTTCCTAGATAGTTTCATTAACTAATTTCATAGGAGCACAAAGTACTTTTCTTGTTTTCCAGTATTAAAGCACCCCATCAAACGATACTTTCCTCCATCTTAGTTGCAATGCTAAATGGAGCCCAAATTGCTATTAACATAGAAGACTAGAAATGCAAGATCCATCTACGTAGGCATGTAATACGACATCAAAAGAACCACCAAAAATCCAAATGCATGATCCATATATATGCCTACTTACCTACCTTTCTCTTTAGTCGTCTTCTTTACTCAAAGCAAGGATTGAACAACATACTCAAACCCGTTAAGCAGTTGAAGCGAGCTGTGGTCCCTCTACCGGTATACACAGACTAGGCATATAACATACTCGTGTGCTGATTTTTTTTTTCTTCGCCAGCCGTCGCACGCGCGCGTTTATGTATGAAACCCAGAGCACGCCACGGCAGTAGGAGAGCTCATCGACGGAACTGGGGGGGGGGGGGTGCCGGCAGGGGCCGTGGCACCCCCCATGCGCCCAAAAAATTTTATACCCCCCCCCCCTCAAAGTTTCACGGCCCAACCCAACTACAGAAGGAGAAACGTGACTCGCGACTCCTAGTCAGTTCGCCGCCGCCAGTTCCCGTCGTGTGGCTCGCGTCCGTTCGTAATCCCAGGTCCCGTCCCGCGTGACTCGCGTCCGTTCGCCACCAGATCTCCATCGGAGTCGGAGATAAGCCAGCCGTCAGCCGATCACTTCATCACTCGATCAGGCAGGCAGATCGCAAGTGCAAGGAGGCAAAGGTCACTGGTCACTCGATCAGTTCTGCACTCGATCAGGCGGGCAGGCAGGCAGATCGCAAGGGCAACGCCAAGGAGGCAAAGGTCAAGTGCCGCAAAGTAAGAATAGTTTAATGATGATGATGATGCGACTTCTATTTTCTAATCTATGCAAATTTTTAATTGTTTATCATTGTATGCATATGCCAATTCATGTAGGAAACAATGGCCCCTAAAAGGACACGGAAGATTGATTCTTTTTTCAAGAAAGTAGATAGAGATGGTAATGCAGCTGTGGTTGAAGAGGAAGCCCCAAATCCCAGCCCTGAAGAACAAATCATTGCTGAAGAAGCACCAAGAGAACCAGCACCAAAAGTTCAAAGGGTTAATGCTGAAATTGATGATGCCAGCGTTTTGATAGTTGAACGAGATCCGGGCTTACGTCGGCAAATTTGGGAGTATCCTGCTAATGAAAGAGATCAAGTTCGCAAAGTATACATTATGCATGGGCCTTACCAATTTCACATGGACACATATCCTACTTCTGGTCCAACATATCATCGACGCAGGTTTCAATCTCATTGGTTCACTGCTTTTCCTTGGTTAGAATATTCACCAACAAAAGATGCAGCCTTCTGTTTTCCTTGCTTTCTATTTTCTAAGAAACCATCAGGAAAGGTAGGGTCTGATACATTTACAGTGAAAGGATTTAAAAATTAGAGAAAAGTGAATGAAGGTGCTAACTGTTCATTATTGGTTCACATGGGACATGATAGTAAATCTGCTCATAATTTTAATGTGAAGTGTTATGATAATCTGAAGAATACATTAGGCCATATTGAGCATGTGCTGCACAGACAAACACAGGAAGATATTAGGAAGAATCGGTTGCGTCTTGGGACATCTATTGATGCAGTTCGATACTTAGCTTTTCAAGGTTGTCCGTTTCGAGGAAATGATGAATCAGCTACTTCAGCGAACCAAGGCAATTTTCTTGAAATGGTGAAACTTCTAGCTTCATATAATGAAGAGGTCAATGCAGTTGTCCTAGGTAATGCTCCACAAAATGCCAAATATACTTCACCAAAAATTCAAAAGGAAATTTTGGATGTCATGGCTTCTAAAGTGCAATCGGCAATTCGTCGTGAAATTGGTGATTCCAAATTTTGCTTGATTGTTGATGAGTCAAGAGATGAGTCAAAAAGAGAACAAATGGCAGTTGTTGTTCGTTTTGTTGATAAAAAGGGTTTCATTCAGGAAAGGTTTCTTGATCTTGTCCATGTTCATGATACAACATCAGCTACTCTTCACAAAGAATTATGCTCTGTCTTATCATATCATAATCTAGATGTACAAAATATTCGTGGACAAGGATATGATGGTGCTAGTAACATGCGCGGAGAGTGGAATGGACTGCAGGCCAAATTCAAGGAAAATTGCCCTTATGCATATTATGTGCATTGCTTTGCTCATCAGTTACAATTAGCTCTTGTTGCTGCGTCTAAAGAAGTATATGAGGTTGACAACTTTTTTTATCATCTTTCTTTTATTGTCAATACTGTTGTTTCTTCTAGTAAGAGAAATGATGATTTGCGTGCAAATCAAGTAGCTGAAATGGAACGTCTTATTGAACTTGGTGACTTAGAAACTGCGAGTGGAGCAAACCAAGTTGGAACATTAAGGAGGTCTGGTGACACAAGGTGGAGCTCCCATTATGAATCTGTTTGTAGCCTTTTGAGAGCGTACAAAGCTACTTATTTAGTACTTAAAGATATTGCAAATACTAGAGGTCCAGGAACTAACCAATCAGTAAGAGGGAAGGCTGCTGGTGCTGTTAGATTGATGATGACATTTGACTTTGTATTTATTTTACATCTAATGAAAGAGTTGATGGGAATCATAGATCTTCTCTGCAGAAAATTACAACAGAAATCTCAAGATATTGTAAATGCTATGGCTGATGTTGCTACCACAAAAAGATTGATTCAGGATCTAAGAGATAATGGTTGGAGCAAACTTTTGGAAGATGTGACAGCCTTTTGTACTAAACAAGGCATTACTGTTCCAGATATGAATGGGTCCTATGCTGATTATATTCGATCTCGTTCAGGTAGTGAGGCAACAGTTGAGCATCACTACAGATGTGATGTTTTCATAGTTGCAGTTGATCAGCAAATGCAAGAGCTAAACTGTAGGTTCAGTGAACAAGCAACTGAGCTTCTCATTCTTTCTACTAGTTTGGATCCTAGAGATTCATTCAGTTCATTGAAGATTGATGATGTGTGTACATTAGCTTCAAAGTTTTATCCTGCCGACTTTCCAAATCAAGAAATAGATAACTTGAGATATCAATTACGACATTATCAGCTTGATGTGCCTACCAATCCGAAGTTTCAGGATTTGACAAGTGTTGGTGATCTTTGTCGTCGGCTTGTAGAAACAAACAAAACAGAGGAGTATTTTTTGATTGACAGGTAATACTAATATACTATTTGCCTATTTCCTATTATTTATTATTTTGTTTTTAGAACTAACAAGATGCATTCTCTCATTCCTTTTATTTTTTAGGTTAATTCGACTTGTTCTTACTCTTCCGGTTTCAACTGCAACATCAGAACGAGCATTTTCTGCAATGAAGCTTGTGAAGACAAGGCTTCGAAATAAAATGGAAGATGCATTGCTGAGAGATTGTTTGGTAATCTATATTGAGAAGGAACTGGCAGTACAATTCACAACTTCAGACATTATAGATGATTTCTATGCTATGAAGACGCGCAAAGTGAGGCTTAAATGAAACAAAGTATGTTTCTTTTATCCTCTTTTAGAAAAGATTCATTTTTATGTTTTGTCGCAACAAAAACTATGATTATATGGATATTTATATATTATATATATACACACTTTGCCGGGTCCTTGCTCTTTGTCTGGCCACACTGGCCCCCCCCCTTTCTCAATTTGCTGGTTCCGTCACTGGGAGAGCTTGCAGTGATTAGGCGCCAGGTACCCCGCTCGCTGCGACGCTGCTACTACCATGTTGGCAACCGGCTTAATAATAAGCTAGCAATCGACAGATAATAATTAATTTGGGAATAAAAAAACAATCAAGCTGGAGCTGGCTGGCGTAGGTGGTATGCATAGAGACAATCGTGTTGGTCATGCAAAACACGTCAAGGGTTGTGGAGATCAGAGAAGAATATGCAGGCAGAAAAGTACTACATTTAGTCCTTGTCTGTTTCGTAGAATACGTGAAATTTGACGGCTTATTGCAACCATGTCGTAGCCTGGTAACTTTTGGATTGAGGTTTGTTTTCGATTAATTCTTTCTTTTGAAACGCCCGTACACGTGTAGATGTTCACAACGTACGCACACTCATCCAATAAATATACACACATAAATCGTACCCTTATAAACATTTCCGAGAGACTAAATCGGCAAAAGTTGAGACTGACGAAGTCACCACATACGCCTCGTTGTTGATGAATTTCACGTACCATAAGAAACTTTACAAATCGATCTACGATCAATTCACTTTCAGATTAATTCTAGGTTTACTGAGATTGAGCTTTGCAATCTATATGATCAACGTGTTTTCCAGTTGTTTCGATATGTCTTCTACAATTGTTACGGTATTTCTTGACATAAATGAAAAAGTTTATGTAAGTAATTAAAAGTCCCTACACTCCAGTCTATTTCTCTTTAGATGTTCTTAGGTTTACACACATATTGCCAACTAATGAACAAATAACCGCAGGTGTGACGTACGAGGTATCAATCCTTAGGGTTCAATCTCCTGATGGGCATGAGCCATGAGGTACATATATCTTTGCTAACCACCTAAGCTTTAATTCTTGATCTTTGGATGTTGACATATGGCCTCAAATACAAATATGTGACCAAACTTTTCATGGCTTAGGCAACAGTAAACGTATCTAAGAAATAATTTTGAGATAGTATTTCTTACTGCAAGCAAAAAAAAGTCAATTTTAATTTTACAACTTTCAATTTTATATGTTTCTGCAAGAATAGTTATGGTATATCTTTAATTCTAAACTAAAAAAACTTTCGGTTAATAACAAAAAAGTCCTGGTGAGTCATGGACGGTGCGTGACTTCAATATGGTGTTACTCCTTTTCTTCTAGGTGTCCGACCGCCTTTATTAATATTTGGTATGTGGCGGCATACAAGATGCCACGAGTGTATAGTTTTGCTTTGTCTTGACATGGCTCATATGTGTTTGCGTTCTTATCCTTTGACAACCTTACTGTCTTGAAGTAAAAGTCTTTCCTTTTTTACCCTAGGCCTGATTATCCTAGTCAATCCAAGGCTCGGAGGCTGCTCCATATGAAGCACGCCTTACGGAGCCCACCATATACCTCATAGGATGGGTCTATCTTTTCCAGGGTGTTGCGAAGCCTCATGGCACCCGACTGGCTGGGTTTTTACTCTGCATCTTCCCACTTGGGGCTCTGCTCCTGGGTTTGACCTGGATTATTCCTGATGATTTTTCTTTTTTTTTTCTTTTTGAATATCGTCCACCCTTGCGGCGATTAGATGGTGAAGCTTCTTCGGCCGACTACATTGGCATTGCTCCTTCATCAACAATTCACCACGGGTAGCACGTTGCTCGGGGGCTCGTGGGATATGTGTACCCCTCGGCCCATCACTGATAGGGGTGATAGATGGCCTAGGCCCACTTCTGACAGGGCTGTGGGCTGGGGTGGCCTAAAAGGAACCTCTGATTTGCAGAACAAGTTTGATGACAATTCACCACGTGTGCGATCCGACAGGCGAAAAATACCCGGATATCTAGGGATCTCTATTGTAATCTTTTCATATTAGTTTCCAAGTTACAATCTAATAGATTCGGATCTTAACCGACTTGCCATAAACCCTAGGCTGCTAGTCTATATAAAGCGACCTAGGTTGACTCCCAGTGGACACGAGAATCATCACCCCCATTGTAACCACAAAGTTCGCTATAGCTTTCTAAAGCTTTATCGAACATTATCAATACAAACACCGCAAAACACAGGATGTAGGGTATTATACCTCCGGGTAGCATAAACCTGTCTAAACCTTGCATCTAATGTTAGGTCGAGCTTACTAACTTCGTGATCACTTTGCCTACAAATCTACCACTTTGGTACTCCTTGTGGATTGTCAGTCTTAAAGTCTGCGGTTCATATTTTTCTTTTGGATGTTAATTTGAAAATATAGTTCATATTCTGTCGCATTTTGCCCAGTACTTAATAAAAATAGCCGTGGTGATGAAAGTGAGAAGCACAGGATGTCAACCTAGTGTTTGTTCCCAGGGGTAGAACCATCTTCCCTAGCCACCCAAGTTCTAGTCCTATTTAGATGTGGCCAAATCTCTTAAATACACATAGGTGACCAAAATTTTTGTTGCCTAAGGAACAAGATAATTAATGTTTTGTTTGTTTAAGAATATGATTATAAAAGGCAGCTATAATAATACAGTCTCTTTTAAAAGCTGAGGCTATTTGGCGTGTTGGTTTGTGAGAGGACTCTCTGTTCTTTTTGTTATGCAGTGCCTCTTGTACTCATAACTATCATAATAATAATTTTTTCCACTTGAATTATATACAACATCATTGTTTCGTAATGTTTGATTGAAATATTGGCAAAGTATATCTATTTTGAACCAAAGTAAATGAATACATACATCACCAACTAGCATCAAGGAAAAAACAAATGTTATAACCCATATATGTTACTTTTTGTCCTTAGAAATGGTATATCATGAAAAACCTTCCCTCAGATTGCAAACAAAGAATCAACAATACTATCAAGGAAAACATCCATGTTGGGATTTTATCTCTAATTTATTGTCAATACTTCCTTGAGGTGAACCTTGTGGTTTCACTACTTTGTTGATGGACTCTCTTCTCATGCAACACCATGATGATTATTACATCAATGGGCTGAATATTATCACGGCCTTGTTTAGTTCCCAAATTCGACCCCAAATTCCACTATGAAAAAGAAGATTTCCATCACATCAAAATGTCGACACATGCATGAAGTACTAAATGTAGATGAAATCAAAAACTAATTACACAGTTTTGTTGTACTTTGCGAGACGAACATTTTGAGCCTAATTAATCAATGTTTGGACAATTATTCACAAATATAAATGAAATGCTACAGTGCCGCATTTATGACAAAATCCCAACTTTAGTCCTCCAAAGTTGGGAACTAAACAAGGCCCACATATCCCGTATGCATTTCATTATCCTAACTGTGGGGTTCCTTCCTTTATTTTTAGGCTAGTAACTTCCATGTTGCTACCAACTAGATTTTGTTGGTTTTTAATATGTCTAGTATTGTTGTTGTCATAAGTTAAGACATTTTATTTGTTAGCCAATCATTGCCATAAACTTACAATATTTCACCAAGAACACAAGGATATAAACCACTTACTGCCCTATTCTTAGACATCTCGCAAAGTTCTTCAACACACTCTGGTGGATGTAAGAAACATGGCCGCATTATGCGATAGTTTATGATTTTGCTGATTTAGTGACAACATAGTCAGTCACACTAATATGTTTATCAATAATGAAATTTATAGGGTTTCATAGGTTCCAAGGATGCAACACAAATAAAGCCATATAAGTTGAGTAACATGATGAAAAAATGGACCTGTACCATGAATACTTATATTTTAGTTAGATCAAATGGTTTGGATTTCTCGACAATATTATAACATCTCATCAACTTTCTATAGAGTCAAAGATAATCAAAACCGGAGTCCAGAGTAAAAAGTTATGCCCAACATACTAGATAATCCAATTGTACTACAAGATGATCCAACAATACCATATGATAATAGGGTACTTGCTAATCTGCATTGTCGATCATTGGACGGTTTGTTTTGGTCAATTTCATAACCGAGTGAAACTGTGCCGAAAACCATGCCGGTTGCATTTAATGCATTGATTCGGGCCAGAAATGAAACGAATGCACAGACTCAGGGCAGAAAAGACGACCGCACCCGATCCACTTTTTTTGACCCAATAGTGATGTTTTGGTTCGTTTTGGTCAGTTTCGCTACCGCTCGAAACTGTGCTGAAAACCATGCCTGTTGCATTTAATGCACTGATTCAGGCCAGAAACGAAACGAATACACCCAATCTACTTTTTTGGACCCAATAGTGATGTTCTGGTTCGTTTTGGTCAGTTTTGTTATCGCACGAAACTATGCCAAAAACCATGTCGGTTGTATTTAATGCACTGATTCGGGCCGGAAACGAAACGAATGCACTGATTCGGGCTAGAAATGAAACGAACGCACCCGATCCATTTTTGGACCCAATAATCTTTTTGTTCATTTTGGTCAGTTTTGTTACTGCATGAAACTATGACGAAGACCATGCCGGTTGTATTTAATTCACTGATTCGTGCCAGAAATGAAACGAATGCACCGATTCCGGCCTGAATCGAAACGAACGCACCCAATCCACTTTTTTGGACCCAATAATGTTTTGGTTCATTTTGGTCAGCTTTGTTACCGCGCGGAACTGTGGTGAAAACCATGCCGGTTGCATTTAATGACTGATTCGGGCCAGAGACGAAATGAACGCACCGATTTGGGGCAGAAACGAAAAGAATGCACTGGTTCAGGCTAGAAACAAACTCATCCTTTGTAGAGACGATGTTTCGAGGTATAGAGAAAAAGGTTGTGACTAGAGAAGCTATCGATGTGTTAGACAAAGTGTTAGATGAATTTTGTTAAAAGGTTTTCGATGGCTAAGTGTGATGCACCTATGTCCGTTATCATAGGATTATGAATTTTGGTGATATATGAAGGTATTTTCTTATGACTAACTTTGTTTTGCAGGAATATATCATTCTAAGTCACTTAAATACAAATGAAATACATTTATATGGAATTGAGAATGAATAGATCCGATTCAATGCTCTTCAATACATTAAATAGCCAATTTATGAATTTTATGGACTTGTGTAGATCCAAGTGTCATAAGGAGATGAAGGACACTTGTTTTAGGTACATGATCTTAAATTTATAGCTTTCATGATTATACCACTAAGAGGGACGAATGAGCTAAGTAGCTTGACCATGTAAATTATTTAGTTTGATGCACAAACAAGTCAAGAAACTATTCAAGAAGCTATCTCAAAGTCAAGTCAAGCCTATGAATGCAAGTAAGAAGCATAGAAACTTAAGAAAGATTGAATTGAACAAGTTCCAGCTAATAAATAAAGTGTCGGATAATCCAATGGCGTGAGATTTCAACTATGCAGATGATTGCCTAATCATTTGGTGCTTATGAACTGTAGAAGCACAATATTGCCAGATTATCCGACAATATACTGTTCGACAAAGCACCGGACGATCCAAATGTTTGAGTTGGGAGTTCATAATACCGGATCATCCGATGGTGCTCCGAATAATCTAACAGTCAATAATATCAGCAACTTTTGAATATCTAATGGCGACATGGCGTTACAGTGATTGGATCATCTAATGGTACTAAATGATTCATAGCATTAGATAATCCGATGATACTACTTTCTAGGGGGTTCCTTTTCCAACAGCTACCTCACTTGGTCTAGCATATATATATATATATATACCCCTCATATGGATCATTTCACATGTTCTTGACCACTGGAAACACCAGCAACCTATTAGGGTGATCAAGGACCAAAAATTACAATAACCAAAGTTAAAACACCAAGATCCAAGTAAGCATCAAAGAGAGAAGTTCGAGTTCTTCAAGTTCTTCATCTCAAGTTTGTGTGAATCTTGCTTAGTGCTTTGTGCTGATTAAATGATGGCTTATAGGATTTTTACCTTTGGTGGTTGACGACACCTAGCTGGTCTTAGTGGTAGCGATGATCATGGTGAGCTCTCGGAGATTGTGGGAGCCCCAAAGCCTCGTTTGCATTTGTACATGGTTCGATCTCGTGAGATGAAGGAGCATTCTTAGTGGAGCACTTGGGTTTTTAGTGACTCAAGGAGGCATGTCTCAACATGGACTAGGGGGAGCGTCAACTACTCGATACCATGGGGAAAAAATCTGGTTGTCTCATGTCCCCTCTCTTTACATTTCGCACTTTATACTTTCTTGACTTTGAATGTTTTAACTTCTTGCAAGATATGATGTTGGATATTTTTTTGCCTTAGTGTGCATTATTTGATCACTAGGATCATTTCATGATAGTGTGCATTGTTTAGTTCCTAGTAACATTTCCTTTAGCATGTGAACAATGGGCTTTGGGCAACACTAGAATAGATTAAGGTTTCTAATGAAAAATCAGTTTTTGGTTTTTGAGAAGAGTCCAAAATTCACCCACCCCCACCTCTTTGGGCCATCCATCTCGTTCAAAGTGGTAAAAAAGGGTTCACCAGACGATCCGATGCTACCCAAAAATGTCCATTGGATTGTTTAGCGCGCAATGTGCTTTTACTAGCAATGGGGGCAATGGATCTTTGAGTTGTTTGGGCTATTTATACCCCATATACTCATACATTTGGAGTTGTTGGAGTGTATTGAAGCCTACTATAGTGCACTATATCAAGAACACATTCAAGCCACCAAAGTGATAAAGAGATCATTCAAAGGATATTAGCACAAGCTTAGCTTGTGACTGATGCTATATAAGCCTGAAGAGAGAGAGAGAGATTGTGAGATGCACTTCTAGAGGTCCTATAGGGGCTCTACGTATAAATGTCATCGCCCATTAAGACAAAGGACTTAGCATAGCGTGCTAGACGGCATGGGTCCATCTTGTGTGGTAGCATGATGTCTTCCAACAAGTATTCCAAGTATGACCTCATCCACTTGGCGTCGATCATCATGACCATCTCGCTCAACTTGCCCGAGTTAGGATCGAGCTCACCCTGCTGGTTGGGAGCTGGTTCTACAATTGGCGTAAGCTAGTTCTACGATTGGCGTAAGCTGGTGGTTGATGCTCGTGTTCATTCTACACTCCAGTCAGATGGAAAATTAATTCCTGGAGCTCACTCATGAAGATTCCAGTTAGGGCAGACCTCAACCCCTGATTGGAGCTGAGTTTGTCTAGGGCATCTACTTCCTCATTGTGGCACTAGAGGATCTGATGAAGCTCAAGCCCATCCAATTTTCTTCTAGCTTGCCAAACTCTTAGCAATATGTTTCATAATATCGGTCACAGCACGTGGACTACTTCATCACTTGGTTGAGCACCAGCTCGGACTCACCTCGGATGTAAAGGCGGCACGCACCGAGGTCAATGGCGATCTGAAGCCACTAAGGAGCGCATCATATTCATCTACATTGTTGGAATCATTGAAATGTGATTGAATTGCGTACCTAAGCCTGTCCTCATGTGGGGAGATGAGAATGACCCCAACTCCTACAGCATCCTTCATCAGGGACTCATCAAAGTACATCACCTAGTATTCATGGTCCACCATTCTAGAGGGGATTTGACCTTGGTACATTTTGGCAATGAAGTTTGCCGAGATATAGGACTTGACCATTGTGCAGGGGGTGTAGGTGATCTCATACCCCATGAGCATGAGTGCCCATTTGGCAATTCTCCCCATCATGTCACGGTTATCAATGATTTTTCCTAGGGAGATGAGGTTACCACTGCAATGGGGTGAAAGGTCGAAATAGTTGCGCAACTTCTGCTTTGCAATCAACACCTTGTAGAGCAAATTCTAGATGTGTAGGTAATGAGTATATGTGTGGTTGGACTCCCACACTCCGCCACTAACCACATGGGTGGTAGTTGATATGTACAGAAATAGGATTAGCACAACAAATTTATAAAATCAACGGCCAAAAGTTTAGCGATCTCCTTCCCTATCATTCTATGCTTCTTCTTACCAAATTGGTGTTAGCATTGTTTCATTGGTTTTTATTCAGGCTTGATGTTCAGGGAGTGCTTGGTGATACCTCTCGGGATCCTCAGCATGTATGGCTTCCATGCAAAGATGTTCCAATTAGCGCAGAGAAAGTCGACGAGCACACTTTCCTCTAAATCCTGATATGCACCATCTTGACTGAGTCATATGGATCGATCTGGATGGCCTTGGTGTCCTTGGTCTACTTGAAATCCCTAGACATAGAGGCCATATTGGAATCAAATGTACCCTCAACCCTCGCCTGTTAGATCTCTATGAGCTAGACGGGCATGATGACAGCCCACACCAAGTCTCACTTAAACTGCTCGCACTACTGCGCTCATTGGACAGATTGTTGGAAGTCATTACGGTACGATTCCGACCACCAATTCTTAGAAATAAATGAGTACATATGGTTCCATTCATGCATTTTAGTTCATTTCTCATTAAGTTCCACGAGTTTTGGTGAACGTGTGTGTTGGCGGTCGTTACGGCACAATTTACATTCTAATAAAGTTCCACGAGTTTTGGTGAATATCCAATGTGCAGGTACATAATTGACAAATATATGCTAAAAGGGATCAAATTGGCCAAATCCGCTAAACCGCTTGGTTCGGCCAGGTTACCCCCCTTAGCCATATACAATCCATGAAGCAAAGCACATCCAGGAGGTCTCATACACAAGGTTCACGTCATTGATGACCAGGCGATGACAATGCAAGCCACGTGGACCAATGACATCACCAATCCGGGGAACACAAGAAAATCCTCGGCTAAGTGGAAGCGATCCAAGACGTCCAGATGCAGAGGTGGTGCATTGGAGGGCACCTGGACACCAGGCCCTATTCGGCCGAACAGATCAGTTCGGTCGAACCAACCAAGTACATGCCCTCACGCAACCGACCCAGGGAATCACCATCCAGGAGGGCATCCAGGTCGTAGGGGCAAGGGCGGTGCCACATGGCACTTCGGCCAAACTGGTCGAACTGGCCTGGTTCGGTCGAACCAGGTCGGTTCGCTCGAACTAACCGGCCACCGCCTCTTGGTCCCTTGGAGGTTACTCCTCCTCAACCGACCTCAAGCCACTATATATGCAGTGCTAGACCCCTATTTTGAAGACAACAAGTCAAGGAGCTTCAATTATCACTTTCTCTAGTAGAGTTAAGATAATTTAGTTTGGGAATTAGAGTCAAGTCGAGCTTTGCCTCGGAGGTCTTGGAGTTGTCTTCAGAAGCTCTGGTATAAGCTCTTGTGTCTCTTACTTTTCCTTTTATAAGACTTCCAGTTATCAATATATCATCATTATCATTATATCCGAGTCATTTATCTCTTGATTCTACTTTATTCTAGTTGCAAGTATTTTGTGTTTAGACTATAGTTGATTGTAGTTCTAGTTCTTTTAGTTCTTGTTTAAGTCTCTGCCTTAGATGGTTCTTCGATTATGCTCAATACTTGTAGCGAATTGTCACTGGGGTATTGATAGGGTTGCTTGCTCTTGCTAGTAGAGTAAGTAGTTATTGGCTAGTGTAGGCGTGGCGCGTAGACCAGACAGTATCCTTGGTTTGCCCCCGATAAAACGTATGTGTGGTAGCCGTTAGGTGGTGACAGCCCTATATGGCCTACGTAGTCCACCACATTCGTCTCGGCCTGTAGGAGCCCTAAGAGGTTGTTGGCAGTCCTCCTCATCCCTTTCTATGGACTGTAGGCACCTTGTCCTGACGTTAAGGCAATAGAGTTAAACTTGACCTTTAAGTGTTGTTTCCTCAACCGTTGTATCTCTCTACCCGAGTGACCCGAACAGATAAAGTACCTAGGAATCTTATCTCGTCTCATTGTCCTCCCAACTAGCTAGTCCTTATCTTTCTTACCTGAGTTATCCTTGAGTTGTGTGTGACGGTCTTTCACTCTTATCATTACCGTTATCCCCCGTCTTGTCCGTAGTATATTCCTCTATGATATCCTCGAATACTTGTTTACAAGTACTATTCTCATGAGCTTCCCTATGGAAAATATAAATTACAATACCTTGGATTACTCCTTGGTGAAATGCTACATCAGTAATTATGTACGCTTGCGTAATATTTATCTATTTTACTTAGCCATAAGAAAAACCAACAAAACACTCATTGCACCATTGCTGGGATTACCAATCCTAATAGTGACCATAAGAAGTGTCAACCGTGTGATGCGCATGTATACAAAACAAACATGGACTAGGGGGGAGGCCAATTCGGCTGAACCACCTTGTTTGGTCGAATTGCACCCACCCCCTCCCACACAGTCCCATGTACGGAAACACATCCAGGGAATGTCCAGAGAGTTGATTCCATGTCATCATGATCAAATGGTGATCGGGACAAGTCACACGGATCACTGACGTCATCGATCCGGGTGAAACAAGCACAACACCACCGAGCTCAGCTGGGTGTGGGCAATCCTGGACGTCCTTGAGGCAAAGGCAGTAGATCAGAGAGCGACCAAGGTAGTGAGATAGTTCAGACGAATCCACCTATTCACCCAAAGTCATCCGCATGCAAGAACCGAACTACAACTGCCACAGGATGAAACCGGGAGCACTAATGAAGAGGCGGTGGAGATCCCACGGTTCGGCCAAACCGGGCACTTCAGCAAAAGTTCCAAGGATCCCCCCTCCTGGGGTGCCTTGGCCACTGAATTATCTCCTACTTGCCCCTATCTATAAATGGAGAAGTTCTCCCGCCATTTCAACACGCACTAAGCCAAGGAGCTCTCTAGTTCATTCTCTTTAGTAGAGTTAGGATAGTTTAGTTGGGAGTTAGAGTTGAGTTGAGCTCTGCCTCAAGGTTCACGAGTCATCTTCAAAAGCTCTAGTATTAGCTCTTATATCTTTTACTTTTACTTTTGTAAGACTTTGAGTTATCAATATAATATCTTTATTTTATCCTGCGAGTCTATTATATTTAACTCTACTTTATTCTATTTGTGATATATCTTGTTTAGAGTATAGTAGTTGTAGTCCTGGCTCTAGAAGTTTTTGCTTAGTTCTTTGTCTCAGCTGGTCCCTTCAGTCCTGGTCAATCATTTGAGTGAATTATCATGTAGGCACTTGTAGGGTTGCTTGCTATTTCTAGGCTGTAAGTAGAACCTAACTAGTGTAGGCATGCCTATACTTGAAGTTGAGCTTAGAATGCACCCAATTCAACGGATAATTGTGGTAGACATTAGGTGGTGACAACCCTTATCGACCTATGTACCACGTTAGTCTTGGCCTTGTAGGCTACCCCCAAGCGAGCATAAAATCCCCTTCTCATCCCTTTATGTGACGTTGAGACAATAGAATTAGACTTGATCTATAGACATTGTTTTGCAGCTGATGTATCTCTTTCCTAGAGTGACCCAAATAAATTCACAGGTTGTGTGTAGGTGCCCTTGAAGTTACCAACAAAGACCTCCCTTAGGTTGGCCCAGTTCCTCATGTAGTCAGCGGAGAGGTACTTGAGTCAAAAGCCCGTGTTATGTCAAAGAAGAAAAATTGGCAAGTTCTAGATGATGAAATATTCTTCGTCACTACATTTGGCTCTCTAGGTGAGTCAATAATATTCTAGTCATACACTATGGTCTATCTCGTCGACGTAAATGGTGATGTTGGTCGGCACACGCAAGCACGATAGGATCGAGTGTTGCGGATCCACCTTGTGAACGCTCGTGGCCTTAGTCCGTTTGGACTCAGACTACGATAGTTATTGCCATTATTTTTGTGACATCCATAGTGGCCAGAACCTCCACCATACCCACCAACATATGGGCACTCAGCATTGTCCCGCGCCCCATGTCTCGCATCAATGGTGTCGCGAGTGTCCCAAGCAACACCTAGGTGGTCATGCGCTGGTGATCAGGGTTGTGGCTGTTCAGGCTGGTGCATGACCCCTATAGAGTTGTCCTCTTGTTGGTGGCAGGGATCTTCACGGACGAAGCCTTCATACCCCCTCCCATCATGATGGCTTCACTAGCCGCTTGAGGCATCCTATTGTCATGAGAACAAGCTCTCCACCTATTGCACGATGGTGCACTCCACCATACCTCTGAGGTTATGGTGGACCTGTTGTGTGTTTGGACCCATGGGCTCAAAAATTCTGTGCAGAATCATTATTGTGGTGGCCATGTTATGCCTTGCCTAGGAAAATTGAGGAGCATCCAGCTGCCACTACTGTTCATCCTACTGCACCTGGACTGATGAGGACATGACACCCATACATATGTCCATGAGGGGTGCTTGGGGTGGAGAAGAAGGAGACCAACAAGGTTTTACAAGTCAAGAAGAAGGCCCAAGGCTAATCCGATTCGAGTCCCCAAGTTGGAGGCCCAAAGAAACTCAAGTTCGAGTCCGCCTCGGAGTCCAGGAGTAGCCTGCACTAAATTCGTCGCCCAGGTCGCATACGGGCTCGGTTTTTGATGTTCTACATATTCTTGGAAAGCTAAGGAGATAAGCTTTCCAATGGCACTGGTCCCACCTCCAAATTCCTTCTGGGTCATAAGGAATCGTCGAAACAAGTCGACGTCCAGAATCTGTCAGAGTGCTGCGCCACCATCTTTTGGGCTGTTGGCCCGTGTATCATGTTGGGGTCCATTATTGACGTGGTTAGGGGGTTGTGCATGCCCCAACCCTCATATAATCAGTAGCTGCCGCCACATTAGGGTTTGAGTTTTGTTTAGATTAATCTGTTGAGAACAGTTTCGCCGTTCGTTGGTTTGTAGAACCGCAACTATCGTGCTTAATCATACATCTGCAGTGTCACTTCCTTTGAGAGCTACTTCTTTCGACTTCTTGCTTGTGTTCTTCGTTTCGCAGGCAGGGATTAGCCTTCTTGGCGAGGTCAACCGGGTTGTGACATGGTTGATAACCAGAGGAGTCGTGGTGCTAAGATTGCAGGGTTCGAGTTTGCTGACTTGAAGCCGGATCAGTGCGTTCGCTCCGCCCAAAACGAGTTATCCTTCACCTGATGGAAGATCGGGCACCCCAGTTTCCATTAAGTGGTATTCAGAGATAGGTTTACCGTCAGGTTCGTCCTTTCGCCTTTGTCCTATAGTCCAGAAAATAGCCCTAAAAGAAATTTCCTTTGTCCTAGTACCCTTTTATCCTTTGCAATTTCGTTTCAGTTTCGCTTTGTTGAGTTTGTGTCCGTGGTCAAGTCTCGTTGCTGGTTTTAGTTGTGTTCGTGTCGTAGTTCAATCGCCCGTTGCTGTGATTCGATTGTTTCCGCCGCTATCCCATCCACGTTTAGCCATACAACAATTTGAGCCACTACAATACTCGATTTGCCTCACTAGCCGCCTTGTGTGAACTCTCGCCGTGCAAGCCCTAGATAGGTTGCAAGCCGCTTTGATCGCCTTTGCATTGCATACTTGATCCTTGTTTCATCTGGCGAATACCTATTGCTTGCTGCCGCAGATACTAGGAGGAAGTTTACCCTAGCCTTAGGCTTGTTTGGTCGAGTCAAAAAATTCAAAAAGAATCAGGAAGATAAATAAAAAAATTGATCAAGTTGTTTTAGGGTTTTCAGAGATTGTTCCTGAAATTCCCTAGGCCGCATCTCACCTCAAAACGGATGCAAATTTTTATGGTTGGAGCTTTTGATATCCTTATTCAGAGAAAAATATAAAAACAATAGTTGAAACAAATAAAACATCTTAATTCCTACTAGTCCTACAGAGAAATTGCTGAAAATATTAAAAAGCAATTGCATAGAGTGTTGTTTTGCTTGTTCTGTGAGCTTTATCCATCGTTTCTTGTTCCAACTTGTTGTGCTACGCCTAGGACACGTCTGAGCCAGCAATTGTGATTTGTGCTTTGGATACTTATTGAACTTTGCTATTCTGCATTCGTTATTTGCTACTCCTTGCTACATATTTGGCCTTCCGAGCTCCACAAACTATACTTCAGGTCAGTGCAGCGAAGGACCCTTGCAATCTTGGTACTACTTCCTCACAGGTATCACGAACCAGCCACCGGTTGTACCATCCACTGTTTTGTTTTTGTAAGAACATTTGTAAGAACTTGGTAAAGCATGTGAGAGAGTGTTTCCACTGACACACATATAGTAGTTGATAGGGATAATCTTTTGTGTTTTCTCTTGTCTACATACTAACAATGGTAGGGAGCGATGGGATTGTTCGAGAAGTACTAAGTTCTCAAATGGAGAAAGCGGAGCAAAATCAATTCAACAATTTATTCCAGATTTTCTTTGTTGTGATGGAGAGACGTTGCCGAGTCATCATTGATGGTGAAAGTTGCAACAACATTGCAAGCTTAGAGCTGGTTGAGAAACTTGGTTTGACCACAAAGCCACATCCACATCCATACTACATGCAATGGGTAAATTCTTATGATAAGATAAAAGTAACTGAAATTGCACATATTGAATTTAGCATTGGTTCTTATAAAGATAGTGCTGATTTTGACCTAGTACCCATGCAAGCATGTCATTTGTTGCTAGGCACGCCTTGGATTAATATAAATAATGCGGTACATAAAAAAGTTGTGAATAAATATTCCTTCAAGTACAACAGTAGAAAAATTACACTTGTACCTTTGACTACTGCTGAAATTTTAGAAGCTGATCTCCAAAGGGCGGAGAGAAGAAAAAATGAACCTTTTAGAAAAGAATGGGTTGTTTTCAATGACACAACAAATTCATCTAAATCTGAATTTTTACAAAATGATGATATTGTTTTTCCTATTGTTGGAACTGATACTTTGCAGCATGTACATAATGAAGATGACCATACAAATGAACAAGAACATGTAAAATTTTCAGGTAAACGCTCTCTTGATGTTCTGAATTTGCCCTCCAATGATGCAAATAATGGTATACTAGAACCTTCTCTTGTATTACCTTTGTCACAAATAGAGAAGGAGCATGATACTTTTAATTTGAAGAAATATACATGTGCTGAAAATAATATTATTATGCCGATTACTTGTGCACATGACGAACTGAAATTTTTATCTTCTTTAAACACTTTGGGTTATGTTGAGTTTGATAATTTATGTGCTCTTAGTCTTTTGGAAGAGAAATTTAGATGTGCTGAGTTGCCATGTTTGTCTACTTGTACATATCATTTTATTGGTAAATATAATTGTAAAGGAGAGTACATGGTGCACCGAGTCTATATTTGTGCAAATCTGAAATCTCCTTTTGATGTACAAGATTGTGATCAACTAGATTGTCTATCTAGGTTTACTATAACGAATCGGGTTCACTTTCAAGAAGGGGAGCATTGTTGGCTATTACCTATGTGTGCTAGTGCTGATTTTTCTTGTATTGAACAGATACTAGCGATTATGCAACCATCTATGCCTGCATTGTGTTTGGTTAGTGCTAATAATTTGCAGGATAGTATTGACAAAGATCGTGTGTGTTTCGATCAAGGAGCCTACGTATTTGCCAACAACTCTATAGGAGAAGATGCTTTGAGAGATTGCAAATATGGTCATGTCACTCCTCACAATATTCTCAGTTCCTATATTTTCCACAACCTCGTGTTTCTTCGTGTTGTACAGGGCCATCTTAGAGCACAAACGACGCCGAGGACGGCTTTTCGTCAAGAAGGGGAGGATGATGAGGACATGACACCCATACATATGTCCATGAGGGGTGCATAGGGTGGAGAAGAAGGAGACCAACAAGGTTTTCTAAGTCAAGAAGAAGGCCCAAGGCTAATCCGATTTGAGTCCCCAAGGTGGAGGCCCAAAGAAACTCAAGTTCGAGTCCGCCTCAGAGTCAAGAGCAGCTTGCACTAAATTCGTCGTCCAGGTCGCATACGGGCTCGGTTTTTGACGTTCTATATATGCTTGGAAAGCTAAGGAGGTAAGCTTTCCAATGGCACTGGTCCCACCTCAAAATTCCTTCCGAGTCATCGGGAATCGTCGAAACAAGTCAACGTCCAGAATCTGTCAAGGTGGTGCGCCACCATCTTTTGGGCTGTTGGCCCGTGTATCATGTTGGGGTCCATTATGGACGTGGTTAGGGGGTTGTGCATGCCCCAACCCTCATATAATCAGTAGTCACCGCCACATTAGGGTTTGGGTTTTGCTTAGATTAATCTGTTGAGAACAGTTTCGCCGTTCGTCGGTTTGTAGAACCCCAACTATCGTGCTTAATCATACATCTGCAGTGTCACTTCCTTTGAGAGCTACTTCTTTCGAGTTCTTTCTTGTGTTCTTCGTTTCGCAGGCAGGGATTAGCCTTCTTGGTGAGGTCAACCGGGTTGTGACACGGTTGATAACCAGAGGAGTCGTGGTGCTAAGATTGCAGGGTTCGAGTTTGCTGACTTGAAGCCGGATCGGTGAGTTGCGCTCCGCCCAAAACGAGTTATCCTTCACCTGACGGAAGATCGGCCACCCCAGTTTCCATTATGGACACAGGCTTGTTCGACCTCCAGCTTGATGCACTAGGCCTTGAGATGCTCATGCAGGTAAGCTTCCTACTGCATGTGAGTTCATTGGATTGTGGGGTGCAAGGCTATCAATGGCACAATTGACCACTGCCATCTTGCACTCGCAAAAGGGGTTATCACTTCCAGCGTACTCAGCTTTGGAGCTTGAGTTGCCATTGGATGGGTATTCCAGAAGATAATGGAGGGAGATGGGCGCACAATTTATCATCCCCACAAACATAGTATTAGGCCTTCTCCAATGGTTAGCTTTTGGCTAGCTCATAGAATACTTTCTCATATTTTAATACAAGAGAGAGACGAGCTATCTCTTGATCAAGGGATAGTCTCATACACGTACTTCGAGATTATGTGAGAATAATGTGTGGAGTCATTTATATTATGAGCTATATGCTAAGAGCTAGACCATTGAAAGAGTTATCTCTTAGAGTGCTTAGAGCTAGATACTATACTAGCTGGTACCATTGGAGAAAGCCTTAGGAGAAGGAGATTGCATCCACTACGCCGACTCCTACTCGAACATGCATGTTACACTCACAAGGCTAAAAGGTAGCTCTATAGAGTGGTCCCAGAATTCACCTTCCAGAGGTAGTTGTGCCTCACTAGAAAGCTAGGCAAAGATATCAACGAACATGTAGAGGGTGCATTAGGACTCCTCGGGTGTGGTACTTGGACCGAGGTATGCGTTGAAATTGATGTCGATGGTTGTTTCGTCCTCAATGATGTAAAAAAATGATCATTTCTTCCAACCGACCTAGCACCTAGACATAGAGCTATAGCTTGTCGATGACAAAGTCTAGGATCTCAAAAAGGAACGCCTAGACCAAAGTGAATATGGCCAGGTGCCGCAACCCCCCTCCTTCTGTGGTGGTGACAGCGAACTCGAGAAACCCAAAGCGAAGCATGCTGCCTAGAGTGAGCATGTTGGCTCTGCTGGTGAAGGAAGTCACCTGATGCATGGTGAGTTCAAAGAAAACATGTGACTGCCAATAGCCCCGTAGAGGTGCCAATTATCGACGTTTCGTAGTGCCAACAAGTAAATTTGTATCACATGTTAGCTCGGATGGTTTAGCACTTAAAGACTCGAGAATTTATACCAGTTCAAGCAACGACGCCCTGCTTGAGAGCTCAAAGTATGTAGTAGGGCTTACAATGAACTCGAGCAACCCAAAGCGAAGCATGCTGCCTGGAGTGAGCATGTTGGCTCTGCTCATGAAGGAAGTCACCCGATGCATGGTTAGTTCAAAGAAAACATGTGATAGCCGACAGCCCCGTAGAGGCGCTAACTATAATTGTTTCGTTGTGCCAACTAGTAAATTTGCATCACGTGTTAGCTCAGATGGTTTAGCACTTAAACACTCAGGGATTTATATCAGTTCAAGCATCGATGCCCTGCTGTGCTCACAAAAGCTGGAAGGGCTTCCTAGGCGAGGATTAATGTAAACGAATGTCTAGAATTCAAGAGCCTATCTAGGATAATGCATGCTCTTATCCTCTTATAGGATTATGCCGACGTGTTCTTATAATACATGCTCTTATCCTCTTATGAATATATGCACAACTCACTACCGGATTTCGATCCTTCGCCGTGTGCCCCAGGCACACGTCGAAGCCCATATAGCACACGGCGAAGGCTTCGCCGTGTGCGGCGCACGGCGAAGCCCCGACGGCTGTTGGCGATCGTTACGGCTTGATTTCTGAACTCCAACCGAGCATAAAATGAATACAATGGAACATTGCACCATAGCTATAGGGTTTATTTCTAATTATTTCTACAAGCTTTGGTGTCTATTTGATTCCAGGAGGCGAATTACCGAATTCGGGGCAAATCCACCCAAAGTGGTGGGTTCGGCCGAATCCTATGGTTCGACCGAACTCCACCCTCATGCCTGGTGCATGCCACAACCTGAAAATGTATAAAACACCAAGATCCCGAGCATGAGTAGACCATCAGGATCAACCATAGCACAAAGGCGGTGGATCCAAGGGTAGAAGAGCACTGGGGCCAGTTCGGCAGAAGTCTCAGGTTCGACCGAACCCCCAACCGACCTAGAACTGCCTCTATGGAGCAATCCTGAGCGTCGGAGGCCGAGGCGGTGCAAATGGGTGGTTCGGCCGAACTGGGCAGTCCAGCCGAACCGACCCACTTCGGCCAAACCTGCCTAGTTCGGCCGAAGTGCCCGGAACTGCCCCTGAGGTGCCGTGGCCGCTGCTCCACTTCAAACCGCCCTTCTCCACTACAAATAGGACCCTCTAGCACCTGTATCACACATAACAGAAGAGGAGAGTTCCTTAGCGAAGCTCTGCCACTTTCATACTTAGAAGATAGGGAGAGAGAAGAGGTGAGCGTCCCGGAGAGGACCCGTTGTGTCGGCCCCTCTTCCCGCTATACCTCTATGGATGCGGCTCAGCTTCGAGCATTCAGTTCTTACTTTTATATGCTTGCTGGTTCTTCGTTCAATGCTTAGTTAATTGGTATAATTGTATACTAGTTGCTTAGCTTGGGTGCTTATCTTTCTATAGGAGATAAGTATTAGTTGACTAGTGTAGGCGCGGTGCCTAGACTTGAGGCTAACTTAGTTTGCCCCTGAGTCTATGGAGGTGGTAGTCGTTAGGTGGTGATAGCCCTATTCGGCCTTTGTAGCCCATCACGTTCGTCTCGGCTTGTAGGATACCCCAGTGCAGGATAGATCACACCCCTCTCTCATCCCTTTCTGTGTGTGGTTGGTTCTGCTGTCCCGACGTAAGTGTCTAGTTGTACCCTCTGACCCGCTCAGTTAATCAGTAGAGTGCTTCTACCAAGCTTGTGCCCTCTCTACCCTCTTATCGCTTCTCTTCCCTCTTTGTTGTTGTCATCCACTTCATCCATTTCATCCACTCCATTCCATTACCCTTGGACAAGTTAGTTTAGAATTAGTTCACTTCTCGTTCCCCGTGGAAATTGATACCTTGGAATACTTTCGGGTGAAAGCTACATAGGTATCCGTCTGCTTGTGGATTTATCTGTAGGCCGTAAGGAGTGCCAGCAAGCTTTCTGGCGCCATTGCCGGGGAACGGTAGCTGTTCTGATTCTGAACCCAAGTTGTCCGTGTATCCGCATCATCCACCATCCATATGGATTCCACTCTTACCTTATGTCAACATTCAGCTCCAAAGGGCGATTGTTTGCAGCCACCACCATCATCACATCCTGATAGGGACTAGGGTTCCCAATCTTCCGTCAGGCGATGGATAACTCATTTGGGGCGGAACGCAACACACCGATCCGGCTTCAAGTCAGCAACTCGAACCCTGCAATCTTAGCACCACGACTCCTCTAGTTATCAATCGTGTCACAACCCAATTGACCTCACCAAGAAGGCTAATCCCTGCCTGTGAAACGAAGAACACAAGCAAGAACTCGAAAGAAGCAGCTCTCAATATGAAGTGACACCGCAGATGTATGATTAAGATCAAAAGTTGGGGTTCTACAAACCGATAACGGCGAAACTGTTCTTGACAGATTAATCTAAGCGAAACCCAAGTCTAAACGGTGGCGGCTACTGAATTTAATAGTCTAGGGTTGAGCTAGGGTTGAGGGCGCGCCAGGGGGGCATCCACAACATGGGCCGAGAGGCCCGACACGATAAAAGCCTGAAAAGGCCCAAAATAGGTGATGCAGCACCTTTTCATGGTCACATAGTATGATCCACGAATCCTCTAGATCTAGGACCAGAACCAATAGAAGTGTCTCGTCGTCATGATTCCAACGCATCCAAGAACGCCTTGTTTGGACGTTGTATGAAGGAGAAATTACAGTTGAAGCGCAGACATGTCGACTGAAACCGAACCGAAGATGATGTCCAACATGACGACGACTTGTAACTTGGAGACGAGTCCGGCTCGTGTATGTGCAACGTGGTGATGTCCTCATCACATCCCATCCACACACCCGGCTATGAGCTACGTCCCGGATTCATAGCCATGGTTCGAGAGCAAACGTTCTCAGGAACGAATGCTGAGAGTCCATACGCGTATTTACGCGAGTTTGAGCAACTCTGTTCGTGTCTCGTCATTACGGGCATGACACAAGAGACACTTAAATAGAATCTATTCTCGTTCTCATTGACAGGAGGAGCAAAGAAATGGTACTCTCTAGCTGTCAAAAATATGGAAGGGTATTGGGAAACCCTTAGAGAGAAATTCTGCATAAATTTCTTCCCAGCTTTGTCACACCCAGATTTACACAGAAACCCGAATGTGGCCATATGTGTGCCCAGGAAGTCATAGTAGACATATAGCAAACAAATATGATAAACAAAGTACAAATGCTGGATAAATATCTCATTAATAAAGTTTTACATCAGAGTGCATCATAAATAAACTAACCAATACAGCGGAAGACTAATAACTCTCAACTAAGTGTAGCCGCAATCCACAGGGACTCTGACTGGGAGAACGCGACTCAGTAGTAAGGTAAATCTTCTGGAAACTCAGCAGCAGACTCATGCACAGCCCAATCTGTTACCCATCCGGGATTTTGTTGAATAAATGACAAGTGTAAGTAAAACAATTACTTAGCAAGTATAGCACGGGTATATGAAGGCTCAAAATAAGGCTAGACACGACTGAACTGCATTAGCATTTTTAGTTGGTTCATTTTATCATTAACCAAGTTACTACAAGTGAATGAAACCCAGTTGCAACCCAATTAATAAAGTATAAGTGGCATTAAACATAAATAAATATCATCTTCTAGTAAAAAAGGATCCATGCCGCTCGTGACCCTGAGCAAGGCCATCATGATAGATTTTACACTATGTAGAGGTTTCGCCCTTTACCCACCAATCGCGTAAAAGTTCAAAGGAACTTTGCACCCAACCACGCACATCAACACTTCCAATGTGTGACTGCATATGGATGCTACGAAGTTTTTCACAAGACACCCTAACAAGACAGTAGCCGCTATGGTACAACACAGGCAGCATGACCCTAGGCACTGAGATTGACGTACGCCTACGGAGTCACACCACAGGGGGGTCAATGGCATCCGGAGCGCGGGCATCACACCCAACAATGCGCAACGTGTGGAGTTCTCCATCGCAGAGACTCCCAGCACGGGACAGTGTCTCACGGGGACATAGCCGACAGATCACCCGTCCTCGGTGGAAAAAACATATTCTCACGAGCGTTTCCCATAGCGCCGTCGGCCCCGTCGGTAACAACTGTCAAGCTAGAGCCATACAAGTTACTTAAACAATAATGGGAACTAGGGTTTCCCGATCTTCCGTCAGGTGAAGGATAACTCGTTTTGGGCGGAGCGCAACTCACCGATCCAGCTTCAAGTCAGCAAACTCGAACCCTGCAATCTTAGCACCACGACTCCTCTGGTTATCAACCGTGTCACAACCCGGTTGACCTCGCCAAGAAGGCTAATCCCTGCTTGCGAAACGAAGAACACAAGCAAGAACTCAAAAGAAGCAGCTCTCAAAGGAAGTGACACTGCAGATGTAAGATTAAGATCAAAAGTTGGGGTTCTACAAACCGATAACGGCGAAACTGTTCTCGACAGATTAATCTAAGCAAAACCCAAACCCTAATGTGGCGGTGGCTACTGATTATATGAGGGTTGGGGCGTGCATAACCCCCTAACCACGTCCATAATGGACCCCAACATGATACACGGGCCAACAGCCCAAAAGATGGCGGCGCAGCACCCTGACAGATTCTGGATGTCGACTTGTTTCGACGATTCCCGATGACTCGGAAGGAATTTTGAGGTGGGACCAGTGCCATTGGAAAGCTTATCTCCTTAGATTTCCAAGCATATGTAGAACGTCAAAAACCGAGCCCGTATGTGACCTGCGCGATGAATTTAGTGCGGGCTGCTCCTGGACTCCGAGGCTGACTCGAACTTGAGTTTCCTTGGGCCTCCATCTTGGGGACTTGAATCGGATTAGCCTTGGGCCTTCTTCTTGACTTGGAAAACCTTGTTGGTCTCCTTCTCCACCCCATGCACCCCTCATGGACATATGTATGGGTGTCATGTCCTCATCAACCAAGACCAGAGTCATAATAGTTCTAGCGGTGGCGACAGGCTCCTGGGTTGCCGCTTTAAGAACCGGGCCTTATGGAGAGACACTAGAGCAAAGCACACAGCACATGCTCTAGTTCCCTAAACCAGGTTGCTAAAAAGCATGTTTTATTCGTAAATGTAAAGTGAACCATTAAGTCAAGATTAACAATTAAATAATAGTGACAGTAGCTGCGCATAACAATGATTCTACCCATATGCAAAAACCCAAGGTAAACAAGGACATGATAATCAAATAGGTACAACCTTAATGGTACATCAATTTAGACACATGCATGTATGAAATAATGTAGTACATAGTGGATAGGTAGCAAGGATTGTCCGTGCTATAACTTGCCTTCCTCAAAAGGCGGTTGCTGCTGCGAGTCCTGCACCTGGAAGTCCTCCGCGCACTCGAACTCCAAAGCGTACGGCTCACCGATTGGACACAAATCACCACACAAGCATCCACACAAGCCAGTACATGCAAACAAGAATAATCTATTAGAAACAATACACCAAACAATAGAGGCAGTACATAAAAAGGTTTTAAAACTATTCTACGCTTCGCTACGAACACGTGAGCGCGAGAATCACACTAATTGGAGTTAAAACGGAGAAGTTCAGGGACTTGCTGGCAAGGTTTTAAAAGTTCCAGGGACTTATTTTGAAGAAACCAGGGACTAAAACATAATTTCATATAAAAACTTGAGGGCTAACACGTAAAAACTCCCTAACAGGACGGTGGGTTCTAATATTTAAAAACTCAGGGGCCTAAATGAATAAAACAGGACCTCTTCGAAATTAGTTTTCTACAGCCAGGGACCGCGGGTTGATTACTAAGTGTGAGGGCTCTTTAACAAAATTTCCTGGCGCTGACCGGTATCCTCGGTTTGACTTGGGAGCGAGGGCGAATCATGGCCGCTGGATCGTGATCCCTTGGCTCAGATTAGATTGGGGGAAGGGGCGACCGGCGGGGAACAGAGGAGCGCCGGCGCTGCTCATGCGCACGACGGCGCTTGGCCAGAGCAGCACGGAACTTGAGTTCCCGGGCGCCATTCTCGATGAGACTTGGTCGGGGAGTGAGGTGAGGCGAAGGGGAGTTCAACAGGAGGGTCCTCGACGGCGGGGAGGTGGTGTGGACGATTGCCCACGGTGAACCGAGGAGCGGAACACCGGCGAGTGTGGGGCGCGAGATACGGAGCAAGGGAGAGCGCGGGAAGTAACTTGGGAGGAAGCTTACCACAGCGTGAAGCTTGTCCCGCGGTCCAATTGGAGGGAGCTCGCCCCTAGTCGCGGATCGACGGGCGGCGGTGGAGCTCCGAGGAAGAAATGCGGCGGCGCTCGGCGGGAGGGGCGCTTGGGGCTCAGGAGCTCGGATGGGAGGGGTGGTGAGGTGTTGGGGGACTCTGAGGCCTTGCTTATATAGTGCGCAGGGGGTGCATTGGCGTGCGGCCCTGCCAATTGGGACGGCGGCGGCTGGCAATCGCTTTCCATCGCGGGGAGCGAGTTTCCAAGCAGGGAGCATGCTGAGAAAGGAAGGGGGCGGGGAAGCTGCAGCGAAGGCTCCTGGGTGATCCACGGCAGCGCGGGGAGGCGGGCCCGGCCAGTCTTGCCATAGGGGGGGCGCCGGCGTTCTGTCGCACGGAGGGGGGGAGATGGAAGGTGAGGTGGAAGATGATGCTGACTGGTGGGACCGGGGTGGCAGAGAGAGGGAGAGGGGAGAGTGGAGGCGCCAGCTTGGGCCGAAGTTGGGCCAGAAGCGTGGCGCGCGCGGGGGGGGGGAGGGAGGGACGAACCGGAGGGAAAACTCGGGGAGGGAAAGTGAGCTGGCCAAGCGGAAGCAGCTGGGCCGGCTCTGGTGCGCGCTGGTGCTGGTGCGGTGGGCTGGGCCGAGCGGTGGGAAAGAGGAGCTGGCGAGCTGGGCCGTGGTGAAGTCGGGTCGGGGGACAGGGAAGCTGCTGTTGGGCTGGGCTGCTCGGGGAAAAAGTAAAGGGGGCAGGAGTGGACTCGGGCTAGAACAACTATTCTAGAGCTCAAAACCAAATGATTCAAATTCAAATTTAAACTAGATTTAAATCCTCATTTGAACCACTAACAATACAAAACTTGGTGCATCAGCATGAATGCAACAAAAATGTTTATACAACTTATATTTGATTTTAAATATTCATAAATAATTCATTTAACCTATATTAAATATGAACAATTAAAATAAAAGCCATTAAATTACTAAAATTTTTAAATAGGCTAATTTTGGGTGTTACAAGCTTCCAAGGTAGCCAGCCCTCGAATTGAAATTCTTACCTTTAAACAATTAGAGGGAGAATCGTTAGGAGCTGCATGGGCTCGTTTCAAGCAAATTCTGGCCTCAGGACCGGACCTAAGCCTTCCAGAACCTGTTGTTCTACAACACTTCAGCCTTGGCCTCTGTCCCGTAGCCACCACTTTCTTGAACTCCGCTTTAGGAGGGTCGTTCTCTCATCTGATTCCTAGTGAAGCGAGGGTAATCCTGGATCGTATCCTGGATGACACTCCCTACACTGGAATCTATGATGAACTCCCTGATGAAGAGAAGCACATGAGCCTGAACCTGAAGAGCCTATACACCCACAATCTAAATCAATCAGCTCTTCCATTCCATTAGAACCCAAAGCTCATTTCGAACCACAACCATACTCTAGCCAGGACTATTATGATCCATTGTACACCACTCCCTATGATTTTGACGATGATCTATTCGATGACATCGGGAGTGCAGCAAATTTCCCATTGGAACAACGTGTAGAGCAAAAAGATCAACCTCCCGACAAGGAAGAACTTGAATATCAGAGAGAGTACTTAGGATGTCTCTCTTCTATCATGAGTCGGGAATGGCTAGAAGAGGCTGAAGCCTCGACCGAGGTCGTTAAAATGCCCAAAAGGATCCGAAGGATATTTTGCGAAGTCATGGGCATAGACAAGGAAATCGGGTACGACCCGAGCCTCGGAATCAACATAATCACTAGCTCTTTGGTGCGAGCTCAATTCCCCGATGAACAATGGTCATCATCTCAGAAACGCCTAAGGTTCACATCGGGAAGAATCCTTGATTGTTTGGGGATCTTGCGGGTCACACCCGTTAAGATTAGCGACCCTAAACTGTTCCTAGATTTCCATGTCTTTGACCTACCCGAAAATTCCACTCATTCTATCTTTATCGATAGGCCAATTTTGAAAATACTAGAAAAGGCACCAATGAACCAGCTAGTAGAGCTTAGGATCAGAGAAGAACTTGTCCCAGTCTCTTATTCCTATTCCTTGAACACACCTATAGAGGCGGACCCCGATCCTGATACTATAGAGGAGGTCATGTCAACATCTTTGACAAACTTAGAGCAACCTATCCTAGAAGAAGATGCCCAATTCCTTATGGAGGAAGAAGAAATTCATCCCGCAATCGAACTCAAGCCTCTTCCCCCTGGACCAAAGGATGCCATCCTCTTTAAGGACAAGCAAACTCCAGTGATCATTAGTGACAAGCTATCTGACATGGAAACCCAACAGACTTTCACGGTCCTGGAGAAAGATCAATCAGTCTTTGGACACTCTGTCCAAGATTTCAAAGGGATTACTCCTAACCTTCATACACACCATATCCCTGTCTCATCTTATCATGGGGTCGCAAGGAAAGTGTCACGGAGATTCGTCTTTGATCAGGGAAAGACTAGATTCAAAGCCAGAAGCCATCATCTTCCCCTATCATACTCCTAAACACGACTCTATGCCTACACTTCCCGCCAAAGAGATTCATAGTTTCCTTGGCCACGCCAGGTTCTACAAGCCTTTCATCAAACCTTCTCTCAAAAAGCCTGGCCATTAACCAATCTCTTAGCCAAGGAAACCCCTCTCGTCTTTGATAAAGAGTGCTATGCTTCCTTTCACACCCTCAAGAAAGCACTCAATTCTGCCCCCATCATCTAGCCTCCCGCCTGGAGCATCCCACTAGAAATCATGTGTGATGCGAGCGAGTACGTCGTAGGAGCTGTTGTAGGGCCAAACCAAGGACAAGCAATGTTATGCTATCTCATACGCTAGCAGAATGCTCACTGGCCCCCAGCTCAACTACGCAACCACAGAAAAGGAACTCTTAGCAGCTGTGTTTGTCATAGACAAATTCCGGTCCTACCAAGTTAGGGCAAAGGTCATAGTCTATGTAGACCATGCTGCTCTGAAGTATCCCTTGGCCAAAGAGGATGCGAAACCAAGATTCATCCGTTGGGTCTGTCTCGGTTACAAGCCCCGTTTGATCTCCCCACCGATGATTTCTTACGGGATGATACGCTCCTCAAGGTCACAACTCTAGAGCCGTGGTACGCCAACATAGTCAACTTCATGGTGCCAGGGTACGTCCCATCAGGTGAAAATAGGAAAAGATTGGTTTATGAGAGAATACTTCACCTATGGGACGAACCATATCTCTTCCATATATGACTCCTCAGACGACACATTCCTGCACCTGAGGCACATAAAATCTTGGAGGGATATCATGCAACACCTTATGGAGATCATTATGGAGCATCCAGAACAAGTCTAGCATATACAAGGATCTTAAGAAATTCATCAAGAGATGCCCACACTGCCAGAAACGCGGGAATATAAGAGACACAATGTCGCTCACCAGCAATTTTCAAGTAGAAATCTTTAATGCATGGGGGATTGACTCCATGAGTCCTTTCCTTAACTCAAAGAACTACGAGGTTATTCTGGTAGCCATAGATTACGTCTCTAAAATGGGTAGAGGCCATGCCCTATCGAGCCGCAGACACTAGGCACGCTAAGCAAATGTTTCATGAAAACATCTTTCCTCGTTTTGGCGTCCCTGGGCTAGTCGTAGAGGCTCCCATCTCATTGACTCCACTTCCCAGAAATATCCAAGTTTGGGGGAGCCGCTTATTACTGCCACACCTTATCACCCACAAACTAGTGGTCAAGCAGAACATCCAACACGCAGATCAAGGACATTCTATAAAAGACTGTTAATGAGATTGGTAGGCACTAGAGAGATAGGCTCCTTGATACACTCTGGGCATACCAAACCACTTTGGTTCAGGCAAACTAGGACAATTCAGCCAAACCATGTTGGTTTGACCGAAGGCAACCCTTTGCCCCACGTGCATCCATTTGAATCCTAGATCCCATCTCTATCCATTCTTATCCCGGAGTCGCTTGGAAAACATCGGGAAAATTGTCTATCACTTTCCCGAGCACGACCCAGTGCTTACATTTCCTAGCCACCATGACCACCCAATCCTCGCCCAAAGGCCTTTTCTCACCAAAGGGTTCCCTCTCCAAGTGTATCACACGAAAAATTCTCATAACTCCACCAATGGAGAAAGCCATGTGATGGAACATCCCGAGGAGGAGGAAGAAGAGGAGCCCACGGTTGAAGAGCTTGAACGAAGAACTAGTGCAAATACGCCAAAATTTGAACAACCTGGATGAAAAGGTCGCCGAAGGCGAGCCTTGGCAGATAGACAATGAATGACAAGATCAATGTCCTCTGTCAAGCATTCACAGCCAAATTCAAGAGGCTCGCCAAAGCCACATGACATCTAGACCTTTACCACCTATAGAGTAGATGTCCTGTGGTTGTATCTTTCAGAGCACCATTAGTTTAGATTTATTTCCCATTTTTGCTCAGATCATGTTTAGGAGGTGCTCTCTTTATTTCCCTTCAAATATTTATTTTCCCAAAAAAAATTAGCTTGATGAATAATAAAAAAAATCTTAGTTTGAATTGTCCAAAATAATCCTCTGGCTGGCGCCGTTGAGCCAGTCAGAGAATGCTCAGTTTAACAGATGTTGCATGAGTACAGGGACGACACAGTGGAGGAACAGGACGAGAACGCATAGGACGACCCGTTCAGCTGAACCATTTGGTTCTGGCGAACTGGCCTGTTTGGGTGAGCTGATTGTTTCAGTTGAACCAGCCCGACTCTACCACTTCGCGTGCACGCACACGCTGGTTTGCACTCCTTACTCCTATTCAACTTTTTTCCTGTGTTGTCACGTTTCAATACTTGAACCTTGCACAAATCATCTAAAAGAAACGTTCTCGGTTTTCTTTCATGCCATGAATTGTGCCTATTGTTCATTTCAAACTAAGTAACCACATGCCTGTGAAATCTTTCATGTTAGGATCCCCTGATCTAAGTTTTTTATGAATGCGATATGACTTGATAAAACAGACCTCTTGCTCATTCGAGTATTCGGGTGAATTTATTTTGAAAGTATAAAATCATACCCTATCCTTTCATCCTTTCCATATACCTCTACATCCACTTGACATATTTGCTTGAGAGATAGCTTATGAAAACTTGTCATGACTAGTATAATGTCTTGTCGAATTTTGAGTCCCTGGAGACAGTCCTGTTGCCCAGATCATTTGCGAGCATATATCTATCATCAGAGTTGCATTAGAAGCCCTCATGCCTTGGTGATACCCTAAAAAATTAAAGGACTCATGAAAGTCCAATGATTTGAAAGAAAGAATTCCCAAAAAGGGAAGGAAGAAAAAAAAGAGGTCACGAGGCTGAGGACCAACAATGAGGTCTTCATTCCAAACTTGCAATTTGATCAAGGGTGACCGACATAATCTCTAGGAACTAATCTTTGACTTGACAGAAATATGTGTCTTGACAAAATCACCACCTGAGAGACCAAAGAAGACATACAAAAGAGAGTGGGTGGAAAGAAAGAGTGACTCCAGAGAGCATGAGAGTATCGAGGATGAAAGGATAAGGGTCATTTATTTGTGAAAAACAGAAAACCCTGAATGCAGGCTGACCAAGATGGACTTTGTTATAAAAGCCGTTCCGTTCATCAACCGCCAAAGATCCAGGGAGTAGCCACTTCAAATCCACAGGTATGGAGAAAGGTTTGAGGTAATCAGTATGCATTTATTCATTTCATGAAAGAACCCTTATCTTAGTTTTGCTCTTATTTCAATTCTTTACTCAGGACGAGCAAAGATCTAAGTTTGGGGGAGCTTGTTGGCGGTCGTTACGGCTTGATTTCTGACCTCCAACCGAGCATAAAATGAATACAATGGAACACTACACCATAGCTATAGGGTTTATTTCTAACTATTTCCACAAGCTTTGGTGTCTATTTGATTCCAGGAGCCGAATTACCGAATTCGGGGCAAATCCACCCAAAGTGGTGGGTTCGGCCGAAGCCTATGGTTCGGCCGAACTCCACCCTCATGTTCGGTGCGTGCCACAACATGAAAATGTACAAAACACCAAGATCCCGAGCATGAGTAGACCATCAGGATCAACCCCAGCACAAAGGTGGTGGATCCAAGGGCAGAAGAGCACTGGGGCCACTTCGGCCGAAGTCTCAGGTTCGCCCAAACCCCCAACCGACCTAGAACAGGCTCTGGGGAGCAATCTTGAGCGTCGGAGGCCGAGGCGGTGCAAATGGGTGGTTCAACCGAACTGGGTAGCCCAGTTCGGCCAAACCGACCCACTTCGGTCGAACCTGCCTAGTTCGGCCGAAGTGCCTGGAACCGCCCCTGAGGTGCCGTGACCACTGCTCCACTTCAAACTGCCCTTCTCCACTATAAATAGGACCCTCCAGCACCTGTATCACACACAACACAATAGGAGAGTTCCTTAGCGAAGCTATGCCACTTTCATACTTAGAAGATAGGGAGAGAGGAGAGGTGAGCATCCCGAAGAGGAGCCGGAGTGTCGGCCCCTCTTCCCGCTGTACCTCTACGGATGCGGCATAGCTTCGAGTGACATACGGGTCGTGTTTGGTAACTCTTGTATCTCTCTCTGATTAATTGAGTATTCAGTTCTTACTTCTATATGCTTGCTGGTTTTAATTCAATGCTTAGTTGATTGGTATAATTGTATACTAGTTGCTTGGGTTGGGTGTTTATCTTTCTATAGGAGATAAGTATTAGTTGACTAGTGTAGGCGCGGTGCCTAGACTTGAGGCTAACTTAGTTTGCCCCTAAGTCTGCGGAGGTGGTAGTCGTTAGGTGGTGACAGCCCTATACAACCTTTGTATCCCATCACGTTCGTCTCGGTCTGTAGGATTCCCCAGTGCAGGATAGATCACACCCCTTTCTCATCCCTTTCTCTGTGTGGTAGGTTCTGTTGTCTCGAAGCAAGTATCTAGTTGTACCTTCTGACCCGCTCAGTTAATCAGTAGAGTGCTTCTACCAGGCTTGTGTCCTCTCTACCCTCTCATCGCTTCTCTTCCCTCTTTGTTGTTGTCATCCACTTCACCCATTTCATCCACTCCATCCCATTACCCTTGGACAACTTAGTTTAGAATTAGCTCACTTCTCATTCCTCGTGGAAATCGATACCTTGGAATACTCCCGGGTGAAAGCTACATCGGTATCCGTCCGCTTGCGGATTTATCTGTAGGCCGTAAGGAGTGCCAACAACGGCCAAGGAGGCTTCACCGTGGGCCTTATCTCTGGCATACGGCAAAGGATTCGTCGTGTGCCATTCTAGACACACGGCAGAATATAATGGCTGACGTCCGTTAATGGCGCACGTCCATTTGCCTTTTTCTCAAATATTTGCCATGTGGCAGGCGCCCTGGAACACGGCAAATCCTTTGGAAAAAAAATAAAAAAATCGTCACTTCCCCGGCCGCCCGCCTGCACCCCGCCTGCCCCCCCCACCGGCCGCTGGGCAGCCGCCGCCGAAAACCGCCAAGCCACGCCGCACAGGCCGCCTTCCACGCGGCCCCACCCACTGGCCGCCTCCCGCGCCGGTGCCCAGCTTGCTCGACCGTCGCGCCACGCCCGCGCTGCCCTGCCCGCGTTGACCCGGCCGCACCCGAGCCAGGCAGCCCCGCCCACGCCGCGCCGCCCCGCTCGAGCTGCCTGCTCTCGCGTCGCGCACGCGCTCCCACCACGCAGCCCTGCGGGCCCCGCCCCCGCGCTGTCACCGCGCCATCCGCCTGAGCCAGCCTTTGTTGGGAGCTGAGAGTGAGAGAGACGACGGAGACGAGATAGAGGTGGGAGATGAGAGAGATGTTTTATTTTTATGGGGGAGGGAGAGGGAGGATCCTTGGGCTCAAGATTGGACCAATAGGAGGCCTCTATTTTGAAGGTCTGGATCGATGACGTGGCAATGTGTGTTTTCTTTTAGCTCTTGTATCGAAATTTTCGATGGCAAAAGAATTTTAAATGGAAAAGTTGTAAACTACAAATTTTTACATCTTTTCAAGACCTACAACTTTGATGTAGAACATATTTACATCCGACGTTATTTGAAAATTTTAAAAAAATTAAGATTTCAAATTAGATACGTTATAAGAATATTTTAAAGTGTTAAACATTATTAAATTAAAAAGTTATCAACTACAAAGTTTTAGATTTTATGAATCTCTACAATTTTGATATATAACTTATTCACATTCGAGGTCATTTGAAAAGTTTGAAATTTCAAATTTCAAATTGGATAACCTATAATAATATTTTAAGGTATTGAACAATCTCAAATATAAAAGTTGTCAACTAGAAAGTTTTAGATTTCGTTGAGGTGTATGACTTTGGTATAAAGTACTTTTTCATATGAGATCATATAAAAGTTTGTATTCAAAACATACATCCACTAACTCTCACGTACAATCACACATACACTTTTTGTGAGATGTTTCGATTTTATAAACATTGATATGATAAAATGTGCGAAATCGTCTCAACTTTTTGTCACAGTCTCTATATGTGATACAATCACTTCATGATAAATTTTATGATTTTTAGACCTTATTTGCATTTTTTAGAATTTAAAAATCATTCGGACACACGATCATGGTCGTGTTTTGTGGTCAAGGTGTTTGAAATTTCTTTTGATTTCATGAGAAAGGTCTTAAATTGGGTCAAATAACATCAATATCATTTTTCTACTCATTTTCTTCTGTTATTTGAATCACTTTCAATTCAAATTTGATTTGATTCAAAAATTGCTTGAAATGTAATTAATTAGTTAAATATATCAAATAAGTGCAAATATGTACCAATTTTTAACATGGAGTACCACATGTTGCATGTGGAGTGAAAAAAAGTTTAGAAGGTAGAAGATGATTTTTTTTATGTTTTGTCGTGTGTACCTCCACGAGGCACACGGCGAAGTATTAGTTTGCCATGTGCAAAAAAAAATAAACACACGGCAAAGAATTACTTCGCCGTGTGCTTTTTCTTTGGCACATGGCGAAGCATAACGGCGGCATCTCATTCTAACGTCCGTTGCCCGCGGAGAGGAGAGAAAATAAAAAATTATTGCTTCACCGTGTGTTAAAAAAACACACGATGAAATAATTCTTTGCCGTGTGTCAAAAAAATCACACGGTGAAGTATTACTTCGTCGTGTGTCCGATAAAAAGCACACGGCAAAGTTTTGGACACACAGCGAAAGATGGGTTTCTGGTAGTGACTCCGTGAAACTAGCTAGGCTAGTAACCTAGTACACCTTAATATCGATTAAGTTACACATACAACTTGCGGTCGATGACACGTCCAAGTGGCAATTTTTTGGTGTTTTATCGAATTGGGTTCGAATAGATTGAGATTGGAGTGCCGGGAGTAGTCGGAGAATTTGGTGTTATCTAGGTAGTTCAACTAGAAATTATGGTCTGAATTGAGAACCACCGAATCCGAAAATACTTTCCATCATCGGAAAAATAGTTCAACTAGGAACGTGCATGTGCGTCCAGATAAACATGCCCCGGCTCGGCACGAATTACTATGGGCCGACTAGCCGTAATTCGTATACCGGGAAGCGGCAACTGACCCCAGAAAAGAAGAATTTGACTTGCTCCGTCCGAGGCAGCTGACCGATCGTCCGGAGCATCCAGGAGGCCCTGCCCTGACGACAGCCGGGCAGCGACAAGGATTCTCTGACGAGCTGGGCAGGCAGCAAGGGTCCAAGCAGGAGCCTACACTTGCTTGCGAGCTGTCGCTCGTGTTCCTGGCCGGGACAGAACCGCCACGGCCCCCCAAAAAAACAGCGCTGCGTGCCGCTGTGCGCCCCTGCCGGTTGCCGCTAGCTGCTTCCGCCGTTGCTTGCTTCAATTGTGATGTGCTGTGCTGTGCTGTGCGTGCCGTCGTTCCATCGATTCCACGCCCCTGTCCGCGAGCGCCCGTCTGCGTGCGCGCGAGAGACTGCACTGCATGCGTGCTCTAGTGGCTAGCCGACGTAGGAGAGGTACGGCGCTAGCGTTGAGGTTAGGTCCATGACTCGCAGCAGCAGCAGCATGCCTGCAGGAATACCCTAGGAAAAAGTCGTTTTTTGGGAGCTGCGTGTGTGCGCATGCATGCATGCTTCTGTGCTGCGCGTCCTATTCGGTGGTTCTGGCCTTTGTGTGTGCCTGTGCACGTAGTAGCTGATAACCATGCACATGCTCGCGTGCATGTGGAGGCGTCAGTTGCCACGGCGCCGTGCTTGTCCGGCCGGCAGCGGTGGGTGGCCCTCCCATTCCCGCCGGCGATCGACCAAGTGTGCTGCACATGGCCGCCGCCGGCCGTAGGAGTAGTAATTCATTCCGCTAGCAGGTTGGCCGGCCGGCTCAACTGGTACTTATATTCGGGGCCGGCACGGGAGAATAATGTTAGCATCGAGACAAGTTGTGCTTACTCGCAGATCCGCTCCAGTTTATTCGGGTGGGTTCAGAGCGAGCGAGGGTGGCAAGGAAGACTCGGCTCTCGAAAGGCTACCGGAGAAGCCGGCCAGTAGCTATCTGCAGCAGGTGCATTCCAAGTCGGTGCCGACGGAGCTACTGCAATTAATACTGTAAATAAGGCCGTGTTGGGATGCCGAATTGGCACCCCCGGCCGATTTGGGACTGGCCGGTCTGACGCGCGTCAGGCCGGTCACTGTAGCGTTTCGTTTGCATGTGCGAAAAATTGTCCAAAAATTTATTAATTAGGCTCAAAATGTTCGTCTCGCAGAGTACAACAAAACTGTGTAATTAGTTTTTGATTTCATCTACATTTAATACTCCATACATGTTATGACATTTTGATGTGATAGAGAATCTTCTTTTTGCATAGTAAATTTAGAAGGTGAATTTGGGATCTAAACAAGACCTAAAGCTAACCTTTCGGCGAATAGACGCGCTTGAGCCAAAAGCTCACGCCTGACCAGCAGCACAGCGCAAGCAAAATCTGCTGGGGTGAAGCACACCAGCAGGTGGCGCGGGCGGACGGCCGATGCGGCAGCGCGGGCAGCTGGGGCGTGGGGATGCGCGCCCTGGGGATCGCGCGTGCCCGCGGCTGCGCCCCGCGCGGCCTGCAGATGGGGGCCGACAGCGTCGTCGTGCCCCGTCGGCCCGCGCCACAAGGCTGTCGGCCTCTAGTTCGGCCGGCGCCTCCTCTCAGCAAAGCCGCCGTCGCGTCCATCCCATCGCGCTCCGATCGATCTGAGGCGGCCGGCATGGGTTGGTCAGCGACCCGCGCGCGGACGACGTCACCCCGCGCCCTCCGCGACACGACGTGACGTGGTCTCGACCTGAGAAGGCCGCGCGGGGACCGGACCGGACACCGGAGGCCGCCCCGGAGCGCCGGTCGTCGCCATTTTCTGTCTCTCTGATGATTGTTTTTCTACATCATCTTGCTCGAGTTGCAGCATGGAAACAAGGATCAAAATTACTACTTGTCTACAGCGCGTGAAATTAATTTGTGCGGTTCTCCGAATATGAGCTCATTCAAAATGCCCCTCTTATCTTTCACTCCATCGGGCCGAAGCATAGAATGCCCCTCTGGCAATTTGATTCGGCCTTCTTTCACCAGGAACTCAAACAATTTATCCGCCTTAGTCACATCAAAATCATATGTTCCCTTCATCTGTTTGATCCATCTTTGAGTCATTGTAACTGGTTCTTTGCTCCACACTATCTCTGCTGCGGCTATCTCCTCGCTATCTTCATACTCATCTTCTTGATCTGCTCTTTCAAGGAATTGGTTATAGATATCAGCTACATCATTATTTTTAGCAAATCTGACATCTTTCTTGAAACCATATGCCTGGTTACTCATCAAGGCCAATCTGTGTGACAACTGGCCCAGATCATCAAACTCCATCCCGAACAGCTTCTCCCGAATGGCAGGCAGCATGCCAGCTACAGCCATGCCAGCCAGTTGATCATCAGGTATGTTCAGAGAAAAGCACATACTCTTTGTTTCCCTAAATCTCCTGAGGAACTCCGTAGGTGTTTCATTATTCCTCTGCCTTAAGCTGGTCAAATCAACCAACTTTTTCTCGGTACTGCCAACGTAGTAATGAGCATGGAATTTTTGCTCCAGGTCTTTCCAAGTACAAATCGACTGAGCAGGCAAAGAAGCAAACCATGTGAAAGCTGGACCTGTCAGTGACAAAGGAAAGTATCTGATTCTAAAAGCCTCATCTGCCGAAGCCTCTCCAAGCTGCATCAGATATCGAGCTATATGTTCCACAGTACTTGTATCATCTTGTCCTGAGAATTTAGTAAACTCTGTAGGCACCTTGACTCTATTCGGCAATGATACCCTTTGGTACCATTCTGGGAAAGGAGACGAGTACATGTACCCCTGATTTTTAGGCTTCAGACCGAATTGATTTTGCAATACATCGGTCATTTTTTGCACCATGAGGTCAATACTGGTATCTTGATTCCCTGGTCTTCCAGCAAGCATGCCTGCAGTACCAATATACCCAGGGTTCGGGAGAGCATCGATAGCATTGTAATCCATAAACTCTGAATATCCGTTTCCATATAAATCCCTCTGCAGTCTGTTGTTCAAGGGAGATATCTTGTAAGCAGAAGCAGGCGGATTCCCTGTGGTGCCGAATGCCATATCATCGTATGTGCGAGTTTTCGGCAGTGCAAGCTGAGGATCTTGCCGAATCGGTTGTCCATTTGTATCTTTAGCACCAGAACCTCCAATTTCATCAACATTTCCTTTACCATGTGGTTTCTGAACTGGTGCCTGAACATTGAAGTACGTCGGACCACCCAATTGTCCATGTATCTGTACAAAGGGTTTATCCACATGCTGACCAAAAATGCTTACCATTATATGCCGAAAACTGTTCAAGAACGCAGCATTGTGATTGGTCATTGCTTCTCCCAAAGCTTTGTATAACAAGCCCGAGAATCTCTCCCTTTCTTCTTCTTCAGTAAAATCAGATTGCCCAGGAAGGAGAACTCTTGGCAGATCGGACTTGAGAAAAGGTGCACCACTCCTGTTCTTGGCGAAAGACAGTAAACATTTGTTAATGAATTGGCCAGCAGCAGCCTTTACCATCTGTTGATGCTCTTCAGACAATTCTTCCAAAGTGACATCCATGATGTCGCTCAACTCAGGCATCTTGAAAAACTTGTGTGTGTCCCACCGGGCGTGCCAAAAAGTGTGTTGACGTAAAATCCGCACCTTACGCCAAGCACACAGCAAGCCGAATTAGCTGGCTTCACACGTGACCCGAGCTTTTGAATCCGGAAGCGTGCCAGTCAGTTTGCCTGAAAACTAACAAAGGGACAAAAAAGTTTAGATCAAAACCTGGAACGTGCCGGGTGAGACCAGACAGTTCCATATTTGCGGCTACGGAGCCATTTTCGAACGACATATAGCTACAGAGAAGCTATCTGTCGGCAGTTAAATCCTCATTCGGCAATCGGCAAGGCACACAATGAGCGCACTGCCGAATGCGTGACGTAAGCATGACGAAAGATCGGCTTTCAACCGAATGAACATTATAACACATACTCATAGCCGATTAACGAGAAACAGGGCATGATGGATAAAAAAAAAGGGTGAAACATGATCATAAATTCGCAGTAAACAAGAAATGCATAGGCCGAAAGCAGCACCCGTCAAGCATGATAACAAAACAAGTTAATCCACCGCATGATACGACTTGTTTGAGACCACACCACTAATCAGATTAGACCAATCCACCGCATGATACAGTCTAACCATGAAAAGCTAAAAGCATTCAATGTTTAGTTACGAACCCACAACACAGTCACGAATTTATATTGAAAACAAGAATGCATAGGCCGAAAGCAGCACCCGTCAAGCATGGCAACGAACGAGTTAATCCACCGCATGATACAACTCGTTTGAAGCCACACCACCAATCAGATTAGATCAATCCACCGCATGATACAATCTAATCGTGAAAGGCTAAAAGCATTCATTGTCCAATGCAAACCCACGAACACACGTTCACTCGTGAGAGCACTGCCGAATACGGCTACTCAGCCGAATCGGGGTCCGTGGCGAAGGAACAAACTTAATCGGTAAAGATAAATCTATCAGATCGAATCGAATCCTAATCCACCGGATGATTAGCTCTAAGACGACCCAAAAACCTGCATCTACCGCATGATACCCGGTTCTGTCAAGATCTACACAATGCCGACAAACTCGAACCCGCGACACGTAGCAACCTAGATCGGTTTCGGATTCGGCTGTGAGGGGATAGATCGTCGCACCGTAAAGCAAAGCCGATTCTAGCCGATCTAGATTGGGCAAAGGTGTGTTGCATGAATTAAGCACATAGTAAAAACGGAGCAACACGGGGTAACTTAATGAATCTGTTAGATCTTGCCGAAATCTAACAGAGCCGATAACTTGGTCCATACTAGATCTTAGCCCACCGCATGGCTCGTGACCTAACAGAGGAACCTTCTTGAAACCACAACTTAAATCCACCGGATGATACTAAGCATGGTAACAAGACTACTTGCATCAAAGCTTAAATCCACCGCATGATACTAAGCATGATACAAGGTTGCCGGTACTTACGGAGGTCGACGGATCGATGACTCCTCTCGAAGAACTCGACGACTCGACTAAAGGACTCGATGTTGGCACGGGGCCGGTTTGTTGTATGATTGATTGTTTTTGTCTACAGACGCCATGGGTTTATATTTATACCCAGGTCTTGATACAACTCCTAGTCGGACACGACTACAATACTTGTTTCTAAAAATAAATGACGGATCTTCGTGCCCATATTGCATTCCTTGTTCGAACCGGCCTTTTCCTTATGTTGATCCACGTCATCATGTCTTCCCGAATGCTACCACTCTTCGCCTGCGGAACAATGCCTCTGCCGAATGATGACGCATTCCCGACCGCAGAGTATCTCTGCCGAACGTTTCAGAGGAAACCTTTTTAGCCGAATGGCGACGCGTTCCCGACCGCAGAGCATCTTTGCCGAATGCTTCAGAGAAAACCCTTTTAGCCGAATGGCATCCTTCTACCAAATCCGGCCCACATGTCAGCCTCTTCCTGGTGCCAATTTTTGGTGTCAACACATGCCCCTTCAATTTCGGGATAAGAGGTAACTTTTATCTCGGAATTGACCAGAAGCACTTAACATTTCCAAGTTAGTTCCGCTCGGCACCCGCTTCTTCTTTTGAATCTTCAGAGCTCTCATCCGGATTCGAACCCTAAGTCATCGTCTTCCAAGATCCAACCTTCAGATGGCGGACCAAGATCTTGCTCTCCAGGTAAACTTCAATCCCCTCAAGCATGTTCGGCATTCTTCTTTCGATTTGCATTTTAAATTTCTTCTTATCCCCTTTCATTCTTGATAGGCCCTAGCTACCGAAATCCTCATCCCTGTTGAGGAAAAATCTCCATCCTATTTCCTCGGTCCCGTAGGAGATTCAGATCCTTCTGAAATCATTGCGGCAGAATCTCAGCGGATTCCTTTTAAGATTTCACTGACAAAACCCCATGAGTGGCAAGACGCTTTCAAGAACTGGCCTTTGCCCCCAATCGCCGGATGGAGAAACTGGTATAAAAGGATCTCTGACGATAAAAGTCCCCAGACACAGAATTGGGACAGTCTTCGTATTTCTCATTGCTTGGAGCTATCTCTAGCTGAAACACCAAAGAATGAGAACCTTCTGATCGCAGCTTGCCACTTCTGGTCCAATGGTGCAAATGCTTTTCTTTTCGGCCATGGCCCAATGTCCCCTACCTTAGCCGATGTCTACATGATGACCGGCCTGAGTGTTACAGGAACTGTGCACCCATATGACCATAAAGGTTCCTCCAAGCAGACAGGAGTAAGAACAGGGGTTGGATACAAGAGATATATCCAGAATCATATGTCTGATGGTCCTCTGACTGATGTCGAATACAGAGCTTTCCTGAACATGTGGCTATGCAGATCAGTCTTTTGTGGCAAAGCCAATGAGCCAACCTTGAATCATATCGTGATGGCCGAAGAGCTGGCTGCTGGAAAAGTCATCCCACTTGGGAAATACCTCCTGGGAAGTGTTTACCATATGCTCAACCAAACCACCCACCTGATGCACACTAGCAAGAAGATCCCCTGTGTCAATGGTCCCTGGTGGTTTGTCCAAATGTGGCTGCAATTATATATGCACCAAATCGTTGCTATTGATCTCAACAGCCGAGACTTCCCTTCAATCAATTATAAAGAAGGAGAAACCCGGAGAACCAAAGGTTGTCAAACTTATGGAGAAGCTGCCTCCACTGTACCTATCAACAAAAACATTGGTGAACTGTTTGAGCTCTTCTTCAGAGGTTTTGCCAATCCTCTTTGGCTCCCTTATTTGGACAATGACAATCTTACTCTTCCTTGCGAATTCAGCTTTGAGACTGGATGCACTGATGTACAATCTGTAGCAATTTTTAATGCCTTCATCCAGCCCTGCATCCTGCCAGCCGAATTCTGTGGAGGGAGGCTAGTCCAAAGCACTTATGAATATTATCAGCCAAACATGATGGCTAGACAGTTGGGATGTGGCCAAGTGCCCCCTAGGCTATTCCTCCATGAATTCCTCAGGCCTAGGGAGATAATCAAGGATTTCACAGAAACAAGAAGGATTTTCACCTATAAATGCTGTGGAACTATTTATGCACCTGATCCTTTTGTGCCAATAATATCTGCCCATCCTTCCTTCACTCTCTGGTGGCAAGAATTCCATGATCATATTTTCAACATGCCAATCCATCCTTTCTGCCTTGAATTAATGCCTGATTATCAGCCAACTGCAGAGGTAATATGCTTATTCCTTTATCTGTCTTAACAACATTAGCCCCAATCGATTCTGACTCTATTATTTTGCAGGACATAACACCTGCCCCTCTTGCCAGGGTAATTTTATACAAAACTGCAGGCCCAATCTCTGCTTTGGGGCACCAATCTCCTACCTTGGCTCAGCTGATGGCTAGACAAGCTTCTTCAGATCCAATACTCACTAGACCATCATCTGTCAAGAGGAAAACCCTCCTTATAACTGCTCCCTCAGTTGTAAAGAAGAAAAGAACAAGTAGCAAAACCAAGGTCAGAGTCCTTTTTCTTTGACTATAATGCTTTTGGTGTTTTGCTCAGCTTTATTTCTTTTTGATTTCAGGCCAGAGAACAGCAGCCAGCAATCAGTACAGGTCCTGCCGATGCTTCAATGATTGGTAAAATTTCTCACTATTTTGTCTTAAAAGTTCCTCTCCATCGGCATTGATTCCTTTTCAGTTTCAGAGCAAATCTCAATAGACCCAATCTTGGAGAGTCCTCCTTCTCATCAAGAACTAGCTTCAGCTTCTCCTGATTTTCCTCAACCAGAAGCCTCTTCTCCGCCAAAAGATCTTCCAAGCTCTCCTCAGCATGACATACAAGAATCTTTGCCTGAGCTTGAGCTGCCCTCTCTTTCCATCCAAGAGACCAGGAATGAGGTAGAGATAATTACCCAGTCTTCCAGTTCTTTATTCAATGGATCATCAATAATTCGGCATAATCTTCTTTCAGGAGAAAACCACTTCTTCACCCAGCTATTCATTTGCTGTGGATGATCTAGTTGCTGAACAAGGAGAAGAGACCTCTTCTGGTCAAACTTTATCAGAGGAGAACCAAGCAAAACTGAAGGAAATCCTCTCTTTTCTGCATAAGGACACTCGGGAACAAGTTACCAATGCTGATCTTTTAAGAGATTTGCTTGAATCATTTGACCAAGATCTTCCTGCCGATATCAAGACTTCTTTAGATCCAATTTCCAGATTGGATGATCATTTTATCGCAGTGAAGCAAGCTCTGAAGAATCAATCGGCTCAACCAGCCTTGGAGCAAAGGAGAACTTTGGTCAAGCAATCTGTAAAAGACCTGCATACTCAAGTCCAGAATGACAAGGAATTATTAACCAAACTGGAATCTGAACTTGAAATGAAGGAGATCAGAAAAGCTGCACTTGAAGCCGAATTGAGAGATCTATCGGCCGAAATTGAAGCTGACAAGAAGAAAATAGTTGAGCTTCCCAAGCTAACAGAGAGGAGGCGAAAGGAAGCCTTAGCAGCTCTAAACGAAGACAAACAACTCAAGGCGAAGCTTGCTGCCCTGACCAGAACCCAAGAAGCTGATAAAAACTTATTAGAGAACATTAGCAATATGATATCAAATGCCAAAAATGTAATCTCAAAGTTCTTGGGTGTGTGAATTATGTCAAATAGTTTGATAGCCGAATGTTTTATCAACCCTGTAATCTTGTCATCTCTTAACTCTGTTTTTCTTCATTGTGGATGACTCATTCGGCAAAGTTGGCCATAATAGCACTTAGACCCGAAAACACTTCAACCACGACATAGCCGAATCTCATCCAGTCAAAGCCGAATACGACTCGATAAGAATCTCAAACGACATGGGAACTGATCGGCTGGAAAATCCTTTCCACCTTCCGAACTCTTCGGAATACGTGCCACGATCTTTGGCCACGATTTCCTCTGCGGGTTCTATAAATAAACACCCAGGCAACCCACAGTTTCTTCACCAAGTTCTTCGTCTTCCAAGTTCTTGCCGGCCCAAGCCATTCTTTTCCCCATCCACAGTAATTCCGAGGAACTTCCAATGGCCGACAACAACAGGAGGCGCCCGGCCGCCGATGAGGCCGAAGGAAGTCGTGCCGGCGCTCGCCGCAGGTGATTAGCTGCTTGCTTCTCTCTGTTCTTCTCGAGATTTCCTCCCTCTTTCTTGACGAATCTCTCTGTTCTTTCAGGGTAATCCAATGGATTGCCGGCGCTGGTGCGCCAGTTGCAGTTCCAGCCGCCGCCCCTGCGGCATCTTCGAGTTCGTCCAATCGATCTCTCGAATCAGACGACTACCGCTACACGGACGGCGATGCTCGCCGATTCAAGGCGGAGCGCGATGACTCTCGTCGCGAACTGGAGGCTATCTCCAAGCAAGCCGGGATTGCTGACCTCGAATGGCAGCACGAGCGCAAGCAACTGCTCGAAGTCATTGATGGTGAGTCCTGCAATTTGCTCAATCTCAATCTTGTCCCCCAACTGATATTATTCTGCTGCCCCTTTTGTAAACTTGCAGCGCGTGATGCTGAACTTGATCGACTGAAGGCGCTGGTGGATGAGCTGGCGAACAAGGTGAATGCTCCTGGGGACACACCAGAAGTTCGCCTCGGTGCGGTGGCGGGCCGCATCGATGAGGTGGCCTCGCACGGCATCCGTTTGGGTACTGCCGCAGGCCTAGTCGCCATGTCGACGCACACCAATACCGATTACTCCAGGCTACCGACCGGCTTCGCTAATGATAACCCGGAGGAGATCGACGACATCGAGGCCTCCATAGATCGCCTTGATGCTCATGGCGCCGCCATTGCCGATTCCATTCATCCCCAGTCCGTTTTGAACAGGCTATTCCATTAGTTTGTACTAGGGTTTTATGGAATTCCGGCAATAAAACTTATCTTTTGTGATCTTGCATGAACATCTGATGTAATATATTTTTGTGCTGAGGGCAATACATTCAGTACTGGCCATTTTCCTTTTCTGTCAACATTTGTTCTGAAGGCGATTTCTTCCCGAACATCGGCTATTCGGCAATCTGATACATCAATCATCGATCGATCTCAATACTGGGATAATATCTCTTCAAATATCTTCCATTTATAGCAGAAGCAAATTCCTCTCCCAATAATGTCTTTAAAATATATGCATTTCCAGGCACACATCTAACTATTCTGAAAGGGCCTTCCCAATTTGGAGACCATTTGCCGAATGCTGCATATTTGGTTCCAATCGGCAATATCGCTTTCCAAACTAGATCACCTTCTGTAAATTGCTTAACCTTCACCTTCTTGTTGTAATACTTAGCAACTCGCATTTTGTTCTTCTCAATATTCTCCAGGGCCCTGAGACGAATCATATGCAAATCTTCTAATTCGTCCATCATTAAATCATTATAATCTTTAGAACTCAAATCCTTTTGCAACTTTATTCTCCTTGAATCTAATTGTATTTCCCATGGCAAGATAGCATGATGCCCATACACCAACTCATAAGGAGACGTCTGTGTAGCCCCATGTGGAGCCATTCGGTAAGCCCATAAAGCCTCATTGAGTACCGAATGCCACTTTCTCGGCTTCTGATCAATCTTCTTCTGTATAATTTTAATCATAATCTTGTTAGAAGCCTCTGCCTGACCATTTGCTTGGGCATAATAAGGAGAAGAATTTAACAATTTGATGCCCATACTCTCAGCAAAATCTTTGAACTCTGAAGATGTAAATTGAGCCCCTTGATCTGTGGTGATTGTTTGAGGAATCCCAAATCTGTAAATGATATGTTCTTTAACAAATTCAACCATATTCTCCGACGTCACCTTCTTTAATGGAATTGCCTCAACCCACTTGGTAAAATAATCGGTTGCCAAAAGCACAAACTTATGCCCCTTGCTAGATGGAGGGTTTATTTGGCCAATCAAATCTATTCCCCATCCTCTGAATGGCCATGGCTTGATAATGGGATTCAAAGCCGATGCCGGAACTCTCTGAATGTTTCCAAATCTCTGGCAGTCTTGACATCCCTTATAATATTCAAAACAATCTTCCAACATTGTCGGCCAGTAATATCCAGTTCTTCTAATAACCCACTTCATTCGGCAGGCCGATTGATGTGCTCCACACAACCCATCATGTACTTCACTCATCAGCCTTTTTGCTTCTTCATGATTTAAGCAATGTAACAGCACTCCATCCAGGGATTTATAATACAAATTATCATCAAGAAGAACAAATTTTAAAGCTTTAAAGCTTTATACCTGAGCTTTCTAGAAACCTTTCGGGATGGATTCTCCAGATAATCGGCAATCTCTTTTCTCCAATCATCCTCTGCCAGATTATTCCCGAATGCATATACATCATTAGCAAAAACTTCTCGAAGCTCTTTATAACCTGATGCACTTTGGGCCAATCTATTTGCCTCTCCATTATCCCCTCTAGGAATGTGTTGTAGAATTACTGACCGAAAGCTCTTCAATATTTCTTTGCATTCTTCATAGTAATTCCTCAAGGTATCACTTTTGCATTCATACTGACCATTCAATTGTTTTATGACCAATTCTGAATCTCCAAAAATTTCAACCGCAATGGCCTTTGCTTCTTTCAAATATTGGAGCCCTTTGAGCAATGCCTCATACTCAGCTTGATTGTTAGTAACAGCAGATTGAATAGGAACAGCAAACTCAAATGTTTCTCGTTTGGGTGAAATTAATAAGATACCTGCTCCACCACCTTTGTTGCATGAAGATCCATCGAAGAATAACACCCAAGGAACAATGTTAAGCAAATTTATCGATGTATCATGATGTTCAGTAATGAAATCGGCAATAATCTGTCCCTTAACAGCTTTTGCCGATTCAAATCTTAATTCAAATTCAGACAAAGCTAAAATCCATTTGCCAATCCTTCCGTTCAAAATTGGCATAGACAACATGTGTTTTATCACATCAAACTTTGAATACACAATGCATTCGGCATGTAGTAAGTAATGCCGAAATTTTGTACAGGAGTAGTAAACACATAAGCAAAGTTTCTCTATAGCCGAATACCTTGTCTCTGGATCTAGTAACTTTCGGCTAAGGTATGCAACCACTCTTTCCTTCCCTTCAAATTCTTGAATGAGGGCCGATCCAATAGTTTGGGCATCGGCCGCCACGTACAACTTGAAAGGCTTGTTCAATTGTGGAGGCACCAATACTGGTGGCTTCTTCATGTACTCCTTTATTTCATCAAAAGCCTTCTGTTGTTCGTCACCCCATACAAACTTTTGATCCTTTTTTATTTTCAACAGTGAGGAAAAGGGCAACACCTTTTGTGACAAGTTTGATATGAACCTTCTCACAAAATTTATCTTGCCAAGCAGTGATTGTAGCTCTTTAAGATTAGTTGGAGGAACAATTTCATCAATTGCCTTCATGCTTTTCTTACCAACTCCTATTCCTCCTTCATGTATCAAAAATCCCAGAAACTCTCCAGCCGAAACTCCAAAAGCACACTTGTTCGGGTTCATCTTAAGCCCATGTTTCCTGGTGCATTCTAGAGTTTTCCTTATGTCGGCCAAATGAGACTCATGATCCAATGACTTGATCACCACATCATCAATATATATTTCCACAATCTTGCCGATCAACTCATGAAAAATATAATTCATAGCCCTTTGATAAGTTGCACCGGCATTTTTCAATCCAAAGGTCATGACAACCCACTCAAACAACCCTATGTGTCCAGGACACCTGAAAGCTGTCTTTACTATATCTTCCAATGCCATATAAATCTGATTGTATCCTGCGTTACCGTCCATGAAACTGAGCACTTTGTATCCAGCAGCAGCATCAACCAATGAATCAGCAATAGGCATTGGATATCCATCCATGGGTGTAGCCTTGTTTAGGTCTCTAAAATCTATGCAAACCCTCATCTTTCCATTTTTCTTATAGACAGGAACAATATTAGAGATCCAATCCGCGTATTTACATGGCCGAATGAAATTTGCATCTAGTAATCTTTCAATCTCCTTTTTCACATCGGCCAATACTTCTTCCTTGTAGATTTTTCGGGGTGGTTGCTTGTAAGGTCTGTATCCAGGTTTGATTGGCAACCGATGCTCAACAATAGAACGGTCTAGACCGGGCATCTCCGAATAATCCCAAGCAAAGCAGTCCTTGTATTCTTTTAACAATGTCACCAACTTTTCTTTGAAAACCGAATCCAAGTTAGCACTGATAAATGTCGGCCTTGGCTTGTCACCATCTCCAATGTCCACTTCTTCTAATTTATCGGCCGACACAAATCCACGTCCTAATTTTCCATCAGTTCCATCAATTGGATTTTCCATCAAAAATTACTATGAGAGCCGACTGCTTCGATCGGCTGCTGATCACTGCTGGCCGGTGCCACAGGACCTTCTCCCCAGTCTTTGCCTGAGAAACAATCTATGCCTTGATATTCCCAGAAAGCTGGTTCCATATTTGCCACGCTTATTGAATCATCTGCTTGGACAATCTCCACCTCATCATCTATCCATTGAATAAGCTGTTGATGCATAGTAGATGGAATACAACAATTTGCATGAATCCAATCTCTTCCAAGCAGCAAGCTATATGCCCCTTTGCCCTCAATGACAAAGAAAGTCGTAAGCAGAGTCTTGGACCCAATCATCAGATCAACGTGCACGCATCCCTTGGTGTCCGAAGGATTTCCAGCAAAATCATTCAAAATTATGCTCGTTGGTGTCAAATCTCTAGGGCCCATACCAAGCTTCCTGAATGTGGTATATGGCATTACATTGACAGCAGCTCCTCCATCGACAAACATCTTGGTCAATGGTTTGCCATTGACATATCCCTTCAAGTACAGTGGCTTCATGTGCCGATTCTGGGTTGGCTTCTCAAAAACAGCTTGTTTGTTCAACATCAATTGTGCCATTAACCCAAATTGTTCGGCATCATCTATATCGGGCAATATTTCTTCCTGTACAATTTGGTTAGCTGGAGCCATGAATTCATTCGGCAGAAAACATACCATACATGTAGGAGCCGAATGACTATGTTCGTCAGGCCTGTCTTTTGGGAGCCATATTGATTTCACCTTGACCTTTGCTTGCTTCAATTCCCGATTCCTCAGGCGCTGTACTCTTCTCTTCTGGCTCTTCCTCAAACCAGGTGGGCACCATTGTCCTTCTTGCCACACATAAGCATGATCTTCTTCTTCTTCACGATCAACCCACTTGTAATCAGCATGTCTCTTTTTTGGTTGATCATTAAAACGCCGATTATCACTAGGATGCACCCTGCCAATTCTTTCATGGACAGATCGGCGATTGACATTTCCCTGCCTATATTCATCATACCTATTATTGCATTCAGGACAGTTATTCCTCGTAGGCAGCTTTAAACCTCGTTCCAGCAGTGTCTGAAGAATGCACACCCCCAATGCGCACGTTCCTGCTCTCGAGCATACTCTTCTTGTTCTTCCTCAAACCTTTCTTCTTCGTGCCTTCTTTTCTCCTCCTCGTATTCACGCCTTTGAAAACGCTCCTTTTCTTGCTGACGCTGCCATTTGTTGAGGAGAATACGTGTAGTAACTCTAGGTTTAAAGGATTCTCCCACTTCAAATCGGCTATTCGGGAACCGAAGATTTTTCTGGCGAATCTGTTCAATTGTGATCTGCCGAGTGGGATCAACTGAACCATCCTGTCTTGCCTTTTTTGAGGTTAAAACTTTCAATCTTCCCTTTTCTCCAGATGGAACAGCATTCACCATATTAACCGAGAAACCGATCATATTCTGAGGGAAAGGGTTACTGTCTAGTTTCATCTTGTTGTCGAATTTCAGATGTCCTTCCTGGATAGCTTTCTGAATCTTCATCCTAAAGACTCTGCATTCATTAATGGAATGAGAATTTCTATCATGAAACCCACAGTACCTCTTATCTTTCACTCCATCGGGCCGAAGCATAGAATGCCCCTCTGGCAATTTGATTCGGCCTTCTTTCACCAGGAACTCAAACAATTTATCCGCCTTAGTCACATCAAAATCATATGTTCCCTTCATCTGTTTGATCCATCTTTGAGTCATTGTAACTGGTTCTTTGCTCCACACTATCTCTGCTGCGGCTATCTCCTCGCTATCTTCATACTCATCTTCTTGATCTGCTCTTTCAAGGAATTGGTTATAGATATCAGCTACATCATTATTTTTAGCAAATCTGACATCTTTCTTGAAACCATATGCCTGGTTACTCATCAAGGCCAATCTGTGTGACAACTGGCCCAGATCATCAAACTCCATCCCGAACAGCTTCTCCCGAATGGCAGGCAGCATGCCAGCTACAGCCATGCCAGCCAGTTGATCATCAGGTATGTTCAGAGAAAAGCACATACTCTTTGTTTCCCTAAATCTCCTGAGGAACTCCGTAGGTGTTTCATTATTCCTCTGCCTTAAGCTGGTCAAATCAACCAACTTTTTCTCGGTACTGCCAACGTAGTAATGAGCATGGAATTTTTGCTCCAGGTCTTTCCAAGTACAAATCGACTGAGCAGGCAAAGAAGCAAACCATGTGAAAGCTGGACCTGTCAGTGACAAAGGAAAGTATCTGATTCTAAAAGCCTCATCTGCCGAAGCCTCTCCAAGCTGCATCAGATATCGAGCTATATGTTCCACAGTACTTGTATCATCTTGTCCTGAGAATTTAGTAAACTCTGTAGGCACCTTGACTCTATTCGGCAATGATACCCTTTGGTACCATTCTGGGAAAGGAGACGAGTACATGTACCCCTGATTTTTAGGCTTCAGACCGAATTGATTTTGCAATACATCGGTCATTTTTTGCACCATGAGGTCAATACTGGTATCTTGATTCCCTGGTCTTCCAGCAAGCATGCCTGCAGTACCAATATACCCAGGGTTCGGGAGAGCATCGATAGCATTGTAATCCATAAACTCTGAATATCCGTTTCCATATAAATCCCTCTGCAGTCTGTTGTTCAAGGGAGATATCTTGTAAGCAGAAGCAGGCGGATTCCCTGTGGTGCCGAATGCCATATCATCGTATGTGCGAGTTTTCGGCAGTGCAAGCTGAGGATCTTGCCGAATCGGTTGTCCATTTGTATCTTTAGCACCAGAACCTCCAATTTCATCAACATTTCCTTTACCATGTGGTTTCTGAACTGGTGCCTGAACATTGAAGTACGTCGGACCACCCAATTGTCCATGTATCTGTTCAAAGGGTTTATCCACATGCTGACCAAAAATGCTTACCATTATATGCCGAAAACTGTTCAAGAACGCAGCATTGTGATTGGTCATTGCTTCTCCCAAAGCTTTGTATAACAAGCCCGAGAATCTCTCCCTTTCTTCTTCTTCAGTAAAATCAGATTGCCCAGGAAGGAGAACTCTTGGCAGATCGGACTTGAGAAAAGGTGCACCACTCCTGTTCTTGGCGAAAGACAGTAAACATTTGTTAATGAATTGGCCAGCAGCAGCCTTTACCATCTGTTGATGCTCTTCAGACAATTCTTCCAAAGTGACATCCATGATGTCGCTCAACTCAGGCATCTTGAAAAACTTGTGTGTGTCCCACCGGGCGTGCCAAAAAGTGTGTTGACGTAAAATCCGCACCTTACGCCAAGCACACAGCAAGCCGAATTAGCTGGCTTCACACGTGACCCGAGCTTTTGAATCCGGAAGCGTGCCAGTCAGTTTGCCTGAAAACTAACAAAGGGACAAAAAAGTTTAGATCAAAACCTGGAACGTGCCGGGTGAGACCAGACAGTTCCATATTTGCGGCTACGGAGCCATTTTCGAACGACATATAGCTACAGAGAAGCTATCTGTCGGCAGTTAAATCCTCATTCGGCAATCGGCAAGGCACACAATGAGCGCACTGCCGAATGCGTGACGTAAGCATGACGAAAGATCGGCTTTCAACCGAATGAACATTATAACACATACTCATAGCCGATTAACGAGAAACAGGGCATGATGGATAAAAAAAAAGGGTGAAACATGATCATAAATTCGCAGTAAACAAGAAATGCATAGGCCGAAAGCAGCACCCGTCAAGCATGATAACAAAACAAGTTAATCCACCGCATGATACGACTTGTTTGAGACCACACCACTAATCAGATTAGACCAATCCACCGCATGATACAGTCTAACCATGAAAAGCTAAAAGCATTCAATGTTTAGTTACGAACCCACAACACAGTCACGAATTTATATTGAAAACAAGAATGCATAGGCCGAAAGCAGCACCCGTCAAGCATGGCAACGAACGAGTTAATCCACCGCATGATACAACTCGTTTGAAGCCACACCACCAATCAGATTAGATCAATCCACCGCATGATACAATCTAATCGTGAAAGGCTAAAAGCATTCATTGTCCAATGCAAACCCACGAACACACGTTCACTCGTGAGAGCACTGCCGAATACGGCTACTCAGCCGAATCGGGGTCCGTGGCGAAGGAACAAACTTAATCGGTAAAGATAAATCTATCAGATCGAATCGAATCCTAATCCACCGGATGATTAGCTCTAAGACGACCCAAAAACCTGCATCTACCGCATGATACCCGGTTCTGTCAAGATCTACACAATGCCGACAAACTCGAACCCGCGACACGTAGCAACCTAGATCGGTTTCGGATTCGGCTGTGAGGGGATAGATCGTCGCACCGTAAAGCAAAGCCGATTCTAGCCGATCTAGATTGGGCAAAGGTGTGTTGCATGAATTAAGCACATAGTAAAAACGGAGCAACACGGGGTAACTTAATGAATCTGTTAGATCTTGCCGAAATCTAACAGAGCCGATAACTTGGTCCATACTAGATCTTAGCCCACCGCATGGCTCGTGACCTAACAGAGGAACCTTCTTGAAACCACAACTTAAATCCACCGGATGATACTAAGCATGGTAACAAGACTACTTGCATCAAAGCTTAAATCCACCGCATGATACTAAGCATGATACAAGGTTGCCGGTACTTACGGAGGTCGACGGATCGATGACTCCTCTCGAAGAACTCGACGACTCGACTAAAGGACTCGATGTTGGCACGGGGCCGGTTTGTTGTATGATTGATTGTTTTTGTCTACAGACGCCATGGGTTTATATTTATACCCAGGTCTTGATACAACTCCTAGTCGGACACGACTACAATACTTGTTTCTAAAAATAAATGACGGATCTTCGTGCCCATATTGCATTCCTTGTTCGAACCGGCCTTTTCCTTATGTTGATCCACGTCATCATGTCTTCCCGAATGCTACCACTCTTCGCCTGCGGAACAATGCCTCTGCCGAATGATGACGCATTCCCGACCGCAGAGTATCTCTGCCGAACGTTTCAGAGGAAACCTTTTTAGCCGAATGGCGACGCGTTCCCGACCGCAGAGCATCTTTGCCGAATGCTTCAGAGAAAACCCTTTTAGCCGAATGGCATCCTTCTACCAAATCCGGCCCACATGTCAGCCTCTTCCTGGTGCCAATTTTTGGTGTCAACAGGGTGTACCTGTCGGACTATCCACTATTAGGAGGGGACGGACGAGACGAGGGAGTATTCAAATCGATCGCATGGGCGAGCGAGAGGGCCTAGCGATCTACACCTGCAGCAGATACGTATGCACGCTGCTCCTAGCAGGAGTGTAGGACACTACACGATTGACGTGGGGTGTAATTGCATGCATGTGTGCGTGTTCTCAGGGCAGCACGCGAGGCGACGCAGCGCATAAATGTGGACGCTAGCTTTATACGGGCGCCGTGCCGGGGAAAGCCGATCTGCCGGAGCCTTGCGCGCTCTTTTACCCAACACCCATTAATGCTAGTCATACCGTCGCTGTTCCTCTTTCTTGCGTTGCCGTTGCCCATTTCATTTGCCACGGTCGACCTTTGTACGGACTCCTATTGCTGGACTACTGTACGTATGTACGAGATCTAGTATGACATGCATGGTGTCATGCTTTCATGTGCCAACAGGCGACGCTGTCCAAAGTTCGCTTGTACTGCTTTCATTCTAAATTATAATTTCTTTGACTTTTCTTATTACTACAAGTTTCACCGCTCGTCTTATTTAAAAAATTATATAAATATAGTCAAATTTAAGATACTTTTAAAGATTTTTTATTAATAAAACAAGTCACCATAAAAATATGTCAAACTTAAAGTCAAAAAAGTCAAACGAACAATAATTTGAAATGAATGTAGTTCTGTTGTCGAGTACTAGTTTGTCCAAAAAAAATAGAATTCTACCATAGACCATAGTGTGTAATCAAACTCTCATAAATTTAATCAAATTCATAATAAAAATAATAATATTTATCATACTTTGTATATCAATAGATTTATGATATAATATATTTTTGTATGATACATACCTATTTGAAATCATAGGTTTTGATATTTTTATATAAATCTAGTTAAAGTTAAAATAGTTTGACTCTAACCAAACCTAAATTACCTTTTTCTTTACGCAGAGGTAGCAGTAACTCTGAAACTCGGGATCGGAGTGTGCACAAACCTTGCCGATGCGGGACTGCAAGGAAGAAAAATGCTCGCTCGGATGGTGAGGTTTCCAATTTTGGCGGCCTTGTTTAGATGCGGATTTTGGGCCGCCAAAATTGGAATGGAATAGGAATTCGGCCTGCAACATCTAAACGGGGTGGCTCGAATTTGGGCCCAAATTGGAGGCGTGCAGGCCCAACTCGGGAAGAATATAGGGGTGAAATCCTAGAGCCTGCAACCCTATCCGCACGCCGGGCTCATTCTGTCCGGACGCCGCCACCTCGCTCTCCCTCCCCCCGCAGACCCTCGCTCGCCCCCTCCCCCACAGATCCCCCGCCGCCTCCTCTTTCGCCGCTGCCGCTCCAGATCCGCCGTATTCCTCCCCGCCGCCGCTCTAGATCCGTCGTCTTCGTCCCCGCCGGGCTGCTCCGGTGGTGCCTCCTTGTGCCGCTCCAGATCCACCGTATTCCTCCCCGCCGGCGACCATGGACGGATTCGACCGGCAACCGCCCGCGTCGGAGTTCAACTCCGGCAAGGGCCCGGCCAACGAAGACGGGCGCAGCACAAGGAGCTTGTTCTCCTTGGCGCCCCCGGGAGGAGGTGCCGGCTCCTTCAACCCGTTCGACGGAGCGTCGCCGCCAACGAACGCCGGCGGCTTCAACCTATGCCCCGGCCCGACGGGAGCCTCCGGATCCGAGCCCTTCATCCCTACGCCGCCCCAGCTGGGCCTTCCGGATCTGGCGGCTTCAACCCGTACGCAGCCGGACCGCCTCAATCGGTGCTCGGTGCGTACCATGGCTTCCCGACGGCGCCGCCGGGGTTCGCAGGCCCTTCGGTCAACCCGTACATGGCCCCGAATCCTTACGCGACTTCCACGGCAAGCCAACTTGGCTTGTCGCGCCTGTCCCTCAACGCGGCATCCGGTTTCCAGCACCTAATGGAGTACGAAGCCTTCCTTGGAGGCGGCGAGTACCACGGAGGAGGCAGCAGCAGCCGGCCCCAACCTCCGGTCGGCATGACTTCAGGCAGCCAAGGTGACCAGGCTCCTGCCTTGGGACGGTAGAGTCGAAGGCAGTCCAGGGGCCGCGGCGGGTGTCGAGGTCACGCCGCCCAAGCTCAGCACGACGCCATCAACATCCCGGACGATGAGGTTATACTCCCGGCTTGTTACTCTCTGCATGTTACTCTCTGCATGTTCATGCATTACTTGGTCATGGTAAACCTCTGCTCAACCTCGACTTGTTCATGCATTACTGTTTCGTTAACCATTTGCACAGCCTGATACTTGGACAAGGGCCAATTGGACCCAGGCCGATACAAAGGTTTTCTGTGAGCTTTACTGCGCGCAAATAGATAAGGGCCATTGCAAAAATGGTATAATGTACAAGGACGGTTGGAAAGAAGTGTAGGACAAGTTCTTGCTAGCAACTAACAAGCGCCACAACAGTGAGCAGTTCGGCTCCAGGTTCCGGGAGTTGAAAAAGCTATGGGTCTTCATCGATAAGCTGAAGAACAAGTTCACGGGCCTCGGCCAGAGAAGTGATGGATTTGTGCTTGCCGAGGACACTTGGTGGGACGAGACTGTCGCCAAGCATAGGGTTGGGGACCTGCCACCTGTTTATTTCATTACCATTGTCCCACCTTTTACTTTTTTGAACAGCATGGGTCTCGTTTTGGTTTTCAGGGGAAGCAAGAGTGGTTGCAGCTCAAGCACGGCTGGCCTTCATACCCTGATGAGATGGACCGCATGTTTCAGAACGTTGCTGTGACCGGGGACACTGGCTTTGTGCCGGGGCTAAGCCGGCAGCTTAATTTCAGTGACACCGGTGGTGAGCAAGATGATGGTGACGACAGTGTCACACCTGACAGTCGTGCTAGCCCACTGCAGGACTTCTCGCCTCCAATCTGTGGTACCCCTGCCGGCAGCGGAAGCAAGCGGACTGCAGGAAGCACCCACAGCACCGCAACAAGTCCTAGCAAGAGGTTCAAGAACTCAGCTGAGAAAGCAGTGGACAGGAGCTTGAACAGGTTCAACGCCATGTTTGAGGACAGGAGCCGGATGCTCAGCAGCATATGGGAGAAGAAGACAGAGACTGCTAAAAAGAGAGAGACCAGGAAGGAAGCAGCAACAAGGCGAAAGAAAGCAGCTAAGGCCGCTAGGGCAGCCTCAAAGAATTTGGTGGTTGCAGCAGCCAAACAACTGGGGGCTCATGAGCAAAAGCACCTGTGGCGTGGTGTGACAAACCTAATGAAAGATGATGATGCCATGGAGCCCTTTCTAATGAGCCCCAATGAATGCAGGCCGGGCATGATTGAGGACTATGTTGATATGGTGGACAACTAGCTCCTTCCGTCAATGATTTCCACATAGATGTCCTGTAGTTACCACCATGGCTAGGGAGTTGCATTTGTGTTAGGGTTGATCTATTGTGTCGTAGTTGTTTCTGTGTAGGAACTATTTGGTTATTGTTGGAATATTTGCTAATCATCTGTGAATTATTTGCTGGAAGTTGCAGTTTGTCAGGTTGTGCTGATTATTATCATGGTGTGCTGATTATTATCATGTTGTGATGACGTATCTTAAGGTTTATGTTGAGGTACTATGATTTTATTGCTTGTTGCCTTCCTTTAACTTCCTGACTTGTGTGCTCTCTTGCATTGGACAGGTCATTTCTGCTGCAGTTCAACAAGACACAGATTCCAGCAGTGCCAGTATGGACAGTGAGGACAGTGAGGCGGCGTCCGAGGAGTGGTGGCAAGAATTTGTCGCTACGGTGATGGAAGACGAAGAGGATGCTCGATTCATCTATGGTATGTATGAAATTGCTAAACATGTGGACAAGTATTGCAATAGAGGCCCTTATAGAACTCCAGCTTTGACTGGCCTGCAATGGGTTCAGAAAAAACTTGCAGATCCAACATCCTGCTTCAACATGTTTAGGATGACACCCCTAATGTTTCATAGCCTGCACTCACTATTGACATCATCATATGGCTTGAAATCTTCTCCCAAGTCAACTTCTATTGAGGCTCTAGGCTTGTTCCTTTGGATGTGTGGTGCACCACAGTCTGTTAGGCAAGCACATGATAGGTTTGAGAGATCCCTAGGCACAGTGCACAATATGTTTCACAAAGTCCTAAAATGTCTGGTTCAACTAGCGGGAGACATCATTAAACCTAGGGACCCAAACTTTGGGGATATGCATCCAACTCTGCAGAATAGACGGTTCTTCCCTGAATTCAAAGACACCATAGGGGCTATAGATGGCACCCACATTCCTGTGGTCGTGCCTCATGAAAAGCTTATCCAGCACATGTGTCGCAAGGGCAAGAGTACACAGAATGTCATGGCCGCGCGTGACTTTGATATGTGTTTCACTTTTGTGCTGGCTGGGTGGCCTGGTTCCGTCCATGACATGACTGTGTTTCACGATGCAATGTCAACATACAAAGACTCGTTCCCAATGCCACCAAGAGGTACCAACTGAGGCTTAATCAGTACTGTTTTCTAATTTCTGCATTCGAAACTTACACGTACTGCATCATGTAGGGAAGTTCTACCTCGTGGACTCGGGGTACGCAAACCGGCAGGGCTTTCTCACTCCTTACCGGCAGACAGTACCACGTACAAGACTTCCAAAACGCCGTCGAACAACCTAGAGGTATGAAGGAGACTTTCAACTATGCACATTCGTCGCTTAGAAATGTCATAGAGAGGGCGTTTGGAGTGTTGAAAATGAAGTGGCGCATATTGTTGGAGATCCCCGCCTATGACCAGAAAACACAGACACATATTATATGTGCTTGCATGGCGTTGCACAACTTCATTAGGAAGGAAGGTGGTTTTGACAATGACTTTGGTCTAGTTGACAGCAACATGAACTTCGTCCCCGCAGAAGCCAATTTAGATCAGCCCGCTGCAGAGGCGGCGCCGGCAAGTGAGGACATGGCACGAATGAATGCATTCAGAGATCATCTTGCTGAACATTTGTACAATAGGTATAATTCTTGAGTGCGGCATTGTAAATTGTGAGGGTCCGAGGATCTGTATCAAATTTTCAATGTATTTGAGTGTCTAGCAAATTTCGGTGAACTTGATAATAAGGGTCTTTGTACGCAGAGCACATTAGGATTGATTTGTACTGCACAATTTTCATAGTTGTTTGCTACAATTAGAGGAGGATAACATTGCTTGTTGCTGGAGGTCATCTAATTGGTGCATTTTAGATTTTTTGGTGTGATTTAATTGAACAGATTGTTGATTGGAGGGGGCCAGGTGCAGGCTGCTAGGAGCAAGGCCTTCACACACAATGTAAGTGATAGTTTTCGGCAAATTGAGGGTGTATTGAACTGTTTGGGATGATAGGGCACCTATTACCTACCTATTTGACTCATACATGTAGGCCTACGATCTTGGACATATACTTTATTCCTTGCACTTTAACTTCCTTGATGTTGTTGAACCCAATAGCATGTTATATTATGGTACTGAGGTTCTATTACTTTTGTTCCTGTTCCTAAACCATGTAGGTGTTGTTAGTAACTTACACATACAAGTTTTGATGCTGCCTAGTTTTGTCATTTCAGGAACCTGCGCTCTCCGAAATAGGCTGCTCCTACTGAGGTTGTTCTCTTTGTCTTGATTTGGTTCCCCTCCACATTTAATTAAGCTGCTTCATTTTCGTGTCCTACATGTCATTGCAATGGCTTCATTTACATAATTATGCAACATCTTTGTTAAGCTTGGTATCATTGATGGGATGAGGCAGGATGTCATTTGTGCATGTCATGTGGTTGTTGTTGTGATGGTGGATGTGCTGTGATTGTGGATGTCATATGCTTGTCATGAGTTCTTCTGATCTTGTCATGTGGTTGTTGTTGTGATGGTGGATGTGCTGTGATTGTGGATGTGCTTGTCATCTGTGCTATCTATGCAGCTTACAAGTGTTCATTTTCCCTCTTTGGATGAAGCAGATGGAAACTTTCCCTACATTTGTTCTGGTGTCAACCACACATTCTTTCACATTTACAGTGCGCTGTCTGGTATTGTCCAAAGTTGGTCCAGATTTTGGCATCAACAGTACATTTTCATCCCAAACTTTGATCCTCTGATACGCTACAGTATTCTGTACAGTATAGAACCAAATTGGGGGTCCAGAATCTGCATCTAAACAAGGCCAATGTGGTACTTCATAGGCTTGACTAGGGACCAAGCTGGCCAGGTTATGATATTGCTAAAATCTGATACAGTATACTATGTTCTCTAGCTGAATTTGTATAACTGATGTTTTTTTATTGAAACTTTATTCTTCTTTGCAAGACACTTTTTCTGAGAACGTCCCATACACCTATTTTTTATTAACAAGAAAAAGGTTTTACAAACAAAGCGGAACATGCTTAACAAACAGACTTAACAAAATAATAAAAATTCTTCATGACTATTTTGACTAATTGAGAGAACGACCCATAAAGTCTCTCTTATTTTTTAAAAAAAAATTGCTACAAAGGCTTCTCTAATAATATGCATGCAATCCTTTTGACTGAGTTAGGCTTTGTTTGGATTCACCAGCTAAATTTTACCTACTATGGATCCAAACAACTCATTAGTCGGGATGTATTCAAACACTACCAGAATGAGGAACACTCCTGACGGCCAGATACCATCAGGAAAGGCCCAAAAACCATCAGGTTCCTGATGGCCAACCGTCAGGAACTTACCGACAAGAGCCGGTAGTCAGGAAAGATGCCTTTCTCCTGACGGTTGACCGATAGGAATTCTTTCCTGACGGTAGTTCCTGACGATCCCTGACGGTACAACCGTCAAGAAACCAACTAATAAAGGCAAAAAAAAAACACATGCAGATTCGCACCAGTAATTACAAGTTCTCAACTCTATCAAAATCAAAATCAATTTGTCTAGTTACATATACACATTACATACATATCATATATCCAAGAATTTCTTTTAGATCCCAAGTCTTCATATGATAGATTGCATGAGTACACCAAATATACACCTTGAAATTGAACTTGTAGACAGCTCAGTATATCTTTCACTCAAGTAAACTAAAGATCAACTGAAACTGAAATTCACCTTGAAATTGAACTGAGGCAAAGATGACACTTTCTGCCATTGTATTTTTGTACCTGACCAAGTGAGCAAATTAACAGAATCAGATGGCAACCCAGGTTCAAGTTGTCAAAACTGAAAATAAATAGTAATGATGGTATTATTGAACTATTAAAGGTGGCCCGGATGAAGAAATTCGGAATCTGATTAGAAGTCATGCGTGAGTTCTGTTTGGTTTAGAACAAAATAAAGAGGGCCTTAGTGGATTTAACTGCAAAATCATGCAAACTAGCAAGGTGGCCCATGCAAATTGAGCGGACAACTAGCTTTTTGTGTGCTAACATTTGGTTTATTTTTTATTTTAAATAAAATTATTCAAATTATTTTATTTTGTTGATTCCACATATATCAAATCAATCTCAACCGCTAATATTATGATCCATAACAATCAATGATATAGAATATCTTTTCTCCCAATTAGTGTGTAATTTCTACTAAGCTTGCGCGTCAAGACTTATTTTAATTGCTTTTGCATGGTTTGTAGAGTATTTTTTGAGTTTCCATGATCTTCTTTTCAATTGTATTATTGTTAATTGATAACAACGTAAATGAGAGATAATAAGAATAAAAAAGGTACAAAATAATCTTCATTTAATAAGGCGGCATTTCTATGCAAGCTTCACTACAAATTAGATAGATGCACATATGAAATTAAACCAAAGAAAAATGGTTCTCTTAAGATATTGAAAAGCCTAGAAACATGAGTTCTTTCAAAAGTATATGATATCTGATAAATTCTTAGCTAAATTATAATATGCTTAAAACACCTGTATCATATCTAGCAGAATTGTACAGTAGCAAATTGATGACTATAATTTTTTTTGGCTACGCAACTCTGGTAGCTATAACTACAAAAAATCGTATCTGTGGAAATATATTAGTATTTTTGACAATCGTAGCAAATACATAGTATTTTTGACAATCTATTAGTATTTTTCCTAACTACCCCAACCTATGTGTGGTTTTCTTACGAATTCGTCGACTCACACGAACAAAGAAAGAAAGAAAAAGCAAATACATTATTGAGAGAAAATAAATAACCAATGGCTCTTATTCATAGTTCTTCCCCTCCCGTGTGCAATTTTCTAGTGCTCCAACACCACATTCATGAATCTTGTTGTTTTCTTTTTAATATAACCATACGGGTTTCGATAGGTAGAGCTCTACGCCTCTACACACATCGTGTCAATATTTACGATGGCCTTCTCATACTTGCCCGCCTATTTCTTGATTTTTCCTTCCCATGAATTTACCATGAAGCTCATACAACATCTTGATCTCTTGCATGTTGATGCATGTCTGCTAGTAGCATAGCCTATGTGACACATGTCTATAGTCAAGGGATGCATTGTCGCACGATATTCAACCGATTACTCCGTCATCCCTGATATAAGTCGCTCACCGACTGTATACGTTAAGCTAGCGCCATGAATTCTACTGTATGATCGAATAGTAGGATGTGCACGCCAGTTGCCAGCTAGGCTCGACTATCTAACACCACGCTATCTCTTTACAATCAACCATTGGTTTCACAGCAAAACCTGTTGTTTGATTTGTTGGACACAACCCGACGCCCCAGCCTTGTGATTAGTTTTTTAACACATTGATATAGACTTATTTTTTTGTATTGTCACATGGATCGATAACGATGCATGATTTTCTCTTACTTTTTCGATTAATAAGAAAACCAAAATTGATGATTATTCAATCTCAGTGATCTTGATATGGACTTTTTTTGGTTAGTTTGCACCGTTAGATCATCATAAAATCTTGTGGCATATATTCTTCTCTTTTTTGTATTAATGAAATAATATAGACAGTTAGATCTTCATAAAATCCGACCGCATGTATTCTTTTTTAAAAAACTAACAAAATAACTTAGGTCATTAGAAATCCGATGTCATATATTCTGTTGTTTTTTAGATTAACAGAATAATATGAACTGTTAGATCTTCATAAAATCCGATAGCATATGTTCTTCTCTTTTTTTATTAACCGAATAATATCGGCCATTAGATCTTCATAAAATCTGACGGTTCATATTCTTCTCTTTTTTAGATTAACGTGGAAATTTCTTGACCCTATCAGCGAACATGGTGGCTCCTTTTAACACTATTGTATTAATATAATAGATAAGATGTAGAATTTAGAGTTTTTTCAATGAATGATTTTAGAGTTTAGAATTTGGTTAACATCTCCCTTATACAAAGTCTAAAACTGAATAATCAATGCTTAAATTGCGGCCGTATGGAATGTATCAAACAGAACTGTATAAGTCAAAAATCTCAGGGAAGGGAAAATGAAAAACAACAAACACAATGTCCCGATCAAACAAAAGGCGCATCATTATCTAAAAATAAAACAAAAGGCACATTTGATGATTGAAAGCCGTCTGCATTGAGAACCTTGAATCACATAGTGTAAAGAAGCTCAACGGCGCAGCTTAATACTGATGGGTGAGCTGGTGCTTGTGGCCGAAGCATCATACGTCGGTACGAAAGGGTAATGATAGGTTTAGGCTTGCAAATGCTGCAACTCGCAAGTGAATCTCGATTCATATCCAGATAGATGATCCAAAGCAACACTTTTCAGTACCAATAGTTTAAGCTTGGCCTGAACAATATCTAACGAGCAGCAAATTAGTGGCAGTAATACTCCTACGCATAATTAAACGCTAACCCTTTTAGTTTGTCTCTAATTGCATGCGTCCGTGACATCTTTAATCCAAGTTGCTGTTTGCTTTAACGTGTCTGTACCTTTTTCCCTTGATAAAGAGAGTAGCAGGCATGCTAGCATTATTCTTTCTTCGTGGTACTCTGGCCAAAGTGCTCTTCAAAGCAAGTACAATCTGTGTTGCTGGGTGCTAGTGACAGGAGATGCATGAGGGATAGAGTTGAGACCAACCGTCAGGCAGCAAAGGACGCAAGTAAGCAGACACAGGAGAGGCAACACAGTGCCAAGTTGTTATCTCGAACAAAGCAAAAAAAGGGAAAACTCACGTAGCAGTGTAGCACGCCCCCAGCTTCCCATGGGAAAAGCTCGAGCCATTAGAAACGAAGAAATCAAACAGAACCGGCGGCCCCTAAACCTGATCAAGTCCAGCATCCAGTACTGATATTGCATTGTTAATCTTAGTACAGTACAATATTAGTACTCCTGGAGTATATAATTTACATTCTCGTAGAATCGCCTGGAATGTGCATCTGAGCGGCACGCATTTTGAACAAGATATGATATTTTGAGGTGGAGAGACTACACTGTTTATTTATTTTAGTTTAGCTTTTGATAGAGGTGAAAGGCCCCCAAAAGAATTGAATTGGTTTCACATTGTTGTCTTCTGTTTTGTCTAGAGGCGACCGAGGCTCAAATGCATAAAGATATGGCTTATATTCTGTTATTTTTATTTATACTTCATCGTGAAAGACGGCCAACATGTATAGAGATAAAATGCAAGGAAAGTATACCGAACACATTTCTCCCTTCATTTTTATACTCCATTATGAAAGGTGGCTATTATTTAATTTGTAGCATTATATTTATTAAGAAAATACAAGGAATGAAATAGAGCATTGTAGCAGTTTATGGACTTTCGTTGTTGAAAGAATAGTTGAGATTTGAGAATGCTAAAACATCTATATTTGCATTTAGAGGGATTAATATGGATCATATAAGTTCTGCCCTAGCATGCTTGTACGTCCTACCGACTTTCAACTTTCGAGCCATGTAGTATGTGGGATATATTAATTAATCTCACTTCAGGCGATATCATCATTGGGTGTTTTAATAAATACTACTGAGCATATGAAAATACAAAGTAATTAGTCAGTTTAGAATGTTAGTTTACCATTAACTTTAGAGACGAACTAATCTATACTAGGAAAAATATGCCTGACAGGCACTTGCCTCACGTCATTTGACACAATCAATCTGACTCCCAGGTGGTATGAAATTAATCAAATACGGTAACGATAATCGATAAAGGAGTGTTGGACACAAATATAATGTAAACTAACTGACAATAAAGGCAAACACAACTGGTTAAGAACAGATTACATAGGTCTCAGTCATCCATCAACAGTCACATCACATCACGAATGGCAACCCGGCCTCCCAGAACCAAGAACACCTCAACACCACAAAGAGGCCGGTTAGGGCGAGGCAAACATAGAAGTGATAGGAGCCAAAGCTATTGAAATTAAAGGATATCAAATTGAACAGAACAGCGGTGGTAGCAGTAGTGTAGCACCAAGCAAGCAAATCCAGCGCATGCGTCAAACACCACATGCACGCACCGGCACTCCACACAACCAACACGCGGACGACGGAGGCAGTAGGTAGTGAGAAAAAAGCACACACACAGTACCAGCCTCCATCTTGCACACACGTACTCAGCTCATCACTGATCTACCGTACCATCACCCTGTCGATGGATGTACGTATAGTATCCTCCTATCACCTTAGTTTGATTAGCAGCTTGCGGCAAGTGACATCAATCTAGTTCATTCTTCACCAACATAACAGCAGGCAAGAACAAGGGAAGAAGCTGATGATGAGTAGATTGTTGCCACGAGCCAGCATCAGCAGCAGGGGCGAAGCGTCTAGCTCGCTCAGAGCCAGAGCGCCCCGGCCTCCTTGAGGAGCGGGACGAGCGAGCCGTTGATGTGCGCCGCCATGACGCGGTCCATGGCGCCGACGAGCTTGCCGCCGATGAAGACGACGGGGACGACGGGCGCGCCGGCGGGGCCGTAGCCGAGGAGGCGGGCGAGGGCGCGCTCCAGCTCCCGGCCGCGCGGGTCCAGGTCCAGCTCGTGCACCGTCGGGTGCACGCCCATGCCGCAGAAGAGCCGCTTCACGGCGTGGCACATGCAGCAGCTGCTCACGCTGAACACCACCACCGCGCTCTCCGACGCCAGCCGCTCCACCCGGGCCACCGCGCTCTCCGCCATCGGCGCCGCCGGCATGTACCACGCCTGCTCCGCCGCCGCGTACTGCATTGTCGCTCAGCTACCTGGTGGAAGTGGAACCGGGGCTGCCGCTGGCTAGTGGATCCGAAGGGGTTTGTTTGGTTGCTGCTAAAGGCTAGCAACAGAGAGGTGGAGAGGACTTTGATGGCTGGGAGGCTGCTAGCTGTACTGTAAGCAAAGGCTGGCAATGAGGTGAGGTGAGAGCTCGAGTGCCGATGAACGATGAGCAGGAAATGGAAGGTGTATATATAGAGGAAGGAGGGGTGGTTTGGTAATTTGAGGGAGGCAGGGAAAGAAGGATAGGCACTTCCAAGCCAATGAGGTCCTTCTGGGGTTCTAAGCCAATGCCAATTTTTCCTCTCTTTCTTGTTTGCCACTAGCACTAGTTTATTGTCCAATGTCTGGTGATACGAAGAATTCTCACTAGCAGAGTAGGAGCAGTAGCATGCTATTTGTAACCTGTCACCGAGGAATTGATGACCTTTGGTTTGGCCCTAGTTTAACATTATGCATTGGCGAACGCTCATGGTAGCATCTCAGGGAGAAGTGAAACAACTCAACTTAAGTTAAAACGTGTGAGCCGTCAAACATGATCTTTATTTCTTATAAGCTAGTACAGTACTGCTTTTGCTATGCTCGTGACAACTCAATCAGATAAAGCAATATATTTCATTATTTTGTGATACATATATTACTACTCCCTCCGTATCATATTTAGAAGTCGTTTTGGACAAGATTTTAGTCAAACATTAGGAATATAAATCATGAATAACTTTTAAGTCATTGAGTTTGGAAGTGTAAAAACTATACGAATAGATTTGTCTTAAAAATATTTATATAAAAGTATACATATATTATTTTAATAAATATTTTTTGTAAAAATAAGAGTCAAAGTTACATTTTGGAGACCGTATCGTTGTTCAAAACGACTTCTAAATGTGATACAGAGGGAGTACAATATATGGATGTGGACACTGCAATGAATGTAAAATTTTACACCATACAAAGTGTAGTATACAACAATTAATGAATAATGCAACAAGTTCTGATTTCAATTCCAATCTAATGGAGTAAATTATGAAAAAAAAATATGTCCATGCATTGTAGAGGTACCTTTTTCTGGCCTTTTAAATTGAGTTCATAATCTACGTCAATAAAACTATTACTAGTATCTGCAAAGATTGATCTAACAGTACTGTTTCACCAATCTCATGTGTCGTCGTTCATGGCGACAAGCAACTGGATGAATCGAACGCTAGGCTTTTCATGCCACTGCCGGAACACCGCAAGTGTATTACATCACCAAGGTGTCTCTTTGTCCCCCTTGCCTTTGTGCATACCACTTTTCTGTGGCACAGCCTGTCTTTATCAGTGCAAAAGTGAAGGCATTCCTGAAAAATTGTTGGAAGATTTGATGGCGAGAGGGAGAGAGAAAAGCCATCCAAAGACCGGCTTTTGCTTCCACTGCCGCGAGTCTTCAGCCTATGTTTGACGACGAGTCATACCATGCATATGGTCAACAGAATTTCAAAAACACATAAACAACAAAAAATAATATCCCAACGACGGTGCAAACTGCATTCTCAGTCTCATGTGTTGCGTTTGAGTATCCAAATTGTTAAATAAAAAATATAAACATCACTTACTAACATATCAACCATGATATATGACTGTGGTGGAGACCTTTAATTTTCTTTCGAGGAGCTGATTGATGGAAACCTTACTGATGTACACAACGAATACAAGGATGCAATGGCGATTTCTTTGACAGCGAGTACGTGGGGTAACAGCGGCTGTCCTAGTCCTTCCTGTCGGACAGTGGGCCCACCACGAGTTGGAATCGCGCTGGGCCCCTTTGGCCGGAACACGTATGGCCAAACCTCACTTTTTGGTCGACCGGATCCGAACCCAACCCGGGCGAATTAAGGACGTGTGCTGTGCCTGTGCTCATCTCTACATGCCGCTACTGCTACTCGTAGTAGCTAGGCTGGTAGAGTCGCCACACAGTATCGATCCGGCTGGCCCCTCTCGACCGCTTTCTTCCTCCTAACATGGAGGCATGATGCATGTCCTGTTCTTTCCTCGTCACACCAGGGCTTGCACAGTGGATAATGTCTGCATCTTTGTTGATTGGATCGATGGCTACACATGAGACATATTTATTGGCTCTTGCTGGTGATGCAATGTTTGGACTAGACCATATTGGATGATGGAAACAGAACAGAGGCCGTGAAGATTCAGCTGTGCGAATATAATGCCGGCCCCATATCCTTTCCTAATGCACACAGCTCCATTTTTTTTTCTGATAACATTTACACACGCTCTTTAATTTGCTCGCCAGCAAAGGCTTTGACATCATCTGCCTAAATTTTACATGGGTGCCATGATATCAAATTACTCTACAACTGAGACCTTAACAGAACTTATAATTTCTTTAACCAAAAACATTGTTATGAAATAAGTTCAAAAGTATCTGTGTAACTTATAATAGGAAGTAATTTTATACATTACTTCATCCCATGATAGGAATATTACATACCTTTCAAGAATTTTTGGAAGTATTTTTGTGTCCTAAGAAATTGGATAATCTTCTAGTCTATTTTGGTGAATTTTAGTTTTATAATATTTTAAATGTTACATAAGTGTTTTTATGCAAAACATGTTCACCTTCATCTATTGTATAGCTATAAAAAAGCCATGTGGCAGCGCCTTCGAACCTCTCCATGCTGGCGCCGCCGAGCACCCCAACCCCTGGATCAAGACAGGAGCCGCCACATCCATTGCATTGCAGTCCGATGCGAGCCGTCCCTCCACAAATTCATGTGTCATCGTCCATTCACGAGAGGAGGGATGGACGATGAAGCAGTGGAAATTTAGGTGTAATATTCGTGAATTTGAGGAGCACATCTCAACGGTTGGTGATGACACTTCTTCTCAAGGCATCACCAACAGAAGACATTGTTCATTTTAGAACCAAAGGGAAGTTGAGCCCAACGTATATCAGACTATATTTAATTATTGCTCGAGTAAGCGCATAAGCGTATTGCTTGCATTTGCCTGAACCGATGAGTGGTGTGCATCCATTGTTTCATGTATCTATGTTGAGAAAGTATTTGGAAGATCCAGAGCAAAAGATTGAGGCTGAACCTGTGACTATTCAACAGGATTTTAATATGGAGTGTCACCCAATGCTTATATTGGATTTCTCTAAGTGAGTCATGCGGAATAGGACAATCAAGTTTGTAAAATCCTATGGACTAATCAATTAAAGCGGAAAGCCACATGGGAATTGGAGGCGCAATGCGCAAGAAATATCCAGAGATTTTCAAGTCTGGTAAGTAATTATCTATTGATATGTGGTTCTAATTCCTTTATATACGTTAGTGAGTGAATTCAGGGATGAATTCTTTTAAGAATTAGGGAATGTAACACCCGGTATGTATAAAAGAACCAAATGCGCTTTGTATGTTGTAAAGTTGATAATTAAAAGTTGACATTTTGATCCGTCACCCCGATGAACGATCTGAGGCTACAGGTGCGTAGAGCTCGTCGAGTACATTTTGTTTACTCAGATGGCTCATTTGGAGTTTGGATCGCGAAATTACATTTGATGGTATGTTGGACATGTATGCTCTATAGTAGCGCGTACTGCGAGCTATAGTAGCTGAGTCCAACTCTTTTTGCTGCCGTGATTGATTTTTTTTATCAAAGCCACATACCTCTCGGTAAACCTAAAAGCCTACGTCCTTTCCGCTGCGCCGCTACCCCTTTTAGGCATGGATCAAAGCGTAGAGAAAGGGAGAAGGCAGAGGATACACTACACCACAGCCCCCAGAACAACAATGAACCATCAGTTGGTATAAGCCACTTAAGCGATGGTAGATCAGTCGGTATAAAGTTATACCAACGGACTCTTGCAGTTGGTGTAAGTCCCGTCGGTACAAAGTCATACCGACGGATAGTCCAAGACACATCAAAGATATACCGACGGACCAACATATACCGATGGATTGTCCATAATAACCTTTACCCGTGGACAGTTTGATGTTAACAGTAGCTTTTACTGACTGATCATCCAACGCGATCATTTACATGGATAAAAAAAATAAAAGCTCATTTGGCTGAAATTCAGTTCAATACAACAAGCACGTTAGTTATAGAAAGTACATCATGACCAAGTCCAAACATCTAGAACATAGTTCAGTGACTAAGTCCAAACATTCAGTATAACATTTGTCATCCAACAATAGAAGTCCATATATACTATAACTTTACATCAGAGTATTAACACTATTATTCATAAGTGCTTGCAATTCACAATCAAAATGTTAAATATATATTGCTTGGCTGCGCAGCCCTCACAACCACACATGTGACACAAGCACATGCAAGTTTGACTGCAACAGAAAGAAAGATCATACTCACTTCATATACATGGTGCAATGTATCATAATTAGTTTACTTGTCATTTTTGCAATACAGGTAGCAAACTATAATAAGTGCAAACTAGTAAATAAATATGAGAAGATATAACACATTCAACATAGACAGCTACCTTGAAGCTCACAGTTTGTCAAATAATCATCTAGTACATGGTAGCATTGATTGTAGGCCAACAGAATGCAAATTCTAATGTTTAGAAAAGAAAACATTCATAACCAAATTTTAACAGCCTGTCAGATCAGGGCTGAAGGAATCATAATACAAACTTGGATAACACTACTGGGCGATATTTGCCACATGCATCACAAAACCCGTATCAAGACATGGTAATATTTCTAGCATTTGACGCATAATAAAATAGAAGACAAACATGTAGAATTCGCTACTAATGGATGCCACAAGTCCACAACTGGGCTATCGGCCTCATCTCTGCACAAATAAACAACCTATACAGAACCCAAAATACTTATCAAGCCAGACGCCAGCCACAAATGGAGTACTGCATTATGACTGCTGGTTTCATATATCTACACATGGGGTTTAATTTCAGCATTCCAGTACGATATATGTTTTATATATTCAAGGAGATTTAAAAAGCTAAACCAAAAGATATGCAGCCAATACTTTATTGGGTTCATAATTTGGCTTTGGATTTAAGTAATTGCATAAGAATACACAGCCAATGCATCTGCAATCTATGGCATTACAAGAAATCTATGTAATTATTCTCAGTAAGCACATCAAAGTTCATATAGGAAATTTCAACAAGAGAAGATATTAAGTTCAAAGTGACTTCTGCATTAATATATCAAATGGGATAATGCTAATATTTAGTGGCCAATCTGAATAGAGGTAGAAAAGTGTGATGTTTCTTTAGTGTAACTATAGCAGAAAGATTGTCACAGTCAGTTTCAAGAAACTGAGAAGTGAGAACATGCGAGCAGTATTTGCATTATTGCAAAATTACCATCATTTCACATGATTCAGTAGAACCCTTCAATAGAACACAGACTTTTCGCGACAACAAACAAATTAGATGCCACAAATTATACATCAATTAACAATTTACTAGAACATGTGTTGACCTTCAATGGATCTAGGCAGGGAAGACATGGATTGCTCCAGAATACCTATCAACATCAGAAGTCATGGCATTTAGCAACTACTGAACTACATCTCTACAACACCAGGTTTTAAATAGCGCGCTATAGCGGCGCTATAGCGTGCTAATTGAAACGCCGCGACACAATTGCACTTTTTTGCGCTATTTGCGCTATTCGCGCTATAGTGCGCTATGGCACCGCTATCCTGGAATAGCACCATAGCGCGCTATTCTGGCGCTATTGTCATTTGATTAGGCCGGCCCATATGTTGATCAAAAAAAAGAAAAAAGAAAACAACCTGGCCCAAACCCTACCCTATCTAGTGCTTTTATGCCTTCATGGATGTATGGTTATATGCTTTTATGGCTATGGATTGTATTTGTATGCACTATGAACTCATGGATATATCATATATATATATATATGAATATAACATGTTTTTATGTTTCCTGTATTTTTGAAACAAATAGCGTGCTATAGCGGCACTATAGCGGCGCTATAGCGGCAGCAGCAGCATGGCGCTATGGTGCATAGCTGCCGCTATAGCGCGGCCATAGCGGCGCTATAGCGCCCAGAAATGGCTGACGCTATTTTTCATAGCGCGCTATTTAAAACGTGGCTACAACATATACTGTTTTCTGTTGATCTCTAAAACATATACCTTTTTTCTATTGATCTAGATGTATGTGCTCATAGTTGTAGTAGGAGTGAAGGTACAGGAGCGAAAGCTGGTGAAAAACTTAATTACCATTTGGCATAGCACTTCTCCACTTATGTTGGCGCCTCCCATACCACCATAGATGTCGTCGGATAGGAGCCACTCACCATTGGATCTGACGGTGGCCAGTGAGATCCGTCCTTTGTGAGGGGACAACAGGAGGAAAACTCCTCACCATCAGGAGGAGGGCCAGGAGAGGCGAAGGGCTGGCGCGCTGGGTGGTGGAGGAGAGCGGCGCGGCCATGAGACCAAGCAGGGAGATGTGTCGCGGAGGGGCAGTGGCGGCGTGGCGAGGGGCGGCGGATGGGAGCGACATGGTGAGTGGCGGCGGATGGGAGCGGCATGACGAGGGGCAGCAGAACTGCGGAAGGGAGCTCTTAAGTGGAGGCGGACTAGCGCAGGGGAAGCGATAGGCAGTGGGCTACGGTTTGGGAGGAGGTGTGGGCCTTCGACCGTGGGCTTCGAGGCATGGGCCAAGTGTGCACGGCCTGCTAAGTTTCACAAATGGATGGATGGTGCAACCCAAATATTTGTATTGCCGACTGATCCTCCAACGTCCAATTCAAATATTTTTACCCATAAAAAAGTACTCGAAATAGATGGAATCGACGACCGACCATTCATTGGAACTCTTTACCAACTGATGATTTATTGGTAGTTGACTAACTTTACCAACTGATGGCGAGTGGCGGCGGACGGGAGCGGCATGATGAGGGGTAGCAGAACTGCGGAAGAGAGTGCTTCAGCGGAGGCAGACTAGCGCAGGGGGAGCGATAGGCAGCGGGCTAGGGTTTGGGAGGAGGCGTGGGCCTTCGACCGTGGACTTCGAGGCATGGGCCAAGTGTGCACGGCCTGCTAAGTTTCACCAATGGATGGTGCAACCCAAATATTTGTATTTGCCGACTGATCCTCCAACGCCCAATTCAAATATTTTTACCCACAAACAAGTACTCGGAATAGATGGAATCAACGACTGATCATTCATTGGAACTCTTTACCAACTGATGATTTATTGGTAGTTGACTAACTTCACCAACTGATGGCGAGTGGCGGCGGACGGGAGCGGCATGATGAGGGGTAGCAGAACTGCGGAAGAGAGTGCTTCAGCGGAGGCAGACTAGCGCAGGGGGAGCGATAGGCAGCGGGCTAGGGTTTGGGAGGAGGCGTGGGCCTTCGACCGTGGACTTCGAGGCATGGGCCAAGTGTGCACGGCCTGCTAAGTTTCACCAATGGATGGTGCAACCCAAATATTTGTATTTGCCGACTGATCCTCCAACGCCCAATTCAAATATTTTTACCCACGAACAAGTACTCGGAATAGATGGAATCAACGACTGATCATTCATTGGAACTCTTTACCAACTGATGATTTATTGGTAGTTGACTAACTTTACCAACTGATATCTGTTGGTAATCTGGTGTTGTGGTGTAGTGATAAGAGAGGGGAAATTAGGGCTTGTCGTCGTCTTCCTCGCTAAAAGTTGGTTCGACTTCTGTTCACATCTCCCTTTTTGCCTCAATTGTAACCTTTCCTCGCTGTTCATCATGGTGCCTGTCACACCCGGATTTACACAGAAACCCGAATGCTTCTATATGTGTGCCCAGGAAGTCCACAGAACACATATAGATAACAAACATGATAAACAGAGTACATATGCTCGAATAAAAGTGTTTTACATCAGAGTTTGACTAAATAACTAAATAACACAGCGGAAGACTATTTAATAAACTCTCTCTAAACGAAGACGAAGACGAAGCCGAACTCCATAATCCACAGGGACTCTGACTGGTTGAGCACAGCTAGTAGAATGGCAGATCTTCAGGAAATTCAATAGCAGCAGTACCATCTAATCCATCTGTTACCCATCCGGGATTTTGTTGAATGGCAAGTGTAAGTAAATGTCTTACTTAGCAAATACAACACGGTAATGAAGGCTTAAAAGAAAGGCTTGACACGGCTGTACTGCATTAGCAATTTTAGTTGATTCATTTTAACATAAACCAAGATTACTACAATTAAGTGTATCCCAGTTAAAACCCAATTAATAAAGTAGAGGTAATCATTAAACCATAATAAACATCAACTTCTAATCAAAAAGGATCCAGGCCGCTCTTGACCCTGAGCAAGGCTATCATGATAGATTATACACTCTGCAGAGGTTTCGCCCTTTACCCACCAGTCGCGTAAAAGTTCAAAGGAACTTTGCACCCAACCACGCACATCAACACTTCCGAGGTGTGACTGCATAGGGACGCTACGAGGCTTTTCACAAGACACCCTAACAAAACAGTAGCCGTTATGGTACAACCTAGGCAGCATGACCCGAGGCACCGAGACTGACTTACGCCCGTGCCGCAGCACGAGGGGGTCAATGGCGTCCAATCGCAGAAAAGTAATGCAGAAACAGAATTAAATAGCGCAACGTGCAGAACCCCCGCCAAACGGAAGCTCCTACACGGGACTGTGCCTCACGAGGGCAAAGCCAACGGAAACCCGTCCTCGGTGGATCAAACCATACTCTCACCCATGCTTCCCATAACGCCGGTGGCCCACCGGTAACCACTGCTGAATTAGAGCCGTACAAGTTACTTGTCCAAGACGAGAGCCATTATAGTTCCGGCGGTGGCGACAGGTTCCTGGGTTGCCGCTTTAAGAACCAGTCCTTACGGAGAGACACTAGGGCCAAGCATGAAGCATACGCCCTAGCTCCCTGTTCCATGTTGCTAAAAAGCAGATTTTAACATTATCATTGAAGTGAACCATTAAGTCAAGATTAACAGTTAAACTTTGGTGATAGTAGCGGCGCTTAGCAAAGATCTACCCAAATGCAATAACCCAGGGTAATCAAGGTATAGGATAACAAAGCTAGGAATAGCCTTAATAGGAACAATTTAGACACATGCATATGCAGTATTTATTGTAAAGGTGTGTTTAGGTAGCAAGGATTGTCCGTGCTGTACTTGCCTTCGTCCAACTGCTGCTGTTGCTCTTGCTGCTGCTGTTGGTCTTGCTCCTCGTAACCCTCGAACTCAAACGTGTACGGCTCACCGACTGGACTCATACATCAACACACAAGCATCCATACAAGCCAGTACATGCAAACAATAATAATCTATTAGAACAGTACACAAAACAATAAAAACAGAACAAGAGAAGGCTTAGAAACTAATCTACGCTTCGCTACGAACACGTGAGCGCGAGAATCACTCAAATCGGAGCTAAAACGAAGAAGTTATGGCTTTTCTAAGGTTCGGGGACTTGCTGGCAAAGTTTTAAAAGTTCCAGGGGCTTATTTGCAAAAACTCAGGGGCTAAAACATAATTTTATATAAAAACAGGAGGGTTTATTTGCAAATTAACCAAAACAGGACCTCGGGTACAATTTTTAAATACTGCAAGGGGTTCTCTGTAAAAATCAGGACTTAATTGTAATTATTTTTGAATAGATCTGGACCGCGGGTTAATTTTGAAAAAGGACAGGGGTTCTTTTGCAAAAGTGGTTCGGCTGACTCAGGTTGACCGTTATGGTCAACTTTGACCCCGGGGTTGAACTCGATCTGGGCCGTTGGTTTCGATTTGGACGGCTCGGATTAGATCGGGGAGAGGGGAGGGTCGCCGGCGGGGGTGCTGCGGCGGCGCCGCCTGCGCGCGCGGCGGAGGGTCGCCGGCGAAGAGGGAATCTCGAGCTACGGGGCACGGGAGGCTATGCGGTTTGGCGCTACAGAACCGGGGCGACACGGCGAACTCGGCTGGGTAGGTCTCGTCGGCGGCGGAGCAACGACGGTGGCGCGCGACGACCTATGGCGGCGGCGGCGCTCGGGCAACGGCGGTGACGGAGCTAAAGCGTGCGACGCGGGGCTAGACCAGGCTTGGGGGCATGCTTACCTGCTAGGGAAGCTCCTTGGCCAGCCAATTCGACTCGAGCGGCGGCGAGTCGGCGGGTCCGCGGCGGCGCAGATCTCGGGCGGCGGCGATGGCGGTGGCTGCGCAGGAAACGAGAGCGAGGGCGGGGCTTGGGGGTCGCGGGGCGGAGGAGTCGAGGGCGGCGCGTTTTATAGGCCGGCCGAGGAGAGTCCTGGTGGCCTCGGCGGCGTGCCGTGGCCGGGCGGGATTCCGGCGGTCGGGTCCGAGCCGGACTCGGCGAGAGGTAGGGGATGGGGCTGACACGGGGGGCCCGTGCGTCAGTCGGCGAGGAGAGAGAGGGGGCGCTGCGGGGTGGGCTGGCCAGCCTGTTGGACCGACTTGGGGGGCTGCGCGGAGAGGGAGGCGGGCTGGCGCGGACGAAGCAGGCCGGGGAGGCGGAGCTGGGCCGGAAGCGGCTGCGCGGGCTGGGGCGAGCAGGCCGGCCGCGGGCCAAAAGTGGGGCTGAGGGAGGTGGGCCGCTGAGGGAAAAAGAATAGGAGGGCCAAAATTGGACGGGGAAAATAGTTAAGGGAGGAAAAGTGGACTCGGGCCGCAGAAACTTTTCTAGGGCTCCAAACGCAGCGATTCAAATTCGAATTTAAACAGAATTTAAATTCCAATTGAACCACACACAAACAAAACTCAATGCAGTCGGCATGAATGCAACAAAAATGTTTCTAACCTTATATTAAATTTTATTTATCATAAATAATTTATTTTCCTTAGATAAATATGAGCATCAAATTAAATAAAAACAATTTAATTACTAAAATTTTAAAAATAGGCATTTTTAGGGTGTTACAAACCTACCCCCCTTAAAATGAATCTCGTCCTCGAGATTCGGACGTGGATGGAAATAACTGTGGATATTCAGCTCTGAGATCTTCTTCTCTTTCCCAAGTCGCTTCATCTACTGAATGACGGCTCCACTGTACCTTGCACATCCGGATCACTTTATTTCTGGTGACTCTTTCTGACTCTTCCAAAATCCTGACAGGGTGCTCGGCGTAGGTAAGATCTTCCTCCACATTTAGTTCATCAATCGGAATCTGTTCCTCAGGTACTCGCAAACACTTTTTCAACTGAGACACATGGAACACATCATGTACTCCCGCTAACTTCTCTGGTAGCTCTAACTGATATGCCACCTCACCTTTCCGACCAAGTACCTTGAACGGTCCAATATATCGAGGTGCTAACTTGCCCTTAACGTTGAACCTCTTCACGCCTCTCATGGGTGACACCTTGAGATACACGAAATCTCCAACTTCAAAGCTGAGATCCCTCCGTCGGTTATCTGCATAGCTCTTCTGTCTGGATTGTGCTACTTTCAGATTCTGTCTGATTATCTGTACTTGTCGCTCTGCCTCTCTTAGTATCTCAGGTCCAAACACCTGACTTTCTCCCGTCTGATTCCAGAATAGTGGTGTTCTACACTTTCTGCCGTACAGAGCCTCGAACGGTGCCATCTGCAAACTCTTCTGATAGCTGTTGTTGTACGAGAATTCCGCGTACGGTAAACTCTTGTCCCAACTGGCACCATATTGTAGAGCACATGCTCTCAACATATCTTCCAATATCTGATTTGTCCGTTCTGTCTGGCCATCTGTCTGCGGATGGTAAGCTGAACTGAACTGTAGCTTAGTGTCCATAGACTCATGCAATTGTCGCCAAAAGTGTGATGTGAACTGGGTACCTCGATCTGACACTATTCTTTTCGGTACCCCATGCAAACACACAATCCTCTCCATATACAACTCCGCTAGTCTGGCTCCCGAGTAGGTGGTCTTTACTGGTAGGAAATGCGCCACCTTGGTCAGACGATCCACGATTACCCAGATTGAGTCAAATCCCCTCTGAGTGCGAGGTAAGCCAGTGATGAAGTCCATACCGACTTCTTCCCACTTCCATTCAGGTACCTTCAGGGGCTGGAGCAAACCTGCTGGCCTCTGATGTTCAGCCTTGACTCTCTGACATGTGTCACATAGAGCTACGTATGTGGCCACATCTCTCTTCAGTCCGTACCACCAAAATCTCTCTTTGATATCTTGGTACATTTTGGTACTACCTGGGTGTATTGAATACGCCGATTCATGGGCTTCCCTGAGAATTGCATCCCTGATCTGTACTATATCTGGTACACAAATCCTCTTCTCATACCACAATGTTCCTTGGTCATCCACTCGAAAACCAGGGGCTTTTCCTAATGCCACCAGTTCCACGATCTCCTTGATCTTCTCATCTGTGAGCTGTCCTTTTCGGATCTCTTGCTCCAAGGTCGGTTCTACTGCCATCTCGGTGACGCTAGTCACAAATCCCAAACTCATCCTTTCAAACTCTAAACTGAGTTCCTCCGGTAAGCAATGTCCCGTGATCTTATGCACGTAACTCCTTCTACTCAGAGCATCTGCCACCAAGTTGGCCTTCCCTGGATGATAATGAATTTCCAGGTCGTAGTCCTTGATCAACTCTAACCAACGACGTTGCCTCATATTCAGATCCGACTGTGTGAACACGTACTTGAGACTCTTGTGGTCAGTGTAAATATCACACTTATGTCCAATCAAGTAATGCCTCCAAATTTTCAAAGCATGTACTACAGCTGCTAACTCCAGATCGTGTGTCGGGTAGTTCTGCTCATGTCTCCTCAACTGCCTCGATGCATACGCTACTACTCTGCCTTCCTGCATGAGCACACATCCCAATCCTAGACGAGATGCATCGCAGTAGATAGAGAAGCTCTTGGTTATATCTGGCAACACTAGCACAGGTGCCGTTGTCAACCTCTTCTTCAATTCCTCAAAGCTGACTTGGCACTCTTCAGTCCAGACAAACTTGGCATTTTTCTCCAATAACGCCGTCAAGGGCTTAGCAATCTTGGAGAATCCTTCAATAAACCTCCGATAGTATCCAGCCATTCCAAGGAAACTTCTGATTTCACTCACATCCTTAGGCGGATTCCAACTCAACACATCACTAACCTTCTTCGGATCAACTGCCACTCCACCGTTGGACAGTACGTGTCCCAAGAATGCTACTTCCTTCAACCAAAACTCACACTTGCTCAGCTTGGCATACAGCTGATGTTCACGAAGTCTTTGCATCACCAACCTCAGATGTTCTTCATGCTCTTCCTCATTCTTGGAGAAAACCAGAATATCGTCAATGAACACTACCACGAATTTGTCAAGATAGTCCATGAACACACTGTTCATCAAGTACATGAAGTATGCCGGTGCATTTGTCAATCCAAAAGACATGACTGTGAACTCATATAGACCATATCGGGTTGTGAAGGCTGTTTTGGGGATGTCTGTCACTCGTATCCTCATCTGATGGTAACCGGATCGGAGATCGATCTTAGAGAACACACACGCTCCTTTCAACTGGTCGAAGAGATCATCAATCCTTGGCAACGGGTACTTGTTCTTGATGGTCACTTCATTCAAAGCTCGATAATCCACACACAATCTCTGGGTCCCATCTTTCTTATCCACAAACAAAACTGGTGCTCCCCAAGGGGACGAACTAGGACGAATATACCCTTTTGCTAACAATGCCCTTAATTCCTCCTTAAGTTTCTCTAGTTCTTTTACTCCCATTCTATATGGCCTCTTAGCTATAGGTGCAGTACCAGGCTTAAGATCAATAACAAATTCAACTTCGCGGTCTGGGGGCATACTTGGTAACTCATCTGGAAACACGTCTGGGAATTCGCACACCACTCTGATGTCTTGCAGTGCTACACCTTCGGCTTGGTAGATCTGATTGTGTCCCACGGGACTAGCTGCTTGGTATTCCACTTTCTCACCAGTCTTTGATGTCAGCTGCACTGTTCTTTTGGAGCATTGAATCACTCCATCATATCTGGCTAACCAGCTCATACCCAGAATCAAGTCAAACCCAAGAGTTTCTAGGACTATCGGGTTCACCACAAAGTCTACCCCCCTTATGGTGATGGTGATACAGGGGCAACGTAAAGTGGCACGCTGTTCTCCCCCGGGTGAACTAACTACCATGGGGTTCCCCATAGGTTGCAAGATCATCATGTTCTTTTTCACGAAAGCAGCAGATATGAAAGCATGCGAAGCTCCAGTATCAAATAAAACAGTTGCGAGAGACGAGTTGACAGGGAACGTACCCACAACGACATCCGTTGCTCCTTCTGCGGTTTCCGCACCCATGTGGTTGACCTTTCCTCTCGCTGGGTTCTGCTGCTGATTCCCGTTCTGGTTCTGCGGTTGTCCAATCCTCGGATTGTTGTTCTGACCAACGGTGTTCTGAGCCTTGCGAGGACAAGCGCTGGCATAGTGTCCCAGTTCACCACAACCAAAACACCTCGGAGCCGTAGGTGCATTGTTGGTTGGATTGGGGCGTTGGACAGGACCACTCTGTGGCTGGTTCTGAGGACGCTGCTGAGGTAGTGCTGAGGGGTACTGGGGACGTGGCTGGTACTGGGGACGTTGCTGATACTGGTTGCGGTTCATCAAACCGGACTGTCCCTGGAAACGCTGCGGAGTCACCATCTGCTGGCTTCCTTGCTGAGGATTGAAGCGAGGGCGTACGTTGCTTCCTGACGGTGTGCCTTGAAGCTTCCTCTTCTTTTCCTCCATCTCACGGCGCTTGTGCTCCAGCAGTAGTGCGCTATCCACCAGTTCTTGGAATGTGGCGAACCTAGAGCACAGGAGCTGGTACTGGAGTGTGTCATGTAGGCCATCACGGAATCGGGTCTGCTTCTTCTTATCCGTATTCACGTCCTCTGGAGCATAACGGGCCAACTCAATGAACTTGTCACGATAAGCGGTGACACTCATACCTTCCTGCTTCAAAGCCAGGAACTCCTTCTTCTTCAAGGTCATCAAAGCTTCCGGCACGTGGTGAGAACGGAAGCTGTCGCGGAACTCCTGCCAAGTGATCTGATCAGGATTGGGGTGAGCATATTGGTACGCATCCCACCAATCCAAAGCTGCTCCCTGGAGCTGTCCACTTCCATACAACACCTTCTCCCGGTCGTTGCACTGTGCGATGTCCAGCTGTCGTTCCACTGCCTTGAGCCAGTCCTCTGCTTGCATTGGGTCGCTAGACTTGTTGAAGGTAGGAGGGCGTCCCTTCATAAACTCGCCCCTTTTATCTCTGGGTTGCACGTAGTGCTGTTGGGGCGGGTTCTGCTGATTCTGCTGCATCAGTGCTATGGTTTGCGCCATCTGCTGAGTCAGCTGAAGTTGCATCTGCATCATCTGCTCCATGGTGAGTGGCGGTGGTGGAGGTGGTGGGTTCTGGTTCTGGATGCTTCCACTGCCTCCGGGGTTGCTTCTGGTGTTAACCATCTACCATATCAAGAGATCTCCCATCAGTATTCCCGCCAACTGGTATTAGATAACCAATGCTTGCAGATGGTGTATGAGAAGATAGCAGTTCTTGGAAAGATATGATAGAGAGTAAGACAGAGGAAGTGCAAAGGAGATAGCTAACCCAACTATTTATTCACTAATATTCCTTAAACCTTAGTCCTATAACTAGATGGAGATAGACTTGCGTCTATGACCATCACAATCATTACAAAGATCCAAATCAAACATAAGCATAATAACAGTAAAATCAAGCATCCAAGGACATGATTCACACAAGACTCGACAGCACTGGTTTTGAAAAACGTATCTAAATGATCCGAAACAAAAGTCATGGTAGTCTCCTAGTGATTTTTCAACCGTTCTAACTAGGCTGCGTTCCTACAGTCAGCACTGCTCTGATACCAATCTGTCACACCCGGATTTACACAGAAACCCGAATGCTTCTATATGTGTGCCCAGGAAGTCCACAGAACACATATAGATAACAAACATGATAAACAGAGTACATATGCTCGAATAAAAGGGTTTTACATCAGAGTTTGACTAAATAACTAAATAACACAGCGGAAGACTATTTAATAAACTCTCTCTAAACGAAGACGAAGACGAAGCCGAACTCCATAATCCACAGGGACTCTGACTGGTTGAGCACAGCTAGTAGAATGGCAGATCTTCAGGAAATTCAATAGCAGTAGTACCATCTAATCCATCTGTTACCCATCCGGGATTTTGTTGAATGGCAAGTGTAAGTAAATGTCTTACTTAGCAAATACAACACGGTAATGAAGGCTTAAAAGAAAGGCTTGACACGGCTGTACTGCATTAGCAATTTTAGTTGATTCATTTTAACATAAACCAAGATTACTACAATTAAGTGTATCCCAGTTAAAACCCAATTAATAAAGTAGAGGTAATCATTAAACCATAATAAACATCAACTTCTAATCAAAAAGGATTCAGGCCGCTCTTGACCCTGAGCAAGGCTATCATGATAGATTATACACTCTGCAGAGGTTTCGCCCTTTACCCACCAGTCGCGTAAAAGTTCAAAGGAACTTTGCACCCAACCACGCACATCAACACTTCCGAGGTGTGACTGCATAGGGACGCTACGAGGCTTTTCACAAGACACCCTAACAAAACAGTAGCCGTTATGGTACAACCTAGGCAGCATGACCCGAGGCACCGAGACTGACTTACGCCCGTGCCGCAGCACGAGGGGGTCAATGGCGTCCAATCGCAGAAAAGTAATGCAGAAACAGAATTAAATAGCGCAACGTGCAGAACCCCCGCCAAACGGAAGCTCCTACACGGGACTGTGCCTCACGAGGGCAAAGCCAACGGAAACCCGTCCTCGGTGGATCAAACCATACTCTCACCCATGCTTCCCATAACGCCGGTGGCCCACCGGTAACCACTGCTGAATTAGAGCCGTACAAGTTACTTGTCCAAGACGAGAGCCATTATAGTTCCGGCGGTGGCGACAGGTTCCTGGGTTGCCGCTTTAAGAACCAGTCCTTACGGAGAGACACTAGGGCCAAGCATGAAGCATACGCCCTAGCTCCCTGTTCCATGTTGCTAAAAAGCAGATTTTAACATTATCATTGAAGTGAACCATTAAGTCAAGATTAACAGTTAAACTTTGGTGATAGTAGCGGCGCTTAGCAAAGATCTACCCAAATGCAATAACCCAGGGTAATCAAGGTATAGGATAACAAAGCTAGGAATAGCCTTAATAGGAACAATTTAGACACATGCATATGCAGTATTTATTGTAAAGGTGTGTTTAGGTAGCAAGGATTGTCCGTGCTGTACTTGCCTTCGTCCAACTGCTGCTGTTGCTCTTGCTGCTGCTGTTGGTCTTGCTCCTCGTAACCCTCGAACTCAAACGTGTACGGCTCACCGACTGGACTCATACATCAACACACAAGCATCCATACAAGCCAGTACATGCAAACAATAATAATCTATTAGAACAGTACACCAAACAATAAAAACAGAACAAGAGAAGGCTTAGAAACTAATCTACGCTTCGCTACGAACACGTGAGCGCGAGAATCACTCAAATCGGAGCTAAAACGAAGAAGTTATGGCTTTTTTAAGGTTCGGGGACTTGCTGGCAAAGTTTTAAAAGTTCCAGGGGCTTATTTGCAAAAACTCAGGGGCTAAAACATAATTTTATATAAAAACAGGAGGGTTTATTTGCAAATTAACCAAAACAGGACCTCGGGTACAATTTTTAAATACTGCAGGGGGTTCTCTGTAAAAATCAGGACTTAATTGTAATTATTTTTGAATAGATCTGGACCGCGGGTTAATTTTGAAAAAGGACAGGGGTTCTTTTGCAAAAGTGGTTCGGCTGACTCAGGTTGACCGTTATGGTCAACTTTGACCCCGGGGTTGAACTCGATCTGGGCCGTTGGTTTCGATTTGGACGGCTCGGATTAGATCGGGGAGAGGGGAGGGTCGCCGGCGGGGGTGCTGCGGCGGCGCCGCCTGCGCGCGCGGCGGAGGGTCGCCGGCGAAGAGGGAATCTCGAGCTACGGGGCACGGGAGGCTATGCGGTTTGGCGCTACAGAACCGGGGCGACACGGCGAACTCGGCTGGGTAGGTCTCGTCGGCGGCGGAGCAACGACGGTGGCGCGCAACGACCTATGGCGGCGGCGGCGCTCGGGCAACGGCAGTGACGGAGCTAAAGCGCGCGACGCGGGGCTAGACCGGGCTTGGGGGCATGCTTACCTGCTAGGGAAGCTCCTTGGCCAGCCAATTCGACTCGAGCGGCGGCGAGTCGGCGGGTCCGCGGCGGCGCAGATCTCGGGCGGCGGCGATGGCGGTGGCTGCGCAGGAAACGAGAGCGAGGGCGGGGCTTGGGGGTCGCGGGGCGGAGGAGTCGAGGGCGGCGCGTTTTATAGGCCGGCCGAGGAGAGTCCTGGTGGCCTCGGCGGCGTGCCGTGGCCGGGCGGGATTCCGGCGGTCGGGTCCGAGCCGGACTCGGCGAGAGGTAGGGGATGGGGCTGACACGGGGGGCCCGTGCGTCAGTCGGCGAGGAGAGAGAGGGGGCGCTGCGGGGTGGGCTGGCCAGCCTGTTGGGCCGACTTGGGGGGCTGCGCGGAGAGGGAGGCGGGCTGGCGCGGACGAAGCAGGCCGGGGAGGCGGAGCTGGGCCGGAAGCGGCTGCGCGGGCTGGGGCGAGCAGGCCGGCCGCGGGCCAAAAGTGGGGCTGAGGGAGGTGGGCCGCTGAGGGAAAAAGAATAGGAGGGCCAAAATTGGACGGGGAAAATAGTTAAGGGAGGAAAAGTGGACTCGGGCCGCAGAAACTTTTCTAGGGCTCCAAACGCAGCGATTCAAATTCGAATTTAAACAGAATTTAAATTCCAATTGAACCACACACAAACAAAACTCAATGCAGTCGGCATGAATGCAACAAAAATGTTTCTAACCTTATATTAAATTTTATTTATCATAAATAATTTATTTTCCTTAGATAAATATGAGCATCAAATTAAATAAAAACAATTTAATTACTAAAATTTTAAAAATAGGCATTTTTAGGGTGTTACAGTGCCCCATGTATGTGGTGTAGATGGTGGCAATCAACGGGGCTGCCGTCACATGGGCGGTAGGAATCGTCGTCGGGAACATCGTATTCGTCGTTGCACCTGTTGTTTCCAAGAGGAAACCCTAGGTGAGGCATGCCCCATCTGTAGAATGTGTGTTTCCTCTGTTTTTTAGATGTTTGAAATCGTGCATGTAGTGGATCTCATCACCGGTAAGACTAGGATTAAGGTTTAGCTCATCGCTGTTTTCAGCACAAGGTCAATCTGTGCAGTCGTCGTTCATGTCAGTATTTCATGGTCTTAGTGGCCTCAAAAAAATATTAAACATGTATACGAGTTGTAGAGGACTCTGAGATCTTTCCACTGACATAAAAAACAACGCAATCAGAGTTAAGGTGAGGGAGAAATTAAAGTTTTATTCTGATAGTTTTTTTAATCTCGTGATTCTATAAAGAATGTGTTCACTTCAATCTTAGGAAAATCCATTGTTAGAATTGGACTTTATGATATTCAGCAAAGTTGTAGGAATTTTTACAAGATTTCTAGATTTGTAAAGTACATCTTAATACGAACTTTGGAGCTGCAGTTATCTTGATGTTGGTGGAGATTTCTGTAATTACTGTCAGATTGTTAGATTAAGGTTCATCTCAAGATTAGGCTATGATTACAATTTTACTCTAATTTTATATAACTAGAAAGTTGTAGGTTCTGAAGTTAGATTTCATATGGCTAAAGTTGAGAGTTTTTTGCCATAATAATTAAATGGTACAAAAAAGAGAGACAAAAGTGCTGCTGTTATGTCTCGTTTCAGGTGTTTATGTGAGGATGTTGGATTCGAGCAGTAGGAATGCTTCAAATTAAGTTTGTATATGCTTGTTTGATTGTGTTGGTGCTGAGTTATATTTGTAAACAGGTGGTGCATCTTTGGATCATGCTTAGCTTACATTTTATCTCCAGAGAAGACAAGTAAGCGTGGTGTTGTGGTCCATATGCTTTAACTTTGTTGTTTGAATTGTCTATACTTAATATCGGTATCTCACATGAGTCATACAATCTGAAATTGATATTTATATTGAAGTATTATATGGTCCACTTGTGGTTTTACTCCTGAAGTTTGAATCATGAAGTATATGAAGTTCATGCATTGCAATCTTGCATTTGCATCATTATGTTGTATGTGCGTATGCAGAAACTGTAGTCGGATTGGTGTGGTAAGTATCGGTACAACAACGCACGTTGAGATATAGCAATGTGGTTGCAACCCTCACTTCCTTCCTTTGAGATGTGTGGGTAGAAGAGAAGTCATGCATTGCACTATATCAGTTGTATCATATAATGAAGCATTGTTGTGAAGTATTTGTTGCTAATCTTATTCTTCAAGTTATCTCAATATTTATTTATCATATTAAAGTGGTGCTTAATCAATTGTGATTTGAATAACTCGGTTGACGCGGTTTGCTTACTAAGGCTTTTCTTAAACCTCATATATGCTTTCCCCCTCTGCAGGTTCTAGAGTTTTTGATGGCGCATCATTGGATAAGACTAGAAGCACATGTGCACACCCCTCTCCATAAATATTTTGGATAAATATTTTGTAATAAAATTATTTGGGCGTCAAGTCTTGTCTCTTGTTTTTTCTAGATGATTTTTGTTGCTTCCGTGTACTCTGTGGTGTTTTCTCTCATGCACTGATTATATCAGTTGTAGCGTAGTGTGGTAATACCCAGAATGTTGTTGTTGTTCTAGGGTGTTATAGTATATCTATTCGGTGCTAAAAGTTTTTGTAATTTTATTAAATATATTTTCATAGTATATCTATTTGGCGCTAAAAATCTTTGCAATTCTTTCTATAATTTTGATCAAATATACAATGATTTTACTCTCCAATAAAGTTGAAATATCTTAAAATTCGGAACGGAGGAACTAGTAACTTGTCTGAAATTTTTCTAAACTAGCAAATATGCTACCTTTATTATGGGGTTATTTTGGACTATTTGGTTGGTGGGTACGTGGGGTGGGTAAAGAAATTTCATGGTGAAAAAAGTAATGCCAAAATAATAAAACTCTCTGGTAACATCGTTTTCCTTGTTTGTGAAAACTTTTCATGTTGTTTCCACCGTTAGACCTGGCATGTCTTATAGTATAGATATACTTCCTTTGTATATGATTTAGATGTTGTTTGAACAACGACATGGTCTCCAAAATATAACTTTGACTTTTTATTTTTACAAAAATACTTATTAAAAATAGTATGTATACCTTTATAAAAATATTTTTAAGACAAATCTATTCACGTGGTTTTCACATTTCTAAATTCAACGGCCCGCAAAGTTATTTGTGATTTATATTTATAATTTTTGACTAAAATCGTGTTTAAAACGACATCTAAATCATATATGGAGGCAATATATTTTTTTTAAGAGCAAATTTCCTCGTTGCCATTAGAATTTGTATGGATTCCTTCACTGAACACTACTTTAAATATGTATTTCCTTGTATGCCATTTCCGTTAGAAACTGTTAACGTGCATTCACTGACAGCTTGGCCCCACAACATCCTCTGTGTGATCCTCCACCCTCCTCCGCACGCCGCACATGCCCGATTCGGCGACGAGTGATGGAATTAATCTTGTTTTCTCTCAGTGTTAGCATATATATGGAAAAGTACTAGCGTGTAATAGTTTACTAGTATTTGCATGTACTGCATGCATGTGCTAGCGTTAGAGTTTCTTTGCTATGTAGATACAAGTTGGAGTTGAGTTTGAGGAAACGTTATTAGCTTTGTTTGGCCAGTTGCTGTATACGAACTCGTATAGAAGGAAGTATGCGAGGTCACGGAATCCGACAGCCAATCAAGGTGGTCTCGTATGCTTGTTTTTGGTAGGAGTATGCATGCTAGTTCGTAGAGAATGGCATTGAGTCCAGAACGTATACGAGATAGAGACCTTGTATATGTTTGGTCGGTTAGATACTTCGGAGTATAAAAGCATACACATGTTGACATGTTTTTTGTAACGTGAGAAATAGAGAAATAGAGAAAAGGCTAAGCTGTTGCGGCCTCAGCAATCTTTGTGTTATTGTGTTTCTCGTGTTCGCGTTCACTAGATCCTAGTAATTAGCTAACACGTGGTATCAGAGCTTGGGGAAGAGAAGATGAACACATCAGGCGCGGTGGTGGCAAAGGAGAGTTCAATGGTGTCCCTGCATTATCCCATGCTCACAAGGAGCAACTACACAACCTGGGCGATCATGATCCCGTGCACAAGGAGTTTGGGATGCTGTCGAGCATGTTGACCCGAAAGATAAGGTAGACCTCAAGAAGGATCAAACAGCACTTGCTGCCATCTATCAAGGTATCCCAGAGGAGACTTTGCTGGCGGTGTCTGAGAAGGAAACATCAAAAGAGGTGTGGGAGTGCATAAGGATAATGTACCAAGGTGCTCAGCGCATGAAGGATGCTCGTGTCCAAACCCTTAGAGAAGATGTAGGATCTAGGATTACGACTAGAGGGGGGTGAATAGGCGGTTTTAAAAACTTCAATCACAACACTAGAGAAATTTAATTAGAACCACAAGGGGAATTAAATCTCTAGCTACTCTAAGCCTATGTTGATGGTTTTGCAACCTAGGCTGACAAGATAAGAATCAATCTCTATGAAATTAACTTGCTTCAAGTAAATAATCAAGACAATGAGCAAGCAATAAGAACAAGTGACACAAGAACTTATCCCGTGGTATCGATGACTTGCCGGTCACCCCTAATCCACATTGAGATGGATTCAATGTTCAACCGCTCCTCTATCAAGTCTCCACTTGATGTATATGCCGGTTAGAACCAAAGAACCACTCCAAATCTCGATTCCACTAGAGTTGCTCTTCACCGCTCCGGCGAGGTGAGCACAATGACCTCTCACAACCAACTTCCACGACAACTTCACAATCTTCTTGAAGTGCTCGATGGAATCAAGAGCTCCAAGCCGGCTAGGAGGCGGCAACCTCCAAGAGTAACAAATCAAACACGAGCTCAATGAAATCCTAGTGCCACAATGATCAAATCCTTGATGCAATGCACTAGAAGCTCTAAATCTCACAAAGAAATGCAATCTCAAAGCAAGTGAGTGAGAGAGAGGAGAACAAAAGCTCTAGAATGTGTTTCAAGCTTTCCAAAGTGCCAAGAGAACTCACATGCCCGCGGGGTGTGAGTATTTATAGCCCCCTCCTCGGAACTAGCCGTTATGAGCAATTCCCGTTCAAAATCGTGCACCGCGGACCGTCCGCACGACCATCGCGGACCGTCCGCGTTCAAATTACAACGGCTATATTGGCTGTCAGTCATGTGTCAGAGGTGACCGTTGAGGTCTGGCGGACCGTCTGCGATCACCACGGACAGTCCACCAGAGCAAGGCCGGACGGTCTACCCCTCTGGAAACGTGAAAACGCTCTCTGTGTGATCTTGAGTTAATCTACGGACCGTCCGCGGCTCCACCGCGGACCGTCCGCGTGAACACTTAGCGCCAGCTCAAGTCAACGCACATGGACCCAAAGACAGCACAGTCCGCGGACCGTCCGCGTACCATCCGTGGACCATCCGCGGTCCGTTCGGACTCCGCCGAATGGAATTTCCACATGATGTATATAGAAAGTAAAATAAAAAACCCGCGGACCGTCCGCCCATGGGCCTCAGACGGTCCGCCAGCCACGGCAGGGCTGGTTTTCCATCAGATTTGCAATGTGCCCTCTTCCAAGTTAGTCATCACAAATTCTAAATGCACTACATGCAAATCAAAGACCATTGTGGCATTAATATTTCATCGAACCAACGAAGTTGATCCCTCTTGATAGTACGACTATCTAGCCTATCAACCCGGTCATATTTCATCCTCTAATCACCTCATGACCGGTCAAATTTAAAAGCCCTATCATATACCTTTGCCTTGAGCTTCCAAGATCCAAAGCACACATGCTATTGATACACCGTCTCTATGAAGCTCATTCCAACTCTCGAGACTAACCTGTTCTCATTATCTCAAATGAAGTTGTTAGTCCACAAGGGTTGTCATTAATTACCAAAACTCAATTAGGGGCCTAGATGCCTTCAGAAGAGCTGGATGGATTGCGGATGAAGGGCATCGATTCAGTTGATGACTTCGCGATGAAAGTAAACTCGATCGTCAGCACGATTCGTGGATTGGGTGACAAGATTGAGGACTCTTATTTGGTTAAAAAAATTATTAGAGCTGCTACAAACAAGTTCTTATAGATTGTCGCTTCGATTGAGCAATTTGGTGACTTGACGATGATGACCGTTGAAGAAGTTTTCGGGAGACTCCGGGCATACGAGGAAAGGCTGCGTTGTGGTGATAATGATGATAGTGCTGAGCATGTGTTGCTCAGCAAAGTCCAGTGGAAGGCTATGGAAGAAAAGGATGATGATGAACACTTATTGCTCACCCAAGCACAATGGAGGGCTAGGGAACAAAAGGAAAGCGGCAAGAATCGAAAATTCGATAAGGCCAAAGTAAGATGCTACAAGTGTAGCAACTATGGACATTTTCAGTGGGATGAGTTGAAGAAGGAGGAGAAGGCATTGTTCATAGCTACAATGATGACCACCCTGCGTTACTTGGAAGTCAACAAGATTAGGAGGGTGAATGATGGAATTAATCTTGTTTTCTCTCAGTGTTAGCATATATATGGAAAAGTCCTAGCGTGTAATAGTTTACTAGTATTTGCATGTACAGCATGCATGTGCTAGCGTTAGAGTTTCTTTGCTACGTAGATACAAGTTGGAGTTGAGTCTGAGGAAACATTATTAGCTTTGTTTGGCCAGTTGCCGTATACGAACTCGTATAGAAGGAAGTATGCGAGGTCGCGGAATCCGGCAGCCAATCAAGGTGGTGTCGTATGCTTGTTTTTGGTAGGAGTATGCATGCTAGTTCGTAGAGACTAGCATTGAGTCCAGAACGTATACGAGATAGAGACCTTGTATATGTTTGGCCGGTTAGATACTTCGGAGTATAAAAGCATACACATGTTGACAAGTTTTTTTGTAACGTGAGAAATAGAGAAAAGGATAAAAGGCTAAGCTGTTGCGGCCTCAGCAATCTCTGTGTTATTGTGTTTCTCGTGTTCGCGTTCATTAGATCCTATTAATTAGCTAACAATGAGGCCGAGCACGAGTGTGGCGGGCTAACCTCATGGCTGGATGCATGGATCGAGGCGAGCCCCGATGGCCTTGGACCCTTGGCGATCGCAGCCTTGCGAGGACACAGCCGTCGAGGCGGGGTGCAAGGCTGCCAGCAACCGTACCGGACGCGCGCGCCGAACCGAGGCATACGACCAACTCAAGCAACCGGACGTGCTAGCTACGCCATGTGCCCTTGTGCATTTCCTAGTACGTGGTCGCAAACAAACGGAGCGGAGCATCAGGGCAGGGACGTGCGGCCAACTCCCTGATTCCTACTGCACGACGCCCCGGCGGCGATGGCGCGGGCGAGGACATGGGAGAGGCCGGTACTGCAAAGTGAAGCGGCCCCGGCTTTGCATCATGCCAAGAAGTGGAAGGCTGCTGCCGAGCTTCGTCACCGTTACGGTGATGACGGTGGCAAGTGGGCAAGGAGCGCACCAGGCCGCATCCCAATCGACGCCATGCATGCAGCTTGCTTGCACTCAGCACACTTGACCTGCAGCAAGATGGCGGCCGGTGCTTACGGGGCAGAGGATGACGGGCTTCAGCTGCTTGGAAGTGGATTAGGATTCGGTAAAAACAGTTTTGATCGTGGATTTGGTGCATACCAGCGTGAGAAATTGAAGCAGGCAGGTGATGCTTTATTTCTTGTTTGCTCGGTCCGACTCATCTGAGAGATAGGAGAGTTGTTGGCTGCCGATTTGCAGCTGCCCTCGGATAGAGGGATGAGAGAGGAGATGAGTTGCAGGCCTACGGATGGAACACGGCCATAGACACGCAGCGCAACGAAGCGAAACAGAGCATGCAGCGGCGGGCGAGGATCGTTCGCGGCCCAGAGCAAATAACTCGGGACCACGGCGGCAGGCTTGGGAAAAACTTAACGGTGAGTGTACAGATTTTAACGTAAATGGAAATCAAGAGAAAGCAAATTTGGAATAGTGGCTTCACAACGAAGACAATTTTAATGGCATAAGAAATTCATATAAATTTCGGTAATAAGGAAATTTACTCTCTTTTTGTAAGGGGCGAAGGGATCCTTCTCGGTCCTTTGCTTCAACCTTCCAAAGAAGAAAAACGTTGTCAGCACGACCGTGATGTACTTGACGTCAAGCTAAATTAATTAATGTTTGGAAGGCCCTTTGCAGGCCGAACGCTTTTCTTCGTGCATGCTGCTATGGCCGCCAGTGTCGCAGACATGCATGCAGCGAAGGCCCGGATCTCGATGCGCATGCACTTTCCATGCATGCCGTCGGATCGAAAAGGCAGCGCAGCTCGCCTCGCGCACGAGAAAAAAGCTGGCGTGCGTGGGTAACATGCATGGGAGCTCTACGAGCACCGTGCCTAGTTAATTGCATGCGCGTCGCAGTTAGCAAAGGGCAGCCGAGACGTGCATCCGTGCAGTGCATGCAAGCAGGTGATCTGATTCTGATGCGTGGGCTTTCCCATTTGGTTCTGAATCATGACACTTTTGACTAGGATCCAACTACTAGTGCTCGAGGCTCTTGCACCGTGGTGATTAGAGTTGGACACCGAGCCGGCTCGTTAACCGCTCGAGCGGCCTCGTTAGGCTCGCAAACCAGAAGTATATTTAAAATTACCACTATAACATATATATATATATAATATAATAATTACAAGATATTTATACTTTCAAAAACTACTCTATCAATATATCATACTATATAATAGTATAGAACATAATTATATACCCTAGCCTAGCACCATACATAAAGAATACATAAGTCACACTTAATTAATAGTTTACTCATGTCTACCGGCCTTTTAGCTCGTTTGGCTAACGACTAACGAACAACTCACGACCTGGCTTGAGCTAGCTCGTTCATGAAACGAGTAAAAGCAGTGGCTCGGCTCATTAAAAATCCATTGAGATGAGCCGAGTTAGAACTGAGCTGAGCCAGCTCGTGAGTTTGAACTTTCGGTCAATCCCTAGTGGTGATTATACATACACACACTTCCCATCCCACACAGGAGTGGCTATATTTATTTGTGAAAGACTAGTATATATATAGCCGCTGACACGCACGCACACTCACTCCTACGAATACACGCACTCAAGCTCTACCCTTACGAGCATCTCCAAGTGGCTATATATAGTTTATTTGGTTCTTATTTTTCCCACGGTGGCTGAATTAGTTGGCATGGTTTGCATTTAATTTAATTTGGAGACTCCATCTTAATCATAAGTGATAGATTCTAAAAATTCTTATAAAGAAAACACAAAAATCCAGTCATCAATGCGGTATATCTAAATTACTCACTTCCACCATTACAAAAAAAATTATCGAAGTGCTCATGTTTATGCCTCTAAAGTACTCATTCATACCATTATAACTTTATAAGTAAGAAAAAATAATTCAAAGTATATATGCATGATATAAATCACCATACACACTATGTATACATGTATGCAAGAAGCTATGATCTTATATAGCTCAAGATTTCAATATTGGTTAGACGCACATGGATGTGTACTGCGAATGGAGAAAACTAAGAATAGGGGATGGAAAAGCATAGAGTAATTGATTGTTGAAGTACCATAATTGATAAAGATTACAATAATATATCTATTTGATTAGATTCTTTTTTATGAAAGACCAATATAGACACATACTTACAACTCACGCACCCACCTCTATAAACATACGCATGCATACCCTACCCCTATGAGCACCTCTGAAAGATTGGACCCACTAATGTTGAGATTGACGGAGTCACCACATGCGCTCGCCGCCGACGGGCACATCGCCTACCATTGAAAGAATAGCACTAGTTAAATCTAGGATTATATATAGAAAAATGCAACATCAGTGCTAAGTCTAGGACTCAAACCCTGGTGGCAGATTCCACCACAAGGAACTTTACCAACTGATCTATGATCGGTTCACTATCTATTTTGATTAGATTTGAGATCTAAAATTGTCTCAAACTTAACACATGGGTTTCCACAGAGGCCAATATCAATAATATTGGACTTTGGAGAAAAAGGTTATGTCTGATTTGGGTTTTTGTGATTGATCACAGAAGGTGGTAATTTTTGTTGAGACAATATAGGAAAATAGGGGATAGGAAAATTGGGGGAAAGTCTAAATTACTATTATATATTATTGTGATTGATGGTGCTCCAGAATAAGAAAAAATATCTAAATTACTTCCCTCAACTGTGATCAAACTCTAGATAATCCCCTAAACTATTTTTTGGTTCAAATTACTCCCATAACTATCTCAATTTATCCAATCTACCCCTTAATGGGGTTTGCCCTTTATTGTTTCTTTTTGCATGAGTGGAGGTTTAGGTTGATATTTTGTAGAGTTATAGAAAGCAGTGTGATTTATTTTTAAAACATATTATAATTTTTATCATTATTTTGATAGGCTCTGGTGTCTAATATTAAATTAACTATAGCGATACAAAATTGTATGAAAAATAATAATGAAAAACTTATAACATATTTTTTACAAATAATCTATGATATGTACTATCACCTCACAGATTTGAACTTAAACTCTACTTGTGCATGGAGAAACAAAAATAATATTGACATACTTGGGGGTCATTTTGATTTTATAAATTTTTACAAAATATAGTTTACCTCAAACTTATACTAAACTATTTGAGATTTTATAAACGTAAACTTATCTCAAATTTAAACTTTACAATTTTTTGGGACCAAAATATAGTTTAGGGTTTATCTTGACTTTGCCCATATTTGGCGGGTGTAATTTGTACATTTTCCTCCAAAATGTATAGTAGAGACATGTTGCCACACCCCTTGGTTTGGGCTCTATATTTTGCTTAAATTAGAAGAGCATTTGATACTGAGAACCCAAATTAGTCCTAACACCTGGCATCAATCGAATTAAAGTTAGCTTTGAGTGTCCATACTCTATTCCTCTATCTATAGGCCTAGATTGGACTTTTACTCATTTTGGACATGAATAAGTGATATAATAATGTTTTCTTAAGTCAACTATTTTAAATTTTAATTTATTTTTTGCATTTTACTTAATTATAGTTGAGTTTTGATATTTGGAAATAACATGAGAAGCTTTATCTTGAAATATAGTTTCATACAAGTACACTTTAGATATGTTTTAATATTTTGTAAAGAAACACTCGTCAAAGTTGTGCTTTGCATACCATAACAGTGTCCAAAATGCCACAACCATATTTGTGAACCAAAGGGAGTTATGCCATGGATATTTGGGGCCATCATGTATAAGGGAATGCATATCGAAGACCCATGCTAATAACTAATTATGAATAGGACTCCCTCAAATATATGTCCATTGAGATATATTATGAAAATATTCTTTAATACTAATCTAATACTATATCAACATTACGGTGCAATATATACATAAAAATATTGAGCTATTAATCTAAAAGGATTTGGCATATGACAAATATAAATGGACTTATATTTAGGCCATAATAGTGAAAGGATAAGATAGAAGCATGCAGATCCACATTAGTGTTTTTTTGCTTAAGCCCCCCAATACTTACGGCTAGTTGATAACTCTAAGTCGTGCCATGTCAACAAGAGATAACATATAAAAAAGTCTACCTCTCCAGCAATCTAATTTTAATTTTATCCTCATCCCATAGCCGTGAGTGTAGAGGGCAACAATACAACATGGGTCCACGATACCTACACCAACAGCAAGCGACGACACCTTGACTTATTGTAAATATAGTCATTCTATAAATAGTATTCCCTCTGTTCTAATTTACTATTCATTGTTCACTTTCTCTGACATCGTTTGACCATTTGTCTTATTAAGGGGCTGTTTGGATTCGAGGGGCTAAAGTTTAGTCTCTTAAATAAATGACAATTCAAAGTATTAAACATAAACTAATTATAAAACTAATTACATAAGTCATGTCTACTCTCCGAGACGAATCTAACAAGCCTAATTAATGTATAATTAGTACATAATTATCATATGTATCATTACATTATCTAATTATGGATTAATTAGGTTTAATAGTTTCGTCTCATAAATTAGTCCTCACTTATATAATAGGTTTTTAAATTAATCTATATTTAATACCTCTAATTAGCATCCTTACATCCTATGTGACGGGACTAAAGTTTAGTAGAGGGGATCCAAACACTCCCTAAAGATTAGTCTAAATGTATGGAAAATAAGTTAGGCTTAAAGTACCTTTGATGATAATGTAATTCATAAATGAAATATATGATACTTACATAATTTTTTAAATAAAACAAGTGGTCAAACGTTGTAAGAAAAAATCAACAGCGAATAGTAATTTGGAATGGAGGTAGTAGTTGCAAACAATACTATTATTTACATATAAAATAGTAAACCTGTTAGTTACAAGATATAAAAAAACAGAGGTAGGTGGGAAGCAGGGAGACATATGAGAAATGAGTTGGAGTGCTCAAAGCAGTAGGGGCTAGTGAATGAAATGTCTTCATATGATGAAGTAGGAGCTTAAATATGAGAGATCCATTGGAGATGGGAGAAAAGTGAAGAGATAGCCCTTCCTAGGGAGATATCATCTCCTTGGTTCCTAAATTTAAGACATTTTGGCTTTTCAGATACGTAGATTTTGTTATACATCTAGATATATATTAAATTACATCTGAGTATCAAAGAGAACATAATCTTAAAGTATATAGATATATATTTTAGCAAAGAGGAAGTAACTAATTTAAGATCGATCGTGTAGCCCACCCAAACCAACCTCCGTTCTCTTCTTATCCTTGTTTGCTTTATAAAATAATCTTAAGTATTCTATTCTTCTTGTTTTTTGTACAATAATCTTAAAGTATTCAACCTATGAGGACAGCAGAAAAAAATGCAACTCTCACAAATTGAATAATCAAATAATGTCTAGATTGACCAAATTTATAAAAAATAATATTAATATTTAAAATATAAAATAAGTATTATTAAATTGATTATAAAATATATTTTCATACTAAATCTATTTAAAGACATAATAATTAGTAATTTTTTGTACAAATTTAGTCAAACTTAGAACCATGAACCCTTTGACTTCTTAGTATGCGAGAGTTAGAGGGAGTAGATAGAGCTGAGTTGTTAAATATAAAACGTTTGAAATTGCTCTTAGTTAAACAAATATAGAAAGCTGTTCATCACTGGGCGGTCAGCTTTTGATAGAGGAGCCCAGAGGATAGACCATATCAGAAAAAAGACGATCCACATGTTGTATGTATTCATATCCTCAGTGACTAACCGCCTGCTTTGCGATTAAACAAAGCTGTGGCGAAACTGCAAGTTACCAGACGCCTCATCATGCAAAAGAAACAACTTTAGTTATTAACGTCTTGCAAAATTAAATGACATGATATGGGTCGCCAATTTCGACAGTGAAGCAGGTTGGAGGGCGTACAATAATCTCGGAAGCACCTGGAGAGAATACTCCAACAACGTAAACAGGGACGCATAGCGCGAGGGTGTCAGGACGTGCTTGTCTCTTGGTCTCCCGCTGGTGCCGTTGCATTTTGTATCGTGTGCGTGCATGCAAAATTGCAAATGCATCTCGCTCTCTCTCTCTCTCTCTCTCTCTCTCTCTCTCTCTCTCTCTCTGTTCTACAAAGCCAGGAAAGACGAAAAAGTTAGGGTCGGTCATGCACGCTGAGAAAAGACGGGGAGGACCGAGACAGAGATGAGATCGACCAGATGGGGACATACGCTGTGAGAGTGTTGGTGGTGCCTGCCACCGGTGATGGGTGGCGGGCACGCGACTTCCCGAGGCTGACGCTATGCCGCTCGTCCGCTGACCTCCTTTGCATCCTTCCCTCGCCATAGCCGTCTCAGGTCTCTTCATGATCTCCAGTAAAGGCCAGAAATTATATATTCCGGTGAAAAGCCACCGGCCCATGTCTCCAGTATCTTCAAAATATGATGAGCATTCTATAACCTAAGGATCTACTCCAATTAAACGTTGGCTCACAGTTCTCTCCAGTATCGTATTAGAAGTCGTTTAGAACAGTGACACGGTCACCAAAACACAACTTTGATTTTATTTTTTTTATAAAAAATTTTCTTGAAAAGTTATATATATATTTTTATGAAAGTAATTTTCAAAACCAATCTATTTATATGATTTTTCATACTTTCAAACTCAATGACTTAAATGTTATTCATAATTTATATTCCCAATGTTTGTAACACCCAAAACACTCAAATTTAAAATTTTTGGCATTTAATTAATTATTTAATGCTTTCACCTATTTTATAAAGGCTAAATAATAATTTTTCACAAATTTAAAATCAATATAGGTGATAGAAACATTTATTGTTGCATTCATGCTGGTGCATTTATTTTTGTATTGCCTGTGATTCAAACGAGAATTTAAATTTATTTAAATTCAAATTTGAATCGCTTTGATTGGGGCTCTAGAAAAGTTTTTAAGCCATAGTTCACTTTCCCTCCCTGAATTCTTTTCTCAAGTCTATTTCTGCCCCCTCTTTTCCTCTTTTCCAGCTCGGCCCAGCTCTTCGCCCGGCCCATCTTCTCCCCTCCCCTTTTTTTTCTTTTTCCTCGGCCCGGCTCCCGCCTTCGGCCCAACTCCTTTTCTCCGCCGGCCCAGCTCTTTTCCCCTCCCCCTGGGCCGCGCCCCTCTCCCCCAGCCCAAACGCCGCCGCGCCCTCTCCCGCGCCTCTCTCTCCCCCGCTGCCAACCGGGCCCCACCTGTCATCCCCTCCCCCTCCACCTTCCTTTCCCTCTCCTCCCCCTTTCCTTCTCCGGCGGCCGCCGATGGCGCTCGCCGAAATCTCGGCGCGCCGAGCCTTTCCTTTCCCCCGCGCGCCTTCTTAAACCAGCTTGAGCCCCGCGAGAGTCCCCCCAACCCCTCACCAGCAGCCCTAGCCACGCCGCCGCCCCTCCAACAGTTTCGCCCGAGCCGCCAAGCCGAGCTTCGCCGGCCGCCGTCGACCCGGTGCCCCGTTGCCTCGCCGCCTCGGCCGACTACCGTGGCAGCATCGCTGCACCGCCAGGGTCGTGCCAAGCTGCACCGAGCCCGACCCCGCGTCCCGGAGTTTCCCCACCGACGCACACCGACGCCGCCGTCCGCCGCTCATCGTCGACCACCGACTCCGCCACCCTTTCGCTCCAATTCAACCACCCTAGAGGCATCGCCGAGAGGTAAAGGAGCTCCCTGCCCCTTTAATTTCAACTCCGGAGCACCATAACCCACCTCCCCTCGGCCGCCGATGGCGATCCGCCGCCGGACATCGCCGTCCAGCCAACACACCACTCCATGCGGCACTTTCTCACCACGATTGCACGTGTGACCCTCCCCAGCAGCTCCAGAGCCGAGAAACCGAGCCCCAAACCACCCGAAACAACCACTCCGCGGCTCACCGAAGCTCCGCTCCGCCGCCCGACGCCGTCCGACCACCCCGCCGGCCGACGCTCGTCGTGAACACCCCAGGTGGACTCGCCACTCTCCCCCGAGCCCGTAGGACCAAGAATCGTTGAATTTGGGGCTCTGTAGCGCGAGAAATCGCCAACTCCGGCGAACTCCCGCCGCCGGCCGAGCGGCGCCGCCGCGGTCTCTTCTTCCCCGGCGAGCCCGAGCACCAGCGCCGTCCAGATCTGATCCGACGGCTCGCGTGCGAGTCAACCAAGCCGCGTAACGGTCAACCCTGTCATTATGCTAAAGAGCCCCTGTCTTTTTCCAGAATTAACCCGCGGTCCATTTTTAATTCAAAAATAATTGCAAATAGGTCCTGTTTTATTCGTTTAGGCCCCTGGAAATTTTTAAAACTTTGCCAGCAAGCCCCCGAATCCTAGAAACGCTATAACTTTCACGTTTTAGCTCCGTTTTGCGTGATTTTCGCGCTCATGTGTTCGTAGCGACGTGTAGAATATTTCTAGCTCCTGTTCTTGTACTGTTTTCACTGTTTGGTGTACTGTTCTAATAGATTAATTTTGTTTGCATGTGATGATTTCCTTGGAATGCGTGCGTGTTGATCGTGTCCAGTCGGTGAGCCCGTAGCGTTGGACTACGAGTATGTTGAGGACGTGCCGGAGCAGGAGTTTTAGTAGCAGCCTTACTCCGAGGAAGGCAAGTTATAGCACGGACAATCCTTGCTACCTATCACATCTTTAATTCACTGTACTTTACATACGCATGCATTTAATACTGTTATCCATTAAGGTTGTACCTAGTATTTATTTCCCTGTCCTTGTTTATCCTATGGGTTTATGCATATGGGTAGTATTTTGCTAGGCGCAACTACTGTCACCTTTACTTAATTGTTAATATTGATTTAATGGTCCACTTCAACTTTAATGTTAAAACTTGCTTTTTAGCAACATGGATTAGGGAGCTAGAGCATGTGCTGTGTGCTTTGCTCTAGTGCCTCCCTCTAAGGACCGGTTCTTAAAGCGGCAACCCAGGAGCCTGTCGCCACCGCCGGAACTATATGGGCTCTGGTCTTGGTTGAGTAGCTTGTACGTCTCTAGCTTGGCAGTAGTTACCGAGTGGCCTACGGCGTTGTGGGAGGTACGGTGCTGGGTGTTCTCCGATTCCACCGAGGACGGTAGCCCCGTCGGCTAGGTCACGTTAGACCCAGTCCCGTGTTGGGAGCCCCCGTGAGTGCGGGAGCTCCGCACGTCGCGCCTTTTACTTTTGTTGGCATGATTTGCCGGCGCGTGGACGCCATTGACCCCCTCACGTTGCGCCCTGAGGGTCAGTCAATCTCGGTGCCTAAGTTTTCACCGCCGTATAGTACTCCAGCGGCTACTGTCTTGTTAGGGTGTCTTGTGAAAGCCTCGTAGCGTCCCTATGCAGTCACACCTCGGAAGTGTTGATGTGCGTGGTTGGGTGCAAAGTTCCTTTGAACTTTTACGCGACTGGTGGGTAAAGGGCGAAACCTCTGCAGAGTGTACGATCTATCATGATAGCCTTGCTCAGGGTCACGAGCAGCCTGGATCCTTTTTTATTAGAATATGGTGTTTATTCCTGTTTATTGTCACTTACACCATTAATTGGGTTACAACCGGGATTCCCATTCACTTGTAGTAACTTGGATAAAGTTAAAATGAACCAACTAAAAGTGCTAATGCAGTTAAGCCAGTGTCTAGCCTTTTTGAGCCTTCATAACCCGTGCTATACTTGCTAAGTACTTCTGTTACTTACACTTGCTATTATTATCATTTTGGGCAAATCCCGGACGGGTAACAGATTGGAGTCAGGCTGGTTGCGAGGTGGAGTTTCCGGAGGATTTGCCGTACTTCTGAGTTGGCGTTCTCCCAGTCAGAGTCCCTGTGGGATTGCGGCTACGCTTAGAGAGATGTATTAGTCTTCCGCTGTCCATGTATTTCATTTATGCAAACTCTGATGTAAACGCTACTATTGATGAATAATTGAAGCATTGTACTCTGATTTTTACCATATTTGTTCGCTATATGTGTCTGTGGACTTCCTGGGCACACATATGGCCACAGTCGGGTTTTGAGTAAATCCGGGTGTGACAATGTTTAACTCAAACCTTGTCCAAAACAACTTCTAATATCATATCGGAGGGAGTATAGTTTTTTTACAAAGGTTATTGAGATTAGAAACTATGGATTTTACGGGATGATATGTGGTATGGATAAGTCATCCTGTAATAGAGCCGGCATACAAAATCTATTAACCCTTAAGGATTATCCGTGCTGATTCTCAACAACAACGGGCACGAATAATGGACTGTATATGCTTAGAATTATTCGTGTCGGCTGTTATATGGACTTAGAAATTCAAGAATTTATAACTTTTATATATGGAGTTAGCTAGAGACAGAACTTTATACAAAAAATGTAGGTTTCGATAATATCTACAATTTTGTAGTTGAAAGTTTTTAGATTTAAGTCATTTAGGTGCCTAAAATATAACTGAAGGTTGTATTTTCTACCCAAAAATTTTATTTTCATGTTGTATTCAGAAATTTATAACTTTTGAATATGGATTCGCATCACGACAAACTTATATGGAAATTGTAAATTTAGACTAGATCTCAGTTTTTTTATTTGAAGTTGTTTACATGACCAAATAATATATATAATTTCAGTTTATATTCTGTCTACTATTTTCAAGTTTATAATTAAAATATTAGTTTGTATTCATGTAAGTTTTTTGATAAACCTCGTACCCCCCCTCTGGCATGTTCCTGAGTTTTGAGGGAGCATCATCATCAGTGGATGAGAGTAAAGCACGCGCACACACATCATCTTTATAAATATTTTCTAGACACATGTGTTGTAATAAGAATGCTTGTTCTTGGAGCCTTCGCTATCTTATTTATACCATAATTGAAGATATATGGTAATTGTTTAAAGTAGATGGTTTATGTTTGCTTTCGTGTACGGTGTTTTTATTTTTTTATCAGGTGCCTGTGTTGTAGCATAGGTAGTGTGGTAATGCCCTACCCTAGACAGTTGCTTCTACTGAATCTAGGGTGTTACGATCAGAAATTCATAACATTTTCATGCGAACTCGGGTAAGAAAAAAATTATTTGAGAAGTGTATGTTTAACTAGATCTACATCTTTGTAGTTGAATGTGTTGACGCAGAATGTTTTTTTATTTGAAGTCCTTTAGATGCTCAAATAATGGATCAAAACTTGAGACAACAATAATTAAAATTGTTAGAACTTTATCCCACGTGCAGATATATCGTGTAAGTGATGATAAGGAGGTACCGTGCGAGGGTGAGGTTGTGATTTTAAATGACTGGATACCACAGGCACAAGGGTGAATATTTCGCATGAGTGAAAAGGAAAAAAGGAACAAGGTTTGAACTAGTAGCCGTGCTGATTTACTCCCTCCATTCTCCTTTGATAGTCTTATTTTCAAAACTGAAATATTCTTTTTTGATAGTTCTATTTGAGTGGTGTCTTGAGTCTCACAAAAATAATCATTTCGATTCACGTGCAGAGTAATTCCTTCAGAAAAAGGATTGATGTGTGTATATAATGATGTTAGTTCTCGTGCAAAATAACCCCACTAACGAGGAGTCATGATGACATAATTAGTTGGATGATAAATAGAGTCTTTCTCATTGGTCATTGTGTCAAGGTGAAATATAAGGAACGGAGGGAGTATCTTTTGAACGTACTTGTGCGTCGTGCTTAAAATTTTAATGAGTTAAAGAAGCTGCGCGTACGTACAAATGTGTTCCCGCATGTCCTTAGTACTGTACACAACTGCACATCTTCTACAAGCACAATGAACCTTCTCTTTCTCATCTACCGATGCATTTGTCGAGCTCCTGTCACGTCTCACCGTTGATATCATGGATCGGGAAGATCGTCCTATTATAGTTCGTGTTGTTTATTATATACGAGGTGGTAATCTAGTAAATAAATTGTCTAGACACGCGTTTAGAAATCCATAGTAGTACAAACTTTACGAGGGGGATCTGTATGCCCTTCCTACAAAACTACAAGCAAAACCCAATGAAATGGCATTGCCGCATTGGTCTCGAAGTCCGTATGACAGTGAACATACAACTGTTAGATTAATTGGGCATTGGCCCATTTAAGTCTCAATTAATCAAAGAATTAAAGGTCCACTAATAAATGTTAGGGAATTAAATCCCGGATGGAGAGTCAACGGGAATCCTAACCAACTTAAATGGTAGACCAACTGTGGACCACCTGTGAAGTTGGTAAAAGAAGAATGACGTGCCACACGCGCGCGCTTGCCGGGCCGTGGCCGTGGTCGTGCCGAGACGAGACGTGCCGCTCGGCGTGTGCTGTGTGATGAACCTTAGGGGCTCTCCCCCACAGCCAGGACACTCTCTCCCAGGTCATCTCTGATACTCCTTTCAGGAGACCTCTCACTCTCTCCCTTTGTTGTTCTGCTGCTCTCTTGCATTCCCGACGCAAGCCTTGCGCGCACATTGCTTGCGTGAGCAGAAGCCTCCGAACCCTCCCTGCCTTCAGATCCTGCTCGGGATAGGCAGACGATAAGGTTTTTGAGGAGCGTACGAGTACGCGACTGCTCGCTGCTGTGAACGACTACTTCCTGGTGTCCGGCCTCGTCAACCCGAACGACTACTTCCTCGTGGTCGGCTTCGTCAACCAGAACGACTACTTCCTGGTGACCGTCTTCTTCACGCGAACGACTACGTCCCGGTGGCCGTTCGAGGGACTTCACTGCAACGACTCGCCACTGCACCGAATCAGATGGACTACTTCGAGCAAGGCCAGTCGAGGATGGTTAACACTATTCCTCCAGCTGGTGACAGCGCATCTGGTGCCTCCGGTACCGGCCCCGCCTCTGGGTACATCCTGACATCATTTTGTTCTGGTTTCGGTTTCTCATGCTGTTCATGTTATTTGGGAGATTTAACTTGAACATTCGCACATGTTTTGTTATCATTGGATCACTCACTGTTGTCATAAATTTGTTGCTAATTTCTAGAATTAAAATATACCAAATGATGCCTAAATTTCTAACAACAACTACACCTTATTTCAACCTTTACCATGCATGCATTCGAATTTATATCTTCCCTTTTAAGTACAGAAGGAAAAAAGAACACTTGACACATATTACCACTCATCTGTACGTAAAACAGGGTGTACTCAACGATCGTACGGAGTATATGTAACACATATTTGAATTGTCGTAGCTTATAGTTAAAAAAGAGTAAAAGAATACTCCTCCTAAGAGCAAGGCTAATAATACAGCCAGCAAGTGTGCTGTATGTTGTTGCCACATCACTTATAGCCCACTAACAGTCCATTCATATAATAGGTTGGCTAATAAACATATTACTTGGTCCACCATCTACTCTCACAAGATTTTTAGGAACCCGTGCTTCAGCTGGCTGTAAGTTTACAAGATTTCTAAGAACTCGTGCCTCAGCTGGATGTAAGTTTACAGCCCACTTTCTTCTATCTCTTCTCCTCTACGTAGGATTGTTTGCAGCTCTATTATTATAGTTGTTCTAACGGAAGCACGAAAAACAGTGTCGTGGAACAAACTGTGCAAAGCCCAAGGGTTGTGCAGGATCTGTACCACGGAGCAAATCGAGGAAGCTGCTGCTAGGTGATCAATGATGATCATGGGAGCATGATGTGGTGTCTTGGTCGGAGTAGACCAAACAAAATCTACCGGTTGAAGAATGACAGGGACACTAAGGCCCACATCATCCTTGCTGCTTGTCTATGACATCATGCATATGCCCTGTAGTGGGGTCCACCTCAGCACGGTGCACCTACATACTTCATATATATTTTATATGGGTTGCCATTTTAATATACTTCTCCAACTTTATTTTGGTTCATATGGTTCTTTGAAACTATATATGAGCTCAAGTCAAGTTTGAACATCTCAATGCAATGGGGCACAAAAAAAATGCGGGGCACCAAGTGACAAATGGATACTCCCTCTGATTTACAATATTTGATTTAACCTCGTCTCATTTTATCTTCAGATGCTTATTGTTCTAGTACTTCTTGTAACTTTGATCAATTCTTTTCACTCTCGTTCCTACCTAATTTCTTCATTAACTCTTAATGTTTCACTATACTCCTCCGGGGTAAAGGTCGTTTAGTATAAGGTTTGAGTCAAACATTGAGAATATAAATCATGAATAACATTTAAGTCGTTGAGTTTGGAAATGTGAAAAATTATATAAATAGATTCGTCTTGAAAATTACTTTCATACAAATATACATATATAATTTTTTAAGAAATATTTTTATATAAAAGAGAAGTTAAAGTTGTGCTTTGGTGACCGTGTCGCTGTCCTAAACGACCTTTTTTACCAAACCGAAGGGAATATATCTCCATGTTTTTTTTTGAAATGTAACCCGGCAAAGGTTGCCGAATTATATTAATTAATAGAGGAGAGTTTAACAACACCTAAGCCGAAAAACAGAAGAAAAAACTATACAATATATAAAGAATCACTCCTCAATTGAAGCGAGTGCACCTAAGTGTCTGGCTTCTACCATTATCCAGCAGCGCGTCTGCTCCTTTATCTTTTGAACCAATTGTTTTGGTTGTAGAAATTTACGTTGAAAAAATCGTGCGTTTCTTTTATTCCATAATTCCCAGCACACCAGGATTATCATGGAACGCCACCCTTTTAATGGGGCTCCACTCATAGAGTAAATTGATGACCACCAATCGTTGATGGATGTGAAAGTCGTCCAGTCGCCTCATGCCGGGACATGTGTAGCTACCCACTCAAAAATCATGTTCCACACCCTCAGACTATAGCGGCACTACGTGAGCAGATGAAGTAGGGTCTCGTCTTGGCAGTGACACAACATGCAAACCTTTTGGTTTGGCCAACCGTGAGTAGATAACCGATCCACCGTCCATAATCGGTTTTGGTACGCCGACCAAGAGAAGAATTTGCATTTTGGCGGCGCCCAAACATGCCAAATCAGATGTTCCATATCTGATGGTATCGATCCCATGAATTGGGCCTCGTAGGTCGATGCCGTGGTGTATTCACCATGTTTCGTTAGTTTCCAAACAATGGAAGGTGTGTCCTGGCGGTGAGCTGTACACCCTAAAGTTTCTCTCAAAGTTGGGTGAATTTCGCTAGTTGTGTGCCTGAGGAGATCGCCATGAGATTGATATCTGAAATCCATGTATTATTAGTTATGGCACATTTGACTGTTCTTCGTTTGTTTTTCGAAATTCTATAGATGGAAGGCGCTAGGTTTTTTGGTGCAATTCCTTGTAGCCAAGCAGACTCCCAAAATTTTGCATGCTCTCCATCCCCTAAGGTGATCTCCGTGGCTGCCGTGAATAAGCATCGATCTTTGTTGTTGCATAGAATTGGCATGCCTACCCAAGGCCTGTCAGCACATTTCCATTCTTTCCATAGCCATCTGAGACGTAGCGCGCGGGCAAATTTCTTCAAGTTCAGAATTCCAATACCTCCCAGCCGTGTTGGCCTGCATGCTTTAGGCCAGGCAACCTTGCATTTTCGTCCTATGATTTGGTCCGTGCCGGTCTAAAGGAAGCGTTTGCGACCCTGATCGATTTCTTCTAATATTTCTGCTGGTGCTTTTAGGGTGGATAAGTAGTAGATGGGCTAGGATGTCAGGACTGCTTTGACCAATATCCTTCGTCCTGCCGGTGTAAGTAGCCGTCCAAGCCAGTTGGCAAGCCTCCCACTCGCCTTGTCAGATAGTGGTTGGAGATCGACCTTCTTCAGTCTTCCTAGGGATAGCGGTACGCCCAAATATTTGATCAGGAATGATGTCCTAGCCGCAGGGAATGGTGCGAGGATGTCATCTGGATCAACTCTGTGACATCGAATAGGCGTGATTGAGCTCTTTTGGAAATTTGTGTATATCTCCATGTTACACTATAAGCAACGACCAATGAAGCACAAGTTCGGCTCCGTTCTTTGATTTTAGTTTATTTTGCCTAGCCCTATATTAGCTACTTCCTCCGTTCTAAATTGTAGGTCATTCTTACAATTTGAAATGGAGGTAGTAGATACCCCATGCATGTTCTTCGCATTTTCCAATTAAAGTCTAACTTTTAGTCTGCATAGTCCGCATCCAACTAGAGATGTGTACATAGCTATTAAACCCACAAACATTTTGGATCCTCAAAAGTATCCTATTTTGCCATGTTTGGCAGAGCTCCCAGAGCTGATTCTCTGGTGAATCCAGGGAGGAGCTCTGCCAAACAGTTTTCCAGCGAGAAGTGATTCTCTACTGATTCTGAGAAGTGATTCTCTGAAATAAACTAAGGGGCTGGAAGCTGAAAAAAGTAGCTTCTCCTGATTCTGTGAAGTGATTCTTCGTCCTGATTTTGATAGTTTATGCTAGGAAATTAAAGAGAATCACTTTTAGCCACAGAATCACTTCTCTCAGAGAATCAGCTCCCATGGAGAATCAGAATCAGATGGAGCTCTACCAAACAGGCCCAATGAATTTTATCTAGAGTCCCTAAATATGCATCTCCAGAATCATCATCATCAAGATCTACAAACTCTTAAATTACATATTTAAAACCTTAAAACTTTCAGGTAGAACCAAACATGTTCAAATGACCCGCTGCTAATTTTGCACGACACGGTGAATTGGTGAGTTGGGTAGGAGTTTTGCAGCCCTTTGTGCTGTTTTTTCGCAGTTAGGGCCCTTCAAGCCACGTAGTAATTCCATCAACAATCATTTCCCATTTACCTCCTCTCCTCACCGGTCACCACCCAAAACAAGTTCAGGTCTAAGGTCCCAGATATGCAATTCTGTAGTTTGTGGAGAATCCTTGTAATTTACTAGTAAATATGTCCGCGCGCAACACCCGCGTGCTACTTATTATAAGGGAAATCTTCTGATTTGGATAGAAGGGAGGGATCAGGGGGTGTGCTGAAGATGCGCTCAATAATGTCCTCTTCCAACAAATTTTCTAGAAACGTGACCATTCATTCATTTGAGATGATCTCATGAGAGAGCATAAGTACACTCTGCTTATCAAAACCTTTTCATAGATGCCGCTTCTCTGGACAATATCTTACCTAGGCCTACGATTACTATTTTCGAGCATGGCAGTGCTCTCGCCGAATTTTTAGATAATAAAGGACAAAAGATCTGGCTTCTACACTCTCGTACGTATGAGTGTATATAGTCAGACTCATATTCTTTCAAGCACGAGAATTCAAGTTGAAGTAATGAAATGATGCAACTCAGGTAGACAGGCCCGGCTCTGGGGCCATGCTGCGGAGGCACCCGCCGGGGGCCCAGCGCCGGGGGGCCAATAAAGCCACAGCCCAGCCGGTCAGGTCTTGCAAAATAGGAAGCGGAAACGCAGGCGTCCGATCCGACTGTTCGCGATCTTTTTTCTGCCGCCGCCCTGGTGCCTTTTGGCCGCCACCCTGCCGCCCTCGCCCTGGTGCCCTGCGCCCCTGCCTGCAGCCCTGCTTCTGCTGGCCTGCTGCTGGCAGCAGGAAACAGCCGAATCAGAAGTCAGAACTTCAGAAGACGGAGAGGGAGAGCGCACGAACCAGGAAGCGAGAGGATCGGGAAAGCGCTACGTGCTCACTCCTCTCTCCTGTCTCCGTTGTGCCCTACAGACTACAGTACGTTACCGCTGATCCAATCATCCAAAGTGTCATTGTGCCAAAATATCATTAGGTAATTAATTTTAATTAGATACTTTTTAGCATGCTTTTATCGTTGATCTCGTAATCTATATTTGTTTAGCACATGTTAGATATTTAGTTGTAATGTCTAAACTTTCAATTCTACTGATAATTGCTTATTTTTTATATATTTAGGTGATTAGGTTTTCAATGTTGCCGAAGAAACAATTATCAGGTGCTCAGAAAAGAAAAAAGAGAAAACATGATGATCAATTGGTTGAAACGCAAAAGGGTGCTTTACATAAATTTTTTTCTGGTTCAAGTAATGTTGATGTCAATGAAGTTGAAGTGCAACAACCTGATCATGGGCAGCAATCTGATCATAATTTAAATGCAGAAGCTGAGGTCAATGAAGATGCTCCAATGGAAGAAGATTTAATTGCAGAAATTGATGCCGTCGAGGATAGTATGAGGGAGGAAAATTTGCATCCCTCGTCTGATCATGAAAATTCATATGGTGATGAACAAGATGATTCTGGTTTATCTATTTATGATCCCAGAACATGGGATAATCTTGACAATGGCAAAGGGATATCTTAATTGAAAAGGGGCCTGTGAGAGAGTTAAATTTGGAGTTCCCTAAGGATACCATTGGTAGACATTTTTCATATTCTTACTACTCCAGAAATTTAACTAATGGTGAGTCTGTTGATAGAAAGTGGTTGGTTTACTCTAAACATGTGGACAAAGTTTATTGTTTTTGCTGCAAGTTGTTCAAGTCAAATAAAAGAAAGTCTTTGTTAGCGTCTGATGGAGTGAGGGATTGGCAGCGTCTTAGTAGGAAACTCAAAGAACATGGGAGCAGTGTTGAGCATCTAACAAACATGAATACATGGAATGAAGTTAGATTGAGGTTAAGCAAAAATCAAACAATTGATGATGATATGCAACGGGAAATCACAAAGGAAAAAAGAGCGTTGGAGATAAGTTTTAGTAAGAATAGTTTGTGCTGTGAAGTTTCTTGCTAAACATAATTTGGCATTTCGAGGATCAAATGAAAAGCTTTATCAAGATAATAATGGTAATTTTCTGGGCACAGTTGAAATGATTGCTGAGTTTGATCCTGTGATACAAGAACACATTAGGCGCATTCAAAGTACTGAAATTCATCATCACTATCTTGGCCACAATATTCAGAATGAGTTAATTTCTCTTCTTGCTAGTGTTGTGAAGGAGCATATCTTAAAGATCATCAAGGACGCTAAGTATTTCTCTATTATTTTGGATTGTACCCCAGATGCAAGCCATGAAGAACAGATGACTCTAATTGTGCGTTGTGTTAATATGTCAAGTCGCATTCCAAGAGTGGAGGAGTTTTTCCTAGGGTTCTTAAAGGTTGATGACACATCAGGTTTGGGCCTTTTTAATGTATTGATAGATACATTGGATGATTTGGGTTTGAACGTCGCTGACATTAGAGGCCAAGGTTATGACAATGGTTCTAATATGAAGGGACATAAGAAAGGTGTTCAGAATCGTTTGCTTGAAATTAACCCCAAAGCATTATACATGCCATGTGCTTGTCACAGTCTGAATCTCACTCTTTGTGATATGGCGAAAACTTGCAGACAAGCTCTTTCATTCTTTGGAGTTATACAACGGATATATGCATTATTTGCACGTTCTACTAAAAGGCGGAAGGTTTTGGTTGACAATGTTCCAAAACTAATTGTTAAACCTTTATCTAATACTCGCTGGGAGAGTCGAATAAAGAGTGTGCAACCTATCCGGTATCAAACTCCCCAACTAAGAATAGCCTTGTAGAAAGTAGAGGAGGTTTGTACCGATGATCCATCAGCAATAAGTGATGCTCAATCTTTGGTCAGTACACTTGAGAATTTCGAATTTATAGTCGGTATGGTCATTTGGCATGATGTTTTATTTTCTATAAACATGGTGAGCAAAAAGTTGCAATCTAAGATTGTGTGCATGGATGCTGCTCTTAAACAAATTGAAGGGGTCATCTCATATTTTTAAAAGTACAGAAATGAAGGCTTCAACTCTAGTATTGAAGTTGCAAAAGCCATTGCATCTGATATGGATATAGAGCCAAAATTTCCTACAAAGCGCAAAGGTAAAAGGAAGAAACATTTTGATGAAATAAATGATGAAGACGAAGAACTCCAATTGTCAGCTATGGAATCATTTAGAATTAATTACTTTATTACCATTGTTGATGCTGCAATTGCTTCATTAACTAGTCGGTTTGAGCAATTGAAGACATTTGAAAAGGTATTTGGTTTCCTATTTAACTCAGAAAATCTAAAGTCGTTGGATGACAATGATCTACATAAACACTGCACTACGTTTGCTGAAGTTTTTTCTCATGATAGTTCATATGATGTTGATCTGGATGATTTTATCTCTGAATTGAAAGTACTGCAAGTAAGTTTGCCAGATAGGTTGTCAGCACCTGAGATTGTTCAGTTTGTTACAACTATAGATTGCTATCCAAATGTGTCTATTGCATATAGAATCCTCTTAACTGTACCGGTGACCGTTGCCTCGGCTGAAAGAAGTTTCTCAAAATTGAAACTAATGAAAAATTATTTGAGGTCAACTATGTCACAACAAAGATTGAATGGTTTGGCTATGTGCAGCATTGAGAAGGATATTTTGAACAACATTGATCTAGATATTGTTCTTAATGATTTTACATCAAGAAATGCTCGGAGTTTTTTTAAAGGGATGAAGCAATTGTAGATAGAATATTGATGCTTATTTATTATTTGAGGTAATCATACTTATTTTTTATTTTATTGCTCTTTTAGTTTTTATTACCGACGTAGTTCTCAAAGAATCATATACATATATAATCCTTAGTAATATTTTTTTTATTATATTACTACAAAGGGCCCATTGTGTTGAGTTCGCTCGGGGGCCCTCAAAATCATAGACGGCCCTGCAGGTAGAGTATCCTCGTGGCTTAAATGACAGATGGTAGAAAATTAACGACAACGATTAGAAGAATTTAGTAGCCTAAAAAAAGGAAAAAAATGAAAACAAACAAACATGTGCACTCATATCCTGCCTTGGGCCGTGCACTAGGCCGCGTACAATGCAGGACTTCCGATCCCGTTCGGCGTGCAACGCATGGACTTCCGAGACGCTTCCGTACTGGCTGACAATGAATAGAATTACTATTTAGTTGGTGGGTAAAGAAATTTTATAATGAAAAAATAATATAAAAATGATAAAAACTCTCTATAAACATCATTTTTTATCTATACTAAAAGAATCAAATTATTTTAAAAACTTTTTGTACCAACGAAAACCTCCTCTACCCCTCACGCCGGACCCACTAGACCCACATGTCAATGGTTTCAAATTGACAGAGCGAAAAAATACATGTGAGTTCACCCCTTACTCCCGTTTTTTTTCATACATGTATTTTATACCCATCTTGTTTTTTGGAAATTTTATTCTTGATTTTTTATTCCCTATTTATTTTTATTCCTGTATATAATACCTTTCCATATGCTTTAACGCACGTCATCATAGGCTTGTTATTATTTTATGATTTCAATTCAATAAGAAGTTAAGAACACATACAGATCCGTGAATGCCAAGGTCACGTATAGGTTCCTTGATTGGCTACTTGTTATTCTTTTATGATTTCAATTCAATAAGAACACATACATATCCGTGATTGCCAAGGTCACGTAGGTTCCTTGATTGGCTGTTAGCCTTCGTGGCCGATCAAGTAGTAGATTGAAAAAAAATATTCCACCTTTGTCGGAGCACAAATTTTATCTACAACATACATACATGATTTAAATAATTCATTCATATCGTATGTCTTGTTTCAACGAACGATTTCGAAGCATTTCATGTACGACAGTTCGGCAGGACCAGGGCCTTCCAGCGTGATGACGAGTCAGTGCAGATCCGATTCCTGGCGACATTGAAGTAGCCGACGTCGTCGAAGTAGTCGTCGGCGAGTACAACGGCAGGATCGCCGGTTTCAAGGTTAACGTCTTAGCGACAACGACTGCGGCATGCGTTGTCGACGAAGAGCGATCATGAAAAAAAATTGACGAGCCAAAAAAACATACGAGATTAGTTCGATAATAAAAAAGTAGTACGCAGGCAAGCAAAAAAAACAGGCGAGATTATAGTCCAGTAACAATAAATAGTACGGGGCTAGATTTTTCCAAAAAAAAAAGCTAGCCAATTTTGGAGTCAAAATTATAGAAAATTTGCATGTTATTTTTTATGAATTGGGGATCAAAATATCTAGATAAATATTTTATATGAATTATAGGGATTATAAGGATGCAATTCTTTTGAAAACTTTTTGCACTAAATAAAATACCTTTGTCCCTTAATACCGGTTTAATATGTTGACTGAGCGAAAAATTAACATGTGAGTCTGCTCCGCCCTCCCCTATTTTCTCAAAGATGTATTTTCTACCGGCTCGTCATACCCGTCCATGTATTTTCGGAAAATCTCGACGTGTTTCTTTTAGAAAAGTTGACTTGTGGCGGAATTTATTCTTTCCTCTGCTTGGTTCTTCCTCCTCTGAACTGTTGTTGCCATGATCACTTTTCTTCCGCCATTGGAGATGGATACTGGAGATGTGTCTAACACAAACAATTCTGCTATGAGAAGTACAATTTCAGAGATAGGTATTTGACGATTGCTTAACCTAGCTCAAATTCCTTTATTTTTAGGTTTAAGAAACACTGTCGAGCCGATAGTTCCTGGGCGCGGCCGACTGTGGCCGCCTTTGGCCTGGCCGACTGTGGTCTAGCCGTGGCTAGCTGATCACGAGCCACTGCCGGTTGTGGCCTAGCCACAGATGGTCATGGCTGGCTCTGACCTGGCCACGCCTGGCTATGGCCGGCCGATCACTGGCTGTTACCGGCCGTGGACTGACCGTCCCTTACATTAGGGCTTCCAGCCGCGTGCATCGATCCCGTTAGGGTTTTTGTCCTAGCCTCGCGTTAGGGTTTCTGTCATAGCCTCGTGTTAGAGTTTTCTTCACCTGTCCGTCACGCATAAGAGGACGGAGTCATATCAAATATCACTATTAGTAACATTTGAGGTGTTTCAATTTTCTAGACATATCGCAAACATTGGGGCAGCTGAAGAGATATTTTTTGTTTCATGAGAGCATTAAACTTGAGTTTATTTTGGATGTGTATATTTTATATGCTATGCGTGATTTATTTTATACATGTGTGTGCGCACATGTGCCTCCGCTAGTTTGTAAAAACTTTCCGCATATTTTCCGTTAGATTGGATAGTCCTCTATGAAGGGTGGGTAGTCCTCTACAAGAGGTGGATAGAAATTATTTAGATGAGAAGTATTTTCAAAAGAACTGAATTCTTATATCCTTACTTAGTATAGATAGGTAGATAAGTTCAGCTACCGCGGCAGAATTCACTATTGTCATTGTAAAATATTTCAAGAAAAAGACAGACTGCGTGTCCTACCACATTAAATGTTTTCCCTCTTCATCACGATGATTGTTATGGTACCGTGAGTAATGACAGGTTAAGGTCCAGTCGGGGACTGCCATACTCGTATTTTTATGTCTTCTATATATAACTAATGCCGAGACCTTAGCTTGGGCAACAATGCTTAGATTGATAGCTAATTATACTCATATTTTTACTCTATAACAATCATACTCGTAAATTACACTCGTTTTTTTACTCTATGACATGTTATTTAAAAATCCTACGTGACACTATTCTAACACCTGTGTTTCTTTGGGGTGCGTTTGACCAATAATTAAGTGTATTAAATAAAGTCAGTTTACAAAACTACCTTCACAACCCTAGATTAATTCACGAGACAAATCTAATTAGACATTTGACCGCACGATTAAAGAATGATTACTGTAACATTACTGTAGTAAATTATGGACTAATTAGGCTCGTTAGATTCATCGCGCAAAGTTACACCCATCCATAAAAAGATTTTACAAATAGACTTCATTTAATACTTCATGCATGCAAGATTCTCTTTGAAAAAATATTTTCGCCTTCCAACGAAACACGCAGCAAGGAAAGAAGCGACAAAAGAAATGATGCAACATAAAACACGCCCAACAGGGATCACCGGTTTCGACTGCAGCTTGATCTCGTCACCTCTGCTACTATGAAATAAATCCTGCAGCTTGATCACATGCAACGTTCAGAACTTCTAATGTCCCTGCCCTTTAGTACCACTTCATTCACCAATGGCATCTCAGTTTTTTTTTTTGGTAATGCGGGAATATCACATGACAGGAACGCCATGGACATGGAATTAATCAAAGGCTGGGTGGGCCAATGTATGTTGAATTTCAAGGAGTGCTATACCATAAATTGGCTGAATCAGAAGCAGGGAAGGAAAAACGGACCTCGCTTGTTTGATTGACTGAGTGAAAACGTCAGAACCCCGCATGCCAAAACAATTTTGGCTGTTCAGTTTGCTAGTTTACTATTCACCTTGAGCTAATTTGCTACATCATGACTTCATCTTCTTTGTCGACACGCTATCAAGGAACGCCCAGTCAGGATAAGGGCATTCGTAGCTCCAATCGGGACCAGTGTATCGCATGCAATGCAACCATAGTCCTTCCTCGTCTCCATCATAACTGCCAAAGGGACAAACATTACAGTGAAGAATACACAACATACCAGCCTATCATAAACCAGAGATTCTTGAAAACATTCATTCTCTAATCAAGCCCTTCATTGGCAATACTTAATACAACCTCCGGTCCACTATGCTTGACGATTCAGACACAATTTTTTTGCCTACAACCAGTTCTATTTGGCTGTCCGTAACGTCAAATAAAGAAACGGAGGTAGTATCAAATACTATTTATTAAGCAACAGTAAGCACTCACCCTACTGGAGCGAGATTTGGACAGTTTGTGCACATGGGGTCGGTATCAAAACCCTCCTCTGTTTCTGCATCTTTGCTGCCATGATCAGCAGCACTATTGTCTTGATCTGATGGCGTGATTGCTGTATTGGCACTTGTTCCTTTTGTTGATCCTGGACAAAAATTCCCCGATAGGTACAGCTCATCATTAGCTATTGGATAACCAGTGTGTTTCAGATGCACCCTTATCTACATTTTTACACATCAGGATAATAGGTAAATGATACAAATATATCAACCAAATATAGTACATGTAAAAGCATAATGACACAATTTTACAGGGAAAAAGAATTAAGCATATATATTAGTAGCCTGAGCATCGTACCTTGCAAAAGGAAAAAAAAAGGGTAAACTGACGGATGTTAGTGAATTAAGACACTATTATAAGTAATATATTGGACATGAAGCTTATTTAAATAATGAGAAGAATCAACATGAGGCAACATTTGATGGTTTGAGTAATTGAGTGCCTATAACAATTGATAACAAGTGGATGAAGACACATGTTCGAAAATTCTGCATTTTGCATGTTTTACTTTTAGGCAAAATGTGTTTACAATGAATAGTGAATAGGCAATACCAAATTCCCAACATAAAGCCTAACTGAGGGTCTGTGTATTTGTTGGAGCTGGGAGCATGAATTAAAAATATTTCACATGGCGCACTGTTCCAAAATTCAAAACCCACCAACTCCCACGCGCGCAAAAATAAAAAGTACTGTAGAGTATGCAAAAGAGGCAAACTGTGTATCTGAATGAATGACGCAACACTTGACTTTTTGGTACATTATTTTCTATATTGATTTGACTGAAATATGATAATTTCTTGGAAATATCTAGACCGAGTGGCGAGTAATGTTGTTCCACTGTAAAATACACCCAACCACTTGTATACTCAAAGAAGTGAAATGGACATTTCAAAGAGTAAATATACCTGGTGAGTTCGACCAGTCACAGGTTTGCACAAGACAATACTATGAGTCCCATCAGTGCAAATCCTTTGAAACCTCGTGAGTGCTTGTTTTCCATTTGGTTCTTTACCAGCACCACCACTAATCTGCACTTCAGAAACTGTACTCAGATCAGTGCTTAAGACCAGTATTTCTTTTGCTCAGTGCACATACAATTCTGTCTGATCATTCCATGTGGTTTGCAAAGGTAAATAGCAGTCTATTGTTTGAGCTGCTATTAGGGAAATAAAAACAAATTATATTTCTTTATAGGGTAAACACAAAATTTCTTTTATTTTATATTCACAGTATGGAACATAGAGGGTCTCAATGAAGTAAGATTAAATAATGATATTCTGGTCTAAATTAACTGATAATTATCTGTTACTGTATATATGTAGTGGCCCATGAGGCCCATGTGTATGGCCCATCTAGAGGCCCATGTACCTAAACTATATTGCCCAACCTTCTAGGGTTTGGAGGAATATACTGATATATCCCATGGTGACTCGGCGGGCGGCCGGAGTTCTTCGGCCTGCGACTCTCTCCGCTACCGAGGGAGAGCCGAGGATCTCTCCAATACCCTCCTCCGTCCGTGAGGCTCTGACGGACCCTCACTAGCGTCGTGCGATGGAGTACGAGGCTCTTATTGCCAACCAGACGTGGGACCTTGTGCCGCGTCCATCTGGTTGCAATGTGGTCACCGGCAAGTGGATCTGGACGCATAAGCGTCGGGCTGATGGCACACTGGAGCGCTACAAGGCTCGTTGGGTTCTCCGAGGTTTCACTCAGCGGCCTGGAGTGGATTATGATGAGACGTTCAGTCCAGTGGTCAAGCCTGCGACCGTGCGCACGGTCCTCTCACTTGCACTCTCTCGCTCATGGCCTGTACACCAGCTAGATGTGAAGAATGCATTTCTCCATGGCACTTTGTCAGAGACAGTCTATTGCAGCCAGCCAGCGGGATTTGTGGATTCTGGTTGTTCGGATATGGTCTGTCGGCTCAACAAGTCTCTGTATGGTCTGAAATAGGCTCCTCGGGCCTGGTACTCTCGGTTCGCCACGTTCTTGATGATATTGGCGTTTACCGAGGCTAAATCAGACACTTCCTTGTTCATCTATCGCCATGAAGATGAGACTGCTTACTTGCTGCTCTATGTTGATGATATTTTTCTCACAGCCTCCGGTCAGTCTTTGCTTCAGCGCATCATCTCCTCCCTACAGCAAGAGTTTGCGATGAAGGATCTGGGTGTGCTTCACCACTTCTTGGGTGTCACTGTTGAGCCTCGTCCGTCTGGTCTCTTCCTCCACTAACGACAGTATGCACTTGATATCCTAGAGCGTGCAGGGATGACTGCTTGCAAGCCATGTTCTACTCCTGTTGACACTCAGATGAAGCTCTCTGCGGATATGGGTGATCATGTGGCTGATCCCACTGCATACCGGAGTCTTGCTGGTGCTTTGCAATACCTCACCTTCACCAGACCAGATCTCACATATGCCGTTCAGCAGGTCTGCCTCCATATGCATGACCCTCGAGAGTCACATCTTACTGCCCTGAAGCGCCTCCTCCGCTACGTCCGTGGGACAGTTGACTTCGGTTTGGTCCTTCACCGGTCTCCCACGGCTGAGCTTGTCGTCTACACCGAAGCTGACTGGGCTGGCTGCCCGGACACTCGCCAGTCTACTTCCGGCTATGCCGTCTTCCTAGGCGGCAATCTGGTCTCCTGGTCATCCAAGCGGCAGCTTGTTGTCTCCCGCTCCAGTGCTGAGGCGGAGTACCGCGCTGTCTCTAACGGCGTGGCGGAGGCGTCTTGGCTACGACAGCTCCTGGCGGACCGGGTTGCCATCGGCGACGTTCGGGTTCTCCATGTCCCGACCACCTCCCAGTTTGCCGACATATTTACTAAGGGTCTGCCCTCCTCGATATTCTCGGAGTTTCGCTCCAGCCTCAACGTAGCAGGTGGCTAGTTGTGGCTGCGGGGGGGCCCTGTGTGTGTTGCTTTCTTTATTGTCAAGTCTAGAACTCCGCTGCGTCGGTAGTTGAGACCACGGGGGGTGTTAGTGTATATATGTAGTGGCCCATGAGGCCCATGTGTATGGCCCATCTAGAGGCCCATGTACCTAAACTATATTGCCCACCCTTCTAGGGTTTGGAGGAATATACTGATATTCTCTCTCTCTGGCATTATCAATTTATCATTGTTGAAGACCTACAAACTAATCTGTACCAACCAGGATTTACCTGGCAGCAATATGCTTTTATTTGAAAGGAGGGTAAACGAAAGAGAGATTCAGAAATAGCTTTAACATATTTTCACTGAAAACTATGCACAAAAATATTCTTAATTGCTTACAGACCTCCACAGTACTCCTTCCTTCCCGTGCATTGAAATTTACGTGGGCATCAACAGTTTGCTGAAAAGAACTTATGCAATGTAAGACAACTTGATATTCGATGACATAGGAGATAGTAAGTAGAAAAAAATAAAGTAAAGATCTGGCATGTTACAGATTTACTATTTGATTTACTTCATAGAAGAAGCAGCTACTTATCCTTGGATAGAGAGAAATGTGAGCACTCATAAACAGCGTACCTCACCATCAGGAAATACCCCAACAACTTTGGCCACATATTCCTTTTGCAGCAGACCAGCTTCAATCTGTGGTAACAGTATTCAAATAAGAAGCATGTGTAAAAGGATGCAATGTGCCAATAAGCAAATTATAATGACTGCAGAAAGCTACAATGGATACAATCACATGTTAAGGGTGCAGATGCACATAATAAGCAATATGATAAGAAGGGGATACTATCGTGGCGTCTAATATCACCTGTTGCCTGAAACATTCAGCTCTGTCAGCATTTTTTGCAAATATAAGGAGGCCTGAAACCAACCGATCTAACCGATGCACCGCTGCGAAAATCAAATGGTAGTCAAGGAATTCTAATTTCTATGATGAATAAAGGTAGAAATCATATAGACAAGATAAATAAACAGATAACTAAAGCAAAGGATACGAAATAGGGGTGTTAACCCATGCTCAGCCTGCAGAATCCCAACTACGGTATTCTTACGGTATTGGCCACATGGATGAACCTACAAAATGGGAACCACTTGCTTTAAGTAAATCACATTATGCGACTTCAAGCAAACATACATTCATTAGCAATTAAGTATTTCCATAAGTACTAAGCATAGCACAGTTGGCAGGAGGAGCATGTGTACACACCACCTAAGTTTGTATCTTTGGTTAGAATTTTGGAGCCTATTTTCTCTGAATACAACGATAACTAACTCAACCTACGTATTCTAATTGTTTCATAGTTATTAGTTTGTTCTAAAATGTATTTCATCGTCAAACAAAACTAATCAACCAAATTCTCTTGAGTAACTTTTTCTCAAACAGAACCTGCATTTCACCACCCGTTCATGAATAGCCCAACAAACTTACTTTAATTTCATCCCAGAGAACTGTTAATAACCCAGGCACCATCCAATCATATAAAAGATTACCCAAAAAAATCTAGGATTCTGCCATTACATTGCTCGAAAAGGCCCCATCAGATAAAACTTTGAGTACTGTATTGACTATTTACTAGCATATATATTTTGTTTTGCTACAGATCCTAATGTATTCTAGTTCATTTGGAATATTTAACAAACATGCATGTTGGCAAATTGGCTAATTTAGTAAGAATAAGAAAGGCAGGACATTCTTTAGGCTTAATAAGGAAAAACTTAAAAGAACATAGGATTCTGACAATAATAAGACTGGATCCATATATTTTTTATACATCATTTAGTATAACAACTTTCCTGTCCATTATGAATATAAACTTACGGGAACAGAAGCTGGTTTGCAAATAGTTACAACATCAACTTCATTCTGTAGTATTGAAATATCACCAGCCAAGACAGGTGGCTCATGCCTGGAAGAGAAATCACGTTGAGAAAGACTCCAATATTAAAATTTCTATGTAATAAAATACATGTGAATCATTTTCATCAAATCAGGAAAGAGCACGTTTGGATCCTGGCATGCCACAGGAAGCATGGTTGACAAGAGAACTGGACAAAGGTAAGATGGCACATGATGTCAAACTAAATGTTATAATTAACTTATTTGTCATTAGACTTTTGTTTAATACAACTAAAAACTTTATATAGATTATTGTTGAGCTAAACAATCCCAAGAGCAAAGTGAGACATTAACCAAAACATCTGTTAGTTACTTGTCAGTTTACTTCGCATTTTTATGGTACAAGCATTTACAGGATAATGTATGTGCAGTACATTGTAAATATTTAGGCTGCTCCCGATTTTTTTGAACATTTGTTGTCTTCAGCTATCTATGTTGAATTTTTTAAGACAATTATCAAACATTGTCCGGTGGGGGCAAATATTTAAGTTGACTAAAATGACTGACCTGTGCAAGAAGTGGCTTATCTTTTGTGATGATTTCACAACATAGTCTGTGTGAACCATTTGCCCATCCACCTGAAGCCTCCCACACTTCACTGCACGAACCTAGCAATTTCACCTTTTACTTAGATGCAGCAATGCAAATGTTACAGGAGTAACAAGAATACAACAGAGTCCCTCAAAATGTGAAGTGCAAGAGTTAAATCATGGAATGATGTGCCAAATTCAAGAAAAGGCAGGAACTTCAGCATAGAAAACATCTTAGGCCTTGTCCGGTTAAATCCCACCCCAAGGGGATTCAGGGGATTGGAGGGGATTGAGGTGGATTTTGACTTGTAGGGGATTTAATCTCTTCCAATCCCCTTCAAACCGAACAAGCCCTTATAGATGTGCCTCTACAATTAGGCAACGATATATAAGGATAAATAAGTGTAGAGAAATTAAGTGGTAAAGGAAATAATGGCACCAATCATACATAGTATTCGCGAGACCGCCCTTTGAACTCATCAGTGAAGAGGTCAACAATGGTTTTTCCAGCCCATCTGTTCTTCACCTGCAAACCAAATGAAGAATTAATCAGAAATTTGACAGAACCCTTAGATCTACAGAGAAAGTAATACATCTCTGCTCTCATTCATCATTAGAGCAAAGCAAGTCAAACTAAAATAAGCATTTCTTAAGGACAGAAACAAACCCAAACAGCGATTGAAGTATGAGGTATCTGGCACAGGATGGAAAACAGAGGATTCACATCTATTAACTATACAGTTTTGTCATACATAATTGATAGAATATTATATCTTAACGGAAACGCAACACTGAGCCTTTAGAAAATTGCATGTGTGTGATTATCTAGTCCTATTATTTCCGTTGGAGAGCATATCCACGACTGCAACACCTGATGAGCTCAACCTAAGCAGTTCAAAAGGGGGGCAAACACCCTGTATAGCTGTATCCTCGCATAATAAACATTGGTGCAGTACAGGAAGTGGCGGTTCGGAATTACATGGGAGATAAACTCGAAGTAGTAAGGCCTCACGTAGCGCCGATCTGCAGAGGGGGAGGGCCGTACAATCGTCAGTAAACCAGGGGTTAGGGTTTTAAGTGCAGGAACTCCCGTGCGGCGCGGTGCCATGGACGAAGAGATGAGGCGGCTGCGGTCACTTGCCGTTGCGGATGACGTAGTCGTGCGCCTCGGGCGGGTTGGCCGGCGTTTGCCACACAATCCCAGCTCCTCCCGGTGGCGCCGCCATCTCAGGCCACACACACTCCGTGGGCGGCGGCGGTGGCTCGGCCGAAACGCTCCGCTTCAGCCGGGTGCGCGAAACAGCGAAGGGGTGGCGAGTATGACTGGCATCAGTGGCTGCAAGTGGGCCACGAGATAGAGCCCCTGAGGATTTCGTTTTCTACTCTCGCAAATCCGCTTGATTCATCCTGCAAATTTTAGAAAGATTGATTATTTGGGGATACCATCTCCATGCCAGAGTGACGTGACAGTGGCGAGAATCTGGTGCCTACCACACCTACAGCAGCTCCGGCGTTGGGCTAGTTCCCAAATTTTACTATGCAAAAATAAGATTTTCATCGCATCAAAATGTTATCACATGCATGGAGTATTAAATGTAGATGAAATAAAATAAACTAATTGTACAGTTATGTTTTACTCTGCGAGACGAACATTTTGAGCCTAATTAATCAATTTTTGGATAATTTTTCACACATACAAACGAAATGCTACAGTGAAGCACGCACCCCAAAGACCAAAATTTGGCTCCAAGATTTGGGAACTGTTGGGGACGATCATTAGGGGTACCCAAACCTATGGGATAACCGCCCTCGGTGAACATTAATCTCATGCAAGTAACCAGAAAAAGAAACGAAAATTAAGGCCCACGGTCCAGCAACAAATGAAGGCCCAGCCAAAACGCCCCGCGGCGTGCCTCGACGCGAACCAGAATCTCTGCTTCGCTCGAGGGGACCGACCCCTCGAGCGAATCAGAGAACTCTGCTTCGGTCGAGGCCTGGGGACTGAGCCTCGAGCAACCCACGGAATGGGGAAAGCTCCGCCTCGGTCGAGACGCGCCTGCGCCGGTGGCGGCTGAAGTGAGTGCGCCCCTGAGGGATAGCGCATCTCGCGGTTTCCACCCCCGCCGTGGAGGCCGCTACGACAGCGACGAAGACAAGAGCCCAACGCCAGAGCCCCCGGGAACCCGGGTATTTGGCCGGGAGATTCGTGTTGCCCCAATTCCCGCACGATTCAGACAGCCAACGACCATCACCAAGTACTCGGGGGAGACGGACCCGAGGGTGTGGCTCAACAACTATCGCCTCGCCTGTTTATTGGGCGGCGCGACCGACGACGCCATGATCATCCGCAACTTGCCGCTTCATTTGGCGGATTCCGCGCGGACATGGCTAGAGCACCTACCCGCAAACCAGACTCGAGGAGGCGGCATCTTCGATGATATGCTCAAGAAACCATGCCCTTATCACAAGGGCGTCGTAACCAACACCCTCGAGCAGTGCGGAATGCTAAAGAAATACTTCAACCGCGCCGCTTCGAAGGACGAAGGGGGAAAAAGAGACACGGGCGACGGGAGTGGCCAAGGCTTCCCGGAGGTGGAGAACGTCTTCTTCATTTTCGGTGGGCCAACAGCGAATATGACCCCTCGGCAGCGCAAGCGCGAGCGCCGAGAGGTATTCTCCATACACAAGGCGGGGCCGTCGTACCTCGACTGGTCAGAGGAGACCATCTCCTTCAGTCGAGACGACCACCCCAACTACATCCCGAACCCGGGGCAATACCCGCTTGTCGTTGATCCTATCATCGGCAATACCCGGTTCTCCAAGGTACTCATGGATGGAGGCAGCAGCTTCAATATCATGTACGCTTCATCCTAGGAGCTCATGGGCATCGGCAGGGACACGCTGCGCCCTAGCAAGGCGCCGTTCCATGGCGTTGCGTCGGGAAAGCGAGTTTAGCCCCTCGGGCAGATCGATCTGCCAGTTTGCTTCGCTACCCCCGACAACTTCCGCAGGGAGACCCTGACCTTCAAAGTGGTGGAATTTCGAGGTGCGTACCACGCCATCCTCAGCCGCCCATGCTACGCCAAGTTCATGGCGATCCCGAACTATACCTACCTCAAGTTGAAGATGCCGGGACCAAACGACGTCGTCACCATGGCCCCATCATTCAAACATGCCTACATATGCGACGTGGAATGTGTCGAGAGCGCCGAGGCGCTTGCTGAGGACGAGGCTCTCGTCGCAGACCTGGAGAAGATGGCGAACGAAACCATCCCCTCCACTTCGAAGCATGCAGGCAGTTTCGAGCCCGCAGAGCACACCAAGGCTGTGCCCCTCGACCCAGGTGTTCCCAGCGACAAGACGATGCGGATCAGCTTGACCCTCGACAACAAATAGGAGGTGGTGCTCGTCGACTTCCTCCGCGCCAATGCCAACATCTTCACGTGGAGCCCCTCGGATATGCCAGGCATACCAAGGGAGGTCGCCGAGCACTCCCTTGACATCCTGCCCCATTCCAAACCGGTGGTTCAACGACTGCGACGCTTCGACGAGCACAAGCGCAGGGTCATTGGTGAGGAGCTGCGCAAGCTCCTCGAGGCCGGATTCATCAAGGAGGTATTTCACCCTAACTGGCTTGCCAATCCTATTTTAGTTAAGAAAAAGAATGGGAAGTGGAGGATGTGCATAGATTATACCGGTTTAAATAAAGCATATCCAAAAGTCCATTTTCCTCTACCACGTATCGATCAGATCGTAGATTCAACCGCAGGATGCGAGCTATTATGTTTCTTTGATGCTTATTTTGGTTTCCACCAAATTAAGATGAAAATTTCTGACCAACTGGCAACCACCTTTATTACGCCTTTTGGCATTTTCTACTACGTCACGATGTCGTTTGGACTTCAAAATGCCGGAGCTACATACCAGCGATGTATGCTTCGTGTTTTCGAAGATCATATCGGGTGAACCATAGAAGCATACGTTGACGATATCGTAGTAAAAACCAGGAAGGCGGATGACCTGGTAAACGATTTGCGCATTGCGTTTGATTGTCTTCGGGCCAGCGGGGTAAAACTGAATCCGGAAAAAATGTGTTTTGGGGGTACCTCGAGGTATGCTCTTGGGTTTCATAGTCTCTCAACGAGGCATTGAGCCCAACCCTGAAAAAGTCTCGGCCCTCGAACAGATGGGACCGATCCGAGACCTAAAGGGGGTACAAAGGGTACTGGGATGTTTAGCAGCCCTAAGCCGGTTCATCTCGCGTCTCGGCGAGAAAGGCTTACCCCTGTAACGACTCCTAAAAAAGAGCGAACATTTTTCTTGGACCCCCGAGGCTCAAAAAGCCCTCGACGGGCTAAAAGCGTCTCTCGCACGAGCGCCAGTCTTAACGCCACCTAAGGAGGGCAAGCGCCTCTACCTCTACGTAGCCGCAATGACTCAAGTAGTCAGCGGAGTCATCATCGTAGAGAGAACTGAGGAAGGGCACACTCTGCCTGTCCAAAGGCCGGTATACTACATTAGCGAGGTACTGACCGAAATCAAGACGCGATATCCACAAATCCAGAAGCTGCTCTACGTAGTAGTGCTAGCTCAGCGCAAATTGCGCCACTACTTCGAAGCTCATCCTGTCACCGTGGTCTCATCTTTCCCCTTGCGGGAGGTACTCTGCAACCAGGATGTCTCGGGTAGAATAGCCAAATGGTCCATGAAATTGATGGGTGAAACCCTCACTTATGCCCCCTGCAAGGCAATTAAATCGCAAATCTTGGCCGATTTCGTGGCAGAGTGGACCGACACATAGCTGCCCCCACCACAAATCCAAGCCGAATGTTGGATCATGTACTTCGACGGGTCGGTGATGAAAACCGGTGCGGGCGTGGACCTGCTCTTCGTCTCACCCCTCGGAGAACACATAAGGCACGTGGTACGCTTGCACTTTCCGGCGTCCAACAACATGGCCGAATATGAGGCCTTACTAGCCGGCCTTCGCATAGCCATCGAATTGGGCGTTAAACGCCTCGACGTCCGGGGAGATTCACAATTGGTCATCGACTAGGTTATGAAGGAGGCAAGCTGCCATGACGACAAGATGCAAGCGTACTGCATTGCAGTACGCCGACTCGAGGACAAATTCCATGGCCTCGAGCTCAACCACATCGCGCGAAAGTACAATGAGGAGGCCGATGAATTAGCAAAAATTGCGTCCGGGCGGATCACCGTTCCTCCAAACGTATTCGCCCGTGACCTGACACAGCCAAGCATCGACCTTAAACCGACCCCTAAAGCTCCTGATGCTCCCTCGAGGACCGAACCCTCGGGGGCTCCATATGTCGAGCCCATGGACGAGGATCCTTCGAAAGAGGAACCTCAAGCCTCAAGTCAGGAAATATCCTCGGCGGACGAGGGTGAAATTATGGAAAACGCCGAGGCCCCATTGACTCGCGATTGGCGCAACCAATACGTCGCCTGGATCACCTGAGGGGAACTACCCTCGGATCGAACCGAGGCTCGACGCATCGCAAGAAAGGCCAAGTCGTTCCACATAATCGATGGGGAGTTGTACGAGCGCAGCCCCTCCGGAATTTTGCAGCGGTGCATTCCAATCCCGGAGGGAAGGGAGCTTATTCGAGACATCCACGCTGGCGTATGCGGCCACCACGCAGTGCCCCGTACCCTCGTGGGCAACGCGTTTCGCCAAGGCTTCTAATGGCCCACGGCTGTTGCAAACGCCAACGAAATCTTACGCACCTGCGAAGGGTGTCAATTCTACGCACGTAAAACCCACCTCCCGGCTCACGTCTTGCAAATCGTTCCTATCACATGGCCGTTCGCCGTATGGGGGCTCGACCTCGTTGGTCCAATGCGAGCAGCGCCCGGGGGCTTTACACATCTGCTGGTGGCCATCGACAAGTTCTCGAAATGGATCGAGGCTCGGCCAATCAGCAGCATCAGATCCGAGCAAGCTGTGCAATTCTTCACAGATATAATTCACAGGTTCGGGGTCCCCAATTCGATAATCACTGACAATGACACCCAGTTTACAGGCAAGAAGTTCTTGGAATTCTGTGACGACCACCATATCCGCGTAGATTGGTCGGCCGTAGCACATCCACAGACAAACGGCCAAGTAGAACGTGCCAACAGCATGATTCTGCAAGGTCTCAAACCAAGAATATTCAACAAGCTGAATAGATTCGGTGGGAAATGGGTGTCAGAACTACCCTCGATAATTTGGAGCCTTAGAACAACCCCAAGTAGAGCCACGGGCTTTACTCCATTTTTTCTCGTCTATGGTGCCGAGGCTATCCTCCCCACAGACTTGGAATATAGGTCCCAAAGGCTCAGAGCCTACCAAGAGGAAAGAAACAAGCAAGTGCGGGAAGACTCACTCGACCAAGCGGACGAAGCTCGAGACGTCACGGTCTTACATTCGGCTCGGTACCAGCAGTCGCTTCGAAGGTATCAGGCCCAAAAGGTTCGACGACGAGACCTCAACAAGGGGGACCTAGTGCTAAGGCTGCGACAAGACAATCGAGGGTGCCACAAGCTCACACCACCATGGGAAGGGCCCTACATCGTTACTGAGGTCCTCAAGCCAGGCACATACAAGCTCGCAAATAAGAAAGGCGAAGTATTCGCCAACGCCTGGAATATCCAACAGCTACGTCGTTTCTACCCCTAAGCTTTCAAGCATTCATGTACATTTGTACTTATGTCAATAAAAATATAAAGGACCTTAAAATGAGTAAGACTAGATTTACCATCGAAAAAAGCCAAGTCTCACTCGGGGGCTAATCCGGGGGGCACCCCCTCCTAAAATTGTCCTAATTTTAAAGTTTTTTATAAAATTCTTTCATTACGTCCATCTCCTGTAATTGCCAAAAGACAGCTCGAGGCATAGAATGATTAAGGCCAAGGGCCGGACGAGTCAAGGGACCGCCTACGCCTTCGAAAGGATACGACATCCCCCTCGTCACCCTACGCTAAAATTGCTCTATGAACGATACTCTCCTCGACAAGTCCTTTGCAAATTCAGCAAGATAAACATGATAAAGAAACCATAATAAAAACTCGAATGTGCGTTTCAAAAACATAAAATTGTTTGAACCACTAGAGTGCTTATTACATAAAAAATCTTTAAAACTACTCAGGGAGTGGGGTCTTCGGGGGTGGCATCCTCCTCGTCTTCAGCATCGGGAAGGAGGTCCCTCTCGAAGATTCGCGCGAGGGTGGCACCAGGAGTTGAGGCACCAGCATCCACACTCTCCACGACGGCCAGCGCAGCGTCGTCGTCGAGATCGTCCGCCACCACATAACCAAAGCTGACCGCCTTGAGGTCCACGACAAAGTGCGTCGAGATCACCCCGAGGGTCTTCTGCACGCCAAGGAGAAGGGCCCCCTTCAGGCGCTCGGTAATGCAACCGCCCATGGCTCTTAGACGGCTGGCCACCGAGCTACCCGACTGGGACTCGACGACGTCTGGCCCCTCGACCTCCTTGCAGACGGCGAGGGCTACTTCCCGTAGCTCCTTGAGGTCCTCCTGGGCCTTCGAATAGGCTACCTGGAGCAACTCCGGCTGTGAGGAGGTCTCCTCCGCTACCTTCCGCACCTCTGAAAGCCCAACACCGAAATCAGATAAGCCACCGAAACCTCCAATCCAAATTTAGGGTAAGTTCATACTAGACTTACCTTAAACCAGCTTCTCCTTCTCGGCGAGGGCCTCCAGGGCAGTGCTGGCCTCCTACTGGAGTGTCGCCATCTCTCCTTGTTGGGCCTCAACCGAGGCCCGCAGCTCCATGATGGCAACATCTCCTTCCGTCACCGCCACAGTGAGCAGGTCGATAGCCTCGCCCTGGGTCTTCAGTTGGGCCTCAGCCACGGCAAGCGCCAAGTCCCGCTGCTGTAATTTCCCCTAGGCTTCGGCAAGGGCGGCACGCTCCTGCTGGGCGAGCCGCCAGCGCTTAGGTTCGTCGATGGAGCTCATCCCCTTGCCGAAAGACCTCTTCTGCCGTCTCCACGGCGAGTGTCCTCTCGCGCAGGCACTCCCGCTCGGCGTGGCTCAAGGCCTCCCTTAGCCGATGCACCTCGACGTGCGCATCAGCAAGTTCGGCGACCTTTCGCCCAACCATCTCCCTCAGATCCTGTTATTAACACGACAGATGAAAATGAAAAAAGGGGGAGAGACGCAAAACATGTGACAAAATTAGTGATTAAGTCACTTACCCGGTGAACGTCCAAACCCCGACCAAGGTGGAGTTCGAGGACCTACTTCAGGGCTTCTTGGACCGTCGTCCCCAAGGCTTGCTGTTCCTCCCATAGGAGGCGCTCGGCCTCAGCAGCCTTGGCCAGGCCGAGAGAAACCCCGTGGAGACCGAGCCCAAAATTGCGCCAGGCCTCGAAGGCCGGGATACCAGGCAAGGTGCTCACGGCCCTCTCCTCCCAAGGGCTCCAGGTCCCGTCACAGAATCCTGGAGCGTCCTCTTCCTCATCCTCCTGACCACCCTCGAGGGTGGCCGGGAGGGTCATCATTGCGGAGCCGGCCCCGGGCACCTCCTCGACCTCCGCTGAACCGCTGCCTCCCGCGGCGGTCTGACCCGCGTCTTCACCACGGGCCGCACCTTCCACCACCCCCGTGCCCTCGGCCGGCACGGAGGTCTCTGTCACCCCCGCAACGGCGGGGGCCACATCCTCCACAGGGAGGGCCGAGGGCGTCTCCCTGGCCCGCCACCACCGACGCTTCTCCAGCCACCGCCTGCCCCCTTGATCGGGCGGTCCCTCGCGTAAGGGCCGCCTGATACCGGGCGACAATCCCTGACGCCTGGTGGGGCCCCGGATTAGGGTGGCGCTGTCGAACGAGGCGTGACGAGCGCCGACACCTTCAGCGCCTTCGTCAGCGCCAACGGAAGCGGTGCCGACGGACCGGATTGGCTGACAGAAACCAAGTCAACAAAATCAGATCAACAACTTGAGAATTAAGCCCGAGAAAAGAACGATGACTTACCTAACCCAGATGAGGTGGCTAAGCTTGCGCTTCTTGCTGCCCGAGGGCCGCCGAGCCCCCGAACGACCACGGCCCCTTGATGGCGGGGTCTCGCTCGCGGGCCTCAAACCCGCGGGTGCGGAGCTTTGAGGCCCAGTGGCCCATGGGGCGACGGCCGCCTTGTCCGCCCCAGGCACCGACGGGCTCTGAGCTCGAGCCCCTACAGCCGCCGCCGCGGAACTCGGAGGGGTGGCACCCGCCGTCGAAGGCGCCGGGCCACTCGAGGCCTCCCTACCCCATGACGACAACGTGATCTCCTGGCGTTGCCCCCTCAGGGGCGCACTCACTTCAGCCGCCACCGGCGCAGGTGGTGGAATCTCCACGAGGTCCTCCGAAGAAGACTCCTCCGGAGTACTCTCGGGGTTGGTAGGTGGGGAGCGCCCCTCCCTGGTTCGACGGAGGCACTCCTTCTCATACGCCGCCTTCCGCAGGCGCTTCCTCTCTTTCTTCTACTTCGCCGCGTCCTTCCGCGCCTTCTGCCTCTCGGCAGAAAGGCGATCGGCAGCGCGAACCTCGCGAAGAGGAGGAGTAGAGCAATACCATTTTTGAGACAAACCCTGAAGAAATAATCCAAGATTAAGCGATCAGATAATCTCGAGGGTAGAAAGTAAAATTGAATCTAAATCAAACTTAAAGCGAAACTTACAAATTGTAAAAACCCCGCTTCGGGGCGCATCTTGATGGCGAAAAGGGCCTCCTCCTTGCAATCAAGTTTGGAGACCTCCATGGCCCGCCGTGCTCGATGGATGCAGTACTCGAGGACGAGGGTCCCCTCCTTCCTCTTCGAGCCCTGCCAGGGCGAATCCGCACTGAGCTGGTCAAGCCGTAGCTTCATCTCCATCAGCGGCAGTACATACCACTGATTGAAGTTTGCAATCACTCCCGCTGCGGTCAAACCCGCCCTCGAAAACGCGGCGAAGGCGTCGGTGAAGACCCGGAGTCGCTCCTGACGGTCGGCGGGGGAAATTCCGTAGCTCCACGCCTCCGACCGCTCGCGCAGCACTTTGCCGGTGTACTCCGGCAGCTTGTTGTCGACTTTGCGGAGGTAGAACCACCCCTTGTCCCAATCGGCATTTTTGGAGGTCATCGTCGCCGGGATGTACAACCCGCTCCGCTGCCCCCGAACTTGCAGGGTAAGGCCCCCGGCGCGGACCGCCCGGCGGAACCCCCGAGACTCACCTACGACCGTATGGAGCTCACCCCGGAAAAGGTGAACCCATAGGTCCCAGCGAGCCTCGATCCCCAAGTACCCCTCACAAATGGCGACGAAGACCGCCACTTGCGAGATGGCATTGGGGGCGAAGTTGTGGAGCTCCACGCCGTAGTGGAGGCACAACCCGCGGAAGAACGACGATGCGGGGATTCCGAACCCCCGCTCGTGAAGTCTCGCCAGGCTCACCACGAAGCCCTCCGGCGGACAAGGCTCGTGGTGATTGGAGGGCGGCGCGATCCACATCGGCTCGTCCGGGTTGCTGTTCGCAGGTAGCACCCCAGCCTCCACTAGCCCGGCGAGATAGGCGTCAGTGGCGATGGAGGGGCTCCACGGAGCAGGGTCGACGATGGTCATCATGGCGAACGGCGGCAGCGAAAAGGGCGAAGTCTTGTGCGCGGAAAGGTGAAAGGCGAAGAGCGACGGCGCTTGGAAGTAGCAGATGCAATCGGAAGGCAAGGGCTGGGTAAGCCAATCCTTTCCCCTTGCTCCTCTATTTATAGTGTCACGCGAAACGCAACCAGCACCCCGACCGCGTGAAAAACACATTTAATACGATTGGCACCATAGCCACTGACGGCCGGGCCCCATTGGTTAGGATAACCACTACGCGCGAGAATCCAGGCGGCACGTCGCATCGTAACTGCCCACGTCTCTTCCGCTCCGCCTAAAAAGGCGCGCCCACTTCGCATACTCCGCACCTCATCGCCCACGACTACGGAAATAAATGCTCGAGGCTAGCCGAAAGGCTTCCGAGGTAAGGTACCTCTCCTCGAGGCCCTACTGATCAAGGGTTCGAAGTCCTAGCCCCTGGAGGGTTCGACAGGCACCTCAAATTTAACAGAGTCAGGGATAACCAAGGGCACGCGCGATCGAGCCTATCCTCGAGCACAAAACTCGAGAGTACCCTTCATATTATATTCAAGGCCAGATTGAGGCAGCTAGTCGAGGGATCCCACCGAGGGAGAGCAACGAGCCCTCGACCCCAAACGAACGGGGTCGAGCCCTGCCTAACAAACCTCCACAAGTGCTTTTATGAGACATGTCTCCAGACCACGAGCCGGCCTCCATAGAACGAGGCACGGATGTCCACTTGAATTACCAGCTAATAGCTCACAGAGGCATACATGACTTGCAGCCCATTCGAGGGAAGCATGGTTTGCGTCTCCCCTCTTCCCCACGAACGGGGCGACGAGGGTCGTAAGCTAGCGCACCCAGCGGAATTCTTCAAGGAAACCTTATCAGAAGCACCCACGTCGAAAAGCCTTTGTTGGATTAAAACATATTCCAACAAAGGCTCGGGGGCTACTGTTGGGGCGATCATTAGGGGTACTCAAACCTGTGGGATAACCGCCCTCGGTGAACATTAATTTCATGCAAGTAACCAGAAAAAGAAACGAAAATTAAGGCCCACGGCCCAGCAACAAATGAAGGCCCAGCCAAGACGCCCCGCAGCATGCCTCGACGCGAACCAGAATCTCCACTTCGCTTGAGGGGACCGACCCCTCGAGCGAATCGGAGAACTCTGCTTCGGTCGAGGCCTGGGGACTGAGCCTCGAGCAACCCACGGAATGGGGAAAGCTCCGCCTCGGTCGAGACCCTCGCTCCGACGGACAATTAATGGCGCCCACTGCCACAGTGCATCCAAAGTTAAAAGGCAGATCTCTCGCCATACTGCCCTGACAGCCACGACCCCTCCCATCGCATCCGCCAACTCCCGTCACTGTGCTGCCAACCGAGGCTCTGTGCGGGCAGGCCGGCACTGTGCGAACAGAGCCCGTCACTCCGGGCTCATGTGCTACCAACTCCGACGACTCGAAGACCTCCGTTGGACGGGAGAGACCCTCGAGCACACAACAGGAGAAGAGAACAGGACGGCGGAGGTATGGCGGGCCATTCCGAGCGCTATGCGACCAACCCCGGCGATGTGCGGACATGTCGCCGCCGTGCGAACAGGGCCGGGTCACTCTAACTCCCTGTGCCACCGACTCCCACAATGATTTTTCCCAGAATGAGCTGTGCGCATGCATGGGAGACCCTCGAGGTGGTGTATGGACGAGCCATTATCGCACAAAGGATGCCTCGGATCCTCAAGACCACTCCTCGACGTCATCACCAGTACAAGAATCGACTACAGCAAATAAGGACGCAAAAGCACGCCCAACGCCACTCCTACTACTATGCGAGAACTATGCCTAAACAACAATGCGCTCCTGTAACCCCTCCTCCTTGGCCTATAAAAGGAGGGGGTGATCGAGCAAAATGGAGAAGAAGGAAAAAAGAGGAAGAATCCGCATACACTCAGAAAAACCACAATATTGGCACCTTGCCTCAATCATCCGGGACTCAGAGGTCTAGCCTCTCGTCCCAACCTGCTTGTACCCCCTACTACTTGCAGTCCGGTGCAGAATAATACATCACACATACCGCCTTGCTGGAAGTACGGTCTTCTGACCGGAACCAGGATAAACCCGTGTCTCGTGTTATCTTCTGCATCAACCATTAGGGGAGGGAACACAACGCATTTCTGGTTGGTGTCGGGACCACGATTTCTAAACACCGACAGGAACTAAACAAGGCCCGGGTTTTGGAGGGTACCAACAAGAGAGAGAGAAAAATGATTGAGGTGCAATACACTGGAGAAAGACTTGCATGTGGTGCTATCCTTGCACCCGGCGTCTAACTTTGCACCTGGTGCCTTGATTAAAAAATTGTGCCTTATCTTCTTGACTGGCTCTGTCTCTCCGTCTTGTGTCTCGGCTTGAGCGCCATGGCGAGGCAGCCCACCATCGGAGAAGGAGAGCAAGCGCACCGGCCGGCTGCGGAACGCGGCTTGCAGTCAGCATCCATGCGGGCCGTGGCAGAGAGTTAGTCGTCCAGACATTTTTTTGCGGAGGAACTCAGCCTTGTGCCATGGCCGGACCGGAGGTACAGCTTGCCGTCTAGGTGCTCAGCATGTCCGACGGAGGTACAGCATCGTTGTTGCCAGGGTGTTGACAGTCAAAATTGGCTTTGGCCCGGCCAAACCGGTCTGACCGGTTTGCCAAACCGGTCAGACCGGTTTGGTTCTGTAATTCGAGTAGGATTAGGATTCCGAGTTTAATCCCGTATTGTAACCTATTCGGAAGGGGTAAGACTTCCCCGGCCTATAAATATAAAGGCTAGAAGGCCGATTGAGGTATTCCCAATCGAATCAAACACATTTATCCTTTTCTTTTTATCTCTCAAACCCTAGTCTTTTCCAACCCCTATATTCTGTTCTTTGCTCGTCTCTACGGCGTTCAAGGGCGTTCTAGGTGGCCTGCCGACCCTAGAGCAACCCTAGATTGCTCGAGCTCCGATGGGATCCCTCCCGAGCTTGGGTTTCTAGGTCTTCACGACTTCCCGACAGAAAGCGGTCAGACCGGTTATATAGACCGGTCAGACCGGTTTGCCCCGGGAAGATCAGGAGTTGGCCGTTGTGACGGCCGTGCTGCGCGTTCGATCGATCTTCGAGTGTGTTGGTGCGCTTTCGTGTCAACATACTTTTTGGCGACTCCGCTGGGGAAAGATTAATCTGGTTTCAAGACCGATTCAATCTACTCCAAATATGTCTGGATCAACGTGCGACCTTGACAAAGACAACATCATCGCCGCGACGATGGAAGAGCTCACGGACGAGGAGCGAAAGCGGTACCTGATCGCCGAGGAGCACTTCAGGACGCAATTCTTGAAGGGCTTCAAGAAAGATCGCGGTGGTCTTGTCAAGAGAGTGGAGGAATTCGTCATGCCGGCTTTCAAGCTGGCAAACGACCAAGTTGAAGAACTTCCAAAGGTAACTGGCGAATCCTCTGATTTGATGCAGCAAATTACTCGCATGATGGATGATAAATTACTTGCTGCACAAACTGTTACTAGTGAGTTGATTGCTAATATGTCGGGTAATTCTGATAAGGGTAAAAATAATATAGAATTTAATGAATTGCCTAACTCAACTCCTAGCTCATCAGGTGTGCCAGAACATATTTTAGATCCTAATTTAGGCATGCTGATGAATTTCTATGCGGGACAATCACTTCACCCTGGTTCGGTCCACGAACCGGTCAGACCGGTTTTCACAACCGGTCAGACCGGTTTGGCCTCCTCTGGCGGTCAGACCGGTTCTATGGGTGCAGGGGCACCGGGTGCGATGGTTTTATCTAATACGGTTGCTTCTGGTACTGTTTACACTATTCCACGCACTGCGGTTGCGGGAAGTATACCCCACGGATCTGGCGCGTCTCACGGGCCGATTCCGAGTACTTCTCAAAGTGCACCGTATAATGTTCCTCGTTTTCCACAAAATAGAGGTGATGGGAATTATCAAGCCGAGTTGGCTAAGTTTAAAGAAGATATAGCTAATACACTTAGAACAAGACTCGGGCTTGAATTGGGTACTTCACGCTTATATCAAAAACCGTAAACGTCTGAATTTGATTTAGTTGGTTATCCTAATGGTTGGCGTGTTCCTGATTTTATTAAATTCAGTGGCGAAGATAATAGAACTCCTTGGGAACATATTAGTCAATATGTCTTGCAATTAGGAGAGCATCATATTATGAACCATTGCGTGTACGGTTATTCTCATTATCTTTAACTGGAACTGCTTTTTCATGGTTTTCTTCGCTTGCTCCTAATTCTATTCGAAATTGGACTCAATTGGAGCGTAAATTTCATGATCATTTCTTTAGCGGAAAAAACGAAGCTAAATTGTCTGATTTAACATCGGTTAGGCAAAGCCGAGAGGAATCGGTTCTTGATTACTTCAAAAGATTTAAAGATGTTAAGAACCGATGCTTTAACATAACTGTTTCTGAAAAAGATTTAGCAGATTTAGCTTTTGCAGGCTTACGGTCTCATTTCAAGGAAAAATTAGAGGGTTCTGATTTTCTTACTATTAATCACTTGCAAATGAAGGCTATGAGTCTAGATCTTAAATTTAAAAATTCAAAAGAATCTGCTAAACCTCATCGTTCGAATGTGCATATCGTTGATAATGATTCTGATAGTTCGAACGATGATAAAGAAATTTATGCTGCTGAATTTGTTTGGTCATCAAAGAGTAAACCTGGTTCTTGTCCTTCATTGAAGCCAGTTCAGAAAAATCGGCAAGAAGAAAAATTTACTTTTGATGTAGCAAAATGTGATCGTGTTTTTGATGAATTGCTTAAGAATGTCTTTGTTAAACTTTCTCATGCAATTCCACCAGCCGGTCAATTGAAAAATCGTGCATATTGTAAGTGGCATAATTCTTTTTCTCATGCGACCAACGATTGCAATGTTTTTCGACGACAAGTACAATCGGCCCTTAATGAAGGTCGATTAGTGCTAGCTGAAATGCAAGTTGATAAGGCCCCTTTCCCTGTTCATACCTTGGATGTGAATACTAAACTGTTGATTCGGCCAGAACAAGCCGATGGAACTAAAGGTAAGAATGTGGTGATTGGAGACCCAAGGCCGGAAAAAGTTGATGACAAAGTTCCGGTCAGAACAGTGATGATTGGGAGGACTCTGGATGGAAAAGGGTCTCTGAAGATTACTATTAACACATTAAGGCCCGGGGGGCAAGGGGGTTCTTTGGAAGAGAATCGGTCCGCTAGCCAGGCGAAACCGGTCAGACCGGTTTCCCAAACCGGTCAGACCGGTTTGTCTCCAGACCGTCCAAGGACTTTCAAGCCCAAGCGTCCGGAAGTGGGTACTTGGAAATTTAATGAGCCAAAGATTCAAGGAAAGGTTCTGAAGCAAGGACCTACTTTCTCTCAGCTCATGAACAAGTACACAAAGGCCGCTCAAGTTGATCGGCCAACAAAAAAGAGACAGAGGTCACCACAGCGTTGGATCAATTCTACAGCTCATAAGCGCCGTGGTGATATTACTGGGACTTCAGTGCATAACCGATTGGGCTCATACCAATCAGGTCCTTTGGCTGCTCACCAAAACGGTCAGACCGGTTTTGTAAACCGGTCAGACCGGTTTCGGTCTGATCAGAGAATTCAAGTTCCTCCTAAGCAAGAGTACCGCATCAAGGAGAAGAAGGAGGACATGCAAGCCAGAGCCAGTGGTTTTGTTAAAATTGGTGATATTCCAGTGGCTATGCAAGATTTGAGTACAAAGCCAATAGTCATTGGAGATTCGGCTCCTGTTCCAGTCAAAAGGCCGGTCATAGCTAATGATCATGAGGCCAGCAGCAGCAAGGGCATAAAGAAGGTCTTCCAACCAAGGTGGTGTCCTTCTGGTTTGACCCATACACAAAAGCGGAAATTACAGCGCTTGCGGAACAAAGAAAAAAGGGAACAGGAAGCTGAGAAGCTGAGGGATGAATACTTCAACAATTACAGGCCTATGATTCCTCAGACCAAGATCTGGCAAGCTAAGCCTGTTGTGCAATCAGCAGCACAATCGGTCAGACCGGTTTCTGAATCCGGTCAGACCGGTTTGGGTCAGCCCACCGCTGCAAAAGCGGTCAGACCGGTTTCTAGAACCGGTCAGACCGGTTTGACGACAGAAGCGGGAGCTGAGATTACTTCAATCATTAATACAACTCCGCAAATTCCTCCAGTGGTTGAAGATGAAGAATTGATTGATTTTGAGCCTTCTCCAGAGCATGACAACATGGAAATTAATGTTGTTTATCTATCTTCTGATTATTATATGATACCGGAGGAGGAAGTTTCTCATCTTCAACTTAGGCCTCAAGATGCTGTTTTTCAGAAGCCTAGTGAATCAGAAAATCATCTCAAGGCTTTATATATGAGAGGACACATCAATGGGAAGCCAATTTCTCGTATGTTGGTTGATGGTGGAGCTATTGTAAATCTTATGCCATACTCTCTCTACAAGAAGATTGGCGGAAAAGACGAAGAATTGATCAAGACGAACATGACGGTCAGTGGAGTTGGTGGAGGTGATCCCATTGGTGCCAAGGGGGTGGCTTCTATGGAGTTGACCGTCGGGAGCAAGACTATTGCTACGGCTTTCTTCGTCTCCGAGGTGCAAGGTAACTTCAGTTTAATCCTTGGTCGAGATTGGATTCATGCAAATAAATGTATTCCATCTACCTTGCATCAATATCTTATTCAGTGGATCGGCGATGAAGTTGAAGTTGTCCATGGTGACGCTTCTTCCTTCGTTGCAACGGCCAATTCCGATTCTCTTAGTGCAAATGAGAAGGTCCAATGTTTGTCGGGCATGGATTTGACCGACTACGAGTTGATCAGTTGCACCAAGGATGGTTTTGTTCCTGCTACATTAAAGCCGATGGAGAATCGGTTGAATTACTTGCTGTAATTAATGGAGCAAACAAATCAACAGAGACAAACCGGTCAGACCGCTTCTGGAAACCGGTCAGACCGGTTTAGACCTGAACAGCGCCGATCAAGCCAAACCGGTCAGACCGCTTCTGGAAACCGGTCAGACCGGTTTGCGTCTGGACAGTGGCTTCAAGACCGAATTGATCATCATCGAGCTCATTCGGCCGGGATGTTCGAAGCTATTGAAGATCTTGGTGATTTGGATAAGTTGGGTCAGGGTTTCACGTCAGCCGACCCTTTAGAAAAAATAGATATTGGTGATGGTACTATTCCTAGGCCAACTTTTGTAAACAGAAATTTATCGGCTGAGTTTAAAGCCGAATTAATAAATTTGTTGAAAGAGTATGTCGATTGTTTTGCTTGGGAGTACCGTGAGATGCCCGGTTTAAGTCGTGATTTAGTTGAGCATCGTTTACCAATAAAGGCCGGTTTTAGACCTTTTAAACAATCAGCTAGACGTTTTAATCCCGCTATTTATGACCGAATAAAAGAAGAAGTTAATTGTTTACTAGATGCTGGTTTTATTCGGACTTGTCGCTATGCGGAGTGGATTTCTAATATTGTTCCCGTTGAAAAGAAAGATTCGGGAAAACTTAGAGTTTGCATTGATTTTAGAGATCTTAATAAAGCCACTCCAAAAGATTCATATCCTATGCCTATAGCCGATGTCTTAATCAATGAAGCTTCTGGGCATCGTGTTGTTAGTTTCCTTGATGGTAATGCCGGATATAATCAAATCTTCATGGCCGAAGAGGATATGCACAAAACGGCCTTTCAATGTCCGGGATTTATCGGTTTATTTGAGTGGGTGGTTATGACTTTTGGATTGAAGAATGCCGGTGCAACTTATCAAAGAGCTATGAATTTAATCTTTCATGATTTACTTGGTGTTATTGTGGAAGTGTATATTGATGATATTGTAGTTAAATCGGATGGCTTGGATTCTCATTTAGCCGATTTAAAACTTGCTCTTGAGAGGATGCGACGGTATGGCTTGAAGATGAATCCACTCAAATGTGCTTTTGGTGTTTCGGCTGGGAAGTTTCTTGGGTTTATTATTCATGAGAATGGCATAGAAGTTGATCCCAAGAGAATTGAAGCTATGAAGAAAGTCGAAGCTCCTACTTGCAAGAAGGATTTACAAAAGTTTCTAGGCAAGGTAAATTTCTTGAGAAGATTTATAATTAACTTGTCTGGAAAGGTTGATGCTTTTACTCCTTTACTTCGGTTGAAAGATGAAGCCGATTTTAACTGGGGGGGCAAAACAGCAAGAAGCTTTTGAGAAAATCAAAGAGTACTTGTCTTCACCACCGGTGCTTAGGGCGCCTAAGCGAGGAGTTCCATTCAGACTTTATGTGGCGGCTGAAGATAGAACTATTGGAGCTGTTTTGACTCAAGAAATCGGCAACAAGGAGTATGTGATCGCTTATGTAAGCCGACGACTCATTGATGCAGAAACAAGGTATACTTTCATTGAGAAGTTGTGTTTATCCTTGTACCATGCTTGTACTCAATTGAGGCATTATTTACTATCTAGCACTTGCATCGTGTTGTGTCAAACCGATGTAATTAAACATATGTTGCAAAAGCCGATTTCTAGCGGAAGAATCGGCAAATGGGCTTATGCTTTAGTTGAGTATGATTTGGCTTGTGAACCTTTAAAATCAATGAAAAGCCAAATTGTAGCTAATTTTATTGTTGAACATCGGATAAATGATACTTGTGAATTCGACGTCGGCTATGTTGCTTGTACACCATGGAGGTTATACTTTGATGGATCGGTTTGCAATGATGGACAAGGAATTGGTGCTGTTTTGATTTCTCCGAGTGGTGCCGCCTTTGAGTTTTCAAACCGATTGGAAGAAAAGCGAACCAATAATCAAGTTGAATATGAAGCTCTTCTATTTGGCTTGGAATTTTTGCAATATATGGGAGTAAAACATGTTGAAGCTTTTGGTAATTCGCTCCTGGTGGTACAACAAGTGTCAAAGGTAGGTCAATGCTATAATGGTTCATTAAATGCATATCTTGATAGATGTCTTGATATCATTGCTTCTTTTGATGAATTTACTATCAAACATATTCCAAGAGAAGAAAATAACAAGGCAAATACTCTGGCTCAGAAAGCATCTGGTTATATGGTTGCAAAGAAATATTTCTATCAACAAAAACCGATGCAAACGAAAGCCGAGGTTCTGGTTCTGGACGAACCGGTCACACCGGTTTCAGAAACCGGTCAGACCGGTTTGAATGCTAGAACCGGTCAGACCGGTTCTGAAAGCGGTCTGACCGCTTTGTCCCCTGACAGAAGCGAAAATCCTTTGGATGATGTTAATCAATCCAAAGTTGAAGATCAGGATTGGAGGGTGCCTATTATTACTTATCTGAAAGATCCTGGTCGTGGTGCAGAGAGAAATATTCGGCGAATATCGTTTAAATACGTTTTGCTTGACGATGAACTCTATCGTCGAAACGCCGAAGATTTGCTGTTGAAATGTCTTGATTTGGATCAGGCCAAAGTTGCCATGGGTGAGGTCCATGAAGGTATTTGTGGTACACATCAATCGGCTCCAAAGATGAAGTGGTTACTTAGGCGAGCCGGTTTCTATTGGCCTACTATGATGGCAGATTGTTTTAAATATTACAAAGGATGTGAGGAATGTCAGAAGTTTAGAAATTTGCAATTTGTTCCTGCTGCATTGATGCATCCTATTATTAAGCCATGGCCGTTCCGAGGTTGGGGATTGGATTTTATTGGACAAATTAATCCTCCATCATCAAAAGGACATCGTTTCGTGTTGGTTGCTACGGATTATTTTACTAAGTGGACCAAAGCGATTCCATTGAAGAGTATGACACATCGAGAGGTGATTGAGTTTGTTACACAAAATATTATTCATAGATTCGGTATTCCTCAAACTTTGACTACGGATCAAGGTACTTTGTTTATGTCTAAAGAGGTACGTGAATTCGCTGAATCCTATAGAATTAAGTTGCTCAATTCATCTCCATATTACGCTCAGGCTAATGGACAAGCCGAGTCAAGTAATAAAACTTTGATCAAATTAATCAAGAAAAAGATAGAAGCAAGTCCTAAGAGGTGGCATAAAGTTTTATCCGAAGCATTATGGGCTCATCGTATATCTAGACATGGTGCTACTAAAGTCACTCCTTTTGAGCTTGTGTATGGTCAAGAGGCCGTTTTACCTGTCGAGGTAAATCTGGACGCTTATAGATTGGCTAAACAAAATGACCTTGATGCCGTTGATTACCACAATTTGATGTTGGACAATATTGATGAGGTAACCGACAAACGATTGAAGGCTTTGAAGGAAATTGAGAAAGATAAGCTTCGGGTTGCTAAAGCTTACAACAAGAAAGTGCGAGGAAAATATTTTCAGATTGGTGAACTTGTTTGGAAGACGATCTTGCCTATTGGAACGAAAAGCAACAAGTTTGGTAAATGGTCACCGAGTTGGGAAGGGCCCTATAGAGTTGTCAAAGTCATCTTTGGGAATTATTACATGCTAGAGACGCTGAAGGGAGATCATTTGTCTAAATCTATCAACGGAAGATATTTGAAGAAATTCTTCCCAAGTGTTTGGCAAGACGCATGAAGACCAATGGCCGGTATATTGTTGATATCGCCCTTAGCATAAATTTTAGCTCCTGAATTGTAATTACTTGCTTTTTAGTTCTCAAGTTCACTAAAAACGCAGGGGGGCATGTGTTGACAGTCAAAATTGGCTTTGGCCCGGCCAAACCGGTCTGACCGGTTTGCCAAACCGGTCAGACCGGTTTGGTTCTGTAATTCGAGTAGGATTAGGATTCCGAGTTTAATCCCGTATTGTAACCTATTCGGAAGGGGTAAGACTTCCCCGGCCTATAAATATAAAGGCTAGAAGGCCGATTGAGGTATTCCCAATCGAATCAAACACATTTATCCTTTTCTTTTTATCTCTCAAACCCTAGTCTTTTCCAACCCCCATATTCTGTTCTTTGCTCGTCTCTACGGCGTTCAAGGGCGTTCTAGGTGGCCTGCCGACCCTAGAGCAACCCTAGATTGCTCGAGCTCCGACGGGATCCCTCCCGAGCTTGGGTTTCTAGGTCTTCACGACTTCCCGACAGAAAGCGGTCAGACCGGTTATACAGACCGGTCAGACCGGTTTGCCCCGGGAAGATCAGGAGTTGGCCGTTGTGACGGCCGTGCTGCGCGTTCGATCGATCTTCGAGTGTGTTGGTGCGCTTTCGTGTCAACACAGGGGCTCGACGGAGGTACAGCATCGTACAACATCCTAGCAGCCGGTGGTGGAATTTTCCGGTATATGGTGGATTTTACTAACGATTGATATGGTTCTGAGGTTCTTGGCTTGTGGAACGGGGAAGAAAAACGAAGAGGAGAGACGGAGGAAGAAGATGCGCACGTGGGAGAGAAAATATTTTTTTTATTTGATATCATGGATCCACATAGATTGCTTGACACCGGAGCAAATCTGGTTAAGATAGCACTTCTTATATGGGTCATTAGCAACTTATTGGGTGCTATACGCTGTGGATGCCCTATGCCACATACGCGGGCCTTTTTACTCTACCTTCCTGTTGTTATGTGCATAGAAGTTGCGGAAGCATAGGCATGATGTCGTTTTCAGGGGGCTTGAGGCCTCCATTCTCCGTCTGCTGATGCTGTGCAAAGAAGAAGCTCGGCTTTGGCGCTGCCGACTGCAGCGTGGAGCCCAGACGATCTCCGAGGACCGAGGTCTGATGTAGTCTTCTGTTCCAATATGTAGTAGTACAGCTGAAACTCTTGGCCTTGTTTAGATGCAAATTAGGGGTGAGAAATTGGAGGAAAGATGTAATTTCACCATAAATGCGTGAATGTAGCATTTTGTTTGTATTTATAAAAAATTATCAAAAATTGATTAATTAGGCTCAAAATATTCGTCTCGCCGAGTACAATAAAATTGTGCAATTAGTTTTGATTTCATCTGCATTAAGTACTCCATACATGTGCCGACATTTTGATGTGATGAGAATCTTCTTTTTACGTACTCCCTCTGTTCCAAAATGTAGGTCGTTTTGGGTTTTCTAGATACGCAACTTTTGCTATGAATCTAGACATGATGTTTATCCAGGTGCATAGTAAAATCTATGTATATAGAAAAGCCAAAACGACCTATATTTTGGAACGGATGGAGTAGTAAATTTTAGGGTTGCTTTTGGGAACTAAACGAGACCTTGGTTTTCCCTTCCTGTAAACACCTGAACCTCTTGTTTTCTTGAGCTTGCGACAAGCTCCATGGTAATACAAATTGGTGGGGATCCTCTCCCCCCGTTACCCCTCAAAAAAAACATTGTTGCTCCATGTTCAGAAAAGCCAGTCAAGTGAATGATGCTTGGGTCTGGTATGAACGTCTACTAGCACACGGAGACTCTGAAGGTCCAGCTTTTGCAAACCCCCACAACTCCATCGGTTTGAACACGTGCCTCGCTTCCCAGGAAGAACACCTCAACAAGACGCCTCCTCCTTGAGCATTGCTAGAGCCGCACGCCGCCACGACCTCCCGGGTCCTGACCATGCCAGACCTTCATCACGACCTCAGCTCCACCTGAGCAGAGCAATCCTGATCATCGCTGCGCACAACCATCCATCCAAACGGCAAGTGGCAATGCAGAGCTTTCTGATGCGCACTGCCACTGCTCAACATGTCAGCATGGGACCATTGGCCTAACAGAGATAGGAGTAGAAATTAGAGTTTAGGGGGTGGGATAGATACAAGAACGGTGTGCAGCTATGCTGTAGTATGGCATCACGCGTGAAGGCACTGGGTTGCCTATAAGGCTACAGCCAAGTTTCCCTAGAGCAAAATTAGCCAGCACGGTGCGCTACTCTATTCCTAGCGAGTCCTAAAAATTATGCAAGGCTTGCCCTTCCTAGCGGCCATCAGTGGCGTAGCCAAGGGGGGGCTGGCAGGGGCCCCGGCCCCCCCTAAGGTTTGAGCAAATGTAACATATATAGTTAGTGCTTATGATATTTTTTAGTAGATAATCACATAAACTAGTAATCGATTGGATGATTATTGTTCCGGCTGTGGAGTTGTGAAGCTAATATTAACTGTACTAGACATGTGGTAGTATTTTTAATCCCAATGTCTACTATATTTGAACTATTTTTTAAAACTTACGCTATTACACACTCAATTAGAGATATATAATCAAATAGCCATAGAGAAAAAATTGCTAACTATCAGAAAATAAAAATGAAAAGAAAAGTTAGGTAATCCTGCTCTACTAAAATTATCTCTCACCATTTTATGACACGATAATATATATTCTATTAAATTAAATTTATACTAAAATTAGATACTCGTATATTGTTTACATGGCCCCCCTTATGCTAAAATCCTGGCTACGCCACTGGCGGCCATCGATATCCATTGGATACGGGGGCTTCAATCTTCAGGTACGCCAAATCTCCGGAGTAGCTTGAACAGGCCACGAAGAGGATTGTGTGGATGGTGAGCATTTTCAGGATCAATCGGGTACATGGATGAGCGATGGATGTAGAAGCTGCAAATGCCGAGAAATTCAGCATCAGTCCGGAAAACACAATGGCGCAATGAAGGCCTCAAGTAACAAATCAAACAGCAAGCACGGATGGATATTCAGTTCCTCTCATTACCTGACATACAGCAAAACTTCCTGCATCAGCCTCAGTTCCATCATCGGAAACACTATCTTCCCCTGCACCATGATGGTGGAAGAACTCACCAGCGGGGCAAGGCACTTGGCCCACACGGGAGATAGCTTCCCGATCTGTACAGTTAACCATCAATCAAACAATCGAAAATTGAGACAACAATCTATTCCAGATATTCACAAGTGAAGTAATTGTAAGTAAAGTTGCAAGAACGAACCTCTCCGGATCGGTTGGTCGAGATGCGCACGATCTCCGCCAGAGCGGCAGCCTGCCTCTACGACACCCTGATCCCGCCGCGGAGCCAGTCGGACGACGGGAACGCGAAGTGGATGACCTCGCCGGCGTCCAGCAGCTTCCTCCCGCGTCGACAGCCCGGTGGTGTATGACTTCTTGGAGAAGCACCACTCGCGGCGGTCCGGCGAGTACTGGTCCATCTCCGCCGGCGGCGGCTCCACCACCATCCTCCACTCGTTCGTCGAGATGGCCCCCGGCGGCGGCATCGCGCGGATGGGCTTCGGATTGAGGTACGGCGCCGGGTGGGACGTCGTCAGATCGATGAAGACCACGCCGTCGTCTTCGCGGGGCCTCTTCTTGGACCTCGGCGGCGGATCCATGATCTCCACCTCGTCTTCGCTACAGTCACTCTCATCCTCCTTGACATGGCGCGGCGAAAAAAGTTCTTCTTTGATGGGCGAATCGCACGGCTCCTCCCCTTCCTCATTGACATCGACCTCGTCGGCATCCTCCTCCTTGACATCGACATTGTCGGCTTCCTCCTCCTTGACATCGACCTCATCAGATTCCTCCCCCTCCTTGACGCGCCGAACATCTTGCTCTTCAGCCTTGATCTCGGCCTCGCCGGGGCTTCAACCTTTGACATCTACCTCGCCGGGAGCTTCAACCTTCACCTTCACCTCGTTGGAGTCCGCATCGACTGGCTCCATCTTGACCTCGACCTTGACCTCACCCGCGGCTTCAACGGTCACCAGAGTCGGCGGCCGCGGGGGGCTGACGCCGCCGCCAATGCCGCGCTCCGCCTTGACGGTGCTCGGTGCAGCCACCGGAGAGGCACCGCCAGCGGGACCTTCCTCCGATTTGACGCCGCCACCGTCGCTGTCGGCAGCGGCGGCGGCATTGTCCAGGAGCCATTTGATGGCCCGCTCGGTGTCGCCGCTGCAGCGGGTGAGCGCGTCGACGGCGGCGGCCACCGGGAGGTCCGCGCCCAGGACCGCGCGGTACAATTTATATACAAATATTAAAATCTATATATAATTCGGTAAATAATTTCAAATTTTCTCAAGGAATTCAGTCTATCAAGGATTAAGAGTAAAAGTTACATAGATTAAAATAATTAGTTCAACCATGCACATCAATAAAAATTATACGGTACTTCAAAGATACTTACCATGCTACTTCTTATCTAGCCTACGCTCTCTGAGGGCCATGAAGGTCTCAATTATGTCATCTTCATCAACTTGAAATAAAATATCCCGCTCAATGAATATGACCAGACAGTCATCCAAAACACTATCATCCAACTTATTTCTTAACTTAGGTTTGACTAAAGTCATTGTAGAAAAGACCCTTTCAACACTTGCTGTCGCCACAGGTAGAAGCAACACTAATTTGAGAAGCAAGTAAACCATACTATATTCAAGCCAATTATGGTTGTACAATCACACAGGATTGCATGATCGATCTCTAGATCCAAATGTCCTTTTTGGAAATTCATGGTTATATGGTTTGAGTGGTTGCTCTTCTAATTGCATCTTTAAGAAAATATGGAATGCATCGACAATCAATCTACCATGGATCAAATCCGTTTATCTAAAAAACACCACAATAGCAATTCATAAATCATAACAGTACAACAAGCATTAGGGTTTATAAATTAGGAGTTTAGAACTTTCATACCTTGGATTAAATCCGTAGTCATGTGGGGGCCAAGCTGACGGATAGATCCCGCGTATATGGAGCCGCCGATGTCGACACTGCTGCGCCAGGCACGGCCGGCGGCCGGCAACTAGGAAGGCGGGAGAGCTGCTATCGCGGAGGCAAGAGAGCGCGGAGGCCGGATGCGGTGTCGCCGGAGCGGCAGAGCTCGGTGCCGGCGGCCGGCGGCCGGCGCACGGCAGCCAGGCGTGTTGGCGTCGCCTCTCTGCGGTCTGCGGCGCCTTGCTGCGCGTGACTGCGCGAGTGCGCATGAGTGCGGCTCTGCGTGCGCCGTGCGGCAAGGGCATGTGTGCGCTGGGCTGCTGGCCTGCGTGCTGCCCCGCTGCTGCCTTCTGGGCTGCTGGCCTGTGTCAGGGTGGGCATTCGGTTTTCGATTCGGTTTCGGTTCAGTTTCTCGGTTTTTAACGAAATTTGGTTTTTTAAAAATAGAAACCGGTCGGTTTTAAAAAAATATAGAAACCGAGCATTTCGGTTTTCGGTTATTTCGGTTCGGTTATAACCGAATTACCCAAAAGTTATGAGTGAAGTCTAAGAAAACCAAAAAAGTATGGAAGTTTTAAGTAAATTTGGACAACACTTACTCTTTTTAGATAATAATAATTGACAAGGAAGTAATAGCAATATATTAGCACAAATACATAGCACTTCAAATATGACACAACGCACGTAAACCTAACCTATAGTCTTGAAAATGCATTTTTTCATGTAATTCGGTTATTTCGGTTAATTCGGTTAACCAATAGTGAAAACCGAATTTTCTTCGGTTATTTCGGTTCCATACTTATTAGAACCGAATAGAGAACCGATTTTTTTGGTTTCGGTTATTTCGGTTTCGGTTATTTCGGTTCGGTTCTCGGTTTTTGGTTATTTATGCCCACCCCTAGGCCCGTGTGCTGCCCCGCTGCTGCCTGCTGGCCTGTGTGCTGTGGGCTGTATATGTTTTGGGCTGGGCCAAAATTTAGGTATGCCAAGGCATACCTGGCCCACCCATTAGGTCCGCCCGCGCGGAGGGCGGCCATGTCGTCGTCAAAGTGGGCGGGCTGGTCGGAGGACCCCTCCGGGGTGTCGCGGCGGTCGGTGCTGTCACACGTCATAGCGGCCAGAACTAGACGCCGGAGAAGAACCGAGGAGGATTGGAACGCGGTTGGGTGGCGATGGTGGATTGGATGGGATGGGGAATGGGCGATTTGGAGGGAGCAGGGGAGTTTAAGGGTTTTGGCGGGGGATATGAGAGGAAGACGAGGGAAGGGGAAATGTTCTCAGTTTTGGCGGGACGGGTAGGAGGGAAGGGGAGACGGTGAAGTGCGGCGCGGTGAGCAGGGATGAAGAAGGCTCCGTCACTTTTACTTTCATATTATTTTTTCCAAAAACGAAAACATACTGTATTATCATAAATGAGAACGGCGTCGATATTTCGATAATATTAAAAACGATCAAAATCCATCAAAATGATATTTAAAAAATGATAAACACATCAAGCTGTAAAACGTGACAATAATCCTCTAACCTGACCTATCTCATACAACAAATACTAACGATTTATGTTAATCCCGCCCTATATAGTCACGTACATGTTACACAGCAATAAAGCATGCATAGTAGCATACTTGCTATTGCTTATGTAGCAATGCACCAGACTGATTGGCGCCTATGGGAACTTGGAAATCCGATAATTACCGACGATAGAATACTGATTAAATACGGTATTTTTTTGAAAACGACCGAAAAACGCTAGAATCGTTTTTGTTTTCTCGATAACCGTTATCGTTTTTGTTTAGACCTTAAATTCAACAAAAATCTCGGAAACAATTCTCAATAATCGAAAATTATGTTTTCGTTTTCATCCCTAGCGGTGAGATACTCTTTCGTGGTTGGAGTGAAATGTTTTCTACAGTAACTTTGTGCTGGTTAGAAAACTTTGAGAACTTGAACGTGCGTCAGAGTTAATTTTGACTTGAGATTTGATATTTATTTTAAAATCTGTTTCTTTGCGTTGCAAATATAAAAATATTTCATGAGAATGTTGCATGTTACTATATATTCTGGCCATATGAAACATAGCATAATAACAAATACAACATTGGATAAAAATAACCCCACATCATAAAATCCAATGATTTTATCCTTAAAAATCTGTCAACGGATAATTAGTCATTCCCTTTTAATTTTTAAAAATCATATCATACAACTAATTAAGAAAATAAGTATGGAAAACTAATTAAGAACATATTCCTATTTGATAGTTAGGGTTTTAAAAATAAAATAAAAAGAAATAGCATCTTCCATTCCCGTTTACTATTCTAGTTTCATGTTCGATCTGCTCCGTTTATTGCTGCCCTTCTTTTGAGTTTTCAGTGCTCTCAACCACTCGATGGGAATTTATACCTCATACTGTTTGGATACGAATATGACGAAAATAATGTTTAATAGACCTTGACCTGATAATGGTGCAGAAATGCACAATTCCTCCAGAATTCACATGAGAAAAAAGTGAACCTGACCCGCACACACAGCTTACCGGGGAAGGCCCCGTACAGTACTCACTAATCACCCAAAATCGGCAGGTGAAATTGTACAGTGGAAATGTTTATTTGTTGGAAATTAATACAGTTCCTTTACATATTTCATAATAACTCCAAGCTACTATATATTTCATCGACTAAAACTATGTAGGTCCTACTTGCGCGAGATGATAGCACACAACATTTACATTCTCACACTGAGGTTAAGAGGATGCTCAAAGGTGAGGAAAGGGTTAGACTGACATGGTCCGATGATGGCATTAGGCGTGAAATTGTTAGCATCAGGAGCCTGCTTTCTTCTTCATGTTCCTCCACTTGACCCTCAGGTCACACGGGAGCCGTGTCCTGTGGAACACGTTCCTACCGTGTTCTAGTATCTGAATCCATGGAATAGGTCCGTCGTCCCGTGGTGTGAATTTTTCCATTGCTTCCTGAATCAACACAGTGCGTATTGTAAATGTCTAGGGTATGCAATCAGATGCAACGGAAATTCACTACAAACAGAATGGTTACCCTTAAAGCTGCTTCTTCCTCTTCTGTCCAACAGAGCTTTGAGCGCCTTCCAGTTGGCACAACAGGATTGGAACTGCCAGATGGATATGCTCAGTTATTGGGTATTGCAAAAGCAGAAACCATAATAGGGTGCATTTTCAAATAGTAACTTCCCATAATAAATAAGGCCATTAAGAAAATGACAATAAACACTGGTACTCTAAAGTACCTATGGTTCAATACTCTCACGTGTGCAGGATATTTTAAATGGTCATTGACACACAACATTACAGAGGGTAATAGCAACTTGCGCCTATTCAACACTACTTGTGATAACAAAAATTGCATTGGCTATATCAGCCCCATAGGCAATTAAGTCTGACTGATTTCAGTAGCCTAAACAAAATTTCATTAAAATGAATTGTACATTCACAAAAACTACATGCACTTCACTAAAATGAAGGGTGAATCTGCAAGAACCCCTCGTGCTACCGGTGTCATGAATCTGAAATCACCCGTGAACAAGAAAAACGACTATCCATCATATCATTATGATGACATCAGAAAACTTAGGACCTACAAGTTAAAACAATCAAAAAGCTTATCTGCAGCATGTTATTCTTATTCATGATATTGAATTTAGGGGCCTAAACTAAAAATGTCAAATAACGGAACCTGTTTAAACAAGAGTATTGGAACTCATTAGGTTTCAGCACACAGACACCTATCACATATGCAAGCTAGGGTAGAGATTTATCTATACCATATCTAAATAAGTAGGCTTAATGTAATTTAGTTTTACACTAACCACATTGTACTCATATTAAGTCAAACCAGAAAAACTATTAAAACAGTAAGTTCACATAAAAGTAGGAAAGAAGTGCTTATGAAGCTCCATTAAAATACTTACTAACGCTTCGGAGGGTATGCATAATTTCGTTTCCTTGACGGTGAAGGCATGTGCTGATCCTGCTGCCCAAATGCTTTTCTAGAATTACTTGACAATGTTGCCTCCCTTTCTTGTGGTCTTGCTTTGTGATGTTTTATATGACGCCAAGGGGGTGAAGTTCGCTTGCCAGAGTTATTTGAAGATGTAGCTTCTATTTCATCAGAATCTTCGGACTCACGAGAATTCGAAGGGCCACCCACTTTGTCAGCCTCAGCTTCGGGATTTGCTGGACTGCATCTGTTCTGACATGAATCTCTTCTCCCATGAGGTGAATAGCAATTATCAGCATCTTCACGAGCTTCTGTGTTTTCTACATGATGGTCTTTCTCTGCATCATGAGGTTGATTGCTATCGTTCTGGAGCACAGAATGTTTATTCATGGCTGCCATATCAGAATTCCTAACAGAAAATGCTTTTTCAATGACTGCCTCCTTACAAGCATCACTTGTAACATTTATTTTCTGTTTCTTCTTCTGCCGATCAGACTCTTCACCCTGATGCGCGAGGTCATCAGTATTAGTTTGATTGCTGTTATCTTGCCTATTTGATAAATTCTGTCCATTCAATTGAGCCTCACTGTTGGCAGATCTTGGAAGCACTCCAGTTTGCTGCTGATCGTCATGTTGCTTGAGCAATTGCTCTGTGCCAAGGAAAGCAGCTAGGTTCTTCCTAGCTTCAATATATTTTTTCTTTGCTTTTTGGTATGCTTCAGTCGCTTTAGTACAGATGCATACCGGGCAATAGAACTGCTCAGAGTCTTCAATTGTCACTGACGAACCAAAACAGCTATCATGAGCAGATAACAAGCAGCTGCTACATTGCAGCAGCTGACCATCTTTACCACATTTTATGCATAAATCTTGTTCTTGCGAGACCCCAAGGGAATCATTGGCTTCTTGATCCTGACTACAGAATGGCATTTTGCCAGTCATTGATAGAAGATGAGCAGCAGTTTGGACATGTGATGTTTCCGCCAGAGTTTCCCCACCACTTTGCTTGTTTGAATCTTGTTTAGCTCTTTTTCTGTCCCCATCCTGAGAAGAGTTTGGAACCGATATACTGCAACTGCGTTTCGGAATGGCAGTTGTGTTCTTCCCAATATTCTGCTCAGACAAAGAGTTGGATTCTGAAATTTTATCATGCAAGGTTACATTGCAGCTACTAGACTCTGGAGCAGTGTGCACATTCAGCCCACCACAGACCTTATTTCTTTCCAACATGGTGCCATCATCACATAGAATGTGATTGTTTTTGTCGGCACAACTAACTTCCAGCTGAGACTTGTCACCATTCTGCTCTTCAAGCGTTGCAGTATGCTCTGTAGTACTCCCTGATGGGTGGTTGGTTCCAGATTTGTCTTCTTGCATGGCACCATTGCAGGTTACAGAAGGTATAGCACTAGGAGCTCGCACGGCATGAATGGGATCCTTTTCGACACGTGGAATGCCGGCACTGCCATCCAGATCCTGGCTTACTTTCTGACCAGTGTCATGCTGCAGATGACTGAGATGAGTTTTGAAGCTATTCGGCTGATGAACCATTGTTGTATCCTCTGTAGTAATAACCTCAGGTAAGTGGCTTGCTTCAGTTGTATTGGTTGGTAAAACATCATTGCTTCTATCAAAAGGTGGAGCTGGTGTAGCCTGCACGGTTTGGCTTTCATGGCTACGATCCTTCAATGACTGATCACTGATGCCATCATCATTTGGATTTGATGATTTTCCTGTAGATTGATCCATGGTAGTTTTATCTGCCTTATCCTTCTTTGATAAAGGTTCCACAATGTTTCCCTGCAAAGTCACATTGCAGCTAACTGAAGCAGGTACAGCAGCAACAGGCATGTCACTGTCCACATTAGAAAGATTCTTTTCTGGAGACCTTGCACCAACACTAGCAGCATTAATAGCATCTTCTTGTTGTTGATCGTAGAACCTGCTTTCTGATGCACATGGTTGGTCAAGATCAACAGTTGGTTCGATTGGACACTGCTGGAAATTACCTTTTTCTGTTTCGTTGACAACATTTGTTGAATTTTCAGGCTGAAGCTCAGGACTGACTTTAGGGAGTCTAGGCTTCTCTACATTTGAGTGAGGATGGTTGACACTGCATAAGGACTGATCATTGTCATGTTTCTTGATGCCACTCTGGTCCCCTGGGGATGATGCACCCACAGATTGGATCTCTGGGTCAACTTCTCTGAGCTGCATATAAAATAGGCAGCTTGGTAATATTTTGAGGATCTTCTATTTTCCATGATGAAATATCTTTGTAACTTACCAACTCCAAGGAAAATTCTGGTAGTGCAGGTTTCTTGATAGAAATAAAGTTCTGAATGTCTTGTCTAAATGGCAGAATTTTGTCCTTATCAAAACTTTTTGAGCTTCCAACCTGCAAATTTTTCACTCATGTAACACAAACATTGAATCTAGAAACTAGAAATTATTATATGATAACCAAATTGCAACATGTCTTACTCTTTGGAAGGAAACAAACAGAACTAAAAGAAAATGCATGAAGATCATTTCAGTAACTGACAAGCCAAGATAAACTTAATCATAGAGAAGCACAAATAAGCACTAGGCACATACTTATAAAATGTCTACATTGGATATGTGTGCATGCTTATGCAATGAATGACATCTAATATGCCATCCTTATCTTTCCGCACAAAACAGAGCATTTAAACAAATTATATATACGGCAATCCAGTAGTCTTTTGAAACTTCACGATCGTTTATGCGTAGAAAAATGAAAAAGCATGTCACAACTGCCACATCCTTACTGGAATAATTGGTTCTAAAGTTGCAATCAATTGGCTAGTCTTGACCACAGTTATTGAGACCATACCGATCATTGAACTTGTGAGGTCGTTGCTTCACTGGTTCAACTGGCCGTAGAACCACCAGTTCAAAACATACTTATTTTCGTAAATGTGCGATGTTATCATGAGAATAAATGTGGTGTGGTGGTTAAGTGTAACAGCCTCCCAACCCCAACACCAGGGTTCAAATAACATTCCTCGCCCATTTTCTAACTCCCAGCTCTTTTATGTCTATTTTATCTACTTTCCCTCCAAAGCCCATCAGTTAGTAGGCGACCCAACTTGGTCCCTTCCAGAAACCTGGTGCTTTCTCACAAAATTGTGGTCCAACTCCAGTTCCTAGAGAACACCAATGCATTAATGCTAATGGGTCAGGTTTGGCTCTGGTTCCTGGTCGAACTGCCGGCCCCATCTGGTTCCAATAACTTGACAGGAGCACATTGGCATATTCGACCACTTATCTACTCAAAGTAGAGGTAGATTTGAACCCAGGTTTCTCAACATAGAGCACAATCGCTCAAAAGATTCTTTTCTTTTAAAAAAAATATAGACTATTTTCTTACATACCAAGACTGAGCCATCTGTTTGAGATTTAGCATTCCTATTTCACAGTAGCAATTGGATAATTTGATAAACAGATATATTTATACACAACAATATGCAATATTTTCCTTTTGGGAACTGCACCGCAATTGTCTGTGGGGACAAATTCCATAATAACCACAATGCAACAACTACTGCAAGAAATAAGAAACTAAAAACAACAGAAAGCCACTCGTGGAATCTATTATTGTACTGAGGCCTCTGTCAGCGATCATCAATTATTAAAGCAACAGCTGTTCTATAGTTATTGGACGATCAAAAGCCCAGTGAAAGCTATCTTTTGCATTCTTAAGGAGTTGCTTCAAAACTATTAGATCAATCGGATTGTTAGATCAAAGTATGCTCCATAATTCAAATAATATAATCTACTTAGCACCACAATGACGAGCAGATGAAAATGATTACACACCATAAAATTACTCTCGAATCATCAATAAAAACTACAGATTCATTTATTTATTGAAGAGAATCTTTGAACCAGTTTAGCTGAAAGTGCACATATAGTCAATGCTTAAAATTTGAATTCCAGCCACATAAAGTTATCCCGGGTGCTTTTATCTCAACCCGTTGCGATGGTATTTAGCTTCCAATCAAATGCTCCTCTGTTCATATATATCCCAACCCCCACCTCAACACCCTGCTCTCTCACAGTGATTCTCCCAGTAACAAGAAAACCAGGATAATCTCAACAGAATAAAAATCAAGGGGCTACAAATAATTATCTAGGCTCCTTATAATAGGTTCCAAAATGACAAGGTCAAACTAATCCACATGAAGAGAAACCAAACAGCTACAAATAATTATCTAAGTTCCTTCGAATTGTTTTCAGAACGACAGTTTAAACTTATCCACATGTACAGAAATGCATGCTCCTCATCACTAAACAAAAATATTACTAGTATTTGACAAGAAGGATAATCAGAAGTCAGAACGACCCACAACGAGAATGCAGATGGTTACATAGGCACTAAATACCTGTCCGGTGAGCTCAACCAGCAAGTCCTCGCAAGAGCGGGAGGCGTCAACCCTAAGCATCCCCGACGGCGCCGCCGCCGCTGCAGCCGCAGCACCACCCTCGTCAACGACGGCGAAGGCAGCTAGCTCCTGCAGGCACCTGAGCGCCACGCGCTCCCGCGCAGCATCCGGGGCGCCGACGAGGTACTCAGACGAGACTCCCACCAGCGCTGGCGGAGCACCAGGAACCCTAGGTGAGAGACTGAAGGAGTGAAGGAGAACCGAGGGTGCGAAGTGAGCGACAGGGGATTGTGGCTTACCCTTTATTACGGAGAAGTTGATGCCCTCGTCGGCGGCGAGGGCATCGGCGACCCACTGGGCGGCGAGGCGTTCGGCGGCGGCGGAGGGCGTCGACATCGCGGGCGCCGGAGGATTGAATTGAACTGCTAAACGCCGCGATGGAAACGCTTGGTTGAGAAGATACAATACAACCACCACCGACCGATCGTCTAGCACAGATCTTGAAACAGCAGAGTTTTCAATAATTTAATTTCTCTGCGACAGTTACGAGATTCATAAAATTAACACGATCAATGATTAAGACCATGTTCCAAAAAGCAACTCCAAAGTTCACTACGCAAAAAGAAGATTCTCATCACATCAAAATGTCGGCCTCATGCATGGAGTACTAACTGTAGATGAAATCAAAAACTAACTGCACGGTTTTGTTGTACTCTACGAGACGAACATTTTGAGCCTAATTAATCAATTTTTGGATAATTTTCACACATACAAACGAAATGCTATAGTGACGCAATGATTACGAAGTGAACCTAGAATACTCCTGCGTCGTTTTCAGAAAATTTGTGCTTAAGATAATCGAAATACCAATAGATATTACATTATTAGATATGCCTGGCACACTATGGTTTTTTACCTTATTATGGATATTTAGATGGGATAATTTATAGAGAAACACTATCAGTAGATTTTCCATGAAAAATCCAAAATATTAAAATTTATAGTTATAAAAAGATGAACTTATCGTAGGTCAGTTGGTAGCGGCTCAGGTATCTGTATTTTTATAAATTTATTTTACTATTTAATCGGCGCATTACAAAAATTTAAATACTCGACACAACTCAAGTATTCGTATTTTTTAAAAATTTATTTTACTATTTAATCAGTGCTACTCAAAGATGCAATAAGGTCCAAATCAGAACTCCCCAGTCAATGGGACAGTTTTGCCTCGCTTCAAATAAGAGGGAACAATTTTTCATACATCTCTGTTCAAATTTGGAGCCCGCAGGCTGCCGAAGAGCATGTTCGTTTTTTTATCTTTGAAAGGTATACAAGCATCCGTCACGAGATAAATCTATTCCCTAATACTAAGCCCTTGTTTAGATGCAAAATAGGGGTAGGAAATTGGAGGAAAGATGTCACTTCGCCATAAATGCGCCACTAGCATTTCGTTTGTATTTATGAAAAATTGTTCAAAAATTGATTAATTAGGCTCAAAATGTTCGTCTCACCGACTACAACAAAACTGTGTAATTAATTTTTAATTTCATCTACATTTAGTACTTCATGCATGTGATGTGATGTGAATCTTCTTTTTGCATAATGAACTTTGGGGTTGCTTTTTAGGAACTAAACAAGGTCTAAAGCGCACAACGTTTGTACATTGTTTGATCTTTGTGTCACTGTGCGTGGGCCCGTCTGACGTATGAGCACCGGTCGGATCCCTGGGCCTGATTGGTTGCCTGTATGATCCTGGCCTGGCTCGCATCCATGAACCAGGCTCCCGTGAGCCAGGCTGAGTGCATGCAAATCCTCGTGTTTGGTTGTCTGTACGTGTTCAGCCTAGTTGAGAAGAGAGGATGTTTGGTTACCTGTACGTGTCAGGTCGCATGAGATAAGATTAGCAAAAATAAATAATTTTATAATGTTTAGCTTATTGAGTTGTGTTTTAATGGCTTTATTTTATCTTTGTAAATCCTAATACAATTTAAAATATATTAATATTACTTAGTATATGATAATTATATGCTAATAACATCGTTAACCCGCTGATCCCTGTCTCCCGCGAGCTAGGCCCGCGAGAAACGGCCGATCCCGACGTTTCCAGCGAGCCTGGTCGGGGCGTGTACGGCTGCATGCATGCAACCAGGCCCGGCTGCTGCGCAGGCATCCAATCACCGCGAGCATGCATGCGGGGAGCCTGGCCCGGAGGAGATACGCCAACCAATCGGACCCTATGTTCCCCCGCCAACCAATCCGAGTTGGACCTACGCATGTACTGCGCCTCTACGGTGTTGTCTCTGCAGAACATACGGAGTAGATCGAGAAGGATAGAGCGCTGCTCTTGTCTGTTTTGCTTCTACTTGTTAGGGTCTGTTTGTTTCAGCTTTTAGGAAGCTTTTGGACCTCGGCTTTTCAACATTTCAAAAGCCAAAAAGCTCCCGGAAGCCAAAAGCCCAAAAGCACGTTTTGAGGAGCTTCTGTCTTTTGGGTTCCGAGAGCTTTTTGGCTTTTAGAAGGTTGAAAAGCCGAGGTTCAAAAGCTCCCAGGAAGTTGAAACAAACAGGCCCTTCCATTAGTATTGTTGTGTGCACCTTTGAAAGCTACCAAATTTTTATGTGGCCACATACTCATACACATAAGTGTATACAACCTATAAAAATTTGTACCTAGATCACTACAAGTTACTTTTTTTGCGATAACTTCTTTCATGGATTGTATTCTGCTAATGGACAGAGATACGAGTTATCACAAGTACAAATGATGCATATATTGTTTTAGCACAATCTGATTTGAATGAGCAATTTGCACATGCACAAGCTGTAAGTGGGTGATTTTGTGCTTAATTAACCTTCTTTCAAGTCTCTACATGTATCTTTATCTTTATCTAATAATAAAGTAGTAGGTAAAAAATAAAGATTAATTCAAAGATATGTCATAATTTTATAGAAAACTCCCTAATATTTTTTTCAAATCAACCCACCATCATTTATCTTTACTTCTAAGCGCCGACATGTAGACCACGCTTGTACCCGGCGATACACCAAGGACTCTACCACCACACATCAAAGTACGGTCAAACCTCGGATATGCCTGATTATACTGGTCGACATGCATGGACATCGAAGAGAACACCGAGTGGTATTCTGCTCCACTTTCTTCACCTAGAGCTAAGCAGCGGGTGGTAGAGCTTGATGGGGGTGTGCCGTTCGCGACGCCAGCCGGTTGGAGTTGAGAGCTCGGAGCGGGGTGCTAAGCAGCAGATGGCGGAAGCGGGCGGGCAAATCTATGTGAGGAGATAAGGTTAAGAGTTAGAGCTTGAACGGTTGGATGCATGAGAGCCATGACTTGGCAGCATGTAGTTGGTATCCGTCATCCGTGGATTCCGTTGCAATGCACGGACATATTTGTTAGTATTTAAATTAATTGTACATGTTCCATCATAATAAATATAACAACCTAGTTATCCAGACTTAGGAGGTTAGCGTTTTCTTATATTTACTAGCAAATGTGACCGTGCGTTGCTACGGGTCTCAAATATAACTATGACCAAAATATACAAGCATCTTTCTATCGTCACTAATCATAAGATTGTGTGGACTTTACCTTTGCATTACCAATTTCTTCCGTAGAAACCTAAGACATAATTTTTATGGGTTTTGTCAGGTATTTTATCTTTGATTACAAAGGCGCGCAGACACATAAGAAAATAAGAAAAATGCATTGAATAAAAATTAGGTTAAAAATGTGTTTAACCTAAATGACTCTTATGTGCAAATAAGGTCGGCCCAAAGTTGTACGGCAGATGTTGTGCTAAAAATGTATTAATAAACTTTGGACATAGGAACAGGGTTGCAACTTCGTCACATGCCGAATGCAGTGAAGACGATATATGTTGCCGAATGTTCTAGCGGAAGATTGATGGGCAGACTACTCCCACCATGTGAACCCAAAAGAATCAACATATAATATAACTCAATTTGACAAATGAGCAATGGTTTGAATTGGCCATACATGTTCATGTCTATATATCTACTTATAGTTCCAATGGGAGGTGGAGGGTTTTAGATCCAAGGAGTGGCCAAACTTAATTCTAGAATTCGTAATTCAGCAAAATTCTCGAAATCACTTATCAATCGACTCCACTTGTCCGTATTGTAATATTCCATTCTAGTTATCACAATTCTGTGTTGCAGGCTTCATAGCTATCTAAGGGACTTTTTAGGACAAGTCATGAAAGAAAATTGACAAATTGAATAAAATGTAGAGATACGGTAGAAATTGTTAGATTAATTGGGCCTTGGCCCATTTAAGTCTTAATTAATTAAAGAATTAAAGGTCCACTAATAAGTGCTAGGGAGTTAAATCCCGGATGGAAAGTCAACGGGAATCCTAACCAACTTGTGAAGTTGGTAAAAGGAGATGGGCGTGCCACGCGCGCGCGCTCGCTCGCCTCGCCGAGGCCGAGCCGAGCCGAGCCCGCTCTCTGTGTGATGAACATTTTGCCACAAATGACATTGATTGAGTCTTAAACGTTACCAGTAACTGCCGTTTTGATGGCTGAGAGTAACTGATGACGTTTAATGGCATTATTAGGCTGACCAATAACTGACGTCATTATGGCCATTGCTGCCTCATGCAGTGTCCAGGTTCACCCCCCTCCTCCTCTGGTCGCCTATATAAGAGGGGCTCTCTCCCATAGCCAGAATATACAAGCAATCTTCCTCCCTTGGTACTCCTTTCAGGAGACCTCTCTCTTCTCCCTGTTTCTGCTGCTCTCCTGCATTCCCAACGCAAGCCCTGCGCGCACTCTGCTTACGTGAGCAGTTGCCTCCGAACCTCACTGTCTAGTGATCCTGCTCGGGATAGGCGGGCGATAAGGTTTTTGGGGAGCGTACGAGAACGCGCCTGCTCGCTGCTGTGAACGACTACTTCCTGGTGGCCAACATCGTCAACCCGAACGACTACTTCCTGGTGGCCGTCTTCCTCACGTGAACGACTACGTCCCGGTGACCGTTCGAGGGACTCCACTACATCGACTCGCCACTTCACCGAACTAGATCGACTACTTCGAGCAAGGCCAGTCGAGGATGGTTAACACTATTCCTCCAGCTGGTGACGGCGCATCCGGTGCCTCCGGTACCGGCCCCGCCTCTGGGTACATCCTGAACATCCTTTTATTCTTGTTTCGGTTTCTCATGTTGTTCATGTTATTTGGGAGAATTAACTTGAACACTTGCACATGTTATGTCACCACTGGATCACTCACTGTTGTCATGAATTTGTTACTAATTTCTGGAATTAAAATATACCGAATGATGCCTGAATTTCTAACAGAAATATGGTTGAAAATTAGAGAATCTGAATAATACAGGATATTATCAATTTGGGTGTTTTGATAGGAAACATAGGAGTCTTCAATTATGTAGGCCCATGTTGCCAAAAAGTTAAACAAGCAACCATGCAACACAACCGATTTGCATCTAGCTCGCTCGCTCATGCGGGCAAATAAAAATGACGCCACGTATGCATAAACAACCAGCTCATATGCTCGTCCACTCATTTCTCATCTCACATCGTTGGCGGCCATTGTTATTCTGATCCTCTTTATAATTCTCAACACGAGCTATAGAAGAAGTGATCCAGGCATGCAGCTGGTCACAGCCTTGCGGGCGCACCAGAGAACCCGGAGCAGCAAGTCGGAAGCATCGTGCGCGGAGTTCTTCCGCGCCGCCGCCGCTAGCGCGCTGCTCCTGGACCACTTCTGATCATGCTGCCCCATCGAGAGCCTCCCCGTCGTCCTCGTGGCTCAGCTCCTCCACATGAGCTAGAGCAGTAATACCAATGATCATGATTATGAACTTAATGGACTACCCGCTACGAGGTGCTAAAGTCTGCGTCCAATGTCAATCACCATAATACTGATGTCATGGTGCTCGCTCCGGCAACCACATCCTCTCCTCTGCTCCAATTGCTCCGTGGCGCTCGCCTCGCCCCATCGCTAAGGAGAACGAATGGGAACCGTTGTGGACTCACCTCCGGACTCGGAGAAAATCGCAGGGAGATAACAGATCATGGCACAGTGGAACGGTGACATGCTGACGTAGGGAACCCACGTACCAAACGTAGTAAGTAGGTACGAAGAGGCAGAGATATACATGATGGAAGGACTGCCGATTCATTTACAAAAATACGAGGGGGTGTTTTGTAAAATTATGATGTACCGCTGAATCAATTGCCATGTCGAATCATATTCTTTCTTTTGTTAAAAATATCTACAAATATATTTGCAAACAAACATGCTGGCGTTTTCCTCATTTTGACGTGACGGATCGTAGCTACAATTATACACGTCCAAATAACCTGACCAATTGTGAACTGATGACCATTAGTTTCTTGCGGTGAAACATATATCCCAAGATTCGAGTCTAGGTTCATGGTAATGTTCTTATCGACAACGATCGGTTCAGTCTTTGATAAGTGCTCATAGAGTCAGAGTTTATGTAATTACGTGCATGTATTTATAATGATGAATGTACATATATTGTGAGCGTCTACGTATGTATTGGTCTTTGTAAAAAATATAATCAGTCCACATAAATATATTTAGAGATTAAGTACTCTAACAGCCGGTATTATGGCCGTTGCAGGTTTAATTTTAGAAGTAGTTAATAAGTGACTTAATCAATCACATTGAAATAATATGGTGAAATGGAGCTAGGGCCCAGAGTAGTACGGTCAACTATATGTAGTGTAGGCATTAGAGGAGCGGCATCTACATGACTCATGCTATTTTGTAATTGTACGTGTAAGCGGATGGTAGCAAAAACAAATACCATTTTACTGTCAATAACTAAGCAAAACTACATAGTTTTGTAGGCTTGAATCATATATACTTTTAGGAGGGCATGCCATTTCTATTTTTTCTATGAACATCATGGAGAGCACATGTCATTATGTAGAAGAGAATTATAACAACGAATTCTCGAGAGACCTCAAAATGGAGACTTACTACAAAAGGTGAAACATGACACCGCTAGAGAAATGCCGGTAGACTCGCACAAGTTATAAAAGTCACACGATTTTTTCACGCGTAATACGCGTGCCCGGCCGTGAGGATTCGAACCCATGATCTTCAGTCTCACGCGTTGCTTTCTTACCGTCCCACCTATGCATCACATATGACTAAGTGGAGAATATTTTCTTTAAAGTAACCCGTGGAGGCCCATTTAGTACCGCCTCAAACACCAGGCGGTACTAAAGTACCGGGCCAGGACACCGGCCAGTACTAAAATGCGACTTTTAGTACCGGCCGGTGTCTTGACCCGGTACTAAGGGGGTGTTTGTTTCAGCTTATGGCTGATTTTGAATGCTCGATTATGGATAATCTAAAAGCCAGACGGATTATGGATTATGGAAGTCATCCGATTTTTGAATTTCTCAAAATCGAGCCTTAAAAATCGGAAATAAGCTAAAATAAATACCCTCTAAAATGACTTCGGGGGGCCTTCAAGTTTCGACCCAATACTAAAATGGCTCCATGTCATTTTAGTACCAGGTCTTTTTATGACCGGTACTAACTGTAGTGGATGAATGTGTGTTTTTCCACTAGTGTGACGTGATATAGAATCAACAAACAAATCAAGAACGGACGATAGCTCGCCTAAACCAATAACGTAAAGCAAACTGAGGAAGAAATCCTACACAGACAAAAATAAGCATTATGGCTGTCCAGAAAGAATGCCAAACTGACAAAAAACAATGCAAGGCCTATGGAGATAGAGAGGCCGTAGAGGATTATGGCAAACTACGCGATATTGAAGACGTCGTTGTTGTCCGTCCATTCAAGAAAATGGACACTCAACAAAACCAACCAGAGAACGCTGACCCAGACCGCACTTTTTATATTTTAGCCCTTTTTTAAAGAATCTCACGTTTAGACCCCTGAAGGAGCGAATTGCGTTTTTGGACCCCAGGGGTCAGCGCCACGGTTCACGACGTCGAGGTAACACGTCTCAGCGTCGTTGGCTTACACGGCATTTCTATTTCAGTTATGTTATGCTTATATGAAAACCAACCCTTCCATGCAAACTTTAAAAACCAACATGCATGGGGACATGCATGGGAGGTGGGAGAGGGAATTTGCAAAATCACAGGGAAGGTGGGAGGGGGGATTGGAAAAATCAACATGCATGGGAGGTGGGAGGCTTATTGGATCAACATCGTGTAGATCAGATTGTGGTTTCTAAAGTTTACACGGAGGGTTTGGTTTTCATCTGATACGTTGCCAAACATGTTATGTAAAGGTTAAACTATCAACCTAACTATCATGAACATTTCTATTTCAGTTACGTTATGCTTAGACAGAATATAACATGTTATGTAAAGGTTACACTCAACATAACTATCATTAATAGATCATGGATAACATTCACGACTGGACTATTTTACTACCATTACATATCCACCTAAGCCTCTTAATAAAATTTAATTAGGCTCGATTTACTCCCCTAGGATTTATCTTTTTTCTCTCCACTAACAAGATGAATTTTAAATTCAAATTTTGTGAGACAATATAAAATATGATACTTTATGTTATTTTCATAGATTGAAACATTTAATATAAAATTGATCACAGGGGTAAAAAATTACACAAAAATAATTATAAAAAAATCATAATGCATTTTTATAATATCGGGCATCATGTTATAAGTCATCTAAAATTTAAACTTAAAACTCAACTTATTGAAAGTGCATCTGGACACTTAAATCAATTTTGGTGATTAATGACGATAGAAATTTGGATATAATGCTTTGGATAAGTTGTGCAGGAGTAAAACAAAAAGGAAAGAAAACAAATGAGAAAGGAAGGTCTCCAACTCGTATCTATATGGTGGTGGATTCAAATGAAGGTTTTAAATTTATTTTACGGTTTGAATTTGAGTATAGGACCACCGTACTATCAAGAGAGACAGGTAACACATGAAACATGTGACTTTGATGCTCAAGAACATTTCCAAACATCTCCTTGAGTCACCTCGAACAAACCACATACATTTCTAACCCTTGCAGCCTTGTTGTCGGACATTTCCGGCATGCATCGGAAATTTCCGACATTCACCAGAAATTTCCGACACACACCGTATATTTCTGAACTCGCTTCCACATTGACTTTCCACCAGGCATTTCCGGTGCTTGGCGGAAATCTCCGGCCAATGCGACGGAAATTTCCGGTGATCCCGAGCGGAAATTTCTGACAGAACTCGACCTAACGGTCACATTTGGGTGAGAGCTATAAATACCACCCCTTTCCTCCAATTACCAGTTGGCCACTTCATTTACTCGAACTCTAACTTCTCCCAAGCATTCTTGAGCTCCTCCAACTCCCCTTTCCTTAACTCCCAAGTGTTTGGTGGTAAGTTGGTGAGAGAGTTGAGCTTGTGAGCAACTTGAGCATTCACTCCTCTCTTGAGCATCAAGTTCGTGCTCTTCTGGTGATTCATGTTTGTTACTCTTGGGAACTCGGGAACTCGTTCCCTAGACGGTTAGGCGTTACCGAGAGCATCCAAGCAATGCTTGTGGATTTTCCTCGGAAGTTTGTATCACCCCATCCTGTGTGGATTTACTAGTAAGTTCACTTAACTCTGTGGTGATTAAGTGGAGGAAAGTGGCTTGGTGTGTATAAGCCGGCCTTTCGTAGGCCCTCAATGGAGACGTAGCTTCCTGTGTGGAAGTGAACTTTGGATTAAATCTTGTGTCTCCTTGTTGGCTTGTGTTCTTCGTGTTTATCTTGTTCTTGCGAGCTTGTTCACTATTTCATCTCGTTCTTTTTATCTGTAAGGTTTCTGGTGCATGTGAAGGTACTAAAGGTATAACAACATCTAGTACAACAACTTGATTTATATAGATTGTTTTTAGCTTCTTGCATTTAGCTTGTAATTTATCATACTCGCTATCACCGAAAATTTTTGGTGATTCAGCGGAAATTTCTTGTGGCTACCGGATATTCCAGCTCATCTAACTTTTGGTCGACTTGTTTGTGATAATTTTCAATTGCGCCTATTCACCCCCCTCTAGGCCTAGTGTTGATCCTTTCAATTGGTATCAGAGCCTAATCCCTTGATTAAGGCTTAACCGCTAAGGGGAAAACACTATGGCATCTTCCGAGGAAGACTCTAGTATTGGTGCTTCCGCGGTCAAGGAGGACCGTCCTGTTGTTGTAGAAACAAGCTCAAGCGATGATGATCTTGACATAAGCGACATTGATGAAAGCTTGGATAAAGAAGAGAAGAAAAGAAAGAGAAGAGAGAAAATGAAGAAAAAGATTCAAGAGAAGGTCGAGAAGAAGGATCAAAAGCTTCTCAAGAAGAAGTTGAAAGAAAAAGAAGTCTTTGAAGGACTTCACTCCATGTCTCACAAATATGAGACATTCTCTTCTAACAAAACTTTCGATCCTTTTAGTCTAGCTTTCACATCGGTTCCCATGGGCAAAGTTCCTCGCTTTGATGGGAGTGACTATGCTCGTTGGAGTGATGATATGAAGATGTATTTGTATGGTCTTCACCCTTCTCTTTGGACTATTGTGGTTGTAGGTGTTGACAAGAATGCCAAACCGAGTCGAGAGCAAGAGCATGACTCCTTTCGCAACGCTCAAGCTGTGATGGTGCTTAGGAGTGCTCTAAACTCCTATGAGTATAACAAGATTAGAGGAATTGAAGTTGCGAAGGACATTTGGGAAACTCTTCAATTGTCTCATGAAGGCACATATGTTGTCAAGGAAGACAAAATTGATCTTCTACAAGGAGAGCTAGAAGCCTTTGTCATGAAGAAGGATGAAACTCTACAACAAATGCATGATCGGTTGAACTTCTTGAGACAGAGATAAGGATGCTCAGTAGAAAGGATTGAGATGAACACAAGGTCACCAAGAAGATGCTTAGAGCATATGCTCCAAGGAACCCAATGCTAGCCACCATGATTAGAGACAAGAGAAAGTTTAAGAAAATGCTACCCATGGAATTGTTCAACAAATTGCAATACCATGAGATGAACAATTTGGATGTAGCAAAGTCAACCGAGCAAAATGAAGTGAAAACCATAGCCCTCAAGGTCGAACCAAGCAAGAAGGATGAGTCTAAAAAAATCCATCTCAATCTAAGAAGAAGGAAGACTCAAGTGACAAAGATAGCACCAATGAAGAAACCGCCATGATGCTGAAGAACTTCAAAAGGTTCATGAAGACAAGAGGTCTATCTCTCAAAGAAGATGCTATGAGTGTGGTGAAAAAGGTCACTACATTGCTGATTGTCCTCGCAAGAAGAATGACAAAGAAGATAAGAAACCAAAGGACAAAGTCTATGACAAAGAGAAGAGATACAAGGAGAAGAGCAATGAGTACAAGAAAAAGAATGGTAGTGCTCATGTTGGTGAAGTTTGGGATTCTAGTGATGATTCCGACGATGAAGGAATGAAAACTCTTGCCATTAAAGCTCCTACATCAACACCAAGACTCTTCAACAACTATTATGATAGTGATGATGATTCTCCCATGTGCCTTATGGCTCAAGGAACCAAGGTACTAAATGCCTCCACTCCTCTTTTGTCTACTCTCTTAACACCTAGTGATATAGAAAGTGACCTAGATGAAGAGGAAGCCGAATATGATAGAAACATGATAAGGAAATATGGAAAAAATGGCTACGATCGAATTAAAAAAAACTGTTAGAGCAATTGGCTAAAAGAGATGAATCTCTTGATAGGCAAGAGCAAGTGCTCATTCTTGAGAAGGAGAGAAATCTTGTCATTAAAGAGACTCTAGTTGAGGAGAAAGTTAAGGTTGAGAAGTTAACATGTGACTTGTCACTTGTTAATGACTCACATGAGAGGATGTCTAAGGAATTAACTTTAGCAAATGACTCTCTAGCTAATCTTAGGAATGAACATAGTGAGCTTCAAGAAAGACATTCAAGCCTAAATGTTAAATTCAAAGACCTTGAAGCTAACTTTGGCACTCTTTGGGAAAGCACCAAAACTAACTCCAAAACCAATATTGATCCAAATGTTTCTACTAGTGAAGGTTGCTCAAGATGTTATAAGATTGATGTAAATGCTTGTGATACTAACCTTGCTAATCTAGAAGAGAAAATCAAAGCTAAGTATGCTCAAATTCAAGAGTTGACCAAGGCTATTATCAAAGACAAGGCAAAAGGTAAGAGTGAGTTTGAGTCCCATCCGGCATATAAAGCCGAAAGATATCTTAGTATCAAGGATGGACTCGGATTTACTAGAGGTGGAAAAGCAAATGGCACAAGATTGTTGAAGGGACATGAGGTGCCTTTGTTCAAGAAGGGTACCAATCTTGAAGATTTGATGAACATTGCTCATGGTGTGTCAAAGGTGAAACCATTGGAGCCAAGTCAAGTGTTGAGGCACCATGCAAGGAAGCTAAGGACTCAACCAAGGCAAAGAAGAATAAGAATGTCATTGAGCACACACCATCTCCTAACTACACCATTGATTACACGGTCATGTGGGATCACAATGGGAAGATGGTGGTGAGATATGTTGGCGCTCATGTCAAGAATATGCTGAGAAGTGTTTGGGTGCCTAAGATATCTAGTGCTAACACTCAAGGAACCAACCTCTTTTGGGTACCTAAATCCAAAGCTTAAACTTATTTTGCTGGCATATTCCTCCGGTGGACCTTCTTGGTTGCTTGATAGTGGATGTTCAAATCATATGACCGGAGAAAGGAATATGTTTGCCAAGTTGGAAGAATATGACTCATCCATTGAAAAAATTACTTTCGGTGACAACAATCATGGTGATGGTAGGACAAGGTGAAGTTGCTATCTCAAATGATTCATCTCTCTCCAATGTTTATCTAGTTGATTCTTTGGGATAAAATTTGTTGTCGGTATCACAACTTTGTGAAAAATGCTACAATTGTCTCTTTACTAATGAGAGTGTGAGCATTCTTAGAAGGGAGGATTCCTCTATTGCTTTTACGGGTCAACTTAAGGGAAAACTTTATTTGGTTCATTTCACAACTACTTAAGTGGAACCGAAGACTTGTTTAGTGGCAAAATCTAGCTTGGGTTGGCTTTGGCATCGCCGGCTAGCCCATGTTGGCATGAGGAACTTGGCCAAACTTCAAAAGGATGACCACATTCTAGGACTAAGAAATGTTGTTTTTGAGAAAGATAGGTTATGTAGTGCATGTCAAGCCGGAAAGCAAGTTGGTGCTCCTCATCCACCCAAGAACATATTGACTAGTTCAAGACCCTTGTAGTTGATTCACATGGATTTATTTGGCCCGATTGCTTATATTAGCATTGGTGGCAACAAGTATGGTCTTGTCATTGTAGATGATTTTTCTCGCTTCACATGGGTATTCTTTCTACAAGACAAGAGTGAAGCTCAAGGTATTATCAAAAACTTCATTGGAAGAGCTCAAAATGAATTTGAGTTGAAAGTTAAGCGTATGAGAAGTGACAATGGAACAGAATTCCAGAATCTCAATGTTGAAGAATTTCTTGATGAAGAAGGGATCAAGCATGAGCTCTCCGCCCATATACTCCTCAACAAAATGGCATTGTTGAGAGGAAGAATCGGACTTTGATTGAAATGGCAAGAACCATGCTTGATGAGTACAAGACTCCGGATATCTTTTGTGCCGAGGCGATCAACACGGCTTGCCATGCCGCAAATCACCTCTATCTTAAAAAATACTTGGGCAAAACTCCCTATGAGAACCTCACCGGTAACAAACCAAAGGTGCATTACTTTAGAGTTTTTGGTTGTAAATGTTACATTCTTAACAAGAAGGCCAAAAGCTCCAAGTTTGCACCTAAGGTTGATGAAGGCTTTCTACTTGGTTATGGTACTAACGAACATGTCTATCGTGTCTTCAACAAAAACTCCGGTTGCGTTGAGGTCACGGTAGACGTAAAATTTGATGAATCAAATGGCACTCAAGTAGAGCAAGTTGACAATGACCTTTTAGATAATGAAGAACCAGCGAGCCAATCCACCATGAGAATGAGACTAGGTGAAGTGAGGCCTCATGAAGCTCAAGTTGAAGATGAAGAAGAAGCTCAAGCTCCTGAAATCAATTTTAGCATTAATCCATCATCATCTACAAGAGTTGAACCACCAAGCTCTTCTCAAGATCAAGTTCAAGTTCATGGTGACGATCATGATCATGGCAATGATCAAGGGGGAGTTTAAGGTGATGATACTCAAAATGATGTATCTCATGTTGAAAATGATGATGATGGACCTAACCAACGTCAATCAACATTTCCTCACCCAAGAGTTCACCAAAGTGTGCAACGGGATCATCCCGTTGACAATATCCTTGGGAGCATCCAAAGAGGGGTAACTACTCGTTCATGTTTAGCAAATTTTTGTGAAAGTTACTTGTTTGTTTCCTCTTTGGAACCTCTCAAGGTGGAAGACGCTCTTGGAGATGCGGATTGGGTCATTGCTATGCAAGAAGAATTAAACAACTTCACAAGAAATGAAGTTTGAGAATTGGTCCCAAGGCCCAAGCAACATGTTATTGGCACCGAGTGGGTTTTCTGGAATAAGCAAGATGAAAATGGCATTGTCACAAGAAACAAAGCTAGATTGGTTTCTCAAGGTTTTACTCAAATTGAAGGTCTAGACTTTGGTGAAACATATGCTCTGGTGGCAAGGCTTGAATCCATTCGTATCCTTTTAGCCTATGCCACTCATCATAACTTCAAGCTATAACAAATGGATGTGAAGAGTGCATTCTTGAATGGGCCTCTCTCCGAATTGGTATATGTGGAGCAACCACCGGGTTTTGAAGATCCCAAGCATCCCGACTATGTTTACAAACTCCGTAAGGCGCTTTACGGGCTCAAGCAAGCCCCAAGAGCATGGTATGAATGCCTTAAGGGATTTATTCTAAAAAATGGATTTGTAATGGGCAAAGCCGATTCTACTCTTTTCACTCAAAAAAGTAGACAATGATTTATTCATTTGTCAAATTTATGTTGATGATATCATCTTTGGGTCTACTAATGAAAAGTTTTGTGAAGAATTTAGTAGGATCATGACTAAGAGATTTGAGATGTTCATGATGGGTGAATTGAAATTCTTTCTTGGTTTTCAAATCAAACAATTGAAGCATGGAACTTTCATATGTCAAACTAAATATACAAGTGATATGCTCAAGAAGTTTGACATGGCCAATGCTAAGCCAATCAAGACTCCTATGCCCGTGAATGGTCATCTTGATCTCAATGAAGAAGGAAAATTGGTCGATTGAAAGGTATACCGCTTCATGATTGGTTCTTTGCTTTACCTTTGTGCATCTAGGTTGGATGTTATGCTTAGTGTGTGCATGTGTGCAAGATTTCAGGTCAATCATAAGGAATGTCATTTAATGGTTGTTAAAAGAATCTTTAGATATTTAGTGCATACTCCAAACCTTCGCTTGTGGTATCCCAAGGGATCCACTTTTGATTTACTTGACTACTTCGATTAAGATTATGCAGGTTACAAGGTAGATCGAAATAGTACAATGGGGACTTGCCAATTTCTTGGTCGGTCATTGGTGTCTTGGAGCTTTTAGAAACAAAATTCCGTTGCGCTATCCACCACCGAGGCCGAGTATGTTGCAGCCGGTGCTTGTTGTGCTCAACTACTATGGTAGAGGCAAACCTTGAGTGACTTTGGTTGTGAGTTCAAACATATTCCACTCTTGTGTGACAATGAGAGTTCCATCAAACTAGCCAACAACCTAGTCCAACACTCAAGAACCAAGCACATTGACATAAGACATCATTTCCTTAGAGATGATGAAGCCAAAAGGAGATATCGCCCTAAGCCATGTGGGATCCGATAAACAACTAGCCGATATCTTCACCAAGCCCCTTGATGAGCAAATGTTTTGTTCTTTGAGGAGTGAGCTAAATATCTTGGATTCTTGTAACTTGGCTTGACATATTGCACATGGCTGAGTGATTGTAGTATAGGTTTCTTGAAAAACAAAAGCTTACAAAACTATGTGTGTTTTTGTGTTTCAAAAATTTGGCTCTTGATCCTTGAACCCGTCAACTCAATTGTGACCATAATTCTTCGTGATTGATTGTGGCTGGTCACCTATTGGGTAGATATCTGGTTCGGTAGCACAATGTCAATCATCTCTCTTTAGCTGTCCAATCTCACTTCGATCTATCTCTCTTTTCCTGCCACAGATTACCGGAAATCTCCGATAAACATCGGAAATTTCTGGCTAATGCGACGGAAATTTCCAGTGGTCATCGGAAATCTCCGGTAGTCTGTGTTCTCCGGGCATCTGGCAGAAATTTCCGGTCCCTCAACGGAAATTTCCGGTGGCTGGTGAATCTTAACCCCTTCTTAACCCTAGCCTCTCTTGGCTCTCTCTCATATTCCTCATACACACCGCCTCTCTCTATTCCTCCACCTCTCCCATGGCGATTTCGCCCTTCCACCACTAAAATCTTTCAAGGATTGGTGTTTTGCTTCGTCAAGGATTCATCAAGGCCGAGGGAACCTCTCTCCCTCATCTTCCTCCGTTCGTTCTTCGGTTTTCAAGTGGTTTCAAGGTATCCCATCTTGGTTCTCGAGCTCAAGCCCTAGGTTCTTCAATATATGTTCATGATCATGCCCTTGTACTCATATCCAATGCTCCTATATGGTTTATGTGTCTTGCATTGCAAATTATAGTGAGATCCTTCATGAAACTTACTTCATAACTAGGGTTACCCGATCTCCTTTTTAAGAATTTTGTAGCCCTTTCCCCTGTGCAATATTTGTTCTATCATGTCTACATTGCATAGATCTACAATCCTTAGAACTTTCATCAAGTATTTGATAGACCATGAGAATCGAGATTTGGATTTCCGCCTGTCGGAAATTTCCGTCGTTTTATCGGAAATTTCCGGTAACTATCGGAAATTTCCGGTAAATCCATCGGAAATATCCGACAGACAGGAACTCACTTCTCGCTTCTCATGTCCTGTTAGGTGCTTTATCCCTTCCTCTTGTTCCTATCTAGCTTATGTAATTCTATGCTCTTGATTCAGGTCAAGCTCTCATGGATCCCAATGATCCCAATGTTACGAAAGAAATAGTGAATGATATTTTGTGTGAGAGGAGGACAAAACGTCGACTTGATTCCTATGCACCTCCTCCTGCCACCACTTCACCTTCTGATGATACTGCTGAGGAAAACCCCATAGAGTCAGTTCCTCGAATGACTACTGCCAGTGGTCGTGTGAATCTGGGTGCACACAAATCTACTAGGAGTCAACCCTCTCGTGCTGCCCGTAACATCTCTCAAGCTCCTCAAACTGTCAATGTAGTTCAAGGTGGTCCTCTTCCTCCTCGTCGCAGCAAGGCTCAACCCATACGAGGCAAAGGAAAATGCTCACGTGGTGCTAGCTCCTCTAGGCCGCAGCCTAGGCATGAATCTGAGGAAGAAGGTGATGAACCGGATGAAGCTCAAATTCACATGGCTGGTATGCAAGGGCTTGATGATGAGAATCGACTGAAACTCGAGTGCCCTCAAACTCCTCCAAGGATTACTCCGCATTCTCAAGGCTATACTCAAGTGAGTGAATGTCCCAAGAAGCGTGCTCCTATCACCGGTCTTGGTGGAGTTATGCCTAGACTGCCATAAACTATAAGGAGCAAGTTGTTGCTTGTCGAGACAAGAGAAGAGAGGAGTGCTCGCTTATCTTTGCGAAGGATAGATCCATTGACTATTGTCACACCTGGATTTACACAGAAACCCAAATGCTGCCATATGTGTGCCCAGGATGTCCACAGAACACATACAACCAACAAAAATGGAAAATTAGAGTACATATGCTCGAATAAAACATTTTACATCAGAGTTTACCTAAATAAAGCACAACGGAAGTCTATGTATTAATTCTCTTGACACGTAGAGCCTCAAGTCCACAGGAATACCAACTGGTTGACCACAGCTCAGAAGTATGGAAGATCTTCAGAAAACTCAGTGGCTATCTCAATCACTGATCCATCTGTTACCCATCCGGGATATTGTTGAATAATGGCAAGTGTAAGTAAAACATTTACTTAGCAAGTATAGCACGGGTATATGAAGGCTCAAAATAAGGCTAGACTCGGCTCCACTGCATTAGCATTTTTAGTTGGTTCATTTTAACATTATCCAAATTACTACAAGTGAATGAATACCCAGTTGCAACCCAAATAATAAAGTATAAGTGTCATTAAGCATAAATAAACTTCAACTTCTAATAAAAAAGGATCCAGGCCGCTCGTGACCCTGAGCAAGGCTATCATGATAGATTTTACACTCTGCAGAGGTTTCACCCTTTACCCACCAGTCGCGTAAAAGTTCAAAGGAACTTTGCACCCAACCACGCACATCAACACTTCTGAGGTGTGACTGCATAGGGACGCTACGAGGTTTTTCACAAGACACCCTAACAAAATAGTAGCCACTATGGTACAACACAGGCAGCAAGATCCAAGGCACCGAGATTGACTGACTCTCAGGGTGCAGCGATAAGAGGGTCAATGGTGTCCAGAGCGCGGGCACGCATGCCAACAAGTAAAAGAGCGCGACGTGCGGAGTTCTCATACCACAGGGACTCCCAACACGGTGTTGTGCCTGACAAGACATAGCCGACGGTACCCCCGTCCTCGGTGGATCAAACCATACTCTCATGAGTGCTTCCCATAGCGCCGCCATCCCCGTCGGTATCTACTGTCAAGCTAGAGCCGTACAAGTTACTTGACCAAGACCAGAGCCATAATAGTTCTAGCGATGGCGATAGGCTCCTGGGTTGCCGCTTTAAGAACCGGACCTTAGGGAGAGACACGGGAGCAAAGCACACAGCACATGCCCAGTTCCCTGAACCATGTCGCTAAAAAGCAAGTTTTATCATTAAGTTAAAGTGAACCATTAAGTCATGATTAATAATATAACAATGATGAAAGTAGCTGCGCATAGCAAAGATTCTACCCATATGCAATAATCCCAAGGTGACAAGGACAGGGGTATACAAACTAGGTATAACCTTAATAGGACGTCAATTTAGACACATGCATATGAAAGTAAAGGTATGTAAAAAGTGAGTTTAGGTAGCAAGGATTGTCCGTGCTATAACTTACCTTCATCCAACAAAGATACCGCTACTCAGAGTCTTCAACTCTTGCTCCTTTAATCTTCAAGTCACTCGAACTTTGCTTCTTCTTCTTGAAACCTCTTGATGACGTTTCTCTACTCACAGCAATCATCGAGCACCACAAGTAGCTAACAAGCGAACAAACAATATACAACTAAGAATAGTACACCAATCAAAGGAAAAGCTTTAAAAAAGCGCACTAAAGGATAGGGCTCGAGGCTATGGTCACGTGAGCGCAAGAATCGCCGAAAACAGAGCTACGGTTGAAAAGATACAACAATCGAAAGATTTGGATTATAAAAGAAAACAATAGACTATATGCTTGATTAATTTTAATTAAATAAATAATATAAAAGATATTTCAGAGAAACATCTTATGTTGGAATAAATTCAATTTTATTTGAATTTGTAAAACGAGATAAAACTAATCATATTTATTTATAATTGTTTATGTACAAATTATACCAAATTAAACATTAATTTGGAGTAAAACATGTGAGAGAATCTAATCAAATAATAAGATATTCCGTGCTTAACTAGCCAATATTATATTTAGAACATATTAATGTTGATATTATTCAAATTAATATTTAATTATGAAAACTTGGAGTGAAACTCTAATTGTCTTTTAATTAGAAAATTGATTTAATAAATTATTAAGCAAGTTAACATTAGGTTATCAAAACCGAGATATAACCTAGTTAAGTTTTATTTATAAAACTAATTGGATAAATATTAATCAAATTAATATTAACAAGAAAACCGAGTGTAAACCTTAATTAGATTTTAATTAGGAAAATATATTTGGATAACCTTTAATCAAAATTGACATTAAATAAAATTTAGAAACACATGACATAGTAAATGTCGGTGCTAACACGTAGCTCATGTTGATATGAATCGAACGCAACTTGAACGAAGCGAATCGGAGTTAAAACGTGAAATCTATGGGCTAAATGGGATTCCGGGGATCTATACGTGATTAACTATAGCCGGCAGGGGGTAGCTCGCAAGATTTGCAAGACTCAGTGAATAATTGCTGAGAATATGGGAAAACTCGGGGTTCGCTCCGTAAAAATGGCTCGGGTTGGGTTTATGAGTGAAGGGGAAAAACTTGCAGGGGGTTATCTGCAATTTTTGCAAGACACAGGAGGGATCTAAAGGTTTCGCGTTTTCCCGAGGGCCTATTCGCAAAAGGGATTCGTCTTCCTCCTCGAGACAGCATAGGAGCTTCGCCGGCGCTCCATGGCGGCGCTGCTCTCCGGTGACTGGGTGGACTAGGACGGCGGCTTGCCGGCGCATGGGAGAGAGGGGGCAAAGGGGAATGCGTAGAGGCGCTCACCGCCCGAGAAGATGGCCGAGCTTTGGCCCGCGGCGGAGACAGATGACCGGCGGTGAGGCGCGCTCGCGGGGAAGGGGGTTCCGGCGGTGGAACATCGACGAGAGGCGGCGGCGAAGCTCCATAGCGACGTGGGGGTGCTCGAGGTGCCCTCGGACCGTCCCGATGACGAGCGGAGGCGGCGAGACGACGTCAATGGCGGCGGCGGCGGCGTTGCGGCTCCGTGCGAGAGAGGTGAGGCACGACGAGGCGGGTAGGGCACGCGGCTCGAGGGGGCTGGGGTTTATAGGGGCGCGGGACTGTGCTTGGCATGGCGCGCACGCCGAGGCGGTGGCGGCGGTGGCGCAACGCTGATTGCGGCGGCAGCGCGCGAGCTGGGGAAGGAAGGAGGGGGCGCCGCGGGGTGGGCTGCGTTAGCGAGTTGGGCCAGTTGGCTTGCGGGCTGAGGCGTGAGGAGGCAGCGGTGGGATGGGCCGGCGGAGCAGTGGGCTGCGCGGGGGAGGCTGGGTGGAAGGGGAGGTGTGGGCCGCGGGGCGCGCTTGGGCTAGGGGGGAGCAAGCCGGGAGGGAGCTGGGACGAGCTGGGGAGTTAAGGGGGCAGAGCAGACTCGACCCGAGGGGAAGAGAGGGAGGTTAGGGATTGGGTTGGGTTTCGGCCCGGCTAGGTTTTAGGTTTTTCTTTTCCCCCTTTTTTAATTTTTAGAAGAAATTTTCCAGTGCAAAGAATTATCTAGAAAATCCTTGATAAATAACTTGAGCCCTGAAAAATACTCCAAAAATTCCAAAAATCCCGAGAAAAATCCCAGAGGATAAGTTGGACACGAGGAACCCGAATAATATATTTGGAGCTCATGAAAGAGGTTTTTGGCACCTTCCAACAATTGGAATTAGCTATAGGAAAATAGGAATAAATCCGAGAAAAATCTGGAAAATTCCTATTAGGCTTCTAAACGTATTTTAGAAAATTTTGCACACATAAAACCACTAAATGCAACCAGAATGAATGCATAGCACACATTGTTAAACCTGCATTGTTTTATTTTAATTTAGAAAAAATGTTTTTCCCCGTACTAAGTTCCCTGTAAATTAAATAAAGTTGAGGAAATTTTTAAAATTATGGGAAAATCTTTATTTAATTATTATTTAAAAACACATCCTGAAATCCAAAAATTTCAGGGTGTGACAACTATAGGTTTCACACTCAGTTTCATGTGGATTTCTATTCCTCAGTGCTTCTTAGTCGAACGACGCCTATTGTTGATATGCAATGGATTGATTGGAAGTATATGGAGGAGGCTCGCCACCCTGACTTTGATCTTGTCATCCAAGTGTGCAAAGAAAAGGGTGTGTATGATCTCATGGGCTTTCAATATGATTGGAATGAGGAGATTGTGTTTCAATTTTATGCTACCCTATACCATCGTCCCGCTACTAACAAGATCTATTGGATGACCGAGGGAACATGGTATGAGGCAACATTTCAGGATTTTGCTCACCTCCTTGGATTTGGCCGTGCTGATTGGGAGAAACCATCGATCTTCAATGCTCGCACTCTCTATGTTGACGAAATCCAATTCATGCACATGGAGGGAACAACGGCGGATGGATGGATTCACAACTTGCAGCCATTTTACCATTACATGAACAAGTTGCTTCGTGCCACCCTCACTATCAAGAAAGGTGATGGATCATTGAAGGTGCATACACAGAACCTTGTAGCTCGCCTTTGCCGTGATGGTGATGACTTTAGCGTCTCAGACTTTATTTGGAATGAGATCATTGAAGGTGCATCGGACTCCGAGCATTGCCTCCCATATGCTCCATATGTGATGTACTTGATTGAGACCACCACCAAGACGGTGTTTCCCAAAGATCACTCTCACAAGCGTCTTCGGATCATGAAGAAAAGAGGCACAACTCCTCATCAGGCTCTTCGTACCACTAGGAAAAGCAAGCGCCCTCCTCATGCTGAGTCCTCTAGTGCCGCTACAGCTAGGATGGTTGGGGCTGCTTGCACTTTTCGCTTAGCTCCACCACCTCCTCGCCACAAGCAAAGCAAGGTCATGAAGGCATTTCATTCTTTGTTCCAAATCTGCAAGCATAATGCCGTGGAGATCAACAAGAACCAAAGGGGTATCAAGCAACTTCAAGCTCATGCCAGTCTTCCTCACTCCCCCATTCGTGAGCTTCCAAACTTTGAGGAGCCTTGGTCAGATTTCGAAGATAAAGAAGGTCCTTCAAGTCCTCCTCCTGCTGCTGCTCCCTCGCGCCGTCGCCGTCAAGCTTCCATCCGTATTGAAGATGACGATACCGATGATGACGAGCACTACAAGGGAGATGGTGTGTACACTGATGATGATGGTGGTGGTGATGAAGACAGTGAGGCCACCCATGATGAAGATGACGAGTGATCTGCACTAGTCTTGTTTCTTTCCTTTTTGGTGCTTGATGCCAAAGGGGGAGAAAAGTTTATGATCATGTCGTCTTGTATCTTAATTGCAAACCTTATGTTATTGTGCTACTGAACTTTGTGTGAACTATATGGTGTGTTAGACCTGTTTTATTTGCTACCTTTCTATCATATGATGTGTTAGAATTGTTAAAAGTTGTTGTGGGTGACTTGTTCCTTTGTTCTCAGCAGGTTTATCGGAAATTTCTGATAACTGGCGGACTTTTCCGGTCAAATGCGATGGAAATTTCCGCTAGTTTCATTAGAAATTTCTGATAAATAGGCCAAGGAATTATTTGTTTGTTTATTGTGCTATATCCTGTCATGTGCATCACGTTGATTTCTTCACACAAAGCACTTGAATGCAATACTCTTGAGAAGTTCTTACTAAATATGTGAATAAGCATTTGAGGCGATTAAAATTGAGCTTGCACACATTTAGGGGGAGCCTCTTTAAAGTATATTGGACGCAAAACATGGTTATTATGTCTATCTCATGAAGTCAAATTTATGTTGTCATCAATCACCAAAAAGGGGAGATTGAAAGTGCATCTAGACACTTAATCAATTTTGGTGATTAATGACGATAGAAATTTGGATATAATGTTTTGGATGAGTTGTGCAGGAGTAAAAAAAAAGGAAAGAAAGAAATGAGAAAGGAAGGTCCCCAACTCGTATCTATATGGTGGTGGATTCAAATGAAGGATTTAAATTTATTTTTCGGTTTGAATTTGAGTATAGGACTACCGTACTATCAAGAGGGACAGGTAATCCGTGAAACATGTGACTTTGATGCTCAAGAACATTTCCAAACATCTACTTGAGTCACCTCGAACAAACCACATACATTTCTAACCCTTGCAGCCTTGTTGTCGGACATTTCCGGCATGCATCGGAAATTTCCGACATTCACCAGAAATTTCCGACACACACCGTATATTTCCGAACTCGCTTGCACGCTCACTTTCCACCAGAAATTTCCAGTGCTTGGCGGAAATCTCCAGCCAATGCGACGGAAATTTCCGGTGATCCCGAGCGGAAATTTCCGACAGAACTCGACCTAACGGTCACATTTGGGTGAGAGCTATAAATACCACCCCTTTCCTCCAACTACCAGTTGGCCACTTCATTTACTCGAACTCTAACTTCTCCCAAGCATTCTTGAGCTCCTCCAACTCCCCTTTCCTTAACTCCCAAGTGTTTGGTGGTAAGGTTTCTGGTGCAGGTGAAGGTACTAAAGATCTAACAACATCTAGTACAACAACTTGATTCATATAGATTGTTTTTAGTTTCTTGCATTTAGCTTGTGATTCATCATACTCGCTATCACCGGGCTACCGGATATTCCGGCTCATCTAACTTTTGGTCGAGTGGTTTGTGATAATTTTCAGTTGCACCTATTCACCCCCCCTCTAGGCCTAATGTTGATCCTTTCACTTATCCATGAAGAAAAAACAAATCTTATTATCAGGGGTAGATTAGACCAACTAAATTAGTTTAGGGAACTAAAATGAGCCTAAATTTTGTTGATAGGGTTAAACGAACAAAGTGGATAAGTGAGGATAAAATGGTCTTTTTTTCCATGATATGGTACGTGTATGTAAGCCCCAAAACAACATAGCTACACATCGAGTTTTAGATAGTTAATAATAATAAGTGTTAGCACACAATATATTTTAATTAACAACACTACACGTGAGCCGTCCACTATGCTATCTCTGTTCTAAATTATACTACCTCTATTCTAAATTATAATTCATTATAATATTTTTAAATATATAGTATTTAGAAAAGCTAAAACGATTTATAATTTGAAACGGAGAGAATAATAAATAAGATGTGCGTTTTTCATTAGATATGGAGACCCTTTTTTCTCAACTCCAATGAAGAGAGGCCATTTTTGTATGTGCTATATATAGTTAGTTCACTATAGGAAACCGGACGTGGGCACTCGGCAAAGACACAAAAACACTCGGCAAACTCTTTGCCGAGTGTAACGGTCTCATGGTAAATTGAGTGACGGCAAAGGCGGCCTTTGCCGAGTGTTTTTTATCGGGCACTCGGCAAAGTCTTTGACGAGTGTCAGATCTGACACTCGGCAAAATAAAGCACTAACAGACGGCCGCGCACTACGGGAAACCCCGTATATGCCGAGTGTCAACGTCTTTGCTGAGTGCAATCCATCGGGCACTCGGCAAGAGTGTCAAAAAAGAGACACTCGGCAAACATAAGACACCGGCTAATCCAAGCATTTGCTGAGTGTGACAGACAAACCCACTCGGCAAACAAGAAACACTCGGCACATCCACGGTTTTGCCGAGTGTCGGACCCCAGACACTCGACAAAGGGCATGCACTTGTTTGCCGAGTGTTTGGTGGATTAGTTTTTGCCGAGTGTTTGGTGAATTAGTTTTCAAATTATATAAAAAGAAAAAAGTCTAAAATTCATGAGATTTGTCAAAACCTCATAATATCATATGTGGAGGCTGTGGTACAAAGTTGAGATGATTTCCAAAAGTTTTTCATGTAGGGCCCTAACAAATCGAAACATCTCGGAAGAAGTTTCGTAAAGTTGAGAAAGATACAACTAGATTTGGAGTCGAAATGAAAGTTGAATTGGAGTTTCAGCTCATAACTTTTTTCATAGGCAGTAGACACCATAGATTGTTTCATTCGAAGTTATCATATTTTTTCGGATCCATTTGATATTTTTTAATTTTTTTAACGACTATCTCTCTATGAAATAAAGATATATCTGAAGAAACAATGATCTATACATGCATTAAATATTGAAAACAATTCATAGAAGTATAAAATGTGCATTGCTACATGTATTTGACAATATATTTTGATATGTATTTGAACAAATTTGAAAATGGGAGCATGAAATAATGGTTCTAGATATTGTTTGCTGAGTGCTACACTCGGCAAAACAAAACTTTTGCCAAGTGTTTTAAACAAGACACTCGGCAAACAGTGGATTTGCCGAGTGCCTACAGCCCTCCACTCGGCAAAGAGGCCACATGGCCGGGCAGTTTGAGGCTGCACGGGCCACGTCACTGGCCAACGTGGCCTCTTTGCTGAGTATCGACACTCGGCAAAGGCGCGGTTTGCCGAGTGCCAAGGGCCTTGCACTCGGCAAAGACCCACGGCCACGTGCCAGATCTGTTAGCCGAGTGCCAGGGGTGGGCCGGGGGACTTAACCGCCCACCCCGCCCCGCGCCGCCGTCGCCGCCCCGCCCCGCCCCGCGCCGCCCCGCCCCGCCCCGCCCCGCGCCACCGTCGCCGCCCCGCCCCGCCCGCGCCGCCGCCTCGCCCCGCGCCGCCGTCGCCGCCCCGCCCCACGCGCCGCCGTCGCCGGCCCGCCCCGCCGCCGGCCCGCCCAGCCTCCGCTCGGGGCGCCGCAGCCCCGCCCCGCCCCGGCCAGACTTCGCCCGGGCCACCGCCGTCCTGCCGATCCCGCGCTCGGTCTCCTCCTTCCTGCGCGATGGCTCTCCTCCCGCGCCGCTCCTCCGCGCGAAGGCCTCCTGCTTGGGTAAATCCATTTCTGAGTCTAAATCCATTCCGACCCCTTGGGTTAAGTCTATCTCAAAAGACCCTTCTAGCCCATTTTCTTGGAAGAACTCTCCATCATAGGTGTTTGGATCTATGTTATATTCTTCATTGTTTGGTACTGGTAGTTTACCGCGTTGCGACACTTTGTATACAACATCCCAACCCTCAAGACTTTTGTCCTTTTTGCATGGGTATGACAAATAATAAACTTGGGTGGCCTGTTGAGCCACAATATAGACATCGTCTCCTGGTAAGATAGATGAGTGTCTAATTTCGACTAGCCCCAGATTAGGGGTCCATCTCACCACGGAGGGATCAAACCAATGACATTTGAAGATAACAGGATTAAGTGGTTTGATTCCACTAAAATTAAGCTTGTATATTTTTCAAGTCTCCCATAGTAATCGACCCCATCAAGGCCTGGAGTATAGACTCTGGTATTTGTGGTCCTTCGATTAGGCATCCTCTGCTCATGACTTGTTGTGCGAAAACGATAACCATTCACGTCATATGCGGTAAAAGAGCTGACTTTGTACGCACAACCATAGACAACCTGTCTCAACTCGGCACTCATAGACCCATCGGATTGACCCTTCCGTTTGAACCAAGAAATGAAATCAGGGTTGGAATTTCCCGCGCCCTGTCTAAGAAGGTTATCAACTTCATGCAGGGTAGGATCCCTCCTATTACGCTAGAATTGCTGAAGAAATTCCCTGTATGATCGAGAAACAAGAGTGTTGGATGCAGAATAGTGACTAGGTACTCAAGAACAAGTTTGTTGTGAAATTACCGCATGTACGGCTCAACTTTGGATAGGTTGGTGAGCACATATAGCATGACAGCCCGCCACTATGCATTTGTCAAGTTTTTGTTGGTGCCTTCACTTGCACTTCCCAGTTGCCCTCGGAAAAGGCTGAGGTTCGATTCAACTTTACCAACATTGTAACGAGGCGGTGGATTGTGCACGCTAGGAAGGTTGTCAGCATAGTATTTTGTTGTGAAGTTTTACACCTCCTCTAGAATGTATGCCTCTGCAATAGAAGCTTCAATTTTGCATTTATTTTTGCATTTAGTTCGAAGAACCTTTTGACATCTCTCAATTGGATAGCACCAACGGTTCTGCACAGGCCCCCCCCATTCGTGCCTCTTACGGAAGGTGCAAAATCATATGATGCATCGGGTTGAAAAAACCCTGTGGAAATATCTTCTCCAACTTGCATAGCAACACGGGTGCAAGCTTTTCCATTTCTGCAATCACAGTCTTGGATACCTCCTTAGCACAAAGCTGGCAGAAGAAATTGCTCAACTCTGCCAGCACTAGCCAGATATGCGCGGGGACATAGCCTCGAACCATGACCGGAAGAAGCCGCTCAAGCCATATGTGGTAGTCATGACTCTTGAGCCCGTTGATTCGCAGAGTAAATAAGTTCACACCCTCTTCAAATTCACTGCATACCCATCAGGGAACTTTAACTTTTCAAACCAACTTAGCACTTCCTTCCTTTGGTCCCTCGTGAGGACGAAATCAGCCTTAGGTTTTTTCCATGTTTTGCCATCCCTGGGAGGCGGTATCTCTAGCTTCGATCGATTGCATATCCGCTTCTGATCCACTCTAGCCTTCACATTGTCTTTGGTTTTATCAAGAATTTCCATGATTGTACCCCAAAGTGCCTCGGCAAGATTTTTTTTGGTGTGCATTACATCAATGTTGTGTGGAAGCAAGATATCTTGCATGTACGGGAGCTTCCACAAGCCCAACTTATGAGTCCAGGCATGTTGCTCACCATATCCCACAAAAGCACCATCCTCCCTGACCTCGAGAGCGTCTAACTGTGCATGAACCTCCGCACCTGTCATCGGCTCTGGTGCAGGGTCTTCAACCCTGACACCTTTCGTGAAGTTCTTGATATCTCGTCTAAATGAGTGGTCAAGAGGGAGAAATTGACGATGTTTGTCGAAGCATGAATATTTGCCACCCTTCGTCAACCAGATAAACTTCAGAGATGCCTTACATATTGGACATGGGAACAGACCAGCCGCATTATATCCCATACGTCGGCATGTCGTGCAGGGAGTACTGGTAAAAGACATGCATTTTGAAGTTTGTTTTTGTAGCTCGGTCATATGTCCATACACCTTCCTTCCAAGCACGGTTCAAATCATCAATGAGAGGCTCCATATACACACTCATCTTTTCCCCGGTAATTAGGTAATTAGGAATAATTAACGACAAAAATATGTTCTGTCGTTGAAAGAGGACGCCGGAGGGGGGGGGAGATTGAGAGGGATCACGAACATGGGCCAACAAGAGTATGGGGCAGCCGTCATTCCATAAGGATTGAACCCATCTGTTGCCAACGCAACACGTACATTCCGAGCCTCTTGAGCCTTGTCACGATGAATCGCATCAAAGTGTTTCCATGCTTCACCATCGGATGTACGAGCTTATCAGGATTGTATCGACGTCCACTCTTGTGTCATGTCATCTGTTTCGCGGAGTCCTCGGTCATGTAAAGCCGTTGGATCCTCGGTATAGGTGGAAGGTACCGTAGGATATTCACGGGGATTGTACTTTGGTTCTTTTTCCCATCACCACCGACTACCTCCACGAATCTAGACGCCTCGCACTTTGGACAGTGCTTTGCTTCCGCATATTCTTTCCTAAATAAGATGCAGCCATTCGGACATGCATGTATCTTATGATATGACATCTTAAGTGCATTAAGAAGTTTTTGTGCTGCGTACATGTTCTTGGGCAGAATGTGACCTTCCGGAAGCAGGCCGCCAAAAACTGTCAGGATGACATCAAAGACGTCTCGACCCAAGCTAAACTGCGACTTGACGGCCAACAGACGTGCAACGGCATCCAATTGAGAAACCTTAGTATGCGAGTGAAGGGGTTGTTGTGCCACTGACAACATGTCATAATAAGCCTTTGCAGTGGCCTCCGGCTCCTCCTCCCTAGGTCCATCGTTGAAGTGTGCTTCGCCATAGTCATCTAACATGTCCCCTACCCCGACATCATCATCGAAAGCCTGGATGCACTGCCTCACGACCTCGTCTCTCACACGATCCAAGGCCTCACCATGACGCGTCCATCGGGTATAGTTCTCCATAAATCCATTCCTGACGAGATGTTTACCCATGACCTCTTGTGTTTGGCGCTTACGATTCTCACAAACCGCACATGGACAGAAAGTGGAAGGCGCCCCTTTCGCATTGGCAAAAGCTTGCTTCAAGAACGCATCAGTCTTGACAATCCATTCATCTGTACACTCACCTTTACTTGAGCGGCCAGTGTACATCCACTCACGGTCATCCATCCCTTTACATATCACGGGTAATAAATTATAATAATGAAATGCATCTACCGGATGCCTATATGTCTAATAGGTCAAGATAGGTCCTAATCCCACCCGAGAATGTGTAGACGGGTTAGTTTCCATGCTCTACTCGTATCCGAGACAGAATTTTGGCAGCACCTCCCCGTTGTTCTCCAAATACACGTCCAATTATGGAGATTGTGTATTCGGAGAACAACAGGGAGATGATGCCGAAACTCAGCCTCAGATACAAGTAGAGCATGAAAACTACCCATCTACACATCCTCGAGCTGTCCAAAAAATGTGGACAATTCAAAACAGATATGGTTAGACATATGCAAAGATTCGCATATTCACAACCGTATCTCTTTCGAACGGGAGACGCCTAACTAGGTTACGTGACCTACGAACACGATATGGAAAGATCTTTGACGTGCTCACCTACGGGCTCGACGACGGATGAGTCGGGGACGCTTGTGTCGGTGCAGGCGGCGGAGAACGGCGTGTGGTAGATCTACAAGCCGAAGATGGTGCAACACTCTCCCTGAAATAAAAACAAAATTTTGTCAAATAAAAATTTCAGCTGCACCTCCCCTGCATGGGGAGGTTTCTGAAACCCCATCCTGCAAAAAATAACGGCACGAAGGCCGACAACCACATACATAAGGATATCCACAGCACGAAGGCCGACAACCACATACACAAAGATGGATCCAGTCACATCGATGGAAAACAAGGAACATCGATGGAAAAAAAGGAAAACAAGTTCTTACCATGCAAACGAGGAAGAGGTGCGGCCGGGGAGCAGTAATAGACCTTCGCGCGGAGGAGTGGCGTGGGAGGAGAGCCATCGTGTGGGAAGGAGGAGACCGAGCGCGGGATCGGCGGGGCGGCGGCGGCCTGGGCGGAGGCCGGGCGGGGTGAGGCGGGGCAGCAGCGGCCCGGGCGAAGTCCAGCCGGGGTGGGGCGCGGCTGCGGCGCCTCGAGCAGAGGCCGGGCGGGCCGGCGGCGGGGCGGGCGGGGCGGGACGGCGACGGCGGGGCGTGGCGCGGGGCGGGGCTGTGGCGCCCCAAGCTAGGCCGGGCGGGCCGGCGGCGGGACGGGGCGGCGACGGCGACGCGTGCCGCGGGGCGGGGCGAGGCGGCGGCGCGTGGCGCGGGGCGGGGCGGCGACGGCGCGGGTCGGGGCGGCGGCGGCGCGGGGTGGACGGGGTGGGGTGGTTGGGCGGGGCGGGGTTGGGCGGGGCGGGGTGGGCGGTTAAGTCCCCCGGCCCACCCCTGTTTGCCGAGTGCCCTGGATCTGGCACTCGGCAAAAGATATGGCACGTGGCCGCGGGTCTTTGCCGAGTGCCGACACTCGGCAAAGAGGCCACGTTGGCTAGTGACGTGGCCCGAGCGGCCTCAAACTGCCCGGCCATGTGGCCTCTTTGCCGAGTGGAGGGCTGTAGGCACTCGGCAAATCCACTGCTTGCCGAGTGTCTTGTTTAAAACACTTGGCAAAAGTTTTGTTTGCCGAGTGTAGCACTCGGCAAACAATATCTAGAACCATTATTTCATGCTCCCATTTTCAAATTTGTTCAAATACATATCAAAATATATTGTCAAATACATGCAGCAATTCACATTTTATACTTCTATGAATTGTTTTCAATATTTCATGCATGTATAGATCATTGTTTCTTCAGATATTTCATTATTTCATAGAGAGATAGTCGTTAAAAAAATTAAAAAAATATCAAATGGATCCGAAAAATTATGATAACTTCGAATGAAACAATCTATGGTGTCTACTACTTATGAAAAAAGTTATGAGCTGAAACTCCAATACAACTTTCACTTCGACTCCAAATCTAGTTGTCTTTCTCAACTCTACGAAACTTCTTCGGAGATGTTTCGATTTGTAAGGGCCCTATATGAAAAACTTTTCGAAATCATCTCAACTTTTTACCACAGCGTCCACATATGATATTATGAGGTTTTGACAAATCTCATAAATTTTAGACTTTTTTCTTTTTATATAATTTTAAAACTAATCCACCAAACATTCGTTTGCAGGTTTCTGGAAGAAGTTGTTCAAAATTTGTTATGATTTTATGTATAAGGCCTTGCATTGGACTTAGCATTGTGAACTGAATTTTTCCACTCACTTTATTCAGTTAACGGAATCACTTCCAGTTTAAATTTGACTTATGTGAGGAAATAACTTTAAATGAAATAAATTAGTTAAATATAGCAAACAGGCTGTGAATTAACCTAAATTTCTACATAGAGTGCAACTTCATGTCTAAGAACAGGAGAAAAAGTTTGAAGCCCAAAATCAAAAAAAAAATTGTAACATTTGCCGAGTGTTGGCGCCAAACCACTCGGCAAAGACCTCTTTTGCCGAGTGTCGGAGGTCAGCACTCGGCAAAGTCACGGCCCTCCCGGCCAGAAATTGGCCAAAAACTTTTGTATTTAAAAATTTCAAATTTTGTTTGATTCAGTTTCATGTTTTTAAATAAGATCAGACTCTTTGCCAAGTGTCAAACACCTAACACTCGGCAAAGAGCTAACATCCTAAACGGCAACCAACGGCCGTTGGCGGACGTGGCACGTGTTTGGCACGTGCCACGTCTTTGCCGAGTGTCAGGTGTTGGACACTCGGCAAAGAGCGAACGTCCCTAACGGATGCAAACTGTCGTTGGCGGCCATGGCACGTGAAGCACACGTGCATGCCCTTTGCCGAGTGTCTGGGGTCCGACACTCGGCAAAACCGTGGATGTGCCGAGTGTTTCTTGTTTGCCGAGTGGGTTTGTCTGTCACACTCGGCAAATGCTTGGATTAGCCGGTGTCTTATGTTTGCCGAGTGTCTCTTTTTTGACACTCTTGCCGAGTGCCCGATGGATTGCACTCAGCAAAGACGTTGACACTCGGCATATACGGGGTTTCCCGTAGTGCGCGGCCGTCTGTTAGTGCTTTATTTTGCCGAGTGTCAGATCTGACACTCGTCAAAGACTTTGCCGAGTGCCCGATAAAAGACACTCGGCAAAGGCCGTCTTTGCCGTCACTCAATTTACCATGAGACCGTTACACTCGGCAAAGAGTTTGCCGAGTGTTTTTGTGTCTTTGTCGAGTGCCCACGTCCGGTTTCCTATAGTGAACTAACTATATATAGCACATACAAAAATGGCCTCTCTTCATTGGAGTTGAGAAAAAAGGGTCTCCATATCTAATGAAAAACGCACATCTTATTTATTATTCTCTCCGTTTCAAATTATAAATCGTTTTAGCTTTTCTAAATACTATATATTTAAAAATATTATAACGAATTATAATTTAGAATAGAGGTAGTATAATTTAGAACAGAGATAGCACAGTGGACGGCTCACGTGTAGTGTTGTTAATTAAAATATATTGTGTGCTAACACTTATTATTATTAACTATCTAAAACTGGATGTGTAGCTATGTTGTTTTGGGGCTTACATACACGTACCATATCATGGAAAAAAAAGACCATTTTATCCTCACTTATCCACTTTGTTCGTTTAACCCTGTCAACCAAATTTAGGCTCATTTTAGTTCCCTAAACTAATTTAGTTGGTCTAATCTACCCCTGATAATAAGATTTGTTTTTTCTTCATGGATAAGTGAAAGGATCAACATTAGGCCTAGAGGGGGGGGTGAATAGGTGCAACTGAAAATTATCACAAACCACTCGACCAAAAGTTAGATGAGCCGGAATATCCGGTAGCCCGGTGATAGCGAGTATGATGAATCACAAGCTAAATGCAAGAAACTAAAAACAATCTATATGAATCAAGTTGTTGTACTAGATGTCTTCTGTTTGGATTAGCCGAGTGTCTTTTGTTTGCCGAGTGTCTCTTTTTTGACACTCGGCAAAGCTTGTCTTTGCCGAGTGCCCGATAGATTACACTCGACAAAGACGTTGACACTTGGCATATACGGGGTTTCCCGTAGTGGTTTTGACCTAGCACTCGATCGGCCATGCTGAATACTTCACGGCAGTTTATATTCATACAATATAATGCAAGCTAACCCATTTTTATTGTGGAGGAAAAGAAGCGCTAAAACACTACTCCTATATCCAATCTTCAAACTTCCGTGGAACGACACAGCAGTAGTCAGTAGAATAACGCAAATTGTTGGACTAGACACACTGGCTGCTAGCGTGATTATTAACCATGTCACTATCGTCTAAATTCCGTGCACCTGCTCGCAACTAATTAACAGAGCCCATCAAAGCGATGGATCGTTTCCACTAGATTCCATTTCGTGGATAAAGGTGCACACGGCAGACACACAGTAGTACGAGACAAGCGCGCTGCGCGCCACATATATGATATATATTGAGATTACACATCCATATATCTACGTCGTCGCTCGAGTCTGATTTTAAAACCACACGCTCCCCAACTCCAAAGTCAGAACCGATGGATGGATCATCAGGTGAACCGGGCCGGATGGTACATACGCAACGGCGATCGTCGCCGTCGCACTCGCACGTATACTGTACGTCTCGGCGGATCGAGGAGGGAGTTGGCCGACGACGCGCCGGCACCAGCACGGCTGCGCCCGCATAAAGCCTCTCCGGAAGCCGACTGCCCCTTGACGCCGCGCGCATACGCACTCCCCGATATCCTACTCTACTCTACTCTACTCTGCTCTGCTCTACCAGCGCGGACGAGTCTATTTGGTTGCGTGCGTGCCGATCTCTCCGGCTCCGATCCGATCCGTCCCCGCCGCGCAGTGTCGAGACTCGAGTCGCGCTCGGCAAAATCTAGGGCCCCCGCACACGCCCTTGATTGCTCCCGCGGCCGGCTCCGCTTATATCTGCTGGCCCTAGCGTGTCCCCGGCCTGGCCTCACCACGCGCGCGCGCACGTCTCCAAGGGCTAGAGTTCTCGACGATACCCATTGAACCCGCCTTCTTCCTCCCTCTGAATTCTGATCTCGATCGACGAGAAGCCGAAACCCTTCTTTGCTTCCTCGATCTGTTCCTAGCTGCTGCGGCGGCTTTGATCCTTTACACTTGCTAGCTTCATCACATCGATCTATCCCTCGCTCCCGAGCCGCCGATGCCTCCTGCCGTCGTCCAAGAGACATGAGCGCCGCCAGCAGCACCAAGAAGCACAGCCTCCTCGCGCCAAAGGCCACCATGGACATGTCTCGCCTGCACCAGGCCTACGACCGCGGCTAGCTAGCTCGCCCCGCCTTCTCCACTTTCTTTCTCTTCTCTTCAACAAACCAGCCAGCTCGTCGATCCACCCGCTAGCCTAGCTAGCTACTAGTTCCTAATTTGCGCGTCTTTTGTGTGTCTCGTGTGCTCGATTTGTACCTATAAGTAGAGAGAGCAACAATGAAGGAAGGGGGCGAGAAGAAGAACATCCTGGCCAAGACGCTGCAGAGGTGCCGGACCTCGCTGGTGCCCCACCGGAGCCGCCGCCCGCCGACGCCAGCGGCGCCCGACAGGTCGGGGTCGTGGGGCGGCGCGCCGCCGGCGGCCGGCTACTTCACGGTCCTCGTCGGCCCGGAGAAGGAGCGCTTCGGGGTGCGCGCCCGCTGCGCCAACCACCCACTGTTCCGCGCCCTGCTGGACGAGGCCGAGACCGAGTACGGCTTCGCTGGCTGCGACGGGCCCCTCGAGCTGCCCTGCTCCGTCGACGACTTCATGGAGGTCATGTGGGAGATGGAGCAGGCCGACCCCACGGCGTCGCCCGGCTGCGGCCGCTTCGCCGGCGGCAGCAGCAGGGGGCACCACCACCCGCACCAGCATACCGGGTACCAGATGGTCAGCCCCGCCAGGTTCCTCGTCGCAGCCCGCTCGTGATCGATCGATGTTGCAAGAACACATGCTGATCCTGATCGATCTCGCCGGCAACGTTGTCATGGCCCGGCCACGGCGGTCTAAATCTGATCGTCGCCGGCCGCTCACTCTTCTTGTTTGATAGTATATCTTTTCTTTCTAGTTACTTTGTACGCATAATATAGATAAGACTGCTCGATCCGGGCGCATGCAGAACACGTACAGCAGAAGTTTGTTCACCTGCTTGCTTTCTTTGCCAAGGTGCTGATGTCAACGTTTGCTTTCAGTTATACTATCGCTCTCTTTTTTCGCTGTGTGTAATAATCCAAATAGTATTAGGTCTCTCTCTATATATATATGTATGCCATAGTAATCCCATGCATGTTTCTCTCCACGTATATCGTGTTTACATACTGTTAAGTGTACGTGAAGAATGATGGTTTTGTATCGATGTATATATACCGTGTGTTACTGTATTATTCTTGTATCTTCCAAGTATTCTCTGTAAATAGTTCACCCTTCGTATTTTCATTCATATGCATGCTGAAGTCAGAATAATGCTCTGTAAATAATTGAACCTTGCTTGTGTGCGTTTATTGCAGAGGTCAGATATATTTTTATTTTCTAATAAAAATAAATCATATTTTCATTCATATGCATGCAAAAGCCTGAATAATGGACTCTTCAAGTCAAATTTCCATTTTATTCTCATCCAATCAACCGTTCAGTGGAAGTCCAACCATATGTCAACTTGGTTCGAGTTCCTCTAACTACTACATGTTAGGTTGATCTACTGTGAAACCTTTCTTTTTGTCGTATGATTTCCTACCCACATTGTTTCTAAAAGATAGTACATACGAAACCAACTGCAGTCTCTGTTAGGACTTAGGAGAAGTGGAGAACTAAAACCAAAACCAAAATATTTTGGTGGTGAAAACCATTTGCCGGAAGCTGTATGCCTCTTTGCCTGCACGGACAATTAGTCCACAAGCAAAACCCATTCATAAGCCAAGTCAATGTCCCACGAAGTCTACTCTAAAAGCAACTTGATCCATGCATGCTTGCTCTGGCCCTTGGCAGTTGAGAACGGCAGGCGCAGATTTTCTGACCTGCAACTTGCAGGCCCGCAGATGCTCTGAACCTGCAATACCACCACCACCGGTCAGCCAAAACGTACTCCCAAACACAAATCATTGTCAAGGCGACAATACAATACTAAAACACCATGACATGAGCGTCCCCTGCCGTTTCAAAAATGTCAGAGTATGATATCATCTCTCGCGAACCAGGACAAGTTTGACGAAGTTTATAAAATGCCGCAATAATGCATTGCCGGTGCTACCTTACGAACGGAGCTGAGCAAATGGAGCAATCAAGGAATCAGGCCCAGGGACAAGTTGCTGGCTTGCGGCTGAGGTGAGGTCATCAGATGGCACGAGGACTCGAACCAAACCCCAGGCCCCTCACAACCTGCCGCTTGCTTCTTCTCCCTTTTCTTTTCGGCCTTGGGTAAACTACTTGCTACAAAGCCAAGCTACTCTGACGTCCGAACGGTAGCAATCGACGCGTGTATCGCGTTTCACGTCATCAGCCCATGGCCCAGGCAGCTAGATATGAAATGCAACTTTGTTTTCATTTCTTGTCATGTCCTCCAATGCAACACTTGTATTAAAAAGCATGCAAATATTTATTAACGCCAACAATGTCAATCCTTCTCTCAAGTAGAGATAATTTCGGTGACTCCCATCTCTAAAGATCTTTTTTAAAAGTCCAGCCCTTACAGCAAGAGGCGCGTTGAATCCCAGCCGTTCGTTCTGCCAGACCAGAAATGCTACAAGCATTTATCTTTATCCACATTTTCATATAATAATCGATCACATTATACAAGCACGGCACTACTACAGTACTACGCACATATTTGATCTGTACTACAGATATAAATATGAAACATATGAACAGGTTAGTCCATGAACATTTCTGCTGCACGGAAAATCGAACTGAAACGTGATGATACTATACGCCCGTTTATGTACACTCTTCGGAGATCTAGCTCAAATAAGTTGTTGCTACAGGTAAGTGATCAGCTACACTACGTTACCTGGTCTCGCGGAGCGGATCATCTGACTTCAAGAATCCATTGCACGCAGTCCTGCAGGAGCTGGAATTTCTGGCTGACCGCGACGTTCTGGAACACCCGCATCTTGCTGAGGAAATTTGACGATTCTTCCTTGCACCGGAACGAACCTCCGCAGGAGCACTGCTCAGACAAATGGGCGGCTTTCACTTGCCTGCAGCGCACGCACACCAGATCCTGCAAGTGGTACAGCCTCTCCCTCTGGCGGACCACCTGCAGAAGTGCGTTCTCCATCTGCTCACGGTGGTATGGCTGCCCGCACTGTGGCACAGCGCATCTCCACTCCTGACCTTGGAGTGTTGAGTCGCGGCAGAGATCAAGATCCCGGCAATCATTGCAATAGCTGCCAACATAGTATTCTTTCATAAGATTTGGTAAAATAAATTAAAAGAGAGAAATAGCTGCTCGATTATGTAAGCTCGGAACAATTTCATGCTAAGGGTTACATTTTGAGTTGCAGGCCTACAAGCATACCAATTTTACAAATGGGGGAATTCAGCTCAGGACCGGGACACTGAGCCAAGATGACTGTTTGGTCCTAGTTCCAATTAACATTGTTATTGTATTTTGTGGAAATGTATTTCAAATACTTAAGGAACTTCGTTGACTGTGCATCGTTGTAAACATAATAAACATAAGCAGCTAAAAAGCCCATGAGAAATCATGATGTAAACTGCATGATCAAATGAATTGCTTTCCACAAATTTTGTTAACAGATACAATACCTGCAAATCACATTTGGAAGAGTGAATGAGGCACATGGATCCTGGAATTGTGCTTCTGGAGCAAACTCCTTGACGCGAACCAACTTTAACAAGTTCTTCCTCATTCTCTGCCAGAAATATTTTGCACGGTGAGAAGATTAATAGAACAATTAACAATCTAACCTAGCAACAAAATGAAGGGTATTCTGGCTGCAGCGTTTCAAAGAGAAGTTCATTTTCATGTCAGAATGCGACACAGGACCATTTCATACTGTTTTTCAATCAAGACAGAACAAGGCCATGTCTCCAATGGTTTTAAATTATGTAGTCAATATGCATATAAAATGAGAAGACAGACATGCTGTTGGTCTGCAATTCATTTGGTAGAATATAGCAGTAGCACAGGAAGGACACCAAACACTATCACAAGATGGTCAAGCAGTAACAACTAACAAATAATCTTCTTTAAGTTCATGCAGTGAAAACAGTATCAGTTGAGTGGTTGAAATAGAAGATTTACCAGAATATCATGCTGAACGTTCTGATCAAGAGCAAGAACGGCACAGATATGCTTAATGAACTCCAATGCAGCATCGCCTTTATGTGTGTGAGGATCAGATTCTCTATTTGCATGTTCATCTGACTCAGACTTGCTTTTCCCTTTGAAATGGTGAAGTATATCACTCACAGTTCTTAAAAGTTTGTCTGCGAAGTATGTACTAATCTGCGTTATCAGGAATTAAAACAGATTAATTAGTTCTGTGTTTCCAGAGCAGATGGCACTCTCTCCATTTATGGCCGAGAGGAACTTTGGGTACCAGGTAAATAGAAATTATCATTAGCTTGCAATACAATGGCAATGTGATTCATTGTAGTTAAAATTACACCGTGCTAGCTGTTTCAGTGAGCAAATTCCAAATTGTATGGATGGTAAACAAAATTACCTTATCACGTAGGTGTTCTGTGACCTGGCCTTCCAGGTTCTCAGCAGCCATGACTGTTATAGATGGAGTGCATGAGGTATCATCCCTTATAGTTGCTTGAGTAGCTACTTGTTCTTTCATGAATTTCCATGGAATATATAGGAACTCCGATACAATTAAGACAAAGTGATCCTGGATTTTCAGAAATAAATAAAAATAAAATATTAGAGGAATCACTCAAATTTCAACTGCAGTTGTTGAGCCTATGGTGCAAAGCAAACAAAGTCAGAAGTCAACAAACAGTAGTAACTGATGTTAGGGTGATTCTGACTTCAGAAAAATGACTGACCTGTGTATCTTTGGGCAAGTATTCTGCTATGTTCCAGCTTGAGACAATGTCAACATCATTATCCCCATCCGAAGAGTCCACATTTTGTGTTTTAGCTTGAATGCCGCCATAGTTATACTAAACCATAAACAAGATAAGAAACATCAAAGGTGAAAACTTGTAAGAAATTTGGAAAAACGTTAATATAAATCAACATGTTTATGGCACAGACCTGATCCATGAACAATAAGGAATGCCAAAAGTGCAATGGTTCCAGCTCTATCCACTCGAAAAGATCCCTACAAAAGTAGACTCTTAGTTTCACCTTAGAGAATCACCCAGTAAAATTTGCAACAAGAGGTCAAATCAAACAGTACCTTGTCTGTAAGGTCTTTAATAAGCTATCACAGTATGCATGTGCTGATGATAAGTCAACTTTTCCAGTATCTATGATTATCTTAGAAAAGTTTGCAAAGATAACATTAGCTCCCAGCTTTCGGAACTCAGCCAGCAATAGAGCAAAGACTTTCTTCATGACCTGACAAAATTTAATTATCAAGGAAAAGGAGGGTAAGATAAGTTATAGAGTAGCTAATCTTGACATTTTGACAGCTGAATACTGACAATAGAAACAGCAAATACTGGAACAATATCCATAATCCATAGAAAAAGGACTGTCAGTACAGTTCCGTAATTCAGCTTACATTATGAAGAAGACGATGGAGAGCTGGGTCATGAAGCTTTGATCGTGGGCTGAAAAGTAAGCATTCAAGGACATGCAAAGGGCACATTAAAATTAAAATGCAATCACTAACACTTCAAGTACAAAAACACACAAGTTATTACCTGCAAAGCCAGCGGTAGAGATGTTGCAGTATTGCATCAGCAAACACATTTCCAGACGACACTGCATCTGAAATACATCTTTGAATAAGTTGCTTTAGCACCTGGAAAGCAGGCGCACATAAGCTAGGATCATCAAAGTCAGTTTCAGCGGCATGTGGACCAGGAGGCATGTCGCTTCCAAAGCTACCAATTGATCCTCCTTCCATTTCATCCACTTGACTACTCTTTAGAAGAGAATTAACCGCCAAATGATGGATCTGCAAGAGAAACATATGTACATACAATCCAAATATCAGCTGGAAATGAACCTGTTGCATTCTACTGTGTCCAAGCTAATACCATCTGAGTTTACCTTAAGCTCAACAGAAACTCTTCTATATGCACCAGGATAAGTAAGCGCAGGCTGAATGACCTGTTACATGAGGACATATTTAGTCAAATTGCATAAAAGAAAAGTTAAAACATCATGCATATTGGGAAATAAACTAATTCTTCTCACTTCGTCGGCAAAACATGTATCTCCTTCATAAGAGCCTCCTAAATCAGGAATGCCATCATCGGATATCCACAGCACCTAGCACACATGGTAAGTCAGTAAGAAACTTACACATTACCAAAAAAAAGGTCCATACCACACCATGATGTTTTTTTTTCTCAACAGGTTCGAACCACTGGTTCTAGGTTCATTGATCTAAAGTTAAGACTGCAGATAGCTACAGCCCTACTATTTGCATCAGAGTTAAATGCAACCACCATACCGCTAAACAAACATGCCAATCCGACTCAGGTTTAGGCAGAATACAACTAATATGATGAAGATGACTTGTATGCATGCAGGTATTACTGGAGAGCTGCATATCATTTACTAAGCTGAAAACCTAAAGGCGTATAAAAGAGATTATATCATACAAGAAATATAACAGGCAACTATACGGATTTGAAATACAGTCATTAAAAAAAAACAAGGCCCAACTTTCATGTTACGAGATAGAACAAACCTGCTGTTGATCACGCAATGCTCTTGAAAAGAACACATCAGCAGTAAAAAGAAGCCAATCTAGTTCAAAATTACCCAATGGCACCTGTTTAAAAGCATTGATGTTAAATTCATTGTCATACAAGCTGAAATAACAGATTAAAGAATTTCCTAGTAGAGAACTCTTACGTGCGCATATCTAGCGAGTGAAATCCGTTCATTGAACCACTGGGTTGATGCAGCACAACGCTGCATGCTTGTTCGACCAGCTGTTGCTTGCCAACCAAGAGCCTGGGCAAGTAGTGTAAGCCAAAAAAGAGGGAGAAACTAAAGAACAAATAAAATGTAATGAACTTTATCCGTTTTATACCTGATAGTTGTTATCCCGTGCATTGCTAGGAATGGTTACACATGGGACATCATCAAGTGCTCGTACAGCTGCCTTTATAGCTTCAAGTTTAGGGCACTCTACAATGCCTATGACAGGTCCAGGATGTTGTTGTCTACAAAATATTTCCCTTAGCTTTTATGATAATGATAAGAAAGAAATACTAAATAATAGACAGACAAACTAGATACTGCCTAACATAGTACTCGCTCTGTTTCAAATTACTATTCACTGTTGACTTTTTCTCACAACATTTGACCATTTGTCTTATTAAAAAATGTAGTGCAAGTATGCAAAAAAAAGTCATCCTTAATTTATTTGATGAAAAGGTAAGCCACAGACAAAATAAATGATACTTGCATAATTTTTTGAATAAGATGAATGGTCAAACATTGTAAGAACAGAGTGTAGTGATTTGGAACAGATGTAGTAACATATACATAGGTGCCTCAACTATCAACCCTAAAGAGAGAAATTTGGCAATCGTGGTGTCAAATCATACATTTTATACAAACTATTTGCCCCTTCATGTTTCAACCAATTACCTACATTAGCTTGTCAGCATATTAGGTCAGTGTCCTTTTAAGACACAACAACAAAGGATTACATCTCTGCTGAAGTGCTGAACTAGTTATAAACTTACAACAGGAATACTAACATGTTACCATATGAAGAACAAATTTGGGTTAGATGTTGAATCAATGAGTAGAGATATCTGCCAGTTTTAAAAAAGTCATTTGCACAAACTCCAAGATTGGTTTCACAAGTGACCACCATAGCTACTGAGGAACCATCGAACCAGTGGTTGATACCCACAAAATAGGATTATACTAGTATAATGAAGATATCTAAAACTGAAAGGTTTTTAGTTTTTACACACACAAATCAAATAATGGTTTAACAGTGACCAACAGAAGTACACATGACCAACACATACATCACAAGGCCGTGCACAATTAGTAATACAGCATCACCAAGATATGATTGGTTTTTTGATATAATCAGCACGGTATACCTGTACTCGAGTAGCATTCTTTGCACATATTTGCTACCTGCATCAATTGATGTTTGATAGTCCACCTAAAGATAGAGCCAAAGAATCAGAACTAGGTAATGATAAACAGCATGAGAAAATTTAAGTATTCCATCCCATGAATTTTCTCATACATGGAAAGTGAGATTCTCAGGTACAGAACCAAGGGCTTGACAAGCATCTCGAAATTGCTTTTCAAGAAATGACGGAGATATTTCTCTATTACGGAAAGGATTGACAACCACTGCATGTATTCTGAAAGATGTAGGGAAGTAAAACACATATACAGCCCTTCCTTCAGACAAGCTGAAAATATAAAGAATGCATACATAAGCCTCACATTAATAAATTTATAACTGAAAAGTACAAATGGTTTATATATGATACATGAAAGCAAGAATAATATTCAAGTTATCAGCTATCCAACATTCTGGTTTCTATCCTACGACACATTTGAAAATAAAAGATTGTAAACATGTGTTTTACGGTCGTGAGACAATGACCTAACGTGGAGAGTCGAAGAGATCATTCACATAATAAAACTAGGATTTTACTCTTTAATACAAGTGCTTGAATTAATTAACTACAATTGACTTTTACACAGCTGATAATGGAGAATGGATTTGACTATATGGCGCAATAAAATTGCCAATCAAGCACTACATGTAGGGGTCGTTCGGTTTTCAGGCAAGCTATGCGTTGCCTTGACAGCAAAAGCAAGCCTCGCGTTGCCAGCTTGAGCGAGCCGAATTGGCTCTCCAGTGGTAGCAAGGATTTTCCTTGCCAGCACAGGCCCCGAGGCCTCTTGCGTGCCAACAAAACGCTGAGTTCTCCTATAGATTCTCTGGGCAAGGCAAGGCTAGCGTTGCTCAGGGATCCAAACGGACCCATAGGTTACTGTTGGTGTATATGTGTTGGCCCATATGGCCCATGTCTTAGGCCCATCTATGAGGCCCATGTATAGCTACTATATATCCCACCCTTCTACGGTTTGGAGGAATACACTGAATTATTTACTCCTACATGGTATCAGTAGTATAAGGTTTCCTCTCTCTCCTCCACCCTCCCCTGCTCCTCCCGCCCCTGTGCTCCCTGCGGCCGCTCCTCCTCCGAGCGCTGCCGCTCCCTTCGGCGGGTTGGGGATGCCCCCCGAGGACGCGCCCACCACCGCCGCTGGTGCTACGGCCTCCGCTGCCCCTGCTCCTCTGCTCCTCTCCACGCTGCAGGTGGTCCCCTCCTTCGTGCTGCGGGCAAGCAGCCCCTCTCCGACGGGGTTGCAACGGCCGACGCCACTTTGGCTGCAGCCCTTCTCGCGGCGAAGACCGAGGCCATGGCGGCCCAGGAGCGTGTCCGCATGGCTGCTCTCACTTGGGAGCATGAGCGCACTGCTGCGGATGCTCTTGCTCGCCGGGTCGCTGAGGCGGAGCACTACTTCCTCATCTCCTCCGGCCAGCAGCCCGTCGTCGCCTTCACCGAGACTGTTGCTTCCTCTTCCCACCAGGCCCCGCCCACTGGTTCTGGCCCCCGGCTCGATGCGACCGATCCGATGGTCGCTCAGCCTCACCTCCAGGCCGTTGGGGTCCAGAACATCCGGGCCCTAGTCTCTGTCGTCCTACGGCTGCTGGCGGGACCAGGTCCTCCTCGCCCTCCGCCGCTACGCCCTCGACGACCACGTCCTCCTTGACACGCCGGTTGCGCCGTGGGACATGGTCTGGCTGCGCCTCAACAGCGTCGTCATGTCCTGGATCTTTGGGACCATCTCCCTAGATCTCCAGGACATCGTCCGGACTCACGACGGCACCGCACGCCAGGCCTGGCTGGCACTCGAGGGGCAGTTCCTTGGCAACGCCGAGGTACCGGTGTTGGTTCCAGCGGGGGTCGTCGGGGCACTCCGGCTCCCGCTCCTACTCCTGGAGGTGTGCCCTGGCCATCCTTAGCAACCCATGGTCAGGGCACATCTCAATGTGGCCGTTCCAAACTCATGGGGCGGTCCCGTCCTCAGCACCAGCCAGTGACCATGTTCACTGGTGCTGCTCCCCTGGTCCCGCCGACCTGGACTTCACCAGCTCAGCCCAGCCAGCTTCCGACCTGGCCTGGGAGATGGGACCAGGCCGCGTTGGCACAGTCCTTCAGCACCATGGGGCTGACACCGCCGATCAGCACTGACTGGATCGCCGACTCAGGTGCCTCGTTCCACACCACTCCAGATGCCAGTATCCTTTCTTCTGTCCGACCACCACATCATTCTTGTACTTCTATCATGGTTGGCGATGGGACTTGCCTTCCGATCACCTCCGTGGGTTCTGCCCCTGGTTCTTTTCGTCTTCCCACTGTTCTTGTTGCTCCTCAGATGGTTCATAACCTTCTTTCCAATCGCCAATTTACAGCTGACAATTTCTGTTCTGTCGAATTTAACTCTTCTGGTCTTACTGTGAAGGATTTGGCTTCCCGACGCCTGCTCCTCCGCTGTGACAGCACGGGGCCCCTTTACACCCTCCACCTTCCGACTTCCGTTGCTCCACCTTCGACGTCTCCTTCGTCCACTGCCTTTGCCGCGACTTCTTCCATTACTTGGCACCGCCGGCTTGGTCACCCCAGCCGCGACGTTTGGCTCAGTTCAGTCGTAGTGCAGATGTTCCTTGTACTAGTGCCCCTGATGAGCACCTTTGTCATGCGTGCCAGTCGGGTCGTCATGTTAGACTTCCCTTTTCTTCTTTTTCTCATGTGACTCATGCCTTTGATGGTGGTTGATGACTTTTCTCACTATTCTTGGACTTTCCCTTTGCGCGCCAAGTCTGAGACGATTCCCACCCTCCACTTCTTTACCTGGGTGTCCACTCAGTTCGGCCTCACCATTAAGGCCGTGCAGTGTGACAACCAGCATGAGTTCGATAACAACACCTCCCGTTCTTTTTTCCTCTCAGGGTGTTCACCTGCATGTCTTGTCCGTATACCTTCTAAAAACGGCAAGGCTGAGTGGATGATTCACACCACGAACGATGTCATGCGCACTCTTCTACTCCAGGCCTCTCTTCCTCCCCGCTTCTAGGCTGAGAGTCTCCACACTGCCACCTACTTACTCAACCGTCTTCCTTCCACTGCTTCCCCTGCTCCCACTCCACACCACGCTCTTTTCAGTACCCCTCAATATGATCAGCTTCGTGTCTTCAGGAGTGCATGTTACCCTAACATCTCCGCCACTACCCCTCACAAGTTGGCGCCCCGTTCGACTCGTTGTCTATTTCTTGGTTACTTCCTTGACCACAAGGGGCACCGCTGTTTTGACCTCACCTCTCGCCGGGTCATCATCTCCCGACACGTTGTGTTTGACGAGTCGGATTTTCCTTTCTCCACCTCCTCCACACCTTCCCCTGACCACGAGCTGGAGTCCATGTTTTCGACTGACCAGGTGGTTTAGCCACCTTTGTCTGTCTGTCCTTTTTCCACAGGTTTTCCTGGTACGCCGACGCCGCTTCCTGTCGCACTACGCGCAGCCCCGGCGTCTCCTACCGCACCACGACGCGGCCCCAGACTCTCCTGCGCGCTACACCGAGCCTGCGCAGGTCTACCGGCGTCGTTCGGTGCAGCTCCGGTACCGGACCCACGACCTCCGCCCCCGGAGGCTCCCGCACGCTATGCGCACCATATGCACGTCTTCGAGCGCTGTTTGACAGCGCCGTCGCCACCACCACCTCCACCAGAGTCGTCAGCCTGTGCTCCGACTCGCTCTCGTATCAAGCCGGACGTGTACCACCTGCCCGTCATCCATCGGGACCCTGGCCATATTCGTCCTATGGTGACTCGGCGGGCGGCTGGTGTTTTTCGACCCGCGACTCTCCACCACCGAGGGAGAGCCGCGGATCTCTCTGATACTCTCCTCTGTTCGTGACGCCTTGGCGATCCTCACTGGCGTCGCGCGATGGAGTACGCGGCTCTTCTTGCCAACCAAACGTGGGACCTCGAGCCGCGTCCGTCTGGTTGCAATGTGGTCACTGGCTAGTGGATCTGGACGCATAAGCATCGGCTGATGGTGCACTGGATCGCTACAAAGCTCGCTGGGTTCTTTGGGGTTTCACCCAGCGGTCTGGAGTGGACTATAATGAGACTTTCAGTCCAGTGGTGAAGCCTGCTATAGTGTGCACAGTCCTCTCGCTCGCTCTCTCTTGCTCTTAACATGTGCACCAACTGCATGTGAAGAATGCATTTCTCCATGGCACTCTCTCTGAGACAGTCTACTGTAGCCAGCCATCGGGTTTTGCGGATCCCAGTCGTCCGGAGCTGGTCTGACGGCTCAACAAGTCTATGGTCTGAAGCAGGCTCCTCGGGCTTGGTACTCTCGGTTCGTCACGTTCTTGCTGACATTGCGGTTCCTTGAGACCAAGTCAGACACTTCTCTGTTCATATATCGCCATCAGGATGAGACTACCTACCTGCTGCTCTATGTTGATGATATTGTTCTCATCGCCTCCAGTCAGTCCCTGCTTCAGCGCATCATCTCATCCCTGCAGCGGGAGTTTGCTATGAATGATCTGGGTGTGCTCCACCACTTCCTGGGTGTTACTGTTGAGCCTCGTCCTTCCGACATTTTCCTTCACCAGCGGCAGTATGCACTTTATATTCTAGATAGTGCAGGGATGACTGATTGCAAGCCCTGTTCCACTCCCGTCGACACTCAGGCGAAGCTGTCTGCTGATATGGGCGACCCTGTTGCTGATCCTACTCCCTACCGAAGTCTTGCTGGTGCCCTGCAGTATCTCACTTTCACCAGGCCGGACATCACATATGCCGTTCAGCAGGTCAGCCTTCATATGCATGATCCCCGAGAGTCACATCTCACTGCTCTGAAGCGTGTTGACCAACGGCCTGGTTCTTCACCGGTTTCCCTCTGCTGAGCTTGTTGTCTACACCGACGCTGACTGGGCTGGCTGTCCTGACACTCGTCGGTCCACTTTCGGCTATGCCGTCTTCCTAGGCGGCAACCTCGTCTCCTGGTCGTCCAAGCAGCAGCCGGTTGTCACCCGCTCCGGTGTAGAGGCGGAGCACCAGGCTGTCGCTAACGGCGTGGCGGAGGCGTCCTGGCTACGACAGCTCTTGATTGAGCTTCATAGCCCGCTCGCCAAGAGCACTCTCGTCTACTGCGACAACGTCAACGCCGTGTGCCTCTCCATCAACCCGGTTCAGCATCAACGGACAAAGCATGTGGAGATCGACTTGCACTTCGTTCGCGACTGGGTTGCTACCGGCGATGTTCAGGTTCTCCACGTCCCGACCACCTCCCAGTTTGCCGACATCTTCACAAAGGGTCTGCCCTCAACCTTCTCCGAGTTTCGCTCCAGCCTCAACGTAGCAGGGGGATTGTCCCTGTGTGTACTTTCTTTCTTGTCCAGTCTCGAACTCCGCTGCGCCGGTAGTTCAGACTGCAGGGGGTGTTGGTGTATATGTGTTGGCTTATATTGCCCATGTGTTAGGCCCATCTATGAGGCCCATGTACAGCTACTATATATCCCACCCTTCTAGGGTTTGGAGGAATACACTGAATTATTCTCTCCTACAGTTACCATTACAGTTCTTATGTGCTTATCAATATCAGGGCTACCTGTGGTATAGATAGAAAAATGAAACTGTTTGTTCCAGGTATGAACACTCTGCAGTCGTTTTCATTTGCAACTCAGCAATATCCCATCCATCTTGTATACTTCGTTTTTTTGCAGACTTGTCCACTTTGCATACGCAGCCAATTTGGAGAACAACATTGAGCTCCGGTGGAATTTTTGTCTCATAGATTCCCTAAATGTAATTCAAGGTTATAAAGGTAACGAAAGAAAATAATGGAAAACAATATGCCATAAACACATCAGCAAAATGATTCACCTCAACATCTGGCTCTGCTAGATGCGCGGCGAGTTTCTTGCCTTCAGCCCTGAATTGTTCTTCAGTAGTTACAACCTGGATGACAATGTCATTAGTATCTTCCCTTAGCCAGAGGAAGTTTACCCCCTCACCATTTTGCAGCTAATATTCACAACATTCACCTCAATGAGATTGAAACAAGGTCTTCCATGTGGAAGAATCTTTTTCACACGCCTTCCTGGAAACTCTTCTGTGATAGGAGCCTTTGAGTTTAGATAAAAAACTCTAGGCACATTGATGGGAATCTTGAACATGATCCCCTCAGAGACAACCCATGCAAAAAAGCGACCAGGTATTGTACTTGAAGCAAGCTGAATTATCTGGCGTGGAGAATATATGGAATCCACAAACATCAATGTAAGCAAGGACATAGTTTAAAGAAACTAAGATGGTACAAATGCTACAGAGCATAATGGATAACAGAAGATGCATGCCTGCCAATGTGATCTAAAGAGAGCCAATTCTTGTTTCTGGAAAAATGTAGATCGATTTCGACTGTTGCCAGGTAACTGATTGACATTTCTTGCAGAGAGCAAAGCATTAGTAGGACCATCAAAAGTGGCAGCAGCACCCACCCTGGCAGAAGCAGAAGAGAGAGATAAGCTTTGACTTATATATAACTATTGAGGTTAGATGGTTTAGTTTCCCATAACATGAATAGCTACAGAGCAAAAGAACTTAAAATGTTACAGAGTATACTGCAACACCCACAAATAGTGGTAAGAGAACCTACTAAAAGTTAATGATTCATTGTTCTCATGCTATCTGTGTTGTGCTAGATCGCACATTGCAGTACCACACACTTATCACTTTCCTTTGTCCAGAGGTAAATTTTACTCAGACACTCAAGATTCAACTGTGATGCTAACTAGCCTCCTAATTGATTTTAGATGCGGCAGTTAAAACACATACTGGCTGGAATTATTGCATGACCATAATAATGATATTGAATTGCTCCAGTACTACAGCACATGAAGGTCTATGATCCAGCATCTAAAACCTAAGGTTTATATGGTGAGGAAACACTCCAAAAGATGTTTTTTTTCACAAAACATCAGCATTACTGTCCTCAGCCTAGAAAATATATCAAGTTGAGCTCAAGTAAGGTCAATAGACTAGCCTGTTTGTGAGCTAGGAATAGGGCTCATGAAATGGCCAGCATTTAACAAACCTAAAGTGCCTGGATCTCAAAGAGCATCAGACAAGAGTATCAATTTCCAGAGGTGCTTAAGATGCATATGTTTTAACTGTGGCATTACCTTCGACGTTTTTTTTGTTCACGAACATGTCTCCATTTTCTCTTCTTAGCATCAAGCCATCCTTGATAATCAGTACTCCTATCAACTGTTTCATCTTCAGAAGCATTTTGGATTTGTGAAGAGAGTGCAACATTTGACCCAGTTATAGAATTTTGCTGATTTTTACTCTTATTCAAACCAGCTCCTACTGATGACCCATTTGGATTATTTTCTTTGTCAGCGTCCAAACTACGCGAAGGATTTTTTCTCAAATCCTTGTTTGACATTAATAAATCTTCCATATCTGCAGTCCCATTCAAGTGCTGCATCCCTTCATCTTTGGCCAAGGGACTGAAGATATCACGTAGCTTACGTTGCCGAAATCGATCATCTTTCTCCCTGACTTTTTTGTGTAACCAATCAGGATGAAGAACTCGGGGAACAGGATTTGAGATCTGTAGGAAGAAAGGATTCAGCAATAATAGATATAATCAAAGATAACAAGAAACAAACTATTATTAATTACCTTTTGCATTGCTGCAGGAATTGTTATGATTTTCTGAATAGCTGAACTTAGGCGTTGCTTGTAGTAAGACCAATCAACAATAGATCGGATGTTTGCATCAGATGAGATTCTGCACCATTTCCTTAAATAATGCTTTGCAATCTCTGAAAGGTACATGGATAGCAAGAGTGCATAAGTACAGTGAACAGATATACTGATTCAGACGGAACAGTTTGAATGTAAAATGGTACCAGGATCTGTCTCAAATATAGCTACTGGAACAGCTCGCTCGCTCACTGGAGTGCCCTAATATTTTAGGAAAGTCAAGTTAATCATTGGAAAGATAAATACAAATAATTCAAATCGCCTAACATTACAGGAACAAACTAATGCCATGAATTCCTTGAAAAAACTAATTAAAAAAAGAATCAGGGGATGTTTCTCCAGTTCAAGAAAGGATCACACGAGGGATGCTGATATGGACATTGGGAAAACCATGAAAAACATAATATTGGCAGTTATCCTAAATTAAGAACATGTATAACTAAATGATGTTGATTACTGAAACACTTGAAAACTTACTTGTGGTTCCCGAGCAACAATATATTGACAATGTAGTCCTTTGTCTTTAACCATGGAATCTCCAAGGAATTCAGCAAGTCTTTTTGCTGTAGTTACAGCACATGACTTCTGTTCTCCATAGTCAACTAGTGATTTACTCATTGTGCTCGATTCCGATATGAAATCAAGTAACTCACTGTCAGCAATATCAATTCCTTGATTCTGCAACAGAAAATTAGATTTATATGTACTGCAAGGATTGATAACATGAGCTGGTGGGCCTATAGAGGCTTTAGAGAATAGCTCATTCTACAAATCACTTACATCTAGTAGGTCCAACCAACAGTTAGCGACAGAGGCAACAGCAGAATAGCACTCCTCTAAGGTTGAACCATGGAGAAATTTGTCAAATACCTCGGCCTGCGAGCAAAACATTTATATTAAATCTAAGAAATTAAACTGGCCAACTGATGGAGAACCTCTCCACAAAAATCTACAATGCAAAAGGAAATTTCCAGCAACCCTTATGTATGGAGATCTATGACATTGCTTTATGGGAGATTTGGAAACTATGGAATGGAGAAAATATTTGAAGACCAAAACCTAACGCTTCAAAGAACAAGTCCTTAACCTCCACAAGGTTCCAGAGGGTCTCAAAAAAACTTCATCCAAAGGCAAAACCTGTTTATTCTTTTCAACTTCTGTCCTTTTACTTTGTACATAATCAAACCCCTTTGTTTATTAAAGAACAGTCACTCCAGGGGGAGCCCCCCACCCGCCCGCCCAGAGTTTTGCATGAAAAACTGATGGAGTACTTATTTCCCAGCATTCCCTTTTAGAGCATAAACGATATTCTGTTCATTTTCTATTTGGTATTTTAGGAGCAGAAAAGTGCTCCCTTTGCATATGACGTTAGAGAGGCATGGCTACATATCTAACCAAAGTGCCCCTGCCATATTTAGTATATACCGCATGGTACAAGATCCGTTCCCTTTTTCTCTGAATAATAGGACTTGTTCTCTTTGTTCATTGGCCACTATGATTAAAGAAGAATGATTTAGTAAACAAACAAGTTTAATGGGGGTAGTAAGACACAAATCTGGTAGAAGCATGTAGTTGCTGTCTTGTGTTTTTGTTTCTTAATAAATAAGGATAGGTGTAAACATTTAACAAAGAAAATGATGAAGCAACTTATGCCAAAAGGAAGAATATACCTGAAAAACTTTTATGAGCTTCAGCTCACCTCTACGCTTGATCTCAAAACCTTTGAGTTCTGCCAAGGTGCCATCTTCATTGAAGACAGCATACCTCTTCTTTATCAGAATCCCTTCCTCTTTAGAGGCAGGTAAGATCATGGCCTGTTATGTTAAGATGCATTGCGAGGTTTACAAAGTAAGATCAGCTTTTTAGAGTAGTCAAAACTATTTGGATCAAGAACTAGAACCACTGAAGAAAGGAAACAGTAATACCATTAAAGTACTCTCACCTTATAAGGTCCATCTACCTCAAATTCAATGGAACACTCACTGTGTGTTGTATATAGCTTATTAACTGGATCTTTCAGGATCTAGCAGAACAACAAAGGAACCGAGCAATTAATAACACTATTATCATCACCCGGAAGAATATATAACTTAAATCAATTATCAACATTGTGAGTATGACTTGCAGAAGAACAAGACATGCATTTCTTACTTGATATTGATCGTTCGTGTTGTTCCTTGCAACGTCAACATTAAGCATGACACAGGGATAAGATATTGTTAGCTTCTTCCCAGCTCTGAAATATCACCAATAAGTGTTAGATAATCATGACGTCACCACTAAGCATGACACAGGAATGAGCATTAGTCAAAGTTGTGTCTTGAGAACATGCACGGTAAAAAATGGCAACGACTTTAGGAAAGAGGTAATAACAATGAATCAGCTCTAAGATGCAACAGAACTTTCTTCTGAATCAACTGGCTTCTTGATAACTCTACTTTTCTTTCTCGAACACGCAGGACTGCACGAGACCTGGGTGAAACCGAGTATGGCTTGGGATAATAGATAGATTAGTGAGTGCAAATCAAGGGTTACCCACATATATAAGCAAGGATGTCCAAGGGTTTATAGAAGTGTAACCAATCAACGAGATCCTTGCCTAATCAAGCACATCACCTAAACTATCAGGGCCAGTGCACGGCATGCCCAGAAGCCTGCCAAACTAGCCTCGCTAACACTGAGTATCATTATATTTAAAAAAAAGGGTAGAACCCTGATTACACCACACACAAAAAAAAAATTGTTGATGAACATTCGTGCCTGTAAACAGATTACAAATGACCAGACACCATCTCAATTCTAGTGCCTTAACTCATTGATCCAATCACAAAAGTAGCAGTTCATTCTGAAGAGTTAAAAACAACAAGGATTCAAAAGCAATCAAGCAAGGCCTATAAAACAACTTAGGCAATCATTTCAAAGAAATATCTTGGACGACTATGCAGTCCTGAATTAGTGACAGCAGCTACATGAAAGTTTCAAAATATTACAATGAAACATGCTTGTTTGGAAGTAAAATTTGATTGGTCTCGTTTACTCACTTTGTCTTAAAAGTAAAGTTCTCTGGAAAAGAACAAGGTAAAACACACCAAATACCATCTGTGTCCAGTTCCAGTGGCCTTCCAATTTTTTCCACAAGTAATCGAGCATTTTGGATAATCTTTGCACCAGTATATGTTACAACACCAGCCATTTCCATAGAGTACCATCTTGCGCCCCTATGCAAAAAAGAATATGTAATTGTTACATAGCTAATCATACTAGATGAAGACAAATGAAAACCATATTGTTTTAAATTTCACGTACTTGCGCATGACATATCCATAAAAGGAATTCAATATGCACTTGTGGGCAAGTTGTAAAGAATCATATAGAACAACCATGTCCTACAAAAGATAAGCGGGAGAAGGAAAACAGTTCAGATGCCTGAAACACAAAACAAGGCTGTATGTTGTATAGTGGATCACTGAACCTGTGCTTCCTGAATTTTCATAGAATTTCCACTGGCTTTCGCTTCTGCCAATTTTCCCTTCCATGTTTTGTTAAGACCTTTGTACTCATACCTTCTATCACGAAAGCTGAAATTTTCAAATTGAGGGAACTTTTAGAGCATGCGCATCTAAATCATTTGTAGCCAATACTATGTGCGTATATAAAAAAACTGCAGTTTCCACCATGAAATGCTACCATGTAAGGCCGATTGAAAACCAATCTTATGTGTATATGCTATCAAATTGACAAGGAATATCAATGTAGTAAGCATTCAACTGACCTTCGTACTGTGTCTACATAGAAAGAATTTTCACGCATGCATATTCCAGCTTCTCTAACTTCTGTAATTGGTTTATCAACTACTCTTTTGTGCGCCTGCATTGTGCCATTAGTAAAATTCACCTAAAGCTCACCAAAAAAGAATTTATCCCATGAGTTTGAAAATAGTACCTTTTGGCAGTATTTCTTCAAACGATCCTTCAGTTTAAGTAAATGTTCTGGTTTTGAGAGGTCAAGGAAAGGTTTTGACGATGCGATGCCACCGGATTGAATCAGCTCTGACTCAATTTGCCTCTTTATGTGATAATAGTCACTAAAAAACATAATAGCAACAGATCAGAAAATCCACCCAATTTCATATTACCTAAATTTGTAAAACATACTTCTTTTTTGCCATGTAGGTCTCTCCTCGCCAGACCCATTCAAGCTTTCTGAGGCAATTTTTGCCAGGACGATTGAAATCACATGCTGTGCAGTCCACATCCGTAACTATCGATGGTGGCTGCAACCAACAAGCAGGAAATAAAGTTCATCTGATTGACATACGCATTTCAACACCTAATGTGATGGTACAACTTAGAAGAAAGTTGATGATTCTGGAAGAAATGAAATTGTTCATGGAGTTGATAGATTCAGTGAGGCCTTAATTGTCCCTATAGCATTGTCGTTGATACTTACAAATCCAATCTACTGAAGTGCTGTTGAAATATGACTACATGCCCAGCCTTTTCCTAATAGCTTAAGCTTTGAGTAAATTGGCCTGTGCGCAAAACTCAGTACAATTATTGGAACCTTAGGTATTGAGTAAAAGGCACACAAAAGTTCACTTTATCTACAATTAATATTTTCTTTTGGCACAAGGTTGACTGGCTTGCACTCTGGCACCACCATACTACACCATGTGGGATGAGAAAAGATGCTAGGAGTCCCAAAATGAGTGTTTTGCCTACATTCACCTAATAACTAAAGCTGTTAAGGTGGCGTTTGGATGTAGATATTAGAGCCCTGGAATTCGGAATTGGTATTGTATGTCCCCAATACCAGTTGTTTGGATGGTTTCAGAATTGGAATTGAAATTTGACTCCAATACCGAGCCGTATTCAACCAACTATCCCACCGTTCCCCACAATTCCGATCGTTCCCCCTCCGTATTTGGCGGCATTCGTCGCGGCCCTCCTCCGCAGCCCCCTCGCCTCGCTGCTCTCCTACGCCCTTCCGCCGTCCTCCTCTTCTTCCTCAGGGCCGGCCGCGCCCCTCCCTTCTTCTGCACGGTCGGACCCCGCACCCCTCTTCTCCCCAGGAGCCGCCCCTCCCCTTCTTCGGCACGGTTGGCCGCCACACCCCTCCTCTTCTCCCTCGCGTCCGGCCACCTCCTCTTCACCTCATCTGCTGTTTGGGTGGTTTCGGCGGATGAGATCCACCTCGGGGGAGGGGCAGCGCAGCCTGAGTCAGGGCGCGCGCATCCTTGGCTGGCCGTGCTCCACATTGGGCTCGGGCGGCGTGACCGAGCTCCGTCCCGGGCGTGGACGGCGCGGCCTCCGGCCTAGCTCCACGCCGGGCAACGGCGGCGTGGCCTGGTCTAGCGCGGGCGAGGGCGGCGCGGCCTTGTCCGTCCGAGTTCCGCGCCAGGCAACAGTGGCGCGGCCTGGGCCGGCTCGAGCGAGGACGGCGCGGCCTCCGGTCGAGCTCCGTTGGGCAACGGTGACGTGGCCTGGTCTAGCGGAGGCGAGGGCGGCGCGGCTTTGTCCGGCCGAGCTCCGCGCCAGGCAGCAACGGCGCAGCATGTTCCGGCCAAGGCAAGGGCGGCGCGGCCGGGCTGAGGGTGGCACGGGTCGAGCTCCGCCACAAGATTTGCCGTTAGCATGGTGGAGGGGATGGAGAAGAAGATGGTGAATTCCAATTTCAGGATAAGCACATCCAAACATGTATTTGTATTTGCCATTTGATTGAATTCCAACTACTAATTTCATCTACGTCCAAACAACAGATTTGGTATTGTAACCATTTCCAATACCAGTCTGCTTTGGTATTGGTTGCCAATTCAATTCTAGCTGCTCAATATCTACATCCAAACGAAGCCTAAGTGAAATGCTTAGTGCATGAAAATTAGTAGTGCCTTGACGAATTTTTGGCAGTGCAACAGTTCAAACATTCCCTCACTTGTCACTTCTTTTATTTGTATTTTCTATATAGCCCAGAATGACGCTTTAGTAGAATAACACTCAATGGGATCATCGACATCAACCATACAATCTTTTCAAATAGCTTTATGACCAGAAACTGCAGTGAGGGAATCTAGGCCATGTATCTCACCATCACATCTGATATAAATCAATCAATGAGGATACAAGGGAACTCACCCCAACAGGAAATAGATCTGTTTAGATTACGTCTCTGGAAGATCTTTAAATGTTCAGTATTCGTTTTGATAACATGTCAGTGTATGTTAGTTTATGCGTATTAAATAGGGGCATCTTTGTCTAATTTTTGCTTTGTACATGTTCTCAGTATCCTCAAAAACAAAAATCCATATATTGACCTACTGATTGTACAAACCAGATTCTACTTACACAGAAACAGAGCACAGAGGAATACAACATTAGACACGCTAAAGTACAAGGGGATACCTGGAGTCTATTTGTTAAAATGATATTTGGATACATTGCAGCAACATCCAGATGATAGATAAGAGGACGCTCTTCACGAATTGGGTGATCTCGCAATGAAACAAGCTGTGAATTTGACAAAACAAGAAAGGTCACACAAGCTTGGTTCTTAGAAGATGCAAGATTTGATTAATGCAAATTACATAACTATTCTCGGTATGTTAGGCAAGCACTCAAGTTACAATGCTGGAATACAGTGAATTATATGTTTCAAAATCAAAAGGTAAGTAAACATCTTAGGAGTCAAATTATTAAAACACGAGTTGCAGCTGGAATATATTGTTCGCAGTTTTACATAAATATTTTTTATTTCTTAGTCCATTATAATATAATATGTTACTTTGGTATTTGATAGGTTGGACTCAGAGTGAAGATCGAAGTGTCTTGATGGACAACATCTAATACCTTTTGCTTTATGGCATCCTTGACTTCATCATAATTTGTGACAGAATCAATATCCAATTTTCCTTCTACAGAAATGGCATATTGCAGATCACGATCAAGGTTTCCAATGAGTTGCTGAAAGAAGAATGTGGATTGTTAACGTACCAAAGTTGCAGCTAAAATTTCCATATGGAACCCCATAAGTGTGCAACAGATTCATACCCTAACCAATTCCAGCAAAGGAATAGCAAGTTACCTCATATGCTGATGGTTCAAGTTGGAACTTTGTGGGAAGATCAGATCTAAATACACCAGTTTCAAGACATTCAACATGACCACCAATGTAGGTTTCACTTTCTAATAAACGGTTATTATAGAACTTTTCGAGATCAGCTTGGTGCTTGTTAGGGCAAATGACACTAGCCTTGAATGCCTGTATATTAAACGAAACTGGATTTGGTAAGCATCAGAATAAGCAGAGGTAGATTGAAATAAACAGTATTCATAGTCGTGGAAGTTGGGAGGTGGGAGGTCATGCATATCCATAGGTCCAAATCCTAGACCAAGCAAGAGTAGAAAAAAGTTTGTGTGGTTTTTCTTTTTTGAAAATAAGTAAGTATTCACAACTTTCGGTCCTGTTAAGTAACAAACAAGCTTTATGTAAAACATAAACTGATTAATTTAAAATGGCCCAACTTAAAGTAAAGATAACAAAACAAAAAAGCTCATGAAGCGTAAGTAGAACTTGAGCAGGAAGAAAAGGATTGCCATCTAGATATAATATCGCCAATTTCCTACCAAGAAAACATGGAAACAGGAGCAGAAAGGCCCTGCACAATTTGACAACTCAAGTACACTTGAGAGTTTCACAAGGAACACCTGAATCTAGATAAAGGTATTGGTTCCAAACAGATATAGTATAAAAGCATAGCAGAAAAGTTTCATTAACACACCTGGACCATTAGCAGCATTTCACAAAGTGTCCCACTTCCTTTCCGCAATACCTCATCAGGTGACATGGGTATTATGGTTGCAAGAGAAAAGATGAAGGGATGGACATAAGTCATGTATAGATAGTATGTCGCAACAGCATCTGATACGGAATAAGAAGCCATTGTCTGAAAAGGAAACAATGGAGTGAAAAATGAACGAGGGAAAATATTTCAAATTAATACAAGTACAGTACATAAAACTAAAGAGAATCACAGACAAACAACAATATTTAATATTATCTGTCACAGCCGTACTTAAACCAACTCCCTTGGTGATAATATTGTTTCAGAATCAAGACAGGCAAACTTACCTGTGGCTGCTCCATTGCGAAGCGAACCATATCTTCTGGATTAACCTCCAGAGGATCGTAACCTAGCTTGGCTTTTGTAACAGCCTGCAAGCGTGAAAATGTAAGAGAACAAAAAAAACATTAAAGAAGACAAAATATTAGGAATAACCATTCGGCCTGCCTTGCAGTCAGTGAAAGTCAATGACTAAACCTTTTAGTGCTAGTGAATATCAAATGCTAAAAGTATGAATATTGGTTATTTATTCAAATATTCCACACACAATATCACTAAAAATTTGTGCTATTTTCAAGACGCAATTTCAATAACACACTTATTACTGAAACCAAGCACACGCGTAAAACTGATTAGTGTTAAACTGAGTTAGGTTTAAAGTATTTTATTCCCGTGAGTAATGTATCACCTTTAGACCTTGGCTTCCTTGTGGAAGGTAACTGTCACGCTTCACCCAAGAAAAACAGTCAAGATGGCAAGAAAATTTAGCCCTACATTCCCCCTGATTATTGTCACACTGGAAACCAATCTCCTGCAACAACAAAAGAAAAATGAAACACTTATCCGCATAGGCGCTTCCAGGTCAATCTGCTCTAGGGCACAAACAGATGGGAAAAAAAGATGTGCATAGTATCACAAAGAACAGTGCAAAAGGAATAGTGTCTTATTTCTTTTTCCTTCAACTGCAGATAGCTTTTTCTTATTAAATAGTTGTCATACCCCAAGGAAATGAGCAATACCCATTTTACTTCCTTACTTGATGTCCCCAAACTACTTTTTCCTTTCTCTTCTACAGCCGGATGTGCTGTCAAATGGCAAAACTAGGTGGCATAGCAGTTATGCGGCAATACCACTGGCCACCGTTCAATCCATAAAAACTAGGTTAAACAGATCAAATCATTCACAGGGATAAGAAGGCAAACGGCTAATTTAAGGGAGTGGAGAAGGAAAACTTTTCCAACAAAAAGTCATAGCTGCCAAGGTTCAGGCGGCTGCTGACCTGCGCTGTGATAGATTTACTTTTATGATGCCTTAGAAAGTAGTTCAATAAAATCTTGTGTTGTAACTTAAATTAAAAAATCAGTTAGCAAAACAATGAAAAATTCTAGAAAGCAATTCCACCAACAAGATTACGACAGTCCACTCAATGCCAAACAAAGTCTAAATTTAAAAAACAACAAAATACTCACTTCATTCATTTTTATTCCATGGTGAGCAGCCCTCTTCTCTAAAAATGGCCAGTCAAAAAAGTCACCGTTGTATGTAACATAAATGCCAGGCTTAACCTCTTGCATATGAGCAAACCATGCTTTAAGTAGATCCAACTAGAAATGTCGAAAATAACGGGAGTTAACAAAATAGTTAGGTTGTATACAATTCATATTATGCTGAACAAAATAGGTGAAGTTGTTCGGACCTCAGTTGCAACATTCTTAACACTAAAATGCCCCTCGAATTCTGGTTTAGGTGTGTACTCCAAATCTTCAATGTCTTCCCCAACGCACTGCAGAGAGCAAAATAAAAATTAAGCTTGTATAGATAATCTGCATCTTTGCAAATGCAATCAACAAAAGTGGATAATCTAAGATAATGATTTTGTGAGACATATGCCTATAATCTGCTAAGCATGTTTGTATTTTCCCATGGTATAAGGGATTTCCTGCATATTACCATATGCCCAAGCCTTACATGTGCTATTTATAACTGATTCGGCAGTTGTTTTTTTTTCTTTTTGTTGCAAATGCTGATCTTGAAGTATGTACCCGGTGAACACAGCGTAACTGTTTTTTCAGCATTTTCTAACACAGAAGTCCCATGTTTAAGTTTTTTTTTACAAAATAAATATAACTGCATGTTAATCTGTAAGAAGTGAGTCAAAGGAAGAATATCAGGAAAGTGTGTCAGGTGATTAATGCCGCCCAAGGCTAGGCAGCATGCCCAGGGAAGAGAAAAGGATATTTTAAGCCATAAATGAACAAAATAAACCAGAAGGTGATAAACAAGCATTGGGCAAAGAATTGTAAGTCGAAACCTCTCTGTTGATTATCAGGTAACCTTGACCGTCAATCATGTATGAAATCATCATTACACTGTCGTATTCAGCATCTGGAAACTTCAGGGGCAGCTTTGTGGTCTCGATATCAAACGCACATACATGAACTTCTGCACGCTGAAGCAGGTCTTCCCTTCTCTGAACTAAAACATCAGAACCTGATACACTAACATTGTACCATTGTCCACATCTCACATCTGCGAACAATTTAATTTTGAAGTACCAAAGCATCAGTGGCAAATCAGCATCTGAGAAAATACAGGATTGGAAGGTATAGAGCTTACCATTATCAATAGCAAACCGAACATGATATGGAACATCATATTCACGCAAATCAATGATGTAATTTATGTAATCTTGTGGCCTTTCCACCCTGTCATAGTGCACAGGATCAACAGACAAAAGGTTCACAAGTAAACACAAAAATGTGCAAGACAGTAAAATTTTACTCCTGACAGAACCAAGAAAAAGAACTATATAGAAGTAATTCTGCAAAGCAATCATAAATGTCTTAGATCACAACAATTAAGCTGGACGTTAAAAAGCTTATAGGCACCTTTTTACACCATGAATTGTTTCAAATGCCTCCATTGCATCTAATTTTTCTTCATTCTTTTCCACAACATGTAATAGGTCATTCCTTACACGCATTAGCTGCTGTACAGTATCAAACTGAAGTTTCAAGTACTTCCTCTTCAAGCCAGAAAGGTGGTTTTTCTGCAACAAGAGTGGAGGTGTAAAAAATTATATTCCACATGAGGCCCAGACACATCAAGATAGAAGAAAAAGACTCAAGCATCAGAACAGTAACATCTTTCCCTACTCACATGTATACAATAATCTACCATTTTTAATATATTATAACTAGCCTGTGCATCTTAAATTTTAAATTGAGCATTTTGAAAAGTGTCAAGACTGAACTAATTTCCCGGGGTAAAAAAGATGGCCATCAATGGAGAATCATGTACGGTGAAATAAATATAAGGAAATCAACGTTCCTGCAGAAAACATCTTAGACCTGAACATAGAGCCAAACTCGTCACCGCGATAGAATTTCATGGTGGAAGTCCAACAGAATTTTAGATTAAACATGCAAAGCAAGACATACCAGATCTAAATCCTCTTTCTCAATTATTTCTATGTCAGAAATCTCCCCTTCATAACGTCGCCTGATATATGCCTCGACTTCCAACTCCATCTTGTCCTGCAAATGATATACAGAAATAGAAAACCAGCAAAGAAAACCTGCATTAGTAAATATTTAGTCTCTCCATGACTGAATTCTATGATGGGAGTATTCAGATAGCCCTCAGAATAGCTATAGCTATAGCTCACCTTAGTCGCGGCATAAAAGTAAGGCCGAAACTTGTGTTTCACTTTAAATGTAGAACCATCCTGCAAGAAACCATGCGAAGTTAGACATGTGGGAGTTCAAACAGGCTTTATATTGCAATTGCAAACATTTACCTGTGACACAAAGTATAGGTCAACACAGCTGTAGATTTTCCCACTGTCCTCATCCTCCCATGATGACTGCAGATGTTGCAGGGGTAAGGTTAAATGGTAGTCTTACATTCTTTATTCAAACAAAATCTCAGTCCTTGATTTCATTTTGCAGATTAAGAAACTTTAAGCTAGCTAATGGCAGTTGACCTTGATGTAAAATTTATCATGTAGGTCTTTTGAATTTCTTCTGAACCATCTAGGTGAATCACTTTATTTAAGTTAGGTGCAGTTAGTTTCCCTAGTTCTACTATATATGGCAATAGAAGGACCAGTTTTGTAGTATCTCAAGAGAGTATATTAGTGAATCACTTGTATACACTAAACTACTTCAAAATTCTGACTGAGTGCACCTAGTATCTAAAAAAAACTCGACCACGGGAGGAGACTCCACCCGGGCTTTGTTCTAAGAAGGTGCCGTGCTTCGAACCCGGGTCGGGACGGAAGTTAGTTTCAACAACTTCCGGAGTTCAACGCTCTAACCGGTCCACCGCGAGAAGCTACGCGGTGCATCTAGTATCTCAAGAGAGTATATTAGTGAATCACTTGTAGTATACACTAAACTACTTCAAAATTCTGACTGAGTGCATCTACCTGTGAGGATCTGGAAGAGTAATTCAGCATCCAACCCATTCCCCCCCCCCCCAACCCCAAATTTCTTTCTCGATTTCTTCCCTCAAATCAATTTGTGGTAGCTTTGTGTTACCCCAGATACCGCGGTAGCTCACTTGCGGACCCACTTAGCAAAATAGAAAGTAACAGCTCCGAATTCTCTTGTTGATCTGCATATTTCTACTGATTTTCGACCCCATTTCTCACGTACTTCCTATTCAATTCCAACCTCAGATCACAGCATTACAACCCATCGAACCACATTTGAGATTCAACCCAGAACAATTTCAACGAAGAGAAAGAGAGCGAGATCGAACTTACTGGCGAGAAGGTGAGGAGCCACCCCAGGCGCCGCTCCACATCGGTGTAGGGCGCGAATCCCAACCGGCTCTCGAGGAGCTCCTCCGCGCCCAGACGCAGCCGCTGCTCCTTCGCCGCCGCTGAACCGTTCCTCCGCCAGTTCCCTCCGCCGCCACCTCCCCCTCCTCCGCCTCCTCCAGCCGCTGGCCGGCGCCGGCCGCTCATGCTCGCGGGAGCGGCGTGCAGTCGACCTCAGCTAAGTGGGACGAGAAGACTTGCTGCCCGGGAAGTGTCGCCGGCTGCCGTTGCACGCCGGGGAACGGAACGAGAACCCTAGATTTGGGGTCTTTCTGGAATGGGGAAATTATGAGCGCCAAAATTGAAGGCGGGCGAGGCTTTTTCCCGCGCGCTGGCAGCTACTCAGCTGGGCTATGGGCCCTTTTCTCCTCTTTTGCATTCCCCCCTTCTCTCCTTTCTGAGCACAAAACTTGGCCAGGGAAGGCCTGAAGCCTGTTGCGTTTGGGTTTTTTCTAAACATGGCCCACTGAGCAAAAGTGGGCCCAGATGACGCAAATAGCTTGCACAAAGCCCAAAGAAATTGTCTTCCACTACGTCGCAACTCGCGAATAAAAACATCTCCACCAGCAGGTAAAACTGGTGACATAAAATAAATTTTTAGGTATAAATGAGAGAAAACTTTTAACAAATTTTTGTACTCATCGCCAGCAGTATACCTAAAACTCGATCCATGTAAAGGAATATGATAATACTCTTAGTTTAAAGGAATTCTTTATAAAAAAGCCAAGACACAAAAAAATACTAAATATTACAAGTTTCCTTAAGGGCCTCGTCGCAAATTTCCACGACATCTTATCTTCTTCCCCTTGCGTCGTCGAAACCCCATCCACCCGCACGAGCTCAACCGTGCTGAGCCGACGGAGCTTGGCCGGGGCGCGGCACTGCAGGCGGCGAAGCGCGCTCGGGCGGTCGCCGGGGTGAGGCTGACGGAGCTCATCCGCGTCGTTGAAGGTCATTATTTGGTTTTGGTAATTGAGTGACAACTTAGGTGGACTAATATGTGTTTAAGTGAAATACTCAGGTGATTAGTCCACATGCAATTATGTGATCAAGATAAGACTTGGTTTGATGGACCGGTTGCAAGTGTTAAGGGCAAGTCAGAGGCTAAGCGTTGGACCGTGTGGCGGGATGCTTGAGTAATAACTTGGCGCCGATGAACCGATGCAACGGTGAAGAGCAAGTGAAGTTAAGATCGATGAACCAATAAATCGTATGATGATATGAAGTGGATCATATTATTTGTGATGACGTTGGTGCATGTGTTGCATCAACATTGGAGAAGATGGAATGGAATGCGTAAGTCAAAGGTATAACCAATAGGCATTTCATTTAACCGATCATAGGTGAGTAGAGAAGTTTATGACCGAGTTTAGAATAGACGGCCGTACTATTAAGAGGGGCAAACTTGTTTGCATATCGGTCATCTAGTGCCACTTGAATGATCTAACATTGCAATGTTGCTAGGATCGACTGGCGTTGTGAAGAGAGCAAAAGAAACCATTTAAAAAGTTTGTGAAAAAGTTCTTTGAAAAACCTTGGGAAAGCAAGCCGAAACTTAGGTCGGACGGTCCGTGGCTTAATGGATTCATATCGGACCAAGTCGGAACTTGGGTCAGATAGTCCGTAGCATGGGCTCGAACGGTCCGTGGTATGAAAAAGTTTATAAGAGTTCAGTTCGGACCAGGTCAGAATTTGGGTCGGACTGTTCGTTGCCTTAGCTCGGACAGTCCGTGACCTATGAGTTGTGGTAGAGCTCACTTTGTCAATTTGCATGAACTAATGGTGAAGAGAGCGAAAAACTCTTTGAGAAATGTTTGTGAAAATGCTAACTCACTCACACATAAGGTGGTATACTTATGGGGTCGGCACATTTGCAAAGGGGCTGTAGAATCGATTGATGGTTATGGTTTATGGTGATCTTGGTTTGCAACTCTACTTTGATCCAAAGTGTTTTCGGTCAAAAATTCAGTTGGGATGGATTGTCCTCTGAATGAGCTTTCCATAGAATCCAAGATCACCTAATTTGAACATCGGAGCTAAAATTTATGATCGTTTTACCGAGCTTTGGTTGTACTGAAAATAGGATGACGGACAGTCCGTGGGGAAGGACGGACAGTCTATGGTTGCCCTGTTTTCATGCGTTTTGAATACAACACTAGTTTCGTGGATGATGGACCGTCCGAGAATGGACCTCGGACACTCCGAAAGAGCCGTTAGAGCTCGAGAAAAGAGTGTAACAGCTAGTTTTTTTCGTTCCCTCTATAAATAGGATGTCCGAGGCTTGGAGAGAGTTGAGCACCTTGGGGATGTGTTTCCTATGGTAGTGCTTGCCTTGGGAGTCCACTAACTCACTTATGCTTGCGAGATTGTGAATCTATTGCGAGTCTAGTGCATTGCTTTGTGAGATTGCATTGAGTGGCACTAGGTGTTCGTGTTGCAAGCCGGTGTGCTTGTTACTCTTGGAGGTTGCTACCTCCTAGACGGCTTGGTGGATTGTGGCTCCGTTGAAGCACGCAAGGAAATTGTGCGTGGCTCCGGAGAAGGATTTGTGAGGGGAATTGTGCTCACCCCATGGGGATCACGAAGAGCAACTCTAGTGGAGTGTGTCATTGAGTATCGCACTTGCGAGTGGTCTCTTGGTGTGCCTGGAGTGGCCAGCGGCTTGAGAGCCTTGCCCAAGAACCATCGAGGTGTTGATCGACACAACGAGGACTAGCTTGGTGGCAACCAAGTAACCTCGGGATAAAAATTACCGTGTCAGCATTGTCCACTCTTCTTGGTGATTTGCACTTCTCGATCACAAGCATTGTATTTACATCTTTATATATCTTGTGCTTATGTTGTTGCTCTTATAATTAGTTGGCTTGTGTAGCTTGCTAGTTGCCTTCTTGCTTGTGTAGCTAGAAGTAGTGATCTTGTGACTAATTAGTTTGTATGGCTTAATTAGTCTTTTTGCTTAGTTTGTGTAGCTAAGTAAATTGAGCCTTTGGATTAGACTTATGTAGTCTTGTCCATTGAGCATTGCTAGTGAGCTTAGAAGCTTTGTGCTTTTGCTTACTAGTTGTGTAGGAGCTCCCCGGTGTGTGAAGTACTAGTGGCATAGGTTTTGTGTGACCTTGCTCATAAAATTAATTAGGTGAGATCATGTTAGCTTGGCACCTTATTTGCTTGTTTATAATCTTTTATAAGGTGCCAGTGAACATAGATATAGGGGTGCAGTCCTAGCTAGACTGATAGTTTTAATTCCATATTTATTTCGGTTAGCCGGTGCGTTAAGTTTTTAGAAAAGATTATTCACCCCCATCTAGTTCACCATCTCGACCCTACAGCTGTGGCCCGGGCGAGGCGGCGGAGGGAGTCCACGTGGCGGTTGTGGTGTGGCCGGTGGAGCGCGTTCGCGCGGCAACCTGGGCAAGGCCGAGGCTGGCGTTGCTTGCCCGGTGACTGGGGCGTGGCTAGCAGACTGCGTCCACACGGCGGCGGGGTGAGGTCGAGGCCGGCGTTGCTCATCCACACGGTGGCTGCGACGTGGCTTGTCCGCGCCACAATCGGTGTTGCTCGACCACGTAGCAGCCAAGGCTTGGCCAGCGGAGCTCCAGTACCACGCCGGTGTCCGGATGACGGCATGGAGCCTGTGGCGAGGCACGATGCATGAGTAGGTTGGGCGGAAATGTCCTGCGCATGGTAGTTGGATTCTCCCGCTTGTGAAAAGGAATACAACAATCCATGGATTGGATTGGTATATTTGGGTCAAGGAAAGAGAAATTTAGGTCATAGCCTAAAACATTTAGGTATGGTAAACCATATAGGTATGCTGCTTGTCAAACCTTAGGACCGGCAATCCACCTGGGGTACCCGAGTGGTTGATTTGTAGGCGAGGGATCGTCAAGCGAGTAGCTTGATGGTACACAGGAGGCACTAATTTAGACAAGTTCGGGATACCCGGAGGTATAATACCCTACGCCCTGTGTCGGTGTTTGTGTTTGTATTGCTGGAACTCGGCCTGTTGACACCAAAAATTGGCACCAGGAAGAGGCTGACATGTGGGCCGGAGTCGTCGAAGAGATGTCATTCGGCAAAGGAGTTTTTCCCCAGAAGCATTCGGTAAAGATGTTCTGCGGTCGGGAATGCGTCGTCATTCGGCAGAGGCATGGTTCCGCAGGTAAAAGCGGTAGCATTCGGGAAAGCGCGATGACGTGGAAAAACATAAGGAAAAGGCCGGTTCGAACAAGGAATGCAATATGGGCACGAAGATCCGTCATTTATTTTTAGAAACAAGTATTGTAGTCGTGTCCGACTAGGAGTTGTATCAAGACCTGGGTATAAATATAAACCCATAGCATCTGTAAAAGAAAACACAATCAATCATACAACAAACCGGCCCCGTGCCAACATTGAGTCCTTTAGTCGAGTCGTCGAGTTCTTCGAGAGGAGTCATCGATCCGTCGACCTCCGTAAGTACCGGCAACCTTGTATCATGCTTAGTATCATGCGGTGGATTTAAGCTTTGATGCAAGTAGTCTTGTTACCATGCTTAGTATCATCCGGTGGATTTAAGTTATGGTCTCAAGAAGGTTCCTCTGTTAGGTCATGAGCCATGCGGTGGGCTAAGATCTAGTATGGACCAAGTTATCGGCTCTGTTAGATTTCGGCAAGATCTAACAGATTCATTAAGTTACCCCGTGTTGCTCCGTTTTTACTATGTGCTTAATTCATGCAACACACCTTTGCCCAATCTAGATCGGCTAGAATCGGCTTTGCTTTACGGTGCGACGACTTATCCCCTCACAGCCGAATCCGAAACCGATCTAGGTTGCTACGTGTCGCGGGTTCGAGCTTGTCGGCATCGTGTAGATCTTGACAGAACCGGGTATCATGCGGTAGATGCAGGTTTTTGGGTCGTCTTAGAGCTAATCATCCGGTGGATTAGAATTCGATTCGATCTGATAGATTTATCTTTACCGATTAGGCTTGTTCCTTCGCCATGGACCCCGATTCGGCTAAGTAGCCGTATTCGGCAATGTTCTCACGAGTGAACGTGTGTTCGTGGGTTTGCATTAGACAATGAATGCTTTTAGCCTTTCACGATTAGATTGTATCATGCGGTGGATTGATCTAATCTGATTGGTGGTGTGGCCACAAACGAGTTGTATCATGCGGTGGATTAACTCGTTCGTTGCCATGCTTGACGGGTGCTGCTTTCGGCCTATGCATTCTTGTTTCAATGTAAATTCGTGACTGTGTTGTGGGTTCGTAATTAAACATTGAATGCTTTTAGCTTTTCATGGTTAGATTGTATCATGCGGTGGATTGGTCTAATCTGATTAGTGGTGTGGTCTCAAATAAGTTGTATCATGCGGTGGATTAACTTGTTTGTTATCATGCTTGACGGGTGCTGCTTTCGGCCTATGCATTCCTTGTTTACTGCGAATTTATGATCATGTTTCACCCTTTTATTTATCTATCATGCTCTGTTTCTCGTTAATCGGCTATGAGTATGTGTTACAATGTTCATTCGGTTGAAAGCCGATCTTTCGTCATGCTTACGTCACGCATTCGGCAGTACGCTCCTTGTGTGCCTTGCCGATTGCCGAATGTGGCTTTAACTGCCGACATATAGCTTGTCCGTAGCTATATGTCTCTCGAGATTGGCTTCAACGCCGCAAATATGGAACTGTCTGGTCTCACCCGGCACGTTCCAGGTTTTGATCTAAACCTTTTTGTCCCTTTGTTAGTTTTCAGGCAAACTGACTGGCACGCTTCCGGATTCAAAAGCCCGGGCCACGTGTGAAGCCAGCTAATTCGGCTTGCTGTGTGCTTGACGTGAGGTGCGGATTTTACGTCAACACACTTTTTGGCACGCCCGGTGGGACACACACAAGTTTTCAAGATGCCTGAGTTGAGCGACATCATGGATGTCACTTTGGAAGAATTGTCTGAAGAGCATCAACAGATGGTAAAGGCTGCTGCTGGCCAATTCATTAACAAATGTTTACTGTCTTTCGCCAAGAACAGGAGTGGTGCACCGTTTCTCAAATCCGACTTGCCAAGAGTTCTCCTTCCTGGGCAGTCTGATTTTACTGAAGAAGAAGAGAGGGAGAGATTCTCGGGCTTGTTATACAAAGCTTTGGGAGAAGCAATGACCAATCACAATGCTGCGTTCTTGAACAGTTTTCGGCATATAATGATAAGCATTTTTGGTCAGCATGTGGATAAACCCTTCGAGCAAATACATGGGCAATTGGGTGGTCCAACGTACTTCAATGTTCAAGCACCAGTTCAGAAACTACATGATAAAGGAAATGCTGATGAAACTGGAGCTTCTGGTGCTAAAAATACAAATGGACAACCGATTCGGCAAGATCCTCAGCCTGCACTGCCGAAAACTCGCACATACGGTGATATGGCATTCGGCACCACAGGGAATCCGCCTGCTTCTGCTTACAAGATATCTCCCTTGAACAATAGGCTGCAAAGGGACATATATGGAAACGGATATTCAGAGTTTATGGATTACAATGCTATCGACGCCCTCCCGAATCCTGGGTATGTTGGTGCTGCAGGCATGCTTGCTGGGAGACCAGGGAATCAAGATACCAGTATTGACCTCATGGTGCAAAAAATGACCGATGTATTGCAAAACCAATTCGGTCTGAAGCCTAAAAATCAGGGATACATGTACTCGTCTCCTTTCCCTGAATGGTACCAAAGGGTATCATTGTCGAATAGAGTCAAGGTGCCTACAGAGTTTACTAAATTCTCAGGACAAGATGATACTAGCACTGTGGAACATATAGCTCGATATCTGATGCAGCTTGGAGAGGCTTCAGCAGATGAGGCTTTCAGAATCAGATACTTTCCTTTGTCACTGACGGGTCCAGCTTTTACATGGTTTGCTTCTTTGCCTGCTCAGTCGATTTGTACTTGGAAAGACCTGGAACAGAAATTCCATGCTCATTACTACATTGGCAGTACCGAGAAAAAGTTGGTTGATTTGACCAGCTTGAGACAGAGGAATAATGAAACACCTACGGAGTTCCTCAGGAGATTTAGGGAAACAAAAAGCATGTGCTTTTCTCTGAACATACCTGATGACCAGCTGGCTGGTATGGCTGTAGCTGGCATGTTGCCTGCCATTCGAGAGAAGCTGTTCGGGATGGAGTTTGATGATCTGGGCCAGTTGTCGCACAGATTGGCCTTGATGAGTAACCAGGCATATGGTTTCAAGAAAGATGTCAGATTTGCTAAAAATAATGATGTAGCTGACATCTATAACCAATTCCTTGAAAGAGCAGATCAAGAAGATGAGTATGAAGATAGCGAGGAGATAGCCGCAGCAGAGATAGTGTGGAGCAAAGAACCAGTTACAATGACTCAAAGATGGATCAAACAGGTGAAGGGAACATATGATTTTGATGTGACTAAGGCGGACAAATTGTTTGAGTTCCTGGTGAAAGAAGGCCGAATCAAATTGCCGGAGGGGCATTCTATGCTTCGGCCTGATGGAGTGAAAGATAAGAGGTACTGTGGGTTTCATGATAGAAATTCTCATTCCATTAATGAATGCAGAGTCTTTAGGATGAGGATTCAGAGAGCTATCCAGGAAGGACATCTGAAATTCGACAACAAGATGAAACTGGACAGTAACCCTTTCCCTCAGAATATGATCGGGTTCTCGGTTAATATGATGAATGCTGTTCCATCTGGAGAAAAGGGAAGATTGAAAGTTTTAACCTCAAAGAAGGCAAGACAGGATGGTTCAGTTGATCCCACTCGACAGATCACAATTGAACAAATTCGCCAGAAAGATCTTCGGTTCCCGAATAGCCGATTTGAAGTGGGAGAATCCTTTAAACCTAGAGTTACTACACGTATTCTCCTCAACAAATGGCAGCGTCAGCAAGAAAAGGAGCGTTTTCAAAGGCGTGAATACGAGGAGGAGAAAAGAAGGCGCGAAGAAGAAAAGCTTGAGGAAGAACAAGAAGAATACGCTCGAGAGCAGGAACGTGCGCATTGGGGGTGTGCATTCTTCAGACACTGTTGGAACGAAGGTTTGAAGCTTCCCACATGGAATAGTTGTCCTGAATGCAATAATAGGTATGATGAATATAGGCAAGGAACTGTCAATCGCCGATCTGTCCATGAAAGAATTGGCAGGGTGCATCCTAGTGATGATCGGCGTTTTGATGATCGACCAAGAAAAAGACATGCTGATTATAAATGGGTTAATCATGAAGAAGAAGAAGATCATGCTTATGTTTGGCAAAAAGGACAATGGTGCCCACCTGGTTTGAGGAAGAGCCAGAAGAGAAGAGTACAGCGCCTGAGGAATCGGGAATTGAAGCAAGCAAAGGTCAAGGTGAAATCAATATGGCTCCCAAAAGACAGGCCTGACGAACATAGTCATTCGGCTCCTACATGTATGGTATGTTTTCTGCCGAATGAATTCATGGCTCCAGCTAACCAAATTGTACAGGAAGAAATATTGCCCGATATAGATGATGCCGAACGATTTGGGTTAATGGCACAATTGATGTTGAACAAACAAGCTGTTTTTGAGAAGCCAGCCCAGAATCGGCACATGAAGCCACTATACTTGAAGGGATATGTTAATGGCAAACCATTGACCAAGATGTTTGTCGATGGAGGAGCTGCTGTCAATGTAATGCCATATACCACATTCAGGAAGCTTGGTATGGGCCTTAGAGATTTGACACCAACGAGCATAATTCTAAATGATTTTGCTGGAAATCCTTCGGACACCAAGGGATGCGTGCACGTTGATCTGATGATTGGGTCCAAGACTCTACTTACGACTTTCTTTGTCATTGAGGGCAAAGGGGCATATAGCTTGCTGCTTGGAAGAGATTGGATTCATGCAAATTGTTGTATTCCATCTACTATGCATCAACAGCTTATTCAGTGGATAGATGATGAGGTGGAGATTGTTCAAGCAGATGATTCAATAAGCGTGGCAAATATGGAACCAGCTTTCTGGGAATATCAAGGCATAGATTGTTTCTCAGGCAAAGACTGGGGAGAAGGTCCTGTGGCACCAGCCAGCAGTGATCAGCAGCCGATCGAAGCAGTCGGCTCTCATAGTAATTTTTGATGGAAAATCCAATTGATGGAACTGATGGAAAATTAGGACGTGGATTTGTGTCGGCCGATAAATTAGAAGAAGTGGACATTGGAGATGGTGACAAGCCAAGGCCGACATTTATCAGTGCTAACTTGGATTCGGTTTTCAAAGAAAAGTTGGTGACATTGTTAAAGGAATACAAGGACTGCTTTGCTTGGGATTATTCGGAGATGCCCGGTCTAGACCGTTCTATTGTTGAGCATCGGTTGCCAATCAAACCTGGATACAGGCCTTACAAGCAACCACCCCGAAAAATCTACAAGGAAGAGGTGTTGGCCGATGTGAAAAAGGAGATTGAAAGATTACTAGATGCAAATTTCATTCGGCCATGTAAATACGCGGATTGGATCTCTAATATTGTTCCTGTCTATAAGAAAAATGGAAAAATGAGGGTTTGCATAGATTTTAGAGATCTGAACAAGGCTACACCCATGGATGGATATCCAATGCCTATTGCTGATTCATTGGTTGATGCTGCTGCTGGATACAAAGTGCTCAGTTTCATGGATGGTAACGCAGGATACAATCAGATTTATATGGCATTGGAAGATATAGTAAAGACAGCTTTCAGGTGTCCTGGACACATAGGGTTGTTTGAATGGGTTGTCATGACCTTTGGATTGAAAAATGCCGGTGCAACTTATCAAAGGGCTATGAATTATATTTTTCATGAGTTGATCGGCAAGATTGTGGAAATATATATTGATGATGTGGTGATCAAGTCATTGGATCATGAGTCTCATTTGGCCGACATAAGGAAAACTCTAGAATGCACCAGGAAACATGGGCTTAAGATGAACCCGAATAAGTGTGCTTTTGGAGTTTCGGCTGGAGAGTTTCTGGGATTTTTGATACATGAAGGAGGAATAGGAGTTGGTAAGAAAAGCATGAAGGCAATTGATGAAATTGTTCCTCCAACTAATCTTAAAGAGCTACAATCACTGCTTGGCAAGATAAATTTCGTGAGAAGGTTCATATCAAACTTGTCACAAAAGGTGTTGCCCTTTTCCTCACTGTTGAAAATAAAAAAAGATCAAAAGTTTGTATGGGGTGACGAACAACAGAAGGCTTTTAATGAAATAAAGGAGTACATGAAGAAGCCACCAGTATTGGTACCTCCACAATTGAACAAGCCTTTCAAGTTGTACGTGGCGGCCGATGCCCAAACTATTGGATCGGCCCTCATTCAAGAATTTGAAGGGAAAGAAAGAGTAGTTGCATACCTTAGCCGAAAGTTACTAGATCCAGAGACAAGGTATTCGGCTATAGAGAAGCTTTGCTTATGTGTTTACTACTCCTGTACAAAATTTCGGCACTATTTACTACATGCCGAATGCATTGTGTATTCGAAGTTTGATGTGATAAAACACATGTTGTCTATGCCAATTTTGAACGGAAGGATTGGCAAATGGATTTTAGCTTTGTCTGAATTTGAGTTAAGGTTTGAATCGGCAAAGGCTGTTAAGGGACAGATTATTGCCGACTTCATTACTGAACATCATGACACATCGATAAATTTGCTTAACATTGTTCCTTGGGTGTTATTCTTCGATGGATCTTCATGCAACAAAGGTGGTGGAGCAGGTATCTTATTAATTTCACCCAAAGGAGAAACATTTGAGTTTGCTGTTCCCATTCAATCTGCTGTTACTAACAATCAAGCTGAGTATGAGGCATTGCTCAAAGGGCTCCAATACTTGAAAGAAGCAAAGGCCATTGCGGTTGAAATTTTTGGAGATTCAGAATTGGTCATAAAACAATTGAATGGTGAATATGAGTGCAAAAGTGATACCTTGAGGAATTACTATGAAGAATGCAAAGAAATATTGAAGAGCTTTCTGTCAGTAATTCTACAACACATTCCTAGAGGGGATAATGGAGAGGCAAATAGATTGGCCCAAAGTGCATCAGGTTATAAAGAGCTTCGAGAAGTTTTTGCTAATGATGTATATGCATTCGGGAGTAATCTGGCAGAAGATGATTGGAGAAAAGAGATTGCCGATTATCTGGAGAATCCATCCCGAAAGGTTTCTACAAAGCTCAGGTATAATGCTTTAAAGTTTGTTCTTCTTGATGATAATTTGTATTATAAATCCTTGGATGGGGTGCTGTTACATTGCTTAAATCATGAAGAAGCAAAAAGGCTGATGAGTGAAGTTCATGATGGGTTGTGTGGAGCACATCAATCGGCCTACCGAATGAAGTGGGTTATTAGAAGAACTGGATATTACTGGCCGACAATGTTGGAAGATTGTTTTGAATATTATAAGGGATGTCAAGACTGTCAGAGATTTGGAAACATTCAGAGAGTTCCAGCATCGGCTTTGAATCCCATTATCAAGCCATGGCCGTTCAGAGGATGGGGAATAGATTTGATTGGCCAAATAAATCCTCCATCTAGCAAGGGGCATAAGTTTGTGCTTTTGGCAACCGATTATTTTACCAAGTGGGTTGAGGCAATTCCGTTAAAGAGGGTGACGTCGGAGAATATGGTTGAATTTGTTAAAGAACATATCATTTACAGATTTGGGATTCCTCAAACAATCACCACAGATCAAGGGGCTCAGTTTACATCTTCAGAGTTCAAAGATTTTGCTGAAAGTATGGGCATTAAATTGTTAAATTCTTCTCCTTATTATGCCCAAGCTAATGGTCAGGCAGAGGCTTCTAACAAGATTATGATTAAAATTATACAGAAAAAGATTGATCAGAAGCCGAGAAAGTGGCATTCGGTACTCAATGAGGCTTTATGGGCTTACCGAATGGCTCCACATGGGGCTACACAGTCGTCTCCTTATGAGTTGGTGTATGGGCATCATGCTATCTTGCCATGGGAAATACAATTAGACTCAAGAAGAATAAAGTTGCAAAAGGATTTAAGTTCTAAAGATTATAAAGATTTAATGATGGACGAATTAGAAGATTTGCATATGATTCGTCTCAGGGCCTTGGAAAATATCGAGAAGAACAAAATGCGAGTTGCTAAGTATTACAACAAGAAGGTGAAGGTTAAGCAATTTACAGAAGGTGATTTAGTTTGGAAAGCGATATTGCCGATTGGAACCAAATATGCAGCATTCGGCAAGTGGTCTCCAAATTGGGAAGGTCCTTTCAGAGTGGTTAGGTGCGTGCCTGGAAATGCATATATTTTGAAGACATTGTTGGGAGAAGAATTTGCTTCTGCTATAAATGGAAGATATTTGAAGAGGTATTATCCCAGTATTGAGATCGATCGATGATTGATATATCAAATTGCCGAACAGCCGATATTCGGGAAGAAATCGCCTTCAGAACAAATGTTGACAGAAAAAGAAAATGGCCAGTACTGAATGTATTGCCCTTAGCAGAAGATATATTACATCAAGAGTTCATGCAAGATCACAAAAGATAAGTTTTATTGCCGAAATTCCATAAATCCCTAGTACAAACTACTAAAAGAGCCTGTTCAAAACAGACTGGGGATGAATGGAATCGGCAATGGCAGCACCATGGCCATCAAGACGATCAATGGAGACGTCAATATCATCGATGTCTTCTGGGCTGCCGTTGGCAAAACCAACCGGCATCCTGGAATAGTCAGTGCCGGTGTGCGTCGACATAGCGACGAGACCCGTAGCGACGCCCAGACGAATGCCGTGGGAAGCCACTTCATCAACACGACCTGCCACCGCACCAAGGCATGCCTCGGGTGTGTCCCCGTGGGCGTTCACCTTGTCCGCTAACTCCTCCACCAGCGCCTTCAATCGATCGAGTTCAGCATCACGCGCTGCAAAGTCACAAGGGGATAGCAGAATAATATCAGTTGGGGGACAAGATTGAGATTGAGCAGATTGCAGGACTCACCATCAATGACTTCGAGCAGCTGCTTGCGCTCGTGCTGCCATTCGAGGTCAGCAATCCCGGCTTGCTTGGAGATAGCCTCCAACTCGCGGCGAGTATCGTCACGCTCCGCTTTGAATCGGCGGGCATCGCCGTCCGTGTAGCGGTAGTCGTCCGATTCGAGAGATCGATTGGACGAACTCGAAGATGCCGCAGGAGCAGCGGCTGGAGCTGCAACTGGCGCACCAGCGCCGGCAATCCATTGGATTACCCTGAAAGAACAAAGAGATTCGTCAAGAAAGAGGAAAGAAATCTCGAGAAGAACAGAGAGAAGTAAGCAGCCAATCACCTGCGGCGAGCGCCGGCACGACTTCCTTCGGCCTCATCGGCGGCCGGGCGCCTCCTGTTGTTGTCGGCCATTGGAAGTTCCTCGGAGTTACTGTGGATGGGGAAAAGAATGATCTGGGCCGGCAAGAACTTGGAAGACGAAGAACTTGGTGAAAAAACTGTGGGATACTCGGTATGTTTATTTATAGAACCCGCAGAGGAAATCGTGGCCAAAGATCGTGGCGCGTATTCCGAAGAGTTCGGAAGGTGGAAAGGATTTTCCAGCCGATCAGTTCCCATGTCGTTTGGGATTCTTATCGAGTCGTATTCGGCTTTGACTGGATGAGATTCGGCTATGTCGTGGTTGAAGTGTTTTCGGGTCTAAAGTGCTATTATGGCCAACTTTGCCGAATGAGTCATCCACAATGGAGAAAAGCAGAGTTAAGAAATGACAAGATTACAGGGTTGATAAAACATTCGGCTATCAAACTGTTTGATACAATTCACACACCCAAGAACTTTGAGATTACATTTTTGGCATTTGATATCATGTTGCTAATGTTCTCTAATAAGTTTTTATCAGCTTCTTGGGTTCTGGTCAGGGCAGCAAGCTTCGCCTTGAGTTGTTTGTCTTCGTTTAGAGCTGCTAAGGCTTCCTTTCGCCTCCTCTCTGTTAGCTTGGGAAGCTCGACTATTTTCTTCTTGTCAGCTTCAATTTCGGCCGATAGATCTCTCAATTCGGCTTCAAGTGCAGCTTTTCTGATCTCCTTCATTTCAAGTTCAGATTCCAGTTTGGTCAATAATTCCTTGTCATTCTGGACTTGAGTATGCAGGTCTTTTACAGATTGCTTGACCGAAGTTCTCCTTTGCTCCAAGGCTGGTTGAGCAGATTGATTCTTCAGAGCTTGCTTCACTGCGATAAAATGATCATCCAATCTGGAAATTGGATCTAAAGAAGTCTTGATATCGGCAGGAAGATCTTGGTCAAATGATTCAAGCAAGTCTCTTAAAAGATCAGCATTGGTAACTTGTTCCCGAGTGTCCTTATGCAGAAAAGAGAGGATTTCCTTCAGTTTTGCTTGGTTCTCCTCTGATAAAGTTTGACCAGAAGAAGTTTCTTCTCCTTGTTCGGCAACTAGATCATCCACAGCAAATGAATAGCTGGGTGAAGAAGTGGTTTTCTCCTGAAAAAAGATTCTGCCGAATTATTGATGATCCATTGAATAAAGAACTGGAAGACTGGGTAATTATCTCTACCTCATTCCTGATCTCTTGGATGGAAAGAGAGGGCAGCTCGAGTTCAGGCAAAGATTCTTGTAAGTCATGCTGAGGAGAGCTTGGAAGATCTTTTGGTGGAGAAGAGGCTTCTGGTTGAAGAACATCAGGAGAAGCTGAAGCTAGTTCTTGATGAGAAGGAGGACTCTCCAAGATTGGGTCTATTGAGATTTGCTCTGAAACTGAGAAGGAATCAATGCCGATAGAGAGGAACTTTAAAGACAAAATAGTGAGAAATTTTACCAATCATTGAAGCATCGGCAGGACCTGTACTGATTGCTGGCTGCTGTTCTCTGGCCTGAAATCAAAAAGAAGTAAAGCTGAGCAAAACACCAAAAGCATTATAGTCAAAGAAAAAAGACTCTGACCTTGATTTTGCTACTTGCTCTTTTCTTCTTTACAACTGAGGGAGCAGCTATAAGGAGGGTTTTCCTCTTGACAGATGATGGTCTAGTGAGTATTGGATCTGAAGAAGCTTGTCTAGCCATCAGCCGAGCCAAGGTAGGAGATTGATGCCCCAAAGCAGATATTGGGCCTGCGGTTTTGTATAAGATTACTCTGGCAAGGGGGGCAAGTGTTATGTCCTGCAAAATAATAGAGTCAGAATCGATTGGAGTCAATGTTATGAAGACAGATAAAGGAATAAGCATATTACCTCTGCAGTTGGCTGATAATCAGGCATTAACTCAAGGCAGAAGGGATAGATTGGCATATTGAAAATATGATCATGGAATTCTTGCCACCAGAGAGTGAAAGAAGGATGGGCAGATATTATTGGCACAAAAGGATCAGGTGCATGAATAGTTCCACAGCATTTATAGGTGAAAATCCTTCTTGTTTCTGTGGAATCCTTGACTATTTCTCTAGGCCTGAGGAATTCATGGAGAAATAGCCTAGGGGGCACTTGGCCACATCCCAACTGTCTAGCCATCATGTTTGGCTGATAATATTCATAAGTGCTTTGGACTAGCCTCCCTCCACAGAATTCGGCTGGCAGGATGCAGGGCTGGATGAAGGCATTAAAAATTGCTACAGATTGTACATCAGTGCATCCAGTCTCAAAGCTGAATTCGCAAGGGAGAGTAAGATTGTCGTTGTCCGAATATGGGAACCAAAGAGGATTGGCAAAACCTCTGAAAAAGAGCTCAAACAGTTCACCAATGTTCTTGTTGATAGATACAGTGGAGGCAGCTTCTCCATAGGTTTGACAACCTTTGGTTCTCCGGGTTTCTCCTTCTTTATAATTAATTGAAGGGAAGTCTCGGCTGTTGAGATCAATAGCAACGATTTGGTGCATGTATAATTGCAGCCACATTTGGACAAACCACCAGGGACCATTGACACAAGGGATCTTCTTGCTAGTGTGCATCAGGTGGGTGGTTTGGTTGAGCATATGGTAAACACTTCCCAGGAGGTATTTCCCAAGTGGGATGACTTTTCCAGCAGCCAACTCTTCGGCCATCACGATATGATTCAAGGTTGGCTCATTGGCTTTGCCACAAAAGACTGATCTGCATAGCCACATGTTCAGGAAAGCTCTGTATTCGACATCAGTCAGAGGACCATCAGACATATGATTCTGGATATATCTCTTGTATCCAACCCCTGTTCTTACTCCTGTCTCCTTGGAGGAACCTTTATGGTCATATGGGTACACAGTTCCTGTAACATTCAGGCCGGTCATCATGTAGACATCGGCTAAGGTAGGGGACATTGGGCCATGGCCGAAAAGAAAAACATTTACACCATTGGACCAGAAGTGGCAAGCTGCGATCAGAAGGTTCTCATTCTTTGGTGTTTCAGCTAGAGATAGCTCCAAGTAATGAGAAATACGAAGACTGTCCCAATTCTGCGTCTGGGGACTTTTATCGTCAGAAATCCTTTTGTACCAATTTCTCCATCCGGCAATTGGGGGCAAAGGCCAGTTCTTGAAGGCGTCTTGCCACTCATGAGGTTTTGTCAGTGAAGTCTTAAAAGGAATCCGCTGAGATTCGGCCGCAATGATTTCAGAAGGATCTGAATCTCCTACGGGACCGAGGAAGTAGGATGGAGATTTTTCCTCAACAGGGATGAGGATTTCGGCAGCTAGGGCCTATCAAGAATGAAAGGGATAAGAAGAAATTTAAAATGCAAATCGAAAGAAGACTGCCGAACATGCTTGAGGGGATTGAAGTTTACCTGGAGAGCAAGATCTTGGTCCGCCATTTGAAGGTTGGATCTTGGAAGTCGATGATTTAGGGTTCGGATCCGGATGAAAGCTCTGAAGATTCAAAAGGAGAAGCGGGTGCCGAGCAGAACTAACTTGGAAATGTCAAGTGCTTCTGGTCAATTCCGAGATAAAAGTTACCTCTTATCCCGAAATTGAAGGGGCATGTGTTGACACCAAAAATTGGCACCAGGAAGAGGCTGACATGTGGGCCGGAGTCGTCGAAGAGATGTCATTCGGCAAAGGAGTTTTTCCCCAGAAGCATTCGGTAAAGATGTTCTGCGGTCGGGAATGCGTCGTCATTCGGCAGAGGCATGGTTCCGCAGGTAAAAGCGGTAGCATTCGGGAAAGCGCGATGACGTGGAAAAACATAAGGAAAAGGCCGGTTCGAACAAGGAATGCAATATGGGCACGAAGATCCGTCATTTATTTTTAGAAACAAGTATTGTAGTCGTGTCCGACTAGGAGTTGTATCAAGACCTGGGTATAAATATAAACCCATAGCATCTGTAAAAGAAAACACAATCAATCATACAACAAACCGGCCCCGTGCCAACATTGAGTCCTTTAGTCGAGTCGTCGAGTTCTTCGAGAGGAGTCATCGATCCGTCGACCTCCGTAAGTACCGGCAACCTTGTATCATGCTTAGTATCATGCGGTGGATTTAAGCTTTGATGCAAGTAGTCTTGTTACCATGCTTAGTATCATCCGGTGGATTTAAGTTATGGTCTCAAGAAGGTTCCTCTGTTAGGTCATGAGCCATGCGGTGGGCTAAGATCTAGTATGGACCAAGTTATCGGCTCTGTTAGATTTCGGCAAGATCTAACAGATTCATTAAGTTACCCCGTGTTGCTCCGTTTTTACTATGTGCTTAATTCATGCAACACACCTTTGCCCAATCTAGATCGGCTAGAATCGGCTTTGCTTTACGGTGCGACGACTTATCCCCTCACAGCCGAATCCGAAACCGATCTAGGTTGCTACGTGTCGCGGGTTCGAGCTTGTCGGCATCGTGTAGATCTTGACAGAACCGGGTATCATGCGGTAGATGCAGGTTTTTGGGTCGTCTTAGAGCTAATCATCCGGTGGATTAGAATTCGATTCGATCTGATAGATTTATCTTTACCGATTAGGCTTGTTCCTTCGCCATGGACCCCGATTCGGCTAAGTAGCCGTATTCGGCAATGTTCTCACGAGTGAACGTGTGTTCGTGGGTTTGCATTAGACAATGAATGCTTTTAGCCTTTCACGATTAGATTGTATCATGCGGTGGATTGATCTAATCTGATTGGTGGTGTGGCCACAAACGAGTTGTATCATGCGGTGGATTAACTCGTTCGTTGCCATGCTTGACGGGTGCTGCTTTCGGCCTATGCATTCTTGTTTCAATGTAAATTCGTGACTGTGTTGTGGGTTCGTAATTAAACATTGAATGCTTTTAGCTTTTCATGGTTAGATTGTATCATGCGGTGGATTGGTCTAATCTGATTAGTGGTGTGGTCTCAAATAAGTTGTATCATGCGGTGGATTAACTTGTTTGTTATCATGCTTGACGGGTGCTGCTTTCGGCCTATGCATTCCTTGTTTACTGCGAATTTATGATCATGTTTCACCCTTTTATTTATCTATCATGCTCTGTTTCTCGTTAATCGGCTATGAGTATGTGTTACAATGTTCATTCGGTTGAAAGCCGATCTTTCGTCATGCTTACGTCACGCATTCGGCAGTACGCTCCTTGTGTGCCTTGCCGATTGCCGAATGTGGCTTTAACTGCCGACATATAGCTTGTCCGTAGCTATATGTCTCTCGAGATTGGCTTCAACGCCGCAAATATGGAACTGTCTGGTCTCACCCGGCACGTTCCAGGTTTTGATCTAAACCTTTTTGTCCCTTTGTTAGTTTTCAGGCAAACTGACTGGCACGCTTCCGGATTCAAAAGCCCGGGCCACGTGTGAAGCCAGCTAATTCGGCTTGCTGTGTGCTTGACGTGAGGTGCGGATTTTACGTCAACACGGCCAAGCTTCAGGAAGCAAGGACGAGCGAAGGGTTACAGGATGGCGTACCCTCATGGGGTTGCCCTAGGCCGCCTTATATAGGGTGACAGGCTAGGGTTTACAAGTCGGTTTCAATCTAAACCTACTAGATTATGACTAAGGAATATATTCGTGTCAGTTACAACAAGATATGCTGAGATATCCGACCGTGTCTTCATCAAGCTTGTGCATCAAGTCGGGGATTCCTTGTTAGCCGCCTAGAGGTCGGCCCACAACCATGTCAGGCGTGGGCCCAGGTTGGCGTAGTCTCCTCTGATAGTGGGCCTAGTGGTACCCATATCCCACAAGCCTCGAGCAACGTGCAGGCGTGTGTCGAACTGTTGATGAAGAAACTAGGCCAATGTAGTCGGCTGAAGGTGCTTCAACACATGGTCGGCACAAGGGTGGGCGGTGCTCAAAAAAAGAAGAGTACCCAACACGACACTGAGTCCCTTCGAGGTAGTCGACCAGCTCTCATGAGGACTAGATACAGGGCGACGATCAGGAGCACTGTATGTACAGTAGCCCCCGAGTGTTGGGTTAGTTAGTATAAGCGAGCCAATGCTCAAAAAGTGATCAGACAACCTGTTGCCCATGAAAGCATGCTGCCACCGCAAGGAGCCAAAACAAAAAAGGAAGTCGGACAATATGTTGTCGGGAAAAGTAGGTGAAAGCGTTCCACCTCGGGAAAGGCCGAAACATTCAGCACCCATGAATGAACAGGTGCTTGACGACAATGCGGAAAAGCCGCTTACCAGGCATGCATGGTCAAAAGCGCAATCAATGACCACACAAAAAAAATACAACGCACATGTGCATATATACCCTGGCTGCTAGCGGGTCAGGAGCGAACAATAGCTAGCCCGGCGCGCCTATAAATAGACGCATCTGCTTGGTTTACCAGAACAACACACTTGAAGTCACCAGCATGTGGTGTCCCAAAATTCATCCTCCTGATGTGTTCTTGCATGTGAACGAAGCAGCCACAGCGATGCGTAGAAACGCGCACCACTAATGCCAGAAGAAAGCTAGCGAGCGGCAGAGCAGACGCTGGGCGAGAGCAGCGGAGGATGATGCTCAACGTCGCTGAGATGGGGGTCAACTTCACTAGGAAGCTAGCGAATCACGCCGCCTAGGGTCAAATTTCTGCACCGAGGGTAACTCAAGTGCCGCCCTCATCCAGCAATGTAGCCGCACAAGGTTCTTCAGTTAGTGTGATGCCACAAGAAAGCCAGCGAGATGTCCGTGCAGATTGTAGTGACCTGTGTACTACCGAGTAGGTAGTTTATGTCTTTGTATTTGCAAACGGCCCATGGCCGACTATAATTTTTCTTGTAAACCCACCAAGTTCAAATATGAACATGTCCACTTGCAAGGGGAAACTAGACGACCAACCCTTCTTAGGAGAAAAGAGTCAGCATGGTGCCGAGAACACGCCGCGTCCCGTCCCAGCACCCAGCCCCCGGGCATGCGAGGTGTCTGGCCTGGTCCTTTTGGACGCGTCGAGTCCATGTCGAGCGCCCAGCCCTCGAGGATGCGAGGTGTCTGGCTTGATCCCTTTGGACGCACCGAGTCCGTGTCGAGCGCCTAGCCCCCGGGCATGCGAGGTGTCTGGCCTGGTTCCTTTGGACGCGCCGAGTCCTTTGGAAAAGGAAGGTTATCTTGTCCGCCAATTTTGGATCCAACAGATTGCGGATCGCCAATCCTGCAGATTCCGTCCGTTAGTTTCGGAGCCGTTAGGGTAGACATCCGTTGCCTTGTAAGTACGCCACGCCGGGCGCCATCATCGTCGTCCTCCTCATCACGCCACACCCTTCGCATTCCGCACAGTAGCCGTTGCGCCGCTTCCGCCATTGCATCCAAATGAGCTCCCCGCCATTCCAGTAGGCACATAGATCGGTCCTCGCTGGTTCAGTTGCGCACCCCCACCTACATTCATCCTTCCTATCACTGCCGCCAAGCCCGATCCATGGCCACCGAATCCGCCGCCGCCGCCGCACCGCTCATGTAGGAGCAGGAGTCCAGCTGGGGGAAGTCGCGCATGAACGAGGTGAGGCTCGAGGCCATGGCAAGGCACGACGTGCTGCCACCGAAGAATGGTGACACGTGGAGGGCGTCGGACAAGGAGAAGCAGCCGTTCGAGAACACGGGTGAGGTCGCCTGCTTCGCCCACTTCGTCGAGCGTGGATTCAGGGTGCCGATCGGTGATTTCTTCCATGAGCTTCTTCACTACTACGGTATGCAACTCTCACATCTTAATCCCAATGGAATCCTGGACATTGGTTTCTTCATTTATCTGTGTGAGGCCTATTTAGGGGTTTTTCCCCATTTCAATCTATGGAGGCACTTGTACCAAGTCAAGGCGATTGGCTCGGGCAGGCGCTGTGATGGTCCAACCCGGATCACTGGCGGGGTGGGGATCATGCTTCGAGTTGGAATGGCGAAGAGGTATTTCGATCTGGAGCTGAACGACTGCAACAAGAGGTGGTGCGAGGATTGGTTCTACATGAGAGACCATCCGCCAATGTTGCCGGGGAGGTCAGGTTTTCCTCCGGTGGAGCTTGATTCCTAGAGGGAGGCGCCGAGGTAGAAGGACTTGGAGTAGGTGGAGGAGCTGTTCACCAAGATTGATGTGTTGAAGTTGGCCGGACTCACAGCCCCGACCGTGATAATTTCATTCATCGCCAGAGTAATTCAACCCATCAAGGAGCGTGTGCACCCGGCGTACGAGTTCTCTGGTCAGAATGACCCGACTCCGGAGCATAACAGGATTGTGGATCAGGACGAGATCCACGAGTGAGTCAACAGCATCGTGAAAGGCAACATTTCCAATAGGGGTGCTCCACATCCTTTCCATCTTATGTATCTTCCAGACCCGGTGCGTAACGAGCTGCCCGGTGTTTGTGATATATTTTTCTTAGATGTTGAGTTTTTGCACATTGTTGTTTGATCTTGTCGGCTTGAACTTTTGTGTGTGTAGAAGGAAACAAACCGCTTCTTCAACCAGGCTCCTTTGCCTGTTGATTCCGTTTGGCGGGAGAAGGTGATGACCTTGGAGGACGCACATGCCGACCCTTTACGGTTTGAGTCTGAGCCATGGGTGTCGGACAAATTTGGTTCGTCACCGAGTGGCGAAGAAGCTGCAGAGGCGCTGGGTCGGGCCGCTGGACCCACTCGAAGGACCCGAGTCGCCCCGCACAAGTTGTCTGAGTCCCGGGCAGAGCCCAACACGCGGAAGAGGTCGGCCAAGCCCCGGACGCAGAGTTCGGTTGATGCGACCACGAAGAGGCAATGTGCGGGGACGACGCCGGTGGCCAGCGAGGAGGTTGGTTCTTCTGCTGGTGCCTTGGAGGGGAACCTTCCCCAACAAGGCTCACGGGAGGCGACGCCTTTGTCTGCCGTCCCATGGGCAATTATGACTATTCAGGCCTGGCCGCCGAATCCATTGGGCCTGTGTGCCTGGAGGCCAGCTACAAGCAACAGGTGCGTTTGGTTGTGCTGCTACTGCTGTTGTTGTTGTTAATTTCATCCATGTTGTGTCTCTGGATCCTTTTCATTGCTAATGTCTGCTCACTTCCGCACGCCGTCGAGCAAGAGTCCCGGGCTATGGCAATCGGAGTCAGCGAGCAATCGTTTGTAACACCAAAAATGGCCTATTTAAAATTTTTGGTAATTTATTGGCTTTTATTTAAATTGCTCATGATTAATATAGGTGAAATAAATTATTTATGAATATTAAAATCAAATATAAGTTGTAGAAATATTTTTGTTGCATTCATGCCGCTGCACTATGTTTTGTTTGATAGCACGTTAAGTTGAAATTTAAATTCTGTTTAAATTCGAATTTAATTTGCATTTGTTTGAATCCTTAGAAAAGTTATTTCAGCCCGAGTCCGATTTTGCTCCTCAAACTTTAACCTTGGCTCGCCCTAACTCCCTCTACTCTCCCCTAGCTCGGCCTAGCACCTCCCCCTACCTTCGGCCCAGCTCGCCACCCCCCTCTCCACTTGGGCCTTCGCCTCCCGCTCGGCCCACCACTTCCCATGTCGGCCCAGCCCCACAGCGCCACCTCCCTCCTCCCCTCTCTCAGTGGCCGCCAGGGCCCGCATGTCAGATCTTTCCCCTCCCCCGCGCCCGAGCCTCCTCCCTCTCCGGCGCGCATCGCACCGCTTCACCCGGCCGCGCTGGCACCTTCCCACGCCCGTGGCTCGCCTAGGCAGCTTTGCCGAACCTTCCCCGCGATCCCCTACCATACCTAGCCCTGCCCCGCATGGAAACCCCCGTCCCCGATCAGAAATTCCCCGATCGCCGCCCGCCGCCCGATTCTCCGGCTCTCCTACCAAACGCGACCCCCCTCCGGCATATTTAAACCGCACACCGAGCCTCCAGCCCTCACCAAGTCTTCCCCGAGCCCTCGAGCCACCCCAACGCCTCCCACCCGAGCTCGCCGCGCCGCCGCCTCCCGAGCCGAGCGCTGCCACCATCGACCGCCTGCCCCGGTGCATCTCGGCCGCTCTCGACCCCCGGGACACCCTTGCGCTCTGGTGAGCACTCTCCAGAGCCTCTTCTCGCCCTCTCTTTTGCAGTCAAGCGCACACACGCACTCGCCGGAGCACCCACTCCGCCGCTCGCCGACGTTGGCCACCCTCCACCGAACAATCGGCGACTTGATCACCCCCACGTGTTCGCCATTCCCCCTGGTCCTGTAGGACCAAGCCCCGTCAAAAACCGAGCCCTCTAGCTCGAGTTCGAGCTAGCGCCGGTGATGCGCCGCCGCACGCGAGGGCGGCGCCGCCGCTCCCCTGACCCCGCCGGCCATCCCACCCCCTGAGCCATTGTTGGCGGTCGTTACAGCCCAAATCTGACCACCAATACTCGGGAATAAATGAGGTTATATGCAACATTCCATGCACTTAGGTTTTATTTCTAATAAAGTTCCACGAGTTTTGGTGAGTGTCACTTGTGCAGGTACAACTACGACAAATATGTGCTATTGGGGCCAGAAATGACCAAATCGGCCGAGCGACTACGTTCGGCCGGTTACCCCCCTTAGCCGAGCAGACCACCGGGAGTCGTCCACGTCAACAATGACCAAGCGAACACATCACACGACACGTGGGCGACCGACAACTCATCCTGGACCATGCCACGTCATTCTGGGCCAGATCCACACGAAGTCATGCATCAGGAGGAAGCCCAGGGGGGTCCAGGCAGCAGAGGCGGTGCTGGGGAGGCCGGCCACGGGCCAGGCCCAGTTCGGCCGAACTGGGCCCTTCGGCCGAACCGCCCCCAGCTGGGAACCGACACCAGGGAGCAAATCCTGATCATGGGAAGCAAGGTCGGCGGATCCTCTGGTTCGGGCGAACTGGGGAGTTCGGCCGAACCGCCTCCCCTCGCCCGAAATCCCAGGGGGTACCCACCCTAGCTTCCTTGGCCGCTACCCTGCCTCAACCGCCTTGGACTCCTATAAATAGAGGGTCACTTTCACTTGTAAACACACACCAAGCCAAGGAGCTCATTTCCACTTTCATTCTAATAGAGTTAGGATAGTTTAGTTGGGAGTTAGAGTTGAGTCGAGCTTTGCCTCGGAGGTTCCGGAGTCGTCTTCAGAAGCTCTGGTATAAGCTCTTGTATCCTTTACCTTTTCCTTTTGTAAGACTTTGAGTATCAATATAGTTATCTTTATCACTTTGCCTTTGTCATTTATATCTTGCTTCTACTTTATCCTAGTTGCAAATATATCTTGTTTAGACTATAGTCAGTTATAGTTCTAGTGCTTGTAGTCTTGTTTAAGTCTTTGTCTTGGCTGGTTCTTCGATCTTGCTTGATACTGGAGGTGAACTGTCACCAAGAGTATTGACAAGGTTGCTTGCTCTTGCTAGCAGAGTAAGTAGTTGTTGCCTAGTGTAGGAGTGGTTCCTAGACTAGTCGGTGGCCTTAGTTTATTCCCGTCGCAACGGAGGTGGTAGCCGGGAGGTGGTGACAGCCCTTTCGGTCTTCGTAGCCCATCACGTTAGTTCCGGTCCGTAGGATTCCCCAGTTGGGAAATAATGGCACCCCTTCTCATCCCTTTCCGTGTGTTCACCGGTTCCCTTGTCCCGATGCTAAGACATTAGAGTTATCCCAGATCTCCTAGTGCTGGCTCTGTAGCCGCTGTATCTCTAAGCTAGAGTGACATAGGTAGATAAAGTATCCAGGAGTCCTCTATCTCTTCTCGTTGTCCTCCCATCTATCTATCTCTTCTCTCCCTTACCAGAGTATCTCTTGAGCTGTGTGTCCGGTATATCCACTCCTATCCAATACCGTTATCCCCTGTCTTGTCTAGTTGTGTACGCTTCTCTGATAGTCTCGAATATCTGTTCACTAGTAATCTTGCCAAAGCTTCCCTACGGAAATATAAATTACGATACCTCGGAATACTCCCAGGTGAAGTGCTACAACGGTGATTCTGTGCGCTTGCAGAATATTTCTATATTTTACTAAGCCATAAGGAAAACCACTGAAACACTCCTTACCCCGGTACCAGGATTCTCAATTCTGATATTGGATCGTAAGAAGTGCCAACAAGCATTTCTGGCGCCGTTGCCGGGGAAGTCTCTGGCTAGATTACTTTTGAACTTTTATCTTGAGCTATCTTAGTTGAGTACCGCTACTCAAGCGGGTTTATCCTTGCTCTGTTCGTTGGTCTTTGTGGAACAGAGCAGTGCATGACTGGTTTCCAACTACCGTCAAACTTCCAAGAAAATCCGGAGCAGTGTTTTCCTAAACGGCCTAAACGGACCGTCTAAACGGGTTTAGACGGTAGACGTAGGGTAACCGTGTAATTTAGGCCCTAGTCGGACTTGTAAACGGTTGACCCGTTTAGTCGGTCCAAAACGGAGAAAAACGGGCTGAACGGGCTGAATGGAACGGTGTCTGAACGGGTTTAAACGGTTTTTAGCCCGTTTATGGGGACGTTTAGGAAATAGGCTGGTCATGGGCTGGTTTATGGCCCATTAGAGATAGGGTTTTACTCCACTCCGCCGCCCGCGCGCGACCCAGGCTACCAGTCCACCCCATTACTAGTAATTTATTCTCATTCATACTAGTAATTTATGCATTTTACTAGTAATTTATACTAGTAATTCTCATTCATACTAGTAATTTATGCATTTTACCTGCTACAGTACCAAAACCGTTTAGCCCGTTTAAACACCGTTTAAAACCGTCAAGACCGTTTAAACACTAAACGATAGGTCACCGACTAGCCTCCGTTTACCGTTTACGTTTTCATTGATCCGGAGTCACTTGTGAGGACAGTACGACCCCGTGTTGTACCTCATCAGAAGCAACTCCTTCCGACGAACCCAGTCCTTCCCGTCGTTGACCAGGCTACATCGAGGATGGCAACTAAGACGATCCGTGAGTTCTCCGCTCCATCAAGCGAGAACGTACGTGTCGGACCAGCTCCGCCAGCCGGAGATGGTAACTTCAAGCTGAAGCCAGCCCTCATCAACATGGTACAGGCTAGCCCATTCTGCGGCAAGCCACACGAAGATGCCAATGCTCATCTCTAGCATTTCCTGGAGATTTGCAACACCTTCACCATCCGCGGAGTAAGTATCGATGCCATTCGCCTTCGTTTATTTCCATTCTCATTATTAGGCAAGGCGAAACAATGGTTTTATGCTAACCGCGAAACAATAGATACCTGGGATAAATGCACTAACGCCTTCTTGCTAAAATTCTTTCCGGTCGGGAAAACCAACGCCCTCCAGAATAAAATAGCTAGTTTCCAGCAGCTAAAAGATGAAACAGTCCCGGAGGCATGGGATCGCCTCCAGGACTATATTTCTGCTTGTCCTCACCATGGTATGCAGAGTTGGTTCATAATCCAAACTTTCTATCACGGGCTGAGAAATTCTGCCCGTGAGTACCTGGATGCTGCTGCTGGAGGCTCGTTCTTCTCTCTTGAGGAGAGTCGTGCGAAGGCCCTCATAGAGAAGATGGTCGAGAACCAAGGTTGGTCCGACGACCGGACTCAACCAAAGACCCGAGGAGTTCACCAAGTTGAAGCTCTGGACATGCTCGCTGCCAAGATGGACCTCCTGATGAAGAAACTGGAGGCCCCTGCTCAAGAAACGGTGCAAGCCATGGACGCTCGCATGACCTGCGAAGTCTGTGGCAACACTGGCCATTCGGGGAATGACTGCCCCGAAACGCGAGAAGATGCCCACTACGTCAACAACTCCAACAACAACGGGTACCGACCGAACAACTACGGCAACCAAGGCTGGAATCCGCGCCCAAACCTCCCTTTTGAGAGGCCTCAACAAGGTAACAATTTCAATTCCAGCAACTTCAATAATCAGTCGTCTCTTAGAGATCCTGTGTTTGGCCAGATGAAAATAACTGAAAACATCAATAAAAAGCTTGCTGCTATTGATAAAACTCTGGAAAGCATAGACTCTAGGATGGAATCATTTTCTTCTGCTATGAAAAATCAACTAAGCTTTAATAAAATGATAGAAACTCAAGTCGCTCAGTTAGCTACTGTTGTTCCTGTCACTGAATCGGGGAAGATTCCGGGGCAACCCGAACCTTCCATCGAGACAGTGAAAGCCGTCACTACAAGGCATGGTAAGATGCCTCGTAGTGTCTTCCGTACTAACCACGCAGGGAAGGTCGCACGCATCCAAGTGCTGACACCAAGATGGACCTACCTGCCGAGAGCTGCAAAAAGGGCGATCATCAAGACCTCTCCGGATAGGAAGGAAGATCCCGGAGTGCCCATCATTCAGTGCACGATCTGGAATCGTCGCATTGATGATGCACTCTGTGATCTAGGGGCAAGCGTCAACATCATGTCTAAGGTATTATTTAAGAAATTACGCTACCCTACTTTGTCACCTACTACTGCCCAGGTACAGCTTGCGGACTCAACCATCCGCTACTCCGAGGGGGGTATCGAGAATGTACCGGTCCGGATATGGGGACGATATGTCCCTGTGGACTTTGTTGTCCTCGACACGGGGAACGAGCATTCGTTTCCCCTTGTGTTGGGCCGACCATTCTTGAACACCACCCGGGCTAGGATCGATATGGATGCGAGAGAAATCTCGTTCCGTATCGACGGAAGGTTGACTTACTTCAAGTTTCAACCCCGGGAAGAGAAGAAGATAGAGCCACTCACACCGGAGCAGAGGAGCGCCGAGTGTTTCCTTAAGGCTCTCATTAATGGAGAGCTAGAAATACTCGGTGGTGAGCAGCTCAAGTGGAACGAGCCGACAAAACCGACAAGTGCAGAAGAGATGGATTTCCTCGTAAAGAAATACGAGGAAGAACAAGCCCTTTGGAATTCTCCAGAGACGCCAATCCCACCGCCACCGACACCGAAGAAGAAGAACAAGAAAATGTGGCGGAAGAAGGTTGCATCATCCAAGTCAACCACTCCGGGACCGGACGATGACAAAAGCAACTGAAGACAGGAGAAGTCCCGCTCGCGGACTTAAAAGCTGAGCTCTCGCCGCGAGGAAAACCGGTATGTATCCCATATTTCCCTTCCAATTTTAAATTCTCAATTGCATTTGCATATTTCCCTTTTCAAAATAAATGAACCACTTGAGTAATTAATTTGAGAGAGAGTAGAAAATTTTGCAAGCTTGGTTAGAAATAATTGGACACATGCTGAAATTTTACCTAGGGTGGATGTAATTGGTAACTTTTATCATTTTCATCCCTTCTAGAACATCTCCAATTATTTACCATCACCATCAACCAGCAACAAACATGTCTACCCCACTAAAATTGGCTGCACACTCACCAATTATCACAAACATGGCAGCATGGGGGTGACTCCACTAAAGTCCACTTTGGTCATGTCAATTTTGCATCTCACCTAACACAAACCACCAAATTTTCATGACCTAGTGCTGCACCCATTCAAGATTTTTGTGCTGGTGGGAGGCAGGTTGCGCATGAGGCACATGGGCCAGTTCGGCCGAATGCACTGGTTCGGCCGAACCAGGCACTTCGGCCGAACCAGCCTGCGCTGCCCCCTCTGCCTATAAATGCAGCCCCTCGCCTCCTTGCTTGCTCTCACACACTCATACACTCTGAAAAAATTCTGCTAGGAGCTCTCTCCCTCTCAAGTTCTTTGCTCTAGTGCTTGCTCAAGTTCTTCCCAAGATCTTGTTCAAGTTTTGGTTCACTTGCATCACTGGAAAATCCCAAAAATATTTTGCTTTTGTTGTGATCTTTGTGCTGAATTTCTGGGCGATTTTGTGGTGGTCACCGACACCCACAAGAACGACTAACCTTTTGTGGTGGTTTTCATCCCTGCAAGAACGACTAACTATCTTAAACGACTGACTTGATTTTCTTGTGCTAACCATATATATTCAGTCCTTCGGGTAGTTGTTGTTGCACTAACCTTTTGCAGGAATCATGTCGAAGTTCTTCACGTCGCTCCATCGTTCCGCCCGGCTAGGCCGACGATCGGACGATGCTGGGAGTTCCCCAGCTCCGTCCCGAGGCTCGAGCCGGATGGACACGGACGAGCACGGAGCAGCCGGCTTGGGATGGGGCCATGCCACACCCCCGGCCAGGCAGCTCCTGAGCGAGAGTGACATCAACCTTAGAACAGAAAGGGAGCGGAACACCTTCAACGAGCTTCGGCTGAAGGAGTTCGAGCACACCCGTGTGTTTGAGGAAGATTTGCTCAGGGACACGGGGATGGACGTAGAGTTTACAGAAATCTTCCAGGCCATTGGCTGGGAAAATTTCTGGCACATCAACGAAGAAGGTTCGTACCTGCTCACCCTTGAATTCCTCTCGACTTTGGGTTCTGAAACTGGGGGGATTCGTTTTCGGTTCTTCAACCAAGAGTTCTTCTGCTCTTGGAGGGATTTTAGTTCGGGTCTCGGATTTTCAAGCCGTTGTTCATTAGACCCGAACAAAGAGCTTAAAAGATTTGACCGGGTGGCATTTTGGAAAAAGATTTCGGGGGATACCAACTGTCATGCGCCACGCACGAACAACATACATAACCCCACTTTGCGTTTCATGCATCGTTGGGTGTCTATGACGGTATTCCCCCGGGCAGATTTGCGCCCTGTCAACACCATCGAGTTGCGGGTTCTTTTTGCCATGGTCAAGCAGATTCCCTATTCACCTGTGAAAGACATGGTTGGTCACTGGCTGTCTCATATTTCTCGTGCGGGTAGCATGGCGATGACTTCTTTAGTCACTCGCCTCGCTAACCACCTGGGCGTCCTCCAGGGCGCCCGGCTCACGTACATCGAGACAGCGCGTTCCGTCGTGGATACCGAGCACTTCGTGCAGGCCCACATGATACGGCGGACGCCTGACGCAACGCTGGCAATGATTTACCGTGGATATACAACTGAAGTGCCTTTGCCTTGTGCAACACTAAGGTTGTATACCACGCCGAAACTAACTCTCCAGTTGAGGACCGAGTCGGATGATTCTCCACCTTGGAGAGAGCCCGCTCGGCACAGCGTTGCAGGTGACGGACCCGTCACGAGGGGACGAGCCAGGCGTGATGCTGGGCTCGCCACCTCACAGGAGCCGGAAGATGCACCACAAATGCCGCACCGACACACTTCCGTTTTTGAGGCCACCTACGACATGTACACCGGCGCTGGGACGTCCGGAGCAGGAGGCTCCGGGCAGCACCAGGAGCCGAACTACTTCACCTCAGGACGCTGGGACTACGGCCACGACACAGACTCTGAGTGGTCCGGGAGTCGGTATGGAGGAGGGCACGACAGTGCCTCCCAGCCATATTACCCCGGATACTCACAGTCCGCACGCTTCGACTACGGCCGGGAATTGTCCTACATCTCCGACCGAGTCGAGCTCATCGACGACCGTACCCGAGAGATCCAAGACACGCTAGCCCGCCATTCTCAGTACCATCAAGAGAATAGCGGGATGGTGGCATCTATCCAGCACGACATCCACGAACAAGCGGAACAGCTGAGCCAGTGCCTTTCAAGGCTCAACCCCTACCAGTGAAAGTCTAAGCTTGGGGGAGGACCCCCATAGGTATGTCCCGATTTATCCAGCACTTTGATCATTTAATTTCCCTTTCATTTCCCTTCATGATAGTTTGCATTTAAAAAAATGAAAATACCAAAAATATTTCCCTTAAACAATATCTCCCTTGAATAAAATAACTCCCAACTATGCATGGAATGAATCATATGCCTCTCACCTTGGAAATGATGAATAGTTGCTCTGTCGTTAATTTTGCAAGTACTTTGCTTCAACTAGTTGCTAGATTGTGCTTGAGTTATTTGGCATGAGTAAAAATGATCCTGAAAACCTTGTGGGAGCAAATGCTTTATTCCAAGTCTAAGTTGTTGTGGGGATTGATATAGTGAGAATTTGGTTAAATTCTATTCTGCTTTTAGTACGGGAAAAATCTCGGAAATTTATGCTTTCAAAATGAAACAAGTTCCTCATTGGTCAAAATACCTACCAGAGCCATATGATAAGCTTAGTTGAAAATTTCTACTCATATGCTGCTTATTATCTTAGTGAGCTTTGTCAAATTGTTGTGACCTTTGAGTGAAGCTTTCATATTCTTAAAGATCGAGACCCACGTACACACACCACCTCTCACTTGCAATTCCTACACTGGGAGTTAGCAATCATTTTCCATCATCCATCCACAAAAACAAATGCTCCATGTTCTATGATCTCCCTCTCCAAATATTCTTGATAGAGACATGGGCTATGCAAAAAGAAAAGCATGCCAAAGAAGCATGGCAAAAATAAGAGAAAAAGAAAAGCATGCCAAAGGGCATGGCAAAAAGAAAGAGAAAAAGAAAAGCATGCCAAGTGGCATGGCAAAAATATGAGAATAAAAGATAGCCCATGTTCTCAAAAATAAATCAAGGAGAGGGAAATTCATCCAAGGAGTTCCACCATGCTCCATTCCACCATTCCACCATGTTCCATTCCACCATACTCCATTCCACCATTCCACCATATTCCACTCCGTTCATATCCACACACTTGCACGTCTCGATCTTAAGATGTGATTTGTCTCCTCAGAGATCCGGTCTTTGACCTAGCAAAATATAAGATGCATGCATGCCTTCATCCTTTGTCCCTGAGCCACACAAAAAACCATATTAGATGTTAGGATGAAAAAGAAGGCACAAGCCTTTGGTGAGGATTCAAATACACTTGAGTGATTGAGTGTGCCAATGAGGAACAATTTGTAGTTTTCAAAACCTATGAAAAACTCCGAGATGGGATCCTGAAAAGAGTAGAGTGGAATAAGACTGAGTTTAAACTGTTCGTCCTTTCAACCACCAAAGATAAGGAGATTGCTATAAGCCCCATAGGTAAAAAGGTGATTTGAAACTTTGCCTATGATTCAAGTATTTTTGAAGACTAGTTGTTTATAAAGTTACCTGCAAAAGAAAGGACATTGTAGCAACTCCTGATCCACCGAGCCTAAGTTTATATCTTTGCTCGAGGACGAGCAAAGAGCTAAGCTTGGGGGAGCTTGTTGGCGGTCGTTACAGCCCAAATCCGACCACCAATACTCGGGAATAAATGAGGTTATATGCAATATTCCATGCACTTAGGTTTTATTTCTAATAAAGTTCCACGAGTTTTGGTGAGTGTCACTTGTGCAGGTACAACTACGACAAATATGTGCTATTGGGGCCAGAAATGACCAAATCGGCCGAGCGACTACGTTCGGCCGGTTACCCCCCTTAGCCGAGCAGACCACCGGGAGTCGTCCACGTCAACAATGACCAAGCGAACACATCACACGACACGTGGGCGACCGACAACTCATCCTGGACCATGCCACGTCATTCTGGGCCAGATCCACATGAAGTCATGCATCAGGAGGAAGCCCAGGGGGTCCAGGCAGCAGAGGCGGTGCTGGGGAGGCCGGCCACGGGCCAGGCCCAGTTCGGCCGAACTGGGCCCTTCGGCCGAACCGCCCCCAGCTGGGAACCGACACCAGGGAGCAAATCCTGACCGTGGGAAGCAAGGTCGGCGGATCCTCTGGTTCGGGCGAACTGGGGAGTTCGGCCGAACCGACCTGTTCGGCCGAACTGCCTCCCCTCGCCCGAAATCCCAGGGGGTACCCCCCCTAGCTTCCTTGGCCGCTACCCTGCCTCAACCGCCTTGGACTCCTATAAATAGAGGGTCACTTTCACTTGTAAACACACACCAAGCCAAGGAGCTCATTTCCACTTTCATTCTAGTAGAGTTAGGATAGTTTAGTTGGGAGTTAGAGTTGAGTCGAGCTTTGCCTCGGAGGTTCCGGAGTCGTCTTCAGAAGCTCTGGTATAAGCTCTTGTATCCTTTACCTTTTCCTTTTGTAAGACTTTGAGTATCAATATAGTTATCTTTATCACTTTGCCTTTCTCATTTATATCTTGCTTCTACTTTATCCTAGTTGCAAATATATCTTGTTTAGACTATAGTCAGTTATAGTTCTAGTGCTTGTAGTCTTGTTTAAGTCTTTGTCTTGGCTGGTTCTTCGATCTTGCTTGATACTGGAGGTGAACTATCACCAAGAGTATTGACAAGGTTGCTTGCTCTTGCTAGCATAGTAATTAGTCGTTGCCTAGTGTAGGAGTGGTTCCTAGACTAGTCGGTGGCCTTAGTTTATTCCCGTCACAACGGAGGTGGTAGCCGGGAGGTGGTGACAGCCCTTTCGGTCTTCGTAGCCCATCACGTTAGTTCCGGTCCGTAGGATTCCCCAGTTGGGAAATAGTGGCACCCCTTCTCATCCCTTTCTGTGTGTTCACCGGTTCCCTTGTCCCGATGCTAAGACATTAGAGTTATCTCAGATCTCCTAGTGCTGGCTCTGTAGCCGCTGTATCTCTAAGCTAGAGTGACATAGGTAGATAAAGTATCCAGGAGTCCTCTATCTCTTCTTGTTGTCCTCCCAGCTATCTATCTCTTCACTCCCTTACCAGAGTATCCCTTGAGTTGTGTGTCCGGTATATCCACTCCTATCCAATACCGTTATCCCCTGTCTTGTCTAGTTGTGTACCCTTCTCTGATAGTCTCGAATATCTGTTCACTAGTAATCTTGCCAAAGCTTCCCTACGGAAATATAAATTACGATACCTCAGAATACTCCCAGGTGAAGTGCTACAGCGGTGATTCTGTGCGCTTGCAGAATATTTCTATATTTTACTAAGCCATAAGGAAAACCACTGAAACACTCCTTACCCCAGTACCAGGATTCTCAATTCTGATATTGGATTGTAAGAAGTGCCAACAGCCATGCACAGCCGCACGATCCCGATCGGACGGCCGCAGTGCATCGCCCCCTGAGTCAAACATTTCACTTACCGGTCAGCCTTGGTTGTTTTACAGAAGAGCCCCTCCACTTTTCAAATTAGAACCCGCGGTCCAGCTTAGTTCAAAAGTATTTGCACTTAGGTCCTGATTTGAATATAAAACCCCCTACCCTTTTTAAATATAGAACCCGCCGTCCTATTTAGGTTTATTTGTGTGTAGGCCATCCTGTTTTAGCGCATAATTACGTATAGGTCCTCGGTTTTCTTCAAATAAGCCCCTGGAACCTTTTATAAATTGCCAGCAGTCCCTAGAACATAGAAAAGCCCTATCTTTTCCGTTTTAGCTCTAATTAGTGTGATTTTCGCGCTCATGTGTTCGTAGTGAAGCGTAGAATATTTCTAGGAGCTTTACTGGTACTGTTTCTACTGTTTGATGTACTGTTCTGATAGAATATTATTTGTTTGCTTGTATTGGTTTGCGTGCTCGCTTGTATGGTGATTCGTGTCCAGTCGGTGAGCCGTACGCTTTGGAGTTCGAGTACGTGGAGGACTTTCCGGAGCAGGACCCACAGCAGCAGCAGCAGCCGCCCTTCGAGGAAGGCAAGTTATAGTACGGACAATCCTTGCTACCTAAACACACCTTTTATATACATTTACTTTCATATGTATGTGTCTAAATTGATGTCCTATTAAGGTTGTACCTAGTTTGTTTACTCCTATCCTTTGATTACCTTGGGTTTATGCATATGGGTAAATTTTGCTATGCGCAGCTACTATCACCATTATTTAACTGTTAATTTTGACTTAATGGTTTACTTCAACATTAATGATAAAACTTGCTTTTTAGCAACTTGGGTTAGGGAATTGGAGCATGTGTTGTGTGCTTTGCTCTAGTGTCTCTCTGTAAGGTCCGGTTCTTAAAGCGGCAACCCAGGAGCCTGTCGCCACCACAAGAACTATTATGGCTCTGGTCTTGGTCAAGTAACTTGTACGTCTCTAGCTTGCCAGTGGTTACCGACGGGCCGACGGCGTTGTGGGAGGCAATGTGCGGGGTGTTTCCGGATTCCACCGAGGACGTGTGATCCGTCGGCTAGGTCACGTTAGACCCAGTCCTGTGCTGGGAGTCCCTGCGACGGGGAACTCCACACGTTGCGCATGGATGGGTGTGATGCCCGCACTCTAGACGCCATCGACGCCCCTATGGTGTGACTCCGTAGGCGTACGTCGATCTCGGTGCCTATGGTCTCACCGCCTTGTAGTACCCCAGCGGCTACTGTCTTGTTAGGGTGTCTTGTGAAAAACCTCGTAGCGTCCCTATGCGGTCACACCTCGGTAGTGTGATTTGTGAGGTCTGATCCACCTCCGCGTGGTTGGGTTTAAAGTTCGTATGAGCTTTTACGCGACTGGTGGGTAAAGGGCGAAACCTCTGCAGAGTGTAAAATCTATCATGATAACCTTGCTCAGGGTCACGAGCGGCCTGGATCCTTTTTTATTATAAGATGATGTTTATTTATGTTTAATTTCACTTATATTTATTAATTAGGTTACAACCGAGATTTATTCACTTGTAGTAATTTGGTTAATGTTAAAATGAACCAACTAAAAATGCTAATGCAGTTAAGCCGTGTCTAGCCTATTTTGAGCCTTTATACCCGTGCTATACTTGCTAAGTAATTGTTTACTTACACTTGCTATTTTATTCAACAAAATCCCGGATGGATAAACAGATTGGGCTGGGCATGAGTCTACTGCTGAGTTTCCAGAAGATTTACCGTACTACTGAGTTGTGATCTCCCAATCAGAGTCCCTATGGATTGCGGCTCAATTAGTTGAGAGTTTTATTAGTCTTCCGCTGTTATTGTTTAGATCATTTATGAAGCACTCTGATGTAAACATTTTATTTAATGAAGAATTTATTCCAGCATATGTTCTCTGTTTATCATATTTGTTCGCTATATGTGTACTATGACTTTCTGGGCACACATATGGCCGCATTCGGGTTTTTGTGAAAATCCGGGTGTGACAGATTGGTATCAGAGCCGTGCTGACTGTATGATCGTAGCCTAGTTAGAACGGTTGACAAATCTTAGGAGACCACCATGATTATGTCTTATATGTCGTCTAGATTCACTTTTTCAAAACTTAAATCTAGTCGAGTCTTGTGTGAATCATGCCTTTAGGTGCTTGAAATGATTGTCATTATGCTTATGCTTGATTTAGATTTTTGTGATGATTGTGATGGGCGTAGACACAAGTCTACTACCATCTGGATGCAGTACTAAGGTTTAAGGACTTTAGTGATTAAATAGAGGGGGGTATTCATTCCTCTCGCTCTTTTTCTATTTAAGCCCTCCATCATAACAAATTGGTAAACCTCTAAAGCCATAACCATTAGAGTTTTTATGAGAATTATTTATTGATGATAGATGGTGAACACAAGGAGCAACCCTGGTGCCAGCGGACTACCGCCACCACCTCCCACCATTGAGCATATGATGCTCACGCAGACCCAGCTGATGCAGCAGATGGCTCAGACGATGGCGATGATGCAGCAGAACCAGTAGAATCCGCCGCAGCACAACATGCCGCCCCGTGACAAGAGGGGTGAATTCCTGAAGGGACGTCCTCCTACCTTCAGCAAGGCCACCGACACATTGCAGGCTGATGATTGGCTCAAGGCGGTGGGGAGACAGCTTGACATCGCCCAGTGCAACGACCGGGAGAAGGTGCTGTACGCCGGAGGACAGCTCCAGGGACCGGCATTGAACTGGTGGGACTCATACCAATATGGTCACATCGACCGTACTCAGATCACTTGGCAGGAGTTCCGCAGCAGCTTCCGCTCCCACCACGTGCTAGAAGCTCTGATGACCCTGAAGAAGGAGTTCCTGGCACTGAAGCAAGAAGGGATGAGTGTCACCGCCTACCGTGACAAGTTCATCGAGTTGCCCCGTTATGCTCCTGAGGACGTGGACACCGACAAGAAGAAGAAGTCCAGGTTCCGTGACGGCTTGCAGGATGCTCTGCAGTACCAGCTGATGTGCACCAGGTTCCCCAACTTCCAGGAACTAGTGGACGGTGCTTTGATGCTGAAACACAAGCGCCGTGAGATGGAGGAGAAGAAGAGGAAGTTCCAGGGCCAGCAGATCGGGAGCAGCAGTCGCCCCCGTTTCGTCCCTCCATAGGGCAGTCAGCAGATTAGGAGCCAGCAGCGCTTCCAGAGTCAGCAGGGCCCGTTCAACCGTGGCTAGCACCAGCAGCGCCCCCAGTACCCCTAGGCGCCACAGCAGCAGCATCCTCAGAACCAGCTGCAGAATGTCCCAGCTCAATGCCACCAGACGCAGCAAGGCCCCGTTCAGCGCCCCATCCCCGTCAACAACACGCCAGTGGGTCCTAGAGCGTGTTATCACTGTGGAGAGCAGGGGCACTATGCCAATGTCTGCCCCAAGAAGACCCAGAACGCCGCGGGGCAGAACTAGCAGGCCGGACAGCAGCCGGCGTAGGCAGGCCGAGGACCGCAGAACCCCGCAAGAGGCAAGATCAACCACATGGGCACAGATACCGCATAAAGAGCTACTGACGTGGTTGTGGGTACGTTCCTCGTCAACTCGACCCCCGCAACTGTTTTGTTCGATTCTGGAGCTTCGCATGCTTTCGTATCTGCTGCTTTTGTGAAAAGAAACTTAATAGCCTTGAAACCCATGATGAGTGCTATGCTAGTAAGCTCACCAGGGGGGAACAGTGAGCCACTCTACGTTGCCCCCACATCACCATCACCATAAGGGGGGTAGACTTCGAGGCAAGCCCGGTAGTCCTGGAAACTCTGGGGTTTGACCTAATCCTGGGTATGAGCTGGTTAGCCAGATATGATGCAGTGATCCAGTGTGCCAAGAGAGCAGTACAGCTGACAACAGGGTCCAGAGATAAGGTGGAGTACCATGCAGCCAGTCCCTTGGGGCAGATTCAAGTCAATCAAGCTGATGGTGCAGCTCCCGCCGATATCAGGGTGGTGAGCGAGTTCCCGGATGTGTTCCCCGAGGAATTGCCAGGTATGCCCCTGGAACGTGAAGTTGAATTCATTATTGAACTTAAACCTGGCATTGCACCTATAGCCAAGAGGCCATATAGAATGGGAGTGAAGGAGCTGGAGAAACTGAAGGAGGAATTAAGCTCCTTGCTAGCCAAGGGGTATATTCGTCCTAGTGCTTCACCATGGGGAGCACCAGTACTGTTCGTGGACAAGAAGGATGGAACACAGAGAATGTGTGTGGACTATCGAGCCCTCAACGAAGTGACCGTCAAGAACAAGTACCCACTGCCAAGGATTTATGATTTGTTTGATCAGCTGAAGGGAGCTTGTGTGTTCTCCAAGATAGACCTTCGATCGGGTTATCATCAGATGAGGATCCGGTCATCGGACATACCCAAGACGGCTTTCACTACTCGGTACGGGTTGTACGAGTTCACGGTTATGTCCTTCGGACTGACCAATGCTCCTGCATACTTCATGTACTTGATGAATAGTGTCTTCATGGACTACCTTGACAAGTTCGTGGTAGTGTTCATTGATGACATTCTGGTCTTCTCCAAGAATGAAGAGGAACATGAATATCATTTGAGGATGGTGATGCAGAGACTCCGGGAACATCAGCTATATGCCAAGTTGAGCAAGTGTGAGTTCTGGTTGAAGGAAGTGGCATTCTGGGACACGTGCTGTGCAATGGAGGAGTGACTGTTGACCCGAAGAAGGTTAATGATGTGTTGAGCGTGAACCCGCCTCAGGATGTCAGCGAGATCAGGAGTTTCCTTGGAATGGCCGGATATTACCGGTGTTTCATTGAAGGATTCTCCAAGATTGCTAAACCCATGATGGCGTTATTGGAGAAAAATGCCAAGTTCATCAGGACAGAGGAGTGCCAAACCAACTTTGAAGAGTTGAAGAAGAGACTGACAACAGCACCTGTACTGGTATTGCCCGACATAGCCAAGAGCTTCTCCATCTACTGCGATGCATCCCATCTAGGACTGGGATGTGTACCTATGCAGGAAGGGAGAGTCGTGGCATATGCATCAAGACAGTTGCGGAAACATGAGCAGAACTATCCGACACATGATTTGGAGTTGGCAGCTGTGGTGCATGCTCTGAAGATTTGGAGGCATTACTTGATTGGGCACAAGTGTGACATCTACATTGATCACAAGAGCCTGAAGTATGTCTTCACTCAGTCAGAACTGAATATGAGGCAACGCTGATGGTTGGAGCTGATCAAGGACTATGATCTGGAGATCCATTACCACCCTGGCAAGACTAACTTGGTGGCAGATGCTCTGAGTAGGAGAAGCTATGTGAACAGGATCACTGGCCATTGTCTGCCTAAAGAACTCAGCCGGGAATTTGAGAAGATGAGTTTGGGGTTCGTGACCAGCATCACAGAGATGACGGTAGAACCAACTCTTGAGCAGGAGATCCGAAAAGGGCAGCTTGGTGATGAAAAGATCAAGGAGATTGTGGAAAATGTTTCCCTAGGAAAGGCCCCTGGATTCCGAGTTGATGAATAGGGAACCTTGTGGCACGGGAAGAGGATTTGTGTGCTCGATTTAGCGCAGATCAAGGACACGATCCTAAGAGAAGCGCATGATTCGGCATATTCGATCCACCCAGGAAGCACCAAGATGTACCAAGACATCAAGGAAATATTCTGGTGGTACGGATTGAAGCGTGATGTGGCGACACATGTGGCACTATGTGACATTTGTCAGAGAGTTAAGGCTGAACATCAGAGACCAGCCGGATTACTCCAGCCCTTGAAGATATCGGAATGGAAATGGGAAGAAGTTGGTATGGACTTCATAACGGGTCTACCCCGCACACAGCGAGGATTTGACTCCATTTGGGTGATTGTGGATCGCTTAACCAAAGTGGCCCACTTTCTTCCAGTGAAGACCACCTACACCGGAGCTAGACTGGCAGAGCTATACATGGAGAGGATTGTGTGCTTGCATGGAGTGCCCAAGCGGATAGTGTCTGCCCGTGGTACTCAGTTCACTTCACACTTCTGGCAGAAGCTGCATGAGTCTATGGACACTAAGTTGCAGTTTAGCTCAGCTTACCACCTCCAGACAGATGGACAGACAGAGCAGACTAATCAGATTATAGAGGACATGTTGAGGGCTTGTGCACTGCAGTATGGTGTTAGCTGGGACAAGAGTTTACCCTACGTGGAATTCTCATACAACAACAGCTATCAGAAGAGTCTGCAGATGGCACCGTTCGAGGCTTTATATGGCAGGAAGTGCAGAACACCACTGTTCTGGAATCAGACTGGAGAGAGTCAAGTCTTTGGGCCTGAGATACCCAGAGATGCAGAACGCCAAGTGCAAGTGATCAGGCAGAACTTGAAGGTGGCACAGTCCAAGCAGAAGAGCTATGCTGATGTCAGACGGAGGGATCTCAGTTTTGCAGTTGGAGATTTTGTGTACCTCAAGGTGTCTCCGATGAGGGGCATGATGAGGTTCAATGTTAAGGACAAGCTAGCACCTCGATACATCGGACCTTTCCAGATACTCGAAAGGAAAGGTGAAGTGGCATATCAGTTGGGACTACCCGAGAGATTGGCCGGAGTGCACGATGTGTTCCATGTGTCACAGCTGAAGAAATGTTTGCGGGTGCTTGAAGGGCAGATCCCGATAGATGAGCTGAATGTGCAAGAGGACCTCACTTACGAGGAGTATTCGGTCAGAATTCTGGGGGTGTCTGAGAGGGTGACAAGGAACAAAGTCATCCGGATATGCAAGGTACAGTGGGGCCCACATTCGGAGGATGAAGCCACTTGGGAACGGGAAGAGGATCTTAAGACCGAGTACCCACAGCTCTTCGCCTCTACTTCCGAATCTCGAGGACGAGATTCATCTTAAGGGGGTAGGTTTGTAACACCCAAAAATGGCCTATTTAAAAATTTAAGAAATTTATTGGCTTTTATTTAAATTTCTCATGATTAATATAGGTGAAATAAATCATTTATGAATATTAAAATCAAATATAAGTTGTAGAAATATTTTTGTTGCATTCATGCTACTGCACTGTGTTTTGTTTGATAGCAAGTTAAGTTGGAATTTAAATTCTGTTTAAATTTGAATTTAATTTGCATTTGTTTGAATCCTTAGAAAAGTTATTTCAGCCCGAGTCCGATTTTGCTCCTCAAACTTTAACCTTGGCTCGCCCTAACTCCCTCTACTCTCCCCTGGCTCGGTCCAGCACCTCCCCCTACCTTCGGCCCAGCTCGCCACCCCCTTCTCCACTTGGGCCTTCACCTCCCGCTCGGCCCACCACTTCCCACGCCGGCCCAGCCCAACAACACCACCTCCATGCTCCCCTCTCTCACTGGCCGCTAGGGCCCTCATGTCAAATCTTTCCCCTCTCCCGCGCCCGAGCCTCCTCCCTCTCCGGCGTGCATCACGCCGCTCCACCCAGCCGCGCTGACACCTTCTCGCGCCCGTGGCTCGCCTAGGCAGCTTCGCCGAACCTTCCCCGCGATCCCCTACCATACCTAGCCCTGCCCCGCATGGAAACCCCCGTCCCCGATCGGAGATTCCCCGATCGCCGGCCACCGCCCGATTCTCCGGCTCTCGTGCCAAACGCGACCCCCTCTGGCCTATTTAAACCGCCCACCGAGCCTCCAGCCCTCACCAAGTCTTCCCCGAGCCCTCGAGCCACCCCAACGCCTCCCACCCGAGCTCGCCGCGCCGCCGCCTCCCGAGCCGAGCGCTGCCACCATCGACCACCAGCCCCGGTGCATCTCGGCCGCTGTCGACCCCCGGGACACCCTTGCGCTCTGGTGAGCACTATCTAGATCCTCCTCCCGCCCTCTCTTTTGCACTCAAATGCACACACGCACTCGCCGGAGCACCCACTCCGCCGCTCGCCGACGTTGGCCACCCTCCACCGAACAATCGGCGACTTGATCACCCCCCACGTGTTCGCCATTCCCCCTGGTCCCATAGGACCAAGCCCCGTCGAAAACCGAGCCCTCTAGCTCGAGTTCGAGCTAGCGCTGGCGATGCACCGCTGCGCACGAGGGCGGCGTCGCCGCTCCCCTGACCCCGCCGGCCATCCCACCCCCTGAGCCATCCACAGCCGCACGATCCCGATCGGACGGCCGCAGTGCATCGTCCCCTGAGTCAAACATTTCACTTACCGGTCAGCCTTGGTTGTTTTACAGAAGAGCCCCTCCACTTTTCAAATTAGAACTCGCGGTCCAGCTTAGTTCAAAAGTATTTGCACTTAGGTCCTGATCTTAATATAAAACCCCCTGCCCTTTTTAAATATAGAACCCACCGTCCTATTAAGGTTTATTTGCGTGTAGGCCCTCCTGTTTTAATGCATAATTATGTATAGGTCCTCGGTTTTCTTCAAATAAGCCCCTGGAACCTTTTATAAATTGCCAGCATGTCCCTAGAACTTAGAAAAGCCATATCTTTTCCGTTTTAGCTCCGATTAGTGTGATTTTTGCGCTCATGTGTTCGTAGTGAAGCGTAGAATATTTCTAGGAGCTTTATTGGTATTGTTTCTACTGTTTGATGTACTATTCTAATAGAATATTATTTGTTTGCATGTATTGGTTTGCGTGCTCGCTTGTATGGTGATTCGTGTCCAGTCGGTGAGCCGTACGCTTTGGAGTTCGAGTACGTGGAGGACTTTCCGGAGCAGGACCCACAGCAGCACCAGCAGTAGCCGCCCTTCGACGAAGGCAAGTATAGCACGGACAATCCTTGCTACCTAAACACACCTTTTATATACATTTACTTTCATATGCATGTGTCTAAATTGATGTCCTATTAAGGTTGTACCTAGTTTGTTTACTCCTATCCTTTGATTACCTTGGGTTTATACATATGGGTAAATTTTGCTATGCGCAGCTACTGTCACCATTATTGAACTATTAATTTTGACTTAATGGTTCACTTCAACATTAATGATAAAACTTGCTTTTTAGCAACTTGGTTTAGGGAACTCGAGCATGTGCCGTGTGCTTTACTCTAGTGTCTCTTCGTAAGGTCCGGTTCTTAAAGCGACAACCCATGGGCCTGTCGTCACCGCTAGAACTATTATGGCTCTGGTCTTGGTCAAGTAACTTGTACGTCTCTAGTTTGCCAGTGGTTACCGACGGGCCGACAGCGTTGTGGGAGGCAATGTGTGGGGTGTTTTCGGATTCCACCGAGGACGGGTGATCCGTCGGCTAGGTCACGTTAGACCCAGTTCCATGCTGGGAGTCCCTGCGATGGGGAACTCCACACGTTGTGCATGGATGGGTGTGATGCCCGCGCTCTGGACGCCATCGACCCCCCTATGGTGTGACTCCGTAGGCGTACGTCGATCTCGGTGCCTATGGTCTCACCTCATTGTAGTACCCCAGCGGCTACTGTCTTGTTAGGGTGTCTTGTGAAAAACCTCGTAGCGTCCCTATGCGGTCACACCTCGGTAGTGTGATTTGTGAGGTCTGATCCACTTCCACGTGGTTGGGTTTAAAGTTTGTATGAGCTGTGATCTCCCAGTCAGAGTCCCTGTGGATTGCGGCTTCATTAGTTGAGAGTTTTATTAGTCTTCCGCTGTTATTATTTAGATCATTTATGAAGCACTCTGATGTAAACATTTTATTTAATGAAGAATTTATTCCAGCATATGTTCTCTGTTTATCATATTTGTTCGCTATATGTGTACTATGAGCATATTTATTCCAACATATTTGTTGTTGCAGATTCTGCTGGCGAATGCTCGTGAGCACACCAGAATGGTGAAGGTGGTGGAGGAGAAACACAAGGAACTCCTAGAGCTGCAGGCGCGTGTCCGCGCGATGGCCACTGAGGCCAAGCAGTTCACTTCCCAGAAGGAGGCAGATATGGAGAAGACCGCCGAGCTCAACCGGGACCTTGTCACTCAGCTGGCGGAACTGACCACCAGTAAGTTGATGCCCACTCCATCTTGAGTATATGCCGAGTTCTTGATTCCTTCAAAATCATGTTTTGGTCGTGAGTAGATGCTAGAAAGGAGAAGAAGGCCCTAGAGGACCGGGTGGCGGCCTTGGAAGCTGATGTGAAGAAGCAGGCCACCGAGCGCAAGTAGGCTGTTTCAGACGTTTGGAACTGGATCGTTGTTGGCCCACTCCAGGCAGTATGTTCCTAGTGAAATGAACTATTTAACGATGAATGGGCCTTCCCAAGGAGCCGACAACTTGTGTTGGTCCTTTACAGTCATGACTCGGCGCAATGCGAGGTACCACGTTTAGCGAGCGTTCCCTGACGTTCCGATTGTGATACCGGTGGATCTGCTGCTCATGGCATGCATGTTGGGTCAAGGCGTAGAGCCTGTGCTCTTCTAGAGTGTCGTTGTCCTCCTGCCGACTTGATTCGGCCTCGCCTTCCTCGTAGAACTGGATGCGCGGAGCACCATGGGCCAGGTCGGTCGGTAGGATAGCTTCTGATCCATAGACCAGAAAGAAAGGGGTGTGCCCCATAGCTCGGCTTTGCTAGGTGCATAGGCCCATACCACATGTGGTACTTCTTTTGCCTAGCAACCTGCGCGTGGGTTGAGTGCGTCGTATATGTCCTTCTTGAGGGCATTCGGGACCATGCCATTGGCGCGCTCAACCTGCCTGTTACAGCGGGGGTGAGTGGACGAGTAATAGTAGACGTCGATGTTGCTATCTTGGCAGAAATCCCAGAACTCATGGCCGTGAACTGGGGGCCAAGGTCTGTAACGATGTGGTTTGGCACACCAAAGCGATGCGTAAGTTCCTTGATGAAGGCGGTCGTTGTCGCCGACTTGGTGTCAGTAACCACCTTGTACTCGATCCACTTGGTGACCTTGTCCACCGCGACCAAGATGTGCTTGAAGCTGCCCGGGGCCAGCTTGAAGGGTCCCATGTTGTCCAGGCCCCATACCGCGAAGGGCCAGGATGGCAGGATAGTACGGAGCGCCTGAGCTGGCAGGTGTTTTTGCTTTTGGAAGAATTGGCACCCGACACAGCGCTGGACGAGCTATTTTGCGTCGGTGACCTCCGTAGGCCAAAAGAAGCCAGATCCGTAGGCCTTGCTGACCAACGCCTTAGCTGCCCCGTGGTTGCTGCAACTGCCCGAGTGGATCTCATGCAACAGTGCCAGGCCTTCACTTCGTAGGATGCACTTCATAAGTACACATGTGGACGCTGCTTTTCTATACAGCTCGGAGCCAATGACCACATAGTTGGTGGTTTGCCGACTAAGTTGCTCGGGGGCGACCATGTCATCCTTGAGTTTGTTTGTTACTGCCATCTTGTATTCCTTTATGAACGTGATTAGGGGTTCGCGCCAGTTTGCCTCCGGGGGTCCGTCAACAGCCGTGACAGCTTAGTCGGCGGTTGGCTCATCGTGTGCTTCATCCAACAATTTGATGGATGGCTTGCGGATTTCTTGGACGAACACCCCGGCCGGGACTTCGAATCGCTTGAATCCGAGCTTAGAGAGGACGTCGGCCGCCACGTTTTCTTCCCTCACGACGTGGTGGAACTCGAGCCCGTAGAAGTGAGCTTCAAGCTTGCAAACCTCGGCGCAGTAGGCATCCATCATGTCTTTGGAGCAGTCCCAATTCTTATTGACCTGCTGGATCACGACCTTCGAGTCTCTGTAGCAGACCAGACATTTGATTCCGAGCGTTGTTGCTATCCTGAGGCCATGGATCAGTGCCTCATGCTCGGCACCATTGTCGGTTGCCTTGTAGTGGATTTGCAGGACGTACTTTAGGTGCTTGCCCTCTGGGGAGATAAAAAGCACGCTAGCCCTTGCTCCTTTGAGGTTGAGGGCACCGTTGAAGTATAGGGTCCAGTGCTCGTGCGGCTCTGTCGGGGTCGGCGCCTGGATCCCTGTCCATTTTGCTACAAAGTCAGCCAACACTTGTGACTTGATCGATTGCCTAAAGTTGAAGGTAATGTCGAACTCGCCAAGTTCCACGGTTACGAAGGATTTCTCCGAGTGGCAAGTTGGACACCACCTAGATTGGGTGTGCCTGAAAGTAATGGCGCAGCTTCCTCGAGCAGATCAGGAGCGCGTATAGCAACTTCTGTGGGTGCTGGTAGCGGATCTTGGAGTCGGCCAGCACTTCGCTGACGTAGTAGACCGGTTGCTGGACGGGGTATGCGTGGCCTTCTTCTTGTCGTACCATGACTAAAACCACACTAACGACGTAGGTGGTTGCTGCTATATAGCAGCACCGGTGGAGTCACCAGGAAGGCCCTGAGGTCGGCCAACGCTTGGTCGGCTTCTAGTGTCCACTCGAAGTTGTCAGCTTGAAGAAGGGGGCAGTTCGTTCACCTAGCTTGCTAATGAACCAGCTTAAGGCTGCCATCATTCCCGTGAGTTTCATCACATCTTTCTTGTTCTTGGCTTGCGGTAGATTCTAAATAGCGGCGATCTTAGTTAGGTTTTCCTCGATGCCACGCTGGCTTACCAGGAAGCCCAGGAGCTTGCCTGATGGTACCCTGAAAACACACTTGGTCGGGTTGAGTTTCCATCTGAAGCGCTGCAGATTGTTGAACGCCTCCTGGAGGTCGGCGATCAGGGTTTCTGGGTCGTAGGTCTTGACCACGACGTCGTCCACATATGCCTCGGCATTTTGTCTAATCTGGCTGGACAAGCAACTCTGGATTGCTTTCTGATAGGTGGTCCCAACGTTCTTGAGGCCGAAGGTCATGGTGTTGTAGTAGTATATGCCATGCGGCGTGATGAACGCCGTCTTGTCTTGGTCGGCTGGGTTTAGGACTATCTGGTGATACCCGGATTAGCAGTCGAGGAAGAAGAGGAGTAAACATCCAGTCGTAGAATCAACAGCCTGTTCAATACGCGGAAGACAGAAGGGGTCCTTAGGGCAGTATCTATTGAGATCCGTATAATCGATGCACATTCTCCATTCACCGGTTTTCTTTATGACAAGTACTAGATTTGCAAGCCATTCGGGGTGCTTGCACTCCCGAATGAAACTAGCAGCTAAGAGTTTATTCAATTCTACCCTAATGGCCTCCTTGCGATCTTGGGAAAACTGTCGAAGCTTCTGCTTGACCGGCTTGGCGGTCTTCACCAAATCCAAGGAGTGCTCAGCCTTCTCCCTTGGAACACCGGGAATATCTGAGGGTTTCCACGCGAATATGTCTCAGTTGTCGCTCAGGAAGGAGGTTAGCGCGCTTTCGTATTTAGGGGTGAGGCCTGGGCCTATCAGCGCCGTCTTGGAGGGGTCATCGCTGGAGATGCTGATGGTCTTGGTTGTCGAGTCCGGCTCGAGCGTAGTCATGGTCACCTCTTACTCCGGCACACTTGCATTAGCCGGGGGTTGGTCCTGGCCTCGCTTGCGAGGAGTACGCTGTTCCCGAGCTAGCGGGAGAGCTCGACGAGGTGCACGGCTTCGCCATCACACTCGTAAGACGTCTTGACGTTGCCCCTGACGCTGATGACCCCCTTGGGAGCCGGCATCTTCATCACCAAGTAGGTGCGGTTGGGGATCGCCATGAAGCGCGCCAGCATGGGCCGCCCAAAGATGGCGTGGTAGGAGCTATTAAAGTCGGCCACCTCAAAGTGCAGGTACTCAATACGGTAGTTTTCGAGCGTATCGAAGGTAACCGGCAAGGTGACCCTCCCCACTGGGTAGGAAGCCTTCCTTGGGATGATGCCATAGAATGGGTGTTCGGTTTGGTGAAGTCGTTTGTAGTTGAAGCCAATGCTGTTTACGGTGCTGGTGAAGATTATGTTGAGGGCGCTGCCCCATCGACCAACACCTTGGTCAGCAGGACCCTGTCAACAACCGGATTGACTACTAGGGGTTACGGGCTTGGCTCGGGCAGGTAGACCCAGTGGTTGCCCCTGGAGAAAGTGATCGGCATCTCTGACCAACGCAGGTACTCGACTTCCTTGGTGCCGATCAGACGGATCTCGCGGCTGTGGAGCTTCTTCTTCCTCCGGTCTGGGAAGGCGTCTGGGCTCCCACGATGATGTTGACCTCTCGGTTGACATGCTGGAAATCACCATGGGGCTCGTTGTTGATGTTGGCGGCGCGTGGCCGGTTGTTGCGGTGGTAGCCGTCGTCTCTGTGATTGTCTTGGCGGTCGTTGCGGTGATCGTCCTCCTCTCGCCGCGATTGTCATTGTAGCGCGGCTTCTTCGGAGCTGGGGGGACTCCGAGTTCTTTCTTCAGGGTCCAGCAGTCCCGGAACGAGTGCTTTGCATCATTGTGGAAAGGGCACGACTTGTCCAGGCGCGTTAGCTCGGTAGGCAGGAGTCTTGACTCTACCTTGCCATCACTTTCGGTGACAACAACGATGTCGGCCTTGCTGCGCCTGTTGCTCGGTGCTTGGTCGGTCGTGGTGGTCGGTGCTTGGTCGGTCGTGGTGGTCGGTCCTTCTGTCCCTGGGTCAGAACTGGGCCATCTCCGCGGCGTCGGCATTGGCTTCCACTTCTACCACCTTCATTATCTCCCCAACCGTCTTGGGGGCTCTCTTGAACATGGTCCGGAAGACTCCTTGTCGTAGAGGCCGAGACGGAAGGCGTCAATGACGTCCCTCTCCTTGATATCCGTAAGCTTGTTACGGTTATCAAAAAAGCGGTTGGTGTAGTCCCGAAGACTTTCGCCTCTGGACTGTCGTACCATATCCAAGTCGAATCTGGTACCCGGCCGAGTGTAGGTTGCCTGGTAGTTTTGTGTAAAGACTTTGTAGAGGTCGGCCCATGTGTCGATGGAGTTCTTCGGTAGGCCTAAGAGCCAAAGGAGTGCTGGCTTCCCGAGCATGACCGGGAAGTAAGCGGCCGCCTAGTCGATCAAGCCGAGCGCTGCTTTGACCGTTGTGATGTAAGTTTGGATCCAGAGCTTGGGGTCGGAGCATCCGTCGAACTTGTCAACCATGGCCGGTTTAAAGGTGTCTGACCATCGGACAGCTCGGAGTCGTGGGGAGAAAGCTTGGAAGCCTTCGAACTCGAAATCGTCATCGTTGAATTCGTCGTTTCTGTCCCCGCGGTGACGCCCATCATAGCGATCGCGTTTGTCAAGTTCGCGGCGTACGCAGTGATCGTCATCATCGTTGGAGTACTCGGACCAGTCGCCATGCTTGTCGGGTCGGCCATAGTCGCGGGCGTACCGCTCGTGACGCTCCAGCTCGGCTGCGTCGCGCTCCCTGTGGTGGTTTTCGAGGTTCCTCTGCATATCGCGGTCTGACCTGCGGAGGTCGCCATCTGGTCGGTGATCTTCCCGTCGCCTGTCACGGTTGCCCCTTCTACGGTTGCGAGGGTGCCTGCCTTCAGATTCATCTGGACGGTGGTCGTCCATATATACTCCTGGTCGACTTCTTCGTTGATGACCTCCAGGGTGGGGGACGTGGTCAGTGCTGGTCCCGATCACATCTGCTGTATGCGGACCTGTAGGAGTGAGATTTGCTCGAGTACGACCTTCCAAATCTTTATCTAGCCTGTCGATTTTCCTCTTCCAGCTCTTGGGCCACTACGAGGCGAGCTCTGATGTGCGCCGCTTCGGGGGTGGCCTCCATTTGCTCCAGCTCTGCGAGGGCTGCTGCCCTCAAAGCGGATGGGGTGCGAAATGCCTCCTTTGCCCTGTCAAATTCATGCCATAGGTTGTGCGGGCCCAGGGGTCGTCGTTGTCTTTGTCCTTGTCAGCCATGGGGTCATCCCTGGCTTTTGCGGCGCATCGCCGAGCTTGGTCTTCGTTTGCTTCAATGCAACACTGCTGCTGGGACTGGGTCACCCCGTTCTAGAAAGGTTGGTCCTCAAATACGAACACCTCGCGGTTAGGCGGCGTGGTGTAACTCGCGTCGGCCGAGTTCTCAGCGGACGGAAGGATGGTCGTAGTGACCTGAAACTCACCGCAGTCTGGAAACTGGGTGGGTTCGGGTGGGTCCTCAGATCGGATCTGAGTCGCGCATCGCGGGCTCCGGCCGGAGTAGTTAGCGGCCGCATTCTTGAGCCCAAAGGGGAAATTGTTCCCTAAGCGATCCAGCGCCCGCTCGGACATGGCGATGCATTCAGCGAGCGTGTCGTTGATGCGATCCAACCCGGCGACGATCTCGTTGGGTGGTGGGACTCGGCGTCGGGGTTTGTGTTTGTATTGCTGGAACTCGACCAAGCTTCTGGAAGCAAGGACGAGCGAAGGGTTACAGGATGGCGTACCCTCATGGGGTTGCCCTAGGCCGCCTTATATAGGCTGACGGGCTAGGGTTTACAAGTGGGTTTCAATCTAAACCTACTAGATTATGACTAAGGAATATATCTGTGTCGGTTACAACAAGATATCCCAATATATCCGGCTATGCCACCGGCCGTGTCTTCATCAAGCTTGTTCATCAAGTAGGGAATTCCTTGTGGGCCGCCTAGGGGTCGGCTTACAACCTTGTAAGGTGTGCGCCCAGGTCGGCGTTGTCTCCTCTGACAGTGGGCCCAATGGTACCCATATCCCACACTGCTGGAGCTGTTTTTTCATGGATTTTAAGTATTGTGGTAGTTTTTAGGTATAGCAATTCATTTTTACCAATGCCGCGGGAGATGCTCTAAGAGCAACTCCAATAGATCCCTTTTTCTTGCTATAGGAGAAACCCCTTTCAGATTTTCAGCACATTGGGGAGAAGGGCTCCAGCAGATCCCCTTTTCATTTCCCCTTTCCCTTTATTTCTTTTTTCTTCCTTTCCTCTTATCTTTGCATATACATTCTATTCTAATTATTATTCAACAATACAATAATTCAAACTTTTTTATTCAACCACACACAATTCAACAACATTTCAAACACATATTCAAATATTCAAACTTAAATTCAAATTCAAAATTCGAACACAATATATGGCCAAATGCACCAAATAGTCCACATAAACATGAGAAAACATAGAGAAATCTACCACCCATGGATTTGCCACAAAAGTTCAATAAGGTCATCATGAAGTTGATTATGTCCCTCACAGTCTTCGATCTTACAATGGATTTCAAGGAATTTGTAGATTCATTCTTCATTTTGCACGGGCTCCACCGGTGTTCCTACATGGTCATACACGAAGTCTTCGAGTTGAACCCTCTCATCCTCTATTATCATGATGTGCATAATGATGCATGCTTTCTTTATATGCACCAAGGTCTCTTGGTCCCAAAATTGAGCAGGTCCACAAACAATTGCAAAGCGAAACTGCAACACCCCAAATGCTTTCTCGATGTACTTCCTCGCAGCTTCTTGAGCCTTAGAAAAGTGTGCTTCCTTGTTACTCTTTGGGTTTCTTATTGTCTTAACAAAGGTGGACCATGCAGGATATATGCCATCTGCAAGATAGTAGCCCATTGTGTACTCATGGCCATTGACTTCAAAGTTCAAAGGTGGAGCTTTCCCAGCAGCTAGCCTTGCAAACAGAGGAGATTTGTGGAGGACGTTGATGTCATTGTGAGAGCTAGACATTCCAAGGTATGCATGCCACATCCATAGATCGTGGGATGCAACTGCCTCTAGAATGATTGTTGGATCATGGCAATTCCCAATGAATTGCCCATGCCATGCTGTAGGACAATTCTTCCACTGCCAGTGCATACAATCTATGCATCCAAGCATCCCGGGGAATCCCTTGGCTGCACCCATTTGCATAAGTCTTGCAGTATCCTCTTCATTAGGTGCTCTCAAATATTTCTCTCCAAAAATCTCGATCATAAAGATAACAAACTTCCTCAAGGTCTCAATGATGGTGCTCTCTGCAATGTAAAGCGTCTCATCAAGGGAATCAGCTAGGACTCCATATGCAAGCATGCGCAGGACTGTAGTGATGTTCTTCAAAGAACTATGGCCAAGGTCCCCGGCTGCATTCCTTCTTTGCTGAAAGTATGGACAATGTGCTTCAACAGCATTTGCAATACGCAGGAACAATTTCTTTGACATTCTAAATCATCGCCTAAATGTCACAAGACTAAACACAGGCTCTTCTGCAAAGTAGTCATCAAAGGGCTTGGCATCTGCTTGCTGCTTGTTCCGATGAACCACCTCATGCTCCACTACAGAACCACCTCGTTGGGGCTGCTCATTCTCTGCAAGGTCCACGAGCAAAATTGTTGCTACATCGAAGTCTTCATCCGATGATGAGTCATCTTCAAAGTACAATCTCACAAGCAATGAATCCATCTGTGTGTAACCATAAACAACCACAACTCAACACAGTATTCATCAAAGTTGAAATAAATAACATGAACTCATGAAATTACATTGTAGTAATTTCGTCAAACACCTTGCAGACATAAATGGATGACGGGCTCGCCGGAGAGGGATGCCGGGGAGCGCGCAAGAAAGGGTGTTGGCGCGGAGGACAAGCAATCTGAAGCTCACTAGGTGGCAGGGGTGCGCCACCCGAAGCTCACCACGCGGGCAGGGTAGACCAACTCTGCAGCTCCAAGCCGATGGCAGACCAGAAGGGGCGGCGGCATGTCGGACAGACGAGGGTGGAGGCTTTGCGGCTCCATGCCGAGGGCAGCGTGCGAATTTTCTTGATGTCGCCGTAAACCTGCACCATTCAGGAAGAGCTCCACCACAGCCATCGCGCACAAGCTGGAACGAGCAGTGGGCAGGGGAAGCTATGAGTATGGGCAAGCGGCACGCAGCGGTTGGACGAATGAGGTAGGTAGGTTGAGTTAGGGTGGTCGGCGGCGCGTTGGAAGGCCGGGGCGGTGACACATCGGGGCACCAGGCGTTGGGGTGCGTTGGGGGCTCCCGCGTGCATTTCATGGGGGAAAAAGGAAAGGGGAGAGGAGTTGCCTCCCATTTCTAAAGGGGAATATAATTGGAATAAGGGGATTGGAAAAAATATATAGGGAAAATGGAACAGAAAGGGGATCTGTTGGAGCTGTGTTTTTCCCTCTCAATCCCCTTTATTAACAACTATAGGGAAAGGAGATTCATATTCTCAATTAGTTGGAGTTGCTCTAACCACCTTAGCAAAAATAGAAAAATTCTCAACTAATTGGTTAAATCCTAAATCTCTCGTATGCCATTGTCAGTGACTATAGGGTTCTATGTGTCATAGATACATCGATATCGATAACATATGAGACATTAGGAGTTTTCTCGATGGCATGCAAGAAAATTCCCTAAAAACGGACAAGTTTACCAAAAAAACATGAACTAGGGCGAAAAAAGTGAACCACATGTAAAAACAAATATGAACTGGTAAACATAGAAGCTGCTCTATAAGCTCTCCCAAATAGTTTTCTAGAAATAAATGATCCATAAATCATTATCTAAAATTAACTAAGAGGTTGACAAAATAGCCTTCCTTGATTCTCTTCTCATGTAGATTATATCTATTAATAAAATTTAGGTAAAAGTTCTATTTCCACCCTTCAAATATAACAAAAGTCTTGTTTTCATCCCCCATCTATAAACTGGATATCAAAGACCATTCAACTATAAAAAAGTATAAATTTGGACTCTTGGGCGGTTTCGAAGGTGGTTTACCGTTTTTTGGATGTTCTGTTTTTTTTTGTTTAATCTAGAAAATCAAGAGCTAATCCATATCAAATAAAAAAGTATGAATTTGATACCAAAACTTTTCTAAAAATATAGACCATCATGGTTCTTTAGTCAAAGGTATTCGGACCATAAATAAGATCCAAATAACTCCAACTAAAGCACCAGTAGATGGTCTACATTTTGAAAAAACAAGTGATATCAATTTTGATTTTAAATTAATTATTTATGGATTTCCTAGATTAAAAAACTTAAAATCAAGAAGATTTAAAATCATATTTGAAACCAACCAAGCGTCCAAATTTAATTGGTGTTAATAGTTGGATGGTCTTTAATATATGGTTTTCTAGTTGAAAGTTTAACGGAGACTGGTGTGATATTTGAAAGGTGAAAATTAGATTTTTTTCTCTCTCTAAAAGTTATTATATAGAATCATAAAGAATCCCTTTCGGTTGAGTGTCGTTTTTATTATATAATTAGCTTCCATAGGGAATCAAAATCAGATTAAGCGTGCTTTACCAAATAAGCCCAAAACACGCTTATTTTCTTGGCTAGCGGGATTGCTTCAGGTACAAGCATGACTCAGAGAAGTGGGACGTCCGCGAATAATTCACACGAACATTCACAATTCACTTGGTTATGTTAGATTGGTGTAGAAACATGTACATGATGCATAAAATTTTCACTTGTTCGGAGCGCCGCTAGACGCAGTAACAACTAAATGTCTTATTTCTTAAAATAGATAATTATCTGCATGCAGTAATAACCTCCATGTCTAAATTAGTGGGATTGTGACATTTATTAAGGGTAGCATGGTCTTTTACCAACAACACTAATCTGTCTGAGAAAACCCAGAATTGCACTTTTCACGGGAACAGAGGGAATAGTTGAACTTGCAGATTTTAACTAGTGCCTTATTCATTGTTTTTTAGATGATGGAAAGTTTATTTCTGACTTCAGTCATCTTCAATTGAGAATGAATCGGTCCATAATTCTTACAAATAAATGCCCCCACAATAAAAAAAAGCACACATCCAAAATGACATATAGCTAAGACCTCCTATGATCACTGATAAAAAAAGACTAACAAACACCTCATGAAGTCATCCAGCAACATTTCGTCCGTTTCGTGATATCGACTCCAAAAGGACCAGCTTCGCCACATGTGGGTGAACGCAGAACCGAAACTTAAGCCCTCGGAATAGCCGCGTCCATGGCCTCCTTCATTCTCCTTGGAGGAGAACCCACCAAGCGTATAGCATTCCCTCACGCTAGGATTATGCTTCACCAACCTACTAGTGCTTATTATTGGACGAGGGCATCAGAATTTTTACTAGAAGTGGAAGAGTTACACAAAGTTTGCGAAATGCAAATTCAGCAAAGATGAAATAATAACTTCAACCGTCGAACAAACTCTGACCACCAACCGATAATATACCACCGTAACGGTCTCACCTCCCACCAAGAAAAATTGAATTTGAAGACCTTGTCCGCCATTGGAGACACCGGATACAGGAGTGGTAACCAAGCCCAGAAGTGCAGCAGCCAACATTGAAGACACTAGCCTCCCACAGCCGGTACTTTGTGATTGTCCCAATGTGACATCTCTAGAAAGAAAATAACATCAAACGGCGTTGACATCATATGACCGAATAAAGCAATCTTGGGCATTCGCCCGGGAGAAATCCAGGTGGAATTCTAGGGTGCAATGACGCCTCCGGCAAGGAGAAGTGGCACCCGTAGGCGTTACCACCGTCGAGCGGTGGCGACAAGACACATAGCATACCGTCGTCGTTCCAAATCCACCACCCATCGGCCAAAGGGACTTACATAGTTACGCCAGGAGGTTGCCGACGAGGTAACCAATAAGGAAGCTATGGCCAACGAGCAGATCCGATCATCTGCGTGCCGTATGTGCTGCCTTCGGCCGCCACCAAAGCATATCGATCCAGGCCCCGGACGGCTGCACACCTCACCGAACTGATATAACTGAAACCAAAATAATCGGTCCTCTATTCGGTTCCAGCTACTGAATAACCAAATTATTCACGGTTATTTCGGTTCTGACCCTTGGTAAACCGAACAAACCGATATAGGCAGCCCAACCCAATAAAGCGAAGCAGCCCAGCCCAATAGCCACTCCAACCCTAAGTATATAAGCCTCCCCTCTAGTCCTCTCCTCCCGGCTCCCGCACCCGTAGGCGGCAGGCCGCAGTCCCACTCCGGCGCTCCCCGCCTCCCCAACACCCCGAACCCCAACCCTATCCACTCGCCTCCCCTCCCCTTGACCCCTCCCCTACCCTTCCCTGGAGGCCTCGACGTGCGGCGGCGGCTGTGGCGGGCTCCCCTCCCATGGACGTGCAGCGGCCGCAGCTGTGGCGGGCTCGCCTCGCCTCCCCTGGACTGGGCTGCGGCGGGGCGTGCAGGCCGGCGGGAGCGCGAGCGGTGCAGACACGCACGTCGGCAGCGCCCAGGCCACAGGCCAGGACAGCGGCTAGCAGGAGCACAGTGGCGGCGCCTAGATTGCATCCACCAGCGTCCCTTTTTTATTTTCAATTTTTGTTTTTTAGATTTTGTGATGAATTTATTTGCTTTATCTTGTAAACTCGGTAAGTTCGTTAATAACCGAAGCCGAACCGAACTAACTGAAACTGAAATGTCTCAGTTCCAAGAATTGTTAGGAACCGATAGGTTCTTATTTTGAAGGAACTGAGGAATCGATCGGTTCAGTTTTGGTTAACCGAATGCCCAAGTTGAAAGACGAATCATTCCAACCTGGATTCGTCGCCCTAGGGCCGGCCAGCCGCCATGATGCCTTGCCGCGAAGATGAGATCCAATGCAGGCCTTGCCTTGCCACCATTGATTTGTGCGTTAGTTTGGAGCTCTCTGTGAGATATGGAACCCCGGGTACCCTCAAGAAAAAAGATCAAGTCCTAGTAGAACTACTCATGTAATCCTACTAGGACTCCCACATTGTAACCGAATAAGAGACTAGCCATGTAACCTTGCCCCCTGGCATATATAAAGGAGGACAGGGGTCCCTAGTTCGGGAGGCTAAGACTAGACTACAACTCAACTCATACGCAAGGCAATATAGCATACATTACATAGGGTATTACGCAATTCGTGGCCCGAACTTGTCTAAAACCTTTGTCTCATGTGTGCACCATCATTCCTAGAACTCGATGAGACCCACGATACTACTCACTGAGGTACCCTAGGTAGGTACTCGGTCGTTAAACACCGACATCTGGTGCCCACTGTGGGGCTACTCACCGCAACCTCGACAATAGGCCCGATGGGATCAACCAACCTCACTAACGACATCGAGGAAGGCACGACTTTTGTCTTTAGCGCTTGGACCTTCATTGCCCTAGGCAAGGGCAAGTTCGCAAGCTACCTGGCGGATTACCTAGGCCCAGCCTCGATGACAGCGAATCCACTAGAGCCGCTCCGCGATCTCGTCGAGAACCAACTCTCGGCGACTACGACAACTTTGACCACGACTTAGACTTCGACTTCAGCCTCGACTTCTACTTTGACTTCGATTTGGGTTCAACAAGAAGGACCCCACCAGCATATGAGCGACTACCTCAACTACTTGGTTTGACCCGAAACCACTCGGAAACGAGTCCTGCAAGATGAAAACTAGTCAGGTACCAATCCTGACTAGTCAGCTTCATCGACAACAACTTCATCACGCGCGACGATTACTTCGACTACTTATCTCGACTAGCTTTGACTTGAAAACTAGACGAGAGCGGCATCTCGCACTATCAACTAGTCGGAGTTGACTTCGACTAGTCGACTTCAACAACAACTGTCATGGTTCCATCACCGACCGCCACGGCTTCATCGACAATCATCCGCGAATCAAGCTAAGTCATATTTAATAATTATTTACTTTAAGTTCATTTTACACATGCTACACCATCATCGACTACTCTTTTTGAGTACATCCCTTGACAACAATAGTTCTTGAGGGTTACACTATCGCCGACTACATCTTGAGCGTGCCATACTAGCCCACTTATTTGGTAAATCGAGTTACGTAGGGTACTCAGGCCGTGGACTTGGTGCATCAAATTATGTAGTGCTCTTGGAGGCTATATCAATGGATTCAAGAATCATCGCCTGCGGATACTAAACCATCGTGCGACCTCTCCAAAAGGAGAAAAGTCCTAACCGACTACTTTATTTCTCTCCATTCTTAAAGACCAACACCGCTCAGTAGCATGCACCTTAATTTGTGAAACTTTGGCTCCTTCGCAACACCTACGCACCTATTATGGACTGATTAAGCGGGACCAAGTGATTAAACGTAACAGGGCTACTACTCGAGTGGTTAAAAGTCTTACAAGAGCAATGAGCAGAAAACTTAAAATTGTATTATAATATGTTATTATTTTCTTTTGTTACTATTTTTTGATCAGATACTACTCATCGTATCTATTTAAATTGTAGGGTGGTCAGCTGAGTACTCACATCAGTCGAAACCTAGCACCACCTCTGCTCTCCACGGCATCATAAAGCCTCCTGAGTACTTACACTAGGAGGTGCTCACTTGATGCGGCTCCAAAATAACCAGTCGAGTACTCCATCTATTCGCTTGAATCTCGGGGGCTACACAGCGCAAGCTAAGACATGAAGACAAGTACTAGAACAAGTCGGTACTCAAACGGCGGGGCACTACAATGCCAGCCGAGTACTTTAACTAGTCGGTGCTTGCATATTAAGACGACTCGATGACTAATCGAGTACTGACACCAGTCAGCACTTGGATATTTACACGGAAGCTACTTTGAAGACTATGTTCTTGACCCTCGGACTGAATGGAGGACCTTTCACTTCGAGGCTCGGGGGCTATACCTAAGGGGTACACATTTTTTGTTGATCATTTCAAGACCAAGACTCAAAGATTTTTCAAGACCCTCGACCTGATTATTCTAATCCACTCGAGGCTCGGGGGCTCAGCATATATGCTTCACCATCGGTGAGCATATTTATTCAAGACATTCATGAAGCTCTCCACAACCTCTCAGTAACCACAAGCACTCGGCAAAAGACTGGAAGACTTTAAAGAATGGTTGATGTTTGGCTATGAAGCGCTCGGGGGCTCGTGAGATATGGAACCCTGGGTACCCTCAAGAAAGAAGACCGAGTCCTAGTAGAACTACTCATGTAATTGATGAGGACATCACACCTATGGATACTCACAACAATCCTCCATTGATCGTTCAAGGTCCAATCACTAGACCTTGTGCGCGACAATTGAATTTAGAGGTGAGCTTGTTCCTAAGTACTTCTCTATGTGATTATGAGAATAGATTGCTACCTAATGATTATATTATAATTAGGAACCATGGAGAGGGCCAGAGGATAGTTGGAGAATGGCTTCAAGGTGGAGAGGACCAGCAAGGGCGTGCAAGTCAAGATAGAGGCCCAAATCAACTCGACTTCGAGTCCACCTCGGAGTCCAGGAGTAGTCAGCGCTAAATCAGACGCCCAGGTCGTATACGGGCTCGGATTTGGATGTTCTTTATATGCTTGGAAAGATAAGAAGATAATCTTTGCAATGGCACTGGTCGCATGCCTAAATTCATCCGGAGTCATCAGGAATCGACGAAACAATTTGAAGTCCAGAATATGTTTTGGTGTTGCGTCGCCGTATTTTGGCCTTTGGGCCGTGTATCGTGTTGAGCCCAATAGGGGCACGTCCAGGGGGTCGACCACGACCCTAGACTCCTTAAAACAGTAGCCGCCACCCAAGTTAGGGTTTGGGTTTTGTTTAGATTAATTCTGTCAAGAACAGTGTTGCCGCTCGTCGGTTTGTGAGACCCCAACTTTGTGAGTTTAATCATACATCTGCAATTGTGTTGCAATCTTTCTCGTTCTTGCTTGTGTTCTTTGATTCACAGGCAAGGATTAGCCTTCTGGCCGAGGTCAACCGTGCAACACCGGTTGATAACCTGAGGAGATGTGGTGCTGCGATTGCGGGGTTCAGAATGTGTGGTTCGTTAGCCGGATCGATTTGAGTCACGACTCCACCAAATCGAGAGTTATCAGAACCTTTCGGAAGATCGGGAAACCCTAGTTCCCATCAGTAATCCTACTAGGACTCCCACATTGTAACTGACTAGGAGACTAGCCATGTAACCTTGCCCCCTGGCATATATAAAGGAGGGCAGGGGTCCCTAGTTCGGTAGGCTAAGAATAGACTACAAGTCAACTCATACTCAAGGCAATACAACATATAGGACGTAGGGTATTATGCAATTTGCGGCCCGACCCTATCTAAAACATTTGTCTCGTGTGTGCACCATTGTTCCTAGAATTCGGTGAGACCCATGATACTACTCTCTGAGGTACCCTAGGTAGGTACTCGGTCGGTAAACACCGACACTCCAAATAAGTTAGTACAATATTGCTACATTATCTCATCTCTTATGCCCTACGTCATACGATTGGATAGGTCTTATTATATATAATCGAAAACTTACATATTTTTCATATAAGTTATGTGAAATAAATATTATATTAATAATAAACTATTAGTTAGAGAAATAAACCACTGATCAAGCTACTCTCCCCACTAGTAGAGAAATGACTTTTCATCCACCCCCTTTAGAGGAACTCCAACAGATTCCCTTTCCCCTTTCTCTTTATTTTTGCTATAGGGGAATCCCCTTTCAAATTTTCAGCATATTGGGGAGAGGTGCTTTAGCAGATGCCCTTTCCTATTCCCCTTTCCATTTATTTATATCTCCACTTACAAACTGGTCCCATCTATCAGTAGATAACCAATTTATTCCCTTCTCCCGTACTATTCTCTCCCTCGGTCTTTTCTCTCGCAGCACTACGGTGCGCAGGCCTGCGCCTCCTGTTGCCGGTGCTAGACCTTGCAGCGCTTCTGCCGGTGGAGCCATGGTGGAGCAACTCGTGCAGCCAGGCGAACCTGGGCAGGGCAGCGACACTCGCCGAGCTTGGTGCGGTAGGGGCGACGGACAAGCATAGGCGTGGGGGCTTGGTGCGGTGGTGCGTGGCAGGTGGCAGTGCTAGGCCCGGGCGGAGCAGCGGGCGGCGAAGCAGCACGTGGTGGTGCATGGCAGAGCAACGCGCGTCGGGCGGTGGCGCTCGGCCGGGGTGGAGCGGCGCCTTGGGAGACAGGGCAGCGGCGCACAGGCCAGGCGCGTGTGATGGGAAAAGATGGAAAGGGGAGAGGAGTTGTCTCCCCTTTCTAAAAGGGAACGCAATTGGAATAAAGGGGATTGAGAAAAAATCATAGGGAAAGGGGAATAGAAATGAGATCTGTTGGAGCTGTGTTTTTCCCTCTCAATCCCCTTTATTGACAAATATAGGGAAAGATGATTCATATTCTCAATCTGTTGGAGTTACTCTTAGTCCCGGTTAAGTTTTGGCCTGAGACAAATAAACTTTTAGTCCTGGTTCATATTTTTCTAGGTCTAGGAGGACATTTTAGGATATGTTTGGTTCGTAGCCCAAACTAGCCACGCCGAACTTTCGGCTGCCGCACACAGCTAGGCTAGTGTTTGCTTCATGCCTAATGTTTGGCTGCCGCAACACAACTAAGCTATTTCTAGTAGAAAATGGATGCCACACCTCGCCTAAACTGCAGTGAACAAATCGTTCACCACACATGCGGCGTGCCACACTTTAGCTCGGCTGAGTAAGGGAACCAACCAAATAGACCCTTAGTCCCGGGTGGTTACTGTAGGGTCGAGAACTCGAGATGGAGGACTAGAGAGGGGGTGAATAGTCCTTTCTAAAAACTTAATGCACCAGCTAACCGAAACAAATGCGGAAGTAAAACTATCGGTCTTGCCAAGACTGCACCCCTCTATGTTCACTAGCACCTTATAAAAGATCCTAAACAAGCAAATAAGGTGCAGAGCTAGCACGAGCTCAGCTAATTAATTCTAGGAGCGAGGTCACATGAACATATGCCACTAGTACTACACACATCGGGGAGCTCCTACACAACTAGTAAGCAAAAGCACAATGCTCCTAAGCTCACTAGCAATGCTCAATGGACAAGACTACACAAGTCTAATCCAAAGGCTCAATTTACTTAGCTACACAAACTAAGCAAAGAGACTAATTAAGCTATACAAGTTAATTAGTCACAAGATCACTACTTCTAGCTACACAAGCAAAAAGACAACTAGCAAGCTACACAAGCAAACAAATTATAAGAGCGACAACATAAGCACAAGATATATAAGGATGTAAATACAATGCTTGTGATCGAGAAGTGGAAACCACCGAGAAGAGTAGACAATGTTGACACGGTGATTTTTATCATGATGTTCACTTGGTTGCCACTAAGCTAATCCTCGTTGTGTCGACAACCACCCCGATGGTTCTTGGGCAAAGCTCTCAAGCCGCTGGCCACTCCCAGCACACCAGGACACCACTCGCAAGTGTGGTAACTCAATGACACGCTCCACTATAGTTGCTCTTCGTGATCCCCACGGGGTGAGCACAATCCCCCTCACAAATGCTTCTCCGGAGCCACTCACAATCTCCTTGCGTGCTTCAATGAAGCCACAATCCACCAAGCCGTTTAGAAGGTGGCAACCTCCAAGAGGAACAAGTACACTGGCTTACAACACGAACACCTAGTGCCACTCGATGTAATCTCATAAAGCAATGCACTAGATTCGCACTCACTCGGAATAGATTCGCAATCTCGCAAGCACAAGTGATTTAGTGGACTCCCAAGGCAAGCACTACCATGGGAAACACATTTCCAAGGTGCTCAACCATCTCCAAGCCCCGGCCATCCTTCTATTTATAGAGGGAAGGAAAGAACTAGCCGTTACACCCTTTTCTGGAGCTCTAACAGCTCTCTCGGACTGTCCGATGTCTATTCTAGGACGGTCCATCATGTATGAAACTAGCCGTTGTGTTCAGAACATGTGAAAATAGGGCAACCATGGACTGTCCAATCCATTGCCTCGGACTATCCATGATTTGAATACCAACGGCTCTTTTCAAAGTCAAACACTGTTAGACCCGACCGTTGGCCTTCGGTCGGACTGTCCGTCCTTCCCCACGGACTTTTTGTCCCCTTAGATCAGTGGGAGACGTCTTTGTGTAAAATTGGTTTGATGAGGACATCACTCCTATGGATACTCACAACAATCCTCCATTGATCGTTCAAGGTCCAATCACTAGAGCTCGTGCGTGACAATTGAATTTAGAGGTGAGCTTGTTCCTAAGTACTTCTCTATGTGATTATGAGAATAGATTGCTACCTAATGATTATATTATAATTAGAAACCATGGAGAGGGCCAGAGGATAGTTGGAGAAGGGCTTCAAGGTGGAGAGGACCAGCAAGGGCGTGCAAGTCAAGATAGAGGCCCAAATCAACTCGACTTCGAGTCCACCTCGGAGTCCAGGAGCAGTCAACGCTAAATTGGACGCCCAGGTCGCATACGGGCTCGGATTTGGATGTTCTTTATATGCTAGGAAATCTAAGAATATAATCTTTGCAATGGCACTGGTCTCATGTAAAATTCGTCTGGAGTCATCGGGAATCGATGAAACAAGTTGACGTCCAGAATCTGTTTCGGTGCTGCGTCGTCGTATTTTGGCCTTTGGGCCGTGTATCGTGTTGAGCCCAATAGGGGCGCGTCCAGGGGGTTGACCACGACCCTAGACTCCTTAAAACAGTAGCTGCCACCCAAGTTAGGGTTTGGGTTTTGCTTAGATCAATTTTGTCAAGAACAGTGTCGCCGCTCGTCGGTTTGCTCGTTAGGTAGCAATCTATTCTCATAATCACATAGAGAAGTACTTAGGAACGAGCTCACCTCTAAATTCAATTGTCGCACTCGAGCTCTAGTGATTGGACCTTGAACGATCAATGGAGGATTGTTGTGAGTATCCATAGGAGTCATGTCCTCATCATGGTTGATTTTATAGGGACTGCCCGTCCTTCCCCACGGACTGTCTGTCATCCCATTTTCAGCACAACCGAAGCTCGGTAAAACGGCCATAACTTTTAGCTCTGATATCTGAATTAGGTGATTTTGAACTCTATGGAAAGCTCATTCAGAGGACTATCCAATCCAATTGAATTCTTGACCCAAAACACTTTGGATAAAAGCAGAATTGCAAATCAAGATCACCACAAACCATAACTATCAACCAATTCTTCAACCCCTTTGCAAATGTGCCAACCCCACAAGTGTACCACCTTATGTGTGAGTGAGTTAGCATTTTCACAAACATTTCTTAAAGGATTTTTTGCTCTCTTCACCGTTAGTTCATAAATTGATAGAGTGAGTATCAACAATACTCAAGTCATGGACTGTCCGAACTCACGCAACGGACTATCCAACCCAAGTTCCGACTTGGTCCGATCTGCATCCCATAAGTCACAGACCATCCGAGCTCAAGCCATGGATGGTCCGACCCATGTTCCGAAATTGCTTTCCCAAATATTTTCAACAAATTTTTTCAAAGGGTTTCTTTTGCTCTCTTCCTAATGCCACTCGATCCTAGCAACATCGCAATGCCAGATCACTCAAGTGGCACTAGATGACCGATATGCAAACAAGTTTGCCCCTCTTGATAGTACGATGATCTATCCTAAACCCGGTCATAAACTTATCTACTCACCTATGACCAGTTAAATGAAATGTCTATTGATTATACCTTTGCCTTGGGCATTCCATTCCATCTTCTCCAGTGTTGATGCAACACATGCACCAACATCATCATAAATGATATGATCCACTTCATATCATCATGCAACTTATTGGTTCATCGATCTTGACTTCACTTGCTCTTTCACCGTTGCGTCGGTTCATTGGGTCCAAGTCATTACTCAAGCATCCCGCCACGCGGTCCAACGCTTAGCCTCTGAGTTGCCCTTCACACTTGCAACCGGCCCATCAAACTAAGTCTTGTCTTGATCTTCTCCACCTAGTCACATGACTCCATGTGTGTCTCATATGCAATGAGCTCCTTCATCACATAATTACCTGTGTATTTCACTTAAACATATATTAATCCATCTAAGTTGTCACTCAATTACCAAAACCAAACAAGGACCTTCTATAACACGGACCGGGACTAAAGACGTTGTTGACACTTCTTACGATCCAATATCAGGATTGTGAATCCAGGTACTAGGGTAAGGAGCGTTTCAATGGTTTTTCTTATGGCTTAGTAAAATATATAAATATTCTGCAAGCGCACAGAATTACCGTTGTAGCATTTCACCAGGGAGTAATCCGAGGTATCGTAATTTATATTTCCGCAGGGAAGCTTATGGCAAGAGTACTAGCAAACAAGTATTCGAGACTATCAGAGAGGGGTACACGACTAACAAGATGGGGGATAACGGTATTGGATAGGAATGGATATACCGTGACACATCGCTCAAGGTAGGCTCAGATAGGGAAGAGAAGGAGCAGATAGCTGGGAGGACAACGAGAAGAGATAGAGGATTCCTAGGTACTTTATCTGTCTATGTCACTCGGGTTTAGAGATACAGTGGCTGAAGAGCCAGCACTCAAAGATCAGGGTTAACTCTAATGTCTTAGCTTCGGGACAATAGAACCTATGAAACGTAGAAAGGGATGAGAAGGGGTGTCACCAATCCTACACTCTGTGATCCTATAGGCCGAGACGAACGTGATGGACTACGTAGGCCGTATAGGGCTGTCACCACCTAACGACTACCACCTCCGTAGACTCAGGGGCAAACTAAGGTTACTGTCTAGTCTAGGAACCACTCCCACACTAGTCAACAACTACTTACTCCGCTAGCAAGAGCAAGCAACCTTGTCAATACTCCAGTGACAATTCACCACAAGTACTGAGCAAGATCGAAGAACCAGCTAAGACAAAGACTTAAACAAGATCAAGAAGCACTAGAGCTACAACTGACTATAGTCTAAACACGAAATAGAGCAACTAGAATAAAGTAGAAGCAACTATAAATGACAAGACAAGATGATAAAGATAACTTTATATTGATAACTCAAAGTCTACAAAAGAAAAGGAAAAGATATCGGAGCTTATACCAGAGCTTCTGAAGACGGCTCCGGAACCTCCGAGGCACAGCTCGACTCAACTCTAACTCCCAGACTAACTATCCTAACTCTACTAGAAACAAGTGGAAAATGAGCTCCTTGGTTTGAGTGTGTGTTACAAGTGAAGTGGACACCTCTATTTATAGCTTGGAGTGGCGGTTGAGGAGGCGTACCGGTCAAGGGAGTTGGGAGGCGGTTCCTGGCGGTTCGGCTGAATCCAGGGGATTCGGGCGAACCGCCATGGTTCGGCCGAACTCCCCCAGTTCGGTCGAACCATGGGATCCACCGCCTTGAGCTTCTACGGCCTTCATCCTGCCCTGGGGTCGGTTTCCCGTGCTGGGGGCGGTTCGGCCGAAGGCTAGGGGTTCTGTCAAAATGGCTTTCATCCCAGGCCTGCCCCCCTGCACCGCCTCTTGCTTCTGGACCCCCTGGGCTGCCTTGTGTTGATGTACTTCGTGTTGTTTTGGCCCAGAGGTGACGTGGCGATGGTCCAAGTGTCCTGCACAGTCGTCGCACGGTCATTGCTGACGTGGACAACTTCCGGTTGTGCTTTGCGTCATTTACGACTAATGGGGGTAACCGGCCGAATCGTGTCGTTCGGCTGAATCGGTCAATTCCGACCCCAATAGCACGTATTTCTCGTTATTGTACCTGCACAAGTGAAACACACAAAAACTCGTGGAACTTTATTAGAAATAAACCTAAGTGCATGGAATGTCACATATAGCCTTATTTATTCCCGAGTATTGATGGTCGAAAAAGTGCCGTAGCGACCGCCAACAGACGTCACGGTCCGTGTTACCACCCGGGACTAAATGTACTCCATGGGATAATTTAAAAGAAAAGCAACCTACTATATATCATATGTGCTCTATGGGTGAGATGATAGGGGATACTACATGCGAGGCAGAGGTCCCAGGTTTGAATTCTAGGCACCGCACGCGCGTATTCCGCGTGAAAATTAAAATCGCCTCCCCCGGGTTCGACTCTTTTTTTTATTTTTTTTACGACTCTTTAGTCCCGGTTTGTGTTACCGACCGAAACTAAAAGGGTGACCCCTCCGGACGCCTAGTTCCAGTTGGAAAACCGGGACTGAAGCCCCTATCCAACCGGGGCTAAAAGCGTTTTCTCCACCACAGCCCCTTCCTTTCATTTGCTGGTGGTCATGCTACCACTCGTCCCATTCTTTGTCGTACCAACGCCATCATCCTTATGGCCTTATCGCCCAAAACCTTTGTTTTTTGCGGATGCCCAACAATTGTGAGGGAAGGCTAATGTTCATTTCAAAATTTCTCCTAGCTAGGAAGCTGTCCATTCCCACACATTTCGACGAAATGGAAATTATAAATTAACAGGTTTCTGACATAACTGACATGTTTTCATCAGACATACAAATAATTAGTTACAAAAGAAAAAAAAATCACGCAGAAGATTACAATGGATATCGTGGCAATTGAACCGTACATTAATTAACGAGACAATCATCTGATAAGAGTACAAAAAGTTAAGGAATGCGATAGAAAAAAGAAAACGTACAGGTTGTCGCAAAAGATTCAAATGAATATATCGTACCCACCCACGAGTTATTTCAAGGCCTGGAAGCATCCCTTGCGTGGATTATTGGTGCGTGCGTTCGTGCGCCCGTTCGTCTAGCTAGTAGCGTCTCGGGTTGACGGCGCTGCACTTCTTCCTGATCTCGAAGTCTTTCCCCTCGCCGGGCAGCTTGCTGAGCTTCACCATGGCGTCGGCGAAGTCCGAGTCCCACTCCTTGGGCTTGTCCCTGTACTCCTCCACCTTGCTGAAGGCGAACGCGTCGGTGCGCAGCGCCCAGTCGGACCTGAAGAGCACCCTGTTGTCGACGGCGTTGTGGTAGTAGGTGTTGTTCAGGTAGTCCCTCCGGCCCCCGCCGGTGACCGCCGCCGACGGGTAGTACCCGGCGTCCCTCTTGAACGCGTAGCTCTCGTCCCGGACGTCGTTCGCCACCAACCTCGACCTGTACCTGGCGGCGTTCCTGAGCGCCGCCTGGTACCTGCCGTCGATCTCGCCCCGGGCCGCCGACGCCGTGAGGCGGTCCTTGAACGACGCGTAGTGCGCGGCGCCGATGGAGTGCGCGCCGGAGAGGACCACGAGCTCTTCGACGGTGAACTTCTTCTTGTCGAAGTTCTTCTTGAGGTCGCCGAAGGAGAAGGTGGGGCCCGGGAGCGTGGCGTCGGCGTCGTGGGCGCGCGAGACGACGCCGTCCCGGCGGCCGGCGGGCACGGCGTAGTCGATGTGCCCGGCGCTGAGGTACCTGGTCGCGTCGCGGGCGGCGAACGCGAGGATGTCGGAGCAGGAGACGACGCCGGGGTATGCGGACTCGAGCCTGGACTTGATGGCCTCGATCACGTCGAAGCCACGGAGGCCGAGGCTGGCGCCGGCCGCCTTCTCGGGGTACGGGTTCCTTGGTGACGCGTCCAGGAGCACGGAGCCATCACAGCCCTGGACACGCATGCAGAGGCATCGAAGCATTTTTTAGCTATATATAGAAACGCCCAATTGTATCACTATATTTTGCATAATATTGTTGCTTACGTACATTGACCCAGCAGTCGTGGAAGAACAAGCGGACGAGAGCGGCGCCCTTTCTGCGGTCGGCGGCGAGGGCCTTGTCCACCTCCTCCCTCACGATGCGCTCCACGCCGCCGTACTTCTTGGCGTCGCCGTAGTAACCGACCTTCAGATGGTGGCCGTCACTGGGCGCCGGCGGGTACTTGCCGCCGCCACTACTGGAAGCCGTGTGCTTGCCGCCGCCGGCCGCCGCCTGCGTGGCGACGATGAGCAAGCAGGTCGCCACAAGCGCGGCGTTGAGCCTCATGTTAATCTGTTGCTACTGTTATTACTAGATGGCCGGCTAGCTTGATCAAATTGCTTGTATACCCGTGTGTACTGTGTGCGACGCCGAATAGGCTTGGTGATGGGTGCCATATATATAGCATGTGAGCATGCGATCGTGCAGTTGTGATGGCGAGGATGAAGCAGCAGGCAGCCGATTGTCTAAGATATGGTTATTGGGTAGCAAGGAGATTGTGCGAACGTGGCCGCAATCATGCCCTCCGCGAGCGTCAACGTGCGGAGCATCATCGACCACACAGCTGAGAACACGACGCAGCTAGCTCTCAGCTTGCCATTCCTGTCGTTGATGCCATTGTAGAAAGAGTGAGCATTCTAGTTCTCTTAATTTTCAACTGCCATTGTTGGAGATATTCTACGACACCCTTCAACTATCATCAAAATTAAGATCAATGCACGATTTTTTTACTTTTACTATAGTCCATTTAAATATATTCAAAACATGAAAAAAAAAATAGTGTGCCTTTAGTTTACGAGCGACCGGGCGGATGGAAACTAGGGCTGAGTACGCATATGCATGGAGTACGCCGGTCCCCACACTCAGAAAAATCATTATTATGTGTGGTCCTCATAATAATTAGACAAAAAAATTTATAAAAAATTATGACAAAAAAGTTTAGAAAACAATTACATGAAACATGTTCAAAACATAAAAGATATTACACATAATTTTTGTGACGAAAAGTTAATTATAGTAAATATTTAGAAACATAAAAATGACTACAAAAAAAGTTGAAAAAATTGAAGAAAATTACATAGACCAAAATTTTAGAAGTAGACTTTTAGAAACAAAAAATTTATGCAAAAAAAGTTGTGCCACAAAAATTATGCAAACAATTATAGAAAAAAATTAAGAAACAAATGCTAAAAAGCCAAAAAGAGAAAAGTTATGAACACTTTTAAAAAGTTATGCAGACAATTATTTAGAAGCAAACATGCGTTTGTAAGAAAAAAGAAAATACCAGATCAACAACTATGGAGCCAAAGCATTATAGAAAAACAAAAACATTTTAGTGAAAACAAACAAAAAAAAGAAAACAAAAAGTAAATTGCGCTCACCATATAACAACTTGTATATCGTATTATTTAGTCCAACAAGTTGCAAAATGGGCGGACAAATACATAAACTTATCAAATGTGTACAAATAAAGTCACATGTACACCACCAAGCATATTTTACCACAGTAAAATATTTTAAAATACTTATCAATCAGAAACAAAATTGTTTATGCAACAAATTTCTTGCCATATGCATATTCTTTACTTAAAAACTACCATAGCACGGTAGGAGAAAAAAAAGATAAGTTGAAAGCATCTGACCAGGCTCACGAACATCCATCTAGCTATGAGAGCCAAGTCCTAACACTTGCAATTACCATTAAAAAATATAAAACACTAGATTGAAAAATATAATCAAACAGTTAAGCTCAGCTACAAGGCTAGTCCTAACTCTCAAGATTAACTCTAGATCTCATTTAAATAAACCTAATGAAACAAAAAATATTAATCAGCCTAATTATCTTTGTTGATGTGCCTAATCTATAATTATTGTAAGAGAACTTCTAAAATACCATCAGATCTAAGCTATAATCCACATGGCTTGTCATCGTGGCATCAAAATACGCCGGTTAGCATACATATGTGATGGTATATGCATACATTTGATAAGCTTAGATATCTATTTGTGCATTTATAATTTATTGGTCTAAAGTGATACAATCATACAAGTTATTGTACGGTGGATATAAATTTACTTAATGTAACACCCTAAAATTCATCACAATTAAATTGTAGCAACCTTTTCAATTTTTCTAGGATTTATTAAGGCTTAAATAAATTTTCTAGAATTTAATTGGAATTTCTAGCCTTTTATCAATTTAAATATCACATTAAATAATTATTTTAGTCAAAATAAGTTTTTGTTGCATTCATGCTGGTGCATATATTTTTGGTTGCTAGTAAATCAAGTTGGAATTTAAATTCTGTTTAAATTCGAATTTGATTTGCTTTTGTTTGAGTTTTAGAAAAGTTTAAATAGCCGAGTTCGTTTTCGCCCCTTCAACTCTTGGCCCGGTCCAAGTTTGCCCCCTGAACTTCTTTCCTCGCTCGCTTTTCCTCCCCGCACTTTTTCCTTTCTCCCCGGGCTGAATCCTTTTTCCCCGGCCCGGCCTTCTCCGCTTTCGGCCCATCAGCGGCCCATTCTTCTTCCCCGTCTCTCTCTCTCTCGCTCCCGCTGACGCGTGGGGCCCGGTTGTCAGCTTCTCCTTCCTCCTCTCGTCGTCTCCGACTCAAACTCCTCCCCGGGTCCGATCCCGTCGCGCCGCCGAGTCCTACCCGGGCACGCACGCCTAGGCGAGGGCCCAAGCCCCTTCCTCGACCTATTTAAACTCGGCCGCTGCTGCTGTTTCCCCCATCGAAGACCGCCCGAGCAACCCTAGCGCCGCCTTTGACCGAAGCTTGAGCCGCCGCCGTCGTCCGTTGCCGTCCCGAGCCGAACCTCACCGAGTTTGCCTCGGGTGAGTCCGCCGTCGCCCTCTCAATCTTCCTGAGTCGCGAGCACTCCGTTTTCTCGCTTCGTCCGCGCTAATTGAGCTCGCCGCCGTTCCTCCAGTGCCGCCGTCCGCCGATCGTCGCCGGCCGGTCATCGCGCTCCTCTTCCCTCGATGAGAACCCTCGCAGTGAGTTCGCCATCTTCTCCTCTCTCTCCTTGACCTACTCTCGTCTGGATTGGTGCACCGAAGCTCGAGATTGAGTTGCGCCGGCGATGCGCCGCCGTGGACGCCAGCGGCGCCGCCGCTTTTCTCCCCCGCGCCGGCGAGCTTCTGCTCGATCTATTTAGGACCATCAGATCTAGATCCAACGGTCCACGACAGCCCAAGCGTTCGAGTCAAACCCGAGCTTACCAGTCAATAGTGGTCAATTTGCAAATAAGCCCTTGAAGTTTTTGAAAATCAACCCGCGGTCCAGTTTAGTTCAAAAATAATTCCAAATAGGTCATGTTTTCTTCTGTTTTAGCCCCTGCAATATTTAAAATTATGCCCGAGGTCCAAGGTTTGTCTTTTTACATGAAAACCCTCGAGTTTTTATACAAAATTATGTTTTAGCCCCTGGTTTTTCGCAGTTAAGCCCCTAAAACTTTTAAAACTTTGCCAGCAAGTCCCTGAACCTTAGAAAAGCCATATCTTTTGCGTTTTAACTCCGATTTTAGTGATTCTCGCGCTCACGCGTTCGTTGTAACGTGTAGATTAGTTTTGTGCTGTTGTTTTGATCTGTTGGAATTGTTTGGTGTACTGTTTCTTATTTGTTGTATTGTTTCCTTGCATGTGAATGTGTGATGCGATTAGGAAACGACCAGTTCGAGGATTTCTCTGAAGAACCAACTGTTGGAGAAGGATTTGAGCAGCAACCGAGTTGGGAAGAAGGAAAGTGTATTATGTCATGCAAATGTCCTAATAATTATTAATTTCACCACCCATGCATGTGTCTTAATTTGATGGGTTCCTATTTAAGGATTTACCTAGCCACTATATTTTTCCTGTCCCTGAAACTGGGTTACTTAATTAATTTTGATGGTAGATGATGCTTAGCTTGCTCAACTGGGTTTGGTTAAATGAACCCCTACTCTATGTTCCATTACTACCTTTTTAATCAATTAATGGACAAGATCATATCTTTTTAATTGGAACATGGAGAACCACCCAGGGAAACAGTACAACCATGAGTGCCATGTGGCTCTGGCTTTGACTGACTAATTAGGTGCTCTGGTTTATGGTAGCTTTACCCGAAAGGGGCATGGGGGGCGGCGGTTGACGGGGTATAGCTCGGTCCTCTTGAGCTGTGGGCTTTGGTAAGAGACAGACCTCATTAGGGAGGGTTATGCTTTGCTTCTTAACCGGAAACCTTAGCGGGCTATCATTTATTAGGGTGCTTTTGTAAAGGTCTCATAGTGAAACCCAGTATTCGGTCCACGTGGTGTGGGAAGGGTACAATGCTCTCGGGCAATGGGAATCGCGGCTTATGGTGAAAGTGTACAACCTCTGCAGAGTGTAAAACTGTTATAACAGCCGTGCTCACGGTCAAGAGCGGCCTGGACCCTTACATGATAATCAAACTTGAACATGATCTAAATCGTGGTTACTTGAATATGTTGGGAATATGACATTCATTAATTTGTGGGTGGTATATACTTTCATTTGCTAGTAAATAGTTGCTTAATAAAACTTGACCAACTAAAAGTGCTTATTGCAGTATGGTCAGCCAACCTTTTTGCCTCAGCCTTGTATGTCATATTACATTTGGTGAGTAGGTTATGTGCTCGTACTTGTTGCCTTTCTTTCTTTTATTGCATCTACTACACCCGGAATGCTGCTCAGATTGGGAGAATTTTGAGGATTTCACTGCTGATTTTGAGGAGTTCTAGGCGAGTCTCCCCCAGTCAATGCCTCTGGAGTTGGAGTCACTTCTGTTTCGTTAGATAAACGTTTATTTAAGTCTTCCGCTATGACATTCGAGTCAACTCTGAGATTGTAATAAATGCACTATAATGCTCTTTCGTTATGCATGGTTATGGATATTCACTTGTGACGTCTACCATATGTGTGCAAACTGATCCTGGCGCACATATGAGATGCATCTGGTTTTGCCTTGAAAACCGGGTGTGACAGAGGTGGTATCAGAGCTGTGTTGACTGTAGGACGCAAGCCTAGATAGCAATGGTCATTCTCTAAGGATTATTTTGCTTAACTACTCTTGCTCTATCTATTCTTGACTTATTTTGCTATTATTCCTGGGCATTGATAATTGTCTCCTCCTTGATTTTGTTTTCTGGTCTGTCTTCTTCACCATCTCACCTGGTTCTGATGTCTTTAGAACTGTTCTTACCCCTTTCTTGCTTAAACCATAGATGGTGCTGACAAGGCAAGGTGCTCGTAGATTGGCAAGCACTCTTTCCTCTTTTTCGTCGCATTCGGTGCAAGAAGAGGAGCCGGAACCTGAAGAGATGGAAGTAATGGACGAAGAAGTCAACTCAGTAGGGAATACTCCAGCTGGATCTGAAGGAAGTGAAGGACCCTCTCCGCCGCCTGACATGTGGGTAGTGACTATTCACCACCATGATGGAGGCAACAGTGGGTTCCCGATGATGCTTCGAATGCTCTTCGAGCGTCTGAACTACCCAGTGGAGATAGAATATTGTGGAAGAAGAAGGACACATCCAGATCACCCAGAGGACTGGGAAGTCGCTGTATACATCAGGGAGCCTGATTATGAGTTTGGAGGAACCAAAGAGGCTGCAGTGCATCACGCCATCGCCATGAGATCGACTTTCGAAGCTGGAATTCAAGATGCAGCCAGGTGGGCACTTTCTGTGCTTTGTCATGAGGAGGCTGCTGAAGTACGTCACACTGATTGGGCATATCTTCCTCGAAGGCAGCAAGGCACTCCAACTGGGGATGTGCCACAACCGCCAGGTTTAGACTCTACACTCAACATCCAGGTGGCGTTCACCCAGATGCTCAACGTGCACGCCGATGACACCACAAGAGAGCTACAAGAAGTGCGTGAAGAACTCGCTGCTGAACGAAGGAAGAACAAGAGGCTGATAGCTGAACTCAAGGGAGAAGCACTTCCGCCCTTGGATGAAGATGTAGAAGGGTTGTTGGGTCATTCACCGCCTCGCTAGACAGTGCTTGGTGGATCGTCTAGTTGCTTCACCCATACCTATTAAGATAGGATACCCTCTCTTTTGTTAATTCAGTACGATTAGAATTGTAGAGACTCGTGCGTAGTGTGTGATTTAGTTTAGTTTAAAAGTGTGGTAGAGATGTTTGCTTTTGTGCTAAGTGTGTGATTTGGATCTTTGTAATGATTGAACTTAATTGTGGAGTGATGACCACAATTGAGTAATTATTAAATCAATAAATTTAGTTAGTTTTGGGTTATCTTGGTCTCTGATCTTAGCCCTTAACTATCACTTTATCCATATAATTGTACCCCTCATAAAAATCATGTTATGCGACAATCTGTTCTCGCTGCTGCATGATATCCTGGTACTGTCTGAATTGTTTCTGGAGCTTCAGAACTCCGTTTGACGTAAATCCAGTTGTCTTGGATTAAAGACTTGATAACCTAGGTTCTGGGAATTTGTCGTGATTTTTGGAGGTTCTGGCAGAGAGATATAATGGTTTTATTGGAGCAGCCAGAATCTGTCACGTGGTCCTGACACAGCTATCTTGTTTATTTTATACCTCGAGCCACAAAATTCCGATTGAGGTGATTCAAGTTGGGTTAGTTTCAAAATTTTATAGTCTACGTTCAGACAAAAGATCATGATTTTTGGACACACAGAATGAGAGTAACAACTATTTAATTAGGACGAACAGAATCTGTTTCAGAATTTGATTTGCCCGTCATTGGCAACTAGTTCTACATTAACTCTTATCTGTTCATGATTTGAGTTATATCTTTTTACCACCCTCTGAACCTCATGTTCTAACCACCAGATGGTAAACACCAGGTCTGGAAGTGGAGTGGATCAAACACCTGTGAATCGTCAGGGACGTGCCAACCCCAATCCAAATCCTCCGCCGAATCAAGCATCTTCAACAATGGATCAGATCCTCGCCAACCAGACTCAGATTCTCCAGGGCATGGCTAATACCTTGGTAGCCATGCAAGCACAGAACAACAACAACAACCACAACAACAACCAGCAGAGAGACAAGCACCGGGAGTTTATGAGTCACAAACCTCCTACCTACTCCCACTCTACAGATCCACTTGATGCTGATGATTGGCTGAAGACTGTTGAGAAGAAGCTGGATATGGCTCAGTGCAATTACAGGGAGAAGGTCCTGTATGCCTCAGGTCGCTTGGAAGGATCCGCTTCAGATTGGTGGGATGCTTATCTTGCTGCTCATGCCACCCCTGATGCTATCACCTGGCAGGAGTTTAGGACCAACTTCAGGAGTCACCATATTCCTGCTGGTGTCATGAAGCTGAAGAAGGAGTTCCTCTCACTCAAACAAGGTGGGATGACCGTCAGTTAGTACCGGGATAAGTTCATCCAGTTATCCCGTTACGCCCTAGATGAGGTGAAAGATGATGAGCAGAAGCAGGAGCGATTTCTGGAAGGATTGATTCCGCCGCTCCAATATCAACTCATGTCTCATACCTTCCCAACATTTCAGAAGCTGCTGGATAAGGCTATTGGCTTGGAGAGCAAGCGTCGTGAGTTGGGAGAGCAAAAGAGGAAGTTCATGGCCTCAGGACAGTCAAGCAGTAACACCTGCCCTCGTTTCCAGCAACCTCAGCAGAACATGCCCGTTCGTTTTGGTGGGCAAGGGAGTAACTTTGTGCAGAGTCAGGGTCAGCGGTCAGCACCTCCACCTCAGCGTCCATCATTTCAGCAGAACCGCCAGACCACCCCGGCTCAGACTCCAGTGAAGACCCCTGCACCAGGCAGTGTTCCTACTCCCCGTACCTGCTACATTTGTGGAGATCCTAGCCACTTTGCCCACAACTGTCCGAAGAGGAGTGCTCAGACCCCTCAGCACCAGAGTGGCAGTGCACCTAGGCAGAATACCCCTCAACAGCAGAACAAGAATGTGAACCCGACACCCCAGAGCAACAAGGGCCAGCAGAATCAGATGCGGGGCAAGGTGAACCATGTTGCTGTAGAGACCGCACAGGAGTCCCAGGATGTGGTACTTGGTATGTTCCTCGTCAACTCAGCCCCTGCATCGGTTTTATTCGACTCTGAGCATCACATTCTTTTATTACTGCTCAGTACGTAGCTAAGTATAATGTATCTATGGTCCCTATGAAAAATTCCATGCTAGTTAGCTCTCCCGGTGGAAACATGAAAGCCAATTTTATCTGTCCCCGAGTTAATCTGAAAATAGTTGGGGTAGACTTTCCTACTGATTTGATAGTCCTGAACTCTGAGGGAATTGATGTCATACTTGGAATGGGATGGTTAGCTGCTTTCAATGCGGTGATTCAGTGTGCCAAGAGGTCTGTATTGTTGACTAGCCCTCAAGGAGAGAAGATTGAATTCGGAGCCACTCAACCCTCAGCTTCAACTTACTCAGTGAATCAGGCCAGTGGTGTTCCTTTGGAGGATATCAGAGTTGTTTGTGAGTTTCCAGATGTCTTCCCAGATGATTTGCCAGGTATGCCACCCAAACGAGACATTGAGTTTATTATTGAGCTTTTACCTGGTACTGCTCCTATTTCTAAAAGACCCTATAGAATGGTTGTTAATGAACTAGAAGAACTTAAGAAACAACTTAAGGAATTGTTGGATAAAGGTTACATTCGTCCTAGTTCGTCACCTTGGGGAGCACCTGTAATTTTTGTGGGTAAAAAGGATGGTACTCTGAGGATGTGTGTGGATTATCGTTCATTGAATGAGGTAACCATCAAGAATAAGTATCCATTGCCCAGAATTGAAGATTTATTTGATCAGTTGAGAGGAGCTAAGATTTTCTCCAAGATTGACTTGAGATCTGGCTACCATCAGTTGAGGATCAGGCGTTCCGACATTCCTAAAACAACATTCACCACCAGATATGGATTGTATGAGTATACTGTGATGTCGTTTGGATTGACAAATGCACCCGCCTACTTTATGTACCTGATGAATAAGGTGTTCATGGAGTACTTGGATAAATTTGTGGTGGTGTTTATTGATGATATTCTGGTTTACTCTAAGAATGAGGATGAGCATGAGGAGCATTTGAGGTTGGTGTTGCAGACTCTTAGAGAGAACCAGTTGTATGCCAAGTTTAGTAAATGTGAGTTTTGGTTGAATCAAGTGTCTTTTCTTGGTCATATTGTTACTGATGGAGGTATTGCAGTGGATCCAAGTAAAGTCAAGGATGTGTTGGAATGGGAACCTCCTACCACAGTCTCTGAGATCAGAAGCTTTCTGGGATTGGCTGGATATTACAGGAGATTCATTGAAGGCTTTTCTAAAATAGCGAAACCTCTTACTTCGCTATTAGAGAAGGGCAAGGAGTTTGTTTGGTCAGAAGAGTGTCAGACCAGTTTTGAAGAGTTGAGAAGGAAGTTGACTACAGCCCCAGTGCTTGCTATGCCAGATATTCACAAGAACTTTGATATATATTGTGATGCTTCTCGTAGAGGTCTTGGGTGTGTGCTCATGCAGGAAGGCAGAGTTATAGCCTATGCATCCAGGCAGTTGAGGAAGCACGAGCTGAACTATCCTACTCATGATCTGGAGCTTGCAGCTATTGTTCATGCCTTGAAGATCTGGAGGCACTATATTTTAGGTAACAGATGTGAGCTGTATACTGGTCACAAAAGCCTGAAGTACATATTTACTCAGAAGGATCTGAATTTGAGGCAGAGAAGATGGTTGGAGTTGATCAAGGATTATGATCTGGGAATCAACTATCATCCTGGCAAGGCTAATTTGGTTGCTGATGCGTTGAGTAGGAAGTCACAAGTAAATGCAATGTTTGGTCGCCAGTTACCAGCTGAGTTGCTTGCAGAGATGGAAAAGCTGAACTTAAGATTCCTGAGTCAGACAGAAGGTGTGACAATGGAAGTTGAGTCTACACTGGAGCAGGAAATTCGGAAGGGTCAGCTTACTGATGAGAAGATAAAGGAAATCAAGGAAACCATGTTAGTAGGGAAAGCTCCCGACTTCACCGAAGATGATCAAGGTACAATTTGGTTTAGAAAGAGGATATGTGTACCGGATATCGAGTCTCTCAGAGAGCAGATATTGAGAGAAGCTCATGATTCCGCATATTCTATTCATCCTGGAAGCACCAAGATGTATCAAGATCTGAAGCAAAGGTATTGGTGGTATGGACTAAAAAGGGATGTGGCTGCCCATGTGGCATTGTGCGATGTTTGTCAGAGAGTCAAGGCTGAACACTAGAGACCAGCCGGATTGCTTCAACCACTCAAGGTACCTGAATGGAAGTGGGAAGAAATCAGTATGGATTTCATTGTTGGGTTACCCCGCACTCGAGGAGGATATGACTCCATATGGGTTATTGTGGACAGATTAACTAAGGTAGCTCACTTTATACCCGTTAATACTACTTATACCAGCGCTAAGTTAGCAGAGTTATATATGTCCAGAATTGTTTGTCTCCATGGTGTACCTAAAAAGATAGTGTCTGATAGAGGTACTCAGTTTACATCTAGATTCTGGCAGAAGTTGCATGAGTCTATGGATACAAAGTTGAATTTCAGTTCTGCGTATCATCCTCAGACAGATGGTCAGACAGAGAGGACTAATCAGATTTTGGAGGATATGTTGAGAGCTTGTGTGCATTGAAACATGGAGGCAGTTGGGACAAGAGTCTTCCATATGTAGAGTTTTCATACAACAACAGTTATCAGGCTAGTTTGAAGATGGCACCGTTCGAAGCACTTTATGGTAGAAAGTGCAGGACACCTTTGTATTGGAGTGAAACAGGCGAAACTCAGTTGTTTGGTCCAGAGATACTGCAGGAAGCAGAAAGACAGCTTCAGATTATCAGAGAGAATTTGAGAACGGCTCAGTCCAGGCAGAAGAGCTATGCAGACGTAAGGAGACGAGAATTAACTTTCGAAGTAGGTGATTATGTGTATCTGAAAGTATCTCCTATTCGAGGCTTGAGAAGGTTTAAGGTGAAAGGAAAATTATCTCCTCGTTTCATTGGACCTTTCAAGATTGTTGATAGAAAAGGTGAGGTTGCTTATCAACTAGAGTTGCCAGCCAGACTGTCAGATGTGCATGATGTGTTTCATATCTCTCAGTTGAAAAAGTGTCTTAGAGTGCCTGAGAAAGAATTACCCTTGGATGAGTTGGATGTGCAAGATGATTTGACTTATAAGGAATATCCAGCTAAGATTTTGGAAACTGCTGAAAGAGTTACACGGAGTAAAGTGATTAAGATGTGTAAAGTTCAGTTGAGTCATCACGCGGAAAGTGAGGCAACTTGGGAAAGGGAAGATGAGTTGATGGCAGAGTTCCCTCAGATTTTCTCTAATCCATCCGAATCTCGAGGACGAGATTCTCTTTAAGCGGGGTAGGTTTGTAACACCCTAAAATTCATCACAATTAAATTGTAGCAACCTTTTGAATTTTTCTATGATTTATTAAGGCTTAAATAAATTTTCTAGAATTTAATTGTAATTTCTAGCCTTTTTATCAATTTAAATATCACATTAAATAATTATTTTAGTCAAAATAAGTTTTTGTTGCATTCATGCTGGTGCATATATTTTTGGTTGCTAGTAAATCAAGTTGGAATTTAAATTCTGTTTAAATTCGAATTTGATTTGCTTTTGTTTGAGTTTTAGAAAAGTTTAAATAGCCGAGTTCGTTTTCGCCCCTTCAACTCTTGGCCCGGTCCAAGTTTGCCCCCTGAACTTCTTTCCTCGCTCGCTTTTCCTCCCCGCACTTTTTCCTTTCTCCCCGGGCTGAATCCTTTTTCCCCGGCCCGGCCTTCTCCGCTTTCGGCCCATCAGCGGCCCATTCTTCTTCCCCATCGCTCTCTCTCTCGCTCCCGCTGACGCGTGGGGCCCGGTTGTCAGCTTCTCCTTCCTCCTCTCGTCGTCTCCGACTCAAACTCCTCCCCGGGTCCGATCCTGTCGCACCGCCGAGTCCTACCCGGGCACGCACGCCTAGGCGAGGGCCCAAGCCCCTTCCTCGACCTATTTAAACTCGGCCGCCGCTGTTGTTTCCCCCATCGAAGACCGCCCGAGCAACCCTAGCGCCGCCTTTGACCGAAGCTCGAGCCGCCGCCGTCGTCCGTCGCCGTCCCGAGCCGAACCTCGCCGAGTTTGCCTCGGGTGAGTCCGTCGTCGCCCTCTCAATCTTCCTGAGTCGCGAGCACTCCGTTTTCTCGCTTCGTCCGCGCTAATTGAGCTCGCCGCCGTTCCTCCAGTGCCGCCATCCGCCGATCGTCGTCGGCCGGTCATCGCGCTCCTCTTCCCTCGACGAGAACCCTCGCAGTGAGTTCGCCATCTTCTCCTCTCTCTCCTCGACCTACTCTCGTCTGGATTGGTGCACCGAAGCTCATGATCGAGTTGCGCCAGCGATGCGCCGCCGTGGACGCCAGCGGCGCCGCCGCTTTTCTCCCCCGCGCCGGCGAGCTTCTGCTCGATCTATTTAGGATCGTCAGATCTCGATCCAATGGTCCACGTCAGCCCAAGCGTTCGAGTCAAACCCGAGCTTACCGGTCAACAGTGGTCAATTTGCAAATAAGCCCTTGAAGTTTTTTGAAAATCAACCCGCGGTCCAGTTTAGTTCAAAAATAATTCCAAATAGGTCCTGTTTTCTTCTGTTTTAGCCCCTGCAATATTTAAAATTATGCCCGAGGTCCAAGGTTTGTCTTTTTACATGAAAACCCTCGAGTTTTTATACAAAATTATGTTTTAGCCCCTGGTTTTTCGCAGTTAAGCCCCTGAAACTTTTAAAACTTTGTCAGCAAGTCCCTGAACCTTAGAAAAGCCATATCTTTTGCGTTTTAACTCCGATTTTAGTGATTCTCGCGCTCACGCGTTCGTTGTAATGTGTAGAATAGTTTTGTGCTGTTGTTTTGATCTGTTGGAATTGTTTGGTGTACTGTTTTTTATTTGTTGTATTGTTTCCTTGCATGTGAATGTGTGATGCGATTAGGAAACGACCATTTCGAGGATTTCTCTGAAGAACCAACTGTTGGAGAAGGATTTGAGCAGCAACCGAGTTGGGAAGAAGGCAAGTGTATTATGTCATGCAAATGTCCTAATAATTATTAATTTCACCACCCATGCATGTGTCTTAATTTGATGGGTTCCTATTTAAGGATTTACCTAGCCACTATATTTTTCCTGTCCCTGAAACTGGGTTACTTAATTAATTTTGATGGTAGATGATGCTTAGCTTGCTCAACTGGGATTGGTTAAATGAACCCCTACTCTATGTTCCATTACTACCTTTTTAATCAATTAATAGACAAGATCATATCTTTTTAATTGGAACATGGAGAACCACCTAGGAAAACAGTACAACCATGAGTGCCATGTGGCTCTGGCTTTGACTGACTAATTAGGTGCTCTGGTTTATGGTAGCTTTACCCGAAAGGGGCATGGGGGGCGGCGGTTGACGGGGTATAGCTCGGTCCTCTTGAGCTGTGGGCTTTGGTAAGAGACAGACCTCATTAGGGAGGGTTATGCTTTGCTTCTTAATCGGAAACCTTAGCGGGCTATCATTTATTAGGGTGCTTTTGTAAAGGTCTCGTAGTGAAACCCAGTATTCGGTCCACGTGGTGTGGGAAGGGTACAATGCTCTCGGGCAATGGGAATCGCGGCTTATGGTTAAAGTGTACAACCTCTGCAGAGTGTAAAACTGTTATAACAGTCATGCTCACGGTCAAGAGCGTCCTGGACCCTTACATGATAATCAAACTTGAACATGATCTAAATCGTGGTTACTTGAATATGTTGGGAATATGACATTCATTAATTTGTGGGTGGTATATACTTTCATTTGCTAGTAAATAGTTGCTTAATAAAATTTGACCAACTAAAAGTGCTTATTGCAGTATGGTCAGCCAACCTTTTTGCCTCAGCCTTGTATGTCATATTACATTTGGTGAGTACGTTATGTGCTCGTACTTGTTGCCTTTCTTTCTTTTATTGCATCTACTACACCCGGAATGCTGCTCAGATTGGGAGAATTTTGAGGATTTCACTGCTGATTTTGAGGAGTTCTAGGCGAGTCTCCCCCAGTCAATGCCTCTGGAGTTGGAGTCACTTCTGTTTCGTTAGATAAACGTTTATTTAAGTCTTCTGCTATGACATTCGAGTCAACTCTGAGATCGTAATAAATGCACTATAATGCTCTTTCGTTATGCATGGTTATGGATATTCACTTGTGACGTCTACCATATGTGTGTAAACTGATCCTGGCGCACATATGAGATGCATCTGGTTTTGCCTTGAAAACCGGGTGTGACACTTAAAAGAAAAGGAAGAGAAAAAACAGAGCAGGCCCACAGGAGTGCTGCCTCCCTGGCCGCCGTGCGGCGCTCCCATCCCCGTGCTAGGAGGACGCCGCCGGGTGTGCGCCAGCCGCTGTCCGTCGCCCCACTTGTTAGGCCGCCACAGGTCGTGCTAGTGCCCCCTGGCTGCCTTGCACTGCCCCTCCACTCACGGCTGACGGGAATGAAGTCGGGGGAGAGGAAAAGCAGAAGGGACAGAAAATGGGGAAAGGAAAGAGAATGGGGAAGGTAGCTGGCTGCGGAAGAGATAATGTTGTGGGGTCCACCATGTGTTGTTGCTGGGGAAATCACTACAAGAATAACTCACATCCGCACCCCTCATATGCCTCGGTGCACTCAAGATCCGGTGCTAATGTGACGTTAGCACCGGGTGCGAAATTAGGGTGCCCCCGGAAACACTTTAGCACCGGTTGCTAACATCAACCGGTGCTAAAGGGTGACATTTAGCACCGGTTGGTGTTAGCAACCGGTGCTAAAGGCCCTCACACTTTAGCACCGGGTCGTGTTACCCTTTAGCACCGGGTCGTTCGCACCGGGTTGTGTTACGGCCCGGTGCTAAAGGGGGTGTCATATGCTACTACAAAAGGAAAGCATCTTTTATCTCATCACATGTGTAGCGTAGGTCAGATGGTTAGGTGGGTGTACGCGCGCGAGCCAAGAGGTCTTGAGTTCGAATCCCGCAACACGCAAATATGCAAATATTTTTTGCTAGTGCCCCCACATTTAGCACCGGTTATTTTACCCGGTGCTAAAGGTGGCACCCTTTAGCACCGGAAGATTGGCACCGGGTGGGAAACCCGGTGCTAAAGGGGGTTTCCCACCCGGTGACAATGTGCATGATTCTGGTAGTGAATATATGGGGGTGGAATCGACCGGAAGGATGGAAAGTCACGGGTGATGATAAACACAAGATTATGTATACACGGACTTATATTTGTAAAAATATCATATGACTAGATAACTTTATATTTGATATTCTCTGTGCTAGGTGTCTCGTAAAGTATGCATGGCTGTAGCTTGGTTGTTTCGGTTGTCGCACATTAGTTGGAGCCAACTCTTACGATTTTTCCAGTCTGTAATTTTGTATAGCTCAGCTAGAGCTAGCTAGCTTGCATCTATTAAACGAGTCACGATTGAAGTTTAATTGTTAATTAAGCGTGTAGCCGCGTACCATTGCTTCTAACACGACCTTGGTTGGTTGGTCTTCTCTTTGAAATATTGGGTTCTGCCCTAGAACGAACTTCAAGAAGAAAAATAAACCTAACATGCTGTCAAGATTATCGGGAGTCTAAATATCAGTTGAAGTTCGACGTGATCCCCGTGAGTGCACGTCCAACGCCTATTGTCGTGGAAAGCATCTTCTTCGAGTATGCCTTCATTCGTTCCTTCATTTCGGTGAGATGATCATGCTGCCTACTCTGCTCAAAAAAATTACAACTCTCCTTTCATAAAAGGTAAACTAATTTTAAGTTTGATCAAATTTATATAAAATAGTAATATTTATAATGCAAAATAAGGATAATTAGATTAATTATGGAATATATACTAATCCTATTTAGAAACATAAACATTTTTTATAATTTTTGTCAAACCTGAAACTATTTGATTTATTGAAAAATGAATGCATTATTTTTTCGACAGGAGTATTTCCGAGCCCATCCCACCTAGTGCCATGGCATTGTTCATTCTCTTCTCCCGTGCCAACGCTCGCCTCTTGGCTATCATTAGTTTAGAGTCTTGTATTCAACTGTTTTCATTTTCTGGAGGTTTTTCTACATGCTCATATTACAATTAGATAAAATTGGTATTCAACTGAAATAAAAAACAACTTCTATATCCATGTCATGACTCGATTATCCATATGCCAAACATGACACGAACCCACTTTGCGCCATGCATTGCATACAATCTCATGTGCATGTGCTGCTTTTCTTATTTAGTTACGTTCTTTTGCTGTACCTTTCTCTGGGTGTCATCAGTGAAGGCGTCAAGTTCCATTTGATCTAAGGGCATTTGAACCAGATGCATGCACTTTGCTTCAAGCTAAAGCCAATGACAAGAAAATCGGTCGTCCTCCCCACACTGAGCCCTGCCGCATCCTTGCACCTCACACCATCGCCCCCATCAGCTCGTCCCTCATGCGTCGAGCACTCGCCGTGCCTCACCTCTGAAGATGGGGTGTTGAATTTGGGACTTGTTATCTAAAAATAAAAACTATTTTTGCAATAGTGCTGTCCAAACCTATAGTTCACGTGCCAAGGAAATGCTGGGATAAAACCATGAGTAAAATGCGGAATGTAAAGATAGAGAACACGAGAGGACCGGATTTTTTTCATTGAAATCGAGGAATTGACGCTTCTCCCTAGTTCATGTTGAGGCTCTCACTTAGAGATATACCTTCTTAAGTCACTACGAACCCAAGTGCTCCACTAAGGACAGTCCTTTTTCACTATGGAACAACGAGCTTAAACCATGTACAATGCCACCAAGGTCTCGGGGCTCCCACAATCTCCGAGAGCTCACCAAGATCACCATTGCCACTAAGCTTGGCTAGGTGTCATCAACCACAAAGAGTAACAAATTCTAGGAGCCCTCACTTGACCAGCACTAATCTCTATGTAAGATACACACAAGCTTAAATCGAATAACTTGAAGGCTAGGATGTCCTCTCCATGAAGCTCACTTGGATTGACGAATTTATGGCTTTGATCTTGTAGTTTTTGGTCCTTGATCACCCTTATACTTTTTTGGTGTCTCACGAGGTAAAGAACATGTGAAAGGACCCATATAGGAGGGTATATATAGGCTAGACCATGAGAGATAGCCATTGAAAATGTAACCCCTAGAAAGTAGCAGTGTCAGATGTTCCGAGGCTTCATTTCTTCCCAGACCGTCTGATGATCCAGTCACTCTAACTCCACATAGCCGTAGGATGTTCAAAAGTGACTGACGTCATCGACCATCGGATGATACAGTGCATCGTCAAATAATCCGCTAGACTCATAAACATTGGACCGCCGAGTGCTTTCTTCAACACAATACAGTTGGATGATTCAACACAATACTGTCGGATGCTCCGATCACCCTGAATTTTTGCACTGTGAGCACCAGATGATTAGCTAATCATCCAATTAGTACAAAAATGATATAGTTGGATTATACAACACTCCTTTTTTAGCTGGAACTTGTCCAATTCATCATGCTCGAGTTACTTTGCTTCTTACTTGCTTCCATTGCAATGAGTTTGACTTCATTCAATTTTCAGAACTACTTCTCCACTTGTGCGTGCATCAAGGCTAAACAAATTTATATGGTTAAGCTACTAACTTATATGCCCCTCTTTATAGTACGATCATAAAAACCATAAACTCAAAATCCTATACCGTACTAAGTGTCCTTCCTCTTTATGACACTTGGATCTTGATATGTCCTTGATTTTCATGAGATGAACATTGGGTCATTGAAGGGCTCTATTCATTTCTATTTCTTTGCATATGTATTTCAATGGGTTTGAGTGACTTAGAAGGATATATTTCTTTAAAACAGAGTTAGTCACAAGCATATACCCACTAGTATTTCATGTATCACCATAATTTATAAATCATATTACAACGGGTATAGGTGCACCATCCCCTAGCCACGACCGCCCCCTGCCCTCCTTGTGCCATGTGTCAATGTCTGTGCAAGCATGTTCCCCCACTACGGCTGCTTGCCATGCCACATGTTGTCGTCCGTGCGAACTTGTCCCTCCATAGTGGCCGTCCGCCACACCGCACACCACCATCCCTGGCAACATCAGCTCCCTGTCCTCCCTGCACCGCGCGCTACCATGCGAGCTTGTCCCTCCGCAGCAAGTGCCGCACGCCACCGTCAGCCGCGGCAGAGGGCGCAGCTGCTCCCTGTCATACCTCCAGCCACCACCTCACTTTCTCTCTCCACCAAGCCAAGCCACAGCCACAACCTACAACCGTCGGTGGCCACTCCTCACCGGCGCCGGTGACCACTCCACGCACTGCCAACCCCCAATCCCAGCCTCTCCCTGATCTCCCCACACTGCATGCCACATTCCGCACGTGGCTGTCCCCAGTGGCGGATCTACAGGGTATGCCAGGTGGGCCGAGCCATACCCTATAGAATCCAGCCCAACAATAGCCCAGCCCATATGCAAATTGCAAAATAAAAAATAATCACTGCCAAGCAGTGCAAACAGCCAAGCAGTCCGACGTACAAGCAGTGCAGGCATACCCTTTACTTGAGTCCTAGCTACGCCACTGGCCGTCCCCTTATTGCGTCGAGGCCTCCTTCCTCCCCACGCTGAGCCCCGCCACCCTCACTACACTGCGCACCGCCAGCTCATCTTCCCGCATCGAAAGTTCATCGCGCCGTGGGCCGCCACCCCCGAGCCGTGACCGCTCCCGCCCTCCCTGCGCCTCGTGCTACTGTCTGCATGCCGTGGCATGCCGCTATTCACGAAAGGTTGTCCCCTGCCACGCTTTCTCGTCCATGCGAGCTCGTCACCTACACCATGAGAAACTATGGAAGGAGAGAGAGAAGTTGTGCACTAACAGGTAGAGCTAGGGGGTAAAAATGTTTTTTCCAGCCTCAGTTTACAACACTTTGATGAAATGGCGACATAATGATACTGACACTACGGAAAAAAAGTTAGAATTTTGTGGCAGTGAGAGTAATTGCGATACTTTATGGTCATGAGGGAAGTTGATCTAATTTTTATGTCACGGAGGAAATTGGTTCATGTAGTAAATGGAAGCTACTCGTAAGCAACATGGCTTTGAAGTCCAATAACAACTATCGAAGCCCAATTAGCCAATCTAGCTAAACCATTGCAGCCTGCCAACCATCCGTCGTGGCATACGTCATTCAATATTTTCTTACAACTAATTCTACAATTTGCGAAACATGATTCATAATTTTGGATTACCTGATTTCACATTTTATAGGGTCATTGGATTAGTTAATTTATTTGTTCCTCCCACGTCACCAACGTTGCCTCTGCTTGATATATTTTCAAAATTTTCTTAGAACTAATTTAACAAATTAGTAGACACTAACTCAACATTTCAGATTATTTGATTCAATATTTTATATGGTGATCAATTGAGTTAATTTATTTATCCCCGCCACTTTACCAAGTTGTATGGTTGGCTTGCTTCCCATCTCTCTTTAGCCATTTATCTACTATAGTATGAATGGATCTCAAATACCGGAAACTATATAAGAAAAAAAGTTTACAGAAGCCACGTAGGTTTTCCTTAGCAATACAGCTCGGCCCACAATCCTTTTTTAGGAAATCTAGCCCACAACTAACACTGCTCCACAAGCCCACCAAATGTGCGCGCTACATACGCATACGACAGAGAGCACGGCCTGGGCTGTGCAGCAGGCCGGCCCAAGCCAGGAGATGAGCTGAGCGCTGTACTTTCTGCTGTTTGGGACGATCCATATTCCATAGAATCTGTTATCGTCCGACTGGCATCCTACTATAATGCTGAGCACCACTGCACCAGGGATTCCAAGTGTGCTTTTCCAAAAATAAACTTCTTCATCGATCAAGCCGCGCTTGGATATAGTTAAGTGGAGTAATATTTCAGATGATTATTTCTTTCTTTAACGAAATACATCAGATGGTGCAAGAACAACATAACCAGCTGTAACCTGTAAGTATAAACTGTTAAAATCAATTCCTCATCGAATTGAAGGGAATGGTAAAACAGAAATAGAATTGTGTGATCGATGCAGCTAGATATTGGCGCCACGCACATGTCGTTGAATCAAGCGCTTGGCCTGGTCTGGTCTCTAGTAGTAGTACTGCTGGTTGGTGAACCTGCAGTTCTTCCTGATCTCCAAATTCTTGCCCTGGGCGGGAAGGCCGCTGAGCTTGACCATGGCGGTGGCGAAGTCCGAGTTCCACTCCGTCGCGTTCTCCTTGTACTCCTGCAGCTTGCCGGCGGCGAACCCGTCCGTGCGCAGCACCCAGTCGGACTTGAAGAGCACCTTGTTCTCGAGGTTGTTGTGGTAGTAGCTGTTGTCCAGGACGCCCCTGGTCGGGCTCACCCCAAGTGCCACGGGGTCGTAGGCCGCGTCCTTCTGGAACGCGCCGCTCGCGTCGCGGGGGTTGTTGGGCACCGTCGGGTCCTGTCCCTCCTTCAACAACTCCGGCGGGGTGACCTTGATGAGCGCCGCCTGGTAGTCGGAGTCGATGGGCGTGGCGTAGGCGCCGAGGCGGTCCTGGTAGGAGGAGAGGTGCGCGACGCCGATGGAGTGCGCGCCGGAGAGCACGACGAGCTCCTCGACGGTGAAGCCGTGGCCGGACGCGGCGAAGTTGTCCTGCAGCTGGCTGAAGTCGAAGGTGGACTCCGGGAGGGTGGCGTCGGCGGCCTTGGCGGACGAGACGACGCCGTCCTTGCGGCCGCCGGTGAGGGCGTAGAAGATCTTTCCGCCGCTGAGGATGTCGGCCGCGTCGCGCCCAGCGAAGACGAGGATGTCGGCGCAGGAGGCGGCGGCGCCGACCTTCTGCTTGATGGTGTCGATGAGCTCGAAGCCGGCGAGTCCGATGTTGTTCACCGCCTTCTTCTCGGTGTTGGTGCCGTCGGCTGGCGTCTTGTCCAGGAGCACTGATCCGTCACAGCCCTAATAAAATGATAATGGTAATAATAAGGTAGCCGTTCAATACATGAACAAACAAATTAAACTAGCTAGCACCCATGGCACGCACGGCGGCACTGACATTTCAGTAGTGTTTTGTTTTGGTCCAAAATGTGCACATCCAAGCAGCATAAAGATCAGATCGAGCAATCATGGATGTAGCTGTACACTCACATTGACCCAGCAGTCATGAAACACCAAGCGAACGAGGGCGGGTCCGACGCTGGGGTTGTATGCCATGGCCTTCTCCACTTCCTTCCTCACCTTGTCCTGGACTTTGTCCGAGTAGTAGAGGCCGGCGGCCGACTGCCCGGCGAGGAAGGCGAGCGCCACGCATAGTGATATTAGCACGGTGGCATTGAGCTTCGCCATGTCCGATCAGATGGCTAACACAGCTGCTAGCAAGAAACTAGAGTGTTTAGATTATGATGATGTAGCTAGGGATCGGAGCTGGTTGTGTGCTGGGAAGCTTGGGGGGTAGAGGGGTATTTATACACTGCGGGAGGATGTCGATGGCGAAGCCGCGAGTGCCTGGTGAGCGGCCTTGATTGGCTCGCATGCAGACACTGTTGGTTAGGTATACGTTGCTTGTCATCCATCTCCATGCATATACATGCATGCATTGACTTTGCTGCCTAAAATTGAGTTCATTATTGACCAGAGGGAGCGGCGCAGAACGTGGAGCTCAATCATGCACACTGCAAGCCTGCAACGACGACGACGCTGTGCGGTTGTGTCTGGTGAGAATAGCAAGTAGGAGTAGCGTGACCCTGTTTAGCTGGCTGGTGGCAGGTGGCTGGTACTGCTTTGTGTTGAGAGCAAAATATGGCTGGCCGGTGGCTGGTGCTGATTTGTTCTGAGAGAAAAATACTGCTGACTGGTGGCTGATAAGTCAAAGGAACAAAGCGACACAGCTCTCGATAATCAGCAGTTAGGAGCGCGCTTTTGGTGAAGTAGTTACTCCACCTAGGTTTTCTTAGTGTGCAACAAGTATATTAATGCGCGCTGATTGTTCTTGAAGTGATCTTGTCGATCGCGTGATGTATGCCTTCACAATTGGCTCTACTTAGTTTTCCCTCGTTTTTTTTAATTTGATTTTTAAGAATGACAGACAGGATTGTACCATATCCATTAGCGGGATGCTGAACGGGGGAATTATGAGCTGGATGCATGTGCAACCTTAGGTTGGTTGAAGAGTTGGTTGACCACGCGTACATGGTACATATATCAAATAAATTAGAATTGTTTAGACAACCGTTAGCAGCGCAGTTCTTAAAACATGCAAACTAACAATCGTCAAATTCTGCTTCAGATTATTTGTGCTCCGTGTCATCGTTCACGTCTCTAGCTGTGGCCTGTGGCCGTCGCTCTCCTGTATAGTAGTGAGTTTCTTCTCTTGTGGGGCGCCTGGCTTTCAGGGCTAGTGTTGACTGTTGAGGTGGTAGCTGTGGCGCACAGGAGATTGCCTCAAACACCAAGAATAATATGGAGAGGAGAATGCTGCAAACTGGTGAATGCTGGAAAATTGTAGCAAGGTTTTCAAAAACGGGTGAACTAGCATCATAAACTGAAGTAGCTTAAAAAACTTTCGTTTTTTTCCCTGAAAGCTACTGTTTGCTATTTTTTTTAAAAGGAGGGAAATTTTATATTGTTGGGTTTTCAAAAGGATGACCTGGTGTTCACACATACCCAGCCTCCACTATATGTGCTGGAGTGGATAGGGACAATGATTCAGCTGGTTGCTAGTGGATTGTGTGCCAACATTTGGGTTTGGCATTCTCGTGAGGACGCACCGAGTCCGAGAGAGAGGGGGCAAAATAAACATGCTGGTTAAATTCATGCCTGGCTGCTTGTGTCTTTAGTGGTTCAAATCTAGAGATAGAATGTTGCCATGTTGGGTCATGAATCTTGTGAGTGAGGTAGATAGAAAAGCACTATACTAGCTGTACGTGCTTTGAGAATAGACAGTGAAATTCTTAATAGCTGATCACTTGTACACCACTCAACATGTGGCCCATACATTATTTTTATATGTCGAACCTTACCGTATAATAATGTTCTTTGGGTGTCATGCTGCGTGTGTTTTCCACGGTCTTCGAGAGTTGGGTCCAGCCGTGCCTAGCCGTCGTCTCCACCACCTAGCTGAGCATTGCATGCGATGCAAGTTATATATGGCTGGCCAGCCGAGCCGTGTACGAATGAAAGAGGCAAGTTGCACGGGATCAAATTAGTTAGTATACCTGTATCTGGCTAGCCGTCGTCTATGGGTCGGCCAGCGTCAGAGAGGGTTTGGGTCGCGACGAACTCGTGGTCCATGAAGCAAATGCTTTCGATGTTATTATTAATCCATTGCTCTAAGGGAGATTAGTGGATGCCAACTCGATCACTTGCATCGTACTTATAGGACTATATATTTCCCCCATTTTGGCGGTATGCAAGCTTAATTAATTGGTACGTACTGGTGGAATATTAAGAGGGTGATACATATAAATATACGCATATGCAGCTCAAGCACTAGTTTACTTTGAGCACTGTGTAGTTTGCTCTAGCTATAGTTAATTACTACCACTTGTGTGCTTTGACCTGGCTGATGAGCAAGCTAGCCAGAGTAACAGTGAGCTACGACTACGACTAGTACGTATACTACAACCTAACGAGTACACGACCCGGCGTTCGAGCAGCAGCTTCCTCGTTTAGGTTGACATGCGCATGCATATGATAGAATGAGTCGTGTCCAGGGATGCAAGTGTCCATGTTTTGGGTCATTAGATCGATTTAAAACTTCAAAAAATAAACTAAAATAACATCACACTAATTAATTTAGAAGACGAAATGAACTAGAATAGCTAACCCAGAAAACATCATTGGCCACCACTTACATCCTAATCGACGTCGATTGTGGCCGACCAGCAACTTGGCAAACAGGTCGATGCCGTATGCGTCAAAATGGGCCGACTGCTCGTCCGCTAGCGATCGATCCACCGGAGCCACGCACGTACAATGCAGCTTCTCTTTCGAATGAGTTGGCATAAAGGAGACCATGCTTTTTGGTCAAAGTGGGGCATACGTAGGTAGGACAAAAAAACCAAGACCAGCGTTCAGACCCACAACTACGCGTTTGGAACTTATCGATGGCCCTATATTTTTGGGGTTCGACTTCGACGTCACTTTCTTTGCATCAAAGATATCTCGGTGAACTACTGGCTGCTGAGCTTTGTTATCAACTAAACATGTCAACTTGAACTTAATTGTTAAATTCGTACCTTTTCATGTCAAATCAAAAGCTTATGACTAAAGCTGTGTATACACACGTGTGCTTACCGCAAACGCGCCTACCTATGGACCCATCCGCTGCGCCAATCTTGGCACCGTTGGCGGCAAGGCCAAACCACGTTTTCCCTCAGGCCTCAGCTGCTAGGTGGGATGTGGGCCTCGCGAGTTAGTTCCTCCTTCCTGCTCGCGCCTTTTCCTTGCCGTGCTCATAGGACTGGATAAAATGCTCGAAATTCATTAGCTCGCACGGATCGTAGCTGGCTCGGCTCGACTCGGTTCGGTGCATATTTCTAATGAACCGAGCAAGAGTTTTTGGTCGCTAGTATAACGAGCGAGTTCGAGCTGACTCGCTCGCAGCTGGCTCGGCTCGACTCGGTTCGGTGTATATTTCTAATGAACCGAGCCAGAGTTTTTGGTCGTTAGTATAACGAGCTAGAAGACCTAATAGACTAATAAGTAAATTATTAATTAATAATAATATATGTATACTATATGCATAGTTCTAGGTGATGTTATGGTTATATTATATTATTATAGTATGACATAGTAGATTTCAAAGGTATTAAGACCATATAAATACTATAATTTTTTATATTATATATATTAGTATGGTAATTTTATATTTAACCCTAGCTCGCGAGCTTAACGAGCCAGCTCGCGAGCTTAATGAGTCGAGTCGAGTCAAGATTTTTGCTCGTTTCCTTAACGAGCCGAGCCGAGCTGGCTCGTTTGGCTAACGAGCTCGAACGAGCCGAACCAAAACAGCCGAGCTGGCTCGACATCCAGCCTACGTGATTGTCGCTTTGCCACTTTGAATTTGGATGGTTAGGCTAGCTTAGCCGAAGGTTTTGAGTGCCAGCCAGCAGGGATGGAGTCAGAAGGAAAACGGTGAGATGGAACACTATTATAAGGGTAGTGTGTTTAATTATTAACACTTGAGCCATGAGCCGAGCAGTTATACGGTAGATAGGCCTATCACTACTTATATATTTATATGCACCTATTGAAATAATGTAGTTTTTTTATTATTAAGTACCTGTCGTCGTTTTTCCAACAGGGCTTCAGGCACTACGGGAAAAACTAGATTTTGCACCCTTTTGCACCGGTTGGAAACCTCTTTAACAACGGGTTTCCAACCAGTGCTACGCTTCTGGGGAAGTGTGTTGCTGCGGGTCAAATAACCGGTGCTAAAGGTGGTCACTCGCTAAAAACATATGTATGGAGATACTCCGAGCGTAAGCCCTCACTAGCTTTTTGCTGGTGGAGATGACAGCGGTGCCGTAGGGCATCTTTTTTCTGCACGCCGGGGGAGAGGGGGGTTGTGTTGGAGCTTCAACCCTGCTACACAGGGTTCTTTGGTTGAAAACCATGTCCAGATCTTGAATGAGTGATGGTGGCGCCATCGGCGTCGTACCCTCCTTGGAGGCATCATCTCTAGAGACCCATCTTAACTCTTGGCATCTCCGGTTTATTGGTCACGAGTGGCGACAATCTCGCCTCTTGACAAGCTGGACGGGTGTTGTTGAACCCACGTGGAGGTGTTCACAGTTATGGTGGTGGCTAGAGGTCGTCGCATGGTTGCCGGGTGGAGCTACTTGCAGCGGATTGCGGCAGCTGGCGTTGCTTCGCAACGGTTAGTGCGGCATGGGCCTGCGTCGAAGGACGACGCTTGTGGCACTGGCATCGTGGGACGACTTGGCTTGCAGCGGGTTGCGGCGGGTTGTTTAGTTTGACTGGGTTGTCCGGTGCGACACATCGTCAGAAGATGGTGCAATCGACTTTTTTGGTTTGCTGGCATGTTAGTAGAGGCTATGTGCAGGGGCCAAAGTAAGGACGTGAGTTCGGCTTGCAGCGACGACTTGTGGTACAATGGACATCCAGAGAGGCGGGGCAGCGTCGCTCACCACCCTGACAACGATTTAAGAAACAGATCCTGGGCGTGGAGTCTGAGGCGGGCGTGACGAGGCCCCCGCTTGCGGTGTTTTCTCGAGGCGATGAGAGAGGTGGAGTCCAACGGCGGATGTGGCGAGGCCCCGGAGCGTTGTGTTATCGTGGTGGCGACTGCGAGATGTCCGGATTCGGTGGCATCACCCTGTCAGGTGGAGTGTGGTGTTGCAACGGCACTACGGCAAAGGGTTCCGCATGACGGTGACTTTCTCGGTGCGGTGCAGTCTGCTTCTGTCAGTTTTCTATTGACATAGGGACACATTTGCAGGTTCTCGATGATTACTTGGGTACGTATGTTGGTTGGTGCTGTGTCCGATGGGGCATGTTTGCATGTTGTTGTGGTTCATGTCGATGTCCCAATCCGACCGGACATAGGCGCCTTGTGGAGATGCATTGTGTAGCTCGTGTTGCTGTCCCAATCTGACTGTCTTAAGTGAGTTGTTGTAGGAGTAAGTTGAGGTCCCCATCGAACCCGCCGGTCTTGTACTTTGTTCTTTCTTTCTTTTTGTTTTTTTGTTTGCCTGGTCATGGCCTCCCAGGGACGTAATCTTGTATTTTGTCTGGTATATCAATAGAAACATACTCATCGAATGTTGTTCATTAAAAAAACATGCAAACCTCACACCCATTTGTAGCCAAGGAATTTTTGGAATCTAATATTTAAATGTGTCATATTCAAGGTATGGCTGGTTATGGCCTCACAAGGACGTAATCTTGTATTTTATCTGGTATATCAATAGAAACACACTCGTCGAGTGTTGTTCGTTAAAAAAAAATAAAACAAACAGGCAAACCTCACACCCGTTTGTAGCCAAGGAATTTTTGAAATCTAATATTTAAATGTGTCATATTCGAGGCATGGCTGTTTCAGATCTGCATAAGCATCACATGTGAAGGATGAAACAATAATGATATTCTTTGGCTCTACCTACAATGAGGCAAACAATTGAAATCATTATTGGAAACAAGCTCCAATCGCGTTGCCGCTATAAAAGTGTTGAATGTATTAATTTGGACTACTTATAAGCAACTGTTGTCATATGGGGAATCCAGTATTCCCGACGGCAAAAGCAGAAGGAGAGTCCAGCACCAGTTCAAGAGATAGAATAGTATATATATTTCCTTTTAGATATTTGGTTAGTTTGAGTTTGTTTGGAATGTATCTCGGGCCAACATTATATAAGTTGAGCACCGGATTAGCTTTTAGGCTTCGGTTGATTTGTATCTTGTGCCTCTCGTGTCCTACCTCCCCAACACGTCGTGAGCTTCAACCATAGCTCTGTCGCGCTGTCGAGGTCCAGGACCACGTCGGGCTACTTCTTTCAAGTACAATCTATGCCACAATCCTCCCACAAACTCCTCTTCCTCCCCTGCTCGTGACAACTGTCTACTTGGAAAATCTTATTAGCATAATGTTTAATATATGAAGAAGTCATACCCTCAGAACATTGAATCAATCAACTGCCATCCACCATCACTATCAGCTCTAAAACAGTTTTCTCAGTTAGCAAGTACCTCAGATTTATAGGACACGGGCTTTACTCCGAAATGAGTATGGACCGTTAGATCTGGATGATATTACCTCCTAGGAGGTAATGGTTTTCGTTTTATTATATATTTTTTAAATATGAAAATAGGGGAAAATCTTCTATTAGATCTAACTTGCATATGTAATAGGTGTAATGTTTTCTTTTCCCCCTGTCACGTTATTATATATCTTACCTAAAAAAAGATTATAGATCTTCTATGCAATCAGATATAGCGTTTCTTTTTTCCCCCTCATGTAATTGGCATCAGTCGGGAAGGAGACATGACATGGACATAGATCCGCTAAAAAACGTGTTTTCCCGGGTCAGCCGTTCCATTTAGAAATAAACAGAGAGAAATTTTTATATGTGCGAAACGGTGCTGCATGAGAAACACAACGGATAACATGGGTGCTGCATCATTATTGTTTCATTTAAGACAGTGGTATCCTAGTGCGAGAAAAAATGTTTCTCCAGGTGCAGCACCGCGCCAGCTGGATTGTGAGGCTTTCCAGAAAATTGTTTCACTCCTGCAAATTTTTATTTGGTGTAGAAGGAAATCTATTGGAAAAAATGTATGATATTGGGATCAGACAGAGTGATTGTTTCACTGTAGCTAATTGTTTGACCACGCCGCCACGTTTGCCCCCTTTTGCGCATTAAGAATGACCTGCCGTATGCCCTGCCACGTCCAGGAGCGTCGCTCCTCCTCAGCGGCTCGGCGTGCCTCCGCGCCGGACGAGCGGATAACAAAGGGCAGTCAACCGTGCTGCGTAAGAGACGACATGATTAGCGGTTTTTTCTTCTCTTTTTTGATTATTTGAGTTATTTAAATGTTTTCTCTGTTTTAAAAATCAATGAATATGATTCATCCGAGGTCTTACCTTCTAGGAGGTAACCGGTGTATGTGAATATTTTTCAATAAAGTTCCATACTTTCAGTGAAATGTTAGCTGCCGATGAATAAAACATTTTCTATCAGAAGCATGTTCATTTTGTGAGAAGGTTTGGGTCATTCAGTTTCAATCCCTTGCGGATGACATCAATGAAGGGTGCGGACACGAAACAGTAGACTGATGCTCAACTATGATACACAATGGGCGTTAGGCCATTAGACTTAATAGTGTGGCAACAGATTAAGTGAAAATACCTAGCATCCTTCAATCAGTTTTGAACAAATTGGATTCTATGTTAGAATGTAACCAAATATGCGCACAGTAAGCATACTAAATTAGATTTATTTTACCTTAAATTCCATTACTTGGGTCCTCAAGCACCTAAATACCAAAGTCAAATGCTTATGCATGAGGTGGATCATTTTTGTTGGCTACCTACATCCCACGAGTACATGTCAGGGTGAACTAAGCATTTCATTAGGATTAGGTTAGGGTTAACTAAGCCTATAAAGAGGAGAGATGTACCCATGAAGACAAGCAATGAGAATACCAGTTTATTAGGGTTAGCCCCTTCTATTCCTGCCCTTATGTCTCGGATGCCGTCGTCGGCGAGGTCAGACTGCTAGCGTTCAGAAACAATCGGATCTCTATATGTGACAAATTGGTATCAGATTACTTTGGTTTCATGTCCATGGGTGAAATCGACGACACTTGCGAGGCGCTAAACAAGCTGACAGCCCAACTTTTGATGGGAGGGAAGAAGTTGGAAGAGTGGTTGGAGTGACAACACCAACATGAGTTGTTGCGGCTTCGTGCAGCGGACCATGAGCGCCGCGAGGCTGCGGCGGTGCGGCTACAAGCTGCTGCCTACAGACTTCTTACGCGGCTGTGGGTGCAGGCGTTGCGCCGAGGCAAGCTAGAAACATCAAGCGTGAACTGTTCCCATGTGCAGCCAACTAGCTCGGTTGCGGCACCATTGGCGTTGCTCGTGGAAACTGCGCCACCCCTTCCGATCATTGCACCGTCCTCCTGCAGCGTGGATCCGAGGCCCATATGCGGGGGGCGCCGTGCGCCCTGACGTGGGCCGTCGGGCTATGCAGCGCTGTTGCCGGCCGCTCCGAGGCCGCCTCTGAGTGCTGCTGTCACGGTTGCCTCAGGGTTTCAGGGAAGGGCTGCACTGCACATGCGCATCGGCTACTGCAGGCTGTGGTGCCATCCGCCGCAAACACGCATCTATCAGTTGCGGTGGAGATCCTGTGACGGCGCTCCGGGATTTCGACGCAGGATGCCCGCGTCCAGTTGTGTGTGGATAACTCCTGGGTTGTTTCCATGGGATCCAGGGAGATGTGCGCTGAATGTATGTATTAGGGTGGACATTGACTTCTGTTTTTTATGTGGAAAAAGAAAGAAAGCATCCAACATCATCCATCTTGGTACTTAAAAATACAATGTTTTCCTTTCAATTGCTTTTCATGTTCACCCAATTTATCACAATTCACTATCTATGTGAAGACATGTGCCTTAATTTCTTTGTTTCATGATTCTAGGCTTCATTTGTGATGCCTTGCACTGAATCTTCGGCAATTGTGTAACAAAGCTTTGTTATTTAGATAACTTTGTTTCTATCTTACAAGAATGGAACACACACATGGACTTTGAATTCATTAGAGTCCATAATTGCTACCTCAACAATTATGGTCTTCTTAATATCTGTAGACAAATCGATTTCCTTTTAATGAATTAAAACCAATAAGCCTCTAAATTCCCACGCTATCCACTTTCTCGTGAGATTGAAAAAAAAAACATCTCCCCTCTCTTGCAGGAACACATGGTTTATGTTGTTGAGAGTATGTGATTCATATTGTGTTTAGTATTCGTGATTATTCCTCAACTGATTATTGAGCATTTTTAGGATTAAATTGTACCTATACCACATCTCAGTGATGATATGATTGAGTTCAATTTGGCATGGTGGCAGTAATCAAGCTACCGGGCTTTCCGTGCAAGGCGACATAGCCATGTTGATCATTGCATTTGGTTCCAAATGGCACTTTTATATATTTAGTTTTTCACTACATTCATATTTATTCCAAAGGGCTTGGTTTTTTAATTCCTCTAATTATGTTCATCGTTTGATGTCTTTCGACATATACTGGGCTACCTCATGTTTACTTTGACTGATTTGTCTATCAATGTTTCTTTGGACAAAATAATTCAACATATATTGGGCTACCTCAAGTTTACTTTGATTGATTTGTCTATCACTATTTCTTTGGACAAAATAATTTTAAGTTGTGGCCCTCACCGTTGTCTATTTTTTTCTGCAAACTCACATGACAAGCTCCTTGAATTATTCCTATCTATTTCAGTAGGCATGGTTTAATTGGTCCCTCTGATTATTTTAGTTGACCTATGTCGTCTGTTATTGCTGCAACCTATATATACATTGAGATCTCGTATGTCCTTTGATTGATCCTCTACATTACCATTTATTTTGGCAAATTAGTTTTTGCTTATGATATCAATGTTGTCTATTTTATTACAGGATCACACGAGAATCTTCTTAAAGTCCAGTAACTGGAATTGCACCAGCACCGGTTTGTAATTCAACTGTTGACATGCAGGTGGTAGCAATGGCTGTTAACACTTCCTACAGCATGATGTAGTGAGTTTCTACAGCACATTCCATCTTGCTCTAAGTAGTTGTTGTTTATGCCAATTACCTGATACAAGAACAGAGATAGTATTGAACTCAACTTTTTAAATATATATCTTACTTCCTACAAAGTTAATGCATCTGAAGTAAGACAATGCAACTCATACCTGCTTGCATTTCCTCTTATTTTTTGTAGATATCATTACCTTATTATTTAGCTGATTATCGAGCATTTTTTGGATAAAATTCTGTATAGGTACCACCTCTCTCTAAAATTTGGGGTGACAGTAATCAACCTGCATGCTTTCTGTCCTACACGACATGATTGAAACTAATCTCTATTCGGCTAGTCGCTACAGGAAAACGGGAATATGCCGTGCGCCTCGGACTTTGCCGTGCGCTTTATATCGGGCGCACGGCAAAGCTTCTCCTTTGCCGTGCGCGCGAGTAAAAACACACGGCAAAACCGTGGCACACGGGAGAAGTTCCTTTCACCGCGCACGGCAAACATCCTAACCCCCCCCCCCCCCCCCCCGACACGCTGGCCGGCAAGGGACGGCCGTTATTGTTTGCCGTGCGCCTCAGGTGGGCCCACGGCAAACAACTAACTTTTGCCGTGTGCCCCAGCCCTGCCGCACGGCGAAAGGGCCTCACGTGCGCAGCGCGTGGATGGCACGGCAACCGTCCCTGGCCATCGTAACAGACGTCGCACGTGACGTCCACGTGCCGGCCTTTGCCATGCGCCCCTCCGCAAGCGCACGGCAAAAAAGTGTTGTTGCCGTGCGTTTTTCCGTAGCGCACGGCAAAGGTACTAAAAAAATTATTTTAATCATCTTTGTATTTTTCTAATACAAAAACATTATTTTGTACTACATAATCTAATTATCTACATTTCTCGATATGTTTACTATATTTAAGAATTTTCCATCTTTTAAAGGATTTTGTCGTTGAAGTCAAATTTGAACTGCAAGTGTATAAAATAATAGAGTAACATTCATGAAAAAATGATATTCATAAAATTGAATCATTTTTAAGACCTTACCCGTGAAATGACACGAAATTCTGAACATTTTGTTAGCGAAGCATGAAGATCCACGTCCGGTTGAATTGTTTTTTAATTATACAAAATACAAACAAATGTTTAAAATCATGAAATTTGTCTAGAGCTCGTGAAATCCCATGTGGAGGTTGTGGTAAATCAATGAAAATGTTTTGAACAATTCATTACCTATAGTGTTCAAAATCGAAACATCTCACGAGAAGTATCAGAATATCAGAGTAATATGATTAGGTTTGTAGTCTTAGAAAAATTCATAATGGATTTTGACTTCACAACTTTTTCTGGAGTGAACGTACAACACAGATTGTCTCATGTTAATTTATGGAAATTTTTCGCATTCATTTGATAATTTTAGTATATTAACTCTAATTATGAAATTGTAATGGACATAAATTAAAATTTTAGCAATAAGATAATGAAAAAATAGAACAAAGTGGTTGTAAAAATGATATTCATGTTGTTGAAATAAAAGTTTGGATTTAATGTTCACTAAAATTTGAATTTGAGAGTTGCATGAAATAATAGAATGAGTCTTTGCCGTGCGCCCCGGACCCTAGCTCACGGCAAAAAGTAAACTTTGCCGTGCGCCTTCAACAGGGGCGCACGACAAAGGCCTCTGGGCCCACCTGGCAGCAACAGCCGAGGGTGCCACGCAGCCACGTGGGCCCAGCAGTCTTTGTCGTGCGCCCCGATTCTAGGCTCACGGCAAAGTATATGTTTGCCGTGCGTCGTGGGTTTGGGGCGCACGGCAAAGGCCTCCGGGCCCATATGGCAGCAACTGCCAAGGGAAAAGACGTTTGTCGTGCGCCTTGGATCTAGGCACACGGCAAATGTGGCCTCCCTTTAACCTAGGCCGGGCCGCTCGCGGTCTTCTCATTCGCGCCACCGCTCCACACCTCGATCTGCCCTCATCCGGCCGCCCTCCCGCGCGCCCCGGCCGCCGCGCCCTCCCGCGCGCCCCAGCCGCTCCTCCGGCCACGGCGCCGCCCTCCAGTGCGCCCCGGCCGCCGTCCTTCGGACGCGGCGCGGCCCTCCCGCGCGCCCGGCCGCCCTCCTTTGGCGGCGGCGGTGCCCTACGCGCCCCGGACGCACTCCCGCGCGCCCCGGGCGCCCTCCTCCGGCCGCGGCGCCGCCCTTCTGCGCGCCCCGGCCGCCCTCCTCCCGGCGCGGCGGCACCCTGCCCGCCCCTAGCCGTCCTCGTCCCAACGTTGCAGCACCCGGCCGCCCTCCCCGCAGTCGCCCACTGCAGCGGCCCGCCCTCCTCACGGCGCGGCGGCGCCGTTTCCGCCCCCAGCCGCCCTCCCCGCGGCCGTGCTCCCCCGGACCCGCCCGCGGCGGCGGCCCGCCCTCCTCTCGCTGGTAGGTTTAGTTGTTTAGTGTAATAGTGATTTAATTTAGTTTAGTTTAGTTCATATAATTCCTTAATTTAGTTTCGTTTAGTTCATATTGTTTAGTTTAGTTTATATATATTAGTTTAGTTTATTTATTTCATATAGTTTAGTTTAGTTTATGTAGTTTAGTTAATATAGTTTAGTTTAGTTTAGTTTAGTTTAGTTTATATAGTTTAGTTTAGTTTATATAGATTAGTTTAGTTTATATATTTTATATAGTTTAGTTTAGTTTATGTAGTTTAGTTAATATAGTTTAGTTTAGTTTATATAGGTTAGTTTAGTTTAGTTTAGTTTATATAGTATAGTTTAGTTTATGTAGTTTAGTTAATATAGTTTAGTTTGGTTTTTATATTTTATATAGCTTAGTTTAGTTTATGTAGTTTAATTAATATAGTTTAGTTTAGTTAGTTTATATATTTTAACTTGTCATGCATCTAAATTTGAGTTGTCGTACTTGTCAATTTTAGGGAGACATGAGCACTTCTTTGGCGCACTCGGATCGGACGAAGAAGAGGAGGTGGATATCGCCATTGAGCCCCTATAGGTGAGCTTTGGCGTGCGGTGTTGCATGCCTTGTGTCCGGCCATCGAGCCGTGGGAAGACCTTCGTGTGGTCCGACCTTCGTGTCGTGGTTTTTTTTTGCAGGTTTTGAGGTTTCAGAAACCTTACCGTACAGGGGACTAAGCTTTGATGTACTTTTGTAGGTCACCTCTCATCTTTGCAGCCACCGCCCAAGGAGGAATAGTAGGCCTCGTCGAGCCCGACTTGTCGTCCGCCCCCGCCTCGCCATCGAGTTACTAGATGAGGACATGGCAAATGGCCTTATTTTCGTATCATGTTCGTAGATCACGTTACCTAGTTAGGCGTCTCCCGTTCGAAAGAGATACGGTTGGAAATATGCATATACTTGCATATCTATGACCACATCTGTTTCGAATTGTCCACATTTTTTGGACACGCCAAGGATGTGTAGATGGGTTTAGTTTTCATGGTCTGCTCCGATGTGGGATAGAGTTTCGGCATCACTTCCCCGTTGTTCTCCGGATACACAATCTCCTTGTCAGGACGTGTATTTGGAGACCAGCGGGGAGGTGCTGCCGAAATTCTATCTCGGATAGGAGCAGAGCATGGAAACTACCCCCGTCTACACATCGTTGGGTGGGATTAGGACCTATCTTTACCTATTAGAGCATGATAGAAATCATGTATATGCAATCGATTTTTGTATCACTCGCTCATATGTTAAAGGATGGATAACCGTGAGTGGATGTACATGGGTTGGAGAATTAAGCATGACTGGACCGATGAATTCGTAAGCAAGGTCAATGATTTCCTGAATAAGGCATTTGACAAAGGACAACGTAAAGCGCCGTGTCCGTGCAGGAAGTGTGAAAACAGGATAGACCAACATCAACTCCAAATGGGTCAACACATTTGCAACAATGGGTTTATGGTAAACTATACACCGTGGATCTGCCATGGTGAAGCCCATCGTGCGAGAGACGAGGTCATGATGCAATGCATCGATGATTATGATGCTGAAGCCGGGTGTGGAGACATGTTAGATGACTGTCATCAAGCACACTTTGACGGAGGGCCTAGCCATGTTAGGGAGGAACCTCCAGAGGCTACCGCAAAGGCTTATTATGATATGTTGTCTTCTGCACAGAAACCACTTCACGAGCACACCGAGGTGTCTCAACTGGATGCCATCGGTCGCATTATGGCCCTAAAGTGTAAACTTGGCATCAGTCGAGACGGCTTTGATGAAATGGTGGTAGTTTTTGGCAGCCTGCTTCCGAAAGGTCACAATCTGCCACACAACGTGTATGACGCACAGAAGATGCTTCGTGTACTTAAGGTGCCATATGAACAGATAGATGCTTGTCCGAATGGATGCATCTTGTTTCGGAAAGAACATGCAGATGCAAAGTACTGCCCTAAATGTGAATCCTCTAGGTACCTGGAGGTAGATTCCGGTGATGGTTATAAGAGGCAACTCTCCATCCCCAGTGAAAATCTTACGTTACCTTCCATTCATACCGAGGATCCAATGGATTTACATGACAAAGGAATCCGCGAAACAGATGACATGGCACAAACAAGGCATACGATACCGTCCCGAACACATGGTACATCCAGCCGATGCTGATGCTTGAAAATATTTTGACATGCTTGGAGGAGGAGGAGGAGGAAGAAGAGGAGTTTGTGGCGCAGGAGGAGGAGGAGTTTGTGGCGCAGGAGGAGGAGGAGGAGGGTGTGGTGGGGGACACGTCAGGGGGAGGGTCTAGTGTGACCATTTGGCAGCGAGGTCCCAAGCGACTTCCGACGAGGCCAATACCTGAAGCTCTACGCCCAGTGATCAAACCATTGGGGAAGAAGCACGTAACTTTGTAACTTGTCAATACATTTTCATTTGATAACATGAAATCGCAATACAAACTAATATTTCATCTTTTTTACTTCTGGCAGGAGTTGGGAAACCGTCATACGTGTTGGTCACAACCGCCTCATCAATGGCATCCTGGGTCTTTTGTGCAGGGAGCACTTCCCAGGCATGGTCCGGATGAGTCAGGATTTGTACGAGCCAGCCTGGACGTGGGCGCACTACCACCGTGCCCCCGATACTCTCGATTTGGTCGGTAGGGTCTATGAGAATAAGGCGGCACGGGTCAAGGCCGGACTCTGGGTAAGTCTTTGTCGCACTACACTATTCAATACATCATATTCATTGCATATTTTTTTAATATTGACCAGAGATCACCGTGTTTATGTGCAGGATTTCTACAGGGTGCTGGATGGATATGCTGAGAAGACGGACGAGCTGATGGAGAGGGTATGCAAGAAGCTGGTGTTGGACATGCACTACGAGGCACAAGTTCAATGCGTCATAAACTATGGTGCTAACAAGTTAGGAATGAAGATCTCAAAAGCGGAAGCAAGAACCTTCAAGCTGACCCGAGAGCAATACTTGCAGGTAAAATTGGATTTATTGTCAATTTAAGAACATCGCTTAATATGATATTCTTACCTGCCGTTCACTTGATCACCTGTAGATGCCCGCGAAATGGTGTCGTAATGATTCCTATTGCTTGGAACACATAGTCGACAAGTTGTTCACATCGGAGTGGCAGGCAAAGCACGATGCTGGCCGAGAGAAGCGCTTGCTGATGCAATATCCATCGCACCATCAAGGCAACCTTACAGACGAACAATACAGGGCTAGATGGGCATGAAGATTTATTTCTATGTTGTAATGTTGAATTCTGCATAATTTGTAATCAACATACTTTTGTGGCAGTCCAACGCACATGGAGGCGCTGAGTGCAGCGAGTTCATGGGATGGGTCTTGTCGCACAAGGCCAAGGCCACGTCGTCCGAGGCCACCTATAACCCCCAGGACCCGCCCGAGGCGTACAGCAACCCCTCCATCCACGACTGCATCAATGTGTACACAGAGACGGGAAGACATGTCCATGGGCCACAGTGGGATCCGAGCCGTGCGCCGCTTGATGGAGAGGTGATCATGAGGGTTGGACAAGGAAAGAAGCATGGCCGCTACTATATTGGCGACATCATTTTAAACACGACCACTACTCCCACTCTCGCGACCATCCGAGCAAGGAGCACGGGCAGTAGCCCTCCGATACTCTCACGGCCATCTGCGACACAGGTCCAAGTGGACCGACTTCAGGTTATTTCTAATTTATTCATTGTTACTCAATTTCTACATGTTTCCTTTGCATTATAATAATGAGATGAACAATTGTAGGCCTGGCTGGATGAGCAGGCAGCGGTACACCAGGTGGCCTTAGCCCAGGTTGAGCAGCGGGTGGCCCATCAGGTGGCCGAGCAGCAACAACTGATGGCCCAGCACTTGGCTCAGCAGCAGCTAATGGCCCAGCACATGCAGGCATGCATGCTTGCTTTACAGAGTGGTCTACCAATGCCGGCGATGCCTCCGATGCCCCAGATGGTGTTCACTCCACCTTCAGCTACGGTTCCGACAACTCCAGTTGTGAGTCACTTCATAACCTTGCTTCATTTCAATTAGTAGAGACGTAGAGAACGTATAAAATTAAACTCGCTTAGAGACCTAGAGATGGTAGGGACTTAGAGAAATTACATTATAACATAGATAATTTAGATTATAACTTAGAGAACTTGATTGTTGTGTCAAATGCAATTTATTCTTTTTTTTGTAGAATCAATCGGCGGCATCGAATAATATTGGAATGTTGCCGGCCGTGTCACCGGGGTTGAACCCACGGCAGCTGTTCCCACCTATGATCGGCGCCCCACCGCCCCCGTTCCAGCCACCTCCTTCTCAGTGACGAGTCTCTGAACTATGTAATGGATGCTCGTGTTTCTGAACTGCTTGTCGATGAACTTTGGACTTGTGGATGAATTATGAACTTGTTTATGTAATCGAACACTCGTTGTCCAATTTGTGAATTTATTTGAATTTGTGCGTTTATTTATGGTTATTGTGAAATATATATGATGACTGTGATGATTGATATGATATATAAATGATGCATGTGAATTTCGAATGAGCGTGGACCTTTTAACGCAAAAAAAAAACAGGAATATTTTGGTCACTTTGCCGTGCGTCAAACAGAAGGCGCACGGCAAAGTGACCATTCCTGATTACTGGAATGGCCCGTTTGTCGTGTGCAACAGACGGCGCACGGCAAACGTGCAGCTATTTGCCGTGCGTCCTTCTGGTGGCACACAGCAAAGGCTAAATCTTTGTCGTGCGCCTCATTCCATGACGCACGGCAAAGACCCACCAAACACCGTCGCGCACCGTCGTCGTCAGCTCTCGTGCCGTTAAGCGTCGCTATCAACTTTTTTTTGCCGTACGTTGTGTTTGACGCTCGGCAAATCTGTTCGCCGTGTGCTCGATATTCAGCACACGGCAAACTTGGCTTTGCCGTGCCTTTGGCTGCCGTGCAAACTTGGCTTTGTCGTGCCTTTGGCTGCCGTGCAGCCTTTACCGTGTGTGGGCTAAAAACGCACGGCAAAAACTTTGCCGTGCGTATTAGGGGTTTTGCCAAACGCCCCTGTTTCCGGTAGTGAGTGCTACCTTTTATGTATTTTTTGCGTTTTCTAATGTATGCTCGCCGATCAGTAATATTTCAAGTGAACAAACTAAAAAGGTATTGAACGCATGCACTTCTGCTTCCTATATCTCTCATCAATGTTTCATGATTATCTGCTATCGAATCATGTACATGCGTATCTTAAATATTCTAATTCTAGCTTTTCAGCACAGAATGTTTGCCATATCTATGCGCTGGACTCCTATGTGATATGTTAGCATCAATTCTTTTGTGCTACGTTCTCTGCAGCACAGCATGTCAGACTGCAGTTTTCGGTATATAAAAGAGAGAAGCTCTATTCTTTCTGCTGGGAAGCAACCAACGCCCATCCGCAGGCACTCTGATGCTAACACTGTTTAAATCCATCCTATTAAGTGTACCTTTTCAGTATTAAACATGGGGAACGTGTCTTATGCTGTGAACTATTTCTCCTGCTTGTACCTGTGTTGTAAAATAGTCCCAAGTTATGTGCAACAATGATGTATGCATTATATATGACAAGTGTTTATCTAATATATTCTTATCAATACTCTATCCATTACTATTATTCTCAAGATTACACGACACGTAACTCTAAAGTAATGTGCGCCAAACACTAGTAGACATGAGATGCCGGCAACGCGAGCAAATTTTCCCATCAAATACCTCGGGCTCCCCCTATCCGTCAGGCGCTTAAAAAAGATCGACTTCCAGTCACTGGTGGACAAATCGGCTGCAAAAGTTTCCGGTTGGTATGGAAAACACCTCACGCAAGCCGGCAGGACATGCCTTATCAAATCAGTACTCACATCGCAGCCTGTTTACCTTCTCACGGTGCTTAAAATGTCAAATGAGGTATTCGAGGAGCTAGATAGAAGACGCAAACGCTTCCTCTAGGTGGGAGACGAGGCACTCATAGGGGGAAATGCAAGGTCAACTGGATAAAGATATGCCTGCCAAAAGAAAATGGAGGGCTAGGGATACTCGACCTGCAGCGCTTTGCTAGTGCTTTGCGCCTAAGATGGCTATGGCACGGATGGACTTCGCCGCAGAAAGCGTGGGTGGGCACTGGAATCCCATGCGACGACATAGACCGACTGCTTTTCGCGGCTTGCACAACGATCATCCTGGGCAACGGCCAAAAAACAAGCTTCTGGGACTCGGGGTGGATACAGGGACGACGCCCAAAGGATATAGCCCCCAACCTCTACAGAATCTCCAGTAATAAACGCCAAACTGTGGCACAAGCGCTTCATGAACAGGCATGGATTAGAGACATACGAGCTCAGTCAGGAATCACAGTAACACACCTTCGCGAATATGTAACCCTGTGGGCCCTGCTGCGGGACGTGCAAATGCAGATTGAGCAGGACGACGAAATTCGTTGGAAACTGACAGCATCCGGAGAATACTCAGCGGCCTCAGCATATAAGGCGCAATTTTTTGGCTGCACTAGGGTGCAGGGAGCAAGCGACATTTGGAGGGTTTGGGCGCCGCCGAAATACAAATTCTTCACGTGGTTGATCAAGCAGAACAGGGTGTGGACTTCTGACAGGTTGGCGAGGAGAGGCTGGCAACACTCCCCGACGTGTCCCCTCTGTCGCCAAACGGGTGAGACTGCTCGTGCAGTGCCGGTACACCAGACGACTATGGCAACTTATGGCAGAATGGACGGCACAACCTGACCTCCGCCCTCAGACGTGGGCACCCAGTGATAGCGCAGCCCAGTGGTGGGCGAATCTCATGGCCCCCTCGACTGTCCCCCACAAAGTCAAAGCAAGCATAGCAATGATGATCACATGGGAGATATGGAAAGAGCGGAATGCGAGGATCTTCAGAGATGTGGAAACTAGTGTGCCAATGCTACTGGCGAAAATCAAAAACGAGGTAGGGGCTTGGATAGCGGCAGGGGCCAAGCACTTAGCGCCTTTAACTTCGCGAGAATAGGTCCTTTGTAACCGGTTAACCGGCCTGTAACTCTTTCCTCTATATCAATGAAATTGGCACAATCTTGTGCCGTTCGTTCAAAAAAATATATAAGAGTTAACTTGAGAGATACTCCCTCCAATAATCACGATTTTTGGACAACGTTCGATCAAACTAAAAAATGGACTATCAATAGCTTTTTGGATATTTAGTACGTCTGGGAACATGAAAGTCACGTATGCAGATTTGTTCTTCAAAGGCATTTTGATTACCACATTTTTTTGTGTAAAAATATGTCATACTAAAAAATAGTGGACAATGCAAAACCATACTGTAAACAAAAAAAGGTGTACCTTTTGGTTTCCATTTCATAAAAGCACAATTATTTGGCATGCACCAATTATGAAACCACGATCTTTGTCCTGCCTAAAATCATATCCCTAGATTTTTACTAAACCATAGTTGCTTCTAATTAAAAACCTCAAAAGCGGTAATAGATCCTTCAGGACATCATGTATATATGCATGTACCAGTTCCAACATGCACGCCGCCGCAAAATCCCCTATCTACATAGCCATACGTCCATAACAGCTTGGCTTTCACCACCTAAGTATGTAAGAAGAGTTCCAGGGTCATCTGCCCCAGGAAACTCTTCAACTGGCCGACCAAGTCCATCTTCACGTGTGGGCTCACCACTCTCAATTACATTCTCAACTGGATCCCGCGGTTCATCTTCTTCACCTGCAGCGGTAGCCGCAGCTCTTGGAAGCTCATCGTTCCATGCAGCTGCCTCACGACCAGCAACGGCATCAGCGGAGGCGGCGGTACTGCTCCCAGGTTCAGTGATGTCGTGTATGCTGGCTCGCTTGCACTCGTCGCGCTCCCTCTGTTTCTCCCTGATCCGATACTTCTGGTGATGGCTGGCGATCTGGCTCGCACTCTTGGTCGGCAGGTACTCCCTTGACATCGCCTTCCAATTGCCTTTATAGTTGTCGAGACCCGCTAAGAAATGCCTACGAGCAATTTATATACAAAGATAAAGTATTCAGTGTGCAATACCTTGGCATTTATTAGTTGTACTTGTACTAGCATTGGTGCCGTACATGAAAACAACTAGTACCTGTATCTAACTTCTATATTCTCTATTTTCATGCGCTATGTAATATGTAACTATATACACTATATATAACATGTAACATCCACATTCACAATTATTCCGGCAAATCAATCCTATACGGTAGAATAGAACCATGATCGATCTTGCAGTGAAGTTATAATTAAGGCAAGAAGACGATGTACATACTTGTGCTCATCTTCGGTCCACTTGACAGCCTTCTTCTTCTTCTTGCGGACTCGTCCTTCCTCAGGCCTCTCACCGCCACCGACAACCGCCGGCGGCGCAGCATCAGAGTCCTCCGGCGCCGCCGCAACCGGTGGAGCATCAGCAGCTGGCACCACCGCCTCGGGTACTTCTTCTTCTTCCGCCGCGGTCGTAGCTGCGATCTCCATGTCCCACTCGCGCGGCGTCTCCACGTACAGCCCCTCGAGGACGTGCCTCAGCTCGGCGAACAAAAAGTTGCAGCGCTGGTGCATCTGGGCCGGCGTCTTGCCGATGACGTTCGAAGCCTCGTGGATGCAGACCGCGTTGCGGGTGAAGAGCAGGAGCTCCAGGACTTGTCGTCCCTGCGGCTCCACGTTTGCTCCGGCTCCGGCGCCGGCAACGCAGCCAGGGCCGGCGGAGGTGCCGCGGCGGCAGCGGACTCATCGTGGGGCATTGGGGACTTGGGGCTCAGGTGAACCCCAGAGCACCCAACCCAGCAAAGGACGTAGTAGCTAGCCTGCAAGTGCAAACGAACTGTCCGTACAAACGGGGCTAGCTAGCTAGGAGTCCCCGACTCCCCGTACCGTACGCCGGGAGGTCAACGGGAGGCATGGGCAGATGCGGAGTCCAAGGAAACCACTTGAACAAAAGCTATCGTGTGAGGAATGGACTTTGCCTATCTACATAAATCTATCCAGATAAATCTTTAAACGGGTGCCGAATAGTGTTTAACCGTATGCTAGAACAATTTACAACGGTATTCCTTAAATTAAACTAGGGCATCCGACCCACCAACCAAGCCATACAACACGGACCCTGGCCGTGCTCTGTCCACGAGCTGTTCACTGCTCCTATTTTTATAGAGGGCACAAATGAGGACGCACATAACTATACACTCATATTGCACGAATCCATACACATTAGAAAATAGATTGGAGAGACTAATGTCCTTAGGCCAGTCTAGTAGGTAACTGTGTCAGATGAGTTTTATGGTGACGAAACTTTTCTCGCATGTCATAAAACTCTGTCTTCTCTCTCACCTGCACTACAGGAAACCCCCCGTATATGCCGAGTGCAATTCATCGGGCACTCGGCAAAGACAAGCTTTACCGAGTGTCAGCAAAGAGACACTCGACAAACATAAGACACTCGGCTACACCAAGTGTTTGTCGAGTGTGACAGACGAATCCACTCGGCAAAGAGGACACACTCGGCACATCCACGGTTTTGCCGAGTGTCTGGACCAAGACACTCGGCAAAGCCCATGCATGTGTGCTACACGTGCCATGGCCGCCAACGGCGGTTCGAAGCCGTTAGAGACGTTTGCTCTTTGCCGAGTGTCTAACACCTGTCACTCGGCAAAGACGCGGCCGCCAACGGCCGTTGGCGGCCGTTTGGCACATGCCTCTTTGCCGAGTGTATCACTGTGACACTCGGCAAAAATTTTGAAAATTTGAACAAACTTTAGAAAAACTTGAAATTCGTACTCAAAACATTTAAAAATTATGAGTTTGAGAGTTTTTGGCTGGTGGCTTTGCCGAGTGCTTGGCCTTAGCACTCGGCAAACATAAGACACTCGGCTACACCAAGTGTTTCAATAAAAACACTCGGCAAAGGGCCTGTTTGCTGAGTGCCTACAGCTAGGCACTCGGTAAAGAGGGGGTCTGGCCGCGCCCATTCCCTCTTGTTTGCCGAGTGCCTTGGATCCGGCACTCGGCAAACAGTTCTGAACCGTTAGATCTGTTTGCCGAGTGCCAGATCCATGGCACTCGGCAAACAGGGGGACTTAACCGCTGGGGGACTTAACCGCGCCCGCCCTACACACGCACACACACGCACACACGCACACATGTCGCCGCCGCCCACACCCCGCCCGCTGCCGCTGCCCCCGCTCGCACGCCCCCACCCGCCACTGCCACGCCCGCCCCCGACCGCCGCCCCCGCCCTGCCCGCTGCCACCGCCCCCGCCCCGCCACTCCCGCCCACGCGCCCCCGTCCACTGCCGGCGCCCCCCCCCCCCCCCCCCCCCGCGCCCGCTGCCGCCGCCCCGGCGCGCCCCCGGCTGCCCGGCTCCGCCGCCTCGCCCCGCCGACGCCCCCCCGCCAACACGCCCCCGGCCGCCCCCGCCCGGGCGGGCCTCGAGCCCCGACGAGCCCGACGTCGCCCCGGCACCGCCGCCCTGCCTTGGCCGGCCTCCGCCCTGCGGCCCCCACGAGACCGACGCCAACGTCGGGCTCCGCACCGGTCACCCTCCAGCCCCGACGACGTCTTCCTGCAGGTCCGTCACGTCCCGCTCCCCCTCCTGCTTGTAGCGCTGAATGCACTGATGCTTATATATATATATAGGAATGGATGATTGAATTTTGATTTATCAAGGAATGCTAGCACATTTTCAATCTTGGTCAAAAATTTGGACAATGCATGTGGTAGTCCGCCTTCGTGCCGTTGTTTTTTGCAGGATGGGGTTTCAGTAACCTCCCCGTGCACCGGAGGTGCTTCCGAAATTTTTATTTGACAAAATTTTGTTTTTATTTTAGGGAGAGTGTAGCACCTTCTTCGGCTTGTAGATCTGCCGCACGCCGTTCTCCGCCGCCTGCACCGACACGAGCGTCCCCGACTCGCCCGTCGTCGAGCCCGTTGGTGAGCACGTCAAAGATCTTTTCATATCGTGTTCGTAGGTCACGTAACCTAGTTAGGCGTCTCCCGTTCGAAAGAGATACGATTGTGAATATGCGAATCTTTGCATATGTCTAACCGTATCTGTTTCGAATTGTCCACGTTTTTTGGACAGCTCGAGGATGTGTAGATGGGTAGTTTCCAAGCTCTACTTGTATCCGAGGCTGAGTTTCGGCATCATCTCCCTGTTGTTCTCTGAATACACAATCTCCGTAATTGGACATGTATTTGGAGAACAACGGGGAGGTGCTGCCGAAATTCTGTCTCGGATACGAGTAGAGCATGGAAACTAACCCGTCTACACATTCTTGGGTGGGATTAGGACCTATCTTGACCTATTAGACATATAGGAATCTGGTAGATGCATTTCATTATTATAATTTATTACCCATGATATGTAAAGGGATGGATGATCATGAGTGGATGTACACTGGCCGCTCAAGTAAAGGTGAGTGTACAGATGAATGGATTGTCAAGACTGATGCGTTCTTGAAGCAAGCTTTTGCCAACCCGAAAGGGGCGCCTTCCACTTTTTGTCCATGTGCGGTTTGTGAGAACCGTAAGTGCCAAACACAAGAGGTCATGGGTAAACATCTCGTCAGGAATGGATTTACAGAGAACTATACCCGATGGACGCGTCATGGTGAGGCCGTGGATCGTGTGAGAGATGAGGTCGTGAGGCAGCGCATCCAGGCTTTTGATGATGATGCCGGGGTAGGGGACATGTTAGATGACTATGGCGAAGCACACTTCTGTACCTAGGGAGGAGGAGCTGGAGGCCACTACAAAGGCTTGTTATGACATGTTGTCAGCGGCACAACAACCTCTTCACTCGCATACTACGGTTTCTCAATTGGATGTCATTGCACGTCTGTTGGCCGTCAAGTCGCAGTTTAGCTTGGGTCGAGACGCCTTTGATGTCATCCTGACAGTTTGTGGCGGCCTGCTTTCGGAAGGTCGCATTCTGCCAAAGAACATGTACACATCACAAAAACTTCTTAATGCACTTAAAATGCCATATCAGAAGATACATGCCTGTCCGAATGGCTGCATCTTATTTAGGAAAGAATATGCGGAAGCAAAGCACTGTCCAACGTGCGAGGCGTCTAGATTCATGGAGGTAGTCGGTGGTGATGGGAAAAAGAATCAAAGTACAATCCCCGTGAATATCCTACGGTACCTTCCACCTATACCGAGGATCCAACGACTTTACATGACCGAGGACTCCGCAAAACAGATGACAAGGCACAAGAGTGGACGTCGATACAATCCTGATAAGCTCGTACATCCATCCGATGGTGAAGCATGGAAACACTTTGATGCGATTCATCGTGACATGGCTCTAGAGGCTCGGAATGTACGTGTTTCGTTGGCAACAGATGGGTTCAATCCTTATGGAATGACGGCTGCCCCATACTCTTGTTGGCCCATGTTCGTGATCCCTCTCAATCTCCCCCCCCCCCCCCCGACGTCCTCTTTCAACGGCGAACATATTATTTCTGCCCCAAGAACATATTTTTGTCGTTAATTATTCCTAATTACCCGGGGAAAAAGATGAGTGTGTATATGGAGCCTCTCATTGATGATTTGGACTGTGCTTGGAAGGAAGGTGTATGGACATACGACCGAACTACAAAAACAAACTTCAAAATGCATGTCTTTTACCAGTACTCCCTGCACGACATGCCGACGTATGGGATATTCTGCGGCCGGTGTGTTCACGGGAAGTTCCCATATCCAATATGTAAGGCATCTCTGAAGTTTATCTAGTTGACGAAGGGTGGCAAATATTCATGCTTCGACAAACATCGTCAATTTCTCCCTCTTGACCACTCATTCAGACGAGATATCAAGAACTTCATGAAAGGTGTCAGGGTTGAAGACCCTGCACCAGAGCTGATGACAGGTGCGAGGTTCATGCACAGTTAGACGCTATTGAGGTCGGGGAGGATGGTGCTTTTGTGGGATATGGTGAGCAACATGCCTGGACTCATAAGTTGGGCTTGTGGAAGCTCCCGTACATGCGAGATCTCTTGCTTCCACACAACATTGATGTAATGCACACCGAAAAAAATCTTGCCGAGGCACTTTGGGGTACAATCATGGAAATTCCTGATAAAACCAAAGACAATGTCAAGGCTAGAGTGGATCAGAAGCGGATATGCAATCGACCGAAGCTAGAGATACTGCCTCCCAGGGACGGCAAAACATGGAAAAAACCTAAGGCTGATTTCGTCCTCACAAGGGACCAAAGGAAGGAAGTGCTACGTTGGTTCGAAAAGTTAAAGTTCCCTGATGGGTACGCAGCGAATTTGAAGAGGGGGTGAACTTATATACTTTGCGAATCAATGGGCTCAAGAGTCATGACTACCACATATGGCTTGAGCGGCTTCTTCCGGCCATAGTTCGAGGCTATGTCGCCGAGCATTTCTGGCTAGTGCTGGCAGAGTTGAGCAATTTCTTCTGCTAGCTTTGTGCTAAGGAGGTCTCCAAGACTGTGATTGCAGAAATGGAAAAGCTTGCACCCGTGTTGCTATGCAAGTTGGAGAAGATATTTCCACCGGGTTTTTTCAACCCGATGCAGCATATGATTTTGCACCTTCCGTATGAGGCACGAATGGGGGGTCCTGTGCAGAACCGTTGGTGCTATCCAATTGAGAGATGTCAAAAGGTTCTTCAAACTAAATGCAAAATTGAAGCTTCTATTGCAGAGGCATACATTCTAGAGGAGGTGTCAAACTTCACAACAAAATACTATGCTGACAACCTTCCTAGCGTGCACAATCCACCGCCTCGTTACAATGTTGGTGAAGTTGAATCGAACCTCAGCCTTTTCCGAGGGCAACTGGGAAGTGCAAGTGAAGGCACCAACAAAAACTTGACAAATGCAGAGTGGCGGGCTGTCATGCTACATGTGCTCACCAACCTATCCGAAGTTGAGCCGTACATGTGGTAAGTTCACAACAAACTTGTTCTCGAGTACCTAGTCACTATTCTGTATCCAACACTCTTGTTTGTCGTTCATACAGGGAATTTCTTAAGCGATTCTGGCGTAATAGGAGGGATCCTACCCCGCATGAAGTTGATAACCTTCTTAGACAGGGCGCGGGAAATTCCAACCCTGATTTCATTTCTTGGTTCAAACGGAAGGGTCAATCCGATGGGTCTATGAGTGCCGAGTTGAGACAGGTTGCTGATGGTTGTGCGTACAAAGTCAGCTCTTTTACCGCATATGACGTGAATGGTTATCGTTTTCGCACAATAAGTCATGAGCAGAGGATGCCTAATCGAAGGACCAAAAATACCGGAGTCTATACTCCATGCCTTGATGGGGTCGATTACTATGGGAGACTTGAAGAAATATACGAGCTTAATTTCGGTGGAATGAAACCTCTTAATCCTGTTATCTTCAAATGTCATTGGTTTGATCCCTCCGTGGTGAGACGAACCCCTAATCTGGGGCTAGTCGAAATTAGACAGTCATCTGTCTTACCCGGATACGATGTCTATATTGTGGCTCAACAGGCCACCCAAGTTTATTATTTGTCATACCCGTGCAAAAAGGACAAAAGACTTGAGGGTTGGGATGTTGTATACAAAGTGTCGCTTCGCGGTAAACTTCCAGTCCCAAACAATGAAGATTATAACATAGATCCAAACACCTATGATGGAGAGTTCTTCTAAGAAAATGGGCTAGAAGGGTCTTTTGAGATAGACTTAACCCAAGCGATCGGAATGGATTTAGACTCAGAAATGTTTGTTGACGAGGACACTGGAGATGTGGTTCAGAATGCCAAGGACTTGGAGTTACTAGAGCGATTACAATTAGGCAATGACAGTGACGACGACATTCCTCCTCCTTTGGAGGACGAGCATGAACATCTCGAGATGTACGATAGTGATGATGCAGCCGTTGATCCAGATAATCCTAATCCAGATTATTATTTCTAATAAATGTACGACCTTTTTTATATATTGTGTTGGTTCATATTTTTTATATACTACATCTCTTTCTAATAATTTATGTTGGTTCATATTTTTTATATATTACAACTCTTTCTAATAATTTATGTTGCTTCATATTTTTTATATATTACATCTCTTTCTAATAAATGTATATTTTTTGTTGATTGCAGGTGATTTAACCAAGATGGTGGGTGGGGGCGGTGCAATGAGGAACGTCATGTCGCTCTACCGCGGGCTCAAAGATGGAGGGTCCGATGCAGCTGAGTCGTCTGGTGACCAGGGCAGGGGGCGAAAGAAGGGCCGAGGCAGGGGGCGAGGCAATAGGCGATAGCGGACCCCTCTACCTTCGTCGTCTTCGTCCGAGGAGGAGTTTGTTCCTTCGGCGGAGGACCGACGGGCCGCGGAGTAAGACGAGCGCGAGGACGAGGAGCACGGGGCCGAGGAGCACGGGGCTGAGGAGCACAGGGCCGAGGACGAGCAGCACGAGGCTGAGGAGCACGGGGCCGAGGAGCACAGGGCCGAGGAGCACAGGGCCGAGGACGGAGAGGCAGCAGAGGGGTCCACCTCCTCTGAGCTGTCGGCCCTTTGGCACCGAGGTCCCTCACAACTCCCGAAGCGACCGATACCCATGGAGCAGCGCCCTGTAGTTGCACCTGTTGGCAAAAGGTAAGTAATTTTAGATGTTATAAGTACCTTATCCATTTCATATGTTGGAAATAACAATATGAACTAACAATTTATCTTAATCACTTGGCTAGGAGTTGGACGGTTGTCACCCCGGGCGCTGCACACGACCGCAAAGTCAACGGCATCCTGGGTCTTCTATGCAGGGAGTTGTTTCCAGGTCTGGTTCAGGTTGGCGGCAGGGAGGAGCCAGCCTACACCTTTGACCACTACGTCGCCGCTCCCGATGCTGAGGATCGGGAAGGTAGGAGGTTCGCCAATAAGGCTGAGCGGGTCAAGGTCGAGCTGTGGGTAAGTATTCGTTGCACTGCATTGCTCAACACATCACATTGATTGAACAATCTACAAATAATCACTGGATACATCGCGTATATATGCAGGACTTTTACACATGCGCGCCGGGAGAGGAGGCGAGGGCGGCTGTTGTGGCACATACAACCTGTGTGAAGCTCGTGAAGGACTTGCACTACGAGTCGCGTGTCCAGGCCGTCATTGATTATTATGCTGCACTCAAAATCTCCGTGAAGAAACACCCCGCAAGACAAATGAGGTTGACCCGGGAGCAATACATGGCGGTATGAAAATCGATTATATTTTAAGTACTTTGAATTAAATCTTGTTATACGTCGATACAATCTTGAATTCAATCTTGTTATATGTCTTGTAGGCGATTCTGTGGTGGTGCGCCACGCATCCCCGGTGTTGGGAGGTGATAGTGGACAAGTGGGTCAGCCCCGAGTGGGAGGAGCAGCACACCCTTTGCCGGGAGCAGCGTTTGCTGATGCCAGGTGTACCACACCATCAGGGCGGCCTTAGCCTCGACGAGTATCGTGCAAAATGGGTACGCCTCGTCATTTCTAAATTTGCTCACTCAATTCTGTATAATTACTAATCTTACTCTTATTGTTTATTTTCTCTGTCGTCATCACATAGTGGTGCGCCTTACAACCAGTTCATGGCGTTTGCTTTGGCCCACAAGGGCAAGGCGACCTCCGACGTCCAGTATAACCTGGAGGACCCGCCCTCGGCATACAGCAACGCCAGCGTCCACAGTCGGCTCACTGCATACACAGAGGTGGCGAGGGAGGTCCATGGGCACGACTTCGATCCGACCGCCCACGACATTGATGGAGAAGTGGTCATGAGGGCGGGAGGAGGCAAGAAGCATGGGCGGTACTTGATCGGCGACAGCACCATCGACACGACCGCTACCCCCACACTCTCCCAGATTCGAGCCAGGAGCACGGGTTCTTCCCCGGCCATCCGCCAACCTCTTCCCGGTTCACACTTCGGGATGCAAGCACTACAGGTTATTTCTGTTTTGTTCATCGTACGTGCAGTTTACCTACGTTTGTAATGTATTGTAACATTCTAATTGAATATTGCAGACTCGATTGGATGAAGAGAGAAAAAGAAGGGAGCACCTGGAGTTGCAAGTGCAGTGGATGCAGGAGGTGGAGGCTGAGAAACAGAGGAAGATTGAGGAGATGGAGCAGTGGCAGCAGCAGATGTGTGCCTACATGCAGACCATTGGTGCGCGGGTGGTTGGAGGTCCACCGCCGGTGATGCCACCCCCGCCTCCACCACGTGTTCCCATTTCTCCCGTGAGTCACTTGAGAACCTTATAATTTCATTTCACAACTCATTCCTATCGTAAATCTTGTATCACACCCTTATAATCTCTTTTGGGCAGGCTCCTGGTTCGGCGGCGTCAAATGACGGCCCTCAAGATGAAGACATTGCGACGCGGGCGGTTAGATCGCTGTTCGGTCCCCCTCCTCAGTGAGTTAGTGCAAAATGTGAACGTTTGTGAATATTGGTGGTTTTGTGTCATTACAGATGGTGTACCTTGAACGTTTGGATGGTTTAGTGACTTATATATGTTTGTCGAACTGCATGTGATGTTTACTGCGAATTTATGGTTGTGGAAGGTTATATATATATATATGAACTACTTGTGATGCTTATTATAATATATATGAACTGCCTGTAATGTTTGTTTTGAGGGGTCCTTTTAACGCGAAAATTGAATAAAAATAGGGGTAGATTGGCCGCTTTGCAGAGTGTTACACTCGGCAAAGGGCCTGTTTGCCGAGTGTTTTGGCATTAACACTCGGCAAACATGCAGTTTCTATCATTTCTGGAACAGCCTTTGCCGAGTGTGGACTGTTTGCCGAGTGTTTTTGCCTTAACACTCGGCAAACATTGAGGCTTTGCCGAGTGTTAAAGCCAAAGCACTCGGCAAACAAGTGGGCAGCCCGTAGCAAACCCACTTGTTTGTCGAGTGTGGGCCTCTGACACTCGGCAAAGCCGGGAGTCTTTGCCGAGTGCAACACTCGGCAAAGGTTCCCTACAAACCTAGCAGACGGCCACGGATGTCGTCACGCCGTCTGTGGCCGTCTGTTAGTGCTTTATTTTACCGAGTGTCTCGTCTGGCACTCGGCAAAGACTTTGCCGAGTGCCCGATAAAAAACACTCGGCAAAGGTCGCCTTTGCCGTCACCTAATTTACCGTGAGACCTTTGCTGAGTGTTACACTCGGCAAAGACTTTGCCGAGTGTTTTTGGTTCTTTGCCGAGTGCCCCAGGCACTCGACAAAAAGCTGGTTTCCCGTAGTGCTGCCATGTCAGCAAAATTTTTGACATATAACTCTTCATGAAACCCTACTGAGACTGGCCTTAGTACGCGGGAAACACGCGTTAGCATTAATTGTGCACGCATTTGTGTTAGAAATTTAGGCATGATTCGGTATATTTTAATTCCAGAAATTAGCAACAAATTCATGACAACAGTGAGTGATCCAGTGGTAACATAACATGTGCGAGTGTTCAAGTTAAATCTCCTAAATAACATGAACAACATGAGAAACCGAAACCAGAACAAAACGATGTTCAGGATGTACCCAGAGGCGGGGCCGGTACCGGAGGCACCGGATGCGCCGTCACCAGCTGGAGGAATAGTGTTAACCATCCTCGACTGGCCTTGCTCGAAGTAGTCGATCTGATTCGGTGCAGTGGCGAGTCGATGCAGTGGAGTCCCTCGAACGGTCACCGGGACGTAGTCGTTCACGTGAGGAAGACGGCCACCAGGAAGTAGTCGTTCGGGTTGACGAAGTTGGCCACCAGGAAGTAGTAGTACAGGTTGACGAAACCGGCCAGCAGGAAGTAGTCGTACGGATGATGGAGTTAGCCGCCGGGAAGTAGTCGTTCCCAGCAGCGTGCAGGCGCGTACTCGTACGCTCCCCAAAAACCTTATCGCCCGTCTATCCCGAGCAGGATCACTAGACAGGGAGGTTCAGAGGCAACTTGTAACACCCAAAATACTCAATTTTAAAATTTTTGGCATTTAATTAATTATTTAATGCTCTCACCTATTTTATAAAGGCTAAATAATAATTTTCTAAAATTTAAAATCAAATATAAGTGATAGAAACATTTATTGTTGCATTCATGCTGCTGCATTTATTTTTGTATTGCTTGTGATTCAAACGAGAATTTAAAAATATTTAAATTCAAATTTGAATCACTTTGTTTGGAGCTCTAGAAAAGTTGTTAGGCTCGTAGTTCACGTTTGCTCCCCGAACTCTTTTCCCAGTCCATTTCTTCCCCCTCTACTCCTCTTTCAGTCCGGCCCAGCCCCTCCTCTCTTTCTCTTTTCCAGCTCGGCCCAACCCCGCCGCGGCCCATCTCTCTTCCCTTCTTTCCCCGGCCCAACTCCCCTCTCTCCCTCTGGTTCAGCCCAGCACTGCTCCTCCTCCGCTCTTGGGCCCCGATTGCCGAGCCGGCCCAACTCTTCCGCGGCACAGCACCGCCACCAGCCCGCGCGCTCACTCCGGCCCAGCCGTAGCCGCTCGCCCCGCCTCCCTCTCACTCCCGCTGCCAGCCGGGCCCGCGCGTCGGGATGCCGACGTCACTTCCCTTCTTCTTCCCCCCCCGGTTTCCTTTCGCCGGCGCGCTAATGGCGCGGCTCGCCCGGCCGGGCCGCGCGTAGGAGCCGCCTTTCCCCCGCGCTTACTTAACACGGCCACGACGCCGTCCCGCATCCCTCACCCCCCATCGCCCTCAACCCTAGCGCCGCCGCCTCCAAATCGCGCCGCTCCCGAGCGCAAGCACACCCGCCGCCGCTCGCCGCCGTCGTCGTCTCGCCCCAGTGCACCTTCGTCCCGATCAAGCTGTGGAGGAGCTTCGCCAGGCCACGAGGACCCCGCCAAGCTGCTCCGAGCCCTGTCCCGCGCACCGGAGCTCCGTCCTCGACGAACACCGACGACGAGCTCCGCCCCTCGCCGTCGACCCACCCCGTCGACGATCTCTCCTCACCATCTTCTACGCAGGTAGCACCCCCGTCCCCCGCTGGTCCTTTAGCCGCGCGAATTACCCAAAACCGAGCCCCGACGAGCGCGCAATGCCTCGCCGGAGTCGGGCGGGCCTCGGTCGCCGCCGTGCGCCCCCCTAGGCTAACACGCGCACGTCAAGAACACCCCCAGTGGACTCGCCATGCTCTCCCGATCCCGTAGCACTCAACCCCGTCCCAAATGATGGACCGAAGCTCGAGATTGACCTCGCTTCGGCGAGCCCCCGTTGCGGAAGCCGGCGGCGCCGCCGCCCCCTGCGTCTCCGGCGACCCCTTTTACTCCCCAGCCGTTAGATCGTGATCCGACGGTCCACGTTCAACCGAGCCCTGAGTCAAACCCGCCGGTACCGGTCAACTCTGGCAGAATTGCTAAAGAGCCCCTCAGTTTCTCCAAAATTAACCCGCGGTCCATTTTAATTCGAAAATAATTACAAATAGGTCCTGTTTTATTCGTTTAGGCCCCTGGAAATTTTAAAACTTTGCCAGCAAGCCCCCGAATCTTAGAAAGGCTATAACTTTCACGTTTTAGCTCCGTTTTGCGTGATTTTCGCGCTCATGTGTTCGTAGCGACGTGTAGAATATTTCTAGCTCCTGTTTTTGTACTGTTTTTACTGTTGGTGTACTGTTTCTAATAGAATTACTATTGCTTGCATGTGATGATTGTCTTGGAATGCGTGCGTGATGTTCGTGTCCAGTCGGTGAGCCCGTAGCGTTGGACTTCGAGTACGTTGAGGACGTGCCGGAGCAGGACTTTCAGCAGCAGCCGTACTCCGAGGAAGGCAAGTTATAGCACGGACAATCCTTGCTACCTATCTCACTTTTAATACACTGTTCATTACATACGCATGTGTCTAATATTGTTTACCATTAAGGCTATTTCCTAGCATTTATTTCCCTGTCCTTGTATTCCTATGGGTTTTTGCATATGAGTAGTATTTTTGCTAGGCGCAGCTACTGACACCATTATTTAATTGTTAATATTGACTTAATGGTCCACTTCAACATTAATGAATAAAACTTGCTTTTTAGCAACTTGGACTAGGGGGCTAGAGCATGTGCTGTGTGCTTTGCTCTAGTGTCTCCCTATAAGGACCGGTTCTTAAAGCGGCAACCCAGGAGCCTGTCGCCACCGCCGGAACTATATGGGCTCTGGTCTTGGTCAAGTAGCTTGTACGTCTCTAGCTTGGCAGTAGTTACCGAGGGGCCAACGGCGTTGTGGGAGGTACGGCGCTGGGTGATCTCCGATTCCACCGAGGACGGTAGCCCCGTCGGCTAGGTCACGTTAGACCCAGTCCCGTGTAGGAGTCTCAGCGATTGAGAACTCTGCACGTTGCGCAGTATGGGTGGAATACCCGCGCTCCGGACGCCATCGACCCCCTCACGGTGTGACTCCGTGGGCGTACGTCGATCTCGGTGCCTAAGTTTTCACCACCGTATAGTACTCCAGCGGCTACTGACTTGTTAGGGTGTCTTGTCAAAGCCTCGTAGCGTCCCTATGCAGTCACACCTCGGAAGTGTTGATGTGCGTGGTTGGGTGCAAAGTTCTTTTGAACTTTTACACGACTGGTGGGTAAAGGGCGAAACCTCTGCAGAGTGTACGATCTATCATGATAGCCTTGCTCAGGGTCACGAGCGGCCTGGATCCTTTTTGATTAGAATATGGTATTTATTCCTGTTTAATATCACTTACACCATTAATTGGGTTACAACTGGGTTCTCATTCATTTGTAGTAACTTGGATAAAGTTAAAACGAACCAACTAAAAGTGCTAATGCAGTTAAGCCAGTGTCTAGCCTTTTTGAGCCTTCATAACCCGTGCTATACTTGCTAAGTAATTTCCATTACTTACACTTGCTGTTATTACTATTTTTGGGCAAAATCCCGGACGGGTAACGGATTGGAGTCAGGCTGATTACGCTGTGGAGTTTCCGGAGGATCTGCCGTACTTCTGAGTTGGCGTTCCCCCAGTCAGAGTCCCTGTGGGATTGCGGCTACGCTTAGAGAGATGTATTAGTCTTCCGCTGTCCATGTATTTCATTTATGCAAAACTCTGATGTACCTGCTACTTTGTGTTGAGAAATAAGCATTGTACTCTGATTTTTACCATATTTGTTCGCTATATGTGTCTGTGGACTTCCTGGGCACACATATGGCCACAGTCGGGTTTTGTGTAAATCCGGGTGTGACAGATTGGTATCAGAGCCGTGCTGACTGTAGGAACGCAACCTAGATAGTACGGTTGACAAATTACTAGGAGACCCCCATGTTTTAAAAATTTTAAAAAAAAATCTAACAGTCGAGTCTTGTGTGAGTTTATGCCTTTACCTGCTTGTACTTATTGTTATTATGCATATGTTTGATTTGGTTCTTTGTAATGATTGTGATGGACGTAGACACATGTCTGCAACCATCTAGATGTAGGAATAAGGTTTAAGGACTTTATTGTCTAGATAGCAGGGGTATATATATATTTTCTCGTACTAACCATCTGACATCTGACCTTTGTGATTATAGATGGCTCACCCCGGGGGCAATGCGGGCGGACAGCCTCCGCACCAGAATCCGCCCCTGAACCTGAATCCGAACCATCAGATCCCCACCATTGAGCAGCTGATGTATGCTCAAGTGTAGATGATGCAGCAGATGGCCGAGACGATGAGGCTGATCCAGCAGAACCAGCATCACCCCCAGGCAGCTGCACCGCCCAGAGACAAGAGGGGCGAGTTTCTGAAGGGACGCCCGCCGACCTTCAGCAAGGCCAGCGATCCCCTTGAGGCAGATGACTGGCTCAAGGCAGTGGAGAGACAGTTGGACATCGCCCAGTGCGATGACAGAGAGAAGGTGCTGTACGCCGAAGGACAGCTTCAGGGGCCGGCGTTGGATTGGTGGGATTCATACCAGTCCTCACGCCCGGCCGGTACTCAGATCACTTGGCAGCAGTTCTGCAGCAGCTTTCGTGCACACCACGTGCCGGGGGCCTTGATGGTTCTGAAGAAGAAGGAGTTCCTGGCTCTGAAGCAGGAAGGGATGAGTGTCACGGCTTATCGTGACAAGTTCGTCGCGTTGGCCCGTTATGCTCCAGAGGACGTGGCCACCGACCAGAAGAAGAAGCAGGCCAGGTTCCGTGACGGTCTGCAGGATGCTCTCCAGTACCAGCTGATGTGCACCAAGTTCCCGACCTTTCACGAGCTGGTGGATGGCGCGCTGATGTTGGAGCACAAGCGCCGTGAGATGGAGGACAAGAAGAGGAAGCTTCAGGGACAGCAGGTGGGCAGCAGCAGTCGTCCACGCTTCGCACCGCCACAGAGTCAGCAGGTGGGAGGCCAGCAGCGCTTCCAGGGCCAGTCCGGCTTGCTCGGTCATGGCCAGTACCAGTAGCAGCGCCCCCAGTTTCCTCGGGCGCCACAACAGCAGCGTCCTTAGGGTCAGCCACAGATGGGTCCAGTTCAGCGCAGCCAGGTGCAGCCAGGTCCAGTTCAGCGCACCAGCCCAGCCAACACTACACCGGTGGGTCCGAGGGTGTGCTACCACTGTGGCGAGCAGGGACACTTCGCCAACGTCTGCCCCAAGAAGATCCAGAACACCGCCGGGCAGAACCAGCAGGGCAGCGCTCAGAGAGTTGGGCAGCCGCAGAGTCAGCAGCAGGGTGGTCGTGCTCCGCAGGCTCTCGTTCGGGGCAAGGTCAACCACACCAGTGCAGAGACAGCAGAGACAGCTACTGATGTCATCGTGGGTACGTTCCTCGTCAATTCGACCCCCGCCACTGTTTTATTTGATTCTGGAGCTTCGCATGCTTTCATTTCTGCTGCTTTTGTGAGGAAGAATTTACTAGCCCTGAAACCCATGAAGAACACTATGCTAGTAAGCTCACCGGGAGGTGAACAGCGGGCTACTCTACGATGCCCCCATGTTCCCATCATAATAAGGGGGGTAGAGTTCAAGGCAGGTCCGATAGTACTGGAGACCCTGGGATTTGATCTGATCCTGGGTATGAGCTGGATGACCAGATATGATGCAGTGATCAGGTGTGCTACGAGGACCATCCAGCTGACGGCAGAGTCCGGTGACAAGGTGGAGTACCAGGCAGCCAGTTCCTCAGAGCAAGGCCAAGCAAATCAAGCTGAAGGGACATTGATTGAAGATATCAGGGTGGTGAGCCAGTTCCCGGATGTGTTCCCTGACGAGTTGCCAGGTATGCCTCCAGAACGTGATGTTGAATTCGTTATTGAACTAAAACCTGGCACTGCACCTATAGCCAAGAGGTCGTATAGGATGGGAGCGAAGGAGCTGGAGCAGCTCAAGAAGGAGTTGGACGAATTGTTGGCCAAGGGGTACATTCGTCCGAGTGCTTCACCATGGGGAGCACCGGTATTGTTCGTCGATAAGAAGGATGGTACTCAGAGGTTGTGTGTGGACTATCGAGCCCTCAATGAAGTGACCATCAAGAACAAGTACCCGCTGCCGAGGATTGATGATCTGTTCGATCAGCTGAGGGGAGCTTGTGTGTTCTCCAAGATAGATCTTCGGTCGGGTTATTATCAGATGAGGATCCGCCCGTCAGACATACCCAAGACCGCTTTCACTAATCGGTACGGGTTGTATGAGTTCTTGGTCATGTCTTTTGGATTGACCAACGCTCCTGCATACTTCATGTACCTGATGAACAGCGTGTTCATGGACTATCTGGACAAGTTCGTGGTGGTATTCATTGATGACATTCTGGTCTTCTCCAAGAATGAGGAAGAACACGAAGAACATCTGAGGTTGGTACTGCAGAGACTCCGGGAGGATCAGTTGTATGCCAAGCTGAGCAAGTGTGAGTTCTGGCTGAAGGAAGTAGCATTTCTAGGACACGTGTTGTCCAATGGAGGAGTGGCAGTTGATCCGAAGAAAGTCAGCGATGTGTTGAGCTGGAATCTGCCACGGGATGTGAGCGAGATCAGGAGTTTTCTTGGGATGCCCGGTTATTACAGACGGTTCATTGAAGTATTCTCCAAGATCGCTAAGCCGATGACTGCCTTGCTAGAGAAGAACGCCCCGTTCGTGTGGACAGAGGCATGCCAGGTCAGCTTCGAAGAGTTGAAGAAGAGGTTGACTATAGCCCCAGTGCTGGTATTGCCAGATTTGGCTAAGAGTTTCTCCATCTACTGCGATGCATCCCGTCTAGGACTGGGTTGCGTCCTTATGCAGGAGGGCAGAGTCGTGTCGTATGCGTCCAGGCAGCTGAGGAAGCATGAGCAGAACTATCCGACACACGACCTGGAGTTGGCAGCTGTAGTACATGCCCTGAAGATCTGGAGACATTACTTGATTGGGCACAGATGTGACATCTACACTGATCATAAGCGCCTCAAGTATGTCTTCACTCAGTCAGATCTGAACATGAGACAGCGCAGATGGTTAGAGCTGATCAAGGATTATGATCTGGAGATCCACTATTACCCAGGGAAGGCCAACTTGGTGGCAGATGCTCTGAGCAGAAGAAGTTATGTGAACAGGATTACGGGTCACTGTTTGCCTGAGGAGCTCAGCCGAGAGTTTGAGAGGATGAGTCTGGGATTCGTCACCAGCATCAACGAGATGGCAGTGGAGCCCACACTCGAGCAGGAGATCCGGAGGGGTCAGCTGCAGGATGAGAAGATCCGAGAGATTGTGGGGAATGTTGCATTGGGAAAGGCCCCTGGATTCAGAGTTGATGAGCAGGGAACTCTATGGCATGGGAAGAGGATATGTGTGCCAGACATAGCACAGATCAGAGAGATGATCCTGAGAGAGGCACATGACTCAGCTTATTCGATCCACCCAGGCAGCACTAAGATGTATCAGGACATCAAGGAGAGATTCTGGTGGTACGGACTGAAGCGTGATGTGGCGACTCATGTGGCATTGTGCGACACATGTCAGCGAGTCAAGGCAGAACATCAGAGGCCAGCTGGATTGCTTCAGCCGTTGAAGATTCCGGAGTGGAAATGGGAAGAAGTTGGCATGGACTTCATCACTGGCCTGCCCCGCACTCAGAGAGGATTCGACTCCATTTGGGTGATTGTTGATCGTCTGACCAAGGTAGCCCACTTCCTGCCAGTGAAGACCACCTACATAGGCGCCAGACTACCAGAGTTGTACATGGAGCGGATTGTGTGCTTACACGGGGTGCCAAAAGAAGATTGTGTCAGATCGTGGTACTCAGTTCACTTCACACTTCTGGCGGAAGTTGCATGAGTCCATGGACACGAAGCTGCACTTCAGCTCAGCTTATCACCCGCAGACAGATGGTCAGACAGAGCGGACCAATCAGATACTGGAGGACATGTTGAGGGCTTGTGCATTGCAGTATGGAGTCAGCTGGGATAAGAGTTTGCCGTATGCAGAGTTCTCCTACAATAACAGCTATCAGAAGAGTTTGCAGATGGCACCGTTCGAGGCATTGTATGGCAGGAAGTGCCGGACCCCATTGTTCTGGAATCAGACTGGAGAGAGTCAGGTCTTTGGTCTGGAGATACTCAGAGATGCAGAGCGGCAGGTGCAGGTGATCAGAGAGAACCTGAAGGTGGCCCAGTCCAGACAGAAGAGTTATGCCGATGTCAGACGGAGGGACCTCAGCTTCAGAGTTGATGATTTTGTGTACCTGAAGGTGTCACCCATGAGAGGAGCAAAGCGGTTCAATGTCAAGGGCAAGTTGGCACCTCGTTACATTGGACCGTTCAGGATACAGGAACGGATGGGCAAAGTGGCATATCGGCTAGACCTGCCTGAGAGACTAGCCGGAGTACACGATGTGTTCCATGTGTCCCAGTTGAAGAAGTGCTTGCGGGTGCCAGAAGAGCAGATCCCGATTGATGAATTGAATGTTCAGGAGGACCTCACATACGAGGAGTATCCGATCAGGATCCTCGAGGTGTCAGAGAGAGTGCTGAGGAACAAGACCATTCGGATGTGCAAGGTGCAGTGGAGCCGGCACTCAGCAGATGAAGCGACTTGGGAGCGGGAAGAAGATCTCAAGTCCGAGTACCCACAGCTCTTCGCTTCTACATCCGAATCTCGGGGACGAGATTCAACTTAAGGGGGGTAGGTTTGTAACACCCAAAATACTCAATTTTAAAATTTTTGGCATTTAATTAATTATTTAATGCTCTCACCTATTTTATAAAGGCTAAATAATAATTTTCTAAAATTTAAAATCAAATATAAGTGATAGAAACATTTATTGTTGCATTCATGCTGCTGCATTTATTTTTGTATTGCTTGTGATTCAAACGAGAATTTAAAAATATTTAAATTCAAATTTGAATCACTTTGTTTGGAGCTCTAGAAAAGTTGTTAGGCTCGTAGTTCACTTTTGCTCCCCGAACTCTTTTCCCAGTCCATTTCTTCCCCCTCTACTCCTCTTTCAGTCCGGCCCAGCCCCTCCTCTCTTTCTCTTTTCCAGCTCGGCCCAACCCCGCCGCGGCCCATCTCTCTTCCCTTCTTTCCCCGGCCCAACTCCCCTCTCTCCCTCTGGTTCAGCCCAGCACTGCTCCTCCTCCGCTCTTGGGCCCCGATTGCCGAGCCGGCCCAACTCTTCCGCGGCACAGCACCGCCACCAGCCCGCGCGCTCGCTCCGGCCCAGCCGCAGCCGCTCGCCCCGCCTCCCTCTCACTCACGCTGCCAGCCGGGCCCGCGCGTCGGGATGCCGACGTCATGCCGACGTCACTTCCCTTCTTCTTCCCCCCCCCCCGGTTTCCTTTCGCCGGCGCGCTAATGGCACGGCTCGCCCGGCCGGGCCGCGCGTAGGGGCCGTCTTTCCCCCGCGCTTACTTAACACGGCCACGACGCCGTCCCGCATCCCTCACCCCCCATCGCCCTCAACCCTAGCGCCGCCACCTCCAAATCGCGCCGCTCCCGAGCGCAAGCACACCCGCCGCCGCTCGCCGCCGTCGTCGTCTCGCCCCAGAACACCTTCGTCCCGATCAAGCTGTGGAGGAGCTTCGCCAGGCCACGAGGACCCCGCCAAGCTGCTCCGAGCCCTGTCCCGCGCACCGGAGCTCCGTCCCCGACGAACACCGACGACGAGCTCCGCCACTCGCCGTCGACCCACCCCGTCGACGATCTCTCCTCACCATCTTCTACGCAGGTAGCACCCCCGTCCCCCGCTGGTCCTTTAGCCGCGCGAATTACCCAAAACCGAGCCCCGACGAGCGCGCAATGCCTAGCCGGAGTCGGGCGGGCCTCGGTCGCCGCCGTGCGCCCCCCTAGGCTAACACGCGCACGTCAAGAACACCCCCAGTGGACTCGCCATGCTCTCCCGGTCCCGTAGCACTCAACCCCGTCCCAAATGATGGACCGAAGCTCGAGATTGACCTCGCTCCGGCGAGCCCCCGCTGCGGAAGCCGGCGGCGCCGCCGCCCCCTGCGTCTCGGGCGACCCCTTTTACTCCCCAGCCGTTAGATCGTGATCCGACGGTCCACGTTCGACCGAGCCCTGAGTCAAACCCGCCGGTACCGGTCAACTCTGGCAGAATTGCTAAAGAGCCCCTCGGTTTCTCCAAAATTAACCCGCGGTCCATTTTAATTCGAAAATAATTACAAATAGGTCCTGTTTTATTCGTTTAGGCCCCTGGAAATTTTAAAACTTTGCCAGCAAGCCCCCGAATCTTAGAAAGGCTATAACTTTCACGTTTTAGCTCCGTTTTGCGTGATTTTCGCGCTCATGTGTTCGTAGCGACGTGTAGAATATTTCTAGCTCCTGTTTTTGTACTGTTTTTACTGTTGGTGTACTGTTTCTAATAGAATTACTATTGCTTGCATGTGATGATTGTCTTGGAATGCGTGCGTGATGTTCGTGTCCAGTCGGTGAGCCCGTAGCGTTGGACTTCGAGTACGTTGAGGACGTGCCGGAGCAGGACTTTCAGCAGCAGCCGTACTCCGAGGAAGGCAAGTTATAGCATGGACAATCCTTGCTACCTATCTCACTTTTAATACACTGTTCATTACATACGCATGTGTCTAATATTGTTTACCATTAAGGTTATTTCCTAGCATTTATTTCCCTGTCCTTGTATTTCTATGGGTTTTTGCATATGAGTAGTATTTTTGCTAGGCGCAGCTACTGACACCATTATTTAATTGTTAATATTGACTTAATGGTCCACTTCAACATTAATGAATAAAACTTGCTTTTTAGCAACTTGGACTAGGGGGCTAGAGCATGTGCTGTGTGCTTTGCTCTAGTGTCTCCCTATAAGGACCGGTTCTTAAAGCGGCAACCCAGGAGCCTGTCGCCACCGCCGGAACTATATGGGCTCTGGTCTTGGTCAAGTAGCTTGTACGTCTCTAGCTTGGCAGTAGTTACCGAGGGGCCAACGGCGTTGTGGGAGGTACGGCGCTGGGTGATCTCCGATTCCACCGAGGACGGTAGCCCCGTCGGCTAGGTCACGTTAGACCCAGTCCCGTGTAGGAGTCTCAGCGATTGAGAACTCTGCACGTTGCGCAGTATGGGTGGAATACCCGCGCTCCGGACGCCATCGACCCCCTCACGGTGTGACTCCGTGGGCGTACTTCGATCTCGGTGCCAAAGTTTTCACCAGCGTATAGTACTCCAGCGGCTACTGACTTGTTAGGGTGTCTTGTGAAAGCCTCGTAGCGTCCCTATGCAGTCACACCTCGGAAGTGTTGATGTGCGTGGTTGGGTGCAAAGTTCTTTTGAACTTTTACGCGACTGGTGGGTAAAGGGCGAAACCTCTGCAGAGTGTACGATCTATCATGATAGCCTTGCTCAGGGTCACGAGCTGCCTGGATCCTTTTTTATTAGAATATGGTATTTATTCCTGTTTAATATCACTTACACCATTAATTGGGTTACAACTGGGTTCTCATTCATTTGTAGTAACTTGGATAAAGTTAAAACGAACCAACTAAAAGTGCTAATGCAGTTAAGCCAGTGTCTAGCCTTTTTGAGCCTTCATAACCCATGCTATACTTGCTAAATAATTTCCATTACTTACACTTGTTGTTATTACTATTTTTGGGCAAAATCCCGGACGGGTAACAGATTGGAGTCAGGCTGATTACGCTGTGGAGTTTCCGGAGGATCTGCCGTACTTCTGAGTTGGCGTTCCCCCAGTCAGAGTCCCTGTGGGATTGCGGCTACGCTTAGAGAGATGTATTAGTCTTCCGCTGTCCATGTATTTCATTTATGCAAAACTCTGATGTACCTGCTACTTTGTGTTGAGAAATAAGCACTGTACTCTGATTTTTACCATATTTGTTCGCTATATGTGTCTGTGGACTTCCTGGGCACACATATGGCCACAGTCGGGTTTTGTGTAAATCCGGGTGTGACACAACTACTCACGCAAGCAGAGTGCGTGCAAAGCTTGCGTTGAGAATGCAAGAGAGCAGCAAAAACAGAGAGAAGAGAGAGGTCTCCTAAAAGGAGTACCAGAGAGGGAGAGTCTGTTTATGTGTTCTGCTTGTGGGAGAGAGCCCTCTTATATAGGCTACCAGAGGAGGAGGGGGGATGAACCTAGACACTGCTTTGGAGGCAGCAATGGCCATAATGACGTCAGTTACTGGACAGCCCAATAATGCCATTAAACGTCATTAGTTACTCTCAGCCATCAAATCGGCAGTTACTGGTAACGTTTAAGACTCAATCAATGTCGCCACGGCCCGGCGAGGCGAGTGAGCGCGCGTGTGGCACGCCCTTCTCCTTTTACCAACTTCACAAGTGGTCCACAGTTGGTCCACCATTTAAGTTGGTTAGGATTCCCGTTGACTCTCCATCCGGAATTTAATTCCCTAGCATTTATTAGTGGACCTTTAATTCTTTGATTAATTGAGACTTAAATGGGCCAAGGTCCAATTAATCTAACAATTTGTACTTAGTACAACCACCGAGATCAAACCTGCAACCTCCCAAAACAAAGGGGCTACGATGGAAGAGATTACGTGCACATCAACCGGCTGCAGTGCGTGACTAGACATTACGTGCGCGAAATATCGCCTACTATGATGGAAGAGATATAGGTGCGTGTGAAAGGGGATACCCTATTAATTATTTTGGTCCATAAAGCCCATCTTTAGATGTTGAGGGGAGAAGGGATCCTATATGCACGCAAAATAGCCGACATCATCCATATATATACACATATTCAAAATAAAAAAAACATAAATCTTAAATCAAGAAAACCAAATTAAACTCCGATTGAACCATAATGTTTCTTATGGCAAGGTCTTCAAAATAAGATCTCACTTAATTATTTTTAGATGAATTTTTTTATCAGTAGAAATATTTTTATGACATATGCACACCTGAAACAAATTCAATAAACTTTGGAAACAAAATAATCATACTAATCAAACAAAATGTATTAGCTGGTAGACTAAAAAATTATAGCCCCGGAACAAATTATACAAACTAAAAAAATTATATGTATCAAGAAAATTATATGAACTCATAAAATAAACATATATACCTTGGACAAAGATACGAACTTACGGAACATGTATATGTATATGTGCAATAAACTATATGAATTCACATAAAAAATTGTATACACGTAGAACAAATTATACTTATAGAATAAAGATCTCTACGGTTGGAACAAATTGCATGCACGAACTCATAGAACAAATCACCTAGAACAAATCCTATGAATCCAATAAACAAAAATGTATACACACAAAACAAACTATATGAACTTAAAGAACAAATATTTATATACCTATAATAAATATATTTGCCAATTTGCATGATAAGTTTAATTATAGAAAGTAGGGGAACTATGAAAACTAAACAATAGAGCGAAATAATGGGATAGGCAAAGAAAAATAAATAAGAAAAAAGATGAAAAAAAGAAACAAGCATAAGACGGGGAAGGAAAAACCAAATGAAATGAAAAATTAACTAAAGAGAAATAAAATAGAAAAATGTATATGTTTTCTAAGAACACAGAAAAATGAAAAGAAACAGTTTTCTATAAGAAAGTAGAAAGGTATGAATGAATAGTATATACTGATACTGAGTATTAGAAAAGATGATATGAGAGATGAAAATAGAAAAGAAATAAAGAGGAATGAGAACCCAATTGTTGCGAGTTAAGAAAAGGAGGGAATTGTGTCCGGAGGAAAAAGAAAACTACATGCGAGACCTTGGGAGTATTAGTTTGTGACAATTTAATGTATGCTAGAGCGTCATAAAGCGACCAGGGTCCTGCATGTAGATTCTTTGATAAGAACTTAGGTCAAATATACTAAGCCAGGAATGCCTTCTAGAGCTAAGAAAAAGAAGCGAGAGGTCGAACAATGTTGGATCCAAAAGAATTGTTTGTTTTAGCTGCCATATGAGATAAAAGGACATGTTTCCAACTCCACCAACATCAACATATGCATATGTACCACCTCTGATTATTAGTATGAAATCATAAACATGCACATAATCCCAAAATCTTTTTAGCTAATTCAACATTAATCGATCAATCTCTTAACATATATATATATATATATATATATGAGAAAATGACAGTTATCATATGGTTCCTGAATGATTGTCACACCCGGTTGTAGAAAAACAAACCAAGTGTACATTGTATGTGTGCCAGGATCAAGTTTCACACATATAGTAAGCCAATAGTGAATAAAAGATAAAGTATCACGTAAAATAAATATAAATGACTTACGAGTCTATCAGAGTTATACATTGTATCCTGAAAATGAAGGCTCCAAACTTCACAGGCAATTGACTGGGGGTTGCGTATGCCTAGATCTCAGCACAATCTTCACCAACTTCACACAAGTTCTTCTTCTGAGCAGCGGGTAGCAAGGGTAAGTACACTTATGGTTGGTACTCAGCAAGGCCACAAGAAATAACCAGATATCAAATTATTATCTACTTCAAGTAAATTAATCATGCGAGGGTTCAAACCGCTCTTGACCGTGAGCGTGGCTGGTATATCGGTTTTTACACTCTGTAGAGGTTGTACACTTTTACGAGCCGCGTAAAAGTTCAAAAGAACTTTAAATCCAACCATGTTGTGCGGATTAGGCACGTATCACGCTACTGAGGTGTGACTGCATAGGGACGCTACGAGGCACTTACAAAGATTCCCTAATAAGTGCAGTCCGCTAAGGTTTCAAAATCCAAGCAAAGCATAAACCTCCCTAATGAGTCAGTATCTTAGCAAAGCATACTACTCAAGAGGACCGGGTTATACCTCATTGAACTCTACCCACGTGCCCTTTTGGTAAGACATGCACACACTAGAGTATCTAATTAGTTAGCCAAGATCAGAGCACATTGATCTTATGGTTGTACTGTTTTTCTGGGTGGTCACTCCATATTCCAATTAAAATAATCATGATATGTATAAAGCATAGGTAGAAGGATGGTTAGGGACACTTGCCTTCATGCAACAAAAATACCACTGCTCGGTCTTCAACTCTTGCACTTGCTCTTTTAATCTTCAAAGCACTCGACTGCGTTCCTTCTTCTCGTAGCAATCATTGAGCACAATCAAGCAAACATACAAGCAAACAAACAAGCAAGACTAAGGACAATACACCGATCAATAGAAAAAGCTTTAAAAGAACGCACTAGAGGATATGACTCGATGCTACGGTCACGCAAGTGCCAAAAACGCTGAAAACGGAGCTATGTTTGAAAAGATATGACTATAGTAAGATTTGGACCGTAAACAAACACAACTATATGCTTGATTAATTTTAATTAAATAAAATTATATGTAAAGGTTATTTCAAAGAATTACATTTGAATTTGTAAAACCGAAATAAACTTAATCACATTTCATTATAATAGTTTATGTTTAAATTATTCTAATTTAAATTTAAATTATTCTAATTTAAACATTAACTTGAAATAAAACCTGTGAGAGCATCTAATCGAATAACTTTATGAACCGCGTTGGACTAATCAATATTATAATTGAAACATATTTATGTTAATGTTAATCAATATTGATAATTATTTATGAAAATTCAAAGTTTAACTCTAATTAGCGTTTAATTAGAAAGCAAGTTTTCTTAAATATCATTAAGATTAATACTAGTTTATGGAAAATCAAGATAAAACTTAATTATAGAAAACTAATTGAATATATATTAATCATATTAACATTAATATGAAAAATGGGAGTATAAACCTTAATTGAATTTTAATTAAGAAAACACATTTAGGTAACATTTAATTAACTTAATATTAAATAAAATTTTGAAACATGACACATGATATAAATAACAGTACTAGATTGTAGTTTGAGTTGACACGAAGCTAACGCAACAAGAACAGACTAAATCAGATTAAAAAGTAGAAACTATGGACTAAACCGGATTTCCGGTATCTAAAACTAGCAGGTGGTTTTCTGTAAAAGAATATAAACTAAAAGAATATGGTAGAAGATTACAAGATTCGCTTAGAGTCTTACTAAAAAGGTTAATACCGGAAACGACGGAAGGCTCGGCGCGACGACGAGACAAAGAATGGGCATTGACAAAAGATATGGTTGTAAAAGACTATCTTAGGGAATCCTAAACAAGGGACCCCCTGTAAAGGCGTCTACGGTGTGTGTTTTTTAGAGGAGAGATGGTTCGCGCGCGTGTGTGTATATATATACATATATATATATGTATATATATATATGGAGAAAATCCCTCTAAAAAATATGGGACTAATAGGTGGTTTAATCCTTGTCAATACTAATGGGCTTTTAGATATATCCAAAGCACTAATGTGTTTTGAAATTTGGTCCAATAAAGTGATGTGACGGATTTAGACTAAACCAATTTAAATATGGGCCAAGGCTAGTTTACTAATATTTAAGCTCTTTCATTTTCGGAATAATTATTTTTCTGGTACTTACATAATTCTACATAAGTCTAGAATTCACATTTAAAACATGAAAAATACTCCAAAAACCCAAAAACTCTCAGGAAACTTCCTAGAGATAGAGTTGGACATGAGGAACCCAAATAATGTATTTGGAACTCATGAAAATGATTTTAGCATGTTCCAAAAATTGGAATTTGCTCTAGGGAAAATAGGAATAAATTTCAGAAAAATCTAGAAAATTTTCATTAGGCTTCTAAACACATTTTTGAAAACTTTACATACATAAAGACACTAAATGCCACCGGGATGAATGCAAGTCACATAACATTAAACCCATGTTGTTTCAATTTAATTTACACAAGAATTATTTTCCTATACAAAATTCCCTGTTAAATTATATAAACCTTAGAAAAATTTTAGAAATTCAAGAAAAATTTTGTATTAATTGTGCTGTCTATTCACATCCCAAAATCTAAGAATTTTGGGCGGTGTGACAATGATAGTGGTTTGAGATTCACCATACCATGTGCCAAGTGAGCACAATGCTGATTCAACATACAGTAAATAGCTTTGATGCTTTCCCGTAGAAACATGCAGTCCATGTTTATCCACCGTATCATGCTCACGTTAGCATTTTCTTCCAATTGAAACAGGGATCTAGTCACCACATCGAGTAGAAAAAAAATTAAAAGATTGGAAAATACTAATAAAATTTGTTTTCAAATGATTTATGAAAAAAATATTAGAGAACTTTGCAGAAAGTTTGGATGTTCTTTGTTTCTAAGGTGCAGAAATCATCACTTATAGACTTTCAAAAAAAACTTTTTTCTAAATGTAAAAAGACTTTCACTCAGAAACTTTGCTAAAATATTTATGTAGTCCGTTGAGAAGAATTTGATTTTTCTTAGATTACAACCAAGTGTGTGTTCTAAATTTGACATGATAGTTAAGCAAAAACCAATTGCATCGGTTCTGTACTATTTTCCGCTCATCAAATGCTCCCATGTGCATCGGAAGCAAAAAGAAAAATATGAGCGTGAGGAAGAGAAATTAATGGATACACTTGCAGCGCGTGTCTATATCACAACCATAACCATATGAAAGTGCTTTCCAATAGAGTCCAACAATCTATATCACAACGATAACCATATGAAGTGCTTTCCAATTAATTGTGGATTTTTCTGTGAATGTGCGCACCTAAAGTATTATTGTATATTATTATTATTATATTTTTCAATATGAACCAGATCGATAATACCATTTTGTCACAAAATCAATATGTTGGTAGACTAATTGTTGGTAAAAGATCTCGAAGTTCCAATATCAAACTGCAAGCACGCCTAAACTGTTTGTGTATTTGGCATTTCAATAATATAGCTATTCCTGTAATGAACATATTGTGTCAGGAAAAAAATGATATCTCGAATTGATGGCTAACTGTTTAACTGTAGGAAGAACGAAAACAGTTTCCTATTTTGATGCCTCACCTACTCAGTATGTCCATGGTCATCAATATTTCATTCATCCCCATATTTTGGAAATTGTTTCCGTCGTCTGTCCCTACAGTTAATCAGTTAGCCATCAATTCGAGATATCAACTTGACCATAGGAGGAGCTTTGCTTTACCTCCAATAATATCCAACTGTCCAACTTCCATCGACCTAGCATCTCATATATACTCCGTATATCGCTGTCACCTTGACTTCAATATTGGCATTGCACCCCGTTGTTCAGAATTCAGACAAGTACTAGAAACAGCTGGCGTGGCCTTGCCGCCCCCAAATTAGAGTGGACCAGTATCTTTTCCTGCAAATTTGCAATGAATGTGCTTAGTTTTTTATGCCAAATATTGATATGATAATAATTTTTTTGTACCATCAACAGAATGTCCCGATTCTTTTGTACAGTACTCCCTCCGTTCCAAATTACTATTCGTTGTTGACTTTTTCTCACCATGTTTAACCATTCGTCTTATTCAAAAAATTTGTCCAGATAGATGAAAAAATAAGTCATACCTAAAGTATATGTGATGATAAAGTAAGCCACAAATAAAAGAAATGACACTTATAAATTTTTTTGAATAAGACGAATGGTCAAACGTTACGAGAAAAAAATCAACAACGAATAGTAATTTGGAACGGAGGTAGTAGTATTGTGTAAAACCGATATGAATTGGAGAATGTGCAATGTGCGCAATCTATTATATTAATATAATATTGTTAAAAGGAGCCACCATATTCGTCGAGAGGCCCAAGAAATTCCGACGTTAATCTAAAAAGAAAGAATATGCATTATCGGATTTTAATTTTATGAAGATCTAATGGTCTAAATTAACCTAAAGAGTCTATACCAAATACAACCGATAAATATGCATAAATTTAGAATTTAAAAAAGCAAGAAAACTAGAATCCAATACGAAATAAAATAAGTAAATAAATTTCCATTCAAGCCCTAGTGTAGTTTGATCATAATTAATGGCATGCACCTGGGATTTTTCTTGCCAAGACAAAGCAATGGATCAGTCACTAGTTATTCGTGGATATAATGTAGTAGTTTGCCTGGAATTCTGATGACCTGGGCAATATCACGTGTCTCCTTTTTCTAGGACTCTAGCCGAATTGCCCTTTTGTGCGGCTAGCCTTGATTTTGAAATGCATTTATAGAAGTTAGATGACAATATCCATGCCTCATCGAAAATTGGTCTTCGTGTTAAAAATAACTTATGGGGCCGCATTGGTTGGTCCCTGCTCAACTCGCCTGTGGACACTTAAGCCGCCAGCTGGCCTTTCGGTGAGCTAGTGAACTACACCAAGGTGTTCAATTTACTCGACCCCAAGCAGTATGCGGATGTGACCATACGGTCAATATATGCAAAAATGATATTTTTTGAATCGGAAGCACAAGTGATCGATGTGGTTGAGGCGGAAAGCCAAGCCAACAGAGCGTGGTCACCAGCAGTTCGCCAGCGGCGAGAGTGGCAGTTTGGGTATTAAAAAAACATTTTCCCCGTCCAAATGCAATAACTTAGAAATATTTTAGAATTCCAAATGCAATAATGAAGGCGAATTGAAACGAAGACTCACAAAGAAATGGGACAAGATTGGACACTGACGCATTAGACCGATTCATTCGGTGTGGGTTTTTCAGGACACAGAACTTTGCGGGAGAAATCAATAGGAGCACCGATGCATTTCGGATGAAGGCACCGAATCAGTCGGTGTTCAAGGCCAAGTCAAAGTTCATCTTTGGAAACATCGATGCATCACACCGATTCATTCGATGTTGTATAAGATGGACACCGAATCAATTGGTGTGTGAAGGCAAGTTAAAGGACGTCTCTGGAAGCACAGAAGCATAAGACTGATTCATTCGGTGCTGAACAAAAGGTATACTAAACCAGTCGGTGTAGCCTGGCCAGAGAGCTGGCAGCTCTAGAAAGACCGATTCATTTGGTCTGTCTGGGCGCAACATCAAATCAGTCGGTGTAGCGCGTGGGGCCCAGGTGACAGCCACGCAACAGCTACCTCAGAACACCGATTTATTCGGTGTGCACTATTTGAGGGCACCGAATCAGTCGGTGCTGGCAGAATTTTTGCCCGTTGAAGCAACGGCTAGTTTCTTTGAGTTGGGCTATTTATACCCCTCCACCCCTGACTGTTTCAAGTGTGCTAGAGTTTGGATAAGTTCTTGGTATGTCTTGTACACTAAATTGAGTGCTCAAACAACCAAAGTGATTAATAAAATATTATGGCAGATAGCAACAAGGCTTAGATCTTGATTAGTGCTAGTTTAGGCCTTTTAGCGCATTGCTTTAGGGATTAGACTAGAGTTAGGCGAGTGTTGCACACCTCTTTGCTCTTGGTGCTTGTGTGCACCTTGTGTTGTAATTCTGGGGCCTATAATTCTTGCGAATCCCTTCAACCGAGTTTGTGGAGTAGCCGTCGGTGATTGTGAGAGGGAGGAGAGGCCCTCGGTGATTTGTCGAAAGCTCTACCAAGTGTAAGCGGCAACGAGCATCCGGGAGAGGCAAGGTGGTGACCCGCTCCGGTGTGGGAAGAGCCCATCGGCTATCCACGAAGTTACTTGACCGGGAAGCAAGGCCCTTGCGCGGGCATTCGCTCGAGAGAGGCTCCAACAACGAGGACCAGGCGAAAGCGTTGCTCTCCAATACCTCGGGATAAATCGCCGTACCGGAGTCTGCATTCTCTACCATTTGCATTCTACATTATTTCTCGCACTACTTTCCAGATTTACCTTTCCTAGAATTGTCATGTGTAGTTGATAGGATTGGAACCTAAGGTGTAAAACTTTTGAGCGATAGAAATAGAAACACATAGAAAACCTAGCGCACATTTAGAAAGAAATTAAAATATATGTTTATATGTGCTTGGAGGCTTAGTTTTTTAAACATCCAATTCACTCCCTAGGGTGTCACGATCCCTTGAGCTCTAAACATTGTGCTTGTTCTACTAATTAACTACAACTCTAACTACAACCATCCTAAGCTAACTCATTGTTACCGATTAATTTTCATGCGTGTGATGCTAAATTGTTGTTACTAAGTCTAAACTTTCAATTTACTAGTTGTTTTTTTTTCCTGAAAATACAACATTGTCAAGATAGATCTTTGCTCTAAATATAATGTCTTTTATAAAACATATTTTTGTTAAATAAGTTTTCTAAAAATCCATGGCACTGGGATGTACGTCTCCGTTAAAGATAAATAAACCACAAAGTCATACGCTCTCAATCCAAGCGTCCCGGCCCCCATATCTCGCCGCTCTACTACTGGGAAGGTCCCTTCTTTCGTTGGCTGCGCTCCACCGCCCTGCCATTGTGCCCTCACCGCCAGGCCGGTTGGCCCACCACCTAAAGTTCCACCGTAGAGCCTCGGTCGCTAACTTGCTGGCAACTTTATAATAGCTTCGTAATGATTTTTTTTTGTTTATCTAGTGGGGCCCCAAGTGAAACTACAAATTTTGCTTGAACCTTGCAACATAGGACCTCGATGTCCATTTCAGACCGTAGGGCCCATCATTTTTCTTGGCACCGCTTGCACGCTGCAGAGGGCCTATATGTGCCATAAAACCAAACCTACACTAACCGCGCCTCTACTAGGATGGCACCATATCCTGCTTGCTCCATAGGTAGGCCCTATTTATTTCCCTGCCCGCGCGGGCGAGCTCCTATCCATCGACCAAATTAACCACCGTACTCTGAGATGGTTCGTCGCGGCAGCAGCGCGAAGAGTGGAGTGCTGTCGATAGACGCACAGGCGGTGCCGCCGCCCGCCCCTGCCGAGGCGGAGTGCGACGAGCAGCCGGTGAGCCCGACGGGGCGGCTGTTCCGGGAGCCTCACTTCAACTGCTACATCGTGTGCGTGCTGGGCGTCGGATGCCCCATCGACCTGGCCGCGGTGCGCCCCGGTCTGGAGGCCACCGTCGCGCGCCAACCGCGCTTCTGCAGCGTCCACTACCAAAATCCTTCACATCCGCCCGCCTCCTTCGTCTCGGTCATTTTTGGACCCGGTGCTGATGGGGCTTCAGCACCGGGTCCAACGGCTAGGAGCGGGGGCGGCGCGTGGATGTGTCAGGGCGGACACATTAGCACCGGGTCGTGGCAAGACCCGGTGCTAATGCGCCCCCTTTAGCACCGGGTGCTGGCTGCACCCGGTGCTAAAGGGTGCACATTAGCACCGGGTCTTGCCACGACCCGGTGCTAATGTGTTTGAATATAGGGGCTTCTTCCTCCCCCGCCCGAGCCAGCTGAACACTTAGGCGCTGTGTTCATGCTGCTCGGCCGTGGGAGGGGAGGTGCTGCCCAAATTTTTTTCAAAATTTGTGAAGATTCTACTCATCTAAGGAGCACTACAAGGTACACTCTTTCATTCTCTAATGTTTTATTTAGCTTGTAATCCTTCTATGATTTAGAAATGGAGGGATTTGTGAATCAAAGTAAAGCTAGCTAGAGAGAGCTTGTGTTCTTTGAGGAGAGAGAGGAGAGAGCTTGAGTTCATGGTGGAGAGAGTGTTCATGTTGTGTTTTAAATGGAGAGAGAAGGCAAGCTAGTTAGTATTTTGTTTTGTATGACTTGTGAATAATTATAAGGCTTATAGTAATGTAGTTTTAGAAATTACTAGAAAATCAATATAAAATGCTAGAAAATCTTATAAATTAATAGAAAATCTTATAAATTACTAGAAAATCTTATAAATTACTAGAAAATCTTATAAATTACTAGAAAATCATTATAAAATACTAGAAAATCTTATAAATTAATAGAAAATCTTATAAATTACTAGAAAATCAATATAAAATGCTAGAAAATCTTATAAATTAATAGAAAATCTTATAAATCTTATAAATCTTATAAGGCTTATAGTAATGTTATATTTAATGAATATAGTAATGTAGTTTTAGAAATTTATTTATATAATGGAATATATATTATAATTTGTATTTACTTATATATTAAATTTTTTTATCTTTAAATTGTATTGTATATTTGTTATTGGTTAATAATGTAGATGAATAGAAAATGGATGTACGGGGACCCCCACGCTCAGGCGTTCCGTGATGGCCTTAGAACGTTTCTCGATGCCGCCGAGGCTAATAGGACGCCGTTCGGTTTCATGTTCTGCCCATGCACCCATTGTAAAAATATACAATCGTACAAACAAAGAGGTTGTCTTCAGGTGCATTTGATGAGGCACGGTTTCATGAGGAATTATTCTGTTTGGACGAAGCACGGTGAAAGAGGAATTCTAATGGATGAAGATGAAGAAGACGAGGCCGATGACGACATTCCGTTATTGGCTCAATACTACGGTTCCTTTGCATATGCTGCAATGGGTGATGCCGACGAGGAAGATGTTGCTCAGGAAGGCGATGCTCAGGAAAATGAACCTACTGATGGACTCGGGCAAATGTTGCGTGATGCCGAGAAAGACTGCGGCAATGATAAGGAACTGAAAAAGATACAGCGCATGTTGCTGGACCACAAGACTGACCTGTACCCAGATTGCAAAGAGGGGCTAAAGAAGTTGGGTAGCACACTTGAACTTCTGCAGTGGAAGGCAGCAAATGGTGTTACTGATAAGGGTTTCGAGGAGCTACTGAAACTCGTAAAGAAGATTCTTCCATAGGGTAACAAATTGCCATCGACGACGTATCAAGCAAAACGTGTTGTTTGCCCTCTCGGTTTGGAGGTGCAGAAGATACATGCATGTCCTAATGACTGTATCCTCTATCGCGGACAGTACGAACACTTGGATCGTTGTCTAGTTTGCACCTGCGCACGATACAAGATCAGGCGGGAGCTACCTTATTGGCAACGTTTAGAGGTCCGTAACGCGATTGATGTGATGCATCTGACGAAGAATCTTTGCGTGAACTTGATAAGCTTCCTGGGTACTTATGGGAAGCCAAAAGATACACTGGAAGCACGTCAGGATCTGAAACGATTGAAGCAACGGACTGATCTACATCCAGAAAAGAGAGACAAAGGACGCCAGTACTTGCGTCCTGCCAGCTTCACTCTCAGCAAAGAAGAGAAGGCAAGCATGTTTGAATGTTTGAACAGTATCAAGGTTCCGTCTGGCTAATCCTCCAATATTAAGGGAATAATAAATATGAAAGAGAAGAAGTTCACAAACCTGAAGTCTCATGACTGCCATGTGTTGATGACACAGCTGCTTCCTGTCATACTCAGGGGTGTGCTACCAGTTAACGTGCGGAAAGCCAATGTGAAGCTATGTGCATTCCTCAATGCAATTTCTCAGAAGGTGATCAATCCAGACCATTTAGATCAGCTACAGAACGACGTGGTGCAATGTCTTGTCAACTTTGAGATGATATTTCCACCATCCTTCTTCAATATCATGACACATCTATTGGTTCACCTCGTCAAAGAGATTGGTATATTGGGCCCAGTATTTCTACACAACATGTTCCCATTTGAGAGGTTTTTCGCTGTCCTAAAGAAGTATGTCCGTAATCGTTCTCGTCCAGAAGGATGCATTGCTAAGGGATACGAAACAGAGGAGGTCATTGAATTCTGTGTTGACTTTGTCGACGATCTTATGCCGATTGGTGTGCCCGAATCCCATCACGAGGGGAGACTTGGTGGAAAGGGCACACTAGGGAGAAGCTCGATGGTGATCAAGGACGTTGAGACATTTCGTAAAGTGCACCTCACAGTTTTGCAACAATCAACCTTAGTTGCTCCGTACATCGAGGAGCAGATGCAGATTCTCAGGGATGAAAACTCAACAAAGTCTGCGGCCTTCATTCAGCGTCTGCATAATAGTACTTTCGCCGATTGGTTGCGAAGACGTCTTATGGGTGTCGAGGGCATTGATGCGCAGCTAGCTTTTGTAGCTAGAGGTCCATCGAGCACGATCTTGACATTCCAAGGATATGACATCAATGGGTATACATTTTACACAAGAGCCCAGGACAAGAAAAGCACCTACCAAAACAGTGGTGTCCGGATCGACGCGACAGACACCAATGGCAATACAAACTCATACTATGGAATCATAGAGGAGATATGGGAACTAGAGTACGGACCTTTAAAGATCCCACTGTTCAAGTGCCAATGGGTGACGCTGACTGGAGGAGGTGTTAAAGTTGAAGCAGACTATGGAATGACGTTAGTGGACCTAAACAAGATTGGCTTTCTAGACGAACCGTTCATCCTGGGCAAAGCTGTCACACAAGTTTTTTATGTGAAGGACATGGCTAGCAGACCGAAGAAAGGGGCGGATAAGAAAGGTGGGGGTAAGCAATTGGACCCATCACAAGACGAGCCAAAGCGTCATATAGTTCTTCCTGAAAAGAGAAAAATCGTAGGAGTTGAGGACAAGACGGATGAAGATTATGATATGCTCGATGGCCGGCCTCCATTCTCAGTGGCTGATGACCCAAGCATCCTGTTAGCGGCGGAGGAGACACAGTATCTACGGCGTGATCACAATCAAGGAACATTTGTAAAGAGGAAGTTTATTAGTGTCCGAGTAAACGATGATGCCATGTAATTTAATTGCACTATGTTCCACCTATGTTCTAAGATTTTCTATTGATTTATAAGATTGTTTTTATTAATTCTAACATTTTATATTGATTTTCTAGTAATTTATAAGATTTTCTAGCATTTTATATTGATTTTCTAGTAATTTATAAGATTTTCTAGTAATTTATAATATTTTCTATTAATTTATAAGATTTTCTATTAATTTATAAGATTTTCTAGCATTTTATATTGATTTTGGAAACTGGGCGCCAACGAAAATTTGAGGCCTTTAGCACCGGGTTGATCTCAAATCCGGGTTGATCTCAAATCGTGGCTGCACCCGGTGCTAAAGTCCACGACCGGTGCGGCGGGGCCAAAGACCGGCCTGGCCACGGAGGCCGTGCGGCAGCTGGCCACGTCACCGGGCACACACGTGCCACGTCACTGGATGAACAAGAACAATTTTTCTTTTTAATCTCTGTATAAAAGTTGTAACTAGTCGTTCTCCCTCGTACAAACTCCAAAAAAGATCAGTTTTCTTCCTAAAAATTTCTAAAATCATACTCTATCAAGTTATGAAACTTATTAATGTTATTATTTTGAAAAATCTTCTCGTGTGAGACTGTTTGAACAATCCAAATTTTGAATTAAAAATGACAACTACAACCAAGGTTTTTTTCACACTAGGTGATGTCAAATGAAAAAGTGATGAATACCAAAGTTTCATATTTCATCATGATCTACAATCTTTATTTAGGTCATTTTATCATTTTCAAAATGGGTAATAACATGTAGTACAAATTTGACAAGTCTCTAACAAAGTTTTAGAAACTATGCGAGTGAATCTAGGATTAATGAACAATGTATACTACCACTTTCTCAAATGCAAAAATGACTTAAATAAAGATTGTAGATCTTGATGAGATATGAAATTTTGGTATTCATCACTTTTTCATCTGAAACCATTTAATGTTCCAAAATCTTTCTTTTAGTTATCAATTTTTGTAATTTATAAGATTTTCTAGTAATTTATAAGATTTTCTAGTAAGTTATAAGATTTTCTAGTAATTTATAAGATTTTCTATTAATTTATAAGATTTTCTATTAATTTATAAGATTTTCTATTAATTTATAAGATTTTTTATTAATTTATAAGATTTTCTATTAATTTATAAGATTTTCTAGAATTTTATATTGATTTTCTAGTAATTTATAAGATTTTCTTATTTAATATATATTTTTAATAGGTATTAATAACTGAATTAAAACAAGTATTAATAACTATATATTAAAAACTATATTTATAAGATTCCCAAATAGTAGCCCCCGGTGCTAAAGGCCGGTTTGGAAACTGGGCGCCAAACGAAAATTTGGGGCCTTTAGCACCGGGTTGATCTAAAATCCGGTGCTAAAGGCCCCCAATTTTCGTTTGGCGCAAGTTACGGCCTTTAGCACCGGGTGTAGAAGACCCGGTGCTAAAAGGCCTTTAGCACCGGGTGGTGGGAAGACCCGGTGCTGAAGGGGGGGCGTTTAGCACCGGGTGCTGTATAGACCCGGTGCTAAAGGGCCTTTAGCACCGGGTCGTGGCTGCACCCGGTGCTAAATGCCCCGGACCTATATAGGCCGGGGACTTCTCTCCCCTCCCTCACTTCACCCTCCTCTCCTCCAGATCGAAACCGCCGACGCCCCCTCGTCTCCTCAGCCGCTGCCGCCTGTCGCCGTCGCCCGTCGCCGCCGCCACCCGTGGTCCCCGCGCCGCGCCGCCGCCCTCGTCCCGGGCTGCGCTGCCGTCCCCGCGCCCGTCGGTCGTCCCCGCGCCCGGCCGTCGTCGTCCCTGCGCCCGTCGTCCCCGCGCCGGCGCCCCTCATCCCCGCGCCGCCCGTCGTCCCCGCGCCGGTGCCGCTCCTCTTCCCCTCGCCGCCGCCGCCGCTCGTCCCCGCGCCGCCGTCGCCCGCCGCCCATCACGCGGTGAGCCTCTGTGAAGCCGGCCTTCGTGCCTTGCGTGCATGTTTGTGAGCCGGCCTTCGTGGCGTGTACGTGTTTGTGTGTGCAGGTACCCGTTGCATGGCCGAATCGGCCATGCACATTTGCTTAGCGAACGTGTTCGGCCATGCGCATTTGGTTAGCGAACGCGTTCGCTAACCAAATGCGCTTAGCCGAACGCGTTCGCTAAGCACATACATTGAAAATATTAGAAATTACATTGAAATGTATATTGGAAATGTTATATGTTTGAAATGTATATTGGAAAATGCTTCATTTAAATGTATTGGAGATATTTACATTGAAATGTATATTGGAAATGTTATATGTTTGAAATGTATATTGGAAAATGCTTCATTTAAATGTATATTGGAAATTCTATGTATATTAGAAATATATGTGCTTTATTTAAATGTATATATTTCTTATCAGTTATTTTTAATTCTATGTATATTAGAAATATATGTGCTTCATTTAAATGTATATTGGAAATGTTATATGTTTGAAATGTGTATTGGAAAATGCTTCATTTAAATGTATTGGAGATATTTACATTGAAATGTATATTGGAAATGTTATATCTTTGAAATGTATATTGGAAAATGCTTCATTTAAAGGTATATTGGAAATTCTATGTATATTAGAAATATATGTGCTTCATTTAAATGTATATATTTCTTATCAATTATTTTTAAAATTATGTATATTAGAAATATATGTGCTTCATTTAAATGTATATTGGAAATGTTATATGTTTGTATAATGTATACTATCGCAAATGTTTATTATCGGAAATTCTATGGCGTACCCGAACTCACCGCGCACCCGAACCCCTTAGCGAATCCGTTTTTCGCGCACCGACCCCCTTAGCGAACCCTTAGCGAATCAATTCACACCGCGCACCCGAACCCCTTGGCGAATCCGTTTTTCACGCACCAACCCCCTTAGCAAAAATGTTAGAAATATTGGGAATATGTATGCTTTGTAAATATTTCTTATCAATTATTTTTAATTCTATAGATGGCGGACAACAACAACCCCGTCCCACCCATGCAAGAGGACAACAACACCCCTGTCCCACCCATGCAAGAGGACAACGACACGTTCTTTGCGAATCAACTTTTCAATATTGTAACCCAACCAATGTCCATGGATGATGTGTTGGGGATCATTGGAAGGGACGACAATATCCAGGGCGACAATGTTGCAAGGGCCGAAAATGTTGAAGGGGCCGCCAATGTCCAGGGCGAACGTGTCCAGGGCAGCACTATTGAAGGGGCCGGTAACGAGCCCTCGTCTAGTCAGGTGTGTATATAGATAACATAAATTTGTACTCTACATGTCAATTATGTATATCATCTCTATATCATCTCGTATATATGTAATTTGTGTAGGCCGCCTCTGCTAAGAAATCAAAACGATCGACCACGAAGAAGCTGAAGGATGTCAAGTTACACATCACCCGAGTGGAGAATGACGGGGAGCCAGTTGAGCCCCCAAAAGTGGCCAATAAATTTGTATCTCAGTGCGGGGTAATTATACGGGACAATGTGCCCATTAGTATCAGAAAATGGAAGTCCACAGACCCCACTGAGGAGTACGTGCTCCCCGATACAGAGAAGGAGATGCTATGGAGGGAATTAAAGGCAATATTCGACTGGCCTAGCACTCATGAAGCAGAACTGAGGGATTGGACAATGAAGAAGATGGCAGTTCTGTTTCAGGATTTCAAGAAGAAGTTGTACTCGCAATTTCTCAAAACCGGAGAGGCCCCGGATCCTGAGAAGTATAAGAAGATCACGGATGACGAGTGGGAAGCATTCCTTGAGTACAAAACCTCCGAAGAGGGTGCAACGGCTAGCGCTAGAAACGCTGGAAACGCCGCAAATAAGAAGTACTCTCATAAGATGGGTTCGGGAGGTTACAAGGCAAGCATCGCTAAATGGGAGAAGATGGAAGAAGATCTATATGCTAGAGGCATCACTCCAGCGACACATGACTGGCCCACAAGGACCAAGCATTGGTACTATGGTCATGGAGGCACCCTAAGCCCAACCGACGGCTCCTTAGTTTTTCCCGAGGACTTGCGAGAGCTAGCTCAGCGTCTCCTCGATATCCTCAGGGCATCTGAGAGGGGAGAATTTGTTGCTGATAGAGACAGAGATGAGCTAACCTATGCCTTAGGGAACAAGGAGCATCCTGGACGGACACGCGGCGTAGGCACAAGCATCTCATGGAAGAAAGGTTTCCAAGAGCACGCCGCCACCTATAGGAGCTGTTCGAGGAAGAAGGCCGAATATGAGCAGAGGGTGAGGGACCTAGAGCAAACGGTTGCCACCCAGGGTTCAAAGCTCCAAGAAATGGAGTCAGAGATGGAGCGACGGATGAAGGTAGCATGGCTGCAGATATAAAAAGCCACAGGCGGGACCGGTTCCACAGAGCCTGCACCTCTCCAAAAAGCCGCAGGCGGGACCGGTTCCACAGAGCATGCACCTCTCCAAGATGCGGCCCTTATTAGCCCTCCACAACAATATCAAAGCAGTCACGCTTCCACACAGGCCGCCGAAGCGGTCCGTTACACCGTGGATGAAATAACTCAACGGACCGCATGCGAGCTTGTCGTCAGGCAAAAGAACTTAGCTGTGGTGGTACGTATGCGACCTTAGTTCGTACTGCATACATTTCACCATAAATACCATTCATTTACTAACTTTCTTTGTGACTACTAACTTATCAGGTCGCATACGGTATGACCAAACGTGTGGAAGAAGGGAAAAAATGGCACTGCAATGACATTCCACATGGTTACGTACCTGTTGAGGTGGAGCAAGTCGTCACCAACTGGGAAGACTTGGAACTTGACATCCCCGGAGGTGACGGAGAAACAAAACTCGGTCAGTGTTCTCATTGCATCATTCTATGGAGCAAGGCAGACGTCGTCATACCCGGTACACCTGCGGCTACCAACAAGCCTCCGTCACCTCCAAGAGATCCACCGAATCATGATGATTCTCCGGGAGCTCCTGATGCAAGCCCGTCTCCTCCTCCGAAGAGGTTTCCGTCTCCTCCGCCGAAGAGGTCTCCGTCTCCTCCGCCGAAGAGGTCTCCGTCTCCTCCGCCGAAGAGGGGACGCCGCACTAAAGCCTCTGCCCCCACTCCACCAGCGAAGAAGGCGCGGAAAACCAGAGAGAAGCCCGCACCAGAGAAAAGAGCGGGTGAGAAGACTCTAGAGGAGCTCGAAGCCTCGGTCAAAGCAGACACAAAGAGGCAAATGGCCGAGTGGAGGAAAAAACCTGAGCCGGAGCCAAAGCTTGATCCCACCGTCGTCAAGTCATGCCTCGGTAATTTGAGCAAGGGTCAACAGAAGGAAGTAATAGTAACAGACTCTGACCGCACATTACTGAAATCTCGCCGGAAGCAGAAGGCTGCAGATAAGGAGGCGGGCCCATCCAAAAAGGTTCCTCAGCTCGGCCAGCAACCTCAGCGGCCCTTGGGTCCATTGCCATCTCTGGACGAGCTTAACATGCAACAAGTAATGGCCGAGACTGGACTAACCAGAGCGCAAGTCCTGGGGGAAGAAGAGGTGCCTGTAAACACAACGCTGAAGTGGCCGTTTATGCTTGGCGAGCCTATGGTCCCTCCTGAAATGGAGAGCAAGCTACAGACGAAGATGCGCCGATTCCATGAGTAGTACTTGGAAGAATCAAGAAGGAATAAACGACGCATGATCAAAGCAGGCGTGAAGGACCATGATTTCTACAATGGTGACGAGGATTGGGTCTGGCTGAGGTTTAAGGATATATATGAGCTGTACCACCGCGACGCCATGGACGTGGATTTGATCACCTGTTGGACACTGTAAGTACTTTGTTGTTGCTTATAATTCACAGTTTGAAAACAATAATTCTAATCTATGCTGATGCGGGCTTTATTTATTGCTTAACATATGCAGAATGGAGATTCAAAAATGTCGGAGATCCGGGATATATGACGTTGGTTTCGTGGATCCTCGAAGGATAAGTGAAAATATGATATTTATGAATCCTGAGGAAACATATGGAAACCTATACAAGTACATTAAGAAACAAAATTACTGCGACTCCATACTAATCCCGTACAACATCGAGTGAGTACATACACAAGCTTCTTCTTATACTGTCTGTGTACTATTTCATTTCTGATTATAATGTATACATGTATACAGATTCCACTGGTTCCTAATAATATTGTGTCCTGACCGGGGTGTTGTGAACGTCTTTGATTCATTGCACACTCCAAAAGAAAAACTACATGTTGACACCAAAAATTGGCACCGGGAAGAAGCTGACATGTGGGCCAGATTTGGTGGAAAGATACCATTCGGCTAGGAGGCTTTGCTGAGGCATTCGGCAGGAGACGCTCTGCGGTCGGGAGCGCGTTATCATTCGGCAAAGGTGAAGCATTCGGCAGGAGACGCTCTGCGGTCGGGAGCGCGTCGTCATTCGGCAGAGGTGAAGCATTCGGTAAAGATGCTCTGCGGTCGGGAACACGTCGTCATTCGGCAGAAGCGCTGATCGTATGGAAAGAGTACTCGGGAAGGCGTGATGACGTGGAATAAAAAGAAAGGCCGGTTCAACAAGGAATGCGATATGGACACGAAGATTCATCGTTTATTTTAGGGATAAGTATTGCAGTCGTGTCCGACTAGGAGTTGTATCAAGACCTGGGTATAAATATAAACCCATGGCAATTGTAGAAGAGAATCATCGTGATCAATCAACACAACAAACCGGCCCCGTGCCAACATCGAGTCCTTTAGTCGAGTCGTCGAGTTCTTCGAGAGGAGTCATCGATCCGTCGACCTCCGTAAGTACCGGCAACCTTGTATCAAGCTTAGTATCATGCGGTGGATTTAAGCTTTGATGCAAGTAGTCTTGTTACCATGCTTAGTATCATCCGGTGGATTTAAGTTTTGGTCTCAAGAAGGTTCCTCTGTTAGGTCATGAGCCATGCGGTGGGCTAAGATCTAGTATGGACCAAGTTATCGGCTCTGTTAGATTTCGGCAAGATCTAGCAGATTCATTAAGTTACCCCGTGTTGCTTCGTTTTTACTATGTGCTTAATTCATGCAACACACCTTTGCCCAATCTAGATCGGCTAGGATCGGCTTTGCTTTATGGTGCAACGATTCATCCCCTCATAGCCGAATCCGAAACCGATCTAGGTTGCTACGTGTCGCGGGTTCAAGCTTGTCGGCATTGTGTAGATCTTGACAGAACCGGGTATCATGCGGTAGATGCAGGTTTTTGGGTCGTCTTAGAGCTAATCATCCGGTGGATTAGAATTCGATTCGATCTGATAGATTTATCTTTACCGATTAGGCTTGTTCCTTCGTCATGGACCCCGATTCGGCTAAATAGCCGTATTCGGCAGTGCTCTCACAAGTGAACGTGTGTTCGTGGGTTTGCATTGGACAATGAATGCTTTTAACCTTTCACGATTAGATTGTATCATGCGGTGGATTGATCTAATCTGATTGGTGGTGTGGCCTCAAACGGGTTAGGTGCTGCTTTCGGCCTAACATCGTTTGTTGCCATACCTGACGGGTGCTGCTTTCGGCCTATGCATTCTTGTTTTAATGTAAATTCGTGACTGTGTCGTGGGTTCGTAACTAAACATTGAATGCTTTTAGCTTTTCATGGTTAGATTGTATCATGCGGTGGATTGGTCTAATCTGATTAGTGGTGTGGTTACAAACAAGTCGTATCATGCGGTGGATTAACTTGTTTGTTATCATGCTTGACGGGTGCTGCTTTCGGCCTATGCATTCTTTGTTTACTACGAATTTATGATCATGTTTCACCCCTTTATTTATCCATCATGCTCTGTTTCTTGTTAATCGGCTATGAGTATGTGTTCATTCTGTTGAAAGCCGATCTTTCGTCATGCTTACGTCACGCATTCGGCAGTGCGCTCCTTGCGTGCCTTGCCGATTGCCGAATGAGGTTTTAACTGCCGACAGATAGCTTCTCTGTAGCTATTTGTCTCTCAAGATTGGCTTCGATGCCGCAAATATGGAACTGTCTGGTCTCACCCGGCATGTTCCAGGTTTTGATCTAAACGTTTTTATTCCCTTTGTTAGTTTTCAGGCAAACTGACTGGCACGCTTCCGGATTCAAAAGCCCGGGCCACGTTTGAAGCCAGCTTGTTCGGCTTGCTGTGTGCTTGGCGTGAAGTGCGGATTTTACGTCAACACACTTTTTGGCACGCCCGGTGGGACACACGCAAGTTTTCAAGATGCCTGAGTTGAGCGACATCATGGATGTCACTTTGGAAGAATTGTCTGAGGAGCATCAACAGATGGTAAAGGTTGCTGCCAATCAATTCATTAACAAATGTTTACTGTCTTTCGCCAAGAACAGGAATGGTGCACCTTTTCTCAAGTCCGACTTGCCAAGAGTTCTCCTTCCTGGGCAGTCTGATTTTACTGAAGAAGAAGAAAGGGAGAGATTCTCGGGCTTATTATACAAAGCTTTGGGAGAGACAATGACCAATCACAATGCTGCATTCTTAAACAGTTTTCGGCATATAATGATAAGCATTTTTGGTCAGCATGTGGATAAACCCTTTGAGCAAATACATGGGCAATTGGGTGGCCCAACATACTTCAATGTTCAAGCACCAGTTCAGAAACCACATGGTAAAGGGAATGCTGATGAAACTGGAGGTTCTGGTACTAAAGATATAAATGGACAACCGATTCGGCAAGATCCTCAGCTTGCATTGCCGAAAACTCGCACATACGGTGATATGGCATTCGGCACCACAGGGAATCCGCCTGCTTCTGCTTACAAAATATCTCCCTTGAACAACAGACTGCAGAGGGATTTGTATGGAAACGGATATTCAGAGTTTATGGATTACAATGCTATCGACGCTCTTCCGAATCCTGGATATGCTGGTACTGCAGGTATGCTTGCTGGAAGACCAGGGAATCAAGATACCAATATCGACCTCATGGTGCAAAAAATGACCGATGTATTGCAAAATCAATTCGGTCTGAAGCCTAAAGGTCAGGGATACATGTACTCGTCTCCTTTCCCTGAATGGTACCAGAGGGTATCATTGCCGAATAGAGTCAAGGTGCCTACAGAGTTTACTAAATTCTCAGGACAAGATGATACTAGCACTGTGGAACATATAGCTCGATATCTTATGCAGCTTGGAGAGGCTTCGGCAGATGAGGCTTTCAGAATCAGATACTTTCCTTTGTCACTGACGGGTCCAGCTTTTACATGGTTTGCTTCTTTGCCTGCTCAATCGATTTGCACTTGGAAAGACCTGGAACAGAAATTCCATGCTCATTACTACATTGGCAGTACCGAGAAAAAGTTGGTTGATTTGACCAGCTTAAGGCAGAGGAATAATGAAACACCTACAGAGTTCCTCAGGAGATTTAGGGAAACCAAGAGTATGTGCTTTTCTCTGAACATACCTGATGATCAACTGGCTGGTATGGCTGTAGCTGGAATGCTGCCTGCTATTCGGGAGAAGCTATTCGGGATGGAGTTTGATGATCTGGGCCAATTGTCGCACAGATTGGCCTTGATGAGTAACCAGGCGTATGGTTTCAAGAAAGATGTCAGATTTGCTAAAAATAATGATGTGGCTGACATCTATAACCAATTCCTTGAAAGGGCAGACCAAGAAGATGAATATGAAGATAGCGAGGAAATAGCTGCAGCAGAGATAGTGTGGAGCAAGGAACCAGTTACAATGACTCAAAGATGGATCAAACAGATGAAGGGAACATATGATTTTGATGTAACTAAGGCAGACAAATTATTTGAGTTCCTGGTGAAAGAAGGCCGAATCAAATTGCCAGAGGGGCATTCTATGCTTCGGCCCGATGGAGTGAAAGATAAGAGGTACTGTGGGTTTCATGATAGAAGTTCTCATTCCATTAATGAATGCAGAGTCTTTAGGATGAAGATTCAGAAAGCTATCCAGGAAGGACATTTGAAATTTGACAACAAGATGAAACTGGATAGTAACCCTTTCCCTCAGAATATGATCGGGTTCTCGGTTAATATGGTGAATGCTGTTCCATCTGGAGAAAAGGGAAGATTAAAAGTTTTAACATCAAAGAAGGCAAGACAGGATGGTTCAGTTGATCCCACTCGGCAGATCACAATGGAACAGATTCGCCAGAAAAATCTTCGGTTCCCGAATAGCCGATTTGAAGTGGGCGAATCCTTTAAACCTAGAGTTACTACACGTATTCTCCTCAACAAATGGCAGCGTCAGCAAGAAAAAGAGCGTTTTCAAAGGCGTGAATACGAGGAAGAGGAAAGAAGGCGCGAAGAAGAAAGGTTTGAGGAAGAACAAAAAGAATATGCTCGAGAACAGGAACGTGCGCATTGGGGGTGTGCATTCTTCAGACACTGTTGGAACGAAGGTTTAAAGCTGCCTACAAGGAGTAATTGTCCTGAGTGCAATAACGGGTATGTCGAACATAGGCAAAATGTTGCCAATCGCCGATCTGTCCATGAAAGAATTGGTAGGATGCATCCTAGTGATGATCGGCGTTTTGATGATCAACCAAGAAAGAGACATGCTGATTTCAGATGGATTGATCATGAAGAAGAAGATCATGAGTATGTTTGGCAGAAAGGACAATGGTGTCCACCTGGTTTAAGAAGGAGTCAGAAGAGAAGAGTCCAACGCTTGAGGAATCAAGAATTAAAGCAAGCAAGGCCTAGGATGAAATCGATATGGCTCCCAAAAGACAGGCCTGACGAACATGGTCATTCGGCTCCTACATGCATGGTATGTTTCTTGCCGAATGAATTCATGGCTCCATCTAATCAAATTGTACAGGAAGAAATATTGCCCGATATAGATGATGCCGAACAATTTGGGTTAATGGCACAATTGATGTTGAACAAACAAGCTGTTTTTGAGAAGCCAACCCAGAATCGGCACATGAAGCCACTATACTTGAAGGGATATGTTAATGGCAAACCATTGACCAAGATGTTTGTCGATGGAGGAGCTGCTGTCAATGTAATGCCATATACCACATTCAGGAAGCTTGGTATGGGCCTTAGAGATTTGACACCAACGAGCATAATTCTAAATGATTTTGCTGGAAATCCTTCGGATACCAAAGGATGCGTGCACGTTGATCTGATGATTGGTTCCAAGACTCTGCTTACGACTTTCTTTGTCATTGAGGGCAAAGGGGCATATAGCTTGCTGCTTGGAAGAGATTGGATTCATGCAAATTGTTGTATTCCATCTACTATGCATCAACAGCTTATTCAGTGGATAGATGATGAAGTAGAGATTGTCCAAGCAGATGATTCAATAAGCGTGGCAAATATGGAACCAGCTTTCTGGGAGTATCAAGGCATAGATTGTTTCTCAGGTAAAGACTGGGGAGAAGGTCCTGTGGCACCAGCCAGCAGTGATCAACAGCCGATCGAAGCAGTCGGCTCTCATAGTAATTTTTGATGGAAAATCCAATCGATGGAACCGATGGAAAATTAGGACGTGGATTTGTGTCGGCCGATAAATTAGAAGAAGTAGACATTGGAGATGGTGACAAGCCAAGGCCGACATTTATCAGTGCTAACTTGGATTCGGTTTTCAAAGAAAAGTTGGTGACATTGTTAAAGGAATACAAGGATTGCTTTGCTTGGGATTATTCGGAGATGCCTGGTCTAGACCGTTCTATTGTTGAACATCGGTTGCCAATCAAACCTGGATACAAGCCTTACAAGCAACCACCCCGAAAAATCTACAAGGAAGAAGTGTTGGCCGATGTGAAAAAGGAAATTGAAAGATTACTAGATGCAAATTTCATTCGGCCCTGTAAATACGCGGATTGGATCTCTAATATTGTTCCTGTCTATAAGAAAAATGGAAAGATGAGGGTTTGCATAGATTTTAGAGACCTAAACAGGGCTACACCCATGGATGGATATCCAATGCCTATTGCTGATTCATTGGTTGATGCTGCTGCTGGATACAAAGTGCTCAGTTTCATGGACGGTAACGCGGGATACAATCAGATTTATATGGCATTGGAAGATATAGTAAAGACAGCTTTCAGGTGTCCTGGACACATAGGGTTGTTTGAGTGGGTTGTCATGACCTTTGGATTGAAAAATGCCGGTGCAACTTATCAAAGGGCTATGAATTATATTTTTCATGAGTTGATCGGCAAGATTGTGGAAATATATATTGATGATGTGGTGATCAAGTCTTTGGATCATGAGTCTCATTTGGCCGACATAAGGAAAACTCTAGAATGCACAAGGAAACATGGGCTTAAGATGAACCCGAACAAGTGTGCTTTTGGAGTTTCGGCTGGAGAGTTTCTGGGATTTTTGATACATGAAGGAGGAATAGGAGTTGGTAAGAAAAGCATGAAGGCAATTGATGAAATTGTTCCTCCAACTAATCTTAAAGAGCTACAATCATTGCTTGGCAAGATAAATTTTGTGAGGAGGTTCATATCAAACTTGTCACAAAAGGTGTTGCCTTTTTCCTCATTGTTGAAAATAAGAAAGGATCAAAAGTTTGTATGGGGTGACGAACAACAGAAGGCTTTCAATGAAATAAAAGAATACATGAAGAAGCCACCAGTATTGGTGCCTCCACAATTGAACAAGCCTTTCAAGTTGTACGTGGCGGCCGATGCCCAAACTATTGGATCGGCCCTCATTCAAGAATTTGAGGGGAAGGAAAGAGTAGTTGCATACCTTAGCCGAAAGTTACTGGATCCAGAGACAAGGTATTCGGCTATAGAGAAGCTTTGCTTATGTGTTTACTACTCCTGTACAAAATTTCGGCACTACTTACTACATGCCGAATGCATTGTGTATTCAAAGTTTGATGTGATAAAACACATGTTGTCTATGCCAATTTTGAACGGAAGGATTGGCAAATGGATTTTAGCTTTGTCTGAATTTGAATTGAGATTTGAATCGGCAAAGGCTGTTAAGGGACAGATTATCGCCGACTTCATTACTGAACATCATGATACATCAATAACTTTGCTTAACATTGTTCCTTGGGTGTTATTCTTCGATGGATCTTCATGCAACAAAGGTGGTGGAGCAGGTATCTTATTAATTTCACCCAAAGGAGAAACATTTGAGTTTGCTGTTCCCATTCAATCTGCTGTTACTAACAATCAAGCTGAGTATGAGGCATTGCTCAAAGGACTCCAATATTTGAAAGAAGCAGATGCCATTGCGGTTGAAATTTTTGGAGATTCAGAATTGGTCATAAAGCAATTGAATGGTGAATATGAGTGCAAAAGTGATACCTTGAGGAATTACTATGAAGAATGCAAAGAAATATTGAAGAGCTTTCGGTCAGTAATTCTACAACACATTCCTAGGGGGGATAATGGAGAGGCAAATAGATTGGCCCAAAGTGCATCGGGTTATAAAGAGCTTCGAGAAGTTTTTGCTAATGATGTATACGCATTCGGGAGTAATCTGGCAGAAGGTGATTGGAGAAAAGAGATTGCCGATTATCTGGAGAATCCATCCCAAAAGGTTTCTAGAAAGCTCAGGTATAAAGCTTTAAAATTTGTTCTTCTTGATGATAATTTGTATTATAAATCCCTGGATGGAGTGCTGTTACATTGCTTAAGTCATGAAGAAGCAAAAAGGCTGATGAGTGAAGTACATGATGGGTTGTGTGGAGCACATCAATCGGCCTACCGAATGAAGTGGGTTATTAGAAGAACTGGATATTACTGGCCGACAATGCTGGAAGATTGTTTTGAATATTATAAAGGATGTCAAGACTGTCAGAAATTTGGAAACATTCAGAGAGTTCCGGCATCGGCTTTGAATCCCATTGTCAAGCCATGGCCATTCAGAGGATGGGGAATAGATTTGATTGGCCAAATAAATCCTCCATCTAGCAAGGGGCATAAGTTTGTGCTTTTGGCAACCGATTATTTTACCAAGTGGGTTGAGGCAATTCCATTAAAGAAGGTGACATCGGAGAATATGGTTGAATTTGTTAAAGAACATATCATTTACAGATTTGGGATTCCTCAGACAATCACCACTGATCAAGGGACTCAATTTACATCTTCAGAATTCAGAGATTTTGCTGAAAGTATGGGCATCAAATTATTGAATTCTTCTCCTTATTATGCCCAAGCTAATGGTCAGGCAGAGGCTTCTAACAAGATTATGATTAAAATTATACAGAAGAAGATTGATCAGAAGCCGAGAAAGTGGCATTCGGTACTCAGTGAGGCTTTATGGGCTTACCGAATGGCTCCACATGGGGCTACACAGACGTCTCCTTATGAGTTAGTGTATGGGCATCATGCTATCTTGCCATGGGAGATACAATTAGACTCAAGGAGAATAAAGTTGCAAAAGGATTTAAGTTCTAAAGATTATAAAGATTTAATGATGGACGAATTAGAAGATTTGCATATGATTCGTCTCAGGGCCTTGGAGAATATTGAGAAGAACAAAATGCGAGTTGCTAAGTATTACAATAAGAAGGTGAAAGTTAAGCAATTTACAGAAGGTGATTTAGTCTGGAAAGCGATATTGCCGATTGGAACCAAATATGCAGCATTCGGCAAATGGTCTCCGAATTGGGAAGGTCCTTTCAGAGTGGTCAGATGCGTGCCTGGAAATGCATATATTTTGAAGACATTATTGGGAGAAGAATTTGCTTCTGCTATAAATGGAAGATATTTGAAAAGGTATTATCCTAGTGTTGAAATCGATCGGTGATTGATATATTAACTTGCCGAACAGCCGATTTTCGGGAAGAAATCGCCTTCAGAGCAAATGTTGACAGAAAAGGAAAATGGCCAGTACTGAATGTATTGCCCTTAGCACAAAATATACTACATCAGATGTTCATGCAAGATCACAAAAGATAAGTTTTATTGCCGAAATTCCATAAATCCCTAGTACAAACTACTGAAAGAGCCTGTTCAAAACAGACTGGGGATGAATGGAATCGGCAATGGCAGCACCATGGCCATCGAGACGATCAATGGAGACGTCAATATCATCGATGTCTTCTGGGCTGCCGTTGGCAAAACCGACCGGCATTCTGGAATAGTCGGTGTTGGTGTGCGTCGACATGGCGACTAAGCCTGCGGCAGTGCCCAGACGGATGCCGTGCGAGGCCACCTCATCGATGCGGCCCGCCACCGCTCCGAGGCGAGCTTCTGGTGTGTCCCCAGGAGCATTCACCTTGTTCGCCAGCTCATTCGCCAGCGCCTTTAGCCGATCGAGTTCGGCATCACGCGCTGCAAGTTTACAAAAGAGGATTGCAGATTAATATCATTCGGGGGATGAAATTGAGATAGAGCAGGTTGCAGGACTTACCGTCGATTACTTCGAGCAACTGTTTGCGCTCGTGCTGCCGTTCGAGATCCGCAATCCCGGCTTGCTTGGAGATGACCTCCAGCTCGCGACGAGAATCATCGCGCTCCGCCTTGAATCGACGAGCATCACCGTCTGAATAGCGGGAATCGACCGATGAGTGAGTTCGATTGGACGAACTCGAAGAGCCGGACGCCGCAGGAGCAGCGGCTGGAGCCGCGACTGGCGCACCAGCGGCGGCAATCCATTGGATTACCCTGGGAGAACAAAAAGATTCGTCAAGAAAGAGGGAGGAAATCTCGAAAAGGACGGAGAGAAGTAAGCAACTAATCACCTGCGGCGAGCGCCGGCACGACTTCCTTCGGCCTCATCGGCGACCGGGCGCCTCCTGTTGTTGTCGGCCATTGGGGTTCCTCGGAATTACTGTGGATGGGGAAGAGAATGGTTTGGACCGGCAGAAACTTGGAAGGCGAAGAACTTGGTGAAGAAACTGTGGGTTGCCTGGGTGTTTATTTATAGAACCCGCAGAGAAAATCATGGCCAAAGATCGTGGCACGTATTCCGAAGAGTTCGGAAGGTGGGAAGGATTTTCCAGCCGATCGGTTCTCATGTCGTTTTGGATTCTTATCGAGTCGTATTCGGCTTTGACTGGATGGGATTCGGCTATGTCATAGTTGAAGCGTTTTCGGGTCTAGTGCTATTAAAATCAGCTTTGCCGAATGAGTTACCCACAATGAAGAGAAAGCAAAAAATTTGGTGAAACTGCAAAGTTGGTAAGACATTCGGCTAATTAAATATTCAGTACAATTACACATCCAAGTACTTGGAGATTACATCTTTGGCATCAGATATCATTTTGTTAATAGTCTCCAAAAGATTTTTGCCTGCTTCTTGGGACTTTGTCAGAGCAGAGAGCTTTGTCTTGAGCTGTTTATCTTCAGTTAGAATGGCCGATGCTTCCTTTCGTATCCTTTCTGTCAGATCGGGGAGTTCGGCTAACTTCTTCTCATCAGCTTCGATTTCGGCTGACAGAACCCTCAGTTCGGCTTCTAGTTCAGCTTTTCTGGTCTTCTTCAGATCAAGTGTCGACTGCAGTCTAACTGACAATTCTTTGTTACTCTGAGCTTGAGTATGCAGGTCTTTCAAGGATTGCTTGGCTATAACTCTTCTTTGCTCTAAAGCTGGTTGTAAGGATTGATCTTTCAAAGCCTGTCTGACTGCAGCAAATTGTTGATCTAATTTAGAGATTGGTTCCAAGGAAGCTTGAATGTCAACGGGAAGATTGTATTCAATGGGCTCGAGCATATCTCTCAGAAGATCAGCATCCTTAACTTGATCCTGGATGTCTTGGTGCAGAAAGGAGAAAATTTCCTTTAGTTTTGTTTGGGTTTCTTCTGATAAAGTCTGACTGGAAGAAATTTCTTCTGCTTGTTCGGCAACAAGATCATCCAAGGGAAATGAGTAACTGGGTGATGAAGTTATTTTCTCCTGAAAAAAGATATTGCCGAATTAGTAATTGTCCATTAAATGAAGAACTTGGGAAACTGGGAAATTATCTTTACCTCATTTCTGATCTCTTGTATGGAAAGAGAGGGTGGCTCAAGCTCAGGTAAAACTGAAGCTGGTTCTTGATGAAAAGAGGAGCTCTCCGAAATTGGGTCCATTGAAGCTTGCTCTGTGACTAAAAGAAAGTTAGTGCCGATGAAAAGAGTTTTTAAAAGGACAGGATGGTGAGAAATTTTACTAATCACTGAATCATCGGCAGGTTCTGTGCTAATGGCCAATTGCTGTGATTTGGCCTGAAAATCATAAAGGAGTAGAAAAAATGAGCAAGATGAAATTAGCATTTTTTACTCGAGAAAGAAGAAATTTGACCTGTGCAATTGTTTTGCTGCTTATTCTTTTCTTCTTCATAGATAAAGGGGCAGTTAGAGAAGAAATTTTTCTCTTGACAGAAGGTGGTGCAGCAAGAGTTGAATCCAGGTTGGCAGGCCTAGACATTATTTGAGCCAAAGAGGGAGAATGATGCCCCAGAATAGATATTGGGCCTGCAGTGTTATATACAATTGCTCTGGCCAGAGGGGCAGGGACTATGTCCTGCAAGGTAACAGAGTTAAAAGTCGATGAAAGAGGATGTCAGTGGAAAAACAAATGGATTATAAGCATGTTTACCTCTGAATTCGGCTGATAGTCAGGCATCAAATCAAGGCAGAGAGGGTGGACTGGTACATTAAAGATGTGATCATGGATTTCTTGCCACCAAAGAATAAAAGAAGAATGAGCAAGTGCTGTTGGCACAAAAGGTTCAATCTGATAGATGGCTGCACAACACTTATAATCAAAAATTCTTCTTGTTTCTGTGGAGTCTTTGATGATCTGCCTAGGCTTGAGGAATTCATGAAAGAATAATCTTGGGGGCACTTGGCCACATCCTAATTGCCTAGCTACTATATTCGGCTGATAATATTCATATGAACTTTGAACCAGCCTTCCTCCACAAAATTCAGCTGGTAAGATGCAAGGCCGAATAAAAGTGTTGAAAATTGCTGTGGACTCTACATCTATGCATCCAGTCTCGAAGCTGAATTCACAAGGAAAAGTGAGACTGTCGTTGCCCAAGTATAGGAACCAGAGGGGATTGGTGAAACCTTTGAAGAAAAGTTCAAACAGTTCTCCAATGCTTTTGTTGATAGCAATAGTGGAGGCTGCTTCCCCATAAGTTTGACAGCCTTTGGTGCTCTGGGCTTCTGTTTCCTTATAATTGACCGAGGGAAAGTGTCGGCTGTTGAGGTCAATGGAGACAATTTGGTGCATGTACAATTGCAGCCACATCTGGACGAACCACCAGGGACCATTGACGCAAGAAATCTTCTTGTTGGTGTGCATCTGATAAATGGTTTGGTGGAGCATGTGGTAGACACTTCCCAAGAGATATTTCCCGAGAGGGATAAGTGTGCCTGCAGCCAAATCTTCAGCCATTACTATGTGATTCAGAGTTGGCTCGTTGGCTTTGCCGCAGAAGACAAATCTGCACAACCACATATTCAGAAAGGCCCTGTACTCAACATCAGTCAGAGGACCATCACGCATGTAGGTCTGGATGTATTTCTTATAGCCGACTCCAGTCTTCACCCCTGTCTGTTTGGAAGAACCTTTGTATCTGTATGGGTGTGTTGTCCCTGTAATGTTCAGGCCGGTTATCATGTAAACATCGGCCAGGGTTGGAGTCATTGGTCCATGACCAAAAAGAAAGGCGTTCATGCCGTTGGACCAGAAGTGACAGGCTGCAATCAGGAGATTTTCATTCTTGGGTGTTTCGGCTAAAGATAGCTCCAAGCAATGAGAAATGCGAAGACTGTCCCAATTCTGCGTCTGAGGGCTTTTATCTTCGAGAATCCTCTTGTACCAGTTTCTCCAACCAGCGATTGGGGGCAAAGGCCAGTTTTTGAATGAATCCTGCCATTCGTGAGGTCCCGACAGTGAAGTTTTGAAGGGGATCCTTTGAGACTCGGCCGCAATAATTTCGGAGGGATCTGGATTCCCTGAAGGGCCGAGGAAATAAGATGCGGATTGCTCCTCCGTAGGGATCAGGATTTCAGTGGTCAGAACCTATTGAGGACGGAAGAAGAGCGATTCGGGGATTCAAAATGCAGCTTGAAAAGAGTAATGCCGAATATGATTGAAGAAAACGAAACTTACTTGAAGAATTTGATCCTGGTTCGCCATTTGAAGATCGGAACTTGAAAGATTCGATGAACTAGGGTTTGAGTTTGAAAACACACTCTGAAGATTTGGGGAGCAGAAAACGGATGTCGAACGGACTCAGCCTGGAAATGTTGGGGATTCTTGGTCGATTCCGAAATAAAGATCACCTTTATCCCGAAATCGAAGGGGCATGTGTTGACACCAAAAATTGGCACCGGGAAGAAGCTGACATGTGGGCCAGATTTGGTGGAAAGATACCATTCGGCTAGGAGGCTTTGCTGAGGCATTCGGCAGGAGACGCTCTGCGGTCGGGAGCGCGTTATCATTCGGCAAAGGTGAAGCATTCGGCAGGAGACGCTCTGCGGTCGGGAGCGCGTCGTCATTCGGCAGAGGTGAAGCATTCGGTAAAGATGCTCTGCGGTCGGGAACACGTCGTCATTCGGCAGAAGCGCTGATCGTATGGAAAGAGTACTCGGGAAGGCGTGATGACGTGGAATAAAAAGAAAGGCCGGTTCAACAAGGAATGCGATATGGACACGAAGATTCATCGTTTATTTTAGGGATAAGTATTGCAGTCGTGTCCGACTAGGAGTTGTATCAAGACCTGGGTATAAATATAAACCCATGGCAATTGTAGAAGAGAATCATCGTGATCAATCAACACAACAAACCGGCCCCGTGCCAACATCGAGTCCTTTAGTCGAGTCGTCGAGTTCTTCGAGAGGAGTCATCGATCCGTCGACCTCCGTAAGTACCGGCAACCTTGTATCAAGCTTAGTATCATGCGGTGGATTTAAGCTTTGATGCAAGTAGTCTTGTTACCATGCTTAGTATCATCCGGTGGATTTAAGTTTTGGTCTCAAGAAGGTTCCTCTGTTAGGTCATGAGCCATGCGGTGGGCTAAGATCTAGTATGGACCAAGTTATCGGCTCTGTTAGATTTCGGCAAGATCTAGCAGATTCATTAAGTTACCCCGTGTTGCTTCGTTTTTACTATGTGCTTAATTCATGCAACACACCTTTGCCCAATCTAGATCGGCTAGGATCGGCTTTGCTTTATGGTGCAACGATTCATCCCCTCATAGCCGAATCCGAAACCGATCTAGGTTGCTACGTGTCGCGGGTTCAAGCTTGTCGGCATTGTGTAGATCTTGACAGAACCGGGTATCATGCGGTAGATGCAGGTTTTTGGGTCGTCTTAGAGCTAATCATCCGGTGGATTAGAATTCGATTCGATCTGATAGATTTATCTTTACCGATTAGGCTTGTTCCTTCGTCATGGACCCCGATTCGGCTAAATAGCCGTATTCGGCAGTGCTCTCACAAGTGAACGTGTGTTCGTGGGTTTGCATTGGACAATGAATGCTTTTAACCTTTCACGATTAGATTGTATCATGCGGTGGATTGATCTAATCTGATTGGTGGTGTGGCCTCAAACGGGTTAGGTGCTGCTTTCGGCCTAACATCGTTTGTTGCCATACCTGACGGGTGCTGCTTTCGGCCTATGCATTCTTGTTTTAATGTAAATTCGTGACTGTGTCGTGGGTTCGTAACTAAACATTGAATGCTTTTAGCTTTTCATGGTTAGATTGTATCATGCGGTGGATTGGTCTAATCTGATTAGTGGTGTGGTTACAAACAAGTCGTATCATGCGGTGGATTAACTTGTTTGTTATCATGCTTGACGGGTGCTGCTTTCGGCCTATGCATTCTTTGTTTACTACGAATTTATGATCATGTTTCACCCCTTTATTTATCCATCATGCTCTGTTTCTTGTTAATCGGCTATGAGTATGTGTTCATTCTGTTGAAAGCCGATCTTTCGTCATGCTTACGTCACGCATTCGGCAGTGCGCTCCTTGCGTGCCTTGCCGATTGCCGAATGAGGTTTTAACTGCCGACAGATAGCTTCTCTGTAGCTATTTGTCTCTCAAGATTGGCTTCGATGCCGCAAATATGGAACTGTCTGGTCTCACCCGGCATGTTCCAGGTTTTGATCTAAACGTTTTTATTCCCTTTGTTAGTTTTCAGGCAAACTGACTGGCACGCTTCCGGATTCAAAAGCCCGGGCCACGTTTGAAGCCAGCTTGTTCGGCTTGCTGTGTGCTTGGCGTGAAGTGCGGATTTTACGTCAACACTACAGAACATCATGGACATGATGACAAGGTGATGTATATTTTCCCCTACTTAATTCACCCCTTACACTCGCAATGACTTAACTCAATTTTTTTGTTCGCAGGGCCTGGATTCAATTTCGTCAAGAACACCCGGGTATTCAACATGAAACACTAAAATAGAACATTGGCTTTCCGGTAAGCAAGTAATTTGTACATGTAGGCCTCGGCTAATATATTATATGAATTTTACTTAATTTCTTTTGGTCAACAGTGTGCCAAACAGGGGCCGGGAAATAATTTATGTGCATACTATGTTTGCGATTACATGTGGAATTGGGGACATAAAAAGCTTACACAACACGATATTATGGTACATAATAATAAACACATTTCCATTATTATTAAGTGCACAATTATTGTCTCCAACTCGGCGGATTAAATATCTTTCAATTATTTATAAATTATAGATGTTGAACCTGAAGGAAGAGTCCCTAGAGCTAGAAAGAATTGACGCAATTGCAGAACAGCTCGTCGGATGGATCTGGGACGAGGTAGTCAATCCCCGAGGAGAATTCCACTCGCCAATACTGGAGGACGTGCCAGACAGTCCAACAAGCTAGTCGTCAATCTTAATTAAGTAGAAAATACAGTTTAAATATATATAACTCGAGTTGACATGCATGAATATCTACTTTTGTAATATATATGTCTTCTATTTTAATGAAATGTCAGCTAATATGAATATAGAGTCGGCCGAATACGCATTAGAATACACGTATTAGAATATATACGTATATAGACGTGCATGCATGGCTACTGAAAAAAGCAAAAAAAAAAGAAATCCGGGGCCTTTAGCACCGGTTGCAGACAGCAACCGGTGCTAAAGGCAGGCCCTTTAGCACCGGGTGCAGCCACGACACGGTGCTAAAGGCCCTGCTAAAGGCGCTGCGGGGCAGGCCCTTTAGCACCGGGTCGTGGCTGCCCTTTAGCACCGGGTCGTGGCTGCACCCGGTGCTAAAGGGGTACCCCTTTAGCCTCGGATTAGTTGCACCGGGTGGGAAACCCGGTGCTAAAGGCATTTCCCACCCGGTGCAGATGTCGATCATTCTGGTAGTGGTCAGGTGATCAACCGGTGTCATAGCTTGCTTACCTTTTTGTGTGGCGTAAATAAAACGGAGAACGAGATAACGATGAGCAACATATATGTCCCTTCAGTTTCTTCAATTATCCCCCCCCTCTCTCTCTATATATATATATAAATATATATAACCTATAGTCTATGGCCCGCCATAGAATAATTCTATAGCCACTTTGAGTTACTATAATTACTATAGTAATTCACGAGATTTTAGTAACTTCTTACTAAGTAATTTACTATAATATAATGGTAAATATCTCCATGTGTGTTATAGTAACCCAATTACCATAAATATGTATTAAAATTATAGCAAATTACTACATAAAACTACAGTAAAAAGAGGTGGCTACAGAATAACTATTCTATGGCCGGCCACAGAGTATACCTTCCATATATACATATATATATATATATATATATATATATATATATAGGACGAGTTTTATCTACACATAAGTGTGTAGCTACACCCACCATCAGTATACCATTGTACGTATGTCCGCATACTAGTTTATCATTTTTAGTATGTTCATATACTAATTCTAAGATATTAAAAGCGAGTTACACGAAAAAATTTCAAAATTAACCCTATTTTTAAATATATTTTGATTATACCTTTTATAATACTATATAAAATAGTATGTCCATATACTTAATGTATGCTTACATACCCAACGTATATATCATCACAGATAATATAGTATCATCATATAGTACATGTACATACTCTTCGTCGGATCAAATTCATCATGTATCATGAGATACATATGTGGGTGTAGCTACACGCGCGTGTAGAATGACTTTTTCCTATATATATATATATGATGAGTTTTATCTACACATGCGTGTAGCTACACCCACCATCAGTATACCATGTATGTATGTCCGCATACTAGTTTATCATTTTTAGTATCTTCATATACTAATTCTAAGATACTTAAAAGCGAGTTACACGAAAATTTTTAAAATTAACCCTATTTTTAAATATATTTTGATTATACCTTTTATAATACTATATAAAATAGTATGTCTATATACTCAATGTATGCTTACATACCCAACGTATATATCATCACAGATAGTATAGTATCATCACATAGTACATGTACATACTCTTCGTCGGATCAAATTGATCACGTATCATGAGATACATACGTGGGTGTAGCTACACGCGCGTGTAGAATGGATTTTTCCTATATATATATATATATATTTCCTATATATATATATATATATATATATATATATATAGTAGCGCTCTCTGTGCAGTGTTTTATTGTTTGTTGTAGAGTCCACGACCACGAGGGTGCCATTCTTGATTGGATTTCCTTTTTACGAGCCATCATTTATGAGTTCATACTCATTTAGTGTTTTAGTGGTGGCCTTGATGGGGATAGCTGGAATAAAATTGGAATAATCCTAGTGCTGCGCGGAGAAAACATGCAAGATCCGATCAATATTTTGTTGGGTACTCCTGTTCCGCCTTCTTAGGTTTCTTTTCTTCGTCTGTTTGGAATAACCATGGACCTGCGAGTTGAATACCACATTTCCTTTTCAAAAAGCTTGAGGTAGTAGTAGGACTGCTTGATTTCTCATAGAAAACCGAATAAATTGCGAACACTTGAATATTATATTAACAGTGGAAAATTAGTTTATAGTATACACAAACACGCAAAGTTGCTATCACAATATATTCTGTTCCCTGTGACTATAATACAGTTCCTAATTAAGACTAGTGACCATGCCCCATTAATTATGAGTTGGTGCAATCCAAAATGGCTTGGCATGGCCAATCTAGACAGCGTACGTAAGGTGTAACTAATCATCCTAGATCAGGATCCAGCTGCCACGTCGGCCAACCATAAGATCTACTACGTAAAAAGATATCCTGCTTGATCTCTGCATCCACAAAACATGGCAGTTTTACTTCACTGAAAAGCTGACATTGTAACTGTGCTCTTGATACTGCCTGTCGAGGTGGGAGGAAGATATTGTAATAACACCGTACCATGATGGCGCAACAACCTCTAGACAGCATATGCTACGGGCCGGGCGCAGGGCGAAGCGAGTGGCACAACGTACGTAGGCACCTAGCTTGAGGTTTGGCAATGCGGTGGCTCCTCTCGATCGAGCGAGGTCCAGGCAAAGGACGTCTCGGCCACGACCATTGAAGAAGCAACCGAAGCGAGCGCGTCAGCTGCTGAAGGAGCGTGAGGCAGGCGGTGGCCGCTAAATTAAGGAGCTAGGCGTGACGACCAGAGCGGTTGCGGGCCGCGGCTCAGGCAGGGAGCCAGAGCCATGTCCACACCCTCTTCATCGAGGACATGCCCCACAGCAAATGGAAGAACAAAAACAACATCGCCATATCCTAAAACAAAACGACAAACTGAACCTTCTCATCTGATTCCCAAACACACCCGCCCCAACATGCAATGCATGCACCCCATACGCAGGTGTTTGACAAGAGTGATGAGGTGGGCGCGAAGCCGAAATGGGTACGCAATGCGGTGGATCTAGATGACCACATAGTCATCCCGGACCTGGACGCTGCCGCTATCTCCGCCGACCCCGACAAGGCGCTGGAGGACTACGTGTCGTTGCTTGCTTCTGATGTATACTTTATAAAATGTTGTCTGTCTCTTATGTGTCAATTAAGGCCCTATCTAAGATGATGGAGTCGAACGGTAGGGATAACGGCGCGAAATGGGGAAACTAGCTTGGCTTCATGATGATTCCATTCGATCTCGCGAGGCACGAGGACCCTCTAGAGTACGTCCGGCGGGGTGCCAAGGTTGCTCGCAGGAAGAAGAGCTCGCTGGAATGCGTGCTCACCTACTGGAGCGCCATGGCCGTCGACAAGCTCTTGGGCATCAAGGTGATCGATCTCTTCGCCAGACTGCTAGAGGCAATAAGTTGCCTAAGTGCATGCCTGATTAATCCTGTCTTGCATTGGATTGCAGGCGGCAGCGTCTCTCTGCTACAGGATGTTCACGCACACCACCTTGCTGTTCTCCAGCACCGTCGGACCAATTGAGCGGGTTGTCTTCTACGGCCACCCCATCGTCTACATTGCCCCGGCTGTCTACGGTCTCCCAAAGGTAACCAATAACTAATTCTCGATCGTGTCGATCCTGTAAACACCTCTGCACTGCGCAAGCGCAATTGTGCCTGCTAAATAAAGGACTTTGAAAGTTCGAATTAGGACACAAGATCCTCTCTTGTGCAGCAACTCTCTCTTTGCATGGAAATTTGAATTCAAAAACAAAATTGAATCTGAAGAGACTAGAGACGCAAATTTAAACAAACCAATTTGATATAATTTATCATTGCTTGTTGTTTTTTGGATCGCAAACCAATGCAAGGCCCTAAGCGTCCACTACCAGAGTTATGTGAACACCATGAAGCTTGTCATCGCGGTGGATGAAGCCCAGTTCCCTCAACCTCACAAACTTCTCGAAGACTTCGCCGAGTCTCTCAGGCTTATTCGGGACGCAGCTGCTTCAAGAGAACCATCATTGGCAACATGAATGGGTGTTTGATTTCCTAAGCTCGTTTTATACACTAGTCTATCAAACCGTGCATCTACACGGGCTGCATTATTAACTATTTAGTTACATTATATTTAAGCTTTGTAACATTAGACATTGTCGTTTGCTAATAAAATATAATAGTTCACAAAATCTATATGCCTCTATTAAAGAAGATCTTGTTTTCTCATCAAACTAATTGGAAAAGTACAATCCATAATATGTATGGAAGTACTACTATGCTAGAGTAGTACAAATACACAAATATGTTTATAATTTTAAATTTTTTTCTCGTCATTACAAACATGTGAAAATAACCCATAAGCCAGAATTGTATGAATTGTCCTCTAAAATTATCATATTGTAGGTGCTAGGCGACCAACTGAAATAATGGAGCTTCTTCCCACAATACATGAAGATATTAGCCGATATGGGAATTTAGAAGTAGCTTATTTAAAGTTAATAATTACTCATGATGGCAAAGGGGTAATTTATATGCAAGTCTTGGGGTGATTTTAGGGTGTTTTTCATAATGGTAGAGTGGGTATTTTTTAGAAATCACAGTTGATCCAATGGCTACTATAATGAATGGTGATTGGAGTCTATCGAATTGATGGCCACATGTTTCTGTTTTTCTTTTTTTTTTGAGAATTTCTATAATGTATCTATTTTTCTAGCGTGTCTCATGAGAATTAACATGGATGCCTCAAAAGGAGTCTCCAATAAGTAATAGTAAGATGCTACATATTTATGTAATGTTGCGTGGAAAATAAAAGTTCTTGCGGTGGCATACATGAAGTAGAACGACAAAGGTGCTCTGGTTCACCTCATGCACCTAGGTCTTTTTTCTAGACAAGGAAAAATTTCTTAATTTCTAAGGTTTTTACATCGAGTTAATACAAGACCTTGAAAAACATTTCTCGGCCTCTACATAACCAGATGCACACAACTAAAAGAAATAAAAGAGTACAGACATGCTAATGACTATCAATCCAAAGACTAGACCGCCACCCATGTGCCTGGGTAAAAAACTCCTTGGTCACACACGCGTCAATTGTAGTAATGCCGCTGCAACCAAATCATAAATAGTGTATGAATACCTTGGTCCTAAATAAGTAGTGTATGCTTATGAGGTTTTAGCAAGAAATTGTGCGTATACATTTCTACTACCTATGCTCAAGTTTTGTTTATCTCGAATTTTATGTGCCTACTTCTCATTTACAACAACCGGTCCTATAGTCACTGAAAACATGGACATTTTCCATATGAACGCGATGACAGTTGCCATGATTTCCGACTAGATTAGCAAGGTTTTATTTGGGGGCCGCGAGGGAGAGCAAACTGGCCTAGTTTTGGTGTGGATGCAGTAGCAGGCTGGCAGCAGATACGCCACCAGCGTAGGGGAGATGATGGATCTGGAAGTTTCCCCACTGATCGAGGTGGGAAGGAGATAGGTGGAAACCATGAAGATGATCAACAGGATAGGAGGGAGATAGACGGAACACCGTGAAGACCATCAACACGAGGAAGAACAGTACTTGACCACAGGAAGAAGACACAATCTCATTCATCCATTCCCGACCGTGGCCAAGGATTCTCGACTGAACTCATCCTTGTATTAACTTGATTGTTGAATAGCATCACCCTATGCACAATGTTAGTTAGTTCCTCATATTTGTTGGTCTATCCCTCCACATGGACAATGACTTAGAGCCTAACAAAGTGTATCAAGAAGCCCACACATCCAATGCTTTGGTGTTTGAAACAATGGTTGATATCACTTCACGAGGGAAAGGAAAGCATAATAAAACCCTAGACTTCTCTTTCCCAACGTTTACGTTTTAGAGCATCTCCAGCAGCCCCCCAAAAAATATTTTCCAATAACATGCTAATGGGGATAGATGTTCCAATTTTGTTTCATGGTTGTTGGGGAGATGCTTTTGTAGTTTCCCAATAATCTCATCCCAATCCAACAAACCTATTGGGAGAGCTCCAACTCCCTGCTGGATGCTGAAGCCTCTAGGCAAATGATTCATTTTAATCTAAAATATTATATACAACATGACATATATATATATATATGAATGACAACAAGAACATGAGCAGCCATGATCACAGTGCAGCTGCGCCGCCAAGAACTAGTCATAGACAACAACTCATCGAAAAGTAGTGGGCAATCACGCAAAAGCCTCTAGCTAGTCATCAAACCGTGATTAAAAACTGCAAAATCCAGGCAAGCACATCTGTACGGTTGTGTCACGGATTGGCTCAGCTCGGTAAGCGAGTGCAAGTGTGGCACCGTTCTATTCCTTCTTCAACATTTGAACAAATGCAGACAAGCTCCACCTTATAAATTAGTTAGGGGACACTCAACTTTCAAGGTGGTTTATTACACCATGGGCCTACGGACTTATTTAATTAATTGGTTTCTGATTAGGCCCTGGACCCAATTAATCTAACATTGGATTTGTGTCAAACATGCTGAGATTGTTCTAGCTATAATTAGAGTACTTCGATGTGATAAGTTGGTTTGAGGATTGGTGATTGTAGTTTTAGCACTTAGCTTGGTATGGTAGATGATTAGTTTAGGTGAAACGATGTCCAATTGATATACTGCTTGTCTTGTGATGATCAAGCACTTGTTGAAAAATCAAAATTAATATTCTGCTCCCTTTGATATTAATTGCAATTGCTTGACTTGTGATATTTTTACTGAACTAGACTATAACAATTGTGAGTGATTACCACAGCGGTGCAAGTGATGTAGTATATCCCTTCGGTTCCAAACAGAAGACATCATGAGATTTTTCAAACAGATTAGCATTGAATGAAAAGATAGTTCTTCCCGTACTGTCTATTTAAAGGCACGTCTGCTTATTTGAAAGGGTAAGGCTGTTCGTAGTGGTCAACCTCTACTCTACCCTCTAAAAGAGAATATCTTGTCCTGGTCATCAAGATTCTCCACTCTCTATCACTTTTTTTCGCACTCGTTCATACCCTATCTCCACTCTCTATACCAACTATCAGCTTGTGGGACCCACACTTCATAATTTTTTAATCTTTTTCCTCCTGTCTCTCTCCCTCTCCCATCTTCCAGACCTCCCCTCCCCTCCCCACCGCCGCCCACCGCCTCCCCGTGCTGCCCCCTCCTCCCGACGCCCTCCCCTCCCCTTCCCGGCGGCGCCCACCGCCTCCCCGTGCCGCCCCCTCCTCCCGGCGCTGCCCACCGCCTCCCCTCCCTCACCCTCTCCCACTCGCGGGGGCCCGGACAACGGCAGCCAAGCTGGCCGGCATGCGCAAGCTCAGGGCGGGCTTGCTGGTGGGACCATGGGCAGGCACTAATTGCACAATTTTATTACTAAATGTAGATAACGAAATGCTACAATGACGTATTTATTACAAAGTACAAACTTTGTACGTCCCGAATTGGGATCTAAGCAAGGCCCTGGATGTCAAACAGCGCGGCGTGAGGTCACTATGCTTCAGCTAGGTTGCCACCTGCTAGCTAGAGATAGCTAGCTAGGTCTTATTTAATTCCCTGCCCTGTGCGAGAGCCCCAGCTAGCAACCAAACCTTGCATGTTAGGCCTTGTTTAGTTTTCAACTTTGGCATGTTAAAGTTGGCATTTTGCCATTAATACGTCACTGTAGCATTTCGTTTGTATTTGTAAATAATTGTCCAAGCATTGATTAATTAGGCTCAAAATGTTCGTCTCGCAAAGTATAACAAAACTGTGCAATTAGTTTTTGATTTTATCTACATTTAATACTCCATGCATGTGCCGGCATTTTGATGTGATGTGAATCTTCTTTTTACATAATGAAATTTGGAGGCAAAGTTGGGGAACTGTTGACACGAAAACGCGCCAACAAACTCGAAGCCGATCAAACGCGCAGCACGGCCGTCACAACGGCCAACTCCTGAGCTCCTCGGGCAAACCGGTCTGACCGGTTCCTGAAACCGGTCTGACCGCTTTCAGGCAGGAACTCGTGAAGACCTAGAAACTCGAGCTCGCGAGGGACCCCGTCGGAGCTCAAGCAAGCTAGGGTTGCTCTAGGGTCGGCAGGCCACCTAGAACGCCCTTGAACGCCGTAGAGACGAGCAAAGAACAGAATATGGGGGTTGGAAAAGATTAGGGTTTGAGAGATAAAAAAAGTAAAGGATAAACGTGTTTGATTCGATTGGAATACATCTCAATCGGCCTTAGCCTTATATTTATAGGCCGGGGAAGTCTTACCCCTTTCGAACAGGTTACAATATGGGATTAAACTCAGAATCCTAATCCTACTCGAATTACAGAACCAAACCGGTCTGACCGGTTTGGCAAACCGGTCAGACCGGTTTGGCCGGGCCAGAGCCAATTTTGACTGTCAACACATGCCCCCCTGCGTTTTTAGTGAACTTGAGAACTAAAAAGCAAGTAATTACAATTCAGGAGCTAAAATTTATGCTAAGGGCGATATCAACAATTTATCGGCTATTGGTCTTCATGCGTCTTGCCAAACACTTGGATAGAATTTCTTCAAGTATCTTCCGTTGATAGCTTTAGGCAAATGATCTCTCTTCAGCGTCTCTAGCATGTAAGAATTCCCAAAAATGAGTTTGACAACTCTATAGGGTCCTTCCCAACTTGGTGACCATTTACCAAACTTGTTGCTTTTCATCCCAATAGGCAAGATCGTCTTCCAAACAAGTTCACCAATCTGAAAATATTTTCCTCGTACTTTCTTGTTGTAAGCTTTAGCAACCCGAAGCTTATCTTTCTCAATCTCCTTCAAAGCTTTCAATCGTTTGTCGGTTACCTCATCAATATTGTCCAACATCAAATTGTGGTAATCAACAGCATCAAGGTCATTTTGTTTAGCCAATCTATAAGCGTCCAGATTTACCTCAACGGGTAAAATGGCCTCTTGACCATACACAAGCTCAAAAGGAGTAACTTTAGTAACACCATGTCTAGATATACGATGAGTCCATAATGCTTCGGATAAAACTTCATGTCATCTCTTAGGACTTTCTTCTATCTTTTTCTTGATTAATTTGATCAAAATTTTATTACTTGACTCGGTTTGTCCATTAGCCTGAGCGTAATATGGAGATGAATTGAGCAACTTAATTCTATAGGATTCGGCGAATTCACGTACCTCTTTAGACATAAACGAAGTACCTTGATCCGTTGTCAAAGTTTGAGGAATACCGAATCTATGAATAATGTTTTGCGTAACAAACTTAATTACCTCTCGATGCGTCATATTCTTCAAGGGAATCGCTTCGGTCCACTTAGTGAAATAATCTGTAGCAACTAACACAAAACGATGTCCTTTTGATGATGGAGGATTAATTTGTCCAATAAAATCCAATCCCCAACCTCGGAACGGCCATGGCTTAATAATAGGATGCATCAATGCAGCAGGAACAAGTTGCAAATTTCCAAACTTCTGACATTCCTCACATCCTTTGTAATATTTGAAACAATCTGCCATCATAGTAGGCCAATAGAAACCGGCTCGTCTAAATAACCACTTCATCTTTGGAGCCGATTGATGTGTACCACAAATACCTTCATGGACCTCACCCATGGAAACTTTGGCCTGATCCAAATTAAGACATTTCAACAGTAAATCTTCGACGTTTCGACGATAGAGCTCATCGTCAAGCAAAACGTATTTAAATGATATTCGCCGAATATTTCTTTCCGCACCACGACCAGGATCTCTCAAATAAGTAGTAATAGGCACCCTCCAATCCTAATCTTCAACTTTGGATTGATTAGCATCATCCAAAGGATTTTTGCTTCTGTCAGGGGATGAAGCGGTCAGACCGGTTTCAGAACCGGTCAGACCGGTTCTGGCAGTCAGACCGGTCAGACCGGTTTCTGAAACCGGTGTGACCGGTTCGTCCAGAACCAGAACCTCGGCTTTCGTTTGCATCGGTTTTTGGAGATAGAAATATTTCTTTGTAACCATATAACCAGATGCTTTCTGAACCAGAGTATTTGCCTTGTCATTCTCTTCTCTTGGAATATGTTTGATAGTAAATTCATCAAAAGAAGCAATGATATCAAGACATCTATCAAGATATGCATTTAATGAACCATTATAACATTGGCATACCTTTGACACTTGTTGTACTACCAGGAGCGAATCACCAAAAACCTCAACATGTTTTATTCCCATGTCTTGCAAAAATTCCAAGCCAAATAGAAGAGCTTCATATTCAACTTGATTATTGGTTCGCTTTTCTTCCAATCGGTTTGAAAACTCAAAGACGGCATCACTTGGAGAGATCAAAACAGCACCAATTCCTTGCCCATCATTGCAAATCGATCCATCAAAGTATAACTTCCATGGGGTACAAGTAATATATCCGACGTCGAAGTTGTTTGTATCATTTATCCGATGTTCAACAATAAAATCAGCTACAATTTGGCCTTTCATTGATTTTAAAGGTTCACAAGCCAAATCATACTCAACTAAAGCATAAGCCCATTTACCGACTCTTCCACTAGAAATCGGCTTTTGCAACATATGTTTAATTACATCGGTTTGGCACAACACGATGCAAGTGCTAGATAATAAATAATGCCTCAATTGAGTACAAGCATGGTACAAGGATAAACACAACTTCTCAATAAAAGTATACCTTGTTTCTGCATCGATGAGCCGTCGGCTTACATAAGCAATCACATACTCCTTGTCGCCGATTTCCTGAGTCAAAACAGCTCCAATAGTTCTATCTTCAGCCGCCACATAAAGTCTAAATGGTACTCCTCGCTTAGGCGCCCTAAGCACCGGTGGTGAAGACAAGTACTCTTTGATCTTCTCAAAAGCTTCTTGCTGTTTTGCCCCCCAGGTAAAATCGGCTTCATTCTTTAACCGAAGTAAAGTTGTAAAAGCATCGACCTTTCCAGACAAGTTAATTATAAATCTTCTCAAGAAATTTACCTTGCCTAGAAACTTTTGCAAATCTTTCTTGCAAGCAGGAGCTTCGACTTTCTTCATAGCTTCAATTCTCTTGGGATCAACTTCTATGTCGTTCTCATGAATAACAAACCCAATAAACTTTCCAGCCGAAACACCAAAAGCACATTTGAGTGGATTCATCTTCAAGCCATACCGTCGCATCCTCTCAAGAGCAAGTTTTAAATCGGCTAAATGAGAATCCAAGCCATCCGATTTAATTACGATATCATCAATATACACTTCCACAATAACACCAAGTAAATCATGAAAGATTAAATTCATAGCCCTTTGATAAGTTGCACCGGCATTCTTTAATCCAAAAGTCATAACCACCCACTCAAATAAACCAATAAATCCCGGACATTGAAAAACCGTTTTGTGCATATCCTCTTCGGCCATGAAGATTTGATTATATCCAGCATTACCATCAAGAAAACTAACAACACGATGCCCAGAAGCTTCATTGATTAAGACATCGGCTATAGGCATAGGATATGAATCTTTCGGAGTGGCTTTATTAAGATCTCTAAAATCAATGCAAACTCTAAGTTTTCCCGAATCTTTCTTTTCAACGCGAACAATATTAGAAATCCACTCCGCATAGCGACAAGTCCGAATAAAACCAGCATCTAGCAAACGATTAACTTCTTCTTTTATTCGGTCATAAATAGCGGGATTAAAACATCTAGCCGATTGTTTAAAAGGTCTAAAACCGGCTTTTATCGGTAAACGATGCTCAACTAAATCACGACTCAAACCCGGCATCTCACGGTACTCCCAAGCAAAACAATCGACATACTCTTTCAACAAATTTATTAACTCGGCTTTAAACTCAGCCGATAAATTTTTGTTTACAAAAGTTGGCCTAGGAATAGTACCATCACCAATATCTATTTTTTCTAAAGGGTCGGCTGACGTGAAACCCTGACCCAACTTATCCATATCACCGAGATCTTCAATGGCTTCAAACATACTGGCCGAATGTGCTCGATGATGATCAATTCGGTCTGACTGGTTCCCAGAAGCGGTCTGACCGGTTTGGCTTGATCGGCGCTGTTCAGGTCTAAACCGGTCTGACCAGTTTCCAGAAGCGGTCTGACCGGTTTGTCTCTATTGATTTGTTTGCTCCATTAATTACAGCAAGTAATTCAACCGATTCTTCATCGGCTTTAATGTAGCAGCAACAAAACCATCCTTGGTGCAACTGATCAGCTCATAGTCGGTCAAATCCATGCCCGACAAACATTTGACCTTCTCATTTGCACTAAGAGAATCGGAATCGGCCGTTGCAACGAAGGAAGAAGTATCACCATGTACAACTTCAACTTCATCGCCGATCCACTGAATAAGATATTGATGCAAGGTAGATGGAATACATTTATTTGCATAAATCCAATCTCGACCAAGGATTAAACTGAAGTTACCTTGCACCTCGGAGACGAAGAAAGCCGTAGCAATAGTCTTGCTCCCGACGGTCAACTCCATAGAAGCCACCCCCTTGGCACCAATGGGATCACCTCCACCAACTCCACTGACCGTCATGTTTGTCTTGATCAATTCTTCGTCTTTTCCGCCAATCTTCTTGTAGAGAGAGTATGACATAAGATTTACAATAGCTCCACCATCAACCAACATACGAGAAATTGGCTTCCCGTTGATGTGCCCTCTCATATATAAAGCCTTGAGATGATTCTTTGATTCACTAGGCTTCTGAAAAACAGCATCTTGAGGCCCAAGTTGGAGGTGAGAGACTTCCTCCTCCGGTATCACATAATAATCAGAAGACAAATATACAACATTGATTTCCATGTTGTTATGTTCTGGAGAAGGCTCAAAATCAACTAATTCTTCATCTTCAACCATTGGAGGAATTGGCGGAGTAGTATCGATGGTTGAAGTAATCTCAGCTCCCGCTTCTGTCGTCAAACCGGTCTGACCGGTTCCAGAAACCGATCTGACCGCTTCTGCAGCGGTGGGCTGATCAAAACCGGTCTGACCGGATTCAGAAACCGGTCTGACCGGTTGTGCTGCTGATTGCACAACGGGCTTAGCTTGCCAGATCTTGGTCTGAGGGATCATAGGCCTGTAATTGTTGAAGTATTCATCCCTCAGCTTCTCAGCTTCCTGTTCCCTTTTTTCTTTGTTCCGCAGGCGTTGTAACTTCCGCTTCTGCGTATGAGTCAAACCAGAAGGACACCACCTTGGTTGGAAGACCTTCTTTATGCCCTTGCTACTGCTAGCCTCATGATCATTAGCTATGACCGGCTTTTTGACTGGAACAGGAACCGAATTTCCAATGACTATCGGCTTTCTACCCAAATCTTGCATAGCCACTAGAATACTGCCAATTGTTACAATCCCACTGGTTTTGGCTTGCACGTCCTCCTTTTTCTCCTTGACACGGTATTCTTGCTTAGGAGGAGCTTGGAACCTTTGCTCAGACCGAAACCGGTCTGACCGGTTTACAAAACCGGTCTGACCGCTTTTGGGAGCAGCCGAAGGACCTGATTGGTATGAGCCCAATCGGTCATATACCGAAATCCCAGTAACGTCACCACGGCGCTTATAAGCTATAGAATTGATCCAACGCTGTGGTGACCTCTGTCTCTTTTTTGTTGGCCGATCAACTTGAACGGCCTTTGTGTACTTGTTCATGAGCTGAGAGAAAGTAGGTCCATGCTTCAGAACCCTTCCTTGAACCTTTGGCTCATTAAACTTCCAAGTACCCAATTCCGGGCGCTTGGGCTTGAAAGTCCTTGGACAGTCTGGAGACAAACCGGTCTGACCGGTTTGGGAAACCGGTCTGACCGGTTTCGCCTGACTAGCGAACCGATTCTCTTCCAAGGAACTTCCTTGCCCCCCGGGCCTTGATGTGTTAATTGTAATCTTTAGAGACTCTTCACCATCAAGAGTTCTCCCAATCATCACTGTTCTGACCGGAACTTTGTCATTAACTTTTCCGGCCTTGGGTCTCCAATCACCACGTTCTTTCTCTTAGCTCCATCGGCTTGTGACGGCCGAATCAACACCTTAGTATTCAAATCCAAGGTATGAACAGGGAAAGGAGCCTTATCAACTTGCATTTCAGCTAATATTAATCGACCTTCATTAAGGGCCGATTGTACCTGTCGTCGAAAAACATTGCAATCGTTGGTCGCATGAGAAAAAGAATTATGCAACTTACAATATGCACGATTTTTCAATTGATCGGCTGGTGGAATTGCATGAGAAAGTTTAATAAATCCATTCTAAAGCAATTCATCAAAAACACGATCACATTTGGCTACATCAAAAGTAAACTTAATTTCCTCTTGCCGATTTTTCTGAATCGGCTTTAATGAGGGACAAGAACCAAATTTACTCTTTGATGACCAAACAAATTCAGCAACATAAATTTCTTTCTCATCGTCCGAACTATCAGAATCATTATCAACAATATGCACATTCGAACGATGAGATTTAGCAGACTCTTTTGAATTTTTAAACTTAAGCTCTAGACTCATAGCCTTCATTTGCAAGTGATTAATAGTAAGGAAATCAGAACCCTCTAGCTTTTCCTTGAAATGAGACCGTAAGCCCGCAAAAGCTAAATCTGCTAAATCCTTTTCAGAAACAGTTATGTTAAAACATCGGTTCTTAACATCTTTAAATCTTTTGAAGTAATCAAGAACCGATTCTTCTCGGCTTTGCCTAACCGATGTTAAATCAGACAATTTAGCCTCGTTTTCTCCGCTAAAGAAATGATCATGAAATTTGCGCTCCAATTGAGTCCAATTTTGAATAGAATTAGGAGCAAGCGAAGAAAACCATGAAAAAGCAGTTCCAGTTAAAGATAATGAGAACAACCATACACGCAATGGTTCATGATATGATGCTTTTCCTAATTGCAAGACATATTGACTAATATGTTCCCAAGGAGTTCTATTATCTTCGCCGCTGAATTTAATAAAATCAGGAACACGCCAACCATTAGGATAAGCAACTAAATCAAATTCAGGCGGATACGGTTTTTGATACAAGCGTGAATTACCCAATTCAAGCCTGAGTCTTGTTCTAAGTGTATTAGCTATATCTTATTTAAACTTAGCTAACTCAGCTTGATAATTCTCATCACCTCTGTTTTGTGGAAAACGGGGAACATTATTCATCGCGCTTTGAGAAGTATTCGGAATCGGCCCGTGAGACGCGCCAGATCCGTGGGGTATACTTCCCACAACCGTAGTGCGTGGAGTAGTGTAAACAGGACCAGAAGCAACCGTATTAGATAAAACCATCGCACCCGGTGCCCCTGCACCCATGGAACCGGTCTGACCGCCAGAGGGGGCCAAACCGGTCTGACCGGTTGTGAAAACCGGTCTGACCGGTTCGTGGACCGAACCAGGGTGAAGTGATTGTCCCGCATAGAAATTCATCGGCATGCCTAAATTAGGATCTAAAACATGTTCTGGCACGCCTGATGAGCTAGGATTTGGGTTAGGTAATTCATTAGATTCTACGTTATTTTTACCTTTATCAGAATTACCCGACATATTAGCAATCAATTCACTAGTAACAGTTTGTGCAGCAAGCAATTTATCATCCATCATGCGAGTAATTTGCTGCATCAAATCAGAGGATTCGCCAGTTACCTTTGGAAGTTCTTCAACCTGGTCGTTTGCCAGCTTGAAAGCCGGCATGACGAATTCCTCCACTCTCTTGACAAGACCACCGCGATCTTTTTTGAAGCCCTTCAAGAATTGCGCCCTGAAGTGCTCCTCAGCAATCAGGTACCGCTTCCGCTCCTCGTCCGTGAGCTCTTCCATCATCGCGGTGATGATGTTGTCTTTGTCAAGGTCGCACGTTGATCCAGACATTATTGGAGTAGATTGAATCGGTCTTGAAACCAGATTAATCTTTCCCCAGCGGAGTCGTCAAAAAGTATGTTGACACGAAAACGCGCCAACAAACTCGAGATCGATCGAACGCGCAGCACGGCCGTCACAACGGCCAACTCCTGAGCTCCTCGGGCAAACCGGTCTGACCGGTTCCTGAAACCGGTCTGACCGCTTTCAGGCAGGAACTCGTGAAGACCTAGAAACTCGAGCTCGGGAGGGACCCCGTCGGAGCTCAAACAAGCTAGGGTTGCTCTAGGGTCGGCAGGCCACCTAGAACGCCCTTGAACGCCGTAGAGACGAGCAAAGAACAGAATATGGGGGTTGGAAAATATTAGGGTTTGAGAGATAAAAAAAGTAAAGGATAAACGTGTTTGATTCGATTGGAATACATCTCAATCAGCCTTAGCCTTTATATTTATAGGCCGGGGAAGTCTTACCCCTTTCGAACAGGTTACAATATGGGATTAAACTCGGAATCCTAATCCTACTCGAATTACAGAACCAAACCGGTCTGACCGGTTTGGCAAACCGGTCAGACCGGTTTGGCCGGGCCAGAGCCAATTTTGACTGTCAACAGGAACTAAACAAACAAGGCCTTACTCCAACTTGGAACAATGTGTTATTTGAGCGTGTCAGCCGATCCGGATATGGGTTGGGCATAGAATCTGACATTGTGCCATCCCCATTTCAAAACACACAAATTATTCAGTGGCATATATCTGAATTCTTTCCAAGTAAACAGCAATGTATTAATAAGCATAATAGTAAAAGGTGCTCTGGTACACATCATGCGCATACCTTAAGTCCTATATAACACAGTGCGCTAATTGAGTATATATATGATGAAGTTTTAGCAAAATCTGAGCCTAACTCGGTTGGTGAAATATGTCAGTGTACACTTACAATCCATATTCAGCTGATGTGGCCAAAAACCTATAGTCATATATAGTGATTGATCTGGCGGCTTTTCAATGTGGTCCAAGATAGGGAGAAGATAGGAAGAACACAAAGATGATTAATGGACAAACAACGGTACTTGAGCGGAGCAAACTGATAGTATGTCAATTGGTAAGATTTATTGCAGTGGAATTTATCTAGTCGGGTTTGAGTCCTCGACTCAGCATGAGTATCGCATTATTCTGAATTTATTATAGGATTTAATCAGCGCTATTATTTCAGTGGTGGCTTTTAATCTTGACATCTACTGGCTCAGTCTTTTGGAGGTGTATTCATAGGGGTAAATACCCGTACGTGTATGAGTGTCTACGTCTAAACTGGTCTTTTTTAAAAAACAATATTTGGCCGGAGAAGAAGACACGTTCTGATTCGCTGGTCCACTTTGGATTGTGTGGCCCAAAACTATTTAGGCCTCCTTTGGCGACCCACCTCCCCACCGGGATCCACTTCGATTTTTTAAATATATATTTTTTTCCCTTACCAAACTGTGGCAGGGCATGGTGGGGATCTCCCCCAGGGAAACGATAAGTGCCACTAAATTCCCCGCTAGGGCTTTTCTTCCCTGGGTTTATCTGCCCTTGCTTACAAACTATCCCTTGTTGAAAACATCATTATTTTAAGCTGACTATTGTCCTATTTATAATGCTATATACTACTTGTAGTTCCAATCATATACCGGTGGATCAGTTTCCAAATAAAGAGAGTTAGGATTGTCGGGAATGAGAAACGGATTCTATTTGTTGTTGTTTGCTTGTCTGGCTTGGTGTTTCAAAACTTTGGAACATAGCAGGAAAACACATACTAGTTATAGAGTAGCTCAACGGAGGATGTTCCTGAAACAATCATTGATGCCAAGTGGCCATCAGCTCAGCAAGATCTCCCAATCTCGATCATGGTCATCTTTTTGGCAACGCCAGCTAGGCCCTGCCACGCACGGGCCCTGCCCATATCTGAACTGATAGGATTCCCAGTCAAATCATGGGCCGTGATGCTGCTGTTCACCTGGGCCGAAACGCTTTTGGGTGTTCATCTTTCCATGCAGATCATGATTGGCGGGCTCTCTCTTCGATGGGCCCTACAACTGCGTGCGAGCGTTTCATTACACAGGCCGTCCGTGACAGTTGCACACCAGGTAATCCAGCAATGATGTGCTGCTTGACGTACTAGTACAGCATCACGTGGCTATACATAAAATACGGCGCCCTTGCTCGGACCACACACAGACTTTGCATGCGAGGCAATGCGGTTGATCACCATATATTTGTACTGTTCAAAAGAACATATCCTATGAAACAAAAAAAACGGAAAAAGAAAGAAAGTCGGAGTGAATTCTGACATCAGTTTGCATGGCGAGGAGGAGGATGGGGTGCTAATTTTACACACACACACTAAGTACACACTCTTTTTAATCTGTCCCTTTGTAAATAATGGACACTACTAAACGCATAGTATCTGTACGTGCAAGCACAACAACACAACACGGGCTTTTGTGCCGTGTGGCCACAAGCAAGCACGTCACGTACAGCACTGCAGAAAGAATCTCATCAGTAAAATTCCCAAACGGCGTCCTTTCTATGTACACGGCACGCACCACACGTACCCCCAGCCCCGGGGCCTACCAGCTAGCTAGCAGCACTGGCACGGGCATATTGAACTAGTAGTAGCAACGTGTGCATCTACACGGGAGTCCCAGCCTGCCGCGAGTCGAAAACTCGCATGCAGTTCCGTGCGTACGTCACGGAGGAACTTGTTGGCAGGGCATCAAAATTCGATCCTACGCTACCGACCTGATCGATCTTCCGTCATCGTCAGCATACAGTGTTACCGCCGGTACCGACTCCGGGGATCGAGCACGTGGAAACGTCAGCAAATAATTAATTTTCTGAACCACACGAAAAACCCTTTGCGTACCTATAAATAAATTCGTTCGATCTGCAGGCTAAAATTATTCTTCTGGCGCCACTGCGTGCGTACGTACAGTACATTGCTCCACTGTGTGCCGTGGCTCTGAGAACAGTAAACGTACAGCTAACGAGCGAGCGCGAGGCAGGACACAAGTGTGACACTCGAAGTTATTATGTGCACATGGCCGGGCCCGTACGGCACGCCTCTTGACAACGTTGCAGTACGTACGCATATGCATCTACGTCCGGCCGGAGATGGCGACTGGCGAGGCATGTATTTACAGAGTAAATTAATAAGACGATTTGGATTACTAGTACGTTTATTAGTTAGGCTATAGTTAATGAACCAGCGACCATCCATCTGATCAGCCGCCCTCTCTGCATGGCGTGGCTAGCAAGATGCTGGAACAGTCGTCGTGGGATTGCCAACTAGGCCTTGTTTAGATGGAGAATAGGGGTGGGGATTTTGGGGTTTGGGGTCACTTCGTAATCATTGCGTCACTGTAGCATTTTATTTGTATGTGGGAAAAATTATTCAAAAATTGATTAATTAGGCTCAAAATATTCGTCTCGCAGAGTACAACAAAACCGTGTAATTAGTTTTTGATTTCATCTACATTTAGTACTCTATGCATGGACCGACATTTTGATGTGATGGAAATCTTCTTTCTGCATAGTAAATTTTGAGGTTACTTTTTGGGACCTATATAATCCTCCGTTTAGCCCACGGCAGACTTCCAAAAAAAAATTTAGGGCAACTTGACGATTAAGTCGGCATTCACACGATGACACGTACGAATGCCTACATCCTAGCACCTCTTTCGCCACGGGCACACGGCCCGCAATCCAATCCAAACTGCGTACGGAAGAAGCACTGGTTCAAACCACACGTTTTACATCGCTGGACGCAACCAAGGCCACGGTATCCCAAATTTGGGAGGCTAAATTTAGAAGAATGGTGTCACTTCGTAATCATTGCGTCACTGCAGCATTTCGTTTGTATGTGTGAAAAATTATTTAAAATTTAATTAATTAGGCTCAAAATGTTCGTCTCGTAGAGTACAACAAAACTGTGCAATTAGTTTTTAATTTCATCTACATTTAGTACTCCATGCATGCTATGACATTTTGATGTGACGTGAATCTTCTTTTTGCATAGTGAACTTTGGGGGTAGAATTTGGGATCTACGCAAAGCCCAAGGCCTTATTTAGTTCCCGAAATTGGGAGCCAAATTTGGGTATTTTGGAGTGCGTGCGCTACTGTAGCATTTCGTTTGTATGTGTGAAAAATTGTCCCAAAATTGATTAATTAGGCTTAAAATATTCGTCTCGTAGAGTACAACAAAACTGTGTAATTAGTTTTTGATTTTATCTACATTTAGCACTCCATGCATGTTATGACATTTTGATGTGATGAGAATCTTCTTTTTACATAGTGAACTTTGGAGGTAGAATCTGGGATCTAAACAAGGCCCAAAATTTACATATATACACCGCTGTCCGGCGGAGCTAGAGATCGATGGAAAGGGGGCTAATTTCCTCTTCTTCTTCTTTCTTTTATAGTCGTTTTCTTCTCCTTCCTTCCTCCTTTTCTTCCTCCTTCCCTTCATCTATGGCTAGCAATCATCCTGCAAGTGGTCCGAGTCGACCCGTTTGTGAAGTCGGTCCGCTCCTGAAATTAGCGCATGGATCGGAGCGGTCCGATCCCAAAACGAGGAGGGCCAAGAGGACTGTGACCCTATAGACCCCAAGCGAACCCCGGATTGACCCTCGTGTTGCATCATCTCCTGTCCGCGTTGCATCGTGGTGTATTGTTTCTCTCCGCCGGGACAAGCCACCTGATCACCACGACCAGATCCCCCTCCTGATCTTGCTAAAGTACTGCATCAATGCATACTATATAGGGACATCTCATTTAGCTCAAAGCTTGTTTAATCTACGCAAGGGTAGCACGCAGCAGCACGTGAAAGGTTCGACCCTTGGCTACCCGCGGGTCTGCCGGGGCGATTGTTCCAACGGACCGGTTCGACCCCCGAACCTGCTTCGGCATCGGAGGAGCGGCAGGTCACGATTAGGAGCGCTCCGAGCCGGTCCGTTTGCAGGCTGAGCTAGCAATGGTAGGGAGGCTTAGGGGGGCTCCATGGACTCCATGGGGGTTAGGGGGCTCCAGCCCCCCTGCTGGCTCCGCCCCAGCTGTCCGGGTGTCATTTGGTTTCACTAGCTTAATTGGATCGACTAGCTTCACAAGCCCTTTTTGCCGCCGACACGTAAATCTATCCCTTGGCAATCTTAGCACACTGGAATATATACTGGATGACCGCCGGCCAGCCGGACCACATGACAAACGGAAATCGATCGAGGACCATCAGGTAGCGCTGCCGCCGTGCTATGTGCTGGCTGCGTACGTGGTCCATCACTAGTTGAGCGCATGTACATGAGCTAGCCGCGCTAGGGCCGCCGGCGCAAGGGATTGTGCGTGATTGCCGCTCAGCAGCGCCAGCATCATATCCTAGTCACTGTCGTGGGGAGAGCTGAGCATTCAGCGGCGGCACCGAGCTAGCTAGCTGCAGGATATCGATGATGCCATGGGGATCATGCATGCATGGGCCGCGCTGCATGCCGCTCCATCACCACCGCAGTCCGCAGGCTAGCTGATGCGGCTGGTCATGAGACCGGCCTGGTGAGACGACCTCGGCCTCGGTATATATCATGTGGCGTGGCCCCTGCTGATGCTACCTCTGAGAAGGGCTTCTTCTTAAAAAAAAAAACAGGGCTTATTTATTACCACCCATGCGTGTGACCTCCGATCCTAGCTTGTGGGTGCAGCTGGGAGTTTGGTTCTTTTTTCTGGACGAAGGATATACATCCGGTCTCTATATCCACAAATAGATATATATAGAAAAAAAGATACATGAGTATTTAGACTCCAAACTTCAACACACGAGAGCTCAAAGACTAAACTTTGCTCTTCTTGCATGTCTTCACTTCAAACTTGAATCGCCCATGTGGAGTAACAATCATTCACATCTCTTATCTACTTAGAAACAATTGATGACACAATAGTACTATAAGAAATGATTAACCATTGTTTGATGCTCCTATGGCATAGAAACCGCACTGAGGCGATCCTGACCGCGATGTTAAGCTTGAACAACGTCATACACTACCTCAAAAGCTAAGCGACCTCGTCAACGGCACCGCAAGGTTCAACACCTCCATAGCAACGCACCCAAGGGGGAAGCGACATCAGGATGCCACTGCCGCTTGAACCATCTTAGCAGTTCAATGGTTTTCACTGGAGAAGAAGACGACAAGCTAGGACCTTCCAATGACGCCTTCAGGAATGAGAGCCATACACTGCCACTATCGTCGCCGAGCGATACAAGATTGAGTAGAACTTTCGCCCAAAAAACCTGCCATGAGCCCAAACAATATCACCGACACACCGAATCGACTGTCGCCGGAGAGGAGGAGGAGCACGACGAATCTCATCGTGTCGCCTGCGATGGCACCGAGGCCGCGCCTCCACCGCTCGTTCGCCCGGCTGACGGCGGCACTGCGCACAGCTGCCACGCGCCTGGGCGCCGGCCGGCCTCACGGCCGCCTTCGCCTCTGGGTGCCGGCTTCCTCGGACACGCCCGTGCTTGCGGCCGGCTTCGTTTCCGCCCCTGGGTGCCGCTGGCCTCCACGCGCATAACGCTAACGGCCTCGCGCCTGCCGTCGGCCCCACGTCCGTCCATCGCGAGCCGCTATTGGCCCCGCCCCTGCCCTCATAGCTGCCACACGGACTTCCAGTGGCCAGCTCCGGTGGCGGCGAGGCGGGAGGGAGATGAGGGGGGGGGGGGCAGCGGGGGGAAGGAGAGGATCAGGTTCTTTCTAAAAAAAATCAAAGTTTAGTGTGCGAACGCGTTTGCTGTTTGCTACAGGGGAAATGGCCGGGAGCTAGCGCACCGCTACCGATCACGGCACTTTTGAAGGTCTGGTCTCTATCCATGCACGCCCGGCCGCGGCCCTCTCACGCGTTGCTTTGCTGCACAAAGGGCGACATGGGCCGGCTGGACTTACACGCACAAACAACACGCTTGCCTTTTGTACTGCTGCTCCTTGTTCATCTGTTTGGTCGTCAGCGGATGCATGGACCAGCGCTTGCCCCCTCTGGTCCAGCCTCCCACTTCTACCACCCATGGATGGAGGGATGCACCCTGCCTTTGGGTACGGTTGTCACATGCTAGACCAGGTAGCAGAATCCATCACTGTTACGCCGCCCACGTGAACGACTCTTCCTTCAACTCGATCTTATAATTAAAAAACACCCACACTCTTCAAACTCGCTTCGAGGGCCAAGTTGACCACATCTTTGCATGTTTTGATAGAATAATATGGCCAAAACATCCGGTTTATTTGCACTTACTTATGGATGGAGGTTTGGACTACGTATACAGACCTACTAACAGTGATATGTTTCAACCTGCCCATGTAAAATTCCGGCCGGATGATGCACGGTCGACACGGCACACTATTGCCGCATTGAGTGCGGAGCAGTGGAGCGGGCGGGATGATCACGAGACTTTGCTGATGCATCCCTACCACACCAGTCAGGCAGCTAGTCACCGGATCGGCATGGCTGCAGAGTCAAGTCACTGCACCCCCTTCCCTACCTCTCCATGTCTTTCACTGCCGAGGCACAAAAAAAAAAGACCTGCCGAGCCACTGGATGTTTACACCAAAGCTGCGTGCTTTTCGGCCGGGGTACGGTTCAGAGGGGAAGCCGTTGGAGATGCAAAATTTGCACCCTAAATTTGGCGCATTGTAGTGCGTGTGTCACTGTAGCATTTTATTTGTATGTGTGAAAAATTGTCCAAAAATTGATTAATTAGGCTCAAAATGTTCGTCTCGTAGAGTACAACAAAACCGTGCAATTAGTTTTTTATTTCATTTACGTTTAGTACTTCATATATGCTATGACATTTTGATGTGATGAGAATTTTTTTTGCATAGTGAATTTTAAGGGTAGAATTTGGGGGAACCGCGCCACCACATGGCTGCTGGATCAGACTGACTGACCGTCGGTCTCGTTTCAGCAGATGCTACCATGAAACAGCTACTACCTATCTGATAGAAAAGAAGTTATAGGTGACAGGGATCGACAGCCGGTTTTCTATCTTCTCTGTGTATGTAGCCTTGAATGATGGCGCCATGGAGCCGTAGATGATGGGTGGATGGACGGACCCATGCACACGAGAAGCACTTCTCTCCTCTAGCACCTTTGAACCCTGACCACACACACCACCAATAAGTGGCCGTCGTCAAACTTCTTATATATAATCCCTCATCGTCTATGCTAATGCTATACTTCATCGGGTAGAAAAAGACAGACACTTGGGAAACAATGTTTCGTGGCAAACAACGGGGCTGGTCGTTAATTTCTCACTGTTTCACAACAAATCTCTCTTCTACGTACAGACAGGCAGAAGTTTCCATTTCCAACTGAGTAATGCTGACAAGTGGCTCCACAGCCACTGAATTAGGTCAGGCTGAAACAGAGCAGGAAGATAACCCACATTACGTTCCTTCAAGATGCATTTAACCACCGATCGATGAGAAAAATATGTAGTCAACTAGGAAAGAACACTAAAAATATGTAATTTGCAGCGCTAGCAATTTTAATTGAGAAAGTGCACAAACTGCAGAGTAGCAGCTACCTATATCAAAACTCGTATATAATACTACCTCCGTTTTAAATTACTATTAGTTGTGGCTTTTTTCTATAACCTTTGATCATTCCTCTTATTCAACAAATTTATCCAAATATATGAAAAAATAAGTTATACTTAAAGTATATATAATAATAAAGTAAGTCACAAATAAAATAATAATATTTACATAAATTTTTTCATAAGACCAATGGTCAAACGTTTAACGAAAAAGTTAATAACGAATAGTAATTTAGAATAGAGGTAGTCCAGTTTTTTACAAAAGGGAAAAACGAAAGGGTGAAAAGGTACGACCCAAAACCCTGCTAGCCATTAACTTACATAACACATAGTGTCCATAAACAAGCCCAGAGTTTACTTTGTACCAGACAAAAGTTAAGCCAAAGGGAGAAGAAAACGTTCTAGACATGTAGCCAAAATAGCTCGGCCCTCTAACTTCCTGTCCCTATGCTGCCAATATTATCACTCACCCTCAAGACACCTCCAAAATCAGGGGATAACTCAGTCCCCTTCTTTTGAGCGTCTAAGATCACATGGTTATGGCCTCCTCACATCACAGAGCAGGCATTCGGGTTCTCGTCGCTGAAGAGCTGGGGTGGGTACTGGTAGGCGTAGCCGAATCCGCTCGGGTGGTTGAATCTTGGGGAGTGCATATACAGGTTAGCCATGGCGACAGGGTCTTTATCTTTCTCTTCACCATCACCAACGTTGCCATCATCCTTCTGTTTATCTGCTTCTTTCCCGTCTCCACTGGCATCTCCACCTTCCTTCTTTTCCTCCTTGCCATCGTCCTTCTCCTCGCCGCCTTCGGCTGCCTTCTTGTCATCTTTGCCATTGCCATCACCAGCATTCTCAGCAGGAACTGGCTCGGACTTGACAATAGCAGCGTGCTTGCCCGTACGTCTATGCACATAATCAGCCAGCTTGGCCTCCTCGAACACGCCCTTCACAGTGACTTGAGAAGCCTTCAGGTCTGCCTCTACAGATTGCACTCCTGCGGAACAACATTTCAAGTTTTCGGGGGAATTAATTGACATTGTTTCCTATACTGAATAATCTTTAATTGACCATATATAACTAAACTTGCACTGTTCTAATCTAAGGAACATTTTTTGTTAAAGAACATACATATTGCCTTAGTGTAGTGAACTTGAAGTAAATGCTTTTGTAATTTTTTTGACGTTTTTACAATTAGCCCATGTTCAGTGTAAATCTCAGTCGAACACAGTACACAAGGGAAGAAAACAGAGCATATCTCGTATCAAGCACAAATTGCAATAACAATTATCAGGATTTCACAGGTAGACTATCACCCTTGATTCAATCATGAAATTTATTTTGCTAAAATATAAAACATCATCCATCACAAAAAAGACTTGAGCTAACTATCAGAAAGCTACGTTATGATGGACCACACAAGGGAGATGTGGCAACAAATTTGTACCTTTCATCTTAAGGATTCTCTTCTTGATCACTTGCGCACAGGCCTCACAATGCATATGCACCTTGAGCACTACAGCAAGCACCGTGGGCTTTGGTACAAAACAAAACATCAATGTCTTAGTTCCAGATCATAGAAACGACGACAGTACACAATGCAAGCGAAATGGATGTCCCACCAAATTGGAAGTTAAAATGTCAATGCCAGTGTGTTCGAGAACTATCTAGGTAAGGATACGTCACCTCCTCTTTCTTCTCCTCAGGTTTCGGTGGCTCAGGTTCTTCCTTTTTCCCCTCTTCCTTCGTCTCCTCCTTCGGTGGTGGCATTGGCGAGAGAAGCTCAACCTTGCGGCCTGTTTTCTTCTGGACGCGCTCCACCACCTTCATTGGGTCCGCAGCTGCCTTCTTCCCCTTCACAACCACCTTGTGCGCCTTGGAGTCTGCACAAACATCTTCCACACCTGCATGTCACAAGACCAGTATTCAGATTCGTACGCTCGATGAACTCACACATTTGCAGGAAAAGAACTACGCAAATTTGGAAACAAAGAGACTGCATACATATTTCAGATAACTCAAAAACTTCAATTTCCAAGCTGAGAATATAATTATCAGTCAAATTTATGACAGATCAAGAATCTTCGCCATAATCTATCAACTGGTAACAGAGCAATTACATTTTTCTTAAGGTGACCTGAACTTCTTTTAAATATATGCTGCACAATGAGACATAAGCTAGAGACAATGGTTTGGATTCTGGGATATCTGATTGGGTGTTAAGGTTGCTGGGATCTGAATTGTTTCACCACTAACACAGGATACACGTGCTACTCAGAGTGGTCTCCTCCGAGCAAGCATTTGTTCACCTAACCTTTTTCAAATGTAACTAAAACACCCACAAGGTTCGGCTTAAAACTGCTCAGGCTCAAGCACCCCAAATTTTGATTTCGAAATTTAAACTCCAAAGGAAAAATCATAGAAATCATCAGAAGAGAAGTGGCGCCGCTTTGCCTAATACGAAACATGATGCACAAGTACAAATAGAAAAGGTGCAGCAGACCCCAACAAAACAAAAACAAAATTTCAAAATTGCACCTTGTTAAAGAGGCAACTTAAGCGTTCCTCTAAAGCGATGCAGCAAACGAATACTCTTTTTCAAATGACCAGATGGACTGCAAGGTTAGCCTTTTTCAAAAGTACCGGAAGAAATCACTCCACAATTCAAAATAAAAGGACCAGGTTTCAAATAAAACAAGAGCAAAACAACCCCGCACGAAAAAAAAAATGTGCTGATTTCGACATCATTTTCGTAAAAATGGAAGAACCAAGCTAAGTGCAATGTCCTGTTAGAAACTCAGAAAGAAAATAAAAAAAACAGTCCAACGAATAGTGTACCAAGAACACTCCCTGTTCAAAAAAAAAGTATGACAAGAACACAACGGCACAATAGTATAGCAGCGAAGAGCTGAGCTGAATCCCTTACCATCAAATCCCCTGAGGATCTTCTTGACCTTGCGTGCGCAGCCCTCGCAGTGCATGAACACCCGCATCACCACCTCCTCCGGCGGCGGCGGCGGCGGAGGCGGGGCGTCCTCCTTCTTCTCCTCCCCTCCTCCTCCCCCCTCGTCCTTCTTCTCCTCCACCTCCTTGCCCTTGTCGGCCGGCGCCGGCGCCGGCGCCGCCTCATTCGCCTTCTCCTCCTGCACCAACACACAAACAAAAGCACACGCATCAAGATCTTTGCCCCCAACCTCTCTCAGAGAGAGCCAGTGCATCGCAACCAAGCAGCCGCAGGCATTACCTCCACCATGGCTCTCCCCCTCCTCTGCTCCGGCCGCTCTCAACGCACTCGGTCAGTCAGTCACGCCTCTGGTGAGTGAGTGAGTGGCCTGTGGCTCCGGCTCATGGGTTCTTGCGCCCGTTGGGATAGTGAGCTCTGAGCTGTGGGTAACTTTTGGATGGCCTGGCTGGTAACTGCTACAGATACTTGTAAACGCGCGCCGCAAGGGCCAGCGGCTGGCTAGCGGGGACGACGGTGCGGCGGGTCAGTGGGGGTCAGGCCGGCCGGCCCGCACGGAAAATGCGTTGGAACTAATCACCCCTGTCCCCGTCTCTTCTGCTAGTACTAGTAATATTTTTTAAGGTGGATTTGGGCCTCTATTTTTTTTTGTTTTCTAGCAAACTGGAGTAGAACTGGAAATGGGTGAGAGCAAAGGACAGGTTTTTGCATCCGGGTCCAGGCCATGGCTAGCACAGCAATTCTGTCTTTTGTTTTCATATAAAATCTTATGGTGAGGCAATTGGAATTTTTCTTGCTCCATCAGTTACCAGCCTTTTATGTCGCATCTGCAATTTTAGAACGTTGCACAAAAATCACAGCTGGTGGTTATAAATGTACTAATTAAATGATATTTAACATGCCCCGCTTTATTAAAAAAAACATGCCTCGGAATATGCATGGTTCACCTTACCATGCAGAAGATGTGAATTCCTACTGATTATTAAGCTAGATCTCAATTCCTTCTCACATGGAACTACTACTAAGTTCCGAATGGACCCATAAGAAAATAAATGGGACCATGCACTGCTCATTTCTGTGAGTAAGCACTGAAGTGTCGTTGGGGCCGTAGATGTACTTCATTCGCCTTTTTTTTCATTCTTACAAGGTTTAGATTTCTTTTGTAATTTATTTTCAGATGAAAAAGGTAAACCCGTATCTTGCATCGCGGTTTCAAAATAGGATTAATTCTTTTCCTTGAGTATGTCCTTTACATAAGAAGCTTGGTCGCTATGCTAAATTGATGTAAATTTTATTTGGACAAGTGCATGGTGTTCAACGAGTAATTTTGACCATAAATTTGGATGAAAATATGTTTATAAAAAGCAGTATGTGTATTGACGTATCGATGTTTTATAATAGAAAACTGTTCTCTTTCGTTTGTATATTATATCATGCAATTTCAAGAATACCCTATATAATAGGCATGTCTATATATTTTTGAAGTGTCAATATACTATTTTATTTCAAGTCGCAATAATAATTTAGAAGGCTAAAGTCCTAAGAGGGACTCTAATTAGGACTATAATCTCAAATAGTAAAACCTACTAGCTGCATAATATCTTTCCTTTACAGTTTCTCACTTCCTTACAAGTCAAAAGAAAGGACTCGGAAACGGCTTCGTGGAAAAGAAGAGAAATGGAAAAAGGCGAAGGAGTGCAATTTTTTTACTACTCCTGGATTGCCTGAGCAAATAGTTAATGTCGTGACGGCAAGGTCGGTGAAGTGTCACCGAAGGCGACGCTTTGTGTAGTTCGAGAAGTTAATGTAGAGTTGTTTATTTCTGTCAGTGGCAAATTCTTTCACCGGCCAATGTTTTGGATACCCTGTGTGTTTTTGCGATGGAGCCCAGCCATTGCGAGGATTTAATTTCTAATGTGGTTGGTGTAGGCACCAAATGCGAGTTCGATCGTTTGTTCTTGTACGGTTGTACCTGTGCGGCTGTGCCTAATTTTTCTGCCCGGTGTTCCATTGTAAAATTTCAGTAAAATATGAGTAGAGAAGTTGTCAGTTTCCCACAATATTTTGGTCTAATTCTTACCCATTGGCATTTGAACCCTTTATTTTCATATGGAACATTGTGGTTTGAACCTTTTATAGGTTTGAGTTTATAACGATGTTGGACTGATCCCTCCTCTGTATGTGAAGCTGAAATATTTTTTTCTATTATCTAAAAATTTACGGAAGTTTTATATGCTAGTTCTCTTCTAAGTTCAAATATAGTTCATATGGTTTTTACATGTCGATAAGCGGTAGTTGGGTTGGGTCAGTCAGTCACCTAGTGAAAACAAACAGTAAAAAAAGCAGCTTATTATTTCTGACTAAATTGTTTGGTCCATCGTTCTCACAATGCCAACATACGGGCCTCATGTGCGTGTCTTCACAATCACGTTCATAATAGAGAGCAAGTACAAGTACAATACACTAAATTAAATTAAAGCATGAAAAAAAGAAGAAATAATTCTAGATGGATCAAGACCAAATAAATTTCTCTACCTTGTCATCTATTTGAATAGATGGCAAAACTTGTCCGTAGCAACACAAGGATGTACTCCCTCCGTTCTGAAAAAACTGACGTTTAGGACAGCGACACGGTCTCCAAAACACAACTTTGACCTCTTATTATTATAAAAATATTTATCATAGAGTGATATATGTATACTTTTATGAAAGTATTTTTCAAGACAAATCTATTCATATAGTTTTTACATTTGCAAACTCAACAACTTAAAAGTTATTGATGATTTATATTTCCAATGTTTGACCCAAACCTTGTCCTAAACGTCAGTTTTTTTAGAATGGAGGGAGTATTTGCTAGCAAAAAGCAGGGTATCCGACCATTTCGTATAACATGGCCAAGTAAACAGCTCGGTAGGCCCGTTTTCAAAATGCTAATAGAGTTGCATTTTCATTCTTGGAGCTATTATCCGGTTATGTGATTATTCACTCCTCACCATTGATAACAATTACCAATGTGTTTAATATGGATATTCTCTATTTCGGATTTCTCGTTAGTCAAAGATGAAGGTGAGATGATTGTCTAGACTGCGCATAAGATATAGAAGAGCCGTTGGAAAGTATAAATATATAGAGATAATTTTTACTCAAATGACTCTCCAAATAATAATTTAGAGAGCATATTATGCTCTTGAGATGCTCGATATGTTCTTTGTAGTTACTAAATCTACTATATTTTTAAAACTCCATTATGTTAAAAATTAGCAAAACTCCAAAATTGCATTCAAGAAACGCTGGATGATGTGTCACAGTTGCTATCCAAATTCCAAAAGGCGTGGGGAGCACTTGGACCCATGTCTTTGCTTCATCTGTGGACTATGGTCCAGCCACGTCAACATGTGTCAGCCGACATGCACCACATGGTGCATTCCGTAGCTCACAAGTAGTAGTTCTATCAGGAATCTTAAATAAGGTCCGGATCTCCGTGACAAACACGCACACGAACGAACATCTCAAGGCGCGATTAGCTCCTGTGACTGACACAGAGGATGTTGGGATTTGCATATTTTTTAACTTCTGCCGGCTTATATTTAACCACTACCCCCATGCATGCATGATTACAAAATGATCGGGTGCAAAAGAATCGGCGGTGCGCACGCATGTAGTACAGCGTAGCAACGTGAGCTTGCACGTCTACAGAGAATGTTGTTGTGTATATCATCGCGGCACAAACTTATATGAGATGTTATCAAGTATGCATATTTATATATCATGACTTTGGGCGGTGTAGATCATGCAGAAATGCCTGAGCGTTATATTGCTAGCAGAGTTATTAGATGCGAGAGATGTTCATGCGGAATGTGTCTACTAGAAATGCTCTTCTGCTGGCATGCTGCAGACAAGAGTCAGACGCGTGAAGTGATCACAACTGAAAAGCGAAACGTGTCGCGAGATAAAGGTGAAAGGCGAATTGGAACGAAACAAGCGAGAGCCAGAGTGTTCGTCAGCTTTGTCTGGTCCTCTTGCATGCATGGAGGAGCTCTGCTCAACCGTATTTAACTGTGTCCCCTATCGACTATCATTGCTGTGAAGATTGAATAATCATGATTGCAGTGGATTGTTAAGGGCCTGCTTGAATCCATTGGGCCCGGATTCAGCCCATCCAGCCAGGTTTGAAATACCAATCTGCATTTAGTTTGACACCAATGGATGGCATATTCCGATATTCGCATCTAAGATTATCACTCCTAGGAATGTAGTAGTATGGTTTCTGGATTTTCTTAGAACAAGGCTAATAATACAGCCAGCAAGTAGGTTGTATGTTGTTGCCACATCACTTATAGCCAACTAACAGTCCATCAATATAATAGGTTGGCTAAGAAACATACTACTTGACCCACCATCCACCCTCACAAGATTTATAGGAACATGTACGTGCCTCCAGTGGCGAAGCCAGGATGGAGAGCTAGGGGGGGCTCTCCTTCTTCTTCCTCACTCCTCCTTCCTTCCTTCTTCTTCCTTCTTTTTCTTCCTCTTCCTTCTTCTTCCTCCTCAAAATTTCTAGGGGGGCTTGGGGGGGCTGCCATGGGAGCCAGGGTGGTAGGGGGGGCTCCAGCCCCACCCGACCCACCGCTGGCTCCGCCCCTGCGTGCCTCAGCTGGCTGTAAGTTTACAGCCCACTTTATTCTCTCTCTTCTCCTCTCTCTTCTCCACATAGAATTCAGCCTGCTTGCAGCCTATTATTATACTTGCTCTTAGCAAACTGCTCGTCCAGTCTTTCACGATTTAACTAATCAACTCCGCTGCAATTGCGAAGCTACCGATCTCTGGCCCTCCGGCCTGGTTCAGAGCCGTTTCTTTCTCCGTGGAATATACTCCTATACGCGCACGTACGCACACCAAATGTTTTAAAAACGTTTTGGTCCCGACCATTTAGCCGACACGTGCACGGGCGTACGGTTGGTTGCACGGTAGCTGGGCTTCACATCGTTGTTATGTGACGCCGCGTGCCTTGAATTTGTCTCTGCGAGAGAAATGTATGGTGGACACTGTGCGTACATGCGCTGTACATATAGTGCAATAATGTAGTCGTAAACTTTCAAAAAAAAGATGTGTAGTCGGCGCCACTCGCATGTATGGTCGACGCTTTGCTCTAGTACATTTTGTCCGATCGATGGATGAGATGAAAAGTTGAAGCTCCTAGTTAATGCCGCGGGCCGTTGCACGGGCCCGTTCGGTGAGCATGCAGCCCAGCAACAATTACGATACTACTGAGTCACCACCACACAACACACACCCTTCGATTCTTCTTTTCTTGTTTGGTCCACACACAAGGGTGTTTTATGTTATCTCTCAATGGCACAAAATGAATCACGGGATAGGAACTCCTGGTTTGAGGTCCCAGGCTTAATCTTTCCTCTAAAAGTTTCTTCCTCATCTTTTAGTTAAAAGCCGCCTCTAGAGCCTTAGGGTATGTTTGGTTGGACCGTGGCTTTTGGAAAAGATGCTGTGAACTATGGGCTGTGGAAAAACAGCTGTGGAAAAAGCAGAAGACTGTTTGGTCAGAGATGCTGTAAAACTGTAGACTCCGTGTGAAATACCTGTAATACCCCTAAATATCTGGGTACATGTTTATAGAATTACTCTTAACAAAATGAAATATCCACGGATTCATATAAGTATGTCTATTTAAGTACATGTTTATATAGAATTACTCTTAACAAAATGAAATATCCACCGATTCATATAAGTATGCCTATTTAAGTAAGGTCAAAAAATAATTGCTTCCAAATACCATTGGATATATGGTAAAGACTTCCTATTGGCTGGCCGTGTTTTTGTCCAAATGCGGCCATGTTCGGCTGGCTGGTGGTAGGTGGCTGGTGCTGGTTTGTGCTGAGAAAAAAAAATACTGCTGGCTGGCTGGTAGCTGATGCTTGTTTGTGTAGAGAGAAAAATACTGCTGATAAGCCAAGCGAACAGGACTCTACCATCGTACGGCTATCATGTGTGATATCTTTTTCTCATGTGACGGGTCAGGCTGCCAGGCATCTCTTCCTCGCTGCTATCTCACGCAGGCACTAGTTCCCCCCTCTCGAGAGCTCACCCATTCTCTCTCCCTCACTTCCGATTCGTTCATCGGGTATTTGGGGCCGGGGGTTAGGGTGGGGATTAGCCATGAAGAACATCTTCAGGCATGTTGGCAAGGTCGATTTGCTTCACGAGTACCTAAATCGGTTGAGGGGGATGCAAATCAGAGGTGGAGGGCACCCATGGAGGTGACTCATGGTTGAGATAGCTTTCATTATTTGGTGCCCGCTTGCTGCTGGTAAGCCATCATTCAGCTTCACGGTCGAGCTGAGTACGCACGCGGTGGAACGGCTCGCCATCGCGGGAGCATGCCTTGCTCCAATCGAACCCCTTCCCAAACGCAGGACGACGAGGCGACGAGGACGACGACGATGCTGACGACGACGAAGACGATGATAGCTCCGACGAGGTGGACGCCAGCTCCTCCGGCGAGGAGCCGGAGCGGGACCTGAAGTGGATCAGGTTCTATGAGGCGCGGCGGGCGGCGCGGTGGTCCCAACCTGGTAGGGCCTGTCGCGCGCTGTCGGATCACAACTCTCCATATTGAGTAGTTTAATTCCTTAGATGAGTGGCCCTAGGGATCCTGGCCCCACAAGCTCCCGAGCATCTTGCACCTTTGCTTCAACTCTTGAATCTTTTTAACATCTTTGAATAGTTAGACCTAAGCCCAAGACGCTCAAATCTTTTCTGACGAGTAGTTTCATTAGAGTGCATCTTTTGATGCACCCAATAGGTGTAGCCCCCGAGCCTCCGAGTACTCGTTAAGCAGTTGAAGGTTCAAGAAACTAATCTTGAATAGATGCAGCCATTGAGTGAAACCATCAAGCTTCGACAAGTTTGTTAAAACTAGTCAAAGGTCTTGGATAAAGTATAATAGGCTTAAAAGAAATTGTATCTTTCAAATGCAGCCCCCGAGTCCACGAGTACTTTTAAGTAGTCGTTGGATCGAGTATTGCTCCCCTTATTTACTCTGAGCAATGAATGCTAATGCATACTCGATGATTGTTTCCTCCAGAATGTGCGTACTTTTTCGAGCAACCGCATAAGCATAACAACCTTCGAGTTGTTTCCAAACATATGAATTGATCAGCTATAATTTTTTTATCTACGAGTGGTTTCGTTAAAACCAGTTGAAGATCTTTTTCCACGGCTTGACTCCTTAAATCTCGGAGGGAATCAAATCCTGGATTATCCGCTAACAGCCCCCCGACCTTTGAATCAAAAAATATCTTTGATTTGAAGATCTAAACAATCACCAGAAATCTGTTGTCATTGAATCCGATATTTTCGCAGGAAAAAACTAGCTTAGGAATGCCAAATCATTCCCTGTAACGGAATGCGATACGCCGGAGATACTGTTCCAAACAGTAACCCTAACCGAAGGTTATAAATCTAAAGTGAGACCTTCACTTGTTTCTTAGCTTTGAGCATAGCACCATTGCTTTTCTTCTTTTTCATCGTAGCTTCCTGAGCATTTAGAACTCTCTCTTTTTCCATCTCTTGTTAATGCAAGAGAAAAGCAAAGTCTTAACTCGATCTGCAACCATGGGTCAGAAGAAAGCTGACGCCAAAAACACAGAAAAAGCCACTTCTGCCAAGCCTGCGGAGAATAAAGCACCGAGGAAAAGGGTTTCTTTGGTAGATCCAAACACAAAGCCAGATTGCAAAACCCATCCTTCTCCCGCCGATGCTTGGAAATATTGCACCGCGAAAGAAGGAGATCTCCATGACCTGGTGGCGCAAGGTTTGCTTTTGTCCCAGGAAACTCTTGAGTGGAGAGCTTGCTTCGATTCACAATTTCCAACTGAAAACACAAATGAAATTCCTTTATTCGTGTCTTTCTGTGAACGTGGAGTTGGTCTTCCAATCACTTCCTTCTTCCGCGAGCTCCTTGATTTTTACAAACTCCAACTCCATCATCTGAATGCTAATGGGATTCTGAACATTGCTGTGTTTGTTCATGCTTATGAAACATTTCTTGGCATCAATCCCAATCTTGTTCTATTCCGCACTCTTTACCATATAAAGCCACACCCAAATTTCCAAAGGATGGAAGTGGTTGGAGGAGCGGGAATTCAATTCCGCCAGAGGATGAAGGAGCAATGGGTTTCCTTGCCACTTAAGGAGTCGTGTGGAGATTGGAAGTCCGAGTGGTTCATAATCGGTGAGTAGTCATAAACGAGTACTTCTTCTTTAGTATTTATAATTAATGTACTTTGTTATACACTAATCTTATTCCTGTGTAATTGTAATACAGCAGGGAATCATGGAAAAAGCTGTCCTGTCAAAGATGGATGGTATCCAAAGGATCTATCCAATTGGAATACAAAGCCAACTGCTGAAGAAGCCAAGGATGTGCCTGCTTTGTTAAAGCGAGTGCAATCCTTGAAGAGTAAAGGCTTGACCAGAGTAGGGATAGTGTTCAGTTTCCTCAAGAGAAGAATCCAACCACTCCAGGAGCGCATCAATCTTGGGTACAAGTACGAGGGGAATGCAAATGCTTCTGGGATGGTGCCGGAAGAACTGTGAGATGAAACAGTGCTGATGCGCCTTTCGCGCATGTTTGCTGGTGTGAACAACAAGAAACCATACATCACCAAGGAATTCTGTAAAGGCCAATCTCTTAGTTCTGTAAGTACTCGCAACCTTTGCGATTTTAAAATTGAGTTGTTATAAACATACATCTTGATGCTGATTCTTCTGGTATAGTCGGCCACTGATTCTGATGGACCAGTCGGTGGCCTTTCTCCACAAGACTGGGAGAAGTTCGGAAAAAGTTCTTCAGAGAAGTCAGAGCCATCCAATGAAGAAGTCGAGGTGATTGTTGATAGTGTTGAAGAACTCAAAGTAATATCTGAAGAAAATATAGCTACCCCAGATGACAACCAAGTTAATCTTCAAGGTAAGAGAATTCCTCATAATAGGATCCGAGTACTTTATCCCTTCCGCCATTTGATTTCTTGTACTATTTCTGAAAAACAGAGGATACGGAAATAGTACCGACTGTTCCTGCGGGGGTAAAGCGAAAGAGAACTACTCGATCTCGATCAAAAACCCCATCAGGAGCGTACGTGCCTGGAGCAGAAGAAGGTCAATGAATCAAGCTCTCCAAATTTATCACCGTTGTTCAAAGCTCATCGACCACTAGTGTAATGGCGAGTGGTACCACAGGGGGCACAACCAGCTCCAAGGTGGGTGTTCTGAAGTTAAAAAGTTCACTTTAAGCCAAAAACCACCGCGCTTATAAAGTAAGTATGTTAAATCGAATATCATTCCAATAGTGTTGTCATTCAGTTATTTAAATTGCTTCCTTTATAAAGGGCACCATCCACCGCACTTATGAGCGTGCTACAAGCGCATCAAGAGAAGAAGTCGTCCTTGTTGCCGTTGATGAAAGTGGCAGGGTTTCACAATTGAGCCAATCACCAGAGAAGAAGTCGGCTGATACCAAACTGGCTCCAGAAGCAAACCCAACGGAAACCATAAATTAGGGAGGCATTGATAGGCCGCCATCAATTGTGGAAGTAAATTATATCACACTTGCTCTGAATTTATCCTTGAATTCAATATGAACAATGCTTGTGAAAATCATGAAGGTTGATATGGAGACTGAAGAAGTCGCCAACGTTGTTATTAAAGAAAGTACTCCGCCACCATAGGGAAAGACTCCTGATAATGAAGCAATGAAGTTGAAACAACACTTGGAAGCCGCTCTGGTAAGAGAAAAGCTTAATAGAGAGTAGTCAATAAAGTAATCATTAACTGACGTCAAATGCAGGCATTGGTAGATAGATTGGAGAAAAACATAGATGCAAGCCTAGAATCTCGGATAAAATAACTCGAAGAAGATCTTGCGGCTGCCTATAAGGCGCGGAAAAAAGCTCGAGTTGATAATCAAGACTTGATTTCTCGATTACATAAACAACTCGAAGGAATGAGAGATGAAGTACGGATTTATAGAGTCCAGTGGAGCCGATATGGAGTAGAAGAAGCTACGTGGGAACACGAAGATGCCCTGAAGAAGGAGTTTCCCCATCTGTTTAGGAGCCAGCCGCATCTCGAGGACGAGATTCCTTTTAAGTGGGGTAGGTTTGTAACACCCGTTAAATTACCCTAACTAAACTACGCGTTAAAAATTTTGTTTTCAAAAATCTTTCCGCCGAGCTCCCAATTTTTTCCCCGTTGTCGCCCGAATCTTCTCCTCATTTTCACCCCACTTTTCTTTCCCGTGTCGCCCGCCCGCGGGTCGATCGCCGGGAATCCCCCCTCGGATCCCCTCTTCCCCTCCCCTTTTCTTTCTTTCTCCATTTTATTTTTCTCTTATCATTTTTCCTTCTTTTCTTCCTCTCTTTTTTTTCTTTCTTCTTCTTTCCCCGGCCGAGCCACCTCTCCCCGGCGCCATTCCTGCTCCCGGCCGCGCCACCGTCTTACCGACCTGCACGTCCCGCCGCTGACCCGTCGCCCTCGCGCACCGCCGCACGTGCACCCCCCACGACGCGCGCGCACAACCGGGCCGCCTCGCGCGCGCGCCTCGTCCCTGCGTCACTGCACCGCGGGCACGCGCTCTGCCTCGCCGCGCCATGCGCCAGCTCACTCATTGCTTCATCTCCGGCTGGACCTGCACCGCGTGCCAGGTGCTGCCGCACTCCACGCGCACGCGCACGTCACGCACAGCGCCGCCCGAGTCCGCCGCCGCCGCTCGCCCGCACTGCCCACCGGAGCGCCACTGCTCCGCCACAGCACAGCCACAGGCAAGCCACGTCACGACGCACTCTACACGATGAAGCACAGCGGCGCCACAGTGCACCACCCGTCGTCCGTCTCGCCGTCGTGCCCGCAATCCCCGCCGGCGCCATTAATTCCACATCGCCCCACTCCGTCGACCACCGCCTTTAGCTCCCTTTCCCCGCCTATAAATAAGCCCGGCCACACATCTACCCCTCCACCTTGCTCGCGCGCCACCGCTACTCGCCTCCCTTGCCGCCGTCGATGCTCCCCGCCGCCGCTTTCGCTGAGCTTCGCCCCCCGCCGTGGGCCGGCCACCACACAGCACCCCTGCGAAAGGTGAGCACGGGGGGTAGACTCCCCATGCACCCCTTTTCCTTTCCCCCTCCCTTCCCAGCCGATTCCCTGCCCCGGCCGACGGCGAGGCCATCGCCGCCGACCGCCGGTCGCCTGCTCTTTTCCCCCCTCTGTTTTAATCGTGAGGAAGAAGAGGGCAATCTTGCCCATAACCCCCTGCCCCCTTCCCTTTTTCCACCCGCGGTCCAAGCCAAATCTCTCTTTGACAGCTCAGTTGATAGCCCCTGCCCCTTTTAGTTAATTACAAGAAGGTCATTTATCCTTTGAAACAGCCCCTTAAACCCCATTTATTATCCTTTTTCCATTCTAAACCCTATCAACTTTTAGGTATTCACGAATAAACCCCTCTAGCACCTTATAACCCTCACAAATATACCCCTAGCCCTTTCCAAGTAAAACCCGGGACTTTTGGGAGCTTTCCGAACAAGTCCTTTATTATTTAAACCACCCGAACGACGCGTCATTTTATGCGTCGTCTTAACCCGGAACGACCCCAAACTTCACAGTTCACTTTTCCACTATATCTTCTGCCAAACCAAGCGTCACTATCCCTAGCGTGACCCCTCCTCCTTCATCTTCCATTCAACTTCCATTCCTTCTTTCTGCGAGCTCGACAAATAAACTTTTCTTTATTTTATTTCTCTTCTTTTATTTATTGTGTGTATGCTTGTTGTGTGTGTCGTAGATCAAGTTGAGAGAGTGCCCGAAGGAGAGCAGTGCTACGATCAAGAGCCCGAAGGCAAGTACCCCGAGCAGGAACTCCCGGAAGGCTTCGAGAACGGCAAGTTCAACCTTACCCTTTGATGCATGTTTATCCTAGTTTTAAAAATGCAACCCCTAGCCTGTTTTATAAAACTTGCATGAATGTTTGCTAAACCATGATTGTATGAGCCATTCCTTGATTGCCATAAATATTCCTTGATGACCTAGATTAATTTCCGAATATTTTAGCTTGGGAGTTAATCATTGCTAATGCCGCTTAGGACGTATTTACCTTTTGTAAATAAATACTACCCATTGATTATTCGGTAAAATAGCAGAGTATGTGCTTTAAAAAGAAATGGGGTTTAAATGATAAAATGAGTTTTATTAGAGGATAAGCCGAACGATGTTTCCTGTGAGAAATACCAAGGTGAGCTCATGCCTGTGAGGCTGAGCATGGTGGGAGAAGTCCGACTTGTCATTAGGAGGATGAGTTGATGTGTCATCTTGCCTAACCCAAATATCAGTACCACCACTCGACCGTTGTATGTGGCAACGGCTTGGCATAAATCCCACTAGTTGAACTGGTAGTTATCGGGTGTGCTGGTGAGCAACAGAGGGCCATGGAGACGGGTATAAGTTCTTGGTGAGTTATACCCTGGGTAGAACCTCGTAGGTAGGTTGCTGACCCCCTGGTTGCTTCTATGGTAACTTGTCAGTTTAGCTAAGGTGGGTAATGGCCTCGATAGGATCTGCACTGACACTAAGGTGTTCAAGTTGTGGTACCCTACTTGTGGTTATGTACACCTCTGCAAAGTTGAAACCTATCCAGATAGCCGTGTCCACGGTATTGGACGAGTTATGACATGGTCACTTCACAAGTCCTTGGTTTGGTGTTGGTTATGGGTAGCGTCCTGATGAGTCAGTGGCGTTGGGAGATGTTGGTAGTGTCTACGACAGACGGGGAGTCTGGTAGCACCAGGTTGTGTCTTACAATTTACTTGATCCTTGATGCTTTTATTAATAGAATTGCTTTACAGAACTTTTATAAATGAACCCCTGCATGTGGCATTTACGCAAATAAACCAATAGCCTATCACTGATTATTATCGTTGCATACTTCTGTGTAACCCTCCGTGGGGATGGTTGGACTTGCTGAGTACGTATGTACTCACCCTTGCTCGTTTTACAGAAGAGGATCCGGACTTCGTTCCCGAGGACGTCGAGTAGGAGTTACGTTCTGCACCCAACCTCGCCTGTGTGTTAGGGCCATCCACTTGAAGAAATGCATGGCGCAACTCTCTGATGATGCCATGATTAGTTGTACCGTTTGGTTTCTAGTTTTTATCCTCGTGCTAGTGGCGTGTCTATGCCCGCTACCGCGTAGGTTTGTTCGGTAATTGACCATCTGTTGTAATAAATGTGAATCAGCCTCCTGGGACTGATGTTTGTATCATATTTAAGTCTTCTCATTTGAGGGGACGCTTCACGTGCCTTCTCCGGCTGCTCCTCCGGCGCCGGTGCCCTCGACGGCGTCCCCGCGGTTAGGCTGTGGGGCGCCAGCACGGCCAGCGGCGAGCCGTGGTGGGTCGGCGACGATGAAGGCGGCTGCTCCGACGGCCCAAGTTCCCGTCGTCCGCGGTGGGAGTACGATAGAAGAAAAAACGGTTCGTTTGAGGATGTGTAACCAGTGGTAGGTGGGTAATTTTTACCACCAAAAGACACTAAAAGTAGGGTGAGAAGTGCTTTTGGATTTGTACTACAATAAAAGCTACTTTTAGGGTAAAGGCACATAGGGCTTTTGAGTCTTTTGGTTGACTTTTGGCTTTTACAAAAGCAAAATCGGGTTGGAAAGCCCAACCAAAAGGACTAAGATCAATAGATGTACTTAAAGGACGTGCTTAGGCAAAGAAAGGTGTCTATTTTTGCATCTCATGTAGAGTGAGCGCTTCTGCAGTTGGACCCATTTAAACACTCACACGCATAGAGAAGAGTTTTTTCTAACAAGTGCTTAATTTTGCATCATAATTGTTTCTTTATCTTTTTTTTAAATGATTAGCACACATGCAAACACTCACACACGCACACTCACACTCACACCTATATAAATATACTCCCTCCGTATCACATTAGAAGTCGTTTTGAATAGCGACACGGTCTCTAAAATGTAACTTTGACTTCTTATTTTTATAAAAATATTTATTAAAAATAATATATGTATACTTTTATAGAAATATTTTTTAAGACAAATCTATTCATATAGTTTTTACACTTCCAAACTCAACAGCTTAAAAGTTATTCATGATTTATATTTCTAATGTTTGACTAAAATTTTATCTAAATGATTTCTAAATATGATACGAAGGGAGTATGTACGTAAACCCTACCCTATACTCGTAAATGAGCTCGACCAGATGGGCCTTCCATGTACCTGTACCTGCTTTATCCTCGGACAAAAGTTGGAGGCGAAATTAGTAGTCCCAAAGTCTTTCTGGGGCTGGTGGGAAAGTCCAGAAGTTGTCTGGCCCAGCAACGTGACAACTAGCTTCCATATATGGGAGCCCAATAATAATACACTCAGATCAAAGCTCCAGCCTACACTATCTTCTTCACCCCCTGCACAACGGCGTCGCCGAATGCATTGAGCTTCTTGACCAGCGTAAACTGGACAGATTTATATGCACAGATTGTTTGGAGATGGTGTTTCTTTGCGTACTCAAGCCAATTTAAGTGGTGCCAAATGCACTGCAAGTCTGTAATCCCTTTCATGCACGGTGCACAATTGCACATGCTTTCATACAACATATGTTGAATTCAAATCAGCTATTGGAGAATCATAACAAACAAGGGAAAGAAGAGCTAGAACAAAAGCAGCGACTAGTTCGCAAAAGGACCGATTTCAGAACCACTGCATAGCAGCGCTTATTACCTTATTGATATGTGGCAAATAGGCTCTTACATGATCTCTTATGAGTTATAAAGCATATGCCTGCATGCCACGGAAACAACAGACTACATAACTAGAAGGTTGGGAGCTACTTAAGTTTACCATACCAGAGCACATCAAACAAGCACATTAGAAAAAGATGGGGTCCAGAGTTCACACCTAGGAATAGACAGAACAAAGGAGAACATCGATAGGTAAGACACACATCACTCTTGTTACTAGCTCATATGCATGTCAAAGGAAAGCAAGGGCACCACTCGCTGAAATCCGGATCAATACACGGTCCTGCCATCACCATCCAGGATCATGTCCTTGAAAGCGCCACCGCTCGGGATCATAGGCAACACATGTTCCTGGTGCGGGACAATGATATCCAACAGGTACGGCCCTGGAGTCTCGAGCATCTTCTTAATTGCTGCACGGACTTCGCTCTTCTTTGTCACACGGACTGCTGGAATGTTGAACCCTTTGGCAATCGTCACGAAATCCGGATATATCTCGCTCTCATTCTCTGGATTCCCCAAGTATGTGTGTGCTCGGTTGGCCTTGTAGAATCTGTCCTCCCACTGCACCACCATCCCCAGGTGTTGGTTGTTTAGCACAAAGACCTTCACTGGGAGGTTCTCAATGCGGATCATAGCCAACTCCTGAATGTTCATGAGGAAGCTGCCATCCCCATCGATGTCAACAACTGTAACACCTGGGTTGGCCACAGCAGCACCAGCAGCAGCTGGTAAACCAAATCCCATAGCCCCAAGACCAGCTGAAGACAACCACTGCCTTGGCCGCTTGTAAGTGTAGTACTGTGCCGCCCACATCTGGTGCTGCCCAACACCAGTGGCAATGATGGCCTCCCCTTTCGTCAGCTCATCCAGAACCTGGATAGCATACTGTGGCTGAATCTCCTCATCGAAAGTTTTGTACCCCAGGGGGAATTCCCTCTTCTGCTGATCCAACTCATCGTGCCATGAGCCAAAGTCAAAACTCTTCTTTGATATGATTCCTTCCAGAAGAGCATTCATGCCCTGCAAAGCAAGCTTGACATCCGCACAGATGGACACATGTGGCTGCTTGTTCTTGCCAATCTCAGCTGGATCAATATCAATGTGCACAATCTTGGCCCTGCTTGCAAAAGCCTCAATTTTTCCTGTCACGCGATCATCGAACCGCACACCAAACGCCAGCAACAGGTCGGCCTTATCCACTGCATAATTTGCATATACAGTACCGTGCATACCAAGCATGCGCAGAGACAGTGGGTCATCACTGGGGAAGTTGCCAAGGCCCATCAGAGTAGTTGTCACTGGGATTCCGGTCATTTCCACAAAGCGGCACAGCTCCTCACCGGATGCAGCGCAGCCACCACCAACATAAAGAACAGGGCGCCTCGACTCACCAACAAGACGCAGCACCTGCTCAAGCAATTCAGTTGCCGGAGGCTTGGGCAGGCGCGCAATGTACCCCGGCAGACTCATGGGCGTGTTCCAGACCGGCACGGCCATCTGCTGCTGGATGTCCTTGGGGATGTCGACGAGCACCGGCCCCGGTCGGCCAGAGGAGGCGAGGAAGAACGCCTCCTGCACGACGCGGGGGATGTCGTCGATGTCGAGGACGAGGTAGTTGTGCTTGGTGATTGAGCGGGTGACCTCGACGATTGGCGTCTCCTGGAAGGCGTCGGTGCCGATCATGCGGCGGGGCACCTGGCCGGTGATGGCGACCATGGGGATGGAGTCGAGCAGCGCGTCGGCGAGCGCGGAGACGAGGTTGGTGGCGCCGGGGCCCGAGGTGGCGACGCAGACGCCGACGCGGCCGGACGAGCGCGCGAACCCGGAGGCGGCGAAGGCCTCCCCTTGCTCGTGGCGGAAGAGGTGGTTGGCGATGACGGGGGAGCGGGTGAGCGCCTGGTGGATCTCCATGGAGGCGCCGCCGGGGTAGGCGAAGACGTCGCGGACGCCGCAGCGCTCGAGGGCCTCGACGAGGATGTCGGCGCCCTTGCGTGGCTCGGTGGGGCCCCACGGACGGAGCGGGGTGGCCGGGGGAGCCAAGGCCGGCGTCGGCGCGGCGGGCGACGCCGCGGAGCACCGGATGGGCGCGGCGAGGGCGGCGCGGCGGGCGGACGCTGAGTAAGCGCGGCGCCTCGGCCTGGGCGCGGCGGTGGTGGCGCCGGTGAGCGCGGTGGCGGCGGCGGCGGCGGTCGTGGCCATGGTGGCGGCGGCTGTCTCGGAGGCGGCGCGAGGGTTTGGGGAGGGTGGCAAGGAGGAAGGGGGATAGATTGTGCGTGGGGGGGCCTGGCCATTTTGTTGCGCGTGAGAGATGTGTGGCTCAGATAGGATCCATCAAGTGGTAAAGAGACGGCGGGCGACACGTCCGTCTCCCGAATCCGTGCACGCCACACACACTGACCGGTGGGGCAGGCCGACGTGGGACCGACGTGTCGGAGTTTGTTAGAATGGCACTTTCCGCTGCGCGCGGTGGTACAAGAAAAAAAGCGATGTGGACTCGACCTGTGGACGTCTAGTTGTCGTGCACCACTCGTACTGACATGTGGGACCCGGATTAAGCAAGTGTACCGTGGACACTGGACGGGACCGCCCAGGTCGGCAACGAAAGAATCGGGCCGGAGTCCAAACGGGTCGCACTCGCCCCGATCCGCGAACACAGGGAGTCAGTCAGTCAGGCGCAAGATGAGCAGCGGCGGCGGCAGTGAAAAGTCCGGCACGGGCGGCGGCGGGGCGGTGAAGACGCCGTCGGACTTCCTCAAGTCCATCAGGGGCCGGCCCGTCGTCGTCAAGCTCAACTCCGGCGTCGACTACAGAGGTCACCTCCCGCCCTCTGCTCTGTTCCCTTCCCTTTCGGCGCATCTACAAGCAATGTTGCAATCCCTATAGCGAGAGGAGCCATCATGCTCGTTTAACTCTACTTTTTCTTAATTTCAGCCTTTCAGGTCTGAGCTTTGCAATATTATATAGGTGTTCTAGAACAATTAGGGCAATTATTTTGTTTATTGGCGCAAGATAACTCCTGCTTCACGGAGCGAAACAACCGGAATAGAATATGATATTGTGATCCCCTGAAGATTTTTGCTCTGGCTCAAGTTATTTTGACGCGGCTAATCAGATAGTTAAACCCTAGAGGATGCCTCTGTAGACTGTAGGCTTGGCTTTTCAACAAGTTCCCTGCAGAACTTTAGGTCTGTTATTTTTTAGTCAGGATGGTGGATTACTTTACCAGTTGAATGCTATAGATGGTGTTATGATCTAGCATATAAAAATTTCAGTCCAAGTAAAAGTAACTCATTACTCATATCACTATATCAGTATATGATTCGTGTGGGCAACAGAGAAAATTGTATGATTATCCATTAATGATTTTATTCAAGTTATATGTTTTCACTTGAATATTGAGTCCCCTGTAATGGATATTACCGGTTAGTATTAGCTTGCAAGCCCTGATTGCAAACATTTAACTATGCAGCTATATATACTTGTTGATGGGTATCTAGTACTGCATTGTGATCCGAGAACTCTTATTAGGCCCTCCTTTTCAGTTTTTCATAAATCGTGTTCTTTGGGGCATTGGGCTCCTCTACCGCCTACTTTTATTTTGAGAGAGAGAAGGTCTGCAACCTACTTTAGAATGAAACTGGAGAAGATTTTTCTTTACCAGGCAAGGGTAGACAAGGGGTTGTCTAACCATTTGTTCAATTATGTATCTTGCACTGAGGAAAATAAATGGAATCACAGAGACTTGTTTTGTTTATTACATTATCCATATCGAAATGTGGACATATATTAACCATATAAAGATTTGCTGCTGTCAGTGGATCTCAATGCATGATTACAAGCGATTATATTCTAGAATCACAGTTTAGATGCACTGTACAGTATCATACCCTTGATACCTATGGTTTACATTTTTTTAGACAATTTTTCAAGTATAAGCGGCATGATTGTGATACATAGAAATTCCACATTCTTTGCAAGTTTGCATTTTCACCTTCAAACAAAGAGGGATGCTCTGACTCTGCTGTTGCTGGTTTAGTCCCTGCTACTACATGTCTATGTTAATTTCCTTGTTCTAAGGAAACTTATAAAATAATAAAGCAGAACATATGTCTATAGAAGTTATGGTGCCATGTTCCTAGTATATGGATTGTGTTAAATAGCGTTGAATTTGCTGGAAGATTCATTTCCATTTTCTCCTGTTTTGGTGCTCCTTGTGGTCAATAAGTAGTGCTCATATTTATGGATGAGGGCCGCATAGATGCTGAAGAATAAATTTGTCTCTGTTTCTATTTTTAATCGTATGAATAATTTAAAACAAAAATGCATTTGGTTAAACTAACTGCTTGTTTGTTGATGCTAATCGTACTTTTCTGATCCAAATCAGGTATTCTGGCTTGTCTTGATGGATACATGAACATTGCGATGGAGCAAACTGAAGAGTATGTCAATGGTCAGCTAAAGAACAAATACGGTGATGCTTTCATAAGAGGAAACAATGGTATGCAATCATGCATAGTGCGATGTTTGATATTCTGAGATATATGTCGTGCAAACCCTGATAATGGTCTTCTCAATGCAGTATTGTACATCAGTACGTCCAAGCGTACCCTTACAGACGGTTTGTGAGATGAAACTGCTGGCATCTTCATCGCCAATCTTGCAACTTGATTTGAGTGACTTATGTATTATTTTCTTTTCCATTCTCATCTTCTACCTGACGAGCAAAAATTGCAAAAGCGAAAGGTGAACAGAAATGAATTTATTGGAGTTGTACTGACAGCAATGCTCAATGTTACCACCATCCACATATTGTGTACCCAATATATCTGGTGATTATTCGACCTCTTGAGATACAGATAAGACCGGTGTCATCAACTGAAATATCTGCTATCGTGAATAAATACCAGATTTGTCTAGCTGTGGCTAACTGACATATCACCAGACATTATTATCGTTGGATCTCGATGAGGGGCGTGAGGCATCAGCCCATCGTTGCACATGAATGCTGATCCTACTTTGAATGCAGCATTTAGCTTACTGAGTTTAGTTTACTCCTTTTAGTGGCCACTGCAATTGGCTGGGTTAACATAGTAACTGATTTTGTTGGAGACACTGTTAACAGCGTCGTACTCGTACCACACCATATAACTGTAGCATTACAGTTGGGCGGTAGTACCACACCCTGATGGACATACGATGGCGTTTCAGCTTGGAATTACGATGTTAGTGTTTTGCCATGGCATGTTTGTTTTAGCGTGCATTTGCAAAATAACACCCAGATTGTTAATATCAGATTGTAACAATCACTCCTAAACGCTAACAATGTGGCAATCATGTTGCGAAGATTTTGTAATAATAATTTTGTCCAGGCCCTGCCTCAACAATGCAAACATTTTGTAGCACGTCCAATTACAGGTGTATAAAAATTACAAAACTTCTAACAGCCAGCAGTTTTTTTCTCTCTACGTAAACCAGCACCAGCCAGTCAGCAGTATTTTTCTCTCAGCACTAACCAGCACCAGCCACCTGTCACCAGCCAGCCGAACAGAAAAAAACAGTGGCAACAATTGGAAATGAGTAAAATTTTGTTTTGCGTTTGTTTCTGCTATACGACTTAACAGTCAAATGGCAAGGTGAAAATGAAAACCATGATTAACCTCTAAACATCCACAAGGTGAAAATGAAACCATCATTAATCTCTGAACATCCTCGGCACATAAATCTTGTACTAGTGTAAAAGGGAGCAAGTAATTAGCACCACGGAAGTGGCGCGATGTTTAATCAGAATAACTGAATATACCAGATCACAAGGACAATACTATGAATTAAGAAAAATATAACATAATAAGTAAATAGTGCCGGTACAGAGTAAAGGCTGGTAGCTGTTTCAAACTACGCTCTTACTTAGACTAACAGCATATCCTTACAGAGGAGTATCACCAAGTGACACCTACCTCGCCACAAGGCACAAGGCCTGTCATCATTAGAGAATGGACCTCATCACAATAAGTGGCATACCGATAATCGTTTACTGTACGCAATAACAATATTACAATAAAATTAAATGTTAGAAATGCCTAATTAGGTAATGATAGTCAATGATCTTCAACATTAACTATTTGTCCTTGCCGTGTAGTCCTTGTTGTCAGCCAGAAGTTTGATGACAGATTAAGTGAGCGAAATGATGCTGACCGACCATGTTCAGTGAAGTTGCAGGTTCAGAGTTGAGTTCTAATCTGAACTTCCCCGCACAGTATCCTCCTTAACATCCATAATAACCTTAAGAAGATCGACTGGAGTTGCTGCAGGGTCCAGCTCATGGCAACCTTTTGGAGCATTATTTTTTTCTTCCCCAGTGAGCAGGCGAGAAGGAACCCGATGTGAGAAGCGGAAAAACTCTTCCTTTGGTATTTTTCTGACCACATCAGGGCCTGTGTGCCTGTGGAACACCGCTTTGAAACCGGCTACCTTCAACAACGGGATGACATTCACACCTTGCTCTTCAGTGAAATCGTCAATCACTTCTACTATCTCATACTTGTATATCACATCATCTGGTGTAAGCTCATTCCAATCAGAAGACCAGTTCTGGTACACAGCCCATGTGTCACCTTTCTTGGGAATAATCCTGATAATTCCCCGAGGACCTTTACTCCAGTTAACTCTGTGGGAAAAGATGTTGACTGTTTCAGTAATCTGGTATCTTCCAACCCTAAAATCACCACATGTCTTTGTGAAACCTGAGGCGATCCAGTTTATTGGTGCCAATTCACTGTTGGACTTTGAATTGAGGAAGCTCATTCGGATCCTGAAAGGTTTCATTGAAATAACTTTCTGTACCATTGCATACAGGCGAGGCATGCCATCTTCACTATCGTAGGTAGCCCACACTTGATCATTGCCGAAAGCTCTTTCTGTGCGATCTTTGTCGAAATCATGGAAATCTGGGTCAGGGACATCAATGGACACAGGTACACGCTTCTGTTCTGGATTCAATTCATCTGTTGCAGGAATTTCAACAAAAGCACCTTTTGAGCTGTATTTCTTGCATTTATTTATTGGATTGTCAGAGAGGATGCCGTTGGTCTTTAAATTGTTTTCGACATGCTTCTCTCTTCTTTCTGCTTTTCGCTTGTCTGCAAACTGGCTAGATGACGAAATATTCAAGCCTTGTAATTTTTCCCGGACTGCTGCCTTGGCTTTCTCAACAAGAAGAGCTCGGGTGTCAAATTGGAAAATCTCCCTCAAGACATTAGCTTTTCTTCCACTTACTGCAGATCTAAACTTTTCCCCTAATGTACCATTAACCCTTCCTGCATCAGCAATCACAGTCATACTTGCAGTTGCAGCCAGAGTCTCCCCATCACAGTCCACAGATGCATAGCCATTATTAATATTCCGCCTCCTTTTTGAATGCCGCCCACGCCCTGATGGGTACTCATTGCCGCTTGAAAAATAATTGTATATGTAGTTCTCCTCATGTTTTCTTTTCGATTTCTCTAAGACCTGTGTACTGTAACCATTTGCGGCAACACCTGTTGTCTTGGGGTAGTGATTGAACTGAAAATTTTGGTTATTGTACGACTCATAAGTGTTCTCTTGTTGGTATGCCCCATGTCCTGTGCCTGGAATGCTTGAGGTTCTGCTTGCTGACTGATATGAATGATCAACAGTATTGTGGTTCTTTTTCTGCTGCGCCTTGGTTGTCCAGGTGAATGATGAACTGGTTCCATTGCAGGGAAATCCAGTTTCTACAGCCATGAATGCATGGTGACAGTTTGGGCACAGAAGGTTATGGTTCAGATAAATTCTCAAGTACTCATACTGCATCCTGCAGCCGTTGCATGATGTCCAAAATGTGTCAGCCCCTGCAGGACGAGTAGTGGCCTCAACTGCTGTTGAGGCAGCGGCTGCGGCATTTTTCCTTGCTCGCTTATTGGCCTTTGTATCACAAGCATACAAACCGTTGGTACCATTCATGGCTGAATGATCTCTCCTCTTCTGATCATAGAGCATCTTCCTGCTCTTGTCAGACAACACACTCCATGCCTCAGAGATCAGTTTGAAGGCAGCCTCTGCACCAATCGACTTGTTCTTGTCTGGATGCAACTGGAGAGCTAGCTTTCTGTACTGTTTCTTCACCTCCTCCTCATCAGCCCAGTCAGTAAGAGACAGTATCCTGTACCAGTCGCTCTCCCCATCAATCTTCGACTGAGATGCAAGGTGAACATCAAGAGTTGAGATCATCTGAGAAATGCCCTCAAGTGTTGGGCACAAGTTATGCGCCTTGATCGCTGACCTCCGGGCACCCTTGATGTTATGAGCATGGAACTTGCGCTCTGCTGCATGCTTCGCTTTGAGGGCTTCCTCCTCCATCGCATCTTGGGTACTTGGGTCTCCACTCATCCTCTGACTTCAGCCCAGCAGTCGGTTGGTCTTGACTCTTGGGCAAGAACAGAAGAGCCTGAGACCAACCACTGTGCAAGAATTTAATACACTTGCATCAATACAGGAGCTGTGCGAATTTCTGCGGCAACACCTGCATGAAATGTAACAGCGTCAGGAATCAGGAATATCCTAGAATAGACGCTGAAAAGAAGCGCCTGCCGCTAATCTGCACGGAAATGGGAATTGTAGCACAGGACATCTAGAACCCCCAAACCTTTCCTCGCAAAAGATTCAAGCTTTCCTTCACAAAACCACAAAATCTCAAACATAACCTCCGAAGCAGGTCACGCTACCCCACGAAAGGGAAGGGGCGGACCCAGCATAGGACATGGGTGTACACATGCACGCCCGATATTTTTGCAAACAAAATCGAAGTTAGTAGATCCGAAACAAACACGCCACAAGGAAGGGTTTGGCTTGCTCCGTTTTGCACAGCAGGAAGAGAAGAGAAGGGGCGGCATACCTAGTGCAGGCTCGTCGCCGGCAAAGGGCCGGGCGAAGAAGGCCGCCGCCGGCAGAGAGCTGGGCGAAGAAGGCCGCCGCCGCTCTCCCAATCGTAGCCGCCGGCAAAGGAAGATTGTCAGGTCCAGATGGATCCCCCACTCCACGCTACTCCGAAACCTGGTGGATGCTCGTCGCCGGTGAAGGGCCGGGCGAAGAGGTGGCGGCGCTGCAGCTCGCCCAGTCTCGCCGCCAGGAAGACAGATAGAGAGAACGGAGGGAAGGGGAAGGGAGGGAAGAAACAGAGATGAGCCGGCCGAACGAGGCTGCGAGAGGGAGGGGTGAACCGTAAACACCCAGCAGGCCTAGTAGGATATGTGCTCTCAATTCACTTTCTCAAATCTCTTATTTTCCCTTTCTCCTACCCACTTGGCCAAACGTAGATTTTTTTTACGAAAAATATGGATTAAGATCTGAGTCCGACTAGGGGAAGAGGTCAACCGTGTGAACACGTGCTTCGAAAAACTACGCCAAAAAAATACAGAAAATTAAAACCCAAATATATATTAGTATATTTTTATCTTTCAATAGTTATTGCTCGGTCTCAGTGCAAGTGTCATGAAAAGTTTTATGACAATAAATTATTGAACACATCAACATATTTAGTGACGTGGTGGGGTCTTCATAGAAAAGAGAAAAAAAGAGTTCATAAGCATAACACTCATCTAATCCAGTTACCAAGATTGAAAGATGCAGTATAAAAGAATCAGGCCACCATGAAACAAACAAGGTGTTGATGACCACAAACTTGAACGGGGAGATTGGCAGCGGCTAGCTCACGCACAAGGTAGCTTTGGCTAGATTATATCTCTTACATCACTCGTATCCCTTCCCTTCCTCTATAACCTTCTAGAATTCGTGCCCCTGGCGTACAATTAATTTTCATTTGAAATCCGTAGAAGTTCATAACACAAAAGCAGCTGAATTCCTAATCAACAATAGAGGTAGACATCCCTACCAATATAAGAGCCTCGGAGCCTCGTGATGTCCCCTAAAACAACAATATAAGAGTGAATTCTATCTTTAAAACCCGAACAAACCATCGGGGTCCAAGAAGAGCCCCAACCCTAGGCAGTTCGATCCAGCACTACATGTCGCCGCCAGTCACGAAAAGCATCTCGATCAGAAGCCAACGAGGAGAGTACTTGATGCTGTGAGTACTGCTTGAATATGTCGGAGGAGGCGCGCGAATTGACAGAGATTCAAAGCCACAAGCACCTCCAAAATTGTATTTTCCCAAAAAAAATTATCCGGGGCTTAAAATACAGGTTATTTTATTTTTCTTTTTTGCTCAAACTCAGTCAAACTCGGCCAAAAAAATTAGGCCACTTGAAGCAGGGCAGGAGTAAAAAAAATTCCAACCCGTTTTGCTGCCCTGCAAGTTTTGAACTTTGCCCTCATTTTACTCGAAAATACTAATTTTCATGGGTGCCCCAAACTTAACCATGGTTCAGAGCAGCATAGGGACTTCGTTGTCATTTTCGCTACCGGTGCACTATTAAAGCGCGTCATGTTCGTCAGGCTAGTGGCTGGTGCTGATTTGTTCTGAGAGAAAAGTACTGGTGACTGGTGGCTGATTTATTCTGAGAGAAAAGTACTTCTGGCTGGTGGTTGATAAGCCAAGAGCTCTTTTACGGTACCTTATACCATTAATTTAAAGGACTAGTATATAAAAATCCGACGGTTGAGAATAATTGTATACTAGTCTAACGTTAATCAGTGGTATATGTAGTATACAATGAGTAGTATAGTAGTATAAGGGTATTATTGGAAAAAATCTAAATGGCATCACTGTAATTTAGATATCTTTTATTTTTTTCATTCGATCATATGTCTCGGGTCGATAGTCGAGGCACGCCAGTGGGATGGGTCTCGGGGTCGGTGATGTACGCCGCTGGTAAGAAGGAGAAAAATTATGCTTAGTTAATATATTTATGTCAAATTACTATATTATCCATTCTCTGTACCATATATTGCTGATCAGTGGTATAAGGTACCGTAAAAGAGCTCTAAACCCAACGATACGGGACGTGCTGGAGAACGCGTATTTTAGCTTAACTCTGATTTTTTAGAAAGACTCGATAATTATTGGTCGGAGGTGTGATGATGTTAACAGAGAGGAGCACCTGCATGTGAAAGGAGGTGGGGGGTTCATAAATATCCCAGCAGTGGGACCCACGGCATACACACAAAAGCATACATCACATTTGTATCGTACGTATACGGCACTTTATTCGGTCCATTTTCGGTGAGGCGATGCCAGCCAGAACGGTAACCCACTGTGGCGGTTAGCTTAACCAGGCAGCAGGGGGGCATTTCGGCCATTTCACAGCAGAGGGTTAAAATCACGGCCACCGAACAGGAAAAGTTCCTCTGAGATACGCCTGCGTGGTTGCGTACGTGTACGCATGCCAGAAACCTTTTTGCGCCCGTGGGACCCACCTCCCAATGTTTCTGTTGACACGAAACCGCGCCAACAACAAGCACGCGGAGTAGCTCCTTGCTGCCCTTCCGCGCAAAGCGGTCAGACCGGTTTTGATAACCGGTCAGACCGGTTTCGCCGACGGTGCCCGGCGAGAGACCAACGAACGCCCGTCCGGGAGGGACCCCGTCAGGACAGGCGCGCCTTGGGTTGTTCTAGGATCGGCAGGCCACCTAGAACGCCTTCAATCGACATAGAGACGAAGGAAGAACAGCGTGATAATAGATTGGAAAAGTTGGGTAAAGAGATAAAAGTAAAGACAAAACGATAAAAGGTAGATTTGATAGATTCGATTGGGGATATCTCTCAATCGGCCATGACCCTTTATATTTATAGGGTGGGGAAGTCGTACCCCTTTAGGTCGGTTTACGATATGGGACAAAACTCAGAATCCTAAACCTACTCGAATTACAGATCCAAACCGGTCTGTGCCAATTTTGGTCGTCAACATATGCCCCCCTGTTTTTTGGCAAAGCTTGCGTGCCAAAAAATAATTTTCAATGATCAGGTCATCTAATAATTGAAATCTTGATATGGCCATGACAACCAACCGTAGTTCCTTGGTACATCAGAAGCATAATATTGATAATTGTAAAAAGAAGACCAAGGATTATACCAAAACCATGAATTATAATTAGGTATACTTGGATACATATTCCATGGCACATGCATCGACGGAATAAATGTTGAAGAATAATGAGATGACCGTTGATGCTTCTTTGCTTTTGGTGATGAAAAATTCCAACTTTGATCTTCTAACCGATTACTTTGCTTTTGCTCGGCTATCTTCTGATATTTATGTAACAATTCAGCAAAGCTTGGCTTCATCTTCATCACCTTGCTCTTTGAAGTGACACTTGCAGATTTATCAATTTTTTTTGTCAAACCGGTCAGACCGGTTTTTAGAACCGGTTAGACCGGTTCCTTCAGAACCAGTCACACTGAGATCATATTGCCCCCCAGCTGAACATGATTGTTGCTCAGCTATAATATTTGTGATATGCTTATTATTGGGGACAATTTGATTAACAGAACTAGCCGATGAATTTTCAATTATCGACTTTTCTATGTCTAGTGTCAAATCTGGATTTTTATTTACTCTTCCATCTTTTTTGACACGATAGACTTGTTTAATCACCTTACGCTTATTTTTCTGTGTGGACCGATTCTTTTGATCAAAACGGTCATTATGCATAGGTAATGGCTCATTAACTACCGGCTCCCTATAGGTAATATAATCTGAACACAAATATCTAGGAGGAGACGGCATATATGAATTATAATACCAAGGAGAATAAAAATAAGGCACATTAAAACAAAACTCCCATGGCATCGGTGTAGGTGATCCATACGGTGGAAACGACATTGATTTGTGAGAATTATTCCATTGCCGATTCCGATTATGGAACTTCTCCCTAGGAGAAGATTTTGATTGTTTGGAATTTTTAGACCGACTAGCATCATTGACAATCTTTTGTCTTTGAGACTTAGCCGGAAGTTTCTCGTTACACTTCGGCTTTTCTCTTTGATGCTTATGACGGCCTTTGGATTCAATGGTTTTCCAAACACCAATCTCGGGCTTCTTTGGCTTAACCATCTTTGGTTTTGATTTATTTTTTGAAGCCCTAGGTGAAGCGGTCAGACCGGTTTGAGAACCGGTCAGACCGGTCTGGGCACCGGCCAGACTAGTTGTGTTGCAACCATCACCTTTGCCTTTGTTCTGTTGCCCCCCGAGCGTTGAAGTACTAGATACACTTTTTATGCTCATGCTAGGGGATTTTGGATCAACAATTTCGGCTAGAGACGGCCGATTTGTTTCTTGATCAACAACATCACAATTTGGCAAGTTGCAAGGATCAATAATAGCATTAGTCGGCTTTTCAATAGCAAACTCTTGATTAACAGGAATTGAATCTACCTTATCATCTTCAGTAATTAAAAATTCAACATAGGTAGATAGACGGGTAGATATAGTACCGGAAGATTGTATCTCCTTTAATACGGCGATGTTCGATGGTGGCTGAAACTCTTTAATCTTGATGACACCATGTTCTGTCTTACTGAAGCTAAGACAAGAATATCCTTTCAATTGCCCTGTCATATTCTTAATCATATTCTTCAATCAGCTCTTTACACGCCATCAAATCACTTGATAAATCAGCCATGATAACCAGAGACTTTGTCCCCAGCGGAGTCGCCAAAATATGTTGACACGAAACCGCGCCAACAACAAGCACGCGGAGTAGCTCCTTGCTGCCCTTCCGCGCAAAGCGGCCAGACCGGTTTTGATAACCGGTCAGACCGGTTTCGCCGACGGTGCCCGGCGAGAGACCAACGAACGCCCGTCCGGGAGGGACCCCGTCAGGACAGGCGCGCCTTGGGTTGTTCTAGGATCGGCAGGCCACCTAGAACGCCTTCAATCGACATAGAGACGAAGGAAGAACAGCATGATAATAGATTGGAAAAGTTGGGTAAAGAGATAAAAGTAAAGACAAAACGATAAAAGGTAGATTTGATAGATTCGATTGGGGATATCTCTCAATCGGCCATGACCCTTTATATTTATAGGGTGGGGAAGTCGTACCCCTTTAGGTCGGTTTACAATATGGGACAAAACTCAGAATCGTAAACCTACTCGAATTACAGATCCAAACCGGTCTGTGCCAATTTTGGTCGTCAACAGTTTCCTCATCAATAAGTTGAGTACCTTGCGCCTCTACAGCAACAGCACCGTCATCATTGACCTTTCTGGTGTCCTGTACTGTCATGTAAGTAAGGGCAAGCTCAACACGGCGAGTGAGTGATACTACTGGTGTCCTCCTTTCGTTAGCCTGAAGATACTACTGGGTCCACTGGATCCTTGCATCCTGCGAGTGAGTGAATCTTGGAAGCCAGTGTGGCGGTCCAGAAGCTGCCGAACGCCATGTTTGATGGCAGGTGTTTCGGAGCATCAGGTATGCAGGTTTCTTCCTTCAACATAGCAGGAGGATAAACTGCTAAATATTTTCGTGCTCCACTCATTCAGCTGCAGGATCTACAAGTGGTTTTCAGCGAGGGCTGTACCGGCGATAGCTGATCGACATGACCCTGCTCACCGCTCAGGCACGTTCTCGGGAAACACTGCTCAACCAAACGAGCTTTTGCTTCTCCGGTTCTGTGATCTGAATGCTGGCCGGAGCAGCGGCTGGGCCCGGGTACTCAAACAGCTGAACATAAAAGATAACCCTTTGACATTGGTGAACTTAAAGCTGGATATACCAAGAGAGGGAGATTGTTCGGCGCTACAAGAATAAAATAGACGCTGAACCAAAATGTCAAATGTTCAGCATAACAAGAGATGAAGAGCGAGATCTCTTGCAACTGAAGCTTCCCCACTAGGTACCGAGACCAAAGGCCGGATCCATTACAACTGAATCAGCTCAAATGCAACCGACGAAGATGCAGTGGTCAAAGGGATGTAAAAGTGAAGCACAAAAGAAACTTAGGACCGCGTTTGAAGATAATCGCCGAGATAACTCTCTGGCTTCGCTCTTTTCACGGACATGGCAGGAAGAAGAGAAAAGAAAAAGAGCTCACAACTTGTGTTGGGCCGAATCTGCCTTGGCCCAACAGGCCCAGGCAAAATTTCTCCTCTTTCAGGCTCAAGGTGGCCGCTGGCTCAGGTAAAAGACGGCCGTGAGCCCGTCGATTGTCAGCCGTAGACATGCAGCGAGGTTTTTTTTAACCCCCCCCCCCTCCGCGGGCTCGTATACGGCTCCGTCCGTCGACTCGTTCATCTACGAGTCGGGTTCGTGCTCCAAGGCAAAGCGATGACGAACTGCGCCTTTGTACGAGACGCTGCGGGGAGATGACAACGACAAAGGATCAGCTGCGCGGTAGGGGGATTCATTTGGCGCCAAGGTTCATCGTCGAGCAACTGAGCAAGGAAGGACCAGAAGGAGCAGGAGGAGCCGTCTAGGGAGCCCCGCCGGCCGCCGCTCGCCGCGGGGCCTCGCCGACAGCGCGCGGGAACGCCCGCCGCTGGGGCCGCCGACCGCACTCCGCAGACCGCGCGCAGGAGCCCCGCCGGCCGCCGCTCGCTGCGGGGCCTCACCGACCGCGCGGGGGCCGCCGGCCGCATGCCGCAGACCACGCGCGGGAGTCCTGCCGCAGAGGCCTCGCCGGCCGCCCCTCACCGGAGATGGAGAGAGGGGGGAGGAGGAGGAGGAGGAGGAGGAGGAGGAGGAGGAAGAGATGGGAGATGAGCGTGGTCGGGTGGGTGGGGGTGGGGAAGAGATGGGAGGTGGAAGATAAGGTTGGGGCACGGGCCCCAGTTGTCAGCCACATATTTGTATATATTTTAATTCTCTGATGTATATAACAAAAACAGCTATAAAGATCAAGTATGCAGTAGATCACCATTAGTTTTTGTGTCAAATGATGAATTAATCAAGATACAAACAACCAAATAGACAGCCCATTGTATCAGTTGTCTGTTAAGCTGTCTGTTTGTACTAAAAAGACAATAGCTGTCTACACGGTTGTACTCGCCTCTCACTGAGTATCCATCGACGCCGTATCTTCCGGGCTTGGACGAAATGATTACAGCAATGAGTCACAAAAACTTGCTGCATCATAACGTGGGTGCAGGAAATTAAGGCGGTCGGCCTCCCTTGTCTCCACAAAATTGCCACGTCATGGGGAAGAGACCAAATACATGAACCCGATCTACTCCGCTCAGAAAATGTGTTAACACGAACCGAATGTTTTGGTTCTTTAGATTAGATTTGAGAAGATAGGATGACTCACTTTCAATTTTTTTTTTACGGAAGATGACTCACTTTCATTACAGTGCCCATTTTCCCTGGATAAACACCCATTGACCCTTCTCGGTTTCATGTGGCCAGTCCCAGCCCAAAATTACTAAACCAGTCTATGTCATGCCATATCATATAAACACTACTCTAGAAACTATGATGTCCAATACATCATGTCTAAACAATTAATTAGTTAGTCAATTCTCTTCTTTCTATGAGTCATATTCACCGATTATTTTTCTTCCTCACTACGTAATTATAAAGACATTAGTCTTCTCCAATACAATATCTGCAGTGTCTACTGTATTGGTTTTCTCATAGAAACCAGGTCTTATATGAGACCCAGCTTTTTGCTATCTTTTCTTTTCTCTCATTAGATACAATGTCATATCATCTAGATATTTTATGCAATACTATAATTAATTTTACAAACACTATCTTAAAATGTTAGTGTCCTGTTTGTTTGACTTATCAGCCACCAACCAGCAGTACTTTTCTGTCAGAATAAATCAGCCACCGACCATCTGTACTTTTCTCTTAGAACAAATTAGCACCAACCACCAGCCACCAGCCAAACGAATAGGACGCTAGAACTGTTCTTATAGCTTATCCTACAAGATACGGACTGCTGTAGTTCATGAGCTCCTCGTGAGCCCGTTGGGAGAAAGGCAGCGTAAAAGCATCTCCAAAAGATTAGCTTAAAAAACTAATCAAATTTACTGATTTAGCTACTCTTAAAAATAGATTTAACTAACAAATAACAAAGTAATCCAACAGATTCTGTAAAGATGACCAGTGAGGTACGCTAGCTAATAATAGCTAGCGAATGAGGTGGAATGGAGAGCCACTAAATTTGAAGGGTCATTTACGGAGTCTGTTGGAAACGTTTTTTCTTAAACAATAGCTAAATTTAACTTAGAAAACGATTTGACTAGTCTCTTAAAGATACTCTAAACGACGAGGCTTCACACAGCAGCTCGTGACTTTCAGTTAGCTGTTGTGACCTAAGGTTATCCCAGAAAAGGACCGTTGCACTTGGACCATCCCTCATTATACATCGTGCAATGCCTTTGTATAAAGAGCTCAATCTCACACTATCTTTCCACCAGAAAGATCCGGTGGAAAGATCCACCTTCCCTCGAGGCATCTAGGACTTTTATTTGATCATAAGTTGATCAGATTAAGTTGACTCAAGGGGACATCTTGCCTGGAATAAAGTTTATGCAAGCGTCTATGAGTAGTAAAGCGTCATTCTGGATTCTCAGGTTCAGGACACATAAATCCTCATTTTGTCTTTTGGTTTTATCACCATTAGCCAAGCTACAAGATTGCCGCCTCCTTTATTGATATCGTTTCCCGTCAAATACATTGCTTTCTTGCTGTATCAACGTTCTCAGTTGCTCCTTTGTGAAATTTAATAACGCACATTGGATAGGTTTTTTGTTCGAGTGATGATCGAGTTTGTCATTTAGGGTGTGTTTAGATGCTGCCCAAACGTACCCCGCCAAATCAATTGGGCCGGCCAAACTCTGGCCATGGAATCGGCCGCCCCGATTTGGCCCGACATAAGCTGGAAAATGAACTGAGCATCGGCAGCCTGTACAGTGCTCGGTCAAATTACGGCAGACATTCAAACGTTGCCGTTGCCCATGGTCAACGGTCAAATATTGGTTTGACTTCTGTTGGCATCCATCCAAACGCCCCCTTATGGCCTATGTGCAATTTTTTTTATAACCACGTAAGTACCTAATCGTGAGTTGTCGGTGTTTGATCCAAGGACTAAAGTTTAGGCCATGTCACATCAAACATAAAGATGCTAATTAGAGCTATTAAATATAGCTTAATTATAAAACTAATTACATAAATGAGAGCTAATTCACGAGATGAATCTATTAAGCCTAATTAATTTATCATTAACACATGTTTAACATATATTACTGTAGTACTACATTATCAAATTAGGCTTAATAGATTCGTCTCATGAATTAGTCCTCAATTATGTAATGAATTTTTTAATTAATCTATATTTAATACTTTTAATTAGTATTTTTATATTTGACGTGACAGCGATTAAAATTTAGTCCGTGTATCAAACCGACCTTTGTACTTCTCCAAGGACCTGTTACTCATGCACGCTTTGTCTGTGAGTTCGTCAATGTAAAATCATGCAGTTGTGCTCGTACAATGAAAATCTGTCCAAACATTCCAAGTTTACTACTGGAAAATAAAGAGTGAAAATAAGAGCCTGCTCTTCTCATAGATCAATTTGAGGACCTAATAATCAGACACATCAATGTAGCAGAGCCCCTGTTCTGTTAGGAAGCTTACTGTAAAGCTCCGCAGCGACTGGATAGTTGTTTTTTCAGTCGAGACCAAATGTCTGCTGTTAAAGAGAATAGCAAGCTACTTCATCCGTTTCAAATTGTAGGTCGTTTTAGAATTTCTAGGTTCATAGTTCTTGCTACGTATCTAGACATAACGTATATCCAGATGCATATCAAAATCTATGAATCTAGAAAAACTAAAACGACGTATATTTTAGAACGGAGGTAGTACAATTCTGAAAAAAAGAGAATAGCAAGCTACGTGTTTCCTTGCTTTTTTGACAAAAAAAAAATTCTAAAGAGTCTTACATGAAGTATTAAATAAAGTCTATTTGTAAATCTTTTTATGGATGAGTGTAACTTTACGCGATGAATCTAATGAGCCTAAGTAACCATAATTTACTACAATAATACTATAATAACCGTCCTTTAATCATGAGTTCAAAGGCCTCATTAAATTTATCTTGTAAATTAGCTTAAATTTATCTTGTAAATTAGCTCAAGGTTGTGAAAGTAATTTTATAAACTGATTTTATTTAATACCCTTAATTATTATTAGTAACTTTATTTAATACCCTTAATTATTAATTTAATACCCTTAATTATTGGTTAAACGTGTCCGTAAATTTTTTTTTTCCAAACCTCCCAGTAGTAGTCTGGATACAAGACATTCAGAGTTTCCGTGCCCTGTGCTCTCATTTTAAGGGTTTTATTGATACGAGGATGTTTCATTTGGATTTTTTTTTTTACTTTTCCGATGAAGTTCCTCCAATCTAAGCATGCCGTTAAGCGTCTCCTATTCCGTTACTCCGTATGAAGTATGATCCCACAGAAAGCCTGCAAGTATTTACTCATTCTGAGTAACAGAGTACTTTTGTTCAAGGATTGCCTACAGGCATTCGAACCTTGACGGTAGGACGATCATTCATAGCATAACATCGTCATTATCATTCGGTTCGCCGTGTATTGCATTGAGAATGCATGGAACAAGGTCCTGAATGCTGCAACTTTGGAACTAGTACAGACTTGGGGAGAGGGTGAACTTGTCTGACTCTTACAGGCCAGCACAAGAAAATCATGAAACGTGAGAACCAGTTTTGAGGCTCCGAGGTTCAGTTCAAAGAATCGATCCAGGTGCGCCATTCAAGAAGAATAATGAACTAGTGGCAAACAAACAAACAAACAAACAAAAAAATGGCAACTTTCTCTTGACATTCTTGTAGTGCTGCTAAATTTCAACTTTCAATGAACAGACGAGCTAAACAAAAAATGGGACCCTGTGTTTTTTTTTCCTACCATCACCGCAGTCCACAGCTGGTTTATGTTTACCTGTCCTCAGTGCTGCCGATGACGAGCAACGGCAGATCGGTCCGGCTGAGATTGGGGACTCCGACCGGCGGCAGCGGCGACGACTCGATCATCACCGGCTTCCTTCCCTTCAGCTTGAGGGATCCCCTGACCATGTCCCACAGGGACTTGAACGGGTTGCTCAGCTTGCTCTGCACCCAGAGGAGGAACGACACCTCGTTCACCTGCCACACGGCGGTGAGGACGATGACGGCGCCGAGCAGGAGGTGGGTCACCGTGTTCTGCCTCTTGATCTTGCCCAGCTCCTTGGCGATCTCGGCCAGCTGCTCGTCTTTGCTATCTTCGCCCCTCCCAGGCTGCTGCTGCTGATGGTCAGGGTGCAAAGGTTGTGGTTCTAAAATGCCCGAATCTACTGCATCTCTTTCCACTGCATCCAGCTGATAAAGAGGCAGCGGCATCAGTGCATCCATCCTTTTAGCATCAAGTAACTCTGCAGCCTGAAAGAAATTAACCGTACACAAGACTGGAGCGTACCTTGGTGTGCAACGAGGACAGGAGGCCTTCTTCATCCTCCTCCTGCTGCGGCCTGGGCGCCAAGCTCTTCGCCTCCCCATGGCCGTCGCTCTTGTTCTCCCCCAGGAGGCCATTGACGGCCTCGGGCACCAGCTCCGCATTCTTCGTCGTCACCGTCGCCTCCTCCGCGTCGCCTCCATTGGAGGCGTCGGCTCGCCCGTTGGCCAGGTCCATGGCGATCCAAAGGAAGGAGGAGCGGACAGGGCAGGAAGCGCTGGCGCTCTCGAGTCCCGACCAATCGATTACTCAATCAAATAATTGCAAGAGGTTGCACGCACCGCACGCATCGATCTTTCCGATTCCAGAAGTTTAGTGAAAAGAAACAGAAAAGAAAGCATTCGCGTCGGCGTTATGGATTCAGAGAGATTCTTGGCGATGTCATTGCCTTTTTTTTTCCCGGATGCTGGAAGTAGCAGGCGAATTGACCGCTGCGCGCAGTGGTGTGTGGATGGGATGGGGAATTGGGATCGCCGGAAGCGTCGACGCGTCGTGGATGGAAGCGTCCAGAATTGTCGCGGCAGCGGTTGGGCGCTGTCCCTGTCGTCAGCGGAGGGGAGCGCAGCGCAGATATCTCGCATGCGCGACGTGTACGTGTGCGGCCGTACGTGTCTTGCAACTTGCAAAGCCCAGTTGAATGCGCGCCGCGTGTCGCTCAATCTCGTCGCCTCGCATCCGGAGGCACCACGGCTGGCTGTTGAACCCGGATGTTGTCGCGTCACAGCACCAACACAGAAGAAGACCGGGTCAAAAAGAAAAACAGAAGAAGACGTATCGTGGCACCATCGCGATGCAGCAACGTAATACTAGAGTGCAAGATCATTGCTTTAACGGTGTTGATATTTGCTAATCTGCGTACAGTGGTTGTACTTCCGGGACGAGCTCAGGTCACCAATTCCCAAAACTCGAACCAGGCCAAACCAGCTTTATAAAGCCTAACCCAAACCAAACGAGCTCATGTCTAAAATCCGGGCCTTGTGTCAGGCAGTGGCGGACCTACCCAAAATAAAAGTATAGCGTTGAATTACACTGCAGCTGCCGATTTTAAGTGATGGCCTATGTCGTCACTGTTTGTATGCTGGATCCGCCTCTGGTGTCAGGCTCAGGCCAAAATGCAAAGTCTTTTTTTCTTTTATAGAAGAAAGATTTGAAGGCTGGCTGCTCATTCTCATTCAGCAGACAATGGATCAGCACCATCACGATTCTAGGCTAAACATGAACGAGCTCGTTCATGCGCAAACTGATTACAGGCACGGGGTACAAGAAATACCCAAGAGAACAAAGTGCATAGATAAAAGATCTCGTGATGCTTCTCTCAATGCAAAAGACGTTTTTTCCTTTAGTGCTAACTGCTAAGCACGGCCCGACTCGATGTTTGATTAGGTATCCTATGAAGTCACGAGCTATCGTTATGAGATACTACTTTGTCTGGCCTAACACTTAGACGGAAGGGAGGGGATACCGAATATCTAAATTTTGTAGAGCTACGTATTTTAGGGAAAAAATGTTCAAAACAATATCACAATCAGGTATGTTTCGACACATTTTCTTAAAAAGATTTTTTTAATTCATTCACGAGAAAGATGTTTTAGGTTTAGAATAAAAACGTTTTCACTAAAAGAGAAAACTGTTCTAGATTCATTAAAGCAGTTTGCAGACGACCATGTGGTCAAACAAATCTTTGTCTTTATCTAATAATAAATTAAGTACTGATTTAGTGATATGTCGCAACCTTTCGAAAACATCCTAATAATTTAATAAAAATAACCCACAGCCCATCGAAAGCCTCAATATAATTGTAAGTTTTACAAAAAAAAATCCCTAAAATAATCAGCTTGAAAAAGAAAATGGCACGGGACAACTTCATCTTCCTCAGCGGCTCCGTGCATTCGAACGAAGCTCAACTTGTGTGCACTCTTCCTCCGCTTGTGGAATCACTATGGAAAACAGGGGGTTACCAAAGCCCAAAAACACTTGACAAAGGCTTTACCCAAAGGCTTTACCGAGTGTTGCACTCAGCAAAAGCCGCTCGGCGAACAAGGTGTCGGCAAAACCCTCTTTGCCGAGTGTAGAGCCGACACTCTGCATTAAAAAGTTTAACGGACGGCAAGAAAACAGCGGAGAAAATTTTTATGGAGGCTAGCAAAGCCTGAATACTTTGCCGAGTGCTAGGACAGACACTCAGCAATTACAGATTGTTGGGTGTTTGCTGAGTGTTTTGGCAAAAACACTCGGCAAAGTGGCATACCACCAATAAAAATATATAAATCTCAATAGATTTTAAATATCTAGCCACACCTAAACACCATATATACTGAAATCCACAAATATCAGTTTATAGTTATCAAATGCTCATGCTCAGTTCAATATCCAATAATTTGAAGGGCTTTATTACAACACATGAGAACCACACCTAAATTCCTACCTAAATAATGCAACCTGCAAAGACCAAGAACTTGGTACATTCTGATCTGTCTGCAAAACATACAAATCAAGCAGAAAACTTATTTCAGGATATCAACTTAGTGTACCACATATAATAGCTTAAGAGAAGAAAAGCAAGATGTAGCTTCATGGAAGAAAGAAATATAGGAATATAGGATATTAGCTCAGCGACCCATCAATAAAAGATATTATATTCAGAGAAAGAGATCTAACTTATAATCATTGAGTCAAACATAATCATTGTGCTTAGCTACTTTCTGTATATACAGAATACCACAAGCAAGCAAGTAGGTGCATAAAACATAAAGTGGAAAAAGAAGGCATCATTCTGTATCAATACCTGAAATCATCAAATATTACCCGAGGCAGCTGGCTGGATTATTGGATCCGGCTGCCACCAACAAAAATGAGAGATTCAGAATTTATCGGATGTCTAATACAAGGCTGATCAAACTGAAAAGCAAAACGTTTTAGAACTCTCTAGAAATGTCAGCTCGCTAGACAAGAAAACACAAACATAGATAGGTTTTTGTTGCTGCAACAATTTTTCAAAAGCAATATCAATCAGAGATATCGCAAAGCATTCAGAAACTACCTAGCAAGCTATAATTTTTTGAGCAGCAAGTATTCGCTGTTCAGTGAAATCATGAAATTTAGCACTAACGTTTCTATGATAGCTATCTCTATCAGTAACAGAGCATACATGATGCTCTCAAATGGAATTTAGCACTGACATTCAGCAGCTTCTTGTAGTTACCACAAATACTACTGTGATGCAGCAATCGTGCCCTGTCTCAGGCTGGGATTGCTCGCACACACACATATCGCTTCTTCGACCCTTTCCATCAGAAATTCAGAGATTGATTTATGTTGATTATTGATTGATTGATTGAGAGAGAACCTGATCCCTAGGGAGCACACAAAAAATTGATCCTTGTGTAAAAAATTGATCCTTGTAAAATGATTTAAACTTCTTTGAGAATAGGCTACCACCAGGAGATGACACTATGATAAGCATTTATTTAATCCAAACCATACAAATATTAGCGTATTAAAGTACTAAAATGTTAAATATTGAATTCAAAACCTAAATAAATTATAACATTCTTCATCCATCTAACTGTATTAAAGTACTAACTGTCAATGCTATCTTATTTAGATGGACACAGGTAATCTAATATATAGCATTCTTCATCCATCTAAATTACATCCGGACAGGAACAGAAGGACATCATAAACCTAACTGGAAAAGAATCTCATCCCGTTCAGTGAAAACAAACCTTACAGGATCACTGATCGTGATCATGTCCACCATTGAGTGCTAGGAAGGTGGGAGGCCAAGGCATCATAAATGGATAGTCCCCATACTTGTAAACTTGGCCTGGACTTCGCTCATGTACCTTCTCCACTGTCCTGCTTGAAATGTGCATGTAAAAGAGTGTATCTTCTATCCGCAATAGCACAAATTCAGCATTGTCCCCAACTGCAGCCACACAAACAACCTCATACTGTAAATCCCAAGTAGGTTGTGCAAGGTGACCAAATGCCTGTGGCAGGTAAATTGTATCAATTGGCTTCCAAGTGCCAATGCTGCTGCCGTATGTTGTGTGGAGCCAAATACACATCACGATGACCGCAGTGCACGACGCGCTGTCACCGCTGCTCTCATAGAACAAGAAGTCAATCAAGTGGAACAGGATGGTGTAAGCCTCGGCTGGAATCGGGGGCAGTGGAAACGCGGCGGCGCCCCGGCCGGGATGCAGCAGGCTGCGCACGACGTACTTGTCGTCGCCTCGACGAGGAGGCGGCCGTCGCGGCAGTCCCGCACGGACCCGGCCTCGTCGCCCAGGTCGAAGCTCCCGCGGTGGACGACGGCGGCGAGCTCCGGGTCCCGCACCAGGGGCACGAAGCGCAGGCGCCTGGCGTCGCCGGTAGCGACGTAGACGCCGAGGAGGCGGGGCGAGTTCCGCATGCGGAAGGCCTGCAGAAAGACCGGGTCGGAGGCGGTGCGGAGCCAGCGCCTGGAGATGGCGGCGGCGCGGACGAGCGCGGTGGGGAGGCCGAGGAGGAGGTCGTCGTCACCGAGCACCGACGCGGCCGCGGCCGCCTCCGTATCGAGGGCGGGCTCCATGCTCTCAATGTGGGATTCCATTGGAACCACCGCCGCGGATTCGGCGGGATTGGGGGAGGAGCGCCAGCAGCGAGGAAGATCGGGGATATTTAACTTTTTACATGACGCCTCCTCAGATAGCATTCTAAGGAACGGCGCTATACTTGTACTTTTACCACTTAACGAAAAAACACGCTACAAAAACACCATATTTACATCCGTGGCACACCAGGTCAGCTGTCCACGCTGGATCCGGTGCTTGCGGGGGTAGCAAATGACCCTCATGCCCTTTTGTCCCATTCCTCTCCTCTCTCTAGTGTCACCTACACGTGGGACCCACATGTCATGTCACCTTCAACCTCCAGCCGTATCCCCGCCTACGGCTCCGCCTTCGCCCATGCGCCGTCGATGCTCCAGCGCCGGCCCGCAGCTGCCGCGGCTAGCGGCCGCGCTGGGTGATGCTGGGTCGAGGAGGAGGAGTGAGGACACAGTCGCCATGGTGTCCAAGAACGGAGACGGCTCGGCCTGTCGTGCCGTCGTCGTTGCAGCCGCCATCGGCCGCGGCGACACCGAGTCCCACTCCTGCTCCTGACGCTGCTTCGAGGCCAGCCGGTCCTCCACCCGCTGCATGGCGGCGAAGAAGCCGTCATACCGGGAGAAGGGCTGCCGCCGCATTGCGTTTGGGTTCCCCGCCGGTGACGAGGATGAGAGGAGATTGGATTGAAAATTCGAACGAATCGTTTGTTTGTTTGTACGACAACTCGTCCGTGACACACACTTACGGTCGGAGCTTCGTCGTCATGAAGGACCCTCCGCCGTCCACCGCCTCCATGGCTCCAAGACGGACGGGATCTCCGTCGGGCCGATTCACCGTGAGCGAGCAGCGCCAACGAAGACAACGACCACCACGAGCTTCCCCTCGTCGAGACGCTTCGATTCCGCCGTTTTTCGTCGCCTTTCGGCCGCCGGAGCACCTCCGCCCCCGTGAAGCCCCGCCGCCAGCCGCCACGTTCGCCGCGGGCCAAACTCCGGCCGCCTCCACGCGTCCCCGCCGATGGTGAGCACCTCCATAGACTCGCCACTCCCTCCTCTCTCCCTTGCGCGCGTCACCCGATCTCCCCACCCACTCAAGCGCCGCCGAGACCGCCGCCCAGAACCGCCGGCCGCCATGGCCAAAGCTCCCACGAGCTTTTGCAGTTGACCCCCCCAAGGAATTTGCATGGAGCGGGCCGGTTCAGCGCAGCTATACCGGGGGATGCTAGGGGCATCGGAGGTCATTTGCCACCCCCGCATGCACCAGATCCGACGTGGACAGCTGATTTGGCGTGCCACGGATGCAAATATGGTGTTTTTGTAGCGCGTTTCTTCGTTACATGGTAAAAGTGTAGCGCTATTAGTTAAGATGCTATCTGAGGAGGCGTCATCCGTTATAATGGTAAAAAGTTAAATATCCCGGAAGATTGGGGGTGGCGGCGACGGGGGTGTGTGCGTGCGTGCACGCGCGTGTGTGTGGGTGCGGGTGCGGCGGGGGTGCGTGGGCCGGGGGAGGTGGGTGGCATGTACAACCCACAGACAACAGCTGTCTTTGTATTGCCACATAGATCAAATGAGCTGATGTGGCCATCATTTAATGAGGAAAGAGAGTGTTGCTGTCTACTATTTTGTCTACTGCTTTGGCTTGTGCTCTCATGCAAAATATCAGAAACCAGAGTGCATATTTATTATCACACGGACATCTAAATAGACAGCAAGTGTCTAAACTATTGTAGAGCTGACTATTTAACTGTCTGTATGTGTTAAATAGACAACAGCTGTCTAAACTGTTGTACATGCCCTAAGGGATAAGGTGCCGATGAAATCGGTCGGAAACATAATTTCGGAAACATAGCGATAACGGAAAAGTCGGTATATCGAAAACGAAAATGTCGAAAACTTCAAATCGAAAACTTGGTAGGCCAATTTCAACAACAAAATAGCCTTTTGTCCCAAGCAAGTTGGGGTAGGATAGAGGTGAAACCCAAAAAGAAAAAACACAAAAAGATAACAGAGATTAGAGTTAGGAGAAAACAAAAAGGAAGCAAAGATCATGGTTCAGGCACATTGATTGCTAGTCTGCAAGCGCTCCTATCCATAGCTAAATCCTTAGAGATATTCCACTCCTTAAGGTCTCTCTTAACCGACTCATCCCAAGTCAGTTTAGGCCGACCCCTACCCCTCTTAACATTATCGACCCGCTGTAGAACCCCACTATGCACCGGCGCCTCAGGAGGCCTCCGTTCGACATGTCCAAACCATCTCAACCGATGTTGAGTTAGTTTCTCCTCAATTGGTGCCACCCCAACCCTATCCCGTATATCTTCATTCTGTATCCTATCCCTTCTTATGTGCCCACAGAACCAACGCAACATTAGCATCTCTGCTACACTCAGTTGCTGGATATGCCGCCTTTTTGTAGGCCAACATTCAGCACCGTATAGCATCGCCGGGTGAATTGCCGTCCTATAGAACTTACCTTTTAGCTTTTGTGGTACCCTCTTATCACAGAGGACGCCAGAAGCTTGACGCCATTTCAACCAACCGGCTGAAACCCTATGCCTAACATCTTCATCAATGTCACCATCCTTTTGTAGCATCAATCCTAAATACCTAAAAGTCTCCTTCTTGGCCACCACTTGCCCATCAAGCCTGACGTCTCCATCTTCATATCTAGTCCCACTGAAATCGCACATCATGTACTCGGTCTTGGTTCTGCTAAGTCTGAAACCTTTTGACTCTAACTTCCTATTAACACCTGCCCTACTCTCATCAACTAGCACCACATCATCGGCAAATAGCATACACCAAGGGATATCACCTTGTATATCCCTTGTGACCTCATCCATCACCAAAGCAAATAAATAAGGGCTCAGTGCTGACCCCTGATGCATGTCTATTTTAATTGGAAAATCACTAGTGTCCCCATCACAAGTGCAGACAACCGTCATCGCATCCTCGTACATATCCTTGATGAGGGTAATGTACTTAGTTGATACTTTGTGCTTTTCCAAGGCCCACCACATGACATTTCTTGGTACTTTATCATATGCCTTCTCAAGGTCAATAAAGACCATGTGCAAGTCCTTCTTCTGTTCCCTATATCTCTCCATCAATTGTCGTATTAGAAAAATCGCCTCCATGGTCTACCTTCCAGGCATGAACCCAAACTGGTTTTGGGTCACACTTGTCCCTCTTCTAAGGCGATGCTCTATAACCCTCTCCCAAAGCTTCATCGTATGACTCATCAGCTTAATCCCACGGTAGTTAGTACAACTTTGAACATCTCCCTTGTTCTTGAAGACCGGTACTAATATACTCCTTATCCATTCCTCATGCATCTTGTTTGACCGAAAATGAGGTTAAAAAGCTTAGTTAGCCATACTATCGCTCTGGCACCCAGGCATCTCCACACCTCAATGGGGATACCATCAGGGCCCATTTCTTTACCTCCCTTCATCCTCTTCAAAGCCTCCTCGATCTCTGCCTCCTGAATTCTCCTCACAAAACGTCTGTTGGTATCGTCAAATGAGTCATCCAACTCAAATGCAGAACTCTCATTCTCCCCATTAAATAGCTTGTCGAAGTACTCTCGCCATCTGTTCTTGATCTCCTCATCCTTCACCAGAAGTCGATCTGTCCCATCCTTGATGCATTTGATTTTGTTGATGTCCCTTGTCTTTCTCTCGCGGATCCTCGCCATCCTATAGATATCCTTCTCCCCTTCCTTTGTACCTAGCCGCTGATACAAGTTATCATATGCCTGACCCTTTGCTACACTCACAGCTCTCTTTGCAACCCTCTTTGCTAATTTATAGCTATCGATGTTGGCTGCACTCCTATCAAGGTGAAGGCGCTTGAAACACTCCTTTTTCTCCTTAATAGCCCTTTGCACTTCGTCATTCCACTACCAGGTGTCTTTCGCTTCTTGTTTTCCTCCCCTACTCATGCCAAACACTTCTGAAACCACCTTCCGAACACATGTTGCCATCTTTAGCCACATGTCGTCTGCATTTTCTCCGTCCTCCCAAGGCCCCTCGCCTAGCATCCTATCCTTAAATGTTTGCGCTGCTTCCCCTCTAAGCTTCCACCACTTCATCCTCGCTATCTTGGCACGTTTGTCCCGCTGGACACGTACCCGAAATCTAAAGTCCGCCACCATCAATTTCAACAACCAACATTATTACATATTTATATATCATTTATGCATGTACATTTTAGGGTGGGGATTCATTTCCATATGCGATAAAGAAAATTTTAGGCGAAGTAGAAGGGTAGCTGTGAATTTTGGGCCTTAATGATTTAACTGGGCCGAATTCGGAATTCCAACGGAAAATTTCCGACTAAATTCGATCGATAGAGCTATTCGACGGTATAAATCCATTATCGTTTCCGTATCATTTTCCGACATGTACCATTTCCGTTTCACCGGAACGGAAAAATATCGGAAACGAAACTCGGTCGATAAGGAATTTCCGTAATCGTTTTCATCCCTAAAGGTGCCCCGTTTGCCGAGTGCTCCGGATCCGGCACTCGGCAAAGGGCCAAAGGGAGGGGCCCAAGGGCATCTTTTTGGAAAATTTTAATTGTGTCATTATAATTTTCAAATTTTTGAAAAATGCCACTGCCAGTAATTGTAGTGGCTCCCATTTCTCAGTGACACATCAATGACATATTTCTGAAATATGAAAATTATAATGGCATGAATCTAACTAACCCCATTTTTAGAGGCGCCACTTTACCGAGCTTTTTTACCGAGTGCCGACACTCGGTGGAGTTAAATTTTTGTTTTTCAATATTTTAAATTTTTGCAAGTTTTTTAATTTGCTTTTAAAAATACAATGTCAGTTTCACTAAACTAATCATATTTCAGGCTTTCACGAAAAAATGTATTATTTTATGTATAATAGCTCAAATTTAATTTATAGCAATTTTGGATTTAACATTGAAAAAATAAAAATTAATAAATGGAAAAAAAATAACCAAAATTGAACATGAAACAATCTACGATGTATGATGCCTATACAAAAATTTGACAAGTAAATTCCGAATTCAATCGTCACTTTGATTCCAAATCTTAACGAGTATTTCTCAACTTCGTGAAACTTCCTCAGAGATTCTTCTATTTACAAGCAACGTACGTGTCAACTTATCTGAAACATTCCCAGTTTTTTACCTTGAACTCTACGTATGATATAATGATATCACGATAAATCTCATAATTTTCAGGCTTCATTTCCTTTTTATAGAATTTTGAAGTAATTCAGCCACGCGTTCGTGGTCATGTTTCATGGACAAGATGTTTGAAATTTCATTTCAATTCCTGAATAAGGCCTTGCATTGACCTAAATAACATGAATATCATTTTTTTATTCATTGTTTTTCATTATTCGAATCACTTCCAATTCAAATTCGTTGAATCCCAAAATAATACTTTTAATAAAATAAATTAATTAAATATAGGAACCGGAGAAATATATAAAATTTGAACATAGAGTACCCCGTATAGTATGTGGACAAAACAAAAAGTTTGGAGGGCAGAATACAAAAAAAGAAATTACTTTGCCGAGTGTCCAGAGAAAACAATCGGCAAACAAGTAACTTTGCTGAGTGTCAAATAGGAGGCACTCGACAAATAGGTGGTTTGCCGAGTGTCTCCTTTTGATACTCAGCAAAGCGCTGACATTGTAAACGACGCACAACGGCCGTTGCATGTGCCAGCACTGCGTGCTCTTTACCGAGTGTCAAATTTTGTACACTCGGCAAAAGGAGGCTTTGCCAAGTGTCGGCTGTTTGACACTCGACAAACCCCTTAGTTGTCGAGTGTTAGTTGTTTGCCGAGTGTCATTTGGTTGACACTCGACGAATAAAGGGTTTGCCAAGTGCCCAACAAAATACACTCGTCAAAGCCTTAGGCACTCGGCAAACCCTTAGGCACTCGGCAACTTAGGGGTTTCCGGTAGTGAATCGATACCAATCGCTAGTTTACGTTAGAATTGACGCCCTCACTGGCTATCAAACAGTTAAAATCGTAGCAGAGGCATCAATGAAAGAGACCCTAGGAACAATTGATGCAATGGCTTGGCCTCTAGAATTGCTTGTGCTTTCATTATATAGTCCAGACTTATACGAGTCCTATACGGTTACATTTAGAGTCCTACTCAGACTATATGTCCTAGTTCTACTCTATTACAAGTCATATAACATTCCCCCTCAGTCGTAGTGGGAGTGAAGAGAACGATAACGACTGACTTTGAAGTCATCAAGTTCGACTTGTTTTAGGAGAGTTTTCATGTTAGCAAAGTACTATTTCTTTTCTGTCAAGTTTGTAAATCGTAATCGACAAGGAGTTTGTGGTTTACACTATAAATAGTAGCCTGATGGCTCTGTTGAAAGTTTGTACACACCAAATCAAACAACAAGTTCTTACTTTTTCATCGCATTTACTTTCAACCCTAGTTTTCAGTAGCTTTCAATGTTCTTTCAAACTAGCAGGGCTGCATCATCTTGATCTTCTACTTGCTTGTAAGTTCCGCTTTTACCTGGTGCTCTCTAGGCTTTAACTACCGAGCGTATCACTGTGGTTTTGTCTAGATCTCCTAAGAGTTATTGAGTAAATTAGGTTTTCTAATCTAGTTTATTCACCAAGTTATCGTATCTTATTAGATTAAAAGTTCTAACACATCTTTCATATTAGACCTAGTTCTTATACAAAAATTATTGAACGTTCCTGTTTAGTTGATAGGAATAACAGATTTAGGTTAATTTGTTCTGCTTTACTTTTACGTTCAAAGTTATCGATATTTACTGAGCACATTATAGATTTATTTGTCTATTTCTATTAAGTTTTTAGTTTTTACCACAATCTATTTGATCTGTTAACAAGGTTCTCATCGGCTCCAAGCTTTTAAGTGTATAGCCGATCTAGATTTGGGTTTGGACTTTAAACCATCATCGACTAATCCTAACTGATACAATTTACAAAAGGTGCGATTCAGAATCATAGTTGATCTGTGAAATTTACATATTTTTATCCCTTGGTCAATTATAGGTCAAATTGACTGGCACACCCTGAACCTCAAGATCTTTGAGGCCGATCGTGTGTTGATTACGCGAACTGTCATCACCGACTTTTTGCATCAACAGAGAGGTATATGTTGTGTTTTGCGTTTTCTTGGGTTTAGGAGATCCTAGGCATCATGAGAGCTCTCTAAAAGATTGTAGAAATGGGCAGAAAGCAATAACATTTTTCATGTGGAATCGGTGTTTTTTACTCCATGTTTTGCAGAGCTGGGAGGTGTTGGCACTTCTTACGATCCAATATCAGGATTGAGAATCCCGGTACTGGGGTAAGGAGTGTTTCAGTGGTTTTCCTTATGGCTTAGTAAAATATATAAATATTTTGCAAGACCAGAGAATCACCGCTGTAGCACTTCACCTGGGAGTATCCCGAGGTATCGTAATTTATATTTCCGCAGGGAAGCTTTGGCAAGAGTACTAGTAAACAGGTATTCAAGACTATCAGAGAAAGGTACACAACTAAACAAGACATGGGATAACGGTATTGGATAGGAGTGGATATACCATGACACATAGCTCAAGGGAGACTCAGGTAAGAGAGAGAAGGTATAGATAGCTGGGAGGACAACGAGAAGAGATAGAGGATTCCTGTGAACTTTATCTGTCTATGTCTCTCGGGCTTAGAGATATAGCGGCTAAAGAGCCAGCACTGGAAGGTCTGGGTTAACTCTAATGTCTTAGCATCGGGACAATGGACACCAGTGACACGCAGAAAGGGATGAGAAGGGGTGCCACCAGCTCCACACTAGGGGATCCTATATGCTGAGACTAACGAGGTGCATTACAAAGACCATATAGGGCTGTCACCACCTAACGGCTACCACACGTTCGTTGAATCGGGGGCAAACCAAGGCCACTGACTAGTCTGGGTACCACACCCACACTAACCAACGACTACTTACTTCACTAGCAAAAGCAAGCAACCCGTCAATACCCCCGGTGACAGTTCACCGGCAAATATTGAGCTAAGTCGAAGAACCAGCTAAGACAAAGACTTAAACAAGAACTAGAAGCACTAGAACTAGAACCGACTATAGTCTAAACACGATATAGATGCAACTAGAATAAAGTAGAAGCAGGCTATAAACGACAAAGGCAAGATGATAAAGATAATTATATTGATAACTCAAGTCTTGCAAAAGGAAAAGGAAAATATACAAGAGCTTATACCAGAGCTTCTGAAGACGACTCCGGAACCTCCGAGGCAAAGCTCGACTCGACTCTAACTCCCAACTAAACTATCCTAACTCTACTAGAGAGAAGTGGAAATGAGAGCTCCTTGGCTTGGTGTGTGTGAAACAAGTGAAGTACTCCTCTATTTATAGCTTGAGCACGTCGGTGGGAGTGGAGTGGCAGCCAAGGGAGTGAGAGGCGGTGGCCCGGCCAATTCGGCCGAATCCAGGGGATTCGGGCGAATGGATTGGTTCGGCCGAACTACCCAGTTTGGCCGAACCATCAGATCCGTCGCCTTGGATGGTGGATGGCTTGGATGCTCTCCCTTGGTCAGTTTGGCAGCTGGGGGCGGTTCGGCCGAACTGGGCCTGGCCCGTGGCCGGCCTCCCCAGCACCACCTCTTGCTTGTGGACCTTTTGGGCTGGCTTGGGTGGATGTCCTTCGTGTTGATTTGGCCTGGAAGTGAGGTGGCGGTCGTCCACGTGTCACTCACGGTTGTTGCTTGGTCATCGATGACGTGGACGTGTCCCGGTGTCCTGTACGGCTAAGGGGGGTAACCGGCCGAACGGAGTCGTTCGGTCGAATCGGTCAATTCCGACCCCTATAGCACGTATTTCTCGTTGTTGTACCTGCACAAGTGTAACTCACCAAAACTCGTGGAACTCTGTTAGAAATAAACTTAAGTACATAGAATGTCACATATATCCTCTTTTATTCCCGAGTATTGGTGGTCAAAAACGTGCCGTAACGACCGCCAACAAGCTCCCCCAAGCTTAGATCTTTGCTCGTCCTCGAGCAAAGATAAAGACTTAGGCTCGGTGGATCAGGAGTTGCTACAATGTCAATTTTCTTGCAGGTAACTTTATAAACAACTAGTACTCAAAAATACTCGAATCATTGGTAAAGTTTAACTCACCATTTTACCTATGGGGATTATAGCAATCTCCTTGTCTTGGATGGTTGAAAGGTTGAACAACTTAACTCAGTTTTTATTCCACTCCTACTCTTTCCAGGGTCCCGTCTCGGAGTTTCCACAATTTTTGAAAATTTAAATTTTATTCCTCAATTGGTACACTCGATCCCTTAAGTGGTGTTTGTATCCTCACCAAAGGCTTGCGCCTTCTTTCATCCTAAAATCTAACAAAGCTTTTTGTGTGGCTCAGGGACAAAGGATGAAGGCTTGCTTGCATCTTATATTTTGCTAAGTCAAAGACCGGATCTTTGGGGGACCAAATCATACCTTTAGATCGAGAAGTGCAAGTGTGCGGAATATGGAATGTGGAATGTGGTGGAACTCCTTGGGGTGATTCTTCCTCCCCTTGAATTATTTTCGAGAACATGGGCTATCTATTTTTTTTGCTCATATTTTTGCCATGCCACTTGGCATGTTTTTCTTATTTCTTATTTTTGCCATGCTCTTTGGAATGCTTTTCTTTTTCTCTTTCTTTTTGCCATGCTCTTTGGCATGCTTTTCTTTTTGCATAGCCCATGTCTCTATTCAAGGATATTTGGAGAGGAGATCATAGAACATGGAGTATTTATTTTGTGGATGGATGATGGCAGTATTTGCTAACTCCCAATGTAGGAATTGCAAGTGAGAGTGGTGTGTACGTGAATCTCGATTTTAGAAGCATGAAGGTTTCACCCAAAGGTCACAACAATTTGACAAAGCTCACTAAGACAACAAGCAGCATATGAGTAGAAATTTTTGACTAAGCTTAGCATATGGCTTTGGTAGGTATTTTTGACCAATGAGGAGCTTTATTTTATTTTTGAAAGCAAAAGACATCCGAGATATTCACCGTACTAAGAGCAAAAGCAAGAAGTCAACCAAATCTCACTATATCATTCCTCACAACAACTTAGACTTGGAATAAAGCATACGCTCCCATGAGGTTTTCAGGTTCATTTTACTCATGCCAAATAACTCAAGTACTATAAAGCGATTAGTTGAAAACAAGGCACTTGCAAAATTGATAACAGAGCTATATTCATCATTTCCAAGGTGAGAGGCATATGATTCATTCCATGCATAGTTGGGAGTTATTTTATTTAAGGGAAATATTTTTGGTGTTTTCATTTTAAGGTGGAAGTAAAATGGAAAGGGAGATGACAAATGCAAGATCAAGGTGCTGAAGGGACATCGAACATACCTGATGGGGGTCCTCCCCCAAGCTTGGATTCTTCACTGGTAGGGTTGAAATTTCGAAAAGTACTCTGACATTTGATCCGTCTGCTACTGGACGTCGTACCGTAGAGAGTCCAGCACGCCGCTATTCTCTTGGTGATACTGAGAATGGCGTGCCAGGGTGTCTTCAATGCTCCGTGTACGGTCGTCGAGGAGGTCGACTCGATCGGAGATGTAAGACTACTCTCGACCGATGTCGTAGCCACTGGGTGCAGCGAATCGTGCGGACTGAGAGTGCCCAGGGAAGTATAGTCGGGAGGCACTGTCGTACCCTCCTCCGCACCATCCCTGGGTGTACTCTGAGTCCGTACTCGGAGCATAGTCCCAGTAGCCCGAGGCGAAGTATTCTCAGTCCTGGGGTTGTCTAGAGCCTCCTGCCTCTGTACTCAACCGGAGTGTTAATTTTTTAGCGGTATACAACCTCAGTCCTGCACAAGGCAAGGGCACCTCGGTTGTATAACCGCGATAGATCATAACCAGCATTGCATCGGGCGCCCGTCGTATCATGTGACCTTGCACAAAGTGCTCAGCATCCACGACGAGCCGCGCTGTCTCTAAGTACGCAAGTTGGGCGCCCTCCAGAACGCCCAACTGGTTAGCAAGACGAGTGACTAGAGAAGTCACCGCCACGCTACCCACGCGAGAGTGATGAGACATCCAATGGGCAACCAAATCTTTTACCGGAGAAACAACAACTCGTTTAACCATAGCGTATAAGAACCGCAACTCGACTGTATTAACGGGACACAAATCAGAACGTGGAAACACCGTCATAGCCATCCACTGATGTATGAAACGCAAGGTGGGGTTATGAATACTGTTCGTGCGTGGTGCAGAACAATTGGTGCTTCCCAAAAATTTTTCCAGAACCCGTCCCGACTGAAACTTTTCAAAGCTTTGGCAGGCTCCAAAGAACAATGACTAGCAAAACCCAGAGTCGTACTCAAATCCCTCCAAGAGTAGGAATACTCTTGGTTGAAAAATCGAAAGCGAACACCCTCCCGTCCAAATGTGAGAGTCGAAAGAAATTTGAGGGTGAGGAGATACGAACCTTGTTCGTCGACACGCCAGAAGTTGCCCCAGCCAACGGCTTCGAAGACTTCTGGGAACTCTTCGTCCATACCCGTTCTTACGAGCAGGTCCTGCTCGTAGACACGTGTATGCTCAAACTCCTTCAGGCGTAGCATGTTGAAGACGTTCCGCTCCCGGTCTGTCCAGAGAATGATGTCACTCTCGTTCAGGAGCTGCCGGGTTGGGTGCGAGGCGAAGCCTCTCCCCAAGTCGGCTGCCCCTGACTCGTCCACCTCCATCCGACTTGAACTGCGGGACGGGGCTGGGGAGTTCCCAGCATCGTCCGAGCGATTACTCAGCCGGGCGGAGCGACGGAACGCGGGGAAGAGCTTCGACATGCTTCCTGCAAAAGGTTAGCGCAATGACTACCCGAAGGACTGAATAGATGGGGTTAGCACAAGTAAATCAAGTCAGTCGTTTGAGAGAGTTAGTCGTTCTTGCGGGGATGAAAACCTCCACAAAAGATTAGTCGTTCTTGTGGGTGTCGGAAACCACCACAAACACGTTCAAGTTTCAGCACAAAGATCGAACAAAGGCAATTTTTTTGGGATTTTTTTTCCAGCAATGCAAGTGAACTAACTTGAGCAAGAACTAAAGAAGAACTTGAGCAAGAACTAGAGCAAAGAACTTGAGAGAGAGAGAGCGCTTCTGGTGGGATTTTTTCCAGAGTGTGAGTGTGTGAGAAGCTAGCAAGCAATGCCCAGCATTTATAGGCAGAGGGGAGGCAGCCAGGCCATTCGGCCGAATGGCCCAATTCGGCCGAATTGGACCGAGTGTCCTGGGCACTCCCATGTGAGTGTAGCACTCACCTTTGCCTTGGTTGCACGCAAAATTATGTGGCCAACACTTGCCTTGGTCATGTGAGTGGATTTTAGTGGTAGGTAAGATGCAAATTTGACATGACCAAAGTGGAAGTTAGTGGAGTTACCCCCATGCTGCCATGTTTGTGATAATTGGTGAGTGTGCAGCCATGTTGAGTGGGGTAGACATGTTTTGTGCTGGTTAGTGATGGTGGTAAATAAATGGAGATGTTCTAGAAGGGGTAAAAGTAATAAAAATTACAAATTTTACCCACTTCAAACAAATTTCAGCATATGGTCCATTTATTTTTACCAAAATTTAAACCAAAGATGTTTTGCATGCACCAATTTTATTCTTGCTATTCTCTCATTTTATTTCATGCACAAGTGATTCAAAAATTTTGAAATAAAACATGCAAATGCAGTGAATTGAAATTTAAAATTGGAAAGGGAAACATGAGATACATACTAGTTTTTCTCGCGGCGAGAGCTCGAGTTTTGAGTCCACGAGCGGGACTCCTCCGTGTCTTCAGTGATTTTTGTCATCGTCCGATCTCGGAGTGGATGGTTCGGATGATGAACTCTGCTTCTTCCGCCACACCTTCTTGATTTTCTCCGGTATAGGTGTCGGTGGCGGTGGACGTTTTGGTTCAATCATCTTGACCTGCTCTAGGTTAGTTAAATTTTGAATTGATGATGCATATACCTTAGAGAATTTCTCCACCCTGGGTTTGAATGCAAACTTTTCTTCCTTGCCATTGATGTTCAGGTGGATCTCTCCGGCTCCTACGTCGATGTTCGCATTGGCGGTGCTCAGGAATGGCCTCCCAAGAATGAGATGAGTCTTCGTGTCAACCTCCATATCAAGCACCACGAAATCCACGGGTACGAAGAATTCCCAGATTCTCACCGGAATATCCTCCGAAATTCCCGTGGGATATCGGATGGATTGATCTGCCAGCTGCAAATACATGGTTGTAGGGGACAAGGAAGTATGATTCAATTTATCAAACACTACCTTGGGCATGACGCTGACGCTTGCTCCGAGGTCGCACAGGGCGTTGCTGAAGTGTTGGTCTCCGATGGAGCACGCGATGGTAGGACATCCAGGGTCCTTCTTTTTCTCTGGAAATCTATTCAAAAAGGCTGCGCTGCATGCTTCGGTTAGTTTCATTACCTCGGTGGCCGGTATTGCCCTTTTGTTGTTGAGGATGTCCTTCAAATACTTGGCATATGTGGGAACCTGCATAGCTTCAAGTAATGGAATATTGACATAGAGTTTTCGAATTACCTCAACAAATCTTGTGAATTGCTCATCCACCATCGGTTTGTGAAGTCTTCTTGGGAATGGCAGCACAGTCGTATCGTAGAACTCATGAGGGGCTGTCTTTGCTTCCTTCTGAGGTTTGCTTTTCAGAGTTTCTTCGACAGCCTCCTCCTCTTCGCTATCACTTTCTGGACCTACTGCCTTTTTACCTGCATCATTAGGATATGGCGGATCCCGAGTGGTTTTACCCCCTCTCGTGGTAACCGCTTTAACATTTCTGCAAGGGATCTTTTTTGGTTGCCCAGAATTTTTCCCCAAAGGTAAAGAATCAGCTAATTGAGCAACTTGTGTTTCTATCATTTTATTAAAGCTCAATTGACTTTTTATAGCAAAAGAGAAAGATTCCAGCTTTGCATCTATGCTTTTCAGGATTTTATCAGTTGCAACAAACTTTTTACTTATATTTTCATTGATTTTACCCTGGCCTAGCACAAGATCTTTGATAGATGGCTGATTATTGAAAGTACTGGAATTGAAATTGTTACCTTGTGAAGATCGGTGTTTTTTACTCCATGTTTTGCAGAGCTGGGAGGTGTTGGCACTTCTTACGATCCAATATCAGGATTGAGAATCCCGGTACTGGGGTAAGGAGTGTTTCAGTGGTTTTCCTTATGGCTTAGTAAAATATATAAATATTTTGCAAGACCAGAGAATCACCGCTGTAGCACTTCACCTGGGAGTATCCCGAGGTATCGTAATTTATATTTCCGCAGGGAAGCTTTGGCAAGAGTACTAGTAAACAGGTATTCAAGACTATCAGAGAAAGGTACACAACTAAACAAGACAGGGGATAACGGTATTGGATAGGAGTGGATATACCGTGACACACAGCTCAAGGGAGACTCAGGTAAGAGAGAGAAGGTATAGATAGCTGGGAGGACAACGAGAAGAGATAGAGGATTCCTGTGAACTTTATCTGTCTATGTCACTCGGGCTTAGAGATACAGTGGCTAAAGAGCCAGCACTGGAAGGTCTGGGTTAACTCTAATGTCTTAGCATCGGGACAATGGACACCACTGACACGCAGAAAGGGATGAGAAGGGCTGCCACCAGCTCCACACTAGGGGATCCTATATGCTGAGACTAACGAGGTGCATTACAAAGACCATATAGGGCTGTCACCACCTAACGGCTACCACACGTTCGTTGAATCGGGGGCAAACCAAGGCCACTGACTAGTCTGGGTACCACACCCACACTAACCAACGACTACTTACTTCACTAGCAAAAGCAAGCAACCCGTCAATACCCCCGGTGACAGTTCACCGGCAAATATTGAGCTAAGTCGAAGAACCAGCTAAGACAAAGACTTAAACAAGAACTAGAAGCACTAGAACTAGAACCGACTATAGTCTAAACACGATATAGATGCAACTAGAATAAAGTAGAAGCAGGCTATAAACGACAAAGGCAAGATGATAAAGATAATTATATTGATAACTCAAGTCTTGCAAAAGGAAAAGGAAAATATACAAGAGCTTATACCAGAGCTTCTGAAGACGACTCCGGAACCTCCGAGGCAAAGCTCGACTCGACTCTAACTCCCAACTAAACTATCCTAACTCTACTAGAGAGAAGTGGAAATGAGAGCTCCTTGGCTTGGTGTGTGTGAAACAAGTGAAGTACTCCTCTATTTATAGCTTGAGCACGTCGGTGGGAGTGGAGTGGCAGCCAAGGGAGTGAGAGGCGGTGGCCCGGCCAATTCGGCCGAATCCAGGGGATTCGGGCGAATGGATTGGTTCGGCCGAACTACCCAGTTTGGCCGAACCATCAGATCCGTCGCCTTGGATGGTGGATGGCTTGGATGCTCTCCCTTGGTCGGTTTGGCAGCTGGGGGCGGTTCGGCCGAAGGCTTGGGTTCGGTCGAACTGGGCCTGGCCCGTGGCCGTCCTCCCCAGCACCGCCTATTGCTTGTGGACCTCCTGGGCTGGCTTGGGTTGATGTCCTTCGTGTTGATTTGGCCCGGAAGTGAGGTGGCGGTCATCCACGTGTCACTTACGGTTGTTGCTTGGTCATCGATGATGTGGACGTGTCCCGGTGTCCTGTACGGCTAAGGGGGGTAACCGGCCGAACGGAGTCGTTCGGCCGAATCGGTGAATTTCGACCCCTATAGCACGTATTTCTCGTTGTTGTACCTGCACAAGTGTAACTCACCAAAACTCGTGGAACTCTGTTAGAAATAAACTTAAGTACATGGAATGTCACATATATCCTCTTTTATTCCCGAGTATTGGTGGTCGCAAACGTGCCGTAACGACCGCCAAAAGGAGGACAAATATTTTCTAGCGTAGGAACCGGCTGTTGATGGCTACTCCATGTTTTGCAGGTAGGGAGAACAAATATTTTCTTATGCGCGAATCTGATCTTGACGTGTGGGCTGCAATGTTGATTGACTGGCAAAGCTAATAATCACAATAAATCATAGATCACACGGTGAATTTTTTTTAAGCTAACCTGGCCAGGTTGGCTGGCCACTGAAGGCACCCCCTCCATATGTAGTAATATGTTGATTGCTTGTATTACTATTTTTTATTTGATGCTAACTTTACCAATGTATTCACTACCAAGCCTATCATACGACCCAACTAGGTCAGCCCCATTTAGGTTTCATCATCTATGTTCTATTTAAGTGTTTGTTCCATTCTTGGAGGTTTGTTGGTTTTCTAATGCATTGACTGAGTTGTGCATTGAAGAATCTGGAGTGGAGCTTATTGCCCAATATGGTGCACAGAAGATTCTCATGTATCTCAATGCTGGCTCCAATATAGTTGATGCTATTTTAGACGGTAAGTGTTGCTAACCTGAAATTTTAGTTTGAGAGAAGTTATTTTTAAAATTTTAGATTTAATAGGGCTAAAATAACAAAAATTGCAAATTAGTTAACCATCATTTAATTCTGCTTTGACCTAATCAGCATGGATTGTCATGAATTGCTATAGCACAACACACTCTTCCTTAATGTATTTGTATCTTTTACTTTTTAGCAGACATGCTTTGGGTGGTAATATAGAATTAGTTGTGTAACTTGACTTTTTGGTTTTGTTTTTGCAAGTGACAGTAGGTTTGGTGATCAAAGGGTTTTGTCATGTACAATCTTATATGTAGATTCACAATACATGCATGTTTGTTCTCTCTGCTTATACTTGTACATGGCTGTTTATTTTGCTTCACATTTTCTATTGATTAACATAGAATATAGACCATGAGTATTGTACTTATTTGTCAAGACTCCCTTTATTTTACTTTTTGAAGTATGAAAACCCATTGATTCTATAAGTAAAATTTTACTCTCTACCGGGAAGTACAGTTTATCTTCATTTACATAGTACTTTATATTTGATATTCACCTTCTAGGATGTTTGGGTACAAGGAAGACTCATTTGTGTGACACTACACTCTACTCTCATGGTTCCAATTATTAACATCCTGACGTGCTTGATACATTGAGGGTGGTTGCAGACCACATGTTGGCCGTATAGTGTCAAAAAAAATGTAAGTGATCGATCGCTATTTGATATTGTGAGATGGTCTTTTATTTTAGGAAGTTGATTTCTAATCACTATCCAACTTTGTGTATCCAATATATGATGATGTAAGCGATGTTAAAGCATGATCGAACCTTCTCAATTTTGCAAGAGTACTATGTCATCTCTAAATCGCTTGGTTTGGGTGAAGAAATTGAGAAGATGGTGAATATTTATGAAGAAATTATAAGAAAAAAATCAAACTCAAAATGCAAGGGGCAACATGAGCTACATGTGGCGTCTTATTGATGATGGGGGTCGGAAATGCAAGCTAATTAGAAACGACATAGCTATAGTGGGAGGATCATGTCAGGAAATTGTAGCGTATCTGATTAGGTAACAAAAGTATAATTGTCCATGTGTTCTTATATTTGATATTGTAGCGTCCATAACTATCATAGTTGTACATATAACTTGGTACAAAATATAGAATCAATCCAAGCTAGTAGAGTGCTGTGCAATGACAAATTGTGGCACAAAGTTTGTCACACATTAAATTTCCTAAATTTTAGGATGTAAATAATAAACTCGATTAATACAATAATTTTCTCTAATTTGTATAATTCTCCAAGCTTTATATAATTATTAGGGTATTTAGTATATGAAAAAATTGTTTTCTAAATTAAATTAAAACAACATAGGTTATAATGTTCTTTGTGTTGCATTCATGTTGGTTGCATTGGGTGTGCTTGAGTGTTCAAAGTTTTCAAAAATGCGTTTAGAACCCTAATAGAAAATTTTTCAGATTTTTCAGGAATTTACTCCTATTTTTATATAGCAAATTTCAAGTATTGTAAGGTGCTAGAAATCCTTTTAATGAGCTCCAAATAGTTTATTGGGTTCCTCATGTCTAAATCTATCTCTGAGATTTTTCCAAAGAAGTTTTAGAATTTAGGATATTTTTCGAGGTTTAAATAATTTATCTATGAATTTTCTAGACATTTCTTTAGGAGTGGGCATTCGGGTTAACGGGAAAATTCGGGTCAGGTTTTTTAGGTTTTAAAAAAATTGGCTTTTGAAAATTGAAACCCAAAATTTGTCCACAAAAGTTCGGGTCGGGGTTTTCAGGTTTTTGATAATTTCGGGTTCGGGTAACTATTCGATCCACCTCGTTAAAAAAAGTGAAACAAAATTTTAGTAACATTTGAGAGACCTAACATCATTTAAGCCTAAAAATAACATAATGATGTATCTATTAACCATAAAAAAGATCATATTAACATAGAGCAATAATATTTTGACAAAAGAGGAAAAGAAATAAAAAGATAAGACCATTTGAATTTTCTTATGAGTTGCAATATATAAAATTTTTAACATATTTCAGGTAGATCGGGTTATTCGGGTACCATGTGCTCAAAACCGAATTACCCTAATTTAATTTGTATCATGGGATTTCAAACCCGATCTAACTTCGGGTTTTCTAGATTTCGGGTTTTTTTTGGTTCGGGCTCGGATTTTTCGGGTTCGAGCTCCGGATATTTCAAACCCGATATAAATGTAGATTTTTTAAACGAAAAATATGGATTAAGATCTGACCGGGATTAAGGGAAGAGGTCAATCTTGTGACATGCACTTCGCAAAACTACACCCATAAAAATATAAAAAATAAAACCCAAATATATATTAGTACTTTTTTTTATCTTTCGATAGTTGTTACTTGGTCTCGGTGCGAGTGCCATGTGGTAGGGTCTTCTTAGAGGAGAGAAAAGGAGAGTTCATAATCGTAACACTCCTCCAGCCCGGTTACCTAGATGGAAAGATGCAGCATAAAAAAATTCACATCCACCACGAACTAAGGTGTCAATGACCACAAACTTGGACAGGGAGATTGGCGGCGGCTAGCTCATGCTCAAGGTAGCTTTGGCTAGATTATACGCATATCTTACCTCCCTCCTACCCTCTTGCCTTCCTCCAGAACTCGCACCCCCTGGTGTACAATTGTTTTTCATTTGAAATCCATAGAGGTTCAAAACACAAAGCGACTGAATCCCTAATCAACACTGGATGGTAGACACCCCTACCAACAAATTCAGCTCGAATCGAGCCTTGGAGCCTCGTGATGTCCCTAGAACAACAATTTAAGAGCGAATTATGTCTTTAAAACCTAAACAAACTATCAAGATCCCGTGTCAAAAAAAAACTATCAAGATCCAGGAAGAGCACCCAACCCTAGGCAGCTCGATCTGGCACTACATGTCGCCGCTAGTCACGAAAGCAACTCAGTCGAAGGCCAACAAGGAGAGTAAACGATGCCGGGAGTACCTACTTGAATATGTCGGAGGAGGCGCGTGAATTGACAGAGATTCGAAGCCACAAACGCCTCCAAAATTGGAGATAATTAACTATTTGCCATCCTTACGAAAGACACTTCTTCAAAAGGGACTTTTACAATGGCACCTACAGATTTGCCACCGCCCTGACCAGAAGGCAACGCATTTGCCATTTTTGCTGATGTAGCACGCCACGCCCGCGGGCCAGCGTGGATGGAACGCGTGAAACGACCAAAATATCCTTGTGTTTCTATGTGTTAACCATCAATTCTCCTCTCTTGCCACTGACGTGTGGGCCCCGCATGTCGAGACCATCCTCAACCTCCCGCTGTCTCCTTTCTGGTCTCTCCAGCCCCGTCGTCGTCCTCTCCCACGGCTACTCCTCGGCCACCGTCGCGGCGGCCCCCGACCCCGAGCCCTGGGAGTTCCATGGGAGTTCCAGTTTCTAGTGATTTCCTCTCCTTTCTCCGCTCTCTCTCCCAAGGCGTCTCCTCTTCCCAGCCAGTAAGCCACTAATTTCGGGCCAGATTCTTCCTTTGGCTGACGCGCCTTGCTCCACCGAGGCGCTACCTGGTCAACGCACGGCGGCTGGAGCCGATCGAGCTCGTCGCTGCGTCGCCATTTGCCAAGGCCGGCCGCCGTTGGTCCGCCGCCGCTCTGCGAGGTGGGTCTCTCTGCTTCGTGCCCTTGCGTATCGAGAGCACCGAAGCTTTTCGTGTCTCCGGGAGGAAATGCTTGCGTTGTCGTCGGCCAAGTTCGTTGCTCTGCTCCGGGGAGGCCGCTGGGTTCCTGGAAGCAAGCAAGGCCACCGTTGTCCATTAGCTCAACCAATCTGTGCGAAATCGCAGCAGAATCGCAGCAGAAGCAAGCAAGGCCACCGTTGTCCATCAGCTCTGTTCCGTTTCTCTTTTCTCACTGGGAGATGCTCTGAACCGGTTTGGCAGGAGTTCTTGCCGCTCCGAGATGAAGGAAAAGGCGGCGGCCTTCGGCCTGCAGCCGCAGAGGGAGGCGGGGAAGGGCCGGGGAGCGGATGCGGTGGTGGTGGTGGCCGTGCGTGCCGCCGCGAGGGAGATCTCCAAGACGGCCGTCATGTGGGCGCTCACCCATGTCGCCAGACGGCGGGAGGTTGAAGATGGTCCCGACATGGGGGGCCCACATGTCAGTGGCAAGAGAGGAGAATGGATGGTTCACACATAGAAACACAGAGGTATTTTGGTCGTTTTACGCGCTCCATCCACGCTGGCGCGCGGGCGTGGCGTGCCACATCAACAAAAATGGTAAATACATTACCTTCTCGTCGGGGCGGTGGCAAATCTGTAGGTGTCATTGTAAAAGTCCCTTTTGAAGAAGTGCCTTCCGTAAGGATGGTAAATAGTTAATTATCCCCAAAATTGTGTCCCCCCCCGAAAAAAATTTATCCAGGGCTTAAAATACATCATTTACTTTTCTGGTGTCCATGTACTGTCATGTAGTAAAAGAGACTGATGCTGGAATGAAGATAATGGTGATAACTAGTTTGATGGCGGTCCGGAAGCTACTGAACGCAATGTTTGATGGCAGGTGTTTCGAAGCATCAGGTATGCAGGTTTGTTCCTTCAGCATTTCAATGGTTTTATAGATAATGGAGAATCTTGATGAGGACATGACACCCATGCATATGTCCATGAGTGGTGCATGGGGTGGAGAAGGAGACGAACAAGGTTTTTCAAGTGAAGAAGAAGGCCCGAGGTTAATCCGATTCGAGTCCCCAAGGTGGAGGCCCAAAGAAACTCAAGTTTGAGTCCACCTCGGAGTACAGGAGCAGTCCTTACTAAATTCATCGCCCAGGTCGCGTACGAGCTCGGTTTTTGACGTTATACATATGCTTGGAAAGCTAAGGAGATAAGCTTTCCAATGGCACTAGTCCCACCTCAAAATTTCTTCTGAGTCATCGGGAATCATTGAAACAAGTGGACGTCCAGAATCTGTCAGGGTGCTGCGCCGCCATCTTTTGGGCCGTTGGCCCGTGTATCGTGTTGGGGGTCCATTATGGACGTGGTTAGGGGGTTATGCATGCCCCAACCCTCATATAATCAGTAGCCGCCGCCACATTAGGGTTTGAGGTTTTGCTTAGATTAATATGTCGAGAACAGTTTCGCCGTTCGTCGGTTTGTAGAACCCCAACTATTGTGCTTAATCATTCATATGTAGTGTCACTTCATATTGAGAGCTGCGTTCTTTCGAGTTCTTGCTTGTGTTCTTCGTTTCGCAGGCAGGGATTAGCCTTCTTGGCGAGGTCAACCGGGTTGTGACACGGTTGATAACCAGAGGAGTCGTGGTGCTAAGATTGCGGGGTTCGAGTTTGCTAAATTGAAGACGGATCGGTGTGTCACGTTCCGCCAAAAATGAGTTATCCTTTACCTTACGGAAGATCGGGAACCCTAGTCCCCATCAAGTGGAAGATCGGGAACCCTTGTCCTCTTCCTGTAAAAGAGCCAAAGCACTAGCAGTATCAACATTCTTCGGGCGGTGTAATGCAAATGACGCTCTAATTTCCTCCTTTAAACCATTCAGAAAATGCACAAGAAATTAAAGAAGGTTTCATCATAATGGTTGTTATACAGCATGATGTTGTGGACTAATTGCTCAAACTGGGTGTGGTAATCTGTGACCGAGCCAACTTGCTTAAGATTGTCAAGTTGGCGCATATGGGATTGGTATTGGTCACGATCGAAACGCTCACAAACTGTTGTGTGCTATTCCTCCCAGGTTTTGACTCTCCCCTTCAGTTCTACAGTTTGTAACCAAGTCGAAGCAACACTCTCAAAATTAAAGGTGGCAAAATGAGGTTGCAGCTCCTCGCTCACAACAAACACTCGAAAAAACAACTCACACCGATCCTTCCACAACCTAGGGATTTTACCGTTAAATTTGGGGAAATACATTTTGGGCTTAGAACTGGAACAAGTATGGTGGTCGGTACACTCAGGGGGATGGTCGTGGTGCTGGTAACCAGGTTCACAAGTGGGAGGTATGAACTCTTGGCGAGGATGGGATCCTGTAGACATACCTGTGACCGGATCAGGGGAAGAACAGAGGAGTATAGAGGAAGGAGAACGAAGAGGAGCCAGGGAATGGTTTGGTGTTCATTTTCTTCATGCCTGTTCTGATCCGGGTCTCGGGATTTATATTCCCATCCCTCCCGGCGTCAATACTCAGGGCCTGTTTGTTATAGGGACTAAAGTTTTAGTCCCGTCACATCGAATAGAAGAATGTTAATTAAAAGTATTAAATATAGATTAATTAAAAAATACATTACATAAGTTAGAACTAATTTACGATACGAATCTATTAAGTCTAATTAGTTAATGATTAGACAATATAATGCTACAGTAATAATTTGATAATTATGTACTAATTAGGCTTGTTAGGTTCGTCTCGCGGAGCGCAGATATGACTTATACAATTAATTTTATAATTAATTTATATTTAATGCTTCTAATTGTTCCTTATTTGAGGCACTAAACTTTAGTCCATAGGATTCCAGCACACCCTTACACAACGATAGCTGTTGCCCAACACGGCCCAGCCCAAAGCCCAAGACACTACTTCCTGCTGACTAACAGCACCTCCGCGTGCTGTAAGCACGCCTGACCACTCTGGTCGTGACAGGCATCCAGCAGGAGGTGGGTCACCGTGTTCTGCCTCTTGATCTTGCCCAGCTCCTCGGCGATCTCGTCCAGCTCCTCGTCCTTCCTGTCTTGCCCTCTCTGAGGCTGCTGCTGCTGATGGTCAGGGTGCAACGGTTGTGGTTCTAAAATGCCCGTGGCTTTGTTTAGATGCCAATTTGGCATCCCAATTTGAGAGTTTTGGGAATCGCGCGACACCGTAGCATTTCGTTTGTATGTGTAAAAAATTGTTTAAAAATTGATTAATTAGGCTCAAAATGTTCGTCTCGCAGAGTACAACAAAACTGTGTAATTAGTTTGTGATTTCATCTACATTTAGTACTTCATACTGTTAGATTAATTGGGCCTTGGCCCATTTAAGTATCAATTAATCAAAGAATTAAAGGTCCACTGATAAATACTAGGGAATTAAATCCCGGATGGAGAGTCAACGGGAATCCTAACCAACTTAAATAGTTGACCAACTGTGGACCACTTGTGAAGTTGGTAAAAGGAGAAGGGCGTGCCACACGCGCGCGCTCGCTCGCCTCGCCGAGCCGTGGCGTGCCGAGCCGCTCTGCGTGTGCTGTGTGATGAACCTTTTGCCACAAATAACATTGATTGAGTCTTAAACTTTACCAGTAACTGCCGATTTGATGGCTGAGAGTAACTGATGACGTTTAATGGCATTATTGGGCTGACCAGTAACTGACGTCATTATGGCCATTGCTGCCTCCAAGCAGTGTTCAAGTTCATCCCCCCTCCTCCTCTGGTCGCCTATATAAGAGGGGCTCTCTCCCATAGCCAGAACACACAAGCAGACTCTCCCTCTCTGGTACTCCTTTCATGAGACCTCTCTCTTCTCCCTGTTTTTGCTGCTCTCTTGCATTCTGCTCGCTGCTGTGAACAACTACTTTCCGGCAGCTAACTTCATCACCCGTACGACTACTTCCTGGTGGCCGGTTTCTGCAAACTGTACTATTACTTCTTGGTGGCCAACTTCGTCAACCCGAACGACTACTTCCTGGTGGCCGTCTCCCTCACGTGAACGACTACGTCCCAGTGACCGTTCGAGGGACTCCACTGCATCGACTCGCCACTGCACCGAATCAGATCGACTACTTCGAGAAAGGCCAGTCGAGGATGGTTAACACTATTCCTCCAGCTGGTGACGGCGCATCCGGTGCCTCCGGTACCGGCCCCGCGTCTGGGTACATCCTGAACATCCTTTTGTTCTGGTTTCTGTTTCTTATGTTGTTCATGTTATTTAGGAGATTTAACTTGAACACTCGCACATGTTATGTTACCACTGGATCACTCATTGTTGTCATGAATTTGTTACTAATTTTTGGAATTAAAATATACCGAATGATGCCTAAATTTCTAACAATCCAAAAACCTTATGTTAATAATAGGCTTTCGGTAGCTGGTTTTGCCGCATCAATCAAACCAAATGTTTTCGATGGGTCTAATTACAAAAGTTGGCGCGAGAGGGTCACGCTGTGGTTGACAGCGATGAACATCATGCATGTCACACAGGGGAAGCCCGAACAGTTCACTCCAGAGGAGGAGCGGGCTTTCGTGGCGGCCGATAACCTGTTTAGAGGTGCCATCATGAGTGTTCTCGCTGAAAGCCTTGTGGACACGTACCTCTTGCTGCCGAGTGGCAAAGATGTTTGGGATGCGCTTGAGGCTAAGTTTGGGGTCTCTGATGCTGGTGGCGAGCTGTATGTCATGGAACAGCTCTATGACTACAAGATGGTTGAAGACCGTCCTGTGGTAGAGCAGGCCCATGAGATCCAGGCACTGGCTAGAGATCTTGAGAACTATAGCAAGGATGCTCCATGTCGGTTGCCTGACAAGTTTGTGGCTGGAGGTATTATCTCCAAGTTGCCACCTTCTTGAAAGGATTTTGCGACCTCTCTGAAACACAAGAGACAAGAGTTTACTATTGTCGATCTCATTGGCACTCTTGATGTGGAAGAGAAGGCAAGGGCAAAAGACCAACGTGGTAAAGGGATTGCTGGATCTTCTAGTGCCAATTTGGTGCAAAAGAAGAACTTCAATGCATCCAACAAAAGGAAGAACAAGCCGCAACAGAACCAGACAAAGGCTAATCAGACGGCTCAGTTCAAGAAGAAGAAGAAACTGTCGACGGGGCATTGTTATTGTTGTGGTAGCTCGGACCACTTTGCTACAAAGTGCCCGCACCGCAAGGACAAGAACAATGGCGACAATGGTGGTAGTGCCAACATGGTTGTTAGTGAGACTTGTGGAACGTCGGGGTACGTCTTTCAGTATGTCATTCACCCGATTGGTGGATTGACACTGGTGCTAATATTCATGTTTGTACTGACATTTCCTTTTTTGCTTCTTACCAGACAGGCGGGTCTTCCTCCGTGTTGATGGGGAACGGATCACATGCGTGTGCTCTTGGTGCTGGTTCGGTCGATCTGAAGCTTACTTCGGGAAAGATCGTTCGACTGAAGAACGTGCAGCATGTCCCCACCATAAAAAAGAACTTAGTCAGCGGGTCTCTTCTGTGTAGAGACGGCTTTAAGTTAGTCTTTGAATCCAATAAATGTGTAATCTCTAAATTTGGAAGTTTTATTGGAAAAGGTTATGATAGCGGAGGCTTGTTCCGCTTTTCTTTGTCAGATAATTGTAATAAAGTTGTGAACCATGCTGCAAACGTTAATAATGAATCTAATGTTTGGCATTCGCGACTCTGTCATGTTAATTTTGGTTGTATGATGCGTCTTGCAAACCTGAGCTTAATTCCGAGATTCACCTTAGTCAAAAATTCTAAGTGTCATGTGTGTGTTGAATCAAAACAACCTCGCAAGCCTCATTTCGCGGCTGAGGCGAGAAACTTGGCACCTCTAGACTTAATTCATTCCGATCTGTGCGAGATGAATGACGTGTTGACAAAAGGTGGTAAAAAGCACTTGATGACTTTAATAGATGATTCAACTAGATTTTGCTACATTTATTTGTTCAAGTCTAAAGATGAAGCGTTACAGTATTTTAAAATCTATAAAGCTGAGGTAGAAAATCAACTTGAGAGAAAAATCAAAAGAGTTAGGTCTGATCGCGTTGGAGAGTATTTTTCTAATGTATTCACCGTGTTCTGTGAGAAACATGGAATAATTCATGAGAGGACACCTCCCTACTCACCTCAGTCAAATGGGGTAGCCGAAAGAAAGAACCGCACTCTGACTGACTTGGTTAATACCATGTTGGATACAACGGGACTTTCCAAGGAATGGTGGGGTGAGGCTATATTGACTGCATGTCATGTCCTGAATCGTGTTCCTATGAAGAACAAAGAGATAACACCATTCGAGGAATGAGAAAAGAAAAAGCTAACCCTTTCATACTTACGGACTTGGGGATGTTTGGCCAAAGTGAATGTGCCCATAACCAAGAAACGTAAATTGGGACCTAAGACTGTTGATTGTGTCTTTCTTGGTTATGCTTTCCACAGTGTAGGTTATAGATTTTTAATAGTAAAATCTGGAGTACCTGACATGCATGTTGGTACAATTATGGAGTCCAGAGACGCTACATTCTTTGAAGACATTTTTCCTATGAAAGAGGAAGCTAGCACGTCTAGTCATGAACTGTCTATTAATAAAGAACCTAGAGAACCTGCTGTTTCGATAGAACACAATGAACACACACATGTGGAAAATCCTGAGTAGGATGACAGTGAAGCTCTCAGAAGGAGCAAGAGACAGAGGACTGCAAAGTCCTTTCGTGATGATTTCATTGTGTACCTCGTGGATGACACCCCTAGAACCATTGAAGAGGCATATTCCTCTCCAGATGCTAACTATTGGAAGGAAGCAGTTCGGAGTGATATGGACTCTATTATGTCTAATGGTACTTGGGAAGTCGTGGAATGTCCGTATGGGTGCAAACCTGTAGGATGCAAGTGGGTGTTCAAGAAAAAGCTTAGGCCTGATGGTACTGTTGAGAAGTACAAGGCAAGGCTAGTGGCTAAGGGCTATACTCGGAAAGAAGGAGATGACTTCTTTGACACTTACTCGCCGGTTGCCCGATTGACCACCATTCGAGTACTGCTCTCTCTGGCAGCTTCCCATGGTCTTCTCGTTCATCAGATGGACGTTAAGACAGCTTTCCTAAATGGAGAGTTAGAGGAAGAGATCTACATGGATCAGCCAGAAGGTTTTGTAGTGGAAGGTCAAGAAGGAATGGTGTGTAAGTTGATAAAGTCTTTGTATGGCCTTAAGCAAGCTCCTAAGCAGTGGCATGAGAAGTTCGACAGAACTTTAACGTCAGTTGGCTTTGTTGTGAACGAAGCCGACAAGTGTGTGTACTATCGCTATGGTGGGGGCGAAGGAGTGATCTTGTGTCTGTATGTAGATGACATACTGATATTTGGGACAAGCCTTAATGTGATTAAGGAAGTCAAAGAGTTTTTGTCTCAGAGTTTTGAGATGAAAGATTTGGGAGAGGCTGATGTGATCCTAAATATTAAGCTAGTGAGAGAAGGTGATGGTGGGGTTGTTCTCACACAATCCCACTATGTGGAGAAGGTCTTGAGTCGTTTCGGATACAATGACTGCAAGCCAGCTCCAACACCTTATGATGCTAGTAAAATATTACGGAAGAACAAAAGAATAATGAGAGATCAGCTAAGATACTCCCAGATCATTGGTTCACTGATGTACCTAGCCAGCGCTACTAGACCCGATATCGCGTTCGCTGTGAGCAAACTGAGCTGGTTTGTGTCAAATCCGGGAGATGCTCATTGGGAAGCTCTTGAACGGGTAATGCACTTTCTGAAAGGTACTGTGGACTATGGAATTCACTATACCGGGTACCCTAGAGTACTGGAGGGTTACAGTGATTCAAACTGGATATCCGATGCAGATGAGATTAAAGCCACAAGTGGATATGTGTTCACACTTGGAGGTGGCGCTGTCTCCTGGAAGTCTTGCAAGCAGACCATCTTAACGAGGTCAACTATGGAGGCAGAACTCACTGCATTGGACACTGCCACTGTTGAGGCCGAATGGCTTCGTGATCTCCTTATGGATTTGCCGGTAGTTGAGAAACCGATACCGGCTATCCTCATGAACTATGATAATCAAACTGTGATTGTCAAGGTGAACAGTTCAAAGGATAACATAAAGTCCTCTAGGCATGTAAAGAGGCGGCTGAAATCTGTCAGGAAAATGAGAAACTCCGGAGTGATAGCCTTGGACTACATCCAAATGGCTAAGAACCTAGCAGATCAATTCACAAAGGGTCTTTCACGTAACGTGATAGACAATGCATCTAGGGAATTGGGCTTGAGACCCATGTGTGTTACTCAGTAGTGGTAACCTGTCCTATGTGATCGGAGATCCCGTGAATTAGGATGGTGAAACAAGCTACTGTTTAACTGAGAGAAGAGAACCTTTGAAAAGGGCTCATTCCAATGGAGATGCATTTCTCTTCTAAGTCTGTATGGCAGGTTGGTGAAAACCTTAATGTGATCCGAGTGGCTCAATGAGGGCAAAGATGTTGACCTACAGAACATCTCAAAGGATTGTACCTATATGGGTTCGATTGCTAGTCACAATCTATGAGGTAGGGTGATCTCTAGATACCCATGAAAGGCACGGAGTATGACTTATATGCTCCAACCCGAGGGGATGCTTATAGCAGCCTAGTACTGGCAAAGGGGCTCTAGTCAAGCTTGTTTGCACAAAACTATCAATTCAAGGCATAGTCCATTGGTCAGTTGTGAACAAGTGTAGCTCTTGCCCCAGGTGGATGTTCAACTTAACAGTCCCCGCCATGAGGCCAGTATATCAAAACAACAGTTGAGTCGAGAGTATTTTCTTGTGTACCTTGAAATTCTTGGTGGGGATTGTTAGATTAATTGGGCCTTGGCCCATTTAAGTCTCAATTAATCAAATAATTAAAGGTCCACTAATAAATGCTAGGGAATTAAATCCTGGATGGAGAGTCAACGGGAATCCTAACCAACTTAAATAGTGGACCAACTGTGGACCACTTGTGAAGTTGGTAAAAGGAGAAGGGCGTGCCACACGTGCGCGCGCTTGCTCGCCTCGTCGAGCCCTGGCCGTGCCGTGCCGTGCCGTGTCGAGTCGAGACGAGACGAGACGTGACGTGACGTGCCGAGTCGAGCCGCTCTGCGTGTGCTGTGTGATGAACCTTTTGCCACAAATGACATTGATTGAGTCTTAAACGTTATCAGTAACTGCCGATTTGATGGCTGAGAGTAACTCATGACGTTTAATGGCATTATTGGGCTGACCAGTAACTGATGTCATTATGGCCATTGCTGCCTCCAAGCAGTGTTCAGGTTCATCCCCCCTCCTCCTCTGGTCGCCTATATAAGAGGGGCTCTCTCCCACAGCCAGAACACACAAGCCGACTCTCCCTCTCTGGTACTCCTTTCAGGAGACCTCTCTCTTCTCCCCGTTTTTGCTGCTCTCTTGCATTTCCAACGCAAGCTTTGCACGTACTCTGCTTGCGTGAGCAGTTGCCTCCGAACCTCCTTGCCTAGTGATCCTGCTCGGGATAGGCGGGCGATAAGGTTTTTGGGGAGCGTACGAGTACACGCCTGCTCGCTGCTGTGAACAACTACTTCCCGGCGGCTAACTTCATGACCCGTACGACTACTTCCTGGTGGCCGGTTTCTGCAACCTGTACTACTACTTCCTGGTGGCCAACTTTGTCAACCCGAACGACTACTTCCTGGTGGCCGTCTCCCTCACGTGAACGACTACGTCCCGGTAACCGTTCGAGGGACTCCATTGCATCGACTCGCCACTGCACCGAATCAGATCGACTACTTCGAGCAAGGCCAGTCGAGGATGGTTAACACTATTCCTCCAGCTGGTGACGGCGCATCTGGTGCCTCCGGTACCGGCCCCGCCTCTGGGTACATCCTGAACATCCTTTTGTTTTGGTTTCAGTTTCTTATGTTGTTCATGTTATTTAGGAGATTTAACTTGAACACTCGCACATGTTATGTTACCACTGGATCACTCATTGTTGTCATGAATTTGTTGCTAATTTCTGAAATTAAAATATACCGTATGATGCCTGAATTTCTAACACATACATGTTATGACTTTTTGATGTGATGTGAATCTTCTTTTTGCATAGTAGAATTTGGGTGTTGAATTTGGGATCTAAACAAGGCCCGAATCTGCTGCATCTCTTTCCACTGCATCCACCTGATAAAGAGGCAGCGGCATCAGTGCATCCATCCTTTCAGCATCAAGTAACTCTGCAGCCTGAAAGAAATTAATCGTACACAAGACTGGAACGTACCTTGGTGTGCAACAAGGACAGGAGGCCTTCTTCTTGATCCTCCTGCTGTTGCCTGGCCGACAAGCTCTTTACTTCTCCATGGCCGTCGCTCTTGTCCTCCTCCAGGAGGCCCCAGGCACCAGCTCCGCATTCTTCCTCATCACTGTCACCTCCTCTGCGTCACCTCCATTGGGGCATCGGCTCACCCGTTGGCCAGGTCCATCACTAGTACACAAACGATTTGTGCTGGCGGTGGTCAAATACCGCACCGACAGTTGGAAATGGCCACCACCAACACAAATTGGTGGCTGGTCGGGGGCTTATGGCCCTCCAGCACTGAGGCATTTGTGCTGGCGGGCCACCTAAGCGTCCGCCAGCACAAATGACCTCATTTGTGCTGGCGGGCGCTTAGGTGACCCGCCAGCACAAATGCCTACAGTATATAGACGCGCTCCCTTCTTCCTCCTCCTGCCACCTGCCATTTCCCACCTGAGAGGAGCTCGTGGCTTGGGAAAAAAATGAAGAAATACAAGGGGGATGTTTTGTTCTTGATTTCCTTGAAGGAGGTGCCTCTCCAAGGTGAGTCCATGTCATTCCTACTCTCTTTTCTAAGATTTGAACCTTGATCTAAGAGCTCTAGGGAGCGAGAGCTTTATAGTTGTCATTAGTGTTGTTCTCATCACTTAGCATGCATTTTTAATTTTAGGGAGACAGAGCTTTAGGGAGAGAAATTATTATATTAATTTTTCCACACTAGTTTGTATTTTTAAATTTGTTACTAATTTGTTATTATATGAGAATTGTTCTAGCTGAATATAGTTTTCCATACTAGCATGTATTTTAAACTTGTTACTTATTTGTTATTAGATGAGAAATTATTAGTTGCCATTAGCTTTAGAGTGGTCATTAGTTGTCATTAATATAAATTTCTAATATTGATATTGGAAGATTGTAAAAGTAAAATTTATATGCTAATTTGTGTGAATATTATTTGTGGTCTTGAGAATGGTTCTAGCTAGATATAATTTCCATCCTAGCATGTATTTTTCAATTTGCTACTCATTTGTTATTATATGATAAATTATTATATTAATTTTAAAAGTGCCTACATATAGTGTTTAAGTATTAGTTATCCCATGTGAGTTATTTTTTAATTATTTTGATCAGCATTTGTAGGATAGATGGATAGATCATGGATGTACATGAGGCGTAGGGAATTTTTCATTCGTCAAGTAGGATTGTTTGTTGACACGACAATGAAGAATGCTACTAGTAAGAAGACCAAACAGATCCATTGTCCATGTCATGACTGCAATAATAAGAAAGTATGGGATAATCCGGATGTGATCAAGAGACACTTGGTGCAGCGAGGTTTTATGAATGACTACACCATTTGGACCCATCATGGAGAGGGCGATGGTGCTACTGTATCGAGCAAGCAAGAGTTCATGGTCAGACAACAAGTTACTGGTGACGATGAAGAAGATGGTCCAGGATTTGAAAGCGACAATGATGAACCAGTCCTGATGTATGACGGTGGTCATATAGGGGGTCATGGTAATGATGAGCAGCCTGGTGATGTTCAGATTGATCTATATATGGAAGAAATGTTGCGTCACATGGAACCAGAACTGTTGATCGGTAGTGTCAAAAGGTTGGAAAATTTTGAGCAGCTAAAAAGGATAGCCCGGGACCGTGTATATGATGATTCGAAGGGATGTGAGATGACTTGGACGGTCTTGCGCTTCTTAATTCAGCTCTTGATGATAAAGGCTAGGCATGCATGTTCTGAGACAAGTTTCAATGACCTACTAACTCTCATGGGTTCTTTACTTCCGAAGCCTAACTTTGTGCCAAAAACACATATGAAGCAAAGAAGCTTATTAGTCCACTATCGATGCATGTGCAAAGAATACATGCATGTCGAAACCATTGCATGTTGTATTACAGTGATAATGCAAATTATGAGAACTGTCCAAATTGTGGCGCAAGTCGCTGCAAAAGTAATGTTGATTTCTACGCTGATGATGCTGGTGACGACATATCTAAGAAGAGGAAGAGAGGAGAAAAGATTAAGAGTGGTGCTCCTCACATGGACGATGACACATGTATAGATGTGGACAAGAACAAGAGAAGAGTCCCTACTTTGGTTATGTGGTACCTTCTAGTGATCGACCGTCTGAAGTGTGTTTGTTCTCAAATCCTAAGAATGCTAAGCTTATGACATGGCACGCTGATCGACCCAACAAGGATGATGGTAGGCTTCGACACCCATTCGATGCTCGTCGGTGGAAAACTTTCGATGCAAACCATGAGGCATTTCGTAATAAGACAAGAAATGTAAGGTTCGTATTAAGTACCGATGGCATGAATCTTTTTGGTGAAAGAAGCAGCACCCGCTACACATGGCTAGTGATCCTAACCATACACAACCTTCCCTCTTGGCTTTGTCATAAGAGAAAGTTTCACTTGCTTACCATTCTTATACAGGGCCCTAAGCAACCTGGCATCGACATAGATGTCTTCCTTGAGCCTCTGTTGAACGACATGCAGACACTATGGGAGCATGGGTTATGAATGTGGGATGAGTACCGACAGGAGTACTTCACGCTCAGAGCCATTATCTTTGTTACCATCAATGACTACCCCGCATTGTTTGCCCTGAATGGCCAGATCAAAGGGAAGACATGTTGTTTAGTATGCATCAACTCGATAGTGTACTTGTTCCTTCCTAGAACCTACAAGACAATGTATATGCGTCATCGACGCTTCCTGTTGAAGTCTCATAGGTATCGCAAGATGAAGGATCATTTTGACAATACAATCGAGTCAGATGGTCCTCCACAATATCTCAATGGTACTAGAGTGTTTGAGATGGTCCAGAAGGTAAAGGTCAAACTTGGAAAGAAGTCACTCTAGAAGGACCCAAACAAGCGAAAAAATACGCCATATATTGTCTATGGTGTACCGTTCAAGAAGAACTCTTTTTTAAGTACTTACCATATTGGCCATAGTTGGCAATCCGTCATGCCATCAATGGTATGCATCTAGAGAAGAATGTTTTTGAGAGCACAATTGGTTTATTGGACCTATCAAGTAAGCAGAAGGATGGCCTCAGGTCTCGCATTGACTTGGTTGGTCTTGGTATTAGGGCAGAGCTTCACCCCGTGGACCATGGAAATGGAAAAAAAATCTTCCCGCGGCAAGTTACAATCTCACACTATTGGAAAATGGGCTATTAGTCCCGGGCGCAAAGGGGCTTTAGTACAGGTTTTGCGACCGAGACTACGGCCCCGGGACTAAAATCTCGGGCCTTTAGTCCCGGTCACAACGCCCGGGACTAAAGGTGCTACACTGCGCCAACTGGGACCCGCCCCTTTAGTCCCGGTCGGTGTTGGCGCTGAGCCGCATCCTTTTTCCCTTTTATTTTCTTTTATATGCTGTTTTCCCTTTTATTTTTATTTTATATGCTGTTTTATCTTTTATTTCTGTTTTTATTTACTAATCCACCTACCTATTTAACACAACTATTATACGTCCGTATATATTACAGATACTATACTATACATAATTACATATATAATTATCATACAAGTAAAACTTATATAAATATATATATATAATTTACAAAATAAGGTGAAACTTTATATATATTATTACAAAATGTCTCATAGGACAACACTAAAAGTAATCTTAGACGTATTGGGTAAAGGGATCACATTCTAGTCCATCCCAATAGAATGTCCCAGTGTGAAGGGCAACCTCGTTGTAGAGGAATCCGCAAAGAGCCTCTTGAATAGCACGGATCCTTTCAGTCTCAATTAGCTTGCCACTCGTATGCTTTATCTAAGAAAATATTATGTAACTCGAATAAGTATTATATTTTTCTAAAAGATATGAATGTACGAAGAACGTCATAAAATTAATAGAAAACTAAAATGTATTAGTTGTATATACATACCTTTTGTTCCCATTCTTTAGGTGCGAGAGCTTCACCTGCAAAGCTATGCATGAATTCACATACATAGAATCTGCACAGGTTGTTGTCCTGGGCCTGCCTCAAACACTTTATGAAAAATATGTCATCAAATCTATGCATGAGTAGTCATCAAATCTATAAATGTTAAGTCATCAAATAAAAATCTATACATACCGGAAAGTTAGTCTTGAGTGTAAGGGTTTTCTTGAAGTTGTTGCCTATGTGTTGCGAGTAAAACTTTGGCCAAGCCTCGTTGAGCGTATCAATGAAGTCTTGGTAATCTTGTGCTGGTTTTCTCAATGAGTCCATTACTACAGCCAAGCTCAGGTCCGAAATTATCACGAATAATACCCAGTGGTTCCTGCAGCATAATACAACTAGTCAGACTATAGTATAAATAGTACGTTAATAGAGGTTGATTTCGAGTTACTCGCCAATTGACAGGACCGCATGTCGTCCGACTCCGTCTCCACCTCGAGTTACATGTTTTCCGTGTCCGACTCCGACTTGGTGACATGCGCATTTGATTCAACGTCGGAAGTAGAGTCCTAGTCTTTTCTATGGATAAGTCAAAGGAAGCTGCGTTAAAAATCACGAAGACGTAGCTGCAAGTAAAAGCAAGACCGAGGAGAGTTGTTGCTCCTGCCGATTCCTGCAGCCTGAACATACGTGCGCAGACTAGAGACCTAACCCTACGATTCAAGCTATTTAGTAGAGTTCTACTAGGCGCACACCAAAGACTACCAACAAGGCTTTAAGGTCTTCGCTTGCCGCACACGGAAAGACGTACGCGAGCACTACTACGCCTACATACGGCTGCATCGACTCGCCGTACGACTACTTCGATTACTCATCCCAACTAGTTAAAACTAGTCGAGATCGGCTACTTCGACTACTCATTTCGACTAGTTAAAACTAGTCGAGATCGGTTACCGCGCCATCAACCACCAGTCGAAATCAACTTCGACTAGTCGACTTCAACAATGACCGTCGCGGCTCCATCATCGGCCGCCACGGCTTCACCGACAAGTGTCCACGAATAAAGATAAGTCTTATTTAATAATTATTTTCTTTGTAATAATTTTATCAATTTGTTCAAAAACATGCTTTGCCATGAGCCGACTACTCTAAAAGAGTTCTTCACTCGACAACAAAAGTTCTCGAGGGTTACACTATCGCTGACCATAGAAGCATGCCACGTTAGCCCACGTATTTGGTAAATCGAGTTATGCATGGCACTAGCTCGCGAACTTGGTACATCGAATTTCGTAGGGCTTTTGGAGGCTATATCTATGGATTCAAGATTTTTCACCAACGGGTTACAATCTCTCGCGTGACCTCTCCTACAGGAGAAAAATTTAATGAACAACACCGCTCAGTAGCATGTACCTTAATTCGTGAAACTTTGGCTCCTTCACAACACCTACGTACCTAAAGGACTGGTTAAGTGGGACCAAGTGTTTAAATGTATTAGGCAGTTACTTGAGCGGTTAAGAGTCGAATAATGAACTAAACGGCCACTTAACAAGTTGCAATGGAAAAAAGACTACTTAAACCAGTAGCAAATTCAAACGACTACTTAGCAGTAGCAATTTTACTTAACCAGTACATATATCAGTTACAACATATTTTTATGTCTACCTTTCAGGAGCACTCGGCGAGTACTTAAACTAGTCGTTTGAAGCTCAGGGGCTACACACCACAAGCCAAGACGTGAAAACGAGTACCGGAACTAGTCGGTACTCAAACGGCGCGACACTACAATGCCAGCCGAGTACTTTAAACTAGTCATTGCTTGCATATTACGAAGACTCAACAACTATCCGAGTACTGGCATCAGTTGGTACTTGGATATCAACACAGAAGCTACCTTGAAGATTATGTTCTTGACCCTCGGACCGAATGTAAACCGTTCGCTTCGAGGCTCGGGGGCTATACCCAATGGGTACACATTTTTTGAAGACAAAGACTAGAAGATTTTTTCAAGACCCTCGACCTGATTATCCTAATCAACTCGAGGCTCAGGGGCTAAGCATATATGCTTCACCTTTGGTGATCATACTTATTGAAGACATTTGTGAAGCTCTCCATAGCCGCTCAGTAACCACAATCATTCGGTGAAAGACTAGAAGACTTCGAAGGAAGTTGCTGTTTGGCTATGAAGCACTCGGGGGTTTGTGGGATATACATCCCCGGGTACCCTCAAGACAGAAGACCGAGTCCTAGTAGAACTACTCGGAGAACTCCTACTCCAAGTAGAACTACTCGTGTACTCCTAGGACTCCCATATTGTAACCGACTAGGAGACTATCCATGTAACTTGCCCCCTAGGATATACAATGGAGGGTAGGGGTCCCTAGCTCGGTAGATCAAGGCCTAAAACCTCCCAACGAGGAGAATACAATATACAAATTCATACATGACGTAGGGTATTACGCTACTCTGGCGGTCCGAACCTGTCTAAATCATTGTGTGTTGTGTCTTCACGTTAACCATTAAGTTCCAGGTCCGGCAATCCCCACAAATTTACTCCCTGGGATACTCCTAGATGGAGGCAGTCGCGATAAATCATCGATAGTAACAAATAAATGAAATTAGATAGTTAATATAATAAATGCAACAAATTACCTTTGCCTGCTACGCAGCCGATTGCTTCCGATTTTTCTATTGTGGAAGAGGTGGTGATGGTGACGGTTGCCGAGGAGGATAAGGGGTTGGTGACGGTGAGCGGTCAACTACGGCTGGCGGAGACGATGGATCCCTGCTGGGGGCCCTTGACAGGGCTAGGGATGGCTCCTTGCTTGGCAATTCCTTGGGAGGCCCTGGGGATGGCTCCTTGCTTGGCAAATCTTCGGAAGGGTTAGCCTGCTGACCTGGAATTATAATCATGTGCTTTTGCCACAGGATATAGCCATGGAGGGCCTCTTGTAGTGTCCTCTCGTCGTCAACTCCAGGAATGTTGAGCTCTAGCATCCCATAGTCGCTGACAATCTTCTCAACCCCCACTTTAGCATAGCCAGGCGGAATCTCCTGTCCATGGATTAGACCGCCTTCTTTGTTTGGAAGAGCAACATCGTACACCACCAATGTTGTTATGTTCTTCGATAGAATATGCAACTCACAAGTTGTCCGTGTTTCGAGCAGATCCACTGGGTGGCGCTCAATCTCAATGTCCGCGACAAGGGCTTCCTGAATGGCGGCAGGGATTTGTTCACCTTCATCTATAGGGACCTCAGTGGATGCACATCTGCTTCCTACATATACAGAGGCACCAATATTGAGATTTTATTCTGCTGATCCTTCTAGTCCCTGCAGCAGCTGCTGCTATTGGCTAAGTGCTAGGGCCACTTGACGTTTAGCTATCTCTGCCAGCTGCGATTCTACCGAGAATAGTCGTTCTCGCATATTCTGGACATTAGCTTCCTCCTCTCTCCTTCTTCTAGCCCGACTTCTGTAAGTGTCGGCATCGTCGGTGAACCCGTACTTCCAGGGAAGACTGCCTTTGCCTCGCGTTTGACCAATATGCTCAGGATTTTGCAGAGCATAAGTGAGCTCATCTTTTTCTCTGTCAGGCTGGAAATCTCCTTCGGCAGCTGCTTGTATCGCCTCTTCTAGTCGGTGAGCTGCCTCTTGTATATGTTCCCCAAAAATGGTCTGTCCGGTTTGTGGATCCAACCGACCGCCATGAGCGTAGAACTAGGTCCTTGAACGCTACGGCCAATTGATTGTGGCAGGCGTGATACCTCTCTCGATCAGCTCTTGTTCCATTCTTTCCCATTTCGGGATTGCAGACTTATATCCTCCTTGGCCAAGACGATGATGATACTTCTTGTGTGACGCGTTCTCGACGTTTTGTTGAACTCGTTGCATACTAGGTTCCGACATCTTGTACTCCACAAATGCATCCCAGTGATCTCTCCCGTAAAAATTGGCGTCTTGCCCTTTTTGATATATTCGTTGCATAGATTTTCTTGAAGGTCTGAAATTGTGTGGCCATCTTCTTCAAAGCCCACTCCTTGATCTTAGCTTCATGTTTTCTCGGAACAGTAAAATGCTATAGTAGGTCTTCCCAAAGCATATCCTTTTCTCTTTGAGGGACTACACTTTCATCACCACGACAGGTTGCTTTCCATTTTTTGATGCTGATTGGGATGTGGTCTCTAACAAGACTGCCGCACTAATTGATCATCTTCCTGACCGAGTCGGCTGGAGCTACTGGTTCGCCCTGATCGTTGACCTCAGTGATAACGTAATGGGCATTCCGGTCCATCTTTTTTGTCGCTCCTCGCTTGTTTTTTTTTGTACTGCCCGTTGGAGAGGCCTAAGTTGAAAATATGCATTAATTATTTCCCTAATTTCTATAGACATGGACTATAGACATTAATTTCTATATATACATGAAATAAAACCCTAATTTCTATACCTCTCCTTCATTAGTGACTTCACGGTCTTCATTGTCAGGCAGCTCGATTCCATCACCAGACTCATTAAGAAACACGTCCGTGACTACTGCTGCATCGGGTTCCGGATCTCCTTCGGGCGCCTCATGACCACCAGAGGCAATTATGTTGAATAAGAATTCTTCGATCGTGCGCTCGTTTGGGTCCATCTTAAATAATGCATGAAATATAGAATTAGAAATAGAAAACTTAATAAACTAAATCAACTAAGTACGGGGTATATGTGTGCATGTGTATGAAATAAAATAAACTAAATTAATAAACAAAATCAACTAACTCAATAAACGAAATCAACTAAGTGTATATGTGTGCGTGTCTATGAAATTTGCACTTTATTTGCTAATTTCTAGCATTTTTAAATGTATTCTAAAACTACCAAGGTCTTAAACGTAATCAACTATAGACTATAGGGTTAGCTATGATAATTAGCAAAGCCAACTAGATATATGTTAACTTAGAAATAAAAAACTTAATAAACAAAATCAACTAAGTGTATATGTGTGCATGTGTATGAAATTTGCACTTTATTTGCTAATTTCTAGCATTTTTAAACGTATTCTAAAACTACCAAGGACTTAAACATAATTAACTATGGACTATAGGGTTAGCTATGATAATTAGCAAAGCCAACTAGATATATGTTAACTTAGAAATAAAAAACTTCATAAACAAAATCAACCAAGTGTATATGTGTGCGTGTGTATGAAATTTGCACTTTATTTGCTAATTTCTAGCATTTTTAAACATATTCTAAATCTACCAAGGACTTAAACGTAATTAACTATAGACTATAGGGTTAGCTATGATAATTAGCAAAGCCAACTAGATATATGCTAACTTAGAAATAAAAAAACTTAATAAACGACATCAACCAAGTGTATATGTGTGGGTGTGTATGAAATTTGCACTTTATTTGCTAATTTCTAGCATTTTTAAACGTATTCTAAAACTACCAAGGACTTAAACGTAATTAACTATAGACTATAGGGTTAGATATGATAATTAGCAAAGCCAACTAGATATATGTTAACTTAGAAATAAAAAACTTAATAAACAAAATCAAGTTCTAGCATGAATACAAGTTTATACAAGTAATATTAGCATTTGAATATACAAATATCAAATGTAAAACACAAATGTACATTGTCGAGGCGGGACGTGAATTGACGGATGAGCACGAAGTTGTCGAGGCAGACAAATGATCCGAAGAACGGCCTAGAATTGCGCTGATCGACGTCCTCCTAATAATATATCAAAATTAGGTATTTAATTAGAATATATATATATATATGCACATACATATTTCATTTACACATATACGCACATATACAAGCACACAACACATACATGCACACAACACACAACACACAACACACAACGTACACACACAACAAACGTACACATGCATGCAAAACACACACGCGCAACACATTACGCAGCACAACACACACGCACAACACAAGCACACACACGTACGGGGATGAGCCGGGCCGGCGTGTGGGCCGCGACGCGATTGGGCCGTCGTGTCGGGGAGAGCGGCGGCGATCGGGCGGCGGGGGAGGATCGAAGCCGGGGGCGACGGATCGATCAAGCGGCGCGCGCGGCGGGCGATGAGGCGACGAGGCGAGAAGGGCGCGACGGGGCGGGGACGGCCACGGCGGCGGTCGGGGCGACGGGCCGGCGTCGGGTGCGACGGTGGCGCGCGCGGGGACGGCCGCCTGGGGGATGGGGCCGGGTGAGAGGGGCGGCGCGGCGTGGACAGAGTACGCCCGGGACTAAAGGCCCAGCACTTTGGCGAGGAACGAAAACAGGGTTGCGGTTTTCGTTTCCCGCGCAAACAGGAGTTCGGTTCTTTTATTTTTTTTCTTTTTTTCACAATTCAATTATTATGCAACAATTGTTTTCTATTGTTTATATCGAATTACTCTGAATAGCTCAAAAACAAGTAGTAAATAATAAGTAGCTACAAATTAACTAATTACTAATTTATTTCCTAAAAATATCTGATAAATCTAACAAATATCTATAAATTAAATATTAACTCTAAAAATTAAACAATAAATTAAATAAATATCTAGAAATAACAAGTAAATATGATAAATATCTAAAAATTAAATAGTAACTCTAAAATTTAACCAATAAATTAAATAAATATCTAAAAATAACCAGTATATCCAATAATTATGTAGAAATTGCCATGATCGCTAAGAATATAAGCAATAAATCTTACATTAACATAGTACATGATGGTCTTACAAAATTAAATAATACATGCCTCGTGTCTTACATAATGACTACATCAACCGGCATCCTCAACTACTAAAATGAAGTGTTTCTTTACGAATGTCCCTTCTTTATGATCGAGGCGCAAATACGGGGCATCTTCATTGTTTAACAGAATGCACGGGTCCACAATCACCGTGAATGGCGGAATCTCGACAAACTTATCATAATCCTCTGACATGTCCGACTTTCCTCGATTCCAACGATATTTCTTTTCCCTGATAGAACTATATGCCACTTTGGCTCATTCTGTAATTTGTCTGTTTCCTTACTTATCTTTTTTGGCCTACTAGACATGTCCTTGACATAGAAAACCTGAGCCACAAACACTGCTAGGACTAATGGTTCGTCGTTGTACCCAAGATTGTTGAGGTCCACTATTGTCATTCCATACTTGTCTTTTGTTACCCCTGTTAGCTTCACCCATTGGCAACGAAACAGAGGCACCCTCAGAAGAGGTCCATAGTTCAGTTCCCATATCTCTTCTATGAAACCATAATATATCTCCTTCTTCCCACTGTTGTCTATGGCATCTATACGTACACCACTATTTTGGTTGCTACTCTTCATATCTTGGGCTATCGTGTAAAATGTATTTCCTTTAATCTCGTACCCCTGGTATGTTAAGATTGTCTGAGATGGACCCCTAGCCAACCAGGCTAGCTGTGGATCTATGTCCTCCTCACGGAGTAGATGTTTCCGCAACCAACCGCCGAAAGTATCCATGTGATGACGTGTAATCCATGCCTCAGACTTCTCCGGGAATTCAGAGGACAACACATCATTGTGTTTCATGATGTACGGATCCACAAAGGAGGATTGCTGAAGAACTGTGTAGTGTACCTTTTTGAATGAATCACCATCCGAAGGTAGGATTGCTTTCTTTCCTATTGTGCCCTTTCCACTTAGTCTACCCTCGTAACGAGATTCAGGAACACCAATCGGTTTAAGGTTGTCAATAAAGTCAACACAAAACTCAATGACCTCCTCTGTCCCATAGCCCTTGGAGATGCTTCCTTCTGGCTGAGCACGATGACGAACGTATTTTTTAGTACACCCATGAATCTCAAATGGAAACATATTGTGTAAGAATACTGGACTGAGAATAGAAATCTCCTTGACAAGGTGAACTAGGAGATGCGTCATGGTATTGAAGAATGATGGAGGAAATATCAATTCAAAGCTAACAAGGCATTGGACCACATCATTCTGTAGTGCTGTGAGATGCTCTGGATCAATTACCCCCTCAATGCAATGGGGAGAAGTTGTGTCATCAACACGTGGCAGTCGTGAGACTTTAGGTTCGTGAATTTTTTCTTCGCCATATTTACTATTCCTTTTACATTCGAGGAATAGCCAGATGGGACCTTGATACTGTTCATGCATTCAAACAGGCTGTCCTTCTCTTCTTTGCTAAGAGTGTAGGATGCAGGGTTTAAGTTTGACGTCCGTTTTTCCTCTTCTCCGGATGTAGGCCAGATCGTTCTGCTATTCGTTTCAGTTCCAGCCTTGCTTCTAGCGTGTCTTTCGTCTTCCCGTACGTGCCTAGAAATCCAAGCAAGTTCACACAAATATTCTTCGTTAGGTGCATCACGTCAATTGCATTGCAGACCTCCAAGACTTTCCAATATGGAAGCTCCAAAAATATGGATTGCTTCTTCCACATGGCCGTCCTTCCATCTCCATCGTTGGGAACTTGTTGGCTACCGGGTCCCTTTCCGAAGACAACCTTTACATCCTTTACCATATCAAATACGTCGTCACCGCTAGGATGCGGTGGCTTTGGGCGGTGGTCTGCATTCCCTTGGAAATGTTTACCCTTTTTTCTAACTTGATGTTTTATAGGAAGAAACCGACGATGGCCCATGTACACAACCTTTCTGCAATGTTTTAGGTATATGCTGTCAGTTTTATCGAAACAATGTGCGCATGCCCTGTATCCCTTGTTTGATTGCCCTGAGAGGTTACTAAGAGCCGACCAATCATTGATGGTTACGAACAACATGGCTCGCAGGTTAAAATCCTCTTGTAAGTGCTCATCCCACATGCGTACACCTTGTTTGCTCCATAAAAACAGAAGTTCTTCAACCAAAGGCCTTAGATACACATCAATGTCATTGGCAAGTTGCTTTGGCCCTTGGATAAGAACATGCATCATAATGAACTTTTGCTTCATGTAGAGCCACGGAGGAAGATTATACATACATAGAGTGTGGCAGAACCGTTCAGTTTAAACTGGTTCAGGTGCACAAATCACCGTCTCAAGTCGGGTCAGGACTTAATGCACATGAAACAGTATAAACCAGGTATCTCTCAGGTGTCCGAAGGCGCTCGAAACATCACATTCCAGAACAATTATATGCATACAGGATCGTTCGCATAGGAAGCTCTCAACAGACATTACATTCTTTACAAAATACTTAGGGTACGAGTTATTACAGATCATAAAGCATAAAACTTAGATGCAGGTTAGCAACGCTAAGAGTTTTTAAAATCAAACAAGTTGTACTGGTAGGTAAGTCATACAGGCATGTTTGAACAAAAGTTTTGTCATCAAGAGACCACGTAGACCCTTCGTGTCTCTTGGCCTTTGTGGGCCTTCAAACTTTCTCTGGCTTCTCTTCTGCAACAATATAAAATCTTGAGTACGAAGGTACTCAGCAAGACTTACCCGTTTAACCAAAAAAAATAAATGAAGACACAAATATGCAAGGCTATTAAGTGGACTAGTATACTTTAGTTTTTGCGTAATGCTTACTAATAATTGGTCCTTATATTTTAAATATTTTATTCATGTTATAGTTGATTCTATAGACGTAAGGTGACATGAAATAACATTTTTCAAACAAGCTTTCTATGATAACTAGTATCATACTATCATTTAATCACCACTACTTTACTAAGTTGTTCATCAGCGATCAAGCGGTATTCATATCGAGAAGTGTGACGATCGTGACCAATTGTACATCCTGCAGGGTAAAACCTAATCACACGACACGCATGCGAATCATTGAACCGCACGTGGCAACGTTTCGCTCACATCACTTCCAGCGATCGAAACTATTCTTGCCAGGGTCCAGGAGTGCATCCCCATAAGTGGCCCCACGTCTGGCCTGACCCACTTATGAGTTTCAGACTACACTCCCGCCTACTGCCTCTCTCCGACTAGGCAAGCCATAGTTCCAATCCTGGTGTGACTGAGTTACGTCGGTTTACTGGTCCCATTCTCCCAGTATGTGATTAGTACATTCAAAACTTGATCTCAGGTCAACAACTACCGAATCCTTGTCCAATTTCAAAAGTTAGACGAGGCTATTCAATAAAACTACTCACAATCAAATCTTTCAAGCCCTCGTCCAACTTACCAAGCAAATCTCCATATTTGCATGTCTCCACATTTTATGTGTTGTTATCATAGAGATGAGTATCACAAGTACTTGGTAGGTAACTACTAAGCTTACTAAGTAGGGTTTCATGATATATGTGAAGAGGTGTCAAAGATGTCCTTAGTCAAGGATGTCATGCATTCAAAGGGTTCCATAACAATTCCTAAACCTAATGCATATACTGAAATAGTTTGGACGCATGAAATAATAAGTAAAATAATAGGTGTAGATGCTCCGGGGCTTGCCTGAATTTAGTAACGAGGTTAAGGTCATTAGTAACAACTTCAGGCTTCGGATTCTCCGCGATTACTTCCTCGTATTCCTGTGACTCCTTCGGCTGAACTTGATGTATTTCCGATTCCACAGACTCGGTATCTATATGCCATGAATGCAATATGCAAGTTTAGAAAACCTAGCTCTACAACTTTCCTTCACGATAAAGTTGCAAGCCAACAATAAAAACTCTCATTTAAACCTTATTAGTATTTTTCCTACATTTAAAACCATTTAAAAACAATTTAAAACTCATAAAAGAATTACTTAAATTATTTATGTACTAGAATTAATATTATCCTAATTATAATAAAGCATTTTTAATTTAGAATAGACTTTTATCACATTTTTATTTGTTTATTTAGTTTCAAAGCTTTAAAGAAAAGCATGTTAAATAACTTAAATTTTTATTTAAACTTGTCTAAAGTTTATCATTTTTCATGTATAGAGAAAAATCTAACAAAGCTAACAAAATTAGTTTCAATAATTTTGGACACTTCTACTAATTTTGATGATTAAAACAATATTTCTGCATTTAAAAACATAAATAAAACAACTTAAACAAAATCGCTTTGCAAAAGAACCCCTGAAAGAATTAAACCTTCACAACTAAGCCCTCCTGCACTCTACAAGGAACTTTCTCTAATAACCCCCTGGAGTTTCTTAAACTTTACAAAGAAGCCCTCCCGGCCTTAAGCAAATCCCGGCAGCGGACGGCGAGCTCGATCTCGCCGGTGGCGAGGTCTCCGGCGATGGGAGCCATACCAGCAGCACCAGCTCGTCACGATGAGCACTCCCATTGGTCGAATCATCGCCAATGGTGACCGGACAGTGACATCCGACAACGGCGGCGGCGGCGCTCCGCAGGAGCTCGTCGGCCGGCTAAACGACGGCGGGTCAGGTGACTTGAAGTGGTGCTACGGCTTCACCATGGCCTCCTCTATCTGATATGCTAGCAGCAAGTCATGGAAGAGGGCCGGAGCACAGCTCCCCTCGGCGGCCTGCCATGGCACGGCGGTGCTCTACGACGGCGGTCGCGTTCCGGCGGACAAGAGCCATCACCCAGGCCGTGGGCTAGCTCAAGAGCATCACCAGGGCCTAGGGAACCTATCTACACAACTATCTAGTCCGCAATGACTCTCCCCCTTAACTTCCCTCGGAGCTCACCTAGAAACAGGACCGGCGGCGATCGGAGGTGGAAGACAATGGTGTATAGCGCTGGTAGGGCTTGTTGTTGAACTTGAGCTGGTCGGGCATGAAGCTAGGGAGGTGGTGGAGGTGTTGGCGCAAGGAATTGCATGGTGGCTCAGTAACGACGAGGAATTCCGGTGAGCGGATGCGACGGCTATGGCGAGCGCGAGAACACTGGTGCGAAGAAGATGACTATGGCTTGGTATTTATTAGAATATCCACCGTGATCGAATTGGTCACTTCCTGCTGCTCGCAGGGCTCTGGCACGGATGCTCACCAGCGCGTGGCAGGTTGAATTTCACCGCCGGTCAGGGCGGCGCAAACCAACGGCGACGCTGCCGTGCCCACTCTGTCTTTCCCTTTCTTTTCTTCTTTCTCTTTGTTTTTCTTGCTCTGAATCACTGCTTCAAAGTTCTAATTTCATGTATAAACATCTTATACACCCTTAAACAAAGTTGTACCTGGTATATTAGGCTCCCATTTTTGTATAGCAAGTTTGGTTCAAGGCTCAATGAGTCCAAAGATATGAAACACTAAACTTCGGTTCTTGTCACTGGTCCCTTTGATTCAGTTTTGTCAGTTAACTCACCTGACTAAAACAGTGCACAATTCGATTTTTGATCCTCTAAATTAAATAGTAGCAATATTTTTCTTTGATCAAGAAGTAGCCCATGATGTAGTCCAAAGTTTCTGGTTTATAAAGTGTTAGTTCTTGACCAAAATTTATTTACAAAACCTCTCCAAAATTTGAATTCAAGACAGTCTCATGACACTGTTTTGATCAAATTTCAGCATGCCATATTCGAACCAAAACCCTTAATTTGAACTTAATCAAGGGCATACAGTTCAATTACCCTCAAATAGTTCCAAGCTGATATTTTTCCTTAATTTGGCACATTTTCACTTGATTATTCATATTTGAAAAAAAATCCATCCAAATTTGAATTTAAACTTGAATTTCCCCAAAACCTCTCCTTAATTGGAATTTGGTTCAAATTTACTTTATTTTAGCTATTGAGCTTATTAATTAATAATGACTATTTTTTTGGAGTTAATTCCATCCTTAATTATGCTTAAGAGTTTTTTTAATATTTGTGATGTTACATAGAGTCACGGGCCAAGTGCTATGGTTGCTGCTCATTTCACCGAAAGGATTCATGCCATCCGTACTCAAACCAAATCTTATGTTCCGTGCATCCTTTGCAAAATCTTCAAAAGTTCAATAGACATTTCTCCACTGGGCCCCATCGGCGGGGTGCCTTAACATTCCGTCTTGCTTGCGACCTTCTTTGTGCCATTGCATCATCTTAGCATGCTCTTTGTTTCTGAAGAGACGCTTCAATCGTGGGATTATAGGAGAGTACCTCATCAACTTGGCGGGAATCTTTTTAACGGGACTCTCCCCCTCTACTTCACCAGGGCCGTCTCTTCTGATCTTATATCTCAATGCGCCACATACCGGACATGCATTCAATCCCTCGTATGCCGCGCCACGGTACAGGATGCAGTCATTAGGACATGCATGTATCTTCTGCACTTCCAATCCTAGGGGCAAACAAGTTGCTTTGCTTCGTAGGTTGACGATGGTAGTTCGTTATCCTTAGGAAGCATCTTCTTTATGAGCTTCAAGAACTCCCCAAATCTCTTGTCAGACGTACCATATCTTGCCTTCCATTGCAATAAGTCTAGTGTGCTGCCAAGTTTTTTCAATCCATCTTCACAACCCGGGTACAACAATTTCTTGTGGTCCTCTAGCATGTGCTCGAACATCATCCTCTCCTTCTCGCTTTCGGCGGCCTCCTGCGCATCGCGGATAGCCTTACCAAGATCATGGACAGGCTCACTGTGATTGTCATTATTATCACCTACATCTTCTTCTACCTCATACATTTGAGTATCATAACCAAAGGCACTATGAAATATGAGAAAATTCCCCGTGTGCCATTGGAAAATATAACGTATCCCTTCTGTGCCATCCAACATTACACCATATCTTGGTTGCCATCAGTATTAATTTTCCATCCCTTGTGTGCCATTGCCGTTAGATGGACATCATTTTGCTGTTAAGTTTGTGTGAAAAGACATATTTACCCCTCTAGAGCACTTGTGTCCCCGTAGTAGCCCAGGCAATGCTTTGCTAAGCAAGCACACACGCTAGTGTAGCGATTTTACTAGCTATACAATCGGTAAATCCAAGCATAAAAAGCAAACAGTTGTGTCATTTGCACCAATACGTGGAGGATTGAACTCGTTAGAGACAGGTACTTGTACTTCAACTTCACTACGAACGAGAGAGCGAGCGAGACGCAAGGTACCTGCAGCAGCAAGCTGCTGCTCTGAGAACACCTCCGCGCGCCGTGCCATCACGAGCCGCTGCCGCCTTGGGGTCTCGCACGCGCGCAGCCCCGGGCTACATCTGCTGCTTTGCTTCAGGCTGCCCACGCACGCAGCTGCACGCCGCTCCGCCTTCCGTATGCTGCGGGCCGTATCTGCTCGCCGCGCTGCCGTGGGCGGCCCTGCTCGCCGCGCCGCCGAGGCCTACTACTACAAGCCGCTTCGCGTCTCATTCGCGGCGAGGCGTATCCGCACGCCGAGCTACGGAAACTGCGCGCTGTGCCCCGTAGCAGGGTCTAGGAGCGACAGCGGCGGCCGGTGCGAGGCCGAGAAAGGACTAGGGGTCGCTCCCGCTTGTACATCGAAATGGAAGGGGAAAGTGAGAAAGAAGAAGAGTTTTTAATTCTCCCTCACACTGACGTATGGGGTCCACAAACGTAACTCAGGTAGCTAACGGTTGAAGTTGACAGAATGGCATGGAAGGGACGAAAAATAATAATTCAGTGGCACTGAAGGGATGATTGTATTTTCAATGTCACATAGATGATGAGCTATAATTTTGAATGGCACACAAGGAATTCTCTCATGAAATATAGGGTCGTTGTCCCCCTCTTCTTCTCCGTCTTCTGTGTAAATTGCCTTTTCCCCATGCTTTGTCCAAAGAAAATAATTGTCCATGAAACCATGTGTAAAAATGAGCTGGTGTAGGGCATGTGTAGAATGGTAATTCCTTTCATTTTTACAGTGGACGCACGGGCAGCACATAAAACCCTTCTCATTCTTGTTTGCTTCGTCCACATCTAGAAAAAAATGCAGCTTATCAATAAATTCTTGAGAGCGTCGGTCGATATTGTACATCCATTGTCGATTCTCCATCTGAAAAAGAAAACATGTTATGATAAATATATAAAAATTAAAGCATTTAAGCAAGGAAAATAAGCAACTAGCTATTATGAGTGGATGCTTGATACAGAAGGTGCGAATCTCTTGGCTCTCATGTGTCATGAGGATTTTGATGCTTCAAGGAGAACAAGTAACCATCTGATCGAAGCGACTGAGGTTCATCAGATGGTTACTTATTGCGCTTGTAGTATCGATATCCTTGGTGAAGCGGAGATGTTTGGACTCAGCAGGTGACTTGGTGAGATAATTTCTTCATAATAGGGTGTCCCAGAGATGGGTGAACGTGCCGGTGTTATGCGAAGTCCAGACCTTGCACATAACTTGGACTTTGGCATGATATTGGTCCGGACTTCGGCATGACACCGACATGTTCGGCCACCTCACCATCATATACACCTGGCTCTCCAACTTACGGTCCTACATAAATAATCAAGGGTTTTCTGTTAATCTCCACTGTGTTTTACGGACTTTTACTATTTTTCTAGAATTTTTTAAAAAATTTATGGTAATACCTATCTCTAGAAAATTTTAGTTAAATACCTACTGTGTATATGATATGTAGAGATAGGTATTACCATAAAATTTTGTAGAGATAGGTATTACCATAAAATTTTTAGAGATATGTATTACCATAAAATTTTAATTTTCTAGAATTTTCTAAAAATTTTATGGTAATTCTAGAGATATGTAAAAGATATGTATCTCTCATAATTAATTCAAAATTCACTCTAATATTTGCCACGTGCAGCATTCTCCTTTTCTCAAAAAAACTACTTCTATAATTTGATTTCTCCATTTCTAGAGCAAAAAAAAGACAATACTAGATAGAAATCATAAGAGGATGAAGTTACGTACCTTTAAAGGCGTATCAGTGAGTTAAATCTTAGCAAAATCACAGAAAACCGGCATGACCTCCCTCCCCTAGGATCGGCCTCGCCATGAACACAACAGCTCGGTGTTCATGCGTGTGTGGCTCTCAGCCGAGCCGGGGGAGGATGAAGCACATTTTATTGTATGGGCCTTTAGTCCCGGTCTGGGTTTACGACCGGGACTAAATGGAACCCTTTAGTCCCGGCCGTAGCCCCGGCTGGGACTAAATACCCCTTCCCAACGGCTAGTGGGCCTGGGTCCGACTGGGCCCAGGCCCACTAGCCGTTGGGAGGGGGTATTAAGTCCCGACCGGGGGCTACAGCCGGGACTAAAGGGGTGGCTCCGACTGGGACTAAAGGTCTAGTCTTTAGTCCCGGGCGGTACCCTCGGCCGGGACTAAAGCCCCCCTGCCACCTGTAGTGTGGCAGGGGGCTTTTAGTCCCGGCCGGGGGCTCCGCCCGGGACTAAAGAGTGTCTTTTAGTCCCGATCGGTGGCTCTGGTCGGGACTAAAAGCCCCCTGCCCAACGGCCCGCTTGGGCAATTATGCCCGGGACTAAAGAGGGTGGATGGAAAGTCAGTTCTCTACTAGTGTCACAACATGAGAGAAATGACCATTTACAAGTGCTTACAAGGGGTGAAAGCCGCCCACGACGACCACGTCCAACTCCATCTCATCCCATCCAAGCACAAAACTAAACCGCCTCCACATGCCCCGTCACGTTGCACGCAGCCCCGCCCTCGCTCGCATCATCACCGCCCTCTCTCATTGACGTGGGCAAGCAAACACGGCCGGCGACGATGAACCATGTCGTCGCGGGCGCCGGCAGCAACTGCCGCCGCCCCGCGCGGAAGCGGTGGCATAGATCACGACTACCTGTGGGCGAAGGCAGCCGAGCTGGAGCGCGACTTCGCTGGGTACAGGCGTCGGCTCGCTGCGCGGAGGGCACAGGCGGCTGCCGACGACGACGACAAGGAGCGCTACCGCGGCGTGGGGGGGGGGAGGGGATGATGCGGCCGGGAGGGGGAGGAGGTACGAAGAGTATGTGAGGAGGGACGAGCGGCCGCGCCGTGAGTGGCGCGCGCGTAGAGCGCAACGAGGCCGAGATGCAGGCGCTCTGGGCGCGCCTCGACCGCAACGGCTCGCGCGGCGGCGAGCTCGCGGCCACAGGCCACGGCGCAGAGGTAGGCTCTTTCCGTACGTGCTTTCCGGACGCTCTCGTTCGCTTCCTTCCTTGCAGCTGCTGACGTTGAATCATTTTCACATTTCTTGTGGATTTTTTTTCACCGAATGATTTTATTTTGGAAGATGCAATTAACAACCGTCACTATCTTTGGACTACGGTTCAGTGGGACACTATCCACCAGGGTTTAAATCTTGGTGTTCGCATATTTTTCTGGGATTTTCTCAGGATTTACCGGCGTTATGCGTTAAGTGGTAATAAGCGGCGTTTCCGTCGACAACGAGGCGCCAATGGTGACATCGGGAATCTCCAGATCTGTCAGGTGCTCAGTCCTTCAGAGATGCTCATAGTGATAGGGTTTGAGTACGTGTATTCATAGGGGTGAGTGTACGTGCATGTTGTGAGTGTGTGTTGTACTGTGTAATTCTTAAAAAAACAACCGTCACGCTTTCAGCTTGTTAATCCTTGTGCTGTAGGCTTACTTTTGTGCCTTTCTTGTGATCCGTTATCTAGTTGAGCTATCGTATCACACAAGGCTTTTAGGTGAGACCCATAACATGTTACACGCCATATACTTCTTTTATTAGTTGATCTATCTATGGCTATCCACTGAAAACAAAGCGAACAGTAATCTGGACTTGCTTAGTTAGTCTTATGCAGTTATGGTAAAACTTTTGCCAGAATTTACTTGAATTTTTTCCAACATTTTCCAGAAAACAATTTACTTGAATTTTGCCCAATATTTTCCAAGAAAAGAATTTAGGAATTACAAGCGACCTCCGCTTTCTTTTCACAAAGCAATTACAAACAGATGCCCCACGAAATCGGCAAAAAAAACAAATACTACATCCGTTCTAAATTATAGGTCGTTTTAGCTTTTTTAGATTCATAGATTTTGATATGCATTTAGATATAGGCAATGTCTAGATTTATGACAAATATTATGAACCTTGAAATACCAAACGACCTACAATTTGGAACGGAGGAAGTATTAATTTTAGTGTTGATCTATAAAAAAATGCTGCTTACACAAGTATATTCACTTATTCAGGATCAAGTTAATCTGCGGCAAAAGCCCGGGAAACTGCTGGAGGTGAAAGTGAAACCAGCCGCTCCTATCACGCCAAGATGCACGGCCACGACGAAGCCCTCACGTCCGAGGACCAGCGTGCCATCGTCACCGGCGGCGGCCAGCCCGAGGCTGTCTACCCCTGACCCCAGGCGGCGTCCGTCACACCTGCACCGACAGCAGCCGGAGCCACCGGCGACGCCACGGAAGGAGAACAGGCTGCTGCCGTCGTCCACGGCAACGGTGGCATCATCGCCCGCGACGACGCCGAGGCCGAGGCCGACGCTGTCACGGAGCACGAGCTTGTTCTAGGACCGCGGCTGCCCCTCCATCACCGTCAGGGAGACGGTAGCATCACCCAGGCCGCCGCGGCTCCAGCCCCCTCGGTCGAGCTGCGACGGCGCCAGCAACCTTAAAGAACCGGCTCTGCCACTGAAGACAGACGCCATTGCCGTGACGCAGAGGCAGAACAATGCCTCTTCCGAATCCAATGAACAAGCAATTCTCACGGATCTCAAGAAGGGGGACGAACCTGGCAGCGGCGAGATCGCTCCGGCCGGTGATGCAAACGCTGACAACAAAAGCAACCACGAACATGGAACATGTCGATCAGTCTTCAGACAAGGTCGGGAGTGTGGAGATCACCGGTGACTCCGACACCGAGACGAGCTACGTGTACATCAAGAAAGACAGCGATGAGCAGACTCCGAGGCCCTATCAGTCATCGGCTGGTCATGCGACATGTCCAGGTGGCGAACTATGGTCTGACAGCAAGGACAGCGACAATGTCGTCGACGACGCCATGGAATCAACCGGCAGCAACGACGTCTCTGGAGAAACCCCGGTGACCGACGCAGAATCAGAGCTCGACACGTCGGCCACCGGTTCCCCGCTCCCCAGCGCCACCGAGCAATCGCCGGAATCCGACGCTTCACCATCATCACGGCCACGGAAGAACACGGAAATGGAGGATGCCGGGAAGAGCATACCAATCCCGACCACCCCGAGGAGCGGCGTCGCCGTTTCCATCACCGGGCAGTCATCGATGGACGCGGTGGCCGGGCTCAAGAGGTTACTGACCTTCAGCAAGAAGAACAGCAGGGGAAATGAGCCTGCCGCCACCGTTGTCGAGCGCACTCCGCGTACCATGGCGGACCTGCCAGTGGAGACTGGCCGGCCGGTAGGTGACTCTGTCACCGTGCGATCTGTCTCCTCTGGTGTTGCTTCGGCAGATGATCTGGATTCTGGACAACAGTTATGTCATCTCTCCACACGGTAATTCTTCTGGCCTCTCTCCTAGTTACAGTCTTACAGAAGCATTGTGCAGATCAGATTCAGATGATGTTTGCTTGTTTGAATAAGTGAACATCTTTGGATAGTAAGTGAATAATTTCCATGGTTAAACAAAAGAGAGTAACTGGAAATTTCGACACCATCAAATTTAAGAATAACTACAAGTTTTCAGAATGATCCATTCTATCTGTTAATAGGCATGCGCATTATCTTGCACAAAGCACTAGACCATCAGTTTTGTAGAAAAACATTTGGTGATCTTAGGTTATCACAAGAATTGCGTGTATTTGTTCAAAATTAGAAACATACGAGATTGTGATGTTCCCATCTCTCAATTTTGTTAATACCAACAAGCTTATGTATGTGATTTATGCAGTTCGGTCTTTGCAAAGCTTTGTGCCAGCTTATCCTGCAAATCCTTGACTGAAGGAATCGGTTCTGTACGCCAAATCACCAAGAGGTTTAGCACGAATTTGGCATGTATCCATCTTTATTATGCTAGTGAGAGAGCACCGGCCCTCTAATTATGCCCTCTGTGTTTTTGTGATTGCAGTACATCGATCGTTTTTCTCGTAACTAAGTTCTTATCCGGAAGAAAACTTTAGTTTATTAGACGATCGGTCGCGCTCAGAGCGCGGAACGCGCGACCCACAGCTCCACGCGCCGCCGTCCCCGTGCAGCCCCGTGCGCAGCCGCCGCCGGCGGCCGGTTAGGGTTCCGGGGTTACGTGGATGCTCCGGTCGCCGGCGGACATAGAAGGGTGGCCGAGGCGACGGCCGGTCCGGCGGGGGCGACCGGCGGCGGGCGGCGGGCGGAGGGCCGACCGACGATGGGCGGTGAAGGACCCCGGTGGACGGCGCTGGCGGCGGGGGCGGAGGAAGCGATGGCGGCAGCGGCGGGTCGCGCGGCGCGTTAGCCTTGTCCGAAGAAAAGGGGCGCTAACCAGACAGCCCGGTTTTTGGGTGGACGCCCGCTCAGCGGGTGTTATGTCCACCTATCTCCACCGGCCATCTGTCCATGTGTCAGATCTGTCCGAGTAAGGTATTTCCCGTTAAACATCAAAATACATCTATACGAGTACCCTTTATGGTAGAATACGAACATATATTTCTTTCCACGTTCTCTTTCATCGCCTGCTGCTTCTTCTCTTCCGCGGCTGCCAGTCCGCCGCCGCCGCCGTCTTTCTTCCCCTCGCCGCCGCCTACCGCCTCTCTTCCCCTCGCCGCCCCTCTAACCCGCCGGAGATCGTCTCCCCGTCGCCGCCCCAGACGCCACCACCTCCGCCGCCGCCCCAGACGACGCCGCTGCCTCCTTCTTTCCCTCGCCGTCCTCCGCCGCTGCCGCCTATCTTCCACTCGCCGTCCTCCCCTGCCTCAGATCTTGTCCCCGTCGCCGCTCCTAGTCCGCCGCCGCCCCATGCGCCGCCGTCGTCCTGCGTTTGAGATCTTCTCCCCGTCGTCTCCAAAGACGGCGTCGTCCTCTGCTACAACATATGGTTCTTTCCTCGTACAATCTCATTCCCTGGTTTTACACATTATATCTCAACGATTTCCTATTGTGTTCACACACAATATCTCTTTCCAAAATGTAGTTCCTCCCCCCGGCGAACCACTGGGTAACTGAGAGATCCTAATCACCATATATGCTTGGGATCTTCAGATTGGAATCAATCCAACAGCTTCTGAAGAGGTGGGCAGGATCTTCAGATTCAACATATCTTCTGTGTGTTGTTCCATCTGTTTTGCCTTGACAATGCAATTCTGACTGTTTTATGCTTGTTACGATATTTGATAATGCCATGCCATGATCTGTTTTTGTTGGCAGCTGGCTTCAATGTTTTAACTGCTTAGGATATTACCAATTGTTTTCATTCCAATGTCTTCGCTTTGTTCCACTTCTATGCTAATTCTAGTGTCTTAATTGCCTGTCAATACCAGCAGTTCAATAATCACTCTAATGTTTTATTTGCGTGTCAATATCAGCAGTCCAAAATTGTATGATACATATTCCTTACCACATCATTTCAATTAAACCTATTAATATATAACTATAGTCCCAATAACTAAAATATATGTATCAGTTGATTATGAAGTATGCATTCCTGTGTTTGAAATAGATATACCAGTTCAGAAATCTCTTTTTATTGTTAGTGTCATAAGACCACTATATTTTTGTATTTACTTCTATCTATCTGCATGATATGCTCAAACATAAGGTTTAGATATTGTTGTATGCTAATCTGAAAGCTGGTTGAATATTCATCATTAGATGTGTGTCCTATAGTAATCTCAAGCACCATTAACATTCCAATGTTTTTGTGCATATTTTGTTCAGCACAGATAAGTTGAGTGAATCAGTGATTCTGGAATTTGTCGCAAATAACTTCACAGATCACCTGATATTTGGAGAGGTGACTATATTGGAGATTTCTTGTCAGAGTATCTTCTCGGTCATTGATCTTTAAGGTTTGCTTGCACCTTGCTGTGAAGTTTCAGGGATTAGTGCATTGTAAATTGAAATAATGACTTCAGGATACAAAGAAGTTTGCATGGTGAATAGTTGTAGTCTGACTCTCAGCTACATAGGTTTTACACTGTTTATGTCAGAAGTGTTGTATATCTCATGGAGGGGTTATTGAATAAAAAACTTGTAGTGTACTAATTATTAGCTCCCTAACCCAGTTTAATATACAACACTATTGCATTAACAATGTGTTTTAGAAGTCCCATCATGCATTCTTCAGAATCTACGGCATTGCAATCTGTCAAAACATGCAAGGTTACAGATCCTGATATGCACACATATGTTTTCCTAAAAAATGCACCTCTTGGTATTGGAGGTTATAGAATATACAATCCTAAACCATATGATTTAAACACCTATTCTTTCTCAGGTGGTATATCCTATGCTAAGTGCTTCAGTATTCATTAGCTTGGCATTCAAGAGGTATACTAATTTTCTTTTTATGAATCTGTTGCATAGTAATACTGAAACACCTAATTTTCTACCAAAGAACTGGTAGTATACTGAAACTATACCTTGCTACAAAGTTTCGGGAAACTGTGTCTTGTAAATCACTGATGTTTGTGCAGCTTAGCATCCTGCGCCCTGATTGGTTTCCACTAGTGATTAATATTCCCATCGCTTTTGTACTCTGAATATTGTTAGGGTCCGTCCCCCCTCTCCATGCGCCCTGGATCTTCTCCAGCACTAGGATCTGTCAGCATCCTGTTCTTGGACGGCGTCAATATTTTCCTTATTCTCTCACTGTTTTCCCTGGTTTTGGTCTATTGCTATCTCATCCTCCAAGGGTATGTCCCTGAGCTTTTATTGTGGTTGCGGCCAGTTTTCAATTTTTCACTTATTTACAAGCTATGAACGACGTTTGCCTCAATCCAAGTGATTAGTGTTTCGGTTAATGCCTATGGTAGACGAGTCTCGCTAGCCATCATGTATCATTGCATCATCTGATCTTCATATTAATGATTTATCTGTTCTTATTTGGATGCTCAGCAACCAAAATTTCTGTGATAGATCAAGTTGTGAAAGTGGTGCTAGATTTTATTAGTCAATTGGGCAGTTTTTGATTTGTGAAATTGACAATAGTTGAGTTTCTTGTTTCTAAATTTCACCCATTTCTTTTACATTTTTTAATTCTGAATTTAAAGTCTTGGATGGTATTTTAGTTGAAATTTTTCGCAAAACATTTTATGGAACTGAAGAATATATAATTTTGGTCCCTTTTGTGCTAGTGGTTCAGACTTCGAAAAAGGCTACACAAAGTGAAGGGTGTTACAGAGGTGTCACCTGTTAATGCTGAGTTGTCTGATTAGATTTTTATAGATGCAATGATCCTTCAGTAGGCAACACCACCACAAAACAATGTTTCTTGTGAAGAACTTGCTGTTGAACCCCACGTTTCTGATGAAAAATGTTGGGATCGATTCGGCATAGGTCTCATTTTAGATGATAGGATATTAGAATTGAACAATGAACAGGTTATCATCTCTATGTTAATGGAGACCCAGTCCTAGTGATTGGTGTTCCTAGCGAGCAAAATGCACCCAGTTACGATATAAGATTAGAAACGACTCAGTCTGATAACCCCTGCTTAGTGATTAGTGCACCGAGGTAGTAGATACATCAGTGTATTGTAGTATTTGTATTGTTACCCTTACTACAGTTCCGTAAGATTAGAAATAACAATTGTTTAATGTGTTGTAAATATTTTACAAACATACATTTTGTTTATTCAATTTATAACAAGCAAAAAAGTGAATGCTTGTTAAGTAAAGAAAATTAGGAAACTGTATCTGTATACCTTCATATGCTTGTTTGTTCATCGGTTGGGAATTGCTAAATTAAAATTCCTACAATAATCCTAGCTGCTTTGGTGCTACATGCATAGTACTAACCTTTATTTTTTAGCGCATATAGGCTGTCAGGTGCAATAATGTTGTTACACACTTACATACATAGCCCGTATCACTTACTTTGTTAAAGTTACGATTCTATATGACTAACAGGGCATACTTAATTCACACAATAATAGCCCAGCTACTATAATTTAAGGAACAAGAGGGAAGTTTGATGCAAACTTAACAAAATTATGCTGCATGCATACCTGATGTTTGAAAGTTGAAACCTGACATTCAATCAGTTATGCATCACATGTTTACAAAATAACATTTGCCAAAGCTGTCAAGTAAACATGGGTTTCAAAATAAATTATCTTCTGCAATAAAACAGAAAATACCCAAAATATTGAAACGAATTTGTATCTCATCTGTTATAAAAAAATAGAAAAGCTCATATGCATAATGTATAATACAACCAGGATGTGACATCTACGATCGAACCGAAGCACCTACCTATTTTCTGAGTAAAACTTCCACACTTCAATCTGATGAGATGGTGTGAATACTGCAAGAAAAAAAAATGTATGTGAATATCAAACTTAGAAACCCCACATCTTTCAATTCTTAATTAGTATCATGTATATCAGCATATAGTTTGCTCCAAACTGAGGTCATTATTGTCTAAACTGAATTTTTTAATATTAATTAAACACGAGAGAGCATACAATACTACTAATTAGTAAGTACCACAAGTATATGCTAAGTTGATAGCCACTTCATGTTCTCTAGTTCTAATCATAGGTACAAAAGCTTGCAAAATATGAAAAATAAGTACTCACTGCTTGATGCAGTATCAAACCTAACACATTTGATCGGATGTAATCTGGATTTGTTGCTTGACCTTCTAACTAATGGCTTTATTTGCATATGTTCAAGGTAACTACTTAAGATTGTCAATCTAGCTTCTGCTCACCATGTATTCTATATTATTTCTTCTTTCTATTATGTAGCATGATAGAAAAACATTAAGTTTAGCACGATTTATGAATCAGAGAAAATAAGTCAGGATTTATGAAACTTCAAAGCATTTGGCTTGTTGTGTATTGTTCTTCTGATCATAAAGTTAAATGTGGAACTCATCTACATAGACACATAGTACTCCCTCCCTTCTAAATTACTATTCATTTTGACTTTTGAAGATATATAGCTTTTGTTATGCACCTAGACATAGCCTATATCTACATGCATAGCGAAAACTACGTATTTAGAAAAACCAAAATGAATAGTAATTTGGAACGAATGAAGTACTTGTTATGACCTTCAAAGAACAAAGCTTATATGCCCTTTTCTCATGCTATGTATTGCATAGCATCAAAATTAAATTCTGTTCCCCAGCTATTCATTGCATGCCTATTGCACAGTACTAATTGAGTCCATCTATTCTATTCTACCTGCATTTGTGTGATGTATGATGTGCAGACCACACTATCTGATCATATTTCACATTACGGGGTGATGCTTGTATTATATTAAATTAATGCTTTTAAATTGTGATTATCTATGTCCCGCCGTGAGGATCCCGTTTCTTTATCACTTGAAGCACACACACCACGGCCTGCATCCTTAATGACCTATAGTACGTATATGAACCGACAAATATATAGATTGGATAGGCTGGTAAGTTCAAAATATAGCACTTTCTTGGGTCAGTTTGTGATAGAAAGAAGCAGTAAAAATACATTACACACAATCAGTAAAGTTTGACTAATTCTTGCATGTATGCACATTGAACTTGTATATAATAACTTGATTTATTCTTGGTCAAAGTAAAGTTTGACTTTTCAAAATAAAATACACCTCACATATTGATGAACATGTGGAGTAAAATGGTATGGCACATGACACACATGACACGTGGAGTATTTTTAGTAATATGTCTTGGGCATGGGTCCTGGTGATGTCGTCATGTTCCATAGATGGGAGCATGCCATTGCCTCCAGGACATGGAATCTTAGGTTTACCATGGTATAATTCCCTGCTGCTCACATCCATGATGATGCATACTTTTATAAATGAACATAAAAAATACAAATTTTAGAACAAATTGGAGCCATCTGGTCCAATGTTTTTTTTTTTACTCACCTGCATGATTACAACAGAATTTACAATACTGCAGATTCATACTAGTTCAAAAGTCTTCAAGATTTGTATGCTTATATGTTAAAAAATCCAATTGTATGCTTATTGGTTCATACTAACTAGCACTAAAGTCTTCACCATTTGTATTCAGGCAACTCAATAATTGTATGCTTATTGGTTCATACTAACTACCACTGCACAAACGTCTTCAAGATTTGTGCTTATATGTTAAAAATTCCAATAACTGAAACTGCATTACAAAGAAATGATGCTACACTACGCATGGCTGGATACAGAAGAGTGTAGGACTGTACAGAGTTGAAAATAAAATGATTGGGTACCGATGCATAGAGGGACGATTACCGGTGCCGTAGCTTCATAGGGTTGCAGATTTATTCGATGCATAAACAGATTCATCATGCGTATTCTCTTTTTTTCTTACAAATAAAGGGACAATGTTATGAAAGATGCTATTAATAAAAAGGGGAAATGAGAAGAAGATTCGAGCAGATCCAGACGCAGGGAGAGGACAGACCTGCAGGTGGTCGTCGGTTTTTTTCGATGACCTCCAGGGACCGGGGGCGTGAACGTCGGAGGAAGGATGAGCTCCAGAGACCTGGGGGAGGTCGACAGCGGCGCGAACGCCAGAGGCGGACTGGGGTCTACGGCGGCGCGAACGCCGGAGGCGGTCTGGGATCGACGGCGGCGCGAGCTCCGGCCGGGGAAAACGAAGCGGCGGCCGGCGATGAGAATGAGGCTGCGGCGGAGCGTGCGTCGGGGATACGGGGGAGGAAAAGAAAGATGAGAGAGGAGAGATAAGGTGGGATCCACAAAGAATACACCACTGTGAAAAACAGTATACCTTGAAAATACTGGGGCGGTGGGGGCGGAACACGAATGTTGGCGCACATCCGACGGTGGAGCTAACACCCGCTGAGCGGGCATGCTCATTTTCGGCTAACCAGACCATGAAGAAGTTCTGCAAACGGTGACAAACCGGACCTGCTATGCTAGTGGCCTAGTGCTCGGTCAACGCGTGGCATGTATGCGAATGGTGCTCAGACGCCTGTCAACTGTCATCCACTCAACCACAGACGTAGCGTCGACTTCGCGATGGAAAACACAGGAGCGAGCAGGGGGGGTCGTCCTTGCCCAGCGAAGAAATCGAGCACTCAGCAGCACGCCTGCGCTCGTCCGCGGCCAAGAACCCTACCCTCTTGATGCCCGTAAACACGACGGCGGCCGCCGCTCCATGTCTCCATCACTGGATGGCTTCACCTCCTCCTCCACACCTTCACTGAGCCACCTTCGCTGGTGGTGCTCGATCCCTCCTATGGCTAGCTGCTATGCTGGCCCAAAGCGAGGTTAGTTTGATCATGCATCTGAGGTGTTCAACGATATATCCTATTGGTGTGGTAGTTTGCTATCTGTTTTGAACTCTTGCGGGTTCACCTTGCCTGGCAAAGATAGGCTAAACTAGCTTCGCAAAGCAAACTAGTAAAGGAAAGGGGCCGGCATATGGTTTGCTTGGTCAGTACTGTAGCGCATGGACCGAGGAATTAACACACCTACAACGGCAAGGATTCAATTTGGCCATCCAAAAGCTTAAGCAAGTAAGGCAGGAAAAAGTCGATTTAGGTGTGGCTCAGAGCTCAAGCATGACGATGAGAAACTCAATTTGGGTAGCAGGCTAGCGACCAGATGTTGGATTTTGTGAGCAGATCCATGACAGGAAGCCTGATTTACGCCAGCTGCTGGAGCTCGATTCCGGTGGCGAAGATCTCGATTCCGACACCAGGAGCTCGATTTGAGCGATTGGAACTTCGATGACATGCATGGTAAGCTGGAATGCCCTACGGAGTACTAACCTATTACGACGAGATACAGTAGTGTTTTTCTTAGATGATGATGACTAGCGTTAACGTACGTCAAAATTGTTATATGTAGTAAATGTTTGGTGCTAAGACCATATATTGTGCCCCTAAGCCATGGTTGCTGTAATTACATTATTGTATCATTCTCAGCTACTCGATCTCATCTTATTTGCTGGATACATACGAGAACGATGACCTGACCCTTACGCTATAAAAACAATTAAGTTCCTTACTATAAAAAGCTACTAATTTAGAATAAAAAAATAAGTCATTTAGTTTATCCCTATTTTGAAGGAATAGGTACTTTTCTCTGTTCTTTTTCCTCCATCGATATCTTCAAGGTTTATCAGTTTACGTGAGAAATGGAATGCTAAATCGACATGATCTGCATTAAGGCGCGGCGAAGCGCGCTGCTCCTCTTTTCATCGTTCAAGTCCAGAGCTTGATTTCAGATTCGAGGATGTTGCTGTACAGTTGGCATTCCAAAACTTCTTAGATCACCTGATACAGTAATCAGTAATGTTTGGAATTTATTGGTTTATAGCGTGGGGACAACAGAACAGTTGGTCATATAGATGAAGCCGGACCACTGTGCCTTGTCTAAATTTATTTGCATGATATTTCTTCTGGTAAAAGTTAGGTACCCCTTTAAGTAATAAGAGTTTTTCTCTCCTTCACATTGTTTGGGAGCTCGGTGGAGAAGAGCACAGAGGAGTCCGGAGAATTTGGCATGGGAGGGTGCAAAATTCTTGATATACAATATATTAATGCAAAATAGTTTCCTTCTGTACTAACAGGATATCACTTCACTCGAGAACAAAATCAATGTGAAAAAACAGAAAGTATATTACTAGTGCAATGCTTCCAAATAAAATACAAAACTAAATCGATTTGGGTCGGTTGTGTTGACTAGATGTTTTTATAGTCATTTTTTCACTAATTAACCGCGTGTGTAAGGTTTCCGGATTCGTTTTCCCTCATAAATTTAATTCCCTTCTTCTTAAGTAGTTTTTTTGGAGAAAAAAAAACTCCTTTTCTTTTCCGAGGTTCTTTGGGGGAAAAAATCTACGGAAGTGCTATGGCATATGCAGTTTGGGCTTAGACTTGTGTTTTTTTTCCGCATTAAGCCGGTATGTGCGCTAATATGGTCATGTTTCTTTGTGTGAGCAATTTTTTTCTCAGAAAATCTTGCATGTATGAAGTATTAAATAAATTTTATTTGCAAAATCTTTTTAAGGATAGGTGTAACTTTACGCGATGAATTTAATGAGCCTAATTAACCCATGATTTACTACAGTAATGCTCCAGTAACCATCCTTTAATCATACAGTCACATGCCTCATTAGATAGGTCTCACGAATTAACCCAAGATTTTATATGTAGTTTTATAAACTAACTTTATTTAATACCCTTAATTAGTGGTAAAAAATTTTACCCCAAACTCCCAAAGAAATACGCCCTATATTGCGAGTGTTGCAAAACTGGAAATGCTCCGGGGTTCGGACTTCCGTTCTCAGATCCGACCGAAATCGAATCCGCTTTCCAATCCATATCGGAGCATGGTGTGTGTATATATATATATAGGACCGGGATATTTCGCTACGGCGGCGGTCACGGCCGGAGCAACGGGAGGTCCCGGTAGTAAATTCTGGATAAAATCAATGCATGACCGTAAAAATTATGATGCAGTTATTATGTCCTGTAGCCTTAATTGTGGGTGGAAACTGGGCTCGGAGCCCGGAGGCATGCATGGTTTTGACGGCGGCTTGGAGAACGGGCCGGTGGATGTTGGGGCGGCCGCGGAACTCGCAGCTGGCTAGCTCGGCGTGAAGAGATGCACTGAGGCCTCATGTCGGCTCCGTGAACGTCGGCGGCGAGCTGCTCCGGTCCGTGGTCGTGGGCAACATACGGAGTACATGTCAGATCGGTGCTGTGCACGCAGTTTCCAAATTTTTATGTTGCATGTATCTACATACAGCCTAATTAATTTATTAGCGGGATGGCCATGAGGTATAATCACGGCGGTCAAAACACGTTGATGAATACGGGAGGAGACGAGAGAGAGCATTTAACACGTGCGTGCATGTAGGAGGTGAGAGAGGGCATTGCATTGCATGCAGCATGGTTCTTTAATATGCGGATGGACATGGGCACATGCAATCTGGTTATTTGCTTATGATTAATTTCAATTGACTACAAAAGTTATTTTCAAATGTTAGGAGTATTTTCCACTTGACTAGTGTATATTTCAATTGGGCATAGAAGTATTTTTTTTCTAAATATTTTAGAAGTATTTTTCAATTGACGAGGAGTATTTATAGCTATCCTCACAAGTAATTTTCATTAATATATGTAGGTACGTAAAATTGCGTCATGTACATATGCTAGTAAATTGAACCTGGACATCTAGTATCAAGTAATAAGATCGTTAGTGGTAGTTTTTTCCCAAATATCAGGAATACTTTTCAAAATGCCATGGGTTTTTTTCATTTGACTAGAGTATTTTTTTCAACTGATAATAGCAGTATCCTTTCGAATATCAGGAGTATTTTTCAAATGTCATGATGAGTATTATGCAATTGAGGAGTATTCTTCAAATATCAAACAATATTTTTAAATAAGTAGCAAAGTATCTATTTTCCAAATGTAAGGAGTATTTTTTCCAAGTGTCAGGAGTATTTTCAGTTGATTAGTATTTGATCAAATGTCAGAGTATTATTCAATTGACAAGGAGTGCTGATATATAGGCAAAGACAAGATTGCTTGCTGCTTAAAATCTTCACAAACGCATAAACCTGGAGCCACCAACCACTGATGCGGATACTTGTTGTACAATGTACCATGCATGGATAATACTACAGACTAGCTTGTACAAAATCAGCAACTGGTAAGAACAAACAAGAAATGCTCATATGTACAAATTGGCAGACTAGTTAACATGCAGAAAGTTGGCTGAAGGGGAACAAAATACATCATGCAGTCGAGGAAGAAGTAAGGAAATACAACAATTAAATACATATATCCTACATACATGCACACTCGCAGATTGGTTTCAAGTACCTGCATTTTGATCGAGCAGAGCAATAAGAAATAAATTTCAAGGTTTAGATGTCAATTGAACAACTATTAGGGTATTTTCTATACCATAATTTCATAATAGTAATTCTGCAATAGTAAATCAACCACCGATGAGTAGTAATTCAAATGTCAGGAGTAAATCGGAAGTATTTTTCTCCCAATGTTACGAGTATTTTGAACTGACTAGAGGAGTTAATTTCAGATGTCAGGAGTATTTTTTACGTAGGAGTTCTTCTTCTAAGTCCAATCTCAATGGAAGTTTCGTGGACACAATTACCTAGAGTGACACATCATCTAAAAGTGTTTGAAATTAGGATGAAACACCTCCCTCTCAAAGCATTGTTTCATCAATTGTTGTTTTCTAGGTCACATGCAAGACACAAGCTGTCTAGGTAACTGTGTACATGGAGTTTCATCACCATGAAACTCATTTCACCTCTCTCTTAATTAATACAGTGACACATTATCAAAAATGCTGACATGACAGTCAATTTATTGTCCATAAAACTTCCACTGACACCCAGCTGCCCCACGGTGGAGCCAAGCCGGAGCTCCCTAGAAACTTCATATTTGAGAGCCATAACTCCCGTCGTTAATTCCGGGACATGCATGCATGCGGTAGCTTTCTGTTTCTGAGTGCACATGCATGCGTGTTCAGTAGACAGAACAATTTTTCCGGGAGCAATGACAACGGGAGTATCTTTTACAAATACTAGGAGTGTTTTTTAAATTTCATGAGTAATTTTCTATTGAAAAGAGTAGTAGTTTTTCCAACTACCAGGTGTTTTTTCAAATGCCAAGAGAGTACGTTCAATTGATCTGAGTAAATGAGTAATTATCTTACAAATTTTGGGAGTATTTTCAATTGACTAGAAAAGTATGTCGGGGTTACTTTGTCAAATGTCAGGAGTACTTTCCTGACTGCTATTTTGATACGAGGGTATGTGTGTATATCAAAGGGAGTATATTGTTTTTATTTGGAAGATATTATACATGCAAGGAGTATATCGATTAGACATATAAACAGTGCAAAAAAACTGATCACATAATTTCAATTGTAGTACATTCTCTACGTGGCTCGGAGTTTCTCTAATTCTCTAGAGAAGTCATGGAACGTCCAATGCTTAACATCAAAAGTAGTACACTATATCATAATAATAAAATAAAGATCTACCCAACCATTGGGCTGCATGTCACACCCGGATTTACACAAAACCCGAATGTGGCCATATGTGTGCCCAGGAAGTCCACAGACACATATAGCGAACAAATATGGTAAAATTCAGAGTGCAATGCTTTATTTATTCAGCATAAAGTAACGTTTACATCAGAGTGTTGCAAAAATGAAATACATGGACAGCGGAAGACTAATACATCTCTCTAGCGTAGCCGCAATCCCACAGGGACTCTGACTGGGAGAACGCAAGCTCAGAAGTAAAGCAAGTCCTCTGGAAACTCCACAGCGTAATCAGCCTGACTCCAATCTGTTACCCGTCCGGGACTTTGCCCAAAAATAATAACAACAGCAAGTGTAAGTAACAGAATTACTTTGCAAGTATAACACGGGTGATGAGGCAAAAGAGGCTCGACACTGGCTTAACTGCATTCGCACTTTTAGTTGGTTCGTTTTAATCATAGCTACTACTTTAGATGAATCCCAGTTGCATCCCAAATTAATTAATGTAAGTCATCATTAACAGTAATAAATATCATTTCCTAATCATAAAAGGATCCAGGCCGCTCGTGACCCTGAGCCGGGCTATCACGATAGATCATACACTCTGCAGAGGTTTCGCCCTTTTCCCACCAGTCGCGTAAAAGTTTAGAAGAACTTTGCACCCAACCACGCACATCGACACTTCCGAGGTGTGACTGCATAGGGACGCTACGAGGCTTTCACAAGACACCCTAACAAGACAGCAGCCGCTGGAGTACTACAAGGTGGTGAGAACCTAGGCACCGAGATTGACTGACCCTCAGGGCGCAACGTGAGGGGGTCAATGGCATCCACGCACCGGCAAATCATACCAACAACAAAGTAAATGGTGCAACGTGCGGAGCTCACCGCACTCACGGGGGCTCCCAACACGGGACTGGGTCTAACGGGACCTAGCCGACGGGGCTACCGTCCTCGGTGGAATCCGAAATCACCCCGTGCCTTGCCTCCTTCAACGCCGTAGGCCACTCGGTAACCACTGCCAAGCTAGAGACGTACAAGCTACTCAACCAAGACCAGAGCCATTATAGTTCCGGCGGCGGCGACAGGCTCCCAGGTTGCTGCTTTTACGAACCAGTCCTTAGGGAGAGACACTGGGGCCAGGAAAAACACACAAGCCCCAGCTCCCTGATCCAAGTTGCTAAAAAGCAAGTTTTAATGTTAAGGTTGAAGTGGACCATTAATATGAGTTTAACAGTTAAGCAAAGGTGACAGTAGTTGCGCCTAGCAAAATACTACCCATATGCAAAAACCCATAGGAATACAAGGACTGGGAAATAAATGCTAGGTATGACCTTAAAGGTAAAGAGTATTAGACACATGCGTATGTAATGAACAGTGTATTAAGGAGTGAGTAGGTAGCAAGGATTGTCCGTGCTAAAACTTGCCTTCCTCGGAGTACGGCTGCTGCTGCGAGTCTTGCTCCGGCACGTCCTCAACGTACTCGAAGTCCAAAGCTACGGGCTCGCCGACTGGACACGATCATCACGCAAGCATCCAAAACAATCATTACATGCAAACAAATTAATTCTATTAGAACAGTACACCAAACAGTGAAAACAGTACAAAAACAGGAGCTATAAATAATCTATGCTTTTCTACGAACACGTGAGCGCAAGAATCACTCTAATCGGAGCTAAAACGAGAAAGTTATGGCGTTTCTAAGTTTCAGGGGCTTGCTGGCAAGTTTCAGAAACTTCCAGGGGCTAATCTGTGAAAAACCGAGGACCTATACGTAAATAACAGTAGCCACCAGGGGCTAGCGCATAAAACTACGCGAGCTGGACCGCGGGTTCTATTTTTTAAAAGCGCAGGGGCTAAAACGAATAAAACAGGACCTATCTGCAACTACTTTTGAACTGGGCTGGACCGCGGGTTGATTTCCAGAGAGTTGAGGGGCTCTTTAGAAAAAACAGCCAGCGCTGACCGGTATTGACTCGGCCCGGACGCGTGGCAGCCATTGGATCTGATCTGGACGGACTGGATTTAAAACGCGAAGGGGTATCGGTTGTTCTAATTGTGACCGTCGATCTGAGATCGGAGGGCCCGAGGCCGGGCCTCATCGGAGACGACGACCGCGCGCGGCGGCGCCGCTCGGCCGCGGCGAAAACTCGCCGGAGTTGGCCATAACTCGCGCTACAAGGCTCGGTTTGCGATGAGGTTTGGTCCCACGGACTCAGGGAGACATGGCGAGTTCACCCAGGGGGTTCAAGTCGAACAAAGGCCGGCGAGGGGGTCGGACGGCGGTGCGCGGCGGAGTGGGACTCCGGTGTACCGCGGGGAGGGGGTTTTGGCTCAGTTTTGGGTCGGTTTTCGGGCTCTGGAGCTGCTAGGGAGTGCCACAAGTGCAACCGTGGTGAATATGTGCAGCGTGATGTGGTGTGTTGGCCAGACGGCGGTGTCCGGCGGTGGATCGCCGTCGGCGGCCGAGGGGAGAGGCTCTACGGCGCGGCTACGGCAAAATTGAAAGGAGGGGGAGCTGCTTTACCTCCTGAGGATACTTCCTGGGCGGCGAATCGGCCGGAGATGGCTCGGCCGATCGGAACGGCAGCGATCCCTCCGCGGCGGCGCTATGCGGGGGAAGGAGAGCTGCAGCAGCTGCTGGAGGGCTTGGAGTAGCTCGGCGCGCTCCACGGGGCTCGGTGATGCTAAATTTTGGAACACCTTAAACATAACAGGGCTACTACTCGAGTGGTTATGAGTCTAACAAGAGCAACGAGCAGGAAGCTTAAACATGTGTTACAATATCTTATTATTTTTTATGATTATTTTTTGATCGATACTACTCATCCTATGTATTTCAATTACAGGGTGACCAGCTAAGTACTCACATCAATCAGGACCTAGCGCCACCTTGCATCTCCCTGGCACTTCGATGCTACCCAAGTACTTACACTAGTCGGTGCACACATGATGCGGCTCCATAATACCAGTCGAGTACTCCATAATAACAGGGCTACACAACAGAAGACAAGACATTAAAACGAGTACTAGAACTAGTCTGTACTCAAACGGTGCGGCACTACAACGCCATCCGAGTACTTTAAACTAGTCGGTGCTTGCATTTTTCTACGACTCAACGTCTAACCAAGTATTGGCACCAGTTGGCACTTGGATATCTATACGGAAGCTACTTTGAAGATTATGTTCTTGACCCTCGGACCGAATGGAGAACCATTCGCTTCGAGGCTCGGGGGCTATACTTAAGGGATACGTATTTTTTGTACCTATGGTTGATCATTTCAAGACAAAGACTCGAAGATTTTTTCAAGACCCTCGACGTGATTATTCTAATCAACTCGAGGCTCGTGGTCTAGGCATATATGCTTCACCTTCGGTGAGCATATTTATTGAAGACATTTATGAAGATCTCCACAGCCTCTTAGTAACCACAAGCACTCGATGAAAGACCAAAAGACTTCAAAGGATGGTTGTTGTTTGGCTATGAAGCACTCGGGGGCTTGTGAGACATGCATCCCCGGGTACCCTCAAGATAGAATACCGAGTCCTAGTAGAACTACTCGTGTACTCCTACTAGGACTCCCATATTGTAACCAACTAGGAGACTTGCCATGTAACCTTGGCCCCTGGGATATATAAAGGAGGGCAGGGGTCCCTAGCTCGGTAGAACGTCTAGAGGAATACAATATACAATCCCCCATACAAGGACGTAGGGTATTACGCTACTCTGGCGGCCCGGACCTATCTAAATTGTTGTGTCTTGTGTCCTCGCGTTAACCATCAAGTTCCAGGTCCAGCGATCCCCACAATTCTCTGCCCTGAGGTACCCTTAGGCAGGTATGCCGCTGGTAAAACATCGACAGAGCCCCATGCAGTGCCGCTAGAGGTTTTTTCACGAGCAATAAAAAACACCTAGCAAATGTTATTATAGTTGGTATTCTTTTTAGGGAGGTTGAGAAGAGTATCACTAAATTTTGGAATGCCTTAAAGGTTGCATTGTATAGTTGGTCGTTAGGCCAGCCTCAATGGGGTTTCATGAAGAGTTTTATGGCATTAAATTTTCTGATGTGACAAAAGAGAGAGAAGATGGGAGAGTTTCATGGTGTGTGTGAGAAGTTTCGTCTCCATGAAACTCATGTTGCTCGGTCACCTTGCTTCTAGTCTTTGTAACTGTGAAATGAAACTGATTTTGTGCCCAATAATAATTCAATTGTTTCATTAATGAGCATATAGTATTATATTGTACAAGTGCATTGCCTTACAACCTGTTACCGACGACAGCGTTGCCAGATACTCCGATATCCCCTGTGGCAGATCTGCAGTGGTCCCGTTGTCGGATTGGCAACAATGGTCGATTAACAGCTTTTTTCTGAGTCCAAGTCTCGTACTCTTGTTCTGAACCGCGATCCCAAGCCGGCTATGTGGTTGCTCCATCTATGGCTCAATTTGATATTTTCCTTATAACTAAGTGCATGACGCTATTAACTGGAGCCAAACTGTTTACTTACACTCTCATAGCAACTAAAAATAATTAATTAGGGATGATTAATTAACTGTATGTTGTGGTAGGTTGGTGACGAGCAATATCCTTTTAACGATCTACCTCTGTTCCTGGCAAGAATTTAACACAAGCACAGGTTTGTGGCCTATTTTATATTATGAGTAAAGTGCATTCACCATTCATGAAGTTGCATCGTTGTTTCACTTTGATGCACCAAGTTGCCAATGTCGCAACCACCATACACTAAGTTGTTGGATGTGTGCATATATGATCCATGTACACTGGTGTGACTGTCGACGATTTATGCCGAGCACGTGTGCTAGGGGGTACCCCAGGAAGTAGATTCGTGGGTCTCGCCGAGTTCTAAGAACGATAGTGCACGAACAACACAAAGATTTAGACAGGTTTGGGCCGCGAGTAGCGTAATACCCTACGTCTTGTGTGCTTGATTGTATTACACGTGAGTTGAGTTGTTTTGAGGGGGTCCCTGCTCCACCTTATATATCCGAGGAGCAGAGTTACAAGTTGGTTACATTATCCTAGTCGTATACAATAAGGAGAACTTTAGGGAGTCTCCTAACATTACACGACTAGTCTTTCCTAATCAACTACACCGTCTTGCACCATAGCCGACTGGTTTAAAGTAGTCGGGTTAAATCTTCCTTATCGAGTAGTTTAATCCCGTGGATGAGTGGCCCTAGGGATCCTGGTCCCACAAGCCCCCGAGCATCTTGCGCCTTTGTTCCAAGTCTCGAATCTGCTTCAACGTCTCCAAGGCATCATCTCTAAACAATTCGAGTAGTTGGGTCTAAGCCCAAGACGCTCAAGTCTTCTCTGCAGAGTGGTCTGCATTGGAGTGCATCTTTAGATGCACCCAATGGGTGTAGCTCCCGAGCCTCCGACTACTTTTTAAGTAGTCGAAGGCTGAAAAGCAATCTTCTATCTTCATCTCGAGTACTTCAATAGAGTGCACCGAGTAGGTACACCCATTGGGTATAGCCCCCGAGCTTCGAGTAGTTTTGTTAAAACTAATCGAAGGTCTTCATTTGAGTTAAGGCAAAAATTTTGGAAAATAAAATCCCGGATATTCCAATAGTAGCCCCCTATCTTTAAAGCAAATATCTTTGGTTTAAAGATCAAGGAAATCTTTCAAAAACCTACCAAAATTCAAAATCTCAGAGTATTCCGTCACTGGTGGTTTAGTTAGGAAAGTTATCCCTAAAAACCGGCCCAAGTAACGGAATTTGAGACGCCACAGTACCGTGTCAAACAATAACCCTAGCAATGGTTATAAATCTTGAAGCGATAAGCCTTGTTTCATTATACATCATTAAGCCTTGCAGCTGCCATCAACGTCACAGAGCTTGATCTTGAGCCACCGAATTTCAGTCCCTGAGCTTTAGCCCCCGAGCTTTCGCAACCCTAGTACATCTCATCACCCATTTTTCTCCCAGAATCACCATGGGCAGGAAACAAGGAGCAGTGAAGAAAACCGACGATGTTGGATCCGCTCAGCTGCCGGAGAAGAAATCTACAAGGAAAAGAGTGTCATTGATTGATCCAACTACCAGGGTTGAGTTCAAAGATCCTCCTTGCCCTGCTAATGCTTGGAAGCAATGTATGGACTCCACCGACGATCTCAATAATCTGGTGGAACAAGGTTTGCTCCTTTCTCAAGCAACTTTGGAGTGGAAATCATGCTGGAAACAACCCTTCCCTACATAAAATAATGAAGAGGTTCCCCTCTTTCTTTCCTTCTGCGAACGAGGGGTAGGGTTGCCGCTTTCGCCGTTCATCAGAGAATTTCTTTCTTTTTACAAACTTCAACTCCACCATCTTAATCCAAATGGAATTCTCTATATCTCTGTATTTGTCCACGCCTGTGAGGCATTCCTAGGTATAAAACCAAGCCTGGCTTTGTTCCGCACATTGTATCACATCAAACCACAGCCCAACTTTCAACGCACAGAAGTAGTCGGAGGAGCCAGAATTCAATTTCACCAAAAACATGCGGGCTAAGTGGTTTGACATGCCCATCATGGACTCCTGTGGAGATTGGAAAGCCAAATGGTTTACCATTGGTGAGTCGATATTATTACCTATACCTTGTATCAATAAAATTGCATATTTGTTTTTCTGAGCATCTCCTGTGTCATTTTAATACAGTAGAGAATCACAGTAAGAGTTGTCCAGAGAAATATGGGTGGTACCTGCGAGATCTGTCCAACTGGAACCTATGTTAAAGCGAGTACAAGCTTTAAAGCAAAGAGGCTTGAGTGGTGTTGGAATTTCCTTCAACTTTTTAAAGCGAATGATTCAACCACTTCAGGAGAGATGTAATCTTGGATATGAATACGAAGGAAATGCGGATCCGTCGTGCATGGTACCTGAAGAACTCTCCGACGAGATAGTACTTATGCGACTGGATCACTTGTTTACTGGTATCACAGAAAAACTAGTTATCATGGGAGAGTACTCGAAAGCTAGTCCTCCAAACCCTGTAAGTAATTGTAATCTTTGATTCAGAAGCTAATGTTTGAGAAAATATTCATCCGAGTTGTTTTTAACAACATAGGCTCCGGTACTTGTGGACGAGTTAACCGAAGAAGCTTGGAAGGACATCAGCAAGACTTCTTCGGAAAGGACATTAAGTGCTGGAGACATTCCTGACACTGCCGCCATGACTGAAGAAGAAGGCATAGCAGACTCGGATGCGGACACAACAGCAACAGACCCGAAACAAGGAGATTTCAAGGGTAAGTCCTTTGTGCCTGGTCCTCTGTTTATTCATGATCATCATAACATTGGATTGGCAAATTCTGATAATTCACAACCGCTGCCAAAAATCTTATGGGGGAATTTCAAACCAGAAAGTTCAAGGGAACCCCTGATAATTCCTACGGGTGCCAAAAGGAAGCGATCAAGCTACTCCTTTGTAACCCGCTCAAAACCAGTCTCCAAGTCTACTCCCCCTAAAGCGGATCTTGCTGAACAAGGCAGAGTGTCTAAACGCGTCATCATGCCACAAGGCTCGTCCACAACTAGTGCCATGACGAGTGGAACAACTGGAAGCACCACGAGTTCAAAACGGCATCTACCCCTCCTGAAGAAGTTCACTTTCTAACCTTTGACTGCCCGACACATCCCGTGGAGTAAGTAGATAAAACATACTAGTCGTTGTTGAGTAGTTTTGTTGATATATAGTTGTCAACTTTTGAAATTGTGTGTGTTTTTTTAAACAGATCTCCAACGAAGACCTTCATAAGGGCGATACAGGCCGATGAAGTAGTAAAACAATCAGTTATAGTAGACGAGATTGCCAAAAATCCATCAACAACAGATATAGTTGAAGAAACTACCCAAGTCGCTCCAATTATTGAAGTCAATACTGACGAAGCTTGCGGAAGGGCCGAAGCCGAAGCAAGTGTAAAGGATACTGAGGAGCCAACTATTGTAACAGAGGCTCAAGAATCTGTTGTGCCCATGGAGGTTGACGAGAACATAAAAAAATCCATCAAGCATGGCTGAAGAACCTAAGACCGTCGCGCCACCCTCAATCATGGAAATGATCACACCTTCTAGTGCAAAGGTACGTCTTATAGTGGAGTTCATCAAATTGAATTATCCATATGTGAAATTCATTTAATGTTTATTGTACAATAATAACCTGCGCCCTGCAAAATGTCAACAACCTGGTGGAACAGAGGAAGTTGAGACAGTTAACAAAAGTGTTGATATAAATGTCTCAGTAGCTGGTGAAACAATATCGAGAAATGTAAGTAGTCTTTATAGAAACACATAATTTACAAAGGAAAGTAGTTTTATTAATAACTACGTAATCCTGTGATAGGTTGAAGTTGTGGTAATGGACCAATAGATGAAGCTGCGCTACTCAGGAACCATCTACAAATTGCCATGATAGGGACTCTTAACCTGAAACATGTTAGTCAATTGAGTATAGCATCCAATAACAAATATGCCATAACTGCAGGCTTTGGTAGCATGGTTGAAAAAACAGGTGATGCGAAACTGGCAGCACGAATTGAAGAGCTAGAGGCGGATCTGGCCAGCGTTTTCGAGCAACGAGTGGAAATGCATCTGGGGCATCAAAAAGCAATCGATAACCTCCATGCGCAACTCCAAGCTCTTGGCAAGGAGAGATCCAGGCTAGACAGCCGTTGCAGCAATTTGGTGAAGGAAAACACTAGTAAGTACTCTTTTCTAGTGTAATCCATGTTCCTTGAGTAGCGTTGATTGAGTTGTTGTGTATAACAACATTGCATATGGAGCATGATTAAAACAGAGTTTGAAGAAAGAGAAAGGTAATGGCGCTTCATGGTTCAAACTCTCACAATCCCAGGTAGATGAAATTTCTCAGCTCAAGCGCACCATAGAAGAAAATGAGAAGAACTTCGCTGAAGAACGAAAGATCCGCCAAGATTGGGAGAATCAAGCCGTGGAAGCTGTGAAACTTGCACAGTCCAAGTAGAAAGAAGTAGATACCTTGCCGGCTGAAAAGAAAAATATGGAAGAAGCCATTGAACCAATCCTGGGGATGTTAACTCCGGAAGGCACGGAGGCAAACAACCAGACATTTTTGCAGCGGCTACATCAGGTACTGGAACAAGTATCAGAGTTTTGTAAATCAACTCTGAAAGAATGTACCAATAGGCTCTTAGCTTTGGTAAAAGCGCATAATCCTGATGCTAAGCTGGAGATAAGGTATTTGCCTCCTGGCGCGATGAAAGAAAAATATGAAGCGCTGGTGGCCGAAACCGAGCCTATGGCCAACGAGTTCATCAGTTCTTTGGAACAGTAATGAAAGATCAATCGTGATGCCTGCAAATTGCTACAATTAAGTAGTCTGTAAATTATGATACCATGAAAGTAATCGATGATTTTGGCTACTATTAAGTAGTCGGTTTTAATGTCATTGTTAAACAATCATTTGTTGATGTACTACTTTGAAAGTAGTTTTATGAACCACAAAGTATGTTGGCTGAAAGCATCAGACATTTTGTGTAGAGGACTTATAGTATAACTGCTTGTGGTCGTGATAGTGTCCTGCTAGTCTCGGTAAGACCGGGTAGACTAATAAGGCAAGCCTACAATACTACTGTAGTAGTTTATGATATGGTGTGTGCCATGCCAGAGTACTTGTATATCAAGGATTTTTAAAGCAATATCTACTAGCAAAGATTTTGCTTATGTTAGTCTTATTAAGACATAATTGGTTGCTAGCGCAGAGCCATGGTATGATTTAGAGTAGTTTTATGCTTAATTGCATAAAAAAGCAGTACTAGTGTACGCTATGCATATTGTTGACACTTCTTACGATCCAATATCAGGATTGAGAATCCCAGTACTGGGGTAAGGAGTGTTTCAGTGGTTTTCCTTATGGCTCAATAAAATATATAAATATTCTGCAAGCGCACAGAATTACCGCTGTAGCACTTCACGAGGGAGTATTCTGAGGTATCGTAATTTATATTTCCGCAGGGAAGCTTATGGCAAGAGTAGTAGCAAACAGATATTCGAGACTATCAGAGAAGGATACACGACTAACAAGACGGGGGATAACGGTATTGGATAGGAGTGGATATACCGTGACACACTGCTCAAGGGAGACTCAGGTAAGAAAGAGAAGGAGTAGATAGTTGGGAGGACAACGAGAAGAGATAGAGGATTCCTGGGTATTGTCTATCTGGGTTACTCGGGTTAGAATACAAGGGTTGGGAACTAGCTCTAATAGATTAAGATAAGCTGAGACCTCGACTTCGGGACACAGAATCGGAGACACACAGAAAGGGATGAGAATGGGTGCCTCCAACCCTGCACGTTTGGGGATCCTATAGGCCGAGCCAGGCGTGATGGGTTACGAAGACCGTATGGGCTGTCACACCTAACGGTTACGACCTCCATGCCAGCTCAGGGATATTCTAAGGTTACAGACTAGTCTAGGTGCCACACCCACACTAGACTACAACTACTTACTTCGCTAGCAGAAGTAGGCAATCATGTCAATACCCCAGTGACAGTTCACCACAAGTATTGAGCAGAAACGAAGAACCCACCAAGGCAAAGACTTAAATCTAGAACTGGGAGGACTAGAATCACAACAACTATAGTCTAAACCAAAAATACTTGCAACTAGACTAAAGTAGAAGCAATATATAAATAACTCAGATAATATGACAAAGATAACTATATTGATAACTCAAAGTCTTACAGAAAGGAAAGGAAAAGATACAATAGCTAATACCAGAGCTTCTGAAGACGACTCCGGAACCTCCGAGGCACAGCTCGACTCAACTCTAACTCCATTTACTTCTTATGCTAGAAGATTACTCCATTTGCGCAAGAAGGCCACCTTGCCGGACACCAGGCAGCACCACCGTCTACATGTGGCCAGGTGTGCCGATGAGCATCTGTCAGATGAGTGGCGTGTCGTCCTTGCCGAACTGTCGCTAGAATTCTCGACGTGGCTTCCAAACTTTGGAATGCTAAAGTTTGAAAAGTACCATAAATACGATACTGTAGTATTTCATTTGTATTTGTAATCAGTAATATTTTCGAAAGTGCCATAAGTGCTATAAGTGCTAAAGTTTGGAAAGTGTCATAAAAGCTGAGACTGCTGCGAAGATACTTTCACGAACCAAAAATCTGTAATATTTTAGTACAGTGTGTCAGTGACTAGATGCAGGCTTTCTCCCCATCAGGATCACAATTTTTGAGTACTAGAGGGCGGCATCACTTATTCAATCAGGCGTCACGTGCGCACAGATCACTACCAGAATGATCGACATCTGCACCGGGTGGGAAAGCCCTTTAGCACCGGGTTTCCCACCCGGTGCAACTAATCCGAGGCTAAAGGGGTACCCCTTTAGCACCGGGTTGAATAACCGGTGCTAAAGGGTCCCTTTAGCACCGGGTGCAGCCACGACCCGGTGCTAAAGGGCCTGTCCCGCAGCGCCTCTAGCAGGGCCTTTAGCACCGGGTCGTGGCTGCACCCGGTGCTAAAGGGCATGCCTTTAGCACCGGTTGCTGTCTGCAACCGGTGCTAAAGGCCCCGGATTTCTTTTTTTTTTTGCTTTTTTCAGTAGCCATGCATGCGCGTCTATACACGTGTATATACGTATATATTCTAATACGTGTATTCTAATGCGTATTCGGCCGACTCTATATTCATATTAGCTGACATTTCATCAAAATAGAAGACATATATATTACAAAAGTAGATATTCATGCATGTCAACTCGAGTTATATATATTTAAACTGTATTTTCTACATAATTAAGATTGACGACTAGCTAGCTCTCGTTGGACTGTCCGGCACGTCCTCCAGTATTGGCGAGTGGAATTCTCCTCGGGGATTGACGACCTCATCCCAGATCCATCCGACGAGCTGTTCTGCAATTGCGTCAATTCTTTCTATCTCTAGGGACTCTTCCTTCAGGTTGAACATCTATAATTTAAAAATATTTGAAAGACATTTAATCCGTCGAGTTGGAGACAATAATTGTGCACTTAATAATAATGGAAATGTGTTTATTATTACGTACCATAATATCGCGTTGTGTGAGCTTTTTATGTCCCCAATTCCACATGTAGTCGCACACATAGTATGCACATAAATTATTTCCCGGTCCCTGTTTGGCACACTGTCGACCAAAAGAAATCTAGTAAAATTCATATAATATATTAGTCGATGCCTACATGTACAAATTACTTGCTTACCGGAAAGCCAATGTTCCATTTTAGTGTTTCATGTTGTATACCCGTGTGTTCTGTACGAAATTGAATCCAGGCCCTGCGAACAAAAAAATTGAGTTAAGTCATTGCGAGTGGAAGGGGTGGATTAAGTAGGGGAAAATATACATCACCTTGCCATCATGTCCATGATGTTCTGTAGTTTTTCTTTTGGGGTGTGCAATGAATCAAAGACGTTCACGACACCCCGATCAGGACACAATATAATTAGGAACCAGTGGAATCTGTGCACATGTATACATTATAATCAGAAATGAATTGTTACACAGACAGTATAAGAAGAAGGCTGTGAATGTACTCACTCGATGTTGTACGGGATTAGTATGGAGTCACAGTAATTTTGTTTCTTGATATATTTGTATAGGTTTAAATATGTTTCCTCAGGATTGTGCATTATCATTGCTTCACTTATCCTTCGAGGGTCAACGAAACCAACGTCATATATATTGTCTCTGCGACATTTTTGAATCTCCATTCTGCATATGTTAAGCAATAAATAAAGCCCGCGTCAACATAGATTGGAATTATTGTTTTCAAACTGTGAATTATAAGCAACAACAAAGTACTTACAGTGTCCAACATGTGATCAAATCCACGTCCATGGCGTCGCGGTGGTACAGCTCATATATATCATTAAACCTGAGCCAGACAAAATCCGCGTCACCATTGTAGAAGTCTTGGTCCTTCACGCCTACTTTTATCATGCGCCGTTTATTCCTTCTTGATTCTTCCAAATACCAGTCATGGAATCGGCGCATCTTCGTTTGTAGCTTCCTCTCCATTTCAGGAGGGACCATAGGCTCGCCAAGCTTAAACGGCCACTTCAGCGTTGTGTTTACTGGCACATCTGCTTCCCCCAGGACTTGCGCTCTGGTTAGTCCAGTCTCGGCCATTACTCGTTGAATGTTAAGCTCGTCCAGAGATGGCAATGGACCCAAGGGACGCTGAGGTTGCTGGCCGAGCTGAGGAACCTTTTTGGATGGGCCTGCCTCCTTATCCGCAGCCTTCCGTTTCCGGCGAGATTTCAGTAATGAGCGGTCATAGTCTGTTACTATTACTTCCTTCTATTGACCCTTGCTCAAATTACCGAGGAATGACTTCACGATGGTGGGATCAAGCTTCGGCTCCGGCTCAGGTTTTCTCCTCCACTCGGCCATTTGCCTCTTTGTGTCTGCTGTTACCGAGGCTTCGAGCTCCTCTAGAGTCTTCTCGCCCGCTCTTTTCTCTGGTGCGGGCTTCTCTCTAGTTTTTCGCGCCTTCTTCGCTGGTGGAGTGGGGGCAGAGGCTTTAGTGCGGCGTCCCCTCTTTGGCGGAGGGGGCGGAGACCTCCGCGGCGGAGGAGACGGAGACCTCTTCGGCGGAGGTGACGGAGACCTCTTCGGCGGAGGAGACGGAGACCTCTTCGGCGGAGGAGACGGAGACCTCTTTGGCGGAGGAGACGGGCTTGCATCAGGAGCTCCCGGAGAATCGTCATGATCCTGTGGATCTCTTGGAGGTGACGGGGGCTTGTTGGTAGCCGCAGGTGTATCGGGTATAACGATGTCTGCCTTGCTCCATAGAATGATGCAGTGAGAACACTGACCGAGTTTTGTTTCTCCGTCACCTCCGGGGATGTCAAGTTCCAAGTCTTCCCAGCTGGTGACGACTTGCTCCACCTCAACAGGTACGTAACCATGTGGAATGTCATTGCAGTGCCATTTTTGCCCTTCTTCCACACGTTTGGTCATACCGTATGCGACCTGATAAGTTAGTAGTCACAAAGAAAGTTAGTAAATGAATGGTATTTACGGTGAAATGTATGCAGTATGAACTAATGTCGCATACGTACCACCACAGCTAAGTTCTTCTGCCTGACGACAAGCTCGCACGCGGTCCGTTGAGTTATTTCATCCACGGTGTAACGGACCGCTTCGGCGGCCTGTGTGGAAGCGTGACTGCTTTGATATTGCTGTGGAGGGCTAATAAGGGCCGCATCTTGGAGAGGTGCATGCTCTGTGGAACCGGTCCCGCCTGTGGCTTGTTGGAGAGGTGCAGGCTCTGTGGAACCGGTCCCGCCTGTGGCTTGTTGTATCTGCAGCCATGCTACCTTCATCCGTCGCTCCATCTCTGACTCCATTTCTTGGAGCTTTGAGCCCTGGGCGGCAACCGTTTGCTCTAGGTCCCTCACCCTCTGCTCATATTCGGCCTTCTTCCTCGAACGGCTCCTATAGGTGGCGGCGTGCTCTTGGAAACCTTTCTTCCATGAGACGCTTGTGCCTACGCCGCGCGTCCGTCCAGGATGCTCCTTGTTCCCTAAGGCATAGTTTAGCTCATCTCTGTCTCTATCGGCAACAAATTCTCCCCTATCAGATGCCCTGAGGATATCGAGGAGACGCTGAGCTAGTTCTCGCAAGTCCTCGGGAAAAACTAAGGAGCCGTCGATTGGGCTTAGGGTGCCTCCATGACCATAGTACCAATGCTTGGTCCTTGTGGGCCAGTCATGTGTCGCTGGAGTGATGCCTCTAGCATATAGATCTTCTTCCATCTTCTCCCATTTAGCGATGCTTGCCTTGTAACCTCCCGAACCCATCTTATGCGAGTACTTCTTATTTGCGGCGTTTCCAGCGTTTCTAGCGCTAGCCGTTGCACCCTCTTCGGAGGTTTTGTACTCAATGAATGCTTCCCACTCGTCATTGGTGATCTTCTTATACTTCTCAGGATCCGGGGCCTCTCCGGTTTTGAGAAATTGCGAGTACAACTTCTTCTTGAAATCCTGAAACAGAACTGCCATCTTCTTCATTGTCCAATCCCTCAGTTCTGCTTCATGAGTGCTAGGCCAGTCGAATATTGCCTTTAATTCCCTCCATAGCATCTCCTTCTCTGTATCGGGGAGCACGTACTCCTCAGTGGGGTCCGTGGACTTCCATTTTCTGATACTAATGGGCACATTGTCCCGTACAATTACCCCGCACTGAGATACAAATTTCTTGGCCACTTTTGGGGGCTCAACTGGCTCCCCGTCATCCTCCACTCGGGTGATGTGTAACTTGACATCCTTCAGCTTCTTCGTGGTCGATCGTTTTGATTTCTTAGCAGAGGCGGCCTACACAAATTACATATATACGAGATGATATAGAGATGGTATACATAATTGACCACAGTACAAATTTATGTTATCTATATACACACCTGACTAGACGAGGGCGCGCTACCGGCTCCTTCAATAGTTTCGGCCCTTGCAACATTGTCGCCCTGGACATTTGCGGCCCCTTCAACATCTTCGGCCCTTGCAACATTGTCGCCCTGGACATTGTCGTCCCTTCCAATGATGCCCAACACATCATCCATCGACATTGGTTGGGTTACAATATTGAAAAGTTGATTCGCAAAAAACGTGTCGTTGTCCTCTTGCATGGGTGGGACAGGGGTGTTGCTGTCCTCTTGCATGGGTGGGACAGGGGTGTTGTTGTCCTCTTGCATGGGTGGGACAGGGGTGTTGTTGTCCTCTTGCATGGGTGGGACGTTGTTGTTGTTGTCCGCCATCTATAGAATTAAAAATAATTGATAAGAAATATATACAAAGCATACATATTCCCAATATTTCTAACATTTTCGCTAAGGGGGTCGGTGCGTGAAAAACGGATTCGCCAAGGGGTTCGGGTGCGCGGTGTGAATTGATTCGCTAAGGGTTCGCTAAGGGGGTTCGGGTGCGCGATGGGTTCGGGTACGCCATAGAATTTCCGATAATAAACATTTTCGATAGTATACATTATACAAACATATAACATTTCCAATATACATTTAAATGAAGCACATATATTTCTAATATACATTTAAATGAAGCACATATATTTCTAATATACATAGAATTTCCAATATACATTTCAATGTAAATATCTCCAATACATTTAAATGAAGCATTTTCCAATATACATTTCAAACATATAACATTTCCAATATACATTTCAATGTAAATATCTCCAATACATTTAAATGAAGCATTTTCCAATATACATTTCAAACATATAACATTTCCAATATACATTTCAATGTAAATATCTCCAATACATTTAAATGAAGCATTTTCCAATATACATTTCAAACATATAACATTTCCAATATACATTTCAATGTAAATATCTCCAATACATTTAAATGATGCATTTTCCAATATACATTTCAAACATATAACATTTCCAATATACATTTCAATGTAAATATCTCCAATACATTTAAATGAAGCATTTTCCAATATACATTTCAAACATATAACATTTCCAATATACATTTCAATGTAAATATCTCCAATACATTTAAATGAAGCATTTTCCAATATACATTTCAAACATATAACATTTCCAATATACATTTCCAATATAACATTTCCAATATACATTTCAATGTAATTTCTAATATTTTCAATGTATGTGCTTAGCGAACGTGTTCGGCCATGCGCATTTGGTTAGCGAACCAAATGCGCATGGCCGAACACGTTCGCTAAGCACATGTGCGTGGCCGAACGTGTTCGGCCATGCAACGGGTACCTGCACACACAAACACGTGCACGGCACGAAGGCCGGCTCACAAACATTCACGCACGGCACGAAGGCCGGCTCACAAACATTTCACAGAGAGGCTCACCGGGTGCAGTGACGGGCGCGGCGGGCGACGGCGGCGAGGGGACGAGGAGCGGCGCGGGGACGACGTGCGGCGCGGGGATGAGGGGCGCCGGCGCGGGGACGACGGGCGCGGGGACCACGGGTGGCGGCGGCGTGAGCGCGGGGACGACGACGGCGGCGGGGACGACACGCGCGCGCGGGGACGACGACGGCGGCGGGGACGACGGGCGGCGGCACGGCGTGGGCGCGGGGACGACAGGTGGCGGCGGCGTGGGCGCGGGGACCACGGGCGGCGGCGGCGACGGGCGACGGCGACGGGCGGCGGCGGCTGAGGAGACGAGGAGGCACCGGCGGCGGTTTCGATCTGTGACGAGTGAGGGCGAAGTGAGTGAGGGGAGAGAAGTCCCCGGCTTATATAGGTCCGGGGCATTTAGCACCGGGTGCAGCCACGACCCGGTGCTAAAGGCCCTTTCGCACCGGGTGGTGGGAAGACCCAGTGCTAAATGCCCCCCCTTTAGCACCGGGTCTTCCCGCCACCCGGTGCGAAAGGCCCTTTAGCACCGGGTCTTCTACACCCGGTGCTAAAGGCCGTAACTGTGCGCCAGACGAAGGCCTTTAGCACCGGGTCTTGCCACGACCCGGTGCTAAAGGCCCCCCTTTCGCACCGGGTCTTCTACACCCGGTGCTAAAGGCCCCGTAACTGGCGCCAAACGAAAATTGGGGGCCTTTAGCACCGGATTTTAGATCAACCCGGTGCTAAAGGCCCCAACTTTTCGTTTGGCGCCCAGTTTCCAAACGGGCCTTTAGCACCGGGGGCTACTATTTGGGAATCTTATAAATATAGTTTTTAATGTATAGTTATTAATACTTGTTTTAATTCAGTTATTAATACCTGTTAAAAATATATATTAAATAAGAAAATCTTATAAATTACTAGAAAATCTTTATAAAATGCTAGAAAATCTTATAAATTACTAGAAAATCTTATAAATTAATAGAAAATCTTGTAAATTACTAGAAAATCCTGTAAATTAATAGAAAATCTTATAAATTAATAAAAAATCTTATAAATTACTAGAAAATCTTATAACTTACTAGAAAATCTTATAAATTACAAGAAAATCTTATAAATTACTAGAAAATCTTATAAATTACAAAAATTGATAACTAAATGAAAGATTTTGGAACATTAAACGGTCTCAGATGAAAAAGTCATGAATACCAAAATTTCATATCTCATCAAGATCTACAATCTTTATTTAAGTCATTTTTGCATTTGAGAAAGTGGTAGTATACATTGTTCATTAATCCTAGATTCACTCGCATAGTTTCCAAAACTTTGTTAGAGACTTGTCAAATTTCTACTACATGTTATTACCCATTTTGAAAATGACAAAATGACCTAAATAAAGATTGTAGATCATGATGAAATATGAAACTTTGGTATTCATCACTTTTTCATTTGACATCACCTAGTGTGAAAAAAACCTTGGTTGTAGGTGTCATTTTTAATTCAAAATTTGGATTGTTCAAACACGAGAAGATTTTTCAAAATAATAACATTAATAAGTTTCATAACTTGATAGAGTATGATTTTAGGAATTTTTAGGAAGAAAAATGATCTTTTTTGAAGTTTGTACGAGGGAGAACGACTAGTTACAACTTTTATACAGAGATTAAAAAGAAAAATTGTTCTTGTTCATCCAGTGACGTGGCCCGGTGACGTGGCCAGCTCTCGCACGGCCTCCGTGGCCAGCCGGTCTTTGGCCCCGCCGCAGCGTGGCCTTTAGCACCGGGTGCAGCCACGACCCGGTGCTAAAGGCCACGACCGGGCCAGTGACGTGGCTCGCGTGCGCCCGGTGACGTGGTCGGCCGCCGCACGGCCCCCGCGGCCCGGTCGTGGCCTTTAGCACCGGGTGCAGCCACGACCCGGTGCTAAAGGCAACGACCGGGCCAGTGACGTGGCTCGTGTGCGCCCGGTGACGTGGCCAGCCGCGGTCGTTGCCTTTAGCACCGGGTGCAGCCACGACCCGGTGCTAAAGGCCCTTAGGCCCAGTCAGTGCTAGAAAATCTTATAAATTAATAGAAAATCAATATAAAATGCTAGAAAATCAATATAAAATGCTAGAAAATCAATATAAAATGCTAGAAAATCTTATAAATTACTAGAAAATCTTATAAATTACTAGAAAATCAATATAAAATGCTAGAAAATCTTATAAATTAATAGAAACTCTTAAAAATTAATAGAAAATCAATATAAAATGCTAGAAAATCAATATAAAATGCTAGAAAATCTTATAAATTACTAGAAAATCTTATAAATTACTAGAAAATCAATATAAAATGCTAGAAAATCTTATAAATTAATAGAAACTCTTATAAATTAATAGAAAATCAATATAAAATGCTAGAAAATCAATATAAAATGCTAGAAAATCTTATAAATTACTAGAAAATCTTATAAATTACTAGAAAATCAATATAAAATGCTAGAAAATCTTATAAATTAATAGAAACTCTTATAAATTAATAGCAAATCAATATAAAATGCTAGAAAATCAATATAAAATGCTAGAAAATCTTATAAATTACTAGAAAATCTTATAAATTACTAGAAAATCAATATAAAATGTTAGAAAATCCTATAAATCAATAGAAATTACATGGCATCATCGTTTACTCGGACACTAATAAACTTCCTCTTTACAAATGTTCCTTGATTGTGATCACGCCGTAGATACGGTGTCTCCTCCGCCGCTAACAGGATGCTTGGGTCATCAGCCACTGAGAATGGAGGCCGGCCATCGAGCATATCATAATCTTCATCCGTCTTGTCCTCAACTCCTACGATTTTTCTCTTTCCTGGAAGAACTATATGACGCTTTGGCTCGTCTTGTGATGGGTCCAATTGCTTACCCCCACCTTTCTTATCGGCCCCTTTCTTCGGTCTGCTAGCCATGTCCTTCACATAAAAAACTTGTGTGACAGCTTTGCCCAGGACGAACGGTTCGTCTAGAAAGCCAATCTTGCTTAGGTCCACTAACGTCATTCCATAGTCCGCTTCAACTTTAACACCTCCTCTAGTCAGCTTCACCCATTGGCACTTGAACAGTGGGATCTTCAAAGGTCCGTACTCTAGTTCCCATATCTCCTCTATGATTCCATAGTATGAGTTTGTATTGCCATTGGTGTCTGTCGCGTCGATCCGGACACCACTGTTTTGGTTGGTGCTTTTCTTGTCCTGGGCTCTTGTGTAAAATGTATACCCATTGATGTCGTATCCTTGGAATGTCAAGATCGTGCTCGATGGACCTCTAGCTACAAAAGCTAGCTGCGCATCAATGCCCTCGACACCCATAAGACGTCTTCGCAACCAATCGGCGAAAGTACTATTGTGCAGACGCTGAATGAAGGCCGCAGACTTTGTTGAGTTTTCGTCCCTGAGAATCTGCATGTGCTCCTCGATGTACGGAGCAACTAAGGTTGATTGTTGCAAAACTGTGAGGTGCGCTTTACGAAATGTCTCAACGTCCTTGATCACCATCGATCTTCTCACTAGTGTGCCCTTTCCACCAAGTCTCCCCTCGTGATGGGATTCGGGCACACCAATCGGCATAAGATCGTCGACAAAGTCAACACAGAATTCAATGACCTCCTCCGTTTCGTATCCCTTAGCAATGCATCCTTCTGGACGAGAACGATTACGGACATACTTCTTTAGGACTGCGAAGAACCTCTCAAATGGGAACATGTTGTGTAGAAATACTGGGCCCAATATACGAATCTCTTTGACGAGGTGAACCAATAGATGTGTCATGATATTGAAGAAGGATGGTGGAAATATCATCTCAAAGCTGACAAGACATTGCACCACGTCGTTCTGTAGCTGATCTAAGTGGTCTGGATTGATCACCTTCTGAGAAATTGCATTGAGGAATGCACATAGCTTCACAATGGCTTTCCGCACGTTTACTGGTAGCACACCCCTGAGTATGACGGGAAGCAGCTGTGTCATCAACACATGGCAGTCGTGAGACTTCAGGTTTGTGAACTTCTTCTCTTTCATATTTATTATTCCCTTAATATTGGAGGAGTAGCCAGACAGAACCTTGATACTGTTCAAGCATTCAAACATGCTTGCCTTCTCTTCTTTGCTGAGAGTGAAGCTGGCAGGATGCAAGTACTGGCGTCCTTTGTCTCTCTTTTCTGGATGTAGATCAGTCCGTTGCTTCAATCGTTTCAGATCCTGACGTGCTTCCAGTATATCTTTTGGCTTCCCATAAGTACCCAGGAAGCTTATCAAGTTCACGCAAAGATTCTTCGTCAGATGCATCACATCAATCGCGTTACAGACCTCTAAACGTTGCCAATAAGGTAGCTCCCAAAAGATAGACTTCTTCTTCCACATCGCGGCACGACCATCCTCGCCCGTCGGAGCAGCCTGGCTTCCGTCTCCCTTGCCAAACACCACGTGTAGGTCCTTCACCATATCAAATAGCTCTTCTCCACTCCGGTGTCTCGGCTTTGTACGGCGGTCAGCATTCCCGCCAAAATGCGCACATTTCTTTCGTAGCTCATGCTTCGCCGGAAGGAATCGACGGTGACCCATGTACACAACTTTACGACAATGTTTCAAATACATGCTTTCGGTTTCCTCTAAACAGTGAGTGCATGCTTTATATCCTTTGTTTGATTGTCCTGATAGGTTACTTAGTGCAGGCCAGTCGTTGATGCTTATGAAAAGCAGTGCTCGAAGGTCAAACTGCTCCTGCTTGTCCTCATCCCACACGCTAACACCTTCATTCTTCCACAGCTGCAAAAGTTCGTCAACCAATGGTCTTAGGTACACATCAATGTCGTTGCCAGGTTGCTTTGGGCCTTCGATGAGCACTGGCATCATAATGAACTTCCGCTTCATGCAGAGCCAGGGGGGTAGGTTGTAGATACAAACAGTCACGGGCCAAGTGCTATGACTACTGCTCATTTCACCGAAAGGGTTCATGCCATCGGTACTTAAACCAAGCCTAACATTCCTCGCATCAGCATCAAACTCTGGGAATGCTCTGTCGATGTTCCTCCACTGGGATCCATCGGCGGGGTGTCTCAACATGCCATCTTGCTTACGTTCTTCTTTGTGCCAGCGCATCAGTTTGGCATGGTCTTTGTTCCTGAACAAACGCTTCAGACGGGGTATCAGAGGGAAATACCACATCACCTTCGCAGGGATTTTTTTCTTAGAACGCTCTCCCCCAACATCACCAGGGTCGTCCCGCCTGATCTTGTATCGCGCGCAGGTGCAAACCGGACAACGATCCAAGTGTTCGTACTGTCCGCGATAGAGGATACAGTCATTAGGACACGCATGTATCTTCTGCACCTCCAAACCGAGAGGGCAAACAACACATTTTGCTTGATACGTTGTCGATGGCAATGTGTTACCCTCTGGAAGAATCTTCTTTACGAGTTTCAGTAGCTCCTCGAAACCCTTATCAGTAACACCATTTGCTGCCTTCCACTGCAGAAGTTCAAGTGTGCTACCCAACTTCTTTAGCCCCTCTTTGCAATCTGGGTACAGGTCAGTCTTGTGGTCCTGCAACATGCGCTGTATCTTTTTCAGTTCCTTATCATTGCCGCAGTCTTTCTCGGCATCACGCAACATTTGCCCGAGCCCATCAGTAGGTTCATTTTCCTGAGCAACATCTTCCTGAGCATCGCCTTCCCGAGCAACATCTTCCTCATCGGCATCACCCATTGCAGCATATCCAAAGGAACCGTAGTATTGAGCCAATAACGAAATGTCGTCATCGGCCTCGTCTTCTTCATCTTCATCCATTAGAATTCCTCTTTCACCGTGCTTCGTCCAAACAGAATAATTCCTCATGAAACCGTGCCTCATCAAATGCACTTGAAGACAACCTCTTTGTTTGTACGATTGTATATTTTTACAATGGGTGCATGGGCAGAACATGAAACCGGACGGCGTCCTGTTAGCCTCGGCGGCATCGAGAAACGTCCTAAGGCCATCACGGAAGGCCTGAGCGTGGGGGTCCCCGTACATCCATTGTCTATTCATCTGCATTATTAACCAATAACAAATATACAATACAATTTAAAGATAAAAAAATTTAATATATAAATAAATACAAATTATAATATATATTCCATTATATAAATAAATTTCTAAAACTACATTACTATATTCATTAAATATAACATTACTATAAGCCTTATAAGATTTATAAGATTTTCTATTAATTTATAAGATTTTCTAGCATTTTATATTGATTTTCTAGTAATTTATAAGATTTTCTATTAATTTATAAGATTTTCTATTAATTTATAAGATTTTCTATTAATTTATAAGATTTTCTAGCATTTTATATTGATTTTCTAGTAATTTATAAGATTTTCTATTAATTTATAAGATTTTCTAGCATTTTATATTGATTTTCTAGTAATTTATAAGATTTTCTAGTAATTTATAAGATTTTCTAGTAATTTATAAGATTTTCTAGCATTTTATATTGATTTTCTAGTAATTTCTAAAACCACATTACTATAAGCCTTACAACTATTCACAAGTCATACAAAACAAAATACTAACTAGCTTGCCTTCTCTCTCCATTTAAAACACAACATGCATGAACACTCTCTCCACCATGAACTCAAGCTCTCTCCTCTCTCTCCTCCAAGAACACAATCTCTCTCTAGCTAGCTTTACTTTGATTCACAAATCCCTCTATTTCTAAATCATAGAAGGATTACAAGCTAAATAAAACATTAGAGAATGAAAGAGTGTACCTTGTAGTGCTCCTTAGATGAGTAGATTCTTCACAAATTTTGAAAAAAATTTGGGCAGCACCTCCCCTCCCACGGCCGAGCAGCATGAACACAGCGCCTAAGTGTTCAGCTGGCTCGGGCGGGGGAGGGGAAGCCCCTATATTCAAACACATTAGCACCGGGTCGTGGCAAGACCCGGTGCTAATGTTCACCCTTTAGCACCGGGTGCAGCCACGACCCGGTGCTAATGTGCCCGAGGCCTTTAGCACCGGGTCGTGGCTGCACCCGGTGCTAAAAGGTGAACATTAGCACCGGGTCTTGCCACGACCCGGTGCTAATGTGTCCACCCGGACACACCTCCGCGCCGCCCCCGCTCCTAGCCGTTGGACCCGGTGCTGAAGCCCCATCAGCACCGGGTCCAAAAATGGCCGAGGCGGAGGAGGCGGGCGGATGTGAAGGATTCTGGTAGTGGATATTTCTGTGTAAACCAGTGCTAAACTCCGTGGCTCATATTATCCATCTCTATACAAAACGAGACAAAAAGCCATGAATTCCTAACGTTGTGTACCTGTGTAGCTGTAGATTCAAAATCAAGAGAGAGAATGGGGACATAACCTGCAGATCCGCCTCATCCGTGGAACGATTGTGGTGTCTGGAGCTCTAGGCCTGGATTGTCCATTGCACCTGTGTTTCACCGCCGACAACGTTTGCCGCTATTAGAGGACGGAATCCATGAAAAATTTCGCAACAAAGTATTACCACACATACATGAAAAAGCCATTGTTAAAGCGATTAGGGACCTGAATCAAGGGAGCCGATGGTGAGGTTGTAGAGGAAATGAGGATGATCCACGGGGTCTACGGCGTGTAGTGCGGAAGGCCGGAAGGCTGCCTCGCCGGACACCAGGCGGCACCACCTCCTAGCTGAGCATGAGGCCGCCCAGTACAAGGTGGATGAAATTCGCCGGAAGAGGTGCCGATGAGCATCTGGTTCATGGGTGGTGTGCAGTCCTCATCGAATGGCCAGCTAGAATGCTCGGCCGGGAAAGGAGACATGCATGGCCTTTATATTTGTAGGTACAATGGACTAGTATTCCTCGCAATTAATGCATGCGTGAATTTGCTTTTATGTGCGCATGTATGCTTCCGTGAGTCAGGAGTAAATGGTACACGCGGTAGGATAAAGGAGTAAGATGATGCTTTTGTTTTTACGGCCACGGGATCTCGCCGGAGGGCAGCGCGCTGAATAATATATATATATATATATATATAGGTTCTATATATATATATATATATATATATATATATATATATATATATATATATATATGACGAATTTTATCTATACATGCGTGTAGCTACACCCACCATCAGTATACCATTGTACGTATGTCCGCATACTAGTTTATCATTTTTAGTATGTTCATATACTAATTTTAAGATACTTCAAAGCGAGTTACGTCAAAAAAATTTCAAAATCAACCTTATTTTTAAATATATTTTGATTATACCTTTATAATACTATATAAAATAGTATATTCATATACACAATGTATGCTTACATATCCAACGTATATATCATCACATATAGTCTAGTATTATCACATACTACATGTATATACTCTTCGTCGGATTAAATTCATCATGTATCATGATATACACTGGTGGATGTAGCTACACGTGCGTGTAGAATGGATTTATATATATATATATATATATATATATATATATATATGGAGAAAAACTCTTCATCTCTGCATCCATAAGCAATGTGGTATTTATTGATGGTTTACCCCTTTTTAACGCTGATGGACTTTAGAATATCTCCAAGCACTAATGGGGCCTTTGGAATTTGGCCAATAAAGCCATGGGATGGATAAGGCTAAAATCGGGCTGAATCTAGGCCAAGATGGTCTACAAATACTTAGGGTCCTTTTGATTTTAGAAATAATTAATTTCCTAATAATAAAATAATTTAGATACAATAGAATTTATATTTGAACCATGAAAAATATTCCAAAAAATATCAAAACTCCCAGGAAGAAATCCAAGAGATAGATTTGGACATAATGAGCCCAAATAAAATGTTTGAAAATCATAAAACAATTTCTAGCAACCTTCAAAAAATTGGATTTTTCTCTATGAAATAGAATAAATGTATTTTCAAAAACTTTGCACACAAAAGGAACTAAATGCAACCACCATAAATAGAAAGCACGCATCATAAAACCTATGTCATCTTCTTTTATTTTTGAATCTTATCATTTTTCTATACTAAATTCCCTGTTCATTATATAAAACGTCGCAAAATTTAAGAAATTTCAAAAGAAAAATATTTTAATTTATGCTACCGAACCATGTTTTAAAATCCAAAAATTTTAGCGTTTGACTTTTGTAAACCTCCCAAGCAACATAATAAACTCACACACATAATAGCCATAGTGCAAGATCCTAGGTGCTTGCTTGTGGTATAGTATGTGTTTGCCTACGGTCATATGCTCCTAGGATTTTGTTTCCATACTTTGAGAATGTGGAATCTATCTATACTATAAAGATCCGGTAAAATCGAAAATAACTCCCACCTAAAATTTTTCTACCCACCCTCATAGAGGGCCCAAATTTCGGGTCCATGGAGGAAAGTGCTTTGATAAATTTATAACGTCAAATGAAAAGAGTGCTTTCTAGAGGGTTTTCACCATTTAGAGGCTACTTTTTTCACCGGCCAAAAAACTTACCTGTCTTGCGTACCTAAACCCCTACCTACCCACGCTATAACCTTCCTAATCTCATTTGATCTTTGGACATTGACCTTCCTCATTCCTTTGACTTCTCGGCCAGTCTTATTTTCTGTTGAACATATGTGTCGCACGTGTGTTCTCGCTAGTATAAGAAACCAGTAACAAGTTAGTATCCAATTGTTGTGTTAAAGATTTCTCAAGATGTACGTGTGTATGCATATGTACACATATGATAAGGAGTTGTCTTCTATATGAAGAATATGAGTTCATGGTATTATCTTCTTGAGTAATCTATGTTCTTGTTATTATATTACTTATTATTCATGTTTTCCTTTGTAAAAAAAAGCTAAAAAAACAGATTGGAAAGTCCTAGGTAGATCAATATAAGCTCTCTTTATCAATGATGAAGGGTGGTTGGGTACACTTTCATGTCATGGATTGATTCTGTAAGCTGCTATGTCGCGATTAAGAATTAATAGCACAATCTAATACCATATATTCCAACAATTTTTTGTTTTTTTACTATCAAATACAGTAATATCTGATCAAAAATTGCGTTTCATGGACAGGGAGCTCTTATGAGCAAATCACAAAATTTCACTAACTACAAAATAATTTCATTAAAGCTGTTAGTCTCACTCCTCATAATGCTGCTCTAGTATATGAAAAAGATATAGAAAGTTTAGCTATGATACTCATAATAATTGAACTGTTTTTTTATTTTGCAGCTTTATATTACTTTTTTTCAATAATCAGTGGGTACTTGTCGCAGAAAACTTCATAAATCGTCTCCCTTCTAAATTATTAGTCATTTCAATTTTCTCGAAAAGTCAAAGCATATTAAGTTTGACCAAATTTGTACAATAAAATATTGACATCTATGATACCGAATAACTATTATTCGATTCTTGATTAAATATATTTCCATAGTATATCTATTTGATATCATAAATCTTTTGTAATCATCTCTATAGTTTTCGTTAGACTTAAAATGGTTTGACTTTCTAAAAAAGTTGGAATGACTAGTAATTTGAAACGAAAGGAGTAATATATTTGATGTCTTAGATTCAGATCTCAATACCAAAAAATAGATTATTGTGGCCTACTCCAATTATTTTTTTAGAAACACATAGGCTTACAAACACGCACGCACACTCACTCAAAATAAACGTATGCAACCTTACCCCTATGATCACAATCAAGAGACTCAGATCTCGAGATTGATGAACTCAACATAGGTGTCTCGCTTTTAAGGGCAACATCGCTTACCACTGAAATAATAGCGCCAGTTAAATCCTGGATAAATTTAGAAAAATGCGGCATCAATGCTGAGTTGAGGACTCAAACTTTGGTAGGCTAGTCCCACCATGAGTAACCGTAGCAACTGATTTATAATCAATTCACGGCTTAATCCAATTCTAGGAGCTTCAATTTCAATGAAATTTGTGTGAAACTAAGTTACAAAAAAGAACCAAAGTTATCGGATTTTCTCAGTCTTAGGATTTCTTTCGAAGCGACACATGGTCCAATATGAAGGTGAAAAATCAATTAATCAACGGTGAAAGTAGTCGATTCATAGAAAAGAGAGAAATGATTGACTTATTTTTTACATCTATTTATAATAAATAAACAATGCTGAAAGCAGAACATGCACACCACACGCCTTATGTGAGCGTGTAGAGCATCTCCAAGAGCATATCTACAATATACTCTCTAAATCATCATTTGGAGAGTCATTTGAATAAAAATTATTTTTTTATATCTTTATACTTTCCGATCGTTTTTCTATATCTTGTGCGCAGTCTAGAGAGTTATATCGCTCTTCATCCTTGGCTAGCGAGAAATCCAGAATAGAGGATATCTATATTTGGATATACAATTGAAGAGTACATTGGAGTGTGTTTTTCACTAAAATTTCTATTTCTCTATGTTAGAAAAAATGTAAAGAGTCATGCTCAGAGAGAAATCTATGCCTTTTTTATTTGATGAATGATGGGTCAGTACCTAGGAACCGACCGCTTCATTAGTATTAGTAATTAGTAATAACACCGGAGGGCCTCCAACACCAACCGATTGCTCCACGTCAGCAAAAATAATTCCATCCGTCAGATCTTCATCTGGTTGATTTACTTTCCTCGCCCCCTCGGCGAACATCGAGAAGGGGCAGAGCGCTCGGTCTCCCAAAAAAAACAGCGGCAGCGCTCCGACTCCCGAAAAAAAAGGCCTCCTCCATTCGCCCGTCGCCCAGCACTGCCCCGCCTCTCCTCCACCGCCCCGCTGCCCCAGCTGCCTCTCTCTCTCCGTGGCGCGACCCCCGCACCCGTTGGTGCCTGCCGTGGCCGCTCGCTACCCGCCATGCGGCTGCCTGCACCTGCCTCGCTGCCCACCCCGTCGGCCGCCGCGGCCGCCGCGGCCGCTCACCAGGTGCTTGCGCCCACCATGACATCAATTTCTTCCTCTTTTCCTCTCTCAGGCAGGGACTTCGTACTTGCGCATCTGTTTCATTTTTTGGTGCAGGGTTTTGCTTTACGGGAGGGACGATCCATGTTGCATTAGATTGGTCTCTCAATAAGTCGTTCCAGCAACCAATTCGATTCGCCGTGATGGCTTTTTACACAGCCGGATACATTGATCTCACTAATCAATTGTTTCTCCAGCAGGTGATCCGCTTATGGCGTCTCCTCTTCAGTTGGCTGTTTGATTTAAATCTTGTTGACTACATCCATCGGTAGTGTGTTGTGTGTATTGGGTGAGTTCTGCTCTGGGTTTTTTTAATTTTAACCAATTTTCAATAATATTTTAAAAATAAACTACCCGGATAAATATTTACATCTCATGACCCTTTTGGTCACGCCGGCCCCAATGGCGCGACAAAATAAAGTTGCTGCGCCACATGCATCGGCGCGACAAATGCCACGCTGGAAGGGGAAGGGTGACATGGACCCTCCTGTCGCGCCAATGTATGTGGCGTGACGACTCTATTTTGCCACGCCAAAACACCCGCCGCGACAGGGAGCTCGTTAGGGACCTCCCTATTCAACCATCTATTTTCGTCAATCTAAATAAAATAATATTTGCAATCTAAATTTTATGAAACTCGATAGACGTATTGTAGATAATGTAAATATTATATTTTAGTAATATTTTGACCATTCAACTCTTATCTCAGTTTGGTTTTGACCATCGAACTCCAAAACTGGGTATCTTTGGCCATCCAACTATCAAAACCGTCCAAATTTGACCATCGGGACGGTTTTGATGGATGGCTTTAAATTTTTTATCTACAATTTAGTCCTTAGATCTTAAAATGATTATTACTTTTTGCTCGTACCTCTGATTTAAGTGATTCTTATGGTCACGCATTCATAACAGCGAGCTTTATCTTTTAAAATAGTCTTTATATTATTTTATCACTAAATTAATATATTATTTTTATGTTGTTGTGTAAAAACACTAATATAAGAAAAGTAAAACAAACGGTTAGAAAATAATATGTCTGTGACTTTAAAAGGTAAAACTCATCGTTACGAATTCATGACCATAAGAATCACTTAAATCGGATATACAAGAAACAAATAGTAATCATTTGAAGATCCAAGGACTAAACTATAATAAAATAGTTCATGGATATTCAAATGATTACTAATTTTTTATAGTATATCCGATTAAAATGATTCTTGTGGTCATGTGTTCGTAACGATGATCTTTATCTTTTAAAGTTACGGACATATTATTTTCTAACAGTTTGTTTTACTTTTCTTATATTGGTGTTTTACACAACAACATAAAAATAATATATTAAATAGTGATCAAATAATATAAAGACTATTTTAAAAGATAAAGCTCGCTGCTATGAACACGTGACCGCAAGAATTATCAAAATTGGAGGTACGAGCAAAAAATAATTATTATTTTAAGATCTAAGGACTAAATTGTAAGTAAAAAATTTAAAACCACCCATCAAAACCGCCCCGATGGCCAAATTTGAACGGTTTTGATAGTTGGATGGCCAAAGATATTCGGTTTTGAAGTTCGATGGTCAAAATCAAACTGAGGCAAGAGTTGGATGGTCAAAAATAGACTTTTTTGTACAAGATATATAATTTCAAAGTAGGATATATTTTATTATATTAGGTATCTCGTAGGTATGAGAAACAAATAATTTAATCACTCTATCTTGGACCTTCTAGATAAAATAGTATATACTACACAAATTATGAAACATGACAGGCATGATGTATACTATGCAAATATTCTATTTTAGTAACTTGCACGTTGATAGCTGCTACATATATAGAGATACACAATTCTAAATTATGCTATATTTTATCCCTATTTGATACTTGTGGGTGGATAGATTGTTTAATTTTAGTAATAATTTCAAACTATAATAAAGTTGCAGTATGACATATACGTGTTCCATTATAATTACATTAATATGATCAACTATTATATAGTTATCTTAATTGATTTTGTAATAAGAAAATTGATATATAACTAACTGATACTCATAAAATCCTAAGTGTTATTTTTTAGAAAAAAAGTCATTTTTACTTTTCGCATTTACTTTATCAATCCCATACCCTAACCAAAATATTACCTAAATTTATGCACTTATCTAATTAATACCACCCTTAAGCTAGATTTTCATATGGTTCATGGTTACATATCATTGATTTTTCCAATTCTTATGGATTTGACGCATTATGTGGAATAGATGGGCCAAAATTGAAGCGTACTAAGATTCTACAATGTTACGAGAACCAACTAACCATACTTGTATTTTCTTCGTTGTGTGAAACATGATGCAACACTATATCATCTGAACAAGTAAAAATATACTTTGCCTACGTGGTGCACAAGAGACTTGCACGGATGATGTAAACGAATGTGTTTAGGTAAAACTCGTAGGGGATCCTGCTTAAGGGGTAAATTAATCCGAGATTAATAGGATAGGGGAGTAAATTTAAGTCTAAATTTTAGTTATGGGGTGGGATGGACAAAGTGCATAAGTGAGGGGAGACGAAGGGGTGTATAGCATAGAGAGATGAGAGTTAATTTCTTTAGCTCAGGATCGATAAAGAAAATGATGGATAAAAATAAGGTGCTTGTAAGATAAAGAATGTGCTTATAATATCCCATTCTAAAATTTTCTTATCAGTATTGTTTTTTCACTACTAGGAATTGAAAGATATTTTCACCTTGGTTACAAAGTATCATACGATAAAATATCTCACGAGGTACCAAATAAGGATAAAATAGAGCATAATTTAGAATTATGTATCTCTAAATATATAGCACCTATCATCATGCAAGTTACTAAAATAGAATATTTGCATAATGTACATCATGCCGGTCAAGTTTCATAAAATTTGTGTAGTATATACTATTTTATTTAGAAGGTCCAAGATAGAGTGATTAAATTATTTGTTTCTCGTACCTACGAGATACCCAATATGATAAAATATATCCTACTTTGAAATTATATATTTTGTAATACGTAACACTTTGACTTGTGCATATTACTAAAATAGAATATTTACATCATCTACAACACACCTATCGAGTTTCATAAAATTTGGATTGCAAATACTATTTTATTTAGATTGACCAAAATAAATGGTTGAATACGGAGGTCCCTAATGAGCTCCCTGTCGCGCCAGGTGTTTTGGCGTGACAAAATAGAGTTGTCACGCCACATGCATTGGCGTGATAGGAGGGTCCATGTCACCCTTCCCCTTCCAGCGTGGCAGATTTGTCGCGCCGATGCATGTGGCGCGGCAACGTTATTTTGTCGCGCCATGGGGGGGGGGGGGGGCGGCGTGACCAAAAGGGTCATGAGATGTAAATATTTATCCGGGTAGTTGATTTTTAAAATATTATTGAAAAATTGGTTAAAATTAAAAAAAATCTCTGCTGTGCTACGTTTCCTTCGACTGTTACCTCTGATGGTATGGGAGTATATGGTATTAATTGCTTGTGCTAATATAGTTCATGTTTCCCCTGCATAATAAACTGATTGGGTGATAATGTATGCTTTGCTAGGATCAGCATGCTATTCAACTCAAGCTCCATTTGAAGTCTACATTTGCCATCCTGTACTGCCATTTTTCTTTTTAGGCATGCACTATTGCGTACTGAGTGCTTAGTCTGGTTGTTCTAGGAACTACTCTTCTTCTCAAATGTACATATTTATGTGTTGTGCTGCTTCATTTGAGATGTGGCCTTTTAGTTGTTAGGCTTAATGGTTATTTGTTTTAGTGTTGTGCTGTTATGGGCTCCTGCGCAACCATGGAATCTGGAGCAAGAGGAATCTGGAGATTGTTGTTGGTCAGTGAGTAAACATGGTGGTCCTCTTATATTGGTCAAGACATTGCCAGGTATCACGAGCTACTTTCCTCACCTTTTATAAATTAATTGAATTGTTATTTCCAAATTTGCTAGATATATGCCTCTAGCTGTGATTTATTTCATAATTGAAAATTTTAATAGAGTGCAAAAGTTTTAATTTATAATGGTCTTGTGACTGTAAAGACATGCCTTTATTTTTCCGCATGCTCCTTATTATTGTACATTTATTCAAATGAACGGAGTGTGCCACATGGAGTCTTATGTTAGCAGATCTAACCTTCCACAGGTAACCCCACTAATTTAGAAAAAGGTTTCATGCTAATTTCATTGTATGTTACTCAATGATACGGAGAGAAGTGCTTCCTTGCCATCGAAATCTTTTTGGTAAGCTTCACATTAAAACTCAACGGAACAACGGTCATTCTTTATTATTGGCACATCCTTTTTTGCTTTTTTGCCATTTGTGCTTGTATATTACAAATAAATCTTTTATGGGCTCTAATTATTTTGGTCCCACAATATAGTTCCGGAGTGAATATTTCATTGTCTGTCCCTCCTCATAGTATCAGTTAACTAAAATTATTAAAGATAGGGAACTAAATCTGCTCGAAGACGTCTGACCAATATTATTTTGATAATTTGAATAAACAACACAAACAAGTGCAAATAAACAAATGTAACTCCTCTTGGTCACCTTGAAACGGCAAGTGTTGTACACATGGATAGATTGCTTGCTATAGACAGACTGCATGTTGTAGTCGATGCCTTGGCCTTTCTGGTTGCTAAGCTATTTAGGTCTTCTTAGGTCCGTACTTTCTCCCTGACATTCTCCTGTCGATTGTTTTTGTTTTCTCATTCCTTAATTTCTGTTGCAGTTTTTCGCTGGATAAGGAATTCAGGTTTCCTATAACCAGCTTGCGTTGGTGAGTTATTTTAACAGCTCATACTTTCGTGCTTGATCGGTCACAGAAAAATAATTACATTTGCGGTTTATACTGATTGGGTTCCTGCTACCTGCACTTTGGCCGAGTTGTTAGTGGCTAAGTCCTTTTACCATCTTTCCTTCAACATTATAATTTACATGAATCACAGCCTTTGATTTTTAAAATTAGAAGAAAAAAAATCCGATAAGCAGCGCCCCTCCTTTGTCCAGTCCTCCGCTCCCCCGAGGTAAGTTGCGCAGCCCCCGCCATTGCTGCTCGCGCTCACACTGCGGCTCCGTCACATGGATGAGCCCCTGTCCAACTGTCGTTCGCATGGCCGAGGCCCGAGGTCGGCAGCATCATATCGGCCACTTCCCCATCAAATCTCCATGTTGCCTTGCCAATATGCATTTGATCTTCTGCGGTCTTCCTCCTCTCCAGCCCAAGGACAGGCTTTGGTCAGCTCCGTCATATGTGTCGTATCCTCGCGGCAAGGTGACGATGGATGTGGATTGTGGCCGTTGATGGAGCACATGGCCGTAAATGAGCTAGCGCGTAACACTTTGGCGTGGATGAAAGCCTGATTGTTGGGGGTGTCTCTCTGCGACTTGCTTCCTCATTGGCTTCTAGTATCACCATGTGTGTTCATGCATGTACCCATGTCCTTGTGCCTGCACATCTGTGCATGAATGTAACAATTGGCAAGATATATGGACCTCCACGATGTTCTGAAGATATGGCAGCACGGCGCCCTCGTCTGCGATCTTGGTGGTGTCAATGGTGTCTGCACTACCAGAATGATCGACATCTGCACCGGGTGGGAAAGCACTTTAGCACCGGGTTTCCCACCCGGTGCAACTAATCTGAGGCTAAAGGGGTACCCCTTTAGCACCGGGTTGAATAACCGGTGCTAAAGGGGCCCTTTAGCACCGGGTGCAGCCACGACCCGGTGCTAAAGGGCCTGCCCCGCAGCGCCTTTAGCAGGGCCTTTAGCACCGGGTCGTGGCTGCACCCGGTGCTAAAGGGCCTGCCTTTAGCACCGGTTGCTGTCTGCAACCGGTGCTAAAGGCCCCGGATTTCTTTTTTTTTTGCTTTTTTCAGTAGCCATGCGTGCACGTCTATATACATATATATTCTAATACGTGTATTCTAATGCGTATTCGGCCGACTCTATATTCATATTAGCTGACATTTCATCAAAATAGAAGACATATATATTACAAAAGTAGATATTCATGCATGTCAACTTGAGTTATATATATTTAAACTGTATTTTCTACTTAATTAAGATTGACGACTAGCTTGTTGGACTGTCCGGCACGTCCTCCAGTACTGGCGAGTAGAATTCTCCTCGGGGATTGACGACCTCGTCCCAGATCCATCCGACGAGTTGTTCTGCAATTGCGTCAATTCTTTCTAGCTCTAGGGACTCTTCCTTCAGGTTGAACATCTGTAATTTACAAATAATTGAAAAATATTTAATCCGCCGAGTTAGAGACAATAATTGTGCACTTAATAATAATGGAAATGTGTTTATTATTACGTACCATAATATCCTGTTGTGTAAGCTTTTTATGTCCCCAATTCCACATGAAATCGCAAACATAATATGCACATAAATTATTTCCCGGCCCCTGTTTGGCACACTGTCGACCAAAAGAAATTAAGTAAAATTCATATAATATATTAGCCGAGGCCTACATGTACAAATTACTTGCTTACCGGAAAGCCAATGTTCCATTTTAGTGTTTCATGTTGAATTCCCGGGTGTTCTTGACGAAATTGAATCCAGGCCCTGCGAACAAAAAAAATTGAGTTAAGTCATTGCGAGTGTAAGGGGTGAATTAAGTAGGGGAAAATATACATCACCTTGTCATCATGTCCATGATGTTCTGTAGTTTTTCTTTTGGAGTGTGCAACGAATCAAAGACGTTCACGACACCCCGGTCAGGACACAATATTATTAGGAACCAGTGGAATCTGTGCACATGTATACATTATAATCAGAAATGAATTAGTACACAGACAGTATAAGAAGAAGCCTGTGTATGTACTCACTCGATGTTGTACGGGATTAGTATGGAGTCGCAGTAATTTTGTTTCTTAATATACTTGTATAGTTTTAAATATGTTTCCTCAGGATTGTGCAGTATCATTGCTTCACTTATTCTTCGAGGATCAACGAAACCAACGTCATATATATTATCTCTCCGACATTTTTGAATCTCCATTCTGCATATGTTAAGCAATAAATAAAGCCCGCGTCAGCATAGATTGAAATTATTGTTTTCAAACTGTGAATTATAAGCAACAACAAAGTACTTACAGTGTCCAACAGGTGATCAAATCCACGTCCATGGCGTCGCGGTGGTACAGCTCATATATATCCTTAAACCTCAGCCACACCCAATCCTCGTCACCATTATAGAAATCATGGTCCTTCACGCCTACTTTGATCATGCGCCGTTTATTCCTTCTTGATTCTTCCAAGTACCACTCATGAAATCGGCGCATCTTCGTCTGTAGCTTCCTCTCAATTTCAGGAGGGACCATAGGCTCGCCAAGATTAAACGGCCACCTCAGCGTTGTGTTTACAGGCACCTCTTCTTCCCCCAGGACTTGCGCTCTGGTCAGTCCAGTCTCGGCCATTACTCGTTGCACGTTAAGCTCGTCCAGAGATGGCAATGGACCCAAGGGCCGCTGAGGTTGCTGGCCGAGCTGAGGAACCTTTTTGGATGGGCCCGCCTCCTTATCTGCAGCCTTCCGCTTCCGGCGAGATTTCAGTAATGAGCGGTCATAGTCTGTTACTATTACTTCCTTCTGTTGACCCTTGCTCAAATTACCGAGGAATGACTTGACGACGGTGGGATCAAGCTTCGGCTCCGGCTCAGGTTTTTTCCTCCACTCGGCCATTTGCCTCTTTGTGTCTGCTTTGACCGAGGCTTCGAGCTCCTCTAGAGTCTTCTCACCCGCTCTTTTCTCTGGTGCGGGCTTCTCTTTGGTTTTCCGCGCCTTCTTCGCTGGTGGAGTGGGGGCAGAGGCTTTAGTGCGGCGTCCCCTCTTTGGCGGAGGGGGCGGAGACCTTCGCGGCGGAGGAGACGGAGACCTCTTCGGCGGAGGAGACGGAGACCTCTTCGGTGGAGGAGACGGAGACCTCTTTGGCGGAGGAGACGGGCTTGCATCAGGAGCTCCCGGAGAATCGTCATGATCCTGTGGATCTCTTGGAGGTGACGGGGGCTTGTTGGTAGCCGCAGGTGTACCGGGTATGACGACGTCTGCCTTGCTCCATAGAATGATGCAGTGAGAACACTGACCGAGTTTTGTTTCTCCGTCACCTCCGGGGATGTCAAGTTCCAAGTCTTCCCAGCTGGTGACGACTTGCTCCACCTCAACAGGTACGTAACCATGTGGAATGTCATTGCAGTGCCATTTTTGCCCTTCTTCCACACGTTTGGTCATACCGTATGCGACCTGATAAGTTAGTAGTCACAAAGAAAGTTAGTAAATGAATGGTATTTACGGTGAAATGTATGCAGTATGAACTAAGGTCGCATACGTACCACCACAGCTAAGTTCTTCTGCCTGACGACAAGCTCGCACGCGGTCCGTTGAGTTATTTCATCCACGGTGTAACGGACCGCTTCGGCGGCCTGTGTGGAAGCGTGACTGCTTTGATATTGTTGTGGAGGGCTAATAAGGGCCGCATCTTGGAGAGGTGCATGCTCTGTGGAACCGGTCCCACCTGCGGCTTGTTGGAGAGGTGCAGGCTCTGTGGAACCGGTCCCACCTGTGGCTTGTTGTATCTGCAGCCATGCTACCTTCATCCGTCGCTCCATCTCTGACTCCATTTCTTGGAGCTTTGAGCCCTGGGCGGCAACCGTTTGCTCTAGGTCCCTCACCCTCTGCTCATATTCGGCCTTCTTCCTCGAACGGCTCCTATAGGTGGCGGCGTGCTCTTGGAAACCTTTCTTCCATGAGATGCTTGTGCCTACGCCGCGCGTCCGTCCAGGATGGTCCTTGTTCCCTAAGGCATAGGTTAGCTCATCTCTGTCTCTATCGGCAACAAATTCTCCCCTATCAGATGCCCTGAGGATATCGAGGAGACGCTGAGCTAGTTCTCGCAAGTCCTCGGGAAAAACTAAGGAGCCGTCGATTGGGCTTAGGGTGCCTCCATGACCATAGTACCAATGCTTGGTCCTTGTGGGCCAGTCATGTGTCGCTGGAGTGATGCCTCTAGCATATAGATCTTCTTCCATCTTCTCCCATTTAGCGATGCTTGCCTTGTAACCTCCCGAACCCATCTTATGAGAGTACTTCTTATTTGCGGCGTTTCCAGCGTTTCTAGCGCTAGCCGTTGCACCCTCTTCGGAGGTTTTGTACTCAAGGAATGCTTCCCACTCGTCATTGGTGATCTTCTTATACTTCTCAGGATCCGGGGCCTCTCCGGTTTTGAGAAATTGCGAGTACAACTTCTTCTTGAAATCCTGAAACAGAACTGCCATCTTCTTCATTGTCCAATCCCTCAGTTCTGCTTCATGAGTGCTAGGCCAGTCGAATATTGCCTTTAATTCCCTCCATAGCATCTCCTTCTCTGTATCGGGGAGCACGTACTCCTCAGTGGGGTCCGTGGACTTCCATTTTCTGATACTAATGGGCACATTGTCCCGTACAATTACCCCGCACTGAGATACAAATTTCTTGGCCACTTTTGGGGGCTCAACTGGCTCCCCGTCGTCCTCCACTCGGGTGATGTGTAACTTGACATCCTTCAGCTTCTTCGTGGTCGATCGTTTTGATTTCTTAGCAGAGGCGGCCTACACAAATTACATATATACGAGATGGTATAGAGATGGTATACATAATTGACATGTAGAGTACAAATTTATGTTAGCTATATACACACCTGACTAGACGAGGGCTCGTTACCGGCCCCTTCAATAGTTTCGGCCCTTGCAACATTGTCGCCCTGGACATTGGCGGCCCCTTCAACATTTTCGGCCCTTGCAACATTGTCGCCCTGGACATTGTCGTCCCTTCCAATGATCCCCAACACATCATCCATGGACATTGGTTGGGTTACAATATTGAAAAGTTGATTCGCAAAGAACGTGTCGTTGTCCTCTTGCATGGGTGCTACAGGGGTGTTGTTGTCCTCTTGCATGGGTGGGACGTTGTTGTTGTTGTCCGCCATCTATAGAATTAAAAATAATTGATAAGAAATATATACAAAGCATACATATTCCCAATATTTCTAACATTTTCGCTAAGGGGGTCGGTGCGTGAAATATCTGATTCACCAAGGGGTTCGGGTGCGCGGTGTGAATTGATTCGCTAAGGGTTCGCTAAGGGGGGCGGTGCGCGAAAAACGGATTCGCTAAGGGGTTCGGGTGCGCGGTGGGTTCGGGTACGCCATAGATTTTCCGTTAATAAACATTTTCGATAGTATACATTATACAAACATATAACATTTCCAATATACATTTAAATGAAGCACATATATTTCTAATATACATAATTTTCAAAATACATTTAAATGAAGCATTTTCCAATATACATTTCAAACATATAACATTTCCAATATACATTTCAATGTAAATATCTCCAATACATTTAAATGAAGCATTTTCCAATACACATTTCAAACATATAACATTTCCATTATACATTTCAATGTAAATATCTCCAATACATTTAAATGAAGCATTTTCCAATATACATTTCAAACATATAACATTTCCAATATACATTTCAATGTAAATATCTCCAATACATTTAAATGAAGCATTTTCCAATATACATTTCAAACATATAACATTTCCAATATACCAAATATGAGAAAAATATTATATCTAGTAGCTAGAGGAGAGCAACATTGTCACATACTCATGAATACATCATACTGCAGACGACAGCCAAATGATTTGCTGAACAGAATAGTAATGTTATAGATTGTTGGTCATCTGTGAAGAATACTATTAATGGAATCTATTTTTAGATGATATACAACGGTATCTTCACTGTGCCAAACAAACTACACGGCCAAATGATCGCCAAATCCCATTCCTTCCATGGCTGCATCTGTACAATCCATCCCCTCTCTTCCGTCGTCGAATGTACCAATTGCATTTTGAAAGATTTCAACGCTACCATACCTTAGTGGAGTGATCAGCGCGGGGACGACGGGCGCGGGGACGACGGGCGGCGGCGGCGTGGGCGCGGGGACCACGGGTGGCGGCGGCGTGGGCGCGGGGACGACGGGCGCGGGGACGACGACGGCGGCGGGGACCACGGGTGACCATGGCCGGGCGGCGGGGACGACGGGCGCGGGGACGACGACGGCGGCGGGGACGACGGGCGGCAGCGGCTGAGGAGACGAGGCGGCAGTTTCTGTGGCGTCGATCTGTGAGATGAGGGCGAAGTGAGGGAGGGGAGAGAAGTCCCCGGCCTATATAGGTCCGGGGCATTTAGCACCGGGTGCAGCCACGACCCGGTGCTAAAGGTCCTTTAGCACCGGGTCTGTATAGCACCCGGTGCTAAAGGCCCCCCTTTAGCACCGGGTCTTCCCACCACCCGGTGCGAAAGGCCTTTTAGCACCGGGTCTTCTACACCCGGTGCTAAAGGCCGTAACTGTGCGCCAGACGAAGGCCTTTAGCACCGGGTGCAGCCACGACCCGGTGCTAAAGGCCCCCCCTTTAGCACCGGGTGCAGCCACGAAAATTGGGGGCCTTTAGCACCGGATTTTAGATCAACCCGGTGCTAAAGGCCCCAAATTTTCGTTTGGCGCCCAGTTTCCAAACCGGCCTTTAGCACCGGGGGCTACTATTTGGGAATCTTATAAATATAGTTTTTAATATATAATTATTAATACTTGTTTTAATTCAGTTATTAATACCTATTAAAAATATATATTAAATAAGAAAATCTTATAAATTACTAGAAAATCAATATAAAATTCTAGAAAATCTTGTAAATTACTAGAAAATCTTATAATTTACTAGAAAATCTTATAAATTAATAGAAAATCTTATAAATTAATAGAAAATCTTATAAATTACTAGAAAATCTTATAACTTACTAGAAAATCTTATAAATTACTAGAAAATCTTATAAATTACAAAAATTGATAACTAAATGAAAGATTTTGGAACATTAAACGGTCTCAGATGAAAAAGTCATGAATACCAAAATTTCATATCTCATCAAGATCTACAATCTTTATTTAAGTCATTTTTGCATTTGAGAAAGTGGTAGTATAGATTGTTCATTAATCCTAGATTCACTCGCATAGTTTCTAAAACTTCGTTAGAGACTCGTCAAATTTGTACTACATGTTATTACCCATTTTGAAAATGACAAAATGACCTAAATAAAGATTGTAGATCATGATGAAATATGAAACTTTTGTATTCATCACTTTTTCATTTGACATCACGTAGTGTGAAAAAAACCTTGGTTGTAGTTGTCATTTTTAATTCAAAATTTGGATTGTTGAAACACGAGAAGATTTTTCAAAATAATAACATTAATAAGTTTCATAACTTGATAGAGTATGATTTTAGGAATTTTTAGGAAGAAAAATGATCTTTTTTGAAGTTTGTACGAGGGAGAACGACTAGTTACAACTTTTATACACAGATTAAAAAGAAAAATTGTTCTTGTTCATCCAGTGACGTGGCTCGTGTGCGCCCGGTGACGTGGCCAGCTGTCGCACGGCCTCCGTGGCCAGGCCGGTCCGCGGCCCAGTCGTGGCCTTTAGCACCGGGTGCAGCCACGACCCGGTGCTAAAGGCCACGACCGGGCCAGTGACGTGGCTCGTGTGCGCCCGGTGACGTGGCCAGCTGTCGCACGGCCCCCGCGGCCCGGTCGTGGCCTTTAGCACCGGGTGCAGCCACGACCCGGTGCTAAAGGCCCTTTAGCACCGGGTGCAGCCACGACACGGTGCTAAAGGCCCTGTGCTAGAAAATCTTATAAATTAATAGAAAATCTTATAAATTACTAGAAAATCAATATAAAATGCTAGAAAATCTTATAAATTAATAGAAAATCTTATAAATTACTAGAAAATCTTATAAATTACTAGAAAATCAATATAAAATGCTAGAAAATCTTATAAATTACTAGAAAATATTATAAATTACTAGAAAATCTTATAAATTACTAGAAAATCAATATAAAATGCTAGAAAATCTTATAAATTACTAGAAAATCTTATAAATTACTAGAAAATCAATATAAAATGCTAGAATTAATAAAAACAATCTTATAAATCAATAGAAAATCTTGGAACATAGGTGGAACATAAATGCAAATATAGTTATTACAAATTGGGTGGAACATAGTGCAATTAAATTACATGGCATCATCGTTTACTCGGACACTAATAAACTTCCTCTTTACAAATGTTCCTTGATTGTGATCACGCCGTAGATACGGTGTCTCCTCCGCCGCTAACAGGATGCTTGGGTCATCAGCCACTGAGAATGGAGGCCGGCCATTGAGCATATCATAATCTTCATCCGTCTTGTCCTCAACTCCTACGATTTTTCTCTTTCCTGGAAGAACTATATGACGCTTTGGCTCGTCTTGTGATGGGTCCAATTGCTTACCCCCACCTTTCTTATCCGCCCCTTTCTTCGGTCTGCTAGCCATGTCCTTCACATAAAAAACTTGTGTGACAGCTTTGCCCAGGACGAACGGTTCGTCTAGAAAGCCAATCTTGTTTAGGTCCACTAACGTCACTCCATAGTCCGCTTCAACTTTAACACCTCCTCCAGTCAGCTTCACCCATTGGCACTTGAACAGTGGGATCTTCAAAGGTCCGTACTCTAGTTCCCATATCTCCTCTATGATTCCATAGTATGAGTTTGTATTGCCATTGGTGTCTGTCGCGTCGATCCGGACACCACTGTTTTGGTTGGTGCTTTTCTTGTCCTGGGCTCTTGTGTAAAATGTATACCCATTGATGTCGTATCCTTGGAATGTCAAGATCGTGCTCGATGGACCTCTAGCTACAAAAGCTAGCTGCGCATCAATGCCCTCGACACCCATAAGACGTCTTCGCAACCAATCGGCGAAAGTACTATTGTGCAGATGCTGAATGAAGGCCGCAGACTTTGTTGAGTTTTCGTCCCTGAGAATCTGCATGTGTCCTCGATGTACGGAGCAACTAAGGTTGATTGTTGCAAAACTGTGAGGTGCGCTTTACGAAATGTCTCAACGTCCTTGATCACCATCGATCTTCTCCCTGGTGTGCCCTTTCCACCAAGTCTCCCCTCGTGATGGGATTCGGGCACACCAATCGGCATAAGATCATCGACAAAGTCAACACAGAATTCAATGACCTCCTCCGTTTCGTATCCCTTAGCAATGCATCCTTCTGGACGAGAACGATTACGGACATACTTCTTTAGGATTGCGAAGAACCTCTCAAATGGGAACATGTTGTGTAGAAATACTGGGCCCAATATACGAATCTCTTTGACGAGGTGAACCAATAGATGTGTCATGATATTGAAGAAGGATGGTGGAAATATCATCTCAAAGCTGACAAGACATTGCACCACGTCGTTCTGTAGCTGATCTAAATGGTCTGGATTGATCACCTTCTGAGAAATTGCATTGAGGAATGCACATAGCTTCACAATGGCTTTCCGCACGTTAACTGGTAGCACACCCCTGAGTATGACGGGAAGCAGCTGTGTCATCAACACATGGCAGTCGTGAGACTTCAGGTTTGTGAACTTCTTCTCTTTCATATTTATTATTCCCTTAATATTGGAGGAGTAGCCAGACGGAACCTTGATACTGTTCAAGCATTCAAACATGCTTGCCTTCTCTTCTTTGCTGAGAGTGAAGCTGGCAGGACGCAAGTACTGGCGTCCTTTGTCTCTCTTTTCTGGATGTAGATCAGTCCGTTGCTTCAATCGTTTCAGATCCTGACGTGCTTCCAGTGTATCTTTTGGCTTCCCATAAGTACCCAGGAAGCTTATCAAGTTCACGCAAAGATTCTTCGTCAGATGCATCACATCAATCGCGTTACGGACCTCTAAACGTTGCCAATAAGGTAGCTCCCAAAAGATAGACTTCTTCTTCCACATCGCGGCACGACCATCCTCGCCCGTCGGAGCAGCCTGGCTTCCGTCTCCCTTGCCAAACACCACGTGTAGGTCCTTCACCATATCAAATAGCTCTTCTCCACTCCGGTGTCTCGGCTTTGTACGGCGGTCAGCATTCCCGCCAAAATGCGCACATTTCTTTCGTAGCTCATGCTTCGCCGGAAGGAATCGACGGTGACCCATGTACACAACTTTACGACAATGTTTCAAATACATGCTTTCGGTTTCCTCTAAACAGTGAGTGCATGCTTTATATCCTTTGTTTGATTGTCCTGATAGGTTACTTAGTGCAGGCCAGTCGTTGATGCTTATGAAAAGCAGTGCTCGAAGGTCAAACTGCTCCTGCTTGTCCTCATCCCACACGCTAACACCTTCATTCTTCCACAGCTGCAAAAGTTCGTCAACCAATGGTCTTAGGTACACATCAATGTCGTTGCCAGGTTGCTTTGGGCCTTCGATGAGCACTGGCATCATAATGAACTTCCGCTTCATGCAGAGCCAAGGGGTAGGTTGTAGATACAAACAGTCACGGGCCAAGTGCTATGACTACTGCTCATTTCACCAAAAGGGTTCATGCCATCGGTACTTAAACCAAGCCTAACATTCCTCGCATCAGCATCAAACTCTGGGAATGCTCTGTCGATGTTCCTCCACTGGGATCCATCGGCGGGGTGTCTCAACATGCCATCCTGCTTACGTTCTTCTTTGTGCCAGCGCATCAGTTTGGCATGGTCTTTGTTCCTGAACAAACGCTTCAGACGGGGTATCAGAGGGAAATACCACATCACCTTCGCAGGGATTTTTTTCTTAGAACGCTCTCCCCCAACATCACCAGGGTCGTCCCGCCTGATCTTGTATCATGCGCAGGTGCAAACCGGACAACGATCCAAGTGTTCGTACTGTCCGCGATAGAGGATACAGTCATTAGGACATGTATGTATCTTCTGCACCTCCAAACCGAGAGGGCAAACAACACGTTTTGCTTGATACGTCGTCGATGGCAATTTGTTACCCTCTGGAAGAATCTTCTTTACGAGTTTCAGTAGCTCCTCGAAACCCTTATCAGTAACACCATTTGCTGCCTTCCACTGCAGACGTTCAAGTGTGCTACCCAACTTCTTTAGCCCCTCTTTGCAATCTGGGTACAGGTCAGTCTTGTGGTCCTGCAACATGCGCTGTATCTTTTTCAGTTCCTTATCATTGCCGCAGTCTTTCTCGGCATCACGCAACATTTGCCCGAGTCCATCAGTAGGTTCATTTTCCTGAGCAACATCTTCCTGAGCATCGCCTTCCCGAGCAACATCTTCCTCATCGGCATCACCCATTGCAGCATATGCAAAGGAACCGTAGTATTGAGCCAATAACGGAATGTCGTCATCGGCCTCGTCTTCTTCATCTTCATCCATTAGAATTCCTCTTTCACCGTGCTTCGTCCAAACAGAATAATTCCTCATGAAACCGTGCCTCATCAAATGCACCTGAAGACAACCTCTTTGTTTGTACGATTGTATATTTTTACAATGGGTGCATGGGCAGAACATGAAACCGGACGGCGTCCTGTTAGCCTCGGCGGCATCGAGAAACGTCCTAAGGCCATCACGGAACGCCTGAGCGTGGGGGTCCCCGTACATCCATTGTCTATTCATCTGCATTATTAACCAATAACAAATATACAATACAATTTAAAGACAAAAAAATTTAATATATAAATAAATACAAATTATAATATATATTCCATTATATAAATAAATTTCTAAAACTACATTACTATATTCATTAAATATAACATTACTATAAGCCTTATAAGATTTATAAGATTTATAAGATTTTCTATTAATTTATAAGATTTTCTAGCATTTTATATTGATTTTCTAGTAATTTATAAGATTTTCTATTAATTTATAAGATTTTCTAGCATTTTATATTGATTTTCTAGTAATTTCTAAAACTACATTACTATAAGCCTTATAACTATTCACAAGTCATACAAAACAAAATACTAACTAGCTTGCCTTCTCTCTCCATTTAAAACACAACATGAACACTCTCTCCACCATGAACTCAAGCTCTCTCCTCTCTCTCCTCCAAGAACACAAGCTCTCTCTAGCTAGCTTTACTTTGATTCACAAATCCCTCTATTTCTAAATCATAGAAGGATTACAAGCTAAATAAAACATTAGAGAATGAAAGAGTGTACCTTGTAGAATCTTCACAAATTTTGAAAAAAATTTGGGCAGCACCTCCCCTCCCACGGCCGAGCAGCATGAACACAGCGCCTAAGTGTTCAGCTGGTTCGGGCGGGGGAGGAGGAAGCCCCTATATTCAAACACATTAGCACCGGGTCGTGGCAAGACCCGGTGCTAATGCGAACCCTTTAGCACCGGGTGCAGCCAGCAACCGGTGCTAAATGGCCTCGGCACATTAGCACCGGTTGCTGGCTGCACCCGGTGCTAAAGGGGGCGCATTAGCACCGGGTCTTGCCACGACCCGGTGCTAATGTGTCCGCCCTGACACCCCCGCGCGCCGCCCCCGCTCCTAGCCGTTGGACCCGGTGCTGAAGCCCCATCAGCACCGGGTCCAAAAATGGCCGAGGCGGAGGAGGCGGGCGGATGTGAAGGATTCTGGTAGTGATGGCCCGACGTCCCAATGCGTCATGTAACATTATTGGCGGTGCCGTCCACACGTCCGTAACGTACTACGTAACTCCGGATCCCAGTTAGCTGATGCTTTGATCAGTGAGCAGCGCCAACTCGATCGTGCGCCATCATCTAGCCAACGAACGCACACACGCACAAACATGACGCACGCATGGCCAGCCCGGTCACACGACCAACAGCACAGCACCACGCACACGCACAAACGGCCAGCCCGGCGGCAGGCAAGGCACGACCACCACGTCCAACAGCACGCACTCACGTAAGGCGACGTCCATATTTTTCTATTTTTTAATTATTTAATATATTACTTCTTAAGAAGTAATATTTTATTAGATCAATGGTCCATATTCATTTCGGTGTACCTTAGCAATCCCCAAACCTGCCGGATAGCCCGTGTATTTTATGATGAATTGATTAGATTGTGGATTTGTTGTCTTTGTAACGCTAGGTTCAGGCAACTGTTGCAGGTCTCTTCTCATTGCTAATGTGTTGTTTCTCCAGTGCAAAAGCCTTGTAAGCTTCTGATTACACTCTTGTGTTCTTAGTTCCATTATTGTTTCAGAGGAACAAAAGTATTTGATGCCTCTGCTGTTTGAGCTCTTACGCTGTTATTATTCTGTATTTCAATGTTTCAAAAGGTCAAATAACGCAATATTTTTACATCGTTGCGCTGTGACCTCTCTGTAAGTTTGTGCTACCTTTCTGTTTCTTTTGTCCCCTCCAAAAACTAAGTGTCATTATTTGCTTCAACCTGGTCACCAGCCTATCTCAGTCTCTCTTTTATTTTTGGACGACCGAAGGAATACATCTTAATTTTAATCTAGCTTATGTGGCAGCTAGCTCAATGCTTGCTAGGCAGAACAGTCTAGAAAGAACAACACAGAGTACTTGGACTACAACTCTGATGACACATATCATCCAAACGACTCTGGTTGTGATTTCAGCATGTTCCATTTCTGACAAACCAAGAGTTGTCATCCTAATCTATTACAGCCTTATAAATTTGTGCATTTACAGAGACAGGTCGTAAGCCCAAGCTGTGGAAATACATATGCTAAGCAGGTATAGAAATACAGCACCTCTGCATCCATATGAAACAAAAAACACTTTATACCTTCTTTTCATATAAATTTTTTCACACTAACAATCTTACTGATCAAACCTTTTATACATGTACCAACAAACTATCTGTCTACAAATTCCTCTTTTTTTGCTAGCACTTCTGCTAGAAACCTACAGGCCCACTTATCTTTTACGCGACAGCAGACCTGAACCTGCAAGTTCCCTTGTCCTTCTATATTTAAGTTGTGAATAAGCTGAAGCCTGCTGTTTCAATAATAAACCTGAAGTCTACCTCTTTATCTCTATATTAAAGTTGTGAATCAGCTATCAATATTTATGTACTCTAAGCTGTCTATCTGTATTTGGACTAAACACCCTCGGACTTATTAATGCTAATCTAAATTATACTTGACTAGCAATAATGCCCGCGCGTTGCTACGGGATATATGCTAATTCAATTATTTTATCTATCTAGTTAAATACTAACTGCATCTTTACTTTTTCTTATTTTAGCAAGATAATTTCTAGTGAGATAGTATTTAAAACCATATTGTACATAATACATGAACTCATACATTTGGATGTTGCTACGGGAAAAAATTTTGAAGATTATAGAAAACGTCAACTGGTAACAACTGAAATTGTCGAAAATTAGCTGCTTTGAAACTGCATACATCATAGTTAATAGAACTTGACCCTGTGTCTCTCACCAAAACGGAGCCTATACGTATTATATATCACAGCAGCAAAGTATGAAGAAATTTCGAACACAATAGCTAATTAAATTTGGGTGTTCAAGAAGGGTAAATGACTTTAATTTCCATGCACTTGCACGCAATGCCACAATGGCAAGTTGCTCCTCTCTGGATGTCTTTTATCTCTGTCAATTCCTTTGCTCTGCTGCAAGTCTACAAGCCTGAGCTCCTTGACAACTGCAGTTGGCGTGACTGAGTGCACCTCCCACTCTCACAGTCTAATCTCTCTCCCAAGCCCTCATTATCTCTCACCCATAACTTATTTCTCATTGGCTTTCTTATCTACCAATCAAGACCCTATCCTAAAGCAGATCAGAGGCAAGCCGGAACGATACGCAAGCTGCAAGCTCCCGCACGGCCGCTTGTGCTCGTGCCAGGAAGAGATGATGCAACCAATCCAAGCGGCCAGGGAGGAGCTAGCCATAGCGACGCAGCTATCCGGTGTCCAGCCCCTTTCTTCCCGATCACCATATTATCCTCCCTAGCTCCCCGCTGTGGCATCACGCGCTGCTACTGCCGTTCTCTCTTTGCACGGCATCCTCCGATCCAGCGAGGACACCACAAGAGTAGAAGACGAGCAGACACTGCCACCAAGATGGCCACCGCGTACAGGGACTTCGAGTTCGAGGTGCGCATATTACGTAGCCAAAATTGTCACCCTGTGTGGCGGTGTGGCACTGCTGGAGCCCTGGTTGACGATTGGCGTGCGCGTTCATGGAGCTTGGCGCTTCACCGCGTACAGCAAGCGACTGAACAGCGCGCTCGTGGTGCGCTGCTAATCCTAGCAGAGGCCCGGTTTGAAGTACCACCAGCCGGCGATGCTGTTCTTGCTAGCCTACACCGTACCATCGCCACGGCCGCTGTGGTATTTGTCAAATACGAGATGGAGCGGATCAGCACGTGGCTGGGCCACAGACAAAGTGAATGAGTTGATCGCAGATTTTGCGCCAAGCCTTTGTTATGCACGTTCTGGCCGGAGAAGAACCGACGCCGACGATGTCTAGGTTGTGGCGTGATTTTGCTGCCAGTAGCAGATGCTCCTGGTTTATGTACATGGAGCAAAAGGTCCGTTCTCCATTGGGACAAGCTCTAATTTGATTGGGATGCTTATATGGAGCTAGCGCATGCATGTGGCTGGGACTCAACCGGGGTGGGATGCAGCTTGGAGACAGGTACGAACACGACTTGAGAACCTGGGTTCTATTATACGAGACGACGTACGAAAATTTGAATACGACGTACCAAAACCAATATGGCAGAACTCACAAAGATTGCTTCCTTGCTTTAGTATTAGATAAAGATCATGCTTAACTGCCACTATACTTAATCTTCTAATGTCTACTTCTATCATATATTCATGGTTTAAGATACATCTCTCTAGCTACAGATCACACCGCGCGCATGGGCGCGCCAATCACTAGTTTTTATTCTAAGAACCGAATTTCCTTAGATATCGAAAACTGATCAGTTCGATTCGTTGAGGCCAATGCCCAGAAGCTTGGACAAACCCAACGTCTTGCCCATTGCGGGACTTGCGGCGTAGCCATCTGCCAGTCTCTACTGCCGCCTCCCGCCTCCCCGCACGCAGCTTTGCCACATTCGTTCGGCTTATCAGCAGCCAGCCAGCAGTATTTTTCTCTCTGCACAAACCAGCATCAGCCACCTGCCACCAGTTAGCCAGCAGTATTTTTCTCTCAGTATAAACCAGCACCAGCCACCAGCCACGGCGCTCACCGGAGACTCCGCCGGCGCATGCTAGGCCAACAAATAGCCCGCCCCCTCTCCCATTTCCTGCAGACGCATCCCTCCCTCCCTCCTTTTCCCAATCCCAACTCGCCGATGCAGTTCGAACCACCTGCTCGTGCGGGCTCCGCGGCGCTCGCCTGGGGGAAGAGGAGATGGAGGCGAGGTTTCCGCACTCGCCGGTCGAGGCGGCCAACGTGAAGCTCGTGCAGTTCAGCGTCCTCAGCCCCGACGAGATCGTAATGCCCCCTCGACTCGCCTCGCTCCTCCCCCTCTCTGCTTGAATTTGCGCTTCGAATTCGAGCGGGCTGGGTGGTTCAGGGTGGGATTTGGGGCCTAATTTAACTTGAATTTGGTGGGAAGGGTCTAATCGGGGTAAGTTTGAGAACATCTCGTGTATTTTACTCAGCAAATAAGTATACACATCAAACAAATTATACGAACACATAGGACAAATATATATATATATATATATATATATATATATATATATATATATATATATCGAGGTAAGTTTGAGGACATTTGACGTATTTTACTCTATTATAATTTATGAAAACGAGAAAAATAGATAAATGTAAGTATAGAAAGTAATAATAAAAATAAAATAAAATGATAGGCAAATACAAAATATATTAAAAAAATTAGAATAAAAAAAATACTCACTTCGTCCTAAATATAGATCATTTTGACTATTCTAAATAAATACATTTTACTATGCATACAATATACACCTAGGTGCATAGCAAAAACTACGTATCTAAAAAACCAAAATAATCCATATTTTGAGACGTATGGAGTAAAAGAAAAATATAGTTTTACTGATACCAAATTATATAAGAAATAATACGAATGGTACGAATATATAATTGAACACTACGAATAACCTAGTCTACAAAAGTGAATAAAATACCCGCTACAAATAAATAAATTATTCTACATGCATAACAAACACATTCATATGATGAACAGATTATTGTTAAAGGCGAACAATTCAATCTACATTGTGAACAGATAATTTAACATTACGAATAAATTAATCTACAAAACGAATAAAATAATTTCACGCACGAACAAAAGATTCTATATGGCGAACAAATTATTCTTAAGGGCGAACAAATGATTCTATACGGCGAACAAATTATTTTTTAAGGGCGAACAATTCAGTTTACGAAGCGAACAAATAACTTTATTTTGCAAATAAATTAGTCTGTTCTACATAGAGAGCAAATGTATCCACGTTGTGAACAAATATTTTATAGACGAACAATTCAATCTACATCACGAATAGATAATTTAACATTGTGAACAAATTAATCTACAAAGCGAACAAAATAATCTGACGTGCGAACAAATGATTCTATATGGCGAATAAATTATTCTTAAGGGCGAACAAATGATTCTATATGGTGAACAAATTATTTTTAAGGGCGAATAAATTATTCTTAAAGGCGAATAATTCTGTTTACGAAGCGAGCAATAATTTAATATTACGAACAAATCAGTCTATTCTACATAGAGAACAAATGTATCCATATTGTGAATAAATATTTTTACAGATGAACAATTTAATCTACAAAGTGAACAAATAACTTAATATTGTGAATAAATTAGTCTGTTCTACATAGAGAACACACATATCCACATTGTGAACAAATATTTTATAGGCGAATAATTTAATCTACAAAGTGAATAAATAATTTAATATTACGAGCAAATTTGTCTATAGAAGTGAACAAGACTATTTCACATCCGAAAAAATAATTGTACATGAAGAACAAAGCTGTCAACAAGACAAACAACATTATTATATGCGATACACATAGAGAACAAGTGGGTATACAAAGGGAATAACAAAGGAGGAAGAGAAAGAAAGAGAAGAAAAACAAAAATGAAAAAACAGATAAAACTTAGGATTACCAAAAAAGATTAAAAGAGAAGAAAAGAAGGAATAAAATAAAATAGGGAATAATTTAGCATATTATGGAAAAGAATCAAGAAAAATGAGATGAAAAGAAAATAAATAAAAAATAAGTAGTTCATATTTCGAAAAGGAATAAACACGACATGGGCCACAGCAGTTGTAGCTATATAGATAGCTGTATTTAAATATAAAGATATACCAACCTCACAAAGAAAAAAGAGCCAGATGTGGGCCGAAATGTATCTAGCGTTGTTATAGAAAAAAAAGGAAAGATGGACATGGGCCGCATCACATCAATCAGGTCACGAGAAATGGATCGGATCCTCTCCAGCAGGCCACAACATTCAATGGGCCGAATTTCTCCAGCTCTGGCGCGCGCAGCAGAAAATAACGAGGGGTGGGGGACAAACGCGTGGGCGACAAAATGAATTTTATTGCGCACGTGATGAATAGTCATGCCGTCCTAGCCCTGTAGGCAGTGGCGGAGCCACCCGACGGACACCCCCCCCCCCCCCCCCCCCCCCCCACGCGCGACTCCCACGGCAGCGTTTGCCATGGCTGCTGGCCTCGGTTTTGTTTGGAGGCGGCGTCAGGAGGCAGAAGAAGAAGATAACGGTTCCATACTTCGATTAGAGTTAGACTGCAGACCTGCAGGCTTTGGGCCTTTAGACATCGGCCCATCACTTCATAAATGCACAAAGCCCACAGCCCACCTAACACCAGTAACACACCAGATCGGTTCAGGGATATCAAATCGACAATCGTCGAAGGCGCTGTCGCTGCCTCCGTGGTTCGTCGCCCCTCCGAGGCTCGGAAGTCGGGACATCGGACTTCTCGTCTTCTACAATTCTGCCTCCGCTTGGCTGCTCGGGATTCGTCGCCGTGACGCCATGCAGGTCGGCCGGCGGCCGCTCCGCCTCCGCCGGAGGCTAAGAGGCCTAACGCACTGACGTGTGATGGCGGCGGACGGCCGGGATGCGGAGGAGGGCCAACACCGCCTCACCCTCGGTCTCGGTAGCCTAGAAACGGAGCCGCAACTGTCTAATCCTTCAGTTCCTTAAGACTAATTGCGCTGCGGCTAGCCGTCGGTGACGCCAAAATTCAGATGCCAGCACAATTTGAAAAAAATTGAAAGGTGAGAATCGGTCATTTAGAAAAAAAATATTAAACCCTACTTGTACATATTGGTATACCATATTTGCTAATTTTGATATATGTTTCATTCAATGTTTTCGGTTGTAAGCATAAGCAGTTTTTTTAGCCTCTTTTAGTTATGAAAATTATAAAAATCGAACGATGCAATAAGATGGATGATGAATGGCTCAATGATTTAATGATATGCTACACCGAGAAAGAGATATTTAAAGGACTTGATAATGATAGCCATGAAGGGAAGCCTTGAAACATCGGAGGATGAATCTTCCTCGGCCAGCTCGTCGTACTTAGTGCTTATACAGTTTGTTCATCCAATTGTCTACTTACCAATATCTATTATTTTCATAAAATTATGACTCGTGAGCTGAAATATGGTAAATTTATGCATATTTAATTATTATATATATATATTTATAGAATTGTGAACTTTGGTCATATTATGTTTTTTATAAAAATATAAGTAGTAAGTAGGTTCGCGACAGGTAGATTTTAATCCTGACTCCGCTACTGCCTGTAGGCCCGATGGGGCTGCCCTGGTCGGCCACCTTGCCATGCGGTGTCGGAGGAGATTAGGAGACGGCTCCATTTCATGGAAGTGGAGCTGGGAGAGCATGGGAGCGCCGCCACATTTGGAATGGGCAGTGGCCGTGCGGCGACACTGTGTGCATACCGCAGGCGCCGCGCTTACCTGCCTCGTCACGTCATTCCTCTACAGCTCTCCGCCACCACTCCTCTTCGGTCTGCAAGCAATCAAGCAGCGTATGTTCATTTGATTGAGCTGGGGTAGCCGGTGATCTTGGAAACGGTTGCATTGCATCGAGATCAAATAATTGTTGGTAGGAGGATCATATGAATATGGCCTGCCATCAACTTGCGTGCGTTCTAAATTTTGATCCAAACTGCATGTACACTAGTCAGGCATCACAATCCTTTTCCCATTTGACCGTTTGTCATTTTGTCCTATAATAGCAATGCATAACAGTTGATTTATCCAGGAAGACGATTGCTGCCATACAGGTGGGGATTCTCTTTGAAACAATTTGGTTGCAGATATATTGCAATGGGTGTAGAGCACTAAATCAACTCTTTTGTTTTAGTGAATGGCATGGCCATGAATACTTGACAATTCGAAGTATAAAAAAAATCATACTTTGATGCGTGTCATCAGTTCAATTTGGTTTGGGTGGTCTCGTTCACATAGCATTGGTTGCATATCTTCAGTATTGATCATGATGCGACTACCACTCTTTGTTTGTCATGAAGTTGAATTCTTTTGTCCTAGACACTTTATGGAGCCAATGATTCATATTATAGCCCGGGATGTTTTACTATCGAATTCGTGAGGGGCCGTCTTTGCTTCCTTCTGGGGACTACTCTTATGAGGTTCTGCCACGGCCTCCTCTTCTTCGCTATCACTGGTTGGTGTACCTGCCTTGTGAGGATATGGCGGGTCCCAAGTGGTCTTACCCCTCTCGTGGTGACGGCTTTAACCTTTTCACGAGGGCAATTCTCTAGTTGCCCAGAAATTTTCCCCGTTATAGAAGGAGGTAAAGAAGCAATTAACTAAGCAACTTGAGTTTCTATCATTTTGTTAAAGCTGATTTTTCATGCCATAAGAGAACGAATCCAGCTTAGAATCTATGCTTTCCAGGATTTTACAATTTGCAACAAACTTTTTGCTATTATTTTCATTGATTATAACCTAGCCTAGCACAAGATCTTTGATTGATGGCTGATTATTGAAATTACTTTCTGAATTGAAATTGTTACATTGTTGGGGTCTCTCAAAAGAGAGATTTGGGCGTGAATTCCAACCTTGATTGTTGTAGTTATTCGGACGGTACCCATTGTTGTTGGAGTTGCTGGTGTAGTAGGCATCTTGTCGTGTTTCGGAGCCGTCGTTCCCCGAATGGCCAGCATTGACACAGACCTCGCACATCATGCAAACGTCCATGGCTTGAACAGTTTCTTGAGCAGGGGCCTCCAGCTTCTTCAACTTGGTTGACTCCTCGGGTCTGTGGTTGGGCGCGTTTGTCGCTCCAACCTTGATTTTCCACCATCTTCTCGATGAGAGCCTTTGCTCGGCTTTCCTCAAGCGAGAAGAAGGCTCCTCCAGCAACAACATCTAAATACTCACGGGCGGAGCTCTTAAGCCCATGGTAAAATGTTTGGATTATGAACCAACTCTGCATACCATGGTGAGGACAAGCAGATATATAGTCCTAGAGATGTTCCCATGCCTCCGAGACGGTTTCATCTTTAAACCGCTAAAAACTAGCAATTTTATATCGGAGGGCGTTGGTTTTCCCAACCGACAAGAATTTAAGGAGGAAGGCACTAGTGCACTTCTCCCAAGTATCGACAGCTTCGCGATTAGCATAAAACCGTTGCTTTGCCTTACCAAGTAATGAGAATGGAAATAAACGAAGGCGAATAACATCGGTACTTACTCCATGTATGGTAAAGGTGTTGCAGATCTCCAGGAAGTGCTGAAGATGTGTGTTCGCATCCTCATGAGGCTTGCCATAAAAAGGGCTAGCCTGAACCATGTTGATGAGGGCTGGCATGAGCTCGAAGTTTCCATCTCCGACAGACGTAGCTGGTCCGACAGGTACGTTGTTGTTGGACGGAGTGGAGAACTCGCAGATCATCTTGCTCGCCATCCTCGATGTTCAAGCCATGTTGACGACGGAACTGACTGGGCTCGTCAAGCTGAGTTGCTTCTGAGGAGGCAAGACACAAGGTTGAACTCTCCTCACAAGTGACTCGGGATTATCTTGATAGTTTGATGGTAGTTGGAAATCAGTCATGCACTACTCTGCTTCACAAAACCAACGAAACAGAGCAAGGGTAAACCCGCTTGAGTAGCGGTATACTCAACTATAATAAATCGAGATAAATTTTTGAAAGTATCTAGCCAATTGCTTCCTCTGCAACGGTGCAAGGAGTGTTTGGGTGGTTTATTCTTATGGTTTAGTAAATAAATAAATATTCTACAAGCGCACAGAATTACCGATGTAGTATCTCACCTGGGAGTAATCCAAGTTATCGTAATTTATATTTTCCACAGGGAAGCTTTGGCAATAGTACTAGTAAACAAATATTCGAGGATATCACAGAAGGATATAGTACTATTAAGACGGGGGATAACGGTAATGATAAGAGTGAAAGATCATGGCACACAGCTCAAGGATAACTCAGATAAAAAAAGAAAAATGACTATCTGGTTGGGAGAACAACGAGACGAGATAAGATTCCTATGTACTTTATCTATTCGGGTTACTCGAGTAAAGAGATACAATAGCTGGGAAACAACACTTAAAGACCAAGTATAACTCTATTGCCTTAGTGTCGAGATAATGCGCCAGCAACTCACAGAAAAGGGGTGAGAGAGGGGAGCTGCCAACCTCCTCCTCTAAGGATCCTACGGTGCGGAGACGAACGTGGTGGATTCCAAAGGCCGATAAGGCTGTCACCACCTAGCGGCTACCACATGTACGTTGAATCAGGTGCAATCTAAGATCACCTTCAAGCCTAGGCACCACACCTACACTAGTCAAGTGCTACTTAGTCCCCTAGAAAAAGCAAGCAACCCCGTCAATACCCCAGTGAGAATACTCCGCAAGTATTGAGTAGGATCAAAAATCCGACTAAGAGAGAGACTTAAACAAGAGCTAAAAGAACAAGAGCCACAACCAACTATAGTCTAAATAAGAAATACTTGCAACTAGAATAAAGTAGAAGTAAGATATAAATGACTCAAAGATAATGATAAAGATGATATATTAATAACTCAAAGTCTTATAAAAGGAAAAGTAGAAGATACAAGAGATTATACCAGAGCTTCTGAACATGACTGTAGAACCTCCGAGGCAAAACTCAACTCGACTCTAACTCCCAAACTAAACTATGCTAACTCTACTATAGAGAGTGACAAATGGAGCTCCTTAGCTTGGTGTGTGTTGAACCAGGGGTGGACATCTGCATTTATAGGACTTGACGGCGGTGGAGGAAGAGCAGGGGCCAAGGCACCGAGAGGCGGTGCCCCGGCTAGTTTGGCCGAACCAGGTGTTGGCGCTCCTTACGGTCCACTATAAGGATTGTGAATCCAAGTACTGGTGCAAGGAGTGTTTTAGTGATTTTTCTTATTTCTTGGTAAAATAAATAAATATTCTACAAGCGCACAGAATTACTGCTGTAGCACTTCACCAGGGAGTAATCTGTGGTATCATAATTTATATTTTCACAGGGAAGCTTATGGCAAGAGTACTAATGAACATATATTCGAGACTATCATAGAGGGATACACTACCGTCAAGATAGGAAACAACGGTATTGGATTGGAGTGGGATACCGTGACACACAAATCAAGGATACTAAGATAACAAAGAGAAGGACTAGCTAGTTGGGAGGACAACGAGACGAGAAAAGGATCCTAGGTACTTTATCTATTCGGGTCACTCGAGAGAAGAGATACATGAGTCAAGGGTCAGCACTAGGAGGTCAAGGTTAACTCTATTACTTTAACATCGGGAAACGGGGCACCCAACACTCACAAAGGGATGAGAAATGGTGTTGGTGAACACCCGTAGCAGGCTCCTACTGACAAAGCCGAACGTGGTGGATTACGTAGGCCGTATAAGCCTGTCACCGCCTAACGGCTACCACACATCCGTGGATTTGGTTGCAAACAAATGTTACTGACTAGTCTGGGAACCACACCTATACTAGTTAACAACTACTTACTCCACTAGCAAGAGCAAGCAATCGCGTCAATACCCCAGTGAAAATTCACCACAAGTATTGAGCAGAAACGAGGAACCAGCTAAAGCAAAGTCTTAAACAAGAACTAGAAGAACTAGAGCCACAACTACTATAGTCTAAACACAAAATACTTGCAACTAGAATAAAGTAGAGGCAAGATATAAATGACTCGAATGCAAAGATAAAGATATTCTATATTGATAACTCAAGTCTTATAAAAGAAAAGAAAAAGATACAAGAGCTTATACTAGAGCTTCTGAAGACGACTCCGGAACCTCCAAGGCATAGCTTGACTCGACTCTAACTCCCAGACTAACTATCCTAACTCTACTAGAACACAAGTGACAAATGGAGCTCACTCTACTAGAACAAGTGAGAAATGGAGCTCTTGGCTTTGGTGTGTTGAACCGGGGGCTTGGACCTTGCATTTATAGTGGCTTGAGGTCGGTTGAGCTTAAGTAACCGCCAAGGGACCGAGGAGGCGGTTCCGGGCAGTTTGGATGAATTCCCCAAGTTCGGCCGAACCGTGGGATGCATCGTTTCATGCTCCTACAACCCTGATCTTGCCCCTGATGGCGGTTTGGTGCTTGGGGATGGTTTGGCTGAACGGGCCCAGTTCGGGCAAACTGGGCTTGGCCTCTGGTCACCTCCGCTGCACCGTCTCTGGCCCCGACACGTCCTGGATGACTTGTACTTGGTGGACTTCTGCTGTTGTGGCCCACAGTTGAGGTGGCATTGATCCACATGTCTGCATCATCGTCCCTTGTTTACCGCTAACATGGATTTCATGTATGTGGCCTCTCGGTTGTGCTTCGCTTCATGTAACATGCATGGCTAAGGGGGGTAATCCGGCTGAACCAAGTTGTTCGGCCGAACAGGCCAATTCTGACCCCTGTAGCACGTATTTGTCGATGTTATACCTGCACAATGGATATACACCAAAACTCATGTAACTTTATTAGAAATAAACCTAAGTGCATGGAATGTCACATATAACCTCTTTTATTCTCGAGAATTGGTAGTCGAAAACGTGTCGTAACGACCGCCAACACCAGACAGTTCGCCCGAAGCCTGGTGCTTTGGCCGAACTGCCACCTGGCACCGACCTTGCTCCATATGGTGTGGATTTGCTCCTGGAGGTGGTTCCCTTGGTCGGTTGCATGAGCACATGCTTTGGGCTGATTCTGCCGAACCAATCTGTTGGCCCAAACTAGGTCCAGCCCTAAGCTGCCCCCCGATGCACCACCTCTGCACTTGGACGTCCTGGATTGCTTCCCATTGGCCGGGGTTGTGCTTGTTTGCCCTATATTAGTGATGTCATCGATCCATGTCGCTTGCATCGTCATCGCTCGGTCATCGCTGTCGTGGACTTTGTGCATGAGGCCTCCTAGCTGTGCTTCGCTTCATGGAATGTATATGGCTTCGGCTGAATTGGCCAATTCTATCCCCTTTAGCACATATTTGTCAATTATGTACCTGCACTTTGGATATTCACCAAAACTTATGGAGTTTATTAGAAAGTAAACCTAAGTGTATGGAATGATGCATATAACCTCATTTCTTCTCGAGAATTGGTGCATATAATCTTTATCATCTAAAATTTGAGGTCTGTAGAACTCAGATTGTTCCACTTTACATGCTTTCCATAAGTGTGATCCCTCATTTTGTATGCAACTTTTGATTGATATCGTTGGCACATTTAAGTGTCATTCTAAATTCTGATGTATCCTCTTTTTTCAGTGACAAATTCATATGCATGTGCATTGTTACCTTGAGATTACTGAAGAGAAACTTAATGCTTATGACCTCTTGGATGGTTAATGACAAGGTGAGCAGAATACTTATACTGAATATCATTTTTTCATCTAAGATAAAATGTATTGAACAAAATATGCTGTATGATGGTTTGACATATCTGTTCATTGCCACCTCTAGCTGTTCAGGGAAAAAAATACTACCTCTGGTGTTAATTTTTTTATCCTTGCAAGTCATCTGTTTGTATGTTGAATTGTTGGAGAGGGTAGACAGGGTGCCTCCACATCCTTTTCATGCTTGATGTTTCAAGTGAAATTAGTTGCTTTAGTTAGTAGGGATGGGCTATCTAGTTATTGCATTGTTATAAGAGCAAGGAAAGTCATAGTGTCCACCTGCTGGATTTTGCTAATTAATACTCTGCTAGATATATGCTACTCCAATTTTTTTAAATAGTCATAGTTCTAGGCTCATTTACCCTTTAGACATATGTTGCTTTAGACATCTGCTTAGTGTTGTTTCAAAAATTATCCTTTTAATAGTATAATTAGAGGTTTATTTTTATTCTTTGGGCTCCATGATCTTTGTAGGAAGAGGCTGCTGCAGATGAAGGAGAGGCTTGCATTCCCAGTTAATGAAAGACAATTGAGATGAGGCTATGGTCGTGCAGCTTTAATAGAATCAGGGCTAGGAAGTCAGTTACTTCCATCATTACCCAGTTTATTAAAAAACAAACGTGCGGGCGTGCGGCCTATCTTACTTAATCTAAGTTATTAAATGGACCTTAATATGTCTAACATGGTGTCAGTATGTATTATGAACTTCTGATGATGCTACTTAAAAAATATATCATGTTGTCTGGATGATGTGTGCCCTTTGCCATATAAACTAGATTTTGTTCCTAATTTGCTACTACTTAAGTTAGTTGATTAAGCATGTCTTATTTACTTCTTTTAAATCCTATATATATGAACGTTCATGATAGCTATATGTATTGAAATCCATGTAGAACACAAGTGCCGTATTTCTTTGGGGTGGAAATTTTTTTCCACCCCGTTTGACCAATAATTAAGGGTATTAAATAAAGTCAGTTTACAAAACTATCTTCACAACCTCGGGTTAATTCACGAGACAAATGAGGCATTTGACCGCACGATTAGAGAATGATTACTGTAGCATTACTGTAGTAAATCATGGACTAATTAGGCTCGTTAGATTCGTCGCGCAAAGTTACACTCATCCCTATAAAGGTTTTACAAATAGACTTCATTTAATAATCCATGCATGTAAGATTCTATTTGAAAATTTATTTCGGGAAGCAAAGAAACACGACCAAGATCCCAATAATGATATCTAGATTTTGAATCAGTTCATATCTCAAACCAACCAGATTTTAACACTATCACTGCAAGTTGTGCTTGATCGTGTGATGGTGACGATCAAATATATGACGTATCCTGTCATCATTCAGATTTTAGTTAATCGATGTCTTTTGGTATGAGATGTCCTAATTCTTGGGAAATCGTTTTTTGCGAGAATATGTGCCTTATTTGGTCCATTTTTTTGAACGGTGGATAGACCATATAAAATCACGCAAGGTTATGGTTGATCTATCCAGCCTAGATTCACGTCTTTCCTGTCCAACTTCGCTCCTCCGTGTTTGATTACATGTAACCGAAAATAAAGCCTTTGACGCCCATGAGAGGACGCAGAAGCTGATCCCTTCATCTTCCGCATACCTCTTCGAGTCCCTCGCGCACATGGTGCTCGAGCAGCATGGAATTGTCAACATTAGCATAGTGGCCGGTTTGGTCTGTAAATTATGGTACTATTTTCTGTTTTTTCAATGTTTTAAATAGTCGGTCTATAACATTGAGAGCTCTACCGCACTTGCACGCACTATAGCTTTGCTATAGCTCGCTATTTAGCACAAAATTGTTGTGGTGGTAGTTGTCTTCAATGGTTTAGGCGTGTGTGTGAGGGCCCCCATATGTACTAGTATTTTTCAAAGAGTTAAATGCATCATTAATACACAAACTTGGCGAGCGGGTGCGTTTAGGTATATCTCTTTTTAATTGCTCATTTAGGAGCAACAACTTGATATATGAGTATAAATAGGTCACCGACACGACACGTGGGCAAAAGAACGCCATATATGCAGGTTATGTGTATATTTGATGTTATTTTATTATTTATTATGACTCATTTTGACATATACCAGTTTCCACGAATATCAAGTTTTTATGATGCTGATTCAGGATGAACAATATATCAGCACAACGCCATAAGTTGAGGATTTATATTACCACTCAAACTTTGTTAAGAGGCGGGGACTACAAACTGAGCTATGAATCAAAAAGTTAAATTTTTGCGCTTATACAATGCCTCTTGTTTGTTATATTATTTTATTTCACCTAACCAAAAATAACTATTTTTTATAAAATATATTATTTTTAAACATTTTACAATATTCTTTGTCTAAAAGTTACTACAAACAAAATGTAAAAAGGATAATACTAAACTAACCTAAATCGCATAACAAGAAGTTTTGTAGAAATAAAGAAACAGCTGGTTAACACATTACGGCGACGTTGTCTACGTGACAGTTTTTGGCCATGTCTTCCTGATGACCTATTTACACTCTTGTTGTTCCTAAATAAACAATCGGAGAGATGGTGTATCTAAATAGATCCACTCGCCAAGTTTTCGTACTAATGATGCATTTAACTCTTTTTCAAACAATACAGAAATAGCTTAATTAAGCCAACGTTCAGAACACTTTTCTATATAAATAAATAAATATATATATACTATATAAAGATCCTAGAGAATTAAAATATATTTTATCAAAAAAATCTGAGCGGGAGGCCGAGGCCGACGCGGACGCGGACGTGCGGCTGCCGGAGCGCCCCGGCGAGGCGAACTGCGGCTACTACCTCCGCACGGGGGCCAACGGCTTCGGGGAGCGCTGCCACTCCAATCACCCCCGCGATCGCGACGGCACTGAGGTGAGCGTCAGTCTTGTTTCCCACGGTTCTCCCTCATTCCGTCCTGATCTGATGCGGCGCGAGGCCATGCGGCCCCGCGTCCACGTCCTAGGGCTGTTGCAGGCGAATTACTCCGCTTCAGGTAGATTCGCCATGTGATCGACGTAGTTACGGTGCGACCTGTGAGGGTTGGAACACGGAAATTTGGGTGATGTGGTTCTTTCGTAGCCACTAGCCAGTTCTTGGCGCGGCACTTCTGAAATTCTCCGTGAGCCCGTGATTGGATGCAAGCGTCAATTTCTCGATTGGAGTGCTTGTAGCTGGACTTGGGCAGCCTTTTGGAGCTGATGACCGGTTATGTGTGCTTAATGTTATTCCTTCCTTTCATGGTTTGTTGCTGATATCTGCTATGCGAGCTGTTGAGCTCTTTTACCGTGCGCCATACCAGCCTTAAAAAGGACTAGTATATAAAGATCTGACGGACCAGATTAATTGTATATTACTGTAACCGTATTTAGTAGTATGAAGTAAGTAGTATAGATAGTATAGGGGTATTATAAAAAAAATAGAATGGTAAATATGTAATTTTGACATATCTTTAATTTTAGAATGGTAGATATATAATTATGACATCTTTAATTTTTAATTTCGGTCTTGCTAGCGCCCGGACGTCCGATGGAAACAAAAAAAATCAGACGGTGACATGGCTCAACCACAGCCAAGTGTTCCTCTCCGGTGGTACTGTAGCACATAAAAAATCCCGCCGCAACATGGGTACGATGTTGCATGCAACATATAAAATTTTTGCAACATCCAAGAATAGCGTATGCAACATTAAACAATAGTATTTGCAACATAAATAGTCATCGTTTGCAACACAAAAAACGATGCGCTTCCAACTCTCAACCACGCACGGGCACAGTCAAAAACCTCTCAATAAAAATGCAACATCCGGATGAAACACTTGCAACATGTGTACGAAACGTATGCAACATCACAACATATCCAGATCTACTTTTGTAACATTCACATAAAACAGATGCAACATTCTTCTGAAACATCTGAAACACGTGAAACAGACACTTACAACATATAGCTAAACCAAGCAAAATGAAGAGAACAACACAGATCGACAGAGGAGAAAGAGGAGGATGGCGACCAGGAGGTCCGGTGCGGCAGCCATGCGCGTGCCTCCGGCCAAAGGCTCCAGGCAGTAGCCATGGTGAGACGAGACCCGCGCAGGCGGCGGCGGCGCGAGCCCCGGGGCCGCGGAGGAAGGTGGCGACGGCGGCGTGGGGAGGAACCGGGAGGAGAAGGTGGTGGCGTCGCGTAGAGAAGTGGGAAGGAGGCGATGGCGGCGATGCAGAGAGGAGCGGGAAGGAGATGCTACGACGGTGGTGCGGGGATGTGGTGTCGGCGGCGCAGACGGAGGAGCGGGGTCGCGGCGGCGCGCAGAGAAGCGGTGCAGCGGCGGCGCGCGGAGGAGGGGCGGTGCGTGTGGCGCGTGGAGGAGCGGGCGCGCTGCGAGCGGCGCGTGCGGAGGAGCGGGTGGGTGGGCGCGTGATGATAACGCTGGGGAGGGAGGCGGAATGGACGGGAAGCGTCCGATATATCGAACGTCGAACTCGTAGCATTACCATTTTAATTTTATTGTTTCTATCTCTCCTACTTTACCTCATTTTCATTTGTATGACAGCACAGGGTCCGACGGCCTGTGACAAAATAATTTTTTTATGTTACCATAATACCCCTGCTAATATCTAGTTTATACTATATACTACCACCTGCTAGTATGGAGCACCTTAAGAGAGCTCATGCTGTTTCCGTGACTTTATGATCTTTGGGGCTGTTTAGGCATACGTGGATCCCCAGTTGTGGTCCTACATGTCCTTTGAATCATTCTAGACAATTTTTTCTGGTTAATGATCAATTTCATATTTAGTTGATATGTCTGAATTTAAGTTCTCATGTCCTTCATTTTCATATTTACCTCTGTTTACTGACACATTTTTTCTATTAGTTATAGCTGTAATTTTTTAATCCAAGATAAAGGCAGTTTTAATTATGGTAATTACAATTTTTGTTGAAGATAAATTTAATTTATCCTTGTAGTGTGGGTAGACCAAGAAACTTGTTTTCTTGCGATTTTCGTGTGCATGTATAATTCCTTCTGATTCAATCATTTTTCTCAGATGAATAAAAATTTTATGTATGGGTGTTTTTTTTAATATAAATGTATAGTGATGTTTAAGTCTCTCCGTCAGCCTAGGAGTGTCTGCCCCCCTCTCCATCGACCTGCAACAAGGAGCTGCTGACCCTCTTCATCGACTTGGGAGACCCTCCCCATCTGTCTTCACAAGCACAAGAAACGGCATCCCTCTCCAAGGTACGATTGAAGCCACCTCCATTCAATCTGCTTTCTCAATCAATATTGTAGCAAATGTAATATGCAATGAAATTTGATTGGTACCCTTGATCCGTAATTTCAGTTCGCCACACAGTATTCGTGTATAGCTGCAGGTACCATTTGATTTTTTGGACTAAATATTTGGTGCCAGCGTAGTTCTAACATGAAAGACATCTTGAAAACATATGTTATTTGTTCAGATTAGCCTTTTTGGTAGGTTCAAATCACTTGACACTATTTGTGTAGTTCCACTAGCCATACATACTAGATGGAGATTGTTTGGCTAATACAAGCCCGAGTAGCTAAGTTAGCAACATGTCTTGGTATTATGTCCTTGCCGTTTGACCTGTGTATGTGACTGATCATTTGCTCATGAATTTTGTAGGTGATGTTACCATGAGAGGGAACTAGAGATCCTGTTGATGAAATGTGCATGAGTTGTTTAGCTACCAACAAGGAGATGGAGCAGCTTTCAGAAGGAGATGAGGATTCAGAAGTTGTAAATAGATTTCTTTAGCCGCCTACACTTCTTTGTTTTTCAGATGAGATGAATTCTGTAACACGTCTCTTTTTTTAGATGATGCAGATGAGCAAGATGTGGTTTTACATATGGAACATGAAGGAATAGGAGGCAAATCCGGGTAAGATGTCTTATTGTTCGTTTCGATACTGTAATTTCAGGTCAACATCTCTTTGTTTTTTTAAATGGGGATGCAAATGATTGAGATTAGTAAACTAATGGGTCCACTATCCAGTTTTAGCAAATTAGTTAGAAAATATGTTCCTAGCACATGTACTGAATCATTTTTTTATTTGGACCGCTTCCTATTTTTAGTGCATCACTTTTGTATTATTTCTATCAATAAGTTGGTCTGGCAGTTTGAAACATAAGCATATTATACTTGAATGCTACATACTGAAGTAACAGTAATTGAGTTATGCTAAAAAATCTGGAAAGTTAGTAAAGAACTATAAAAAAACATTTTCAAATATTGTTGCCAGTTTCTCTGTGCATGGTTTATGTATCTTAGATGATGGCGTTGATTATTGTCAAATCATTTTCAAGGTACTAGAAAAATCATTTTTCAATACATCCCTTGTTTCTCCATTTGTGTTGAGCTCTTGTGAATTGTTTTTTCAGACCAACAATAGCTAGCAGTTGAAAGCTGACCTTGGTTACACACTAATACTAAATGGGGTTATGTGACTGGTAATGTTATCACCGGCATTCAGTACGCACGGCGTGCACGGCGTGGCTAGGCCTTTGGGCCAGGTGGGCCTTTTGAGCCGGCGTAAACATTGCTATGAACAGTAGAAGGATTAGTTAGATATAATAGTACCGGATTGGGAGTCTAGTTTTAGGGGTCAAGTAAACCTCTCTATATAATGAGATGAGTTGTATCAATCAAAAGCAATCAGAAACATTATATTGTTTCCGGCTTCCTCGGGGAGCCGGGCGCCCAAAACCTTAATCCCCTCGCTCTTTTTTTCTTCCTCCATACAACCAGCCACGACGCCGATCCGCAGGCCCTCGCAGATCAAGCCTCGCCCTCCACCCTCTCACCCCTACGGTCTTCGATCGATCAGGGACCTATCCCAGGTTCCTATCAACCTGGTATTAGTGATGTCAGCCACTCCCCCACCAGCTTCCGTGCCGCCATCTACTCTGCAGCAGGCGCCGCCAGGCACAACGGCGCCCCTGCCGTCCACGACCCTAGCCGCGCTGATGACGACGACATCAGCCCTGGCGTCCCCTTCCTGCGTTCAGATGCCCCCGCTCATCTTGAGGGCCGAACAGTTGACAGGGGCCATCCGCCATCTTTCCGTCGCCATGGAAGAGCTGCGCGCGGAGCACGCGTCGCCTCAGGCCGAGCGCCATGAAATTAGAGCGCTCCCGATGGCGGCTTTGTCGCCCTAGGCGAACCAATCTAGGGTAGGTTCGCTACAGCCGGCGCTGCCGAAGCCCCTTCCTCCGGCGGCCACGACACAGCACCTGACCAGCATCCCGCTCCACTAGTTGATGTTCCCACCATCGCCGTCCCCCATCCCCTCATGGCTGACGGACACCACGCAGGGGGCGGTGCTCTCCTTGCCGTCGGCCCGGCCAACGGCAGCGCCCCTGTCGTCGCCACCAAATTCCTCACCGGGCGTCCTATTCGGCGGCGTCAATAGGCCGCTGTTCCGATCTATTACTGGCGCCTCCGCTGGTGAGGGCTCATCGTCGTTCGGTTCGGGTCGCCCACTGGTCAACCAGGGACAGGCCACACCGAGTTTCTACAAGCTGACCTTCCCGACCTACGACGGCTCCGAGGACCCGCTCAATTGGCTCAATCACTGCGAGCATTTTTTCCATGGCCAGAACACGCCGGCCATGGACTACACGTGGCTTGCGGCATACCATCTTCGCGGCACCGCCCAGACGTGGTACTTCGCCATCATGCAGGACGTGGGGCGCCCGACGTGGGCTCGATTCAAGGAGCTGTGCCACCTACAGTTCGGGCCGCCTGTATGGGGCTCCCGCATCACGGAGCTTGGTTGTATCCAGTTCACGACGACTGTTCAGGACTACGCCGAGCGCTTCACCACGGTTCTCTGCCACACACACGAAATCTCGACAGCTTACAGAAGGCCGAGCTATTCATCGGGGGTTTGCCGGACCACATCCGCGTCGACGTCGAGCTGCGCGCCCCCCAAGGTCTTCAGACGGCGGTGCACTTGGCGCGGTCGTTCGAGCTCCGTGCCACGACCATGGCAGCGATGAGGCCACCGGACGCCCTACACTCGGGGCGTCCACCACAGCAGCGCGCTCCTCCACCAGCCGCGCGCCAGGCGCTTTCTCTTCCAGCGCCTCCGGTGGGCGGCGCCCAGCCGACAGCAGCGGCGGCCCGCCGCCAATCCGTCAGTTTCGTCGCCTCACTCCAGCCGAGCAACAGGAACGTCGTCACCAGGGACTATGCTACAACTGCGACGAACCGTTCGTCTGCGGCCATCAGTGCAAGCGACTCTTCTACTTGGAGTCGAGCGACTACACGGACGACGCCGAGGGTCTGGGCGATACGGAGGCGACTGATGACGCGGCCGCGCCAGGCGACGCATTGGCTAACGCGTTGGTCGTCTCCCTCCACGCACTGGCGGGCATCAGGACTGAGAACATGATGGTGGTGTGCACCACAATCAAGGGACAACAGCTCCTGGCGCTGCTCGACACAGGATCGACGCACAACTTTCTTCGCGGTGAGACCATGCGCCTCTTGGGCCTAGCACCCTCCGGTGGGGAGCAGCTGCGCGTCACAGTCGCCAATGGCGACCGACTCCGTTGCGCGGGTGTCGCCCACAACGTGCCCATGACTATTGCGGGGGAGTTGTTCGCCATCACCTGCGTTGGCATCGACTTGGGTTACTTCGACTTCATCCTCGGCATCGACTCCCTGTGAACGTTGGGGCCTATCACATGGGACTTCGAGGCCCTGACGTTTTCCTTCCGGCGTGAAGGGCGTGACGTTCAGTGGCGCGCGGTGTTTGCGCCCCCTCCCCAGGCTGCCATGGCAGCCGACTCCAACCTGCCGCTGCTCGACCTCCTTCTCCAGCAGCATGCGGCCATCTTCGAGGAGCCGCAGGGGCTGCCGCCGGCTCGGCCGTATGACCATCGCATTCACCTCTTGCCGGGCACCGCTCCTGTCACCGTTCGCCCCTACCGGTACCCACAGCTGCAGAAGGACGAGCTGGAATGCCAGTGCACGGCCATGCTCGCCCAGGGCATCATCCGGCCGAGTATGTCGCCGATCTCCGCTCCCATCCTCCTCGTCCGCAAGTCCGACGGTTCCTGGCGCTTCTGCATCGACTACCGCACCCTCAACACCAAGACGTCCAAGGACAAGTTCCCGATCCCGGTGGTCGATGAGCTTCTCGACGAGCTCCATGGGGCTCGCTTCTTCACGAAGCTGGACCTGCGTTCGGGCTACCACCAGGTGCGCATGCACCCAGACGACGTCGCCAAGACGGCCTTCTACACCCACCACGGCCACTACGAGTTCCTTGTCATGCCGTTCGGGCTCTCCAACGCCCCGGCAACGTTCCAGGCCCTGATGAATGACGTCCTGCGTCCCTACTTGAGGAGGTTTGTGCTGGTTTTCTTTTATGACATTCTCATCTACAGTTCATCATGGGCAGAGCATCTCCAACACATCGCCGTCATACTTAACGAGCTTTGAGCGCATCATCTGCACCTCAAGCGCTCAAAGTGCTCGTTCGGAGCGCCGTCGGTGGCCTATTTGGGCCACGTCATCTCGGCAAACGGCGTCGCCATGGATGAAGAAAAGATAGTGGCGGTCGAGGCGTGGCCACCGCCACGATCTGCCCGCGGCCTCAGGGGCTTCCTGGGGCTGGCCAGGTACTACAGGAAGTCTATCCAGGACTTCGGGCTCATAGCGGCGCCCCTAACGCGTCTTCTTCGCCGCGACGCCTTCACCTGGGACTCGGACGCGGACGATGCGTTTTCGGGCGTTCAAACGCGCCCTCACGACGGGGCCCATTCTTCAGATGCCGGACTTCGACAAGCTGTTCATCGTCGACTGTGACGCGTCGGGCGTGGGGTTTGGCGCCGTCCTCCACCAGGGCGCCGGACCCGTCACTTTCTTCAGCAGGTCGTTTGCCTCACGACACTTGAAGCTGGCGGCGTACGAACGGGAGTTGATCGGATTGGTCCAGGCTGTGCGTCACTGGCGCCCTTACTTGTGGGGGCGCCAATTTTTGGTTTGCATGGATCACTACAGCTTGAAGTATATGCTGGATCAACGACTCTCCACCATTTCCCAGCACCAGTGGATCAGCAAGCTGTTCGGGTTTGACTTCACGGTCGAGTACCGTCCGGGGCGGCTCAATTTGGTAGCCGACGCCCTGTCTCGCCGCGATACTGAGCAGGCGGCCGACGATGTCCCGGAGCCGGGTGCCATGTGCGTCCGTTCTAGCCCGACGTTCGCCTTCATCGACGACATCCGGCGCGCCACGACACGGGCGCCAGACGCTCAGGACCTCCTCCGACGTTTGGGCATTGGAGAGCTACAAGTCCCGTGGCGCTTCGACGACGGTCTGCTGCTCCATGGCAGTTGGATTTTTGTCCTGGACCAGGATGACTTGTGCCATCAGATGCTCCTCCTGCGCACTCCGCAGGACACGAGGGTGTTCAGAAGTCACTTCATTGCCTACACGCTGATTTCTATATTCCATGCGATCGTGTGCTGGTGCAGGAATGGGTGCGCTCTTGCACAACCTGCCAGCACAACAAGACGGAGACTCGGCAGCCGGCCGGGCTGCTGCAGTCGCTCGAAGTACCATCCCAGGTTTGGGCGGACGTCTCCATGGACTTCATTGAGGGCTTGCCCAAGGTGGCTGGCAAGTCGGTGATTTTGACGGTGGTTGACCGCTTCTCCAAATATGCGCACTTCATCCCACTCGGCCACCCGTACACGGCGGCATCGGTGGCGCGTGTGTTCTTCGACGGCATTGTGCGTCTGCACGGGTTCCCCGCCTCCATCGTCAGTGATCGGGATCCCGTTTTCATCGACAACGTGTGGCATGACCTTTTTGGTAGGGCTGGAGTCAAGCTGCGCATGAGTACGGCATTCCATCCTCAGACCCACGGCCAGTCCGAGGTGGTCAACAAGGTGATCGCCATGTACTTGCGCTGCGTCACTGGAGATCACCCACGTGCTTGGGTGGTCTGGCTCTCCTGGGCGGAGTATTGCTATAACACCTCCTTCCACACCGCCCTCCGTTCCACGCCGTTTGAGGTAGTCTATGGGCGGCAGCCACCGCCCATCCTGCCATATGCGCCGGGGTCAGCCCAGACTAAGACGGCTGACGCCTTGCTCCGCAGCCGCGACGAGATGCTTGCTGAGGTGCGACAATGGCTTCTATAGGCGCAACAGCTGTCCAAGAAGTACTACGACGCCAGCCATCGCGACTTGGAGTTCACCGTCGGCGACTGGGTTTGGTTGCGCCTCCTCCACAGCACGGCACAATCCTTGGATCCCCGGGCCAAGCGCAAGCTGGGTCCTCGCTACGCCGGGCCGTTCCAGGTGCTGGACCGCATCGGCGCCATCGCCTACCATCTGAAGCTTCCCGAGGGCGCGCGCATCCATGATGTCTTCCATGTGGGGCTGTTGAAGCCTCACCGCGGCGAGCCACCGGCGGCCACAGGCACGCTGCCCCCCTCCTTGATGGGCGCATCCTTCCAGAGCCGGAGATGGCGATCCGAGCATTGCAGCGCAGGGGCGAGTGGTTCGTCAGGATCCAGTGGCGCGGGCTCTCAGAGGAGGACGCTACTTGGGAGCAGCTCGATGGTTTTCGTGATCACTACCCCGACTTCCAGCTCGAGGACGAGCTGTTTGCGCAGGCGGGGAGAGATGTTATGACCAGCATTCAGTACGCACGGCGTGGCTAGGCCTTTGGGCCAGGTGGGCCTTTTGGGCCGGCGTAAACATTGCTATGAACAGTAGAAGGATTAGTTAGAGATAATAGTACCGGATTGGGAGTCTAGTGTTAGGGGTCAAGTAAACCTCTCTATATAATGAGAGGAGTTGTATCAATCAAAAGCAAGCGGAAACATTATATTGTTTCCGGCTTCCTCAGGGAGCCGAACGCCCAAAACCTTAATCCCCTCGCTCTTTTTTTCTTCCTCCACACAACCAGCCACGGCGCCGATCCGCAGGCCCTCGCGGATCAAGCCTCGCCCTCCACCCTCTCACCCCTACGGTCTTCGATCGATCAGGGACCTATCCCGGGTTCCTATCAGGTAAGGCCATTGGTTTAGATTGCTTGCTGCTTGGAATAGTTGTTTATAAAAGAATACAACTTTCACAACCATAGCGATATTCTTAAAATATGGGTTAATATTGAACATGAAAGTCATGGCTCATCTTGTTAGATAGATTGCTTGCGTTTCAAGCGCCGACTTATCATTTTCCTCAGATTTGTGAATTTAGATTATGATTTCTACTGACCATATATTTTGTCGTTGCTGTTTCTGTCTAAGCAATATGTGTGATAAATAAAAGCATTTCCAGTGCGGTAAGGGATAATACCAGGATTTTTAGTGTCCTATATGTTTATGTTTCAATATCCTATATGTTTACCATAGGGTTTAATACTGGGATTTTCATGTTGGTTGATCAATTTTCAAGGATCCAATTAATACAAAATTTGTAGGATTCACTCGAGAAAGCAAGAAAATGCTAAAAATGTTGGTGCCCAATTTCACTTGTAGCTTTTAGATATCAAGAGGGACAGGTACTGAAAAATGGTATGTAGGAATTTGGTTGTTTTTTTGGAATAATTTTGACTTGGAACTATTGTTTTAACTCTATAGGTGAGAGGATCAGGTGGTTATGAAAAAAATTTGAGATCAATACTACCGAATCAGCTACCAATTCACTGGGGGACGTGGACATGGTATGTCTTGAAAAAGAATGTAGAGGCATTATCCCTGTAAGTTGAACTTTCTGCAAGTAATATTTGCTCAAGCACTATTTGTTTTCATGTTGCCACAGATTTTTTTGCTTGCAGCCATTTATAAAAGAATTCAACTATTCGATGCCCAAGAGTTGTGCTGACGGGAATACTGGAGTTTTTGTAAATGGCAGAGAGCTCCACCAGAAAGTTTTTTTTTGCTTGTAGGGAGGGTTCTTGCATGGGTTACTCCATTGAATGAGACACCTTGTCTATTTTCTGAAGGTATGTTTTCACACCTTTGTAGAGTATTAATTTCAATGATTACTTTCTTTGAAGTGCTTAAATTGCCAATAGAAATACATTTTCTTTCTTTAGATTCTTGGTTCATTGGTGTTTCTTGGATTACCGTGGCGATTATCGACGTCCTTCTTTCTATTAAATCAAGGTTAGACTGATGGTACCAGGATCATTATATGATTTACCATAAAACTGATGGTTGGGTGATTCGTTAGGTTCAAGGTATTCTAATTAATACTATTAGTTCTGGGATTGTTCGCCTGTAGTGAATGTGAAATCAGTAAAATCAAGGTTATGTTAGTAGCTGAACTGTTACTCTCATCGAGAGGATGACACTAGGAGAGTTGAGACAATTTTCTAGTTTTCGATTCACATTGCCATACCAACCCAAGGGGTTGGGGATACATATCTATAGGGTGCCAACCAGCCCAGCATATTCTAAGATGCTATTGTCCTAGATGCTAAGATGCTGTCCTAAGAGGGCAGCAAAAACCACCGGCATGTGTTGTCCTACAACTAGTCCAAGATGCTGTCCATAAGGGGCAGCAAGACCACCATGTGCTGCAGATCACAAGAGAGATGCTGCAGCACCACAAAGACCATAGTACAGAGATGAGAACCACTGTCCTAAACAAGAACTACCAGCCCCACAAAGACCAAACAGTACAAGGCTTATTCCAACATTCTCCCCCTAAGTCTTGTGCGTCGTCTTGTGGGAGGGTTGAACCATCCCGGTCCTGGAATAGAGCTCAAGGAACCCGATCATCCCGAGGGGCTCAGTGAGTAGGTCCGCAAGCTGATCCTTGGTGTTGATGTAGTTCACCTTGATACTCCCTTCCTCCAAGCAGCCTCAGATAGTAGAGACCGTGGTCAAGGGTCCCAGCAACATAGCGGATGATCCTTTTCATAGATTGCTGGTGCTCCGTTGTCGGTCACTGCATGAACCTACTAACGTAGCCAACGGAGAACACCAAGTCCGCTCGTGTGTGGGCGAGGTAGCGAAGGCTCCCCACAAGACGTCGGTACTGCGTAGCGTCCACCTCCTCCGTCGTCCTGTCGCGTCTTAGCTTCAGCCTCTCCTCCATTGGAGTGAGGGCCGGGTTGCAGTCGGTGAGCCCAGCCAGCTCAACGATGCGCTTGGCGTAGGCGATCTGTCGAAGTGTGATCCAGGAGGCATCCTGGTGCACCTTGATCCCCAGGTAAAAGGAGAGAGGCTCAATGTCACTCATATGGAAGGTGGCCTTCATCTCTTCCTTGAATGCCGCCACCTCCGCATCCTTGGTGCCGGTGATCACCAATTCGTCGACATAGACGCCCACCAACAAGGCATGTCCTCCGCTGCCCCGCCGGTAGAAGGTGCCTCGTGCGGGCTTTGCTCGAAGCCCATCTTCTTGACCGTGGAATCCAACTTGGCATTCCATGCCCTCGGCGCCTGCCGCAAGCCATAGAGGGCCTTGCGCAGGCGAAGCACTTTGCCCTCCTTGCCGGGGATCGCAAACCCCGGCGGTTGGTGCACATAGACCTCCTCCTTCAAGTCGCCGTTAAGAAACATTGACTTGACGTCCATGTGGTGGACACGCAGGCATCGTCGAAGTTGATCCCCTCCTGCTGCACGAACCCGCGTGCTACCACGCGATCCTTGTGCTTGACAACGACGCCGGCTTCATCACGCTTCAGCTTGAACACCCACTTAAGGGTGATCACGCGGTGGCCACGAGGGAGATCTGCAAGCTCCCAGGTGCGGTTCTTCTCAACCATGTCCATCTCTAACTGCATTGCGGCACGCCATGTCGCCTGTCCCTCGGCCTCTACGAAAGACCGAGGCTCGTCGTCGTCGCATGCAAGGTGCAACTGCGCCTCCAAGTCGTGAGACACCAGTCCTGGCACCGGCTGGTCACCGAGAAGGTCCTCCATCGTACGGTACCGCAACGACTCACCGTCGTAGTACGCATCGATGCGCTCCTCGTCGTGAGAAAGCGAGGTAGCAAACGCCACCGGGTTGTGCTCGAGATGAGCCGGTGCTGATGTAGACGTGCCCGGCGGAGTGGCTGTCGACGCTGGAGTACGTGGCGTCGCCGGCTGTGGTGGAGTCGCCGAAGGACTCGCTGCAGCTAGAGGTGGTGCTGGGGAGCGGGGTCCTGCCGAACGGATAGGCGTCGGAGTCGGTGAAGACGACGGAGAGCTCGCCACAATTTCAGTCGTGGCTGAGGAGCGTGGTGCTGCCGGAGTCGATAAGGCTCGGGAACTGGGGTAGGCATGCTCGGCGAAGAAGAGCTGCTTACTCCCCCCGCTCCCTCAAAGTGGACGTACTCAACAATGAAGTGTCCGTACGTTGGAGTTGAGCCATCGTCCACCGCCTTGTCCCATGCCCATCCTTGTCCTTCATTGAATTACACAATGTCGCGCCGTATGCACATGCTGTGTCGTCGGGTCGAGAATGCGGTAAGCCTTCGAGCCCTCCGCGTAGCCGATGAACACTCTCGGAGTGCTCCGGTCGTCGAGCTTGCTGACGTGGCCAAGCTCCTTGGCGAAAGCGAGGTAGCCGAAGACCCAAAAGTGGGAGACTGCCGGCTTGCGCACATGCCAAGCCTTGTACGGCATCCTGCCATCGAGCGCCTTGGTTGGCGAGCGGTTGAGGATGTAGACGACCATCACCACGGCCTCTCCCCTAAAAACAGCCATCCCCTTTGCTTGAGAAGGGCCCGAGCCATCCCCACAATCGTCTGGTTGCGCCGCTCAATGATGTCGTTTCTGTTGCGGACTGTACGACGCGGAGTAGTGGCGCTGAATGCCGCCGCTGGCGCAGTACGCCGCAAACTCGCCCCCCATGAACTCACCGCCGTTGTCTGTGCACGACACACGAAGCTTGCGGCCACACTCCTTCTCTGCAGTGGCTTGACGACGCTTGATAGCGTCTGCAGCAACCGCCTTGGTGTCAATGAGGGCCGCCCACATGTAGCGGGAGATGTCGTCGATGAGTAGAAGGAAGTAGCGCCGACCGCCAGTAGCCAGTGTGACGGGACCGCACAGGTCACCGTGCACCAACTCCAGCTTCTCCGTCGCGTGGTAGCTGGCTTGGTGCGGGAAGGGGAGTTGCCACTACTTTGTCAGCACGCAAGTGTCGCAGAACTGCTCCACGTGGTCAATGTGTGGCAAGCCCCGCACCATCTCCTTGGCACCGAGCTGCCTCAGGGCCTCAAAGTTGAGGTGCCCAAAGCGCTCATGCCACCGCCACGCGTCATCGCCTCTTCGAGCTGCAAGATAGAGGGGCTGCACCACCTGTGCATGGATCATGTAGAGGCGGTTGCTCCCCCTACTCACCTTGGTGAGAAGTCAACGATGAGGATCCTAGATCCGCAACACCCCACGCTTGATCTCCACGTGTGACCCATTCTCATCCAGCTATCCCAAGCTGATGATCGAGTTGCGCAAAGCCAGGATGTAGTAGACACCGGTGAGCACACGGTGCTCGTCGGTCTTCACCTCGAAGATGATGGTTCCGGCACCCTCGACCATCATGGCAGAGGCATCCCCGAACTTGACAGAGCCCCTCACCGCGGTGTCATGGTCAGAGAAGTACTCGCGTCGTCCGGTCATGTGGTGAGTGGCGCCGGTGTCGAGGTACCATCTGTCGGTCTTCTCCTCGCTCACGTCCTTAGGACGTGAGCACGCGACTCATTGAGGTGGAGAAGCACGGTAACGTCCCACATGGGAGGGGAGTGTAGCTCGACACTCCCGTACATCAGGCACAGGGCCGGCTCATCATTGGCCTGAGCCTGCGCGACATGGACCTGGCCGCCGACTTGGCGCTTCGGCTGCTTGCAGTCCTTGACCCAATGGCCAGTTCTGCCACAGTTGTGGCAGGTGTTGTCGCGGGAGTCCTTGCGCTTGCTGGCGCCGCCACCCTAGGAACCTCGGTGGACCTTGCGCGGCTTGCCGGAGTTGCAGTGCTTGAGCTCGCCTGTCGAGGAGGAAGACTCCCCCTTCCTCCTGTCACCTTGGCAGGCCTACCACTGTTCCCGAGTGAGGTGAAGCTTCCTGCCAATGGTGATGGGCCCCGAGTAGTGCTGGGGCTCATCGTTGTCGACGACCTTGAGGCAACCAATTGCCTCCTCGATCGACATCGTGGAGAGGTCCAACACAGACTCGGTCGAGTGAGCGATCTGCCGGTACTTCTTGGGGACTCAGTAGAAGAGCTTCTCGACATCTCTCTCCTCTCGTAGGTGTCATCGCCGTGCTGCACAATCTTCTACAGCAGAGAGTCGAGACGGAGAGCAAAGTCATCAACATCCTTACCTCGCTTGAAGGCCAGGTTCTCCCACTCCTTGTGGAGTGCTTGCAGAGTGGACTTGCGGGCGCGGTCACTGTCGATGTGAGCCGCCGCAATGGCGTCCCAACAATCCTTGGCATTGTGCTTGTGGGAAAGCGAGAACTGCATCTCGGGCGGGACTGCGGTGATGAGAGCATCCAACGCCCGTTGATCCTCATCGTAGTCGACGTCGCCGGACTGGACCGCCTCCCACATGTGCCGCACTTGAAGCTTGATCTTCATGAGTGCAGCCCACTCGACGTAGTTGGTCTTGGTGAGGGTAGGCCACTTGGTGGTGGACCACCCTACACCAGGACCGATGTCCCTGACCACCGTCCGGACCGCGTAGGCGGCGACGCCGCGGGGAGCGCCTGCCATAGGAGCGCCACCACCGGGCGCGCCTCCCATAGGAGTGCCGCCATCGGGCGTGCCTCCTGCTGGAGCACCACCGCCATGCGCGGCCACCATGACGTTGTCCTACAACTAGTCCAAGATGTCCTTGGGGGGCAGCAAGACCACCATGTGCTGCAGATCACAAGAGAGATGTTGTAGCCCCACAAAGACCATAGTACAGAGATGCTAACCACTGTCCTAAACAAGGACCAGCAGCCCCACAAAGACGAACAATACAAGGCGTATTCCACAGGTTAGACTATTGAGAGGAGCCAATGAAATAGAAAAATGGTATGAATCTCAATAACACCATCATGGTAGTTATTTCTATGTCAATCTCTGAAAGCAATTAGCAGTGATGTGCTATAATCCACTGTACTAATGCCTATTGTTGATTACTTCATTAAATTTAGTATATGAAACGACAGAATGTATGCCCATTATGGTCTTGTTTGTTAGTAAGCATTATGGCCAAGTGAGTGTCAGTGAGCATTTTGATTTGTTTTCTTTCCATACCATTACAGGTTTGTCTTTATGCCAGTAAGCATTATGGCCATTGTGGTGTGCTTGAAAGGCAGCTATACTCGGGTAATTTGCTACTCTTGTTTGTGAACTTACTTTAGCACCTGAGGGTTATTGTGATGCTTCATTTGCTACCTTGGCTCAATCATTAAATTAGTTTAGGAAATTTTCATGTCATCACAAACAATGAAGACTAACTTTCAGAACAAAACCCATAATTGGTGCTTATTAATTCAGGTATTGCCAATATGACATAGCTGTGGCTACTGAATGTGTATTTAAACCCATCCATGCATTACTAAAATGTATGTTCTTTGGATGATGACACAATTACCACAGTATTATTGTACACACTTCTGATTTCTTGATGCACCTCGATTTTATGCACCTCGAATTATTTTACACACGATGTTTTCCTTCTAACTTGTAGTGTTATATTACCAGACACATTGCATTGAATATTACGATACATTTTTACATTGATCATTTTAGTTGTTTCCTTTGCAAATATTGCCTGCTAATTAGTATTTGGTGATATGCTCTTTTCAGTTTGAGGAATCAGAAGATGCCAGGAACAAGCAGATTGGATTGAAAATTTGGAGAAGGCAGCAAAGAAGACTAAGGGTTTTGGTCATTACATAGCTTTTTTTTGTTACTTCTCTATGATGAAATGACTATCATTTGTTGTTTGGTGTGACCTGGACCTATGAATTTGAGAATGAGTCAGGAAGCAGTGATTTTGTGGAATTTTGTCATTAATGTGTGTATTTGGGCTTGGCCCACAAATGACTGCTCATTTTATGGGCTAGAAGGCCCATGTTGAAAATAAGGCCTGTAAAAAAATATGGGCCTAAATTGAAATGGGCTTTGTGCAAAGCAAAATAATTGTTACCATAAAAGAAAAAATGCTTTACAATTGGGCTTGGCCCACGAATGGCTGCTCATTGCATGGGCCTTCCTGGGCCATCAAATATTTTTGACGAACCGAATCGTCACAAAGATGATGCCACATCAGCTCCTAGTCACATGCCACGTCATCCGCACACAAGGTTTAGTGACGTTTTGTATGTATTTAACAATGAAAAGCTGGTGTTATAATTTAGTGACGATGTAAGAATCGACACAAAATTTACGACGAAAAAATGTATATTCGTCATTGAATACATTTTATTACGGGGTATAGATGACGAACGAATTTTCGTCATGTGAGTGTTACAAATTGTAAAAGGTGATATAATTTCTACTTCCTGTGACATAAATAAAATTTTATAAAACCCCACATGTATTGTAGTGGCTGCAGCAAGCTCGGACAGCTGCCGGCGCTGCACGCTCGAGGCGATCGAGTGCTGAGAGTGCCCTACGGACATGGCGCGCTGCAGGGGGGACTGCTGCTGCACCGGGAGGAACCTCCATCTGACGAGCTGCTGCTCGCCTGCACGGAGGGGTGAGGAGAGTGGACAGGGGAAGCCGGTGTTGCTGCCACCGGTTGGGGCTGCTGGTGGGCTGGAGAGGGAGTTGAACAAGAGATGTTCAGGCTGCAGGATAGAACGGCTCTGATACCAGTTGTTAGTAGCTGAACTATTACTCTCATCGAGAGGATGACACTAGGAGAGTTGGGATAATTTTCTGGTTTTCTCTTCACAATGTCATACCAACCCAAGGGGTTGGAGATACATATTTATAGGCTGCCAACCAGCCCAGCATATTCTAATATGCTAGTCTAAGATGCTACCGTCCTAGATGCTAAGATGCTCTCCTAAGAGGGCAGCAAAAACTACCAGCATGTGCTGTCCAACAACTAGTCCAAGATGCAGTCCTTAAGGGGCAGCAAGACCACCATGTGTTGCAGATCACAAGAGAGATGTTGCAGCCCCACAAAGACCATAGTACAGAGATGCTAACCGCTGTCCTAAACAAGGACCAACAGCCCCACAAACAAACGAGCCCCACAAAGACCAACAGTACAAGGCTTATTCCAACAGGTTAGACAATTGAGAGGAGCCAATGAAATAGAAACATGGTATGAATCTAAATAAAACCATCATTGTAGTGATTTCTATGTCAATCTCTGAAAGCAATTAGCAGTGATGTCCTAATGCATATTGTTGATTACTTCGTTAAATTTAGTATATGAAACGACAGAATGTATGCCCATCATGGTCTTGTTTGTTAGTAAGCATTATGGCCAAGTGAGTGTCAGTAAGCATTTTGATTTTTTTCTTTCTATACCATTACAGGTTTGTCTTTGTGCTGGTAAGCATTTTTCCAGTGTGGTGTTATTGTGATCTGCTATACTTGGGTAATCTGCTACTCTTGTTTGGGAACTTACTTTAGCACCTGAGGGTTATTGTGATGCTTCATTTGCTACCTTGGCTCAAACATTAAATTAGTTTAGGAAATTTTCCTGTCATCACTAACAATGAAGACTAACTTTCAGAACAAAACCCATAATTGGTGCTTATTAATTCTGGTATTGCAAATATGACAGCTGTGGCTACTGAATGTGTATTTTCATCGGTATCATAAGCATCAGATAGCTTGGCTTGATGAAGTCATACTAAAATTATCCTCAGGTAGATTGGAAAGGACTTGTTCACCATGGACTTATTTTAGACTCTTTTCATGATAAATTTCTGTTGGCATTCTTTCAGTGTTATTTATGATTTAGGAGAACAGAACTGTTACTTGCAACATCCCATTTGCAACTGACAAAGTGTATCTGGTATCCCTATTTCCAGCTATACATTTTTGTTTCCAAGATTATATGATTTCCTGAACGACATAATGTCATGCTAGGTCACCATATATCTTTTTTTTTAATTCGGTATCATAATTCGCATATACAATTTTATCAGCCGGAAATGTTGCTCAATACCTCTTGACTTATGTGCTTTCTTTTAGTGAAGATCAGTTAGGAAATTTATTAACCAGCTAAACTTGCTTGGAGTTGAGATGTTATGAATGGGCAGATTAAAAGGTCTTAGAACTATGCCATATTGCCCTTCACGATTTTTTTTGTGTTCCTAAGAGCAATGAAGTGCATAGCTATTGACCAAGCATTTTGCACTAAATTTCTTAGGATTCTAAGGCTCAGGTTTTTCTACGATCTGTTGCGATTTTCATGTTATGCATATATTGAATTTTGTGAGCCTCTTAGTCACAGCACTTTGTGAAATTTTGTGGGCATCTTCAAATTCATCTGTACTATAGAATACCAAACAAGATGCTTGGTTCTAATTGTATGCAGACTTGATGTTTGATAAACATTAGTGTTTCTGTATAGTAGAGACATGGAGGTCGAGATCACGCGGTGCCAGAAACCTGGGCGCATGGACCACACGGCCGGGACCCTCAGCTCACGGGCCTGGAGGTCGAGATCCGATCCACAACGCTCAGGTGACGAGGGCGGGACGGCTAATATCCGATGCATGGCGCCTGTTGGATAAATGCCCTAGAGTCAAATTTGATTGGATCCACTAATGGGCTTTGATAGATTTGATCCATTAAGGTACTAGAGTCTTGATGGGCCACAAATGTTGAAAGCCCATTAGTGACCTCTATATATACAGGGTGGAGGGAGGGGAAAACCTAATTCGCTACAGTACCGCGGGTGAACAGTAGCCACGCGCTACGGTAATTCCTACAGCCCCACCTCCATCCATATCCTGCAGATCGTGGTCATTCGTGAGGTGCTAGTACACCTACGTTTGCCGTTCCATCCTCGTACATGTGGATACCTCAGAGGTGCTGCGCTTGGAGCACAATGACAAACCGCACGTGCAGGACCATACGGACGTGAGCAACTGCATGGCACTGCCACTTTGACGCGTTCGTCTACATTGAGACGGCTTCCGCTGCATCTGCGCGTCTAGTGGTAACGATCTGTCATCTATAACTGTTGTTGTTCCTGTTTTGGGGTAAATGAGTTTTTGTATGTGCTAGCGTAGCCTCCTCGTTTCCCTTCGATGGTATCATGAGCCATAGCTATCTCGTTATAGGTTCGGATATGTGCATATGGAGATATGCTTGGTTGTAGATGAGTCTTTGATTGGTTCGTGATCTTTGCTATGATGGTCGTGGAACGAATTGCTCCTACCAGTCGGAATTCCGCCATCGGAGCTAAGTGATACACCTAAACCCAGTCATAGTGAGATGGAGATCAATTGGAATGGACGAATCGAACTTAGGTCAACGGCCAGGCGCATGGTGATGCGCAGTGGTGTGGATTGGATCTACTACCGGGCCGAGTTTTACGCGAAAAACAGGCCATTCGTAAAACAGCCATAACTTTTGCATACGACCTCGGATTGAGACGATTTTTATATAAAAATTCATCTACAGAAAATTTTACATCCGATTTGCTGAATTTAGATTTGCGAAAAATGGCCAGAAAGATAGAGGTTTCAACTATTTAAGTTTGGACGTCGGAATCGGCTAACTTGTTTTTACAAATTCATGTGATTGGTATGGCCCTATGTGTATGTGATGCATGTATGTAATTAACCATGACCTACGTGTTGTGAGTACGGCAATACGGCTGGAGCCATATGTATTGTCAATTCATTGTAATGGCCTGCGTGCCAACTTGTGATGTTGTGTCTTCTACGTAACTAGTTATCGGTAGTCTAGTTTTGGAGCAATCATCGCTTGAAGGAAGGCACACATGGACCATGGAGATGGAGATCATCATGGTGGATAGATTTAATGGAGATGGAGATCGCCATATGTAATGGGCCATACCGTGTCACATACATGTGAATGTCGTCTTTACTGTTTTACTTCTATTCATGCGTTACTAGCGATTTTATGCTTGCGATGATAGAAGTAGAATGATCCCTCGCAATGTTTAGGTTTGAATGCCCCCCAACTTAACCTTGCACCATCACATGTCTTGCACAATTAGTGGTGGGTCTATGAAATTAGAGTGCCACTAGTTTTCCTAGACTAGATGGGTTCGTATTGGATAATTACTCGCATAAAGGGTTGGTCAACTTAGACAAGGTCATCTTAACGGTTAAGGACCTTAGGGCATAAATATTGGGCACCGAGACATAGAGATGTCACCCAACAACATGAGTCATATATGATATGATTAGCAAAGAGGTTCTTACCGATCTACAATGTCTTCTAGTGGTGATGCTAAAGCTCACTAGTGGACTTGTTAGTTCTAGGTCCTGAATCACTAAGTATCAATGGAGGGATATTGATTTTAGTGGGAGTAGATTCTGTTAAATGCTTAACATAATTTATTCCATCATGGATGCATTATCTTACTATTTTGCATTATTCTGTTGTAGATCAATGGCACCTAGTAACACCACATCATTTACTTTGCATTCGGTCTTTGAGAAGGACAAGTTGAATGGAACAAACTTTGCGGATTGGATCCGTAACTTGAGAATTGTTCTTAGGGCTGAGAAAAAGGAAAACGTTCTAGCACCCCATTACCAGCAAAAGGTGACATTAAGAAAAGCGCGGGCAGTAGCCATGTGATGGCAATCTAGAACAAGCCTACCTTTAAGAAGAAAGGTAATTCTTTGAAGAAGGGCAAGGCTAAAGATGGGATATCTAAGCCAGCACCCAAGGCTAAAGCTGGACTAGCTAGTACACTTCATGTTTATGTTACAGACATTTTCCTCACTGATTCTAGTATTAATTCCTGGGTATTTGATACCGGATCGGTTGCTCATATTTGCAATACGATGCAGGGACTAATAAGAAGTAGAAGCGTGGGAAGAGGAGAAATTCATTTCCGCGTGGGCAATAATGCAAGAGTTGCTGCGTTGACCGTTGGGACGATGCAACTTCACCTCCCGTCAGGATTTATTATGGAGTTGAATAATTATTATTTTGTTTCTAGTTTGAGTCGAAACACTGTATCTCCTTGATTTTTGATGAAGGATGGTTATTCATTTACGAGTGAAAACAATGATTGTGTTATCTCTAAGAATGGCATGGTTGTGGCTCTTGCATCCATTGTGAATGGGTTATTTATTTTAAATCTTGATGATTCACCTATCCGTAATATATGTGCTAAAAGGCCTCGGCTAGATGATTTGAACCATATCTATATGTGGCATTGTCGTTTAGGTCATATAAGTGAGAAGCGCATGAAGAAACTCCATTCTGATGGACTTTTAACTTCGTTTGATTTTGAATCATACGAGACATGCGAAGCTTGCTTGCTAGGCAAGATGACCAAGGCAGGACAGGTTTTCCTTAGAGGACGCAAGACTTGTTGGAACTCGTACATACGGCTGTGTGTGGACCAATGAGCACGACAACTAGAGGTGGATTTCAGTACTTCATAACTTTCACTGATGATTTTAGTAGATATGGCTATGTGTACTTAATGAAGCATAAGTCAGAAACTTTTGAAAAGTTCAAGGAGTTTCAGCATGTAGTTGAAAATCAACGTGGCAAGAAAATTAAGGCCTTGCGATCTGATCATGGAGGCGAGTATTTGAGCCACGAGTTTAGCACTCATCTAATGAGTTGCAGAATTGTTCCACAGCTTACGCCACCTCGAACACCTCAGAGGAACGGTGTGTCCGAGCGACGTAATCAAACCTTGTTGGACATGGTACGATCAATGATGAGCCAGTCAGACCTACCGTTATCGTTTTGGGGTTACGCTCTAGAAACAGCAGCTTTCACACTAAATAGGGTACCGTCTAAGTCCGTGGAGAAGACACCATATGGGATATGGACTCGCAAGATTCCCACTTCGTCTTTTCTGAAAACTTGGGGTTGTGAAGCATATGTCAAGTGACTTCAGTCGGACAAGCTTACACCCAAGTCGGACAAGTGCATATTCGTGGGATATCTAAAGGAAACAATTGGGTATTATTTCTACAACCGATTAGAGGGCAAAGTGTTTGTCGCTAGGAACGGTGTTTTCTTGGAGAAAGAGTTTCTTAAAAGCGAGAAAAGTGGACAGTACGTGTATCTTGAAGAAGTTCGAGATGCGCCTACAAGGCAAGACTCTACGAGTGATGCTAATGTAGCAGAACAAGTTGAGGCACTTGTGGCAAGAGAAGAACCGCCACAACCACGAAGGTCGGAAAGGCCACGTCGCGCAACTAATAGAATGAATCTCCTAGTTCCGGGAGAGCGCGACATATTGTTGATGGACACTGATGAGCGTAGGACCTATGCGGAAGCTATGATGGTCCCAGATTCTGAGAAATGTTCACATCCACAAAGCACGACTTGTTGTAAAAGGTTTTTGACAAGTTCAAAGAGTTGACTACGACGAGACATTCTTGCCAGTAGCGATGCTTAAATCTATTCGGATCATTCTAGCAATAGCTGCATATTTCGATTGTGAGAATGACAGATGGATGTCAAAACAACTTTCCTAAATGGGAACCTGGATGAGGATGTATATATGATACAGCCCGAAGATTTTGTCGATCCAACTAATGCTGAACAAATATGCAAGCTTCAGAAATCCATATATGGGTTAAAGCAAGCATCTCAGAGTTGGAACCTTCGTTTTGATGAGGTAGTCAAAGGATTTGGCTTCCGTCAGAATGAGGAAGTGGCTTGTGTTTATAAGAAGGAAAGTGGGAGCTCTGTCGCATTTCTAATCTTGTATGTGGATGACATATTGTTGATTGGGAATGATATTCCTATGCCGGAATCCATTAAGACTTCACTGAAAAATAGTTTTTCTATGAAGGACTTAGGGGAAGCCGCATATAGAGATAGATCGAGGAGGCTTATAGGATTAAGCCAGATACTTATATTGACAAGGTGTTGAAAAGGTTCAACATGGAACTGTCCAAGAAAGGGTTCTTGCCTATGTCACATGGCGTACACCTCAGCAAGACCCATTGTCCTTCGACGGCTGATGAGCGGGAGCGCATGAGTAAGATTCCCTATGCTTCGGCAATTGGATCTATCATGTACGCCATGATAAGTACTCACCCAGATGTCTCATATGCTCTAAGTGTTACGAGCAGACACCAGTCTAATCGATGTGAAAGTCACTGGACAATGGTAAAAAGCATTCTTATGTACTTTAGAAGGACTAAAGATGTGTTCCTAGTCTATGGAGGTGAGGAGGAGCTCATTATAACATGTTGCACTGATGCTAGTTTCCAAACTAATCCACAAGATTCAAAGTCGCAATCAGGATTTGTGTTCACAATAAATGGTGGTGCTATTAGCTGGAAAAGTTTTAAGTAGGATACAGTGGCTGATTCTACGACGGAAGCCGAGTACATCGCAGCTTCTAAAGCGGTGAAGGAAGGTGTTTGGATGAGAAAGTTCCTCATTGAGCTTGGTGTGTTTCCTAATGCATCTAGCCCAGTGGAACTCTACTGTGACAACAATGGGGCAATTGCGCAGGCTAAGGAGCCTAGGAATCACTAGAAAAACAAACACGTACTGCGGAAGTTTCACCTCATTCGAGAGGGGGTGAGATAAAGATATGCAAAATACACATGGATTTGAATATTGTTGATCCCTTGACAAAGGCTCTTCCACAGCCTAAGCATGAGTCGCACATGAGAGCTATGGGTATTAGATATTATCTAGATTAGCTCTAGTGTGAGTGGATGATTGTATTGTATCTATGATATATCATTTATTTATTGAATATCCATGAAAGGCAACTTGTATATGATTGGCAAATATGTGAATTGTTTGTGAAACTCTTTACTTGTATGGTTATTCTAATGATTGTCCCTAATCTGATTAGCACATGTATTAGATGATGACTATGTTGCACAAGTCATGGACATGGAGATGTCAAACTAATAATGTGGGCACATGTATGACATGGGGCTGGACTGACCCAACATGAGATTTTGTTATATAGTTCTCTCTTTACACAATGCGTATGCTTTGTCCTAAGACCTGAGATTATCGCATCTACTCAAGATGTGAATTGACCTACTTAGGGACTACCAAACGCTACTCCGTAACTAGGTAGTCATAAAGGTAGTTTTCGGATTTGTCATGAAGCATGCTGTGAGGCATGGTCAATCAAGATGGGATCTTTGGGCCCCTCGAGTGATCGGATCAAGAAATGCATGGCCGTGCTAGGTTAAGTGTTAACCTCTTAAAGTATCCGACTCACAGGTTTGAGAAATAGAGGTCGACTTGGACTTAGACCAAATATCGTGAGGCAAAGGGAATAGCTTGTACGCACAGTTGTGGTGGTTCGTCTGATATGATCTTTACGTTCGCATGGAAGTTGACATGTCTTGCTAGAGGCCGCTATTAACTATTGGACCGAGTAAGAGTACTCGGGACATGTCTATGTGTGCGTGAACCCATAGGGTCACACACTTAAGGGGTTTGGAATATTAAAAAGCTTGCTTATGTGATTGTCTCTAGTGTAAATGGGAGACTGTTGGATATATGCCCTAGAGCCAATTTCGTTTGGATCCACTAATGGGCTTTGATGGATTTAATTCATTAATGTACTAGAGTCATTATGGGCCATAAATGTTGAAAGCACATTAGTGACCTCTATATATACGGGGTGGAGGGAGCGGAAAACCTAATTCGCTACGGTACCCGCGCATGAACAGTAGCCGCTGCTACAGTACCACGGGTGAACAGTAGCCGCGCGCTACAGTAATTCCTGCAGCCCCACCTCCATCCATGTCCTGCAGATCGCAGTCATTCGTGAGGTGGTGCTAGTATAGCTACATTTGGCGTTCCATCCTCATATGTGTGGATACCTCAAAGGTGTTGTGCTTGGAGCACAAGGACGAACCGCACGTGCAGGACCAGACGGACCTGAGCAACTACACGGTACTGCCACTTCGACGCATTCGTCTACATCGAGACGGCTTCCGCTGCGTCTGCGCTTCTAGCGATAACGATCCGTAATCTGTAACGGCTGTTCCTGTTTTGAGGTAAACGAATTTTTGAATGTCTGGCGTAGACTCCTCGTTTCTCTTCAGCGCCAAGCTGGAGGAGAGGTTGAGGTCTCGCGGATGCAGCGTACGAGGAAACCAGAGAGAGGTACCTGAGATATGGATAAAACCAGAGAGTGAGGGCCACATGCAATGCATTGAACCAAAGAATCACCGCAGTCATTTTCTTTCGTTCATGTTTGACTTCGTTTTCTTTCAGCTTCAGATACGTCTACATTTTCTCATCCAGGACATGCTTACTGAAAAGACTAACAATGCAACTTTCAGTTACATGATCGTTGATGAAAATGGTGGGCTAAACCAAGCGCAAGGCAGAAGTCAAGCTTCCCGAGAGGTAAACATCCCTCCCTTCAATCCATGCCTTCGATGTCAATTTAGATTTTGTTCACACCGAATAATCAAACTGCTTGAACATTGATTTTATTTTCCAAGAAGTGACATCTAGCATGTCAGAATCGTATTTATATAAAAATTAATAAACAAGGAGCATTCCTGGAACAAAATTCTTTCTCTGATGACTATAAATTGATAATGCCTTCACTGCTGTTGCAGCTATGAGATGCTCTGCGAGTTCTTCAATTGCCTAGCGAGCTCCACCCGGCTACGCTCCATATGAAGGGTCAGTTTCCCAACAATCTGCCCTAGCTTCCAGCATTTATCATAGCAGTATACAAATTTTATTTCACAAGTACAACAGCTGCTATGTTGGGTTATTATATATATTTCGTTACCTAGTTTTGCTAATTCTGTCACCACGAGATTTATGTACAGCCATCCACTGCAAAAGGGCATCGCCGACGGCTGCTCATCACAACATAAGTTAGGGTATGGATTTTGCTCTTATTTTTTTTTGTTCTGGGAGACGTGTGGAGATTGCTTTTCTTTTGCTTCCTGGATGTTGATTTGGCTCTACGAATAGAGTAGGGTATGATTAGGTTATTGGGTGTGGAGTGGATGGAGATTTAGCTTCTCACGCATCTAGCACATGAGCTTTAGTTGCTTCGATTTGCTTGCTTCATAGTTGTCGATTTTGCCCATACTCATCAGGTGCAGGGAGCTTCTATTGCTTCATTTGCTTGCTTCCTGAAGATGTTATACGAAAATACGTGAGTTACCTATGGCGCAGTCATGGCCAAGCTCTGCCTCTACAGCAAGGTAAAGTTAACTCATGTATCACAATAGCATTTAGAGACTTCCCGTTGGTAGATAATTTTGCTCATGTCGAAATTTATTCATAGGATATGATATTGTTTCTTGGCATTTCTTTTCATTTATCTATATAAAATATTAAAAACTTTTAGCATGCTTTGTATCACTGCAGTTTAATTATTTTAATTCTTGTTGCTATTTAGAGTTCAAATATTTTAATTCTATACAGTAGAGACAAATATAAGGGGAAAAACCCATGAATTTTGAAAGGGAGTATCACTGCAGTTAGGTACATCCAGTGCCTCCATATTCTTGTGACAATGCATGGTAGGGAAGGATCGATATTGGCATCTTCCTGGTAGGGGGTCTTGTGGTTCAGGCATTTAACTATGAACCATGTTTCATTTTTTTTATAGTGCATTGCAAAAGCGATAGAGTTGCAAAATATAAGGACTACCTTAGCTTATAATAACCAGAATCTAGCAAAGCTCAATACTTTGGCTTATAATAACCAGAGTCCTGAGTTTAACTGAGATAGTCGTCATCGGTCATCCTTAGAATTAATTGACTTATCTGTCTGTTGTTTTTTGCAGACCTTTTCTCAAAGTTTGTAGATGTTAAAGAAAAATTGCTTATGAACTGCCAAGAAAGTAGACCACTTGTTCTTTCAGTTGTGTTTATGAGTTCATTGCTCTAACATGCTGCCTTTTAACAGGGAAGAAGGAGATGACTACTCTGGTTGAACAACAGAAAACATTTTCAGAGAAGGATAGCAAATGCAGAAGAATCTTTGAAGAATTGGAGATGAAGAAGGCTGGTGAGTCTCTGTTGCGGTTGCAAAACATTAGATCGACATTGACTCAAGTGCACTAGCAATCGGAACTTACACGTTATCGGTAGAAATTGGGCTATGTATGTTATGATTTGTATAATGTCCATAGCTAGCAACTTGAAAACTGACCTTGGTTACATACTGATATAAAATGGGGCTATGTCTGATGAGCTAGCTGCTTGAAATGGTTGTTTAAAAAAATTACAACTTTTGACCAACATAGCAACATTCTTAAAATATGGTTTACTTTTTATCATGAAGGTCAGGGTTGATCTTGTTGCTGGACAGGTTGCTTGTATTTCAAGCTGTCGAGGTACTGAGGTAGCATTTTACTCAGACTTGAGAATTTAGACTATGGTTTCTACCGAGCAATTGTATTACTTCTTTTACTGCCTATGGTATTCAGACTGAAATATGTGTTGCTTAAGCTATGGGCTGGCTAATCAACTGGACGGCAAGATGCCGCATGATGGAGCATCCTGAGTTGTTCAGACCTGAAAAGGCAGAGATTCAAAATGCTGGTGTGAGGTGGAAGGCGTCTGAATGTAACACTCTAAAATCTAATTTTGAGGGAGCCCTTATGCCAGGTAAAAGCACTGGTTGATTGTGTATAATTATTAGGGATGATATGGGTCAGTTTATAGTTGCAAAGGCCGAAAGGGTGCAGCATGTGTGTGATGCTTTCGAAGGTGGAACTCTATACAGTGTTGGAGGCAATTAATTTGACAATGGACCTGGGAGTTGTTAATCTCACTATCGAGTCGGATGGTTTATAATGTCCAAACAATAGAAACAAGGGAGGACGACAATTCACACGTGGTTCAGGAAATGAAGACCATTTAGTACGACATGTTCTGCTAAGGCAATGTAACAGCCGCTCATGAATTAGCTCAAGCAGGCTTGTGTGGTTGATGATCAACCTTATTATTTTGGGATGTGCATATTCGAGAATGTGTTGCCGACATTGTAACGGCAAAATCTCTCAAACATTTCAGTAATAAAGTCCAAGTTATTACTTTCTAAAAAATAAAGATAAGATTAAATATTTACATGTCAGTTGTTTCTTTAAGTATAATAAGGATATTGATTTTTATATCTCACAAATTATAAAAATGATTGTTTTATTATAGGAGAAACTTATTATTATTATACGTATAGAACGCGCCGTGCATGCAGCATTACTAGTTGTGTGAAAAAGCTAAGCAACATAAAAAAGTTTGAGTGTGCCCACATCAATTACGTTACATGCATGGATTACTAAAGATGCTTTCAATTATCTTAGAAGGTGAAGGTCAAGGAATGGTAGGCCAAACAAGAATTTTTGCTTTCCTTTTGGATACCAACAGCCTCCAACGAAATGTTTCCTTTTATGACTGTACTATAATATAGTGCTTTATTAACGAGGATACGATTGGTCCATGTTATTAGTTTTTTTGCCCATTTTGTTCTCTGGTTGAACCCTACTCCATCCCACGAGGAATCTGGATGAATGTTTGTCCAAATTCATATTTAGAATTGCATTTATTCTGTAACGGAGAGAGTATTGGATTCAATTCATTCTATTTTGTAGACTTACTGATCCGACCAATAAAAATACATCACAAGAACAATAGAGGTATGGTTTAGTCTCAACGATTCTTTATACACCATTGACATCTATCAAATGGATGAAAATAATAGAGGTATGGTTTAGGTCCTTACCTGTGTGATGCTAAATTCTTGTTTACTGAATCTAAAACTGTTGCCGACTATGTTTTTTACAAAAAATATATTCACCGCCACACATACATTAAGTATAATATTTTTTACTAGATTTTCTAAAAACACATACACGTGCCACATGCACCTCTACTATAAATTTAGATGAAGTATATATTATTTTCTTTATTTTTTTAATCATATCAACATTTATAATAGCTATGGATAGATTTTTGTTGTTTCATGGGTTAATATTCTGCGCGTTTTCTTACACACGTGCGTGCCGCACGTGCAACCAACTAGTTCACAAAAATTATTCAACAAAATGTAATGCCTAAATCAGAAGCCAAGCATCTGCATTCCCCTTTTATTTGCAAATTAAAACACAGACAAGTACTCCCTTCGTTTTGGTTCATAAGGCAACACCTCACTTGGCATGGTCTCCTAAATTATACTTTGACTATTTCTTATATTATATTATTTATTATTATAAGTTTATAACCATTGGGTAGTACATTTGATTAAAAATTCAAACATATCAAGCTTGCATTATAAAAGTTAAAAAAATATTGGCTAAATTATTGGTCAAAGATTGCACAGTTTGAATCTTGATATCTATGTGCGTCTTACAAAGAAAATGGAGGGAGTAGGATGTAGAAACGCTATAATTACCTTTCAAGCTAATACTACTTCGGTTTCAAAATAATATTCGTTGTTGACTTTTTTTCATGATCTTTGACCATTCGTCTTATTCAAAAATTTTGTTCAAATATATAAACCAATAAGTCTTTCTTGAAGCATATACGATGATAAAGCAAGTCACGTATAAAATAAATGATACTTGTGAAATTTTTTGAATAAGACAAATGGCCAAATGTTAAATGAAAAAGTCAACAACGGATAGTAATTTGGAACGGATGTAGTATAAATTAGGGAATTTCCCAAGTCCAACGCCAACTTTGCAAAACTCAAATATAAATGTCGCTTAATGACTTTTACTATAATATGAAATTGAAAAGAAACTGAAAAGATTGAGATTACGTATGGCGTTTCAGCCGTTTGGCGTTTGCCCATCCAGTTCGAACAGCTGTAGCACATACCACATATACACATTTAACTACTCCGTATTAAACTTTTTATAGGTTGAGCGTACATAGGCAAAGTTCAAAAAAAAAGATGAGATTACGTATGCATTGCACATGGTGCCCAATTGGGTTCAAGCCCAGTTCGACTCCGAATCTTATATCTGGCCTGCTGCCCGGCCGATCCGATTCCGACCCCGACCGACGTGGGGACGGCACGCGAACAGCTATAAACGGATCGCTGTTTCTTCCTTCTCTCCCAAATCAAAGATCGAAGGCCACAGCCTGACAGCCAGCAGCCAGGTCCCAAATCCCTCTCGCCTAAAGCAGCCCAGATCTCTCGGCGAGGCAAGGAGTTCAGACCAACCGATGGCCGACGTCGAGTGTCAGCTGAGGGCCTCCCCAATCAAAAGAAAAGGCGGAGTCTTTGGCCGGTGAGGATTGTTCGCTGAAACAGCGCGCCACCAAAAGGATCGATTGTTTCGAGGGTGAGAAGGGGGCGGCGGCACCGGTGTTCACCGGTCCTCCAAAAAAGATGTGGCGGCTGCCGCACGAGGAGGTCGACTGGATCCTTGTTGGAACCCAGGACTACACACACGTCCTCACAGCTCGCTGGATGCAAGGAAGAAGATGAACAATGGACTTCGGCGACGAACGCCGCGGCCGACGCGACGGTCTGTATCTTGGCTTGTTTATTTTTGCTAGACTCGGCAGCTGAAATGAAGGAGTACAGAGGTGTCTTATAGGTCCGGGGACACACCAGGAGCTGGCCTCCATGCCGGCCGTTTCGTCATGATCCGCAGGATCCGCTCGACGTCGCCGTGACCACGTACGCCCGGATGACGCGGCCTCATCCAAGGATCATGCGCCACGCACACCACTCTCCTAACAACCTCTAACCGCGCGCCCGGCAGCACCTGTGCTTGCGATCAAGAACGCGACCTGACACACACACGTACTAGCTAACACATGCCAGACGTGCATGACTTAACACAACGCGACACACACGCACGCACACACATGCACCTACACGACTCACCCAACGCACACATGTCAAGCTTAAGTCCAACAATCCTTGCCCAGTCGAACGAACCTGTCTGTGCTGAGATCCGGGACCTGAAACGTGCCAACCCGTCGCTGCTGCCATCGCCAGAAGAGGAAAAGGACGATTCCATGGTGCTCCTGTACGCATGTGCCCGCAACTGCTACGAGGTTGAAGAGAAGTTCGCGAAATTCCAGGCTTGGGTGCGCTGCGAGTACACTTCTAAAGGATTCGTGGAGGTCGACTATGATTACTTTGGTGAAAGGGCGGAGGCGATTAGGCTGAGCAATGAAGCACGGGACGAGGTGTTCAAAGACGTGGACCTCTCTTCAGACAGTGAGGATGATTACGTTTGGAAACTTGTGAAGAGGAAAATTAGGAGCTTTTTCTGAAACAAAAGTTGTATGTTTGTGCTAAGAGGCGATGGTGTTTGTGGGCTTGTGGCTTGTCATTGCATTAGGGTTCCTCTTGTCCTATCTTGTAATCCTGCAACGACAATTCAGTGAATGATTGTAACTTCCGGATTCAACAAAAAGAAAAGGCATTGTCCTGCAAATAATTCACCTCTTTACTCACTGGCATTGGCCTTCTATTCTCAGTTTGTAGAAGTTGAAGTGTGCTCAAGTGATCCACTGTCATTGTTGAGTATCGCAGGCCCAATTTGGACCGCCAGAGCTACAGCGTTTGCAATGTTGTTCTGGTTAGTTATTTCATTTGTTGCAGTAAGTCTTTTACAAAATTCTTCTGAACTGCCGGATTAAGCTATTATGTGCCGGCAGCCTCATACAGTTCAGAGGTTAGCTAACTGCAAATGGCGTATTTAAGGCTGTGAATGGAATGACGATATATCCAACTTGTGAGCTATACTATTATCAAAACATAGTTTGGGCAATGGACGCCTGACCATCATCCAAATTCAGAAGGTTTTATTTTAGATAGATAACAAGTTGTGAACATAATGTAACTATTTCACAAGGCATCAAACATCTGGAGTGCAATTACAGAAAACATCCATTCGTTTCTGCGTATAAAGATCGAAGCTCTTTCTTCCAAGAGAAACACCTGCCCGCTGCTAAACTAGCATGGCCCTGTTTGCAAGATTAAAACAGAGAATTCGGACAATGGATACCGGACATCGTACCTGCAATGCAGTTACTATTTTGGATATCTAGTTATTGCACGAGTCTGGTATCGACAGCATTTGCTTTCCTGGAGGATAAGAATAATGTAGCGGATCAGAATTCAGGACTGCCTCTCAACAGCCAAAGTAGCTAAGAAACACTTTCATTGATTTGCGATGTTTTCTTAAGGGCCCCATGAAAATAGTACTGGAAAGTTTCAGCAACATCCTTGTTTGTTTGTCTCATCTTGTCAAGTTACCACTATGGGTCTTGCCTGGTTGATTTTCGAAATGAGAAGCATAGAATTTCATAGTAAGAGGGTCTAGTGTTCTGAAACCAATATCTATTTCAGTTACAGGAGCTTTATGCTCGGAAGCAACGGTGCTTGTGGCTTCTGACAGCATTGGAGTTCCTCTTCCTTGTCTTGTAACCCTCAGTGTAAGAACAGAGCTTCAACAGCCACACAGCCGTTGTTCAAAAAACAAAACACAGCCACAGCCCTTATAGAGTAAAAAACAGCCACAGTGCACGTCTCATCTGACTGCTCTTGTGCTCTACAGTACTTACCAAACTGGGAAGCGCGGGGCCAACTCATCAATGTTGATGAATCAAGAAGCACTGTCTGCATCGGTTGATATAGAGGGTCAAATAAATAAAACGAGATAAGAAGGATGATGCAAGGCGGAGCTGCAACCCAAAGTATATGTTGAAACAGATCTATGCCCAACACCTGCTCGCCTCACTAGAATGGTACGGGTAATGGACAAGCGAGACTTATAAAGGGCATTGATAATGATGGACATACTATTGCGTCGACTTTGCTCTGTTTTTGTAATAACTCCCTTCTTAGATGAAATATCGATACTGCTGCGCATGGTTTACATAAAAATGTAATACATCTATTGTGGGCGTACAAATCAATCTATCTATGAGGCTTCAATTTTTCCTGGTTTAACACTGGAAGAATGCAGCCGTCTAAAAAAGTACGAAAGTGTGGTCCCTCCCTTGTTGACTTGAATTCCTCCATTGTATTGGAGCTCTTTGCAACCAGGACGTCATGCTCGTGGCCAGCGCCCGCTGCGACATCTCCATCCTTGTTATCACAGTCCCTGTCCACGTGGACACCAGTGAGCCAATGCTTGCAGCTTGACTGAATGTCAATACTCACCGCTGCTTGCACAGAAGGTGCTTGCACCAGTGACTAGAGGGGGTGAGTAGGAACTACAAAAAAAAAGAAAAAAAAGAAAAAAGTAAGAAACTTGTCTTATATCAAGATTACAACTCAGCATACTTTTCTTCTAGCAAAGCCAAATTTTTTTGACCATAGAGCGCCTACTAGACCTACGAACAATGGTAGAAAAGCCTTTTACAAAAAGCAAACAGAAAAGACATGAAACAAGAAACAAAGCAGCCAAAATAAGGCTTGGGGCGGTTTGACCGCGTCGGGGTACAGGACAAATAATAAGCACTATTACAACTCAAGAATCAAGATCCAAACTCAAAATTCGTCAAAAACGGCCTTTAGATCAAATAAAATTTTGATTATAGCTAGCTAGGACATGGTGAATCTTTTCCCAAAAGGAACCCCTTGAGAAGATCAAGATCTCACCATCAATTTCATTGATTTTGGTAAGACCTAGAAAATGCACAAACTTGGATGAAATTCAAAAATTGTAAAGCTCTCTTAGGGATATTTGGTGCGACATCACTAAAGAGAGGTTCCCACATATGCTTTTGCACTGAACCGATACGTGGCTAACCACATGCAAGAAGGAATGACTCTGAAATTCACGAAATTAAAAAAAACATGATACTAGAAGAGGGAAAATTGGAACACAAATTTGCAAAATTTGGTCTTGTTGTATTTACTCTAAGATGTAAGATTAATACAAGCCACTTCTAGCACTACTCAAAGCATTGAATAGCAACATATAGACGCACGTACGGTCAGGGACCAAAACGCCATTACCTGAAACACACAACTGAAATAACCCCTAGGCTAAAACAATCCAACTTTTTATCGGTGCATTGGACAGACTTGGAGTAATTAATCCACCACTTTTCTTGATTATCATGATAAGATCGTCACTACACATAATCATATCCCACAATTTTTCCAACAATATGCAGTCTGATAATGATGACTTCTTTCGTGTCACTAGATCGACTTTTTTTTGCCATTTGCACATGTCCACCATCTAAATGTGTCTTTTCTTTTTTCTAACATTTATTTTTCATTATCTTTATTATAAATTCCAATCAATGCAGCAAAACTCTCCCTTGATTTAATAATGTTTTGAGTATATAAAATATTTTGCTACAATTATTTTACCTACCAAGATTGACTTAAACCTTCAATTTTCTTATATTATAACTGATGTTCTTGCGGGATTCTAGGATTCTTTGTGGGACGGAGGGAGTATGTAATAGCGCCCTAGAAATTATGAAATTAAAATAGGACATCCGGTAGGTGCAGGTGCTACAGAAGATTGAGTCAGCTCTTAATAACCTTATAAAAAAAGTTTAAGTATTTTCAGAAAAATGGGGCATGGTAGCGTGGTGTTATCCTTTTATTTTCTCTAGCAAGAATTTAAACAACTACAAATAGCCTATTTTAAATTATTTATGGTTGAGAACTACGAATAGCTTGATGATATTTGCTTCCTTTTTGGAAGGCTTCTTTTAAACCAAAGAAAGAATTATATTATATCAAAGCTGAGTACATCATCATATCACACACATCACTACCGTAAAGAAAACTATAATTAAGAACAATCAAGTACTCATCTTCGTCTTCATTATACTCATGTGTCGTATATCTCCAAATTTCGATCCCAAACCTGTGTAAAGATTCATTTGGAAAGCCGCACAAGCATATGCTCAGCAAGCAAGATCAGAACAAGCGCCCTGGGAACAACGGCTAACATCTTTGATGTAGGTACGCATAATCTTCTTCTTCTTCTTCTTCTTCTTCTTCTTCTTCTTCTTCTTCTTCTTCTTCTTCTTTAGGGCACCACCAGTGTTGCTTCGACCAGTGCAGGCCACGGAAGCCGAAAATACATCTATTCGATGGTTGTAGTGTCGACATCGATCCAAGGGACCCACGTAAAATAAAAATAATCACTTGTGTTCACGGGGCGGCGGAAAGAACGAGATGGCGGTCGCGCTGCTGGTGGATGCCCGTGGCGCTGATGATTTTCTATTTCTCTCGCTTTGACCCAAGTTCTGTGATCGATTTTCTCTAACAACGAAAGCTAGACCGTCATAGTGTGTAATGTTTGTTTTCTATCACCCACGGATCGATTTTATCGCACATTGGAGCTGGCCTTATGCCACTTGAAGAGGCGAGACTAAACCCAAATTACCCAACCCATGATCGATCAAAATTGGCTTAAGGGGCAAAATTATTCTCACAACATCGTGGTTGGATCTAACCATGACAACACATAAGAGGGCCCAAGGACACTTATTCCATGGCGACAGTGATGTTTTCGTCTCACCATTGCCATCATGACACCTAAGTCTTCATGTGGCTTTTGCAAGAGAGTTGCCTACGTTGTCGCCATCGCCACCATCTCTATTGAAGCCGCCATAGAGGACAAATCCACCCAACATTCTCAACGCCGTTGTAGAGAACGAGGAGGAACCAATTCTTCTAAACTAAATGAAATAGCATGAAGAAAACCAAACTTTAAACTTAAGCCTAAATCTTATAAGGAAAATGGGTCCCCACTCCCTCTAGCGCCACCGACGAGATCGCCGAAGATGCAAAGGGAGGGCCACCAGAGCGGTGGAATCAAGGAGGACTGAGCAAGATGGGCTGCCGGCGACGAGCATGGAAGCCCCACGGCAGCGGGAGCCCATGCAGTGCCGCCGGAGGTTTTTCACGAGCAATAGAAAACACCTAGCAAATGTTATTACAGTTGGTATTATTTTTAGGGAGGTTGAGTATAACTAAATTTTGGAACGTCTTAAACGTAACAGGGCTACTACTCGAGTGGTTATGAGTATAACAAGAGCAATGAGCGCAAAGCTTAAATATGCGTTACAATATCTTATTATTTTGTCTTATGATTATTTTTCGATCGATACTACTCATCCTATGTATTTTAATTATAGGGTGGCCAGCTAAGTACTCACATCAGTCAGGACCTGCCACCACCTTGCATCTCCCGGGCACTTCGAAGCTACCCGGGTACATTCGGTGCTCACATGATGCGGCTCCATAATACCAGTCGAATACTCTAACTAGTCGCTTGAAGTTTGGGAGCTACACAACACAAGACAATACATAAAGACAAGTACTAGAACTAGTTGGTACTCAAACGGCACGGCACTACAACGCCAGCCGAGTACTTTAAACTAGTCGATGCTTGCATTTTTTGACGACTCAAGGACTAACCAAGTACCGGCACCAGTCAGTACTTGGTTATCTACACGGAAGCTACTTTGAAGATTATGTTCTTGACCCTCAGACCGAATGAAAAACCGTTCGCTTCGAGGCTCAGGGACTATACCTAAGGGATACATATTTTTTGTACCTATTGTTGATCATTTCAAGACAAAGACTCGAAGATTTTTTCAAGACCCTCCACCTGATTATTCTAATCAACTTGAGGCTCAGGGGCTAAGCATATATGCTTTACCTTCGGTGAGCATATTTATTGAAGACATTTATGAAGCTCTCTACAGCCTCTCGGTAACCACAAGCACTCGACGAAAGACTAGAAGACTTCGAAGGATGGTTGTTGTTCGGCTATAAAGCGCTCGGGGGCTTGTGGGATATGCATCCCCGGGTACACTCAAGACAGAAGACCGAGTCCTAGTAGAACTACTCGGCGAACTACTCATGTACTCCTACTAGGACTCCCATATTGTAACCGACTAGGAGACTTACCATGTAACCTTGGCCCCTGGGATATATAAAGGAGGGTAGGGGTCCCTAGCTCGGTAGAACGTCTAGAGGAATACAATATACAATCCCCCATACAAGGACGTAGGGTATTACGCTACTCTGGCGGCCCGAACCTGTCTAAATTGTTGTGTCTTGTGTCCTCGCGTTAACCATCAAGTTTCAGGTCCGGCGATCCCCACAATTCTCTGCCCTGAGGTATCCTTAGGCAGGTATGCCGATGGTACCCTTAAAGGTTGCATTGTAAAGTTGGTCGTTAGGCGGGCCTCAATGGGGTTTCATGAAGAGTTTTATGGCATTAAATTTGCTGATGTGACAAAAGAGAGAGAAGATAGGAGAGTTTCATGGTGTGTGAGAGGAGTTTCGTCCCCATGAAACTCATGTTGCTTTGTCACCTAGGTTATGGTCTCATGAAGAGTTTTATGGCATTAAGTTTACTGATATGACAAAGGAGAGAGGAGAGAGAGTTTCATCGTGTACGAAGGATTTTCGTCCCCATGAAACTAATGTATCTCGGTCACCAAGCTTCTAGTCTTGGTAACTGTGAAACCGACGACAACGTTGCCAGATACTTCGATATCACGTGTGGTAGATCTGCAGTGGTCCTGTTGTCGAATTGGCAACAGTGGCCGATTAACAGTTTTTTTCTGAGTCCGGGTCTTGTACTCTTGTTCTGAACCGCGATCCCAACCCTGCTAGGTGGTTGCTCCATCTATGGCTCAATTTGATATTTTCCTTATAACTAAGTGCATGACTCTATTAATTAGAGCCAAACAGTTTACTTACACTCTCATAGCAACAAAAAATAATTAATTAGGGACAATTAATTAACTGTATGTTGTGGTAGCTTGGTGACGAGCAATATCCTTGTAGGCCTACCTACATCGTTTGTTAAAGTTAAATTTAGTTATTATTAGAGAAAAAATGTTTTCAATAAACTCTGTAAATTACCCTCCAAATTTAGGGTCCATTTGGTTGGGCTTCTAATTTTCTTTTGCTTTCAAAAAAGCCAAAAGCCCAACCAAAGGGGCTGGCTGCCATCCAAAATAAAAGCCAAAAGCAGCTTTTGCCTAGTATATGTTTGAAAGCAGCTCAGACCCTGCTTTCACTTGCTTTTGGGTAATAAAATTACCCACCATGCCACCGATTACATAAAAAACGGTTCGCTTCTTTCTCCTGCTTTTTTTCGCCCGCCGCGCCTCCACCCGCCTCTGCCACCCCGCCCACCGCCCCGCCCGTCGCTCCTCCCGCCGCCCGCCGCAGCTGCCCTCCGTGCCGCCCGCTGCCCCGCATCGCCTCCTCCGCCTCTACAACCTTCGCCCCCCTCCGCCTCGCCAACTCCATCAAAGGAGGCAACAACCGCCGAGCCCGAATCCACCGCAGTAGCCAGGGGCCCTCCATCCAGGCACGGGCGAGTGGGTGGGCGGCAAGGCTGCGGTCGAGCACAGCGGGGGGCGGGCGTGGCGCGGCGGAGGTGAGCTCGCAGGCGGGCAAGGCGGAGGCGAGCTCGCGGGCGGGCGCGGCGGTTGCGAGCGCGACGGCCATGGCGGGCAAGAACGAGCGCGACCGCGGCCGGGGGGGTGAGGACGGCGGCGTGCAGCACGGCCACGAGTGGGAGGGGGTGAACACGGCGGCGGCAGGTGGTCAGGGTGAGCGCGGCGGTCGCTGGCGCTGGCCACAAGGTCCTCGGCCGGCGAGGGGGCGCCTCGAGCTCCCTGTGGGCATGCGTCTCGGCCGACGAGGAGGCATCGACATGTTTGTGGACCAGGCAAAAAAAAGAAAAAATGGTTTTGCTGAGGATGACATGTGGAGCCCGCTTGAAAGTGAGGGGACTTTTCCAAAAGCCATAGCAGCTCAACCAAACATACTTCCATCCATCCTACGGCACCTTTGACAAAGCAGCTTTTCTCAAAGCCACAGCCCATGACAGTTTTTCTCAAAGCCACGGCCCAACCAAGCACACTCTTAGTGGCTCTCCATCCCACCACATTCGCTAGCTATTTTTAGCTAGCTTACCTTACTAACCATCTCTACAGAATCTGTTGGATTACTCTGTTATTTGTTAGTCAAATCTATTTTAAGAGTAGCTAAATCAGTAAATTTGACTAGATTTTTTAGCTAATCTATATTATTATAGTATATAGATATAGATTCAGCTAATAGCAGGACTTGGATAGAAAGATCCGGTCTCTATTCTCTAACCCCTGATAGGAGCAGTCTTTGGATCGGACGCTCCAGTTTGTTGCCAGATACTCCGTAGGAACAATGCCTGATATAGTAGACAGGAACCGATTCCGTTGTGACCAATATCCTAACAATTATATTTCCGAGTCCGACTGTCCGAGTCTTATACTGAAGTCTAAACCGATCCAAGCCCGGCAGGCAGGCAGCACGGCAAGCGAATTGAACAAATAAAAGGATCGGTCCCTTCGTCCTTCTCCCTCAGATCGTAGCCAAGGTCCCAAATTCCTCGCGGGTATCGTCCTCGATTCCTGCGAAATCCGCACCCAGAACTATCGGCGAAGCAAGAAACTCTCAGATCAACAATGACCGGTGTCGAATGTCAGCCAAATGTTTCCCAATGCAAAAGAAAGGCGGAGTCTTTCGCCGGCGATGAGTGCTCGCAAAAGGAGCGGGCTACCAAAAAGATCAACTGCTACGAGGGGGAAAAGGAGGCAGCGGTGACGGTGGTCGCCGGCGACGGAGAGGAGGCTCCAGCCAAAAAGATGTGGCGGCTGCCGCAGGAGGAGGTCGAGTTGATCCTTGCCCAGTCGAACGAACCTGCCTGTGCTCAGATCCGGAACCTAAAGCATGCCAACCCGTCGCTGCTGCCATCGCCCGAGGAAGAGAAGGACGAGTCCAGGATGCTCCTCTACCCATGCGCTCGCAGCTGCTATGAGGCTGAAGAGAGGTTTGCTAAATTCCAGGCATGGGTTCGCTGCGAGTACAGGTCCAAAGGATTCGTGGAGGTTGACTATGACTATTTCGGCGAAAGGGCTGAGACGATTAGGCTGAGCAATGAAGCACGGGATGAGGTGTTGGGAATATGCCCAAGAGCCAACTGGATTCGATCCACTAGTCTTAATGGGCCACAAATGTTGTGAAGCCCATTACCAGGGGAAGGGGTACATTATTTATTAATCTCATATTGCTAATGGAATATGGTGTGGAGAATTTCATCCAAATAAATAGAGACCAAACCCCTCCTGAGAAAGACAAGACTTCCGAGCAATAGTTGCTTTTCTCCCCATCGTGCTCGCGGACCTAGCAGTCCGGTGCGCGACGTTTCAATCCTCGTACGTGTGGATACCTCGGAGGTGCTGCGCTTGGAGCACAAGGACGAACCGCACGTGCAGGACCAGATGGACGTAAGCAACTGCACTGCACTGCCACTTCGACGCGTTCGTCTACATCAAGACGGCTTCCGCTGCAACTGCGCGTCTAGTGGTAACAATCTATGATTTATAACTGATGTTGTTCCTATTTTTGGGTGAACGAGTTTTTGTGTGTGCTAGCGTAGCCTCCTCGTTACCCTACAGTGGTATCAGAGCCGTAGCTGTTTCGTTATAGATTCGGATGTATGCATATGGAGATATGGTTGGATGTAGATTAGTCTCTGATCGGTTCGTGATCTCCACTATGATGGTAGTGTAACGAATTACTCCTACCGGTCGGAATTCCGCCATCGGAGTTAAGTGATACACGTAAAGCCAGGCATGGTGAGATATAGATCAATTGGATTGGTCGAATCGAACTTAGATCAATGACCGTGTCGCATGTCGATACACGACGGTGTTGATTGGATCCACTATGATGGTAGTGTAACGAAATACTCGTACCGGTCGGAATTCCACCATCGGAGTTAAGTGATACACGTAAACCCAGGCATGGTGAGATATAGATCAATGTGATTGGTCGAATCGAATTTAGGTAAATTGCCGGGAGCAAGAACGGCGGACGGTCCGCGCAAGAACGGCGGACGGTCCGCGAAAGAACGGCGGACGGTCCGCGCAAGAACGGCGGACGGTCCACGAGAGAACGGCGGACGGTCCGTAAATTCGGTCAAGAATCTTATAGAGACGTTATCTAGCGTTCCAGAGGGTCGGACGGTCCGCAAGAGCCGGTCGGACAGTCCGCGGAGCGGATCGGACAGTCCGTGGGAAACGGCGGACGGTCCGCGCAAGAACGGCGGACGGTCCGCGAGAGAGCGGTGGACGGTCCGTAAATTCGGTCGGAATTTTGACAGAAGCGTTTTTCCAGCATTCCAGAGGGTCGGACGGTCCGCTAGAGCAGGTCGGACAGTCCGCAAGGAAATGGCGGACGGTCCGGCGAAATTAAAATTTTGAAAATGATCCCTCAGAAATGTTTAAGTTTTGAATATCCTTCCAACTAAATCTTACACCATCACATGTCTTGTACAATTAGTGGTGGGTCTATGAAATTAGGGTGCCACTAGTTTTCCTTGACTAGATGGGTTTGTATCGGATACTTACTCGCATAAAGGGTTGGTTAACTTAAACAAGGTCATCTTAACGGTTAAGGACCTTGGGACATAAAGGTTGGACGACGAGACATAGAGATGTCAACCAACAATAGGAGTCATATATGATATGATTAGCAAAAGTTGCTTACCGATCTACCATGTCTTCTAGAGGTGATGCTAAAGCTCACTAGTCGACTTGTTAGTTGTGGATCCTGAATCACTAAGTATCAATGGAGGGATATTGATTTTAGTAGGAGTAAATTCCGTTAAATTGTTTAATGTATTTTACTCTGTCATAGATATGTTGTCTTAGTATTTTGCATTATTTTCTGTTATAGATCAATGGCACCTAGCACACCGTTTTATTTGCGTTCGATCCTTGAGAAGGATAAGTTGAATGGAACAAATTATGCGGATTGGATCCGAAACCTTAGAATTGTTCTCAGGGCTGAGAAAAAGGAAGATATTCTAGACACCCCATTACCAGATAAGCCTGGTGATAACGCAACTGTTGCTGAGAAGCTTGCTTACAAGAAGGCATGTGATGGTAATCTTGAAGTGAGTTGCCTTATGCTTGCTTGCATGGAACCCGAGCTGCAAATGCAGTTTGAGACAAACCATGAGGCGCATGATATGATCGAGGCGCTCAAGGATATGTTCCAAACTCAGGCCAGGACTGAAAGGTTCAATGTCTCAAAGGCCTTTGTGGAAACAAAGCTAGCAGAAGGCGCAGCTGTAGGGCCGCATGTGATCAAGATGGTTGGTTACTCCCAGAGGTTGGAGAAGCTAGGCTTCCCACTTGGCCCAGAGTTAGCCACCGATTTTATTTAGCATCACTTCCACCTAGCTTTGGGAACTTCATTTCGAACTACCATATGCATGGGGCGGAGAAGGGATTGAATGAGTTGTGTGGCATGCTCAAGACAGCAGAGGCTGACATTAAGAAAAGCGCTAGCAGCAGCCATGTGATGGCCATCCAAAACAGGCCTAACTTTAAGAAGAAGGGCAAATCTTGGAAGAAGAAGGGCAAGGCTAAAGATATGATCTCTCAGCCAAGCCCAACGCCCCAGACTAAGTCTGGACCAGCTGCAGAAAAAGAGGAGTGCTTTTATTGTAAGGAACTTGGTCACTGAAAGAGGAATTGCAAGCAGTACCTGGCTTCTCTGAAGAAAGGCGGTAGTAAGAGTACTTCTGCATCAGGTACACTTGACATTAATATTACAGACATTTTTCTCGCTGATTCTTCTATTAATTCCTGGGTATTTGATACCGGATCGGTTGCTCATATTTGCAATTCGATGCAGGGATTAGTAAGAAGTAGAAGCGTGGGAAGAGGCGAAGTTGATTTCCGCGTGGGCAATAATGCAAGAGTTGCTGCTTTGACCATCGGGACGATGCAACTCCACCTTCCGTCAGGATTTATCATGGAATTGAATAATTGTTATTTTGTTCCTAGTTTGAGTCGAAACATTGTATCTCCCTCATGTTTGATGAAGGATGGTTATACATTCGCGAGTAAAGACAATGGTTGTGTGATCTCAAAGAATGGCATGCTTGTGGCTCTTGCATCCATTGTGAATGAGTTGTTCATTTTAAATCTTGATGATTCACCTATATGTAATATAATTGCTAAAAGGCCTCGGCTAGATGATTTGAATCCTACCTATATGTGGCATTGTCGTTTGGGTCATATAAGTGAGAAACGCATGAAGAAGCTCCATTCTGATGGACTTTTAACTTCGTTTGATTTCGAATCATACGAGACGTGCAAAGCTTGTTTGCTAGGCAAGATGACCAAGGCACCTTTCACAGGTTTTCCTAAGAGGGCGCAAGACTTGTTGGAACTCATACATACTGATGTATGTGGACCAATGAGCACGACAGCTCGAGGTGGATTTCAGTACTTCATAACTTTCACTGATGATTTTAGTAGATATGGCTATGTCTACTTAATGAAGCACAAGTCAGAGACTTTTGAAAAGTTCAAAGAGTTTCAGAATGAAGTTGAAAATCAGCGTGGTAAGAAAATTAAAGCCTTGCGATCAGATCGTGGAGGCGAGTATTTGAGCCACGAGTCTAGCACTCATCTAAAGAGTCGCGGAATTGTTCCACAGCTAACGCCACCTGGAACACCTCAGAGGAACGGTGTGTCCGAGCGACGTAATCGAACCTTGTTAGACATGGTGCGATCAATGATGAGCCAGTCAGACCTACCGTTATCATTTTGGGGTTACGCTCTAGAAACAGCAGCTTTCACACTAAATAGGGTACCATCTAAGTCTGTGGAGAAGACACCATATGAGATATGGACTGGCAAGACTCCCAGCTTGTCTTTTCTAAAAATTTGGGGTTGTGAGGTATATGTCAAGCGACTTCAGTCGGACAAGCTTACACCAAAATCGGACAAGTGCATATTCGTGGGATATCCAAAGGAAACAATTGGATATTATTTCTACAACCGATTAGAGGGCAAAGTGTTTGTCGCTAGGAACGGTGTTTTCTTGGAGAAAGAGTTTCTCAAAAGTGAGAAAAGTAGACAGAAGGTGTATCTTGAAGAAATTCGAGATGAGCCTATGAGGCAAGACTTTACGAGTGATGCTAATGTAGCAGAACGAGTTGAGGCACCTGTGGTAAGAGAAGAACCGCCACAACCATGAAGGTCGGAAAGGCCACGTCGCGGAACACAGAAAATGAATCTCCTAGTTACGGGAGAGCGCGACATATTATTGATGGACAACGATGAGCCTAGGACCTATGCGGAAGCTATGATGGACCCAGATTCCGAGAAATGGCAAAGTGCCATGAGATCCGAGATAGATTCCATGGGGAAAAATCAAGTTTGGAACTTAGTTGACCCGCCTGATGGTGTGAGACCCATCGAGTGCAAATGGATCTTTAAGAGAAAGAGAGATGTAGACGGAAATGTTAACGTCTACAAAGCACGACTTGTTGCAAAAGGTTTTCGACAAGTTCAAGGAGTTGACTACGACGAGACATTCTCTCCAGTAGCGATGCTTAAATCTATCCGGATCATTCTAGCAATAGCTGCGTATTTCGATTATGAGATATGGCAGATGGATGTCAAAACAGCTTTCCTCAATGGGAACCTAGAGGAGGATGTATACATGATACAACCCGAAGGTTTTGTCGATCCAACTAATGCTGGAAAAATATGCAAGCTTCAGAAATCAATCTATGGATTAAAGCAAGCGTCTCGGAGTTGGAACCTTCGTTTTGATGAGGTAGTCAAAGGGTTTGACTTCCGGCAGAATGAAGATGAGGCTAGTGTTTACAAGAAGGAAAGTGGGAGCTCTGTTGTATTTCTAATCTTGTATGTGGATGACATATTGTTGATTGGGAATGATATTCCTATGCTAGAATCCGTTAAGACTTCGCTGAAAAATAGTTTTTCTATGAAGGACTTAGGGGAAGCTGCATACATTCTAGGCATAAGGATCTATAGGGATAGATCAAGGAGGCTTATAGGATTAAGTCAAGATACTTATATTGACAAGGTGTTGAATCGGTTCAGCATGGAACAGTCCAAGAAAGGGTTCTTGCCTATGTCACATGGCGTACACCTCAGCAAGACTCGGTGTCCTACGACGACTGATGAGCGGGAGCGCATGAGTAAGGTCCCTTATGCTTCAGCAATTGGATCCATCATGTACGTCATGATAAGTACTCGTCCTGATGTCTCATATGCTCTAAGTGTTATGAGCAGACACCAGTCTAATCCAGGTGAAAGTCACTGGACAGCGGTGAAAAACATTCTTAAGTACTTTAGAAGGACTAAAGATGTGTTCCTAGTCTTTGGAGGTGAGGAAGAGCTCATTGTAAAGGGTTACACTGATGCTAGTTTCCAAACTGATCCAGACGATTCAAAGTCGCAATCAGGATTCGTGTTCACGATAAACGGTGGTGCTGTAAGCTGGAAAAGTTCTAAGCAAGATACTGTGGCTGATTCTACAACGGAAGGAGAGTACATCGTAGCTTCGGAAGCGGCAAAGGAAGGTGTTTGGATGAGGAAGTTTCTCATTGAGCTTGGTGTGTTTCCCAATGCATCTAGCCCATTGGAACTCTACTGTGACAACAATGGGGCAATTGCACAGGCTAAGGAGCCGAGGAATCACCAGAAAAACAAACATGTAATGCGGAAGTTTCACCTCATTCGAGAGTTCGTTAAACGTGGTGAGATAAAGATATGCAAAATACATACGGATTTGAATATTGCTGATCCTTTGACAAAGGCTCTTCCACAGCCTAAACATGAATCACACACGAGAGCTATGGGTATTAGATATCATTTAGATTAGCTCTAGTGTGAGTGGACAATGTTTTGTATCTATGACATATTGTTTATTTATTGAATATCCATGAAAGGCAACTTGTATATGATTAGCAATTATGTGAATTGTTTGTGAAACTCTATACTTGTATGGTTATTCAAAAAGTTGTCCCTAATTTGATTAGCACATGTATTAGTTGATGACTATGTTTCACAAGTCATGGACATGGAGATGTCAAACTAATAATGTGGGCAAATGTATGACATGGGGCTGGACTGACCCAGTTTGAGACTTGTTTATCTCTTCTTCACAACGCGTATGCTTTGTCCTTAGACCTGAGATTGTCGTATGTACTCAAGATGTGAATTGACCTACTTAGGGACTACCAAACGCTGCTCCGTAACTGGGTAGTTATAAAGGTGGTTTTCGGGTTTGTCAGGAAGCATGCTGTGAGGCATGGTCAATCAAGATGGGATTTGCCCCTCTCTATACGAGAGGGATATCTCTGGGCCCCTCGAGTGATCGGATCAAGAAATGCATGGCCGTGCTAGGTTAAGTGTTAACCTCTTGAAGGATCCGACTCACAGATTCGAGAAAGGGAGGTCTTACTTGGAGTTAGACCAAATATCGTGAGGCAAAGGGAATAGCTTGTCCGAGTGACCAATATCCTAACAATTATATTTCCGAGTCCGACTGTCCGAGTCTTATACTGAAGTCTAAACCGATCCAAGCCCGGCAGGCAGGCAGCACGGCAAGCGAATTGAACAAATAAAAGGATCGGTCCCTTCGTCCTTCTCCCACAGATCATAGCCAAGGTCCCAAATTCCTCGCGGGTATCGTCCTCGATTCCTGCTAAATCCGCACCCAGAACTATCGGCGAAGCAAGAAACTCTCAGATCAACAATGACCGGCGTCGAGTGTCAGCCAAAGGTTTCCCAATGCAAAAGAAAGGCGGAGTCTTTCGCCGGCGATGAGTGCTCGCAAAAGGAGCGGGCTACCAAAAAGATCAACTGCTACGAGGGGGAAAAGGAGGCAGTGGTGACGGTGGTCGCCGGTGACGGAGAGGAGGCTCCAGCCAAAAAGATGTGGCGGCTGCCGCAGGAGGAGGTCGAGTTGATCCTTGCCTAGTCGAACGAACCTACCTGTGCTCAGATCCGGAACCTAAAGCGTGCCAACCCGTCGCTGCTGCCATCGCCCGAGGAAGAGAAGGACGAGTCCAGGATGCTCCTCTACACATGCGCCCGCAGCTGCTATGAGGCATAAGAGAGGTTTGCTAAATTCCAGGCATGGGTTCGCTGCGAGTACAGGTCCAAAGGATTCGTGGAGGTTGACTATGACTATTTTGGCGAAAGGGCTGAGACGATTAGGCTGAGCAATGAAGCACGGGATGAGGTGTTGGGAATATGCCCAAGAGCTAACTGGATTCGATCCACTAGTCTTAATGGGCCATAAATGTTGTGAAGCCCATTACCAGGGGAAGGGGTACATTATTTATTAATCTCATATTGTTAATGGAATATGGTGTGGAGAATTTCATCCAAATAAATAGAGACCAAACCCCTCCTGAGAAAGACAAGACTTCCGAGCAATAGTTGCTTTTCTCCCCATCGTGCTCGCGGACCTAGCAGTCTGGTGCGCGACGTTTCAATCCTCGTACGTGTGGATACCTCGGAGGTGCTGCGCTTGGAGCACAAGGACGAACCGCACGTGCAGGACCAGACGGACGTAAGCAACTGCACTGCACTGCCACTTCTACGCGTTCGTCTACATCAAGACGGCTTCCGCTGCAACTGCGCGTCTAGTGGTAACAATCTGTGATCTATAACTGCTGTTGTTCCTATTTTTTGGTGAACGAGTTTTTGTGTGTGCTAGCATAGCCTCCTCCTTACCCTACATGAGGTGTTCAAAGACTAGGATCTCTCTTCAGACAGCGAGGACGACGAGGCTTGCAAGCTTGTGAACAGGAAAATTAGGAGTGTTTTCTGAAACAAACGTTGTATGCTTTTGCTTAGAGGTGATGGTGCATGTGGCTTGTCATGGCATTAGAGTTCCACTTGTTTTATCTTGTAATCCTGCTACAGGAATCCGATGAATGAATGTATCACCGCTGGAAACTCATAGTTTATCGTGTGACTGAGACTTTACCGTGCGTAATATCTCGGACACACGGCAAACATGAGTTCTGACGTGTGCCAATAATAAAACACACGACAAACAAGAAACACGTGGCAAATCCAGAAATTTGCCATGAGCTTTGCCGCGTTCCCCCCAAGAGGCACGCGATAAACGTCCATCACGTGCGCCTTCCATCAGCGTGGGTGGATAGTGACAGCCGTTAATCTTTACGGTGTGCCTCCGAAGAGGCACACGGCAAACATAGTAAAAAAAACCAAAATGTCATTTTCCCCTCCTCGCGTACCGGGTGGTAAAAAAATAATTAGGTTTGTCGTGCGCTAAGCAACTTGAGACAGGGCAAACATTGAAAAAACAGATCGCGCGCCCGGCCTACCCATTCCGACACGCTTTGCCGTGAGCCTTGTCATGTCATTAGAGTTGCTTACGTTGTCGTCGTTGTCGTCGTCGCCGCCTCTATTGAAGCCGCCGTAGAGAAGACAAATCCACCCAACATTCTTAACGTCCCCGTAGAGAACGAGGCTGAACCAATTCTTCTAAACTAAATGAAGAAAACCAAACTTTAAACTTAACCCTAAAAATAATATCATTGTTATTAAACTTTAACTATATTGAGCGAAAAATTCTATTGATAAGCTGAGGGAAAATACAAGCAAAAACAATGTTTGTCGTATGCCATTAGTCTCGGCACACAACAAACCCCGGGGGGGGGGGGGGGACGACGCATCAGCACGCCCCCACCCCGACCGTTGGGCCCGGCTATTTGCCGTGTGCCCAGATCTACGGCACACGACAAAGCAGATTAACCGGCCACACACTCCCCTCTCTCACACAAACACAACACACTCACGTGCCGCCGCCGCCACCAACGGCCGCCTCCGCGCCCGCGCGCGCCACTTCCCGCCCCTTGCCGCCTCCGGCCAGCGCCCCCCGGCCCGCCCCCGTCCCCGCCCCCGCGCGCCCCGCCCCGCGAACCCCTGCCCCAGCCTTCCGCGCGCGGCCACCGGCCGCCGTGGGCCCCAGCGCCCTCCCACGATAGGAGAAGGAGGAGGAGAAGGGGAGGATTGGAGGAGAAGGGGAGCCCCCCCCTGTCGCGCACGCGCTTAGCCTTCCCTGCCCATGGCCGGGCCGCCGCGCTCGGACGCCCTTGCCCGCGGGAGTGCCGCCTCGCCCCAGCTCGGCGTACACCTCAGGTATAATTTTTTTAGTTTGTTTTTTAATATATAGTTTAGAATATCTATCTATACCAAAAGAATCAAGTTCTTTTGAAAACTTTTGCAACCAACTAAAACTCCCTATACACCTCACAATGGACCCACCTGGACCCACGTTGAAGAAATAAAAAGGAAATATTGCAAAAGTTTTTTTTGACAGAGCGAAAAACCCGTGTGAGTTCACCCCTAGCCCCCTGTTTTTTTTCACCAGTGTTTTTTGTATCCACTTTTTTTTGCTTTTTTTATATAGAGAAAAACTCTCCAATTTATTGTCTATTAACAATATGTGATAATTGTATATAGACGTGGGTACAAATATGGGTATATTTTGGTGGACCCTTTTTTGGGTGAAAAAAGTATTGGGTTTGGTGGGAAAATCCTTCTCTAACGTCAAAAAAATGTCCCTCCCCCTCTTCTGTCAAACTTTTGGCATGACAATTGGGTCCTCTGTAAGATGAGGGGTGGATCAAATAGTGGTAACAATTATTTTCAAATCTAATTTTCTTTGTATTATAGATATAGATTGAGTGTACCAGGCTAGGCTAAAAATTTTTCTCCGGCGTTCACTAGCCACGGCCGCCACATGTCCTTGGTGCGACACGACACAATCGCGTTTGCTCATCACCGTCGATGGGGTGAGCTCTTCTCCCGTCCTCTCCTTTAACCCCCTCCCATGAAACCAACAAGATACTCTATTGTCCGCTCCAACTAGATCGATGCACGTATTCTGAGTTAGCATATCTATTTGTTAATTGTGTTACCCTCACAATGGACCCACCTGGACCCGCGTTGAAGAAAGAAAAAGGAAATATTACAAAAGTTTTTTTGACAGAGCAAAAAACCCCGTGTGAGTTCACCCCTAGCCCCCCGTTTTTTCACCAGTGATTTTTGTACCCACTTTTTTTTGGAAAGAAAAAATGAGTTTTTTTTAAAGGAATCTACGTCCTAACCGGTAAAACCCCATCGGAGCTTTTTTGGAAAGGAATAAATGAGCTTTTTCTGAACTGGAAAAACAAGTTTTTTAAAGAATCAACGTCCGAACCGGTAAAACCTCCTCGCAGTTTTTTTGTCTATACACAATTATCCCGTATTGCCAATAAACAATAGATTGGAGAGTTTTTCTCCATATAAATAAAGACCAACTATCTCAAAAAATCATGTGGCTCTGGATTTGAGAATACTTAAACCTCTCTATAAATGAGAGTGCGAATATAAAGTATTTTTAAAAGGGCTTCGCATGACTGGTATGTTCACCTTGGTCCACTCAAGTGACATTGTTTTAATACCTATGTGTCATCAATAAACGTGCGTGCCGCACGTAAGTTCTTGCTAGTATTGTTAGATTTTTTAGTTGTTTTCATATGTAGTTTAGTTGTAATATTTCTTAGAATAGTTAGTCGACAATTTAGTTTGCGTACGTATGCTAAATCGATAATTTCAATATATGAGTGTCGTTCATCGTGCCCTTGGTATGTGGTTGTGGTTATGGGCCATTGTGTCGTTGGTTTAATTGTTGTAGGTTGTGGAAACCTCTCCGTGCAGGGGAGGTGCTGCCGAATTTTTTTAAAAAAAAATTAAATGGTTGTGTTAATTTTTTTTTGTTGGAATCGAACACCGCTAGCTGCTTTCATCGCTAGCCTTTGCCATCGGATGACTTCTCGCCGCCATCGAACCCCTAGGTGAGCGAAATTTGCGAGAGGTGTTGGATGCTACGTGTCCGGCCATTGAGCCGTGGGAAGAGAACCTATGTGTAGCTCGGCCTTCGTGTCGTGGTTATTGTTGCAGGTTTTGGAAACCTCACCGCACAGGGGAGGTGCTGTCGAAATTTTGCCAAAATTTTGAAGTGATACTAATCATTGATCTATTTGCACAGGAAAGCCCCCGTTGCCACAGCAGTTGCTGAAGGTGAAGGAGGAGGGGGAGGCCGCGACGCCGTTGCCCTGGAGGACTCGTCGGCCCCTATCTCACCGCATGCCCCCATCTCGCCGCTGTCGAGATACTAGGTGAGCACGTGCAAAATGTCTTTGTTTTCCTTTTCATGTCCTTAGTTCATGTAATATATGTGTCTCCCGTTCGAAAGAGATACGGTTGAAAATATGCATACCTTTGCATATATATAACCGTATCTATTTTGAATTGTCTACGTATTTTGGACAGCCCGAGGATGTGTAGATGGGTTTAGTTTCCATGGTCTGCTCTGATCCGCGACAGAGTTTCGGCATCACCTCTCTGTTGTTCTCCAGATACACAATCTCCTTACTAGGATGTGTATTTGGAGAACAACGGTGAGGTGCTGCTGAAATTCTGTCACGGATTGAAGTAGACCATGGAAACTAAACCCGTCTACACATCCTCGGGTGGGATTAGGACCTATCTTTACCTATTAGAGCATGATAGAGCACGATAGACCTATCTTCACCTATTACATGCAATTGATTTTTATATCACTCGCTCATATGTTAAAGAATGGATAACCATAAGTGGATGTACACGAGTTGGTTGGGTAAGCATGAATGGACCGAAGAATTTGTTAACAAGGTCGATGACTTCTTGAAAAAGGCATTTGACAAAGGACAGCGTAAAGTGTTGTGTCCCTGCCGCCAGTGTGAAAATAAGATATTTCAATCACAGTTGAATATGGGTAGACACATTTGCACCAATGGGTTTGTGGCTAACTATACCCGGTGGATCAGCCATGGTGAAGCTTATCATGCGAGAGATGAGGTCATGAGACAACGCATCGAGGATTAGCTGCTAAGATTATAAAAATGAACCTATGATCTTGAAGCTTTTAGTCTTTAAACCAAGGCGGAGAGCTCAAATAAGGGGGTGCGCTACTTAGTTGTACCCAGTGATTAGGCTCTCGATCTGTCTGGACTGAGGCTGCTGGGTGCATAGATTTCAGCCCGTGGTGCCTATAGGGTGAAAATCTAAGGGTAACAACTGGTTTTTGATTTTGGCCTGGGTGTGGCCGCACCCAGAGTCTAGAACGTTGCTCTGTCCCTACTTTAAACCTCTTTTAAAGCTCTCAAACTGAGTACCTTCTACTCGCAGCAACCGTCGGGCACAAGCATACAAAGCAAATAAACAAGCTGGTACAACTAAGAACAATATATCAATCAAACGAAAAGCTTTAAAAGATCATACTAAAGGATAGGGCTTGATGCCACAGTCACATGAGCGCAAGAATCACTAAAATGGATCTATGGTTGAAAATATACAGCTATCGAAACGATTTGGATTACTAAACAAACAAAAGACAATATATTGGTTATATTTTAATTTATTGAAACAATATAAATGATGTCAAACAAATACCTTATGTTGGAATAAATTCAATTATATTTGATTTGTAAAACCCAAGTAAAACTTAATCACAATTTATTATAATTATTTATAAATAAATTAAGCAACATAAATACTAAATTTGAAAATAAAACATCTATGAACATTTAAGCGTATGACTTTATGAGCCAAGTTAAAATAACCATGTTATTACATAAACACATTTACCTATATGAGTTCCGACAGTCAAACATCGCAGTCTGTGAGATTTAAGTTATCTCTAGAAAACTTATGAAGAGACCAGTGAGTATGACGCATAGGCTCCACCCGCGAGGAAATGCTACTAGCAGCCATGTACCGGATAAATTTGAGTGAAACTTGTCCACACAAAACTTGCAATTCAAGGCCTAGTCCATTGTTAAGTTGTGGGTCAGTGTAGCTTGAAGCTCTAGGCAAGAGTTCAACTTAACTGTCCTTGCTGAAACACTGGTATATAAAATATTAGTGAGAAGTGGGCAAATCTCTAAAGGGGCATTTGACATCTGGTAGGGGATTGCTGGAATTTATGGGGTAGGCCCAATGAGAAATTCAGAAATTCCTAGTAAAATCTCGTGTGGGCATAAGAAAGTTGGCTCAGGTGGTGTTGTTCTTTAGTCTCATACTGCTTGTGGAAGTGGAGGATAGCCAACATAAATATAGAAGCTGTCCTCACTCTGTCAAGTGATGTTATGGGAGGAGAAAGAAAGCCCACACGTGCGCGCTCGCTTGCCTCGTCGGGCCGGGCGGGGCAGGGCAGGGCAGGGAGAAGGGCGCGGGTGCACGGCACCCGCGTGAATGGTCCGCCTAAATCCGGCCTCTCGCCTTGCGGGGACGCAGGTTCCTTTTGCTATTTTTATTTTTGGTGGCTTATGCTAGAAGCTTTTACTCGGGTCTGTAGGCTTGCGCTGGAAGCCTTGACTTAGGTCTGGGGGCTTGCATTGGAGGCCTGAACTTGTGTTAGAAGCCTTCGTGAGTAAGTCTTGGAGACGTCCAAGACTTAAATAGCAAGAAAAGCCACCAGAATCCTTATCCTTTGGCCACAGTTTTTGCCCCCAAGTAGCTATTGTGCTGCCGTTGTAGCTTTCCTCATCCTGAGCGCTGGCGTGCACCGGCGGATGGGAGAGCGGGTCTCCAAACCCCTCGCCCTTGAGATCCTGCATCGGGAGAGGGCGAATAAGGTTTTCGGGAAGCGGTCTGCGCGACTGCTCGAGCTTTTCCTCCACAGATCATCCTCCTTCCAAGTCCGACGCTGCAGCGCATCGTCGTCTTCAGAGCAATTCGCAGCACCGTCGTCGTGGCTTCACCACCACTCTTCTTCACGGCTTCCTCATCTGCAGTCATTCAGTACGTATACCTGCTAGATCTAAGCATGTGTTATGTGACTCAGATCTGGTTTATACTGTTCCTGTTAACTAGTATGTTAGAGCTTTACATGCTAGTTTCAATCTAGGCCATGCTTTACTTATTAGGAATTTAGTAAACCGATTGCCTAATATTCCAACATTAAGGCTGTGAATAGGATGATGATGTATCCAACTGATGAGTTATACTTTTATCGGGACTCTTACATGTAACTGCAAGTAGGCTTTTGTGCTGTTCAAATTCAAATTTTCCAGATGTTGAAGTTTGGACAATGGACACCTGACCTCATTCAATTATGAAGGTACACATGCTTATTCATTTATATGAGCATCTTTTGTGTGTGCAATCCGCTCATACAATATATGTTTACTCATAGATCTGATTAAACGTGAGTAGTGGCTAATCATTTTTTTCGTTCGGTCTTGATAGTAGTCTGAGCGATGCTAAACTACACCGATGCGGATAGTTTAAACAAAAGCAATGGGTTAATAAATAACTGATATGTGTAGTACCAAGCAATGTAACCGTGTGAAATAGTTACCGATAGAAATAGTAATCTCTAAAGTAATGATACTTAACGAAAGGGTAGAAAATATAACGTCAAATGTATCAACGCTTAACGAACCTATTAGAGTATTAAAGTCATTCACTATTGTTTTGTACCGATTCAAATATTTTCTTTTTTTAGGAACTTACTAGGATCGTGTCCGTACGTTGCTACGGGCAATAAAATATTTATATTACGATATACAAAAAGATAAAACAATAATAATGCAAAATCAACACAAACAGATCACATAAATGCAGTATGGGAAATGCAGTTTTTGTGATGAGGCACAATGGAATATTTTGTAACATTACAGGCTCCAAATTGTTCATTTGATTCATAAATTTAAATGGTTACATTACATTGATTAGCATTGCATCAAAAATATAAATTGGATGCACACTTCTATTTTGATGTATGTGCGCACCCACATACAAGGTAGAAGCAAAAGACCAAAAAAAGTTTTATTACATTAATAGAGCAGATAGTACAACATGCAAGACTTTACTCTTTATCACTTCTTATAGAAGTATGTCATTCCTCATCATAGATAATCATCATCTAGGCTACGAACACCTTGCTCTCTAATGATACAACAACCTGCATATATAGGATTATCAAATTGCGGCCACCAGGGTAAGAATTCAACGATCGATAAATCAGTACATATGTTACTGTAGTGAATGCATTTTCAGATGGAAGACCCAGGAGTCTCACCAAGAGCCGCATGGGGTAGTAAGCCAGGAAGCAATGCATGCACGAGGGAAATCAAGAAATCAACCAACTCACCGAAGTCGCAAATAGTTTCGTCCTCTTGTCATGCTCACCAATGGAAGACGTGGTGCACCATTGCTGTTATATGCTAACCTGCAAAATCATAGGTTCATAGTAAAACAACATATGTACATACAACGCTACCACATTGTCATACTTCCCACAGCAGGAGACAGAACAAGTAGGGAACTAAATCACTGAACAGGTACAACAAAAAATCATAGTGAAACATCCCCATGAGAAGGAAATTGTTAATTCAATGATATGTACTACATACCAATGCCTCTTCATTGGGGAGTAAACTCTTTGCAAAAACAGAAGTTCAGTCATTCATTGATAAGGCTCTTTTGGAACTACATCAGGCTTGTCAATTTAGATAAGAATATCTCACTTACAAAAGATAAAGACTACTGAATACATGAACTAAAGCCTTGGAAATAAAATAAAACTATTTTATAGAAACATGGTAAGAAAATAATAGATACATTGTCTTAGCAATAAATTTCAGTAGTAAAATGTTATAATAAGAATTCTAATAATAAGATCTAGCCTAGCATCCAAATTCTATGGAAATTAATCAAGATCTCACCTCGCACAATATCATATCCTCTTCCCTGGGCCACCTGCCTTTTTTGCAAGAGTTCAAATAATTGTCCATCTCTTATTAGAGAAAAAAGTTTATTCAAAGGACAGATCAAAGTTTAAAACCTTAATTAGGACAAACCACTTTCTGAAACTCACTCTCCAAACACACTGAATATAAATAAAAAGAAGAACATTATAAATATCAAATCTATGTGAATTCTACTACATCTGACTGTTTTCACCGTAGCAAGCTGAGAACCAACGAAGAATGGCCCTAGCTTTCTGAGACGATATTTTTCTATTGAATCCTCAAGCTTCTTCTTAAAGCTCCTACAAGGAAACCCATTAAGAAATGACAGAATGAAGGGATACCACCATTATAACAGCATACCAAGTTCAACACTTTCATTTTAGTACATTTTTTCCTCGTGTAATGACAGAGTACATGACTATTGTCACCATAGCGAACTGAGAACCAATGAAGATGCAAGCAATTTATCTAAGAGTATTATTGTTAGACCCATTGGATGCTCTGCCTAATGGTCACATGAAAATACTAATGTATGTCCAGAAGACTTTGGAAACATTAAGTCATATTCCATAACTGTCAAGCATCTGGCAGCTTAATTTGATCACAAATTCACAATCCACATATAACTGTCAAGAATCAGAAGGAAAGTTGTTGGATATTAATCAAGTTTCAGATCAGCATTCCTTTTTCCTTCAGGCCGATCTTGATAAGAGCTACTTCATATAATAATGAAAATATGTATCACACCATTGAGTAAACAGATGATATCTCAAAGACAAGCATGTTGCAATGTGAGGCCTCAGATTGAGTCCTCCCAGCCTATTACTTCCACGACACAAACTTGGATATGAGTTTTGCTAAAACCAACTTGAGGCATCTGATTTTTCACTATGACAATACGAGTGGCATTTGCAGAAATAGGCAGATAGCAGTATAGTGTCAATTGTGCTACTTGATAGTTACAGTGAGGTCATGCTAAGCCGTTAGAGACCGGATTAGATCAGTCGGGTGCTTTTGCTGAAACATATATTTTCACCAAAACTTGACAATTCTCACTGGCATTTACAGAAACTGCATTGCACTCAAATTTCCTGTATGCACAGCACATGAGGAGCAGTGCCGGAGCGTGGTGCAAACTCAAGGGGGGCCAATTTCATGCTAATAACAATTAATCAGTGGCTACATAATTCTTTTAATCTCTTATATACATAAAACTAACATATAATTCAGTGCTACTGTATAACTCACTAGGCTAGCTACCATACTAAGAAAAGTATGTCTATTATAAAAAAAAAGAAGACCAGCATATTTGCAGTCTACCAATCACAGGCTTATCAGAGTTAGGCACTATCAGCTCATGCATGCGCTTTGCGCGCTTGCTATTGAAGAAAACAGTTAAAATTGGGATAATGAAGATAATGGTGTGGATCTAAAGTAGTGAATAGTGGTGCTCATTTGAGTTGCCTAGTGATGAGCTAATTTCATGTGCTAAATGTGGGTATTCTGATGTATGTAAGGTGTAGACTTTAATAAATTAGCAAATGTCGCGTGATAATATAAAAATACAAGTAGCAAGCGACAACAGAGCTACTCAATGGAAGTAAAATTAACAAGATTAATAATGCACTGAGAGAGTGGATACAGTATGCATGCAGATATGTATGAAGATGTGCATCATAGTACATATATATGCAGCAGATATATAGGGTCATTTGAAAATTTAACACAAGTCCTTTGGAAATTCATCCATGGCAGGGAGGGCGGGGGGGGGGGGGGGGGGGGGGGGGGGGGGGCCATAGCCCTCTATGGCCCCAATGAGGCTCCCCCGGTGATGAGGAGTGTCCCTAGATATAACACATACATGAACTCATGTCACAAGCAGAACCTCTCTATGCAGATCACATGAGGCCACCATGCAAAAACACTCAAATATCCTATGTTGTTTTAAGCCCCATCAAGACCTGACCTGAACTGCTCTACAATGATCTCTGTGAGTGCGTTTGGAAAAAGTCCACCCTAAAAGCATGATATAAATCCAATTCCAGCCACTCAGGACAGGCGTTTTGAAAGCAAAATTTAAACTGCTGATGTTGCCTACAAAATCAAAGCAACGTCCATAACCCAGTATATTTTCATGATAATTGTATAGCTTCTCAAGAAATTTAACAAAATGAAACTCATAGACTTAGGATTTTTTTTGCAAATTATCTCTAACCCCCTCCCATGACCAAATTTGACTGTAAATGTACACATTCTAATTGAAACATTGAGACTACAAAGTGGATGCATGGCTGGCGTTAAGATGCCTACTGTAACCTCATGGAGTCTGCCAGACGGGCTACGGTGAGAGCTAAACTATGCATCTATAGCATGTCTGCCCTCGATCTGTTGATCCAGAAGCAGGTTGACTGCGGAGAGCAGCAGAGCGAGACAACAGCGGCATCACGAACAGCGAAGAGACAAACTACACATGAAACATCAAGATTGTAGCAGCCAGAGCAATGGCTGCTGGATGCAGGTACGGTGACACCTAGGCACAGCATTAGGACACACACATCAAGGACCGAAAAAGTAAGTAACCGATCGTCTTACCTGTTGCATACTGTGGACGACTTTGCCTGCAGGTCTTCTTCACTGGCGCATTGCGTTCTACCTTCTGTTTCCATTGTCGACGTCCTTCCCAACACATCTAGTTCTCCCTGCAAACAAAACTCGAACCTATATATGGATGAGAAATTCCAGGCATATGTTGGAAGTCCAAAATGTGGATCACTGAAGACTGATTACCAGGCATGGTTTTTCAGTTTTTATTTTGTTTAAAGTTAACTGACAATTTTCTTCAAGCAGAGAACATTTGCTGCATGCATATGCCTACCATAAAAGAGAAAACCTGCTTCTCAAATTTTTCGTTAGCTCCCACAACACTCTGGGACTTCCCTAGGAAACAAATTGAAAATAAAGAAGTTTTGAATGGACCAACAAAACAAGTTCTTTTTAGTTCCTCGGTAGAACAAGTGTGAGATTTAAAATACAAAAAACGTGAGGGAACTTTATTGCACTCAACCTGCAGCTGATGCAGAGAGTTGGGCTCCCAAAATACATCATATGAATAGGCTATGTATGTCAACCAAATTATTGTTCAAAGGAAAACATGTGGATGTCAACCAAAATTGATTTGGACACAAGGCTGGCCCAAAATTGATCTGTTATGGCAAGAGCATGAGATAAACCAGGCCTGAACGTTACGGCTAAGACTTATGAACGAATTTAGAGTGAGGAACGAGTGTCTTGCGTACCTGGCAGTGGTGGCAGTGTCAATGTTCCTACTATATAAATGCGGTGACCGGCCGGCGACGTCCTGCCGAGAATTGCTCATGGTGACATCCACTCCTGCGAGGGCTCAAGACAGCCTGGGAAGCGGAGAAGTCATACTAACTGGGTTCTTTATTGCCGCATTAGCAGGAACCAAGGAACATCATAATGTACTTGGAAAGAAGATCAACAACAGCGAGTCGTCGACCACCAACAGCCGCACTCGACGGTGCACAATCAGGGCGGCGATCTGACGACGACCCCGGCCACGTCCTTCCATGGCGCAGCACCAGGGTGGTGATCTTGGTCGCCGTCTCGACGCTCTCAAAACCAGATGGTCTAGGAGGCAAAACAGAAACTCCTGGAGCAGTGAAACAATGTTTAGTTCTGCATCGGAACCAGAATAAGAATCCATACCATTTGCTATTATACACAAAGATGAAGAACATTGCCAAAGAATCAGAGAGATAATAAGAAGCTTTTCGTATAGAGAAACACAGCCAAAGCTTTCAGATGACGGCAATCTGCTTTCACTTGAAAGCTTAGTAATATTTTTGAAAATCTAGTCAAATTTTGAAAAATTCGATCATGGATTTCAAGGCTGCTGGATATTAAGTTTTCAGATTTTCAGATATGTATTTCTATGATAAACTCAATGAAAGGCTAGTACTATGTATTAATTAAATTGTTAACTTTTCCTTCTCAAACTTAGTGTTGATATTCTGTAACATATAAAATAAGATAAAATTGTTAGCAATAGAAGAACAGGGACTGAACATACCCTAACCTTGAAGTATACCATGGTTTCAACCTGTTAGGCATAAAGAAAACCAATATGTCTTCGTTGGTAAGAGCAATGGAAAGCATATATATATATATATATATATATATATATATATATATATATATATATATATATATATATATATATATATATATATATTGCAGCATTTTGATTGGTTTAGAGTGCACACAGGAGAGGAAGAGGAGGGAGGATGCAGGAGGCCAATTGCTGTGTCGAGGATGGGGAGGCGGCGCAGGAGGTGGCTTCGGCAAGTAGGCACCCGGCAGGTAGCGCCACATCGAGGACGGGGATGTGGTGGTGGTTCGGAAAAAGAAAGGACGGAGGAAGGGGATCGGGATGAGAAAAGGGCAGATCAGATGAGAGGGTAAGCGCGAACTCACTGACCTTGGGTGTGATAGCAGATTCGTCGAGGCAGTGGAGGTCGTCCGCGGGCGAGTGAGGCGGCGGCGGCAGACGAGGTCGCCGCGGGCGGGTGAGGCGGCGGCGGCGGAGGTCGCCACAGGCGGGCGTGCGAGGCGGCGGCTCCGGCGGACGGCTTCGGGCGCGGGTGGGTGGGATCCCGGCGGCTGGTCGGGCGGAGGGCTCCGGCGTGCGGTTGCAGGAGGAGGCGCGCGTGCGAGCGTGCGGGGGTCCGGCGGAGGGCTCCGGCGTGCGAGGCGGCGGCTCTGGCGGACGGCTCCGGGCGCGGATGGGTGGGATCCCGGCGGTGCGGGCAACAGCGGCTCGTCCGGCGGAGGGCTCCGGTGTGCGAGTGCGGGAGGAGGCGGGCGTGCGGGGGTGCGGGTCTGCGGGCCACGGAGTGGGGCTGCGGGAGGTGCAGATGCGGGAGGAAGCGGGGATGGATGGCCTGCAGCGCGGACGGAAGTTGCTTCGTGAATCCGACGGTCCAAATCGTCCGGAGGAACGACCACCGGTTGATGTACCACGAAAATACTTTTGCTTTTCTTTAGGGGTAGAGATTACAGTGCCGCGAAAAAAAAGAGTGGGGTGGGGGCGATTCCGCGGGGGCGAGGGAACCGGGGGAGGAGGACTGGATCGGTCCTCGGCGGAGCCACGCACCGCGAAAAAAGTACGACCATGTTTGTTCTCCTCTTTGGTTTTATTAAGTTGTAGAGACGAGGGGCCAGGAGCCCACGTGAACATTGTATTCCATCAACGGTGTCACAATTTTGAGGCAAGCACGGCGCCTTAGGGAAGAGTACAGGGGAGGAGGGCAGCAGGGACAGGCAGTCTCTCGTCAACGCCTCCAAGAAGGGTAGCGGCACCCGAGGGCGTCACTGTTGACAGCACCGGCACAGTGACAGGCAAGGATTTCACCTAACCAAGACCTACCCCAAACAACTAAAACTTGGTTGCACGAACATGTGGGTGGGAATGTCTCGAATCAACGCCACCAAGAAGGGAAGAACGGCACGTGATGGTGTCGGCGTTGACGGCCACAGCACAAAGCCGAGCTAGGATTTTCCCCGGCACCACCGTATGGATGGTGACCGGCACCCACATGGTGCCAACGCAGCATCACCCAGGGCCTAGCCAACGGCGTAGGGAGGGCAACCAATGGGCGTCGCGGCGACAGTGGCCTTGACGGGGCGGGGTACGGTCGAGGTTGACCACCGCTAGCGGCAGAACCTTCGAATCGCGCGCCCGGCGGCCCCGACCGCTGGATCCGAGGGGCAGCTGGCGGCAGCGGGGGTCACCAGATCCAGCAGGGCGCAGCCGGCGGCGGCGGGGTGGAGCTTGGAGGGGAGGAGTAGGACACGGGCGGGGCCGACTTCGGCACCGATGCTGGCCGCGGCGGGCGGAGGTGGGTGGATGCGGGGGTGTTTCGGCGGTGTGGCTGGGGGCCGTCGAGTCACGTCGCGAGGGAGACGACACGAGGGCGCGACCGGCCGTTTGTTTTTGGTTGTTTCTCCTCCACTGATACGAATGACACACTATATTTGCATCAGTTTTACGATACAATCTTGATCCGAATGAGGTTTTATGCCACTATGAGGGAGTATCTTAAATAATAATTTTGTAGACTAGGTAAATGCCCGTGTGTTGCTATGGGTATGATACATAGAACAAAGATAAATAGACCGCATGAAAAAATCGATTTTGACGGCTGTAGGTCGCACCGAAGTCCATGGAAATTAGTACTTTTGTTTTTTGCAAAGGCATGGATGGTGGGCTTCAAAACCGTGGTTGAGTGCCCGTGCGTTGTTGTGGGTGCAATACATAGAGCATAAATGCATGGGCATTTACATAGTAAAGAGACTGGTCATCCAATAAAATCACAGTTTAGTCTGATACCGAACTAAAATAATAACCACAGCTAAATTATCTGCACAAATACACGCACTAACATGGCCGATGAAACCGTATGTGTGTACTATGTTGGCGGTTGTTACGCCTGATTTTCGACCTCCAACCGAGTATAAAATAAACACAATGGAATCATGCACCATAGCTATAGGGCTTATTTCTAACCATTTCCACAAGTTTTGGTGTTTATTTGATTCCAAGAGGCATATGACCAAAGTTGAAGCAAAAACAACATGGAATGATGGGTTCAGCCGAATCCTGAGATTCGACCAAACTCCGTTATTGAACCCGGGACGTACCACGATGTGAAGACATGAAACCCATCAGTATCCCGAGCGTGGATGGACCGCTACGGCTGCCATCAACACAAACCCAGTGGACCAGAGGACGGGAGAGGCCCAAGTCCAACTCGACCGAAGCCCACCAGTCCAGCGGAGGGCCTCCAACTCAACCCAAACCAGGAGATGGCCTACAAACCGACGTGCAAACCGCCTAGAAGGTGATCTAGTACGTGGGGTTTAGGGTTTATTTCTATATGCTTGATGGTTCTTCATTCAATGCTTAGTTGATTGGTATAATTGTATACTGATTGCTTGGCTTGGGTGCTTATCTTTCTATAGGAGATAAGTATTAATTGACTAGTATAGGCGTGGTGCCTAGACTTGAGGTTAACTTAGTTTGCCCCCGTTGCAACGGAGGTGGTAGCCGTTAGGTGGTGACAGCCCTATACGGCCTGTAGGAAACCCCCCGAGGCTGTTGGTAGTTTCGCTTCTCATCCCTTTCTATAAACTATCGGTGCCTTTACTAAAGCAAGTGTCTAGTTGTATCCTTTGATCCGCTCAGTTAATCATTAGAGTGCATTTATCAGACACGTACCCGATCTGCCCTCCTATCGCTTTCCTTCCTTTTCTTTGTTATCGTCCACTCCATTTCACCACCCCTGGACAACTTAGTTTAGAATTAGTTTACTTTTCGTTCTCCGTGCAAATCGATACCTTGAAATACTCCCGGGTGAAAGCTACATCGGTATTCGTCCGATTGCGGATTTTTCTGTAGGCCGTAAGGAGTGCCAACAAGCTTTCTGACACCGTTGCCAGGGAATGGTAGTTGTTCTGATTCCGAACCCAAGTTGTCCATGTATCCAACCAACATCCATATGGATTATAGTCTTACCTTACGTCAACATTCGGCTCCAAAGGGCGATTGTTTGGAGCCACCACCCTCATCACATCCTATCCACACACTTGGCTATGAGCTGCATCCCGGCTTTATTGCCATGGTTCGAGAGCAAACATTCTCAGGAACGAATGCTAAGAGTCCCTACGAGCATTTGCGAGAGTTTGAGCAACTCTGTTCGTGTCTCGTCATTGCGGGCATGACACAAGAGACGCTTAAATGGAAGCTATTCTCATTCTCATTGACGGGAGGAGCAAAGAAATGATACTCTCTGTCTGTCGGTACTATGGAAGGGAACTGGGAAACCCTTAGAGAGAATTCTGTCTAAACTACTTCCCAGTTTCCAAGGTAGCCAGCCTTCGAATCAAAATTCTTACCTTTAAGAAATTAGAGGGAGAGTCATTAGGAGCTGCCTGGGCTCGTTTCAAGGAAATTTTGGCATCCGGACCAGACATAGGCTTAGCAGAACCTATCATTCTTCAACATTTTAGCCTTGGCCTCTGTCCCGTAGCCACCATGTTCTTGAACTCCACTTCAGGAGGGTCGTTCTCTCATTTGATTCCTAGTGAAGCGAGGGTAATCCTGGATCGTATCCCGGATGACACTCCCTACAATCAAATCTATGATGAACTCCCCGATGAAGAAGAGAAGCAGCCTAAATCTGAAGAGCCTATGCATTCACAATCCAAATCTATCAGCTCTTCCATTCCATCAAAACCCAATGCTCATTTCGAACCACAACCTCATTCTAGCCAGGATCACTATGATTCACTCTACACCACTATCTACAATTTTGACGATGGTCTATTCGATGACGTCGGAAGTGCAGCAAGTTTCACATTGCAACGACATGTAGAGCAGAATGATCAACCTCCTGACAAGGAAGAACTCGGATATCAGACGGAGTATTTAGGACGTCTCTCTCTTGTTATGATTCGGGAATGGCTAGACGAGGTTGAAGCCTCGACCGAGGTCGTCAAAATGCCCAAAAGGACTCGAAGAATATTCTGTGAAGTCATGGGCAAGGACAAAGAAATCGGGTACAACCCGAGCCTCAGAATTAACATAATCTCTAGCTCTTTGGTGCGAGCCCAACTTCCTGATGAACCATGGTCATCATATCAGAAACGTCTAAGGTTCACATTGGGAAGCATCCTCGATTATTTAGGGATCTTGCGGGTCACACCCGTTAAGATTAACGACCTTGAACTTTTCCTGGATTTCCATATCTTTGACCTGCCCAAAAATTCCACTGATTCTATCATTATCGGTAGGCCAATCCTGAAAATCCTAGATAAAACACCAACAAATCAGCTAGTAGAGCTTAGAATCGGGAAAGAACTTTTCCATGTCTCTTACTCTCATTCCTTGAACACTCCAGTAGAGGCAGATCCTGATCCTACCCTATAGAGGAGGTCATGCCAACTTCCTTGACAGACTTAGAGCCTACCATTCCAGAGGAAGACATCCAATTTTTTACGGAGGAAGAAGCAATTCATCCTCCCATAAAGCTCGACATATACGAAACTCCAAAACCATCTCCGATCGAGCTAAAATCTCTTCCACCTAGACTGAAGTATGCCTTCCTCTTTGAGGACAAGTAGACTCCAGTGATCATTAGTGATAAGCTATCCGACGTAGAAACCCAACAACTTCTCACCATATTGGAGAAGAATTGATCGGTCTTAGGGTATTCACTCCAAGATCTGAAAGGGATCAGTCCTAACATTTGCACTCATTGTATCCCGATCAATTCTGAAGCAACACTGTCTCGGGAACCTTAAATATGGTTGAATAATACGATGCGAGAGGTAGTGAAAAAGGAAGTTCTAAAACTCCTGCACGCTGGGATTATCTATCCAGCTCCCAATAGAGAATGGGTTAGCCCCGTTCAAGTTGTTCCTAAGAAGGGGGGAATGACAGTTGTGTGCAATGACAAGAATGAACTCATCCCTCAGCGCACCGTCACTGGTTGGCGTATGTGTATCGACTATCATAGACTCAATAAAGCCACCAAGAAAGACCACTTCCCTCTTCCATTCATAGACGAAATGCTTGAACGGTTAGCCAAACACTCTTTCTTATGTTTCCTTGACGGTTACTCTGGATATCACCAAATTCCAATCCATCCAGATGACTAGAGTAAAACCACTTTCACATGCCCCTATGGGACCTATGCCTATCGGCGGATGTCCTTCGGGTTGTGTAACACACCTGCCTCCTTTCAACGTTGCATGATGGAAGAGATTATGGAAGTGTTCATGCACGATTTCTCAGTTTATGGAAAGACCTTTACCGAGTGTCTGAAAAATCTAGACAAGGTCCTTCAGAGATGTCAGGAAAAACACCTCATCCTTAACTAGGAAAAGTGTCATTTTATGGTGCGAGAGGGGATTGTCTTAGGACATAGGGTGTCAGAACGTGGAATCAAGGTAGACAGAGCAAAGATAGAAGTGATTGAGCAGCTTCCACCTCCCGCTAATGTTAAAGGGATTCGTAGTTTACTTGGCCATGTGGGATTCTACAGACGCTTTATCAAAAACTTTTCTCAGATATCGCAGCCTTTGACCAATCTCTTAGCCAAGGATGCCCCTTTCATTTTTTACGAAGAGTGCTATGTAGCCTTTCATACCCTTAAGAAAGCACGCATTTCCACTCCCATCATCCAGCCTCCCGACTGGAGCATCCCTTTCAAAATCATGTGCAATGTGAGCGATTATGCTGTAGAAGTTGTTTTGGGCCAGACCAACGACAAGAAGCACTATGCTATCTCTTATGCTAGCAAAACGTTCACTGCCCCCCAGCTCAACTACGCAACGATGGAGAAGGAGCTCTTAGCAGTCGTGTTTGCTATAGACAAATTCCGGTCCTACTTAGTTGGGGCCAAGGTCGTAGTCAATTCACACCATGTTGCTCTGAAGTACCTTTTGACCAAAAAGGATGCTAAACCGAGACTCATCCGCTGGGTTCTCCTACTCCAAGAGTTCAACATTGAGATAAGGGATAAGAAAGGAGTAGAGAACTTAGTGGCTGACCATTTGTCTTGAATGCAAGTCCCGTCTGGCCTTCCAATTGACGATTATCTATGAGACGACACGCTCCTTAAGGTCACAGCCTCTGACCTGTGGTACACCAACATAGTGAATTACATGGTGTCAGGGTACATCCCACCTAGAGAAAACAAGAAAAGACTGGCTTATGATAGCCGACTCCACCTCTGGGACGACCCTTATCTATTCAGGATATGTAGTGAAGGACTCCTCAGACGATGCATACCTACACAAGAGGCATATAAACCCTAGAAAGATGCCATGAAGCTCCATAAGGTCACTATGGCGCATTTAGAACCAATGCTAAAGTTTGGCAATGCGGTTTCTACTGGCGAAGCATGTACGAAGATGCTAGGGCATTCGTCATGAGATGTCCTCGCTGCCAGAAACACGAAAACATAAACGCTAGAGATGCAATGCCACTCACCAGCAATCTCCAAGTAGAGATCTTTGATGTTTGGGGGTTGACTTTATGGGTCTTTTCCCCAATTTAGAGGGTTGCAAGTTCATCCTGGTGGCGGTAATTACATTTCTAAATGGGTAGAAGCCTTGCCGTGTGTAGCTGCTGACTCCAAGAACGCTAGACGGATGTTTCATGAAGTTATCTTTCCTCGTTTTGGCGTCCCTAGAATAGTCATTAGTGATGGAGGATCCCATTTCATTGACTCAGTATTCCATAGATATCTTTCAAGTTTGGGGGTGCAACACAATGTAGCTACACCCTATCACCCCTAAACCAGCGGTCCAGCAGAAACATTGAATAAACAAATCGAAAACATCATGCAAAAGACTGTGAATGAAATGGGTAGGCACTGGAAGGAGAACTTCTAGATGCACTCTGGGCATACCGTACAGCTTATAAAACCCCCATTGGAATGACTCCACATCAATTAGTATACGGCAAAACATGCCACTTACCAGTTGAGATAGAGTTCAAAAAAAATTGGGCTTTTAAGAAGTGGAGTATGGACATCCCAGCTGCTAGCCTTAAGAGACGGACCCAGCTGGCCGAGCTAGATGAGATGAGAGAACAAGCATACCACAGCTCCCAGTTATACAAGGAACGGACCAAGAAATAGCACGACAAACGGATCAAGGTCAAAACGTTCAAGCCGGGAGATAATTTCCTCGTTTTCAACTCTCACGTCAAGCTTTTCGGTCGAGGGAAACTTAAGAGCAAATGGGACGGCCCGTTCATCGTGATCAACGCTTCATCTCATGGAGCCATCACATTGCAAGACGACGATGGAAACATTTTCAAGGTCAATGGACAGCGGCTGAAAATCTTAATAGAACCAGAGCCACCACCACTCGAGGACCTAGACGCCATTGAGTTTGCAGAACTCTAAAGCCCATCCAAATACCTCGGCCCATGACCTTCAAATCCAAACCTTTCTGGTCCAAAACCACCTCAACACCCAAAACCACAACCTAAGACTTAACACCCGGCTCGGCCCGCACACAAGCAGGCCTAGGGGCCAGTTCGGCCGAACCTGGCTGGTTCGGCCGAACTGCCTCCCCTCGCCCCACATGTAGATAATTCCATCCAATCTCATCTACAACCGAGCTCATCCAGAAAATCGAGAGGAACATGTCGGGAGGGTCATTTTTCGATCGGGAAATCCCTCGATAAAACCAGGAGACCCTGTCATCTCCTCGACAGAAAACCCATGCCCTCTAGCCACCATAGCCTCTCAATCCTCCTCCGAAGACCTGTCCTCAGCTAAGGGCTCAAGCCTGGCGAGCCAGATTGACGGATCCCCGCATCACGAGTAGGCCCTATGCATCACCGACATCGATTCGCTATCTCTGAGCAGAGGGCGATGTGGGAGGACGATCGCTCGTAGCCCCATGGGGTGACCCGACTCCCCACGCCGCTCTAGGCAGGACGGCTCGCCTGCATCCTGGGCGATGTCCGATCCCTTCACGCTAACGAAGGCGATCATGAAGAGGCCCCCGTGCTCATCGTCGCTCGTGCGCCCTAGCACTGGGCAACTGCGACTGAGGTCGGCATCCACAAGGAAGCTGGACCTCGACATCCTACTGATAGCGCCGAAGGAAGAAGGGACAAAGACGTTGGAGTACAAGCCCGCGAGCCCGCCTCGGTACAACATCAAGGGTGAACGTACCCCCACCGGGTACGGGAAAGTATTGATCCCACCGCTGAAATGGGACGAGCTGGCACTGGAGGAGTCCTCCCAGTCTACCTCTCCTCGGTGACATCCAAAGATGATGCGCCACACGCAGCCTCCTCCTATCAACGGTCCGTTGGGGTAGATGGAGTTCTCTGAGGATGAGAAGGACGAGGAGGAGAAGCTGCCCACTCTAGAGAGCCTGCGGGAGGAACTGGCGCAAGCGCGCCAGAAAATAAACAACCTAGAGGATAAGGTCACAGAGGGCGACCTTGGGCGGATGGAGACGGAGGGCAAGATGGAGACCCTCCGGAAGGCCTTCTCCTCCAAGATCAAGCGGCTTGCCAAGGCCACAGGACACTTGGACCTTTACGACCCACCTCCAGAGTAGATGTCCCGTGGTCGTTCCATATAGAGCACCATTAGTTTAGTTCCTTAGTTTATTTTAATTCCTTAATTTATTTCCTTTATATTAATGTTTAGGAGGTGCTCTGATTTCCCTTTCCAACCAACTTGTTTCCAATAGTTTGATGAATAAAATAAAGTTTGAATTGAATTGAATTGATCAAAATGATGCTCCGGCTGGTGCATTTGAGCCAGCCGGAGAATGCTCAGTTTAACAAGAAGGTACATGAGCACAGGAACGACACAGGAGCGAAATGAGACGAGGAAGCACATGGCAGCCAGTTCGGTTGAACCATTTGGTTTGGGCGAACTGGGTTGTTCGGCCGAACAGGCTAGCTCACCCCCCTCACGCACCTGCACGCTGGTTTGCACTCCTTACCCCTGTCCATTTTCTGTGTTGTCACGTTTCATGATTTTCACATGTGCATCTCATTTAAATGAAACGTTCTCGATTTTCTTTCATGCCATGAACTTTGCTTATTGTTCATTTCAAATTAAGTATCTACATGCCTGTGAAATCTTTCATGTTAGGACCCCCTGGTCTAAGTTGTTGATGAATGTGATATGTCTGGATAAAACAAACCACTTGTTCATGCTGTCACTCGGGAGAATTTATTTTGAAAATATAAAACTTTACCCTATGCTTTCATCCTATCCATATTCCATTACTTCCATTTACACATATGCTTGAGAGATCATTTCCTGAAAAAAGCTTGTCGTGACTAGTATAATATCTTGTCGAATTTTGAGTCCCCAGAGATAATCATGTTGCCCCAGGTCAATTGACTAGTATAATATCATGTTGCTCGTTCGCCGGAGGAGGAGGGAAGGGGAGGGCGGGGCGGCCGCAGCGGGGGAGGGAAGGGGAGGGGCGGGGCGGGCCGCGACGGAGGAGGGGAGGGGCGGGCCGCGCCGGCCGGCCGGGATGGAGGCGGGCCACAGCGTGGGAGGGGAGGGGCGGGGCGGGCCGCGGTGGTGGAGGGGAGGGGCGGGCCGCGCCGGCCGGGATGGAGGCGGGCGACGGCGTGGGAGGGGAGGGGCGGGCTGCGACCGGGGGAGGGGAGGGGAGGGGCGGGCCGCGGGGGGAGGGGAGGAGAGGGGCGGCGCGGGAGAGAGAAAGGATGGGAGGGGGTGCTGCTCGGCAGCCGGGAAGAGAGGGGGGTAGAGAGAGAGTGAGGGAGAGAGAAAAATATATAATATGATGGGTAGTTGGTATAGAGTTTTTGATATAGTTTGAATGAGTGCGGAAGATAGTGATATAGAGTAGGGAATTTTGATAACTAGGATAGGATATTCTCTTTTAGAGGGTAGAGGGTTGGAGAACCAGTGCGAGCAGCCTGAAGAGTGGAGCAACAGAAAGAAGTACGATGCATCCATCCACGCATGCGGCACTTACGAGAGGAAAATTTGGAGAAAAAAACCATTCCCCTTGAACCAAACATGTAAGTTAAATTTTAATTACACCATAATACTTATTACGATAAAATATTCAAAACAAGATATCACTTGACCATATTTAGATAATATTTTTTTGCGGACAATTTTTTAGCAAGCTAGAACATCTTCTGCTACTGCGAACAAATATTTAGACAACATAAACAAACAGTTGTTTTCTATGAAAAAAATTAAATACGATGAATAAATTATAGACTAGCATGAACATAGAGACTGAACATTTGATTATATGACATATAACAGAAAATTAAACATCGAGAATAAATGAGTCCCCATTGTGGAACAATTTAACGTAGAAAGAAAATAAATAATCTAACAAAACAAATAAGTTACTATACAAAGTGAAAAAATAGCACGGCAATACGGACAACGAATATATTCACGTAGTGAATAAATTATTCTTATAAATGAACAATTTAATCAATAAATAAACAAATAATTTAACACATTACGAACAAATTCATCAAACAGCGTGACCAAATAATTATATATGAAGAACAATTTTTAATATATCATGAACAAATATATACAGATTACGAACAAATATATAAATGTAAAAAAGAAACATATAAAAATAAAATAATAGAAAAATAAAAATATATAATAAAAATAAAATCAAAAGGAAAAACAAGTATATATCCGCCCTAAGGCTCGTCTCGAGCTTGGGCCATGGAGAGCGCAGCACGCATGGAGCTCGGAGCTCGGGATGCAGGGGCGCTTGGGCGAGCTTGGGCCGCTGGAGCGCAGCGGGCAAGGAACTTGCACATGGGCGAGCTGGGGCGCGGGGAGCTCAACGTTCGGGACGAGCAGGGGCCGCGCAGGGATCTCGGGTCGTGGCGAGCGGGCAAGCTACCATGCTGGAGGAAGAAGAAAGGGCAGCGCCCGCGCGGGAGGGAGGCGCGCGAATGGCGGCAGTGCCGGTGGCCGTCGCGGGAAGGAAGAAGCGCGCGGGAAATAGCAGGGGGGCTCGCTACTGTGCCCGTGGGAGAAGGGGTTCCAAGGAGGAAAGTAGGAGTCTCCCTAGATTAGAGATCCAAATAGGGTTCGTGGTGGAGCATATTTTTCGGCTTTCACCTCTATTTTTGGAATAGGTTCTTGAGAAGCAGGGGCCTTACTGAAGTTGCTCCTATTAGGAGCAGAGATAAGGCTGCCCGCACCGGTCCCGGTAAACGCTCCTATCGGAACGTTTACCGGGATGAAGAGCTGCACCGGGGCTCGGGATAGGCCACGGTAAAATCCCGGAGACCCCGGTTTCCCCCATATCTGGCGCGATAGCGGTGGCGCGCTATCCGCCGGCGTGGCGCGGGGCCCACGCGGAATCCCAACGGCTTGGGCGTCCGCGCGATGCATGCGTGCGCCGCTGCCATCGCCCAACGCGGCCGCCGAAGCCGCCCCTCCCCTCCCACACCGCTGCTCAGGGCCGCGGCCGCCCGTCGCCTCGCTGACGCTCTCCGTCGCGGGGGCGCGTCTAGGCCCGCTCCGCCCACGCGCCGGGAGAAAGGGAGGGAGGAGGGGGCAGCTCGGAGAGGGGAGAGACGCGCGCTCGGACTCGTCGGTGGAGTGGGAGCCCGCCCGCGCTGGAGCCAATGCCGCGCATAGATCTGGCCGATGAGAGGGGAGGGGGTAGCTCCTGGCGCTCGAGCTCCGCTTGCCGGGGAGGCAGTGGCCAGCAGCCGGGCGACGCGTGGGAAGGCGACGGCCGGGTGGCGCGTGGGGAGGACGGGAGGGGGAGGCGGCTGCTGCGGGAGAGAGGGGAGGCGGAGGCGGGGGTGCGGCGGGGAGGCGGTGGGAAGACGACAGTGGGGCGGCGGCGGGAGGTGGGCAGGTGGGGCGGCGGAGAGAGAGAAGAGCTCAAGAGGGGGGGTGGAGAGAGAGAGAGTAGAGGGAGCGGGAAATAGAAAAAACTGAAATGTGGGGTTAGTTAGTATAGAGTAGAGATATGGAGGAGTGACGGGTGCGGAAGAAATTGAAATAGAGGAAAGAATTTTGATGACCAGGCAGAAATATTCCTTTATGGGAACAAAATAGAGGGAAGCCAGTGCGGATAGCCTAAGGCTGCCCGCACTGGCTTCCGGGAAGCCTCCCTGCGGGAGCATTTAGCACAATGATGCGCTGCACCGGAGCCCGGTAAAACTCACAGAAAAATGCCGGAGGCCCCGGTCTGCGCCATTTGTGGCGGGGTAGCGGGGCAACGCTACGTGCCAACGTGGCGCGAGCGGGGCCCGCGCACCCACCGCTCGTCGGCCGCCGCCCGTCGTCGCTCCGCTCCCGCCCCGCGCTCGCTGGCCGGCCCCGCCCTCACCCGCACCCACCGCTCGCCGGCCGCCCCCGCCCCGGCCCTGCGCCCCATCGGCCGTCGCTCGCCGGCCGTCGCTCGGTGACGAGGAGGAGGCGGTCGGTGGAGTGGAAGGAGAGGGTGGCGACAGAGAGGAGCGCGGCGAAGGGGAGTTGGAGCAGGACTGCTCGGGCCTGGGCCTACCGGTCGCTCCGCCCGCGTGTCTCGAAGCCAGTGCAGCCCCGCCGCGAGGCCGCCGCCTGTGCCCCGGTGACATCGTCGTTGCCCTAGCGCGGTGTGAGGAAGAGAGGGAGAGGAGCGCGAGCAGCAGGAGGACGAGCACTGGAGGGAGGTGGCGGCGCTATCGCCGAGATCCGGAGGCAGAGGCGGGTGTGAGCCGCCGGAGAACCCCACCCACGCGCTCACCTCGTCGCCGGAGAACCCCACCCACGCGCGCATCTTGTCCACGTCCTTCTGCTGGTCCTGGCGGCAACTGCTCCCGCTTCCGCTCCTGGCGCGCGTGGAGGAGAGGGAGAGGGAGGGGCGGCGGTAGGGGAGCCGGCCGGGGAGGGGATGAGCGCCGGTGGGGGAGGAGAGGGGGCGACGGCGGAGGGAGTGGGGGAGGCGGAGCAGCGGCGTGGGGAGGGGAAGCGTCTGGACCGGGGGAGCTGCGGGGGGAGGAAGGAGGCGAGGAGCGAGCGAGAGAGAGATAGAAAACAAAAAAGAAAAGAAGAGGAGAGGAAAAGAGAGGAAAAAAAGAAAGGAAAATAAAAGGGAAAAAAGAGGGGGAAAGAAAGGAAAAAAGTAGAAAATAAATTTTGAGACGGTAGTAAAAAGAAATGTGTTCGTTAAAATGAGATGTTAGTTGGAGATGATGGAATAAAATATGTGGTAGTTGAGATAGAGAAAGATATAGATGAGAGATGTGTGCGGGAGAAATTAGGATAGAGAAAAAAATCTCGATGACGAGGATAAAATATTCTTTACAGGGGGAGTAGATAGAGAAACATGGGTGCGGAGAGCCTAATGCTATGCTTTCCCTTGGAAGTGTTTTTTTGGGTGAAAAAACCTTTAATCAATAATTAAGGATATTAAATAAAGTAAGTTTACAAAACTATCTTCACAACCCTAGGTTAATTTATGAGACAAATCTAATGAGGCATTTGACTACACGATTAGAGGATTATTAATATAGCATTACTAAAAGATTTTATAAATAGACTTTATTTAATATTTTCTTTGTAAATTTTTTTCGGAAAGAAAAAAAACACGGCCCTTCAACCGTTCGTCTCGCAGGCGCAGCGCTCGAGACGGACGCAAGAGCGGCGTACGGTGTGCACGTGACCCCGCCGCCCGCAACGGTAGGCTGCTGGTGCTGCTAATCTGACACCGCAGTACCAGCGGCAGACAGGTGGGCCAGGGCTAGCGGTCCATCTCATTCTCGGTACACGCTCGACCCAACCCATGCCGGCCGGCTTGCGGCGTGACCGTCCGTCAATGGGCGGTGGGCCGACCTGATCGATCAGAGATTTCTCTCTCGCTCGTCGCGAGGCATCGAATCGTGCCAACAAGCCAAAACGCGTGTGTGACGCTCCGTTCCGGCCCCACACGCCTCTTTTCCCTTCTTCTTCTTCTTCTCCCCACCAGGCACTAGAGCGAGCCACCTTGGTCCATAAACCACACACTCCACTCTCCCCCACCAGCACAAACAAGCACACAAGCCCGCTCGAGCTCCGCGCTCCCCTGTTGGTGCTCGCTCGGATCGGCAGCGCGCGGCGGCCAAGATCGATGGCGGACTGGGGCCCCGTGGTGGTGGGCGTGGTGCTGTTCGTGCTTCTCTCGCCGGGCCTGCTGTGCGAGCTCCCGGGCACGCACCGCCACGTCGACTTCGGCGGCTTCCACACCAACGGCAAGGCCATCTTCGTCCACACCCTCATCTTCTTCGCAGCCTTCACCATCCTCACCCTCGCGCTCCACGTCCACATCTACACCGGCTAAGCTAGCTAGCTAGCCTCATCTGGACGGGAGGTTCAGATCAGATCGGATCGGAACCGTGAGCTGTCTGTTCCTCTTCCAACAAGTGCTTGTACTGCTACTTCTAGCTGCTGCGTGCTCTATCTAAGATCGACATCGTCTGTAATTCCGTAGACTGCAGGAACAAGTGCTTGCGCTTTGATTTAATCCAATCTATTGAACCAAATCTATTAATTAAGACTTGTCGCGCCGTCTGCCCTTGTTCTTGCGCATTCCGATCCGTCTGTCGTCTGCCCAGTGCCTTGCGCTACGGAGTAATTTCTTCCCTCGCCGTATGATTCATGCCGCTCCTACAAGGGCCGGGCCGGTCTATCGGGTCGCGATGTTCTAGGATACTACAGTATGTTATATATTATTCCGTTTATCTTTGGCGTGTGTACTGAATTCCAAAGGAATGTGATCCCCAACCCATCCCCATGCTTCAGAGAGACCCAAGCAGGGTCGATGGCTTTCGTTTCGAATCCACGCACGGGCTACTGGGGCTAGTGCGGTCAGGTTCGAGTTTCACCTGGTGAAAGAAGGGGGTATCCGATAATTAATCCCTTTTAAAAGCATGCTACTATTTAATTTGCTGTTTTCTTTTATAAAAGGAAAGACGCCATTCCATTTCCACTTTGGAAAGGCACCTATATTTTGGGTGCTAGAAACGGCCCCTTTGTACCAACTGGACTACACGTACTATAGTACCACGAAATGTAATGAGAAAACATTTTGCGACATCAGGTGGTCGATTATTCACGTAGCCCGCGCGCTCTTTTTCGCTATGTACCTTTTCCCTTTGAATTCGTTGCTGAAAGCCTGGTGCAAGGCATTATTCTTCTCTTGTCCGTGGCCACGAGAGGAAGCTTCTTTGCTTTTCTCGGGGCGGGGAAGCAGCACGTAGGGAGGGTAAAAGTTGTCTGTTCTCTTCTGTTCAGCAGATCTGATGATCAGGCCAGGCCGTTACCACCTCTCCGCCGGCTCGCGGCGAAGCTGGCAGAAAAGGTGCTTTTGTTCTAGGCACGCACGTCGGCGATGGAGCATCGTACCTTTTCTCGCGACACGCCGGCGACCGTGCCACCACCTACCAACCACCGCTTACACGAGGCAACACACAGCACGGGCGCCGAACGCCACTACACCAGGGACAGGGGGCGGAAAGCCGAAAGGAAAGGAAACGGCCAAGCCCGCCGCACGGAGCAGACGTCTCGTCGCGTCCACGATCGGCAGCGCACGGAGGTGTCCCGGGGGAGCCCCGAGGGCGACATGCAGCCACCCCTCGACCCTCGTGCTCGCTCGCCTTGATGCCCTCCCATGCTCAAACGGTTCAAACCCTCTCACCCGAACCTAACCAAAGCACCCTGCAGCCGGCACGTTGCCTTCTCTGTTCAGGCGCGTGGCTACAGGTCGAGCGTCGGCCCGTACGCAACAGCAGTCACCAACTCAACTCGCTGAGTGCGCGCGCGCGTCTGCATGGACTTTTGATTCACGAGCACAATATTCGTTCGTCCCCCAATGCAACCAAGTCTTTTCAAAAACTATATATTCCCCGGCGTTCCTGCCTCCGTTACGAAAGGAAACCTTTTATTTGATGCATGATTCGTAAAAGTCGCAAGCAAAGCATCCTTCACACAGTAGTATAAACCCTTTTCTTCGCAGTTGGTAAAAGAACCATATCGACACAGAAAAAAGAAAGGATTGGCTGTTTTTATTCCGCGGATCAGATCTGATTATCCTTCTCTCTTTTTTCCCCCGTCGGCGGATGATGAGCGCTTTCGACCAGACCACCGACGGCGCCAAAGTTTGGTGCAGTATTACGCACACAACGGTGTACCGTGTACAGCTAATTAAACCCTTGTGGCCACGTTTATTACTTTTTGCCTGCTTTTCGGAGGTTTGGAACGTAGTAGAGGCAACAGCACGACCACCTACCGCTACCATCGTGTTAGGCACCGTGTCCACCGGCGTCAGACGACGTGGCAGTGCGGTGAACTCTCAAACGGCCAAGCCGAGCGGGCGGCGCCGCGAGCCGGAGACACCGGACGGACCGGGCCGGGGTGCGCTCACAGGCGGCGCGGCACACACAAACACGGCACGGTGAACGCCACTCCGACGAGAGGAAGCGGCCGAGCCGAGCCGCCGCGTGCGACGGGCGACGGCACGGTTCCATTCCATCCAACCTTTCCCTTCCCTTGGAGTCGAGCGACCGCGCCGCCGCCCACAGGATTTGGAAAGGCAAGCAGGCAGCAGCCGGACGCCTCTCCCCGTGCGAAACGGAGGTCGAGGGCTCACGTGCCCGCGCTGCCAGGCGGGGCCCTTCCCGCGGGCCGCGGACGCGTCTCGACCCCACTGCTTCAGTTCACTTGTTGATCCGCGTTCCCAGGCACGCAGGCAGGCCGGCCGCATGACCCGCCGCGCGTCCGCCCACGTGTCCCCGCTCGGAGACCCAGGCCGGGGCCCGCCGGTCAGCCACCCACCCGTGTCTCGTCTGGCCGACCGTTTGCTCTGCCCGGTGGTACTAGTGTGACACAGCCAGCGCTAGCTAGCTCTTGCTCCTACATAAACGCAACGTCTCCCGCACCCCTCACCTTCCGCCCATTAATTGCTCCGCATCCCCTGCTTCCGAGAACCGAGAGAGAGAGAGAGAGAGAGAGTCGCGAGTTTGAAATCGAAACAGAGGGGATCCAGTCCAGAGGGGTGGAGGAGAAGGCGCCGCCGGCCGGCCGGTCCACCGATCGATCTCGTCGCCGATGGCTGACTGGGGCCCCGTGGTGATCGCGACGGTGCTGTTCGTGCTGCTGACGCCGGGCCTACTGTTCCAGCTCCCTGCGCACGGCCGCATCGTCGGCTTCGGCACCATGCACACCAGCGGCATCGCCATCCTCGTCCACGCCGTCCTCTACTTCGCCCTCATCACCATCTTCCTCGTCGCCATCGGGGTGCACATCTACGCCGGCTGAACCAGCCGACGCCCGGTCTCTTCTTCTTCAGCCTTCCACCGCCCTTCTTCGTCAAGCAAGCCTCTTCGTCGCTCCCTTTCGTTCCCATCTACTCCGTAGTATCTATCTGCTCCTAGTAGTATACTCCTATATGTGATGCCTGCCTGCTTGCTTTGCTCCCTCGTGTTGCCTGCAAGCAGTAGTATCTTGGTGGTGTGTCTTGTTAATTTGTCTGCAGCGAACAATCTGGTGGGTGTTGCAGTCAGAGTCAGTGTATTGTATTGAAGGGATTCGTGTGGGGTTCTCTCTGTTCCTTGTTCATTCATATGCTTGGTTGTGCATCGAATTCAGACGAGATGCTCCGTGGATGGATATCGAATCGATCTCTTAACAGGTGGGTTGTGTGAATGTGGAGCAGAGTGTGAACAGGCGCTTGTTCTATTTCTGCTGCTCCATCCACCGACTCGATCGAATCTACTGGTTCGTTTGTTCATGCGGGGACGGTGATCCATCTTCTTCAGTGTTCAGACGGCGTGACTGATACAGTATATGCTTGTCCGCTTGCCCAGACGACGAACTCGCCTGGAGAATTCGAAATCGTTCTTGAGCCCAACAGCCAACCTGATAGCCGGTGCTGATATACGATGGAGAAAAATACTGTTGGTTGATGATTGACCCTGATTCGTGCTATGTCGCAGGCTGCTGCAGACGAGCTGGTTGGCTCGTGGCAACTCTTCGGAGTCCTTCCATTGGGGGAAACCAAAGATAAGTAGGACACCAGTCCAGTCACCATCGTTGGCTCTATTTGCTCACTGACGCTAAGCATCTCACATCTTCGCTACCAAAGCTCTCGCTGTCAGGCGGCCCGACCTCGTGATCGATTCGGTGCCGCGACACACCCCGCACAGAACAAAATAACGCAGCGGGAACACGCTTTCCTTCTTTAAAAAAATGCACACGCTTCCTTCAACCGGAACTTCATACGGATCTTGTTTAGATCCTAAATTTTACCCCTAAATTCTATTATATAAAAAAAGATTGTGATGGATTGTCATCACATTAAAATATCGGTACATGCGTGGAGTATTAAATATAGATGAAATCACATGCATGAAGTGCTAAATATATCGGCACATGCATGAAGTACTAAATATAGATGAAATCAAAAACTTCAAAAACTAATTGTACAATATTTTGTGAGACGAACATTTTGAGCCTAATTAATCAATGTTTGGACAATTTTTCATAACAAACGAAATGCTACAATGACGTATTTACGGCGAAGTGACATCTTTGAGCCAAATTTGACCCACAAATTTACATCTAAACAAGGCCCAGGTTTGATTTTGTCGTCTGTGGGCCCCACAGGTTCCTCTTGGTTTCAGGCTTTCAGCTATCTTTGGTTGCATCATTTTCCTCCCAGAATTCGCTACCAAAGCTAGTGCTATTCCATAACGCAAAGCCACTCGTCCACATATGAACGAGCATTGAGAGGTACTCGCACCAAATCTTGATTCATAATGTTCGGTAATGCCATATCACTGCAGCAAAAGGCCACCACTCAGCAACAAAAGCATGGTCACAACACACAAGGACTGGACTGCGACATCCTATCCTAATTAAAGACTAGCGAACAGAGATATCCTCCTTTATGAAACATTTTTTGTCCGAGATCAAGCCTTTCTTTTGCTTACTCTACTGGACTAAGCATCTCGATCTATGGGACATTGCAGCAAGCTGCAGCAGGGCTTGCAAATATTTTTTTTTTCGATTTTTTTTCTTTTGAAAAAAAACACATTCTGTTGGAACAGGTGCCTGACTGGTGGCTGGTTTGTGCTGAAAGAAAAATAATGCTGGCTGGGGACCGGTGGCTGGTACTGATTTGTGCAGAGAGAAAAATACTGCTGGCTGGCTGCTGATAAGCCAAGTGAACAGGGCTACAAAGACCGGAAATCGATCAAACCAAAACAGACTACCATCTGCTGCTCATCCCGTATACTGATTGCAAATGTTTGCATTTGAGTAACAACCATAAAACCAGTTTCATCAAAATCCAAATGAACAATAATGTACAGCCAGGTACCTATTGGGCTAAGACAAAAATGTTGCAAAGGCCCATTTGCACATAAAGGCCCAGCCCAACCGTCCGGTCCAGCAGCTCGTCGTAAACGTCCCCACGAACCCATCACACACCATCCGCCCCATTCCCCTCCACCTCTCCAGCTCCGACGAACCACCACCACCATGGCGGCCGCCTCCCTCTCGCGCCTCTCCCGCCGCGCCACCTCCTCCGCCGCCGCTGCGGCGCCCTCCCTCCGGCGCCTCCTCTCGGCCACCTCCACCGCCCCCGCTGCGCCGTCCGCACCGCCGCCGCCCCCGAGCGCGGCCGCGGCCGCGGCGGCGGGAGCGGATCGGGTGCGATGGGACTACCGCGGGCAGCGGCAGCTGGTGCCGCTGGGCCAGTGGATGCCAAAGGTGGCCGTGGACGCGTACGTCGCCCCAGAGGCCGTTCTCGCCGGCCAGGTCACCGTCCATGACGGCGCCTCCGTCTGGAGCGGCGCCGTGCTGCGTGGGGACCTCAACAAGATCACGCTCGGCTTCTGCGCCAACGTCCAGGAGCGATGCGTCCTCCACGCCGCGTGGGCGGCACCTACAGGTCACCCTCCCCACTCGATTCGGTTCTGGAACCTTCCGGAATGCTAGATCTGGCCGTCTAGGACTGTTTCCTGAATTCCTGAGGTGATCAAGGACTCGATGAGGCTGTTTTCAACTTTTCATTTCGATTGCCGAAATGAGGAACTGTGCGTGTTTGGTAATTTGATGGTGCCTGGCGCAGCTTGAGTGACATGAACCATTGTGTGCATTGTTTTCTGAATAGTTGTCCCGAATGATTTAGGGATTTTAGGTAAAAATGCAGTCAGCATTTGCGCCGCGGTTCAGCTACTACCTAAAGATAGTATAATCATGCTTCCATGTTTGTTTTCTCTAGTGTAGCTGTAAGTGCAAAAATGCTCCTATAGATGGACCTGTCCAATTACAGTAGTCTTGCTTGTAAGTAATCTTTGATTCATTTGGGCCTCGTTAGGAAACATGGTAATCTCCTCCAGTCCATACGAAGTGGTAGCGATTGAGGTGGAAATTAGTTCATTTTCCACTCCAATCCATATGGATTGGAAGGGAATGGTTTGTACAAACAAGCCCTTAGATGGAAAAAAGCATCTGTGTTAACTAGGTTCCGTGCGGGTACAGTTGCAAGCTGTTTCGTGGAATGAAAAGAAGCCACCTTTCTGTTATGCTCATAACCCCATAGCAAAAATGTCAGACTACTGTGTTTAACTCTCATTTAAGGAGCCACATTTGGTTCCATGAACATACCGATTCTTCTGACACTTTAATAATCTTCTTAGATTAGTTATGATCTACTAGTTAGCGGTTAGCCTGTTATTGGAGTTTCCATGTCATTGGAGGTCCTGAACTTGTAATGGATGGTGCAAGCTGTGTCAGGTTTAGGAACCTGAAAAGGTACTTTGCAAGTCGAGGGAGCTATGTGATACACCTTAACTAGTTCAGGGAGCGCCAATGTAATTTACTCTTTTTAATGCTGCTGAAATTTGTTGGTTCACTTAGATAGTACTAAAAGATTGTGCTGTTCTGTCTGGCCTTATTGCCATTAGATGTGTCCATTGTGTATGACATTGCCTGGTCAGGACACCCCATCGCCTGCGGAGAAAGCTCCCTGGCTTGATCCCCTCTGCCACCATCACTCTTGTCCTCCTCGTCCTTCACCAATCTTTACTGCAAAATCCAACTCCCCTCCATTACTACAATGCTGGGTCCATTCTAGTTGTTGATTCAGTCTTCAAACTATTCTCTGATTCCTTGTCAAAAAACAATTTATTCCTGCCCATCCGATCTACCCAGAAACATTTTGCGGTAAACAAATAAAACTCTTCTGCTACTTTGCTTACCTCCCATCTACTTCTTGCTCCCAGAACTACAAACAGACAAACACAACCCCACAGAACAGGGGAAAATGATTCCAAGTCTTGTGATACATGATCCTTTCATCTGCGCATAAAAAAGAAAGTAGTAGTAGAGGAAAATATTGCATCGCTTTATCTTTGCAGAAACCTTGAAAATTCAGATAACATTGTTATTATAGCATGGTAATACTCAAGTGACTGGTGGGCCAGTTTGGTTATAGGGAACAAAAGAGACGTGCCAGTTACTTAGGGCTGAGGAACTGTGGTAATGAGATGTTTAGCCAGGGGGAGAACCTAAATAAATGCCAGAAGGAAAACACGAGCTGAAGCAGCCATAAAACTAATTACCACAATGTTTTTAGCTGTAGCTGATCGTTGATCTTTGGATGCGACAAAGAAGAACCAACAATTCCTTTTGATAAGTGCTTGTCATGGTTTCACACTTCATTGGAATTTCCATAGCAATATAGTTAGCAGAACCAGTTGGTAATAAAGATGTTTGACACTTCTACTTCTTAGTTGCTTATTAGCATGAGGTCACAAAGCAGCAGGCAATCAAAGTACTGGTTCAGGTTTTTAGCATCGAACAAATCTATTTATTTCATGCTACTCCCTGCAGTCACAAATAAGTTCTGTTTTGGGTTGTGTGCAGTCAATCATTGTAGGCTTTTGTTACAAATTACCTTTTCTGTGTTTAGTTTGGCTATTTGAAAATTATGAGTACATTTGCCTCAAAAAGTTATTTTTTTATAAAAGTATGCTTTTGCTATGTTTTATAAATATATTACAATACAAAGTAAATTTGACTTCCACCGTGTGGATGTCCAAAACCACTTGTTCACGATTGGAGCTACTGAATGGTGGTGAACAGAGACTTTCATGAATTATTTCATGAGGTTTTCCTTTTCTTATCTGGAAGAATGGAACACATTTTAACAGTATTAACTGCTTAGTGAGATTATTTGCACATTAGGTGGGTTCATCAGTAGCACAATATTTAACATTTACCATTTTAGTTGACATCTTAAATTCTGAGCACGATAACATAGGAAGTTCATGATTTTTATAGGATGGATGGCTAAGTCATGTCCACATGATACTATGCGCATATCTGGAAACATGCCCTTAAACATGAATACCCAATATGGCATCTGGTGTACCTTGATTCCTTTTTGCTTAATGTCACGTTTATATGTTTAATTTATTACAAAATAAATCTCATTGAGTAATCTGGATGCCTTGTTCTAAATGTTCATGATAATATTATTGCCTTCTGTTAGAAGCTTGTGCTCGTAAGCATTTATTTGAATAAAAGCAATCGGAAATCTCAGTGTTAATATTCAATTTTGAGCTTATCTTGAAGTCTGCCATGTATGATCTGTGTGACTACTTAAAGACATGCCCACAAACTTGGGTTGATTTGAATTTGTTAAGACTAATAGCATCCTTTGCTATTTCAACAGAAAATTGCATGAATTGCAAATATAAGCAGTGCTGTTTGATAAAAGAAATCCACATGCTGTTTGGTTTTGATGGAAATTTAAATTTCCCTTTAAAAAATGTATGCCTCAGTCCTCGCTTGAGTTGTATTTTTTGGCCATTCTGCCTTCTTTTCTTCGCCTGCAACTTTGTTTTTTGAGATATGTTCTAAGGTACATGTATAATCGATAATTTCACCTTATATTATAATGTCTAGGCATCCAGTACTTTTTGGTGATAGCTACTACTATTAGGTAAGGTTGGCTTCGATCTCATCCCCAACGTTTTGTTGTTTATACAGGACTTCCGGCTGAGACTCTTGTCGACCGGTATGTAACAGTGGGTGCCTACTCTCTGCTGCGCTCATGCACCATCGAGCCTGAGTGCATCATTGGTCAACACTCCATCCTTATGGAAGGTTCACTGGTTGAAACCAACTCAATCCTTGAGGCTGGTTCCGTCCTGCCCCCTGGAAGGCGGATTCCGACTGGTGAACTCTGGGCTGGAAGCCCGGCCAGGTTTGTCCGGAAGCTGACCAATGAGGAGATCATGGAGATTCCAAAGCTCGCGACAGCCATCAACGATCTGATGCAAAACCATTTCTCGGAGTTCCTCCCTTACTCTAATGCTTATTTGGAGGTAGAGAAGTTGAAGAAGTCGTTCTCGATCCCCCTGTAAGAACATGTTTTCCGCCTCGTCCAGCTGAACGAGGAAATAAATGTGCCCAAATACTAGATGCTTTATATTGAGCCCAACTTTGTACTCTGGGTTGATCTTTTGCATCCTGAAATTTTTGTCCATTGTTGTTGTGAGCCTGGGGCCACTCTTGCAGGAACCTTGTATCTGTTTACCCAATGCAATGCAATGCAATTCACTGTTCTCGATACTGCCCTTTCACTGTTCAAAAAGTTTTGATCTTACAGGAAAAGTTTTATTTTGTCGTTTTCAGTTGACATTATCTAGGGTATTTTGAGCCGATGAACGAGACTATCCCCTTTCAACATATAGTGTCATTTCATTTTTTCATAGGTTGACTAAAATTTAGTTGCTACTCCTGGGATTGGGGGCAGTTGGATGAAATGAGACCTTGTACCCTCTGACGCTGGTGTCAAGATGTTTCAAGTTGTAAAAACATTAAAACAATACATACCCAGTTTCATCTGTATTGCCCTATACTCTCATTGGCATACTCTTAACCAACTTTTGGGAGAAACCGCATTGAGAAATGAGAACCCAAAAGAAACTATGTGGTTTTTTTTATTAGAAAGAAAATAGGAATCCAAACTCGAGTTAGATTCAAACGCAGGTGGCTAACCACAATTCTCACCCTAATCAGTCAAGTTATGCTCTGCTCACACCGCTGCAAAAACCAACATCGAACAGTTTCTATGGCGATTGGCACATAACAGCTTGCCTTGGCGATTGAATATTAAGCGGAGAGGTGTCAAGGATGTAGACACTAAATGTCCTGTGTGTGAGAGGCTGGATGAGGATGGGGGACATTGCTTCCTCAAGTGCAAGATGGGGAAGAGGTGCTGGCAGGCACTTAATCTGGCGCATGTACGTAGGGTTCTGCTCCTTTTGCACTCAGCGCGAGAAATGGTTCACCATATCCTGAAGATGGAAGCAAAGGAGAGATCAATTGTATCTTGTTTATTGTGGGTTTGGTGGGAGAATAGGAATAAAGCAAATGCAAAGGATAGAATGATGTCTCTGGAGGAAGTAGCGCATAGAACAATGGACAACAAACAGGAGGTGGCAGCCACCACCGGCTGATATCCTAAAAATCAATTTTGATGGTGCATTCAGGGAGAATGAAAAGGATGGTGCATGGGGGTTTGTGATTAGAGACAGTGAAGGTAATGGTGTACTTGCTGGCTGTGGGCGACTAAGGGCGGTGCATGATGCTTTGGCCGCGGAAGGGGAGGCCTGCCTAGCTGCTCTCGATGCGGCCATGAACATTGGTATTTCACGGGTGATGGTTGAGTCTGATTCCTTGATGTTGATCAGCGCATTTCGGTCGTCAGCATATGATCATGCTCCTAGAGGAGTTATATTCCAGGAAATCCGAGATGTGTTAGATTTGCATTTTACTTTGCATGGTGTGTCTCATATTTCCTGTTCTTGTAATAAGTGTGCACATGAGTTAGCTCGTTCAGGCTTAGCTCAGGACCCGGATGATTCCATCATTTGGAACAATCCCCTCCCAAGTTTTGTAATTTCATTGGTGGGTCGTGATCACACTGACCATCCAGTTGATGAATGAAGAACGAGCAGGTTGCTTTCAAAAAAAAAACCAACATCGGTTCCACTCGGGAACCCGTTCCCCGACCGGTACTGGCTTTTAGTGCCAGGCACGCCGGTTACTACTAAATTGTTTTCTTTTTCTTTGTTGTTTTTTTCCTTTACATTTCCTGTTTTAAGCGTCCATATCTGAGGTATCCCTATTAGGATCTAGTTATGCCACGCTTACATATGGATAGGCACAAAGTTCCCCATTATGATTTATGACATCATCAAGCAAGAATCTATGTAGTTATTCTTGAATTGCCCTAGCTCGTGATGCTTCAATGAGATCTTCTTTCATGCTCCAAGCCTGTATATTTTAAAAATTAAATCATGAGCATAATGAAAAATAATGACTTAAAAAGAATGAGCAGAACTAATTTTGCTTACGTACCTTGAATGCGTCTAGCGTCATTTGCCCCCTAGGACCGACAAAGTTGTCGATGAACTCGCATACGTAGTATCCACGTAGGTTGTTTCTGGGCGCCTGTCTCATGCACTATATCGAAGTGGGGATTATATTCAAGTGTTTCCAGGTTATGAAATACTCAAGTGTTTGAGTAAAAAATGACACTAGATCAAAGTGGGGATTATATTCTTACCGTTTTGCTAGTATTAATATAAAGATCGCCGATGTGGTCAGTTATTCCTATGTGTTTTTCAAGAAGCGAGCCCATGCTTTGTTAAGCAGGTCTATGAGGTTTTGGTAAGCTTCTTTTGGTTTCCTCGTGGAGTCGTACACTGTGACATGACCTACGTCAACCTGGATACTAAGCAGTATCCAATGAAAACTGTCCATATACATATAGAGAGACACTGTTGATTATATTTAATATTTATTATGAACTTGAAAAGATTAAAAAAAGGCGAAGAACTCACTTAAAGTTGTACGGCAAGAGTATGAATGGACATGTATCCTGTCTATTCAAGGCATTGAATATATCGTTCCTAGTATGATTTGGATATTTCTTTATGTTTGCCTCGTGTATAACATCGGGTCCATGAAGCCGATGTTATAATATCCCATTCTTCTGCACTCTTTAACCTTCATCCTACGAGCCATAAATCAAAAGACGTGATGACACAACACACTAGGAGTGCAGCTTAAATAAGAAAACGCCACAGCGAGAGACACTTATATAACCCATACACTGTGGAGAGACATGTGAAGGGCGTCTTGATGATATAAATCATAAAGTGCAAGAAACTTGATCCATACATCATCTGGCCCACGCTTCAGATGGTCATCTGTAATCAGAACTGCGAACATTATCATTCCCGATTGGGATTGGTCTAGGTACCATCTATGCAACTCATACATTCTCGTTGGTAGGTACTTCACCGACTCTGGCCAAACATGAGGTTCACCCAATATGAACTTTTTTCTGCCCCGGGTTTTGAGAATCGGGACCTCTCCCCTCACAATTCAACTTTTTTATGGTTCGTATCCTCTATCAATTAGGCCATGATCGCATCATCTTGTGCATGTACTACCAACGACTCGACTATTTGTTGCGATTGTTCTCTGAGCTGGGGAATGGATTTGGTTTACTTTTTCGGTTATCGGGATTGCTGTAAGACTTTCTGATTGACCGGTCATAGTTTGATTCCTGATCTTTCTGTAGTACTGGTTTGGACATTTTAGTAAAGAATGCCTTCCCAGCCGGATCTATTGGTTGCTTCTGCTCAGGCTTTCTCTGCTCTTTGACCTTATCAAAGAAGGGTTTTTACCTCTTGTGCCACTACCACCACCGTTTCTTCAACTGCCATTTCATATGGAAGCTTTAGAGGTGGAGGCTTTTCTTTCTGTTTCCTCTACTGCTTAGTAGGTGGCGAGGCCGATCCCTTTGTTGAGTTCTTCAGTTACATAGGAGGTGGCGATGGATCCCATGTTGCCGGTGACGGTGGGTCAGGGCTAGCGTCCCAAGCTGTCGGTGACGGTGGGTCAGGGCTAGGGTTCCGTGGTACCGGTGACGGTGGAACCCTGCTTGTTGTCGATGCCGCTGCTGAGTCTGTGGCTGCTTGCTTTTCAATCTTATGTAGCGTTTCGGCCATCAAATCCATTGGTGGACTATTTGTAGTAGTTCTGTTTTACCGTCACCTCGAGGGATCTCGAGGTCTAGGTCTTCCCATCCGTCTTCCACTCGATCAACAAAGAACTTAGCGTATCCTTCAGTAATCGGCACACAATGAATTGTCGCACCTTGGACCGAAACTTCAGCGTATCCCTCAGCACATACTTTGAGTTTCTTCCCACACGGATAAAGAAGGTCACAGTTGGTCCTCTCAGTGATGTCGTCCACGAGGTGTCGTTGGCCTTCATTCCCTCGGCTCTATGGAGCATCCGTGGAGGCAACATTGCTATGACGCTGAGAGACGGGGCTGATCTCCAAATTAGCAGCCGATTGTTCTTGGCGTTGGCTAAGTACTCGATCCACTTGCCGTTCGACAACTCGTTCTAGTTGTTCGACCTCTCTGGCTTCAACCATCGCTAGCCTTTCTTCCAGGAGATTGAAATTCTATTCCACTAATGCCTTGCTTCTGCATCGGCTACTGCATGTTTCGAGATCTCCACTTAATCCATCCTTCCATGGGACTACACCCATGCCTTGGGTCCATCCAGTGTGTTCTAGATTCCCAAGAGCGTAAGTCAGCTCATTGTTCTCTCTATCAGGCTTGAAAGCACCTTCTTGCGCAAGCCTCATTGCCTCTTTGAGCCTGTTAATCATTGCTCTGATTGCATCGCTAGTCACGAACGATCCATCTTCCATGTTAAGTGTTCCTCCATGGATATAGAAGTAATACTTCACTCTCTTTGCCCAATTCAAAGTCTGCGGTACAAATCCTCTAGCAATCAGTTCTGCTTCCATCTTTTCCCATTTCGGAATAGCCACCGCATAACCTTCTGGCCCAAGTCTATGAAACCATTGTTGACACTTCTTACGATCCAATATCAGGATTGAGAATCCTAGTACTGGGGTAAGGAGCGTTTCAGTGGTTTTCCTTATGGCTTAGTAAAATATATAAATATTCTGCAAGCGCACAGAATCACCGTTGTAGCACTTCACCAGGGAGTATTCCAAGGTATCGCAACTAGACTAAAGTAGAAGCAAGATATAAATAACTCAGATAAGATGACAAAGATAACTATATTGATAACTCAAAGTCTTGCAGAAAGAAAAGGAAAGATACAAGAGCTAATACCAGAGCTTCTGAAGACGACTCCGGAACCTCCGAGGCACAGCTCGACTCAACTTTAACTCCCAACTAAACTATCCTAACTCTACTAGAGAGAAGTGGAAATGAGAGCTCCTTGGCTTGGTGTGTGTTAATCCGAGGTTTGTACCCTTGTATTTATAGTGGCTCATGGTGGTTTGAGCTTGGGTAACCGCCAAGGCAACCAGAGGCGGTCAGAGGCCGGTTCGGCCGAATGCTCCGGGTTCGGCCGAACTGTAGGATTCGGCCGAACCATAGGATGCTCTGACCAAAGCTCCTACGGCCTGGATCTTGCCCTGAGGTCAGTTTCTGGTGCTGGGGGCGGTTCGATCGAAGACTGGAGTTCGGCCAAACTGGGCCTGGCCCGTGGCCGGCCTCCCCAGCACCGCCTCTGGTCCTGGGTTGCTCTGGGCTGCCTTCTCTTGATGCTCTTCGTATTGGTTGGGCCCAGAGGTGACGTGGCATTGGTCCAGGATGAGGTGGCGGTCACCCACGTGTCATGTGTTGTCATTGCTTGGTCATCGTACACGTCAACGACTCCCGGTTGTGCGTCGTATACGGCTAAGGGGGGTAACCGGCCGAATCGTGTCGTTTGGCCGAATTGGTCAATTCCGACCCCTATAGCACATATTTCTTGTTATTGTGCCTGCACAAGTGAAACTCACCAAAACTCGTGGAACTTTATTAGAAGTAAACCTAAGTACATGGAATGTCACATATATCCTCTTTTATTCCCAAGTATTGGTGGTCGAAAACGTGCCGTAACGACCACCAACAACCGTGTGTTTTTTGCCGCATTAAGTTTGTTCTGATTTGATAGGGCCACAACGTCTTCTGATGACTTGTACTGCACGAAATCACTCTAGAATTTGCATTGCTTTTTGAATGTCTTGTCAAAGTATGGTGTGAGGCCCTTCTTGACATAGTCTTTGATTAGATTTTTCTTAGACATTTGGAACTGAATGACCATCTGGTTGAATGCCCATTCCTTCACTTTTTGTTCTGTGCCTGGGGGGAATGAGGAGTGTAGGAGCACCTATTTCCATAACAACTCTTTCTTATTGTTAGCAACAATATCTGCTAGATTATCATCGGGGTTTTTCTTTCTTCCATAGCCTGTACCTTATGGGGATGCATTCCCTAACAAGAGAACCACATTGATTTACAAATGTTGTCTTAACACTATCGGGCCTCGGTGTGCCATCTTTGGCCACTTCTCTGATAATGGTACGCTCCTCCATCTTTCTCTTCAATCCTCTTTTCTGTTTTGGCTTCCTTGATCCGAATGCCAAACAAAATGTATATCAGTGTAGACTATCAATAATTATATATAATTCAAATTATGTATACATGGAAAAATTTTGTATACCTAGAGTGCATCATCTTCCTCTGCAATTTCTTCTTCTTGCTCAATATTAACATCCTCAGGATGTAAGTTTAGATACTGGATTCCATCATCATTAGGTGCATCATCTTCTGGTGTGGTCTGGGTACCCGGTACCTCCACAAATTATGTCTTGCATAATCCGCTCATCGTCGTCCATTACTTCCTTTACACTACAGCAACGTTAATAAACAAATATATAAGCAAATATAAATTTTCTAGGATTTTCTAGTAAGTTCTACTATTTTCTCGAATTTTCTAGTAATTTCTACTATTTTATAGTAATTCCATAAATTTTCTAGGATTTTCTAGTAACTTCTTCTATTTTCTATTAATTCCTACTATTTTCTAGGATTTTCTAGTATGGTTTGCTTATTTCTAGTAATTCCTATTGTTTTCTAGAATTTCCTAGTAATACCTATCATTTTCTAGGATTTTCTAGTGTTTTAAAATAACCAAAATAAATATATAATCAATTATAAATAAGTAAACAAATATATAAGCTATTATAAATTTTCTAGGATTTTCTAGTAAGTTCTACTATTTTCTAGGATTTTATAGTATTTTTATTAATTTCAACTATTTTTCTAGATCTTTCTAGCAATTTCTAGTAATATCATGTACATGTACTATTTTCTAGAAATTCATACTACTTTCTTGAATTAATTTATAAGTACATATTTACTATTAGTAATTAATTAATTTACTTTGTTGTAGTCATTTTCTAATATTTTCTGTAAAATTACACTTTTTTCTAGTTATTGTCTAATGTTTTCTAGTAATAAAAAATGATGATGTCAGCAAGGGCTTACTCGCGCGCGCGGCGCCGGGGTGTTAAGGCGGCGGTTCAACGAGGCGGGCAGCTCAGGTGGCGCATAGACGGGCGGCGCGGACAACCTTGACGGTGCGTCGGCGACGCAGTTAATTCGAGATATTTTGTCTAAGTTGCAGAAATAATATCATTAATTCAGAGAAATACGACATAATGCATCATATTACATCACTTAATGTCAAATACAACATATAATGGTTCTAAAAACTACTACTCATTATTTAACGTAACATTGATAATCTTCCTTCTCACGAAAGTGCCTTGGTTGTGATCGCAGTGAAAGTAAGATGCGTCTTCTTTGGATAACAAGATGCAGGGGTTAACATCAACTTAGAATGGAGGAAGATCATCAATCTGATCAAAATCTTCTGACTTGTCCGTATTGTCCTCAACTCTATCAATTTTTCTTTTTTCCACAAGGACAATATAGCGTTTAGGATCATCATCTGACTTGTTTTGCAACTTATTAGCGCTTTTCTTTGGCATGCTTGATATGTCCTTCACATAGAACACTTGTGTCACATCGTTGGCTTGGACGAAAGGTTCTTCTTTATATCCAATATTTTTGAGGTCCACTGTTGTCATCCCAAACTGGTCTTTTGTTACGCCTCCAGAGTTGTTCACCCATTGACAACGAAACAGAGGGACGATTATGGGTCCATAGTCAAGCTCCCATATCTCCTCTATGACACCATAATAGTTGTCCTTTTTTCATTGGTGTCTATTGGATCTATACGAACACCACTATTTTGGTTAGTGCTCTTTTGATCTTGGGCTCTTGTGTAAAATGTATATCCATTGATTTCATGACCTGGTATTGCTTGACCGTGATTGATGATCTCCTAGCCAACCATTGAAGTTGTTCATCAATAGTGCCATCACCCAAGAATTTATGTCTGAGCCAAATGGCAAAGGTATCCATGTGATGGAGTGCAATCTAGGCCTCAGACTTTCCCGGATTTTCACATCGTACCATATTTTTGTTCTTTTCCATGTATGGAGCCACCAACGATGAATTTTGTAGAACCCTAAGATCATGAAATAATTGAGGTTGAAGTTGCTAACCTTTGAAGCATTTGGTTGATTGAATTTCACACAAATCCTAACAAATATAGGCAGCACGTGGTTGACGAAGAAGCTTGCATAATGATATATACACGCGTCATTTGAAATTAATTGAAAAAATGACTCTAATAATTTGCCACATGCAAGCAATCCAATAAATGTTGTCCTTAATTAAAGTCATCGAGTTTATATATCACTAATTAATGTATAAATAAAAAATCGTGTCACTTTAAATCATCATTAATTTGGAATGGAGGGAGTAGTTAGTAACAAATAAATTAAATTTGTGCTATTGAAAGCTTACATAATGATTTATACACTTGTCACTTGAGATTAATTAAAACAATCACTCTAATAATTTGCTGCATGCAAGCAATTCAATAAACGTTGTCCTTAATTAAAGTCACCGAGTTTATATATCACTAATTAATGTATAAATAAAAATTGTGTAACTTGAAATAGTAATTTGGTCAAATCGTCCTTAATTTGAAATAAAGGTTGTAATTAGTAAAAAATAAATTAAATTTCATGCTATTGAAAGCTTACATAATGATTTATACACGTGTCACTTGAGATTAATTGAAAAATCACTCATAATTTGTCACATGCAACCAATCTAATAAACATTGTCCTTAACTAAAGTCATCGAGTTTATATATCACTAGTTAATATATGGATAAAAAAATTGTGTCACTTGAAATAGTAATTTGGTTAAATAATAACTAGTAATTAATTTGGAATGGAGAGAGTAATTAGAAACAAATAAACTTTGTGCTATTGAAAGCTTACATAATGATTTATACACGTCACTTAAAATTAATTGAAAAGATCACTCTAATAATTTGCCATGCAAGCAATCCAATAAACATTGTCATTAACTAAAATCATCAAGGTTACATATATCTAACTAATGTCTAAATAAAAAAATCGTGCTCATTCTCCCTTCTTCTGAAAACTACAATTCTCTTACTATAATGGATGAAACAAAGCACATACAAGGTGAAAGAGAAGAGGATGAAGTTGCTAACCTTTGACACACTTAGATGAATGAAATCTCCACAATTCTTGAGAAAAATAGGCAGCACCTCCCCTCTAACACGCCATGAAGGAAGAGGAGAGCTCAAGCAATATCTGTGTGCTTGAGCTCCGGGAGGAAGAAGGGCTCGCATATATAGGAGAACATTTAGTACCGGTTGGGGGCTCCAGCCGGTACTATTTTTGGCCATTTACTACCGACTGGAGCCCCCAACCGGTACTAAATGTCCTGGGGGCAGGTTAGTACCGGCTGGAGCCCCCAACCAATACTAAAGTGCCAACTAGCCGTTGACGCGTAACAGCCTGGGAGCACTTTAATACCGACTGGTTGTTACAGCCGGTACTAATGTCACTAGCCCTAATGAGCAGCCAGTATGGCGGCTCCATGAATTCGTTGTCTATGTGGAACTAAAGTACGGTAATGATATATTCGCTATAAGTAGATTTTTATTATTCATCATAAGTAGATTTTAATTATGGTTCCGTTACTGCTAGTGAGTAACGCGGGCAGCCACCTGAGCACCCTAACGATTGTCTTTTAACTCTGTTTGTTATGCCACTCTGAAACTAAGTGTATTATTAGGACTGGGATATCCCGCGACCGGTCGCGCTATTAGCCGATGGCACGACCCCGCATCCTCCTCGTCTCCTCCGCTCCGCTGCCTCCTCTGCCCCCGGCTCCGGCGGTCGAGCCGCCTCCGCCGCCGTCCACCGCCTGCCTCCACGCTAACCCCTCCTCTGTTGTCTTCTCCGTTGCCTCCTCAGCCCTCGCCGTCTCCTCCGCCCCCGGCTTTGGCGGCCGAGCCGCCTCCGCCGTCGCTCACCGACGTCCTCCATGCTAATCCCTCCTCCGCCGTCTCCTCTTCCGGCGTCTCCGCCCCGCCGCCGGCACCGCCCATCGGGGGTCCTCCATCGCCCGGCCGGCGGCGCCATAGCCGCCAGACCCTCTGCCTATCGCCCCCGCCGGGACGGCCGCTGCCCCCTGATCTCTCCTTCTAGGTCCACCGACGGTGGATCTCCCCAGAAACCCCTGGCCCCTAACCCCGGGCCGCTAACCCGACCGGCGGTGGCGCGCAGGGTGGGGCGCAGCGGGAGCGCGCGCCGGTTGCTCGCTCAGCGCGGAGCGCGACCGGTAGCACTATAAACTTAACAATATTATTATTCGCCCTCTCAAAAGTGTCAATAATCCATGCAATGTCGCTCATGTTGATGAGGACATCACATGTTGCACATACACGAGCCAGACTCGTCTCCAAGTTACAAGTCATCGTCATGTTGGACATCATCTTCGGTTCGGTTTCAGCCGACATGTCTGCGCTTCAACTATAATTTCTCCTTCATATGACGTCCAAACAAGGCGTCCTTGGATGCGTTGGAATCGTGACGACGAGAAACTTCTTTTGGTTCTGGTCCAAGCTCCAGAGGATTCGTGGATTATACTGTGTGACCATGAAAAGGTGACGTGTCACCTGTTTTGGGCCTTTTCAGGCTTTGTATCATGTCGGGCCTCTCAGCCCATGTTGTGGACGCCCCCCTGGCATGCCCTCAACCCTAGCTCGACCCTAGACTATTAAATTCAGTAGCCACCGTCGTTTAGACTCCGGTTTTGCTTAGATTAATCTGTCGAAAATAGTTTTGCCGTTATCGGTTTGTAAAACCCCAATTTTTGATCTTAATCATACATCTGCAGTGTCACTTCATATTGAGAGCTGCTTCTTTCGAGTTCTTGCTTGTGTTCTTCATTTTGCAGGCAAGGATTAGCCTTCTTGGCGAGGTCAATTGGGTTGTGACAGTTTGATAACCAGAGGAGTCGTGGTGCTAAGATTGCAGGGTTCGAGTTTCTGACTTGAAGCCGGATCGGTGTGTTGTGTTCCGCCCCAAACGAGTTATCCATCGCCTGACGGAAGATCGAGAACCCTAGTCCCCATCAAGTGGTATCCAGAGACAGGTTTACCATTAAGTATATCCATCCTTTCGCCTTCGTCCTATAGTCCAAAAAATTGCCCTACAAAAAAAATGTTTGTTCATCATATTCCGATGTCCTAGTTCCTTTTTAGCATTTGCCCGAGTCAAAAAATTCAAAAAAATCAGGAAGATAAAGAAAAAAATTGATCAAGTTGTTTTAGGGTTTTGAGCGTTTGTTCCTGAATTTCCCTAGGCCGCATCTCACCTCAAAAAAGGGTGCAAATTTGTGTGCTTGGAACTTTTGGTATCCCTGTTAACAGAAAAATATAAAAAAATAGTTGAAAAAAATAAAAAAACTCGTGATTCCTACTAGTCCAGAGGTTTTGGAGGGAAATTGCTGAAAAGATTAAAAACAATTGCATAGAGTGCTGTTTTGCTTGTCCTGTGAGATTTTTTCATCGTTTCTTGTTCCAACTTGTTGTGCTACGTCTAGGACACGTCTAAGCCAGCAATTGTGACTTGTACTTTGGATACTTATTGAACTTTGCTATTCTGCATTCATTATTTGCTACTCCTTGCTACATATTGTGCCTTCCCAAAGCTCCACATACACTACCTCAGGTCAGTACAACGAAGAGACTTTGCAATCTTGGTACTACCTCCACACAGGTATCACGAACCAGCCACCGGTTGTACCATCCACTGCCTGCATTGGTAAGAACTTGGTAAGACGTGTGTGAGGGTGTGGTTCCACCAAGCAAACCGCATAGTTCCTAGGGCATTTGTTGATCACTAACCATGACAGACGACGTTCCTGTTTTGTCTAGTCAGTTGGTGCAGGTAACGAACAAGCCGAAGGACCTCTTCATGAAGGAGTTGAGTAAGCTAACGACGGAGGTCAAGGCTGCCTGTCACACAATTGAGGGTGTGGACAAGCGAGTCTCCACGCTGACAATAGGGGTTCAACAACTCGAGTCCAACGCCCCGAAGCCCAAAGAAGAGGAACCATATGACGAGGATGACGATGATGATGTTATCTATGGTTCTGATGGCGAGCCTGATCCCATAAAGACCCAAGCAGACTTCGCAAAAATACAACAGGTATGGGAGGTAACAGGAACCGACGCCATCAAGGTAATGATGATCCTTACGCCATAGTTTAATTTACTATACCATCTTTTTATGGGCGTTATGATGTGGTGGAATATTTAGATTGAGAGATGATAGTAGAACAGAAATTTGCTTCCCATCTTGTTCCTAATTAGCATAAGGTTTGACAAGCCACTAGTGAATTTAAGGATTTTGCAATAATCTGGTGGCAGGAATGTGCTTCTTTAAATATACAACCTACTTCTTGGAATGCGCTTAAACTTGCCATGCGTGATCGATTTGTTCCTGCCTCTTATAAGCATGATTTGCGTAAGAAATTGCAACGTTTAGAGCAGGGTAATTTGTCTGTTCAGGAGTATTATGCCGAGGTACAAAAGGGCATGGTTCGTTGTGGGGTGGTAGAGGATCCTCAGGATAAAGTGTGTCATTTTTATGGTGGCTTGAGACATGAAATTTAGGATATTGTTGACTATAAAGAATTTACTGCCACAAACCAGTTGTTCCAGCTTGCTATGCTTGCAGAAAAGGAATTGCAGGGACGACCCAAGACCGTCACGCCAACAACAAGTACTCGAGCGACGCCACCATCGAGTACACGTTCGACGCCATAAGCGCCGGCACCAGCTTTTGAGGTACGGAATATGTCTAATGTGCAGGCCCAACAAAACAAGAAACCGACTACTACTAACAAGAGCTCATCGAGTAAGTCTGCCAGTATCGTGTGCCATCGCTGCAAGGGCATGGGACATGTCATGAAGGATTGCCCAAGTGTTCGTGCTTTCATCGCTACACCCGATGGTACTGGATATGTAAGTGCTAGTGATGTTGAAGATGATTTAATTCTTGTGACTAACGCTGTTGCAGATTCGGAGGACGATGAGGGTGAGGCAATTGACTCAGTTGCCGCATCAGCGGGATTCCATAGCTTGGTTCTTGTGCAGCGTACATTGAGTTCGCAGATGGAACGTGAGGACGCGGAGAAGATCCAATGCAAGAATTTATTCCACATGTTCCTCGTCGTCAACGATTGTTGTGTGCTCACCATAATTGATAGTGAGAGTTGCAACAACTTGGTGAGTTCAGATTTGGTAGAGAAGCTTAACTTGCCAACACGTCTCATTTCAAATCCCTACCACTTAGAATGGCTGAACAATAGTGGTCAAGCTAAGGTAACAAGATCGGCACGTATACAATTTTCTGTTGGTTCTTATCATGATTATTTTGATTTTGATGTTGTCCCGATGCAAACTTCATATCTTTTGTTGGGTAGCCCATGAGAATTTGATAATGATGTTGCACACCATGGTAGAACTAATACATACACTTTCATGCATAAGAACAGGAAAATTACTTTGCTTCCTTTATTGCCTGCTGATAACATTTTAGAGAGCTTGCTGAAAAAGATAGAGCTAAATCTGCTAGTGTTGCATCTTCTGATGATAAACCAAAAGGGATTAAATTAAAAAGAGGTGCTTTTATTGCTACTACATCTGCTGCTACTGCTTTATGTGATAACCCTGATGCTCCATGTTATACAATGCTCGGTCGAGATCAAAATTTGTGTCTTGCTACAAATTATTTTACGTCTCGTACTTTCCAGTCCCCTGCCGCTAACCTTTTGCAGGAGTTTGATGACGCGATGGAGTCGAGGATGACTCCAATTCAAGAAGGGGAGGATGACGAGGACATCACCACGTTGCACGTACACGAGCCGGACTCGTCTCCAAGTTACAAGTCGTCGTCATGTTGGACATCATCTTCGGTTTGGTTTCAGCCGACATGTCCGCGCTTCGACTGTAATTTCTCCTTCATACGACGTCCAAACAAGGCGTTCTTGAATGCGTTGGAATCGTGACAACGAGACGCTTCTTTTGGTTCTGGTCCTAGCTGCAGAGGATTCGTGGATCATACTGTATGACCACAAAAAGGTGCTGCATCACCTGTTTTGGGCCTTTTCAGGCTTTGTATCGTGTTGGGCCTCTCGGCCCATGTTGTGGACGCCCCCCTGGCGCGCCCTCAACCCTAGCTCGACCCTAGACTATTATATTCAGTAGCTGCCGTCGTTTAGACTCAGGTTTTGCTTAGATTAATCTGTCGAGAACAGTTTTGCCGTTATCGGTTTATAGAACCCCAACTTTTTGATCTTAATCATACATCTGCAGTGTCACTTCATATTGAGAGCTGCTTCTTTCGAGTTCTTGCTTGTGTTCTTCATTTCAAAGGCAGGGATTAGCGTTCTTGACGAGGTCAATCGGGTTGTGACAAGGTTGATAACCAGAGGAGTCGTGGTGCTAACATTGCAAGGTTCGGGTTGCTGACTTGAGGCCGGATCGGTGTGTTGCGTTCCGCCCCCAAACGAGTTATCCATCGCCTGACGGAAGATCGGGAACCCTAGTCCCCGTCACACATTGAATTTCTTAGCTGCTTGGTCCTGGTATACGTAGTTACGTACTGACATCGGTGGTTCTATTGTGTCTACTTTTCCGATTTGTATTGCATGGCGCCCACGTACGTCGGCCGCACTCCGACTCCGAACACACGTGTGCATTGATCGAACAACTTCCCTTTCGGATTCAGCTATGACTGACCCTCACCTTCAAATACCAGAGAATCCCTGGAATTATTATTGTACGCCTCCTGTCCACGGCTCACCGAATTACTAGTATTCCGGTATACATCTCCACCATACGTCGCTGCATGCAAAGTTGCCGTCCGACGACGACGTAGGAAAAAAAAAACAGCAAGCCATGGCACGTCTGGACACGATCGACGAGGTGACGGATGTCGACCTCGAGGCCGGCCAACACTTCCCGGCGCCGCCGCCTCCCGCCGCGGCGAGTAACAAGCCGGCCTCACGGAAGAAGACGCGGACGCGCTGCGGCGGCTTCTGCCGCCGCGCCGCCTGCTTCTTCCTCCTCGCCGTGGCGCTCCTCGCGGCGCTCCTGGGCGCGCTGTACCTGGCGCTGGACCCGAAGCTGCCCCGGTACGCGGTGGACTCGCTGGACGTGACGGCGTTCGGCATGGGCGACGACCTGGCGGCGCGCGCCCGGTTCGACGCCGCGGTGCGTTTCGAGAACCCGAACCGCGCCATCGGGATCCGCTACGAGGAGGGCTCGAGCCTCTCCGTGTGGTTCCGCGGCTACCGCATCTCCCAGGGCGCGCTCCCGGCCTTCTACCAGGGCCACGGCGACGCCGCCACGGTGCACGTCGCCATGTCGGAGGCGCGGCTGCGGGGCACGGTCGTCGTGGAGGCGATGCGCCACGTGAACGAGGGCGGAGGGGAGCTGCCGCTCGTGTTCCGCGGCGAGGTGCCCGTGCGGGTCAAGGTCGGCCCCGTCACGACGGGCAAGGTGACGCCCAGCGTCAGGTGCGACATAGTGCTCAACAAGCTCACAACCGAGGGCAGGCTCGGGGTCAAGAACATGGACTGCAAGTTCAGCATGAAGCTCTGGTGATGTTTGATCGTCTCCATCCGGCTATGACTAGGTTTGGGCTTTAGCTTACAGAGGCTAGGACGACATAATACTGTACACGTTACGAGAGGGTGATTACATTTGTACGTAGCAATTATTGGTACAGTTACTAGTTTTCTAGGACATTATATAGGATCCACAATATTCGCAAACAATAGCGTTCTAGTGATAGGCTATATAATTCCAGATTTGTCAAGCGGCATTTGTGGCTTGTTGAATTGACCGTTTCAACTATGTGCTAGTTATAAGTATATATGCTTTATAAAGCGGTTTTGTTCTTATAATGCAGATGCACAATATATATACTTGATTTCGGTTCGACGCTCAAATGTAGCAATCTTAAAACGGTGGCAGTGCGAATTGATGAGGCCCTAGGGAAACCACCGCAAACTCTCTTTTAGTTCCCATTATTATTTAAACTAATTATTTTTTAAAAAAAATGTAGTCCTAGATGATGCGATGATATCCATCCGACACTCGTATGCTAGGTTTAATTAGGCTTTAGTTTAGAGCCTTAGGCTATGCACACTAGCATACGGGAAGCGGTACCGCCGGACAGCTTTGCTGTAAAAATCCCTGCAGCGGCATACCCTACCCTGTCCGGCACGGAAGCCAAGGCGAGGGCGAGCGCCAAATCGACCCCGCCAAGGTGGCGTGGGGCCCGCGTGCCCAACCGCCGCGCGCACTCCGCCCCTACCGCCGCTCCGCCTGGCTCGCCGCCTGCCGCTGCTCCTTCGCCCGCGAGGAGGAGCACCCGCCGCCGTCGGAAGGAGTTGGTGAACTCGATAGAGCTAAAGGACCCTAGGTTCTTGTACGGCCCCGGCGAGAGCCCGTCGTCGACGGCGTCCATATGTCGCCATGAATCCACGCCGGCCCGCCGCCTCCTGTCCCACACCATGTACGCCTCGAACGCCGCTGCGACAACCACCGCCATGACGCCGACGGCGAGCAGCGCTGCCTTGTCCTCGCCCCAGGCGTCGCGTCCGTCGTCGCCTTCGAGACGTAGCCGGACGCCCGCCATGGCTACGGCCCGAGCCGGTGAATCGGGATCTGGGGCTGCACGGCCGAAGGGGAGGGGAGGGAGTCGGTGGCGCTGACGTGGGCGGAGGGGAGGCGGCGGTGGCAGCGAAGCGGGCTGCCTCGTGCGCGTAAGCCCCGTCGTCACCTTCGTGCCGCCCGTCGTCGCTGGCACGGGAGGGAGGGGAAGGGCGCGAGCTGGAGGGAAGGGAGGTGGGGGGGGGGGGGGGGGGGGACGGAGGGCCGCGCGGGAAGGGAGGGAGCGGGAGGGCGCGGCGGCGGGAAGAGGCAGGGGCACGACGCGCGGGTGGAGGGGGCGGGGGAGACGAGAGGCGGAGAGGGAGGGGGAGAAAATAAAAAGGAAAAAAATCTAATGTGTGGGCCCCACTGGTGAGTAGTTGGTATAGAGTATGACTATATAGTACGATGAGTGCGGGAGAAATTGATATAGAGTAGTAATCTCGGTGACCAGGCATGAATATTCTGTTTATAGGATGGAAATAGGGTATGACGAGTGTAGATAGCCTTAGACTATCCGCACCACTGATACTCTAAATCTTTACTCTAAAAAGAATATTCTAGCCACATCAGCAAGATTTTTTACTCTATATTAGGTTCTCCCGCGCTCTTGTTACCCTATATATTTACTCTATATCCAACAACCATATATTTTATTTATCCACTTCCAACTACTATATTCGATCGTATATTTTATTCTTCCGTCCGTACCCGCCAGGAAAGGAGAAGTTGGGCTGCCCTAACCTACGTGCAGGTGTACCGTAGCGCTTGGGTTACAGCAGACATAGCGTTGCAGCAGTTTTTCTTTATGTTTTACGCTATGCAGGTTAGCGTAAGTAGTGCCATAATGCACCGCGAATAGCCTTAGAGGGGCTGCCTCGATCGATAACACACCGGGGCTGCCTCGATCGACAACACCGTGCACTGTGCACATAGTAGGGGAGAGGGTGTTTTAGGTTGGGCCGGCCAGCTTCCGTTCACGGGTAGAAAAAGTGTCATTTGTCCCGGTTGGGAGGGATCTTTAGTCCCTGTTTCCCAACCGGAACCCGGGACCTCTGCCTCGTACGTAGCCTCCCCTACCATCTCACCCACAGAGCACATGTGATACATAGAAGGTTACTTTCCTTTTAAATTATCTCGTGAAGTACTTTTAGTCCTGAGTGGAAACACTAACCATTTAGTCCCTGTTGGTGTTTCCAACGGGAAATAAATATCCTCCGGGACCCAAAAAAATGCGAATGAGAACTAAAATGATATTTATTTTGGGCCAAAATGAAACCGGGACTAAATGGGTGTATGAAAAGTCACTTCTCTACTTAGTGATTTGGTCCAGACCATGTCATGTGACGTGCTTGGCGTCGATCCATTCATTGTTGTGACCGCAACCGAAGACACAACATGCAACCGTGATCCGGGCGGTTAGTAGGGGGAAAACATGGGTTGTCGGGAACCAGGCGGCACACCGCGCACGGGTGTCTGTGGGGTGAGCCCAGACAAGTCTTAGCCACGACGGGGCCTCACGCACGGCAGCGCAGCGAGAAGTACCTGACGAACGAAGTGAGAACAACAATTGTTACTCGATGCAATGCCTCTGATGAGACCATTCTCCCTTGTTAATTTCTCGACGAGAACATTCACAACAATCTTAGCCAAGAACTGATGAGACCAATAATGACACAAGACCGCCGATCAAAGAAACACAGTGCAACTGGCCTCTGTCGAAAACCAACACTTCATTGGCCATGATCAATCATCGGCAAACCATCCGCCTAATTGTTGTGAGAATTTTAACTCTGGAATAACCGATTCATTCGGTTACGTCCAAAACTGAGCACCGAATCAATCGGTGAGCTCGTGGGGTCTGGGAAACAACACCCAACGGCTATCTTGCATAGGACACCTGTTGATTCATTGCTATTGTTTATGGTAACTGAACGAGTCGGTTAAGATAAATTTTTCTGGCCGTTGGAGCAACGTCTGGTTTTTTTTTGTTGGGGGCTATAAATACCTCTCAACCCGACCATTCCAAAGGTGTTAGAGTTTGAACAAATTATTGGTGTGTCTTATACACAAAATTGAGTGCTCTATCCACCAAAATGATGAAGAGAATATTAGGTCAATTAGCAATAATATGGTCTTCTATTTAGGTCTAACAAGGATTAGATTTTGACTAGAGCTAGTTTAGGCCTTTCAGGGCATTGCTTTTAGACGAGGTTCGCACATCTCATTGTTTTCGGTGCTTTGCACGCACTTTGTATTACAAATCTAGTGCTTGTAAGTCTTGCGAGACCCTCTAACCGAGTTTATAGAGTGGCCGCCAGGGGTTGTGAGAGGGAGGACAGGCCTTTGATGTTTTGCTGAAGCTCTATCTAGTGGAAACGGTAAGAGCATCCGGGAGAGGCAACGTGGTGACCACTCAATAGTACTCAATAGTGGGGAGAGACCATCGGCTATCCAAGGAGTTGCTTAATTGGGGAACAAGGCCCTTACGCTGGCATTCCCTTGAGAGGGGCTCCAACAACGAGGACTAGGGGAAAGCATTGCTTTCCGATACCTCGGGATATATCGTCGTCCCGGATTTTACGTTCTTTGCACTCTTTACCTTTCGCATTATTTTCTGCACTACTTTCCGCATTTATCTTTCTTAGAATTATCATGTGTAGTTGAGTGCAACACATAGAAAAATCTAGTACATATTTATTTAGATAGAATTTGGAATAGATTTGTATGTGTCTAGAGTCTTAGCTTTTAGAACACATAATTCATCCCCTTTTAGATGTCACGGTCCCTTTACACTCGACTGCGAGACGTTTGTGGTGACTTCATAAATCTCAGGATTGGATTTGCGGATCCCGTCTTTTAGATGTGCTCATGAGGGCAGGACAGGGTTTACAGCGTCTGTGTCTATACTATTTTTTTCGAAAAAAATGTTTAGCTGAGCATTTTCATACATGTTGGGCCCAAAGGCATTCAACGGAAAGAGCCCGTGCGGTTAAACAAATTTTGCGAAAAGAGTCAGTGTGATGCATTGCTATTTTTTTACGCCACATTATGCAAAAATAGACTATCGCACGTGCGCAAGTCAGCCGAGTTTTCACGTGAAAATACGCACATACGGTTCGTGTGATTCGAACCCGGGACCTCTCGCCTCGCACGTAGCTTACTTACCATCTCACCTATAGAACATATATAACACACTTCACAATGTTTTTCATGGTCCCGTCATAATATCAATTGGTACTAAAGGGTCTCATGCAGTGACACGTAATCTTGAGTCGACTTATCAGACAACCTATATAATAGATTGTTGTTTTGGTTGTCCGGTAGTAATACAATATTTTGTCTTCACGGAAAGCTTTGGAATAATTTGTCTTCACGGATTTTTCAAGAAACAGCACGTTGACGCTTTACCTGACTGGGAAACGGGTTATCGGAATGGGATATAAGGTGTGGGTTACATCTAAACCCACGTTTGGCTACTGGGAATGGGATACACTGTAGAATCAGGAAAGGGAAATGAAGAGCTATATCCAGCGTCATATCTGTTTGCCTACACGAGCAGTTGGACAAGGAGGGGAGGAAAGGCGTGGAGCATCCTGCGGCGGCGGCGGCGGCGGCTGCCGGTTGGAGATGTCGATCCTGTGGGAGAAGAGCGCTGGGTGGCGGTGGCTGGTGCGGCGGACGCGTGACTCGAAGCCCTTCTTCTTCACTTTCGCGGCGTTGTGCGGCGTCGTCCCCGGCGTGATCGGCTATGGCGTGATGCAGCTCACCAGCTCCCGCAACGAGCAGCTCGAGGCCCACCTCCGCTCCACCGCTCGACCCGAGACCACGGTGCGTGCTCGCACTTCCCTCACACAGATCCCGCAGTGTCCGATCGATGCTATTATTGATTATTACTGTTAGGAATCATATTCTGCGATTTGGGATCACAGTTTGGGGATCCAAAGTGGATTGATCGATCTAGCTTACACGTTTAATAAGTTCTTCACTTCAAATTCAGGAATTCGAAAGATGCATCAGCATGTTTGAGGAATTGATCAAACTGAACTAGGGTTTCGGCCCTGTGTTTCTGAAAACATTTTCAGGGATACATAGAGTAGCTAGCTTCTTTTTACTTTTTATTTTCTTGCACAAATAAGGATTTGATGACCGCGTTGCAGAAAGGACTAGGAATCCATGGGTTTAGGATACCTGGACCAGATTGATTACATGACGATATCTGACTGGTTGGTTCTGGTTTCCAAACCAAGATCCATTTACAGTTCATGGTAATAATAGCAGTACCTGCCAGCGAAAGCATGATCTCTGATAAGAGGGAAACCAGCTGGCTTTGGTACTGTATATATATATATATACATATGTATATATATATATATATATTTGCTCTTGTTTTCATAATCAATGGAGCTTACTAGTGATGTTCAGTCAATATCTGTCAAAAGCAGCATAAGCTTGCCTTATTTCTCCAGATCCTCTGTAAATGTAATTCTTTGTTGTTGTATCAACACACTAAATTTGTTAGTAGAGTGCAACATTTATGGAATTATACTTAACTATGAGTATAAAGGGAATAGATTAGACAATTATGTTAGGAATAACAATAGAATGTGAACTGAAAGCTTTTATTTTTAGAAATCCAGGCAATGTTCTTATCTGTTCTAGGGTAAATGGGCATTTGAACAGCTATAGGTATTAGTAATTGTTGCTGAAGGCACTGTTATGCTCATATTGAAGTCAGGTTGGAGCTCTGTAGTTAAGTACTTATTCCCAATAGCTAGGCATTTTATGAACAAAGTGCTAATAATACTAAAAAAACAATATATCAAGTGGCAAAATGTTGACATGTATAATATTATAATTGTGTTGTTTCAATAGTTCATTTTCGTGTTAAATGTTAGTTGAAACTTGCTTTTAGAGCTATTGAAACAGTTATAATGTACTAGTGACTGTAGGAGGAAGACACTTGTGTTCTGTAGACAGTAAATTAATACACCTACCAGGCTACCACTATATTTTTGTTGAGTGATTGTTTCTTCCTCTTCTGGTCAGTCATTTGACAATTCATTTCTCTTTAAATATAATTTGTGTTGGGACTAGCAGGGTTTATGCCCTTATGGCCTTCCTCAGGTCTTATATACCAAATTTGTTGAAATTTGTTGAGTCTTAACATTGGAGCATTTAGCATTCAAATTGCTGTAAGTATGTTTTCATACTGCTATTTAGCTTGCATTTAGGTAAGGCATGGTTGTTAGCTTCTAGATTATGGTCGTTTTTGGTTCATCAAGATAATTGTTTTGATTTATGGTTTGAAAACACACCCTTGTGGAAAAATAGTTCATTTTTCTAAATCCAACATTAAAGCATGCTGCTGCAGAGGTCTATCTCCACCTGCCTACCAAAAATCAAATCTAATGGCTAGCTGCCATTGTTCAGTTGCAGTGGTTCATTGAATATTGCAACTATTTACTATGCTGTTGCTTCCACAGCCTCCAAATTTGGCAAGTTCAACGATCGAATCGTAGTCAAAAGAACAAACAAGTGGTTGAAGACGTAAAACTATTTGATGAAAAGTTCATTAATCACTCAAAATGCTATATTGTTCTGTGGGAGTTTCGATCCAGTTGACAAATTAACAGTATGGTCACACAAATAACCCATTTTTTAGATCTTGCTCAGTGTGAACAAATGGCCAACGCGAACAGTTAGATGATAGGTGAGGAGTCCCAACTATTGCAAGTGGGTTTAGTTGGCTGCCACGATGACGCGCAGCTTCCAGCTTTGGGAAAGATGGGTGGGATTGGTGTGCTGGATGTTTTGATGATTTCTAAAGTTTTATATTTGGGAGCAACCTAGCAGGAGCATTGTATCTTGTTTCTATTATCCTAATTCACAATCTAGTAATGGTTACTATTCTTGTTTGCTAGTAATGGTGAATTGGTGGCTTACAGTTGCCTGTCTATGAATTGATCATTATATACCATTTCCAAACTAGTTATTCTCCAGCTTATACTCATCACTTGTTGTCAGATGATTACAAAGTAAGTTGTATGTACAATGATCTGGATGTGACAAACTGTTTCTTGCCTTCTTCATCTGCTCTCTGCAATATCATATAGTACATGCTTACCTTGTGATGCCCGTAAAAGGCAACAGCAGAGAGATGTCCTTGACAGTTACTGTAGCACACCTGCAACCAGGCCAGTCTGGCCCAAGGGCCAAGGGCCTAGCCCATAACACAGTTGCATTGTATTACTGGTTTACTACTTTCCAAAACCATTCAAATTTACTGTGCCTGATTGTTTACTCCTTTCCTCCCTTTTTCTCGTTCGTAGTGTCATTGTACTGTTTTATTGTGTTTTTAAATGTTTCCATTTGTGATTCCATTTTTCACTGTAATGAACTCCTGGCAAACAGATGATGGGGCAAGTGAACAGGGAGAGACTGGCCGAGTTTCTTGGCGAGCTGCAAAGGAAAGAGGACACAAACGACAGATACGTCGCTGCTCTGAAAGGGGAAACGCTGACCAGGAAACGCTATGAGCGCATTCAGCCCGTGCCTGCCAACGTGCAAGCGAGCCAGGAGGCTGACAAGGCTGGCAGTGCCGAGGAGAAAGGGAAACCCAAAGCCAAGTGATTTACAGTCAGCTAGCGTTCCTAGTAAGTACCCAAATCACTGAACATAAACGGACTTCGGCTCCATGAATATTGATCTTGTAAGCGACGCCATCGTGCAGTCTTTACTTAATCGCTGCTGCTGATTCTTGTACGTTGTTTTGATCTCTGGTGCCCACCCTGTTGTCTGTTGAAACCCTGTTTCTTTGGTCGCGCCATTTGTGCTGGTGATGTGGAATTCTTTGACTGAAGAATGTAGGCTAATGGTATGCACGCGCGTGTTCTGTTAATATATGACCTCAAATCTAGCTTCTTCGGCTGTTGAATTTTCCTGTGGTGGTGGCTGGTGGGGAACACCTAGTCCACGTACAGACGTATTGGGTACGCCCAGGTTGCACGCTTGCAATGACCAGGGCATGGATGGTGGCAAACGCTCAAAGTGTGGAGCTTGCACGAGGCTTGAGAAATGGCAGTGAGCAGGAGGTTAACACGCTCACAAACACTGTATCCGGAGTGCCTCTAAATAACCTACCTAAACGGCCAGGGACCCCTTCCCTTAATGCATATGTTAACACGCTTCTAAATAGCACTTCGGAATCAAACTTGAACACACATAAAAGCATTGGAGCCACTCATTTACACATGGGACTGCCCCAACTTTTGAGATCAGATTGCTCCTGCAGCTTCCTTCCTTATCCTGCCTTCTCTCTGACTTTATTAGGTATCCTTAGACCGATGATGATGTATAATCTCCGTGGAGCCTTTTAGGCTTTTAGTGATGTAGGAACGTCCCAAAAAGCCTCAGCGCAACCTAACCCAAGATTCAAACTCTTTATCTTGTTTAACAGTTAGCCAAAGATTTTTTTTGGATTACATCATACAAATTTAGTATCATTAGATTTATATTTGAAAGTTTCTTATGATACCAATTTCATGGTCTTAAAACAATCTCTACCTAATACTAAAGCAAGGATTCATTCTGACGTACGTCATAATTTTACAAAACCTCTCCTCATATTTGTAGAAATCAATCCACTATTATTTAATATGTTGTATATCTTTCTTCTCCTCCCCAATATAAAAAGTAAAGCTTCTGTTTTTTCTTCGTACATCGTTGGGCACCATTCGTTCCACTCCGTGTTAGCTTCGTTCTCTTTTTCACGAGAGCTGATCGATTTAGCTTCGGAGTTTGAAACAGACACGGCCGAAAGAGTTCGTAACTATATTATGGCCTCTGCTTCCTTGCTCGATCCGATATATAACCATCTGCTGCCCGGGCACGGCCAAAACGAAAACACCATGCATCGGTAACCCTAGGTCACGACCACGGAGGCTGATCAAAACATGGAGTGCATCGACATCGATCAATACCTCCTTAATAATTTACTTGCTAGCTTTCCAGGGTCAATGCGGTGAATCTATTATCCCCTGGTACCTCGACGTGGATCTACACCAGCATGTCCTAGCCCTACATGAACGCATTCCATCAGTTAGTGGGCGCTGCCGGTGAGGAGTCTGTCCTCGATGGCCAGCACGGGCGCGGGACGGGCACACGTAGAGGGCATCGGCGCGAACCAGCTTGCCGTTCCTGGCCGGCCGGGACTACTTTTCGTTGATCCCACAACATAGTCGCGGCTTCCACCGTCCACAGCAGGACCACGTAGAAGCATGGCGCAAGCTAGCAGCCCCCCGAAAATGACAAGCAGCGCATACCCGCTGCACTTGCGACAAATGGACAACACCTTATAATTCTTAGAAATATAACTTAACTGATAGCTTCGAGCCATGATATAATACCGTATTTTTTTAGTTGTACGGCATATACTCATGCAAATATCAGCTCTCCGTGGCAGAGTGCATCTGAGATTTTTTGCTACTCATTTTAATTTTTATATAATCTTAATAATCATTTTGGTACGATACTTGTACTTGCATCATGGATTTGTCTGTTTTCTTATATATTGTTTTATTACAGAAAAATACATGGTTTGTTTATAGTCTTTTCCCGTAGCAACCCACGGTCATATTTGCTAGTAAAATATACGAAACATCAACTATCAAAATATAATCATGGAGACTGCACAATACCAGTCGTGTCCTACATTATTTTAAAAGGAGATCTTCGGATCCACCTTTTTTGATTTTTTTTTTCACTTTCGGCACATAGCCTTTTGTCGACAACTATTTCCATCATCGAAGAATAACAGATTTGCTCTTAAGGAACGTACACCGGCCTTCCTTTGGTTCTCCTGCGGCGTACCAGGCAGCGCTGCCATGGTTCCAGTGCTAGGCTGAAAATGCAGATCATATTTCCAACTGACACAAATGCATTGCAAAATGGATCTGGTTCAACAAATATTCTGCCGGTTCCGTTTAGTCTGCCTTAGAACATCGAATGCAACACGTCCACGATTAACAAAGGATGAGATTTGCGCTCCATTTTCCATCACCCCACTCCAACAGGTACAGTTCGTTTTCTTATATGTGAATAAACTGCCTATATGGAAAGTACATATTGTTCTCTTCTATAAACAAACCGGTCTCACATTGCATCAGCATGGGGTCCCAATCACCTAAACAGTTTCTTCTCTTTCCGAATTTCGACCTACATCGATGGAACTAACTTCAGCATGGATCTGACCACTAAACCCTTCCCTGACTGGCATGACATACTAGTCCTTCACAAATTACCTCGCCTACAAGTGGATGATGCAAACAACTCTACTTTGCAAGCTTTGCTGATGCAGACCAAGAGTATCTTCAAGATTCATCTGTTTAATTTGACATTCAACACTCCAGCCTGCAATATGTCATCAGCCCACTATAAAATGATGTAACCAACGAAGTATAACCAGCATGATGTCCTCGCCTGTACTAACAAAACATCACCAAGTGTCTGGCACAATACCACCGTTACGATTAATGTGGAATAAGAAAACCTATTTGTCATTCACAAAAAGAATTTCATTCGCACGTCTTTCTTCATGGCATTGTACACCGCTTGGACCTGGAAACGAATTAGTGTCAAAATCACATAAATGAAAGGGTCCACAATGCAGAATGACCTTGATCAGGATATCTTGGCTCAGGTCGTGGGCTTCTGTTTTGTATTGATCACAATCGAAATGACAGGATTACCTGCTCACTGGAAACCACATGGATAGGTCCAATTTTGACGGACACATATTTCCCCTTTGCAGACACTTTCTGGGATATTTGACCCTACACAAACAGGGCCAGTTCGTAAGAAACAGGATAGTTACACAGGCAGAATTGGATCACACGTGGTAATGCAGGCAATTAAATAGCTTGCGCCATTGAACTGCATCAGAAACCAAGCACTTATGAGCGTGCTAAGCACAAACAAATATTTTGGCAAAGTTATTGACAGTTCTTGGATGTGCAAATTCTTACTTCCAAAGTATATGGCGAAATCATTATCATGCGGCGACAATAGGAACCTCAAATCCATGTAAATGAACCGGAATCATTTTCATCAATATAGTTTGCTGTAATTTTACAAACTTAGCAGCAATGACACTGAGAAAACCAACCTCAGGTATTCGTTCTTCAATAACTGATTCGACAGCAACAACCATTGACTGTACAAAATCATCGCCTCCTGTACCAATTGCTGTAAACCCTCTAACTGTAGGATAAGTATTTACCTGCAACATAGAACCAGCAAGCGTTTCAAAATGATGCATCAAGTGAAATCCAAGAACACCGTTCTCATTTCGTTATCAAGGTCTTCAAGGCATTGCGACATCCTATGACATTGGGGATACTTCAGGACAACTAAGCGCCTTCTAGGTGACACCTAGGCATTGTGGCATGACCAAAACCTTGCGGCGTGGCCAGGGGTACGCCTGTATGCCTAGGTGACGCCTCATAAACCATGTTTCTTATAATTGGAGTCAAGTTTAGTTAAAAAAGGGAGTGAAGTTCTCATATCGCAGTATATCAATAGGATATTTCTTCATATTTTTCGAGGCCTAAAGACATTTTTTGTGATTTAAAAACCTATTTTATATTTGTCATATTTGTTTCTGAACTATAAAAGGTCAAAACCACCCTAAAAATACCTTTGAAATATTCCAGGGGGTAATTTGTCCAGTTTTAAAGAGCTGGGGGTGTATGATGTCCGGTTTTTGAGATTAGGGAGTAAAATGGGCTTAACTCCTAAAAATAGCTGTAGGAAAATGGATCACAGGCCGGAGGCCACATTTTTTACCATAGTATTTTGTGCCATGATAAGTTACTACCTCAACTCTCAAACAACTTCTGCTCTTTTGCAATAACTACTGAGGTTAAGACCTTAAGCCTTATGGTGTTAACACAGTTTAGGAAAAGATATACTGAGAAAGTAGCATAGAGAAACAGGTATTAACAGCTCTAGGATATGACGTATGATTAGTGTAATCTGGCTACCTGCAGTACAGTGCACAATGTAGCATAGAGCGAGGAGGCAGGAGATGATGCAGAATATTAGCAACAGGGGGCAAGCAGAATTCAAGAAAAATGGCTCCATCCCAATATTTCCTATGGCTCCTGTTGAGATTTAGAAAACTACAGGTGTTCATGTACCTACTGTTCCTGTCAAATTCATGACCTACTGCCAAAGGAAGAACATACAGAAGCTTAGGAAATAATCTAATGTAGAAGAGAGAGCACCTTTTTATCAAGAACAAGCCATTCATCTGTTGCATCATCTGTCACAGTACCACCCATGACAACAGTTGTTGTTTGTGCAACCCTTCCTTTAGAGCTTGCTACTTCTGTTTTTGTAAATGAAAGAGTTGTGAGTGTTTAACAAGTTAAAACATGTTAGGCTCTGGAAGGAGGGCACTACATTATGCTTTGGACAAAATAAACAGTAGGCTTGGAAGCATGTAACAACACAATAATAAAGTGTGCATATTACTGTAAAACCTTCGTAATTAATATGCTTACTGGAAAGGCCTTGTGTTCTTCTACATTTAAGCAAGCTGGATCTATCTGTAATAGTTGTATCCAATGCCTGACTGGAATTTGTGCATTGAAAAACACAGTACAACGAAATACAAAAGAGTTGATAAAAATGGTAGTGGAAAATCTTACGAAAAAATAGAGCAGACCAATTGTTTTATTTTCGAGACTTACAGACCAAATGTTGAAAAATTGGTGCTTGGTTGCTTCAGAGGGAGGGTTAGGTGCAAGAGTATCTAATATGCTTTACCATTAGCTCAAACCATTATGGACTCTTGCAGAGCAAGACACATAGTATATACCGTAAACCCATCACTTATTATCAAGTAGATGAGTTGATTTGTCTAAGAAGAGGTTAGGTCACATGAATGATATTCGTTACACTGAAGGTCCTAATAAGCAAACAAGATTTCAAGAATTGCACTTCCAAAAAAAGTTGCTAGTTTGTTATGGAATGCCATTTTCCTGGGTGCAACATGGAAACTCTAACATAGACACCAAAAACTGAAAAATTTTGCTGACGTCCTCCATAATTGTTTAACCAAGTGAGGGGATCTAGAAGATTGAACAAAGCAACTAACTCTGCCAAAGATGCCTTGCATCTTAGGTGCAATGAAAACCCAGTAGAACACAATGGAGCAGTATCGCAGTCCCACACTCTAGGGAAGACTGTCGCCGCCGATTTCTGCAGCTACAAACGGCAGTGCGCGTCGGCAAATTAACCAACAGCAGAACAGCTTCCAATCCCGATCCCAACTACTCCATAATCAGCAACGGCAAATTCGACCGATTCTCCGGCAGCTATCGATAACATCCATGTAAAAGTAAGGGAGACTAATGCTAAATTGCCCCTTCCACACTCTGAGATGTCAAACCGAGTCGGAACTAGGACGCGTCAGTAACAGCACTGCGGATAACCCATCGATTATGCGGTAGGGAAAAACAAAGCAAGGAAGATTCCTTACGAGAGATGGCCTTGAGAACGGCGTCCTGCGGCGGCTCCTCCTGGTCGCCCGCGGCGGCGCAGCACCGGACGGGGGAAGGGCGGAGCCGGTGGGCGCTAACCCGGTCGCGGGGAGCGCGGCGGAAGGGAGTGGACGCCGGGAGGAAGTGGAGCGCGAGCGCCCGGCAGCACGCCATCGTCTCGTCTCGTCTCGTGACTCTCGCCGGCAGCCGCGAACGCCGAGAAGATATTTCCGCGGAGGCCTCGCTCGCCGCCGCGTCGTGCTCAGCTTGTGTGTTTCGTGGAGGGCGCGGGGCCGCTTGCAGATTCCTTCGCTGCATTTGGCTAAACGGATATGTGCTGCATTTAAATGGGCCGCCACAGTTGGTCTGGCCCATCTGAGGTGACAGGTGAGGAACATCGGCAAAGGCTCAGCCCAGATTTTGTAGTCTAGGCCCCATCAGATTCGCCGCAACTCTTTTGCAAGAAATTTAGGCCTTTGCTCGAAGTCGAATGTGGCCCACTTATGGGATTTGTCTACAAGAAATTAAGACTCATTCCCCTTATATAAAAAGAAAGAAATTTAGACTCATATTTTCTTCTTCGGACACGTTTTCACTGTTGTGCTGACACGTGAGCGGCCAGGCATGCATAATAAGAAGCTACATAAATCATAGTCAGACAGCGCGGAAACAAGTCTGCATTACAGGATCCACACACACTCGAATAATCCACTGCAACTTAACGAACCACTTGGACTGGTTGCTCTCACCGGCACCTGCAGGCTGCAGCCGAAGAGCTAGCTAGCTACAAAGAAAGTTCGGGAGCACCAGCACCGCTGCATTGCATGCATGATGCATCACAATGGATGCAGTCGCCCTCTCCTCTGGTGGCGAAGTGGCAGGGGGCATAGTCTCTCGTGTTCCCCCCGCCGCCTCCAGATTTCTCCCTTCTCCTTGTTGGCTTCCCCCGTCGAGGAATCGGCCGACGACGACCCGTCGCTTTTAGCCGAGCCACGTGCACGCCCACCTCTCGTTGCTTCCTCCAGTAGTCCTCTACTCCGATCCACCATGGATGGCCGGCAGGCAGCGAGCTGAGCTTATTATCCCACACCATCCATTGTATTGTTTCAGGCCCCCTTGCGTTTTCAAGGACCGACCTTATGATCGATCACCTCTTTCGCGCTGTCCACGGACGATGAAGATCGATCGATGGATGGAGGTTGCCCGTCCCATATAGGATCGATCAGAGCTATGCTATCTCATGTCTGAGATCGATGACCTGCAGCTGCAGGAACCAGAATTGTTGGCTTCATTGCTTGTCTCTTACAGCTAGCCGTTAGTTTCTTTCTTGGTGAGGCTTCAAGGGTTGGATTTCAGCACCTTGGTCATCGGCATATGTAGGGGATGGTTATGAGCCTAGCCTATGAGGGCAGGGGGAGAGAATGTCGCTCGAGTTGGACTTTGCTAGACTGACATTGTGACGCAAAGGGAACCCAACACAGAACTGCACATGCCGGGAGACTGGCTTGCAGTTGCAGTACCCACGACACGAGTGGCCATGGCCCATGGGGGGCCCTCTTATCACTGACCATTCAGACGCAGGTAGCCCCATTGTTCAAACCATGCCACCAGCATGTCATTTCGCTCTCACTAGCCGTCCGGACATCGAGTAGCGTACAAACCCAATAATAATATATTCTTCCTGCTCCTTAGAGCAAATAAGATCTCTTGTGATGCTATCAGTACGTGTCGGTAAACACCTTTGTGCACAAGGCCTCCCAACGCTGTACTACAGCGCTCTGTCCGATCTGCAGCTGATGAAATGGCCATCATTTGTTCTTGTGCCGTGTGCTTTCCTTCTCGCATTGATCGACGACGTTCTCCGGTGCACGGTACGCACTCTGGTAGAGATTGCAGTTGTTCTGCATCTTTCTGTGCAAGAGGGCAGTATAGCATATTATTAATGCATACAGATTCTTCAGCTTATCTGCACAAGACACAAACTTTTGAATTGGAACGTAGCGCGTCGTCCGTGCAGTGTATCTGTCCTTTTTCAGCCCGAGAACCCCAGGCCATCCATCTGCTTCTACTTTGTTCCCTTCCTTTTGTCTCGCGACGCCAAAGCTACGTACCTGCTACTCGATCCTCTGTTAGTTTCTGTCTGTCAGGTTCCCAGTTTTGGATCATCTATATGCAAGCTTTCGTTGGGGATGCACATTCATGCTGATGATCTGTGCTGCCATACCGCCCATGTTTCAACCGGCCGACATAGAAACATCAGTAGCCCATTTCGGTGCTGCTCATCCTATCTGTACTTGGATTGCCATTGCCGAGAAACTTATATGTCTAACAGCAACATGGGCAATAATGATTTTATTATACTTTATATATATATATATATATATATATATATATATATATATATATATATATATATATATATATATATATATATATATATATATATATGGGAAGGTATACTCTGTGGCCGGCCATAGAATAGTTATTCTGTAGCCACCTCTTTTTACTGTAGTTTTATGTAGTAATTTACTATAATTTCAATACATATTTATGATAATTGGGTTACTATAACACACATGGAGATATTTACCATTATATTATAGTAAATTACTTAGTAAGAAGTTACTAAAATCTCGTGAATTACTTTAGTAATTATAGTAACTCAAAGTGGCTATAAAATAGTTATTCTATGGCCGGCCATAGACTATAGGTTATATATATATATGAAACCATGATTTACTAATCTTTGCATGACAACACAACACAACAGAAAGGTGTACTACAGAGAAGTAGACCACCATGATGTTTCATCCCTGAGCAAGCTCAAGAAGCTCCGGATCGACAAAATCAAAGGATGCGAGGACAAGATTCCCAAGTGCGAAAGGCACAGCGCACATGGGTTGGCTTTTGCTAGCGATGTTTCCGTTCGGAGTCGGTAGCTACTTTCTAAGGGATTGTTCATCACCTCATCATGTCTGGTCTAGATCAAAACAATGAGATGGAGCACCAATTTTGATTCCACAATGCTAAGCATGACACACCAATCATTAGATCATACTACTGACAGAGCAGAACATTCTTCTGGATCCAATAAACTATGGCGGAACTTCACTGAGTTTACTATTAGTAACCCATCGTCGATTCAATAGACCTCATATCATCACATGATAATCTCTCTGAAGACTGAACTACATCATTCCCTACGTCGTACGGTGATTTCACACAAGATCTCCTTGAGACCTGTTTGAGAAATCAGTTCAACTCCTGTGCAGCGCCGGGCGAAAAAAAAAAGGTTAATCTCTAGATTACTAATAATCCTACCTTACCAGAAAACCAAGAAAAGGTAAAAGGGAAATTAGGGCGCAGCTGTATCAGCACAGCGAGATCCTTTCTGCCGATCGAGTGCCGACATCTTGGCTTGGCATTGGAATTGGCAGCATCGACACACTGTGGGAGCCAGCCAGCCCTGTCTTCTCTTTCAGTTCACAGTCGCAACTGTTCATGGGTAAGAGTGATGGCTGAATAACCGTGCGAGAATCTGCAGGCGCCTACTACTGCACCTGCTCCTGCTCGTCTCTGCAAAACCATTTTACAGGGCTGCTATCCACCCTTCACTGTCTAAGCATGTGTCTATCACTGGCCGCCGTACGGATTTGACATGCACGCTTTCATGCTTTGGATCAAGCATGGTCCAGGCCTGGCCTTGACACTGCCACTGGATACCTCAACTAACAAAGATAAAGAAAGGTGTGTGTTTGGAACGTAGGAATTTGGACAGAATTCCTGAATTATAAACGGTCCTGATCGAATCCTCTGTCAGAGAGTCAGAGATCCCTGAAGCTAGCACGCGTTGCGCAAAGACGGGCCAAGGCAACAGTGAGCTGAGGCCAGCTTATCCAAATTGCACACCACTAGCTAAAGCTAAACCGCTAGCTAGATTCCCCTTCCCTCTCCTTTTAGGCTGGAAACGCTGCAGTATTCTACAAGAAAGCAAGCGGCTTAGCTAGGGAAGAAACACCGATCTGCTGCTCTGTCCTGAATCACCAACCAGATGACGACGATGCGATCGAGTCCCGAATTAACTGATATATAATTAAGAAATTAAAAGCACTCTCAAACAAAGTTCTTAGCAGCTAATTAATATAATAGTCACTCACGGTCACGGTAGCTATGATGAGATCGAACATGCATGGCATGGACATGGACACTAGCTGATCGAGGTCTATCGATCGTCGTCTATGCATATATGGCGCGCGCGCGCGGTTAGGGGTGGAAGCGCTGCATGCAGGCGTGGCAGGTGATCTCGAGCGCGGCAGCGGAGCCGGCGGCGATCCGGCGCGCGGCCATGGCCTTGACGCGCTCCACCTTCTCCACCTCGCCGCGGGCGCGCTCCCAGATGGCCCGCGCCCGCGCGAACTCCCGCTCCGCCAGCTCCAGCTCCCGCCGCGCCAGCTCCATCACGCGCTCCGCGTACGCCCGCTCCGCCGACGCCATCCGGGCCTGCTCCGCCGTCTGCCGCTTCAGCGCCTGCACGTCCGCCGCCGCCGCCGCCTTCTTGCTCTGGTGACCACCACCAGCGGCTGCTGGCGGCGGCGGCGATGGCGGTGCTGCAGGCGGTGGTCCAATGCTGATGGACAGGCTCAGGTCCAGCTGCAGGTGGTCGGAGGGGCTTGCCGGCGGCCAAGAGGCGTGGAGGGCAGCGGCGGCGGCGGCGTCGAGAGGCGTGGTTGTTGGGAGGAGGAGAAGCTGGAGCTCCCTCTCGCCGCGCTGGGGCTCCATGGCCGCTGAGAAGAGGGGAGTGAGCATGCCAGGGGGCAGTGTGGTGGGCTTACTAGTGTCCTAGATAGGCTTGTGCTTGGTGCCGACGCTGTGGTAGCATGGATCTTCATCTTTATACGATAAACGTGGCGGTTGATTTTACTAGAAAGCCCTTGTCATCCACTGGTGTGAGCATGGAGTAGTTGTCCTCTATCTCATGGAATGTTGAAACGTTTTCGGGGGTGTATGTGGCCATACAAACAACTCACGTCTCGAGTGGTCCAATCGTTAAAGTGGAGTGAGCAGTCAGACCATTTTGTTCTCATAACGGCCATCATCAGCCGAATATACCACTAAACTCTTCTCGTTTGATCACCTCTACGTCTATCCTTAAGATTCAACCCGTTCGGCTGCCAGCCAGCAGTATTTTTCTCTCTGCACAGAGCAGCACCAGCCACCAGCCACCAGACAGCCAGCGGTATTTTTCTGTAGCACAAATCAGCACCAGCCAGCCGAACAGGCTCAAAATTGTGTGGGCACCAATTTATTCTCACAAATGATGCTCTACAATAGATGATATTTGGTATACAATGTGATTTGTAGTAATGCCGGTAATAAAGTGACACAGATGAAAAGTACTACCTACGTCCAAATTATTGCTCACTATCCGCTATTGTTTCTTTCTCATAACATCTGACCACTCATCTTATTCAAAAAATTGTACAAGTATTTGTCTTGAGGAGATATTGAGCGAGGGCACACCTCGAGAACCATCAAATTTATGAAGAAAAACATGATAAGAAGTAGCTAATTACCTTGGCACAAAAAAATTGAGTGAGGGCATGTGCCCTTGCCCTCGCTCACGTCCACGTGGGTCCACCCCTGTGTTTGTGACTTGCACTTTAAACATGATTTATTATTCATATATTTGGATTAAATTTTTCATAAGATAAATGGTCAAATATTATGGTAATAAATAGTAATTTGAAACATACAGAGTATCATTGCAACCTAGATAGGTGTGGTGGGGAATCCGAACTATATGGCCCCGTTTGGCAGCGCTCTTTCCGCTCCGCTCCACGCCAGATTCCACGGAGCGCTGGCTCCTCGATTGAATTGGGCAGAATCAATTCGTCCTGCTCCCCACCGATTCTCCTTCTGCTCCCTTCTCCCTGCCTGGCCGACGAATCAATTCTGCTCGTATCCCACTCTCCTATCGCCCGTCCCTGCGGCTCTGGTGACCGCTCGTCCGTCCACACTGCCTGGCGACCGCTCATACCTCGCTCGTCACTCACACCCACAGGTCCGGCAGCCGCTCGCCCATTAGCGCCGCCAGTCTTGGCAAGCCCGATGGCTGCTCGTCCTTGTACCATGCTGCTCCATGGCCGGATAGGAGGACCAGCGTCTCGGCGACAGCACAGACCGCTTCCGCTTACGTGCGCGCTAGCACAAGGGAGGATCGATCTGTGGTGGGGGTGAAGGAAGGCGGTGAGAGGGAGTGAAGACTGAAGAGATTTGCGGCGACAGATAGTGCCGTTGCTTGGAGGACGCCGGCACCCTCGAGCGGGAGCTGGATCTAGTTGGGAGCGCTACCAAATGGTTGTTTTGCAGAGCTAGAGCAGCTTAGAGTGGGAGCAGCGAGAAGCAAGTATCGGAGCAGAGCCGAGCGGGTGCGGAGCGTTGCCAAACGCACCCTATATTTGTTGGTTTGACCATTATCTTGTCCACAACGACAGAAGAAAGAGGGTCACTGATGTGTGCATGTGGCAGCAAAGGTAGGAGTGTCCCTAGCAGTCGCTCTGCTGGTGGTTTTTTTTTTGTCTTCTTCTTTCTGGTTTCTAGAAATTCTATCACCTTTGGTTCTAAAACCCATGGTGTGATAGCGTTTACTTATGGCGTGTTCCAAATTTGATAGGGATGGGTATGCAGTTTGGAACTGCGACAAAGTTCTTTTGTGTAACATCAACGAAAACACCACAACTATGATAATTATTACGTTGGTTTCTAACATTAACCGGTAAGGATACTTACACTACCCTACTACTACCTTTCATCTGAAAACATCATGTAAAACAGTTTATTCTCACAAACATGCATAAAAAAAACACTAGACTCGAGCAACCTGGGGAAAGATATTTCAATGTTCTTTTCTCCTGAGGCCAGACTCAGTGTATAATTTTATTGCACAGTGACCTAGATTAAAAACTAGATAACTATGTCAGATAAGAGATAAAACTCATCTCATATGTCATAAAACTTTATTTTCTCTCTTCTTTGCCATATCAGCAAAATTAATAACATAAAACTTCCCATGAAACTTGGAAAGCTCTACTGAGACTGGCCAGATCGAGAAATTACCACTGCAACTTAAATTGGGCGATGTATGTGGTATGCCTTGGAGATAATGACACGTGGGACTTGTCGACTTGTACGGTTTCCCTTTCGAGCTAGAGAAGGAGAGACACTGCACGGTTGCTTCTTTATGAAGATCGAAATAAAGTTTTGAATAATGCACGTGACATTATCCCAAATAATGTCTGTTCGGTAGACACAGATCGCTTTAATTTTGCTACAGTCACTGTCAGCGTATAGACCACAAATTGCTCTCTCGAAGTGCTTTTGATCGATCCACCCATAAGCTCCTTTTGAGCACTTTAAGGTCGGCATATATGAGGTGGTTTCAGATGCGATCCATGATCGAATTCACCTACACACGACGGACGCATGTGCTCTTTTGAGCTCGGAGAAGCTTCTTTCTACCATGCATGCATGATGCATGGCTTACTACTATATGCTGGTTCGTTCCAAAGTACATACCGGCATTCGGATGGAGAGATGGACCTGAGCCGCATCACAAATAATTTTGCTGTCACTACAGATAAATTTACATAAATTTTTTAAATAAGACGAGTGATCAAACTTATGATAAAAAAGTCCAATAACCTATAATTTCGAACGAATATAGAAGAACGCAATACATGATAGAGGACAAAGATTCGATCGAGGTTAGAAACCAAGTTGTTGGTTGGAGAGTAAATTAAAGAGGGAGCCGACGCGACAGCCTGAGGAATAAAGGCGATCGAGAAAGATGAGAGAGGTCCGCCTTGTTGCGGTGTAGAGGGCGATGGGATGGTGGCCAAAGGCTTCCGTTGGATGGCTAGCTGCTCTGCTCGGCAATAGTGGGAGACCATGATGCACGAATCATTGTCCCCGATCGAACACAAGCAAATAACGCATCACCCGGTCCGGCCGGCCCATGCATGCATGTGCATGCATGCGTGTCACAGCATGCATATATATGCACGCAGCAGAGAGATGCTCTCTCAATCCGGTGGTGATCGAGCACAACACCAACCAGAGAGCAGAGGCCTAGAGCTAGCGCATCGCATGCAGCGCGAGTCCAAGCTCCGATCCATTTGTAAAGCTGATGCTCTGATCGATGAGTAGCTAGCTAGCCGCTGACCTAGGCTGCGCTGCATATATATCGGCATGCATATGCTAACACGATGATGCGATGCAAAGCTGCAGCTGCGCCGGGGTGCCCTGACATGCTCCTCCATGTCCCCCACGGCCCCTTCGCTAGCTTGAGAGATCTGATCCCTTCAGGCTTCTCGAAGTGCTTTTCTCCGTTCATGGATTACTGCAGGTGCTGTTTGTTTTTTTGCATATCGATCAGTGAATTGTTCTGTACCAAGTATCAAGAAGCGCGCAGTGAACACTTGGGATCCTGTTGATGTACTTGGTTATTACATTCTTGAATTTGTGTGTATATGTGTACTTGTTATGATTGAGTTTATGAATTTGTACAATTGGAAATTTTGCGGTAATTTTTTGAAGATCAAAGGAGTAATCATTAGGAATACTCCTCTAGACAATGGAAAATTACTCCTAACAACAAGAAGTAATTTTTTAAATAAGAAGTATTTTTTTTTCATAATTGGCTTCATAGAAAATTACCCATCCTGTCAATTAAAAAAATACTCCTGTCAATTGAAAAATACTTCTTTAGTCAATATAAAATACTCCTAAACTTTAAAAAATAAATGCTCCTGACATTTGAAAGTACATCTCAATTGGGAAATACTACTCATGAGATTTGAAAATATTTCTCATAGTTGGAAAAAATTACTCCTCTTGTTTGTGGACATATTAAAGATAAAATTTTACTCTAAGTACGATCTATTCATATAAGGTTCAAATTACTCCACTCGTATAGCTAAAAATAGCTCTCCTAGGATTAATATTGATAATTACGTTTTTTAAAAAAATCACCCCTCTAATATAAAAAATGCAACACTAATGTCACACCCGGATTTACACAAAACCCGAATGTGGCCATACGTGTGCCCAGGAAGTCCACAGACACATATAGCGAACAAATATGGTAAAATCAGAGTACAATGCTTTATTAATCTCAGCATAGCGTAGCGTTTACATCAGAGTGCTTCAAAAATAAAATCATGGACAGCGGAAGACTAATACATCTCTCTAGCGTAGCCGCAATCCCACAGGGACTCTGACTGGGAGAACACGAGCTCAGAAGTACGGCAAATCCTCTGGGAACTCCACAGCATAATCAGCCTGACTCCAATCTGTTACCCGTCCGGGATTTTGCCCAAAATAATAACAACAGCAAGTGTAAGTAACAGAATTACTTAGCAAGTATAGCACGGGGGATGAGGCAAAGGAAGCTTGACACTGGCTTAACTGCATTGGCACTTTTAGTTGGTTCATTTTAATCATAACTACTACTTTAGATGAATCCCAGTTGTATCCCAATATAATTAATGTAAGTCTTCATTAAATAATAATAAATATCTTCTTCTAATCATAAAAGGATCCAGGCCGCTCGTGACCCTGAGCGGGGCTATCATGATAGATTGTACACTCTGCAGAGGTTTCGCCCTTTACCCACCAGTCGCGTAAAAGTTCAAAAGAACTTTGCACCCAACCACGCGGAGGTGGATCAGACCTCACAAACCACACTATCGAGGTGTGATCGCATAGGGACGCTACGAGGCTTTCACAAGACACCCTAACAAGACAGTAGCCGCTGGAGTACTACAAGGTGGTGAGAACCTAGGCACCGAGATTGACTGACCCTCAGGGCGCAACGTGAGGGGGTTAATGGCGTCCACGCGCCGGCAAAACATGCCAACAACAAAGTAAATGGCGCAACGTGCGGAGCTCCCGCACTCACGGTGGCTCCCAACACGGGACTGGGTCTAACGGGACCTAGCCGACGGGGCTACCGTCCTCGGTGGAATCCGAAAACACCTCGCGCCTTGCCTCCTACAACGCCGTAGGCCATTCGGTAACCACTACCAAGCTAGAGACGTACAAGCTACTCAACCAAGACCAGAGCCATTATAGTTCTGGCGGTGGCGACAGGCTCCCAAGTTGCCGCTTTTACGAACCAGTCCTTAGGGAGAGACACTAGGGTCAGGCAAAACACACAAGCCCCAGCTCCCTGATCCAAGTTGCTAAAAAGCAAGTTTTAATATTAAGTTACAGTGGTCCATTATATCAAGAATTAATATTTAAACAAAATATTAGTTGCAGCGCCTAGCATAATACTACCCATATGCAAAAACCCATAGGAATACAAGGACAGGGAAATAAATGCTAGGTACAACCTTAATGGTAAATAGTATTAGACACATGCATATGTAATGAACAGTGTATTAAAGGTGAGTTAGGTAGCAAGGATTGTCCGTGCTAATACTTGCCTTCCTCGGAGTACTGCTGCTGCTGCTGCTGCGAGTCCTGCTCTGGAACGTCCTCAACGTACTCGAAGTCCAAAGCTACGGGCTCGCCGACTGGACACGTTCATCACGCAAGCATCCAAAACAATCATTACATGCAAACAAATTAATTCTATTAGAAACAGTACACCAACAGTGAAAATAGTACAAAAACAGGAGCTAGAAATAATCTACGCTTTTCTACGAACACGTGAGCGCAAGAATCACTCTAATCGGAGCTAAAACGAGAAAGTTATGGCAGTTCTAAGTTCCAGGGGCTTAAACGAAGAAAACAGGACCTATCTGTAATTACTTTTGAACTGGGATGGACCGCGGGTTGATTTCTGAAAAGTTGAGGGGCTCTTTAACAAAAGCGCCTCGGCGAACCGGTACGCGCCCGTTGGATCGGATCCGGACGGCTGAGATTAAAAACGCGAAGGGGTATGGCTTGATCTAATCTCGGCCATCGATCTGAGATCGGACGGCTCTGGCGCTGGTGCTCGCCGGGGACGAAGGAGACGCAGCGGCGCCGCTCGGGCCGACGGCGAACTTCGCCGGAATCGGCCATAACTCGAGCTAGGGAGCGCCAAATGGCACGAGGCTTGGTCCTACAGGCTCAGGGGAACACGACAAGTCCACTAGGGGTCTTCTAGTCGTGGGTTGGCCGGCGAGGCGGCCGGACGACGGCGCGCGGCGGAGGCGGACTCCGGTGAACCGCGGGGAGGGGGTTTTGGCTCGGTTTTGGGTCGGTTTTCTGGCTCTGGAGCTGCTGGGGAGTGTCACAAGTGCAACCGTGGTGAATATGTGCAGCGTGATGTGGTGTGTTGGCCGGACGGCGGTGTCCGGCGGTGGATCGCCGTCGGCGGCCGAGGGGAGAGGCTCTACGGCGCGGCTACGACAAAATTGAAGGGAGGGGGAGCTGCTTTACCTCCTGAGGATACTACCTGGGCGGCGAATCGGCCGGAGATGGCTCGGCCGATCAGAACGGCAGCGATCCCTCCGCGGCGGCGCTGTGGACGTCGGGGGGGGGGGGGGAAATTTGTAACACCCAAAATACTCAAATTTAAAATTTTTTTTGCAATTAATTAATTATTTAATGCTTTCACCTATTTTATAAAGGCTAAATAATAATTTTCTAAAATTTAAAATCAAATATAGGTGATAGAAACATTTATTGTTGCATTCATGCTGCTGCATTTATTTTTGTATTGCTTGTGATTCAAACAAGAATTTAAATTTATTTAAATTCAAATTTGAATCACTTTGTTTGGAGCTCTAGAAAAGTTGTTAGGCCCATAGTTCGGTTTTGCTCCCTGAGCTTTTCCCAAGTTCACCTTTGCCCCCTCTACTCTTTCCCCGGCCCAACACACCTCCCTCTCTCTTTCTCCTTTTCCCCGGCCCAGCAGTCCCTCCGCCGGCCCACTTCCTTCCCCCTCCTCCTGGCCCGCACCCCTCTTTTCCCGGCCCAGCTCCGCGGCCCAGCCCACTCCCGCGCCTCCTCTCCTTCTCTCTCCCCGACAGCCCGGCCCCGCCTGTCAGCCTCTCCCCTCCCCTTTCCCTTCTTCCTCCTCGCGCCAATCCCGGGAGCAGGCCGAGCTCAACTCCGGCCGCACCCCGGCCCGCTCCTAGCCCGCCTCCCGCGCTTGGGGACCCCGCAGGAGCTTCCTGGAAGGTTCCACCCCCCGCTCCCTTCCTTTCTCCGCCAAGCTCCACATATGGGAAGCGATCCCCGGTTTTGGAAGGAGGAATTCCGCCGCCGCCCGATTCCCTCGCCACCTGCCTAATTCGCGCCCCTTCATCCTTTAGAAGCTGACCCCCCGCACCCCTAGGCCCCACCAACTCTCCCACAGAGCACCAAACCCGCAGCCGAGCCGTCCCCAAGCTTGCTGCCGCCGCCCGAGCTCGAATTCCGCCGCCGTCCGTGGTCCTCGCCGTCGGCACCAAACTTCCGACGGGGATCCCCCCCAAGAGCTCCGCGCGGAGGTGATACAGCCACCCACGCCATCCAAGCTCCTCTGTTTCCCTTGTTTTGTATCTAATCACTCGCCGTCGCTGCTCAGACCGCCGGAATTCGCTGGCCGCCGTCGTCACCCCGCTACGGTACACCTCCGTCCCGGCCGACCCCCGGGGCTGATTCCCCGTTCCACGAAGGACACGCCGAGCCGCCGAACGACGTCCATCGCGTTCCGGAGCTCCCTCGTCGACGCTCACCGACGCCGCCATCCTCCTCGAGCTCCGCCGCCGCCCGTCGGTTCGCGCCCTCGGACGCGTTCCGGTGAAATTGAGCCCCAGAGCATCCTCGCGTGGTGGTAAGGACCCTTCCCAACCCCTTCTCGTTCGCTCCCATGCCCCGCAACCTTTTCCCCCTTTGCTCGCCGTCGTCGTCCTCCCCTGCTCACCGACGGCGGCCATCATCACTGTGGGTCCCTCGACTTGGTCACCACCATCGCACTCGCCGTCTCCCCGCGGTGCTGTAGGACCTGGCCGCACCCTTTTTGGTGGCCTGTAGCTCCAGAGCCCCTCCGCTCCGGCGAAGCGCCGCCACGGCCAACAGTAGCACCGCCGTTGCCCTTTCCCCCGCCGACGAGCTCCTCCCCCGAACTGTTCTAGGCCGCACGATTTAGATCCCACGGCCCTCAGTGGCCCGAGCCCTGAGTCAAACTTGGGGATACCGGTCAGCGCCGGTGTTTTGCTAAAGAGCCCCTCCGTTTTCCCAAAATTAACCCGCGGTCCTTTTTAATTCAAAAATAATTACAAATAGGTCCTGTTTTATTCGTTTAGGCCCCTGGAAATTTCAAAACTTTGCCAGCAAGCCCCCGAATCTTAGAAACGCTATAACTTTCGCGTTTTAGCTCCGATTTGCGTGATTTTCGCGCTCACGTGTTCGTAGCGACGCGTAGATTATTTCTAGCTCCTGTTTTTGTACTGTTTATACTGTTGGTGTACTGTTTCTAATAGATTTAATTTGTTTGCATGTAATGATTGCTTTGGAATGCGTGCGTGATGATCGTGTCCAGTCGGTGAGCCCGTAGCGTTGGACTTCGAGTATGTTGAGGACGTGCCGGAGCAGGATTTTCAGCAGCAGCCGTACTCCGAGGAAGGCAAGTTATAGCACGGACAATCCTTGCTACCTATCTCACATTTAATACACTGTTCATTACATACGCATGTGTCTAATATTGATTACCATTAAGGTTATTTCCTAGCATTTATTTCCCTGTCCTTGTAATCCTATGGGTTTATGCATTTTGGGTAGTACTTTGCTAGGCGCAATTACTGTCACATTACTTAATTGTTAATATTGACTTAATGGTCCACTTCAACATTAATGATAAAACTTGCTTTTTAGCAACTTGGATTAGGGGGGCTAGAGCATGTGCTGTGTGCTTTGCTCTAGTGTCTCCCTATAAGGACCGGTTCTTAAAGCGGCAACCCAGGAGCCTGTCGCCACCGCCGGAACTATATGGGCTCTGGTCTTGGTTGAGTAGCTTGTACGTCTCTAGCTTGGCAGTGGTTACCGAGTGGCCTACGGCGTTGTGGGAGGCAAAGCACGGGGTGATTTCGGATTCCACCGAGGACGGTAGCCCCGTCGGCTAGGTCCCGTTAGACCCAGTCCCGTGTTGGGAGCCCCCGTGAGTGCGGGAGCTCCGCACGTTGCACCATTTACTTTCTTGTTGGCATGATTTGCCGGTGCGTGGATGCCATTGACCCCCTCACGTTGCGCCCTGAGGGTCAGTCAATCTCGGTGCCTAGGTTCTCACCACTTTGTAGTACTCCAGCGGCTGCTGTCTTGTTAGGGTGTCTTGTGAAAGCCTCGTAGCGTCCCTATGCAGTCACACCTCGGTAGTGTTGATGTGCGTGGTTGGGTGCAAAGTTCTTTTGAACTTTTACGCGACTGGTGGGTAAAGGGCGAAACCTCTGCAGAGTGTACGATCTATCATGATAGCCTTGCTCAGGGTCACGAGCGGCCTGGATCCTTTTTGATTAGAATATGGTATTTATTCCTGTTTAATGTCACTACACTATTAATTGGGTTACAACCGGGTTCTCATTCACTTGTAGTAACTTGGATAAAGTTAAAACGAACCAACTAAAAGTGCTAATGCAGTTAAGCCAGTGTCTAGCCTTTTTGAGCCTTCATAACCCGTGCTATACTTGCTAAGTAATTTCCATTACTTACACTTGCTGCTATTACTATTTTTGGGCAAAATCCCGGACGGGTAACAGATTGGAGTCAGGCTGATTACGAGGTGGAGTTTCCGGAGGATTTGCCGTACTTCTGAGTTGGCGTTCCCCCAGTCAGAGTCCCTGTGGGATTGCGGCTACGCTAGAGAGATGTATTAGTCTTCCGCTGTCCATGTATTTCATTTATGCAAAACTCTGATGTAATCGCTACTTTATGATGAGAACTAAGCATTGTACTCTGATTTTTACCATATTTATGATGGACGCTATCCGGCGTTGGATTGGTGGGATTCGTACCAGTCCTCTCGTCCGGCCGGTACGCAGATCACTTGGCAGCAGTTCTGCAGCAGCTTTCGTGCACACCACGTGCCGGAGGCTGTGATGGTCCTGAAGAAGAAGGAGTTCCTGGCTCTGAAGCAGGAAGGGATGAGTGTCACGGCTTATCGTGACAAGTTCGTCTCGTTGGCCCGTTATGCTCCAGAGGACGTGGCCACCGATCAGAAGAAGCAGGCCAGGTTCCGTGACGGTCTGCAGGATGCTCTCCAGTACCAGCTCATGTGCACCAAGTTCCCGACCTTCCACGAGCTGGTGGACGGCGCGCTGATGTTGAAGCACAAGCGCCGTGAGATGGAGGACAAGAAGAGGAAGCTTCAGGGACAGCAGGTGGGTAGCAGCAGTCGTCCACGCTTCACCCCTCCCCAGAGTCAGCAGGTGGGAGGCCAGCAGCGCTTCCAAGGCCAGTCTGGGTTGCTCAGTCGTGGCCAGTTCCAGCAGCAGCGTCCTCAGTTTCCTCGGGCGCCACAGCAGCAGCGTCCCCAGGGTCCGCCACAGATGGGTCCAGCTCAGCATCCCCAGGTGCCACCCAGACCAGTTCAGTGTCCGGGTCCAGTCAGTCCAGCTGTTACAGGACAGAGGTGCTTCCACTGTGATGAGCCAGGGCACTATGCCAATGCTTGTCCTCGCAGAGTTCAGGGTGTCCCTGGTCAGAGCAGCACTCAGAGAGTTGGGCAGCCGCAGGGTCAGCAGCAGGGAGGTCGTGCTCCGCAGGCTCCGGTTCGGGGCAAGCTCAACCACACCGGTGCAGAGACAGCAGAGACAGCCACTGATGTTGTCGTGGGTACGTTCCTCGTCAATTCGACCCCCGCCACTGTTTTATTTGATTCTGGAGCTTCGCATGCTTTTATTTCTGCTGCTTTTGTGAAGAAGCATCTAGTTGCATTGCTGCCGATGAGGAGTGCTATGCTAGTAAGCTCACCAGGTGGGGAGCAACACGCCACTTTACGATGCCCCAGTATCACCCTCACCATAAGGGGGGTAGATTTCGAGGCACGTCCGATAGTGCTGGAGACCCTGGGATTTGATCTGATCTTGGGTATGAGCTGGATGACCAGATATGATGCAGTGATCAGGTGTGCTACGAGGACCATCCAGCTGACAGCAGAGTCCGGTGACAAGGTGGAGTATCAGGCAGCCAGTTCCTCAGAGCAAGGCCAAGCAAATCAAGCTGAAGGGACATTGATTGGAGATATCAGGGTGGTGAGCCAGTTCCCGGATGTGTTCCCAGACGAGTTGCCAGGTATGCCTCCAGAACGAGATGTTGAATTCGTTATTGAACTAAAACCTGGCACTGCACCTATAGCCAAGACGCCGTATAGGATGGGAGCGAAGGAGCTAGAGCAGCTCAAGAAGGAGTTGGACGAATTGTGGGCCAAGGGGTACATTCGTCCGAGTGCTTCGCCATGGGGAGCACCGGTATTGTTCGTCGACAAGAAGGATGGTACGCAGAGGTTGTGTGTGGACTATCGAGCCCTCAATGAAGTGACCATCAAAAACAAGTACCCGCTGCCGAGGATTGATGATCTGTTCGATCAGCTGAGAGGAGCTTGTGTGTTCTCCAAGATTGATCTTCGTTCGGGCTACTACCAGATGAGGATCCGTCCGTCAGATGTACCCAAGACCGCTTTCACTACTCGGTACGGGTTGTATGAGTTCTTGGTCATGTCTTTTGGATTGACCAACGCTCCTGCATACTTCATGTACTTGATGAACAGCGTGTTCATGGACTATCTGGACAAGTTCGTGGTGGTATTTATTGATGACATTCTGGTCTTCTCCAAGAATGAGGAAGAACATGAAGAACACTTGAGATTGGTGCTGCAGAGACTTCGGGAACATCAGTTGTATGCCAAGCTGAGCAAGTGTGAGTTCTGGCTGAAGGAAGTGGCATTTCTGGGACACGTGTTGTCCAATGGAGGAGTGGCAGTTGATCCGAAGAAAGTCAGCGATGTGTTGAGCTGGAATCCGCCACGGGATGTGAGCGAGATCAGGCGTTTCCTTGGGATGGCCGGTTATTACAGACGGTTCATTGAAGGATTCTCCAAGATTGCTAAGCCACTGACTGCTTTGCTAGAGAAGAATGCCCCGTTTGTGTGGACAGAGGCATGCCAGGTCAGCTTCGAAGAATTGAAGAAGAGGTTGACTACAGCCCCAGTGCTAGTATTGCCAGATTTGGCTAAGAGCTTCTCCATCTACTGCGATGCGTCCCGCCTAGGACTGGGTTGCGTCCTTATGCAGGAGGGCAGAGTCGTGTCTTTTGCGTCCAGGCAGCTGAGGAAGCATGAGCAGAACTATCCGACGCACGACTTGGAGTTGGCAGCTGTAGTACATGCCCTGAAGATCTGGAGACATTACTTGATTGGGCACAGATGTGACATTTACACTGATCATAAGAGCCTCAAGTATGTCTTCACTCAGTCAGATCTGAACATGAGACAGCGCAGATGGTTAGAGCTGATCAAGGATTATGATCTGGAGATTCACTATCACCCGGGAAAGGCCAACTTGGTGGTAGATGCTCTGAGCAGGAGGAGTTACGTGAACAGGATCACTGGACACTGTTTGCCTGAGGAGCTCAGCCGGGAGTTTGAGAGGATGAGTCTGGGATTCGTCACCAGCATCACAGAGATGGCAGTGGAGCCCACACTCGAGCAAGAGATCCGGAGAGGTCAGCTGCAGGATGAGAAGATCAGAGAGATTGTGGGGAATGTTGCATTGGGAAAGGCCCCTGGATTCAGAGTTGATGATCAGGGAACTCTATGGCATGGGAAGAGGATATGTGTGCCAGATATAGCGCAGATCAGAGAGATGATTCTGAGAGAGGCACATGACTCAGCTTATTCGATCCACCCGGGCAGCACTAAGATGTATCAGGACATCAAGGAGAGATTCTGGTGGTACGGATTAAAGCGTGATGTGGCGACTCACGTGGCATTGTGCGACACATGTCAGCGAGTCAAGGCAGAACATCAGAGGCCAGCTGGATTGCTTCAGCCGTTGAAGATCCTGGAGTGGAAATGGGAAGAAGTTGGTATGGACTTCATCACTGGTCTGCCCCGTACTCAGAGAGGATTCGACTCCATTTGGGTGATTGTTGATCGTCTGACCAAGGTGGCTCACTTCCTGCCAGTGAAGACCACCTACACAGGCGCCAGACTAGCAGAGTTGTACATGGAGCGGATTGTGTGCTTACACGGGGTGCCGAAGAAGATTGTGTTAGATCGTGGTACTCAGTTCACCTCACACTTCTGGCGGAAGTTGCATGAGTCCATGGACACGAAGCTGCACTTCAGCTCAGCTTATCACCCGCAGACAGATGGTCAGACAGAGCGGACCAACCAGATACTGGAGGATATGTTGAGGGCTTGTGCATTGCAGTACGGAGTCAGCTGGGATAAGAGTTTGCCGTATGCAGAGTTCTCCTACAATAACAGCTATCAGAAGAGTTTGCAGATGGCACCGTTCGAGGCATTGTATGGCAGGAAGTGCCGGACCCCATTGTTCTGGAATCAGACCGGAGAGAGTCAGGTCTTTGGCCCGGAGATACTCAGAGATGCAGAGCGGCAGGTGCAGGTGATCAGAGAGAACCTGAAGGTGGCCCAGTCCAGACAGAAGAGTTACACCGATGTCAGACGGAGGGACCTCAGCTTCAGAGTTGATGATTTTGTGTACCTCAAGGTGTCACCGATGAGGGGTGTAAAGCGGTTCAATGTCAAAGGCAAGTTGGCACCTCGTTACATCGGACCATTCAGGATACAGGAACGGATGGGCGAAGTGGCATATCGGCTAGACCTGCCTGAGAGACTAGCCGGAGTACACGATGTGTTCCATGTGTCCCAGTTGAAGAAGTGCTTGCGGGTGCCAGAAGAGCAGATCCCGATTGATGAGTTGAATGTTCAGGAGGACCTCACATATGAGGAGTATCCGATCAGGATCCTGGAGGTGTCAGAAAGAGTGCTGAGGAACAAGACCATCCGGATGTGCAAGGTGCAGTGGAGCCGGCATTCAGAAGATGAAGCGACCTGGGAGCAGGAAGAAGATCTCAAGTCCGAGTACCCACAGCTCTTCGCTTCTACATCCGAATCTCGAGGACGAGATTCACCTTAAGGGGGGTAGGTTTGTAACACCCAAAATACTCAAATTTAAATTTTTTTTTGCAATTAATTAATTATTTAATGCTTTCACCTATTTTATAAAGGCTAAATAATAATTTTCTAAAATTTAAAATCAAATATAGGTGATAGAAACATTTATTGTTGCATTCATGCTGCTGCATTTATTTTTGTATTGCTTGTGATTCAAACAAGAATTTAAATTTCTTTAAATTCAAATTTGAATCACTTTGTTTGGAGCTCTAGAAAAGTTGTTAGGCCCATAGTTCGGTTTTGCTCCCTGAGCTTTTCCCAAGTTCACCTTTGCCCCCTCTACTCTTTCCCCGGCCCAACACACCTCCCTCTCTCTTTCTCCTTTTCCCCGGCCCAGCAGTCCCTCCGCCGGCCCACTTCCTTCCCCCTCCTCCTGGCCCGCACCCCTCTTTTCCCGGCCCAGCTCCGCAGCCCAGCCCACTCCCGCGCCTCCTCTCCTTCTCTCTCCCCGACAGCCCGGCCCCGCCTGTCAGCCTCTCCCCTCCCCTTTCCCTTCTTCCTCCTCGCGCCAATCCCGGGAGCAGGCCGAGCTCAACTCCGGCCGCACCCCGGCCCGCTCCTAGCCCGCCTCCCGCGCTTGGGGACCCTGCAGGAGCTTCCTGGAAGGTTCCACCCCCCCGCTCCCTTCCTTTCTCCGCCAAGCTCCATATATGGGAAGCGATCCCCGGTTTTGGAAGGAGGAATTCCGCCGCCGCCCGATTCCCTCGCCACCTGCCTAATTCGCGCCCCTTCATCCTTTAGAAGCTGACCCCCCGCACCCCTAGGCCCCACCAACTCTCCCACAGAGCACCAAACCCGCAGCCGAGCCGTCGCCAAGCTTGCTGCCGCCGCCCGAGCTCGAATTCCGCCGCCGTCCGTGGTCCTCGTCGTCGGCGCCAAACTTCCGACGGGGATCCCCCCCAAGAGCTCCGCGCGGAGGTGATACAGCCACCCACGCCATCCAAGCTCCTCTGTTTCCCTTGTTTTGTATCTAATCACTCGCCGTCGCTGCTCAGACCGCCGGAATTCGCCGGCCGCCGTCGTCACCCCGCTACGGTACACCTCCGTCCCGGCCGACCCCCGGGGCTGATTCCCCGTTCCACGAAGGACACGCCGAGCCGCCGAACGACGTCCATCGCGTTCCGGAGCTCCCTCGTCGACGCTCACCGACGCCGCCATCCTCCTCGAGCTCCGCCGCCGCCCGTCGGTTCGCGCCCTCGGACGCGTTCCGGTGAAATTGAGCCCCATAGCATCCTCGCGTGGTGGTAAGGACCCTTCCCAACCCCTTCTCGTTCGCTCCCATGCCCCGCAACCTTTTCCCCCTTTGCTCGCCGTCGTCGTCCTCCCCTGCTCACCGACGGCGGCCATCATCACTGTGGGTCCCTCGACTTGGTCACCACCATCGCACTCGCTGTCTCCCCGCGGTGCTGTAGGACCTGGCCGCACCCTTTTTGGTGGCCTGTAGCTCCAGAGCCCCTCCGCTCCGGCGAAGCGCCGCCACGGCCAACAGTAGCACCGCCGTTGCCCTTTCCCCCGCCGACGAGCTCCTCCCCCGAACTGTTCTAGGCCGCACGATTTAGATCCCACGTCCCTCAGTGGCCCGAGCCCTGAGTCAAACTTGGGGATACCGGTCAGCGCCGGTGTTTTGCTAAAGAGCCCCTCCGTTTTCCCAAAATTAACCCGCGGTCCTTTTTAATTCAAAAATAATTACAAATAGGTCCTGTTTTATTCGTTTAGGCCCCTGGAAATTTCAAAACTTTGCCAGCAAGCCCCCGAATCTTAGAAACGCTATAACTTTCGCGTTTTAGCTCCGATTTGCGTGATTTTCGCGCTCACGTGTTCGTAGCGACGCGTAGATTATTTCTAGCTCCTGTTTTTGTACTGTTTATACTGTTGGTGTACTGTTTCTAATAGATTTAATTTGTTTGCATGTAATGATTGCTTTGGAATGCGTGCGTGATGATCGTGTCCAGTCGGTGAGCCCGTAGCGTTGGACTTCGAGTACGTTGAGGACGTGCCGGAGCAGGATTTTTAGCAGCAGCCGTACTCCGAGGAAGGCAAGTTATAGCACGGACAATCCTTGCTACCTATCTCACATTTAATACACTGTTCATTACATACGCATGTGTCTAATATTGATTACCATTAAGGTTATTTCCTAGCATTTATTTCCCTGTCCTTGTAATCCTATGGGTTTATGCATTTTGGGTAGTACTTTGCTAGGCGCAATTACTGTCACATTACTTAATTGTTAATATTGACTTAATGGTCCACTTCAACATTAATGATAAAACTTGCTTTTTAGCAACTTGGATTAGGGGGGCTAGAGCATGTGCTGTGTGCTTTGCTCTAGTGTCTCCCTATAAGGACCGGTTCTTAAAGCGGCAACCCAGGAGCCTGTCGCCACCGCCGGAACTATATGGGCTCTGGTCTTGGTTGAGTAGCTTGTACGTCTCTAGCTTGCCAGTGGTTACCGAGTGGCCTAAGGCGTTGTGGGAGGCAAAGCACGGGGTGATTTCGGATTCCACCGAGGACGGTAGCCCCGTCGGCTAGGTCCCGTTAGACCCAGTCCCGTGTTGGGAGCCCCCGTGAGTGCGGGAGCTCCGCACGTTGCATCATTTACTTTCTTGCTGGCATGATTTGCCGGTGCGTGGATGCCATTGACCCCCTCACGTTGCGCCCTGAGGGTCAGTCAATCTCGGTGCCTAGGTTCTCACCACTTTGTAGTACTCCAGCGGCTGCTGTCTTGTTAGGGTGTCTTGTGAAAGCCTCGTAGCGCCCCTATGCAGTCACACCTCGGTAGTGTTGATGTGCGTGGTTGGGTGCAAAGTTCTTTTGAACTTTTACGCGACTGGTGGGTAAAGGGCGAAACCTCTGCAGAGTGTACGATCTATCATGATAGCCTTGCTCAGGGTCACGAGCGGCCTGGATCCTTTTTGATTAGAATATGGTATTTATTCCTGTTTAATGTCACTACACTATTAATTGGGTTACAACCGGGTTCTCATTCACTTGTAGTAACTTGGATAAAGTTAAAACGAACCAACTAAAAGTGCTAATGCAGTTAAGCCAGTGTCTAGCCTTTTTGAGCCTTCATAACCCGTGCTATACTTGCTAAGTAATTTCCATTACTTACACTTGCTGCTATTACTATTTTTGGGCAAAATCCCGGACGGGTAACAGATTGGAGTCAGGCTGATTACGAGGTGGAGTTTCTGGAGGATTTGCCGTACTTCTGAGTTGGCGTTCCCCCAGTCAGAGTCCCTGTGGGATTGCGGCTACGCTAGAGAGATGTATTAGTCTTCCGCTGTCCATGTATTTCATTTATGCAAAACTCTGATGTAATCGCTACTTTATGATGAGAACTAAGCATTGTACTCTGATTTTTACCATATTTGTTCGCTATATGTGTCTGTGGACTTCCTGGGCACACATATGGCCACAGTCGGGTTTTGAGTAAATCCGGGTGTGACAAAATTAGCCATGACCGAGGCAGGAAAAGGGATGGGAAGCGTAGGGGAGCTTCGGTACCTTCTGGCGAACAGCTCGGTGGTGATGGCCAGCCGGGAGACACGCCGGAGCAGCCTGGCGGCGTGTGGCGGCGCTGCGCAAGCTCGGCGGCGCGTCGGTGAACGTCGGCGAGGGAGTTGCAGGGCACGGGGACGAGCTCGGAGCAGCTTGGCACGGTCCTGGTGGCGCGGCGAGGTGTCACACCCGGATTTACACAAAACCCGAATGCGGCCATATGTGTGCCCAGGAAGTCCACAGACACATATAGCGAACAAATATGGTAAAAATCAGAGTACAATGCTTTTATTCTCATCATAAAGTAGCGATTACATCAGAGTGCTTCATAAATGAAAACATGGACAGCGGAAGACTAATACATCTCTCTAGCGTAGCCGCAATCCCCACAGGGACTCTGACTGGGAGAACGCGAGCTCAGAAGTAAGGCAAGTCCTCTAGAAACTCCACAGCATAATCAGCCTGACTCCAATCTGTTACCCGTCCGGGATTTTGCCCAAAAATAATAATAACAACAAGTGTAAGTAACAGAATTACTTAGCAAGTATAGCACGGGTGATGAGGCAAAAGAGGCTTGACACTAGCTTAACTGCATTAGCACTTTTAGTTGGTTCATTTTAATCATAACTACTACATTAGATGAATCCCAGTTGTATCCCAAATTAATTAATGTAAGTCAACATTAAGCAGTAATAAATATCATCTTCTAATCATAAAAGGATCCAGGCCGCTCGTGACCCTGAGCCGGGCTATCATGATAGATCGTACACTCTGCAGAGGTTTCGCCCTTTTCCCACCAGTCGCGTAAAAGTTCAGAAGAACTTTGCACCCAACCACGCACATCGACACTTCCGAGGTGTGACTGCATAGGGACGCTACGAGGCTTTCACAAGACACCCTAGCAAGACAGTAGCCACTGGAGTACTACAAGGTGGTGAGAACCTAGGCACCGAGATTGACTGACCCTCAGGGCGCAACGTGAGGGGGTCAATGGCGTCCACGCGCCGGCAAATCATGCCATAAGTAAATGGCGCAACGTGCGGAGCTCCCGCACTCACGGGGTCTCCCAACACGGGACTGGGTCTAACGGGACCTAGCCGACGGGGCTACCGTCCTCGGTGGAATCCGAAAACACCTCGCGCCTTGCCTCCTACAACGCCGTAGGCCACTCGGTAACCACTGCCAAGCTAGAGACGTACAAGCTACTCAACCAAGACCAGAGCCATTATAGTTCCGGCGGCGGCGACAGGCTCCCAGGTTGCCGCTTTTACGAACCAGTCCTTAGGGAGAGACACTGGGGCCAGGCAAAACACACAAGCCCCAGCTCCCTGATCCAAGTTGCTAAAAAGCAAGTTTTAACGTTAAGGTTGAAGTGGACCATTAATACAAGTTTAACAGTTAAGCAAAGGTGACAGTAGTTGCGCCTAGCAAAATACTACCCATATGCAAAAACCCATAGGAATACAAGGACAGGGAAATAAATGCTAGGTACGACCTTAAAGGTAAACAGTATTAGACACATGCGTATGTAATGTACAGTGTATTAAAAGAGTGAGTAGGTAGCAAGGATTGTCCGTGCTATAACTTGCCTTCCTCGGAGTACGGCTGCTGCTGCGAGTCCTGCTCCGGCACGTCCTCAACGTACTCGAAGTCCAAAGCTACGGGTTCGCCGACTGGACACGATCATCACGCAAGCATTCCAAAGCAATCATTACATGCAAACAAATTAATTCTATTAGAAACAGTACACCAACAGTAAAAAAAGTACAAAACAGGAGCTAGAAATAATCTACGCTTCGCTACGAACACGTGAGCACGAGAATCACACAAATCGGAGCTAAAACGTGAAAGTTATAGCGTTTCTAAGGTTCGGGGGCTTGCTGGCAAAGTTTTAAAATTTCCAGGGGCTAAAATGAATAAAACAGGACCTATCTGTAATTATTTTTGAATTGAAAAGGACCGCGGGTTAATTTCTGAAAAGTTCAGGGGTTCTTTTGAAAGGACGCCACAGTTGACCGGTATGGTCAACTTTGACCAAACGGCTGGGGCGCTGAGAACCGTCAGATCCTGATCCGGCGGCTAGGGTTCGATGGGTTTAAGTGTGACAGGGGAAAACTTGCAGGGGGTTCCCTATAAACGTGCATAGACTCAAAGGAAACCACTAAAGAATACGAGTTTCGATAGGGGCCTAAACGCAAAAGAGGGGTCGTCTCCTTCCTTGCGCAGGGGAGTCTTGCCGGCGGCTCTGCTCGTCGGCGGATCTGTTTCTCTGGCTCGCCGGTGATTTGGTGGACGGGGACTCGGGGCGAGGAGCGTAACAGGGAGAGGAGATCGAGGGGATCACGACGAGGCGCTCACCATCGGCAGAGACGGGCGGTGACGGCCGGGATCTCGACCAAGGCGGGGCAGTGGCCGGCGGCGGCGGCTTCTCGCGGGGAAGGCACTCCGGCGGTGAAGAGACGACGAGGACCGGCGGGGGAGATGCAGCTCGTCGTGGGGATGCTCGCGGTGATGACCTCCTTCGCTGGCGGCAACTGTGGCGGTCGTCCTCCGCAGCCCACGACCGGCGGCGGCGGCTTCACGTGGAGGAACTCCGCTGGCGGCCGAGCGACGAAGGGAAGTGGTGGAAGAGCTTCGGATTGGAGGTGCGGAGCTCGTGGTTGCGATGGCTCGCCTCGACCGGCAGCAGACGCGGCAATATGGCGGCAATGGCGACCGGCGGCGCTCGACTTGCCGGCGGCGGCGCTCTGTCGGGAGGAGAGAGCGGCGGCGCTAGCGCAGGAGGGCTCGGTCTCGGGGAAGGATGGAGAGGTGAGGGTTGGGGTCTCGGCTGCGCGTGGCTTAAAGGGGCGCGGACGTCAAGGAGAAGGAAGGCAGCGACGCGGCGGCGGGAATCTCGGCGGCGGCGGCACTGCGCGTCGCGGGCGGGTGCGGGGCGCGGCGCGGTCGGCTGGGCCGGAGTGGCTCGCTGGCTAGGCCGGACGGATGGCGCGCTGGGCCCACGCCGGGCCGAGACTGGGCTGTCGCGCGTGCGAGCGTGGTGCTGGGCCGCACTCGCTGGCGTAGGGAGCGGGCCGAGGCGGGCGTGGCGCGATGGGCTGGCGGAGTAGCTGTTGGGCCGGGCTGGGAGAGAAGAAGAGGGTTGGGGGGAAGCTGGGCCGCGAGGAGAAATCGGGCTGGGAAAAAAAAGAAAAGGAGAGGAGGGGCTGGGCCGGACCGAGGAAGAAGTAGAGGGAGCAAAAGTGGACCAGAGAAAGAGTCCAGGGAGCAGAAGTGAACTATGGGCCTAACAACTTTTCTAGAGCTCCAAACAAAGTGATTCAAATTTGAATTTAAATATATTTAAATTCTTGTTTGAATTACAAGCAATACAAAAATAAATACAGCAGCATGAATGCAACAATAAATGTTTCTATCACTTATATTTGATTTTAAATTTTAGAAAATTATTATTTAGCCTTTATAAAATAGGTGAAAGCATTAAATACTTAATTAAATGCCAAAAATTTTAAATTAAGCATTTTTGGGTGTTACAAACCTACCCCCCTTAAGGTGAATCTCATCCTCGAGATTCGGATGTAGAAGCGAAGAGCTGTGGGTACTCGGACTTGAGATCTTCTTCTCGCTCCCAAGTCGCTTCATCTGCTGAATGCCGGCTCCACTGCACCTTGCACATCCGAATGGTCTTGTTCCTCAGCACTCTCTCTGACACCTCCAGGATCCTGATCGGATACTCCTCGTACGTGAGGTCCTCCTGAACATTCAATTCCTCAATCGGGATCTGCTCTTCTGGCACCCGCAAGCACTTCTTCAACTGGGACACATGGAACACATCGTGTACTCCGGCCAATCTCTCAGGCAGATCTAGCCGGTATGCCACTTCGCCCATCTGTTCCTGTATCCTAAACGGTCCGATGTAACGAGGCGCCAACTTACCTTTGACATTGAACTGCTTTACACCTCTAATGGGTGACACCTTAAGGTACACAAAGTCATCAACTCTGAAGCTGAGGTCCCTCCGTCTGACATCGGCGTAACTCTTCTATCTGGACTGGGCCACCTTCAGGTTCTCTCTGATCACCTGCACCTGCCGCTCTGCATCTCTGAGTATCTCCGGACCAAAGACCTGACTCTCTCCAGTCTGATTCCAGAACAATGGGGTCCGGCACTTCCTACCATACAATGCCTCGAACGGTGCCATCTGCAGACTCTTCTGGTAGCTGTTATTGTAGGAGAACTCTGCATACGACAAACTCTTATCCCAGCTGACTCCATACTGTAATGCACAGGCCCTCAGCATATCTTCTAGTATCTGATTGGTCCGCTCTGTCTGACCATCTGTCTGCGGATGGTAAGCCGAGCTGAAGTGCAGCTTCGTGTCCATAGACTCATGTAATTTCCGCCAGAAGTGTGAGGTGAACTGTGTACCACGATCTGACACAATCTTCTTCGGCACCCCGTGTAAGCACACAATCCACTCCATGTACAACTCTGCTAGTCTGGCGCCTGTGTAGGTGGTCTTCACGGGCAGAAAGTGGGCCACCTTGGTCAGACGATCAACAATCACCCAAATGGAGTCAAATCCTCTCTGAGTGCGGGGCAGTCCAGTGATGAAGTCCATGCCAACTTCTTCCCATTTCCACTCCGGGATCTTCAACGGCTGAAGCAATCCAGCTGGCCTCTGATGTTCTGCCTTGACTCGCTGACATGTGTCGCACAATGCCACGTGAGTCGCCACATCACGTTTCAATCCGTACCACCAGAATCTTTCCTTGATGTCCTGATACATCTTAGTACTGCCTGGGTGGATCGAATAAGCTGAGTCATGTGCCTCTCTCAGAATCATATCTCTGATCTGCGCTATGTCTGGCACACATATCCTCTTTCCATGCCATAGAGTTCCCTGATCATCAACTCGGAATCCAGGGGCCTTTCCCAGAGCAACATTCCCCACAATCTCTCTGATCTTCCCATCCTGCAGCTGACCTCTCCGGATCTCCTGCTCGAGTGTGGGCTCCACTGCCATCTCTGTGATGCTGGTGACGAATCCCAGACTCATCTTCTCAAGCTCTCGGCTGAGTTCTTCCGGCAAACAGTGACCAGTGATCCTGTTCACATAACTTCTCCTGCTCAGGGCATCTGCCACCAAGTTAGCCTTCCCTGGGTGGTAGTGGATCTCCAGATCATAATCCTTGATCAGCTCTAACCATCTGCGCTGTCTCATGTTCAGATCTGTCTGAGTGAAGACATACTTGAGGCTCTTATGATCAGTGTAGATGTCACATCTGTGCCCAATCATGTAATGTCTCCAGATCTTCAGAGCATGAACCACAGCTGCCAACTCCAAGTCATGTGTCGGATAGTTCTGCTCATGCTTCCTCAGCTGCCTGGACGCATAAGACACGACTCTGCCCTCCTGCATAAGGACGCAACCCAGTCCTAGACGGGATGCATCGCAGTAGATGGAGAAGCTCTTAGCCAAATCTGGCAATACTAGCACTGGGGCTGTAGTCAACCTCTTCTTCAACTCTTCGAAGCTGTCCTGGCACGCCTCCGCCCACACAAACGGGGCATTCTTCTCCAGCAATGCAGTCAACGGCTTAGCAATCTTGGAGAATCCTTCAATGAACCGTCTGTAATAACCGGCCATCCCAAGGAAACTCCTGATCTCGCTCACATCCCGTGGTGGATTCCAGCTCAACACATCGCTGACTTTCTTCGGATCAACTGCCACTCCTCCATTGGACAACACATGTCCCAGAAATGCCACTTCCTTCAGCCAGAACTCACACTTGCTCAACTTGGCGTACAACTGATGTTCCCGAAGTCTCTGCAGCACCAATCTCAAGTGTTCCTCATGTTCTTCCTCATTCTTGGAGAAGACCAGAATGTCATCAATGAATACCACCACAAACTTGTCAAGGTAATCCATGAACACGCTGTTCATCAAGTACATGAAGTATGCAGGAGCGTTGGTCAATCCAAAAGACATGACCAAGAACTCATACAACCCGTACCGAGTAGTGAAAGCGGTCTTAGGAATATCCGACTGTCGGATCCTCATCTGATAATAACCCGACCGGAGATCTATCTTGGAGAACACACAAGCTCCTCTCAGCTGATCGAACAGATCATCAATCCTCGGCAGCGGGTACTTGTTCTTGATGGTCACTTCGTTGAGGGCTCGATAGTCCACGCACAACCTCTGTGTACCATCCTTCTTGTCGACGAACAATACCGGTGCTCCCCATGGCGAAGAACTCGGACGGATGTACCCCTTGGCCAATAATTCGTCCAACTCCTGCTTGAGCTTCTCCAGCTCCTTCGCTCCCATCCTATACGGCCTCTTGGCTATAGGTGCAATGCCAGGTTTTAGTTCAATAACGAATTCAACATCTCGTTCTGGAGGCATACCTGGCAACTCGTCAGGGAACACATCCGGGAACTGGCTCACCACCATGATATCTTCGGTCGTCGTCCCTTCAGCTTGATTGGCTTGGCCTTGCTCTGAGGAACTGGCTGCCTGATACTCCACCTTGTCACCGGATTCTGCTGTCAGCTGGATGGTCCTCGTAGCACACCTGATCACTGCATCATATCTGGTCATCCAGCTCATACCCAGGATCATATCAAATCCAAGGGTCTCCAGGACTATCGGACCTGCCCGGAACTCTACCCCCCTTATTATGATGGGGACATGGGGGCACCGTAGAGTGGCCCGCTGTTCACCCCCTGGTGAGCTTACTAGCATAGTGTTCTTCATGGGTTTCAGGGCTAATAAATTCTTCTTCACAAAAGCAGCAGAAATGAAAGCATGCGAAGCTCCGGAATCAAATAAAACAGTGGTGGGGGTCGAATTGACGAGGAACGTACCCACGACGACATCAGTAGCTGCCTCTGCTGTCTCTGCTCCGGTGTGGTTGAGCTTGCCCCGAACAGGAGTCTGCGGAGCACGACCTCCCTGCTGCTGACCCTGCGGCTGCCCAACTCTTTGTGCGCTGCTCTGACCGGGAACACCCTGAACTCTGCGAGGACAAGCATTGGCATAGTGCCCGGGCTCGTCACAATGGTAGCACCTCTGTCCTGTCGCTGCGGGGCCGACTGGACCCGGACGCTGAACTGGTCTGGGCGGTACCTGGCTGCGCTGAACTGGACCCATCTGTGGCTGACCCTGAGGACGCTGCTGCTGTGGCACCCGAGGGAACTAAGGACGCTGCTGCTGGTACTGACCACGACCGAGCAAGCCGGACTGGCCCTGGAAGCGCTGCTGGCCTCCCACCTGCTGACCCTGGGGAGGTGCGAAGCGTGGACGACTGCTACTGCCCACCTGCTGTCCCTGGAGCTTCCTCTTCTTGTCCTCCATCTCACGGCGCTTGTGCTCCAACATCAGAGCGCCGTCCACCAGCTCGTGAAAGGTCGGGAACTTGGTGCACATGAGCTGGTACTGTAGAGCATCCTGCAGACCGTCACGGAACCTGGCCTGCTTCTTCTGGTCGGTGGCCACGTCTTCTGGAGCATAATGGGCCAACGCGACGAACTTGTCACGGTAAGCCGTGACACTCATCCCTTCCTATTTCAGTGCCAGGAACTCCTTCTTCTTCAGAACCATCAAAGCCTCCGGCACGTGGTGTGCACGAAAGCTGCTGCAGAACTGCTGCCAGGTGATCTGGGTACCGGCCGGGCGTGAAGACTGGTATGAATCCCACCAATCCAACGCCGGCCCCTGAAGCTGCCCTCCGGCGTACAGCACCTTCTCTCTGTCATCGCACTGGGCGATGTCCAACTGCCTCTCCACTGCCTTGAGCCAATCATCTGCCTCAAGGGGGTCGCTGGCCTTGCTGAAAGTCGGCGGGCGTCCCTTCAGAAATTCGCCCCTCTTGTCTCTGGGCGGTGCAGCTGCCTGGGGGTGATGTTGGTTCTGCTGGATCAGCCTCATGGTCTCAGCCATCTGCTGCATCATCTGAACTTGAGCATACATCAGCTGCTCAATGGTGGGGATCTGATGATTCGAATTCAGGTTCGGGGGCGGATTCTGGTGCGGAGGCTGTCCGCCCGCATTGCCCCCGGGGTGAGCCATCTATAATTACAAAGGTCAGATGTCAGATGATTAGTACGAGAAAAATATATATATACCCCTGCTATCTAAACATTAAAGTCCTTAAGCCTTATTCCAACATCTAGATGGTTGCAGACAGGTGTCTACGCCCATCACAATCATTACAAAGAACCAAATCAAACATATGCATAATAACAATAAATACAAGCAGGTAAAGGCATAAGCTCACACAAGATTCGACTGTTAGATTTTTTTTTTGAAAAGAACATGGGGGTCTCCTAGTAATTTGTCATCCGTACTATCTAGGCTGCGTTCCTACAGTCAGCACGGCTTTGATACCAATCTGTCACACCCGGATTTACACAAAACCCGAATGCGGCCATATGTGTGCCCAGGAAGTCCACAGACACATATAGCGAACAAATATGGTAAAAATCAGAGTACAATGCTTTTATTCTCATCATAAAGTAGCGATTACATCAGAGTGCTTCATAAATGAAAACATGGACAGCGGAAGACTAATACATCTCTCTAGCGTAGCCGCAATCCCCACAGGGACTCTGACTGGGAGAACGCGAGCTCAGAAGTAAGGCAAGTCCTCTGGAAACTCCACAGCATAATCAGCCTGACTCCAATCTGTTACCCGTCCGGGATTTTGCCCAAAAATAATAATAACAACAAGTGTAACTAACAGAATTACTTAGCAAGTATAGCACGGGTGATGAGGCAAAAGAGGCTTGACACTGGCTTAACTGCATTAGCACTTTTAGTTGGTTCATTTTAATCATAACTACTACATTAGATGAATCCCAGTTGTATCCCAAATTAATTAATGTAAGTCAACATTAAGCAGTAATAAATATCATCTTCTAATCATAAAAGGATCTAGGCCGCTCGTGACCCTGAGCCGGGCTATCATGATAGATCGTACACTCTGCAGAGGTTTCGCCCTTTTCCCACCAGTCGCGTAAAAGTTCAGAAGAACTTTGCACCCAACCACGCACATCGACACTTCCGAGGTGTGACTGCATAGGGACGCTACGAGGCTTTCACAAGACACCCTAGCAAGACAGTAGCCGCTGGAGTACTACAAGGTGGTGAGAACCTAGGCACCGAGATTGACTGACCCTCAGGGCGCAACGTGAGGGGGTCAATGGCGTCCACGCGTCGGCAAATCATGCCATAAGTAAATGGCGCAACGTGCGGAGCTCCCGCACTCACGGGGGCTCCCAACACGGGACTGGGTCTAACGGGACCTAGCCGACGGGGCTACCGTCCTCGGTGGAATCCGAAAACACCTCGCACATTGCCTCCTACAACGCCGTAGGCCACTCGGTAACCACTGCCAAGCTAGAGACGTACAAGCTACTCAACCAAGACCAGAGCCATTATAGTTCCGGCGGTGGCGACAGGCTCCCAGGTTGCCGCTTTTACGAACCAGTCCTTAGGGAGAGACACTGGGGCCAGGCAAAACACACAAGCCCCAGCTCCCTGATCCAAGTTGCTAAAAAGCAAGTTTTAACGTTAAGGTTGAAGTGGACCATTAATACAAGTTTAACAGTTAAGCAAAGGTGACAGTAGTTGCGCCTAGCAAAATACTACCCATATGCAAAAACCCATAGGAATACAAGGACAGGGAAATAAATGCTAGGTACGACCTTAAAGGTAAACAGTATTAGACACATGCGTATGTAATGTACAGTGTATTAAAAGAGTGAGTAGGTAGCAAGGATTGTCCGTGCTATAACTTGCCTTCCTCGGAGTACGGCTGCTGCTGCGAGTCCTGCTCCGGCACGTCCTCAACGTACTCGAAGTCCAAAGCTACGGGTTCGCCGACTGGACACGATCATCACGCAAGCATTCCAAAGCAATCATTACATGCAAACAAATTAATTCTATTAGAAACAGTACACAACAGGAAAAACAGTACAAAACAGGAGCTAGAAATAATCTACGCTTCGCTACGAACACGTGAGCGCGAGAATCACATAAATCGGAGCTAAAACGTGAAAGTTATAGCGTTTCTAAGGTTCGGGGGCTTGCTGGCAAAGTTTTAAAATTTCCAGGGGCTAAAACGAATAAAACAGGACCTATCTGTAATTATTTTTGAATTGAAAAGGACCGCGGGTTAATTTCTGAAAAGTTTAGGGGTTCTTTTGAAAGGACGCCACAGTTGACCGGTATGGTCAACTTTGACCAAACGGCTGGGGCGCTGAGAACCGTCAGATCCTGATCCGGCGGCTAGGGTTCGATGGGTTTAAGTGTGACAGGGGAAAACTTGCAGGGGGTTCCCTATAAACGTGCATAGACTCAAAGGAAACCACTAAAGAATACGAGTTTCGACAGGGGCCTAAACGCAAAAGAGGGGTCGTCTCCTTCCTTGCGCAGGGGAGTCTTGCCGGCGGCTCTGCTCGTCGGCGGATCTGTTTCTCTGGCTCGCCGGTGATTTGGTGGACGGGGACTCGGGGCGAGGAGCGTAACAGGGAGAGGAGATCGAGGGGATCACGACGAGGCACTCACCATCGGCAGAGACGGGCGGTGACGGCCGGGATCTCGACCAAGGCGGGGCAGTGGCCGGCGGCGGCGGCTTCTCGCGGGGAAGGCACTCCGGCGGTGAAGAGACGACGAGGACCGGCGGGGGAGATGCAGCTCGTCGTGGGGATGCTCGCGGTGATGACCTCCTTCGCTGGCGGCAACTGTGGCGGCCGTCCTCCGCAGCCCACGACCGGCGGCGGCGGCTTCACGTGGAGGAACTCCGCTGGCGGCCGAGCGACGAAGGGAAGTGGTGGAAGAGCTTCGGATTGGAGGTGCGGAGCTCGTGGTTGCGATGGCTCGCCTCGACCGGCAGCAGACGCGGCAATATGGCGGCAATGGCGACCGGCGGCGCTCGACTTGCCGGCGGCGGCGCTCTGTCGGGAGGAGAGAGCGGCGGCGCTAGCGCAGGAGGGCTCGGTCTCGGGGAAGGATGGAGAGGTGAGGGTTGGGGTCTCGGCTGCGCGTGGCTTAAAGGGGCGCGGACGTCAAGGAGAAGGAAGGCAGCGACGCGGCGGCGGGAATCTCGGCGGCGGCGGCACTGCGCGTCGCGGGCGGGTGCGGGGCGCGGCGCGGTCGGCTGGGCCGGAGTGGCTCGCTGGCTAGGCCGGACGGATGGCGCGCTGGGCCCACGCCGGGCCGAGACTGGGCTGTCGCGCGTGCGAGCGTGGTGCTGGGCCGCACTCGCTGGCGTAGGGAGCGGGCCGAGGCGGGCGTGGCGCGATGGGCTGGCGGAGTAGCTGTTGGGCCGGGCTGGGAGAGAAGAAGAGGGTTGGGGGGAAGCTGGGCCGCGAGGAGAAATCGGGCCGGGAAAAAAAAGAAAAGGAGAGGAGGGGCTGGGCCGGACCGAGGAAGAAGTAGAGGGAGCAAAAGTGGACCAGGGAAAGAGTCCAGGGAGCAGAAGTGAACTGTGGGCCTAACAACTTTTCTAGAGCTCCAAACAAAGTGATTCAAATTTGAATTTAAATATATTTAAATTCTTGTTTGAATTACAAGCAATACAAAAATAAATGCAGCAGCATGAATGCAACAATAAATGTTTCTATCACTTATATTTGATTTTAAATTTTAGAAAATTATTATTTAGCCTTTATAAAATAGGCGAAAGCATTAAATACTTAATTAAATGCCAAAAATTTTAAATTAAGCATTTTTGGGTGTTACACGAGGCTTATTCGGGGACTGGCCAGGGCGGGGAGATACCGGAGCGTTGGGTCGGCGGCGGCCGACGAACCTCGGCTCGGCGGCTCGGGAGCGGCGTGATTTGGGGAAGCTGTGGCGGCTAGGGTTGGGGCAATGGGGATGAGGGGAGCGGAGCGGCGTCGCGGGACGGATTAAGTAGGCGCGGGGGAAAGCGGCCTCGGCGTGCGGTCCTGCCGCGGCAGAGGCGCTCGGCCGCGCCATTACCGGAGGTGGAAGAAGGTAGGTGACGTCGGCGTGACGTCAGCGGCCTGACGCGCGGGCCCGGGCTGGCAGTGAGAGAGCGAGGTGAAGGGGGCGCGGCGCTGGTGCCGGGGCTGGCCTGATGGGCCGCGCTGGGCCGCGTGGAGGACGAAGGGAGCAGGCGCGCGCGCGGGCTGAGCTGGGCCGAAAGTGGAGCGGGGAGGAGCTGGGCCGAACTGGAGAAAAAGAAGAAGGGGAAAGGATGGCCCGGGGAAGGAGTTCAGGGAGGAGAATCGAACTTTGGCCAAAACAACTTTTCTAGGGCTCAAGCAGAGGTGGTTCAAATTTGAATTTAAATTAGATTTAAATTCCAATTGAACCGCACACAACCAAAACACAATGCAGCCAGCATGAATGCGACAAAAATGTTTCTAACCTTATATTTGATTTTAATTTCCAGAAATTTTATATTTAGCCTATGTAAATTATGAGCAATAAATTAAATAATCAATTAATTACTAAAAATTTTAAATAGGCTATTTTAGGTGTTACAACTAATATGAAATATTACTCCGGATTCTTCACAAAATACCTAATGGAGTAATTTTTAACCTGCACGGCGGCAGCACCATAGTACCATAGTGAAGGGATCTTGAAATCAAACATGCATGCAATGCTGTCATGCACGAATATTTCTCTCCTAACTCTCGCCCACCCTTGCCTTACGATGCGCGCATGCATGGAAGCATTAACTTAGATGGAATATTCTTAGAACACACCTGTTTAGATTTTTTTTCCCAAACATGGAAAAGAAGTAAAAAATAGTGTCAAAACTATGTCGCGGGAGAACGAACGGTGCACCGCCTACAACATCGACATCAAATTTGATCTGTTTTTACGATTACAGGGAGACAAATCTAATATGCTTTTTACGGTCACGGGACAAGCTCTAAATACTCCTAGGAAGCACCCGGTATACTAGTTTTACTCCCCGGATGAGAAGAGACGAAAATACCATCCCAAAATTACGTCACACCATCTTTTCTCATCGCTGTTTCAAACACTAAGGCCCTGTTTGTTTCTCATGCGCTAAACTATAGCGCCGTCACATCGGATATAAATATGTTAATTGTGAGTATTAAATATAGATTAATTTAAAAACCCATTACATAAACGAGGAGTAATTTACGAGACGAATCTATTAAGCCTAATTACACCATGATTAGACAATATAATGCTACAGTAAACGTATGGTAATTATGTATTAATTATAACGAAATTAGGCTTGTTAGGTTCGTCTCGTGAAATAGACATGACTTATGTAATTAGTTTTATAATTAGTTTATATTTAATACATCTAATTATCACTTATTTAATGTGCTAAACTTTAGCACGTGTATCAAACACCACCTAAGTGTCCAACGCAAAATACCTTCGCCTCCTTTTGTGTTGGAGACTTGGAGTCGTAGAAAACATGTGGTTGCGATACTCCGCTGCCTGATTAAGTTGGACACTCCGGCCAGTCCCCAGATGCTACTATGCTTGGGTAAACGGTAAACCTGATGGCATCCATATGTACAAAAGCAAAGCGAGCAGAGATGATGCTAACGCTGATGTCATCTCTCAGCAAAAGATGCAGGAACCGGACATGGCCCATGGGCTCTGGGGCGTTTGGTTCTCGGAATTAAAGTTTCAGCCCCGTCACATCGAATAAAAGAATTGTAATTATAAGTATTAAATATAGATTAATTATAAAATGCATTACATAAGCGATGACTAATTTACGATACGAATCTATTAAACTTAATTAGTCCATGATTAGACAATATAATGCTATAGTAATAATTTGATAATTATACACTAATTATAGGTTAACTAGGCTTGTTAGGTTCGTCTCGCGGGGTAGATATGACTTATACAATTAATTTTATAATTAGTTTAGATTTAATACTACTAATTATCACTTATTTGAGGGACTAAACTTTAATAGATGATCTTGCTCCAATGTATGCAAGATATGTGATATCTTGCAGGCGTGTGTGACTGTGGCCTTGGAAGACTGGCAGTCCGTTAGTGATTGGTGTCACCTCAATCTTTTTCTCACCACCACGCGACGTTCTTTAGGTGCACGGATCCCAAGCTAGCTGTAAATTTTGTGCCACGCCTGTAGCAGCAGAATTTTGCAACTCAACGACATACTCTGTGCCCTTCCAAAATATGCGTTCATATAACATTCAAATTTTATTTCAAAGTGTTTATTTAGCTTTGAGAGATACACACATTAATATAAAAGTACATAGATAAACTAATAGAGTCAATCAAATAGTTACTTAGTGCTACTTTTGTAATTTTAATGAGGGATAACATGGTCATTTATCATGACTAGTAATCTGTCCTAATGTTTCTAAATGAACACTTATTTTAGGATGGAGTAAATACTCCGTAGCTAGCTTGATCGAGCAATCATACGAATCACCTACGTCTTGGCAATATCAAATGCTGCAGGCTGCAGCATCCAGTGGTGCCGTCGCGGTAGGAATTGATCTGTGAGTTCTGAATTGATCCTTCACTAATCGATATAAAATTAGGGTACAACAACCTATCCGTCTGCATGACTAGAAATTATAACGGAAAATCTATCAAGTATAGGAGCATTTCTATGCCCCCTCAAAATTTGGCTTTGGTCCTCCCACCAATCCAAGGCTTTTTCGTCTTCCTCTTGCCAATATAAGGCCGGGTTTGCTCCTCATTCGACAGGATCTGTGGCGAGGTTAGGATTTGAGGTTAATTAGGGTTAGGGATGGGGTTTCGGCTCCGGTGAGCTTTTCTCTATTTGGGGGCTTAGAGGGAAGATCGAAGGTGACAGGTTAGCCATGGGGTGAGCACGTGGCGGTGAGGCCACCGATAGTGACACTACTGCAGTGATGGAGCTAAGATCAAAACCTATCTATTACGAATCTACATTGAATTTTGTCAATTATAATAGAAAAATTCCCTATTTGACCCTGAAAAACTTACCCATTCCTTTCTTGGCCCTGACAAATTTTTCGTTCCTTATTTGGCACTGACATGAACTTTCATTCCTTATTCGACACTTCTGTTCGTTCCATCAGTTAACTCGGGTGAACAGTACCCTGCGAACAGAAGCGCGTGTGTTTAGTTAACAAAATAACATCCAAATCACCTCTAAACTTTATGAATTTTTTTGTAGTGATACAAAAGATAGATATGAACTCATTTGACACAAAATCTCATATATATACTTTAAAATATTAAAACTAAAATTCACCAAAATATGCTACTTTTAAAGAGCATGTGAATTTTAAAGCATAAAAATTCTTTCCAAAAACTATGTAAAAATATCCAATATACTAACACATGATGATGTTATTTATGAAATTACAATCCATATTAAGTTACATAGATAAATATTTATTTATTATGTAAAATTATTGTAAAATAAAATTAAATATTTATTTATGTAACATGCCATGGATAATAATTTTATAAATTACTTCGTCAGGTGAAAATATTATTGGATACTTTTACATAATTTTTGGAAATAATTTTTATGCTCTAAAAATTCACATGTTCATTAAAAGTAGTGTATTTTGGTGAATTTTATTTTTAATATTTTAAATTATATATCAGTTTTTGTGTAAAATGAGTTCATCTCTATCTTTTGTATCACTACAAAATTTTTCATGGATTTTAGGGGTGATTTGGACGCTATTTTGTTAATTAAACACACAGGTTACTGTCCACGGCGTACTATTTATCCGAGTTAACTGACGGAACGAACGGAAGTGTCGAATAAGGAATGAAAGTTCAAGTTAGTGTCAAATAAGGAATAAAAAATTTCAGGGCCAACGAAGGAATGTGTAAGTTTTTCTGGGCCAAATAAGGAATTTTCTCATTATAATAGCAATGAGTGCAAGTACAGATGAATTAAGTGATCCAATAATCCAACTTCTCGCTTTTTATTTTTTGTCCGATCGGGCTGGTATTTTAAATTGTGAGTCGTCGATGGTTAGCGACACCATTATTGTCTTAAGAGAGGAGGATTGGGCAAAAATCGTCTAGGCGAATCTGTTTGCACGCCCTGCTCCGGTGCTCCCCATCCACCGCTATCACAAGTCTCGCTGTCTCGCGTCGAGGGATGCAGAGAGGGCGAGCGACGAGGCCTTCATCGATTTGTCTTCTGTTGCTTAGGGATAGATTCAGATGCCATTTAGTTTTTACAGTGGGCCAATGTGTGGCAGGCTGTGATGGAAAAAACTTGGATGCAGTCCGGCTGCACAGCGCGCTCTGTGCAGACCTATGCTCGATGCCTGCCGCGTGGACAGCCGAACCATCTGACGCACGCGACGGAAGTAGCAGAGAAAGATCGCTCCCTCGGCTCGCAGCTCGGGAACGCTGGCTCGCGGGGTGCACTGCTCACAAGAGCAATCAATCAATCTACCGAAGCCGCCCACATCATTGATTCGCGTAATAACGTCGCCGTTTGCGCCTGTGTCTGCACCTCCGCCACCGTGAATTGAATTGCCGACCTCACCATTCACCGGGACACGTGGATCTCCTGCAACGCTAGACGCGGCGGCCGGCGGCCGGTCGAAAGATCCACGGAGAGATCGCGAGCGGACCAAAGCGCAGGCGGAGGAAAGAAATGAGCACCAACGGAGCAAAGACGAGCAGGGGAACTCACGAGGACGTGGCAGGACGGACAGATGGTACATCACCATCGGCGCGGACTTGGATAGTTGCGGCGGGAGAGAAGCTCAGAAAGCCGCATCTTGGACCTCTGCAAGCCGATCGAGGGAGCCGCGATCCCTCGACCCCCTCTGCTGTCGTCGCGTGTGTCGGATGCTTTGGCTGTCCACGTGGCAACCATCCAATATAGGTATGCACAGAAAGAGCTTTGCAGCCGGACTGTATGGAAGTTTTTTCCGGCTGTGATGGTCCCAAACTTCCAAAGGCTAAAGGCCCAACGGCCCAAATATTTTGAGCAGTTTTCTTCTTCTATGGATGTACGGCAAACCTATATGGCTTCCGGAAGTTTTTTTACAAACATGGCTTCCAATGTTTGAGATTCGTGTAGATTAGATGGACGAACATGATTGATGCGGAACGATGAGGTGGCCGCGTTCGAGAGGTGCACATGAACAACTATCACCACGTGGCTGGTCACATGCATGAATCGGACGCGAATGATTCCATTCGATTTTGATCTTTGAATTCATTTTTCTCTCAAACTATAAATCATTTTTCAAATCCGTTTGAACCACGATCTTAGTTAGAATTTATGCAACAAAACAAGCTCTAATTTAAATATATTTATATTTTTTTATAGTTTTTTAAATCAACATTTGCAGTAAACTAGTTCAACATTTTCGTTAGACTGTTTCAATATTTTACCTAAGAACTATTGAAATAGTTTTTCAAAATTATTAATTATTAGGTTTTAAGAAATATTGAATCTAGTTAACATTTGAAATGTACAACTTCAACACTTTTCATATGTTGTCTCAACATTTGTAATATTTTATTTCATCATTTTTAAGAAAAATGTTGAATTAGTTTTCTAAGTGTTGAATCAGTATTTTTGAAATATTGAATCAGATTGACAAAAGTATTCAATCTGGTACCGAAACCGTTAGAAGCTAGTAGAATTTCACACCACAACAAAAAAGATATTCAAATATAGTTATGTGTGCGCCTTACGTTTCCAATGGAATGGGAGAAGTCAGTACTGCGGAGATACGCACGTACGAGTACATACCTGGTTAGTTGGGCCTTTTCTAGTTTTTAATGGGCTTTAAATCCACCATGTTTATATAGCTTCCGTGCGCTATATAGGAGCCCTGATGGATGTATGTATCCTCTTCTTATGCATCAATTCAATACTCATAAGTAGTACGTGCTAGATCTCATAATCCATCTTTATTTTTTAGGCTAAAAAAGCTTGGACTGTGAAGGCCGCATGGTTGCCCATGGCAGAATGAAAACGCAGGCATATATAGCTTGATCAAATCGGAAACATCATTGTGGCCTTCTCGAGCCTCTCACGCAGCAAATCATCAGTAATCGCAAATCATGCATGCTCTTTACTTACACAATGAACCTAGTGGTAAGGTAAAGAAATTTACGATGGGTTCATGGGTAATTCGTGACAGTTTATAAATGGAGATTGTTTGTGTGTGGAAAACTAGTTTTGGGGTTTATGGGATCCAAACAAAGAATTACGTCAACATCTGGTTAACCAAATAACAACCTTAAACTTATTTTCCTAAAAATCCTCTTAAAACTTGTTCTATTAAAACTGATATCTATTTAGAGAGATCCAAACAACCACTAGGACTCCATCCATGGGGGCTCTGCAGATAATGGACATGGTACCGGGGGCTTCACCGGCAGGTATGGCGGCCGCCATGGCTAACCATACCTCCAAAGGCCGAAGCCAGCTTTATAAATAAAGCATAAGGAAATACTGAGATTATCAGTTTACAATAAAGCACACACCGTTAGAAGAACAACATCCAACAGACCCGTAACGGGACCCTCTAGGCCACGCGCCAGAGATAGGCAGGGACTACTCATGACGAACAAACTAAAGGGCCATGAGACCATTACAACATCGACTGGACTCGAACTTCTGCGGAGCCTACGACTCCACCACCAATGGCTACAGGAAAAACTCCAAACAACACCTTCAGGAAGGCGAAGGCGCGATGGCGCCAGCTTTTGGTTTCACCACTGAGAGCTTCCACAAACCGCCGTCGAACGAGACCAATGCCCTCAAGAGGGAAGAGCAAACACCGTTGCCCGATCCGACCATCGGATCGAAGCTTACGCTTGAGGACCTTCGCCCGACGAGCCGAGAGCACCCAAACCGATCCCTCCCACTTCCATCCACCACCCACCGTCGCAGCCACCGAAGCTCGCCACTAGGTTCCATATGCACCCGATAGCAACACCCGACACCTCGAGAAGGTTTGGGTCCCTTGATGACCCCAAATCTTCTGTTGTCCCCTCAATGAGACGGCACCGTGCTTCACAGAGTGAGACAGAGACCATGAATCCAACGTCGGGGACTTGACGACGCTACGGGAGTGGCTTAGTTGGCGATGCGAAAACGGAGGCGGCACCACCGGTGAAACGAACCGGATTTTCCTTACTGAAGATCTGACTCCCTGTACCATTGTGATAGTCCCAGAATCAACAGCTATCACGTACATAACTCATTCCAGATGTTATCACATCCATACATTGATAAGACAGTGCAATATTTAGATTATTACAGCTCCCAACATAGGAAGTACGAGGTACAAGCCACTTGGGCTAATCGACAAAAGGAAAGCCAACGCAACGGTAGCTATGCATCTGGGCTTCATCTCCATGTTCTCCACAGGCAATCACTCAAGTGTAGCACAGCACCTCAGTCGTACTATCCATCGGCGTTGTTGTCGAAATCAGATTCGTAACCTGCAAACCCTTGAACTGTCCCCAAGGATTGGAACAGTTCCACGTCACCATCCATTGATGTGCAAGCTTTAAAGTGGACTAGACTAGTAAACAAATACTCAAGGAAAAGCTGGGGGTCTCCTATGCAGCAGCAGTAGAAGTTTGTAAATAGTTTCGAACACCAACTCACACCTCCACAGACAATCTTGTCAGAACAGACTCCTGTCTCCAACATCTATTCGGTGGGAGAACTCCCGCTCCTCCCATCTCATCGGCCATGCTGGATCCTTAGTTTAAAAAGGGGAAGAGGTAGAAGTTTTAGTCACCAAAACAATAATCAGACGAACAATTCATAGGGGATTGTCCATGACAAAGGATGCGGCTATACGTATAGTTTTAACTCTACAGAGTGTGTACACATGTAATCTATGCTAAGTGTACCCACCCGGGGATCAGCCTGATGAATAACACAACACCGAACAGAGGTCTAATAGTTACGACACCATCTTGCTTTTCCGGCCTTGGGGCGCGTCCTCCACTAGAGGTCGCCCCGGAACTGTGAAGCACTCCCCCGGGGCCAGTCCGAGGCCAAAGCAAATCAGGGAGCAAAGGTCAACACCAGTCCTCCTTACACCGATACCCTATCCTCCTATAGGCTTGGCACCACACTTGCTAGGCTCGGAACGGGCCCACCCTCATAATGGACACACAGTGTGCACGTTTATGTTGTCCCATGACGTGGTTTGTCCGACCCGGTCCTCAAACTGCCGAAGCGAGCTCCTCTCTGAAAATACGTATCGATCACGGTGGTCCGCCAGTCGCACCCATTATAGATATCGCCGCCAACTCCTCTTCATCAGATCAAATCAAACTTGTGCCCGCCACATGTACTCCGTAGGAAGTACCCAAGTGTACTTCCCAAGCCCCCAATACGAGGATTAGGTTATGGTACGCTCGCTTCAACAAAAGGGTTTTCAAATCCACCGACTCCTTCAGTTTTCACACGCACACCAAAACGGTTTAAAATACCCATTTTCCTCACACGCATGCGAGCAAAGCAGCATCAACAATATACATATATGAAGTAGTAGGACAATAAGGTAAAGGTAATTAAACCGGCTATGCAGGGTTCATCATTTCGGGCATCAAGCGAGTAAATTAAAGCATAGCATCCTACGAGCATGTCTAATAGGAGTTCAGAGAATGGATGGGCATGAACCTGGTGACTCCTCCGCGTCGTAGTACTCGTCGAACCCCTGCTCCTCAGTCCCGACGTGGGTCTCTAGTCCTCCTAAACATCGGTCCAAATTTAATTACCGAGACTACTAGCGAATAAATTCCAAACAAGAACCAGGAAAGAGCCAAATAATACCAACTCTATTCTAACGCGTAGATCATGATTTTAAAAAAACAATGAACTGGTTTCATATTTTTCTGAGGTACGGTTAATTTATTATTGATTTTTGAAGTTTAAAACATTTTTTGAAATTATTTATTAATTCTGAAAATTAAAATAACAGATAGGACACGTGGCAGCACCAGGGAGCGCCACGTGTCGGCCAGTCAGCACTGCTGACATCAGCATGACGTCATCAGTGGGTCCGGGGTCTGGTGACATCAGCGTTGACCGGTCAACATTGACCAGTCAACAGTTAATGGTCAGCAAGTCAACTGGGCCCACTGGTCATCCTCTACGAGTCTATGACAGGTGGGGCTCGGTAGTCAGCGCGTCAAATAGGAAAAAGAAAAAGGGCAGGGGGGGAGCTGGGCTAGTCTTGGGTCGATTCGGCTGGGCCGGCCCATTAGGCGCTCGGATTTGGCCTGATTAGGCGATCCGCGTGGTGGACATGGTCCACCATGGACCGAGAGTGCGGTCCACATGAGCAAGGTCCATGGGATCTATCCGCGGCACGACGGAGACGCGGCGGCGCTAGCGACGGCGAGGCCACAGTTGGTTCGATTGGGCTAGCGAAGGGATAAAGGCTGGGCTTTTGGGTTGGTTTCATAGTGAGGGAGGAACAAGGCGAGGCCTTGGCTTGGGAACGTGCCGACGGCGACGGGGCTTGGCGCACGGTGGCGAGGGCAACTCCCGGGGATGGACGGCTCGAGAAGCTCCAACAAGGCTCGACTTGGCTCAAGCGTAGAGCGGGGAAAACTCCAGCGAGCTTGGGGTAAGGGCGGCTCTCGCACGTGCGCAGCAAGGTTCAGGCTTGCTCGCACGGTGGCCATGGTGCGCACACGCCTGGGCGGCCTTGGGCACAGCGGCCACGGCGGCCTTGGACGGCAGGGAGCGGCGACGGTGGGTTGCGGGGTAATGAAGCGACGAAGGGTCCCTGCACAAGATGAGCATGGCTCGAAGGCCGACGACACAATGGGCTTGCGACGGCGGCGATCCTCAACGGCACAACAGTCAGAGTTCACACAGGAAGGGCAAGGGGATAGGCGGCGACGACGACTCACCGTGGGTCGACGGTGGAGTCATGGTCGGCTCAGCGAAGGCTTGCGGAACAGTGCGGACGTGGACTGGCGTTACTCAGGGACGGCGGCACCTCCTCTGCTCCCGCAGGCGGCTCAAAGGCGACGATTTGAGCTGCAGCGGGTGGTGCTCCTAATCGGCGTCTCCTCTTCGTCTTCCTCGACTCCTCCTCCTCCTCCACTGCTCCCTACTATGTGCGATGGCGGTGGATTGGGTGTGGGAAAACCCCAAGGAGGGCGGAGGGGCTAGGGCTTGGGCGAGCGACGTCGGGCGGGTTATATAGGGCGGCTTGCCCTAGGACTTGGCACTGCGGAGCCGACGCGGACGGTCGATTGGCGTCCGTGCCACGGACACGTGGCGCCCATCGCATACAGGAGCGGCGGATTTTGGCGCGGAGCGCCGGCGCCGCGTCGCGAGCTCGTGCAAGAGGGAGAGAGCGACAAGAGGAAGGGGATAAAGCTGACAGGCGGGGTCCGCTTGGCAGCGAGAGGGAAAGAGTGGGAGCGGCGCAGCGCTGGGGGTGCTGGGCCGGCTCGGCTGGGTGTTGGGCCGACGGGGATTGCTGGGCTGGGTTGGCGGGGAGATAGGTTAGCGGACTGGGTTAGGAGGGTTAACGGGTTTAGGCCTAGGGTTAGGTTAGGTTTGGTTAATTAGTTAGAATTTTAATTTGAATTAGGTTCAAATTCAAATGCTCAAACAATTGAACTCCAAGAAAACCAAATAAAACCTAAATTCACACTAAGGCAAAAATTCACCTTAATCCCAATTTAATGTTTATTTAATCTAGGAATTTAGGAAGGAAAACATGAAGACTCTTACAGTTTTCTAGCTAGCATTCAAACCATGTAAAGTTTACGAAATTCCACATTTTTGCACATTAACATTCCGTATAAAAAATACAGGATGTTACAACCGGCCAAGATGAAGTCGCAGGAACGAGCAGGACAAGGGCCGGCGCCTCCCCAGACGCCGCCACCGTCGGAGAAATGCCACCGCCAGCCCCGACCCCGACCGGAGCCGCGAGCTACAAAGCCGAGACACCGGGCTGCCACCACGGCGGTATCCGCCGCCGCCGCCCTGGCACAGTCGCCCGCCACCCCTGTCAGCACTGGTGGGCCCGGGGCGCAAACCTAGGGGCGAAACCCCTAGATTCGGCCGCCCCGGAGGCACCGAACCGAAGGTGGGCTAGAGCCACAGCGACGGGCGGGCCGCGCCAGTGCCCCAAGCCCCGCGCCGCCGCAGGGCCGCGCCACACCAAGCCATCAGCCGCGTGGCGACCCGACTCAGCCACCGCCGGCCGCGCACCGGACAGACAGCCGCGCGCGCCCCGCCCAGGCCACCGCTGGCCTAGGTGCCCACGGATCCGACAGCTGCACGTCCGGTCGTCCCCGCCCGTACGCCCGGCCGCCAACCCCCGCACGCCCGCCACAGTGCCGCCGCCGCCGGCCGCGTGCCATGGACGACGCCACCGCCATATCCGTGCGCCGTCGTCGGAGAACCACCCCGCCGCTGCCATCACAGGGACCACCAGACTTTCGGCGCCGGCGAGGTGGAGGGAGGAAGGCGGCGGCGGCTAGGGTTAGCCGCTCGAGCCACCTAGGGAGGGGGCGACGCGGGGGCGAGAGCGTTTCCTCAACAAGGCTGATATATATACCCATTGTCAAATCTCCATGGCTAACCGTACCCACCGACCGGGCCGGTGTAGGAGGTTGGTTGGGCTAGGTATAGGGGCGAGGACGCCATAAATGGATGGCCGGGAAGTGGGCAGCGGATGAGAGATGAGGTAGCGAGGCGGGGCGGGGCGGGGCAAGGGCGGGCGAGAGATGAGCTGGAACACAAGCTACTGCTTGGTTAATGCATAGAGGAAGAAAAATGCAATGAATCATCCATCGTTGGATCAAATCTAGTGATAAAAAAAATTTGAACGCGGGAAAAGGAAAAAAAATACCCGAGTGTGCTAGCCCTTATGCTAGCATAGGAATGGAACTCCTCCTTTCGTCTAAAAGAGGAACGGCGGAGTTGTAAGAAACTTAGACAAATTAGTAGGGAAAAAATGACTACTATGCTCGTCTCCTACCTCAACCTCCAATTCTCCAAATGATTGGGCTAGTATGTGTGGTGTGCGGTATATATGGCTCATCAATTCAAGCTAGTTCTAAATTTTTCTCGTCACCATGACATCAGTAGAGAGCAGCCTCGAGAATGAATGAATCATCAATTGCGCTTTATTAATTCCTTTGCTGCATTCTTTATTAGCTAATTACTCAACCGATGTCATGCTAGCATCATGTCCTAGCAAGAACTACGCTCCCCATTCACTTTACAAGCATTCCTTTCTGAAACTATTCACCGGCCATGCATGACTTCATGCACGTAAGCATGCATGAGAAGCTAATAAATTCATATCAGCCTGCACGCCCTTTGTTGATCAGGCCGCTTTCCGCATGCATGTACGTGCAGAACACTGTAGCATTATTTCTCCTATACAACAATTCAGTATGTATCCACTCGTTGTTTTATTCCCCATACCAATTATGAATATTTTTGCAATTGCGTCTTTCCAAAAAACCGTGCACCACACTATCCAAAAATGTCAAGTGCCGCTACATTTTGGTTTCGTTTTCTGTCAGTGATGTTACTGTTACCTTATGATGATCCTATAATTACCTTCGGCTCTGACATTTCAAATCTTTCTCATTTCAACTTCGATATTAGTGATTCTTGCTCTCTTGTGATCGTAACCATGACATCAGTAGAGAGCAGCCTCGAGATGAATGAATCATCAATTGCGCTTTATTAATTCCTTTGCTGCATTCTTTATTAGCTAATTACTCTACCGATGTCATGCTAGCATCATGTTCTAGCAAGAACTACGCTCCCCATTCACTTTACGAGCATTCGGTTGTGAATGTAAGAGAACATGAAGTAGAATGGAAGGGAATGAATAGATTGATTCATGAATGGAGTGAGTTTACATACATATACACAGCTCAAGGGGCATGAGGGGGTTGCCACCCCAAGGGACATGCCTCTTGGGAGAGGCCCCTTGGTGAATCTACAACTGCCATATTGATCACTATAGTCATACAACTATATTCATAACACTCCCCCTTGATCAATTTCTTCATACATATCTCCTCCATTCATAGATTGTTGTGTGGGAAAAACTCCTCTAAACCTTATAGGAAAAATACGAGGAGAAGACACGTGATATTCGATGGATGACCATCAAATAGATAAAACTCCTCCAAAACCTGGTGAGAAAAATTTGAGGAGACACGAAGATATGTAAGAGGAAAAACTCCTTAAAACCCCTGAGGCAAAATATAGGAGAAAATATTGATGACATATATGATTGCTTGTCATTGTATATTGCCTCATTAAAAACCTTATGAGAAAAACCTTGGCAGGAAAACTCATTAGGAAAAGAGTGTAATTGTCACACCCCAAAATTTTTGGATTTTGGGATGATTTGTCAGCATAATTAATACCATGATTTTCTAAATTTTCTAAAATTTTACAAGCTTTATATAATTAACAGAGAATTTAGTACAAAAATAATCCAAATAAAATAACATAGGTTATAATATTGAGTACTTTGCATTCATGCCGGTTGCATTTAGTGGTTTTATGTGTGTAAAGTTTTAAAAATGCATTTAGGAGCCTAATGGAAATTTTCTAATTTTTTCTGGAAATTAATTCTATTTTCCCTAGATCAAATTCTAATTTTTGAAACATGCTAAGATCCTTTTCGTGAGCTCCAAATATAATATTTGTGTTCCTCATGTCCAGCTCTATCTCTGGAATTTTTTCTAGGATTTTTAGAATTTTCAGAATATTTTTCATGGTTTTAATATCAATTCTGGACTTATCTGGAATTATTTTATAACCAGGAAAATAATTATTCCGGAAATTAAAATCACCCTAAATCTTAGTAGACTAGCCTTGGCCCAAAGTTGACCCAATTTTAGACCAAATCCATCCCATCACTTTATTGGGCCAAATTTCAAAGCCCATTCGCATTATGCGAATGGGGCAAACCACCTTTAGTCCTATATTGCTAATGAACCTGAAAGTGAGGTTTTCTCCCTATATATATGAACCACCTCTCATCTGAAAAAGACACACCATCGACTCCTTTATAGGGAGGCCCCATTTGTTTGGGATTCCCTAAAGTAGTCTTCTTCCACCATATCTTCCATTACTGTCCATTCTTCATCTCGTCGTCGCGCTGAGCCTTCCGTCGATTTTTGCCTCAAGATTTTCAGTAACACCCTCAGCGACTCTTGTAATTTTCTACCATATTCGTTTAGTCTATACTCTTTCGTAGAAAAGCCCCTACCTTTTTACGCGTTAGCCCTCGGGTTCTTATATAAAATTGCGTATAGGTCCTCAATTTTTCACGAATAGGTCCCTGGAAGTTTTTAAACCTTGCCAGCAAGTCCCTGAACCTTAGAAACGCCGTAACTTTCTCGTTTTAGCTCCGATTAGTGTGATTCTTGCGCTCACGTGTTCGTAGCGAAGCGTAGATTCATTTTAAAACCCTTCTTTTATTATGTTTCTACTGTTTGGTGTACTGTTCTAATAGAATACTTTTGTTTGCATGTATTGACTTGTGTGGTGATTCGTGTCCAGTCGGTGAGCCGTTTGCGTTGGAGTTTGAGTACGAGGAGGGTTTCCAGGAGTAGGACCACCAGTAGCAGCAGCATTTTGAGGAAGACAAGTTATAGCACGGACAATCCTTGCTACCTACCCACTTTGTAATAATTTATTTCATACATGCATGTGTCTAAATTGATGTACCTTTAAGGCTGTACCTAGTCTTGATTATCCCGTCCTTTGATTCCCTTGGGTTTATGCATATGGGTAGATCTTTGCTATGCGCAGCTACTATCACCATTGTTTAATTGTTAATTTTGACTTAATGGTTCACTTCAATATTAATGATAAAACTTGCTTTTTAGCAACTTGGTTTAGGGAGCTAGAGCATGTGCTTCGTGCTTTGTTCTAGTGTCTCTCCATAAGTTTCGGTTCTTAAAGTGGCAACCCAGGAGCCTGTCGCCACCACTAGAACTATAATGGCTCTGGTCTTGTTCAAGTAGCATGTACGGCTCTAGCTTGACAGTAGTTATCGATGGGCCAACGACGTTAGTGGAAACAAGGTGAAATGGTGTTTCTTGATCCACCGAGGACGGTATATCCATTGGCTATGTCTCGTTAGGCACAATCCCGTGTTGGGAGTCCTCGCGTTGGAACTCCACACGTTGCGCGGTGGTTGGCTTGCGTAGCCCGCGCTCTGGACGCCATTGACCCCCTCACGTTGCGCCCTGAGCGTCAGTCAATCTCGGTGCCTAGAGTCTCACCGCCTTGTTAAGCTAGCGGCTACTGTTTGTTAGGGTGTCTTGTGAAAAGCCTCGTAGAGTCCCTATGCAGTCACACCTCGGAAGTGTTGATGTGTGTGGTTGGGTGCGAAGTTCTTTTGAACTTTTACGCGACTGGTGGGTAAAGGGCGAAACCTCTGCAGAGTGTAAATCTATCATGATAGCCTTGCTCAGGGTCACGAGCAGCCTGGATCCTTTTTTATTAGAACTTGATGATTATTGATGCTTAATGTCACTTACACTTCATTAATTGGGTTGCAACTGGGATTTCATTCACTTGTAGTAACTTGGACAATGTTAAAACGAACCAACTAAAAATGCTAATGCAGTTCAATCGTGTCTAGCCTTACTTTGAGCCTTCATACACCCGTGCTATACTTGCTAAGTAAATGTTTTACTTACACTTGTCATTATTTCAACAAAATTCCGGATGGGTAACAGATTGGGTTGTGCATGAGTCTGCTGTTGAGTTTCCAGAAGATCTACCATACTATTGAGTTGCGTTCTCCCAGTCAGAGTCCCTGTAGATTGTGGCTCCACTTAGTTGAGATTTATTAGTCTTCCGCAGTATTGGTTAGTTTATTTATGTTAAACTTTGATGTAAAACTCTATTTATTCAAGTATATGTTCTCTGTTTATCATATTTATTTGTATATGTGTACTATGACTTCCTGGGCACACATATGGCCGCATTCAGATTTCTATGTAAATCTAGGTGTGACAGCAATATAGATAATCAGAAGATTATATACAGATTATATTAGAGGATTTACTCCCCCTGATGCTTGCAAATCCTTGAAACATCTCATACCTATCCCAAAAACATATTTCTAGAATAATGATGTAGCTAAAGACTTTGTGAATAAATCTGCAAGATTATCACATGATTTAGTTTGCAAGATTTCTATCTCACCACTTTTCTGTAGCTCATGAGGATAGAATAACTTAGGAGCAATGTGTTTCGTTATATTTCTCTTTATATAACCTACATGCATTTGAGCAATACAAGCTGAATTATCTTTGTAGATAATTGTTGGTTACATGATCACACCAATACCACATGACTGTTGTATGTGATTTATCACTCTGCGAAGCCATACACATTCACACGATGCTTCATATAATGCAATTATTTCAGAGTAGTTTGTGGATGTGGCTACTAGAGTCTGTTTGATGACTTCCATGATATAGCTGTTCCACCATGTAAGAATACAAAGCATGTCTGTGATCTAGCATTGTTGGGATCAGATAAATAGCCAGCATCTGTATATCCAGTTAAAGACTTGTCTTGGTTATATTTGTAAAATAAACCAAGATCTATCGTACCATGGAGATATCTGAAGATATTCTTGACTCCCACCCAATGGCGTTTCTTTGGAGCAGCGTTATGTTTAGCTAGCAAGTTTACCACAAATGCAATATCAGGCCTTGTGCAATTTGCGATATACATAAGCGCTCCAATGGCACTAAGATATGGAACTTCAGGTCCCAATAACTCTTCATCTTCATCCTTTGGTCTAAATTGATCCTTGTTGACATCAAGAGATCTAACGACCATAGGTGTTTTTGATGGATATGATTTATCCATATTGAACTTCTGAAGAATTTTCTGGATATATGCAGACTGATGTACTAAAATTCCCGTAGGGAAATGCTCAAGTTGTAAACGCAAGCAAAATTTGGTTTGACCCAAATCTTTCATTTTGAACTCCGTCTTAAGATGGTTCCGTGCTTCATCAATATCTTGTGTATTCCCAATGATATTGAGATCATCAACATACACAGATATGATACAAAATCCAGTCGAGGATTTCTTGATGAAGACACATGGACAATCATCGTTATTGGAATAACCCTTCTGTGGAAGCAATTCCTTTAGTCGGTTGTATCACGTTCTTCCTGACTGCTTCAAGCCGTATAAAGACTTGACACAATACAAGTTGCATGAATGATTCTTGTTCGGAATATCAAGTCCTTCAGGGACTTTCATGTAGATATCCGAATCTAGTGACCCATAAAGATATGCAGTCACCACACCCATGAGGTGCATGTACAGACCGTTTTGTACCGCCAATGATATTAGATATTGGAATGTTATACCACTCATAACTTGAGAGTATGTTTCATCGAAATCGATGCCGGGTCTCTACATGAACCCTTGTGCTACAAGCCTCGCTTTGTATCTCACCACCTCGTTGTTTTCATTCCTTTTACGGACGAAAACCCACTTTGATCCCACTAGAAATATGTTCCAAGGAGTAGGCATCACTGAGGTGAATACCTCTCTTTTTCTAAGCGAGAGCAATTCTGCCTTGATTGCTTCCTTCCATTTGACCCAGTCGAAACGCTTGATGCATTCTGCCATGGACTTAAGTTTTGGATCAGGTTGAAGGTTAGATGCAATCTTGGAGGAGAAATTAATGTCGACAATTGTAGTCTTTCTGTTGAATGATTCTCCAGAATCAATATAGTTGGTGAAAATTTCATTTACCCTTTCCGACTCTTCGTGATTTTCCAATATGGTAGAGTCAGGGTCTTCCGATGTCCCAGCACTAATAATTTCATGTACACTTGTGCTGGGTATGGAATGTATCTGATGATCATCCATAATTATTGGAATATTGAGATCCAATAGGTGTCTATCAACTTGAGGTTGATCTGCATTTACCGCTTTGGAAGTGATCTTCCTTGGTTTCCGTGGAGGCTTTTGTACCTTTTCCTTTGCAATAGGTTGTTGTACAGCCTTATCCTTTGCAATAGGTTGTTGTACAGCCTTATCCTTTGCAGTTGTACCTCTTCCCCTCTTATTTTGAATTGGGAGATTCTGAGTAGGAATGACTACTCTTTCTGGTACATTGGCTGCAGGATTATGTGATTTTGTGACACCTTTGTAGTCAGTAAATGCATCTCGCAGGTTATTTGCAATGCTTTGCAAATGTATGATCTTCTAAACTTCTTGTTTAGATTCTATAGTACATGGATCATATGACTGAATACCTGAGGCATTCTAATTGATTTCCTGGCATTTTGTATGGTACATGTCTCCCCCTAATGCCGAGAAATTGTCCTCATCGAACATGCAATCAGCGTACCGGGAAGTGAATAAGTACCCTGTTAGAGGCTCGAGATATTTGATGATTGACGGAGAGTTATACCCCACATATATCCCCAATTTTCTATGGGGGCCCATTAATGTACGCTGCGGTGGTGAAATCGGCACGTATACAGCGCAACCAAATTTTCACAGATGTGAAATACTTAGTTGATTTCCACGTACTAACTGCAATGGGGAAGCCGTATGATATGCAGCAGGTCTGATTAGAATCTGATCAGCGGCGTGTAAGACCGCATGACCCCAACACGATGTTGGTAACTTGCAATTCTGCAATAGTGGTCTAGCAAGTAACTTTATTCTCTTGATAAGAGATTCGGCTAATCTATTTTGGGTATGTACATAAGGTACAAAATGTTCCACATTAATGCCTAAAGCCATGCAATAGTCATTGAAGGCTTTTGAGGAAAACTCGGCGGCATTGTCCATCCTGATGGATTTTATTGGACTTTCTGAATAATTGGCTCTTAATTTGATAATTTGAGCAATGAACCTTGCAAATGCATGGTTTCTTGTGGACAATAAACAAACATGGGACCATCTAGTAGATGCAGCAATAAGTACCATAAAGTACCTGAATGGCCCATTTAATGGATTGATAGGACCACAAATTTCTCCTTGGACGCGTTCAAGGAATTGTAGTGGTTCAGCCTTGATCTTAAGATAAGAGGGTCTTAAGATTAATTTCCATGTTGCACATGCAGTGCATACAAAATCTAAAGATTGAGGAAATTTTGATATATGCATATTATGACCAATGGAATTGCCGATAATTTTTCGCATTATCCCAACTCCGGGATGACCTAGGCGATCACGCCAAGTCTTGAAGACATCAAGAGTTTGAAAAATTATCTTATATGCAACATGTTGAACGGGTTTGATGTATGTGTAATACAATGAAGGATTTTTCTCAAGCTGTTGCTTGTTATATCCGTCATTCTTTGTGATGAATAGATATTCATCATTGTTGTCATTATGAGTTTCAATGTGAAAACCATTACAATGGATATCTTTGTAACTCAATAGGGAACGAGTGAAATCAGGATACAAGAGTGCATCCTCTATTTCCAGTTTAGTTCCCATAGGGAGAATTAGTGTGGCTCGACCTGAACCCACCATCACAGCATCACGACCAGCGATAGTTGTGACATTTCCTTTACACTTGGTGAGAGTTTGAAAATATTTAATTTCCCTGGGTATGGTGTTAGTGGTACCACTGTCTACTAAACAATTTTTCTCCTCCATTTGGATTGTACCCGTAGTATAATCTAAAATAAGTAAATCAAATATCTGAAGAATTTGATTCATTAGATTATATATATATACACATACTATATTAATGAAGTATCATATGGTTATAATACTTATGATAACAAATATCTACAACACAACATAAAGTTTCACAAATATAACTTAGGTAACTAAGTCTTGTCGGGGACGATGGAGACTAGACAGTGTATCCAAACATGTCGTTGGATTCGAATTCCACAATCATGTCGTCGGTGCTGAATAGGTCGTCCAACTGAGGTGGGATTGCCTTATGTCACACCCTAAAATTTCCAAATTTTAGGATGTGAATAATAAGATAAATTAATATAATAATTTTCTCAAATTTCTAAAACTTTCCAAGCTTTATATAATTTATAGGGAATTTAGTATAGGAAAATTTTTTTTTCTAAATTAAATTTCAATAAATATAGGTGATGATAATGTGTGCAAGTTTTGAAAAATTGCGTTTAAAAGCCTAATGGGAATTTTCCAGATTTTTCTAGAAATTATTCCTATTTTCCTAGCACAAAATCTAATTTTGGGAAGGTGCTAACAATCTTTTTCATGAGCTTCAAATACATTATTTGGTTTCCTCATGTCCAAATCTATCTCTGGGATTTTTCCCGAGACTTTTGGAATATTTGGAGTATTTTTCATGGCTTAAATGATTTATCTGGAATATTCTGGATTAATCTTTGCACGGGGAAATAATATTCTGGAAATAAAAAAAGAGAAAACCCTAAATCCTCTCCGGGCCGAATCTCATCGAGTCCAGTCCAACACCACCAGCCCGGCCTGCTTCTCCCTCCTCTCTCCCCGTCGTTGGGCCACTTCGTCCTTTCTTTCTTGCCCAAAGGCCCAGCTTGCCTTGAAGGCCCAGCCCACCGCTGGTCGTCCCCTGCGCCGCCGTCGGACCTCGGCGTGCGAGCCACGCAAGGCGCGAGCCCCGCGTCCCTATAAAAGGCGCGTGAACCGAGCCCCACACCCTGCGTCCCTACCGCCGCCCTCGCCCTGCCCCCTGCGCCAAGCATTGCCGCCGCTGCCGCCGGAGATCGGAGCACCGTCGCCAGTGCCATTGCTGCCGATTCGCCGCCGTCGAGCTCCCTCGGAGCAAGCCACCACCACCATGATGATCCACTCACCAAGACGCATCAATCCTGCTGCTTCCCGTCGTCATTTCGCCGCTGTAGGACCTCCCCCGCGCAAGGACCCGAGCCGCCGGACGCCTCCTCCGCCGCGGGCCAAATTCCTACCGCGTCCGTGGGTCTCCACCGCCAGCGAGCCCCTCCGCGAACTCTCGATCTCCTCCCCCACCGGCATAGCACCACGTGGGCCCTAGCTCGCGGGAACGCCGACGAACACGATGGACAGAGGTCTTCCCCGTGCTGTTCAAAGGTAGAAGATGGCACTTTTGTGTTTTAGCCCCTAAAGATTCATGTAACCAATATCAGTTTTCTTGTGTCTTGCGCATCTTGCAGGAAGCCCCCTAGATCTATTAGAACCATGCGATCCAGTCCAAGCCCTACGCTTTTGTAGATATTACCCTGAAGTTATCCTGTTTTGCGGCCACTATTCGGTGAGTGCGAATGTTACTAGCTAGCCCCTGAAATCTATAGTTAATCGCGTATAGGTCCCTCCAACCTTGTTTTAACCATAGAATTCACGTTTTAGATCCGTTTTAATCCGTTCTCATTGCGTTAGCTTCGTATCAACTCAAGCTACGATCGAGTACTGTTATTTACCATGTGACATGTTCCTGAATTTTTATTTAATATTAAGTTGATTAAATGTTATCTAAATGTGTTTTATTAATTAAAATCTAATTAAGTTTTATACTTTAGATTTTCATACTAATGTCAAATTTATTAATATTTATTTAATTGGTCTTCTAATTAAAACATGAACTAGGTTATATGTTGTATTTTCATAAACAAATATTAATCTTGATAATATTTATGATAAATAGCCTTTCTAATTAAAATGTAATTAGAGTTACACCTAGATATTTTATAATTAATGTTAATTTGTCTAATGGTTAATCAAATCATGTTTCTAATTAAAAGCTAATTAGAGTTAAACTTGAGCTTTCATAAATAAATGTTAATATTGATTAATATCAACATAAATGTGTTATGAATAACAATATGACTAGTTCAACTCGAGATATAAACTTATTCGATTAGATGCTTTCACATGTTTTATTTCAAGTCAATGTTTAATTTGATATAATTTATACGTAAACAATTATAAGTGAAATGTGATTAAGTTTTACCGCGGTTTTACAAATTCAAATGTAGTTCTTCCAAATAACCTTTACATATGATTTTGTTTAATTAAAATCAATCAAGCATATAGTTGTGTTGTTTAATAATTCAAATTCTTTCGATAGTTGTATCGTGTCAACCTTAGCTCCGTTTTCAGCGATTTTTGCGCCTGTGTGACCATAGCATCAAGCCCTATCCTTTAGTGTGCTCTTTTAAAGCTTTTCTTTTCATTGGTGTATTGTTCTTAGTTGTACTTGTTTGTTTACTTGTATAGTTGTATGCTAGTGTGATTGCTCGATGATTGCTACGAGAAGAAGGAGCGCAGTTCGAGTGCTTTGAAGATTAAAAGAGAAGTGCAAGAGTTGAAGACTGAGCCGTGGTATTTTTTTGTTGGAGAAAGGCAAGTGTCCCTAACTATCCTTCTATCTATGCTGTAATTACAATATCATGTTGATCTTAATTGGAACATGGAGTGACCAACTAGAAAACTGTAACATCACCAATGTTAAAAACCCCTTAAGCACAACTAAGTATAAATTAACTCTAAAAAAATATAAATAGTCATTATTGGTTAATAAACTCAATAGTTAAAAATAAAGTAAATTTGAATTCAAATTTTGGTGAAATTTTGTCAAATATGAATAATTAAGTAAAAATGTGCCAAATCTTTGGAATGAGTTACTTATAGCAACATTATGGAGCTGAGAGTTCAAAATATAAGTTTAAATTTTAAAATTTGGAAGAAAAATTCAAAGAAAAATAGTAAAAATTACTAAATATAAAAAATGTCAAGATGCCATCTTGGAGCTATGAATTGGAGGAAATTGGTATTTAAAATTTGATCAAGTGCTAGCAAAATAGAAACTAGGAACTTTGTACTACAACATGGACTGCTTCAAGATCAAAGAAATAGTTGTTTGCTAATTAAATTGGAGGATCAAAGATGGAATCATGTCCTGAGTTTATTCAGCTTCATTGACTCACGAAACTGAACTTTTGTTCAGTGTTTTGGCCAATTTTCAGAGCTCCCTATCTTGGAATCCATAGAGTTTTTTATTCTGGTTTGAATACCAATGTTGTAGCCCAGTATATCACCTACAACTTTGCTTAAGGTAGATTGAGCATCTTCTCCATGAAATCATGAATTGGAATCAAGATTCAGACGCAGAAAAACAAAGAAGAGAAGAACAAGGAACAGAGCAGAGCCGGCGAGAGCTGCCTGCCTGCTTGCCGCCGATGCCGTGTGACGATGTCGATCTTGCCATGCACCAGCAGGCATGCGAGCCAGAAGAACCTGAGTAGCAGGATGAAGCAAAGATCATCAAAACAAAAATTTGAATAAGTGTTGAGCCCATCATCATCCTCCTGCCATTGCCGCTTTTGTGCTCGCCATCGCCGCCGCCTCTGTTCACCATCAATTCCTCGCCGTCCTTGCACCACCGCCCAATTCTTCTCACCCACGACTTCACCACCTTCCCAGCCAGGCCCCTAACCATTTCAAGCTCAGCCCCGAGCCTCCCCGTTGCTGCTTCGCCGTCGTCTTCAAGCTTCAGCCATCGCCGACCGCTTCAAGGTGAGCCATCGAGGGGAGCTAGGTTAGAGAGTTGTAGGAGTCGGGATAGACTTGTAGCTAGGCTCTTTAGGTCCTAGTGGTGCTCACCTAAGTGTTCTTGACCCAAGCGCGAGCACCGTCGAGCCGGAACGCGAACGCCGCCACATAGCGCCACCGCGCCATGTGGGTCACCATGGGAAGCTATGCTCCGGCCTTTGGGCACGGCTTGATGCTAGTGGAACACGTAGAGGAGACCATGTCGAAGCTTCTGCGCCACTCCAAGTCACCAGACTTGCCGTCGTTTAGCCGGCCGACGAGCTTCTGCGGACCGCCGCCGCCACCGCCGTCGAGTTCTACCATCTGATCACCAAAGCTTAGGGTTTGACCTATGGGAGTGCTTGTCTTGGAGAGGGGAAGCTTTTGGGATGGTTCTCATCGCCGGAAACCTCGCCGTCAGGGAGATCGACGTCGATCCACCGCCGTCGGCCATGAATGAGATCGGGAGGACCCAATTGCAAAGAAAAAGAAAGTTCCAGGGGGCTATTCGAGAAAATACTAAGTAAGGTGCGGTAGGACCTATCTTGCAGGGGTTCTTTTGCAAAGCGATTTTGTTTAGTTGTTTCTTTTTGTTTAAAAAAGCTTTAATCATGTTTTAATTTCTATAATTAGTAGAAGTGTCCAAAATTAGTGAAACTAATTTTGTTAGCTTTGTTAGAATTTTCTCTATACATTAAAAATGATGAACTTTAGGAAAGCTTAAATAAAAATTTAAGTTATTTAACATGCTTTTCTTTAAAGCTTTGAAATAAATAATAGGGTCCTAAATAAATAAAAATGTGATAAAAGTTTATTAAATTCAAAATGCTTTATTATAATTAGGATAATATTAATTCTAGTACATAAATAAATTAAGTAATTCTTTTATGAGTTTTAAATTGTTTTTAAATGGTTTTAAGTGTAGGAAAAACACTAATAAGGTTTAAATGAGAGTTTTTATTGTTGACCTGCAACTTTATCGTGAAGGGAAGTTGTAGAGCTAGGTTTTCTAAACTTGCATATTGCATTCATGGCATATAGATACCGAATCTGTGGAATCAGAAATACGTCAAGTTCAGCCGAAGGAATCCTAGGAATACGAGGAAGTAATCGGAGAATCTGAAGCCTGAAGTTGCTACTAACAACCCTAATCTTGTTGCTAATCCAGGAAAGCACCGGAGCATCTCCACCTATTATTTTACTTATTATTTCATGCGTCTAAACTATTTAAGTATATGCATTAGGCTTAGGAATTGTTATGGAACCCTTTGAATGCATGGCATCCTTGACTAAGGACATCTTTGACACCTCTTCATAAATATGATGGAACCCTGCTTAGTAAGCTTAGTAGTTACCTACCAGGTACTTGTGATACTCATCTCTATGATAACAACACATAAAATATGGAGACTTGCAAATATGGAGATTTTCTTGGTAAGTTGGATGAGGGCTTGAAAGATTTGATTGTAAGTAAGTTTATTGGATAGCCTCGTCTAACTTTTGAAATTGAACAAGGATTTAGTAGTTGTTGACCTGAGATCAAGTTTTGAACGTACTAATCACATACTGGGTGAATGGGACCAGTAAACCGACGTAACTCAGTCACACCAGGATTGGAACTATGGCTTGCCCAGTCGGAGAGAGGCAGTAGGTGGGAGTGTAGTCTGAAACTCATAAGTGGGTCAGGCCAGACGTGGGGCCGCTTATGGGGATGCACTCCTGGACCCTGGCAAGAAAAGTTTTGATAGCTAGAAGTGATGTGAGCGCAAGGTTGCCACGTGCGGTTCATCGATTCGCGCACGTGTCGTGTGATTAGGTTTTACCCTGCAGGATGTAAAATTGGTCATGATCGTCGCACTTCTCGATATGAATATTGCTTGATCACTGATGAACAACTTAGTAAAGTAATGGTGGTCAATGGATAGTAGGATACTGGTTGTCATAGAAAGCTTTCTTGAAAAACGTTATTTCATGTCACCTTACGTCTACAGGATCAACTATAATATGAGTAAAATACATAAAATATAAGGACCAATTATTAGTAAGCATTCCGCAAAACCTGAAGTATACCAGTCCAATAAATAGCCTTGCATATCTGTGTCTTCATTTTATTTTAATGGTTAGACGGGTAAGTCTTGCTGAGTACCTTCGTACTCAAAATTCTATATTGCTGCAGAAGGGAAGCCGGAGAAAGTTTAAGGCTCGCGAAGGCCAAGAGACACGAAGGGTCTACGTGGTCTCTTGATGACAAAACTTTTATTTCAAACATGGCCTGTATAATTTAACTACCAGAATGACCTGTTTGATTTCCAAAACTCTTAGCGTTGTTAACTTGCATCTAAGTTTTATGCTTTATGATCTGTAATAACTCGTATCCCTAAGTATTTTTTGTAAAGAATGTAATGTCTGTTGAGAGCTTCCTATGCGAACGATCCTGTATGCATAGATTTGTTCTTGAATGTGGTGTTTCGGGCGTCTTCGGACACCTGACAGATACCTGGTTTACACTGTTTCATGTGCATTAAGTCCTGACCCGACTTGGGACGGTGATTAGTGCACCTGAACCAGTTTAAGCTGAACGGTTCTGCCACAGCTGGTATCAGAGCTATGCATAAAGGGAATCGACAAACATTACGGTTTTCAAAACTTTTGAGACCCTAATTTCACTAGTTATTAGGAAAAAAATAACTAGGTGGCACTAACTAACTTGTTTTCTTTGGTATTTACTTTCTGTCAAAACTTATGATTCCGTAATGACGCACCTACGATTAGGTAAAAAGGTGAGCATGTATTTATGATGGATATGATATTATGACTCTGACTTGCGCAACTCTGTTGCGTAAGGGGCTCCGTATGTTCTGGTACGGAGGGCGACTGACTCGAAAGAGCGATGTCGAGATCTGTCGCCTGATGTCAAGTGCGGACTTCCTATCGTGCGATGTTATTGGTCACGGTCGTGCATCCCTGGGGCGGATCACTCAGGGGCTCCCATAAGGCAATGTTATGGGAAGCAACCATCTTTGCCATGTAATGATGAACTTGGCAAAAGTGAATACGTTGTCATGACGTATGAATCGCTGTTCATGCAGTGATAAATGCATGGGCGCCATTTCTTTAATAAATTATGATGTTTGATTTTCTACAGGTACACTAACCCTAACCGCGAATCGAGTATATCACGAATTCCTATATTAGAAGAGAGAGCTTATATGATGCCACCAATTTTTATGACGAGTGTGTAAACGAAAGTCAGGCCGTAAGCAATGTTCCCATATTAGTTGCATTGCATATCTTTAAAACTTTTGGGTTTTTGGTGAGTAACGTTAGATCTAAACCTAGTGTTTTTGGTGTAAAAAGTTGGTAAGTTCTTAGAATTATTGTGTTACCTTAGCTAAGTTGCTTGTTGCGAATGATGTTCTTAATAAGTCAGAATTCGCCCAGTTACTGCGGGATCCAGACTCACATGAAAGCAGCTCAATCTCGACGAAAGGACAATGCCGATTGATATAGACAATTCTTGAGTTTCGTGATTAAAGGTTCTATATACTAAGGTTTCACCTCTAAAAGAAGTCCAATGATTTGATATTAAAAGAAAGTACATCCACTTTATATTGAATCATTCCAAATCCATAAACAATGTGGACCTCTGGCCAACATGTTAAACACATTAGTATATCTAGAAATAATATTGGATGTGTTTTATGTATTTTCATTTAAGACAAGTTTGAGAATGTCAAAAGAAATAACTAAAGGTTATGATATTCAATTACAATCAGACATGACATAAGAAGAAAAGTCATGAAGATTTGGACTAAAAGAGTAGAAATACTTGGAGGCATAGTATCAAGTTTATAAGGTACCATGGCGCAATCATATAACAGACAAAGTTACTGGGAAACAGGAAAGCTAACTAGCCTCTTAAATATACGGAGATTTTAGAGAGTAATGTTTAATAGGAGTCTAAAAAGGTTTGAGAAACAGGAGTGATTGGTATAATGTTAATTGAACAAGACCAACCCCAACTAGTACTTCAATAGAGATCTGTATTGATTGTAGGTGTGATACATTTTCCTTTCCGCTTCACAAGACATATGTCTGCTCATGTGAATCTCGGGACGAGATTCTTTTAAGGGGGAAGGGTTGTAACATCACCAATGTTAAAAACCCCTTAAGCACAACTAAGGATAAATTAACTCTAAAAAATATAAATAGTCATTATTGGTTAATAAACTCAATAGTTAAAAATAAAGTAAATTTGAATTCAAATTTTGGTGAAATTTTGTCAAATATAAATAATTAAGTAAAAATGTGCCAAATCTTTGGAATGAGTTACTTATAGCAACATTATGGAGCTGAGAGTTCAAAATATAAGTTTAAATTTCAAAATTTGGATGAAAAATTCAAAGAAAAATAGTAAAAATTACTAAATATAAACAATGTCAAGATGCCATCTTGGAGCTATGAATTGGAGGAAATTGGTATTTAAAATTTGATCAAGTGCTAGAAAAATAGAAACTAGGAACTTTGTACTACAACATGGACTGCTTCAAGATCAAAGAAATAGTTGTTTGCTAATTAAATTGGAGGATCAAAGATGGAATCATGTCCTGAGTTTATTCAGCTTCATTGACTCACGAAACTGAACTTTTGTTCAGTGTTTTGGCCAATTTTCAGAGCTCCCTATCTTGGAATCCATAGAGTTTTTTATTCTGGTTTGAATACCAATGTTGTAGCCCAGTATATCACCTACAACTTTGCTTAAGGTAGATTGAGCATCTTTTCCATGAAATCATGAATTGGAATCAAGATTCAGACGCAGAAAAACAAAGAAGAGAAGAACAAGGAACAGAGCAGAGCCGGCGAGAGCTACCTGCCTACTTGCCGCCGATGCCGTGTGACGATGTCGATCTAGCCACGCGCCGGCAGGCATGCGAGCCAGAAGAACTTGAGCAGCAGGATGAAGCAAAGATCATCACGACAAAAATTCGAATAAGTGCTGAGCCCATCATCATCCTCCTGCCATTGCCGCTTTTGTGCTCGCCATCGCTGCCGCCTCTGTTCACCATCAATTCCTCGCCATCCTTGCGCCACCACCCGATTCTTCTCGCCCATGACATCGCCACCTTCCCAGCCAGGCCCCTGACCATTTCAAGCTCAGCCCCAAGCCTCCCCGTTGCTGCTTCACCGTCGTCTTCAAGATCCAGCCATCGCTGACCGCTTCAAGGTAAGCCATCGAGGGGAGCTAGGTTAGAGAGTTGTAGTAGTCGGGATATACTTGTAGCTAGGCTCTTTAGGTCCTAGTGCTGCTCACCTAAGTGTTCTTGACCCAAGCGCAAGCGCCGTCGAGCCGGAACGCGAACGCCGCCTCAGAGCGCCGCCGCGTCAAGGGGGTCGCCGTGGGAAGCTATGCTCCGGCCTTTGGGCACGGTTCGAAGCTTCTGCGCCACTCCAAGTCACCAGACTTGCTCCAGGAGTCGCAAAAGCTAAGGAGATAAGGTTATAATAATTTGACTAATGGGCTATCTATTTTTTTGCTCATATTTTTTGCCATGCCACTTGGCATGCTTTTCTTATTTCTTATTTTTGTCATGCTCTTTGGCATGCTTTTATTTTTCTCTTTCTTTTTGCCATGCTCTTTGGCATGCTTTTCTTTTTGCATAGCCCATGTCTCTATTCAAGGATATTTAGAAAGGAGATCATAGAGCATAGAGTATTTATTTTGTGGATGGATGATGGCAATATTTGCTAACTCCTAGTGTAGGAATTGCAAGTGAGTGTGGTGTGTACGTTAATCTCAATCTTAGAAGCATGAAGGTTTCACCCAAAGGTCACAACAATTTGACAAAGCTCACTAAGACAAGGAGCATATGAGTAGAAATTTTTGGCTAAGCTTAGCATATGGCTTTGGTAGGTATTTTTAACAATGAGGAACTTTATTTTATTTTTGAAAGCAAAAGACATCTGAGATATTCACCGTACTAAGAGCAAAAGCAAGAACTCAACCAAATCTCACTATATCATTCCTCACAACAACTTAGACTTGAAATAAAGCATGTGCTCCCACAAGGTTTTCAGGTTCATTTTACTGATGCGAAATAACTCAAGTACTATAAAGCAACTAGTTGGAAACAAAGCACTTGCAAAATTAATGACAGAGCAACTATTCATCATTTCCAAGGTGATAGGCATATGGTTCATTCCATGCATAGTTGGGAGTTATTTTATTCAAGGGAAATATTTTTGGTGTTTTCATTTTAAGGTGGAAATAAAATGGAATGGGAAATGGCAAATGCAAGATCAAAGTGCTGAAGGGACATCGACATACCTGATGGGGGTCCTCCCCCAAGATTGGATTCTTCACTGGTAGGGTCGAAACTTCGAAAAGTATTTTGACATTTGATCCATCTCCTGCTGGATGTCGTACCGTAGAGAGTCCAGCACGCTGCTATTCTCTTGGTGATATTGAGAATGGCGTGCCAGGGTGCCTTCAATGCTCCGTGTACGGTCGTCGAGAAGGTCGACTCGGTCGGAGTTGTAAGACAACTCTCGAGCGATGTCGTAGCCACTGGGTGCAGTGAATCATGCGAATTGAGAGTGCCCAGGGAAGTATGGTTGGGAGGCACTGTCGTACCCTCCTCCGTATTATCCCTGGGAGTACTATGAGTCCGTACTCGGAGCATAGTCCCAGTAACCCGAGGCGATGTAGTCTGGGTCCTGGGTTTGTCTAGAGCCTCCTGCTCCGGACGTCCTAGAACCACCGTATGTATTGTAAGCTGCCTCGAATGCAGACATGTGTCGATGTGGCTGCGTCGGTGAAGTTTTTGGTTCCTGAGTGGTGAAAAGCCTGGTGTTACGCCTGGCTTGCCCCCGGGTAAATGGCCCCTCTCCTGCAACACTGTGCAGAGCCGGCTCTCTCCGAGGAGGAGAGTCATCCGTCTCGGTACTCAACCAGAGTGTTAATTTCTTAGCGGTATACAACCTCAGTCCTGCACAAGGCAAGGGCACTTCGGTTGTATAACCGCGATAGATCATAACCAGCATTGCATCGGGCGCCCGTCGTATCATGTGGCCTTGCACAAAGTGCTCAGTATCCACGACGGGTCGCGCTGTCTCTAAGTACGCAAGTTGGGCGCCCTCCAGAACGCCCAACTGGTTAGCAAGGCGAGTGACTAGAGAAGTCACCGCCACGCTACCCACGCGAGAGTGATGAGACATCCAATGGGCAATCAAATCTTTTACCGGAGAAACAACAACTCGTTTAACCATGGCGTATAAGAACCGCAACTCGACTACATTAACGGGGCGCAAATCAGAACGTGGAAACACCGTCATAGCCATCCACCGATGCATGAAACGCAAGGTAGGGTTATGAATATTGTTAGTGTGTGGTGCAGAACAATTGGTGCTTCCCGAAATCTTTTTCCAGAACCCGTACCGACTGAAACTTTTCAAAGTTTTGGCAGGCTCCAAAGAACAATGACTAGCAAAACCTAGAGCCATACTCAAATCCCTCCAAGAGTAGGAATACTCTTGGTTGAAAAATTGAAAGCGAACACCCTCCCGTCCAGAAGTGAGTCGAAAGAAATTCGAGGGTGAGGAGATACGAACCTTGTTCGTTGACACGCCAGAAGTTGCCCCAGCCAAAGGCTTCGAAGACTTCTGGGAACTCTTCGTCCATACCCGTTCTTACGAGCAGATCCTGCTCGTAGACATGGGTATGCTCAAACTCCTTGTAACACCCCACCCTCCAAAACCGCCCCGCACAGCCCTTCCGAGGGGCGTGCACACGTACACATAGCACCCTCCTTACACTTTCGTCCTCGCTTCGTGTAAAAGGGTTAACCCGAAGGTGCTATGGCTTGAAGACAAGGGCTTATAAGTTGCCTCCACCCTTGCTAAACTAGCAATGTGGCATTAAACACGTGCATCCTGCACTCACGGGCCACTACTGGGCCATACAAACTGGGCCGGGTGTGTCATACACCCCCCCTCAAAGAACCCGACGTCCTCGTCGGCACAACTCACCCACACGGGAAAATGTCAAGGAACGTTCCCCCTTAGCCCACGATTGTACGTCTAGTGCCGGCGCCATAGTACATGCCATATGCCCTACCCGGGCCACACGCGCCATGCGCCCTATGCCCGCACACTGACCCGTACGCGCAACCGTGAGGGTCGGCTCTGATACAATTTGTAACACCCCACCGTCCAAAACCGCCCCGCACAGCCCTTCCGAGGGGCGTGCACGCGTACACATAGCACTCTGCTTACACTTTCGTCCTCGCTTCGTGTAAAAGGGTTAACCCAAAGGTGCTATGGTTGGAAGACAAGGGCTTATAAGTTGCCTCCACCCTTGCTAAACTAGCAATGTGGCACTAAACACGTGCATCCTGCACTCACGGACCACTACTTGGGTCATACAAACTGGGCCGGGTGTGACACTCCTTCAGGCATAGCATGTTGAAGACGTTCCGCTCCCGGTCCGTCCGGAGAATGATGTCATTCTCATTCAGGAGCTGCCGCGTTGGGTGCGAGGCGAACTTGTCCAAATTCATCCGGCTTGAACCACGGGACGTGGCTGGGGAGCTCCCAGCATCGTCCGAGCGTTTGCTCAGCCGGGCGAAGCGACGGAACGCGGAGATAGAGGAATCCTGGGTACTTTATCTACCTATGTCACTCGGGCTTAGAGATACAGTGGCTGAAAAGCCAGGACTCAGAGATCAGGGTTAACTCTAATGTCTTAGCGTCGGGACAATAGAACCTATGACACGCAGAAAGGGATGAGAAGGGGTGCCACCAATCCTACACTCTGGGATCCTGCAGGCCACGACGAATGTGATGGACTACGTAGGCCGTATAGGGCTGTCACCACCTAACGGCTACCACCGTCGTTGACGTGGGGACAAACTAAGGTCACTAGCTAGTCTGGGAACCACTCCCACACTAGTCAACAACTACTTACTCCGCTAGCAAGAGTAAGTAACCTTGTCAATACCCCAGTGATAATTCACCACAAGTATTGAGCAAGATCGAAGAACTAGCTAAGACAAAGACTTAATCAAGATCTAGAAGCACTAGAGCTACAACTAACTATAGTCTAAACATGATATAGATGTAACTAGAATAAAGTAGAAGCAAGATATAAATGACAAGGGCAAAGTGATAAAGATAACTATATTGATAACTCAAAGTCTTACAAAAGGAAAAGGAAAAGATACAAGAGCTTATACCAGAGCTTCTGAAGACGACTCCGGAACCTCCGAGGCACAGCTCGACTCAACTCTAACTCCCAACTAAACTATCCTAACTCTACTAGAAAGAAGTGGCATGAGAGCTCCTTGGCTTGAGTGTGTGTGTGTGTTACAAGTGAAATGCCACTGCATTATAGGTGAACTAGGACGGTGGAGAGAAGTGGCGGCCAAGGGAACCAGGGGGTACCCCCTGGTGATTCGGGCGAATTGCCCGGGTTCGGGCGAATCCTAGGATTCGGCCGAACCCTTGGATGCACCGCCATTTGCTCCCACGGCCTGGTTTTGCCTCCCTTGATCGGTTCTGGTGCTGGGGTCGGTTCGGGCGAATTGGGAGATTCGGCCGAACTGGGCCTGGCCGGTGGCCGTCCTCCCCAGCACCGCCTTTGGTCTTAGACCCTCCTGGGCTGGCTTTTGGTGATGGTCTTCATGTTGATCTGGCCCAGGATGAGGTGGCGGTCACCAACGTGTCATGCATCATCATCTGCTTGGTCATTGTTGACGTGGACGACTCCCGATGTTATGCACGGCTAAGGGGGGTAACCGGCCGAACGGAGTCATTCGGCCGAATCGGTCAATTCTGACCCGTATAGCACGTATTTCTCGTTGTTGTTCCTACACAAGTGTAACTCACCAAAACTTGTGGAACTCTGTTAGAAATAAACCTAAGTACATGGAATGTCACATATATCCTCTTTTATTCCCGAGTATTGGTGGTCGAAAACGTGCCGTAACGACCGCCAACACCTACGACACACAGAAAGGGATGAGAAGGGGTGGCATCGACCCTACACTGGGGGATCCTACAAGCCAAGATGAACGTGATGGGTTATGAAGGCCGTATATGGCTGTCACCACCTAATGTCTACCACCTCCGCAAACTCAAGGGCAAACTAAGGCCACTGGCTAGCCTAGGAACCACTCCTACACTAGTCCATAACTACTTACTCCGCTAGCAAGAGCAAGCAACCTTGTCAATACTGTTAGTGACAATTCTCCTCCAGTAGTGAGCAAGATCGAAGAACCAGCTACAACAAAGACTTAAACAAGATCTAGAAGCTCCAGAACTAGAACCGACTATAGTCTAAACACGATGTAGATGCAACTAGAATAAAGTAGAACCAAGCTATAAATGACAATACAAGATGATAAAGATAACTTTATATTGATAACTCAAAGTCTACAAAAGGAAAGGAAAAGATACAAGAGCTTATACCAGAGCTTCTGAAGACGACTCTGGAACCTCTGAGGCACAGCTCGACTCAACTCTAACTCCCAGACTAACTATCCTAACTCTACTAGAAAGAAGTGGAAAATGAGCTCCATGGCTTGAGTGTGTGTTGGACTGGACATTTGGACACTCTATTTATAGTGGCTTGATGGTGGTTTGGATGGAGTAACTGCCAAGGGAGCTAGGGAGGCTACTCGGCTGATTCGGGCGAATTGGGGGATTCGACCGAACCAAGTCGGTTCGGCCAAACCCTTGGATCCACCGTCCTTCGCTCCTGTGGCCTGGATGTGATCCCTGGAGGCGGTTTGGGTAGTGGGGGCGGTTTGGCCGAATTGGGCTTGGCCCATGGCCGGCCTCCCCTGCACTGCCTCTGGTCTTGGAACCCCTTGGGCTGGCTTCTAGTAGTGTACTTCGTGCTGTGTTAGCCCAGGGATGAGGTGGCGGTCGCCCACGTGTCATGTGTCATCATCGCTTGGTCGTCGTTGACGTGGACAACTCCCGGTTGTGCTTCGGCCGAATCGTGTCGTTCGGCCGAATCGGTCAATTCTGACCCCTATAGCTCGTATTTCTCATTATTGTACTTGCACAAGTGCAACAGACCAAAACTCGTGGAACTTTATTAGAAATAAACCTAGATGCATGGAATGTCACAGATAACCTCTTTTATTCCCGAGTAATGAAATTGGTTTCATATTTTTCTGAGCTACGGTTAATTTATTATTAATTTTAGAAGTTTGAATCATTTCTAAATTATTTATTTAATTCTGAAAAAGAAAAAATCAGGAACATGTGGCAGCACCAGAATGCGCCACGTGTTGCACAATTAGCCTATTGACGTCAGCATGACGTCATGCTGTCGTCATGAGTAGGGCCGGCTATGCTGACGTCATCACCGGGCTTGATGACGTCAGCGTTGACTTGGTCAATGTTGACCAGACAAGGGTCAGCGGTCAGCTCGGCCCACTGGTGAGTCACTGCAGGTCACTGATAGGTCAGGCCCACGTGTCGGCGGTCTAAGGAAAAAGAAAAAGAAGAAGGCTAGATAGGCTGGTTTGGGCCGGAAGTGGTGGGCTGGCTTGTTAAGCCTAATAGGCTAGGTCAGTCGCAAGGCGGGCCAAAAAATAATCTAGGCCAAATGGCTCGGTGGGCTTCCAGCCCACAGTCGGCCTTGGATGCCTCCATGTTGGTGTCAGCGCTTACACATGCGCTGACGTCGATGGAGTTGGGTTGGTTGCGGCGTGGACGCGGTTCACAGTGAACCGTGTCTGTGGCTCACATGAGCTGGGTGCACAGGATCAGATGTGGTAAGGCTAGGATTTTCTGTGGTGCTCGTGTGACTGTGTTGGTGTCGGCTTCCTTGTGGTTTCGATGGGGTTCATTCGGGACGCAGGCAAGGTGCTCGGCAAATTGTCGTAGCGGACATTGCCACTTGCGTGTGCTTGGCACTGAGGCAGAGCAATGCGGCGAGGCTTGGCATGTGAACGCTCCAGGCCCCTACATTGGCAGTACCTGCAACGGCGGCTCGAAGGCCACCCACATAGAGCTACTGCGGCGGCTGGTTCACCAGAGGGTGCATGGGCAAGGATGGTGGCTGGGGCTGGTTGTGAAGATCTACACGGGAGGTGTTTGGCAAAAATCCCCAAAGGGAATTCTCGCCCACTGCACCGTGTGCAGGCTAGGCTGGGCAACGGTGGGGCCAAGCTTGAAGCACAGAGTGATGGCATGGTCACACGTGGCAGGTCGGTCAACACCACGATGATGATGCTGGGGCAAACGGTGATAGCAAGGTCGACGACAATGACATGGCGTGGCTTGGGTGGTAGCGAAGGTCTGGCCTTGGGGCTCCGGTTCTGTGCACTCGCAGGAAGGTAGCCAGGTTAGCAGATGGAGGTAGGCCGGGTCAGACTGCTGGGTCACGCGGCCTCGCGTTACATGGCCTTGCCATGGTCGCCGTAGCGCACGTGTGCTCCGCAGCGGTCCGGTCGTCCGGGGCCGCGAAGCATGCTGGGTGCACATCAGCCGTGGGTGGCACGGTGGCGTTGTGTCCTTCAAGATGAAAAGCATGGCTCGACGGCTGGCAATAGAGGCAAGAAAAATGGTGGCTTGGCTATGCTTGCTTGCATATACGCGGGTCCATGGTGTTCCCATGGTCGCGTTATGGCCGTAGCGGCTCGCGAAATCTCGGCAGCCTGGGTTCGCGGCGCAGTGGCGAGGCGATTGCATGGCAGCTGGATGAGCCTAAGCGGCGTACCTGCACAAAGGTAATGCGGTGTGATGGTCGTGCGGCAATGCTCGGCATGAAGGCCGGTGACTCAGGCAGGGCGAAAAGTGGGGCCTTGATATCCACGGCGCGACGACCGGCTCACAGGGAAGGGGTGGCGGTGTTGGGGCTCACCTACGGGCTCGTTGGCGAGGCAACGCGACGCGGGTCGGGTTGCGGCCATTGTGAGGTGAAGCTGTGCAGGGAGAGCAGCTGCGACGACGTCATCGTTCGGGGCGCCGGCTTGACGGCGGTCGGCGCGGCACTCAGCATGCTCGCGGTTCGGCGGCATCGTGGTTCGGCCTTCGGCTTCGTCGCTGGCCTTCTCCTGCAGCTTCCCCTCATCTCCTCCTCCTCCTCTCTTCCTTCTCCGCTTCTCCTCCTCCTCTTCTTCCTCTAGTGTCTGGTGGCGGCAGTGGGGAAAACCCCAAGGGGCAGCGGCTAGGTAGAGAGGCGGCGCTCGGGAAATTTTAGAGTCTGAGCTCTAGGGTTTGGCGAGGAGTGCAAGGCGCGGACAGCAGTGATCCTTGGCAAGTGCACTAGGGACACACAGCTGGCATCCTGGCTCGGTATACGGGGCGCTTGCTGCCGGTTCCCCGTCGCCTAGCGTGGGCGTCCGCGCGTGAGAGGAAAAGCAAGGGAGACAGAGAAAAGGCAGCAGCGGTAGGGTTGAAAACGATCGGGATATATCCCGTTCTGTGCTGACCCGTTTTCTACTTTCTATCCGCTCGTTTTCATATTTTCAGACAAAAACAGAATACGAGATATAAAATACGAAATACAGGATGGGAAATATAAAATCAGGACGAAAATGGTTTAGACGATATCCCGACCGTTTTCTAATTCCTGCTTTTAGGCGGGATATCCCGTTTTTATAAATACAGGATGTCCCGTTTTCAACCCATCAAGCTATCCCAAGTAACCAACAGGCCTTAAAAAACCTATGACTCCCATAAAGGCCCAGCAGCCCATCTACTCTCTCACGTATGAACCCCCTCAATCCAGTCTTGTTCGCTCCCTCCCGATCCATCCTAGTGCGCCGCTGCTTCCCCCTCCCGCACGCCACCGCCTGCTCATGCTCCTGCCGTGCCACCGCCTCCCCCTGTTGGTCGCCACATTCTCTAGCCGCACCAACACCCATTCTAGCTCCTGCCGCGCCGCTGACTCCTCCTGCCAGCCGTCGCCTGCTCTAGACATGTTGTCGCCCGTTCCTACCGCGCCGCCGCCACCTACTGTTGCGGCACCGCACTACATTGGCACTGCTCCAGCATGGCCCTGCTGCCGTCCGTTGTGAAAGAAATAGTATGCTTTGCTTTATATGCCCAGATTTTGTTGGAAAATATTATATTTAATATATATTTTATTATTTGTGCAATATTTGTTGCAACATAGTTTGGTTCGGTAGTTTGCACTGATTTATCAATGTTTTTCTATGCTCATGGTGAAGATGAAGTATTAATGTGCCGTCTGAATGTGGCATCTGTTGGATATATGCCCTAGAACCAAATTGGATTGGATTCACTAATGGGTTTTGATGGATTTGATCCATTAGTCTTGATGGGCCACAAATGTTGAAAGCCCATTAGTGACCTCTATATATACAGGGTGGAGGGAGGGGACAACCTAATTCGCTATAGTACCCGGGCATGAATAGTAGCCGCCGCTACAGTACGCGGGTGAACGGTATCGACGCGCTACAGTAATTCCTGCAGCCCCACCTACGTTTGGCGTTCCATCCTCATACGTGTGGATACCTCGAAGGTGCTGCGCTTGGAGCACAAGGATGAACCGCACGTGCAGGACCAGACGGACGTGAGCAACTGCACGGCACTGCCACTTTGACGCGTTCGTCTACATCGAGACGGCTTCCGCTGCATCTGCGCGTCTAGTGGTAACGATCTGTGATCTATAACTGCAGTTGTTCCTGTTTTGGGTAAACGAGTTTTTGTATGTGCTAGCATAGCCTCCTCATTTCCCTTCAGTGGTGTCAGGGCCATAGCTGTCTCGTTATAGGTTCAGATGTGTGCATATGGAGATATGCTTGGTCGTAGATGAGTCTCTGATCGGTTCGTGATCTTGCTATGATGGCCGTGTAACGTATTGCTCCTACCGGTCGAAATTCCACCAACGGAGCTAAGTGATACATATAAACCCGGTCATGGTGAGATGGAGATCAATTGGATTGGTCGAATCAAACTTAGGTCAATGGCCAGGCGCATGGTGATACGCGGCGGTGTTGATTGGATCTGCTACCGGGCCGAGTTTTGCGCGAAAAATAGGTTGTTCGTAAAACAACCATAACTTTTGCATCCGACCTCGGATTGAGACGATTTTTATATGAAAATTCATCTACAGAAAATTTTACTCATGATTTTGATTGCCATTCAGTTTCACTAAATTTATATTTGCGAAATAAGGCCAGGAAGATGGAGTTTTTGGTGATTTAGGTTTGGACGTTGGAATCGGCTAACTTGTTTTTGCATACATTTGTGTGATCGGTATGGCCCTATGTGTATGTGATGCATGTATATAGTTAATCATGACATGCATGTTGTGAATAGGGCAATATGGCTGGAGCCATATGTATTGTCAATTTGATGTAATGGCCTACGTGCCAACTTGTGATGATCTAATGCGTGGTTGTGTATTTTATTTTACTAGCATGCGTTAGATAGTTTTGGAGGACTCATCACTGAGGATGGCATACATGGATCACGGATATGGGGATCATCATGATGGATAGTACAATGGAGATATAGATCACCATGTGTTAATTGGCCATACCGTGTCATTACTATGTGAATGTCGTTCTTATTGTTTTACTTCTACATATGCGACGATAATGATTATTTTTCTGCATGCGACGGTAGAAGTAGAACGATCCCTCAGCAATGTTTAAGTCTTGAGTGCCCTCCAACTAAACCTTGCACCGTCATATGTCTTGTACAATTAGTGGTGGGTCTATGAAATTAGGGTGCCACTAGTTTTCCTTGACCAGATGGGTTCGTATCGGATACTTACTCGCATAAATGGTTGGTTAACTTAGACAAGGTCATCTTAACGGTTAAGGACCTTGGGGCATAAAGGTTGGGCGCCGAGACATAGAGATGTCACCCAACAACAGGAGTCATATGTGATATAATTAACAAAGAGTTGCTTACCGATCTGCCATGTCTTCTAGCAGTGATGCTAAAGCTCACTAGTGGACTTGTTAGTTGTGGGTCCTGAATCACTAAGTATCAATGGAGGGATATTGATTTTAGTGGGAGTAGATTCTATTAAATTGTTTAATTCATTTTACTCTGTCATAGATATGTTGTCTTAGTATTTTGCATTATTTTCTGTTGTAGATCAATGGCACCTAGCACCACACCGTTTTCTTTGCGTTTGGTCCTCTAGGATAAGTTGAATGGAACAAACTTTGTGGGTTGGATCTGTAACCTGAGAATTGTTCTCAGAGCTGAGAAAAAGGAAAATGTTCTAGACACCCCATTACCAGCAAAGGGTGACATTAAGAAAAGCACGGTCAGTAGCCATGTGATAGCAATCCAGAACAAGCCTACCTTTAAGAAAGACAATTCTTGGAAGAAGGGCAAGGCTAAAGATGGGATATCTAAGCCAGCACCCAAGGCTAAAGCTAGACCATCTGCTGATAATGAGTGCTTTCACTGCCATGAACAGGGTCACTGGAAAAGAAACTCCAAGTTGTACTTAGCTTATTTGAAAAGCAAGGGAAGTAAGGGTACTTCCACTTCAAGTACACTTCATGTTTATGTTATAGACATTTTCCTCGCTGATTCTAGTACTAATTCCTAGGTATTTGATACTGGATCGGTTGCTTATATTTGTAATACGATGCAAGGACTAATAAGAAGTAGAAGCATGGGAAGAGAAGTTGGTTTCTGCGTGGGCAATAATGCAAGAGTTGCTGCGTTGACCGTCGGGACGATGCAACTTCACCTCCCGTCAGGATTTCTTATGGAGTTGAATAATTGTTATTTTGTTCCTAGTTTGATTCGAAACATTGTATCTCCTTTATGTTTGATGAATGATGGTTATTCATTTACGAGTGAAAACAATGGTTGTGTGATCTCTAAGAATGGCATGTTTGTGGCTCTTGCATCCATTGTGAATGGGTTATTTATTTTAAATCTTGATGATTCACCTATCTGTAATATAAGTGCTAAAAGGCCTCGGCTAGATGATTTGAATCATACCTATATGTGGCATTGTCGTTTGGGTCATATAAGTGAGAATCGCATGAAGAAGCTTCATTCTGATGGACTTTTAACTTCGTTTGCAGGTTTTTCTGAGAGGGCGCAAGACTTGTTGGAACTCGTACATACGCATGTGTGTGGACCAATGAGCACGACAGCTCGAGGTGGATTCCAGTACTTCATAATTTTCACTGATGATTTTAGTAGAATTGTTCCACAGGATACACCACCTGGAACACCTTAGAGGAACAGTGTGTCCGAGCGACGTAATCGAACCCTGTTGGACATGGTACGATCAATGATGAGCCAATCAGACCTACCGTTATCGTTTTGGGGTTACGCTCTAGAAACAACAGCTTTCAAACTAAATAGGTATCGTCTAAGTCCGTGGATAAGACACCATATGAGATATGGAATGGCAAGACTCCCAGTTTGTCTTTTCTGAAAATTTGGGGCTGTGAAGTATATGTCAAGCGACTTCAGTCGGACAAGCTTACACTCAAGTCAGACAAGTGCATATTCATGGGACATCCAAAGGAAACAATTGCGTATTATTTCTACAACCGATAAGAGGGCAAAGTGTTTGTCACTAGGAACAGTGTTTTCTTGGAGAAAGAGTTTCTCAAAAGCAAGAAAAGTGGACAGAAGGTGTATCTTGAAGAAGTTCGAGATGAGCCTATGAGGCAAGACTTTACGAGTGATGCTAATATAGCAGAACAAGTTGAGGCACCTGTGGCAAGAGAAGAACCGCCACAACCATGAAGGTCGGAAAGGCCACGTCGCGGAACTAATAAAATGAGTCTCCTAGTTACGGGAGAGCTCAAAATATTGTTGATGGACAACGATCAGCCTAGGACCTATGCGGAAGCAATGATGGACCCAGATTCCAAGAAATGGCAAAGTGCCATGAGATCCAAAATAGATTTCATGGGACACAATCAAGTTTGGAACTTGGTTGACCAGCCTGATGGTGTGAGACCCATCGAGTGCAAATGGATCTTTAAGAGAAAGAGAGATGTGGACGGAAATATTCATGTCCACAAAGCACGACTTGTTGCAAAAGGTTTTCGACAAGTTCAAGGAGTTGACTACAATGAGACATTCTCGCCAGTAGCGATGCTTAAATCTATTCGGATCATTCTAGCAATAGCTGCATATTTCGATTATGAGATATGACAGATCGATGTCAAAACAGCTTTCTTAAATGGGAACCTGGATGAGGATGTATATATGATATATCCCGAAGGTTTTGTCGATCCAACTAATGCTGGAAAGATATGCAAGCTTCAGAAATCCATATATGGGTTAAAGCAAGCATCTCGGAGTTGGAACCTTCATTTTGATGAGGTAGTCAAAGGATTTGGCTTTCGTTAGAATGAGGAAGAGGCTTGTGTTTACAAGAAGGAAAGTGGGATCTCTGTTGCATTTCTAATCTTGTATGTGGATGACCTATTGTTGATTGGGAATGATATTCCTACGCTGGAATCCGTTAAGATTTCACCGAAAAATAGTTTTTCTATGAAGGACTTAGGGGAAGCTGCATACATTCTGGGCATAAGGATCTATAGAGATAGATCAAGGAGGCTTATAGGATTAAGTCAGGATACTTACATTGACAATGTGTTGAAACGGTTGAACATGGAACAGTCCAAGAAAGGGTTTTTGCCTATGTCGCATGGTGTACACCTCAACAAGACTCGGTGTCCTTCGACGGCTGATGAGCGGGAGCGCATGAGTAAAAGTGGACAGAAGGTGTATCTTGAAGAAGTTCGAGATGAGCCTATAAGGCAAGACTTTACGAGTGATGCTAATGTAGCAGAACAAGTTGAGGCACGTGTGGCAAGAGAAGAACCGCCACAACCACGAACGTCAGAAAGGCCACGTCACGCAACTATTAGAATGAGTCTCCTAGTTACGGGAGAGCGCGACATATTGTTGATGGACAACGATCAGCCTAGGACCTATGCGGAAGCAATGATGGACCCAGATTCCGAGAAATGGCAAAGTGCCATGAGATCCGAAATAGATTCCATGGGACACAATCAAGTTTTGAACTTGGTTGACCCGCCTGATGGTGTGAGACCCATTGAGTGCAAATGGATCTTTAAGAGAAAGAGAGATGTGGATGGAAATATTCATGTCCACAAAGCACGACTTGTTGCAAAAGGTTTTTGACAAGTTCAAGGAGTTGACTATGACGAGACATTCTCGCCAGTAGCGATGCTTAAATCTATTCGGATCATTCTAGCAATAGCTGCATATTTCGATTATGAGATATGACATATGGCTGTCAAAACAGCTTTTGTTATATAGTTCTCTCTTTACACAATGCGTATGCTTTGTCCTAAGACCTGAGATTGTCGCATGTACTCAAGATGTGAATTGACCTACTTAGGGACTATCAAACGCTACTCCGTGACTGGGTAGTCATAAAGGTAGTTTTTGGGTATTTTCATGAAGCATGCTGTGAGGCATGGTCAATCAAGATGGGATTTGCCCCACTCTATATGAGAGAGATATCTCTGGGCCCCTCGAGTGATCGGATCAAAAACTTCATGGCCGTGCTAGGTTAAGTGTTAACCTCTTGAACGATCCGACTCACAGGTTCGAAAAAGAGAGGTCGACTTGGAGTTAGACCAAATATCATGAGGCAAAGGGAATAGCTTGTACGTGATGTTGTGGTGGTTCGTCTGATATGATCTTTACGTGCGTATGAGAGTTGACATGTCTTGCTAGAGGTCGTTGTTAACTATTGGACCGAGTAGGAGTATTCGGGAAATGTCTATGTGTGCGTGAACCCATAGGATCACACACTTAAGGGGTTTGGAATATTGAAAAGCTTGCCTATGTGATTGTCTCTAGTGCAAGTGTGAGACTATTGGATATATGCCCTAGAGCCAAATTGGATTGGATCCACTAATGGGTTTTGATGGATTTGATCCATTAAGGTACTAGAGTCTTGATAGGTCACAAATGTTGAAAGCCCATTAGTGACCTCTATATATATAGGGTAGAGGGAGGGGAAAACCTAATTCGCTACAGTGCCGCGGGTGAGCAGTAGCTGCGCGCTACAGTAATTCCTTCAGCCCCACCTCCATCCATATCCTGCAGATTGCATTCATTTGTGAGGTGCTAGTACCCGCGCGTGAACAGTAGCCTCCGCTATAGTACGGCGCGCTACAGTAATTACTACAGCCCCACCTCCAACCATATCCTGCAGATCGCTGTCATTTGTGAGGTGCTAGTACACCTACGCTTGGCGTTCCATCCTCGTACGTGTGGATACCTCGGAGGTGCTGCGCTTGGAGCACAAGGACGAACCGCACCTGCAGGACCAGACGGACATGAGCAACTGCACGACACTGCCACTTCGACGCGTTCGTCTACATCGAGACTGCTTCCGCTGCATCTGCGCGTCTAGTGGTAACGATCTGTGATCTATAACTGTTGTTGTTCCTGTTTTGGGGTAAACGAGTTTTTGTATGTGATAGCGTAGCCTCCTCGTTTTCCTTCAGCATCATTAAACATATGCAATACAATCAACATTTCTGTGTCTTTATACATCATTAATAATTACCGAATTATTCATGTAGTTACGTTGGCATCATGTCTGCATGCCAACTTGTTGTATCGGGTTCTACGGACTACAAATCAGTGTTCTCATTTTTTTTCCGCATCCTGATAGTTATCGACACATTTTCGCTCGAATTAGTTCGTTTTTTATATAATGTAGTATCCCGCAAGTTCGTTTTCGATCTTTCCGAATTTGATTTCGTTTTCATGTTACAATGTAAAAGTGAAAATGATAAAGGGTCTATCGGTTCGACCGTTTTCAACCTAGGCGGCAGCAGCTTCGCGTGAGGGTCCCCACCCGCCAGCTGAGGGAAACAGAAGGGGATGAGGCAGACTGAGGCATGCATCAGCGGTGGTTGGGCCAGGCTTGCTTACCGCTGGGCTTTGGTTGCTGGACTGGGCTCTTCACGATTGAAAAAAGAAAGAGATAAGAAGTACACATTGTTGTACAAGATTTTTGTACAGACCTCAAGTGAAGAAATTAATGCAAGATAGGATAGAATACAAGGCTTGGTGATTACTCGCGAAACAAAGATTAGAAGGGATTTGGATATTACATGAGAAGTGATAAAAGAATTAGACAAGGCTTGGTAAAGGAAAACTTCTGGTGAAAAGAAAAGATTAGAGGGAGTGGGACGTGCACGAGTGTGTTGGTCTTGATTCTGATTGGTCACGTCCAAGTTAGTAAAGGTTAATTAGCTGGTTAGGGCCCAAGTTAGTTTAGGGTAGTTAGGGGTTAGTGTTAGCTTTAGAATTATATTTGAATTGAAAATTCAAATATAAACTCACACACAAAGAAACAAATAAAACCAAAGGAACTCCAACTCACACTAACATTAATGATCCTTAATTTAAATTAGACTTCGATTTATTTTATTACTAGTAATTTTTAGAAGGCACAAGAAGACATCCTTAGATTTTCTAGCTAGTAGACAAGCATTGCACGAAAAATTTTGAAATTCATATTATTTTAAAATGTAATTCCGAAAAATCTAGGATGTTACATTAATAATAGACAATGTTTCCATCAGAATCCCTGAACGGCTATTTTATATATGATCCTGACACAAAATAGCAGATGGGCGTATCAATTAGGACCCTGACGATCAGTTGATCCATTTGGATATGGGTGTGTTTAGATCCCTGAAAAAGGTGGTCGAAAAGTCGCATCAGACACTGTAGTGTACTGTAGTACTTTTCGTTTGTTTGTGGTAATTGTTGTCCTCTCATAACCTAACTAGTCTCAAAAGATTCGTCTCGTCGTGTACATCAAAACTATGCAATTATTTTTTTTATTTACCTACATTTAATGCTCCATGCATGCGTCATTTGCTATATTTAATGTTTCGACGTGATATTGATGTGATGGAAAGTTTGGTGTAACTAAATACACCCGTTTGTATTTTTGGTGAGCCGATCCGGGCCGACTTTTCGTCCTGCAACTGCAACGCGATGGAGAACGTGTCAGAGGCCGGCTGACTCACGGGCTCACGGCTACACCGACCAGTCAATCCGATCCTCAGCTCCCTGTAGGCCAAAGGGCAAAAACGGCAATGCACCTGACACGCTAACACCAAGAACAGTTGACAAATCGTAATGTTAGTACATGACAAGTCGATCGGGCGGCCATACCTCTCCAGCTATACACTGATCTCTGATGCAGATGCTCCTACAAATAATGCATGTGCATGTCAATTTTTTTCTAAAAAAAATGCATGACATCTGTGCAGATGCAGATGGATGTTGATTGTTGTTACAGCTAATAAATTAAATGGATGATAGCTGCGCAACGGTTGCAACAGACACGTGCAGAAAAAAGTTGCGCGTCATATTTAGCTACATGCCTGGAAAGGAAGGTGCAGGCTGCATACATGCTGACGACAGCCGCAGGTAACACTAGTGATAGCTACTACCATTATACTTAGGGCATGTACAACAGTTTAGACAGCTGCTGTTTATTTAACACATACAGACAGTTAAATAGTCAGCTCTACAACAGTTTAGACAGCTGCTGTCTATTTAGTTATCTATGTGATAATAAATACACACTCTGGTTTCCGATGAACGAGTCAAAGCAGTAGACGAGATAGTAGACATCAACACTCTATTTTCTCATTAAATGATGACCACATCAGCTCATTTATCTGTATGGCAACAAAAAGACAGCTGCTATCTGTGGGTCGTACTTGCCCGTCGGCGCTCAAAACCACCGGCGAGCTGTGCGATTGCGGCGGCTTCTGTAGCTCACGGGCCGGGAGAACAATGATAGTGAATTTTTTGGGTTTAAGATTCAATTCTAAACAATCCTAGGGTGTTATCCTTTTCCTAGTGGGATCCTACTCCAGTTTAAGTTTATAAGACACCATATAATTTTGCACGGTGTACTAAATTATATTTTAACCATATATTTATCTTATTTTACATTATTTGTTATTATAAGTTTATAATTATTGAAGAGTGTATTTGATTACAAATTCAACTATGTCAAGTTTCTATTTAAATGTTGAAAATTATTGGCTCTATTTTTTTTTGTCGAAGATTGCATAGTTTAAATCTTGATATCAGTGCGTGCCTTGTCAAGAAAAATGGAGGGAGTAAGTTTTTTTGGGGTTGTGGTTGAGGTTAAAGTTGTTCTAAGGGAGACATAAACATACGCAAGCGACTTCTAAACCTCAATGTCACATTAAAGATGAGCTAGAGGCGAAGTTAGCATTAAAGTCAAGGCGGCGCACCATTGAAGCAATACATATTTTCTTCTTATAATATATGGTGAATAATGTGAAAGTGCCTCTAGTTTAGTGGGTAGAGCACCTGAGTAGCACCCAACAGACAGTTTCAACTCCCAATGAGAGCGAATTAACTAGGTTTGAAATAAAAAATATAAAAAATAGATAGGGGCCTGATTCTCTGATTCCTCTACACCATGCTAGCCTAACATGGTGTCGCCCTGATTAGAGCAATTAACACAAAATTAAAAACTTTAGTGCTACATTAGTGTATTTTTTTAGGAGATATCAATACAGACACAGAAGCTCATATACATGCATATTCATCGTTACGAATACATGCACCTAAACCTTATGTTAGTGCATCTTGCTAGGTGATTAACCTAGAGTGAGGTAGGATAGTTAAGAAACCTCTTGTAACAAAGGTGCTTTATACGCACGTAGGCCCATCACTGTATGAATCTTGTGAAACCCTCCAACTATATCTGTGCAGGGGGTATGGTATTTATACCCGGGATATGATTATAGTTTACTGTTTTGGACAAAGCACTACCAAACCAAAATGACCTAAAGAGTTTTATGAGAAACCCAATCGAAGATCCACCAGCATGTGGGGAAGTTGAGCGGGACCCATGTTAACCCTTGCTTTTTTTAGTCAAACCCCTGCTTGTAAGGGCTCCAACAAAGTGTATCACTACCGAAAACCCCTAGGTTGCCGAGTGTATTCTTTCGGACACTCCGCAAGCCCTCTATTTGTCGAGTATCAAAAAAAAGACAGTCAGCAAACAAACGGCACTCGGTAAACTAGGGTTTTACCGAGTGTTAAGGAGCCGACCCTCAGCAAATTAGTGACTTTGTCGAATGTCTAAGCAAAACACTCGGCAAAGTGCACACACATGTCCAACACGTGCCGAGTGTCCAGCAAAGACACTCGGCAAAAGGCCTCCCAAAATTTTTTTTTGTCAGTTTACCAAGTGGCGGACCAGGGGCACTCGGCAAAGAAATTGAAAAAAAAAATATAAACTTTGCCGAATGCCGGATCAGGGGCACTCGGCAAAGAAATTCAAAAAAATATATAAACTTTGCCAAGTGCCCGATCAGGGGCACTCAACAAAGAAATTAAAAAATATATAAACTTTGCCGAGTGTTGGATCAGAGTCACTCGGCAACGAAGTTGAAAATTTGAAATTTGAACTCACATATGTTGAAAATGTGAAATTCAAACTCACGTACTTTGAAATTTTGAGCTGGCTGAGCTGAGCCTAAAACACTCGGCAAAGGCTCGGGCCAGCGGGCCTAAACCACTAAATTCTGTATAATTACTAATCTTACTGTTTATCGTCACATGGTGGCGAGCCTTGCCCCCGGTTCAAGGCATATGCTTTGGCCCACAAGGGCAAGGCAACCTCCAACATCCAGTACAACCCAGAGGACCCGGGCTCGGCATACAGCAACTCCACCTTCCACAGCCGCCTCAGTGCATACGTAGAGGTGGTGAAGGAGGTCCATGGGCCAGATTTCAATCCAACCGCTCATGACCTTGATGGAGAAGTGGTCGTGAGGGTGAGAGGAGGCAAAGAAGCATGGGCAGTACTATATCGGCGACAACACCATTGACACGACCACTACTCCCATACTCTCCCAGATTCGAGCCAGGACCACGAGCGCTGACCCAGCCATACGCCCACGTCCGACCGCTGCACAGTTCGGGTGCAGTCACTTCAGGTTATTTCTGTTTTATTCATCGTTCGTTCACTTTTACTTATGTTTGTGTTGTAATGTAACATTGGGATGGAATATTTGCAGGCCCCGTTGGAAGAAGAGCCGGGAAGAGCTGGAGTTGACGGTGCAGCAGATGGAGGCCAAGAAACATAGGCGGATTGAGAAGCTCGAGTGCGAGAGGTAGCAGCAGATGGAGGTATGCCTGGATGCAGAGTGTTGGTGCGCGGATGGGTGAAGCTCCGTCGCCGATGATATACCGTCCACCATGTCCTCCCATTTCTCCCATGAGTCACTTGAGAACGTTACAATTTAATTTGACAACTTAGACAATTTAAACATATTTAATTTGACAACTTAGACAATTTAGACAACTTAGTCGGTTACCTTAGACAACTTAGTTGTAATATTTACTCTCACCAAGACACTCGGAAAGGCTCATGCCAGCCATCGACCAGCTGCGGCTGGCTCAGGCTAGCCACCGGCCAGCTCTGGCTGGCCGACCAGAGCTGGCTAAGGCTGGCCGGTGGCTGGCCCGAGCGTTTCCGTGTGTTATGGCGAGAGTTTGTTACTTAGAGAACTTATTTCTGTCGTAAATCTTGTATCACACATGCAAAATATTTTTTGTGCAGAATCCTGGATCGACGGCGGCGTCGAATGATGGATCTCGGGACGAAGATCTGTTGCATCGGACTCGCATGTTGTTTCCACCCCCTACTCAGTGACTTACGGATGTGATTGTGATCTGTGGATGTTTAGTGAGTATTTATGGTTGTGAACGAATTTACTTGTTAACTTGTGGATTTATGTGTTGTCGAATTTCTTATGATGTTTATTACAAAATAAAGGTTGTAGGAGGTTATTGTCATATATATGAACTGCATGTGATGCTTATTGTCATATATATCGACTCTATGTGATGTTTGTTTGAGCGGGTATGTTATACGCGACCGAGCAATAAAAAGTGGGGTTGAATTGCCACTCTACTGAGTGTTACACTCGGCAAAGCCTCTGTTACGATCTCCGCTATGCGCGCCGTCTTCTCACCTTCTGTCAGCACCTTTTTAATGCCGAGTGTCAACCTAAAGTGTCTTTGCCGAAGGGTCCAGCAGGAGCCTGATGCAAATGCAACTCCCTTTCTTGCTCGATTTTTCTTCTTTTCTAACATGCCTGGTTGCATTAAACTAATATAAGGATTACATCACTCGTACTGCATCAAAGCCCGGAGAAGACATAGGTTACATAGATGAAATAAAAATTTACTTCTCTAGAGCCGGTAGTCATTGCTACGACGCCGTAAAACCACATCGATCGTTCCACGGCAACAATGTATGCGCTCAACGAGAGACCAAAGGCACATCGACATCAGCCATCAACGCAATACGGGAGAGACTACACTCATCATAGGCAAAGGATGCAAGAGATGCGGATATATAGATATATAGATGAGTACAGCAGCACTGAACTAATACTGTAGCTAATAATGCCCGTCCACGTAATGATCCTTACATCGGCCAACTATGCTCTGATAGATCATCCGGAAGCGAGCGCCACCATCCAAGTCAATGACTCAGAAAAGAGACTCGGTGGCGCCAATTAGAAGGAGAATCAAATCCTTAGCATGAAATCCAAGTTACATCAAGCTCAACTTGCAGTAATTGGACCTTGAAAAACATGCCTTCATTCCATTCTCATCGCCAGAGGCTACAAAGTGTTGTCGTCATTTTCCAACGTGTTGCCGACCTGTTTTTTTGACCCTATTCCCAACACATTCCTAGAGCGAGATTATCCTTTACTGAATATATAGGCCCTTATAAGAGGTCCTGACAACCTTGGTATCAGAAGACACGCTGAGTGTGATGGAGCCCCACATTGTCAAAGATTACAGCCCTAATGGTAAATATCTCATTTACATATCTGAAACCAGGAACCTGTATTTAGATTTGCTGTGAGCCACACGTACGCTGAGCCGGCGCACAACCAACACCTGTTGATTTTTTTTAATGCCTAGGAGAGGGACCGGAGTTTGATGCCACCAAACAGACGAAAGTTACTTCCAAAGGCTACACCAGTGCATGTGTGTATGGCACATTGGCGGAGCCGTACTACCCCTTGGCCCAAACTTGTGGCTACGGTATCGGATCTTTTCCTTGCAAGCCCGTGGTTTGGTTCTTGAGCTCCTCTCGTCCACAAGTCTCTGCCCAACTCTATCCACCCATACTTTGCTGCTCCCTGCCCATGCTCATCATTCATGTTGTCAGCCGGCCGGCCTGCATGATCGTGTTTGTACCCCCAAAAAAATGTGCTTCGGAAAACAAAGAAGCCAAGACAATAGTCACATGCATGACAAGAGAATATCTAAATATCTTGTACCTGTGTACTTGCTGTGTTCTTGCGCAGAAGTTTCAATAAAGCAGATCTACTCCCAAATAGTACAATATCAAGCAGTTTGTATATGAACCTCGGAGTAGTAAGAATTGAGCTACACCTTTGTTACAACACATACTAGGTTACTACCGTCCATTTGACCGTCCATTTGAAACTAACATGAGGAGTTTTTTCTATTCATAAGGGCAAGTATATTGGTGTCGTCCGATAGACGGTCTCATGCAGCGACACGTAATCGAGACAACTTATCAGACGACATATACAATAGGTTGTTGTTTTAGTTGTCTCATAATAACACAAAATCTCTTAATTTATGGGGAAAATAAAGAAATATTATTAGTTGCATGGCAACAAAACTCGTACAATGGTGGTTGAGTTGTCTCATAGTCCTAAATTTTAGCTCATGAGGCAGTTGTTTCGTGAAGCAACGACCACATTTTCTCACCTCGCTCTCTCTCCTCTACGTCAGCAAAAATCCTATGTGGCACTGCATGAGACGACCTACGAGACCGTTGAGGTGTAACAATGTAACTGCCCTAACGAGGAACTGTTAGTTACTTTCTTGTTTACAACTTATTCTTTATGACTGAAATTAAAATAAGGATTTTTATAAGCATGGTTATAAAAAGCTTACTAATGAGATTTAATCACGACTTCAAACCGTACTTAATTACTAGATGCATCAATTGGTTTAATACACATAAAAAGTTAAATATACACGCGTCAGCTATACGATGTTCAAACACAAAAGCAATCGATCACACAAACCAAATCTCGTATACACGGTCTTATGCTATAACTAATTGAAACAGATTTAACAAGCATATAATATTATATATATTGATGCTCCAATAAAGAAAAAGGAAGGTTCGGCAGTCAGCACTCAGCAGCAACAGAACACAGCAACACTAAAATAAAAGAGAATTAGATCCACAGAGAGAGAACCATATGCAAAGGCCCACCAACTGAGCACCACCAAGTCACTAACTAACAATTAAGAAGAGAATCAACAAAAGGGAACTCACAACATATATCTCTGTAAACCATGTTTATCTGCGTGCGTATATTAACGAATAATCTAAGAATATATTACATCAACGACGATTAACTACAACTTCCCCAGCAAAACTGTTCATCGTCATCACTTGCCCCGTCTCCTCTGATTCTCTGAATCATGTTCTTAGCTAGATCTCCATTCTCTCTCTCTTTTTTTTCCACTATCCTCCTTCCTGTGTTGCGCAAATTTGCGAATTACTGAACAACATCAACACCATCAAGTATGCTCAATTACTACAAGTCTTGAGGCGGATAGAGAGCCAGAGACACATATACAACATCTCATCCACATGAATGGACGTATATACTAGCTATTGGAGTTTTTGGATGATTCTTTCGCTTGCACCTGGAGCGCAAGAACGAACTATATAATCATCCACGGATATATATATATATACCTATAATAATCAAACCGACCATCAGTTGTATCCGGCCGGCGGCGGCGGCTTCTGGTGCTGGACGGTGAGCCGCGCGGGGAGCGGCCTTCCCGTGCCGGAGCCGCCGCAGCTGCGGCACGGCATCCTGCCCGAGCCGGCGCAGGTCCGGCAGCCGGAGTCGCCGTCGGACCAGCGGTTGCAGAGGCAGTCGACCCGTCCGGATCCGCCGCACGTGGCGCAGCGCGGGCGCGCGTCCCACCTGGACGCCGCCGGGAGCCCGTCCCCCAGCGACCGGTTCGCCATCGCCAGTCCCGCCAGCATGCCCAGCCCCGCCGACGCGATCACCACCGGCGCCACCATCCTCCTCGCCCTCGGATCTCGAGCCCCCCCGGCCGGCAGCCAAGTTGCGAGAAGAGGAGGAGAAGAGGAGGAGTGTTTCACTTGGCTTTCTTGCGTATATACCAGCGATGCCGCGACGCGCTCCTCGCGTTTGGATGGAGAGGAAAAGATTTGGGGGTCGGTCGTGTGTGGCGATGGTTTTTTGGCCGGAGGCGGCGGCGAGATTCTGTGTAGGAGAAGGGGGCTACGACGCCGGCGTGGGGATGGAGGAGGAGGGGGGCGCGTCGCGTCGTCTTATAGGATTTTTCCGGTGGTTTCGTGAAGGAGGCTGCGTTGCGTGCCGGCCGCTGGGCGCCGGGTTGGGGATTAGGTGGTGGTGGTGGGTTAATTTGGAGGGTAGCGAGGCGGGTGAGGCGTGTCCGCCTGGTTGCCTTGCCTTGCCCACTTGGCGTGCGCGCGTCCTGCTGCCTGCTGCCGCCGCTCTCATCTCTCGGCCTGCCTGCCTGCCTGCTGCGCGGTACAAAGAAGTTGGAGGAGATGCTTGTGTTGCGGCTGCGTGCATGCATGTGCGCTACGACCCGCGAGATGCCGTGTGGCGGGATGGATTTTTGTTCGCCTTCTCTCCTTTCAGTTTCATCCATCACGACTGAATTCTATTTTTCTGGAGGTTTTCGTATTATGTGAATTATTGCCTTACGGTATCCGTACGTATTTTTCCCCCTTAATGATTTGGGTCTGGACACTAGACTAACTTTTAGCACAGTGCCAATAGGATTTAGAGCCATTATCGACTTTCACGGGTCAAGAGAATGCTAGGGACTTCTCTCGCATGATTTTGATATTGTTTTTATTTATGTTGTTTCAAACTAAGGAATGGATGCTATTAGTTTAACAAAGAGAGATGCGAGAATATTGTTACTAAGATTAAAAGAAATAGGTGGATTAATCATAATTCGGTTGGTAAGGTTTTTTGTGGTGGAATCTGCTCATCAAAGTTCGAGTCCTGGACCCAGCACTAATGTCGTATTTTTCTGAATTTATTTTAGGATTTAACCGACGTTGTGCGTGCGTATTTGTAAGCGTTTTAAGGTTTCACCATATAAGATATTTCGTTGCAAATATCCAACCACGTGCTTAGCTTCGTTGCCAAAATCGGACGAATGTACACGTGCTCAAATAATTCCGTCCAATTAATGTGAGGTAAGTACGGGTTAAGTTAGCCAAATCAAGCTTGTTTGGATGCGTGGACTATGCTTAATCATCATATCCCGACGAAGAAATTTTGTCGACACCAAAAATTGGCGCGATCACGATTAAGCTTCAACAATGATTCTTCTCGTGTACCCGCAAAAAAAATGATTCTTCTCGTGGAAGTTTTACAAGTGTTGGGAGATGGTAGTTATAGAAGTATCTAACTTTTAGAATGGAAACTAAAATAAGAGCAACATATGGGGTTGTTTTTAAAAATTGCTAATAATGTCATTTTCTCTCCTCTTCTTATTTTCTTGTGTGCACACGATTTGCTCCCGTTCATAACAAAAGCTTACTGATCACTTAAACTAAAATTTTAAGCATATAAAACAGGACCATTTTTCCTCGTTTTTGTGTTTTATAAACATCCTTTTCCTTTTACCGACTTAGAGCGGTAACCTGAAAATAGCGTCAGAACAAGTATAGAGTGTGTCGGTGCATCAAATACACATGTTCTCTTGCATTATATTGTGGTGGATTTAATTTTTAGGTACTTATTTCCATTTCTAAGCTCATGCGCAATATCCAATTGAAAGTATATTCACAAATTTCGTAGCAACAAATTTTCTTAGAATTAGTAAACGTTTATCAAAAAGGTTAATTATACTTAGGTTCATTCATCGTCTCAACTCTCAACCCTTCCTCGGGAAACCCAACAAAATCTGACAAAAGATACGATCAAACAATACCATACATCAAAGAGGAATACGAGAATATTCAACCGGTGGATCATTAAAATTAGTACTCTGTCATGGACTGTGCTAAAAAGGGAGCATATGCATTACAGCAAATAATACACTGTCTCAGCGTCCATAACTTAAATTAGAGATACGCAGTAGGCCCAATAATTGAGAGAGCCCATGATGTACTGTAACACCCAAAAATGCTCAATTTCAAATTTTTGGCATTTAAATAATTATTTAGAGCTTGCTCATATTTATTATAGGCCAAATAATAATTTTCTAAAATTTAAAATCAAATATAAGTGATAGAAACAATTATTGTTGCATTCATGCTGCTGCATTTATTTTTGTATTGCTTGTGAATCAAACAAGAATTTCAATTTATTTAAATTCAAATTTGAATCACTTTGTTTGGAGCTCTAGAAAAGTTGCTAGGCCCATAGTTCACTTCTGCTCCCTGGACTCTTCCCTGGTCCACTTTTACCCCCTCTACTTCTCCCCCGGTCCGGCCCAGCCCCTCCTCTCCTTTTCTTTTCCCGCGGCCCAGCTCTTCCCCGCGGCCCAGTACGGCCCAGCCAACAGCGGCCCAGCCACTCCCGCACTCTCTCCCACTCCTCTCACTGCCGAACGGGCCCCGCCTGTCGGGCTCGTCCCCTTCCTCCCGCCACCGAGCCGAGCTCGACTCGGCCTCGCGCCTCCGCTGCGGCCCGCGGACAGAGCCCCCCCCCCCCCCCCCCGCGCTGCCCCTGGACCCGTTGTAGCCTTCCGCGAAGCTTCCGAGCGCCTCCCTTCCAATTAGCGCCCGCTCCTCTTCCTTCTCTGGCGCGCTCCCCTTCCTTTCTTTCCCACCGCGGTTATGGAAGGTGTGCCACCGCCGCCGGCCGTGATTGGCGCAGCTGCACGCCCCGGACCCCCTCTCCAGTGCCTATTTCTAGCACCCCTCTCCCCGCTCCTGAACCTCTCCCATCCCCCTCGAGCACCAAGCCTCAGCGCCCTCTCCTCCCACCGCTTCGCGTCGCCGCCGTTGGCCGCGGAGTCGATCTCCGGCGCCGCTGCCCTCTGCCCCAGCGAGAAACCGCCCAGGAGCTCCGCCCGGAGGTAATGCAGCTGTCTACGCCATCCACACTCCCCTGGTCCCTCTGATTCGAGCCTAATCGCTCGCCGTCGTTTCACAGAACCGCCGGAGCCGCCCCGCCTCGTCGTCCGCACACCTCGTCGCTGCACCGACCCAACCAACCACACCGGGAGAGTTGCGTCAAGGTAGTGAACCTTTCCCGCCCGTCCTCGCTCGTCCTTGCGCTCTGAAACCCCGTCTCCGACGCTCGCCGTCGCACAGCTCTGCCTGCCGCCGCCGCACACCACCCACATGACCTTCCCGCCGTCGAGATCACCCCAGGTGAACTCGCCGTCCGTCCCCGGTGCCATAGGTGCAAACCCCGTTAAAAACCGTGGCCCGTAGCTCGATTCCGAGCTACTCCGGCGAGCTCACCGCCGACACCCGCTCAGCGCCGCCGCACACCCATCCTCGCCGGCGACCAAACCCCCCCCCATCGAACCCTGGCCGCCGGATCAGGATCTGACGGTCCTCAGCGCCCAGGCCACTTGGTCAAAGTTGACCATACCGGTCAACCGTGGAGTTCTTTCGAAAGAGCCCTCCTGTTTCTTGTAAATCAACCCGCGGTCCACTCCCAGTTCAAAAGTATTTACGGTTAGGTCCTGTTTTATTCGTTTAAGCCCCTGCCCTTTTTAAAATTTGAACCCGCGGTCCAGCTTTTGCGTTTTTGCACGTTAGCCCTCCTGTTTTAATACGAAATTACGTATAGGCCCTCGGTTTTTCACAAATAAGCCCCTGGAAGTTTCAGAAACTTGCCAACAAGTCCCTGAACCTTAGAAACGCTATAACTTTCACGTTTCGGCTCCGATTAGTGTGATTCTCGCGCTCATGTGTTCGTAGCGAAGCGTAGATTATTTCTAGCTCCTGTTTTTGTACTGTTTTCACTGTTTGGTGTACTGTTCTAATAGAATTAATTGTGTTTGCATGTAATGATTGCTTTGGTTGCGTGCGTGATGATCGTGTCCAGTCGGCGAGCCCGTAGCTTTGGACTTCGAGTACGTTGAGGACGTGCCGGAGCAGGACTCGCAGCAGCAGCCGTACTCTGAGGAAGGCAAGTTATAGCACGGACAATCCTTGCTACCTATCTCACTTTTAATACACTGTTCATTACATACGCATGTGTCTAATACTGTTTACCATTAAGGTTGTACCTAGCATTTATTTCCCTGTCCTTGTATTTCCTATGGGTTTTTGCATATGGGTAGCATTTTGCTAGGCGCAACTACTGTCACCTTTACTTAATTGTTAATATTGACTTAATGGTCCACTTCAACTTTAATGTTAAAACTTGCTTTTTAGCAACATGGAATAGGGGGCTAGTAGCATGTGTTGTGTGCTTTGCTCTAGTGTCTCCCTCTAAGGACCGGTTCTTAAAGCGGCAACCCAGGAGCCTGTCGCCACCGCCGGAACTATAATGGCAATGGTCTTGGTCAAGTAGCTTGTACGTCTCTAGCTTGGCAGTGGTTACCGAGGGGCCAACGGCGTTGTGGGAGGTACGGTGCTGGGTGTTCTCCGATTCCACTGAGGGCGGGAGATCCGTCGGCTAGGTCCCGTTAGACCCAGTCCCGTGTAGGAGTCTCAGCGATTGAGAACTCTGCACGTTGCGCAGTATGGGTGCGATACCCGCGCTCCGGACGCCATCGAGCCCCTCACGGTGTGACTCCGTGGGCGTACGTCGATCTCGGTGCCTAAGTTTTCACCGCCGTATAGTACTCCAGCGGCTACTGGCTTGTTAGGGTGTCTTGTGAAAGCCTCGTAGCATCCCTATGCAGTCACACCTCGGAAGTGTCGATGTGCGTGGTTGGGTGCAAAGTTCCTTTGAACTTTTACGCGACTGGTGGGTAAAGGGCGAAACCTCTGCAGAGTGTACGATCTATCATGATAGCCTTGCTCAGGGTCACGAGCGGCCTGGATCCTTTTTGATTAGAACTTGATGTTTATCAATGCTTAATGTCACTTACACTTTATTAATTTGGGATGCAACCGGGTATTCATTCACTTGTAGTAACTTGGACAATGATAAAACGAACCAACTAAAAATGCTAATGCAGTTAAGCCGAGTCTAGCTTTTTGAGCCTTCATAATCCGTGCTATACTTGCTAAGTAATTTCCATTACTTACGCTTGCTGTTATTTACTATTTTTGGGCAAAATCCCGGACGGGTAACAGATTGGAGTCAGGCTGATTATGCTGTGGAGTTTCCAGAGGATTTGTCGTACTTCTGAGCTTGCGTTCTCCCAGTCAGAGTCCCTGTGGGATTGCGGCTACGCTAGAGAGATGTATTAGTCTTCCGCTGTCCATGATTTTATTTCTGAAGCACTCTGATGTAAACGCTACTATATGATGAGAATAAAGCATTGTACTCTGATTTTTACCATATTTGTTCGCTATATGTGTCGGTGGACTTCCTGGGCACACATATGGCCACATTTGGGTTTTGGGTAAATCCGGGTGTGACAGATTGGTATCAGAGCCGTGCTGACTGTAGGAACGCAGCCTAGATAGTACGGATGATAAATTACTAGGAGACCCCCCATGTTTTAAATTCAAAAAAAACCTAACAGTCGAGTCTTGTGTGAGTTTATGTCTTTAAATGCTTGTACTTATTGTTATTATGCATATGTTTGATTTGGTTCTTTGTAATGATTGTGATGGGCGTGGACACCTGTCTGCAACCATCTAGATGTTGGAATAAGGCTTAAGGACTTTAATGTTTAGATAGCAGGGGGTTATATATTTTTTTTTCTCGTACTAATCAACTGACATCTAACCTTTGTGATTATAGATGGTTAACCCCGGGGGCAATGCGGGTGGTCAGCCTCCGAACCAGAACCCGCCCCCGAACCTGAATCCGAATCATCAGATCCCCACCATTGAGCAGCTGATGTATGCTCAAGTTCAGATGATGCAGCAGATGGCTGAGACCATGAGGCTGATCCAGCAGAACCAACATCATCCCCAGGCAGCTGCACCGCCCAGAGACAAGAGGGGCGAGTTCCTGAAGGGACGCCCGCCGACCTTCAGCAAGGCCAGCGACCCCCTTGAGGCAGATGACTGGCTCAAGGCAGTGGAGAGACAGTTGGACATCGCCCAGTGCGATGACAGAGAGAAGGTGCTGTACGCCGGAGGGCAGCTTTAGGGGCCGGCGTTGGATTGGTGGGATTCATACCAGTCCTCACGCCCGGCCGGTACTCAGATCACCTGGCAGCAGTTCTGCAGCAGCTTTCGTGCACACCACGTGCCGGAGGCTTTGATGGTTCTGAAGAAGAAGGAGTTCCTGGCACTGAAGCAGGAAGGGATGAGTGTCACGGCTTATCGTGACAAGTTTGTCGCGTTGGCCCGTTACGCTTCAGAAGACGTGGCCACCGACCAGAAGAAGTAGGCCAGGTTCCGTGACGGTCTGCAGGATGCTCTCCAGTACCAGCTCATGTGCACCAAGTTCCCGACCTTTCACGAGCTGGTGGACGGCGCTCTGATGTTGGAGCACAAGCGCCGTGAGATGGAGGACAAGAAGAGGAAGCTCCAGGGACAGCAGGTGGGCAGTAGCAGTCGTCCACGCTTCGCACCTCCACAGAGTCAGCAGGTGGGAGGCCAGCAGCGCTTCCAGGGCCAGTCCGGCATGCTCAGTCGTGGCCAGTACCAGCAGCAGCGTCCTCAGTTTCCTCGGGCGCCACAGCAGCAGCGTCCTCAGGGTCAGCCACAGATGGGTCCAGCTCAGCGCAGCCAGGTGCAGCCAAGTCCAGTTCAGCGCATCAGCCCAGCCAACACTACACCGGTGGGTCCGAGGGTGTGCTACCACTGTGGTGAGCAGGGACACTTCGCCAATGTCTGCCCCAAGAAGATCCAGAACGCCGCCGGACAGAACCAGCAGGGCAGCGCTCAGAGAGTTGGGCAGCCGCAGGGTTAGCAGCAGGGAGGTCGTGCACCGCAGACTCCGGTTCGAGGCAAGCTCAACCACACCAGTGCAGAGACAGCAGAGACAGCTACTGATGTCATCGTGGGTACGTTCCTCGTCAATTCGACCCCCGCCACTGTTTTATTTGATTCTGGAGCTTCGCACGCTTTCATTTCTGCTGCCTTTGTGAAGAGGAACTTAATAGCCCTGAAACCCATGATGAACACTATGCTAATAAGGGGGGTAGAATTCAAGACAGGTCCGATAGTCCTGGAGACCCTGGGATTTGATATGATCCTGGGTATGAGCTGGATGACCAGATATGATGCAGTGATCCGGTGTGCTACGAGGACCATCCAGCTGACGGCAGAATCCGGTGACAAGGTGGAGTATCAGGCAGCCAGTTCCTCAGAGCAAGGCCAAGCCAATCAAGCTGAAGGGACGACAACCGAAGATATCCGGGTGGTGAGCCAGTTCCCGGATGTGTTCCCTGACGAGTTGCCAGGTATGCCTCCGGAACGAGATGTTGAATTCATTATTGATCTAAAACCTGACACTGCACCTATAGCCAAGAGGCCGTATAGGATGGGAGCGAAGGAGCTGGAGAAGCTCAAGGAGTTGGACGAGTTGTTGGCCAAGGGGTACATTCGTCCGAGTGCTTCGCCATGGGGAGCACCGGTATTGTTCGTCGACAAGAAGGATGGTATGCAGAGGTTGTGCGTGGACTATCGAGCCCTCAACGAAGTGACCATCAAGAACAAGTACCCGCTGCCAAGGATTGATGATCTGTTCGATCAGTTGAGAGGAGCATGTGTGTTCTCCAAGATAGACCTTCGGTCAGGTTATTACCAGATGAGGATCCGACAGTCGGATATTCCCAAGACCGCTTTCACCACTCGGTACGGGTTGTACGAGTTCTTGGTCATGTCTTTTGGATTGACCAACGCTCCTGCATACTTCATGTACTTGATGAACAGCGTGTTCATGGATTACCTTGACAAGTTTGTGGTGGTATTCATTTATGACATTCTGGTCTTCTCCAAGAATGAGGAAGAACATGAGGAACACTTGAGATTGGTGCTGCAGAGACTTCGGGAACATCAGTTGTACGCCAAGTTGAGCAAGTGTGAGTTCTGGCTGAAGGAAGTGGCATTTCTGGGACATGTGTTGTCCAATGGAGGAGTGGCAGTTGATCCGAAGAAAGTCAGCGATGTGTTGAGCTGGAATCCACCACGGGATGTGAGCGAGATCAGGAGTTTCCTTGGGATGGCCGGATACTACAGACGGTTCATTGAAGGATTCTCCAAGATTGCTAAGCCGCTGACTGCTTTGCTAGAGAAGAATGCCGCGTTTGTGTGGACAGAGGCGTGCCAGGTCAGCTTCGAAGAGTTGAAGAAAAGGTTGACTACAGCCCCAGTGCTAGTATTGCCAGATTTGGCTAAGAGTTTCTCCATCTACTGCGATGCATCCCGTCTAGGATTGGGTTGCGTCCTTATGCAGGAGGGCAGAGTCGTGTCTTTTGCGTCCCGACAGCTGAGGAAGCATGAGCAGAACTATCCGACGCACGATCTGGAGTTGGCAGCTGTGGTACATGCCTTAAAGATCTGGAGACATTACTTGATTGGGCACAGGTGTGACATCTACACTTATCATAAGAGCCTCAAGTATGTCTTCACTCAGACAGATCTGAACATGAGACAGCGCAGATGGTTAGAACTGATCAAGGATTATGATCTGGAGATCCACTATCACCCAGGGAAGGCCAACTTGGTGGCAGATGCTCTGAGCAGGAGGAGTTATGTGAACAGGATCACTGGTCACTGTTTGCCTGGAGAACTCAGCCGAGAGTTTGAGAGGATGAGTCTGGGATTCGTCACCAGCATCACAGAGATGGCAGTGGAGCCCACACTCGAGCAGGAGATCCGGAGAGGTCAGCTGCTGGATGAGAAGATCAGAGAGATTGTGGGGAATGTTGCACTGGGAAAGGCCCCTGGATTCCGAGTTGACGATCAGGGAACTCTATGGCATGGAAAGAGGATATGTGTGCCAGACATAGCGCAGATCAGGGAGATGATTCTGAGAGAGGCACATGACTCAGCTTATTCGATCCACCCAGGCAGCACTAAGATGTATCAGGACATCAAGGAGAGATTCTGGTGGTACGGATTGAAACGTGATGTGGCGACTCACGTGGCATTGTGCGACACATGTCAGCGGGTCAAGGCAGAACATCAGAGGCCAGCTGGATTGCTTCAGCCGTTGAAGATCCCGGAGTGGAAATGGGAAGAAGTTGGCATGGACTTCATCACTGGTCTGCCCCGCACTCAGAGAGGATTTGACTCCATTTGGGTGATTGTTGATCGTCTGACCAAGGTGGCCCACTTTCTGCCAGTGAAGACCACCTACACAGGCGCCAGACTAGCAGAGTTGTACATGGAGCGAATTGTGTGCTTACACGGGGTGCCGAAGAAGATTGTGTCAGATCGTGGTACTCAGTTCACCTCACACTTCTGGCGGAAATTACATGAGTCTATGGACACGAAGCTGCACTTCAGCTCAGCTTATCACCCACAGACAGATGGTCAGACAGAGCGGACCAATCAGATACTAGAGGATATGTTGAGGGCTTGTGCATTGCAGTACGGTGTCAGCTGGGATAAGAGTTTGCCGTATGCAGAGTTCTCCTACAATAACAGCTACCAGAAGAGTCTGCAGATGGCACCGTTCGAGGCATTGTATGGCAGGAAGTGCCGGACCCCGTTGTTCTAGAATCAGACTGGAGAGAGTCAGGTCTTTGGTCCAGAAATACTCAGAGATGCAGAGCGGCAGGTGCAGGTGATCAGAGAGAACCTGAAGGTGGCCCAGTCCAGACAGAAGAGTTACGCCGATGTCAGACGGAGGGACCTCAGCTTCAGGGTTGATGATTTTGTGTACCTGAAGGTGTCACCCATGAGAGGCGTCAAGCGGTTCAATGTCAAAGGCAAGTTGGCGCCTCGTTACATCGGACCGTTCAGGATACAGGAACGGATGGGCGAAGTGGCATATCGGCTAGATCTGCCTGAGAGACTAGCCGGAGTACACGATGTGTTCCATGTGTCCCAGTTGAAGAAGTGCTTGCGGGTGCCAGAAGAGCAGATCCCGATTGAGGAGTTGAATGTTCAGGAGGACCTCACATACGAGGAGTATCCGATCAGAATCCTGGAGGTGTCAGAGAGAGTGCTGAGGAACAAGACCATTCGGATGTGCAAGGTGCAGTGGAGCCGGCATTCAGTAGATGAAGCGACTTGGGAGCGGGAAGAAGATCTCAAGTCTGAGTACCCACAGCTCTTCGCTTCTACATCCGAATCTCGAGGACGAGATTCACCTTAAGGGGGGTAGGTTTGTAACACCCAAAAATGCTCAATTTCAAATTTTTGGCATTTAAATAATTATTTAGAGCTTGCTCATATTTATTATAGGCCAAATAATAATTTTCTAAAATTTAAAATCAAATATAAGTGATAGAAACAATTATTGTTGCATTCATGCTGCTGCATTTATTTTTGTATTGCTTGTGAATCAAACAAGAATTTAAATTTATTTAAATTCAAATTTGAATCACTTTGTTTGGAGCTCTAGAAAAGTTGCTAGGCCCATAGTTCACTTCTGCTCCCTGGACTCTTCCCTGGTCCACTTTTACCCCCTCTACTTCTCCCCCGGTCCGGCCCAGCCCCTCCTCTCCTTTTCTTTTCCCGCGGCCCAGCTCTTCCCCGCGGCCCAGTACGGCCCAGCCAACAGCGGCCCAGCCACTCCCGCACTCTCTCCCACTCCTCTCACTGCCGAACGGGCCCCGCCTGTCGGGCTCGTCCCCTTCCTCCCGCCACCGAGCCGAGCTCGACTCGGCCTCGCGCCTCCGCTGCGGCCCGCGGACAGAGCCCCTCGCGCGCTGCCCCTGGACCCGCTGTAGCCTTCCACGAAGCTTCCGAGCGCCTCCCTTCCAATTAGCGCCCGCTCCTCTTCCTTCTCTGGCGCGCTCCCCTTCCTTTCTTTCCCACCGCGGTTATGGAAGGTGTGCCACCGCCGCCGGCCATGATTGGCGCAGCTGCACGCCCCGGACCCCCTCTCCAGTGCCTATTTCTAGCACCCCTCTCCCCACTCCTGAACCTCTCCCATCCCCCTCGAGCACCAAGCCTCAGCGCCCTCTCCTCCCACCGCTTCGCGTCGCCGCCGTTAGCCGCGGAGTCGATCTCCGGCGCCGCTGCCCTCTGCCCCAGCGAGAAACCGCCCAGGAGCTCCGCCCGGAGGTAATGCAGCTGTCTACGCCATCCACACTCCCCTGGTCCCTCTGATTCGAGCCTAATCGCTCGCCGTCGTTTCACAGAACCGCCGGAGCCGCCCCGCCTCGTCGTCCGCACACCTCGTCGCTGCACCGCCCCAACCAACCACACCGGGAGAGTCGCGTCAAGGTAATGGACCTTTCCCGCCCGTCCTCGCTCGTCCTTGCGCTCTGAAACCCCGTCTCCGACGCTCGCCATCGCACAGCTCCGCCGGCCGCCGCCGCACACCACCCACATCACCTTCCCGCCGTCGAGATCACCCCAGGTGAACTCGCCGTCCGTCCCCGGTGCCATAGGTGCAAACCCCGTTAAAAACCGTGGCCCGTAGCTCGATTCCGAGCTACTCCGGCGAGCTTACCACCGACACCCGCTCAGCGCCGCCGCACACCCATCCTCGCCGGCGACCAAACCCCCCCCCCCCATCGAACCCTGGCCGCCGGATCAGGATCTGACGGTCCTCAGCGCCCAGGCCGCTTGGTCAAAGTTGACCATACCGGTCAACCGTGGCGTTCTTTCGAAAGAGCCCTCCTGTTTCTTGTAAATCAACCCGCGGTCCACTCCCAGTTCAAAAGTATTTACGGTTAGGTCCTGTTTTATTCGTTTAAGCCCCTGCCCTTTTTAAAATTTGAACCCGCGGTCCAGCTTTTGCGTTTTTGCACGTTAGCCCTCCTGTTTTAATACGAAATTACGTATAGGCCCTCGGTTTTTCACAAATAAGCCCCTGGAAGTTTCAGAAACTTGCCAGCAAGTCCCTGAACCTTAGAAATGCTATAACTTTCACGTTTCGGCTCCGATTAGTGTGATTCTCGCGCTCATGTGTTCGTAGCGAAATGTAGATTATTTCTAGCTCCTATTTTTGTACTGTTTTCACTGTTTGGTGTACTGTTCTAATACAATTAATTGTGTTTGCATGTAATGATTGCTTTGGTTGCGTGCGTGATGATCGTGTCCAGTCGGCGAGCCCGTAGCTTTGGACTTCGAGTACGTTGAGGACGTGCCGGAGCAGGACTCGCAGCAGCAGCCGTACTCCGAGGAAGGCAAGTTATAGCACGGACAATCCTTGCTACCTATCTCACTTTTAATACACTGTTCATTACATACGCATGTGTCTAATACTGTTTACCATTAAGGTTGTACCTAGCATTTATTTCCCTGTCCTTGTATTTCCTATGGGTTTTTGCATATGGGTAGCATTTTGCTAGGCGCAACTACTGTCACCTTTACTTAATTGTTAATATTGACTTAATGGTCCACTTCAACTTTAATGTTAAAACTTGCTTTTTAGCAACATGGAATAGGGGGCTAGTAGCATGTGTTGTGTGCTTTGCTCTAGTGTCTCCCTCTAAGGACCGGTTCTTAAAGCGGCAACCTAGCAGCCTGTCGCCACCGCCGGAACTATAATGGCTCTGGTCTTGGTCAAGTAGCTTGTACGTCTCTAGCTTGGCAGTGGTTACCGAGGGGCCAACGGCGTTGTGGGAGGTATGGTGCTGGGTGTTCTCGGATTCCACTGAGGGCGGGAGATCCGTCGGCTAGGTCCCGTTAGACCCAGTCCCGTGTAGGAGTCTCAGCGATTGAGAACTCTGCACGTTGCGCAATATGGGTGCGATACCCGCGCTCCGGACGCCATCGACCCCCTCACGATGTGACTCCGTGGGCGTACGTCGATCTCGGTGCCTAAGTTTTCACCGCCGTATATTACTCCAGCGGCTACTGACTTGTTAGGGTGTCTTGTGAAAGCCTCGTAGCGTCCCTATGCAGTCACACCTCGGAAGTGTCGATGTGCGTGGTTGGGTGCAAAGTTCCTTTGAACTTTTACGCGACTGGTGGGTAAAGGGCGAAACCTCTGCAGAGTGTACGATCTATCATGATAGCCTTGCTCAGGGTCACGAGCGGCCTGGATCCTTTTTGATTAGAACTTGATGTTTATCAATGCTTAATGTCACTTACACTTTATTAATTTGGGATGCAACCGGGTATTCATTCACTTGTAGTAACTTGGACAATGATAAAACGAACCAACTAAAAATGCTAATGCAGTTAAGCCGAGTCTAGCTTTTTGAGCCTTCATAATCCGTGCTATACTTGCTAAGTAATTTCCATTACTTACGCTTGCTGTTATTTACTATTTTTGGGCAAATTCCCGGACGGGTAACAGATTGGAGTCAGGCTGATTATGCTGTGGAGTTTCCAGAGGATTTGCCGTACTTCTGAGCTTGCGTTCTCCCAGTCAGAGTCCCTGTGGGATTGCGGCTACGCTAGAGAGATGTATTAGTCTTCCGCTGTCCATGATTTTATTTCTGAAGCACTTTGATGTAAACGCTACTATATGATGAGAATAAAGCATTGTACTCTGATTTTTACCATATTTGTTCGCTATATGTGTCGGTGGACTTCCTGGGCACACATATGGCCACATTCGGGTTTTGGGTAAATCCGGGTGTGACATGTACGTCCCCAACCAACAATTCATACACTCGACTTGTCCCTTCTCTTTTTGCACAAGGTTGTTGGTGGCATGATGGATTGACTAAGCCACTATTAAGAATTGATTGAGAAAAGGTGATTAGAAATAGACAGCCAACTACATATCAAATCTTCCACTTTTTCTTATAAATGTTGTGCCTGCGACTATTATTCAAGAAAGCTCCACAAGTTTACTATTGTCAACAAATGCTGCTTTAATATAGGTCATTCCAGTGTTATCGCGATTACTTTTTTGTAATCCACGCACATCTGATACGTCTTTTCCTTCTTTTTTTAATTTATTTTTCCACAAGGGCACTCTTCGGTCATTCTGGCTAGGAAGGACAATTAATGCATTGATCAGGAAATATGACGCGATAAGGACTTGTTTGAAATGTATTATCTTCCCATAAAAAAACATGTGGATCGGAAACTATTGTGCTGTCAGTTCTGCTGCCGACGATCATCACAGCGAAAACTCACTTTTTTATTTGTGTAACTGAAGAAAACACCAATAATATTATAGATCAACAAAAAGTATGCAATATTGATTAGTAGATTAGATACTGATGATTTATTTAGATTAAGGAAAATATCCGATCTTTAACATTCACATGTGAATGTCTATAATCACAAAAAAAATTATTCTGACCATATAGTCAAACGATACACGAGTACTAAAACTCAACCTCAAAATTGAGGAACACAAACAACAAGGAAAGAAAAGGACTAAAAAAGACTAAGCTTTAAACTTTATATATGCTCTTTCTTCATCCTTGCTTTGGTCCTGGTGATCTCAGCCACTATCATCCCTCCCATTCAACTCTAGTACCGCCATCGACTCCAATACAACACCCTAAGAGGATAGCACCATCAAGACGCTGCCACCGCCAAAACATGTATAGGTTCTTTGGCTTTTGCCTGAGAACCTGCACTACCCTATGACCACCAATCTCCGGCCGACAGACGGGGCCGGGATGCCCCAACACCAGACACGGGACAGGAATCGCTGTCGGCTATCCACCACAGCTACTTTCAGGAGCCACCTAGGATCCCAGCATGCGGCGCCCATGGCGGGGCCGCATCCAACTCCAGCTGACCACAACAGCCACCGCCAGGAGCTATGGCCCTGGCGTGCAGACATCGACCGCTGCCGCCATGGAGTGCTGAGGACGGGCCCCGGGCAAAAGCCGAGGTGTCCCGCCGCCACAACCTCACCATGGCCGCCGGTGACCAAGCCCGACGTGCCTGCCATAGGTCCCCTCACCCGTGCGCTGCCCATGGAGTGCAGAGGATGGGTCCGGGCAAAAGCCGAGGTGTCCTGCCGCCACAACCTCGCCATGGCCGCCGGTGACCAAGCCCGACGCGCCTGCCATAGGTCCCCTCGCCCGTGCGCTGCCCCTGCAAACCTCCGCTGTCGCCGCAGGCTACGCTGCATGTGTGAGGTCGATGCAGGCCACCTCTACTACCTTGGCTAGCCGCCGCCGCAGTAGATCCAAGCGAAAGGAGCTTGAAGCGTATGATTCCGCCCTACCGCCGTCCTCCTAGCTGCCACCAGGGCTTCCGGCAGGTTACTCCAGCGGCGGCAAGATGGGAGGAGGGAGGGAGATGGGGTGGTGGAGCAAGGGCTTCGCGTGTCGCCCCGAGGAGCGATGTGGGGGAGGCTTGACGGCATAGTTAAATTAAGGTCAAAATCAAAACGAGCTACTAGTGTTCTGGTAATACGGCTCAATAGAAAGGTATTAGACAGGGATTTTACACGAAACCCAAATTAAGGTCAAAACACAAAGGAGCTAGTGGTGGTACGGTGATTGGGCAGACAAACCATCAGTTTGTTTCTTGTGAATCACAGTACGTAGAGGGTCATAACAAGCACACGCACCCACATAAAACCCTGCCCCTATGAGCGTTTTTGAGAGATTGATCCAATTAATATTGAGAATGACCAAGTCACCATAGCCGTCGTATGCAAACCACATGCACAAGGAAATAGACGGCATACTATATTCTGGTCGATGGGAGCAAAGGCGAAGATGAAAAAGTTTCCATGATGCGGCGGCGGCGGCGGTAATGCGCGACTAAGCTGGTGATTACCACTGAGGTCGAAATGGTGACGGTCAGCACCGGCCTAATTTCCTGCTGGTCTATAGTTATTGATGAACACTGCCGCCGTAATTATATCTGTGGTGAAATTTACTTTTAGTAGACACGGCAACTAGATTTATACCTGCTGCTGTCATGGACCGGTCCGGTAGTTGTGCCACTGCCAGCCATAAATCCTACCCAGTTTAGCTTTAATCCAAAATGCATTGTTTAAATTACGTCAAAATCAATCCAAGCCAGGAAATAATGACCTAGCATATTTTTCTAAAAAAAACATGGCATAGTTGCCTTGGTCAGAAGGCAACTGCTAGAGATAGAGGCAATTCAGCAGGCAGCTGAGTGCAACTGAGATAGACGGCGGACAGGTAAAGCCCCCAGGGAAATAAAATTGGCCACGTGCCCGTTTGACTTGGATTCATGCATATCACTCGTTTGCTGTCACGATCGAACAACGACAGCATATTATATATAGTTTCGTTAATAAAAAATATTGTGTCTTGTTCAGTTTGATTTCGCTCGACAAATATATTGATTACTGAAGATAATTTAGACTGCTCTTTTTCTTCTGACTTGTTCTGCGCATCGCATGATAATGACACTGGCAGAAACAGCTACTTTATTCTTGCTTTTTCCTGGACCCAATTGCAAATTTACAAGTGAAATTCAGGTAGAGGATGAGGCCGAGGAGAGAAATTGGAAACGTTCCCTTGACGCATTTGCATTGACACGATCTCAAAGTAGGAGAGGATTTGAACCCGTACTACCTACATAGCACACCAACATAACCGTGTGTGCCCATGATCGCAACATCGGTGCTTGGCAGATGCCACTATGAATATTATTTTTGTTAAACTAGATATAAGCACTTATTGTTGTCATTAAAACTATCTAAACACATCCAAAATGAAAGAGCTAACAGAAAATAATATATAGGAAATGCATGTAGTGGATAGATGCTTGAGTGTTTTGTTGTTGATGATGATGCGTCGCACTGCCGAATTATTTGACGCCTTCTTAAGCAATCTCTTTGCGCATTTTATTGTATGCCCTTACAGTGACGACAAAGATAAGGAATACCTAATGAAGCCCAATTAATATTTGTTCCGATATGATATACTTGTTGGTAGTGTTTGGTATACTACTTCTGAATTTGAATTTTCGTTGGATATGATTTCGTAGTGATACTAATTTCATGGGGTTCTAGCGGATCAACTAGAGCCGCTAAGCGTTTTCCTCTCTGCTCGCGTCGCCCCGCACGGCGACCGAGCGGTTCCCGCCAAAACCTAGCCGCCGCACCCCCCGGCCCCTCCCTCCCGCCGCGCCGCCGCCTGAGCAGGCCACCGGAAGCTCGCGCGCCCACGGGGAAGGCGGCAGCGGGGCCTTTTTCCCTCTCCGCGGAGGCTTGGGGCGGGCGCAGCCGCCGAGGCATCTCCGGAGCCCATCCATCGGCGGCGGGCATTTCCACGACGGCAGCGGCGAAGGTCGACAGGCCGGATCTGGCGACGGTGCGACGGGGGGCGCGCGTTGGTGCGTGGGAGGGCGGCGGCCGGCGCCATGTTGCGGCGGCGACGACGGATGGGCAAGCGGCCGGGGCGAGTGATGTTCGCGGTAGGCGGCGGCCGACGGGCGCTGCTTGTGGCTGGCGGCGGCCGGAGCGCTGCTCGTGGCCGGCGTGCTTGCCAGGGCGGGCGGTGGCGAGGGCGGGCGGTGGCGGTCCGCCGTGGCGAGCTGCTGGCGGCCGTGTTGGCGCTCGGGCGACAGGTTCCAAGGTGAGGGGGTGGTGCTTCTCTACGACGACGTTGGTCCGGCACCGCCTTGGTGGTGGGGTTGGGGGTTGGCTGGTGCATGATGGTGGCGTCGTGGTGGTGCTTCGGGCTGTCCCGGGCTTCTTCCGGTGGAGCCGATGAGGAGTGGGCCACTTGCCTTGCCAAGAACGTGCGTTAGGCATGGCGCTAAGTCAGGCGAAAGCCTTCACTGACGCTTCTATCAGTGGCGATGGTGGCAGCGCCCTTGTGGCGTCGTTCTCCCTGTTGGGAGCACCATTGCGAAACACCATGTCACTTACTTCACGGGGCTCTCGAGTGTGTGAACCGTCCATCTCTGGACGTGCGACGGCGATGCCTTTGGCGTCATGTCCTTCTTGGAGGCGCCGCATCTGAGGCCCGTCTTGGTTAGGCAGTGGTGGGTGGGCGGTTGGTGGTGTTGCCCGCGCGCAGCGCAGAGGAGGTTCGCGCTGGCAGGGAGGTGCAGAGGACCCATGGGTGATAGAGGCCTTGAGACGCGCATGGTGCTGTGGTGACTCCGGTGACGGGCGGGCGGAGGTGTCGCTCTCATGGCGGTTTCAAATATCTGAGTCCTTCACAGAGAAGTGCGAGGCGGTGGAAGAGGCGAGACCCCCATGCAGAGTGGTCAGGATCAGTGAGGTTCATCGGCGCCGCGACGTGAGTGTTCTGCTGATGCTCTACTGGGACTGGGAGATCGATGGTACTGTGTGTGGATGGAGGGTGATACTCCCATGGTGGAGGAGCTCGGTTTGCTGATCTGGCTTGCAGCGGGCCACGCCATTTGGTGTGGCTCATCGTTGGCGACAATGGCGCAACGCGCGGTGCCTTTCGGCTCCTCTCCCAGTTTGTGGTGGTGTAGTGTTTTGTTGGGTGCATTATTTGCGTGCGTTGTATGTGGTGGGGTGTTCGCTTCGCGTATTATGTACAATTGCTCTTCTTCTTATATGATGCGGCAGTGCTCCTGCCTTTTATTAAAAAAAACTATTTTCATGGGAAGTGGAACCTCAAATGAACGTGGAGAGCAGTGCGGCCACATAGTCGAGTCAAATATGTTTATTGCACTGAAAGGGAAAAGAAATATCTCTAAAACCACACGTATACTTGGGCGACGACCTAGCTAGGATGAACTGAAACCATGTACTTAGTTGGTCAGTACGAAACTAATACAACTCCTCAACGAAGGCAATTGACCGAAAGTGTAAGTGTTTATTAGCGTGGCGATAATTGGTAGATGACAGAGTCAATGGATTCAACACTATACCAGTGGTATTTAATATAGTATGCTACGAATATTTGGCACCTGAGCCCAATCGAGAGTCAAGGAATCTCTCTAGAAGTTCTGGACTCCTGGGTTCGGGTTTCAGTGCAAATATACAAATCTGTAGGCAAATTTCCACTTTCTGGTGGCCTAAGAAGAGTAGTATAAGACTAACATCTCTACGTTTTTTTTGTTTTCTTGTGAAAATCCTTACATTTTTGTTCGGGAATGGAACCGAAATTCCTGCAATGGGTTAAAAATAGGTTGTTGAATTATTTGTAGAAATTCTGTAGGTTGGATTTTTCTTTTTTCTTTTTTTCTTTTTTGTCTTTGGGACTTAGAATTTTTCACCTCTTGGAAAAGAAGGGGAAAAATACATTGAACTGTACTGATGATCCTAAAGGTTTCCATTGGAAATAAGTTCTCATCAATCCTGGTCATGGAAAATGAGAGCAAATACTCCTCATCTCCCAACGCCTTTTGAGGGAGAAATTTTAATGCGATACCAAAAAGTTGTTTGATTGGTTGCTTCCATTGTTGCAAGACTTTCCCAGTGAATACCAACCTCACTTTGGCCTTATTGATGCAAAGGATCCACAGCGCGTGGTGCAACGGGCTCACATGTTAGGCCCTGTTTGGTTCCCGACTAAAGTTTTAGTCCCGTCACATCGAATAAAAGAATGCTAATTAGAAGTATTAAATATAGAATAATTAAAAAATACATTACATAAGCGATGACTAATTTACTATACGAATTTATTAAGCCTAATTAGTCCATGATTAGACAATATAATGCTACAGTAATAATTTGATAATCATGTACTACTTATAGGTTAATTAGGCTTGTTTGGTTCGTCTCACGGAGTAGATATGACTTATGCAATTAGTTTATGTTTAATGCTTCTAATTGTCACTTATTCGAGGGACTAAACTTTAGTCCCTATGATCCAAACACACTATTAGTCTGAAAGAAAAATGATCTGCATCGGCAGCAGCCCCCAATCAGAAAACTCATCGATCTTAGTTTGCATCATAACTGCTGGCTACGAAAGGCTCTCTTCGTTTTCTCAAATATGGTTTTCGCCTAAGGGGCTGTTTGGATCCGCATGTCAAGAGCAAAAAATAGCAAAATTTTTGCCCTCAAGAAAAGATGGTAAAAGTTTTACCATTAGGGGTGTTTGGATCCAATGACAAAACTTTTGACAAAAACCCATTTAAGCCCCATTATCCCTCCTATCCCCTCTTTCCCCCCACCATCTCCCACCGGCTCTCCATTTATACGTGTGGACCCAACTATGAACAATGAACTTTACCAACTCGAATGAAAATGTCAACAAGCCATCACTCAACACGTCAGGAGCAAAACAAAACAGGAATAGCGGGTAGTAAAATGACATACTCTTATGGTACAACGGGCATGAAAGCACAATGTAAAACCAGAAAAATTAAATATGAAAAAAAGAAGCAAAGGAGTCAAATCTTGATATTGTATAGGTGGTCATCAAAACTGTAAACCTGCTGCACAGACTAGCTAAGCATAGAGCCAACAAATAATTTATCACCATATCAAGTCAGCCCTGTTTACTTCGTTTCGACAATCACCGATCGTTCCAGTTGCCAAGTGCAGCATACCCTGCCAAGGACTTTGGCTTCCCATCAAGAAATTTTTCTGTCAAACTTGTTGTGAGAACATGTAATCTACTAAATCACACACTCGCGTTTCCTAAAACCTTCATTTTCAGCATCATCATCTGACAACCCTTCATCACTGCAAAATTGCAAACCTCGGTGATCAGGATATATTACAAGTACAACAAAGTGCTAGTAGATCATAGGAATACAGAAGACATGTATGCATTTGTCCCACTCATGTTAAGATAAAGGCTGAAGCTTAAAACTAGCAAGTTTCAAACTAATGAGAGCAAATCAAACAAAGACACCGCAAATCAAGCAAAGACACAACCGTTTCAATAAAGGCGATACATATTCTGGGAGGCACAATAATGTACAGGGAGAATAGAATTATTGGACCATACCTTGTTTCAAACTCCCTTATCTCGAAAAGATCATTTATCTATTGTACAAATCATTGGCTAGTTGATCTCGAAATGTATTCATGTTGTGATCTTCATCCAATGCTCCCGTGTCCCATCTACGTGGTTGTGACATTGATGCCTCAATCGGAACATAATGCTCATCACGGTCACAACGATCAAAGTCGCCATCCAGGAGCTTACTCTCTCTAATAAAATTATGCAATGTCATGCATGCTACAATTATTTGGGTTTGCTTTGCCAGTGGCTAGCTTGGCACTTTCAACAACATCCTCCACATCTGTTTCAAAACTCCAAAGGACCTTACCACAAAATTTCTAAGTGAAGAATGAGCAAAATTGAAGGTCTCTTTCATACCTCTCGGCATTGTGCCATTACGATACTCCGGTAGATGGTATTTTGTCCCCTTGTAAGGTGCAACATACCCTGCACGATTTAGATATCCCGAGTCCACTAGGTAGTACTTCCCTACAAAATCAATTATGTGTTAATACCAAAACCAACAAAAAGACAACACATGCTGTGTACTTGTTGCATAGATCGGTATTATACCAGGAGGTGGATGTGGAAACCTTTCTTTGTACTTGTTGGTGGCATCATTGAACACTCTCATGTCATGTACTGATCCCGACCATCCAGCAAGCACAAATGTGAATCTCATGTCAAAGTCGACAACAGCAAGTACATTTTGTGTTGTGTGTCTCTTTTGACAAAGATATTGAACCATTTTATCATCTAACTTCCACATGAGCTCCATCAATTGCCCCTATACAATCATCGAAGTGTGGCCTGAATCTATGAATTTTCAACCATTGATGTATTGTCTTGAATTCCAGGTCCACTAGCCAAATTATATCAGCAGCTAGTTTCACAAGGGATTTTAAAACTTTTCCAAAGTTGCGGTGCATCGTCTCTGATGACCTATCTAGTCGATTATTGAAAGCATCTAGGCCCCTAATTTATGTTTTGGTAATTAATGACAATCAAAATGGACTAACAATTTCATTGAGATATGAGAATAGGTTAGTCCTTGGGATTGGATGAGCTCTTGCGGTATGTCATGATCGTGATGGGTGTGATAAGGACTGAAAGGAGCTAAAGGCAAAGGTATAAGATAGGGTGTTCTATTTTACCGGTCAAGTGGTGTTTAGTGGATGAACATTGACCAGATTATAGGCTAGATAGCCGTACTATCAAGAGGGGTCAATCTCCTTGGCTTGATGAGTCCATGGTGCCATTTTGCTCAAATAATTGCATTGCATGCATGAGGAATAACAACGTTTGAGAAAGTGGGAAAAACAAGAAGCGAAAACTAACCTGTGGAGGGCTCACTGCGTCCTGGTGGACTGTCCGCCTGGTCAGTGGCGGACTGTGTGGGGGGTCCGGACAGTCCGCGTCCAGGTGTGTCGGACGGTCCGCAGGCTTTTTCGTGTGATAATTTTGTCTAAGTATGAAATGTGCTCGGCTGGAAAAATGAGAGGCGGACTGTTCGGCCATGAATGGCGGACTGTCCGGAGTACAAAAGATATGTGGCGGACCGTTTCGGCGGATCATCAACACAGAAGCGTTTCCGAGCGTTCTAGAAGACTTTTGTGAGGCGGACGGTCCACAGACAAACTTGTGCGAGTTTCTCTTGGCCTGGCGGACGGTGCGCGCCTATTTGGCGGACGGTCCACGTGTCCTTAGCGGCTAGTTCTGACACCGTCTGACACACGTTGTAGCCGTTGGTTTTGAAGGGCGGACGGTCCGCCAGGTGTGAGGCGGACAGTCCGCCAATACCCTATTTTGAACGTAACGGCTAGATTTCGAGGGGGTGAGTATATATACTCCACCCCCGGGGTTGGGAAGGTTCTCTTGGCCCATTTGAAAGCTTCCTTGACACATTTGAGCATTCTCCATCCTTTCTCTGACTCACTTGGTTTAGTGGTTGCATCTTTGTGAGATTGAGAGGATCCTAGTGCATTGCATCAAGAGTTTTGAGCTTGTGGCACTAGGGAGACTTCAAGCAAGGTCATTGATTTGTTACTCTTGGAGGTTGCCGCCTCCTAGATGGCTTGGAGCTGGTGATTCCATCGAGCACTTAAGGAAGATTGTGAAGTTGCCGTGGAAGTTGGTTGTGAGAGGTCATTGTGCTCACCTCGCCGGAGCGGTGAAGAGCAACTCTAGTGGAATCGAGATTTGGAGCGGTTCTTTGGTTCTAACCGGCTCATACATCAAGTGGAGACTTGATAGAGGAGCGATTGAACATTGAATCCATCTCAACGTGGATTAGGGGTGACCGGCAAGTCACCGATACCACGGGATAAGTTCTTGTGTCACTTGTTCTTATTGCTTGCTTATTGTCTTGATTATTTACTTGAAGCAAGTTAATTTCATAGAGATTGATTCTTATCTTGTCACCCTAGGTTGCAAAACAATAAACATAGGCTTAGAATAGCTAGAGATTTAATTCCCCTTTTGGTTCTAATCAAATTTCTCTAGTGTTGTGATTGAAGTTTTAAAACCGCCTATTCACCCCCTCTAGTCGGTAATCCTAGATCCTACAAGTGGTATCAGAGCTAAGTACTCCCTAATCAAGGATTTAATCATCCCAGAGTAGGATTAAAATGGCTAGAGAGAACAAAATGAAGCAAAGGAAGATTCCTTACTTTGATGGGGAAAATTATGATTATTGGAAGACTAGGATGACAACCTATCTAAGGACGGCCAGAAGAAAAGTTTGGGGGATTGTTGAGGAAGGGTTTGTCATCCTAGACAAAAATGTCAAGACCGAAAGAGATTTAGAGAATGAGGACCTTAATGAGGAAGCATTGTGCATATTGTGTGAAGGTCTATCTATTGATCAATTCAACCGTGTCAAGGGCATTACAAGTGCAAAAGATGTTTGGAATAAGCTTGCGGAAATCTATGAGGGAACATCCTCGGTTAAAGAAGCCAAGCTCTATGTGCTCCAAGGAAAATTCAATGAGTTTACAATGAAGAAGGATGAAGACATTTCAATCATGTTCAATCGGTTAAATGAAATTGTGAATGAGCTAAAATGCCTTGATTATGAGGTGTCGGATCGAGACTTCTCTCGCAAATTTCTTAGGAGTCTCCCGGAGAAATATGAGACCATTGTCACAATGTTAGTGAGAGAAGACTTGAAGAAATACACTCCTACAGAGGTGCTTGGTGAAGTGCTCACACATGACATCTTCAAGTAATCTCAAAAGGAAGCTCATGGTCAAACAACAAATGAAGAGAAGAATAATATTGCTCTCAAGGCCAAAGCTATTCAAGAAGAAGAAACACATTGTGAAAATGATGAAGATTCGGATGAAGAAATGGCTCTCACTGTTAGGAGGCTCCAAAAGGTTCTTGAGAAGAATAGATTTGGCAAGAGAAATAGGTTCTCAAAGAAGAATCCATTTGAAGGCAAAGAGTGCTTCTCTTGTGGGGAGATTGGGCATATATGAATAAATTGCCCAAACAAGAAAGAGGGCAAAACAAGTAATAATAAGTACAAGAAGAGTGAGAAAAAGAAGAATAAGTACTACAAGAAGGAGAAGAATGGGCAAGCCTACTTTGTTGAGTGGGACTCCGAGGCAAGCTCCGATAAGGAAGAAGAGGAAGTCAAGCCTTCGAAGAGTCTTGCCGGAGTTGCAATTAAGGAAGCCCCATCACTCTTCTCCAAGCCATATTGCCTTATGGCCAAAGGTACATCAAAGGTAATAATCAATGATGAGGAGAGTGATAGTGATGATGATAATGATGATGATGAAAATGCTATATCCTATGAATATCTTGCTAATTTAGTTATAAAATCCGATGAAAAATTGCGCAAGGAAAAGGCTAAGTTGAGGGATTTAGAATTGACGAATATTTCAATTCAAAATCCTATGAGGAGCTAAAGATTTCTCATGGCAACCTAAAGGAATCTCATGACACTCTCAACACATCATAGGAAATTCTTAAAGGAAAGCATGAGGAGCTTAAGGAAGCTCACAACGCTCTCCTTGCGCAAGAGGCCAAAGGAAAACTTGTTGCTAACATCGATACTTGTAAAACATGTATATCTTGCTCAACTAACACCTCTTGTAGCACAAGCACAAGCTCTTGCACTAGTGGAAAAGATTCAAGAAAAGCACCTTTCTTATTATTGGAGAATGAATCATTGAAGAAAGAAGTGGAGTGTTTGTCCAAGGATCTTGTCAAATGGTTTGGAAGTCAAGTCAAATTCAATCCTTGTTGGACAAGTCAAAAATTCACATTGAACAAGAATGGTATTGGTTATTTGCCCAAGCAAGGGAAGTCAGCTTTCATTCCCAAGAAGACCACTTATGTGCCATCAAGTGTGACATTGCAAGAAGCTAAATTCACGAAATGCCACATTTGCAAGACAAAGGTAGATGTGAATCACAAGTGCAAGAGCAAGAAGACCGTATCCTTTGATCCATCTTACATTCTTAAGAAAGATTCAAAGGGTGTTGTATGTGCTAAATTTGTTGGTCGCTCTATGGATAATACTAGATTGAAATCCATTTGGGTGCCTAAAGTTATGATCACTAACATTGAAGGACCCAAGAAAAGTTGGGTACCTAAAAGGAAGTGATTCTCTTGTGTAGGTAAATTACAAAGCCGGAGGAAGACATTGGGTAATTGATAGTGGTTGTACAAACCACATGACTGGTGAAGAGAAAATATTCTCATATCTTGATGAAGATATCTCCGACTTTGATAATATTACTTTTGGTGATGATAGCAAGGGAGGTGTTAAAGGCATTGGTGACATTTCTATCTCTCAAGATTATAAATTATCAAATGTCTTGTTAGTTGATTCTTTAAATTTCAACTTGCTATCCATTGCTCAACTTTGTGATAATGGCTATAGATGTTCATTTACTAGTGATGAATTTGTTGTGACAACTCTTGATGAAAAGGAAACTATTTTCAAGGGCTTTCGTCATGATAGTTTATATCTTGTGGACTTTTCATCTAAAGAGGCAAATCTCTCAACTTGTTTATTCTATAAAGCCTCAATGGGTTGGTTATGGCATAGAAGACTAGGTCATGTTGGCATGAGACAACTAAATAAATTGGTTAAGCATGATTTAGTCCTTGGCTTGAAAGATGTCAAATTTGAAAAGGACAAATTATGTAGCTCTTGTCAAGCCGGCAAGCAAGTTGCAAATTCTCATCCAACCAAGAGTGTTATGTCCACCACAAGAATCTTTGAATTATTGCATATGGATTTATTTGGGCCTACAACATATAGAAGCATTGGTGGTAATAGTTATTGTCTTGTGATAGTGGATGACTTCTCCAGATTCACATGGGTATTTTTTCTTCATGACAAAGCCGATGCTTGTGATATATTCAAGAACTTTGTCACTAGAGCCGAAAATGAGTTTGAGCTCAAGTTGAAGAAAGTTAGGAGTGATAATGGTAGTGAATTCAAAAACACACGTGTGGAGGAGTTTTGCAATGAGAAAGGGGATCAAACATGAATTCTCAACCACACATACACCGGAATAAAATGAGTTGGTTGAGAGAAAGAATAGGATATTGATTGATATGGCAAGATCAATGTTAGCCGAGTATAATGTTTCGGATTCTTTTTGGGCCGAGGCTATCAACACCGCTTGCCATTCTTCAAATAGGCTATATTGTCATTGGTTTTTCAACAAGACCCCCTATGAATTGCTTGTTGGAAGGAAGCCAAATATATCTTATTTTAGGGTCTTTGGATGCAAATGCTATATTTTGAGGAAAAGTTCTCGATTATCCAAGTTCCAACGCAAATGTGATGAGGGATTCTTTCTCGGATATTCATCTAGTAGCAAAGCCTATAGAGTTTACAATAAATCCAAGGGTTTTGTTGAAGAAGCTTATGATGTTCAATTTGATGAAACTAATGGGTCACAAGATGAGAAAGGCAACTTGGATGATGTGAGAGGTGATAGTTTAAAAGAGGCCAATAAGAATATGGATGTTGGGGACATTCTACCAAGAGAAGAAGAAGATGATGATGATGAAGAGCATATTATCTCCACTCAAGAAAATGCTTCTTCATCTCAAGACCAAGGGATTGTCAACACAAATAAAAATGAGTCACCTCAAGACAATGAGCAACCGGCCTCATCTACATCATCCTCTACATCCCCTCAAGACCAAGTTGTTCAACCAAGAACTCATGGTCAAGTCGCCAAAGATCACCCCATTGATCAAATTGTAGGTGACATTAGTAAGGGTGTTCAAACTTGATCTAGCATTGCTTCATTTTGTCAACATTATTCTTTTGTATCTTTTCTTGAACCTAAACGTGTAGATGAAGCTCTTGATGATCCGGATTGGGTGATGTCCATGCAAGAAGAATTAAATAACTTCACCCGGAACAAGGTTTGGAATTTGGTGGAAAGGCCCAAGAATTACAATGTCATTGGCACTAAATGAGTTTTTCGCAATAAAGAAAATGAAGATGGTATTGTTGCAAGAAACAAGGCAAGATTGGTTGCTCAAGGCTACACTCAAGTCGAAGGTTTGGACTTTGATGAAACCTTTGCTCTCGTATGAGAGGCTTAGGAATTTTCTCATCTCAAAGGGATTCAAAATTGGAAAGGTTGACGCTACATTGTTCACTAAGAAAATTTGAAATGACATCTTCATTTGTCAAATTTATGTTGATGATATCATCTTTGGGTCCACAAATGAAGCTTATTGTGAAGAATTTGGTAGAATGATGTCAAAGGAATTTGAAATGTCTATGATTGGTGAATTAAGCTATTTCCTTGGTCTTCAAATTAAACAATTGAAGGAAGGCACATTCGTTTGCCAATCTAAATATGTGAAGGACATCTTGAAGAAATTTAGTATGGAGGATGCAAAACCCATCAAGACTCCAATGGCTACAAATGGACATCTTGATCTTGATGAGGGAGGTAATCCGGTTGACACTAAGCTTTATAGGCATATGATTAGTAGTTTGCTTTATCTTACCGCATCTAGGCCCGATATTATGTTTAGTGTGTGCATGTGTGCTAGATTTCAAGCCACTCCTAAGGAATGTCATTTGACCGCCGTTAAAAGAATCTTAAGATACTTGAAATTTACTCCTAATATTGGTCTTTGGTATCCAAAGGGTGCTCAATTCGATTTGGGTTGGCTATTCGGATTCGGATTATGCCGGTTGTAAAGTTGATAGGAAAAGCACTTCTGGGGGTTGTCAACTTCTTGGGTGTTCTCTTGTATCATGGTCTTCAAAGAAGCAAAATTCCGTGGCTCTTTCTATCGCCGAAGCGGAATATATATCGGTGGGAAGTTGTTGTGCTCAATTACTATGGATGAAGCAAACACTTCTTGATTATGGTGTGAAATTCAATGAAATTCCTCTCTTATATGATAATGAAAGTGCTATAAAGATTACAAACAATCCGGTTCAATATTCTAGAACCAAGCACATTGATATTCGGCATCATTTTGTTAGGGATCATGTAAGGAAGGGAGATATCAAGATTGATGGAGTAAGCACAAATGATCAATTGGCGGATATATTCACAATGCCTTTGGATGAATCAAGGTTTTGCAAATTGAGGAACGAGCTTAATGTCATTGACATATCAAATGTGGCTTGAAATTTAGAACATATGATTTGTTTACTTGCTTTCTAACCCTTTAATTTTCTTAGTCATGTCTCTATTTTGGTTGCATCATATTCTTCATATATCCATCCATGGTTCATGGTTCTATCTCTGAGAAATTGATGGTCACAATCTTCACATGACATCAAAGGATTTTTGGAAACGAATATGGGTAGCAAAGTCAAAAGAAAGTGCAAAGAAAATGGTCTCGGGGGCAGTTTTCTGGTCAGGCGGACCGTCCGCTCAGAGCAGTGGCGGACCGTCCGGGGTCCCGGACAGTCCGGCCAAAGGACCGCGGACAGTCCGCGTGGGGCTTATTGCAATTGACAGAACCAAAAATCTACTGAACTGGTGGCGGACAGTCCGCGCCTAAACAGGCGGACAGGCCACGAGGCTCGGGTAAAGTGTGGACCCACTATCCCGCGGCTGTATACATCAAAGGAACACTCCCTTCGCCCCCAAACAGATCAGGACACCTCCACCTCTCTTCTTTCTCCCATCTACATCAAGGAAGAAGCCATTGTTGAGGGGGAGCCCTTGGAACTTTGACGGACCGTCCGAAGCTCGTCCCCGGACTCTCCGTGACTTCCTCCGCCATGTCCTCTCGGTATTTCATTGATTCAACTCTTGGTTTTCTCGGATTTCACTCCTAAGGCATGGTTAGGGTTTGAGATTGGATTTCGTTTTGATCCATGGATTCATGCAAACAACTAGGCGAATATGTTGATAGAGTCATGGAGAGCATATGTTGATGATTTGGTCAAGTTTCATGGGTTAAATATGTAGATCAATCCAAGTTTGTGTATGGTCGCTGGGCTGTTCGTACTGAACAGAGCCTGGCGGACCGTCCGTCGGCTGATGGCGGACATTCCACCAGTGCACTGTCAGCAGCGACAGCACCAACAACCTATCAAGCTTTGAATTGGTTTCTCATATATGATCTGTTGATGGTTATTGTTGAATTATTTTGGCAGTGCTAGTGGATCAGGCAGGAGGGGCTGAAAGACAACTATCAAGAGGCCAAGGCGGCACGTTTTTGATGACAGTGATGATGATTATGAAATCAGTGAAGAGGAGGAATCACATGTTGCTAGTGAGATGGAGGTAGAAGAAAGTGAGGATGACTTGGTTGATGTGAATGCCAACAAGGGGTGTAGGCATTGGACTCCTACCAACTATAGAGCTGATCGTGCTGGAAATCAGTATGAGTTTGCCAGGGACACAAATGACTTATTCTTTCACACTCAGGTCCAGCAGGAGGTTTTCTATGGCCACATGTTGAAGAAAGTTGTATTCAAGCACAAAATGATCAACCTCTACTATATGGGTGAGAAGGTGGTTATGAGTGGTCTAGTGCCACAACTTGAGGCCCTGAGGCTTACTGATTTTCTAGAGCATAAGTGCGATTGGGACAACACAATCATCAGGAAGTTCTATGCTACAGTAGAGGTGGATATGATTGAGAAGAGACTTGTGTGGATGACCGCGAAAAGGAGATATGAGGCCACATTTGTTGAGTTTGTGGAGGTAAATAAATTAGACTACACTTTTCTCACCACTGATCCCACATATGACATTCTTGATGAGAATCCATTGGAGGTGGATGAGATTGTGAGGTTCTATGAGCCAAACAGGACGGGCATCAACAGGGTGTATGAGAGGATCACTGGTCTCAGGCACAATCCAGCAGTCCTGCTAAAGATTGCCAAGACCACAGTGCTCCCAAGAGTGGCTACAAAGAGGCTTTTGTTGGATGGCATAGAAACTTTGTTAAGCTTGTCATGGCCGGTGACAAAATTGATGTAGTCAACTTGATCATGGGTCAAATTCTGGATAAGAAGACTAACTTTGAGATAAATCTTTACTTTGCTCCATACATCATGTCTCTTATTCTGGCAAAGACCAAGTTCAGGGGCCCTTGCAATGAAAAACATACACTCTACAGTCCTTTCAATAATGACAGAGGGTTTCTTCAGAGGGATTTGACTGCCTACCTTCCTGGTGATGAAGATGAAGCATGGGGGGATGCAGGATATGAAGAAGAAGAGGAAGCAGGGGGAGCAGGAGCAGCACATGCACCCATGACACCACCACCACCACCACCACCTGCAACTCAGCCACAGGCAGCAACACAGTGGGCACCACCTCAGGGCTATTTTGACCCCTACTTTGCCTCCGTGCAGCAGCACATGACCTCTCAGTTCCAGCAGATGCAGACTGGCTTTGAGGCTCACTTTGAGGCTTATGGGCAGCAGATCAACAACTCTTTTCAGACTATGCAGTATGGCATGCAGCAGCAGTTTGATGCTATGAATGCCCAATTTGATCAGCTGGCCCTTTCTGAGCAGGACATCATGGCAAGACAGTAGCAGCTCGAGCAGGACTTAAATGATTTCAGTGGTCACTTCTACTCTATCTACCCTTGGCCTCCTCCACCGCCTCAGCAGGACTAGAGCTCCCTTTTTGGGTCATTTGATGACAAAGGGGGAGAAATTGAAGAAGTGATGAAGTGGAGCTCATTGAAGATCATGATCATGGATGGAGCATGAAAACATTTGCATTTGCATATTTACTTTTGGCATTGCATGAACCTTGGTGTGTAATAATTAGTACTCTTTGTGTGGTTTGCTTGTGAACTATGGTTTATGATGCTTAATCTTATGGTGTGAACTATGATGTGTTGGCAAAATCTATGCTTGATAATTTGAGGGAAAATTTGAGGCTAATGCTATCTTGTTTTTTATAAGCTTTGTTATATATATATATATACATATATATATATGTTCTTGTGCCTCAATTTTCAGTTGTAGGGGAAATTCCGCCAAAATTCATAATCAAATATATCAAATGAATGCACTCATGCACATATGTAGGGGGAGTTCTCCTATTCTTCGGGTTTTCAAAATCATTCACTCTATCTATTCCTATAATCTCAAATGAAAGGAGTAAGTGATTTCAAAACCCACAACTTATCTCATATCACTTCTTAAAATGGTTGTCATCAATTACCAAAAAGGAGGAGATTGCAAGCATCTAGGCCCCTAATTTATGTTTTGGTAATTAATGACAATCAAAATGGACTAACAATTTCATTGAGATATGAGAATAGGTTAGTCCTTGGGATTGGATGAGCTCTTGCGGTATGTCATGATCGTGATCGGTGTGATAAGGACTGAAAGGAGCTAAAGGGAAAGGTATAAGATAGGGTGTTCTATTTTAACGGTCAAGCGGTGTTTAGTGGATGAACATTGACCGGATTATAGGCTAGATAGCCGTACTATCAAGACGGGTCAATCTCCTTGGCTTGACGAGTCCATGGTGCCATTTTGCTCAAACAATTGCATTGCATGCATGAGGACTAACAACGTTTGAGAAAGTGGGAAAAACAAGAAGCGAAAACTAACCTGTGGAGGGCTCACTGCGTCCTGGCGGACTGTCCGCCTGGCCAGTGGCAAGCGTTCTAGGGGGTCCGGACAGTCCGCATCCAGGTGTGGCGGACGGTCCACAGGCTTTTTCCGTGTGATAATTTTGTCTAAGTATGAAATGTGCTCGGTAGGAAAAATGAGAGGCGGACTGTCCGCAGTACAAAAGATATGTGGCGGACCGTTTCGGCGGACCATCAACATAGAAGCGTTTCTGAGCGTTCTAGAAGACTTTTGTGAGGCGGACGGTCCGCAGGCAAACTTGTGCGAGTTTCTCTTGGCCTGGCGGATGGTGCGCGCTTGTTTGGCGGATGGTCTGCGTGTCCTTAACGGCTAGTTCTGACACCGTCTGACACACGTTGTAGCCGTTGGTTTTGGAGGGCGGACGGTCCGCCAGGTGTGAGGCAGACAGTCCGCCAGTACCCTATTTTGAACGTAACGGCTAGATTTCGAGGGGGTGAGTATATATACTCCACCCCCGGGGTTGGGAATGTTCTCTTGGCCCATTTGAAAGCTTCCTTGACACATTTGAGCATTCCCCATCCTTTCTCTCACTCACTTGGTTTAGTGGTTGCATCTTTGTGAGATTGAGAGGATCCTAGTGCATTGCATCAAGAGTTTAAGCTTTGTGGCACTAGGGAGACATCAAGCAAGGTCATTGATTTGTTACTCTTGGAGGTTGCCGCCTCCTAGACGGCTTGGAGCTGGTGATTCCATCGAGAACTTCAAGAAGATTGTGAAGTTGCCATGGAAGTTGGTTGTGAGAGGTCACTGTGCTCACCTCGCCGGAGCGGTGAAGAGGAACTCTAGTGGAATCGAGATTTGGAGCGGTTCTTTGGTTCTAACCGGCTCATACATCAAGTGGAGACTTGATAGAGGAGCGGTTGAACATTGAATCTATCTCAACGTGGATTAGGCGTGACCGGCAAGTCATCGATACCATGAGATAAGTTCTTGTGTCACTTTTTCTTATTGCTTGCTTATTGTCTTGATTATTTACTTGAAGCAAGTTAATTTCATAGAGATTGATTCTTATCTTGTCACCCTAGGTTGCAAAACAATCAACATAGGCTTAGAATAGCTAGAGATTTAATTCCCCTTTTGGTTCTAATCAAATTTCTCTAGTATTGTGATTGAAGTTTTTAAAACCGCCTATTCACCCCCCTCTTGTCGGTAATCCTAGATCCTACAATTATCCGCTTGTCTGACTGACTGAGGTGCGCCAACCATCCAAAGGAACATTCCTAAGGCCTCTATAGTATTAGACTTTGATGTTGACTTCAGGCCATAAGATTGCACTAACAGGTCATGTAGTTTATCAAACATTGGTCTTGTCATTCTAAAATTTTGTAACATTCAGTGTCATCATCTAAATTCCTCATCACCCATTCTTCACCACTTTCAGGGGCTTTCTTCCTCTTATTTTTGTGCATATAAGTGTCAAGATACATACCAAAAAAGATGATCGCATCCCATGACTTGCTTCTCATGCTCAGCATCCTCCAGCAACAGGTTGACAACCTCTTCGTCACTTGAATCCAACTGACCAGCCAAATCCTGAAATCCAACAAACAGTAATGGATCAGCAAAATAAATTTCAGAAATATATTTTGGATAACAGAGAAATAAATATAGTTCAGACATTGACATAGTTCAACACACATAGAAATATATTTCTAACAGAGAAATAAATATATTTTAGAAATAGTTCAGACATTGACATAGTTCAACACACATAGAAATATATTTCTAAGAGAGAAATAAATATAGTGCCACACAATTATTACATAGTTCAGGCACACAGTTCAATATGCTACACTAATCCAGATTTTTTTCCTTGCAATATCTTCTCAGGAACGCCACCCTGCCTTCTGGTGTCTCTAGGTTAATGAAAAACTTCATGAGTGCCTCATCTTTGCAGATATGGGAGACTGCATAAAACTCTGAACTCTTTCATCTAACCCAGCTTGTCTTGCCAACTGTTGCTCTTGTTTAATTGCCTCAGCATGTTCTTGTTTGCTCCCAAGTTTCTTCAAATATTGATTCCTTTGAGCTGATTGCTTAGCAGACATGTTAAGGTATTGCTTGATGACATTGACCATAGGGCTATTGCTGTTCTTGACAGGACTATCTGCAGTAGACCTTGTACTTGTACTGCTGCTCCTTTTTTGGCCGCTGGAACTCATAGGGCTGTTTTCAGTTTCTTGAAGCTGTTCTTCCTCTTCCTCATATTCCTGTTCCTCATCTTCATACAACTCCTCTTCCTCTGCTTGGCCAGGAACAAATCCAGTCGATCCATCAATAGCTACATTGTGGAAACAGTGCTCTAGCAATTCAAAATAATCAGGAGGTCCCCACTTTAGTTTCTTGAATTCTGGACATTCCTGGAAAACAGGAAGAACACCACACAATTAGAATGGCTATAAGTATAATTCAATTTTGCACAATTGAAATGCAAAATATAATTACCTTTGTCTTTGTATCCCACCATTATTGACTTGCAGTAGGCCATCCTCTTTCATCATGGCCTAAACCACTGTCAGTGTGCATATCTTTTATGAACCCATACATCGGTTTGAGAGTCCTTATTCGCCCACGAAGCTGCTTCCTATCATGCCTTAAGCGTGTTGCGCAGTAGTACTTTGCCTCAAGCTGCTTGTACCCATCTCTAGTCATGATTCCTTTGTTGTAATTACCCAACCCAATTTGCTCAGAGAGGAATTGAAGCAATAAAGTAATATTGGCATTTGACCAATTTGCCTTGTCAGTTTTCTTTGCAACTTTTTTCCCCTTTTGTCAGTCTACATCAATATGCATCACAAGAACATATCAACAAGAGTAGCTAAAAATAGAAATGAATCATGCTAGACTCCAATAATGCCAACCGCAACCAACTGACCAAGAGAATAATTTCACACGCAACCAACAAAACTAGTGAGTTGTCATCAAAACAGATATATTGGGGCAAGGCCAAATCAAATAATCCAACCAATCTACACAACATCAAGAGGCAATGACATGAGAGCACCATCTACACAACATAACTTTAACTATTCCATTGGATGCTGCAAAACAGGAAAAATGTAACCAATTGCAATCAAGCTCATCTAATGCAACCAAGCATCAAGCACATTGTTCTGCAATCAAGCTCATCTAATACAACCAAGCATCAAGCATCAACCAACCATCAAGCACCAAGCACCAAGCATCAAGCATGGAAATACCTGAGTAATGTCCTGCACGTCATAGTCATCCTCAAGCTTGTTGTCATCGCTGTCGCCGTGCCAGGCACGACCATCGTGTCGAGCGCTGCCGAGAGAGGTCGCATGTCCTGGAGCAGCAGGACCAGGTGGCAACCCACCACCACGACCTCAGATGCGGCTGGACGACGGCCCTCCACCTCTACCGCATGGTCTGCGAAGGCCAACTGTGTGGATGGGGCCTCCTGTGCCACTGTGGGGTGGAGGGTCATGAACGGACCTCCTGCTCCCGAGGTTGGACTGCAGCACGTTTTGGTAGGTCAACTGGTGTGGCCATCCTTCCGTCGGCGAGTTGAGGGTGAGACCTTCCATGCCCAGACGAGAAACCAAGTTGGACATCTGCGTCTGGGGCGTCCGGGCCGCGTCGTCAGAGTAGAAGTCGAATCCGCCGTTGTGGGAGTACGGATCTGGCTGGGAGAAGAAATCCCAGGTCCCGTCAGCCCCAAATCGGGCCATCTCCGGCGGTGATTTTGTCTCGGCGATGACGGCCTTGGAGACGGCGACGACAGTGGAGGAGGAGGAGGGTTGACGACGGCGGTGGATGAGGAGGAGCTACGGGGCGGTGGTAATTGTGGAGGAGCTGAGGGGCGGTGGTGGTGGAGGAGGAGGGTCGACGACGGAGGTGGAGGAGGAGGAGGGTTGGTGATGGCGGAGGAGCTGCGGGGCGGTGGCGGGGGTGGCGCTGGCGGCGCGCTCGCATGCGGGGTCGGGGGAGAGACGTGGGTGGGGATAGGGTTGGTGCAGGTGGGGCTGGTGCGGGTGGGGACAGGGATTTTGCCTTTTTGTCCAATTTTGCCACAATGTTGAGCTAAAACATTTTTGCCATCTCATTTTTTATTTGTCCTTTTGTCATGGGGGTGTTTGGAGACAAATGACAAAAAAGGCAAAAATGGATGCCATTTCCCATTTGCCCATGGATCCAAACATCCCCTGACGGGCGGGGTTGGACGTGGGTACACGGGCGGGTAGAGAATATTGATGGTGAAAAAAACAAACCGGCAAAACGGTGAAAAGTGGCTGGAACGTCAAATTTTTCCCATCTTTTCCCACATCTTCCTGTGGCAAAACCCTGGCAGGTGGGTCCTTTGTGAGGGGTGGGTGTGGGGTTTTTTGGGTGGAGAGTGTTTTCAATTATCTAGGATCCTTATAGTATTGATTTTTCCCACGTCTTCACGCGGCAAAACCCTGGCCGGTGGGTCCTCTGTGAGGGGTGGGAGCCAGCATGGCGGCCGACGGGATGGAGACTTCATCCCACCTACCTATCACTCATCTCCACACTGGATGCGCAAGGGAGCTCACCATGGGGCGTTGCAGCCATGCTGGAATCCGATCCCGCCGTCCTCCGGCAGCAGATCGCGTCAAGATTCCTGCCGGCGACGCGCTCCACTCCAATGCCACAGCGCCGCTGCAAGGGAAGCCATCATGGTCGTCATCACCGCCGTTTTCCTCCCCTTCACGGGGACGTACAGATCTGGTGAAGGAGAGGGTGGGCAGGAATCGAGTAGATGGGCGAGGTGGCTGGTGGACGGGGAGGGGAGGGGGCGGCCACGAGGCTTGCGGGATGAGGAATTGGTGCCGGTGCTCCATCACGAGGCTTGGCCATCGCCGTAGTCATTGGGAGGAGGAGGGGCCTGGGTTAGGGTTTGGATGGAGAAGGGGAGGCGGCAGGCTGGATAGAGCAGCAAAAGTGGGGGATCGGGGGAGGAGTGGTGTTGACGGGGAATCGCGGGATGGTGACGTGAGATTGACGGGTGGGATTGGACGTGGGTACACGGGAGAGTAGAGAATTTTGACAGTGAAAAAAAAACTGGCAAAACGGGGAAAAGTGGTTGTAACATCAAATTTTTCCCATTTTTTTCCCACGTCTTCCCACGGCAAAACCCTGGCATGTGGGTCCTCTGTGAGGGGTAGGTGTGGGTTTTTTGGGTAGAGAGTGTTTTCAATTATCTAGGATCCTTGTAGTATTGATTTGTCCAATGTCTTCCCGCGGTAAAACCCTGGCAGGTGGGTCCTCTGTGATGGGTGGGTGTGGGTTTTTTGGTGGGGAGTGTTTTCAATTCTCTAGAATCCTTATAGTATTGATGATTGATGAAAGATGTGACAATATTTCCACTCACTGTGGTAGAGATATTTTGCAATCAACTACTGGCGGGGAGGTTGCTGATGAAATCCTACATAGTTATTGGAAATCAGAATAATTAGTGATGAAGTTCTTTTATATGTAACACAATCAGTTCAGATAATGAAGAGAAACTTGACACCAGTAGAGGAAACACAGTCGCGACTACTCCATAGGGAACATAGAATCCACCATGCGTGCTTGTGTGACTTGCAATTAATGTTTTGCAAAAATAATTTGTTTGCTGCTTAACGACAGAAACTAATTTACCAAGTAAATATCTTTCGGTTCTTGCCACATGGCGCGTGCTTGCTTCCCCGACTTGTTATCAAACCTTGGTGCGCTTCACTTCCGAATTTTCCATCTACAGCTCCCCAAATCAATGTTAGATCAAGAAGGTCCAAAATATCTAAAATTTGCCCAAGAAATCATATTAAAATGATGGAACAGACCTGCCACGGCATCAGACTTGCCGTCATTGTCGAACGTGAAAACCACCGGCAGGATCTTGCCCAAAGACTACCTACAGGGACTCACCTTCCTGCTAAGGTGCCATCCAGACAGGCTCAAGAATACAACCATGAAAAAAGGATTGTGTGGGCGTAGTTGAACCTATGGGTACCTGGTAATGAATCGGGCGCAGCCACCGACGGTGGTGGTGGAGGACGCTTACCCCTTCTGACGATGCTCGCCAACAGAGCGTGGCGAGGGCATGGAGCCAGCACGGTGGCTGACGGGATAGAGACCTCATCCCACCTACCTATCGCTGCGCTCCACACTAGATGCACAAGGGAGCTCACCATGGGGCGTTGCAGCCATGCTGGAATCCGATCGCGCCGTCCTCCGGCAGCAGATCACGTCAAGATTCCCGCCGGCGACGCGCTCCACTCCAATGCCACAGCACCACTGCAGGGGAAACCATCATGGCCATCATCACTGCCGTCTACCTCCCCTTCTCGGGGACATACAGATCTGGCGAAGGTGGGCGAGTTGGCTAATGGACGGGGAGGGAGCGGCCATGAGGGTTGCAGGATGAGAAATCAGTGCCGGTGCTCCATCACGAGGCTTGGCCGCCGCCATCGTCATCAGGAGGAGGAGGGGCCCGGGTTAGGGTTTGGATGGAGAAGGGGAGGTGGCAAGCAGGATAGAGCAGCAAGAGCTGGGGATTGGGGGAGGTGTGGCGCTAACGGGGTATAGCCGGATGATGACGCGAGATTGACGGGCGGGATTGAAAGTGGGTACGCGGGTGGGTAGAGAATTTTGATGGTAAAAAAAACCCGGCAAAATGGTGAAAAGTGGTTGGAACATCAAACTTTTTCCACTTTTGCCACTTTTTCCCACGTCTTCCCACGGCAAAACCCTGGTAGGTGGTTCCTCTGTGAGAGGTGGGTGTGGGTTTTTTGGGTGGGGAGTATTTTCAATTCTCTAGGATCCTTATAGTATTGATGATTGATGATGTGGACAAATCACAATTTTGGATGATGAACAGATAAAATAAGTAAACGTCCCTCTATCTCGTGTCACACACGGTGCAAAATAGCTTTCAGGAAGGATTCAACAAGACGATTTGGCAAGATTTCGTAATCTTAACCAAGTTTTGTAGTATTGTCAGACATGGATTACACGACGGTGAGTATCAGCCGAAGCCCCCTATTTAGCGAGTTGGCTCTACTCCCCGCTGGAGTGCTAGTGTGATGTATTAAGGTAACGGGCCCGTGAACGGCGAGCAGGGTGCCGCGAGGGACAGGAATCGAAGGGATGCCCATCAGCGGCGGGAGGAGAGGATTAGACGGGAATTGGGAAGGCAATGGTCAATGGAGTGATTCGTGCACTCGCGCTTCATGGAGTGGATGCAGATGTACGTAGAAGCCTCATGTCAGATATTTAGATCCGAAGTACTAGACACCATCAACAAAGAATAATGGGGAATCCAGTGATGTAATTGTGAGCAAGGATTGCTTACCAAACAGAAGAACAAGCCAATTCATGTCCGAATGGGATGATTCTGTCTCCACCACCATACAAAGAGAGAGAGAGAGAATCAGAAGCGATGCTGTGTAGGCGACGGCTGATGAGCGGCGGGCTAGGTGTCAAGCGAGAGAGGGGCGAGGCCGCGAGGGAGGGAAGCTGGGAAGGCTAGGGAATCGACGGCCGCTTGCTCGCCTGTTTTTCTTTAGTAGTCTGAGCTAGGTTTTATGATTTTGAGTTCTCTAATGCAATACTTTGCCTTTTGAGATTCAGTATTTCTATGCCCGATTGCATCTATCTTATCTCACTACAGCAAACCGGTGGTTTACCACTCGGTAAAGGTGGCTCGGTAGAGAGGGTGATGGCAAAGCCGCCTTTGCCGGGTGTTTTTTGTCGGGCACTCGACATTAAAAAGCACTCACAAACGGCGCGAAGACGGCCGCGGCCGTTTGTGAGTTTTTAACGGAGGCTTTGCCGAGTGTTGCACTCGACAAAGCCTCCCGGTTTTACCGAGTGTCTGTGTCAAAACACTCGGCAAAGGAACGCGGTTTGCCGAGTGTTTTTGCAATAAACATTTAACACTCGGCAAACATTTAACACTCGGCAAAGGCCTGTCTCGAAATGACAGAAATAGTCTGTTTTCTGAGTGTTAGTGCCAAAACACTCGGCAAACAGGCCATTTGCCGAGTGAGCAACAATTCTGCCCCTGTTTTTATTGCTCGGTCACGTATAAAGGACCCCTCAAACAAACATCATAGGCAGTTGATATATATGATAATAAGCATCACAGTCAGTTCATATATATAGACATCAACCTTCCACAACCATGATTCCGCAATAAACATCTTAGGAAGTTTGGCTGCACATACAAGTCACTAAACATCCATAGGTTCACAAGTCCGCTCGTTCACAACGACACAAAGTCACCAAACATTCACAAATGACCGCAACTCACTGAGAAGGGGCTGGGAACTGCGTTCGACCCACCCGCGTGTTGGCACTTCTTACGATCCAATATCAGGATTGAGAATCCCGGTACTGGGGTAATGAGTGTTTCAGTGGTTTTCCTTATGGCTTAGTAAAATATATAAATATTCTGCAAGCGCAAAGAATCACCGCTGTAGAACTTTACCTGGTAGTATCCCGAGGTATCGTAATTTATATTTCCGCAGGGAAGCTTTGGCAAGAGTACTAGTAAACATGTATTCAAGACTATCAGAGAAAGGTACACAACTAAACAAGACAGGGGATAACGGTATTGGATAGGAGTGGATATACCGTGACACACAGCTCAAGGGAGGCTCGGGTAAGAGAGAGAAGGTATAGATAGCTGGGAGGACAACAAGAAGAGATAGAGGATTCCTATGGACTTTATTTGTCTATGTCACTCGGGCTTAGAGATACAACGGCTAAAGAGCCAGCACTGGAAGGTCTGGGTTAACTCTAATGTCTTAGCATCGGAATAATGGACACCAGTGACACGCAGAAAGGGATGAGAAGGGGTGCCACCAGCTCCACACTGGGGGATCCTACAGGCCGAGACTAACGAGGTGGATTACAAAGACCGTATAGGGCTGTCACCACCTAACGGCTACCACACGTTCGTTGAATCGGGGGCAAACCAAGGCCACTGACTAGTCTGGGTACCACACCCACACTAACCAACGACTACTTACTTCACTAGAAAAAGCAAGCAACCCGTCAATACCCCCGGTGACAGTTCACCGACAAATATTGAGCTAAGTCGAAGAACCAGCTAAGACAAAGACTTAAACAAGAACTAGAAGCACTAGAACTATAACCGACTATAGTCTAAACACGATATACATGCAACTAGAATAAAGTAGAAGCAAGCTATAAATGACAAAGGCAAGATGATAAATATAATTATATTTATAACTCAAGTCTTGCAAAAGGAAAAGGAAAAGATACAAGAGCTTATACCAGAGCTTTTGAAGACGACTCCGGAACCTCCGAGGCAAAGCTCGACTCGACTCTAACTCCCAACTAAACTATCCTAACTCTACTAGAGAGAAGTGCAAATGAGAGCTCCTTGGCTTGGTGTGTGTTGAAATGAGCCGTGGACACCTCCATTTATAGCACCAAAGGACGGTTGAGTGGCGGTTACCGGCCATTTCGGCCGAAGTGGATGGGTTCGGCCGAACTCATCCAGTTCGACCGAACGTCGGATTCAACCGCCTTAACCTTCTATGGCCTTGATGCATCCCTGAAGGCGGTTTTGGGTGCTGGGGGCCGGTTCGGCCGAAGCCCTACAGTTCGGCCGAACTGGGCTTCTGGCCCAGGGCCGCCCCCGTGCACCGCCTTTGCTTCCTGGGCCTCTTGGCTAGCTTGTCCTAGTGTTCTTCGGTGTATTTGGCCCATGGAATGACGTGGCGGGAGTCCACGTGGCTTGCACGGTCATTGCATCATCATCGCTGACGTGGACGACACCTCGTGTGCTTGCATGATGGTTAAGGGGGGTGGTTCGGTCGGAAACCGGAAGGTTTCGACCGAACCGGAGTTTTACCCCCCTTAACGGGCTTTTTCCTACTCGGTCCCTGCAAATGAGACACTCACCAAAACTCGTGGAACTTTATTAGAAGTAAAACCTAAATGCATGAAATGTTACATAAAACCTCTTTTATTCCCGAGAGTTGGTGGTCGGATTCATACCGTAACGACCGCCAACAAGCTCCCCCAAGCTTAGACCTTTGCTCGTCCTCGAGCAAAGATAGAAACTTAGGCTCGGTGGATCAGGAGTTGCTACAATGTCATTATTTTGCAGGTAATCTTTATACTCAACTAACACTTTAAGGTATTTGAATTTTTTAGCAAAGTGACCAATTACCTTCTTACCTATGGGGCTTCTAGCAAACTCCTTGCCTTGGGCGGTTGAAAGGTAGAACAGTTTAACTCAGTTTTATTCCATTCCTTCTCTTTTCAGGATCCCACCTCAGATTTTTCAAAAAATTTGAAAATGAAAGCTTAGTTCCTCAAAGGCACACTCAATCACTCAAGTGGTATTTGTATCCTCACCAAAGGCTTTGCCTTCTTTCATCCTAACTCTACTAAAACTTTTTGTGTGGCTCTTGGAGGACGGATGGATGAAAGCCTACTTGCATTCTATAATTTTGCTAAGTCAAAGACTGGACCTAAGGAGGATCCAATCATACCTTTAGATCGAGAAGTGCAAGTGTATGGATGTGTGGAGTGGAAAGTGGAAATTGGTGGAAACTCCTTGGGAATGATTCTTCCTCTTTTTGAATTTATTTTTCGAGAACATGGGCTATCTTCTTTTTCTTTCTATTTTTGCCATGTCTTTTGACATCCTCATATTTTTCTCATATTTTTGCAATGCTACTTAGCATGCTTTTCCTCTTTTTCTTTTTGCATAGCCCATGCCTCTACTCAAGGATATTCAGAGAGGGAATCTTGGAGCATTTATTTTTCTTGTGGATGGTGGATGGAAAATATTTGCTAACTCCCAGTGTAGGAATTGCAAGTGAGAGGTGGTGTGTATGTGAATTTCGATCTTTAAAGCATGAAAGGTTCCTCACTAAGGTCACAACAATTTGACAAAGCTCACTAAAATGACAAGCAGCATATGTATGAAGGTTTTCAACTAACTTATCATAAGGCTTTGGATTGGCATTTTGAACCAATGAGGAACTTCATTTGAATATTTTTGAAAATAAAGCATCCGAGATTTTCACCTTACTAAGAGTAGAAATAAAACTCAACCAAATCTCACTATATCATTCCCCACAACAACTTAGACTTAGAATAAGCATATGCTCCCACAAGGATTTTTTTTTCAGGTTTTATCATCACTCATGCCAATTAAATTCAAGTACCAATAAAGCAATTAATTAAGCAAAAGATACTAGCAAAATAAATGACAGAGCAACTATTCATCATTTCCAAAATGAGAGGCATATGTTTCATTCATGCATAGTCTAGGAGTTGATTTTATTCAAAATTCAAAGCAAATACTTTTTTTGTCTTTTCTTTTATTTAAACATGAATTGAAATGAAGGGAAATGAAAGCAAACGAAATTACTACTGAGGTGGAACGGGTGAGACATACCTTCGCGGGGGTTCTTCCCCCCCAGCTTGCTTGACGACGTCACTGGTATGGTCGGAAGTTCGAGAAGTAATTGTTCATTCTCTCGAACTGCTCCCTCTGCTCATACCTTTGGGATTCCAGCATAGAGCTGTTCTCCTGAAGGTAGCGAGTGTGTTGGGCCAAAGTCCCTTCAATGTCCCGGGTGCGATCATCGATGAGATCCACTCGATCGGAAATATAGGATAATTCCCGGTCAATGTACGCCCCGGTTGGCGTGGTGTACCGTTCGGACTAAGAGAATCCTGGGTTATAGGGTGGATAGTAGGTACTATTGAACCCATAACCCTGGGAAAATTCAGAGCCCGAACTCTGAGCATAGTCCTAGCGGCCTGAGGCAAAGTACTCCGGACCCTGGGGATATCCAGAGCCTCCTGCTCCAGATGTCCCAGCGCCGCTGTACTGCTCATAGGCCTCCTCAAAAGCAGAAGTGTGGCGCTGCGGTTCTTGAGGTGAATCCGTATGTCCCTGTGCAGTGGCCAGACCGGCGTCTCTTCTGGCCCGCCCCCGGGTAACTGGCCCTGTGCTTGTAACACTGTGGCGGGCTGGCTCTCTCCTGGGGGGAGAGTCTTCCGAACCCGCCCTTAGCTGAAGGATCAGTTTCCGAGTGGCATACAACCTAAGTTCTGGGCAAGGTAACGAAACTTCGGTTGTATGGCCACGAAAAGTCATAACGAGGCTCCCATCGAACACCTTGCATATCATGTGGCCTTGCACAAAGTGCTCGGCATCCACGACAGGACGTTCTATCTCGATGTATGATAGCTGGGCATTGTCAAGAATGCCTAGCCAGGTAGCGAGGCGTGTAACTAAAGAAGTCATCGCCACGCTCCCAACATGAGGGGGCATAGAAATCCAATGGGCAACCAAGTATTGAACAGGCGAGACTGGAATCTTTTTAGTCATCGCATAAAGCAAACGCAACTCCACTATGTTAACGGGACACAAATCTGACTGAGGGAACACGGTCATAGCTAGCAACCGATGCATGAAACGCAAGGTTGGGTTATGAATGTCATTTGTACGGGGAGACGTACATCTAGTGTTCCCAGAAATTTTGTGCCAAAAGTCGTCTCTACTAAACTTTTTCAAAGATTTAGTGGGCTCTAAAGAACAGCAACGATTAAAACCCAGAGCCACACTAAAATCCCTCCAAGACCAAGAATACTCTTGGTTAAAAAGTCGAAAGCGAATACCCTCCTTTTCAGAAACGAGTGTGCATAAAAATTCAAGGGAAAGGAGGCGCGAACCTGGTTCCGTGATCTGCCAGAAGTTTTCCCACCCAATGGCATGGAAAACCTCCAGAAACTCGTCGACCATCCCCATCTTTACGCGCAGGTCATGCTCATAAATTCGGGTATGTTCGAATTCCTTCACGCGCAGCAAAGCAAATGCTTCTTTCTCGCGGGTCGTCCTGAGGATGATGTCTTCCTCGCTCAGGAGCCTTCGAACTGAGCTAGAGGCATAGCCTCCGCCTATGTTCGATGCCCCTGGCTCATCCATCTCCATCGGATCCGGCGCGTTGGATGGTGTCGGTGAACCACTAGCATCATCACCACTTGAACGGCGGCTCAGCCGGCTGGACCTTCGGAATAGCCACGACATGATCCCTGCAAAAGTTTAGTGCACACAACGATACCCGAAGGACTGAAATTATGAGGTTAGCACAATGAAAGCAAGTGAGACTTTCGAGGGTTAATCGTTCTTGTGGGGATTTGACACCTCCACAAAAAGGTTAGTCGTTCTTGTGGGTGTCGGAAACCTCCACAAACACGTTCAAGTTCCAGCAATAAGATCGAAAGCAAATATTTTTGTGTTTTTCTTAATGCAAGTGAATCAAACTTGAGCATGTACAAAGAGAGAAAGCTTGATAGCAAGCAAGAGCAAGAACATGAGAGGGAGAGAGAGCTCCTGGGCAATTGTATGCAACAAGGAGTGGTGCAAGAAGCAAGCAAGCACTTGGGGCAGCATTTATAGGCCTAGGGGAGGCAGGCCTGGTTCGGCCGAACCCCCCTGGTTCGGCCGAACCAGGGCAGTGCTGCCAGCACTCCATGTGAGTGCTGGTGCTCCCCCTTTGCTTCATGTGCATGCAAATTTTAGTGGCCAGCATTGATGTATGGTCATTTCAGTGGAAGTTAGTGCAAAGATGCTCATTTTGACATGACCAAAGTGGACAAATTATTGGTGTCACTCCCATGCTGCCATGTTTGTGATAATTGGTGAGTGTGCAGCCATGTGGAGTGGGATAAACATGTTTTTTGCTGGTTGGTGATGATGGTAAATAAATGGAGATGTTCTAGAAGGGGTAAAAGTACTAAAAATTACAAATTTTACCCACTTCAAACAAATTTCAGCATATGGTCCATTTATTTTTACCAAAATTTAAACCAAAGATGTTTTGCATGCACCAATTTTATTCTTGCTATTCTCTCATTTTATTTCATGCACAAGTGATTCAAAAAAATTGAAATAAAACATGCAAATGCAGTGAATTGAAATTTAAAATTTGAAAGGGAAACATAAGATACATACCGGTTTTTCTCGCGGTGAGAGCTCGAATTTTGAGTCCACGAGCGGGACTCCTCCGTGTCTTCAATGATTTTTGTCATCGTCCGATCCCGGAGTGGATGGTTCGGACGATGAACTCTGCTTCTTTCGCCACACCTTCTTGATTTTCTTCGGTGTAGGTGTCGGTTGCGGTGGACGTTTTGGTGCAACCATCTTGACCTGCTCTAGGTTAGTTAAATTTTGAATGGATGATGCATATACCTTAGAGCATTTCTCCACCCTGGGTTTGAATGCAAACTTTTCTTCCTTGCCATTGATGTTCAGGTGGATCTCTCAGGAATGGCCTCCCAAGAATGAGAGGGGTCTTCGTGTCAACCTCCATATCAAGCACCACGAAATCCACGGGTACGAAGAATTCCCAGATTCTCACCGGAATATCCTCCGCAATTCCCATGGGATATCGGATGGATTGATCTGCCAGCTGCAAATACATGGTTGTAGGGGACAAGGAAGTATGATTCAATTTATCAAACACTACCTTGGGCAGGACGCTGACGCTTGCTCTGAGGTCACACAGGGCATTGCTAAAGTGTTGGTCTCCGATGGAGCACGCGATGGTAGGACATCCAGGGTCCTTTTTCTCTGGAAATTCATTCAAAATGGCTGCGTTGCATGCTTCGGTTAGTTTAATTACCTCGGTGGTCGGTATTACCCTTTTGTTGTTGAGGATGTCCTTCAAATACTTGGCATATGTGGGAACCTGCATAGCTTCAAGTAATGGAATATTGACATAGAGTTTTCAAATTACCTCAACAAATCTTGTGAATTGCTCATCCACAGTCGGTTTGTGAAGTCTTCTTGGGAATGGCAGCACAGTCGTATCGTAGAACTCATGAGGGGCTGTCTTTGCTTCCTTCTGAGGTTTGCTTTTCAGAGTTTCTTCGACAGCCTCCTTGTCACAACCCAAAATTTTTGGATTTTGGGATGTGATTTATCAGCATAATTAATACAATGATTTTCTCAATTTTCTAAAATTTTCCAACCTTTTAAAAAAATTAACAGAAAATTTAGTATAGGAAAATTTTGTCTTCTGAGTTAAATTAAAATAACATAGGTTTAATGTTGAGTGCTTTGCATTCATGCCGGTTGCATTTAGTGGTTTTATGTGTGTAAAGTTTCAAAAACACGTTTAAGAGCCCAATGGCAATTTTCCAGAACTTTCTGGGATTTATTCCTATTTTTCTATAGCTAATTCCAATTTTTGGAAGGTGCTAAAACCTTTTTAATGAGCTCTCAATATTTTATTTGGGATCCTCATGTCCAATTCTACCTCTGGGATTTTTCCCGAGATTTTTGGAATTTTCAGAGTATTTTTCGTGGCTTAAACGAATTGTCTAGAATTTTCTAGATTTATTCTTGCCTTAGAAAATGTATTCTGAAAATAAGAAGGAAAACAAATCAAAAACCTAACCGGGCCGAATGCTTCCTAAAAATTCGCTCCGGCCCAGTCTGCTTTTCCCCTTTAACTCTTCCCCTTGGCCTCTTTTCCCCCCTCTTTCTCTTCTCCCCGGACCAGCTTGTCCCGCAGCGGCCCGTCTCCCTCGGCCCAGCCCGCCACTCACGGCCCACCCTGCTCGCCCGCTGCCTCCCTCCCCTGGCCCAGCTCGCCATCGCCCCGTCCCACACTCCCGCGCGCGGCCCACGACGCCCCAGCCTCCCCACACGCAGTCCGCGTCGCCGCCGCCGCAATCCTCGCCGCGCCGCCGCGCCTTCCTTTCTCGGCGTGCGTGCCGCAGCGCCCCGGCTCCCGTGCCCTACAAAACGGGCGACCCAAGGCCGTCCTAAGCCCTCGTGCCCCGGCCGCCGCCTCGCCTTGCCCCCTGCGTTGCGCAGCACCACCGCCGCCTGCGTTCCGCCAGAGATCCGAGCGCCGCCGCCCACCATTGCTGCTAGTTCGCTGAGCCCCGACGTCGAAGGAGCATGCCGCCACTACCACGAGCTCCTACGCGTCGAACCGCACCTCCGCCACCTGTCTTCGTCGCCGGGTTGTCGCCGAGTGAGCTCGACCGCGCGAGCACCTCAACGCCGGCCTCCTGTCTCCGCCGCGGGCGCACGTCCGACCACCTCCACTGCCGGTGAGCATCTCCGCGTAACCCCCTCGACCCCCTCTCCCTCCTGCGCGCCTCACCCCGGGCCCCAACCCCTCCAATCGCCGGCGAGCCCGACGGCCCACGAACGCCGGTGAACTCCACTGCCTGTGTAAACGAAGAAGATGGCGATTTTGCATTTAGGTCCCCGTCGAACCCTATAATCCTTGGTAGAATTCCTTGAGTCTATGCACATTTTTGGAAAACCCCCTGGACCTATTCAAACTCTGCACATAAACCCACCTGAGGCACTTTAACAGATCTAACCCTGAGGTTTACCCTATTCCCAGCGACTGCTCACCGAGTCTATGAAAATTTCCAAGCTAGCCCCTGTCGTCTACGGATTATTTCCGTATAAACCCCTGGAAACTCGTTTTAATCATAGTTAATGCATTTTAGCTCCGTGTTTCGTTCTCGTTGCGATAACTTCATGTCAACTTAAACTACACCCTAGCACTATCATTTAACATATACTTTATTTCTGAAATTTTGTTACTATTAATTTGACTAAAGGTTATTAAAATGTGTTTCCAAAGTAAATCGTAAATAGGGTTTAAACCACGACTTTCATATTAATATTAACATGACTAATATCTATTCAATTAGTTTTCTGAATAAAATATAATTACGTCACATCTCGGTTTTTATAAACTAATATTAATCTGAATAATATTTATGATCACTCGTTTTCTAATTAAAATCTGAATAGAGTTAAAACTTCGGCTTTTTATAAATGAATGATAATTTGATTAATACCAACATAAATGTGTTCTATCATAATATTGACTAGTTCCACACGATTCATAAAAATTATTCGATTAGATGCTCTCACATGTTTTATTCCAAACTAATGTTTAATTTGGTGTAAATTGTACATAAACAATTATAAATGAAATAAGATTAAGTTTATCCCAGTTTTACAAATTCAAATAAAATTTAATTAATTCCAACATAAGATGTTTCTCTGAAATATCCTTTATATTATTTTAATTAATTAAAATAAATGAAGCATAGTCTTTTATTTTCTTTTTATAATTTAAATCTTCCGATAGTTGTATCTTTTCAACCGTTGCTCCGTTTTCAGCGATTCTTGCGCTCACGTGACCATAGCCTCGAGCCCCATCCTTTAGTGCACTCTTTTAAAGATTTTGTTTTGATTGGTGTACTGTTCTTAGTTGTGTATTGTTTGCTTGCTTGTTTAGCTGCATGTTGTGCTCGATGATTGCTGCGAGTAGAGGATCGTCATCGAGGGATTTGAAGCAGAAGAGTTTGAAGATCAAGATTTGAAGACTATGAGTAATTATAATGGATTTGAGGCAAGTTATAGCACGGATAATCCTTGCTACCTATACACACCTGTTTTCGTACTTTTACCTTCATACGCATGAGTCTAAATTAATGTCCCATTAAGGTTGTACCTAGTTTTGTATATCATGTACCTTGATAACCTTGGGCTTATGAATATGGGTAGAATCTTTTGCTATGCGCAGCTACTGTCACTATTATTTAATTGTTAATCTTGACTTAATGGTTCACTTTAACATTTATGATAAAACATGCTTTTTAGCAACTTGGTTTAGGGAGCTAGAGCATGTGTTGTGTGCTTTGCTCTATTGTCTCTCCGTAAGGTCTGGTTCTTAAAGCGGCAACCCAGGAGCCTGTCGCCACCGCTAGAACTATTATGGCTTTGGTCTTGGTCGAGTAACTTGTTCGTCTCTAGCTTGCTAGTGGTTATTGACGGGCCGACGGCGTTGTGGGAGGCAAGGTACGGGGTGTTTCCGGATTCCACCGAGGGCGGGTGATCCGTCGGCTATGTCTCGTTAGGCACAGTCCCGTGTTGGGAGTCCCTGCGATGGGGAACTCCACACGTTGCGCATGGATGGGTGAGATGCCCGTGCTCTGGACGCCATCGACCCCCCTACGGTGTGACTCTGTAGGCGTACGTCGATCTCGGTGCCTATGGTCTCACCGCCTTGTATTACCGCAGCGGCTACTGTCTTGTTAGGGTGTCTTGTGAAAAACCTCGTAGCGTCCCTATGCAATCACACCTCGGAAGTGTTGATGTGCGTGGTTGGGTGCAAAGTTCCTTTGAACTTTTACGCAACTGGTGGGTAAAGGGCGAAACCTCTACAGAATGTAAAATCTATCATGATAGCCTTGCTCAAGGTCACGAGCGGCCTGAATCCTTTTTGATTAGAAGATGATGTTCATTTATGATTAATGTCACTTATACTTATTTAATTGGGTTACAACTGGGATTCATTCAATATAGTAACTTGGATAATGATAAAATGAACCAACTAAAGGTGCTAATGCAGTTCAGCCGTGTCTAGCCTTTTTGAGCCTTCATATACCCGTGCTATACTTGCTAAGTAAGACATCTACTTACGCTTGCTATTATTCAACAAAATCCCGGATGGGTAACAGATGGATCAGTGATACTTCTGAGCTGTGGTCAACCAGTCGGTGTCCCTGTGGACTAGAGGCACTACCTGTAGAGAGAAATAGACTTCCGTTGTGCTTTATTTAGGTAAACTCTGATGTAAAATGTTTTATTCGAGCATATGTACTCTGATTTTCCATATTTGTAAGCTGTATGTGTTCTGTGGACTTCATGGGCACACATATGGCAACATTCGGGTTTCTGTGAAAATCCGGGTGTGACACTCCTCCTCTTCGCTATCACTTTCTGGAGCTACTGCCTTTTTACCTGCGTCATTAGCATATGGCGGATCCCGAGTGGTCTTACCCCCTCTCGTGGTTACCGCTTTAACATTTCCGCAAGGGATCTTTTCTGGTTGCCCAGAAGTTTTCCCCAAAGGTAAAGAAGCAGCTAATTGAGCAACTTGTGTTTCTATCATTTTATTAAAGCTCAATTGACTTTTTATAGCAGAAGAGAAAGATTCCAGCTTTGCATCTATGCTTTCCAGGATTTTATCAGTTGCAACAAACTTTTTACTAATATTTTCATTGATTTTACCCTGGCCTAGCACAAGATCTTTGATAGACGGCTGATTATTGAAAGTACTAGAATTGAAATTGTTACCTTGTGAAGATCTCTCAAAAGAGAGATTCGGGCGCGAATTCCAGCCTTTATTGCCGTAGTTGTTCGGACGATACCCATTGTTGTTGGAGTTGTTGATGTAGTGGGCATCTTCTCGCGTTTCGGGGCAGTCATTCCCCGAATGGCCTGTGTTGCCACAGACCTCGCACGTCATGCGAGCGTCCATGGCTTGCACCGTTCCTTGAACAGGGGCCTCCATCTTCTTCAGAAGGAGGTCCATCTTGGCAGTGAGCATGTCCAAAGCTTCAACTTGGTGGACTCCTCGGGTACGTGGTTGGTCACGTTCAATGCCCCAACCTTGATTTTCCACCATCTTCTCGATGAGGGCCTTAGCTCGGTTCTCCTCAAGAGAGAAAAATGCTCCTCCAGCAGCAGCATCCAAATACTCACGGGCTGAGCTCTTTAGCCCATAGTAAAAGGTTTGGATGATGAACCAATTCTGCATACCATGGTGAGGACAAGCAGAATTATAGTCCTGGAGGCGTTCCCATGCCTCCGACATTGTTTCATCTTTTGCTTGCTGGAAACTAGCAATTTTATTCTGGAGGGTGTTGGTTTTCCCAACCGGAAAGAATTTTAGCAAAAAGGCACTAGTGCACTTATCCCATGAATCTATAGCTTCACAACTAGCATAAAACCATTGCTTTGCCTTACCCAATAAGGAGAACGGGAATAAACGAAGGCGAATAGCATCGGTACTTACACCGCGTATGGTGAAGGTGTTGCAGATCTCCAGGAAGTGTTGGAGATGAGCGTTAGCATCTTCGTGAGGCTTGCTGCAGAACGGGCTAGCCTGCACCATGTTGATGAGGGCTGGCTTGAGCTCGAAAGTCCCGTCTCCGACAGGCGGAGTGGGACCGGTACGCACATTCTCGCTCGATGGAGCAGAGAATTCGCGTATCATCTTGCTTGCCATCCTTGATGCTGAAGCCATGTTGACGTCGGGAAAGACTGGGCTCGTCAAGCTGAGTTGCCTCTGAGGAGGTACAACATGGGGTCGTACTTTCCTCAAAAGTGACTCAGGATTTTATTGATAGTTTGACGGTAGTTGGAAACCAGTCATGCACCGCTCTGCTTCACAAAGACCAACAAACAGAGCAAAGGTAAAACCGCTTGAGTAGTGGTGCACTCAACTAAGATAACTTGAGATAAATGTTTCAAAGTATTCTAGCCAATTGCTTCCCCGGCAACGGCGCCAGAAATGCTTGTTGGCACTTCTTACGATCCAATATCAGGATTGAGAATCCCGGTACTGGGGTAATGAGTGTTTCAGTGGTTTTCCTTATGGCTTAGTAAAATATATAAATATTCTGCAAGCGCACAGAATCACCGCTGTAGCACTTCACCTGGGAGTATCCCGAGGTATCGTAATTTATATTTCCACAGGGAAGCTTTGGCAAGAGTACTAGTAACCAGGTATTCAAGACTATTAGAGAAAGGTACACAACTAAACAAGACAGGGGATAACGGTATTGGATAGGAGTGGATATACCGTGACACATATCTCAAGGGAGCCTCGGGTAAGAGGGAGAAGGTATAGATAGCTGGGACAACAACGAGAAGAGATAGAGGATTCCTATGGACTTTATTTGTCTATGTCACTCGGGCTTAGAGATACAACGGCTAAAGAGCCAGCACTGGAAGGTCTGGGTTAACTCTAATGTCTTAGCATCGGAATAATGGACACCAGTGACACGCAGAAAGGGATGAGAAGGGGTGCCACCAGCTCCACACTGGGGGATCCTACAGGCCGAGACTAACGAGGTGGATTACAAAGACCGTATAGGGCTGTCACCACCTAACGGCTACCACACGTTCGTTGAATCGGGGGCAAACCAAGGCCACTGACTAGTCTGGGTACCACACCCACACTAACCAATGACTACTTACTTCACTAGAAAAAGCAAGCAACCCGTCAATACCCCCGGTGACAGTTCACCGACAAATATCGAGCTAAGTCGAAGAACCAGCTAAGACAAAGACTTTAACAAGAACTAGAAGCACTAGACCTATAACCGACTATAGTCTAAACATGATATAGATGCAACTAGAATAAAGTAGAAGCAAGCTATAAATGACAAAGGCAAGATGATAAAGATAATTATATTGATAACTCAAGTCTTGCAAAAGGAAAAGGAAAAGATACAAGAGTTCATACCAGAGCTTCTGAAGACGACTTCGAAACCTCTGAGGCAAAGCTCGACTCGACTCTAACTCCCAACTAAACTATCCTAACTCTACTAGAGAGAAGTGGAAATGAGAGCTCCTTGGCTTGGTGTGTGTTGAAATGAGCCGTGGACACCTCCATTTATAGCACCAAAGGGCGGTTGAGTGGAGTAACCACCACGGGACGTTGTGGCGGTTACCGGCCAGTTCGGCCTAACTGGATGGGTTCGGCCGAACTCATCCAGTTCGGCCGAATGTCAGATTCAACCGCCTTAACCTTCTACGGCCTTGATGCATCCCTGGAGGCGGTTTTGGGTGTCGGGGGCGGTTCGGCTGAAGCCCTACAGTTCGGCCGAACTGGGCTTCTGGCCCAGGGCCGCCCCCGTGCACCGCCTCTGCTTACTGGGCCTCCTGGCTAGCTTGTCCTAGTGTTCTTCGGTGAATTTGGCCCATGGAATGACGTGGTGGGAGTCCACATGGCTTGCACGGTCATCGCATCATCATCGCTGACGTGGACGACACCTCGTGTGCTTGCATGATGGTTAAGGGGGGTGGTTCGGTCGGAAACCAGAAGGTTTTGGCCGAACCGGAGTTTTACCCCCCTTAATGGGCTTTTTCTGACTCGGTCCCTGCAAATGAGACACTCACCAAAACTCGTGGAACTTTATTAGAAGTAAAACCTAAATGCATGAAATGTTACATAAAACCTCTTTTATTCCCGAGAATTGGTGGTCGGATTCATACTGTAACGACCGCCAACACCGCGCACCAAGGTCTTCGTCTTGAGGCACTTCATTTGATGCCGTCAAGCCAGGATTCTGCACAAAAGAGAACATCTTAGGAAGTTTGACAACACATACAAGATTTACGACAGAAACAAGTTCTCGAAGTAACAAACTAAAATTGATAGATATGTAACTATAAGGTTTTAATGTTTACTCTCGACAAAATACTCAGCAAAGGCTCAGGCCAGCCATCGGCCTGCCGTGGCCAGCCAGAGCTTGCCAAAGCTGCCCAGAGTTGGCCGCGGCCGACCAGGGCTGCCTAGAGCTGTCCGGTGGCTGGCCCGAGCCTTTGTCGAGTCTTTTACCGAGAGTAAACGTTACAACATTATAATCTAAGGTTGTCTAAGTTGTCTAAGGTAACCGACTAAGTTGTCTAAGTTTTGAAATGAAATTATAAGGTTCTCAAGTGACTCACGGGAGAAATAGGAGGACGTGGTGGAGGGCATGGCATCGGCGGCGGCGGATTTTCACCACCCGCACACCAATGTTCTGCATGTAGGCAAACATCTCCTCCTGCCACACCCGGTTCTGGCGCTCGAGCTCCTCAAGATGCCTCTATTTGTCGGCCTCCATCTGCTGCATCCGCTGCACCTGCAACTCCAGGTTCTCCCGCCTCCTCTCATCTTCCAACTGGGTCTGCAATATTCAATCACAATGATACAATACAAAGAAAACGTAAGTAAAAGTGAACGTATGAAGAACAAAACAGAAATAACCTGTAGTGATTGCATCCTGAAGTGTGAAGCGGGAGGAGGTTGGCGTATGGCCGAGGAAGAGCTCGGGGTCATGGCTCGAATCTAGGAGAGTGTGGGAGTAGGGGCCGTATCGATGGTGTTGCCGCCGATTAAGTACCACCCATGTTTGATGTCTCTTCCCGCCCTTATGACCACTTCTCCATCAATGTCGTGAGCAGTCGGATCGAAGTCTGGCCCATGGACCTCCTTTGCCACCTATGTGTATGCCCTGAGGTGACTATGGACGGTGGCATTGCTGTATGTCGAGGTCGAGTCCTCCGAGTTGTACCGGACGTCGCAGGTCGCATTGCCCTTGTTGGCCAAAGCATATGCCACGAATCGGTTGCAAGGCTGGCCACCATGTGACGACGGTTGAGGAAATAAACAATAAGATTAGTAACTATAGAGAATTGAGTGAGCGAATATAGAAATGACTTGGCGTACCCATTTTTCGATGTACTCATCGAGGCTAAGGCTGCCCTGATGGTTTGGTACACCTGGCATCAGCAAACGTCGCTCCCGGCAAGCGTTGTGCGTCTCCTCCCACTCGGGGCTTATCCACTTGTCCACTATCACCTCCCAGCACCGGGGATGACTGGCGCACCACCACGGAAATGCCTACAAGACATCAAGTGTACGACATATAACAAGATCGAATTGAAAGTTCTTAATCTCAGAAAAAAATTATAATCGATTTTCATGATTTACCGCCAAGTATTGCTCCCGGGTCAATATCATGCTTCTTGCGTTCACTTTCTCCACTTTCACTTTAAGTACAGCATCATAATCAATGACGGCCTGGGCGCGCACCTCGTAGTGCATGTCCTTCACGAGCTTCAAACAGGATGTATGTGCCACAACAGCCGCCTTCTACTCGGTTCCTGGGTAGCATCCGTAAAAATCCTGCATATATACGTGATATATCCGGTCATTATTTCAAGAATGTTCAATAAATGTGATGTGTTGAGCAATGTAGTGCAATGAATACTTGCCCACAGCTTGGCCTTTACCCGCTCAGCCCTATTGGCGAATATCTTGCCTTCCCGATCCTCAAAATCGGGAACGACGACTTAGTGGTCAAAGGTGTAGGCCGGCTCCTCCCTGCCGGTAATCTGAACCAGACCCAGAAATAGCTACCTGCATAGAAGACCCAGGATGCCATTGACTTTGCGGTCGTGAGCGCGTGGGGAGACATATGTCCAACTCCTGCTTAAGGTAAATTGTTAGTTCATATTGTGATTTCCAACATATGAAATGAGAAGGTACTTATAACATCTAAAATTACTTACCTTTTGACAACGGGTAGAACTACAGGGTGACTCTCCATGGGTATCGGTCGCTTCGGGAGGGTCGAGGGACCTCGCTACCAAAGGGCTGACTATTCAGAGGAAGTGGACCCACCTACTGTTGTCACCTCCTCCTTGTCCTCGTGCTCCTCGGCCCCGTGCTCCTCGGCCCCGTGCTCCTCAGCCTCATGCTCCTCGTCCTCGCGTTCCTCTTCCTCCGCAGCCCATCGGTCCTCCGCTGAAGAAACAAACTCCTTCCTCGGATGAAGACGAGGAAGGTATAGGGGTCCGCTGTCACCCCTTGCCTTGCCCCTGCCTCGACCCTTCTTTCGCCCCTACCCCTGCCACCGGACGACCCAGCTGCATCGGACCCTCCATCTTTATATTTGCGGTAGAGCGACATGGCATTCCTCATTGCACAATAAAAATAAGGCAAATGGCAGAAATTAGCATATTATATAAAAAAGCATAAATTTTCAGAATAGAACCATTACGGATCCCTATGGGATTCATTCCAACATTTCAGAGTAGCACTCATGGTCGAATGGCACTCATTTTGCAACATATCAAAAGCAACAACTTATATCCATAACACTCATGATCAAATGGAGCACGCTAACATGATAACTAACATGATTTAGGTCACACTTGAGCAACTCACCGACATGGTGCCGGAGCACGGGCGGCAGCAGCACAAAGATGGCGGCAATGAGCAGCATGAACTCCCTTCCCGTCCACCACCGAGCACGGAACAGCTCTGGCAGAACGTCGGCCTGGGCGCGTGTTGGCGGTCGTTACAACCCAAATCCGACCACCAATACTCGGGAATAAACGAGGTTATATGCAACATTCCATGTACTCAGGTTTTATTTCTAATAAAGTTCCACGAGTTTTGGTGAGTGACACTTGTGCAGGTACAACTACAACAAATACGTGCTTCTGGGGCCGAAAATGACCGAATCGGCCGAACGACTCCGTTCGGCCGGTTACCCCCCTTAGCCGAACACAACGAGAAGCACAACCGGAGGCCGTCCAAGTTAGCGATGACCAAGCGACGACCGATCACGACACTTGGACTACTGCCACATCACTTCTAGGCCCACACAACACGAAGAACACCACCAGGAGCCAGCCCAGGGGGTCCAGGAGCTAGAGGCGGTGCAGGGGAGCGGGCCTGGGCCTCCAGCCCAGTTCGGCCGAACTGCCCCCACTGCGCCAAACCGACCCCAAGGTGCAATCCTGGCCCTTGGTGGCAAGGCGGTGCATCCCTCGGTTCGGCCGAACCGGGGAGTTCGGCCGAACCGAGGAATTCAGCCGAACCACCTCCCTGCCGCCTCTGGTTGCCTTGGCGGTTACCCTGCCTACAACCGCCATCAACTGCTATAAATGCAGTGGTCCAAGCCCCGGTTTCACACACACCAAGCCAAGGAGCTCATTTCCACTTTCATTCTAGTAGAGTTAGGATAGATTAGTTGGGAGTTAGAGTTGAGTCGAGCTTTGCCTCGGAGGCTCCGGAGTCGTCTTCAGAAGCTCTGGTATTAGCTCTTGTATCTTTTACTTTTCCTTTTGTAAGACTTTCAGTTATCAATATAGTTATCTTTATCACTTTGCCTTTGTCATTTATATCTTGCTTCTACTTTATTCTAGTAGCAAATATATCTTGTTTAGACTATAGTCAGTTATAGTTCTAGTGCTTGTAGTCTTGTTTAAGTCTTTGTCTTGGCTGGTTCTTCGATCTTGCTTGATACTGGAGGTGAACTGTCACCAAGAGTATTGACAAGGTTGCTTGCTCTTGCTAGCAGAGTAAGTAGTCGTTGTCTAGTGTAGGAGTGGTTCCTAGACTAGTCAGTGGCCTTAGTTTATGCCCGTCGCAACGAAGGTGGTAGCCGGGAGGTGGTGACAGCCCTTTCGGTCTTCGTAGCCCATCACGTTAGTTCCGGTCCGTAGGATTCCCCAGTTGGGAAATAGTGGCACCCCTTCTCATCCCTTTCTGTGTGTTCACTGGTTCCCTTGTCCCGAAGCTAAGACATTAGAGTTATCCCAGATCTCCTAGTGCTGGCTCTATAGCCATTGTATCTCTAAGCTAGAGTGACATAGGTAGATAAAGAATCCAGGAGTCCTCTATCTCTTCTCGTTGTCCTCTATCTCTTCTCTCACTTACATGAGTATCTCTTGAGCTGTGTGTCCGGTATATCCACTCCTATCCAATACCGTTATCCCCTGTCTTGTCTAGTCGTGTACCCTCCTCCGATAGTCTCGAATATCTGTTCACTAGTAATCTTGCCAAAGCTTCCCTGCGGAAATATAAATTATGATACCTCGGGATACTCCCAGGTGAAGTGCTACAGCGGTGATTCTGTGCGCTTGCAGAATATTTCTATATTTTACTAAGCCATAAGGAAAACCACTGAAACACTCATTACCCCAGTACCAGGATTCTCAATTCTGATATTGGATCGTAAGAAGTGCCAACAAGCATTTCTGGCGCCGTTGCCGGGGAAGTCTTTGGCTAGATTACTTTTGAACTTTTATCTTGAGCTATCTTAGTTAAGTACCGCTACTCAAACGGGTTTATCCTTGCTCTGTTCGTTGGTCTTTGTGGAACAGAGCAGTGCATGACTGGTTTCCAACTACCGTCAAACTTCCAAGAAAATCTGGAGTCACTTGTGAGGAAAGTACGACCCCGTGTTGTACCTCCTCAGAAGCAACTCCTTTCGATGAACCTAGTCCTTCTCGTCGTTGACCAGGCTACATCGAGGATGGCAACCAAGACGATCCGTGAGTTCTCCGCTCCATCAAGCGAGAACGTACGTGTCGGACCAGCTCCGCCAGTCGGAGATGGTAGTTTCGAGCTAAAGCCAGCCCTCATCAACATGGTACAGGCTAGCCCATTCTGTGGCACGCCACACGAAGATGCCAATGCTCATCTCCAGCATTTCCTGGAGATTTGCAACACCTTCACCATCCGCGGAGTAAGTATCGATGCCATTCGCCTTCGTTTATTTCCATTCTCATTATTAGGCAAGGCGAAACAATGGTTTTATGCTAACCGCGAAGCAATAGACACCTGGGATAAATGCACTAGCGCTTTTTTGCTAAAATTCTTTCCGGTCGGGAAAACCAACGCCCTCCGGAACAAAATAGCTAGTTTCCAGCAGCTAAAAGATGAAACAGTCCCGGAGGCATGGGATCGCCTCCAGGACTATATTTCTGGTTGTCCTCACCATGGTATGCAGAGTTGGTTCATAATCCAAACTTTCTATCACGGGCTGAGAATTTGTGCCCGTGAGTACCTGGATGCTGCTGCTGGAGGCTCGTTCTTCTCTCTTGAGGAGAGTCGTGCGAAGGCCCTCATAGAGAAGATGGTCGAGAACCAAGGTTGGTCCGACGACCGGACTCAACCAAAGACCCGAGGAGTTCACCAAGTTGAAGCTCTGGACATGCTCGCTGCCAAGATGGACCTCCTAATGAAGAAACTGGAGGCCCCTGCTCAAGAAACGGTGCAAGCCATGGACGCTCGCATGACCTGCGAAGTCTGTGGCAACACTGGCCATTCAGGGAATGACTGCCCCGAAACGCGAGAAGATGCCCACTACGTCAACAACTCCAACAACAACGGGTACCGACCGAACAACTACGGCAACCAAGGCTGGAATTCGCGCCCAAACCTCCCTTTTGAGAGGCCTCAACAACGTAACAATTTCAATTCCAGTAATTTCAATAATCAGCCGTCTCTTAGAGATCTTGTGTTTGGCCAGATGAAAATAACTGAAAACATCAATAAAAAGCTTGTTGTTAATGATAAAACACTAGAAAGCATAGACTTTAGGATGGAATCATTTTCTTCTGCCATGAAAAGTCAACTGAGCTTTAATAAAATGATAGAAACTCAAGTCGCTCAGTTAGCTGCTGCTGTTCCTGTCACTGAATCGGGGAAGATTCCGGGGCAGCCCGAACCTTCCATCGAGACAGTGAAAGCCGTCACTACAAGGCATGGTAAGATGCCTCGTAGTGTCTTCCGAACTAACCACGCAGGGAAGGTCGCATGCATCCAAGTGCTGACTCCAAGATGGACCTACCTGCCGAGAGCTGCAAAAAGGGCGATCATCAAGACCTCTCCGGATAGGAAGGAAGATCCCGGAGTGCCCATCATTCAGTGCACGATCTGGAATCGTCGCATTGATGATGCACTTTGTGATCTGGGGGCAAGCGTCAACATCATGTCTAAGGTATTATTTAAGAAGTTACGCTACCCTACTTTGTCACCTACTACTGCCCAGGTACAGCTTGCGGACTCGACCATCCGCTACCCCGAGGGGGTAATCGAGAATGTACCGGTCCGAATCTGGGGACGATATGTCCCTGTGGACTTTGTTGTCCTCGACACGGGGAATGAGCATTCGTTTCTCCTTGTGTTGGGCTGACCATTCTTGAACACCACCCAGGCTAGGATCGATATGGATGCGAGAGAAATCTCGTTCCGTATCGACGAAAGGTTGACCTACTTCAAGTTTCAACCCCGGAGAGAGAAGAAGGCAGAGCCACTCACACCGGAGCAGAGGAGCGCCGAGTGTTTCCTTAAGGCTCTCATCAATGGAGAGCCTTAAATACTCGGTGGTGAGCAGCTCAAGTGGAACGAGCCGACAAAACCGACAAGTGCAGAAGAAATGGACTTCCTCGTAAAGAAATACGAGGAAGAACACGCCCTCTGGAATTCTCCAGAGACGCCGATCCCACCGCCACCAACACCGAAGAAGAAGAACAACAAGATGTGGCAGAAGAAGGTTGCATCGTCCGAGTCATCCACACCGGGACCGGACGATGACAAGAGCAACTGAAGACAGGAGAAGTCCCGCTCGCGGACTTAAAAGCTGAGCTCTCGCCGCGAGGAGAACCGGTATGTATCCCATATTTCCCTTCCAATTTTTAATTTTTCAATTGCATTTGCATGTTTCCCTTTTCAAAATAAATGAACCACTTGAGTAATTAATTTGAGAGAGAGTAGAAAATTTTGCAAGCTTGGTTAGAAATAATTGGACACATGCTAAAATTTTACCTAGGGTGGATGTAATTGGTAACTTTTATCATTTTCATCCCTTCTAGAACATCTCCAATTATTTACCATCACCACCAACCAGCATCAAACATGTCTACCCCACTAAAAATGGCTGCACACTCACCAATTATCACAAACATGGCAGCATGGGGGTGACTCCACTAAAATCCACTTTGGTCATGTCAATTTTGCATCTCACCTACCACTAACTCCACTCATATGACTTAAAAATTTTGTGGCCACACATTTTGGCGTGGAATCAAAGCAAAGGAGGGGGCTGCACTCACATGGAGTGGCCAGGCCACACCTGCCCGGTTCAGCCGAACCAGGCCATTCGGCCGAACCAGGGGCCTGCCCCCCTCGGCCTATAAATGCTGGTGCAAGCTTGTGAGCTCCTCACACACTCATTCACTCAGAAAAAAAAAATCTGCTAGGAGCGCTCTCCCTCTCTCTCAAGTTCTTTGCTCTAGTGCTTGCTCAAGTTCTTCCCAAGTTCTTGCTCAAGTTTTGGTTTACTTGCATCACTAGAAAATCCCAAAAAAATATTTTGCTTTTGTTGTGATCTTTGTGCTAAATTTCTGGACGATTTTGTGGTGGTCACCGACACCCACAAGAACGACTAACCTTTTGTGGTGGTTTTCATCCCCGCAAGAACGACTAACTATCTTGAACGACTGACTTGATTTTCTTGTGCTAACCATATATATTCAGTCCTTCGGGTAGTTGTTGTTGCACTAACCTTTTGCAGGAATCATGTCGAAGTTCTTCACGTCGCTCCGTCGTTCCGCCCGGCTAGGCCGACGATCGGACGATGCTGGGAGCTCCCCAGCTCCGTCCCGAGGCTCGAGCCGGATGGACACGGACGAGCACGGAGCAGCCGGCTCGGGATGGGGCCATGCCACGCCCCCGGCCAGGCAGCTCCTGAGCAAGAGTGACATGAACCTCAGGATAGAACGGGAGCAGAACACCTTCAACGAGCTTCGGCTAAAGGAGTTCGAGCACACCCGTGTGTTTGAGCAAGATTTGCTCAGGGACACGGGGATGGACGTAGAGTTCATAGAAATCTTCCAAGCCATTGGCTGGGAGAATTTCTGGCACATCAACGAAGAAGCACTAAGGTTGTATACCACGCCGAAACTAACTCTTCAGTTGAGGACTGAGTCAGACGATTCTCCACCTTGGAGAGAGCCCGCTCGGCACAGCATTGCACGTGACGGACCCGTCACGAGGGGACGAGCCAGGTGTGATGCTGGGCTCGCCACCTCACAGGAGCCGGAAGATGCACCACAAATGCCGCACCGACACACTTCCGCTTTTGAGGCCACCTACGACAAGTACACCGGTGCTGGGACGTCCGGAGCATGAGGCTCCGGGCAACACCAGGAGCTGAACTACTTCACCTTAGGACGCTGGGACTACGGCCAGGACACGGACTCTGAGTGGTCCGGGAGTCGGTATGGAGGAGGGTACGACAGTGCCTCCCAGCCATATTACCCCGGATACTCACAGTCCGCACGCTTCGACTACGGCCGGGAGTTGTCCTACATCCCCGACCGAGTCGAGCTCATCGACGACCGTACCCGAGAGATTCAAGACACGCTAGCCCGCCATTCTCAGTACCATCAAGAGAATAGCGGGATGGTAGCGTCCATCCAGCATGACGTCCACGAGCAAGCAGAACAGCTGAGCCAGTACCTTTCAAGGCTCAACCCCTACCAGTGAAAGTCCAAGCTTGGGGGAGGACCCCCACCAGGTATGTCCCGATTTATCCAGCACTTTGATCTTTCAATTTCCCTTTCATTTTCCTTCATGATAATTTGCATTTAAAAAAATGAAAATACCAAAAATATTTCCCTTAAACAATATTTCCCTTGAATAAAAATAACTCCCAACTATGCATGGAATGAATCATATGCCTCTCACCTTGGAAATGATGAATAATTGCTCTGTCATTAATTTTGCAAGTACTTTGTTTCAACTAGTTGCTAGATTGTGCTTGAGTTATTTGGCATGAGTAAAAATGATCCTGAAAACCTTGTGGGAGCACATGCTTTATTCCAAGTTTAAGTTGTTGTGGGGGTTGATATAGTGAGAATTTGGTTAAATTCTATTCTGCTTTTAGTACGGGGAAAATCTCGGAAATTTATGCTTTCAAAATGAAACAAGTTCCTCATTTGTCAAAATACCTACCAGAGCCATATGATAAGCTTAGTTGAAAATTTCTACTCATATGCTGCTTGTTATCTTAGTGAGCTTTGTCAAATTGTTGTGACCTTTGAGTGAAGCTTTCATATTCTTAAAGATCGAGACCCACGTACACACACCACCTCTCACTTGCAATTCCTACACTGAGAGTTAGCAAACATTTTCCATCATCCATCCACAAAAATAAATGCTCCATGTTCTATGAGTTCCCTCTTCAAATATTCTTGATAGAGACATGGGCTATGCAAAAAGAAAAGCATGCCAAAGAAGCATGGCAAAAATATGAGAATAAAAGATAGCTCATGTTCTCGAAAATAAATCAAGGAGAGGGAGTTTCATCCAAGGAGTTCCACCATATTCCATTCCACCATATTTCACTCCATTCATATCCACACACTTGCACGTCTCGATCTTAAGATGTGATTTGTCTCCTCAGAGATCCGGTTTTTGACTTAGCAAAATATAAGATGCATGCATGCCTTCATCCTTTGTCCCTGAGCCACACAAAAAGCCATATTAGATGTTAGGATGAAAAGAAGGCACAAGCCTTTGGTGAGGATTCAAATACACTTGAGTGATTGAGTGTGCCAATGAGGAACAATTTGTAGTTTTCAAAACTTGTGAAAAAAATTCCGAGATGGGATCCTCAAAAGAGTAGAGTGGAATAAAACTGAGTTTAAACTGTTCGTCCTTTCAACCGCCCAAGATAAGGAGATTGCTATAAGCCCCATAGGTAAAAAGGTGATTTGAAACTTTGCCGATGATTCAAGTATTTTTTAGGACTAGTTGTTTATAAGTTACCCGTAAAAGAAATGACATTGTAGCAACTCCTGATCCACCGAGCCTAAGTTTATATCTTTGCTCGAGGACGAGCAAAGAGCTAAGCTTGGGGGAGCTTGTTGGCGGTCGTTACAACCCAAATCCGACCACCAATACTCGGGAATAAATGAGGTTATATGCAACATTCCATGTACTTAGGTTTTATTTCTAATAAAGTTCCACGAGTTTTGGTGAGTGACACTTGTGCAGGTACAACTACAACAAATACGTGCTTCTAGGGCCGAAAATGACCGAATCGGCCAAACGACTCCGTTCGGCCGGTTACCCCCCTTAGCCGAACACAACGAGAAGCACAACCGGAGGCCGTCCAAGTCAGCGATGACCAAGCGACGACCGATCACGGCACTTGGACTACTGCCACATCACTTCTGGGCCCACACAACACGAAGAACACCACCAGGAGCCAGCCCAGGGGGTCCAGGAGCTAGAGGCGGTGCAGGGGAGCGGGCCTGGGCCTCCAGCCTAGTTCGGCCGAACTACAGGATTCGGCCGAACTGCCCCCACTGCGCCAAACCGACCCCAAGGTGCAATCCTGGCCCTTGGTGGCAAGGCGGTGCATCCCTCGGTTCAGCCGAACCGACGAATTCGGCCGAACCGCCTCCCTGGAGCCTCTGGTTGCCTTGGCGGTTACCCTGCCTACAACCGCCATCAACTGCTATAAATGCAGTGGTCCAAGCCCCGGTTTCACACACACCAAGCCAAGGAGCTCATTTCCACTTTCATTCTAGTAGAGTTAGGATAGATTAGTTGGGAGTTAGAGTTGAGTCGAGCTTTGCCTCGGAGGCTCCGGAGTCGTCTTCAGAAGCTCTGGTATTAGCTCTTGTATCTTTTACTTTTCCTTTTGTAAGACTTTCAGTTATCAATATAGTTATCTTTATCACTTTGCCTTTGTCATTTATATCTTGCTTCTACTTTATGCTAGTAGCAAATACATCTTGTTTAGACTATAGTCAGTTATAGTTCTAGTGCTTGTAGTCTTGTTTAAGTCTTTGTCTTGGCTGGTTCTTCGATCTTGCTTGATACTGGAGGTGAACTGTCACCAAGAGTATTGACAAGGTTGCTTGCTCTTGCTAGCAGAGTAAGTAGTCGTTGTCTAGTGTAGGAGTGGTTCCTAGACTAGTCAGTGGCCTTAGTTTATTCCCGTCACAACGGAGGTGGTAGCCGGGAGGTGGTGACAGCCCTTTTAGTCTTCGTAGCCCATCACGTTAGTGCCGGTCCATAGGATTCCCCAATTGGGAAATAGTGGCACCCCTTCTCATCCCTTTCTGTGTGTTCACCGGTTCCCTTGTCCTGAAGCTAAGACATTAGAGTTATCCCAGATCTCCTAGTGCTGGCTCTGTAGCCGCTGTATCTCTAAGCTAGAGTGACATAGGTAGATAAAGAATCCAGGAGTCCTCTATCTCTTCTCGTTGTCCTCCCAGCTATCTATCTCTTATCTCCCTTACCTGAGTATCCCTTGAGCTGTGTGTCCAGTATATCCACTCCTATCCAATACCGTTATCCCCTGTCTTGTCTAGTCGTGTACCCTCCTCCGATAGTCTCGCATATCTGTTCACTATTAATCTTGCCAAAGCTTCCCTGCGGAAATATAAATTACGATACCCCGGGATCCTCCCAGGTGAAGTGCTACAGCGGTGATTCTGTGCGCTTGCAGAATATTTCTATATTTTACTAAGCCATAAAGAAAAACCACTGAAACACTCCTTACCCCAGTACCAGGATTCTCAATTCTGATATTGGATCGTAAGAAGTGCCAATAGCGCGGCCGGCGGCCGCGGGCATGGGCGACGAGCGGGGGCTGGCGCGGCCGCGAGCGTGTAGGGGCGGGCATGGGGAGGAGCGGGGCAGGGCGGGGCGACGTCAGGTGGGGCGGCCGACGGCGGTCGGCCAAGGGCAGCGGCGGCGTGGAGTGCGTGTGGCGTGGAGCGACGTTGGGGGGGGGGGGGTGGGTGGCCGGTGGCATGGGGCGGAGCGGCGTGGGGCGGCCTGGCGGCGTCGCGGTGGGGCGGGGCGAGTGGGGCGGCGGCTGGCGGCGTGGGGCGGTCGGGGCAGCGGGTGGGGCGGGATGGCGGCGCGGGCACAAGGAGATGGCGGCACAAAGAGATGGACTAGTGTTGGGGGTGCGGGGCGCGCGCTAAAGTCCCCAAACCCCCGTTATTTGTCGAGTGTCCTGGATCGCGCAATCGGCAAATAGATCCGCCACGTGGCCGCGTGCGGCCGGCCACGTGGTTGTTTGCCGAGTGCATGGGCCATGGCACTCGGCAAACAAGCCCTTTGCCGAGTACCGGCACTCGACAAACATGCCGCGTTGGCCAATGACGTGCCCGCGTGGCCTTAAGCCTGTCAGCCATGTGGCCTATTTGCCAAGTGTCGGGCTGTAGGCACTCGGCAAATGTACTCTTTACCAAGTGCCTAATTGAAAACACTCGGCAAAGGTCTTGTTTGCCGAGTGTAGCACTCAGCAAACATTTTCCAGAACCTTTATTTCATGTAAAGATTTTTAAATTTGTTCAAATACACATCAAAATATCATGTCAAATACATTCATCAATACACATTTTATGCTTCTATGAATTTTTTTCATTATTTCATGCAGATATAACTCATTATTCCTATAGATAGTTCATTATTTTATGGAGAGATAGTCACAAATAATAATTAAAAATTATCAAATGGATCCAAAAAATTATGATAACTTCGAATGAAACAATCTATGTTGTCTACTGCCTATGAAAAAAATTATAAACTGAACCTCCAATTCAACTTTCTCTTCGACTCAAAATCCAGCCGTATCTTTCTCAACTCTATGAAAGTTCTTCGGAGATGCTCCGATTTGTAATGGCGCACGTGAAAAAATTTCGAAATCATCTCAACTTTTTACCAGAGCCTCCACATACGATATTACGAGGTTTTGACAAATCTCATGAATTTTAGACTTTTTTTGCTTTTTATAGAATTTAAAAACCAATCCACCAAATATTTGTTTGCAAGTTTCGGGAAGAAGTTGTTCAAAATTTGCGATCATTTTATGTATAAGGCCTCGCATTGGACTCTGTATTATGAACCGGATTTTTCCACTTACTTTATTCAATTAACAAAATCACTTCCACTTTAAATTTGACTTCTCGGAGGAAATAACTTTAAATGAAATAAATTAGTTAAATATAATAAACAGACCATAAATTAATCAAAATTTCTACATAGAGTGCCATTTCATGTGTATAGAGAGGAGAAAAAGTTTGGAAACCAAAATCAAAAAAAGTAAAGTTTGTCGAGTGTCAGCTGCAGACACTCGGCAAGGTGACAGTTTGCCGAGTGTCCGCACAAAAACACACGGCAAAGTGAGTTTGCCGAGTGCCCATTGTCAAGCACTCGGCAAAGCCACCAGCCCAGAGCGCCAAAAATCAGTCAAAAACTTTTATATTTAAAATTTTCAAATTTTGTGTGTTTGAATATCAAGTTTTTTCAAAAAAAGTAGGGTCTTTACCGAGTGTCAATCCTCTGACACTCGGCAAAGAGCTAACAACCCAGACGACCGCCAACGGTCGTTCGCGGCCGTGGCACGTGAAATGAATCATATTTTCGTAAAAGAGAATCCGACTCCCTGTACCATTGTGATAGTCCCAGGACACATCAGCTATCACGTACAGAACTCATTTCAACATAATATCATTTCCATACATCGAAATCAGAGTACAACAAGTGTATTTACATAGAGTTTACGAATTTGTACAAGCCCATTGGGCTAAACGACAAGTAGAAATTCTACGAAGCGGTAGCTATGGCTTCAAGTCCTCGTCTCCAATCTTCACTTCTTCTCCACAGGCATCCTTGAGCGAAGCACATAACCTTCCAAAGCAGCATCCATCAAAGTTGTAGTTGTCACCTGAAAACTCCAGAACTGTCCCCAAGGAAATGGGACAGGTCCACGTCACCTTCCGTATATGTACAAGCTTTAAAGTCGACTAGTCTAGTATTCAAATAAGCAAGGAGTTGGCTAGGGTTTCCTAAGCGAAGCAGCAGTAGAATAATATCCTCAACTCAACACATTTGAAAAACAACGGGCAATCCTGTCATCACAGGTCCCCGTTCTCCATCTCCACTCTCGGCCTTGCGACAAGGAAAGCTCCCTCCCTTCCAAGTCACCAAGGTTGTACCTCACTTAAAAAGGGGAGATAGTAATGAAATCTTGGGCACAAATCAGAGCGTACGCTTCAAAGGAGTTGTCCATGACCGAGGACGCGGCTATACGTATAGTTTTAACTCTGCAGAGTGTGTACACCTGGAATCTATGTGAAGTGAACCCACCCGGGGATCAGCCAGATGGATATCACAACACCGAACGGAGGTCTAGTAGTTACGTCACCATCCTTCTTTTTCGGGCTTGGGCACGTCCTCCTGCAAGAGGTCGCCCCGAAATTGTGAAGCACTCACCCGGGGCGAGTCGGGGGCCAAAGCAAATCAGGGAGCAAAGGTCAACACAAGTCCCCCTTACACTGATACTTTATCCTCCTGCAGGCTTGGTACCACACTTGATAGGCTCGGAATGAGTCCACCCTCATAATGGACACACAGTGTGCACATTTACGTAGTCCCATGAAGCAGGTAGTCCGAGTCGGTCCGCACAAGGCTAAAGGTGAGTTTGTTCCACAAATGCGTATCCGCCGCAATGGTCCGCCGTCGGCACCCATTATAGGTATTGCCGCCCAAACACCTCAAATCCATCAATCTCAAGTATTCCATAAAATATACCCGCAATAGGTACTCCGTAGGAGATGCCCAAGTGCAACTCCCAGCATCCCGCAATCTGAAGATTGGGTTGTTGCTCGCCTCCGCAAAAATAGTTTTCAAAATCACCTTCTCCTTCCACTTGGTTTTACCCACACATGCCAAGAGAGTTTAAAATCATTTTTATCGCACCATGCAAGCATCGCGTAGCATAAGTATATGGTAGTGTAAAACAGGGTAGCAAGGAATAACATGCATAAAATAAGGCTATGCAGGGTATATCATCACCATCATGCGGAGTAAGTAAAGCGCTAGCAAACTAGTTGCAATGTCTAGTAGGAGTCAAGAATCGTATGGGCGTGAACTTGGAGTTTGCTCCTCTTCCTTCTCGTAGCAGTAGCTTGGGTCTTCTGGTTCACATCGGTTGTCGACAGCTCCTAGAGACGTAATTAAAATAAATACTAAGGACCTACTTGCAAATAAACACCAAAATAGAACCAAACAACACCAAACTCTATTCTAACGCGCAGATCATGATTTTAGAAAAATAATGAAATTGGTTTCATATTTTTCTGAGCTACGGTTAATTTATTATTAAGTTTAGAAGTTTAAATCATTTCTGAAATTATTTAATTAATTCCGAAAAAGAAAAAGAATAACATAGTCAGCCTGTTGACGTCAGCATGACGTCATCAGTGGGTAATGTGCTGACGTCATCACTGGGATTGATGATGTCTGCGTTTACTTGGTCAACGGTCAACGAGTTAGAGGTCAATTGGGCCCACAGGTCAGTGAGCTGGGCCCACCTGCCAGTCAGCGCAAGACATTGACAGCCGGGACTCACTTGTTAGCGCTGAGGGAGAAAGAAAAGAAAAAGGGCTTAAGGGTTAAAGGGCTGGCTCAGGCTGATCCCGTTGGCCATCTATAGCGCGAAGCAACGGTGACCACGCACAGCGGCGGCCCGCGGGCTCGAGGCGTTCCCCGGTTGCGGTGGCGCTAGGGCGGCTGGGCTAGTAGTTGCGACAGGACTCAATTCGGCTCGGCGGCGCAGAGCTGGCTGCGCACAACGGCGCTAGGCTAGGGACGTCGGGCGGCCAGACGGAAGGACAACAACATGGCAACGGTGACCATGGCGAGTGCGTGCTCTTGGTCGCCTAGGGACACGGCACGCCGCGAGAGGCTGCGAAGCACAAGGCGGCGGCAACGAAGAGGCGAGGCAACAACGAGGAAACCAGGTCAAAGCGAGCGGGGCTCCGTCTGCGGGCGGCGACAGGGTTCGGTGCAGCTCGGTCGAAGGCGAGGCACTCGCGCACGCGGGTCAAGCTCCGGGCTTGCCCACGACGCGGCCATGGCGCGCGCATGGTCCGGGCATTCCCGGGTGCGGCTCACACGGCAGCCGGCAATGGCTTGGGTAGGGGAGGATGCGACGGCGCGGCTTCAAGCCCCTACAACGGCGGTACCTGTAACGGCGGCTTGAAGGCCACCCACACAGAGCTACTGCAGCAGCCTCGAAAGGCGGCGCAGCGGCTGGTTCACCAGAGGGCGCATGGATGAGGATGGTGGCTGGGGCTGGTTGTGCATATCTGCACGGGAGGTGTTTGGCCAAAATCCCCAAAGGGAATTCTCGCCCACAGCACCGTGTGCAGGCTAGGCTGGGCAACGATGGGGCCAAGCTTGAAGCACAGGGTGATGGCATGGTCACACACATGGCAGGTCGGTCGACACCACGGTGACGAAGCTGGGGCAAACGGCGACGGCAAGGTCGACCGCAACAGCATGGCGTGGCTTGGGTGGTAGCGAAGGTCTGGCCTTGGGGCTCCGGCTCTGTGCACTCGTAGGAAGGTAGCCGGCTTAGCAAACGGAGGTAGGCCGGGTCAGGCTGCTGGGTCACGCGGCCGCGCGGTACATGGCGTTGCCATGCTCGCCGGAGCGCGCGCATGCTCCGCAGCGGTCTGGTCGTCCGGGGCCGCGAAGCGTGCTGGGCGTGCACCAGCCGTGGGTGGCACGGTGGCGTCGAGTCCTTCAGGAATCAGGATGAAAATTTAAATCACGGCTCGACGGCCGGCAACAGAGGCAAGCAAAACGGTGGCTTGGCTGTGCTTGCATATACGCGGGTCCTTGGTGTTCCCATGGTCGTGTTATGGCCGTAGCGGCTGATGGAATTTAGGGCTTGGCCCATTAAAGCCCATGAAGAAATTCCTAAATTCCTAAATAAATCTCAAAGGCCCATATGTGCATCAGGAAGTGGTGGATGGGTGCAACCTTTAGTCCCACATTGCTAGTTGAGGGGAGGGATGACCAACTTAAATATGGAAGTTGTCTCCACTCCTCCAAGCTATGTGTGTGGGGAGAGAAGGGAAGCTCCTCCAAGCTCGCTCTCCTCACCGGGCCGGGCTGGGCCGGGCGGGGCGGGGCGAAGGGCACGGGCGCACGACGTCTGCGTGAATGGTCCGCCGAAATCCGGCCCCTCGCCTTGCAGGGGCGCGGTTTCCTTTTGCTGTTTTAATTTTTTGGTTTCCTTGGCTATCAAGTAGGCGAGATATACGGAGTCCTTATCGGTTTAGAGATCGTGGGCTACCGCTTCCCTATATAATCGACCCGTCAGCTTCTGCCAAAATACATCTAATCGAGCTAGGGTTTCTGCCTTCTCTCGCTGCTACGCCGCAACTCTAGTCCTACTCCATCCCGATCACCGGCGTGCACCAGCGAACGGGAGAGCAGGTCTTCGCAACCCTTCGTCCTTGTGATCCTGCACCGGGAGAGGGCGAATAAGGTTTTTGGGAAGCGCTCCGCGCGACTGCTCCAAATCTTCGCCATGGCTCGTCTTCCGCCAAGGTCCGGCGTTGTACGAGATCGTCGTCTGCAGCGCCGATTGTTGCGCTCCGTCCACAATGTGAACGTCGCTCCTTCAACACTCGTCACCACGGTTGCGCCAGCGCATCCACTGTACGTACGCCGTGTTCAGATCTATTTCTACATCATGTTTTATGAGTTAATCATGATGATCTTGATGGTTACTAGTATAATAGAGTGTTGCATGCTATATTTGTTTCGTGCCGTGATTTTGATCAATATATTGTCTATATTTCCAACATTCCAAAAACCTTATTATAGGCAATCTGTTGATATGAGGACTGGTTTTGTCGATGCGATGAAGCCTGATAAGTTCAATGGTGTGAACTTTAAGAGGTGGGTGGCTAAGATCCGTCTTTGGTTTACCGCTATGAACATCTGGGACGCGAGGTTGGGCAAACCTGAGGGTGAACTAAATGCTGAAGAGCAGCAAAAGTTTACCAATGCCAACAACCTTTTCGTGGGATGTCTCGTAAGCGTTATCTCTGATCGCCTGGTCGATGCCTACCTAGACATGCCAGATGCAAAGGTGTTGTGGGATGCTCTGTCTGCGAGATATGATGCAACAGATGCAGGCAGTGAACTATACCTCATGGAAAGTTTCCATGACTACAGGATGGTGAATAACCGTTCTGTAGTAGAACAAGCGCATGAGGTTCAGTGCATTGTCAGGGATCTTGAACTCGCTAAGTGTGTTCTTCCGGACAAGTTTGTGGCTGGGTGCATGATTGCAAAGTTGCCCCCTTCGTGGAGGAACTTCGCCACTGCTCTGAAGCATAAGAGACAGGAGATATCGGTTGACAACCTGATAGCGTCTCTTAATGTTGAGGAGAAAGCTCGTAAGAAGGATACTACTGAGAAGGGAGATCAAGGTCAGTCCAGTGCCAATCTGGTTCAGAACAAGTTCCCACGTAAGAACTTTGGCAAGAACAAAGGGAACAACAACAACAAGGTTGTTAAGACCACTACCTTTAAGAAGAAGAATAACAAGGTGAACAAGGCTGAGTTGAGTTGCTTCACTTGTGGTGATGTTGGGCACTTCGCCAAGGAGTGTCCACAGCGTGCAGACCGTAAGGGCAAGTAGTCTGATGGCTCAAAGGATGTCAACATGGTGACCGCAGGCAACAATGGAGACGGGTACGGTAATCTACCTACTGTTCTTTCAGTATTTCTTTCCACGAGTTGGTGGCTAGATACGGGTGCTAATGTTCATGTGTGTGCTGATATCGCTTTGTTTTCTTCTTACCAGGACGTCCAAGATTCCTCCGTGCTAATGGGGAATGGGTAACATGCTGCTGTTCGTGGCATTGGTACGGTGGATCTGAAGTTTACTTCGGGAAAGATCGTGCGACTGAGGAACGTGCAACATGTCCCTACTATCAACAATAATCTTGTGAGTGGGTCGGTCCTTTGTAAGGACGGGTTTAAGGTAGTTTTAGAGTCCAATAAATTAGTCGTGTCGAAACATGGACAATTCATTGGTAAAGGTTATGATTGCGGAGGCTTGTTTCGCCTTTCCCTTTCAGAGTTTTGTAATAAGTCGGTGAACCATATTTGTGGCGACGTTAGTAATGATGTGAGTGTTTGGCATTCACGTTTATGTCATATTAATTTTGGTTTGATGTCTCGACTTTCCAGTCTATGTTTAATTCCGAACTTCACCATTGCCATAGGTTCTAAGTGCCATAGCTGTGTGCAATCGAAGCAACCTCGGAAGCCTCATAAAGCGGCCGAGGAGAGACACTTGGCACCTCTAGAACTCATACATTCTGATCTGTGCGAGATGAATGCTGTGTTGACAAAAGGTGGAAAGAGATATTTCATGACATTGATTGATGATGCGACTAGATTTTGCTATGTTTATTTGTTGCACACTAAGGATGAAGCGTTAGACTACTTTAAAATTTATAAGGCCGAAGTTGAGAACCAACTTGAGAAAAAGATCAAACGTCTAAGGTCTGATCGTGGTGGCCAGTATTTTCCTAAGATCTTTGATGAGTTCTGTGAGGAACATGGTATTATTCATGAGAGGATGCCTCCCTATTCGCCCGAGTCAAACGGGATTGCCGAGAGGAAAAACTGCACGTTGACTGACTTGGTTAATTCCATGTTGGACACTGCTGGTTTATCTAAGGCATGGTGGGGGAAGGCTGTATTGACTTCATATCATGTCCTGAATAGAGTTCCGAACAGGAATAAAGATCAAACTCCATATGAGATGTGGAGCGGGAAGAAACTATCACTGTCGTACTTGCGCACGTGGGGATGTTTGGCAAAAGTCAATGTACCTATTCCAAAAAAGCGCAAGTTGGGACCTAAGACAGTGGATTGTGTCTTTCTAGGATATGCACAGAGAAGCATTGCTTATAGATTTTTAGTAGTTAAATCTGAGATACCTGATATGCATGTTGATACTATTATGGAATCTCGTGATGCAACATTTTTTGAGAACATATTTCCGTTAAAAGATATGCATAGCATTTCTAGATTTTCTACTGAGATAACACCTGAACCTCTTGTACATGTTGAGACTTATGTGCGACCTGATGAGCTTGAACATGAGAATGTCCTAGAGAAGGATGACAGTGAAGCTCCTAGAAGGAGTAAGAGACAGAGGGTTGCAAAATCCTTTGGTGATGATTTCACTGTGTACCTTGTGGACGACACACCCACATCTATCCATGAGGCATATGCATCTCCGGATGCAGATGATTGGAAAGAAGCAGTCCGTAGTGAGATGGACTCGATTCTTTCTAATGGAACGTGGGAGCTCTCTGAACAACCCTATGGTTGCAAACCGGTGGGTTGTAAATGGGTGTTCAAGAAGAAGCTTAGGCCTGATGGTACTATTGAGAAGTACAAGGCTCGGCTTGTGGCAAAAGGCTACACACAGAAGGAAGGCGAAGATTTCTTTCATACTTATTCACCTGTTGCAAGAATGATCACCATTCGAGCATTACTTTCGTTGGCTGCCTCATATGGTCTTATCATTCATCAGATGGATGTAAAGACAGCTTTCCAGAATGGAGAGTTGGATGAGGAGATCTACATGGATCAGCCTGACGGATTTGTAGTGAAGGGTCATGAGAACAAGGTGTGTAAGTTGCTGAAATCCTTGTATGGCCTGAAACAAGCACCTAAGCAATGGCATGAGAAGTTTGACAGAACATTAACTTCTGCGGGCTTTGTCATTAATGAGGCTGATAGATGTGTGTACTATCACCATGGTGGGGGTCAAAGTGTTATATTGTGCTTGTATGTGGATGACATACTGATTTTTGGCACACACATTGATGTGATAAATGAGGTCAAGTCTTTTCTATCAAAGAGTTTTGATATGAAAGATCTGGGGGTAGCTGATGTTATTCTGAACATTAAGCTCATTAAGCATGAGAATGGGATCACTCTTTCTCAATCCCATTATGTAGAGAAGGTTTTGAGTCGGTTTGGCTATTTGGACATTAAACCGGCTCCAACACCCTATGACCCCAGTGTGATACTCAGAAAGAACAAGAAAATTGCTAAAGACCAATTGAGATACTCTCAGATCATTGGTTCACTCATGTACTTAGCTGGCGCAACGAGGCCTGACATCTCTTATGCTGTGAGCAAATTGAGCAGGTTCATGTCAAACCCGGGTTCTGATCATTGGCATGCACTTGAAAGGGTTATGCGCTACTTAGTGGGGACTATGAATTATGCGATACATTATTCCGGGCATCCTGCCGTGCTAGAGGGATATAGTGATTCGAATTGGATTTCGAATGCTGATGAGTTGTATGCTACGAGTGGGTATGTGTTTACCCTTGGAGGTGGTGCTATATCATGGAGGTCTTGCGAACAGACCATTTTGACGAGGTCAACCATGGAAGCAAAGCTTACTGCCTTGGACACAGCCACTGTTGAGGCTGAATGGTTGCGTGAGCTCTTGATGGACTTGCCGGTGGTTGAAAAACCGATACCGGCTATCCTTATGAACTGTGACAATCAGACGGTGATAGTCAAAGTAAACAGTGCTAAGGATAATGCGAAGTCATCAAGACACGTCAAGAGACGACTGAAGTCTGTCAGGAAATTGAGAAACTCCGGAGTAATAAGTGTGACTTATATTCAAACAGATAAAAACCTGGCAGATCCTTTTACCAAAGGGCTATCACGTAACGTGATAGAAAGTGCATCGAGGGAGATGAGTTTGAGACACGTTTAAGTTGCCGAAGTGGTAACCCAACCTATGTGATCGGAGATCCCGTGAATTAGGACCTGGGAAGAACGAGCTGTCGGTTGACTAAGGAGAGTAACCTTTTTCGAAACCCTCTCTAAGTGAAGATGCAATACTCTCAGATGCTGTATGGCAGGATAGCTTTATGCTTTAATGTGATTCTGTTGGCTTGGTTAAGCAAAGATGTCATCCTACAGGACATTCTTGAAAGAACACACCTATATGAGCCTGACTGTATAACGTCGCAGTCTATGAGATTTGGGTGATCTCTAGTAAACTCATGAAGAGACCAGGGAGTACGACGTATATGCTCCACCCGCGGGGTAGGCTACTGGCAGCCACGTACTGGTTCTGACTTTAAGTGAAACTTGTTCGCACAAAACTTGCAATTCAAGGACTAGTCCATTGTCAAGTTGTGGATGAGTGTAGCTTGAAGCTCTAGGCGAGAGTTCAACTTAACAGTCCTTGTTGAAACACCGGTATATAAACGGTAGTGAGAGACAGGCAAAAAACTCAGATGGGTATTTGAGATCTGGTGGGGGACTGATGGAATTTAGGGGCCTGGCCCATTAAAACCCATGAAGAAATTCCTAAATTCCTAAATAAATCTCAAAGGCCCATATGTGCATGAGGAAGTGGTGGATGGGTGCAACCTTTAGTCCCACATTGCTAGTTGAGGGGAGGGATGACCAACTTAAATATGGAAGTTGTCTCCACTCCTCCAAGCTATGTGTGTGGGGAGAGAAGGGAAGCTCCACACGCGCGCACTCGCTCGCTCGCCTCGCCTCGCCGGGCCGGGCGGGGCGGGGCGAAGGGCGCGGGCGCACGACGTCTGCGTGAATGGTCCGCCGAAATCCGGCCCCTCGCCTTGCAGGGGCGCGGTTTCCTTTTGTTGTTTTAATTTTTTGCTTTCCTTGGCTATCAAGTCGGCGAGATATAAGGAGTCCTTATCGGTTTAGAGATCGTGGTATATAATCGACCCGTCAGCTTCTGCCAAAATACATCTAATCGAGCTAGGGTTTCTGCCTTCTCTCGCTGCTACGCCGCCGCTCTAGTCCTACTCCATCCCGATCGCCGGCGTGCACCGGCGAACGGGAGAGCAGGTCTCTGGAACCCTTCGTCCTTGTGATCCTGCACCGGGAGAGGGCGAATAAGGTTTTTGGGAAACGCTCCGCGCGACTGCTCCAAACCTTCGCCACGGCTCGTCTTCCGCCAAGGTCCGGCGCTGTACGAGATCGTCGTCTGCAGCGCCGATTGTTGCGCTCCGTCCACAACGTGAACGTCGCTCCTTCAACAGAGTGTTCAGATCTATTTCTACATCATATTTTATGAGTTAATCATGATGATCTTGATGGTTACTAGTATAATAGAGTGTTGCATGCTACATTTATTTCGTGCCATCATTAATACTGTTCGGATTTTGATCAATATATTGTCTATTTTTTCAACAGCGGCTCGCGAAATCCCGACAGTCTGGGTTCGCGGCGCAGTGGCGAGGCGACGGCGTGGCAGCTGGATGAGCCTAAGCGGCGTACCTGCACGAAGGGAATGCGGCACGACGGCCGTGCGGCAACGCTCGACACGAAGGCTGGCGACTCAGGCAGGGCGAAAAGCGGGGCCTTGATCTCCAAGGCGCGACGGCCGGCTCACAGGGAAGGGGCGGCGGCGTTGGGGCTCACGGCTCACCTACGGGCTCGACGGCGAGGCAAGGCGATGCAGGTTGGGTTGCGGCCGTGGCGAGGTGAAGCTGTGCAGGGAGAGCAGCTGCGGCGACGTCGTCGATTCGGGGCGCCGGCTTGACGGCGGTTGGCACGGCACTCAGCAAGCTCATGGTTCGGCGTCGTCGTGGTCTGGCATTCGGCTTGTGGTCGTCGTTGTCGGCGTCGCGCAATGCTCGGTGCGGGGGTGTTTCCCTTGTCGTCGTCTTGCAGCAGCAGCCTGTCGCGCGACTCGGCTCCACTGCGGCTTCGTCGCTGGCTTCTCCTCCGGCTCCGCCTCTCCTCCTCCTCTCTTCCTTCTCCGTTTTTCCTCCTCTTCTTCCTCTAGTATCTGGTGGCGGCGGTGGGGAAAACCCCAAGAGGGCAGCGGCTTGGCGAAGGGAGGCGGCGACCGGGAGGATTTTATAGGGCGGCCACGGCTCGGATGCGACATGCGGTGTGGATTCCTCGACGTTCGTGCTGGGACGCGTGGAGAGCATCCAGCGGCGCGGGGCTAGGGCATCCGAGGCGAGCAGGTGAAACTTGCGGGGCTCGGCGTTCGGTGCGTGCACGGGCAGGCGCTGCGGCCGTTGCTGTACTTCGTCGGCTTGCGCCGAGCGAAACGGGAAAAAGGAGAGAGCCGGAGAGAGATGTGATGCGGGCGGCGTGGGGACGACGCAGCTACAGCTGCCGGTCCCATTGGTCAGCGAAGGATGAAGGGAGTGCTGCATGCATCAGCGGTGGCTGGGCCAGGCTTGCCGCTGGGCTTTGCTGGGCTGGGCCAGGCTTGCCGCTGGGCTTTGCTGGGCTGGTCTTGGTTCTCATCAGTATAGGTTAGTTAGCTAGTTAGGGCCCAGTTGGATGTTGGGCTCAGAGATGGGTTTCATTAAATGGGTTAAACCTATTGTATCCCGTAAAATAAATTGATAGCAATTTATTTTGTGAGACTTGAAGTAAATGAATTAGACTAATTTCTCAGAAACGAATTAATTAGCTAATAACTAATTCGAGAAGCCGAAAAATAGAGCCATAATTCAAATGAAGTCCACATAAATTTAATACAAATGAATTAGACTATTTTCCGAAATCAAATCAATTAATATGGAACCGATTCGAAGAGTTGAAAAATAATATCGTAATTCCCTTATAAAATTTCCAGAGCAGTCGAGAAGATTAGCGGGTCACCTAGGTTAGTAGGTTAACGGACTGGTCCAAGTTAGCAGGCCAGTTAGCGGGTTGATCGAAGTTTGACAGGACATTTAGTTGTTAGCGGGCCGGTTAGTTTGGTTAGGTTAGATTAGGCTTAGTTAGTTATTAGCTTTAGGTTTATATTTGAATTGGAAATTCAAATATAAACTCAAACAAAAAGAAACAAATAAAACCAAAGGAACTCTGACTCACACTAACATTAATTATCCTTAATTTAAATTAGACTTTGATTTATTTTATTACTAGAAATTTTTAGAAGGCACAAGAAGAAAATCTTAAGGTTTTCTTACTAGTAGACAAGCATTGCACAAATTTTTTTTAAAATCCACATTTTCGCAAACAGATAACATTCTGGAAAAATCCGGGATGTTACAGCACGTGTTGGACATGTGCCACCTCTTTGCTGAGTGTCAAGCCTCTGACACTCGGCAAAGAGCTAACGTTCCAAATGGCCGCTACAAAACGTTGGCGGCCGTGGCACGTGTTGGGCACGCACGTGGTCTTTGCCGAGTGTCGGGCTTGTGACACTTGGAAAAACATTGTTTGCCGAGTGCCTGTGGTTTGCGGAGTGTATTTCTATAGACACTCGGTAAATTCTGTCTTTGCCGAGTGCCCGATAAAATGCACTCGGCAAAGACAGAAGCACTCGACAAATACGGGGTTTCTAGTAGTGTCTTACTCCTAATAAAACTGCCCTGACGAACCATCATGCTGCGACCTCCATCCGTCTGCCTCCGATTTCGTGCGCCTGCAATCCATCGCTCCGGCCTCCATCCGCCCGTCCACAGACTTCGCATGGCTCATTCGTCCGCCTGCCCCTCAGTATGCCCCGGTTCCCATCTCACCTTCCCACCCCGTCCGCTTGCCCCTCCGCCCGCCCCTAGCCCCCATTCATCCGCTTCCGCTCCCTCTCTATTCACGTTTCCCCCTAAAGCGCCACCACGCCTAGGGCTGGACAAAAAACTCGTCGCTTGTTAACTCGCTCGACTCAGCTCGGTTCGGCTTGTTGAAAAATTATAACAAGCTGAGCCAATGTTTTAGCTTAGTAGTATAATGAGCCAGCTCGAACTGGCTCGCGAGACACTCACGATCCAAAACAAGCCTCAGCACAATAAGAAATATGCAATATTAGATATATCTAGCAATTCCTAGATTCAGTATGTAAAGTATAAATAATCAACTCAAACCCTATCCATGTTGCATGACACAATCCCATCTCTCCGCATGACTATAGGCTACATCTCTTATCCCCATCCCGTATTTCCATCTCTTCCTACTCTGCTCTTGCTCACCAATAAAGTGAATGGTGTGTGTGATGATATAGTTATTATGTAGGATTTTTTTCATTTACTCTCTTGATTGCTCCCTGTTTCTTTGCTTCTATTTCTCCTGTGAAAACGATTTAGGGTCTACTGTGACACAATTGATGGTTTATAATTCATAAATTTGAGAGGGATAGTGGTGTACTGGTTACTTCTTTCTATACTATTCTTGATTTATGGTTCTTAGATTTTTTTTTATTTTAATTTTATCTTACATTCATTTTTTTATCGAGCTGGCTCACGAGTTTAAAGAGCCAGCTCGAGCTAGCAAACAAGCTGAGCGAAGCCGGACTTGTACCTCATTAAGATAACGAGCTGGCTACTCATTATGATAATGAGCCGAACCAGCTACCAGCTCGTTATCTTAATGAGCTAGCTCGAGCTAAGCGAAGCTAAGCTGACTCGATATTCACCCGATGCCCCCACCCCCACGCCTCCTCCCCCATCCTCACCTCCGCTCTGCACCTTCACCTGATCTGAAGGGGAGATCACATGCATGTCGCCATCCTCACCACCACAGCGCCTTCCCCCTCGCAAATCCCCTCTTCCCTGTAAAACGCTCCGTCGATGCACGTTGGCGCCGGGATCATCGTCGCCGACCCCCCTCCTCTCGATGTGCGGCGGCCCCGGGATCATCGTTGCAGGGTATAAAGCTGCCGGGATCTACGGTGGCCGGGACCAAGATCCAATCCTAGGCGCTCAGGCCATGGCTGCCGAGATCCGGTCCACGTCGTGCTGCCATGGGGCTGTGATCTGATCCACAACATGCACGATGGAGGTGGGATACATGGCGTCGACGGAGATTAATTTCTCGGAGGGGATCCAGATGTGCGCACAGGCAACCAACTGCTCCAACCCGACCTTCAGCGGTGCATGGCTATGCTCTGGTGATCCACTAGCTCATGTATGATTTTCGATCTCTCTTCGTCGTTTGGGATTCATTAATAGTCAAATGTTTTTATCTCAGTTTTTGGATCTGCTAGAATAGAGTCTGAAATTATGGAAGGAATATCATTGTGAGACCTGGCCGCACAGACAGGAAGATTTAATTTCCAAATCCTAATGAGGCTGTATGCAATAGCTATTCCTTAACTGGTTATGTTAAGCTCCAAGCTGCTATTTCCTGTGTGTGCAAGTTGCAGTAAACATTAATTCAGAGATATGAATTATGCTATGGCAGCAATCAGCAAAGGGAGCCGATACAGGACAACTGTTCTAGGGCATGGAGGTGTGAATTATGCTAATAGTTAGTGTACTTTATCCGTTTTGCCATTGGAACCATGAATTATGTAATCTCTTCCTCTGACCATCGAGAGGATGCTGTAAGGTCCATCCGGCAGTCGGCATGGAGGAATCATCATGCTTTCTCATCTACATGTACGTGAAAATTTCTGTTTTGCTTGTCACAACATATGATGTGTGTGTGTCATATAAAGTGTCCTCTTTTTACTTGGCTTGCAGATTAATCTACATGGTAGGCACTACTGGGCAGAGTAATCAGGTCTGGGAGGAGCATCTATTTGGCACAGAGGCTCTAATGGATGTATTGACGTGGCAACGTTTGATTACGCCATTACGACCATGTGTCATGGATGAGGGGCTGCGCGTGGGCTGTGGCATGCACGACACCATCCACAGTGCCCCTCCCTCTAGCTGAATCGTTGCCCCATGGCCGTTAATAGCACATGTGACCCTCTCCTTCAGTAGTAATTCTTATCAGAGTTTTATCTGTCTCTGTAAACAACTGTCTGTTGGTAGGATAAGTGAGGTTCTCTTTAACAAGTGTTGCGTCCAGAATGTGTAAATGATTTATGTTAAATATACACCATCTCTGTCAAATTGTCCGTCAAAACTATCCATTGATGAAACTTGTGATTATGCCTATAAACTGTACAGCTAATATATACCTTCAAGTTGTCTGGTGTTCTGTTTCTTTCTGTTGGACATAACAGTCATAATTGGTTGATTATTTTTTTGGCTTGGTATAGATGTAGAGCTGAACCAGTATGCTTAACTGTTATTTCTCAAGATGGGAATGGGTCGGCCCGGACTTGGCCTTGGACCTGGCCCCCATGGCCTCGAGTCCATTTTTAGGGGTCACGGGTCGACCTATTTCAGCCAAAAGGCTGTGGCCTCGATGGCCCATTGGGCACTACGGGTCGGCACATTTCAACTTTAAGACATGTTTATGTAAGCATTTTCAGACATAAAACATACAAGAGAAAACATGTTACAAGCGGTTTATCTCCAACATTAGAGATCATCGACCATGAGTTTAATTCAAGTTACAGAAGTTCTCTCACTAGAGTACTAGACTTCCAACAGCAGTAATTAGACAAATAAAATTTAACTCATTTTTTCAGTAGACTTGCTTCACCCGTCAGAAGTTCCTGTATAAGTTTCCACACCACAGGAGCCTCCTCACCTGCATATGCAATACACTTGGTGAATTCCAATATGTATGTGTATTAAATCATAGCGGGTGGAATGAAAAATATGATTTTAATTTCTATTCTATTCCAAATTCCTTGAAAGAATACACCTTCGTGAGCAAAGGTGCAGTGAGCATAGAAGCTCTGCCTACCAGAACTGCAAGTCTCTAACATGATCCTATAGCCGATCAAATTAGATAGCATACGATGCCACTAGCTAGCATGCTATTATAGTATAGACAGAAACATCAACAAGAAACATAACATTAGCTGGCAGTTTTTCAACAGCGATCCTTGTTAGAAATAGCACATAAAAGAGGCATTTCCGAGAATGCATTCAGACATTCAGTGGTGTCTGTATTTGATAAATAAGTATCCAGTGCAATTTGTAGAAACAACCATGCAGGAGACAAGTAGGGTGTTTGTTTCAGCTTATGGCTGATTTTAAATGCTCGCTTATGGAGAATTAAAAAGTCAAATGACTCCTATAATCCATAATTCAGCTGGATTCTCGATTATGGATTATGGGAGTCATCTGACTTTTAGATTCTGCATAAGCGAGCCTTGAAAATCAGAAATAAGCTGAAACAAACACCCCAAAGGACCAGGATGATACATGAACCATAATTAGTGCAGAAACTTCACATGTCCAATCACCGAAGGAAATTCAAAGTACCAACCCAGCAATATTTTAGATATGAAGTTGCTAAGTACTTAGCTATCTCCAACAAGTGACCCAAAAGGAGACCCAAACCCAAAATGGGTCTCCGATGGTACTATTTCAGCCTCCAACGGAGTACCCATACCCAAACCCAAAATGGGTTTTCAGGAGAGATAACCCAAATCTGGATATCCTCTCTCTTTGTGACCCATTTACAGAAAGGATTCTCTTTTGGGTCTCGAGAAATGAGTTTATGGGTCACACACTTTTTTTACTGTAGGCAACCTAAAGTAGTAAATGAGACTCCATTGTTGGAGACAGTCTTTACATAAGCAAACTTGTAGACATAAATTTCCACAAAAAAAAATACTACCCCTAGCTATAAATTTAGATTAAGATCACGTACCCTCATCAGTACAGGATTAGCTACAAATTGCACTGCCAGTTGCCGCAACTCACTGTCTTAATCATTGACAAATTGATCTGAAACCACACACCAATAATGATCACACAGACATGATTTGAAGTCTGAACTCTGAAAGCTTGACTGAGCAAACAAACCGAGCACCATGAACATCCAGCGGGTGGGATCGATGTGCCACTGAAATTAAACCTAGACACGGGATCTGAGAGAGGAAAGAGGTGAGGGAAAAGAGGAGAGAGAGAGAGAGAGAGAATATTACCAGAGGGGAAGGGAGTGTGTGACGCGCCAAATCGCCGCTACTGGAGTGTGACGCCCCAGGAGGAGGCGTACACGAGCCAGGACGTCATCGACGTAGCTGATGCGTGAGTTGGGGGTGAGTGGTAAAGGGGCGCGTGTGGGCCCATGATGTAAGTGTCTAAGCGTTGTGTGGGAAGCTATGTAAGGGGAAGAGAACAGGGAGAACGACATGAACTTATTTGGCAAGAAAGAAATAGACGAGAGTTCAGAGGCAGGGGCACAACGCCCCTCTCTGCTCGCGTGAGATTTATCCCTCTTGTGCTGCTGATGATTCCTTACATCGTCGGAGTAATCTCGCCGGCGATCACGAGTGTTACAGTGGTATCAGAGACAGTCGTTTCTTCAGGCGTGGGTGTAGGGATCTGCTTCGCGGAGTTCTTCGTTCATGGAGGCCATCGATCGATCTGTGAGTGGATTCTGCCAGTTCTGTTGGTGCTTGTTTTCGATCTGGGTCTCGGATTTCGTCTGCTCTCGTTGGATCGGGTTTTGGGTGCTTGGAGCGTTGGTGTGCTGCGATCTGTGCGGGGGATTTCGGCAGCTTGTGTCTGAAGATTGGGTTCTGGGGGATCTGTTCTACAAGAGTGCTTTCACAGTGAGTCACCACGGCGCCTCCCAAGCCTTCGGTGCAGTCGCAGCTTATCATGGATGTGTTTGAGGAAGGCCGTCGCAAGGACGATGAGCGCTGGGAGAGGATGATGGATAGTATCGATTTGATGTTTGCTAGAGTTGGAGAAATCAGCAACACACAAACACAGATTCAGGCTAACCAAGATCTCCAAACCAGGGCTCTCCAGCAAGTAATTGATGACCAGAGTTTCATGGTCAAACAGATCCTAGAGACGGGACAAGCAGTGGCGGCCTTGCGATTGCAGAGAGGATCGGAGGAGCAGTTTGAGGAGGTGTCTGGACATTCAGAACCAGCAGCAGAGCCTTCAAGGCGTCAAGATCAGCCACACAGGTTCAGGCGAGACGAACCTCATCCACACCGGGTAGCAGGCAGTCGCAACAAAAATTCAGAGTCTGAATACAAAGGATTTTTACCAAAGTTGAAGTTCCCAGAGTTCACAGGTGCCAATCCTAAGATCTGGAGAGCTAAATGTGAGGATTACTTTCAAATTTACAAGGTACCTGAGTCCCTTTGGGTGGCCACAGCTTCTGTCTCCATGAAGGATAATGCTGAAAAATGGGGTCAGGTACAGCATTACAAAGGGGGTTTTGGTAGCTGGGAACAGTTTATGACAGCAGTGGAAGAGAAATTCGGGCAATATAATTATATTCATGCTTTAGGGGACTTGTTGGAGTTGAAACAGAATGGTCGGTAGAGGAGTATGCAACCCAGTTTGAGGCCTTACGGTTTGAGTTAGAAATGCATAACAGTGGGTATGATGTTATGTTTTTTGTTACCCAGATCATCAAGGGCCTCAAGCTGGAGATTGGTACAGTGGTCCAGTCTCAGGTACCTACAACTATGGAGAGGGATGTGATGCTAGCCAAAGTACAACAGCAATTGATTGACAGGGGCAAATATAAGCATCAGAAGATGACAGGAGCGTCCAAACAGACATCATTCTTGGCACCCAAGTCTGATTCCAAATCATTGGTGTCTCCATATACAATGTCTAAGGAGAGGCAGAAGAGAGATTACTGCAGGGCCAACAACTTGTGTTTTTATTGCCAAGAGCCATTTGACTCTACCCATTTGGCTAAGTGCAAAAGTAGGCCAAAAGCTCAAGTCAATGCCATGGTGGTCAATGACTTGGATGTACAATTAACATATGAGGTGTTACAGCAGTTGGCTATGGAGGATTCTCTGGCTGAAGAATTTTGTACTCTATCACTTAATGCTATTTCAGGGACAGAAGCTGGTGATTCCATGAAGTTGAGGGCCATGGTCACAAACAAAGTGATGCTGATTCTAGTGGACAGTGGTAGTTCCCACAGCTTTGTTAGCTCCACTTTTCTCCACAAATGTGGCATTCAACCTACCAGGATGCCTCCAGAGCAGGTCAGAGTAGCAAATGGGGATACTCTGATTTCTGATGCAGAGGTGAAGAATATGAATTGGTGGATTCAAGGGCACACTTTTCAATCTAACATGAAGGTGTTGGATGTGGGAGCATTTGATGCTATTTTGGGCTATGACTGGCTGAAGCTTCACAGTCCTATGGACTGCCACTGGGAAAATTGTACTTTGAAATTCAAGGAAGCATCTAAACAAGTGACCTTACAAGGAATTCTTCCTCCACCTCTGACAGTGAGGGAAGTATCTGGTGAACAATTGAGCAAATGGTGTTCTGGCAATGATATTGGGGCATTAGCTATGGTAGAGGTAATTACTCCTGCACCACCTCCTTCTATTCCAGCAGAAGTTGACCACATTCTGTCCAAGTTTCATGATGTTTTTGAGGACCCAAAGTCTCTTCCACCTACTACATTACATGACCATCATATTCCTCTGTTACCCAACACAACACCTGTCAATTCTAGGCCATACAGATATTCTCCATTACAAAAAGATGAGATAGAGAAACAAGTGAAGGAACTTCTTGCTGTTGGTTTAATAGTTCCTAGTAATAGTCCTTTTGCCTCACCTGTATTGCTTGTCCAAAAGAAAGATGGCAGCTAGAGGTTTTGCATTGACTATATGAAGTTGAATGAGTTGACTATAAAGAATAGGTTTCCCATGCCCCTTATTGATGAAATTTTGGATGAATTGGCTGGTACCAAATTCTTTACTAAACTGGATATGAGATCAGGGTACCATCAGATTAGGATGCACCCTGAGGATGAATTTAAAACAGCCTTTAAAACACATCATGGTCACTATCAGTTTAGAGTGATGCCTTTTGGCCTAACCAATGCTCCAGCCACATTTCAATGCATCATGAATGCAGTGCTGGAACCTTTCTTGAGGCAGTTCGTGCTGGTCTTCTTAGATAACATACTAATCTATAGTCCCAGTTATGAAGCTCACTTGGTCCATATCCAGTTAGTGCTAGAAAAACTCAGGGAGCACAAGTTGTATATGAAGATGAGTAAATGTTCTTCTGCTCAAACTCAGTTGGATTACTTGGGACGTATCATATCTGATCAAGGGGTGGCAACAGATCCAAAGAAAACTGAGCCCATGTTGAACTGGCCAGTTCCCACAACTGTTACTGAACTAAGAGGATTTTTGGGCTTAATAGGATACTATAGAAAATTCATTAGACACTATGGCATTGTAGCAAGACCTCTTACAAACCTGCTAAAAAAGAAGAGTTTCTATTGGTCTGAAGAAGCTGCTCAAGCTTTTCTGCATTTGAAAGAGTTGATGGCAAGTGCACCTGTGTTGGCCATTCCAGATTTTTCTGCACCTTTTATCATTGAGACAGATGCATGTGATGTGGGTATTGGGGCAGTTCTGATGCAAGGAGAGCAACCAGTGGCATATTTGAGCAAGGCATTGGGGTCAGTACATCAAAAATTGTCTACCTATGAAAAAGAATTCTTGGCCTTAATTATGGCAATTGAGAGGTGGAGGCAATACTTACAGAGAAAGGAGTTCATAATCAGAACCTACCACAAAAGTTTGTCCTATTTATGTGAACAGAACTTGCACTCCGACATGCAATGCAAAGCAATGACAAGACTCATGGGGCTTCAGTTTAAGGTGGTCTACAGAAAAGGGAAGGAGAACTTGGCAGCAGATGCTCTGTCTAGAGTGGGTCATCTCATGTCTTTACAAGTCGTGTCTGAAATCAGACCTCTGTGGTTACAGGAAGTACTGAATGCTTATCAAACTGATCCACATGCCCAAGAATTGTTGACCAAGCTGGCTATTCACAGTCCTTATGAGAATGGATTCTCCTGGTGTCAAGGTCTCATCGAACATGAAGGGAAAGTTTGGATTCCAAGTAATTCAGCTTTACAAACTAAATTGATTGCAGCCTGTCATTCCAGTGCTATAGGAGGCCACTCAGGGACTAAAGCAACATATTACAGGCTCAAGCAGTTGTTTAGGTGGAAAGGGCTCAAAGCAGATGTGGCCAGTTACATCAAACAGTGCCACATTTGCCAACAAGCAAAACATGAAAATAGTCATCCTGCTGGACTGCTTCAACCATTACCCATTCCAGAGGGAGTTTGGCGAGACTGGACAATGGACTTCATTCTGGTGGTGGTGGACAGGTACACCAAATATGCCCATTTCATTCCATTAAAGCTCTCATTTTCTGCTCAAGGGGTGGCTAAGGCAGTCCTAGACAATGTGGTTAAATTGCATGGCTTTCCCAAATCTATTGTGTCTGATCGTGATAGAATATTCACTAGTGTCTTCTGGAAAGAGTTATTTGCTTTCTGTCATACTACTTTGCTTCGAAGCTCCTCCTATCATCCTCAGACAGATGGTCAGTCTGAAAGGGTGAACCAGTGTCTCGAGATGTATCTTAGATGCGCTGTATATGATTCACCTAAGCATTGGAAATAGTGGCTGTCAACTGCCGAGTTGTGGTACAACACCAATTTTCACTCTTCATTGGGGTGTTCTCCTTTCAAGGCACTCTATGGTTATGAAGCACCAACAGGTTTTGTGATTCCTGTCTCTATCAGTGAGTCTGATGCACAACAGATGGCCAGTGAGCGGGAAGCTCATAATGCAAGGTTGAAAGAACACTTAGCAGCTGCTCAGAATCGAATGAAACTTCAGGCAGACCGCCACAGGATAGACAGGTTGTTCCAAGTTGGAGATCAGGTCCTTCTCAAATTACAGCCCTATGTGCAAAATTCTGTGGTGACCCATCCCTATCCCAAACTATCTTTCAAGTTCTTTGGCCCATACCGGGTACTGGCAAGAGTGGGCAATGCAGCTTACAAGTTGGAATTGCCGGAGGGGAGCCTAGTGCACCCTGTTTTTCATGTGTCTCAACTGAAACCTTTTGTCCCAGATCATTCTCCTGTTTTTGATTATGTGACCAGGTTGGTGGACTTGAGTGCCCAGGATCTGGTGCCTGAGCTTGCTCTGGAGCGTCGTCTGGTGAAAAAGGGGAACACGGCGGTGCCTCAGGTGTGCGTTAAGTGGACCAATCTTCCGGCTGAATCCGCAACATGGGAAGACTGGTACGTACTGAAGGATCATTTTCTTGTCGTTGCTGCTTGGGGACAAGCAACATCTTCAGCGGGGGGGAGGTGTGACGCCCTAGGAGGAGGCGTACACGAGCCAGGACGTCATCGACGTAGCTGATGCGTGAGTCGGGGGGTGAGTGGTAAAGGGGCGCGTGTGGGCCCAGGATGTAAGTGTCTAAGCGTTGTGTGGGAAGCTATGTAAGGGGAAGAGAACAGGGAGAACGACATGAACTTATTGGGCAAGAAAGAAATAGACGAGAGTTCAGAGGCAGGGGCACAACGCCCCTCTCTGCTCGCATGAGATTTATCCCTCTTGTGCTGCTGATGATTCCTCACATCGTCAGAGTAATCTCGCCGGCGATCATGAGTGTTACATGGAGGGGAATGCCGAATACGGCGTGCCCACCGCCGCAGCCTTCTCGGTCGCCTCCGTGCTGATGGGATCGCTGGAGAAGCCCAGTGTTGGGTCGACCCTATCCACCCAATGGGTCAGGAGATGTCGGCTCTCTCTGGACCCTGTCTGATTTGAGGCCAGCCCAGCTGGCCCATTGGCCTTTATATTGTGGGTCGACCAGGCCCATTCCCATCTTGAGTTATTTCAGCATGTAAAGCTTCAATCTTTGTTGGCATATGTGTGGTGAATTATTTTTTAATGCCGGATATATTGTTTGTTTGTAGCGGCATTTAATTTAGCTCACTGGATATTATTGGTTACCAGCATGGTTATATCTTTTTTTTTAGAAAGACCATGGTTATATCTTTTAGGCAAAGCATCCATTAAGATGAAGCACACATGAAAACAATATCTTTTTACTTAAGCATTTACAATGTCAATATGGAAACAAGCATCAATGTTACAAAAAAAACTTTCGCTAAGTGTTTTTCTGAATATATTTCCTTGGTTCATTTGCTACTGGAACACAAAGTCCTAGCAAGACACAACATATTTTCTAGGTTGTCATGTAGATGTTAATAATTTAGGTAATCTACAGTATCTTTGGTAATGGCATATACTCATGTGTGCAAGTTTGATAGTGTGCATACACTCAAAAAAATCTGGTTAAAATATTTAATCAAAACTCTTATTAAGTGGTTTCTTCATGAGCTTCAATTTTGGGACAGAAAAGAATATCCTATGGAAATATACTTGCACATATGGATTCTGGATAAGAAAGGGGCCGTTAATGTGTAGTTACATATTCTTGTGTGTGCAGCTAGCCCAAAATTAGTCATCTGCTCATCCTTCTTTTTCTGTTCCTATAAAAAGATTGACGTGAGTTCAATATTATCCTTCTGCTTATTACTTAGTGCTTGGTACTGAATGCTCATTGCAAACATAGATGTGTTTCATGTAAAACTTTTACCCACTTTCATGCCTGGTGCCACTATGTACTTTTTTAGTAGCTAGGAAATAGCAATATGCAGGAAACCTTATTCCTAAATAAGATCAATACTAGGTAGCAGCATTTGCTTTCCCTACTGATGCTGCACTTGTATAATTCCTGTGGCTTTAGTATGCCACTAAGCACTGAAGTAATTAGCATCTGGTTTAGAGGGAGTAATTCCATTGAACTATTCAGGAGATGTTCTTTTACTGGACATGTTTGATGACCTTTAGGGTGACAGGTGAATTTATTTTAATCTCTTTGCTCTGATAGGACTCCTATTGGCAAAGTGCTAAATAAGCTCCTACATTTACTTTTCCATTTGCATTTTCTATTCTCAGTTCTCTAATCAATAGTAGTTACCTGAGTTTCTAACTTTGCCTCTAATCAATTTTGTTTCGTTCTATTTGACCTATATGAAACTTATTTGTGACATTGATATTTGCTAGGGGAGCATACTCTCTAAAATTGAGAAATCAGTTCAGGATACTAATATAATCAATGTGTCATGTACGGAATTCAGTATAGCAATCGCAAGAAGACTACCGTGGGCCAAGGGGGAGAAGCAACGCTGGAAGCAAAGGAGTAGGCGTATTAGTTTTGGTTTCTATTTAAAATAGATTGTTTAGAGTTTGATTAGATAAAGTTTGTTAAGATTGTGAAAGGACTAGTGTTATATAAATTAGACCGTCGTTAGTTAGAATCAGGTTTTAGATTGTATCTCTTTGGCCTCACGTTCCCTGCCTCCCCGGTGCGTCGTGAGCGGCAGCCATTGCTCCGCCGCGCCGTCGAGTTCCAGGGCCGCGACCGGCCACGTCTTTTGAATACAATCTTCACCGAATTCCATCCACAAACTCTCTTCCAATTCCTGCCGGTGACATATTGATATCAGATAGCTCTGGTTCCGAATCTATGGGTGACGACACCGCCAAGGACGCCTGCTCCCTGGAGTCGACCGTCGATGCCATGCTCAAAACGCTCACCGACATCGCTGCCAAGGTGAACGAGACCATCCAGTTCGCCGCGCTCAAGCCCTTGATCCCGCTGGTCACGCAGCTCGACGGACTGCCGGAGAAGGTGACCAAGCTTCAGGCGGCCGCCTTTGAGGGTTCCAATCAGGTCAATGCCCTCAACCTGGCAGTCTCTCGCCTCGAGTCTGTTCAACGCGATGGCAAGGCCCCCGGTGAAACCTCGGTGCAATTCTCCAGCGCACGTACGGCAGATGGAGTGGGCCGTCGTGCGCACGACACTGGTCACGGACGTGACCACTTCGCGCGGAACCACCCCCCCCCCCCCCCCCCCACACCAACCGGACGAGGACGACGACTCCAAGATGATTCCACGGGCGCGCCTGACCTTCCCGTACTTTGATGGGAAAGAGGACCCGCTTCCATGGCTCAACAGATGTGAAACGTCCTTCTGCGGACAGAACACGCCGGAACACCGCAAGGTGTGGTGAGCCTCACTGCATCCGACTGGCACGGCGCAACTATGGTTCTATCGACTCGAGCTCAACTCCGGCACGCCGTCATGGTGACGCTTCAGCAGCCTCGTCCATACGCGTTTCGGGCCGCCCATGACGGACTCACCACTCGGCGAGCTGGTCGCCCTACACCGCACGGGCTCGGTGGAGGAGTACACCGACAAGTTTCTATCGCTCGTATGCCGGGACATGGAGCTATCGGAGATGCAACAGATCCAACTCTTCACGGCAGGTCTGGTCAATCCACTCAAGACCGACGTCACCCTCCGGCCTCCACAGACGCTAGACGATGCCCTCATGCTGGCCCGTGCATATGAACAACGCATGAATCTCCTACCCACGGACCGTTTTCTATCGCGTGGCAGCTGCCAACGGCCGCCACATGCTCCTTCAGCTGCAGTTTCATCAGTGTCACCGGGCTCCTTGCCCCCTGTTTCAGAGTCCACGGCGCCGTCAGGCTCCGGCAAGATGACACCAGTAGCGGCGCCCCTATCTCACCGCCAGCTCTCGCGGACAGAAATCGCCCAACGTCGCGCTTAGGGCCCGTGCTTTTATTGTGATGAGAAATTTGTTACGGGCCACCGTTGCAAGCGCCTATTTGTCATCGAAGTGGTCGGCGACGCCAGTGAAGAGGACGACACGAGCGGTCACATCGTCGAGGAGCCGACTATCTCTTTGCATGCCTGGCTCCCGGTGCCCAGACAATCAACGTTCTGGCCACGATAGGCGCGGTTACCCTGGTCGCCCTCCTCGACTCTGGCTCTACTCATAACTTTATCGATGAGGATGTCGTGCGCCGGGCTGGTCTCTCCCTTCAGCCGTGCACCGGCCTCTCTGTGGCGGTGGCCAACGGTGAGCGGGTGGTGTCTCCTGGCAGATGCCCGCATCAGCGCGTCACCATCAGCAAGGAAGACTTCGACATTGACTACTACGCGCTACTACTAGGGGGCTATGATATAGTCCTTGGTGTCCAGTGTCTTGCAACGCTGGGACCTGCCCTATGGGACTTCGCTCGGCAGACCGTGTGCTTTTCCTATGCAGACAGGTGCGTGTGCTGGTCGGGTATCGACGCGGTGCGTCCGGTGTCGGTGACCTCGCTCGACAGCCGTGCGGGTGATCTACTTGAGGCCTTGCTGCTAGAATTTGAGGCGCTGTTCCAGGAACCTCAAGGACTTCCACTGGCACGCCATCTCAGCCATCACATCAGGCTGCTCCCTGGAACAACGGCTGTTGCAGTATGACTGTATCGTTATGCACACATATAGAAGGATGAATTGGAGCGTCAGTGCAGCGAGATGCTCCGTTTGGGCATCATTCGGCCCAGTTCCTCCGCAGTTTCCTCATTGGCGCTCCTCATCAAGAAACAAGATGGCACGTGGCGCTTCTGTGTCGATTACCGCGCCCTCAACGACAAGACAATCAAGGACAAATTCCCGATGCCGGTGGTCGAGGAATTATTGGATGAACTTCGTGGTGCCTATTTCTTCACCAAGCTAGACATGCACTCTAGGTATCATCAAGTTTGCATGCATCCAAGTGATATGCACAAGACGGCATTCCACACTCACCAAGGTCTCTTTGAATTCATGGTCATGCCTTTCGGATTGACCAACGCACCGGCGACCGTTTCAAGCTTTGATGAATGATGTGCTGCACCCGTTTCTCCGCTGGTTCGTGCTCGTATTTTTTGATGATGTATTGATTTATAGCTCCTCTTTGGCATAACACCTCTGCCATGCTCGCATGGTCCTTAGTACACTGCAGGATCATCAGTTGTTCTTGAAGCGTTCCAAGTGTGAATTTGGATGGCAATCAGTTGCCTATCTTGGGCATGTCATCTCCTCGGCTGGTGTAGCCATGGATCAACAAAAGGTGCAGGCGGTCCTTGATTGGCCAACTCCCACGTCCGTCAAAGCTGTTCGGTCGTTCCTTGGGCTGGCGGGCTACTATCGCCGCTTCATCAGGAATTACGGCGCCATAACCACGCCACTGACGGCCCTTCTTCGTAAGGACGGGTTTCGGTGGACATCGGAGGTGACAGACGCGTTCCATGCTCTTCAGTCCGCTCTGACCACGGCGCCGGTCCTCAAGCTACCAGAATTTGATCAGGACTTCGTGGTGGAATGCGATGCTTCAGGTTCCGGGTTTGGGGCAGTATTGCACCAAGGTGATGGCGCCATTGCATTTTTCAGCAAGGCAGTCGCTCCGCGTCACGCTAAACTGGCGGCTTATGAACGGGAACTGATTGTACTGGTTTATGCCATCAAACATTGGATGCCTTATTTATGGGGACGTCACTTCATAGTACACACAGATCACCACAGCCTTCGTTTCCTTCTGGATCAGCGGCTTACAACAATACCTCAACATCAATGGGTAAGCAAGCTGTTGGGTTTTGATTTTTTGGTGGAGTATAAGCCAGGGAATACCAATGTCATCGCTGACGCACTATCCCGTCGTGATGAGCACCACGTTGAGATCATGGCCCTGTCCGCGCCTCAGTTTTCTCTCTTCGATGATATCCGCCAAGCCATCACTGAGTCTGCTGATTTGTCTGCTCTCCGCACTGCTATCCTGGAAGGATCCAAGTCTCCACTGTGGGGCGTGGTTGATGGATTGATAATGTTCAAAGATCGGGTGCATCTTCCTGCCGCTTGTGATTTGGTGCCTCACGTCCTGACTGTGGCGCACGGGGTATGGTCATGAAGGCATTCAGAAAACGTTGCATCGTCTCCGTGCTGATTTTCATATTCCCAATGATCGCATGGTTGTTCAGGAATTCATCAAATCTTGCTTGGTCTGTCAGCAATATAAGGTGGAGCATCTGTTGCCTGCAGGTTTGTTGCAGCCGCTGGGAGTCCCTTCAACTGTTTGGGCTGATGTGGCCATGGATTTTGTTGAGGCCCTTCCCAAGGTTCATGGTAAATCTGTGTTGCTTACTGTGGTGGATCGTCTCAGGAAATACGCTCACTTTATGCCGCTTGCCCATCCTTATACAGCAACTTCAGTGGCTAGGACGTTCTTTGATGGAGTTGTCAGGCTCCATGGTTTACCCACGTCCATTGTTAGTGATCGTGACCCGGTGTTCACAAGTGCGTCTTGGAAAGAGCTTTTCCGTCTCACCGGCATTCAGCTTAATTTCACGTCTGTTTCCATCCACAGTCCGATAGACAATCTGAAGCAACCAACAAGATCATTACCATGTATCTTCGTTTTCTGACAGGTGATCGCCCACAGCAGTGGATTCAGTGGCTGTCTTGGGCAGAGTTTTGTTATAACACAGTGTTTCAGACGTCGTTGGTGACTTCCCCTTTTCGGGTGGTCTATGGCCGGGATCCTCTTGCTATTCGTTCATATGAGCCTGGTTCTGCTCGGGTTCAAGCTGTGGCTGCTACGGTGGCAAATCGGGATGAATTTCTTGTTGAGATTGTGAGCGTCTTGAACAGGCCCAGCAACATCACAAGGATGTGTATGATAAGGGATATCGCTTGCTAGAATTTGAGGTTGGCCAGTGGGTTTGGCTCCGCCTTCTTCACCGGCCTATCGCTTCACTTACTGTTCAGGGTCGAGGCAAGCTTGGTCCTAAATTCTTTGGGTCATTTCAGATTACAGAGCGCATTGGTGAGGTTGCCTATCGTCTGCACTTACCGGCGTCTGCTCGTCTACATGATGTTTTCCATGTTGGGTTGCTTAAGAAGTTTACAGGAGTACCGCCGGCATCCCCGCCACAGTTGCCGCCCATCCATCATGGTCGTGCGTGTGTGGAGCCGGATGCTGTTCTCAAGAGTCGTTTGGCCCGTGGTACCCTCGAGCTGTTGGTACGCTGGCAGAATCGCCCATCAAATGAGACGTCCTGGATTCCGTTACAGGAGTTTCATACTCTGTTTCCTTCTTTTAAGCTTGTGGATGAGCTTGTTCTCCAGGGGGCATTGATGTCATGTACGGAATTCAATATAGCAGGCGCAAGAAGACTACCGTGGGCCAAGGGGGAGAAGCAACACCGGAAGCAAAGGAGTAGGCGTATTAGTTTTGGTTTCTATTTAAAATAGATTGTTTAGAGTTTGATTAGATAAAGTTTGCTAAGATTGTGAAAGGACTAGTGTTATATAAACTAGACCGTCGTTAGTTAGAATCAGGTTTTAGATTGTATCTCTTTGGCCTCACGTTCCCTGCCTCCCCGGTGCGTCGTGAGCGGCAGCCATTGCTCCGCCGCGCCATCGAGGTCCAGGGCCACAACCGGCCACGTCTTTTGATTACAATCTTCACCGAACTCCATCCACAAACTCTCTTCCAATTCCTGCCCGTGACACAATGTGTTTTTTCATCTCCTGTTTGACAGACATGTTCACATGGAGTTGCTTATAATTTTATTCACTGCTTTCGCAATCCTGGAGGAGATTATGAGTGGGCTGATTGGGATAATAGTCCTCCTAGATACTGGGTCAGAAAGATGGCTGCTCTTTTTGGTCCTGCAGCTGATACTACACCTGACAAGGCGAGTGATATTGAATGGCCACATCGTTCGGACTGGAAAAGAGGAAAAAATTCCAGTGATAGGTGCATGCTCAATATCCGTTAAATCATTCTAATTGAACAGTTTTTAGAATATATGCTTAACATTACGCTTTTGGGGTCAATAGGTATGTTTCAAGAAGATCCATGGATGAAGATATGCATACACAACATTCTTCCCAAGATTATTCACATTCTATGAAAGAACATAGCAGTCATAGCATGAATTATGAGTACAGTCGGCATAGAAGAGGTTCTTCTGCAGCAGATAGGCACCAGGGCAAGATATTGAAGATACTAACGGCAGACAGTCCTCAACCACGGAAAATCAAAGTCAGCCCCATAAGCACACAGGCATGGAGAAAGGCGTAGAAGTGATCATCATGATGGGGGAAAATATGACGACAAAATCAGGTCTAGGAAGCACCGGTCTGATTGGCAGCCTGGTTCTTCTGATTGGCCTTTAGACTTAACTGATACAGATACAGAAGTCAGAAAGGGCTCTTTAAGCGGCAAGCCCAGGAGCAGATATGACGATCACAGAAAGAGCAGTAGGAAATCTTGAGAGGATCACAATCTCAAAAGACACTATACAGAGCACAAATCAGCATGAAAAGAACACAGATTCGGATACTAGAGATTTGAGCTCTGATTCGTGGAGCTGTAGATCTAGAAGCAGTGAGAGCGCACAGATCAAAGAGGAAGCGAAGTCAGAGTAAGGAGAAGTCCAGTAGTTAGTCCACATGTGCATTTAGAGAGCAAGGATATGTTTTCCTTCGATTATGCCCCCTTCTCATGTCACTTTGTTAGGCTTACATCTGCATTTCAGTACGCAACTATGTAAATTTGCCGTTATGTTTGTAGGTTTTGATCCAAAATCCAAATCCATTATATTCCCCCATTTCCTTTGTGTTTTGTAGCTTCATTATTCCCCTTAAGCTGATGAACGTGTTCAATTTTTTTTATCTGAGTAGGCGCGTCCAGTTTGCGACTACCGTATTTCAAAACTACCATCATGAGTACGGAGAAACCAAGTTGAGATGTTCTTGGTTTGTATATGATGAGTGATTGACCGGATGACTTGAGGCTTTGTGTTGTGTGTGTTAAGTCATGCTTTGCGTTGTGTGCGTTGAGTCGTATGTGTTGTGTTGTTGTGAGTGTTGTGTAACCTTTATGATGAAGTGGTGTGTTGTCAATGCACTCGTGATGAGTGGTTGACAACGTTGTGTGGACTGACTCTTGGCCTTGTACTGCAGGTGTAGATTGCGGCTTGAGTTGTGTTGGTACAGGTGAAGAACAAGCGCGAAAGGTCTTAGCCTTGCGGGGCCTCCGGGGATGGAGAGACAAGTAGGCTTGGTTCGAGGGACTTGATGACCGATGAGCTCAAGTGCGAATCACATGGTGGCAAGAAGAGCAAGACGAAGTCGAGGACGGTTTGATTGGTTTGGCCACAAAACCAACGCCGAGACGATCATGGCGGCCAAGTCATTGAACGGGGCAAGACCGAGTAGACCGGGGAGGTGAAAGGCTTGGCATGCCTGATGCTTGGCGTGGAGGTCGTGCGACATTCGCGAGGTTTTTCTAGTGGTTTCACCAGAAAAAACTGCTGGGGTTCCTTGGTTGCGCCTGAAAGCTAAGTCTGAAGGTCCGGTGCGGCGAAGACAGCGAAACCGGTCTGACCGGTTTGGGTCGGGGTGCGACTGGATGCTTCGAAACGGAGACATGCGGCGTCATCGTGGTGCTTGTGTCGGGAGGACGCGAAGGCCCGGTTGATGCGCGGTCGTCCGATGGAGAACTTCATGTGTTGACTAAAACGCCCATGCGTGGGCTTGAGTTGTAACTTCTAGTGTAGGGGCACTTCGGTCATCTATCCGGAGGGCTCTATATATAGGAGGAGTGGCTGGTTGGGCAGCTATCTTTTTTGGCTTGTTGGGTGGGAGTGCTCTTTCATTTTGGGGTGCTCTTGGTGAGAGAAAGAGATGAGAGAGTTGGCTCTTTGTTTGAGATTTTTTCCATCCAAGATTTTTTATTCTTGGGAGTGGCTTGTAACCGGATATGGCTAAGTAATTCATAGTGAATTCTACATATTAATCTTGTGCCAAATCCTTTGTCTCCCAGCGTTTTTCTTTTTATGGATTTTCGGAGCAATTTTTGAGTAATTTCTTGATCTCCTTCTTGGCTGCGATCTTGGTTGGTTTTCTTGGAGGAAATTGGTGCTAGGACGTGTGCAACATCATCTAGGGTGATTCCCTAGCCAATCCATGCACGACCACCTCGAATCTTGAGTTTTCTCAAAATCCTTCCTCTCTAGGTGTTCATCACGAAATCTTTGATTCCGCATGATTAAGTTGGTTTGGGGACTTGATCTACTAGATATAGCCTGCCCATGAGGCAACTCTACTCCCCCCCAAAACCTCATCTTGATCTATTGTGTGAGTTGGGAGATTGATCGATTTTACGAAAAACTCTTTTCTCTCGTGTTCATAGCCTAAATCATTTTCCCCATGACGAAGGCTTGATCTTTTGGAGGATATCTCTTGGGAAAAGGTTTCAGAGGTTGTTGTAAAGCTATGGTTAAAGTTTCGTTGCAATCGGAGGTCTTTTGATTCAGTTCTTGATTTTTCCCGGATCTTCCCGAGCTGTTCAGGCAAAACAGGTTTGGTCAACGGTGGAGTTTTGAGGAGATTTTTGGTGGACATGTTGGTCATGACCTAAGAAAACTAGGGTTAAAATTTCATCGAGTTTCGACTCCGTTTGCTCTAGTATTGGGTTTCTTCTTGGAGCTCACTGGGCAAAACGGGTCTGACCGGTTTGAGAAAAAGGTCTGACCGGTTTGGGTTTGCTGTGTTTTAGCTAAGTCTGGCAAAACCGGTCTGACCGGTTTGGCAAAGAGGTCTGACCAGTTTCGGGTGGCTTAGTCATTTTCTTCACCTCCAAAACCGGTCTAACCGATTTCAGAAACCTGTCTGACCGGATTTGTTCTGACTGTGAGCTTTTGAGTTTTTCCATTGTGGTTCGTATTCGCTAGTTGTTTGCCTAGAGGAGTGATCTTTACCTGCCTTTAAGGTCAGTAGTATTTCAATGACTACGTGATCTTGACAAGTGTGAGGATCTTTTCTTGAAAGTGATTTTGAGGCATAGGTCGAGTTCATCTATTTGGAGAAGAATTTTTTATCGGCTCCCATTCACTCCCCCCTCCGGTCGTCATTCCGGTCCTTCAAGTACTGATGACGCCAGTATATGGTGGATCAAGTAAAAAAAATGCATGCCACCTTAAAATGACAAGGCAAATTCATGTTCAGTCTGTAACCTTCGTTTCTTTCTTCGGTAAGCACAGAAGCATTGTCACCGACGAAGGGCAGGAGCGGGTGAAAGAAACACATACATTGCCAACACAACTAATGGTACTACGAAAAGTCATAATAACTCCTAGACATCTATAGATCCAAAACGTATCATGCGGGATCCGTAATGCATTTTGCACAATGCGGAAGCATAAAACACTGAAGGGGCATTGGACGATCGGGATAAGCTTCAGCTGATCAGCTGCCCTTCCTAGCTATTTGTTTTGTGGAATTAGTATGCCAAAGCGTATTCTACCTGGCCCTTTATTGATTTACTATTTCAATAACAATATCATTAGTACATGTATTAGATGTGCCACGAAAGTGTAATCAGATCTATTTACATAGAATTTATGGAAAACAAAGTTTGATATAGTGGCACCACACCGTTCAATTAATAACTTGCATTATATATAAATTAATAGTCATAGTATATGCAACAGAATCAACCACGGTTTTGTAGCCCACCATCCATACCTTTGCGAAAAATAAAAATACTAACTTCCATGGACTTCGGTGCGACCCTACAACCGTTAAAATTAAATTTCTAGTGTGGTCTATTTATCTTTGGTCCATGTATCATACCCGTAGCAACGCACGGACACTTACCTAGTATAACCTATAGATGCACCCCACTAATTAGTTTTCTCAACATACAAGCTATTCACGTCATACGGGAACCATTTACTAGAACCATGTATTTATGTCTTCCAATGATCAATAACATCCATGGTCTTTATGAGTATAATGCTATAAAATTCCCACATTAGAAATACATAAATGATCAATAATTTAAGAGTCATTCTCTCTCAACAAAATAAACATATTTTATATATAATATCATTTGCAAAAAAAATGTTGCCATGCAATCAACTTAGTGTTTCTACTTCCAAATTTCACCTTAAATCATGTATAGTATCGTTTACGAAAGAATATTGCTATACAATCACCTTAATATTTCTATTTTTGATTTTATCTTAAAATATCATTTAAAAAATTCACGCGACATCGCGGGGTATCACTAGTTGATCCAACCGTTTTTACATTTGCATGGCTGAACCAGGCATATAGGATAAGTGTATTCTACCCTTGAACTTAAACACTACCAAACTTAAAAACAAACACCGTACACGTACAGGCTCCAAGGCTCCAACTATTAAATACAAACAAATATCTTTTAAAATAATTTCTTATACGATTATTGACGTGTCTATAGTGTTCATGTATCAAAATAAAATATTGTCCATTCTTTCATCACATCATGTGTGCTCCACTTGTGATTCTTTCCTTTCCAAACTTTTTCCACCACCACCCTCTCTGTGGAGTCTTAAAGTGTTTGCAGCGGTAGACTCCAAAATTCACCACCTAAAACATTATTTAGAGGCTCATTTACAAAATTTCGCCATCCAAATAACATTCTACTGCAACAATGATCTCTAAATTTCCACCGAAAAAGGAATATTCTTGGTAACATTTTATCCAACTCCTCCCGCCCATCCCGGAGTCGAGTCCCCCGCTCTCGGAGCACATGTTGGCATAGCACGCGATGGCGGCAGCACATCGGTGGAGGTCTCTGCTCTGCTGCATCAGCGGCGGCGCAACGTCGCCATCCCCGACAAGCGCGCCGCGGCGGCGCCGGGCCCGAAGCGACCGGGTGCGCCTGCTGCTGCACCCGTCCTTCTCCTCGTCGGTGTCGCGGGTATCGCTCTCGAGCGTCAGCTCGTCAAGGACGCTCACGTCGGAGGACCTCTCAGTGACGCTCTCCGGCTCCAACCTCCACGCCTTCACCTACGCCGAGCTCAGGGCCATCACCCGTCGGGAGGCCATAGACGGAGAACGCCGGGAGGCGGCGCTCGCAGCGTAGCATCATGCGCGCGAGCGCCAGCGCCAGCGCGGCGGAGCCCACCGCGGCGAGCACGGAAAAGAGCACCCGAGGGCGAGCTCCGGGACGGGCGCCGCGTGCGGGCTCTTCTCCAGGAGGAACACCGCCGCGGCGAAGGCGCGCTTGAGGCCGAGCCTGTGGTGCGCGCCCGCGGCGGCGGCGAGGTGGGAGACGAGCGCGGCGGCGGCGTGGGGCGAGGGCGCGCGGGAGGACGCGGCCAAGGACTTGAACGCGAGCCACGCGTCGTTAGAGCGGTCCTCGGCGACGGCGGAGAGGAGGTCGGACTCGAGCGCCGCGATGTCGGCGACGGGGAGCGTCTTTCTGAGGGGCGGCGTCATGGGCTGGGGTTGGAGGCGGCGGCGGTTGGGGCCTTGGACGCGGCGCGAAGATGGAGGCCTGGAGGAAGGAGTAGACGGTCGGGATCACGTGGGGCTCGGAGGAGGAGGAGGAGAGCCGCGTGGTGAGGGGTAGCGGAAGCCGGCGCCGAAGGCAGAGTAGGCGGGGAGGGAGAGGAGGAGGGGAGGCCTTCCCGAAATTTGGGGAAGGGGAGTTAGGCCTCCACGGTAGATGACGACGCAGCTGCATTGTGATTTTGGGTCTAGAAATTTTCTAGTAAATTAGAGGTCCAGAACGATATACAGGTAACCGCTGCAAACGGTTAGTAGCGGTCACTCCCCTCACCATCTCAACCCTTCAATCTCATGGGCTCCTCATACTACACCATCTTGCTAGATAAAACATAATATTCTGATCATATGATCTTACAAAAATATTATTTAAAATTAGATAATTGAAAATAAAATGAATAAATTCACTCAAATTTATAAACTCTCAATTAAATTTATCAAAATTGATATTATATGCTTCAGTTTGTACGATATATAGCAAATGCTATATAAAAATATGTAATTTATAAAATTTGACAGTATCTCATTATTATGATAAAATCCCGATCCTATCATACTACCAGCCAAAACCTTTGGTTTCAGGCGACTCGAGGTGATTACCTTGGTCTCAGGCGGTAGTTTTTTCTTTTCTTTTTGACACTTCAGGCGGTAGTTTTTTTTTCTTTTTGACACTTCAGGCGGTAGTGGTTGTGCCGACCTTGGAACATTAACATCTCGATCAACTGCATCTCCATTCCACATTCGTATGCCACACTCCTGTACAGCAACTATTCGTTGCTGGGTAGATGTTCCCAACAGCAACTCAGCATTCAGCAACACCACTCCGGCGCACAAGATCAATGCTGTAGCTTTTAATATTTCCACCAGGTTGGAAAGAACTTTTCCAGCCTCGGACACAGATTCACAGCAAATCAATTATACAAGAGGGCTCCTCAGTGCAATATAACTTTCCATTCTTTGTATAGTCAATACATTGGTATTACATATGTTTTACAACAGCACCGTACAACACAAGTTATGTGACCGCTTCTGGAGCTGAGTTACAGTAGGGAGTGTGCAAACAAATGAATCTGGTAGACATCAAGCACACTGAGGCGAAGGTGATACCTATGAGCAGCCCCACAATGCTCTTCCGCATGTCCAGGTGCAGAGACCGCCTGAAAACACGGCCAAAGCTTGGGATCAGAGCCCCACATGCGATCACCATACAGTAGTCCAGCCCATCATAGTCGATCCTCGCAAGGATCGCGCTGATGGCAGCGCTAGGTCCTGCAAACCCGGTCAGAGCAGCGGCTGCTAGGGCTCCACGCCAGCTATCTGTGGCACCATATACGCAGCTAGCGACAGCGGCGCCTCGTGGCAGACCATGGAGAGAGGCTGGAAGAACCATGTAGCGGCCAAGGCCATAAGCCTTGCGAGCCGCGACACCTAGTACAAGTCCTTCAGCGTATGCATGAAGGAATACAGCACCACAAGCAAGGAGCGATTGCAGTGTGAGGACACTAAGAGAGAAGCCAGAGGATGATGTGATGATACTAACAGAGGACCTTTTGCGATTAAAAAGTCTAAGGATGCTTGATGTGGCAACATGGTAGACAAGGAAACCACCAATGAGGAGAAAGAGGGTGGTAAAGAGACCCATTTTTGAGGACATTAGAAGCTGTACAGGTCTCCATGCCGCAAGACGGAAAGCAATGCCAGATGCCACGCCAGTAAGTAGAGGGTGTGGCATGCTGAAGGCAAGAGAGAATGTGACAAGTATAATTCCTCCAATAAGTGGACCAAGTCCAAATACAAGTGATATCAAGAAACCTGATGCGTCTTCTGAGCTGCAAGTCACATCAATATAACGTTAGCTGAGAGTTTAACTTTTACCAACCTAAGACCACGAAAATGTTAATAGCAAAGTTACTTGTTGCTATCAGTAAATCCCAGAAGCACAGTACTTAATGTCTCCATGAAAGCAACAGCAAGTGTTCCAGCAGAAGCAACTTGTGATGGAGTCGCTTCCTGCACGTACAGAGAAAATCTCAAAACTGCTTTCTCGGGGCATAAAACATCTGCTTCAGTCCTTAACAGTCAGGCGAATCGGATACTCACCTTAAAAGCATCAGGAAGAACCTCTGCTATAACAATCCATATCATGCATCCTGCCGCAAAACCCGTACAGAAGGGGAGCACCTTCTGGAATGCGTCGGCACAAAGGAAAGCAGGAACAGCAACAATTGGCTGGATTTACAAACGAAAACAAAGCAGCATCAGATCAAAAACAAAGAATGTTTACCACGAGAAGTGCAACTTGAACCTGAATTAGACAACAGTTGCATATAAAGTGATGATGGATGATATTGAGTTACAACATAATACTAAGAGAAAGCTGAACTTGGCCATGTTTAAGCAAGTAAAAGGGAGACAGTTGTGATTCTCACTGGACTCAGAATGTCAACAATAACTAGCTTCTGCTACCCACCAATATTGCATAGACCAAAATAAGTAAAAAGTAGAAACCTTTGATGATTGCCAATACTATAATACAGAGATTACTGATACTATAATACAGAGCTCTACAGTACAAGTTTCTTAGTATTAATACTTATCTCACCCAAATACTACTATTACCTATCAGTTCATCAGCTTGGAGAACTCTTTCGAGATGAACATGCAGCCAGCAAATTAATACACGACAGTTTCTACTTTCTACAAAACCAGCAGGACCGATAGGATATTGTAAAGGATGTGATTGCAATGAAAACACCCAGGGTTAGAGCATAATGCTGCATAAAACACATCATGCGTCCTTATATGCTTTCTATAAAAGAAGGGTGATGCTTTGTCTTAAAAAACACATCATGCGTGGCTGTGGCCTTTATGTATTTTGTATTGTAACGATATTCAATCGGCACCCAAAGTTCCAACAAAGGTGCCTGTATAATTCCCAAGGCATACAATTTTTGGTCTAGTTATTCCACCAACCCCTGACTCTGACCTAGGTATAATTTTCTTGTGAGCTCAAGACCTTGTTTGTACCAATTCACTAGATACCTTTTGTTGCCAATACTAAGCCATATTAGTGCTGACTCATGTGACTCACACTATGATTCAGTTTGGTTCCTTAATTTGAATAGCTAGAGAAGTCCATAAACACAGAGAGAGACAAATATGAGGAAAAAGGGAGCAAAATAGTTAGCTCAGTCAGTGCACAAAACAAAGATTCTGCTTGTAGTTGCAAAAACAAGTCAAGTAAAAAAAATATAAATAAAAAATCGGTATATTTTTCATTACTCGCTCAATAATAAAGACAACAAATTTATAGGAATATTTAATATTTCCACTGAAGAAATGATACCTGTGGTAAAGATGTTATGATACTCCATATCATTGCCTTTTGGGGGGACACACCCCTAGATGACAGTACCATGCTTACAGCCAAGCCTTCCGGTATGTTGTGCACTGCTATAGCAATAGTAACTAGAAGACCCTGAGAAAATCCTTTCGAGCCAGCAAACGAAACACCCACACCAGAGCCTTCCCCAAAAGAATGGAGAGTCATTATTCCGACAACAAGGATAACCTTACTTGCATCTGCACCTTTTATATCTAGCATGCTTACTTCTCCATATTGCTCAAGAAACTGTGCACAAGGAAATGGTATAAGAAAATGTTATTAAATTTAAATATAACAAGAACAATAAAAAAGGGGGTATCTTGATTGTTCCGAAAGCACAATTATCAATTGAACTTGATATGATGTATGCACTCGACAAGCAAGTGCAAAGTGAAATGCAGACTGATCTAGCCCAGCCATGCATTGACGTTTAAGTTTTAGGTGACCTACACAATATTCTTATAAGCATACAGATGGGGGTAAGCATGTGATGGGTTCACATGAACCCATTCCATTTATTCTGTTCTTCAGTTGAAATTAACTTGATCTTGAGTATTTCACTTTATTCAATTGTTTGGACCAACAAGTCTTGACTCTGGTAGCTACATTTTTTTGGGGCGTCCAAGATTATTGTAAGTACATGTATAACTTCTAAGCTTTTGTTTATCTACAGGAAACAAAAAATGAGCTATAGCCTTTTGGTAAAATCTAAACTACCTAGTGTGTAACAATCTTGAATTCTGCCATTGCATTGAGAAGTACTACATCATAGGTATAGGTATATAGGTACTATATAAATGAACCTAATTATCGCATATACAGCAACAACAAATAGTTCATTCAAATCTTAAAAAAAAGTTATTGAAATGTGGCATTGATCTGAAAGATGAATAGAAGGAACCATGACGTACCTTCTTGCAAAGCCAAATAAATATTCCACCGCTCAAAATTCCAAAAACAACCCAGCTCCCAGTGCCATACACCTGGCCTTCCTGCACGAGGTCAAAGCTTGCAGCCAGCATCACCCCAGCTGCCATCCCATTGCAAAGGCCTGCCCACTGAGCCTCCAGCTGCATGAAAAAGAAGGGCACCGCCCCCAACCCAGTCGCTGCAGCCATGACGAGCGTAGACCATGCAACAGTCGACACCGACACCCTCCCAACCTTCCCACCATCCTGCCTCCCCGCGCCCTCCAGCTTTCTATGGGGCGCCTCCTGTACTAGACGCACATTGCCGGCCTCAGTCTCGGCAACAGCCGAGACATCCCGGACTAGCAAGATGAGCAGGCACACTAGGATTGCTCCAACTCTTCTGTCCATGATTATTATTCCCACACCCCCCTGACTCTACTTGTCAGGGTAGCGTGGGCGGGGAGGCCTGCGGCTCAAAGAAGCAAGTGTTCCATCCTCCTCATCCTCTTCAGCAGCGCAACAGAATGATCACAGCTTTCCCGTGGAGCTGGGAGGATGCTCCGACCCTGCCGCAGAAAGAAGGCACATTTATAGGTGAGATCCACACGCAATTTGGTGAATATAAAGTTGGCATTGCTGCTCCAACACGCAGCAAACGACAGGAACCGTAAACAGACTTAAGGAAGGGAGTGGGGTTAAAAAGTAGAAAGATTTGGATCTGGCTCCTGCTCGTATATAGCAAAACAAAAGGAACTTCCACCCGGGACAATCCATCCAAGCAAGGAAGGGCGCCCTTACCATCCAGCAACAGGAGGGGAGAATCAAACCCCCGGGTCCGAATAGATCTGCGCCTCCCACGCCAGCAGGAGGGGACAACGAGGACGACGATGGAAGAATACTACGGGTCGTCGGAGGTGCGGACAGGCGACGGGAATCCCTCTCCTTTTGGGGCGGATTTAGGCGGAGCGGCTGCGACCGACGGCGCACGCGGATTTGGGGGTCGCGGCGACCCCAGGGCCGGTCACGGGACCGGGAGGTGGCTCGGGTCGGAGGATCAGATGAGCCGGGCACGTGCAGGGTATGCTGCTGTTGCGCAGCCTCCAGTTCCCGCGGGACGGGCTGGGCGGACCCTTCAATTCGCTGGAAATCTATCGTAATCGTGGCGTAGCTTGTTGTCGTGTCGTATGCACCGCGTTGCGCCGAGGCCGCAACAAACGAACTGTACGCTGCGGGAGGATGGAGACGTAGATAACAACGTTGTCAGGCGTGCCAAAAGTTCCTCAAATCGTCTTATTTATGAATTATTATGACCGTTCATCATGAAAGTCATCCTATGATTTTTGTATCATGAATTCGTTTCTCATTATCATGCACTCGTGTGGACTAAACAGTGATAAATCAATCTATTCGGTGTTTCTGTTTCTAAATCAAACAGAATTGAAGAACAGCCCTTTTACCGTGACCCCAGGAAGGAAATGAAATATATGTGTCCTGGGGTCATTGTAAAAGGATTGTTCTTGTAACTTCATTTCTGTTTGATTTAGAAACAAAAACACCGAATATATTAATTTATCACTGTTTAGTCCACAGAGTGCATGATAACGAGAAACGAATTCATGATACAAAAATCATAGGATGACTTTGATGATGAACGGTCATAATAATTCATAAATAAGACGATTTGAGGAACTTTTGGCATGCCCGGCAAAGTTGTTATCTACGTCTCCATCCTCCCGCAGCGTACGGATCGTTTGTTGCGGCCACGGCCGCGAAACGCGGCGCATACGACACGACATGACAACAAGCTACGCCATGATTACGATAGATTTCCGACGAATTGAAGGCATCCCGCGGGAACAGGAGGCCGCGCAACAGCAGCACGACCTGCACGTGCGCGGCGCATCTGATCCTCCGACCAGAGCCACCTCACCACCTCCCGGGCTCCCGGTCCCGTGACCGCCCCCGGGGTCGCCGCGACCCCCAAATCCGCGTGCGCCATCGGTCGCAGCCCCTCCGCCTAAATCCGCCCCAAAAGGAGAGGGATTCCCGTGGCCTGGCCGCACCTCCGATGACCCGTAGCATTCTTCCATCGGCGCCCGTCGCCCTCGTCGTCCCCTCCTGCTGGCGCAGGAGGCGCACATCTATTCAGACCCGGGGGTTGATTCCCCCGCCTGTTGCTGGCTGGTAAGGGCACCCTTCCTTGCTTGGATGGATTGTCCTGGGTGGAAGTTCCTTTTGTTTTGCTATATACGAGCAGGAGTCAGATCCAAATCTTTCTACTTTTTAACCCCTCCCTTCCTTCAGTTTGTTTACGGTTCGTGTTGGAGCAGCAATGCCAACTTTATATTCACCAAATTGCGTGTGTCCTTACAACTGAAATATAACAACAAATATGTCCTTACAACTAAAATTCAGCAACAAATATGTTCTTACAACAACCAAAATACATCATACTTCAAGTGCATATTAATTAATATTGTTGTGTTGCCGGCCTGCCCCCATCTGATCAGCAATACCCTGCCTGAAATTAACCATCTCACTATGCTCATTTGCTTGGCCAGTGTATGTTGTAGCATGGTTATGATTTGGCCAATCAGTTTCGTCTATAATGAACTCATCACTCCCATCTTGTATGACCCAATTGTGAATGATGCAGCAAGCAACAACAATGTCTACTTGTGTAGAGAAAGGGAAGAAAGGAGTGGCATCATCAAGAATTTTGAATCTTCTCTTTAGAGCCCCAAATGCACGCCCTACTATGACACGAAGAGAAGAGTGCCTAAGGTTGAATAGCTCCTTCTCATTTTGCACAGGATTATTCCCTCACTCATTCAAGTGGTAACGAACGCCACGAAAAGGGGCAAGAATCCTAGTTTTGCTCCATATCCAGCATCAACAAGGTAGAATTTGCCTAAATGTTATGGAAATTCGGTCATATTTCTATATACCAATAATTTATATGGACAAATTATGAGGCTACTTATGTAATACCTTGTGGAATACAAAGGCCATTCGGACGCTCTAAAGCATCTCGTAATACTAGTGCATCATGTCATGTCCCCTCCCAACCAGCCAATACATAGGTGAATCGAAGATCAAAATCTACGGCAGCCATTACATTTTGAGTGGCATAGGATTTTCTACCACGAAAGGAAGCTTCCATATCCTTAGGAACGGAGGCTCTTACATGTGTACCATCGATAGCTCCAATACAATCCTATTTTATTTCAATAAATGATAGGAATTAGGAACCATATTATGTTATATGTAGACAAATATAAATAGTAAATAGTGAGATGTAGCCCACCTTAAAGTAAGGATCCCATCTATGATTCCGCTGTATTTTTTGTAGGAGTGTCCAACGACGGAGGCCTAATTAATTCCCCTCGTAGCTCACCGACAGCACGAAGCACCTTGTTGAAGTAACGACTAACCATCTCACCAGATCTATCAAAATTAGTCCTAACTAACCTATTCATATGGTTGTGCCCCACGATATTTAGAAACATAGCCACTTGCTGCTCGACACAACAATGGATGCTATCTTCAAGCAAATCACGATCCCTGAATAGGTTGCAAAACCGAAAGAACTTGGCTCTACTAAGTCTTAGCATATTCACACAAACTGTATCATCCTTCCAGATTTTGTTGTTTAGGTACTCAAGTCTCATCCTATCTCTTTCATCCATAGGCCCATAAGTAATACCTTCTCTCCTTGCAGCTCTCTTACGTTTTCTAGACTCAACAATAATCATGGCCATCATTGACAACAACATATATGCAGCAGCGGTACAAATTACAACCTTGGTCTGTTGATCCATCTATAATACAAAAACAAAGAAAAAATATCACTACATCTATGTTCAGTATTATTTAGCACCAGAGGCTATTGCAAATTAGTGATTAACCAATACAGTGTACTAGCACCTAGCAAAACCATTTGTTTATCATTACCAGTAGCCTTTCAAGCAACAAAAGTTCATCTATAAGTAAAGCACTACCACGATTTTTGCACACATATATAAGCACATCATATACACTACCACCTAGCTGTGTTACAAGTCAGACTTTTCACAGTTCACACACAGAGACATACATGAGTGAGAACGCTAGGGTTTTCTTACCTTGCACAAAGGAAATCGAGATACCCAGTGATGGACGATGATGGAAGCGACGAGGGAGATCCCCGAGCTTGCAGCTTGCTACGAACGGAGAGGGAGGCTCCAGTGGCGAGGATGCGAGACGGAAGGACCTGTGGAGATAACCTGGTCACGCGCGAGGAACGGTGATGGCAACGCCGAGGAACCGGGGGGAGGAAGTAAGACCGGGGAGGGAGGGCAGGGAGGAGCAGTGGTTCCCGACGAGGAGCGCCGCCCGGTGAGGAGCAACGCCGCCGCCGCCGCCAGATCCAGATGCGCTGCCTTCTGTTTTTCTCGCGCGAGGAAACGGGGGAGGCGGCGGAGTGGGCGACGGAAAATTATCGGGAGGTGAGGCAACCGGAGGTGGGATGCCCGGTCATCGGACGGGGTCATCCCGCGTCTTTCTGGTATATTTCTATATCGGAAGGAGTGCATTCTTGACCGTCGAAATATAGCATCCGTCTGGTTGTTGACCCTTAAACTCAACAACCAGCAATATTTGATCACTCAACTCTTAAAACTGTTTATATTTGACCATCAGGCGATTTTGATGGGTGGTTTCGCTGATGTGGACGCCACGTGGACATAGGACCCGCATATCCACTACTTGGCGGGTCTTACCTCCATGTGGCGTCCACGTCAGCGAAACCACCCATCAAAACAGCTCAATGGCCAAATATGAACGGTTTTAAGAGTTGAGTGATCAAATATTCCTTGTTTTCGAGTTTGATGGTCAAGATCAAACCGAGGCTATGGTTCGATGGTCAAAAATGGACTTCTTCCTTCTATATCTAAGCCATCTCATCTTATACGGTTGTCAACCGGATACGGTATCGATCGATCCCATCCCTAAAATCAAACACATCCAGGAAAGACCGCAGCCAGCTTTATATATAAAGTATCCGAAAGATACTGGGATTACCAGTTTACAATAAAGCGCACACCGCTCGAAGAACAGCAACCAACAGACCCGCAACGGAACCCTCTAGGCCGCGCGCCAGAGATAGATAGAGACTACTCACGACGAACAAACTAAATGGCCTAAGAGACCATTACAGAATCGACTGGACCCGACCTTCCGCGTAGCCTACAACTCCACCACCCACGGCTACAGGAAAACCTCCAAACAACGCCTTCAGGAAGGCAAAGACGCAACTGCGCCAGCGTTTCGTTTTCACCACGGAGAGCTTCCACGAACCACCGTCGAACGAGACCCTGCAGACAACGCCCTCAAGAAGGAAAAGCAAACGTCGTTGCCCGACCCGACGTCGGGTCGAAGCTTACGCTTGAGGACCTCCGCCTGACGAGCCGAGAGCACCTGGACCGATCCCACTCGCTTCCATCCACTGCCCACCATCGCCGCCGTCGAAGCTCGCTACTAGGTTCCATATGCACCCGATGGCAACACGCGACAACTCGGGAAGGTTTGGGGTCCTCGATGACCCCAAATCTTCTGACGTCCCCTCAATGGGACGTCACCGTACTTCACAAAGTGAGAGAGAAATCATGAACCCAGTGCGGAAACTTGACAGCGCTACAGGGACGGCTTCGTTTACAACGTGAAAACGGAGGCGGTACCGCCGGCCATGGAGAAACCGTAGGAAGGAGCCAGGGCGAGGGCCAACGCCTCCCCAGACGCCGCCACCGTCAGGAAAATGCCGAAGCCAACCCTAACCCCGACCGGAGCCACGGGCACCAGCGAAGCTAGAGACACCGGACCACCACCACGGCGGCGCCCGCTACCGCTGCCACTCCACCGATACCAGCCACACCGGTCAGCACCGGCAGGGCCCGAGACGCAAACCTAGGGGACGAGCCCCTGAATCTAGCCCCCCCCGGGAAGCACGAAGCCGGTGGGGGGGCAGGAGCGCAGCAGGGCCGCACCTGCCCACGCGCCGCCGCAAGGCCGCCCGTGCCTGGCCCCACGCCGGCCGCTCGACCACGCATCCAGCCGTGCGTGCCTCGGCCCGATCACCGCCGGCCGCAAGGCCGCCCAGCCAGCCGCGCGCGCGCGTCCCTACCTAGCCACCGCCGCGCCGTCCCGCCCGCCCCCGCCCGCGTGCTCCGCCCGCTCGCCTAGCCGCCGGCCCCTGCGCGCTGCCGCAGCGACGCTGTCGCCGCCCCACGCCTTGGGTGCCGCCATCGCCAGATCCGCGAGGCGCCGCCGGGGGAACACCCCGCCGCCACCATCTCGGGGCCCGTCGGGCTTTCGGCGACGCCCTCCGGCGGCGGCGATGAGGAGGGAGGGGAGTGGCGGCGGCGGAGCGGGTGAGCAGAGAGGGCGACGCGGGGGTGCGGGGAAAAAGAGCCCCGAAAAGCATCCCTAAAATCAAACACATGCTAAATAAACATCAAAGAGTTGACACGGTCATAGTCTCCGGCCTGATTGCGGTAAACTGGAACATGGCATGGGCATCACTCGAGATAAAGATTTTTCCTACACGCAATAGAGAAATCGATGATAGGTGAACTAGGAAATGCGGAGAAAACAAGACAAATATCCACAAGTACAATGGAGCTTATTGTAGGTAACCCAATAATAGCAATGGCCAATTGTTCTCTATGTCCTGCGCGCATAACACTAGCTAGCATCTTGAATTAGCTTACATCGAAATGGCGGTGAGCATTCACTCCATTACAAAATACGAATGACAATCGATGTAACCGAATGACTTGGAGTGATGGGTGATGATGTAACGGAATGACTTGGCGATAGGTGATGATGAAGTTACCGAAAGTTCACTAAAAAAAATATGTTAATCTATGACAGTAAGCTTTCGTCACATATCACTAAAAAACCATTATAAAACAGTGTTTGTAACGATCTCAAATTTTATCATGTATTGAGCGTCACGGATTATCCTCACGACGATATTAACGAAATTGTCACAGATTAACTCAATCCATGACGATTCGACAACGTCATAAAATAGGCTCGAGCCCATGCAATCCAGCCCAAGCCCATTACTTGTGACAAAAATAAACGTCACGGATTCAATTGACACGTCACATATAGCTAGCATGGATGATGATGTGGCTACTGACATGACGATGAGGTGGATGGAAAGGATGACGTGGCCGCTGCCATGGCGACGACGTGGCCGCTGACATAATGGTGACATGGCAACGATGTGTACGGGCCTAATTCAAGGCCACTAAAATAGACCAAATTCAGCCCACATTTTTTTTACCAACTAACATAATATTCCAACAATACACAATCCATATAAAAATCAGCCCATAAATTTTCACAGCTCTTATGTGAAAACAATAGTCCATACGCAATCATCTCACTGTACACGAAAACAATAGCCCATTAACATCTCACTGTACACTTGAATTCAAAACTGAGATCACATGTGAATTTTTATATTTCTTTGACCAATTACTTTACAATCTCACACTTTCATTGCTTCGTAATCCATAAGCAATCATCCGGTCTTGGAGTCTTTGGCCCTAATGCTTCAGCAATGACACTACAAGAAACAAAAATGATAAGAGAATGAACAGAACCAAATAAAATTGAACTAGCCATAGTCCATATGCAATCATCGAAATGATGTTATTAACATGAAGGTCACATGCAAAGCAAATGCACGAGTTCTGTACTTGTTTAACTGAAAAACACCGACTCCTGTTTCCATACTATATAACCCAACCTTCTTGGGACATAAAAATGAAAAACAGAAAAGTTGTTGCCTTCTAGGGTGCCTTCTCCTGTACAAACTTAGGTTCTGACCCTTTCAACAAAGACAAAGTTGAAGAAAATTCAGCAAACATAGATTCTCACAGCAGTATAGCATAATGACATAGCAAAGATATTAAATCAGATAGTTCTCTTATCCTAGTTCTCACATGCAAGTTGACACATAAAAAACAACCGTTCATAATTCATAAGACAGATAAAAGCATGGATATGTGTGGCAGAACCGTTCAGCTTAAACTGGCTCAAATGCATTAGTCACCATTTTAAGGACGGTTCAAGACATAATGCACTTGAAACAGTGTAAACTAGGTTTCTGTCAGGTGACCGCGGACTATCTGAAACACCACATTCAAGAACAAATCAATGCATACAGGATCGTTCGCATAGGAAGCTCTCAACAGACATTACATTCTTTACAAAAATATTTAGGGTACGAGTTATTACAAATCATACAACATAAAACTTAAATGCAAGTTAACAGCGCTAAGAGTTTTGAAAATCAAACAGGTCATACTGGTAGTTGAGTTATATAGGCAATGTTTGAAACAAAAGTTTTTTATCAAGAGATCACGTAAACCCTTCGTGTCTCTTGGTCTTCGGGGGCTTTTAATCTTGTTCCTGATTCTTCTCTGCAACATAAGTAAAATCTTGAGTACAGTGTACTCAGCAAGACTTACCCGACTAACCAGTATAATTAACTCAAGACACAAGAATGCATGGCTATTTAGTGGACTGGCAACTGAAGTTTTGCAAGAAGGCTTACTAAAAATTAGTCCTTATACTTTCAATATTTTAGCCATGTCATAGTTGAGTCTATTGAACTTATATTGGAAAACATAGCATTTTTCAATTAAGATCTCATATGATATTTCTCACAACTTCAACCATTACTCATAATTATCTTACTACGTTGTTAAGCGGTGATCAAGCGGTATTCATATCGAGAAGCGTGACGATCATGATCAATTGTACAACCTGCAGGGTAAGATCTAATCAAACGACACATGCGCGAACCGTCGAACCGCACGTGGCAACCTTTCACTCACATCACTTCCAGCGATCGAAACTATTCATGCCAGGGTCCAGGAGTGCATCCCCATAAGTGGTCCCACGTCTGGCCTGACCCAAAAATGTGTTTCAGACTACACTCTTGCCTACTGCCTCTCTCCGACTGGGCAAGCCATAGTTCCAATCCTGGTGTGACTGAGTTACATTGGTTTACTAGTCACATTCTCCTAGTATGTGATTAGTACGTTCAAAACTTGACCAGCATGCCAACAACCACTGAGTCCTTGACCAATTTCAAAAGTTAGACGAGGCTATCCAATGAACTCATTCACAACCAAACATTTCAAGTCCTCGTCCGGCTTACCAAGCCAAATCCATATTTTATGTGCCGTTATCATATAGATTGATGCTATGATTGCATGGTAAACAACTACTAAGCTTGTCTAAGCAGATTTTATAATTCTTTTGAAGAGGTGACAAAGTTGTCCTTAATCAAGGATGTCATGCATACAAAGGGGTTCATAACAACTCCTAGACGTAATGCAAACACTGAATTAGTTTGGACGCATGAAATAATAAGTAAAATAGTAGGTATAGATGCTCCGGGGCTTGCCTGGATTAGTAACAAGGTTAGGGTCGTTAGTAGCAACTTCAGGCTTCGGATTCGCCACGATCACCTCCTCGTATTCCCGGGATTCCTCCGGCTGAAACTTGATGTATTTCCGACTCCACAGACTCGGTATCTCTATGCCATGAATGCAATATGCACAATTTAGAAAAAGCTAGCTATACAACTTTCCTTAACGATAAAGTTGCAAGCCCACACTAGGAAGTACCTTTATAAACCTTATTAGTATTTTTCCCAATTTTTAATCTAAGTAAAAGGTATTTTACAAATTTAAAAGAATTAAAGAAATTATTTTTATATTTAAAAATAATTTATCCTATTTATTTTCAATTATTCAAGATTTTTAAAAGATTATTCAAAATTTATTTATTTAAAACCCTATTTATTTACCTAAATAACTTTAAAACGGAAAGCATATAAATAACCTTTAAAATTTATTTTGCTATTTCTAAAGTTTATTATTTTTAAAGTATAGAGAAAAATCTAACAAAGCTAACAAAATTAGTTTCACTAATTATGGACACTTATAGAAATTATAGCAATTAAAACAAGATTACAGCCTTTTAAAACAAAAAGAAAACAATCAAACAAAATAGTTTTACAAATAACCCCCTGCAAAGATTAAATCTTCGCAAACAAGTCCTCCCGCGCCTCACTTAGCATTTTCTCGGATAGCCCCCTACAACTTTCTTCTTCTTTGCAATCAGGTCCCTCCAACCTTAAACCATGGCAGGCGGCGGCGGACCGGCCTGATCTCGCCGGCGGCGAGGTTTCGGGCGACGAGACCATGCCCAACAGACTCTTCTCACCACGCCAAGAACTCACATGGGTAAAACCCCTACCAAAGTTGACCAGACGGTGACACGCGACGATGGCGGCGGTGGCGCTCCGCTCGAGCTCGTCGGCCGACTCAACGGCGGCGACTACGACGACTTGAAGTGGCGCTATAGCTTCGCCATGACCTCCTCTACGTGATCCACTAGCAGCAAGCCGTGCCCCATGGCCGGAGCATAGCTCCCTTCGATGGCGGCACCGGCGTTCCGGCTCGGCGGCGCTTGTGCCTGGGCCACGAACACCATGGTGGGCACCGCTAGGACCTAGAGAACCTAGCAACAAGTCTAACTCGACCCTTAAGGTGCTCTAACCTAGCTCCCCTCGTGAGCTTACCTCAAAGCGGTTGACGGTGGCTGGAGCTTGAAGACGACGGTGAGGCAACGACGGTGAGGCTCGGGGCTATACTTGAAGTGGTCAGGGACCTGGTTGGGAAGGTGGTGAAGTCGTGGGCGAGAGGAATCGGGCAGCGGTGGGTCGACAACGACGAATCGACGGCGAGCAGTGGCGACGGCGAAGGTGAGCGCGGAAGTGACGACAGGGAGAAGATGACGACCGAGGTTCATTATATACTCGAGGTTTTCCACCGTGATCAAGTTGGTCACCTCCTTCTTGCTTAGATGTGCTGGTCCTCACGCTGGCTGGCGTGTGGCACCATAAAAATCTTCTGCCGGCCATGAGCGGCAAGCAGCTTGCTGCTGACTCTGCTCTGTTCCTCCCTTTCTCTTCTTTTACTTGCTCTGAATCTTTGATCCAAAGTCATGATGTCATGCATAAAGTGCTCCTTCATCCTTAAGCAAAGTTGTAACTGGTATACTGGGCTGCAACATTGGTATTCAAACCGGAATAAAAAACTCTATAAATTTCAAGATATGGAGCTCTGAAGATCGGCCAAAATACTGAACAAAAGTTCAGTTTCGTCAGTTCATGAACTGAATAAAATCATGACATGATTCCATCTTTGATCCTCCAATTTAATTAGCAAACAATTTTTTTTTGATCTTGAAGCAATCCATGTTGTAGTACAAAGTTCCTAGTTCCCATTTTGCTAGTACTTGATCAAACTTTAAATATAAATTTTCTCCAAATATTGGCTCCAAGATGGCATTTAATCATTATTTTCTCAAAAACTCAATGTCCTAAATTTTAATCAGATATCCTCCAATTTTAAATTTGACCATACTTTTATAGTCCAACAACCTTTGTTATACTCTTAAATGAGCATCTCCTTTGAATTTGACACATTTTCACTTATTTTCCATATTTTTTCCAAATATATCCCGAATTTACATTTCAAATTTGTACTTCTCCAAATTTGCCTTTACTTAAAAACTTGAGCTTGCTACCTTTTAAACCATCATTTGAGTTTAAGCCTTTGCTATTCCTTGTTTAGAAGTAGTAATCACCGGGATGTCACAATATGCAACTAGCCAACTTGAAGAATTAGATGCCGCAGATTACATCCTGCAAATGAGAGAGCAGTCAATCAAGCAGTCTAGTTGCAGATCAAATTGTGTAGAGCAGTAGCATATCAGATTGCATAGAGCAGCCAGTCAAGCAGACAATCAGTTTTGCAATCTACAGGATGCAGCCAGTCAAGTTGTACTGCAGAGAAAGTTTATATTTAAACTACTCATGAAACCAATAAATTCAATACATACATATACCTCCATCTACTAATTAATTAGAGGGGGGACCAGAAAACTAAATGAGCGAAAGTTGTAGAAATTTCCATGGAATTCATGACATTCAGAGATTGATTTAGTGATCTAAAAACAAAGCCATCAAATGTAGTTGGTTTTCAGTTGCTCATCTCTGGCTTCATGAAAAAACCACAAAATATACATCCAAATTTACCTTTAAATTACTAAATTATTTGTTTGGTAACTAAGACGGGATGGGCTCTCTACCAACATTGCCATAAGAAAGAGCCGAAGGTAAACATTGCCATAACTAAAAACAACAGGTTGACTCTGTAGAGAATAAAAAACATCCATGAAATCTAGTTTGGTTTTAAATTTCCCATCTCTGCATTCATGAAAAATAACTAAAATGAGCCATCTACATTTACGTTTAAGTTATTTACCTTTCTGTTTGGTAACTAAGACGTGCTCATTACCAGCATTAGCCATCAGGTCGAAATATATTCCTTCTACTAATTAATTCAAGTCCTAAACTGTACAGTACAAGCTAGGTAACACCCATAGCTACTAGCTACTGAGAAACTAAGCACGTCACTGAACATTCACATGATTCATTAGTAGACGCACGCCGGTTAAGCTCACGGGAGAAGCGGAGGAGCGCGGCAAAGTTTCAGTCACCCAAACCTAACGAAAGCAAAGCAGGATTACGTTGGCGAGGAAGCAAGGAGCAGCAATTAGATGGGGAGATCTGGAGCAGGACCGAGCAATTACCCATGGCAAGGGGAGATCTATGAGGACGACGAACGAGATCCGGCGGTGCTGAAGCGTAGTGGTGGTGCTCCAATGGCGAGGGCATCGGCGGAGAGTGCAAGAGGTTCTCCGGTGGGGGTGCTCCTAGCTGGCTTCGTGTGGATGCCGCGGCCGCACTCCGAGCCCCCTTGTCCCCTTCCGGCGTCCTCGCAGTGAAGCCTACAGGCCTGGCCTCCCATACCCGCTCGCATGGCCACCGCCAAGCTGCCTTCTGATGAGCGGCGTTGTCGGGGAGGCAACAGAGGTGGCGACCGTGCGGCGTTGTCGAGGCTTGGGGACTGGGAGGGAGAGAGGGGAACGGAGGAGGAGCTGCGCGTGGATCTGAAGAGGGGAGAGAGAGAGATGGGAGACGGAGGGGAGAGCGGCCGGGTGAGGGAGAAAGGTGGCGAGTGAAGGGAGACCAGGGTTTCTGGTTGTTTTATACCACAGGGGCGCGATCACAGCAGTTAGATCACGATGGACGCCCAAAATTAGCTGGTTTACTTGGATCGAAATGGGCCTTAGCGTATTTCTTCTCAGCATAATGTTTTTCTTTTTCACTTTATTGCTCCATTGTAAAGTGACATAAAAATAATTATCATATATAGGCAGCTATATTTTTATATATAATAGAATCCATATAAGTTTTCTAATAGGAGTTTTAAAAATTTTGGAACTGATTTACTATTTTCTATATGTTAAATGGATTTCTAGATGATTATCAAAACGTTTCAAATTGAACTATGTGTGCATTTAATAATATACAAAAAATCATATGTATACTCATATGTTCCATTATAGCCTAAGTCGTGGAGATAGATCAAAAATTCAATTGTCTTCTATGGACAATTCAAACTTCTATCTCTAAATTACAATAGGATAATTATAATAATATATAAATTTGGTCAAAAAATTTTACAAACGGATGTGACAACATATTTTGGGTCCATAAGCTTGCCATAAAAATTTCAAATGATTTTAATCAAGTGGGAACATATATTGTTCACAAAATCATACATTTCTCACACAGTTTCTTATAACTCAAGTCAAACTTTTAGATTTGAATACCATATTAGTATTTTGAACTTGTATGCACCTCAAACCTGGACGCAATCTTATGTTCATTGTAATATTATCAAATGTGAAGTTAGATGACCAATTGTTATAGAAAAAATATGGTTTATCAATTCTCTTTTGGTGCAAAAAAAGAAGGTATATAAAAATGAGATGAAAATGGAAATAAGTATGCAAAAAAATGATATGATATGAAAGATCGTGATTTTAGAAAAATTCAGGGAAAATCACCAAATTTGGAGTTTGTATGATCAAGAAATACTAATTACAAACTTTAACTATAGATTAAAAAGATAAAAGATTGTGCTGGGAGTAAGCTAAGCTTGCCACGTGGTCCTTCGCCCCCGCATGGCCTGCTTTGGATCCACGGCGAAGCATTTCAACCAACTGGGTGCTGTCATGTTGTCGCCAGATGTTGAAATGTATATATAAATTGCCATCCTCATATAAGCACAATCGTACGAGTAGCTCAGCGGTAAGGGGCGAGGTTTCCATCCTTGAGGTCACGGTTTCGAGCCCACCGGCCAGATGACATGGCGAGTAAAATGCTGATGATAAAATGACAAAAAACCAAATTTGACAACAAATTGCTCCGTGGTGTAGTGGGCTCGGCGAGAGTTTCCCAACCATGAGGCCGTGGGTTCGAGCGCTTCATCCGCACAAGTAAAACCGGATTTGGATTCCGTGGTGCAGTGGTAACCCTTGTGCATGTGTAGCGTGAGGTCTTGTGTTCGAGTGGATATACCGTGACACACAGCTCAAGGGAGACTCAGGTAAGAAAGAGAAGGAGTAGATAGTTGGGAGGACAACAAGAAGAGATAGAGGATTCCTGGGTATTGTCTATCTGGGTTACTCGGGTTAGAATACAAGGGTTGAGAACTAGCTCTAACAGATCAAGATAAGCTGAGACCTCGACTTCGGGACACAGAACCGGAGACACATAGAAAGGGATGAGAAGGGGTGCCTCCAACCCTGCACGTTTGGGGATCCTACAGGCTGAGCCAGGCCTGATGTGTTACGAAGACCGTATAGGGTTGTCACCACCTAACGGTTACCACCTCTGTGCCAGCTCAGGGATATTCTAAGGTTACGGACTAGTCTAGGTACCACACCCACACTAGACTACAACTACTTACTCCGCTAGCAAAAGCAAGCAATCCTGTCAATACCCACTAGACTAAAGTAGAAGCAAGATATGAATAACTCAGATAAGATGACAAAGATAACTATATTGATAACTCAAAGTCTTACAGAAAGAAAAGGAAAAGATACAGGAGCTAATACCAGAGCTTCTGAAGACGACTCCGGAACCTCCGAGGCACAACTCGACTCAACTCTAACTCCCAACTAAACTATCCTAACTCTACTAGAGAGAAGTGGAAATGAGAGCTCCTTGGCTTGGTGTGTGTTTGCAAGTGACTTGACCCCTCTATTTATAGCTATCCCGGGGACGATCACGATCGCGAGGCCTATCGGTGTCGCGTGGACGATCTTGGTAGCGCGGGCGGTCGTGGTCATGGGGACGATCTTGGTCGTGTTGGCGGGGAGGGGGTCCGTAACAACCATAGTACTCTTCGCGTCGGCGTAGTTCTGATTCAACGCGTAGCTATCTACTCGTCTGGATTACAGAACGAGCATCACGATTGGCATTGATGGTGTTGCAAAGATCTCCGTCACGTGGTCTTCCGCCGTCTTGGCTGCGAACGCGACCTCCTCCTTTGTTCTAGCTACGGCCAGCGTCCTGACCGCATCTGTGGCCTGCTGTCGTGGTGGTTGAAACCTCGCGTGGAGCAGCCGCCGTGGCTCCGGTGCACCTGCTTCCCGACGTGTGGTGGCTTGAGGCAAGGTTTGCCTGGTTGGTGCTCTTGCGTACCATTTCTAGGAGCGTAAGTACTAGGACGGCGGGAGTGTCGGGCGTGGCCCTGACGAGTTCTGCTGCCACGGTGATGTTAAGCGGCGCCTCCTGAAGCACTGGTTGGTCCCCGACCATGTCGAAGTCTTGTGCAAGGTAGCGGATCGCGTCAGCGCGTAGGGCAGCGTTTAAGCGCATCTGTGTTGGCACTTCTTACGATCCATTATAAGGATTGTGAATCCCGGTACTGGGGTAAGGAGTGTTTCATTATTTTTTTATGGCTCGGTAAAATATAGAAATATTCTGTAAGCGCACAGAATTATCGCTGTATCACTTCACCAGGGAATAATTGGAGGTATCGTAATTTATATTTCCGCAGGGAAGCTTATGGCAAGAGTACTAGCAAACAGATATTCGAGACTATTAGAGAGGGGTACACGACTAGCAAGACGGGGGATAACGGTATTGGATAGAAGTGGATATACCGTGACACACAGCTCAAGGGAGGCTCAGGTAAGAAAGAGAAGGAATAGATAGCTGGGAGGACAACGAGAACAGATAGAGGATTCCTAGGTACTTTATCTGTCTATGTCACTCAGGGTTAGAGATACAGAGGCTGAAGAGCCAGCACTTAGAGGTCAAGGTCAAACCTATGTCTTAGCTTCGGGACAGCAGAGCCTACGACATACAGAAAGGGATGAGAAGGGGTGGCATCTACCCTGCACTGGGGGATTCTACAAGCCGAGACGAACGTGATGGGCTACGAAAGCCGTATAGGGATGTCACCGCCTAACTGCTACCACCTCCGCAGACTCAGGGGCAAACAAAGGCTACTGGCTAGCCCAGGAACCACTCCTACACTAGTCAATAACTACTTACTCCGCTAGCAAGACAAGCAACTTTGTCAATACTTTTAGTGACAATTCACCTCAAGTATCAAGCAAGATCGAAGAACCAGCTAAGACAAAGACTTAAACAATATCTAAAAGCACAAGAACTAGAACGGACTATAGTCTAAACACGATATAGATGCAACTAGAATAAAGTAGAAGCAAGCTATAAATGACAAGACAAGATGATAAAGATAACTTTATATTGATAAATCAAAGTCTACAAAAGGAAAGGAAAAGATACAAGAGCTTATACCAGAGCTTCTGAAGACGACTCCAGAACCTCCGAGGCACAGCTCGACTCAACTCTAACTCCCAACTAAACTATCCTAACTCTACTAGAAAGAAGTGGAAAATGAGATCCTTGGCTTGAGTGTGTGTCTGATACAAGTGACTGACCCCTCTATTTATAGCTTGAGCAGGTCGGTTTGGAGTGGAGTGGCAGCCAAGGGAACCAGGAGGCGGTTCCTCCTGATTCGGGTGAATCCCTAGGTTCGGCCGAACCGTGGGATGCACCGTCCTTCGCTCCCACGGCCTGGATGCACTCCTGGGGTCAGTTTCTGGTGTTGGGGGTGGTTCGGCCGAAGGCCAGGATTCGGCCGAATTGGGCTTGGCCCATGGCCGGCCTCCCCAGCACCGCCTTTGGTCTTGGACCTCCCTGGGCTGGCTTCTGGTGATGTACTTCGTGTTGTGTTGGCCCAAGGATGAGGTGGCGGTCGCCCACATGTCATGTGTTGTCATAGCTTGGTCATCGTTGATGTGGACGACTCCCGGTCGTGCTTTATGTCGTATACGACTAAGGGGGGTAACCGGCTGAATCGTATCATTCGGCTGAATCGGTCAATTCTGACACCTATAGCATGTATTTGTCGTTATTATACCTACACAGTGAAACACACCAAAACTCGTGGAACTTTATTAGAAATAAACCTAGATGCAAGGAATGTCACATATAACCTCTTTTATTCCCGAGTATTGGTGGTCGAAAACGTGCCGTAACGACCGCCAACACTCTGCTTGCACTTGGCGTTCCTTGCTTGTCGGGAGGTCTTTTGTTCCTCAGTTTCTCCGTTGGCAGTGTGTTCTTCTTCGGAGATATCTGTTATGAGCTCATGGTCGCATTGGGTGCCTTGGTCATCGTTACCCGCCATGAACACCTAACGACCGGGATCTTGATCACTGAGGGAGAGAACGATCCGGGTGGTGGAGAAATTGTCACTCGAGCTCTCTGTTGGGGTAGTGAGTGAAGCAATCTTCCCGTCTTGGTCAGGTAGATCATCTAGGATGACCGCAGTAAGTCTTCACTCGTTATCCCGGTAGGTCTCAGCTGGGATATCACACCAGGATAGTGAACAACAAGTCCTCTTCGTCGTCGTCCTTCGATGGCTCGTGAGCCGGCTCAAAGTTTTTGCAACAATCCACGACCGGGCTAGGCTCTTGACTTGTAGTCTTGATGGTTCCCGTGGTCTGCATCTGCTGATGTAGAGCCACGGAGTTGGTGAGTCCGAGGAGGTATCAATCCGGGGGTTGTCCGATGGCGTAGCCAGCTCGGAGTTCCCTGCTCTTTCCATAATTGGAAGCAAGTTGTACCCAGACTCGACTTGGAGAGTCCCGGCTGGAGTTAGGGTCAGAGTCAGAGTCAAACTTGAGATCGCGAGGCGTGTTGGAGCCGAGGCGAGTATGGGCCCGGGCAATCCGCAAGGTAGCTTGCGAACTCGCCGTTGCCTAGGGCGATGAAGGTCCAGGCGCTGAAGACAAAGGTCGCGCCCTTCTCGATGCCGCAGGTGTTGAAGCTTGATCCCATCGCGCCTAATGGCGAGCTTGCGGCGAGTAGCCCCACAGTGGGCACCAAGTGTCAAAGATTTACGTCGAGCACGTCTGCCTAGGGGTAACCTGGGCAGTAGATTTGTGGGTCTCGCTGAGTTCTAGGAACGATGGTGCACACACAACACAAAGATTTAGACAGGTTCTGGCCGCAAATTGCGTAATACCCTACGTCTTGTGATTGTATTGCACGTGAGATTGAGTTGTTTTGGAGGGGTCCCTGCTCCGCCTTATATATCTGGGGAGCAGAGTTACAAGTCAGTTCCATGATACTAGTCGTATATAACAGGGAGTACTACATCAGGGTACTTTGGGGAGTCTCCTAATAGTACACAACTAGTTCTCCTAGTTAACTACGTTGTCTTGCACCATAGCCGACTAGTTTGGAGTAGTCAGGTCAAACTTCCCATAGCCGAGTAGTTTAATCCTATAAATGAATGGCCCTAGGGATCCTGGTCCCACACGGGGGTATCTCTGGCAGCTCAGGAGATGGTGAAATGGGAGATGGAGGGTTATCCGGACTCAAAACGGCATGTAATTTCATAAGCTCATCCCGAGTTTTCTTGCTATCAATCTGCTGCTGCCTAAGGTCCACCTGGATGTCCCTCTAAATCTTGCACATTCTAGTGAGCAAGTTAAATAGTTTCTTGATTGGAGAGGAATGTCGCTCGCCCCAGGTCCAAACCGGTCACCGGTCAGACCGGTTTGGGGAACCTGTGAGACCGGTTTCCTGGGGCTGCTGCTGAGATGTGTCAAACTGTTGTGCCGGCTACTCCCTGTGCTGATGCTGATCATCATCTAGTGCATCTGTGTCTGCTGGTGGCTCTGCTCGTGGAGATGGGAGTCTGATCTTCTTTGGAATGGGCACACAGAGTCTTCCATGAGATGCATCACAATGAAAAGCAATGTCGGTGACCCTCTCTATAACCCTCATGAGATAAGGTGCATAGCCACAAAGCTTCTGAGGGTTTTCAGATATGTGTTTGATCTCCTCCCAAATGTAGTCACCCACACAGAACTTGTCTTCCCCCAGTCTCAACCTAGCAAGCAAGTTCTTGCCAAATAAGGACACATCTGATGTGTTGCCACCTCTGGGGGCAAGTGTTGCCCTGAGCATCCTGTTCATCGCCTAATAATATGTGTATAGACCGGCGACCTTGCCAAAGTTTCCTGTCTTGATGCTTAGGTACATGAACTTCATGTTTTCCGCTGGAAAGGCCCCATCTAAGTGCAGCCTATGGCAAGTCCTGTCAGCCTGCCTGAAACCAAGGATCTCTGCAAGGCTAGATAAGAGATGCTATAAAAGGTCCCCTTAGTCAACCAATGCATCCTCCTGGTCTCTAACTCATCTCCTTCAAAATAGACTATGGCATAGAATTGGGCTATTACCTCCGTGTTCCAATCTTTCTTGTAGCCCATAATGGAGTAGATCTTCCTTTCTTTACAAGTCTCAATGATTTGATTGAAGAGAACATTTTCTGCCTTTGTCATGTACTCCCAGTCTATCCAATGCTGCTCACAAACAATCCTCCCCTTAATCACGGCCGTTTGATAGTAATCCTGCTGGAAGGCTATGAGAAACCTATAATTAGTGGTTGTCCTTTGGGCACCTATAGGGCTCACTCTCCTCTGTTCCCTAGCCTCATCAGTCATTCCTAGCCCCCTGTAGTTTACCGATTTCCATGTAGCAGGGGCGGATGGCTCTCTAACTTTGGAAAATGGTGGCTCTCCACCCTCATCATCATCTCCCACTGCTTCCTTCTCTTCTTCTCCCTGATCTCCAGCCATCTCGTCGTCATCATCATGAGCTCCCCCTCTGTCATGTCGGATTTCAATCCTATAATCTCATCCTCCACATCATCGTCATCGCTAGAGGTGGTCTCATCTTCTTCCACTTCCTCAATCGGCTGCTCAGCTTCTCTCTTTGGCCTTCTAGGCCTCAAAGATCTCCCACTGACCACACCTGAGCTGTTGCCTGCGGATGTGTCATGATGCCCTTTTTGATCCTCTCGACGTGTGCTCCCTTAGGCATCTTCTATTATCCTTCCTGAGTTCACAAATGATGGAATACATAATATAAGTACCCAGGAAATGATTGACTCAATATTGGATCAATTTGAGAGCATCCAAAAAGAATTTGGGGCACCTCAGGGCAGTTTGAGAAACCGGTCAGACCGGTTTCACCCAAGCTGAGCCAAATTTAGTTGGAGACAATCTGGATAGTGACATGATCAATATATGAGAATGACTTTGCAAGATATACTACTCCTAGTCCATATGTAAGCAAAACACGGTGCAAACAAACGACTTGGGCCTTCACTGCTCAAACCGGCCAGACCGCTTTGCGCAGTGAGGGCACAAATCCTTGGTCCGCAAAATGTAGCCCACCAAATCGAATGATCTCTTAGGCATAGGTTCCTAGACATGCCAAAAGATGTTCTACCAAAGGGATTTGAAAGATATTCATCTAGTGAGTAGATCGGGCGATGAGAACATTTGAATACCTTGAGGGTCTTGAGAACGTGAGAGGATGAAGATTTCAATCCAAATCCAGTTGGGGAACCGGTCAATCCGACTTGGGGCACTCCAATCCCAACAAGAAAACTCCTTTTCCTTGGATGAATCAAGAAATCGCCATGGGGAGTCCTCTCACGGTGAAAGATGAGGAGAGAGGTAAGTTTTCGTGGCGAAAGGGTAAGAGAGGAGAGAGAAGTGCTGAAGGGGTAAGATATCCGCGTGGGGTAACTCCCTGGGCATACCGGTTTAGGAGACCGGTTAGACCGATTTCTCCCAAGCAGTTGAGAGTTGATGCTTCGAGTGGAATTTGAGTTCCAAACTTTGTTCATTTGATCTGAGAAGATATGTGATGGATATGGTCTCCAAAATTCTTGGAGACTCCCTCTGATAAGATTTCCAAAAATTCCTTTTTTCTCTTGTTTCTTCCAAGAGATATGGGAAAGGATGGATGAAGAGATAAAGATTTATGGACTTGAGAGAACATCTCACTATTTGTGACTAGCCATCAAGCAATCAAGGTTAACTATAATCACAAATAGATCGACAATGGTCAAAAGACCAAAAACCAAATATTTTCAAAATAACACAAAACCTATCATGCTAGTTGGAATTTTTAAATACTATCCTATGACACAAGAACATGCACTTATATCGAGTTAAGGACCACGTTAGTATATTTTGCTCACACCTTTCACGCTTAAACAACACTTGACATACAAGTCAATATTAAGAAGGTGTCAACCAAATATCTAATAGGTGCTTGTTGGCGGTCGTTACGATTCGTTTCCGACCACCAATACTCAGGAATAAAAGAGGATATATGCAACATTCCATGCACTTAGATTTATTTCTAATAAAGTTCCACGAGTTTTGGTGTGTTCCACTTGTGCAGGTACACTAATGAGAAATACGAGCTATAGGGGTCGGAATTGACCGATTCGGCCGAACGACACGATTCGGCCGGTTACCCCCCTTAGCCGTACACAACATCGGGAGCCGTCCACATCAACAATGACCAAGCAGATGACGATGCATGACACGTGGGTGACCGCCACCTCATCTTGGGCCAAATCAACACGAAGACCATCACCAGAAGCCAGCCCAGGGGGGTCCAAGACCAAAGGCGGTGCTGGGGAGGCCGGCCAAGGGCCAGGCCCAATTCGGCCGAACCGCCCCCAGCACCAGGAACTGACCCCAGGGCAAAATCCAGGCCGTGGGAGCACAAGGCGGTGCATCCCACGGTTCGGCCGAACCCCTGGATTCGCCCGAATCAGCCGGGGGGCCTCCCTGGCTCCCTTGGCGGTTACTCCATCCAAACCGCCATCAAGCCTCTATAAATGGAGGTGCCCCATGCCCGGTTGAAGACACACTCAAGCCAAGGAGCTCTCATTCCACTTCTTTCAAGTAGAGTTAGGATAGTTTAGTTGGGAGTTAGAGTTGAGTCGAACTGTGCCTCGGAGGTTCCGGAGTCGTCTTCAGAAGCTCTGGTATAAGCTCTTGTATATTTTCCTTTTCCTTTTGTAAGACTTTGAGTTATCAATATAGTTATCTTTATCACTTTGCCCTTGTCATTTATAGCTTGCTTCTACTTTATTCTAGCTGCATATATATCGTGCTTAGACTATAGTTAGTTGTAGCTCTAGTGCTTCTAGATCTTGATTAAATCTTTGTCTTAGCTGGTTCTTCGATCTTGCTCAATATTTGTGGTGAATTGTCACTGGGGTATTGACAAGGTTGCTTACTCTTGCTAGCGGAGTAAGTAGTTGTTGACTAGTGTGGGAGTGGTTCCCAGACTAGACAGTGACCTTAGTTTGTCCCCACGTCTACGGAGGTGGTAGCGGTTAGGTGGTGACAGCCCTATACGGCCTACGTAGTCCATCACGTTCGTCGTGGCCTGCAGGATCCCAGAGTGTAGGATTGGTGGCACCCCTTCTCATCCCTTTCTGCGTGTCATAGGTTCTATTGTCCCGACGCTAAGGCTTTGGAGTTAACCCTAATCTCTGAGTACTGGCTCTTCAGCCACTGTATCTCTAAGCCTGAGTGACATAGGTAGATAAAGTACCCAGGATTCCTCTATCTCTTCTCGTTGTCCTCTCAACTATCTATTCCTTCTCTTTCCTATCTGAGCCACCCTTGAGCTGTGTGTCACGGTATAACCACTCCTATCCAATACCGTTTATCCCCTGTCTTGCTAGTAGTGTACCTTTCTCTGATAGTCTCGAATATCTGTTTGCTAGTAATCTTGCCAAAGCTTCCCTGCGGAAATATAAATTACGATACCTCGGATTACTCCCTGGTGAAGTGCTACAGCGGTAATTCTGTGTGATTGCAGAATATTTATATATTTTACTGAGCCATAAGAAAAACCACTGAAACACTCCTTACCCCAGTACCTGGATTCACAATCCTGATATTGGATCGTAAGAAGTGCCAACAGTGCACAATAGAAAAACTCAATATAGCTACATGCAAATGCACACACTAGCAAGATATAGAGCCTAGATGCATAAGGTAAATACTAGTCGATAAAGAAACATACCTTTGCCTCTAGCCACATATGTTGTGCAATATAATCAATTTTAGCATTATGCATTCTCTCATGAGATAAGTCATTTGATGAAAAAGAGAGATAAAACATTAAGTTGCACAACGACTAGTTTCATAATCAACGACCTTTGTATGTGGATGGCAAATAGGTCATAAACTATGAAACCTCACAATATAGATCAAATTCCTTTCATCTAGTGCATATGAGATAAAGTGTATGGGATGAGCTCATATGCACTAATTTTGAACACTAAGATCAAACTAAGGAACTTAGACTATATTATGGTGAGTTGTCAAATCATATATTAAGAACAAGATCCAAGATGAGAATGTTACAGTTTTACCGCTTTGGATCATAACTTGAAATGGCAACTCCAAATGAGAGAAATGATTTCTCCCAATTGAGACTACAAATTCACTAAAAGAAATGTTAGTCTCATAGTCACAAATATTGAAGTAATATCCCCCTGAATATGTGCATCATATATGGACTACATGTGACATGCACTTTGTCTTGTTAACAACATTGGAGGATTAATTCAACATTTGGTCAAGGCACATAATAAATTGCTCATATTGAAATGTGCCGAGAAAACTTACTACCACATAGGTATAAGTTGACATACATATGCCAAAAATGAGAACTTCAAGAGATATTTCACTTGTATCTTCATTTCTCAATTAGTCACTCAAGTTGCAAATTCTGGGTCAAACCGGTCAGACCGGCCAGACTTGTGCCACTTCACCAGAAATTTCCGACCTTGTGTTCTTAGCTTACTTCCCACGTAAATCTCCGATGATTGGCCGATATTTTTCGGCTTGGGCGGCGGAAATATCCGATAGTTTCGAGCAGAAATTTCCGATTGTACACGGCTTAACGGTCACATTTGAGTTCCGTCAATCAGAGTATTTGATTTTTCTGCATTTGACAAAACTTTGCTCTACTAGAGGGCCATTAAAAGCATCACATGGCATATGTTGAATAATTCATTAAAAGTAGTCTAAGTCACTATCAAGTGTCACATGAGTTCAATACTTAGAAACACTTGATCCTACCTAAGGCATAAGTGACTGAAACTTAATCAAATTAAGCGCAAAGTTACCGAGATGACATTGGGTACAATGTACGGAGCGAAAGCATCTTTCTTGGCTAAACATTTGATGACTCATGATTGTTTTTCAAGCCAAGCTTCCAATGCATCTCTTTGTCCCTGCTGTCTTATCAAGCACTCCTTGGTCCAACAAGGTTAGTCACAAGTTGCTTAGGAACCCAAATGACCTTTATGCTAGTTTGAGGTGTGTTAATCACTCTAGTAGAATAAGTGTTCAGTTTATCTTTCCTAAGGTTAGCAAGGTCATAATGTATGAGGTTTGATTTGGGAACATTACCATTTGGACAATCCTTACTTAAATGTCCCTTGGTCCGGCACGTGTAGCAAATACAGCTTTGGACCTTGCTTGGAACTCTTCTGACTTTCTTCTTGTGCCCATCACAATTGTTGGGCTTTTTGCTTGATGTCTTGACTTGAGAAGGCTTCTTCAAGAGTTGTTGGGTTGTTGCTGCCCTAAACCGGTCAGACTGGTTTGCCAAACCGGTCAGACCGGTTTTGGTAGGGCAGACAACATCTTTAGGAATTGGGCACTCGGCAATCAAGTGACCCTTTTTCTTGCATCTGAAGCATACCCTTGTCTTTGCCCGTTGCTTCTCTCTTCTTGAAGGGGACTTCTTCTTCTTATTGAGCTTGTTCGGACATATGGATGCGTAGTGTCCCATTGTTGAGCACTTGAAACATTTAATTTAATCAAGGTTCTTCTTCTCACCAGCTGGAATCTTGTGCTTGTGTGCTTGATCTTGTTGAGGACTTGGCCGAGTGACGGTTTGTCCCTTCTCAAGCTTCTTCACCATTAAATCATGGTTATCTTGAGAAGGTTGCACTTGACCCTTGCCTTTCAACTTGATCAAGTCCTTCTTTAGTATTTCAACCTCTTGCAAAAGTTCTTCATTTTCCTTGGCAATGAGGTTGTCACAAGATTCTACAATCACATGTTCAACACAAGATTACGTTGCTTCGGAGCAACATGGATTATCACAAGATAATGAAATTTTAACTTGTGAGCATGTGCATGTGTGAGTTTGAGGTTCAAAGGATTTTACCGACGTTACCATAACCTCATGAGCTATTTCTAGCAAGGCATGTGATTCTACAAGCTCTTCATGAGAACACAAGAGTTCTTCATGCTTTGCTTGTAGGATGTCATGCTCACTAGCTACCAAACCAAGTTGTTGCTTGAGCACTTGGTTCTCTTTCTCCAAGGATGCTACACACGAAAGCTAGTTAGGAGCACAAGCATAATCTTCGACCAAAACTTCACACTTACAGACCAAGGAGGCGTTTATGAGCTTGACTTTCTCAAGCTCCTCGGTGAGAGCTTGAATAGTCTCATCCTTTAAATTTTCACCCTTTTTGGTCTTCTTGTTGTCTTTGGCCATAGAACACCTTGATGCTTTATCATTGGAAGGTACTAAACCTTCTGTGTTGAATATCTTGCTTGCGCGGCGTCGACCACCCTTTTTGCAGCTCGGTGCTGCTCTTCTGCCCAAACCGGTCAGACTGATTTTGGAAACCGGTTGGACCGGTTTTTGTAGTTAGGGAGCAGCTGAGCTGTCTTGACCTTGTGGCACCTTGGTGGTGGTCACATGAGGCTCAGTGCTTGTTGTTGCTGATGTAGAGCACTCCTCATGTGACTTGGCTTTTGTTTGCTCTTGCTTGTCGCTTGTGGTGTTTGCGAATAATTCTTCAAGTTGAACCCAAATGAGATGAGCATCAACTTGAATGACTTCAACTTGTAGGATGAGATTTTTCACTTCTTTACTCAGAACACCAAACAAGTAGTTAGTGACAAGAGCGTTGAGTTGTAGGCAAGCCATCCTCTTCGGTTATATTGGACACATTGTCCCAATCAACATTAGGAGGAAGGATGCATTCAACTACAACCTGCTCAATAAGAGGACTCATAGTCCTAACTTCATGTAGTACATGAGCAGACCAAATAAAACAGTTTGAGCCGTCACTAGCTAGTGGCTCAATGGGTACCTCACATGAAGTCGACATCTTTCCTCACGGCGGTTAAGCTTGGATGTGAGGCCAAGCTCTGATACCAATTGAAAGGACCTTGATGTCACCTAGAGGGGGGTGAATAGGTGAATCTACAAGTTTTAAAACTAATTCGCATTGTCAGTAACAAAACCGGTCAGATCGGTTTTCAAAACCGGTCAGATCGGTTTTCAAAACCGGTTAGACCAATTTTACACAAAGAAAACCAATAATGCAAATTAACCCCTCTACGAGTTCTAGCACAAACCAACTTAGCACTCGCCGCTGGAAGAGCTCTCGTACGCTAGGCCCGGCGACAAGCGGTGGACGTGGATCCCGGCGGGGGGAGAGCACGGGGCTCCGGCGGGGCAACTTCTACAGCGGCGCGGTCTACAACAAAAGAGAAGGCCTTTCCAACAACTTCTTCACGCGGCCGGCGCGGCCGTTGCGAGGGCGGCAGCGGCGCTTGCCTACGCGTGGCGGAGGTGGCGGCTGCACTCGCCTGCCCGTGGCCGGCGCGACCGTTGCGGCGACGGCGGTGGCGCTGGACTGCGCGGCCGATGCGGTACAGGGGAGCGGCAAGGTAGCGGGCGGAGCGGCGAGGCAATTCGGCGGGCGACCGGCGGAGTGGCGAGGCGGCACGCGGCACAGGACGGGGCCAGTGCGGCGGCGCTCGCCTGCGCGCGGGCGATGCGGTACAGGGGAGCGGCAAGGCAGCGGGCGGAGCGACGAGGCGAGTCGGCGGGCGGGTGGCCGGCGTAGAGGCAAGGCGGCCCGCGACACAGGGTGAGGCCGGTGCGGCGGCGCTCGGCAACGTGGGCTCGCCGGTGGGTTGGAAAGAAAGGAAAGGGGAGACGAATTGCCTCCCCTTTCTAAAGGAAATAAGATTAGATTAAATGGGATTGAAAAAAAATTGTAGAGAAAGGAAAATAGAAAGGGGGTCTATTGGAGCTGCATTTTTTCGTTTCAATCCCTTTTAACTATAAATATAGGGAAAGGGGTTGTTATTGAAGATCTGTTGGAGTTGCTCTTATGCATAATAATTCTTGTCCCATATCATCCATTGCTGTTGGCAAACAGTCCAGAAGTTGCATGGGAAACATGATTGTTGCTCATATTAACACGGAGCTTATTAGAAGAGTTTTCTCCTTCCCGACGCCATACCTATCAAAGCATTGCACGGCAGTAAATCTCATTCCCACCTACAGGGCAAGGTTAGCTCACTTTGAGAGGCTGGCCGTCCAACAGAGTGGCAAGCAGCCGCATGGGTATCAACCTTTCCGGTTATCCTTGATCTTCCTGAATGTACTATATCTGTAATAGTGGAAAGTCAAAGTCACTATATCTGTAATAGTGCTTCACTGAATGTACTATATCTGTAATAGTGCTTCGACTGGAGACTTGGCCAAGTCTCTCTTATCTCGCTAGGGTATCACTGAGCAAAGCAGAGTTGTAGCATCAGCAGCAGGTCCTTGGGCACAGGCTAACAATATCAGCAAAGGCCGTGTTTCTTTGGTGGGAGAATTTTTTTACAGACACGTTTGACCAATAATTAAGGGTATTAAATAAAATCAATTTACAAAACTATTTTTACAACCTTGGGTTAATTCACGAGACAAATCTAATGAGGTCTCTGACCGTACGATTAGAGGATGATTACTGTAGCATTAATGTAGTAAATCATGGGTTAATTAGGCTCATTAGATTCGTCGCGCAAAGTAACACTCATCCCTAAAAATGTTTTGCAAATAGACTTTATTTAATACTTCATGCATGTAAAATTTCCTTTGAAAATTTTTTGTCCAAAAGCAAAGAAACATGGCCAAAGGTTAACTGAAAGTAGAAAGGTTATTGAAGAAACAGCTATTTGCATTTCATCCAGTCATTTTTTGTATACAGTGACCTTCTTGCATTTCTTTGAATTCCTGTTGGAGCTTGTGATGGCTACTGTAATGTTGTCAGTTCTAAGGTGTAAACTGCATTATTTGAGCGCAATCTGTTTCTTCTGTGCTTCCAAATGAATTTGGTTGGCCTTGCCTTTGGATAAAGGGTCTCGCATCAAATTCTCTTAAATTTAGTGAAAGCTACCTATTTCTCTCTCTCTCTCTGTTTTTTTAAATCTTTTATTTGGGGGCACATCATTTAATTCATCTCTGAACTATTGATATAGGCTGATCTGCAAAAGGCCGAGGCCCAACTTTATAGATAAAGCAAGTCAAATACTGAGATTACCAGTTTACAATGACGCACAAACCGCTGGAGGATCCAGCACAAACCCGTCTGTAACGGGACCCTCTAGGCCACGCGTCAGAGACAGCGAAAAACTACTCTAGACGAATAAACTAAAAAGCCATGAAACCATTACAACACAGGACGGATCAGGCCTTCAGCGGGGCCTGCTGCTCCACCACTACAACTATAGAAAGACCTCCAAACAACGCCTTCAGGAAGGCAAAGACGCACCAGCGTCAACGTTAGGTTTTCACCTCGGAGAGCTTTTACGAGTCGCCGCCAAACGAGACCCAAAAGGCAACACCCTCAAGAGAGGAGTGCAAACACCGTTGCCCGACCCGAAGCCTGGTCAGAGCTTACGCCCGCAGGAGACGCATGACGAACCAAGAGCACCTGTTCCAACAACACCCGCGTCCATCCACAACCCACACCTCACGACAGGCAAAGCTTTCCACTAGGCTCTATAAGCAACGACCACCCGACACCTCAGGGAGATTTGGTTCTCTCCATGATACGCCAAAATCTCATGTCGTCCCGCGTTGGACGGCACTGGACTGAACAAATTGAGACTGAATTCATGAACCTAATGGGGGACTTGGTACCGCAACGGAGGCTACTTCGTTGGCGAGATGTGAATGGGAGGCGATACCACCCACATGACGAAGCCGCAGGCATGGACTCCTTCCTCCCTCCAATCCCCTCCGCCAACAAGGGGCGGAGCAGACGTTTTGGCCCGGGGTAGGGCCTAGGTGGGGCCCACGCCGCACTAGCGCCGCGCGTGGCAACACCACCCGCCCGAGAGCCGGAGCCCTAGAAAACTACCCGGAAGAACGGCGCCGCCAGGCCGCACATGGCCGCGCCGCCGCAGATCCACCGGGCCGCCACCCACGCCGTCCCCCAGCCGCCCGCCGGGTCCCACACCGTCGGGGAGGAGCTGGAGGCACGGCCAACGGCCGGATCCGGGGAAGCCACCCCGGAAACCCGGGCCCCCACGACGAGGGCGCCGCCACACGGCTGGATCCAGGGAGGAGCACCCCGAACCGGTCCCCCACGATGAGGAAGGCCCGCCGCGGCGACCGTCGACCACATCGGCGAGGCGAGCAACGGGAGCCCCGCCAGGAGAGAAGGAAGGGGCCCCGCCGCCGCCCTCGCGGCACTGCCGGCGACGCGCTCGGGCTGTGGCGGGGCTAAAGAAGCCGGAGAGGTGGGGGACGGGGGTGGCGGCGCGGCGGATCGGGGTTCCGCCCGTCGCCCTGGGAGGGACGCGGGCTTTCCCCCACGCGGAGAGAAAGGCCGTCCGAATGGCACGAATCAAACTTTGCTTCCCATATAGGCTGATCTCGGCTTGGTTGTCAGGAACTCTGAACATTGCATTTTTCTCTGCTGTCAGAACTAAATCCTTTTGCTTTTATCTTCCTCCACTGTCGGAAGTTTGATAATTGGCAGTTAATTAGCAACATATTTTTGCATGTTCTGTCATCGAAACCAACACTACTGGCCATGATGGCCCCAAAACTAGGACACGTCCTGGGGAGAATAAGTGACTCACTAACACACTGTAACAGACTATGACTTGTTCAGCAAACTGAACTGAAGCTTAACTACTGAACTGAAACAAAAAACGACTAGACACTAACTGATCACAGGACAGGGAAGTACTCCAACAAATTATGCATGTTACTGATGTATTCAGACATAGACATGGGAAGTTTGCAAGTCCACAGGCACAGGCGTAGGAATACCATAGCAGGTCTACAATGATCTGAAAATATGAATCGTACCGTAGATAATACCTTTGTATTCTTCTTCAGAAGAAAAAAAACAGAAGATGACAGACACCCGTTACATTCAGGAATACCGGCTCCATATCATTCAGACTAGAGTAGCAGCTAAGCAGATCCACAAACATTCAGGTAAAACTCCAACAGGATCAGCTCCATATCAGGATCAACATTCAGGTATACATTCAAAACACATAAAAACATTAATCTCTGACTTGGTCCAACAGGATTTGACAAAACACATAACACAGATAGGTCCACGTGATGCCAGCTCAAGTTACACATAACACCCTCACATAACACATAACACCCTCACATAACACATAACACCCTCAAATAGTGATCAGCTCCACGTGAAGCCAGCTCAAGTTACATAACGACTGACACTAAAAAACCGAAAAATAAGAAGACTGAAGAACTTGTAATTTGCACAATATTCATAACTTCATGGCCACTTGACATCCTCAAAGTAAAACCAGCAGATGTAGGGCAGACCACCAGTCATGTGTATGGCGTCGAAAGGTCTCTGCAGGCAGCACAGAGATCCGGCAACTGATTTTTCAAAAAAAGATCATCTGGCAACTGGATGCCGGACCACAGCCAGTTGCAGCTCCCATTTGCCTCCCAGTTCAGACAGCACCAGCCTCACCAGTCACCAAGAACTCGTTGAAGACAGGGAGAGCGCCCAAGCTTGTAGCAGCTAGCTGCTCAGCTCTGCTCGGCCTCATCATCATCTCGGCTGCACGGGGTGTTTGGGTTGGGGTACATCAGCAGCAGCCGCTGCAAGGCCACGTTCGTTCGCTCCCTCGTGCAAGCAAGCAAGCAGGCAAGATGATGCTCGCCGCGGAGCCGGAGGACGCCGGGGAGCCGGCGGCCGGGTGCGCGGCGGCGACGGACTTCGGCGGGATGGTGAGCGTCTTGCCAGCCGCCGTGGTCCGCCCGACGAGCGCGAACGACGTGGCCAGCGCCATCCGCGCGGCCGCGTCGACACCGGGGCTCACCGTGGCGCCCCGCGGGAACGGGCACTCGGTGTCCGGGCAGGCCATGGCGGAGGGCGGGCTGGTCCTCGACATGCGCGCGCTGGCGCTGTCCCGGCGCCCGCAGATGCAGCTCGTCCGCCCCGCCGGGCGGCGTGGGGCGTCGATTCGGAGGAGGGCGAAGCCATCCCGATATTTGGCGGACGGCGACTTGGGCCTCCACAGTCCACAGTATAGGAGGATTTTCAGGACACCGCTGCAACAAGGTTTTGGGCCTTCAAACGATAAGATACAGGTCCAGGAGCATTTAGCACCAACCGTTGCAAACAGCTGCCATTTCGGTTGCTTCTTCATTTATATGTTGCTACTACTACGTACTCCAGGCCACATCTTTTGTAGTTGTAGCAACAAAAGTTCAAAGCGCACGCATAGACAGCAGAATGGCTATGAACCTGCAGCTGCAGCCACAAGTTGGCGTTTCGATGAGGTGATCTGAGCAGAAACGGCCCGGTCAAGTGGCCTCATTTCGTCACGTGGCGCTCTCATGTTGCTCTTTGCAGTTTGCCACGTTCCTAGCATTGAACTGGGCGGCGGAGCGAGAGGTAGGGGGATGAACCGCGGCACCGTCACGCGGTGATGGCCTGCACTTATTATCCAGCCATTTTGGGACGTCGGCAGACGCGGTTGATTGACCCAGAACCACCTTCCCCATTCGGTCATTCGTCAGTTAGGCGCTTGGGTTTAATCCATAACCACGTTCCCCGTCCGTCCTGGGGATTGACAAGGAAATTAGGTCACTTAATTTGTCAGTCCGATCAGCGTGTATTGGAGCGGTTTTGTTTCGACAGCTAGATCAATAGTCTACTTGAGCTCACGGGCAGCAATAGCATCCTCTGAATATGCTCCAACGGTGCCGGACAAAACGTTTTGAATATCACCAGTTACCAGACTGGTCTTGACTTACGGCAGTCGACAACGACAACGATGCAGGTGTTACCAAGAAGTTCCCGGCTGTATATTTTCTCAACCAAAATTGTGAGTCAAAACCCCAAAACAGTATACTATCATTTTTGTACCCTATGCATAAAGACTATGTATCCGTTGAATTTACCAACTCTGTTAGAACAGACACAAACAACAGGATGCGAACCCTGTTTCCGTCCAAGTTTTGACTTGGGAAAAAGGCAGAGACCCGTCCAACAGCATGGGCTAAGACTTGTTTAGGGCATCAAGTTGCCGCTGGAGCTCCTCGAGATCATCATCAATAGCACTGGAGCTCGCTGCAGCAGGTGGTTCTGGATACAGATCAGCAGCTGGAAGTTCACGGACAAGGCCTTCTGGTAGGATATCTATGGAACTTCAGAGTAAAAGGGTGTCCAGAGGAAGACCAATAAAGGAAACACCTGATCTAAAAAAAAGGGCATTTGATTTACCAGCAGTGCTTCCAACACCTGACGTTGCTGTGTCTTCATCATCAACAACGCTGCATAAGAACAAAAAATTCTAACCGAGTATGATTCAAAGCATGTCAACTTGCTGTATGAGTGTATGGTAGAAAAGAAAATCCTGGAAATACGATAATCACCAGCATAGTGGTTCCTATATCATATATGCTAAGAAAAAGATTAGTTCAAGCTATGAATAGACTCTCAAGTGAATCTTCCAAACTACATTACAAACTATGGTGCAGTCTTGCTAACAAGAGTGCTAAAAAACTATGTGGTTTTAACTTTGTGAATGGGTACAGTGTTCTATTTGTCTACCAGAATGATATTAGCTACATTAGCTACATGCATAACCCACTGAATCAAAATGGACAGCATCATAATCTGTGACAAAACACTAAGTGATGCATCACTGATATTCTTATCAGTAGTTCTTCTAGGTAATGTGCATGTCTTGAACTAAAGTCGCTATGCATTAGTCTAGGATACAGAAATAAATCAACATTCTGCGGAAAAAATAAAGAGAAGTTGATGTGGAATGGTATACCTAATGTTCCACTCATTATCTAGGTGGACAGGGCATTTAATTGCTGCAGATGCTTCAGCTTCCATCTTAGCCTTTGCTGCTGCATCTCGAGCAGGTTTGGATTCCATATATTCTTTCTGGAAATGATGAAAACAATGAACACATTAAAATCCTTCATCGTTTTAATTTTGGCCATAACAATAATTTGTGGGAAGGGCAAACACCTGTCTCTGAACGCATGCTGGATTTGAACACTGTGGATTTGGCCTCATTTCCATTGTCGGGAAATAATCCTTAAGGGAGTTATACCCCTGCACATCCATGAAAACATCGAAGGATTTTAAGAAATTAGCACTTATATGGAACGTATAGGTGGATATACTGGATCAACATGTATAGAGTGGGTGCCACCTTTCAAGCTCAAAATTCTATCTGCATTTCCTCTCAAAAAACTATCATATGCACCACATTTAAGAATCTAAAGAGTGGATGAATCCACAACTGATGGTGCAAAATAACTCCCAGACTTTATGTCAGCCAAGAAAACACGGTAGCAAAGTTTGCTGGACATCAATGCCATAGTTAGAATAAGGTAAATTACCAAGTATGGGGAAACTTGTCCAAAGTTCAACAGAAATTTCAGAGAATTCTGCACCAGGAGACCGGCAACAACACCCTGCAAAGACCATGTTTATTAAACCAAGAAAACTGCAACAGGACATCTGGACTCCTGGTAAAGAGTAAAGAAGATTTCTGTGTAAGTGTTAGGATCTGGACTCCTGGCAAAGAGTAAAGAAGATTTCTGTGCAAGAGTAGAGACTCGGGTGGTAGTGCTCAATTATGAAATGTTTGATCCACTGCATTGCAGTTGTTTCCAACAATGCAGAGAAATTAATATAGATACTACAAGTAAAAAGCAACTGGCCGCTACAAAATAATAGTTTTCTATATTGCATTGAAGTTGTTTAAATTTTACAACAGCACTAGCGCAGAGAAAATGAATGTAGCTGTTTCGAAAATTAATGAAAATATGCACTAGTCCATATAAGGCCACCAGGCACTACACATATAACTGAACTATCAATGGTTCAACCTTCCAGATGGCATTGAGACGATGACAAACAGTAGTACAAAATAAAATGGTAAAAGGATAAAACAAAACCTTTCTATATTGCGTTGCAGTTGTTTAACTTTTACAACAGCACTAGCGCAGAGAAAATGAATGTAGCTGTTTCAAAAATTAACGAAAATATACACTAGTCCATATAAGATTACCAGGCACTACACGTATAACTGAACTATCAGTGGTTCAAGCTTCCAGATGGCATCGAGACGAAGACAAACAGTAGCACAAAATAAAACGGTAAAAGGATAAAACAAAACCTCACCATTGTAGTTGGCAAAGAGGCAGCACAAACACCTTCTCTCTTAAGTGTACGTTCATCCACTCCAGATGCTACTACCTATAATTAAAGTTACAAACAGGTAGGCAAGAAGTGATACAGAAACAAAAAAATGAAATATGACAGAAGCTCATAGGGGGGCATCATTGTCTAGCCAGAATAATCATTGAAATTTCAACATTGAAAATGGTAACACACATCCACAATCTAAAGTATGAAGTGCATAAAAGCACACCATTAAACAAGAGTAACAAAACTAAGAGCATACCAATGGAGGAGCACATGCAAAACATGCAGTTTCACCAGGAACCAGCAGTTGTATATGACCAGAGACAGCATCTTCTGAGACACCTGATACATAAATGCCTCACATTACTTCCAAGATTGATGTGAATAGAGGGTTAGCATTGAATGAGCAGCTATGTCAGAATTGCACTGTCATCATGAGTTCTTTTAAGAATGGAATGTAACTCAGTAAGCTTCAAGACTTGAACTTGTGTGTGTATGTCTGTTGATTGCATTTAGACACTATTTTTCAAACCAATTATGTGAAACATACTATGATCCTGCATAACTAGGTTGAACATCCTTACAAAAAATTAAGCAGTGATGCAGAAAAATAGAATCCTAACAGAAAATAAGTTTCCCTTTTAAATGTGCCTTGAATAATTTGATCAGTACCCAAGGTTTAACTATGACCAATTATGATGGCTGAAGTATATTGACTAGTGACATAAAATAAATAAAAGCAACTATACTCCTGCATGGTCAATAAAAAAATGTAAACTATAAGCCAAGCTGGCTTGAGACCTTTGAGATGTGATTAGGGTATACAGCGAGATACAATGGAGAAATTACACAAGAATGCTTGACAATAAGCATGATATCCAAAAACAGGAATGCAGTTTCTGAAAAGTTTTGTTGTCAGTAAATGTGATTTACAACTTACCAGACTCCATCCACGTCTGACCAAGCTCATTGCATGCCTGAAAAGAACAAATAAGCAAATGAACACCAATGAATGGCACCAGAATACCTATGCATGTAAAGTCAATATAAGGTGCAGGAAGGAATCAAAGTAATTTAGAAGTGTCTGGACAAATCACCTGGTTTACAACCATACGAGCTTCATAGTTATCGACACAGCTCAAGACAAGATCAACTCCAGTGCTACGCTCATGAGAGCTCCGGGCTTTTAGACTTGCCAAAAATGTTTCAAATCCTTTGACTGTAGTAATGTTCAGTGAGTAGCTCTGCAGCAGATAAGTTAAAGTCACTTTTTTTATAATCAGGAGGAATATATATGTTACTCCATTAAATACAGCCCAAGAAAATAAATCATGCCTGCTATTTTGCGCTTCATATAATGTACCAAGTTGGAGTATGCAATAAAGACTGTAAAAGGGAAAAGGGAAAATACAACAAAAACAACTTCTAGTTTTATACAGTACGGTGGAAGTTGAATAAGTAATGGAAAGCAGACAGCATTAGGCAAGTTCAACAAAAATTGAACACCGTAGGTTCTGTCACTTCTATCAAAAACGATGTTCTGAATTTGATGAAACAATTGGTTTATTGAGGTAGGATAAAGGGTAAAAGATAAATGATGACATTGGGCATAGTTGCTCACCTCCAACACAACATCAGGATTTATTCCAGAAAGTGTCTGTACAGCGGCATCTGTTTTGGTCATTCCAACCTAACAAAACGTATGAACTGAATATGAGTCGCGGTCTGATTTGGATTTATGTTCTTGAAGAGCAGCAAACAACCTATTATCCTGGAAGCTTACCTGTTCCGGACGAAAGAACAGCCTATTCATGTTAGCCAACTCCACTGTGTCATAGTCATACAGCAAGAGGCGTCCAATTCCACATCTAGTAAGCATCTCCGCAGCAACACTACCAACACCACCTATGCCCTGTAAAGTATATGACCATGAATCAAACTGTTGCTCTGAGTTGAATTTCCCACTTATGTGTGCTAAATTAATCTTTTCATGTATGATGCGATGAAGATAGAAGTTGCCTTCAGGTTTCCAACTATGCCTTTTTGTACTAAAACAAGCTAAAAGTAACGCTGATATTCAGAAATAACAACAGCTGGTTGTTCAAAATACCTATTATAACTACATTTCCTTATTAAGCATCTGATACATGGTACACCTAGATCAATCCCTAGAGAAATTCGAGTTTGATGTGGTCACACAAAAAAAAATCAAGTTTCACGATACCCACATGGCATTTCAGTGCATACTAGTACCTTGGAGAGACCTTGTCTACTCAAAAGGATGGAACTATGACGGGTAGGGTTCATGCCAATTTCGGAACTATGTGCTGAATTAACTAATTTTGAATAGTTGCAATGCCAAACTAGGTGGAGAAGGACGCTTACAACGATGGCGATGGAGTAGTCCCTGATGCGCTCATAATTCTCCACGACGCCCATCCGCTGCAGCGCCATAAGTCTGCTGTAGGGGTTGCTGTCCACCACCTCCGCGCTCATGTCCTGCGGCCCCAATTTCGCGAACACGGATTAAACTTCACAAGTTCACCGAAGATGCAGCACCCAATTCGCAGTGCACCGTACCCTCAGCAGTCAGATCGTACCTTGATCTTGGATCGAGAAGCGGCGCCGCCGGCAGGGTTCAACATCGCCGCTACCCGCTCTCGCATCTAACAATCCGAGGAACAGGGATCAAGAATTGGAAAAGGCACGGGCGGAGGGAAGATGGCGAAGCAAACTGCCGAGATCCAGGGAGCGGCTCGGTGGGAACTGGGAAGGGGGGTACCCGATCGATGGAGGCGGTGTCGCCGGGACGCTGCTTGAGTGCGTCGAGGTCGCTGAGCAGCGCGCGCAGCTGCTCCTCCTCCATGGCTGCCTCGCCGCCGCTTGCTTGCTGCTCTCCTCCTCCGCCGCCGGTGGCCGGTGGCGAGGCGGTGACACAGACAGGATGCAGCGGAGCGTGACTTCAGTTCAGACTCACGCCGGGCGTAGAGTTGGAGGCTTGGAGCAGAGTGCCGGTCCGAGGTGTCGCGGCGATGATGCGTTCATCGTGACGTGGCAGACCAGATGGAGATTTATAAGGTGACATGGCAGCCAGTTCGGCCTTTATCAGGTACTGTATGTTGCAGCCAGCGGCCCAGCACGCGAAAAATTGCTCAGACGTTTTTATTTTTATTTTTCCCCTCTCAAACCTAAGTTCATTACAGTTTAGCTCTTTCGATAATTTTTTTCAACTCGATGTTTTCAACTACACATTTAACGTTTCAAAAAATGATCCAGTAAAGAAAGATTGTTCCAGCTTAAAAAATTGTTATAACTTAAAAAATATTCCGAGGAAAAAATATTTTGAGCATAAAGGAGACTGTTCTGAGAGAGAAAAAAAAACAAAGTATTCTAACTCCCAGAAAAAAACATAAATTGTTCTAAGCACCAGAGAAATGTTTTGGTCAAAAATAGAGATTGTTCTGAGCAAAGAAAAAAATTATAAACAAAGTATGAAATGCCATGCTCGTATATCTCATCCCAAGTGTTGAATTTTTGAGCAAGAAGATATTATATTTCAAATATTAATTTTTTTAAAAAGAAAATATTCTGTTGCTAGTTGTAGAGAACATCATAGTCCAAAGGTATTCGAAATAGGATGTCGGTCTGATGATAAAAATGTATCTGTAATTTATCACCTATGCTCACCCATTGGCCAATAATTGATGAGAAAATATCAATTTGGACAGAGCCTCTCCCTTCTCCTCGAAATCCTATTTGCATAGACATTCCAATGTCCAACGATCAAGAATGTGCGTGAGTACAGAATTCCTGCTCTTTTGGCACCTACCTTGAGATCGCTCCTAAGGAATTCGGAAATGAAAAATCATTATCTCAAAAAACAAAATCGGGTCATCTAAAACTCTAAAAAATAGGTTCTCTAAATAAGAAATGGAAAAGGCCAGCATATAAGGATCCAGAAATACTGATACATTATCATATGGCTTTATTGCAATCCCAGTTACATCATGACTCTAACGCCAAAAGACTAAATACATTAGACGCTAAAATTTACATTGTTTTAGTTTTTCACAGAGTTGACGACTTTGACTCATCTGCGCCCTTCTACAGCATATAAGCTGAAGTTTCCAACTTCATTTTTTTTCCGAAGGTCCAACCTACCACATCATCATCAAGTTATAATGCTCCAAACTTTAATCATCCGACATGCGACTGAAGAAGACCTTGGCTCGTGGAGAAGCTCTCCTATACTTTACCAACTCTGTAACTGCAGCTTCATTGGATTTTGAACAGTCTTCATCAAGACAAACATGGAACTCTTCAAGCTGTCTTGCCTTGGACAGCACAAACTTGATAAAATTCATCTCACTCAGCTTGCACATCAAACCAATCACATCAACACGTCTGAGTTTGTAGAGCAAATCACCAGTCCATTGTGCATTCAGAAAGTCAATGTCAACTTCATCATGCTGAGAATAATCATCATTGATCTGCAACAAAGATGGGAAGTTATATAGGCATGCATACAAATGACAAAGAAAAATGCACAGTTAGCTTTTTTTTAACTACCATTTGAAACTACCTCAATATACAAATCTTCAAGCTTTGGAGCATTCCTGAGCAGACAGAATACAGATAAAACACTAGACAATAGGCTCAGGCTTGTATCCAGTGTTAAACTCTTCAGATCATTGAAGGGGCAGGAGAGTCCTTACAGAATGTTATCATCTCCAATCTGAATTATAGACAAAATGTTAGACTGAAAGGCCAATAGATAGGTGACGGAAAGTAATTTGTTCTTGATGTTATTTAATTTGGTAGTCGTTTTGTTCATGAGATAATATTAGCAACTTAAATAATACAATAATAAACATATTCATTGAATCATTCAATGGCCATCCTAGTTCCTACAATTATACAGCACGGTAGGTGATTATATGGTAACAGATTGGGCCAACGAAGTACTCCCTCCATTCTTAAATATATGACGTTTAGGACAGGTAAATTAGTTCATTTTTGAACTAAATAGCTTGTCCTAAACGACATATATTCGAGAACGGAGGTAGTATATATGGCCTGGTAGAGACATTTAGATTACAAGACTTTACTTATATGGAGTATAACATGAAATATGTTCGATTATGAAAACAATAAAAGTTTGACAACAGATCCAACTCAAAAGACCTAATATGCAAAAGTTGGAATCAACCAAAACCGGACAATCATCACCACTTACGAAATGGCAACTTAACATATTTGGTTTTCTTTTATGCAAGTATGCAACTGGATGCCTCAGGAAATCTTTCTCAAATTCCAAATATAAATATAAATAAGCAGCTTTAAATGACCAGGTTGTCTGCACCGATGTAGGCCTCCAATGTATAGGACTGCCATCGATCCTAAGGTGGGACCCACAATGCTTATTTAAAATGACACGGTGTATAGAAATGGTTTTCTTGGTTACAGTAGGCCCACTTCTAAATAAAAAAACGGCAACTTCCCAACCACCACCGCTCCTGTTCACTGAATCAACAACAGCGTCAGATGAGTCTATTGTTATGGAGAATAACTTTAATCAGAAAAATTTTGGTTTTTACTGCTCCTTTTGTTAATTGAGTCTAAAAATGGCTAGCATTCACATTCAAGATAGTGTGAGAGGGTTTGTGCCCGGCTGACCGCTATAAATACGCTAAGGGACCTTGTCCGTGTGTATTCGGTATGCGAAGATCGAGACTACAAGTTTAAAATCAACTGTCATCGGTTGGATACATTATGTTGCTCAGCAGCACAGGCTGTAGCATGGAAATCTGTTTGGACTTTTTTGAAAAATAATATGTTTGGACTTTGGTCCATATGGATTCTTGACAATCGAAGCAAGAACTAACTTGAGATTACTCAACTATCATGTGAAAGTAAGACATTGTTGTGTCCCCGGAGGGTAGAAGAGATAGATTTGGGAAAGCTAGCAAGAATTTGGATCGGGAAGGGAAGAACACGGATGAACTCCGAGCAGAGCGAGGAGGTTGGGTCTGGTTTGAGTTAGTTCATTTCACACGTCTCTTACAGAGGAGTCCCTCCGGGATTTATCTCCCCACGCCAGCACAAACCAGCTCATACGAGCCCAACACACACTTTAACAATACGGCCCACCTAGGCCCATCGAACACTACTTGTTCAACCTCCTTGCCGTGCGTTCCTGTATGCGACGCTGCCGCTTGAGCCCCTTCCGAGTCATGACACTCTCCCCACCTTGAGAAGCAGCTTGACCCCAAGCTGGTGCAGATGGGAATCGCCTCTTCAAGTCGACTTCATCTTCCCAAGACTGCAGCGTAGAAACTGTATTCCATTGAACCAGAATTTGCGGAACAGCAGCTCCTCCCTTTGTCTTCAGAGCTCGATCCACAATACATACAGGCATCACTGGGTCAGAAGGATTAGCACAGACAGAGGACAGGTCATTACTAACCATCGATGGAGTAGGCACATGACGTTTCAACTGAGAGACATGCACCACAGGATGAATTTGGGCATTGGCCGGAAGCTGAAGTTTGTAAGCCATAGAGCCCACTTTTTGCATAACAGGAAAGGTACCATAATAGCGAAAAGAGAGCTTATGATTTCTTCGAGAGGCCACAGATGACTGGACATGAGGTTGGAGTTTCAAATATACCAGGTCACCCACTTGAAACTCCCGTTCAGAGCGATGTGTATCAGCTTGATGTTTCATCCTTTGTTGAGCTCTAAGCAATTGCTGTTGAAGGAGTTTAGAGAGGAACTGACGGTCTCGCATCCAAGATGCCAAGTCAGATACTGCATAATCTTCAGGATTAGCTATGCCCAAGTGTCTTGAAGGGTAGCCATATAATGCTTCAAAAGGAGTGAGACCCAAAGCTGAGTGGAAAGCAGTATTATACCAATATTCAGCCATAGAAAGCCACTTGTGCCATTGAGTTGGACAAGAATGCAGAGAGCACCTGAGGAAAGCCTCCAAACATTGATTGACATGCTCAGTTTGGCCATCTGTCTGGGGATGGTAGGAAGAGCTCATCAGCAGCTGGGTGTCACTCAATTTAAACAATTCTTGCCATAAGGAGCTGGTAAATACCCTATCCCTATCAGAGATAATAGCTTCAGGCATCCCATGGAGCTTGTATATATTAGCAAAGTACAACTTTGCAACAGATAGAGCAGTGAATGGATGAGCTAAAGCAACAAAGTGTGCATATTTTGTGAATTTGTCCACAACCACTAAAATGGCATTATAACTTTGAGATCGGGGCAACCCTTCGATGAAATCCAAACTAACTACCTTCCAAGCTCTGTCAGGTACTGGCAGAGGTTGTAACAAATCTGGACTTTTCACATGCTCCACTTTTGCCTGTTGACACACCACACAGGATTGCACAAAGGATATGATAGATTTTTTCATTTGGGGCCAAGAAAAAAGAGCTTTAATACGTTGATATGTTGCCTGGATTCCAGAATGCCCACCAATGCCACTAGCGTGCAATGCCTGTAAAAATGTGATCTTGAGCCAATTTGTTGTTACCCACCCAGATTTTCCCTCTATAGCGAATTATACCATCTTGTACTGAAACCCTTGGCATTAGGAGATGTAATACTGAGTTCAGCAAGAAGTTGTCGGGCTTGATCATCTTCCATGTAACCTTCCTGTAAGTTGCTCAGCCAAGAAGGAGTACAAGTAGAAAGAGCATAAATGACCTGGATGGACTCAGCAGGACATCTTGAAAGAGCATCGGCAGCTGAATTATTACACCCTTGTTTGTACTGAATTTTATACGTCAAATCCATCAGTTTCAACATGGCCTTCTGTTGCAGCTTGGTGGTGGCTTTTTGATCAACCAAAAACAATAAACTCCTATGATCAGTTTTGATGATAAATTCCTGATTCTGGAGATAAGACCTCCATTTTTCAACAGCCAAAAGCACTGCCATGCACTCCTTCTCATAGGTGGACAAAGCCTGGTTGCGCTAACTGAATGGTTTGCTCAAGTAAGACACTGGATGGCCATCTTGCATGAGAACTGCTCCCATTCCAAGGTCACTGGCACCAGTTTCCACCACAAATTGCTTGGAAAAGTCAGGAATTGCTAGAACTGGGGCTTGTACCAAGGCCTGTTTAAGCAATTCAAATGCCACTTGAGACTGAGAGGTCCACACAAATGGTATGCCTTTCTTCAACAACAAGGTGAGTGGTTTACTAAGCATAGCATAATGTCGAATGAACCGTCTATGATATCCAGTTAAGCCCAAAAATCCTCGAAGTTGCTTAATGTTAACAGGAACATGCCAATTAGATACAACAGTGATTTTGGAGGGATCAGTAGCCACACCATCAGAGGTGATCACATGGCCTAAATACTTCAACTGCTGCTTAGCAAAGATACACTTTGAGGGCTTCACAAAAAATTTATGCTGCTGTAGGATCTCAAAGACTTGTTGCAAATGATGGGCATGAGCCTCAAGGGAAGGACTGTACACCAGTATATCATCCATAAAAAACAAGCACACATTGTCTCAACAATGGAGCAAAAATCTTATTCATGATACCTTGAAAGGAAGCAGGTGCATTGGATAGGCCAAAAGGCATAACCTTAAACTCATACAGACCACTATGAGTCCTAAAAGCTGTCTTAGGCTCATCTCCTGGAGCAACTATGATCTGATGATAGCCAGCCCGAAAATCCAATTTGGTAAACCACTGAGCTCCAGCTAACTCATCCAATAGTTCATCTACAACAGGGAGGGGGTATTTGTTTTTAACAGTTATAGCATTGAGATGTCTATAGTCCACACAAAACCTCCAAGTTCCATATTTCTTTTTCACCAAGAGTACCGGGGAGGCAAAAGGACTAGAACTGTGTTGTATGACCCCAGATTTTAACATTTCAGTAATCTGGGTCTCAATCTCAGTCTTCTGTTGAGGAGAATATCTGTATGGCCGGACATTAACTGGTTGGGAACCAGCCAATGGAGGAATATGGTGATCATCCTCCCTTAGAGGGGGTAACTCAGTAGGCTCTTGAAAAAGATTCAAATGCTGAAGAATCACATCTTGAATCATCACTGGAACCTCACTTAATGACACTGGTGTGACAGTCTGCTCAATAGAATGAATGGAAACTTGGCTCTGACTGACTGGAATTCCTTTCAGTTCCACCATATGAGTGACAGTAGATCTTTTCAGAAGCCCTTTTAACTTCCTAACAGAAAGTGCTTTACAAGAGGACACATTGTCCCTGATGCCATTGATCACTACTTTGCGGCCTTTCAAAGGAAACCTCATCTGTTTTTTCTTCCAATGAATCTAAGTGGGACTATGATCTTCCAACCAGTCAGCCCCAATAATCATATCAAAACATTGTAGAGGTAGTACTCTAACATCATATACAAATGTATGGCCCTGTATGCCCCATTGAAACTGTGGGATAAACTTGGTGGATAACATTGGTGTACCATCAGCAGTGGAGAATTGAAGTTCTTCACAGGATTGCAGTTGAGACTGGAACTGATCAGCCACTGATTCACTGATGAAAGTTCCTGCACTTCCAGAATCCAGTAAAATAGAAATATCCTTCTTATCTACCACACCTCTGAATCTCATGGTCTTTCTTCTTAACAGAAGGGTTAGATGAACATTTCTGGACAGCCATCACACAATCCTCAGGAAAGAAACCTTCAACATCACTATGATCAGAATCAGAGGGAGTGTCCAACTGAAACATTTCCATCAGTTCTTGCAGAATGTGAATAGGCACTTGGTCTAGGCATTTGTGAGTTTTACCAGTCCACTTTTCACCACAAGTGTAACACAATCCATTAGCCTTGCGATATGCTAACAGAGAAGACCACTTGGTGTCCACTGCTGGATTTGCCGGAGTCCTTATTCTCAATCTTGGATGGCAAGTGTCGTCTCCGAGAGTCCATCTCCTCTTCCTGCAACAATGCCAAGGCACTAGCAGTATCTACATCTTTGGGACGATGTAATGCAATAGGAGCACGAATGTCATCTTTAAGTCCACTCAAAAAATGAGTGACCATAAAGGTGTCATCATAACTAGAGTTGTAAAGCATAATGCCATGAGCAAGTTGTTCAAATTGAGTATGATAATCGGCTACAAATGTGGTCTAGGTCAGATTATCAAACTGCCGCATAAGCAGCTGATACTGATCCTTGTCAAATCTACTGCAAACAGCATAACATAACTCCTCCCAGGAATTGAAACAGCCTCCCAACTCAACAGTGTGAAGCCAGGTCTCCGCAGTTCCCGTAAAATTGAGAGCAGCAAAGCGGGGTTTCAAAGCATCGCTCACACAGTAAACCTCAAAATAGAGCTCACACTTATCCTTCCACAGCCTAGGGTTGGATCCATCAAATTTAGGAAACTCTAATTTGGGCTTCGAACTAGGGAGGATGGGATTCGCACTCGATTCAGCAACGAATTCAGTGGAATGAGACAGGGGAACCGGACACATACCCGTGACCGGGTGTGGCGGGGGTGATCCAAGGATCCCACCGCCAGCATCCCGGTTACTCGAATCGACGCGGTGCCTGCGGGGCCGCCCCTCTGTCGACGCAGGTGGGCACGTCGTCTGCTCAGGAGCCTGACTGGGATCGAAGGGGTTGAGCCACGCAGATGGAGGCAAGGGCGGTGTCGGAGGTCGCCCTATTGGATGTGGAGGCGCTCGAGGCTGCGGTGGGGTAGGGGCCGCCTCAAGTCGTTGTATTCGCGACGCCGCCTCATCCGCCTTGGTGAGCAGAGAGCTCATAGATGTGTCTGCGGTGGTCATCCATGTCTCCAGATTAGTGACCTTGTCGAGGATCTTCTGAAGCATGGCGTCAAATCCCTCAAACTTTGTGGTGAGTTCCTCCATGGACGTCGTCATCTGGGATTGGAATTTCGTCTGTTTCGTCGGCGCCAGGGTGAGATGCACGGAACGGCGCAAGATTTGTGGAAAAATTTGTGGGGAGGTGGCTCTGGATACCAATTGTTGTGTCCCCGGAGGGTAGAAGAGATAGATTTGGGAAAGCTAGCAAGAATTTGGATCGGGGAAGGGAAGAACACGGATGAACTCCGAGCAGAGCTAGGAGGTTGGGTCTGGTTTGAGTTAGTTCATTTCACACGTCTCTTACAGAGGAGTCCCTCCGGGATTTATCTCCCCATGCCAGCACAAACCAGCTCATACGAGCCCAACACACACTTTAACAATACGGCTCACCTAGGCCCATCGGACACTACTTGTTCAACCTCCTTGCCGTGCGTTCCTGTATGCGACGCTGCCACTTGAGCCCCTTTCGAGTCATGACAGACATTTATGCTCACATTGACGTTGGAATCCATTTGCAGGGTATCAAACTCAAGCATACCATTGACGTATTTCCCCAAATCAATTTTCAGATACACTCATAATTTGAGTGGTGATTAGTACTCATCAGATCACCTATATATATCTATAGTGTCGTACAATAGCAGAAATTATGTGGTTCGAGAAAAAAAATAGCAGAAATTATGTTTCGTCAAATTTAGGAGAAGGAAACAAATCATACCTTCTCTATAGTTCAGACTGCATACAAACAAAGAAGAAAGGGTTGAGGGGCAGGAGAAAACAGTTTACCTGTATTTGCATATTGAGCTCCCTGGCCCGAGCCAATCCTGCCATATGCTTGACAAAATCAGTGCCAAAGGGACACTACGGGCTCGCTCAAGGGATTGGAGCTCACTGATCTTCCAGCCATGATAAAAAAATGTCAGATATTGAAAACGAACGAAGTTTGGGAGCCTGAATAACCCATTGATCATTTCCGTTATCGCTATAAGCAAACCTCAACATTGAAAGATACAGCCCTTCGAGCAATGGGGATGTAGCAATTAACAACTCCAATTCCCTCACGCCTTCTGGAAACCTGACAAGGGATAGGCATAGACTGGTTAGATTTGGGAGCCCTGCAAAGCCTGGGGGCATAGCTGGGACGTTGTAGCCTCGGAGATAAAGAATTGTGAGCTCACGGCATGAGAAGATGGAGGGATGCAGCGTGTACACCAAACCTTCAGGCGTACTTCTTTGGAATTCAAGCATGAGGTTTTGTACCCCTTGAGCACCAAGAGGCGGAGCCAGCGGTCGGAGTGGCGGAACGACGCCTCCCCGACGGCTGAGTGTTGGAACTCACGGACGGGGTGTGAGTAGCGCCGGAGGACGCCGGTGACGGCGCCGTGGTTCGCGCTCTCGTCCCATTCGAACTTGAGGGAGGGGACGGACTGCCAGCGGCAATGCCAGGTGCGGGCGAGGGCTGAGGTGCGGACGGCGTCACAGAGGGGAAGGCGGGAGATGATGGTGTTGAGCAGCTCCGGAGGGATCGAGTCCAGGACCTCCGCTGCGGTGTCCGGCAACGGAGGACGCGGCGGCGCAGCATCCGTTTTCGACGATTCGTGCTCTAGGTCATCGCTGTCCGCGCCCAAAAACAAACAAAAGGATTTAGCCCCGCAACGAACAAGGGAAGTGTGACGATCTTAAGACCGACACGGGTAACTAGAGGAGTTTTGCCGGCGTCACGCCAAGCGGGTGGAGATCGGCGGGGCCGTCTCAGAAGAGAAATGAAGGGAGGAAGAAGAACAGTAGACGGGAAATGATTTGCTAATTCTTCATTGATGGCTTAGGATATGTTTGGTTGCCTGGCTAACTCTCCTGGCTAAAATCTGGAGCCAGGCTGGCCCAAGCCTGACTTAAGAGATGCAATAGGTCATGTTTGATTGGTTGGGTTAGCTAGGCCTAGCTTATGCAAGGGTGTGTTTGGTTGGGTGTATTGTGTTGTGTGAAATCACCTCCTCTTTTACAAGTGAGTTTACCCATCGTCGTCCTCCACCTACCGCCTGCTGTCCTCCTCATCTTCCATCTCCGGCCTCCACCGGCCCAACCCATCCTCCATCTCCTACCTCCGCCGGCCCACCCCGTCGCCCATCTCTCCTTCACCGTCGTTGCTCATCTCTTCCTCCTCGTCCGGCGGCGACGACCCCAAGCCTGGCGGAGCAATGGGAGCTGCCTTCCCGGCGGCGGCGACCCCAAGCCTGTCGGATCAAGGGAGCTGCCTTCCCGACGACGGTGACCCCAAGCCTGGCGGATCAAGGGAGCTGCAACGAATCGAGCTCCGCCACGGCCGAATCAAGGGGATCGCTGGCGAATCGAGCATCGCCATGGCCGGATCTAGCGGGCCTTCAAGGAGAGATACGGAGAATCGAGCTCCACCTCCCATGTCGCCCGCCCGCCTCATCAACCTCTTGCTCCTGCTCCGCTCGGTCCACCCCTGTCCCCATCTCTCCCTCCTCTCCCTTCCCGCTGGTGGAAACACCATGTCGAGCTCCACCCCGGTCGGGTCAAGTGGAGCTCAAGGTGACGCCATGTCGAGCTCCACCCCGGTCGGGTCGAGGGGAGCTCGAAGCTCAGGGCGGCACCGGTGGCGGAGGTCGTCGGCACCGGCGTCACCGCGGCGTCGGAGGTCGGCACCGGCGGCGGAGGTCGTCGGCACCGGCGTCACCGCGGCGTTGGAGGTCGGCACCAACGACGGAGGTCATGTCCGGGCGGGAGCCACGGAGCTTCGCCACCACATCCAAGCGGGCTCCGCCGCTGTGTCCTGGCGGGAGCAGCGGAGCTCCACCGGCGCGGTGAAGACGTAGAAGAACCTGTACCAGGAGGTAAGAAGATGCCTTCCAATTGTGTGGACGAGGCTTATGCAAGCCTGGCTAGCTGGAGACGCTCGCCCCCCTCATTTCCAGCAAGCCAGGCCCCGACCCCCTCATTGCATTGCTGGAGCCTGGCTTAGGGGCTTATGTAGAGAACCAAACAAGTGAAAGGTGCATTCGGTAAGCCTGTCCAGCCCTTATGCAGGTAACCAAACAGACCCTTAGTGTTCTCACCTGTACATATATGCGGCCGACGGGCCGGTTACACGGGCTCTCAGCCCAGCTAGGCACGCAGGCCCACTCCGCAGGAGCTGGATGCGTTTGGTTCAAGAGCGAGGTAGAATGGGATGGTTCTGCGAATTGGCTCGTAGTACAATGGTAGGACGGTCCAGTCGGACGCTACCCACCAGTGTCCAAATCCTGGTGCTCGCACCTTTTCCTGAGATTTTCCCAGGATTTACCGGCGTTATGCGTTAAGTGGTAAGCGGCGTTCCCGTCGACAACGAGGCGCTAATGGTGACTTCGGGAATCTCCAGATCTATCAGGTGCTCAGTCCTTCGGAGGTGCTCATAGAGGTAGGGTTTGCGTACGTGTATTCATAGGGGTGAGTGTGCGTGCGTGTGTGAGCGTCTGCGTTGTACTGTGTAATTCTCAAAAAAAAGAATGGGATGGTTCTATTCTAGTTTTAAGAATGGAATGGTTCAATACTAATGTTTGGTTGAAGGGATAGAATGGTTCCATATTTATGTTTGATTGGAGGGATGAGACCGATAAACGGAGAGAGGGCTTTGATGTTGTATCGCCGTCCACATGGGATGAGTGCGTTCCAGAGAATTTTTGGGATGGCTCGGTCCCGAATCTTGTGAGAATATTCCTCTCAGGAGCCATTCCATTCTACCTGTTCTGCAACCAAACACTACGAGGAATGGAACCGCTCCGTCCTTACCGGAGCCATCCCATAAACCAAACGCATGACATTCCTCCTCCATAAGCAACAGCTTGCCCTCAAGCTGTGATTACTTCCATCAGAGTTCAAAGTAAGTATTGCTTGACATAGTAGGATACTTCATCTTCACATTCTTGTCTCGTTTTCCACTCCTCACAACCATCTTCACAGGTTGTCAAGCTTCAGATTGTAGAAGGTGAGTAACAGAAAAGTATCCCTTCCAGTTGTATGCTGAAATTCGTTACTGCCATCCAGTTCAAGAATTCCTAGACCTTACATTGAGTTCAGAACGAGTTGCCAAGTGTTGCACAACAGAGATCCACCTCCCAGTATCATGTGACCAAAGTGTATTATAACCTGAGTGACCCTTTTCACTGAGTGAGATGGTTTGAGAATACAGGTGAAATTGTGCTCCGACTGAATAGACAATTTCCACCATTGAGGATGTAAGCATTCAACTTTGCAAGACTACCACGCTTCAGCTGCACTATCATTTGGTGCTCGGCAGTTATTGATAGCAATTTTCTCTTGCTCTGAATTTCTCCAGTATCAGTAGTCAAGGCTCTCAGAACCATAGTGCATATTGATTCAATAATGTATTCCGATGTCAATTCCATAGCCAGCACAGAATGTTTCCTCACTTCTGTAAGAGCAAGCCACAAAAACATTGCAAGTGCATGTGCATGACTCTGCCTGTTCAGTGCAAGTTCAGCAAATCTCCATTTGAACAATTCATGAACTGGCAGCGACCATAGTGGCTTCCAAAATTGACTGAAGCACCACAGATGCAAACTGGTACTGAAACATGCGTAAGCAATTGCTCCTCCCTTGTGGTCAGAGACATTGACACCCTCTTCTTGTTGCCATAACTCAACTGATAATGATATCATCATAATTGAAGGTAGGAGATGTTGCTTCAAATGCCAATTTGACAGCAATACCAGCATGACATACTGACTAGCTGCAGCACTATACCATGCAAACAACCAAGGCAAGCAAATTTGGCCCCAGGTATTGATCAACCACATCAAGATTAATGTGTGCTTCTCAATGCACCTATTCATGTTCAGCTCCTTGCAGAGGTCCAGCATTTTGGCCAGAAGTGCATCAGCATGGGGCAGAAGATCACCATTTCACCAACCCATACAACTGTCAGGTTTGTTCTGAATTCCCACTAACAATAGTTCAAGTATTGAAATCTTATGCTTCGACAATTGTGACAAGGCCATGGCAAATGATTCCAGCACACTCATTGAACCAAGTGTCTGCAATCCAACCAAAATGACAGCATAATGTGACTGAAGCAAACCGAGAAACTCTTTCCTGATGATATCCTTAACTTGTCCCTCAGGTTCAAGTAACCCATGTGCTAAATCAGTAGGTACAAAACCAAAAGAGATATACCCCCTAATCTACCAAAATTCCCTTGATATTAGGCACTAAGATATATGTCCAGTCTGCAATACCCCGGTATTTTTCTATGAAGCACCCCATCATACACAGAACTTTGAATTTTCAATTTTAAGCTTGTCATCCTGATCATGAGAAAACCATGAGCACTTTGTGTAGTAGTGAAATGAAATTGGAGCCTTTGTAGAAATGGTCATCAAGGCCAGTTCCTCTCTGCTGCAGGGCACCGAAGCAAATGATTGGCAAATGATATACCACTGCATGTAAGGAGCATACACTCTGTGCTTGGAGCTCTTGTATGGTTCACACTGTAACCTCCTAGTAATGCAATGAGCATGTACTTCGAAGAACCCTTGATAGCATAACTTGATTGCCACAACTTGAAATAAAATAGTGCCTTGATATGGTGGAGACATATCAACTGAGTAACTGAGCATAAGAAACCCATTGATCTCCAATTGAATTAGGATAACTTGGTTCACTTCATTTCCCATCAAATGCACCAGAGCTTTTGGTGGCCAAGGAGATCTGGATTGCTGCAGGTGCACACAATATCCTCTACAGTTCACAGAAATGTGACACACACCATATTCTCTGAACAGAACTACAAGAGGAAACAGAACTGCCCTGAATTTTAACATCCTTCCATCCTCAGCCAAGCGGGTGTAGATCGGCGGGGCCGTCTCGGAAGAGGAATGGAGGGAGGAGGAAGAACAGTAGACGGGAAATGATTTGCTAATTCATCGTTGATGCCTTCCTTAGTGTTCTCACCGGTACATATATGTGGCCGATGGGCTGGTTACACGGGCTCTCAACCCAGCTAGGCACGCAGGCCCACTCAGGTCGTTACATGGCCTTGGCCCAATGCAGGAGCTTATAGGCCCATCTATGGGTCAGGACAAGAAGGGAAGCGCCAGTGAAACGCGGGCGTGGCTGGCCGTCACGAGGGTGACACAGAAACACTTTTTGCCCGAAGGAGCGTGCGCGCTTCCATTTTCCGTCTTGGGCTGACGTTGGGCCCATTGTTTGGTCCTATTTTTACGCGTAGGCATGTCCCCTAAAAAGTGGAGCAGCAGATTAAACAGCGCGCCTCACTTGCATGCGATAAAGTTTAGAAAAAAGTCATTACTCTTAAACCAAGCATCCAAATTAAATTTCGATCGCACCAAAATATTTATTGTGATAAAATCTTTAAAATAATATCTCACTTGACTATATTTAGATGACATTTTTTACGAATATTTTTTTATCAAACTAGAACAAATGAGTCAACATTGCGAACAAATTGCTGCACATGGAGAACAGTAGAATCCACGCCGTGAACAAATTACCGCACATAGAGAACAAATCAGTCCACACTGCGAACAAATTACTGCACATGAAGAACATAGAAGTCTACATTGCGAACAAATTACTGCACATGGAGAACAAATGAGTCCATATTGCGAACAAATTGCTGCACATGAAGAACAGATAAATCCACGTTACGAATAAATTACTGCACATGGAGAACAAATCAGTCCACGTTGCGAACAAATTACTGCACATAGAGAAGAAATGAGTCAACGTTGCGAACAAATTGATGCATGTGGAGAACATAAAATCCACGTTGCGAACAAATTAATGCACATGGAGAACAAATATATCCACATTACGAACAATATATATATATATATAATATATACATGATGAACAAGTTAGTATAAAAATAAGAGTACAGAAAATAAATATAAATATTATAGAAGATAAAAGAAAAATATATAAATTAATAGATATAGAAAAAGTAAGTAAAAGATAAAAATAATAAAAATAATAGAAAAAACTAATATATGGGTCTTTATTGGGCTTATTATGGTACTCCGTGTAGCCCAAAACCTTAACGGGCCAAAGAAGCCAGCTATTTGAGCCCACCCATCCGCGCGCGCGACAGATAGTCGTTCCGGTGAAACACACCTCGATGGATGATTGGCTTCGCCGGAGACACAGGAGGGACGGACGCCGGCGGTGATGGCTGACGACCACCCTGTGGTCTGTGGAGGACGACATACGGCCCTGGGAGATTGTTTGGACCGGCAGCAGGCCGAGGTAGTGCAGGCCTAGTGGGCTAGACGTGGTGTGTGTGGGCTAGTTGGGAAGACAAGTTGGTGGGCTGGGACGGGGTTTCATGTTGGGCTAGGATGGAGTTGGGTAAAAAAGATAAGCGGGCCAAATTTGGAGGAAACGGATTAGGCCTGGAAAAGGAATTGAAATACATGTTGGGTTTGGAGGGGAATGGATGAGTCAGCCCAACTACGGTTTAAGGGTTTTGAAAGCTCAAGTTTATTTCTCTACCTAATTATAAAGCAATGATTGATTCTGCGGTACGTCATATTTTTACAAAAAAGACCCTAAAATTTCTACAATACTCTATCTAATTATAAAGCAAGGATTAATTCTGCGGGACGTCATATTTTTACAAAAGAGACCCTAAAATTTCTACAATATACAAATCAACCCAAAGTCCAATTTTGTATGCCCCAAATCGGATCGGTTCCTCTGCTCCCATAGTCCGGCCCGTCTACTATCGGCCGCGGCCATGCTGCTCGAGACGTGTGCTACGCCGGTCTCCGTTCGAGTTCCACCTCGCACAAAAGTTAAAACGAGAAACGTTTCGGCCGTCGCCAAGGCAAATTGCCGTAGTACGTAGCAGACTGCCAGGGCGCTTGACTTGGGCTACACAGCCTCGTAGCCCAGCAAAAGATGCGCTAGCGCTAGCGGGCGCATCTGGCCTGATCTGCAGCTGGGCCAGCAGCTTGCATCACCCTACGGCCAGAAGGCAACCAGCCACAGTGTTTTTTGTATAGTTGAGTTATTCAGCAGAGGAAAGAGAGAGCTGCTCAAATTACTTAAATTGATGAATTAAATAATTCGACAAACAAATACTAATTATGCCCATGCATTTACCAGTCATATGCTGGGCGGCCTGGGCTACAAAGACATGTGAAAGCCAATTATCTGAAACTCTGAGTCTACTATAATATGGGATGACATTGTTTAAACAAACCGAAAATGTTTGTGTTTACTATCACATCACGTGCCGTTGACGCATATGCTGAGCAATAATGCGCCACTGCTACTAGCGTATGAACACTGAGCAACAATACTGCTACTAGCGTATGGACACTGGACTCGTGCAACAGAGATGGTCGATGCTTATGAGGCTATGTTAGAAGATGTGAAATCGTGCTTTATGGTATAATATTGTCGTGACTATTTTTGTTATTAGAAACTCTCTTATCAAAATAAACAAAGTAGAGATGTAACGAGTACTCGAGTAGAATTTAGATCGACTGGTTAAGTTTCTGGATTCAGTACTCGACTCCACACACGTTCTAATATTTTCACTACCACAAAAAACGTTTGCAGCAACGGTTGAAATTGTATTTGTAAGGACGGGCGGAGCGCCCGCGCTCACTTTTCACAGCTACAACTCATCATTTGTAGGAGCGAGCCTCCACCGGTGCTGCAAATGCATTAGTAAAGACGGGGCACGCCGTTATCCGATGCTGAAAATCACATTTGCAGGCGTGGACGATGTGGTCACCCAATGCTAAAAACCAATTAAAAAACAAAAAAAGATGGCGGGCGCTCCAGGCCGCCGGCTGCTCCCTGGGCCATCCCCACCACCGCCGGAGCTGGGACCCGTGCCTGCGTTCACCACGTGCCCGCCGGCTGCTCCTGAAACGCGATGGTCGTTGTGTAGTCCCTGGCGCCGACCTCACGGGCGACACGGATGTTGGCGCTGTCGGCGCCGACGACGGCGTCCACCTCCAGCACGCCACGTCCCTGCTGCCCCTCGGCGAAGGAGATGTAGTGGACGCGGTAGGGGTCGGCGGGCCCGCAGGGAGCGAGAGCGAGGTGACGAGGCCTTCTGTAATTATAGCTTAAAAAATTGATCAAGCACCATGAAACATGAATCAGGAGCAAGTGAGAATAAACTAGATCCGTAGCAACGCACGAACATTTCTGCTAGTAAATTACAATAAGGGTTTAAGGTTTTGAAAGCTCAAGTTTATTTAAATTAGAATACCACAAATTTGAATAAGATACGAATATTTAGATTTTTTAAGGTTTGAATATTTAAATATCAAGTTTTTTAGAATAAAACTAGCAAAGTGGCTTGTGCAAACAGCACGGGTAGCTAGCCAGTTTTTATGATAATATTTTAAGTATTTATAACTTTTTGTAAGTATTTTTAGTTATCTAATATAATTTTTTCTTTTTTTGTTTAATTTTAGGTTTTGTTATAAGAATTTTTCGGCCATTCTTGCCATTAATATTTTAGGAATTACAAATGAATCAACAATTTTAAATGTACGTGATTTTCAGTATAGGTCCAATGGTTACATATTTTATAAAATAAGTTTTTTAGTCTAAACTTCTTACGGAATGATTCATTTCTAATTTTTTTCAGCATATATCTTAGTCTTATATCTTGTATTTAGATTTGTTAGTGAATACCTATATGTATTCCATTTTTATTTTAGGCGTTTTTCATGTCTATTTTGTTTTTCTCTATTTACTTTTATGTTTCCAAGTTGGGTCTATCTTTTTTTATCTCTTGAGGTATCCTGTTATGTGTTTGATATTTCTTTGACTCAGGATACGTGTGGCAACACTTCAATTCAAAGTTATTTAGTTGAGTATCTAATATTTTTTTAAAAATATTTTTATATAGTTATGTGCAACATATGTGTATTTAAAAAATAAAGAGTAACACAAAATAATGTACTATTGAAGTACCTCAGCCTGAACAAAAAGAGTAGCCTACATCTTCCTCCCTGCCTACCCCGCTCCTAGCCTAGTGGCGAAGTGTTCCAATCTAGCCTCTTAGGCCTTAATTCAATTTTCTAGCGCCTACATCTATATCTATTCATTGAGCGACACAGTTTCTACTCACCTTCTCCCATCTATATCATGGTGACGCTCTCGTTCCAGAAACAATTTAGTACATACCTTGTAAGACATTTCTTAAGTAGTATAACATATTCCAAGTTCCATGTTTCTTAATCTATTAATCTAGGAACTTTGTGACATTGTGTCATGTTCCTTCATCCGTTGGAACCAAAAGCGAGCAAGTGTGATGGTGGTGGCTTAGTGGAGGGCACATGTGTCAAGGTCAAAAGGGTTGAGGGCAGCAGACACACAGTAAGCTGCCCCAAATATTATGCCTACCCCTGCTCCAGATGTCTTCTTCGGTGGCATAACATTTTTTCGATTTGCTGCTTCAAGTTTCTTACATGTGTTGTGCTTCCATCTAGATCTTTATTGTGCTTACTATAAATTGCCTCTATGACTTAGGATTTATTCTGCTTAAATAGAGAATTCTTTTGGGAGTTTAATTTGAGCCTAGCTTATTATTTTTCATATGGTTTGAATTCTACTTCGAATATTTTTTAGGCCAAAACATTATTGTCTATATGTGCAGTCTCTGGATCTTTATATATGTTCAATTTACTACACTGTAAATCCATCAGACTTACATCAGACGATGGTTTAATTTTCATCACCTAAGTCTGCAAAAACGCAATGATGTTTGACTTTACATTTTTGCTGCAATGTCTCGTCGTTGGGTTGTACCAGTCTACCGCTAACACCTCCCTGCTAAACTACACCAGACACATGTCAGGCTGTCAGTGTACTTCCTTAGCATCTAGCTTGTGTTGCCCTGATGGATTACCGCCAAACTTCACTAAATCGATGATTTGTTTCCTACATATCTTAGTTGCATGTCCTCTATGCACTCTCAACGAATATGACACTTTTTAACACTATTGTATTAATACATATTTTGGGGTGGAGGAAATAGTTCATATGAAAAGCAAGAATAATTTTTTCTTATTTAATTACCAAATTTAGCATATTATGGTTCGTGATTGACATGTACTCTTTTGGTTAATTTAGACTATTAGATTTTCATAAAATCCAACGGTCTGTATGATCTTCATAAAGTCTGACGGCATATATTGTATTTAGCGCGTTAATATAGATTTTTTTGGAATAATATGGACCGTTATATCTTCATAAAATCTGGCGGTGCATATTCTTCTCCTTTTTAGATTAATGTGGAAATTTCTAGGAATAATATAGACCATTAGATCTTTATAAAATTTGATGGCATATATTATTCTTTTTTGGGGATTAACTGAATAATATGGACCGTTAGATCTTCATAAAATCCAACGGCATATATTCTTCTTTTTTAGACTAATGAAATAATATGGACCGCTAGGTCTTGGGCATATATTCTTCTTTTTTTAGATTAACGTGGGAATTTCTTGGCCCTCGGAACACGGTGGCTTCATTTAACACTATTGTATTAATATAATAGATAGCTCAAATAAGATATGTCTAGATTTATGCATTTATTCAAAAGGGAAATTTAATTTGAATCTAAATATATTTTATATGTGAATGGATTTCATGTTGGGAAGATATTAGTAAAGAGACGGAAAATATATGGTAGGGTTTCAATTTGAGTAATTACTCGAATTTAACTAAGAGAGTTTCGTGAATGTTTGGGAGATATTCTAGGATTTAAATCTGATTTAATTGAGATGGAATTTTAGATTTAGAGGAGAGAGAAAAACATATGCAACACAAATGTTTATATTTTATGCAAGTTTATAATTAGGAAAAATGTTTTAAATATTATCTATCTAAAAATGGGTTTGCTCAAAAAATGAAAAAAAAACGCTCATAGTTTTAGATAGTTTTGAACCGATTTTCCACAAATCCCAACCCTAAAATGGAATGGCAACACATACACATTTTGTTCGTCGTCGCTACTCGGCCAAGGCCTTGTTTAGTTCCCGAATCGAGTGGCGCCGATTCGGGACTGACAGCTACTGTGTGTAATAAATGCGCACGGTAGCATTTCGTTTGTATGTGTGAAAAATTGTCCAAAAATTGATTGATTAGGCTTAAAATGTTCGTCTAGTAGAGTACAACAAAACTGTGTAATTAGTTTTTAATTTTATTTACATTTAGAACTCCATGTATGTTATGACATTTTGATGGGATGAGAATCTTCTTTTTGCATAGTAAACTTTGAGAGTAGAATTTAGGATCTAAACAAGCCCAAATGTAGTTCCTCGGCTCCACCACTTTGCGTCATCTTCGTAAATCCTATCGCCACCCATGCGTCGTTGCGAACTTCCTATCAATTCCTACAGTGCATCGTTGTCACCAGGGGCGGATCTGCAGGGGTCAATATAATATTAGCCTTTCAATCCTGAATTTTGCATATAAACCATGAAATTAAGTGTAACGGTCTCAGCACTCTCTTTCAGCTCATCCTGGCTCCGCCCCTGGCTGTCTCGAGCTCCACAGTCGTAACTTTCTAGGTGCATATTTTCATCTGGAGAGATCTAGGCCTTGTTTAGTTTCAAAAAGGAACTCCCAAATACACTACATAAAAAGAAGATTCTTCATCACATCAAAATGTCATAACATGCATGGAGTATTAAATGTAGATAAAATCAAAAACTAATTGCACAGTTTTGGTGTACTCCGCGAGACGAACATTTTGAGCTTAATTAATTAATTTTTGGATAATTTTTCACAAATACAAACGAAATGCTACGGTAGCGCAATGATTACAAAGTGACATCTTACTCACAAATTCAACCTCCCAATTCTAACATCTAAACAAGTCAAAAGAAAGCATCAAGGACTTACATACCCTAAAAGTTTCAGTAGAGCAAAGATAAGGATAACCAATGAGTAACTCGAATCAATACGTGCAAAAGATAGATCAGATATGCAAATATGATACCTAAGTAGAGGCAATCAATACGTGATGTCAAAATGCAGTAATATGAAACGAAGCAGGCAAGAAGGGATCAGTACAAAGGGCTTCCATCATTGAGCTGCAACAAGGAGGACTCCCACGACCACGAGCTTTGCTTACATGAGTAACAGAATCAAAGTGGAATTTATATCGTCTACTACTGAAATGATTGCTTACAAATTTTATTTATATGCCTATGAACAATCCGATTCTGTACTCCATATATGTACAATGCGTTGGTGATTTCTGATCCTGATACCAAGAGCAAAATGCCACTGCGAAAACATGAAAAGAAAATTGGAACCAAGATTCCTATGGAGGTATACAGTAATAATGATCCAAACCTCAGAGAGAACTCTACTACAACTGTGCAAATGGAACACCAAAAACAAAAAGGGCATGCACAAATTCTAAAGAAACATGCCCCGGTGTTACTGCCAGCACTAGCAGTCCAGCACCAATCCATTTGGCTCACCAGAGTCCCCCATCTTCAATCTGAGATATCAATCCATGGCGATGCCGATCTCTGTCGGCATCCGCCTCGCCCTGCGACAGGAAGACGAAGCCGTGGCCGGCCAGCATTTGCTCCCTGAGGTTCTTGATCGCCTCGTACCTCTCCGCGTCCTCGTCCATGTCCTTGCTGCTCGCCCTGCCGTCGCTGCACCCGTCGTCCTCCCACTCCTGCAGCTCCAGCGCATCTCTCACGCCTTGGGATCCGCCGTCGAAGGCGCCGGCGCCGGCGCCGCACTCCGTTCCCCTGTCCGAAAGCGAGCCTGCGTTCTTGGCCGTCGTCTCCCTGGAGGTGGTCATGTAGCTCCAGCTGTTGCCGTCCATGTTGAGCTCGATGTCACCACCATCTGACCCATCGTCGTCGGCGGCTTCGCCGTCGCCGTCGCCGCTATCTTCCTGTCCGGTCTTGTCCGTGACCACGCGATCAATGCCGTCGACGCCGAATTCAGACGCGAGAACCAGTTGCAGCGACCGGTGATCATCGTCGTGGAGAGGCGATTCCTGGCGGTCCTTGCCGGCGCCCAGGAAGGCCTCGAGCTCCTGGCGCAGGCGGTCGACGGCGGCGTTCTTCTCCTCGAACTGGATCCTCGCCTCCGCCAGCTTCATCCGGACCCGCTCCTCGCGGAGCTCGTCGGCGAGCCGCAGCATCTCGCGCTCCCGCTCCAGCTCCTCCCGCGCGGCCTCGGCCTCCCGCCGCCGGACCTCCTCCTCCGCCGCCGTCCCCGCGCCACCGGCTACGCCTCTGGCGAGCTCGTCGCACACCTTCTCCAGCCGCTCCCTGGCGGCCCTCTCCCGCTCCAGCTCCCGCGTGGCCGCCCGCAGCGACTCCTCGGCGCCGGCCAGCGCGTCGGCCAGCTTCTTGCCCACCCGCTCGGCGCGCCTCCGCGCCCGGCGCTCGCCGTCCAGCTCCGAGGCGACCAGCCGCGCGGCCGCGGCCGCCTTCTCCCGGTGCCGGGCCTTCCACGCGCGCGCCTCCTCCGCGAGCTGCCTCCGCAGCTGGCGCTCCTCCTCCTCGCCGCCGTGGCGGCCGTGGTGCCTCGCGAGCCGGCGGGCGCGGGCGCGCGCGGCGTCTAGCTCGGAGCGCAGCGCGGCGAGGAGGGACGCGGCGGTCGGGCCGAGCGCGCCGGCGGGGCCCAGGACGTTGGCCAGGACCCTGACGAGCTCGGCGGACGCGCCGAGGCTGTTGTACAGGTCCTGCGCCGGCGCCGCCCCGTCGCCGCCCGGGCGCGCCGGCGTGCGGCCCTGAGGACACTTGTGCACCTGAAAAAATCAACGGATGGAAACATCGTTTCATGCATTCTGACAGTAAAATTTTCAGATTTTTTCTTTTGTCAGGGACCAGGGGCGTAAGAACAGTGGCATGATTGGGCGCCGGTGTCAGACACACAGTGAGAGGCAGCTGAGGCTGTCTGTCGTGGCCATCTTCTTCTTCTTCAACCGGCTGTGCCCATTGAAAAACACGTTTCAACAAACCACCCAACTCTGACAACAGCCGAATCTGCCATCTCAGCTCGCCAACTCCAAATTAGCCGCCAAATCATTCGCGCCGCTGCGCCGCGTAGGGCATCAGCAGGTAACTAACTGCTCGAGCGGCGGATCCGTAACAAACAACAGCAGGCTGCTAGGGCATGCGAATCGCATCGGCAGATGGATCATGGGTGAAGGAATAAACAATCACGGTTGGTGGAGCAAGTGGACAAAGATGGCATGTGGCGATCACAAGAGGATGCATGCATCATTGTGATATGCTCTCTACAGCCTGCCTAACCGACCATGAGGCGCCCGCCCGGAGGCTGGAAGGATCAGACAGGGGATGAATCGGCAAGTGATGGCTGCCGCTTCACCCAAAATTCAGAGTTAACCTGCAGGTTTTCGGCTATCTAACCCCATTGACAATGGCAGTCTCTACTCTATGACAATGTGAAGATGCAGCGACATCCTTGCTCTGAATAGTATACTATTGAACGAAGAAACCGAGCGCTACAGCCCACCACCTGATTTCCATTTGTAATGCACAGTTGATTTTTAAGCAGAATATTAGGACTCCTGGTCCTGATTTACTGTTGTTGAAAGGGCAGGGAAATGTAGTACATTGTACACGCAAGGGAAAACATTCTCGTCGTTGAAGGGGCTTGTAAGGAGATTCGTTCGAACTCACCTCCACTGTGCCGCCGTTGCTCATCACATCTGAGAACCACTGGCCATGGGCATGGCCGTTGTGCCAGCTCCTCTGGTCTCCATCATCCTTCAAAGCCTTGCTCTTCCTTCTCAAAATCTTGGAGAGCTGCGCCGGAATCAACGTCAGGTTCAGACTAGCATCAACGATCAGCGCCGAAAACGAGCACCGAATGTCACGGCGACACAAGAACAAGACTCACCTCCAGGGACGCGCTGCGCCGGTGATCGGAGCTCCGGCGCGCCGCCGCCGCGTCCCACCCGGCCTGCTCCTCCTCGAACGCGCCGTCATCCCCCTTGTCGAGCTGCCAGAGCGCGCTGACGAGCTTCCGCGCCGACGCCGCGGACCGCGCCTCGGCGTCGGCGTGGCGGCAATGCCGGTGGCTCCACGACGACTCCGACATCCTCGGCTCCCTCCCGCTGCCCGCGCACGGCGACGCGCCGGTGCCCGCCCCGGTGCCGCCTCCTCTCCGGTGGCCGATCGGCCGCACGCCTCGCTTCAGCCGCAGCGCCCTCCCCTGGCGGTCCGGCGACGCGCCCGACGGCGACACGGCGCAGCGCTTGCGGATCTTGGTGGAAGCTCCTGTCGCGGTCAGCTCGGCGGCGGCTTCCCTCAGCATCGCAGTCCTGGATTCAGATACCAGCCGGTAAAGACGATGGCTTCTTCTCGCCACGACCAGCATCGCTTACAAGAAGACAGAAGAAAGAACGAATGGAAATGGAATGCCTTTCACATGAAAGATCAGAAACCAGGAACTCGAATCCACCTGATGAATATAAACAGCAAGGGAAACAAAGCGGCAAGGATGCGGGGCTCATCATGGTCTCGGATTCGCGTCGGGATTTGGGTCCTGCACTCCTGCTTTTGCTCAACAGCGACAGCAGCAACGGCAATGAGGCCGCCGGCCCTGCCAAGCTGCCAGCTCTTCTATTCGATGGGATCAAGCAGCAGGATTCAGATGAACAGTGCCATCACATCCCATCTAACCGATCAAAGCCGGGGGAAAGGAAAAGTGGAGAGACCAGTGACTCGGATGGATGCAGCTTTGGTGGTGGAAGGAATAAGAAGCATGCGAAAGAAGGTGGAGGATCTCTCAGTGTCCGTCTTCTTTGAACAGGGGCCACAGGGGAAAGCTACGATGGATTCGAGTCCCGGATACCGATAAAAGCTCAGATATACACGTACGAAAATGCACGCAAAACCGGGATGCCAGGAAGTACGAGATTGAAGGAACCGAGACGACGTACTCCTGCAAAAGATTTGTTGCCAAGTTCTTACAGTACCAACAATCACAGCAAAGATATACTCCTGTACTACGTCTGTACTCCTACAAACCAGATCACAGCAGGACCACCACGGGTACAAACGGGTTCAAAGCAACTGCAAGAAAAACAATAGGACATCCAAGAAAAAAGGAACCTGCATGGAACTCTGCGCCAAGAAGCATGGCAAAATTCAATTCAGAGCAATGCAGTGAACAAGGCCATGAACACAGTAGAACAGCAGCTTGCAATCCAATAACGAGACACCGATGCATGTTGTTGCTTGATGAGAATGCTACGCTTAGGGAATAGGGATAGGTTGGAATTGTACCCATGGAAGAGGAGGGACGACGGCGAACGCTCGCTTGCAACAGTAGGATGAGTCGAGGCCAATCTGCAGCTGTCTGTGTGTGCAGAGACGAGACGATGGCACGCACACACGAGTGGGAAAGGACGGACGGGTGGATGGATGGAGGAGACAGAGGTGATGGGCTGCTGGGTGTGCGTATATGACCTATGGCCCTGTATCATATCATGGCGGCATGCAGATTGGGAGCAGCACGCGTGAGCTGTCTGGCTGTTGCATTGCATATGATTGGGGGATTCGATTCGATGCCCTCCGCTTGTCTGCGGCGGGAGGTTGCGCTCCGGGTTCAGGCAATCAAGCCTTGGAATTCATTCCAAGGGGGGAGAAGGTGATGAAGCTCTGAAGAATGGGCCATGCATGGTGATAGATCAAATAATATGCCAGGCTGACTGGTGCATTGAACTAATCCCGTTTAGGTAAGGGCAGGTACAGGCTAAAAAACCACAAAACACTCTGTCTGTCCTAAAATATAAGTTTTTTTTGTTCTTTTGGATATATAGTTTTTACTATAAATATATAAACATAGTGTATGTCTATATATGCATAGCGTAAAAGCCAAAACGATCCATATTTCAGGACCGAGAAGCGGCAGTCGATCTAAATGTGGAATCCTGCCGTTAGGTGTGCTTCACAAAACTACAACTTGGAGCATGTCCAAGTTATTGCAGAGGGTTTAACAGATTTATTATTCTGCCAGCTGGATGGTTTGCGCCTGCTTCAATTCTTTTCTTGGGCTCGTTGATGATGCTCATAAAGTCTGTCGATGTGTCTGTACTTCTGCAGTATATGACATGCAGCGGGCACAGTACGTTGAGGGCCTTTGTGAGTTTTCGCAGCACACTAACACAGCAACAGCCCTGGCGAGAGTAACCGGTACGTCCAGTCCAGTCCAGAATCGGCCAGGTTTTTAATCCCCCCGACGATCTGGAAATCAGCAGACAGCAATGAGGCAGCTGATAGATGATCGACGAAATTAAGTGACAGCCTAATGATCTTCTCATCAGATTAAACAATCATTACTGCCGGGTGTAGCATGCATGGTTCAATCCCCCGACATTAGCCGCCGCTGCGTTAATCCTCGATCAGCCGTGGCGGATGGATCGCGTTCACGTAGCTAGGGAGCAGAAAACAATGGGGAGCGGTAGCCTCTCACATGGTAGGGCGGATCAGCAGTTCAGCACCCCCCCTGGTGGTGTCCCACCCACGGCCACGGCGCACAGCACAGCCCGGGAGGATCGGGCGGCGAGGCAGCAGGGCCATATATCCATGTGCTCCCTCCCCTCCCCGGATCTCAAGGGCGTGAGGCGAGCGAGCAAGCAGACATGCATCCGCCGAGCACGAGTCGTCCTCGAGCCGCGCGGGTCCGAGATCTCTCTCTCTCTCTCTCCATCTCGCGCGGCGCGGATGCCGGCACGGCGACGTGAACGTGACGGTTGGCCGCGCACGTCGCCCCGCCGCGCCGCGCCCGGGACCAGTCCGGAGCGCTGACCGATTCCGCGAGAAGCATGGGGGATTCAGCTTGGCCGGCCGTTGGACGGCGACTCTGAGATGCATTCTTTGTTTGGGTACTTACTGTTGGGATCGTGGAGGCATGGCGATAAATGCAGATCCGGATGGAATTGGACGTTGGGGTGGGTGGTAGGAGATGAGATGGCGGGCGGGTGCTGCCATAAACAAGGTGGTAGCCATAGGCAAGCACTCGCACGAGGGCGGTCTGCGCTGTTCTTGCGGCAGCGACGATGCACGACAATGGGCAGTACGTGATCGTCAGGTTCTGGATACCAACCTTTGCTAAATATATAAATTGCTGAAAGAAAAAAAAATTAAAGCTCACGTCTGAGGCCGGCTATTGGAAGTGGGCCGAGCCGAACTTTGTAGCAGGTTCGAAATATGCCGGTTCCGCGAGGGAGAGAGCCGTACCTACTCCTTGTTGGGCCTAGGATATGGCATGGGCAACAAACGAACGGCTAGCGGTACCACTGCCACCTTGCAACTCCGTCCATGGACCTGCTACCGCCGTTGGACTGGATCCCGGAATTTCTACAATAAAATAAATTAGATAGGTAGGCCTTCCACTGCCGGCTTTCTTATAACTCTAGCGAACTTCGTTGAATCCGAAGCCAAATCTCAAACCTTAACATAGTCAACGTCTTCATAGTAAAGGAGGAAGCCAGTCATGAGTTTACAAGTTGAATATGCATGCAAGCATATAGGAATACAGATAGAGTGTTCCTTGCATCTAAAATACTCTAATATGTGTTAGCTTTTTCCTAACAAAATCATAGTGGATTAGTAGGATCATCAGTAGTTGAGTTTCTATTAATAAAAACAAGCTCATTAGAGGAGGGTCCTTTGCCCTCTTCTCCCCTTCCATGTCGACAATCGGAAATCAGTGAATTTCATTTTTTTTAATCTTTTTAAAAATAAAAATAAACACCGGTCGTGAAGGAGTGATACGGATCATGGGTTCAAATTTCGGGGGTGGGGAGGGTGTATAATTGAAAAGCCTTGGGCCCCAGCTGCCATTCACACAGGGACATAGCTAACATGAACTGCGGCTAAGCCGAATGCTGCTGTCAACATTAGCAGGCAAGGCGACGAAACCGGCCACGAATCTATCAGCGATGGATGGATGGATGGGCGTGCGATGGATGATTTGGGTGGCCGTTCAAATTAGTCTGTTTTGGTGGTGTGCGTCCATGTGCGAGTGACAAGACGCTAAAAGGCGCAAACAGAGGACGCAAAAGGGATCGGAGCTTGCTGCTTGATTGGGTTCATTGTCAGAGGGATTAAACTAATAATTGGATGGAGGATTATAGTTGATTAAGGGACGCTTTAATCTCTGACGGGATCGGACTAGGCCAACAGACAAGCAAGGGCTGCCCTGGCTGGCTCGGGTGATTTGTACAGTATCGTGCATGAACCTCGGTGTACGTGGATGCACAGATTCATGGTACCTTCCCTTCCCTTCCCTCCATGGATGGATACACGATGGTCCATGGAATTTGCATGGGTGTTTGGTTTCCCGGACTAAAATTTAGTCCCGTCACATCGAATGGAAGAATACTAATTAAAAGTATTAAATATAGATTAATTACAAAATGCATTACATAAGCAATGACTAATTTACGATACGAATCTATTAAGTCTAATTAGGCCATGATTAGACAATATAATGCTACAGTAATAATTTGATAATTATGTACTAATTATAGGTTAATTAGGCTTGTTAGGTTCGTCTCGCGGAGTAGATATGACTTATGCAATTAGTTTTATAATTAGTTTATGTTTAATACTACTAATTATCACTTATTTGAGGGACTAAACTTTAGTCCCTAGGATCCAAACACAGCCTAAAAGCTCCATCTCCATGTGCTGATCTCCTTTTATACTTTTTTTTCTCTCTTTTTCAAAATACCAGGGTCAGGCTCTGGTGTTCTCAAATCCTAATGGTTTTCAATGTAAAACTCATTTTAACCGATTGATGAGTATCTCTAACAGCGTATGTTTTTTTGTTCAAACTAAAAACCAGCATATGCTTGTGTGTACGTATCTTTTTGGTTGTGTCTTAGCCTCCTGACGATCCTTCTCGACCTGAAAAGAGTTTCTGAAATAACCTTGTAGTTCAGACAAAACTCAATTATGGTTATCACAGATCAGCCTTGCTCAGTGTCACCAGATCATGTCTCAGAAGAAGACGATTGTTGCCAGCTGACGCGCACCCAAGCCGGGGGTTGGCCGGCCGTCGGAAGTCGGCAAAGCTCGGAGGCCCGTACGGCGGCTGGCCGGCCAGTTAAAGAATCACAGCCAATCATCCCCGGCAGCCATGGCAATCGGCAACCTCTCTGACCAACCTAGTACGTACTACCAATGATGGCTTTGTTTAGATCTGAATGGTAAATTTGACATTTCGTCATAGATACGTCAATGTGACATTTCGTTCGTATATGAGAATAATTGTCTAAATATTAATTAATTAGGCTTCAAATGTTCGTCTCGTAAAGTACAACAAAATTGTGCAATTAATTTTTTATTTTATCTATATTTAGTACTCTATGCATGTGCCAACATTTTGATGTGACGTAAATCTTCTTCTTGCATAGTGAAATTTGAGGATGAAATTTTGGATCTAAACAAGGCCATAGGTAGGTTCTCAAATCATATACTTTCACAGAGAGAGAGGGGTAAATAAAAATAAGCTCACTAGGTTGTGTGGGGCAATTTATAACACACACGTGATATGTGTCAGTGATATTTACAGGGTGTAAAAAAGATATGTGAGGGAAAAAAGAAAGGGGCAGGATTCGGCCTACATTTCAGCTTTGGCATTTGGAAAGGCTAAACTTTGGTCCCTGAAGAACTGTTGCAGTACTGTACTGATGAGATTGTGTTCGTGCTGTTGCAGGCCACCCTAGGTAGGGCAGGGCAGGGTAGGGTGGCCACAAGATGCAGATCGATGCCACTCACCATGGGGGCAGGAGAACAAAAGGAAGCGAGGCGCTGGTGATGATCACTGGCTCACTGCACTGCAGGGGATCCAACTGAGCCTTAGCGGCGAAGGCTTCGTTCCAAAAGGCGTCAAGGATTAGCTGCAGAGATTCCGTTTAGGGCCTAGCTATGATGGATTAAAAGAACAATTATGATGGATTGCTTGTCTATTCCAGAAATTATTTATCTACAAAATGGAGTACATTTGTTTGCTCATAAAAAGTATGCATTTAGCTAGCTAGGCTTTGGAAGATCTAGTATATACTATAACAGAGAAGGGCATGGATTTTTATCAGTTCATAGATAGCATACATATATGCACCCTAAAACTTTCTAAAGTTGGACCATTGATACGAGCAAAACTAGAAATAGATATGCTTAAGTTGGTCATGTGAAACGATGTAGCTCATGGGATTATAGCTATGAAAAGTATTTAGTTTCGGAGTTAAGCCTTGAAACCATTCAGTTCCTAAGGCAAATTAGCCAGTCTGCCCCCTTCATGCACTTGATCAGTGTTCAGCTCTGGGATGCCATTGGGTTGGAGAAAATGGGATCAGTCTTTGAATAGCGCAAAAGTATCAGACAATGACAAGCAAACTGCATTCGCGAACTGGCAAACTCAATCTAGCAGAGTTGCAAGTTGCAGCTCCACAACCACGAGAAACTTCACCAAACCCACAAAAAGGAAGCAGCAAATCGACACGATCCATCATGTCAACTTGCGCAGCCGTTGCCCGGCCATGATCAAGCTCCCAAGCTAGAGTCCATAGAATCCCATAATTGGGACCATGACACAAACTAAAACACCAGCCATCATCGGCTTTTTTTTATGGATGATGATGCATACAACATTGATACGGTACGGTGTCTTTGTTACTTTGCCATGCCTAGACACCATCTTTTGTTACCGCTTTTGCTTTGATCAGTAGCCTTAGATGGATGTTGGGTTACTTTTGTCCCTCCTTTTTTCTCAGTGCCCATAATTCCTGGCGACCATGCAAGTGTGCATCCATGTGACCTGAAGCTTCTTGGAAGAAGAAGATAGCCAAGATCTCATACTCATATGTCGCCACCCCTATATATACCCATGGAACCCTCCTGACCAAACTCCATGCCAAAACACACAGGTCCTTGCATCCATGCACAGTTGACACAGTTCATTGCACACTGCCAGTAATCAACATCAGCAAGCAATCAGCAGCGTCATTAGTTGTTGATCTCTCATTTGCTAAGCTAGCATTGTGTTGGTCAACCAATTAAGGTATATAGCTGCATTGCATTTCTTGGTCGTTGTTTGGAGGTCGTGTGGAGGATGAAGAAGGCGGCCAGGTACCTGAAGCAGCTCTTCTCCGCCGTCGTGGCGGCGGTGAAGTCCACGGCGGTGGGCACCAGGGCCAGCTCCCTGCGGACGCGCCTCATCGTGCTCGGCATCATGCGCAACAAGAAGCTCCTGCTGAGCGCCATCCAGAGCAAGATCCACGCCATCATGGGCGGCGGCGCTGCCAGCGGCAGCGGCCTGCAGGGCGGTTACGCCGGCAATGCGGCGGCCGGCCGCCACGGCAGCGGTGAGGGCACCGGGCAGGGCGGCGCCGGCGAGCACCTCTTCCGAGCCAGCGCCGGCAGGAAGGCCGCGGTGCTGCAGAGCCTGCCGAGCTTCGTGGTGGAGCAGGAGAGCAAGGCCGTCGTGCTCAGCAGCCTGCCGAGCTTCGCGCTGGAGCGGGACGGCGGCGGCCTCGCGCAGTCGCCGCTGGCCGGCGGCGGGGAGGAGGTGGAGTTCAACGATGGCAGCGGCGCCGGGAAGCAGGCGGCGGAGGGGGAGTTCCGGCTGGAGGACGAGATCGACCGCGTGGCGGACGTGTTCATCCGGCGGTTCCACGACCAGATGAAGCTGCAGAAGCTCGAGTCCTTCAAGAGGTTCTGCGAGATGCTCGAGAGGGGCGCCTGATCATCCATGGATAGATATCCATGCACCATGGCCGATCCCTGCTACTGAACACACTTACTCACTCCTACAGTACTACTGATCAAACTAATCAACCGCATGGCAGCGGTTGATCCAACCCAATTAACTAGGGAAGAGTCTGGGGGTATATCTAATATCTATTACGCAGAATAAGTGACAAGAAATCGATCGAGCTCGTTTCTTGGAGTGAAAAATGGGAGGGTGTTTGGACTGGAGACTTGGAGAGTGAGAGATGTACTCATGTTCTTTATTTTTAATGGAGAATTGAGCCTACTCCTTTGAAACTAGAGCAGAATTCGCATTTCGTATTCAAGTCCAGATAAACCCAGCTTCGTACTGTAGATGTGTGTGTATTTTGAACACTGAAAGACTGTATTGCTATTTGAACAGTGCAGCATCTCACACGTGCTGGCCTTGATAAGCTCTTTGCAAGCAAGCAAGTCAAGGCCCACATTTAAAAAGAAGGACGTGCATTGTGCATTGGTTATTGGGCACAACGAAGGGCCCACTGGCCCAATGCAATAGTGTTACACCAAGTGTAGATCACTTGTGATGTCAGATAGATTCGCCATGAAACTTTGGTAAAGGATCAGGTCTACTTTGGTTAACAAAGACTTATATTTTGCATTTATGACATCAACTTGAGTTCACCTTTTGCCATCACTAGTAAAAGCAATGGTCTCTCAGAGCAGAGGAAAGTAAAAAACGCCTGAACCGACGCAGAAATAACAGCAGAAAGAAATTATATACATTTTCCTAGTCTGAAATCAATGTAAGGGCAACTATAGCCAGCTTCTGCCAAAAGCTAATATCAGCGCAAAGTTCTCTCGCTGCAATAAGCTGCACAACAAAGTTTGATGTCCCCCATTCTCTACATGGCGACACTAAACAATGAACCATAATTTCAGACAAGAGAATTGCGAAATTAACAGCAGAGGGCATAAAAATAGAGTTGGAGTAAGATTTACTAACTCCACAGCAAGTTGACCTGCTATAAACTAGGTAATGAAAATAGACTAGAATCCATTCAGCAGATTGGTGAAGTCTGTTTCTGTTTGGACATTAAACAAGTAGTACTGTAAAGTTGGAGACTTCATTATAATCTACATGACAGCATTTTGCCACAAAATATGTTGAAAAATGAAAACAGAAAACAGAGTTTACCAAAACAAACATCACAAATGTATTAACAGTAAAAGTTGACCAATACGAAAACAGAGGGAAACAATTACTGATAAGCAGAAGGCAGAAACTAACAGTTCGCTTCCTTTTGACATAATCAATTATAATACATTAATGAAGGAATCATTTGCTAAAAAAAAGCTCAAAGAGAACACCCCATACCATTGACAATACAAAGATAAAGCACTGAATTCCAGGTTGAGCTCTAATGCACCACAAAATGAAAATCATCCAACTTGTATTACAAAAGTATCCATCGATGGCATACATATAAAGTGTACAGCCCTTTTTGAATGTGGATGGCGGATTTGGTTCTGGAATGTACAAGTCTGGCAGCATAAGGCATGCTTATAGCTTACTTACATGTGGAAGGCTTGAACAAAAAAATTGGAAACCAGTCAGTGGCAAACGGACTTGTATTTTTTTCTTTGTCCTAACAAGATGTCAGAAACCTGATGCCAAGCATCATACTCCATGGGATGTATATTTGAACACGTCAAGACTACATTAGTATAATCATATGACGATACATAATTACATACACAGACCTGAAAAGCTTATCTATATGATATTTGGGCAATCAACATGCTGACAATTTAACCTGTACACATTAAAGCTCTATGAGCCATTCGCATTCTGCAGATTGTATGGAAAACTGACAATAACCTGCTCTAGTTTTAAGTTTCGTCTTTGCATACATGTAGGCTGTATGCCACTAATGTCAGTACCTTAGATAACTCATGTAAATGTGCAATCTGTCCCATCCAAAATTGCTGTTCCAGTACCAGGTCCTAATAAGTTTCTTTGGGCAGAAAAGTCCACAGTACATCGTTAATTTTCTTTTATATACTTATTATCCTACAAATCCTCCCAATTCCTGAACTCCAAAAAGAAAAGAAAAGAAAAACTTCCCAATTCCTCTTTGTATATTTTCCTTTCTATATTTATGTTCTCAAAGTTTCAATTCAGAGTTACTTTGCTAATCATTTTACAGATTTGAGAAAATTAGGAACTACAGAAATTCTGTACATCCACGCTTTTCCAATTTATGCCAAGTATCAGATTTAAAATTTACAGGATATCTCTCTAATTAACAGAAATTATTTCCCTTTCTTCAAGTAGCAACATCTAATGAGAGTGTTCCTTTTTTTTGTTCTGAAAATATTTAGACAGCTTTTGATATCAAACTTGGACAGTGACAGCAAAGTCAGAAAGGCTTTTGATATTTAGACGGTTGTAGAGAAACACGGGTGGAATTTTATGTGCTGATACAAGCAAATATGCTATGCATAAGTCTACCAATGCATAATTCAACAACCTTACCAAGAGGTAAAGTGCATATGTATTATCAAGATATTAGGACACTCTTTCCACTAATGATGCAACTATGCTTGATGCTCTTGCATCCAAATTCAAGCATGGTCAAAGTTACCAATACCACAGGTGGTAACATAATTTTGGTCAAATAGAAGATAATACAAAATCCTCAGCTGTCTAAGACAAGTTTCAAATACCATACTACCATAGCATAATTTCCAATTCGTATATGTGGATCATGTTGTAACTTGTAAGGCTGACCAGTACAAAAGCCATGTTTGGGCGTTAGCAAGCAACAGCTAGAGAGTTCTATCAAGTAAAAGAACTTTTGAATGGAAAGCTATAATTCCATCCAAGTGTTTAGCCCCCTGTGGCAAAGCACATGGAGATTCAGTCATTCAGGTACTAAGCAATGGAACATGGATTGGCTTAGAATTGAGTTAAAGAATTAACCAGTTCAGTCCAAAGTTTAAGCTGCCGAGGAAAGCATGCAACCTACTCAACTTAGAACACTGTCCTTCGAGCATGCAGTGAACTACAACTGCATTCTGATCTCAATAATGGTGGGATCATGTCGAGCCATGGGTTCCTATTGTCTCACTTTAGACAGTTGAGCCACCCTAAAACATTACAATTATTGTTTCCATGAATTTGGGCCAACCAGGTCTCAAACGCAAGACCTCTGGTTTTTTATGCCAAGTTGAGTTCCATGCATAATAAATTTTCTAAAAGGCTTAATATTTTAAGGAAGTGAGAAATCCACACATACTTCAGCACACTGCTTGCAGAATGCACCACATAAAACAAAAATAGAATGGCAACCCATTATATACGAAAGAGGTTGAATACGACAGAGGCATATGGAAATTAAATCATTGAAAAAGTAAGACGTGATAAAAGAGCAATATATATCAACAATCACTAAATGGATGGTTTTGCGCTCGCAAATCACAAGACAGAAACAATGAAAGCAGAGCTACCTCTGGAGTGTTGAAAATGGGCAGGTTGGTAAACTTTCTTTTTCTAACTTTGCAAGTACAAGATAAATTATCCAAAACATGAAGGTGCAAAATCTAAACCTTTTGTATTTAGCATCACATGTTTCTCCATCATCATCAATAGAATATGACTGCACAACTCCTGACAAAAATGGCAACCCCAATCAATCCAACCGAAGAAGTTCCCATGGACACTCAATACCCTACCTAATGGCAAATGGTCTTTCACAGCTAATGTGAGATTGCCAGCACAGATAGCAATCAACAATAGGACATTAGTTTACAACATTGCTTACTTCTTAGTACACACTATGCAGCAGTAAGCACACCAAAAGGTCCACATGATCGTAATGACTATTATGGGAACAAGCATCCAATCAACAGATACGATTCTTCCAACAAAATCATACCTGAAACATGATCCTGTCAACCATGAACTATGTTCTTCTCCTAGAGTGGTTGGCAGACACTGATGACCCCTCGAATAAATCAGATAGCTGGCTCTCCAAATCCTCTGGTGTGTATTTTATATATTTTCCTGGATTTCTTCCCCCATCCACTTGATTACCATATCTGCCCAGAAAAGCACGATATGCTGGAATCACATTTTCAGATATTGATATTTTCAGTTCTTCCCGGAGCTGAGGATCTGGAACTTTCCATAGTGTCTGGTTCCTGTAAATTTCCTCAAAGGCCATGTTGAAGTTCTTGAACCTTTCCTTGATGGACATCCTAGAACTTGAATGTCCACTGCCACTGCCGCTACCACTCCCACTCCCACTCCCACTCCCATGTCCATCTTCCTTGAAATAAGACAAAGCCTTGGTCCAAGAAATCCTTAGATAGCTCTTTGAATACTGTCGAATCTTACCACTCCGCCTTTTTATCCAGTGATCACCTAAAATCTTCCCTAGCTCAGAATCCTTTACCTTCTGAACAATATAGAGCAAATTGTTCATGGCAAATATGCACTCAAGAGCAGCATCTTCATAGAGCTTAGATTTTTCCTCCAAGTTGGCCTCCAAATAAGATATTAGTTTCAGAAGACGCTTCCCGAGAGGGGTCATGCTCTCCAAATGTTCCTGATCCTGGTCGTCAGAACTTCTGAAAGTATCTTGATCGCCACTGTCATCAGCCAAGAGGACATCAAGAGTCTCACTATAAACAACCAGCAACCTCAAATAGTTCATGACGTAGCGTGTCATTGGGTGGATATCGCCAGCCGTCATCGCCCTCCGTGATGTCTCCTGCTGCAACATCTTCCCGAACTCAAACAGATTGCCCCTCACGGCATCCCCAAGCCTATCAAGAATGGCCTGCACGTCACTGATCACACCATCCCCAGAACTTCCTATGCACAAATCCTTCATCTCAGGAATCACCTCTGCAAGCGCCTCGTACATGTCAAGGATCCGGGGGACCTTCTCCGGCGAGCGGGGGCACACAGCCACGGCATCCCCAAAGCTGAGAATCTGCATAATGCATCCCTTGGTGGACTCAAGGAAGCACTCCTCCATAAGGTCATCGGACGCGGCGAGCACCTGGTCACAGAGGCGGCGCTCCCCAGCCAGCAGGACACGCACGACCGTCTTGACGCCGTGCACCCACTTCTTCATCTTGTCATTGAGCAGCTTCCACTCGATGCGCTGCACCTCGTCGATGCTGAGGCGCTCGACGCCGAGCACGGAGAGGTATTCGTCGAGCAGGTCGCGCCGGACGCCGCAGTATGCGTCGGCGAGCTCGCGCGAGTAGCCGGCACACGCCATCCGGTCGGCGATGGCGCGCAGGTCGTCGAGGGCCTCGGGACGCACGGGGTCGAAGACCTGGTCCTCGAAGGGGTTGGGCCCGAGAGCGGCGCCGCGCGCGGTCTCCGCGCCGGCGGGTGTGCCGTCGAGGTTGTGCGGCGTGGCGGCGTCGAACTCGGAGGAGGCGTCGAGGTCGTCCATGGACTCAAGCGAGAGGCGGCGGAGCGAGAAGAAGAGCCCCGTGGGGTCGACGGGGACGGCGTGGCGGACCATGAGGTGTCGGAGCTCCTCCTCGAGGCGCGCCATGGCGAGCTGGACGGCGACGCCGGCGCGCGCGCCGCCGGGCCCGCCGCGCGCGTGGTGGTCGACGGCGACGTCGACCGCAGCGAGGTACTGCGCGGCGTCGTCCTCGGGGGCCTCGAAGACGAGCGCCTCCGGGGTGGCGTCCCAGAGCTGGATGAGCTGGTCGGCGGCGTCGAAAGCCGCGGCGGTGGCGGCGGCGGAGATCTCGGAGCCCGAGGCGGGGGCGGTGGCAGAGGAAGGGTCCGGGGAGGGGAAGAGGTGGTCGTTGGTGATGGAGGAGAGGCGGTTGTCGAAGCCGGAGAGGATGCGGATCATGTCGTCGGCGGCGTTCTTGGAGGTGGCGAGGGACTTGACGATGTGCTGCGCGGCGGCCAGGACCTTGTCGCCGCCGCCGGCGGAGGGGGACTCCGGCTGGGGCGGCGGGGGCGCCGCCGACGACATCACCGCCGGCCGCCTCGGTCGTGGAGTGGGGATATTTTTGGAGGGGGGAAGAGAGGCAGACAGAGGTGGGCAGGTGGCTTGGGTGTTACGCCGCCGCTGGCTTTGTTTGACCGCTGTGTTTGGTTTGGGTCGCTGCGGAGTCTGCAGAGGCCAGAGGGGAGTGTGCGCGGTCGGCGCGGCGTCACGGGGAGGTCAAGCCCAGCCCAGCCCAGCCCAGCCCAGCAGCAGCAGCAGCAGCAGGGTGTGTGTGTGTGTGTCAGTGCGATTTGCGTGTGACTGGATCCTCGGCGCTGCTATCTTGAGCTTAAAAAAACCGGGCGAACAGCCGGCCTGCCACCACCGGCCGACGCCACAATTTCCCACCAATGGGCAACCAGCCGACGGGGCGTTCTATTTTTTTAAAAAAAACCTATATGCCATAAAAAAGTATACTCCTCCGGTTTCGTATCAGAAATTGTTTTAGACAAGATTTAAGTCGGAGAATATAAATCATGAATAATATTTAAGTCATTGAGCTTGTAAATATGAAAATCATGTAAATAGATTAGTCTTGAAAATTACTTTCATAAAAATATACATATATGACTTTCAAAAAATATTTTTATAGAAAAGAGAAGTTAAAGTTGTGCTTTGGTAACCGTGTCACTTCCTAAACGACTTCTAACAGTGAATCGAATGGAGTAGCTATCCCTTACGTGTCATAAAAATTATACTATTCTCTCAGTACCATCAATTATAATTTTATATCCCCTCTATGCCATTATCGTTAGTTTTACTCGGTAACATACAATAACAATGTTAAAACTAGACTCGTTATATTTGTTTGGACAATTTTGCCCTTCTTATCCAATCACCCACCATATCTGCGAGTCCCTGCGACAACGTGAGCAGCTGCAGATCCTGTAGCCTCACATACCCGAAGTAAGCCCTTTAGACGCAGATTAGGGGTTGGAAATTAGATGAAAGATATCACTTCGTTATAAATACACCACTGTATCATTTCGTTTGTATTTGTAAAAAATATTTAAAAATTAATTAATTAGGCTCAAAATGTTCGTCTCGCCGAGACAACAAAACTGTACAATTAGTTTTTGATTTCATCTACATTTAGTACTTCATGCATGTGCCGATATTTTTATGTGACGGGAATATTATTTTTGCATAGTGAACTTTGGGGTTGTTTTTTGGAACTAAACAAGGGCATTGTTTAGATCATAAATTCCACCCCAAAGTTCACTATGCAAAAAGAAGATTCCCATCACATCAAAATGTCGGCACATGCATAGAGTACTAAATGTAGATGAAATCAAAAACTAATTACACAGTTTTGTTGTACTCTGCGAGACGAACATTTTAAGCCTAATTAATCAATTTTTGGATATTTTTTATACATACAAACGAAGTGCTACAGTGGCGCACGCACCCCAAAAAGGCAAAGTTTGGCTCCTAAATTTGGGAACTAAACAAAGGCAAGGCCTAAGGCTCTCCGCACTGGCTTTTCTCTATTTTCTTTCCCTAAAAGAAATATTTCTGCCTGGTCATCGACATTATTTCCTCTATTTCAATTTCTCCTACACCCGTCTCTCCTCTATATCCATCTCTATACCAACTACCAGGACATGGGACCCATGTTTCAGTTTTTTTATTTATTCCCTCCCCATTCTCTCTCCCCTCTCTTTCTCCCTGCGCCTCCCCTCCTCCCTCCGACCACCACCTCCTCCCAGCTCCTCCAACCCACCCACCATTGGCGTACCCCCTCCCCGCCCCTCCGCCTTTCCCCACCGCACCACTTCGACCCCCGCCTCCCCCTCTGACCCACCCGCCACCGCGCGCACCCCCTCCCCTGCCCCTCCGCCTTTCCCCACCGCCGCCTCCAGCCCCCGCGCCTTGCCTCCCACCGCTCCCTCCGCCCCGACGACCTCCACCGAGCCAAGGGCCACTACACCGAGCGTGCCACCGCGTCGCTGCTCCACCGGTCGACCGCTCCTTCATCCTCGACCCCACCCCGCCGCCCGAGGACGAGGACGCTGAGTAGGACGAGCCTCAGCTGCGGCGCGCGCTGCCGCCGCTCCGCCTCCGTGACCGCCGCCTTGGCCTAGGCCTTCTCCTCCTCCCGCGGCGAGATCCACAACAATGGACTGGCGGCAGCGACGGACGCGGCCAAGGGCTTCTTGAGGCGGCGGGAGGGGAGAGAGTGCGATGTGGCGGGCCAGGACGGCGAGGGGGCGGTGACGGGTGTTGGCACTCCTTACGGCCTACAGATAAATCCGCAAGCGGACGGATACCGATGTAGCTTTCACCCGGGAGTATTCCAAGGTATCGATTTCCACGGGGAACGAGAAGTGAGCTAATTCTAAACTAAGCTGTCCAAGGGTTATGGAATGGGATGGATGAAGTGGATGACAACAACAAAGAGGGAAGAGAAGCGATGAGAGAGTAGAGAGGGTACGAGTCTGATAGAGGCACTCTACCGATTAACTGAGCGGATAAGATGGTACAGATAGATACTTGATTCGGGACAATAGAACCTATGACACGCAGAAAGGGATGAGAAGGGGTGTCACCAATCCTACACTCTGGGATCCTGCAGGCCGAGACGAACGTAATAGACTACGTATGCCGTATAGGGCTGTCACCACCTAACGGATACCACCTCCGTAGACTCAGGGACAAACTAAGTTAACCTCAAGTATAGGCACCACGCCTACACTAGTCGGTTAATACTTATCTCCTATAGAAAGACAAGCACCCAAGCCAAGCAACCAGTCTACAATTATACCAATCAACTAAGCATTGAGCGAAGAACCAGCAAGTTAATAAAAGTAGAACTGACTGCTCAATTAATCAGGAAGAGATACAAGAGTTACCAGACACGACCCGGATGTCACTCGAAGCAGAGCCGCATCCGTAGAGGTACAACTGGAAGAGGGGGCCGACACTCTGGCTCCTCTCCGGACGCTCACCTCCCCTCTCTCCCTATCTTCTAAGTATGAAAGTGGCAGAGCTTCGCTAAGGAACTTCTCTCTTGTGTTGTGTGTTGAAACATGTGCTAGGGGCTTCAATTTATAGTGGCCAAGGGCGGTTGGAGGTGGAGCAGCGGCCAAGGCACCGAGAGGCGGTGCCCGGCTGGTTCGGCCGAATCTCCCGGTTCGCCCGAACCCAGGAATTCGCCCGAACTGTCACGTTGCACCGCCTTGGTGCCGAGGAGGTGCAGAGGTGGTGCAGCTCTCGGGGCGGTTCGGTTGAATGGAGGCCTTCGGTCGAATTGAGGCCTTCGGCCAAACTGGGCCTGTGGCCCAGCAACGCTCCCCTGTGCAGCCTCTCCCTCCTGGACCTTCTGGGTTGCGTCATCTTGATGTACTTTGTGTTGTCTTGGCCCAGAGGTGACGTGGCGGTAGTCCACATGGCATGCTCGGTCATTGTCTGGTTGTTGCTGGCGTGGATGGCCTTCCGATCGTGCTTCGCGTCGTATACGGCTAAGGGGGGTAACCGGCCGAATCGTGTCGTTCAGTCGAATCGGTTAGTTCCGACCCCAATAGCACGTATTTGTCGTTAATGTACATGTACAAGTGAAACACACCAAAACTCATGAAACTTTATTAGAAGTAAACCTAAGTGCATGGAATGTTGCATAAAGCCTCTTTTATTCCCGAGTATTGGTGGTCGAAAACGAGCCGTAACGACCGCCAACAACGGGGCCGACGGCGAGGGCGGTATGGGAGCAGCGTGGCGAGGGCGGCGGCGACGGGGCCGACGGCGAGGGCGGTCAGCGGCGGTGGTGGAGCTGGCGAGCAGGGCCCAGGCGCGGCGCGACGGTGGGGCGGCGGCCGAGCGCGGTGGGCCCAGGCGACGGCGGCCGAGCGCGGCGGGGCGGTGGCCAGCGTGTCGGGCGGGCACCACGGCAGGCGGTGGGCGGTTGCAGCGCGCATGGGCCCCACGCCATGTCGGCCCTTAGCGTGGCCTCGCCATCCCGCTAGGAATGGCGCAGACATGGGGCTCCGGCATTTTATCGTGGCCTATCCCAGGCCCCGGTGCAGCTCTCTATCCCGATAAACACTCCTGCAAGAGTGGATCCCAGAGCCCAGTGCGGAGAGCCTAAGGAGCCTGCACTACCAGACTTGAATTTCTAGTTGATGCAACTCATTTTGGATACTAATGACTAATTGTAGTGATGCATGCATACCATAAAAACACATGTTTGGCTACTATTATGGATAACAGTGATGCTTGTGTGGATATCCGTAAACTACATATGTAGGTGCTTCTATGGATATCTGTGATGTTTGAAATGACAAGTGAATATATTGTGTTTTGAATCTCTATTTTTTGATGGGAACAGGGAAGAACCTTGACTATATATATATATATATCGTGGGGTATTTTCGGAAATTTTGACTTAGATGACACAGTTTAGCAAGTTCAGAGACTTAAAATATGCATTTTGAGAGTTCGAGAACCTAGATGACACCACAAGACAAGTTTAATGACCGCTCTTGTATTTTACTCTACATTGTGTAATGGCATAGAAGGGATCATATGCTTGAAATTTGCTCAGGGTAGTATTGTCCTTTCACCCTATATTTAACAGCACTGTTAGTGCTTTACAACGGCAATGGCATAGAGGGGATGCAAAATTAGAATTAATGGCGCTGAGAAGATAGTATAATTTTTGATGGCACGTAAGGGATATGTATATTTTTTGATGATACACAGAGAATTTTCTCAATTTTTTCTCCGACGCTGCTGCCTCTTGGAACTGGATTGAGCAAAATACTCCTTCGGTTTTTTTTACGGGACGAACTTTTGGCAGCGCAGGCTCAATTTGCTCAACCTGAATTAGTTAACAACTACTGTAGTATTAATTTTCAAAAAAATGTTTAACGACTATTTTGTAATTTAGTTATTACGAATGGTGATAATTGATTAGCAAATAGAAAGTTCAATACAATTTGGTGGTGCCGATTGTAGGGTTACACCATGGTGACCTTTTTTAATTTAAGATTTGATGATAAAAAAACCGTCGGTTTGTTTCATCATATATGCTATGACCCTTTTGTTTCCCGTCGCAACTACCTTTATGAATTGTCGTAGCTAAGAAAAAATATAGCATGATTAAATAACTGCGGAGAAGCAAATGGTCACAGGAAGTTGCGGTACAAATTAAGGTAGTGTTTGGTTCGGAACCGGGAGCGGTAGTGTTAACGTAAACACATACCAGCGCTGTCCATTGCCATGTGAGTCTCTAAGAGATTAGCTAAAAAGACTAGTCAAATTTACTGATTTAGCTACTCTCAAAAATAGATTTGACTAACAAATAACAGAGTAATCCAACAGATTCTGTAAAGATGGCCAGTGAGGTAGGCTAGCTAAAAATAGCTAGTGAATGAGATGGGATAGAGAGCCACTAAATTTGGAGAGTTATTTACAGAGTTTGTTGGAAACGTTTTATGATAATTTAAGTACCGTGTCAAAGAAAAATAAAATACAACATTTATGATAATTTAAGTACATTTCTAGAGCTTTAAAGCTACAAATACTTAGGCAAATTCAATAGTTCAAAACAAGAGTATGGCATTGTTTCTGGACAGTTGAGCTGCAGATCTTGTCCCAGCTTCTGGATAACTCCTCACTTTCTTTGATCGTCATCTGAATAACATAGGGAAAAAACACAAACATGAGACTCACTCCATTATGATAAATAATGAAAGAACTGCTCACAAAGCACTTCATATTAACATACTTGCAAGAGGATTAATGAAGTTCTTACCGAGAAACACAAAAACACACACTAGAGGATTACTGTTGCAAATATTATCTGAAAATAGCACCACCTGAATAGTCTAGTAGAATATTTATATTTCCTAACTGAAAATGAACTAATAGCATATCATAATTGAGAAAATGAACACCACTGATGTTGGCACTTAACACCACCAACAGCCAAGGTAATCAACAAGAAAACCACACAAGACTTGAGGAAGAAGATGAACTTGAGCTCTGGTCACACACACACGCAGCTGCAGCTCTGCTGCTGTTGTTCCCAGTGGAATGTGATAGGCTGAACTGATTTCCATTGACTTGGGAGTGGATACATATACAGAAAAGGCTACCAACTCTCAACCACCACTACTACTACACCATGCTGCCACTACTTGTGTGGACATGTACTGCTCTCAAGGTTTTAAATGGCGCGCTATTGAATTTAGCGTTTCCCATTTTCTGGACGCTATGCCGCTATTGCGGCGCTATTGCCGCGCTATAGCGGCAGCTTCGCGCTATAGCGGCAGATCACTGCTCACGCTATAGCGCCGCTATAGCTCGCTATTTGTTTCCAAAAAACATGATCATAAATTTATAATTTAATATAAGAATATCTGATAAAGTGATAACTGATAATCAAGTGATTATAACCCAATATTGCACGGGCAATAATCCAACATAAACAAAAGACTAAGGACTTAAGTTCACAATTCACATCACGATCACAAGTTCACAACAAAGCAAAAGAGCTATAATTTGTCAATTCCACATTGGCAGCCAAGACTAAGGACTAAGGACGTAAGGAGCAAAGCAATGATCTAGTATGGATTGTATGGTTCAGCTTCAGCCTCAGAATCAGATAGCATATCAATATCATTGTCATCTTCTCCATCTGGGCCGAATTCACCATATTTGGGAAAAGTGGAAATAGCGCCAGATTTAGCGCGCTATGCCGCTAAATAGCTATAGCGGCGCTTTAGCGCGCTATATCGGCTATAGCGCCAATAGCGTGAAAAGGCACAATAGCTTCGCGTTGGTTCTGGTTTGGCGCTATAGCGGCGCTATAGCGCGCTATTTTTTTCGTGGACTACTCTACATCTACCAACTATTGGCACTATAGCCATACTCTAGTAGATACATGATTTGTCACCAACTTGCTGACTTTGCAAGTGTCCAGCCGAGAGACAGAGGGAGAGTGACAGAGAGCAGCAGCAGATTTGGTTCAACAACTGATGCCTGAAAAAATTATGCATCCAGTTCTAGATTTTAACAGCAGTAAGCTAATCAAGCACACAAAAACAGAACAAGAAATTAGCATATATATGGATTTCTCAAGCTATCATAAACCATGACTCCCCCTAATTACATGCACATAACTAGCGAAACCACAAAACAGTAGTAAAAAAACACAATAGCAGATATGACATAGTCAAGTAGGATGCATCCAACCAAAACAGTACTAAAGAAGATAAAAAACATGGACCTGGTATCTTTTCAGCAAGTACACTTTCCAGAACAGAGCAATAACCATTCTTAAACCCTCCTTCACCCTTCCATTTTGGATCTAAAGACAGCTCATATAGTGCCTTGATCAACTCATCATCCTCAAAATAGGTCCAGAGCCTTTTATTTTTCCCTCTTCCGCGTGCAGCAGTTGAGCTTATAGATTGATTCATAACTGCAACAAGTGATTATGCTAATTAGCTTGGAAATCATTCGTATAGAAAAAAAATACTTAGAAATTTAGAAACAAACATTCCAAACAATAAATAATCACCTAAAAAAGTTACACACCTTAATTAGATCTAGAAGATCTATATCTATTATACATTTCTTGAGCAAGACTATTGCGGAAATCGGTCCATTCATTAGATGTTGATACAGATGTGATAAATTCCGGTTCACTGATTTCCCCTTCCATAACTTCAAACGATGTCGGCATATCTGGTTCTGATTCCTCACTCTCCATGGGGTCTATAGGCATCTTTTGCAAAATTAAGTTGTGCAACAATGCACATGACATTATAATTCAACATTGAGTCTTGACTGGGAAATATGACGCAGATCTTAAAATCGCCCAACGACCTTTGAGTCTTCCGAAAGCCCTCTCAACAATATTCCTAGCTCTAGCATGGCACAAGTTAAAATACTCCTCTGCACTATGTGGTGGATTTTGAGCCATGAAACCTCCTAAATGGTACCTTTGACCTCGATATGGCGCTAGAAAGCCATTTGCGTTTGTGTAGCCAGCATCAACCAGATAGTAGCAACCTTAACATTAAAAGAACAACAATCAATTTAAATAGAAAATAATTGTGTCTACATAATTTTTTTTTTCAAAGTGAAGGGGCCCAACTCAGCCTTGAGGGACACGTAAACCATCTGGTCTTGAGATAGCATCTCGAAGCACACGGCCATCATGCGCAGAACCCTCCCAACCAGGTAGCACATAGATAAATTGCATGTCCGGTGCACAAACACCTAAAACGTTTGTCACAACATCTCCTTTTCTTGACCTATACCTCCCCTTCAGCTTAGTTGGAACAGTAACTTTTACATGTGTACCATCCAATGCACCCAAGCAATTCTATCCAAATAAAACATAATATCAGTTATATACACCTATTTGCATTAGTTTAAAGTGGGACTCTCTAGTTACAAGTTCTGTACCTTAAAATGTTTCCATCTGTAATCTGTGCAGTCCTCAGGTATAGGTTCTGGTGCCTTAAGCAGAAACTGGTGAAGCTTGAGAATAGCTAGGAGGCATGAATTAAAGTTTCTACTAACTGTCTCACCGCTTCGCAAGAAAAAACTTCCAATTGTTCTATTCTTCAAATGGTGAGCCAATGTATATAAAAAAGCTGCTACTATCTCCTCCAATGGTGTATTTCTTGAGCCCCTCAATCCACCAACATCTCTAAGCATCTCACACAATGTAAAAAAAGTTCTCCTATCCATGCGAAGCTCACTTATACACTTAACATCACTCGCACGAATAAGATCATACATACGTTCACTTCTAAGCTCCCTAGTTTTTATTCTCCTTTCTATTTTCCAACACTTCCATTTATATGACAGTACTAACAATGCCAAGATATAATAATACATAATCACAATGACAAATGCCATATTCCTAAGGGTCAAATTTCTCTTCCGCTTTCGTGTAGTTAATGGCAGACGGGCCATAGTGCTGTTCAAAGTTAGTACAGTAAAAAATTAGAATGTTACCTAACTAAAGACTAGTGAGAATAATATAATGGTGTTCAAAGAATTTTCAAATATAGTTCACATCAGATAAGTTTAGGAATAACTATCATGAAGTTTAGGAATAAGTAATCATCACTTGAAGCAAGCTGATCAAAATTTTTACCTAGAACACATCAGATAATTTGCTACTCCGCTCTTAATGACATAAAAGGGAAGGCCATTCAAAGAAAAAGATAGGATTTCCTATGATCACATCAGATAAGTTGCTACTCCATTCTTTTTTAGAGCACACATAGTTTCTAAACAACAGATAATATTGCTTCTATCATAAACCGTCTCTTATCCACTAATTACATGCACATAACTAGCGTTCCCCAACAGCAGCAAAAGATAGATGAGCACATAAATATAGCTTATGGCAAAACTACAACATTGAAACATGTATGATTTCTCAGCTATAAAATTTAGGTGCCTCAAGATTAATACATTAATTTAATGAATGTGAGAAAGCTCATATCAACAATTGCACATGAACAAGTTCCAGAAACTAAAAAAAAAACACAATTCCAAATATGAGATAGTCAAGTAGGATGCATCCAACCAAAACAGTACTAAAGAAGATCAAAAACATCCTAAGCATCTGAACAAGGCCTACAGGACAAGGACATACACCTTCCACATCGATGTGGAAAAACGAGAAAGGGTCGAAAGGGGAGGGAGACACACACACACCTTACAAATTCTCCTCCCGGCCGATTCCTTTCCGATCCAATTGATTCACATCATCTTCTCCCCCGCTCTCCCTCGCTGAGCTTTTCTTTTGCTGTCAAAATCAAGAACACAAGGGTTAGGATTTGGGAAAAGGCTGGGATGGAGCAGGTGAGAATAGTCAGCTTTATTGGGCAACAATTATGGGACCATAAAGACTTTTCTCACAAGAGATGAAATTTCCTAAGGAGCTGAACAAGGCCTACAGGACAACAGTTTTCCTCGGCAAACACTGCACATCATCTAAACAGCTAGCTGAACACAAAATCATGAATTATTTGGGCCTGATTTGAACTGGCAGATATATTGAACACACGCACAGAGCTAGGCATGTTCAACTCCCAAAGAAAAGGTTCATAGGAGAAGGAAGAAAACACAAACCTTACGGATCCTTCTACCCTATCTGATCCCTTCCTGATCCAATGGACGCATGCCGTCTTCTCCTCTTCCCCGCTCACAAATCTGTCAAAATCAAGAACACAGGGGCATTAGGGTTTGGCGGAAGGTTTGAAAGGAGCGGGATGCAAGGGGAAGAGGGAGATGGAAAGGGGTCCTCACCGTTGCATCGACTCCTCGCTGGCGAAATCTTGGAGTCCTCGGATGCGCCGGTAGCTGCCTCGACGGAGACGTCTTAGAGTCACCCGATGCGGTGAGCAGTTGCCTCACCGGAGGGGCTGCGGGGAGAGGGAGGGAGTTGCGAGGGGCGGCGGGGAGAGGGAGGGAGTCGCGAGGGGCGACGGGGAGAAGGGGTGAGGGGCGACAGGGAGAGGGCGGCGCGGGGAGATGGACTCGCGAGGGGGAGACGGGAAAGGGATCGGATACCGGGCGTGGAGGGCGGTATCGAGTTTCTATGGGAGGGTATCCGTTTACGGTGCGATCCGTTACGGAGGAAAGGTACCAAACATCATCAAACGGTATCCGATAACGATGTAAACGGATCACGCCCCAGAAACCGCGAACCAAACAGCTCCTAAGAGAATACCATAAATGAAAGCCCTCGATACAAGATTATTAACTAGGCAAATTTCAACTATCTTGGGATTATTTACAGATTGCCAAACTCTCCTCGTTCAAAGTAGTACGACGTCACACAATACGCCTTGTTAGCTGGTAAGAAAAATAGAGTAAAATACACAAAGGGTCCTAAACTTGTCATACGATGTCATTTAGGTCCCTAAACTTTTAAAATGTATTTTTGTATCCTCGAACTTGTCCAGGTGTGTCATTCAGGTCCATAATCTTTCAAAATATACTTTCAAGTCTCCAAACTTATCCTAACGTGTCATCCGAGTCCCCAAACTCTCAGAATGCAGCAGAAAATAGAGAGATCTAGTGCTAGAATTAGGAGGACTTCACTTTATCGCGTGTTTGGACCAGTGATGATACCCATGAGGTCATGACAAGTTTATGAAAATATATTTTTAGAAGTTTACGGATCTGTATGGCACATTTTTACAAGTTGGAGGACTTAAAAATATGCTTTGATAGTTTAGGGACCTAAATGACATATTAAGATAAGTTTAGTGATATAAAAATGTATTTTGAAAGTTCAGAGACCTAGATGATACCTCGATATAAATTTAGGGACCGTCCGTGTATTTTATTCGAAAAAATATGAGCCATTTGGTTGAAAGCCACGTTCCTCGAATATTGCCACAAAACAAAGATGTGGCATATTTTGTCATATAGGTGAGGTCTCATACACCACACCCATATGGAGATGCAACCAAAATAATTTGTCATAAGTTTTTTCTTCACCGTAAGTTCGGCAACAAAGCATGTTAACACCAGAATTGGTTGGGACAGAGGGGGTGATATGCTTTCCACTCCTATAATTGCAATGCATCGCATAATTTCTTATATGCAGAAACGGAAGATTTTGAGCAAAGGGGAGGACTTGGTCAGGACAGAGGGGGTGATACAGCTTTTAGAGCTTCAATTATCTGCATTGCGAGAACGGGCGTGTAGCCCAGTGGCAAGTGCTCAGGTGGGAGCGCTGCCCGCCCGGGTTCGATCTTTGGATCGAGCTCCGGGTGTCTCACCGAGGATTTATTCCTCCAAATTATTTCGTGCAGGTCCTGGATACTCGCATGAAGTCACAATAGAATTACGATGTGCTCGTTGTCTACGGAGCTCGTGGAACTTTGGTGATCTCCGAAAGGACGTTTAAGGTGTATAGGTTATAGCTTCTAGAGGTGTGCGTGTGTAGTGGTATAAGTGTGTTGTGTAGAGTACAGATACTACAGCTTGTATACTTAGATGTCCAGGCTAAAAAAAACTATCTGCATTGCAATCTGAAGAAATACCAGAAGAGCAAGAAGATGTTTCGACCGACAACATCAACGAAGAGCATCCATAAAAATGATTTTTGTAATCTATGCTTCAATAGCTCTATCTAGTTTTTCTTGTTAGCTTGTAGTCTGAACTTAGAGGGGGGGGGGGGGGGGTGTTCGAGGGTGGAGCAAGGGCTTACATCCTGCAAAATGTAACGTCCACTGTACTCAAACCTTTGTAAAGCCGGTATCCCGAGCTAATTATGCTTTCTATAAAAAACGGGGCTAATAGGTCTTTTGGTCTAAAAAAACAAAGCATGTTAACACTACACCATCTGTGAGGCCGTGATTAAATGGGCTTTTTTTCATCACGAGTTAGGATGATGGGCCGAGAGTATATGCGCATGACAAGTGAGTATGCTAAACAATCAAACACATTGTTAACTCTGTCGAAAACGTATCTTGTAACTACAAAAAAAGCCCTGGTATTTATCTAGACGGTAATCACTTTGTCATATACCAATATTACAATCATCTAGTTTTAAAGACATTTGTAGATTTGACATATCATCTCGTCTATCTACTGTACGCATGATGAACCAGGCCCTCCAAGGAATGAGGTCGTCTCTGAACAGTGGCGACAAAGGCCTCGAAGCATGACTTCTTCATTGGTAATTTAATTTATTTAGGTTAATTGTACTCGTGGCTCCTGCTCCTCGCCATCGACGAGGTCACCTGAGAGAGGGTGGCAATGGGAAAATTTGGGAGACGAGGCAAGTGCCAGACATACTGCCAGAGCCTGGTTCGTAACTTCAGCCTGTGTAGGCTTCCCTCATGCTCAATTCCTAATGAGAATCTTTGAATGCATATGTAGTTTCAAGCTAGGCAACCGATACTTTGGGCCAGAGATAGCATGGTATATTGGTATATCTACTTGCTAGGTCGTACACTTGTACCCCTACAGGCAACGAGAATGGTCACTTCAGTGCTGCACTGAACATGAGCTCCGCAGTTGACGTCGTCAGGGTCATTCTAGCGCCCAAAAAAAAACAGGTTTTCGCAGGAGGTGTGTGTGTGATTCTGAAGCGCCTTGCCGATTCGTGATTGCCTGGTAACCAGCAGAGTGTAATCCTACTCCTGCTATCATTCAATCGGTAATTCCCCGGCGACAACGATCGGCCTTCAGATCGGCACAAGCCCGTGTCAGAGGGGCGTATATTGGATCGGAAAAGGTCCATTCCACACCCCTCAACTATCTATGCTGTCCGATTTTTAACCCTTAACCGTAAAATCAGATATTCGACACCCTTCAACTTTTCAAACCATCCAATTTACATCATTTGATGGTTTTGATGGCGGTTTTTCTGACATGACGCCACGTTTGCTGTCCCACATGGTGCCACATCAGCCATAAAGGGCGTAAATTGAACTGATTTTATAGTTCGAGTGGTAAACTAGACTTTATCAAAACATATATAAATATATATTTATTCTTACAAAATAAATATAATTAAAAAAATACTAAAATCTAATTCAGTCTTAGAAAATCTGTTTTAGCTCAGAAAAATATAGAATCAATTTTATATATTTTTTCTAATCATGCTATACTCCCAACCAGACACTAGGGACCAGTAAATAGACACCAAAAGGTGATCGAAATAACTCCCAACCAGGCACTATAAGAGTAGGGTGTGGTTTTAGAAAAAAATATAAAACTAGTTATATATTTTTTGAGCTAAAACAATTTTTTTATTAATTTTCTACAACTGAACAAGACCGTACTATTTTTATTACATATGTTCTCTAAGAAAAAATATTTTTCTGTAGCATTTTTGATAAAGTTTAGTTGACCCCCTCGAACTATCAAAGTAGAGCAATTTACCCCCTTAGGGGTGACATGGCGCCACATAGGACGGTAAACATGGTGCCACATCAGCGAAAACCACCATTAAAACCACCAAATGGTGTAAATTGGACTGTTGGGAAAGTTAAAGAGTGTCGAATATCTGGTTTTGCGGTTAAGGGTTAAGAATTGGATAATGTTGATAGTTGAAGGGTGTGGAATGTTTTTCCTATTGGATCCGGTAACTGCTTACATGGGCCTGCAAGACTAGTTTCAAAAGAAAAACCAGGGCAGGCCCGGGAGGTGTTGTAATGGGCCTAAAATGGGCAGGACGGGAACGAGAAGCCTCTCCGTCGCCTCCTCTCCGATACGGTGGCGTCGGCGACGGGCGTGGCCAACCGCCCAACCCCACCAGAGGAAGGAATCGCAATTATTGCTGTGGATGACGGGTTTCCGCGTCGGTCCCATGGTGGTGAGATGAGAGTCTCCATCGTTTCTTTTCTTTCCCCACCCAGCCACCGCTTGGGCCTCCGGGCATCCGGCGTCTTCCACAATAATGTAATGTAATCCTCCCATGTCCCATGCATCCGGGCATCCGGCAGTCCCACTTCTTTCCATTTGGGGCGTAGGAGTCGCACGCGATTGCTGAACGTGATGGCACAATCTTATCTTCCTTCTCGAGATATATATACCCCATTACATTCACAAACAATCCGCCGTAGAAGCGACCGGAAAAAAGGGCTAGCCGAGGTGAGTGAGAGCATCTAGCTAGCTAGTAGGCGTCGCGTAGCCACGGCAAAGGCGACGAGGGCTGTTACTTCCAACTTTTCAAATTTTCTATCGACGTCACGTTGAAACATTAAATATAGCAAATAATGTATGTATGGAGCATTAAATATAGATAAATAAAAAACTAATTACATAGTTTTGATGTACAAGATAAGACGAATTTTTTTAGCCTAGTTAGATCATGGTAAGACAATAATTACCACAAACAAACGAAAAGAGCTACAATACACTACAATGTTTAATATGACTCTTTTTATCCATTTTCATGGATCTAAACATAGCCAAGCCAACGAGTAATAAGCGGAGACTTTTGTAGTGACCCGATCACCACGCCCCGTCATTCCTTTTCCTTCCGCCGGGACTTATCCACTCGGCGTCACATGCATCCATGCCGTCATTCACTTTTTGGCATGCATACATACATATATAATATATATATATATATATAGTGCTAGTAGTAACATAATTATTCGTAGCACCGTACCACACTCATTTCACTATGCAATATATATAGTCACCCCTCCGCTTTCCGCTTTGTTAATCTGTCAGTAATAATGCCATGCATGATGCATGTCCATTTCCATCTAGTTTACTCAATGTGTGTTTTGTTGTATGATAAAAAACATATAAATTAGTTCAGTCTAATGCGTCCTTTTCTTTTGGGGTCAATTTAGGCCTTGTTTGGATCCCAAATTCAACCCCCAAATTCCACTATGCAAAAAGAAGATTCCCATCACATCAAAATATCGGCACATGCATGGAGTACTAAATGTAGATGAAATAAAAAACTAATTACATAGTTTTGTTGTACTTTACGAGACAAACATTTTAAGCCTAATTAATCAATGTTTGGATAATTTTACAAATACAAACGAAATGCTACAGTCCTCCAATGATTAGAAACTCCCAAATTAGGAGCTCCCAAATTGGGATCTAAACAAGGCCTTACTCCGACCGCACACCACTTTCTTTCCAAGTTGGTAAGTTTCCCTTTCTGTTCACTAGAACATGAAGCGTGCTTTGCGCGCCGTATCATCAATCTAAATCTATGCAACAAAATAATTTTACTAAATTTATCACTAAAATTTGAAGTAAATTGACTTAGGAAAAACCAACAATAATTTACTTGTTTTTTTAGAAAACAACAATTCACATTTTGACATAGAGGAAATGCATATGTACAAAAAAACCTTTATCAAAACAGTAACGGGAGAATTGGAGCTGTTGTGTATCATATATTATATGGTATATATCATGTAACCAAAATGGTATTTGTTGGTCAAGCTCACGCTTGGCTATAATCATTATGTGAATGTAGCTAAGGCCTCTTGAGCAGTGGAATCTGTTTTTTTTTCTTTTAGCAATTCATGATTACTTCAATTCCAAACCTTTCGGGAGAAATAGCAGAAATCAAAAGAGAACATTTTATCTATGACTCTAGCCACTACACCACGACAATACCGATTTGGCCAGCCTCAAGAACCTGATAATAGCACAACGGCTTTGAACGGGCTCATCTTAGATGAGGTGTTGCAGACATGTGCAAATCTAGTGGCGTTGTAATATGTCTCCATTGTTCTTCATAGAGCTTGATGTGCTATGATGTCATGCTGCACACAGCAAAGAGTGAGGTGTAAACACATACTCAAATACTAAAAGCTATGCGCATGCACATATCGTAGGCCATCTTTTCAAAATGACCATATACCAGAAAACAAAATACCTTCAGTCTCCACAGCAAGTCTTTCACAATCATAATCCGTCGGTAACCAATTCAGATTAGGTTTCAATTTACATACATAATAGATAGATATCAAGTGAAACCATGGAGCACTTACTGGACAATTTAAATGCTTGTCCTTTGAGCTTATTTTTCAGAAGTAACCTCCTTACATTTGGATCAGGTAGTGGCACATATATTCTTTTTACCTGTTGACAAGATTCAAACAGTGGCATTCAAACTATAGAAAACTTAAGGCAGCATAGTAAAGCACTAATGAGAAAATAAGTGCACAGCACTCCGATGTTCCAAGGCCCATCTACCACCTCCTGACTCGTTCACTGAATAAAACAGTAACATAACAGAATAATGATACTACAGTTTGGCTGAATTACATGTCGCATCACCAGTATGATAGGCAAACTACCCAATCCTCAAAGTATATTTTTCGGATGTATGCACATAACTTATTTTCAACATAAATAGGTCGTTCTATAGAAGCTACCTAGCCATCCAATTCACTAAAAAAATATTGGCAAACACAAGAAGTTGTTATTGTAACTTGTGAAAGTGAGATTGACACAGTTTCACAAAAAAAATCAAGTTACCACAATAGACTGAGGCAAAAGTGTTTCAAGAAACAGGTGCAGCTTTCATGGAGGATAAACTCTGAGCCCAACAAAAAGCAGTAACACTCCATATATGGTCGGGATAAATCTTACCAGTCTTCGAAGAACAGCATCATCCAACTCTTGAGGTTTATTAGTAGCCCCTAGACAAATAATTGTCATCAACAAATATAGACAAAAATAAAAAGATAATTCAGTATTAGAAAAATATCAGTATGCAGATAATGCCTTGTCAAATAAAAACAACATTTTGGTAACGCAAGAAACAACTATTAGTTTGAAGGGTACTTTTTATTTAATAAAAATATAACCGAGAAAATGCAGACACTAAGAGCTGACAAGGTAAACCGTTCCGTATTAATTAGACTGAATTACTGATGGCAGCTCATATAACAAGGTCTATGACGTCGGATGTTGCTTCATAAATACCACCTGAAGAAGCACAATGTTCGCAAGTCATAGTCTGAAAGTGCATCTAGGCACTTATGTGTTTTGGTGATTTATATGACAACATGATTCGTGATCTAACTTGTTTGCTTAAGCATATGAGCAGGTTTTATTCTTATGAATATTTGCGTAATATAATTATTGGTAAGAATATATACTTGACATTGGCTCTAAATGACATGAAAGCAAGCAAGTGTGTTTGATCCCATGATGCAAAAGATGAGCAATGACAAGAGAATAGAAATGACAAATTAGACAAGATTTCTATGCATATTAGTTGGTCTCATTTAGTAGAAGCTTGTCAAAACAAAATGGGACAATCTACATGAAGAAATTGGAATTCCTTTGATCTTGGTCCATAGTAGTGGTTATAAATAAAATGAGATATGATTCTTTGGATAGTATGTGGTCTCATCTAGTAGAAGCTTATCAAGACAAAATGGGACAATCCACATGAAGAAATTGGAATTCTTTTGGACGTAGTCCATGACATTAGTTACATTCATGATGAGACATGATCTTATGGATATTATATGGTCTCAAGTACATGAAAGCCTACGGACAAGTGATTTGACAAAGACAACATACAAGACAATATTGAATATATTTCGGGTTAATTTAATACATGGATTTCAATATGGTTTTCATGATGATGCAAAGCAAAGCGAAACTTAAAGTGGCAAGATATGATGAAAAGGATCAAGCTAGACGGGAGTGAAATTCCAAGCAAAGAGAAGGGCAAGTTGGTCTTGTAGCCGAGGGACTTTGTTAGGGAAAGTCTAGCATCTTAGTTTGATCTCTATACTTCAATCAAGCCGTATCAAGTGAAGCAATGTGAAGCATCTCATCATTTATGGATCATATTTTGGAATGACTTATGAATTGGTTCATACACTTGGAAATTCTAAACCCAGCTCAAGATTGGATTTTCTCAGCAACAAAGAAAGGTTGTATGCCCTCAAAGTTGAAATTGACAAGTATGGCATGAATGAAGACATTGAAGCTCAAATAGAAGACTTAATTTGTTATTTATTTTCTTGAGTATAGGAATGCCGTACTATCAAGAGGGATGCAACAATTAGTTGTTTAGACCACACCAAAAAGTGCTCATAGGTCAACCCATGAGAGATAGCCTTGTGAGAGGAGTCCTTTGGGGACGTAGTGTGCTGACTCTACCCAAACCGGTCTGACCGGTTTGGGAAACCGGACTGACCGGTTTTAGAGCTCGGAGTGCTAACGGCTAGTTTCATTTGAAAACCGGTGACATAACGGCTAGTTTTTGGGTGTGGGGTATTTATACCCCTTGGCCCTCTCCTTTGAGTGCTGCTGGTTCCCTTGCTTCTCTTGTGCGCCCAGAACCTTCTTGAGCACCAGCAAGCTCTCCCCAAACATCTCTTTGTGAGATTAATAGAAATTTGGTTGTATCTTTGGATTTGGGTTGAGAGGCTAATTGTGTGTGAGCTATTGCAAGCTAGTAAGAGCTAGCTAGATCGGTGAAGAGCAAATCCTTACCTTGAGCACTTTCGGTGAAGTCTAGCAACCATTGAAGCATTTGTTACTCTTGGAGGTGAAGCCTCCTAGACGGCTAGGCGTTGCCGGTGAGCTACCGTATTTGTGGTGAGCCACGGATTGTTTGTAAAGGCCAGCCCTGCCTCCTTCGTGGGAAAAGATCACAATTTAGTGGAATCGAGGAAAGTGGCTAGGTGTGTATAAGCCCGCCTTTCGTAGGCCCTCAACGGAGACATAGGATTCATCGTGCCTTGGTGGCAGCCTTAGTGGCAGCGGTGAATCTGAACTTCGGGAAACAAATCATCGCGTCTCTCATTTGGTTTGCCTCACAAGTTCAATTCTAGCATTTACATTTGCTTCCACTTTGATCTACTTGGTTGTGCTTTATTTGTGTGTAGGGGCATAGTGAACCTGCTAGAAATCATCTACAGAAGCTATTCATCAAGTTTGGTTTGTGCTAGAACTCGTAGAGGGGATAAATTGCATTGTTGTATTTCTCTGCCAGAAACCGGTCTGACCGGTTCGGAAACCGGTCTGACCGGTTTCAGTACAGATTGTGTGTAAAATTTTGATTAAGTGCAGATTCACCTATTCACCCCCCTCTAGGTGACATCAAGGTTCTTTCAATTGGTATCAGAGCTTGGCCTCACATCCAAGCTTAACCGTCGTGAGGAAAGATGTCGACTTCGTGTGAGGTAACCTTTGAGCCACTAGCTTGTGACGTCTCAAATTATTTTACTTGGTCTGCTCATGTTCTTCATGATATTAGGGTCATGGGTCCTACTCTTGAGCGAGTGGTAGTTGGAGGCATCCATCGTCCTAACGTTGATTGGATCAATTCGTCCAATTTAACCAAAGACGAAATGGATTGCCTACAACTCAATGCTCTTGTCACTAACTTCTTGTTTAGTGTTATGAGCCAAGGTGTGAAGGAACTTATTCTACAAGATGAAGCGACTCTAGTAGATGTTCATCTTATTTGGTCTCAACTTGAAAAATTATTTGCAAACACCACAAGCGACAAGAAAGAGCATACAAGAACCAAGTCACATGAGGAGTGCTCTACATCAGCAACAACATGCACTGAGCCTCATGTGACAACCACAAAGGAGCTAGAGAACCAAGATTGTGCACCTTCTGTCTCACTGCCAAAACCGGTCCAACCGGTTTCTGAAACCGGTCTGACCGGTTTGGGCAGAAGAGCCGCAGCTAGTTGCAAGAAGGGCGGCCGACGCCGTGCAAGCAAAATCTCAAGCGCAAAAGCAATGACATTCTCCAGTGATGAGGTGACGAAGTGCCACAAGACCGAAGATGACAAGAAGGCCGAAAATTCAAAGGATGCAACTATCCAAGCTCTTACCGAGGAGCTTGAGAAAGTCAAACTCATGAACGCCTCCTTGGTCTGTAAGTATGATGTTGTGGTTGAGGAATATGCTTGTGCCGCTGACTCTCTTTCATGTGTAGCTTTCTTGAAGAAAGAAAATCAAGTGCTCAAGAAACAATTTGGTTTGCTAACTAGTGAGCATAAGAAACTACAAGCAAAACATGATGAACTCACGTGTTCTCATGAAGCGCTTGTAGAATCATAGGCCTTGCTAGAGATAGCTCATGAGGTTGTAATGACATTGGTAAAATCATTCAAACCTCAATCTCACAAATGCACATGCTCACAAATTCAATATAATTTATCATGTGCTAACCCATGTTGCTCTCAAGCAAAACGCTCTTGGTATGATGAAGTGCTTGTAGAGTCGTGTGATGACCTCATTGCAAAGGAAAATGAAGAACTCAAGCAAGAGGTGGAAAGACTCACAAAGAACTTGACAACTCTCAAAGGCAAGAGCAATGCACAACCTTCTCAAGATAACCGTGAGATCATGGTGAACAAGCTTGAGAAGGGATCAACCGTGCAAAGCTCTTACATAAATCAAGTCAAGTCCCACACAAGCCAAGAGCAAGCCGAAAAGGGAAAATTGGCTCACATCAAGTGCTCCAACGAGAAAGAAGGCAAGACTACTCTCTCCAAGAGACAAAGAAATATTGAGAAAAGGAGATGCTTTGGGTGTCTTGAGAGAGGACATGAGATTGCATCATGTCCAAGTAAAGTGGGGTCTCACCCAAGGGAATCCGGGAGTTCAAAACCAGATATTCCGGTGTTGACCGGGAAGCCCCACATCAAGCTCAATAAAGGTTTTCTCAAAGCCCAAGCAAGATTCAATGGAGAAGTGGCTACCAAGCAACCCAAGAAGAAGGCAATAAATGTTAAGCACAAGACATGCTTCTCATGTTGGGAAAAAGGACATCTTGGTAAAGACTGTCCTAATGGTAAAATTTCTAAACCCAACCGTGTCCATACTAATCATACGAAGCTTGGGAACACCCCAAATGTCTCTTGTCCATCCAAGATGATTCATTCTCCAAAGAATGGCACAAGAGCTATTTGGGTCCCTAAGCATTTTGGGACTAACCTTGTCGGACCCAACATAAGTTGGGTATCAAAGCATGTTTGATGAGATGGTAGGAACCAATAGATGTATTGGAGGCTTGACTTGAACAACAACCATCTGTGATCAAGTATCAAGCCAAGAAAAGTTGCTTCCGCTCCATACTCTATACCCAATGTCATCTCGGTAACATTGTGCCTAAAATGATCATATCTCCGTCACTAGTGCCTTTGGTAGGGTCAAGTATTTCTAAGTGTTGAACTTGTGACACTTGAAAAGTGACCTAGATTATTTTCCTAAATATTGACAACATATGCCATATGGTGCTTCTAATGGCTCTCTAGTAGAGCAATATTGTGTCTAATTGCAGAAAATCAAATACTCCAACCGAAGAAACTCAAGTATAAGTATTCGGCTGCGCACAACCAGAAATTTCCGCCCATACCGGAAATGTCCGTCGCAAATGTCGGATATCGGTTCAAGAATCGGAAATTTCCGGTGAACTGGCATAAGTCTGGCAAAACCGGTCTGACCGGTTTGGCCCAGAAACTTGGGACTTAGCTGTTCATGTGAGAAATGAAGACACTAGTAATTTATTTCATAAACTTCTCACTCTTGGCATATGTGTATCATATTGCTCCCACATAATGGTAAGATTACTTGGCACACTTCATTTGAGCAAGTTATTATGTGCCTTGACCAAATATTGACTTAATCCTCCCATGTCCATAAAAAGACAAAGTGCATGTTCCATATAGTCAACATATGATGCACATATTCAGGGGGAGATTATCTCAATATTTGTGTCTATGAGACTAACGTTTCTTTTAGTTTACTTGTAGTCTCACAATTGAGAGATCATCTCTCTCATATGGAGTTGTCATTTCACTTTATGATCCAATGCGGTAAAATTGTCATATCGTCTACCTTGGGTCTTGTTCTTAACACATATATTGACAACTCACCATAATATAGCCTAAATTCCTTGAATTGATCTTAGTGTTCAAAACTAGTGTGTATGAGCTTATTCTATCCACCTCATCACATATGCACTAGAGATAAGGGAATTTGGTCTATATTGTGAGGTTTCATAATTCATGATTTATTTGTCATCCACCTAAAAGGGGCCGTGGATTATGAAACTAGTTGTTGTGCAAATTAATATTTTTTTCTCTCTTTTGTACAAAATGGCTTATTTCATGAGAGAAGACGTATGGATAAAAATTGATTATATTGCACAACACTTTCAACTAGAGGCAAATGTATGTTTTCCATTCAACTAGTGTTTACCTTGTGCATCTAGGCTTTATATCATGCTAGTGTGTGTATTTGTATGCTACTATATTGAGTTTCCCTCTTGTGTACCAATTAGATATTTGGTTGACATCTTCTTAATATTGACTTAGTGTCAAGTGTTGATTAAACGATGAAAGGTGTGAACCAAATATGCTAACTTGATTCATAACTCAATATAAGCGTATGCTCTTTTGTGACATAGGATAGTTTTTGAAAAATTCCAACTAGCATGATAGGTTAAGTGTGATTTTGAAAATATTTGAGTTTTGATCTTTTGATCCCTATCAATCTATTTGTGACTATAGTTAACTTTGTTTGTTTGATGGCTAGTTACAAATAGTGAGGTTTTCTCTCAAGTCCACAAATCTTTATCCATCCATCCGTCTTTTCAATTGGAGGTTCCATCTCTCTTAGAAGTAATAAGAGAAATTGGTGTTTTTGGAAATCATGTCTCTATCCTTCTAGTTCACATGATCTTTTCTCCTTATCTTGGTTCATATCTCCGACCACTGTTCCAAAACTTCCAACTCTATTTCATAAAAGGATAAAAGCAATATGAGAAAATGGATTTATTGGAGATCTTATCTTTTCTAAAGGAATCTGAGGAATTTGGAAAAGATATGTATCATATACTCCCTCAGATCAAGGGAATATGTTTGCAACTTAAAATCCACTCAAATTTGGCTTTTCTTAGCTGCCTGGGAGAAACCGGTCTGACCGGTTTCCCAAACTGGTCTGACCGGTTTGGCCCAGGAAGTTACCCCACGTGCATATTTACCCCCTCAGCCTATTCTCCCTCCTCCCTCACCCTTTCAACACGAAACTCTTACTACTCCACAGTTTTCACCGCGAGTAACCCCCTCCATGGTGATTTCTTGACTCATCCAAGGAAAAGGGGTGTTCTTGTTCGGATTGGAGTGCCCCTAGGCGGCCTGACTGGATTCCCCACCGGATTTGGATTCAAATCTTCATTCCCTCTCGTTTTCAAGGCTCTCAAGGTATTCAAATGTTCCCATCACCCGATCTACTCTCTCGATGAATTTCTTTCAAATCCCTTTGGTGGAACATCTTCTGGCATGTCTAGGAACCTATCCCTAAGAGATCAAAAGGTTTGGTTGGCTACATTTTGCGAACCAAGGATTTGTGCCATCTGTGCACAAACCGGTCTGACCGGTTTGGGCAGAGACGGCCCAAGTCCTTGCTATGTAGTGTGTTGATCCACATATGGACTAGGGATAGCCCTCATTGCAATATCCATCACATCTTTTAGTCACATATCTGTTCATGTTGACCACAACTTGATTTGGCTCGGCTCAGGCAAAAGCGGTCTGACCGGTTTGGCGCTGAGCTGACCCAAAACTTGTTGGATGCCTTAATACTATCTCAATCTTTGATCAATATTTTTCTGGGAGCTTACATGTTGTATACCATCTTTTGTGGCCCAGGAAAGACAGTATATGATGCCAAGAGGGAAGCATGCCGAGAGAGTTAAGAAAAGTCATCATGATCCGGGAATTGGCAGCAGCTCGAGTGTGACCAGTGGGAGATCAGTTAGGCCTAGGAAGCCAAAGAGAGCAGCAGAGCAGCAAATTGAGGAAGTGGATGAAGTAGAAACCACTTCTAGTGATGAAGATGATGTTGATGATGAAGCTTATCGGATTGTGCCTCGTCATGGCAGTGGGGCGGCTCATGATGATGATGATGAGATGGGTGAAGACCAGGGAGAAGAAGACGAGGAAGTGGTAGGACAAGATGATGATGGAGAGCCACCATTTCCTAAAGTAAGAGATCCATCAGCCCCTACTACTTGGAGATTGGTGAGCTACAGAGCGTTAGGGATGACTGATGAGGCTAGGGAACATAGGAGAGTGAGCCCTATTGGTGTCCCTAGGACGGCCACTGATTATAGGTTTCACACAGCTTTTCAGCAGGATTACTATCAGACAGCTGTGATTAAGGGGAGAATTGTTTGTGAGCAGCATTGGATAGACTGGGATTATATGGTAAAGGCAGAAAATGTCATATTCAACCAAATCATCGAGACTTGCAAACATAGAAAGATCTACTCTATCATGGGCTACAAAAAGGATTGGAACACAGAGGTGATAGCCCAGTTCTATGCCACAGTCTACTTTGAGGGAGATAAGCTAGAGAACAAAAGGATGCATTGGATGACTGAGGGGACCTCGTACAACATCTCATATCTAGCCTTTGCAGAGATTTTTGGTTTCAGGCAGGCTGACAGGAGTCGCCATAGGCTGCACCTAGATGGGGTATTTCCAGCAGAAAACATGAAGTTCATATGCCCCAGCATTGAGACAGGAAACTTTGGCAAGGTCGTCGGTCTCTACACTTATTATTCGGTGTTCAACCGGATGCTCAGAGCGACACTTGCACCTTGTGGAGGCAACACTTCAGATGTCTCCCTATTTGCAAAGAACTTGCTTGCTAGAATGAAGTCCGGAGATGACAAGTTTTGTGTAGGTGACTACATTTGGGAGGAGATCAAGCACATATCTGAAAATCCTCAGAAACTTTGTGGTTATGCACCTTATATTATGAGAGTTATTGAGAGGATCATGGGTATTGCATTTCGTTGTGATGCATCTCATGGAAGATTTCGCGTACCCATTCCAAAGAAGATCAGACTTCCATCTCCACGAGCAGATCCACCTACGGACACAGCAAATATTGATCAGCAGCAGCAGCATGAGGAGCCGCCGCCGCAGCAGGGCACTGCTCAGCAGCAGCCCCAGGAAACCGGTCTGACCGGTTCCCCAAACCGGTCTGACCGGTTTGGCCCTGGGAGCTCCACTCATTCCGAGCGGCGATTGTCTCCAATCAAGAAGTTCATCTCTATGTTCACTGGTATTTGAAAGGGTCAGAGAGATGTCCAGGTGGACCTTAGGCAGCAAAGAATTGATAGCAAGAAAACTCGGGATGAGTTCAAAAAGTTGTGTGCCGTGTTGAGTCCGGATAATCCTCCATCTCCTATCTCTCCACCTCCTGAGCTGCCAGAGATACCCCCGCTTCGAGACATTATGACAAATCACATGAATGCGGGCTACTTAGAGGAATTTGGGGACATATTTGGATATGGACATATTGCATCGAGCTCACAGCCTCCACCAGCTCCTCCTCAGTCATATGGTGGTCCCAGTACGTACACTTACATGCCTACTTCAGAGGGTGAAACTTTTGGAGCTTCGTTTGTGTATCCTTTGTCCGGAGGCCCGTCCTTTGCAGCTGCCACATACCCTTTCTCGTCATTTGCATATGCTGGTACATCATCTTCTATGGCGGGAGTTTAGTACTCTAGTGCTCCATCTCCATCTCCCGGAGACTTTGCTTGTCAGGCAGCGGCTTCCATCTTTGGACCTTCTACCGCTCCTAGTCATGATGATCTGAGTGCGACCTTCTGATGGGAGCAGGACTACAAGCTTCTCCAGGCCCTTTTATGGATGATTGATGACAAAGGGGGAGAAGAATGGATTAAAGCGTCAAGATTCAGAGCATCTTGTAGTCTGTCAGGGAAAAGCGGTCTGACCGGTTTCTGTAGTGTTTACAGAAACATGGATGTAATAAACTCGTACTTTATCTATCTATGGACTTGAGGCTTTGTAATGTGTGCTATTGTGTGTAATGAACAAGTTTATGTATTCTAAGTGACATTATGATAGTGTGATATGCATGCAATGGGTGATGTACTGTTCTGTACATATGCTGACTAGCAAAACCGGTCTGATCGGTTTTTGAAACCTGGCTGACCGGTTTCTGCCCAGACAACACATGTACCACTCTATCTAGTTGTTGTGTGAAAGCCATGCCATATGCATCACGGGTTATTTATTTTTGCCACATACACTTGTAGCACATACTGGATGCTGAGATATAGGGGGAGCTCTCATTTCTTACCTTATATGTGTATTTGGCATGTGAGGCCAATTTTTTGAAAGTTTATTCAAAGCACATATTAAGGGGGAGCTCACAAGATATCTCAGATATTTGGAGCTTTAATTTCTTATCTATTTGTATGCTTTAATCATGTTGTCATCAATCACCAAAATGGGGGAGATTAAAAGTGCATCTAGGCACTTATGTGTTTTGGTGATTTGTATGACAACATGATTCGTGATCTAACTTGTTTGCTTAAGCATATGAGCAGGTTTTATTCTTATGAATATTTGCGTAATATAATTATTGGTAAGAATATATACTTGACATTGGCTCTAAATGACATGAAAGCAAGCAAGTGTGTTTGATCCCATGATGCAAAAGATGAGCAATGACAAGAGAATAGAAATGACAAATTAGACAAGGTTTCTATGCATATTAGTTGGTCTCATTTAGTAGAAGCTTGTCAAAACAAAATGGGACAATCTACATGAAGAAATTGGAATTCCTTTGATCGTGGTCCATAGTAGTGGTTATAAATAAAATGAGATATGATTCTTTGGATAGTATGTGGTCTCATCTAGTAGAAGCTTATCAAGACAAAAGGGGACAATCCACATGAAGAAATTGGAATTCTTTTGGACGTAGTCCATGGCATTAGTTACATTCATGATGAGACATGATCTTATGGATATTATATGGTCTCAAGTACATGGAAGCCTACGGACAAGTGATTTGACAAAGACAATATACAAGACAATATTGAATATATTTCAGGTTAATTGAATACATGAATTTCAATATGGTTTTCATGATGATGCAAAGCAAAGTGAAACTTAAAGTGGCAAGATATGATGAAAAGGATCAAGCTAGACGGGAGTGACATTCCAAGTGAAGAGAAGGGCAAGTTGGTCTTGTAGCCGAGGGACTTTGTTAGGGAAAGTCTAGCATCTTAGTTTGATCTCTATACTTCAATCAAGCCATATCAAGTGAAGCAATGTGAAGCATCTAATCATTTATGGATCATATTTTGGAATGGCTTATGAATTGGTCCATACACTTGGAAATTCTAAACCCTGCTCAAGATTGGATTTTCTCAGCAACAAAGAAAGGTTGTATGCCCTCAAAGTTGAAATTGACAAGTATGGCATGAATGAAGACATTGAAGCTCAAATAGAAGATTTAATTTGTTATTTATTTTCTTGAGTATAGGAATGTCGTACTATCAAGAGGGATGCAACAATTAGTTGTTTAGACCACACCAAAAAGTGCTCATAGGTCAACCCATGAGAGATAGCCTTGTGAGAGGAGTCCTTTGGGGACGTAGTGTGCTGACTCTACCCAAACCGGTCTGACCGGTTTGGGAAACCGGACTGACCGGTTTTAGAGCTCGGAGTGCTAACGGCTAGTTTCATTTGAAAACCGGTGTGACCGGTTTGGGAAACCGGTCTGACCGGTTTTCCACTGACATAACGGCTAGTTTTTGGGTGTGGGGTATTTATACCCCTTGGCCCTCTCATTTGAGTGCTGCTGGTTCCCTTGCTTCTCTTGTGCGCCCAGAACCTTCTTGAGCACCAGCAAGCTCTCCCCAAACATCTCTTTGTGAGATTGATAGAAATTTGATTGTATCTTTGGATTTGGGTTGAGAGGCTAATTGTGTGTGAGCTATTGCAAGCTAGTAAGAGCTAGCTAGATCGGTGAAGAGCAAATCCTTACCTTGAGCACTTCCGGTGAAGTCTAGCAACCATTGAAGCATTTGTTACTCTTGGAGGTGAAGCCTCCTAGACGGCTAGGCGTTGCCGGTGAGCTACCGTATTTGTGGTGAGCCACGGATTGTTTGTAAAGGCCGGCCCTGCCTCCTTTGTGGGAAAAGATCACAATTTAGTGGAATCGAGGAAAGTGGCTAGGTGTGTATAAGCCCGCCTTTCGTAGGCCCTCAACGGAGACGTAGGATTCATCGTGCCTTGGTGGCAGCCTTAGTGGCAGCGGTGAATCTGAACTTCGGGAAACAAATCATCGCGTCTCTCATTTGGTTTGCCTCACAAGTTCAATTCTAGCATTTACATTTGCTTCCACTTCGATCTACTTGGTTGTGCTTTATTTGTGTGTAGGGGCATAGTGAACCTGCTAGAAATCATCTACAGAAGCTATTCACCAAGTTTGGTTTGTGCTAGAACTCGTAGAGGGGATAAATTGCATTCTTGTGTTTCTCTGCCAGAAACCGGTCTGACCGGTTTCAGTACTGATTGTGTGTAAAATTTTGATTAAGTGCAGATTCACCTATTCACCCCCCCCTCTAGGTGACATCAATGTCCTTTCATAGTCAAGGCTAATTAAGTAATGAAAAACCTAATACTAAGAAGTAAGCTTGATGGCCATTTGCAGCGCAACTCAAATGTCTGTGTTTTAATAAATTTAGGGAAGTAATAAACTCAAACCAAATACGGAAACAGGATAGTGAGCCCTAAGAAGTAGGGAATCAAGCAGAATACATTACAAAACCAACCGTTACTGTCCTTATGAAAGAAAATTTTCAAGATTGTCTAGCCAACTGGCCAATAGTCCCATAGCCAAGCCTAACCACATTTCCTATTATTTATCTGCAGAATGTATTTGGTGATGCTAACTACATCTACTCCTTCAGTGAGCAGAAAGTGAGTGATGCAGTGATGACCAGCAGAGAGAGCGTGGAAGATCTATCGTCGACAAGATTTGGACTTTGGGTGCCCCACCATGAGTGGTCGTTCGAGTTGTGCTCGTCGATCTTACTGTAACTCACACGAACATGCTCTCATCATCTCATTGCAATTTGCATATCAAAGAAGAAGGTGCTTACATATCCACATCCACTTATTAGCAAGCCAAGAACTATACTCTGTACAAAGGCATCTCTCTCCCTGCCCTTCGCTTCCGAAAATCCCCATAGAAAATTAGCACTTAGGCAAACTATTAGCATAGGTCGTGAGCCGAGGAAACCAATGCTTGTGTCCGTACCTGCGCGATTTCGGAGTCGTAGGTGTCGGTGGTTGTGTGCTGCTGCTCCTCCGCCTGAATCCCACCTCATCTGCTCTCTGGACGCCACCGTTCAGCGCGATGCAGCCCATCATTGTTGTAGCTGCCGACCCGCTTGCCCTATCACTCACCGTGACAGCCCCACCTTGGCGCTGTCCTACCCTTCGCTGAGATCTGAGTAAGAGCTCCCCGCGGCTTGGATCTCCCCGAGCTCCCCCGCGCTCGGATCTGAGTCAGATAAAGGGAGAGAAGTGGTGAAGAGATGAGAATGGGAGGGAGAGAGAAAAGGCGAGCGAGAGCCGGCCGCTACCGTGGGGTCGGACGGGATGACGGGCCGAGGGGGAGCTAGCTGCCGTCACGCCGAGGAGGAGGGCGGCGGCGCAGGAGCAGCAGCACGCGCAGCGGAGGAGGCGGCGCCGGGCCAGCCGGGCGGCGAGCTTCTTGTAGCAGCGCGCGCGGTCCGGCGGCGGGACGCGGAGGACCTGGTCCTTGGTCACCTGGATGATGTAGGTGCCGGGCGGCGGGGACAGCGGGCGCTGGACGGGTGCAGCGGTGGCGTCTCCGGCGGCGGCCGCGCGGGGGGGGGGGGGGGGGGGAGGGGGAGAGCGGCGATGCTGGGAGGGTGTCGGTAGGGTTGGGCTGGGGGTTCCTCGAATTGAAGCTCGGGTTGATTTGAGAGAAACAGAGGGACTTTTTTGCAAAACAGCCAAGGGGGCGCGGGAGCGAGCGCTGCGCGACACGTATGCCGTGGGATGCGGGGAGCGCAGCAAACCGGGGTGGTCTTTAAGAAACCAGATTTTCCTTCCTATTCGAAGTGTCGTGGGATGCGGGGAGCGCAGCAAACCGGGGTGGTCTTTGAGAAACCGGATTTTCCTTCCTATTCGAAGCAAACTCCTTACACGCAATCGTACACCACATATTGGCTGTGTTTTTTTAGTGCCATTTGACCAATAATTAAGGGTATTAAATAAAGTCAGTTTACAAAACAATCTTCACAGCCCCAGGTTAATTCACAAGACAAATCTAATAAGACCTTTGACCACACGATTAGAGGATTGTTACTGTAGCATTGCTGAAGTAAATCATGGACTAATTAGGCTCGTTAGATTCGTCTCGCAAAGTTACACTCATCCCTAAAAAGGTTTTGTAAATAGACTTTATTTAAATTTTTTTCCAGAAAGCAAAGAAACACGGCCATTGGCTGTGTTTAGTTCCTCCCAACTTTCCAAACTTTCTATCACATCGACAACGCATCGAAACATTAAATATAGCAAATATCGCATGCATGGAGCATTAAATGTAGGTAAATAAAAAACTAATTGCATAGTTTTGATGTACACGACGAGACGAATCTTTTGAGCCTAGTTAAGTCATGATAGGACAACAATTACCACAAACAAACAAAAAGTGTTATAGTGCGTTACAGTGTCCGATGTGACCCTTTTTATCCACTTTTCACGGATCTAAACACAACCATTCTGACTTTTTGTTATCTCTTTTACTACCTCCGTTCCAAATTATCAGTCATTTGACTTTTTTTACCATAAGTTTGACCGCTCGTCTTATTAAAAAAATTTGTGTAAATATAGTCAAATTTAAGTTATTTTTGAATAATGTTTATTAATAAATCAAGTCACCCCCACAAAAAATATGATAATTTATACAAAATTTTAAATAAGACGAGCAATCAAACTTGTGATAAAAAATCAAACGACCTATAATTTAAAACGGAGGGAGTAGTTGTTATCCCCATGTGTATATATGGCCATAGATATCACTTCCCGAAGTGGTGACTGTCCTCATCCAATGTCAAGCGTTGCCCGCCATGCTCCACATGCGTGTCTCACTCTAAAAAATTCAACACCCACCCAACACACACGCACAGAACCGGTTCGTCCTCCCTCGCAACAACTCCTGACTTTTAGTTTCCTCTACGCACCAACCGCTCGCTGCCCAAAACCGATCAAAAGCTAAGGAATTTCTTTTGTTGAAGCGTGTATCCAACTTTCATGGAATTAAATGCTAGTACGTACTAGCAGTCGTGCTATGAAGCCTTCTTTTATGATGTACTACTTCGTCCGTTCCAAAATACATTGACGTTTCCAGGATTAGCCTGCAGCAAATCTAAGCTCGTAGCCAGAAGCACCGTACGTACCTTATATTCCCAATCGAAGGTAGTTATACCAGTAATAACAAGAAATCCTAGTGCTGTGAAATATTTCTTCTACTTTCAAGTAGTGACCTACATAAATATATATTTCCCCGATCGAAAGATGCCTCGCAGTCGCAGGGACCTTTCATGTTCCACCCCACTCAGCAACTCGATCTAGGCCCTGTTTAGATGAAGAATAGGGGGTGGAGATTTGGGGGTTTGGAGTCACATCATAATCATTGCGTCACTGTAGCATTTCGTTTGTATGTGTGAAAAATTATCCAAAAATTGATTAATTAGGCTCAAAATGTTCGTCTCGCAGAGAACAACAAAACTGTGCAGTTAGTTTTTTATTTCATCTATATTTAGTACTCCATGCATGGACCGATATTTTGATGTGATGGAAATCTTCTTTTTGCATAGTGAACTTTGGGTTATTTTTTGGGAACTAAACAAGGGCCTAGCCACACACAGAATCGTGTCGGGCTCGCTTCGTGTAGAATTTAGATGTTGTCCTGGACAAGATTTTAGTTAAACATTGGGAATATAAATCATGAATAACTTTTAAGTCGTTGAGTTTAGAAATGTGAAAAACATATCAATAAATTTGTCTTAAAAATATTTTCATAAAAGTATATATATATTATTTTTAATAAATATTTTTGTAAATTAAGAAGTTAAAGTTACATTTTAGAGACCGTATCGTTGTCCAAAACGACATATAAATTATATACGGAGGGGAGTATGTATTTGTATGTTCCAGCCGATCATCTAGGAATCTAAATCTAGAATCCGCTAGGCAGGAATAGCCAAACGGAATCTTTCATGAGACCGTGTTTCTTTTGTTCCCTAAATTTCTTTTTCTCGAGAAATCTTACATGTATAAAATATTAAATAAAATATATTTACAAAATCTTTTTAAGGATGAGGGTAACTTTACGCGATGAATCTAATGAACCTAATTAACCCATGACTTACTACAGTAACTATCATCCAATCATACGATCAAATGTCTTCTCACGAATTAACCAGGGTTCTGTACGTAGTTTTATAAACTGACTTTATTTAATATCCTTAATTAGTGGTCATGCGTGTGAAAAAAATTTACACTCCGAAGAAACACGGCCACGCTAATAAGTACTGCCTGCTATAGCAGTCGAGTGAATCTCAAACAGAAATCTTATTAAAAAAAGAGAAATCTTTGACCCGAATGCATTCGTCGCAGGCCACAAAATAAACCATAGAAAGAATATGTATTGATTGATGATTGCAACAGCGATGAGGATGTCTCCGGCCGGTTGGCCAGCGCTCCCCGGTTGTGGCCTCCCTCAGATATGGCGGCTCGCGCCATCTGCTTTAGCTAGCTCCTCGCAACAAGTCAACAACCCAACCAAATGCACTGCAACTTGATCATTTCATAGGCATATATCTCTTCACCGGATGTTGGAAGCTCACACCTGCCGTTGACACGCAACCAACAGCTACTTGCATATATAACAAATCTTTCAGCGTCAGCTTGTGAGTGTAGCAAGGACTAGGATCAGATAATTGTTGTGCGCGCGCGGTATATAGTACGAACTGTGTATATAAAGCACGTGCGAGATTTCTGCAAGTAAATACGATAACAGGGCTTCAATTTAATTAGTTCTGATGAAACTGCAGGGTGCTTTCTAAAACACTTGAATTTAAAGACAACCAACCATGCATGAGGATGATTAGGCGGTTGTTGAGGATGATTTAGTATATTCATTAGGCCTCTTCCAACAGCATAGTCATATGTGTCACAGCAACCTCACTATAAATTAGCATAAAAGATTATTTCTCTAATAATCAATTTTTTGCAAATTAAAACATAAATGGGTCCCAAAACAAAGAAGAGTGTGATTGGAGGGGATGTAAATATTGGTCCACCATACATCAAAAGATATGCTTGAGACAATCTCTTGATTAAGAGCTAGATAGCTCTTCTTTCGGTTCCTATCTCTCCTTCATGTAAGCAAAAATAATAACATGGATTTCATGAGCTAGCACATGTGGTATTGTTGAAAAAGGCCGGCCTCACGAATAATTGCATGGGCTTCGGTACTTTTACGATGTATGTGTATTTCTTTTTCTTTTAACATAAATAGATAGTTTAACGGAACTTCTTTTTATGTTAAATAGTCAATACTAAAAATGCACACTCATAGCCATCAACATTTTATATGGTTTTATATGTACGCACATCCTACCTCTAAGACTATAAGCCCATTCATGACTATCGGCACATACATATATGTGCACCCTGCTTATATGGACAACTTTGAAGGGCTAGCTAGCTAGGCTGTGTAGTTTAAATCATGATATATATATATATATATAGTATATTTACAAATTGCAATATTATAGTTTTCTTCTGAAAACAAACCTACATGGACTATCTCTCTACATCACTTATCACCAAATACACCTCAGGAATTCAGGATCAAGTATTTTTATGAGATAACACAGCTGACACGAGCGAGATCAAGCTGGTGACTTGGATAATAGCAAGCACTTATCCCTGGTCCCTCCACGCAAATAGTTGAACGCGTGAGCAAGTGGGCCTTATCACTCCCTCCACGCACTCAAGGATAAAATGAACCAAAATCTGGATATGATCCTGTGGGAGTTGTCCATGGTTGTAGACACATTCCGAGTGTATGTGTATATGATCTTTATCTGCTGGTGACATTCTAATAAGCAAAAGAAAGACAAGTTATGATCCGGTCTTTAACTTTATGAAAAGTGTGGCCTGTATATAAACTTTTCCCCATTCTATGTTATCATGGCCAAGCATAACACCGCGCCAATGCAAGGATGTATTCTCACAGGACAATTCCTTTCTCCTTTTCACTCTCACAAAAACATAGGTTTCAAAACAATTACTATACTAGCAAAAATAACGTGCGACACGTACATTCAATAGAAAATAAGACTGCATATAATAGGCTGTTAAAGGGATTAGAAATGTTAACTTCCAAAGATTAAATCATATTAGAAAATTCATAGCATAGGGAGAGGGGTGTGGGTACGTAAGATAGGTAAGTATTTTGGCCAGCGAAAAAAATAGCTAGAAAACGGTAGAAACTCTCTCTAAAAGATGCTCTCTTGTTTTGACATCGTAAATTCATCAGTGCACTATCTCCCACGGACCCGACATATGAGTCCTTACGAGGGGTGGGTAGAAAAATATACATTATCTTTATTAATCAACCGTTATAGCACTACTATAAAAACTCGCATTCATCAACGACATTTAGTATCGGGCATGAAAAGACCGGTACTAAAGTGTCACGGAGCCCATGAGGAACTTTATTCGGTACTAAAAGTGGCATTTTAGTATCGGCCGGTACTAAAGTGTCGCGACACGTTAGTACCGGCTGGTAACACGAGCCGGTACTAAAGTGTAACATTTAGTACTGGCTCGTGTTACTAGCCGATACTAAAGTGTCCTCCACGGGTTAATTCAAAAGGAAAGCATCTCCCACTCAATCACAGGTGATGCATAGGTGGGATGGTAAGTAAGCAACACGCGAGGCAAGAGGTCATATGTTTGAATCCTCGCGGCCGCGCACGCATAGTTTCGCGTGAAAAAATCACGTGACTTATGACTTTTCTGGGTTCGAATCCTCGCGGCCGCGCACGCGTATTTTCGCGTGACTTGTGACTTCTCTGCGGTTCAATTTTTTTTTGGGCGTGAGACAGTTTAGACCGGTACTAAACTGCACCCTTTAGTACCGGCTGACCGCCTTGCACGTTAATACCGACTTGTTCCTAGCAATGTATAAACTCCATCTATTCCTAGATATGTGAAGTTTAGGACAAACAAATTAATTTCTTTTGAAAATAATCATTTTGTTTTAAATGCCATATATTTACATTAGGGACCGAAGTAGTATATACTACATTATATTTCTTCTTTTCAAAACATATACCTTGTTCCTAGTTTAATCGGATTTACCATAGAGATACTGTCCGAGGGGCGAGCCTGATAAATTAAAGTCATAGGGCAAAATTAGAAATAGAGCCATATACATCAGAAAATAATCAATATATATATATGAAATATCACCCGTAAACATTTAGAGTGTTTCTAGAAATAATATTTATATAAAATAAGTTGTACTACCTCCGCTCCAAATTACTATTCGTTGTTGACTTTTTGTCATGATCTTTGACCATTCTTATTTAAAAAATTTGTCTAAATATACAAACCAATAAGTTATACTTGAAGTATATACGATGATAAAGCAAGTCACATACAAAATAAATGATACTTATGAAATTTTTTGAATAAGACCAATGGTCAAACGTTAAACAAAAAAGTCAACAACGAATAGTAATTTAGAACGGAGGTAGTACATGTTATCTTATTTTTTTATTCTAAAATTTCTAGTTTGTTTCTCTATAGCACTACCGCCAACTTATATGGATTTCTTAATGTGCTCATATTACTCATGAAAACATTGTCAACGATCCTCTTTGTGATAGTCATTTTCTTATCTTTTCACCGGCAGATGCAGATTGTGATAAAAATTAAAAATAACAATTGAAAATTGTCCAAAGCAAATAATTTAAATGGTTGAAAGAAACGACATGAAAACGGCCGGGGCATGCTGCCTGCAACCTCAACGACAGGTCGTCAGCCGATAGCAAGCTCGACTGCTCGAGATGTAGCAGGCGAGGGACGCGCTAGCAGGAAGCTCAGGGGGCGAGAGCTAGTTGCAGCGGTGGCCGAGGTAATCAAGGAAAAATGGTGGGGAAAAATAGTCCAGAAAAAAAAGATGAAATCGCGTTTGATTCCGATTTCAACCGTCTTTTCCCATTTTGATCCAAGAAAAAGAGAATGGAGATGAAGGGAAAATTTCTACTGAAGCAGTAAGTGAAAATTACTCCAATTGTAAAAATTTATTCTTCAAAAAAATGTTTCCGCAGTAGAAAAATATTCCAATAGTAAAAAATGTTCCGAGAGACATGCTCAGTCGCATATCAACACTGCTGATCATTCCTGTGCAGTTTTTATTCTTACGAGTCCCCTATCAATTTATTACCAGCCTTCCAGTAGTAAAAAATATTCTAGCAGTAATAAAAATTGCCTCAATATGTATTTTCTTTGCCAAAAGATTGCTTTAAAATACACTATACTTCCGTGCTAGTACGTGGCATGATAATTTCTGCGAGTAGTCAAATAAGAATCCCGGGAAGACGGAACGCGGTGTGCCGTTTTAATCCCTACGGCTGTCCTATAAATTTATCCAGCTCAACGCGTTCCAGCCCAGCCGTGTTCATCCTCCCGTTCGCTCTCACCAACCGTGCCCCCAAGTTTTTGTCGTCTCTCCTCCACCGCCCTCCCCTCGATCCAGATCCCTCCATTTCGCCGCAGCGGCGACCCTCGCCTCCCCCCTCCCCTCCCGTGGACGTCCTCATCCCCGGCACGCCGTTTGGGTCGGTTCCTCCTCTCGCCGGTAAGGAAGCTTCTGGCTTGTCTGCAGCACGGATGATTCTCGTTTTGTCCTGGGGAGTCTCTTCTTCGCTGCGGAGCAATCAAATCCAATTCCTCGTTCCTGTCTGTTGCGGATTTGGTTGCTGCGCGGGGGAGTGCCGCTACTAGTTTAATTTCCCAGAATCTTGGATTCAGCTGAACCACCGTACCCTTTTCTGCATGTTCAGCTTATCGGATAGTTCTGATTATAACTGTTTCTGATATGTGCTTTCCTGTTCTATTTCCACGATTTTAGTACAACTAATGCGCTTTTGCGTAGCAGCATAATTTTGCCTGCGTAGGAGAGATTTAGGATTTTCTTCTTCTTCTTTTGCCTGTAGTCCCCTATCATTTTTCTAAAACAAAAATCGAGTGAGTTGATCCTTAGCGAGTCCCGTCCTTTTCTGCTTGTGGGTGGAATCAGGAATTATTGGTATCTCCTATGATTAGATATATATTCCATTCTCTTCTTAATACCACTGAAGATATGGAGTACATGTCAGATACCTCTTTGCTTTCGTAAAGAGCATCAATAGTTGCTATGAATGGTTTACTCTGTTGTTTCGAAGCCTCTGCTAGACAATAGCGTGCAGTTACTTGGAATGTTTGTGCTCCTAGGACAACTGCTTCACGATGAGTTCAACCTAAGTTAATCTTTTTTTTCTCGGTCTAAGTTTCTTTAATGTTTGCAGCTGATTAGACTTATATAAGAAATGGATGCTACTGCGGGCTAATTGTGATACGAATTTATATGGACATAGGTATGTGTCTCCCATGCTGTGAAGATGCCTGGCAACTCGAATGTTTGTTCCTGCTAACTTATTATGTTCATATGTTATGTTGTTTCCTTAGGTATTGGGGCCATGTGTGAGGGAGGAAACTGTTTCTACCTTGCCAATAAGGAGAGTACTGTTGATTTTATCAGGAAAATCAATTCCACAGTCTCTCACTATCGGATGGCATTTGATACAGCAAGGGTAACGAAAACAGAGACATCAAAGTTGAAGAACATCATTTCGGCATCATTCAAGCCCTTGTCTCTGACCATTCCCATAGGCGACGGATTCCACGAATCCTTCCCTTACAGCCATTTTCATTTATAGTAGACAAGGTCTTTAAGTAAGCCAAGGGTTTTTATTCCTATTGGTTTGCAAGGGGAGGCAAATATTGAGGTGCTTCCTACTGCATCTCATAATGCTTGCAGTTGTTGGGTCACAAGAACAGTTTGCTCAATCACAGACGTGCCTCCGTGCTAGGATGCAGCTCAAGCCTCCTACAAGGCCCAAACTTTATGCAGGGCTTATGCCCCAAGAGGAACACGATTCACACCATGATCTAATTCCAGGCTTGCCTGAAGACTTGGCAAAGATATGTCTTGCCCTTGTTCCTCGCAGTCATTTTCCTGTTATGGGTGCAGTTTCCAAGCGGTGGATGTCATTTCTTGAGAGCAAGGAATTGATAGCCGTAAGGAAGGAGGTTGGGAAACTTGAGGAGTCAGTGTATGTCTTAACTCCGGATGTTGGCACAAAGGGGTCACACTGGGAGATTTTGGAGTGTTCAGGGCAAAAGCAAAGCTCTCTTCCACGTATGCCTGGATTAAGTAAAGCTGGGTTTGGTGTGGTTGTTATTGGTGGGAAGCTCTTCGTTATTGCTGGCTATGCTGCTGACCATGGGAAGGAATATGTTTCGGATGAGGTTTACCAGTATGATTCTTGCCTCAACAGGTATGCTTGGATCCTCCTATGTCTCAATAAAGTTTATTATACTATGGTAGATTCTGTAGAATCGGATGATCTTACTAATATCACAAGGTTCAAAGGCTAAAATCAGGAATTGAAAGAATCTATACACCCAAGAGAAACTCATCAGCACTGATATTATTCAAATGCATATTATTAGTTAAGGTAACGGCATGGCAAATTATTAGGCTTATTCATTTAGAGCTCTCATTCCTCAGGTGGACTTTGCTTGCTAAGATGAATGTGGCTCGATGTGACTTCGCCTGCGCAGAGGTCAATGGTGTGATATATGTTGCTGGTGGATTTGGTCCAAATGGTGACAATTTATCTAGCGTCGAAGTTTATGACCCAGAACAGAACAGATGGACACTGATTGAGAGCCTGCGCAGGCCAAGGTGGGGCTGCTTCGGGTGCAGCTTTGAAGGGAAGCTTTATGTCATGGGTGGCCGCTCAAGCTTCACAATTGGCAATTCCCGCTTTGTTGACGTGTACAGTCCTGCCAACCACGCCTGGAGAGAGGTCAAGAATGGCTGTGTGATGGTCACAGCTCATGCCGTTCTTGGTGAGAAGCTCTTCTGCATTGAGTGGAAGAATCAGAGGTCTCTGTCGATCTTTAATCCAGCCGATAACTCATGGCAGAAGATCCCAGTGCCGCTCACAGGCAGCTCAAGCACTCGTTTTTCGTTCGGTATATATGAGGACAAGCTGCTGCTCTTCCCGCTGGAGGAAGAGCCCGGGTTTCAGACGCTGATGTATGATCCCGCTGCGCCAACGGGGTCTGAGTGGTGCACGTCGAAGCTGAAGCCGTCGGGGTCCTGCCTGTGCAGTGTGACCATCAAAGCCTGATGATGCCCTAGAGGCCTAGAGCACGCAGGTCGTGGCAGTTTAGCATCCTTATTGGATGCGATCCCTGCTTCCTTCCTCTTTCAGAGTTCAGATCAGGCCCTGTCTTTGGTTGGCTCATGTGCACTCTTGTTTGCTTACAACTTTCATTTGCTCGTTGCACTCTTAGATAATAATTGACATTTATGCGCCAGTTCAATGAATTTCTGATGCGCAATGATGTATTCTCATTTCACTTGTATTGAACTTTGGTTCTGCCCATAGGGCCTTCAATTGATATGGTATTTTTGCTGTTCACCCACATTATAGCAGGCAGCTGTGTTCATGGTTGCTGCTCAGTTATGATGGTTCATCGTTGCATTGTGGCTAGCAAACTGGTTTACAGTTTACAATATTGGTCTATGCTATTTCTTGTGCCAAGTTCTTGGGCATGCTTCAGAAGTTGCTTTTGTCATGATTCAGATGTTGCTTGTCTTATTAGCTCGGCATATGTGCAAACAGCCGGGCAAGCTGTAACGTAACCATGACCCGGGCTAAAGATGTAGTGCCATTTTCTTTCGGTGGGGGATTAGGAGACGCTCAAGTTTTGTCCATGAGATCCAGCAGACGTGTCAAAAACAAAAAAAAAAGATTCTGGAGCAGACAAGGAAAACCGTGCCAGTATAATTGCTTACCCCTAGGGGCTTCTTTTGTGCATGGATGATCTGCTGAATTGCATTCTTGATTGACAAAAGTGAGTTAAAGAAGCAAAACTCGTACTAATGTGTTCTCTGATTGAATCGTGCAAGCCTTGATTGGGTCCTAAGATTTTTCTTTACTCAGGGTCTTGTGTGATGCAGATTAACTCGAGCCTTTTGCAGTGGGAACTGATCAAGTGTCAACGTGAATCACAGCCTTTTGTAAGATTGTACGTTGTCTTGTCCCAAGCAGAGCCAATGCGAGTTGCTGCCACTTGCCAGACGAGGGAGCAAGGAAGACGAACCTGTAAGACATGTTTGGTTGCCAGCCTTCAGTAGCCATGCCGCACTTGCTGCGCCAAAATCGGCCGCCACAACCGTGGCGAGAAAATGAGCATGAAAAGCTGTGGCCAGCCGCATACATGTCAGAAACCAAATGTCGGCCATCATTTCTGTGGCAGCCATGTACAGTGCTGTGGCAAACAGCGGCGGGGAACCAAACAGCCTCTGAAGCTTTATTTTGAAACATATACAGATAGAGCTTTAACAAGTCACAAGTGGAGCAGCCCAACCAGTCTTGTTTCGACATATGGAGTTTCTTGTCAGCCGTGTCCTCGCATTCGGTCAGGTATGCTGCTGCTGCAGATTACATTCCGATCGATGTGACAGTGGCAATCAATGAATAATGAAATGTTGATATTTCTGCACCAGCTGTAGCTTTTTTTTAGAGGAACATTAGTCCGTCGAAGTTGAACCAACAATTTCCATATTCTTGAATTCTGAGCCCCTCCGCATTGCAATCTTCTGTCAGTTTAGTTATGAAAGATGTCATCATAATTTGCTCTGGACCTACTGGATTTTTCAGCATTGGGTCAATTGTAACTGTAATACTGATATGCCAAGCAAGTACGCAATACTTGTAGCAAACCTTTACTCCACGTATCAATTTCACATAAATAAGATGCGTTCATACAAAAAACGAAGTGGTAATAGCACTGCAAGACTGAAAGCATTTTTGACTGAATGCGAAATGGAGGAAAAGGTGAATGGCAGCTGTCAACAGCAATCCTGAGATGAGATGACAACTGCATTATCAATAACAAAATTAAGGATTTGTGACTAGGGTTTAACCACCAGGGTTTAACTCATGGAGACTTCACCTTTGTCACAAGATGATATCTACATCTTCTGGCTACAGGCACGCCATGAATTCTAAAATTAAGATTCAGAATTTCAGATAACTCGAGTAACAACTATATTCAACAACTATATTCCTAGGCATCAGTGTAATTTCTGCATCTATGTAATCAGAACTTTTGCATCAGTTTATGTCTTTTCTTTGTACTCTTTTTACCTACATGTACAATGACCTAGACTAAGAGACTAACTAATAAATCCTAAAAAAACGAACTAATACAAAAGCTAAAACAAAACTTAATAATAGTACACCATGAATAAGAAACAGGAGCTTAGGAAGCACACAAATGCTAAAACAAAACAAAACATATCATAAATAAGAAACAAGTGCCTAGAAATGGCACCCTATAGTGGAGAAGATAGATGTTGCATGCCTAACTGCCTAACAGTAAGAACTTGGAGCAAATTATTCAAAAGCGCTCCATAAATCACATCAACTCAGGTAGGACCATAATATCTCATCTCATATCTCAAAACGCAGTGTTTATCAACCAATGACATGCATCACATCAGACAACGGTCACAGACCTGGCAGCAAGAATAGAACAGGCAATAAAACAGTTGAGTCAACCCGCAGTAAAATATATCCCAGAGTAATTCATAGCAGCAAAACTGCATGATATACACTACACGAACAACTTAACCACATGGTTTCAGGCAATCTTAGTACCAGTTACACATTGACACCATATAGAGTTCCATACTTCCAGGAGAACACTAACATATCACAGTTCATGTGAAACATAACCGGCAGCATAAAGGAAAACAGTTTTGTGCCATAACAATCAAAAAGCAGAACACACAAAAATAGATTTAGAGCTTGTCCTCAAACTCAGATAGCGGGGTCATCTGCTCCTTCAGCCCCTTCCTCTTGCGAATATCCAACACCAGCTGTGCCGCCTGGGAGCCGGCTTCTAAAGGATCGGAAGACATCATGTCCCAGTGGTCAAAGACACACTGCGGGAATGCCTGTCCTGAGGTTGCAGCCCTGAGCTGGCTTGAGAACCCAAAGGACTCGATGACAGGGAGGTAAGCCTTGATGTTGTACAGCGGGGTACCAGGCCTCTGCATCTCCTCGAAAACATGCCCCCTCTTCTGGTTCAGAACACCATAAATACCACCAAGAGCATTCTCAGGAGCCTGAATCTCCACCAGGTAGACAGGCTCCAGCAGCCTTGGCTTCGCTGTGAGCTGAGACGCATAGATGACCCTCCTGGCAGTTGGGATAACCTGACCACCACCCCTGTGAATAGCATCAGCGTGGAGGACAACATCACAGACCTCAAAGCAAATGCCACGCATGTTCTCCTCAGCCAAAGCTCCTTCCTTTGATGCCCACTGGAAACCAGCCACAACTGAATCCTTGATTTCATTCAGGTACTGCACTCCCTTACACATATCAACAACCATGTTGGGGCCTGTGGTCTCAGGACCAAAGCACCAAATCTTCTTGGCAAGATCCTTGTCCCAGCCAAACTCCTCAGACAGGATCTTGGAGCGCACCTTAGGATCGTCACGTGGGCCGATGCGGCCGTCGTCAATGGCCTCTGCGAGTCCTTCCTCCAAGGGACGAGCTTCCATGTACAGACGGTTGTGCTTGTTGGGAGACTTGCTCATAACAGTACGGCAAGACTTCTCAAGAACAGTCTCACGGAAGGAGACAACGGGAGGAGAAACAATGATTTCAGCACCACCCATGAAGTCTTCCTGCAGATCCTTCAGACAGATTTCAAGGTGAAGCTCTCCAGCTCCAGCAATGATGTGCTCACCCGACTCTTCAATGGTACATAGAACCATGGGATCTGACTTTGCCAAACGCTTCAAACCTTCAACAAGCTTTGGAAGATCAGAGGCAACCTTGCACTGAACAGCAACACGCACAACAGGGGACACAGAGAACTTCATTGCTCTGATTGGGCAGGCATCAACCTCCTTCTCATTGGTGAGTGTAGCATTCTTGGTGATGAACTGATCCAGACCAACCATAGCAACGGTGTTACCGCAAGGAACATCCTCCACAGACTCTTGTTTCTTTCCCATCCAGATAACAGTACGCTGGACACTCTTCACATACAGATCCTTCTTCTGGCCAGGGACATAGTTGGGACCCATGATCCGGACCTTCATCCCAGTTGCAACCTTGCCTGAGAAGACACGACCAAAGGCAAAGAATCTGCCCTTGTCAGATGCTGGAATCATCTTAGAAACATAGAGCATGAGGGGACCTTCCGGATCGCAGTTTCTGATAGCAGTTGCATAGACATCATCAAGGGGTCCCTCGTACAAGTTCTCCACACGATATTTCTGTGCCTTCGACGGGGAGGGAAGGTGGAATATCATCATCTCAAGCAGGGCAGTACTAGCTGGCAGCCAGGTTTGCATGACACGCTTCATGAGAGCCTTGCCAATCAGCTCCTTCTCATCAGCCTTCATTGTCACATTAAGCTTCTGCAGCATAGGCCACAACTTATCCTTCTGATCATTCATGCAGGTGTTGATGATTTGCTTGATTGGCTCATAGCAGAACTGAACAAAACCTCTCTTGCATGTAGCAGAACCAGTGTTCTTTGTGGTCCATTTCTTTGTGGCTGGGTCAAAGAAGTTCTCACCCCAGAGCCTCTCCATCATCTTTGTCTCGTCAACACCAAACTTGGAGGCATACATCTTTGCAAAGTTGGTGAGGGTAAAGGCCCAGCCATGCAGACCAGCAGAGAAAGCAACAGTTCCCTTCTCAGGGTAAACCTGGACGTCACCAAGGAGCTTGTCTTCGTATGTCGCCATGATGACATTCGCGTTCTCAATGACACGGGAGAAAGTCTGGTAGGCTTCCTCACCTTCAACTTGAAGCTCAAGGAAACATCTGTCCATCTTGTTCACAGTAAGGACAGGCCTAATCCTCTCACCAAGGGCCTGACGGAGCACAGTTTCAGTTTGCACACAGACACCCTCAATGCAGTCAACCACCACCAAAGCACCATCGGTGATACGGAGAGCAGCTGTGACTTCCGAGGAAAAATCAACGTGTCCGGGTGAATCAATAAGGTTGATTAAATATTCATTCCCATCTCTCTCGCCCTTGTACGTCTTGAGTGACTCCTCAGTCATCTCATAGTAAAGTGAGATACCAGTGGACTTGATTGTGATACCACGTTCCGCCTCATCTGCGCGAGTATCAGTCATACGAACATCTCCAGCAACTTCCTGGGCAATAATCCCAGCTGCTGCCACAAGGGAATCTGTTAGTGTAGACTTGCCTGCAAAGAGTAAACAACATCAAAGGTTAAGAAACTCATGGATAAAACAATAAATTCAGCTCATTACAAAATCATAAAATGCTGAGGCAACAACCATAGTACAATTATCAAGAAGTCATCGTTACCCTTCAACGGATTGAAATATTAAAGACAAGATAAAAGACACAGAGCATTCAATAAAAATTATAAAAAATAGCAGAATTCAACAAGCAGAAAAGCATTAAGTTAAAGTAGAGATGGTAGCTATTTTAAAGCTTGCCTGATAAAATTACTGGTGACATTACCTTTAAGACAAGTGAAATATGCTTTAACCCTATCATTACCCAATCCTAGGATTACAGATTTTACTTCATCCAAGTAAATGCCAATCATATAACAGGCAGCAACAATCAAGCATAAGTTTGACAATTAAATGGACTAGTATTTCTCAAGATGAAAGATTCAATTCTATGAACACAAAACTAGCATATAGGCATGTACAAGTACAGAAGCATCAACAGAAAAGTAGACATGTACGGAAGAGCCCCGGCGATGAAATAGGTTCTGATATTAGGATTAGGTCACCAGTACTTAGTTTTTAATCCTAGCATTACCAAATATGCAGGTAAAAAAGAATGAGTAGTTACCCAAATCCTACGATTACAACTTTTTACTTTCACCCAAGTAAACATCAATCATGTGGACAGCAGTAATCAAACACAAGTTTGACAAAGAAAAGAGTAATCATTCCTTCAGATGAAAATCTAATTTCTACTGAAACAATAGAACATAGATATAGTTCGGGCCTAGAAAAAGGGAATCAATCTATACAGATATTATGGTACATCAAATTAGCAGCATAGACATTGCAAACAAGCTATAAAGCATCAAGAGTTTTAGAGATGGATCCTCCTGGCACATACCATGGTCCACATGAGCAATGACAGACATGTTACGGATGTTATTCTTCTTGTCCATAATGCCACGGAGCTCTTCCGCTGTGAACTTCACCATCTTGACTGCCTTTGGATATCACAGTACAAATTGAAATTCCTGCTTTGCAAGAAAAAAAGGTATAGTTAGACTCCAACCAGATACAAGTGTGAACTAACCTTGAACAGAACAGCAGACAGATCTGGAATCATATCAGGTAATAGCAGATAGAACGAAAAATGGAACACAAGATGGGCATTTCTTTTATTTTGCGAGATAAAACTGCGCATTCTTGCCAGCCAAATGATTGGCGCTGTGGTAAAACATGCAAAACCAGACTAGTACCTGAACACGCATCCTTAGAAAGGAAGGTAGGAAAGCCTCACAAATCCACGAAACCGCACAGAAAACAATAGATCTAGGTAGCTAAATATCCTCTCTAATAACGAAAAACGATTGATGAACACACAGGACCGAAGTGATGAACACAGGAGAAACATCAAATATTTTCGAGTGATGCGTATAGCAGAAGCATCAGATGGGAATCTAAGAGACCTAAACACACACACGCAAACCCCCACGCTGCTATAACTAATATATCTCGAAACTTTACCTAATGAATGAAGCTCAAGATCAGAAACCTCACCAGTCGAATCAAATTCTCTACACCTCACGCCAGACAAATGATAACCAAACGGAGCGGAGCGGGATCTAGTAGGACTACGGCAACCAATCGCGAGCAACAACGGATGCGTCAATCAGCAGCTAATACACCAGCAGCTCATACTCGAACCCGAGGCCGAGGGGATGAATCGAAGCGAGGGAGGAGAGGAAAGGAGGAGGAGGTCGGTTACCTTGGTTCGGGGGAGCCGCCTCCCGATCCGAGCAGAGAGAATGAGATGCGGAGAGGTCTGGTGTGGAGGCGGCGGCGCAAAGGGCGCACTAAAACCCTACCCGCTCCTCACCGCGGAATCGAATCCATTTCCTCCAGCGTCCGATCGTGTGTGAACGGTCGAGATCGACCTCCGGAAATCTTTCAAAAAAGTCCTCGTATTTTACAGAAATCAACCCGCGGTCTCAGCGCCGCTGCCTTCCTGCACCGGGGCACCCGGACTCATCCCAAATTCTATCTTCAAAATTCACTATGCAAAAAGAAGATTTCCGTCACATTAAAATGTCGACACATGCATGAAGTATTAAATATAGATGAAATCAAAAACTAATTACACAGTTTTGTTGTACTCGGCGAGACGAACATTTTTTAGCCTAATTAATCCATTTTTGGATAATTTTTTACACAAACAAACGAAATGTTACAGAGGCGCATGCACCCAAAAGGCCAAAGTTTGGCTCCCAAATTTGGGAACTAAACAAGGCCTCAACCGAAGAAAATGGTACTCCCCTCCGTGCTCGTAAAGAAGTCGTTTAGGACAACGACACGGTCTTTAAAACACAACTTTAACTTCTTATTTAATAAAAATATTTGTCGGAAAGTGATACATGTATCCTTTTATGAAAGTATTTTTTAAAATAAATTTATCCATATAACTTTTATAATTTCAAACTCAACAATTCAAAAGTTATTTATGATTTATATTCCCAAAGTTTGACTTAAATCTTGTCCTAAACGACTTTCTTTACGAGTACGGAGGGAGCATGGAATTCTTTTCACTTGTCTGGAAATATGGAGTTGTCATAGAGTTGTTTTCTATCACATGCATTGGTTTGTATGGAGAGTTGGGTTACTGTGTAAATTACCGCCTATTACTGACGTGCAAAGTTAACCTTCCAGGTTAAGGGGCATGGCATGTTGGCACCATTTACAGCTGGCTGGCAGAGCAATGACTAGCATCCATTGATCTATATAACCTATATAATTGGTACACACTATCAAGTCATGGTTGGATTTCTCTCAACATGCAACCATTCAACGTCATCATCCACTATGCGTCATATCACTATCCAATAGACCATCTATTTATTTTTCAATTGATTTTCTGTGACCACATTTTTGTGAGTAGCAATTACAAATTACAGAAGTAAAAATTACATGTATGATCAGTCATACTTCCATGTATAATGTTTACTAAAGAACGTTGCAATACAATCACTTTGGTGTTTATACTTTCACATTTTACTTTAAAATTTTGTTTAACAACTTCCCGCAGCAACGCGCGGGGTATCACCTAGTTATAGTGAGATCTGAGGTTGTGACTGAACTGTAGCGTTATTTTGATTTAAACCTCTTCAAATGTAGCGTTAAATTCTAGAAAAGTTTAGAATGCTGATTATTTTTTTACCAATTTTCTGTCTCACATAGGTGGATAATTTTCTCATTCTTAACTTAATTATTTGCTTATTTAGGGTTCAATGTTTATGATATAAACGGGAATAAGTACATGGATTCTCTTCCAGGATTATGGTACGTGTACAGCTTTAGGTATGTACCACCATTTATTTATAGAGTAAATTTCCTCAATGCCATCAAAAATTATACCACTTCTCTCAATGCCATCGAAATTCTTAATTTTTCTTCATTGTCACTATTACTAATTTTCTTTCCCTTACATGTCATTCCGTTAGTTGTTGTTAAGTGTTCCTCACTCACTAGAAGGACCCACACGCTACAGATATCCACTTCCTGTGCAATGCTAAACTTGCCCCTCATCCAATGGCAGCAAGGGCACGCAGTGTTCCTTATCCGTGAGCGAACTCCAGTACTCAGGCCCTATTCGGCTAGCTGGTGGCTGGTGCTGGTTTGTGCTGAGAGAAAAATACCGCTACCTGACTGGTGGCTCGTGACTGGTGCTGATTTGTGTAGAGAGATAATATTGTTGGCGGGCTGTTGATAAGCCAAGCGAACAGGGCGCACCTGGGCGATTTGATGGCACATTGGCACCTGGGCGGCCGAGCCGTCTTGGAGCGCGGGCACATGGAGAACACGTCTGGGATGAGCCACGCAGGCGTGTGTTTTGGGTGGACGCGCGCGGCTAGCTCGCTCGTGTGCCTAGGAGCGCCTGGCCACGCGCGTGCATGCGCCACCGGCATTCTCGGCGGGCAAGCGGCTAGGGGAGCAGCCAGAGCGTGCGCTTCCTATCAAGTCCCAGGCGGATTTTTAGGCCCTTGGCCTAGCATGCACCGGCCTGCTAGCTAGGTAATTGGATCTTGCTTTTTTTCCAGTTTCTTTCTTCTTATTGTCCTTACCAAGATGATGATGGACGGTGATTCGATCTGTGAATCTTGCCGTTGTGCACTGAGCAGGAAGAGAATCTTTATGTATTTGATTCATGGATATATTGAGAAGATCAGATGTTTTTTCGGTCTGATTTCCTTTTCTGTGTTTTTACACCGTGTACATAAGACGATAATTTTCCTTCTTTGTACGATCTGAATCTTGAATTTCTAGATAAGTTCATGATGTTTAAGTGTCCTTGTCAATTCACTATGCAAAATGATGCCTATTGTATAATTAAAATATATAAACAAATATACATCTGAAGATGTATTCTATAAAAAAATATATAGGTGTGTCTGTAACCATACAACAATGATTTTTTTTATCAATCATTCCATCCACTGCAATGACATATAAGGAAATTGACTAAGATATGATGTATGGGTAAAGTTGTCATTTCACTTGTCACGTAACCCTCTTCTAACGACCAACTAACGGAAATGGCATAGGAGGAATGCAAAATTTTATCCAGTGACACACAGGGGAATATAGGAATTTTGATGGCATTGAGGGAAGTGGTATAATTCCTGGTGGCATTGAGGGAATTTACTCTTATTTCTATGACTTTAGTAAAGTTAAACCTTCTTCTGCTAATTCTCCATCCCTGTTCATTATGGTTTCAGGTTGTAGCGAGCCTTGACTAGTCAAAGTACCAACTGAGCAATTAAACAAGTTAAACCTTCATAACCGGACCTTCATTGGTACATATTCTTGAATGGTTCATCAAATATTGGTTCTTCATATTTGAAATTAGTGTGCCTATCCTACGTTTCTTTTGAAAAATCAATTACCAAGTTTCCAAATGCTGATGATTGGAGGGTTACTGCTACTTTCAAAAATAGTGCTGCAAGAGAAATGGGAAAGTATTCTTCACAAATAGTGCTGCATGTTGGAATATGTCTTTGTTGGTCTTTGTGGGGTTGATTTGTTTGTGGGGCTGCTGGTCCTTGTTTAGGACAACAGTTAGCATCTTTGTATAGTGGTCCATGTAGGGCTGCAGATGTTGTATACGGTCAATAGTGGGGCTAGTGGGGCTGCAACATCTAGACTAGGACGACAGCACATGGTGGTGGTTTTGCTGCCCACTAGGACAGTAGCATCTTAAACTAGTGTATTAGAATATATTGGGCTGGTTGTCAGCCTATAAATATGTATCCCCAACCCCTTAGGTTGGCATGACATTGTGAGAAAGAAAACAGAAAAATTACCCCAACTCTCCTAGTGTCATCCTCTCGATGAGAGTAACAGTTGACCTACTAACAACTGGTATCAGAGCCGTTCTATCCTGCAGCCTAAACATTTCCTGCTCAACTCCCTCTCCAGTCCACCAGCAGCCTCAACCGGTGGCAGCAACATCGGCTGCCCCTGTCCACTCTCCTCACTCCTCCGAGCAGGCGAGCAGCAGCTCGTCAGATGGAGGTTCCCCTCAGTGCAGTAGTAGCCCCCCATGTTTGCTTGGCACTCTCAGCACTCGGTCGCCTCGAGCGTGCAGCGCCGGCAGCTACACGAACTCGCTGCAGCAGAGGAGCGGCGGTGGAGACCACAGCAGCGGCAGAAGGGGCGTCGAGGCTGGCAGCAGCGGAGCTGGCAGTAGCCAGGGCAAAGGTGGAAGCAGCGGTGGTGGCGGACGCAGCGCGTGCGGCGGTAGCGGAGGTCGAGTTCTTGCATGGCAACACGAGCAACTCCATCTCGAGCTGCTGGCAAGTGGTGCAGCGCGAGAGCCGGTGGTGCGGTGGGTAGCCGCGCACGACGGCGGCGCTCCTGTAGGAGACACGCCCAATGGCGGCGCTCCTGCAGGAGGCGCACCCGATGGCGGTGCTCCTGTAGGAGGCGCACCCGATGGCGGTGCTCCTGTAGGAGGCGCGCCCCATGGCGGCGCTCCGGCAGGAGGCTCGCACGGTGGTGGCGCCCCCTACGCAGTCCAGATAGTGGTCAGGGACGTCGGTCCCGGTACTGGGTGGCCTACCCTCACCAAGACCAACTACGTCGAGTGGGCCGTGCTCATGAAGATCAAGCTCCAAGTGTGTCACATGTGGGAGGCGGTCCAGTCCAGTGACGTCGACTACGATGAGGATTGACGGGCGCTGGAGGCCCTCATCACCGCAGTCCTGCCCGAGATGCAGTTCTCGCTTTCTCGAAAATGGACTGCCAAAGAGGTTTGGGACGCTATCGCGGTGGCATGCATCGGCAACGACCGCAACAGCAAGTCCACACTACAAGCACTCCACAAGGAGTGGGAGAACATGTGAGAACATCGATGACTTTGCACTTCGTCTCGACTCTCTACTGCAGAAAATGGTGCAGTACGGCGATGACAACTACGACGAGGAGAGAGCTGTTGTGAAGCTCTTCCAATGCGTCCCGAAGAAGTACAGGCAGATCACTCGCTCGATCGAGTCTCTGCTGGACCTCTCCACAATGTCGATCGAGGCGGCCATTGGTCGCCGCAAGGTCATTGACAGCGACGAGCCACCGGCTCACTCGGGACCTGTCACCATTGGCGCGAAGCTTCACCTCACTCGGGAGCAGTGGGAGGCCTGCCAAGGTGACAGGATGAAGGGGGAATCTTCCTCCTCGACAGGCGGGCACAAGCGCGGTGTCCGCCGAGGCGCCCAGGGCGGCGGCGTCGGTAAGCGCAAGGACCCCCGTGACGACAGCTGCCACAACAGTTGCAAAACTGGCCATTGGGCCAACTGCAAGCGGCCGAAGCGCAGAGTCGGTGGCCAAGTCCACGTCGTGCAGGCTCAGGCCAACGGCTAGTCGACCCTGTTCCTGATGCACGAGAGTGTCGAGCTACACTCCTCTCCCATGTCGGACATCACCTCGCTCCTCCACCTCGATGAGTCACGTGCTCACGTCCTTCTCGAGAAGGACGCGAGCGAGAAGAAGACCAACAGGTGGTACCTCGACACCGGCGCCACCCACTGCATGATCGGGCGGCGCGAGTACTTCTCCGACCTCGACACCACCGTGAGGGGCTCCGTCAAGTTCGGGGACACCTCTCCTATGGAGATCGAGGGTGCCAGAACCGTCATCTTCGAGGCGAAGAGCGACGAGCATCGTGTGCTCATCGGTGTCTACTACATCCCAGCTCTGCGCAACTCGATCATGAGTTTGGGATAGCTGGATGAGAACGGGTCGCACGTGGAGATCGAGGTGCTGCGGATCTGGGATCCTCGTCGTCGACTTGTCTCCAAGGTGAGCAGGAGGAGCAGCCGCCTCTACGTGTTTCATGCACAGGTGGTGCAACCCCTCTGCCTTGCAGCTCGACAGGACGGCGACGCGTGGTAGTGGCACGAGCGCTTTGGACACCTCAACTTTGAGGCCCTGAGGCAGCTCAGTGCCAAGGAGATGGTGCGGGGCATGCCACACATCGACCACATGGAGCAGCTCTGTGACATGTGTGTGCTGACGAAGTAGCGATGACTCCCCTTCCCGCACCAAGCCAGCTAACGCGCCGATGAGAAGCTGGAGCTGGTGCACGGTGACCTGTGCGGTCCCGTCACACCGGCTACTCCTAGAGTCCGACGCTACTTCATTCTACTCGTCGATGACGTCTCCCTCTACATGTGGACGGCTCTCCTCGACACCAAGGCGACTGTTGTAGACGCTATCAAGCGTCATCAAGTTGTTGCAGAGAAGGAGTGTGGCTGCAAGCTCCGTGTGTTGCGACGGACAACGGCAGCGAGTTCACAGTGGCCAAGTTCGCGGCGTACTGCGCCGTCGATGACATTCAGCGCCTATACTCTGCGCCGTACAGTCCGCAACAGAACGACGTCATTGAGCGGCGCAACTAGACGGTTGTGGGGATGGCTTGGGCCCTCCTCAAGCAGAGGGGGATGCAAGCTGTCTTCTGGGGCGAAGCCGTGGTGACAACCGTCTACATCCTTAACTGCTTGTCGACTAAGGCACTCAACGTTAGGACGCCATACGAGGCTTGGCATGAGCGCAAGCCGGCGGTCTCCCACTTGCGGGTCTTCGGCTGCCTCGCATTCGCCAAGTGTTGGCACTCCTTACGGCCTACAGATAAATCCGCAAGCGGACGGATACCAATGTAGCTTTCACCCGGGAGTATTCCAAGGTATCGATTTCCACGGAGAACGAGAAGTGTACTAATCCTAAACTAAGGTTTCCTAGGTAGATTGTGTGGATGAAATGGAATGGATGAGATGGATGACGACAATAAGGAGAGAAGAGAAGAGGTAAGAGGGTAGAGAGGGTACGGGTCTGATAAAGGTATTCTACCGATTGATCGAGCAGATCAGAGGATACAGATAGATACTTGCTTCGGGACTACAGAGCCTCTGACACACAGAAAGGGGTGAGAAGGGGTGCCGGTTACCTTGAACCTTGGGTCCTAAGACACCGGAACTAACGTGATGGGCTACGAAGACCGAAAGGGCTGTCACCACCTTACGACTACCACCTCCGTTGCGACGGGAAGAAACTAAGTTAGCCTCAAGTATAGGCACCATGCCTACACTAGTTGACTAATACTTATCTACTGCAGATAGATAAGCACTCAAGCTAAGCAGCTAGTATACAATTATACTACACAACTAAGCATTGAACGAAGAACCAGCAAACATATAAAAGTAAGAACTGAATGCTCAATTAATCAGAGAGAGATACAAGAGTTACCAGACAAGACCCGGATGTTACTCGAAGTGAAGTCGCATCCGTAGAGGTACAGCGGGAAGAGGGGCTGACACTTCGGCTCCTCTCCGGGACGCTCACCTCTCCTCTCTCCCTATCTCTACTGATACAAGTGGAGAACTAACAGTGCTTCGCCTGCACTCTACTCTTGTGTTGTGTGTCTTGTGCAGGTGAAACCAGCCTCTATTTATAATGGCCAGGGTTGGTGGAGAAGTGGAGCAGCGGCCAAGCAACTGGAGGTCGGTGCCGAGCCGTTCGGGCAAAAATCCCGGTTCGGCCGAACTCCCCGGTTCGGCCGAACCGAGGGATGCACCGCCTCAGCAGCCAAAGGCCAGGATTGCACCCTGGAGGCGGTTCCCTGGTTCGGCCGAACCCACGTGTTCGCCCGAACTGGGCTCGGCCCAGTGCTGCACCGCCTTGAGCTTGCACACGTGCTGGGCCAGCTCCTGGGGTCGGTTGGCAGGTCGGTTCACGCCCTGGGCTGGGCCGGAGGCCTTCTGGTTGACTTCGGGGTCTTTGTCGGGTTGAGTTTGGGCCCAGGGTGATGTGGCGGAAGCCCGGGATGAGTTAGCGCTGACGTGTACGACTCCCGGTGGCTTGCACGGCTAAGGGGGGTAACCGGCCGAATCGTGTTGTTCGGCCGAATCGGTCATTTCCGACCCCTATAGCACACATTTCTCGTTGTTGTACCTGCACAAGCGACACTCACCAAAACTCGTGGAATTCCATTAGAAATAAAACCTAAGTACATGGAATGTTGCATAGACTCTCATTTATTCCCGAGTATTGGTGGTCGAATTTGGGTTGTAACGACCGCCAACACCAAGGAGCTTGGTCACGTCGGCAAGCTCGACGACAGGAGCACTCTGGGAGTGTTCATCGACTACATAGAGGGTTTGAAGGCCTACCGCATTCTCGACCCGACGACACAGCGTGTGCGCACGGCGCGCAACATTGTGTTCGACGAAGGGCGAGGATTGGCGTGGGACAAGATGATGGACGAGGGCTCGACTCCGACGTACGACGACTTCATCGTCGAGTACGTCGACTTCGAGAGAGCTAGATGAGTAGGTAGCTCTTCTTCACCGAGCGTGCCGACCTCAGTCCCCGAGCCTCCACCGACTCTGGCAGCACCACGCTCCCCAGCCACGACTCCAGCTGCGTCAAGTTCTTCACCGACTCCGGTGCCTACCACTCCGGCAGCACCGTGCTCTCCAGCCACGACTCCAGCTGCGGTGAGCCCTTCGCCGGCCCCACCACAGTCGGCGACACCATGTACCCCAGCATTGACAGCCACCCCGTCGAGCATGTCTACATCAGCACCGGCTCCTATCGAGCACAACCCAGTGGAGTTCGCTACCCCCCTCTCCCACGACGAGGAGCGCATCAACACGTACTACGATGGCGAGCCGTTGCGGTATTGTACAATGGAGGACCTTCTTGGTGACCAGCCGGTGACGGGACTGGTGTCTGACGACTTGGAGGCGCAGTTGCACCTTGTGTGCGATGACGGTGAGCCTCGGTCTTTCGTAGAGGCCGAGGGATAGGCGGCATGGCACGCCGCAATGCAGTCAGAGATGGATGCGGTTGAGAAGAACCACACCTGGGAGCTTGCTTATCTCCCTCATGGTCACCACACGATCACTCTTAAGTGGGTGTTCAAGCTGAAGAGGAATGAAGCCGGCGTCGTCGTCAAGCATAAGGCTCAGCTGGTAGCACACGGTTTCGTGCAGCAAGAGGGGATCGACTTTGACTCCTACTTGCACTGGCTGCCCAGGAGGGCTGGCGTGTCCATCACATGGATGTCAAGTCGGCATTTCTTAACGGCGACTTGAAGGAGGAGGTCTACGTGCACCAGCCGCCAGGGTTTGCAATCCCCGGCAAGGAGGGTAAGGTGCTACGCCTGCGCAAGGCCCTCTATGGCTTGTGGTAGGTGCCGAGGGTGTGGAATGCCAAGTTGGATTCCATGCTCAAGAAGATGGGCTTCAAGAAAAGCCCGCACGATGTGGTCGTCTACAGGCGGGGCAGTGGAGGATATGCCTAGCTGGTGGGCGTCTACGTCGACGACTTGGTGATCACCGGCATCAAGGATGCGGAGGTTGCGGCATTCAAGGAAGAGATGAAGGCCACCTTCCAGATGAGTGACCTGGGGCCTCTCTCCTTCTACCTGAGAATCAAGGTGCACCAGGATGCCTCCGGGATCACGCTTCGACAGACCGCCTACGCCGATGGAGGAGCGGCTGAAGCTGAGCCGCGGCAACACGTCAGAGGAGGTGGACGCCACGCAGTACCGACGTCTTTTGGGGAGCCTTCGCTACCTCGCCCACACACGACCAGACTTGGTGTTCTCCGTCGGCTACGTTAGTCGGTTCATGCAGCGACAGACGACGGAGCACCAGTAGGCTGTGAAGATGATCATCCGCTATGTTACGGGGGACTGTCGACCACGACCTCTACTACCCGAGGTCTATGGGGAGGCACACTTCATCGGGTACAACAATAACGACCACGCCGACAACATCGACACCAGCAAGAGCACAAGCGGGATTCTCTTCTTCTTCGGCAAGTGCCTCGTTAGCTAGCAGTCGGTCAAGCAGCAGGTGGTGGCCCTGTCCAGCTATGAGGCCGAGTACATAGTGGCCTCCACCGCTTCAACACAGGCGCTCTGGCTCGCTCGACTGCATGGTGATCTCCTCGGCAGAGACACTAGAGCGGTGGAGCTCAGGGTGGAAAACAAGTCTGCCCTGGCCCTGGCAAAGAACCCCGTTTTCCATGAATGGAGCAAAGCACATCCAGGTGAGGTACCACTTCATCTAGGGCTGCTTGGAGAAAGGGAGCATCAAGGCGAACTACATCAACACCAAGGATAAGCTCGCGGACATGCTCACCAAGTCCCTTGGGAGGATCAGGTTCCTTGAGCTCTGTGGGGGACTTAGGGGGAGAATGTTGGAATAAGTCTTTGTTGTTCTTTATGGGGCTGGTTTGTTTGTGGGGCTGCTAGTCCTTGTTTAGGATAGCGGTTAGCATCTTTGTACAATGGTCCTTGTGGGGCTACAGATGCTATGTACTACTGGTCAATAGTGGGGCTGCAGCATCTAGACTAGGACAACAGCATGTTGTGGTGGTTTTGCTGCCCTCTAGGACAGTAGCATCTTAAACTAGCATATTAGAATATGCCGGGCTGGTTGGCAGCCTATAAATATGTATCCCCAACCCTTGGGTTGGCATGGCATTGTGAGAAAGAGAACAGAAAATTTTCCCAACTCTCCTAGTGTTATTCTCTCGATGAGAGCAACAGTTCACCTACTAACACTGCAAAAGAAAATGATTCTCAGGTGTAACTATTAATAGCACCAACCATTTTCTGCAGTATACAGTTCAAACCTTTCATGTCGTCAAATGGTGTTTGTATTACCGTGACTTCGCTTTTTCAGCAAATAACTGAAACTGCTTAAGCAGAAATTGTAGAATCAGCCTCTCATTTTATAGTACCTAAACATAAAAACTAGAGGGTATTGTGAACTTTACATGGTGTTGACACATCACTAAGGAAATATGTTTGTGCTCTGGTTCATCGATCATGGTTTTCTGAGATATGGCCATCTTGCCAAGTTTTCTTGGCAAAATATATATAGCTGATTGGCAGATGTTTGAGGTTGTTTATCCTATTATTTCAATGTGACTTTGCTTCTTTCAGACGTAGACATGATTTTATTTCTCACATGTTCATTGCTGACACTTAGATTTTGCGGGCCATTCTCAAATTTTCAGTCTAAACTGAAAACACCATAATACTAAATTGGTAATAACTTAAATATACCTGAAATAAAAAATTACTTGGGCACGCAATAATCTGATTAGAATAGATTAGAGTGACAGAGACATATCACTACATAGACTATAACTAGTAGCGTCAATTTTTGAACAAATATATATGGGTGCAATGATTTTTTTTACTGCTTTCTTGGTCGCTTGTGTCTCCTGAGAAATTTTCCGTATCTTCTTTTCTACCCCTTCTCCATCTGATTGCAACCGTTATAAAAGATCATGCAAAAGAAACTTCCTTTACGCTTACACCCCGTTTGGAAGTAGACACTAGAGGCTAGAATTTGGAATTGGAATTAGGTACCTTCAATACCTAGTGTTTGGAATTGCCGCATTGCCAGGTACGATGCCGTAGAACGGGGACTCTGTGGGCCTTAGGTACTTGGTCATATCAAGTCCCATTTTGGTGAAGGTCTTCGCGGAGATGACGTTGAGCCCACTGCCTCCGTCAATGAGTACTTTGGTCAGTTTGGCTTGTGCCACGACTGGGTCCAAGACTAGCGGATATCTACCTGGGTTGGCGAAGTTGGTCCACTGATCTTCCCTAGAGAAGGTGATGGGGACCTCGGACCACTTGAGGTACGTCGGGGTGGTTGGTTGTATTGCCATGATTGCGCGGAGCGATAGTTTCTTTGCCCGCTTCGACTGGTTTAAGGACTCGCCGCTGAATAGGACTGCTATGACATTCTTGACTTGGGGGTAGCAATTGCCGGAGCCTTTACGGTCCTTGTCGTCCTCCTTGTCATCCTCTTTGTCTGCCTTTGCTGGGCCTTGCTTGTCAAATTCCTATTTAAGGTGAAAGCAGTTGGTCATCTTGTGCCGGCCGTTCGGATGATATAGGCAGGGTCCATTGATCACTTTGTCGATGGAGACCGTGTTTTTCTTCTGCGCAGGGCGCTCGACTACCGCAATAGTGTTGTCTAGTTTGTGCTTTTTATTGTCACGGTTGAAGTCGCGGTTGTTGTTGTTGCGGCGATCTTTACCATCTTTGTTGTAGTTATTATCGTTGTTGCTGTTGTCGCGGCGCCTGTCAAAGCGCTCGCGCTCGTGGTCGTCTTGATCGGCCCACTCGGCTGCCATACGCCTTAGCTCGCGGATGGTTGTTGGGCGTCTTCTGTCGAACTCACGATGTAGCTCTTTGGCGTAGAGTCCATCGTCGAAGCAATCAATGACCTCGCGGTCATATATATCCACGATTGTGGCTCTTTTTTCAAAGAACCTCTTGATAAACGTGTGTAGGGTTTCACCTTTATCCTGTTTACAGGCTGCCAATTCAAACCAGGTTCCGGGCCGTGGCCAGGTTCCCTGGAAGTTGGCGGTGAACTTCTTGGTGAGATCTTCCCAGGAGTCGATGGACTCGGGGCGGAGGCCCTCGAGCCATGTAAGTCGGATAGTATCCATCATGATGGAGAAGTAACTGACTTTTACGTCATTGGATCCTCCCGTCATCTAGATTGCAGTCGAGTAGACTCTCAGCCACTGTTCAGGGTCTTACTTGCCCGTGAACTTCTCGATTCCGGTTGTTTTGAACTTGCTTGACAGCTTGATCTTCTTGATGCGGCTAGAGAAGGCTGGAAAGCCATCATACTTGTCTGCTGGCGAACGGTTACGTCCGCGGTGGCCATCGCTACGGTCGGAGTCGTAGTGGTGGCCACGATTGCCTGAGCTGTGGCTTGGTGAGTTGTCAGGTCCTGGCCGTCCACGGTTATGGTCGCGGTTGCGTCGGTCGCAATCATTGTCGCGAGGGGGATCGTTGTTGCGTGGTTGACGATCTTCACCGCGTGGGTGGTCGCAGTCGCGTCCGCGTGGAGGGCGGTCGCGGTTGTTGTCACGAGGGGGCCGTTGTTCCGTGGTGGATGATCTTGGTCACGGGATAGTGGCCCGTAGCGACGATCAAATTCTTCACATCGGCGAAACTCTGAGTTAATGTGGTTCGCTCTACTCGACTGGATTACAGAACGAGCGTCTCGGTTGGCGTTGATGTGAGCACGAAGATCGCCATCGCGGTTAGCCCCGTCGCATGGTCCATTGCCATCTTGTTGTCTGGCGTTAGGGACTTGATCGTTAGCTTGTCTTCCAGCTGCTCCACCCGATGGCTATCGAGGAGCATGACTCGGGTGAGCAGATGCTGCTGGTTCGACTTGCGAGCGCCTGCCTCCAGAGCGTCTGCCGCTCAAGGCGTGGTGGCTTGATGCGGGACCGGTGTTGATGTTCTCACGAGCTATCTCTAGGAGAGTCAGGACCTGCCTGATTTGTGGTGTTTCAGGCATGGCCCTGACGATCTCCGCTGCAACGGAGATGTTCATTGGAGCATCCTGGAGTACCGCCTGGTCACCAACCATCGCGAAGTCTCGTGTAAGGTTTCGGGTCGCGGTTGGCTGGATTGAGACACCTTTGGTTGCGCTTGGCGTTCCTTGCTTGTCTTGAGGTTCTCTGTTCCTCAGTTTCTCCATTGGCGGTGCATTCATCCTCGGAGATGTCGCCGACCAGCTCGTGATCGTACTGGGTGCCTTGGTCGCCAAAGCTGGCCATGAAGAGTTGTCTGTTGAGGTCGGAGGGGGTCGGTAGTAGTAAGGTCGGAGCGTTGGAGAAGTTGTCTCCTGTGCTGCCGGAGGAGGTGGTGATGGAAGCAGTCTTGCCGTCCTAGTATGATAGTTCGTCCAGGATCACTGCGGCTAATCTTGACTCGTTATCCCGACAGGTGTCAGTAGGTATCGTGCCAGGCCAGTGAACAACAAGTCCTGTGCTGGTCACGACTAATCCTGACGGGAGATAGGCGAGTGGTTCTTCAAGCTCGAAGTCGGTCTTGAAGTGGGCACGACAGGTTAAGCGTGCGACATTATCGGGGCTGTCGTTTAGTAGAACCGTGAAGTCATCGTCTTCGTTGTCCTCTGATAGCTTAGAGGCCGGCTCAGAGTCCTTGCAGCGTTCCACGGTTGGACTGTCGACTTTCGGTGTTGACTTGTTGTCCTCCGCAGTGTAGATCTGTTGATATACAGCCGCGACGTTGGTGAATTCGAGCGGTAATTGATTCAAGGGGTTGTCCGATGGCATAGGCAGCTCGGACTTCCCGACTCCTTCCATAATTGGAAGCGAGTTGTACCCGGTCTCGTCTTGAGGAGTCCCGATCAGAGTCAAAATCGGGGTCGAAGTCGTGCGACGTGTCGGAGTCGAGGTTGAAGTCATTGCCGGAGTAGTCATCGAGACTTGCGTCTTGACGAGATCACGGAGCGACTCTAGTGGAGATGCCATCATCGGGTACGAGCCTGGACGATCCGCGAGGAGACTTGCGAAACCACCCTTGCCGTCAGCGATGAAGGTCCATGCGCCGATGACGAAAGTTGCACCCCCCTCGATGCCGTGGGTTTTGAAGGTTGATCCCATCGCGCCTGATGGTAAGCTTCGGCGAGCTTCCCCACGGTGGGCGCCAAGTGTCGATGATTAACGTCGAGCACGACTGCCTGGGGGTACCCCAGAGAGTAGATCCGTGGTTCTCCCCGAGTTCTAGGAATGATAGTGCACGAACAACACAAAGATTTAGACAGGTTCGGGCCGCGAGTAGCGTAATACCCTATGTCTTGTGTGCTTGATTGTATTGCACGTGAGTTGAGTTGTTTTGAGGGGGTCCCTGCTCCGCCTTGTATATCCGGGGAGCAGGGTTACAAGTCGGTTACATGATCCTAGTCGTATACAATAGGGAGTACTACAACAGGGTACTTTGGGGAGTCTCTTAACAGTACACGACTAGTCTTTCCAATCAACTACGCCGTCTTGCACCATAGTCAACTGGTTGAAAGTAGTCAGATCAAACTTTCCCTATCGAGTAGTTTAATCCCATGGATGAGTGGCCCTAGGGATCTTGGTCCCACAGTATTGGAAATGGAAATCTCATCCAATACCGAGAGGAATTGCCCCTTTGATAGAACCCCCTCCGTCAATTCGCATCTCTTCCCCTCCGTATTGCTCGGCATCGTCTCGCATCGCCACGCCGCGCCGCCCCAGTCCCCGTCCCCGTCCTTCTCCACCAGTGAGGTGCGTTGGACCCCTTCCTCCTCCACCAGTCTCATCCTTCCTCCGCAGGTTCCATCGCCCCCATCCTTGCTCCACCGCGTGAGCCACACCGCTCGTTCTTCTTCCACCGGCGAGCCGCGCCGCCCCTTCTCCTCCTTCCACCGGAGAGCCGCGGCGACCCTATCCTTCCTTCACCGGCGAGCTGTGTCGCCGCCTCCTCCCTCCGCCACTGAGCTACGCCGGCCCTGTCCTTTCTCCGCCGGCGAGCCGTGGCGCCCCCTGCCTCCACCGCTAGCCGCACCCGTGCCCATCCGGCGAGGCGCGGGCGGCATGGGGGAGCTCCGCCCCGGGGCGATGAGATGTGGGAGGCGTGAGTAAACTCTGCCACTAGGGTGGTTCGGTGTGGACAGAAGGAGAAGAAGGTGGTCCATTCTCTAATGTCATGGTAAGAACATCCAAACACTGAATCGATATACTTGTTCCTTCGATTTCATCTCGTGAATTCATCTACATCCAAACAATGGCTTTAGTATTGTAATCTAATACCAATACTACTCTGATTTGGTATTAAAGTCAATTCAATGACAAGCCCTCCAATATCTACGTCCAAACGGAGCCTAACCGCCGGCCGCGACAGCAGTAGTCAACAGCGTCATGCGTTCTTCGTGCACCTTTGCATTAGGCCTACGCTGCATGCGTGCCGATGACGAGGTCAGAGTTCGAGCTTCGCAAGCCCCTGCAAACACGCGCCACGCTATACTAGTGATCGAGCGAGTGTGTGAGCACCAAGCACACGCATCATTCTAATTAAGGATAATCCAGCAGATATCATATAGTACTACGTCATCGATAGCTAGCCAGCTATTGCGTCATCTGATCGAACTGCTGCCGGGCCATCCTCGTCGTAGCCACACTATTGCTCATTGATTACAGGTGGCGGCCATATGTTGTCTCTGATGGCGGCGGCGGTGGCCCTCCCTTCCTGCGGCGCGTTCTTCGGTGCCCCAACGGCGGCGGCGCCTCCTTGTTGCAAAGGGAGGAGGAGAGCCTTGTCCCCGGTGGTGGCCATGGCTTCCGCGGCACAGTGAGCAGCAAGCACTTCATCGTGCTTTCTCGATCTTCCTCTGAATATTATTTGCTAGGGGTTTTGTTTCCCGTCCCTCCTTTGAGTTGTTTCGGCTCTCGTTTCCTGAGACTATCTTCTTTCATTTTGCTGGGGATATGTGTGATTTTTTTTTTCATTCCGGTCGGGTGCTTTGTTTCTAGGACATGAGAGCAAGAGAAAAAGAAAAGAAGAAAGGGGTTCGTTTCCTGGGTTTTTGAGTTGGGGAGGCAACGATCATGGCTAGACTTCTTTTCTTCATCTGCCTCATATATATGGTTCCACTAGTTTCTTTTTTCTTAGGTTAACTTATTTCAGGAGTACGTCGAATCATCTCGTGATCAAATTTGTTTGTTGCACGTCTTTGATAGCATTTTCTATTTTAATCAAAGCATGTAGTGAAAACTAGCGCTGGGGCGCTGCCTGCGAGTGGAGATCCATTATTATTCATCATCTTCAGTAATTTGTACTATAGGCGATAATAATCTAGCCTTCCAGACTGGGGCTTCTCTCCCTTCGTCCCTCTCCTTCTTACTCTTTCTCTCTCTCTCCTCTTCCTCTTCTTCTCCCTTATTTCTTCTTTCTCCTTAAAAATGAAGAATAGGGAAATATGGCTCTATTACTATAGTCTATGGTTATGTTCTCACTTTTTAATTAATTCACATTTTGAAGGGAATACTGAGCGGTTCTTGCATCCCAAAGATAGCCACTTTAATTTTATAGGCATTTATATTTATGTATGTTAAACTATTATTTTGCATATCTTATTTGGTGACTAAATAAGCTTTCGTTCTATTTGATCTTGCGGCACAATATGTGCTATTTTTTGTTGTTGTAATCCATCCACCTAACAAATTTTGGTCATTTTCCCTTGCAAAACAAAAGGAAGAAAGAGAATTGTCATGCAAGTTTCAAAAAAAAAATTGTCATGCAATTTGTATGCTCCCTCTTGGCAAGGTGCTGTTAGCCTGTCTGTCGACAGACATGTCGGGCTATTCGCAACCTGCCCGGTAGTATAATAAGGCCTGTCTATTTGCTTGTACACCATGGTTTGTTGAGGTAGTTGTGACTTGTGAGGCTTACAGTAATTATCGGCAGCAAACAGAAAACATGAACCACGGAAAGAGAGTGATGCTCGTTAATCACCGCTTATCTCTTAGAGTATATCCAAGAGTTTCCACAAAGCAAAGTCCTAGGAGGATGATTTTAGGGCCTTGCCAAGCTATTGGGAGCAAAAATTATACCTCTACCCAACAGTTCTCAAAATTTTGGCCCCAAAAAGATTTAATCGCTACCATATCATCCATCTGTGGGCCTAAGGCTGATTTTTTAACCAGCGTGAAAGTAACCCGGGTAGTTTATTTTCTTCCGACATTTTTTCGTGGGATCCAGAGTTCACAAAGGAGGGGTAAATTTAGCTTAAGATAGAGTTAATATTAGACACACGGAAAAATTGAGAAAATTTTGGATAACTTTTTTCACTTCATTCCCAAAATTCATTATTGGGAGTGTTTATTCGATACCCTTAAAGATACTCTTACAGTACAATTTGATTCAGTACAAGATTTAGCAGCCAGTCCTGCATCATCTCAGTAAATTTGTAGCCTAAGCCATCCGAACGAACCAACGTAATACAGCAAATTTAGCTGCGTATACAAAACTACGGTATTGCAAATCGGGTCACTGAATTCAACTGTGCGTTTGATCGGGCTATATAGGAGGCATATAACCATACAAAATTACAAGCCACATAAATTCGAATCAACTGCTTCTATTCCGACGACTATGCCTTGCCATTGACTGACTCGTTGTAGCTGCAAATTTTCAGTACGTGATGCTATATACAGGAAATTTTGTTTGTGTTGTGAATGAAGGGTTCGAGCTCCGAGGAAGCCGTTCGCCCCTCCTCACGAGGTGCACCGCCCGGTGACGCACTCGCTGCCGCCGCAGAAGCGCGAGATCTTCGAGTCGCTCAACTCGTGGGCGGCGGAGAACATCCTGTCGCTGCTCAAGCCCGTGGAGAGCTCGTGGCAGCCGCAGGACTTCCTCCCCGACGCCGCCTCCGAGTCCTTCGCCGACGAGGTCCGGGAGCTCCGCGCCCGCGCCAGGGAGATCCCCGACGACTACTTCGTCTGCTTCGTCGGCGACATGGTCACCGAGGAGGCGCTCCCCACGTACCAGACCATGCTCAACACCCTCGACGGCGGCGTCCGCGACGAGACCGGCGCAAGCCCCACCAGCTGGGCCGTCTGGACCAGGGCATGGACCGCCGAGGAGAACCGCCACGGCGACCTCATGAACAAGTACCTCTTCCTCTCCGGCAGGGTCGACATGCGCCAGGTCGAGAAGACCATCCAGTACCTCATCGGCTCCGGAATGGTTGTTATAAGCAATTCTACTGATGTCCAAATCTTGCCATACAATAAATATATACATATATATAATTCTGCTGGCCGGAGCTTGGTCGATCAGGACCCCAAGACGGAGACGAACCCGTACATGGGGTTCATCTACACGTCGTTCCAGGAGCGCGCGACCTTCATCTCGCACGGCAACACGGCGCGGCTGGCCGGGCGGCGGCACGGCGACGCGGGGCTGGCGCGGATCTGCGGCGCCATCGCCGCCGACGAGAAGCGGCACGAGGCGGCGTACGAGCGGATCGTGGCCAAGCTCTTCGAGGTGGACCCGGACTACACGGCGCGGGCCTTCGCCGACATGATGCGCAAGAAGGTGGCCATGCCGGCGCACCTCATGTACGACGGCCACGACGACGGCCTCTTCGCGCGCTTCAGCGCCGTCGCGCAGCGCCTCGGGGTGTACACGGCCAGGGACTACGCCGACATCATCGAGTTCCTCGTCAGGCGGTGGGGCGTCGCCGAGCTCACGGGGCTGTCCGGGGAAGGGCGCCGCGCGCAGGAGTTCGTGTGCTCGCTGGGGCCAAGGTTCAGGAGGCTGGAAGAGAGGGCGCAGGACAGGGCAAAGGAAGCGGCGGAGTTCGCGCCTTTCAGCTGGATATACGATCGACAAGTTCAGCTCTGATAATAATTAGGTGAAGAGAGATTAGCTAAGCTCATCGTCACCAGATAATGTTAAGAAGTTGCTGTAAGAGTACTTGTTTTGGACGCTATATATAGCATGTTGAAATCTGAAATGCATGCAAGTCAGTTCACATAAATCAGATGGTTAACTGGAAACCGTCTCTGAATGTTTGGCGTTTTTCCTCTCTGAATTCTACTATGCATTCCTTGCCAGCTCGTAATTGCATTAGCTGCAGCTAGAGAATTTCCGAAGTAGAAAGACAGCAATGAAAACTAAACGTTCTCAGTCACCGTGCAAAAGAAGGTATACGCGTAGTACGTTGCGTGGAAGACTGTTCTCAGCAATGTATGTATACGGAAGGAATATTGGATATAAAATGTAATAATTCGTGAAATCTGAGACTTACAAACGCCATGTTAAACACAATTGCCTGTCAAGCAAAGGCGAAACCAAAAAAGGTTTCAAGTATACATCGACAATTCAAAGGACTCCAAAGAAAGGATTGGTGATTGCAGAATTCAGCTCGGCTCCAGCCGTGTTCAGGATGGCCTTGTCGACCTTGTCCCTTGCCAGAAACAAGAACTCATTGCCTTCAAGTTTCTCGAATCCACACAGCTCAAGGAACTCTATGCCCCCATGCAGATTTCCGACCCTCTCCTGTAAGGTGAGTTGAATAAACAGAGTTAGGATCTCATATTTTCTGATAGGTTAACAAGTCAATTTCAAGATCTAGCAGTTTTACCTGAAATGTAGCATTGGTGAGTCTGATCTTTCTAAATTTCTCCTCATCGGGATTTTTAGCAACATTCCCAACATAAGTAAGGAGTGTTTGAAATGCCCTCTTCACCTTGGCATCATCATCCTGTCACAAAATGATAGCAAGGTTACACAAATATGAACGTCAATAGTTGAATGTTATGAAAAAACTTCGGGGTCAGCTTCTTTTCCAACAATTGAGACTAGCTGGTCAGGATTAAGGTTTAGGCTACCCCAGTCCAGGGTGAGGATTCACCAGGACACCCAACCAGGTGTGCAGCAGTGGCCAAGCACCAGTAGTGGTGGCAATGTGATCATATAGAGTGTGGTTGCTTGCCATGAGTTGAAGGGCAGTCAGCAACATGGCAACAAGCCGATAGGACTAGCATGTAAGATGTCGAGTGGGAAGTGAGTGGAGAGAGTGCAGCAAAGCAGAGGGTATTGCACCAGCGGCAATGGGCTGTGGCAGCAGAAGCATGACGGGCAATGAAGGTGTCAGCTGCTGCCAAAATGGGGAGACACAGGGGCAAAGCAATGTGCGGCATCGGAGTTGAAGATGAAGGTGGAGTGGTAGGTGCAACTAGGCATGATAGCCACATAGAGAAATATGGTTGCAGAGAATATGCAGTTGCAAATATTATGGTTGGAAATTAATCCTCAAAACAATGAACTTCCATTCCAAGTTTAATCCAATTGGGAGTCAGAGGATTCATATGCAGACATCCACAGTTTTGTTACAATTTCGCGTACATGCTGTGTCTGGATGTCTAATTTGGCCATCTAGTGGTTTACCATCTGCTTGCCCACTTGTGCAAGATTATAAAAATTACTTGCACCTTGTCACAGATTAATTACTTCAATCTTAAAACTAGTATGTCTCTGTTTTTCATCTACAATCATACACTATCCATGCCTAATGAACAAGGTGCCAAGCTGCTCTACAAAGAAGGCAGGCAGATGGATGGATTTCCCAGGCAAATGTGTAAAAAAACAAAATAAAAAAGGGCTCAAGTGAAAAAAAACTGCAGATTTTACCTTGTTCTGTTGCTTAAGATTTCGTAGACAATCCCTCATTCGCTCTGCCTTTGTGGCTGGCCTGATAGGCAATGCACTCTGCATACACATATATCACATTGAACAGTGAGTTCAATTGAAACGAGAAGTCAATCAAGATTAACCTTGTAGCAAAGTTATGTTCCCCTAAGAAGTTTAGTACTCTTAACAAGCTCATCTCAACCGTGAAATTAATGGTCGGGCAGCTCAATAATCATGGTAAAGGAAATTCTTTTTTTTTAAATACCTTCTTCTCTTCGACCGGAGGTGATGCACTTGGTTTGGAAGCTGCTGGGTCTTCTGGTGGCAATCCTAGTTTCCTTCTCCTTTCAGCCTGCAAAAGGAAAAAAACATTATTTAAAATCCAATTACTAGTATTTTTCACATTAGTTGGAAACTTGAATGACAAAGCTAGAAAGATTCTTAAAGATGAGGTGGAGAAACTAGAAACCTTATCTTCTTCCAGTTTCTGGCGGATTTTTTCTCTAGCTCTTTTCTCCTCCTCTTTCTCAAGTCTTCGCAATTCTATCATGCTGACAATGGGGGAAAGAAATTAGTCAGGAGTGAGTACAAGAAAATCAATCAGAAGCACCCAGCACGGCACAGAGAAGGAAAGAAACCAACCGTTTCCTTTCATTTTGTTCCTCAATTCTTTTGGCTTCAAGAAGTTCTTTACCAATTCGTATTCTTTCCTGAAAATGAGAAAATGTGAGCCAAAGCAAATTGACCTTTCTGTTCAGTTTGAGTTGTACAGGATATAGCATGTTTGAATAATTAGGTAAAGAATGATCTGCAAAAATGAAGCCTGATGGAGAAACATGTTATATGGTATAGATTACTAATGACGTGCTCTATTTATTCTGATACCCAAGAAGCACACATCTATCACCAGGTGGTAGTTTCTGATTTAGCAAACTAACAAAACAGGGCGATTTAATCACCTCCTAAACAATGGCCAAGCAGTTGAACAAGTACATTCTGGATAAAACCGCCCTGTTAATTTTTTCATGGTACTTTCCCATACGTTTTAAATGCCATTCTAGATGAATATATGTTACATATCAATCTCTACTACATAAAAAGTTAGTAGGTGGATGGGTGCTGGTTTGGTTCTACACTTCAGTTCTGCAGATTTTGTGGACTGATTTGTGTATACAAATATGTACATGGCCTTCACGAAGATCATGGCTTACTAATGATTTATTTCACACATTTAATGAATGAGGATCAACACAAGCAACAAGCAGGCACCCAGCTAGTAAGGCAAAAAGGAGAGTGACCATACCTTTTCCCTTTCTCTTTCCATTCTTCTCTCTTCTTCCTCTTTCTTCTTACGAGCACGTTCCCTACAAATGGAGGGAAAAAAAATTCAATACAAGATGTCTCCAAAGAACAACAATATTTCATGTAGGCCAAATACTACCTCAGTCCCTCCATTTTAAATATATGATGTGGTAATTAGAACGGTTTTTACTAATTATATCTTGTCCTGAACGTCATATATTTAAAAACAGAGGGAGTAGTTAAGGTTCAAGAATAAACAGTTTTCAAAAGTCAAATCCTGGTCATACAATACAGTTTGTGTGCGCAACCATTCTGAATTCCTAAATCTAAAACTAGGAGCAAACATTTACAAAGTTGAAGATAGATTTATCTTCTAATATGAAGAAATACTGAATTTGCTTCCACGAAGATATGGGTTTTCCCAGTAAAATGTCTGTGGCTAATACATGTACAACTTATGCTAGGATACTTGAAGCACTGCAAAAGGCACAAAGACCCCTGGCAGCAGGGTCCTAATACAACAAATCACCACTAATTTGCAGCAGAAGTCATCATTATACACTAGTAAAGATTAGCTTGCTCATTAAGACAAATATAATGGTTCTAATCTCAGTGGAAATTAAAATGAATTGTTTCTGGATGTTCAACAGCTGTATGTATAGAGAGAGAGAGAGATGGAGTATTAGCTGAACCATACCAAACACAGAAAATGTTCATATGCAAGTGAACTGGTACAGATCTTACAACAAACCAGAACTAAAAACAAAAATATTCTGCCAAATTTGAAGCAACTATTTAACCCAGCCCATGATACAAAAGAACGGTTCATCAAATTACCTTAGCTCCTGTGCTTTAATCTTCATTTCCTCAGGAGTCAGATTGGGTTTATTAGCCTCCGTTTTTGAATTAGCTGGTACCTAAAATATGAAAGAAGATAAGTAACCTGTAGAAGTATGCTGGTAAAAGATATTTTATTGCTTTAGTGCCAGTAACTTAGTATGATATACAGTATTACAGTGCCCCACTAAGAATAACTATCGGAAGCTCAATGGAACAAATGAAATCTAGTGTGCAAGTCTGATGGAACACTTGAAGGACAATGTCCTTCCTAATTGTGCATGTAGAAGCAACTACAAATGGCCAAATATTGGCGACAAAAATGAGCATCCACCTATTCAAACCAACAATATGTACTTCAAAAGTTCAAATTGTATCTTTTTCTAAAATTCAGAAATGTGACAAGATTATATAGTAGCCATTCCTTGGATCAAAATAGCTGCTTGCAGAGATTTCAAGAATATTACATAGGAACTGTAATGAAAAAGGTTACCTAAACTACTACTATGAAGCCCACATCCCAATGGAAACAGAATAGCAAGGCAACTGGTGATATATCAAGAACATCATGCTTTTCAAATAGGGGATCAAATTAGCACCATCAGAGTATCAAAAGGAACAAACTATTAATTAACTGTGAAAATAAGTCAATATCATCATACCATAGGCATTTCGTCAATATCTGCATCTTCCTGGTGCTCAGAAAGCCAATTGATAGCACCTTCGATGGTGCTATTACCTATAGTAAGTACATGAGTCATGAAAGGATGAACATCATTGTATTGTTGCTTTACAATTAGATGAGATAGTATCAATAACAGCACCGAACAGTCAGCTTTATGTAGGTATTTTGAGATATTGTAGTAATTTTATACAACATTACCACATATTTACATAGATTTTAATATTTTATTGTGTAGATGACAAAAAAACTGAGTGGCTGTCATATTGGATGATTCTTCATGGAATGATTTTTTCTCTCAATAAATCCATTCAGTCCTAAGTGCTAAGAATTTCTGGTTTCAGCCAAAGCAGACAACAGACATAATAACATCAACAAAAGAAGCCAACAATATCATACCAGAGAAGTGAAGTGCCCTAGTGGCACGCGCTGTGGCAAACCCCATGCCCTCGACGTCCGCGAGCATCTCCTTGTTCACCTCCGGCACCACCATCTCTGCCGCAATCAAACACCACGCCAATCAACACACGGAAGGTAAGACCAAAACAGATTCAATTTAACCCTTTTCGCTCATCTCACAAATACTAGCACACTGTTAAGCAACCCAACCTTGCGGCTCCTCGCTTGCCGAGGCCGGGCCATCGACGTCCATGGCCTCCGAGGTGGAGGCCGGCTTGAGCGGCGTCTCGAGATCAATGGGCTTGGCCGCCTCGGCGGTCTTGTCCGCGAAATCCTTGTGGCCCGTGCGCTTGGTGTGCAGGTCCACCTCCTGCGCGCAAACACACACCGGCGGCATCAGCTACCACAGAACCCATACGCGTTCGATCGAAATCACATCGAGAACCCCGCCTTCGTGAGCCGGATCGACGGGCCACCAAATCCGACGGGGGGATCGGGGGGAAGAATTGCGGGTGGGGGCGGGCTGGATCTTACGGTCTGGGAGCGGCATGGCTTGCCGCAGTCGGAGCAGACGAGGTTGAGGACGGCCTCGGTGGACTCGACGAAGTTGGCGTGGTTGGTGGCCTCGGCGTGCGCCTGCGCCTCCTCCACGCTCCGCAGCTGCGCGCCGCAGTCGCCGCACTTGAGCGAGAGCCCCGCCATTGCTGGCTCGGATTCGGCTTGAGGCCACAGCAGATTTGGTGCGAAAACAGCGAACAAAGTGTGGTTCTCTCGCCGCTTCTCGCGAGGTTTTTTATTAGGAATTTAAGGACGAGTCGGGGGAGAAGACGGCGAGACCAGACGATGAGGAGGCCGATTTGTTTGCGGAGATTCCAGACGTGATGAGCAGGGTTTGGTTTGGTTCGCAACTATGCGAGTTGGAATCGCTCACAAAAATCGCCACCGTTTGGAAGACTGGCAGTGAGCAAATCGCGTAAAGTTTGAGAAAATTCGTTCTAAACTACCGGAATATATCCTATCAAAAATTTCAGCACATATATCACCGTGATGACGGTTGTCCACCTGTGTGCTCAGTGTTTGCGATGGTTGAGAGAAGATTATTTGGGCGTGTTTCTCTGTTCCACCCGTTTGACCAATAATTAAGGATATTAAATAAAATCAATGTACAAAACTACATTCACACCTCCGGATTAATTTACCTGACAAATCTAATAAGACATTTGATCGTACGATTAGAGGATGGTTACCGTAGTATTATTGTAGTAAATCATTGACTAATTAGGCTCATTAGATTCGTCGCGTAAAGTTACATCCATCCCTAAAAATATTTTACAAACAAACTTTATTTAATACTACATGCAGGTAAGATTTCCTTTTGAAAATATATTTTTTATGAAAAAAAAACACATCCAACGAAGAGGAGAAGGCATCTTCGTCAGGCGTCACGCAACACGAAACAGGTAAATAGCTCGATGGCCTAGAAAGTGTGGTTCCAAAACAACGTGATATCAACTCCTTTTTGTTTTTATACTTGATGTGTTCTCAATTTTCAATTTTGTTGCCAACCATGAAAACAATAGGTCTATTCATCGTATTCGTTTATTGCTACCAACACAACTAGGACAGGCCAAAATGCTTGAAGCTCGTTAGCTCGTTCGGATCGCGGCTTCGGCTCGACTTGGCTCGGCTCGATGCATATTTCTAACGAGCTAAATAGAAGTTTTTGCTCGTTAATATAACGAGAGTTTGAGCTGGCTCGCTTAAGCTGCTCACGAGCTTAATGAGCTATGTGTATTAGTAGGTAAGCAGGCCACAAGCTACATCAATATACAGCCAATAGGCCTAAAACATCGTCCATATATCATGTTAATTGTTAGTAATAACAAACCGGACGGCCTCAACGTCTAACCGGTATATCCACGTTGGTAAATTTTATTTTTACCATTTGATCTTGGACGGACGGCCCTCCCTATTGGCTGAAGCCTCGTCGAGATGGTCCACCGATCCACGTGCCACTTCTTCATTTGATCACGGAAAAATATCTGGCTGGCTCTAGAAGCCTCGGTGCTTAGACTCCCGCACCGCACGACTCTAAGGCTGCTTGCACCGGGGGCCAGGATCCGGCACGGCATGCGCCACGTCGCGTGCATGCCACGCGGTTCCCCGTTTTTTGGCATGCGGCGGGGACGATATGCGAACCGGTACCCTCCTGTTTCAATCTGCAGATGGTAAATCAAGCGGGGAAGAGGGGAGACGCTACGCGCCACGTCGATGCTCGCGGTGTGGGAACCGACTAACCACGGTGTCCGTGTTTAGAAATCGTGGTCCCGACACCAACCAGAAATGTGACGTGTTCCCTTCCTTGATGGTTGATGCAGAAGATAACACGAGACACGGATTTATCTTGGTTCCGGTCAGAATACCGTACTTCCAGCAAAGCGGTGTGTGTGATGTGTTATTCCGCACCGGAATGCAAGCAGTAGGGGGTACAGGCAGGTTGGGACCAGAGGCTAGGCCTCCGAGTCCCGGATGATTGAGGCAGAGTGCCAATATCGTGATCTATTCTGAGTGTATGCGGATTCTCTCCTTTTTTCCTTCCTTTTTTCGTTGTTGCTCTCCTGCTCGATCACCCCCTCCTTTTATAGGCCAAGGAGGAGGGGTTACAGGAGCGTGTTGCCGGTTAGGCATAGTTGTTGCACGGTAGTAGGAATGGCGCTGGGCGTGCTTCTCTGTCCTTGTTTGCTTGAATCGATTCTTGTACTGGCGATGACGTCGAAGAGTGGTCTTGAGGATCCGGGGCGTCCTTAATGTGATAATGGCTCGTCCGTACACTACCTCAAGGGTCTCCCATGCCGGCGCACAATTTATTCTGTGGGAAATCGCTGTGGGAGTCGGTGGCACAGTGAGTTGGAGTGACCCGGTGTTGACGACCAAAATTGGCACAGCGGTGCAAACCGGTCTGAAAGGCCAGCAAACCGGTCAGACCGGTTTTGGAAACATTGTCAAAATACAAATTGGACTTCACCATTGCGTAGCTCTCGTCAAGACGATCAAGATGCATATGTAGAACACCTAATTTGGACTCCGGATGAGAGAGTTATGGCTTCAGGAAGATCTGCACCTGGGAAAACCGGTCAGACCGGTTTCCCAATCCGGTCTGACCGGTTTGGACCTGTAATTTGAGTAGGATTAGGACTCTATTTTTTCCCATATTGTAACCGACTCAAACGGGGTAAGACCATCCCACCCTATAAATATAAAGGGCCAAGGCCGATTGAGAATCATCCAATCGAACAAATACATCTATCTTTTATCTTTTTACTTTTTCTCTTTTCCCTACTTTTCCAATCTACTATTTTCTGTTCCTCCTTCGTCTCTACGTCGATTGAGGGCGTCCTAGGTGGCCTGCCGACTCTAGGACAACCCTACGTGCGTTGCCCCGACGGGATCCTGCCCGGACGACGCTCGAAGGTCTACCGCCAGCCCTGTCTGGCAAACCGGTCTGACCGGTTACAGAAACCGGTCTGACCGGTTCCTGTGTTTGCGTTCTGTTGGCCGCGAATTCGTGCCAACAGATTTGGCGACTCCGCTGGGGAACGAAAATCTGGTTGCTCAAACCGTTTTATCGATCCTTAGGTAAATCAATCGGCTACCATGGCCGGTAAATTACCTAAACCTGCTGATGTCGATGCTGCAAACATTCAAAGGCCGAACGTTGATCAAACGGCGGCTGAGGAGCAGAAAGCGCTTGCGAAAATCCGAAGAAAGATCCGTGAGCATAAAGAGCGGGAGATCCAGGAGTTGGAAGAAGAAGTCGTGAAGCAATACATATCGCACTTCTCCATGGATCGACAAGGGAACGTCAAGAAAGACAAGGATGTCGTCATTGATATTCCCGCGCTAAAGGTACAATCCAATGCTTCTCCTGAAATTAATTCAGAAATTGCAAATTTTATTGATGGAGCTGTTAGTGCGAGCTTTAATAATAAATTTGATGCTATGAATGGAAAGTTTGAATCAATGATTAATTCTCATTTTGAAAACATAGAATCCAAAATTAATAAACAATTTTCTGGTAAAGATGTTAATGGTTCTACTTCTAATACCGAAAATTGTATAGATAGTGCACTAGAGGATTTATCAAATTTGCATATTCCAAAGGCTCCCATTGGTTCATCACCAATCAACCACATACATAGCCGAACTACCATTGGTACTTCGGCTGGTGGAGGGAGTACGATGATTGCTACTAATGCTATGACACCACATACAACCGTGTATTATGAACCATCTATAGGTGCATGTGTTTCTAATAGTTCGCTGCATCATGTTCCTAACGCATTGCCGAATCAAACAGCAACATATAGCACACCACAGCCCACTATAAATCGAGTACCACATTCTGGATCTGCTAGACCTAGAACCATTCCGGGGATGGAGGGATTTAGAGAGGAGATGCTCGAAATGTTTAGACAAACTTTTGGTATAGAGCCTAAAACTAAGAATTGGTCGTATCAAAGGTCGTATCCTGAGAATTATGAATATGTCGCATACCCACCAGGCTTTAAAATACCAGAGTTTACTAAATTCAGTGGGGATGATGGTAGAAGTACTTTAGAGCACATAGGCCAATTTACTATACAATGTGGTGAAGCTGCTTCTAAAGATATTTGTAAAATGAGATTATTTCCTTTATCTCTATCGGGTGCTGCATTTAATTGGTTTATTTCTTTGCCACCCAACTCAGTTTATTCTTTCGCTAACATAGAAGAAAAATTCCATGATTATTTCTTTAATGGTGAAACTGAGTTAAAATTGTCAAATCTTGTATCGGTTAAGCAAAAATCTAATGAATCTGTTTCTGAATATATTAGAAGATTTAGAGACACTAGAAACCGATGCTATAGTCTAACAATTTCGGATAGAGATCTAGCTGATCTTGCTTATGCTGGTTTGCTTGATATTCATAGAGATAAGCTAGATGGTCAAGAATTTCTAGATGTAAGTCGGTTGTTGCAAAAAGCTCTAGCTAATGAAAACCGACTTAAAGAATCTAAGAGTTCACAAAAAACTAATGATAAAAGTAATTGTCTTGTATATTATGCATCTGATAATTCGGACGATGAAAGTAATGATGTTTTTAGTGCTGAATTTGTATGGTCAACTAAAGATAAGCCTAGCACTTGCGAGTCTCTAAAGCCGGTCCGCAAGAATCGGCAAGAGGAAGTTAAATATACTTTTGATGTGGCTAAGTGTGATAGAATTTTCGATGAATTGCTAAAAGCTGGAAAAATTAGAATAACTCATACTATGCCGCGATTAGAAGAGTTGAAAAAACGTGCTTATTGTAAATTTCATAATTCTTATTCTCATGCAACGAATGATTGCAATGTATTTCGGCGGCAAGTGCAATCGGCCATTAATGAAGGTCGTTTGACATTTCATCCTATGCAAGTTGACACTGATCCTTTTCCTATGAATACCATTGAGTTACGAAATCCTAAAGTGCTAATTCGGCCACATCAAGCCGAAAAAGCCGTTGGAAAAAATGTAATCATTGGAGATGATAAGCTTGCTGATCCAGAAGTGATAAAGGTGCAGAAGGAGGTCCCTCAAGTGCTTGGAGGGCAACAAAAGACAAAGAAGACTGACAACGCGCAAACCGGTCTGACCGGTTTGAACGGTCAGACCAGTTTCTCCAGGAAAACTGGGAGTGTCCCAAAAGCAAGAAAAATGTGAAGCTGACCTTCGAGGAGCTTTTGGCCAAGTACAAGAAGAAGAGATCAAGTCAAAAGCGAGGAAATCGGCCTAGTAAAGGTAAAAAATCAAAACCTCCGTCAGAAAATCAAAATGAATTTTGTTCTTGTAAATCTCGAGTAAATTATGCTGCTGCACCTTGTTCATATGTTGGACCGACCTCACCATGGTCCTGGTTCTATCCTTATTATTATTCACCTTTAGATTATAGCAATTTACATATGCGTTCATATATGATTCAATATGCTCCTACATATGAAAGTTATGGTTCAACGCAAAGACCGTTTGTTGTTAACAATAATCTGGTCAGAAGTACACCTATTTCTAAAGGAGATGAGAAGGACATCAAGAGAGATTCAAGATACTCACAGCCGAGGTGGTGTCCCTCAGGCTTGTCTCATACTCAAAAGAGAAGATTGCAGCGGGTACGTAAGCAAGAATCAATGGAGCAACAAGCAAAGGTCACGCCAACAAGGTTAGCAACTACCAAGCAGGTATGGAGGCCAAAGCAAGTCGTTCCTTGAGGTTAAAGACAAGTTTATGGCCGATAATGTTTATCGCCCTTAGCACTAATATATGGCCGGTGTATTTTTTCATCATCGTCCTTAGATGATTTTGGTCCAGAAGCTTATTTTTTGGCACGCAAGCTTTGCCAAAAAACAGGGGGGCATATGTTGACGACCAAAATTAGCACAGCGGTGCAAACCGGTCTGAAAGGCCAGCAAACCGGTCAGACCGGTTTTGGAAACATTGTCAAAATACAAATTGGACTTCACCATTGCGTAGCTCTCGTCAAGACGATCAAGATGCATATGTAGAACACCTAATTTGGACTCCGGATGAGAGAGTTATGGCTTCAGGAAGATCTGCACCTGGGAAAACCGGTCAGACCGGTTTCCCAATCCGGTCTGACCGGTTTGGACCTGTAGTTTGAGTAGAATTAGGACTCTATTTTGTCCCATATTGTAACCGACTCAAACGGGGTAAGACCATCCCACCCTATAAATATAAAGGGCCAAGGCCGATTGAGAATCATCCAATCGAACAAATACATCTATCTTTTATCTTTTTACTTTTTCTCTTTTCCCTACTTTTCCAATCTACTATTTGTTGTTCCTCCTTCGTCTCTACGTCGATTGAGGGCGTCCTAGGTGGCCTGCCGACTCTAGGACAACCCTACGTGCGTTACCCCGACAGGATCCTGCCCGGACGACGGTCGAAGGTCTACCGCCAGCCCTGTCTGGCAAACCGGTCTGACCGGTTACAGAAACCGGTCTGACCGGTTACAGAAACCGGTCTGACCGGTTCCTGCGTTTGCGTTCTGTTGGCCGCGAATTCGTGCCAACACCTGGCCCTGTTCGCGCGGCGGCGACATGTCCGCACAGTGCCGGGGTTGGTCGCATAGTGCTCGGAATGGCCCGCCATACCTCTGTCGTCCTGAGCTCTTCTCCTGCTGTGTGCTCAAGGGTCTCTCCGTCCGACGGAGGTCTTCAAGTCGTCGGAGTTGGCAGTACAGGAGCTCGGAATGACGGGCTCTGTTCGCACAGTGTCGGCCTGTCCGCACAGAGCCTTGTTTGGCAGCATAGTGACAGGAGTTGGTGGATACGATGGGGGGAGTCGTGGCCGTCAGGGAAGTATGGCAAGAAATCTGTCTTTTGACTTTGGAGGCATGGTGGCAGAGGGCGCCATTTAATGTTCGTCGGAGCGAGGGTCTCGACCAAGGCGGAGCTTTCCCCATTCTGTGGGTTGCTCGAGGCTCGGTCCCCAGGCCTCGACCAAAGCGGAGTTCTCCGATTCGCTCGAGGGGTCGGTCCCTCGAGCGAAGCGGAGATTTTGGTTCGCGTCGAGGCATGCCGCGGGGCGTCTTGGCTGGGCCTTCAGTCGTTGCTGGGCCGTGGGCCTTAACTTCCGTTTCTTTTTCTGGTTACTTGGACAAGATTAATGTTTATTGGGACGGTTATCCCATAGGTTTGGGTACCCCTAATGACTGCCCCCAACACGCGCGCCATCCCAACCGTCGAGGGAGGAGGAGCTCCGCCGGGAGGGAGGGGCCCCTCCGCCGCCGTTGCTCAGATCAGGCGCGAGGAGGTGTCGGCCGGAGTGGCCGGCACCGCCTTTGCCCGGATCTGGCCACTCGGGGTCGAGGAGGTGGGGGGCGGGGTAGGCGGTGGGCGGCACGGGGAGGGCGGCGGCAGCGGCGGTGGCGCGGGGGAGGTGAGGGCGGTTACGGGGGGGAGGAGGAGGGGGCGGTGGCGGTGGGGTGGGGGAGGCGAGGGCGACGGCGGCGGCGCGGGGGAGGAGGAGGGGCGGCGACGAGGCGAGAGAGCAAGAGAGGGGTCGTCGGGGTGAGGGGAGAGGGCAGCAAAGGCGGAGATGCCTAGGGGAGAGGATAGAAGAGAGAGATGGAGATGAGAGTGGGGAAGGTTAAAAAAATTTACTGGTGGGCACTGCGTGGTGGTGGTTGGTATAGAGAGTGAAGATAGAGTATGATGAGTGCGGGAGAAAAGAATTTAGAGTAGAGAATATCGATGATTAGAATAGAATATTCTGTTTTAAAGGGTAGAGTAAAGGTCTATTAGGGTTTAGGGTGCTTCCCAATCCTTCTGTTCGCTATAGGAAATCTCCAAATCCAGTGCTCTTCCTCTCCACCGCTATCCTCTCCACCCAATAGCCGCTCGTCTCGCGACAGCCCTGTGAAGTGTCTGCATCCTCCTGACGGCGCAGTGGCCGCGCTGGCTCCGCTGCGCGCTGCCCGCCGGCCCCATGGCGAGCCGCCACGCTCGCCCGCCGGGGCCCCACGTCGGGACGCCGCTCCCGCCCGCCGGGCCCGCCGCGCTCGCCCCCCGGGCCCCCACGTCGGGACGCCGCTCCCGCCCGCTGGGATGCTACATCGGGAGGAGGAGGAGGCCGCCAGTCGCGGGAACAGACAGGAAAGGGAGGGGATGCAGGAGGAGACGGTAGGTTTGCTGACGAGGATACAGGCGGGGCGGCGACAGAGAGCTTATCTCTAAATTGGTTCTGACAGGTGGCTCATGCTCATTTAGAGGTGGGTTTAGAGACGGTGCGGTGCGGTTAGCCTGGTGCTTCCTTTTGTCTCTAGATTCGTAGCTCTGCTCGCCCGTCCGCGCTTTCTCCTAGCCTTGCGGAGTTGCCACCTTCTTCAGCCCCAGTTGCCTCTGCTGCCTCAGTCCCAATCCAGGCCTTTTCCTTGTCGCAGCTGCCGAGACCCGCAACAGTGCAACCTCCTTTCAAGCGGTGGCATGCGAGCAGACGGGGGGCACCTACGGCTATAGCATGAGGGGCGTGGACAACACGGGCGGACAGTCGAGGGCGGCAGCAGCGTGCAGGTCTCTCTGAACCATGAGCTTTTCACCTTTTCCTTGTGGAAGGCAGGCTGCGGTGGCTGCGGTTGTGAGTTGCAGGCCGGGGGCGGCAAGCAGGCGGGCGGATGGTGCGGCCGCGACACTCTAGCAGAAGGTAGGCACACACCGCAGCTCACGCAGCTCGCCCGATCACAGGACGAACGCATGAGCGGATCCCTTTTACCATTCTAAGATCTGCTCGTCTCAGATCTCGACGTCGGAGCACAGGTGGTGCCTCTTCCCAACTTAAATAAACTGCATGAAAAAAAACTCAAATAAACTGGATCAAATATTCCCTAGCCTAAATGGATTTGTCTTTTCTACTCCCTTGTGCATCAAATTCTAACTTTGTTCTTCCCCAAAATATTTTTGCTATGACCCAATCCATGGCTCACCTGTATTATGTTAGATTAATTGGGTCTTGACTCATTTAAGTCTCAATTAATCAAAGAATTAAAGGTTCACTAATAAATGCTAGGGAATTTAATCCCGGACGGAGAGTAAACAGAAATCCTAACCAACTTAAATGGTGGACCAACTGTGGACCACTTGTGAAGTTGGTAAAAGGAGAAGGGCACGCCACACGCGCGCGCTCTCGCTTGCCTCACCGAGGCCGTCTCGAAACGAGACGAGACGAGACGAGCCGCTCGACGTGTGCTGTGTGATGAACCTTTTGCCACAAATGACATTGATTGAGTCTTAAACGTTACCAGTAACTGCCGATTTGATGGCTGATAGTAACTGCCGATTTGATGGCTGAGAGTAACTGACAACTTAATGACATTATAGCTGGTTAATAGTGTCTAGGTTCATCCTCCCTCTCCTACCCCGTGCGCCTATAAAAGGAGGTGTCTCTCCCAGGCAAACACACACAAGCATACTCTCCCTCTCAGGTACTCCTTTCAGGAGACCTCTCTCTTCTCCCTGTTTTTGCTGCTCTCTTGCATTCCCAACGCAAGCTTTGCGCACACTCTGCTTGCGTGAGCAGTTGCCTCCGAACCTCCCTGCCTAGTGATCCTGCTCGGGATAGGCGGGTGATAAGGTTTTTGGGGAGCGTACGAGTACGCGTCTGCTCGCTGCTGTGAACGACTACTTCCCGGCGGCTAACTTCATCACCCGTATGACTACTTCCTGGTGGCCGGTTTCATCAACCTGTATTACTACTTCCTGGTGGCCAACTTCGTCAACCCGATCGACTACTTCCTGGTGGCCGTCTCCCTCACGTGAACGACTACGTCCCGGTGGCCGTTCGAGGGACTCCACTGCATCGACTCGCCACTACACCGAATCAGATCGACTACTTCAAGCAATGCCAGTCGAGGATGGTTAACACTATTCCTCCAGCTGGTGACGGCGCATCCGGTGCCTCCGGTACCGGCCCCGCCTCTGGGTACATCCTGAACATCGTTTTGTTCTGGTTTCGGTTTCTCATGTTGTTCATATTATTTAGTAGATTTAACTTGAACACTAGCACATGTTATGTTATCACTGGATCACTCATTGTTGTCATGAATTTGTTGCTAATTTCTGGAATTAAAATATACCGAATGATGCCTAACTTTCTAACATTTTATTCTAGCGATTGGGCAACCAGGTGCCAGTTACTGCTGCTCCACTTCAGCGGTAGAGGCACAGTGAGCACCGAGCACCAAGCATAATGACTACGCCACACGCGGGCATACACATCAGAGGCAGGCTGTCGACGGCAGCGGCACTTAGGATACGTTTGGTTGGAGAGCGAGGTGAAATAGAGTGGCTTCATTCTATATTTTTAGAATGGAATGGCTCTGGCTATTGTTTGGTTGGAGGGACAAAGCGATTCTATTTTATGTTTGGTTCATGGGATAGAATCATTCTGTCCCTTGTTTGGTTGCAGAACGAGAGCGAGAAAATGTTTAGAAGCACGTAGGAGGCAAATGGACATCCCGGCAAGGTAATATTTCACCCTATTTTTCTTTAGACCATGTTTAAGGATTTTTACACCATCCATCTTGGTACATGAAAATACAATATTTTCCTTTCAATTGCTTTTCATATTCATCTAGCTAGAAAACCCAATTTATCACAATTCACTACGTATGTGAAGACATGTGTCTTACTTTGGGTGTGTTTAGTTCTTTGAAAAGAGGGTGAAAAGGGGATGAAAAAGTCACATCAGACACTGTAGCGCACTGTAGCACTTTTCGTTTGTTTGCGGTAAACATTGTCCTACCATGACCTAACTAGGCTCAAAAGATTCGTCTCGTCGTGTACATTAAAACCATGCAACTAGTTTTTTTATTTACCCACGTTTAGTACTCCATGCATGAGGAGAGAGATTTGATGTGATTTGATGTGATAGGTGGATAGTGAAGTTTGGAGAGAGAAAGTTTGGGAACTAAACACAACCTTTCTTTGTTTCAGGATTCTAGGCTTAATTGGTGATACACTGAATCTTGAGCAATTGTGAAACAAAGCTTTGTTATTTAGATAACTTTGTTTATATCTTACAACTTTACAAGTGCTGACCACATGGATTTTGAATAGAGTCCATTCAATGAGTCAAAACCAATAAGCCTCTAAAAACTCCACGCTATCCACTTTCTCGTGAGATTGAAAAAAAAATCATCTCTCCTCTTCTGGAGGAACACATGGTTTATGTTGGTGGATACTATCAAATCGGATATATGGCTGTCCAACCAGTCCATATGCAAAGTTTGGTATGTTCAAACAATACTGTTACAGTTGAGGTAAGCCATATTTTCCCTTGCAAAAGAAGTTTCCCTTGTTGCTGAGAGCATGTGATTCATATCGTGTTCAATATTCGTGTCCTTCTCTCAAATTTTTGCTTATTTTAACATGCCTATATATATTGTCTATAGAAATAAATTTTGATCGACATAACTGGACTGTTAGTTCTAGCAAAGATAGCATTGCCTTATTCCTCAACTTATTATTGATCATTTTTAGGATTAAATTGTATATGTACCACATCTCAGTGATGATATGATTAAGTTCAATTTGGTATGGTGGGCAATAACTTTTACTTTGATATGATTAAGTAAATTGTATCTGATTATTGAGCAATAATGTTTACTTTGATTGATTTGTTTATCACTGTTTCTTTGAACAAAATAATTCGACATATACTGGGCTACCTCACATTTACTTTGATTGCTTTGTAACTTTAAATTATAGCATTGGCGGGCAAATACTTTGTGGAGGCAACAGCTTGTTATTTCTTTTCAGCACTTTCCCATTTAACTGGTTGTTTGTTATATAAGCTCTGCTATTAATTTAGTTGATGATAGTTTGTCCATGCTATAGTCTTCTTGATAAAGTGCTATTCATGCGGGTGTAAACAACACATTAACAAGAACCTTTATATGAACCAGTTCTGTGAGGGTTCTTATATGTTTTTTAATCCATATTATGTTTCAATCCTTCTCTACTATCTTCAAAGGAAATATAAGAATACTACTCCTTATTTATTTGGTGTTGGATTAGACTTTTATGCATTCAAAAAGAACAAATACATATCCTCGCGAAGTTTCGCTATTCGTCTTTCAAAGTTGAAATTCTATTGATACTTACTCGGACATGTGTAGGAGCAATATATAGTTCTATCATTCTTGAGTTCTGCAAACTTTCTGCATAAGACATCAGTTTTATGTGAGGTGTAGTCATAGGAGAAATAGCATATTTGAAATTTGAATAGATTTATTACTTGAAGGACCAAACTATGATGTCTAGTGTTTAGGATAAATATCTTCTATATTTCAACGGTCTATGTGTTTCTTCGAAATAAAAAAGCGAGCATGCCCCGACATTATTATAGGTAGAAGATTCAAATCGAAGCAACAATCAATAGTTCTAAGCACCAAGGGTACATGTCAATGTGTCTATTATCCTTCGGTTGATAGGATACATGTCGATGCAAGCCCCAATATTTCTTTAGTTTGATCCTTCGTTTCAGAGAAGGCAGTGTTAATCGGGTTCCTTAAAAGCCAACACCTCCTCCCCGCACCAGAGCAGCTCCGTACGAGCGTTCTCCCATGCCCGCGTTTTGTGGGGCAATTTTGCAAAAAAACCCCTCAGCAATAGTGAAATCAACCCGTAGTCCCTCGTCATTGACTGGCTCACCGCCCCCCTCCGCACCCGGCCCCCCCTCCGCCCCCACTCCGCCTCCCCTGGGCGACCGCCCCCTCTGCCTCCCCCTGGCCGCCAGCGCCCCATCCGCCTCCCCCTCGCCGCGGGGCGGCCCGACGGGCAGGCCAAGGTGCGGCACGGCGCGGCGGCGGCCGCCGTCCTCCCTCCCCCGGTCCCCTCCGCGGATCTGGATTGGGCCATCACTCCGTGGCGGGGACCGCCAGCTGTGGCGACGGCGGCGGAGAAGAGCGTGGCGGCCGTGGCCTCCTCCCTCCCCCGGCCCCCTTCGCGGATCCTACTGGTTCGCTCCCTCCCTTCTCCTCTCTCTTCTCCGCTTTTCCATCTGATCGAGCAGAGAGCAGCAATATGACACCGGCCGCCGCCGCCGCCGCGTGCAGGGATGAGCGGTTCGGGAAGGAGGAGCACTATGAGTGGTTCAAGGACTTCTCCCACTTCTGCCACCTCCTCGCGCCGCTCCTCTCCCCGTCCCTCTCGGTGCGTCTTCTCCTTCCCAATTTCCTCCCCAATCATGTCCCGTAGTGTTAGTGAGCAGGAGCTCTGCTTCTTTGCTGCGTGTGCAGGTCCTCGAGGTCCGGTGCGGCAACTCGCGGCTCGGGGAGGAGCTCCTGCGGGAGGGCGTCACTGGCGGCATCACCTGCATTGACCTCTCTCCAGTAGTCGTCCAATGGATGCGTGACCGCCTCGCGGCGCAGGGCACCAAAGGTAAATTTCCTGATATCGGCCTGCGATTCCTCCTCGCCGATAAAAGAAGACGCTTTGAGCCTGTTCTCATTACCAATGGCCACCATTATGGTTGAGATTTTGGCACTTTGCTTCTTGCAGGTGTGGATGTTGTGGTGGCCGACATGCTCGACCTGCCATTTGAGCCAGAGAGCTTTGACCTTGTGGTTCAGAAGGGCACCATGGTAAGCATTGTTCATGAGCTGGTTCCGTCTTGTACAGAAGTATGGAGCTCATTTTCATATTGGAAAGTCATCTATCAGCATAAGCGGCCTCCTTATTCGGACGTGTAGTTTCTTTCTTTTTCAAACTAGCATAGGAAACATTCTTGGCAAGAGGTTAAGATCGTTATGCTATGGTTCCTGGATGATTAGGCAAGCTGGTACGGGCAATGAAGATGAATTCTTTATTTTCGTGTATTCTGATTTTATGGGACAGAGATACCATTTGCCTGGTTACCTGAAGAACTATTACATTTTTTATAATAACTATTTCATGTGCTTATAAAGCATACCGTAGTGGTTCATTTTCATCTGTAAAAGCCCATCCATCGTGACTGAATTGAAGTTTAAACTTGTGTTTTGAAAGTGATTAAACAATTTTATACTATAATCATGCTTGTTACTTATGTTGATTGAGGATTGTTCCTAATTACCACCTGGACATGTTTACAATTGATCCCACATTTCCTTTCCGCATTCATTTTTGTTCATCAGTCAAAAAACAGGCAGTTCTTGTTAAATAAAAAGAGCACAACATTTTCGTTTTGCATGATCAACTGAAACTCTGATACAATACAAACTTTTGGGGTTAAGGTTGCTTAGTGTTGCACTGAACTCTCTTTTCTTTATTTTCAGGATGGTGGGATTGCTTTTCGGATGAATGTAGGGGTATTTCCAGAGGCCCCCAGGCAAATCCACTTGCTCAGGTGAGCTCACGTGCTACTTGATTGTTCATAGCTTTTCAGAATTTTGGTAGCTGGATGGACTGACATTGTTGATTATGGCAAGAGGTTGAAGTTGTTCTGATTGTTGGAGTGACTCAGGTCCTTGATGCCTTAGGTGAATCGGTACCTTGTGCGTCATATGACTCTTGGATGGTTTATGTACCTGAAGAACAATTCCTCTCCCGGATTGGGCCAACTGATTTCCTCAAGGTAAGCTATCTTGATTAGGGTAACCCCAGCTTGTATGACGCTTTATTGCTTTCTATAAAAGCAAAGTTTAGCTTCTGAAGAAAAGAAGCTATCTTGATTAGGCCACTGGAACTTGGCAGCATGTGCATTTTCACCAGGTTGTTTCAGTAGCCATTTTCACCATGATAGATAGCTAAGATTTTCTGGAGTAACCAGCAGGGATCAGTACATGTAGCAATTCTCTGTCACATCTGTCTATATCTTTTTGTCAAAATGTGTTGGAATGCTCTCACTCTTAATTGGAACTGACTTGAAATTCGTACCGTGTTGACATTTGTTGGAATGCTCTCTTAATTCTTATAGGACCTTGAGACATTTGTTGGTGTTGACGCTGTCCAGGAGTGGAAAAAGCTTCATGTGAGTTTCCTGTGACTGGTGACCGAGAAGCATTCCGGCCGAAGCAGTAGATCCATTGTAGCTGAAGGTCCAAGGTAATCCAATTTTTCTATTCACATTTACTTCGAGATTTGCTGCAGCCTTTGTCGTAGCCTTTGTTTTTCTACCGTGATAATGATCATAGTTTGATGCCTAGAAATGATATTGTACTGCTCTTCATGTGAAATAAATATTTGTTCAGTTGTGCAAGCACATATTACTGCAGGATTCCAATATCTTGTGCAAAGCCCCATATTACTTGTTTGTAGTTGAATGAAGCCAATTAATTGTTTACAATTTCATAAATCCAGTAACACTTCTTTTTATCTTGGGATCATCTACAGTTAGAAACAAATATTGTAACTTCTTTCATAATTTATGATTTCAACTACTGCCTGAAAAGAAAAATCATCCTCGGTTTGTGGAAGGCTCCTTGGGTAGCCACTTCATAGTCATAGATATATTGTTTCTCTTTTACATCAACTAAAAAGTTGTTTCTGAAATTTGGATACTCTTTTGGTAGATATATGTAGTTACATTTCCTCCCCACATGAACAATTTGAAGGAAGAGAATAAATAGATATAGGCTCCTTCGAAAATTATTCTGTTTTGTTTCAATTTCAATATGTGGTGTCTAAATTTTATCATTTTGAACTAGCTGTTTACTAAATCACTAACTGCCTCCATTCTAGTGCAGTATGTAACCACAACCAGGGAGCTGTCGGTGCAACTAGGAGTAGAGACGAAGGATATCTAGCTGTATTTTTAGTGATGGCAATAACATTTCAGTCCTCAAATATCAAGGAGTTCGTAGCATTTCAGCTAGGAGTAAGAGTTAGGAGACACCAGCAAAAGCTTCCATTTTTTCATGGATTGTCCTGTTAGCAGATGAATTTCGTATCTTTGTGTTGTCGTTATGCTTTATGTATTTTTGAAGGCATAATTGTTTTGATAAGCTAAAATTGTTTGCGTCTGTTTAACAGTTAAACTACAACTTGTCATTGGTAATTGGTTTGCGGTTTCAGTTAGCTATGCAGATTCGTTTCCATAGGGCGCGCAAAGCGTGCGGTATGTTCTAGTGGTACACTTTAAACCCATCAATCAGACGCACTCCATATCAGTGCAGTTTCAAGGCTTGTGATTTTTGTTTCGCTATGTTGAGTACGCATTAGATTACTTACATGTTCTTACAAACATCAAAACTAGATGCTATTTTAGGAAGTTCCATATTATTATTATTGTTAGTACCATTGCATCATCCTTAAAAGTTCAAATGCTTATATGATGTTTTTGATTTGTCTTGGCGGTTTTCCTGATTAGGAGTAAAGCAAAAAGATGGGTGAAAAACAACAAGTAGTGATGTCAATCGCCGGGTAAAGACGATGCAGAAATACTCTGTTTCTTCATATATGACAGCTGACATGAGATGGTGGTAGAATTCAAAAATAAAAATGCAGGTCGAAGATATGATCATAAGAATCAAGTTGTTCCATAATCTTGCACTACTTTTCAGTTTGGAAGTTGAGAATTGATATTTTCTCGTGCCTTGTGATTTGCTGTAATATGAATTATGCAACTCTAGCATGGTACAGTTTTACAGTGATTTCGGTCCTAATTTAACCAGTTTCAGCATCTTAGAGAACTAAAGCAAAAATCCATGTGTCCTTTTTCTCTGTTGACTCTACAACAGTCAATGTTTGAGCTAAACGCCACGTTATGGAGACTTTGTCCCGTATATTTCAGCATCGATGTAACCGCGCCAATCACAAGTTCTTTAATTATATACCGCGAGATATTTGCTATTAAATTGTGCAATTAAATTTTTAACTATAATCTATGGAACTCTCTGTTTTGACTATGTCTTGATTGATTTAACTGAGACTTATCACCTGTGTTACTTGAATCATTTATATGCCGCATTATATGCATGATTTTTTATGTTGATTGATCAACTATATACCTTATTTGACCTAGGCATATATATTTGTGCACTGGCTCACGAGAGCCGAGCTGGCATTTTTGCTCGTTATGTTATCGAGCCGAGCTGAGCTAGCTCGTTAACGTAACGAGCCGAGCCGAGCTGGCTCGTTATCCACCCTTAAACACAACCCCTTGGATTTGCGCATCTCAAGCGTTTGAAGGGAAAAATCTTCATATTAGCTTTGGAAAAAAGTCAAATGTTGTGAACTTTGACTAATAATTAGATAATCATATGAATGCTAGTGTATAACAAATCAATCGACACATTCAGATTTGATAGACCTTTTTAATTTGGATTGATCTTGTAGCGATTGATATATCGTAGGATTTTTGTATTATGAATGTGCGTATTAATGATCTATATGATTCTAATTCATAATTATCTATGTAGTATCCCAACTCAACCATCTTACTGTTTAGTGTGACATCTTATATCTTAGACCATTAACAATATAGGGTTGGTTGGTTGGGTTTATAAGCCCCAGCCAGGCTCTTCATATTCATTTTTGGTTTATTTAGAGTTAGTCCCTAGCTAGTTGTCACACCCGGATTTTCACAAAACCCGAATGCGGTCATATATGTGCCCAGGAAGTCCACAGAACACATACAACGAACAAATATGATAAACAGAGTACAAATGCTCGAAATAAAATAGTTTACATCAGAGTATAACATAAATATTTATTACAGCGGAAGTCTATAACTCTCAACTAGAGCGGAGCCACAGTCCACAGAGACTCTGACTGGAAGAGCGCAACTCAGAAGTACGGCAGGTCCTCAGGGAACTCAGCAGCAGTCTCATGCACATCCCAATCTGTTTACCCATCCGAGATTTTGTTGAATAGCAACAAGTGTAAGTAAACAATTACTTAGCAAGTATAGCACGATATGAAGGCTCAAAATAGGCTAGACACGGCTTAACTACATTAGCATTTTTAGTTGGTTCAGTTTAACATTAACCAAATTACTACAAGTGAATGAAAACCCAGTTGTAACCCAATTAATAAGGTATAAGTGGCATTTAACACAAATAGACATCATCTTCTAATAAAAAAGGATCCAGTCCGCTCGTGACCCTGAGCAAGGCTATCATGATAGATTTTACACTCTGTAGAGGTTTCGCCCTTTATCCACCAGTCGCGTAAAAGTTCAAAGGAACTTTGCACCCAACCACGTGCATCAACACTTCTGAGGTGTGGCGGCATAGGGACGCTACGAGGTTTTTCACAAGACATTAACAAGGCGGTGAAACCATAGGCACCGAGATCGACGTACGCCTACAGAGTCACACCATAGGGGGGTCGATGGCGTCCAGAGCGCGTGCATCACACCCATCCATGCACAACGTGTGGAGTTCCCCATCGCAGGGACTTCCAACACGGGACTGGGTCTAACGTGACCTAGCCGACGGATCGCCCGTCCTCGGTGGAATCCGGAAACACCCTTTCACCTTGTGTCCACTAACGCCGTTGGCCCCAATGGTAACCACTGACAAGCTAGAGCCGTACAAGTTACTTGACCAAGACCAGAGCCATAATAGTTCTAGCGGTGGCGACATGCTCCTGGGTTGCCACTTTAAGAACCGGACCTTAGGGAGAGACACTGGAGCAAAGCACACAGCACATGCCCCAGTTCCCTAAACCATGTTGCTAAAAAGCAAGTTTTATCATTATCGTTAAAGTGAACCATTAGATCAAGATTAATATTTAAACATTGGTGACAGTAGCTGCACATAGCAAAGATTCTACCCAATGCATAAACCCAAGGTTATCAAAGGAACATGATATACAAAACTAGGTACAACTTTAATGGGACAGTAAATTAGACACATGCATATGAAATTAAATAATTGTAAAGGGTGTGTTTAGGTAGCAATGATTGTCCGTGCTATAACTTGCCTTTATCCAACAAAGATACCGCTATTCAGAGTCTTCAATCTTATTCTTGCAATCTCTTGATGACGTTCCTCTGCCCGCAACAATCAACGACACGAGCACATTATGCAGCTAAACAAGCAAGCAAACAATATACAACTAAGAACAGTACACCAAATAGTAGAAACAGAACAAAAGAAGGTTTTAAAACTAATCTACGCTTCGCTACGAACACGTGAGCACAAGAATCACATTAATCTGAGCTAAAACGAGAAAGTTACGGCGTTTCTAAGGTTCAGGGACTTACTGGCAAGGTTTAAAAACTTCCAGGGACCTATTCGTGAAAAACCGAGGACCTATACGCAATTTCATACAAGAACCCGAGGGCTAACGCGCAAAAAGGCAGGGGCTTTTCTACGAAAGGGTATAGACTAAACGAATATGGTAGAAAATTACAAGATTCGCTGAGGGTCTTACTGAAAATCTTGCGGAAGGCTCGGCGCAACGACGAGATGAAGAATGGGCAGTAGTGGAAGATATGGTGGAAGAAGACTACCTTAGGGAATCCCAAACAAAGGGGCCTCCGTGTAAAGGAGTCGTTGGTGTGCCTTTTCCAGAGAAGAGGTGATTCATATATATAGGGAGAAAACCCCTCACATCCAGGTTTATTAGCAATATGAGACTAAAGGTGGGTTGCCCCATTCCAATGTGAATGGGCTTTGAAATTTGGCCCAATAAAGTAGTGGGATGGGTTTGCCTAAAATTGGGTTAACTTTGGGCCAAGGCTGGTCTACTAAGATTTAGGGTTATTTCAATTTTCGGAATACTTATTTTTCTGGTTATAAAATAATTCCAGATAAGTCCAGAATTGATATTAAAATCATGAAAAATATTCTGAAAATTCTAAAAATCTTAGGAAAAATTCCAGAGATAGAGTTGGACATGAGGAACCCAAATAAAATATTTGGAGCTCATGAAAAATATTTTAGCACCATCCATAAATTGGAATTAGCTATAGAAAAATAGAAATAAATCCCAGAAAGTTGTAGAAAATTCCCATTAGGCTTCTAAACGCGTTTTAGAAAACTTTACACACATAAAACCACTAAATGCAACGGCATGAATGAAAAGCACTCAATATTAAACCTATGTTGTTTTAATTTAACTTAGAAAACAAAATTTTCCTATACTAAATTCCCTGTTATTTATTTAAAGGTTGAAAATTTTTAGAAAATTGAGAAAATCGTTGTATTAATTATGCTATCAATTCACATCCCAAAATCCAAAAATTTTGGGGTGTGACACTAGTCCTAATTTGTAACACCCAAAAATGGCCTATTTAAAATTTTTAGCAATTAAATAAATTGTTTAATGTTATGTACTATCTTGTTCGTAATTAATATAGGCTAAATAAAGAACTTCTGAAAATTAAAATCAAATATAAGTTGTAGAAACATTTACTGTTGCATTCATGCTGCTGCATTTATTTTTTTTGTATTGCTTGTGGTTCAAACAAGAATTTAAATTTATTTAAATTCAAATTTGAACCACTTTGTTTGGAGCTCTAGAAAAGTTGTTAGGCCCATAGTTTGTTTTTGCTCCCTGAACTCATTTTCCGGTTCGCTTTCCCCCCCTCTTCTCTTCCTCTGGTCCGGCCCAACACCTGCTGCTGGCCCAGCGCCCTCTCTCCTCCCCCCTTCGGCCCAGCCACCTCCGCTCGGCCCATCTTCCGCGCGGCCCGGCGCAGCACCCCGACTCGCACAGCGCCAGCTCGGCCCGCTGCTGCGCCAACAACACCGCGACCCAGCAACACCTCTCCGCACCGGCCCAATCCCACAGCCCTACCTCCACTTTCACCGACACGCGGGCCCCGCCCAAACAGTGCCGTCCCCTACCTCCGACCGAACCAAGCTCGGTCGAGCTCAACCGCACCGCCACCTCGGCCTGGCGCCAGGGCCCTCCTCGCGCGCTCCTGTGGGCCCTCCTCGCGCGCTCCTGTGGGCCCTGCCGAAGCTTCGGCGAACCTTCCCTCCTCGCCCTTTCCTTCTGCGCCTCGCTCCCTAGGATGGAAGGCGATCTCCGCCCATGGAAGGAGAGCGCCATCGCTGGCCGCCATCGAATCCCGTAGCCCGCGCGCCAAGACCCTCCCCCTGGACTATATAAGCAGGGTCGCCGAGCCCTCCAAGCCATCACCCCATCGTCGCCTCCCACCGCAGCCTCTCCTTCCTGGCGCAGCGCCGCCGCCGAGCGTCGGACTCCGGCGAGCACCCTCATCGGGACCTCGTCGCTTCAATCCTGCACATCCAGGAGCTTCGCCTCGAGGTACTGATGCTCTCCCACCCTTCAGTTTGTGCATCCCAGCGCCGTAGCTCGGTTCCCCTCGGTCGCCGTCGATGACCGTCCGCTGGTCACCGTCGTCCGCCTTCCCCTCTGCACGATGCTCGACTAGAACCCCCTAGGTCGACTCGCCATGTCTCCTTGAATCTGTGGGACCAGACCTCGTCGAAAACGGAGCCTCCTAGCGTGAGAAACCCTTAACTCCAGTGAACTCCCGACGCCGGCCGAGCGGCGCCACCGCGCAGTCGTCGTCCCCAGCGAGCCTCTCGCCGTGAGCCGTCCGATCCGAGATCGACCGTCCAGATTAGAACAGCCGATACCCCTTCGCGTTTTAAATCCAGGACGTCCAGATCAGATCCAACGGTCCGGATTCAGTTCCTGCCCAAGTCAACCCAGTAGTGACCGGTCAACCTTCGCAGTTTTGCAAAAGAGACCCCAAGTTTTCGCAAAATAAACCCACGGTCCAGACCAGTTCAAAAATAATTACAGATAGGTCCCGTTTTATTTGTTTAAGCCCCTAATCTTTTGAAAATTCAAACCCGCGTTCCTGTCTCGAAGTTTTACGCGTTAGCCCTCGTAGTTTTACGCATAATTACGTATAAGCCCTTGGTTTTTCACAAATGAGCCCCTGGAAGTTCCTGAAACTTGCCAGTAAGCCCCTGAAACTTAGAAATGCCATAACTTTCTCGTTTTAGCTCCGATTAGTGTGATTCTTACGCTCACGTGTTCGTAGCAAAACGTAGAATACTCCTAGCTCCTGTTTTTGTACTGTTTTCACTGTTGGTGTACTGTTTCTAATAGAATACTCTTGTTTGCATGTATTGGCTTGTGTGGATGCTTGTGTGGTGATTCGTGTCCAGTCGGTGAGCCGTTGCCGTTGGAGTTTGAGTACGAGGACCTTCAGGAGCCGGACTCGCCGCAACAGCAGCACTTTAAGGAAGGCAAGTTATAGCACGGACAATCCTTGCTACCTACTCACCTGTATTAAATTATTTCATACATGCATGTGTCTAATTTGATGTACCTGTTAAGGTTGTACCTAGTCTTCTTTATCCTATCCTTGTCTACCTTGGGTTTATTACATATGGGTAGAACTTTGCTAGGTGCAGCTACTGTCACTTTTACTTAACTGTTAAACTTGTATTAATGGTCCACTTCAACTTTAACGTTAAAACTTGCTTTTTAGCAACATGGATTAGGGAGCTAGAGCATGTGCTGTGTGCTTTGTTCTAGTGTCTCCCTCTAAGGACCGGTTCTTAAAGCGGCAACCCACGAGCCTGTCGCCACCGCCAGAACTATAATGGCTCTGGTCTTGGACAAGTAGCTTGTATGGCTCTAGCTTGGCAGTGGTTACCGACGGGCCGACGACGTTGTGGGAGGCAAGGCACGGGGTGTTTTCCCAATTCCACCGAGGACGGTAGCCCCGTCGGCTAGGTCCCGTTAGACCCAGTCCCGTGTTGGGAGTCTCAGCGATTGAGAACTCCGCGCGTTGCGCATTGTTGGGTGGATACCCGCGCTCTGGACGCCATCGACCCCCTTACGGTGGACTCCGTAGGCGTACGTCGATCTCGGTGCCTAAGGACTCACCACCTTGTAGTACCCCAGCGGCTACTGTCTTGTTAGGGTGTCTTGTGAAAAGCCTCGTAGCGTCCCTAGGCAGTCACACCTCGGAAGTGTCGATGTGCGTGGTTGGGTGCAAAGTTCCTTTGAACTTTTACGCGACTGGTGGGAAAAGGGCGAAACCTCTGCAGAGTGTAAACCTATCATGATAGCCTTGCTCAGGGTCACGAGCGGCCTGGATCCTTTTTGATTAGAAGATGATGTTTATTTATGCTTAATGTCACTTACACTTTATTAATTGGGTTGCAACTAGGATTTCATTCACTTGTAGTAACTTGGATAATGATAAAATGAACCAACTAAAAGTGCTAATGCAGTTAAGCCGTGTCTAGCCTTTTTGAGCCTTCATAACCCGTGCTATACTTGCTAAGTAATTGTTTTACTTACACTTGCTATTTATTCAACAAAATCCCGGACGGGTAACAGATTGGGATGTGCATGAGTTTGCTGCTGAGTTTCCAGAAGATCTACCATACTACTGAGTTGTGTTCTCCCAGTCAGAGTCCCTGTGGGATGCGGCTACGCTTAGAGAGAGTTTATTTAGTCTTCCGCTATCCATGTATTTCATTTGTGCAGCACTTTGATGTAAACACTACTTTATGATGAATAAATGAAGCATCTGATCCCTGTTTTACCATATTTGTTTGCTATATGTGTATGTGGACTCCCTGGGCACACATATGGCCGCATTCGGGTTTTTGTGAAAATTCGGGTGTGACAGATTGGTATCAGAGCCGTGCTGACTGTAGGAACGCAGCCTAGATAGTAAGGTGGACAAATTACTAGGAGACCCCCATGACTTCAATTATTTATGTGTGGAATTATGTCTTTAAGTGCTTGTATTTATTGTTATTATGCATCTGCTTGATTTGGATCTTTGTGATGATTGCGATGGGCGTGGACGCAAGTCTTTCCCCATCTAGATTATTGGAATAATGCTTAAGGACTTTACTGTCTAGATAGCAGGGGGGTATTCATTTCTCTTGCTAATCTAACCGCCATCTTATACTTGTTATTATAGATGGCTAATCCCAGGGGCCAGAACCAGAACCCGAACCCGAATCATCCGAACCTGAACCCGAATCAGTAGATCCCCACCATCGAACAACTGATGTATGCTCAAGTCCAGATGATGCAGCAGATGGCTCAGACCATGACGCTGATCCAGCAGAACCAACAGAATCCACATCCTCAGGCGGCTGCTCCACCTAGAGACAAGAGGGGCGAATTTCTGAAGGGACGCCCTCCGACCTTCACCAAGGCCACCGACCCACTGGAGGCCGATGACTGGCTTAAGGCGGTGGAGAGACAGCTCGACATCGCGTAGTGCAACGACCGGGAGAAGGTGTTGTACGCAGGAGGACAGCTCCAGGGACCAGCATTGGACTGGTGGGATTCATACCAGTACGCTCACCCCAACCGTGACCAGATCACCTGGCAGGAGTTCCGTGACCGCTTTCGCTCTCACCATGTACCAGAGGCTCTGATGGTCCTGAAGAAGGAGTTCCTGGCGCTGAAGCAGGAAGGGATGAGTGTCACCGCTTACCGTGACAAGTTCATCGAGCTGGCCCGTTACGCTCCAGAGGACGTGGACACCGACAAGAAGAAGCAGGCCAGGTTTTGTGATGGCTTGCAGGATGCTCTGCAGTACTAGCTGATGTGCACCAAGTTCCCCAACTTTTAGGAATTGGTGGACAACGCCTTTATGTTGGAACACAAGCGTCATGAGATAGAGGAGAAGAAGAGGAAGCTCCAGGGCCAGCAGATGGGGAGCAACAGTCGTCCTCGCTTCGCTCCTCCTCAAGGGAGTCAACAGATGGGAGGCCAACAGCGCTTCCAGGGCCAGTCAAGCATGCTTGGTCGTGGCCAGTACCAGCAGCGTCCTCAGTACCCCCGAGTGCCACAGCAACAGCGTCCCCAGGGTCAGCTACAGATGGGTCCAGCTCAGCGCAACCAGGTGCAGCCAAGTCCAGTTCAGCGCATCAGTCCAGTCAACACTACACCGGTGGGTCCGAGGGTGTGCTACCACTGTGGAGAGCAGGGGCACTTCGCCAATGTCTGCCCCAAGAAGACTCAGAACGCCGCCGGACAGAACCAGCAGGCCGGTCAGTAGCAAGCTCAGGCAGGCCGAGGTCCACAGAACCCCGCCAGGGGCAAGCTCAATCACACGGGTGCAGAGACCATCGAGGGAGCTACCGACGTGGTTGTGGGTACGTTCCCTGTCAACTCGACTCCTGCAACCGTTTTGTTCGATTCTAGAGATTCGCATGCTTTCATATCCGCTGCTTTTGTGAAAAAGAACCTAGTGGCATTGCTGCCCATGAAGAATGCTATGCTAGTAAGCTCACTAGGGGGGAACAACGAGCCACTCTACGTTGCCCCCATATCACCATCACAATAACGGGGGTAGATTTCGAGGCATGCCCGATAGTCCTGGAGACCCTTGGGTTTGACTTGATTCTGGGTATGAGCTGGTTAACCAGATATGATGCAGTAATCCAATGCGCCAAGAGAGCAGTACAGCTGACAGCCGAGTCCGGTGAAAATGTGGAGTACCAGACAGCTAGTCCCTTGGGGCATAATCAACTCAACCAAGCCGAAGGTGCAGCGCCTAAAGACATCAGAGTAGTGAGTCAGTTCCCGGATGTATTTCCAGATGAATTGCCAGGTATGCCCCCAGAACGCGAAGTTGAATTCGTTATTGAACTGAAACCTGGCACTGCACCTATAGCCAAGAGGCCATATAGAATGGTTGTAAAAGAACTAGCAAAGCTCAAGGAGGAGTTAGACGCGTTGTTAGCCAAAGGGTACATTCGTCCGAGTTCTTCACCATGGGGAGCACCGGTGTTGTTCACAGATAAGAAAGATGGGACACAGAGGTTGTGTGTGGACTATCGAGCCCTCAACGAAGTGACCATCAAGAACAAGTACCCATTGCCAAGGATTGATGATCTGTTTGATCAGCTGAAGGGAGCTTGTGTGTTCTCCAAGATAGATCTTCGATCGGGCTATCACCAGATGAGGATCCGCCCGTCAGACGTACCCAAGACCGCTTTCACCACTCGGTACGAGTTGTATGAGTTCTTGGTCATGTCTTTTGGATTGACCAACGCTCCTGCATACTTTATGTACTTGATGAACAGCGTGTTCATGGATTACCTTGATAAGTTTGTGGTGGTATTCATTGATGACATTCTGGTCTTCTCCAAGAATGAGGAAGAACATGAGGAACACTTGAGATTGGTGCCGCAAAGGCTCCGAGAACATCAGTTGTATGCCAAGCTGAGCAAGTGTGAATTCTGGTTCAAGGAAGTGGCATTCTTAGGTCATGTGTTGTCCAGTGGAGGAGTGGCAGTCGATCCGAGGAAGGTCAGCGATGTGCTAAGCTGGAATCCGCCTCGGGATGTGAGCGAAATCAGGAGTTTCCTTGGGATGGCCGGGTATTATCGACGGTTCATTGAAGGATTCTCCAAGATTGCTAAGCCCCTGATGGCATTATTGGAGAAAAATGCCAAGTTTGACTGGTCTGAGGAGTGTCAAGTCAGCTTTGAGGAGTTGAAGAAGAGACTAACAACAGCCCCAGTGCTGGTTCTGCCCGACATAGCCAAGAGCTTCTCTATCTACTGCGATGCATCCCGTCTAGGACTGGGGTGTGTACTCATGCAGGAAGGGAGAGTCGTGGCTTATGCATCAAGGCAGTTGAGGAAACATGAGCAGAACTACCCCACACATGCTCTAGAGTTGGCAGCTGTGGTACATGCTCTGAAGATTTGGAGGCACTACTTGATTGGTCACAAGTGTGACATCTACACTGATCACAAGAGCCTCAAGTATGTCTTCACTCAGTCAGAACTGAATATGAGACAACGCCGATGGTTGGAGTTGATCAAGGACTATGATCTGGAGATCCACTACCACCCAGGAAAGGCTAACTTAGTGGCTGATGCGCTGAGTAGGAGAAGTTATGTGAACAAGATCACCGGTCACTGTCTGCCAGCAGAGCTCAGCCTGGAATTTGAGAGGATGAGTCTGGGATTTGTGACCAGCATCACAGAAATGACAGTAGAACCGACTCTGGAGCAGGAGATCCGAAAAGGTCAGCTTGGGGATGAGAAGATCAAGGAGATTGTGGAGCATGTCGCTCTAGGAAAGGCCCCTGGTTTTCGAGTAGATGATCAAGGAACCTTGTGGCATGGGAAGAGGATATGTGTACCCGACATAGCACAGATCAGGGATACAGTCCTGAGAGAAGCACATGACTCAGCTTATTCAATCCACCCAGGAAGTACCAAGATGTACCAAGACATCAAAGAGAGATTCTGGTGGTATGGATTGAAGCGTGATGTGGCAACCTATGTGGCTCTATGTGACACATGTCAGAGAGTCAAGGCTGAACATCAGAGGCCAGCAGGTTTGCTCCAGCCCTTGAAGATACCTGAATGGAAGTGGGAAGAAGTTGGTATGGACTTCATCACGGGTCTGCCTCGCACTCAGAGAGGGTTTGACTCCATCTGGGTGATTGTGGATCGTTTGACCAAAGTGGCACATTTTCTTCCAGTGAAGACCACCTACACAGGCGCCAAATTGGTAGAGCTGTATATGGAGAGGATAGTGTGCTTGCATGGAGTGCCCAAGCGGATAGTATCTGACCGAGGTACTCAGTTCACATCACATTTCTGGCAGAAGTTACACGAGTCCATGGATACTAAGCTGTATTTCAGTTCAGCTTATCACCCACAGACGGATGGACAGACAAAGAGGACCAATCAGATCTTGGAGGACATGTTGAGGGCATGTGCTTTGCAGTATGGTGTCAGTTGGGACAAGAGTCTGCCCTATGCAGAATTCTCGTACAACAATAGCTACCAGAAGAGTCTGCAGATGGCACCATTCGAGGCTCTGTATGGCAGGAGGTGCAGAACACCACTGTTCTGGAATCAGACTGGAGAAAGTCAAGTTTTTGGGCCGGAGATACTTAGAGAAGCAGAGCGCCAAGTACAAGTGATCAGGCAGAACTTGAAGGTGGCACAATTCCGGCAGAAGAGTTATGCTGATGTCAGAAGGCGGAATCTCACCTTCGAGGTCGATGACTTTGTGTACCTCAAGGTGTCACCTTTGAGGGGTGTGAAGAGGTTCAATGTCAAGGGCAAGTTGGCGCCTCGATACATCGGACCGTTCAAGATTCTGGAACGGATGGGTGAAGTGGCATATCGGCTAGAGCTACCTGAGAAACTAGCCGGAGTGCACAATGTGTTCCATGTGTCTCAGTTGAAGAAATGCTTGTGGGTGCCTGAAGAGCAGATCCCGATAGATGACTTGAATATGCAAGAGGACCTCACCTATGATGAGTATCCAGTCAAGATTTTGGAGGAGTCCGAGAGGGTGACAAGAAACAAGGTTATTCGGATGTGCAAGGTCCAGTGGAACCGACACTCAGAAGATGAGGCGACTTGGGAAAGAGAAGAAGACCTCAAGGCCGAGTACCCACATCTCTTCGCATCCACGTCCGAATCTCGAGGACGAGATTCATCATAAGGGGGGTAGGTTTGTAACACCCAAAAATGGCCTATTTAAAATTTTTAGCAATTAAATAAATTGTTTAATGTTATCTTGTTCGTAATTAATATAGGCTAAATAAAGAACTTCTGAAAAATAAAATCAAATATAAGTTGTAGAAACATTTACTGTTGCATTCATGCTGCTGCATTTATTTTTTTTGTATGTGGTTCAAACAAGAATTTAAATTTATTTAAATTCAAATTTGAACCACTTTGTTTGGAGCTCTAGAAAAGTTGTTAGGCCCATAGTTTGTTTTTGCTCCCTGAACTCATTTTCCGGTTCGCTTTTGCCCCCCCTCTTCTCTTCCTCTGGTCCGGCCCAACACCTGCTGCTGGCCCAGCGCCCCCTCTCCTCTCCCCTTCGGCCCAGCCACCTCCGCTCGGCCCATCTTCCCCGCGGCCCGGTGCAGCACCCCGACTCGCACAGCGCCAGCTCGGCCCGCTCCTGCGCCAACAACACCGCGGCCCAGCAACACCTCTCCGCACCGGCCCAATCCCACAGCCCTCCCTCCACTTTCACCGACACGCGGGCCTCGCCCAAACAGTGTCGTCCCCTACCTCCGACCGAACCAAGCTCGGTCGAGCTCAGCCGCACCGCCACCTCGGCCTGGCGCCAGGGCCCGCCTCGCGTGCTCCTGTGGGCCCTGCCGAAGCTTCGGCGAACCTTTCCTCCTCGCCCTTTCCTTCTGCGCCTCGCTCCCCGGGATGGAAGGCGATCTCCGCCCATGGAAGGAGAGCGCCATCGCTGGCCGCCATCGAATCCCGTAGCCCGCGCGCCAAGACCCTCCCCCTGGACTATATAAGCAGGGTCGCCGAGCCCTCCAAGCCATCACCCCATCCTCGCCTCCCACCGCAGCCTCTCCTTCCTCGCGCAGCACCGCCGCCGAGCGTCGGACTCCGGCGAGCACCCTCATCGGGACCCCGTCGCTTCAATCCAGCACATCCAGGAGCTTCGCCTCGAGGTACTGATGCTCTCCCACCCTTCAATTTGTGCATCCCAGCGCCGTAGCTCGGTTCCCCTCGGTCGCCGTCGATGACCGTCCGCCGGTCACCGTCATCCGCCTTCCCCTCTGCACGATGCTCGACTAGAACCCCCTAGGTCGACTCGCCATGTCTCCCTGAATCTGTAGGACCAGACCTCGTCAAAAACGGAGCCTCCTAGCGCGAGAAACCCTTAACTCCGGCGAACTCCCGTCGCCGGCCGAGCGGCGCCACCGCGCAGTCGTTGTCCCCGGCGAGCCTCTCGCCGTGAGCCGTCCGATCCGAGATCGACCGTCCAGATTAGAACAGCCGATACCCCTTCGCGTTTTAAATCCAGGACGTCCAGATCAGATCCAACGGCCCGGATTCAGTTCCTGCCCAAGTCAACCCAGTAGTGACCAGTCAGCCTTGGCGGTTTTGCAAAAGAGACCCCAAGTTTTCGCAAAATAAACCCGCGGTCCAAACCAGTTCAAAAATAATTACAGATAGGTCCCGTTTTATTTGTTTAAGCCCCTGATCTTTTGAAAATTCAAACCCGCGGTCCTGTCTCGAAGTTTTACGCGTTAGACCTCGTAGTTTTACGCATAATTACGTATAAGCCCTCGGTTTTTCACAAATGAGCCCCTGGAAGTTCCTGAAACTTGCCAGTAAGCCCCTGAAACTTCGAAATGCCATAACTTTCTCGTTTTAGCTCCGATTAGTGTGATTCTTGCGCTCACGTGTTCGTAGCAAAACGTAGAATACTCCTAGCTCCTGTTTTTGTACTGTTTTCACTGTTGGTGTACTATTTCTAATAGAATACTCTTGTTTGCATGTATTGGCTTGTGTGGTGATTCGTGTCCAGTCGGTGAGCCGTTGCCGTTGGAGTTTGAGTACGAGGACCTTCAGGAGCTGGACTCGCAGCAGAAACAACACTTTGAGGAAGGCAAGTTATAGCATGGACAATCCTTACTACCTACTCACCTGTATTAAATTATTTTATACATGCATGTGTCTAATTTGATGTACCTGTTAAGGTTGTACCTAGTCTTCTTTATCCTATCCTTGTCTACCTTGGGTTTATTGCATATGGGTAGAACTTTGCTAGGCGCAGCTACTGTCACTTTTACTTAACTGTTAAACTTGTATTAATGGTCCACTTCAACTTTAACATTAAAACTTGCTTTTTAGCAACATGGATTAGGGAGCTAGAGCATGTGCTGTGTGCTTTGTTCTAGTGTCTCCCTCTAAGGACCGGTTCTTAAAGCGGCAACCCAGGAGCCTGTCGCCACCGCCAGAACTATAATGGCTCTGGTGTTGGACAAGTAGCTTGTACGGCTCTAGCTTGGCAGTGGTTACCGACGGGCCGACGACGTTGTGGGAGGCAAGGCACGGGGTGTTTTCCCGATTCCACCGAGGACGGTAGCCCCGTCGGCTAGGTCCCGTTAGACCCAGTCCCGTGTTGGGAGTCTCAGCGATTGAGAACTCCGCGCGTTGCGCATTGTTGGGTGGATACCCGCGCTCTGGACGCCATCGACCCCCTTACGGTGGACTCCGTAGGCGTACGTCGATCTCGGTGCCTAAGGACTCACCACCTTGTAGTACCCCAGCGGCTACTGTCTTGTTAGGGTGTCTTGTGAAAAGCCTCGTAGCGTCCCTATGCAGTCACACCTCGGAAGTGTCGATGTGCGTGGTTGGGTGCAAAGTTTCTTTGAACTTTTATGCGACTGGTGGGAAAAGGGCGAAACCTCTGCAGAGTGTAAACCTATCATGATAGCCTTGCTCAGGGTCACGAGCGGCCTGGATCCTTTTTGATTAGAAGATGATGTTTATTTATGCTTAATGTCACTTACACTTTATTAATTGGGTTGCAACTGGGATTTCATTCACTTGTAGTAACTTGGATACTGATAAAATGAACCAACTAAAAGTGCTAATGCAGTTAAGCCGTGTCTAGCCTTTTTGAGCCTTCATAACCCGTGCTATACTTGCTAAGTAATTGTTTTACTTACACTTGCTATTTATTCAACAAAATCCCGGACGGGTAACAGATTGGGATGTGCATGAGTTTGCTGCTGAGTTTCCAGAAGATCTACCATACTACTGAGTTGTGTTTTCCCAGTCAGAGTCCCTGTGGGATGCGGCTACACTGAGAGAGAGTTTATTTAGTCTTCCGCTATCCACGTATTTCATTTATGCAGCACTCTGATGTAAACACTACTTTATGATGAATAAATGAAGCATTTGATCCCTGTTTTACCATATTTGTTTGCTATATGTGTATGTGGACTCCCTGGGCACACATATGGCCGCATTCCGGTTTTTGTGGAAATCCGGGTGTGACATAATTCATGCACCAGAGCAAAGAGGGACTAGTTAGGAGGTAGAAAAGAGAGGGCAGTCTCACCCTTGGCGTTCGGGTAATCTGGGAAAATCGGGTCGGATAATTAGGGTATTGAAAACTTTAGGTAATGGAAACTGGCACCCGAACTCCTCCTGAAAAAAGGAAAACCCGAAATGTCGGGTACCCAAAAATTCGGGTTCGAGTAATCCCGAACACCCAGAATTTTGTGCAGCCTTCTATTGTGTCCCTCCAGTGCTATCCTCCGTGGTTGTTGTCGTCCTTCAATCGCCGACGTCCTCCTTGCCCCCCTCGCCCCTCCACTGCGGGTTGCAGACCGTGGACGACGGCGATGGGCGGCGACCGATGGCCGGCGGACTTGATCCAGTGATCTGCAAGCTGTAGCGGTCGTGGATTGGATGTGGGCGCGAGCTCGAGCGGTGGAAGGCAGCCATGGAGTCGGGCGGACGGTGACACTGGGGCGGTGGCTCTTGGGAGCTGGGCGGGCAGCGGCGCGATGCTGCCTCACGCATTCGTTCGCGCGGGTGGGGACTAGGGAGTCAGGACTCGGGAGTACAGCGGCCGGCTCGCAGAGTCACGGGGCGTCGGGCGGTGGAAGACTGGAAGTGGGATTTTAGGGTTACAAGCTGGGCTACTGGGCCTTGGGCCTTCTTGACTTCCTATGAACTTTGGGTACTTCAGGAATTCGGGTATCGAGGGTATGAACCCGAATTTCCTGAACTAATTTCGGGTTTCTTGGCTGCTAACCCGAAATTGTGTATGGGTAATTCAGGATCGGGTAGTTCGGGAGCGGGTTTGGGTATTTCGGGTTTGGATTCGGGTTCGGGAAATTGTGTCGAGAGTGAGGGCGGTCGCATAAGTAAAGTCAGGCTTATGCTTACATTCTTGGCCTCATCTTCTTCGCTACATGCATCTCCTCCACCTCCGTACGCCTAGATATAGTGGATGGTGAGGCGTTGCTGCCTAAAGTCCTAAACTCATGGGTGCCGTCCGTCGTGGTCCCAATATGTCCTCGATTGAAGCCGGCGCCGCCCAAGTGCATGTCCATGTGATCCTCCGGCGCCGCCCAAGTGCATATCCGATCCTTCGCGCGGAGGGCTCCTATTGATACGGAAAAAAGTCTATATAACCCCTAAACTATTAGGGGTGGAATACTTCACCCCTAAACTACAAAATCAGATATTTAACCTCTCAACTATACAATACCGTTTAAATAGCCCCTCGAATCGGTTTTTGTCATGTGGCAGCAAATGTGGATGATGATGTGGCGGAAAAGTCTACATAACCCCAAACTATCAAATATAGAATACTTCACCACCTGAACACAGAATTGGATATTTAACCCCCTCAATTGTACTATCATTTGAATAACTCCCTAAAACAATTTTAGAGGCGATTTCTACAAATGGCTGCTGATATGAACGACAGCATAACAAGGCACCCAAATGTCAAGCAGACAAGCATTATATCTTTTTTTACTTCTTTTATTACACCCAAAAGGACATCCCTTGCTACACACTGATGGATAGAGATGGCCGTCGAAACGAGTATTTCCTGGACTCAAGCTCCGCCCATCACCTCGTCGTACCTAGACATGGTCAAGCCTAAGTCCACACGGTACAACGACCATGTGTGTCCTTTGGGGTGTAGTAAAGGAAGAAAAAAAGAGAAGATGGTATGCTTGTCTGCTTGGCATTTGGATCCCTTGCTATGCCGTCGTTCGGGTCAACAACCATATGACAGAAACCACCTTAAAATCGTTTGAGTGAGTCATTTAAATGATAGTATATATTTGATGGGGTTAAACATCCAATTTTATAGTTTAAGGGGTGAAGTTTGGGGGTTATGTAGTCTTCTCCACCACATCATCATCTACGTGGCAAAAACCACCTCTAAAATCGCTTCGAGGGGTTATTTAAACGGTATTGTATAGTTATGGGGTTAAACATCTAGTTTTATAATTTAAGGGACGAAGTATTCCACCCTTGATAGTTCGGGGGTTATATTGACTCTTTTTCTATTGCTACATCCTCATGATCCTCCTCCGACCCTACGCTCCCACCCTAACAAGAAGGTTGCGGTGGTCGCACTGATAAGAACTAGGGTTTCCCGATCTTCTAAAAGGTTCTGATAACTCTCGATTTGGTGGAGTCGTGACTCAAATCGATCCGGCTTCCGTACCACACATTCCAAACCCCGCAATCGCAGCACCACGTCTTCTTAGGTTATCAACCGGCGTTGCACGGTTGACCTCACCCAGAAGGCTAATCCTTACCTGCGAATCGAAGAACACAAGCAAGAATGAGAAAGATTACAACACAATTGCAGATGTATGATTAAACTCATGAAGTTGGGGTCTCACAAACCGACGAGCGGCGACACTATTCTTGACAGAATTGATCTGAGAAAAACCCAAACCATAAGTTGGGTGGCGGCTACTGTTTTAAGGAGTCTAGGGTCGTGGTCGACCCCCTGGATGCGCCCCTATTGGGCTCAACATGATACACGGCCCAAAGGCCAAAATACGACGATGCAGCACCGAAACAGATTCTAGACGTCAAATGTTTCGTCTATTCCCGATGACTCCGGACGAATTTTGATATGAGACCAGAGTCATTGCAAAGATTATCTTCTTAGCTTTCCAAGCATATAAAGAACATCCAAATCCGAGCCTGTATGCGACCTGGGCATCCGATTTTACGCTGACTGCTCCTGGACTCCGAGGTGGACTCGAAGTCGAGTTGATTTGGGCCTCTATCTTGACTTGCACGCCCTTGCTGGTCCTCTCCACCTTGAAGCCCTTCTCCAACTATCCTCTGGTCCTCTCCATGGTTCCTAATTACAATACAATCATTAGGTAGCAATCTATTCTCATAATCACATAGAGAAGTACTTAGGAACGAGCTCACCTCTAAATTCAATTGTCGCGCACGAGCTCTAGTGATTGGACCTTGAACGATCAATGGAGGATTGTTGTGAGTATCCATAGGAGTGATGTCCTCATCATCCCCCCCTCTTGAATTGGAGTCATCATCGACTCAAGCTCATCCTCTTCTCCCAAGTATGTCCTCAAATCTGAAACGTTAAAGGTGGGACTAACCTCAAACTCGGGAGGCAACTCAAGTTTATATGCATTATCATTAATCTTTTCAAGTATTTTAAATGGGCCATCAGCTCTTGGCATCAACTTAGACTTTCTCAAATATGGAAATCTTTCTTTTCTCAAGTGCAACCATACTAAATCACCCGGTTCAAGCTTTACTTCTTTCCTACCTCTACTACCAGCAATTCTATACTTGTCGTTCATCTTTTCAATGTTGTGCTTAGTTGTTTCTTGCATTTGCAAAATAAATTCAGCACGTTCCTTGGCATCATTATGAATCCTTTCACTAGTAGGTAAAGGTAAAATATCAATAGGAGCACGAGGGTTGAAACCATACACTACCTGAAAAGGACTTACCTTGGTGGTAGAATGTGTTGCTCGATTATATGCAAACTCGACATGAGGCAAACATTCTTCCCACATCCTCAAATTTTTCTTCAAAATAGCTCTCAACATAGTACCCCAAGTACGGTTCACGACCTCCGTTTGTCCATCAGTTTGTGGATGACAAGTAGTAGAAAACAACAATTTTGTACCCAACTTGTTCCACAGAGTCCGCCAAAAATGACTCAAGAATTTAGCATCGCGATCTGAAACAATAGTAGACAGCATACCATGCAAATGAATAATCTCTTTGAAAAAGAGGTCAGCAATATGTATAGCATCATCACTCTTATGACATGGTATAAAGTATGCCATCTTAGAAAAACGATCCACCACAACAAATATGCTATCACTCCCCCTCTTAGTCCTAGGCAATCCCAAAACAAAGTCCATAGAAATATCTGCCCAAGGAATAGAAGGGACTGGAAGAGGCATCTATAACCCATGTGGATTCAAGCAAGACTTAGCTTTTTCATATGTGGAGCAGCGAGAAACAAACCTCTCAACATCTCTCTTCATATGAGGCCAAAAAAATGCGAGGCCAAAACATCCGCGGTCTTCTTAGCACCAAAATGGCCCATCAACCCTCCTCCATGCGCTTCCTGTAACAACAAAAGACGAACAAAACCAACTAGAATGCATAGGCGGTTAGCTCTAAACAAGAACCCATCATTAACCACAAATTTGTTCCATGCATGTCCCTCTCTAAAATTCAGCAACACATCTTTAAAATTAGGGTCAAGCGCATATATTTCTTTTATCGATTCAAGTCCAAAAATCTGACAATCAAGTTGGGACAGCAAAGTATATCGTCTAGACAAAGCATCAACAATCACATTATCCTTCCCCTTCTTGTGTTTGACAACATAAGGGAAAGTTTCAATAAATTCAACCCACTTAGCATGTCTACGATTCAGATTATTTTGAGAGCGAAGATGCTTCAGTAATTCATGATCAGAATGAATAACAAATTCTCTAGGCCACAAATAATGACGCAACATTTCTAAAGAATGTACAAGTGCATACAATTCCTTATCATACGTAGAATAATTCAGAACTGGACCATGCAACTTTTCACTAAAATATGCAACGGGTTTACTATCTTGCATCAAAACACCTCCAATGCCAACTCCACTAGCATCACATTGTAACTCAAAAGTCTTACCAAAGTTTGGAAGTTGCAGCAATGACGCGTGCGTAAGCTTGTACTTCAAAGTTGCAAAGGACTCATCGTGTGCTTTTCCCCAATGAAACACCACACCTTTCTTCGTCAACTTGTGCAACGGTGCAGCAATGGTGCTGAAATCTTTGATGAAGCGACGATAGAAACCTGCAAGACCAAGAAAACTCCGTACCCGTGTGATGGTTTGGGGCAACGTCCAGCTCTCAATGGCCTCAATTTTCATCGCATCCACCTCAATTCCCTGTGTAACAACATAGCCAAGGAAAGAAACTCTATCGGTGCAAAAGATTCACTTATCAAGATTAGCAAACAAACGTGCATCTCTCAAAGCATCAAAAACAACACGTAAGTGTTCCATATGTTCATCTACAGACTTGCTAAAAATTAATATATCATCAAAGTAAACCACCACAAATCGCCCAATAAAAGCCCGCAAAACCTCATTCATCAATCGCATGAAAGTACTAGGTGCATCGGTTAAACCAAAAGGCATAACTAACCACTCATATAACCTGAATTTGGTTTTAAAAGCTGTTTTCCATTCATCTCCAAGTTTCATTCTTATTTGGTGGTAACCACTATGCAAGTCTATCTTTGTGAAAATTATAGCACCACACAACTCATCAAGCATGTCATCTAGCCTAGGAATATGATGACGATATCGAATGGTAATATTATTGATAGCTCGACAATCAACACAGATACGCCAAGTACCATCTTTCTTGGAAACCAAAAGCACAGGAACAACACAAGGACTAAGGCTTTCATGGATATACCCACGGTCCAACAGTTCTTGGACTTGTCGCTGAATCTCCTTAGTCTCCTCGGGATTGGTGCGATAAGCAGCACGGTTCGGCAATGTGGCTCTAGGAATCAAATCAATTTGATGCTCTATCTCTCTCAAAGGTGGAAGGCCCGGTGGTAACTCAGCTGGAAAAATGTCCTCATACTCCTGCAAAATGTTAGTGACAACAGGAGGCAAAGAGCTAGCAATATCATCAAGCGAAAACAAAGCTTGTTTGCATACCAAATCATAGAACATATCATCATCAGAAAGTTTGACAAGTTCAGATTTCATTGCGAGCATAACTCCCCCTTTAATTTAATTCCCTCGACCTCAGAAGTTGGTGCAGACTTATCCTTTTTAGGTGGATAAATAGATTTAGCAACTTGCTGATTTTCAGATTCATTATCATGCAAACTAGCAGCTCGGCCTTTATCAACTTCTACAATTTTAGCAGGTGTCATAGGTAGCAAAGTAATTTTCTGTCCTTTATGTATGAAAGTGTATTTATTACTTTTTCCATGGTGTATAGCATCATTATCAAATTCCCATGGACGTCCCAATAAAAGAGAACAAGCATCCATAGGTACGATATCACAGTCAACAGAATCAGCATAGGTACCAATGGAAAAAGAAACTCTACAGGTTTGTGTTACTTTAGCTTTCCCCTGCATCACTAAACAACTGAATACCATATGGATTGGGATGAGGGCATGTGGCCAATCCAAGCTTCTTGATCAAATCAGAACTCACCAAATTATTGCAACTACCTCCATCAATGATGACACGTGCGCGACGGTTGTTGGTTTGTAGAACCTCAACTTTTGATCTTAATCATACATCTGCAGTGTCACTTCCTCTGAGAGCTGCTTCTTTCGAGTTCTTGCTTGTGTTCTTTGTTTCGCGGGCAGGGATTAGCCTTCTTGGCGAGGTCAACCGGGTTGTGACACGGTTGATAACCAGAGGAGTCGTGGTGCTAAGATTGCAGGGTTCAAGTTTGCTGACTTGAAGCCGGATCGGTGAGTTGCGCTCCGCCCAAAATGAGTTATCCTTCACCTGACGGAAGATCGGGAAACCCTAGTTCCCATCATGCTGACTAAGTTCTTTTTTATTATGGGGACATCTACACGTTTTTCAGTCGAACGGTCATTCCCGAAGTAAGCTTCAGATCGACCGAACAATCACCAAGAACACGCGTATGCGATCCGTTCCCCATCAACAAGGAGGAAGTCCCGCCTGCCTGGTAAGAAGAAAACAAGGAAATGTCAGTACAAACATGAATATTAGCACCAGTCAATCCACTAATCAGGTGAATGACATAATGAAAGAACTCTAGGTAATAGATTATCGTACCCCGACGTTCCACCAATCTCACTAACAAACATGTTGGCACTGCCGCCATTGTTCTTGTCCTTGCGGTGCAGACACTTTGCAGCAAAGTTGTCCGGGCTACCACAATAATAACAATGCCCCGTTGGCGGTTTCTTCTTCTTCTTGAACTGAGCCGTTTGATTAGCCTTTGTTTGGTTTTGTTGCGGCTTGTTCTTTTTCTTGAAGGATGCATTGAAGTTCTTATTTTACACCAAGTTGGCGCTAGAAGATCCAGCAATCCCTTTTCCATGTTGGCCTTTTGCCCTCGCCTTCTCTTCAACATCAAGAGTGCCGATGAGGTCCGCAATTGTAAATTCTTGTCTCTTGTGTTTAAGAGAGGTCGCAAAATCCTTCCAAGAAGGTGGCAACTTGGAGATAATACCTTCAGCCACAAACTTGTCAGGCAACCGACATGGAGCATCCTTGCTATAGTTCTCAAGATCTCTAGCCAGCGCCTGAATCTCATGGACCTATTCTACCACAGGACGGTCTTCAACCACCTTGTAGTCATAGAATTGATCCATGACATACAGCTCTCTACCAACATCAGAGATCCCAAACTTAGCCTCAATCGCATCCTAAACTTCTTTGCCACTCGACAGCAAGAGGTACGTGTCCACAAGGCTTTCAGCGAGAACACTCGTGATGGCACCTCTAAACAGGTTATCGGCCACCACGAAAGCCCGCTCCTTCTTTGGAGTGAAATGTTCGGGATTCCCCTATATGATATGCATGATGTTCATTGTTGTCAACCACAGCGTAACCCTCTCGCGCCAACGTTTGTAATACGAGCCATAAAAAACATTTGGTTTGATTGATGCAACAAAACCAGCTACCGAAAGCTTATTATTAACATAAGGTTTTTGGATTTTTAGACATTTAGGCAACATTCAGTATATTTTAATTCTAGAAATTTACAACAAATTCATGACAGTAGTGACTGATTCAGTGATAACAGAGCATGTGCGAGTGTTCAAGTTAAATCTCCTGATTAACATGAACAACATGAGAAACCAGAACAAGTTATAGTGTATGGTGTACCCCGAGGCGGGACCGGTACCGGAGGCACCGGGTGCGCCGTCACCTCCAGCTGGAGGAATCATCCTCGACTGGCCTTGCTTGAAGTAGTCGATCTTATTTGGTGCAGTGACGAGGTGATGCAGTGGAGTCCCTCGAACAGCCTCCTGGAAGTAGTCGTTCAGGCCACCAGGACGTAGTCATTCGCTTGATGAAGACGGACGTCGGGTAGTAGTCGTTCGGGTTGACGAAGCCGGCCACCAGGAAGTAGTCGTACGGGTGATGAAGTTGGCCGCCGGGAAGTAGTCGTTCGCAGCTGCGAATAGTCGCATACTCGTACGCTCTCCAAAAACCTTATCGCCTGCCTATGCCGAGCAGGATTTCAAGGCAGGGAGGGTTCGGAGGCTTCTGCTCACGCAAGCAGTGTGCGTGCAAGGCTTGCGTCGGGAATGCAAGAGAGCAGCAGAACAACAGAGGGAGAGAGTGAGATGTCTCCTGAAAGGAGTAGCAGAGAAGGCCTGGGAGAGAGTTGCAGTGTGTGTTCTGCCTGAGGGAGAGAGCCCCTCTTATATAGGCGACCAGAAGAGAAAGGGGGACGAACCTAGACACCGCAGAGGCAGCAATGTCCATAATGCCTTCAGTTACTGGTCAGCCCAATAATGCCATTAAACATCGGTTACTGATCCTCTGAATAATGGCAGTAACGGCTATTCACTTAGTGAATGTCATCAGTGGCAAAACATTCACCGTGCGGCACGGCACGGCACGACACGTCCACGGCCCGGCTCGGCGAGGCGAGTGAGCGCGCGTGGGGCACGCCCTTCTCCTTTTATCAGCTTCACAAGTGGTCCACAGCTGGTCCACCATTTAAGTTGGTAAGGATTCCCGTTGACTCTCCATCCGGGATTTAACTCCCTAGCATTTATTAGTGGACCTTTAATTATTTGATTAATTGAGACTAAAATGGGCCAAGGCCCAATTAATCCAACACTTTCTTGTTAATGTTTCAACATCAAAATCATGAGAAACGCAGACCCAGATGATCAAATTGAAATAAACTTTTACCTTATCATCATTAAGCATATAACTTGAGAAAGCGTTGTCTTCCCCAATCCACCAATCCCAATTATAGAAAATATAGGGATATTATTGACGAATTGTCCTGGTGTGCTTTTTTCAGCCTTGGTCAACCAGTCAACTATAACATTTCTCTCCTCCTCCCTGCCAAGTACCTTGCTTTCAGGCAGTGAGCTTGTCTGCTGATTCCTGCAATCCACGTCTTGTCTATGCTTCTTCATGTTGGCTGTGTTTAGTTCCCAAAAATGGGTGGTAAAATTTGAGCTAAAGTTGTGTCAAATTTCTAAGAAAACCTGTCATATGACAGATCCAATGATTGGTGTGCTGGGTTAGGTAGTTAGATGATGAGAAAACCCAATTCTACCCCTATTTATTGAACTCCTACACATCACCTGCATGCTCTCTGCATGCGGTGCGTGCCGAATGTGCAACCTACATGCAGATTGCATGCTGCATGCACTCGGCATGCACCCCTAGCCAAGCAAGCATTTTATTAACCACACAACTGTTACAAAAATTACATAAAAAATTACATCAGTTTGCAAAACAACACAAAATTGTTACAAAAATACATCAGTTTACAACATTGCCAAAAACGATTCAAACCCTTGCAAACAAACGAATGCAAAACATAAGTCCTCATACAATTACAACTTCACAAACATCATTTATTTGACATTCCCTGTATTTCAACACACATTTACTGGCCGGCATTAAACATGTGAAAAGCAATCATTTCCCGAAATTTGTTCATTTGTTGGTTATCTAACACAACAGGCGTCTCCTCAGTTGGTGGCTGATGTACAGAAGCAGCAGCCGGCACATAGTTTGGATCACGGTCACAACTAGCAACGTGTTGATCCCTTTCTTCACTCAACCTGATGAAGTTATGGAGTGCCATGCAAGCAACTACTATATGTGTTTGTGTTTCAAGATTATAACTCGGTATACCAATCAATATCCTAAACTTTTGCTTGAGCACTCCAAATGCTCGCTCAATGCAATTTCTAAGTGAAGAGTGTGCGTAGTTGAACAATTCTTCTTTACCTTGTGGTTCTTCTGCGTTTTGAAACTGTTCGAGATGGTACCGTGCTGTCTTGTACAGCGTGAGGTACCCTAGATGGTTGGGATACCCGGAGTCTACCAGATAAAACTTCCCTGCAGCAGCAAGCACCTATAAGTATAAGTACATGTAATTAGGGAGTATGAAGACACATCAGCTACACATGTACCTGAAGGTGGGTGCGGAAACACATGTCCGAACTTAGTCATCGAATCATCGAAGACCCTTATGTCATGAACTGAACCAGGCCAGCCAGCATTGACAAATGTGAATATCAAATCGAAGTCACAGCAGGCCATGACATTTTGGGTTGTTACATTCTTACGGCACATGTACTGATTCACCAGATTTTTTGACACAACACAAGGAATATGAGTGCCATCTATAGCCCCAATACAATCCTTAAAGTATGGATAAAACTGACGGTTGTTCAGTCTAGAATGCATGGTTCTAAACTGTGGGTCTCTTGGTTTGATGATGTCATTAGCTAGCTTGAGCAGGGAACGGAGCACTCTCAAAAACATGTTATGCACCGTTCCCAATGATCTCTGAAATATGTTCCTAGCTTGCCTAAAAGATTATGGAGCTCCAACTACCCAAAGGAACATTCCTAATGCCTCAATTGTGGAAGACTTGTCACTATATGTGAGCTCATACTATTGTACCAACAGATCATGGAGTTTGTAGAAAAGGTTGGGGGTCATTCTATACATGTCATAGCAATCCTCATCTTTGGCTAGGTTTCTGTTAACCCACTCCTCACCACTTAGATCCGGTTCGACGACCCTATACTCAGATCTGGTCCGGTACATGTCAATATGCATAGCCAATGTGGACATACCTATCAATGCAGCCTGAGCAGCGGCCTGTTTATGCTCAAGAGTGGCTACTAGGAGTTCGTCAAACGCGTCGTCACTGTCCTCATCATATCCATGCACCTGACCCGCAGCGGTTCTGGCATGTACTGGATGCCTTGGAACCTGTAACCAACAACAACAAATAGAAGACATCATTGACATGTTATGTAGAGGAAAATGATTATGAAGAAAGGGACAACAGTTGCTTATGAGCTGGACACACAGAGCATATCAAATCACTCCCAACACCATATTTGGCATTCAAATAACAGACATGCAACCTTAAGTTGTCCAACACACAAACTTCAAAACATCACAAACATCACAAGGAAATAACAAACTAACACACCCAACACAAACTTAGGTCGACGGACACGGACGATACATGATTAGTTGAGGAGGTCTAGACCCAATTTGTGTAGGCTTTGATGGTATGCTTCCTTCCTTCCACCCCATTCTTGATGAACCAGATGATGGCCTTCTCACTCTCTAGTATGTTGAGGACACCAATCCATTCTGGGCTGCTCTTGTTGAAGCCACACTCTTTAGCCAACTTGATAATGAGGTCCACCTGATCCTCCTCCTCTTTCCTCCTCCGCTGCTCTTCCTCCCTGGCTGCCTGATTTGCTGCCTCACGTTGGGCTGCACGGATCCTCAAGGTGTCATTGAAGTATTCATGGCCATCACCTATTGCTGAAGTCAGGCCCCCGATAGAGGTGCACACGGCCCTGACTACTGTGCTCTTGACCTTCTTGTGGGGACTGGTTCCTGTGCTGCGTAGGCTTGGAGTGCTCCGGGAGCTGGTGGTGTGGGGCTAGGATCCCTAGGGCCACTCATTTAAGGAATTAAACTACTTGATATGGAGAGTTATGGCCCGACTGCTTTGGACTAGCCAGATAGAGTATAGGATGATGTAGTCAAGTAGTAGAACTACTCGTATTCATGATAGATTACCTTAATGTAACCTTCCAGGTCGGATACGAGTAGTCTTTGTAATCAATTTGTAACTCTGGTCCCCGAGTATATAAGGAGGAGCAGGGACCCCCTCAAAACAACTCAACTCACATACAATACAATCAAACACACAGGACGTAGGGTATTACGCTACTCGCGGCCCGAACCTGTCTAAATCTTTGTATTGTGCGTGCACTGTCATTCCTAGAACTCGGCGAGACCCACTAATCTACTCCCTGGGATACCCCCAGATAGACGTGCTCGACATAAATCATCGACACTTGGCGCCCACCATGGGGCCTCTCGCCGAAAGCTCACCACCAGGGACGATGGGATTCACTACCTTCAAGATTGCCGACGTCGAAGAAGGAGCCACCTTCGTTTTCGGTGCATGGACCTTCGTCGCCGAAAGCGATGGTAGGTTCGCAAGCTACCTCGCGAACAACCCTGGCTCCTGCTCGGTGGCTACTTCCAACTCGATCTTGACTCCTATTCCGAGTCTGATCTCGACTCCAAATTCGCTCGGGATTCTCCAGGTCGAGTCAGGGTACGACTCGATCCCGGTTACAGAAAAAGCATGGAACTCCGAGCTGGCTACGCCATCGAACAACCCCCCATATCGGCTCCCAAAAGGATTCTCCAACATAATGAACTCGCACAAACAGAGTCGTACCACAAAAACAGAGGCATGGATGACCCAAGAGTCCCACTCAAAGCCAAGTCACCCCGACGACCTCGAGTCGGCATCACCGCCATCGAGGGACAATGACGATGACTTCACCATCCTGCTAAGTGATGCTCCTGATAACGTCGCGCGCCTACACCATCACGCTCACTTCAACACCGATTTTGTGTTGGAGAAACCACTCGTTCACCTCCCATCCGGACTAGTCGTGACCAGAACACCGGGAGGACTCACCGTTCACTGGCCCAGAGCGATTCCAGCCGACACCACCCAGGACAACGACTCAACACTTGCTGCCGTTATACTGGAAGAACTCCCCTTCCAAGACAGCAAGGCCGCATCGCTCACCACTCCAACTAAAAGCTCGAGTGATAACTTTTCAACCACTCAGATCGTCCTCAGCGATCAAGACCCAAGCGGTCAGGTGTTCATGGCTGGCAACGAAGACCAAGGCACTCAATACGATCGCGAGCTGATTACCGATGTTTCTGAAGAGGAACGCACTGCTGACGGAGAAACATATGAGCAAAAGACCGCGCGTCAAGCAAGGAACGCCAAGCGCAAGCAGAGGCGTATTAACGCCGCGTTACGCGCCAACGTCATGCGAAACCTTACACGGGACTTCGATATGGTCGGCGATCAGCTAGTATCCCAAAACGCGCCATTAAACATCTCCATCGTAGCAGAACTCGTCAGGGCCATGCCCGACACCCCTGCGGTCAGACAAGTACTCTCACTCCTCGACACGGCTCAGAAGGCTACGATACAGGCAAATCCCAGCCACCACACTCCAGACACCAGACGCCCAGACGCTGAGAGACCACCTCCACACGAAGCTTCAATCGCCACCACAGGAGGACATCGACGTGGCCAAGACGCTGATCGCAACCACCAGCAGGGGAGAGGACGCAGTAACAACCAAGACGATGCAAGGCCACGAGATCGAGACCTTCGCAACGTCATTAATGACAACCGCGATGCTCGCTCTGTCATTCAGTCGAGTCAACAACGGCGCATGGAATCGGAACTCCGTCACCGCGCAGACTACGACCGCAACTACGGGCCTCCTCCCCACCACAATTACAGAAACCGACCACGCAATCAAGAACGCCATTATGATCGTCACGAAGAACGCCGCAACGATCGCCGAGAAGAACACCGTAACGATCGCCACCGACATCAAGAGTCCTCAAATTACAGCGATCGACCTCCCCAAAACCACAACCGTGGATGACAATGCGACTCCGACCACAGCACCTGTAGCTTCCAGAGTGATCGATCACCAGGCGACAAATATGACGGCTTTCCAGCCTTTTCCAGGCGCATAAAAGAGATCCAATGGCCAAGCAAGTTCAAACCTACAGGAATCGAGAAGTTCACGGGCAAGCAAGACCCTGAACAATGGCTCCGAATCTACTCTACAGCCATCCAGATGGCTGGATGATCCAACGATATCAAAGTCAGTTACTTCCCCGTTATCCTAGATACCACACCCCTAACATGGCTCGAGGGCCTCCGCCCCGGGTCCATTGATTCCTGGGACGATCTCACCAGGAAGTTCACCACCAACTTCCAGGGAACCTGGGCTCGGCCCGGAACCCGTTATGAACTGGCAGCTTGCAAGCAAGGAAAAGGAGAAACCTTGCGAAAATACATCAAGAGATTCTTCGATAAAAGAGCTACAATCGTGGACATCTCTGACCGGGAAGTAATCGACTGCTTTCATGATGGTCTCTACACCCGAGAACTACACCGTGAGTTCGGCCGACGCCGCCAGAAAACATCAGCGAGCTACGACGCATTGTCACCGAATGGGCATACCAAGACGATCGCGAGCGGGAGCATTTTGACAGACATCGCGATAACAATACCAACAATCACAACAAAGACAACGGCGACCGACGTAACGATCACCCAAACATTCGGGATTTCAATCGCGATAACAGGAAGCGCAAGCCAGACAACACAGTCACGGCGGTCCAGCGCCCTAGTCGTAAGACTCGTTCAGCGGCAGACGTCATGAATGGTCCTTGCCCTTACCACCCCAATGGCAAGCACACAATGGCGAAGTGCTTTCACCTAAAGCAGGAATTTGACAAGCAAACACCAGATGCTCCCAAAACCGACAAGAAAAAGGAACACAAAGATGACAAAGACCCTGGCAATAACTTCCCAAATGTCAAGAACATCGTAGCAGTACTATTCAGTGGGCAAACCCTGAACCGGTCGAAGCGCATCAAGAAGCTCACTCTGTGAGAGATCATGTCGATAGAACCTGCCACCCCAACATACTTAAAGTGGTCAGAAGTGCCTATCACATTCTCCAGAACAGACCAGTGGACAAACTTTGCAAATCCTGGCAGATACCCTCTGGTCTTAAACCCAGTCGTGGCGCAAGCCAGACTGACTAAAGTACTCATTGATGGAGGTAGCGGACTCAATGTCATCTTCGCAAACACGTTCAAGAAGATGGGCCTAGACATTACAAAATACCTCAAGCCTACAGACGCTCCATTCTATGGCATTGTCCTAGGCAATGCAGCAATCCCCCTAGGCCAGGTCACATTACCAGTTACCTTCGGGACAGAAGCAAACTTCAGAACCGAGTACATCAAGTTCGAGGTTGCCGACTTTGAGACCTCATACCATGCTATTCTTGGGCGACCAGCCCTCGCCAAATTTATGGCGATCCCGCATTATGTATACTTGGTTCTCAAGATGTCTGCTCCTAAAGTAGTACTTTCCCTAAAAGGAGACTTAAAGGTATCGTATGATTGCGACGTCGAGGTAGTAGAGTTCGCCGCCACTTCGCATGTCCCTACCCAGATGCTGGAAGTACTCGCCCTAGCCAAGAAGTCGAAGGAAGACGACCTAGAAGTACCCAGCAATAAGTCAACAAGTGCCAACTTCAAGCCCTCCGAAGAAGTACAGCTCAAAACTGTAAATCTTGGGACGGGCGATCCGTCCAAAACTGCCCTTATAGGGGCAGATTTAGACTGTAAATAGAAAGACGCACTCGTCAAGTTCCTCCGAGATAATAAAGATATATTTGCTTGGAAACCATCTGATATGCCTGGTGTTCCTAGAGAACTTGTCGAGCACAAACTAAACGTTGACAAAAATGCAAAACCCAAAAAACAGCGCCTCCGACGATTTCCACAAGATAGACGTGAGGCAATAAAAGAAGAACTCGCCAAACTACTCGCTGTCGGCTTCATCAAAGAAGTCTTCCACCCCGAGTGGTTGGCTAATCCAGTGTTGGTTCGGAAGAAAAACAACGAGTGGCAGATGTGTGGCGACTACACAGATTTGAACAAGCATTGTCCAAAAGATCCCATGGGACTCCCACGCATTGATCAAGTCGTCGACTCCACGGCCGGATGTGCATTGCTCTGCTTTCTAGACTGCTATTCAGGATACCATCAGATAGCTCTAAAGAAAGAAGATCAGATCAAAACATCTTTCATCACTCCCTTTGGTGCTTACTGCTATACAACTATGTCTTTCGGATTGAAGAATGCCGGCGCCACATATCAGCGAGCCATACAAACGTGCCTATCTAAACTAATTGGGCGTAATGTAGAGGCATATGTTGATGATGTAGTCGTCAAAACAAGGCAGTCAGATCATCTCATCAACGACCTTCAAGAGACATTCGACAACCTTAGAACATTCCGTTGGAAACTTAACCCAACCAAATGTGTCTTTGGTGTTCCGTCAGGAAAACTTTTGGGGTTCATGGTCAGTAACAAGGGCATCGAAGCCAACCCGGCAAAGATCTCAGCAATCCTTGCCATGGGAGTGCCGAATAACGTAAAAGATGTCCAGTAGTTGACAGGATGCATCGCAGCCTTAAACAGGTTCATATCAAGATTAGGAGAAAAAGGCCTCCCTTTCTTCAAATTGCTTAAAAAGCAGGACAAGTTTTCTTGGACGAATGAAGCAGATACGGCGTTCGAAGAACTCAAAACATATCTATCTACTCCGCCAGTACTCACAGCGCCTCTGAAAGATGATCATCTATATCTATACATTGCAGTGACAACCCATGTGGTCAGCACTGTAATAGTAGTTGAAAGACAAGAGGACGGCCATGTATTCCTAGTACAGCGGCCAATTTATTACATCAGCGAAGTACTCTCCGAGTCCAAGATTCGCTATCCTCAAGTCCAAAATTTACTCTACGCCGTCTTCATCACATCACGCAAGCTACGGCATTACTTCCAAGCTTTCCACATCACGGTCGTAACTAAATTTCCGCTAGGCGAAATCCTCAATAACCCAGACGCAACAGGTCGCATCAGCAAATGGAAGGCTGAAATTGGAGCATACCACCTTGACTTCACATCTCAAACAGCCGTCAAGTCCCAGGCTCTTGCTGACTTCATAGTCGAATGGACAGAAATTCAAAATTCTACGACAACCACTCGACCTGAGCACTGGGTCATGTATTTTGATGGATCACTCAAACTTGAAGGAGGAGGCGCAGGCGTACTTCTTATATCTCCTAAAGGAGACCAACATAAATACGTTCTTCAAATCCTGTTTCAGGTCACCAATAACGAAGCAGAGTACGAGGCTATGTTGCACGGGCTCCGTCTGGCTGCATCTCTCGGTATCAAGCGACTTGTTGTTTATGGCGATTCGGCGGTGGCCATCAACCAAGTTAACAAACACTGGGATGCTTCTAAAGAGACAATGGATGCCTACGTTCACGAAGTTCGTAAACTGGAAAGAAACTTTCTAGGCCTGGAATTTCACCACGTCGTTCATGACTACAACGTCGCCGCAGATGCCTTGTCAAAGCTAGGATCTTGGCGAGCCGACGTCCCAGCAGAAATATTCGTCCAAGAACTACTCCAACCATCCATTAAGGGGCCAACACGAGCAGAAACCACGCAACACCAGTCCCAGCCAGAAACTCAGATCATGGTAATCGACACTGACTGGATGACCCATTTCATTGAGTACTTGAAAGACCACAAATTGCCAGAGCAGAAGCCAGAGCAAATACGCATTCAACGATGAGCTGCTAATTACATAGTAGTGGACAATGTACTCTATAGGCGTGGGGCTTCGGCCAACGTCTTAATGAAATGCATCACAATTGACCAAGGAAAAGCTCTACTACAAGAAATTCATAGTGGCGTGTGTGGTAATCATGCTGCCTCATGAACATTCGTCGGCAAAGCTTACAGAGCAGGTTTTTTCTAGCCAACAGCCAAGCACGATGAAGCAGACATCGACAAAAAATGTCAAGGATGTCAATTCTTCGCACGACAAGCTCACATTCCAGCACACGACCTCAACACTATACCACTATCATGGCCTTTCGCTTGTTGGGGTCTTGATCTCGTTGGTCCCCTTACCAAAGCTCCAGGCGGATTCCAGTGGCTCGTCGTAGCCATCGATAAATTTTCTAAATGGATCGAAGCAATACCTTTAGTAAACGCTAAAGCTGCTAATCTGATCAAATTCTTTGATGGTATTGTCCAGAGATTTGGAGTTCCTCACAACATTATCACATACCTCGGTTCTGTATTCACCGGTGAAGAATTCCAAGACTACTGTGACAGATATTCCATTGAGATACATTATGCTTCAGTTGCTCATCCTCGTGCCAACGGACAGGTGGAAAAAGCAAATGGTTTGCTACTGCAAGTGTTAAAACCCAGATTGTATGAGCCTCTAAAGAAATACGGTGGGAAATGGGCAAAAGAGTTGCCCGCCGTGCTTTGGGGGCTACGCACCCAACCCAGCAGGGCCACTAGCCAATCACCATATTTCCTGGTTTACGGCTCCGAAGCAGTCTTACCGGCTGATCTTCTATGGGAAGCCCCGCGTTTGGATAACTACGATGAACAACTCGCTCATCAAGAAAGGTCTCAAGATGTTGATGGCGTCGAAGAAGCTCGAGTAGCAGCCCTTATTCAGAACACGCATTATCTTCAAGGATTACGTCGCTTTCATCAACGCTCTGTTCAACCTCGATCCTTTACTATAGGAGACTTGGTACTACGTCGAATCCAAAAGACTGAAGGGTTGCACAAACTTATGTCTAGATGGGAAGGTCCTTTTCTTGTAAAATAAGTCATTGGACCTGGTACATACAGGCTGCAAACCTCAGAGGGAGAGGAATTACCAAATGTATGGAACATAGAACATCTCCGCAAATTTTACCCGTAACACGGGACATTATATTAGAGACGTTGTAAAACAACCCTTGATCTCAAATTAATAAAGTTATGTTTCCCTGTCATCTACAAAGTCATGACATCCTTTATCTCATTAGATAAAACTATATCATGTTCATTACGGTGATAGCCGTCGTGTGGTATCCGAGTAGTTTTCTACTCCCGCTCAAAAGAAACCAGGATTTCCTTTTAAAAGGAGGTATCAAACCACCTAAAAATCTTGGATGAATTACCCTCACCTTTACATGGTTGAAGGCGATAATTTCTTTTGACTCTGTGGCTTTTTTCAACAAAAGCTTCAAGAATCAGTGTTATACCAACTACACTCATTCTTCATTTCCTATAAAAATCACCTAAAGGTGCTCTATAGTACTAAAAAGTACAGCATATGCCTATGCGCATAACTTTTCGCCCTGCATTAGCAAGGTTGCTAGTCCTTAACAAGGCTCGATTCAACTCATCCTAGTTGCGAACCTTAGACAACCACTGGATTACTTAAACTGTAGTCACTCAACAAATATACTACCCACAGTACTTCGCATACGCACAAACTATTGGATATTACTTACACAGTAGTATTTCCAAATGGATTACTTTGAACAAGTATCAGATGTTATATACATGGACAAATATCCATATCGGATTACAAACAGAGTATTCGAAACGAGTAGTTCAAGTTACAGTACAGATCTACTCTAACGAGTCAATAAAAGTATCTGTGACTGGCTCTGTTTCTTTCACCAATTCCTCGAATCCTTCGATTTCCATTCCTTCCGGAACCTCTACAACTTCAAGTTTGGCGTCTGGATTGTGCGCCTTCACCATTGCTAGCAGCTGATTCACGCACTCCTTCATAGTATTCTTACAAAAATCAGTTATCTGTCCAGGCACTGCGCTGATCCGCTCCAATAAAGACTGGTTGGTAGTAGCAACACCCTCCAGTGTTACCATGTCAATGATGGGGAGCACCGCTTCTTCTATGGCCTTTTTCTCAGCTTGGAGATCCTCCACTTCTTGTTGTTTGGCTTGTTGTCCTGCCAAGGCCCTGGCGCAAGCCTGTTCCATGTCAACACGGATCTGATGCTCCTTGGTATATTTTCCTTTTAGGTCCTCGAGCTCTCTTTCCAAGCGGGCACAATCATCGGTTTTAGATTGCGCTAAGTTATACCACAATGTGCTGGTGCTCTGTTCTTCAACCAATTCTTTTTTCAATCCTGCAAAGGCGAGACAAGTTTATGATTACACTTCATATGACTAAATTAATGATTAAGTGTACAGAACTTGCTTTACTTACTATAGTTGTCTCAGATCAACGCCCGGTTACGAGTATCCATTCGAGATTTTTCATCTCCCATTCCCTCGAATTGCTTTTGTAGTCGAGAAACCAATTCTTAATTATCAACTTGAGCTTTTTCGCGCGCCTCATAGGCAGCCGCAAGATCTTCTTCGAGTTCTTTTATTCGAGATTCAAGACTGGCATCTCTATTCTTCTCCATTTTATCTACCAAAGCCTGCATTTGATGATAGTTAGTAACTAATATATTAACTATTTTCTACTAAGTTTTCCTCTTACCAGAGCGGCCGCCAGGTGTTGCTTCAGCTACATAGCTTCATTGTTCGTAGCCTTTTCTTGTGGCGGTGGAGTACTTTGTCTGACAACAATGTTGGCGACTTCTCCAGCCTCCAATCCAACCATCATGGTTTTACAAGCATTGTTCATATAAATTCTGGGAGATATACAGAACAAAGGCTATATGACTTACCTCCACAGTTGACGGTGGCCTTTCGGCATCTCCCTGGTTTGTAGTTTCTACGGGGTTTGCTTCTGAAGCCAAATTGACATCAGATTGCTCTTTCTCTGGAGACTGGTTCAGACCCGCAACTCCGCCGCTTTCTTCGACAGCGCCAGGGAGGATTTCTTCTTCATTACGCTCTGTCACTTCAGCTTTCTTCAATTGTTCTTGTGGCGCAAGTGCGCCAGATAGAATCCTTCACAAAGAATGCAAGATTCAATAGTTGAATTATGGCTCAATTGAAAGGATATCTTGATTTATCAAACTTACTTTGTCGGCGCGGTGGTTTTTGGCTTAAAGTTGAACTTCTTCAACTTTAGCACTCCCACTTTGGAGCTAGTCCTACTCCCTATGGTACCACTCGCCATGGCACTTGTAGTTGAGGAACTCTGAACAGCAGTGATAAATTTGGAGATCTTGATACGCTGACCTTCCTCTACTCCAGGCACATATGATCCCACAGGGGCATCTGATCGAGACCGAGTGGTTCTTTTCCGTTTTACCCCTGTGGGAACTTTCGGTACTATGTCTATATCCTCTGTTTTTCAGAAACAGTACATCCAAATTAAATGGCGGAACAGATAAAATACTCGAATTTCATTATGAAGACTTCTCTTACCTTGAAGATTCACTTGCTGGCCATCCAAGTCAGTTGCCTTTTCGTTGGATATCTCTTCAAGTTCTTCTACATCGTTAGCAATTGCCTCTGTTGATGGCTCTGACTTTTTAGAAGAACTCTTTCCGAATGTCTCCCAATCTTGCGGAGACAGGCCACCAACTGGCCCGACAGAATCAGTGGCCAGTCGGGACTACATGAGAGGAATCACTATTGAGATGCATGTTAAAGAATAACTAAAATTTAAAGGTTTCGAGCACTTACAGAACTTGGAGATTGGCCTTTACAGAATTCTTTTGCAATGTATGGCTTCTTGTTGTTCACATTGCTGAACATGTGCGACAAGCGCATTAGCACGGTCTCATCTGTGAGTTCTTCTGGCACCATGCGGGAAGGATATGCATTTCCCTCATACTTGTATCCAAGATTGACACGCTCTTGGAGTGGTTGAATTCTTCTCTTGAGAAAACTGAAAGCTATTCCGACTCCAGTTAAGCCTTTGTTCTTCAATGATTGAACTCGCTTTAACAAAGCAGGCACATCCCTGGCCTCTTCAGTGGTTGGCTTGGTATTCCAGTTGGATAGATCCCTGGGATACCATCCATCTTTGACAGGACAGCTTTTTCCATGGTTCCCTGTTGTATTACAATTACACAGGAACAAGATTAGTGCAAAACAATGTGCATTGACCGTAAATACTATAAAGAAGAGAACTCATTTTTTGACTACTCACCAATTATGAACCACTCGGACTTCTAGTCTCCACACGACTCCTTCAGGGGCATGGAGAACCATTGCTCTTTCATCATTTGGCGGAATTGAATTCCCGCTCCTCCAACCACTTCCATCCTCTGGAAATTCGGATGGGGCTTTACATGATACAAAGTATGGAATAAAGCGAGATTTGGATTGATGCCAAGGAATGTTTCGCAAGCATGTACAAATACAGCGATATTCAAAATCCCATTAGGATTCAGATGATGGAGTTGGAGCTTGTAAAAATCAAGGAGCTCACGGAAAAAGGAGGAGATTGGAAGACCTACTCCGCGCTCACAAAAGGACACGAACAAAGGAATTTCATTTGTGTTTTCAGTGGGAAATTGTGCATTGAAGCAAGCCCTCCACTCCAGAGTTTCCTGGGATAATAGCAAACCTTGCTCCACCAGGTTATGAAGGTCTCCTTCCTTCGCGGTGCAATAGTTCCAAGCATCAGCAGGAGAAGGATGAGTCTTGCAATCAGGCTTTGTGTTTGGATCCACCAAGGGAACTCTCTTCCTTGACGCCTTCTTCTCCGCAGGCTTAGTAGCAGAGGCCTCTATTTTCTTCGAACTCATGGTTGTAGATCGAGTTAAGACTTTGCTTTTCTCTCGCATTCACAAGAGGAGCAAGCACGGAAAGTCCTAAATGACAAGGAATCTATGATGAGGAGGCAAAAGGCTATAGCGCTGCGCTCAAGGTTAACGAAGCAAAGGAAGGTCTCATTTCAGATTTATAACTTTTGGTTAGGGTTACTATTTTGAACAGTATCAACGACGTATCGCATTCCGTTACAGGGGATGGTTTGGTTAGTTTTTCACGGCGTAAATTTTGGATTACATTACAAACAGAATCCTAGCGATTAATCAGACCTTCAAATCAAAAGATATTCTTTTTATTCAAAGCTCGGGGGCTGCTAACGGATAATCTGGGATTTGATTTCCTTCCGAAATTTAAGGCGAAAATAGTGGAAAAAGATCTTTGACTGGTTTTTACAAAACCACTCGTAAATACGGAATCACGGTTGATCAATTCTTGCATTTGAAGACAACTCAAAGGTTGTTATGCTAGCGTATATGCTCGAAAAAGCATACTGATTGTTATGAAAATAATCGTCAAATAAGTATTGGGATTCATGGCTCGGAGTAAATAAGGGAAGCAGTACTCGACCCAAACGACTACTTAGAAGTACTCGTGGATTCGGGGGCTGCATTTGAAGGATACAATTTCTTTTAAGCCTATTATGCTTTATCCAAGACCTTTGAATAGTTGTAACAAAACTACTCGAAAGCTCGATGGTTTCACGTTATCCAAGACCTTTGACTAGTTTTAACAAAACTACTCGAAGCTCGATGGTTGCATCTACTCAGTGCACACCATTAGACTACTCAGGTGAAATTCAAGATTAGTTTCTTGAACCTTCGACTGCTTAAACGAGTACTCGGAGGCTCGGGGGCTACATCTATTGGGTGCATCAAAAGATGTGCTTTAATGAAACTACTCGTCAGAAGAGATTTGAGCGTCTTGGGATTAGCTCTAACTACTCGAAGATGTTAAAAAGATTCAAGAGTTGAAGCAAAGGCACAAGATGCTCGGGGCTTGTGGGGCCAGGATACCTAGGGCCACTCATCTAAGGAATTAAACTACTTGATATGGAGAGTTATGGTCTGACTGCTTTGGACTAGCCAGATAGAGTATAGGACGATGTAGTCAAGTAGTAGAACTACCCGTATTCATGATAGATTACCTTAATGTAACCTTCTAGGTCGGATACGAGTAGTCTTTGTAATCAATTTGTAACTCTGCTCCCCGAGTATATAAGGAGGAGCAGGGACCCCCTCAAAACAACTCAACTCACATACAATACAATCAAACACACAGGACGTAGGGTATTACGCTACTCGCGGACCGAACCTGTCTAAATCTTTGTGTTGTTCGTGCACTGTGGTTCCTAGAACTCGGCGAGACCCACTATTCTACTCCCTAGGATACCCCCAGATAGACGTGCTCGACATAAATCGTCGACAGGTGGTCCTCCTGGTGCCAACGCTAACCGGTGTGGCGACATCTTCATCATCTGGCTCTTGTGCATCTTCTTCGTCAGCGTCATCACTAGGAATATCCTGTATGGACCCTTGGCCAGGGGCATAAGAGGTGGAACCGTCAGCAACAAATCCAGTGACCATTTTATCCAGCTCGTTAACGTAGTCTGGCAACCCATCCCTCAGCGCCAGCAAGTCTTGGTTGCCCTAGTAAAATTAGAGTACATTAGTACAGGGGTTCAAATGATCAGTATACAAGGTAAAATAAAACAAAGAAATGATCGTGTTGTGTATGCAATACTCACCGCAGTGTTCGTCTTCCACCAGTCATCAGACGCTACTGTTGTGTTCCCATCCCCTCGTCCCAAACCTGAGCCTTTCCTCAACTTCTATTCTATGAAGTTCCTTTTCACCCTCAGCTTCTTTAACAGGTACTTGAATTGGGCAATGTCATGGTAATTCTCGGTTGCCGTGTAAAACCTGTTAGAGATCTCCTCCCACCCGCGCGGCGTCATTTTACCCCTTATGCACTTGCCGTTACCGGTGTCCATAATGTCGCAATAGATATCACAAAACTGCTTGATAAGCTCAGGTGTCCACTGACCCCTATCGGTGTCCTCCTAAACGACGGGTTGCAAAGTACGAATTGAAATGAATGATGCACACTAATGAATTCGCAAGAACACAAAACATGTAGCTCATCCACAAAGCTAAACCTACTGATTTTGCATGAAAACAACAAGTAGAAGTAGCGAAGCATACCCCAACTCGGCGACGTGCGTTGTGACGCCTGCCTCCGCGAGCTGTCCCCCTTGTAGAGCCACCCGCGTTGGGTGTAGGGGCCACGTACCCGCCGTGGAAGGAGGCAGGCTCGCCCTGGAAAGCGAATCCGCCTCCGTGGAACGACGAAGCTCCGCCTTGGTAAGCTGATGCGCCGCCGTATGGCACATAGCCGGCGGCCACGGCTGCAGATCCGGCGCAGCCGTGCGCAGATCCGCCACCGACGAACGTAGGGCCGCCGAGGCCTCGACCGGGGCGGGGGCCCCGCACCACGGGGTTACCCCTCCCTCGCCGTGCTGGTACGCGAACGAGAGGCGGAGCAGGCCTCACGGACGATCCCCCCGAACGAAGGAGCTCGCCGAAGCCTTGGGTGCCGGCCCACTCCGACGCCGAGTTGAGGTTGAGCGCGTCGAAGTCGAACCGACTTGGTTGAAGGTTGCTCGACGACGCCCCGCCATACACCGGCGGGTACACGGGGTTGTAGGGGAAGCCGGGAGCAAAGGTCGTCGGCGGGGATAGGAAGTCCCGGGTGTGGCCGCCCTCGCCGTACGCAGCTTCTTGGCCGTCGGTCTCGCTGTCGGCTCCGTCGTCTTCCATCGGGGAGGGAATCTGAGAGGCGCCAGCGGCCAGGATCTGGACGATGAGGTACCGGACGAGACGGGCTTGGAGGGGATCTGAGAGGCGCTGGCGACGGTGGCTCGGGACTGGGGTTCGACCGGGGGAGAGAAGGGTTGGGGGAGGCGGCGCGAGGGGTAGAGGATAAGGCGTGGACGGATGCCTTCGGGGAGAAGGCGGGGGTAACCTAGTCCACCGATGAGCCGGACACCATCATGGGCTTTGTGTCAGGCCCGACACAAATTCCAGCAAATTTACAATTTCAGTCTCAATTTTGCACAAATTCAACCACATTTCAATTTTCATGCCATTTCTAAGGGAACTAAACACAGCCGTTATCTAACTGACTGAGAGCACTGAGAAAACGCTCCACACCAGCAGCAACATCATCTAAAGCCCTGACAGCATTCTTCAACCGCCAGAAAACAGGGGCAGTCTTCTTCTACGGTATACTGGTTGGGGACGAGTGGATGCTATCAATTTCCACATGGTTTATTTATTGCGTCTGCAACTAGGCCTTGCAAGTACTTATTGCCTCGGTTTCCTTTGTTAATTATCCACTCGTGGCTTACTGATGGCACATAACTGCTCGAATTGTCTTCTTTACCCGTTGACCCAAGCCGCCTGAGTCCTGTGACTGTGAACAGGACTGCTAACTTACAAAAGTGGTGGATTATTTTAGTGATAAATACAGCAAGGCCCTTCCATTTTCATGAAGATTAGTTATCAATCGTTGGACAGGACGACTAAATTGCAAAAATGCAAAGTGACAAACCACGACCAAGCCTTGTTTAGTTTCCAAAAAGCAACCCCAAAGTTCACTATACAAAAAAAAATTCTCATCACATCAAAATGTCGGTCCATGCATGGAGTACTAAATGTAGATGAAATAAAAACTAACTGCACAGTTTTGTTGTACTCTGCGAGACGAACATTTTAAGCCTAATTAATCAATTTTTAGACAATTTTTCACACATACAAACGAAATGCTACAGTGACGTAATGATTACAAAGTCACCCAAACCTCCAAATCTCCGCCCTATTTTACATCTAAACGAGGCCAAATATCTTACGAAGCTGAGACTGACGGTGACAGTGAGTAGCCGAGTGCATTGGAGTTTGGACGTACCAGATTGGCAGCATGGAGGGGTACCGGCAGGCACCAGTCAGTCTGGAGATGCCAGCTCCTCTTGACACACAGCCGTACGGTTGGTGAAATTCCACGGGTGCTATTTCGTCGAACGCTCACACCGCTAAATCAGCTTACACGTTCAATTTCATGGCACTCACTGCTCTTTCAGGTGGCAGGAGATTTGGCAATCCAGAACTGAAGGTAAGCACATATTCTTCGGATGGCTATTGGTGCAAAATAAAATCCTAACTGCTGATAGGCTTTTAGTTAGGCGTTGGCCATGTGACCCTACATGCCCTTTGTGTGATCAAAGGAGAGAAACACCTAAGCACTTATGCCTGCACTGTGTTTATGCACAAGAAGTCTGGACTCTTGTCTCCAGAGCGACCAATGGCTTCGTACATGTGCCTTCGTACACTATCTCAACTGAAGATTGGTGGAATTTATCTTTCCAAGGGTTGAACAAGGATAGCAGAAGGCAGAGAGCAGCGCTTATGCTATATACGGCGTGAAATTTGTGGAAGGAACGAAATAGAATAATCTTTGAAGGTGTCACGGCTTTACCGGCAAGAATTCTAAGCTTGATAAAGGAAGAGACGTAGCTTCGAGTGGCTGCTTGTGGGCAGCTTTTGTTTAGCAATGCAACCACCATTCTTGTGCTTTGAGTTTATTTTGTTCCTGTAATATCGACTTTGTAAACGCTCGCATTCTTCTCCTTCTTACATGAATTTACATGAATTGACAGTGCTCCTGCCTTGTTTAAAAAAACAAAAAAAAATTCGTCGAACGCCTTCTGGGCGTCCAGCCCGGGCCGCGGCAAGTGATCATGCTGCTCCCAGTACCAGGATCTCGTGCACAGCATTGTGGGTGCTGCCGTGCTGGCGCGGCGTGGCGGAAGATACCGGTCATGCCGCCGCGCCGCCAGCAGCCCTGGCCGACAGGGTCCCGAGCGTTGCTGCCCGGCTTGCTGCCATGCGGAGAGAAAGAGAAGCGTCCACAGAGATACGCGTGGAGATGGAATGTTTGAGAAACGAAGGACTGGCTTATGGACCCACTGTGTAAAAGGACTGTTATCTTACTCTTTAAACCTTTGGTTAAGGAAAGAGGCCCTACGCGTGCCATTCTTTTTTTTCTTTGAGCTAGGCATTTTTCGACGAACAATGTATTTTCTTTTATATTTTTGTTTTCCTTGCAAATGAATACCAGGTATGCATACCTTTCTAAGAAAAAAAACAGAAAGAGCTTTCTTTTATCAAAAGTACTCAAAGCCTGTTTATGTTTTTTTTTGGCTACTTGTAGAATATTTTCAACTACTTAGTAAAAGTATCAGTTATCTGTAAATGGAATTTGCTGACATAAAATGCCAATAGGAAAAACCGCCTCACACTCGGGCAGTCAGGCTCTCCTTTAGGTGAAAAACTATCCCTTTTTAGATAGTTTGGGGTAGTTATAACTATGAATGTTTAGAGCATTGTAGCACTTTTCGTTTGTGGTAAACATTGTCCTACCATGAGCTCAAAAGATTCATCTCGTCGTGTAAACTATGCAATTAGTTTTTTTATTTAGCTACATTTAATGCTCCATACATGAGGAGAGAGATTTGATATGATTTAATGTGATTGGTGAATAGTGAAGTTTGGAGAGAGAACTTTTTGAAACTAAGGGCATGTAAAGTTCTATTTAGAGGTTGGAGCAGATTAGTAAAATGGATTTCTTTCGGCATGGATCACAATATCTCACCAACCAAAACAGAAGCAAACCCCGACACACTTCTGGTAGCAGAGAGTAAAGACACCCTGAAGTGTGTGTTTGTGACAGGATGCATGCAAGCATGTAGGTGAATCATGAGGGCACGAGCATCTTCCTAGTAATCGAGGGAAAATCCCGGTGTTATAGTCCATTACTTTAGCCGATAGCAATCACAAGACAGTGTCAGCAACCAACAACCCGAAGTTGCAACTTGCAAGTAGCGCCCGCCATCCAATTCCCATACACCACATATCACGAACCAAAGATATATACAGAAGGGCTGAAAGGAATCGACTCTCAGTACAACTCCAGAGAAGGCACCGACACAGTTAAGCTTCTTCATCGAATCATTTGCTTGTCAGCAACTCAGCATAGCTGATGCGCTCAAGGCACGATCTTGTAGTTCAGAGCATTGTCCCAGACCATTTGAACCGCAGACTCCAGCATCTCCTTCAGAGAGGTTTCCTCTGGATCATCATTCTGGGAAATCAAGAAAATGACATGATCAGTGTGCAGATTACTGCAGTGTCAAAACAGGGTGATGACAGCTCAAACTGCATTACTGATTAGAAGCTGTGATGACACACAACAACGTTAGCAAAAGGAGATACTCAATAAAAACACGATATGCGCAGCAGATTCAGACCATGTAGTTTAGGCTCTTTACATTGCAACTCATGTTAGAATGCACAACATTGTAGGCACCAAAGTGAAATTAAAATTGAAAACACAGATTTGTAACCCGGCAGTAACTTGCCACAGAACAGTAAAAATGCAACTATCTTTGGAGTAGATTTTACTAACCTCCAGTCTACGAGACATGCCAGTTAGTTTGAAGGTAACTTCATTGGAAACTTCCCCAGTTGAGCTTCGGTGATCGAACCGGTCAGCATGCCTCAACTTGAGCCTCAGGGTTTCATTTCTGAAAGCCTTATAGTTTGTGTGCCACACCCCAACTATGCTGAACCTCTCACCAATGGACTCTTTTCCAAGTGGCCATCTAAGCCCCCCTTTCACATCAGGATCAATAACAGCAGAAGACACCAAGCTCTTTAAAGCATTTTCCACTTCAGACTGCAACTGAAATCAAATTAGTCTGAAAATATATTGGATCTTAAAAGAAAAGATTGATAAAGTATTCTTATCAAGAACTTACATCTGGGGTTTTCAGGATCCTTTTTGTACATAACATCAGCCTTAGATCAAGATCTTTGTAAAGACAGGATATGTCTTCCACCAAGTGCCGTACCTGATTCCATTCAATCTGCATAGAAAGTGTCACGCTGAGGAATCACAAGCTGAAGTATGGTTTCAGAAACTGATTGAAATGAATTGCATTTGATGAACACAACAAGTCCCATGTATGTGAAGTACACCAATCCTGTAATCTGACTAAAACAGTGAGTTCAATTCTTTGCTAGCATATAGTCATGAAACAAGAAAATGCAGGGAATCTTAGTTCTTTCAATAAACAAGGTTAGTCAAGAGATATATTCAATAAACTTGTAATAATTATTGGCCTCATACATCTCACGATGTAGCAGCCGGGATAGCTTCATTTGCTTGATGAAATAGATTTCCCTTTATCTAAAAGGAGATATATTCAGGTTGAATTCGATTTGCCACTCTTGTTTTTGAATTGACAGAAAATGGAACATCAAGATTCAGAGTACAGAGTCCGATGAAGATAACTTTGATATATAGCAATCCTAAATATTAACAAGAGATGCGGATGCTTCCAAAAAAGTAAGTAGCATAAACCCTTTACTGTAAAAAGCAAAGTACAACTATAGACCTTTCACAACCTAACTATCTAAATATAAAGTATTGCACGGCAGTTTGCTACTTAAGGATCTACAAGCTTGGACAGACCCACAGCTCATTAAGGAGACATCAGCTAAATAATTTAAGGAACACAATGAGGGAGTTTGGAGACTTTCAGTGCTATAGAAGTAAATAATCCATAATAGTGTCTAAGGTAAAAAAAAAAGCATGTTAATGTCTTTGCATTTCATAATGTGTCAGCTATCAACTTTTCATATAGAACATGATATTTGAGAAGTAAAACCCCAAAGTTCACGATGTTACAGACCAATTATTTATGTGAATAGACATGCCTACTCATCAAGTGCTAAAAAATATTAAGCACATACAGATGTACAATATCCTAGCACTCCAGCAGTTATACTAAGAAACGCAAGACATTAATCAACACATTTTTATGTTAGAAAAAAGTCCGGAAATGTCACACTGCCTTAAAACTGATGAAGGAAACAAGCAGCTTTAATTGTTGAATTGAGCCGCAAAATAACAAAACAAAATGATAATGCAAAGGTCATGATACAAGGTAAACTCACCTTATGGATAGCAAGGCTCCCATCTTCCTCCACGGTGCATTTGCAAGACATTGTGGAATCGCTTTGGTGCTTGTCAAAGACCTGGCACAGAATTGCAAACCCCAAACACTCATCTACTTATCTAAACCCAAAACAAATCAAAGTTCAGAATGCATTGGAGCATTATAGGAGCAAACCTTCACATGGTAGTGCTCCTTGGACGAATCAAACTCCAGTCCCATTCTCTTCACCATGGATTGTTCCATATCATCCAGACACTCACTGGGCACATTCGTGTAGAAAGATTTATGCAACTTGCTCTTGGAACCATCTTCCCCAGCTTTCGCAGCCTGGCGTAGTGTGTCCACGGATACCGGCGATCCACCGCTGCAAGACATCATCCACAGCAAGTCGTCAGCATTCACCGCAAATCGTGCTAAGCACAGGTCCAATCCAAGAAATGGTTAGTGGGATGAGCAAAAGAAGAGAGCACTCACGGCTGGGACTGGAAGAGCACTTTCCCCACCCTGGCCACGAGACTCAGCTTGACCAACTCTTCCTCCTTGGACACGTATCCCGCCTTGGCCCTCTCCGCGGCGGCGAGGAGGTCGGGCAAGAACCTCTCGGCGATGGCGGTGGACGCGGCCGCCGAGGAGCCGGAGGATCCTTCTCCTGGGGAGGAGGCGACGAGGGCCAGTGGCTTGGCGCCGGTCTTGCGCTCGATTGATTCGCAGGGGAAGGGCTCGAGGCGGAGGGTGGGCTCCTCGCCGTCGCCTTCGCCGTCTTCGGGGCCAGGGGAGAAGGGCGGGTAGGGGGACCAGCGGGATACGCAGCCGGCGGCATGGATGATCTTGTTGGAAGGGCGCGGGTGGCGCCCGCGGCCGCGGCCCCGCGAGGAGAGAGAGAGGGAGCCGAGGGAGGAGGAGAGGGACGGAGGGGGCGGATTGGGGGTGGGCGCGGAGGCGGTGGGGCCGGAGTGGCGCTTGTGGGGCGGGAGGTACGCCATCGCCGCCGGCGGTGGCGGCGCGGGCGGGCGCCGGCGAAGAGGTTCTGTAGCGGGAGTGGGGCAGGAGGGGAAACGGAAAGTTGGTGGAGTACGAGGACGCCTGGGATTTATTGGCAAAATTTTGTACAAGTTTGCCATTACTGATGAACCTTTTACATTCTTGTAACCGCCTATTGTTAATCTACAGTTCCATTTTGAAATATTTTTTCGGATCATGTACTAGAAAAATGAATAATAAAACAGAACAGAAATACACAAATCGTCCACCAGTATGGGGATATAATACATAGTGGCACTGCACAAATATGAACCAACACAATAAACAGGGGACAGTGAGAAACAATTTTTTTTGAATTTATTTATCTTATAAAGAGGAGACAATAATAGTTGGCTGCAATAAAGAATATTTTCCTAGAGTATTCCTGCAATGACAGCAATTAGACTAGAGTTTTTAAAATACAACAATAAATTCTCCATTTGAGAATGCCAGTATTTAAGGGAAAATGCATATAAAGTTCAAAAACATGCTGATTAGAGATGCAGCAATACAAATTGTAACCTAACACCAGACAAAAAAATAGTACTCCCTCCGGTTTCATATTAAAAGTCATTTTGAACAAAGTTTAAGTCAACCATTGAGAATATAAATCATGAATAACATTTAAGTCGTTGAGTTTGGGAATGTGAAAATCATATAAATAGATTGGTCTTGAAAATTACTTTCATAAAAATATACATATATAACTTTTTAAGAAATATTTTTTATAGAAAAAAGAAGTCAAAGTTGTGCGCTTTGATCACTGTGTCGCTGTACTAAACAATTTCTAATAGTGAACCGGATGGAGTATCTATATATACATCTCCTCTGATAAATTATTGGTAAAACTAGAAATATCACCCGAATCTACTTCTCAAGTACAATTGCCCACATCAAATTAACCAAAATATAACTCTAGGGAAAATTGGTCTCATAGCATTGAAAGATAGTAAAATCCTAAAAATGCCATTAAAAGATCCTCACTCGGCGAAATACCATCGAAAGAGTGTTTGTTACCCAAAACTACCATTCTGTCAGGTTTGTGCCAACATCCGTCCGTATGTCCGTTCGTAATCGATGTCATCCTTCGCTTCGCTCCAGAGAAACAGCACGACGAGGCGTCGGAGTCCGCCGCGGCACAGGTTGGGTACAACGGGGGAGTTGGAGCCCACGCAAAGGACGCCAAGCCTGAGCTCCTCCCGGCCACCGCGCGCTCTTCTCCCGCCCACCACGCGTGCTCCTCCTGCGCAGGCTATGAAGCGTGTGTTCTCCTTCATTCCGGCGGGCAGGAGTCTGTGCTCCGGTACTACCGCTCACGGGAGCCGCACTCGCCGGTGTTGGTGCTGGCCACTCGCGGGGGCTGCACTTACTGGTGCCGCCCACCCGCATGCCCCTCGCTAGGGGCCACACACCGCTGGCCTTTCCCTCTTCCCATGTTGCACGCCGCTGCCCCACGCCGGTCGCCGCCCGAGCCAATCAGACATCGTCGGCTATCATGCACCGCCCCTTGCGCATTGCTGCCCTGCCGCCGCCCGCTACGAACTGAGCCGCCTGCCTTGGCCGAGCAAAAGTGTCGGATCTGAGACCCGGCAATCCACCTGAGGGTACCCAAGTGGTAGATTTGTAGGTGAGGGATTGTCGAGTAAGTAGCTCGATGGTGACACAAGAGGCACTGATTTAGACAGGTTCGGGCTACCCGAAAGATATAATACCCTACGTCATGTGTCGATGTTTGGGTGTGTATTGCTGGAACTCGGCCAAGCTTTAGGAAGTAAGGACGAGCGTATGGTTACAATGGTGGTGTTCAATGGTCTCCTATCTAGTCTTTCTATCTATGGACCCCTCCCTCATTTATTTATCCCAAGAGGTAGGGTTACATGAAAATCTCCTAGTCGGTTACAATATGGGAGTCATAGTAGGAATCTACTAGGACTCGATCTTCTTCCTTGTTTAACAAGCGGGCTGGTCGCCGCCCCTCTCGGTGATGGGCCTAGGGTTACCCATATCTCATAAGCCCCCGAGCAACGTGCAGGCGCGTGGTGAACTGTTGATGAAGATACGAGGCCAATGTAGTCGGCTGAAGAAGCTTCACCATCAGGTCGTCATAAGGGTGTGCGGTGCTCAAAAAAAGAAATACCATGACATCATGCCGAGTACCAAAGTGGTAAACATAACGATGCATCATGGTCATATGGAGGGCGGCGTAAGACACACTCCATATGGAGTAGCCCCCGAGCCTTGGGTTGATTGGAATAACCAGACCAAGGGTCAAAAATATATCCCCAAGCACCAGGCTGCCAAAGAACAAAGAGAACCAGCCGAGTCAAACAAGACACGCAGAGTGGTCGCTGAGTACGAGCCGAGTCTGGTGAAGCACGCAGAGTGGTCGCCGGGCGCCAACCCCCGAGCCTAGGAGTCGGAGAGGTCGGCGAGTCGGGCGAGGTCGGACGAGCCATGCGGAGCGATCGTCGGGCGCAAGCCCCCAAGCCTAGGAGCCGGCAAGGTTGGACGAGCCACTCGGAGCGGTCGTCGGGCGCTAGCCCCCGAGCCTAGGAGCCGGCGAGGTCAGGTGAACCACGCGGAGCGGTTGTCGGGCGCCAGCCCTTGAGCCTAGGAGCCGACGAGTCGGGCGAGGTTGGACGAGCCACGCGGAGCGGTCATTGGGCGCCAGCCCCCAAGCCTAGGATCTGGCAAGGTCGGCGAGTCGGGCGAGCCAACTGTCAGATCTGAGACCCGGCAATCCACCTAAGGGTACCCAAGTGGTAGATTTAGAGGCGAGGGATCGTGGAGCGAGTAGCTTGATGGTGATACAGGAGGCACTGAATTAGACAGGTTCGGGCTACCCGAAGGTATAATTCCATACGTCTTGTGTCGGTGTTTGAGTGTGTATTGCTGGAACTCGGCCAAGCTTCAGGAAGCAAGGACGAGCGTATTGTTACAATGGTGGTGTTCAATGGTCTCCTATCTGGTCTTTCTATCTAGGACCCATGCCCTCCTTTATATATCCTAGAAGGCAGGGATACATGGAAATCTCATAGTCGGTTACTATGGGAGTCATAATAGGAATCTACTCGGACTCGTTCTTCTTCTTTGTTTAACATGCGGGCCGGCCGCCGCCCCACTCGGTGATGGGCCTAGGGGTACCCATATCCCATGACAAGGTCCGCCGCCTGTTTGCACGGCGACGCGGAGGCCGCTGGCCGGGGACGGCACAAGAAGCGCGGCACGGCGTGGACGCCAAGGTCGCCGGCGATGGCGCGATGCTCAGTGTCGCTTCCGTCCTATCCCGATGCACTGTTCTTACCGGCAACGGCGTCTTACTAAACGTGACAGAATGCTATTTTCTGGTGACGGAGCATTCTTTTGATGTAATTTTACGAAATGGTAAGCTTTTAATGGTATTTTTCGGAATCAGTCATCTTTGGGTGCTACCAAACCAATTTTCCCATAACTCTAACATTCTATTAACTAGTATGGAAAATTAACCATAAACTTTGTTGTCGAAGAGTACATTGTCTACTGTTGAAAGAACAACATCCATATTTTTTCTAAAAAAATGCAACACTTTTTCTTGACAGGTTGCAGTTTATACGTAGAGGGAGATGAAATGAAACACATTACTCCTTTCGTCTTAAAATAAATGGTCATTTAAAAAAATTAAGACAGAATAGGAGTCATGACAAATAACAACGTTACATCTCATTGGAACTATAAAAATAAGTTAACTAAATATTTGATCGGTTGTATGTATGTCTCTATGCACTTTTATATTAATGTATGCATCTCTAAAAGCTAAATAAACACTCTTTATGAAATAAAATTTAAATGATGTATAAACACTTATTTTAACACGGCTGGTAGTAGGCCGAGGAGGCACGCAGAAACGGCCCGAAAAACCCATCCAGCGGAGCAACTCCAGCTCTACCCACCGAATAGCACAAATCTACAATAAACAGCAGTACAACTCTTTTTATTCTTTTTCTTTTTTGAAACGAAAATATATCACTACAACGTTAATTAGTAACAAACTAACAAGCATGGTGTGCGTGTGAACCTACTGGAGCTACTTCAGTTTGACTACATAGTGCGTACATAGTAGTAGTTTCCAGTGCCGTGTCGTCACTGCTGACGCTTGAAGATTGCTTTTTTCTCCTGTTGTGTTTATCCCTAATTTGTCCACTAGTTCGCTGGGGGCAAAAAAAGCCTACCGTAAACAACATGCTGTCCGTCGCTGCGAGCCCCCGACGGTGAACGGATTTGCCCGCCAGATAGTGGGAGACCATGCTTCTCTTCCTCGTCAATCTTTTTTCTAGAACGAAGAAAGCAATGGCCTCCCTCCCGGCCCCCGTCTTGTAGCGAGGCAAGTCCACACTCCACACTGAGCAGCAGCAGCAGCAGGAGGAACGGAGTGCTCGCTAGTCGCTAGTCCTACGCTCTCAGTGTGCTCGGTCCGACAATGGGCGACACCGCCACCGCTGCCGCACCCGCTCTCGGCCTCACCAGGCCCAACGCCGTCGACCCGCCTCAGGTGCGCCTGCAGCATCTTAACTCAACTGCTCAGCTAGATCGAGCAGAGTTTCTATCGATTCGCCGAATCGCTTCCTGCGAATTCATCAGTAAGCTCTGCTCAAACCGTACCGGCCTGCGCGCGCACTCCTCATGTTCTTGCGTGCAGGTTACTTTTGCCGCTAAGGACATCGGATTCTCCGACTGGAGCGGGGACATGCTCGCCGTCGCGGTCACCGACAAGGACCCGCCGCAGCCCAGGGCCCCGGACTCCAACAACTTCGAGAACGCCGTCCTGGAGAAGCTGGACGGGCAGCTCGGCGGCCTCCTGTCGGCCGCGGCGGCGGAGGAGGACTTCGCCGGCAAGCCCGGCCAGGCGGTGGTCCTCCGCGTGCAGGGGCAGGCGTTCAAGCGGGTGGCTCTGGTCGGCTTCGTCGCCAACGGCGCCCGTTGCCTGCAGGGCCTCGGCGAGTCCGTCGCGTCGGCCGCCAAGGCCGCTCGGGCTACCAACGCCGCCATCGTCCTTGCCTCCCCCAGTGTGATCGCCGAAGAGCTCAGGCTCAACGCTGCCGCAGCAATTGCTTCAGGTGTAAATCTTTAATCCGTGTTACTGGAATGAATGATGGTTTTGGAATGCATTAGATTGTTGCTCCTGGAATTGATTCTGAGGACCTGTTTGAGATGCGTGCAGGGACTGTGCTCGGATTGCACGAGGACAGCAGATACAAGACTGAATGCAAAAAGGTGCATCTGAAGCAAGTAGACCTCATTGGATTGGGCAGTGGTCCGGAGGTGGATCAGAAACTTGAACATGCTAACCGTGTTTCCTTGGGTGTCATGTTTGGGAGAGACCTTGTGAACTCTCCTGCCAATGTTCTTACCCCTGGTTAGTATTCAGTACACTAGCAGGCCTTAATTTTCAGATAACATTGAGGGTCTGTCGTCCATCCTTTGTGGTGGTGTGTACTTCATTCTCACAGTCCTCTCGTTCTCGTTCGTTCTGAATCATTTCAGCTGCTCTTGCTGAGGAGGCGTCCAAGATTGCTTCGACATATAGTGATGTTCTCACGGCTACAATATTAGATGCGGAGAAATGCAGGGAGTTGAAGATGGGTGCCTACTTGGCGGTTGCCGCGGCATCTGCAAACCCTCCTTACTTCATCCACCTGTGTTACAAACCTACCGGTGGCAACGTTAAGAAAAAGCTGGCAATTGTTGGGAAAGGTCTAACTTTTGACAGGTTTGTAGTACTTTCAACAGTGTGGATTGTGGTAAATGACAGATACCTTCAAAATTTAGTGCTTCTCATACATTATCCTCCTATGTCCCCAGTGGTGGTTACAACATTAAGGCCGTGCCAGTTGCCACCATTGAGCTTATGAAATGGGACATGGGGGGCTCTGCGGCTGTGTTTGGTGCAGCAAAAGCCTTGGGACAGATCAAGCCTCCTGGAGTAGAGGTACTAATTCACATTCAGTTACCTCTATATGTTTTATTGCTAATGATTTCAATCCCTTTTGACAGGTTCATTTTATTGCTGCTGGAGTGTGTTTGCTAATGATTTCAATCCCTTTTGACAGGTTCATTTTATTGCTGCTGCCTGTGAAAATATGATTAGTGGCACAGGCATGAGACCTGGTGACATCGTGACTGCTTCTAACGGGAAGACGATAGAGGTATATATGCTTCTTGGCTTCTTGCAATACGTTTCGAATTGAAATATCGGAATCCACATGATCCGAAAGAATAGCATGATAGTGATACTGAGATAATCATATATCCGGCTTGTTTGAAAGATGGCAGCTAGTTTATTTGGTTCATTGATCTTTTTCCTGGTTTGTAGTATTTGTCTTCATATGTAAATATGCTTCTTCAGGTAGACAACACTGATGCAGAGGGAAGGCTTACACTTGCTGACGCTTTGGTTTATGCTTGTAATCAAGGCGTCGACAAGGTAATGATTTATTTTGAACTTTATTCTGATGCTCCATATTTCGTACTTAGTAGTATACTAGTATAGCGTAGCATGAACACCGTGAAAGAGCTCTTTTTAAAAAAAACTGATGGCATGGTCGATTCATATAATTATTGATTTGATATAATCATGTCAGTTGCTATATGGCTATAGGCGTTGCTGTTACCATCGTAATCCTGCGATTCCTCTTCCTCTAGCAGTCTAGCATCATGGATTTCTTCCAGTCCAATAATTTGGAGAAACTAAATACGGTTTGCTACATTCCACTAGGTCTAAAAAAACGTGTAGGCTACTAAGCACCCGCCTATACAGCACATGTGATTATTGGTGGGGTGGTTTTCTTTTATAGTAAGTCGCAGGGTACCCTTTAGTCCCGGACTAATAGGTGTTGGAGCCCCCATTTGGGACTAATGGTTGAGACCATTTAGTCCTGGGTTGAGTCTTCAAGTAGGATTAAAGGTTCTCCGGGATCTCGGAAAATACCAACCGGGACTAAAGCTATTATTAGTCCGGGGTCTAAATCTATCTACGACAAATCTAGATAATTAAAAGTACTTTATCTATCAGTATGATCTATCGATGCACATGACTCATTGCATCCACATTCCGCAGATTATTGATCTGGCAACACTAACTGGTGCCATGCGTGTTGCACTTGGGCCTAGCATTGCTGGTAATCAAGCTTGACCGAAAAATTCTCTCAATATTTTCATTTCACTGCTGCTTTTCTCCTCCAACTATAATAAGATCCAGATGATCTATCCAAAACTGCAATAAGATTCCGTTTAGTTTGTTGTTTCCAATGTACATCTTGCATATACAAACAGGGATTTTCACACCAAACGATGAGCTAGCCGAGGAATTTGTGGCTGCCTCTGATGTCTCCGGAGAGAAGTTCTGGAGGATGCCGATGGAAGAGAGCTACTGGGAGGACATGAAGTCCGGTATCGCTGATATGCTCAACACCGGTCCTATGCAGCCCAAGGGCGGTGCTATCACAGCTGCGTTGTTCCTCAAACGGGTACACCACTAGCTAGACCTATATCTTTCCCAATACTATCACCGTTTTTAAATTATTATTCATCAATGATTTTTTTCTCACAATATTTGACCATTCATCTTGTTAAAAAAATTATGCGAGTATCATCTATTTTATTTGTGACTTATCATTAAAGGTACTTTAAGAATGACTTGATATTTTTAATAAAATAAATAATCAAACGTTATAAGAAAAGGATAAAAATAAGAGAGAATAGCTTTTTGTTTATGTGCACATGCGAATCATACTAGATCGGCGAGTTGTGAGATGTAGTAGTTACTTTGCTGTGCATTGCATATATATATATATATATATATATATATATATATTCTTGAAGCCATGATTTGTTGCGCTTGGCCACACTGGATCAGATGTTCACAGGGAGGATTTTTTTTCGCGACCGTGCCTGATCACGTATTTTATTAAGAGAGAATGTTCACAGGGAGGATGAAGTCCTTTTTTTTCATGCAGTTCGCTTCTCAATTTACTTGCACCGCGTTCAGAACAGTGGCATTGTTTGTTCTCGATCGGTGCATAAACTCAGAACTAAATTTTCGGAGCAGCTAGCAAACTATAATGGCACTGATATGTGTATGCTTTCGGATATTCCAGTTTGTTGATGAGAGAGTCCAGTGGATGCACATCGATATTGCCGGGACAGTATGGAGCCACAGGAAGCGAGCGGCTACAGGGTTCGGCGTCGCCACCTTGGTGGAGTGGGTTCTCAAGAACTCGTCGTCGTGAAGAAAAAAAAATCCTTCAATTCAATGCCTTTCCTTTTCGCCAAGGCGGGATCAAGGAACAAAAGGATTATGGTGTTCACTGCTCTTTGTGCTAGTAAGGCGACTACTCTCATTTCGATATGTACCTGCAAGGCTGCAAGGGTATGATACTGCAAAAGAATAAGCAATGACTTAGCACTAATATTGTATCATGGGAATCCAGTGTGTAAATTTGCCATGTATCTTATAACTGAATTTTATAAATATGTTGCACACTTCAAGACTATATATCATAGCTAAACATTAATTATGTTTTAGTAAAAGAACTATATCATGGCCTACGAACTCAAGTTATGCAAACTCAACTACATTCTTTAGTGGTACTTGTTGATTTGACATGCACCTTTTTAACAATTGGTCATTAAGCTCATTTGAAAAATGAATAATTGAATTATAATCAACAACAAATTTACTAAGAGGTGAGAGGAAGTATCCTGTAGCGACTTTGGCCAATCTTAGAATTTGTTGCCCCAATGTTCCCGAGAGATTTTCATCGATGCAAATGTGAGTGCTTGTGTCGACACTGTGTATCTGAAAAATAAAATAATTCACAAAAAGAAAATAAAACCTTACTTCTAAAGTTTATATCAATGAAACTCTCCTGTACAAATGGGAGAAATTTCTATCATTTCCCAATTCCCATTATCTTCACAGACATATATAGAAAATATGCTCGTGCGACATAGACACGTTACATTTGTTACATGAGTTATTTTATACTATTTGATTAGTGGGTACATGGGATGGGTAAAAAAATTCGGTAATGCTTCGAAACAGGCGTCCGATGCATGGAACGTCCCTCGCAACAATGTTGTGGTGGGAATTTTTTAGACATATATTTGTTGCAATAGTTATATGATGATGTTGCGATGAGAGTGAAGCTCTAACTCAAAGATAAATGTTGCGATGGGCATGTTTTATGTATGTTTTTGTTGTGATAAGCCAATGATAATGTTACAATAAGAGTTTATCTAGATTTTGTTGTGATATAGAATGTTTCAAAAGTTTATTTTAGATGTTTCAACAGTCCATTTATTTATATTTTTTTAATATAATTGGATAATTATATATATTTGTTCAATGACGTTTTTTAAAAATATTTTTTAAATGTTGCAACTATACTTTAAAAATGTTGCAATTATAATTTTACAATGTTGCAAAACGTAAATTTTGATGTTGCAAGGTTTATCTTTACATGTCACTTTGGGTGGATGTTGCATGAAATATGATGTCATGTTGCGGCGAGAATTTTTCATCCCATAATTAGGTGGAATGTTACTGTTTTTATATACGTGGTTTTTATTATTGCAAGACACAATTTTTAATGTTGCAAATGTTAATTTTAAATATTACTGCGGACCGTCCGATAAAAAAAATTATCGGACGTCCGAGTGCTAGCCGTTTTGAAAAAATTGTATGGTGAGAAAAAATAATGTCAAAACGGTAGAAACTCTTTAGAAACATCATTTTTTTCTTGTCTATGAAAACTTTCCATATTTTTTTCTACCATTTGATATGATATATGGCTTCTACTCCCTCTGTCTCAAAAAAAAATTATTCTACAAATTTTAGGACAGATTAACGAGAAAGTAAAATGATCTTAATTGTTTCTAATTATTAGCTATATTTGGTACTAATTGGTTGTTGTACGTGCATGCATATATTAAATATAGTAGAACGATTTATTTTTTAGATAAATTTTGAATTCAATAGTGTTTTTTTTTGGACGAGCGAGTACGTGAGAAATAAATAGAAATTATTTAGGTGAAAGAGATATATAAGTATATAACCTCGTTGCCTCCGCCCCGAACCAGTCAAATCTCCCCGTCGCCATCGGAGGTCTCAAAGCAAACCGCACGCGGATACACCAAACCTGCCAAACCCCAACGCCATCCACTATAAATGGCTATCTCGCTGGCGCCCCGGCTTCTCTTCCTCTCCTTCCTCCCGACTCCGATCCCTCATGGCCTCCGCCGCCGCCAGCACCGCCACCACCGCGTCAGCCTCCCCGGCGGCCCTCTACGCGTCGCCGGTGCGCCGGGGCCTCGTCAGCTTCGCCGCCCCCGCGCTCCGGTCCGGCCTCGGCACCCGCGCCATCGCGCGCTCCGGTACGGCGTGTTGACCGCATCTGTGCTCTGGTGGCGTGGTGCTAGTAACATTCTTCGATTTTGTGGGGTTGTAAGTTATCGTTTGAAAGGTTGCGGGCAACTAATACCGGAATGGTAGCGATCCAGTTTTACTTAAGGTGCTTTGTTGGAAGTTTGGGTAGCCATTGATGCTTATTTGAACTCTTTGGTGGGAATCCGTGCTCTCCAGTCAATGCATTGGCGAACATATGCTGTGCGCATGCTGAAATTGTACTATTATGTTTACTACCTTGTCAGCTTTTCAAGTGATACAAAAACCAATCTCTAATATGGTGGGAATCCCTGTTTTTGTTTTCAGCTTGTCACTATGTGTTATTTGTCAAGTTTCTTAGCATTAAGTTTATCTCTGATGTCTTGTTCCCAGGTCTTTCCTTGTTTAGGCTGAACTTGAAATTGCGCATCGTTGTTTCTCAACCAGCACTCTTTTCTGCCTAAAAGTTTATTTTGTAAATTTGGCACATAATAATGTTCATGCCTCAGGATTCCTGTATATCTACATTTTCTTGCTACTTCGAGTGGCACAGATTTGGTGTACTTATTTGAATTCGGCGTGTGTGATGTGCTCGCCTGGTGGTTGGTAAAGAAAATTGTAGATTGATTATGATGCCCTTTCAACTCCTTCTGTAAACCAACAAAATAACTGTTAAGTTCTTTTATTTTACAAAGTAAATGGTATTTACAATTACAGGTGTTAGAACTCACATTGCGGCTGTTGAGCAAGCTGCTGTACACGATGCTACAAAGTTGGAAACCCCTGTGGTTGTTGTTACTGGTGCTTCAAGGGGAATCGGAAAAGCCACTGCTTTAGCTCTTGGAAGAGCAGGCTGCAAGGTTTGCAGTTTAAGTAATCTGCTCATACATCTATAGAAATTGTATGGTGCTTCTCTTAATAAACTTTATATACGTAAAATAAACTCGTCTCATTCCAAAATTGGCAATCTGTCACTGCTACGGCAGGCTGCAAGATCTTCAATTTAAACACATTATGCATTATAAATAAAAAGTTTAATCTTTAGAGTTTTACAAAAACTGTGATTAAACTCTGCAGGTCTTGGTGAATTATGCTCGATCTTCAAAGGAGGCTGAAGAAGTGTCCAAGGAGGTGAGCTTGAATATCTAGTGGCCTCGTAATACTTAGGTTTCCTTTTGAGTAAAGTGTACGGCCGGTCCCTAAACTATCGCGGGTGTGTCATCCCGGTCCCTAAACTCTCAAATTGACCGTTTAGGTTCTCAAACTTGTTCGGCTGTGTCATTTCGGTCACTAAACTTGCAAATCATCCGTTCAAGTTCTCAAACTTGTTCGGTTGTATCACATCGGTCCTCAAACTTGATTTTGAGTCTCATCTGGGCCAAGACAGGATGATCTAAAAACTTTATATCAATAATTTATACTTTTTTCATACAAACTCGAATGAAGACAAATTTTATATCAAAATTATAGTCCTCAATGTGATCTACAACTTTGTAGTTGAAAAGTTTTTTATTTGAAGTCGTTTAATGTCCCAAAATTTAATTTAAATTTTAAATTTCAAATGATATAAATATACAACAATATTTTGGCACCTAAACAATTTACATTCAAAAACTTTTCAACTACAATGTTGTAGATCGCGTTGAGGGCTACAATTTTGATATAAAGTTTGTCTTCATTCGAGTTCGTATGAAAAAAGTATGAATTATTTTTTGATATAAAGTTTTTAGATCACCCGTGTTGGCCGAGATGAGATTCAAAACCAAGTTTGAGGACCGATGCGATACAACCGAACAAGTTTGAGAACTTGAACGGATGATTTGCAAATTTAGGGACCGAAATGACACAACCGAACAAGTTTGAGGACCTAAACAGTCAATTTGAGACTTTAGGGATCGGGATGACACACCTGCGATAGTTTAGGGACCGGCCGTACACTTTACTCTTTCCTTTTCTTTCCCCTCCTCTGTAATGCCTGTAAAACAAGAATGAAATGGAGAAAACAGATTGAAAAGAGCAATAACATGGTGTTGTGTTTAAGTTAAAGTTTGCAAGACTATATAAATTAACCATATATGTGATTGATACATCACATTTCTTGCTATTTTTCTTCCTATGCACTCAAAGCTGGTGGATTTTGATTGAAGTTTTACTTATTCATCCTGAAGCATCTTTTGTATTTTTCCTCTGAGCAAATCATTAAAAGCTTTTCATCATGAAATGAATTTATCTGATACATACGTGTTGATTATACTATTATCAATTTTAATTTGGTAAATGAACTAATGGACATTTCACTCCTTGTATTCTTCTCTATTTCTGCATGGTTGTTCATTTGTATCACGTTTGTGGATGAGTTAACTTGATGAGCAATAACCCACTAACATGCACATTGTGTACTGTTAAACACTGTATTTTGCCCAAGCCCACTGCCATTCTACTAGTTATATTTAGGGTCATCCATTTCCAAATGTATACATGTTTAAGATGAAAATGCTGTCTAAGTAATTGTATTTTATCTGGGCAACCATTATTCAGTCCTTATGCCTGAACATCCACTTCACGATGAATAACATTCCATCTAAGGTTAGGTTTCAGAAATACATATGATGTGTGTAGTTTATGAGTTGTTTATTATAATCAGTGTTCCTAGGTGGTCACCTAGCCCCTGCCTATTTGCTGCCTAGCCTCGTGCAATCTCTGACCAGTTGCTTGGTGCTGCTGCTGTCAGACTAGTGCTAGGCGCATAGGGGAACACTGCTTTTATGGGTAACAAATTAAAGAAATGGCTAGTTTTTCTGTTTGCACTGTAGATTATACCCAAATATCTTTTAAGTATTGACTTGAGATAATAAATTATAAACTGTGGCTTGACATCTATTGGTTGTGTTTTGTCAAGAAATATACACTTCAAGGTGTTTTAGTGGCCTCAGATTTTGCCTTTTCTGTTCATGTCTTGTCATATTCTGCGTGGAACTATATCCAATTATCCAAGCAGATACTGATATTCCTCTATTTTACAGATTGAAGCATCTGGAGGCCAGGCCATTACCTTTGGTGGAGATGTTTCCAAAGAAGCTGATGTCGAATCTATGATAAAAACAGTAAGTTGAGTTAACTTATACTAATGAGTAACTGATTTGTTGAATTGGGTATTTATCCCTTTAGTGCAGGCTCGTCGTTATACTTCAGTAATTGGTGCTGCCGTAATCTATTTCTCAGTGTGGGTGTGTTGGTAGGGTTTACACCCTTCCTTGTACCTTATATATTTTCTTCTTAATGGAATAACGCGCAGCTCTCCTGTGCGTTCGAAAAAAAAGTAACTATTTGCTAGGTTTTACTTCAGTTCTTCTCTTTTTTAATTCTGACAGAGATACATGTATAAATCTTCCAGGCAGTTGACACATGGGGAACAATTGATGTACTGGTAAATAATGCAGGTACTGACGAACGCATTTTACCTTTTTTCTCAAATACACAAGAGAGTGTACCATATCATTAAACGAAGAAATATGGTATAGGACCAGTTCTTTTTTTTTTTTGAAAGATGTATAGGACCAGTTCGAACCATTACAATAGTACATAGGACACATTATGTACTAATTAAAGACACAACAAACATAACCCAGCCAAGCTAATACAAGGCTAACAGCTTAAGCTCGGACTCTGGCTGCACACCACTAAGAAGGCTCCCTTGTTGCATTTTACCTTCTGTAATTGATCCGATTTGTTTCACTTCGAACAATTGGAATACAAAACTTATTCCAGGAATCACACGGGATACATTGTTGATGAGAATGAAAAAATCACAGTGGCAAGACGTAATTGATCTGAATCTTACAGGTGTTTTCCTTTGCACACAGGTACTTGACCCCCTTCTTTCCCCACTTTGCTACCACAATTATTTTGTCCGTCTCACTGTAACATATTCATTACAGGTTGCAACAAAAGTAATGATGAAGAAAAAGAAGGTATGGGAGTTTTTCTTCATCAAATGATATGCTATTTTCTGTTTTTCATTGTGAATGCATATAGTTTACTTATGCCAGACTCCCATTTTCATTTCATAACGCAGGGAAGAATTATCAACATAGCATCAGTTGTTGGTCTAACTGGCAATGCTGGACAGGCGAATTATGCTGCTGCTAAGGCTGGAGTTATTGGGTTCACAAAAACAGTTGCTAGGGAATATGCAAGCAGGAATATCAACGTGAGCACGTCTTTTGATTTATCAACTCAAAGCTTTAATCCAGTTTTCCAGTTGCTGAAATATTTTGGGATATTTCTGTTTAGGCAAATGTTATTGCTCCTGGATTTATTGCATCAGATATGACTGCCGAACTTGGAGAAGAGCTTGAGAAGAAAATTCTGTCAGCTATCCCCTTAGGTACGCAGTTACTTCGGCATTGGCATCCTCAGCCGTAACCAAATATCTTGAGTGCCTAATTTGGACATGGATGAGTTGGATAGCACATTTGTGAATATTGGAAAATATTGAGGTATTTCCTCGTTATATCACCCTCCTAGCATTAATGGCCATGCACAAATTCTCAGGGCGATATGGGAGGCCAGAGGATGTAGCAGGTCTTGTGGAATTTCTAGCCCTCAGCCCTGCTGCAAGCTATATCACTGGACAGGTCTGGTTACAGTTAGTGTTCCTGTTTTGTTTTCCTGGTTCACAACAAAAAAAGACTGTTTACTGAATTCCTTACTTGTGATGTCATGTGCAGGTCCTTACCATCGATGGAGGGATAGTAATGTAAGGCTTTGTCAAACTCGTTTGCTCGCGGCTACTATTTGTTGAAAAAAAAAAGACCAACGTTTTTAGGTGTCCATTTTAAGGGACGGTTTGTTTTGTTTTTGGCAGTGATTTCTAGTATCTAGTTTAGAGGGAGAGTGGGAACAATATGTAGGTAGAAATGCAAGGAATTTGCAGGCATATTTCATTTCCCTTCCTGAGTGATTACTTCCAGCCATGTTTTGGTCCTGGTCCATGTCTAGTCTATCTGATATGACATTGTCATACTCTTTCAATAACCCAATTCATATCCAGAAGAGCTCGATAGTCTTTGCCCTCCCCTTTTTGTGCACATTTTAAACTCTACCGGTGTTTAAAGCCCCGGTCCTCTTTGCCCTCCCCTATTCTGTTTGTGCACATTTTGAAATTTGAACTATACCCGTGTCTAGTTTTATTTACACTGAGGCTGCCCAGAGCCGCGTCTGAGGCGGCATCACACAAAGTATGGCGTAAAAAAAGGCGCCACAACCGTGGAGAAAAAAATGAACTATGCGACATGAAGAAAGCTGTGGCTGCTGGCTCTGGTGCCGCCGCGGCTGCGGCTTGGCCAGTTGCAGCGGCCAACCAAACAACAGGCTCTAAAACTGAATCTTGCACATTTTGAAATTTCATGAACTCTACCCATGTTCAAACTGATGAGGTTGAAACTGAATTGTGATATTTTGAAATTTGATTTCTCCCCGTGAGTTTTATTCAGACTTATGAGGTTGAAACAGAATCCGTGCAAGGGGTTCAATCTGAACAAATAACATTTGCTATTCAGGAAATTTGAACTGTAATGTTATTCAGATTGATGAGGTTGGTATGAGACCGAAACCGTCTGAAATCTACCTGTGTCTAGTTTTGTTTAGACTGATAAGGTTAAAAATGAATCATGCACATTCTGAAATTTCATTAACTCCACCCATGTTCAAACTCATGAGCTTGAAACTGAATTGTTCATATGAGTTTTATTCAGAGTGATGAGGTTGAAGCAGAAACCGTGAAATAAAGGGGTTCGATCTGATCAAACAACATTCGCTATTCAGGAATTTGAACTGTACTTTTATTCAGATTCATGAGGTTGGGAAGAGACCGAAACCATACACATTAAGACACATGCGTGCACTAAAAATACTGAAATATTGTTTGCTTATCAACTCTGCCATTTATACTTGCTCAGTTGTCTGCCAACTGGAGAATATCTCATCCCTATCGAGAATTTTCAGAAACACCTCACTTGCAATTGCAATCCTAGTGACTTCAGAGATGCTCCCAATCTACTGGATGACTTAATACTGTATGACTCATCTAATATACTTTAAGATGTCACAATTGGGAAGTGGCAACGATGGTTTTCTAGGCAAAACTGTAGATATGACAGATTCACACAAACAAGTGCCAATACGAACTGCCCCTTAAACCAATCTAGGCATTTGAGGTAACAGAAGAAATACATTGTACTTTCAACCCACAGCAAATGTCCATACAAATCAAAACTCAAAACACTTCCTAGGGAAAGAAACAGCCGACGATATGCTAAGCTTAGCATCTGCATCCCACAGTTCTGATCTAGGCCTTGATAGCATACTTCCTCATGGGGAAGTACTTCTCACGCTTCTTTTCCCTCTCCGTCTTCAGAGAAAGCTGCAAGGCAGACACCAAAAATGTCAGGCCATCTATGAGTTTAGAAACTGAACAAACCAAGATGTCAGGCCATCCATTAGTTGAGAAGCTATACAGACCAAAATGTGACGAGCAATCAATCAAAGAAATATAGCAGGCAATTTCAGCCACAAAGGGCGACTTTTAGTGCCCGGATAACAATACCAATCAATTGTCACTTGCTCATATCACTGTTAAACATCAACTTCAAAAAAATGATTGGACACCAGTATATTGAGCTGCCCTCACAAAGTAAAACAGCTGCCTAACACCTGTCGACACTCAGGTATCCACAAGATAATTTCATACAGGAAAAGCCAGCATCGAATCTGTGCAATCAGAGAACAATCTAACAAGCGAAAAACCAACTACCAAACAGATGAAAGAAAAACAATCATCTGACACCCACACTTAGTAGCACTATGGGTCAGCTACGACTTCATTGTATGGGGCAAAAGCACAGAGATTATTCAGTTCCTCCAGGCAACAAACTGAATGCTTGATTTCAATTGCATAGTGAATAATGAAGAAAACTAAACTACACAACATATATCAGCTCAGAAAAGAAAATGTTAAACAAAAGGCGTTCACCAAAGTCGATCAATGGTGCCTCCAGTAAGAAAGCAACACAACTTATAGCATCAAATATTGAAATAAGCTAATCAAATCGGACATTGGCAACACAAGACTATCAGAAACAATCTCATCGATTTAACAGTCACTCGAGTAGTAAAGGTTTGGTTCCATCCAATATCAATCGCTATGATGTTAGTGCGCAAGTTCTAACAGCATATCTCAAGAATTTCATGTCAAACGCTATCTAACACTACTGGAGAGCAAAGGCGGTATAACTAAGGAATGACAATGGCAATACGATGGTGCGGTAGTATGATGTGTATACCTGGTGCTTAGTGAGGCGGCGGCGGATGGCACGGGTCTTCTTGGGGCGGAGGTCGAGGGGGAGCAGCTTCTTCTTCTTGTACGCCTCCCGCAGCGCTGACTTCTGCTTCTGGGAGATCACCGTCAGCACGCGGGCGATCGAGGTGCGCACCACCTTGCTGCAAAATCCAAGCGAGCCGGGTTCAATTCAATTAAATTAGGTTCAGAGAAAATCAGACATGCCCAGCAGACAGAGAAGAGAGATTGCATGTACGCACATCTTGGAGAGCTTGTTGGGGGCTCCGCCGGTGACCTTGGCGACGCGGAGGAGGGAGAGCTCGGACTTGAGCTCCTTGAGCTGCGCCTGCAGCTCCGCCTTGTTCTTCCCCCGGAGCTCGTGCACCTTGATCCGGGCTGCAATTCATCGCCAAACAACACCAGCGGTGTCAGATCCGCGAGAAGATAAGGAGGAAGATGGACGTGATAATGGTAGGGGCTTACCCATGGCGACGGTGGCGGTTGCGGCGGCGAAGCTGCGGCGGCGGCGGCGGGGTGGAGTGGAGCGGTGCGCGAAGGAAAGAGGACGAGCGGCGGCGGGGGAGGGTTATATAACGGAGGGGGAGCGGGGGCAAGAACGCTGGGGAGACAAAACCCTAGGCCGCACTGGGATGGGCTGACTTGGGCCTAGTTCGGCTCATGAGGACATGGTGGTTGGGCTATGTGATTTGTTCTTTGTTTTAATTTTGAGGTTTTTATTCTTCAATTTTCGGCTTTGTAAGGCCATTTGTCTGATAGTCTGGGTTTTTTTTCTTTTTTTAGGCAGATCAAGAGCTTTCATTCATTCATAGATAGCAGGTTACAATCCTGAGCTGCTGCCTCCATAAACTACGACGGGAAGCAGTCCAGCCAGACACGCACAGAGCAACTACAGAGAAAAACTTAGAGCACCGATCAGCTAGAGAGTTTGCCTCCCATCTAACACAACACACCTGAAAAGAGACAAATAACCTGTTAAGAGCAACTCCAACGGATTGAGAAAATCTATTCCCTGTAACCAGTGAAAGAGGATTGAGAAAACGAGTTTACATGGTATTGGGGACAGGTGCTATGGCATATCCCCTTTATGGTTTCCCCTTTCTATCCATGCTAGCACGTGGGTCTATTTGTCATAGGCTAATCCATTTTCTTCCTCTCTTGCATCCCTCTGGCGTCACGGCATGGCCACGGCGGCTAGGGGTGGGGGTAAGGCGCGGCGCCAGGAGCGGAGGCGGGGGCGCGGCGCGCAGCCGGGGGCGGGGGTGGGGCGGCGCGCAGCTGGGAGCGGGACGCTGTGCCGGGAGCGGAGGTGGGGCGGCGCGGCGTGCAGCAAGGGGCGAGGGCAGGCGCTGTGGCACGACAGCGCGCAGCAGGGGCCGGCGCACAACGGCGCACGAGGCCGGACCTAGGCAGCGGCGGCGCTTGGCGTGGCCGGCCGCGACCGTCGTCGGCAGGGGTGGCGGCGCTCGGCCTGCTCGACCTCGGCAGGGCAGCGGCAGCGCTCGGCTAGGGGTCGTGGAGGGGCGGCGGCTCCGACGAGCCAAGCTTGCGAGAGAGGGCGGCGAGGACTGGGATGCGTGGGAGAATGAGAGAGAGAGAGGATCAAGAAAAAAAAGAGCGTGAATCCCCTGTACTGGGGAGAGGGGAGCAGTTTTTGTTGATTGAGAAAAAATTTTAGAAAAAGGGGATTGTTTTCTCACTCTGTTGGAGCACGTTTTTTCGACCACAATCCCCTTTAATCAGAAGTATAGGAAAAGTGGATTGGTTTTCTCAATCTATTGGAGTTACTCTAAGCTCTCTGATACCATGCCAAAGATCAGCAATCTGTGATCTGTCTGCCGTCGACGCCACGAGGGTATTCACCGGTGTGGAATTGTCCGCCTCCACGATCACCCACGAGTACCCCTGTAATGAGCAAGCGTTAGAGTGCCATACCGTCCCGAGCGGCCATTGCCACCGCCTCAAGATGGCAATGGGTACCCGAAACCCGCATACCCGATGGGTTTTACCCGATAAGAAGGCAGGTATGGAAAGATATCTTCACCCGTGGGTGTGGTAATGGGCACAAATCTCTACCCATCGGGTAAAGCGGGTGCTGGTGTGGGTGCAAACTACCCATACCCGCCTACTCGTGGGTAAAATATACCCTCTTATAATATGTAATTAGGTCATAAACTTGTACTTTGATAGTAAATAGTGACTTGATATCAATAATAAACTCATAATCTAGTGATTTATTAGACTACTAATTATTGAATATTTGCCACTCGTACGCTTATTTACTCATATTTGTTAATATGTGCTTTCTATCATCATTATATTCATAATTTCTGTACTTCTTAGTGAATGTACAATCGGGTACGGGTTACCCGACGGGTAGAAAAAACCCGGCGGGTACGGGTATGGGTAAGTTGTTGTACCCGCATACGGGTGCGGGTACTAAAACGAGTAAACTTATATTTAATGGGTACGGGTATGGAATGGGAGTACCCAGCAGGTACGTACCCGTTGCCATCTTGACCTCCGTCACCAATGCATTTGCTACTTGGCCTTGGCCATGCCATCGGGCTTCTGCAGGCTAGCACTCGCCCAAGGTGATCAGGGATTTTGACTAGAAGACCCCCGCATGGAGAGGGTGAAAAAAAAACCTCGGGTTGCCGCCACCGCTCCTCCCGACCCCGAGCGCGGGGAGGTCCCTGACCTTCGCATGGCTTCCTATGAAGCAAGCAAGAGAGTTTTGACTAGCGCTGCAGTGCCCACTCCCGCTGGTTAAGGTCATCCCCTGGATATGGCTTTCGTTTGTGTGGCCATTGGCTTCGTTGTAATTTGATATGTGATCACTTCTGACACCTCTGCTTCGTCTTCGCGCTCCTTGCTCGTGGTTTCATCAAATCTTATGCCAAGTACGCTCATAGTAGCCGACCTTCCCTCCTTTGAGGCTTCCTCCTCTTGAAGGGTGTTGAATGGCGGTATGTGGGGGCCTAGATGTGCCGCGAAAGGTGTTGCCACCTGCTTGAAGGGAGATCGATGTTTCCGGTGCACCATTGTTCGGTGAGCTCCCCCTGCCTTCAGTCCCTTTTTCGTTGTGGCGGTCCCGCATTCCTTGACGCGGAGGTGCAAAATGAGCGCATGAGTGGGAATGGAGGGCGGTAGCGGGGAGGCATAGCTACAAGGGGTTGGGGGTGCCTCTTTAGTCTTTGGAAATCTGGCAGGGGTGTTGCTTGATTGTGGTGCTCTATGGAGAATGGCAGCTCAATTTTTTGGCATGTGCAAGCTTCGGTCTTGTCCAGAGCCATGTGATTACATAGAAGTTGCGTATCTTCTCCTTTTTTTGTTTCTCTTCTTTGTTGTACATATTACATTGTGCTCGCAACTTTTCTACGTAATTTATGGATTTGTTATATCTTTTAGCGAGAAATTCACTACCGAAAAAAAAGTTATCAGGCACGACCGCCGCCCCCGATGCACTGCCTGTCCAAGCATCGGATAGTTCCCCGTGAGCTGCAGCAGCGGTGTGCAAATTAGTTTGGCTCTTTGGTAGGCAGCTTAATCCTTGCGGACAGTTCGTTATGCAACAATCTAAGCGTGTCACAGAATTTTCCCCCATTTTAAGATTTTGAACCCGGAAATAAACTATCTGTTACTGCATAATTTGGACTTCGGCTGAAAATACATTGGACTTTCAATTATACATAGAAGGAAAACGTCCAAATTAATACGGTTAAGTATGGACAAAGTCCGAATAACCCTCTATAGTATGTTTTAATCCGTTTTACACCCTCAATTATCTTAATCGGTTCGGTTTACCTTTTTGTAAGATTTTTCTTTTTTTTCTCCATGTACACATGTTATTTTGAGTTGAAATTTGGTGGTATAATAGAGTGAATCATAAATTATTTAAAAAATATATTATAATTTTTTACCATTATTTTGGAAGTCTATGACACGTAATAATAAATTAACTATATCAAATAAAATTTTATGTGAAATAATGATGAAATTTTTTATTATATTTTTGAAAAATACTATACGTGGATCTCTATCATCCCAAAAATTTTAACTTAAAACACCACTTATGCATGGAGAAATAAAAAAGATAAATCTTATAAAGGGGTAGATTAGACCCTTTGAGATAGTTGTGGATGTAAATTGAACCAAAACATATTTTATAGGGTTATCCGGACTTTGTTCATACTTAAGGGTAGTAATTTAGACTTTTTCCTACAAAGAAAATTATTTGAGTTATTATTTAAGGTAATGACTTCGTTTCAGCCGGCCGTATATTCGCGCGTCTGCACGGCCGCCTCTATCTACCATTCATATTGGACAGAACTGTAGGCCTATCGGACTGAAATGTCAGAACCACATAGGCCTTGTTTAGATCCCAAATTCTACCTCCAAAGTTCACTATGCAAAAAAAAATTCTCATCACATCAAAATGTCATAGCATGCATGAAATACTAAATATAGATAAAATCAAAAACTAATTGCACAATTTTGTTGTACTTTACGAGATGAACATTTTGAGCCTAATTAATCAATTTTTGGACAATTTTTCACACATACAAACGAAATGCTACAGTGCGTATTTATTGCGCACAGTGCTGCACAGTGTTGCACTGTGCAGATTCTGGACGCTCGGAATCGGGAACTAAACAAGGCCATATTCATTTCGCCTCTCTCTCCCTCCCTCCCTCTCTCTCCGGCAGGCGACAACCTGAGCTCCTCGCCTCCGCTGCCTCGGGAAGCCCCAACATCTCACGCGCACCTAGAGGCCCGATGCTCCTCACCACAGCCGGTGACTCAGTGAGGTTGCGGGGGCGAAAACATGGCGAGCCAGTGGTGGCGTAACCCTAGCGCGAGCAACCGCGGGATGCGCAAGGAGGCCAACGATGGAGGCGATTCCCAGGGAGACTGATGGCACGGGCTATGCCCAATGAGGCGCTGCCATAAGCGTGCCGTCGGAGGCAAGTTGCTTTGGATCGAGGCGTGCGGCGGCAGATCGTGATGGGTTGGAGCAGATCAAGGCATTTGGTGGACTTCTTCGCAGAGGAGATCAAATTGGTAAGGGGAATATGTTCATTTTGCCTCCATTCTCATTTCCCTATTGCAATTCCTCTCTGATTTGGTGCGGAGGAGTCCTGGGTTGAAACCCTAGCTCCATTGGAGCTCCTGTGTTTACTCTTCTCCTGGTTGTAGCCATCAGATGGTAATGGTGATGGTCAGTGATGCAACTCTAACCCTCAGATCTACAGGTACTGCCCCTTTTTTATCCATTATTCTCTTCGATAGTTTGTTTGCAGTTTTTAGTGCTTGATTAGAGTGGTAATTGATGAAAGGATGGGTAGTTACCTATCTTCAAGGTCGCTATGTTTAGATTAGTTAATCCGCTTACCCACTAGTGTTGGCCCCCACTAATTTTTTAGCTCAAGCTTTTCCACTGGTTAACGAGTGCAGTGACATTGATTTTAGTCTGTTTAAAGTTTACCCTTTGTCAAGCCGATTACCACTTCAATCTGTGACTGTATTTTGGTTTAGGCGCATTGTTATTCTTAGGTAGTGTTGTGGACTCTTTCATTGGAAAGACTTACCTGCGAAGGAAAAAGAAGGAGGCACAAGGAGTTGCGTCGTCTGGGCCTGGTTAAGGCAGTTGGCGTATCTGTTTTGGAAATAGACGTGAGGGAGAGGGTTTAGAGATATTTTAGATTTGGTTTGTTATATTTGCTTGGTTGTGAAGCTAGCCTAACTTATAAAGGCAGCGGTAGTTTGTACTAGGGGATTTATCGAAGAAATAAGACTCTCCCTGTTGGGGTGAGAGTTATCTTCGACGGTGGCTTCATCGGCCGCCGGCGACAGTAACTCCGCTCCTCCTCCTCGTTATCTTCTTCGCTCTGTTCCTCTAGCAGATCAATTCTTACAGGCGCCACTCGATCGTACTCCCCGTAAACCCCGGCGTCTTAACAATTTGGTACCATAGACCAGCAGCGGAGCATCACTTTCCATGGCCGGCTCCGATGGTGTTCCTGAGACTGACTCTGCCAAGCTCGACCACATCCTTGCGCAACTCACCACGATGAACACCCGCTTGGACTCGCATGATCGTCGCATCACGCGCACCGAGAAGTTCCAGGCAGGCGAAGATGATACTGGCGCTCCCACTGAAGAATCCCGCCAGGACAATCACCGCAAGAAGGGAGGCGGCGGCGGCGGCGGTGGTTGGAGGCCCTTTCACCGTGATCGCCACAACCGCGCCGATGGTGACTGGCGCACGCCGCGGCAGCCCAAGCTTTCGTTTCCCCGGTACGATGGAGAAAGTGATCCTCTTCCATGGCTCAACACTTGTGATCGTTTCTTCCGTGGACACCAAACTCTCGACGAGGAGAAGGTTTGGCTTGCCTCTATCCACCTGGATGGGATTGCATCCCAATGGTATTTTCAGATGGAACGAGACTTCGGCGTGGTGTCCTGGCCGCATTTTGTGGAGTTTGTCAATCTGCGCTTTGGTCCACCAATACGCTCCAACGCACTGGGTCAGCTCAAGGACCTCCGCCGCACTGGATCAGTCGAGGACTATCAGTGGCAATTCCTTGCGCTTCTCTGTCGCTGTGATAATCTGTCATACTAGCATCAGATCGATCTGTTCACGGCGGGCTTGGGACAGCCTCTTGCATCTGATGTTGAGCTGCACCGACCGGCAAATTTACAGACCGCCATGAGTTTGGCTCGGGCCTATGAGCGTCGTTCTGCGGAGGCGGCACGCGCCATCACCCCATATCCGACACGCACCCCTGCCCGTCCCCGCCCTGCAGCACTGCAACCAGTTGCACCCAGTATATCAAAACCTGCGGATCCACCACAACCACGGTTTCGCCGCCTCTCGCCAGAAGAGATTGCAGAAAAGCGGGCAAGTGGCCAGTGCTATTTTTGTTCTGAGAAGTTCTCGCGTGATCACAAGTGTGCTGCACGAGGAGGGGTGTTCTTTCTGGCCATGGATGAGGACAACGGCCCAGACATAACAGAAGAGGATCTGCGTATTTCCCTCCATGCAATTACTGGTATTTCCACCGGCGAAACGATCTGGTTGCGCGTCCGGGTCCGAGGTGTGGATCTGACGGCCCTGGTGGACTCCGGCTCCACACATACATTCATCCATGATGCTGTCGCTCAGCGCATCGGGCTGGATGTGGTACACCGTCCTGGTCTTTCTGTCAGGGCTGGATGTGGTATACAGTCCATCATGAAGCTCTCGCCCTGGATGTCCAGCAACGCAAGTGGACATCCAGGGAGAGAGCTTCACGATGGACTGCTTTTCTTTGCCTCTTGACGGATTTGACATCGTGTTGGGCGTGCACTGGCTCAGGACATTAGGACCAATCACTTGGGACTTTAGGGAGCTGTCGATGTCATTTTGGTACCAGGGACGCGCTATTTTGTGGCATGGCATTGGGAGGTCAGGTGCAGGGCCGTATCTACGAATTGGAGGCCCCGGGGCGAAACACGTAATGGGGCCCTAAAATTTAAAATATGGCATAACTAAAGCATAGAAATATATTAAATATTAATTTAAAACAATAAAAACAGTACTCAAGCAATAAACTAACCTCATGTTCTACTAAAAAGCATTATTCTTTTAGTATTTCTTGAGATGAAATCTTCAATCATATCTTCATACTTTATATTCTCCAAGACATCATTTTCAAGAGCTATTATCCCCAATGCATTCAGTCTTTCTTGTGTCATTGTAGCTCGCAAGTAGGATTTCAACAACTTGAGTTTAGAAAAGCTCCTTTCCGCAGATGCAACAGTCACAGGAATGGTTAACAAAATTCTGTATGCAATAATGGCATTAGGGAAACAACCGTGGTGTTTCAAGTACTTTAGAATATCAAGAGGGCCCATAGATTTCTTAATATGATCCTGGATGAACTTTAACTCCACATATAATTCTTTTCCATCAATATCTGAATGTTCTCCACTCTTAAGTGCAACCTCTAAATTAACACAACAGGACATCAAACTCTTATCATCCAAGGAGCATAGCTTATCTGAATTAAACAAGAAACCAAAAGTATTTTGGAACTCTTGATATTGTTCAAATCTCTTATCAAGTGAAGATATAGCTTGATCAATAACAGCTATAAAGTAATTGATCCTAAATGACTCTTCAGCTGATTGCGAAGAAATAGATGCATCATCGGCACTCTCATCAAATTGTCGTTTTCTTTTGATTTTACGCTTGGTGCGGAATTTTGGATCGATACCCATCTCAAGTGCAATTTCTTGTGCAACTTCCAGTGCTTTTGGAAAGCCAATTTCTCTATACTTTTTGAAAAAGCAGAGTAGCTCATGTACTTTCTCAATGGCGGTATCAATAAGCATACCCTTGGCCTGTAGTTGTTTGCTAACCAAATTAATAACAGATAATATTTCATACCAAATAATTATTGCCACCAAAAATTCAAAACTACCAAGTTCATTGTCGGCCAAGGATTGAGCTTCACTACTTGTCAATGCATCATCGTCCTTTTCAGCAACTTCGAGTAAAGCCTCCCTTATTTCCTGAATCTGAAATCTTATAGCCTTAACACTATCAACACGACTCTCCCAACGAGTTGACGACAAAGGCTTGAGAGTCAATCCAGTAACGTTGTCCTTAAGTATTTGCCATCTCTTAGTAGATTTAGCAAATATCGTATATATGTTGTATGCCTCCAAAAAAATCTTTTGCTTTACCACAAGACTTGGCCATATCACATAGTGCTAAATTTAAACTATGACAACCGCATGCTGAATAAAAGGCTCTAGGATTTATATCCAGAACTTTCCTTTGTACTCCTATACGATTTCCTTTCATATTTGACCCATTATCATATCCTTGTCCTCTCACATTGTCTATATCAAGATCAAGATTCTTCAATTCATCTTTTAGAACGTCAAACAATCCTTGCCCAGTTGTATCATTTACATCCAAAAATCCTAAAAAGGATTCTTCAACGCAAATAGAATCTGAAGACATATCAACATACCTTATGATCAAAGACATTTGTTCTTGGTGGCTTGCATCAGGAGTACAATCCAATATAACTAAGAAGTACTTTGCTTCTTTAACCTTTCTAATAATTTCAGATTTGATGGCAGCGGCGAGCAAATTTATTAACTCATTCTGGATGCCATGACCAAGATAATGAACATGAATTTCATCATTCGTGATGCGTCGGACATGCTCTTGGATAACTGGATCAAATTCAGCCAATGTCTGAACCAACCCTAAAAAATTGCCATTGCTATCTTGGTACAACTTGCTGTTAGTGCCACGAAATGCTAGATTATGTGCTGCAAGAAATTTTACAATCAAGAGAATTCTATATAGAACTTTTCTCCAATGCTCTCTTTCTTTTTCAAGTTCTCTTTGAGCAACTCTGTCAATTGTTTGACTATTTTGCAACCTGAGATGCAATTCATACCAAGTAGCCATATTCATAACATGCTCCGCGCTAGTTTCATGCTCTTTAAGTCTAGTGCCAAGATGATGCCAGTCACTGAAGCCCTCATTTGCTAACTGACCTTTCCCATGACCCTTTCTCAATAATTTGCAACAAAAACAAAATACTCTGTCAAGCTCTTTGCTGTATACAAGCCATTCTCTGTCACATTTTTCTCCATTTGAGAGAACTCTAGTGTATGATAATGCAGAAAACCTTCTAGAGAATTTATCTTTAGGACCTTTCTCAATAGACAAGTCTCTTCTAGGACCCTTTTGCACCAAAATATCAATCATTTTAGAATCAAGTGCATCCCAGTTTCTTGGATCAAATATATCAGGCTGGAAAGAATTTTCGGTGTCCCTGTTACTTTCAATATTTGGTGATCCTCTAAGTTGGGATCAACTCCATCATTACGGTCACTAATTTCATCGGCAATAGTAGCATCGACCCCTTGAACAATTTCTGGAGTGTGAGCCTCTACTGCAGTGTTAGCATTATCACCATGGCCCTCATTACAGTGTCATCTGGAGTTTGATTTTCAGAATTAAATTGAGATTCTTTCACAATAAATCTATCAAGAGCACCCTTTTGCGATTGAGCCGCTACTTCTAGTCTTTGTTTCTTCTTACGTTTCTCAGACCCAGAATCATACTTCCTATTTCTCGAATACATGATGATGCAAAAAGAAATATATTCCTGTTTTGATAAACCAATATACCAGATAAAACTAATTATTTAAAGTTTTGATAATAGAATAATTCTAGACTTAATTTAACTATGCGAGAAAAAAATAGATCAGAAGTTCAGAACTAAAAATTAGAACTTGTACCTGTGCTTGATGATGGACGTAGGCGGTAGGGCGTTGAGATTGAGACTTGAGAGAGCGATGGGGCTGCTAGTCGATCGGGAGTGCCGCCATGTCGTGGCCGTGGCCTGTGCGAAAATATTCGGCAAACTGCGAACAGGCGGCGACTCGATGTTGGGTTTGGTGATTTTAGTAGATGAACCGGTCGCATTGCTCGTCGGTTCCCCGGACGGAAAAACTGCCGATTCGTCGTAATTCCTAAATCCTAAATACCACCGTAGCTTGTTGTATGGGCCTTTAGTGGGCTTTTTTGTTTTGCTGTACTTAACTACATAATTAGCTAACCTAATTAGGGTGGGATTTGGGGGCCCTGTGCGGGCGCCCACCTTGCCCCTGCTCATGTACGGCCCTGGTCAGGTGTAAGCTTACATGCTCTCATAGCTACGCGTGATCTTATGGATGCATTACTCCAAGACTTTGTAGACTTGTTCGCAGAGCCCCATGGCCTGCCCCCGGCGCGCCGCCAGGATCACCGCATTCATCTCCTTCCTGGTACTGCACCCATTGCTGTCCGACCATATCGATATCCTCAGCTGTTGAAGGATGAGATTGAGCGCCAATGCGAGGAGATGCTGGCCCAAGGGATTATTCGGCAAACAACTTCGCCATTCTCGTCCCCGGTCCTGTTAGTCAAGAAACAGGATGGATCATGGCATTTTTGTGTAGATTTTCGTGCGTTGAACGACAAAACGGTCAAGGACAAGTTTCCCATCCCGGTCGTTGATGAGTTGCTGGATGAACTCAAGGGTGCTCGTTTCTTTACCAAAATTGATCTCCGCAGTGGTTACCATCAGGTGCGCATGCACCCGGACGACATCGCGTGCACTGCGTTCCGCACCCATCATGGACATTTTGAGTTCTTGGTGATGCCTTTTGGGCTGAGGAATGCACCGGAGACATTTCAAGCTCTAATGAATGACATTTTGAAGCCTTTCCTACGCCGGTTTGATCTTGTTTTCTCTGATGATATACTCATCTATAGCTCGACATGGTCTGAGCATTTGCAACATGTGAAATTGGTGTTCCAGTTGCTGCGGGATCATAAGCTCTTTATTAAGCTATCCAAGTGTTTCTTTGGCGAACCGCAGGTGGCATACCTTGGCCACAGTATCTCTGTTGATGGTGTTGCTATGGATCCAGGGAAGGTGGCAGCCGTAGAAGCATGGCCGCGGCCAGGCTCGAGCGCTGCATGGATTTTTGGGTCTTACCGGTTACTACCGCAAGTTCATTGCGGGGTATGGGGCGGTGGCTGGTCCTCTCACCGCTCTGCTCAAAGGATCGGTTTTCTCCTGGACACAAGAAGCAGAACAAGCTTTTGTTACTTTGAAGCAGGCCCTCATCTCAGTGCCATTGCTTAAGCTGCCAGATTTTGCCAAGCATTTTTTTGTGGATTGTGACGCATCCGGTGCTGGGTTTGTGGCAGTCCTTCATCAGGGGGATGGTGCGGTGGCTTATTTCAGCCGGGCAGTGGCTCCTCATCGTGCCAAGCTTCCAGCTTATGAACGGGAACTCATTGGGTTAGTTAAAGCTGTGCGCAATTGGCGCCCATATCTTTGGGGTCGATCTTTTACGGATCGCACTGATCATCGCAGTTTGAAGTTCATTTTGGATCAACGGCTGACAACTATTCCCCAGCATACTTGGGTCACCAAGCTTTTTGGTTATGATTTGGAAGTAGAATATCGTCCAGGGAAACAGAATGGTGCGGCTGATGCACTGTCTCGTCGTGATGAGGATTCAGGGGGCCCTTCTTGCTATTTCTGGTCCAACATTCTGTCTCTTTGATGATCTTCGGTGTGAGCAGACTGCCAACCCACACGTCCAGGAAATTAGGAGTCAGTTGGCTTCCTCTACAGTGCCTGCAGGTTGGTCAGAGGCAGATGGCATTCTTCTTTTTCAGGGCCGCGCTTTTGTTACTGACAGTTTGTCGTTGTGGCCTCATCTGCTTGCTGATGCGCATGGCATGGTCCATGAAGGGGTTCAGAAAACGTTGTGCAGATTGCTGGCGTCATTCTACAATGCTCATCTTCGGCGTCTGGTCAGCGATTATGTCAAGACTTGTGCAGTATGCCAACGCAATAAAACGGAGCATCTTCATCCTGCTGGGCTGCTGCAACCTTTACCTCTTCCTACGGAGGTTTGGAGTGACATCTCCATGGATTTTGTAGAAGGTTTTCCAAAGGTTGGTGGGAAGTCGGTGATTTTGACAGTGGTTGATCGTTTTTCCAAATATGCTCACTTCATTGCACTGGCCATCCTTATTCTGCTAGTTCAGTTGCCAGAGCCTTCTTTGATTCTATTGTGCGTCTTCATGGTTTCCCTTGTTCCATTATCAGTGATCGGGATCCTGTTTTTACCAGCCATTTTTTGGAGGAATTATTTCAGTTAGCTGGTGTCAAGTTGCTTCAAAGTTCAGCCTTCCATCCTCAAACAGATGGCCAATCAGAGGTGACTAACCGCATCATTACCATGTATTTACGTTGCTTGGCAGGCGAGCGTCCTCGTTCTTGGCTGCAGGCTTCCTTGGGCGGAATTCTGTTATAACACTTCCTATCAGACGACCTTGCGCCTGACTCCCTTTGAGGTGGTTTATGGCCGTTCCCCTCCAACACTACTTCAGTATCAGCCTTCCTCCGCTCGGGTGGCGGCTGTAGATGCTCAACTGCGCAGTCGTGATGAGTTTTTGTTAGAGGTTCGCGAGCGTCTTCTTTTAGCACAGGATGTCATGAAGTCTCAACATGATCGGAAGCGCCGTTTCTTGGAATTCAGTATTGGTGATTGGGTTTGGCTTAAGCTCTATCATCATGTCGCTTCTGGCATTACCCCGGCCCGGTCGACTAAGCTGGGCCCACGTTATTTTGGTCCTTTTCATGTCTTGGAGCGTCTTGGGGATGTTGCTTATCGTCTCCGATTGCCTGCTCAGGCCAGAATTCATGATGTTTTTCATGTGGGTTTGTTGAAGAAGTTTGAAGGTACACCTCCTGATGGTGCTCCGGTCCCTTTACCTCCATTGCTGCATGGCCGTGTGGTCTCTACACCACTTAAGATCTGTCGTACTCGTCTTAATAGAGGATTGTGGGAATTATTGGTACAATGGGAAGGACGTACTGCTGCTGAAGCCACATGGGAACGGATGGACACTTTTGTTGAGTCCTATCCTGATTTTCAGCTCGAGGACGAGCTGTTTGTTGGGGAGGGGGGAAGTGTTGTGGACTCTTTCATTGGAAAGACTTACCAGCGAAGGAAAAAGAAGGAGGCACAAGGAGTTGCGTTGTCTGGGCCTGGTTAAGGCAGTTGGCGTATCTGTTTTGGAAACAGACGTGAGGGAGAGGGTTTAGAGATAGTTTAGATTTGGTTTGTTATATTTGCTTGGTTGTGAAGCTAGCCTAACTTATAAAGGCAGCGGTAGTTTGTACTAGGGGATTTATCGAAGAAATAAGACTCTCCCTGTTGGGGTGAGAGTTATCTTCGACGGTGGCTTCATCGGCCGCCAGCGACAGTAACTCCGCTCCTCCTCCTCGCTATCTTCTTCGCTCTGTTCCTCTAGCAGATCAATTCTTACAGGCGCCACTCGACTCCCCGTAAACCCCGGCGTCGTAACAGGTAGGCAAAGTTTTGTTCTCAGTTAGGCAAAGTACTGTACTTAGATAGGCAAATTAATACAATTAGTTAGGAAAAGTACTATTATTAGTTAGGCACAACAATTAGTTAGGAAAAGTACTGTTATTAGTTAGGCTAAGTAATTTTTAGTTAAACCAATTACTATTCTTCAGTAGCAGAAGTTGGCCCCTGTTTGTAGATGATATAAATTTTTTTATCATATATATAAGTTCGATCAACTAGCAACAATTTTCTTGCTATGTCTATATATGTTTGCTAACCTTATCTGCAGAGTTCGTCACTGTTTACCCTTTGTCAAGCCGTGGCTGCTTTTTGTTTTCTTTGGTTTCAGCATGTTGTCATTCTCGGCTAGGCAATATACCATTCTTGGTTAGGCAATATACTGTGCATAGATAGGACAATCGGTGTTATTAGCTAGGCAAAGTAATGCTATTTGTTAGGAACAGAATTATTTTTAGTTAGACTTGCTATTGTTAAGTTTATTTTAGTACACAAAGTATTATTCCTTAGCAGCACTTTGTCCCTATGTTGTTTTGGACTTTTGGTTATCCTTCTTATTTATTGTGTACAAGTTCAAGCCACTAGCTAATGATTTAATTCATGTTCTCTCACTGATTGTTGTTCATGTTCATGTCATTTTTCTTTTTCATACCAGATCCAAGGTGAGGAGCAGGACCTTTCCACATTCGATGGAAGGTTTTAGCTGCAGAGAAGTTTCGGAGAACTATGAACTCAAAATCAAGGTAGACGTGCTAAAATTCTTTTTGTTAATAGATTGGCACATTTCATACCTCCTAGCATTTTTGGTGAATAACCTGCGGAAAAATCTCTGAGGTGTACATGTGATTTGTTTTTTACTGCATATGCATCATTAGTAATATTTTTTATAGTATGCATTCAACTTTTTTTTAGATTTTAAATGCGTTCAGCATAGGTTTGACAAATTTTCGTAGCAGTCACATAGTTGCTTTTTATCCATGTTCTAATTTGCTCAATATGAGCTTTTTTATGTGTGTGCGGCTATAGGATGCTGATATATGAACTTCTAACAAGCGTGCTAATATATAAAATCCAAGATAGGCAACATATTATTGGTTTACAGTTTGGTATTCTGGGTTAGGCAAATTACTCTACTTAGATAAGCAAAGTATTATTATTAGTTAGGCAAGTACTGTTATTGGGAAGGCATATTAGTTTGGCATATTACTATTCCTTAGCAGAATTTGGTTCCTATGTTGTTTAGGTTAACATAATCAATAGATTTTAATAGCTGTTCAGGTATGATGAATAAAATCCATGGATTCTCTCTATCGCAGTAACTGGCATGCTATTCTTAAAAAAAGCTTTCATGTATATTTCCACGTTTTTTTTACTGTGAATGCACTATTCAATGACTGCATGCCTCCTCGTTTACTTGCAGGTTGTGACATTCCAATTTTCCCATACTCTCTCTCTTATTAGAAAGAGGAAAACCTATCATATATGTAGTGCAATTAATAGCTTTTAAAAACAGTTGCTGCTAGTAATATGATTACACCTTGCTAATTTAGTGATATTATGTAGGCAATAACATTCACATGCCATGCCAGCCACTAATACCCACTCATGTGTTTTGATCATATCTATTATGCTTGGCAATGGTTGAGATAGCCTACAACTTGAATACTTAGCTTGCAGTAGTAAGATGTTGCGTCTCTGACAACATGATCTTTGCCTTTTGTAGTAGGCTTTGTAGCCTACAAGCTACATGCTCTGACTAGGAACATTTTGATCATTTTCCATTTTTGTATGCTAAATCTACAATTGCATACCAACTACCCTCATCTTTTTTTCCTAGCATTATGAAAAGCATTTTAACAAATTCTAGTAGGCATTTAAATATCACCCAGATAGCATTTTAAATGTTCAGCTTAAGCAATTTTTTGAATATTCCATGTCTCATGTGATGGATTCTGTTTTTTTCTAGAACTAAGTCTATTACACCATTAAGCCAAGTGGATTAGGTTCCAGTAGATTAACAAACACAAGTTTTTTTTCTGAATCAACCGAACAACTAGTTCATGTGACTTGATTGACAATAGCATGGACCTGTTGATTGAGAACATCATGGGCAATACTATAGTTAGAATTTAGGAAATAATATTATTCTAGATAGGCAATCATATGGTTCTGAATAGGCATTTTTAGATAAGCAATAATATTGCAGCATGGGGTTTGTTGATTTACATGTAACAACAAAGGGTTAGTACTGGTTAGTGTAGCATTTCTTTGTTACAGTTAACCACTATAATTATTATGAACTAACACTATTCAATAATACTGGTATGCATTAAACAATAATACTGGTATGTCTATATAGTTGTTCTCGACATGTGAATGTTTTTTTTTCATCAGAGAGTTAAGCAGATTAGGAAGAAACTCGTAAGCATTTTAATTCGATTAGTTATGTCTTTTTTCAGTCTATTCTAGGCAATTTATGTTTGTACGAAAATATGACTTCAAACTAATAAATAATATGGATCTTGTTTTATTGACAAAAATATAAGGATTATAGTTGTGCAAATGAATCATAAACACCTATGCTTTTTTGGAAATTTAAGTGTTTCAAGATTGTCCAATTTCTGCCCTTTTATATTCTGATTTACCAAAATTTTATGTTCTGTTGGTTTGCCAATTTTCTACTGATCAAATTCTTGCTTGGTGCTAAAGCTGGTTCACACAACACCGGTAACGCAGCCAATCCATGCCTGCGGTGCTAAGGATGAAACATGAAGACTTATTTCGTGTATGTTTTGTAAACGACAGTTGCTTCATCACTAAAAGTGCTTTTGTCCTAGTTCTAATTTGCTCATAACTTTTCAAAACTTTGCTTATGATGTTCCAAAGAATTGCTTATTGCATCTTGTTGAGTTGGTTTGTCAGCATATAAAATGCTAGAAATTAGTTTCTACTGATTTAATTTCCTGCTTGGTGCTTTGTGCTAAGTGGGTCACACAAAACTTGTGATGCAACCTATCCATGCCTTAAACGCTAGAGGATGAGACATGAAAACATTTTTATCTATGTTTATATGCTGATTCCTTGATGGTTAAAAATGCCATTTGTCAATGTTTTAACTTGCTTACAACATTTCAAAACTTTGCTTATGGTGTTCCACAAAGTTGCTTGAGTCAGGTTACCGGCATACAGGTACTAGAAATTAAGTTGTATGGGTTCTGATTATATTTTGCTTGTCCATTGTGTTCTAAATTTGCTTCTGAGTTCATTTTGGTTGTCGTTATCTAAAAACATTTGCTAGTTCTAGACACTATGTTATCTGATTGGTTCTTCTTTTTTGTTGATTATCTTGCAGATTCACCAGAGAGTTCCACATGAACCAAACTATGTTCATGGGTCAGACAAATATTATATGCATGATATTTAAGTATTAAGTAGGGATTATATGTTATTCATATATTAGTAAGGTACAAAACTGTTTTAAGCTGTGCATGTAATTTAAGATGCTAGATGACATTCTAAAAGATGTACCTGATGAGATGCATCATACTGAAACATGAAACATTGTTGCACATTTTTTCTTTTTTGCCTGCGTACTGGATTGTGCATGATTGAAAAATCAATTTTTATTGCCTATGACGGCCGGCGGAATTGAATGTTTTTTATTTGCAATATCTGTGCAACAACGTAGTGAACGTATAACGGGGGTGGTGCACATGGCGTGCTCAAGATGCTAGCAGTAAAAAATTTGCCTGAAAAGGAAAGACGGGTGATCCACAGTTGCTTCTTGTGCGCACGGTTTAAAATACGGCCGCCCGTGCAATAGCCAACTCCATTATTTAAAGCAAAAAAATCATTCAAGTGATTTAAAAAATAAATTGGGAGTATGAATTCGAATATTTAATTATATTTTGTTACTAACGGCTGCAAGTTGAAGACGCTTTCCACTGGAAAAAAATCAACTATACTTTACTTTCAAATAAAACTTTGTAACTTCAGCCAAAATTTGGAGACCAATTTAAAACTCGTGTATCAATTAATGGCTTAAAACTGAACATAAGTTTTAGAACTTCTGAACTTGAAAACAATATTTGTCTATGTAAAACAAGGCTGTCAATTAACCCAATGTCCATTGCATGTCTCGAACGAAGTGACATTTTTTTTGCGGGGCTCTAACAAAGTGACCTATTTTCCTAAACTTGGGAAGACAAAACTAATCGGCATTTGAACCAGAAATTACCAGAAGGAAATCAATAGCTACGAGAAAACAGAATCAGAACCCCAACAAAAAAGAATCATAATGAGTTGAGAGAATCCAACTGACCGGCACTCTTGCCTTTCACTTGAACGGCAGGTTACAACTGCTACCACCAACCAACCCTGAAACAAAACTGTTGTGGTGTCTATTACATCATGATGCAAATGCAACATGGCAATGCTCTAAAGAGTCTAACACTCTAACTAGATCGTCCACGCATCACCACAACTGCAAGATCATGTACATGAAACAGGACAGAGTAAGAGACAAGAAGGATGCGGCAGCTGGAGCTTCAGCATTGGAGTCCGTATCAGTCGAATCGACATCAGGTGGGCTCAATCCTCCAGTGCCCGGTGGTGACTTAGACGTAGTTCTCGGAGTGGAGGATGTTGAACCTGGTGCTCCTGATTGGCCCGCGGTGCTGCAAACAAGAATTACAATGATCAAAAGGCGAAAGAATAGTTCCCTCTGTGCGCACCGCGCAGCTGTGTGCACGTTCGTTCAAAAAAAAGAATTACAATGATCAATATGATTCTGTTTTAGCAATGAAGGTATAAACTCTGATGCATAAATCATAATAATATTGGAAGAACTACACAAAGAATTTTGTCATCAGACTAATACAATTGAAACAAACAGAGCTACATATAAATCACATCGAGTTGTTTTTGTCAACTCTTTATAAATGTAGATAAAATGATTTATGGTTCACCCGCAATCAAGTCTTCATTGAAAAGCTCTAAACTATCTCTTATTCAATAGATTATTTGTTAACATCACTGAAAATGCACCGCATTTTTAGAGCAACAGTACTTCCCCATGTTCAATGCTCATGGTATCCAATTAGGTATTCAATCGAAACCAAAACAATGAAGTATAAAAAAACGAAACCAAAACAACCATGGAAACATGATTCATGCCCTGCAGTGTCTTCATTTTTATTTCTCTTTTGCATTAAAAAAGATCTATTAGTTCTACATCCAAGAAACAATTTTTTTAGCACGATCAATTTACAGGAGCAAGAGCCGGCATTCAGTTCTCGTTGGACAAAAATACTGTGAATTCATGGTGTTTACTGCTCAGTATCCTAACAAATTATGTGTATCCATATGTAAGACACCAACTAACAAATAGAATAACCACTATTTAAATTGGACACAATAACATAAAACATTCTCTCCCAACAATTTATGGCCATCTGTTCCACCAAAATGCATGTTAATTTATTCATTACTAGAAGTAGTGTTATGCTTGCTGATCAACTTTGTCCTTAAAATTAGGCCGACATTTCCAAGTATGCAGGTTGAAGATTTGGTTGATGAAAAATATGAATACTTTGAAGGCTTAGCAGCTAACCATCACAAATGAGTGGTGCATCCATGCTGTTGTACATGTCTTTCGTAATTTTATATGCTACATGCCTATTTACTTTAGTTATGTTGAATTTCTACAAGATAAAATAAGTTATGTAGTGAATCAATGAAGTTATAATAATTAGAAGTTTACATTGCCTGCATCATTTCTGCACTTCTTGAAATGGAGGCTAATATTATGTCATGCATTTACCTTGGAGATGAAGGGTAGGTGCATGATCCATAACCTGAAATACAAAAACACAAATTGAATAAGCTGATACCCCACATCCTTGTAAGACTTGTGAGAAGATTTTGCAAAATGTGTCACTAAAAAATGGGACAGGGACGAGCGAGGGGCCAAAAAAGGGTACAACTAATGTGCTCTAGCTGCAGTCACGCACGTAATGGTTATATTGCACATGCCAATGCCATATACAACACACATCCAATATATCTAAATGAACTTTAGTTTAACACTACAAAAGGAGAATAAAATATGAGCATAAAACAGCGTTATAATAAAGACAAATAAATGTACATACTATAGAGACACCTATGCCATGTGCGCAAAGTCGTTTTCATGTAGAATCAAGCTATATTAATTCGTCTGATCGGTCATATCCCCTTTTGCACGTCCTGCATGTAGACAATTTTTGAATTCCACCACATCTTCTAGATTTCATAGTTCAGACAAAGATGTGATTACATTTAGTTGGAGTTTTTTTCAGTGAAAAGTTCGTTTCAAGAAAAACATTAGTCAACAGCGAACAGCCACAATGACTACAAATTACATTCATGTAGTATATATACATGATCATATCGAAGTACATATTAGAAATCAGTACACTTGAAGTCCTCTGACGAGGAACCTCTCGTAATCTGACCATCTAACAAATATACCACAATATATAAGAGATAGGCTCACCCTCCCGAATCGTAATGAAACTATGTACAATTTACTGTGCATACTTATTAGCTTATTTTACCCCATTGCAAACGAGTGAGTCCTTAGGGACGAAGCTAGCGCCAAATTGACCATGGTGTACTATTTAAGGGACAAGTAAAAATTCTCAGGAGTATACGGTAATTTTGAGTCTAGTTAGTGGTAGATTTTTTTATCCTGGTGGGATAACGTGGCGTCGACCCTCCTTCAACAGTTGAACGTAAATGTGAAGGCGAAACTGAGAATAAACATGTGTGACCCAATTTACAGCTGCCTCACGTTAAGTGTGCACATGCATGTGTTATACTATTATTATCTCGACCCGACACATCTCAAATGAAACAAAGCACTCTGTTTAGCACGAAGTTGCCCTTATTTGGTTCCATAGTAATGCTCTCACCCACGACATGGACTACGTAAAAAATGCCTCTATAGGTTATTGATAATATCAAATTATCAATGCAGTTTCCCGCAAAAAAAAATATCAGTGCACTTCACTCACTCTATTACTGAGTATCCTCATGCACCCCTGAAAATTGATCCAAGAGAGAACACTCTTTTGATATAATATCTCACACCAACACGAAGCAACTAGGCAGTTTCTTTTCGCACTCATGATTTCCTCTTATCAAATCGATACTATATTCTTCATACGAAAGAAAATAAATTATGTGAGAAATAATGAAATTAACCCAAAGGTCCTAATTGAAAAGAAAAGCAACCGGCAGTTTAGCAGAGTATGGTTGCGCCCCAAAGCAAAAGAGACAGAGGACGTACTCCAAGACCGAACACAAAAGCAAAAAAGCTAAAGGGACGCCGGAGACGGGATTGATAGCTAGTCGCACAGATACGGCAACAGGAAAAGGGAAGCGCCGCACAGGGAAGAACATGAACAGGGCGGAAAGTGTACTGACTGGGGTCGGTGAGCGTGACGGTGGCGGTGCCGGCGAAGTCGCATGCCCCCGGCGCGGCGCGGGAGCGCTGGAAGATGGAGTTGAAGGCGTAGGAGGCGTGCGCGGCGAGGGTGTTGGGCAGGTAGCAGAGGCCGCTGGCCTGTATGGGTGCGCAGTCGGCGCCGCCGGCGGGTCCGCACGCGTAGTCCAGCGCCGACTGCAGCGCCTTGTCCGACGCCCCGCTCCGCGCGATGCACCACGCCGCGCCGGCCGGGCGCGCCGCCAGAGACGCCACGGCGACGACGAGCCACAGCGCCGCGGGGAGGCGCCCGCGCGCGCGCCGCATGTGGGTAGGAGGAGCGGAGGGCGACGGAGACGGAGACGGAGGAGGAGAGGAAAGGTGGTGAGAAGGGAATGTGGGAGGGGAGGGAAGGCGATGGGTGTGGGGATGTGGGAAAGAGACTTGGTGTGGGGCGGCAGGGAGGATCTCCTTCTCCCGCTCCTTCCTCCCACAAGCTACTTTCTTTATTTCCTTGGTTTGGTTTTCCTTTGCGTGGACGGATGGATGTCGGGTTGGGCTGAATTAGGCCTGGCAATGCATCGCTGTGCTGTTTCAGTTTTGTTGACGACGATAATGCCACCTTTTGTACTATATATAAACACCTTTCCTTCTAAGATGTGAGGCGTTTAATTTATTTTATTCCTACTCAAGTTTCTATTAACGCACCAACGTCTATCGATCAAATAAGGTTTGATCAAAACGAAAATTGATTCAGCAGCTATAATTTTGTAAATAAATTCTAAAACTTAACTAACACATAGTCCTTTCTCACTACAAGAATAACTCACATCCGCACCCCTCATATGCCTCGGTGCACTCAAGATCCGGTGCTAATGTAACGTTAGCACCGGGTGCGAAATTGGGACGCCCTCGGGAACCTTTTAGCACCGGTTGGTGTTACCAACCGGTGCTAAAGGCCCCGACCCTTTAGCACCGGGTCGTAACATCAATTGGTGCTAAAGGGTCACCTTTTAGCACCGGTTGGTGTTACGATCCGGTGCTAAAGGTCTTTTAGCACCGGGTCGTAACACCAACCCGGTGCTAAAGGGGGTGTCACATGCTACTACAAAACAAAAGAATCTTTTATCTCATCACATGTGCTTTGTAGATGAGATGGTTAGGTGGGTACGCGCGAGCCAAGAGGTCATGAATTCGAATCCCCGCAGCAACGCACATATTTTTTGGGAGATCTGCCATACATAATAATTTTACAAAAAAAACCCATCTACAATCTGTTGTCTACTCATCTCTCCGCCGTTGCCCTGCCTCACGTATGTCGAGCATGACGAGACCACGCTGTGATTTATCGCCACCATCGATGGGTATGACCCAGCGGGTGTCCGTGTGCACGCTGCACCAGGGATTGTGGACGGAGTGAAGCAACCAAAACTCATGGAAATTTGAGTAAGGATGGAAATAAATCGGATACGTATGGAATCAGATTCGGATAGTATCTTTTACCACATTTTACTTCGAATATGGATACATATTCGGATATTCTCGGATACGAATACAAAACGGATGTCTCGGATTCGGATACATTCGGATATTTTATTTTCTTTTGTGATAACAATTATCAAGTACCAATTTATGTTATCCATAGTTTTAGAAAACAATATCATCATGAAACATATAAATAAAGATCAAATATAGTATGTGTAGGCAAGAATCACCGGTTAAAAATATATTTTTTATAGAAATAATATTTAAATAAATCATATAAAATGATTTATATTAATAAAATAAGTAAAACAAAGTATTTGAGTGTAATTTATATAGATAATATATTAGTTTGAAATTAAATCAAAATAATATAGCATGGTTTGAATATGTGTTTACTCTACATGAATATAGATAATACCGGATATTTCATCCATATCCTTATTTATTTCGAATACAGATATGAATTTGGATATATCCACTTTATGTACCACATTAAAAATGAGTACAAATACGGATATCCATGTTTACATTTTAGCGGATACGAATACCGGATAATTTGGATAACCATTTTACAGTTTCCATTCTTAAATTTGAGGGAGCTCGTGGATTTGGAGGAAAGAGGAGAGAGAAGAGGGGATGGAGAGAGAAGGGAGAAGTGAAACCCATGAAGAAAACACGCCAGCTAGAAACCCAAGGGCCAAGGGGGTATCAGGTATGTACCTGATCAACCACTTTAAATAGATTATTAGGGACCCATCTCTGTATTTTCGTAATATATGGATTTTAATGAGAATAGCCTAATAATTTAGAAACCACCCCAATATCATTTATGGGAACGTGGGCGCCCATGAGATTCTTATTTCGACATAAGTACTCTTTCTATTTTTTTCTGAACGGAACAGCATGCAAAGAGATTTTCTGTAATTTTTGTTAGAAGAAGGAAGAAAAACAAATGGAAACAAACCCATAGACACAACGACTAAGGCCTCACCCTAGGCCAAAGACCACTAGAAAGCGAGAAACCAACCACCACTAAAACAAAACCAGAAAAAACAGGGTGAGCTAAAAACGGCTAAACAAAACACAATACAACTGAAAAAATAACTGTTTATGTAGGTGGTGGTCGATGTCACCGCTGCCCTCTCCAAGTTTGAGGCCCTTTGATATGTTTGGAAATCTTCGTGTAGATCGGTACTCTTTTTAGAGAGTGGTCAGTAATCCTAGCAAAGCATCACTTCTCTTATCACATTTTTATTTATATACCAAACATAGTTTATGTCACATAATTCATAGTTTTACAATACAACTACATACTCCATTATTTCAGTTTACATCTCAAATTTCTGCTGTACCACACTCGATCATGTCGATCCAGCTTGACTAGCTATTGCAAGATACATTATATTATTTTACAGGTCACGTTTCTTGGCGATCGCTTTTAACGGAGTAGCCATAGAAATCACAAGTCCAAATTTCTCCGTCATATCAACACCTTTTTCCATGATCTCCTCAGGAAGTGCCCAATCAAATTGATGCAGCAGTGACGCAAGAATCAAGTGGACTGTTCTATATGCTAGCGGCAACCCCAGGCAAATTCGGCGCCCTCCACCAAACGGAATTAGCTTGCAGTCCTTACTAGTAAAATCAATGTCTCCGTCCATGAACCTTTCAGGCATAAATTTATCCGGATCAGTCCAGACGTCAGCGTTCCTGTGAACTGCCCATATGTTGAGTATTATGGTGGTTACTTCAGGAATGGTGTATCCTTGTACTTGCACTGTGGCTTCTGCCCGGTAAAACGTCGTCGCGACCGAAGGATAAAGTCGAAGCACTTCTTTTACCACAGCTTGAAGGTATGGAAGTTGGGCGATATCAGTCTCCTCGACTTGTGCTTTCTTGCCAAGAACTCTGCTGAGCTCCTCCTTCGCCTTCTCCATCACTTGAGGGTTCTTTAGTAAAGCGGCCATTGCCCACTCGATTGTGGTTGAGCTTGTATCTGATCCCACAACTAACATATCCTGTGATGATAGATTAACTGACGGACATTAGTGTTTTGAATTAAGCAAAGATTAACAACTGAACATTACATGATGAGTTAATAATAACATAATTTGTTCTCTCGGATGTGTTAATAATTTTTTTTTCATATGGCATTCATTCAAAGACTTTTGTATTGTGATCGCTTGTAAATAATGAAAGTTAATCATATTAATTTGATCATTGAAAGTTTGAAACTCGTAAACAGAACGGAGCAGAGTTGAAAAGCATGCATGGGCCTACCGTAAAAAGTCCCTTGATTGTTGAGCGATTGATCGTAGAGCCCTCCTGCTGCCATTCGTGTTCCTTGTCAAGCACCGCGTCTAGCATATCATTCTTGGGCGGCTCACCAGCCTCCCGGTCGAGCAGCCGCTGCGCGAACAACTCGTCCAGTATCTTCCGGGCCTGCGCGACGAGCGGCCCCATCCTGCGCCGGAGACCCTGCAGGTCGGCCGCGGCGATCGCCGGGAAGAAGTCCGACACGTTCGGCGTCGCGGCCAGGATCGCGGCCTCTCTCACGGTGTCGCCGAGCCCACGGCCAAGCGCCGCCGGCGGCGGGCTCCCCGTGTCCAGGTCGACGGAGAACATCGTGCGCGACAGGATGTTCATGGCGGCGGTGAACACCGGGCCGCGGACGGCGACCGCCCCGCCGTCGCGCGCCGCCTCGCCGGCGACGTGGCGCACCATCTTCTCCACCTTCCGCTCCCGCAGCGGCCGGAGCGCGCCCAGCCGCGCCGGCGCGAAGAGTTCCGCCGCGCAGAGCCGCCGCAGCGCGCGCCACTTGGCGTGCGGCGGCAGCGCGATGGAGTTGGCGCGGTGGCCGTTGGCGAGCCACACGTCGATGATGGGGCGGTCGGCGAGGTCGGCGTTGTGCCGCTGGAGGACCTCGCGCGCGGCGGCGGACGAGGAGACCACGACGGCGTGGACGACGCCGAGCCGCAGGGACATGACCGGGCCATGGCGCGAGGCGAGGCGAGCCAGGGAGCAGTGCGAGCCGCCGCGCCCGATGGTGAGGAGGTTGCCGACGACCGGCAGCGGCAAGGGGCCCGGGGGGAGGCGGCGGCGCGCGCCGGCGACGAGCTGGAAGGCGTACGTGGAGATGACGATGAGGACGAATGACAACACTATTGCTAGCAGGAGGGGCGCCATGGTTCCGGCTATACCTAGCAGGCTAGCTAGCAGTCAAAGCAGCTAGCTGGTTGATCATGCCCGGCGCTGAAGCTCCCGTCTGGTCTATTTAAGCACCACTTTGTCGCCCCGACGGCACGTAGAACCAATGAGCTAAAACTACAACTTTTAAAATTCCAGCTGATAAGCTGTTGTCATAGCAATAAAGCAATATGCATAACTACCATCAATAAATGAATAAATAGACCTATCTTGCATTGCAAAAACCTCTTTATTGATCCCGTATTCTGAAATCTCTATCTCTATTTTCATGTTGTGGTTTTTAGGTAAAATGAACTAAAAGTTCATATACTTATGATTTGCACAAGTGAATATACCACCTCCATTCTTATAATAAATATATAATACTAGCAAATACGTCGAGAAAAAGACCATTTGACGCAACCCTAACTCAATAAACACGGCTAAAACTGGTGTGGTAATTTAATTTAATCTACATCAATTATTTATAAATAGGTTTTAAATTTGTGCGCAAACAATTTTAAGGAAAAAGAACACCTCGTGGCATTATTCCAGTGCACGCCTCTAATTAACCAAGATCTTGCAGCGCATTATTTACCATCCGTGGAATTTATATTTGGTGGAGGCAAATCAAGCACAATAATTTAGTATAGGTGATGAGGAAATCTACTACTATAATAAAACTGAACAGGCTAACCGCGACCGCCTCCTATCGTCGTTCCGCCTTCGCGTCTCACGCCTGCGACGTTGTGGCCGTCAAAAACGAATTTTAACGCCTGCCATCGACACCTCGATAACCGGAACGCGCGCGCTCCGTGTCGAGGCCCAGGCCCCCCTTCGTCGCCCTGCCACTATGCCTCCGTCCTCCAATTCGTAAGAAGCGCTGTAGAACACACGTTTGCTTCGTCGCCCTGCCTGAACGCCCGAGCCCCGCTCTCGCAGCGTAACGTACGCCCGCAGCCTCGCTCCTTCCTTTTCCCCCAACCCTACCTAAATCGCGCAGCGCGCCCTCTAGCATCCACCCGCCCTGCCTGGCCAGGCGTCGTCGTCGTCGCCGGCGACGGGCGACGAAACGGCCCCGCTCTTCGAGGGGTAGTACGTACGCATCTCTTCTACGCCGTCATCGTGTTGCACTGATTTTGTGTCGATCCAGTGGGGAACGCTCGATCAAGCGGACTCGTGTTCTCGCGTCGTGGCCAGATGCCGGTGTCCCCACACCGCATCTCCACCAGCTATATATAAGCGGGTTCCATCCAGTCGTGTGTCACTGCCTCTCCACGACCCGTTCCTGAACCAGCTCCGATCCTGTAGTCCGCGTCCACTGGACCTTCTTGACGATGCCGTGTCGTGCGGCCACGGACACTGCCCCGGCTCCTGCTGCCTTCGAACTAGCTAGATCCGCAGGGAGGCCCCTCTCGTGCCGTTTGATTCTCTGTATCCAAGCTATAAGTGCTTACTGTAGAGGTTGGAAATTTGTGTGCATAGTTGATCTGTTGATGCATCCCTTATATGTTACCACAGGAAGGGCACCATTCACAGGAAGACCACCTTTAAGGCTAACTTTGGCAGAAAATGAAGGTGATGTGATTGCTAAGGTAATTCTGTTTGCTACATCTTTCCTCCAGACCTTGCTATTGATCTATTGTGCTTCATAGTTTTGTATTAATTGGACCTGACAATATGTGTTGTTCTCTGCTGTTGATTTACCGACCTGACACAGGTGAAATTATTGGGCTTCACATTTTAGGTTTGCATACTGCCGATCTCATGCATGATGCTTCAAATGTCATTGCCCTAGGAACTCGTGTTCAAGTGTTAATTTATTTGTTTTTAACTTCTAAGCAATCAGATATCTGATAATATATTGTATATTGAGCTACTAGCAAATTGGCTTGGGAATTGGGATAACATGAGGATGGAGACTATAGTTTGGAAGGTCCAATAATCTCTATGCAAGATGTCATTATCCTAAATAAATGAGTCTCCTCTTGTCTAGATCTCATGGAAATTGAGGTTCTGTACTTAAGAACACTATATAGTTGAGGATTTGTTCACCTATAGGAATTGTTATCACTTTGAGAGGTTAAGCGGCTTGGCTTAGGCTTTGTTTGGATGTAGATATTCAGGTGGAGGAATTGCATTGGGTAGGAATGCCAAAGTTGAGTGGAAATGGAAATGTCTTTCAATGCTAATGCTTCTGTTTGGATGTCTGTTGAATTGGTACTTGGAATCAAAGAATAGTACCTAATTCCAATTCTTGTTTGGATGCACAAACCATTTAATTGTATATTTTGAAGAGTTTGAGTATTATACAATGTTGTACATGTATGAAAATGTACTTTCTATAGCTTGTGGATATACTGGAATAATTTTATCACTTTACAAATAGAAAAATATTTTTTTAAAAAAACAAGAATATTCTTTAAAAATCTAAAAGTAGCAGGAATATTCTAAAAACTATAAAACAGTAGGAATATTATGAAAAAACGTGAGAAAAATATTAACAGCAGGAATATCAAAGCAGCCATTATATTGGCAATACCATAACAACATGTGCTAGGTTTCTTATTAGAAGTGCCGACAACAGAACGAAAAGGTTGTTTGTCCATTATAGAAGCACCTAATTAGGATATCAAGTTCTCAATTACTACAAGCATACATAAGCTCCCTCAACTACCATTCTTCTCGTTCAACACCATCGGCATGGTCTGTTGAGGCAGAGACAGTGTCTTAGTGGACTTCAAAGCATCACTAAATGAGTTCTTCATATCTCCGAGCATGACCAGAATGGCTTCACCGGTTCTCTGCCTCTTTTGGGGCAAATCTGATGATGAATTATGGGCTTGCTCACGACGAACTTGAACTCTTAGCACATGTTTGGGCACCATCACCATCTGATTGCATCCCAATTAAGAAACAACTCAAGATCTGATATGTGATCTGACATAGTGTAACTACAATGCACATGTATCATTTGTAAGAAAATAAATCTAGAAATAGCATCCAAATACCATGCCATACAACAACACATCATGTCATACAACAACTCCACACCAACTAGAGAACGCATACTGTCAATTTTGCCCTGAATAGCAACCAACAGCAGAGAAGCAACCTGAAAAAAATGCAGGCGGGAGAGGGTTAGGGTTAGGATTTCTATGTGTGCAATTGGTAGGCATCATATATAGGTCTGCACATATGAGGGATTGGAAAAGCAGGCAAGTAGGATGCCACCGACTCAAAGCTTGTAGGAGTCATGCATGAGGAGGCGTGGGAAGCACGAGGATTTGGGGCAGCGTGGACCGGCGGGGAGAGGGAGATGGCAGAGAAAACAACTTATTTAGGAAAACAACTTATTTAGTATAAAGGATTAATTTCTCTGGTGCCATTATAATTTTTAAAAATTGGAAAAATGCCACTGTTAGTGACTGGGGTAGTCCCCACCTGTCAGTGACACACCAATGACATATTTCCAAACTGTGAAAATTATAATGGCATGAATCTAACTAGCCCTTAGGATAATGCCTAAGTATCTGCCGATGTTTTACCATCGACGTACCTGCCGAGGGGTATCCCAGGGTAGAGAGTTTGTGGAGATCGTCGGACCTAGAACTTGATGGTTAACGTGAGGACACAAGACACAAGGATTTAGACAGGTTCAGGACGTCAGTGTAGCGTAATACCCTATGTACTATATGGGAGATTGTATATTGTATTGTCCATAGTCTCCTCTCGTCTGGTCTGGTCTCTACCAAACTAGGGACCCCTACCCTCCTTTATATATCCCAGGGGGCAAGGTTACATGGCTAGTCTCCTAGTCGGTTACAATGTGGGAGTCATAGTAGGAGTACGAGTAGTTCTACTAGGACTCCGTCTTCTTTCTTGAGGGTACCCAGGGATCCATATCCCACAAGCCCCCGAGTGCTTCATAGCCAAACAACAACCATCCTTCGAAGTAGTCTTTCACCGAGTGCTTGTAGTTACTGAGAAGCTATTGAGAGCTTCACATGTGTCTTGAATAAATATGCTCATAGAAGGTGAAGCATATATGCTTAGCCCCCGAGCCTCAAGCTGATTATTAGCTAATTAGAATAATCAGGTCGATGCTCTTGAAAAAATCTTCGAATCTTTGTCTTGAAATGATCAATAATAGGCACCAAAAAAGTGTATCCCCTAAGTATAGCCTCGAGCGTCGAAGCGAACGGTTCTTCATTCGGTCAGAGGGTGAAGAACATAATCCTCAAAGCAGCTTCCATGTAGATATCCAAGTACCGACCGGTGCCAGTGCTCGGTTAGTCATCGAGTTGTCGTAATATGCAAGCACCGACTAGTTTAAAGTACTCAGCTGACATTGTAGTGCCGCGTCATTAGAGTATCGACTAGTTTTGGTACTCAGCTTCAAGTCCTGACTTGTGTTGTGTAGCTCCCGAGCCTTAAGCGACTAGTTGAAGTACTCGGCTGGCATTATGGAGCCGCATCATGCGAGAATCAACTAGTGAAAGTACTCGGGTGGCTTCATAGCGCCATGGAGAGCAGAGGTGGTGCCAGGTCCATGTGAGTATTTAGCTGTCCACCTTGCAATTTAAATACATAGGATGAGTAGTATCCAATCGAAAAATAGTAACCAAAGAAAATAATAACATATTATAATGCATGTTTAAGCTTTCTGCTCGTTGCTCTTGTTAGACTCTTAACCACTCGAGCAGTAGCCTTGTTACGTTTAAACACTTGGTCCTGCTTAACCATAGCCCATAACGCAAAGACTTGTGTCTTCTTGGACGTGTAGGTGCGTAGGTGTCGCAAAGGAGCCGAAGTTTCACGAATTAAGGTGCATGCTATTGAGTGGTGTTGGTCATTAAGAGTGAAGAGAAATAATAAAGTAGTCGGTGATGACTTTTCTCCTTTTGGAGAGGTCGCGCGAGGGTTTGTCACCCATCGGCAATGATATAGCCCTCGAGAGCTATTGCTGTCGAGGGACATACCAAAAAAGTAGTAGGATGGTGTAGCCCCGAGAGCTATTGCTGTCGAGGGATGTACCTAGAAAAGTAGTCGATGATGGTGTAGCCCCCGAAAAGCTGTTGCTATCGAGGGACGTACCCAGAAAAGTAGTCGGCATATTTGCCAAGCATGTATAGAAAAAGACGATGAAATTATTATGAAGAAAATAATTATTAAAAGTGACTTAGCTTGATTCGCGTTGTAGTCGAAGTAGTCGTCATGCACGATGAGGTGGTTGTCGGTGAAGCCGAGTAGTTGGGACATGTCCTTGACTAGTTCTTGATCTTGCGGGACTCGTTCCCAAGTGGTTCCGGGTCAAACCAAGTAGTCGAGGTAGTAGTTGGTGTGTATACAACAGAACTTGGAACCTTGATGCAGCGAATCGTGCGGTCCTGCTCCGTGTCAGAGTCAGCGAGTAGTAGGATGCCCGGAGTCAATCTGTTGATCGAATCTGAAGTCGATGTAGAGCTTCTTGCTGAGCCGATCGAACATTAGACTCAATCTCACTGAGTAGACCGATTTTGTTGATGATTGGTCTATCAAGCTCACCCATTGATCGCTGCGATTTGCCCCACGGTGGGCGCCAATGTCGATGTTTTACCATCGGCATACCTGCCTAGGGGTATCCCAGGGCAGAGAGTTGGTGGGGATCGCCAGACCTGGAACTTGATGGTTAACGCGAGGACATAAGACACAAGGATTTAGACAGGTTCGGACCGTCAGTGTTGCGTAATACTCTACGTCATGTATAGGAGATTGTATATTGTATTGTCCGTATGCCTAGGGGTATCCCAGGGCAGATAGTTTGTGGGGATCGCCAGACCTGGAACTTGATGGTGAACGCGAGGACACAAGACACAAGGATTTAGACAGGTTCGGGCCGCTAGTGTTGCATAATACCCTACGTCCTGTACAGGGGATTGTATATTGTATTGTCTGTAGTCTCCTCTCATCTTTTCTGGTCTCTACCGAACTAGGGACCCCTGCCCTCCTTTATATATTCCAGGGGGTAAGGTTACATGGCTAGTCTCCTAGTCGGTTACAATGTTGGAGTCCTAGTAGGAGTACACGAGTAGTTCTATTAGGACTCGGTCTTCTTTCTTGTGGCTACCCGGGGATCCATATTGTCGGTGTTTAGAAATCGTGGTCCCGACACCAACCAGAAATGCACTGTGTTCCTTCCCTTGATGGTTGATGCAGAAGATAACACGAGACACGGGTTTATCCTGGTTCCGGTCAGAAGACCGTACTTCCAGCAAGGCGGTGTGTGCGATGTATTATTCTGCACCGGACTGCAAGCAGTAGGGGGTACAAGCAGGTTGGGACGAGAGGCTAGACCTCCGAGTCCCGAATGATTGAGGTGGGGTGCCAATATCGTGGTCTATTCTGAGTGTATGCAGATTCTTTTTTTTCCTCCCTCTTTTTTGTTGTTTTTCTCCTGCTCGATCACCCCCTCCTTTTATAGGCCAAGGATGAGGGGTTACAGGAGCGTGTTGCTGGTTAGGCATCATTGTCGCATAGTAGTAGGAGTGGCATTAGGCGTGTTTCTCTGTTCTTGTTTGCTGTAGTCGATTCTTGTACTGGTGATGACGTCGAGGAGTGGTCTTGAGGATCCGGGGCATCCTTAGTGTGATAATGGCTCGTCCGTACATTACCTCGAGGGTCTCCCATGCCGGCGCACAGCTTATTCTGTGGGAAATCGCTGTGGGAGTCGGTGGCACAGGGAGTTAGAGTGACCCGGCCCTGTTCGCACGACGGCGACATGTCCGCACAACTCCGGGGTTGGTCGCATAGTGCTCGGAATGGCCCGCCATACCTCTGTCATCCTGAGCTCTTCTCCTGCTGTGTGCTCGAGGGTCTCTCCGTCCGACGGAGGTCTTCGAGTCGTCGGAGTTGGCAGTACAGGAGCTCGGAGTGACGGGCTCTGCTCGCACAGTGTCCGCCTGTCCGCACAGAGCCTCGGTTGGCAGCACAGTGACGGGAGTTGGTGGACACGATGGGAGGAGTCGTGGCCGTCAGGGCAGTATGGCAAGAAATCTGCTTTTTGACTTTGTAGGCATGGTGGCAGAGGGCGCCATTTAATGTTCGTTGGAGTGAGGGTCTCGACCGAGGCGGAGCTTTCCCCGTTCCGTGTGTTGCTCGAGGCTTGGTCCCCAGTCCTCGATCGAAGCGGAGTTCTCTGATTCGCTCGAGGGGTCGGTGCCCTCGAGCGAAGCGGATATTTTTGGTTCGCGTCGAGGCATGCCGCGGGGCGTCTTGGCTGGGCCTTCAGTCGTTGCTGGGCCGCGGGCCTTAACTTCCGCTTTCTTTTTCCAGTTACTTGGACAAGATTGATGTTTATTGGGGCGGTTCTCTCATAGCTTTGGGTACCCCTAATGATCGCCCCCAACAGTAGCCCCCGAGCCTTTGTTGGAATATGTTTTAATCCGACAAAGGCTCTTCGTCGTGGGTTCTTCTGACAAGGTTTTCCTTGAAGAATTCCGCTGGGTGCGCGCTAGCCCCCGAGGCCTTGGAGGAGTGGATATACTCCTGCAAGTGCTTATCAGCGTTTCGCGCCTTCGTGAGCTACATCACGTGTCGTCTTCAAGGAATTCGATCTTGTGGTGCTAGGAGCCCCCGAGCCTTGGCCCTAGCAAGGTCGATTAGGGGCGGTTCTTGACTTTGAGTTACGACCCTCGTCGCCCCGTTTGTGGGGAGGAGGGGTGACGCAATCCATGCTTCCCTTGAACGGGCTGCGAGTCATGGATGCCTCTGTGAGCTGTTAGCGGGTAATTCAAGTGGACATCCGTGCCTCGTTCGATGGAGGCCGGCTCGTGGTCCGGAGACATGTCTCATAAGAGCACTTGTGGAGGTTTGCTAGGCAGGGCTCGACCCCGTTCGTTTGGGGTCGAGGGCTCGTTGCTCTCCCTCGGTGGGATCCCTCGACTAGCTGCCTCCATCATGGCCTTGAATATAACATGAAGGGCACCCTCGAGTTTCGTGCTCGAGGATAAGCTCGATCGCGCGTGCCCTCGGTTATCCCTGACTCTGTTAGATCTGAGGTGCCTGTCGAACCCTCGAGGGGCCAGGACTTCGAACCCCTGATCAGTAGGGCCTCGAGGAGAGGTAGCTTACCTCGGAAGCCTTTTGGCTGGCCTCGAGCATTTATTTCCGTAGTTGTGGGTGACGTGGTGCGGAGTACACGAAGTGGGCGCGCCTTTTTAGGCGGAGCGGAAGAGACGTGGGCAGTTACGCTGCGACGTGTCACCTAGATTTTGCGCGTAGTGGTTATTCCAACTCGTGGGGCCCAGTCGTCAGTTGCTGTGGTGTCAATCGTATCGGATGCATTTTTTACGCGGCCGGGGTGTCGGTTGCGCTTCGCGTGATACTATAAATAATGGACAAGGGGAAAGGATTAGCTTACCCAGCCATTGCCTTCCGATTGCATCTACTACTTCCAAGCGCCGCCGCTTTTCGCCTTTCACCTTTCCGCGCACAAGACTTCGTCCTTTTCGCCGCCACCGTTCGCCATGGTGACCATCGTCGACCCTGCCCCGTGGAGCCCTTCCATCGCCACCGATGCCTATCTCGCCGGGCTGGTGGACGCCGGGGTGCTGCCGGCGAACAGCAACCCAGACGAGCCGATGTGGATCGCGCCACCATCCAACCACCACGAGCCTTCTCCGCGGGAGGGCTTTGTGGTGAGCCTGGCGAGACTTCACGAGCGGGGGTTCGGGATCCCGGCTTCGCCGTTCTTCCGCGGGTTGTGCCTCCACTACGGCGTGGAGCTCCACAACTTTGCCCCCAACGCCATCTCGCAAGCGGCGGTCTTCGTCGCCGTTTGTGAGGGGTACTTGGGGATCGAGGCTCACTGGGACCTATGAGTTCACCTTTTCCGGGGTGAGCTCCATACGGCCGTAGGTGAGTCTCGGGGGCTCCGTCGGGCGGTCCACGCCGGGGGCCTTACCCTGCAAGTTCGGGGGCAGCGGAGCAGATTGTACATCCCGTCGACGATGACCTCCAACAACGTCGATTGGGTCAAGGGGTGGTTCTACCTTCGCAACGTCGACAACAAGCTGCCGGTGTACACCGGCAAAGTGCTGCGCGAGTGACCGGAGGCGTGGAGCTACGGAATTTCCCCCGCCGACCGTCAGGAGTGACTTCAGGTCTTCACCGACGCCTTTGTTGCGCTTTCGAGGGTGGGTTTGACTACGGCGGGAGTGATTGCAAACTTCAATCAGCGGTATGTACTGCCGCTGATGGAGAGGAAGCTGTGGCTCGACCAGCTCAGGGTGGATTCGCCCTGGCAGGGCTCCAAGATGAAGGAGGGGACCCTCGTCCTCGAGTACTGCTTGCACCGAGCACGGCGTGCCGTGGAGGTATCCAAGCTTGACTGCAAGGAGGAGGCCCTTTTCGCCGTCAAGATGCGCCCCGAAGCGGGGTTTCTACAATTTGTAAGTTCCGCTTTAAGTTTGATTTAGATTCAATTTTGCTTTCTACCCTCGAGATTATCTGATCTTTTAACTCTGAATTCTTTCTTCAAGGTTTGTCTCAAAAAGGGTACCGTTCTGCTCCTCCTCTTCGCGAGGTTCGTGCCGCAAACCGCCTTTCTGCCGAGAGGCAGAAGGCGCGGAAGGATGCGGCGAAGCAGAAGAAAGAGAGGAAGCGTTTGCGGAAGGCGGCGTACGAGAAGGAGTGCCGCCGTCAAACCAGGGAGGGGCGTCCCCCGCCTACCACCCCCGAGAGTACTCCGGAGGAGTCTTCCTCGGAAGACCTCGTGGAGATTCCGCCACCTACGCCGGTGGCGGCTGAAGTGAGTGCGCCCCCGAGGGGGCAACGCCAGGAGATCCCGTCTTCGTCACGGGATAGGGAGGCATCGAGTGGCCCAGCGCCTTCGACGGCGGGTGCCGCCCCCGCGAGTTCCGTGGTGGCGGCTGCCGCGGCTCGAGCTAGGAGCCCGTCGGTGCCTGGGGCTCAAAGCTCCGCAGCGGCGGGTTCGAGGCCCGCCAGCGAGACCCCGCCGTCGAGGGGTCGTGGTCGTTCGGGGGCTCGGCAGCCTTCGAGCAGCAAGAAGCACAAGCTTAGCCACCTCATCCGGGTTAGGTAAATCGCCATTCTTTTCACAGGCTTCATTTTCAAGTTTTTGTTCTGATTTTGTCGACTTGGTTTCTGTCAGCCAATCCGGTCCACCGGCGCCGCTCCCGTTGGCGCCGACGAAGGCTCTGAAGGTGTCGGCGCGCGCCACGCCTCGTTTAACAACACCGCCTTCATCCGGGGCACCCCAGGCGTCGGGGGTTGTGGCTCGGTACCGTGCGGCCCTTACGCGAGGGGCCGCCCGATCAAGGGAGGAGACGGCGGCTTGAGAAGCATCGGTGGTGGCGGGCGAGGAGCGGGCCAGGGAGACGCCCTTGGCCCTCCCCGTGGAGGATGTGGCCCCCGCCGTTGCGTGGGTGACAGAGACCTCCGTGCCGGCCGAGGGCACGGGGGTGGTGGAGGGTGCGGCCCGTGGTGAAGACGCGGGTCAGACCGCAGCGGGAGGCAGCGGTTCGGCGGAGGTCGAGGAGGTGCCAGGGGCCGGCTCCGCAATGATGACCCTCCCGGCCACCCTCGACGGTGGTCAGGAGGATGAGGAGGAGGATGCTCCAAGATTCCGTGACGGGACCTGGAGCCCTTGGGAGGAGAGGGCCATGGGCACCCTGCCTGGCATTCCGGCCTTCGAGGCCTGGCGCAACTTTGGGCTTGGTCGTCGCGGCGTCCCGCCCGGCCTGGCCAAGGCTGCTGAGGCCGAGCGCCTCCTATGGGAGGAACAACAGGCCCTGGGGACGACGGTCCAGGAAGCCCTGAAGCAGGTCCTCGAACTCCACCTTGGTCGGGGTTTGGACCTGCACCGGGTAAGTGCCTTAATAACTAATTTTGTCGCGCGTTTTGCGTTTCTCCCCCTTTTTTCACTTTCATTTATCGTGTTAATAACAGGATCTAAGGGAGATGGCTGGGCAAAAGGTCGCCGAACTTGCTGATGCGCACGTCGAGGTGAATCAGCTAAGGGAGGCCCTGAGCCACGCCGAGCGGGAGCGCCTGTGCGAGAGGACACTCGCCGTGGAGACGGCAGAAGAGGTCCTTCAGCAAGGGAACGAGCTCCATCGGCGGACGCAAGCGCTGGCGGCGCTCGAGGGTGAGCTTCAGCAGGAGCGTGCCGCCCTTACCGAAGCCCGGGGGAAGCTGCAGTAGCGGGACTCGGCGCTTGCCGTGGCTGAGGCCCAACCGAAGACCCAGGGCGAGGCTATCGACCTGCTCACCGTGGCGGTGACGGAAGGAGATGACGCCATCACGGAACCACGGGCATCGGTCGAGGCCCAACAAGGAGAGATGGCGACGCTCCAGCAGGAGGCCAGCACTGCCCGGGAGGCCCTCGCCGAGAAGGAAAAGCTGGTCGAAGGTAAGTCTAGTATGAACTTACCCTAAATTTAAATTAGAGTTTTCAAAGACTTATCTGATTTTGGTGTTGGGCTTTCAGAGGTGCGGAAGGTGGCGGAGGAGACCTCCTCACAGGCGGAGTCGCTCCAAGTAGCTTACTCGAAGGCCCAGGAGGACCTCGAGGAGCTACGGGAAGTAGCCCTTGCCATCTGTAAGGAGGTCGAGGGGCCAAAGGCCCTCGAGTCCCAGTCGGGTAGCTCAGTGGCCAGCCGTCTAAGGGCCTTGGGCGGTTGCGTTACCGAGCGCCTGAAGGGGGCCCTTCTACTCGGCATACAGAAGACCCTCGGGGTGATCTCGATACACTTTGTCGTGGACCTCGAGGCGGTCAGCGGTGGTTACGTGGTGGCGGACGACCTCGATGACGATGCTGCGCTGGCCGTCGTGGAGAGTGCAGATGCTGCTGCCTCTGGGCCTGCTGCCACCCTCGCGGGAATCTTCGAGAGCGACCTCCTTCCCGATGCTGAAGACGAGGAGGATGCCACCCCCGAAGACCTCGAAGACCCCGCTCCCTGAGTAGTTTTTAGAGATTTTTTATGTAATAAGCACTCTAGTGGTTCAAACAATTTTATGTTTTTGAGATGCACATTCGAGTCTTTATTTGAATTATGGTTTCTTTATCACGTTTATTTCGATGAATTTGCAAAGGACTTGTCGAGGAGGGTATCGTTCATAGAGCAATTTTAGCGTAGGGTGACGAGGGGGATGCCGTATCCTTTCGAAGGCGTAGGCGGTCCCTCGACTCGTCCGACCCTTGGCCTCAATTATTCTATGCCTCGAGTTGCCTTTCGGCAAATACAGGAGATGGACGTAATAAAAGAATTTTTATAAAAACCTTTAAAATTGGGACAATTTTAGGAGGGGGTGCCCCCCGGATTAGCCCCCGAGTGAGACTTGGCTTGTTTCGATGGTAAGCCTAGTCTTACTCATTTTAAGGTCCTTTATATTTTTATTGATATAAGTACAAATGTACATGAATGCTTGAAAGCTTAAGGGTAGAAGTGACGTAGCTGTTGGATATTCCAGGCGTTGGCGAATATTTCGCCTTTCTCGTTTGCAAGCTTGTATGTGCCTGGCTTGAGGACGTCAGCGACGATGTAGGGCCCTTCCCATGGCGGTGTGAGCTTGTGGCGCCCTCGATTGTCTTGTCGCAGCCTTAGCACTAGGTCCCCCTTACTGATGTCTCATCGTCTAACCTTCTGGGCCTAATACCTTCGAAGCGACTGCTGGTACCGAGCCGAATGTAAGACCGCGACGTCTCAAGCTTCGTCTGCTTGGTCGAGTGAGTCTTCCCGCATTTGCTTGTTTCTTTCCTCTTGGTAGGCTCTGAGCCTTGGGGACCCATATTCCACGTCTGTGGGGAGGATAGCCTCGGCACCATAGACGAGAAAAAATGGAGTAAAACCCGTGGCTCTGCTTGGGGTTGTTCTGAGGCTCCAAATTACTGAAGGTAGTTCTGACACCCATTTCCCGCCGAATCTATTCAACTTGTTGAATATCCTTGGTTTGAGACCTTGTAGAATCATGCCGTTGGCACGTTCTACTTGGCCATTTGTCTGTGGATGCGCTACGGCCGACCAATCCACGCGGATATGGTGGTCGTCACAGAATTCCAAGAACTTCTTGCTGGTAAACTAGGTGCCATTGTCAGTGATTATCGAATTGGGGACCCCGAACCTGTGAATTATATCTGTGAAGAATTGCACTGCTTGCTCGGATCTAATGCTGCTGATTGGCCGAGCCTCGATCCATTTTGAGAACTTGTCGATGGCCACCAGCAGATGTGTAAAGCCCCCGGGTGCTGCTCGCATTGGACCAACAAGGTCTAGCCCCCACACGGCGAACGACCATGTGATGGGAACTATTTGCAAGACGTGAGTCGGGAGTTGGGTTTTACGTGCGTAGAATTGACACCCTTCGCAGGTGCGCACGATTTCGTTGGCGTTTGCAACAGCCGTGGGCCAGTAAAAGCCTTGGCGAAACGCGTTGCCCACGAGGGTTCGGGGCGCCGCATGGTGGCCGCATACGCCAGCGTGGATGTCTTGGACGAGCTCCCTTCCCTCCGGGATTGGAATGCACCACTGCAAAATTCCGGAGGGGCTGCGCTTGTACAATTCCTCATCGATTATGTGGAACGACTTGGATTTGATTACAAAATTGTTCATCCCCCTCTGATCCCCTCCTCACGATGCATATAGCGATCCTGGCTCAGCAGGAATATCTCACACGCCACACATGTTACTTGTGTCATTCTAGGCCGACAAAGCGAGTACTTTCCTTCCTGGGCCGAGACGACCTGCGAGGCTCATCGACGAGTGGAACGGCCTGGTCGTTGGTGTTGCTAACATCTCCCCCTCCTTTGCTTGCTGATTGTCCCCAAACAGCTGCTCTTGGAAATTGCTGCCGCAATGCCTCCAAATCCTCCCAAGTAGCTAAAGAAACAGGATGATTAGACCATTTAATCAATACCTGAGCAATCTGGTGCACGCCACGCATAACTGAACGACGCTGCAAGACCTTTTCAGGAACGCTCCATTGAAAACTCTGATCTGGCAACTCTGTTGTGACTTCGTGATGCTCACCAATTAACTTCTTTAATTGAGATACATGAAAGACTGGGTGCACTAAGGAAGCTTCAGGCAATTGCAGTTTATAGGCCACTGATCCCACACGAGACACCACCTGATATGGACCAAAAAACTTGAATGCCAACTTCTGATTTGCTCTTGGCGTCAGAGATGACTGAACATATGGTTGTGCCTTCAGGAATACCCAGTCCCCAACTTGAAAGGTTCTTTCAGTTCTTTGCTTATCAGATTGCTTCTTTATGCGGTCCTTTGCTCTCAACAAATGTTGTCGAACCAGATCAGTCATCAATTGCCTCTCACGAAGCCACTCAGACAAATCAGACACCTCCACAGTTTGGTCTACTGTTATACCGAAGTGTCTTGGCTCATGCCCATACACCACAAGGAATGGGGATTTGCCTGTAGCTGAATGCACACTTATATTATACCAGTACTCCGCTAGAGCCAACAATTGGTTCCATTTAGCCGGACATGCATGGACAAAACAACGCAAAAAAGTCTCCAAGCACTGGTTAACACCAGGGGAGAAGCCACATTGTGGTTTGTGGGTGCCCAGACACCCACAAAAATTTAAAACACCACAAGTAAAAATAAATTTTCACCATGTTCGCAGATTAAATTTTCACATCTATAAGAGAAAGGCACCCTCTCTGACTTGCTCTAGCTTCGCCCCTGGTTAACACACTCAGTCTGACCATCCGATTGTGGATGATAGGCAGAACTCATACTAAGTTGCACATCGGCCAGCTTAAACAACTCCTTCCATAATTTGCTGGTAAAGATTCTGTTCCTATCAGAGACAATCACAGCAGGCATACCATGCAGCCTGTAGACTCGATTATGGAATAATTTGGCCACCGTAGCAGCAGTAAATGGATGATGTAAAGCCAAGAAGTGTGCATATTTAGAAAATGTATCCACTACCACCAGGACACAGTTATATCCACCCGATGTGGGTAACCCTTCAACAAAGTCCATAGTGATCACCTGCCACGACATATTCGGTACTTTCAGCTGCAACAAACCTAGAAGCTTAGTCCTGTCAGGCTTTGATTGCTGGCAGATCAGACAAAATCGAACAAAATCATGCACTGCGGCTTTCATCCCTTGCCATGCAAACAACTGCTTCAACCTTCTGAGTCACAGGAACACCAGAATGTCCACCCACCGCTGAAGCATGAAATGCCATCATAATTTTGCGCTGCAAATGAACATGTTTGCCAATCCAAATTCTATTGTTGTATCTCAGAATACCCTCCAATGTAAATTTTGGCACAGCCTGAGCATCCACAGCCAACTTAGATAGAACAGACTGAGCAAAACTATCTGAATTATACGAATCAACCACTTCTGATAACCACTGCGGAGTACAAGAAGATATCACACTGCATTCAACATTTGCAGGACTACGTCTAGATAAAGCATCAGCCACTCTATTATCCACACCTTTCTTGTAAATAATTTTATATTGCAGACCTAACAACTTTGTGAAAACTTTTTGTTGCCAACTTGTATGCAAACGTTGCTCAGACAACTGCACTAAGCTTTTCTGGTTAGTAAAAATATGGAACTCCCCATACTGTAAGTAATGCCGCCACTGATCAACAGCAGATAATATAGCCATATATTCTTTCTCATAGGTTGTCACAGCCTAAAATTTCCAAATTTTAGGATGTGAAAAATAACATAAATTAATATAATAATTTTCTCAAGATTCTAAAAATTTTCCAGGGTTTATATAATTTACATGGAATTTAGTGTAAGAAAATTTTGTTTCCAAATTAAATTTAAATAAATATAGGTATTAATAATGTGTGCAAGTTTTCAAAAATTTCGTTTAGAAGCCAATGGAAGTTTTCTAGATTTTTCTAGAAATTATTCCTATTTTTCCTAGCATAAATCCCAATTTTTGGGAGGTGCTAACAATCTTTTTCATGAGCTTCAAATACATTATTTGGGTTCCTCATGACCAAATCTATCTCTGGGATTTTTCCCCAGAATTTTGGAATTTTCTGAGTATTTTTAGCGGCTCAAATGATTTATCTAGAATATTCTGGATTAATCTTTGCATGGGAAAATAATATTCTGGAAATAAAAAAGGAAACCCTAAATCTACTACCGGGCCGAATCCTAAACCGAGCCCAGTTAGCCCAACCCGCCAAAGAGCTCAGCCCGGCCTGCTCCCTTCTATCCTCCTTTGTTTTGGGCCCCTATCCCCTCGGGCCAAGCGGGCGAGGCCCGATTCAGGCCCAAGATGGCCCAGCTCGCGAGCCGGCCGAGCTCCGACGACCCGACCCACTAGGCGCTGTGCGCCGCCGGCCGTCCTTGGCGTGCGCGCCACGGTCTCCTTGGCCTCCGCGCCCCTATAAATGGGGCCGCCCTGCCAGCCCTAGCCTCCACGCCGCCTTCGCCCTGCCCCCTGCGTCAAGCAGCGCCGTTGCCGCCGCCAGGAGCTCGTCGGAGCAAGGACTGCCGCCGCCGGCACCATTGCTGCCGATTCACCGCAGTCGAGCCCCCTCGGAGCGAGCCGCCACCACCACGAGCTTTGCGAGATCGAGCCGCTGCTCCTCCGCCGGTCCTCGTCGCCGTCTCGCCGCTAGAGCGCGTCGCCCCCGAGAACCCCTCGCCGCCGGCCATCGTCACCGATTTACCGCCGTTCCGGTCCACCTTTGCCCGTGGTGAGCATATCCTCATGTTCCCCTCGTCCCCCTCTCACGTTTGCGCGCCTTACCTAGGGTTCCCGACCGCCAGAACGCCGGCGAGCCGAGCCGCCCAGGGGCGCCGGTGAGATGCCTCTGTGTTGATTAGAGGAAGAAGATGGAAATTTTGCATTTAGGTCCCTGGAGAATCCTGTAACCTTTAAAACATATTTTGTGTCTTGGCAATTTCATCGAAAACCCCCTAGATCTATTAGAACCATGCGATCCAGTCCAAGCCCTGCGCTTTTGTAGATCTAACCCTGAAGTTATCCTATTTTGCGGCCATTATTCGGTGAGTCTTGCAAAAATCCTCTGCTAGTCCCTGAAATCTATAGTTAATTGCGTATAGGTTCCTACAACATTGTTTTAACCATAGAATTCACATTTTAGATCCGATTTGATCCGTTCTCGTTGAGATAGATTTATATTATCATGAACTACATTTTAGAACTGTTACTTAATAAAATTGTTTTTGAATTTTATTTGTGTTAAATTAATTAATTAAATAATATTCAAATATGTTTCTCTAATTAAAAGCTAGTTAAGGTTTATACTTTAGATTTTCATATTAATGTCAAATTGATTAATATTTATTTAATTGGTCTTCTAATTAAAATTTGACTAGGTTATATGTCGGATTTTCATAAACAAATATTAATCTTGATAATATTTATGATAAATAGCTTTTCTAATTGAAATGTAATTAGAGTTGCACCTCGATATTTTATAACTAAAAGTTAATATGGCTAATACCAAAGCAAATGTGTTTTTAATTGATGACATAATTAGTGAAAATTGAATAATTAGTTTTGTTCCACTAGATGCTCACATATTTTATTTTAACTCAATGCTTTAACTGGAATAATATGTACTTGCATATTTGTAATTAAAATCTGATTAAGTTTTATCTCGGTTTTCATAAAGTGATGTTAATTTGATTAATGTTTAATTAAAGCTACCTTTTCTAATTTAAAAACAACTTAGAGTTAAAACTTCGAGCTTTCATAATAAATATTAATGTGATTAACACTAACATAAATGTGCTTTCTAAATTAATTTTTGATAGCTCAACTCGACATACTTATGATTCAATTAAATGCTCTCACATGTTTTATTTCAAGTTAATGTTTAATTTGATATAATTTATACATAAACAATATAAATAAAATATGATTAAGTTTTACTTTGGTGTTTTATAAATTCAAACATAATTGAATTAATTTTAACATAGAGAATAACTCGTATCTATGATTTTATTTAATTAAAATTAATCAAGCATATAGTCTTTTGTGCCTTTTATAATCTAAATCTTCCGATAGCAGTATCTTTTCAACCGAAGCTCCGTTTTCAGCGTTTCTTGCGCTTGCGTGACCGTAGCCTCGAGCCCTATCCTTTAGTGCGATCTTTTAAAGCTTTTATTTTGATTAGTGTATTGTTCTTAGTTGTTGTATTTGCTTGTTTGCTTGTATAGTTGTATGCTTGTGTGATTACTCGATGATTGCTATGAGAAGAAGAAGCGATGTTCGAGTGATTTGAAGACTAAAAGAGCAATAGAAAGAGTTGAAGACTTTGAGCAGTGGTATTTATGTTGCATAAAGACAAGTGTCCCTAACCATCTGTCTACCTATGCTTTAATTACACTATCATGATGATTTAATTGGAACATGGAGTGACCACCCAGGAAAACAGTACAACCATGAGTGCTAATGGGCTCTAGCCTTGGCTGAATAATTAGAGACCCTAGTTTGTGCATGTCTTACCGAAAGGGCAAGTGGGGGAGACTTTGATGAGGTATAACCCGGTCCTCTTGAGCTGTGGGCTTAGCTAAGAGACAGACCTCATTAGGGAGGGTTATGCTTTGCTTGGATTTTGAAACCTTAGCGGACTGCACTTATTAGAGAATCTTTGTAACGGCCTTGTAGCGTCCCTATGCAGTCACACCTCGATAGTGTGATGCATACCTGATCCGCACAGCATGGTTGGGTTTAAAGTTCTTTTGAACTTTTACGCGACTTATGGTGAAAGTGTACCACCTCTGCAGAGTGTAAAACTGTTATAATAGCCGTACTCACAGTTAAGACTGGCCTGGACCCTCGCATGATTAATTTACTTAAACTTGATAATTAATTTGCTCTTTGCTGGTTATTTCTTGTGGTCTTGCTGAGTATCAACCATAAGTGTACTCAACCTTGCTAATTGCTGCTCAGAAGAAGAAGTTGTGTGAAGCTGATGAAGATGGTGCTGAGTTCTAGACGTACGCAACCCCCAGTCGATTGCCTGTGAAGATTGGAGCCTTCGTTTTCAGGATACGCTGTAACTGATAGAATTGTAAGTCATTTATATAGTTTATTTTACGTGATACTGTATCTGTTATTCACTACCGGCTTACTGTATGTGTGAAACTTGATCCTGGCACACATACAGGGTACACTTAGTTTATTTTCTAATACCGGGTGTGACATAGGTCGACAGACCCTTTGATCTGGGACCCAAAGCCTTGCTGAAATAAGCCAATGGGTGCCCTTTCTGCAACAAGACAGCTCCCATGCCCCCACCACTAGCATCAGTCTCAATGCAAAAATGAACAGAAAAATCTGGCAAAGCTAGAACTAGCGATGTACTCAAAGCCTTGTGTAAGGTCTGAAAAGCCACTTGGTGAGCTGAAGTCCAAATAAATAGTGCCCTTTTTTTTAACAATTCAGCTAAAGGCTTTGCAATGACCCCAAAATACCTGATAAACTTCCTATAATAACCAGCCAACCCAAGAAAGCCCCGCAGCTCTTTAACACACTTTGGTACTAGCCATTCCACAACTGCTGCCACTTTAGTAGGATTTGTGGAAACACCTTGCTGGCTGATAATATGGCCCAAGTAATTCACTTGCCTTTGAGCAAAAGCACACTTATGGTGTGTTTGGTTGGACTGTGACTTTTGAAAAAGCTGCTATGGGCTGTGGGCTATGGAAAAACAGCTGTGAGAAAGCAGCTGTGGGAAAAGCATAAGACCGTTTGGTTAGAGGTGCTGTCAAGCTGTGCACGAAATAACTGTAGTGCCCTTGAAAGTCTAGGGACATGTTTATATGAAAATTACTCATAATAAAATAATTTGTTCACTAATTCACATAAATATGACTATTTAAGTAAGATAAAATAATATTTCATGTGCGTTTTAGGAATTTGTATCATTTTTATACGTCCATGCTTAGAATTTCAACGTTCTAAATTGTATCATTTGTCTCCCGTCGCTGCCATCAATTAGCTCAATGGCCACAACATATACACTGATGAATTTATACAGAGATATCTATTGCCATGACACGTTCCCAGTCGAGAGCTCCACGGCTCCACCACCTCGTTATCACGCCCGCGAAGCTTTGGCCGCTAGCGCCGTGTGGAGCACCTCGCCGAACTCAACGAGCCTGCGAAGAAGCGCCCTCGTGCACGTAGAACCGCACCAAGTCACCGGTGAAGAAGCGCCGCCCATTGCTGGAGCCTGGAGGGGGCCTCCCGTGCGAGCTGCACGACGTGCGGGTTCCGGCCCAGCCGCCGGCGGTACGGTGGCCGGCGGGGCGACGGAGGGCGGGGGCGGCGACTACCGTCGGGCCTGACCGCGGGAGGCGCTGGGGCGGTGGCCGGCAAGGTGGTGGCCGTGGAGAGGGCGCTGGCGCTGCCACGGAGAGGAAGGGGTGGCGCCGCTGCTGGTCGGGGCAGGAAGATGAGGGGCGCCGCCGCTGGCCCGGGAAGAGGATAAGCGTCGCTGCCGCTGGCCGGGGAGGAGGAGGGGCGCCGCTGACCTTGGCCAGGAGAGGAGCAGGAAGGGTGGCGCCGGCGGCCGGGAGAGGTGGAGGAGGGCCACGGTTGCCGGGAGAGGAGGTGGAAGGGCGTCGGGGCGTCGGCGGGCACTGGGCGGCGCCCGGCTCGCGGCGGCGGTCGTCGGGCGTGAGTAGAAAAGGCTACGGGAATAAAAAGAAGCGAACCGTTTTTTTCCGTAACCCAGGTGGGTAAATATTTGTCTCAAAATCAGTGAAAGCAGGGGGTAAGGTGCTTTTGAATTTGTACTATGATAAAAGCTGCTTTTGGAAAAAGTCACCAATGACTTTTGAGCTCTTTGGTTGGCTTTTGGCTTTTGCAAAAGCCAACCAAAGGGACCCTTAGATAGTTTGACCTTCCATTGATCTTTAGCCAATAGCTGAAGCACCAGCTTGACATGCATCAAATGTTCTTCATTAGATTGACTGTAAACGAGGATATCATCAAAGAATACCAACACACACTTCCTAAGCAATGGTGCCAAGGTTGTATTCATAGCCTTATGGAAAGTAGCAGGAGCTCTAGATAAGCCAAAAGCCATCACTCTAAACTCATAATGGCCGGTATGAGTTTGAAAAGCTGTTTTGTAAGGTTTCAACCTAATCTGATGATAGCCAGCAGTCAAATCAAGGCTAGTAAACCAACTAGCATTTCCCAACTCATCCAAGAAGTTCTCAATCAATGGCACTGGATATTTGTGCTTCAAAGTAATAGCATTAAGATGTCAAAAATCAACACAAAATCTCCAAGTCATATCTTTTTTCTTCACTAGCAACACTGAAGATGAAAAAGGACTGGTACTGTGTTGGATTATGCCCTCCTTTAGCATAGCGATGATTTGACGTTCAATCTGATCTTTAATTGCCGGAGGATATCTATAAGGTCGGACAGAAATAGGTGTAGCACCTTCCACCAAGGGAATAGTATGATCACACGACCGTGATGGTGGTAACCCGCTTGGAACTTCAAAGACATCGACAAATTCCTCAAGTAATGTTGCCAACTCCAGAAGAACCTCCAATTTGATAGCAGACTTATCAGTTAACAACACAGCACATACTTCTACCACTGAACCTTCAGGAAATTCAGGAACCAATCCTTGCAAAACAGAAGCAGCTCCCAAATAAGGAATTTCCATCCATTTCTGACGCCACTGCACCTTCATGGGACTGTAACACTCCAACCAGTCTATTCCGACAATCAAGTCATAGTGGCTTAAGGGTAGCACTTTCATGTCAGACTTAAATATAACCCTTGAACACTCCATTCAGCAGCCAACAGTTGAGAGGTACATTGCAATCTTCGACCATCAGCAACCTGGACTCCCACAGAACTGGACAGAGATGTAACTCCGGCTAACGAAGAGGCCAATGCATCACTAATGAATGTATTGGAGCTGCCTGAATCCACTAGAATAAAGACTTCTTTGCCCTGAATCGAACCTCTGAAACACATTGTTTTGGGGGCTTCCACTCCTGTTGTAGCTGCCATAGAAATAGCCAAGAATAACTGTTCAGAAGTATCGGTTGACTCAACCGCAGTTTCAGGAACTTCCTCTTCTAACCGGAACAAATCACATAGTTCTTGCATAACATGTAGTTGCACTGTATCTGGACAGGTATGGCCCTTACTCCATTTCTCTGCACATTTGATACAAAGGCCTTTAGCACGCCTGTAAGCACGCAATGCAGCCATTTTGTCATCAAATGGTCGGCTGCGAACGCCTTCTTGGGAACGTTTATCACCAGCAGTAGAAACAAGAACAGATTTCTCCAATCTTGGTGGAAGAGGTAATGGCACTGCCCCTCTTGCAGAATACTGTGCAGACTGAATGTAGTCTGACTTACGAAATGCCTTCTTCTTGTCTTGCTCCAACACCTCTTCCTGTAAAAGGGCAAGCACACAAGCAGTATCGAGGTCGGGAGGTCTTTGAATTAACAGCCGATCGTATTTCAGACTTAAGCCCATCAATAAAGCACATTGAATAGAACAATTGGTCATTGCGATTCTCATAAGCTGATAATTGATCCACCAACTCAGAAATTTTTTCAATGTACTCAGCCACACTACCCAACTGTTGGATGTGAAATAGCTGCCTAATCAACAACTCCTGATGATCTTTACCAAAACGATCTAACACCATTTTGCAAAATTCTGGCCAAGTAGCGGATCAGACTTTCTTTTGGACTGACTGCAACCAAAGGCCCGGAGCAGCAGAAAAGTACATCGAAGCTAATTTAATCCACTTGCTAGGGTCCACACTACACAACTCAAAATAGTCTTCACTGCGACTAGTCCAAAGCTTTGGATTGTCACCATTAAATTGTGGGAAATCGATCTTAGGCATCCTGCCCTGATTAGCATGACTTGTACTAGTACTACCGTGAGCAAAAGCATTAACAGGGTTCTGAATCAAGGGCTGTGAAGAAGATCTGTGCAATTCTATGGACGTACCCTTAACCTGGGAATGCACATGGGTGAAAACCCGTCCCAAACACACCCTCCCGGTAATTCTTCTCGAAGCGGTGCGCATCAGAGCCGTCGGTTGGGTTGCCGGCAGGTGGAATCGCCGCAGCTGACACGGGTTTGGTGAAGATGCCTGCCGAGGATGCATGCGTCGAATCGAGAACCACTCGATTCACTGTCTTGCGCAAGGCGCCGATCTCCACGGGAAGATCCTCCATCAACGCATCGATCTTCGACTTCCAGTCGTCGAACACCTGGGCCGCATCCTCCATCCTCAGGAAGCGGTCATCCAAGGTCTTCTCCGCATCCTCCAACTTCTGGAAGCGGTCGCCCAAGGTCTTCTCCACGCCATCGAGCCGCTGGGTCAGGGAATTCTTGAGATCCTCCACCGAACTGCCCACAGACTTCAGCTCGTCGAGGATAAGCTTCATATTAGGATCCATGGCGCCCAACTGCTTGCGGAAACTCTCTCTGCCAGAACCTCCAAAAATCACGAAAAATTCCCAGAACCTATGCTATCAAGTCCTTAATCCAACCCAACTGGATTTATGTCAAACGGAGTTCTAAAGCTCCAGAAACAATTCGGACAGTACCAGGATATCATGCAGCAACGAGAACAGATTGTCGCATAACATGATTTATATGAGGGGTACAATTATATGGATAAAGTGATAGTTAAGGGCTAAGATCAGAGACCAAGATAAACCCAAACTTACTAAATTTATTTATTTAATAATTACTCAATTGTGGTCATCACTCCACAATTAAGTTCAATCATTACAAAGATCCAAATCACACACTTAGCACGAAAGCAAACATCTCTACCACACTTTTAAACCAAACTAAATCACATGCTACGCACGAGTCTCAACGATTCTAAACGTACTGAACTAACAAAAGAGAGAGTATCCTATCTTAATAGGTATGGGTGAAGCAACTAGACGATCCACCGAGCACTCTCTAGCGGGGCAGTGAATGACCCATCAACCCTTCTATATACAGCGACATCCCAGTCCTATAGGTAATTTGGATGTGTCCTTCTTCCACAATATTCTATCTCCACTGGGTAGTTCAGACGCTCGAAGAGCATTCGAAGCAGCATCGGGAACCCACTGTTGCCTCCGTCGTGGTGGTGAAAAGTCACTACCCACATGTCAGGCGGCGGAGGTGGTCCTTCACTTCCTTCAGATCCAGCTGGAGCATTCCCTCCTGAGTTGACTTCTTCGTCCATTACTTCCATCTCTTCAGATTTCGGTTCCTCTTCTTGCACCGAATGCGACGAAAAAGAGGAAAGAGTGCTAGCCAATCCACGAGCACCTTGCCTTGTCAACACCATCTATGGTTTAAGCAAGAAAGGGGTGAGAACAGTTCTAGAGACATCAGAACCAGGTGAGGTGGTGAAAAAGATAGACCAGAAAACAAAATCAAGGAGGAGACAATTATCAATGCCCAGGAATAATAGCAAAATAAACCAAGAATAGATAGAGCAAGAGTAGTTAAGCAAAATAATCCTTAGAGAATGACCATTGCTATCTAGGCTTGCGTCCTACAGTCAACACAGCTCTGGTACCACTTCTGTCACACCCGGTTTTAAAGGCAAAACCAGGTGCATCTCATATGTGCGCCAGGATCAGTTTACACACATATGGTAGACGTCACAAGTGAATATCCATAACCATGCATAACGAAAGAGTATTAAAGTGCATTTATTACAATCTCAGAGTTGACTCAAATGTCATAGTGGAAGACTTCAATAAATGTTCATCTAACGAAGCAAAAGTGACTCCAACTCCACAGGCATTGACTGGGGGAGACTCGCCTAGAACTCCTCAAAATCAGTAGTGAAATCCTCAAAATTCTCCCAATCTGAGCAGCATTCCGGGTGTAGTTGATGCAAATAAAAGAAAGAAAACAAGCATGAGCACATGACGTACTCAGCAAATGTAATATGACATACAAGGCTGAGGCAAAAAGGTTGGCTGACCATACTGCTGTAAGCACTTTTAGTTGGTCAGGTTTTATTAAGCAACTATTTACTAGCAAATGAAAGTATATACCACCCACAAATTAATGAATGTCATATTCCCAACATATTCATATAACCATGATTTAGATCATGTTCAAGTATGATTATCATGTAAGGGTCCAGACCGCTCTTGACCGTGAGCACGGCTGTTATAACAGTTTTACACTCTGCAGAGGTTGTACACTTTCACCATAAGCCGTGATTCCCATTGCCGAAGCATTGTACCCTTCCCACACCACGTGGATCGAATACTGGGTTTCACTATGAGACCTTTACAAAAGCACTCTAATAAATGATAGCCCGCTAAGGTTTCCGGTTCAGAAGCAAAGCATAACCCTCCCTAATGAGGTCTGTCTCTTACCAAAGCCCACAGCTCAAGAGTACCGAGCTATACCCCGTCAACCGCCGCCCCACATGCCCCTTTCGAGTAAAGCTACCATAAACTAGAGCACCTAATTAGTCAGTCAAAGCCAGAGCCACATGGCACTCATGGTTGTACTGTTTTCCTGGGTGGTTCTCCATGTTCCAATTAAAAAGATATGATCTTGCCATTTAATTAAAAGAGTATTTGGAACATAGAGTAGGGGTTCATTTAACCAATCCCAGTTGAGCAAGCTAAGCATCATCTACCATCAAAGTTAATTAAATAACCCAGTTTCAGGGACAGGAAAATATAGTGGCGGAGCATCGCCGGAGTAAAATCGATCTAAGGCTACGAGGCTTGGTTTGCGACGGGAGTTGGCCGAGGAGCGAGAGGAGAGAACGGCGATCTCACTAGGCTAGATCTCGACGAGCAAGACGCAGCGACGGCGTCGGACGGCGATGAACGGCGGCCGGCGGCGCTGGAGAACGACGGTGAGCGTCGTCAGCACGACAGAAGCGAAATTGAACCAAAAATTCAAACGGGGAAGCCTCACTACTACCTAGCGAAGCTTTTGGAGGGGTTCCCGGCGAGTGCGAGGCTCCAGCGGCGAAGATCGACGGCGGCGGCTCGAGCTCGGCAATGGTGGCGGCGCGGGCGGCTAGGGTTGCGGCTCGGTTGGGAAAAACCAGGGGCGCGGCGGCGGCTATATAGGCCCGGGATGGAGGCTCGGGCCCACGCCTAGGCGTGCGTGCCACGGAGGGACTCAGCGGCGGCGGACTCGGAGTCGGGGCGGAGTCCGGGTCGGCAACGACGAGAGGAGGAAGAAGCTGACGCGTGGGCCCCACGCGTCAGTGAGAGAAAGTGGGGGGAGAAAAAGAATGGGCCGAAGCTGGGCCGAAAGTGGAGAAGCAGCAGGCCGAGCGGGGAGTGAAAGCGAACGGAGAAGAGAAGTCCAAGGAGTAAAAGCGAACCGCGCCAAGAGTTCAGGGGCCAAAACTAAACTCAGCCTAAACAACTTTTCTAAAACTCAAACAAAAGCAAATCAAATTCGAATTTAAACAAAATTTAATTTCCAACTTGATTCACAAGCAACCAAAAATATATGCAACAGCATGAATGCAACAAAAACTTATTTTGACTAAAATAATTATTTAATATGATATTTAAATTGTTAAAAGGCTAGAAATTCTAATTAAATCCTAGAAAATTTATTTAAGCCTTAATAAATCCTAGAAAAATTTAGAGAGTTGCTACAATTTAATTGTGATGAATTTTAGGGTGTTACACTTTACTAGGAAATATGACAGATGTCGTGTCCAGGTCGCAGTGCTTGATTCTAATATCATTCCACATTTTGTGGATGTGGCTATTGGAGATTGTCTATACGAGCTGCACTTTATGGTTGAAGCAAATATGGATGAAAGTAATCCAGAGCCTATGGACATGGATCCGGATAACGATGGCAACCCAAACGAGGATGACATGGCTGAACAGTATGGTAAAAAGCATGACAATTCCATGGGGGAGAAAAAAATGAGCCAGATAATTCAGCAGATGGTCATGGGGTTGGTTCGGACGCTGTCGACGATTTATGTCGAGCACGTCTGCTAGGGGGTATCCCAGGAAGTAGATTTGTTGGGTCTCGCCGAGTTCTAGGAACGATAGTGCACGAACAACACAAAGATTAATTGTATTGCACGTGAGTTGAGTTGTTTTGAGGGGGTCCCTGCTCCACCTTATATATCCAGGGAGTAGAGTTACAAGTCGGTTACATAATCCTAGTCGTATACAACAAGGAGTACTACAACAGGGTACTTTGGGGAGTCTCCTAACAGTACACGACTAGTCTTTTCTAATCAACTACGCCGTCTTGCACCATAGCCAACTAGTTTAAAGCAGTCGGATAAAACCTCCCCTATCGAGTAGTTTTAATCTTGTAGATGAGTGGCCCTAGGAATGTATATCCCACAAGCCCCCGAGCATCTTGAACCTTTGCTTCAAGTCTTGAATCTGCTTTAACATCTTCGAGTAGTTGGAGCCAAGTCCAAGACGCTCAACCCTTCTTTGTAAAGTAGTTTATATTGGATTGCATCTTGAGATGCACCCAATGGGTGTAGCCCCCGAGCCTTCGAGTACTTTTTGAGTAGTCGGAGGTTTAAAAAGCAGTCTTCTGTCTTCATCTTTGAGTAGTTTAATGGCGTGCACCGAGTAGGTGCACCCATTGGGTGTAGCCCCCGAGCTTCGAGTAGTTTTGTTTAAACTAGTCGAAGGTCTTCATTTAAATTGAGCCAAAACTTTCGGAAAATAAAATCCTGGATATTCCGGTAACAACCCCCGAGCTTTAAAGCAAATATATTTGATTTAAAGGTCAAGGAAATCTTTCAACAACCTACCATAATTCAAAATCTCTAAATATTCCGTCGATCATGGCTTAGTTAGGAAGGTTATCCCTAAAAAACCGGCCGAAATAACAGAATATGAGATGCCATAATACTGTGTAAAACAATAACCCTATCAAAGGTTATAAATTTTGGAGCGACAGGCCTTGGTTCATTTCACTGCATTAAGCTTTGAAATTACGTTTTCCTCATAGAGCTTGATATTGAGCCCCCGAGCTTTCAATCTTTGAGCTTTAGCCCCCGAGCGTTTCGCATCCCTAGCGCATCTCGTTAGGTGTTTGCCGCCAATAGTCAGCATGGGTATGAAACAAGGAGTAGTGAAGAAAGCTGGCAATGCTGGATCCGCGCAGCCACCAGAGAAGAAATCTACAAGAAAGAAGGTATCCTTGGTTGATCCGAATGTCCGGGTCGAGTTCAAAGATCCTCCGTGTCCAGCCAATGCTTGGAAACAATGCACAGCCTCTACCGACGATCTGAATAATCTGGTAGAGCAAGGTTTGCTTCTGTCTCAAGCAACTTTAGAATGGAAATCATGTTGGAAACAACCTTTCCCGACTGAGAACAATGAAGAAATTCCTCTCTTTCTTTCCTTCTGTGAGCGAGGAGTGGGTTTGCCACTGTCACCATTCATGAAGGAATTGCTTTCTTTCTACAAACTTCAACTTCACCACCTTAATCCAAATGGGGTTCTCTATATCTCTGTCTTTGTCCATGCATGCGAGGCATTCTTAGGTATAAAACCGAGTCTACCTTTGTTTCGTACCTTGTACCACATCAAGCCCCAGCCAAATTTTCAATGGACAGAAGTAGTCGGCGGAGCCGGGATCCAGTTTCGCCAGAATATGCGGGCTAAATGGTTTGATATGCCTATCATGGACTCATGCGGAGATTGGAAGGTCAAATGGTTTACCATTGGTGAGTTGATAGCATTTATGTATTCCTTGTCTCTATAAGATCGTATACTTGTTTATCTAAGCCTTTCTTGAATCGTTTTAATGCAGCAGGTAATCATAGCAAAAGCTGTCCAGAGAAAAATGGGTGGTACCCACGAGATCTGTCTAACTGGAATTTACATCTAACTCCTGAAGAAGCCAAAGAAGTACCCGCTTTGTTAAAGCGAGTAGAAGCATTGAAGATCAAAGGTCTGACGGGTGTTGGAATCACCTTCAGATTTTTGAAGCGAAGGATTCAGCCACTTCAAGAACGTTGCAACCTTGGATATAATATGAAGGGAACATAGATCCATCACGGATGGTACCTGAAGAGCTTTCTGTTGAGACAGTTCTTATGCGATTAGATCGCTTGTTTACTGGTGTCACAGAAAAACTAGTCATCGTCGGAGAATACTCGAAGTCAAGTCCTCCAGACCCTGTAAGTAATTGTAGTATTTACTTCAGAAGCCATTATTTGAAATAATATTTACTTGAGTTGTTTGTAACAACCCAGGCCACGATGCTTGCTCATGATTTAACCGAAGAAGCTTGGAAGGACATCAGCAAGACTTCTTTCGAAATAAGATTGAGCGCCGAGGACATTCCCGACACTGCCGCCAAGGTTGATGATGAATGCGTCACCGATTCAGATGCGGACACAACAGCAATAGATTCAAAACAAGGCGATGTCAAGGGTAAGCCCCCTGTGCTTAGTCCTCTAATTAGTTAATGATTTATCATGAGATTAGAGTAACAATTTCTGATAATTTACTACCACCATGGGGGACTTCAAACCAGAGAGCTCAATGGTACCCCCAACAATCCCTGTTGGTGCCAAAAGAAAACGTTCAAGCTACTCCTTTGTGAGTATTCCAAAGCCAATTATTGAGGCTACTCCTTCTGAAGTGGATGTTGCTGAGCAAGACAAGGCACCCAAGCGCATCGCCAAGCCACAATGTTCATCAACAACGAGTGCAATGACGAGTGGAACAACTGGAAGCACTACCAGTTCGAAAAGGCATCTACCTCTACTGAAGAAGTTCAGTTTCCAGCCTCTGACTGCCCCAACACCCCTCATGGACTAAGTAGGAAAATAATTTTAGTCATTGCTGAGTAGTTGTATTTCTATCCAGTGGTCGCAATTTGATATTGCTTCTTTGTTTGGACAGATCTCCTACCAAGGCCTTTATAAAGGCAATTCAAGCCGATGATGTGGAGAAACAAGATGTTTCAGTCGATGAAATTACCAGAGATCCATTGACAACAGCTGAGGTTGAAGAGACCGCCAAAGATCAATCTAGTCGGTACTGACAGAAGTGGCAAAAAATCTGGAGCCAAAACTAGTAGAAAGGGTGCTGAGGAGCCAAAGGCTCAAAAATCAATGGCGCTCATGGAAGTTGATAAGAATAGTGAAGATCCATCAAGTAAAGCCGAAGAAACTATGAACGTCACAATATCTCCAACCACGAGAGTGATTACACCTTCTATTGCAAAGGTACGCCATATAACAAGATTCATTTAATCGAATCCTCCAAATTTGAATTCCATTTAGTGCCATTCAAAAACAATGACCTACAATCTGCAATGTTTGTAGTTTGGCGGAACAGGGGAAGTCGAGACAATTAAGGATGTACATGTAAATGTCTCAGTAGCTGGCGAAGGAGTTGCAAAAAATGTAATTAGTTTCTTGAGAAACATATAATCTGCGAAGGAAAATAGTTTGATTAATGACTACATAATCCTGTGACAGGTTGCCGTGGAGGAACCAATGGATGAAGCTGCACAAATCCGGAACCACCTTCAAATTGCCTTGGTAGGAACTCTTAACTTAAACTCTGGTAAGCAATAAAGCCAGGTGATGACAATTGCAGGCTTTAGTAGACATAGTGGAGAAACCAGATGATGCCAAACTGGCGGCACATATTGAAGAACTAGAGGCGGATCTAGCCGGTTTTTTTGAGCAACGAGTAGAAATGCAATTGGAGCATCAAAAGACAATCGACAACCTCCATACACAACTCCAAGCTCTTGGCGATGAAAGATCCAGGCTAGATGGCTGGTGCAGCAACTTGGTGAAGGAGAACAATAGTAAGTACTCTGTTCTATGATAACCCATGTTCTATTATTAGCGTTATTTTATTTTGTTTTGTGTAACAACATATGATATGGAACAAGATTAAAGGAAGCTATGAAAAAAGAAAAAGATAATGCCTCTGCATGGTTCAAACTTTCACAGTCCCAGGCATACGAGATTTCTCAGCTGAAGCGCGCTGTGGAAGAGAACGAGAAAAAGCTTGCTGAAGAGCAGAGGATCCGCCAGTACTGGGAGACTCAAGCCATAGAAGCTGTAAAACTTACACAGTCCAAGCAGAAAGAAGTAGACACGTTGTTGGCTGAGAAGAAGCTCATGGAAGAAGCTATTGAACCAATTCTGGGGATGTTAACCCCAGAAGGTACAGAAGTCAACAACCAAACACTTCTGCAGTGGCTATGTCAAGTGCCAGAGCAAGTGTTAGAGTTCTGCAAATCAACTCTAAGGGAGTGTACCAATAGACTATTAGCTCTTGTAAAAGCACATAATACGGAGGCCAAGCTTGAGTTAATGTATCTGCCTCCTGACGTGACAAAAGAACAATATGAAGCACTAGTGGCGGAAACCGAGCCTATGGCAAATGAGTTTATCAATTCTTTGGAGTAGTAATGAGAGATCTAACTTGACATGCTTGGTCTGTAAATTATGATACTGCAAAAGTAATCAATGATTTGACTACTGTTAAGTAGTCTTTTTTGGATGTCGGTACCGATCATTTGTAGCTTATAAGCCGCCAAGTATGTTTGTGAAATGTATCAATCAATTTTGCGTATAAATGCTTGTGGTCGTGATAGTATCCATAAAGTCTCGGTGAGACTGGGTAGACTTGCTTGAACAAGTCTAAAATAGTACGGTAGTAGTTTATGATATGGTGCATGCCATGCCAGAGTAGTTGTATACCAAAGAAAAATATCCAGTGGTAGAAATTTTGCCTATATTAGTCTTGTTAAGATATAATTGGTTGCTAGTGCAGAGCCGTGGCATGATGTAGAGTAGTCTTATGCTTAATTGCATAAAGAAGCGGTACTAATGTACGCTATGCATAGGACAGAACTCGCATGAATTCTTGTAATACACAAATAAGAAGTCTGGTGTAGTCAGCAAAGGATACAAAGCAGAACAGAAATTTGACCTTCCATCGAAGGAAAGGCATCAAGAAAACGAGACTATCGCCTACAACCGTGTATTGGTTGCGGTAGCTCTACCAGGACTTTTGAAGCTTAACGCCACTTCCATTTGTGTAAAAAGGAAAGAGTCTTGGCTTTTTGTTGGAAAAAACGACAACTACTCTGAGTCTAGGCTTGTTAAGCGATAGGCTATATGCAGAGTCTCTCTAATGAGAATAAAATTAAAAAGATGAACCACAAATTCGTGATCAAGGATACCATGGTTTTATTGATCTTGTGATCATCAAATAGTACATTAAAGTTTTACATAAACCCTTTCTATGGGTAAAATTTCCTCAAGTACTCAATGTTCCACACTTTTGGTAGATCATCGCCTTCTGGAGTCTGGAGGCGATATATTCCGACTCCAATGACTTGTTTGATGACAAAAGGCCCCTCCCATCGGGACATGAGTTGATGTAAGCCATTGGTCTTCTGCATGCGCCACAAGACTAGATCTCCAACGACGAAAGAACGAGTTTGGACAGAGTGCTGGTGGTATCATTGTAAACCTTCAAGATATCGAGTGTTCTGGATAAGAGCTGCCACTCGAGCTTCTTCGACACCATCAACATCTTGAAATCTTTCTTGTTGGACGGTTTGTTCATCGTAATTTTCTAGTCGTGGCGCCTCCCAAAGGAGATCAGCAGGTATGACTGCTTCAGACCCATAGACCAAAAAATATGGTGACTGTCCAGTTGCACGGTTGGGCTGTGTACGTAATCCCCATAGTACTGCGGGTAACTCCTTGGCCCATTTTCCACCATATTTTTTCAAAGGATCATAGAGTCTAGGTTTTAACCCTTGTAGCAGTAAGCCATTAGCCTTTTCGACTTGTCCATTGGCGCGTGGATGAGCCACTGAAGCATAGTGCGTCTCGATTGAGTACTTTTCACAATAATTTTGAAATTCTGCACTTGTGAAAATTGATCCCAAGTCTGTTATGATCTCGTGTGGTACTCCGAACTTTTGAACGATTCCGTCAAATAATTTGATCAAGTTTTCTGCCCGTGCGTTTACCAAGGGCTGAGCTTTGATCCATTTGGTAAATTTCTCGATGGCTACGATGAGCCACTCGAAACCACCCGGGGCTTTAGCCAAGGGCCCCACGAGATCAAGGCCCCAACACGTGAAGGGCCAAGATAACAGAATTGTATTGAGTTCATGAGCCGGGACATGAGCTTGTCTGGCGAAGAATTGACAGCCTTGGCATGTTCTGACGATCTCTTCAGCATCGGCCTTGACTGATGGCCAGAAAAAACCGGCTCTCTAAGCATTGCCTACCAAAGTTTGGGAGGTTGCGTGGTTACCACAAACACCGCTATGAATTTCTTCAAGCAGTGCTTTGCCGCGATCAGTTGTAATGCATTTCATCAGAACGTTGACCGAAGCCCCACGTTGGTAAAGTGTGTTATCCACCACTACATAGTTCGCAGCCCTACGTCTGATACGTATTTGTTCTTTCTCCTCATCCAGAAGTTTATGATCTCTCAGATATTCAATAAATGGAGTCATCCAATTGGAATCAATGACCATAACTTGTAGCTCTGGTTGTGGGTGGACTAAAGTGGTGTCCTCGAGTGCTAGCTCTTTAATGGATAACTGATGTAATTCATGAACAAAGATTTTGGCTGGAACGTCCGCACGTTTTGAGCCTAGCTTGGATGAAGCATCGGCAGCGACGTTATAGTCTCGAACGACATGATGGAATTCAAGGCCATAGAAGTGGTGCTCGAGTTTACGGACTTCTTTAACGTAGGCATCCATTGTCTCTTTAGAGCAGTCCCAATCCTTGTTGACTTGATTGATAGCAACAACAGAATCTCCATACACGCATAAACATTTGATGCCAAGGGATGCGACCAAACGGAGTCCGTGCAACATGGCTTCATATTCTGCTTCATTATTAGTAACTTTGAAAAGAATTTGCAAAGCGTACTTGAGTTGGTCACCTTTGGGGAATATTAATAGGACACCCGCTCCGCCACCTTCCAGCTTTAGCGATCCATCAAAATACATGATCCAATGTTCTGGGCGAGTGGTTGCTCTAAAGTATTGCAGCTCCATCCACTCGACCGTGAAGTCTGCAAGGGTTTGCGACTTGATGGCTGTTTGAGAGGCGAAGTCAAGGTTGTATGCCGCTATTTCTGCCTTCCATTTACATATCTGTCCAGTAGCATCAGGATTATTAAGAATTTCCCCTAAGGGAAACTTGGTCACCATAGTTATGTGAAAAGCCTGAAAGTAATGCCGTAGTTTCCTTGAAGTAATGAAGATCGCATAGGGTAACTTCTGTACTTGAGGATAACATATTTTGGAATCAGAGAGTACTTCACTAATGTAGTATACTGGCCGTTGTATTGGGAATACATGGCCTTCCTCTTTCCGCTCAACCATGATGACCGTGCTGACTACATGTGTAGTAGCCGCAATATATAGATAGAGGTGATCATCTTTGACTGGAGCCACGAGCACCAGAGGAGTAGACAGGTAAACTTTGAGTTGTTCAAAAGCCTGATGTGCTTCTTATGTCTAGCTGATTTGGTCTCGATTCTTGAGTAGTTTGAAGAAAGGAAGTCGCTTCTCTCCGAGTCTTGAAATGAACCTGTTGAGGGATGTTATGCAGCCCGTGAGTTTTTGTACATACTTGATACTTCTTGGTGCTTCCATGTTAGCCTCGATGCCTCTATGACTAACAATGAACCCGAGTAGTTTCCTTGAGGGAACACCGAAGATGCATTTGGTGGGGTTTAGCTTCCAACGAAACGTTCTGAGGTTATCAAATGTTTCTTGTAAGTCAGCGATGAGGTTTTGTGGTTCTTTTGTTTTGACAACCACATCATCAACATATGCCTCTACATAAATGCTGATCTGATATGACAAGCATTTTTGTATGCCTCGGTATGTGGCGCTAGCATTCTTTAACCCAAACGACATTGTCGTGTAGCAGTAAGCGCCAAAAGGTGTAATGAACGAAGTCTTGATCTGGTCTTCCTTTTTCAGGGCGATCTAATGATATCCTGAGTAGCAATCCAGGAAACAGAGGAGCGCACATCCAGCTGTGGAGTCTACGACTTGATCAATGCGTGGAAGACCCATGGGGTCAAGGGGGCAATGTTTGTTGAGGTCTGTATAGTCAACACACATTGACCATTCGTTATTGTTTTTCTATTTGACTAGGACAGGATTGGCCAACCACTCTGGATGGAAAACATCTTTGATAAATCCTACTGCGAGTAGTTTGGCGAGTTTCGCTTTGATCGCGTCACGTCTGTCCTGAGCAAAACGTCGTAAGCGTTGCCTTTTAGGCTTTGCTTTTTTGTCAACTTTTAAATTGTGCTCGGCAAGCTCCCTAGGAACACCAAGCATATCAGATGGTTTCCATGCAAATATATCTTTATTATCATGAAGGAACTTAACGAGCACGTTTTCCTATTTACAATCTAAGTCAGCCCCTATAAGGGCTGTTTTGGACAAATCGCCCATCTCAAGATCTATAGTTTTAAGTTGTACTTCTTTAGAAGGCTTGAAACTTGTGCTTGCAGGCTTCTTGCTTGGAACCTCCAAGTCTTCTTCTTTGGACTTCTTGGCCAGGGCGAGTACTTCCAGCATCTGGATAGGGACTTGTGAGGTGGCGGCGAACTCTACTGCCTCCACATCATAGTCGTGGGCAATCTTCAGATCACCTCGTAGGGAAAGAACTCCTTTAGGAGCAGGCATTTTGAGAACAAGATATACGTAATGCGGAATCGCCATGAATCTGGTGAGGGCTGGACGCCTAAGAATCGCATGATACGAGGTCTCAAAGTCAGCCACTTCAAACTTGATGTACTCTGTCCTGAAGTTGGCTTCTTTGCCGAAGGTCACTGGGAGTGTAACTTGTCCCAGAGGAATTGCCGCGTTACTAGGCACGATGCCGTAAAACGGAGATTCTGTGGGCTTTAGGTGTTTGGTGATATCAAGTCCCATTTTGGTGAAAGTCTTAGCAAAGATGACATTGAGCCCACTGCTTCCATCAATGAGAACTTTGGTCAGTCTGGCTTGTGCCACGACTGGATCAAAACCAACGGATATCTGCCTGGGTTGGCGAAATTGGTCCACTGATCTTTTCTAAAGAAAGGTAATGGGAATTTCAGACCACTTGAGGTATGTCGGGGTGGCTGGTTGAATTGTCATGATCTCACGGAGCGACAGTTTCTTTGCCCACTTTGATTGATTTAAGGATTCACCGCTAAACAGGACTGCTATGACATTTTGGACTTGAGGGAAACCATTGTCATGATTATTGTAATCCTTGTCGTCTTTCTTGTCGTCCTCTTTGTCTGTCTTTGTTGGCCCCTGCTTATCAAATTCCTGTTTAAGGTGAAAGCAATCGGCCATCTTATGTCTTCCGTTCGGATGATATGGACAAGGTCCGTTCATCACTTTGTCAATAGAGACCGTATTTTCTTCCGCGAAGGGCGCTCAACTGCTGTGACGGTGTTGTCTGGCTTGCGCTTTTTGTTGTCGTGGTTGTTATCGTTGCGGCGATCCTTGCCTCCTCTGTGATAATTGTTGTCATTGTTGAGGTTGTCGCGACGCCTGTCAAACCGCTCGCGCTCACGATCATCTTGATCGGCCCACTCGGCTGCCATTCGCCGCAATTCTGGGATAGTTGTTGGGCGTCGCCTGCCAAACTCATGGTGTAGTTCCCTGGTGTAGAGTCCATCATGGAAACAATCTATGACCTCACGGTCAGATATGTCCACAATTGTCTCTCTTTTTTCAAAGAATCTTTTGATGAACTTGCCCAGGGTTTCGCTTTTGTCCTATTTATAGGCTGCTAATTCAAATCGGGTTCCAGGCCGAGACCACGTTCCTTGGAAATTGGCTGTGAACTTCCTGGTGAGGTCTTCCCAGGAGTCGATGGACCCGGGGCGGAGGCCCTCGAGCCATGTGAGTGGAGTAGTATCCATCATGATGGGGAAGTAGCTGAATTTTACGTCGTTGGATCCTCCGGCCATCTGGATCGTAGTCGAGTAAACTCTTAGCCATTGTTCAGGGTCTTGTTTGCCCGTGAACTTCTCGATCCCAGTTGTCTTGAACTTGCTGGGTAACTTGATTTTCTTGATGCGGCTGGAGAATGCTGGGAAGCCATCGTACTTGTCTGCTGGCGAACAATTACGTCCGCGATGACCATCACTACGGTCGGAGTCATAGTGGTTTCTATGACTATCCGAGCTATGGCTTGGTGAATTGTTAGGCCTTGAGCGTCCGTGATTGTTGTCACGGTTTTTGTCATTGTCTCGTCCGCGTGGAGGGCGATCTCCGTCGCGATTGTTATCTCGATGGAGATCGCTATTGCGCTGTTGACGATCTGCTTCACGTAGGTGATCACGATCGCGGCCGCATGGAGGGCGATCACGGTCGTGAGTGTGGTCGCGAGGTAGTGGTCCATAGCGACGGTCGAATTCTTCACGCCTGCGAAGCTCTGAGTTGATTTGGTTTGCTCTACTGGACTGTATTACCGAGCGGGCATCTTGGTTGGTGTTGATGTGGGAACGGAGGTCGCTATCACGATTAGGCCCGTTGCGTGGCCTGTTGCCATCTTGAGATCTGGCATTGGGGACTTGCGTGTTAACTTGTCTTCCAACTGCTCCGCCCGATGGCTCTCGGGGAGCGTGACTCGGGTGGGCTATTGATGTGAGGTCATGCGATGGTCTTTCGCCAGGACGTCTGCCGCTTGAAGCGTGGTGGCTTAATGCAGGGCCGGTGCTGATATTCTCGTGAGCCATCTCCAGGAGGGTCAAGACCTACCTGATTTGTGGTGTTTCCGGCATGGACCTGATGATGTCTGTTGCGTCGGAGATGTTCATTGGGGCGTCCTGGAGGACCGGTTGATCACCAACCATCGTGAAATTCCTTGTAAGGTTTCGGGTTGCGTTCGCACGTATAGCTGCATTAAGGTGCCTTTGCTTTCGCTTCGCGTTCCTTGCTTGGCTTAAGGTTCTCTGTTGCTTGGACTCTCCGTTGGTAGTAGGTTCTTCTTCGAAGATGTCACCGACCGGCTCACGATCGTATTGGGTGCCTTGATCGCCCGAGCCGGCCATGAAGACTTGTCTGCCAGGATCCGGAGAAGTCTGTAGTAATAGAGTCGGGGCGTTGGAGAAGTTGTCCCCCGTACTGTCGGAGGAGGAGGTAATGGAAGTTGTCCGGCCATCCTAGTAGGTATAGCGCCATGCCAGTGAACAATAAGTCCTCCTGGTGTTCTGGTTACTACAAGTCCTGATGGGAGGCACACTAAAGGTTCTTCAAGATCGTAGACGGTCTTGAAGTGGGCGTAGCAGGTTAAGCGTGCGACGTTGTCCGGGCTGTCGTTCAGTAAAACTGTGAAATCATTGTCTTCGTAGTCCTCTGATGGCTCAAACGCCAGCTCAGAGTTCTTGCTGCTTTCCACAGTTGAACTGTCGACTTTCGGTACGTGTTCCCTCTGCTCCGCGGTGTCGATCTGTTTATATGTAGCCGCGGTCTTAGGGACTCCGAGTAGGAATTGATTCGGGGGGTTGTCAGATGGCGTAGCCATCTCGGAGTTCCCAACCCCTTCCATATTTGGAAGCAAGTTGTACCCGAAATCATTTGGAGTAGTCCTAGTCGGAGTTGGAGTCGAAGCTGAGCTCGAGTTCCTTTGAAGTGTCGGAATTGAGATCGAAATCGTCTCTGGAGTGATTGTCGAGGCAGGTGCTTTGCAGAGCGGCTCCCTTAGAGACGCCTTCGTCGAATATGGCCCTGGGTAATCAGCGAGAAAACTTGTAATGTTACCTTTGCCATCAGCAACAAAGGACACGCGCCAATGACGAAAGTTGCACCCTCCTCAATGTTGTTGGTGATGAAGCTTGATCCCACCGCGCCTAATATCGAGCTTCGGCAAGTAGGCCCCACGGTGGGTGCCAAGTGTCAATGATTTATGTCGAGCACGTCTGCTAGGGGGTACCCAGGAAGTAGATTTGTGGGGTCTCTCCGAGTTCTAGGAACGACAGTGCACGAACAACACAAAGATTTAGACAGGTTCGGGTCGCGAGTAGCGTAATACCCTATGTCATGTGTGCTTAATTGTATTGCACGTGAGTTGAGTTGTTTTGAGGGGGTCCCTGTGGGATATACATCCCCGAGTACCCTAAAGATAGAAGACCGAGTCCTAGTAGAACTACTCGTGTAATCCAACCAGGACTCACATATTATAACCAACTAGGAAACTTACCATGTAACCCTACCCCCTGGGATATATAAAGGAGGGCAGGGGTCCCTAGCTCGGCAGAGATCATACAACTCAACTCACGTGCAATACAATCAAGCACACAGGACGTAGGGTATTACGCTACTCGTGGCCCGAACCTGTCTAAATCTTTGTGTTGTTCATGCACTATCATTCCTAGAACTCGGCGAGACCCACAAATCTACTTCCTGGGGTATCCCCTAGCAGACATGCTCGACATAAATCGTCGACAGTCCCTGCTCCACCTTATATATCTGGGGAGCAGAGTTACAAGTCGGTTATATAATCCTAGTCGTATACAACAAGGAGTACTACAACAGGGTACTTTGGGGAGTCTCCTAACAGTACATGACTAGTCTTTCCTAATCAACTACGCCGTCTTGCACCATAGCCGACTAGTTTAAAGCAGTCGGATAAAACCTTCCCTATCGAGTAGTTTTAATCCCATAGATGAGTGGCCCTAGGGATGTATATCCCACATACGCGGGTGTAAAAGGCAAGCGTCTAGCACATATGGTGTCTTCATGTTCTCATGGTGTCATGGCCGAGGAGGTGCAGCAAGTTGTGTCGCCTGTGACACAGATTGTGAGGGAGTCAGCATAGGTGGCACGGGTTTAGTTGGTCAGTTCCGGTGACATGGAGAAGGCCCTAGCGGCCATTCCTGAGGCGCAGGAAGCTGATCTCCGGCATAGCAAACGCCGGGCAGGTTCCAGTAGCGGTGATTCGATGGACTTGGCGATGAAGCGCAAAGCTGGGACATCGGATGTGGGTCTGCCGACAAAAGGTACTATTCAGAGGGACTTATTGGCTTTGGTTCTGGGCGCAGCTTTAACGGCATGAACAAGATAGAGATGCAATAAAAGATGCATGTCAGGCGTTGGAGGTTTTGGCTATGCGTCTCTTTGCTCACCATGGATGGAGGTTTAGCAATAGGATTGCTATGTAAATCTCTCATCGAATTACGTGGTCTGGTTTATTTTCGTTATCTTTGAGTAGGCAGACGGAAGCGCTGCTGGTTTGTATTTGAGGCTGTAGCCAATTTTTGGTCAAGGCCGGATTTATACTATTCTGAAGAGTGCTGGAATGATAATGTTGTGTGATATCTTTTTACTATACTCCCCCGTTTTGGTAAAGCAAGTCGTTTATGACAGCGACACGATCACCAAAGCACAACTTTCACTTCTCTTTTCTATAAAAATATTTCTTGAAAATTTATATATGTATATTTTTATGAAAGTAATTTTCAAGATCAATCTATTTATATAATTTTCACATTTCCAAACTCAATGACTTAAATGTTATTTATGATTTATATTCCCAATGTTTGACTCAAACATTGTCCTAAACGACTTCCTTTACCAAACCGGACGGAGTATACTACAGCGGTTCTATCTACACTAGTTCCTAGTCTTGGTTTAAAACACTGCATCTTCTCTGATTACGGATTAATAATTTTTTGGTAATATAAAGAAAGCGAACACATGGAGTATAGCAGCAGAGCATATACATAGTGGCGATATTTTTGGTTGACAAGCTGACAATTTTCTTTGTGCCCCCGAAGTGTCCAGGTAATTGTTCCTGACTATCATAGCTCCGTACACATTGATCTTACCTGCTCCCCCGTCCCTAAATATAGGTCGTTTTCGCTTTCCGACAAATATCTTTAATCGAATATATAAAAATATATATTAATATTTATGGTACATAATAAATATCATTAGATAGATATTTGAATCTAGTTTTTTAATAAATTTTTTAGAGATTAAAATGTTGCACATATTTTCTACAGATTGAAGTAAAGTCGTGACACGGAAATCAACGGCGACAGTTATTTAGGGACGGAGGGAGTAGACACAGTGGTCAATGTCAGATATCTTACCTAGAAATAAGGCAGGTGGTGGAATTGTATGGTATAGATTCTTTTTTATAGAAAAAAAAAACTACATAGTGCTACCGAGAATTGTACACGCTGAACAGTCTTACCTTCAGTTTGTAGAAACAAGTTTTGACTGTGCTATTCTCGCTCCGATCTCCTGGTAGTTAATAGTTAAACAATCAATCTAATCTAATGAACAGAAAGGGTGAGGCCGAAAAATCCAGTAGTGCTAGTGCCTCGCTAAATAAATCGCTTTGGTTTTTCAACAGGAAAATGTGTATTTTTCATCCCTAAAGTATTATGAAAGTGTGAGTTTTATCCCTTATGTTTCAATTGGTACAAACCAACCCCTTAACTATGTGAACCCGTGCACTAATCATCTCCACCTCAGTTTAATAACGATTTAGTGCAATCAGACACCGGTTATGCCATACAAATAGCTGACTAACATCTGCTTAGCCACATCACATCTTGTGTTTGTAGATTTTCCCCTCCGGTAAAGATGCAAATGTGTTATCGTTTTCCTATTAAGATGTAACAAGAATTCTACTATAAATATTTTAGGATTAGCTAGTAGCGTGATTAATCATCAAGGAAGAAATTGACCTCTATACGATAGCACAAGGTACAATATAGCCTCGGTGCTCTACCGTAAGAAAATTAATGGAAGGCTCATATTGCTAGTATTGTTGCCTTGTTAGTCTGCTAGAGATTTTTTTTTGGACGCATTGTGGATGATGGGTCCAGTTTAGAATTGGGATGGCACGCTATCACGGATTAGTTAGGGTATGGCATGGCTAAGTACACGCTAGTCAGCTGATTACATGTATAAACTGGTGCTCAATTGCTATAAATTGTTATTAAGTCAAGGTGGGGATGATTGGTGCACAGGTTCAAATAGTTGTGGGGTTGAATTTGCACCAATTAAAATATTAGGTATGAAACTCACACTTTCTTAATACTCGAGGGATGAAAGACACTTTTCCTTTTCAACATAATAAGCAGGTGTAGCAATCGCATAGAACATGCTAAACAAGCCGAACAAGATCCTCTGCAGTAGCTGAAACTACCTCCGAGGGACGTCAAATGTGCATCGTCGTTCCTACGGCATCCAACGGTTAGAGCGAGTCTACACGTCTACGCCGCCGCCGAACCTCCGAGGCCGGAAAACTAGCGCCGTCAAGCTTCTTGGATGGCCATAGTGCTACCTGCTTTTGCACTGCTCTGTTGGTTGTCTTGTCTTGCCTTGGCATAACGGTGCTTTCGATTTCAGTTGCGCAGGAACAGCTGAGCGGGCAGCTAGAAGGGGCAAAAAGAGGCATGCCAAATGCTTCCTGGAGATTGTAATTGATATGAATTGAAAGTGGAGTTCAGTGAATGATGCGACTGATTGTTAAATGGAGGCTGTAATTGATGTGAATTGGCATTGTAACTTGTGATTGTGCGCCGCCACTAGCTGTTATCAAATTGCCTTGCTGTATTGTGTTTTCAAACTGACGACATCAATGATCTGTTCTCAAATTATCAGTCAACATTATGTACTGGTGAAACCGAAGAAACAAAGAAATATTCTCTTTCTCTGGAAGTGTTTGTTTGGATGCAGATGCAGATGCTTCTTTGAAGTGGGCTTGGGAGCAGTAGCCACGCGCGGGCATGAAGCCGATGACAATGGCCTCGAACCAGGAGCTGCAGGAGCCATCGTTGTTGCTCTGACCACAACGTCGGGTCGGGAGCACACATGGACGAGAGGATGGAAAGAAGATGAGCATGCGTGTGAGTGTCTGTATAGTCTTTCTCAAAAAATATATGGAGCCGCCACAGCTGCAGAAATTAATACATAGTTGACACTTGACAAGGATCACATTACTTTTTAAATTTTAGACCATATAAGCACATTACTTTAGAGTTTAGAGGTGATGACTTTGCAGCACAAAGCTAATAAGCAAATAGCCATGAGATTTTACAATATTGTGTGCTTGCTAGATCTTTGAAATAAGATCAGCCAATGTATCGCGAGTTTGACAGAAGGTCTCCAAAGGCACCTTCTTTGGCATGGTTAGGCCCGAGCCTTCCGCCATATCCACATGCTTCTCTCCAACTCTTTCCCAATCGAAGCATTGGATCATAATCCCCAAAGCAAGGCCTGCCATTTGCATGCCCAAGTTCTTCGCGGGGCATCGTCTTCTCCCCATAACAAATGGGAGTACTGGTCGCCTCGAGTAAGCGTACTGGTTGCCCTATGCATGCATCAATCTCATCACGAGATTTCTTCATCACGTCAGGGTTGTTTAGCAAGAGAGACATCGCCCACTCAATTGTATCTACTGTGCTAATTGTCCCAGCTTCAAGGGCATTCTTAAAAATGAAATAGAAGAAAGAGGTCAATATGATATCTTCTGTGTCAAAACCAAGAACACACATAAATTTTGGTTAAAGAACAAAAACAAGAAGAAAATTTAATGGATCTAGAGACCAATGGAACACAAATTACATTTTTTTTATTTGGGGCATTTTGCCACACCATGTTTTATGCTAAAGTTTCACTCTCACTCAGCATATATATGTTTGATCTAGTGCAATACATATAATTGTGTTTTGTTTGGGGTCTTTTGGAGTACAATACAAATCGTGTTTGCGCTACTACAAAAAATATTTATAGGGGCTCCCTAAGGGCAGTCCCAACTCATGATGTTCATAGGTAGTGTCTATGATGCCATGTTAGCAAGACACTACTTTAGACATTGTGTTTTCTAACCCATGATTTCTTAGTGTGGGTCATCAATAAATTCATCATCTCTCATCTCCGCCAATTGTATTTGTATTTCATCTATAATGAAGACACTATCATCTCCCAACACAAACTTGATAGCGTCATGTGTATACACTACCAGATGATGGTACATTTGCACCGGTTGGGAAGGCCCTTTAGCACCGGTTGGGAACCGGTGCTATATTTCCTGGCACCTTTAGCACCGGGTCAAATAACCGGTGCTAAAGGTACCTATTCGCCAAAAAAATATGTGCGTTGCTGCGAGGATTCGAACTCAGGACCTCTTGACTCGTGCGTACCCACCTAACCATCTCACCTATAAAGCACATGTGATGGGATAGAAAATGCTTTTATTTTGTAGTAGCATGTGATACCCCCTTTAGCACCGGGTTGTATTTACCAACTGGTGCTAAAAGTCCTTTAGCACCTGATCATAACACCAACCGGTGCTAAAAGGAACGGTCGGGGCCTTTAGCACCGGTTGGTAACACCAACCGGTGCTAAAAAGTGACTTTTAGCACCGGTTGGTGTTACTTTAGCACCGGTTGGTGTTACCAACCGGTGCTAAAGGGTCCCCGAGGGCGCCCCAATTTTGGACCCGGTGCTAACGTTACAATAGCACCGGATCTTGAGTGCACCGAGGCATATGAGGGGTGCGGATGTGAAGATTTCTGATAGTGATAGGTTCTCGTGTAGAAACTGGGTCTTGCATGAGACCCAGTGTCTTTCTCTTTTCCTCCTGTCTCCTATTTAATGTAGCGCCATATAAGTCAATAGTCATATGTGTCACCCTATTTAATGCTATGAAAATCATCCTAGTTGGAACAGGGGTAGACTAGTAACCCATTCTTACAAAAGGAATGAGTTTCTATAGCTCATGGCCCGCCCTTCGAGAAGCATTTGAAGGGACACCCCATCACCCACCCCTGAAAATAGGAACCATTTCTAGGGTCGGGTGATGCCATCACCCGCACTTGAAAATGATTTCTCGGGGCAGGTGATGGCATGGCGCGCCCCTAGATATGGCCTCCTATGAATAAATTCATAGCCTTTTCATATGATTTTGGATAAATACAAACTTTATATCAAAATTGTAGATCTCGTCGAGACCTAACACTTGTAATTGATAATTTTTTTATTTGAGAACATTTAATTGTTCAAAAGATCAATATGCTATATCTAGTTTTGAAATCTAAAATTTTTGAGTTTTCCAAACAACCTTAGATGTAGAGCTGCTCTATATGAAAGTTGTAGTAGTCAGCGAGATCTAAAATCTTATAGTTCGTAAATTTTTTTATTTAAGATGGTTTAGAATCACAGGATTATCCGGACACTAGTTGTGCCATACAATACTGTAACTATGGATTCTATAAAATGAATGTAGTATATGTGAATGTGAATGCAATTTGAACATATGTATTGCGATTGTGATATTTTGACAACTTAAAAAATATATGAGATATATGAAATATATCTTGCATGAGTATATAGATATATGTCTATATTTTAAAAGAAAAAAATAAAACTAAAAATGGAGAAACATTTACAGGGGCGGGTGGTGGCGTGACCCACCCCTGGAAATAATTTCGAGGGGCGGGTGATGGGGTAATCCGCCCCTGAAAATTCTTTCATATTTAATACAAAAGAAAATCGTATTTCATGGAGTCATAAGCAACTATGTGGTGAAGTGGAGAGGAAGCTACACGCAAGATCGGAGGTGGTGCATATTTTGTCCAAAAATTACTAACACCCTAGGAGTAGGGGTTGTTCATGGTGGCCGGTTAGACTGATTTTTTTTATTTTTTTGCTGTTTTCAATTTTTTAATGATTTTTTTGTTTTCTGAAAATCGATTTTAAGGGCGACTCACGCTATGACCCACCCCTGAAAATGCCCATAGCAGGGATGGGCGTCGGAACCGCCCCTACAAATAGGTTTCAGCCTGTCCCTAAAAACCTTTTTTGTGGTACTGTTGGTTTTGTTTCCCAAGTTTATGTGTTTCAATCAAACAAACAAATCGTGTGTTTGGTTTTTTTTCCACGCATAAAACATGAGTACTTTGAGCAGTGGCATCAGGCCGGGCTTCTCAGGTAGTCAGGTTTTAGGTTTAATTTGGGCAGCCGGGGAAAGCTGTGAACGTAGGCAGCTGGCCTGCCGTTCTTGATGGCTTAGGCGGCGGCACTAATACTCACGATGTAGAAGGAGCGGATGATCTGGTCCGGGAAGGCCTCCGGGTCCTCGTTCTGCAGCTCAAGCAGCGCGCCGATCAGCGTCCTCCGCCTCGCCGTCGCCGGCGTGCCTTCTTTCTCCATCTCCTTCCTCTCGGCATCGATCAGCCCCTGCAAGAACTCACTCCGGCTCTCCCGAAGCCGCCACAACCGCCGCCGCACTGCACCCACATCCAGCCAGCGTGCCGGCGCTGGCAAGAAGTCCCACGACGTACCCCGATGACAGCGACACCGCCTCTTCTGCAGCCTCCATGAACCATCGGGCCTCCTTGCTCACCTCCGCTGTCTCCTGCTCTCCATCGCTATACATATATGTACATGCACACAATAATATTAATTGTTAAGAAGGCAAAAAGACCTTCAGTTTTGACCTCAATATTAATTGTTAAGAAGGCAAAAAGACCTTCAGTTTTGACCTCATCAAGACAGCAGCCTTGAGATGAAAGCTATTGATTATTGTCATGGTTATGGCCATGAAAGCCATTAGTAGAAGAACATGAAGAGTCTCCACTAAACCTTTCTAATGGCTGGTGCAATGAAGATTGTATAGTGCTAAACATTCATGTAATTCACTCAATGTTGAGGCTCTTGAGTTACCATGTAATCTCTCTATAAATAGAGAGCTATGAGATCAATGGAATACACCAATTCACCTATCTATTGTGTCCTCTCTTGTTTACATTCTACATTCTAATACGTTATCAGCAGCTCTACATTGAGCAAGAGAAGACAAGGAAAGAAATCACTAGCGATCGGTAAGATGGCTCGCCGCTTCCCTGTTCGCGCTGGTTCCCTTCCCCGCAACCTCCTCGCTCGTCAACTTCGCCGCTTCATGCACGATGAAGTTGACTCGCTCCTTCGGGCTCCCGTGCGCCGTCTTCGGCGTGGTAGGGGCTGTGGTGCTGGCTTTGCCGGCCATGGCCCCCGGTCTCCTCCTTCAGGAGGAAAATGCCACGCCAATGGCGCTCCTGCCCGCAGAGCTTCTCCAACAGCCAGCAGCGACGCCGGCAATCTCGCAGCTCGGCGTGGACCACCGGCCATGCCGGACACATGTGACACACCAGAACGCATTATGGTTGAGTCCCTGTGCCACTGCGAGTCCCATGGTTGGACTGCAAGGCTGCGGCTGCAGCCCGACGGGCTGCGACAGCAGGTGCCCGACATGGTGACCTCCTACTGCCCACGTCACAGCTGGACCAACTACGCCCGCCGCGACGGCCCTTCCTCCGAAGGGCACGCCTTCGCCATGGCTCCACAGCGCCGTGCCGCAACTCCATCCTCTTCGCCGGATTACTCGCCGTCGACGCCTCTTCCGTCCCCGACACCGGTCGCGCCGCCGGAGTTCCTCCTCAGAGGCACCATTGCCGCGCGCCGTCGAGCCCCACCTTTCTTCATCAGTTCCAGTGGGGGCTCGAGTAGCGCGGCAGCGGCGGTGCCCTCCGGCTTTGCTGGGCCTGAGCATGTGGCTCCTGCGCCACCACCGCCTCAAGCGGCCCCTCTGTTCCCTGGCCGCCCAACCGCAGCCGCGGCGGCCAACACATGTCCCAGCCTCCGCCGGTGCATGATCCCGACCAGGCATGTCCCGACCAGGAACGCCGGCGGTGAGGCCCGCAGCCCCCCACCATCAGGTGCGGGGGAGGCCTAGGCGTGCGCGACGAAGTGGCCCAGGGGGAGGGGGAGGGTGGGGGTGGAGTCGACGACGGCGCATCAACGGCGGTGGTGGCCACTCCAAGCGATGGCGACGGCGGCCCCAAGCGGCGGTGGGCCGAAACTGAGTTTTTCGACCCACTGCTCAATAAATTTTATTTACTCATTTTCAGATGTTAATTTCCTCAGAAATTTTACATTTTAGTCCCTGGACTTTGTTTTTTTTGCATTCCGCAGTGTAACTGCGACGAATAAATGTTTATGTTCAGACTCATGTTACTTATTATATGTGTTTGTTCAGCACTCGCATTTCCATATATTTTATTTTACAAGTTTACTACGTTGCAAATTTAATTTCCTCACCCTACTTCAATGTATTTTAATGCATTTATATCTCTAAATTGAAAAAAAATTCTTAGAACTTTGGGATCATATGGATCTTCGCATACCTCAGTATAGCGCTTATCCATCGAACTCAGAATTACTTTTGGCACACGCTAACAAAATTCCTCTATTCTTTTACCAAAGTTGGTCATATATCAATGTGGAATTCAAAACCACCGAGGGATCTACACTATTTTGAATAGTGATTACCCGATTGTGATTCTCATACTATGGAAAATTGAATATTGAGCTATTTGATCATGCGACATCCACAAGATATCCAATTTATTGAGAGTATTTATTTACTTGTTCAAATTTATTTTTGAATTCTTGCACAAATTGCATAAAAATGCCATAATTTCTCAAAAAAATTGGCAATCATAATGTAGGTGAGATGACGGAAAAACAGTTCAATGAACTTGCTCTTGATGGTTCAAATTTCCCTATATGGGCGATGGATATCAAAGTGCAACTGTCGACTGAAGGACTATATAGATGTATAGATGAAACAGTCGCAGGAGGTGTTGCCCCCTCTAACATGTCCAAATACTCCGCCTTAAAGTGATAAGGCAACATATCCATCAGGATTTGAAAATGGAGTACAACATTGAGGAGGACCCACTGGCTTTGTGGACAGCTCTTAAAAATCGATATGAACAGCATAAAAAGATTATCCTCCCTGCGGCAACGCATGAGTGGAATCACTTACGTATACAGGATTTCAAAACTGTAGACGAGTACAACCATGTTGTTCATAGGATACGCTCCAGGCTCCGGTTTTGTGAGAAAGAACCTTCTGACGAGGAGAAAAATGAGAAAACTCTTTCTACAATGCTCCCATCAGAAAGAATCATTACTCAACAATACCGGGAGAAGAATTTCACAGTCTACTCTGCACTCATTCAGACATTAAAACAGGCAGAAAAGAACCATGAGCTCACCGTGTGGAACTCATCCCAACACCCGTTGGGTACTCTTCCTCTGCCTGGAGCACATGCGAATGAGCAGAAAAATGGACCTAATGGAACAAAACAGATTGGAAATCCTTCAAGCAAAGGGAAGCGCAAGAGAGCCAAAAAGCCACGAGGCAAACTCCCTAGGTGGAAAGGCATTTCTAAGCAGAAAAATGATAGTGGTACCAAGATCGCCTGTTTCAGGTGTGGGTGCAACAATCATATCACTAAGAAATGCAGGACTCCCAAACACCTGGCTGAACTATACATGAAGTCCATGGGTCGTACATCGAACACCAGAAGTATGAAGCTCACTTCACCTCTCAAGTGTTGGAGACTGAAGCTATGGACCCGATCCCTGATGGAGCGGGAACAAGCAACACCAAGACTCTGACAAATGAAGAGGACGACTCTCTGGACATCGACAACATGCTCGTGGAATTCGCTTCCAACGACATATTTGGGGACCTCAATTAGGCTCCATAGAATTAGATTTTAAATTTTGCAAATAAAGTACTTGTATCAGGAACATGATGTTGCTACATTTTATCGATTGTAATAATGCACCTACTGTCTTAATATATTTTTATGTGCCTTCTATATTTTTGCATTATTTTTATGAGTTTAAATTCTGCATTATATAGATTGTTACGGGAGCCAATCCAATGGAAGAAGAGATGTGCCTAGTGGACAGTTGTACCACTAACAGTATACTTAGGGAAGTCATGTGGAAACACATGTGGAAAACAATGAGGAGTTCCTCCTCTTGACCAAAGACACCGGATATGGCAAACAAACACTTGAAAAGGCGCCTTCTCTCCCATCTGGATTGTACTACACATATATCAAACCCGTAGCACACATTGCATACAAGGTGATTTTACAGAATGTGGATAAATTTAAAACTTGGCATGAACGCCTTGGCCATCCCGGCATCGGGATGAATGGATGATGAGAAAGATCATAGGCAATTCAAGTGGACATGGTATGAGCGACAGCAAATTCTCAGAATCCTTAGATTTTATGTGCACCTCATGTGCAACTGGTAAACTAATTTTGAGACCCTCACATCTCAAAATAAAAACTGAATCACTCAAGTTCCTTGAATGCATTCAAGGCGACATATGCGGTCCCATTCAACCTTTGTCTAGACCATTCAGGTACATCATGGTCTTAATATATGCATCCACAAGATGGTCTCATGTGTGTCTATTATCGACACGGAACCATGCCTTCGCAAAATTGATTGCACAAGTCATCAGACTTAAAGCCAGTCAACCTGAACACCAGATAAAATCTATCAGATTAGATAATGCTGCAGAATTTTCTTCCAAAGCATTCAATGATTATTGTATGGCCTTAGGAATTGAAGTCCAACATTCTGTACCATATGTTCATACTCAGAATGGTTTAGCTGAATCTCTCATCAAGAGAATAAAGCTCATTTCCAGACCACTATTGCAAGATTGTAACCTACCAACCTCATGTTGGGGTCACGCAGTGTTACACGCTGGTAACCTAATACAATTGCGTCCAACTGCATACCATACAGCTTCCCCGCTGCAATTGGTTCGTGGTGATCCTCCTAGTATTTCCCATCTATGGAAATTCGGTTGCGCCATATACGTACCGATCTCACCACCAAAGCGTACATCAATGGGCCCTCACAGGAAAATGGGGATCTACGTGGGGTATTTATCTTCATCGATCATTAAATACTTGGAGCAACTTACAGGGGATTTACTCATAGCCCGGTTCGCTGATTGTATCTTCAATGAAGAACATTTCCCGGCATTAGGGGGGAGAATTCAAGTATCACACTGAATGCCCAGAAATAAATTGGGATGCCATAGACACCCTAAAGGAGGATCCTCGTACCTCAGAATCCGAACTTCAAGTTCAAAGGATCATTAATTTGCAGAATGCTGCAAATAATTTGCCAGACTCGTTTACTGTGAGCAAAAGTGTCACTAAATCATATATTCCTGCAAGGAATGTGCCGGAAAGAGAGTGGGAGAAGTATGGCAAATTCTCGCAAGTGCACGAGGAAACAGAGGAATGAATCCTCTGACACAGTAAATAAAACTCAACCTCAAGTTGAAAGACACTGAGTGGATTTACACAATCCACCTCCCACATCAACAGTGCACTCAATTTCTGATGATGGGACATTGGAACGCCCTAACGCGGTCGTATTGGGAAATATCAAGTCGTCATCAAGGGTAAATGAAATTTCCATAAACTATGTGTCTATATGTTTGATCCCCACAATGCCAGGTTACAGACGTGTTTTGTATTCCTTCATGGAGGAACGGCCATATCATGGAAGTCATCTAAACAGACATTAGTGGCTACCTCCACAAATCATTCTGAGATAATTGCGCTATTTGAGGCATCACGTGAATGTGTGTGGCTCCGCAAAATGATAAACCATATTGAGCAATCATGTGGCGTTGGTTCCTTAGAATCACCTACCATTATCTATGAAGATAATGCTACTTGTATTACACAGATGCAATCGGGCTACATCAAGAGCAATATTACCAAACACATTGCTCTTAAGTTGTTTTATCCCCATGAGCTTCAGCAAAGTGGAGAAATAAACATCTTACAAACAAAGTCTTGCGATAATCTGGCAGATCTCTTCACTAAATCCCTACCTACCTCCTCGTTCAAGAAATGTGTCAAGGGAATTGGTATGAGACAGCTCAGAGACTTGCAAACTTTAGGGGGAGACTCTCTGAATGATGGATCCTGTTAAACGCATCACGTTGTGTCACTTTTCTTTTGTGAGTTTTACCGTCAGGTTTTCTCATACAAAATTTTTATGATACAATGATTAATTCAAGCATATGCCTCATCTTGTGTTTTCCCCACCGGGGTTTTTCTAGAGATGAAACAAGGCATAGATCACTCATTGAACCTTACAGGTTTGTCACCAGACATATCATTCCTATTTTTTCCTACAGGGTTTTTAAAGGAACTAAATAACATATTGATCTCAAGATGGACTCGATCAAAAGGGTTATGGCCATGGAAGACAGCAGTAGAAAGCTCGATCAAAAGGGTTATGGACTCGATCAAAAGGGCAAAAAGACCTTCAGTTTTGACCTCATCAAGACAGCAGCCTTGAGATGAAAGCTATTGATTATTGTCATGGTTATGGCCATGAAAGCCATTAGTAGAAGAACATGAAGAGTCTCTACTAAACCTTTCTAATGGCTGGTGCAATGAAGATTGTATAGCGCTAAACATTCATGTAATTTTGAGTTGAGGCTCTTGAGTTACCATGTAATCTCTCTATAAATAGAGAGCTCTGAGATCAATAGAATACACCAATTCACCTATCTATTGTGTCCTCTTTTGTTTACATTCTAATATTAATTACGTAGCAAATATATAGTTAGGGTCACAGAGTGACAGTGTGTACACAATAATAATAATTACGTAGCAAATAGTTAGTGTCGCAGTGACAGTGTGCACACAATATATAATAATATTAATTACGCAGTGTGCAGAATTTGCAGATGAAGTATATAGTCAAATAATGTATCGTTCGTGTTTCTTACGAGGCGTTTCTCTCGCAGATCATGCCCATCATGGAGTTGAAGAGCAGCTCGAACAGCCGCGACTTGAGCTCAACCCTCGCGCGTCCGCGTCCGCCGCCGGCGGCGGCGCGGCAGAGGCGCCGCGCCATGGCCTGTGCCTCCCGGGCGTGGACGCCGGCGAAGTGCCGGACCCGGTTCGCGGAGAGCATCTCCGCGGTGGTGATGCGCCGGGCGTGGCGCCAGAAGGCCCCGTTGTTGGCGGTGCCCGTGGTTGGCGGTGCCCGTGGTGGACCAGTCGAAGAAGAGGATCCCGCCGGACGGCAGGTGCGGCCGGTTGGCGAACGTGGCGTCGAGCGCGCCGCCGAGGCAGGCCTCGGCCGCCTGGGCGGAGGACACGACGACGGCGGCGCGGCTGCGGCCGAGGCGGAGGAGGAAGACGGCGCCGTGGCGGGCGGCGAGGCGCGCGAGGGTGCGGTGGAGTGGAGAGGCTTCTTCTTCATGAGGTGAAGGTGGCCGATGACGAGGAGAGGGGTGGGCCCCGGCGGCGGCGGGTTTCGTCCGGTCGTCACACGTCGGAGCGTGAGCAGTGGCACAAGCAGGAGCAGGAGAACGGTGGCGACGACGATGTTCAAGGCATCCCTGATATATTGCACTGCACACACACGTACACGCACACTTTGCTCCAAAGGGGCAAAAAGCCAAATCTAGTAGCTAGCTATACTTACGTATATATACACGCATACATTGTCTCTCAACTGCTTACGTATATATACAGTGCAAGAGAAACTCATGATGTCAACAAACAAAAAGTATTGTAGACCTTGTCACTTTACCATAAATGCGGCAGTGTAGCATTTCGTTTGTATTTATGAATAATTGCTCAAACATTGATTAATTAGGCTCAAAATGTTCGTCTCGTAAAGTACAACAAAACTATGTAATTAGTTTTTGATTTCATCTATATTTAGTACTCAATGCATGTGCCGACATTTTGATGTGACGAGAATCTTTTTTTACAGTGAAATTTAGGGGTGGAATTTAGAAACTAAACTAAGCCGTAGTGTTATTGGCACGGGAAATAGTCGTGTCCATAAATGCCCACGGGACCCATTAGGTATGTAATATTGCAAGCAACACGCCTCTGATCATTTAGGTTTCTCTATGTTCAATTTTTTTTAGTTTTGACTTTAATATTTAGCTAAACTAAAGTTATACAGAATAAAGAGATTAACTTTTCCTAAGTTCATCACGAAACATAGTTTAGCCTTTTTCTGTTTCAAACAATGTATTTTTATAGAAATCGATCCGCCAGGTGTTATTAATGTTCTGAACTTATGAGTACCTTGCGTACTAGCAACGATCTGTGCTCCTGGCTCAAAGAACTTTAATTTTACAGAAATATTACTTGTCAACCAATTGATATCTTGTTTATTCATCAATATCACCCTAATTTATTACAATGGATATCTAGCGGTATTGCAATACCTGATGTTACGTGAAACATGGTGTCATATTACGGTGTCAATTTTCTAATTTGGAATCATATAGAATAGCTTGTTCATGAAACTTGCCCTAGACCCTCATCGATTTTATGACCGGTCTATTCCAAATAACTTGTTCGTGAAGCTTGGTTGCACCGGGGACGTAGGAAATTACAGCGTCTTGCATCGTGATCAGTGAAGCTAAAAAGAAAGCATGCGAGGATGCATCCGTGCGTGGTACACTGGTATGACAATGCCAGTGTCATGTATCAGGCTTTTCATTCTTTTATGCTTGTCAGTGTGGAGTACCTAGTTTGAACTGAGCTACACAAATTTCTGCAATGAGTGAATTTCACAGGTCCATGAATTTTCTCGAGATCTCATCTATGTTGGTAAACCAAAAAAAGGTCATTTAGATCCATCAACTTTTTCTAAGGTCTCGTCTAGGTCCGCAAACTAAATAAGTGGTCATCTAGGTTCATGAACTTTTAAAGAGATGTCGTCTAGGTCTAAGGTGGTGGTGACGAGTCTGACCTTGATGACCGCTCTTTAAAAGTTTATGAAACTAGATGACCACCTTTAAAAGTTTATGGACCTAGATGACCGCTTATTTAGTTTGCGGACCTACATGAAATCTTGAAAAAAGTCTACGGACCTAGATGAGATCTCGAGAAAAGTCCATAGACGTGTAGTGACTGCAATTGGACTGAATGATTCAACGCATGATCAGTGGTGATCTGTTGTTTGATCTTGATTGACAGACACGAGTTTGATTTTACTTTTCGGTAGTAAGTAGCAACATACAGCCGCAACAGTTGGACAGGGTGTGTTTAGTTTTCCTGAAATTCTAAACTTTTCATCACATCGACATCACATCGAAACATTAAATATAGCAGATAACGCATGCATGAAACACTAAACGTGGGTAAATAAATGCACAACGAGACGAATCTTTTGAGCCTAGTTAGGCCATGGTAAGACAACGTTTACCACAAATAAACGAAAATGCTACAATGCGCTACAGTGTCTGATGTGACTTTTTCGCCAAACTTTTCGCGGATCTAAACACACCCTTGTTTAGTTACCAAAGTTTACCCCCCCCCAAATCCACTATAAAAAATATTCTCATCACATCAAAATACCGACACATGCATGGAGTACTAAATGTAGATGAAATCAAAAAATAATTGCACAGTTTTACTATACTTTGTGAGACGAATATTTTGAGCCTAATTAATCAATGTTTGAACAATTATTCATAAATACAAACGAAATGCTATACTGACGCTATAGTGGTAAAATGTCAACGTCCTGTATAGCTCGGAGGGGCATCATGAAAGTAGCACACCTGACTTACCTTCAAGTAACGTAAATATCTTCAGAGGTCGTAGACGCCACTGTAAAACTGATTCTTCGAATTCACAGAAAAAGAAGAATTACAAGCTGCAGTAAGCAGACTTACAGCCTTGTTAACCAAGGTTCAGGAAGATACGGACACTACATAATGGCGTAGCACAAGTAACAATACACATACATTTTTAAAGTAGCATGACAAGATGGTGACGCAGATTTTAACTACTGTACGCTACGCGTCGATTCCCTTCAGCTAAACAAAATCAACATGCTGCTACCTGAGTGGCAAAGTATTCTATTAGACACTACCAGAGAACCTCACATCCGCACCGGTTGGGAACGGACTTTCACCGGATTCCCAACCGGTGCTAAACTTTCGGTGCTAAAGGGCCCTTTAGCACCGGGTAGAATAACCGGTGCTAAAGGGGGCCTTTAGCACCGGTTTTAAATACCAACCGGTGCTAAAGGCCCTGCCTACACAGCGGGCATATGACGGCCTTTAGCACCGGTTGGTGTATACAACCGGTGCTAAAGTGCCTGGATTTATTTTTTGGGACGTTTATATATGTTTATATATGTATTATGATACGTATTCAAACATGTATTCAGCTGTGATGCATGTAGTATTATATATTCATATTAGCTAGACATATAATCAAAATAGAAGATATATATTATAATTTTGAACTGTATATATATTTGAACTGTATATATTTGAGCTGTATATTACAAATTAAGAAATCCGACTAGAGGGACGACTTGACGGCGCATCCTCCAGGGGGAGATGGAATTCTCCACGGGGATTAACGACTTCGTCCCAAATCCATCCAATGAGCTGTTCTGCAATTGCGTCTATTCTCTCTTCATCGAGTCTATCTTCTTGCAGCCTCATCATCTATAATTTGCAAATAATTGGAAATATTAATTCCATGGAATTGAAGACAACAAATGTGCAATTAATAATGATTTAATATAAAATAAATGCTTTACTTACAAATACAAATGTCCATCTATATTTAAATAATCATTTATTATAAAACAAAGTGTTTTTCTTATTAATACAAACATAGTAATTATTAAATGAAGCCCTATATTTCTAAATAATCATTTGTTTTAAAACAAAGTGCCTTACTTATTAATTCAAATTTAATAATAATATTATTTATTATAAATGAATCCCATTATCAATAAAAGAAGCCGTATATTTCTAAATAATATAATTTATTACAAAATCAAGTGTTTTTTCTACAAAAATAGTAAATATATCAAATTCAACACGTGAAAATGAGTTACGTACCATAACATCATGGTGGGTCATCTTTTTCGTCGACCAATTGAGCATGTTATCACAAACATAATATGCACATAGATTATTTCCCGACCCCTGTTGGCGACACTGTCGATCAAAAAATAAAGTTAAGTAAAATTCATATAATAGGTTAGCGGAGACCTACACGTACAAATTACTTGCTTACCGGAAAGTCAGTCTTCCATGTGAGTGTTTCATGGATCATACCAGGGTTATCTTGATGAAATTGAGTCCACGCCCTGTGAACCAAAAAGTTGTGTTAAATCATTGTGATTGTAAGGGCAGAATTGAGTTAAATGAGTAAATATATGTCACCTTGTAAACATGTCGATAATGTTCTGGTAAGCTTATGTTGGAGACTTCAACGAATCAAAGACGTGGACGATACCTCGGTCAGGACACACTATGATTAAGATCCAGTGAAAATTGTATACATCTAGACATTATAATGAGAAATAAAATTGAACGGCAATAGTATGGAGTCCATAAAATTTTGTGGTTCAGGCTTCTGCCGCGGTGGAGACGGAGACGGGTTTATGAGCTCCCAGAGAATCGTGATCTGGTGGACCTCTTGGAGACGGGGGATCTGAAGGAGACTTGGTGCTACCAGGTATGGCGATGTCTCGCTTGCTCCATAGAATGATCCCGTGAGAACACTCCCCGAGTTTTGTTTCTCCGTCACCTCCGACGATGTCAAGTTCCAAGTCATTCCACTGGTCAACGACTTGCCCACCTCAACGGGTACGTAACCATGTGGAATCTCCATGCAATGCCATCTTTGACCTGGTTCCACTGGTTTGGTCATACCGTATGCGACCTAATAAAATAAGTAGAAAGGAAGTTAGTAAATGAATAATATTTATGATGATATTTATGAAATATACAAACTAATGTCGCATACGTACCACCACGGATATGTTCTTCTGCCTCACGACAAGCTCACACGCGGTCCATTGAGTTATTTCATCCACGGGGTCACGAACCGGTTCAGACTGAGGTGCGGGAATGTCTTCATGACCTTGTACATGCTCTGTGGAAGCGTGGCTGCTTCGATGTTGTGGAGGGCTAAGAAGGGCCGCATTAGGATCTTGGAGAGGTACATGCTCTGTGCTGGCGGTTCCTGTGGCTTGTATCTGCAGCCATGCTAACTTCATTCGCCGCTCCGTCTCTACCTCCATTTCCTGTATCTTTGAGCCCTGGACGGCTACCGTTTCCTCTAGGAACCTCACCCTCTGCTCATATTCCGCCTTCTTCCTCGAACGGCTCCTATAGGAGGCGGTGTCCTCTTTGAAACCTGTCTTCCATGGTACTATGCCTACGCCGCGCGTACGTCCAGGATGCTCATTGTTTCCTAAGGCATAGGTTAGTTCATCTCTGTCTCTATCAGGAACAAAGTCTCCCCTCTCAGATGCCTTAAGGATATTGATGAGACCTTGAGCTAGTTCTCGCAAGTCCTCGCCAAAAACTAACGAGTTGTCGATCGGACTGAGGGTGCCTCCATGACCATAGTACCAATGCTTGGATCGTGTGGGCCAGTCATGTGTCGCTGGAACAACCCCGCACTGAGATACAAATTTTCTGGCCACTTGTTTGGGCTCAACTGGCTCCCCATCGTCCTCCACTCGAGTGATGTGAAACTTCACATCCTTCAGCTTCTTAGTGGCAGATCGTTTGGATTTCCTAGTTCCGGTTGTCGACGCAGAGGCGGGCTACATAAATTACATATTAACGATACAATATTAAATGAGATATATTGAGATACAATACATATTAAGTGAGATATATTGAGATATACAATACATATTAAATGAGATATATTCACACCTGACTAGACGTGGGCTCATTATTACTGCGTTCATCCACATTACGTTGTTCCACATTTTCGCTCCCTTGAGCAATACCCAGCACGTCTTCCATGTTTGGTTGCGGGTTATCTTCGGCATCGATACCAAATATTTGATTCAATAAGAACTGGTCATTATCCTCTGGCAAGGGTTCGCTAGGGTTGTTGTCTACCATCTATAGGAATAAAAATAATTTGTAAGCAATAAATATAGATATGGGGTTTAGGGTCAGGGTAGGGAGTTTAGGGTTTGGGTTTAGGGGTTTAAGGTTAGGGCTAGGGGGTTTAGGGTTTGGGCTAGGGGGTTTAGGGTTTGGGGTTTAGGGTTTAGGGTTTAGGGTTAGCGCTAGGGGGTTTAGGATTTGGGTTTCGGGGTTTAGGGTTTAGGGTTAGGGCCAGGGGGTTTAAGGTTTGGGTTTCGAGGTTTAGGTTAGAGCTAGGGGGTTTAGGGTTAGGGCTAGGTGGTTTAGGGTTTGGGTTTTGGGGTTTAGGGTCAGGGCTAGGGGGTTTAGGGTTTGGGTTTCGGGGTTTAGGGTCAGGGCTAGGGGTTTAGGGTTTGGATTTTGGGGTTTAGGGTTAGGGCTAGGGGGTTTAGGGTTTGGATTTCTAGGTTTAGGGTTTAGGGTTAGGGCTAGGGGGTTTAGGGTTTGAGTTTTGGGGTTTAGGGTTTGGGCTAGGGGGTTTAGGGTTTAGGGTTGGGGGGTTTCGGGGTTTAGGGTTAGGGCCAGGGGTTTTAGGGTTTGGGTTTCGGGGTTTAGGGTTAGAGCTAGGGGGTTTAGGGTTTGGGTTTCTGGATTTCTGGGTTCGTGAACGGTGGGTGCAGGACACGAAGGGGTTCGAGTGGGTGACGCGTTTGGGTTCGCGAAGGGGTTCGGGTGCGCGACGAGTTTGGGTTCCGGAAGCTTTGGGAGCGCGACGCGTTTGGGTTCGCGAAAGAGCTCGGGTGCGCGGCGAGTTTGGTTTCGCGAAGGTGTTCGGGTGCGCGATAGTTTTGCACATACTAAAAATGCACATATACAAAATTATATATACAAAATTACATACAAAATTACATATAAAATTATATATACCAAATTACATACAAAATTATATATACAACATTATATATACAAAATTATATATACAACATTATATATACAAAATTATATATACCAAATTACATACAAAATTATATATAAGCATATAAATAATAACAAATTAAATAACAAATTATATACCAAGGGGCTCAGGTGCGGGCGACGGGCGGCCGCCGACGAGCGCGAGCGAGGGGCGACGGGTGGTGCGGACGAGGGCCCGGGCGAGGGCGCGGACGCGGCGGAGACGGGCCACGGGCGGTGCGGGCGAATGGCGGCGACGCGGGCGACAGCGGCGCGGGTGACGGGCGTGGGAGCGGGACCGGCGGCGGAGGCGGGCGAGGAATGCGAGAAGTGAGGAGGGGAGAGGGCGCGACCGGTTATATGGGACGGCGCCTTTAGCACCGGGTGAGGGTAAGACCCAGTGCTAAAGGCTCATTAGCACCGGGTCTTTCCTTCACCCGGTGCTAAAGGCCACCACATTAGCACCGGGTGGATACAACACCCGGTGTAAGCACACCCGGTGCTAATGTGGTGCCCGGGGTGCTAAAGGCCACCACATTAGCACCGGGTGGATACAACACCCGGTGCTAATGAGTCTTTAGCACCGGGTGTGGCACCGGGTGTAAGCACACCCGGTGCTAAAGAGGTGCCCAGGGCGGCAACTGAAATCCTGGGCACCTTTAGCATCGGGTGTTGGATCTACCCGGTGCTAAAGGGTTAGGATTTCGGTTGCCGTCATTTTTTCATCCAAATCGGCAATTAGCACTGGGTCTTTTTTCTATTTCTATTACTTTACTTTATTCGTAAATAAATAACACAAAGCTCTTTAAAATTGTTAGAAAATTCTAGAAAAACAGCAGGAGTTACTAGAAAATATTAAAAATTAATATAAAATCCTAGAAAATCGTAGGAATTACCATTTGCTTTCATTTTCTAGTAATTATTAAATGAAGCTCTTTATTTCTAAATAATAATTTTGTAGAAAACAAAGCCCTTTAAAATTATTAGAAAATTCTAGAAAACAGTGGGAGTTACTAGAAAATATTAGAAAATTTCAGAAAATCGTAGGAATGAACATTTGGTTTAATTGATTGGCCACTTGCTACATTTCACGAAAGATGGGCTTCGGGTGGTCATATCTTTTGATGGATCATATGTCAAAATGTTAAAAACTAAAACCACATAAATGCATAACAAATACATGATGTCATTTATATAAATATGAATTTCTGGAACATAGTGCAATTAAATTACACGTCATCATCGTTTACTCGGACACTAATGAACTTCCTCTTTACGAATGTTCCTTGATTGTGATTACGCCGTAGATAGGGTGTCTCCTCCGCCGCTAACAGGATGCTTGGGTCAGCAGCCATCGAGAATGGAGGTAGCCCATCGAGCATATCATAATCTTCATTCGTCTTGTCCTCAACTTCTACGATTTTTCTTTTTCCAGGAAGAACAATATGACGCTTTGGGTCGTCTTGTGGTGGGTCCAATTGCTTACCCACCCCTTTCTTATCCGCCCATTTCTTTGGTCTGCTAGCCATGTCCTTACATAAAAAACTTGTGTGACATCTTTGGCTAGGACGAACGGTTCGTCTAGAAACCCAATCTTGTTTAGGTCCACTAACGTCATTCCATACTCATCAACTGTAACACCTCCTGCAGTTAGCTTCACCCATTGGCACTTAAACAGTGGGATCTTCAAAGGTCCGAACTCTAGTTCTCATATCTCCTCTATGACACCATAGTATGAGTTAGTATTGCTATTGGTGTCTGTCGCGTCGATTCAGACTCCACTGTTTTGGTTGGTGCTCCTCTTGTCCTGGGCTCTTGTGTAAAATGTATACCCATTGATGTCGTATCCTTGAAATTTTAAGATCGTGGTCGATGGACCCCTAGCTACAAAAGCTAGCTGCACATCAATGCCCTCGACACCCATCAAACGCTCTCGCAACCAAGCGGCGAAAGTAGTATTGTGCATCCGCTGAATAAAGGCTGCAGACTTTGTTGGATTTTCGTCCCAGAGAATCTTCATGTGCTCCTCGATGTACGGAGCAACTAAGGTTGATTGTAGCAAAACTATGAGGTGCGCTTTACGAAATGTCTCCATGTCCTTGATTACCATCGAACTTTCCCTAGTGTGCCCTTTCCACCAAGTCTCCCCTCATGATGTGATTCGGGCACACCAATCGGCATAAGATCGTTGACAAAGTCAACACAGAATTCAATGACCTCCTCTGTTTCGTATCCCTTAGCAATGCATCCTTCTGGACGAGAACGATTACGGACATACTTCTTTAGCACAGCGAAGAACCTCTCAAACGGGAACATGTTGTGTAGAAATACTGGGCCCAGTATACGAATCTCTTTGACAAGGTGAACCAATAGATGTGTCATAATATTGAAGAAGGATGGTGGAAATATCATCTCAAAGCTGACAAGACATTGCACCACGTCGTTCTGTAGCTGAACTAAATGGTCTGGATTGATCACCTTCTGAGAAATTGCATTGAGGAATGCACATAGCTTCACAATGGCTTTCCGCACATTAACGGGTAGCACAGCCCTGAGTATGACGGGAAGCAGCTATGTCATCAACACATGACAGTCGTGAGACTTGAGGTTTGTGAACTTGTTATCTTTCATATTTATTATTCCCTTAATATTGGAGGAGTAGCCCGACGGAACCTTGATACTGTTCAAGCATTCAAACATGCTTGCCTTCTCTTCTTTGCTAAGAGTGAAGCTGGCAGGACGCAAGTACTGGCGTCCGTTGTCTCTATTTTCTGGATGTAGATCATTCCGTTGTTTCAATCGTTTCAGCTCTTGTCGTGCTTCCAGTGTATCTTTTGGCTTCCCATAAGTACCCAGGAAGCTTATCAAGTTCACGCAAAGATTCTTCGTCAGATGCATCACATCAATCGTGTTACAGACCTCTAAATATTGCCAATAAGGTAGCTCCTAAAAGATAGACTTTTTCTTCCACATCGCGGCACGACCATCCTCGCCAGTCGGAACAGGCTGGCTTCCGTCTCCCTTTCCAAACACCACTTGTAGGTCCTTTAACATATCAAATACATCTTGTCCACTCCAGTGTCTTGGCTTTGTACGGTGGTCCGCATTCCCGTCAAAATGCGGACATTTCTTTCGTAGCTCATGGTTCGTAGGAAGAAATCGATGATGACCCATGTAAACAACCTTCCTACAATGTTTCAAATACATGCTTTCGGTTTCCTCTAAACAGTGAGTGAATGCTTTATATCCTTTATTTGATTGTCCTGATAGGTTATTTAGTGCAGGCCAGTCATTGATGTTTATGAAAAGCAGTGCTCGAATGTCAAACTGCTCCTGCTTGTCCTCATCCCACATGCTAACACCTTCTTCCTTCCATAGCTGCAAAAGTTCATCAACCAATGGTCTTAGGTAGACATCAATGTCGTTGCCAGGTTGCTTTGGCCCTTGAATAATCACTGGCATCGTAATGAAATTTCGCTTCATGCAGAGCCAAGGGGGTAGGTTGTAGATACATAAAGTCACAGGCCAAGTGCTATGACTACTGCTCATTTCACCAAAAGGGTTCATGCCATCAGTACTTAAACCAAGCCTCACATTCCTCGCATCAGCATCAAACTCTGGGAATGCTTTGTCGATGTTCCTCCACTAGGATCCATCAGCGGGGTGTCTCAACATGCCATCCTGCTTACGTTCTTCTTTGTGCCATCGCATTAGTTTGGCATGCTCTTTGTTCCTGAACAAACGCTTCAGACAGGGTATCAGAGGAAAATACCACATCACCTTCGCAGCAATTTTTTTCTTACAACGCTCCCCCACAACCTCACCAGGGTCATCCCGCCTTATCTTGTATCGTGCGCAACTGCAAACTGGACAATAATCCAAGTATTCGTATTGTCCGCGATAGAGGATACAGTCATTTGGACACGCATGTATCTTCTGCACCTCCAAACCGAGAGGGCAAACAACCCGTTTTGCTTCATACGTTGCCGATGGCAATTCGTTACCCTTGGGCAGAATCTTCTTTACGAGTTTCAGTAGCTCATCGAAACCCTTATCAGTAACGTCATTTGCTGCCTTCCACTGCAAAAATTCAAGTGTACTACCCAACTTCGTAAGCCCCTCTTTGCAATCTGGGTACAAGTCAGTTTTGTGGTCTCGCAACATGCGTTGTATCTTTTTCAGTTCCTTATCATTGCCCAAGTCTTTCTCAGCATCACGCAACATTTGCCCAAGTCCATCATTAGGGTCATCTTCCTGAGCATCATCTTCCTGAGCAGCATCTTCATGATCGGCATCACCCACTGCAGCATCTGCAAAGGCCCCGTAGTATTCAGCCAATACCGGAATGTCGTTATCCACCTCGTCTTCTTCATCTTCATTCATTAGAATTCCTCTTCCACCATGCTTTGTCCAAACAGAATAATTGCTCATGAAACCGTGCCTCATCAAATGCACCTGAAGAGCTTCTCTTTGTTTGTACGATTGTATATTTCGACAATTAGTGCATGGGCAGAACATGAAACCTGACAGCGTCCTGTTGGCCTCGGCGACATCGAGAAACCCCTTCAGGCCATCACGAAACGTCGTATCGTGAGGTTCCCCGTACATCCATTGCCTATTCATCTGCATTAGTAACCAATAACAATTATTTGTATAATTTAATATATAATATAATACAAAGGTAATATATAAGACAATACAAATTTAATATATAACTAAATATAAATGGACTCCACTAAATCATACCCTGGGTATGGAACTAAATATAAATGGACTCCGCTAAATCATACCGTGGGTATGGAATATTATTCCGTACCCGAGCCGGCCGGCGGAAGCGCGACGCAGGCCCCGCGCGCCTCGCGCCAGGATAGGCTCCCCTCACGCCTGTTTTTTTTTCTTTTCAGTTTTTTCCTTTATGCGGTTGGAAAAGGTCCGGTTTTAGTTTCCTTTTACAGATTTTTTTCTTTTTGGCCGACATAAGCTGGTTTGATGGGTGTCTGTGACCATCGATTTTGTGATTTTTTTCCCGACATTAGCAGGTTTGATGCGGTTTTTTTCTTTTATGCGGTTTTAATTATGTTATGTGTACGAATCAAATTGTTTTCTGTTGCTTGATGGATAGATTAGATCTCAAAATATAACATGTGTATAAAGACATATCCAGGGAGTACTGCGATTTAGTATTTGTATTTAACACCCAAGATTTCATTTCTTTAATACTAACTACCTCCATTTTTTGATAATATATGACATTCCGACAACAGCAGAATAGTACAAATCCCCGGTTGGAGACGTCATCTATAAGATTAGCTACACAATGGATCACACTGTTTTTTTGCTGTTCCGAGAATATGCCTGCCCCTTCTAACGTGAGGAGTATCATGTGATCACTTGTGTTGCTTCAGTGACACAAAGAAGAAGCACATCAGGAGCAGCATTATGTGATGCACCGGCAGTATCTCCACTAGCTGCAGAGTCTAATAGTGCATGCTACTGCTTCAGTCCAATTCATTGTCCTAGCTCTCACACTCTGCATCGTCACCTGCTAGGGCAAATATTAATTAAGGAATAACACATCATTATACAAGACGATTCAAATATGTGAACCCAAATAAAAAATATTTAAACAGTGATGTCCATATTTTTACCTTGTATAGGTGGCTCCTCCAATTTCTTGACCTCATACCTATACACAGAGCTGTGTTCAGATATGCAGACGGAGGACAAAGTTTAAGTAGAAGATGCCAGAACAGTTGTCTATCGATAGGGGAACATGAAAATTGAAGTACTGTAGTTCAGTTCAACAGAATTATTCAAACACAGCCATGCACTTCTTCTAGCTGCAGATTTATGTGAAAGTGCCATCATTCTACAGGAAAATGACAATTGGTAACTGATTGTTCAGAAGACAATCAATAGCAAAATGGTATATAAGTACAATGTGAAGAACTATATAGCAATTAGATCTCAAATGCCTGCTTAGATTTAATTTAAGAAGGATTTATGATAGTATCAATGCCCAAAGTACTGAAAATAAGGCTTAACCTGCTAGACGAATGCTTCTACGGTTCGCCCGATATGATCTCCGAAAACACGAAGCATACATCGCTGGTATGTAGCTCCGACATTTCGAAGTCCAAACGGCATCGTGACATAGCAGAAAATATCAAAAGGCGTAATAAAGGAGGTTGCCAGTTTGTCAGAAATTTTCATCTTAATTTGGTGGAAACGAGAATAAGCATCAAGGAAACATAATAGCTCACATCCTGCGGTTGAATCTACGATCTGATCGATACGTGGTAGAGGAAAAGGAACTTTTGGACATGTTTTATTTAAACCGGTATAATCTATGCACATCCTCCACTTCCCATTCTTTTTCTTAACTAAAATAGGATTGGCAAGCCGGCCTCGAGGAGCTTGCACAACTCCTCACCGATGGCCCTGTGCTTGTGCTCGTCGAAGCGTCGCAGTCGTTGAACCACCGGCTTGGAATGGGGCAAGATGTCAAGGGAGTTCTCGGTGACCTCCCTCGGTATGCCTGGCATGTCCGAGGGGCTCCACGCGAAAATGTCGGTGTTGGCGCGGAGGAAGTCGACGAGCACGACCTCCTATTTGCTGTCGAGGGTTGAGCTGATCCGCACCTTCTTGTCGCTGGGAACACCTGGGTCGAGGGGCACAACCTTGGTGTGCTCTGCGGGCTCGAAACTGCCTACATGCTTCGAAGTGGAGGGTATGGTTTCATTCTCCATCTTCTCCAGGTCCGCGACGAGATCCTCGTCCTCAGCAAGCGCCTCGGCGCTCTCGACGCATTCCACGTCGCATATGTAGGCATGTTCGAATGATGGGGCCACGGTGATGACGCCGTTTGGTCCCGGCATCTTCAACTTGAGGTAGGTATAGTTCGGGATCGCCATGAACTTGGCGTAGCATGGGCGGCCGAGGATGGCGTGGTATGCACCTCGAAATCCCACTACTTCGAAGGTCAGGGTCTCTCCGCGGAAGTTGTCGGGGATACCGAAGCAAACAGGCAAATCGATCTGCCCCGAGGGGCTGAACTCGCTTTCCCGGCGCAACGCCATGGAACGGCACCTTGCTAGGGCGCAACATGTCCCTGCCGATGCCCATGAGCTCCAAGGATGAAGCGTACATGATATTGAGGCTGTTGCCCCCATCCATGAGTACCTTGGAGAACCGGGTATTGCCGATGATAGGATCAACGACCAGCGGGTATTGCCCCGGGTTCGGGATATAGTTGGGGTGGTCGTCTCGACTGAAGGAGATGGTCTCCTCTAACCAATCGAGGTACGACGGCCCCGCCTTGTGTATGGAGAATACCTCTCGGCACTCGCGCTTGCGCTGCCGAGGGGTCATGTTCGCGGTTGGCCCACCGAAAATGAAGAAGACGTTCTCCACTTCCGGGAAGCCCTGGCCATTCCCGTCGCCCGTGTCTCTCTTCCCCCCCCCCCCTCGTCCTTCGAAGCGGCGCGATTGAAGTATTTCCTTAGCATTCCGCACTACTCGAGGGTGTGGATCACGACGCCCTTGTGATAAGGGCACGGTTTCTTGAGCATATCGTCGAAGATGCCGACTCCTCGAGGGGGGCCTCGAGGAGGTTTGGGCGCGGCAGGATAGACTGTGAGTATTTCGTCAGGGTCCTCGGTCCGCTCTTGTCGGCGCGAGGCTTTTTGGGGCTTCTTCCCTTTCTTGCCTTGCCTCTGTTTCTTGGTGGATCCTTTGGACTTGCTGCCCTCCGCGGGCGTTTCCTCCGTCCGCTTCCCCCTTCCGCTATCAAAGATGGCTCCGACCGCCTCCTCGCCGGAGGCAAAATTGGTGGCCACGTCGAACAGTTCGTTTACGCTAGTTGGAGGACTGCGTCCTAACTCGCGTACCAAGTCCCGGCAGGTTGTCCCTTCGAGGAAAGCGTGGATGACTTCGGAGTCACCCACACTCGGGAGCTCGGTGCAACGCTTGGAGAAGCGGCGGATGAAATCACGAAGGGACTCGTTGGGTGTTTGGCGACACCATCGAAGGTCCCATGAGTTTCCAGGGCGTAGGTAGGTGCCCTGAAAGTTACCCACGAACGTCCTCACGAGGTCGTTCCAGTCATGGATCTGGTTCGCGGGTAGATGCTCCAGCCACGTCCACGCAGAATCCGCCAAGTGAAGCGGCAAGTTGCGGATGATCATGGCATCGTCGGTCGCGCCGCCCAATAAACAGGTGAGGCGAAGTTGACGACATTGTTGTAAAGACCAGGAAGGCGGACGACCTGGTAAATGATTTGCGCATTGCGTTTGATTGTCTCCGGGCCAACGGGGTAAAATTGAATCCAGAAAAATGCGTTTTTGGAGTACCTCGAGGTATGCTCTTGGGTTTCATAGTCTCTCAACGAGGCATTGAGCCCAACCCTGAAAAAGTCTCGGCCCTCGAACAAATGGGAACGATCCGAGACCTGAAGGGGGTACAGAGGATATTGGGGTGTTTAGCAGCCCTAAGCCGGTTCATCTCGCGTCTCGGTGAGAAAGGCTTACCCCTGTACCGACTCCTGAAAAAGAGCGAACGTTTCTCTTGGAACCCCGAGGCTCAAAAAGCCCTCGACGGGCTAAAAGCTCTCTCGCACGAGTGCCGGTCTTAACGCCACCTAAGGAGGGCGAGCGCCTCTACCTTTACGTAGCCGCAATGACTCAAGAAGTAAGCGGAGTCATCGTTGTAGAGAGAACTGAGGAGGGGCACGCTCTGCCTGTCCAAAGGCCGGTATACTACATCAGCAAGGTACTGACCGAAACCAAGACGCGATATCCACAAATCCAGAAGCTGCTTTACGCAGTAGTGCTAGCTCGGCGCAAATTGCGCCACTACTTCAAGGCTCATCCTGTCACCGTGGTCTCATCTTTCCCTTTGGGGGAGATACTCCGCAACCAGGATGTTTCGGGTAGAATAGCCAAACGGTCCATGGAACTGATGGGCGAAACCCTCACTTATGCCCCTCGCAAGGCAATTAAATCACAAATCTTGGCCGATTTCGTGGCAGAATGGACCGACACACAAGACGACCTTCTCTTAGCCATCGAATTGGGCGTGGAGAACATATAAGACACGTGGTATGCTTGCACTTCCCGGCGTCCAACAACATGGCCGAATATGAAGCCTTACTAGCCGGCCTTCGCATAGCCATCGAATTGGGCGTTAAACGCCTCGACGTCCGGGGAGATTCACAATTGGTCATCAATCAAGTTATGAAGGAAGCAAGCTGCCACGACGAGAAGATGCAAGCATACTGCAATGCAGTATGACGACTCGAGGACAAGTTCCATGGCCTCGAGCTCAACCACATCGCGCGAAAGTACAACGAGGAGGCCGATGAATTAGCAAAAATTGTGTCTGAGCGGATCAACGTTCCTCCAAACGTATTCGCCCGTGACCTGACACAGCCAAGCATCGACCTCAAGCCGACCCCCAAAGCTCCTGATGCTCCCTCGAGGACCGAACCCTCGAGGGCTCCATATGTCGAGCCCATGGACGAGGATCCTTCGAAAGAGGTACCTGAAGCCTCAAGTCAGGAAATATCCTCAGCAGACGACGGTGAAATTATGGAAATCGACGAGGCCCCATCAACTCACGATTGGCGTAACCAATACATCGCCTGGATCATTCGAGTGGAACTACCCTCGGATCGAACCGAGGCTCGACGCATCACAAGAGTCGAACTATCAATCAGATATCTATGCTGTCTGCCCTGTTCGCACCCAAAATTGGCAGTTGCCTATTAGGCCGAGGGCAACCGGTCAGACCGGTTCTGGAAAGCGGTCCGACCGGTTTTACTGTAGCCGATCTGGCAACTGCCGAAACCGGTCTGACCGGTTTCCCTATCCAGTCTGACCGGTTTCTCCCGTGTTGGAGTAGGTTTAGGACTTTAGAGTTTTATCCCATATTGTAAACCGACCTAAAGGGGTACGACTTCCCCACCCTATAAATATAAAGGGTCATGGCCGATTGAGGATCATCATCCAATCAATCAAATACATTTATCTTTCTATGTTTCGCATTACTTTTATTTCCAAACCCTAGCTCTTCCAACCCTCGTATCTGCTGTTCTTCTCTCGTCTCGACGACGTTTGAGGGCGTTCTAGGTGGCCTGCCGACCCTAGAACAACCCTAGACTCTCAAGCTCCGACGGGGTCCCTCCCGAGCTCGAGGTTCTAGGTTTTCACCGTCGCACTATCAAAAGCGGTCTGACCGGTTTCGTAAGGCGATCTGACCGGTTTCGCTTCAAGGCAACGGCGACTTCGTTGGCGCGGTTTCGTGTCAACATATTTTGGCGACTCCGCTGGGGAAGCAAGCAAAGAGATCCGTTACTATGGTTAGTCTACCAAAACCTAGTGACGTTGATCCTGCTAACATTACTAGGCCGATTGTTGATGAATTGTCGGCCGAGGATCGTCAAGCTTATGAGGCCTTCATGAAGGACCGTGAGGAGAAGGAAGCCCGACGCAAAGCAGCAGCAGATGAAAAAGCCACTCAGTGGTTTTTATCTCACTTCTCCAAGAATCGGAAGGGCGGCATTTTCAAGGACAAGGAGATGGTCATCGTTTCGAGCGAAGACGAGCATGATGAAGAAAAAGACACTGTGAGTACTACAGCACCACCTGTTACTTTGGAGCAAATTAATCAATTATTAGTCAATGGCCAAAAACAAATGATTGCTGCTATCCAAAACATGATTGATAATTCGTTAGGCAAGCAACCTTTGGTCAATGATAGTAATGCTCCTAAGTTTGATGTTGCTAGTACTTCACAAAATAATGTCATGCCTCCTGGATTATCGGCAACACCCACACCTCAATTTGGCATGCCGATGAACTATGCGGTCAAACGGCATAGTTTGACCAACACAGTCTGAACAATGCGGTCAGACCGGTTCTAGTAGACCGGTTCTAACCGGTCAGACCGGTTCTGATACTTTAGTTGCTTATCAATCATCTCCTGAACCAATTACTAGTGTACCTCCTGTTCAGGCTGATCCTAGCCGAACAAATGGATTTGCTGGTAATTTTGTTCCTCCATATGCAACTATATATTATCCTATACCTCCCCAGAGTTCAGGCTATTCATACGGTGTAGTGCCAAACAATGTTTATTCGCAACAAGTACCGTATGTACAGCCGAACCAGGTACCACATCATACGCCGAATAATATTACTTCTAGTGTGCAAAGGCCAAATGATCCTTATTATGATCAGATGCTTGAAAAAATATAAAAGGGATTTGGCTATTATGTTTAAAGAAACTTTCGGCGTAGATTTTAAAGACAAAACTTTAGTGTGTAAAAAAACATATCCTGAGAGTTTTGATGCTATACCATATCCTCACAATTTCAAGGTACCCGAATTTATTAAATTCACTGGGAGGATAGTAGAACTACATGGGAGCATGTTAGCCAATTTAATGCACAAATGGGTATTCATGGTAATCTTGATCATTTAAAAATCCGAATGATCCCTTTGTCATTATCTGGTACTGTTTTCTCATGGTTTTCAGCATTATCCCCTAATTCCATTCATACATGGTCTCAATTAGAGAAAAATTTTCATGAACACTTTTACAATAGTGATAATGAATTGAGACTTTCTCACTTAACATCGGTTAGGCAAAAGAGTGATGAGCCTATTTCTGAATATATTAGAAGATTTAGAGATACAAAAAACCGATGTTATAGTTTGGTTATTTCTGAAAAGGATCTTGCTGAATTATGTCTTAATGGTTTGAGATCTCATATTAAAGAGAAATTAGAAGGCTATGAGTTTCTAACCATTAATCAAGTGTTGCAAAGAGCTTTGGCTCAAGAAAGTCGAAGTAAAGATTCTAAACCTAAACCCGATCATTTTGGTGTGCATGTTATAAATTATGATTCTTCAGACGATGAGGGTAAAGAGGTTTATGCTGCTGAATTTGTATGGTCATCTAAAGATGAGCCTAGCACTTGTTCTTCTCTCAAGCCGATTCATAAAAATCGGCACGAAGAAGTCAAATTTACTTTTGATGTATCTAAGTGTGATAGAATATTTGATGAGCTTGCAAAGGCTGGGAAACTGAAATTTTCTCATACTATACCGCCGAATGATGAGTTGAAACGGTGAGCTTATTGCAAGTTCCATAATACTTATTCTCATGCTACCAATGATTGCAATGTTTTTCGTAGGCAAATACAATCGGCCATAAATCAAGGACGATTGTTGATTAATGTAATGCAGATTGATGAAAACCCTTTTCCTGTGCACACACTTGAATTGGTGAATCCGAAAGTGTTGATTCGGCCGCATCAAGCCGAAAAGGCTAAAGGGAAAAATGTAATAATTGGTGAGGAAATAAATCAAGGACGATTGTTGATTAATGTAATGCAGATTGATGAAAACCCTTTTCCTGTGCACACACTTGAATTGGTGAATCCGAAAGTGTTGATTCGGCCGCATCAAGCCGAAAAGGCTAAAGGGAAAAATGTAATAATTGGTGAGGAAAGGCCTACGAGTTCAAAGGTGCCATTAGAAAAGACCCCTCGGTTCAAGTTGAAGACTCAAACGCTCGGGGGGCAGGATAGGAGCAAAGACGCCGGTTTTGCACAAACCGGTCTAACCGGTTATAGAACCGGTCTGACCGGTCAGCATGGGAAAATCAAAGACAAAGTGAGGCCGAGCTTTGAAGAGCTCTTGGCCAAATATAAAAAGAAAGGGGCTGCTCAGAAATAAAAGAAGCTTCAGAACAAAGTCAAAGGTGTGAAGCCATGTCAGAAGCAGTCAATGAACAAACAAGAATCAGTGGAGCAACTTGCAAAGGTGGTACCAGCAAGATCAGCAACAATCAAGCAGGTATGGAAACCAAAACAAGTTGTTTCATCATCAACTTGAGTTAAAGCAAGGTATGGCCGATAATATGTTTATCGCCCTTAGAGCTTATATATGGCCGATGTATTGTTCATCATCGTCCTTAGATAATTTTGGGTATGGAGGGTTATTTTTTGGCATGCAAGCTTCGCCAAAAAATAGGGGGGCACATGTTCGCACCCAAAATTGGCATTTGCCTATTAGGCCGAGGGCAACCGGTCAAACCGGTTCTGGAAAGCGGTCTGACCGGTTTTACTGTAGCCGATCTGGCAACTGCCGAAACCGGTCTGACCGGTTTCCCTATCCAGTCTGACCGGTTTCTCCCGTGTTGGAGTAGGTTTAGGACTTTAGAGTTTTATCCCATATTGTAAACTGACCTAAAGGGGTACGACTTCCCCACCCTATAAATATAAAGGGTCATGGCCGATTGAGGATCATCATCCAATTGATCAAATACATTTATCTTTCTATGTTTCGCATTACTTTTATCTCCAAACCCTAGCTCTTCCAACCCTCATATCTGTTGTTCTTCTCTCGTCTCGACGACGTTTGAGGGCGTTCTAGGTGGCCTGCTGACCGTAGAACAACCCTAGACTCTCAAGCTCCGACGGGGTCCCTCCCGAGCTCGAGGTTCTAGGTTTTCACCGTCGCACTATCAAAAGCGGTCTGACCGGTTTCGTAAGGCGGTCTGACCGGTTTCGCTTCAAGGCAGACGCGACTTCGTTGGCGCGGTTTCGTGTCAACACTGCCCCTATTCTGTGCTATCCTCCCCAATCTCCATTCATCTCTAGTATCCTCTTTACCTGCTGTTAACAGTCACCTGCCCCGCTAGGCGCCAGCATGCCTTTCCTGGCTGGCCGGGATTCTTGGTCGACCCCACAGCACTAGTCACGGCTTCCACCGTCCACAGCAGGACCATGCAGAAGCATGGCACAAGCTGGCAGCCCCCCGAAAATGACAAGTAGCGCATACCCACTGCACTTGCGCATCTGAAAAGAATTGGCCATGGTCGGGGACAGGACAACGCCGTAGAATTCTTAGAACTATAACTTAACCGATAGCTTCTAGATCCCTGATATGATACCGTATTTTTTTAGTTGTACGGCATATACTCATGCAAATACCAGCTCTACATGGTAGAGTGCATCTGAGATTTAATCATTTTAGTACGGTACTTGTACTTGCATCGTGAATTTGCATGTTTCTTATATTGTTTTATTATAGAAAAATACATTGTTTGTTTATAGTCTTTCCCCTAGCAACGCACGGGTATATTTGCTAGTATATATACTATAAAGATCCAAAACTTTCAATAGCCGACGGACCCACTAGTTATTGAAACACTGCCCCTCCTAGCAACCCCACATGTTAGACTTTTTTTGTCAAACTTTTGACAACCGATGGACCCACAAGTCATTGAAACACTACCCCTCCCAGTGACCCCATCTGTCAGGCCTTTTTCCGTCAAACCGCCTGCCTCTGTAGTATGAAATCATCAGGTTCATAACCAACATGGACTCTGACCAACTATATATTATGCAATCTTATTTTATAGTAAATGTGCGTGTCTTATGTGTGTTCTTGCTAGTCAACGCTAACAATGCATTTACTAGATAATAGAAGTTTAGTGAATTGATCATAAACTAATATTTAAGATTCTTTGTGGTGGAACCTATCCATTTGGGTTGGAGTCCTCGACTCGGCACAAGTGTCGCATTTTTCTGGATTTATTCTAAAACGAATTAACCACGCTATTCTTTCAGTGGTAGGCGACGTATCCGTCGACAGCGAGACGCTTGTGGTGACTTTGTGAATCTCAAGATCGGATCTGATGATCCAGTCTCTCAGAGATGCTCATAGGGGTAAGGTTTGCGTACGTGTATCCATAGGAGTGAGTGTGTATGCGTCTGAGTGTCTGCGTATCGGTCTTTCAAAAAAATAATCCTCCCTCTATTCTAAATTATAGTTCGTTTGATTTTTTTATCATAAGTTTAACCGCTCATGTTATTCAAAAAATTTATGTAAATATAGTCAAATTTAAGGTATTTTTGAAGATTTTTTATTAATAGAGCATGCCACTACAAAAAAATATGATAATTTATACAAAATTTTGAATAAGACGAGCGGTCAAACTTAGAGTCAAAAAAGTCAAACGAACTATAATTTAAAACGGATGGAGTAGAAGTTTCTCTTCATAAATAACTGAGTATGAAGAGAAACTTGCTGGCATGATTACCAAATGCAATTACACAGCTCAAAATAATACTGTGTACTTGTATTTGGTTATATTGAGTATTATGCTGAGTATGAAGAGAAGCTCCCTGTAACATCCCGTACTTTTATACGGAATGTTGTTGAGCAAAAATGTGGATTTTCAAAAACTTTTTCGTGGTTTGTTGCTAGCTAGAAAAATCATAAGAGTGTGACATTCTTCCCTTCCTAAATTCCTAGAATAATTAGGCATTAAATGGAATTAAGGTGTATTTTTGTCTTAGTGTGACTTTGGGTCTTATTTGATTTTCTTGGAGTTCATTTGTTTGAGCATTTGAATTTGAATCCAATTCAAATTCAAATTCAAATTAAAACACTAACTCTACCCTAAAACTAATTGACTAACACCCCTAACCCAGCTGGGCTCAAACCCACTAACAAATCTAACCCAACCCGCTAACCAGCCTAGCCCCGGCCCGCTCACTCTCCCCACACTCCAGCAAGCCGGCCCAGCACCGCGGCCTAGCCAGCAGCACCCGTCGGCCCAGCAACCGCGCCCCCACGCCCTCACTCCTTCTCTCCCGCTGCCAAGCCGGACCTACCTGTCAACCTTTTCCCCTTCCTCTCGCCCCCACACTCTCGTCGCATCCCTCTCTCGCCGAGTGCCTCCGCCGCGTCGGGCCGCCCCCGCTCCACGCCAAACGGCGCCGCACCCGCATCTAATGCCTGCCGCGTGTAAAGCCACGAACGCCGAGAGCCGACAGTCGTCCGCTCCTGTTCCCCCGCTCGCCCGTTGCCCTAACATCCGCCAACAAAAGCCCCCGTCGGCGCCCTTCGTCGCCCTAGCGGCCTCTCACCCCATTGGGGTTTTCCACCCAATTCACCGCCCTAGCGGCCTCTCGCCCCATTGGGGTTTTCCACCCAATTCACCACCACCGCCAATCCTAGGGAGGAGAGGGACTCAAGGAGTAGCTGGAGGGAGGGGAAAGGAGGAGGAGCTGCCCGAGTCGACGCCAAGCTCTTCGCCGCCGTCCGCACGTGGTCGCCGCGCAAGGAGGAGGAGCCTGCCCCGTGCACAGCAAGCCCGAGCACCGCCGTCCGCGGGTCGGCCTGCTTCGCCTCGCCGTCTCCCTGCTTCACCTTGACCACCTACAAGCCCCTCGGTGAGCGCACCCGAGCCGCCCCCTTCCTCTGCTCCTGTTCCTCTGCCTGTGTGTGATGGCCTTCGAGCCATGGCTGCCCCCGCAGTTCTGTGTGACCGGCCTTCGAGCCGTGTATGCAGGTACCGCTGCCATAGCGCCCACGCAGCCATGCCGTCGCCGCTCGATGCCGCTCCCATGGCCGTCGTGGTTGTCACCGCACACCGAGGCTACCCGAACCGTGCGGACGCCATGGCCATGCCGCGGGCAAGCCGGAGATTTCCCTGCGCGCGAGAGCCACAAGCCCCTATCGCCGTCCTGGCTCGCCGCCGACTTGTTTCCCCGCCTAGCCTGGCTACCGCCGTCCACATGGCGTCATCGTGCGCGCCACTGGACGATCGAGTGTTCGCGCCCGCCGTGGTCACCATTGTGTGGTCGGCCTTGCTGTCCAGTTGACCCTCGTCGGAGCGCCACCCACTGGCCAAAGGCCTCGCCTCTCTTTCTCCTTCGTGAAGCCAAACCGCGAAGGCCGAACCTTTCTGCTAACCCGCCGTCCAGCTGAACCGCGACGCGCCATCGTGGAAGTGATCGCGGTCACCGCCGGTCGACGTATGACGTCGCGCCGCGGGCGCTGCACACCAGAGACCACACCGAGCCGCCCCTAGGCGAGCCGCAGACGATCCCGCGAACCGCACACAAATCCCGTAGACCAGGCCTACATGAGCCGCTCGCCCGGCTCACGGTGAACCCAGTCCATGCCGCCAGCCCCTCCCCGGCTTGCGTCAATGCTGACGCCAAGGCCGATGCCAGCGCGGAGGAATCCCAGGGCCGCCCTATGGGCCGGAAGCCCACCAAGCCGCTCGGCCCAGCTCCCCTTTGGCCCATCTCACCAGCCGACCAGGCCTGTTAGTGTAACAGGCCGTCCCACCATTCCCGGCCTGAGCCGGCCCCTTTAACACCTTTCCTTTTTCTTTTAACACCTTCCCTTTTTCTTTTTAAACTGCTGACACGCGGGCCCCGGCTGTCAGCGACTAGGTGAGACTGACCAGTGGGCCCAGCTAACTAACCTTTGACCCGTAGACCTTTGACCGTTGATTGGTCAATGTTGACTGGTCAACATTGACTGGTCAACGTTGACTGGTCAACGCTGACGTCATCTGGGCCCACGATGACGTCAGCACACCCAGACCCGCTGATGACGTCAGCATGATGTAATGCTGACGTCAGCAGTGCTGACTGTGCGACACGCCACGTGTCACTATTTTTCTTTTTCCCTTTTGGAATTAATTAAATAATTTTAGAAAATGATTTAAACTTCAAAAATCAATAATAAATCAAGCGTAGCTCAGAAAAATACGAAACCAGTTTCAATATTTTTCTAAAAACATGATCTACGCGTTAGAATATAGTTTGGTGTTATTTGGCTCTTCCTTGGCTATTGTTTGGAGTTTATTTGCTAGTAGTCTCGGTAATTAAATTCAGGTCAATGTTTAGGAGGACCGGAGACGTACGTTGGGACTGAGGAGCAGGAGTTCGACGAGTGCTACGACGAGGAGTCACTAGGTTCACGCCCACCCATTCTCTGACCTCCCATTAGACATGCATGCTATTAGAATGCTATGCTTTATTTCCCTCGCTGGATGCCTGAGATGATAAACCATGCATAGCCTGTTTAATTACCTTTTTCCTTGCTGTCCTACTACTTCATATATATATATGTTGTTGATGATGCCCCGCTTGCATGCGTGTGAGGAAATGGATGATTTAAACCGTTTTGGCGTGCGTGTGAAAACTGAAGGAGAATGAGGATTTGAAAACCCATTTGTTGAAGCGAGCGTACCATAACCCAATCCTCAGATTGGGGGCTTGGAGAGTACACTTGGGTACTTTCTACGGAGTGCCTGTTGTGGGCACAAGTTTGACTTATTATGTTTAAGAGGAGTTGGCGGCGATACCTGTAATGGGTGCAACTGGCGGACCACCGTGGTGGACACGCAATTTGAGAGAAGAGCTCGCTTCGACAGTTTGAGGACCGGGTCGGACTACCTGGCTTATGGGGCCTTACCGTGCACAATGTGTGTCCATTATGAGGGTGGGCCCGTTCCGAGCCTAACAAGTGCGGTGCCAAGCTTGCAGGAGGATAGAGTTTCAGTGTAAGAGGGACTGGTGTTGACCTTTTGCTCCCTGATTTGCTTTGGCCCCCGACTGGCCCCGGGGGAGCGCTTCACAGTTCCGGGGTGACCTCTAGCGGAGGACGCGCCCCAAGCCCGGAAAAGCAGGATGGTGTCGTAACTACTAGACCTCCGTTCGGTGTTGTGTTATTCATCCGGCCGATCCCCGGATGGGTGCACATCGCATAGATTCCAGGTGTACACACTCTGCAGAGTTAAAACTATACGTATAGCCGCGTCCTCGATCATGGACAATACCCCGTGGAGTGTACGCTCTGATTAGTGTTTTGGTGACTAAAACTTCTATCTCTCCCCTTTTTTTAAACCTAAGGATCCGGCATGGCCTATGAGATGGGAGGAGCGGGAGTCCTCCCATCGAATGGTGGAAACGGGAGCCTATTCTGTCAGGATTGTCCGTAGAGGCGTGAGTTGGTGTTGAAAACTGTTTATAAACTCTTACTGCCGCTGCATAGGAAACCCCGGCTACTCCTTGAATATTTGTTTACTAGACTAGTCCACTTTAAAGCTTGCACATCAATGGATGGTGACGTGGAACTGTTCCAATCCTTGGGAATAGTTCAAGGGATTGCAGGTTACGAGTCCGACTTCGACATCAACACTGATGGATGGTACGACTGAGGTGCTGTGCTACGCTCGAGTAGCTGCCTGTGGCGGAGATGGAGATGAAGCCCGATGCTTAGCTACCGTTGCGTTGGTTTTCCTTTTGTCGATTTAGCCCAAGTGGCTTGTACCCCGTACTTCCATGTTTGGGAGATGTAATAACCTAAATCCTGTACTGTTTAATCGATGTATGGAGGTGATAACTTCTGGAATGAGTTCTGTACGTGATAGCTGTTGGTTCTGGGACTATCACGATGGTACAGGGAGTCAAATTTTTGGTAAGGAAAATCTGGTTCGTTTCACTCCCTCCGTGCTCATTTTTGGGGACACTCTTATGAATTTGACACCACTTTCGGTGCCATGCATGGCGTGCTGGCATTGGTCTTTTATTATCTCCACCCGAGTTTCCCCGGATGAGTCATAACCCTTGCCTTCTGCCGCAAGAGCGAGAACCCCGGCGTCCTCGTGTGCCCACCATTGTTTATGCGGTGCACAAGTCGCGGTTACCAGCAGTCAAGGGGAGGGGGAGGAAAGACAATTTATCGCCATGAGCGACTACCTCATGGAGTGGACGAGCATTGGGTGCGAACCATGGAGGTCCCCTATTGGGAGGCACAAGAGCTCCCCACTGCCATTTGCCGGTGAGCCTTGTCCACAAAGTTGGTGAGGTCTTCCGCCCACATACCAAGGGTAGGAGTAAGGGCTAATCAACCTTCAATACTCATTATCACCAAGATATTTACTCACTCCTCCTAAGTCGGCACCATGGTTAGGTTGGCAGAGGAGTGAGATCACCTAGATGATAGGGTGAACAAGATGGTCACTCCCTCTCCCTCGCCGACAACATGAGTTGTTAGCATTGACACCACGACCGGTGATGAGATAGGACACCCTAACAAGCAAGAAAAGCTGGAAACAAGCCCGAGCATTCACACTAAAGGCGGTTCGGTCAGGCCAAGGACCCCTAGTAGCTGTAAAAGGAGAGAAGAAAGAATTAGCAAGGGGTACATGCTTTTGGAACTAGAGCCTTAGGGCAGCTCCAATGTCTCTTCGATTTTGCACTGCAAAATCTGTAATATGCCATACGGTTCGACACTCCAGTGTGTGCATCGGTCCATGGAACCCGCCACTCAGAAGACAGATTTACTTTTCTGTCCACATGTCAGCTCCTGTGCATGTCGATCCGTGAGCCATCTCTTGGCTGTCCCCATTCGCAGTATGCGTGCTTGCTTTTTTTATTTGGCTGTGTTCGACGCTTCTGCTGTATGCATTTTTATTTTGACACCCAAACATCCATCGTCATTATATACTTTGTTCAAAATTTTGATTCGCAGTTCGATTTATCTCTACACTGGAGCTGCTTGTAGGAGAAAAACTTTATTTTACTTTTACCTCTTTTGGGCTTCCAATCAAACAACGAACCTAGGGATATGGTATTACACACTGACAAGTGGCAGTCCTACACTCCTACCCTGACGCGGTGCCGGGTTTAGCACTCTCATTGCTGGCAAAGGACACCGGCTTGGCGTGCGCCTGGAGAGATACCGTGTCACTGCCAAGCATCACCACCACCGCCGACATCACCGGCCGGTCGCCGGGGCTCTGCTGCACGCAGAGCAGCCCAATGTGGATGCATCTCCGCACGTCGCCCTCCGAGAAGCGGCCGTTCATGGCCGGGTCTACCATCTCCAGCACTGTCCCGGCCATCCAATGCTCCCACATCTGCAAAGTTTGCATGAAGTGGTACATCACCTATCCGCTTTCCCCTTGCCACCTGGATGTCGATAGTATAGATCTTGAGGAACCCTTCTCGGTCGATCAGCTCATCATATTTCTCCAGGAGGTGGGACTGGAACTTCGTCAGCTAGTTCACCCACTACCAGAAAACGGAATTCCCTTGGGAGCCAACAATTTCCTTGGGAGGCCAAATCAAACCGCCAAGGAATATATCATTTTCTTGGAGGTGTTAGTAAACCGTCAGGTAAACTTATATTCCTTGATGGGTGACATGAACCTCCAAGGAAACTACACATTTTCTTGGGGCGTTCACTGAGCCGCCAAGCAAATTGGTCATTCCCTTGGCTGTTTTGTTGAACCTCCAAGGAAATTACACATTCCTTAGCGGTTGACACCCAAGGAAATTGCACAACCGCCAAGAAATGTTTGTTATGTATTTAATATGGCATGCTTGTTTTCACTTAAATATACACTTTGTACATATGTTTAAGTGTTAATGTCTTGTGTTTATGCTTTTTAAGTCCACTAACACACATATATGGCATATAACCTGTTAAAGTCACTTAAGCATATATGTTATACTTGTTTCTTCACCTAAACATAAATGACCTATATATGTTCAAGTGTTTATGTATTTTTAAGATTAAATGTTTATGTCCTGCAAGGTTCACTTACATGCATGACACTTGGAAGTTATTAGGTTCACTTAAATGCATATCACATTTTAAATTGTTCACGTAAACATATATGGTATATAAACTTATTAGTTTCACTTAAACAATATGAAACTTAAACATGGTCCCACATGAACATATAGATGTCACTTAAAAACATGACATGCTTGTTAAGTTCACGTAAACAATAAAACAAATATGATATACTTGTTAAGTAAAATTCTAAATATATATCATTCTTATTTAGTTCATGTTTTTATATATATCCAAAAATCCCAAAAAAAGTTGTTACCTGGTGGTAAAAAAATATATTGTATTTGCACATTTCTCAATATTTGGCCTGAAAGTGAAGCCCACATTGCGTATTCAGCCCACCTCAGCCCAAATCACTCCCTCCCTTGTCCCTGGCCGTTAGATCAAAATGTATGGTCAAGATGCACCTGGTCTAGAATAAAAGGCCCCAGAAACCCTACCCTCTCACCCACCGTTCACTTGCTCCCTCTTCCCTGCAGGCCGCACCTCCTGTGTTGCAGCGGCGCAGCGCCTCCTCTTCCTCCCCTCGCCTGCGCTGCACAGCCCAGCCGCCTCCTCTCTGTTTAGCACTGGTCACTAGCCCTCACGGCCACCGCCACGGTGAGCCGATGCATGGCCCCCTCGGCCTCCCTCACCGCCTGACACTGCGGCGTTGGTGTTCGAATCGATGACGGCGGCGACCATCTGTCGATTCAGTGATGCTTCTTCCTCCCTGCCCGCCTCTCGCTCCAAGAAGCTGCACACGCATCTCGTCTTCTCCTTCTCCAGCCTATACACTTTGCTTTCCGGTAAGTCTCAGATCTCCCCAGTTTAGCAAATTAACACTTCGATGTGGATTACTCTTGAGCTAGATTTCTTTGTTAGGATTATGTGTAAAAAACCAAAGTTGTTTCACCAGATGTCCCTCGAATCTTGAGGGAGTTGTACTTAAATATGTGTAGAATTATCAATTAACAGTGTTGATGTCGATCCTCATTTGTTTGGGCAAGTTAATGGTTAGGTAACAAAGAATAAGATTTCATTGTAAATTTGATTGTTGCCTATCTTTTACAGGCTAACAAGAGCTATTAAGTAATCAATAGACCCTTTTGTAGAAACAAGTTCTCTACATGTCCAAGTCTGAAAAGATACTTTCTTTAGCATTGCACTTTGCAGCAAGGTCACTAACTAGCTAAGATATAAAAAAATCTCAGTATTGGACCTCATAAGATTCAGAGTAAGAGGAAACACACGAAGTATGGTGAATTTCCTTTCCTTTGTTTGTAGGGATGACTTCTGAATTAATAGGCACCCACTGATACTGACCCTTCGCTATGTACTGCTCGCCAATCTAAAAATATGAAGGACACTTCTGCACTAATTATTTGTACAATCTAGTGGTGCGATGATGACCGCTTTAGTTATGCTTGGATGATATAACTGTTATCTAACTTACACTTACTTCCTCGACAGATTGATGTGAAGCCCTTTTGTTTTCCGTCTTTTGGCTGGATGGCATGTCAAGTCAGCTGGTTGTCACGTCACCACTCTAAGATTAGTATTATGACTATCATCTGATCCATGTAACCTTGTCACATCTTTTCACTATTGGCTTATCTTCAGCATGACTATTGTCTGATCTTGTAGCTTTGTGTCACTTGATCAGGTACAGAAGCACAATATGAGAATCTTGAGCTGTTCACTTCTCTGTGGTTTGCATATAGATTTGGGAGAAGAAGTTGTTTCCTTTGTTAGTTATATTTTTTGTGTATTGGCTTTTGTTACTGTTGTTGAATTTTGCACAGATAGTATATGTTACTATAACATTATAATGGAATATTAGATCATTCAAATGTTTGCCGGCAGTTGATAGAGATACTAGATTTATGCATTTTTTTGTTTTGGAAGCATTTCTACACGTGGTCTACTTGAACTGCTAGCTTCATTGTAAATGGACTTGTAAGTTGTATGGTGTTTATGGATATGTTGTACCAATTTCATGGTTGGGATGCAGTACTGGTGGAAATGATACTGTTGTTGGATGTGCTAAAATAAGACGTCAAGTCTCTATTTTATTGAATTTTTAGCATAGTTCACTGATTATTGTAGCTATTTTTTTTGTTGTCCATATGTATTTCCTTGAGGGCCAACCTCCAAGGAAACTAGTTTAACCTTCACGACCACAATCACAAGGAAATTGGTTTTACCTTCACGGCCACAGTCGCCAAGAAAACTGGTTTTACCTTGACGGCCTCAAGCAGCCAAGGAAAGCTATATCCTTGAGAGCCGGAACATTTTCTTGACGTGTTTGTTACTTTGACTGTGTCCTAGTTTCCTTGGCAGCCAAACTGCCAAGAAAATGAACCTTGAGTGCCGACCGCCAAGGTAATCGAATTTCCCTTGCACTCTATCCTTGGCGGAATTTGCTTGACGGTTGGCTGCCAAGGATCTTTTCCTTGGCGGTTTTGGTACTTTCCTTGGCGGTCTTCGGCCTCCAAGGAAATTTCGTTTTCTGGTAGTGACCGACATAGCACCATGGTGAACGTGTGGCATCCTAGGCCGAAGCCCCAAGGCGGGATGGTACCCCACGACGGAACCAGAAGAGGCCTACTCCTCTTTGGTGGTCATCTCTCGGTTGTGCTCCAGAGTAGCCCCGGCTTCCTCATGTGCCCACCATTGTTTATGCAGTGCACAAGTCGCAGTTACGGTTGTCGGGGGGAGGGGAAGGAGAGACAAGTTATCGTCGTGAGTGACTACCTCGTGGAGGGGTGGACGAGCATTGGGTGCGGACCATGGAGGTCCCCTATTGGGAGGCTCAAGAGCTCCCCACTGCCATTTGCCGGTGAGCCTTGTCCACCAAGTTGGTGAGGTCTTCGACCCACATACCAAGGGTAGGAGTAGGGGCTAAGCATCCTTCAATCCTCATTATCCCCAAGATATTTACCCGCTCCTCCTAAGTCGGCACCATGGTTAGGTTGGCAGAGGAGGAGTTAGATCACCTAGATGATAGGGTGAACAAGATGGTCACTCCCTGTCCCTCGCCATAAGTTGTCAATGTGGACATCACGACCGGTGATGTGATAGGGCACCCTAACAAGCAAGGAAAGCTGGAAACAGGCCCCAGTGTTCACACTAAAGGCGGTTCGGGCAGGCCAAGGACACCTAGGAGCTATAAAAGGAAAGAAGGAAGATTTAGCAAGGGGTCCATGCTTTTGGACCCAGAGCCTTAGGCACCTCCAATGTCTCTTTGATTTTGCACTGCAAAATCTGCAACATATCATTCGGTTGGACACTTCAATGTGTGCATCGGTTCATAGGACCCGCCGCTTAGAAGACAACTACTTTTCTGTCCACATGTCAGCTCCTGTGCAAGTCCGTGAGCCACTGAGCCATCTCTTGGCTGTCCCCGTTGGCAGTACGCGCACTTGCTTTTTTTTATTCGGCTATGTTCGACGATTCTACTATATGTGATTTTTGTTCCGATACCCAAACATCAAACCTCACTATGTACTCTATGTGATATTTTTGATTCACAGTTTGATTTATCTCTACAATGGAGCTGCTCTTTGGAGGAAAACTTTATTTTACTTCTACCTTTTTTGGGCTTCCAATTAGACAACGAACACAGGGCATATGGTAATGGTATTATGCTCTAACGAGCGGCGGTCCTACACTCCTACCCTGACGCGGCGCCGGGTTTAACGCCCCCGTTTCTGGTGAAGGACACCGGCTTGGCGGGCGCCTGGAGAGATACCGTGTCACTGCCAAGCATCACCACCACCGCCGACATCACCGGCCGGTCACCGGGGCTCTGCTGCACGCAGAGCAGCCCGATGTGGATGCATCTCCGCACGTCGCCCTCCGAGAAGCGGCCGTTCATGGCCGGGTCTACCATCTCCAGCACTGTCCCAGTCATCCAATGCTCCCATATCTGCAACGTTTGCATAGTCACACAGCCCTGTAAGGTTGTTCATCTCTGCAAGTGTAATGGGGACTAGATATTCAGATGTTCACTTACCGAAGTCAAGAGATGATCTTCTGATGGCTGTGAGTCGGAGCAGCCCCTGTTCTTTCTTCCCGTCATGATCTCGAGGACCATGACGCCGAAGCTGAACGCGTCTGACTTGACAGAGTAGTTCCCGCGCATCACGTACTCCGGCGCCATGTATCCACTGGAACAGGAACATGGTTGGGGCCTCGCCGTCAGTCATAATAAAACTGGATGATTAAGAAGCTATTTCTTGAACTGGGCTACTATTTTATATTGTACTCCCTCCGTTTTTAAATATATGACGTTTAGGACAAACAAATTAGTTCATTTTTGAACTAAATAGGTTGTCCTAAACGATGTATATTTAAAAACGGAGGTAGTATCAAATTGTGGATTTTGTGGTACTGACTGTGTGCCGACGACAGTGTTTGTGACTGCCTGGGTTTGCTCTCGACTGAAAATTCTCGCGAGGCCAAAGTCTGATATCTTGGGGTTCATGTTGGTATCTAGCAAGATGTTGCTCGCCTTGAGATCGCGGTGGACAACTTTGAGCTGTGAGTCTTCGTGGAGATACTGGAGGCCTCGAGCGATCCCCTTGATGTTGATGATATTGTACCTCTTTCCCCAGTCCAGTTGCTCGCATTTCTCGGCGTCTTTTAGAAAAGAGAATATATTAATATTTCAGACATTGATGGTTGATCAGAACAGAAGGAAGGAGATACCTATTAACCTATGTGATATGATGATGCCAAACTATGCAGATGAAACAGAGCAGAGGATAATGGAGTCGAGAACGACACGATCAGTACCGAAAATGATGAGGTCGAGGCTCCTGTTATGAACAAACTCGTAGACGAGCAGCCTCTCCTGTTGCTCTAAGCAGACGCCAACAAGGCTGACGAGATTCTTGTGCTTAAGCTTCAGAACCAAAGCGAGCTCATTCTTCAGCTCGTCTACTCCTTGTGATGAGCTCTGGGACATCCTCTTCACTGCTATTTCATCACCGTTTGGGAGAACACCCTGCTCAAGTTAATAGCCAACGCTAGGCTCAGTTATAAGAAGTCGATCGTGGTTTTACTTCGCTTGATTCAGTTTCAGTACTACCTTATACACCGCACCAAATGCACCCTCGCCAAGCTTGTTGCTTTCTTCAAAATCTCCAGTTGCAGCTCGCAGGGTAGATAAGTCAATTAGCATGGAGTCTACACTCTGCATGTCCTCTGCTTCGTTGGTATAATCCGGATCTGTTCAGCCATCAGCACACACGTGGATTTTTTTTATTTTTTGGTCCAAGCCAATGAATGAAATGTTTCACGCTGAAAAGCCGGTAATAATTTTGCAGGGCATACCCGACTGATTTGTTTTTGTTGGTGGCTTTCTCCTCCTCCAGAAACAGAGGAAAATGATGATGTTTATGGCTGCTAAAATAGGCAGCACAGCTATAAGAACCAATCCAGGAACACTGTACTTTCTCCCTGTGACAAGATAAATGTGCAAAAAACATGATTATATAATGATTGTATAAACCTTTTTTCTGCAAAAGGAGACACCGATCAATTTCTTTCGATGTAGTGCGCACATGATCATGTTAAGCGTTTCGCCCAAATTAAAGATGAAGTAAATACTTTTAAGCCATGATTCACCTGCTCTGCCGACCGCCGCCGCCGCCGTCACAACCGTCGGACCCGTAGCCGCCGCCGGTGCGGGTGCGGGCGCCGGCGCCGGTGCTGCAGACTTTGGTGAGTGCGCTGCCCCTAGCCGAACCAACACCGGACCATCCATGAAGGAGTCCGTCTGATACCGGACGCTGCATCTGACCCCAAGAACCATGCCCACGCTACTGTTCGTGTACAGCCGCGGCAGCAGCGATATCGCCCCGGCCAGGCACCGCCGGCACCTCGCCGGTGTCAGGTCCGGCGTGCACTGCGCCCAGCTGTACAGCTTGGGGTACTCCGGCAGGTCCATGTCGGCCTCGCCGGCGGCGTACCGCCGCGTGGAGTTGTGCGCGGCGTAGTCGGCGGTGGCGCCCATGAGCACCGCCCGGTAGCGGTTGAACCGTGGGCTCTCCTCCGTCGCGACGTCCCCATAGTCGACGGACTCGTAGGTCGTGCCGGCGCCGGCGACGGCGGCGGTGGCGGAGGGGAAGCCAGTGGGGGAGTAGAAGAGCATGCACTTGTCGTAGTAGATGGCGGCGTCCTTGTTGTAGGCGCACGAGTTGGGCAGGTCACGGGAGGCCTGGGCGAGGCAGCCGAGGCAGTAGCTGGCGTTGGCATCGCCGCGGCAGAGCGCGAGGGCCCAGACCTGGTCCGGGGCGGCGCCGGCCGCGGCGGTGGCGAAGAGGTCCGGGGACGCGGAGGCGGCGTTCTTGGGCAGGGCGGCGCCGATGAGGTTGATGTTGGCGAGGTACCTGCTGCTGGGCGTGAAGTTGCCGGCCGTGTAGTCGCACGCTAGCATTGGGTAACCCTGGCCTGCTGCGCCGGTTGCGAGCAGGACCACGGCGGCGAGGATGATGATGAGGTGCTGCGCCATGGCGCGTTGTGGAAGAACTACGGGGTTAAGGTATACGCATAGCTATGTGTGTTTATTAACTGGCCCCGAGATGTGAAACGGACACATGGCAAGCAGGACTTGCTTCAGTGTACATCACTTTTCAAAGGTTTGAAAATCTTAAAAACGCCGTTATAGATTATTAAGGTAAAAAATAATAATGAGTTCTTCGTATGATTGTATTCATTGCGTTGATGGCTTGATGCGGCTGGGGAGACATATATTGCAGCATCTTGCAAGAGATCGTTGGGCTTTTCTACAGCTAGATATTTTGGATGCAATGCATCTCTACCTATCTCTCGAGAGTTTCACACAACAGTTGGCAGTCCCATTCTTTATGGAAATTATTATAATCCTCAGGAGCTGGACCATTTAATTTGGTTATCTCCGAATGATCTTATTTTAAAGAATATTGGTACAAGTTCTGCTAGAAACAAAGTTACGTTTAAGAAGATTTTTTGTTTTGATGTTGCATCAACCAAAGCCATCATATGATATGTCGCTTCTCTTTTGCCAGATCTCTGACATGCTTGGTCGCACCGCCTTCTATCGGTCATCGCCGTACTCCACCCCACACTATAGGGAATGTCATGCAATAGATGATCCGGCCAAGAGGGGTTGCACATCGATAATTTCCCCCCTGTTGACGCCGTTTTTCACATGAACTGGTCAAAACACCGTCAAAAGGAGTAAGTTGGTGAAAACTAATGAAGTGGGCCGATACTTGATGGAATGTGTGAAGCCGATGGAGCCGATAGTGGATGGCCGATGATGACTTAGTCAGTACATATGGTGAACGCGGGACCGGTTAAATGTACGATTTGTATTAGGAAAGTCTTTATTAGGGTTTGTTATTTTCTTCCGAGTCAAGTTTTGTAAGTTGTAATCGACAAGGAGTCTTTAGACCTAGATTATAAATAGTAGTTATAGGACTTTGTAATCGTTGTTCACACCAATCAAACAAACAAGTTCTTACTTTTCATCGCATTTATTTTAAAACCCTAGTTTTTAGTAATTTTCAACAAGTTCCTCCAAGTCGAGCAGGGTTGTATCATCTTGATCTCCGGCTTGTTTGTAAGTTTAGCTTTGACTAGTGCTCTCTAGGCTTTGACTATCAGACATATCGTTGTGGTTTCGTCTAGATCTTTTAAGAGTTATCGTAACTTATTAGATTGAAGATTCTGACCCATTGTTTTATCTTTGATCTATCTATTACACAAGTTATCGAACATTTCTGCTTAGCCGATCTGGGTAGCTGATATAGGTTTTTTTTGTTCTACTTTGTTTTACATTCATCAAGTTATCGACATTGATTAAATCTTATAGAGTTATTTATTTAGCTATGATAGTTTTAATTTTTGTCATCACTTATCTTGCTCTTGGATCTTGATTATCTCATCGATTGAAAGACAAAAAAATTTGAGTACAACTGGAGGATAGCCGATAAGAATCAGATCTAAGATTTTTCGCCAACACAGAAGGTTTCGGAATAATAGCCGATACCTACCGTGCCACTACTCGGAATCATAGCCGATCAGACCCTTTTGTATTTAATAAATTTATCTCTTATCAATTATAGGTCAAATTGACTGGCATGCCCTGAACCTCAAGTTTCTACAAAGCTCTTCATCGGAGTTTAAGCAAATCTCCATGGCTTTTTCATGTGTTGTTTACGCAGGATTCACCACTCGATTTTTATGTCAACACATTTTTGGCACGTCTAGTGGGACCACAAAAATATTTTAGCTGATATAAATACATCTATCGGCTCTACGCTGACAACAAGAATTATGGACACATAAGAGATGCCGCATTAGGATGTGTTACAAACACCTACCTACTGGCTGATGGTTTTTCAACCATCGTATCAATGCCAAAATTATCAGAAACAATAAATTTCTTAGGTCTCTTGACCGATGAGTTCTTATGCAATGTCAGTTGTATCAGCAACAGCATATGGGGAATCATCAACAATATGTTCTTCATCAGGCTACCCAAATAATTGTTCAGAGCTCGAAGGTGGAAGATTACCAGCTGCAGCATACTCAAGCATCGGCTCAACATCAAACGAAAAGTTTTCAGCAAGAATTTAGTCAGTGGCTGCAGCAGGTGTTTCATCAGCATCTACAGGAGCAAAGAGAGCCACATTCGTATTATATGTTCTTGAAGAAGCAGTAACCTTCCCTCAGCAGCCATGGGCTCACGTAACACCCTAGTTTTAATTTTGCTAGGATTATAAAATTTTCTAAAATTTATTAGAATTAATTAGTTAGTGTGTGAAATATTTAAAAAAAATAAAAGTTATTTTCTAAGGCACCAAAGGCCTGTTTGGTCTAGACCTTGAGAAAGTTGTCTAGCCCCGACAACAACCTCACACATTAGATTTTAGTGGTCTAGATAGTGCTGCCTGGCAGCAATCAAATAAACCTAACTGCCAGCTTGTGGCACTCGGCAAGGCCAGCAGCTGCATCTTCTCTGCTCCAGTATAGTGCAATGAAGGATGCACACCGCTTGTTTAAAAAACCTGATACGAATACATTTGGTCAACATAGGATTAAGGAGGAGATCGAGAAGGACTACTATTAATTTGAAGGCATCGCGGCAACATCAGAGGGAGAGATTGACTGGACTTAACGTCCAGTTCACTCAGGGGCGAAACCTGCGCTGAATCAACCCTGCTGCATCACCCAAAGGATCTATATAATTTTCAAGAATATACAGTGAATTTTAGTTTAGTTAGTGGCAAAGTTTTACAAAACACAACTTTAACTTCTTATTTCTATAAAAATATTTGTCGAAAAGTGATGCATGTATACTTTTATGAAAGTATTTTTTAAAATAAATCTATTCATATAACTTTTACGATTTCAAGCTCAAAACTTAAAAGTTATTCATGATTTATATTCTCAAAGTTTGACTCAAACCTTGTTTTAAACGTCTTACTTTGCCAATACGGAGGATAGATTCCAATGTTTGCAGCGGCAGTGGTGCCGGCCACATAGCAGCTAATGTGGATCTAAATAAAAGTATGAACATTTAATTCCCTCTCTCTTCGGTCCCATCTGCCATTCGATGCTCACCTCAGGCCACGAAAAAACGCTTGAAGATTTATTTGTTGGCAGCAGCCATTCTCTGTCTTTTAATTCTAGCTCCAGGTCGATCAGGGCCGCCGGCGCCCTTCCTCGTATTAGCCCGATTCCAAATTTCACCCTCAAATTTCACTGTGTAAAAAAATTTCCATCACATCAAAATATCGGCACATGCATGGCGTACTAAATGTAGATAAAATCGAAAACTAATTGCATAGTTTTGTTGTACTTTGTGAGACGAATATTTTGAGCCTAATTAATCGATGTTTGGACAATTATTCACAAATACAAACGAAATGTTACAGTACGCATTTATGTCATTTTGTTAAGTTTGAACACCCAAACTTTACATCTAAACAAGGTCCTAATGACTCATCAGTCACAACAAGAAGCTACTAGTTGTTGCCACCGTGATCCGACACGTTGGCTGCTGCCACTAGCGGGCTGGTGCCGGTGGCAGCACGAGACGTTGACGATTGACGCGAGTCAGACGCCGACCTCGGTGCTCTCCTCATCTTTGAAATTGCATACGAATAATTGATATCAGCTCAAAGTCAGCCTACCATCAGATCAGATTTATTAAAAGATGCTCCCCTTTGCTGCTCTCTCGTTGCTTCCCACAAAAAATTCGACACGTGTCAATTTGCGCGAGCTCCTGCGTCCAGGCGAGCGCGGCAGAGAGCGGCCTGCCACACTTGGCCAAGCTATTTTGCAAAAACATCCTCCACTTTTGTAAATATTTACCATCAGCCTAATGTATATAGCATTTTTGGAAAAAACCCTGCCGGACCAAACCCTAACTCGGCCACATTCCTCCCTCCTCCTCTCTCCTTCCCTCTCCTCTCCCGCCGCCGCCGACTCTAGGTGCTCACAGCGCGCGCCTCCACTCCGGCGCGGACGCCGATGTCGCTCCTCGGGCCCTCCCTCTCATCTCCTCGTCAAGAATAGAGCATTCCCGGGGATGTATTCACCGGATCCATCGAGGTCAGCACAAAGGTCCATTAAGGCAGATGGAGACCAAGGTCGAGTGTGGTAGCCGCGAGGGAAGGTCTGGCCTCCGGCGGAGTGGATCCGGCCGGATCCGGTAATGAAGACCACAGATCCGTCCGGCCTCCATCAGCTCCACCTGGTCCACGACAGGGCCTCGTCGCACAGGTACCACAATGATCCTTGCCTCATACCGAAATCCATCATTCTATTCTTTGTGTTGTGGTTTTTCCTTTCTTCTCGCTAGCCGGCTGCTCCTCGGGATTCAGCTCCAGTAGCATGACCAACATCATCTGCTGCTAAGAGTATGTATGCAATGCCCACATTTGCCTCCCAGTTCTCTCTTCTTATGATATAAGATATGCCTAAATGTCTGTGTTACAAATATATGTGGCAATTTGTTGCTAATTGATCCCAAAACTGTTTCAGTTAATAATGATTAAGAGCTAGCAGCATTTGTTATGAGGCTTCAAAATAGGACAGTACTTTTCTCTTTTCATAATCTGTTCTAAGTCTGTCCATATAAGGTTCTACTCTCTTCTTATTGTGCAATCTGAAGTCCGAGCCGCAAAAATTACAGAGCTGATGCAAAAGTGAAAAAGTAGCTGGTACTAAAACCATAAGCTATTTATTGTATGGTAGAAAGAGCAGTTCTCTTAATATCTTATTGATGTCTTCCTTTTATATAGATTATTATTATGACGGTTAATATCTCTTAGAATTGGTGGGGTTTCTTTGATTCTAGAATATCATATTCAACTTACTCGGTTTAGTATGGTTTTGAAGAATAGAAATAAATTATTTCATGGTGCCATCCTCTCTTCATTATGCAAGTTTTCTAAATTCCTCCTCTTTCTTGTGTCTGCAGTTGAGGTTGTGGGTTGAATCAGCAGGGTTTCAGGGTGAGTTTGTCCCTTCTTTGAACATTCTGTCATGTGTTGGGTGTTGAGCTACTCTATTATCATGTGTTTAAGTTTGCGATTTACACCCTTTACTACGAGAGCAGGAAGTCCTCCTTTCTTTTGCTTGTGAGCAGTCAGTTCAGGATTTATCATGCCACCTTACTAATACTTGTGCAGCGCCTTCTTATATAATATGTTTGGTACATCTTTACTATTTTATGTTCTTGAAAGTGCCAAAAAATTTGGCATTATGGTACGATTTCATGGTATAGGATCATGTATGTTGTGTTCTGTTACTTAATCTGCGGAGTAGCTAGAAAAAATATGTTTCTTTTCTCATGATTAGGTGTTACTTATCTATTGTTTGATCCAGAGATGCTATCTGTACATTGCTTTAGAGCAGTAATTTTAGGGTGTACCATGGAACCTTGCCGATTCCCGTGTGGTGCCTTCTTATGTGTATTCCTAACATGCAGATCTGTGAACTCCGGCCATTCCTAACCTTTCTCCTTTCCTACTGCTTCGAATCTAATGTGTCTTGACATGACCTACGGTGCTTGATGTGCTCTTGTGCAGGTGCGTGGATGGCCATGGTGTCTGACCTGAGGTCCAGGGATGTTCGTCGATACAAAGAGGTAGGTCTCGTGCAAATGATGTTGACCGACTATATGTCTCCTCCCCTTTCTTGTGCCTGTAGTGTGGTACTTGGTCTTGTGCAAGTGATGTTGACTGACTATGCCTTCTCCCCTTTCTTGTGCCTGCAGTGAAGGACTGAAGGTTGCCTTTGCTTTGTAGGATTTCGTGGTGAGTTCCCCCGTTCTTTCGTCTTTTTTTCATTTAGAGATGCTACCATTCTTGCCTTCTGTCGTGTGTTTAGGTTTGGATCTCCAAACTGGATTTGGGAGCATGGCTGCTTAGTAATGTATGCTACACAACTTTCTTGATTTTTATATTAGTTTTCGTTTGATCTGGAGAATGACCGATTGTGTCTGTGATTTGGATCTCCAAACTGGATTTGGGAGCATGGCTGCTTAGTAATGTATGCTACACAATTTTCTTGATTTTTATATTAGTTTTCGTTTGATCTGGAGAATGACCGATTGTGTCTGTCATTTGCTAACTCCTTGACGTGCTTGTTAAGATAGACTGTTTGCATGACATGCGTATATATTGTCACATACTCACATGCTTGCTTATTCTATTTGTGTTCAGAAAATTATAATGAGCTTGTTTTCTGGTTTGCCGTTCTCCTTTGTACTCAGCATGGGACTTGCTGCATTTAATGTTTTTAAGATAGCTCCAAACTAGACTTTATGGTAGTGCTTTAAGTTGGGTTGTGCCTAGGATTGCAACCAAACCTATTATGAGAGTAGAAATTTCTTAAGACATAAACACAATTTTCATGTGTATACCGGTTCAAAAACTCACCCGGTTTTCCTTTGCTTAGTCTGTTGCATCTCTGATCAGTACATGTGAAATGAATTGTAACACCCCGCCTTTCACGAGCCGCCCCGCACAGCCCTTCTGAGGGGCGCGCACGCGTACACATAGTACCCTGCTTACACTTTCGTCCTCGCTTCGTGTAAAAGGGTTAACCCGAAGGTGCTATGGCTGGAAGACAAAAGGCTTATAAGTTGCCTCCACCCTTGCTCAACTAGCAATGTGGCACTAAACATGTGCATCCCGCACTAGTGGGCCACTATCAGGCCATACAAACTGGGCCGGGTGTGACATACACCCCCCCTCAAAGAACCCGACGTCCTCGTCGGCGCAACTCACCCACCCGGGCAAATGTACAGGAACGTTCCCCCTTAGCGCACGACCGTACGTCCAGTGCCGGCGCCATAGTCCATGCCGTATGCCCTACCCGGGCCATACGCGCCATGCGCCCTATGCCCGCACACTGACCCGTACGCGCAACCGCGAGGGTCGGCTCTGATACCATTTGTAACACCCCGCCTTTCACAAGCCGCCCCGCACAACCCTTCCGAGGGGCGCGCGCGCGTACACATAGCACCCTGCTTACACTTTCGTCCTCGCTTCGTGTAAAAGGGTTAACCCGAAGGTGCTATGGCTGGAAGACAAAGGCTTATAAGTTGCCTCCACCCTTGCTCAACTAGCAATGTGGCACTAAACATGTGCATTCCGCACTAATGGGTCACTACCGGGCCATACAAACTGGGCCGGGTGTGACATGAATAGCATAATATTGCTTCCTATTACAAATAAATAGCTTAGCTGAAAATGTTTTTTTCTATCATGGAACAAACATTCATTCTTGGGTTAATTTGATACACGCCATTACAATTTTCAACTTTTTGAAGGGCGCCACTACTGTTACGGTAATAGGAGCTAAAAATTTGTCGTATTTTGATCCACGCCATTCTATACGCCTGGGACGATGAGAGGCCCACGTGCAGGCATACAGTTACTGTGCACTTAACCGTATGGTCCCAAATGCCCCTGTCGACGCGCATAAGCTGGCCTGGCCTATCCGCTGGAGCAGTGTGCTGCCCTCGCTTGTGCCGCCGCCGCCCTCTCTTGCTTTTGCTGCCGCCGCTGCCCTTCCCCACGCTTCGGCGCCGCCTCGTTCCCGCGCCGCCACACCGGAGCAGAGTTGGTGAAGAAGCCCTTTCTTGCTTTTGCCTCGGCCGCCTCGCTCCCGCGCTGCCACACCGGAGAAGAGCAGCTGAAGCCCGCCAAGCTGTCGATCTTCTCGTCCTCCTCAAGCTCCTTGACATCCGTCGAGTACAACCCGTTTGTGGTCATGTCTAGCAACTTCCCATCGTCGGTGCCGAGCCGTGTGTTTACGCCGCTCCCCCTCATGGAATGCAAGCACTGCGGAATCAAGGTGATTGTGCTGAGGAGCAAGGCGGGCGATGTCTTCTACAAGTGCCCAAACAACATACGGGTAAGGATTGGATTGAGGATTTCATTTGTTCATGCAATGTAGCATTTGTTTGTACATTAGGGTTGACTTGGATAGATGTGAATGTAGGGGGACCCAACAACTTGTGACCAATACTGGTTTGAACCGCAATATTTGAACCATTTGAAGGAAAAATTTCCACATTTGGTCCCTCCAAACTATCAAGTGCAAAATGTTGGCAATGTTGTACCACCCTTAGCACAATCAAGTGCAGTGTTTCGGCCTGTTCGTCCCCAACCCAATAATGAGCTGTAGCAGCAGCTAAGTGAGCTGAAGATGGCAAATTGTGATTTGAAGATGGAAATGTGTGATTTGAAGATGCAAAATGGCGATATGAGAGGGCAGTTAAATGATCTGAGGTAGGCCCTTGCAGCTGTTCATGAGTTGAAGCATGCTATGCAAGAGAAGAAGCAAGGAGAGAAGACCAATGTAGTCTGCAGCAATGGTGTGATTGCAGCTGTTGTGATTTTGGTTGTAGGTGTATTGCTTGGCATGTTTGTCTCAGGAGTAGCCAATGTTAAATGAAGGAGTTAGAGTTTTTAGAGTTGGAGTCCTGAGTTTGAGTAAGTTGTGAGCATGTTGAGTATTTGCTGAGTAAGTGTAATTTGTGGACTTGAGTATGGTTTCAGTGTAATTTGCAGGATTGTGTCTCCTTCTGGAATGGTTGTGGAGTCTATATGTGAGTAACATTGTAGTGTTTGTTATGGACTGGCTGTGAAGTCTGGTTGTGTTGTGGAATTCATATGGCTCATGAGCTCATAAACATAAAATTGAAACAAAACTGAACTGTATACAAATAGATCTTGAAAGTAGTTGACATAAACAGACAGGACTTGACATAAACAGGTAGTGCTTGACATGTTTTACTCAGAAACAAATGTTTGTCAGGTTCAGAAACTTAAACAGATAGTACTTGACAAGATACTACTGAAACAACTTGACATGTTCACTCATTCATTCCCAGCCAATTATTCAGACTTCTAACAACTCTTGGAGGTGGAGCACTTGCAGCCTTTTTTTGCTTCTTCTTCGTAGGTGTCTTCTTTTTCTTGGGAGTTCCCTTCTTTCTTGTTGCATTCTTCTTGTTACCTGCCTTCATGGTTGGAGTATTGGCTGGAGTACTTGTGGCTCTTTCTGTTTCTTCTGCTTCTTCATCTTCTTCTTATCTCTTCCTGTAGGCAAGCATTCAATTTGGAGTCTGTTGCAGGTATTAAGCAGAAATTGGATAAGAATAAATTGCATATATATTGCACCTCTTCTTTGGAGTTTCAGGTTCCTCATCTGTGTCTGCTTGTGCCAGCTTGCAAGTCTTCTCAAAGTGTCCAAAGCCCTTGCACCTTCTGCATCTTACTTTCCTTTTGGTAGCATTGGCCTCTAGACGGCCTCTAATCCTTTGTTTTCTACGCCTTCCTGGAGCTCTCTTCTGTTTAGGTGGATGAACCTTGAAACCAAGATCAACTTGAGGCCAGTCTGCTCTATCTGGCATAGCTTCAACCCTGCCTGCATAAGCTGCTCTGAATCTCTCAACAGAGCAGTACTCATGCACAAATGTATCAATTTCCATTCCTCTATTGGACAAGATCCATGCCAATGCATGTTTACAAGGCTTCCCAGTTAGCTGCCAAGCCCTACAAGAACACTTTTTGTTCTCTAGATCAACTGTGTGCCTTCTGGTATTGTTCCATTCATCAAGTAGTGTCACATCTGCAAATGTTTCATCACTTCTTGATACCTTGACCACCTTGAGACTTTTGCTAACAATGTTCAGTTCCTTGATGACACCAGGTAGTATGTCTCCGTCCATCTCTCTACCAACCTTCTTTCTAAGGTAGCTCTTCTTCTTGATCATCTCTCTGACACCATCTACAAGCTCATGTAGTAGCAGCCCTTTAAGTGGCTTTACTTGGTTATTGAAGCTCTCAGACACATTATTGGTTAGGTAGTCACATTTACAGTCTTCAGAGAAACCAGCCCTATACCATATTCTGTTGTGATGGTCATCAAGTTTAACACCCCGCCCTCCAAAGCCGCCCCGCACAGCCCATCTGAGGGGTGTGCACGCGTATACATAGCACCCTGCTTACACTTTCATCCTCGCTTTGTGTAAAAGAGTTAACCCGAAGGTGCTATGGCTGGAAGACAAGGGCTTATAAGTTGCCTCCACCCTTGCTAAACTAGCAATATGGCACTAAACACGTGCATCCTGCACTCACGAACCACTACTGGGCCATACAAATTAGGCCCGGTGTGACATACACCCTCCTCATAGAACCCGACATCCTCGTCGGCACACACAACTCACCACGGGCAAATGTCCAGGAACATTCCCTCTTAGCGCACGACCGTACGTCCAGTGCCGACGCCATATGCCATGCCCTATGCCCTACCCGCACCATACGCGCCATGCGCCCTATGCCCGCACATTGACCCGTACGCGCAACCGCGAGGGTCGGCTCTGATATCATTTGTAACACCCCGCCCTCCAAAGCCGGCCCCGCATAGCCCTTCTGAGGGGCACGCACGCGTACACATAGCACCATGCTTACAGTTTCGTCCTCGCTTCGTGTAACAGGGTTAACCTGAAGGTGCTATGGCTGGAAGACAAAGGCTTATAAGTTGCCTCCACCCTTTCTAAACTAGCAATGTGGCACTAAACACGTGCATCCTGCACTCACGGACCACTACTGGGCCATACAAACTGGGCCCGGTGTGACATCAAGGTATTTTATAGCTTCTGGAGCAAACTCTACTATTTTGTTCATATGCCACTTGAATAGCCCTTCAGTATAGCTTATGGCAGGTGGATACAGATGCTTTTTGAAGATATCTCCCTGATAGTGCTTCATGAAGTTACCATACAAATGCCTCATACACTCCCTGTATTCAGCTTTTGGAAACACTACATCAACTGTATTCTCCAATCCTTTACATGCATCAGTGCATATGACTAGCCCTTTTGGACATCCCACAGCCCTATGCAACTGTTGCATGAACCATTTCCAATTGCTCTCTGTTTCTGATTCAAAAATAGCATATGCAACTGGATATAACCAATTGTGACCATCTACTGAAGTTGCAGATGCTAGCTGGCCAGTGTATTTACCATTTAGAGCAAATGAATCAACTCCAAGATATGGCATGCATCCATCAAGGAAACCATCTATACAAGGCTTTAGAGCTACAAACATTCTCTTGAAACACATCTTCTTGCCTACCTTCTTCACCCCTATCTCTACAACACTTCCTGGAGAACTTATTTCCATTTGTGCTTTCCAATTAAATAACATCTGGAAACTTTCTTCATATTTACCATGTATCTGTTGGAGTGCCAGCTTCATACCTGAGTATGCCTTGGAATACTTCAATGTTATCCCAGAGTCTCCCTCCACTTTCTCCTTGGCTTCCTTTGGAGGCTTGTTAGGATTCTTCTTCAGCCAGTCATTCAACCTGTCAGCCACCCATCCTTGAGTTGCCATTCTTCCTTCCCTTAGCTTGGTAGTAGCACAATTGTGCTCATAAGGCAGCTTTTTTATCTACACAAAATGAACATGCATCAAATTCAATGGCATCACATATACAATCAAGTTAATTAATTAAATCTCTAAACAATACACATACCTCTATTGTTCTGCCATCATATATCCTAGAAGCATGAATGCGCCATGGACAACCCTTAGCAGCACACTTGGCAATGTATCTAGTTTTATCAGTCTTTATGCCCTTTGCCAACTCAAATCTTGTCTTAATTGCGTAATGCCTCACTGCCTTCCTGAATGTCACTATGTCTGGAAATAATGCACCAACCTCTATTCTTGGGTTCTCAGGGTCATGCAAAATATTTATCTCATCTGGATCTGCATCATCAACCTCTGCGTCAGGAGTATCAACTCCTTTAGCAGCCACATCAGGTTCATCAGCATTAGTGTTGTCAGCTGTTGAGGGTGGAACATTAGGAGGAATTGTGGTAAAAAGGTGTTCATCATTTACACCCACATATTCCTCCTCATTATCAAATATATCAGGCTCTGAAGCATCTACAAACACCCCATCACCTCTATTTCGTTTTGATTGTGCACCAGTGTGGTTAACTTGGTCAGCAACATCTGTTCTAACTTGATCCGCATCATCTGCTGGCAGCACACAGATAGGTTCTAAATAGTCAAACTCATGTGCCTCAACCAGTGACTTGTCCAAGACAGAAACAATTACTTGGCAATGCATCTCTGTATTGTACATGTCAAAAATGGTGGCCAACTCAACATCATCTACAAGCCTTACATCCTCACCCAATCTCTTATCATAGAACCACACGGTTGCACATTGATTTTCACCCTTTCCACCTCATTTGACATAGATTGCATCAGCTTTTCTATGGTTAGCGATCCCACCTCCACATCCCACTGAATCTGCTTCCCCTTTCTGTACGATTTCCTACCATCTGAATCAAGCGTCCAAAAAGCTTCAACTTTTATCTATAATGCGGACATTTCAAGAATCCTAACAGCAGAAAAAAAATCCAATTCAATCGATAAGCACCAACATAAACTATCGCAACACACTTAATCCTATCGCACAAGGGTACCTATCGCTCACACAAACTAAATCCCCGTCCAATCGACTACTCATGAATCAAATCGTACCTGACTGTGTCGTGGTCGCCCAGCAGGTCGCCCAGCACTGCGTTGCCTCCTTCTTCCATCATCGACGCACTTCGGCCTTCCTCCACCCAACGCTCGCTCCCACTTCACACCACCTCCATTGACACCTCCCTCCACCGTCAATCACCTCGATTCAACGATCTAGGGTTACGGGTTGGGGAAGGGGAAAGAAGGGAGGCAGACGGGATGAGAGCGGATAGGCCAGGCCAGCTTATGCGCGCCGACAGGGGCATTTGGGACCATATGGTTAAGTGCACAGTAACCGTATGCCTGCACGTGGGCCTCTCGTCATCCCAGGCGTATGGAATGGCGTGGATCAAAATACGACAAATTTTTAATGGTGTTGCTCCTATTACCGTAACAGTAGTGGCGCCCTTCAAAAAGTTGAAAATTGTAATGGCGTGTATCAAATTAACCCTTCATTCTTCCTAGGCAGAAAGATATTTGGGATACCAGCTAGAGAACATCTAAGTTTGTTCTTGACCTCTTAAAAGCTCTAGATCCTCTATACTTGGCTTCAGTTCCCTTAATTGCTCCTTTTGACATTTCTTGCCACAGAACAATACTTCCACTGTTGCTGCACCTTGTGGTTCCTCTACAAAGACCCAGAAAAGCACTACAAAGAAAAGGTTAGCTCTATCAGCATCATGGTTTATTGCCACTGTCGTTTTGCTATTAGACACAAAACTAGCTTATATCTATACTTATAGGTCTCGCCCATCCCCTAACCAAAAAGTTGCTAATTAGAAGCTGTTCATTGCTGAAGAAGCTGGAGATGATGGCAGTGCAACTCTTGCTACTAGGACCAGGTAACTCCCTGCATCAACATGCTTTGGAGATCATTTTAATCAACTTTCAGATATATGCAGTCCTGAAAATGTAGTTACGAGTTCTGAATTTGAGAATCCCTAGCTTCCACTTTGATATACATAAGAAGCTATTCTCTGTACTTAGAATGGGGCATTAGCGTCCTATATTGATTGCTTATATAAGTTGGAGAACAATCCACTCTACAAATAGGCACACCATACCTCTAGCTTGCACTCACATATTTATAATATTTATATTATCTAACAGGTAGAAATGGATAGCTAACCTGGTAATTTAAGTTTGCATATTGAAGCATCAGCTAGATATTCCATATGTGAAGCTAACCTGGTAATATTTGGAGATCATTTTAATCAACAAGGGCAAGGGTATATACAGTTGTGAAAAATTAAGTTCTATAGGAAATCAGTTTTGAAAATTAAATTATGTACGCAATCAGTTCTAAAAAATTAAGTTCTGTAGGCAAGTTACAAAATATTGCCTTTCATCACAGAATTAAATACCTTGAAAACCTCTTGCCCTATGAAATATCTTTACTTCAGGTTACAAAACAGCTTAATGCAACCGTGCACCGATCATATATACATGCAAACTAGCTTATTGGGTTTGTTCTCTGTTGTTGCCGTCTACATATTTATGTGGTTTTTGTATGCCAGTCTTTGCTGATTTCTACAATACTAAATTATTTACCTTTTGCAGCCCGGTCAAGGATTCATGAGCTGTGGAGTTCATGCGAATTTTGCCCCTACCAGCTTTTGTACATGCTCCATCTCCAGTGACCAGACTTCATGAGCTTCATCGTCCATATGCTTTACCGGTCATTGTTTTTATCAGTTATAGCTGCAAACTGTGTGACATTGTCCTGAAATGTTCATTTCGATGTTCGTTAAGATCAGTATTTGTGGCTACCAATTGAGCTGTTTGGTAACTACGGATACCGAGCATGTATCTATGGTGCTAGAATGTGGTGTAATATCATGATATTCTAAATGTTGTAATTCTGTGTTCCATTATTTTTGATAAATTTCCATGCTCTATATTTGTTATTGTGTGTTGTAATTCCGTTCTCAATGTTCTGTACTTAAAATTGATTATCAATAGAGCGCGTGAAGCGCGCAGGATGTTCTAGTTAGTAGTAAAGCAACATGTAGTACTGTAGTACTACTACTTTCGAAAGATGGCTTGGAATTCAATGGGAGAAGAAATAAAAAACCAATATACATGCGCATGGCATTGACATTGGCGCGCGCCACAGGACTACAGGAGACTAGCCGGCGACTTTCGCAATCACAATCAACCACTAGTCCAAGATTTTGTTTTTGCTCCGTAAAAGACTCCCACATTCGACAGATGTATATGTTATGTATTTAAAAAATCAGATGTCTGCCATGGTAATATGTACCATCATAGAAAAACTGACTTAAGATTAGAAGAAAAAAATATATTGTACTCTTGCCAATAGCGAAAGGTGCCCCTGTACGGAATTAAAAAATAACTAGATATGGCCATAGAATGGCAGGTGTGGGCCATAGAATGTGAGCTGCAGTTCGATCAAATTCAGCCTTTTGTTTTTCGGCCCATAGTTAACGGTTCCTCGGGCTGAGCTCCGTCCGCGACGAGGTGGGCTAGGTCGGACCGTCGCCCCTGCAGAGAGAGAAGGGCGCGCGTGGGCGCGAAATAGACATGGGCCGTCATCGATTCAAACCAGCCCAAACTAAAAGTTGGCAGGTTCTAGTCTTGGGCTTTAACAACAACAATTCGAGGATAGGCTTCTCGTTGGGCCGCTTCTCAAGCAATAAAGCATCTGTTTTTTTTACATGAATAAAGCATCTGTTTTGGTTCAATTTGGCAGCACAGATCAGGTAAACTTTTTGGTCGTTTTCCTATCAAAATAAAGTCGGCAACTTCCACTGTATACTGAAGTTTTGATAGATTTCTTATTACTTAATTAAATGTGGCAGCTAACACTTGGGCAGATAATTCGATTTGGTTCCTTGGAGCGTGGCATTTCAAATTTTGTCTTCACCTTTGATGTGTCCCATTTTTCTCACAGCCCAGCAAATTTAATGTTTGTTAAGCATGACTGCCACCGCAAATTTGGCATTCTTTAGTGTCTGATAACAAATAATCGCAGTGACAAACGATTGCTTACTGTTTACTCTTATTAAAATGCCAGATTTTCTCTCTTGCGCTACTATACAAGTTTCACAGACGTAAATTCTCAATTTCAACGATTATCCCTATACTTGCCATTTGTAATTCTATAAAAAAATCAACTAGATGAAACGGTGATGATTTGGGTTGCCCCTGGCTGTTTGCTGGGCTGAGGCTGTGACGTATGAATTTAAGGACAAAGCAGAGGTTTTGAAACAAGGCATCGCCGAAAAAAAAGGTCAAAACGGAGGCAGTAGTACTCTGCTTGTACGCGGCGACGAGAAAAATCAAAACAGTGGGGCCTTGTTCCTCGCTGAAGTCCGGTTGATATATCCATGGAACATAGCAGTGAGGTCTAAGAATAAAATATACAAAACCCAGCCCAAATGAATCGTAGTACAATACAGGAGGCCAGAAATCGTTTCTAGAAGTTGGTCAAAATTTTATCCTGTGATACACCATCCGCAACGAGGGCTGAGGTGACTTCCTGTAAAGCAGAAGCATCATAAGTATCATCATTGTGTCGATAAAAGAACATTCAGGACTCATTGCATAAACTATGAGCATTCGACATGATGTGGTGGAACCTCACAATCAGGAGAATCAGAAGAACAAGGTATACAAGATATCAAACTTATTTAATTGTTAAGGTGCAGTAAAGATTTACATAATTAAATTAACAAAGGCAGATTTGCACAGACACTTAAATATAATCTTCAACGTGCCTATCTGCCTTATCTGGCATTGTTGATGGTTTCAAATTAAACATGCAACTGTCGTGCATCTGCCAGAGCAGAAGTATGGCCTCATCTCTCATGACAAAGTGAATGTAGACTCTTAACATCCTATGGGGCAGAAATGTATGCTAAAGTAAAATTTAGTTTGAGGATGATCCAAGCAACTGGATCCAGACAAGTGGGCTACAATGCATGCATATCAATGTAGCTGATCTGCAGGGCACTAATAGCATGCATTGACCAGCGGCCTAGGTTTCAGTGTCTGAAGTCTACCAGATCAAGTTTGAAGTAGGATCACATAAACAGTGTGGAAAACTTCCAAAGGAAAAACTACTCCACTATTGTCCTGTCCATCCTACCAAACATACTGTAATTCTTCACAAGATATTGAATAGGTAAACATTATTGAGACCATAAAAAATGATCATCACCGAGTGGTGACTGGTGAGGATAGCCAACTTTAGAAAGTCAAGTGCAACATTTGGTAGCTCTCTGACAAAGCCAATAAAAGGAATGTACCGTCAATTAACTTTAGTAGGTCAAGGTCTGGGAATAAGTGGAACTTTCTGTTTTTCAAAAATATTTTAGTAAAGTATATTCGTTAATAATTCAAGGCAGTAGTTGTATGAGTATGACTAACAAGTATTGAGCATAATCTTTCATAGGTTGCAGCACACATGACAGTGTAAAGTGATCCTGAAACAGCAAATATGCGCACCTCTTGCATTTGCCTCTGTCCACATAGCACCGCTCCCGTAGAAAATGGATTTACTATGTTCTTGGCTCTCAAGAAAGCATGCTGCAAAATTAATGTCATTAGAAGGATGTGTGTACAAGCAGACCAGTAATAAGACAAAGTGGTGGAGCATTTCTTATATTACCTGAGCGTATCCACGTTCACCTTTCCAACTATCATCTGGCTGTGATAGGACCGGAATTATTTTAAGTCCTGCTAACTCCCAGTTCTTAAATCTATCCTGTCAGACAAAATTATACATGCTTATTGTGAGCTGAAGGCCCTATATGGTGAATAGATGATTTTCTGACAGCACAATGAGTCAATGAGGGAATTCACCAACCTGATATGCCATAGTTTTTAGACTTCTGGCACCATAATAAAGTCTCACATCAGTTCTTTCATTGGCACCAAAACCAAACTCGACAAGTGAACGAATTGTACTGCATCAAAATACAATGGATTAATTCGGGCAGGAATATGATCCCATCAAGGGACAGAAAATCAGAGTAGAAGCGGAAGTAGATCATCATTCATCAGTAACAATATGGACGAAAATTGAAATAGTACAGTTCATGGTTCCAAAACAATCTGATTGTCTTGAGGATCATGACGCGAACATAGTCAAGCTCCAATGAGTAATAGTGGCCGAACAGTAGATGTAGATGAGGTAGCACAGTAGCAGGGTTGGTGCCATGGTATAGGAGATGGAACAACATGGCAAGCTCTAAGATGTTAGCAACCACTATTAGGAGGCTTTGGTAGTTTGGTAGATCTGGTAGCCAGCAGTTGGAAGCAAGCTGGTGCCAGGAGAAAGCCAGAAAGGCAATAGCATTGTGGGCAATGGATGGAGAGTAAAAGGTCTAGGTACCTAAGTGTCTAAAGGGGCATATCTACCCAAGCCACCCAACCTATAAATAGAACATCAAATTGAAGTGATTCTTTGTTGTCTAGGTTCAACCCTCTAGAGAATTATAGGCGAGACCTATTGATACACACAGTTTTGTTTGATGTGTTATTTGAATAAAGACTGAATGATTAATACACTAGAAAGACGAGTGAGTGGCATACATGCTAGTAACAGAATTGATATGCATCGATGAGGTCAAAATTTTGATTCAGGAAGGACAAGCACAGATTTCTCGTTAAAAGAAGAAAAGGGCAAGGAGAATACTTCGCCATCACCAAACAGTGCTGTCTTACTAACTGTGTATATATAATCAACAACAAAAATCATGTGTCTCAACATGAGGAGATGACAAGTATGAGTCCACGGACTGAGTGGGAAAGGGTATGCCTTTGATGATGTGATTTAATTGTGACTATATCAGATGGCTAGTAATTTACACACTACTGATCCAATGCTATTTAATTTTTCATGATGATGGGAAAACATGTGCCTTTGATGTGTTGATTCAACTGTTTTCCGTAACATTTCAAACATGGGACTGAATCTTTTTTTTAATCTCTCTAATTTTCTCCTGAGTTTACCCTTGATTATTCTTTGGTTCCCATACTCTCCTGGACACTCAAAGTTGACCCGAAACTATGAAACCGTCTATTTATTTTCACACCCCTCGACTCTCAAAAGCTGAGCATAACCCCAAGCACTTCTTGTGTGCGGCTGGTACCAGGATAGATGGTAACGTCAATTCCGCCCAGAATGGGCAAGATTGACCATATTATCTGGAACTGACAGGTGCTGAAGCCGATAAGACCATACGGGATGAAGGCTCTGCTGTGCAGGTTGAGGTCATCGAATGAGATATACCGCACATTCCAGCCGGTACTGGAATGGAATCGATAAGATTGCATCAAACAACATTGGATGCATTTAATTGCAAGGGTTTGAACAATTGAAGGCTGAATGGTACGGTAGATGGTTTATGAATTTATAGGATTGGATTAAAACTTCCAAGTATATTTGTGTGATAAAATTTCTACCATTTAAAATTTATGGTAGATCGACCCTGAATGGTATGATCAGGGTTAATGAACATTTTTCCAAGTATATTTGAGTGATAAACTGATAGTGCTGCACGGGTGGAACAACGACCGAAGAAAGGTAACCTATCATGTGCCATCCTAAAGGTAACCGGAGGTCGAAGTCGACGGGCCGTTGACTAGAGAAGCAAGAAGTTACCTGATCCCCGTCCCCGCAGCGAAGATGAGCACGGTCTGCGCGGCGTCCGGCGGCGTTATCCTGTCGAGGGGGAACCCCTTCCCCATGACGGCGCCGAGCTCCACCACATCCCCGTCGCGGAGCCCGCACAGGCGCTCGGCGGTGGTCCCCGGCACGGACTTGACGAGGAACTCGAACCGCGCCCCGGCGCCGGGCGGCGAGGCGACGGCCATGAACGCCGGCTTGAGGTCCTCCCCGCCGACGCCGCCGGAGGGCACGCGGATTTGGAGGTACTGCCCCGGGGAAGTGTAGGAGTCCGCGAGGTCGGAGGCGTCGGAGAGGTCGACGGCGACGTGGAAGATGGAGCCGTCGGCGGTGGCCGCGCCGACCGCGGAGACGGGCGCGGGCGTCCAGACGGCCGCGTCCTGCTTGACGGCGTGGACAGCGGTGGTGAGCGGGCGGACGCGGCGGCGGCGGAGGATGGGGAACGCGCGCATCGGGAGAGGGGCGGCGCGGGAGCAGGAGGGGCAGGGGGAGGGGTGGAGGTTGAGCGCGAGGAAGGAAGAAGGCCGCGGTGGCGCGGAGATGGCGGCCGCGGCGGCCATTGGGGTCAGGCAGAAGTGGGGCGGCGCGGGGAGAGTGAGCCGGGGAGACGGTGGGATGGGCCGCGCCGGGAAAGCTGGAGGAAACGGATGGAAGGAGAGGGGTCAGTTGGGTTCGGTGACACGCAGCCCGTTAGATCATCATCTATGGAAGACTAGCAATAGTAGGCCATGTTTGCTTCTTTAGCGCTAAACTTTAGTGTCGTCACATCGAATGTAAATATGTTAATTATAAGTATTAAATATAAATTAATTTAAAAATCCATTACATAAACGAGAAGTAATTTGCGAGACGAATCTATCGAGCCTAATTACATCATGATTAGACAATATAATGCTACAGTAAACATACAATAATTATACATTAATTATAGCTTAATTATGCTTGTTAGGTTCGTTTCGTGAAATAGACATGACTTATGTAATTAGTTTTATAATTAGTTTATATTTAATACTTCTAATTATCACTTATTTAAAGTGCTAAATTTTAGCACTTGGATCCAAACACCCCTAAATTTAAAGATCATAAGAGCATCTCCAAGAGATTAGCTAAAAAGACTAGTCAAATTTACTTATTTAGCTACTCTCAAAAATAGATTTGACTAACAAATAACAGAGTAATCCAACAGATTCTGTAAAAATGGCCAGTGAGGTAGGCCAGCTAAAAATAGCTAGCGAATGAGGTGTGAGAGAGCCACTAAATTTGGAGAGTCATTTATAGAGTCTGTTGGAAACATTTTTTCTCTAACAATAGCTAAATTTAACTTTAGAAAACGATTTAGCTAGTGTTTTGGAGATGCTCTAAGACTGGTTAAAAAATAAAAAATCTCTCAAAAGTAGGGGTAACAAAAATAGCTAGCGAAAGAGAGAAAATAGCTAGCGTAAAAAAATAGCTATCCAGTTGGCTAGTCCATTGGATACAATTTTTTCTCTCTTTTCTTTTTTTAGTGGCCACCGGAATATACAAAACCTTTGGAGATGCTCTTAGTCGAAGCATCTCCAACACCATATCTAAAATATACTCATTAAAAAAGTTATTTAAATAAAAATTATTTTCTATATATTTATATTTTTAATAGATTTTTTATATTTTGTGCGCAGTCTAAAGAGTCATCTCGCTCTCCATCTTTGGCCAGTGTAACACCCCAGACGTCACAAAAGCTCAAGATATCATTATACGCCCTTTCCCACAAGCACGAGAACAAAACTCGGCGGCAATTAAAAAGAGTAAAACGCGGAAGCAACAACATAAAAATAATATTTAAAAAGATAGCCTACACAAGAACCATTAAATAACAGTCAACCACACTAAACAAACATTTAACCATGAAATGTCACAACCAAGTTTACTATATGTTCAAAACAGTAAGACAAATGTTCCAATATTATTAAAAAAACAAGTAGACAAAAATGTGAAGATGTGCAGCTAATCCCATCCCTTCAAGCAAAGCATCCACTCATAAAACCTGAAAAGATAAACGGGTTTGAGAATAAATCTCAGCAAGCAAACTGCTTTAACAAGTTATTTAAACTACAATATTATTAGTCATCAAATTAAAACAAAGAGACCAGATAAAAAGTACAAGATAAATATTTTTGAAAGTCGTCCTCATATAAAGAAGAAAACACAACTGCTTCTGAATTTCAGAATAGATGAATAATCCTCGTATCCACTTCCATGTCAATGCAGAAGACGTAAAAACACAATGTTCACAGCCTCCATACCCAACAATATATGAAGCTTCATCGTACCCCTCATTGGGCAACGTACGATGTTGTACCGGTACGGTCGCGACCAGCAAGCGGCGACATCCACGAATGATGTGCAATGCCAATGCAATATGATGCAATGACATGCTGCTCGAGAGATATAGATTCCACTCCACGTACCGCTTAACTCATGATAAAAGATACAAACCACAAGTCTTAACACATAAAAATAGATCAACTGTGAAGGTAGTGTAAACACCAAATCAAAGCTTAAGGAAAACTACCGCTACGTTTGCATGCCTTCTCCGAAGATCAAGAACACGAGCTAAGCATCATCCAATGATGCACCACCTGTCCACAAACATGCCTTAGCACCAACACAAGAACATAAGGATAACACAACAAATATTAAAGCGTTCCTACGCCCAAACCCGATCTGCAAACCAAAACAACAAGCGTTGCGCTCGGCTAACAGCACCAGTGTTGCTTGTTCTTTTGGTATCTTTAAATCTACAGAAGCAATTATAATAAAAAGATACATTTTCATAAACTAACAAGAAAGACCTACAACTTCAATCAGGCAAACTATTCTATCCAAATTTTAAACAGCCACAATCTTCAGATACTTGAATCTGTATTGGAATATGACAATTGTTTGAAAACTATTGTTTTCAGATAAAACGCTTGTCCAAAAATTATGCCAATTTACCAGAGAATGTAACTTTATATTATCCACAACTTCTGTTGTATATCCCATAGCAGTAAAAATCTATAGGATGGCCAAAACATGGTAATAACCTAGAATGCTGAATCTAACAGGAAATTATAACAGTCCAATTGGAATATTTATATCTGAAGATTCATCCAACTAAAAATTATGTTCTATACTGATATGGAAAGATAGAGTAATCCTCTACAACTTTACTATTCATTGGTAGAACAGGTTTTGCCTCTAAGTCTTAAAACAGAATGAATCTACTACTATTCTGAAACTCGTCAGAGCAAAACTGCCATAATGAAACGGCGATAACTCTTGAACCACAGGGCCAAAAACTATGAACTAGGATTTTGTGGAAAGATCTCTGAGATCTCTACAACAACTTCTATATGTGGAAGAATTAATTCGACTTGTATCATGGACAAAATCGTCAAGGAACAGAGACTGCCTGATCTGTCACTATGCAGAGACTAATCATGAGATCAAAGTCTAATCCCCTCATTAATCCAACGAAAGAAACAGATAATTGCTGGGATCACAACTCATCCAAAATCAGGGGAATTAGGGTCTTGTTTAGTTCCCAAATTCCACCCCTAAATTCCACTATGTAAAAAGAAGATTCTCATCATATCAAAATATCGGCACATGCATGGAGTACTAAATATAGATGAAATCAAAAACTAATTATACAGCAGTTTTATTGTACTTTAAGAGATGAACATTTTGAGCCTAATTAATCAATGTTTGGATAATTATTCATAAATACAAATGAAATGCTACATTGTCCCATTTATGGCGTTTTCCAAAGTTTAGGTGTCTAAACTTTGGAACTAAACAAGGCTAGATCTAGTCTATCTCACCTTAATTCCCCAAAACTTAGGGGTTATGCGGTCCTCCTTATTTGCTCCCCCTTCTTTTCTCGTCTCTTCTCTCCCTCCTCTAGTATCTTGGCTGCGGCAGGCAGGGGTGCCAAGGGCTAGGGCAGCAGCAGTAGCAGATCGGCAGGAGAAAAGCACAGGGAGGGAAGATAGAGGGGTGCTGGTCACGTACACAGGGAAAAAGAAAAAGGGAAGTCACAGGAATACAGAGGGGAAAGGAGGAATAAGGTGGGCAAGGATCTGGTCATGGTTGGACAAAAGAAACTGAATCCTATTGCATTAAGGTCACGGCCATTAGGGGTAGTAAAAGGTCACGGGTCATTAAGTCACGTAAATTTTTGTTTCTCCATCCTAATAACTGATCCAAATTTTGAGTGACACGCTACAAGATCCTCCGATATTCAAAATATTCATATAGATAGTAAAATGGATTCGTCTCAGCAAGCTCTACGCATCTATAATCTCTAATTGTTCATCCGAGGTACCACTCCAAAAAGTCATTTTTTGTCTTTCTTCAAAGCATCCATTCAACAGTTTCCTCGGGTGTTACAACTAGCGAGAAATCTGGAATATCCAATTGAAGAGGCGGTTAGAGGGTTTTTTTTTCACCAAAATCTCTATTTCTGTAAGAAAATGATATAAAGAATCGCATAGGGGATTGGCCTCTCCGGCACCCAAGGCCCACGCTCCACGGGCAGGCAACACGTTGATCACCATCATGATCACAACTTCAAAAGGCGACGATTCTCCGTCCTTGAGGGCTTGAGCCGACATCACCACCATAAATGCTTTTTTCCCTTTTTCTTTTGTAGAGCATACAAAATACATAATCTTAGAATCAAATATTTCGTTTGCAGAACCTCATGGTACTTTTTCTCATCATACAATACATCATGCTGCATAGCTCCACCATAAGGTCGATTTTCTTTTTTCTTTTTTTCTAAAGCTAGGACAATTTTTCATAAGATCAGTTTCTTCAAAAGGAACACCAGACATATAAGTCAAATGTATCCTCCTTGTATTAAAAATATCCAAATTACTTCCTAGGTATGACCAAAGTCCATAACACTATAAACTATGTTTTGGTTCAAATTACTCCCCCAACTATATCAACTGGTTGTTTAGGGAGTAACTACCTATCCCTTCATAAAATTTGTCCTTTTTATTTCTTGTGCAGTTTCAACTTAAAATTTTATGATATAGTTGTAAACACCATAACTTAATTTATAAATTATATTGCAAACTTCTTATCTTTAATTTCATACAATTGTGTATAATACGGTTAATTTTTATTAGATATCATAGCCTATAAAAGTATGATGATAAAAAAACACAATATATATTTTTAAAATAATTTATGAAATCCTCTGTGTGGGACCAGGAACCCTATGGCCACTCATTTACGGGACTAAACTACTCGGTAGAGGAGTCTAGCCCGAGTACTCCATGAACCAGTCGGCTATGGTGCAAGACGGCATAGTTGACTCGGAGAACTAGTTATGTACTGTTAGTAGACTCCCCAAAGTACCATGTTGTAGTACTTCTTGTTGTATATGACTAGGATCATGTAACCGAATTGTAACTTTGCTCCCCGTACATATAAGGCGGAGCAGGGACCCCTCCAAAACAACTCAACTCATACACAAAGCAATCAAGCATACAGAACGTAGGGTATTACGCAATTTGCAGCCCGAACCTGTCTAAATCTTTGTCATGTGTGTGCACCATCGTTTCTAGAACTCAGCAAGACCCACAATACTACTATCTGAGATACCCCTAGACAGATACGCCGGAGATAAATCTTCGACACTCTGTCACTAGTTTTAAAGTTGCAATTTAAAACTCCACTTATTTATGGAAAAACAAAAAATAGAAATCCTATTAAAGAGTATCTTGCACTAATCGACATGGTTTTGGGAATTATTTGAATCAAATAGTTGTTTAAGGGGTCATCCAAACCTTGGACATATTTAATGGAAGTAATTTATACTTTTTCCTAAAAAATATCCCATATCTGCCACTGTTCTTCAGAAGATTCTGATCTGCAAATGCATGTCTTTTGGTTCTCATCATCTTCTATGAAATTTGAGTATATCCTGAAAATATTTAGCTCGTCATCAAGGCATATCTTATGAGTAAATTTATCATATTCCTCTACATAACCAACTCTAGACGGATGGCAGGGAATCCCTTTAATTGAGGCTCTGTAATAAATGCAAAAAGGGCATTTGGTAAGGAATTGAATATACTTATCTATTTTTGCTCCATCAAAAATGCCTTGAGATCGACTGACTGTGGACTTGCCCCTCTCCCAGGGGCGACGGGTGGAACCCTAGCCCCGCGCTGCCGCAACCCGACCCAGGCCGCCGCTGCTCCACGCCGTGCCGCCACCCAAGCGGACGACGGGCTAAGCAGCCCGCCCACGAGGAAGGCGGCGGCGGGCCTCTTCTCCTCCCCTCGGCGAGGCCTCCTGGCGCTCCCAGCTCCCCGGCGGTGGCGGCGTCTTGCGACACCTTGCGGCGGTGGGGCTGGGCGATTCGGGGACGCGTCCCCTGGATCTGGGACGGTGTGCGGCGCTTCCGCCTTCCCTCGCTGGTGCGGGAGTCTGGTGGGGCGGTGGAAGCCCCGACGACGACGGCGCGGCCGCTGCGTGCGGCTGTGGGTTCTGAGACGCCATGGGCGACTCGGGATCCAGCAGTTCGGCGGCGGGGCCGCCGCCAGCCTCGGTTTTTTTGGCAGGGGCATGGGCGCGGCGTCGCCCGGCTATGGCGGCGTTGGGCCGGCGCTACTCCCCCTCTCGGGCCTTGCCCTGCTCCTTCTGCTTGCCTCTGGCCTAGTTGGGTGAGGTGAGCAGGAGGGGAGGGGAGTTCGGCCCTCGTCTTCGTCGTCCCCTTTTGGGCTCGACCTGTGCTGCGCCTCCTGTTGGTAATCCTTGTTCGGCCGCTGCTCTCCTCCGCGAGATCCACGTTTTAATTCTCGATTGGAATTGCTCAGTGTCACCTCCAATCGATGGGAGGCGGCAAGGGTCCAGGCGCATCGAGGGCACCTGACCCCGGACATGTGGTTCGTGTAGCGTTTCTAGTCTCAGATGGGGTCTTTCGGAGTTGCCGGCGGTTTTCTTTTCAGGCTTGGCTCTTCGGGTTCTTTCTGGCGGTGGTTCGCAGGCGAAAGCTTTGGTCCGACTCCGGATCGGGCAGCGAAGGGGTTTTAGACTTCTCTTCCCTGTTGGGGGCGCTGCTCTACAATTACCCCCATTAGCGGTAGGTTGGGGTTCTCCGAGGTGAAAACCTAATGTTGACATTGTGCGTCTTAGCTTTCCTGAAGGCGTTGTTAATGGAGTACCTCTGCTTCTGCGGCGACGGTGGCGAGGGTTCCGCTGGAGGTTCAGGTCGTATAGGCGCTTCATGAGATTCTTGTCCTCATGCTCCACTGTTCTGAGTCGAGTTGTTCTGTCTCCGATAGGTGTCAGGGGGGCCCTTTTGTGGGGTCTGTAGAGTGCCTAGATCACCAGCAGTGTGTGTGTGCTTTATTGTTTATTTGGCATCCCAGTGTGCTTCATTGTGAACTGGTATCCCTAGTATTTTGCTTTATATATAAATCTCGGCCAAGGCCTTCTTGGAAAAATGCCTTGAAATCTTTCAAGAATAGCATGAAGATATTATGGAGACAAAACCACCTGTTTGGTTCATGTAATGAATGAGAACAAGGCAGACTAATGTTGCTTTTGCTTGCATTTGGTCAAAAACAAGGTGGGTAATCCCATTAAGGAATATTCCCGCATGCTGGATGACCTCATCCACTCAAATCGGAGAAAATACACCAATCCATTCGTTCCGTGTTTGGTTTCCTAGCTAGGTGCTTGTAGGCCCACATAAACTTTTGTTATGCATGAGTGCATTGGGGTAAATAACCATGCCTTGTTTAGTTTAATGTGTTGGGCTAAGTATGGTGCCTGGTTGGACTGGAAAGTTGGGGGTAGGGTTACCTTCCTATAAGGAAGCTGAGAACCCTAGCAATGACCTCCTTGTATTCACTAGCCCCCTCTCCTTCCTCTTGAGATGCGCAATCACGGTATGCATGGAGCAGATGAGTCCACAACAAGTCTTCTGTTAGTCCTATGAGTGCCTTATTGATTTATATGGTTCAGTAATTTATCTATGATGTGGGAAAATATGATGTGATTGTGGATCAATTTGTCCAAGATTTGATGTGTGGAGGCTAATTGCTATGTTATTTGGAGGAAATAGAAGCTAGGGTTTGCTAGATTGGGGATCAATTGGGATTAATACTGTGGGGTGGAAGTAGTTCTTGGGATTACATGCTCTTTTGAATTATTTTGTGATACAGTTTCATAGAACCATTTGTAGATGATGGATACTCATGGTTTGACTATATCGATTGCTGCGAGAAGGGCTCAATAGGGAAAATGGTGCATTTAGAAGTTAATTAATAAGTTAGCATGTCCTTTGAACTTTTCTCATGACCATGCACTCCCCATGGATGCCATTTCCTAAATTTATAAAATATCTTTTTGATGTTCTTGCTAAATGTGTATGAATGAATATGATGTGAATACTCTAGTATATAGAAAATTGCAACTGGTATAGCATGTTAGTGCACCAACCATGTCGTTGTTTCATGAATAGCCCACCAATAGGCAAATAACAAGTAATTTCTATACCACTTGGATTTGTTTTGGTGGACTAAACCATCGTGATGATTCTTTTGAATAGTTTTGAGGACTTGTCAGGTATAGCCTATAATAAACATGACAACCTTTTTTCACGCAGAACATCTCTTCATTTCCATTCATGACACCTTGCCCTATTTGACTTGGGATGTCTTACAAAAGATGCTCTAGTGCAAGTGTGGTAAGTGTGAAAGTGCATCTAGGCACTTAATCTATTTTAGAAATTAATGACAATAGAAATTTGGATATAATGCTTTGAATGAGTTGTGCAGGAATAAAATGAAAGAAAAGAAAAAAAATGTGAAAAGAAGGTCCCCAATTTGATTTCTTATGGTGGTGGACTCGATCGAAGAATTTAATTTGATTTTCGGTTTGAATTTGAGTATAGGACCACCGTACTATCAAGGGGGACGCGTGTTCGACAAATTGTAGTTGTTATAAGTGCTATGCATGAGATGAAAATCCACTTGAGAGACACACAAAGTCACATTCACATGTTGTCTGCTTGGTCGGAACTTAGGCCGGAAGATCCGACCGGAAGTTCCGGCTGGCTCGGTTTCAAGTTGTTTCCCATCGGAAGATCTGATCCTAGCATCGGAACTTCCATCGAAAGATCCTACACTGTGTCGGATCTTCTGGGACTTAGCCAGATTTCAGCATTTCTGTGTGTCACATGCATGTTCCGACCCCTGGCCGGAAGATCCGACCGGAAGTTCTGGCCAGCTCGGTTTGGATTTGTTCCGGGGCCGAAAGATCCGACGCCTGTCGGAAGATCTGACGCCTGAAACTGTTCTGAGGACGTTCTTGCTATGTTTTGTCATTTGCTGGAAGTTCCGGCCCTCATCGGAAGATCCGACACTCTGTCGGAAGATCCGATGCCTGGAAATTGTCTGGGGTTTTCTAACACTAACCTGTCTTTCTTCGGAAGATCCGATACCCCTTCGCTGAACACATAACGGTCACATTTTGGGGGGTTGGTATATATACCCCCTCATTCATTGCTGCTGCCTCCACTGACCTAACTCGTGACAAGCACCCACTTGAGCATTCATTCCACTCCTCTACTCCTCCCCAAACTTGATTCTTGCAAGGATTCATCTAGGGTTTGAGTGAGAGAGAAGGTTGAAGGTGTAAAGCTTATGCTAACTTTGAGCCCTCACTTGTTCATCTCTTGAAGCACTTGAAGCAACTTTGATTCGTCGATTCACGTTTGTTACTCTTAGAGCTTTGCTCCTAGACGGTTAGAGGTGCCGGTGAGCTCCCATTCCCTTGTGGTTGAGCCCCAGAAGTTTGTATTACCCCTCTCTTTGTGAGAGCCAATAGTAAGTGATTCAATCTTCCTTTGTGGTTGATTGAGAGAGACTTGGGGCTAGTGTGACAGCCCAGCTCTTTGTGAGCTTCTCAACGGAGATGTAGCTCCTTTGTGGAGTGAACTTCGGAAGTAAATCCATTGTCTCCTTGTGCTCATTTGTTTTATTGTTGGATTTGCTTGATTCGATCCGATCTACTTGCTTGTTGTTATTCCATTGCATTGATCATATCTAGAAGGCCCTATACACTTATTGTCACACTTCTATTCAAGTAGAATCTTTAAAAAGTGTGCTAAAACTCAAATTATGAAGTAAAGGTTTTATCCCGTCGGAAGATCCTACACAGTGTCGGATCTTCCGGGGGTCGGAAGATCCGAGACTGCGTCGGATCATCAGACGTCTGACAGTTTTCAGAGCAATTTTGCAAAAAATTTTACAGGGCCTATTCACCCCCCTCTAGGCCTAGTGTTGGTCCTTTAATTTGGTATCAGAGCCTAATCCCTTGATTAAGGCTTAACCGCTAAGGGAAAAACACAATGTCCGACAAGGGGGACAACTCCGGTGTTGGTGCTTCCGCTTCCAAGGATGATCGATCATTGTTCATTGATTCAAGCTCAAGTGATGATGATCTTATCATCAGCGATGTTGATGAAAGCTTGGATGAAGAAGAAAACAAGAAGAAGAGAAAGGAGAAGATGCAGAAGAAAATTCAAGAAAAGGTCGAAAGGAAGGCTCAAAAGCTTCTCAAGAAGAAGCTAAAGGAAAAAAGAAGTGTTGGATGGACTCCACTCCGTGTCTCATAAATATGAGACATCATCTTCTAACAAATCACTTGATCCAACTAGTCTTAATTTCTCATCGGTTCCAATGGGCAAAGTTCCCAAATTCAATGGGGTCGACTATGCTCGTTGGAGTGATGATATGAAAATGTATTTATATGGTCTTCATCCCTCTCTTTGGACCGTTGTGAATATAGGTGTTGACAAAGACGCCAAGCCAAGTCGTGAACAAGAGTATGATTTCTTCCGCAACTCTCAAGCCGTGATGGTTCTTAGAAGTGCTCTTAGTCCCTATGAGTACAACAAGATTAGAGGAATTGAAGTTGCAAAGGATCTTTGGGACACTCTTCAATTGTCTCATGAAGGGATGGATGTGGTCAAGGAAGGCAAGATTGATCTTCTACAAGGAGAACTAGAAGCCTTTATCATGAAGAAGGATGAGACTCTCCAAGAGATGTATGATCGGTTGAAGCTACTTGTCACAGAGATACGAATGCTTGGTAGCAAAGATTGGGATGAGCACAAAGTGACCAAGAAGATGCTTAGGGCATATGCACCAAAGAACCCAATGCTTGCCACCATGATTAGGGAGAAGGGCAAGTTCAAGAAGATGCTACCTATGGAGTTGTTCAACAAATTACAATATCATGAAATGAACAACTTGGATGTAGCTAGATCTACGGAACCAACCGAAGTGAAGACCATTGCTCTCAAAGCCGAACCAAGCAAGAAGGTTGAGTCAATTGAAAAGACTTCCAATTCCAAGAAGAAAGAAGACTCAAGTGATGGTGATAGCACCAATGAAGAAACCGCCATGATGGTGAAGAACTTCAAGAGGTTCATGAAGAACAAGGGAGACAAGAGGTCCATGTCTCAAAGAAGATGCTACGAGTGTGGGGAGAAAGGGCATTACATTGCCGACTGCCCTCGCAAGAAAAATGACAAAGAAGACAAGAAGTCGAAGGACAAGTACTTTGACAAGGAGAAGAGATACAAAGAGAAGAGTCAAGAGTACAAGAAGAAGTTTGGAAGTGCTCATGTTGGTCAAGGGTGGGATTCTTCAAGTGATAACTCCGATGATGAAGAAATGGCAACTCTTGCCATTCAAGTCCCTACATCAACATCTAGACTCTTCAACAACTATCAAGATAGTGATGATGAAGCTCCCATGTGCCTCATGGCCCAAGGGACTAAGGTATTAAACATCACCCCATCTATCTCATCCACCATCTTGACATCTAGGAATGTAGAAAATGATCTAGATGAAGAGGAAGCCGAACATGAAAAGAACATGATAAACAAGTTTGGCAAAGAAGGCTACAAACAAATTAAAAAACTAGTAGAGAAATTGGAGAAAAGGAAAGAGTATCTTGATAGGCAAGAAGAATTGCTCATCCTTGAAAAGGAGAGAAACCTTGCTCTTGAAGAAACTCTAGTTGAGGAGAAGATCATGGTGGAGAAATTGACTTGTGACTTGTCACTTGCCAATGACTCTTGTGAGAAGATGTCTAAGGAATTGTCCTTGGCAAATGATTCTCTTGCCAACCTAAATAATGTACAAAGTGAGCTTCAAGAAAGGCATTCAAGCCTAGAGGTCAAATATAAAGATCTAGAAGTCAACTTTAACGCTCTTTGGGAAAGCACTAAGATTAACTCTAAGACAATTATTGACTCAAATGTCTCTACTAGTGAAGGTTGCTCAAGATGCTATAAGTTTGATATAAATGCTTGTGCCACTAACCTTTCAAAACTAGAAGAGAAAGTCAAAGCTAAAGATGCAAAGATTCAAGAATTGACCAAGATAATTGGCAACGGCAAGGCCAAAGGTAAGAGTGAATTTGAGAGCCATCCGGCATATAAAGCCGGAAGATATCCTAGCATCAAGGATGTGCTCGGATTCACTAGAGGAGGAAAAGCAAATGGTATAAGAATGTTGAGAGGTCATGAAGTGCCAATGTTCACCAAGGGTGCAAACCTTGGAGCCTTGATGAACATTGCTCATGGTGTGATTGTGAACACCATAGAAGACAAGCCCAAGGTTGAGGCAATAACCAACAATGTCAAAAGCTCAACCAAGATCAAGAAAGAAGAAAAGAGCATTGAGCATAAGCCATCTCCCAACTACACCATTGACTACACGGTTGTGTGGGATCACAATGGGAAGATGGTGGTAAAGTATGTGGGTGCTCATGCAAAGAAGATGATGAGGAGTGTTTGGGTACCTAAGATTTCAAAAGCTAACACTCAAGGACCCAATCTCTTTTGGGTACCTAAATTCAAAGCTTAAACTTGTTTTGTAGGCATATACCTCCGGTGGATCCTCATGGTTGCTTGACAGTGGATGTTCAAATCATATGACCGGAGAGAAGAACATGTTTGCTAAATTGAAAGAATATGACTCGCCTATAGAAAAGATCACGTTTGGTGACAACAACCATGGTGATGTGATTGGTCAAGGTGAAGTTGCTATATCACAAGACTCATCTCTTTCAAATGTTTATCTAGTTGATTCTCTAGGGTACAATTTGTTGTCCGTATCACAACTTTGTGAAAAAGGCTACAATTGTCTCTTTACTAATGAGGGTGTGAGCGTCCTTAGAAGGGAGGATTCCTCTATTGCTTTTATGGGTCAACTTAAGGGAAAGCTTTATTTAGTTGATTTCACAACAAATAAAGTGGAACCAAAGACTTGTTTAGTGGCAAAATCTAGCTTGGGTTGGCTTTGGCATCGCCGGCTAGCTCACGTTGGGATGAGGAACTTGGCCAAACTTCAAAAGGATGAACACATTCTAGGATTAACAAATGTTGTCTTTGAGAAAGATAGATTGTGTAGTGCTTGTCAAGCCGGAAAGCAAGTTGGAGCCCCTCATCCACCCACAAACATATTGACTAGCTCAAGACCCTTGAAATTGCTTCACATGGATTTATTTGGGCCAATTGCTTATATAAGCGTTGGTGGGAACAAGTATGGACTTGTCATTGTGGATGATTTTTCTCGATTCACTTGGGTTTTGTTCCTACAAGACAAGAGTGAAGCTCAAGGGGTTATCAAGAAGTTCATTAGAAGAGCTCAAAATGAGTTTGAGTTGAAAGTCAAGAGAAAGAGAAGTGACAATGGGACGGAATTCAAAAATCTCAATGTTGCGGAATTCCTTGATGAAGAAGGCATCAAGCATGAGCTCTCCGCTCCATACACACCTCAACAAAATGACATTGTTGAGAGAAAGAACCGGACCTTGATTGAAATGGCAAGGACCATGCTTGATGAATACAAGACTCCGGATATCTTTTGGGCCGAGGCGATCAATACGGCTTGCCATGCCACTAATCGCCTCTATCTTCAAAAGTACTTGGGCAAGACTCCCTACGAGATCCTCACCGGTAACAAACCAAAGGTGCACTACTTTCGAGTTTTTGGTTGCAAATGTTACATTCTTAACAAGAAAACCAAAAGCTCCAAGTTTGCACCCAAGGTTGATGAAGGTTTTCGACTTGGTTATGGTACTAACGAACACGCTTATCGTGTCTTCAACAAAACCACTGGTTGTGTTGAGATCACGGTAGACGTGAAATTTGATGAATCAAACGGCTCACAAGTAGAGCAAGTTGTGAATGACCTTGTAGATGAAGAGCCACTAAGTCAAGCTATCAAGAAAATAAGTTTAGGTGAAGTGAAACCTCAAGAGCCCCAAGTAGAAGATGAGGAACAAGACCAAGTCTCAGAAATCATATTTAACATTGATCCATCAACATCAACTAGAGTGGAACCACCAAGCTCTTCGCAAGATCAAGTTCATGATCATGATGACGATCATGATCATGGCAACGATCAAGGGGGAGTTCAAGGTGATGAAACTCAAGGTGACAAGTCTCACAATGAAGAAGAAGATGATGGACCTATTCAACGTCAATCAACATTTCCACACCCAAGAGTTCATCAAAGCGTTCAATGGGATCATCCCGTTGATAACATTCTAGGGAGCATCCAAAGATGGGTAACCACTCGTTCTCGTCTAGCAAATTTTTGTGGATGTTACTCGTTTGTTTCCTCTTTGGAGCCTCTCAAGGTGGAAGAAGCTCTTGGAGATGCGGATTGGGTCATTGCAATGCAAGAAGAGTTAAACAACTTCACAAGAAATGAAGTTTGAGAATTGGTTCCAAGACCCAAGCAAAATGTCATTGGCACCAAGTGGGTTTTCCGGAACAAGCAAGATGAAAATGAGATTGTCACAAGAAACAAGGCAAGATTGGTTGCTCAAGGTTTCACTCAAATTGAGGGCCTTGACTTTGGTGAAACTTATGCTCCGTGGCAAGGCTTGAATCAATTCGTATTCTACTAGCCTATGCCTCACATCACAACTTCAAGCTATATCAAATGGATGTGAAGAGTGCATTCTTGAATTGTCCTCTCTCCGAGTTGGTATATGTGGAGCAACCACCGGGCTTTGAAGATCCCAAGCATCCCGACTACGTCTACAAACTCCATAAGGCGCTCTATGGGCTCAAGCAAGCCCCAAGATCATGGTATGAATGCCTTAGGGAATTTCTTCTCAAAAATGGCTTTGTAATGGGAAAAGCGGATTCTACTCTCTTCACTCGAAAAATAGACAAAGATTTATTTGTGTGTCAAATTTATGTTGATGATATTATCTTTGGTTCTACTAATTAAAAGTTTTGTGAAGAGTATAGTAGGATAATGACCAAGAGATTTGAGATGTCAATGATGGGAGAATTGAAATTCTTTCTTGGTTTTCAAATCAAGCAATTGAAGCATGGAACTTTCATATGTCAAACAAAGTATACAAGTGATATGCTCAAAAAGTTTGATATGGCCAATGCTAAACCCATCAAGACTCCAATACCCGTGAATGGTCATCTTGATCTCAATTAAGAAGGAAAATCGGTCGATCAAAAGGTATATCGCTCCATGATTGGATCTTTACTTTACCTTTGTGCATCTAGGCCCGATATAATGCTTAGCGTGTGCATTTGTGCAAGATTTCAAGCCAATCCAAAGGAATGTCATCTAATGGCTGTTAAGAGAATCTTTAGATATCTAGTACATACTCCGAACCTTGGCTTATGGTATCCCAAAGGCTCCACTTTTGATTTACTTGGCTATTCCGATTCGGACTATGCCGGTTGCAAGGTAGATCGAAAGAGTACAACGGGGACTTGCCAATTTCTTGGTAGGTCTTTGGTGTCTTGGAGTTCTAAGAAACAAAATTCCGTTGCGCTATCCACCGCCGAGGCCGAGTATGTTGCGGCTGGTGCTTGTTGTGCTCAACTACTTTGGATGAGGCAAACCTTGAGTGAATTTGGATGTGAGTACAAAAATATCCCTCTCTTATGCGACAATGAGAGCGCCATCAAACTAGCAAACAATCCCGTTCAACACTCAAGAACCAAGCACATTGACATTAGACATCACTTCCTTAGAGATCATAAAGCCAAAGAAGATATCGTCCTAAGCCATGTAGGAACCGATAAACAACTAGCCGATATCTTCACCAAGCCTCTCGATGAGCAAAGGTTTTGTACTTTGAGGAGTGAGCTAAATATCTTGGATTCTCGTAACTTGGCTTAACTTGCTGCATACCAAATTGTTTGTTGCCTAGACTAGAAGAAAAATCATTTTATTCTTTTTTGTGTGAGTTTTTCAAAATCTTTGGATCTTGTGATCGGTGGATCATTTCTTGTCTCAAAAGATCATGGTTATGTGTTGATGATTGTGGCTGATCTTTTTGAGTCAAGGGTCTTACATGTCCATAGGCAATATCTCTCAAAACCTTCCATCAAATCTCATCTCGAAAATCGTTGTCAAGTCAGTTTTTTTTGGAATTCTGGATCTTCCGACACACCATCGGATCTTACCCAATGAAGTTCCGGACAGCTCTGCCTCGCTTCGTTATCTCTCAGTTTTCTTTCGGAACTTCTGGCTGTCAGATCTTCCGACGGTCCGTCGGATCTTCCGGGCCTGGGAGTGGCCGGAACTTCCGTTGGAACGTATGGTTACTTTCTCCAGGGTCGGATCTTCCAACTGTGCATCGGATCTTCCGGCCTGCTCGCGACTATAAATATCTGGGATGAACCGTTACTTCATCTATTCATTCCATTCTCTTCCAACTGCTTCCTCTCACTCACTCTCCACCCGTGCGGCGATTTTGGAGTTCAACCGAAGGATTGTTGATCTATGTGGCTCATTCGATTCTCCCCATCTTCAAGGACTCAATCCCCTTCGGATCTTCCAGACATTTCGCGGGAAATCTCAAAGGTATCTCATTCAAACTTCCCGTCGCCCGATTTATCAATGTAGAAGGTTCCAGTGGATTTCCCTTGGTGAATATCTTCATATACATGTCTAGAACACTTCCCTATGATCTCATAACTTTTGGTGGACTAGAAGTTCGATTCCCAAATTTTTAGTTCATCCTCGATTTTGTCGGATCATCCGACTATGCGTCGGAAGATCCGAGCCTCGGATCATCCGACACATAGCCGGAAGTTCCGACAGACCTGGGGCACTGACTTTTTAATTTGAACTCTCTCTTCATCGTCCATCTGTTGATCCTTTCTTGTTGTCTATCTAGATGGGTCGTATGAAACACACTGAGAAGAAGAAGTCAACTTCGCAAGCTCGGCCTAGCTATGGAAGAAATATTGGCTCACCATCTGACACCGAGTCCGATTCTGACAATGGGACAAGAGAGCAAGGAAGAGGCAAACGAGTAAAGAAACAGCTTGCCACACGGACTGTTAGAGGAAGGGGGCCTTCTAGTGGTGAAGGGCGAGGAAAGGAAATTCAGACCACCTCCTCTCCTCCACGTCCAAGGACCAAGAGAGCAAACCGTGAGGAACATTCTGGGTTAGAATACAATGATGGCATTGATCTATCCACTCTTGCTCAGAATTCCATATCCACTGCTATTCCCTTTCGTCATCTGAGTGATAGAGCTTTGATAAATTTCAAGTCTGCAGCCAATAGCATGAAACCACTTCGGTTTAGTGCACATGAGTACCCTAGATCCATCATCTCCAAGCAATTCAAGGATGATCCTCGTTTTTGGCTGCCTCATCAAGCGGATTGGTATGAGTCAGTGATTCTGAAGATGGTAGGCTGTGTACACCCATGTATTGGGTGGTTTGGAATTATTTGAAGGGCATGCCACCGCCATTGAAGCCAGTTGTTGATGATGTTTATGAGCGGTGTGTTGAGATGGATGTGGCCAACATCATGGCCTTTGAGTGTGCCTACAATGAAGAAGTGATTGCTCGGTTCTATGCCACCTTGTGGATTGATCAGGAGAGGGATGAGATGCATTGGACTCTTTGTGGCAAACGCCTATCCATTTCCTTACATGCTTTTGCGGGGCTGTTTGGGTTAGCTGAGGAAACCGCCTATGCTCACACTATCGATGATCACAGCAAGGTATATCTTCATCAGGGGCGTGAGATTGATGATGCGAAGCTCGCTTTCATGTATGATGGGGCTTATGGAGCAGTTGTCTTTGAGAAGTACAAGGGTCTCTCTCCGTTTTACAAGTTGCTTAATCAACTCTTTAGGGGAACCTTGTATCCTAGGGCAGATGATGCCGATAACATTTCTAAGAGGGCCAAGAACTTGCTATTTCAGATGGCCCCCGGCAAGCCCAAGTTCAAAGTGTTCAACTTTATTTGGAACGACATTATCTTGTGCTCCCATGAGTCATCTAGTGGATGTCACTTTGCTCCCTACATCTTCCATATGATTAAGCATGTGACTGGAGTAAACATTGTGACTGACAAGCCTCACTTCCCATATCGCTCTCCCCAAGGCAAAATTGAGCAGCTGTTAAAGATCAAGGCCAAGCCCTATGAAGGCGTCCGTGCTCCGACCACTACTCATGGTGCTTCATCTTCTCGTGCACCTCCTCCTTCAGAAGGTCCATCTTCCTCTCGTGGTGCTCCTCTTGGACCAAAGAGCAAGAAAGGGAAGCTAGACTTTATTGTGCAAGGGCTCTTCGCTTGTTTCACTGCATGCTCCTATCAAGCCAAGAAAGCTCATGAACGTGACATTCGCTTGGATGAGGACATGTGCAAGCTTGACAAGCAACACAAAGAACTCTTGGATCACTATCAGTTGCCTCATTCCCCCGTTCGCCAGCCTAGAGAGTTCTCTCCTCCTCCTCAGTTCTACAATCCTTGGGAGGCTAATACTCAAGAATATGTCTTTGGAGCCCCTTAACAACATGATGAGGATGAGATTGAAGAAGTGGAAGAGGAAGACACCGACGACGAAGAGGAATTCTACCAAAGCGAGTCGGAAAATGAAGAAGAAGCCGGTGACGATGAGGACGATGATGGTGGTGATGATGGTGACGATGGCGAGGACGATGATGATGGTGGTGCCGGGGACGACGACGAAGCCACCGAGTAGCTCCCTTTTTGGTCCTTGATGACAAAGGGGGAGTGAATTGGATAGAGGCCCATCATTATCTTTTATCCTTTATTCATGTTTTAGCTTGTGCTTGTGGACTTGTAAGAACTTTATTTGGAGTGTATGTGTGGTGTGCCAAGTGAGAACCTTTATGTTTGTAAGACTTATTTATAATTCATGCTAGTGTGATGTTGAACTTGATGTCATTTTCATGTGATGCTTATGGATAGTGTAATGTTATTTCTATCTTTAATGATTATGGATATATGTCATACGCATCACGGATTTATTATCACACTTGAGCACATGGATGAAAAGGTTGATTAGGAAAGTTTTGCTTAAACTTGTGCAGAAGCATTTGAGGCTTTTTAAGTTAAAAATGCACAAATTTAGGGGGAGCTTTTCTAACTATTGTTGGATGTGAAAAACATGAATTTTATTCTTATCTTGTAAAACAAAATTGATATTGTCATCAATCACCAAAAAGGGGGAGATTGAAAGTGCATCTAGGCACTTAATCTATTTTAGAAATTAATGACAATAGAAATTTGGATATAATGCTTTGAATGAGTTGTGCAGGAATAAAATGAAAGAAAAGAAAAGAAATGTGAAAAGAAGGTCCCCAATTTGATTTCTTATGGTGGTGGACTCGATCGAAGAATTTAATTTGATTTTCGGTTTGAATTTGAGTATAGGACCACCGTACTATCAAGGGGGACGCGTGTTCGACAAATTGTAGTTGTTATAAGTGCTATGCATGAGATGAAAATCCACTTGAGAGACACACAAAGTCACATTCACATGTTGTCTGCTTGGTCGGAACTTAGGCCGGAAGATCCGACCGGAAGTTCCGGCTGGCTCGGTTTCGAGTTGTTTCCTATCGGAAGATCCGATCCTAGCATCGGAACTTCCATCGGAAGATCCTACACTGTGTCGGATCTTCCGGGACTTAGCCAGATTTCAGTATTTCTGTGTGTCACATGCATGTTCCGACCCCTGGCCGGAAGATCCGATCGAAAGTTCCGGCCAGCTCGGTTTGGATTTGTTCCGGGGCCGGAAGATCCGACGCCTGGAACTGTTCTGAGGACGTTCTTGCTATGTTCTGTCATTTGCCGGAAGTTCCGGCCCTCATCGGAAGATCCGACACTCTGTCGGAAGATCCGATGCCTGGATATTATCTGGGGTTTTCTAACACTAACCTGTCTTTCTTCGGAAGATCCGACTCATGGTCGGAAGATCTGATACCCCTTCGCTGAACACATAACGGTCACATTTTGAGGGGGTTGGTATATATACCCCCTCACCCTCCTCATTCATTGCTGCTGCCTCCACTGACCTAACTCGTGACAAGCACGCACTTGAGCATTCATTCCACTCCTCTACTCCTCCCCAAGCTTGATTCTTGCAAGGATTCATCTAGGGTTTGAGTGAGAGAGAAGGTTGAAGGTGTGAAGCTTATGCTAACTTTGAGCCCTCACTTGTTCATCTCTTGAAGCACTTGAAGCAACTTTGATTCGTCAATTCACGTTTGTTACTCTTGGAGCTTTGCTCCTAGACGGTTAGAGGTGCCGGTGAGCTCTCATTCCCTTGTGGTTGAGCCCCGGAAGTTTGTATTACCCCTCTCTTTGTGAGAGCCAATAGTAAGTGATTCAATCTTCCTTTGTGGTTGATTGAGAGAGACTTGGGGCTAGTGTGACAGCCCGGCTCTTTGTGAGCTTCTCAACGGAGACGTAGCTCCTTTGTGGAGTGAACTTCGGAAGTAAATCCATTGTCTCCTTGTGCTCATTTGTTTTATTGTTGGATTTGCTTGATTCGATCCGATCTACTTGCTTGTTGTTATTCCATTGCATTGATCATATCTAGAAGGCCCTATACACTTATTGTCACACTTCTATTCAAGTAGAATCTTTAAAAAGTGTACTAGAACTCAAATTACGAAGTAAAGGTTTTATCCCGTCGGAAGATCCTACACAGTGTCGGATCTTCCGGGGGTCGGAAGATCCGAGACTGCGTCGGATCATCCGACGTCAGACAGTTTTCAGAGCAATTTTGCAGAAATTTTTACAGGGCCTATTCACCCCCCCCCCTCTAGGCCTAGTGTTGGTCCTTTCAAAGTGAAGGAATGCTAGGGCGGCAAGAACATAGAATGTTCATGGATTGCCCTCTAAAGGTATGAACATGGTATTATTATCATTTCTATACATGTGAAAATGTTATGCCTTTGTCCATTGTTTTTTGTAGGAATGTAGTTTGGGATATGGGTACCCCTGGGTCCATCATTGACAAGGGTGATAGCCGGCCTGAGCCCACTACTGACAAAGGTTGTGGGCTGACCCCGAGGTGGCCCATAAAGAACCGCCGACTTGCTAAACATAATCCGGTAGGCGGGTTATACCCGGATATCTAGGAATATTTATTATAATCTTGTCATATTAGTTTCCAAAATATAATCCAGTAGGTTTAGATATTAACCGACTTGTAAACCTTAGGTCGCTGCCTATATAAAGCGACCTAGGTTGACCCCTAGGGGACATGAGAATCATCACCCCTATTGTAGACCCAGAATTCGCCAAAGCTTCAAGAAGCTTTATCAAGCACTATCAATACAAACACCACCGAAAACAAAACGTACAATATTACACCTCCTGGTAGCTCGAACATATCTAAACCTTGCGCCTTGTGTTACCTCAAGCTCTCTAGCTTTGTGATTCCCCTGCCTACAAATCTACCACTTGGGTACACCCTTGTGGATTGCCGGTCTTAAGTCTTAAAGTCTGGCGGATGGTAGGAAGTGCTATTTTCTAGAGTGGATGGATGATTAATGGTCAAGCCGATGCATGCAGAAATTAAGGGACTTCGTGAAGGCTTGTGCAAACGCAAAAGTGCAGGAGAACGTGCATTGATGGACTTCCATTATGCCATTATGCAAAAGAATGATGCAATGGCTTCAAGGAAGAGAAGGGGGGGTGAAGAAAAGCCAAGACATAGCAAGGTTAGTCTGTTTCATCTCCCAAATGAATGCCATGGGTATCGATCATTCTAAAACTAAGTTATGTAGGTTCAAATCTTGAAATATGGATTCCATATGTGCATATTTAGGATTTTGGTTGGAATAGAATTAGTTAGAGGCATTATCATTTCATCTCTCAACCCCCTCACCACAATAATTCTTGAAAGTAGCAACTGATGGTTTAATTGGACCTTCTAAAGGTCAATTGGATGCACTTGAATCTTTGGTTTTACCCAACAACACCGAGGAACATTTCCACCTACTCCTCAATGTTCCTACAAATGCTTTCCTTCGACTACCCCCTTATATAGAATATATTACATACATAAAAGAAAGGGACCATTTTCATCTTGAATAGGTTGATGCATTGGGTGTCAAATGGTTCATGAATCTTAGGTTATGTTGATGTTGTTCGTCTCTCTTTAACATGGAGCATTAGGTGATAGATGGATGGGCAAAGGAGCAATGCTAAATCTAACAAATAGATAGCCATTCACAACAATGACCAAGCTGCACCCCAGAGGATTAGACATCGATGAATAGAAGGGACAGGTTAATGCCAGCGTTAGAAACAAAAAATTCAACTGCAAGTATCGGTGTTGGTACTAAAATATTGCATAAATTGTAATGACACGTTATATGCCTACAACATCATCTAATGAGCCTCCAAATACCAGTTCCTGTCATAGAACAATAAAGATTACTTGTAATTTTTCAAGCATGTCATGTTCCTTGCTCAAAAAGATGAGCTACTACTGAAAATTTTAGTAGAACATACTCAATCCAGATCACACAAAGAATCTTATGCATCAATCCTATGACCAAGGACTTAGCAATAACATCTTGATCTACAACCATCTGATCAAGTATGGAACGAAAATCAAGAAATTAATCATGAATTAAATAATCCACAAGCACATGAGAGGGAGGAATATAGCATAAGGAGGGAAATACGAGGGAGGTGACAGGTCGATTTGTCATCTATCCTACCGGTGGGCATAGGCTAGCATTGAGCAAGGTACTTTCGATGACCACCATCGGTGAGGTTCCTTGGTAAAACCCTAGCTGTGATGACAACATTACGATGAGTGGTGTGAGAGCAGGATCAGGAGCAGGAGCAAGGTGCCTGGGCTGCCTGCTTTCATTGTCTAGGCCTCCACCCATGCGGACATACGATAGTGCAAGCCACGGATGGCTCAACTAGTGTGCTAATTCGGCTATTCCTTTGAAGCATGGCCAGAGGGGGATTTGCACTATTTAAGCTTGGCTTAGGGGGATCTGACTAGCCAACCAAACATGTCAATAGTAGTTTACGAGGATCTAACTAGGAGGCTGGGCACCCAACAAAAAATGGGTGACGTTATGTCCCGCCGATGTGGCCAGATGAAGGCACAGAAGTAAAAAAAAAATGAGTAAAATACACCACCGGTCCCGTCATGCAGTGTCATTTAGGTCCCCAAACTTTAAAAATATATTTTTAGATCCGAGTTGTCTATATGTGTCATCTAGGTCCTCAATCTTTCAAAACATTTTTTCAAGTATTCAAACTTGTCCCAGTGTGTCATTTAGGTCCCCAAACTCTCAAAATACGGCGAAAAAAGAGATATATAGTGTGAAAACAAGGTGGAGTCCTCGTCTTCTTGCGTGTTTGGGCTCATGATGATACCCATGACGAGTTTATGGAAATATATTTTAAGAGTTTATAGACCTGGATGACACCTCTGCACAAGTTCGAGGACCTAAAAATCCATTTTAAGAGTTTAGGGACTCAGATGATGCATCGGGACAAGTTTGTGACATAAAATACATTTTGAGAGTTCAGGGACCTAGATGACACTTCGATACCAGTTTAGGGAACACATATGCATTTTACTCAACAAAAATTTTCACTAGTAGAACATTTTTTTTGAGCAAATAGAACAAAAAACACTTTATCGTTCCTCATGATGACCAGGCAGAACAGATGTTATGGTTGTTACAACTAGTTGTTGTAGCAAAAGAAAAGGTGTTCAAAAAGAAGAAAGAAAATTCCACGAGGGATGCAACATGATGCGATCTAGTCGCATATGTCACACATAGTTTTTATAGTTTTTTTTTTGACAAAAAACACCTTATATGTCTTCTGCAAAATATTTGAAGCTTACATAATTTCTAGCCCACTCAGATCAATCATTTAAGCTCATCAACACATAACACATGTATGAAAGCTATTTTTTATTTTATTATTATTTTGTTGTTCCATCTCTGTAACATTATTATATTTAAAAATATATGAAATCTACAAAATCGTTTTTTTATAGACTAGATCAAAATTTTATACGAAAATACTGAAACAAAATTTCCAAAATGTTAAAGAAGCACATTTCAAATGTTGAAGTAGTTCATTTCAAATCAGTTTTGTTAAATCCACTAGAAAATATTTTGTTAGTGTGTCTATTTGGTATGGTAGATACTAATATATTTATCTATAAACTTATCCAAGTTAGATACATTTGACTTAGTATAAAACTAAAACAAACTATACTTTGGAACTGATCGAGTACAATTTACTGCTGCACATACATGGTCCACCTTAAATAATTTTATGTTAAAGGTGTTTATGTATGTAAACAAATCACGGGTGAATGCACATTGTCCTAACCTAAGCAGCATGCCGAATGTGCAACATGTGTGGTTGATCTCACACATGACCTCCTCGTCACCATTGGCATATTTCAGTCCATGCACAGAAAGCTTGGGGCGCTAGGTATACGCCTCGCTCGTGCGAGTCTTGCCAGCCGAACAGCTCGAGTAAAATTGCCAGCAAGGACTTCAATCCACAACTCTGCACACCTTGTGTTAGGTTCTATTTGTTTGCCTTGTAGATTATATAATCTAGATTATAAGCTATGGATAGTATAGTAAAAGAAGCACAAATAATCTTGAATAATTTATCTATGTGCAACTTATTTCAAATTATTCGTGGTCCCAAGGTGATCTTAGAATTGATTTTTATCATGCTGCTCTTAAATTATAATCTAGCTTATATAATCTAGATGTTCTAATAATCTAAAACAAACAGTATATCGATTATTCAGGATTATGCATGCCTTCGTTCAAAGACCACAAGTCCACATGTCGGATCAAAATGTCACAAACGCAACAGATGCAGCTTCCAAAACTTATAAACCCAAAAGATGCAGCACAAAATTCAAACATGGTCGGCTGTAAACGCAACTAAATGACACATAGGATGATCTCCACTAATATGATGTTGCTTGGATAAGATATCGGAAGGGAAAAGATTTCTTTTGGATAAATGGTAATGTAAACTAATTACATTGAGTAAAAATTGCGGTGAACCTATTGGTAGATATACACAATTTCGGAACCGGTATACATATTGTTCAGATGAATTGTTTCTACAATGGACCACCTCCAATTCTTATTTGAGATGGCATGATTTCCCTAACCTTTGATCAGACCAGCGGGGGCCTTATGCACATGAAATTAATTATTGAGAGAACAAAATCCTAAACAGAGATCATATCATGATCGGGATGAATATTTGGAGGACTCCACTAGGGTTGCCATGACCTCTGGGAGCAATCTAAGATGCTGAGACATCAGCGTCTCCATTATCAGAATTTGATGAGCCACCGCCATTGGCCATCTCAGTATCACCATCACTCTGTCCCATGAACAAGTCCGCCTTGCTACGCCTTAGCAATCCAACCTTCCTTTGTTCTACAGTAAAAGAAATGAATATGCGATGAGCGACATTTAAGCCATAAATATTGGTGTGGGGGGATCAAAATTTGGATCTTACTTTTGCTGGTTATTGTGTTGCGGGTTACTGCTAAGAAGTCCTCCCAGGTGTACTTCTGCAGTTCTTGCTTCTCTGCCTCAGAAAGTTCAAAGTTTGGCTCCCTTCCACACATAAAAGCAGCCCTGCACGTAGAGCAAAATCCTGACTTCGTCAGATTTTGATGATTCATGGTAATTGGTGAATAGATATGCAACAAATTAGGCAGCCGCATTTATCAAAGCAACATCATTTGATCTTAACATAGATACAAGGGCAGAACAGAACAACAGATGGCAAAAACTAATCTCAGCCAATGAAACAGTATAACAAAGAATGCCATCAAACAAAACAAAACTGGGCAGCACAATAAGAATTGGTAGTCTTGGTGAGAAGCCAAACCACTGGATAGTGTGACGTACTGACATGTTGAAGCATGTTTTACCTAGGGAATAAGAAGAGCTAACTTTACAGGTGAAATAGATAGCTTTTATACACATACAAGTGTTTTTCACAGTGCCAGATAACTATTAAGGAAGGTCTATCACTCTTTCCTTTAGTTGAGGAAAACATAACATATAATGTTAATGGAATCGCCTCTGGCTGCAAAATCATGTAGCAGCCTTGGTGGGCTGCAGATATTATCTAAAAGCTGTTTAATAAAATGTGCTTCTGTGGCCACAAAAGAGTACAACACAGCTTGGTGAAAACATCATGTAAACACTGTAGTTACAGGAAACATTATCGAAATAAGCTTGCGCCTGTGCAGACTTAAACTATAGTGAATGCATGCATATAGATAACATATGTATGCCATACAAAGATGAGCTGGAGTTCACATTGAACAAAGGAACATGGACAGTTGGACACTAGTGATATTAACAGTATTCTTATAATCTTATTAAAAGCTAGGCAAAATATGCTATGGGCATGTATCATGCCTTCAATATGCTGTGGGCTAGCTTGTGTTGGTAAAAGGTAAAAGATTATCTAAGAATAGTAAGATGGAAATCTTATGGTCAAACTTGTGCAGTTAAGCCTAGTCAAGCTAGTACCTATCATAAAGCCGGGCTGCCTCATCCTGTGTCCCAACAGTACCCAAGTGAATCTGTTTCTTGTCAACTTTTATGGCAGCCTGCCATTTCATATTTTTGAAATAAACCCCCCTCATAATGCATGGCTCTTGATCCACATACTGCTTTCTTCTATGTCGTTTTCTGCGCTTGATTTCCTTGCCTGAAGTGATAAGGAAAGAAAATGCAATGTTCTGATCAGCTGTAGAATATAAATTCTCAAGTTCAACTCTCAAAAGAGAAGGAACAGGTGCCCTCTAGGGAAAAGCCAGAGGCTTTAATCAAACATCCCTAGACAGTTATATAAGAAAATTTTGTCACATAAACACTCTATTGTAAAATATATTCTTCAAGGAAACTATGACAATGGAAAAACACAAGTTCTTAGAAGATTTCCAATACAGAATTCTAAAATATTATCTTCCATGTAAGAAGTAACACAACCACAAGTAACCTGAGCTCTTTATATGGAGAAATAGATGCTAATATTACAGAATGGAAATGAAGTATGGACCTGGATAGTACTGTGTTTTCTCTTCCTTCGAATCATCAGAACCATTCGAGGATTTTGTGAGCACGTCAGAAGTATTTGTCTGCGACGAAAAGGTAGATTTTGTTTTAAAAATCATACTTTAACAATTTTTCAGTAATGCTTCAAGCAGAATGTCACTCCAAAATGCATTAGGCTATCAAAAAATAAAAGGATACACAAGCAAGGTAAATTTCGAGCACAAATTAGTATACTTTTCTATTACATTATCTAAAAAATATTTTAGTTTGTTCACATGTGCACCTGATACTTATTCAACACACAAAAGTAATTATGCATACCATAGGCATTGGGTGTACACTGAATGGCTTCACGTTGGAATGCGCAACTTCCACAGGTTTTTCATTCTCAATGGGCTTAGGAAGATCAACTGGCAATGAATCTTTCCCTGAAACAAAAACTAAACTCATGTTGTTATTCAAATATATAGCCATACTGTTTTATTGATATAGATATGCAGATGGTCCCAAAAAGGGCTTAATACTTCCGCTCACTTCGAACGTTCTATCTTACATAGGTTCTAATTTTAGAGAAAAGGAATATTGACACAATAAATACCCGAAATTTGTAAATTACCAACAGTGCTACGGCCTGCTACATTAATTTAGTGGTCGAACCAACTATATAAAACAGTAGAAGTCATGTAGCTTCCATGAGTAACTTATTAGGGCGCATGTAGTTATAAGAATTTATTTCCAAGTATATAAGGATTCTGCACTGGGCCGTCCTTTTTTATATTATTAGGGATCCATACAGCTGCCTATTCTGATAACATTTGTTGCATAGCTGTACCCACACATATGATGCTTCAAATATATCACAATCTATTCTGGAAAACTTCATTTAGAGTTAATTTCTGTTTGACCATATAAAAAAGGTCATAGCAGGATTTCGGAACAATTAATATGGCCCCACTAATGAAAGGACAATGCTCATAAATTGTAAAAGGAAAAGTAATTTATTACTTGTCTGAAAAAAAAAGAGATATTCAAACTAACAGCTGAAGAATTATCAAAAGCGTGACTAAAGCACTCATCTGGTACTGGCAACAATTACAACCAAACATCCCACTCAAAGAAACCCATCCCTCATAATTTCCCATGGCCCACGTTTCTAATAGTCAAACAACTACCTAATTCAACTAAGCACTTAGACTAAGCAATTAAGCATGAACAATTAACTCCAATAAATCAGAATGCACACAACAAGATTTGTTTGTTTCATATAGAAAGATATGAGTATATGACCGAATAGCAAGGTACATAAAGTTTCTATTTCTAACAGCAAATCAGGTCGATAAGTATAAATGACTGATATGAAATGCCACTTCATACATTGAAAACCAATATATCTGTGTTTCTTAATATAAATCCTCTGAGCAAATTTCTACATCTCGGCAAGATGTTTCAAGGTACTGAAATGAGTTCCTCTTACCAGAACAAAGCCCCAATAGTCGACGTCGCCTCAAGCTAACCATACTTGAAATGCCACCAGCAGCAGAGTCAGAAATATGAAACGATAATAAGAAAATTGTAAAATTCGAGATTAAAATTAGAATAAGAAAATAAACATGAAAATACTCGAGGGTTTTTTTCATGGCGCTAACCATTACATCTGAACTAGAGCACACACTAGCACAAGTATCGTGTAACTCTGTGTTTAATATCACCCACACTGTTCTGAGAAGCAGCACGATGATGTTTGATTACTTTTAAGACTTGCCATACATACATGCCTAATCATTACATGTAACATAGAGTATAGGCCAATTCACATTCAAATGAACATATAAGGTGCCGAGTAGCTTGACAGTGTCAGTTTCGTGCCCAGGAAGGAGAGACTACATAAAAGCTTCAACTAATCCACACGTGTTTACAAAAATGAGGATAAAGAACCTTCTTGACAAAATCCAGAACTTAAAAAATGCAAAGGGTATGATAACAAAGAAATAAAATGGATTTATTTACTACTTGCACAGAATGGTAACCACACCGGTATCCCACAGTCCATCTAATGAGCATTCTACCATCTCAACTGATATTTGAATCGCCTTGAACAAACAGTAGGCATATAATCCATCAAGTCAAATGGATTATCTGCAACCCCTGAGCATAAAAACCGTGTAGCCACAGTAACCAACATGTATCCACAGTTACAAATCCTAACTTCCATAGGGACATTCTGAAAGGAACTTCACAGATAATGCAGACCCAGAAGGACAATAAATGAACAACATAGATCAATTTTCCAACACAACATCATATCCAGCTGCATTTCTGACAAAGTCTCATTCCTATCACGTGGCGGCACTAGTCAGATTAAGCAAAGCTTAATGGGAGAGCAACTGAAATTCAGTACAGTCCATCGAATAAACATCTCCCTAAAAATAGAAACAAGAATTATGGCAGTGTACTTGACAGCACTTCCAGTTACCAGAAGTGAGCAGGCAAAGCCCAGGGCCTACAGAATCCTGCTATACATCCCAGAGTTAAGTACTGAAGACTTTCAACAGTGAATTGTACCCACAAAAACACATCTCATCCTGCGATGAGACTTCAAACGCTGATACGGCTACAGAGAATTACAGAGCCCACAATCATCTGACACCAAACTAAGAACTACAAAGACCAAAACTTGCTCCTCAAAGACCAATTTTTAGGCGTAATTTCTCATCATAACAACCAACATATTATATGGTTATTACGGCCACCATCATCAACCTAACAGAAAAAACGCGAATCAATCACAAACACAGAGTGGGTGGCGAGACGCCTCGCCCAACCACCCCCTCCAGCCACCCAACCCTCGCCACCCCCGACGAAACCAACCAAGCAATCCGAAGAAGAATAGAACCCTTCGAGAACGCGAGAATTCCGCCGCAAGGCCCGTCCCCAACCACCGCCACCTTCCAATCAATCCGCCGCAACGCGAGACGCGAACGCGAAAAAACACGCGAACGCAGCGCAAAGCAACCGCCGCCACGGCAAAGGGCGGCGCGGAATTCGAAGGACGGCGGGAGCGCCGCCGGGCCGGCCGGAATTCAGGCGCGCGATGGCCAGCCGGGCGGGCCCGGCCAGCCGGTGGGGAATCGGTCATCAATGCGGCCGCGACGTTCAAGAGGCACGCAAACGCGTAGATGGCAAGCGATAAACGCACGTACCGGGCGGGGCGTGTCGTGCCGGCGGCGGAGCGCGGCCGCGGCTGCGGAGCGGAGCGGGCGAGAGACGGCAAGGGGAGAGGAGAGGAGGGGTGAGGAAAAGAAGTTGGTGGGAGAAGAAGTTGGCGAGGGATACAAAGAGGGTGGCTCACATCTACCACCTTTGTTTCTCTCTCTCTCCTCTCTCTCCGCGACGACGAGGCGAGAGACGACTCTTATCCCCCTCTCTTTCTCGGGGGCCGTGGCTTTCTCTTTCTCTCTCTATCTCCTCCCGTTAATTACTTGGAGTCCTTGGAGGAGATTTCCTTCCATCCATTCCGTTTCTTTATTTGTTTTTTTATTTTTTGTGAAGGGCATCGGTGACGTCTCGCCGTAGCGGAGCGGGCTCGCCTCGCCTTGGCTGATGGTGGGCGGGGGTTGGGGATTGACGGGTTTACCCTCTGCGGCCGGGGAGGACTCGCTCGGTACACCCGTGGACTTTTCGAGGTCAAGGGAGACGCTGACAGGGACCTTAACGTAAATATTAAAACGTCGGGTGTCCTCTCGAGAAAATCGCACACGTTGCCAATTGGTGCGCCATAGATAGAGGTACCGGAATTTGAGCGTACATAGTACAAGTACAGTAGAAAACCTCCGCTCGATTTTGATAGTTTTCAATGTATCTAGTATGTGTGAAGTCAAATTCTGCGTGGTGCGTTGAGCTCGCAAGTCTAACGTTGCCAATAATAAATTCTAGGAAAAAGTCTGATTTACACCATCCAAATACAATGATTGTTCTATTTTCAACCATAAAGTATAAAACTAGACACCAAAGGCCATCTAATTGTTGAAACCGGACATCTTTGACCCTTCGGATGGTTTCAAAGGTGGTTTTTTATTTTCTAGAAATTTAATTTTTTTAATTTATACTATGAATTCGTAACTAATTTATTTAAATCAGAAAAAAATGAAATGGATACCAAATTTTTTATTAAAATGTAACATATCCGCTAGTGCTCTAATTGGAGTTATTCCTATCATATATATATATATATATATATATATATATGCATGTGTCCTAGTGTTTGTTGCTTTTATTTATGCACATTTTTCTTTTAAATGGTTATTTTTTACTATATTGGATGAGGTCGAAGTAACTCCAAATGAAAGACTGATAAATAGGTACATTTTTTCAAAAAGTTGGTATAATTTTCATATTTTATGATTTAAAATACATTAGTTGTGATTTTTATATTAAATCAATTTTTTTATTATTTATAAGATAGAAAACCATCTTTGAAACCACTCAAAGGGCCAAATATGCCTAGTTTTAATAGTTGAATGGCCTTTCCTATCCGGTTTTGTTCTTAGAGGTTGAAAATCCGACTATCATAATAGTTGGAGGGCGTAAACTGGACTTTTCCCTAAATTCTATATCGCGACAAAGCCACTTGATACGGCCGTTGCTTAGCAGATGATACGATTATTGTTTAGCGGATGGGCGTTGCAAGATTGAGCGGATAAAATCCGCATTTCGCCATTTTCATTTAATTTGTCGTCTTCTTTCTTTTCTTCTTTTTCTTCCTTCGCAACGACAACTAGACCATGTCCAACCATCTTATCTCTTTTTGTCGTGCCCACAACGTCACGACTTGCCTCCCCTAACGGTTAACGCCGCCGCCCGTAATGGTATGATTTCTTGGTTTGTTCCTAATAGTGAGTTTTAAACGGCCTAACACAAGCGAGGATCATATTACTTGGCTCAATTCGTCACCATTGCGCTAACTGTCCTTTCCTAACTTATGGGGCATACCCGGCTTCCCTTGTCCTAGCATTGAACCTTCCCACCATATGAGTCCATTGCCACACCCAATGACCCCACGTAGTCGCACCTCCAATGCATTTATTTTTAGGTCCACTCTGTCTATTTTGGATTCCAACACCACCACCAGATAAATGTTAATGCATATCAATCCCTTGAATTCTTATTTTCCTTTGGAATACCAAACGAATGCATCAATATCTACTGCACATACTAAATCCATTCACGAATAATTAATGTTACCAATAAGATATCTGTGGAGGGTATGCCAAAAAATTTCATGCAAAGCAAAACAGGCGAAGTATCAGATCTGACCAGCATTAAATATATGCAGCCCATGGGTGACGACGGTAATACAAGTGGGCACACACGTGCGTCGATAGAACTCAAGACCAGCGCTTGTCAGAGAAGAAGAAAGCAGCGAGCAAGCCAAGAAATGGCGGCATGGCACGTCACACGTGTGGAGGGGTAGAATGGTCATGGTGGCGATCGTTGGGATGGAAACGCCGCCGAGGAGGGTACGGTGGGCCTTCTCGGTGGCGACGTCCGACGAGACGCCGACAGCGTCGTCCGCTCCCCGCGTTTGCTTTCAGCAACCAGGCCGGGGACGACGGGCCTCCTCCTCCACAATTAAAACCCGCAGCGGATGGTGCATATATACATAGATGCCTTTGTGCTTGTGACGATGACGAGGTGGAACTTCATTTGTTTTTTTTTCTAGGTGAATCCCAAGCACACGTGCCGAGGATATATATATATATATATATGTGTGTGTGTTTGGTAGAGATCCATCTGCTTCTGATTCTCTGAGAGAAATGATTCTGTGGCTGAAAGTGATTCTCTTTGATTCCTTAATATAAACTATCAAAAGCAGGATGGAGAATCACTTCACAGAATCAGGAGAAGCTACTTTTTTCAGCTCCCAGCCCCTTAGTTCATTTCAGAGAATCACTTCTCAGAATCAGCAGAGAATCACTTCTCGCTGGAAAACTGTTTGGCAGAGCTCCTCCTGGATTCACCAAAGAATCAGCTCTGGGAGCTCTGCCAAACAGGGCCATAATATTATTGTTCATGCGCGCTTTTGTTTTAGCATGTGTGTGCCATTCTCGATCTAGGATCGTGCCATCTGCAAATTGTTTTTCCTTTTCTTTTCCTTTATATATATATATATATCTTTTGATGGATGATGTATCGTGGCGACCAGTGGCAGCGAAACGCCGATCGAGATGGTAAATTATTATTATTACATACTCTAGTCTAGCCTAAAATAGATGTGATCACAAGCTGTATCCCTACAAGAAACTTGGCACGCTGTGGCTTAACCAAAACTGTTAAGAACTTTATTTTTTTCAAGGATGGTTATTACTCCCCCCGTTTTAAAATGTAGGTGGTTTTGTCTTTTCTAGATACATAGATTTTGCTATGCACTTAGATAAACATCATGTCTAGATTCATAGTAAAAGTTGTGTATCTAGAAAACCCAAAACGACCGACATTTTAGAACGAGGGAGTACTTTTTTCCAATGTATAATGTATTACCTTTCGTCACAGTGACTTTGATGGTAAAATGGTAGATTTGTCGTGGTGATAGATTGATAATATGTATTGTAGCAGTACTCAATCTTGTCCATCATAAAAAAGATTAATGGATTTAAAGTTTTTATTTTATATAATGCTTTGTCGAAAATATTGTGAATCAATAATCATGTCCTGAACAAAAAGCAAATCAGACTGCAGTGAAGCCTTTCTACACGCATGTAGTGGCGTACCGAGGCCTTGTTTAGATGCCAATTTGGCACTCCAAATTTGGGAGTTGAGAATCCGAGACGCACTATAGCATTTCGTTTATATGTGTGAAAAATTGTCCAAAAATTGATTAATTAGGCTCAAAATGTTCGTCTCGTAGAGTACAACAAAACTGTGCAATTAGTTTTTAATTTTATCTATATTTAATACTCCATGCATGCTATGATATTTTGATGTGATGAGAATCTTCTTTTTTGGTGCAAATTTGGGATCTAAACAAGGCCGGAGAGTAGCACAATGCGTAGAAACGGGCTTTTGATGATTGGGCTCAGCCTAGACTAAATCAGACCTAGATGGGCTCAAATAGTAGTCATCCCAGAGATGATGAGGTCACTTGTTTCTTGGGCTGGGCTCAATTTAATCAGCTTTTTCTTATTTTTCCTCGTTAAACAGTAAAACAGTGATGACATTACAATGAAACGAAGACTGTTATGATTATGATTCTCAATTGCTCCTTGCTTTCGTGTCTTGTAACTATGTAAATCGTCGTTACAGGAATAAATCTGGATTCACCGGTTATTATATTTCATGCTTATGACAAAAAGATTACTTCCTTCGTTATAGATTATGTGTCTTTTTTTACTCTTAGCTTATCTATCTATCTATCTATCTATCTATCTATCTATCTATCTATCTATCTATCTATATCGTTAAGATCCAAAACTTTCGGACAGTCGACGGACCCATCGATCACTGAAAACATTATCCCTCCTACGACCCTACCTGTCAGGCTCTTCTCTTCGTCAAACCACGCTTGATGAAATGGTCTGAACCGAGGACTACTCATCGTCAAAATATATAGTAACCAAAGATGACATGCACCGTAAAGTATGAACCCATGACTCATCATTATCAAAACAACAACACCATGATCGCCCGCATAATGAAGGTAGTGCGTGTGTCGCACGGACATATTTGCTAGTATATAATATAAAGATCCAAAACTTTCGACAGCCGACAGACCCACGAGTCATTGAAACATTTCCCCTCCTAGCAACCTCACCTATTAGACCTTTTTTCGTCAAACTTTTGACAATGACGGACCCACCCGTCATTGAAACACTACCCTCACCTAGCGACCTCACATGTCAGACATTTTTTCATCGAACTCTCCACCTCTCTTGTCCGTCTCTTTAGTATGGAATCGTCGAGTTCGTAACCAACACGGTCTCTCGACCAACTATATGTTATACAATTTTATTTTATATTAAACATGCGTGTCGCACGTACGTTCTTGCTAGTCTATATAAAGATCCAGACTGACAGACCCACAAATCATTGAAACACTACCCCTAGCGACTCCACCTGTCAGGCATTTTTTAATCAAACTTTGGCAAACGACGGACCTACCAATCATTGAAACACTACTCATCCCTAGCGACCCCATCTAGTAGACTTTTTTTCGTCAAACCCTCCGTCTCCCTCGTCTTGTATGAAATCATCGAGTTCGTAATCAACACGGTCTTCGACCAACTATCTATTATGCAATCTTATTGTCGGTGTTTAGAAATCGTGATCCCGACACCAACCAAAAGTGCGTTGTGTTCCCTCCCCTGATGATTGATGCAGAAGATAATGCAAGACACGGATTTATCCTGGTTCCGGTCGCAATACCGTACTTCCAGCGAGGTGGTATGTGCGATGTGTTATTCGGCACCGGACTGCAAGTGGTAGGGGATACAAGCAGGTTGGGAGAAGAGGCTAGACCTCCAAGTCCCAGATGATTGAGGCAGAGTACCAATATCGTGGTTTTTCGGAGTGTGTGCGAATGTTCTTCTTTCTGATCGATTGATCCCCATCACCTTTTATAAGCCAAGGAGAAGGGGTTACATGCGTGTGTCACTGTGCAGGCGTAGGAGCTGCACAGTAGTAGGAGTGGCGTCGGGCGTGCTTCTTTGTCCTTGGCCACTGTTATGCGGTATTGCGGTTCCTGTGATCGATTCTCGTACTGTCGATGACGCCTGGGAGTGGTTTCGAGGATCCGAGCTGTCCTTCGTACGGTAATGATTCGCCCGTACACCGTTTCGAGGGTCTCCTATGCCAGGGTACAACCCATTCTGTGGGACACCACTGTGGGAGTTGGTAGCACAGGGAGTTGGAGTGACCCGGCCCTGTTCGTACAGTGGCGACATGTGCGCACAGCGCCAGGGATGGCCGCATAGTGCTTGGGATGGCCCGTCATGCCTCCATCGTCCTCTCTTCTTCTCCTGTTGTGTGCTCAAGAGTCTCTCCCGCCCGGTGGAGGGCTTCGGGTCGTCGGAGTTGGCAGCACAGGGAGTTGGAGTGACGGGCTCTGTTCGCACAGCGCCGCCCTGCCTGCACAGAGCCTCGGTTGGCAGCATAGTGACGGAAGTTGGCAGATGCGATGGGGGGTCGTGGCTGTCAGGGCGGTATGGCGAGATATTTGCCTTTTGACTTTGGATGCACGGCGGTGGTGAGCGTCATTAATCGTTTGTTGGAGCGGAGGTCTCGACCGAGGTGGAGCTCTCCCCGTTTCGTGGGTTGCTCGAGGCTCGATCCTCAGGCCTCGACCGAGGCGGAGTTCTCCGATTCGCTCGAGGGGTCGGTTCCCTCGAGCGAAGCGGAGATTGTGGTGCACGTCGAGGCGCTCCGCGGGGTGCCTTGACTGGGCCTTCGTTCGTTGCTGGGCCGTGGGCCTTAAATTCCGTTTCTCTTTTTCTGGTTATGCGCATGAGTTTAATGTTTAACAAGGGTGATTATCCCATAGATTTGGGTACCCCTAATGATCGCCACCAACACTTATTTTCTATTAAACGTGTGTGTCGCACGTGCGTTCTTGCTAGAGCATGTTCGGCTGATAAAATGAATAGTGCTCGTCTGGTAGAATGAATAGTATTGTGTGAGAGGAAATAAGTCGAAACAAGCTGAAATAAGCCAAGCCTAGGTCAGCCGAACAGGCTCCTAGTATATAAATACATTTTAAAAAATTGTGTATATATAGAAATCAAAAGACAATATATAATTTAGAACAAACTAAGTAAATATGTATCAAGCCTAATAGGCAGTTTGACGTAGCTCTGATGAACTAGTGACGGAGAGATTAAAGAGCCGGACGACGGTGATACAGCGTGTTTGCATAGATTGGATGGATAGCTGTAGCTCGTCCGGTAGAATGAATAGTATTGTGTGAGAGAAAATAAGTCGAAACAAGCTAAAATAAGCCAAGCCTAGGTCAGCCGAACAGGCTCCTAGTATATAAATACATTTTAAAAAATTGTGTATATATAGAAATCAAAAGACAATATATAATTTAGAACAAACTAAGTAAATATGTATCAAGCCTAATAGGCAGTTTGACGTAGCTGTGATGAACCAGTGACGGAGAGACTAAAGAGCCGGACGACGGTGATACAACGTGTTTGCATAGATTGGATCGGAGAAAATGAAACAGCGAGCAAGCGCCGATCCTAAATTCTACCCCGAAAGTTCACTATACAAAAAAAAATCTCATCACGTCAAAATATCATAGCATGCATGGAGTACTAAATATAGATAAAATCAAAAACTAATTACACAGTTTTGTTGTACTCTACGAGATGAACATTTTGAATCTAATTAATCAACTTTTGTTCAATTTTTCACACGTATAAATAAAATGCTACGGTCCGCATTTGGCATCTCCCGAATCGAAAACTAAACGAGGCCCAAGCCAAAGCAATGGGCGCCCGGTCCCAAAGGGCCCCACCCCCGGTCCCAAAGGTGCGCTGTGCATACCTGAGCGAACGAAACGACGCAGCGATGGCACGTCATCTCCTCGTCTCCGTGATCCCGTCCGCATCTCCTCGATCCTCATCTCTTTTTTCTAGCACGACTGGCGTCACAGAGAGGCGGATAGGCGCCACGCAGCACGGTCGCCTCTCGCCGACGGCGCTCACGGCCTCCCGACTCGCGGTTTCACGCCTCGCGGCATGCCGGCATCCTAATCACGCGGGCGTTCGTGGCTCTAATTCTCCTACCTCCGTCAGTCTGTATCTCGCCGTCGCCAGCACAGCGCAGGCCGCAGGCAACCAGACAGGTAGCAAAGCAAAAGCAAGCTAGCAAGCGACTCAGCAATTGGTGGAGGTAGGATTTTTTAACTTTTTACCCTGGCCCATTCAACAATTTCATGTGTTGATTTCTGATTTGAATGATGATTGGATCAATGTTGTGCGCTGATTAGAGTAGGGCACTTATAATTGATTGATTTAGTGAATGGATAATTTTGGGATTCCAGAGTTCTACGTGACAATCGGTAATATACTTTTGGTAGTAGTCTTTGTAGCTTTGTGCTGCCTATATTTCAATTTTAAAAATATATGAAGAAAATTTTAAAGCAATACATATATAGAGATAGATTATTTGATATAAACATATTTTATATGTAAAATAAATATTTATCATCTTATTGGGGCCTAATTTTTTAGTTTAGCCCCGGGCCCTAGAACTCAGGACCGGCCCACTGGCTGCAGCATGGCGCCTGTGGAGGGGGTAAAATGGTCATCGAGGTGATCGTTGGATACTTGGATTGGATGTCACGGTCTCACGGAGGGCCGGACGCCACCGGATCCAACGAGACGTCCACAGGCCACAGGCGTCCTCCGCGTGCCTCCTCACAATTTTTAACAGACAAAGGAACAATTAATGTCCCTTCGCGATGATATCTCATTTTATTTAAAAAAATCTAAATTACTACTCAAATATAAACAAAGTTTGAATAACTCCTAAAAAATATTTTGGTTCATTTTACACCCACAACTATCTCAATCGGTCTAGTTTAGCCCTTTATAAATTTTTATTTTTTATTTCTCCATTCACAAGTGGTATTTTAATTTAAAATTTTGTAAGACAACAAAGGCACACATAACATTATCATTATATAATTATTTAGACTAAAAACTAGATAATCGTGATAGATGAGTTTTATATGGACGAAACTTCTCTCATATGCCATAAAAGTCTTCATTCCCTCGTCTCTACCATCAGTAAATTTTTAATGTCACCGACTCTCCGTGAAATCTCACTGAAACTGGTTTTATACGTAGCTCAACACCTATGACTATACAGCGCGTTCATGAAACAATTTTTTTTAAAAAATATAACAGAGAACAGCATATTTATTCATTCAACAATCTATTTCTTGTTGGAACATACGTAAAATGCTACCGTGCCAACAACATACTCAAATTCGGGAAAAGCTATCCAAGGTTTAGCTTTTGTTTGCACGAAGCATCGATGTGCGCAGCATATATGCACGTGCTATTGTTCAACTCTCACGTTTGAATCCATGACAACATTCCACGTATTTGAGACATTTAAAAAAAAATCACATGAGCATAGGCGAATTTGCTGCGCTCTCGCGTGCACGACCCATGCGGACCCATGCAACCAGGCTGAATGTACTTGCCTGCCATGTGGAGATAGGCTACCATGCGCATATGGGAGCTGCACGGGAGCTTGGTCCGCGCATATGTGGTTCACGGGATTGATACTTCCTATTACTCCCTCCGTCCCATAATATAATCATTTAAAACATTCGAATACAAAAATAGCATAACTGACCTCTATACTCTTCATTATATACTACACACCAACTCTCCATCTATCCCACCAACTTATTTAGTTTTATCCCATTTCTAAAAATACTTACATTTTGATACAAAATTTAAATCCTACATATACTTACATATTGAAACGGAGAGAACACTGGTAGCTACGAGATAGTACCGACCCAGCAGGGACTCCGTCACGATTAAATATCCCATTTCTAAATGCATTGCATATTTTACCATAATCGATTAGAGAACTACGGGACGCACGTTCGATTATTAGTTTTTTTGTTTGATGGTTTAATAAGCATCCTGCCCCAAAGGAAAAAAAACCTTCTGTGCCTTTTATACGTAAGCAAATATATCCGACACGCGCGTACTATTTATTACGGATTATTTTAGACATTTGATTGGTGAGTACGTAGGGTGTGTAAAGAAATTTCATGGTAAAGTAATGCTAAAACTGTAGAAACTCCCTAGAAATATGTTTTCGTAAAAACTTTACACGTCTTTTCCATTCTTAGACTTGGCGTGTGGGTTCTTTTATGAGGGGATGTGTAGAAATTATTTAGGTGAGAAACATTTTTAAAAGAACTCGATCCTTAGATAGACTAGCAAAAACACACGTATGAGTGTGACACGCACGTTTAATAGAAAATAATATTTTATAACATATGGTTGATTGGAGACCGTGTTGGTTACGAACTCGACGATTCCATACTACAAAGACGGACGAGAGAGATGGAGAGTTTGACGAAAAAATGCATGACAGGTGGGATCAATGGGTAGTGTTTCAATGACTGGTGGGTCCGTCGTTCGTCAAAAGTTTGACGAAAAAATGCCTAATAAGTGGGACCGCTAGGAGGGGTAATGTTTTAATGACTTATGAGTCCGTCGTCTATCGAAAGTTTTGAATGTTTACAGTATATAGATAGATAGATATAGATAAATTGAGGATAAAATAAAAACCAATTAAGTCACAGGTACGAGGTTAGGTTAAGCTGTGCACTGCATCTGCTCCTTTAAACAAAATAGAATAGAATGAGCCCGATAGCTTAGAGTGCACCAAGTACCTCGTAATAATCCGAAAAAAAAACCTCGTTATAGAATTGATTCAGATGGGATGTGCTTACACAAACAAAAGCGACACTGAACTAAAGAGAGTGCTCAGCGTCCGCGTCGTGTTGCAAAAGTGGCTATCTCGGCACTCGGCAGGAGCGAATCCAGCGGCATATTGGTTGGACCTACCGGTCAACGGGAATGGTGCGCGGCGCAGAAGATCCGTGCTCCAAGACCCAATCCATCGGCGGGCCAATACCAGAATTCCGGCCACCGCGCACCACCCGCACCACGGTTCGGCGATCCGACATTCCCGTCGGGTCCGGTGGTGGCTCACCACCGAAATCAACGACGAGAGCTTCCCCCGTCACTGACGTGTGGGCCCATCGGTAGAGCACGAGGCGATCCGGTACGCGGCCACGAACCCCGGCCCACATCCCCAAAGTCTTAACCGGTTTGACCGACATATGGGACCCAGCCCCTGGCGCCCCACCTGCCAGTGACCAACCGAACCTGTCGGCGACTCAGTGGGACCCACCCACCCCCATTAAGGCGCTAACCCGCCTGCCCACCACTAATTCCAAACACTAATTCCATTCCCGGTTAATTAAATCCCCACCTCCTCCTCTTCTTCCCCAAGCCCACCACCACTGCACAGTACACACCACTACTCCCTACTCCCTCCCCTCCAATGCGAGAGGCTCCCGGGGCGCGCGAGCTCTGAGACCCATGGCAGCCTCGGCCGGGAGCCCTTGGCCAAGCGCTCGTCCCGCCGCGGTCCTCGCTCTCCTCCTCCTCCTACTCGCCGCCGCCGCGCCCGCGGCCTCCGGCGGCGGGTCCGCGGCCGTGAACGGGGACCGCGTCCGGGCGGAGCAGATCCGGAAGCAGGCCTCCGACGCGGCCTCCTCGGCCGCCGCGCTCGCCGCGGCGTCGCGCCGCCTCCACCTCGACCGCGCGCGCCACCTCCGCCTCCTCTCCTCGCTCCACCGCAACCTCACCAACACGCTCCGCGCTCTCTCCCTCGCCGCCGACGCCGTCGAGGCCGCCCCCGACCCCGCCGCCGCCGCCAACGCCAACGCCTCCTCCTTCCGCCAGCTCGACCTCCAGGCCAAGGACCTGATCCGCGCCGCGCGCGCCGCCATCGCCGACTCCAAGCCGCTCTTCGACCCGCAGCTCAAGATCCAGCGCCTCAAGGACGCCATCTTTGCGCAGAACGAGCTGCTCGCGCGCGCCAAGAAGCGCGGCGCCTTCGCATCGCTCATCGCCGCCAAGTCCATCCCCAAACCGCTCCACTGCCTCGCCGTCCGCCTCACCGCCGAGCGGATCGCCAGGCCTGACGAGTACGCGGACCCGGTGCCGCCCCCGCGGGCGCTCGAGGACCCCGCGCTCTTCCACTACGCCATCTTCTCCGACAACGTGCTCGCGGCCTCATGCGTCGTGCGCTCCGCCGTCGCCAACTCCAACGACCCCTCCAAGCACGTCTTCCATGTTGTCACCGACCGGATGAACCTCGGCGCCATGCAGGTTTGCTCCTTTCTGTTTTGTTGTCTGATTTTGTTTTTGTACAGCATTTTGTTCCCAAACTTGTATTAATGGTTACTTTAGTGATATTGTAGAGTTATTATTCGTGCACATTTGGGATTGTGTTCCGTGGATGTGATGATATCTTCTATATTGCGAATCTGGAAGAAATCTGGCATGCCCACAGTAGTGTATTCTATCTGTCTGTATCAGTTTTGAGCAAATATACGCAGTCAACATATATATAACCTTAAGGAAGTCCTAGCTCACGAAATCTTGTGAAATGGCAGTGTTGGTTAGATACCATGTCTGAGCATGTTAGAACTGTTGACTAACAACTGGTTGGTTGAGTACTGACTTTTAGCCTGTCTATGTTTCTAGAGCTGGCAAGTCGGGATCACTCAAGTGGACTCAGAATCACTATGCTGACTCCTATTTGTCTAAATCTTTTGGATATTGACATGGTGTTGTCTGCTTGTTAAATTTGATTCACATGGTCATTGGTCCATTGTAGTTTCTGCTAGAAGTGGATTAAAAGTTATATGTCATGCTTTTGCAGGTGATAATTCGCCGAATGGACTTAAAAGGTGCACACTATGAGGTCAAAGCATTTGAGGATTACAAATTTTTGAACTCCTCTTATGTTCCTGTGCTCCGGCAACTGGAGTCAGCAAACCTCCAGAAATTCTATTTCGAGAACAAACTTGAGAACGCGACCAAAGATGCTAGCAATATGAAGTTTAGGAATCCCAAGTACCTGTCTATGCTGAATCACTTGCGATTCTATTTGCCGGAGATGTACCCGAAGCTACACCGGATTCTTTTCTTGGACGATGATGTTGTGGTACAGAGGGATCTTACTGGACTGTGGAAGATTGACATGGATGGGAAGGTGAATGGAGCAGTAGAAACATGCTTTGGATCTTTCCATCGGTATTGGCAGTATATGAACTTCTCACATCCCCTTATCAAAGAGAAGTTTAATCCTAATGCCTGTGGATGGGCATATGGCATGAACTTCTTTGATCTTGATTCTTGGAGGAGAGAAAAGTGTACTGAGCAGTACCATTACTGGCAGAATCAGGTAACCATTTAAATATCTATTCTGTTGTCAAAATTTAGAATTTATATTCTCAGTTGTTAAATGAGCAAGCTGTTCTGTGTGATAAGGCGATCTGTGTATCTCTGCTGTACCATATTTGAGTAACTCTGTCAATGCTAGATGACTAGCTAAAATCTGATGTACTACTGATTAAATATTCTCAAACGGTTTTGTCAATCTTGCTTGACTTAACGTGTGGTTGCCCAAGACTAAAGTCAATTGTTATTGTCTGGTAGGACAGCAAGTTAAACTACTAAAGTTAACATTCCCATGTCCCCTGAAATGTGTAGTATTAGACTAGTCAATCCATGTTACATCCTATTTTGCTGTGACTGGAGGAACTTTTAGTGAATACTCTTCTTCTGTTGACTATTTACCATTGATGATTTCCTTGTTGCCATTTTCAGAACGAGAACCGGACATTATGGAAGCTTGGAACCTTGCCCCCAGGCTTAATCACATTCTACTCCACCACGAAACCTTTGGACAAATCCTGGCATGTTCTTGGGCTTGGATACAATCCAAGCATCAGCATGGAGGAGATCAGGAATGCCGCTGTTGTGCATTTCAACGGTAACATGAAGCCTTGGCTGGACATCGGTATGAACCAGTTCAGGCACCTTTGGACAAAGTATGTGGACTACGATGACTCTTATATTCGTCAATGCAATTTTGCTCCACCATAGAAGGCTTAATTATCTATGGATCCATTCTTCGATGGAAAACCAAGTTTGGCAATTACAACTACTATGGAAAACCATGAAATTTGGCAATTAGAACTAGAGACTGCCACTGAAGGTTACATATGCTGTAAACACACATTTTCTGTAGAGATCCAAGGAGTGTGTCAAGTACAACCGAAGGGAGCACGATTCTTTCTGGCTTATAATGTATGCCACTGATTAAGTTACGATGGAAATAATGTTCGCGACATGAACATAATTTCCATTGTGTTTGTAATAATGTTATGTCCACGATAGCACGTGTATGCCAAAGACAGATATATGATGTTTATGTGGAGCCAAGAACTAAATTGTCTGATGTATCCCACCCATTACTCAATGCATTTAGAAGAGAGTAAGAGACTTTAAAGATCTAAATACTTGTGGATTCGAAGTACCAAAATGCATTTAAATTCTGCAATGCCATTTACATATTTGTATGTGTCACATTCCCGCCATACTGGCGAAATTGATTGCTATTGTTGACTGCCAACCGAGCAGTAGCACATATTGTATCTTTTTTTTATACCCGATGTTTCCTTCTTCTATTTCACCTTTGCTGCCTGTTACTGAATGAATTCCGGTGCTTCGATTTGTTTAGTTGCCTGCTTTATTGTATGAATTTTCTCCCAAAATTGGTGTACCAAATTTAGGAGTTTGGGGTATCTTCATAATCATTGCGTCACTATAGCATTTCGTTTGTATGTGCGAAAAATTATCCAAAAATTGATTAATTAGGCTCAAAATGTTCGTCTCGCAGAGTACAACAAAATTGTGCAATTAGTTTTTGATTTCATCTACATTTAGTACTCATGTTATAACATTTTGATGTGATAAAGAATCTTTTTTGCATAGTAAATTTGGGAGTTGCTTTTTGGAACTAAACAAGCGCCAGCCATGAAGCAACAGACGTGAGTGCAGCGCTGCTTTTGCTTTAGTACTGACTGCTGCATTGCCACATTTTATCACCGATAAGACAGAAGACTTCCTTATGGCCGGATGGCCAATGGACAGCTAACCTTTGAGCGGTGAAAGCCTTTTTATGTTCCCAATATTCGTGGCTGTTAACTGTATAGGAGAGAAGAGGAGTATAGGAGAGAAGAGGAGTGTTTCATGGCAGTAAATGGGCTGATGTGGTATAGGAGAGAAGAGTTTCATGAGACGTGAGAGGAGTTTCGTTACCATAAAATTTTTTTGGCACAGTTACCTAGTTTCTAATCTAGTTTTATGGGATGTGAGAGGAGTTTTATCATCATGAAACTCCTTTGACACAGTTACCTAGTTTCTAACATAGTTTTACGGGACGTGAGAGGAGTTTCATCACTATGAAACTCCTTTGGCACAGTTATCTAGTTTCTAATCTAGATAACCGTGTAGTGAAACTGTGCACTGAGACCGGCCTAAGTACTGTATTGTTGTGCTATTAACGGATTTACACATATGCCATAGAGCCCCCTGTCGGCCGCCGATATCAATGACCAGGTTCCCACCAACGCGCAGCCCACACGCAATACGCCGCCGGCAGACGTCCAGATTAGTACACTGTTGCCTGTAACTGCAATTGTCGTAGACTGCTGTTGTACACAGTAAATTTCAGACTTTTGGGAGTTCTCTGAAATCAGTGGAAATTCGATTGTTGTGTTTGAAAATGCATCTTAAGAAGCAGGTTCCCAACAACATTGTTTGGCCCCCTTCTTATCCAACAAACATAAGCAGTAAGCACCAGCTAAGCTACATCACAAAACGTCAAGGCGAAATGCATCTTAAGATGCGAGGCTAGATCGCCTTGCTGCTTGACTCAGATGATACTGAGCATTAAATAAACTCCAATTGGAACTACAAAATTCCAGATAAACCACGAGGGTAGATCACCTTGCAGCTTGACTCAGGAGCAAGAAGGTAGAGCCACATGAAATAAGTTCACTGGAGCGACAGTGCATTAAGTGGAAACATAACCTGAGCTGGTGAACACTCAGAAGCTTGTTGGAGCAAAAGCTAGAGCTAGTTAACCCATCTTCCATAACCTACAGGTTCTGCGGATTAGAGTCCAACCACCCTCGTCAACCCCTGCAATGACTTCCTCTCCATCATTGACTCTGGCCTCCCCCTCATGGTTCATTCTCACCTAGCAAGCCAAGCACGGCCAGCAAGTTTGTACCATCTTTCAGAATTTTCTTCAGCTTATCGACCCCTTCATTGCTGATGACGTTGCCATTAATGTAATGATGTTCAGTTGCACAAAACCTGGCTTTCTCGTGACTTCATGCTTGAGGAACCAAGCACCAGTCCTCTGCAATATGTCTGTGCTCACATGAAGCTCTTTCTGATCCGTGTGACTTTGTTTCAATCTTTTTGCAGGAATCAATGCACCGTAGCCATTGAATTCATTCTCAGCCTCGAACAACAGCTTCTTGGGTAACTTCGTTTCTGTTAGGCGTTCTCCAAAAGCTGGATCAGCTTTGTCTTCAGTAATTTCATTTCTGGGCATGGGAACCTCTAGCTGAGGTGCTGACTCAATTGCCATTTTACCCATGCTCCCAAGACTGAGATTGACAGGATCAGGAAGTTCTCCAGTAGTTTTACTCGGAGCTATCCCAGCATCACCAGCAAACAAGTTGACCCTGTGCCCAAGTTCCTTCGGACAAATTGATGCAGCAGAATTTTCATCAGTAGCACCAAAGCTCCTGTTGCTAAGCAAATCCTTTTATCTGATCTTCCTGAACGAGCAAGCGGATGAAACAGTAGTTTAGTGTAGAACCCCTCACGAGAAGCATGTTTGCGAGTGGATCTATCAAACAGAGTGCCAGACAGCAAGATATGTGTATTAGACAAAGGGGGTTCTGCAGTTGTTCTTGGGATTGTTTTCTTCAATTCTGACGTCATCTTCAAAATGCTCCTTCTATACAGATTGGGAGTAGAGATCCCATTATCATCAGACTCCTTCGAATGCTTATCTGCAATGGCAAAGGAACTCCTTCGAATGCTTATCTGCTCCTTCGAATGCTTATCTGCAATGTCAAAGGACGCCTTTTTCAATCCTTTTAGCATTCTCATGAGCCTCTTTCCTGCTCAAAATACCATGATCGTCATCATATGGCTCAATGGACAGTTTGTTAGCGTACGTGTGAGCGTATGTAGTGGTCTTTCTTAAAAAAGGGAATGCAATGAAACCTTTGCATTCTAAACAAGGCCTAAGCTTCACTGTGTTGCCTAACGCAAAGCACGTAGAATATTTCTTCTGGCCCACAAAGCAGGGTGAAAGAGCTTAAAACAGAGAGGATACCAATAAAAAAATTTGAAAACAAATCACACTATTGAGCAAAGGTTAACTATGCATCTACATAGATTTCTGTAATCCTATGTCGACAAGATTTTGCTGCTTTCATACACATCGTTGGTGCAGAAAAGATAAAACTTCATCGGTATGTCCTACTACTAGCCAAAAGGCATTAATCGTTCTTCTATGGCACCCCAATCTTCACTCTTTCCTAATATATCTACAAAAGTTAACCATACAGCGCAAAACTCCACCAGAGTCTATGGAGGTTCTGAGACAAACATCATGTTCAGTACATGTTATAATTTCAGCTAGAGCTGTTCATTGATCGCGGAGCACATTCTCTTGCTTCTTCCAGGCATACTTGGTCAGGAGGTGGTGGATTCCCCATATCCCTAGTCTTGTGAAGTAGAAAGGTCCCTGCAACAATGGTCACAAACCCACAAAGTTGTGTCGCAATCTGTGTTGCGGTCTGCGTAGCCCAGTCCTGGAATGTAAAACCATGACAAACAAATATCAGTTTTTGCACAGATTTGCATTTCCACCAGAATACTAGATAAGCCGCCATCATGGATAGAACCACAGCAATGCTAAATAAATAAAAAAACAAGATATGCTATTAAATAGTCTTTTGTTAGAATTTCTCCATTGCATATCAGAAAAAAATGCAATTAATCCTTTGTTCACATTTTTAGTGCTAGTGGTTGCAGAAATAGGAACTTTTGAGTTTTTGAAATATATTAGAAAGCAGGTTCCTGCTCATGATTTGAAGATAAAAGTGAATAGCAGGCATCTTATTTCATATATATAGTCTAAGGGACACTTCGAAACAAACTATTATCTATTTAGATCAATGAACCACAACTGCATGGGCTCATCAAACTAATCCTGTACCAGTCAATACTTACTATGGTATTCAATTTCTCGCAGCGATAAGTAATGATGAAAAAGATATAATGACCCATATACCATGCAAAAATTATGTGCGAATGGACAATGAGATCACCTTGTACATGATCATGTTAGCAACAATGGTAAGAATGGTGAACATCACGTAATATACAGGAGAAACCACAGCCGTGTTGAATGAGTCCAAAGCCTACAAAGTAACAGAGGGGTGAAAAAACACAATAAAGGGTCGCCATAAGAGTTTAAGATGGATTTCTCTCTGCATTTTGTCATCACCTTGGTTATTAACTTGAAATATCTGATTTAAACTATCTTAAAAAATGAATAATGCGCTATTATGGTTGAACTAATGAGCAAACATTGCATTATTTCCAGATGCCTAAAGAAAACGTCTGCAGCACTATCATCTGAACCAGTGTTATGCCCACAACTATATGTTTGTTTGAAGTGTGCTTGCCTAGAGTATCGGTTAAAAATACTCAAGGGATATATATGTTTGGAAGCTAAGGCCTAGATAAGGAAATATGCAAAAACAAGATTTACAGGGTATGTGAAATGAAATTAGACAAGTAAACCAAGTTTAAATGATGCACCTATCAATGCATAAGGCACGGCCACATGTATAGCGAAATAAAGTGAGCATACTCATGCATAACTCACAACAACATTCCTAAATATATGATATTGCAACAATTCCAATACCCAATTCTCAAGAATGAGAATGATATACACAAGAACTTCTATACCTTGTTTAAGTAGTTTAACTGCACCAAACAGCAAATAGTGACAACAACTATGAAGAACCATGTCTGAACATAGATGAATTGATTTGATCCATTAAATGATAGCTTTAAAGCAATGGCAACTGCTTTTACACTGATAACCTGTCCCAATCATAAAGTTCTGTTAATAAAACATCAATGATTGATTTTATAAATAATTTAATCTGAAGGTGATGTACTTCTGATGTACCGTAAGAGATCCCATTAATGAACAGATTGCTATATAAACAAGCATCAATCTGTGTCCAGAGCGTTCAACAACCCGGAATATCAAGAAAAGGACACAAGCCACCGCGACGCATGAATAAACAATAAAACCTGTAAATCAGAAATGTTGTGTGCATGTCAACATGGAGTGTCCAGTAAAATGGAACAAGTGCAGACAGGAAGAAGTTAAAGGCTCAGTGAACTCCTCGGTGAAAGGAGTAGGTGACCAGTTAGCTACCTGGCTGCGTTGCAAGATGCCATATTTCCTTCATTGAATCAATCTTCCTCTCCTTTGGGGCATGCAATACAATACCAATGGAACCAACAACACATAGTATGCAACCAACGACACCAAACATGTGCAAATTCTCTTTTAGAACAAAGTGTGCGAGCACTGCACTGCATGAGCAAAACATTAAACGGGAATGCAATACTATGAAGCTTGAGGAAATTTATGAAAGTGGCAAAGCTTCTACCTAAATATGATGCTTAGAGCTCCTAGAGGAGTAACAAGTACAGCAGGGGCAAATGCATATGCCGCGAAGTTGGCTACCTCACCCAGAATCACTGCAAGGTAAAACAAAATGATTAGGAAGAGTGTTGCTTAAGATCCATCATTATATAACGTTGCTATACATGTAGGTATAGCTGTCAGAAATATCATTTTATACTTAACTGGTACTATAGAAGTGGTGTCCTAAACTTCAGATTGAAAAGAAAAATAAAGGAACATTGTCCAATAAATCAATGCCATGCTCTAGACTTCTTTTAAGTGATTCTTCATAAGATGATATAAACGCCCCCATGCAATGATAGGATTCCAACAGAGAATGGTAAGTTGAATTCCATGTTCAGTCTTTTTATAACTATGTTCATGCGAACATGTCAGTCCCCAACTATACAGCATTGTTTAATATTACTAGTGTGTCTCGCGTTACTTACAGATTTACAGTGTCAGATACGCAAAGAATGTTCTACAGACATTTTAGTATTTTACTACAATTAGAAAAAAAGATGAATTACTCTTGGATCCTTTGTCTCTTATTAGGTTGAATCCACATAACGCTAGCAGCATGGAGTAATCACAGTGCTAATCTATTAGATGTAGTTATTCGCATGTTGCCACTTTAGCTACTTCAGTTAAAACACGAACTCGAATTCACTTACCAAGACTGAGTAAAGGTAAGTGAAAAAGTGGAGAGTGACTACAAACTAAATGTTCCTCAGTCAGATTGTGTGGTACGACAGAGCAAATTATGAAATCAACCAGCATAAAAGGCATATCAATTAGATACAGAATCAACATGAGAGCACAAACACAAGTAGAATTTCAATGAGCAACAGCAGTACAAGTGGACAACTAACTAGAAGTTAGTAAGATCATAAAATTGTTTATTCCCTGCGAAGCATGATCTTAATTTACACTTACTAGTTATCATTCCCAACCACCATAGCGGCTCATATAGATATGAGAAACCTCCAGAAGCTGCAGTGAATCAGCATAACATGAATCAGAATTCAGATGTAGAGACAGGATATACATGAAACGATAGAAGATTAACGCATAAATAAGTGAGGATTAAGAGTTAAGTGTAATATCCATATGAAGCTTAGCTTGAACACAACACAATATTGAGGGTTCATCCTCCTGATTAAACAGTTGCTACTATTTCTCAACTAAATGAAGCTGCTAAAAGAGGCACAACCTGCTCGCACCCCATTATCCCCAGCCTTCTTCAGCCCAACTTTCTTGATCACAAAACTTGAACCAATGAATGCACTAGACGACATGGCCAAAGTCAAGCCTCTCACATTGTCCAAAGACGCCACCATTTCTGGTGGGATTCTTCTGTCAAGAACGAAAAGAACCAATTCCTGCAATACAAGGGATAAGAATAGATGAAAGGAAAAAAGAGAATGGAAGCCAAACCATACAGAGAACTAGTAAAGAACCAGTATCCACTGTTGCGTTCCTTATAAATTGCGTAAGATGAAAAAACTGGACATTGATTATAATAAAAATTATTTTCATTCATTCAACTGAAGAAGTGATAATGAAAGAGCCTACCTTAGATTGCTTGGAGTTTCAGTTTTGTTGTCTAGATCCAGTAGAGAAAGAAAGTGATCGGAATCCGCGCGAACACTTTGGTATTATACTTTTACTTCACGTCCTTGCTAAAGACAATACCAAACAGATATGTAAACTTCAGACCTTCCCAACTCATAGCCTGCATGCAGGAGGGAAAGCTCTTAGAGCAATAGCTTAAACTTGCATAAAGAAAATAATCATACATATGACAAGAAGCCACAAAAAACAGCCAAGGAATGCTAAACTGCTGGCACTAAATACTGAAATGAGTAAGGGAAGAGGTAACACCGAGGACAAGCTCCAAGAGTAAGATTGTTCCTAACGTTCAGTACTTAATTGACTGCAACTCAAACTAAACATTTCCATGATTTTCAGGGGAGAGATTTGATTTATTCAACTTCATGGGTGGCGCATGTAAGATAGAACTGGATAAACACAGCATTCAGGACACCCATGTATTCATCCTCAAGAAAGGTAACAAAAGAGCAGAACGAAGAAAATAGTGTGCAAAGAACATGCCAGTTCCAAACTAATAACAAAGCAAAATGAAAGAAACATGGATCCTCTCACTGCTTCGTAAAGCATAACTGAACAGGGGAATAAAAACCCTCCATAGGACGTAACTGAAATTCTGAAAAGGTGGATAAAAACCCATAACGAAAAGTCTACTACTACCCAATCTAAAATCCCAGACCTCTAAGTTGAAGAAGAATGATTCCCCCGTTCCCCCACAAGATTGAGAGAGATGTCCAAAATCCAGACCTCCAAGTTGAGGAAGAATGATTCCCCCGTTCCCCGCAAGATGAACAGAGATATAGCAGATGAGAAAGGTACCCGATTCACAACCTTGCTGGACGCATTAATCTTTCCAGCACATTTTGGGTTTTGACCCGTGAAAGGAAAGGAAACTTTTGAACACGCCAGCGAGAGGAGCCGAAAGCCTCATATATACGCCAGGAACCTCCACTACGGACGGAATGGAGAAGAGGAGAAAAAGGCAAGTACGTATGGAACAGTGAACAAGAACAATAAATACCAATAACTGTCCACTACAGGCTACAGCAGTGATTTATCTGGCCAGCCACACCAATTCATTCGACGAGAAAAAAACAAATATGGATGGATGGAGTAGCAATTCAGTCGTTGAGAGGGGGGCAAAGGAAGGAACAGAACCAGAATGCGATCTCGGAACGAGAGAGACCGCCGCCCTCCCGGACGTGGGTCGCCGAACAACCCCGTGAAGCACGGACGCAAAACCGCGTCTAGCCAAACTGACGCGGCGGAAACTCGGACAGAGAAACCCAATCGCGCGGCCACGGAAAATCGAGGGGATTTTTTCAGGAATTCCCGTCCCCCGAAAAAGAGGAGAGAGAAAAAAAGCAAAGCGCATGTTCGTGTGGTCGCCGCCTAACCTGACGGAAGAGGAAGGGGAAAAGCACCGCGCCGCAATGGCGTGCCCTGCCGATCGGCGCGGGGCAGGCGATCGATCGGGAGAAAGGCGCCGGTTACCTTGCCTGCCTCCGTTGGCGACCGACCGAGCGGAGCGGGGAGGGCCGCGGCCTCCGCGGGCGGCGGGCGGCTGGGGCCCGGGCGACGCCGCCGGCGGCGAAGGGGTAAACGGAACGCGGGGGCGCCGCGGAGGACGTGACGGGCACCCGGAAGGAGATGGCGGGGCGGGGAGATTCGTGGGAGGGAGGGAGGGGAGAGGAGGCAACGGCGTTTCGCTCCTGTTTCTCTCTGTGTGAAGAGGGAGGGAGGGAGGGAGGTGGTAACGGCTTTTGCGTGGTGGGTACACGTGGCAAGGGTGGGGAGTGGGGTCCGACTTGGCACGGGCTAAACGTGGGCTGGACTACGCTTTCCCCGAGCGCGGGACGTGGCGGCCAATAGACCCCGAGTTCGTGGGCTTGTTCCCGCGCCGTCCAGGAGTGCTCGACCTCTCCTCTCTCTCACACTCTACTGCCAAAGTGCCAAGTGCCCAACCAGGTTGCAATGCAAGTGCCAAGGATCGCGACCTGGATCTCATGGTCTGATCCCCGTCGATGGCCAACAACCTTGCCGCCTCACCCGCCGGTGACCTCTGCCGCCTCGCCTGCCCGCCCGCGGACAAACCACGGTCGCGCCGCGCCGCTTCGGCTATTTTTCCCCGCACACCCACTCGCCGCCGCGGCGACCCCTCCTCCTCACAACAGATGACGCGTCACACCAAAAAATCTCGGAAGAGAACGCATCTCTCTCTCTCTACTAGACACGACTATACATGGATCTGGACGGCTCGGCCCATCCGCCGCCCCCTCTGTCGAATATACATCCCCGGGTACCCTCAAGATAGAAAACCGAGTCCTAGTAGAACTACTCGTGTAATCCAACTAGGACTCACATATTGTAACCGACTAGGATACTTGCCATGTAACCATACCCCCTGGGATATATAAAGGAGGGCAGGGTCCCTAGCTCGGTAGGCCTAAAGACAGAGGCCTAAAGGTAGAAACCTATAGGCAAAACCATACAACTCAACTCGCGTGCAATACAATCAAGCACACATGACGTAGGGTATTACGCTACTCGCGGCCCGAACCTGTCTAAATCTTTGGGTTGTTCGTGCACTGTCGTTCCTAGAACTCGGCGAGACCCACCAATCTACTCACTGGGGTACCCCCAGCCAGACGTGCTCGATATAAATCATCGACACTTGGCGCTCACCGTGGGGCTACTCGCCGCAAGCTCACCATTAGGTGCGATGGGATCAAGCTTCAACACCTGCGGCATCGAGGAGGGCGCGACCATCGTCTTTCGGCGCCTGATCTTCATCGCCTTAGGCAATGACAAGTCTGCAAGCCACCTTGCGGATCGTCCGGGCCCATACTTGATGACGACGACTCCACCGGAGCCGCTCCGCGATCTCGTCGAGAACCAACTCTCGACGACCTCTTCGGCTTCGGCTTCGACTTCGACCTCGACACGTACCTCGACTTTTATCTCGACTTTGACCCCGACTTCAACTTCGACTCCAATTCGGGTTCATCAAATTGAGTCCGGGTACATCTTGAGCGATAACCTCGACTACTCGGCTCGACCCAAAACCACTCGGAGACGAGTCTTTTAAGCTCAGGAGCTAGTCAGGGGCATGCCCCGACTAGTCAGCTTCATCAACGACTACTTCATCGCGCGCAATGACTACTTCAACTACTCGAGTACAACTACATCGACGATCGTCAACGCCAATTCACCATCGACTGCTTCGACTACTCAAGTACGACTGCATCGACTCGCGCACGACGACTACTTTGACTACTCAACTAGTCGAGAACGGCTACCGCGCCATCAAGAACTAGCCAGGGATTAATCCTGACTAGTCGGCTTCGTCGGCAACGCCTGCATCGACTCGGCGTACGACTACTGCGACTAGTCATCTCAACTAGTTTAACTAGTCGAGATCGGCTGCATCGACTCGTCGTACGACTACTTCGACTACTCGTCTCGACTACTTCGACTACGGCTAGTTAAAACTAGTCGAGATCGGCTGCATCGACTCGTCGTACGACTACTCGTCTCGACTACTTCGACTACGGCTAGTTAAAACTAGTCGAGATCGGCTGCATCGACTCGAAGCTCGTACGACTACTTCGATTACGACTAGTTAAAACTAGTCGAGATCGGCAACACCAACTCATCGTCGAATACTTCAACTACTTGAGTACAACTACATCGGCGCTCGACAACGCCAACTCATCGTCGACTACTTCAACTACTTGAGTACAACTACATCAACGCTCGGCAACGCTAACTCGCCGTTGATTACTTCGACTACTCGAGTGCAACTATATCGACGCTCGACAAATGTCAACTCGCCGTCGATTACCTCGAATACTCGTCTCAACTAGTTAAAAACTAGTCGAGATCGGCTGCCCCGTCTTCAACAACTAGTCGAGACCGATCTCGACTAGTCGACTTCAATGACAGCCGTCGTGGCTCCATCGCCGACCGCCACGGTTTCGTCGACGATCGTCCGTGAATAAAGCTAAATCTTATTTAATAATTATTTTCTTTATAATAATTTAATCAGCTTGTTTAAAAACATGCTTGGCCATGAGCCGAGTACTCTAACAGAGTACATCCCTCAACAAACAATAATTCTCGAGGGCTACACCCTCGCATAACCTCTCGCCGATGGGTTACAATCCCTCGCGCGACCTTTCCTACAGGAGAAAAGTCCTAACCGACTGCTTTATTACTTCTTTCAACTCTTAATGACCAATGCCGCTCGATAGCATGCACCTTAATCCGTGAAACTTCGGTAATTCGCAACACCTATGCACCTTAAAGGACTGGTTAAGCGGGACCAAGTGTTTAAATGTAACATGGCTACTACTCGAGTGGTTACGAGTCTAACAAGAGTAACGAGCAACAAGTTTAAAACATGCATTACAAATGCTATTATTATCCTTCGTGGATATTTCTTGATCGGATACTACTCATCCTATGTATTTAAATTGCCGGGTTACCAGTTGAATATTCATAACACGACCACTGAGCCACTTGAGTACTTTTACTAGTCGGTGCTCACATGCTGAGTACTTCAACCAGTCGCTTGAAGCTTGGGGGCTGCACAGTACAAGCCAAGACATGAAGACAAGTACTGGAGCTAGTCGGTACTCAAACGGCGCGGCCTTACAATGCCAGCCGAGTACTTTAAACTAGTCGGTGCTTGCATATTACAACAACTCGAAGACTATGTTATTGACCCTTGGACCGAATGCAAACCATTCGCTTCAAGGCTCAGGAGCTACACTCAAAGGGGTACACATTTTTTGTGCCTATTGTTGATCCATTCAAGATCTTCGACTAGTTTTAACAAAATTACTCAAAGCTCGGGGGCTATACTCAATGGTTGCACCTACTCGGTGAACGTCATTGAACTAATCAAGATGAAGATAGAAGACCGCTTTTGAACTTCCGATTACTTAAAAATTAGTTGGAGGCTCGGGGGCTACACCCATTGGGTGCATCTAAAGATGCACTCCAATGTAAACTACTCTACAAAGAAGGCTTGAGCGTCTTGGACTTAGCTCCAACTACTCGAAGATGTTAAAGCAGATTCAAGACTTGAAACAAAGGTGCGAGATACTCGGGGGCTTGTCGGATATACATCCCCAGGTACCCTCAAGATTGAAGACCGAGTCCTAGTAGAACTACTCGTGTAATCCAACTAGGACTCACATATTGTAACCGACTAGGATACTTGCCATGTAACCTTGCCCCCTGGTTTATATAAAGGAGGGCAGGGGTCCCTGGCTCGGTAGGCCTAAAGGCAGAGGCCTAGAGGCAGAAACCTACAGGCAAAATCATACAACTCAACTCACGTGCAATACAATCAAGCACACAGGACGTAGGGTATTACGCTACTCGCGGCCCGAACCTGTCTAAATCTTTGTGTTGTTCGTGCACTGTCGTTCCTAGAACTACTCTCTGGGTACCCAGACGTGCTGGATATAAATCATAGACACCCTCCCACACGCATCGCGCCGCCGTGGCCGACATGACGCTCGCCTCCCTCGGTCGCGCCCTCGGTCGGTCAGCGCGCTCCTCCCACCCGCGCCAGGCGAGTCTCCCCTCCCTCCCTGGACCCTATTCTCTCGCGCGCATCCTCCGACGTCCAGGTGTGGGGTGGAGCTCCGACGGGGTTTCCAGCTCGGTGGAGTTGGTGGGGTCCGGCCGGCGCCCGCGCCGCCGCTTCCACCGCCGGTCCATGGCGGGGAGGGAGGCCCGCCGCGGGCAAGGCTGTGGACTGGAGATACCTCCTCGCCAGCCTGCAGTTCCGGTGACTCTTCTCGAACGAGTCCAAGAAGAGTGTGTTGCTCCCTTATTTTTATTTTTATACAGTTTCCATTGGGTTTGGTGGCTCTTCTGGCTCTAAATAAAAGGTTTGCTCTTCTTCTGATGTTAGATTACGAGAACTACTACCCGAAGGGCAAGAAGGAGGCACCGAAAGGAGATGGGAGTAATAAGTCCGAATCAAAGCGTATATTTTCCCTCATTATTATCTTGTTCGTGTAGAGGAGGGTAGCCGTGTTATGGATATACCAATATACTTCAGAAATATCATAGCTTTTGACCAACAAATGGAATTAGGGAATATATTTGACCAACAAGATGTGCAACTGGCATGTGATTACGGATTTCCCGTTTGCTGCAAGCCTGCAACTGCGTTGGTGAATAACTATACGAATTAGAAATGGCTTGTGGGATGGAAATATATAGTTGGTTTATGCACACTGCGCTTTAGTTTGTAGTTTTGTGACGTAAGTTCTAACTATTTCACTTTTGTTGTGATTGCGATTGCAGAGGAATCCAATACATATGAGGGATGGAATTTCCAGGAGACTGCTATGAAACCGCTGCAGAATTTCCTTGCACCTCTATTGATCCTTGGCCTGATGCTCTCATCCATGTCATCCAACATGGCAGACCAGAAGGAGGTGACTTTAGTTCCCTACATTGTTAACTCTGGTAGAAATAATTCTGCAAGCAGTTAGTTTCATTTGTTCCTTTTTCTGGTAAGCTATGTTTAGTTCCATATGAACTGGTACTTGTTTGTTTGTTCAGTTCACACTTGCATAATTAGTTTGTCCTGAAAACTTCAGCCGAAATGGAGGAAAAATACTATCGCCACCGGAATGATTTTGAAAGGCTAAACACTGTAGTTAACACTATGGTCTTGTGCTCCTCTGATCCAATATTAGTTAGCTAGCGTTACATGATATGTATAAATATGATTTTTTATGGTGGACATGAGAAATAGTAACCGGAGTACCATCACTTTCCACTTACATTCTATGCCTACACTGACAGCTAATGGGACATCTGTATAAACAAGGGAGAGCTGAAGTCTTTATAGACAATATGCCATCGCAGAATTGCCATTTATGTGATTTATTTTTCTGACTTGAAGTTCTTCCTCTGATCCACTTGTGCTGGAATATCCAACTTAATGTCCTGTACGGGAGAATTGGTAGTTTGCTATCATTCTCTTTGTACTCTAATGTTTTGTTACTAGCCTAATGTGAAATATACGGAACTCATCATCTTGTGGAATTGGTATCTTTGTCAGACTACATTTCATGATAGGCATATATGTTCCCTTTTAAGTACGTGTATGGATATTACACATTATAGTTTAATGGTTCATTAATCTATTGTATCAAATATCTGTAGATAAACTTTCAAGAGTTCAAGAACAATTTACTGGAACCTGGTTTAGTTGATCGCATTGTTGTTTCAAATAAATCAGTGGCAAAGATTTACATCAGGAATTCACCACATCCAAAGAGCCAAGGTCAAAATAGTGATACCCATATTTCTACCAGTGATGTTCCAAGCAGGCCTGCTCCCAGCAGATGCAAGTATTACTTCAATATTGGTAGCGTTGATTCCTTTGAAGAGAAGTTAGAGGAAGCCCAGGAAGCTATGGGAATAGATCCACATGATTTTGTCCCAGTAACTTATGTTGCTGAAGTAAATTGGTTCCAAGAAGTTATGAAGTTTGCCCCCAACAGTGTTTCTTGTTGGACTGATATGTTTGATGGGGAAAAGGATGCAGAGTGGTTTCAATATTGGAATTGGTCCCGGGAAAGGAAGATGTGGTATTTTCAACATTGGAAAAGCTACTGTGACAAAGATGGATAAAAATTCCAAGAATAAGGTTTATTATTTCTTTTCTTTTGTCGGCCTTTAACTTTTTCGCTTAGCTCTAAATTTGAAGGTGATAGTTGTCAGAGACTAGATATATGTTGGCCACCGGCTAACTGTTAAAAAAATTGAATATTTATGCTGCTCATCCAACATTTGTTTAGTGGACATACTAAGTTTAGAATATAACAAAAGGTCTAACATGTGCATGTGTTTGGTTCAATTCCTAATGTGTTGCCAAGACTGTCATACTCCATTCCACTCAAAGGTCGGCGGGGGACCTAAAGGTACTTTGATTTTTTTTTCTCTGGCACCCTTCGTGTTATAATGTTGTGTTTAGTTTTAGAGTTGATTGAATCAATTTCAGAGATATGTATATATGATATGCACAACACTATTATTCAAAGAATGCTATCATTTTTTAGTAAATGGATCGCAACTTGACCCTTTTTTTCGACAACTTTGATGCTATATAATTTTTGTTGTAATATTGCTGAGACTGGCAAATGAATTTTCTATGCCCGATTTGCCTTTTGCTCCATGTATCGTACCCATAGCAACGCACGAGAACTTACCTAGTTTGACTAGAAAAGAGTACAAAATACAATCAGAATCTTTCAGAGAAGGATATTTGCAAAAAGATTGAAAACATGGAAAGATTCAACCAAAAAAGAGATGACTCGGCTATGTATTAGGTATTGAAATCATAGCATCCAAATGGTACCATCCAGATTTTAGCAAGAATACAGATTATGGTAATCCATTCACAATCTAGATTTTTAGATCCAAAATCTAATTGAAACGGGGCCTAATTATATAATTAGTAAACCCTGGATCAAACCTAATGGAAACAAGAGGAATAGAATAGTCTAGCTACTTAGACTGTTTGCAATGGTGTCCTCTATATTTCACCCTCCAAAGAAATATTTCAATGCATTGTAAAATATTCCACGAAGGACGGGCTTGGTGCAGCGGTAGAGCCTACCGTCTGTAACCGGAAGGTCCCGGGTCCAAGCCCCAGCCTCTGCATATTTATGCAGGTAAGGTTTGGGCGCTATTACAACCCTTCCCCAGACCCCGCACGGTGCGGGAAGCCTACGGCACTGGATACGCCCCCTTTATTGTAAAATATTCCACCCTCCAAATCCACGTAATGTTGCAACGGTATCATGTATTCCACACTCCAAATCACGAGTTGAATCCCCATCCCACCCACCCACTCCTCCCCGTCCCCATTCCCCTCCCGCTTTCCTCGGCAGATCCGCCCCCCCATGGGCCAGTGCCCCCTCCACCCCATGCCGCCGTAAGCCCTCGCCCCCCACCGTCCTCCCCGTCGCCTGCAAGCGCCGCGCCGCCACCGCAGATCCTCGCCTCTCCGGCGAGCTCGGCAGCCACGGTCCTTAGTCCTCTGCTGCTGCTCCCATCAGAGCTCCTCCACCGCCTCGCCGTTTTGGAGCTCCTTCGCGTGCGCTCCGTGGCGCGGCCGCTCTCCAGCCTCATCTCCACCCCGGACTTCCGCCGCCTCTTCCACCTCTCCTCGGCGTCGTCAGGCCCCGGGCTGGCCACCGCATGGCTGCTCCACTTCAAGATGCTCCCGCCCCGCGACGCCGCCATCTGGGGCTTCCATGGGCCCTCGGGCCGTTGGTTCCGCATCCCGGTCTCGGCCATCCTCGCCCCCGCTGTGCCACCTGGCGAGGACCTCTACTTCCTTGCCGCCTCGGGAAGCTCCTTCACCGCCAACGGCCGCCGCGAGCTCGTGTCGACCTCACCTCGGCCGTCGCCCGTCGGCTCCTGTCATCCCCGCTCGGGCCACGCGACACCTCCTCCTGGCGTCATCGGAACCTCCGCGGGGCCGGAACACACGGAGCGGTCGCCAGCGCCATGCCGGCCTCTCCCACCACGAGCCCGCCGCCGTCCGCCGTGAGGAGGACCAGACGCGGGTCGCGCCGCCCTGGCCACGCTGCCTCCCACTGCACCCCGCGCCACACGTCCTCGGGCTCGAGCTTGGTGGCGACGGCGGCGGCAGGGACGAGGGTTTGGCTGCGGTGGCGGCGGTGGCGGCGGTGGTGGGGGGGGGGGGGGGGGGGGGGGGGGCGGGGGGGCGGGGGCGGCAGGATTGGCACGTGCGTGTGGGTTTGGAGGAGGAAGCGATCTCCTCCATGTGGGGGGGGGGGGTGCTCTCCAAATTTAGAGGGTTGTTTACAAGACACCGTTGCGGCTTGTTTTGGACCTAATATCCTCTGATTTAAGGGTACATGATCATTTAGAGGGCACTGTTTCATTTAGCCTTAGTATGTACATATAGCGCGGACAAATAGATGCATGCATACGTGTACTCATGTGTTATTTCTCGATCTCGACGACAAGCCTACTCGACTTGGGTCGTTTAAAAAATAAGCAAAAAGTTGGCCTGACTCGGATCTAATAGCTCAAACTAACTTTAGGATGTAAATTTTGGGTTTATCAACATGATACACAAAAAGTAGCAATCATAAAGTTTTAAAGTTCCAAAATCCATCATCATCATGCACAAACCGAAACCAATCGAGAGATTACTAATTGTATTAATTCCAACTTTCAGACTTTTGGTGACAAAATGACATAATAGGAGACAATCGTACAACTAGAATACAGAACAATCAGAGTGCACATGGAGTTTTAGCTATACAACCATTAGTACAATAGTGACAAATACACGCATCTTAACAAAAAGAAAACAACCTAGGGCTGAATTCTTGTTCCTTTGACCTCAGTTATGTTGCAACTTGCAAAATGGGCTCCATGTCCATCTGGCTATCTGTCATCTGAAAATTGTTGGCACACACATGTTAAGTTTCAGACATAGATTAAATTCCATAAAGAACCATATAGATCTAACTATGTTTGACTAGTGCACCAAGTGTTACTGTGTAGGTTGTTAAACTAACATGAAGTTTGCAAGTGAAGATAAAATAAATGGATATTGTATTACGTAGTTTCTTTCGAGGAGTGTGCTTGGCCTTAGCCTCTGTCTCACTCTCTTGCGTGATGACGCCAAGTCCCCAACCATATTGCCACCAAGTACCAACCCAGGATTGTGACTTGGTATGTGTTTGGTTTGGTACGGATCCACTTTATTCTTCTCCCATGCCGTAGCTACCATATCCCCTCCACACAGACCACCGCACGGGCATCGCTTCTGGTGTGGTGCCAATTCGACTTGTAAAGCACTCTTTGGGCCTGCTATGGGCGAGTGATATGGCATAGCTACACCTCCAATGATGATTTTTTTCCTTTTTCTTTTGCTCTTGTACGCTTTGTTCTATTATTTCATTTCTATATTTGTTTTATTTGCTGCTTATTTTTTGTTTTATTTATTTTCTTATTTTTATTGTTCTTTATTCTCGTTTTCATTTTTTTCTTTTTTTATATTTGTTTGTTCATGTATGTATATGTCTATATTCTCTCTTTATTTTTTTTCTTACCTTTCTTCCTTTTATTTTACTATTTCATTTCTATTTTATTTCTTTTATTTCTACTTTTTTATTTCTCTCATCTTTTAATTTTTTACTGAATTTGTTTACCAAGTGCATATATTTTATTTGTGATGTGGACACATTTGTTTTTTATATAGAATAATTTGTTCACATACGGATCATTTTTGTTCTGTTTATAAACAAAATCTAAACATGACGGATAAATAATTTATATCTTGAGCTGCTTCTTGACTTGTGTGTGCATGAAGCTAAACAATTTGCATGATCAAGTTACTTAGCTCATACTTCTCTCTTTATAATACGGTCATGAACCATGTTTCAAAGGCGGCGCCTCGCCTAGGCGACAAGGCGTCACTATTTCCCAAGGCGAGCTGGTGTGCCTGGACGCCTAGGCGTCGCCTTTAAAACTATGGTCATGAAAGCTATAGACTTAAGGTCCTATATATAAACTAAGTGTCCTTCATCTTTTTATGACATTTGATTAGAAAATCGTTAACCTTCATAATTGACCATTTGATATATTGAAGAGCATTGAAGAGGCTCTGTTCATTCTCAATTCATTTGTATCTGAGTGACCTAGAATGATATATTCTTACAAAACAAAGTTAGTCATACAAAATTTGTGTTTCATATATCACCAAAAACCATAAATATTATGACAATGGGCATATCTTCTTCATGTAGTACCTCCTTTTAGGTACCTACCCTTTGCTTCAAGTTGGCGAAGGATCATCTCATACGAATACTTTAATTTTTTTCCCTAAAGCGGAAAAAACTCTAGGTAGATTGTGGTTCACTTTATGCTTAAGGAGCTAAGCTTCGGAATTGGTCGTTTCTTACTTATAGGTCACATGATATGAAAGAAGCACGCATTGCAACTAAACTACATGTTCACAATTGAGCACATCTATAGCAACCTAGCAGGTTGAGGCTATCTATTAGCAAACTTCCTTTTTTATGTAAATACAACTAAGGAGGCCCCCATTGTGTAAAATTTAATAGAAACACTAAAGGAGAAACTGTACAAACATTGGCTATCTTCATTATTTACCTCCATATCGTTAGAGGTGACAAGGGATGAGATTAACGAGAGCATACACTGATGTATTGAACATGCTCACTGATCATAGCCCATCAAGGAAGAAATGGTCCATTTAAATGTCTAGAGAAAATTAGACATTGGGTAAAAAATTTAAAAATAAATAGCAAAATAAATCCTACAATGTGTTAACACATGATACAAAAACTTCACATTTCATACTCATTGCACAAATCTACAATTATTTTGCCACTTGTTTTAGGACACAACTTTCTCAAAAGCTAACATTTAAGCATGGTGGAGCCTCGTTGGGCCATAGAAGGCTCTGGCCCCCCTTGCCCATGCAAAAAGTTTTGAAGAGCTATGTGGTGCAGTCCGTCCAAAGTCAACATGTATAGCCAATTCAACCAACAAGCAAGTTAGCTAATGAGCAAATCGAGAAGAAAACTCAGCTCAACAACAGATTGGTGAAGAACAAACATAACAAACCACCGATGAGGCTTAATAACGCCCTCGCCATTCAGCCGAGGTCTAGCGAGGGTTGGCGCCCGGTGGTTGCGAAATCATTAGACGGTCGCCTAGCAGCGCAACTTTGTGTATAGTCATATAGATTTGGCAAAATGCCCCCCGCCCCCCCTATACTTGTCTTCACGCTCCGCCACTGCATTTAAGCCCACATGATGCATACCATAGATGTTGACAGGTGGGGTCCATGTTGAGAAAATTCTAGCTTTTGTGCAACGAAATGTTAAAATAGTGGTGGTTTTTTTATGACCAATTGTTGTGCATCCATACATATGAGTGTATATATTCTCTCTTACGCTAATTTTGTTTTTGATCTTTACGCTCCCTCTATGAACCATTAGCAGCATTCATCCTGGGTTGTTTATCACTTTATTGTAATTTTGAATCTAAACCCTCCTAGATACTTAGCCTAGACAAGAAAATGATGTTCGACTCCCTTTATTATTTTCATGTAAGTGTAAATTGTACAAGAATTTGTATAGTTATATCACTTTGTTCCAATAAGTAGCAAAAATGTATAAACGGATGCACAAATTCATAAAATAGGTGTATATAGGGTCACACGTAAGCCACATAGATGTATTTTGATACCATGGTAGATGTATGATAGGTGACATGGATATGTGGTCCCAACTTAGAAATAACTCTGGTCTATAGGTTTTGGGTATTACTTTGACCGAAGCAACATGTATTGTCTCGTTATTGATCTCCCACCAATAGAGCATGGGCATTGTCCCGATCAAGCTCCTAGCGAGAGGCCAACGACATCATCGTCGATGAATAGGTGACCCAAGCTTCCTACCACACATCACAAAGCTGATGTTCCATGGTATGGCTGCCTAACATAGATTGAAAGAAGACGTATTTACAAGAGAAACAAAGCTGCATAGTCTGTATTTATTAAAAAAGCCATGAAACAAACGTGGTGATTTGAGGAATGTAAAAACGATAAATTGTTTGATAAATCACGTGTGGTTTCAGTTCAACTCCATCTTTGTTCAGTTGTGTAATTGCAGCAGCAAGAAAAGCAGCACCAACGATGGAGTGGCCGGAAAGAAACGATGGCTGAACATGTATGGTGTTGAATGAATAAACCCTGAACATGTTTGGTGTTAAATGAATAAAACCTTCCATAGGGTTTGTTACGCTAAATTACGTGGATTATATGTGATTGCATATATATACATATTTGACAAGTTCGTACATATTTTATGTGATTTGCTAGTTAGACCAAAATGATACAATTGTATAAATTAGGTGTAATTTACTAGTTCTTTAGGGGTGTTTGGATCCAATGGGCTAAAGTTTAGTCCCTAAACAAATGACAATTAGAAGTATTAAACATAAACTAATTATAAAATTAATTACATAAGTCATGTCTACTTCGTGAGACGAACCTAATAAGCCTAATTAAGCTATAATTAGTACATACTTATTATATGTTTACTATTGCATTACATTGTCTAATCATGGACTAATTAGGCTTAATAGATTCGTCTCGCAAATTAGCCCTCGTGTATGCAACGGGGTTTTTAATTAATCTATATTTAATACTTCTAATTAATATCCTTAAATCTGATGTGATAGGACTGAACTTTAGTCACGAGAAACCAAACACCCCTAAGACAGGAAGCTGAAAATATTAGGCCCCGTTTGGATCCCGCGGTCTAAAGTTTAGTCCTGTCTCATCGAATGTGAGAATATTAATTAGAGATACTAAATATAAATTAATTAAAAACCTCATTTATAAACCGTGCTAATTTGCGAGACAAATCTATTAAGCCTAATTAATTATTATATAATGTAATGCTACAGTAAATATGTATTAATTATAAGATAATTAGACTGAATCGTACTGCGAAATAGTTATGACTTATACAATTAACTTTATAATTAGTTTATATTTAATAAATATAATTGTTTCAACAGAAAACATTCACGCGAACAGTGAATTGCAATCAAGCATCCCGCTGCATCACAGATTTACACACCATCATATCACGGCTCCAGATCCGCCGTACGCATAAGCCCCAGCGCCAGCCGCCAGTCCCCCTGCCCTGCCTGCACACTCGCCTCTACACCTCTTCCTCGCCCCGCCTCCGTCTCCTCGCCACGAGACCCCAAGCGCTGCCCCACACGCCGCCGCCGCACGGGAGCCGCGCGCCGCATCCGCCGCCGCCGCGCATCCCCTAAACCCTAGCTCCCCCACCCGCCCGATCCAGTCCCCCATGGCCGCGCCGCAGCCCGCCGCCCCCGCTCCCGAGGCGCCGCCCTCCGCGCAAGTGGTAAGCAGCCTCGCCGCTCCCAGGCCGAGATTTCGGCGGGGTTCTGGCCGTCTTCGGGAAGCTGATCTGGTGTTTTCTGTGCGCGCCGCAGGTGGGCAACGCGTTCGTGCAGCAATACTACCTCGTGCTGCACCAGTCGCCGGATCTGGTGTACCGCTTCTACCAGGACGCCAGCCGCCTCGCCCGCCCCGCCTCCGCCGCCGGCGCCGCCGGCATGGACTCCGTCACCACCATGGAGGTGAGCCACTGCCCCCGCGCCCCCAGATCTGGTGCTCTGATCTCGTTTCTGTCGGGGTGCTGAGGTTTTGGGACCCGGGTGTGTGTCTGGTGCGCCTACGCAGGCGATCAACGAGAAGATCATGGAGATGGACGTTTCGAAGGCGGAGATCAGGACGGTGGACTCGCAGGAGTCGCTCGGCGGCGGCGTCACGGTGCTCGTTACGGGCCACATCACCGGCCGCGACGGCGTGCGCCGCGAGTTCTCGCAGTCCTTCTTCCTCGCCCCGCAGGAGAAGGGCTACTTCGTGCTCAACGACATGTTCCGCTTCGTCGGGGAGGGCCCTGCCCCTGCTGCTGTGGAGGTGCAGCCGGAGGCGGAAACTGTAGTCCCGCCTGTGGCTGCTGCACTCCCCAACGGCACAGCTACTCCAGCAGTGGAGCCAGCTGTTCCTGAACATGGTGTGTAAAGTGGAGCCTGCCGGTTTTTTGTTTCATTTTTCATGAGGCAGATGATAAAATATTAAAATCGCTTGTATTTCACTGTTTGTAGATGCAGTGCCGCAGCAGGAACACCATGTTGTGGAGCCTGCAGCGCCTCAGCCTGAGGAGGAGGAGGAGGCGGAGGTTTACAATCCGCCACCAGAGGAAGTCGTGGATGAGGAACAACCTGTTCCTGAAGTAATAAATGAAGTTCCAAACAATGTGGCACCAGTGGTGGTAACTACAGTTGCCCCAGTGTCGCAGGAGGAGGCTCCAAAGAAGTCATATGCCTCAATTGTAGGTTTTCAAAAGCAACTTCCTCAAATTTTGAACTACATTTACTGTTCATGCATTTAAACCTGCTCAACTATGATGCAGTTTCAGTAATTATCTTGTTTATTCTATATGCTTTTTAATTTTGTGCATGTGTGCTGTTTTAAATCTGTTTGCTAGTCCATTCAAAATTTACTGTCACATATGAACTCAGGTAATTTGGACACCTTACCCTGCTGGTTGACTCTGGAAAGCGTTGATGTTATATCATCCACAGAACTCCCTCCATATTGGTATTAGATGACGTTTTAGACAAGATTTTAGTCAAACATCGGGAATATAAATCATGAATAAATTTTAAGTCGTTGAGTTTGGAAATGTGAAAACCATATGAATATATTTGTCTTAAATTTTTTTTATAAAAATATACCTATATTATTTTTTAATAAATATTTTTGTAAAAATAAGAAGTCAAAGTTACGTTTGGAGACCGTGTCGTTGTCCTAAACGTCATCTAATACCAATATGGAGGGAGTATACACTAGTTTTTTTTGGGGATGGTATATGTCTCTGGTATCATGAAGTTTCAGAATTAGTCTGCTGACAAGGAAATGGTAGCACTAAAACTGCTGTATTATTTATTTGTATAATAGTATAATGCTTGTGAAGATGGTATTGTTTGCATTGAAATAACTGGATAGCATGCTGCCTGTTTGGTATCTGGTGATTTATTTACTCTACTGTGAAACAACAGGTTTATTTTGCTACATTATTTATTAACTATATTACAATTTCTCTATGTTGCAGGTCAAAGTCATGAAAGAAGTTCCATTGCCTGCTCCCGCACCTCCTACTAGGCCTGCACCACCCAAACCAGAGAAGCAGGCTCCTGCCCCTGTCACAGACGTACCACCTTTCAGTTCTAACTCTGAGAACAGCAATATCCAAGAGCCAGAAGGTGCTTCTTAAATCTAAGATATCAGCTGAATTGCGTTAGTTGCACTGTCCTTGCTTAACCTCGCAATCTGTTTTTGAAGTCGATGCTCATGCGATATATGTGAGGAGTTTACCTTTAAATGCCACGGAGACTCAACTGGAGGGCGAGTTCAAGAAATTTGGTGCTATTAAGCAAAATGGCATTCAAGTCAGAAGCAACAAGGTACCCCTCCCCCTCCCTCTCTTTTTCTCCCCACCTCTTGCACTGCCCTTGAGAGATTCTATGTGATATTTTGACGTCATAAGCTGACATCAATGTTTTCATATGTAAATGTAGATTCAAGGGTTCTGTTATGGTTTTGTTGAATTCGAGGATGCTACTTCTGTCCAGAGTGCTATAGAGGTAATAGACCGATCACCCCATTTTGTTTTTACTGTGGTAGCTTGTTCTTTGTACTTTTAACTTCGATGCAATACTATGGACATTATCTGGTTCACTAGTGCAGAGAATGTTAGTGTAGATTGAATGATTGATTAAAGCACTTCTTATTTCATATCATTATGGGAACCGTACATGATGTTCATTATCTTGGAGCTTGATTTCTGTATTGAGTTAGTTTTGGCCGAATATAATGAGTTACTGTTGTTTGTCTTGATTATTTGGATATTGCCCATTTTAGTGCCATCCAGATTGTCCAATTTATTTTATTAAAAATGACTACTTCTTTTCTTTGAATGAGCTTCTTGGACCTCTGGTTTTGAATTTAGGACCTTTGTAGTAAATGGCAAAAGTCACATGCATTGATTGGAAAATTTTGTGCAGAATTGTGTGACAAATAGGCAAACACATGTAGATGCCTAGATGGGTGAACTCTGGATTGATTTTCTCATCTTTTCGTTGAATGAGTTTCTTGGACCTGGTTTTGAATTTAGGACGTTTGTAGTAAATAGCAAAAGTCACATGCATTAATTAGAAATTTTGTGCAGAATTTTCTGTGTGATAACTAGGCAAACACATGTAGGTGCCTAGATGGGCAAATCTTGGATTGGTTATTTTTGGTTTACCTACTGATTGTTCATGGATGAACCTTTCCTCTTGCAAGTGTCCACATATTAAGATTCTTTTTTTATACTGAATATTAAGATTCTTTTGGTTTGTGCCCAAAGTCCCAATGCATAGATCAGAGAAAGGGTTGATTTGTTTCATTGTTAATTTTGCTCGCTGTTCCCTGTGGTATATAGGATATGTTGTTTCTAAATGCTGATATCTGTTCATATTGGTGTAATATAGTAGTACTAAACAAATGAATGGCCTGTCTTGTTCTGTTACTGGTATCTGGTATCACTAAGTAGCAAGTGGTGCCTTTGAGAGGTGGAGTTAAGGGTAGTTTTGATAAATTGATTAACTTAGTTTAACTGATTATGTTTTCAATTTGCAGGGTTCTCCTGTAACAATTGGCGGTCGTCAATGTTACGTCGAGGAAAAGAGGACACCTGGTTCACGAGGTGAGTTTATTTATAAATTAATACTTCATGAGTACCTAATGCTTCATGAGTACCTATGCCAATTATATCATTGGACCACATCTGATTCAGACACCAGTATGACTGACATTAAATGACACATTATCCTACTTTTTTTAGCTTATGAATCATAGGAAGATGAATGAATTACACCAGTAATTTATATTATATCTGTAGATCCATTATTTGAATAGGCAGATATGACTTGAAATTTCTCTTATTATATTTAGAGGCATTCAGTCATTTTGTTGAACCATGATCTAGGGAAGTATTGAACATGAGTCCACCTTTTGGTACTAACTTGCTAACTAAGGGCATATAGCTTGCATGGAGCTAGATTTATGTGGGTCTAAATATGGGTCAGGGGTGCATAACTCTCAGTACACACACATTTTCTCCTAATAAATCTTATTGAGTGGTTCTCTTGACATAATTAGTGGGAATTTTGGTAACTATCTCTACACATGCTGTGTTAAGTTTAACTCTTTTTGGATTTTGTTAAATTGTTTGACTTCCCATTTCAATTGAAATATTTCTTCCTTTCTCAGGCTCCAGCAGAGGTGGTAGGTTTGCTCCAGGCAGGGGTAACAACTTCAGAAATGAAGGTGCCAGAGGCCGTGGTAACTACAGTGGAGGAAGGGGCTATGGAAGGGGTGAATTCAGTTACAGGTCCGATTACGGGGGCCGAAGTGGTGGCCGAAGTGGTGCGGCGCGTGGAGCTGATGTTGGCTACCAGAGGGTTGAATATACAGGTGGTCGTGGTGGTCGCACAGCAGCCGCTGGTGCTCCCGCAAAATGAAGGACAACAGAGCTGCACGTCTCTTGGAGTTGTTCCATGGTCCTCAGATTGTTCCGAAGTTGACATAGAGCTTCATCAATTGGTCGAGTTCAGGATCACCAGAAAGTCCAGATAATTTATGCGGGTTCCTATTCTTGACCACTATTTTTGCAGGCAACAAAAGCGGAAAAAGAAGTGATTACTAATTGTAGAATATACACCTATTCAGATGTAGTTCTAGTTTTGGTCGCCGGCTGATGTGCCTTTTTGTCATTTTTGCCCCCTTCTAGTGTTGGAGCATCTAGGTTTTTGTTACCCCTATTATTCATTTGTTGTGTCCATTTGAGTTAATAGCTTTTTTGCGGACAGTTGGAATAAGAACAATTTAGAGTAGTTAATAGTATCTAGGGTCAGAGTTTACATGTTTTTTGCATTATGTCGAGGCCAAAGGATATTCTTCTACTAGTTTTTTTTTTATGATACTGGTTATTTTCTGAGTCCATCATGAGGTGTTTGTTCCATCTTGATCTGTCACAAAAGTACCGTTGCATTTTGTGGCTGTGGTTTCCTCTCTGATTTGGAGCAAATCGCCCTGCCGCCAATGATCGTATATATCCATTTCTAATGGTTGGTGATCCTATAATTCTATATAGGTTAAATGCGTTTCTGCACTGGTTAAACTTGGCACATGCATAGTTCATTGTGTGATGTATTATTGTTGCAAAAGTTAAGGTTCAAACCGGTTTCAGTTTCATCCATACGACAAACATTTTGTGACCTATATAATGTAACTAGTAGAATGCGCGGCACGCACGTGTATAAAATAGGGCATAGATAATATAACAACATAATATGAAATCTTATTAATACTTTGGTGCTCAAATATTTTGTAGTAAGGCTGGTGCGATTCATTCACACCAAATTATGATGTAAACACATGTTATGTGTGTCGTATATATATTGAATTCAAAACTCTATTAGTATGAATATATTGTCCAAAAGTAAACTAAAATTAAAATCGCGTTTAAAGGAATATCGACATGATGTCACATGTTTAACTACATAGGTTTAGAGAAAAAAACACAGTGCAGTACATGGCCCAGATGATCCAGACAGACAACCAGGTGTTTGCACAATCGAATCACGGTGACAGGTGAAGATTTGGTAGAGTTAATGATCCGGACATGCAACAGAGGGCGAATACTGCCCCCAGCTGGACAAGCAGACATATTACAACATGACGCACAGCTATTTGCATGGCCGACCAGAATTTGGTCTTCTCATCATGTGACTGTCACAAAAAAACAGATAAAATTAATGTCCTTCCACCATTATTAGGTTATAAACTTAATTCACATATACTGCTATTAATTGACTGGTATAAACTATATATAATATTAAATCTATAAAGTTACTACATTATGCATAACCCTTGACACTAACCTTTTCATTAATCCTCCAATACATCCCTATAAACAAGATTCTTCGTTCTCTTACCGGACGGGTCAATTTGTTTATTTGGTTTAGCCAATAACCAAGTAGATTTTCGGGATACACCTCTAGACAGAGCAACATACAGTTGGCCGTGGGAGAACACAGCTTCAGAAAGATATATACCAACATTTAGAATAGTTTGTCCCTGGGCTTTATTTATAGTCATAGCAAAGCTAAGCCTTATTGAAAATTGTTTCCTCTTAAATCTGAAAGGGAGTGAAATGTCCTCTGAAGGGGATAAAGGTAACCTTGGAATAAAAACCCTATTCCCGGCATGCTGTCCATTGACAATGTCAGCATCAATTGCATCGTCCTCAAAGCCCCTTACCACCAATCGCGTACCGTTGCATAGTCCGTTGTGAGGATCAAGGTTACGAAGGAGAATAATAGGACAATTCTTCTTAACCCTTAGCTCATGAGAAGGTAATCCATTTTGTGTGATCGAGTTCAAAAAATCGAGAGGGTAGTTGTGCGAGTCATCGTCAACTGAATCATGACTATAGAAAACATTTTATTTACCCGGAAACATGTCGATCATTCTTGCATTAAGTCCATCAACATGCTCATTCCTTGTGGATAGAATCGCACGCTCACGCATATATGATGGAGAAGCACAATTTTGTTTAAGATCCGGAAAGACACGTTCTATGAGCGTGTCAAGTGACTTGTCCGAAACATACTTAATAACGATTTCATTGGGAAGAGACACATAATAATTGGTGCATTTTTCTTCAGTACCGTTTCCAATTCTGAGTAAGAAATCTGAGTACCATTTGTCACTTTGTGCTCTCATTTTCTGCTTGAGACGAATTTTGCGGATATTGTCCCACAAATAAGAGCGTTGTAGGGTAGCATCAGTGATTTGAGCTCTTGTGCCACGAGGCACAACTGGAAGGACCTGTCTAAAGTCCCCTCCGAACACCATAACCTTGCCACCAAAAGGTTCGAAGCATCCCATTATGTCCTGTAAAGATCTGTCCAATGTCTCCACTGCTTGTCTCCTTGTCATAGCCACTTCATCCCATATAATCAATGATGTTGTGCATAGCAACACAGCCGTCCCACTTTGCTTTGTAAAGCTGCATATTGTGTTCTCTCCTAGTTGTATAGGGATCTCGAATCTAGAGTGTGTTGTACAACCACCAGGCATTATCGAAGCTGCAATACCAAAAGTGGAAGTAGCTATCGCAATAAGCCCCATCGAACGTACCTTTGCAAGCAAAGCCCTATACAAGTATGTCTTACCAGTTCCACCGGGACCATCAACAAAGAATACCTTTCCCTTATTCTTCACCACATGATGAAAAAATTCATGGTATCCAGACCTCTGTTCAGCATTCAATGTATCTATTATCTTTAAATCTTCTTCTTGAAAGCCTATTTTTCTCTCCTCCATTAGCTCTCTATAGTAGTCTCTTGTGGGATGATCTGTTTGGTGAACAAATATAAATTTACAACTCAGTCACAAGGAAAAGATGAATATTTGTGTTTTATTTAATAATATTGTAAACAATAATCAGTATATTTTAATCCACATATTACTTACCATTGGAAACTAATCATGTGAATCAATAGAAAAGTTGTAAAAACAATATTGTTACATAGTAACACATGAATCTATAGTACAAAGTCGAAACATGAAACCGTCTACAACACAACTGCATAGATATACGAATGAATTACATCTATGTGTTACTTCTATTACATATATCCCATCACAAATTTCCTACATGAATATTCCCATCAAAAATTCCATGCATGCATACCTGATGACAGATTTTCTACATGCATATTCCATACAACACAACGCACATGCACTTCATATCAACATAATTCTATGCACAAAATAACCAGCCTATATATGAGAGAACATAGATAAAACATCACCTGACTCATCAAGCTCCGGAAGACCATAAGTTCTTATGTCCTTGCCCATGGAACGCACAATGTCCATTTGTATTACATCAACGCTACTACCATGAACATGAATATAATCTTCTGCCATAGACTCAAAGTGCTTGTCCCAGAGTCCACGGATATTGGTGCACTCACAGAACACAACAATCGTGGCAAACATCCGTCTAAGAGCACTTGGCATTTTAAAAGACGTTGCTTCAGTGAGTGCATCATCAAGAGAGCTATCAGTTTCAACAAGGCCTAGCACCTCACAAGCATCTCTAAAGGTAGGGCATTGCACACCACCCACACTCCGAATTGGTTCAAAACCAGTTGCGCCTCTAACATGATTTAGGAGCATCCGTAAGTAATATCGTTCACCTTCGGCAGGGTTAGCATATACAAGCCTACCAATTTGGAACCTTTTATTCTGTCTTGGTTCCCACAATTTGATAGATTTCTTCCAAGTATAATGCTCTAGAAACTCTCTGTATAGATATTGAGATGCTTTTGGATCTTCTCTATTCATCCGAAAATACTCGGTAAGCATTGACCTTTGGGATCGAGCACGCTTTACCACATCATCAAGATTGTCCTTGCTATTGAATGGAACCATGTGCATACCAGGAAGGTGCACCTGCATTTGGAGTACAGGTGGTGACATAGAGTACATTGGAAAACGATACAACCTATAGATTGCTTCTATAGCCGTTATGCATCTTGCCTTTCTGTACTGTTTAATCTCATTTATCTCTACATGACTATTTTTAGTAGATTCTCCAATAGAAAATGATGCACAATCATGGCCTTTGTATACATACTTATACAAGTATTTCACGGACTTTATACTGCAGCAAACCTCAACATTTATATGGTAGTTATACCGCATAAGAAGAGTTGGGTTATATGGAACAACCCATCTGTTGTCTAACCACTTATTCCTAATAAAAACCTTATGGCCATCCTGACGCCGTCTGTATATAGGATATGCATCCCTTCCTTGTTGTGTCGCTTCACAAAACTGCCAAGGATACTTGAACCGACAATTTCGGTCTACCATGCATGCACACTTAGGATTCAAAGTCCCACTGGGCCCGTGCATCATGTGCTTGCACACAAGTCTATGGAGGACCGGGTATTTCTTTTCAACGGGAAGCTCGACAGATATATACTTGTCATAAGCATCAGGTCCACTGAGTTTGGCACTATTGTCCATAATCAACAGAAAATGTTCATGTGGCAAACCCCTCTTTTGAAACTCTGTGACATGTGCCCAAGCAGATACTTTGCCAAAGTACCCCTTTACGATCAACAATTCGTGTAGGTCAAGCAGCTTCGCACGATATACTCTTGCCACAATATCTGGCCTGTCTTGCGGTGTTTGGCCCGGTAACAACTGTTCCATTATCTCTGGCCAATAAGGGTTGCAAGTCATGGTAACAAAATAATCCGGATGCCCATAACGTGCAACTAAGGCCACTGCGTCCATGAATCTGCAGCTTACATCATGATCGCTTTCTGGAAAATCCTTTGACAACACAATTCGTTTTCCAACCTTATCTCCACTGACCTCACCACCAGCAAGTGAATCGACGATGCCCTATTGTGAAAACATTATGCAAATGATTAAAAGTCTAAAGTAATACTTATTCTTCGTAACATGTATAATTTAAGCCAGTGTCAATACCTGGTACAGATCAGCACATATAATCTTTTGGTGTTTTGGATTGGAGTACCAGTCCAAGCGCATGGACTCGATCTTGATATACATATCAACAATCCACTGCTAGAAGAGTCGGCCTCCGTAGAAGAATATGACAAATGCACCTTCACGGATTTGCATGATATAACAATAATATTCTCGTGCGCTAACGTGTAGACGTGACCCAGAATTACCTGTCCATGAGATCTCAGACATTAGTACGACCATCACCTAAAACTGACTAATTAGAAAACCACATTTTATAAATAATTTGGTTAGCAAAGCCAACTATTTAAATGTAACAAACCTTCTTCATCATCGCCATCAACATTGTCTCCTTCGCCGCCACCTCCATTTTCACCATGATTCTCGACAATATAATCTACACATATCATTTATATATTAAAATGAGTACACAATTTTAAAAATGGTTGTGCAACTAATATATTATACTAATATAATTCAAGTAAAACAGAACAGTAACCTTGGCCACCACCTCCAAAACTACGCCAGCTATCATTACCCATTGATATGCCCATGTCTGTAGATTGCACCCCTCTAAATAATATACTGGCAATGCCTTGTGGTAATACACCATCAGAATCTACATCAAGGAGTGACAGATATATAATACAGAATCAAACATAATGAAAAAAAGGTGTTCAAAAGACACAAATACTGGCAATGCCTTGTGGTAATACACCATCGGAATCTACATCAAGGAGTGGCAGATATATAATACAGAATCAAACTTAATGCAAAAAAGATGTTCAAAAGGCTGAATAGCACGTACCAGGCTTTTTACACTTTGTATATTTTCTTTTATCCTTGGAAAACGAACCACTAGTGATTCTTCTAGAAATATTTTCTTGTCCTCCTAACCAGTTTCACCGCGAGGGTAGAATAGAGGATAAGCCAACGGATCATAGCAACCATGGTAGGCTCTTATTAAGTGTGCACTTCCTGAGCTAGCATATACCATTATACTCCGTGTAAACCTACGTTGTTCATCAGAACCCTCCTGCCATATGGCAGCCACTTGTTCCATTGCAGGTGCATTAAATCTCCGTTGATCCACATAAATACTTGTGTTTAGTTCAATCACGTATTCATCTAGGTTAGGCACTTGACCAAGGCATCTAAATGTATGCACATACAGATTATCCTCAAATATACCCAATATAGTCCTGATGATGTTGACATCAAGATGAGGAGACCGTTGTGTTCGATGTGCCATAGTTTCATCTGTATCATAAAAATACAACTGCATATGATGGGGACCCTTACCACCTGCTTTAACTGGTCTATTTTGTGATATATTTGTCCATGAACGTTAAAAGTATAAACCCCAGTACATGCAGGCCAAAAATTAGCAAAAACATAATATACAAATATATTTATGTGTGTTTTTAGACAAATACTGGCAGCAGTTGCAAGACGACGGTCAACTGACGCTCCAAAGCTAGTGAATGAGAAATGAAAGTTGAAATAACGTATATTCTGCCGGAAATATATTGCATCCGTATCAGTTTTACTGGTGAAAAGGCGTCAAAGCTCATTGGGCACCTCTGGTATATATACTCACCTTCCCCTTTCTACAACAAAATGTTTCACCTTCACCAGTGAACTTTAGCGCACCGCAATACTCACAAATTGGCACTTTCCTCGACACATGGTGCGTAGTTGGTAGATTTTTATAAACATCATCATAGGGATCATGCTCAGGGACAACAATGTCGGGATCACGATATACCTTAGATCAAAATCCTGAATCAACAGAAACTTTGCATTAAAATACACGTGTGAAGGATGCACACAACAACACCCCGCAGATAATTTACCTTTCTCATGAAAAACCCTCGCCTCGTCATTTTCATAATTATCGGGTGCACCCTCATTCGGTGCGAAGCAGTCTAAATCTTCCTCTGATCAAGGAAGATAAAATTTGTTCTAGGTGAACCATTTTAAGTACATGAAACTCCAACCATAGAATAAAATAATTACCATCATTTGCATCCTCTGTATCTTCTGGTTCCCATAATCCACTATCGAAGTGGTCTCTTCCTTCTACTGGTCCTGTAACTCATGCATGTCAGCAATCTGGTATAATACTTAGGAATCTTTTAAAACCCATAAAAAAAGAACAGACCTCTCACAGCACTCCTAGTGACAGGACCACCGGCTACGTGTGTCACATGTATGTATATATGGTTAGTTTAACACTTCACGATGCATGTGAGGATTGCAAACTCTGAATTCTTTGCCACTTTCTTTCTTATTTTTGGACAGATGTGACCCACAAAATGATCATCCATCTCTTGTTGCTTGTTCACATACCTAGTCATGAGTTGCTGCTTGACTCTTTCAAACATGCTCATGATAGGCATTTCCCTTGCTTCCAAGATGTACTTGTTGAAAACCTCATAATTATTGTTCAACAAGATATCAGACTTGGGAAATTCAGAAAAATATGCTCTTACCCAAGTGTTTGGGGGGAATTGTTAGGAACCATTCATATGCATCTTTATTGAGAGCCTTCATCTTGGCCATATGGTACTCCCACTTGGCAACTGTACTGGACCTTGCACATGTCCAGCACTGGTTCTTCAAGATCTCTCCTTTGAAGCCCGCATCTTGAAATTAGAGTACAAATGTCTGACACAGAAGCGGTGTTCTGACTCAGGAAAAAGCTCCTCAACTGCTGCAATTAAGCCCTGAAAATTTTATGAACAGAGGCACATAATATGAACAGAGGCATAATATATGCTTGAATTAGTCACAGTTCTTACCTTTTGTTTATCAGACATGATAATGTAAGGATAAGTGTTCAAAATTCCCAAATCTTGCTTCAAGGTTTCCAGAAACCACTTCCAAGTAGCCTTGCATTCAACCTCTCCCATAGCTAGTGCAATAGGGTATATACAATCATTGGGATCAATGCCCACTGCTGTTAGTATCTGACCTCCAAATTTGGCCTTGATGTGGCAGCCATCAAGACAAATCAAAGGCCTGCATCCAGCTAGAAATCCTCTTTTATAAGGATCCAGAGACATGTAACATGTGGAAAAATGGCCATCAAATAGGTTTAGGAAGAATGAGCTCCAAGGATTACTTCTCCTGACCTCGTTTCCATAATCCCAGAGTTGGTTATACCGCTCACTTTTATCACCATATATCTTCTTCATGGCTATCCTTCTTGCTCTAGCCAGCTTGGTTCTTGAAGGTGTGGTTCCAATCTTTCTGAACTGTTTTTGCAAAGTTGGAGATACTCATTTTGTTATTAGCCCTAAAAGAATCTAGGTACTTGTTAGCCAACCATTTTGCAGTACACTTCTTAAGAATCAACTCCTTCTGACACTTGTGTCTTCTGAATCCACGTCGGCTGGCGGGTCCGTCCTAGGCCCGATAGGACGCGTGTCGACGCCTGAGTCTAGATGCTGTAGCTATATGTGCATTTTCTAAGTAGATGGACCTGAATGACACCTCCTACCAAGTTGTTGTATCGCTAGTGTATTTTACTTTTGGTGCATATACCAAGAAGGGTTATAGAAGGAAAGAAAACTAGAACCTATATACTCCGTTTTCTATATAGTAGCCTATATATGCCAGCGTTTGTTTCTTTGCCATCCTGAAAAAGAACTCAAAGCTCAATTCGGATTTTCGGATGGCAGTATCGAAAATATGCTCGTGAAGTCGTAAGCCCGTGAACTGAGTCTTCTTCCGCCGTACGCGGTACGCCTCCAGGAGGTGTGGTCAACCAAAAGTCCGACCAAACCCTAAACCCTCACGAAGAGGCCAAAAAACCCCCCGAAACCCACAAAAACCGAGAAGGCGAGAAAGCGATTTCCTCGCCCCCCCATTTCCTCCTCCTTCCTCTTTTCAATCTGCTTCCATCAATCATCCATGGCGGAGCCAAATCAATAAATGGATACCGGAATAGCATCCGCAATCGTGCAATCGCGCCGGCACCAACCGGAGAAGTAGCAGCCGAAGCCGGAGAGGAGGGACCAAGCGGTCGCGGGGCAAGATGAGTACGGTGGACAAGATGCTCATCAAGGGGATCCGGAGCTTCGACCCGGACAACAAGAACGTCATCACCTTCTTCAAGCCGCTTACCCTCATCGTCGGGCCCAACGGCGCCGGCAAGACCGTATGTGTTTGGTTCCTCTCTACCAACCAGTCCCCGCCCGTGCACCCAGCAGATTGGTGTTTCCCGGATTGATTTTTGGATGCTCTGTTTTGTTGCTCTTGCAGACTATCATCGAGTGCCTGAAGCTGTCCTGCACCGGCGAGCTGCCCCCAAACTCGCGCTCCGGCCACACCTTTGTCCACGACCCCAAGGTGATATGTCATTTCCTGAGCAATGTCCATTGCCCGTCCAGGGTCTTGGTGCTCTTGTGTGGCCAGCAATGATGGGGGCCTTGTACTGGATTTGGGAGTAGTGGGGTGCCTGCGGGTCTATATTGTGAATATTAGAATGTTCCAATCGGCTTAGGAGAAATTGAGAATGACGTGCGGCTAATACGGGATGAATTGCAACTCTGTGATATCTTTGAAGCTTACACATGTTGTATTGTAAAATGTAGGTAGCTGGCGAGACGGAAACAAAAGGGCAGATTAAGCTACGGTTTAAGACAGCGGCAGGAAAGGATGTGGTGTGCATCCGATCCTTCCAGCTTACCCAAAAGGCATCAAAGATGGAGTTTAAGGCAATTGAAAGTGTTCTCCAGACTATAAATCCACATACTGGCGAGGTCCACGCATTCTTCTGTTTGTTTTCATCAGATTTTAAGTTGTTGATCCCATTTGATCATTGCATTACGAGCATATAAATTAAAGCCTATTATAGCGTTATGTGGTAGCAGCATTTATAATGGCACTGCTTTGAAAAACCCAGGGTAAAAAAATGCTGAACAATTCTTACTAAAACAGCGACATATTCTAATGTGTACTGTTTAACTTGCTTTATTCTTTGTGACTAAAAAACTTGCTTTGTTTGAGGTGTCTTGGAAGTAACTGAAGTTTCTCATGACACTAAATTTAACCCTGAAAGCAATCTATTGCATCAATTTCTGTTCCTAACTACAGTCTCATATAAAATATTATCAGTTATGAAATGTATATATGTATGTCATCACGCTAATGCGCCCATCTGCTCAGTATAGATTGCAGTTGCTGCTAGCGTGCACGGTGTTATGCAATGTGTTTGATTTCAATTTTTTCTACGTAAAAACTCAAAAGATAATCAAGTGCTCTTTTACTCCCATCGCATTGGTACATATAAAAGGTATTCAATATCTTGTGACTCGCTTAAGCTTCTAGTAATCTAGAAGGACATATAATCTCCCCCATTCCTTTGTGTTTGTGTTCCTTGTTATAAAAAAAAAATTCTGTCCAGAACACTTCTCAGCTTATGATATCTTTGTATTCAGACAGAAATAATGTGTTTGCACATGAAATTGATGTCATCAGGCAATGGAATTTTGACACCTGTTATTTGATACTTTTGTTGATCGTAAGTGTTATGCTAGGAACTGTGTCGCACTAACAGGGTACTGATGTTTCCTACTTCGGGGTCGAATAAGTTTATTCATTGACACATTCACTTTAATTGGTTATATCTTAGTACAGAAGGTCTGTCTCAGCTACAGATGTGCTGACATGGATAGGGAGATTCCAGCCTTAATGGGTGTTTCAAAGGCTGTACTGGAGAACGTTATATTTGTCCACCAGGATGAATCCAATTGGCCATTGCAGGACCCGTCAACGCTCAAGAAGAAGTTTGATGACATTTTCTCTGCCACCCGGTACTTGAAAGAACTATATTTAAAAACATTACTTAAGAAGCTTTGAGCAACACCAAATTATTTATTTTTTGAAACTATCATTACCTGTTTGAAATAGCATGCACTTTAAATAGTGCTTGCTTCAAGGTCAATGAATTGATGTCATTTTTCATTACTACCACCTAAATTCCTTAATTTCCCAATTCAAATGAAGCTATACCAAAGCTCTTGAAGTCATAAAGAAACTTCACAAGGATCAAGTGCAAGAGATCAAGACTTTCAGGTTGAAGCTGGAGAACCTTCAGACTGTAAAAGACCAAGCATATAAGGTACTCTATTATTTTACCAGTCCAGATTTACAGCCCCTACTCCCTTTTTCTGGATTGTATGTTACTAAACCAGTATATTTACAGCCCCTACTAAGCTCTTTTGGTCACTTTAGCATATGCATATTGTAGCACATAAGTATTTGATTGTGCCATCTATGAACTTGCTATTTGTGAGGATTGATCTTGTGATTTTTTATATGACCTAGAACAATTACATTTTTTTTAAAAGATGAATTGTTAGGTACAAAAAGTTGGTCACATGAATTGCACAGTTCTCCTGCCCATAGCTATCTACCTCTAGGACCAACATTGTTCAGTTTTACCTTTAAATCTTGATCAAATTTGGAAGTTATTTGATTTATGAAATGTTTATGCTGTGCAGATTCTAATTTATTGTACTGGTGAAAAATGATAGTGTTCGGAAATTTTAAAACAATATGCACATTTGAGAATGGCAATGAAAAAAATTGGAATACTTTTGACAGGAGAATAGCAGATTCTTATTTCTTAACACATGGAAATTAGTTTGACAACAAACTGATCCCAAATTCTACATTGTTTGCACATTGTAAGTTAGATTAGATCTGCATTTTTTAATTTTTAATTTTTTCCATTTCCTATTATTTGTTTTTCTAAAAAATGTAGGAGAACTGCATGTCATTGCATTAAGAAGAAAGAATGTCTGTTACATGGTTTCAAGGTTTTTTCATTACATTCACGCCATTTACAGCTGTTACCGCCACACTATCTACTCCATTTATTATTCTAAATTATAGAGACCGGGGTATAAGCGTTGTACTGATAATTACTGTTTTTATTGAATGGTCTCTTCTGTTGTTCTACTTGTTCTTACTCCTATTTCTTTCAGTCCAGTTCTGTTTCAAGGTAGCTGTTTGGGTAAAATGCTGTTGTATAATAGCAGATGTTTACAGCAAAAATGCACACACTCCACACTTGTACTGTGGAATTTGGTTCAGAGGGAAAACTTTTACATCCATTCCAATCACTTTTGCAGCTCCGTGAAAATATTGCTCAAGATCAAGAGAAGTCAGATGCGTCAAAATCTCAACTGGAGAAACTGAAGGCAAAGATCCAAGGTATTGAGAATGAAATCATGCATCTGAAAAAAAGTTTGGATGAATTGAGAAGACTTCAGGGGCAAATTAGCACCAAATCAACGGAGAGAAGTACATTATTTACACTTCAGCAGCAACAGTATGCTGCACTTTCTGAGGAAAATGAAGGTAAAGTTCTCACTGGTAGTATGCCCCTCTCCCTACTTGTCTTCCCCAACATGACAGCAGTCTACCAATGTTTTGTTCAGATACTGATGAGGAACTAATGGAATGGCAAACAAAATTTGAAGAAAGGATTGCACTACTAGAAACTAAAATCAGTAAACTAGGAAGAGATGTGGATGATGAAGCAACAAAGAGCTCCTCGATGTCCCATGCAATCTCTGATTTAACACGTGAAATAGGAAAGCTCCAGGCGGAAGCTGATGTAATCCTTTCTTCTATTTTTACCTACTGGTCGTTTTCTCTCTTTTTAGTCATTACATAGTGGAGTTTAATTCTGTGCTTACGGGTTTCAGGCTCACATGTCTATGAAGCAAGAACGAGACTCTGCCATCAAAATGATATTCACCAAACATAATTTTGGGCCAGTTCCTGATTTTCCCTTCGCAAATGATGTTGCTATGAACCTTACAAACAGAATTAAAGCGAGACTCTCAGATCTTGAGAATGATTTGCAGGAGAAGAAGGTTTCTTTTCTCTCTTTTGGAATTGCTTCTGGGTGTATGCTTTTACCAAATCGTTTTCAAAATTAAAATATATATAGAGTTGGTCACATTGTGAGCTTGTTTTATTCTGCATCCTTTTTAGTTTGCAGTTTTAATTCTTTTGTCTTGTCATCTCATTGGATGGATGCATGAGTGAATGCCATGTTCAAAATATTTTTTGCTAAGGAAGGATGTTATATATTTCATTGAAAGCATCTGCCTTGTACAGGGAGGCACTTCATCATCATTAAAGGTACGTACTAAATATGTTGTTTCTGTTCTTGAGCAGAAATCCAATGACGACCAGTTAGATGTTTTGTGGAAAAACTATCTTAAAGTGAATGCTCGCTACTCTGAAGTTGATGGCCAGATACAGTCAAAGATTGAATCCATGGTTAGTGGAGATAAACACTGGACTTACCTATACTATGGTTTTCCACAAGTTTTCTTTCAGGTACCATTTCCTAATAAATGAAGTACTTTTCAGTCAGGTATTTCAAGGCGCAGCAAAGATAAAGAGAGAGAACGTGATGCTGCAGAAGTGGAACTTTCAAAACTTAATCTCTCCCGTATTGATGAAAGGGAGAGACATATGGTATTTATTCGACTAATGCAGATTTGTGTCAAGGGTTGTGGGTGTCCCCAATTGTGAACTTATCATGTTGCAATTTTTAAAAAATTGTCAAAATGTAATGCTTGTAGTACACATACTGTTATGTAGTATAGCTGCAACCATTCAGTTTCAAATTTGTCCTAGATGTCAAGAAAGAAAATAGACAAGCACTCAAGCAGTCAATCCCACACTTTTCATCATGTGCCGACTTTAACACTTAAAATTTTTTAATCTCAACATCAAAGATTAGTTTGATATTGAATTTTTGTATGGTTATGCATGTTTGTGTATGCTCCATGTATGATTTTTGTGATGATTTTTTTTTGAAACATTGCAACAAGATTTCCTATATAAATGCTAAAGGGGACACCCGAAGCACAGGGCGGCAATAAATTTCTGTTATCGGCCTCCTGACTGTTGGCAATGTTCACCGCACACAGATGCACGTTGCACCTTGACTGTCTTGATAGGTTCATTGTTTGCACATAACACTGTCATTTTATGCAAAAATTGAAAAGTTTATCAACATTTCATAAATTTGAATCTCAGACCCAGGCGGTACTGTTTCTTAGTCAGCGTCTGGTAATTTTTTCTGAGTGGTTTTGATTTGTGCAGTTAATACTCATATTTTGAATTTCTCTGGTTTGCAGTCAGCTCCTACCTGGGATTGCTGATATGCAACCAGCCCCCATCTTGAATCACTGATCTGTAAAATTTAATTCAAAATTACTATCTTCCTGGGCTGAGATTTGTTCTCCTGGTTCCCTCTGGGAAGACCTGCTGCTGCAGTAACTGGCCAGCAAACACTGGCATTTGATCATTTAAAACCCTCTGTTTCTTCGCAACTGCCCAAAGATGTGTAGTTTAATGGCTCTTCCACCCTGCCACCTGTATTTCTTTACATTCTTTTGCTTTCTCTATAAAGTATGGAATTCTTAATTTTAAGTAAGTAATTTGTTATATCTTCATTTCAAATAGCAAATTGAAGTTGAGAGGAAGACACTTGCCCTTGGAGAAAGAGACTATGATTCAATTATAAATCAGAAGCGGACAGAAATATTTGGTTTGGATCAGAGAATTAAAGCACTTCAGCGGGAGAAAGATAACATAAATAGAGATGCTGATGACAGAGTAAAACTTGGTTTGAAGAAGGATGCATTGGAAAGCAGCAAGGAGAAGCTCAATGATATGTATGTTTTTTTCCTTTCTCTTGACGTTTTGTGTATTATGTGTATGCTCGTTACTCCTTTCCCCTTCACAGTATTTGTTGGGTACACATACAAGGAGGTAAATAATTGAATGAGATTGCATCATACTTGCACCTGCTTGATAGATTAGTGGTTCATCTATCGAATAAGTGCAAGCATGATCTGATTCAACTAAATATTGTGTTATTGTCCCTCCTTGGTATGTATGGCGAACAAATGCTTTGAAATGCTGTTTCACTCATGTAGCTATCTAGTATAATTTACCAACTTGAATACAGAATAAGCAAAGAAAGATACACATTCAATGTATTTTAGAGGAAAAAGATCCTATACACATTCAATGTATTTTAGAGGAAAAATATCCTATTTTAACGAATCGCACATGGAGATATTGCTAGCACACAAAAAGTTAATGGTATTTGACAACTAATACATTGACTAGTAGTAATAGATTGCCTAAAAAGGAGTACTTATTATTTGAGCTATATCCCACTATGAGAAAACCAATAGGAGCAATACTTGAAATGGCAATCCATAAAAGCATTAATACATTCTAAGATCATTGAACTCTTCATATTATAAAAAATCATATAACACTTGGATTGTAAAATGCAGAGTGAATGAACACGAGGACAAAATCAGAATTGTTCTTAGGGGGAGGTGTCCTCCTGTGAAGGATATGAAGAAGGAGATCAATCAAGCCTTTTGGTTTGTCCTAATTACCCTGTTTAATTGATTATATTAGCTGTGTAGTCTATATTTTTCAAGTAAGTACTACCTTGACATACTCTTGTTATCAATCTTAATTATATTTACCTATGCGAAGATGTAACTAAGGTAACAACTTTAATTGGACTACTAGATTGGCTACACTAGTGTCTTCAGTTGCAATTCAATTAATTGTTTGTATCATGAATATGAACTCAATGTTGCACACTAATTGATCATATACATAACAGTGCATTAGCATATCTGTAGTCTACCCAATAGATGCTTGCTTTAGAGTCTAGGCTTGCATAGATTCAACCTATCCTATTAGGCAAATAGACCTAAAAGCCCATGGCAAGGTATTGATATATATTCTTATGGTATTTGCTATTTCTGCATCCACTAACGAATAATGACAGCATTGATTCTGCTTGCTCAGGCCTGTGGACAAGGAATACAATGAGTTAAAATCAAAATCCCAGGAAGCAGAGCAGGAGTTTAAATTGGCTCAGAGCAAGGTATCTGATGCCAGAGAACAATTAACAAAGCTTCGCAAAGATTTGGACGGTAATATCTTATACCAAATTGGCAAAGTTGAAAACGTCCACTACGTTTTGAATTGGAAAATTTATTAGAGGGAGTGGGCTGTGCCCTGGAGATGAAAACAAATTTGAATCAATTAGGTGTCCTAAAACTACAAGATTTTTTGTAGGTGGGTGGGTGGGTGTGTGTGTTGGGTTGGGGGGGGGGGACTATGTTCTTATAAAAGATAATGGATATGTTGAAACTTGAAGGCCATGAAAATCGGCGTCAAGTATTAAAACTATGATAACTTATTTTGTGTAACACTTATATAGAAAATTGTTCTTTGCGGCAAATAAAGTTCGGTTTGAAACTGCATGCTGGTTCATTTGTTTATTACTTAAATACCATATTATTCTATTGACCAACATGTATTGCCATTCATATTTGACAATTTTATACAGCAAAGAGAAGATTCCTGGACTCGAAGCTTAAATCTATTTCACAGATTTCTGCTGACATTGACATGTTTCCCCAAGTACTGCAAGATGCCAAGAACAAAAGAGATGAACAGAAAAGGTTGATATCTGAGTTCATACTACTCTGTTGAAGCTGTTTTGTCTGGAGATACTTCAATTAAATGATTTATTTCATATTCCCATGCACAGATTAGAGATTTATGCAAATGGAATGCGGCAGATGTTTGTACCTTTTGAACAGGTGGCTCGTAATCGTCATGTATGCCCATGTTGTGAACGTGCCTTTACACCTGATGAGGAGGATGAGTTCGTAAAGAAGGTATGTGATGAAATAACTAAAGGCTTTACAAAGTTAAATGCTGGACTTGTTCGCTGCATGTTGAACTCTTGTACGTGTGTGGGCTGTGTTGGGTAGGGGTCATCTTGCCTCTCCCACTGCACTTTTTTTTCTCTCTCTTAATGAAATGGCATGCAGCTCTCCTGTTGTTCGAGAAAAAAAAAATGTTGGCCTTGTTCACTGATGTTGCTTTCTTCTGTCCATTTCAGCAAAGGATGCAGAACGCAAGTACTGCAGAAAGAGTTAAAGCTCTGGCAATGGAATACTCAGATGCTGAAACCTTTTTTCAGCAACTGGATAAACTTCGTACTGTATATGATGATTATATGAAGCTGGTACAAGAGACTATACCTCTAGCAGAGAAGAACTTGAACCAACGTTTGTCAGATGAAAGTCAGAAGGCACAAACATTTGATGATGTTAGTTTTCTGTTATTGACGCCATCCGCTTTCATGACTTCGCTAATTTTCTCTTATCAATACAACTCCAAACAGAATTATCTTCGAGCTCTGTTATGGGTCCTCATAATGAATCTGTTGATAGTGAGCTGTTTTTTTAAGTATTTAATGCTCTTTCAAACGGGTCTATGGAATGGTCATTATTTAATTGACCATTGTTAAAAAACTGCTGTTTGACATGGATTGTTTATGCAAGCAGTTTTCCTTTTCACAATTTGGGGAAAAAACTTTCAAGATTTGATATTCTGATCATGCATTGGGAGAGGCAATGGTGTTAATGAGGTCATGTATCAGTCATTTTCATCATTGAAAAAAAACTGACAAATTTATCTTGCCTTTGCCATTTTCTTTAAACCTTTGCATCAAGCTTGAAGTTGCTGTAAGAAAATCTGTAGAAAATCTGTATGCTGCTGTGGTTAGCTGATGTCATACAAATTTTCTTGGTATTTTTGAGATCACTACTATTTGAGAAAACATGAGCTGAGTCTTCTGTGACCGCATTACAGCTGCACTGTTTCCTGACACATTAGTCCCTTTTACTTAAGTAGCTCTTGCAGAGACATCATCAGTTGTAGTGTTATTTTACTAAGAGTGCTTTATATAATATATTTCAAAATTTGTGGTATTTTTTTTCTATTTTCCCCTGATTTCAGTTTTGTTCCAGTAGTCCATCTTTCAAGAAAGGTAGTTTTGCTTACATTTCTATAATGTGGTCCCTGTTGCAGCTTTTGGGTGTTCTTGCCCAAGTTAAAATGGACAGGGATGCAGTGGAAGCCTTGTTAAAACCAACTGATACTATTGACAGGCATGTACTTGAAATACAACAGCTTGTTGAAGAAGTAGAAGATCTTCAATATAAACTTGATTCTTGTGGCCAAGGTGTTAAATCTGTGGAGGAAATTCAACTGGAGCTGAACTCTGTGCAGAGGACAAGGTATCTTGATTTAGGACATGTCTGCAGTATTCAATAGGACTTCATTATGCAATCCTGTTCGCTGATTTAGAAAATTGTTGTTAAAGGTGCTATGTGAATAAGGTATTTTGGTGCGCATCCAATGATGGCTCATGGGTGTTAGAAAAGTGACATCTTTTATGCCAACTTATCAGCCCTTTGTAGCTTAACTAATTATGGAACACAAAAGATAAGGAAGTAGAGGATGGGTTATTTCAGACTCAATATAATTGAGCATATTAATGCTATGGGCAAGACTTGGCACGTCAAGTCAGCTTGATCTAATTTTTTCAAAAAAAGTCATCTTGATCTAAATGGATGCTACAAACTCCTAGTTCTTGTTTGCTCTCTTTCCATTTGGGTATATGGCACATTGTATGTAACTTGATTCTTGCTTTGCCGGCATTATATCTTGGTCATTTCACTTTGTTGCTGCTGAAGAAATTCTAGAAGGCTGATTCTCATTTCTAAAATCCTTTTAATAGAAGCATAAAATGGTTCATATTGTTTATATCTATATAAATGGTCTCATTTTATGCTCAATGATTCGAATTCATTCCCACTTGCTGGCCCTGCAAAATGAAACATTTATAGCTTATCCTTGTTGGCATTGACAAATAAGAGAGCAAATTAATTCTTTTTAATCATTGAAGCAAGTGGGCAATCTCTAAAACCTGACCATCTATGGTTTAGTCGGCCATCTTTTAGTTGTAGGTCCCCTCATGGGATTGCCACATAGGATTTTAGGTGACGTGTAAGCGGAAGAGTTGGGGGGGGGGGGGGAGGTTTCCTGTCTAGCGGGATAGTTGTCTTTGGAGTGAATATTTAGCACTAAACAAAACACACACCATTGTAGCAGATGTCATCTCTATTGGAGGTTAGCCATTGGGTAGTGCATGCAAAAGTTGATGAATTGTGTTCACAGTAAGGTACAACTTAATAGGCAAAACAATGTTAGGTTTGTCTGTTAAGTCATCTCTTAGACTGCGCTGGCGCATAGAGATGTATAATACTTACTGTAAATGGCCTAATGTTGTTACAGAGACACCCCTTTTTTGCCAGATAATGGGGAATATTGTTGCATGATTGGCTTGAAGTGACTGCTGGCATCAGTATTGACATACTCGACACACTATTTCATTGAACTAGTTATGTCCATCAGTTTGTGTTTTATATAGAATTTTGATAAAGGATGAGGCATCATGCATGTGCACGGTGCACCCACAACTAGAGAGTGCTATGTTCTAAGATAAATCTCCATCTCCGTTACATATTTATCTATCCATATTTCCTTCGGATACAGACACAAATGATCACACAAACTCTGACACATTCGTATTGTATGACCGAAAATCATACGGTGCCCAGGGTCTCGCGTGCCCTCAACATTGTAGGACGGAACGACATGGTTCGTGAACGCAAGGTCATGCCTATAGACAACGTCACTGCTAGAGTGATCGTCGAGGGCGTAGCGGCGGAGGGTGAGGAGGACCAGGTCCCGCCAACGCCCGTAGGAGGATGATGCAGGGTCAAGGACGATGGGAACCAAGGCCCGGATGTTCTGGACACCAGCGGCCTGGAGGTGAAGCTGGGCGACCATCGGATCTATCGGGTCGGGCTGGGAGCATGTCACAGCGGACGGGGCCCGGTGAGAAGAGGTGGCGACAGTCTCGGGGAAGTCGACAATGGGCTGCCGGTCAGGGGAGACGAGGAGGGTGCTCCGCCTCGGAGACCCGGCGAGCAAGAGCATCCGCTGCAGCGCACTCACACTCACTCTCCCAGGTGAGCGCAGCCGCGCGTACACAGTCCTGGGCCGCCGCGGCCTTAGATTTGGCGGCGAGGAGGGCTGCGGTTAGGGCGGCGTCCGCGACGGCCAGGGCCCGCACGCCCGCGGCACCATGTCCAGGGCTGCGAGGGCGGCGGCGGGGCGCCACGCGCCGTGCATGGCGCCGACGGCGCCGCAAGCGGCAGGGCGGAGAAGGCCGGAAGAGGAGGGGAGGGGAGGGAAAGAGGAGGGGTGGGGGCGCCGGCGGCCGGCCAGCCATGGTGGCGGCGGCGTCGGGCAGAGGAAGGAGATGGAGAGGAGAGACCTAGGCTAATACCATGCTAGAGTGGAATAAACTCAGTTGATTCCTCCAAACCCTAGAAGAGTGGGATATATAGTATACAGTACATGAGCCTCATAGATGGGCATGGGCCAAGACACACATACACCAACAGTCACGAGAAGGGACCTACCGTTGTCTTAACTTCTGATGCCTGTGCCGCCCAGAGTGGTTAGGGTTAATGTTGGCTGGGGGCTGGTGACCCTAAAGCTCTGGCCACTGGAGGTGGCCGCACTGAGGGGTGATGGGTGGACGGTGGGAAGAGTTGGCAGCGGGGATTGCATGGTCGAAGTGGTTATCCTGGTGGTAGCGAAGGTGGCAATGTGTCGCTGGAGCTGGATGGGAGGCAGCGGTGGGGGGGGGGGGGGGGGGGGGAGCATGGGCTGGATTGGAAGAAGAGGTGCATGGTGGCTCTGCCTGGTAGCGGGGGGCAGCTCCCGCATACGAGCCGGTGCCAGGAATGTTCCCGCGAGGCAGAGGGACAGGAGGGCAGTGGTGATGCGTTTGTGGAGGTGGATGCAGTGGGAGGGAAGGGCGATGGTGCGCTGTAGACACGTGGAGGTAGGGCTAGGACCGCTGGATTCAATGCGAGCTGACGGCTTTGTTCTAATGGGTGTTAATCATGGACCACAGAGCAATGCCATGGGTGGATACAATGTTTAAGGTGTGTGCCCATATTGGCACCAAATCTGCACTGATTGTATGTGGGTGTTAGATACTATTATTATAATTCTTCAATATATCCTTTCTTATGTTACAATTTTTACAACCATGATTTTACTTTTTCACTTTTGCTTGGAACTTGAAAGCTCCAATATGTCTGATGTGGCCATCTGTTTGGCAGGGACACATTGAGTATTGAAGTGGATGATCTTAGGGATCAGCACAGAGTGCTAAATGAGGATTTGTCAAGTGCTCAGGTGAGATGGCACACTGCTCGAGAAGAGAAGATAAAAGCTTCAAACATATTGGATGGATTCAGAAAAGCTGAAAAAGAATTGTTGCATCTAGCTGAGGAAAAAGAACAACTGAGCATAGAAAAGAAGGTACTCACTGCTTCTTTTTATGTGCAATGTCGGTATGGGTTTGACTACTATTTTCTCTTTTTATGTGCAATGTCGGTATTAGAGTTACCATGTGGGCAAGCTTAGACAAGGTTGCCCGTTGACCACTGCAGTTATACAGAGCTGACTAGTAGCCACACCAAGGGGCTGGGAAGAAGAATACGGACTAGATTGGTTTCTTTCTTTAATAAAACCATGTGAAGCTCTCTTAATATATTCAACCCTAACAACTTGAAGCTAACTTGATATTACGCAAACAGTAATGTTGGAGCCTTATATCTGAGACAATCTTGGGCACTGCTGCATGATGCAGTAATTAACAGCAAAGGTGTGTCATGTCCTAGATTATGATAGGGCTCATTTTTTACAGTTAGACCTCTTTCTGTCTGTCTAGCATATGACTATGTGCCCAAACTTTTTCCTTATGCATCTTTGACACACCCTTTCCTTAGCATTGTGATGTGGTGATCTGACTTTGTCTTGTCCACTGAATGTCATGACCATACTAATACTTGAGGTCACTTTGTGCCCTGCCTTTTTTTTGTTACATTTGTTACTGTCAGTTTTGAATTGCATATTCTTATTAATCTCATTGTTTCCTGTAGTACACCTTTGTTCTGTCGTTTTGCATCAATACCATTGTAGTTCTTGTACTTGCACATGTTGGTATAATACATGTCAACTGTTTTATTTCTTGTTGATTCAGCTTTTAGAAGAGTCTCTTGGTCCATTGTCTAAAGAGAAAGATAGCTTGTTGCAAGAGTATAATGCTTTGAAGCAACGGTTTGATGAAGAATATCATCGTCTGGCAGAAAAAAAAAGGGACTTCCAGCAAGAACTTGATGCACTCGGAAGACTGAATATGAAGATCAAAGAGTACTATCTCTTTCGATTCTGCTTTTCACTTCTCCATATACTGCTTAGCTGTAACCCAAAACTTCCTCTCAGGTACTTGGATTCCAAGAAAGTGGAAAAGCTTAATGACTTGCAGGAAAAGCATTCTCTTTTCCAATCTCAGTTACTAGATTGTGAGGCAAGAAAGCAAGACATATCAGCCGAGTTAAACAAGAGCAAAGAACTACTGCAGGGTCAGGGCCAGTTGAAAAGAAACATTGATGACAACCTCAACTACAGGAAAACAAAGGTTGAAGTGGATCGACTTACTCGTGATATAGAGTCACTTGAAGAGAGAATGCTTTCAATAGGCAGCTCGTCTACTATAGAAGCTGATCTGAAGCGGCATTCTCAAGAAAGAGAGAGGCTTAATTCAGAGGTATTGTCTATTTGCAGTAATTAATTAAGAAAAGTAGCTGCCTCTGATATGATGCATAATCGTCTTGCTATACTTCTGTAAAACATGCTATTTGGTATGTGGAGTGAAAAAAATTGATTATGATTTACTTGTTTAAACTGGACATCATGAAATCGTTCTGCATGGATGTTTGTAGTTTAACAGGAGCCAAGGAACCCTTTCGGTTTATCAAAGTAATATTTCAAAGCACAAGCAAGAGCTTAAACAGACACAGTACAAAGATATCGAGAAGAGATATACTAATCAACTTCTCCAACTTAAGGTAGATGGCATGGTATTTCAGTTTATGTTTCTGTGGCTCCAATATTTTTTATTGATCTAAAAGCTGCTGTGATCACAGACAACTGAAATGGCAAACAAGGACTTGGACAGATATTATGCTGCTTTAGACAAGTAAGTACCTTGTGGCATCATTACATCCTATATATTTCTCCAATAATTTCACTGATTTCCTGAACATTGTTTGTTTCACTTAAATAAGCTCTTTATTTTTGCTCCTTGTGTTGAAGATTAGCATCCTTTCCTTCTAAGTAGCGATAGGTGGAAAATATATAATTTACACCAATTACACTAAATCTTATTCCCCAAAGCATAGATAAACTTGTTTTTCTCTCGTAGTAGCAATAGGCTTCAATATGTGATTTACACCAACAGTCCTATTGCCTAAAAATAAATAAATGTTCTATTGTTGGAAAATTCTTGGTTGGCATACTAGTCATGTATTGTGTATGCTGAAACGTGATGAAAATCTAAAACAGTGCGGTCTTATTAACATTTCATGCTAACTGAAACACCTAACTACATATTAGGAACACATGAAAGACAATTGATAGTCCTGTTGCCCTGTGTGCTAGATTTGATATAAAGCAAACAGAATATGGATGTAGAATTGTGGTACTAAGTACTTGAGGTGGATGATGTACTACCAACTTTGGCTTTTGGGGCACCTATAGTGTTTGAGGTATCCATTTTCCCTACGTGCCAAGCAGTGGTACCACTCTTGAAATTCCGTCCTGCTGAATGAACCAAACTGTCTGGAGAATACACTAGAGATTAACGGGTGCTATATGGTCTTATCGGATTGATCACATTGTGGAGAACAAGCAGGGTGTACCCACACCTGGCAAGCCTATCAGCTGTGCAGCACCTGTTAAGAATAGCCAACCATCCAAATGACTTGCAGCACAAAGGTGCCCACAATTTCGAAATCCTTTTACAAGGAGCAAACCTGATTTTGCCCACAAATAACACCTTGTATGCCGGCTTGCAGTAGTAAGTCTCGGATGCAGATAACGTCCACACATGGTGATCTTGCATATACAAGGGTTCTCCTTCCAATAAACCCCATACTTGCAGATATTCCACAATTACTTGTATTAACATGGGCCCTTGATCAGTGACCCAGTGGTAATTAACCATTATATGGTTTGACTTGTACCATTCAGAAAGTGAACCCTTCACTCTTTTTCTTGCGTCTCTATAAGCCAATTGTTTCACATTTCATTTTTCCAATATCTGTTATAATATATTAAGTTTGAGTCGCGATGTATCAAATGTTCAAATGTAGGGCCATATTGGCGCAGGCTGATTAATAACTGTTGAAATCAAATGGTAGATTTAGTTTCCTCAATGTTTCATCAATAAGGGTACCATTTTTTTTCTCAAACTACGCAGGAGAGCTGCGTGTCATTTCATTAAGGTAGAGAAAAGGGTACACGAATATGGCCAAACCCTTACTTGAGTACAAGAGACCCCACACACACCTACACTAATAACAACAAACTAACAAACTGACGCGCCACAAAGACAACACAAAAACAACCAGCGACCTCAAGAGCCTAAGTGCCCAAGGTCGGCAACCGGACCAGAAGTTCCTGAAGTTTCTTAGCTCCTGCACTACACCAGAGATTGCCTTCAGTGCAAACAGCCTTTAGAATCGCCTGGAGACAAGGCCTAGCATTGTCAAACACACATGCATTCCTCTGTTTCCAGACCTCCCAAGCCACTAGGATTATCAGCGAGTTTAGGCCTTTCCTCACTTCCTTGGGCACCATTGAGATTGCCCACCACCACCACCATTTGGAGAACTGAGATACAGAAGGATCTGGTGTTAACAAATTGAGGCCTAGCCGCTGGAAGATCAAGTGCCACACTTGTCGAGTGAAGACACACCCAACCAACAGATGGTGGATGGTCTCTTCAGCCTGATCACACCGACAAGTCTCAGGATGCGCTAATCCCCTTTTTTTGAGACGATCAGCCGTCCAACATCGATTATGAAAGACCAACCAGATGAAGAACTTGCACCGGGGAGGTGTCCAACTCTTCCATATCCTTCTCCAGGGACCAAATTTAATGGTTCCACAAAAGAATGCATCATAGGCAGATTTACTAGAGTACACCCCAGACTCAGTTAGCTTCCAGGTATATTGATCTGGCACTTGTTGCTGTAGAACCATTCTGTCGACAAAACCCCATAACTGAAGGTATTCTATTGGAAGACCAGCCTTAAAGGGTCAGTTTTTTCCGCCCACAGCCAACGGATCCTTAGAGCACTACCAAAAAGCTCCAGACTGTGAATGCCAAGACCGCCATATTGGAGAGGCCGCTGCACTTTTTCCCATGCCACCAAACAACAGTCACCATTGGCTGGTTCCCTTCCTTTCCAGAGAAAACCCCTTCTTCTCTTATCAATAGCTTTGAGAACCCACTTTGGCAAGTCCATAGCAATTAACAAATAAATGGGAGCGGCTGTCAAAACTACTCGAACCATCACCAAGCTCCCCACTCTGTTCATTAAGGAGGCCTTCCATCGAGGGAGATATTCTGCCACTTTATCAACCAGAGGCAGCAGCACCTCTTTAGTTGGCTTGCCAATTGTGAGAGGCAGTCCAAGATAAGTACATGGAAACTCCTTGATGGAACAAGAGAGTATATCAGCTGTGAGGGCCAACTCCTCATTCGAGCAATGGATAGGAGACACTGAGCTTTTGGACAGGTTGGTTTGTAGTCCCGAGGCGTGCCCAAAAACATCAAGAAGCCGACCAACCACAAGCAAATCCTCCCGCATAGGCCTTAGAAAAATCACTGCATCATCAGCGTAGAAGGAAACCCGATCCCTGGCTTGGAAGGCCAAAGGCCTGAGCATCTGCTCCCTTGTAGCAAACTCAACCATAGCATTCAGGACAATGATGAATAACATAGGGGAAAGGGGGTCTCCTTGCCTCAGACTGCGCCGGTGGAGAACTCTCCCCCGGCTCTCCATTCACCAGAACTTGAGTGGAGGAAGTAGACAACAGTAGGCATATAAGGTCAAGCCACCTCTGTCCAAACCCCACACGTCTAAGGATTTCCAGCATAAAAGACCAAGAAACCGAGTCAAAAGCTTTAGATATGTCAAGCTTGAGGAGGATATGAGCTTCTTTTTTCTTGTTCTTGTGCAAGGTTTTAACCATCTGCTGAACAAACAGGAAGTTATCATGCATTTTCCTTCCCTTCACAAAAGCACTCTGACTTGCAGAAACCAGAGTAGGTAGAATAGTGGCCAAACGGTTTGCTAAAATTTTGGCCACTAACTTAGCGAAGCTGTGGACCAAACTGATGGGCCGAAAATCCTTCACCTGGGAAGCATCTTGTTTCTTCGGCAATTCTGATTATTAGATGCATGTTGTTCCCCTTGCAAATCCTCTTTTAGTAGTTATCTGAAAATTTTCATAAACAACATGCTCACATTTTCTGCCAGGGCTCTCATGCGGTTCCACACTATGAAGATGGAGGAGATAAACAAAATAATCAAGGAACTGTGGCAGCAGACATATAGAGGGCAAGATATCGATTACATAAGCATCAATTCTGATTCTGAGGGTGCTGGCACTCGATCATACAGCTACCGTGTATGTTAAACTAGTTATCCCTCAAGTAAAACCACTTTCTTGAATTTCTGTTTCTTATTCCTGCACTATCTTAGGTGGTTATGCAAACGGGTGATGCTGAGTTAGAAATGCGAGGGCGGTGCAGTGCTGGTCAGAAGGTAAAATTTTATGTCTTAATGAAGTTCAACTGTGTATCATCTGATTTGTTGTCATGTTTTTATCAAAAGGCTTTGTTGTATATTCTCCTAACCTTTTTCAGTAAACAGAGCCACAACTTACATTTTATCTGCACTCATCTTCAGGTGCTTGCTTCTCTTATAATCAGACTAGCACTGGCAGAAACATTCTGTCTGAACTGTGGCATATTGGCTTTGGATGAGCCAACTACGAATCTAGATGGCCCAAATGCAGAGAGCCTTGCTGCTGCACTGTTGAGGTACTGCTTTAGGCAACAATATCGTATTATCACCATCAGGTGGAGTTTCTAACTGAACTGAATCTCTCTCAGAATAATGGAGGCCAGGAAAGGGCAGGAGAACTTCCAGCTTATTGTAATCACTCATGATGAGAGGTTCGCCCATCTTATTGGTCAAAGGCAGCTTGCAGAGAAGTACTATCGAGTCTCCAAGGATGAAAAGTAAGTAGAGCCTCTGTTTATCTTGATCCTTCAATTCGTACATTGTTGTGTCGCCGAACCATCAGCTTTCCTAATAATTTGATAATGGGAACAAATAGTTGATGTGGAAACGTACTAACTGATTCCACGTTTGATCAAACCATGCAGCCAGCACAGCATAATTGAAGCCCAAGAGATATTTGACTGAAGCCGATTCTTGGAGGCGTATGGAGTACATATATTTCCAACCCAGTGCAGTTAATTTATGCCAAGGATTGGTGCCAAAACAAGGCTAAGAATGGAGAATTAAGGAGCTTTAGGATGTGACAATCAACTTGCTAGTTTGGCTGCGTGAAGCCTGTCCTTTATTGTATATAATAATCTAGGTAGAGGATGGACTTTATGCACCGAGTGCTGCTGCTTACAAGTGCCCAACCATTTAAGAACACAGCAATTTAATGTGTCTATCCTTTTTCTTGTGGATGTGACGAGTAATTCGGTTAGAGCCTTTCTAGTTTGAATACATGTACATGCTGATTCTATGATAAGAGAGAAGAAAGCGACGACTTGATGCCACACGCGTTGGAGCTTTCCCCCTCTCTTTTTTTTTGTTTCTGTTAAAGAAGGCAAAAAGACCTTCAGTTTTGACCTCATCAAGACAGCAGCCTTGAGATGAAAGCTATTGGTTATTGCCATGGTTATGGCCATGAAAGCCATTAGTAGAAGAACATGAAGAGTCTCCACTAAACCTTTCTAATGGCTGGTGCAATGAAGATTGTATAGTGCTAAACAATCATGTAATTCACTCAATGTTGAGGCTCTTGAGTTACCATGTAATCTCTCTATAAATAGAGAGCTATGAGATCAATGGAATACACCAATTCACCTATCTACAGTACTCTCTTGTTTACATTTCATACTCTAACATGTTATCAGCAGCTCTACTTGTGACCAAGAGAGAAGAGGTCAGGAACATCACCAGCACTCGGTAAGATGGCTCGTCAATTCCCTGTTCGCGCTGGTTCCCTTCCCCGCAACCTCCTCGCTCGTCAACTTCGCCGCTTCATGCACGATCAAGTTGACTCGCTCCTTCGGGCCCCCGTGCGCCGTCTTCGACGTGGCAGGGGCTGTGGTGCTGGCTTTGCTGGCCATGGCCCCCCCGGTCTTCTTCCTCAGAAGGACGACGCCACGCCAATGGCGCTCCTGCCCGCAGAGCCTCTCCAACAGTCAGCAGCAACTCCGGTGATCTTGCTGCTCGGCGTGGACCACCAGCAATGCCGGACACTTGCACTGCACCAGAACGCATTCTGGTGGAGTCTCCGCGCCACTGTGACTCCCATGGTTGGACCGCAAGGCTGCGGCTGCAGCTCGACAGCCTGCCACAGCAGGTGCCCGACATGGTGACCTCCTACTGCCCGCGTCACGGCTGGACCAACTACGCCCGCCGCGATGGCCCTTCCTCCGAAGGGCACGCCTTCGCCATGGCTCCACAGCGTCGTGCTGCCACTCCACCCTCTTCACCGGATTACTCATTGTCGACAACTCTGCCCTCCCCGACATCGGTCGCGCCGCCGGAGTTCCTCCTCAGAGGCACCATCGCCGCGCGCCGCGGAGCCCCACCTCTATACATCAGCACAAGTGGGGGCTCGAGCAGCGCGGTCGTAGCAATGCCGCCCGTCTTCGCCGGGCCCGAGCGTGCCCCTCCACCGCCACCGCTGACTCAGGCGGCCCTTAGGCTCCCTGGCCGTCCGACCGCATCTGCGGCGGCCAACGCGCGCCCCGGCCTTCGGCGCATCATCCAGACCGGGCATGTCCCGGCCGGAAGCTCCACCGGCGGCGAAGGCCGCCGTCCCCCACCCTCGGGTGCGGGGGAGGCCTAGGCGCGCGCGCGACGAAGGGGCCCAGGGGGAGGGGGAGCACGAGCACGGAGGCGGGGTCGACGACGGCGCACCAGCGGCAGCAGCAACTCCAGGCGACGGCGGCCGGCGCACTAGCGGCGGACGGCGACTCCAGGCGGCGGCGACGGGTGCGGGTTAGGGTTACCCTAACCCCCGACTTGGCCGCTTATATGCGGCGCGCTAGGCAGGCCTGCTAGGCCGGTTTCACCGGCCCACCAGCCCAAGCCGCCCCGCGCCCTGCCCTCCAAACCCCCTAGGCCCAAATGATAGTTTCGGCCCACTGCCCAATCAATTTTGTTTTCCAATTTTCAGAAGTTAATTTCCACCGAAATTTTACATTCTAGTCCCTGGACTTTGGTCGTTTTACATTCCGCAGATACACTGTGATGAATAAATGTTATATTCGGCACTTGCATTTCCATGTATTTCATTTTACAAGTTTATTACTTTGCAAAATTTAATTTTCTTGTCCTATTTCAATTATTTTTAATGCAATATTATCTCTAAATTGAAAAAAAATTCTTAGAAGTTTGGGATTATACGGATCTTCGCATACCTCAGTATAGCGCTTATCCCTCGAACCTAGAATTACTTTTGGCACACGCTAACAAAATTCCTCTATTCCTTTACCAAAGTTGGTCATATAAAAAAGTGGAATTCAAAACCACTGAGGGACCTACACTATTTTGAATAGTGATTACCCGATTATGATTCTTATATTATGGAAAATTGAATATCGAGCTATTTTATCATACGACATCCACAAGATATCCAATTTATTGAGATTGTTTATTTACTTATTCAAATTCATTTTTGAATTCATGTAAAATTGTATTAAAACAAAAATGCCATAATTTCTCAACATTTTTGGCAATCCCAATGTAGGTGAGATGACGAAAAAATAGTTCGATGAACTTGCTCTTGATGGTTCAAATTTTCCTACATGGGCGATGGATATCAAAGTGCAACTGTGGACTGAAGGACTATACCGATGTATAGATGAAACAGCAGGAGGAGGCGTTACCCCCTCTAACATGTCCAAATACTTCGCCTTAAAAGTGATAAGGCAACATATCCATCAGGATTTGAAAATAGAGTACAACAATGAGGATGACCCACTTGCTTTGTGGACAGCTCTTAAAGATCGATATGAACAGCATAAAAAGATTATCCTCCCTACGGCAACGCATGAGTGGAATCACTTACGTATACAGGATTTCAAAACTGTAGACGGATATAACCATGCTGTTCATATGATATGCTCCAGGCTCCGGTTTTGTGAGAAAGAACCTTCTCACGAGGAGAAAATTGAGAAAACTCTTTCTACAATGCTCCTATCAGAAAGAATCATTACTCAACAATACTGGGAGAAGAATTTCACAGTCTACTCTGCACTCATTCAAACGTTAAAACAGGCAGAAAAGAACCATGAGCTCACTGTGTGGAACTCATCCCAACGCCCGTTGGGTACTCTTCCTCTGCATGAAGTACATGCGAATGAGCAGAAAAATGGACCTAATGGAACAAAACAGACTGGAAATCCTTCAAGCCAAGGGAAGCGCAAGAGAGCCAAAAAGCCACGAGGAAAATTTCCTAAGGGGAAAGGCATTTCTAAGCAGAAAAATGATAGTGGCACCAAGATCGCCTGTTTTAGGTGTGGGTGCAACAATCATATCACTAAGAAATGCAGGACTCCTAAACATCTGGCTGAACTATACATGAAGTCCATGGGTCGTACATCGAACACCCAGAAGTTTGAAGCTCAGTTCACCTCTCAAGTGCTGGAGACCGAAGCTATGGACCCTATCCCTGATGGAGCGGGAACAAGCAACACCAAGACTCCGCTAAATGAAGAGGATGACTCTCTGGACATCGACAACATGCTCGTGGAATTCGCTTCCAACGACATATTTGGAGACCTCAACTAGGCTCCATAGAATTAGATTTTAAATTTTGCAAATAAAGTACTTGTATAAGAAACATGATGTTGCTACATTTTATCGGTTGTAATAATGCACTTACTATCTTAATATATTTTATGTGCCTTCTATATTTCTGCATTATTTTTATGAGTTTAAATTTTGCATTATATAGATTGTTACGGGAGTCAATCCAATGGAAGAAGAGATGTGCCTAGTGGACAGTTGTACCACTAACACTATACTTAGGGAAGTCAAATTTTTCCAAACTCTCACAAAGAGAGAAGGGCAAGTTTTGACCATCGCGGGACGCGATGCTATTATTGTTGGTTCTGGAAGAGCCACTATCATACTCCCAATGGGTACACAAGTAAATATCGAGGAAGCATTATCGTATCCTGATTCAATACGTACCCTACTAAGTTATAGAGATATCCGAAACAATGGGATTCATGTGGAAACACATGCGGAAAACAATGAGGAGTTCCTCCTCTTGACCAAAGACACTGGATATGGCAAACAAACACTAGAAAAAAGGTGTCTTCTCTCCGATCTGGATTGTACTACACATATATCAAACCCGTACCACACGTTGCATACAAGGTGATTTTTCAGAATGTGGATACATTCAAAACTTGGCATGAACGCCTTGGCCATCCTGGCATCGGGATGATGAGAAAGATCATAGGCAATTCAAGTGGACATGGTATGAGCGACCGAAAATTCCCAGAATCCTTAGATTTTATGTGCACCTCATGTGCAACTAGTAAACTAATTTTGAGACCCTCACATCTCAAAATAAAAACTGAACCACTCAAGTTCCTTGAACGCATTCAAGGTGACATATGCGGTCCCATTCAACCTTTGTCTGGACCATTTAGGTACTTCATGGTCTTAATAGATGCATCCAAAAGATGGTCTCATGTGTGTCTATTATTGACACGGAACCATGTCTTCGCAAAATTGATTGCACAAGTCATCAGACTTAAAGCCAGTCAACCTGAACACCAGATAAAATCTATCAGATTAGATAATGCTGCAGAATTTTCTTCCAAAGCATTCAATGATTATTGTATGGCCTTAGGAATTGAAGTCCAACATTCTGTACCATATGTTCATACTCAGAATGGTTTAGCTGAATCTCTCATCAAGAGAATAAAGCTCATTGCCAGACCACTATTGCAAGATTGTAACCTACCAACCTCATGTTGGGGTCACGCAGTGTTACACGTTGGTGACCTAATACGATTGCGTCCAACTGCATACCATACAGCTTCCCCGTTGCAATTGGTTCGTGGTGATCCTCCTAGTATTTCCCATCTGCGGAAATTCGGTTGCGCCGTATACGTACCGATCTCACCACCAAAGCGTACATCAATGGGCCCTCACGGGAAAATGGGGATCTACGTGGGGTATTTATCTCCGTCGATCATTAAATACCTGGAGCCCCTTACAGGGGATTTACTCACAGCCCGGTTCGCTGATTGTATCTTCAATGAAGAACATTTCCCTTACAGTATCACACTGAATGCCCGAAAATAAATTGGGATGCCATAGACACCCTAAAGGAGGATCCTCGTACCTCAAAATCTGAACTTCAAGTTCAAAGGATCATTAATTTGCAGAATGCTACAAATACTTTGCCAGACTCGTTTACTGTGAGCAAAAGTGTCACTAAATCATATATTCCCGCAAGGAATGTGCCGAAAAGAATAGAGGTACCAAATAAAACTATTCAACTCCCTCCCTCAAAAGAGAGTGGGAGAAGTACGACAAATCCTCGCAAGCGCACGAGGAAACAGAGGAATGAATCCTCTGACACAGTAAATAAAACTCAACCTCAAGTTGAAACACACCGAGTGGATTTGCACAATCCACCTCCCACATAAACGGTGCACTCAATTTCTGATGATGGGACATTGGAACGCCCTAACGCGGTCGTATTGGGAAATACCGAGCCGTCATCAAGGGTAAATGAAATTTCCATAAACTACGTTGATTCTGGAGAATCATTCGATCGTAAGACTACAATTGTCGACACATACTTTGCCTCATCAGTTACAGACGCCATCCAAAATGATCCAGATCCAAAATCCATGGTAGAGTGCAAACAACGCTCGGACTGGAACAAGTGGAAGGAAGCAATTGAAGCAGAGTTAGCTTCCCTAAATAAAAGAGAGGTATTCTCATCAGTGATACCTACACCTCCAAAAACCTTCCCTGTGGGTTTCAAATGGGTCTTCATCTGGAAACGAAATGAGGAAAATGAGGTGGTGAGATATAAGGCGAGGCTTGTAGCACAAGGGTTCATGCAGAGGCCCGACATTGATTTCAATGAAACATATTCTCCGGACATGAGTGGAATTACGTTCCGATAATATCTTTGGAAATTCAAAAGCATCTATCTATGCAGTTGATGGATGTCGTGACCGCATACTTATATGGGTCACTAGATTCGGACATATATATGAAGGTCCCAGATGGGATTCCTATACCGAATGGAAACGCAAATCGAAACATGTATTGTGTAAAACTCAAAAGATCACTCTATGGTCTTAAACAGTCGGGAAGAATGTGGTACAGCCGGCTGAGTGAGTACCTTCTACAGAAGGGTTACTCCAATAATGATGATTGTCCATGCGTCTTTATCAAAAGATCACCCACGGGATTTTGTATCATATCAGTGTATGTAGATGATTTGAATATCATTGGCAACACACAAGATATTGACGAAGCCCGCAATCATCTCAAAACGGAGTTTGAGATGAAGGATTTGGGTAAAACCAGATTTTGCTTAGGTTTACAAATCGAGCACCTTCACTCAGGAATTCTAGTGCATCAATCTGTTTATGTCCAGAAATTATTGGAGAAATTCAATATGGACAAAGCTAATCCAAGTAAGACCCCCATGGTGGTTCGATCTCTCGAAAAAGAAAAGGATATTTTCCAACCACGGGAGGAAGGAGAAGAGATATTGGGATCAGAGTTCCCTTATCTCAGTCTCATCAGAGCACTAATGTACCTTGCAAACAGTACCAGGCCTGACATTGCATTTGCAGTGAATCTGTTAGCAAGATATAGTGCTGCCCCAACTAAGCGTCATTGGATCGGAGGAAAACAAATCCTTAGGTACTTAAATGGCACTAGAGATCTTGGCTTATTCTTTCAGAAAACCAATGATCCTAACTTAATTGGATACACTGATGCTGGCTATATGTCTGATCCCCACAATGCCAGATCACAAATGAGTTTTGTATTCCTTCATGGAGGAACAACCATATCATGGAAGTCATCTAAACAGACATTAGTGGCTACCTCCACAAATCATTCTGAGATAATTGCACTATTTGAGGCATCACGTGAATGTGTGTGGCTCCGCAGAATGATAAACCACATTGAGCAATCATGTGGCATTGGTTCTTTGGAATCACCTACCATTATCTATGAAGATAATGCTGCTTGTATTACACAAATGCAAACGGGTTACATCAAGAGCAATATCACCAAACAAATGGCTCCTAAGTTGTTTCATCCCCATGAGCTTCAGCAAAGTGGAGAAATAAACATCCTACAAACAAAGTCTTGCGATAATCTGGCAGATCTCTTCACTAAATCCCTACCTACCTCCTCGTTCGAGAAATGTGTCAAGGGAATTTGTATGAGACAGCTCAGAGACTTGCAAGCTTCAGGGGGAGAATCTCTGAATGATGGATCCTATTAAACGCATCACATTGTGTCATTTTCTTTTATGAGTTTTACCATCAGGTTTTCTCATACAAAGTTTTTATGATACAATGATTAATTCAAGCATATGCCTTATCTCATGTTTTCTCCAACGAGGTTTTTCTAGGGATACAACAAGGCATAAATCACTCATTGAACCTTACAGGTTTATCACCACACATATCATTCCTATTTTTTTCCCACAGGGTTTTTAAAGGAACTAAATAACATATTGATCTCAAGATGGACTCGATCAAAAGGGGGAGTGTTAAGAAGGCAAAAAGACCTTCAGTTTTGACCTCATCAAGACAGCAGCCTTGAGATGAAAGCTATTGGTTATTGCCATGGTTATGGCCATGAAAGCCATTAGTAGAAGAACATGAAGAGTCTCCACTAAACCTTTCTAATGGCTGGTGCAGTGAAGATTGTATAGTGCTAAACAATCATGTAATTCACTCAATGTTGAGGCTCTTGAGTTACCATGTAATCTCTCTATAACTAGAGAGCTATGAGATCAATGGAATACACCAATTCACCTATCTACAGTACTCTCTTGTTTACATTCCATACTCTAACAGTTTCTATTACACGCGTTGATCGGTCATCTAGGTAGTTGCCTCTTTAGACGACAGATCCATCATCCATGTACGTCACAAGACCAAGATTAGTTCTCCCCTCCGTTCCCAAAGAGTAAATTCCCTTAGGGTCCGTTTGGATATCTAAAATTGAAAGTCATTCCAGTAATCAGATACAATAGAAAATGGATTACATAGAATCCGATTCAATTCAATTTTTATGTTTGGATATATATCTAATCATTTTTCATGAATCAAATGTCATATCGTGTTTGAATGACTAAACATAGAATCTTTTTAATCAATGCATTCTCTTCAAACAACTCTCTAAACACACGCTCTCTTCTACTCTCTCTTCTACCCTCTCTACTACTCTTTCTCTCTCTCTACTCTCTCTTCTACTCTTTGTCTCTTTCTCTCTTCTACTCTCTCTACTCTCTCTTATACTCTTTCTCTCTCTACACACTCTCTCTTCTAATCTCTCTACACACTCTCTCTGTACACAAAAAACACAACATGATACAAAACACAACATGATACAAAAAAACACACTGAAACACACAGCATCAGCTTGCAGCCCAAATTTCTCTAGCTTTTCTGATCTCTCTATCTCTCTAAATTTTCTGTTTCTCTCTCTAGTTGTTCTGTTTGTTAAAATACAGAAAACACCTTTCATGATTTATGATCTCCGACGCTACTAATATCATCAGATAATGAACCAAACTGAATATGCAGCCATCTATCATAGATTATAGAAATTTAGATAGCAAATATTTCTTGGGATGGACACCAAGAACATACAGGAATAAAAGTACTACACACATAGACTTGGTAGCAGTTTAGGTTTACAACACAGGTATAGACTTCAAATGCTAACAAGCATGACAGATCCAAGTTTCATAATATTAGCCATCACCTTGACATAATTTATAGAAAGAAAACTAGAGTTCCTTCACTTGTTAAGTTGCTTCATCAACCATCTCTTTCTCATCATTATAGGAAGTGCCAGCAGAGACTCATATTTGCGTGCATCACCAGTCAGAATGTCAAACAAGTCCTGCAAAGTATCTTCTTCTATTCCCTCCACCTCATTCAGTGTGTTGAGAATTTCCTTCGATATCGGAGGCTTAGGTGCATCATCTTTTAGAGCTTCAGCAAACTTGTCCAGCTTTTCAGCCATCATTGATGTGAACGAATCACCAGATCGCTACCTCTTCAACCCCACTGAAGTCGCCGAGGAGGTTGGTTCTTTGCTGTCACTCCCTTCCTTGCTCATCTCTTTTGAGCTCTCAGCTGCAGTCTTTGTAGCAACACCGGTTGCATGGTCTTTACCATAGACCAAGCTAATGGAGTCCCAGTATAATACAACCTTGTGCCTACATGGAGCAGCTTCTTTATTTTTTTGCAAAAATAATATGGTGAGGGACAGAGCTACAAAACAAGCTAACAGACTTCTAAACAAAATAATATGGGAAGGCTTGGAGTATACGCCTGCTTTCTCTGGCCACTAAAACAAGCTAACAGAGCAAAACAAGCTAACAGACCATAATAGCCGATCACTACTACCATAGAGACCCTAGCAAATAATACCACATCCTGTGGATGAGAGCAAAGGACTCAGCTACCACTACTCCCTGAAGATTAGGACACTCTAACAAGCTAACAGACTTCAGAACAGATGCATAAAACAAAAGACTTGATCTTAGACTCTGAAACTAAACAACAGGTCAAGGATTAAACCATAAAATCAAACATGGCTCATTTCATGAGTAGTGTTCCCATGTCCCAAGAGTCAAGACCAATTTATGACTTTTACTAAACCACGAAACCTCGACCATTTTACTAATAAAGTGGTGATGATTAATTGACACTGAGAACTCCAATTGAGAAAATAACAGCAGTAAACATAATTATTGTGCATATCAGCAAGATGCAGTTATCATAGCTATTGTGCACTTCCACTTACCTCAACATATGCTTCCCAGGAAGAATCACTATCAACATAAAGTTTATTCTTGCTCCAATCCCAGCCAAAGCCACTGGTTGCAAGGATTCCATTGATGATATTGCTGTGCTTATCAAAGGTCTTGCACCTAGATGAGATGTTGTCTTTTGTGATAGTAACATTGCATTTCTCTTTCATATTTTTTATTGTTGCAGTATAAACATGAGCCTTCCACCCATTTTGGCACTTGTCACCCCTGTTATAGTATTCCACAAAGGTGTCCAGGAACACCTTGTCCATCTCACCATTCCAAGCAACATAAGTCCTGCCTGAGCCTGACTTCTTGCACTTGTACATGTCCTGTTCAAAAAAATTACAAGGATGTTAGTTAAGCATTAGGGAGCATATAAAATCTGCAGTACAGACAGGCAGTAGCAAATTGGTTTGCTGAAAAAAGGGAAAAGATCTTGGCATGAGTATGCATCATACTGAATCAAACAGTTGTGCAAGACCATGGGGATTCTATGACAACAAGACATGCATGGTTGAACTGAAAACATGTCAGGAAATATTATAGGGTAGCCTCCATGCCATACCCAAAGCACCCAATCAATTCTCACCAATTCAGCAAAGCACACCTCCTAATCAACATAAATGATACTAGCAGACATCGCAGTTATCTCCTAGCAAATATTTTTCTTCACAAACATATACAAAATGTCTTATATGTCATGCCAATTTTTCTCTGCTAATCAACAGATCCTAAATTTTTTGTGATACAATATGTATGTATTGCTTTCATACCTCGCCATGATTAAGGATTTGGGGCAGATTGGATGATGGAAGAGGGGGAGTCTATACCTGGGCTAGGGAACCGGCCTGCAAGAGTGTCGATTAGGTGTCTAGCAGGGTTGCGCCGCGGAGGACAACAGGGGCCATAGACGGGTGCCGCCGGAGGAGCCTTTAGGAAGTTGATGATCCTGCCGACACAAAACATCAAGTTGTCAACACGTTTTAAGTCAATCCATAATCACAGAAAATATACTAATATGCCTAGATCGGATATCTCATAACAACAGAAGAACAAATCTCAAAAAATGAGGAGGTTTCTATCAGCTTATCAAGGAAATGTTAAGTGTTAATTTACTAGAATTGGCACAATATATTAAAAATGAACCAAACTGAAAACTAAAGCCACTTTTATTTAACTAGTCAAAAAGTTAGCATTAGCATTCAGTGCTGAACTAGCAGGTAGGAGCAAAACTCGGTCAAAATGAACAGATACGCAAGCACATCTGCTTAGGTGGGTGGCCATTATGGTCAGTAGTGTAGTACTCCTAATTAACCTATCACATACACATGCAGTCAAGGATAGTGCTGGAAGGGAACGAGATGTTATCTTACCAGACGGGCTCGAACGGATCTGTCGGTGTTTGGTTTGCTACAACCAGAAAAGGAAGGGGCAGGAGATCCAATCCTCTCCCCACCAGTCTCCTGTGCAGTGCAGTCGTGCATATCCAGGAGTTGTTGGAGCGCTCGGGGAGGACTGAGGATGCCAGCCTCCCTTCTCGATTTGACGTGAGGAAGAAGCGGGAGGAGCGAAAAGTCCCTCCTCGATCCAAAGTGGGTTGGGGAGGCAGCGCTAGGGAACCCTAGCCGCTATGGCTTCGAGTGGAGGAGGAGCTCTAGACGGGGAGGGGCGGAGGCGAGCGAGACAGGCTGCAATGAGCCCGGAGGCGAATCGTTTTTCATATTTCAGGCTAGGAATTTGGCACAGGCCATCGTTTCAGGCTTGGAAATTAGGGGAATGTCACTTTCTATTTCCATGTGACAGCCAAACAGCCCAGCCCAGGAAGAGATTCTAATTCGGGCTGATTCCGACGAAACAAACATGCCCTAAGTGCCACTAAAATTTCTCCCCTCAAATTCCATCAGTGCCACTAAAATTTATATAGATTCTTTCGATGCCATTGAAATTTCTTATTTTCCTTTACCAGTCTCCTCTGTTATCTTTTCCTAGATGCATGCCGCACCCACCCAATTCAGTGATGAACCAGCCAGAGAAGCGTCTTGGCGAGCGCGCAGACTGTGCGAGTGCCGGCAGCCTTGGCGAACATGCCGCGTTGTCATCGTCCGTCGAGCGTGTTGCATGGCTTATCGGCGCCGCGCTGGCGGCCTTGGCGAGCGTGCGCCTGGGCGATTAAACGGCTTTCGTGGTGGTGCCAGCCGCTGAGCCGCCGGTGCGCATGCGTAGAGCGAAGCCGCCAAGTATGGCCGGCACGTGGCTAAGCGAGGACCCACACATGTTTCACAGGATGGGCAACTCCACCCCCACCCATATCGCACTGCGGATGTCACCGTTTTGGTCACCTGCGTGCATGCGGCCCCCGGTGCGTGCGCGTGGAGCCTAGGCCTGGCAAAGCACAGAGCTTATCGTTATCGATGACGCTACGGGCTGCTGCCCCTTGGTCATCAGCTCCAGGATCACGGCGGCCAACGGCCAAGGCGAGGAACGTGACCAGCAACAACACCCAGCGATGGATTTAACGCCTAGTTAACAGATTTTAACGGAAAATGACAATAAAGAAAAGACAAACTTAAAACAATGGCAATAAAGAGAAGTAAGAAATTTCAATGGCACTAAAGGAATCCATATAAATTCTAGTGGCAATGAAGTAATTTACTCATTCCCAAATGTGCATGCGGCTTTAATCTAGGATGAAAATGAACCTCAGTGAGAAAAACATATAATGCCTAGATTGATGACAATCCAAAAACTTTAGTCACAAATCGTCCCTTTTTGTGACGACCTAAAGTGTTTCTTTGGTCATTATATAAAGGCCATGTTTCTGATCATATGGTCAGAGACCTCATTAGATAGGAATCCATATAAATTCTAGTGGCAATGAAGTAATTTACTCAATTAGTGGTCGAAAACATGTCGTAATAACCGCCAACAAGCTCCCCCAATATTAGACCTTTGTGTTTACACTCAAATTTGGCTACTTTATGCATAGGTAATGAGCCAAATTATTTTGATTACTGGCAGAGTTGTCTAGCTCATATGTTTTAAAGACCGGCAGGATGCAAAAGCTTTATCAGGACTGAAGATGGTTAGGCGCAGCAGATTATTTCTCCAAGGCAGTCATGCGTATTTTGAATCGAAATTTATATTGTTAATGGTCAAGTTGATTACACGTATCATGCATGGAGAGAGCAATACACGTCAGGTTCTGTTCATGAAGATCTTGCGTACGTGATAAATGAAAGGAGACTTGGCTGGTGACTACGGAAGAAGGGCAGGATTATGCAGTCTGATTTCCATGAAGCTCTGACGGTGGCTGATGCACGGAATTTTAGAATCAGTTTGTTTGATTTTGTAACCGAGTCATAGTAGAAACCAGAGATAAATATACTATAATTAAATTGCCTGTTCGGTTAGAGATACAGAAAGGTAGGGATAGTGATAGAGTCCAGGCCAAGTTAGTTTGCCGTAGACCAGGCGTATCCTATAAATTACGGGATACATGGCCGATTGTTTTTCCGGTACACGACACAATCAATACAATCGTTCTTTTTTCTACGTTCTTTTTTCCGGCACAATAGTTCATAGTTTTTGCTGAGCCCTAGCCTTAGGGTTTGGTTGATCTTTGCCGGCTTGCGCTGAAAACCGGTCGGGTCTTCTCCACGAAAGCGAGAAATCTTTGTTGCTTTGCTCGGAAAGCAATCGTTCGTCGTCACGAAAGTACGACAGTTACTGTGGTGCTGCGCGGATCAATTTTGTGCGGCAACACAATTGGCGACTCCACTGGGGAAGAAGTTTGTGGCTGCATCAACGGCCGCATCCATCATCGCTAACATGGGCGCTAACACCGAACTCGACAAGGGTAATATCATCGATTTCACAATTGATGAGTTGCCAGAAGAGGACCGACAAGCTTATGAAGCGATGTGCAAGGCCGATGAGGAAGAACGTCAACGAGTCAATGACGAGCGTCGGCGAGCGTTTCTTTCATGCTACACCAAGACAAGGCAGGGCATCACAAAGAAGGAAGGAATCACTTTTCCTCTTGGTGCTACAACAAAGGTAAACGCATCTGTAAGTGAACCCCCGCTGTCTTCTGAAGAAATTGCACAAATGGTTGATCAGTCTGTTATTTCGGCTGTATGCAATAAGTTTGATGTGATGTCTGAAAATTTTGAGCGTACCTTGAATAATCGTTTTGAATCTTTAGCTCGCTTGCATGAGGAGAAAAGTACAAAACAGACCGTAACTAGTGGTGCTGGTCCTTCAAATTCTAACACTGTTAGCAGTACACAACAAGAGGTTATACATCCTAGTTTATCGGCATCTTTTGCAATTCCTAGTGCACCGCTTTATGGTATGCCACTGAATTTTTATGATGGCCAAAATAAAATGATTGGTTCGGTCGCTAGCGTTGCACCAAGTATTATTACAAGACCGCAACCTATACCTCATGTTTTGTCGTTGCCTGGTCCAACAACTAGCACAAATAATTTGGTTACCCATGCAACTAATAATCATAGCCGAGTGAATGAAATTTCACCAAGCGCACCTATGCCTCCGTACCACACTGTAACCCATAGTGTACTCCCTATACAACCCCAGGGGACGGGAGCAAACTATGGATCAGTGCCCGATAATTACTTTAATGCCTTTCCACAGAATTATGCATATATGCCGCCTCACGAATCTTTTGATGCATCTAGGCCACAACAACAATCAAGTGTGGCACCATATTTAGGGCCTGAAAGTATGAAAGAACAGATGGCCAATATTTTAAGGGAATCATTCGGGATAGAACCTAAAAGTAGAGGGCGTGCATACCAAAAACCTTATCCTGATTATTATGACCTTGTTCCATATCCTCGTGGCTTCAAAATTCCTGATTTTGCTAAATTTACGGGGGATGATAGTAGAACAACATTGGAACATATTGGTCAGTTTCTTGCACAATGTGGTGAAGCTGGTGCTAGTGATGCTTTTAGGTTAAGATTATTCCCTTTATCTCTGTCTGGTGCCGCGTTTTCTTGGTTTACTTCACTTGCACCAAATTCTATTCATCAATGGTCTCAGTTAGAACAAAAATTTCATGAATACTTTTATACTGGAGATATTGAATTGAGGCTTTCGCATTTAACATCGGTTAAACAAAAGTACAATGAGCCTGTCGCTGATTATATCAGGAGGTTCAGAGATGTCAGAAATCGGTGTTTCAGTTTGAATATAGCCGAAAAAGACTTAGCTGATCTTGCTTTTTCTGGTTTGTCGAATCATATTAAAGATAAATTAGAAGGGCAGGAATTTTCAGATGTTAACCAGGTTTTGCAAAAGGCTTTGGTGCAGGAAAACCGTGCTAAAGAAGTTAAACAGTATAGCCGGTTTAGAGATAGTAAGAATAAAGATAAAGAAAAGTCTGGAGTTAATATTGTAGGCTATGATAGTGATTCGGCTAGTAATGGCGATGTTGATGTATGCATAGCCGAGTGGATACAAACGCCTAAGTCGAAACCTTTTGTATGTTCTGCTTTGAAACCAACACCTGCTAAAAGAGAAGAGATTAGATACACTTTTGATGTTAGCAAGTGTGATAAAATTTTTGATATGTTGCTACAGGGGAAGTTAATTAGACTAAAAGAAGGCCACGTAATTCCATCTCCAGAAGAATTGGGCAAACGGGCTTATTGCAAGTGACATAACTCTCATTCTCATGCTACTAATGATTGTAATGTGTTTCGTCGACAGGTACAATCGGCCATTAGTGATGGACGATTGAAGTTTGCTGAAGGCACCAAGATGAAGCTTGACAGCGATCCTTTTCCTATAAATGTAATTGAGTTTGAGAACAAGAAGATGCTTATTCGGTCAGATCAGGCCGAGTCTACAAAGGGGAAAAATGTTGTGGATGAAAATGCTGCTCCAAGGATGATAAAGCCCAAAAATCCAGAAGTGGGGGTGTGGAAAATTAATGAAGGCAAGAGGCAAGTTCCAAAGTCAAGGCCGACAGTGCAGCAGTTGTTGGACAAATATACTTCACGGAGGGCCAGTAACGTGTTTAATCGGCTCGGAGGTACCAAGCGTCCTAGGTCCCCAGCTGGGCATGGCTTTGGTGGTCACAGGTACTGGAACAGAAATTCATATGATCGGCAACCATACTTCGAGAGGGAATCAAGATATTGGAACGATGCACCTCCCATGCATCAAAAATTTTCTCCATGGGGTTTTAATCCCTGGGCACCATACCCTACTGGACCAGAGGGTTCTTTTCACCCAGGTTGGATGCCATCCAGGCCAATGTTCAGAAGATACTCACATGATAAAAGGACTCGTTTTAATCAGGAAGCTGGACCAAGTAATGCTAATTATAGGCACCCAGTTCCAAGGGCTTTTGAACCACACAGGAAAGCCGAAGCTGGTTTGCCTAGGAGAGATTTTGCATCATCTGCAGAAAGGCGCTCACCAATACGCAGTGGAGACGGTAATGTCTATATTGGCGGTCAGAAGTTCATGTGGGTTCCGGTCAGATCTGGAGATCACACAAGATCAAGAAATATGGATGAATCTAAGGCTGGTTGTGCTATTCTGAATAATTCAGTGACAAGTTCAGATGGGACAAGTTCTGTTGCAGGTCTGGAAATTGGTGAGTCTGAATTAACTGGGGATGTTGTTCATGATCTAAAAACAGGTGGTGTTACAGGAGATTCAGGGATTGGCGTGCAGCAACAACGGCAAGGTTCTGATGCAACAGGAGGAGAGAGCTCGTGTTCAGAGCCTAGTATGCAGAAAAGTTCAGAGAAGAAGCACGTTATGTCATCAAGCACTGCACAGAAATTGACAGGAAATTTCAAGGGTGTTTCTCCAGTAGGTGCTGGACTAAACTCTGGTAGATGCATGCAACGTGATAAGGAAGCTAAGGATTTATTTGGAATGTATAACAAATGGAACGACATATCAGAGCAGCGCAAAACCTTTTCGGCTGGGAGCAGCATGTTCAGGCCGAGAGCAGCAGCACCTTTGTACAGAAGAAGGAACATGGGGGGCAGTATTATCAGGTCTGTTGCACCGGGTACCAAACCAGAACCTCGGTGGTGTCCCACGGGGCTCACACATACTCAGAAGCGGAGAGTGCAGCGGCTGCGAGCACTGGAAATCAAAGAAGAGCAAGCTGAGAAGAAACGTGATGAGTGGTTCAATCAGACTAGACCCATGGTGCCTGCAAATATGACTTGGAAGGAGAAGCGCATTGCAAAGGAGGAAGGTAGCGTTGTGGATGACATGATTATTGATGAGAATTCAGAAAATAAAATGGATAATGCTGGGAATTTTGATGTCAATATGGTGTTCGTATTGCCCTCTGAATTTCGTGCTCCTGAGACTGAAGTTGCAGAATTTGATCTTGGTTCAAAAGATGCTATATTCGAGAAGCCAGAAAAGCCCGGTCAGCACCTGAAGCCTTTATTCATCAAAGGTCATGTTGATGGTAAGCCTGTTGGTCGTATGCTTGTTGATCGCGGTGCCGGAGTTAATGTTATGCCTTTTTCTGTTTTCTCTAAATTGGGTCGAGATGAGAGTGATTTAAAGAAGACCAACATGGGACTTAGCGGGTTTTCAGGAGAGTTATCTGAAGCTAAGGGTGTTATTTCTATGGAGCTCACAGTTGGAAGCAAAACAATCCCGACCGCTTTCTTTGTTGTTGATGTCAAAGGCCGATATAATATTTTGTTGGGGCGTGATTGGATTCATGCCAATTGTTGCATTCCTTCTACTTTACACCAGTGCTTGATTCAATGGGTTGGAGATGAAGTGGAAGTGATTTAGGCAGACAACTCGGTTTGCATTGCATTAACTGATACGCCGATTGATTTGCAACACGGCGAGATGAAATGCTTGACAGGGAGGGATTTTTAAAATTGTGATTATCTTACTATTGGCAGAGATGGTTTTGTACCAGTACATGTACAGCCGGCTACAGTAGCTCGGCTCAATAATCTATCTTTGTAAACAATGAATAAAGAGGACAGCATTAAGTGGTTGCAAAAGCGTACAGAGGAATATCGTTCAGGAAAGAACAATATGCATGAAACTGTTGAAGACTTTGATGATATGGAGAAGCTTGGACAGGGGTTCTCATCGGCTGATCCACTTGAAGAAATTGATATTGGCGATGGAAGTGTTCCTAGACCTACGTATATAAATGCTAACCTGGAGGCCGATCAGAAACACAAGGTATGTGCATTACTTAGAGAATTTGTTGATTGCTTTGCTTGGAGTTATACAGAGATGCCCGGTCTGAGTAGGGATTTAGTTGAGCATAGATTGCCTATAAAACCTGGTTTTAGGCCCCATAACCAACCTCCTAGATGCTTTAATTCTAATATGTATGACCGCATCAAAGAAGAAATTGATCGGTTGTTAAAAGCTAGGTTTATTCGGCCGTGTAGGTATGCAGCATGGATATCTAATATTATTCCTGTTGAAAAGAAAAAATACTGGTAAAATAAGAATATGCATTGACTTTAGAGATTTAAATAAAGCAACTCCTAAAGATGAATACCCCATGCCTATAGCCGACATGCTAATTAATGATGCTTCTGGACATAAAGTAATTAGTTTTTTAGATGGTAACGCTGGTTATAACCAAATTTTTATGGCCGAGAAAGATATGTCTAAGACAGCTTTTCGTTGCCCTGGTTTTGTTGGTTTGTTTGAGTGGGTCGTTATGACTTTTGGGTTGAAAAATGCCGGTGCTACATATCAACGTGTTATGAATTTAATTTTTCATGATCTTTTGGGCATCATATTAGAAATATACATCGATGATGTAGTGGTTAAATCGGGTGGATTTGTTGATCATTTAGCCTATTTACGGTTAGCCTTTGAAAGAATGCGTCGATATGGATTAAAGATGAATCCATTTAAATGTTCTTTTGGTGTATCGGCGGGTAAGTTTTTAGGTTTCATAATCCATGAGCATGGTGTAGAAATTGATCCTAAGAAAGTAGAGTCAATAAGGAAATTGGAGGAGCCCACATGTAAAAGAGATGTGCAGAAGTTGTTAGGAAAAATTAATTACTTGAGACGATTCATATCTAACCTTGCAGGGAAAATTGAATCGTTTGTTCCTTTACTTCGGCTAAAGAACGAAGCCGAATTCACTGGGGGGCAGAGCATCGGGAGGCTTTTAATAATATAAAGCGATATTTGTTGAGTCCACGAGTGCTTCGGGCGCCCAAATCTGGTGTGCCGTTCAGATTATATATTGCTGCACAAGAGAAGGTGATCGGCGCTGTTTTGGCACAAGAAGATGGCGGGAAAGAGTACATTATTGCATATTTGAGTCGTCGTTTGCTTGACGCCGAGAGTCGGTATGTATTTATTGAGAAATTATGCTTATGTTTATATTATGCATGTACCAAATTTTGACATTATTTGCTCTCTAGTACATGTGTAGTAGCTTGTCAAACCGATGTGATTAAATATATGTTGCAGCAACCGATTCTTAGTGGTAGGATTGGAAAGTGGGCTTATGTACTAGTGGAATATGATTTGGCATATGAACCATTGCGTGCTATGAAGGGTCAAGTTGTGGCCGATTTTATTGTTGATCATAGGATTAAGGATGAACAAGATATTAATTATGTTAGTGTGTGCTCATGGAAACTTTATTTTGATGGATCGGTCTGTAAGGAAGGAAAAGGCATCGGTAATGTTTTAATTTCACCTAATAATATTGTTTATGAAACATCGGTTCGCTTAGAATATAAGTGCACCAATAACCAAGTTGAATATGAGGCTTTACTGTTTGGCTTGCAAAGTTTAGTGGATATGGGCGTGAAGGACATAGATGCTTTTGGAGATTCACTTCTGGTAGTTCAACAAATCATGGGTGAGGCTCAGTGTTTAAATGGGTTATTGAATAGTTATTTAGACCGATGTTTAGATATAATTAAATCTTTAAACACTTTCACTATCAGTCATGTGCCCAGGGGAGAAAATCCTAGAGCTAATCGTTTGGCACAACAAGCATCAGGTTACCGAGTTAGTAGGGGGAGATTTTTCTTGTTAAAAGAACCGATGCTAGCTGATGTCAAAATTGAAGCCGAACTGCAGGGTGTTAATTCGTTACAAGGTGTGTCAGGAGCCGATTTAGTAAGCAGTTCGGTTAGAAATATACAGGTGAATGTCTTAATGGGAAATCAAGCCAATCACGAAGGGGCTGGTTCGGTGCAACAGCAAACAGAACATGCCAATGGGGATTTAGTGCATGGTATGCAAGCAGCCGAGCCAGAGGGTAGTTTTGAGCCTGTTGATTGGAGAAGTCCATTAGTTAATTATTTAAAGGATCCAAGTCAAACCAGAGATAGGAAAATTCGTAGGCAGGCTTTAAAATATATTTTGATAAATGATGAGCTTTACCGCCGAACCATAGATGGTCTTCTTCTAAAATGCTTAGGTCCTGATCAATCTAAAGTAGCTATGGGTGAGGTACATGAAGGGATATGCGGAACGCATCAGTCGGCTCATAAAATGCAATGGTTATTAAAGAGAGCGAGTTTTTATTGGCCGACGATGTTGGAAGATTGCTTTCGTTATTATAAGGGGTGTGAGGCATGTCAAAAATTTGGAAACATACAATTATCACCCGCGGCTATGTTGCATCCTATTATCAAGCCATGGCCATTTAGAGGATGGGGCTTAGATTTTATTGGGCAGATACATCCCGCTTCTTCTAAAGGTCATCATTTCGTCCTAGTAGCTACTGATTATTTTACTAAGTGGACTGAAGCAATTCCTTTGAAAAATATGACGCATAAAGAAGTAATTAACTTTGTTTTGGAGCATATTATTTATAGATTCGGTATTCCTCAAACTCTAACTTCTGATCAGGGTGCTTCTTTTATGTCTCATCAATTTCGTGAATTTACCGAATCTTATAGGATTAAATTGTTGAATTCGTCGCTTATTATGCTCAAGCTAATGGGCAGGCCGAGTCTAGCAATAAAACTTTAATTAAGTTTATAAAGAAAAAAGGTCGAAGAGCATCCGAGGAGGTGGCATGAAGTCCTTTCGGAAGCTTTATGGGCTCATCGGATTTCTAAGCATGGTGCAACTAAAGTGACACCGTATGAGCTAGTGTATGGACAGGAGGCTGTGTTACCTGTAGAAGTTAATTTACAAGCTCTTAGAGTAGCGAGACAAAGTGGTTTGTCGGCTGAAGACTATAATAATTTAATGATGGATAGAATCGATGATGTTTCTGAAGAAAGGCTAAAAGCTTTGAAAGAGATTGAAAAGGAAAAATTGAGGGTAGCTAAAGCCTATAATAAAAGGGTGAGAGAGAAATCGTTTCAAATAGGAGATTTAGTATGGAAAACGATTTTGCCTATTGGAACTAGAGATAATAAATTCGGTAAATGGTCGCCGAGTTGGGAAGGCCCATATAAAGTTGTAGAGATTGTTCCTGGTAATTCATATTTTGTACAATCTTTGCAGGGTGAGAAGTTGCCTAAAGCTCTCAATGGAAAATATCTGAAGAAATACTATCCTAGCGAGTGGCGGGAGGCTTGAATTCTTGATGATTTTATGGTCGATGTATTATTAGAACATCGTCTTAAGCAGAAGATTTGGTCGATGTATTATCTTTACACCAACCGAGAAACAACATTCTGGCCGATGTGTTATTTAAACATCGCCCTAAACAAAAGATCTGGCCGATGTGTTATTTAAACATCGCCCTAAACAAAAGATTTGGCTGATGCATTATTTGGACATCGCCCTAAGAAAAAAATGTGGCCGATGTGTTGCTGAAGCATCGCCCTAAGCAACGGTATAGCCATGGAGCAATTGATGTTGCCCTAAGGTAAAATATTGCTTGATTGCATTGTTATAGTATTTTTGGTAAATTCAATTATACCAAAAACAGGGGGGCATGTGTTTACACTGAAATTTGGCTACTTTATGCTTAGGTAATGAGCCAAATTATTTTGATTACTGGCAGAGTTGTCTAGCTCATATGTTTTAAAGACCGGCAGGATGCAAAAGCTTTATCAGGACTGAAGATGGTTAGGCGCAGCAGATTATTTCTCCAAGGCAGTCATGCATATTTTGAATGGAAATTTATATTGTTAATGGTCAAGTTGATTACACGTATCATGCATGGAGAGAGCAATACACGTCAGGTTCTGTTCATGAAGATCTTGCGTACGTGATAAATGAAAGGAGACTTGGCTGGTGACTACGGAAGAAGGGCAGGATTATGCAGTCTGATTTCCATGAAGCTCTGACGGTGGCCGATGCACGGAATTTTAGAATCAGTTTGTTTGATTTTGTAATCGAGTCAGAGTAGAAACCAGAGATAAAATATACTATAATTAAATTGCCTGTTCGGTTAGAGATACAGAAAGGTAGGGATAGAGATAGAGTCCAGGCCAAGTTAGTTTGCCGTAGACCAGGCGTATCCTATAAATTACGGGATACATGGCCGATTGTTTTTCCGGTACACGACACAATCAATACAATCGTTCTTTTTTCTACGTTCTTTTTTCCAGCACAATAGTTCATAGTTTTTGCTGAGCCCTAGCCTTAGGGTTTGGTTGATCTTTGCCGGCTTGCGCTGAAAACCGGTCGGGTCTTCTCCACGAAAGCGAGAAATCTTTGTTGCTTTGCTCGGAAAGCAATCGTTCGTCGTCACGAAAGTACGACAGTTACTGCGGTGCTGCGCGGATCAATTTTGTGCGGCAACACTTTGCTCGTCCTCAAGTAAAGATAGAAACTTAGGCTTGGTGGATCAGGAGTTGCTACAATGTCAGTATCTTGCAGGTGATCTCTATGTACAACTAGCACTCTAAAGTACTCGAATCATTGGCAAGGTATTAACTTACCATCTTACCTATGGGGCGTATAGAAATCTCATTGTCTTGGGCGGTTGAAAGGTTGAACAGTTTGATTAAGTTTCATTTCACTCATACTCTTTTTAGGTCCCATCTTGGAGTTTTCCACAATTTTTGAAAATTAAACTTAGTTCCTCAATTGGCACACTCAATCACTCAGGTGGTTTTTGTATCCTTACCAAAGGTTTGTGCCTTCTTTCATCCTAAAGTCTACTAAAGCTTTTGTGTGGCTCGAGTAGGAAAATGGATGAAGGCATACTTGCATCTGTCAACGACCAGACCTTTGGAGGATCAAATCATACCTTTAGATCGAGAAATGCAAGTGTGTGGAATATGTGGAGTGGAATATGTTGGAACTCTTTGGGATGATTCTTTCTCTCCTTGATTTATTTTCAAGAACATGGGCTATATTTCTTTTCTTCTTTTTCTCCATATTTTTGTCATGCCTTTGGCATGCTTTTCTCATTTTTTCTTTTCTTTTTGCCATGCTTTTTAGCATGCTTTTCTTTCTTTTTCTGTTTTGCATACCCCAGTCTCTTTTCAATGGTATTTGGAGAGGGAATCCTAGAACATGGAGCATTTATTTGGTGGATGGATGATTGAAATGTTTGCTAACTCCCAGTGTAGGAATTGCAAGTGAGGGTGGTGTGTATGTGAACCTCAATCTTGAAAGCATGAAATGGTCCTCACAATGGTCACAACAATTTGACAAAGCTCACTAAGATAACAAGCGGCATATGAGTAGAAGGTTTTCAACTAAGCATATCATATGGCTTTGGTAGGAGTTTTGACCAATGAGGAACCATTATTTATTTTTGGAAGTAAAAAGCATTCGAGATTATCACCGTACTAAGAGTAAAAACAAAAATTCAACCACAATCTCACAGTATCATTCCACACAACAACTTAGACTTGGAATAAAGCATGTGCCCCCACAAAGTTTTCAGGTTCATTTTTACTCAAGCCAATTAACTCAAGTACTATAGAGCAACTAGTTGAAACAAAGTACTTGCAAGATTATTGACAGAGCAACTATTCATTATTTCTGAGGTGAGACGCATATGATCCATTCCATGTATAGTTAGTAGTTCATTTTATTCAAAGAAAAAAAATTGGTCTTTTCGTTATTTAAACTGAAATTGAAATAAAGGGAAAAACGAAAAGGGTGTAACACCCTAAAAATGCCCATTTAAAATTTCTAGTAATTAACTTAATTTTATTATTTATGTCCATAATTAATAAAGGTTAAATAAATAATTTCTAGGAATTAAAATCAAATATAAGGTGTATAAACATTTTTGTTGCATTCATGCTGATTGTATTGAGTTTTGGTTCTGTGCAATTCAAATAGAAATTTAAATCAAGTTTAAATTCGAATTTGAAATGCATTTGTTTGATCTTTAGAAAAGTTGTTTCCTGTCGAGTTCACTTTTGCTCCCTGGCCTTCTCCCTCGGTCCACTTCCGCCCCCTCCACTTTTCCCCTTGCTCAGCCCAGCATCCTCCCTCTCTTTCCGGAGCCAGCCCAACTTTCCCCCCGCTCCGCAGGCCCACCCAGCCGGCCCAACTCCCCTTCCCCAGCGCCAGCCCAAGGCCGCGGCCGCCTTCCACCTCCCCTCTCTCGCTGCCCTGCTGGCCCCACCCGTCAGCTCCTTCTCCCACCTCCGGCCACACCCGAGCCGAGCCCAACTCGCCGCCGACCGTGCCTAACCCGCCCTAGCCGCCATCCCCGTGCCTATGGACCCCGACGAAGCTTCCACGAAGCTTCCCCGCCCTCGCCTTCCTTCCTTGGCCCCGCGCATGCATGGCAAGCCATCCCCTCTACTTGGAAACCCCGATCCGCCGCCGCCCACCGCCGGGATTCGTGGCACGCACGCCAAGTGCACCCCCTGGGCTATAAAAGCCGATCCTCGCGTCCCCCAATGCCTCACCCCACCCTCGCCTCGAGCTCCCGATCCCCAGCGCCTCCCCTCCACGCAGCGTCGCCGTTTCCCCCCAAGCCGAGCGCCGCCGCCGATGAACTCCCCACTCCGGCGTCGCTCCCTCCAATTCAGCCCTCCGAGGAGCTTCGCGCGAAGGTAAGGAAGCCCCTGAGCCTCCCCACACTCGCTCTCGTGCACCGTAGCGCGTGCTCCACCCTCACCGGCGAGTCTCGCTGTGGTTCACCGCTGCCCGGCCACTGCGCCACCTCCTGACCGACCGGAACCCCCGGGCGTACTCCCCGAGCCACCAGCTCTCTCCCCATCCAGCTTCCGTCCCAATTGGAGGCCTGCAGCTCGACTTCGAGCTTGCTCCGGCGAGCCCCCGCCGCGCGCAGTGGCGGCGCCACTGTAGCCTTCCTACCGGCGAACCTCCCTCGCTTCGGCCTGATCTGGATCGTTGGATCCAGATCCAATGGACGCTTGCGCGCCACGCCCCGAGTCAACCTGGCGCGTACCCGTCAGCTCTGGCCAATTCACGAAAGAGCCCCTCCACTTTTTAGGAATCAACCTACCGTCCACGCCTAGTAAAAAATAATTACCATTAGGTCCTGTTTTCTTCGAAAAACCCCGTGAGCTTTTGAATAATAGAACTCACCGTTCTATCCTGTCTTTTTTATGCGTAGGCCCTCATAGTTTTAAGCATAATTATGTTTAGGTCCCTAGTTTTTCATGATTAAGCCCTTGGAAGTTTAGAATCTTTGCCAACAGGTCCCTGTAACTTAGAAACCCCATATCTTTTCCGTTTTAGCTCCGATTAGAGTGATTTTCACGCTCATGTGTTCGTAGTGAAGCGTAGATTAGTCTTAAAACCTTCTTTTGTACTATTTCCACTGTTTGGTGTACTGTTTTAAAAGAATATTATTTGTTTGCATGTATTGGCTTGCGTGGATGCTTGTGTGGTGATTCGTGTCCAGTCGGTGAGCCTTTTGCGTTTGGCTTCGAGTACGAGGAGGACTATTTGGAGCAGGACTCGCAGCAGCAGCAGCAACATTTTGAGGAAGGCAAGTTATAGCATGGACAATCCTTGCTACCTATCCACCTTGTAATCTTTTATTTCATACATGCATGTGTCTAAATTGATGTACCTATAAGGTTGTACCTAGTATTGATTATCTTGTCCGTTGATTACCTTGGGATTATGCATATGGGTAGAATCTTTGCTATGCGCAGCTACCATCACCATTGTTTAATTGTTAATTTTGACTTAATGGTTCACTTCAACATTAATGATAAAACTTGCTTTTTAGCAACTTTGTTTAGGGAGCTAGAGCATGTGCTTCATGCTTTGTTCTAGTGTCTCTCTGTAAGGTCCGGTTCTTAAAGCGGTAACCTAGGAGCCTGTCGCCACCGCTAGAACTATTATGGCTCTGGTCTTGGTTAAGTAGCTTGTACGTCTCTCGCTTGCCAGTGGTTACCGATGGGGCCGACAACGTTAAGGAAAGCAAGGCACGGGGTGTTTCTTGATTCCACCGAGGATGGTAGCCCCGTCGGCTAGGTCTCATTAGAATCAGTCCCGTGCTGGGAGTCCCTGCAATGGGGAACTCCACACGTTGCGCATTGTTGGGTGCGATGCCAGCGCTCTGGATGCCATTGACCCCCTTATGGTGTGACTCCGTAAGCGTAAGTCAATCTCGGTGCCTAGAGTCTCAGTACCTTGTTGTACCTTAGCGGCCACTGTCTTGTTAGGGTGTCTTGTGAAAAACCTCGTAGCGTCCCTATGTGGTCACACCTCGGAAGTGTTGATGTGCGTGGTTGGGTGCAAAGTTCTTTGAACTTTTACGCGACTGGTGGGTAAAGGGCGAAACCTCTGCAGAGTGTAAATCTATCACGATAGTCTTACTCAAGGTGACGAGCGGCCTGGATCCTTTTTGATTAGAAAATGATGTTTATTTATGCTTAATGTCACTTATACTTTATTAATTGGGTTGCAACTAGGTTTGATTCACTTGTAGTAACTTGGATAATGTTAAAATGAACCAACTAAAAGTGCTAATGCAGTTCAGCCGTGTCTAGCCTTACTTTGAGCCTTCATACACCCGTGCTATACTTGCTAAGTAAATGTTTTACTTGCACTTGCTATTATTCAACAAAATCCTGGATGGGTAACAGATTGGGCTGTACATGAGTCTCCTGCTGAGTTTCCAGAAGATCTACCATACTACTGAGTTGCGTTCTCACAGTCAGAGTCCCTGTGGATTGCGGCTCCGCTTAGTTTGAGGGTTATTAGTCTTCCGTTGTACTGTTTTGTTTATTTATGTTGCACACTAATGTAAAACTCTATTTATTCAAGTATTTATTCAAGCATATGTTCTCTGTTTATCATATTTGTTTGCTATATGTGTACTATGACTTCCTGGGCACACATATGGCCGCATTCGGGTTTCTGTGTAAATCCGGGTGGGACAGATTGGTATCCGAACCGTGCTGACTGTAGGATCGCAGCCTAGTTAGAATGGTTGATTAAACCTTAGGAGACCACCATGATTATGTGATATGAATTGACTAGTTACACTTTTTTAAAAAAACCTATGCTGTCAAGTCTTGTGTGAATCATGTCCTTAGGTGCTTGATATGGTTGTCATTATGCTTATGCTGATTTGGATCTTTGTAATGATTGTGATGGGCATAGACGCGAGTCTACCACCATCTATATACTGGATTAAGGTTTAAGGATATTAGTGTTTACATAGAGGGTGATATTTAATTTTCTCGTTATCTATCAAATCCTCCATCCTGACAAGTTTAGTTACCTGCCCAAAGGGGTTTTGATAAGAATTACTTGCTGATGATAGATGGTGAACATGAGGAGCAACGCAGGTGGTAGCGGAGGACCACTTCCACCACCACCTCCTACCATTGAGGAAATGATGCTCACGCAGATCCAGCTGATGCAGCAGATGGCCCAGACCATGGCGTTGATGCAGCAGAACCAGTAGAATCCACCTCACCAGCCCAACATGCCGCCCCGGGACAAGAGAGGTGAATTTTTGAAGGGACGTCCTCCCACCTCCAGCAATGCTAGTGACCCCCTGCAGGCGGATGATTGGCTCAAGGCGGTGGAGAGACAGCTCGACATCGCGCAGTGCAACGACAGGGAGAAGGTGTTGTACGCCGGAGGACAGCTCCAAGGACCAGCATTGGACTGGTGGGATTCATACCAGTACGCTCACACTGATCGTACTCAGATCACCTGACATGAGTTCCGTAACAGCTTCCGCTCCCACCATGTGCCGGAGGCCCTGGTGACCCTGAAGAAGAAGGAATTCCTGGCGCTGAAGTAGGAAGGGATGAGTGTCACCGCTTACCGTGACAAGTTCATCGAACTGGCCCGTTATGCTCTAGAGGACGTGGCCACCGACAAGAAGAAGCAGACCCGGTTCCGTGATGGCTTGCAAGATGCACTGCAGTACCTGCTGATGTGCACCAAGTTCCCCAACTTTCATGTACTGGTGTACGGTGCTCTGATGCTGGAACACATGCACCGTGAGATAGAGGAGAAGAAGAGGAAGTTACAAGGACATCAGACAGGGAACAACACTGTCCCCGCTTCGCTCCTCCACATAGGAATCAGCAGCGCTTTCAGGGTCAGCCCAGTTTGCTCAACCGTGGCCAGTACCAGCAGCGCCCCCAGTACCCCCAGGCACTACAACAACAACGTCTCCTACAGAATGCTCCATTCAGTGCAACCAGGTGCAGCAAGGTCCTGTTCAGCGCCCCAACCCCGTCAACAACACACCAGTGGGTCCTAGGGTGTGTTACCACTGTGGAGAGCAGGGGCACTTTGCCAATGTCTGCCCCAAGAAGGCCCAGAACACCAACCAGCTGGTCGGACAGCAGCAGGTGCAGGCCAATCGAGGACCGCAGAACCCCGCTAGAGGCAAGCTCAACCACACGGGTGCAGAGACTGTGGAGGGAGCTACTGACGTGGTCGTGGGTATGTTCCCTGTCAACTCCACTCCTGCGACTATTTTGTTCTATTTTGGTGCTTCGCATGCTTTCATATCTGCTGCTTTTGTGCAAAAGAACTTAGTAGCCCTGCTGCCCACGAAGAATGCTATGCTAGTTAGCTCACCAGGAGGGGAACAACGAGCCACTTTACGCTGTCCCCATATTACCATCACAATAAGGGGGGTAGACTTCGAAGCACGCCCAATAGTCCTGGAATCCATCAGGTTTGATTTAATCTTGAGAATGAGCTGGTTAGCCAGATATGACACAGTGATCCAGTGCGCCAAGAGAGCGGTATAACTGAGAACAAGGACCGGAGATAAGGTGGAGTACCAGGCAGCCAATTCCTCAGAGCATAATCAAGTCAACCAAGCTGAAGGTGCAGCTTCAGAGGACATTAGAGTGGTGAGCGAATTCCCGGATGTGTTCCCAGATGAACTGCAAGGTATGCCCCCGGAACGCGAAGTTGAATTCGTTATTGAACTTAAACCTAGCACTGCACCTATAGCTAAAAGACCATATAGGATGTGAGTAAAGGAACTAGAAAAGCTCAAGGAAGAACTGAGCTCCTTGCTAGCCAAGGGGTATATTCGTCCTAGTTCATCACCATGGGGAGCACCAGTGTTGTTCGTGAACAAGAAAGATGAGACACAGAGGTTGTGTGTGGACTATCGAGCCCTCAAAAAAGTGACCATCAAGAACAAGTACCCACTGCTAAGGATTGATGATCTGTTCGATCAGCTGAAGGGAGCTTGTGTGTTCTCCAAGATAGATCTTCGATCGAGCTATCACCAGATGAGAATCCGATCGTCGGTCATACCCAAGACGGCTCTCACCACTCGGTACGGATTATACGAGTTCACGGTCATGTCATTTGGACTGACCAACGCTCCTGCATACTTCATGTACCTAATGAACAGTTTGTTTGTCACACCCGAATTTACACAGAAACCAGAATGTTGCCATATGTGTGCCAGGATGTCCACAGAACATATACAGCTTACAAATATGGAAATCAGAGTACATATGCTCGAATAAAATAGTTTACATCAGAGTTTACCTAAACAAAACACAGTGGAAGTCTATGTATTAACTCTCTTGACAGGGGAGCCTCAAGTCCACAGGGACACCGACTAGTTGACCACAGCTTAGAAGTATGGAAGATCTTCAGCAAACTCAGTAGCTATCTCAATCACTAATCCATCTATTACCCATCCGGGATTTTGTTGAATAATGGCAAGTGTAAGTAAAACATTTACTTAGCAAGTATAGCACGGGTACATGAAGGCTCAAAATAAGGCTTGACATGGCTTAACTGCATTAGCACTCTTAGTTGATTCATTTTAGCATGATCCAAACAAGTGAAAGAAACGCAGTTACAACCCAATTAATAAAGTATAAGTGACATTAAGCACAAAGGAACATCATATTCTAATCAAAAAGGATCCAGGCCGCTCGTGATCCTGAGCAAGGCTATCATGATAGATTTTACACTCTGCAGAGGTTTCGCCCTTTACCCACCAGTCGCGTAAAAGTTCAAAGGAACTTTGCACCCAACCACGCACATCAACACTTCCGAGGTGTGACGGCATAGGGACGCTATGAGGTTTTTCACAAGACACCCTAACAATACAGTAGCCGCTAGTTTAACAAGGCGGTGAGGCCCTTAGGCACCGGGATTGACGTACGCTCACGGAGTCACACCATGAGGGGGTCAATGGCATCCAACGTGCGGGCATCACACCCATCCATGCGCAACGTGTGGAGTTCCCCATTGCAGGGACTCCCAGCACGGGACTGTGCCTCACGGGGGCATAGCCGACAGATCATGCGTCCCCGGTGGAATCAAAAAACACCCTTTCACCTTGTGTCCACTAACGCCGTTGGCCCCAAAGGTAACCACTGGCAAGCTAGAGACGTACAAGTTACTTGACCAAGACCAGAGCCATAATAGTTCTAGTGGTGGCGACAGGTTCCTGGGTTGCCGCTTTAAGAACCGGACCTTAGGGAGAGACACTGGAGCAAAGCACACAACACATGCCCCAGTTCCCTAAACCATGTTGCTAAAAAGCAAGTTTTATCATTATCATTAAAGTGAACCATTAGATCAAGATTAACAATTAAACATTGGTGACAGTAGCTGCGCATAGCAAACATTCTACCCAATGCCTAAACCCAAGGTTATCAAAGGAACAAGATATACAAAACTAGGTTCAACCTTAATGGGACAGTAAATTAGACACATGCATATGAAATTAAATAATTATAAAGGGTGTGTTTAGGTAGCAAGGATTGTCCGTGCTATAACTTGCCTCAAATCCATTATAATTACTCATAGTCTTCAAATCTTGATCTTCAAACTCTTCTACTTGAAATCTCTCGATGACGTCCCTCTACTCGCAGCAATCATCGAGCACAAACATACAAGCAAACCAACAAGAACAACTAAGAACAATACACCAATCAAAAGAAGAGCTTTTAAAAGAGCACACTAAAGGATAGGGTTCGATTCTAGGGTCACGAGAGGGCAAGAATCGCTGAAAACGGAGCTACGGTTGAGAAGATACTACTATCAAAAGATTTGGATTATAAAAGAAAATAAAAGACTATATGCTTGATTAATTTTAATTAAATAAATAATATAAAAGGTATTTCAGAGAAACATCTTATGTTGGAATTAATTTAATTCTATTTGAATTTCTAAAACTGGGATAAAACTTATTCATATTTTATTTATAATTATTTATGTACAAATTATACCAAATTAAACAGACGCAGGTGCAGGTGCAGGTGATAAGAGAGAACCTGAAGGTGGCTCAGTCCAGACAGAAGAGTTATGCTGATGTCAGACGGAGGGACCTCAGCTTCAGAGTTGATGATTTTGTGTACCTGAAGGTGTCACCCATGAGAGGTGTAAAGCGGTTCAATGTCAAAGGCAAGTTGGCGCCCCGTTACATCGGACCGTTCAGGATACAAGAACGGATGGGCGAAGTGGCTTATCGGCTAGACCTACCTGAGAGACTAGCCGGAGTACACGATGTGTTCCATGTGTCCCAGCTGAAGAAGTGCTTGCGGGTGCCAGAAGAGCAGATCCCGATTGAGGAGTTGAATGTTCAGGAGGACCTCACTTATGAGGAGTATCCGATCAGGATCCTGGAGGTGTCAGAGAGAGTGCTGAGGAACAAGACCATTCGGATGTGCAAGGTGCAGTGGAGCCGGCATTCAGAAGATGAAGCGACTTGGGAGCGGGAAGAAGATCTCAAGTCCGAGTACCCACAGCTCTTCGCTTCTACATCCGAATCTCAAGGACGAGATTCACCTTAAGGGGGGTAGGTTTGTAACACCCAAAATACTCAATTTTAAAATTTTTGGCATTTAATTAATTATTTAATGCTTTCACCTATTTTATAAAGGCTAAATAATAATTTTCGCAAATTTAAAATCGAATATAGGTGATAGAAATATTTATTGTTGCATTCATGCTGCTGCATTTATTTTTGTATTGCTTGTGATTCAAACAAGAATTTAAATATATTTAAATTCAAATTTGAATCACTTTGTTTGGAGCTCTAGAAAAGTTGTTAGGCTCGTAGTTCGCTTTTGCTCCCTGATTTATTTCCCGGGTCCATTTTTCCTCCCCCTTCTCTCTTTCCCGTCCAGCCCAACCCCTTCCCCTCTCCCTCTGGATCGGCCCAGCCCACCCCTCAGCCCAGCGCCGCTGCCCCTCCGCTCTTGGGCCCCGACTGCCGAGCCGGCCCAACTTCCTTTCTTCCTTTTCTTTATCTTCTCCGCGGCCCGCCTTCTCTCTCCTCTCCGCGTGTTTCGGCCCAGCCGGCCCAGCCGCGCTTCCCCCCCTCCTCTCACTGCCAGAGCGGCCCCACCCGTTAGGCGATGACGCCATGCCGACGTCACCTTCCCCTCTCCCCCTTTCCTTTCTCCGGCGCCGGTGATGTCGCGGCCGCCGCGGCCGGGCCCGCACGCCAAGGCCCTCCGCCCTCGCCTTACTTAACCCCCGTCGCCGTTGCCCCTCTCGCACCATCGCACGAAACCCTAGCAGCGCCGCCGGGTTACCGCCGCTCGACGACCGCTACCGAGCCGCCACGCTCGAGACCGCCGGCCGCCGACGACGCGCCGCTCCGTCGCTCCTCCGCCCCGGCTGGTCCTCGGAGCGGCACCACCGCGCCACGAGGAGCATCGCCGAGCCCCGCACGACTCCTCCCACGCCCGGAGCTCCTTCGCCCGCGCACACCGACGTCCGCCGCCGCCCGAGCTCGAGCCGCCGCCATCGATCCCGGCGCTCGTCGCTACTCCGCCACACCCAAGTGCTCCAGAAGCATCGCCACGTGGTGAGGAACCAGAACCCCCCCTTTCCCCCTTCTGTAGGCACACTCTAGCTCGCCCGCCCCGCTCACCGCCGCACCTCTCCGCCGCTCGTCGTCGTCACACCCCACCGTCGAACAATCGACATCGAGGACCCCCTAGACAGACTCGCCGATCTCTCCCGAAGCCCTAGGACCAAACCCCGTAGGAAATGGCGGCCGGAAGCCACGGATTTGCTTTGCTCCGGCGAGCTTCCGCCGCAAAGCCGGGCGGCGCCGCCACCCAGGGCTCCCCTCCGACGAGCCACTCCCCCCTTTTCAATCCCGACCCTCGGATCTGGATCTGACGACTCAGATCCAGTCGCCCTCGAGTCAACCCGGGAGAATACCGGTCAGCGCGCCCTTTTTCTAAAAGAGCCCCTGAGTTTTATCAAAATCAACCCGCGGTCCATTTTAATTCGAAAATAATTACAATTAGGTCCTGTTTTATTCGTTTAGGCCCCTGGAAATTTTAAAACTTTGCCAGCAAGCCCCCGAATCTTAGAAACGCTATAACTTTCATGTTTTAGCTCCGATTCGCGTGATTTTCGCGCTCATGTGTTCGTAGCGACGCGTAGAATATTTCTAGCTCCTGTTTTTGTACTGTTTTTACTGTTTGGTGTACTGTTCTAATAGATTAATTTTGTTTGCATGTAATGATTGTTTTGGATGCGTGCGTGATGATCGTGTCCAGTCGGTGAGCCCGTAGCGTTGGACTTCGAGTACGTTGAGGACGTGCCGGAGCAGGAGTTTCAGCAACAGCCTTACTCCGAGGAAGGCAAGTTATAGCACGGACAATCCTTGCTACCTATCCCACCTTTAATTCACTATACTTTACATACGCATGCATTAATACTGTTATCCTTTAAGGTTGTACCTAGTATTTATTTCCCTGTCCTTGTTTATCCTATGGGTTATTGCATATGGGTAGAATTTTGCTAGGCGCAACTATTGTCACTTTTGCTTAACTGTTAAACTTGTGTTAATGGTCCACTTCAACCATAATATTAAAACTTGCTTTTTAGCAACTTGGATCAGGGAGTTGGGGCTTGTGTGTTTTGCCTGGCCCCAGTGTCTCTCCCTAAGGACTGGTTCGTAAAAGCGGCAACCTGGGAGCCTGTCGCCGCCGCCGGAACTATAATGGCTCTGGTCTTGGTTGAGTAGCTTGTGCGTCTCTAGCTGGGCAGTGGTTACCGAGTGGCCTACGGCGTTGTGGGAGGTACGGTGCTGGGTGTTCTCTGATTCCACCGAGGACGGTAGCCCCGTCGGCTAGGTCACGTTAGACCCAGTCCCGTGTTGGGAGCCCCCGTGAGTGCGGGAGCTCCGCACGTCGCGCCTTTTACTTTTGTTGGCATGATTTGCCGGCGCGTGGACGCCATTGACCCCCTCACGTTGCGCCCTGAGGGTCAGTCAATCTCGGTGCCTAAGTTTTCACCGCCGTATAGTACTCCAGCGGCTACTGTCTTGTTAGGGTGTCTTGTGAAAGCCTCGTAGCGTCCCTATGCAGTCACACCTCGGAAGTGTTGATGTGCGTGGTTGGGTGCAAAGTTCTTTGAACTTTTACGCGACTGGTGGGTAAAGGGCGAAACCTCTGCGGAGTGTACGATCTATCATGATAGCCCGGCTCAGGGTCACGAGCGGCCTGGATCCTTTTATGATTAGAAGATGACATTTATTACTGTTTAATGATGACTTACATTAATTAATTTGGGTTACAACGGGGATTCATCTAAAGTAGTAATTATGTGTAAAATGAACCAACTAAAAGTGCTAATGCAGGTAAGCCAGTGTCAAGCCTTTTCTGCCTCATCCCCCGTGCTATACTTGCTAAGTAATTCTATTACTTACACTTGTTATATTATTATTTTTGGGCAAAATCCCGGACGGGTAACAGATTGGAGTCAGGCTGACTATGCTGTGGAGTTTCCAGAGGACTTGTCGTACTTCTGAGTTGGCGTTCTCCCAGTCAGAGTCCCTGTGGGATTGCGGCTACGCTTAGAGAGAGATGTATTAGTCTTCCGCTGTCCATGTATTTCATTTATGCAAAATCTGATGTACCCGCTACTTTATGTTGAGAAATAAGCATTGTACTCTGATTTTTACCATATTTGTTCGCTATATGTGTCTGTGGACTTCCTGGGCACACATATGGCCACAGTCGGGTTTTGAGTAAATCCGGGTGTGACATCGACCGAGGCGGCGGTTCAACGGTGGCCGGCGGCAATGGCGCATGGTGGCGGCGGCGATCCCGCGCGGCGCGCGCGCAAGGCAGCGTCGGGTGGAGGCGGCTAAGGCACGCGGGGTGCATGCAGAGGCCAAGGGCAGCGGGTTTTATAGGGGCTCGGGCCTGCGATTGGCGTGGCGTGCACGTCAAGGCAGTGGCGGCGCATCACTGATTGCGGCGGTGGCGCGCAAGGCTGGGGAAGAGAGGAGGAGTGCTGCGGGGTGGGCCGCGTGGAGGCGTTGGGCCGGCTCGGGGGCGCGGGCGCTAGGCCGGGCGAGCGCACGAGTGGGAGAGGGGATGGGAGTGGGCCGGTGTGGCTGGGCCGGGAGAGCAGAGTGGGCCGGGACGGGGGAAGTGGGCTGGCGGGGAGTTGGGTCGGGCGCAGCTGAAGAAGGGAGGGAGAGAAATCAGGCCGGGGAAAAGAATTCAGGGAGCAAATGCGGACTCGGCCGGATTGAGTTGGGTTTGGAAATGGGCTAGATCCAGCCCAGTACGAGTTTAGGGCTTCTCCTTTTTATTTTAGGAATATTAATTTCATAAGCAAAAATAAATCCAAAAAAGTCTTGATAAATCAATTAAGCCATGAAAAATACTCCAAAAATTCCAAGAATCCCAGGAAAAATCCCAAAGATAGATTTGGACACGAGGGACCCAAATAAAATATTTTGAGCTCATGAATAAGATTTTTAGCACATCCCAAAAACTGGAATTAGCTCTGGAAAAATAGGAATAAATCACAGAAAAATCTGGAAAATTCCTATGAGGCTCTTAAACGCATTTTAGAAACTTTTATACATAGAAGACCACTAAATGCAATGAGCATGAATGCATAGCACACAATGTTAAACCTATATTGCTTTATTTTAATTTAGAAAAATGGTTTTCTCTGTACTAAATTCCCTGCAAATTAAATAAAGTTGAGATTTTTTTTAAAAATTATGAGAAATTCTTTATTTAATTATTCTTCAAAATCACATCATGAAATCCAAAAATTTGAGGGTGTGACAGTGTTCATGGACTACCTCGACAAGTTCGTGGTGGTGTTCATTGATGACATTATGGTATTCTCCAAGAATGAAGAAGAACACGAGGACCACTTGAGATTGGTGATGCAGAGACTCCGGGAACATCAGCTATATGCCAAGTTAAGCAAGTGCGAGTTCTGGTTGAAGGAAGTGGCGTTCTAATAGGCAAAATCCTCTTCCAAACAAGTTCTCCAATCTGAAAATATTTCCCTCGCACCTTCTTGTTGTAATCTTTAGCCACCCGAAGCTTATGTTTCTCAATTTCCTTCAAAGCCTTCAATCGCTTGTCGGTCACCTCATCAACATTATCCATCATCAAATTATGGTAATCAATAGCATCAAGGTCATTTTGTTTGCCTAATCTATAAGTGTCCGGATTTATCTCAGCAGGTAAAACGGCCTCTTGACCATACACAAGCTCAAAAGGAGTAAGTTTAGTAGCACTGTCTAGATATACGATGAGCCCACAACGCTTCGGATAATACTTCATGCCATCTCTTAGGATTTTCTTCTATCTTTTTCTTGATCAATTTGATCAAAATTTTATTACTTGACTCAGCTTGTCCATTAGCCTGAGCATAGTATGGAGATGAATTGAGCAATTTAATCTTATAAGATTCAGCAAATTCTCGTACCTCCTTAGACACAAATGATGGACCTTGATCCGTTGTTAAAGTTTGAGGAATACTGAATCTATGAATAATATGCTGAGTAATAAATTCAATCACCTCTCATGTGTCATATTCTTCAAAGAACCGCTTCAGTCCACTTAGTAAAATAATATGTAGCAACCAACAGAAAACGATGTCCTTTGGATGATGGAGGATTAATTTGTCCAACAAAATCTAATGCCCACCCTCGGAACAGCCATGGCTTGATAATAAGATGCATTGATGATGCAGCAAGAACCAATTGTAAATCTCCAAACCGCTGACACTCTTCACATCCTTTATAATATTTGAAACAATCTGCCATCATAGTAGGCCAATAAAAACCAGCCCTCCTAAGTAACCACTTCATCTTGGGAGCAGATTGATGTGTACCACAAATACCCTCATGAACCTCTCCCATAGCAACTCTGGCCTGATCCGAATCTAAACATTTTAAAAGCAAATCTTCGACAGTTCGACGATAAAGCTCATCATCAATCAATATATATTTAAATGATATTCGCCGAATATTTCTTTCTGCACCATGACTAGGGTCTTTTAAATAAGCAGTAATATGCACTCTCCAGTCCAGATCCTCAACCTCGGAACCATTAGCTCCATCCAAAGCAACTTTGCTGCTTTCAGCTGACGAACCGGTCAGACCGGTTTCCAAACCGGTTAGACCGGTAATGGCTGTCAGACCGGTTTGCAAAACCGGTTGAACCGGTTCGTCCAGAACCTGTGTCTCGGCTTTCATTTGCATCGGCTTTCGAAGATAAAAATGTTTCTTTGCAATAACGTGACCAGATGCTTGTTGAGCCAGAGTATTAGCCTTGCCATTTTCTTCTCTTGGTATATGTTTGATTGTAAACTCATCAAAAGAAGATATAATACCAAGGCATCTATCAAGATATGCATTTAAAAATACATTATAACATTGGCATACCTTAGATACTTGCTGCACTACCAGAAGTGAATCACCAAAAGCCTCAACATGCTTTTTATTCCCATGTCTTGCAAAAATTCCAAGCCAAATAGACGGGCTTCATATTCAACTTGATTATTTGTACACTTCTCTAATCGGTTTGAGAATTAAAAAACAGTATCATTTGGAGAAATAAGAACAACACCAATCCCTTGTCCATCACCACAAATGTCACACCCCAAAATTTTTTGATTTTGGGATGTGAATTGATAGCATAATTAATACAATGATTTTCTCAATTTTCTAAAATTTTCCAACCTCTAAATAATTAATAGGGAATTTAATATAGGAAATTTTTATTTTCTGAGCTAAATTAAAACAACATAGGTTTAATATTGAGTGCTTTGCATTCATGCCAGTTGCATTTAGTGGTTTTATGTGTGTAAATTTTTCAAAAACGCGTTTAGAAGCCTAGTGGGAATTTTCCAGAGTTTTCTGGCATTTATTCCTATTTTCCTTAGAGCAAATTCCAATTTTTGGAGTAGGCTAAAATCCATTTCGTGAGGTTCAAATATTTTATTTGGGTACCTCATGTCCAACTCTATCTCTGGAATTTTTCCTAGGATTTTTAGAATTTTCAGAATATTTTTCATGGTTTTAATATCAATTCTGGACTTATCTGGAATTATTTTATAACCAGAAAAATAATTATTCCGAAAATTAAAATCACCCTAAATCTTAGTCGACCAGCCTTGGTTCAAAGTTGATCCAATTTTAGGCCAAATCCATCCCACCACTTTATTGGGCCAAATTTCAAAGACCATGCGCATTGGAATGAGGCAACCCACCTTTAGTCCCATATTGCTAATGAACCTGGAAGTGGGAGGTTTTCTCCCTATATATACGAACCACCTCTCCTCTGGAAAAGGCACACCATCGACTCCTTTACAGGGAGACCCCTTTGTTTGGGATTCCCTAAGGTAGTCTTCTTCCACCATATCTTCCAGTACTGCCCATTCTTCGTCTCGTCATTGCGCCGAGCCTTCCGTCGTTTTTGGCCTCAAAATTTTCAATAAGTCCCTCAGCGAATCTTGTAATTTTCTACCATATTCGTTTAGTCTACACTCTTTTGTAGAAAAGCCCCCGCTAGTTTTAAGCACTGAAAATCTTGTTTGGTCCATAGTTTCCAACGTTTTCTGAAAATTCGACTAGATTCCTGAGCTACTCACTATTTTGACCATAACTTTTGATCCTCTTGACCAAATCTAGCAAATAAATACATATTGGATATCTACAGAAAATTTCCTACACCTTTCATTAAAGACGTCAGGTCAAAATATGCCTATAACTAAGTCGAAAATATTTAAACATATTCCTGCACACTTTGGCTGAAGTGCTTCAAAAATTTTCTTATTTGTTTGAACTCAAGTTTTACCTCGGTTTTACAAATTCATATATAATTATTTGAAATAACCATTACATATTATTTTGTTTAACTAAAATCAATCAAGCATATATTCGTATTGTTTTATAACCAAAATCCTTCGGATAGCAATAAGTCGCAGCGGAGATTTTCACCCTCAAAAACAGATTCTGAACGGTGCACTAAATCATGTGTCGTTTCTATATGATTTTTCCAGAAGATAGATTATCAAATTATGAAGCTAACCCAATTGGAATCACGTTAATTAGATGTCTATAACTCGAGATATAAAATAAACAAGCAGACTATGTCAGATGGTGACGAGAATTGATCAAGTCATAACTTTCTCGTTCTAGCTCCGATTAGAGTGATTCTTGCGCTCACGTGACCATAGAATCGAGCCCTTCCTCTTCTGCTGCATCAGTGCTATGGTTTGTGCCATCTTCTGTGTCAGCTGGAGTTGCATCTCCATCATCTGCTCCATGGTGAGTGGCGGTGGTGGAGGTGGTGGGTTCTGATTCTGGTTGCTTCCACTGCCACCGGGGTTGCCTCTGGTGTTAACCATCTACCATAGCAAGATATCTCCCATCAATATTCCTGTCAATCGGTAATAGATAACCCATGCTTGAAGATGGTGCATAAGAAGATAACAGTACTTGGAGGGATATGATTCAGAGACATAGAGAGTAAGACAGAGGAAGTGCAAAGGAGATAGATAACCCAACTATTTATTCACTAATATTCCTTAAACCTTATTCCAATCTCTAGATGGTGGTAGATTTGTGTCTACGCCCATCACACTCATTACAAAAATCCAAATCACTCATAACCATAATAACAACAAAATCAAACACCCAGAGACATGATTCACACAAGACTCGACAGCATTGGTTTTGAAAAATGTAACTAAATGATCTGAAACAAAATCATGGTGGTCTCCTAATGATTTATCAACCGTTCTAACTAGGCTGCGATCCTACAGTCAACACGGCTCTGATACCAATCTGTCACACCCGGATTTACACAGAAACCCGAAATGCGGCCATATGTGTTCCCAGGAAGTCATTACACATATAGCGAACAAATAAGATAACAGAATACAGTCCTCGAATAAAATAAATGGTTTTACATTAGAGGTTGACTCAAATAAATGAATAAAACAGCAGAAGTCTCATTATTAATTCTCTCTAAACGAAAACGAAGCCGATAACCCACGGGGACACCGACTGGTTGAGCACAGCTAGTAGAATGGCAGATCCTCAGGAAATTCAACAGCAGCAGTACCATCTAATCCATCTGTTACCCATCCGGTATTTTGTTGAATAGCAAGTGTAAGTAAATGTCTTACTTAACAAGTACAACACAGATAATGAAGGCTTAAAAGAAAGGCTTGACACGGCTGTACTGCATTAGCAATTTTAGTTGTTTCATTTTAACATCATCATAATCACTACCTTTACATGGATCCCAATTGTAACCCAATTAATATAGTAGAAGTTAACATTAAACGGTAATAAATAACAGCATCTTCTAATCATAAAGGATCCAGGCCGCTCGTGACCCTGAGCAAGGCTATCATGATAGATTATACACTCTGCAGAGGTTTCACCCTTTACCCACCGGTCACGTAAAAGCTCATGGAGCTTTGCACCCAACCACGCACATCCACACTTCCGAGGTGTGACTACATAGGGACGCTACGAGGCTTTTCACAAGACACCCTAACGAAACAGTAGCCGTTATGGTACAACCTAGGCAGCATGACCCAAGGCATCGAGATTGACTAACGCTCATGTAGCGACACGAGGGGGTCAATGGCGTCCAAGCGCGGCAAAGAACATCAACAACAAAATAAATAGCACAACGTGTGGAGCCCCCACCATACGGTGGCTCCCAACACGGGACTGTGCCTCACGGGGACATAGCCGACGGATACCCCGTCCTCGGTGGATCAAACCATACTCTCACCCATGCTTCCCATAACGCCGTCGGCCCGTCGGTAACTACTGTCAAGCTAGAGCCGTACGTGCTACTTGTCCAAGACCAGAGTCATTATAGTTCCAGCGGTGGCGACAGGTTCCTGGGTTGCCGCTTTAAGAACCAGTCCTTACGGAGAGACACTAGGGCCAAGCACGAAGCGTACGCCCTAGCTCCCTGATCCATGTTGCTAAAAAGCAAGTTTTACCATTAACATTGAAGTGAACCATTAAGTCAAGATTAATAGTTAAGCAAAGGTGACAGTAGCTGTGCCTAGCAAAGTTCTACCAAATGCAATAACCCAAGGTAATCAAGGTATAGGATAAACAAAGCTAGGTACAACCTTAAAAGAGTAACAATTTAGATACATGCGTATGCAGTAAATAATGTAAGAGGTGTGTGTAGGTAGCAAGGATTGTCCATGCTATACTTGCCTTCCTCAAACTGCTGCTGCTGCTGCTGGTCCTGCTCCTCGTAACCTTGAACTCAAGCGCGTACGGCTCACCGACTGGACTCATACATCAACACACAAGCATCCACACAAGCCAGTACATGCAAACAATATTAATCTATTAGAACAGTACACCAAACAGTAGCAACAGAAGAAAAGAAGGCTGAAAAACTAATCTACGCTTCGCTACGAACACGTGAGCGCGAAAATCACTCAAATCGGAGCTAAAGCGAGAAAGATATGGCTTTTCTAAGGTTTGGGGGCTTGCTGGCAAAGTTTTAAAAGTTCCAGGGGCTTATTTACAAAAACTCAGGGGCTAAAACATAATTTTATAAAAAACAGCAGGGCTAAAGCGTAAAATAACTTAAACAGGACCTCAGGTGCTATTTTTAAATAAGACAGGGGGTTTTCCATAAAATTCAGGACCTAAATCTAATTATTTTTTGAATAGATCTGGACCGCGGGTTGATTTCCAAAAAGGTCAGGGGCTCTTTTGCAAAACGCGGGGCGCTGACTCTGGTTGACCGTTACGGTCAACTTTGACCCGGGGGCTGACTCGATCTGAGCCGTTGGATCTAACGCGGGCGGCTCAGATTGGATCTGGGGAGGGAAAGTCGCCGGCGGGGAGGGGCTGCGGCGGTGCTCGGCTGCGACGGCGCAACGCGGTGGCGGCGCTACAGAGCACGGGGAAGGACGGGGAGGGGCTCGGGAGCAAGTTTACCTCCTAGCGAAGCTCCCCCGGCGGTTGAATTGACCGGAGCGGCGGTGACGCGGCAAATCGACGGCGGCGGCCGACTTGGAGACGGCGGCGGCGCTGAAGCTCGGGTGGAGGCGGCGGCTAGGGTTTTCGAGGCAGGTGGTCGGGGCTTCGGGGGCGGCGCGGCTCAGCTTTTATAGAGCGGCCGAGGAGCGGCTCGGGGGCGGCCTCGTCGTGCGCGCCCTGCCCCGGTCGGACTCGAGCTAGAGTCCGGCTCGGCGGGGAAGGCGGAGCTGACGTACGGGCCCCGCGCGTCAGCGGCTGGAGCGGGGAAGGCGCGGGCTGGCCTGCTGGGCCACGTTGGGCCGCGTTGGGGGGAGGCGGGTGTGCTGGGCTGCGACGCTGGGCTGCGAGAGCGGGGAAGGCGAGCGGGCCGAAGGCGGTGTGCGCTTGGCCGCGAGCTGGGCCGGAAGCGAGAAACGGGGAGCTGGGCCGCTGTGGAAGGAAAAGAAGGAGGGGCAAGCTCGGCCGGGGAGAGAAGTTCAGGGAGGGAAAACGAACTCGGGCTGAAACAACTTTTTTAGGGCTCCATACAAGACGATTCAAATTCGAATTTAAACAGTATTTAAATTCCAATTGAATCGCACATAAACAAAACTCAATGCAGCCGGCATGAATGCAACAAAAATGTTTCTAACCTTATATTTAATTTTATTTTCTCTGAAATAATTTATTTCCCTTAGATAAATATGAACATTTAAATTAAATAAAAGCAAATTTATTACTAAAATTTTAAACAGGCATTTTTAGGGTGTTACACAAAGACTATAAGTGATTATACTGGATTTGAGGCAAGTTATAGCACGGACAATCCTTGCTACCTATACCCACCTATTTACATACTTTTACTTTCATATGCATGTGTCTAAATTTGATGTCCTATTAAGGTTGTACCTAGTTTTTTTACCCCTATCCTTTGATTACCTTGGGTTTATGCATATGGGTAGATATTTGCTATGCGCAGCTACTGTCACCATTATTTAACTGTAAATTTTGACTTAATGGTTCACTTCAACATTAATGATAAAACTTGCTTTTTAGCAACTTGGTTTAGGGAGCTAGAGCATGTGCTATGTGCTTTGCTCTAGTATCTCTCCGTAAGTTCCGGTTCTTAAAGCAGCAACCCAGGAGCCTATCGCCACCACTAGAACTATTATGGCTCTGGTCTCGGTCAAGTAACTTGCACGGCTCTAGCTTGCCAGTGGCTACCATTGGGGCCAACGACGTTAGTGGACACAAGGTGAAAGGGTGTTTCCGGATTCCACCGAGGACGGGTGATCCGTCGGCTAGGTCACGTTAGACCCAGTCCCGTGTTGGGAGTCCCTGCGATGGGGAACTCCACACGTTGCGCATGGATGGGTGCGATGCCCGCGCTCTGGACGCCATCGACCCCCCTATGGTGTGACTCCATAGGCGTACGTCGATCTCGGTGCCTATGGTCTCACCGCCTTGTTAAACTAGCGGCTACTGTCTTGTTAGGGTGTCTTGTGAAAAACCTCGTTGCGTCCCTATGCCGTCACACCTCGGAAGTGTTGATGTGCGTGGTTGGGTGCAAAGTTCCTTTGAACTTTTACGCGACTGGTGGGTAAAGGGCGAAACCTCTGCAGAGTGTAAAATCTATCATGATAGCCTTGCTCAAGGTCACGAGCGGCCTGGATCCTTTTTGATTAGAAGATGATGATTATTTGTGATTATTGTCACTTATACTTATTAATTGGGTTACAACCGGGTTTCATTCACTTGTAGTAATCTGTTAAATGTTAAAATGAACCAACTAAAATGCTAATGCAGTTAAGTCGTGTCTCGCCTATTTTGAGCCTTTGTACCCGTGCTATACTTGCTAAGTAAATGATTTACTTACACTTGCCATTATTCAACAAAATCATGGATGGGTAACAGATGTATCAGTGATTGAGACAGCTACTGAGTTTCCTGAGGATTTTCCATTACTTCTGAGTTGTGGTCAACCAGTCGGTGTCCATGTGGACTTGAGGCTCTACCCGTCGAGAGAATTAGACTTCCGCTGTGTTTTATTTAGGTAAACTCTGATATAAACTATTTTATTTGAGCATGTGTACTCTGATTTCCATATTTGTAAGTTGTATGTGTTCTGTGGACATCCTGGGCACACATATGGCAGCATTCGGGTTTCTGTGTAAATCCGGGTGTGACAACAAACCGAACCATCAAAGTATAACTTCCATGGTGTGCAAGCAACATAGCCGACGTTGAAACCACATGTGTCATCAATCCGATGTTCAACAATAAAATCAGCCACAATTTGGCCTTTCATAGATTTTAAAGGTTCACAAACCAAATCATACTCAACTAAAACATAAGGCCATTTACCGATCCTACCACTCCAGATCGTCTTTTGCAACATATGTTTAGTCACATCGGTTTGACATAACACTATGCAAGTACTAGACAATAAATAATGCCTCAACTGAGTACAAGCATTGTACAGAGACAAACATAACTTTTCAATGAAAGTATACCTTGTTTTTGCATCAATGAGCCGTCGACTTACATAAGCAATAACATATTCCTTATCGCCGATTTCTTGAGTCAAAACAGCCCTGTAACACCCAAAAAAATAGCCCATTTAAAATTTTTAGTAATTAATTTGCTTTTTATTGAATTTCTCATTATTAATATAGGTTAAACGAATTATTTAAGAGAATTAAAATCAAATATAAGTTGTAGAAACATTTTTGTTGCATTCATGCTGCTGCATTGAGTTTTCGTTGCTAGTGGTTCGAATAAGAATTTAAATCTCGTATAAATTCGAGTTTGAATCACCTTGTTTTGAACTCTAGAAAAGTTGTTCTAGCCCGAGTCCGGTTTTTCCCCTCCAACTCGTGTCCCGGTCTGTTTCTCCTCCCCCCTTCTTCTCTTCCAGTCAGCCAAGCCATAAACATTCTTCCCCGGCTCGTTATCGCCCCCTGCACTCTTCCCTGGTTCGCTTTAGCTCCCCGTACTTTCCTCTCCCGCAGCCCACTGCTCCGCCTCAGCCCGCCTGCCTTTTCGCCTGCCGCACCCCTGTTCCGTTTTGGCCCGGCCGCCCGCAGCACAACTTCTCGACCTAGCTCCCGCGTCCAGCACTCCCGCTCTCCTGGGCCGCACGCCGAACCGGCCTAGCTGCTCGCCCACGCCAACCCAGCACCGCGGTCGCCCCCTCCTCTCTTCCCTCTCACTGCACAGTGGGCCCCGCCTGTCGGACCCTTCTTCCTCCCCTCGCCCGCGCCCGAGCCAAGCTTGCCGCGCGCCCGCGCAACTGTGGGCCCCACCAAAGCTTCCACGAAGCTCCCCGCGCCCGCTCCTTCCTTCTTCGCGCCGCGCCCCGTAAGGAAAGAGCCTCCCCCAATTGGCGTGGCCCGCACGCCAATGCACGCCCCTAAGCACTATAAATGTGAGGCCACCGAGTCCCCCACCCTAATCCATCCTCCGCTCAAGCCTCCCGAGCACTCGCAGCGCCCTCCCCCTCGCTCAGCGCCGCCGCCGCCGTCAACCATCCCCTTCAGCGCCGCTCGGACCTCCACAACGCCCCTGGGAGCTTCGCACGGAGGTACTGAGCACCCCAAGCCACTTCCCGCTCCCTCTCTCGGCCCCTAGCACACCCGCCCACCTTCGCCGGAGCTCCACTCCGCCGGCCGCCGTCGTGCGCCACCCCCTCGACTTGAACTACCCAGATGCACTCGCCATGCTCCCCTGAGTTTGTAGGACCAACTCCCAGGGCCAATGGAGCCCCTAGCCCGAGATCCGCCATGCTCTGGTGAGCCCCGCCGCAATTCTTCCCCTTGCCGACGACTCCTCCCCCTGATCTGTTTCCAACCCTTAGATCGACATCCAACAGCCGGATCTAGTCCAAGCCCCTGAGTCAACCTAAGTCATACCAGTCAGCGTGGATGTTTTTGCAAAAGAACCCCCGAGTTATATAGAAATCAACCCGCCATCCACGCCCATTCAAAAATAATTACCCCCTGTGCTTTTAAATAACAGAACCCGCTGTCTTGATGGGTCAGTTTTAACGCGTAATTACATATAGGTCCTCAATTTTCTTCAAATAAGCCCCTGGAAACTTTTTAAATTTTACCAGCAGGTCCTTGTAACTTGGAATTGCCATAACTTTTCCGTTTTAGCTCCGATTAGTGTGATTTTTGCGTTCATGTGTTCGTAGCGAAGTGTAGATTATTTCCAAACCTTCTTTTGTACTGTTTCTACTGTTTGGTGTACTATTCTAATAGATTACTCTTGTTTGCATGTACTGGCTTGTGTGGATGCTTGTGTGGTGGTTCGTGTCCAGTCGGTGAGCCGTTTGCTTTGGAGTTCGAGTACGCGGAGGACTTTCAGGAGCAGGACTCACAACAGCAGCACTCTAAGGAAGACAAGTTATAGCACGGACAATCCTTGCTACCTACCCACTTTGTATTAAATTATTTCATACATGCATGTGTCTAAATTGATGTACCATTAAGGTTGTACCTAGTTTTGATTATCCTATCCTTGTTTACCTTGGGTTTTTGCATATGAGTAGAATCTTTGCTATGCGTAGCTACCATCACCAATGTTTAATTGTTAATCTTGACTTAATGGTTCACTTTAACGTTAATGATAAAACTTGCTTTTTAGCAACTTGGTTTAGGGAAGTAGAGCATGTGCTTCGTGCTTTGTTCTAGTGTCCCTCCATAAGGTCTGGTTCTTAAAGTGGCAACCCAGGAGCCTGTCGCCACCGCTAGAACTATTATGGATCTGGTCTTGGTTAAGTAGCTTGTACTTCTCTAGCTTGCCAGTGGTTACCGATGGGGCCGACGATGTTATGGGAAGCAAGGCACGGGGTGTTACTTGATTCCACCGAGGACGGTAGCCCCGTTGGCTATGTCTCATAGGCATGGTCCTGTGTTGGGAGTCCCTATGGTACGGGAACTCCACACCTTGCGCTCTTTGTTTTTGTTGTTGGCATGTGTTGTCCGCGCTTCGGACGACATTGACCCCCTCACGTTGCGCCCTGAAGGTCAGTCAATCTCGGTGCCTAGAGTCTCACCACCTTGTTGTACCTTAGCGGCCACTGTCTTGTTAGGTGTCTTGTGAAAAGCCTCGTAGCGTCTCTATGCAATCACACCTCGGAAGTGTTGATGTGCGTGGTTGGGTGCAAAGTTCTTTTGAACTTTTACGCGACTGGTGGGTAAAGGGCGAAACCTCCGTATAGTGTAAATCTATCATGATAGCCTTGCTCAGGGTCACGAGTGGCCTGGATCCTTTTTGATTAGAATTTGATGCTATTTATGTCTAATGTCACTTACACTTTACTAATTGTGTTGCAACTGGGTATTCATACACTTGTAGTAACTTGGATAATGTTAAAACGAACCAACTAAAAGTGCTATTGCAGTTGAACCATGTCTAGCCTTTCTTTTAAGCCTTCATACACCCGTGCTATACTTTCTAAGTAATTGTTTTACTTACACTTACTATTATCCAATAAAATCTTGGATGGGTAACAGATTGGGCTGTGCATGAGTCTGCTGCTGAGTTTCCAGAAGATTTGCCTTACCACTGAGTTGCGTTCTCCCAGTCAGAGTCCCTATGGATTACGTCTACACTTAGTTGAGAGTTATTAGTCATCCATTGTATTGGTTAGTTTATTTATGATGCACTCTGATGTAAAACTTTATTTAATGCAATACTTATTCAGCATATGTTCTCTGTTTATCATATTTGTTTGCTATATGTGTACTATGACTTCTTGGGCACACATATGGCCACATTCAGGTTTCTGTGTAAATTCGAGTGTGATAGATTGGTATCAGAGCCATGCTGACTATAGGATGAGTGTCACCATTTATCGTGACAAGTTCATTGAGCTCGCCCTCTATGCTCCGGAGGACGTGGACACTGACAAGAAGAAGCAGACCAGGCTCCACGATGGCTTGCAGGATGCACTGCAGTACCAGCTGATGTGCACCAGGTTCCCCAACTTCCAGGAACTGGTGGACGACGCTTTGATGCTGGAACACAAGCGTCGTGAGATGGAAGAGAAGAAGAGGAAGTTCCAGGGCCAGCAGATAGGCAATAGAAGTCGTCCTCGCTTCGCTCCTCCATAGGGGAATCAACAGATGGGGAATCAGCAGTGCTTTAAGAGCCAACCTAGCTTGCCGAGCAGTGGCCAGTACCAGCAGCGCCCCCAGTACCCCCAGGCGCCACAGCAGCAGTGTTTCTAGAACCAGCTGCAGAATGCCCCAGCTCAGCGCAACCAGGTGCAGCCAGTTAAGCGCCCCAACCCAGTCGGCAATGCACTAGGGGGATAGAAGTGCTTCCATTGTGGTGAGCCAGGGCGCTATGCTAACGCCTGTCCCCATAGAGCCCAGAACGCCACTGCTAAAACAACAATCAGAGGGTTGGGCAACCGCAGAATCAGCAATAGGGCTAGGCAAGCCGTGCTCCGCAGAACCCGCTAGAGGCAAGCTCAACCACACAGGAGCAGAGACTATAGAGGGAGCTACTGACGTGGTCGTGGGTACATTCCCTGTCAACTCGACTCCTGCAACTATTTTGTTCGATTCTGGAGCTTCGCATGCTTTCATATCTGCTGCTTTTGTGAAAAAAAACTTAGTGGCATTACTGCCCATGAAGAGTACTATGCTAGTGAGCTCACCAGGGGGAACAACGAGCCACTTTACGCTGCCCCCATATTACTGTCACCATAACGGGGGTAGACTTCGAGGCACGCCCAATAGTCTTGGAGTCTATTGGTTTTGACTTGATTCTGGGTATGAGCTGGCTGATTTCGTGGCAGAGTGGATGGACACACAGCTGCCCCCACCCCAGATCCAAGCAAAATGTTGGATCATGTACTTCGATGGGTCGGTGATGAAAACCGGTGCAGGCGCGAGCCTGCTCTTCATCTCCCCCCTCGGAGAACACATAAGACACGTGGTACGCTTGCACTTTCCGGTGTCCAACAATATGGCCGAATATGAGGCTCTGCTCGCCGGGCTTCGTATAGCTATAGAGTTGGGTGTCAATCGCCTTGACATCCGGAGAGATTCGTAGCTGGTCATTGACCAGGTTATGAAGGAGGCAAGGTGCCATGACGACAAAATGCAAGCGTACTGCAATGCGGTACGTCGGCTCGAGGACAAATTCCGTGGTCTTGAGCTCAACCACATTGTGCGAAAATACAACGAGGAAGACGATGAATTGGCCAAAATCGCGTCAGGTTGGATCACCGTTCCACAAAACGTGTTCGCCCGCGACTTTGCAGAGCCGAGCATCCAACTCAAGCCAACTCCCAAAGCTCGTGACGCTCCCTCGAAGGCCGAACCCTCGGGGGCTGTGGGCGTCGAGCCCATGGACGAGGATCCCTCAAGAGAGGAACCCGAAGCCTCGAGTCAGGAGATATCCTCGGCGGACTTAGATGAACTTATGAAGATCGACGAGGCCCCATCATCTCGAGATTGGCGCGATCAGTATATCACCTGGATCGACCGAGGTGAGCTACCCTCGGATCGAACCGAGGCCCGACGCATCGCGAGAAGGTCCAAGTCGATTGTCATCATTGACAAGGAATTGTATAAGCGCAACCCCTCGGGGATTTTGCAGCGATGCATTCCCATTCCTGAGGGAAGGGAGCTCATTCGAGACATCCACGTCGGCATGTGCGGCCACCACTCGGCGCGCCGTACCCTCGTGGGCAATGCATTTCGCCAGGGCTTCTATTGGCCCACTGCTGTCGCTGATGCCAACGAAATCGTGTGCACCTGTGAAGGGTATCAATTGTAGGCACACAAATCTCATCTCCCAGCCCATGTCTTGCAAACCATCCCTATCACATGGCCATTCGCTGTGTGGGGTTCGACCTCGTCAGGCCAATGCGAGCAGCGCCCGGGGGCTTCACACATCTGCTGGTGGCCATCGACAAGTTCTCGAAATGGATCGAGGCTCGACCCATCAGCAGCATCAGATCTGAACAGGCCGTGCAGTTCTTCACGGATATAATTCACAGGTTTGGGGTCCCTAATTTGATAATTATTGACAATATCACCTAGTTTGCAGGCAAGAAATTCATGGAATTCTGTGACGATCACCATATCCGCGTGGATTGGTCGGCCGTAGCACATCCACAGACGAATGGCCAAGTAGAATGTGCCAACGACATGATTTTACAAGGCCTCAAGCCAAGAATATTCAACAAGTGTTGACACCAAAAATTGGCACCAGGAAGAGGCTGACATGTGGGCCGGATTCGTTGAAAAGATATCATTCGGCAAAGGAGTTTTTCCCCAGAGCATTCGGTAAAGACGTTCTGCGGTCGGGAACGCATTGTCATTCGGCAAGAAAACTGTTCCGCAGGAGGCATTCGGGAGTGCGTGATGACGTGGATCAAGTATAAGGAAAAGGCAGGTTTAACTTCGAATGCAAGACGGATACGGTACCCCGGCGTTTATCTTTTTTAGGAAATAAATAATGTAATCGTAATCAATTAGGAGTCGTGTCGAAACCTGGGTATAAATATAAACCCATGATAATTGTAAAAGGAGTTCAATCAATCATATAACAAACCGGCCCCGTGCCAACTTCGAGTCCTTTAGTTGAGTCGTCGAGTTCTTCGAGAGGAATCATCGATCCGTCGACCTCCGTAAGTACTGGCAACCTTGCACCATGCCTAGTATCATGCGGTGGATTTAGGCTTTGGTTCAGGAAGGTTCCATTGTTAAATCATGAGCCATGCGGTGGGCTAAGTTTTAGCTTGGAACAAGTTATCGGCTCTATTGGATTTTGGCAAGATCTAATAGATCCATTAAGTTACCATGTGTTGCTCTGGATTTTACCTTTGTGTTTAATCCATTACAACACTCTTTTGCCCAGTCTAGGTTGATTAGATTCGGTTCTAGCTCGTAATGCACTGCGTTTCCATAGCCGAATTCGAAGTCAATCTAGATTGCCACGTGTTGCGGGTTCAAGCTCGTTGGTCTTGTGTAGATCTTGACAGAACCGGGTATCATGCGGTAGATGCAGGTTTTTGGGTCATCTTAGAGCTAATCATCCGGTGGATTAGAATTCGATTCGATCTGATAGACCTATCATCATCAACGAAGCATGTTCCTTCTTCACGGAACCCGATTCGGCTATATAGTTGTATTCGGCAGTATCGCCACGAGTGAAATATGTCCATGGTTTTGTTTTAAATAAAGAATGCTTTTAGCCTTCCATGTTTAGAGTATATCATGCGGTGGATTGATCTATTCATGGTTGGTGGTGTGATTCCAAGCAAGTCGTATCATGCGGTGGATTAACTTGCTTGTTTCATGCTCGACGGGTTAAAAAGTACCTACACATGCGGTAGACTAGTGCTTTTAGTCTATGCATTCTTGTTTATTATAAGATTATGGTCATGTTTTCGCCCTTTTATTTATTTATCATGCTCTGTTCCTCGTTAATCGGTTATGAATATACGTTACAATGTTTATTCAGTCGAATACCGATCTTTCGTCATGCTTACGTCACGCATTCGGCAGTGCGCTTCCTGCATGCTTTGCCGATTGCCGAATGATGCTTTAACTGCTGACAGATAGCTTCTCTATAGCTATATGTCATTCGAAACTGGCTCCGCAGCCGCAAATATGGAACTGTCTGGTATCACCCGGTACGTTCCAGGTGTTATCTAAGCATCTTTTCTCCCTTTGTCAGTTTCAGGAAAATTGACTGGCACGTTTTTGGATTCAAACGCTCGGGCCACGTGTAAAGCTAGCTAATTCGGCTTGCTGTGTGCTTGGCGTGAGGTGCGGATTTTACGTCAACACACTTTTTGGCACACCTGGTGGGACACACAAGCTTCGAAGATGCCTGAATTAAGGGACATTCTGGATGTCACTTTTGAAGAATTGTCTGATGAACATCAACAAATGGTGAAGACTGCTGCAGATCAGTTCATCAAGAAATGCTTGCTGTCTTTTGCTAAGAACAGGAGTGGTGCACCGTTTCTCAAGTCAGATCTGCCAAGAGTTCTTTTGCCTGGACAATCTGATCTTACTGAAGATGAAGAAAGAGAGAAGTTCTCTGGCTTGTTGTACAAGGCTTTAGGAGAAACAATGACCAATCATAATGCTGTATTCCTGAACAGTTTTCGGCTCATAATGGTCAACATCTTTGGTCAACACGTGGATAAGCCTTTTGAGCAAGCGCATGGACAACTTGGTGGCCCAACATATTTCAATGTTCAAGCATCGGTCCCAAAACGTCATGGTAAAGGTACTGAAGAAACTGAAGCTTCTGGAACCAAAGACGCGAGTGGATAGCCGATTCAGCAAGAGCTTCAGCATGCATTGCCGAAACCTCGTACATATGGTGATATGGCATTCGGCATCACGGGAAATCTACCTGCTTCTGCTTACAAGATATCCCCTCTGAACAACAGGCTGCAAAGGGATGTGTATGGGAACGGATATTCAGAGTTCATGGATTACAATGCTATCGATGCTCTCCCGAATCCCGGGTATGTTGGTACTACAGGGATGCCTGCTGGGAGACCAGGGAATCAAGATACCAATATTGACCTCATGGTGCAAAGGATGACCGATGTATTGCAAAATCAATTCGGTCTGAAGCCTAAAAATCAGGGGTACATGTACTCGTCTCCTTTCCCAGAATGGTACCAAAGGGTATCATTGCCGAATAGAGTCAAGGTGCCTACAGAGTTCACTAAGTTCTCAGGACAAGATGATACTAGCACTGTGGAACATATAGCTCGATATCTGATGCAGCTTGGAGAAGCTTCAGCAGATGAGGCTTTCAGAATCAGATACTTTCCTTTGTCGCTGACGGGTCCAGCTTTTACATGGTTTGCTTCTTTGCCTGCTCAGTCAATTTGTACTTGGAAAGACCTGGAGCAGAAATTCCATGCTCATTACTACATTGGCAGTGCCGAGAAAAAGTTGGTTGATTTGACCAGCTTAAGGCAGAGGAATAATGAGACACCTACGGAGTTCCTCAGGAGATTTAGGGAAACGAAGAGCATGTGCTTTTCTCTGAACATACCTGATGACCAGCTAGCTGGTATGGCTGTAGCTGGCATGTTGCCTGCCATTCGGGAAAAGCTATTCGGAATGGAGTTTGATGATCTGGGCCAGTTGTCACACAGATTGGCCTTAATGAGCAACCAGGCATATGGTTTCAAGAAAGATGCCAGATTTGCTAAACACAATGATGTAGCTGACATCTATAACCAATTCCTTGAAAGAGCAGATCAAGGAGATGAGTATGAAGATAGTGAGGAGATAGCTGCAGCAGAGATAGTGTGGGGCAAAGAACCAGTCATGGTGAATCAGAGGTGGATTAAACAGAATAAAGGCACCTATGATTTTGATGTGACTAAGGCAGATAAATTGTTTGACTATCTTGTAAAAGAAGGCCGGATCAAGCTACCAGAGGGGCATTCCATGCTTCGGCCTGATGGAGTGAAAGATAAAAGGTACTATGGATTCCATGATAGAAACTCTCATTCCATCAATGAATGCAGGGTTTTTAGAGTGAGGATTCAGAAAGCTATCCAAGAAGGGCATCTGAAATTCGACAATAAGATGAAGTTGGACAGTAACCCGTTTCCTCAGAACATGATTGGGTTCTCGATCAATATGGTGAGTGTTGCTGAATCTGGAGAAAAGGGAAAGATGAAAGTCCTGACGTCGAAGGAAGCGAAGCAGGATGGCTCAGTCGATCCTAATCGGCAAATCACGATCGAACAGATTCGCAAGGAAAAGCCTCGCTTCCCGAATAGCCGATTTGAAATTGGGGAATCTTCTAAACCCAGAGTCACATCGCGCATTCTCCTCAATAAGTGGCAGCGTCAGCAAGAAAAAGAGCGCTACCAGAGACGTAAGTACGAGGAGGAGGAGAGGAGGTACGAAGAAAAAAGGTATGGGGAAGAACAAAAGGAATATGTCCGAGAACAAGAACGTGCACATTGGGATTGTGTCTTCTTCAGACACTGTTGGAACGAGGGTTTAAAGCTGCCCACATGGAATAACTATCCTGAATGCAATAATGGATATGTCGAACATAGGCAAAATGTTGCCAGTCGCCGATCCGTCCACGAAAGAATTGGAAGGGTACATCCTAGTGATGATCGGCGCCTAAAAATATATAAGAATGATGATCAACCAAGGAAAAGACATGCTGATCGTAGATGGATTGATCGTGAAGAAGAAGATCGTGAGTACGTCTGGCAGAAAGGACAGTGGTGTCCACCTGGTTTAAGAAAGAGCCAGAAGAGAAGAGTCCAACGCCTGAGGAATCAAGAGTTGAAGCGGGCAGGAACCAGGATGAAATCGATATGGCGTCCAAAAGACAAACCTGACGAATCGGGTCATTCGGCTCCTACATGCATGGTATGTTTCTTGCCGAATGAATTCATGGCTCCAGCTAATCAAATTGTACAGGAAGAGATATTGCCAGAAGTGGATGAAGCCGAGCAATGTGGGTTAATGGCACAATTGGTATTGACTAAGCAAGCTATTTTCGAGAAGCCAGTCCAGAATCGGCACATGAAGCCACTGTACTTAAGAGGATATGTCAATGGAAAGCCACTGACGAAGATGTTTGTTGATGGTGGAGCTGCTGTTAATGTGATGCCATACAATACATTCAGAAAACTTGGCATGAGCCCTAGAGATTTAACGCCAACAAGCATAGTTTTGAATGACTTTGCTGGAAATCCTTCGGACACCAAAGGATGTGTACATGTAGATCTGATGATTGGGTCTAAGATTCTGCTTACAGCCTTCTTTGTTATTGAAGGCAAAGGGGCATACATCTTGCTACTTGGAAGGGATTGGATCCATGCGAATTGCTGTATTCCATCTACTATGCATCAACAGCTTATTCAGTGGATAGATGATGAAGTGGAAATTGTCCCAGTAGATGATTCAATTAGCGTGGCTAATGTGGAACCAGCCTTCTAGGAATATCAAGGCATAGATTGTTTCTCAGGTAAGGACTGGGGAGAAGGTCCTGTTGAGCCAGTCAGCAGTAATCAACAGCCGATCGAAGCAGTCGGCTCTTTTAGTAATTTTTAATGGATAATCCAATCGATGGGACTGATGGGAAGCTAGGACGTGGATTTGTGTCGGCTGATAAATTAGAAGAAGTAGACATTGGAGATGGTGACAAACCAAGGCCGATATTCATCAGTGCTAGCTTGGATCCAGTTTTCAGAGAAAAGTTGATTGAGTTGTTAAAAGAATACAAAGATTGCTTTGCTTGGGATTATTCGGAGATGCCTGGTTTAGATCGTTCCATTGTTGAGCATCGATTGCCGATCAAACCTGGTTATAAACCTTACAAGCAACCACCCCGGAAAATCTACAAAGATGAAGTGTTGACCGATGTGAAGAAAGAAGTGGAAAGATTAATAGCAGCAAATTTTATTCGGCCATGCAGATATGCAGAGTGGATCTCTAATATTGTTCCTGTGTACAAGAAAAATGGGAAGATGAGAGTTTGCATAGACTTTAGAGATCTGAACAGAGCTACACCCATGGATGGATATCCAATGCCTATTGCTGACTCGTTGGTTAATGCTGCTGCTGGATATAAAGTGATTAGTTTCATGGATGGTAATGCAGGGTACAATCAAATTTTTATGGCATTGGAAGATATAGCGAAAATAGCTTTCAGATGTCCAGGACATATAGGGTTGTTTGAATGGGTTGTCATGACGTTTGGTTTGAAGAATGCTGGTGCAACTTATCAGAGAGCCATGAATTATATTTTTCATGAGTTGATCGGCAAGATTGTGGAGATATATATTGATGATGTTGTGATTAAGTCATTGGATCATGAATCACATTTGGCCGACATAAGGAAAACTCTAGAGTGCACTAGGAAACATGGGCTCAAGATGAACCCGAATAAATGTGCTCTTGGAGTTTCGGCAGGAGAATTTCTGGGATTTCTGGTGCATGAAGGAGGAATAGGAGTTGGCAAGAGAAGTATGAAAACCATTGATGAAGTTGTTCCTCCAACTAATCTTAAGGAATTACAGTCATTACTTGGCAAGATCAATTTCGTGAGAAGATTCATATCAAACTTATCACAAAAGGTGTTGCCTTTCTCTTCACTGCTAAAAGTCAAGAAGGATCAGAAGTTTGTATGGGGTGACGAACAACAAAAGGCTTTCGATGAGATCAAGGAATACATGAAAGAATCACCAGTATTGGTACCTCCACAGCTAAACAAGCCTTTTAAGTTGTACGTGGCGGCCGATGCCCAAACTATTGGATCGGCCCTCATACAAGAATTTGAGGGAAAGGAAAGGGTAGTTGCATACCTTAGCCGGAAATTGCTTGATCCCGAAACGAGGTATTCGGCTACCGAGAAACTTTGTTTATGTGTTTACTATTCCTGTACAAAATTTCGGCACTACTTGCTGCATGCCGAATGCATTGTGTATTCAAAATTTGATGTGATAAAGCACATGTTGTCTATGCCAATTTTGAATGGAAGGATTGGCAAATGGATTTTAGCTTTGTCTGAATTTGAGTTAAGGTTCGAATCGGCAAAAGCTGTTAAAGGACAGATTATTGCTGACTTCATTACTGAACATCGTGATTCATCAACTAATTTGCTTGAAATTACTCCTTGGGTATTATTCTTCGATGGATCTTCATGTGACAAAGGTGGTGGAGTAGGTATTTTGTTAGTTTCGCCAAGAGGAGAGGCATTTGAATTTGCTATTCCTATTCAACCTACTGTCACTAATAACCAAGCCGAGTATGAGGCGTTGCTCAGAGGACTTCAATACTTGAGAAAAGCAAAGGCTATTGCAGTTGAAATTTTTGGAGATTCAGAATTAGTCATAAGGCAACTAAATGGCGAATATGAGTGCAGAAACGATATCTTAAGGAATTACTATGAAGAATGCAAGCAAATCTTAAAGGAGTTTCAGTCAGTAACTCTACGACATATTCCTAGGAAAGACAATGGAGAGGCGAACAGATTAGCTCAAAGTGCTTCGGGTTATAGAGAGCCTCAAGAAGTTTTTGCCAATGATGTATATGCTTTCGGGAGTAATCTGGCAGAAGATGATTGGAGAAAAGAAATTGTTGATTATCTGGAGAATCCATCCCGAAAGGTTTCTAGAAAGCTCAGGTATAAAGCTTTAAAGTTTGTTCTTCTTGATGATAATTTATATTATAAATCCTTGGATGGGGTGCTGTTACATTGCTTAAGTCAAGGAGAAGCAAAAAGGCTGATAAGTGAAGTGCATGATGGGCTGTGTGGAGCGCATCAATCGGCTTACCGAATGAAATGGGTTATTAGGAGAACTGGGTATTATTGGCCCACAATGCTAGAAGACTGCTTTGAATATTACAAGGGATGCCAAGATTGCCAGAGATTTGGAAACATTCAGAGAGTTCCAGCATCAGTCCTAAATCCTATTATCAAGCCATGGCCATTCAGAGGATGGGGAATAGATTTGATTGGCCAGATAAATCCTCCATCTAGCAAGGGGCATAAGTTTGTGCTTTTAGCAACCGATTATTTTACTAAGTGGGTTGAGGCGATTCCATTAAAGAAGGTGACATCAGAGAATATGGTTGAATTTGTTAAAGAACATATCATTTACAGATTTGGAATTCCTCAAACAATCACCACAGATCAAGGGACTCAGTTTACATCTTCAGAGTTTAGAAATTTTGCTGAAAGTATGGGCATCAAATTGTTGAATTCTTCTCCTTATTATGCTCAAGCTAATGGTCAGGCAGAGGCTTCTAACAAGATTATGATTAGAATTATACAGAAGAAGATTGATCAGAAGCCAAGAAAGTGGCATTCGGTATTAAATGAGGCTTTATGGGCTTACCGAATGGCTCCACATGGGGCTACACAGACGTCTCCTTATGAATTGGTATATGGACATCATGCTATCTTGCCATGGGAGATGCAATCAGACTCAAGGAGGATAAAGTTGCAAAAAGATTTAAGTTCTAAAGATTATAATGATTTAATGATGGACGAATTAGAAGATTTGCATATGATTCGTCTCAGGGCCTTGGAAAATATTGAGAAAAATAAAATGCGAGTTGCTAAATATTACAACAAGAAGGTGAAAGTCAAGCAATTTGCAGAAGGAGATTTGGTTTGGAAAGCAATATTGCCGATTGGAACTAAATACAGTGCATTCGGTAAGTGGTCTCCAAATTGGGAAGGTCCTTTCAAAGTGGTCAGATGCGTGCCTGGAAATGCATATATCCTGAAAACTTTACTAGGAGAAAAGTTTACTGATGCTATCAATGGGAGATACTTGAAGAAATATTATCCTAGTGTTGAGATTGATCGCTGATTGAAATATTCAATGTCAGAACGACTGAAACAGCCGGCATTCGGGAAGGAGCCGTCTTCAGAACAAAAATATTAACAGAAGAAGAAATGGCCAATACCAGAGTGTATTGCCCTTAGTGCAAATATATTACAAAAAATGAGTTTAACAGAGTCATCACATAAGGATTGCAAAAGATAATGTTTTATTGCCGAAATTCCATAGTCCCTAGTACAAACTAATAAAAGAGCTTGTTCAGAACAGACTGAGGATGGATGGAATCGGCAATGGCGGCGCCATGAGCGTCGAGACGATCTATGGAGGCGTCAATATCGTCGATCTCCTCTGGATCACCGTTGGCGAAGCCGGGCGGTAGCCTGGAGTAGTCGGTGCCGGTGTGTGTCGACATGGCGACCAGGCCAGCAGCAGTGCCCAGACGGATGCCGTGCAGGGCCACCTCATCAATGCGGCCTGCTACTGCGCCAAGGCGGGTTTCTGGCATGTCCCCATGAGCATTCACCTTGTTCGCCAAAAACTCGACCAATGTCTTCAGCCGATCGAGTTTGGCATTACGATCTGCAGGATTATGAAGCAGCGGCAGGTTAGTTCAAGGTCAGATTGAGGATTAAGCAAATCACAGAAGTTACCATCGATGGTCTCGAGCAGCGGCTTGCGCTGGTATTGCCACTCTAGGTCTGCGATCCCGGCCTGTTTGGAGATAATCTCCAGTTCGTTCGTCGGCGGCTGGGCGTCTTCTGCTGTTGGCCGTCAGGGTTTCTTGAAGGTTACTATGCTGGAAGAGGAAGAGACTCAGGCTAGCAGAGAGCTCGAGTTGAAAGATTTGGTGGAAAATTAGGAGCGCTCAAGGTTCTTATTTATGGAACTAACGAAGAAATCGTGGCCGGAGATCGTGATGCATATCCCAAGGAGTTCGGAAGGTGGAAAGGATTCTCCAACCGATCGATTTCCATGTCGTTTGGGATTCTTGCCGAAGTCGTATTCGGTTTTGACTAAATGAGATTCGGCTGTGTCATGTTTGAAGCGTTTTCGGGTCTGACACTGTTACAATCAGCTTTGCCGAATGAGTTATCCACAATGGAGAAAAATAGAGTTAAGAAATGACAAAGTTACAGGATTGATAGAGCATTCGGTTATTAACTATTTGTTACAATTACAAGCCCAAATACTTTGAGATTACATTTTTAGCATCTGATATCATATTGCTAATGCTCTCTAATAAGTTTTTGTCAGCTTCTTGGGTTCTAGCCAGAGCAGCAAGCTTTGCCTTGAGTTGTTTTTCTTCGTTCAGAGCTGCTGAAGCTTCCTTTCGTATCTTCTCTGTTAATTTGGGAAGCTCAACTATCTTCTTCTCATCAGCTTCAATTTCGGCCGATAGATCTCTCAATTCGGCTTCAAGTGCAGCTTTTCTGACCTTCTTCTTTTCAAGTTCAGATTCCAATTTGGTCAGTAATTCTTTGCTGTTCTGAGCTTGAGTATGCAGGTCTTTCACAGATTGTTTGGCTGTGGATTTTCTCTGTTCTAGAGCTGGTTGAGAAGATTGGTTTTTCAGAGCCTGCTTTACTGCAGCGTATTGTTGATCCAAATGAGAAACTGGTTCCAAAGAAGTTTTGATATCATCAGGAAGTTCTTGGTCAATGGATTCCAGTACATCCCTTAAGAGATCAGCATCTTTGACTTGATCTTGGATGCTCTTGCGCAGCAAAGCAAGTATATCTTTCAGCTTTGTTTGATTTTCTTCTGACAGAGTTTGGCCAGAAGATGTTTCCTCCTCTTGTTCGGCAACCAAGTCGTCCACAGCAAAAGAATAGCTGGATGATGAAATGGATTTCTCCTGAAAGATAGTTCTTGCCGAATTAGTGATAATCTGCTGAATAAAAAGAGTAGAGAAAGTTGAATGATTATGTTTACCTCGTTCCTGATTTCCTGAATGGGAGAAGGAAGCCTCTCAGGCTCAATGGAAAGATTCTGTGTATCTTGCTGAGGAGAAGCTGGAAGATTTCTTGGTGAAGATAATGCTTCTGATTGAGGAAGAAGTTGCAAAGCTAAAGATGAATCGTGATGAGAAGAAGAGCTCTCCAAGATTGGATCCATTGAGGATTCTTCTGCAGTTAACAAGGGATGAATGCCGATAAAAAAAAAGTTATGAGGATAAAGTGGTAGAATTTTACCAGTCAATGAAACATCGGCAAAATCTGTACTGATTGCTAGTTGTTGTGCTTTGGCCTGAAACCAAGAAGAGATAAAGCTGAGCAAAATACCAATGGCATTATGGTCAAAGAAAGAAGGCTCTGACCTTGATAACTTTTTTGCTGCTTGTTCTTTTCTTCTTTACAACTAAGGGAGCAGCTAAAGAAAGGGTTTTTCTCTTGATAGATGATGGTCTAGTAAGTATTGGATCTAGAGAAGCCTGTCTAGCCATCAGTTGAGCCAAGGTAGGAGATTGGTGCCCCAAAGCAGATATTGGGCCTGCAGCTTTGTACAAGATCGCCCTGGCAAGAGGGGCAGGTGTTATATCCTGCAAGATGACAGAATCAGGATCAATTGGGGTTGATATTATTGAGACAGATGAGGGATGAGCGTATTACCTCTGAAGTTGGCTGATAATCAGGCATTAACTCGAGGCAGAAGGGATGGATTGGCATGTTGAAGATATGATCATGGAGTTCTTGCCACCAGAGAGTGAAAGAAGGATGGGCAGATATTATTGGCACAAAAGGCTCAGGTGCATAGATAGTTTCGCAGCATTTATAAGTAAAAATCCTTCTTGTCTCTGTGGAATCCTTGACAATCTCCCTAGGCTTGAGAAATTCGTGAAGAAATAGCCTAGGGGGCACTTGGCCACATCCCAACTGTCTAGCCATCATGTTTGGCTGATAATATTCGTAAGTGCTTTGAACCAGCCTTCCTCCACAGAATTCAGCTGGCAGGATGCAGGGCTGGATGAAGGCATTGAAGATCGCTATAGATTGTACATCAGTGCATCCAGTTTCAAAGCTGAATTCGCAAGGGAGAGTGAGATTGTCATTGTCCAGATATGGGAACCAAAGAGGATGAGCAAAGCCTTTGAATAAGAGCTCAAACAGTTCACCGATGTTCTTGTTGATAGATACAGTGGAGGCAGCTTCTCCATAGGTTTGACAACCTTTGGTTCTCCGGGTTTCTCCTTCTTTGTAATTGATTGAAGGAAAGTCTCGGCTGTTGAGATCAATGGCGATGATTTGATGCATGTACAACTGCAGCCACATTTGGACAAACCACCAAGGACCATTGACACAGGGGATTTTCTTGCTGGTATACATCAGGTGGGTGGTTTGATTGAGCATATGGTAGACACTTCCTAGGAGGTATTTCCCAAGTGGAATGAGTTTTCCGGCAGCCAGCTCTTCAGCCATCACGATATGATTCAGGGTTGGCTCATTGGCTTTGCCACAGAAGACTGATCTGCATAGCCACATGTTCAGGAAGGCTCTATATTCGACATCGGTCAGAGGGCCATCAGACATATGGTTCTGGATGTATCTCTTGTATCCAACCCCTGTTTTTACTCCTGTCTGCTTGGAGGAACCTTTGTGGTCATATGGATATACAGTTCCTGTAACGTTCAGGCCGGTCATCATGTAGACATCGGCCAAAGTGGGGGACATTGGGCCATGCCTGAAGAGAAAAGCATTTGCACCATTGGACCAAAAGTGGCAAGCTGCAATCAGAAGGTTCTCGTTCTTTGGTGTTTCGGCTAGTGACAGCTCCAGGCAATGAGAAATACGCAGATGGTCCCAGTTCTGTGTTTGGGGGCTTTTGTCATCAGATATCCTTTTGTACCAATTTCTCCAGCCGGCAATTGGGGGCAAAGGCCAGTTCTTGAAGGCGTCTTGCCACTCATGAGGTTTTGTCAATGAAATCTTGAAAGGAACCCTCTGAGATTCGGCCGCGATGAGTTCGGAAGGATCTGAATTCCCTACAGGGCCGAGGAAGTAGGATGGAGCTTTTTCCTCAACGGGGATAAGGATTTCGGCAGCTAGGGCCTATCAAGAATGGAAAGAGATGAGAAGAAATTTAAGATGCAAATCGAAAGAGGAATACCGAATGTGCTTGAGGGGATTGAAGTTTACCTGGAGGGCAAGATCTTGGTTCGCCATTTGAAGATTGAATCTTGAAAGTCGATAACCCAAGGTTCGGATCTGGGCGAGAGCTCTGAAGATTCAAAGGGAGAAGCGGGTGTCGAGCAGAACTAACTTGGGAATGTTGAGTGCTTCTGGTCAATTCCGAGATAAATTATCTTTTATCCCGAAATTGAAGGGGCATGTGTTGACACCAAAAATTGGCACCAGGAAGAGGCTGACATGTGGGCCGGATTCGTTGAAAAGATATCATTCGGCAAAGGAGTTTTTCCCCAGAGCATTCGGTAAAGACGTTCTGCGGTCGGGAACGCATTGTCATTCGGCAAGAAAACTGTTCCGCAGGAGGCATTCGGGAGTGCGTGATGACGTGGATCAAGTATAAGGAAAAGGCAGGTTTAACTTCGAATGCAAGACGGATACGGTACCCCGGCGTTTATCTTTTTTAGGAAATAAATAATGTAATCGTAATCAATTAGGAGTCGTGTCGAAACCTGGGTATAAATATAAACCCATGATAATTGTAAAAGGAGTTCAATCAATCATACAACAAACCGGCCCCGTGCCAACTTCGAGTCCTTTAGTTGAGTCGTCGAGTTCTTCGAGAGGAATCGTTGATCCGTCGACCTCCGTAAGTACTGGCAACCCTGCACCATGCCTAGTATCATGCGGTGGATTTAGGCTTTGGTTCAGGAAGGTTCCATTGTTAAATCATGAGCCATGCGGTGGGCTAAGTTTTAGCTTGGAACAAGTTATCGGCTCTATTGGATTTTGGCAAGATCTAATAGATCCATTAAGTTACCATGTGTTGCTCTGGATTTTACCTTTGTGTTTAATCCATTACAACACTCTTTTGCCCAGTCTAGGTTGATTAGATTCGGTTCTAGCTCGTAATGCACTGCGTTTCCATAGCCGAATTCGAAGTCAATCTAGATTGCCACGTGTTGCGGGTTCAAGCTCGTTGGTCTTGTGTAGATCTTGACAGAACCGGGTATCATGCGGTAGATGCAGGTTTTTGGGTCGTCTTAGAGCTAATCATCCGGTGAATTAGAATTCGATTCGATCTGATAGACCTATCATCATCAACGAAGCATGTTCCTTCTTCACGGAACCCGATTCGGCTATATAGCTGTATTCGGCAGTATCGCCACGAGTGAAATATGTCCATGGTTTTGTTTTAAATAAAGAATGCTTTTAGCCTTCCATGTTTAGAGTATATCATGCAGTGGATTGATCTATTCATGGTTGGTGGTGTGATTCCAAGCAAGTCGTATCATGCGGTGGATTAACTTGCTTGTTTCATGCTCGACGGGTTGAAAAGTACCTAGACATGCGGTAGACTAGTGCTTTTAGTCTATGCATTCTTGTTTATTATAAGATTATGGTCATGTTTTCGCCCTTTTATTTATTTATCATGCTCTGTTCCTCGTTAATCGGTTATGAATATACGTTACAATGTTTATTCAGTCGAATACCGATCTTTCGTCATGCTTACGTCACGCATTCGGCAGTGCGCATCCTGCATGCTTTGCCGATTGCCGAATGATGCTTTAACTGCTGACAGATAGCTTCTCTATAGCTATATGTCGTTCGAAACTGGCTCCGCAGCCGCAAATATGGAACTGTCTGGTATCACCCGGTACGTTCCAGGTGTTATCTAAGCATCTTTTCTCCCTTTGTCAGTTTCAGGAAAATTGACTGGCACGTTTTTGGATTCAAACGCTCGGGCCACATGTAAAGCTAGCTAATTCGGCTTGCTGTGTGCTTGGCGTGAGGTGCGGATTTTACGTCAACAACAAGTTGTATAGATTCGGTGGAAAATAGGTGTCGGAACTACCCTCGGTAATTTGGAGCCTCAGAACGACCCCGAGCAGAGCCACGGGCTTCATCCCGTTTTTCCTCGTCTATGACGCCGAGGCTATCCTCCCCACAGACTTGGAATATGGGTTCCCGAGGCTTAGAACCTACCAAGAAGAGCAGAACAAGCAAGCTCGTGAAAACTCACTCGATCAAGTGGATGAGGCTCGAGACGTGGCGCTCCTACACTCAGCACGGTACCAGCAGTCCCTCCAAAAATATCAAGCCTAGAAGGTTTGACGTAGAGACCTCAACAAGGGGGACCTGGTGCTAAGGCTGCGACAAGATAATCGAGGATGCCACAAGCTCACACCGCCATGGGAAGGGCCCTACATCGTTGCCGAGGTCCTCAAACCAGGCACGTACAAGCTCGCGAACGAGAAAGGCGAAGTTTTCGCCAACGCTTGGAACATTCAACAGCTACGTCGCTTCTACCCTTAAGTTTCCAAACATTCATGTACATTTGTACTTATATCAATAAATGAATAAAGAAAGATCTTAAAATGAGTGAGACTCGGCTTACCCTCGAAAAAGCCAAGTCACACTCGGGGGCTAATTCGGGGGGCACCCCCTCCTAAAATTGTCCCAATTTTAAGGTTTTTTCTTTCAAAAATTCTTTTATCATGTTTATCTCCAGTAATTGCCAAAAGGCAATTTGAGGCATAGATTTATTAAGGCCAAGGGCCGGCCGAGTCAAGGGACCGCCTACGCCTTCGAAAGGATACGGCATCCCCCTCGCCACCCTACGCTAAAGTTAGTCTATGAACAAAATCTTCCTCGATGAGCCCTTTGCAAATTCAGCAAGAAAAATGTGATAAAGGAAACGATGTTCAATAAAACTCGAGCGTATACTTAAAACATTAAATTGTTTTATAGGCATATAAATTCCAAAACTTAAATCTAATTATTACATAAATATTCCTAGCTACTCAGGGAGCGGGGTCTTCAGGGTCTTCGGGGGTGGCGTCCTCTTCGTCTTCGGCGTCGGGGAGGAGGTTGCCCTCGAAGATCTGCGACAAGGCGGTGGCAGGAACAGAGTCTCCGGCGTCGGCACTCTCCACGACGGCCAGCGCAACGTCGTCGTCGAGATCATCCGCCACCACGTACCCGACGCTTGCTGCCTTGAGGTCTACGACGAAGTGCGTCGAAATAATCCCGAGGGTCTTCTGCATGCCGAGGCGGAAAGCCCCCTTCAGGCGCTCGGTGATGCAGCCGCCCAAGGCCCTTAGGCGGCTAGCCACCGAGCTGCCCGATTGGGACTCGGGGGCTTCTGGCCCCTCGACCTCCTTGCAGACGGCGAGGGCTACATCCCGTAGCGCCTTGAGGTCCTCCTGGGCCTTCGAATAGGCCACCTGGAGAGACTTCGCCTGTGAGGAACTCTCCTCCGCCACCTTCCGCACCTCTGAAAACCCAAAACCAAATTCAGATAAGTTTCAAAAAACAAAATTTGAATCAAGGGTGAGTTTGTAATGAACTTACCCTCTGTCAGCTTCTCCTTCTGAGCCAGATCCTCCCGCGTGGCATTGGCCTCCTACTGGAGCGCAGCCATCTCGCCTTGCTGGGCCTTCTGGAGCCCGCAGCTCGGTGATGACTACGTCTCCCTCTAGCACCGTCAAGGTGAGCAGGTCGATGGCCTCGCCTTGGGTCTTCAGCTGGGCCTCGAGCGCTGTGAGGGCTGAATCCTGCAGCAGCAGCTGCCCCCGGGCTTCGGCGAGGACGGCGCGCTCCTGCTGAAGCTCGACCTCGAGCGCCGCCAGCGCCTCAGTCCACCGATGGAGCTCATCCCCCTGCTGGAGGACGTCGTCAGCCGTCTCCATGGCTAGAGCCCTCTCGCGGTTGTGCTCCCGCTCGTCATGGGCCAAAGCCTCCCTTAGATGGTGAAGCTCGGTGTGCACGTCAACGAGCTCGGTGACCCTCCAGCCGGCCATCTCCCTCAAGCTCTGCCATTGGCGCATCGACAGATAAGAATAAGAGAAAGGGGAAGACACGAAGCACACGATGAAGTTAGTAGTCTAGGCACTTACTAGATGGACGTCCAAGCCACGGCCGAGGTGGAGGTCGAGGACCTGGTTCAGGGCTTGCAGGATTGTGGTCCTCAGGCCCTGCTCCTCCTCCCAGAGGAGCCGCTCAGCATCGGTGGCTCTCGCCAGGCCAGGGGGGACGCCACGCCGGCCGAGCCCCTGATTGCGCCAGGCCTCGAAGGCCGGGATGCCCGGCAGAGGCTCCAGGACCCTTCCTGGAAATCCGGAACCCGCTCCTCCTCCGCCTCTCGGCCGCCCTCCAGGGTGGCCGGGAGGGCCACCATTGCGGTGCCCACCCCCGGCGCTTCCTCCGCCTCCTCCGTGCGGCTGGCCCCGACTGCGGTCTGAGTCGCGTTTCCGGTGTGGCCCGCACCTTCTGGTTCCACCACGCCATCGGTCGGCGCGGAGGTCTTGCTCCTCCACAAGGGGGGCCGAGGTCGCCTCCCCGGTCCGGTCGTTGCCCGCTGTGGCCGAAACTGCCCCAGCCACCGCCCGCCCCCTAGACTGGGTGACCCCTCGCGCCAGGGCCGCTGGTACCGGGTGACAATCTCCATCGGCCGTGGCACTACCGACGGGGGCGGCGCCACCGAACGCGGCGTGGAGTGCGCTGACACCTTCAGCGCCTTGGTGGGCACCAGCGGGAGCGATGCCGGTGGCCCGGGTTGGCTAACAGATGATCAAATCAAAAGAATTAGTTTAAAAACACAGACGATCTACGACCAACAAAAGAAGATGAAACTCACCGAACCCGAAGGAGGCCGCTCAACTTGCGCTTTTTGTCACTCGGGGGCTGTGACGCCCCCGAACGACCTCGGCCCCTCGGCGGTGGGGACCCGCTCATGGGCCTCGAGGCCACCGGTGCAGGGCTTCGCGCTCTCGTGGCCCTTGGCGCCGCGGCCCCCTTGTCCGCCCCAGGCGCGCGCGGGTTTCGAGCCTGAACCCCCAGGGCGGTCGCCGCGGCGCTTGGGGGGGCTGGCTCGCATCGTCGAGGGCGCCGAGCTACTCGAGGTCCCCCTACCTTGCGATGACGCCGGGGTCTCCTGGCTTCGCCCCCTCGGGGGCACGGCCACTTCTGCCACCACCAGTGCAGGTGGCGGGATCTCCACGAGATCGTCCGAGGAAGACGCCTCCGGGCTGCTCTCGGGGGTTGTAGGGGGGAAAGGCCCTCCCTTGCCCGTCGGCGGTGCTCTTTCTCATGCGCCGCTTTACACTGGCGCCTCTGCTCCTTATTCTTCACCGCGTCCTTCCGCGCTTTCTGCCTCTCGGCAGAGAGGCGATTCGCTTCACGGACTTCGGGAAGAGGGGGTCGGAGCGATACCCCTTGTGGGATAACCCCTGGGGAAAAAGTTGCGGATTAGCAATAAGTAACCCTCGAGGATAAAAAATTAGATTGAATCTAAACCAAACCGAAACTTACAAATTGTAGGTGCCCCGCATCGGGGCGCATCTTGATGGCAAACAAGGCCACCTCCTTGCAGTCGAGCTTGGACACCTCCACCGCTCGCCGCGCTCGGTGGATGCAGTGCTCGATGAGAAGGCTTCCCTCCTTCATCTTCGAGCCCTCCCACGGTGCTTCCGCCTTGAGCTGGTCGAGGCGCAAAGTCCTCTCCATCAGTGGCAGGACATGCCGCTGATTGAAGTTGGCGATTACGCTCGCCGCAGTCAGCCCGACCCGCGCTAGTGCGGCGAAGGCGTCAGTGAAGACCTTCAACCGCTCCTGGAAGTCGGCGGGGGAGACGCCGTAGCTCCAGGACTCCGGCCACTCCCGCAGCACCTTGGCGGTGTACGCCGGGACTTTGTTGTCGATGGTGCATAGGTAGAACCACCCCTTATCTCAATTGGCGTTGTTGGACGTCATGGTGGCCAGGATGTAGAGCCCATTGCGCTGCCGCCGGAGTTGGAGAGTAAGGCCCCCGGCGCGCACCGCCCGGTGGACCCCTCGAGACTCACCAGCGGCTGTATGGAGCTCACCCTAAAAGAGGTGAACCCATAGGTCCCAGTGGGCCTCAATGCCCAAGAACCCCTCGCAAACGGCGACGAAGACCGCCGCTTGCGAGATGGCATTGGGGGCGAAGTTGTGGAGCTCCACACCGTAGTGGAGGCACAACCCCCGGAAGAATGCCGAAGAGGGGATTCCGAACCCCCGCTCGTGCAGCATCGCCAGGCTGAACACGAAGCCCTCCGGCGGAGAAGGCTCATGGTGGGAGGATGGCGGCACAATCCACATGGGCTCCGCCGGGTCGCTGTTCACCGGCAGAACCCCGGCCTCCACCAGCCCGGTGAGGTAGTCGTCGGTGGCGATGGAAGGGCTCCATGGAACGGGGTCGGTGATGGTCACCATGGTGAATGTCGGCGGCGAGGAGTGGAGCTTGTGCGGGAAGGGCGAAGGGCAAGAGCAACGGCGCTTGGAAATAGCAGATGCAATCTGAAGGCAAGGGCTTGGTAAGCCAAACCTTTCCCCTGCCTCTTCATTTTATAGTCTCATACGAAGCACAACCGGCGTCGCAGCCGCGTGGAATCCGTATTCAATGCGGTTGGCACCGCTGTCATTGACAAACGGACCCCACCGGTTCGGATAACCACCACGCATGAAAACCGAGGCATCGCAGATGCCACGTCCCATCGTAACTGCCCCCGTCTCTGCCGCTCCGCCTAAAAAGGCGCGCCCACTTTGCATGCCCAATGCCACGTTGACCAAGATTCCCTAAATAAACGTTCGAGGCTCACAGGAAAGCTTCTAAGGTAAGCCACCTCTCCTCGAGGCCCTACTGATCAGGGGTTCGAAGCCCTGGCCCGTGGAGGGTTTGATAGGCACCCCAGATCAATAAAGTCAGGGACAAACGGTGGCGCGCGCAATCGAGCCTATCCTCGAACGGGGAGTTTGAGGGCACCTCCCATGTTGTATTCAAGGCCAGATGGAGGCAGCTAGTCGAGGGATCCCACCAAGGCAGAGCAACGAGCTCTTGACCCCTATCGAACGGGGTCGAGCCCTACCTAGCAAACCACCACAAGTGCTCTTATGAGACATGTCTCCGGACCACGAGCCGACCTCTATCGAACGAGGCACGGACGTCCACTTGAATTACCCGCTAGTAGCTCACAGAGGCATCCATGACTCGCAGCCCGCTCGAGGGAAGCATGGATTGCGTCACCCCTCCTCCCTACGAACGGGGCCAGGGTTCGGGGGCTCCTCGTGCCACGAGATTGAGTTCCTTGAAGACAAAATATGTTGTAACTCACAAAAGCGAGAAACGCTGACAACCCTTGCAGGAGTATATCCACTCCTCCAAGGACTCGGGGGCTACACGCGCGGGTGCACTAGCGGGCACCCAGCGGAATTCTTCAAGGAAACGCTGATCGGAAGGAGCCATGACTAAAGCCTTTGCCGGATTAAGCCTACTCCAACAAAGGCTCGGGGGCTACTATTGCGGGCGATCATTAGGGGTACCCAAATCTATGGGATAATCACCCTTGTTGAAACGCTATCTATTGCCAAACTCATGCACATATCAGAAAAAGAGGAAAGCAAACAAAGGCCCACGACCCAGCAACAGTCAAAGGCCTATTCGAGGCACCTCACTAGGCGCCTCCACGCGCACCTCAATCTCCGCTTCGCTCAAGGGAAGCGACCCCTCGAGGCTTGAGGGTCGAACCTCGAGAAACCAATGAATGGGAAAAGCTCCGCCTCGGTCGAGACCTCCACCCAGACACGCAGTTAACGACGGTCGTCGCCGCCTGGAGTCCAAAGTAAAAAAGGCAAATCTCTCGCCATGCCGCTCTGACAGCCACGACCCCCCGTCGCATCTGCCAACCCCCGTCACTATGCTGCCAACCGAGGCTCTGTGCGGACATGCCGACGCTATGCGAACAGAGCACGTCGCTCCGAGCTCCTGTGCTACAAACTCCGGTGACCCGAAGCCTTCGATCGGGCAAGAGAGACCCTCGAGCGCGTAGCAGGATAAGGAGGAAGCATGACGGCGAAAGCATGGCGGGCCCTTCCGAGTACTGTGCGACGTACTGTGCGAGCATCCCCGGCACTGTGCGAACACTCCACCACTACGCGAACAGGGCCGGGTCATTCCTACTCCCTGTGCTGCTGACTCCCGCAGTAATTTTACATGGAAAGGGCTGCGCACAGGCATGGGGGACCCTCGAATTGGCGTATGAATGAGACACTTCAGCACGCTGGTCAGCTCAGACACTCGAAACCATTCCGTGGCGTCATCACCAGTACAAAAATCCATCACAGGGACGGCAATGCCGCGCAATAGTGGCCAAGGACAAGGAGCCACGCCAACGACTGTGCAACAACTATATCTGCATATTGACACACGCCTGTAACCTCTCCTCCTTGGTCTATAAAAGGAGAGGGAGGACGAACAACCAAGCGACAGGACACAGAACAAGAAACAACCCACGCACTCCACACTCCACGATATTGGCACTTTGCCTCAATCATCATCATCCAGGACTTGGAGGCATAGCCTCTTCTCCCAACCTGCTTGTATCCCCTACTACTCGTAGTCCAGTGCAGGATAATACATTGCACACCCTTTCTTTGCTGGACGTATGCTCTTGCGACCGGAACCAGGATAATTTCATGTTATTGTATTACCTTCTACATCAACCATCAAGGGTGGGAACACAGCGCAATTCTGGTTGCTGTCGGGACCACGATTTCCAAACACCGACACTTATTGGCTAGAGCTACCTGAGAAACTGGCCGAAGTGCACAATGTGTTCCATGTGTCTCAGCTGAAGAAATATTTGCGGGTACCTGAGGAGCAGATCCCGATAGATGAGCTGAATGTGTAGGAAGATCTGACCTATGATGAGTATCCAGTCAAGATTTTGGAGGAGTCGGAAAGGGTGACGAGAAAAAAGGTTATCCGGATGTGCAAGGTACAGTGGAACCGACACTCAGAAGATGAGTGTCACACCCGGATTTACAAAGAAACCTGAAATGCGGCCATATGTGTTCCCAGGAAGTCATTACACATATAGCGAACAAATATGATAACAGAATACAGTGCTCGAATAAAATAAATGGTTTTACATCAGAGTTTGACTCAAATAAATGAATAAAACAGCGGAAGTCTCATTATTAATTCTCTCTAAACGAAAACGAAAACGAAGCCGATAACCCACGGGAACACCGACTGGTTGAGCACAGCTAGTAGAACGGCAGATCCTCAGGAAATTCAACAGCAGCAATACCATCTAATCCATCTGTTACCCATCCGGGATTTTGTTGAATAGCAAGTGTAAGTAAATGTCTTACTTAGCAAGTACAACACGGATAATGAAGGCTTAAAAGAAAGGCTTGACACGGCTGTACTGCATTAGCAACTTTAGTTGTTTCATTTTAACATCAACATAATCACTACATTTACATGAATCCCAGTTGTAACCCAATTAATATAGTAGAAGTGAGCATTAAACGATAACAAATAACAGTATATTCTAATCATAAAGGATCCAGGCCGCTCGTGACCCTGAGCAAGGCTATTATGATAGATTATACACTCTGCAGAGGTTTCGCCCTTTACCCACCAGTCGCGTAAAAGTTCAAAGGAACTTTGCACCCAACCACGCACATAAACACTTCCGAGGTGTGACTGCATAGGGACGCTACGAGGCTTTTCACAAGACACCCTAACGAAACAGTAGCCGTTATGGTACAACCTAGGCAGCATGACCCAAGGCACCGAGATTGACTGACGCTCATGTAGCGACATGAGGGGGTCAATGGCGTCCAAGCGCGGCAAAGAATATCAACAGCAAAATAAATAGTGCAACATGTGGAGCCCCCGCCATACGGTGGCTCACAACACGGGACTGTGCCTCACGGGGCCATAGCCGACGGATACCCCGTCCTCGGTGGATCAAACCATACTCTCACCCATGCTTCCCATAACGCCGTCGGCCCATCGGTAACTACTGTCAAGCTAGAGCCGTACATGCTACTTGTCCAAGACTAGAGCCATTATAGTTCCAGCGGTGGCGACAAGTTCCTGGGTTGCTGCTTTAAGAACCAGTCCTTACGAAGAGACACTAGGGCCAAGCACGAAGCGTACGCCCTAGCTCCCTGAACCATGTTGCTAAAAAGCAATTTTAACATTAACATTAAAGTGAACCATTAAGTCATGATTAACAGTTAAACCAAGGTGACAGTAGCTGCGCCTAGCATAGTTCTACCCAAATGCAATAACCAAAGGTAATCAAGGTATAGGATAAACAAAGCTAGGTACAACCTTAAAAGGGTAACAATTTAGACACATGCGTATGCAGTAAATAATGTAAGAGGTGTGTTTAGGTAGCAAGGATTGTCCGTGCTATACTTGCCTTCCTCAAACTGCAGCTGCTGCTGGTCCTGCTCCTCGTAACCCTCGAACTCAAGCGCGTACGGCTCACCGACTGGACTCGTACATCAACACACAAGCATCCACACAAGCCATTACATGCAAACAATATTAATCTATTAGAACAGTACACCAAACAGTAGCAACAGAATAAAGAAGGCTGAAAAACTAATCTACGCTTCGCTACGAGCACATGAGCGCGAAAATCACTCAAATCGGAGCTAAAACGAGAAAGATATGGCTTTTCTAAGGTTCGGGGGCTTGCTGGCAAAGTTTTAAAAGTTCCAGGGGCTTATTTGCAAAACTCAGGGGCTAAAACATAATTTTATATAAAAACAGCAGGGCTAAAGCGTAAAATAGCTTAAACAAGACCTCGGGTGCTATTTTTAAATAAGACAGGGGGTTTTCCATAAAATTCAGGACCTAAATCTAATTATTTTTGAATAGATCTGGACCGCGGGTTAATTTCGAAAAAGGCCAGGGGTTCTTTTGCAAAATGACACGGCTAACTCGGGGTTGACCGATTCGGTCAACTTTGACCCGGGGGCTGACTCGATCTGAGCCGTTGGATCTAACGCGGGCGGCTCAGATTGGATCTGGGGAGGAGTTGTCGGCGGCGGCGCGACGAGCGGCGGTGCTGGGTTGGCCGCGGCGGAGCATCGCCGGCGAGGAGCGGCGTTTGCGCTACGCGGCTCGGTTTTGGACGCGGCTTGCACCTACGGCTTCGGGGCACGACGGCGAACGCATCCAGGGGGTTCAAGACGACGGTGGTGCAGCGGGGACGACGGGCGACGTGCAATGGCGGCGGCAGGGCTCGGCGACGGCGGCTCGACGTGGAGGCGGCGCTACAGAGCACGGGGAACGACAGGGAGGGGCTCGGGAGATCCCTTACCTCCACGCGAAGGTCCTGGAGCAGCCGACCGAGGCAGAACGACGGCGGGCGGCGAGATCGACGGCGATGCGCGAGCTCGGGCGGCGGCGGAGATGGCGGCGCTGCGAGCGGCGACTAGGGCTAGGTTTTTTTTTGGTAGGGGTTGGAAGGCGGCGGCGGCTATTTAAAGAGCAGCTGAGGAGCGGCTCGGGTGGCCCCGGTGGACCTCGGCGTGCGCGCCCTGCTCCGGTCGGCTCGAGCCAGAGTCCGGCTCGGTCGGGAGGTCGGGGACGACCCTGACACGCGGGTCCCGCGTGTCAGCGGCTGGAGGCGGGGCGCTGCGGCAGGCCTGTTGGGCCGCGTTGGGCCGCGGAGTGAGGGAAGGCGAGCGCGCTGCTGGGCTGCGAGGGCGGGAGAGCGAGCGGGCCGAAGGCGGGCCAAAAGCGGAACGGGGCGAGCTGGGCTGCTGCGGGGAGAAAAGAAAGAGGGGGCAAGCTCGGTAGAGGAAGAAAGTTGAGGGAGGGAAAACGGACTCGGGCTGTTGCAACTTTTCTAGGGCTCCAAACAAAACGATTCAAATTCGAATTTAAACAGAATTTAAATTTCAATTGAACCGCACACAAACAAAACACAATGCAGACAGCATGAATGCAACAAAAATGTTTCTAACCTTATATTTAATTTTATTTCTCATAAATAATTTATTTCTTCCTAGATAAATATGAACATTACTTAAATAAAAGCAATTTAATTACTAAATTTTAAAATAGGCATTTTTAGTGTGTTACAAACCTACCCCCTTAAGATGAATCTCGTCCTCGAGATTCGGATGTGGATGGGAATAACTGTGGATACTCTGCTCTGAGATCCTCTTCTCTTTCCCAAGTCGCTTCATCCTCGGAGTGACGGCTCCATTGAACCTTACACATACGGATTACTTTAGTTCTGGTGACTCTTTCTGACTCCTCCAAAATCTTGACAGGGTGCTCAACGTAGGTGAGATCTTCTTGCACATTCAGATCGTCTATCGGGATCTGTTCCTCCGGTACCCGCAGGCACTTATTCAACTGAGACACATGAAACACATCGTGTACTCCTGCCAACTTCTCAGGTAGCTCTAACTGATATGCTACCTCACCTTTCCGCTCAAGTACCTTGAACGGTCCAATGTATCGAGGTGCTAGCTTGCCCTTGACGTTGAACCTCTTCACGCCTCTCATTGGTGACACCTTGAGATACACGAAGTCTCCAACTTCAAAGCTGAGATCCCTCCGTCTGATATCTGCATAGCTCTTCTGTCTGGATTGTGCCACTTTCAAATTCTGTCTGATTATCTGCACTTGTCGCTCTGCCTCTCTTAGTATCCTAATACATGCAGAATGCTCGATGAGCGATCAGTGACATCAGCCTTACCAGCAGCCTTGTCGAGACAGGAAATACTAACCATTCGAATCCCTCCCCTGATAAGAGTTGTTTAGCAGCCATATAAGAATCCAACCAATCCACTACACTGTCCTTTCAACATATATAGGACTCAGGTCCAAATACCTGACTTTCTCCCGTCTGATTCCAGAATAGTGGTGTCCTACACTTTCTGCCATACAATGCCTCGAATGGTGCCATCTGCAGACTCTTCTGATAGCTATTGTTGTACGAGAATTCCGCGTACGGTAAACTCCTGTCCCAACTGGCACCATATTGTAGAGCACATGCTCTCAACATATCCTCCAATATCTGATTTGTCCGTTCTGTCTGCCCATCTGTCTGCGGATGGTAAGCTAAACTGAACTGTAGCTTAGTGTCCATAGACTCATGCAGTTGTCGCCAAAAGTGTGATGTGAACTGGGTACCTCGATCTGACACTATTCTTTTCGGTACCCCATGCAAACACACAATCCTCTCCATATACAACTCCGCTAGTCTGGCTCCCGTGTAGATGGTTTTTACTGGAAGGAAATGCGCCACCTTGGTCAGACGATCCACGATTACCCAGATTGAGTCAAATCCCCTCTGAGTGCGAGGTAAGCCAGTGATGAAATCCATACCGACTTCTTCCCACTTCCATTCAGGTACCTTCAGGGGTTGGAGCAAACCTGCAGGTCTCTGGTGCTCAGCTTTGACTCTCTGGCACGTGTCACACAGGGCTACGTATGTGGCCACATCTCTCTTCAATCCGTACCACCAAAATCTCTCTTTGATATCTTGGTACATCTTGGTACTACCCGGGTGTATCGAATACGCCGATTCATGGGCTTCCATGAGAATTGCATCCCTGATCTGCACTATATCTGGTACACAGATCCTCTTCTCATACCACAATGTCCCTTGGTCATCCACTCGAAAACCAGGGGCTTTTCCTAATGCCACCAGTTCCATGATCTCCTTGATCTTCTCATCTTCGAGCTGTCCTTTTCGGATCTCTTGTTCCAAGGTCGGTTCTACTGCCAACTCGGTGACGCTGGTCACAAATCCCAGACTCATCCTCTCAAACTCTGATCTGAGTTCCTCCGATAAGCAATGTCCCATGATCTTATTCACGTAACTCCTACTCAGAGCATCTGCCACCAGGTTGGCCTTCCCTGGATGATAATGAATCTCCAGGTCGTAGTCCTTGATCAACTCTAACCAACGATGTTGCCTCATATTCAGATCTGACTGTGTGAACACATACTTGAGACTCTTGTGGTCAGTGTAAATATCACACTTATGACCAATCAAGTAATGCCTCCAAATCTTCAAAGCATGCACCACCGCTGCTAACTCCAGATCGTGTGTCGGGTAGTTCTGCTCATGTTTCCTCAACTGCCTCAATGCGTAGGCTACTACTCTGCCTTCCTGCATGAGTACACACCCCAGTCCTAGACGGGATGCATCGCAGTAGATAGAGAAACTCTTGGCTATGTCGGGCAGAACCAGCATTGAGGCTGTTGTTAGTCTCTTCTTCAACTCCTCAAAGCTGGCTTGACACTCCTCAGTCCAGACAAACTTAGCATTTTTCTACAATAGTGCCGTCATGGGTTTAGCAATCTTTGTAAATCCTTCAATGAACCTCCAATAATATCCAGCCATTCCAAGGAAGCTTCTGAAATCACTCACATCCTTAGGTGGATTCCAACTCAACACATCACTAACCTTCTTCGGATCAACTGTCACTCCACCATTGGACAACACGTGGCCCAAGAATGCTACTTCCTTCAACCACAACTCACACTTGCTCAGCTTGGCATACAACTGATGCTCATAAAGTCTCTGCATCACCAACCTCAGATGTTCTTCATGCTCTTCCTCATTCTTGGAGAAAACCAGAATATCGTCAATGAACACCACCACGAATTTGTCAAGATAGTCCATGAACACACTGTTCATCAAATACATGAAGTATGCTGGTGCATTTGTCAAACCAAAAGACATGACAGTGAACTCATATAGACCATATCGGGTTGTGAAGGCTGTTTTGGGGATGTCAGTCACTCGTATTCTCATCTGATGGTAACCGGATCGGAGATCGATCTTAGAGAACACACACGCTCCTTTCAACTGGTCGAAGAGATCATCAATCCTCGGCAGCGGATACTTGTTCTTGATGGTCACTTCATTCAAAGCTCGATAATCCACACACATTCTCTGGGTCCCATCTTTCTTGTCCACAAACAAAACCGGTGCTCCCCAAGGGGAAGAACTAGGACGAATATACCCATTTGCTAACAACGTCCTTAATTCCTCCTTAAGTTTCTCTAGTTCTTTTACTCCCATTCTATATGGCCTTTTAGCTATAGGTGCAGTACCAGGCTTAAGATCAATAACAAATTCAACTTCGCGGTCTGGGGGCATACCTGGTAACTCATCTGGAAACACGTCTGGGAAATCGCACACCACTCTGATGTCTTCCAGTGCTACACCCTCGGCTTGGTAGATCTGGTTGTGCTCCAAGGGACTAGCTGCTTGATACTCCACTTTCTCACCAGTCTTTGCTGTCAGTTGCACTGCTCTTTTGGAACATTGAATCACACCATCGTATCTGGCTAACCAGCTCATACCCAGAATCAAGTCAAACCCAAGGGTTTCTAGGACTATTGGGTTCACCACAAAGTCTACCCCCCTTATTGTGATGGTGATACAGGGGCAACGTAAAGTGGCACGCTGTTCTCCCCCAGATGAACTAACTACCATGGGGTTCCCCATAGGTTGCAAGATCATCATGTTCTTTTTCATGAAAGCAGCAGATATGAAAGCATGCGAAGCTCCAGTATCAAACAAAACAGTTGCGAGAGTCGAGTTGAAAGGGAACGTACCCACAACGACATCCGTTGCTCCTTCTGCGGTTTCCACACCCATGTGGTTGACCTTACCTCTTGCTGGGTTCTGCTGCTGATTCCCATTCTGGTTATGCGATTGCCCAACCCTCTGATTGTTGTTCTGACCAACGGCGTTTTGAGCCTTGCGAGGACAAGCGCTGGCATAGTGTCCCAGCTCACCACAACCAAAACACCTCGGAGCCGTAGGTGCATTGTTGGCCGGGTTGGGGCGTTGGACAGGACCATTCTGTGGCTGGTTCTGAAGACGCTGCTGAGGTGGTGCTGGGAGGTACTGGGGACGCTGCTGGTACTGGGGACGTTGCTGATACTGGTTGCGGTTCATCGAACCGGACTGTCCCTGGAAGCGCTGTGGAGTCACCATCTGCTGGTTTCCTTGCTGAGGATTGAAGCAGGGGCGAACATTGCTTCCTGACGGTGGGATTTGAAGCTTCCTCTTCTTTTCCTCCATCTCGCAGCGCTTGTGCTCCAGCAGTAGTGCGCTATCCACCAGTTCTTGAAAGGTGGCGAACTTGGCGCACAAGAGCTGGTACTGGAGTGCATCATGCAGGCCATCTCGGAATCGGGTCTGCTTCTTCCTATCAGTATTCACGTCCTCTGGAGCATAACGGGCCAACTCAATGAACTTGTCACGATAAGCGGTGACACTCATACCTTCCTGCTTCAATGCCAGGAACTCCTTTTTCTTCAAGGTCATCAGCGCTTCCGGCACGTGGTGAGAGCGGAAGCTGTCGCGGAACTCCTGCCAAGTGATCTGATCACGATTGGGGTGAGCATATTGGTACGCATCCCACCAATCCAAAGCTGCTCCCTGGAGCTGTCCACTTCCATATAACACCTTCTCCCTGTCATTGCACTGTGCGATGTCCAGCTGCATTTCCACTGCCTTGAGCCACTCCTCTGCTTGCATTGGGTCACTAGACTTGTTGAAGGTAGGAGGGCGTCCCTTCATAAACTCGCCCCTTTTATCTCTGGGCTGCACGTGGTGCTGATGAGGCGGGTTCTGCTGATTCTGCTGCATCAGTGCTATGGTTTGCGCCATCTGCTGTGTCAGCTGTAGTTGCATCTGCATCATCTGCTCCATGGTGAGTGGCGGTGGTGGAGGTGGTGGGTTCTGATTCTGGTTGCTTCCACTGCCACCGGGGTTGCCTCTGGTGTTAACCATCTACCATAGCAAGATATCTCCCATCAGTATTCCTATCAATCGGTAATAGATAACCCATGCTTGCAGATGGTGCACAAGAAGATAGCAGTACTTGGAGGGATATGATTCAGAGACATAGAGAGTAAGACAGAGGAAGTGCAAAGGAGATAGATAACCGAACTATTTATTCACTAATATTCCTTAAACCTTATTCCAATCTCTAGATGGTGGTAGATTTGTGTCTACGCCCATCACACTCATTACAAAAATCCAAATCACTCATAACCATCATAACAACAATCTCAAACACCCAAAGACATGATTCACACAAGACTCGACAGCACTGGTTTTGAAAAACGTAACTAAATGATCTGAAACAAAATCATGGTGGTCTCCTAATGATTTATCAACCGTTCTAACTAGGCTGCGATCCTACAGTCAGCACGGCTCTGATACCAATCTGTCACACCCGGATTTACACAGAAACCCAAAATGCGGCCATATGTGTTCCCAGGAAGTCATTACACATATAGAGAATAAATATGATAACAGAATACAGTGCTCGAATAAAATAAATGGTTTTACATCAGAGTTTGACTCAAATAAATGAATAAAACAGCGGAAGTCTTCTTATTAATTCTCTCTAAACGAAAACGAAAACGATAATCCACGGGGACACCGACTGGTTGAGCACAGCTAGTAGAACGGCAGATCCTCAGGAAATTCAACAGCAGCGGTACCATCTAATCCATCTGTTACCCATCCGGGATTTTGTTGAATAGCAAGTGTAAGTAAATGTCTTACTTAGCAAGTACAACACGGATAATGAAGGCTTAAAAGAAAGGCTTGACATGGTTGTACTGCATTAGCAATTTTAGTTGTTTCATTTTAACATCATCATAATCACTACATTTACATGAATCCCAGTTGTAACCCAATTAATATAGTAGAAGTGAGCATTAAACGATAACAAATAACATCATCTTCTAATCTTAAAGGATCCAGGCCGCTCGTAACCCTGAGCAAGGCTATCATGATAGATTATACACTCTGCAGAGGTTTCGCCCTTTACCCACCAGTCTCGTAAAAGTTCAAAGGAACTTTGCACCCAACCACGCACATCAACACTTCCGAGGTGTGACTGCATAGGGACGCTACGAGGCTTTTCACAAGACTCCCTAATGAAACAGTAGCCGTTATGGTACAACCTAGGCAGCATGACCCAAGGCACCGAGATTGACTGACGCTCATGTAGCGACACGAGGGGGTCAATGGCGTCCAAGCGCGGCAAAGAATATCAACAGAAAAATAAATAGTGCAACGTGTGGAGCCCCCGCCATACGGTGGCTCCCAACACGGGACTGTGCCTCACGGGGACATAGCCGACGGATACCCCGTCCTCGGTGGATCAAACCATACTTTCACCCATGCTTCCCATAACGCCGTCGGCCCGTCGGTAACTACTGTCAAGCTAGAGTCGTACATGCTACTTGTCCAAGACCAGGGCCATTATAGTTCCAGCGGTGGCGACAGGTTCCTGGGTTGCCGCTTTAAGAATAGTCCTTACGGAGAGACACTAGGGCCAAGCACGAAGCGTACGCCCTAGCTCCCTGAACCATGTTGCTAAAAAGCAAGTTTTAACATTAACATTAAAGTGAACCATTAAGTCATGATTAACAGTTAAACCAAGGTGACAGTAGCTGCGCCTAGCATAGTTCTACCCAAATGCAATAACCCAAGGTAATCAAGGTATAGGATAAACAAAGCTAGGTACAACCTTAAAAGGGTAACAATTTAGACACATGCGTATGCAGTAAATAATGTAAGAGGTGTGTTTAGGTAGCAAGGATTGTCCATGCTATACTTTCCTTCCTCAAACTGCTGCTGCTGCTGCTGGTGGTCCTGCTCCTCGTAACCCTTGAACTCAAGCGCGTACGGCTCACCGACTGGACTCGTACATCAACACACAAGCATCCACACAAGCCATTACATGCAAACAATATTAATCTATTAGAACAGTACACCAAACAGTAGCAACAGAAGAAAAGAAGGCTGAAAAACTAATCTACGCTTCGCTACGAGCACATGAGCGCGAAAATCACTCAAATCGGAGCTAAAACGAGAAAGATATGGCTTTTCTAAAGTTCGGGGGCTTGCTGGCAAAGTTTTAAAAGTTCCAGGGGCTTATTTGCAAAACTCAGGGGCTAAAACATAATTTTATATAAAAACAGCAGGGCTAAAGCGTAAAATAGCTTAAACAGGACCTCGGGTGCTATTTTTAAATAAGACAGGGGGTTTTCCATAAAATTCAGGACCTAAATCTAATTATTTTTTAATAGATCTGGACCGCGGGTTAATTTCGAAAAAGGCCAGGAGTTCTATTGCAAAATGACGCGGCTGACTCGGGGTTGACCAGTACGGTCAACTTTGACGCGGGGGCTGACTCGATCTGAGTCATTGGATCTAACGCCGGCGGCTCAGATTGGATATGGGGAGGAGTTGTCGGCGGCGGCACGACGAGCGGCGGCGCTGGGGTGGCCGCGGCGGAGCATCGCCGGCGAGGAGTGGCGTTTGCGCTACGCGGCTCGGTTTTGGACGCGGCTTGCACCTACGGCTTCGGGGCACGACGGCGAACGCGTCCAGGGGGTTCAAGACGACGGCGGCGCAGCGGGGACGACGGGCGACGTGCAATGGCGGCGGCGGGGCTCGACGATGGCGGCTCGACGTGGTGGCGGCGCTACAGAGCACGGGGAAGGACAGGGAGGGTTCGGGAGATCCCTTACCTCCATGCGAAGGTCCTGGAGCAGCCGGCCGAGGCAGATTGACGGCGGGCGGCGAGATCGACGGCGATGCGCGAGCTCGGGCGGCGGCGGAGATGGCGGCGCTGCGAGCGGCGACTAGGGCTAGGGTTTTTTTTGGTAGGGGTTGGAAGGCGGCGGCGGCTATTTAAAGAGCGGCCGAGGAGCGGCTCGGGTGGCCCCGGTGGACCTCGGCGTGCGCGCCCTGCTCCGGTCGGACTCGAGCCAGAGTCCGGCTCGGTCGGGAGGTCGGGGACGACCCTGACACGTGGGTCCCGCATGTCAGCGGCTGGAGGCGGGGCGGTGCGGCAGGCCTGCTGGGCCGCGTTGGGCCACGGAGTGAGGGAAGGCAAGCGCGCTGCTGGGCTGCGAGGGCGGGAGAGCGAGCGGGCCGAAGGCGGGACGAAAGCGGAACGGGGCGAGCTGGGCTGCTGCGGGGAGAAAAGAAAGAGGGGGCAAGCTCGGTCGAGGAAGAAAGTTGAGGGAGGGAAAACGGACTCGGGCTGTTGCAACTTTTCTAGGGCTCCAAACAAAACGATTCAAATTCGAATTTAAACAGAATTTAAATTCCAATTGAACCGCACACAAACAAAACACAATGCAGATAGCATGAATGCAAAAAAAAATTTTCTAACCTTATATTTAATTTTATTTCTCATAAATAATTTATTTCTTCCTAGATAAATATGAACATTACTTAAATAAAAGCAATTTAATTACTAAATTTTAAAACAGGCATTTTTAGGGTGTTACAATGAGGCGACGTGGGAAAGAGAAGAAGACCTCAAGGCCGAGTACCCACAGCTCTTCGCATCTATGTCCAAATCTCGAGGATGAGATTCATCTTAAGGGGGGTAGGTTTGTAAAACCCAAAAAATAGCCCATTTAAAATTTTTAGTAATTAATTTGCTTTTTATTGAATTTCTCATAATTAATATAGGTTAAGCGAATTATTTATGAGAATTAAAATCAAATATAAGTTGTAGAAACATTTTTGTTGCATTCATGCTGCTGCATTGAAATTTGGTTGCTAGTGGTTTGAATAAGAATTTAAATCTAGTTTAAATTCGAGTTTGAATCACCTTGTTCTAAGCTCTAGAAAAGTTGTTTTGGCCCGAGTCCGGTTTTGCCCCTCCAACTCTTAGCCCAGTCTGTTTCTCCTCCCCCCTTCTTCTCTTCCTATTGGCCCAGCCATAAACATTTTTCCCCGGCTTATTTTCGCCCCTTGAACTCTTACCTGGTTCGCTTTACCTCCCCCTACTTTCCTCTCCCGTAGCCCACGGCTCCACCTCAGCCCGCCAGCCTTTTCGCCTCGCGTGGCCCAACCTGCACCCCCGCTCCGTTTTGGCCCGGCCGCCCGCAGCCCAACTTCTCGGCCTAGCTCCCGCGTCCAGCGGTCCCGCTTTCCTAGGCCGCACGCCGAACCGGCCCAGCTGCTCGCCCACGCCAACCCAGCACCGCGGTCGCCCCCTCCTCTCTTCCCTCTCACTGCGCAGTGGGCCCCGCCTGTCGGACCCTTCTTCCTCCCCTCGCCCGCGCCCGAGCCAAGCTCGCCGTGCACCCGCGCTGTGGCTCCTCACTCTGGCCCGCCCCCGCGCACCTGTGGGCCCCGTCGAAGCTTCCATGAAGCTCCAAGCGCACGCTCCTTCCTTGTTCGCGCCGCGCCCTGTCAGGAAAGAGCCTCCCCTATGGAAGGGGTGGATCCGCCGGCCGCCGCCCAATTGGCGTGGCCTGCACGCCAATGCACGCCTCTGAGCACTATAAATGCGAGGCCACCGAGTCCCCCACCCTCATCCATCCTCCGCTCAAGCCTCCCGAGCATTCACAGCGCCCTCCCCCTCGCACACCACTGTCGCCGCCCGAAGCTTGCGCCGCCGCCATCGACCATCCCCTCCAGCGCCGCTCGGACCTCCATAACGCCCCTAGCAGCTTCACGCGGAGGTACTGAGCACCCCAAGCCACTTCCCGCTCCCTCTCTCGCCCCCTAGCACACCCGCCCACCTTCGCCGGAGCTCCGCTCCGCCGGCCGCCGTCGTGCACCACCCCCACCGCCTCGCCCTCGACACTAACTACCCAGATGGACTTGCCATGCTCCCCTGAGTCCGTAGGACCAACTGCCAGGGCCAATGGAGCCCCCTAGCCCGAGATCCGCCTTGCTCTGGCGAGCCTCGCCGCGATTCTTCCCCCTACCGGCGACTCCTCCCCCTGGTCTGTTTCCAACCCTTAGATCGAAATCCAACAGCCAGATCTAGTCCAAGCCCCTGAGTCAACCTAAGTCATACCGGTCAGCGCAGACGTTTTTGCAAAAGAACCCTTGAGTTATATAGAAATCAACCCGCCGTCCACGCCCTAGTTTTGATTATCCTATCCTTGTTTACCTTGGCTTTTTGCATATGAGTAGAATCTTTGCTATGCGTAGCTACTATCACCAATGTTTAATTGTTAATCTTGACTTAATGGTTCACTTTAATGTTAATGATAAAACTTGCTTTTTAGCAACTTGGTTTAGGGAACTAGAGCATGTGCTTCGTGCTTTGTTCTAGTGTCCCTCCATTAGGTCCGGTTCTTAAAGCGGCAACCCAGGAGTCTGTCGCCACCGTTAGAACTATTATGGCTCTGGTCTTGGTTAAGTAGCTTGTACTTCTCTAGCTTGCCAGTGGTTATTGATGCGGCCGATGGCGTTATGGGAAGCAAGGCACGGGGTGTTACTTGATTCCACCGAGGACGGTAGCCCCGTTGGCTATGTCTCGTTAGGCACAGTCACGTGTTGGGAGTCCCTGTGGTACGGGAACTCCGCACGTTGCGCTCTTTGTTTTTATTGTTGGCATGTGTTGCCCAAGCTTTGGACGCCATTGACCCCCCTCACGTTGCGCCCTGAGGGTCAGTCAATCTCGGTGCCTAGAGTCTCACCACCTTGTTGTACCTTAGCGGCCACTGTCTTGTTAGGGTGTCTTGTGAAAAGCCTCATAGCGTCCCTATGCCTCTCCCAGTCAGAGTCCCTGTGGATTGCGGCTACACTTAGTTGAGAGTTATTAGTCTTCCGCTGTATTCGTTAGTTTATTTATGATGCACTCTGATGTAAAACTTTATTTAATGAAATACTTATTCAGCATATATTCTCTGGTTATCAAATTTGTTTGCTATATGTGTACTATGACTTCCTGGGCACACATATGCCGCATTCTGGTTTCTATGTAAATCCGGGTGTGACAAGCCCCAACAACTTTGTCTTCTGCTGCCACATAAAGCCTAAAAGGAACTCCTCTCTTAGGCTCTCTAAGTACCGGTGGTGAAGACAAATACTCTTTGATCTTCTCAAAAGCTTCTTGCTGTTTTGCCCCCGAAACAAAATCGGCTTCATTTTTCAACCGAACAAGAGGAGTAAAAGCATCAACCTTTCTAGACAAGTTAATTATAAACCTTCTCAAGAAATTCACCTTGCCTAGAAACTTTTGCAAATCCTTTTTCCAAGTAGGAGCTTCGACTTTCTTCATAGCTTCAATTCTTTTGGGATCAATTTCTACACTATTCTCATGAATAATGAAACCAAGAAACTTCCCAACCGAAACACCAAAAGCACACTTGAGCGGGTTCATCATCAAACCATACTGTCGCATCCTTTCAAGAGCAAGTTTTAAATCAGCTAAATTATGAACTAAACCATCCGATTTAACTACAATATCATCAATATATACTTCCAAGATAACACCAATCAAATCATGAAAGATTAAGTTCATAGCTCTTTGATAAGTTGCATCGGCATTCTTTAATCCAAAAGTCATTACCATCCACTCAAACAAACCAATAAAACCTAGACATTGAAAGGCCGTTTTGTGCATATCGTCTTCGGCCATGAATATTTGATTATATCCAGCATTACCATCAAGAAAACTAACATTATTTGAATATTAATCAAAACATCAGCTATAGGCATAGGATACAAATCTTTTTGAGTGGCTTTATTATGATCTCTAAAGTCAATACAAACTCTAATTTTCCCAAATCTTTCTTTTCAATGGGAACAATATTAGAAATCCACTCCACATAACGACAAGCCCGAATAAAACCAGCATCTAATAAACGATTGATCTCTTCTTTTATTCGGTCATAAATAGCGGGATTGAACAAGAAACTGATGCAAGGTAGATGGTACGCATTGATTTGCATGAATCCAATCACGCCCAAGAATTAAACTGAAATTACCTTGCACTTCTGAAATGAAGAAAGTTGTAGCAATTGTTTTGTTCCCAACGGTCAAATCCATGGAGGCCACCCCTTGGGCACTAATAGGATCACCTCCACCTACTCCACTGACCGTCATGGTTGTCTTGATCAGCTCTTCGTCTTTCCACCAATCTTCTTGAAAAGAGCATAGGGCATAAGATTTACAATAGCCCCACCACCAACCAACATCCGTGAAACGGGCTTTCTGTTGATGTGCCCTCTCGTGTACAAAGCCTTTAGATGATTATCTGATTCTTTTGGCTTCTGAAACACAGCATCACGAGGCCCAAGCTGAAGATGAGAGATCTCCTCCTCCGGCATCACAAAGTAATCCGATGACAAATAGACAACATTAACTTCCATGTTGTCGTGCTTTGGAGAAGCTTCAAAATCAACCATCTCCTCATCTTCAGCCACTAGAGCAATTGGTGAAGCTACATCATCGTTGGTGGTCGACACAGACTCAACTCCTGCCTCTGTATCCAAAACGGTCTAACTCCCACGGCCTGGATGCACTCCTGGGGTCGGTTTCTGGTGTTGGGGGTGGTTTAGCCGAAGGCCAGGCTCCGGCCGAATTGGGCTTGGCCCATGGCCGGCCACCCCAGCACTGCCTTTGGTCTTAGACCTCCCTGGGCTTGCTTCTGGTGATGTACTTTGTGTTGTGTTAGCCCAAGGATGAGGTGGCGGTCGCCCACATGTCATGTGTCATCAGGGACAATGGATGAAGGCATGCATGTATCTTATATTTTGCTAAGTCAAAGACCGGACCTTAGGAGGATCAAATCATACTTTTAGCTCGAGAAGTGCAAGTGTGTGGAATATATGGAGTGGAATTTTGTGGAACTCCTTGGGATGATTCTTCCTCTCCTTGATTTGTTTTTCGAGAACATGGGCTATCTTTTATTTTTCTCATATTTTTGCCATGCCTTTTGGCATGCTTTTCTTTTTCTCATTTTTCTTTTATTTTTTGTCATGCTACTTAGCATGCTTTTCTTTCTTTTCTTTTTTCCATGCTCCTTGGCATGCTTTTCTATTTTGCATAGCCCATGTCTCTATCAATGATATTTGGAGAGGGAATCATAGAACATGGAGCATTTATCTTGTGGACTTATGATGGCAATATTTGCTAACTCCTAGTGTAGGAATTGCAAGTGAGAGGTGGTGTGTACGTGAATCTCAATCTTGGAAGCATAAAAAGTTCCTCACAATGGTCACAACAATTTGACAAACTCACTAAGATAACAAGTAGCAGATGAGTAGAAGGTTTCAACTAAACTAAACATATGGCTTTGGTAGGAATTTCTGACCAATGAGGAACTTTGTTTTATTTTTGAAAGCACAGAGCATCTGATATTTTCACCATACTAAGAGCAAAAGTAGAACTTAACCACAATCTCACTATATCATTCCTTAAAACAACTTAGACTTGGAATAAAGCATGTGCTCCCACAAGGTTTTCAGGTTCATTTTTATTCATGCTGATTAACTCAAGTACTATTAAGCAACTAGTCAAAACAAAGCACTTGCAAGATTAATGACAGAGCAACTATTCATCATTTCCAAAGTGAGAGGCATGTGGTTCATTCCATGCATAGTTGGGAGTTAATTTTATTCAAAGCAAATATTTTTGGTCTTTTCAATTTTAAGATGGAAACAAAATTGGAAGGGAAATGCAAGATTTAAGTGCTGAAGAGAACGTCGAACATACCTGGTGGGGGTGCTCCCCCAAGCTTGGATCTTTCATTGATAGGGTCGAAATTTTGAGAAATATTCTACCATTTGGCAGCACGCCACTATTCTCTTGATGGTACTGAGAATGGCGTGTCAGAGTGCCTTCCATGTTCCGGGTACGGTCATCGAGGAGGTCGACTCAGTCGGAGATGTAGGACAACTCCCAACCGATGTCGTAGTCGCTGGGTGTAGAGAAGCATGCGGAACAGAGAGTGCCCAGGGAAGTACGACTGGGAGGCACTTTCATACCCCCCTGCATACCACCCCTAGGAGTACTCAGAGTCCGTACTCTGGGCGTAGTCCCAGTGGCTCTGCGCGAAGTAGTCCGGGTCCTGGGGTTGTCCAGAGCCTCCTGCTCTTGACGTCCCAACACCGGTGTACTCGTCGTAGCTTGCCTCGAATGCAGACGTGTGTCGGTGTGGCTGCTGTAATGGATTTGCCAGTTCTTGTGAGGTGGCGAGCCCGGCATCTCGCCTGGATCGTCCTCGGGTGAATGGCCCTGTGCCTGCAATACTGTGCCAAGTTGGTTATCTCTGTGGGGCAGAGTCCTCTGACTCGGTACTCAACTGAAGAGATAGTTTCTGGGCGGTATACAACCTCAGCCCTGCACAGGGCAGCGGCACTTCGGTTGTATAACTGCGGTAAATCATCACCAATGTTGCATCGGACGCCCGCCGTATCATGTGGCCTTGCACAAAGTGCTCGGCATCCACAACGGATTGCGCTGTCTCTATGTAGTTTAGCTGGGTGCCCTCTAGAATGCCCAACTGGTTAGCGAGGCAAGTGACTAGAGAAGTCACCGCCACACTACCTACACGAGTATGATGAGACAGCCAATGGGCAACCATGTCCCGAACAGCAGAAACAACAACTTGTCTAACCATAGCGTATAAAAGCCGCAACTCGACCACATTAACTGGCCGCAAGTCGAAACACGGGAATACCGTCATAGCCATCCACCGATGCATGAAACGCAAGGTGTTGTTATGAATATTGTTGGTGCGGGGCGCTGAACAATTGGTGCTCCCAGAAATCTTTTTCCAAAACCCGTCCCGACTAAACTTTTTCAAAGCTTTGGCACGCTCTAAAGAACAATGACTGGCAAAACCAAGAGCCATGCTCAAATCCCTCCAAGAGTAGAAGCACTCTTTGTTGAAAAATTGAAAGCAACACCCTCCCATTCAGATGCAAGAGTCGAAAGAAATCCGAGGGTGAGGAGGTACAAACCTTGCTCGTTGACACGCCAGAAGTTGCCCCAGCCAATGGCTTCGAAGACTTCTAGAAATTCTTCATCCATACCCATTCTTATGAGCATGTCCTACTCGAAGACACGGGTATGCTCAAACTCCTTCAGGCGCACCACGTTGAAGACGCTCCCGGTCAGTCCGGAGGATGATGTCACTCTCGCTCAGGAGCTACCGGGTTGGGTGCGAGGCAGAGCCTTTTTCCAAGTCGGCTGCCCCTGACTATTCCACCTCCATCCGGCTTGAACCGCGGGATGGGGCTGGGGAGCTCCCAGCATCGTCTGAGCGTTTGCTCAGCCGGGCGGAGCGACGGAACGCGGAGAAGATCTTCGACATGCTACCTACAAAATCTTAGTGCAATGACCACCCGAAGGATTGAATATATGGGGTTAGCTGTGGTATTTATAGGTAAAGGGCAAGGGCATGCCCTGGTTCGGCCGAATTGCCTGGTTCGGCAGAACCAAGCATGTCTGGCCTGAGCACTCCATGTGAGTGCAGCACCCACCTTTGCTTTGGTTGCACGCAAAATTTTTTGGCCAGCACTAGAGTATGGGCACTTTGGTGGAGTTTAGTGGTAGGTAAGATGCAAAATTGACATGACCAAAGTGAATGTTAGTGGAGTCACTCCCATGCTGCCATGTTTTGTGTTAATTGATGAGTGTGCAGCCATATGGAGTGAGGTAGACATATTTTCTGCTGGTTGGCGATGACAAGAAATAAATGGAGCACTTTGGAAAAATGATAGGAATTACAAAATGTACCCAATTCAAGTAAATTTTAGCATACTCTCCATTTATTCTTTACCATGCTTGCAATTTTCTACTCTCTTTCAAATTATTTGCACATGTGATTCTTTTATTTTGGAAAGGGAAACAAGCAAATGCAATGATGTAAATTATAATTTGGAAGGGAAACATGGGATACATACAGGTTTTCCTCGCGGTGAGAGCTCATGTTTAAAGTCTGCGAGTGGGACTCCTATCTTCAGTTGATTTTGTCATCGTCCGATCCCGGAGTGGGTGGTTCGGACGATGCAACCTTCTTCCGCCACGCCTTCTTGATTTTCTTCTGTGTTGGAGGCAGTGGGATCGGTTCTTCTAGAGAATTCTAGAGAGCCTAATCTTCCTCGTATCTCTTTACGAGGAGGTCCATTTCTTCTACGCTCATTGGTCCTATCAACTCGTCCCATTCGAATTGCTCTCCATCGAGTATTTCCAGCTCTCCATTGATGAGTGCCTTTAGGAAACATTTAGCGCTTTTCTGCTCCAGTGTATGAGGCTTTGTCTTCTTCTCTTTACGAGGTCGGAACGGGAAGGAGATCAGCGTCCGCTTGATATGGAACAGGATTTCTCTTGTATCCGTGTCAATCCTGACCCGGGCAGTGTTCAAAAATGGCTGGCCCAACACAAGGGGAAACGAGTAATCGCTCCCCGTGTCAAGGACAACAAAGTCCATAGAGACGTAATGTCCCCATACTCGGACTGGCACATTCTCGATCATCATCTCAGGGTAGTGGATCGATGAATCTGCCAGTTGTACCTGGGGATTTGTCGGAGACAAAGTGGAATAGCGTAACTTTTTAAATAGTACCTTGGACATAATGTTGACGCTGGCTCCAAGATGATAGAGTTCATCATCAATGCGATGATTCCAGATCGCGCATTGAATGATGGGCACTCCGGGATCTTCCTTCATTGCCGGAGGTGTCCTTGTGATGGCTTTGATAGCAGCTCTTGGCAAGTGTGCCCCTTGTGGTATTTGTTGGGGCGATCATTAGGGGTACTCAAACCTATGGGATAACCACCCTTGTTAAACATTAAACTCATACACATACTAGAAAAAGAGAAAAGAAAATTAAGGCCCACGACCCAGCAACGGACAAAGGCCCAATCGAGACACCCCGCGGGGCGCCTCGACGCGCACCCCAATCTCTGCTTCGCTCGACGGAACCGACCCCTCAAGCGAATCAGAAAACTCCGCCTTGGTCAAGGCTTGAGGGTCGAGCCTCGAGCAACCCACGAAATAGGGAAAGCTCCGCCTCGGTCGAGACCTCCGCTTTGATAAACAATTAATGACACTCACCACCGTCGTGCATCCAAAGTCAAAAGGCAAATCTCTCGCCATGCCGCCCTGACAGCCACGACCTCCCCCCCCCCCCCCCCCCGTCGCATCCGCCAACTCCCGTCATTATGCTGCCAACCGAGGCTCTGTGCGGACATGCCGACGCTATGCAAACAGAGCACGTCACTCCGAGCTCTTGTGCTACCAACTCCGATGACCCGAAGCCCTCCATCGGGCGGGAGAGACCCTTGAGCACACAGCAGGAGAAGAAGAGAGGACGGCGGAAGCATGGCAGGCCATCCCGAGCACTATGCGACCATCCCTGGCGCTGTGCGGACATGTCGCCACTGTACGAACAGAGCCGGGTCACTCTGACTCCCTATGCTACTGACACCCACAGTGATTTCCCACAGAATGGGCTGTGCGTAGGCATGGGATACCCTCGAACTGACGTACGGGCGAGTCATTAGCGCACTCAGGACACCTTAGACCCTCGAAACCACACCCTGGCTTCATCACCAGTACAAGAATCGATCACAGGGACCGCAACATCGCGTAACAGTGGCCAAGGACAAAGAGCCACGCCTGGCACCACTCCTACCGCTGTGGAACAACTATGCCTGCATAGCGACACACGCCTGTAACCCCTCCTCCTTGGCCTATAAAAGGAGAGGGCGCACCCGCGAACAGGGGGACCGAACAATGAGACAATCAAAGATAGCACAAGAAACAACACTCACGTACACTCCGCACTCCACGATGTTGGCACTTTGCCTCAATCATTTGGGACTTGGAGGCCTAGCCTCTTCTCCAAACCTGCTTGTATCCCCTACTACTCGTAGTCCGGTGCAGGATAATACATTGCACGCACCATCTCGTTGGAAGTATGGTCTTGCGATCGGAACCAGGATAATTCCGTGTCTTGCATTACCTTCTGCATCAACCATCAGGGGAGGGAACACAACACATTTCTGGTTGGTGTCGGGACCACAATTTCTTAACACCGACAGTATTTCTACTTGGACTCGTGAGACTACACCTGCGTGACAAGCACAATATGTTCTATGAGACACCTTACCTTGTCTGGTAGTAATTGTTGGCGGTCGTTACGGCCTGTTTTCAGACCTCCAATCGAGTATAAAATAAACACAATGGAATCACACACCATAGCTATAGGGTTTATTTCTGATCATTTTCACAAGTTTTGGTGTTTATTCGATTCCAGAAGGGATATGACTAAAGTTGAGGCAAAAAGCACATGGAGTGTGGTCGAATCCTGAGATTCGACCGAACTCCATCCTTGAACCCGAGCCATGAAAGGACATGAAACCCAGCAGAACCCTAGGCTTGGATGGACCATTACAGCTGCCATCAACACAAACCCAGTGAACTGGAGACCCGAATCCAACCCAATGAAAGCCCGCCAGTCCACCGGAGGCCTCCAACTCAGTCCAGACCAAAGTGCCAACCTACAAACTGCCTCAAGAGCTAGACTAACACGTGATGGAAGCAAAGGCGATGCAGCAGTGGGCCAGGCCCAATTCGGACGAATGCCCGGATTCGGCCGAATCCAAGAACTGCCTCAAAACGGACCCTGAGCAAAGATCAAGGTCGTAGGACTCAAGGTCGGTGCACGTGGTAGTTCGGCCGAACTCCCTGGTTCGACCGAACCAGAGGATTCGGCTGAATGGCCAGGCACCGCCTCCCACTGCCTTGCATGCTACTTTGCCTCCCACCGACCCTGGCCAGCTATAAATGGAGGTCCTCGGCCCTTGCATCAACACACAACACATGAGGAGAATCCCTTAGTGAAGCTCTGCCACTTTCATAATTAGAAGATAGGGAGAGAGGAGAGTTGAGCGTCCCGGAGAGGAGCCGGAGTGTCGGCCCCTCTTCCCGCTGTACCTCTACGGATTTGGCTTAGTTTTGAGTGATATCCGGGTTGTGTCTGGTAACTCTTGTATCTCTATCTAATTAATTAGGCATTCAGTTCTTACTTTTATATGCTTGCTGGTTCTTCGTTCAATGCTTAGTTGATTGGTATAATTGTATACTAGTTGCTTTGCTTGGGTGCTTATGTTTCTATAGGAGATAACTATTAGTTGACTAGTGTAGGCGCGATGCCTAGACTTGAGGCTAACTTAGTTTGCTCCTGAGTCTGCGGAGGTGGTAGTCGTTAGGTGGTGACAGCCCTATACGGCCTTTGTAGCCCATCACGTTCGTCTCGGCTTGTAGGATCCCCTAGTGCAGGATAGATGACACCCCTCTCTCACCCCTTTCTATGTGTGGTAGGTTCTGCTGTCCCGAAGCAAGTATCTAGCTGTACCTTCTGACCCACTCAGTTAATCAGTAGAGTGCTTCTAGCAGGCTCGTGCCGTCTCTACCCTCTTATCACTTCTCTTTCATCTTTGTTGTTGTCATCCACTTCATCCATTTCATCCACTCCATTCCATTTTCCCTGGATGATTTAGTTTAGAATCGGTTCACTTCTCGTTCCCCGTGGAAATCGATGCCTTGGAATACTCCCGGGTGAAAGCTACATCAGTATCCGTTCGCTTGCGGATTTATCGGTAGGTCGTAAGGAGTGCCAACAAGCTTTCTGGTGCCGTTGCCGGGGAACGGTAGCTGTTCTGATTCTGAACCCAAGTTGTCAGTGTATCCCCATCATCCACCATGCATATGGATTCCACTCTTACCTTACGTCAACATTTTTCTCCAAAGGGCAATTGTTTGGAGCCACCACCACCATCACATCCCATCCACACAACCCAACTATGAGCTGTGTCCCGGCTTCATAGCCATGGTTCGAAAGCAAACGTTCTCAGGAACGAATGCTGAGAGTCTATACACGTATTTGCGCGAGTTTGAGCAACTCTGTTCGTGTCTCGTCATTGCGGGCATGACACAAGAGACGCTTAAATGGAAGCTATTCCCGTTCTCATTGACAGGAGGAGCAAAGAAATGGTACTCTCTAGCTGTTGGAAATATGGAAGGGAGTTGGGAAACCCTTAGAGAGAAATTCTGCCTAAATTTCTTCCCAGCTTTCAAGGTAGCCAGCCTCCGAATCGAAATTCTGACCTTTAAACAATTAGAGGGAGAATCATTAGGAGCTGCGTGGGTTCGTTTCAAGAAAAAATTGGCCTTAGGACCGGACCTAAGCCTTCAAGAACCTGTTGTTCTACAACACTTCAGCCTTGGCCTCTGTCCCGTAGCCACCACCTTCTTGGACTCCGCTTCAGGAGGGTCATTCTCTCATCTAATTCCTAGTGAAGCGAGGGTAATCCTGGATCATATCCTGGATGACACTCCCTACACTGGAATCTATGATGAACTCCCCGATGAAGAGAAACAGCTTGAGCCTGAACCTAAAGAGCCTATGCACCCACAATCTAAATCAATCAGCTCTTCCATTCCATTAGAACCCGAAGCTCATTTCAAACCACAACCATACTCTAGATAGGACCATTATAATCCACTCTACACCACTCCTTATGATTTTGACGATGATCTATTCGATGACATAGGGAGTGCAGCAAGTTTCCCATTGGAACAACGTGTAGAGCAAAAAGATCAACCTCCCGATAAGGAAGAACTTGAATATCATAGAGGGTACTTAGGATGTCTCTCTGCTATCATGAGTCAGGAATGGCTAGAAGAGGCTGAAGCCTCGACCGAGGTCGTCAAAATGCCCAAAAGGATCCGAAGGATATTTTCCGAAGTCATCGGCATAGACAAGGAAATCGGGTACGACTCGAGCCTCGGAATCAACATAATCACTAGCTCTTTGGTGCGAGCTCAATTCCCCGATGAACCATGGTCATCATCTCAGAAACGCATAAGGTTCACATCAGGAATAATCCTTGACTGTTTGGGGATCTTGCGGGTCACACCCGTTCAGATTAGCGACCCTAAACTATTCCTGGATTTCCATATCTTTGACCTACCCAAAAATTCCACTCATTCTATCTTTATCGGGAGGCCAATTTTGAAAATACTGGAAAAAGCACCAATGAATCAACTAGTAGAGCTTAGGATCGGGAAAGAACTTGTCCCTGTCTCTTACTCTCATTGAACACCGCAGTAGAGATAGATCCTGATCCTGATCCTACGGAGGAGGTGTAACACCCAAAAATGGAACCTTTAAAAATTTTAGTAATTAATTGGCCTTTATTTTAAATGTTCATATTTAATATAGGTTAAATGAATTATTTATGAATATTAAAATCAACTATTTTTGTTGCATTCATGCTGTTGCACTGTGTTTTATTTGTTGGCAAGTTAACTTGGAATTTAAATTCTGTTTAAATTCAAATTTGATTTGCTTTTGTTTGAGCCCTAGAAAAGTTAAACCATGTCGAGTCCGCTTTTGCCCCCTCAACTCTTTTCCCGGGCCGCTCCTACTCCCCCAACCCTTTCCCCGAGCGCAGCCCAACCCCTCCCCTCTTCCCCCCCCCGGCCCAGCATGGCCCGCTCTCTTTCCCCGCGCCGGCCCAACTTGCATAGCGCCCCTCCCTCTCTTCCCCAGCGGCCGACAGGCGGGCCCCGCATGTCGGCTTCGCCCCCTTCCTCCCGCCCGGCGCGCCCCCCTTCACCGCCGCCAATCTCGCCGCCCGGCCGGCCGTCCTCGCCGCTCCCCGCGCTCCTGGACCCACCCAGGCACCTTCCCCGCACCTTCCTCCCCCGATCCCCTTCCTTTCTCGGCCGCTCCACGCATGGCAACCCTGCCCCCGCAAGGCAAGCACGCCGGCCGCCGATTTCCTCTCCCCAAATATCCGGCGCGGACGCCTAGGCCTCCCCGGGTTATTTAAGCCGAGCCCCGCCCCCCCCCAGCATCTCACCAACCCCCTCCCGATCCCCAAGCGCCACCCAGTGCCTCCCACGCCCCGCTCCGGCGCCGCCCGAGAAGCTCTGCCGGCCATCGTCGTCGACCGCGGCCGCCATTGCTCCACCACCGTCGAGGACCCCTTAGGTGCATTTGCCTTGGACCTCTGGTACTCCCGAGCCAAACCACGCCCAAAACCAGGCGTCATAGCACCCCTCCCCCCTCTCGCCGGCGAGCCTCGCCGCTGGTCCTCATCGTCCGGCGTCCCCGTCACTCCCCCGTTGATGTGAGCCGTCCAGGTGTGCTCGCCATGCTCCCAGCTCCCTCCCCGTCCAAACCACGTCGCAAATGGCGCCTTGTAGCGCTAGAGCGCCTTTTCTCCGGCGATGCGCCACCGCGCTGGCTTAGCGCCGCCGCCTCCCCTGTCGCCGTCGGACACCCCCCTCCACCCCGACCCCCCTGAGCCGTTGGATCTAAATCCAACGACCCACGCTCCTCCCTCACCCGCGGTCAAACCGCGCGTAACGGTCAGCCGAGCCACATTTTCTAAAGAGCCCCCAAGTTCCTGATAATCCACCTCCAGTCCACGCTTATTCAAATATAATTCCAGATAGGTCATGTTTTTAATGAAAAACCCCCTGACCTTTCTAATTTCAGAACCTGTGGTCCAGCAGAGCCCATTTTACACGTTAGCCCTCGGGTTTTAACGCGTATTTATGTATAGGTCCTCGGTTTTCATCAAATAAGCCCCTGGAAAATTTTAAAACTTGCCAGCAGGTCCCTAGAGCTTAGAATTAGCATATCTTTTTCGTTTTAGCTCCGATTAGTGTGATTTTCACGCTCATGTGTTCGTAGTGAAGCGTAGAATATTTCTAAAACCTTTATTTGTACTGTTTCTACTGTTTGGTGTACTGTTCTAATAGAATATTATTTGTTTGCATGTATTGGTATGCGTGAATGCTTGCGTGGTGCTTCATGTCCAGTCGGTGAGCCGTTAGCTTTGGAGTTTGAGCTCGGTGAGGACTTTTCGGAGCAGGACTCGCAGCAGCAGCAGCACTTCGAGGAAGGCAAGTTATAGCACGGACAATCCTTGCTACCTACACACACCTTTTTTAGTCATTTACTTTCATACGCATGTTCCTAAAATCATGTCCCATTAAGGTTGTACCTAGTTTTGTATATCCGGTACCTTGATAACTTTGGGCTTATGCATATGGGTAGAATCTTTGCTAGGTGCAGTTACTGTCACCAATGTTTAAGTATTAATCTTGATCTAATGGTTCACTTTAATGATAATGATAAAACTTGCTTTTTAGCAACTTGGTTTAGTGAGCTAGAGCATGTGATGTGTGCTTTGCTCTAGTATCTCTCCGTAAGGTCCGGTTCTTAAAGCGGCAACCCAGGAGCCTATCGCCACCGCTAGAACTATTATGGCTCTGGTCTCGGTCAAGTAACTTGCACGGCTCTAACTTGCCAGTGGCTACCATTGGGGCCAACGGCGTTAGTGGACACAAGGTGAAAGGGTGTTTCCGGATTCCACCGAGGACGGGTGATCCGTCGGCTAGGTCACGTTAGACCCAGTCCCGTGTTGGGAGTCCCTGCGATGGGGAACTCCACACGTTGCGCATGGATGGGTGCGATGCCCGCGCTCTGGACGCCATCGACCCCCCTATGGTGTGACTCCGTAGGCGTACGTCGATCTCGGTGCCTATGGTCTCACCGCCTTATTAAACTAGCGGCTACTGTCTTGTTAGGGTGTCTTGTGAAAAACCTCATAGCGTCCCTATGCTGTCACACCTTGGAAGTGTTGATGTGCATGGTTGGGTGCAAAGTTCCTTTGAACTTTTACGCGACTGGTGGGTAAAGGGCGAAACCTCTGCAGAGTGTAAATATACCATGATAGCCTTGCTCAGGGTCACGAGCGGCCTGGATCCCTTTTGATTAGAAGATGATGTTTATTTATGTTTAATGTCACCTATACTTTATTAATTGGGTTACAATCGGGTTTTCATTCACTTGTAGTAATTTGGTTAATGTTAAAATGAATCAACTAAAAATGCTAATGCAGCTAAACCGTGTCTAGCCTACTTTGAGCCTTCATACCCGTGCTATACTTGCTAAGTAATTGTTTACTTACACTTGTCATTATTCAACAAAATACCGGATGGGTAAACAGATTGGGCTGAGCATGAGACTGCTGCTGAGTTCCCTGAGGACCTGTCGTACTTCTGAGTTGCGCTCTCCCAGTCATAGTCCCTGGGACTACGGCTCCGCTCTAGTTGAGAGTTATAGACTTCCGCTGTAATAAATATTTATGTTATACTCTGATGTAAACTATTTTATTTCGAGCATTTGTACTCTATTTATCATATTTGTTCGTTGTATGTGTTCTGTGGACTTCCTAGGCACACATATGGCCGCATTCGGGTTTTGTGAAAATCCGGGTGTGACAGATTGGTATCAGAGTCGTGCTGACTATAGGATCGCAGCCTAGATAGAACGGTCAGTCATAGCTAAGTTCAGTCTTCACTATTTTACTTATAAAAGTGTTGAGTTTTGCAAAATGGTGCTCAGTGTCTCCTCTACCCCAGTCCTTTGCAAGGTTTTTCTAAATTTTTTCTTTGTCTCTCTCTGCAGTAGATGGCTCGCACGAAGCTGACCGCCCGCAAGTCCACCTGTGGCTACCTTCCGCCCCGTGTTCCAGAGATGGACTTTGGTGCCCCCTACCAGGATGCTTTCCAGGAGTGGGAAGAGATGCAAGAGGAGGAGCGTCTGAGGCAGGAAGAAGAAGAGGCAGAGCAGCAGCAGGGAGAGCCCAAGGACGAGGAGATGGAGCCCGCTGATGAGCCAGAGGAGCAGCCCGAGCCAGTTCAGCCAGGTGGTAGGAATGCTACTGGGGACCCAGATGGTGATGACAGTGATGATGATGATGATGAAGACGGTGGTGATGATCTGTCAGATGGAGAGGGTGATGACCCTGAGGAGCCCCCAGCACCCCAGCCGCCTGCACCAGCACAGAGGTGGACCGTGGAGGACTTTGTCAGAGACGCTAGAGACAACTTCTACCATTGGCTCCTGAGGCAGATACTCCGCTACCACTACGGCATAGGCAACGTGGGCATGGAGTACCAAAGTGAGAGGTGGACGCACCCCCGCTTCCCCACCTTCTGGAGTACTACCCTGAGGATCCGTACAGCTGACCACGAAGCCAGAGATGCTAGGACAAGGTCGATCCACTACGCCTCCAGTGAGAGATCCACCCAGGAGGCAGGGATAGCAGATGTTGCTCGCCGTGCCTTCTACTACTACAGGGACAGGTTTTGGGCAGAGATCTAGGACGTGCCAGAGAGGTGGTACCCCCGCAGGAGGAATAGGGAGACAGCTTGCACCATCGCCCCCATCAGAGACATCGACGACCCCCAGCTCGCTGCTACTGTGGCACTTGTGGCTACCCTCAACACTGACCTAGAGGCAGCTACTGATGAGATCGCCGCTCTGAGGGAGCAGCTGAGAGGGACACAGCAGGAGTTGGAGCAGCTGGACCAGATGTTGGGAGCACCACCGCCACGCAGCACAGACTACCGTGTAGAGTCACCGCCTCACAAGAGGCACCGCTTCGGATCTACCGTCGCCAGCACCACCATCTAGCAGGGTCCTTAGGAGTTTACCATGAGTCTGTAATAAGATCGATTAGTCATCATTTTTCTTTCTAGTCGAGTCAAAAACCAATGAGTCGAGTCAGTGTGAACCTTGTCTTTCGATGTTTGGTTTGATTATCATTATGCTTATATATGAGTTGGATTTTTGTAATGATTGTGATGGGCGTGGATGCAAGTCTACTACCATCTAGATTTTGGATTAAGGCATAAGGATATTATTGAATACATAGAAGGGGTTATTTGTTTCACTTGTTCTTTATCTATCTGATGCTCTATGTTAACCAGTTCAATCAATAATCTCAAGTACTTCTGTTCCAAACCTGAGTTACTTGGTTATGTCCAATAAAATTTATGGGGATCTCTTGTTGATAATAGATGGTGAACACAAGGAGCAACGCCAGTGCCAGCGGACTGCCGCCACCACCCCGCACCATTGAGCAGATGATGCTCACACAGACCCAGCTAATGCAGCAGATGGCTCATACTATGGCCATGATGCAGCAGAACCAGCAGAATTCGCCGCAGCACAACATGCCTCCCCGTGATAGGAGGGGCGAATTTCTGAAGCGACGCCCGCCCACCTTCAGCAAAGCAACTGATCCTCTGCATGCACTGGATTGGCTCAAGGCAGTGGAGCGACAACTCGACATCGCTCAGTGCAATGACCGGGAGAAGGTGTTGTACGCAGGAGGACAACTTCAAGGACCAGCCTTGGACTGGTGGGACTCGTACCAGTACGCTCACCCTGATCATACTCAAATCACATGGCAGGAGTTCCATGATAGCTTCCGCTCACACCACGTGCCTGAAGCTCTGATGACTCTAAAGAAGGAGTTTCTGGCACTGAAGCAGGAAGGGATGAGCGTCACAGCTTACCGTGACAAGTTCATTGAGCTTGCCAGCTATGCTCCAGAGGACGTGAACACGGACAGGAAGAAGCAGTCTCGGTTCCGCGATGGCTTGCAGGATGCCCTGCAGTACCAGTTGATGTGCACTAAGTTCCCCAACTTTCAGGAACTGGTGGACGGCGCCCTGATGCTAGAGCACAAGCGCCGTGAAATAGAGGAGAAGAAGCGGAAGTTCCAGGGCCAGCAGACTGGGAGCAACAACCGCCCCCGCTTCCAGAGTCAGCCCGGCTCGTTCAACCGTGGCCAGAACCAGCAGCGCCCCCAGTACTCTCAAGCACCGCAGCAACAACGCTTCCAGAACCAGCTGCAGAATGCCCCAGCTCAGCACAACCAAGTGCAGCAAGGGCCTGTCCAGCGTCCCAACAACGCCAACAATGTACCGGTGGGCCCAAGGGCGTGCTACCACTGTGGTGAGCAGGGTCACTACGCCAATGTCTGCCCCAAGAAGGCTCAGAACGCTGCAGGTCAGAACAACCCCCAGAAGGTTGGGCAGAATGGGAACCAGCCACAGGCACAAGTAGGCAGAGGTCCTCAGAACCCCGCCAGGGCAAAGTCAACCACATGGGTGCTGAGACCGCAGAGGGAGCTACCGACGTGGTTGTGGGTACGTTCCTCATCAACTCGACCCCTGCAACTGTTTTATTCGATTCTGGAGCTTCGCATGCTTTCATCTCTGCTGCATTTGTTCAAAAGAATATGCTGGCCCTATGACCTATGGGGAATACTATGCTAGTTAGCTCACCAGGGGGGAGCAACGGGCCACTCTACGTTGCACCCGGACCCTCATCTCAATAAGGGGGGTAGACTTCAAAGTATACCCCATAGTCCTGAACTCCGTTTGGTTTGACCTGATCCTGGGAATGAGCTGGTTAGCCTACTATGGAGGGGTGATCAAGTGCGCTGAAAGGATGATACAGTTGACAGCCACGACTGGAGAAAAAGTGGAGTACCAGGCAGCCAAGCCCACTGAGCAATGCCAAGTCAATCAAGCTGATGGGGCAACTCCCAGGGACATCAAAGTGGTGTGCGAGTTTCCGGATGTGTTCCCAGATGAACTGCCAGGTATGCCCCTGGAGCGCGAAGTTGAATTTATTATTGAACTAAAATCTGGCACTACACCTATAGCTAAAAGACCATATAGGATGGGAGTGAAGGAACTGGAGAAACTTAAGGAAGAATTAAGCTCTTCACCATGGGGAGCACCAGTGTTGTTCGTGGATAAGAAGGATGGCACGCAGAGGATGTGCGTGGACTATCGAGCCCTCAATGAAGTGACTATCAAGAACAAGTATCCCTTGCCAAAGATCGATGATTTGTTCGATCAGTTGAAGGGAGCTTGTGTTTTCTCCAAGATAGATCTTTGATCGGGCTACCACCAGATGAGGATCCGACCATCCGGTATACCCAAGACGGCCTTCACTACTCGGTATGGGCTATATGAGTTCACAGTCATGTCCTTTGGACTAACCAATGCTCTAGCATACTTCATGTACCTGATGAATAGCGTTTTCATGGACTACCTGGACAAGTTTGTGGTGGTGTTCATTGATGACATTCTGGTCTTCTCCCAGAATGAAGAGGAACATGAAGAGCATTTGAGGATGGTGATGCAGAGACTTCGGGACCATCAGCTATATGCCAAGTTGAGCAAGTGTGAGTTCTGGTTGAAGGAAGTGGCATTCTTGGGACACGTGCTATCCAATGGAGGAGTGGCAGTTGACCCAAAGAAGGTTAATGATGTGTTGAGCTGGAACCCGCATTGGGATGTCAGCAAGATCAGGAGTTTCCTTGGGATGACCAGATATTATCGACAGTTCATCGAAGGATTCTCCAAGATTGCTAAACCCATGACGGCGTTATTGGAGAAAAATGCCAAGTTTATCTAGACAGAGGAATGCCAAACCAGCTTCGAAGAGTTGAAGAAGAGGCTGACAACAGCACCTGTACTGGTATTGCCCGACATAGCCAAGAGTTTCTCCATCTACTGCGATGCATCCCGTCTAGGGCTGGGGTGTGTACTTATGCAGGAAGGGAGAGTCGTGGTATATGCATCAAGACAGTTGCGGAAGCATGAGCAGAACTATCCGACACATGATCTGGAGTTGGCAGCTGTGGTGCATGCTTTGAAGATTTGGAGGCATTACCTGATTGGGCACAAGTGAGACATCTACACTGATCACAAGAGCCTGAAGTATGTCTTCACTCAGTCAGAGCTGAATATGAGGCAACGCCAATGGTTGGAGTTGATCAAGGACTATGATCTGGAGATCCATTACCACCCTGGAAAGGCTAACTTGGTGGCAGATGCTCTGAGTAGGACAAGCTATGTGAACAAGATCACCGGCCATTGTCTGCCTGAAGAACTAAGCCGTGAATTTGAGAAGATGAGTCTGGGGTTCGTGACCAGTATCACAGAGATGACAGTAGAACCGACTCTAGAACAGGAGATCCGGAAAGGATAGCTTGGTGATGAAAAGATCAAGGAAGTCGTGGAGAATGTTGCCCTAGGAAAGGCACCTGGTTTCCAAGTGGATGAACAAGGAACCTTGTGGCACGAGAAGAGGATATGCATGCCCGATATTGTGTAGATCAAGGACACGATCCTAATAGAAGCGCATGATTCGGCATACTCGATCCACCCAGGGAGCACCAAGATGTACCAAGACATCAATGAAAGATTCTGGTGATACGGATTGAAGCATGATGTGGTGACACATGTGGCACTGTGTGACACTTGTCAGAGAGTTAAGGCTGAACATCAGAGGCCAGCCAGATTACTCCAGCCCTTGAAGATACCTGAATGGAAATGGGAAGAAGTTGGTATGGACTTCATAACAGGTCTACCCCGCACACAGCGAGGATTTGACTCTATTTGGGTGATTGTGGACCGCTTGACCAAAGTGGCACACTTTCTTCCAGTAAAGACCACCAACATGGGAGCCACACTAGCAGAGCTATATATGGAAAGGATTGTGTGCTTGCATGGAGTGCCAAAACGGATAGTGTCTGACCGAGGTACCCAGTTCACGTCACACTTCTGGCAGAAGCTACATGAGTCTATGGACACCAAGCTGCATTTCAGTTCAGCTTATCACCCGCAGACAGATGGATAGACAGAACGAACCAATCAGATTCTGGAAGACATGTTGAGAGCATGTGCTCTACAGTATGGTGTCAGTTGGGACAAGAGTTTGCCTTATGCGGAGTTCTCATACAACAACAGCTACCAGAAGAGTCTGCATATGGCACCGTTCGAGGCTTTGTATGGCCAGAAGTGTAGAACCCCTCTATTCTGGAACCAGACTGGAGAAAGTCAAGTCTTTGGGCCTGAGATTCATCAGAGAGGCAGAGCGCCAAGTGCAAGTGATCCGGTAGAGCTTGAAAGTGGCACAGTCACAGCAGAAAAGCTATGCCGATGTCAGAAGAAGGGATCTCACCTTCGAAGTCGACGACTTTGTGTATCTCAAGGTGTCACCGATGTGAGGCGTTAAAAGGTTCAATGTCAAAGGCAAGCTAGCACCTCGGTACATTGGGCCATTCAAAGTGGTGGAACGATTGGGTGAAGTGGCTTACCGGCTAGAGCTACCTGAGAGACTGGCCGGAGTGCATGATGTGTTCCACGTATCTCAGTTGAAGAAGTGCTTGCGGGTACCTGAGGAGCAGATCCGGATAGATGAACTGAATGTACTGGAAGATCTCACCTACGAGGAGTACCCTATCAGGATTTTGGAAAGGTCGGAGAGAGTAACCAGAAACAAGGTCATTCGAATGTGCAAGGTGCAATGAAACCGGCACTCGGAGGACGAAGCAACTTGGGAAAGAGAAGAGGATCTCAAGACCGAATATCCACAACTCTTCGCTTCCACATCCAAATCTCGAGGACGAGATTCATCTTAAGGGGGGTAGGTTTGTAACATCCAAAAAATGGCTCCTTTAAAAATTTTAGTAATTAATTGGCCTTTATTTTAAATGTTCATATTTAATATAGGTTAAATGAATTATTTGTGAATATTAAAATCAAATATAAGTGGTAGAAATATTTTTGTTCAATTCATACTGCTGCACTATGTTTTATTTGTTGGCAAGTTAAATTGGAATTTAAATTCTTTTTTAATTTCAAATTTGATTTGCTTTTGTTTGAGCCCTAGAAAAGTTAAACCATGTCGAGTCCGCTTTTGCCCCCTCAACTCTTTTCCCGGGCCGCTCCTACTCCCCCAACCCTTTCCCCGAGCGCAGCCCAACCCCTCCCCTCTTCCCCCCCGGCCCAGCACGACCCTCTCCCTTTCCCCGCGCCGGCCCAACTTGCGCAGCGCCCCCCTCGCTTCCCCAGCGGCCAACAGGTGGGCCCCGCATGTCGGCTTCGCCCCCTTCCTCCCGCCCGGCGCGCCACCCTTCACCGCTGCCAATCTCGCCGCCCGGCCGACCGTCCCCGCCACTCCCCGCGCTCCTGGACCCACCCAGGAACCTTCCCCGCACCTTCCTCCCCCGATCCCCTTCCTTTCTCGGCCGCTCCACGCATGGCAACCCTGCCCACGCAAGGCAAGCACGTTGACCGCCGATTTCCTCTCCCCAAATCTCCGGCGCGGATGCCTAGGCCTCCCCGGGCTATTTAAGCTGAACCCCAGCCCCCCCCATCATCTCACCAACCCCCTCCCGAGCCCCATGCGCCCCCACTGCCTCCCACGCCCCGCTCCGGCGCCGCCCGAGAAGCTCCGCCGGCCATCGTCGTCGACCGCGGCCGCCATTGCTCAACCACCATCGAGGACCCCTTAGGTGCGTTCGCCTTGGCCCTCTGGTACTCCCGAGCCAAACCACGCCCAAAACCAGGTGTCATAGCACCCCTCCCCCCTGTCGCCGGCAAGCCTCGCCGCTGGTCCTCGTCGTCCGGAGTCCCCGTCACTCCCCCGTCGACGTGAGCCGTCCAGGTGTGCTCGCCATGCTCCCAGCTCCCTCCGCGTCCAAACCACATTGCAAATGGCGCTTTGTAGCGCTATAGCGCCTTTTCTCCGGTGATGCGCCGCCACGCTGGCTCAGCGCCGCCGCCTCCCCTATCGCCGTCGGTCACCCCCTCCTCCCCGATCCCGCTGAGCCGTTGGATCTAAATCCAACGACCCACGCTCCTCCCCTGCCCGCGGTCAAACCGTGCGTAACGGTCAGCTGAGCCGCATTTTCTAAAGAGCCCCCCAAGTTCCTAATAATCAACCCGCAGTCCATGCTTATTCAAAAATAATTTCAGATAGGTCCTGTTTTTAATGAAAAACCCCCTGACCTTTCTAATTTTAGAACCCGCGGTCCAGCAGAGCCCATTTTACGTGTAAGCCCTCAGGTTTTAACGTGTATTTACGTATAGGTCCTCGAGTTTCATCAAATAAGCCCCTGGAAACTTTTAAAACTTGCCAGCAGGTCCCTAGAGCTTAGAATTAGCATATCTTTTTTGTTTTAGCTCCGATTAGTGTGATTTCCGCGCTCATGTGTTCGTAGTGAAGCGTAGAATATTTCCAAAACCTTTATTTATACTGTTTCTACTGTTTGGTGTACTGTTCTAATAGAATATTATTTGTTTGCATGTATTGGTATGCGTGAATGCTTGTGTCGTGCCTCGTGTCCAGTCGGTGAGCCATTAGCTTTGGAGTTCGAGCTCGGTGAGGACTTTCCGGAGCAGGACTCGCAGCAGCAGTAGCAGTACTTCGAGGAAGGCAAGTTATAGCACAGACAATCCTTGCTACCTACACACACCTTTTATATTCATTTACTTTCATACGCATGTGTCTAAAATGATGTCCCATTAAGGTTGTACCTAGTTTTGTATATCCGGTACCTTGATAACTTTGGGCTTATGCATATGGGTAGAATCTTTGCAAGGTGCAGCTACTGTCACCAATGTTTAAGTATTAATCTTGATCTAATGGTTCACTTCAACGATAATGATAAAACTTGCTTTTTAGCAACATGGTTTAGGGAACTGGGCATGTGGTGTGTGCTTTGCTCCAGTGTCTCTCCCTAAGGTCTGGTTCTTAAAGCGGTAACCCAGGAGCCTGTCGCCACCGCTAGAACTATTATGGCTCTGGTCTTGGTCAAGTAACTTGTACGGCTCTAGCTTGCCAGTGGCTACCATCGGGGCCAACGGCGTTAGTGGACACAAGGTGAAAGGGTGTTTCCGGATTCCACCGAGGACGGGCGATTCGTCGGCTAGGTCACGTTAGACCCAGTCCTGTGTTGAGAGTCCCTGCGATGGGGAACTCCACACGTTGTGCATGGATGGGTGTGATGCCCATGCTCTGGACGCCATCGACCCCCCCTATGGTGTGACTCCGTAGGCGTACGTCGATCTCGGTGCCTATAGTTTCACCGCCTTGTTAAACTAGTGGCTACTGTCTTGTTAGGGTGTCTTGTGAAAAACCTTGTAGCGTCCCTATGTTGTCACACCTCGGAAGTGTTGATGCGTGCGTTTGGTTGCAAAGTTCGTTTGAACTTTTACGCGACTGGTGGGTAAAGGGCGAAACCTCTGCAGAGTGTAAATCTATCATGATAGCCTTGCTCAGGGTCACGAGCGGCCTGGATCCCTTTTGATTAGAAGAAGATGTTTATTTATGTTTAATGTCACCTATACTTTATTAATTGAGTTACAATCGGGTTTTCATTCACCTGTAGTAATTTGGTTAATGTTAAAATGAACCAACTAAAAATGCTAATGCAGTTAAACCATGTCTAGCCTACTTTGAACCTTCATACCCGTGCTATACTTGCTGCTCACTATCCTGGAGAAGAATCGAGCGGTCTTAGGATATTCACTCCAAGATCTGAAAGGGATCAGTCCTAACCTCTGTACCCATCGTATTTCAATCGATTCTGAAGTGACACAGTCGCGGGAACCTCAAATACGGTTGAACATTGCCATGAGGGAGGTCGTGAAAAAGGAAGTTCTCAAACTCCTTCACGCAGGGATCATTCATCCTATCCCTAATAGTGAATGGGTTAGTCCTGTTCAAGTTGTTCCTAAGAAGGGAGGAATGACGGTTGTGCGCAATGATAAAAATGAGCTCATTCCGCAGCGCACCGTCACTAGTTGGCGTATGTGTATCGACTATCGTCGACTCAACAAGGCCACCAAGAAAGACCATTTCCTCCTTCCATTCATAGACAAGATGCTTGAGCGGTTAGCAAAACACTCTTTCTTCTGCTTCCTTGACGATTACTCTAGATATCACCAAATTCCAATACATCCAGATGACTAGAGTAAAACACGATCACATGCCCCTATGGGACGTATGCCTATCGGCGGAAGTCCTTCAGGCTATGTAACGCACCTGCCTCTTTTCAACGTTGCATGATGTCCATCTTCTCTGATATGATCGAAGAGATTATGGAAGTGTTCATGGACGATTTCTCAGTTTGTGGGAAGACCTTTACTGAATGTCAAAAAAATCTAGACAAGGTCCTCCGGAGATGCCAAGAAAAGCACCTCGTCCTAAACTGGGAAAAGTGCCACTTCATGGTGAGAGAAGGGATTGTCTTAGGAAATAGGGTGTCAGAACGTGGAATCGAAGTAGATAGAGCAAAGATAGAGGTCATTGAACAACTTCCACCTCCCACCAATGTTAAGGGAATCTGTAGTTTCCTTGGCCATGCCGGATTCTATAGGCGTGTCATCAAAACCTTCTCCCAGATCTCCAGGCCGTTGACCAATCTCTTAGCCAAGGAAGCCCCTTTCGTTTTCGATCAAGAGTGTTATTCAACCTTTCACACTCTCAAGAAAGCACTCATTACCGCTCCCATCATCCGGCCTCCTGACTGGAGCATTCCATTTGAAATCATGTGTGATGTGAGCGATTTTGCCGTAGGAGCTGTGTTGGGCCAAACTAAGGACAAGAAGCACTATGACATCTCATATGCTAGCAAAACACTTACTGGGCGCCAACTCAACTATGCAACCATGGAGAAGGAACTCTTAGTGGTCGTATTTGCTATAGACAAATTCCGGTCCTACCTAGTTGGGGCCAAGGTCATAGTCTATTCAAACCACGCCGCTCTGAAGTACCTTCTGACAAAAAATGATGCGAAACCGAGACTCATCCGCTGGATCCTTCTACTCCAAGAGTTCGACATTGAAATAAGGGATAAGAAAGGAGTAGAAAACTCAGTGGCTGACCACTTGTCTCGAATGCAAGTCCCGTCCGATCTTCCAATTGATGATTATTTACGAGATGACACGCTTCTTAAGGTGACCACTATTGATCTATGGTATGCCAACATAGTGAATTACATGGTGACACGGTACGTCCCACCAGGAGAAAATAAGAAGAGACTGGCTTATGAGAGCCGACTCCATCTCTGGGACGACCCGTACCTATTCAGGATATGTAGTTACGGACTCCTCAGAAGATGCGTACCTGCACATGAGGCATATAAGATCGTGGAAAGGTGTCATGCAGCCCCATACGGAGGCCACTATGGCGCATTCCAGACCAATGCTAAAGTCTGGCAGTGTGGATTTTACTGGCCCAGCATGTATGAAGATGCTAAAGCATTTATCATGCGATGCCCACGCTGTTAGAAACATGGAAGCATAAACACTAGAGACGCAATGCCGCTCACCAGCAATCTCCAAGTAGAAATATTTGATGTTTGGGGAGTGGACTTCATGGGTCCTTTCCCAAACTCAGAGGGCTACAAATTCATTCTAGTGGCAGTAGACTACGTCTCTAAGTGGGTGGAAGCCTTGCCATGTGTGGCCGCTGACTCTAGGAGTGCAAGACGAATGTTCCACGAAGTTATCGTCCCTCATTTTGGCGTCCCTAGGATAGTCATCAGCGACGGCGGCTCCCACTTTGTTGATGCAGCTTTTCGTAGGTATCTCTCAAGTTTGGGGGTGCAGCATAACGTAGCTACACCCTATCACCCCCAGACTAGCGGTCAAGCAGAAACCTCAAACAAACAAATCAAAAACATTCTGCAAAAGACCGTGAGCGAGATGGGCAAGCACTGGAAGGACAAACTCCCAAATGCACTCTGGGCATACCGTACGGCTTATAAAACACCCATAGGAATGACCCCATATCAACTAGTCTATGGCAAGACCTGCCACCTACTAGTAGAAATGGAGTTCAAAGCTCACTGGGCCATTAGGTATCTCTCGAGTTTGGGGGTGCAGCATAACATAGCTACACCCTATCACCCCCAGACTAGCGGTCAAGCAGAAACCTCAAACAAACAAATCAAAAACATTCTACAAAAGACTGTGAGCGAGATGGGCAAGCACTGGAAGGACAAACTCCCAGATGCACTCTGGGCATACTGTACGGCTTATAAAATACCCATAGGAATGACCCCAAATCAACTAGTCTATGGCAAGACCTGCCACCTACCAGTAGAAATGGAGTTAAAAGCTCACTGGGCCATTAGGAAGTGGGGTATGGACCTTCCAGCAGCCGGCCTTAAACGGCGGATTGAGCTAGCAAAGTTAGATGAGATGAGAGAGCAAGCATATCGTAGCTCCCGGCTATACAAGGAACGGATCAAGAGATGTCATGACAAAGGATCATGGTCAAAACATTCAAGCCGGGAGACAAGGTCCTCATCTTCAATCCTCGTGTCAAGCTTTTCAGTCATGGGAAGCTTAGAAGCAAATGGGAGGGCCCGTTCACTGTAGTTAATGCAACATCTCACGGGGTCGTCACATTGCAAAGTGAGGACGGAAATACCTTCAAGATAAACGGACAGCGGTTGAAAATCTTCCTAGAACCAGAACCTCCACCACTCGATGACTTAGACGTCATCGAGTTCGTGGAGCTCTAAAACCCGTCCATGAAATTCGGCCCAAATTGTTCAAATCCAAACCTTTCTAGGCCAAAACCACCTTAACCCTTGCACCCACGACCAAAGACACAAGACTTGACTTGGCCCGCACACCAGGAGGCCCAGGGGCCAGTTCGGCCGAACCAGGCCAATTCGGGTGAATTGGCCAATTCGCCCGAACCCTAGGGTTCGGCCGAGTCAGCCCCCCTAGCCCCACGTGTGGATAATTGCTCCCAAACTCATCTACAGTTGATCCCATCCCGAGTCTCGCGAGGAAAACATCGGGGAGGTCGTTTTTCGATCAGGAATTCCTCGATAAAAACAGAGACCCTCGTCATCTCTCGACACTCCCTCGATAGAAACTAACTCCTCCTAGCCACCATGGCCTCCTCATCATCCTCCAAGGATCAGTCCTCAGCCAAGGGCTCAAGCCTAGCAGGCCGGATCGGTGGATCCCCGCAAACTGAGCAAGCCATGTGCCTCGCAGCTGTCGACCCGTTCTCTCTGAATGGAGGACAACGCAGGAGGACGCCTGCGCGCAGCCCGATGGGTTGAGCTAACTCGCCCGCCGGTCGCCTGCGAACCGGTTGATGTTCGACCCATTCGCGCCCACCGGTGCAATCGTTAAGGTGAAGGCCCCTCGTTCGGCCTCACTGGTGCATCCCACCACGGGACAACTGCGGCTGAGGTCGACATCCACGAGGACGCTGAACCTGGATGTGCTGCTGCCGGCACCCAAGGAAGAAGGGGCAAAGATGCCAGACTACACGCCTGAGAGCCCGCCACGGTTCAGCATCAAGGGCGAACGTACCCCCACCGGGGTACGAAAAGGTGTTGATCCCGCCGCTGCACCGAGACGAGCTGGGACTGGAAGAGTCCTCCCAGTCTACCCCTCCTCGGTGGCACCCAAAGCTAAGGTGCCACAGGCAACCTCCGCCCATCAAGGGTCTGCCGGGACAGATGGAGTTCTCCGAGGAGGATGAAGAAGAAAAGAAGCCGCTCACTCTGGAGGGCCTAAAGGAAGAACTGGCGCAAGCGCGCCAGAAAATAAACAACCTGGAGGAGAAGGTTGCAGAGTGCGAGCTGGAACGGATGGAGACGGAGGACAAGATGGAGGTCCTCCGCAAATGTCTGCCCGCTAAAATCAAGCGGCTCGCCAAGGCCATAGGACACTTGGACCTTTACGACCCACCTGCAGAATAGTGTCCTGCGGTCATTTTGTTTTAGATAGACCACCATTAGTTTAGCTCGTTAGTTTAGTTTTATTCATTTTCCTTCTTTAGAATAATGTTTAGAGGTGCTCTGATTTATTTCCCTTTCCAAACATTTGTTTCCAATAGTTTGATTAATAAAATAAAGTTTCAGTTCAATGAATAAAAGTGACGCTCCGGTTGGTGCAATTGAGCCATCCGGAGCATGCCCTGCTTAACAAAAAGAGTACATGAGCACAGTGTTGGCGGTCGTTACGGCACGTTTTCGACCACCAATACTAGGGAATAAGAGAGGATATATGTGACATTCCATGTACTTAGGTTTACTTCTAATAAAGTTCCATGAGTTTTGGTGAGTTTCACTTGTGCAGGTACAGCAATGAGAAATACGTGCTTTAGGGGTCGAAAATGACCGATTCGGCCGAATGACTCCGTTCGGCCGGTTACCCCCCATAGTCGTACACAACATAAAGCACAACCGGGAATCATCCACATCAACGATAACCAAGAGATGACGACACAAGACACGTGGGCGACCGCTACCTCATCCTTGGGCCAACACAACACGAAGTACATCACCAGAAGCCAGCCCAGGGAGGTCCAAGACCAAAGGCGGTGTTTTAGGCTGGGGATGCCGGCAATGGGCCAAGCCCAATTGGGCCGAAACCGGCCTTCGGCCGAACCGACCCCAGGAGTGCATACAGGCCGTGGGAGCAAATGGCGGTGCATCCCATGGTTCGGCCGAACTTTGCCTCTGTCATTTATAGCTTGCTTCTACTTTATTCTAGTTGCATCTATATCGTGTTTAGACTATAGTTGGTTCTAGTTCTCGTGTTACTAGATCTTGTTTAAGTCTTTGTCTTAGCCGGTTCTTCGATCTTGCTCGATACTTGAGGTGAATTGTCATTAAGAGTATTGATAAGGTTGCTTGCTCTTGCTAGTGGAGTAAGTAGTTGTTGACTAGTGTAGGGGTGGTTCCTAGGCTAGCCAGTAACCTTAGTTTGCCCCTGAGTCCACGGAGGTGGTAGTCGTTACATGGTGACAGCCCTATACGGCCTTTGTAGCCCATCACGCTCGTCTCGGCTTGTAGGATCCCCCAGCGCAGGGAAGATGCCACCCCTTCTCATCCCTTTCTGTGTGGCGTAGGCTCTGGTGTCCCGAAGTTAAGACATATGTTTGAACTTGACCTCTGAGTGCTGGCTCTACAGCCTCTATATCTCTAACCCCATGTGGCATAGACAGATAAAGTACCAAGAAATTCTCTATCTCTTCTCGTTGTCCTCCCAGCTATCTATTCCTTCTCTTTCCTATCTGAGCCTCCCCTGAGCTGTGTGTCACGCTATATCCACTCCTATCCAATACCGTTATCCCCCGTCTTGCTAGTCGTGTACCCTTCTCTGATAGTCTCGAATATCTATTTGCTAGTACTTTTGCAATAAGCTTCCCCGCGGAAATATAAATTACGATACCTCAGAATACTCCCTGGTGAAGTGCTACATCGGTAATTCTGTGCGCTTGCAGAATATTTATATATTTTACTAAGCCATAAGGAAAACCACTAAAACGCTCCTTACCCCAGTACTGGGATTCTCAATCCTGATATTGGATCGTAAGAAGTGTCAACACACAAGACGACACAGGAGCGACACAAGACAATAAAGCACATAGGAGCGACACCAGTTCGGCCAAACCAGCCCGACTCACCCCCTTCGCGCACCTACACGCTGGTTTACACTCCTTACTCCTGTCCATTTTTCTGTGTTGTCACATTTCGAATTCTAAACTTGCACACATCATCTAAACGAAACAATCTTGGTTTTTCTTTCATGCCATGAACTCTGTTTATTGTTCGTTTCAAATTAAGTATGCACATGCCTGTGAAATCTTTCATGTTAGGATCCCCTAGTCTAAGTTGTTGATGTTTCTGATATGTCTTGATAAAACAAACCACCTGTTCATTCCATCATTCGGGAGAATTTATTTTGAAAACTTAAAACTATACCCTATCCTTTCATCCTATGCATACAATCTACCTTCATCCACTTCACACATTTGCTTGAGAGATCATCCCTAAAAAATCTTATCTTGACCAGTATAAAGTCTTGTCAAATTTTGAATCCCTAGAGACAGTCCTGTTGCCTAGATCATTTGCAAGCATATATCTATCATCAGAGTTGCATTAGAAGCCCTCATGCCTTGGTGATACCCTGAAAAAAAATAAAGGACTCATGAAAGTCCAATGATTCGAAAGAAAGAATTCCCAAAAAGGGAAAGAAGAAGAACGAAAGGGGTCACAAGGCTGAGGACCAACAGTGAACTCTTCATCTCAAACTTGCAAATTGATCGAAGGCAATTGACACACCTCTAGGAACCAGTCTTCAACTCGACAGAAATATATGTCTTGATAAGATCACCACCTGAGAAACAAAAAGAAAACACATAAAGAGAGAGTGATTGAAAAGGAGTGACTCCTGAGAGTGTGAGAATACTAAGGAAGAAAGGACAAGGGTCATTTATTTGTGAAAATTAGAAAACCCCGAATGCAGGATGACCAAGATGGATTTTGTTGTAAGAGCCATTCCCTTCATCAACCGCCAAAGACGTAGTGAGTAGCCACTTCAAATCCACAGGTATGGAGAAAGGTTTGAAATAAACAATACACATTTGTTCATATCATGAAAGAACCCTTATCTTAGTCTTGCTATTGTTTTAATTCTTTACTCAGGACGAGCAAAGAACTAAGTTTGGGGGAGCTTGTTGGCGGCCGTTACAGCCTGCTTTCCGACCTCCAACCGAGTATAAAATAAACACAATGGAATCACACAACATAGCTATAGGGTTTATTTCTGATCATTTCCATAAGTTTTGGTGTTTATTCGATTCCAGGAGGCATATGACTAAAGTTGAGGCAAAAAGCACATGGAGTGATGAGTTCGGCCGAATCCCGAGATTCGATCGAACTCCATCCTTGAAGCCGGGCCATGCCATGACATGAAACCCAGCAGAACCCCGGGCTTGGATGGACCGCTACGGCTGTCATCAACACAAACCCAGTGAACCGGAGGCCCGAATCCAACCCAACGAAAGCCCGCCAGTCCACCGAAGGCCTCCAACTCAGTCCAGACCAATGTGCCGACCTTAAATCGCCTCAAGAGCTGGACCAACACGTGATGGAAGTAAAGGCGATGCAGCAGTGGGCCAGGCCCAATTCGGCCGAATGACCGGATTCGGCCGAATCCAAGAACCGCCTCAAAACCGACCTTGAGCAAAGATCCAGGCCGTAGGACTCAAGGTCGGTGCACGTCGTGGTTCGGCCAGAGGATTCGGCCGAATGGCCAGGCACCGCCTCCCACTGCCTTGCATGCTACTCTGCCTCCCACCGACCCTGGCCAGATATAAATGGAGGTCCTCGGCCCTTGCATCAACACACAACACAAGAGGAGAGTCCCTTAGCGAAGCTCTACCACTTTCATAATTAGAAGATAGGGAGGGAGGACAGGTGAGCGCCCCAGAGAGGAGCCGGAGTGTCGGCCCCTCTTCCCGCTGTACTTCTACGGATGCGGATCAACTTCGAGTGACATCCGGGTCGTGTCTGGTAACTCTTGTATCTCTCTCTGATTAATTGAGCATTCAGTTCTTACTATTATATGCTTGCTGGTTCTTCGTTCAATGCTTAGTTGATTGGTATAATTGTATACTAGTTGCTTGGCTTGGGTGCTTATCTTTCTATAGGAGATAAGTATTAGTTGACTAGTGTAGGCACGGTGCCTAGACTTGAGGCTAACTTAGTTTACCGCTGAGTCTACGGAGGTGGTAGTCGTTAGGTGGTGATAGCCCTATATGGCCATCACGTTCGTCTCGGCTTGTAGGATCCCCAAGTGCAGGATAGATCACACCCCTCTCTCACCTCTTTCTATGTGTGGTAGGTTCTGTTGTCCCAAAGCTGTACCTTCTAACCCGCTAAGTTAATCAGTAGAGTGCTTCTACCAGGCCCGTGCCCTCTCTATCCTCTTATCGCTTCTCTTCCCTCTTTGTTGTTGTCATCCACTTCATCCATTTCATCCACTCCATTCCATTTTCCTGGGCGATTTAGTTTAGAATTGGTTCACTTCTTGTTCCCCGTGGAAATCGATACCTTGGAATACTCCCGGGTGAAAGCTACATAGGTATTCGTTCGCTTGCGAATTTATCTGTAGGCCATAAGGAGTGCCAGTAGTAACCGCATTTACTGTTTCAATGGAAGGTTTGGGTTGCCCCAGAATCTTCCCCGATTCGGTAACAAGAACTGCTGCAGCTAACTGAGCAATTTGGGTTTCGATCATTTTATTAAAGCTCAGTTGACTTTTCATGGAACAAGAGAATGATTCCAATCTAGGGTCTATGCTTTCCAGGATTATATCATTAGTAGCAAGCTTTTTATTAATATTTTCAATGATTTTACCCTGGCCAAACACTAGATCTCTAAGTGACGGCTGGTTGATTGTCGTTGTTGTTCGGTTGATACCCTTTGTTGTTGGGGTTGTTGACGTAGTGGGCATCTTCTCACGTCTCGGGACAGTCATTCCCCGAATGGTCAGCGTTGCCACGGACCTTGCAAGTCATGCGAGTGTCCATGACTTGCACCGTTTCTTGAGCAGGGGCCTCCAGCTTCTTCATCAGAAGGTCCATCTTGGCAGCGAGCATGTCCAGAGCTTCAACTTGATGTACTCCTTGGGTCCGAGGTTGGGCTCGATCGTTAGACCAACCTTGGTTCTCGACCATCTTCTCGATGAGAGCCTTTGCACGACTCTCCTCAAGAGAGAAGAAGGAACCTCGAGCAGCAGCATCCAAGTACTCATGGGCAGAGCTTCTAAGCCCGTGGTAAAAGGTTTGGATGATGAACCAACTCTGCATACCATGGTGAGGACAAGCATATATATAGTCCTAGAAGCGATCCCATGCCTCCGGGACTGTTTCATCTTTTAACTGCTGGAAACTAGTATTTTTATTCCGGAGGGCGTTGGTTTTCCCAACCGGAAAGAATTTCATCAAAAATGCGCTAGTGCACTTATCCCAAGTGTCTATGGCTTCACGGTTAGCATAAAACCATTGTTTTGCCTTGCCTAATAATGGGAATGGGAATAAACGAAGGCAAATGACATCGATGCTTACCCCGCGTATGGTGAAAGTGTTGCAAATCTCAAGAAAATGCTGAAGATGAGCATCAGCATCCTCGTGTGGCTTGTCGTGTATAACATCCAAAAATGGCCTATTTAAAATTTTTAGTAATTAATTAGCTTTTATTTAATTTGTTCATATTTAATATAGGCTAAATGAATTATTTATGAATATTAAAATCAAATATAAGTTGTAGAAACATTTTTGTTGCATTCATGCTGCTGCATTTATTTTTGTATTGCTTGTGGTTCAAATGAGGGTTTAAATATATTTAAATTCGAATTTGTTTCACCTGAGCCCTAGAAAAGTTCTTCTCTCCCGAGTTCATTTTTGCTCCTTAGGCTTTTCTCCGGGGCCACTTCTGCCCCCTCTACTTCTCTTTCAAACCAACCCAGCCCACCTCCTTCCCCGCGGCCCAGCCTTGCGCATCGGCCCAGCCCACCGCACCAGCAGCCCACCGCTCGGCTGGTCCACTTCCCCTCCCTCCTCTCTTTCTTCCTGACGTGCCTGGCCCAGCCTTCCCCATCGCCCGCTCGGCCCAGCGCCAGCATTTAGGCCCAGCAGCGGCCCAAGCCGCAACCCTCCCTTCCCCCTTCCTCTCCTCCCGCCGACCAGTGGGGCCCGGCCGTCAGGCCATCCCCCTACCTCGCGCCTCGCCCGGCCGAGCCCAGCTCGCGCGCGCCCGCCACCTCGATCCCGCGCTCCGGCCAAATCCGGCGCGCTCGTGGCCCACCCAGGAGCTTCCACGAAGCTTCCCGCGCTCGTCTTTCCTTCCTAGGCGCGCCCCTGCTTTGGGAAGTGCCTCCCAGAAAGGAAGCTCGCCGCCGATCGCGCCGCCGCCCGATTTCCCCCGCCACCTGCCAATATGCCGCCTTCCCGAGCCTATAAAAGCGCCCCCGAAGTCCCCGAATCCGTCATCAGCCCTCGCCCCGAGCTCCCCTAGCCCGCAGCGCCCTCCCCTCGCTCCACGCTCAAGTGCCACCGCCCCGATCCGCCAGGCGTCGTCGAGCTCCTCCCTCGACGCCGCCCCGATCAAATCCGACCCGCCAGGAGCCTTGAGCAAGGGTAAGAAAGCTCCCCCGCCATTTCCCACACTCCCTCTCGCTCCCCTAACGTGCCCGTGCACCTCGCCGGAGTTGCCCGACCGCCGGCTCTCGTCGACGGCCGCCACGGTGTCTCTTCGGCCGCCGTAGAGTTCTCAGGTGAACACGCCATAGCCCCGGCTCCCTCCCCGTCCAATCCACGTCGCAAATGGGACCCTGTAGCGCTAGATCGCCTCTTCTCCGGTGATGCGCCGCTGCGCTGGCACAGCGCTGCTGCCTCCCCTGTCGCCGCCGGTCACCCTCCCCCCTGATCATCCTTGAGCCGTCGGATTGTAATCCAACGGCCCCTGTGCGTCTCCACCTCGAGTCAAAGCAGGGCGTACCGGTCAGCGGGTGCGCTTTTGCTAAAGAGCCCCCCAACTTTCTGTGAATCAACCCGCCGTCCTAGCGCGTTCAAAACTATTTACAAAGAGGTCCTGTTTTATTCAATTAAGCCCCCGTGCTTTTAATTATTTGAACCCGCGGTCCAGCCCCTGCTTATTTGCGCATTAGCCCTCGGGTTTTAACGCGTATTTACGTATAGGTCCTTGGTTTCTTCAACATAAGCCCCTGGAACCTTTTTAAAAATTGCCAGTAGGTCCCTAGAACTTAGAAAACTCATATCTTTTCTGTTTTAGTTCCAATTAGTGTGATTTTCGTGCTCATGTGTTCGTAGTGAACCGTAGAATATTTCTAGAAGCTTTATTTGTACTGATTCTACTGTTTCGTGTATTGTTCTAATAGATTATTATTTGTTTGCATGTATTGGTTTGCGTGATCATTTGTATGGTGATTCGTGTCCAGTCAGTGAGCCTTTCGCGTTGGACTCGAGTACGTGGAGGACTTTTTGGAGCAGGACTCGCAGCAGCAGCAGCAGCTACCCTTTGAGGAAGGCAAGTTATAGCACGGACAATCCTTGCTACCTACTCACTTGTATTAAATTACTTCATATATGCATGTGTCTAAATTTGATGTACCATTAAGGTTGTACCTAGTTTTTGATTACCTTATCCTTGTTACTATGGGTTTATGCATATGGGTAGAATCATTGCTATGCGCAGCTACTGTCACCATTATTTAATTGTAAATTCTATCTTAATGGTTCACTTCAATGTTAATGATAAAACTTGCTTTTTAGCAACATGATTTAGGGAACTAAAGCATGTGTTGTGTGCTTTGCTCCAGTATCTCTCCCTAAGGTCTGGTTCTTAAAGCGGCAACCCAGGAGCCTGTCGCTACTGCTAGAACTATTATGGCTCTGGTCTTGGTCAAGTAGCTTGTACGGCTCTAGCTTGTCAGTGGTTACCGTCGGGGCCAACGGCGTTATGGGAAGCTTGGGTGAGAGTATGTCTTGATCCACCGAGGACAGATTATCCGTTGGCTATGTCTCGTTAGGCACGGTCCCGTGCTGGGAGCCCTCGCGTTGGAGCTCCACACATTGCGCATTGGTTGCCCGTGCTCTAGACGCCATTGACCCCCTGATGTTGTGCCCTGAGGGTCAGTCAATCTCGGTGCCTGGGCCATACTGCGTGTGTTGTACCATAATTGGCCACTGTCTTGTGAAAAACCTCGTAGCGTCCCTATGCAATCACACCTCGGAAGTGTTGATGTGCGTGGTTGGGTGCAAAGTTCTTTTGAACTTTTACGCAACTGGTGGGTAAAGGGCGAAACCTCTGCATAGTGTAAAATCTATCATGATAGCCTTGCTCAGGGTCACGAGCGGTCAGGATCCTTTTTGATTAGAAGATGATGTTTAATGTTACTTATACTTTATTAATTGGGTTACAACTGGGTTTCATTCACTTGTAGTAATTTGTTTAATGTTAAAACAAACCAACTAAAAATGCTAATGCAGTTGAGTCGTGTCTAACCTATTTTGAGCCTTCATACCCGTGCTATACTTGCTAAGTAATTATTTACTTACACTTGTCATTTTATTCAACAAAATCCCGGCTGGGCATGAGTCTGCTACTGAGTTTCTCGAAGATTTACCGTACTATTGAGCTATGGTCTCTCAGTCAGAGTCCCTGTGGATTGCGGCTCCATTAGTTGAAAGTTTATTAGTCTTCCGCTGTATTTTGTTAGTTTATTTATGATGCACTCTAATGTAAAACTTTATTAAATGAAGAATTTATTTGAGCATATGTTCTCTGTTTATCATATTTGTTCGCTATATGTGTACTATGACTTCCTAAACACACATATTTGTGAAAATCCGGGTGTGACACCGTGGAATGGGCTAGCCTGCACCATTGTAACACCCAAAAATGAGTTTGATAGAGGCACTCTACTGATTAACTGAGCGGATTAGAGGGTACAGATAGATACTTGCTTCAGGACAATAGAACCTATGACACGCAGAAAGGGATGAGAAGGGGTGTCACCAATCCTACACTCTGGGATCTTGCAGGCTGAGACAAACGTGATGGACTACATAAGCCGTATAGGGCCGTCACCACCTAACGGCTACCACCTCCGTAGATTCGGGGGTAAACTAAGTTAACCTCAAGTATAGGCACCACGCCTACACTAGTCGGTTAATACTTATCTCCTATAGAAAGATAAGCACCCAAGCCAAGCAACCAGTATACAATTATACCAATCAACTAAGCATTGAATGAAGAACCAGCAATTAAATAAAAGTAGAACTGGCTGCTCAATTAATCAGGGAGAGATACAAGAGTTACCAGACACGACCTGAATGTCACTCGAAGCAGAGCCGCATCCGTAGAGGTAAAGCTGGAAGAGGGGCCGACACTCCGGCTCCTCTCCGGACGCTCACCTCTCCTCTCTCCCTATATTCTAAGTATGAAAGTGGCAGAGCTTCACGAAGGAACTCCTCTCTTGTGTTGTGTGTGATTGCAGGTGCTGGAGGCCTCCATTTATAGCAAGTGATGGCAGTTATGGGTGGAGTAACCGCCAAGGGGCCCCGGGAGGCGGTTCCCCTGATTCGGCCGAAGATCCTGGTTCGGCCAAACCAGTGGATCCACCGCCCTTTGCTCCAAGGGCTAGGATTCAGCCTGGGGAGGCGGTTCCCAGCTGGGGGTGGTTCGGCCGAAGGCCTGGGTTTGGCTGAACCGGGCCTGGCCCATAGCCGCCCCCCAGCACCGCCTCTGGTCCTGTGTTGCTCTGGGCTGCTATCTCTTTTATTGGATTCATGTTGTACAAGCCCAGAGTGACATGGCATTTGTCTAGGAAGAAGTGGCGGTCATCCACGTGTCGTGTGTTGTTGTTGCTTGGTCGTCGTTGACGTGGACGGCTCCTGGTGGCTTGTACGGCTAAGGGGGGTAACCGGCCGAATCGTGTTGTTCGACCGAATTGGTTAGTTCCGACCCCAATAGCACGTATTTGTCGTTAATGTACCTGCACAAGTGAAACACACCAAAACTCGTGGAACTTTATTAGAAGTAGACCTAAGTGCATGGAATGTTTCATAAAGCCTCTTTTATTCCCGAGTATTGGTGGTCGAAAACGAGCCGTAACGACCGCCAACAGGCATGTGCTGTGTGCTTTGCTCCAGTGTCTCTCCCTACGGTCCGGTTCTTAAAGCGGCAACCCAGGAGCCTGTCGCCACCGCAATAACTATCATAGCTCTGGTCTTGGTCAAGTAACTTGTACGTCTCTAGCTTGCCAGTGGTTACCGGTGGGGCCGACGGCGTTATGGGAAGTAAGGCGTGAGGTGTTTCTTGATTCCACCGAGGACGGTAGCCTCATCGGCTAGGTCTCGTTAGACCCAGTCCCGTGTTGGGAGTCCCCGCGATGGGGAACTCCGCACATTGCGCATTGTTGGGTGCGGTGCCCGCGCTCTGGATGCCATTGACCCCCTTATGGTGTGACTCCGTAAGCGTAAGTCAATCTCGGTGCCTAGAGTCTCACCACCTTATTGTTCCTTAGCGGCTACTGTCTTGTTAGGGTGTCTTGTGAAAAACATCGTAGCGTCCCTATGCAATCACACCTCGAAAGTGTTGATGTGCGTGGTTGGGTGCAAAGTTCTTTGAACTTTTACATGACTGGTGGGTAAAGGGCGAAACCTCTACAGAGTGTAAAATCTATCATGATAGCCTTGCTCAGGGTCACGAGCAGCCTCGATCCTTTTTTATTAGAATATGATGTTTATTTATGCTTAATATCACTTATACTTTATAAATTGGGTTGCAACTGGGTCTCATTCACTGTAGTAACTTGGATAATGTTAAAATGAACCAACTAAAAATGCTAATGCAGTTAAGCCGAGTCTAGCCCTATTTTGAGCCTTCATATACCGTGCTATACTTGCTAAGTAAATGTTTACTTACACTTATTATTTATTCAATAAAATCTCGGATGGGTAAACAGATTGGGCTGTGCATGAGTCTGCTGCTGAGTTTCCAGAAGATTTGCCGTACTACTGAGTTGTGATTGGAGGTAAAAGATTTGGTTGCCCATTGGATGTCTCTTCACTCTTGCATGGGTAGCGTGGCGGTGACTTCTCTAGTCACTCGCCTTGCTAACCAGTTGGGCGTTCTAGAGGGCACCCAACTTGCGTACTTAGAGACTGAAAGTGCATCTAGGCACTTATATGTTTTGGTGATTTTGGATGACAACATGATTAGTCATTTAACTTGTTTGCTTAAGTATATGAGCAGGAAATAATGAAGAAAGCAAACAAGTGTTAATCATCCCATGTAAGCAATACAAATGACAAGTGTGTGATAGTGACAAATGAGACATGGACATAAGTAAATTGGTTGGTCTCATAAATAAGATACTTGTCAAAGGTTTTGGGATAGAACATGTGAAGAAATTTGAAGTTTCTTTGGGCTTGTTCCATAGCAATGGATACATTCAAAATGAGACATGATTCTATGGATAGTATATGGTCTCAAGTGCATTGATGTTTATGGACAAGTTATCTACCAAAGAACAACACTCAAGACATGGATTTCAATGTGGATTTCATGATGATGCAATGCAAAGCAAAGCTTAATTTGGCAAGAGAGGATGGAAGGGATCAAGCTAGATGCGAGTGACGTTCCTAGCAAGGTGAAGGGCAAATTGGTTTTGTAGCCGAGGTACCTTGTTTGGTGGAAAGGTCTAGCATTATAGTTTGGGTTTCTATACATCAATCAAGTCATATCAAGCGAAGCAATGCGAAGCATCTTATCTTTGTTTGATCATATATATTGGAATGGCTTATGAATTGATCCATGCAATGGAAATTCTAAGTCATTAGCTCAACATTGGATTTGCTCATCAAGACATGAAGTGTTGAAGCCCTCAAAGTTGAGAATGATCAAGTATGGCATCAATGAAGATATACAAGCTCAAGTGGTAGACTCTATTTATTGTTTTAATCTTGAGTTTAGGAATGCCGTACTATCAAGAGGGATGCAACATTAGTTGTCTTGGCATACACCAAAAAGTGCTCATTAGATCAACCCATGTGAGATAGCCTTGAGAGAATTACACTTGGGAATTTAGTGTGCTGAACGACCCCAAACCGGTCTGACCGGTTTGGGAAAGCGGTCTGACCGCTTTTGGGTTTGTGGTGCTGAGTGGACCCAAACCGGTCTGACCGGTTTGGGAAAGCGGTCTGACCGCTTTTGGTTTAGTTGTGCAGAGCCGAACCAAACCGGTCTGACCGGTTTGGGAATCCGGTCTGACCGGTTTCCAACGGCTATAACGGCTAGTTTTGGTTGTGTGGGGTATTTATACCCCATACCCCTCTCCTTTGAGGGGTGCTGGTTGCCATTCCATTCTAACACGCCTAGGGCTGTTCCAAGCACCAGCAAGCTCTCCCCAAGCCTCTCTTTGTGAGAGTTGATTGATTTTGATCATATCATTGGATTTGGGTTGAGGGATGTATGTGTTGTGAGCAATAGATAGCAATTGATAGTTCATATCAGCTATAGTGAGCATATCCTTAGTGTTGAGCACTTCCGGTGAAGCCAAGCATCCATTGGAGCATTTGTTACTCTTGGAGGTGATCCTCCTAGATGGCTAGGCGTCGCCGGTGAGCTACCTTGGTTGTGGTAAGCCACGGATTGGTTGTAAAGGCTGGTCTTGCCTCCTTCGTGGAAAAGGACCAAAAGCTAGTGAAACCGAGGAAAGTGGCTTGGAGTGGACAAGCCCGCCTTTCGTAGGCCCTCAACGGAGACTAGGATTCATCGTGTCTTTGTGACAGCCTTAGTGGCAGCGGTGAACTCCGAACTTCGGGAAAACATATCATTGTCTCCTTGTTTACCTTCACAAGTTCATTTCTAGCATTTGAATTCGCTTCCGCATAGTTCTACTTGGCTGTGCTCTAATTGTGTGCAGGGACTTAGTGGACCTGCTTGATATCATCTACAAGAGCTCATCATCAAGTTTGGTTTGTGCTAGAACTCGTAGAGGGGGTTAATTTCACATAGTTGGTTTTCTCTATTGAAAACCGGTCTGACCGCTTTGGCAAAGCGGTCTGACCGCTTTCCCCCTGGCAAAGCGGTCTGACCGGTTTTGGAAACCGGTCTGACCGGTTTTAGTACTGATTGTGTGAAAAAGTTTGTAAATTGCAGGATTCACCTATTCACCCCCCTCTAGGTGACATCAAGGTCCTTTCAATTGGTATCAGAGCTTGGCCTCACATCCAAGCTTAACCGCCGTGAGGAAAGATGTCGACCACTTGTGAGGTAACATATGAGCCACTAGTTAGTGACGGCTCAAATTATTCAATTTGGTCTTGTAATGTGCGTAATGATCTTAGGACTATGAGTCCTATTCTTGAGAGGGTTGTAGTTGAAGGCATTGATCGTCCTTGTGTTGATTGGAGTGTGTCCAACCCAACCGAGGATGAAATGAATTGCTTTCAACTCAATGCTCATGTCGCTAACTTCTTAATTGATGTTGTGAGTGATGAAGTTAGAGAAAAGATTCTAGAAGATGAAGCAACTCTATTCGATGCTCATCTTATTTGGGCTAGAATAGAGAAACTTTACTCCAACATCAAAAGCGACTCGCAAGATCAAACAAGAGCCAAGTCACATGAGGAGTGCTCTTCAACACCAAACACATGCACCAAGCCTCATGTGACAGACCCCGTGAAGCCACAAGAACAAGAAGGCCAAATTGCCGCTTCTCTGCAAAAACCGGTCCGATCGGTTTCCCAAACCGGTCTGACCGGTTTGGGCAGGAAGCGTGCAACCAGCTACAAGAAGGGAGGCTGACGCCGCGCAAGCAAAGTTTCAAGCTCACAAGCTATATCATCTTCCAAAGATGAGGTACTCATGCTCAACAAGTCCAAAGAAGAAGAAAGGGCGGAAAACTCAAAGGATGAGACTATTCAAGCTCTCATCAAAGAGCTTGAGGAAGTCAAATTCTCCAACGCCGCTTTGGTTTGTAAGTATGAGGTTATTGTTGATGATTATGCTTGTGATACTATTCATATGGCTTCCATAGAAAAAAAAACAAATTGCTCAAGCATAAATTGGAATTAATTGCTAACAAGCATGAGATGCTACAAGTGAAGCATGATGAACTTTTGTGCTCTCATGAAAAACTTGTGGAATCATATGCTTCATTAGATATTGCTCATGAGATTATGATTAATTCGTTAAAATCTATTGAATCTCAAACCCACATATGCACATGTCTTCCAATTCAATATAACCTATCATGTGCTAACCCTTGTTGCTCTCAAGCAAAACAATCTTGGTATGATAAAGTGTGTGTAGAGTCATGTGAAGACCTCATTGCTCAAGAAAATGAAGAACTCAAGCAAGAGGTAGAAAGACTCACCAAGAACTTGACAATTCTTGAAAGTGAGAGCAATGCACAACCTTCTCAAGATAACCGTGAATCCATGGTGAAGAAGCTTGAGAAGGGATCAACCGTGCAAAGCTCTTGCAATCATCAAGTCAAGTACAACACAATTCAAGAGCAAGCCAAGAAGAAAGAAGACAAGCCAATTCTCTCCAAAAGACAAAGAAATTTGGAGAAAAGAAGATGCTTTGGATGCTTTGAGAAAGGGCATCAAGTTGCTTCTTGTCCAAACAAGGAGCAACTAAATCAAGAGGAGCAATTTATCAAGCTTAACAAAGGCTTCCTCAAGGCCCAAGCAAAATTCAATGAAGAATTGGCTAAAGAGCAACAAAAGAAGAAATCCTCCAACATCAAGCATAAGACTTGCTACATATGTCGAGAAAAGGGACATTTTGGTAATGATTGTCCAAATGGTAAAACTACTAATCCCGACATCGTCCATTCTATACATGTGAAGCTTGGAAACTCTCCAAATGCCCCTTGTGCTTCCAAGGTGATTGGTTCACCAAAGTGTGGCACAAGAGCATTTTGGGTTCCTAAGCAAATTTGGACTAACAACATCGGACCCAACACGAGTTGGGTACCAAAGTGTGCTTGATGAGATTGTAGGGACAATGAGATGCATTGGTAGCTTGGCTTGAATGACAATCTTCAATGATCAACTAGCAAGCCAAGAAAAGTTGCTTCCGCTCGATACTCTACACCCAATGTCATCTCGGTCACTTTGTGCTTAAATTGATAAAGTTTAAGTCACTAGTACCTTTTGTAGGATCAAGTGTTTCTAAGTGTTTAACTTGTGACACTTGATAGTGACTTAGACTAAATTTCTTGAATTCAATTCATATATGCCATGTGATGTTTTTAATGGCTCTCTAGCAGAGCAATATTGTGTTTAGTTGCAGTGGATCAAGTTCCGACGAAATTTGAATCAACATCGGAAATCCACGCCAATTGGTACAAGCCTGGCAAAACCGGTCTGACCGGTTTGCCAAACCGGTCTGACCGGTTTGGCCCAGGCAACTGCAACTTTAGCACATTCCTGTTAAATGAAGTGTTTGATTAATATTTTAAGCATATGAAATGTGGTATGTTTAATTGCTCTTCTGTGGAGCAAATTTGTATCATTTTCAGGGCATACCACACAAGATCCGACACTGAGGCCGGAAGATCCGACCAGATGATCCGGGTGGTTCTGTGCTGCACTCCATCAGGCCGGATGATCTATCGGAAGATCCGAGGCACAACCGGTCTGACCGGTTTGCCGAACCGGTCTGACCGGTTTGGCTGCCTCTGCCTGAGTGAAACCGGTCTGACCGGTTTCCCAAACCGGTCTGACCGGTTTGGCTCAGGGTGTTGGAACTTGACCATTTGAGTGAGAAATAAAGATTCAAGTATTTCATTTCATAAATTTCTCATTCTTGGCATATGCTATCCATATTAATACTTCATTTTGTGTAATTACTTGGCATAATTAATTTTAAGTGATTTTTGTGTGACTTGACCATTTATTGAATTAATCCCCTCCATGTCATTCACAAGGCAAAGTGCATGTCTCATATTGTCTACATATGATGCACATATCTAGGGGGAGATTATTTCAATATTTGTGTCCTTGAGACTAACATTTTCTTTTAGTGAACTTGTAGTCTCAATGGTGAGAGAATACTTCTCTAAATTGGAGTTGTCAACTCATCTTGTGATTCATGACGGTAACACTATAGTCATTCTCTTCATGAATCTTGATCTCAATTTGTGTTTTGTCAACTCAACATAGTATAGCATTAAATTCCTTAAATGGTTTAATCTTTCAAAATTAGTGCATATGAATCCTTGCTAATCTCAAAAGCACTAAATAAGGAATTTGATCTATGTTGTGTAACTTCATGATTAATGACCTATGTCTTTCATGCTTTATTTCAAAGTCATTGATTATGAAATCATGTGCTGTGCACATTAACGTTTTCTCTCTATGTTGATCAATTGGTTTATATCATGAGAGAATTCATATGACAAAATTGATAATATTGCACAACACATTCTACTAGAGGCCAAGGTATGTTTTCTATGAACTAGTTTTTACCTTGTGCATCTAGGCCCTTGTCATGCTAGTGTGTGCATGTACATGCAAATGTATTAAGCTCTCATGCGTCCATTATATATTTAGTTAACATCTTCTTGGTGAATGGTGCAAGCTAAGTATGTTAATGTCGTTGTGTGATTAATATACGTGCTTGTGCTTGTGTGACATAGGATAGTTTTTGAAAAATACAACTAGCATGCTAAGTTGTGTGATTTTTGAAAATCTTTGTGTCTTTGGTCTTTTGACCTTTGTCGATCTATTTGTGACTATTGTTAAACTTGCTTGATTGATGGCTAGTCACAAATAGTGAGATTTCTCTCAAGTCCATAAAATCCTTTATCTATCTTTTGTCTCCCATTTCTTTCGGAAGAAACGAAAGAAATTTGATTTATTGGAAATCTTATCATTTCTATGGACAAAATCTTGAGAAGTTGAAGAACATTCTTATCACAAACACTCTCAGATCAAGTAAACAAGTTTTGGATCTCATTTCCACCATTTTGGACTAGGCTTAGCTGCCTGGGGCAAACCGGTCTGACCGGTTCCCCAAACCGGTCTGACCGGTTTGGGCCCAAGCAGCTGAGTGAAGCTTTCTGTGGAAATTCTTGGATTTTTGTAGGCCAAATTTCATCACAATATCTTCTCAGATCAAAGGAGCAAGTTTTGGAACAATTTTAAAGCAAGATCCGACCTTGGATCGGAAGATCCGATAGGAAGTTCCGGGTAGCTCTGTCTCGAGTTGTTTCTGACCCAGAAGATCCGAAGTTCATCAGAAGATCCGACATACTCTCGGAAGATCCGAAGTTTATCAGAAGATCCGACGAAATTCTCGGAAGATCCGGAGTTTCTGGCAGACCCAGCTCCCTGGGAGAAACCGGTCTGACCGGTTTGGCCCAGGAAGGTGGGCCATGCGTTTTATGGCCGCCCGTAATTCCCTCTCTCTCCTACCATACTCATTCACCACACAGCCTCTCTCTCTCCTGTTCTTCACCGAGCAAAGGCGCCCCCTTGGCGATTTGGAGTTTCAACCAAGGAAAAGTTGATTTCTCTTTGGGATTGGAGTGCCCCAAGGCTGTTGATTGCATTCCCCATCAAGTTGTGCACTCAAATCTTCATCTCTCTCGAGTTCTTGACTCCCAAGGTATTCAAATCTTCCAATCGCCCGATCTATGAGCTCAATGCATATCTGTCAAAACCCTTCGGTGGAACATCCTCTGGCATGTCTAGGAACCTATCCCTAAGAGATGGATTGAATTGGTTGGCTACATTTTGCGCAACAAGGATTTGCACCCTCACTGCGCAAAGCGGTCTGACCGGTTTGGCAAACCGGTCTGACCGGTTTGGGCAGTGAGGGCCCAAGTCCCTGTTCTACACCGTGTTGGCTCACATATGGACTAGGGATAGCTTGAATTGCAATATTTGTTCAAATTCCTGATTATAAGCTGTCCAGATTGATCCCAAACTTGTTTTGGTTCAGCCCAGGCAAAAGCGGTCTGACCGGTTCCCAGAACCGGTCTGACCGGTTTGGCCCAGGGCTGACCCAAAACTTGTTTGGTGCTCTCTATCAATTCCATACTTTATCTAATCTGTTTCTGGGCAATTATATCACTTTTATCTGTCCTTTTTGATCATCAACTCGAGTTGGCCCAGCTCAGACCAAAAGCGGTCTGACCGGTTTGGATAACCGGTCTGACCGGTTTTGTGCTGAGTTGGATCAAATCTTGTTGAATGTGCTCTATCCATTCAAATCCTTTGATCAATTATCTCCTGGGTATTGATACTTTGTGTGTCACTTTGTGGACCCAGGAAGGACAGTGAAGATGCCTAAAGGATCACATGCCGAGAGAATTAAGAAGAGCAAGTTTGATGCACCCGGAGGAAGTAGCTCGGGAAGAGATTTGAGGCCTAGGAGGCCAAAGAGGGCAGCAGCAGCAGATCAGGAGATAGAGGAGGTGGATGTTGTGGGCAATTCCACTGATGATGAAGTTGAGGATGAGAGTTTCAGGGTTGAGTACCGTCATGGTCAGCCGGCGGACGCTGATGTTGATGAGGAGATGGCAGCAGATGATTATGAGGATGAGGTGGCTGATGATGATATTGATGAAAATGCCCCTCTTGTGCTTGAGATTTGCCGACCCACTGGCCCAGCTAGCAGGAGAGTTACTGATTATCTTGCCAGTGGGATGACTGATGTGGTTAGGAGGTTGAGGAGGACTAGTCCACTTGGTGTGGATAGGACAGCGACCGACTACCAGTTTTGGACTCTTTTTCAGCAGGATTTCTATGCCACAGCTATCATGAAGAAGACCAAAATCACATCAGATGCACAGTACGTGGATTGGGATTATATGAGAAAGCATGACAACCCAGTCTTTAATGAGATCATCAGAGTATGTTCAGAAAAGAGGATAAAGCATCTCATGGGCTTCAAGCATAGTTGGAACAAGGAAGTCATTGCTCAGTTCTATGCTACTGTGTTTTTCGGTTACTATGAGCAAGAGGATGGTACACAAGAAAGAGCCATGCACTGGATGACAGAGGGTCAGCGCTATCATGTCACTTATTCTGATTTTGCTTCCATTCTTAGAGTTGGACATGAAAGTGATGACACTGTCCGGATACATGATCGAGGAGTTATGGAACCATCTGAAATCAAATTCATGTATCCAAGAGATCAAAATGGCAGTTGGGGAAAGGTGAGTGGTCTTTACACTTATTATGGGACACTTTATAGATTGCTAAGAAAGACACTCACACCTAGAGATGGCAACACTTTGGATATTTCGCTTTTCATGAGAAATTTGTTGTACTATCTGAGGATTGGAGAGGAGACACCTCCATTCAGTGTTGCTGACTTCATTTGGCATGAGATCAAGTCTATTTCTGAGAGTCCTCAGAAAATTTGTGCCTATAGCCCGTTCATCATGTTTATTATTGAGAGGGTTACAAGTTTGAAGATTCAAAAGGACACCCAACACAAGCCAATACATCCTCCTGTGCCACACAAGTTCAGAATGCCTTCTCCTCAACCAGCAGATGCAGATGCGGCAGCCGGCGGTGATCAAGAGCAGCAGCCACAGCAGCAGACTCCGCTGCAGGCCAGAACCGGTCTAACCGGTTCTGCAAACCGGTCTGACCGGTTTGGGTCTGGCAGCGGGACTTGGTCAGCAGGACAGACCTCTCCCATACGGAAGTTCATCTCTATGTTCACAGGCATTTGTAAAGGCCAAAGGGATGTCCAAGTTGACATTAGGCAGCAGAGGATTGAAAATAAGAAGACTCGTGATGAGTTCAAGAAACTGCGTGCCGCTTTAAGTCCAAATGATCCTCCATCTCCTATTTCACCACCACTTGAGTTGCCTGAAATTCCCCCACTTCGAGACATCATGACCGATCACATGAGTGCGGGATATTTTGAGGAGTATGGTGATATTTTTGGATATGGACATGTTGGATCGAGCTCGCAGCCTCCGCCACCCCCTTCACAGTCAGTTGGTGCTCCAGGAACCATGCCTTACATGCCCACTTCAGAGGGTGATTTGTTTGGTTCTTCTTTTGAATTTGCACCACCTGGACCATCTTATGCAGCAGCTTCACTACCATCATCTTCATATGCATACGGTGGCACCGGTTCTTCTATGGCGGGAGTACAGTTTTCTAGTACACCATCTCCATCTCCTGGAGATTTTGCATCACAGGCAGCGGCTTCTCTTTTTGGACCTACCTCAGCTCCTAGTCATGATGATCATAGCCCGACTTTCTAGCAGCGAGGAGTGGCTGCATGATGGGAGCGTGACTACAAGCTTCTCCAGGCCCTTTTATGGATGATTGATGACAAAGGGGGAGAAGAATGGATTAAAACTTATCTCTAGTTGATCTTGTAGTCTTATGGTTGTAATAATCTTGCACTTTATCTCTTTGTGGACTTGAGAAATTGTAATGTGTGCTCTTTGTGTGTTGAACTCTTTTATATATTCTAAGTGACCATTTGCTAGTGTGATATTCATGTATGGTTTGATGCAATGTTGTTTTTCATATGCTTCTATCTGGGTGAAACCGGTCTGACCGGTTTCCCAAACCGGTCTGACCGGTTTGGCCCGTGACAGCAAGAATGTAATTCTCTTGTTTTATTAAGTGCTATACATGTCATATGCATCACACATTGTTTTATAATGTCACACACACTTGTTGCACATGATGGATGCTAAGATATAGGGGGAGCTCTCAATTTTGTTGATTATATGTGAATTTGGCATTTGAGGCCGAATTTTTGAAATTCTATTCAATGCACATATTGAGGGGGAGCTCATCATATATCTTAGTCATCTAGAGCTTAAATTTCATATCTTTTTGTAAGCTTTAATCATGTTGTCATCAATCACCAAAAAAGGGGAGATTGAAAGTGCATCTAGGCACTTATATGTTTTGGTGATTTTGGATGACAACATGATTAGTCATTTAACTTGTTTGCTTAAGTATATGAGCAGGAAATAATGAAGAAAGCAAACAAGTGTTAATCATCACATGTAAGCAATACAAATGACAAGTGTGTGATAGTGACAAATGAGACATGGACATAAGTAAATTGGTTGGTCTCATAAATAAGATACTTGTCAAAGGTTTTGGGATAGAACATGTGAAGAAATTTGAAGTTTCTTTGGGCTTGTTCCATAGCAATGGATACATTCAAAATGAGACATGATTCTATGGATAGTATATGGTCTCAAGTGCATTGATGTTTATGGACAAGTTATCTACCAAAGAACAACACTCAAGACATGGATTTCAATGTGGATTTCATGATGATGCAATGCAAAGCAAAGCTTAATTTGGCAAGAGAGGATGGAAGGGATCAAGCTAGATGCGAGTGACGTTCCTAGCAAGGTGAAGGGCAAATTGGTTTTGTAGCCGAGGTACCTTGTTTGGTGGAAAGGTCTAGCATTATAGTTTGGGTTTCTATACATCAATCAAGTCATATCAAGCGAAGCAATGCGAAGCATCTTATCTTTGTTTGATCATATATATTGGAATGGCTTATGAATTGATCCATGCAATGGAAATTCTAAGTCATTAGCTCAACATTGGATTTGCTCATCAAGACATGAAGTGTTGAAGCCCTCAAAGTTGAGAATGATCAAGTATGGCATCAATGAAGATATACAAGCTCAAGTGGTAGACTCTATTTATTGTTTTAATCTTGAGTTTAGGAATGCCGTACTATCAAGAGGGATGCAACATTAGTTGTCTTGGCATACACCAAAAAGTGCTCATTAGATCAACCCATGTGAGATAGCCTTGAGAGAATTACACTTGGGAATTTAGTGTGCTGAAAGACCCCAAACCGGTCTGACCGGTTTGGGAAAGCGGTCTGACCGCTTTTGGGTTTGTGGTGCTGAGTGGACCCAAACCGGTCTGACCGGTTTGGGAAAGCGGTCTGACCGCTTTTGGTTTAGTTGTGCAGAGCCGAACCAAACCGGTCTGACCGGTTTGGGAATCCGGTCTGACCGGTTTCCAACGGCTATAACGGCTAGTTTTGGTTGTGTGGGGTATTTATACCCCATACCCCTCTCCTTTGAGGGGTGCTGGTTGCCATTCCATTCTAACACGCCTAGGGCTGTTCCAAGCACCAGCAAGCTCTCCCCAAGCCTCTCTTTGTGAGAGTTGATTGATTTTGATCATATCATTGGATTTGGGTTGAGGGATGTATATGTTGTGAGCAATAGATAGCAATTGATAGTTCATATCAGCTATAGTGAGCATATCCTTAGTGTTGAGCACTTCCGGTGAAGCCAAGCATCCATTGGAGCATTTGTTACTCTTGGAGGTGATCCTCCTAGACGGCTAGGCGTCGCCGGTGAGCTACCTTGGTTGTGGTAAGCCACGGATTGGTTGTAAAGGCTGGTCTTGCCTCCTTCGTGGAAAAGGACCAAAAGCTAGTGAAACCGAGGAAAGTGGCTTGGAGTGGATAAGCCCGCCTTTCGTAGGCCCTCAACGGAGACTAGGATTCATCGTGTCTTTGTGACAGCCTTAGTGGCAGCGGTGAACTCCGAACTTTGGGAAAACATATCATTGTCTCCTTGTTTACCTTCATAAGTTCATTTCTAGCATTTGAATTCGCTTCCGCATAGTTCTACTTGGTTGTGCTCTAATTGTGTGCAGGGACTTAGTGGACCTGCTTGATATCATCTACAAGAGCTCATCATCAAGTTTGGTTTGTGCTAGAACTCGTAAAGGGGGTTAATTTCACATAGTTGGTTTTCTCTGTTGAAAACCGGTCTGACCGCTTTGGCAAAGCGGTCTGACCGCTTTCCCCCTGGCAAAGCAGTCTGACCGGTTTTGGAAACCGGTCTGACCGGTTTTAGTATTGATTGTGCGAAAAAGTTTGTAAATTGCAGGATTCACCTATTCACCCCCCCTCTAGGTGACATCAAGGTCCTTTCAGAGACAGTGCAACCCGTCGTGGATGCTGAGCACTTTGTGCAAGGCCACATGATACGACGGATGCCCGATGCAACATTGGTTATGATCTATCACGGTTATACAACCGAAGTGCCCTTGCCTTGTGCAGGACTGAGGTTGTATACTGCTAAGAAATTAACACTCCAGTTGAGTACCGAGGCGGATGACTCTCCCCCTCAGAGAGAGCTGGCTCGGCAAAGTGTTGCAGGAGAGGGGCCATTTACCCGGGGGCACGCCAGGCGTGATGCCGGGCTTTTCACCGCTCAAGAACCAGAAACTTTGCCAACGCAGCCACATCGACACACGTCTGCATTTGAGGCAGCTTACGATGCATACAGTGGTTCTGGGACGTCCGGAGCAGGCAGCTCTAGACAACCCCAAGACCCAGACTACTTCGCCTCAGGCTACTGGCATTATGCTCCAAGTACGGACTCAGAGTACTCCCAGGGATGGTACGGAGGAGGGTACGACAGTGCCTCCCGACCATACTTCCTTGGGCACACTCAGTCCACACGATTTGCTGCACCTAGTGGCTACGACATCGGTCGAGAGTTGTCTTACATCTCCGACCGAGTCGACCTCCTCGACGACCGTACACGGGGCATTAAAGACACCCTGGCACGCCATTCTAAGTATCACCAAGAGAATAGCAACGTGCTGGACTCTCTATGGTACGACGTCCAGCAGCAGACGGATCAAATGTCAGAATACTTTTCGAAGTTTCGACCCTACCAGTGAACAATCCAAGCTTGGGGGAGGACCCCCATCAGTATGTTCGATGTCCCTTCGGCACTTTGATGTTGCATTTGCCATTTCCCTTTCCATTTTATTTCCACCTTAAAATGAAAACACCAAAAATATTTCCCTTGAATAAAATAACTCCCAACTATGCACGGAATGAACCATATGCCTCTCACCTTGGAAATGATGAATAGTTGCTCTGTTATCAATTTTGCAAGTGCCTTGTTTTCAACTAGTCGCTTTATAGTACTTGAGTTATTTGGCATGAGTAAAATGAACTTGAAAACCTCGTGGGAGCACATGCTTTATTCCAAGTCTAAGTTGTTGTGAGGAATGATATAGTGAGATTTGGTTGAGTTCTTGCTTTTGCTCTTAGTACAGTGAATATCTCGGATGTCTTTTGCTTTCAAAAATAAAATAAAGTTCCTCAGTGGTCAAAAATACCTACTAAAGCCATATGCTAAACTTAGTCAAAAATTTCTACTCATATGCTGCTTGTTGTCTTAATGAGCTTTGTTAAATTGTTGTGACCTTTGGGTGAAACCTTCATGCTTCTAAGACCGAGATTCACGTACACACCACTCTCACTTGCAATTCGTACACTGGGAGTTAGCAAATATTGCCATCATCCATCCACAAAATAAATACTCCATGTTCTATGATCTCCTCTCCAAATATCCTTGAATAGAGACATGGGCTATGCAAAAAGAAAAGCATGCCAAAGAGCATGGCAAAAAGAAAGAGAAAAAGAAAAGCATGCCAACGAGCATGGCAAAAATAAGAAATAAGAAAAGCATGCCAAGTGGCATGGCAAAAATATGAGCAAAAATAGATAACCATGTTCTCGAAAATAAGTCAAGGGGAGGAAGAATCATCCCAAGGAGTTCCACCACATTCCACTCCACATATTCCACACACTTGCACTTCTCGATCTAAAGGTGTGATTTGGTTCCCCAAATATCCGGTCTTTGACTTAGCAAAATATAAGATGCAAGTAGGCCTAAATCTTTTGTCCCTGAGCCACACAAAAAGCTTTGTTAGATTTTAGGATGAAAGAAGGCACAAGCCTTTGGTGAGGATACAAACACCACTTCAGCAATCGAGTGTACCAATTGAGGAACAAATTTAAATTTTTGAAAATTGTGGAAACTCCGAGATAGGACCCTGAAAAGAGTAGGAGTGGAATAAAAAACTGAGTTAAGCTGGTCAACCTTTCAACCGCCTAAGACAAGGAGATTGCTATAAGCCCCATAGGTAAAATGGTGAGTTAAACTTTGCCAATGATTCGAGTATTTTTCGAGTACTAGTTGTTTATAAAGTTATCTGCAAGAAAATTGACATTGTAGCAACTCCTGATCCACCGAGCCTAAGTCTTTATCTTTGCTCGAGGACGAGCAAAGGTCTAAGCTTGGGGGAGCTTGTTGGCGGTTGTTACGGCACATTTTTGACCACCAATACTCGGGAATAAAAGAGGATATATGTGACATTCCATGTACTTAGGTTTATTTCTAACAGAGTTCCACGAGTTTTGGTGAGTTACACTTGTGCATGTACAACAATGAGAAATACGTGCTATAGGGGTTGGAATTGACCGATTCGGCCGAATGACTCCGTTCGGCCGGTTACCCCCCTTAGTCGTGCACAACATCGGGAGTCGTCCACGTCAACAATGACCAAGCAGATGACGATGCATAACACGTGGGCGACCGCCAGATCAACATGAATACCATCACCAGAAGCAAGCCTAGGGGGGTCCAAGACCAAAGGTGGTGTTGGGGAGGCCGGCCACGGGCCAGGCCCGATTCGGCCGAATCTCCCAATTCGCCCGAACTAACCCCAGCACCAGAACCGACAAAGGGGGGCAAATCCAAGCCGTGGGAGCAAATGGCTGTGCATCCAAGGGTTCGGCCGAATCCTAGGATTCGCCCGAACCTGGGCAATTCGCTCGAATCACCAGGGGGTACCCCCCTGGTTCCCTTGGCCTCCACTCCTCTCCACCATCCTAGTTCACCTATAAATGCAGTGGCATTTCACTTGTAACACACACACACACTCAAGCCAAGGAGCTCTCATTCCACTTCTTTCTAGTAGAGTTAGGATAGTTTAGTTGGGAGTTAGAGTTGAGTCGAGCTGTGCCTCGGAGGTTTCAGAGTCATCTTCAGAAGCTCCTCCCCTCCTCCGTCACGACGACGACCGCCTCTCTGGCCCTCCCCTCCGCCGCGGCGCGCTGGCGCCACCTCGCCCCTCCCCTCCTCCATCATCGGCGCCACCGCCTCCTCTCCTCTCCTCCACCCTGTTGCCCTACCCTGCGGCCTTGCTCGCAGCGGACGTCGGCGCGCGGCCGCCATCCTTGCCCGCGGCGGAGTGCCCGCGACGACCCGTCCCTGCCCGACGCGGCTACCTTTGCCTCCTCTCCACCAGGCATGACGACGCCGCTCCCCTCCCCAGATCCAGTGGTGGAGGCCGCCGCGGCCGCCGTCCCTCCCCGTGGCGGAGGCCGGTGTGGCTCTCTCCGCCTCCTCTCCACCAGGGGCGACGACGCTGCACCCCTCCCCTCCCCGATCCCCAGATCTAGCGGCAGAGGCCGGCGCGGCTGCCTCCACCTCCTCTCCACCAGGCCACGGGGCGGCACGGAGCTCACCGGGCAGATGGGCTGGCACGGCACGAAATGGGCCCCTAGGCCTGGGCCCGGGCCTAGGCCATCGCCGCAGCCCCTGGGCGCGCCCGGCCCGGCACGGTGGTGTGTAGTGTCGGGCCTGGCCCGGCACGAAGTTGAGCGGGCCACGCCGAGCCCGTGCCAGGGCCGGGCCGGGAGGCCCGAATGGACATCTATAGCTGGAGTTAATTAGCCCACTAGTATTTTTGGCCCACGATGCAGTAGCTTCAGCAGTAAACCTTAGGACTTTAATAGCACCATGCGTGGCACTTTAATAGCACCATGCGTGGGACTTTAATAGCAGTATCGTTGATTGGGCTAGTATGAGCCACTATGTGAGTTGGACATTTTTTTCTTCATGCTTATTTATCTATTAATTTTTTTGATAAATTCTTTCCTTGCTAAGTGAGTAGGATATTTTTTCACCTTTGTGTTTATTTCTCGTGTTAGTGTTCTTAGTATACTTTTCTATCTCTTTTCTTCCAAAATCTTCATTAATTTTTTTATCTAATCCTCTCTCTATATTAGTTATTTTTTTCTCTTCTTTCCCACCTCATTCTAAATCTCTTGTAGATATTTTTTCATATTACAATACATCTTTTCATATTACTAAATCATTTATTTTTACATCTTATCTAATTGAGATGTTAATTGTTTCTATAGTGAAATTATGTTTGCATTAGAAAGATTCACACTCAATGTATACTATTTTGTTGGTATGTAGATTCGTTAGTTAGTGATGACAATTGGTTTATAAACTTCAAATACTAAATTGTTTGTCTACAAGATTAATTTGTTGGTATGTAGGCAATGATCTCGATTAAGTCTTTGTCTTAGCTGGTTCTTTCATCTTGCTCAATACTTGTGGTGAATTGTCGCTGGGGTATTGACAAGGCTGCTTGCTCTTGCTAGCGGAGTAAGTAGTTGTTGACTAGTGTGGGAGTGGTTCCCAGACTAGCCAGTGACCTTAGTTTGTCCCCACGTCTACGGAGGTGGTAGCCGTTAGGTGGTGACAGCCCTATATGGCCTACGTAGTCCATCATGTTCGTCGTGGCTTGCAGGATCCCAGAGTGTAGGATTGGTGGCACCCCTTCTCATCCCTTTCTGCATGAAATAGGTTCTATTGTCCCAACGCTAAGACATTAGAGTTAACCCTGATCTCTGAGTACTGGCTCTTCAGCCACTGTATCTCTAAGCCCGAGTGACATAGGTAGATAAAGTACCCAGGATTCCTCTATCTCTTCTGGTTGTCCTCCCAACTATCTATTCCTTCTCTTTCCTATCTGAGCCACCCTTGAGCTGTGTGTCACGGTATAACCACTCCTATCCAATACCGTTTATCCCCTGTCTTGCTAGTAGTGTACCCTTCTCTGATAGTCTCGAATATCTGTTTGCTAGTAATCTTGTCAAAGCTTCCGTGCGGAAATATAAATTACAATACCTTAGATTACTCCCTGGTGAAGTGCTACAGCGGTAATTCTGTGTGCTTGCAGAATATTTATATATTTTACTGAGCCATAAGAAAAACCATTGAAACACTCCTTACCCCAGTACCTGGATTCACAATCCTGATATTGGATCGTCAGAAGTGCCAACACTTGCCATCCTCGATGAAGCCGTGTCGATGACGGGAAAGACTGGGCTCGTCGGAATGGGCTGCTTCTAAGGAGGTACAACCCAGGGTCGCACTTTCCTCACAAGAGACTTAGGATTTTCTTGGAAGTTTGATGGTAGTTGGAAACCAGTCATGCACTGCTCTGCTTCACAAGACCAACGAAACAGAACAAGGATAAACCCGATTGAGTAGCGGTATACTCAACTAAGATCGCTCGAGATAGCAGTTTGAAAGTATCTAGCCAATTGCTTCCCTGGCAATGGCGCCAGAAATGCTTGTTGGCACTTCTTACGATCCAATATCAGGATTGTGAATCCCGGTACTGGGGTAAGGAGTGTTTTAGTGGTTTTTCTTATGGCTGAGTAAAATATATAAATATTCTGCAAGCGCGCAGAATTACCACTGTAGTACTTCACCAGGGAGTAATCCAAAGTATCATAATTTATATTTCCACAGGGAAGCTTATGGCAAGAGTACTAGCAAACAGATATTTGAGACTATCAGTGAAGGGTACACGACTAGCAAAATAGGGGATAACGGTATTGGATAGGAATGGATATACAGTGACACACAGCTCAAGGTAGGCTCAGGTAAGAAAGAGAAAGAATAGTTAGCTAGGAGGACAACGAGAAGAGGTAGAGGACTCCTGGATACTCGTCTATCTGGGTTACTCGGGTCAAGAGGTATAGGAGTTGAGGTAGAAATTCTACAGGCTCTAGGATAAATCTAATGTCTTAACATCGGGAGGCAAAACCACCAACACGCGGAAAGGGATGAGAAGGGGTGTTGACATAGGGCTGTCATCACCTAACGACTACCACCTCCGTCGACCCAGGGATAAACTAAGGCTGAGTCTAGTCTAGGTACCACACCTACACTATCCAACAACTACTTACTCCGCTAGCAAGAACAAGCAACCCCGTCGGTACTCTCGGTGTCAATTCACCTCAAATACTAAGCAGGATCGAAGAACCAATTAAGACAAGGACTTAAACAAGAACAAGAAGAACTAGAACTACAACTCACTATAGTCTAAACACGATAAACTTGCAAGTAGAATAAAGTAGAGGCAGAGTATAAATAACTCACACAAGATGACAAAGATAACTATATTGATAACTCAGAGTCTTATAGAAAGAAAAGGAAAAGATACAAGAGCTAATACCAGAGCTTTTGAAGATGACTCCGGAACCTCCGAGCCACAACTCGACTCAACTCTAACTCCCAACTAAACTATCCTAACTCTACAAGAACAAGTGAAAAGAGAGCTCATTGGCTTGGTGTGTGTTACAAGTGAAGTGGACACCTCTATTTATAGCTTGCAATGACGGTTGAGGTGGAGTAACATGCAAGGAGGCTTGGGAGGTAGTGCCGGGCCTTCGGGCGAATCCACCGGTTCGGCCGAATCCTCCAATTCGGCTGAACCATGGATCTACACCGCCTTGACTCCCATGGCCAGGATACACTCCTAGGGTCAGTTTCTAGTGCTGGGGGTGGTTCGGCCGAAGGCCTGGCTCCGGCCGAATTGGGCTTGGCCCATGGCCAGCCTCCCCAGCACCACCTTTGGTCTTGACCTCCCTAGGCTTGCTTCTGGTGATGTACTTCGTGTTGTGTCGGCCCAAGGATGAGGTGGCGGTCACCCACGTGTCATGTGTCATCATCGCTTAGTTGTGCTTTGTGTCGTATACGACTCCCAGTTGTGCTTTGTGTCGTATACGACTAAGTGGCGTAACCGGCCGAATCATGTCATTCGGCCGAATCGATCAATTCTGACCCCCATAGCTCGTATTTCTCGTTATTGTACCTGCACAAGTTCAACACACCAAAACTCTTAGAACTTTATTAGAAATAAACCTAGATGCAAGGAATGTCACATATAACCTCTTTTATTCCCGAGTATTGGTGGTCAAAAATGTGCCGTAACGACTGCCAACACCGGTTGTCCTGCTGATTGCTCAACTGATTTGATCTGCCATGTCTTGTTCTGAGGGATCATAGACCTATATTTGTTGAATTGTTCATCCCTCAGCTTCTCTGCTTCATGTTCCCTTTTTTCTTTGTTACACAAGCGCTGTAACTTTCTCTTCGGTGTATGAGTCAAACCAGAAGGACACCATCTGGGCCGAAAAACATTCCTTGCGGCCTTGCTACTACTAGCCTCATGATCATTTTCTATGACAGGGTTTTTAGTTGAAATATTAGCCGAATCTCCAATAACTATCGGCTTTTTACCCAAATCATGCATAATCACTGGAACATCACCAACTGTGACAAACCCACTAGCTTTAACTTGCTTTAGATCAACTACAGGCTGCATTCCCTCCTTCTTATCTTTGACACGATATTCTTACTTAGGAGGAGCACGTGGCCTCTATTCAGACCAAAACAGGTCTGACCGGTTTGAAACCGGTCTAACCGCTTTAGTGGTTGACATTGAACCTGATGGGTGTGACCCCAATTGGGCATGCACTGGAGTCCTGAAACTTTCTCCCATATAACCCTGAGTGGTTGTGGCATAGGAAAGCAATGCATCCATACTCCTCCATGTTCCCATGTCACATATGGAGAATTTGATGCCAGAGGTGTCCATGGCATAGTAGCATATACTTTCTGTGGAGGAAACAGAGTAGTAACTTCACCATGATGCTTACTGTTTTCTCCCCTAGGAGATGTAGGATTGTTCAAACATGGCGGTGACCTTGGTCTCTTTTTTACCGGTCGATCAATATGAACGGCCTTTGTGTACTTGTTTAGTAGTTGATTAAAGGTAGGTCCATGCTTCAGAACTGTACCTTTAATTTTTGGCTCATTCACGTTCCAAGTACCTACTTCCGGACGCCTAGGCCTGAAAGTTCTTGATCGGTCCGGGGACAAACCGGTCTGACCGGTTTGGGAAACTGATCTGACCAGTTTCGCCTGATCAGCGGGTCGACTTTCTTTTGATGAACTCTCTTGCCCCCGGGCCTTGATGTATCAATAGTAATTTTCAGAGACTCTTTTCCATCAAGAGTCTTTTGAAGCATCACTTTTCTGACCAAAATTTTGTCATCAACTTTATCCTGTCTCGGCTCTCCAATCACCACATTCTTCCCCTTAGCCCCTTCGGCCTACTCTGGCCGAATCAGCACTTTAGTATTTAAATCTAGTGTATGAACAGGAAAAGGAGCCTTATCAACTTGCATCTCAGCTAGTACTAATTGACCTTCATTAATAGCTGATTGTACCTGTCATCGGAAAAAATTGCAGTCATTAGTTGCATGTGAAAAGGAGTTATGCCACTTGTAATATGCATGATTTTTCAACTGTTCTGCTGATGGTATTGCATGAGAAAGCCTAATAAAACCATTCTTAAGCAATTCATCAAAAACGTGATCGCACTTAGCAACATCAAAAGTAAACTTTATCTCCTCTCACCGATTTTTCTGAATCGGCTTTAAAGAGGGACAAGAGCAAGGTTTGGCCTTTGATGGCCAAACAAATTTGGCTACATAAATCTCTTTATCCTCATCGTCCGAGTTATCAGAATCATTATCAACAACATGCACATTGGATCGATGAGGCTTAACAGTTTCTTTTGTATTTTTTAGCTTAAGCTCTAGACTCATGACCTTCATTTGTAAATGATTAACAGAGAGAAAATCAAATCCTTCTAATTTCTCTTTCAAATAAAATCTCAAGCCCGCAAAAGCAAAATCTGCAAAAATTTTTTCAGAAACTGTCAAATTAAAACATCAATTTTTTATGTCTTTAAATCTTCTAAAATAATCAGTGGTCGATTCTTCGCGGCCTTGTCTAATTGATGTTAAATCAGTTAACTTAGCCTCATTTTCTCCGCTAAAGAAGTGTTCATGTAATTTACGCTCCAATTGAGTCCAAGTTTGAATAGAATTTGGAGCAAGCGAAGAAAACCAACAGAAAGCAGTTCCAGTTAAAGTTAATGAAAATAAGGGAACACGCAATGGCTCATAAAAACCTGCTTCCCCTAATTGCAAAACATATTGACTTACATGCTCCCAAGTGGTACGATTATCTTCACAATTGAATTTAACAAACTCAGGAACACGCCAACCAGTGGATAAGCAACAAGATCAAACTCAGGAGGGTATGGTTTTTGATACAGGCGTGAACAACCCATATCAATCCCAAGTTTAGTCCTAATTGTATTAGCTAGATCCTCTATGAATTTAGAGAAATCAGCTTGATAATTCCCATTGGTTGTATTTTGCATAAAATGAGGCATATTAGGCACCATTGTTTTAGAAACGTTCGGAATCGGTCCATAAGAAACACCAGATCCCCAAGGTGCACTTCCTACAACTCTAGTACGAGGAGGTGTAAAACTAGGACCAGAAGCAAATGAATTAGATAACAACACTGGATTCGATGCGCCAGCACCCACAGAACCGGTCTGAACCATAGCTGAACTAGGCTGACCGGTCTGAACGGTTTGATGAACTGGTCTGACCGGTTCGCTGACCGACCAAGGGTGAGGTGGCTGCCCTGGATAAAAATTCACTGGCATGCCCAAACTTGGATCTAAAACATTCTCTAACACACCTGACGATCTAGGATTTGATTTATCTACAGAAATAGGACACTTTTACCTTTTTTTTAGTAAATCAATATCACTAGCCATATTAACAAACAACTCACTAGCAGCTAATTGTGCAGCATGCAACTTTTCATCCATCAGATGAGTTACTTGTTTAATTAAATTAGAGGGTTCGTCATTTACCTTAGGAAGTTCTTCCACTTGATCATTAGCCAACTTAAAAGTTGGCATGACGAATTCCTCAACTCTCTTGACAAAACCACCGCGATCCTTCTTGAAGCCCTTCAAGAACTGAGCCTTGAAGGGTTCTTCACCAATCAGGTATTTCTCCCGCTCCTCGTCCGTGAGCTCTTCCATCGTTGCGGAGATGATGTTGTCCTTGTCAAGATCACACTAAGACCCCGACATCTTTGGAGTAGATTGGATCAAGCTTTTTTTAAACCAAGATCTTCTTCCCCAGCTGAGTCACCAAAAAGTATGTTGACACAAATCTGCACCAACACACTTGAGAACGCTAGAATGCATCGCACGATCGTCAAAACGATCAACACCCATGAATTCCCTGGCCAAACCGGTCAGACCGCTTTCTGACGAGAAATTGTGAAGACCTAGAATCTCAAGCTCGGGAGGGACCCTGTCGGAGCTTGAGGAACTAGGGTTGCTCTAGGGTTAGCAGGCCACCTAGAACATCTTTGAACGCCGTGGAGATGAGCAAAGAACAGTAATTAGGGTTTGGAAAAGTATAGGGTTTGAGAGACAAAAGTAGGGGACAAATAATGATTGATTTGATTAGAATACCTCTCAATCGGTCTTAGCCTTCGTATTTATAGGTCGGGGAAGTCGTACCCCTTCAAGAGTTAGTTACAATATGAAAAATATCACGAAACCCTAAACTTACTCGAATTACAGATCAAAACCGGTCTGACCGGTTTGGCAAACCGTTCAGACTGGTTTACCCTGTCTAATGCCAATTTTGGCTATCAACAACACTAGTATCTACTTGGCGCATAAAAATCTCGTGAGGACACCACTTTTTGGACACTGCGTTGGGCCTGCCCTAATCCTCCCAATCTCCCTCCAGGAATCGCCAAGTTTCTCATCTAGTTGTCAAGCTGCGCAGTTGCAAACACAACTTAACACGGTCCTAGTCTCCTTGATTAGTGGATCTCCATGTCCGCCGCCACCACAGAAGTTCAAACCATCCCTCCATGGCTAACGGCGAGCTTGCCAACCCAGCACAGACCATGGTCGCCACGCGGCTCGCCGCCATCTGCAACATGATCTAGGAGCACCGCGGCACTAAGACAACGATCAGCGGTAGGCGAGCCACCGTCATCTCCGCAATGATTGACGATGCCACCGCCATCACTGCCGAGGGAAAGCCGAGGTCCTGCAGGCGGAAGCGCCGCTCAGTCAACGCCCATGGGTACCAGCAAGAAGGTTGCAGACTCGGCCAGGGCGAGCACGACATCGTCGTTAGGGCACGCCACCACGCCATGGGCCAGGTCGTCGGCAGGAGCTATATCGGCGACGTCCTACGTGAGGCCCTGCTTCATGGCGGCTGGCTCAGGCCACCCTTCACTCATCGCATTCCGCACCGTCGTGCGCAATCCCAGCACCATGGACTACTCCATCGTCATGGACTAGATTGGGCCCAACCTTAGGTCCGTCATGGCAGACCACGGTGAGCAGCCATTCTCAGAGTCTAAGGTGCGCTGCATCATGCGGAAACTACTGGCTGGCACCAAGGTGATGCATGGACGCAGCATCGTCCACCGAGACATCTGGCCCGAAAATAATCTCATCAATGATGGTAGCGTCGTCTAGATGTGCAACTACGGGGTGGCCAAGTCCATGGTCGAGAAGGATACACTGTGCTGCTTCACCGGTATGGTTGCGTAAATGGCACTGGAGGTGTTAGCGAAGAACACAAACCATGACATGCTCGTGGATGTATCGTCGCTGGGCTGTGTGATGACGGAGCTCCTCACCAGCGGCAACTTGCTGTTCGTAAGGAAGGACGAGAGCAACCAGCTGTTCAAGATGTTTAACGTGCTCGGCATGCCATGCAAGAGGGTGTGGCAAGCCAAGAAGTCCGTGGGGGCATGTTAGTACCGGCTGGGGGCTCCAGTTGATACTAAATGGCTGCCAGGCCATTGGTGGCCAACCGCTAGTTGACCATTTAGTACCGGCTGGGAGCTCCAGCCGGTACTTAATTGGAAATAATAGTACCGGCTAGTGCCCCCGGCCAGTACTAAATGATCTCCTATATATCTAACACCCCCTTCTTCCTCCATGGCGTGTTAGAGGGGAGGTGCTGCCCATTTTTCTCAAAAATTATGGGGATTTTATTCATCTAAGTGCACCAAAGGTTAGTAAATTTCTCCTCTTCTCTTTCATGCTCTTTCTGCTTTATTTTATGTTTTATAGTTAGAGAATTAATACTTTTTATAAGCAGAGAGAATGAGCATGATTTTTTATTTATACATTAGTTAGAGATATGTAAACTTGATTACTTTAATTAAGGAGAACGTTTATCGGATTGTTTGCATGTGAAAAATTATTAGAGTGATTTTTTCAATTAATTCCAACTGATACGTGTATATATCATTATGTGAGCTTTCAATAGCACAAAGTTTATCTAATACTAATTACTCCCCCCATTCTAAATTATTATTTATTATTTGACCAAATTATTATTCCAAGTGACATGATTTTTTTTATTTTACATTAATTAGAGATATGTAAACTTGATGACTTTACTTAAGGAGAATGTTTATTTGATTGTTTGCATGTGGCATATTATTCTTCCTCTCCATGGTGTCTTAGAGGGGAGATACTGCCCATTTTTCTCAGGATTTGCGGGATTTCACTAAACCAAGTGCTTCATAGGTTAGCAACTTCACCAGTATTTTTAATTCTTAATTATGTTCAATCAGCACAAATGGTTTGTGTGCATCTTTGATGAAAAATAGTACTTCAATTGCAGATGAACCGGCAATGGATGTAGGATAGACGAAGCACCAGAGCATGGATTAATGGCGTAGAAGTTTTTCTCGATGCAATAGAGGCCAACAGGTCGTGAAAGGGTTTCATGTGTTGTCCATGAGTACATTGCAAAAATAACAAGGAATACTCGAGAAGACACACTCTAATGTCCCACATATATGAAAATGGTTTCATGTTGAACTACACCCTTTGGACAAAGCACAATGAACCTGGAGTTGTGATGGAAGATGACGAAGACGATGATGAAAACAACATTCCAGACTGGGCTCAATTATATACAGCCGGTGCCTTGGAAGATGAACCAATGGATAAGGCTAAACAGAATGCTCAAGAAGAGTAGCCACCTGATGAACTAGATCAAGTGCTGCTAGATGCACAGAAAGACAGTGAAACAAAGGCGGAGTCAAAGAAGTTCAAGAAGATGCTGGAGAATCATAAAAAGTTGTTGTATCTAGGTTGCAAACAGGGGCACAAAAAGTTGGGCAGCACGCTGGAGATGTTGCAATGGAAAGCAAAAAAAAGGTGTCAGTGATAAACGATCAGGGAGCTAATGAAAATCGTAAAGAACATGCTCCCGAGGGTAACGAACTACCCTCGTCAACATACGAAGCAAAAAAAGGTTGTTTGCCCTCTTGGATTGGATGTACTAAAGATACACGCATGTCCGAACGACTGTATCTTGTATCGCAGCCCTGAAAATGAGAACTTGGATGCCTGCCCAGTTTGTGGCGCATTGTGGTATAAGATTAGGCGAGGTGATCCTGGTGATGTTGACGGACAGCCAGTCAAGATGAGAGTTCTCGTTAATACCACGTTTGAAGCGCATGTTCAGAAACAAGGGGAACACAAAGTTGATGTGGTGGCACAAAGAAGAACGTAAGCAAGATGAGAAGATGAGACACCCTGCAGATGGGTCCCAGTGGAGAAACATTGACCAAGAATTTCCTGATTTTGACAAGGACGCCAGGAACATAAGGAAAGGCACTCCATCACATGGATACCTTTGCCATTTGGCTGACACAAAAATTTTTGGGCGATGGCAAGATTAATGAACAACTTCAATGGCTGGCTAGGGGACCATCGATTACAGTCCAGCAGTACCAAGGTTACGAAATCAATAGGTATACATTTTACCCGAGAGTCCAAGACCAAAAAATGACTAACCAAAATAGTTTCATAGAAAAAAAGGACAGCTATTATGGTGTCATAGAGGAGATCTGGGAGCTTGACTATGGACCCACAATCATCCCTCTGTTTTGTTGTCAATGAGTTAACAACTCTGGAGGCGTAACAAAAGACTAGTTTGGGATGACAATAATGGACCTAAAAAAGATTGGATATAAAGAAGAACCATTCGTCCTAGCCAAGGATGTGACACAGGTGTTCTACGTGAAGGACATGTCCAACAAGACAATAAGGAAGGGCACTAATAATAAGTTGCAAAACAAGTCAGACGATGAGCCTAAATGCCATATGTCCTCCTAGGAAAAAAGAAAAATTGCTGGAGTTGAGAACATTACGGACAAGTCAGAAGATTTTTTATCAGATTGATGACCTTCCTCCAGTCTCAGTTACATTAAATAATGATGAGTAGTTTTTAGAATCATTATATGTTGTATTTGACGTTAAGTGATGTAATATAATGCATTCTTTCGTATTTCTCTGAATTAATGATACTATTTGTGCAACTTGGATAAAATATCTTGAATTAACCGCATCAAAATACAGTACTATAATATTACATGATAAAAATATAATTACTTGCATTAATTTGGGCATTACCAGAAGGGTTGAAACGTCAAATTAGACACAACTAAGAAAGTAATTTGTGATTTGATGAAAACATAGTGTATGCTATTAGGAATAATATTTTTGTATATTTTTGCATGGTTCAAAAAATATTTTTTTGAATTATTACGGATTAACAGGAATATAAACACATTTATACCAAATTACCTAGAGAAAAATATCAATGGCACTATATTATTTAATTTAGTTCAATTAAAATTTTAACTGTATAGATATAATTAATAATATGCTAAAAATATTCAGGTAATAATAAATATGGAACCAATTGTACAAAAAGAAAAAGAAAATACATTTGGCGGGAGCCTAAAATTTGGTGTGCACGTTAGTGCCGGGCCAGGCCATGGCCGGGTACTAAAGTGCCCACCACTTTGGGAACACCAACAATTACTAAAGTGTCACCCCTGTAAAATTCGGCCTCCGCTCCACACATAGCGTCTTGTCCGATCCAATTCCTTCCACGTTGCGCTCGATGTGCTGTCACCACCCGTCACCCCATCGTCGCCAGCCCACCCCCATCGCGCGCCCGTCGCCCCTGCACACACACGTCACCCCCCGCGTCGCCATCTCGCCGGCGCCGCCCCTCGTTGCCGTCTTGCCGGTGCCGCCCCTCTCGCCGCCGGCTGCCTGCCATCGTGCGCCCATCACCACGCCCCGGCCCGTCGTCGTGCCATCGCTGCGCCCCGACCATCGTCGTCGCGCCCAAGCCCCCCGCCCCCCGTCGCACCCCGTCGTACTTCGCTGCCCCGGCCCACTCCTTCCTCTCCCGTCACAGGCCCCCCGCTCGGTCGCCACCGCCGTTGCCGCCCCACGCACGCCCCGCCCCACTCGCGCCCCATTGCCTGCCACGCCACCCGTCCTGCGCCCGACGTTAACCCTTGACGACGTTAGTACATTTTTGTGTTGCGTCAGCAATTCATTTATTATTATTTGTAAAATGACTAGAAAAAATTAAATTTTCTAGAAAATATTAGAAAATGACTAGAAAAAAGTAGAAACAATAGTAGAATTTCCTAGAATATATATATTTATTTATTTATTATAAAACACTAGAAACATCACGTGTACGGCCAATTCAAGGACAACTACGTGGATTCATGCTCCATAAAGTCATAAATCCTAATGGATAATTTTATGTCAATCCATATGTAAGAGTGGTCAACTAGATCCTAATTGGGATGCTCCCGGTGATTTGTAATATCTCAAATATTTTGAAGTACTTATATATACGCATACGAATAAAATACGCATTAAAACAGAAAATGAGAAGGAAAGAAAACATTTTAATCCGGCTGGTAACACCTGCCGATACTAAACTGCACGCCTCGCGCTCGTGTCCTGCGCACTTTAGTACCGGCCAGCCAGCACCGGCAGGGAAACCGATACTAACCAGGGCTTCCCGACCGGTTCTGATGGGCAAATTTCCAGCAATGCAGGTACTTAAAGGGCTCTTGACGTGTGAACCCCGTAAGCGGCTGACGGCGGCCACCATGCTCCAGTGTTCGTGCTTCACCGAGGATGTCGACGATGCTCCTGTCTCATCGAAGAGGACCACGGTTACCAAGATCGCCACCATCATGGCCAGGAAGTCAATGTCACTGCCCTGTTCATTTGGCTTATCAGCAACCAGCCAGCAGTACTTTTATTTCAGAACAAATTAGCACCGGCCACCGGCAGTATTTTCTCTCAGCATAAACCAGCACCAGCCACCTGCCACCACCGAATAGGACCAATCTTTCGTTGGACGGGCGCTAGGTTTACTTAGGCCTAAGGTATTGTCCTGTGAGCTGTGATGGACGATGAATAATGTTTTGCTGCCGGTTGTTTTAGCAATTTTGCGAGAAAACTTTTTCATCAATACTACTAGCTCGTAAGATATATACGTTTGCCAAGGGTGTTATAGAAATGCGCCTTTCATTTCAAATGGTTGTGCAACTAGTCCAAAAACATCTTTCAAGTTTCACAAATGACGTGAAGCATCATCTACCGATTCTAGAGATAGCACAAAGAACTTATTCGTCGTCCTTTCTCTAGAGGCTTTAACTACTTTATTCGTCGTCCTCCCTCTCGAGGTTTTGACTACTTTTAAGATTCGTCGTCCTTGCTCCAGAGGCTTTTAACTATTTTATTCGTCGTCCTCCCTCTTGAGGCTTTTGACTACTTTTAAGATTCTGCTTGCTTTCCTTTTAACTTTTAACTAATACAAAGGTGTCTTTTTTTATAGAGATGACTAACTTGACCCTCAAGCAAATATCCTTACCAACTCATCAAACTTTATCTCTATCCTAACAAACCCGAGGTACCATTCACGTGCTGCAGGAACCGAATGAACAGTACATCTACTCCTGTGCTGCCCTAGGTTAGTGGGCTCAGGCCTAGAACCCGGTCCCACTACCATAACACCACTTGCCTATCACTGGGCAAGTGATTATCTCTTGCAACCTTCAAACATCGCAGAAAATGCACCTGCAATTGGACTCTAACAAGCCCCTTTGATGAGCGAATCTGAGGACAGACACCTGGCCGGACACACTGCATTCTTGAGAATGTGCGCCGCGCTAGATACTAGAATATATAAGCAAAATGTCATGGAAGCTAGCTTTCAAATTTCAATCTGATTTTCATAATGTCCGCATGTACATGATTTTCCTACATATCATTACTTATTACATCCCATTACTCTCTTCTCCCAACTCTTCTATTATTTGTTGCGCCTCACTAAGCAATTCCTGCGACTCCGGCTGCACGAGCAAATGGTACTCGATGAGCAACCTTAGGCACGTCACGTACTTCTGCTTGACAACCTTTGTCACTAACCTCCGTGTATCAGGCTGCAAGAACAAATATCATATTAAAGCGATCATTTCATAATGAACTCACGCTTGGCAGGGGGCTCAAATAAGCATGGATGAAACAAGACTAATTCATACCTCTCTGTAAAGTGAAATACACTTGTGCAGAGCATCTTCAATAGATCTATAATCTTGCTCCTAAAATGGAACAAAATTTGGTCAAGTTGCAAGCTTCAATGAGCATTTAAGTCCTGAAGAATTTGTTCCATTCCATGGAGCATAATAGTACCATTGAATTGAAACACAACTATTTTGTATGATTAATATGGCATCTATTATTAGAACAATAGTTAAATCAAGCAAACATATATCTAATCAAGCTACAAAACATTTAATAGTGTGCCAGATCTTTCTGAAATTATTTTTAAAATGGATACGCAGTGTGGTATATCGGATATATATGAGTTTCATGCCGGGCCATATAAATGGCCAAGATGTGTCTGACGTGTACAGCATCAATTTTGAAGAATCCATGCTTCAAATGTTCCAGTGGAAGCCTTAGAAAGAGTACCAACTAGTAAAGAGAATACGGTATATTAGAAAGAAATTAAATTGCATATAACAGATATATATATATATGTGTATATATATATGACTCAGTAGTTGCCAATGCAAAAGTGAAGTCTATAGATAGAAAATTACCCCTGGCGCTAGCACGCGCTTTGATGCCATATCAATAAGTCCAACAACATCAAGTGCGTTCAACTGCATGAATAACACAGTATTATCAATTAAAATCCATTATAATACAAACAGAAAAAGGTGAAAATGGATAGCACAAAGAAAGCAACATGGTACTTATTTCCACTACCATTTTTTATTTTTCGTTCCAGGGGTATACATATTAGTGCATGGTAATAACTACTCAGACCTTCTATAAGTCACCCCTGATTTCACTTCACAAGTCAGCCACAAGTCAACTCCCAGTTATCATCACCCTGCCTAGTTAGTCACGCAGTCACGCCATGTACAGCACCACCTAGGAAAACCATTAGCTCTGCAGCTCTGACACTGGGTCCAATAAGGAAACCCTTGGTCGCAAGAGTCCACTATGTTCTGCATCATTTATTTATATCTGCCTTATATGTAGGATCAGAGGTATAATCAAATTATCCACAAGATAACCCTAATGAGTAATTCTTTACCATCCCTGTTAACATGTAATCTCATCAAACTTTTTTAACCTAGTGTGTCATTTGCCAATGCAAACAATGGGCTTTGAGCCTCCGGTACTTTTTGTGGAACATAGGGAGTTTTCTCTCTACTGATAAGCTCTTCGACAATTTTGACCACGGCAGGACTAACTAGGTTATCCAACTTTTTTATACCAAATGTTTAAAACCCCTGTGTTGGGCATGGCAAGAGGCTATCTATTTGGTTGTACCCAAAAGTGTGGTTCATGCTGACTAAATACAATTAAAACAGGAGCAAGAAGATGAGAATGGTAAGAAAAGGTGTTGAAAATAAAAGATAGCCGACTACTTAGCATGAGTGGACATACAAGAGTATATGTTGCTGCAATCTTATCTCCATATGTAGCAGATGTGCTGCTTAGTTCATTCTGATCTTTACTTGAAGAATGTAATATTCTTTCTGTAATCCTACAATACAAAATATGCAAGGCCCATCAGTTATCAGGTGGAGCATTTATGCATGCCAATTTAGTTTTATAGGCAATCATAAATAATGATGATACATGGTAAAAGATAAGGCCGCTGGTGTACAACAGTACTATATAGCTAACTAGCTAGCCATCAGTAAAATAGACCTCATGGCCAATCTTTGAAATCCTGACAGTAACCAGATTCCAGTAGAAGACAGGGAAATGAAATACCAAAATAAAAAAACATTAGGAAAAATGAATTGAAATTCTGGAAACAGTTTAGATTGTCAGCTTTCATGCATGTGCATAAAATAGTATAAACCAGACTCATATTTTAACAAGATACTATCAAAGGTGCCTCTTGAACAGATAGGGCCTGTTTGGTTGGGGTGGGCTAAATTTTAGCCCACCCTTTGTCCGCTAATTAGAGATATTAAATAAAGATAATTTATAAAACTACCTCCACAACCCTAGGGCTAATTCGCGAGACTAATCTAATGAGACCTTTGACCGCACGATTAGAAGGTAGTTACTCTAGCATTACTGTAGCAAACCATAGATTAATTAGGCTCATTAGATTCATCGCACAAAGTTGCATTCATCTGTAAAAAGGTTTTGTAAATAGACTTCATTTAGTACTCTATGCATGCAAGATTCTCATGGGCTAAAATTTTGCCCCTACAAAACAAACAGGCCCTATAAGAGATATCAGTTGTCAACAAATGCACACATTTTGTCTCGTAGCATCTGGACTACAGTAGCATAGTCAACAACTGATTCACTATGATATTCGTACCAAAGACAACTAACCAGGAAGCTTCCATCTGGAAAAGGCATCACCTGACCAATTGAATTTGTGTCCAGCTTATTAGGTGTGTTTCCAGTAGAATCTCGTCAAAACTTAAGGTACTACAGTTTCTTTGGCTATACTGCTGCACTTAGAGCAGCCACTGGACTCAATATAACCATGTCAAAATACAAGAACTTTGTAAACAAAGTTATTGAGAATCAGAGACCAATAATTCTGAAAGAGAAGAAAATTGAAGCGGAATGAAAAACCTGATCGAATCATTGCTGAGCTGCTGTGCCCTAGCAAGGTAATATGTCGCTACATCTCTGTTTACGTTCTTCAGATCACTAGCAAATTTGTGCAGTGTTAACCTTGCCAAGTTTACCAATGTAACAGCTACCTGCAGTGAAAACAAGAAAGCAACCACTGATCAATGTAAACATTAAATACATGCAAATGTTAAGGATTTCTTTTTTTTCTCGAACGATGCAGGAGAGCTATGTGTCATTTCATTAGGAAAGAGAGACATACAAAATGTGCAAATAAAGGGAAAGGGTAATAAAAATGTTAAGAGTATATTTGGTAGTTATAGATATATGTACCGTAGACTGCCATATGTATCCGGGAGGTGTCTTGCTCCCCAAGTCTCTGTACCCTATATATACCGGACGAGAGCCCCAATGCAATACAATCCACATTAACCAATTCTATTCTCCTACATGGTATCACGAGTTTAGGTTCTAATCCTAGGCCTACAACCTTAGTCTTCCGCTGCTCGACGCGCCCCTATTCTTCGAGCGCCGCCGGTCCAGCGCACCCCCTAAACGGCCTCATAGCGCCACCCAGAGAGATCGCCCATCTTGATCTTTGCAGGGGGCAGCGCCCTCCCCTGCCTCCGCGGTGGACTCATCTAATCCGCCGCCGCCGTCGTTGTCAAGCAGCTACAAATCGTGATGGATCTCACCTAGGTGCCGCCGTCCGGGGGCTCCACCCACACGTGCGCCCGCCCCGCCGCCGCCCCGCCACGCGCGTAGCCTAGTGCTGGGAAAAACCGGCCAGGTCCGCCTCGCTCGCCTTGGCCCGCACCGTCTCCGCCCCTCGAGCGCCAGTCGTCAGTGGTCCGGGCTCTGCGCCGCTTGGTAACGGGCAATCCCAGCAGGATACGCCCCGCCCTAGCGCTCGTCGTCGATGGCCCCGCTTCTCCACTGCTGGCTGTCCGGCCCTGCTCGCCTCTGCCCTGCCGAAGCACACGGCCAGCGGTCGGGCGACCCCAGCTCTCGTCCTTTTGACCGTGGGTTGAAAGAAGAGATAAGGTTGGGATGTTGTGCTATGTGCACCTGAGATTCTACACGATGCTGCTGTTGTGTACCTTTTTTTTGTTTCTCCTGATCAGAGATCGGATTTGTGTCGCCCACTGCCGGTCGATTTCGCGCCTCTACCTCGACTTCACCGGCTTCTTCATCTACGACCTTGCGACATGGTGAAAAGGACGGCGCTCTAGGGGACGCCCGTCAGCACCGTCCGCTCCCTTGCCGTTTCGCCCACACGTCATCCTTGGCTCGTCGTCGCCTTCACCGACCAAGACTCCTGCCTCGTCGCTTCCTCGCCGGCATGTGTGCACTGTTCCACAAGCATAACAGCTTCCTGCACCCGACCTACGCCTTCTTCAACATTGCGTACGGCCGGTCTGATCAACTGTATGTGCGCATCTTCAGGATCCCGTGCTGGTCGTCGCCGAGTATTGTGCGCCTCCTCTGAGCGCAGGATTGCAGCTGCATCGCCTCTTCGGGCAGCAGCGCTGCCACCCCGTGGCCTTCATCACCGTTGCACCTTCATCGCCGTCAACCGCATCCACAACCTCGTCGTCTTTATGTCGCAGCGCCCCTCCGTGCATGCTCTTCGTCAAGCTATTCGAGCTCTGCACCGTCTTCTTCGAGCGCCCTACTGCAACCACCGCGCCAAGATGTCTGGCCTCTGCGCTAGCACTCGGCTGCACTACCTCCTCCACGCTTCGTTCAGCACACCTCACCGCCAACGTCGTCGTCTCTTCCCTAATTACTTCGCCTACTCCGGCAACAACATCAGTATCTTCTAGTTGTTATTCCGCGCCTGCGACCGCCGTTGAGGCCTTCTCTGCTGGTCCCTCAGACAATGGCGTCTGGTTGTGCACTTTCCCTTGTACATCTGGTATTGGCAATACTGATGCATGCCTTCACCCACGACGCGTTCCCGTGGCTGGCAACTCTGGGGCACGCCTCGTCTCTGGCGGCTCGACTGCATCGACTTTGACATCGACTTTCTACTCCGACGAGTGCCTTGATTGCATCGCCGCCTTCGTCTCTGGCGCTTTCTTTGTGTCACCACCATCATTGGCACACTCCCCCACGCCTGCGTCATTGTATGTGACTTCCGCATCCTTACCCTTGACTACCTCGTCCACCGCAGCTACCCCAACCACGGCATCCTCGACCATGGCTATTTACCCACGCCTCGGCTACCTCAACATTGGCACAAAGGGCTATCATCTACATGAGTTACTCACCGGTTTTGTCTCCATTCGCAGCGTTCGCACCACGCTGACGTTATAACAGTGAGGGGGGTGGAGGGGTGTTAGTCCGTAGGCTTGTACCTTCGGCTTTTCTCCAGTCTCACCTTGTACGGTGCTCCCGCTGTGACTACGGGGGGATGTTTAGATATACGCATTGTAGACTGTCATATGTATCCGGAAGGTGTCTTGCCCCCCAAGTCTCTATACCCTATATATACCAGCCGAGAGCCTCAATGCAATACAATCCACATTAACCAATTCTATTCTCCTACAAAAAACCCTTCCCGACACATCCCCCACACACTAATTCACAATTAAAAAAAATTGCCAGTGAGAAAAAAACAGCCCGACCCAAGACCTGCTAGCCTAAGGAGACCACTAAGGGCCTGGGGCTGATGACCTTAGGATAAGCTCCTGAAGAGTAGAAGCATTGGCGAGGCACCAGAGATGACACTCTTGTTCCACCACTTGAAGGACTACCTGGACGTTTGGACTGGCTCCTTCAAAGACAGCAGCATTTCTGTGTTTCCAGAGTTCCCATGCAACAAGAATCACTGGGGAGTTGAAACCCTTGCACAACTCTTTGATGACCGATCCCTGGAAACAACTTGTGGTGGTTGGGGGTGTTACTGCAACTAGATTTAGCTTCCTGAGAACCAGTGCAAACTTCTCTGGCAAACATGCAAGAAATGAGTATATGCTGGATTGTTTCGTCGTCCTGGTCACAGAGGGGGCAGACAATTGGGTGAGGTAATCCGCATTTGGCTAAACAGTCCGATGTCCAACACCTATCGTTGCAAGTCATGCCTTTCCCCCTGCTGACTGGTGCATACCAGATTCTGGTCCAGGATAAGTTTTACTAGATGAACCTCCAAGAAACATGGTACTTGAAGTTTCTCTATAAGGCACAATTCAAACCATTAAATTTTGTTTATCACAGTATCGCGGCAACCTGACCATGGAACCACCACTGAGGAAGAAAGCGTGTGAGCACAACGGCGGGAGCAGGAAATTAATTTATTCAGGAGGCCACATGCTGGTTGATGGAGCCAAGATCGCAAGGAGCCTTGTAGGTAAGCTTTCCTTTTTAGATATTGTAGCTGAGCTTTTGTTAGATGATCAATTTATTCTGATTTTTTCGTAGTTACTATTATGATAATATTACTATTGCTAATGCATTTCTCCTTTTTTTTAGTTCTCTTTATTGGGTTTAATCTCTAGCCTACCCCTAACTTGCTCGGTATTAAAAGGTACTGTTGTTGTACCTGATCTTTTGACTGTGTCATGGAGAATATCTAAGTATGTTGCTGAGGAGAATAGTTACGTGTCTAGGTTGTGTAGTGACAATGAATCTATGCATGCTTCTGATCATCTGATGCTACTGAGCATTTGACAAGAAACACAAACAAGTATAGATGCACAAAAGTCATCACTGATCTCAAATAAAGATTAAGAAGGAAGAACATTATTGGAGATGATGCTATTGCTGAAGGCTAACGGTACAGAGACCACTGATGATGAGCACACATTCATTACACACAATCATCTACAGTCTACTACTCCCTCCGTTTCAAATTATAGTTCGTTTGACTTTTTTGACTCTAAGTTTGATCGCTCGTCTTATTCAAAATTTTGTGTAAATTATCATATTTTTGTGGTGGCTTACTTTATTAATAAAAAAACTTCAAAACTGCCTTAAATTTTACTATATTTCCACAAATTTTTTGAATAAGACGAGCGGTCAAACTTGTGGTAAAAAAGTCAAACAACCTACATTTTGGAACAGAGGTAGTACAAATGAAGATGCCTGAGGGAAGTTACAATGATCAATGCCAGCCACCCTATAAGTCGCCTCATGCATTGCTGCATAGGATTTTAGGTGATGTAACGTAGAAAGGGAAGTGAGAAAATCAAGTGTCATATAAGCAAGATTGAGATGTTCTCATTGCAATGGAGGTGTTTCCAGTTTCCTTCCTCCACTGATAAACAAATTAAGCGATTGTTGAGTTACTTTGTCACATCCGTGCGGAAGTGACCGGATAGGATAGGTGTGGGAAGTCGCCGGCCTCTCCTTGGCCGGTTTCCTGCCCGTGTTGCAGGTAAGGTCACTAGAACGGCGACTAGATCAGCAAGGAAGATGCAGAGAAAGTAGATGAGACAATGAAGAAGCTAGATGAGAAAGTAGACTTATTGTATTGCTTGTCCCCATAACGTTGATACAACAAGCATTAAATAGCCAGCCAATTTACAAACCGACTCAGCTAGGCAATCGTATCCCAAACAAACTCCAACTGACCTTAACTGAACTAATGTAAACTAACATAATCTGACCAAACTCCAAACCGAACTCTAGACCTGTATGTAGATAACAACTAAGCCGTAGCAGATGCAGACTCCTTGACCATGACATACTTAAAGACAACTATATACAAAAATAAAGCCTCAACCAATCTAGGAAGAAGTAGGTGAGAAATAGGCGTCCAAATTTGCCTCAATGAGGAAGTTCCACGCCCTCGACAACTGAGCTAGCTCAGAGCTTTTTTGGTACAGCTCCACCTGATTCTCATTCTCTAAGAGCAACTCCAACGGACCCTCTAAACAGGTCCCCAACCCAAATTTGGAGAGCTAAACAAAAAAATTGCACTCCAGCAGGCCCTCTACTTGGCCCCCTATTTTGGGTACGCCTCCAAATTCATCCCCCCACCCTCCATTCCTGGGGGGTCTCTAGGGAGGCCTCCATTCTTAGGGGCTATTGCTGGAGTTGGAACAAGTTATGAGGCCCTAAGAAAATAGAGGCAGCCCTCATTTAGTATTTGGAGGGCCTGATTTGGGGGCTATTGCTGGAGTTGCTCTAAGAGAAGTGATTCTCTCAAAAAAGTGATTATGTGGCTGAAAGTGATTCCCTATGATAAACTTTGTGGAGAAAGTGATTTTGCACGAGAAGTGAATCAGGAGAAGCTACTTTTTTCAGTGCCCAGCTCCTTAGTTCATTTCAGAGAATCACTTAACAAAATTAGCATAGAATTCTGTAACAGGTGATCAGTTGCATTGAGTGCTTGTGTGTGTGTCTTTACAACTCTTTCTTCTACTATTAATAAATGATACACAGCTCTCCTGCATGTTCGAGAAAAAAAAAATCAGCATAGAATCACTTGTATCAAAGAAACTGTTTGGCAGAGCTCCTTCAGCCCAGAATCTATTCTGGGAGCTCTGTCAAATAAGCCCTCGGTTCCCAAAGACAACTACAGAACAGCCCATTGCAGGAATTGTGTGTTAAGTGATAAGTCGTCTCAAGATTATATGGAGGCTAACAGACGACGCCATTGTACATGTCCCAAGGTAGAAAAATTCAAAATACAAGCGGTCTAAAGAATCATATTATGAAGCAATTTTAATCATGGAGTGATAACCATCAAGGGAGACTGTTACTGTACTTTCATTTGGTAACTCAAGAATATAGCTTACATAAAATTCTAACTAAGATAAGCTCAAGAGTTAGGTATGAGGCAAAGAACAAACCAGAAAATGGCCTTCAGGCAGAATCTTTTTCTTGGTTGCAAGGCTTCTAGAAATTAACAAATTGAAAAGATTAAAAAAATAAAATGATCAAGATGGACATACAGACAGCTTTTAAGTGTGGAGCTTCACCTTTCCAATAGCTCTTCGGACTCCTTAAACTTTCCCAAGGTTTGAAGATTTAAACTTAGGATTTCAGCAGCATCTGCAGCAAACAATGAATCCCATCCCTGTCAAGAATTCAACAGATGAACTTCAGAAGGCTTTGCAGGGATGATTAATGATATGACATCATCAAGAGAGCTCTGCACCTCATTCTTTACCTTTTCCTATCCAACTTCCTTATTTTGTCCCCAATTTAAACTTTTCATGTCCATAGAAGGTTAAACATTCAATTTGAATCATCTTTCATGTTTTCCGTGGAGATATGTATGCAAGTTATAAATGGAGTAGCTAGAGATTTTAAAAAAAATGGCTAGTCAAAGAAGTTTGTTAAAGTTTTTTGTAAAATCAACGGGATTAAGAATGTGGGATTGTTTTTCAAGTAAAATGTGAGTTTCTTTTAATTGTCAAGTAAATTAACATGCATATTTGTCACCAAATCCTGTCAAAGCCGCCAATACTTATTATTGTAGTAAACTTCTTTGCAAAAGCCAAAAGGAATGTGATCGACTAAAATCTATTTCATAAATGCCCCAGAATTTACATTCTAAACCACTAGAGCTAGAATACTTATGCAGTTAGTTAATCCATGATACATAACTCTGAATTACGAATTAGCTGTTCTGGCACTGAAAATAGTGTGCACACTTAAGTTTGAGAACAAATTAATGATAGGGTAAGTCTTAGTGGTTGATAGTGTCTATGAGCACCTAGTTATCTATATTTCCTATTTTACCCTTACATACCCACATTTCCTATTTTACCCTTATGCATCCCAACTATATATGTATCCAAATTGCCATCTATTGGGCTTGAGAAATAGTGAAAATCCTAATTGGGACAACAATTAATACTATTATGCTGAAATATTAATATTACCACTGCTCCAACCAGTGAACATGTAGTTCAACCAGAGAATTAGAAAAGCAATTTGCTAGGGAAGTTCAATCATCCCTTTGGTCCTGGTAACTACATTGCTATCATCCTGGCTATGCAGATAGAAGGGCAAGAGCTGAAGCAAAGACTTAGCCTGGCATTTACCATGTAACACAGTTATATATATCCAAGACACATGAATGAATATAATAGATGGAATGAATGGACAAAAGAAACTTGCAATATTGTGTTTAGAAGCAAGGATAGTGCAAAAGTCAGTGAAGTCAGGGAAGCCTATTAATAACATATGTGAACTCAACAGCAACTTAAGGCATATGCAACATATTCCAGACTACAGTCATGTTACGTGGGGACGTCAATACTCCAGGCATTCCAGGAAGCCACAGATGCTATGTGTCCTAGTTATCGTAAGATTTAGTTAGTTTGGCTTTTTACGAGTTTGGTTGTTAGCGGAGGACTTCGGTTATTAGAGATTGAGTTTGTTAGCGTTAAGATAAGTTGTGAGATAAGTTAGATGCTTGAGAGAGGGGCAAGCATTGGTCTATATATACTCCCGCCGTATAGGATTTAGATGTCGTTTTGGACAAGATTTTAGTCAAACATTGGGAATATATATCACGAATAACTTTTAAGTTTTTGAGTTTGGAAATGTGAAAACCATATGAATAGATTTGTCTTAAAAAATATTTTTATAAAAGTATACATATATTATTTTTAATAAATATTTTTTTGTAAAAATAAGAAGTCAAAGTTACGTTTGAGACCGTGTCGTTGTCCAAAACGACATCTAAATCATATACGGAGGGAGTACGTAGACCTTGTAATTGGAATATCAAGCAATTGAGTTAAGTTTTCCTCCACCTATATTCTCTTAAGCGCAGAGCAGGAGGGACTTGATCCCTCTCCTCTGTCGCCTGTTACCTGGCCAAATCCCTTGGCCATTACAAGTCACACTAAATATTGATGACACAAGAAGTTGAACAAACGAAACATAAAAGTGCAAGGCATATTGACATACCTTTGAAAGCTCCAGAGTATGTAATATCTTCCTTTGCCAGATTTCAGCTTCAGCAAATCGTTTTGATTTTATTAACTCCTGCAATGAAGCATCAAGCCATAGTTCTCTTCAAAAGAGTATCAACCAAGAAACGTATCTCCTCAAACAAAAATTTAGAACAAAATTAGTGCAGTTAGTATGGACTGACCTGCTAGGACCACAATAACATAAACCATACTTTAAGTGAAACAGATCACATCATATTGATTTAGAGAAAACAGTTGTTTTTAATAGATCATATTTGGTTAATGTTAAATGTACATTGGACTTTCCATATCATGGCAACTAATCTCACAAGAACGATCTGTCCCAACTATATTTACACATCTAGTTCCTCAGGAAAATTTCCTAAAAATGCATATCTAATAAAGAGATAATTTGATAAAAATGCTTTTAAACACTCCTCATTCCATCTGACAGAACTATGAATTACGGATATAAGAACCAAGTGGATTTTAATGATATGTCCACTGACATTCATGAATGCATAAATTTCCAAATAATAATAAATTAGTAACTTCCAGGGACAATTTCAGAATAGGTGCTTACTGTAGAAAGATGTCTCATTCTTTGTACGCAAGTTATTGACTCGCCAAGCCCAGCTTCCTAAGTCAATGCCATAATCTTCATGAAACACTAGCATGCACATTTTGCAGATTCAAACCTATAAACTGCAATGTAAACATACCTCCAGTATCCTAATAGACTCTTCGATAAGGGATTCTGCACTTCTTTTTTTTCCTTGTAGACTTAGCACCTAAGTGCATAAACAATTTATTAATATGGGATCAGACCCAAATTCAAAGTTAGAAAGGGACCAATTTTAAGTCATAGTTCAAAAATAAACTCCATCTGATTGTTATTTTGAATCTTTTCTTCTACCACGAGAAGGAACTAGGAAATGGCCAGATGGTAATCGTACTGTCTGGCTATGAATAAATTCAGACACAGTAAAAGTCACATATACTACATCACATGATAGCGTAACGTAGTCACAAATACTCTGTATTCTGTTACGGACATGCCGAAACATGGGCCTTTGGGCCAGCACGGAACGGTATAGCATGTGCCACCAGCCCTCAGGTTAATGTTGTTAGGGTAAGGGGAATCCATTTGAAATTAAGCAAGAAGTAATGAAAATCCATTTAGAATCGATAGTTTAGTCTCCCTCCAAGCCGACGCCGGCTGGCTATCTTACAGGGGATGTTTACCATTGATGAACCACAGTTCATTATATTGTGACATGGAGTCGCACATTCTATATCAAGTGCAAATAACTGTTGCTTCTGTATCCAGCTTTCTTACATGTTATGTATAAGACAAAGTGATTTCAGGAGAAAGATTATAGATGAGAACATAATCTGGAACACAGAACAATAGCTTAAACAGCAACAGGACAGTAGCAGTACCCTTGTTGAATGCCACTGTGTTGGGGAGGCTATATATCACATATGGAGGATTAATCTCAAGAAAATAATGAGAATACACAACAGTAAATTTAGGAGCAAAACAACATTGGTACCTTGGCTAGAAGGTACATTGTACTTGCATACTCTGGGTGACCTACCCCCATAGCACGTCCTTCTATCTATAGATGGCAATTATAAAGGATAATAAATTATATACTTCAAAGGTGAATGAGAGATAGCCTACCCCAACTTGCTTGGGACAAAAGGCTATATTGTTGTTGTTGTTGTTGTTGTAAAGGTGAATGAGAGAATATTGGCATTTCCATAGTTTTGCTATCATTCTTTCATCAAACAGGTGCATGTGGTGGTGACAGTGATAGATAACAAGCATTCATATGGTTCTAAGTTCTGACAGATTATATTTAACCTACTTATATTTTTTTTTCTCGAACAAGCAGGAGAGCTGCACATCATTATATTAAGAAGAAAAACCTACTTATACGATAAAGAACAATTACATGTGTGGTCAACTAGGATGTGTAAGCTTAACTCAAGTGTTGTTAATGTGGAGTAGTATATTGGTATCAGTTATGACTCATATAGAGCACACACTTTCGAGAATAGATGTAAAATATGGAAAAACAAAGGTACCGTACCTTCAAAGCGCGCTGCAAAAAGAACACAACAACAGAAACAAAAAAAAGGGCATAAGAAGCAAGTTCGAATGAAAATATTAAGTGCAGAAAGCATAAAATGGGTTGACACTTGACAGAAAAGATTTACTGAGAGTTACAATGACTGCAGTTCATTTACCCTTTCACGAATCACGACTTTGTTACTGATTTCTCTTTTGAGGAAAATGCTGCTAATGTGACTTTGTTACTAAATTTCATTACACGCACTTCATGTTACTTCTGCACACAATCAGGACAAGCACAGCTCAAACAAAATGTTTATAGAGAAAGGTCCAATTGAATATTTTGCATACTACCCTGCAGCTTAAACAGAGTATTAGCATGAAATGTTTGCAACAGATTTAAGAATTTATTGTTTTATATACATGATTACCATTACAGATATTATCATTCCTACAAACTATTGCCTGCAATCTGTTTCATGAAATTCACCCAAAAAAACTTACTTTTCAAACTGTGTTGCACAGCAAAATTGCAGAACTACAAAAAATGACCAAAAAAGTAACTCATGAGGCTACAAAAAACTACCTCATAACATGTCTGGGCTTGAGCAAACTTGTGTTGATGATGATAGCACATTCCAAGACTATGCAGAGCTGTTCCAACCCTATAGTGAAATATATTTGAAGAATGAACAAATTAACATAATGATTCATCATAGAAAAAATAGATAAGACATCATGCATTTTCTGTTTCACCATATGTGATCAATCAACACGTGGAGAGATAGGAATTTGAATGAAAACTAAGAGCAAACAAGCATTCTGCCTGTAGCCAACGCCGTACATTCACTTTCTCCCTGAAATAAGGATGTTATGGACTGGGCATTGGCCTGGGGTATGGGTTCGGCAGTTCAAGGCAAAGCAATAGCTGCACATCAACACAACAAACTAGCTGTGTGGCCAGCAAGTATACATTGAAGATAGGATTAGTATTGATTGGTTTGTAGGTCATTTAGTTGGGTCTGTTAGCTAGCTTGTTAGGAGCCAGCCTATAAAAGAAAGGCATATGGCAAGCTCTAGGTTCAAGCAGGAGCCTAAAAGAAAGGCATATTGCAAACTCCAGAGGGACCGTGACTAGCCAGTTCTTCCTGCTATTCCATCTATCCCAAGTCAATCCATATCAAAGGACTACAAATTCTCAGTTGGAATATCACCACTATCATGTTACATGTCGTAAGTTGTCAAGCCTACAACTGCAACATTGTGCTCCAATCCACTAGTGTAAGTGTGTGATAGATCTACAACTGTAATAGCACTACGCTCCAGTAGAGTTGTAAAGTATGTAACAAAGCAGATATAGTAGGAAAAAATTAGGTCTGTAATGTACCGTATATCATCAGATCCATATGATTCCTCCAGGATCTCAATTGCTTCCAGATATAGTATTTCAGCTTTCTCATACTCTTTCTTTAACCTATAAAATTCGGCCTGAAAAATTCAGGAACAAAAAATGTTAAATGAATGGCATTTAATCCAATATTAGTGTTCAGAGCAGTTTATGAAGAGAAAACAAAACCAAGTTAAACTCATAGTCTAAACCTGTAAGTTTGCAAGCTTGCTCAATTGTGTGACCCATATGATGCAGTGGGTAAAACAAAGGCTGGAATAATAAAAAATAATTCAAGGGCTTGATTGAATAGAACAACAGATATGAAGAAAAATGAAACTCGTGACATAAAAACTGAAAAACAAAACCATGATTTGGCATATAGACTCAGAAATTATCAAAACAGATCAAAAGAATTCATTTAACCCCTTGCTTTTGCTAAACAGATCAAAATACACCTTTAACACATACTTGAAACCAGTTTGCTGATTTGGTGGGTTTACAAACTGGTTTTGCTCAGTATGATTGACATGTCCGTAGCCCCTACATGGCAGCTCTCCCCCCCCCCCCCCCCCCCCCCCCCCCCCGTGCCACTGTCACTCCCTTCGATCGCCCTACACTTGCCTGTCTCTGTCATTGAATTTCTACCTCTAGGCCGGTGGCCACTACCTCATGTGTGTGTGTGTGTTTTCACTGTTAATTTGGCGGCTAATCACAGCTATTCAGGAGATACATGGAGACAGCTCCCTGCATCTTGACCTTCAGTTTCAGATATTTCAGGTACAAGATTGCTTTACCGGATATATCGCAGCAATAGTCTCTTGGATTCATGTGTCATCACTCCTATATACAAAATTACTAGCCAATTCAATCTCAAGTGGTATAAATTGTTCCGTTGGAGCCAACTATTTACTAAATGAAAAATTCAACACCTAGCAACCATCATGTGGAGAAAACTAGCACGTACACCTAATGTCTTATGGCAGAGACATTACATCGCCTAATGCTTGCAGCTGACGGTGGCACCACCCAACTTAATCAGCCATGGTCCAACACATCTGCGTCTCCTCGTCCTCCGAGTGGGAACCCTGTGGCCTCTGCACCATAGCAGGCGGCAGGGGGGCAGACCCATGTAAGTCACCCAGGGATACAGGCTGCCAGAAGTACAAGCGGCCAAGCGTTGCATGGCAGGTGACGGCAGGACAGGGCCAGGCAGCACACGGGGCACCCGATGCTGGTAGCACCGGCATGGGGCGGCAGAGCTAGCCACCTGCAGACACGAGCTAAACGCTGGGCCATGTAGGATCGTAGGCGAACTCTTAATAATCAAAACTGGTTTGTAGAACAGCAAAATCAGCAAATACGTTTTGTAAAACCGCCAAATCAGCAAATCCGGTTTTAGAAACATGTTAAAAGGTGTGTTTCCCTGTGGTTTAGCAAAAACAGGGGGTTAAATAAACACTCTTATAGTTTGGGGTGTTATTTAGACCTAGCCAATACTCCGGGGTAGTAAATTGGACTTCTTATAGTTTAGGGTGTTGTTTTGATTAATGACTCAACGTAAATACTGCTGATCAATTCGAAAGAGAAATAACAGCAGAGTCCACTTCAGTTTTCAACACATAATCAACCTAACAATTACCAGATTGTTAAGGGCTGACGCAACATGTGGATCTCTTGGTCCAAATCCTTCTTTAGCTTCTAGCAGGGCTGCCTTGAATAACTTCTCAGCCTCATCCAATTGTCTCTACAGAATGGACAGAAAATGTGAACATCAAAGTCAAGACTTCAAGAGTAAAGAAGAATCAAGATTCACACATCCCCTCCTCAACCTCCCATAGGTGTTCGATACAGAAACATGATCCAAATTTTATTTCCACAGAACAACTCCAAGATAATAACTATGTGTGCAGAAAAAACCAGCAAAAGCAGTGTATAATAGTTCTTTCAATGGAACAGGCTGAAACAAATTTGTCTAGTGGACCAAATGATATTTGTAGCAAGCAATATTCAAAAAAACGCTGGGCGCTAGGCGAACGCTGGGCTAAAGTTTAGCGCCCAGGAAGAGTAAACGTAGATTAAACGTGATTAATCGTTTGGAAATTTATTATTATTTTCCATAATATATATTAATTTTTGGATTTATAAGTGATGTAGATGCATATGTATGAAAGAATAATTTTTTTTTGAGAATTATACAGTACAACGCAGATGCTCACACACGCACGCACACTCACCCCTATGAATACACGTACGCAAACCCTACCCCTATGAGCACCTCCGAAGGACTGAGCACCCGACAGATCTGGAGATTCCCGAAGTCACCATTGGCGCCACTCACCCCTATGTATGAAAGAATAAATGAGAAAGGAAGAGGAACACCTCAACAGCCCAGCACAGCCCACTATCCTAGTGGCCCACTAGCCCATCTAAAGACCATACACCACCATCGATGCCCTACCTGTTCACGCGGACACCAGCCACCAGGCGCTGGCCCCTCCCTCCTCTCTTCCCACACCGGCTGCCGCCACGACGCCTACCTCTCTCCCCACGCCAGCCACCGGCCTCCTCTGCGCCCGCGGCATGCTCCGCGCCGCGCGCAGGCGGACGCCGCCACCGCTCCCTACCGCGCTTGCCAAAGCCTTCTTCGCCTCAAAGCCCCATGCTCCGCCGCCTCCGCCGCTTCCAGTGCCACATGTCGTCGACGCCACCGTCTCCCGCTGCCCCTCGGACGCCCTAACGCTCTCCTTCCTCCCTCTCTCCTCGCAGCCGGCGCCGGCCTCTCCCTCTATTCCCCACGCCGGCCGCCAGCCTCCTCTGCGCCCGCCGCTTCTCCCTCTCTTCCCCTGTGGCCGAATCAAGAATAGGGGCAAATCGAGCAAAGGATGAGCAAAATCGAGCGACATGGACACCATAAGGTAATATTAGATCGATTCACAGCCCCATTGAACCATTTTGCAGTCCAAATCCCGTCTCTCCTCTAGTTTTCTTCACCATTCATGAGTTTGACTGTTCACCGAGCGTTTTATTGGGCATTTATGGCCTAAACGAAACGCTGGGCCTCCGTTTAGCACCTAGGCGGGATTAATCGACGTTTAATAACGTTTTTTTGAACCGTGGTAGCAAGGATTGCAAGCTGAATTCTGGAGTTCATTTGGAGAGCTAGAAAGGTAAGTATGAATGTGAACTTCACATCCCACGTCACAGCTTCATAGATGCATCAAATTTTGGAATATTTACTTATTAAAATTTATTGAAATGAAGCTTTATATAAATATTTGTCCATAGCAATATGCTAGATGGCCTGATATTTCAGTAAATATATCACATCAAAACAGTAGATGACTAATGGTGAAACTAAAGGCTTATACACACAGTTTCAAACACCAAATGAGTACAGGGAAACTAGAGTAGTGTTCCATAGTACGAATTCTGAATTGTTCAAATGTAAGGCATTATCTGTGAAACTTAAAGAACGTAGGTCCTCTCAGAAACTTGACAGATCCAAAACTTATCTCAAGTATAGCTAGGGATAATGCGGTTACTTGCTTTCTGGAAAAATTGCCGCCCATTATCCGTGAAAATTCTCCATTTGACCGTGTGTTCATTTGAGACCACTGATCCATCTTCAATTCGTTGTAGACCAGTAGCATTTACCTCAGCATGCTCACTAGTTGCAGCTGGGCTAACCGAGTCCTCCTGGGCGAATGCATCGCCATTGCTCAGACCAAGAAAAAAGGCTGCAACAAGATTGAATTCAGTACCGCCAGGCACAAAATGTGAAATTAACTTCATAATTTCCCAAATGTGCTTTAAAATATCGAAAACATCAAGCAGAATACATGCAGGTAAATCAACTTATATCAGTGTAAGGTTGTCACACATATGTACCAAGGTGGTAGCAGAGCTAATTAGTGGTAGAGGCTGGACCTAGGGGAGGTCCTTAAGATCAGTATAGTGAATATAGCTTGATGAATGTGCACAGCTATCACATATGACTATGCGTGAAGGATATTGTATTATCTCATTCATTAATTCTCACAAAAGATTCAAGGAAGATTTGGGTCTCCTAGAGAGGAAGAAACTAGATGCATCTTAATTTTGTTGCCCAAATTAGGTGTCAAATCACATTTAAGTTCTTACCACACCCAGAATTGCCATACAATAAAATAACTGACACAAATCAAAACTGCCCTCATCAGCAATTACCTTTGTAATCAAACTTTTAGAATTGTGCTATAATCCGCATGCGAGGCACAACAGAGTGCAAACAGACTTGGAGAACGAAAATATGGAATATGAGATATCTAACCAGAACTGGTGCAGAAAATATACCTGCTTGTCCAATCAGTACAGCACCAACTGACGAACCCAACTTGCAATGCCAACTACGTTTGAAGTTACCTTCACTTGTAAAACCTGAGCCGAAAAAGTATGCTTTGTATGAGTGATTCGCAATGGAAAATGAAGCAGTGTCACTCTTAACTGCACTGGAAAATTTAAACAATAAGAATTTCAGAAGTGAAAGAGGTATAGCTTGATCAACGACTGTTTCGGCAGTCCAGTAACAAATTTGCAAAGAACAAGCAATAACTATGTTTAATTTGAGAACATGGTCCATGAAATTAAAAGCAGGACAACGGATTGCAGAAAATTGCAATGGTCTGATGTCAAATTACTTAGCCAAGAAAGCAACAGCCGTCTTAAAGCAAATTAAACAGCCTGATTTGGGGGCAAAATCGTCTGCAGCAGGTCGCCCCCAACCATGGGTACAAGCTGGTCATCTGCTCTCCATTTCAAATTGAGATCAATACACATAGCATTGAACGCTGCTGAAGCCGTCAACCGTGCTCAAGCAAACTGCCATTGGAAATCGGATTCCGTGCGCTCGTCGAGATGGAATCCACACTCACCGGGTCGGAGGGTGCTGAGCGGTGTCTCGACGCGCTCGGCAGTGGATGGGCTCGGCGGTTTGACCAGAGACGCCGCAGCGGTTGGGGACAGGCTGTGAGTGGCTGCGGCAGGCTGGAGGTAGGGGTGGGGGGTGCGGTGAAGGAGGAGGAGACGGCGGTAGGCGGCGGCCATGGTGAGCGTAGGAGGCCAGGGCGTGGCGTCAGGAAACAGGGGAACAAAGCCCTAGGCGAAGAAAAAAAGAAGAAATTTTAGCCTTCGATTGGACGCCTGCCGACTGACTTGCTCCCGCAGTGACAATTGTACGCTCCGTCGTGGAGAGCCGCGCGGCCAACCGCTCGGCCGGAGGAGAAGGACCGCCGGTGGGGGAGGGAAAGGGGGCGCCGGCCGGGAGGGGAAGGGCGGCGGCGCGGGGGAGGGGAAGGGAGGAGGGGGCGGACGGAGGAGGCGAAGGGGAGGGGAGGGGGCGGCGCGGGGGCAGGGGGAGGGGAGGGGAGGGGCGGCGCCGGTGGGAGGAGGCGGCAGGGGCAGCTGGGGGAGAGAGAGAGGAGGAAGAAGGGGCGCGGGCCGGGACGACTAGCTGTCGCCCGCGCTACGTTTTCTCGTTTGTCGCCTCAGGATATATTCGTGGGCTAGCGCTGGAGTTATAAATGTCCAGAAAGCCCGTAGCCCGATAGCCCGCCCGAAAGCCTATATTTTGACCCGGTCTAAGCTCGGTCATCTCCGTGGTCGGGCGTGGGCTGCCACCCCAGCACGTCGGGCGGCCCGGCCCGATACGGCCGAGGAGCGGCAGCCCGGTGGTGGCCCGAGGCCAACTAGCCCAGGCGAGAAGGGGGGAAAGCGGCCAAGCGGCCCAGCCCACCAAGCTCCCCCAAACCCTACCCCCTGCCCCCCAGTTCCCTACTCGGCCACTCCCCCGGCCGCCACTCCTCAGTCCCCAGCGTCGCCCCTTTGCCACGACGCCTCCCGCCCCACCGTCACGACGACGCCCGCCTCTCTGGCCCTCCCCTCCGCCGCGGCGCGCTTGCGCCACCTCGCCCCTCCCCTCCTCCATCATCGGCGCCACCGCCTCCTCTCCTCTCCTCCACCCTGTTGCCCTACCCTGCGGCCTTGCTCGCAGCGGACGTCGGCGCGCGGCCGCCATCCTTGCCCGCGGCGGAGTGCCCGCGACGACCCGTCCCTGCCCGACGCGGCTACCTTTGCCTCCTCTCCACCAGGCACGACGACGCCGCTCCCCTCCCCAGATCCAGTGGTGGAGGCCGCCGCGGCCGCCGTCCCTCCCCGTGGCGGAGGCCGGTGTGGCTCTCTCCGCCTCCTCTCCACCAGGGGCGACGACGCTGCTCCCCTCCCCTCCCCGATCCCCAGATCTAGCGGCGGAGGCCGGCGCGGCTGCCTCCACCTCCTCTCCACCAGGCCACGGGGCGGCACGGAGCTCACTGGGCAGATGGGCTGGCACGGCACGAAATGGGCCCCTAGGCCTGGGCCCGGGCCTAGGCCATCGCCGCAGCCCCTGGGCGCGCCCGGCCCGACACGGTGGTGTGTAGTGTCGGGCCTGGCCCGGCACGAAGTTGAGCGGGCCACGCCGAGCCCGTGCCAGGGCCGGGCCGGGAGGCCCGAATGGACATCTATAGCTGGAGTTAATTAGCCCACTAGTATTTTTGGCCCACGATGCAGTAGCTTCAGCAGTAAACCTTAGGACTTTAATAGCACCATGCGTGGCACTTTAATAGCACCATGCGTGGGACTTTAATAGCAGTATCGTTGATTGGGCTAGTATGAGCCACTATGTGAGTTGGACATTTTTTTCTTCATGCTTATTTATCTATTAATTTTTTTGATAAATTCTTTCCTTGCTAAGTGAGTAGGATATTTTTCACCTTTGTGTTTATTTCTCGTGTTAATGTTCTTAGTATACTTTTCTATCTCTTTTCTTCCAAAATCTTCATTAATTTTTTTATCTAATCCTCTCTCTATATTAGTTATTTTTTTCTCTTCTTTCCCACCTCATTCTAAATCTCTTGTAGATATTTTTTCATATTACAATACATCTTTTCATATTACTAAATCATTTATTTTTACATCTTATCTAATTGAGATGTTAATTGTTTCTATAGTGAAATTATGTTCGCATTAGAAAGATTCACACTCAATGTATACTATTTTGTTGGTATGTAGATTCGTTAGTTAGTGATGACAATTGGTTTATAAACTTCAAATACTAAATTGTTTGTCTACAAGATTAATTTGTCCACGCTTGCGACATATTTGTTCTCAGTATAGAATTATGCATTCGCGTGTGGAGCTATTTTGCTTATTTTTGTTTGCAATGTAGACGCATTTGTTCTCCGAGTAAAATTATTTATTCATGCATGTAGCTATTTTGTTTATTTTTATAGTATAATTTAATCATGATGTTAAATTATTTTTCCGCTTTCTATTGTAATTGTCCGCCTATGTATCCATGCATAGATGTACTTGTTCTTCATGTAGAATAATTTGTTCGCATTTCATGCTATTTTGTTCTCTTTATAGACGAACTTGTTCGCTTTTAAGCATAATTTGTTCGTGACATAAACGTGTTTGTTCTCCGTGTAGAATAATATTTTCACATATGTCACTAAATTGTTCGGTTTTAAGTATTATTTGTTTGCATATTGAGCAAATTTCTTAACTGGATTAGACTAATTTGTTCATGATGTATTTGAGAATTTATTTGTTCACTTTTTTGACTAAATTGTTCGCTATCATCATAATTTGTTCATGGCGTGGATGCATTTGTTCTTCGTGAAGAACAATTTAATCGCTTCTGAAGGTGTATGTTCACTTTATAGACTAATTTGTTTAGATTATTAAATTATTTCTGTTCTGTCTAATTTTTTGTTCGCGGGCAACAATCAATTGTTCATATAATTCAAGTATTGCTCGCAAGGGTTCAATTATCGCTTTGAATGTTTCCAATGCTAAATTATTTATTTGCATTATGGACTAAATTATTCGCGATATATGGATGTGTCTGTTCTTCATGTAAAATAATTTGTTCATGTATGCTTCTATTTGTTTGCTTTGTGTACTTGTTTGTTCCCGGTGTTACATTATTTGTGCGTCTAGTTCAATCTTTTGTTAGCAGAAAATAATCATTTATTTGTGCCATAGTAGTGCAGTATGTTCTACCTTTACAATTTTTATGAAAAATAATTATTTATGTGTGTCATTTGTTTGTGAACTTATCTTTACCTTCTTTTGTTATTTCTATTTTGTTTCTTCTTATTTTATTTCTCTCTCTTTTTATGTGTTTGAATCTTATTTGAAGGATACCTATGGTGAGATGTGTCTTGTTTGTTTTTTCTTTCCTTTTCATTTTTATAGTTCCTCATTTGTAATACCATTTTCTTTATCTTTTTTTATTTCCGTGTATACTAATTTGTTTGCTATATACATATTTTGTTTGCATGTGTAGCCATTTCCTAAGACTAACTTGTTCGTGATGTTAAATTATATGTTCACTTTGTATTGTTCACCCGTAATAATAGTTTGTTCGTGACATGAATATATTGTCCCACATATAGAATTATTTGCTCACGATATGGATAAGTTGTCCTCCTCATAGAGTAGTTTGTTCGCGCGGTGGATCCTTTTGTTCCTTTTATATATTGAATATTTCGTGGTGTTTAAATTTTTTGCTGGCTCTATACAGTCATTTGTTGTTTCATATAATAGTTTGCTCTGATGTTTAATTTATATTGTTTGTCCTATATATTTTTTGTGATATTCAATTCTTTTGTCCACAATATACTATTACTTTTATGGCATGTTTAATTATTCTCGCAGAAACTAATTCTTTGTACTTGTGTTGTGAGTTTGTATAATTTGTTTGAGTATACATTTTGTTTGTTGTGTTCATATATTTTGTTCTAGTCGTACAATTATTTTGTTCCATATGATTGTAGAACCTATTCGAGGTGCATATGTCATAAAAGAAATCTTTCAAGTTAATAAAAATATTTATAATTTTTTTTTATTCAAACATAGGCAAGTGTGGTCTTATTTTGAAGATCTTGCCACAATAGACATTATGGTGAAATCAAAATTTGAATTGGATGCTTGATTTATGATTTATAACTTTTTTTAGTCTCAAATATGTAGGCATGTGGATGGTGTCATCTATTTTGTTTTTCTTGTATGCATTCACCATATTTTTCTCTCTTCTTCTCTTGTGTGGTGCGCGGTACCGGTTAAGTCTTATTGGCCGAAAGTTAATAGGCTGATTCATTTACAGCCCGCTATTGGTGCGCTTGGAGCGATGGAAGTTTCTCCGTCACCGCGGTGATGCATAGTCGCGGCAGGCGGTGGAGGCCAACGGATGGCTGCCAGCACGACGTTGAAGACACGCGTCCTACGAGGAAGTGCCGAGCACCGGATGGGCTCCAATCCTTTCAGCGATATATATATATATGAAATCTAACTATATCTAACTATATATACATACATACATACATACATAAAGATCAGTTGTTTGGGTGTTTCTGACTTTGGTAGTAATCTATCCATACTATATTATTATTATTATTTTTATACTATAAGGATGTTGTTCTTTTGAAAACACTTCTCACATAAATGATTTATACCGACCCCTCACAGAAGACCCACATCTCAGGTCTAACGGTGGAAAAGACGTGGAAAGTTTTACAAACAAAGAAAAAATAATATTTCCAGAGAGTTTCTACTGTTTTGGGACGACTTTTCTCACCATAATATTTCTTTACCCACCCCATGCACCCATCAATCAAATGGTCTAAAATACCCCATAATATATATAGCATACGTGTGTCGGCCTGTCGGGCATATTTGCTAGTATATAATATATTTTAGTTTACAGAAAATAAAGAAATATTATTTGTTGTATGAAAACAAAACTCATACAATGATGGAGAGTTATCCCATAGTTCTAAACTTTAGCTCATTAGGTAGTTTTTTTCTCAACACGCTCTCTTTCCTCTCCATCAGCAAAAATCCTATATGGCACTGCATGAGATGATCTATCAAACTGCTGCTATGCAAAAATGTACTTGATCTTAGGGGTAGGCATTTTTTCCTGAAGACCGAACCGAACCGAACCGCATCCAACCGAACCAAAATATCAGTTTTTTTCAGTGTTCGATGTTGGTGTCGGGTTCAGTTTTTTGCTACTTCGGTGATAGACGTTGGTGTCGGTTTCCATCCTCAGGACACCAAAGAATAGAAAACACAGAGCTTTTTACTCAGATACACAGGCAGCCCACGACAGTCTACTCCATCTTCAATGTACATCATCTAATTAGGCCCAAGACCCATTAATCTCGCACTGTTGACACCCGAATTTGACATGTGTCAGTTTGTGAAGCCAATGGCATGCGAAAAGGGGAGCCAATATCGTGCGAATGATGAATGCCGAATCTGACGGTGGTTTTTGGAAGGCCGATGCCGATATAGAATAAAAGCCGATGGAGAATCTCGATAAGAATCAAATGGGTTCTTTGATGATGTAATGCAAGACCGAATCACATTTGTTCGATTTTTTTTTCTTTTTAGTAAGTTAAGTCGTAATCCACAAGAAGTCTTTAGCTTGTTCACACAAATCAAACAAACAAGTTCTTTATTTTTTACGCATTTACTTCCAACCCTAGTTTTCGGTAGTTTTCGATATTTTCTTTTAAATCGGTAGGGCTGCATCATCTTGATCTCTAGCTTGCTCGTAAGTATTTGTCTCTTGAGTAATTTAAATCCTGTATTGACCGTGCATATTGATATTATTAACCCATAAAGGTTTTGGAATTATAGCCAATATCTACTGTACAATGTTTGGAAAATAGCTGATCAGCCCCTCAAATTTAACAGAAATTATCCCTTGTCAATTACAGGTCAAATTGACCGACACACCACGAACCTCAAGATTTGGTAGGCTCTGCATCGAAGTAAAGCAGATCTTCGAGGACAATCGTGTATTGTTTACGCAAAGATTCACTGCTCGATTTTTGTGTCAATACATTTTTGGGACGCCCAGTAGGACCAGAACAATTTTCCAAGATGACCAAAAAGGATACTATTATGAAGCCATCGGTAATCGACAAGTACAACATCCTGACTGTAACTCTGGAAGATCTTAATGCTGAATATAAGGAGACCATCAACAAGATGATGAAGGAGTATCAACAGGTTTGTCTTCAATTATTTAGTGTCATAACGAGATGACATCCCATTTAGAAGAATTCTCTTCTCAGGCCTCGTGATATTACGATTACTGATGATAAAACCATGTTTCAGGAGATGTTTAATCAAGTTGTGCACCAGGCATTGATTAATCAATCGGGAGTCCCCGTAAATGTGATGTACAATTCACTGATGGACACCATGGTGGAGGTATGTTCGAGCAAGATTACATAGGGGCTACCTTATTCTCGGGTACATTGGCCGATGGAACAACCAAGGGCAAAGGGGTGGTTATTGAAGGGAGTGGTCTGATGCCATCGTCTGTGCTCGAGACCAGCAAAAGCTCACAGATTGGAACTCCAACTCCAACTGCTCCACCCCTTACACCTCCGGCACAAAAGAAACTGTTTCAGCTTCCACCTGGATTTGTACCAAATCCTAGCCTGGGGTTGCCTCGAGAATTTGCAACATCGGCAAATTTGGAGAGTTCAAGATCTGTGAATGCAGGGGAGTGTAGAATCAGACACAGGCTCAGCAGCCGATGGGTCCACAACCTTGGGTTCAATATCAAGGTGGCTGCGGGCTGCCTCGCCCCGCCGCGGGACCGAGATTCAGTGCCTTCATTTCCTAAAGGCACAACGTAACTTCTCCTGCTGTATCTACCGTGAGCTAAAGATCCAAGGGATAGAATGGACTGTAGGGAAAAAAACTAATCTATCCATCTGTTTTCACCGAGGAGGCTAGTGAGCGGGACGGGCGGGCTCTATTCCCACGCGCTGCGCCGCCTCTCGCGCATGCGCCTCCGTCCCGTGCGCTCATGTGTGCGCCGCCCCCGCACCTGCGTCTCCGAGCAGAGAGAGATGGGAGAGGGTGGTCTCCGGTGCCGCTGCCGCGGAGGAGAGGGAGCCGAGTTCCACGCCGAGCCACCGTGAATATCTACCCTGCGCGTTGCCCTAGAGGAGAGACTGGAAGGGAGGTCCGCACTAGATCGGAGGAGCGGGAGGTCTGTCCTCCGTTGGTCGCCATAGAGGAGAGGGACGCGGCCGCCGACGGGACGCCGTCATCAGGAATCCAGTAAGCACTCTTCTTTCCTGTTACCTAAGCATGTACCAGGGCAAGTATTCACCAACTAGTTTCAGATTCAGTGAGCCATAGAATGTTAATTTACTCGATTTTATGATAAGATAATCATCCGCTCTAGTTCAAATTTGGGTCACATTTTGTGCAATTGTGAGTGCTGTGGGAGGTAATGGCTGAACTTGACAAGGGGGCACCTCAAGTTGGTTTAAGATTCAGAAATCCTATGATGCTTGGATGTTTTGGGTGTCATATGGGGGTCGTACTGGCTTTGATGTGAGAAAAAAGTATGCAAATGTAAGCAACTATGATGGAAAGGTGACTTCATGTAGATTTGTTTGTTCCAACGAGGGTCATCGAAGAAAAGGGCAAACAAATAATATGATCAAGTGTTTTAGACCTGAGACAAGAACTAATTGCAAAGCTCGGATGTCTCTTATATTGGATCGAGGAGTAGGAGATTATGAAGTTAGTGATGTTGTGCTTGAACACAATCACTTACTTCACTTACCAGAGACTAGGCATTTGATGGCATCACAAAGAAACATTTCAGAACTACAAGCTTTTGAAATTGAGGCTGCTAATGATTCTGGAATTAGGCCTAAAGATGCACATGAGTTGGCTAGTCGTCAATTTGGTAGACCACTTAACCTTAGCTACACTTGTTGTGACCGTAAAAATTATTTGCGCAGCAAACGACAAAGGGAGTTGGCTTTTGGACAGGCTGGTAGTATGTTGAAATATTTTCATGACAAAATCATAGAGAACCCATCATTTCAATATGCTTTGCAATTAGATATTGAAGATCATATAAGCAACATTTTCTGGGCTAGTGCAAAAATGATCCTTGATTACGCACACTTTGGTGATGTGGTCACATTTGATACTACTTTTGGCACAAACAAAGAATATAGACCATTTGGTGTATTTCTTGGGCTCAATCAGTTCAGAGAGACTACTATTTTTGGTGATGTAATCTTGTTTGATGAAACAGAGGACTCATTCACATGGCTCTTTGAGACTTTTCTAGCTGCACATAATGGGAAGCAACCTAGAACTATTTATACAGACCAACATGCGGCAATGGGAAAAGCTATACCTAAAGTTTTCACAGAATCATATCATGGGTTGTGCACCTTTCACATAATGCAGAATGCTATCAAACATTTATCTCCAGTGAAGGGCGAAGAGAAAGAAGAAGGTACACAGGAAGATGACGGTGAAATGGAAGCTGAACCTGAAAAGGAAGATGAGGAATATCATATTCTCTCAGATTTTAGTGCCTGTATGTATGGTTATGAGGACAAGGCACTATTTGAAGAAGCATTCGACATTATGAGATCTAAAGTGCATAAACAAACTTGGTTACATAGTATCTACAAGGTCAAAGAAAAATGGGCTGAATGTTATATGAGAGATGTCTTCAGTTTGGGAGTGAGAAGTACACAACTAAGTGAGAGTTTCAATAACACATTGAAGAATCATTTAAAATCAGGTTTTGAGATTGTTCGATTTTTGGAGCATTTTGAGAGGGCGGTGCAAGAAAAAAAGAGCAAAGGAATTGCAATCTGAATTTGAGGCAAGGAAGAACATACCAAGAAGACAAATGTGTACACCTATGTTGGTGCAAGTAAGTGAAGTTTACACTCCAATTATTTTTGAAGGTTTCCAAGGTCAATATGAATGGTCCATAGCTGCATACAGGATGAAAATAGATATGCTATTGCTGTTGGGAGTTTCCATGGCGCTTTAAAGTTTGAGGAGGAGCGCATAGTGATAGCTGATCCTTTGAACCAAACTGCAACACGTAGTTGTCAAATGTTCAATAGGACATGAATACTACGTGCACATGGTTTGAAAGTTCTTGACTTGATGAACATAAAGACATTGCCAACACATATGTCTTAAAGAGATGGACTAGAGAAGCTCGCAATGAAAGCATACAAGATAGGCAAGGAAGAAATGTGGTAGAAAATCCAAAATTAGAGGATCAACTTCGGACTAAAAATCTGTTCCATAAATTTCTCAACTTAACATATAAAGCAGCCGACTTTCCAGATTGTTGTTTGCTGCTAGAAGATGGACTTGATTGCTTGAGTACACAGCTGGAGAATGAACTCAATTTATGTACCACTGCATTGAATGAACCGTCTAATGACCTAGAGAATGTTGAGCCAAATGTGCAGCAAAATGATGACTTGTTTAGTGGTGTACAATTGAAGAAAAAGGAGGTCAAGTCAAAAAATTCAAGAAGGAAAAAATCTTTTCTTGATAAATTACCCAAGGGTAATCGTAGTAAGACAACCAAATCCGCTGAACCAAAGAATAAAAAAGTAAAAGTATGTTCGCAACTTGCAATCTAAAAATTTCTATATGTTGTTGCCATCATCGTTAAGCTAACTAATTATATTTCTGTTTGCAGAAAAAGAAGCCAAATGATGGTGTACAACCCCCAAAGGAAGTGGTGAATGATGGCATCAACAAAGGAGCAATTATGGAGATTGATGAGCACAATGTCATTGACAATTTTATCCAACTTGTGTCAGATCCAATTTGTGACGATGATATTCTTCATGTTGATGATCTGTTCTAGTATGTACAAGTTGGCTAGGTAGTATTTTGGAATAGGCTAACTGTAGCATTTTGGAATAGGCTAACTGTAGCATTTTGTGGGCTAACTATAGCATTTTGTGGCCTAATTGTATAAGTGAATGGCCATGTAGTAGCATTTGTTGCACCAGAATATTAATTTGAGTGATTTCAAGTGCCATGTATTGGTGCTGTACTTATGAATGTCACTTCAAATGATACAAAAATGCAAGCTTTGTTTTCTGTTATGATAGAGTATGTTAATTTCTGGCGTTGTCTTGTTAATTTGCAATTTTGTAGGTTAAATTTCTATGTTTGTTTAAATAGTTGAGGAAAAGTCTATGACAAGTTGGTGGACTGGAAGGAGGGATCTTCTGGTTCCGGTTAGATGCAGAAGCAAAGGTACGCTGTGCCTTTAAGAAGCAAAGGTACTGAATCCGTGTCCCCCGCCGCGGCCACCCGTCGATTGGGCAGATCAAGGCCGTCGCCACCAACGACGCGACCGGGGAGGGACCTGTCCATGCCCTTCTCCGAGGACTAGGCGTGCGTCTCCAAGCGGCAGCTTCTGGGTGTGCGCCGCCAGGAAGCTCCACGGCACCGGGACGCTCCACCGCGTGCGACATCAAGCCGGAGAACATCCTCGACCTCCCCGGCGGCGGCGTGCTAAAGGTCTGCAATTCCGGCTACGCGACGCCGATGAACCCCGCCGGGGCGCCGTACTCGGACCGGCGCCGGAGCATCTGGCGGGGAGCAGGTGCTGCGGGCCGGTGGTGGACATTGGGCGCTAGGGCGCGTCAGGCCGGAGCTTCTGACCGGCGGGCAGTGGCTGTTCGAGGCCGACGCGGAGGAGAGATCGTGCTCGAGCAGGTAAAGGACCTGAGAGACGAGTTCGGTGAGATGGGGTTGCACGTGTTTGATGTCCTGCCGAGCGCGAGGTCCCCGCCGGCCTTCTGAGGTTCGACCCCGTCGAGAGGCTCACCGCGGCGGATCGATGCGCTCGAGCACCGGTGATTCGCCGAGGACGGCAAGCCCCATGCCGTCGCAAAGGCAGAGTACCCTGGCTTTGTGCCTCTCTTCTCCGCAGCGTAGGGGTACTTGAGTCATGACAGAGATGCAAGATGACACCCTCTATGCTACAAATATGGTGTCCGGGGTATCTGCTTCTTCAGCAATAAAGAGTCGATATAAATTCTGCTTTTAGGCTAGAATGAAGTGAATGAACGACTGAAAAAGGAGCTGAAAACAACTGCTAAATCGTTAACAGAAGAACCTAATAGAGTGATTTCCTAGACATTCTAACCAAACGCATACTTTTTGAATCCATAGATATTCTTCACTGACACAAGTGACAAAACCTCGGTTCTAGTAGATGTCATCCGTTACCTTTCCATGATGATGGAAATTTCTTAACTTTCTCTCTAATTCCCATAATTGTGCAATCTCTTCTATCTTTCTGTATGGTCCATTGACATTGGTTCCCATGATTGTTTTTCTGAGCATGTTGAGGTCCAACCTAAAAAATGTAGCACATTCAATTTGTATGAAAAAAGAAAAAAAATCTCATTAGATGGTAGATTGAACTAATCGAAATAGTACGGGGAAGCAATCGGATAATTTTTAGTTCAGTGAGTGTAGTGGACAAATTTGAATTTTTCACAGTAGTAAAATGTTCCTTCCCCCCTCTACATTCAATGCTGCTCACCTATGTGATAGACTCAAAACAAGGATCTCCAGCAGTAGATCTATTCGGGAACAAACTTTTAATAACAAAGATTTGATCTTGAACCTAGATCTACAACACTAACACTACTCCAACACTAACACTGACACTACCAGAGAGTGTAAGGTCACGGACCATCGGCGGGAGCGGGTGCAGATGCAGCAGGGGCGGCCATCTCGTCGGTCGGCGAAGCAGGAGCGTCGTCAGCTTGATGTAGTGGTTGCAGAGGGGCCGCTTGCTCGGTGAGGGAGGCGAGGTGAGGTCGTCGTCGATCTGGGCGATGACACCTCGCACGGGTGACGAAGGTGGATGGCTGCGGTGGCGGAGGAGCTTCCCGCCGCTCCAATGCTCCCACGGATCGGTTAGGGCCTGTAGGTGGGGCGTGTGGTGGCGCAGTGAACCTCGTACTATGTGTTGTGGCCCCACCTCTTCTATATATCACTGTACGACGGGGGCCACCAACCATGGCTAGGGATGGGCGCCCCTGACTAGGGTGCGGGATTGAGCCCGTTACGGCCCAAAGGCCATAATGGTGCAGAGATCGAACTAACATTCTCCCACTCGATCTCTTCTTAAACTTGTTCTTGAGCCTCTCGCTGGGTATCCATTCCATTACAAATAAACATACCGAGCATGGGTCATCTGAATCGTAATGGCAATCAGATTAACCAGCCAAAATACATTTATTCGTTCTGAAGGATCATTACTCGGGCCCTGTCTAGAAATCATTGGCTTTCCCTTAAACCCATACCGGTAATGTGTTCTCTAAACACAATGGGTGGTAAGCTTTTTGTGAGCGGATCCGCAAGCATCTCTTTCGTACTTATATACTCCAGACTTATAGTTTGATCCTGAACTTTATCTTTTACCGCATAGAACTTTATTTCTATGGGTTTGGTAGGATTGCTCGACCTATTTTTGTGAGCGTAAAATACTACCGACGCGTTGTCGTAGTACATCTTTAGTGGTTTGTTTATGCAATCCACCACACTCAAGTCGGGTATAAATTTCTTTAGCCACATGACCTGTCCTGTTGCCTCATAACATGCTATGAATTCTGCATACATCGTAGATGTCGTAACTAGCTCTTGCTTGGAACTTCTCCATGAGATAGCTCCTCCTGCGAGAGTGAATACATATCCAGATGCAGACTTTCTATCATCTCTATCTCCCGCATAATCTACATCTGAATACCCTCTTATCCCTAGGACATTAGATCTTTTATGTGTTAGCATGAGGCGTGTTGTGCCTTGCACATAGCATTCTGAGTACTCCTAGGTTAGATTGATATCTTCCGAGTACTCCTGTAAAAAACGCTAAATCTGGGCGAGTGCACACTTGTGCATACTGTAAGCTACCTACTGTTGAAGCATATGGAACCGCTTTCATTCGATCGATCTCATATTGGTTACTTGGACATTGATAGAGTCCAAACTTATCTCCCTTTTGTATACGAGCAGGTGTGGCTTTACTCGTATGCGTATTATATTTCTTTAGGATCTTCTCCAAATATGCCTTTTACAATAGACCTAAAACCCCATTTCTTCTGTCTCGGTGAATTTGAATGCCTAAAACATACGAGGCTTCACCAAGATCCTTCATATCAAAATTTGATGACAGAAAGCCTTTTGTTTCCTGTAGTAGTCTAACATCATTGCTAGCGAGCAAGATATCATCCACGTACGGTATCAGGAAAATGAATTTCCCTTTCTTAAACTTTACATAAATGCAATTGTCTTCAACATTTGCTTTAAACCCAAACTTCTTAACCATTTCATCAAACTTTATGTTCCATTGTCTTAAGGCTTGCTTTAAGCCATAAATGGATTTCTTCAAACGACATCCTATATGTTCTTTGCCTTTCACAACAAACCCTTTGGGTTGAGTCATGTAGACATCTTCATATAGATCTCCATTCAGAAATGTCATCTTTACATCCATCTATTGCAATTCTAAATCAAAGTGCGCCACTAAGGTCATTATGATTCTAAAAGAATCCTTACAAGAGACCGGAGAAAACGTCCCATTATAGTATATCCCTTCCCTTTAAGTGTAGCCCTTGGCCACAAGTCGTCCTTTATACTTTTCTATATTCCCTTCATAGTCATATTTAATCTTGTAGACCCATCTACAACCTACTAACTTGGCTCCTTTGGGGATTTCTTCTAAGTCCCAAACTTTATTGGTACTCATCAATCTCATTTCATCCTCCCTTGCTTCTTGCCACTTGGATGCATCAGGACGTCTCATGGCTTCTTCAAAATAAGTGGGATCACCCTCTATGTGAACTTCTTCACTATTATAAACTTCATAATCATTAGGGATAGCTGATCTTATTACTCTTTGAGACCTTCTCGGGGCCTCAACGGCTGGCTCCTCTGGTTTTGGGGACTGTTTAGGTTCTTCTTGTGCAACAATTGTCTCTGTAGGATCCTAAAGGACAGGGTCATGATTATCATTCATTGTTTGCACTGTGGAACTAGCAATAGGTTCTAGCACTACAGTGGGTTGCACTGTAGGTGTCGGAACAACACGTGACAGAAAAACCGGTTCTTGAGTCATTAGAGTAGGGGATATTTAATTTTTCGCCATCGTTACGAACGACCACTCTTCGAATGCCACTTTTAGAATTGCCCTAACATATTTGCCATCAGAGAGAGGAGAATTCTTACATTTTTACCAAAATCGCTTACGTGACATGACACGTCTGCTCGCCAGCGTGGACAGTCCACGTGAAATGTCCTTTTTACCCCTGCTAATTCACTACTGCAACCTTCCTCGCTCTATGACACATGGGACCCACTTGTCATCACTAACTTCTGGAGCGTGGCGTCATCTCTGGATCTGAAACGAAGCCGAACGCCACACGCCAGCGCCAGCACGAGCGGCACCAGGACGGTGAAGACGACGTGAGTGGCGCCGACGCCGGAGTGGTGTGCAGACGGCGACGGCGGCGCCCAAAACCATGGCCCTGGCGCGGCGACGGTGAGGAGGACGTCGAGCATGAGGCGTTCCCCCATGGCGCAGTGGGCGAGGTCAGTAGAGATGCCCGCCGCCCTGCCCCATGGCGACGCGCGTCGGGGAGCCAGACGTGGACGCGGACGCCGTGGCCGTGGCGGCCTACGCGGAGAGCCTGGAGCGCTTGGACCGGGCGGCGGCCTCGGATTCCGCGGCGACGTCGAAGCTGCCCTCCATCTTGGCGTAGTAGTCCAGGAAGGCCTACGAGCGGGTGTCGGCGTTGGACTCGAGCAGCGCGAGCTCGCGCATAGACGCGGGGAGGAGGACGTCGAGCATGAGGCGCTCCCCCATGGCGCAGTGGGCGAGGTTGGCGCTGGCAAAGTAGGTCGGGCCAGCGGCGTCGACGACAAAGAGCGTGGTGCCTTCGCGCGGCGCCGTGCCGGGGAATAGCGAGAGGATTAAATAAGGGAATGAGACAGTGAGGGAATCGGGGGAGCATCGTCGGGCGTGACCTCAACGGGGATCGAACTGGCGGCTGGAACACATGAGCTTACTGGTTCTCCGGCGACTAGAGCACGGGGAGCCGAGCTCCATGAGGTGGTCGCTGCTGGAGCACCAGAAACTCGAATGTCATGCCGTCCACCTCCTTCGCCAGCCACAAGACCTTACATAGCAGTAGGTTAGGGATGACAAGTGGGTCCCGTGTGTCATACAGTGAGGAAGGCTGCAATAGTGAATTAGCAGGGGTAAAAAGGTCATTTCGCGTGGGCTGTCCACGCTGGTGAGCAGACATGTCATGCCATGCAAGCAATTTTGGTAAAAATGTAAGAATTCTCCTCTCTCCGATGACAAATATGTTAGGGCAATTCTAAAAGTGGCATTCGAAGAGTGGTCGTTCGTAACGATGGCAAAAAATTAAATATCCCTTAGAGTAGGCAGATATACCCACTTCTCTTCAATATCAATCTCTCAACGCACCATGCTCCCTCTAATCATCTCATTCTCTAGAAAGATAGCGTGTCCCGTTTCCACAAACTTTGTGTGTCTATTAGGACAATAGAAACGATAACCTTTAGACTTCTCTATCTAGCCAATAAAATGGCAACTCACTGTCTTGGGATCTAGTTTCCCTTAGCTGGACATCCCCACACACGCATGTATCTTAAAGAGGGTTCTCTGCTGTTGACACCAAAAATTGGCACCAGGAGGAGGCTGACATGTGGGCCGGATTCGTTGAAAAGATATCATTCGGCAAAGGAGTTTTTCCCCAGAGCATTCGGTAAAGACGTTCTGCGATCGGGAACGCATTGTCATTCGGCAAGAAAACTGTTCCGTAGGAGGCATTCGGGAGTGCATGATGACGTGGATCAAGTGTAAGGAAAAGGCTGGTTTAACTTCGAATGCAAGACGGATACGGTGCCCCGGCGTTTATCTTTTTTAGGAAATAAATAATGTAATCGTAATCAATTAGGAGTCGTGTCGAAACCTGGGTATAAATATAAACCCATGGTGATTGTAAAAGGAGAGTTCAATCAATCATACAACAAACCGGCCCCGTGCCAACTTCGAGTCCTTTAGTCGAGTCGTCGAGTTCTTCGAGAGGAATCATCGATCCGTCGACCTCCGTAAGTACCGGCAACCCTGCGCCATGCCTAGTATCATGCGGTGGATTTAGGCTTTGGTTCAGGAAGGTTCCATTGTTAGATCATGAGCCATGCGGTGGGCTAAGTTTTAGCTTGGAACAAGTTATCGGTTCTATTGGATTTTGGCAAGATCTGATAGATCCATTAAGTTACCATGTGTTGCTCTGGATTTTACCTTTATGTTTAATTCATTACGACACTCTTTTGCCCAGTCTAGGTTGATTAGATTCGGTTTTATCTCATAATGCACTGCGTTTCCATAGCCAAATTCGAAGTCAATCTAGATTGCCACGTGTTGCGGGTTCAAGCTCGTTGGTCTTGTGTAGGTCTTGACAGAACCGGGTATCATGCGGTAGATGCAGGTTTTTGGGTTGTCTTAGAGCTAATCATCCGGTGGATTACGATTCGATTCGATCTGATAGATCTATCATCATCAACGGAGCATGTTCCTTCTTCACGGAACCCGATTCGGCTATATAGCTGTATTCGGCAGTGTCTCCACGAGTGAAACATGTTCATGGTTTTGTTTTAAATAAAGAATGCTTTTAGCCTTCCATGTTTAGAGTCGTATCATGCGGTGGATTGATCTATTCTTGGTTGGTGGTGTGATTCCAAGCAAGTCGTATCATGCGGTGGATTAACTTGCTTGTTTCATGCTCGACGGGTTGAAAAGTACCTAGACATGCGGTAGACTAGTGCTTTTAATCTATGCATTCTTGTTTATTATGAAATTATGGTCATGTTTTCGCCCTTTTATTTATTCATCATGCTCTGTTCCTCGTTAATCGGTTATGAATATATGTTACAATGTTTATTCAGTCGAATACCGATCTTTCGTCATGCTTACGTCACGCATTCGGCAGTGCGCTTTCCTGCATGCTTTGCCGATTGCCGAATGATGCTTTAAACACCGACAGATAGCTTCTCTATAGCTATATGTCGTTCGAAACTGGTTCCGTAGCCACAAATATGGAACTATCTGGTATTACCCGGTACGTTCCAGGTGTTATCTAAGCATCTTTTCTCCCTTTGTCAGTTTCAGGAAAATTGACTGGCACGCTTTCGGATTCAAACGCTCGGGCCACGTGTGAAGCTAGCTAATTCGGCTTGCTGTGTGCTTGGCGTGAGGTGCGGATTTTACGTCAACACACTTTTTGGCACGCCCGGTGGGACACAACAAGCTTCAAAGATGCCTGAATTAAAAGACATTCTGGATGTAACTTTCGAAGAATTGTCTGATGAACATCAACAAATGGTGAAGACTGCTGCAGATCAGTTCATCAAGAAATGCTTGCTGTCTTTTGCTAAGAACAGGAGTGGTGCACCGTTTCTCAAGTCGGATCTGCCAAGAGTTCTTTTGCCGGGACAATCTGATCTTACTGAAGATGAAGAAAGGGAGAAGTTCTCTAGCTTGTTGTACAAGGCTTTAGGAGAAACAATGACCAATCATAATGCTGCATTCCTGAACAGTTTTCGGCTCATACTGGTCAACATCTTTGGTCAACATGTGGATAAGCCTTTTGAGCAAGCGCATGGACAACTTGGTGGACCAACATATTTCAATGTTCAAGCATCGGTCCCAAAATGTCATGGTAAAGGTACTGAAGAAACTGAAGCTTCTGGAACCAAAGACGCGAATGGACAGCCGATTCAGCAAGAGCTTCAGCATGCATTGCCGAAACCTCGTACATATGGTGATATGGCATTCGGCACCACGGGAAATCCACCTGCTTCTGCTTACAAGATATCCCCTCTGAACAACAGGCTGCAAAGGGATATGTATGGAAACGGATATTCAGAGTTTATGGATTACAATGCTATCGACGCTCTCCCGAATCCTGGGTATGTTGGTACTGCAGGGATGCCTGCTGGAAGACCAGGGAATCAAGATACCAATATTGACCTCATGGTGCAAAAAATGACCAATGTATTACAAAATCAATTTGGTCTGAAGCCTAAAAATCAGGGGTACATGTATTCGTCTCCTTTCCCAGAATGGTACCAAAGGGTATCATTGCCGAATAGAGTCAAGGTGCCTACAGAGTTCACCAAGTTCTCAGGACAAGATGATACTAGCACTGTAGAACATATAGCTCGATATCTGATGCAGCTTGGAGAAGCTTCAACAGATGAGGCTTTCAGAATCAGATACTTTCCTTTGTCGCTGACGGGTCCAGCTTTTACATGGTTTGCTTCTTTGCCTGCTCAGTCAATTTGTACTTGGAAAGACCTGGAGCAGAAATTCCATGCTCATTACTACATTGGCAGTACCGAGAAAAAGTTGGTTGATTTGACCAGCTTAAGGCAGAGAAATAATGAGACACCTACGGAGTTCCTCAGGAGATTTAGGGAAACAAAGAGCATGTGCTTTTCTTTGAACATACCTGATGACCAGCTAGCTGGTATGGCTGTAGCTGGCATGCTGCCTGCCATTCGGGAAAAGCTATTCGGGATGGAGTTTGATGATCTGGGCTAGTTGTCACACAGATTGGCCTTAATGAGTAACCAGGCATATGGTTTCAAAAAAGATGCCAGATTTGCTAAACATAATGATGTAGCTGACATCTATAACCAGTTCCTTGAAAGAGCAGATCAAGGAGATGAGTATGAAGATAGCGAGGAGATAGCCGCAGCAGAGATAGTGTGGGGTAAAGAACTAGTCATGGTGAATCAGAGGTGGATTAAACAGAATAAGGGCACCTATGTTTTTGATGTAACTAAGGCAGATAAATTGTTTGACTATCTTGTAAAAGAAGGCCGAATCAAGCTACCAGAGGGGCATTCTATGCTTCAACCTGATGGAGTGAAAGATTAGAGGTACTGTGGATTCCATGATAGAAATTCTCATTCCATCAATGAATGCAGGGTTTTTAGAGTGAGGATTCAGAAAGCTATCCAAGAAGGGCATCTGAAATTCGACAATAAAATGAAGCTGGACAATAACCCGTTTCCTCAGAACATGATTGGGTTCTCAATCAATATGGTGAGTGTTGCCGAATCTGGAGAAAAGGGAAAGATGAGAGTCCTGACGTCGAAGGAAGCGAAGCAGAATGGCTCAATCGATCCTAATCGGCAAATCACGATCGAACAGAGTCGCGAGGAAAAGCCTCGTTTCCCGAATAGCCGATTTGAAATTGAGAAATCTTCTAAACCCAGAGTCACATCGCGCATTCTCCTCAATAAGTGGCAGCGTCAGCAAGAAAAAGAGCACTACCAGAGACGTGAGTACGAGGAGGAGAAGAGAAGGTGCGAAGAAAAAAGGTATGAGGAAGAACAAGAGGAATATGTCCGAGAACAAGAACGTGCACATTGGGATTGTGTCTTCTTCAGACATTGTTGGAACGAGGGTTTAAAGCTGCCTACATGGAATAACTGTCCTGAATGCAATAATGGATATGTCGAACATAGGCAAACTGTTGCCAGTCACCGATCCATCCACGAAAGAATTGGAAGGGTACATCCTAGTGATGATCGGCATTTAAAAATATATAAGAATGATGATCAACCAAGGAAAAGACATGCTGATCGTGGATGGATTGATCATGAAGAAGAAGATCGTGAGTATGTCTGGCAGAAAGGACAGTGGTGTCCACCTGGTTTAAGAAAGAGCCAGAAGAGATGAGTCCAACGCCTGAGGAATCAAGAGTTGAAGCGGGCAGGAACCAGGATGAAATCGATATGGCGTCCAAAAGACAAACCTGACGAATCGGGTCATTCGGCTCCTACATGCATGGTATGTTTCTTGCCGAATGAATTCATGGCTCCAGCTAATCAAATTGTCCAGGAAGAGATATTACCAGAAGTGGATGAAGCCGAGCAATGTGGGTTAATGGCACAATTGGTATTGACTAAGCAAGCTATTTTCGAGAAGCCAGTCCAGAATCGGCACATGAAGCCACTGTACTTAAGAGGATATGTCAATGGAAAGCCACTGACGAAGATGTTTGTTGATGGTGGAGCTGCTGTTAATGTGATGCCATACAATACATTCAGGAAACTTGGCATGAGCCCTGGAGATTTAACGCCAACAAGCATAGTTTTGAATGATTTTGCTGGAAATCCTTCGGATACCAAAGGATGTGTACATGTAGATCTGATGATTGGATCTAAGATTCTGCTTACAACCTTCTTTGTTATTGAAGGCAAAGGGGCATACAGCTTGTTACTTGGAAGGGATTGGATCCATGCGAATTGCTGTATTCCATCTACTATGCATCAGCAGCTTATTCAGTGGATAGATGATGAAGTGGAAATTGTCCCAGCAGATGATTCAATTAGCGTGGCTAATGTGGAACCAGCCTTCTGGGAATATCAAGGCATAGATTGTTTCTCAGGTAAGGACTGGGGAGAAGGTCCTGTTGAGCCAGTCAGCAGTGATCAACAGCCGATCGAAGCAGTCGGCTCTTTTAGTAATTTTTAATGGATAATCCAATCGATGGGACTGATGGGAAGCTAGGACGTGGATTTGTGTCGGCTAATAAATTAGAAGAAGTAGACATTGGAGACGGTGACAAACCAAGGCCGATGTTCATCAGTGCTAGCTTGGATTCAGTTTTCAGAGGAAAGTTGATTGAGTTGTTAAAAGAATACAAAGATTGCTTTGCTTGGGATTATTCGGAGATGCCTGGTTTAGATCGTTCCATTGTTGAGCATCGATTGCCGATCAAGCCTGGTTATAAACCTTACAAGCAACCACCCCGGAAAATCTACAAAGATGAAGTGTTGACCGATGTGAAGAAAGAAGTGGAAAGATTAATAGCAGCAAATTTTATTCGGCCATGCAGATATGCAGAATGGATCTCTAATATTGTTCCTGTGTACAAGAAAAATGGGAAGATGAGAGTTTGCATAGACTTTAGAGATCTGAACAGAGCTACACCCATGGATGGATATCCAATGCCTATTGCTGACTCGTTGGTTGATGCTGCTGCTGGATATAAAGTGATTAGTTTCATGGATGGTAATGCAGGGTACAATCAAATTTTTATGGCGTTGGAAGATATAGCGAAAACAGCTTTCAGATGTCCAGGACATATAGGGTTGTTTGAATGGGTTGTCATGACGTTTGGTTTGAAGAATGCTGGTGCAACTTATCAGAGAGCTATGAATTATATTTTTCATGAGTTGATCGGCAAGATTGTGGAGATATATATCGATGATATTGTGATTAAGTCATTGGGTCATGAAGCACATTTGGCCGACATAAGGAAAACCCTAGAGTGCACTAGGAAACATGGGCTCAAGATGAACCCAAATAAATGTGCTTTTGGAGTTTCGGCAGGAGAATTTCTGGGATTTCTGGTGCATGAAGGAGGAATAGGAGTTGGCAAGAAAAGTATGAAAACCATTGATGAAGTTGTTCCTCCAACTAATCTTAAGGAATTACAGTCATTACTTGGCAAGATCAATTTCGTAAGAAGATTCATATCGAACTTATCACAAAAGGTGTTGCCTTTCTCTTCACTGCTAAAAGTCAAGAAGGATCAGAAGTTTGTATGGGGTGACGAACAACAAAAGGCTTTCGACGAGATTAAGGAATACATGAAAAAACCACCAGTATTGGTACCTCCACAGCTAAACAAGCCTTTTAAGTTGTACGTGGCGGCCGATGCCCAAACTATTGGATCGGCCCTCATACAAGAATTTGAGGGAAAGGAGAGGGTAGTTGCATACCTTAGCCGGAAATTGCTTGATCTCAAAACGAGGTATTCGGCTACCGAGAAACTTTGTTTATGTGTTTACTACTCCTGTACAAAATTTCGGCACTACTTGTTACATGCCGAATGCATTGTGTATTCAAAATTTGATGTGATAAAGCACATGTTGTCTATGCCGATTTTGAACGGAAGGATTGGCAAATGGATTTTAGCTTTGTCTGAATTTGAGTTAAGGTTTGAATCGGCGAAAGCTGTTAAAGGACAGATTATTGCTGACTTCATTACTGAACATCGCGATTCATCAACTAATTTGCTTGAAATTACTCCTTGGGTATTATTCTTCGATGGATCTTCATGTGACAAAGGTGGTGGAGTAGGTATTTTGTTAATTTCGCCAAGAGGAGAGGTATTTGAATTTGCTATTCCTATTCAACCTACTGTCACTAATAATCAAGCCGAATATGAGGCGTTGCTTAGAGGACTTCAATACTTGAGAGAAGCAAAGGCCATTGTAGTTGAAATTTTTGGGGATTCAGAATTAGTCATAAGGCAACTAAATGGCGAATATGAGTGCAGAAACGATATCTTAAGGAATTACTATGAGGAATGCAAGCAAATCTTAAAGGAGTTTCAGTCAGTAATTCTGCGGCATATTCCTAGGAGAGACAATGGAGAGGCGAACAGATTAGCCCAAAGTGCTTCGGGTTATAAAGAGCTTCAAGAAGTTTTTGCTAATGATGTATATGCTTTCGGGAGTAATCTAGCAGAAGATGATTGGAGAAAAGAAATTGTTGATTATTTGGAGAATCCATCCCGAAAGGTTTCTAGAAAGCTCAGGTATAAAGCTTTAAAGTTTGTTCTTCTTGATGATAATTTATATTATAAATCCTTGGATGGGGTGCTGTTACATTGCTTAAATCAAGAAGAAGCAAAAAGGCTGATAAGTGAAGTGCATGATGGGCTGTGTGGAGCACATCAATCGGCTTACCGAATGAAATGGGTTATTAGGAGAACTGGGTACTATTGGCCCACAATGCTAGAAGACTGCTTTGAATATTACAAGGGATGCCAAGATTGCCAGAGATTTGGAAACATTCAGAGAGTTCCAGCATCGGTCCTGAATCCTATTATCAAGCCATGGCCATTCAGAGGATGGGGAATAGATTTGATTGGCCAAATAAATCCTCCATCTAGCAAGGGGCATAAGTTTGTGCTTTTGGCAACCGATTATTTTACTAAGTGGGTTGAGGCGATTCCATTAAAGAAGGTGACATCAGAAAATATGGTTGAATTTGTTAAAGAACATATCATTTACAGATTTGGAATTCCTCAAACAATCACCACAGATCAAGGAACTCAGTTTACATCCTCAGAGTTTAGAAATTTTGCTGAAAGTACGGGCATCAAATTGTTGAATTCTTCTCCTTATTATGCCCAAGCTAACGGTCAGGCAGAGGCTTCTAACAAGATTATGATTAAAATTATACAGAAGAAGATTGATCAGAAGCCAAGAAAGTGGCATTCGGTATTAAATGAGGCTTTATGGGCTTACCGAATGGCTCCACATGGAGCTACACAGACGTCTCCTTATGAATTGGTATATGGACATCATGCTATCTTGCCATGGGAGATGCAGTCAGACTCAAGGAGAATAAAGTTGCAAAAAGATTTAAGTTCTAAAGATTATAATGATTTAATGATGGACGAATTAGAAGATTTGCATATGATTCGTCTTAGGGCCTTGGAAAATGTTGAGAAAAATAAAATGCGAGTTGCTAAATATTACAACAAGAAGGTGAAGGTCAAGCAATTTGCAGAAGGAGATTTGGTTTGGAAAGGAATATTGCCGATTGGAACTAAATACAGTGCATTCGGTAAGTGGTCTCCAAACTGGGAAGGTCCTTTCAGAGTGGTCAGATGCGTGCCTGGAAATGCATATATCTTGAAAACTTTGCTAGGAGAAGAGTTTACTGCTGCTATCAATGGGAGATACTTGAAGAAATATTATCCTAGTGTTGAGGTTGATCGCTGATTGAAATATTCAATGCCAGGACAACTGAAACAGCCGGCATTCGGGAATGAGCCGCCTTCAGAACAAATACCAACAGAAGGAAAATGGCCAATACCAGAATGTATTGCCTTTAGTACAAATATTTTGCATCATGAGTTTGACCAAGTTATCACAAAAAAGATTGCAAAAAGATAAGTTTTATTGCCGAAATTCCATAATCCCTAGTACAAACTAATGGAACAGCTTGTTCAGAACAGACTGGGGATGAATGGAATCGGCAATGGCGACGCCATGAGCATCAAGGCGATCTATGGAGGCCTCAATATCGTCGATCTCCTCCGGATTGCCATTGGCAAAGCCGGGCGGTAGCCTGGAATAGTCAGTGCCAGTGTGCGTCGACATGGCGACTAGGCCTGCGGCAGTGCCCAGATGGATGCCGTGTAAGGCCACCTCATCGATACGGCCTGCCACTGCACCGAGGCGAGCTTCTGGCGTGTCCCCAGGAGCATTCACCTTGTTTGCCAAAGACTCAACCAACGTCTTCAGCTGATCGAGTTCGGCGTCGCGATCTGTAGGATTACGAAGCAACGGCGGGTTAGTCCAAGGTCAGATTGAAGTTAAGCGAACCGCAGAAATTACCGTCGATGGTCTCGAGCAGCTGCTTGCGCTGGTGTTGCCACTCTAGATCTGCGATCCCGGCTTGTTTGGAGATGACCTCCAGCTCACGCCGAGTGTCGTCACGCTCCTGCTTGAATCGGCGGGCATCGCTATCTGAGTAGGGCAGACCCAGTTGGGCCTGGGGGATCGGCTAGATGACTCCGAAGAATCACCCGCTGCAGCCAGAGCCGCAGTCAAGGCAGTAACGGGGTTCCATTGGATGAGCCTGAAAACACAAAGAAAGTTGAGGATAAGGCAAAATCTGGAGGAAAGAATAAGGAGAGGCAGACAGTCATCACCTCCGACGAGCACTAGCGCGGCTCCCTTCAGCTTCGTCGACGGCCGGGCGTCTTCCGTTGTTGTTGGCCATTGGGGTTTTCTGGAGATTACTGTGCTCGAAGAAGAGGGGACTCAGGCTAGCAGAAAGCTTGGAAGACGGAGGATTTGATAAAAGATTAGGAGCGCTCAAGGTTCTTATTTATGGAATTAACGAAGAGATCGTGGCCGAAGATTGTGGTGCATATCCCAAAGAGTTCGGAAGGTGGAAAAGGATTTTCCAATCGGTCGATTTCCATGTCGTTTGGGATTCTTACCGAGTCGTATTCAGTTTTGACTGAATGAGATTCGGCTATGTCGTGTTTGAAGCGTTTTCGGGTCTGACACTGTTATAGCCAGCTTTGCCGAATGAGATAAGAAATGACAAGATTGCAGGATTGATAAAGCATTCGGCTATCAACTGTTTGTTACAATTACAAGCCCAAGTACTTTGAGATTACATTTTTAGCATATGATATCATATTGCTAATACTCTCTAATAAGTTTTTATCAGCTTCTTGGGTTTTAGCCAGAGCAGCAAGCTTTGCCTTGAGTTGTTTTTCTTCGGTCAGAGCTGCTGAAGCTTCCTTTCGTATCTTCTCTGTTAATTTGGGAAACTCAGCCATCTTCTTCTCATCAGCTTCAATTTCGGCCGATAGATCTCTCAATTCGGCTTCGAGTGCAGCTTTTCTGGCCTTCTTCTTTTCAAGTTCAGATTCTAATCTGATCAGTAATTCTTTGCTGTTCTGAGCTTGAGTATGCAGGTCTTTCACAGATTGTTTGACTGTGGATCTCCTCTGTTCCAGAGCTGGTTGAGAAGATTGGTTTTTTAGAGCCTGCTTTACTGCGGCGTATTGTTGATCCAAATGAGAAACTGGTTCCAAAGAAGTTTTGATATCATCAGGGAGTTCTTGGTCAATGGATTCCAGTACATCCATTAAGAGATCAGCATCTTTGACTTGATCTTGGATACTCTTGTGCAGCAAAGCAAGGATATCTTTCAGCTTTGTTTGATTTTCTTCTGACAGAGTTTGGCCAGAAGATGTTTCTTCCCCTTGTTCGGCAACCAAGTCGTCCACAACAAAAGAATAGCTTGATGATGAGATGGATTTCTCCTAAAAAAAAGGGGGGGGTCTTGCCGAATTAGTAATAATCCGCTGAGAAAAAGGGTAGAGAAAGTTGAATGATTTTGTTTACCTCGTTCCTGACTTCCTGAATGGGGGAAGGAAGCCTCTCAGGCTCAATGGGAGGATTCTGTGTATCTTGCTGAGGAGAAGCTGGAAGATTTCTTGGCGAGGATAATGCTTCTGATTGAGGAAGAAGTTGCAAAGCTAAAGATGAATCGTGATGAGAAGGGGAGCTCTCCAAGATTGGATCCATTGAGGATTGTTCTGCAGTTAACAAGAGATGAGTGCCGATGAAAAAGAAGTTAAGAGGATAAAGTGGTAGAATTTTACCAGTCAATGAAGCATCGGCAAGATCTGTACTGATTGCTAGTTGCTGTTCTCTGACCTGAAACCAAGAAGAGATAAAGCTGAGCAAAATACCAATGGCATTATGATCAAAGGGAGAAGGCTCTGACCTTGATAACTTTTTTGCTGCTTGTTCTTTTCTTCTTTACAACTAAGGGAGCAGTTAAAGAAAGGGTTTTCCTCTTGACAGATGATGGTCTAGTAAGTATTGGATCTAGAGAAGCCTGTCTAGCCATCAGTTGAGCCAAGGTAGGAGATTGGTGCCCCAAAGCAGATATTGGGCCTGCAGCTTTGTACAAGATCGCCCTGGCAAGAGGGGCAGGTGTTATATCCTGCAAAATGACAGAATCAGAATCAATCGGGGTTAATATCATTAAGACAGATGAAGGGATAAGCGTATTACCTCTGAAGTTGGCTGATAATCGGGCATTAACTCGAAGCAGAAGGGATGGATTGGCATGTTGAAGATATGATCATGAAGTTCTTGCCACCAGAGAGTGAAAGAAGGATGGGCAGATATTATTGGCACAAAAGGATCAGGTGCATAGATGGTTCCGCAGCATTTATAAGTAAAAATCCTTCTTGTCTCTGTGGAATCCTTGACAATCTCCCTAGGCTTGAGGAATTCGTGGAGAAATAGCCTAGGGGGCACTTGGCCACATCCCAACTGTCTAGCCATCATATTTGGCTGATAATATTCGTAAGTGCTTTGAACCAGCCTTCCTCCACAGAATTCGGCTGGCAGGATGCAGGGCTGGATGAAGGCATTGAAGATCGCTATAGATTGTACATCAGTGCATCCAGTTTCAAAGCTGAATTCGCAAGGGAGAGTGAGGTTGTCATTGTCCAGATATGGGAACCAAAGAGGATGAGCAAAGCCTTTGAAGAAGAGCTCAAACAGTTCACCGATGTTCTTGTTGATAGATACAGTGGAGGCAGCTTCTCCATAGGTTTGACAACCTTTGGTTCTCCGGGTTTCTCCTTCTTTGTAATTAATTGAAGGAAAGTCTCGGCTGTTGAGATCAATAGCGACGATTTGATGCATGTACAACTGCAGCCACATTTGGACAAACCACCAAGGACCATTGACACAGGGGATTTTCTTGCTGGTATGCATCAGATGGGTGGTTTGATTGAGCATATGGTAGACACTTCCCAGGAGGTATTTCCCAAGTGGAATGAGTTTTCCGGCAGCCAGCTCTTCAGCCATCATGATATGATTTAGGGTTGGCTCATTGGCTTTGCCACAGAAGACTGATCTGCATAGCCACATGTTCAGGAAGGCTCTATATTCGACATCGGTCAAAGGGCCATCAGACATGTGGTTCTGGATGTATCTCTTGTATCCAACCCCTGTTTTTACTCCTGTCTACTTGGAGGAACCTTTGTGGTCATATGGATATATAGTTCCTGTAACACTCAGGCCGGTCATCATGTAGACATCGGCCAAAGTGGGAGACATTGGGCCATGACCGAAGAGAAAAGCATTTGCACCATTGGACCAAAAGTGGCAAGCTGCAATCAGAAGGTTCTCGTTCTTTGGTGTTTCGGCTAGTGACAGCTCCAGGCAATGAGAAATACGCAGATGGTCCCAGTTCTGTGTTTGGGGGCTTTTGTCATCAGATATCCTTTTGTACCAATTTCTCCAGCCGGCAATTGGGGGCAAAGGCCAGTTCTTGAAGGCGTCTTGCCACTCATGAGGTTTTGTCAATGAAATCTTGAAAGGAACCCTCTGAGATTCGGCCGCAATGAGTTCGGAAGGATCTGAATTCCCTACAGGGCCGAGGAAGTAGGATGGAGCTTTTTCCTCAACGGGGATAAGGATTTCGGCAGCTAGGGCCTATCAAGAATGGAAAGAGATGAGAAGAAATTTAAGATGCAAATCGAAAGAGGAATACCGAATGTGCTTGAGGGGATTGAAGTTTACCTGGAGGGCAAGATCTTGGTTCGCCATTTGAAGATTGAATCTTGAAAGTCGATAACCCAGGGTTCGGATCTGGGCGAGAGCTCTGAAGGTTCAAAAGGAGAAGCGGATGTCGAGCAGAGCTAACTTGGGAATGTTGAGTGCTTCTGGTCAATTCCGAAATAAAATTATCTTTTATCCCGAAATTGAAGGGGCATGTGTTGACACCAAAAATTGGCACCAGGAGGAGGCTGACATGTGGGCCGGATTCGTTGAAAAGATATCATTCGGCAAAGGAGTTTTTCCCCAGAGCATTCGGTAAAGACGTTCTGCGGTCGGGAACGCATTGTCATTCGGCAAGAAAACTGTTCCGTAGGAGGCATTCGGGAGTGCATGATGACGTGGATCAAGTGTAAGGAAAAGGCTGGTTTAACTTCGAATGCAAGACGGATACGGTGCCCCGGCGTTTATCTTTTTTAGGAAATAAATAATGTAATCGTAATCAATTAGGAGTCGTGTCGAAACCTGGGTATAAATATAAACCCATGGTGATTGTAAAAGGAGAGTTCAATCAATCATACAACAAACCGGCCCCGTGCCAACTTCGAGTCCTTTAGTCGAGTCGTCGAGTTCTTCGAGAGGAATCATCGATCCGTCGACCTCCGTAAGTACCGGCAACCCTGCACCATGCCTAGTATCATGCGGTGGATTTAGGCTTTGGTTCAGGAAGGTTCCATTGTTAGATCATGAGCCATGCAGTGGGCTAAGTTTTAGCTTGGAATAAGTTATCGGTTCTATTGGATTTTGGCAAGATCTGATAGATCCATTAAGTTACCATGTGTTGCTCTGGATTTTACCTTTATGTTTAATTCATTACGACACTCTTTTGCCCAGTCTAGGTTGATTAGATTCGGTTTTATCTCATAATGCACTGCGTTTCCATAGCCGAATTCGAAGTCAATCTAGATTGCCACGTGTTGCGGGTTCAAGCTCGTTGGTCTTGTGTAGGTCTTGACAGAACCGGGTATCATGCGGTAGATGCAGGTTTTTGGGTCATCTTAGAGCTAATCATCCGGTGGATTAGAATTCGATTCGATCTGATAGATCTATCATCATCAACGGAGCATGTTCCTTCTTCACGGAACCCGATTCGGCTATATAGCTGTATTCGGCAGTGTCGCCACGAGTGAAACATGTTCATGGTTTTGTTTTAAATAAAGAATGCTTTTAGCCTTCCATGTTTAGAGTCGTATCATGCGGTGGATTGATCTATTCTTGGTTGGTGGTGTGATTCCAAGCAAGTCGTATCATGCGGTGGATTAACTTGCTTGTTTCATGCTCGACGGGTTGAAAAGTACCTAGACATGCGGTAGACTGGTGCTTTTAATCTATGCATTCTTGTTTATTATGAAATTATGGTCATGTTTTCGCCCTTTTATTTATTCATCATGCTTTGTTCCTCGTTAATCGGTTATGAATATATGTTACAATGTTTATTCAGTCGAATACCGATCTTTCGTCATGCTTACGTCACGCATTCGGCAGTGCGCTTTCCTGCATGCTTTGCCGATTGCCGAATGATGCTTTAAACACCGACAGATAGCTTCTCTATAGCTATATGTCGTTCGAAACTGGCTCCGTTGCCGCAAATATGGAACTATCTGGTATTACCCGGTACGTTCCAGGTGTTATCTAAGCATCTTTTCTCCCTTTGTCAGTTTCAGGAAAATTGACTGGCACGCTTTCGGATTCAAACGCTCGGGCCACGTGTGAAGCTAGCTAATTCGGCTTGCTGTGTGCTTGGCGTGAGGTGCGGATTTTACGTCAACATCTGCCTGTCCACAACTGATATGGTGTTGTAGGTACTGACTTAGTAGGTACTTTGTTTAAGATATGAGTGAAGGTCTTCAATGCCTCCATCCACAAATTTATTGGCAAGGTGGAATAACTTAACATACTTCTAACCATATCCATTAAGGTACGATTCCTTCTTTCAACTACTCCATTTTGCTAAGGCTCACCCGGTGTACTATACTGGGCAACTATGATGTTTTCCTGTAATTACCTTGCAAAAGGTTCAGGAGCTTGGCTGAACAGGGTGTGTCGACCGTAGTACTCCTCTCCATGGTCGGATCTTACTACTTTTATCTTTAAGTTGTGCTGATTTTCTACTTCAGCCATAAATATCTTGAATTTATCCAACGCCTCTGACTTTTCTTTGATTGGATAAATATAGCCATAGCAAGAATAATCATCTGTGAACGTAATGAAATAATCATATGTGAACGTAATGAATGAACCAAAGCCATCCACAGATGTCACAGAAAATGGACCACAAATATCCATGTGAATAATCTATAACAATCATGTGCTTCGCTTTGCACCTTTCTTTATCTACTTAACAAACTTGCCTTTTATGCAATCTATGCATTGTTCTAAATCTGAAAATTCTAAGGGTGGAAGAATTGATTCTTTTACTAAACGTTTCATTCTTCCCCTTGAAATATGGCCCAAACGACAGTGCCATAATTTTGAAGATACGCTATCAACTCTCTTCCACTTTCTGTTTGTAGACGAGGAAACATTCTCTGTCTCTCACACATTCTCATCGCATACATTCACAGAATCACGCATAGATAACATATAGAGCTGGTCTTGTCGGATGGGAAAACCCACACAAACTTTATTGTACTCAATCAAACATTGTTTATCATCAAAATGGCACTTAAAACCATCATCTGCTAAGGGTGAAACTGAAATTAAATTTCTATTCAAAGAAGGCACGTAGAGGACATCGTGCAGCTGAAGCGTGAAGCCATCATGTAGCCATAATGGGAGTTCTCCTATGGCCTCCATGTCAGCCTCGACTCCATTAGCAATTTGCATGCTTCTTGCGCCTCTTTGAAGGGTCCGACTCGAATGGAATCCTTGCATAGAATTAGCAAGATAAATAGTTGCACTTGAATCAATCCACCATGTGGACTATGAATAACTTAAATACAAGGATTCATCTACAAACGTAATTAAATCCTCACCATTTGTCCACATGTGCTTCAGCCGCTTAGGACAATCCTTCTGCCTGTTGCCTTCTTCCTTGCACCACAGGCACTGGTCCTTTCCAACTGCTTTCTTGGGCTTAGACTGATCATAAGGAACGAGGGCTTTCCCCAGAGACTTAGTAGGAGCATTTGAGGGACCACTTTCATGCTGGTGCTTCGCTTTGTAGCCTTTGCTACCAAAACTCCTATTCTTGTTGCCATGTTGCGCGAAAGAGATAGAACCACCATTCTATGCCTTGAGCCTTTCTTCCTCTTGCTGACACATTGACATGAGCTTGTGCAAGTCCCACTGGAGTGCAAGGTGTTGTAGTTCACTGCCAGCATCGCAAAATCAGACGACGGCGACTTAAAAACCAAGTGAACTAGGAACTAATCTGGCAAACCCATCTCCATGTTGTGAAGCTTGCCATTCATGTTGGTCATCTTTAAGATGTGGTCTTTAACGCCACCTCCACTGTACTTCATAGTGGTGACCTTTTCGATCAAGGTACTGGCATAAGTCTTGGAGTGCGTACGATGTTGTCTCTTGAGTATTGCCAAAAATTCAGCAGCAGTGTGCAACTCCATCAGCATTCTTTTCAGGGATTGAAGCCCTGATAACCTCAGACATCTTTGTCTTCATGATCTTCAAGAACTTTTTGTTGTTGAGCTGCCACTTGGCCCTCTCCAGGTCACGCTCAGCAATCCTATCAGCATGGGCTCTCACGCTTGGAATGCTGGTGCAACCTCATCAGCTACCCTCACCACTGGCCCGAGACGATCAGGACAGGGTGTAGTCAACATTGTGTCAAGCTCCAGCAGCATAAGGGCACAGTCTAACTAATTGCGCCACTCATTGTAGTTGCTTCCAACCAACTCAGGAATGGAGCTAAGGTAGCCCGGTCCTGAAATTGATAATTCAAAATTGGTGAGAACATAAAACATCATAAATGTTGCATGTATCAATTTAACTTTGGTCAAAATCAACACATACAACAACCCTCTACATCAATTCTATATCACCTTTGGGCAGAAAAATACAATTAATACATGAAAACTTTAAACAATCTGTTTATAATATTGTAATTATCAGCTTTGGTCAGAAAGTAACAATATCATAAAAAATACTTTAAATTTCATTCTCCTTCTCTAATTAAATATCCCTTTGGTTCAATCTAACTAGAGAATAACTTCGCAGCGGAAAACTCATATAAATGCACATGAACAGTAGCAAAACTCTCTAATTTACTCTCTGAAAAATTATTCCTTTGGTTCAAATTTAACCAGAGTTAAAATTCTCCTGAAAGTTTGACTAAAAACAAGCCAAAACAATTGAAAAACGCTACTATGCATGAACTTCGTATTTGGCCCGCAACCGAAAACGGCCCATGACCAAGTTTTCTTTTCTCACCCGCGCGGCCCAGCTCACTGCGCTTCTCGCTCAATGCGGCTCGACCCAGCAGACTCACTCGCGGCCCATTTATTCCTTGACGCCAGCGCGCCCCGCTCGCTTCCAGCTGGGCTCGACCCGACTCGCTTTTGCGCGGCGCGGTGGCTCACTGGGCTCGGGGCCCAGCAGCCAATGGCTGGGCCGCTGAATCGGCGCACGCCAGCGCGGCTCCCCCGGCCCCCGTCTGGATCTCAGCCGTTCAAGCGCATCCGACGGTCAGGTGTGAGTTTCGGCTGGAATAAAAAATGGCTCACAGCCGGTGTGCCCCAAAACCCTAGGTCATTTGATCCCGGCTTGCACAACTCGCAGTCCCTCTCGCGAGGGCCGGTGCTCTGCATTGCACCACCGCGCCTCTACCATGGCCGGCGGCCTCATGCCGCTGCGCCGTCGCACCATGGCTGGTAAGTCATGGCCGCGCGGCCTCCTTCCCTTTCCCTTTCTTCTCTGTTCTTCTCTCCCACGTCTCGCGAGATCCAGAGCCATGGTAGCTCAGAAAGAAGATGGCACCGCTGCGGGCCCCCTCGCCAGTGCGTGTGCACCTGCGGGTGCTCGCGCCGCCGTTGTTGGGCTCCGTGGTGGTGCTCGTTGCTCGCGTGGTGAAGACCATAAGGTTATTTAGGGTAAGGGTTAGCTCTTTTTGGTTCGACTCACTTGAATCGTTGATTTTTCGCGTTAATGTGAATCAAGATCAACGCTATTTGCAGTGTTTCCTACCCCTAACCTCTTCGATTTGGGTCTTTCTATTCTAAAACTAACACTGCCTTCCCTGAAAACTTAGATCTATTGACTAATAGGCAACTGATACCATTGATAGACTCAAAAGAAGGATCTTCGACGGTAGACCTATTGGGGAACAAACTTTTAATACAAAAGATTTGATCTTGAACCTAGATCTACAACACTAACACTACTCCAACACTAACACTTACACTAACAGAGAGTGTAGGGTCACAGACCATTGGCGGGAGCGGGTGTAGGTGCAGCAGGGGCGGCCATCTCATCGGTCGGCAAAGCAGGAGCGTCGTCGGCTTGATGTAGATGTTGTAGAGGGGCCGCCTGCTCAGTGAGGGAGGCGAGGTCATCGTCGATCTGGGCGATGAAATCTCGCACTCGTGATGAAGGTGGATGGCTGCGGTGGAGGAGGAGCTTCCTGCCACTCCAGTGCTCCCTTGGGTCACTTAGGGTTTGTAGGTGGGCCGTGTGACAGTGTAGTGAACCTCGTACTGTGTGCCATGACCCCTAACTCCTCTATATAGAACTATGCGACGAGGGCCCACCAACCATGGCTAGGGTTGGGTCCCCCGACTAGGGCGCGGGATCGAGGCCATAACCCATTACGGCCTTTGGGCCATAACCCGTTACAGCGTAACGGTGCAGAGATCGAACTAACACTATGGTGTTTGGGACCTTGCGTGCGGCGGCCATGGCTCATGGCTCTGGACAGTGACGTTCGTCTGTGGAGCTTAGGCGGCTTGGGGCCGGTGGAATCATAGGTGGTCACGGTGGTGCTCGCAGGTGGTGTGCTGGTCTGGCGCATGCGGTTGACTTCGGGCCTGTAACAGCATTCAGTCTCTTCGTGTGTATGATGACAGTGTGGTATAGGATCTGCTTAGTCAATTTCAAGTGCTATGGCTTTTTAGGCCTGGTTTACTTCCAAAGTTTGGCATGCCAAACTTGGCATTTTGCCATTAATGCATTACTGTAGCATTTCGTTTGTATTTATGAATAATTGTCCAAACATTGATTAATTAGGCTCAAAATGTTCATCTCGCAAAGTACAACAAAACTATGCAATTAGTTTTTGATTTCATCTACATTTAGTAATCCATGCATGTGCCAACATTTCGATGTGACAGGAATCTTCTTTTTGCATAGTGGAATTTGGGGCCAAATTTGGGGAACTAAACAAGGCCTTAGTGTTTGATGACATGCTTCATCAGCTCTTAGGGCTTCGTTGTAGTGGGCAGGGGGATCGACACTAGCGAAAGCCATGTCGGTCTTAGTGCTAGGTTCAACGCCGACATCTATGGGCGTCATTCTCCTCCTCTGAGGCACCATCATTATGTCCCTATTCCATCCATCATTCTATTTTCAAGTGAAAACATTGTCCCGATTTTTGGGTGGGTCACGGAGATGGCTATCATCATGTTCTTAGTGAATGCGTCACCTTGGAGGCTTTTAGGGTTTAGAGGGGCTGCCTGCTCGGCGAGGCGAGGTCGTCGTCGATCTGGGTGATGAAACCTCGCGCGCGTGACGAAGGTGGACGGCTGCGGTGGCGAAGGAGCTTCCCGCCGCTCCAGTGCTCGCTCGGGTTGGTTAGGGTTTGTAGGTGGAGCGTGTGGCAGCGTAGTGAACCTCATATGGTGTGCCATGGCCCCTACCTCCTCTATATAGCACTGTGCGATGGGGGCCCACCAACCGTGGCTAGGGTTGGGCGCCCTCGACTATGGCGCGGGATCGAGCCCATTACGGCCCAAAGGCCGTAACGGTGCAGGGATCAAACTAACACTATGGTGTTTGGGACCTTGCGTGTGGCAGCAATGGCTCGTGGCTCCAGACGACGACGTTCATCTGTGGAGCTTAGGCGGCTTGGGGCCGGTGCAGTTATATGTGGTCACGGTTGTGCTCGCAGGTGGTGTGCTGGTCTGGCGCATGCGGTTGACTTCGGGCTGTAACAACATTCAGTGTCTTCGTGTGTACGGTGACGGTGCGGTATAGGATGTGCTTCGTCAATTTCAGGTGCTATGGCTTTTTAGGCCTTGTTTAGTTCCAAAGTTTGGCATGCCAAACTTAGCATAGCATTTCGTTTGTATTTGTGAATAATATCCAAACATTGATTAATTAGGCTCAAAATGTTCGTCTCACAAAGTACAACAAAACTGTGCAATTAGTTTTTGATTTCATCTACATTTAGTACTCCATGCATGTGCCAATATTTTGATGTGATGGGAATCTTCTTTTTGTATAGTGGAATTTGGGGCCAAATTTGGGGAACTAAACAAGGCCTTAGTGTTTGATGACATTCTTTGTCAGCTCTTAGGGCTTCGTTGTAGTGGGCAGGGGGATCGACAATAGCAAAAGCCATGTCGGTCTTAGTGCTGGGTTCAACGCCGACATCTTTGGGCGTCATTCTCCTCCTCTGAGGCACCATCATTATGTCCCCATTCCATCCATCCATCATTCTATTTCAAGTGAAAACTTTGTCGGGTGGGTCACGGAGACGGCTATAATCATGTTCTTATTGAATGCGTCACCTTGGAGGCTTTTTGGATGGTGATGTACTGTCACCTTGGCGGGTATTGGCATCTAGCTTTTTCAGACCATCCTCTGTGGATGGACGTGAGGCTGTTATTAGTTGGGGTTTTAGTTTGGTGGTCAAAGCTTCAACCAGCAAATGGAGATGTTTACTCTTCATCAATGTTAAATTGGCTCAAGCTCCAGTCCATCATGTTATAGTGAAGATGCTTCTTTGGAGTCGACCTTACAGAGCTGCAAAAAAGGATTATTATATGTCTGTGCTAGAGATTTTGGATTTTTTTTCTTCTCCTTTTATTTGCTTTTAAATGTATATTGTCGACTTTTGGTGTCTTGGGTATATGTTTCTAAGAATATGTGCCTATCCTTTTTTTTTGAAAAGGGAAGTTTTATTAATTTCAAGAACGTTACATCAAGGTGATACAACCGGACTTGAAATCCTCCCGGCCTCTGCCTACCGGCACACAACCAAAGAAAAAAAGAAAGAAAGAATGAGCAGACACTCTAGTGACCATCAATCCGCAGACCAGATTGCCACCCACGTGCCTGGGTAAAACACTCCTTGGCCACCAGCACCAAGCACTGAGGGGCCTGAACAACCAAGTCCTGTGTAGATGGGTTATGGAGGATAGCCCATGTATGAAGCCAATGTGTAATTGAGAAGATAACCTGCAAAAAAGAAGTATGGTTGTTTTCAAATATTATTGCATTTCTGCATAACCACAAACACCAACATGTTGCTGCAGCTCCAACCAAAATTACGTGTTTTATATTGGTACTAATACCCATCAGCCACGATCCGAACATGTCGGCCACGCTGCAGGCTTGTGAGATAGAACTTGCCACTTGGATGACAGCCCAGACCATTTGAGCAAACCGACAATAAAAAAATAGATGTTGTATTGTCTCATCTTGATGACAAAAACAACATTGTTTACCACCATGCCAATTACGCTTTGCTAAATTATCTTTTGTTAGTATAACTCCCCTACGCAAGTACCACAAAAAAATCTTGATCTTCAAGGGTAATTTTAATCTCCATAATCGTTTGTTGACATTAGGAACATCATTATGGATCAGAGCCAAGTAGTGTGATTTTACTGAGAACTCCCCATTCTGGTGTAAGTTCCATATAAAGTCATCTTCTTCCTGACTTAGCACAATATTGGCAATACGTGAAAGAAGTCTATTCCACATCAACAACTTGTTTCCAATGAGGTCTCTACGCCATGAGATGTTTGCCATATTATTGCCCAAGACTACTGCCGCTGTATCTTGCTTTCGACGAGCAATGTTATAAAGACTAGGGTATTGATCGCGCAGAGTCATATTCCCAAGCCACCTATCTTCCCAAAACCTTATCTGTGAGCCATCTTTGATAATAAAAGACCCAAAATGAAAGAAGTCACGCTTAACCTTCATTATGCTAGCCCAAAAGTGGGAATCACCACTTTTTCATTGAGCTTGGACTAATGGTTTAGAACCTAGATACTTATTGCGTAAAATTTGTTGCCAAGTAATCTGTTTTCAACAGCCGATAAAGCCATTTACTAAGTAAGGCTTTATTCTTAATTTCCAAATTATGGATCACTAGTCCACCTTGCTCTTTTGGTTGACACAGGATATCCCATTTGGCTAAGCGATATTTTTTTATGGTCATCACATTGCCTAAAGAAGCGTGACCTGAAATAATCCAATTTTTGAAGAACTCCCTTCAGAACCTCAAAAAAGGACATCATATACATGGGTAAGCTGCTAAGCACTGAATTTATCGGTGTCAGTCGACCCCCAGTAGACATGTTCTTGCCCTTCCAACTTCTAAGACATTTTTCAAATCGTTCTTCTACTTTTACCCAATCGGAATTCGATAGTTTCCTGAAGTGGATCAGGATCCCCAAATACCGCATTGGAAAAGTTCCTAGGTTACAACCAAATAATTCCATATATTGGGTCTCAAAGTTTTTTCTTCCCAAAACAAAATATTTCACTCTTATGAAAATTTATCTTCAAACCTGACAATTGTTCAAAGGCACAAAGCAAGAGCTTCATGTTTTGTGCCTTCTCTAAGTCGTGTTCCATGAAGAGGATGGTGTCAACAGCATACTATAAAATGGATAATCCTCCATCCACTAGATGAGGCGCCACACCACATACTTGGCCATTTTCTTTGGCTCTATTAATTAGAATGGCCAGCATATCTGCCACAATATTAAATAGAATAGGCGATAGGGGATCACCTTGTCGAAGACTTTTTTTAGTTTGAAAATAAGGTCCAACATCACCGTTAACATTGACTGCCACACTCCCTCCCGATATAAAAGACTGTACCCAAGATATCCATTTGGGTGAAAATCCTTTCATGCGAAGAGTTTGTGTTATGAATGGCTATTTAACCTTATCATAAGCCTTTTCAAAATCAATTTTAAATATGATTTCGCTCTTCTTTTTACGATGTAGTTCATGTACGATTTCATGCAAGATGACAACTCCCTCTAGGATGTTTCTTCCTCGCATGAAAGCCGTCTGGATGGGGCTGATTATACGGTCTACTACTGTGTTCATCCTAATAGTTGCCACTTTAGTGAATATTTTGAAACTCACATTAAGCAGACAAATTGGTCGGTATTGTTGGATACGATTTGCATCATGCACTTTTGGCAAGAGTGTCATGACTCCAAAATTGAGGTTGAATAGAGGAATTTCCCCATTATATAAATCATGAAACATTGCAGAAGATCTTCTTTGATGACATCCCAAAACGTTTGATAGAATTCAACTGGAAAACCATCAGGTCCTGGGGATTTATTATATTCCATGTCAAAAATTGCATACCGAATCTCCTTTTCTGTAAAAGGAGCCGTAAGGTATTCATTCTCGGTTGGATCAACCTGGGGAATATCATATATCCTATCCCTGTTCAGTGAGAAGGAGTTTTCCTCTGGAGGCCCCAATAGATATTTATAGAACTGGGTGATATATTTTTTCAATTCATTTTAACCCTCTACTTTCCCGTTATCATTTTCCAGGGAATAAATACGTTTCTTTCTTTGTTGTCCGTTGGCAACCATTTGAAAGTAACGTGTATTTCTATATCCTAGGAGCACATCTGTTACCGTGGCCCTCTGGAAATATCTAAGCTCTTCCTCACGAAGGAGGCTAGACAAGTCATCACGTGCTTGATCTAGTTGATTCCTTTCATAATCATTCAGCAGACGACTTTCTGCTGTTGTGTCTAATGTTGTTATGATCGACTGTAATGAGCGTTTTTTTCTCTTTATACGTTCCCTCAGAATGAGCAGCCCATCCCCTTAAATGTCTTCATAAAGCACCCATTTTTTTATTCCATCATTGGACAGAGTTTTGACCTTGCACAGGTTTACTCCAAATATCCACTACTCGATCATGGAAATCCTCGTGATGGAACCAGCTGAGTTCCATTTTGAACTGTTTTGCGATTCCCATATATGATGGACTGCCGGTATCTAGTAGTAATGGTGTATGATCTGATACACCCATGTCTAACGCCTGGACTGATACTAGGGGATATTTAAATTCCCATTCAGTCGTCATTAAAATCCTGTCTAGTTTTTAATAGGTTGGTTGTGGTAAGGAATTCGCCCAAGTAAACTGCCTTCCAGATAGATCGATTTTCCTAAGATCAAAGCTGTCAATGACTGCATTGAATAGAAACGGCCATCGACTGTTGAATCTGTTATTATTTATCTCCTTACTACTTCTTAAGATATTAAAATCTCCACCTGTCAAGGTTGGTAAAGGGTTCTGTTGACACGCAGTACTAGTTCAGACAAAAAAGAAGTTTTAAACTCCTCCTGAGCCAGACCATACACGGCCATCAGAATCTATTGGAAGTTGTCATTTTTATTGCGAAGATGGAACTTTATATAAAATTCCCCTTCCACAATTAGTGACAAATCCAATATGGTTGCATTAATACCAAGAAGGATGCCGCCTGAACGTCCACGAGGGGGTAAACAGTGCCATATAAAATCTGCTCCTGCTGAAAGGCGGGTAAGATTTTTTTTGGACATATCCTGTCTACCTGTTTCCATGATGGCAACAAAGTCTAAGTTATGATCCCTAGCTGCTTCGGAAATATAACAAAATTTAGCCAAGTCTGAAAGACCTCTGCTATTCCAAAAAAAATCTTTCAAGGTGACAAACTATTAATTGATTTTGTATTCCTTTTTTTTATTTTTTCTCCTTTTTAGACAATGACTTAGACTTACGCCCGGAAGCCCTAAGGTCACAAATTCTTGTGGCCAGGTCCGAGTCGTCTAGACCGATATCTGTTATTTCCCGAACTAAGTGGGAAAGGAGAAAGCTGTCATTTTCAGTTTCTTCATCATCACTTGTGAACGGGTTACTAACTTTTTCTATTCCTTGGCTGTGTGGCTTAGTAACCTTGGGAGCTACTGTAGTCCTGTCCACTGCCATCTTTTTAAGCGCATTGAAAGACAAGTTTATTTCATTGCTACTAGAACCCAGTGAAAAACCTATGTTACTCAGATTTGATATGCATCTATCTTTAGAAATGAGATTGGATGAATTATTACCTGGGGACATGGCATATGGTATCGAAGGCAAGAGTGGGTTTCCTTTGTTGACCCCCATCACCTTTGATTGGCCTGCACCATCTAGGTTCTTTGCAGCTGCACGCTTCATTGTCTTGCTAAGCATTTCCTCATCTGCCACAGAAATGCCATCAGGAGCATTAGTTATATTAGACCGTGCGCTACGCCATTTACTTTCAGCAAAAAAGAGCCTAACACAGGAGTACCATGTGCTTCCTGATGTGCATAGCTTGGTGTATTAGCCCCAGGTGTAACCTCCTGTCTGGGTGTCAAATTGGTCGCCGGACCGTCCATAGGCTGCACTCCTGGGCTTTTTGGACTAGAGGGAATGGACGAGCCCAACCCTTGTTCTGGAGTACTCTCGGCCTCCCCCGACCCAGCCATCAAAGACTGCTCAACCCAGCCTACGAATTTCACATGCTCATCGGCCCGGTCTGGGAACTGCACCGTGGATGCTTCACGCGCTGTTGCCTGCCAGCCTGCCAGCACTTTTGCCTCATGCGCCGAGCCACTAGGCGAAGCGTCGACCTTGGCCACTGCCAAAGCCTGCTTGAGTTCCTCAGGTCGGCCTAGCGAAGGTGATGAAGGGACACGACTCGCAGTTGATTCGGGGACAGAGTCGGACAGCCTATGCGGTATCTCTGATCTGCAGCCCCTGGATCCCGTGCATACTGCTGGGACCAAGTCCGCCCGAGAGAGCGCACACTCTTGTTTATTTCCTGAAAACGGAACAGAATTTGGTACTGAGATCATATTAGCCACAGTACTAAAATTTTGTGCACAAAAATTACCTTTGCATCCATTCTTTGATGGGATACTTGGTAATCTTGTCACTAGAATCGGAGGTAGATTTGAATCACCATTCATAACCAAAGGTTTCATCGGTGGGCAAGGACGATTTTTGCCGAGCAGTGTGATCGCAATGAGAGTTTGCATCGGTACCAGCCCTGAGGAATCCCTAGACAGTCCAGGTGCAGAAGGTTTGCCAAGAGCACTAGAACCACTCTTCATCTTCTTTGATGCATTCTCAAGATCCTTCTCACTTTGTCCACTGCCCTTGCCTTCACCAGAATCGTCCCGGTCCATGGGATCAGGTTCCTCATGAGGTGGTGGTGCTGGTAAGAAATCCTCCTTTTCCAGAGTGTAGGTAATGTGGTAGCCCTCTCTCTCAAACACGAGGTCAGTTCACTATGTAAAAAGAAGATTCCCGTCACATCAAAATGTCATAACATGTATGAAGTACTAAATGTAGATGAAATCAAAAACTAATTGCACAGTTTTGTTGTACTCTGTGAGACGAACATTTTGAGCCTAATTAATCAATTTTTGGATAATTTTTCACATATACAAACGAAATGCTACAGTGGCGTAATGATTACGAAGTAACCCCAAACCCCCAATTCCCCACCCCTATTCTCCGTCTAAACAAGGCCCGTTCGAAATTTGAACGTGTTGACACTCAAATTGGGCCAGAGGCCAAACCGGTCTGACCGGTTTGCCAAACCGGTCAGACCGGTTTCGTTCTGTAATTCGAGTAGGATTAGGATTCCGAGTTTAATTCCATATTGTAACCTATTCGAAAGGGGTAAGACTTCCCCGGCCTATAAATATAAAGGCTAGACGGCCGATTGAGGTATTCCCAATCGAATCAAACACTTTTATCTTCTATTTTTGTATCTCTCAAACCCTAATCTTTTCCAACCCCCATATTCTGTTCTTTGCTCGTCTCTACGGTGTTCAAAGGCGTTCTAGGTGGCCTGCCGACCCTAGAGCAACCCTAGATTAGCTCGAGCTCCGACGGGGTCCCTCCCGAGCTTGAGTTTCTAGGTCTTCACGACCTCCCGACCAAAAGCGGTCAGACCGGTTCTTAAGACCGGTCAGACCGGTTTGCCACGGGTGATCAGGAGTTGGCCGTTGTGACGGCTGTGCTGCGCGTTTGATCGATCTTCGAGTGTGTTGGCGCGTTTCTGTGTCAACATACTTTTTGGCGACTCCGCTGGGGAAAATTAATCTGGTGCCACAACCGATTCAATCTACTCCAATCATGTCTGGATCGACGTGCGACCTCGACAAGGACAACATCATCGCCGCGACGATGGAAGAGCTCACGGACGAGGAGCGGAAGCGGTACCTGATCGCTGAGGAGCACTTCAGGACGCAATTCCTGAAAGGCTTCAAGAAAGATCGCGGTGGCCTTGTCAAGAGGGTAGAGGAATTCGTCATGCCAGCTTTCAAGCTGGCAAACGACCAAGTTGAGGAACTTCCTAAGGTAACTGGCGAATCCTCTGATTTGATGCAGCAAATTACTCGCATGATGGATGATAAATTACTTGCTGCACAAACTGTTACTAGTGAGTTGATTGCTAATATGTCGGGTAATTCTGATAAGGGTAAAAATAATATAGAAATTAATGAATTACCTAACTCAACTCCTAGCTCATCAGGCATGCCAGAAAATGTTTTAGATCCTAATTTGGGCATGCCGATGAATTTCTATGCGGGACAAACACCTTACCCTAGTTCGGTCCACGAACCGGTCAGACCGGTTTGTACAACCGGTCAGACCGGTTTGGCCCCCTCTGGTGGTCAGACCGGTTCTATGGGTGCAGGAGCATCCGGTGCAATGGTTTTATCTAATACGGTTGCTTCTGGTCCTGTTTATACTATTCCACGTCCCGCAGTTGTTGGAAGTATACCCCACGGATCTGGCGCGTCTCACGGGCCGATTCCGAGTACTTCCCAAAGTTCAGTGTACCATGTTCCCCGTATTCCACAAAACAGAGGTGATGGGAACTATCAAGCCGAGTTAGCTAAGTTCAAAGAAGACATAGCAAATACACTTAGAACAAGGCTCGGGCTTGAATTGGGTAGTTCACGCTTATATCAGAAACCGTATCCGCCTGAATTTGATTTGGTTCCTTATCCTAATGGTTGGCGTGTTCCTGATTTTATTAAATTCAGTGGTGAAGATAATAGAACTCCTTGGGAACACATTAGTCAATATGTTTTGCAATTAGGAGAGGCATCATTTTATGAGGCATTGCGTATACGGTTGTTCTCATTATCTTTAACTGGAACTGCCTTTTCATGGTTTTCTTCGCTTGCTCCTAACTCTATTCAAAATTGGACTCAATTGGAGCGTAAAATTCATGATCATTTCTTTAGTGGAGAAAACGAAGCAAAATTATCTGATTTGACATCGGTTAAGCAAAGCCGAGAAGAATCGGTTCTCGATTATTTTAAAAGATTTAAGGATGTTAAGAACCGATGTTTCAATATAACTGTTTCTGAAAAGGATTTAGCAGATTTGGCTTTTGTAGGCTTACGGTCTCATTACAAAGAAAAACTAGAAGGTTCTGATTTTCTCACTATTAATCATTTGCAAATGAAGGCCATGAGTCTAGAGCTAAAATTTAAAAATGCAAAAGAATCTGCTAAACCCCATCGTTCGAATGTGCACATTGTTGATAATGATTCTGATTCTTCGGACGATGATAAAGAGATTTATACTGCTGAGTTTGTTTGGTCATCCAAAAGTAAACCTAGTTCTTGTCCTTCATTGAAGCCGATTCAGAAAAATCGGCAAGAAGAGAAATTTACTTTTGATGTAGCCAAATGTGATCATGTTTTTGATGAATTGCTTAAGAATGGCTTTATTAAACTTTCTCATGCAATTCCACCAGCCGATCAATTAAAAAATCGTACATATTGTAAGTGGCATAATTCTTTTTCTCATGCAACCAATGATTGCAATGTTTTTCGACGACGGGTACAATCGGCCCTTAATGAAGGTCGATTAGTGCTAGCTGAAATGCAAGTTGATAAGGCTCCTTTCCCTGTTCATACCTTGGATGTGAATACTAAAGTGTTGATTCGGCCGGAACAAGCCGATGGAGCTAAAGGTAAGAATGTGGTGATTGGAGATCCAAGGCCGGAAAAAGTCAATGACAAAGTTCCGGCCAGAACAGTGATGATTGGGAGGACTCTTGATGGTAAAGAGTCTCTGAAAACTACGATCAAAACATCAAGACCCGGGGGGCAAGGAAGTTCCTTGGAAGAAAATCGGTTCGCTAGCCAGGCGAAACTGGTCAGACTGGTTTTTCCAACCGGTCAGACCGGTTTGTCTCCAGACCGATCAAGGACCTTCAAGCCCAAGTGCCCGGAAGTGGGTACTTGGAAATTCAATGAGCCAAAGATTCAAGGGAGAGTTCTGAAGCAAGGACCTACTTTCTCTCAGCTCATGAACAAGTACACAAAGGCCGTTCAAGTTGATCGGCCAACAAAAAAGAGACAAAGGTCACCACAGCGATGGAACAGTCCTACAGATTATAAACGTCGTAGTGGTACTACTGGAAATTCGGTGCATAACCGATTAAGCTCATACCAGTCAGGTCGCTTGACCGCTTTCCAAAGCGGTCAGACCGGTTCTATGAACCGGTCAGACCGGTTTCGGTTTGAGCCAAATTTTCAAGCTCCTCCTAAGCAAGAGTACCGTATCAAGGAAAAGAAGGAGGATATGCAAGCCCAAGCCAATAATTTCATAAAAATTGGCGATATTCCAGTGGCTTTGCAAGACTTGGGTCAAAAGCCGACAGTCATTGGAGATTCGGCTCCTGTTCTAGTCCAAAGGCCGGTCATGTCTAATGATCTTAAGGCTAGCAAGGGCGTAAAGAAGATCTTTCAGCCGAGGTGGTGTCCTTCCGGTTTAAGTCACACACAAAAACGGAAGCTACAGCGCCTACGGAACAAAGAGAAGAGGGAGCAGGAAGCTGAGAAGCTGAGGGATGAGCACTTCAACAAGTACAGACCCATGATTCCTCAGAACAAGACCTGGCGAGTTGTGCAGCCAGCAGCACAACCGGTCAGACCGGTTTCAGAAACCGGTCAGACCGGTTCTGATCAGCCCACCGCTGCAGAAGCGGTCAGACCGGTTTCTGAAACCGGTCCGACCGGTTTGTTGACAGAGGCAGGGGCCAAAGCTACTTCAACCATCGATATTACTCCGCCAGTTCCTCCAGTGGTTGAAGATGAAGAATTAGTTGATTTTGAGCCTTCTCCAGAACGTGACAACATGGAAATTAATGTTGTATATTTATCTTCTGATTATTCTGTCGTGCCGGAGGAGGAAATCTCTCATCTTCAACTTGGGCCTCGAGATGCTGTGTTTCAGAAGCCTAGTGAATCAGAAAATCATCTCAAGGCTTTGTATATGAGAGGGCACATCAACGGGAAGCCAATTTCTCGTATGTTGGTTGATGGTGGAGCCATTGTGAATCTCATGCCATACTCTCTCTACAAGAAGATTGGCGGGAAAGATGAAGAGCTAATCAAGACAAACATGACGGTCAGTGGAGTCGGTGGAGGTGATCCCATTGGTGCCAAGGGGGTGGCTTCTATGGAGCTGACTATTGGTAGCAAGACTGTTGCTACAGCTTTCTTCGTCTCTGAGGTACAAGGTAACTTCAGTTTAATTCTTGGTCGAGATTGGATTCATGCTAATAAATATATTCAATCTACCTTGCATCAATATCTCATTCAGTGGATCGGCGATAAAGTCGAAGTTGTCCATGGTGACACTTCTTCCTTTGTTGCAACGGCCGATTCCGACTCCCTTAGTGCAAACGAGAAAGTTCAGTGTTTGTCGGGCATGGATTTGACCGACTATGAATTGATCAGTTGCACCAAGGATGGTTTTGTTCCTGCTACATTAAAGCCGATGGAGAATCAGTTGAATTACTTGCTGTAATTAATGGAGCAGAAGAATCAACAGAGACAAACCGGTCAGACCGCTTCTGGAAACCGGTCAGACCGGTTTGAGTCTGAACAGCGCCGACCGAGCCAAACCGGTCAGACCGCTTCTGGGAACCGGTCAGACCAGTTTGCGTCTGGACAGTGGCTTCAAGACCGAATTGATCATCATCGAGCTCATTCGGCCGGCATGTTCGAAGCTATTGAAGATCTTGGTGATATGGACAAATTGGGTCAGGGTTTTACATCAGCTGATCCTTTAGAAAAAATAGATATTGGTGATGGTACTATTCCTAGGCCTACTTTTGTAAACAAGAATTTATCGGCTGAGTTTAAAGCTGAATTAATAAATTTGTTGAAAGAGTATGTCGATTGTTTTGCTTGGGAGTACCGTGAGATGCCTGGTTTGAGTCGTGACTTAGTTGAGCATCGTTTACCAATAAAAGCCGGTTTTAGACCTTTTAAACAATCGGCTAGACGTTTTAATCCCGCTATTTATGACCGAATAAAAGAAGAGATTAATCGTTTATTAGATGCTGGTTTTATTCGGACTTGTCGTTATGCGGAGTGGATTTCTAATATTGTTCCCGTTGAAAAGAAAGATTCGGGAAAACTTAGAGTTTGCATTGATTTTAGAGATCTTAATAAAGCCACTCCAAAAGATTCATATCCCATGCCTATAGCCGATGTCTTAATCAATGAAGCTTCTGGGCATCGTGTTGTTAGTTTTCTTGATGGTAATGCCGGATATAATCAAATCTTCATGGCCGAAGAGGACATGCACAAAACGGCCTTTCAGTGTCTGGGATTTATTGGTTTATTTGAGTGGGTAGTTATAACCTTTGGATTAAAGAATGCCGGTGCAACTTATCAAAGAGCTATGAATTTAATCTTTCATGATTTACTTGGTGTTATTGTGGAAGTGTATATTGATGATATTGTAGTTAAATCGGATGGCTTGGATTCTCATTTAGCCGATTTAAGACTTGCTCTTGAAAGGATGCGACGGTATGGTTTGAAGATGAATCCACTCAAATGTGCTTTTGGTGTTTCGGCTGGAAAGTTTCTTGGGTTTGTTATACATGAGAACGGCATAGAAGTTGATCCCAAGAGAATTGAAGCTATGAAGAAAGTCAAAGCTCCTACTTGCAAGAAGGATTTACAAAAGTTTCTAGGCAAGGTAAATTTCTTGAGAAGATTTATAATTAACTTGTCTGGAAAGGTTGATGCTTTTACTCCTTTACTTCGGTTGAAAGATGAAGCCGATTTTAACTGGGGGGCAAAACAGCAAGAAGCTTTTGAGAAAATCAAAGAGTACTTGTCTTCACCACCGGTGCTTAGGGCGCCTAAGCGGGGAGTTCCGTTCAGACTTTATGTGGCGGCTGAAGATAGAACTATTGGAGCTATTTTGACTCAAGAAATCGGCAACAAGGAGTATGTGATCGCTTATGTAAGCCGACGGCTCATTGATGCAGAAACAAGGTATACTTTCATTGAGAAGCTATGTTTATCCTTGTATCATGCTTGTACTCAATTGCGGCATTATCTACTATCTAGTACTTGCATCGTGTTGTGTCAAACCGATGTGATTAAACATATGTTGCAAAAGCCGATATCTAGTGGAAGAGTCAGCAAGTGGGCTTATGCTTTGGTTGAGTATGATTTGACTTGTGAACCTTTGAAATCAATGAGAGGTCAAATTGTAGTCGATTTTATTGTTGAACATCGGATTAATGACTCTTGTGAGTTCGACGTCGGTTATGTTACTTGTACACCATGGAAATTATACTTTGATGGATCGGTTTGCAATGATGGGCAAGGAATTGGTGCTGTTTTGATTTCTCCAAGTGGCGCCGTTTTTGAGTTCTCAAACCGATTGGAAGAAAAGCGAACCAATAATCAAGTTGAATATGAAGCTCTTCTATTTGGCTTGGAATTTTTGCAAGACATGGGAGCAAAACATGTTGAAGCTTTTGGTGATTCGCTCCTGGTAGTACATCAAGTATCAAAGGTATGCCAATGTTATAATGGTTCATTAAATGCTTATCTCGATAAATGTCTCGATATCATTGCTTCTTTTGATGAATTTACTATAAAACATATTCCGAGAGAAGATAATGATAAGGCAAATACTCTGGCTCAGAATGCATCTGGTTATATAGTTGCAAAGAAATATTTCTATCTCCAAAAACCGATGCAAACAAAAGCCGAGGTTCTGGTTCTGGACGAACCGGTCACACCGGTTTCAGAAACCGGTCAGACCGGTTGTACTGCCAGAACCGGTCTGACCGGTTCTGAAAGCGGTCAGACCGCTTTGTCCCCTGACAGAGGCAAAAATCCTTTGGATGATGCTAATCAATCCAAAGTTGAAGATCAGGATTGGAGGGTACCCATTATTGCTTATTTGAGAGATCCTGGTCGTGGTGCAGATAAAAATATTCGGCGAACGTCATTTAAATACGTTTTGCTTGGCGATGAACTCTATCGTCGGAACGCCGAAGATTTATTGTTAAAATGTCTTGACTCGGATCAGGCCAAGGTTGCCATGGCTGAGGTCCATGAAGGTATTTGTGGTACACATCAATCGGCTCCAAAGATGAAGTGGTTACTTAGACGAGCCGGTTTCTATTGGCCTACTATGACGGCAGATTGTTTTAAATATTACAAAGGATGTGAAGAATGTCAGAAGTTTGGAAATTTACAACTTGTTCCTGCTGCATTGATGCATCCTATTATTAAGCCATGGCCGTTCCGAGGTTGGGGATTGGATTTTATTGGACAGATTAATCCTCCATCATCAAAAGGACATCGTTTCGTGTTGGTTGCTACGGATTATTTTACTAAGTGGACTGAAGCGATTCCTTTGAAGAATATGACACATCGAGAGGTGATTGAGTTTGTCACTCAGAATATTATTCATAGATTCGGTATTCCTCAAACATTGACAACGGATCAAGGTACTTCTTTTATGTCTAAGGAGGTACGTGAATTCACCGAATCCTATAGAATTAAGTTGCTCAATTCATCTCCATATTACGCTCAGGCTAATGGACAAGCCGAGTCAAGTAATAAAACTTTGATTAAATTGATCAAGAAAAAGATAGCAGAAAATCCTAAGAGATGGCATGAAGTTTTATCCGAAGCATTATGGGCTCATCGTATATCTAGGCATGGTGCTACTAAAGTTACTCCTTTTGAGCTTGTATATGGTCAAGAAGCCGTTTTACCTGTTGAGGTAAATCTGGGCGCTTATAGGTTGGCTAAACAAAATGACCTTGATGCTGTTGATTACCACAATTTGATGTTGGACAATATTGATGAAGTAACCGACAAAAGATTGAAGGCTTTAAAGGAGATTGAGAAATATAAGCTTCGGGTTGCTAAAGCTTACAACAAGAAGGTATGAGGCAAATATTTTCAAGTTGGTGAGCTTGTTTGGAAGACGATTTTGCCTATTGGATCAAAAAGCAACAAGTTTGGTAAATGGTCACCAAGTTGAGAAGGGCCTTATAGAGTTGTCAAAGTCATCTTTGGGAATTCTTACATGTTGGAGACACTAAAGGGAGATCCTTTGCCTAAAGCTATCAACGGGAGATATCTGAAGAAATTTTATCCAAGTGTTTGGCAAGATGCGTGAAAATCAATGGCCGATATATTATTAAATATCGCCCTTAGTATAAATTTTTAGCTCCTGAGTTGTATTTACTTGCTTTTTAGTTCTCAAGTTCACTAAAAACGCAGGGGGGCATGTGTTGACACTCAAATTGGGCCAGAGGCCAAACCGGTCAGACCGGTTTCGTTCTGTAATTCGAGTAGGATTAGGATTCCGAGTTTAATTCCATATTGTAACCTATTCGAAAGGGGTAAGACTTCCCCGGCCTATAAATATAAAGGCTAGACGGCCGATTGAGGTATTCCCAATCGAATCAAACACTTTTATCTTCTATTTTTCTATCTCTCAAACCCTAATCTTTTCCAACCCCCATATTCTGTTCTTTGCTCGTCTTTACGGCGTTCAAAGGCGTTCTAGGTGGCCTGCCGACCCTAGAGCAACCCTAGATTAGCTCGAGCTCCGACGGGGTCCCTCCCGAGCTTGAGTTTCTAGGTCTTCACGACCTCCCGACCAAAAGCGGTCAGACCGGTTCTTAAGACCGGTCAGACCGGTTTGCCACGGGTGATCAGGAGTTGGCCGTTGTGACGGCTGTGCTGCGCGTTTGATCGATCTTCGAGTGTGTTGGCGCGTTTCTGTGTCAACAGAACGTCCCATGAAGACCGCGTGATCTCCACTTCTGTTCTGCACGACGGCGGCATGAACGCCTGCAGGGTGATTGCCGGCGGCGGTCGCCGTTTCGGCAGTGGCCCCTTCCAAGGGCGGACAGCCACCCCGCGCTGACGTAAAGCTCTTCCTCGAGGCCGAGATGAAATATCATCAGCGGTAGTCATCCCTGAGAGCTTTTCCGGCCAGAAGGCATCAGATTGAGTGATCGATACAGGAACTTCGCCATGCTCAAGATCCAGCAACTCATGCGCTTCCCACCATCTGGTTCCTTTTGGGAATCCCACCTCACACCAGAAGCTTTCGATGAATTGGGCATCCGGCTGCGAGGTGATCGCCTTTGATAGTGGAGGGGCATCGCCCGATTTCTGATCCCCGACGATCTCCGATGCTTCTTCGTTAGTTTCATCGATGGTTTCAGTTTCTGTGATGATCCCTGGCTCCGTGATCTCATCCGAAGTATCGCAGGAGCTGGGTGACCTACAATGAAATGTACAACGTGTACCTGTGATACGTCAATGGGCGCTGGTCGTGGCGCAAGAGTGAGCCGCCGGCGCCTTAGGTCGTCAGGTCGCCCATCGTCGCCCTCCGCGTCGTCCAGCTCCAGCTCGCTCGAGACAAACATCTCGAGCCTATAGCAATGGCTACGTCTTGTTATAATTATGGTGATGCATTCTAATAAATGTCTGAAGTTGGAAATATATCTTTCATGATTAAAGAAACCTATGGTGCTTGGAACTCCGTTAAAACGACGTGATCTAGGGACAAGAAACTGGAACACAGTTGGCACTGGACAATCAAGGCGCGTCTGGCCTCTGGGTACCACGGAATCACGTCCAAGGATGGAGATGGTCGCAGACTCGCAGCTAGAAGGAGCAAAGACAACTCTAGCATAAGTACAGGATATATTTTTTCGATAAATTTTTTTTATTAATCTTAGACAGATACGTTAAGATGATATAAATATGCTAAGACTATTCCCGGTCTCTACATAACTAGGATGCACCACTACCAGAGAACCTCACATCCGCACCGGTTAGGAACGGGCTTTAGCACCGGATTTCCAACCGGTGCTAAACTTTCGGTGCTAAAGGGTACGCTAAAGGGGTACCCTTTAGCACCGGGTAGAATAACCGGTGCTAAAGGGGCCTTTAGCACCGGTTCTAAACACCAACCGGTTCTAAAGGCCTTGCCTACACAGCGGGGATAGGAGGGCCTTTAGCACCGGTTGGTGTATACAACCGGTGCTAAAGGGCCTGGATTTTTTTTGGGTTACCTTTTACAGCCGCCATACATTTACGTTTATATATGTTTATATATGTATTATGATACGTATTCAAACATGTATTCAGCTGCCGTGCATGTAGCACTATATATTCATATTAGCTAGACATATAATCAAAATAGAAGATATATATATATATATTATAATTTTGATATCGAACTAGAGTTATATATTTGAACCGTATATTACAAATTAAGAAATCCGACTAGAGGAACGACTTGACGGCGCATCCTCCAGGGGGAGATGGAATTCTCCACGGGGATTAACGATCTCGTCCCAAATCCATCCAATGAGCTGTTCTGCAATTGCGTCTATTCTCTCTTGATCGAGTCTATCTTCTTCCAGCCTCATCATCTATAATTTGCAAATAATTGGAAATATTAATTCCATGGAATTTAAGACAACAATTGTGCAATTAATAATTATTTAATATAAATAAATGTTTTACTTACAAATACAAATGTCCGTCTATATTTAAATAATCATTTATTATAAAACAAAGTGTTTTTCTTATTAATACAAATATAGTAATTATTAAATGAAGCCCTGTAACATCCCGGATTTTTCCGGAATGTTAAAAATGTGGATTTCAAAAAATTTTCGTGCTTGATGTGATTTGCTCATAATCATAAGACTGTCTTCTTGTGCTCTCTCTAAATTCCTAGTAATTAACCTAATTAAAATGCTTTGTGTGCTAAGAACAATTCAAAGCTAGTGTGATTTGGCTCTTAGTTGGTTTCTTGGTTCTTTGTTTGTGGTTTAATTTGAATTCTAAATTCAAATTAAATCTAAAGCTAACAACTAATTCTTGGGCTCTAACCGCTAACTGCTCTATCTAACTTCAATCAGCCCTCTAACTCAGCCTGCTAACCTACCCTACTCCCTCTAACTGAGACCTGCTAACTAGCGAGCTAACATGGCCGCTAACTTTTCAGCCATCTTAATCTGGAGTGCTCTGGAAATTGATTAAATGAGTTACGACATAATTTTCCGGCTCTTCAAATTAATTACATGATAATTGATTTGATTTCCGGAAAATGGTCTAATTCATTTGTATTAAATTTCCGTGGGCTTCATCTGAATTATGACTATATTTTCTGGCTTCTCGAATTAGTTCTTTGCTAATTAATTCGTTTCCAGGAAATTAGTTTAATTCATTTGTACCGAGTTTATGAAATAAATTGCTATCAATTTATTTCGTTGGCTAATATTATTTTGGCCCAAACTTGAGGCTCATTTATGAGCCCATCTAATCTACCTCTAACCCTAACCACCTACCATAAATATCTACCCAACCATCTCTCTCCTCTCATTTTTCCACCGCCGCCGCCTGCCTCATCCTTCTTCCAGTTTCTTTCCCCTCCCGCAAGAAGCTGGCGCTTGCTCCTTCCTCTGCTCTTTTCTTCCACCCGAAGCAATGAACGCTGCAGCCTTCTCACTGCTCTCTTCTTTCTTCTCCCGCAAGAACAACCAGCAGCTTCCTCTCTCCACTCGATCCCCCTCTGCTGCCGCTCCAATTTTTTTTCTCCACCGAGCAAGCAGGAACAGCAGCAGCAGACATCTCTCCAGTCCCATCCTTTCCACCGAGCAAACCAAAGGAGAGCAGCAGCGCTGCTAGTCTTCCTGCGCGCCGCTGCATCTCTTCTCTCTTCTGCTGTTCGCGCAAGAGGACCAGGGCGCCGTCCTCTACGACGCCGACGCCCACGCCGCCAGCACGGAGCCAAAGTCGCTGCCACCAACGACGACCACGAGATGGACAAGAAGCTGCCACCGTCGACGACCGCGAGCGCGAGGAGGCCGAGCCGAACCACGACGACGACGCCGAGCTGCTGCTCCTCCTCCACACCAACCTCGGCCGCAGCTGTTCGACGCTGTGCCTGAACCGCGAGCTCGCCCAGGACTGCCTCAAGCAGAACCACAAGTCGTCCACCACGCCCCCAAGCTGCTCGACAGAATTCCCAGACCACAACCGCGAGCTGCTGGCTTCGCCAACCGTCGCCCCCAACCTGTTCGACGTTATGCCCAGCCGACCCTAGGTGAGCTGCCGCTGCACGTCCTTCCCCAGACCCCTTGCTGTCCGGCCAAGTGCCGATGGAACCTCTGATGCCCGGCCTTCGAGCCGCTTGTTCCCGTGTGCCGTCCGCTTCGCTGCAGCCCGCCGTCGCTTGTGTGCCGGTCTTCGAGCCGTGCCTCTCGTTTGCAGGTGCCGCTGCCTTCGTCGCCGCAGCCCAATCTCTGTTGTTCTCAAGCCTGTTCCTCGGCCTTCGTGTCGCCTTCGCCGAGCCGTCGCTGCTGCTCGTTGTGCTGCCGCCCCGCGCCGCTGTTGCGTCACCCCTGTGGACCGGCCTTCGCGTCGTGTGTGTGTGTCTTTGCAGGTGCCGCTGCCAACCTTGCTCGCTGCTGCGCGTGTGGGTGTGGCCTCGGACAGCCGAGTGCCCGCACTCCACCGCCAGCCATGCGTGGCCTCGGACCACCGTGTGCCCGCGCACGTGCTTCGCTAAATCGTGCCGCCGCCGCTGCCAACCCAGCAGCTGCACGCGTCGTGCACTCGGACTACCGAGACCCGCGCGCATGATGCAGCCGTGTCGCGAACGTGGATGACCACGACCTCGCACACGAGCGCTTGCAAGCCTCACCTTCGCCTTGTCGCCATGCTCCAGCCCGTGCTGCTGTCTCTGTCCGCCAGTCGTGCTGCCCTCGATGCCCTGTCGCTGCCCCGCAACGTGCACAGCTCGGCCTCACCGCCGTGCTGATGCCCTTGTTATCGTAAGCCGTGCGCACCCTCGTCGCCAACTTGCGCCGCCTTGGACGCTGCGGCCCTGGTCAGCCTGGTGCCCGCACGTGCAAGCTCTCCCTTTCCCGTGTCGCTTTGAGACTCAGCTCCGCATTGCCACTGTTCGCCGCAATGACATGTTGTCGCGGCATTTCATCGAACACCTTGTGCGCTTTCCTGTTCAGCCAGCCTTCAACCACATTCTTGACCCATCTAAGCCTCGGATGCCTTCGGCCTTGCCCCAGCTTGTTGTGGCCACCTTTGGCCAGCAACAGCCATGTCGTAGCCACCTCTGGCCACTCGATGCTACCCCCAGCCGGCCTCAGCCTGGCCGCGGCCAGCAGCAGCCTGGCTGCAGCCGGCCACAGCTAGCCACCGCCTGGCCTAAGCCGGCCATAGCTGGCTATGCTTGGCCATAGCTGGCCAACCTCGGCCGCAAGCCTTGAGACAGTCCCTAGACCAAACCTACACCCTTCCTCGCTGTCCGCAAGTGATCCTCGCTAGTGTAGCCTTCTCTACTGACATCTAGGTCCCACTAACTTGATATGACAATTGGGGCCCACTGACCTAGGCGTCCACATGACGACATGAGGGGCCTTCTGACTCTTTTATCGCTAACGTGTTGACTGTCTTTCGGTCAACGCTGACGTGCGCAGAGCCCACTGCTATCGTCAGCAGAACTAACATAGAGCCGACATGTGGCATGCTTTGGTGATGCCACATGTCCATGTTGTTTTCTTTTCGTAAATTAAATCCAAACGTCTTTCGATATTTAAAAATCTATAATAAATTGACTCTAGTTTATAATGATACGAAACTACTTCCATTACTTTTCTAAAATCATGATCCACCCGTTAGTATAGTATTTGGAGTTATTTGGGTCTTCTTGCTTCTTCTTTTGGAGTTTATTTGCTTAGCTTATCGTTGTATTTGTAAATCCGATTACTAGGATCCTCAGAAGACTCGGACGACTTCGTCGACCTTGTCTTCGACTACGTGAAGAAAGAAGTGTACTATGCTCCAGGTTCACGCCCGACCATTCTCTGAAATACCTATTAGACATGCAACTAGTATGCTAGCGCTTTGTTTTACTCGCATGATAAACCTGCACTGCCTTTTGTTAATATCTTGTTACCTTGCTACCTACTACTCACTTTATGAAATATGCTATGCTATGCATGCGTTGGGATGGTTGTGATTGATCCTCTTGGCGTGAGTTGTGGGTGGTTTGGGAGGAGTAGTGCAGCTAGGCGGTGTAAGCGAGTAATGACAACTTGATCGTTGATCGAGGAGCTGAGGGGCTGCACTCGGGCAGTCCCTATGGAGTACCTGTTGCGGGTACATGGTTCTTGGATATTGGTACTTGAGGAGTACTTGAGGAGTTTGGGCGGCAATACCTGATATGGGTGCCGATTGCGGACCGTTGCGGCGGATCGCTTGTGACGCAGATACTCGCTTTACCGACAATTAAGGACCGAGTCGTGCCCCCACTTTGGACTTGGGAAATACCGTGCTCACCATCTACCCAGTATGGGGAGGGTTCCAGCAAGCCTACTCTAGTGCGGCACCGAGACTGTAGGAGAATCGAGCTTGATATGTGTAGGGGGGATTCGTTGCGGCGTAATCTCCCTGATTTACCACGGCCCCCGACTGGCCCCGGAGGGAAGGTTTCACGACCCTGGGGCAGATGTTAGATCAGATGTTTCCCGAGCCCAGGGAGACAGGATTGGCGCCGTTACTATTTAGGGTCTTTGCTGTGGGCTGTGTCTCAGGTTGGTTGCGGACTAGCCTTGCAGCCCGGATGGATTCCTGGAGTGCCACCTCTGCAGAGTGTAAACTATACGTATAGCCGTGTCCACGGTTACGGACGACCCATTTCTGAGAAGCCCCGGCTAGCATGGGAATCTGCTTTCTTACCTCATCCTTTAATTTGGGTTATGAGAGATTGGTCCAGCTGAGGCTGTTGAGACAAGGTGGGGAGGGAGCTCACCGAGTCAAATAGAGAGAGAAAGGTGTTGGTGGATGATGTTTTGCGGGAACCTACTGTGGCAGGATGAGCCCGATGGGAAAATGTGAGGCTGACGGGTGGATTTGGGGAGTGGAAGTGCTTGTGAGAGAAGGAGTTGGAGGTGAGATGAATTTGGGTTATTGTTGCTGCTTGCATAAGAAAAACCCTGGCTCAAACCTTGATTATTTCTATACCTTAGAATAGGCCACTTTAAAGCTTGCATCATATTATGGTTGGTGACGTGGACCTGTCCCATTTCCTTGGGGACAGTTCTGGAGCTTTCAGGTGATAACTACAACTCTGATGGATGTTGCTTTGGAGGGTTACGTGCTTCGCTCAAGGATGCCTGTGGTGGAGATTGAAGATGAAGACTTGAAGGCCTAGCTACCGCTGCGTAGATGTTTCATCTTGTCGATGTAGCCACAGTGGCATGTACTAATCTCATACTCTGATATGTAAATAATGATTGAAGTCATGTTTATCATTGTATGGATGTGATATTTGGCTGAAATGAGTTATGTACGTGATAGCTGTTGATTCTGGGACTATCACAATGGTACAGGGAGTCGGATTCTCAGTTTTGAGAATTCGGTTCGTTTCAGTTGGTATCAGAGCCATACTTGACCGTAGTGCGTAACCCTAGAATGGAAAAACTAGTTTAGAAACCTCTAACTGAGTCCTCTGTATATAAACCTCCTTAAACTATTCCGTATGATACCTTGAACGACTGTTCGCTCATCTTTCCTTGATTTTGCTACTGACTTACTAACAACCCTTTAATGGCAGAAGTAATAGCATTGACCATCCTTTTGTAAGCCTACGATGTACTCATGCGAGTAGACGTGCTTTATCTCCAGGTTTTGAGAGTTGCCTCGAGATAGCACTTGTGTCTAGATTGTAATGCATGTTTGAGTGATTGCTTCTTGTGGTTGTTCTCGTTCTTTTTGTTGTTCCTATTGAGTGTAGCTCTTAGTGTTGTTTTTGTGTCATGCAACTCCTTTAGATAGCTTGAGTGCCTTTTCAACCTAGATGAGACCTCCACTTGGTTTTGAAGAACATATGTGAATGCTGAAGCAAGTCAACCATCCTGAACTCCAGTGATTCAGAAGGACTTCATCACCGATGATGCTGAAGCTCAAGACTTTGGAATAAGATACCATGTGGGTAATGGAATAAGTCAACACACACGAAGACAAATGCCAAGAAGTTGGAACTAACATGACACACTTGACACTATTATGTGGAAGCATAAAATTGGTTAAGCATAGTTGAGTACTTTGGATCATTATAAAGGAATGAGATCAGAATAAGTTAAAGTCGGTACTCAATTCTATGGACGAAGCGGAAGTACCTTCAACGGACGAACAATCCCATGAGATTGCAACTAAGTACTCCAGCTTCCACAGATCATGTTGCAGAACAGATGATCAAGAAGCTACCAGTTTGAAGACAAGGTTAAGGAATGAAGAGTCTCCGACAAGGACACCTCACCATGGTATTGGGACATGGATGAGAGTTGCTTCATGAAGAAGTTCATGATGAAGGATGAATACAAAGAAGAGTGTCCAATTTGGAATCACCCCATTGGATACACGACCGTGGTACTAAAGAAGTACCCTTAGGATGTGGAAGACTGTACCCCAACCCGAAGGAGATCTGGTGACTCTTGAATGTGGATAGGGTGACCAAACTCGATGGATACAAGTTATGGTGCATGAGTTGACATCCTAAGATAAGTTAACTTGCACACCTAAGAATGAGTTGTTGGAATTATAAGCAACATAAGCAGAATCATCGAAGGACGTTCTTTCTATATGGGTTTATCAGCACAATAAGAATCTCTAGGTCAAAATTTTGATGGAGATTTGGAGTTCATGCTCGACCTACTTTTGGGATAGTCCAAATAGCAAAGAGATTCTACTAGACAATAGCTATTGGACTTAACGACATAAAGAGTGACTCCATGAACTACTGGACAAGTGATATCAGACCTAGTTGTTGGAACCTCCTACCCATTTGGGAAAAGGACTGAGCAAGGAGTATGAACACAAGGAACTATTGCTCTCTAAACTGCTCAGGATCAAACCTTGCTAGCAAGAGCAGAAGAATTGGTTGGATACAAAAGAAGCCACTTTCCCAGGATAGTTATAAGTCGAGAATGCCATCAATAAGAATAAGATAATGGGATTTGTCTAAGACCATGATCTACGCCAAGGACCGACAAATGCCCAAACTATCCCCAAACAAGTGGATGGAGAAGAAAAATTGATTAAATTATGATGGTATTCACAAGTGGAAACATCATCTATCCTGAGTACGTGTAAGCATATGAACGGTGTGCGAGTGGCACACTTGAGGATATTAAGATTGAGAAATTGGATAAATAATTAAACAAGTGTGAGACTTCGTTGGAGAATTTAACCTTTCTCCATACTTACACTATTGAGGGTGTTAGTGATGACCCCTCTTAAACTATGGACCACTACGGATGGGAAGTAACCATACGTAGTATTTGGAATCACAAGATAGATTGGATAAGTCAATTAATGCTAGCACTCTAGCATTTGGAATCACAAGAAGAATGGATATGTTGGATAATACTGGCACTCCAACGAGGACATTAGCTCCTAGATGTGCTAAACCTATGAATGGATTACTTAAGTAACCTTGAAGTAGGTATGTAAATATGGATTCAAGGACAAGCTTCTAAGGGAAACCAACTGAACCTAGGACTTGAGTAACCTTGATGAACTCTTCGTGACTTAATTTTGTCATGTGAAGCTTGAAGATAAGGATAAACAAGGAATATCAAGCAAGGAAATAAAGTTGTTTCTTACACCCGGGTATAGATAATGGAGAAAAGAAGAAGCTATCGAATTCTTGGATGGGAGCATTTGTGTTGGAATGTGTGCCATGAAGGTGAGGTAACACTGGCTCATTGGAAACCCAGTTAAAGTTCATATGGAACATGAGAGAGGATATATATCTTCAACGTGCTTAAGATGGGCACGGAATTAAAGAAGATTGCTTGGATCAATTGATAGGATACTAAGGAGCACCAAGGATGCAAGTGAGTTAAATGAATCGAGACTTAAGAATAACTAGCAGCTCCTAGGATCGATAAGAAAGGCACCACGTGGAATAAGATTTGATCAGTATCCGGTCCATGGCCTTTTGGATAAATGGACAAGTTGGTTAAAGTTAAGAAGATATAGGCCAATACGTTGAACATAAGAGCGTTCGTATGCGACAAAATTTGGATAAGTCCTTGTCGTATACAAAAATCTAATCACCATTATTGGACCTAGCAAACTAAGAAATGTTGACATAAGGAACTATGCTAGGCAATTGATATACGACTCCCTATAAGATAACAAAAGTGGGAGAATCGTACTTGCTTGGATTAGGAAAATATAAAAAGGATGCCATGAGAAATGGCTAAGGTCATGGAAACAATTTGGAATGCATTTAATAGCATAGAAGAGGTATGATGGTAAGGAGTTAACCTCAAATTCGAGGTTTGGAATAATTTTGGGGATAAGCTCTAAGGATCACATGGATGTTAACTCAAGATAATTAATGCCAGCGTAAAGGAGGCTAGACAAGAGTAACTTATATATTGGAACTCTAGCCCGCAGATTTAAAATCCATCTCGGAAAAAGACCCTGAGCATCATGGCTTCAAGACAAAGGATTGCATACTAATACCAGAACGGGAAGGGCCCGACAAAGACACATGTTTTGAAGACTGCCCATGAGAAACGGATTTAAATATTGGAAGGATCTCCAAGAGATAGTATTTGAATGAATAGTCAATGGATATCAATGGCCTTTGGAAGAGTAACCACATCAACATTGAAATACAAGAGTATGTGCACAAGATGAAGAAGCAAAGTATCCTCGCCAGAACCCAGTGCAGCTTTAATCTCGAGGACGAGATTCTTGTGAGGGGGGAGGACCGTAACATCCCGGATTTTTCCGGAATGTTAAAAATGTGGATTTCAAAAAAATTTCGTGCTTGATGTGATTTGCTCATAATCATAAGACTGTGTTCTTGTGCTCTCTCTAAATTCCTAGTAATTAACCTAATTAAAATGCTTTGTGTGCTAAGGACAATTCAAAGCTAGTGTGATTTGGCTCTTAGTTGGTTTCTTGGTTCTTTGTTTGTGGTTTAATTTGAATTCTAAATTCAAATTAAATCTAAAGCTAACAACTAATTCTTGGGCTCTAACCGCTAACTGCTCTATCTAACTTCAATCAGCCCTCTAACTCAGCCTGCTAACCTACCCTACTCCCTCTAACTGAGACCTGCTAACTAGCCAGCTAACATGGCCGCTAACTTTTCAGCCATCTTAATATGGAGTGCTCTGGAAATTGATAAAATGAGTTACGACATAATTTTCTGGCTCTTCAAATTAATTACATGATAATTGATTTGATTTCTGGAAAATGGTCTAATTCATTTGTATTAAATTTCCGTGGGCTTCATCTGAATTATGACTATATTTTCTGGCTTCTCGAATTAGTTCTTTGCTAATTAATTCGTTTCCAAGAAATTAGTTTAATTCATTTGTACCGAGTTTATGAAATAAATTTCTATCAATTTATTTCGTTGGCTAATATTATTTTGGCCCAAACTTGAGGCTCATTTATGAGCCCATCTAATCTACCTCTAACCCTAACCACCTACCATAAATATCTACCCAACCATCTCTCTCCTCTCATTTTTCCACCGCCGCCGCCTGCCTCATCCTTCTTCCAGTTTCTTTCCCCTCCCGCAAGAAGCTGGCGCTTGCTCCTTCCTCTGCTCTTTTCTTCCACCCGAAGCAATGAACGCTGCAGCCTTCTCACTGCTCTCTTCTTTCTTCTCCCGCAAGAACAACCAGCAGCTTCCTCTCTCCACTCGATCCCCCTCTGCTGCTGCTCCAATTTTTTTTCTCCACCGAGCAAGCAGGAACAGCAGCAGCAGGCATCTCTCCAGTCCCATCCTTTCCACCGAGCAAACCAAAGGACAGCAGCAGCGCTGCTAGTCTTCCTGCGCGCCGCTGCATCTCTTCTCTCTTCTGCTGTTCGCGCAAGAGGACCAGGGCACCGTCCTCTACGACGCCGACGCCCACGCCGCCAGCACGGAGCCAAAGTCGCTGCCACCAACGACGACCACGAGATGGACAAGAAGCTGCCACCGTCGACGACCGCGAGCGCGAGGAGGCCGAGCCGAACCACGACGACGACGCCGAGCTGCTGCTCCTCCTCCACACCAACCTCGGCCGCAGCTGTTCGACGCTGTGCCTGAACCGCGAGCTCGCCCAGGACTGCCTCAAGCAGAACCACAAGTCGTCCACCACGCCCCCAAGCTGCTCGACAGAATTCCCAGACCACAACCGCGAGCTGCTGGCTTCGCCAACCGTCGCCCCCAACCTGTTCGACGTTATGCCCAGCCGACCCTAGGTGAGCTGCCGCTGCACGACCTTCCCCAGACCCCTTGCTGTCCGGCCAAGTGCCGATGGAACCTCTGATGCCCGGCCTTCGAGCCGCTTGTTCCCGTGTGCCGTCCGCTTCGCTGCAGCCCGCCGTCGCTTGTGTGCCGGTCTTCGAGCCGTGCCTCTCGTTTGCAGGTGCCCCTGCCTTCGTCGCCGCAGCCCAATCTCTGTTGTTCTCAAGCCTGTTCCTCGGCCTTCGTGTCGCCTTCGCTGAGCCGTCGCTGCTGCTCGTTGTGCTGCCGCCCCGCGCCGCTGTTGCGTCACCCCTGTGGACCGGCCTTCGCGTCGTGTGTGTGTCTTTGCAGGTGCAACTGCCAACCTTGCTCGCTCCTGCGTGTGTGGGTGTGGCCTCGGACAGCCGAGTGCCCGCACTCCACCGCCAGCCATGCGTGGCCTCGGACCACCGTGTGCCCGCGCATGTGCTTCGCTAAATCGTGCTGCCGCCGCTGCCAACCCAGCAGCTGCACGCGTCGTGCACTCGGACTACCGAGACCCGCGCGCATGATGCAGCCGTGTCGCGAACGTGGATGACCACGACCTCGCACATGAGCGCTTGCAAGCCTCACCTTCGCCTTGTCGCCATGCTCCAGCCCGTGCTGCTGTCTCTGTCCGCCAGTCGTGCTGCCCTCGATGCCCTGTCGCTGCCCCGCAACGTGCACAGCTCGGCCTCACCGCCGTGCTGATGCCCTTGTTATCGTAAGCCGTGCGCACCCTCGTCGCCAACTTGCGCCGCCTTGGACGCTGCGGCCCTGGTCAGCCAGGTGCCCGCACGTGCAAGCTCTCCCTTGCCCGTGTCGCTTTAAGACTCAGCTCCGCATTGCCACTGTTCGCCGCAATGACATGTTGTCGCGGCATTTCATCGAACACCTTGTGCGCTTTCCTGTTCAGCCAGCCTTCAACCACATTCTTGAACCATCTAAGCATCGGATGCCTTCGGCCTTGCCCCAGCTTGTTGTGGCCACCTTTGGCCAGCAACAGCCACGTCGTAGCCACCTCTGGCCACTCGATGCTACCCCCAGCCGGCCTCAGCCTGGCCGCGGCCAGCAGCAGCCTGGCTGCAGCCGGCCACAGCTAGCCACCGCCTGGCCTAAGCCGGCCATAGCTGGCTATGCTTGGCCATAGCTGGCCAACCTCAGCCGCAAGCCTTGAGACAGTCCCTAGACCAAACCTACACCATTCCTCGCTGTCCGCAAGTGATCCTCGCTAGTGTAGCCTTCTCTACTGACATCTAGGTCCCACTAACTTGATATGACAATTAGGGCCCACTGACCTAGGCGTCCACATGACGACATGAGGGGCCTTCTGACTCTTTTATCGCTAACGTGTTGACTGTCTTTCGGTCAACGCTGACGTGCGCAGAGCCCACTGCTATCGTCAGCAGAACTAACCTGTTATGGGTGCCGATTGTGGACCGTTGTGGCGGATCGCTTGTGACGCAGATACTCGCTTTACCGACAATTAAGGACCGAGTCGGGCCCCCACTTTGGACTTGGGAAATACCGTGCTCACCATCTACCCAGTATGGGGAGGGTTCCAGCAAACCTACTCTAGTGCGGCGCCGAGACTGTAGGAGAATCGAGCTTGATATGTGTAGGGGGGATTCGTTGCGGCGTAATCTCCCTGATTTACCACGGCCCCCGACTGGCCCCGAAGGGAAGGTTTCACGACCCTGGGGCAGATGTTAGATCGGATGTTTCCCGAGCCCAGGGAGACAGGATTGGCGCCGTTACTGTTTAGGGTCTTTGCTGTGGGCTGTGTCTCAGGTTGGTTGCGGACTAGCCTTGCAGCCCGGATGGATTCCTGGAGTGCCACCTCTGCAGAGTGTAAACTATACGTATAGCCGTGTTCACGGTTACGGACGACCCATTTCTGAGAAGCCCCAACTAGCATGGGAATCTGCTTTCTTACCTCATCCTTTGATTTGGGTTATGAGAGATTGGTCCAGCTGAGGCTGTTGAGACAAGGTGGGGAGGGAGCTCACCGAGTCAAATAGAGAGAGAAAGGTGTTGGTGGATGATGTTTTGCGGGAACCTGCTATGGCAGGACGAGCCCGATGGGAAAATGTGAGGCTGACAGGTGGATTTGGGGAGTCGAAGTGCTTGTGAGAGAAGGAGTTGGAGGTGAGATGAATTTGGGTTATTGTTGCTGCTTGCATAAGAAAAACCCTGGCTCAAACCTTGATTATTTCTATACCTTAGAATAGGCCACTTTAAAGCTTGCATCATATTATGGTTGGTGACGTGGACCTGTCCCATTTCCTTGGGGACAGTTCTGGAGCTTTCAGGTGATAACTACAACTCTGATGGATGCTGCTTTGGAGGGTTACGTGCTTCGCTCAAGGATGCCTGTGGTGGAGATTGAAGATGAAGACTTGAAGGCCTAGCTACTGCTGCATAGATGTTTCATCTTGTCGATGTAGCCCAAGTGGCATGTACTAATCTCGTACTCTGATATGTAAATAATGATTGAAGTCATGTTTATCGTTGTATGGATGTGATATTTGGCTGAAATGAGTTTTGTACGTGATAGCTGTTGATTCTGGGACTATCACAATGGTACAGGGAGTCGGATTCTCAGTTTCGAGAATCCGGTTCGTTTCAAGCCCTATATTTCTAAATAATCATTTATTATAAAACAAGTGCCTTACTTATTAATTCAAATTTAATAATAATATTATTTATTATAAATGAATCCCATTATCAATAAATGAAGCCGTATATTTCTAAACAATATAATTTATTACAAAATCAAGTGCTTTTTCGACAAAATAGTAAATATATCAAATTAAAACATGAAAATGTGTTACGTACCATAACATCATGGTGAGTCATATTTTTCGTCGACCAATTGAGCATGTTATCACAAACATAATATGCACATAGATTATTTCCCGACCCCTGTTGGCGACACTGACGATCAAAAAATAAAGTTAAGTAAAATTCATATAATAGGTTAGCGGAGACCTACACGTACAAATTACTTGCTTACCGGAAAGTTAGTCTTCCATGTGAGTGTTTCATGGATCATACCAGGGTTATCTTGACGAAATTGAATCCACGCCCTGTGAACCAAAAAGTTGTGTTAAATCATTGTGATTGTAAGGGCAGAATTGAGTTAAATGGGTAAATATATGTCACCTTGTAAACATGTCGATGATGTTCTGGTAAGCATATGTTGGAGACTTCAACGAATCAAAGACGTGGACGATACCCCGGTCAGGACACAATATGATTAAGATCCAGTGAAAACTGTATACATGTAGACATTATAATGAGAAATAAAATTGAACGGCAATAGTATGGAGTCCATAAAATTTTGTATAGGCACTATAAGTAGATACATGTATAGGTACTCACCCGAAGTTGTACGGCAATAGTATGGAGTCACAATAATTATTTTTTTGGAGATACTTGTATAAATTTTGATATGTTTCCTCTGGATTGATCAAAATCATTTTGTCACTTATCCTTGTCGGGTCCATGTAACCAATGTCAAATATTCCTTCCCTCCGACATCTTTGAATCTCCATTCTGCATTGTTAAGCAATAAAGGGCGCGTCAACAAAGATTAAAGTTTTTTTTTCAAGTGTCAAATGTAAATGAGAACAAAGCACTTACAATACCCAACAGGCGACCAAAGACACGTCCATGGCGTCTTTGTGGTACACCTCATATATATCCTTAAACTCCAACCAGAGGGTTTCCTCGCCATTGAAAAAATCTTGGTCCTTTACGCGAACTCCAAACATGCGCCTTTTGCTTCTTGATTGTTCCAGATACCACTGATGGAAACGGCACATCTTTGTTTGTAGCGTGCTCTCCATTTCTGGACCGACCAAAGGCTAGCCAAGCTTAAATGGCCACCTGAACGATGTGCTCACAGGGATTTCTTTTTCTCCCGTGATTTCCTTTCTCGAGAGTCCTATCTCAGCCATTTGTCATTGCACGTTCAGCTCGTACTCAGATGCCAACTGAGGCAATGACTCCTGATGTTGGTTGCTGAGCTGAGCAACATGTTTGGACGCCGCCGCCTTCCTCTTCCCTTGAGATTTCAGTAATGAGCGGTCATAGTCTGATACATGTGCCCTTTTCTGTTGTCCCCTAGTCAAATTTTGGAGGAAGGATTTTGCGGTGGCGGGGTCAATCTTCGGCTCTGGTTGTTTTCTCGTGAAAAGTTGCCTCTTTACGTCTTCTTTAACAGAGGCATCGAGCTCTTCTTGAGTCAGGTCGTAAGCTTTTTTTGGTGGTGCAGACTTCTCTTTGACCTTCCGTGGCTTCTTCTGTGGTGGAGGGGCTAAGCTAGCCAGTTTAGAGCGCTTCTTTGGTTTAGGCTTCTTTGGTTCAGTTTAAAATTTTGTGGTTCAGGCTTCTGCCGCGGTGGTGACGGAGACTTCCGCCGCGGAGGAGACGGAGATGGAGACGGAGACGGGTTTGCGTCATGAGCTCACAGAGAATCGTGATCCGGTGGACCTCTTGGAGACGGGGGATCTGAAGGAGACTTGGTGCTACCAGGTATGGCGATGTCTCGCTTGCTCCATAGAATGATCCCGTGAGAACACTCCCCGAGTTTTGTTTCTCTGTCACCTCCGGTGATGTCAAGTTCCAAGTCATTCCACTGGTCAACGACTTGCTCCACCTCAATGGGTACGTAACCAGGTGGAATCTACATGCAATGCCATCTTTGACCTGGTTCCACTGGTTTGGTCATACCGTATGCGACCTAATAAAATAAGTAGAAAGGAAGTTAGTAAATGAATAATATTTATGATGATATTTATGGAATATACAAACTAATGTCGCATACGTACCACCACGGATATGTTCTTCTGCCTCACGACAAGCTCACACGCGGTCTGTTGAGTTATTTCATCCACGGGGTAACGAACCGTTTCTGACTGAGGTGCGGGAATGTCTTCATGTCCTTGTACATGCTCTATGGAAGCGTGGCTGCTTCGATGTTGTGGAGGGCTAAGAAGGGCCACATTAGGATCTTGGAGAGGTACATGCTCTGTGCTGGCGGTTCCTGTGGCTTGTATCTGCAGCCATGCTAACTTCATTTGCCGCTCCGTCTCTACCTCCATTTCCTGTATCTTTGAGCCCTGGGCGGCTACCGTTTCCTCTAGGTCCCTCACCATCTGCTCATATTCCGCCTTCTTCCTTGAACGGCTCCTATAGGAGGCGGCGTCCTCTTTGAAACATTTCTTCCATGGTACTGTGCCTACGCCGCACGTACGTCTAGGATGCTCCTTGTTTCCTAAGGCATAGGTTAGCTCATCTCTGTCTCTATGAGGAACAAATTCTCCCCTCTCAGATGCCTTAAGGATATTGATGAGACGTTGAGCTAGTTCTCGCAAGTCCTCGCCAAAAACTAAAGAGCCGTCGATCGGACTGAGGGTGCCTCCATGACCATAGTACCAATGCTTGGATCGTGTGGGCCAGTCATGTGTCGCTGGACGAATGCCTCTAGCAAATAGAGATTCTTCCATCTTCTCCCATTTCTCAATGCTCCCTTTATAACCTATTAAACAAATTCTATGGGTGTACTTCCTATTACTGGCATTGTTAGCATTTCTAGCGGTCATACTTGACCCTTCTTCGGAGTTTTTGTACTCCAAGAACGATTCCCAAGCATCATGAGTGATGGTTGGATGCTTCGCTGGATCCGGTGCTTCTTCGATAATGAGATAATTCTTGTACAATTTTTTCTTGTAATCCTGGAACAGAATTGCCATCTTTTTCATTGTCCAATCCTTCAGTTGCTCTTCATGACTGCTTGGCCATTCAAAAATTCCTTTTAAGTCCTCCCATAACATCTCCTTCTCAGTATTGGGCAACACGTGCGGCTCAGTAGGGTCCGTGGATTTCCATTTTCTGATGCTTTTGGGCACGCGTTCCCGTAGAACAACCCTGCACTGAGATATAAATTTTCTGGCCACTTGTTTGGGCTCAACTGGCTCCCCATCGTCCTCCACTCGAGTGATGTGAAACTTCACATCCTTCAGCTTCTTAGTGGCAGATCGTTTGGATTTCCTAGTTCTGGTTGTCGACGCAGAGGCGGGCTACATAAATTACATATTAACGATACAATATTAAATGAGATATATTGAGATATAATACATATTAAATGAGATATATTGAGATACAATACATATTAAATGAGATATATTGAGATATACAATATATATTAAATGAGATATATTCACACCTGACTAGACGTGGGCTCATTATTACTGCGTTCATCCCCATTACGTTGTTCCACATTTTTGCTCCCTTGAGCAATACCCAGCACGTCTTCCATGTTTGATTGCGGGTTATCTTCGGCATCGATACCAAATATTTGATTCAATAAGAACTGGTCATTATCCTCTGGCAAGGGTTCGCTAGGGTTGTTGTCCGCCATCTATAGGAATAAAAATAATTTGTAAGCAATAAATATACGGGATTTAGGGTCAGGGTAGGGGGTTTATGGTTTGGGTTTCAGGATTTAGGGTTAGGGCTAGGGGGTTTAGGGTTTGGGTTTCGGGGTTTAGGGTCAGGGCTAGTGGGTTTAGGGTTTGGGTTTCGGGGTTTAGGGTTTAGGGTTTAGGGTTAGCGCTAGGGGGTTTAGGGTTTGGGTTTCGGGGTTTAGGGTTTAGGGTTTAGGGTTAGGGCTAGGGGGTTTAGGGTTAGGGTTAGGGGGTTTAGGGTCAGGGCTAGGGGGTTTAGGGTTTGGGTTTTGGGGTTTTGGGTTAGGGCAAGGGGGTTTAGGGTTTGGGTTTCGGGGTTTAGGGTTAGGGCTAGGGGGTTTAGGGTTTGGGTTTCGGGGTTTATGGTTTAGGGTTAGGGCTAGGGGGTTTAGGGTTTGGGTTGTGGGGTTTCCGGGTTCACGAACGGTGGGTGCGCGACGCGAAGGGGTTCGGGTGCGTAACGAGTTTGGGTTCCGGAAGGTTTGGGTGCACGACGCATTTGGGTTTGCGAAGGGGCTCGGGTGCGCGGCGCGTTTTGGTTCGTGAAGGAGCTCGGGTGCGCGACGAGTTTTGTTTCGCGAAGGGGCTCGGGTGCACGATAGTTTTGCACATATACAAAGTTCCAAATATCTAAATGCACATACACAAAATATGCATATTTATCTAAATGCAAAGTCCGAATTATTAAAAAAATTACATACAAAATATGCACATATACAAAATTATATATACAAAATTATATATACCAAATTACATACAAAATTATATATAAGCATATAAATAATAACAAATTATATATAACCAAATTAAATAACAAATTATATACCAAATTATATAACAAATTAAATAACAAATTATATACCAAATTAAATACCTAATTATATAACAAATTAAATAACAAATTAAATAACAAAATTAAATAACAAAATTAAATAGCAAAATTAAATAAGAAAAACGACCGAGGTGTTCAGGGCGACGGCGGCGGGCGCGGGCGACGGGCGGCCGCCGACGAGCGCGGACGACGGGCGACGGGCGACCGGCGGCGCGGACGCGGCGGTGACGGGCCACAGGCGACGGGCGACCGGCGACGGCAGCGGGAGCTGTACCGGCGGAGGGGCGGGCGGGGGCGTCGAATGCGAGAAGTGAGGGACGGGCGGGGGGCGGCGCGTGTATATGGGCGGGGCCTTTAGCACCGGGTGAATATAAGACCCAGTGCTAAAGGCTCATTAGCACCGGGTCTTACCTTCACCCGGTGCTAAAGGCCAGCAGATTAGCACCGCGTGGATACAACATCCAGTGCTAATGAGCCTTTAGCACCGGGTTTGCTTACACCCGGTGATAAAGAGTGCCCAGGGCGGCAACTGAAATCCTGGGCACATTTAGCACCGGGTGTTGGATCTACCCGGTGCTAAAGGGCTAGGATTTCAGTTGCCGCCATTTTTTCATCCAAATCGATAATTAGCACCGGGTCTTTTTTCTATTTCTATTACTTTACTTTATTCGTAAATAAATAAAACAAAGCTCTTTAAAATTGTTAGAAAATTCTAGAAAAACAGTAGGAGTTACTAGGAAATATTAGAAATTAATATAAAATCCTAGAAAATCATAGGAATTACCATTTACTTTCATTTTCTAGTAATTATTAAATGAAGCTCTTTATTTCTAAATAATAATTTTGTAGAAAACAAAGCCTTTTAAAATTATTAGAAAATTCTAGAAAACAGTGGGAGTTACTAGAAAATATTAGAAAATAATAGAAAATTCCAGAAAATCGTAGGAATTAACATTTGGTTTCATTGATCGAACGTTGCTACATTTCATGAAAGATGGGCTTCAGGTGGTCATATCTTTTGATGGATCATATGTCAAAATGTTAAAAACTAAAACCACATAAATGCATAACAAATACACGATGTCATTTATATAAATATGAATTTCTGGAACATAGTGCAATTAAATTACACGTCATCATCGTTTACTCGGACACTAATAAACTTTCTCTTTACGAATGTTCCTTGATTGTGATCACGCCGTGGATAGGGTGTCTCCTCCGCCGCTAACAGGATGCTTGGGTCAGGAGCCATCGAGAATGGAGGCAGCCCATCGAGCATATTATAATCTTCATCCGTCTTGTCATCAACTCCTATGATTTTTCTTTTTCTAGGAAGAACAATATGACGCTTTGGCTCATCTTGTGGTGGGTCCAATTGCTTACCCACCCCTTTCTTATCCGCCCCTTTCTTTGGTCTGCTAGCCATGTCCTTTACATAAAAAACTTGTGTGACATCTTTGGCTAGGACGAACGGTTCGTCTAGAAACCCAATCTTGTTTAGGTCCACTAACGTCATTCCATACTCATCAACCGTAACACCTCCTGCAGTCAGCTTCACCCATTGGCACTTAAACAGTGGGATCTTCAAAGGTCTGTACTCTAGTTCCCATATCTCCTCTATGACACCATAGTATGAGTTAGTATTGCCATTGGTGTTTGTCGCGTCGATTCGGACTCCACTGTTTTGGTTGGTGCTCCTCTTGTCCTGGGCTCTTGTGTAAAATGTATACCCATTGATGTACTATCCTTGGAATTTTAAGATCGTGGTCGATGGACCCCTAGCTACAAAAGCTAGCTGCGCATCAATGCCCTCGACACCCATCAGACGCTCTCGCAACCAAGCGGCGAAAGTAGTATTGTGCATCCGCTAAATAAAGGTTACAGACTTTGTTGGATTTTCGTCCTAGAGAATCTTCATGTGCTCCTCGATGTACGGAGCAACTAAGGTTGATTGTTGCAAAACTGTGAGGTGTGCTTTACGAAATGTCTCCATGTCCTTGATTACCATCGATCTTTTCCCTAGTGTGCCCTTTCCACCAAGTCTCCCCTCATGATGTGATTCGGGCACACCAATCGGCATAAGATCGTTGACAAAGTCAACACAGAATTCAATGGCCTCCTCTGTTTCGTATCCCTTAGCAATGCATCCTTCTGGACGAGAACGATTACGGACATACTTCTTTAGCACAGCGAAGAACCTCTCAAACGGGAACATGTTGTGTAGAAATACTGGGCCCAGTATACGAATCTCTTTGACGAGGTGAACCAATAGATGTGTCATAATATTGAAGAAGGATGGTGGAAATATCATCTCAAAGCTGACAAGACATTGCACCACGTCGTTCTGTAGCTAAACTAAATGGTCTGGATTGATCACCTTCTGAGAAATTGCATTGAGGAATGCACATAGCTTCAGAATGGCTTTCCACGCATTAACGGGTAGCACACCCCTGAGTATGACGGGAAGCAGCTGTGTCATCAACACATGACAGTCGTGAGACTTGAGGTTTGTGAACTTGTTATCTTTCATATTTATTATTCCCTTAATATTGGAGGAGTAGCCCGACGGAACCTTGATACTGTTCAAGCATTCAAACATGCTTGCCTTCTCTTCTTTGCTGAGAGTGAAGCTGGCAGGACGCAAGTACTGGCTTCCGTTGTCTCTCTTTTCTGGATGTAGATCATTCCGTTGTTTCAATCATTTCAGCTCTTGTCGTGCTTCCAGTGTATCTTTTGGCTTCCCATAAGTACCCATGAAGCTTATCAAGTTCACGCAAAGATTCTTCATCAGATGCATCACATCAATCGCGTTACGGACCTCTAAATATTGCCAATAAGGTAGCTCCCAAAAGATAGACTTTTTCTTCCACATCGCGGCACGACCATCCTCGCCAGTCGGAACAGGCTGGCTTCCGTCTCCCTTTCCAAACACCACTTGTAGGTCCTTTAACATATCAAATACATCTTGTCCACTCCGGTGTCTTGGCTTTGTACGGTGGTCCGCATTCCTGCCAAAATGCGGACATTTCTTTCGTAGCTCATGCTTCGTAGGAAGAAATCGACGATGACCCATGTAAAAAACCTTCCTACAATGTTTCAAATACATGCTTTCGGTTTCCTCTAAACAGTGAGTGCATGCTTTATATCCTTTGTTTGATTGTCCTAATAGGTTACTTAGTGCAGGCCAGTCATTGATGTTTATGAAAAGCAGTGCTCGAATGTCAAACTGCTCCTCCCACATGCTAACACCTTCTTCCTTCCATAGATGCAAAAGTTCATCAACCAATGGTCTTAGGTAGACATCAATGTCATTGCCAAGTTGCTTTGGCCCTTGAATAAGCACTGGCATCGTAATGAACTTTCGCTTCATGCAGAGCCAAGGGGGTAGGTTGTAGATACATAAGTCACAGGCCAAGTGCTATGACAACTGCTCATTTCACCAAAAGGGTTCATGCCATCAGTACTTAAATCAAGCCTCACATTCCTCGCATCAGCATCAAACTCTGGGAATGCTCTGTCGATGTTCCTCCACTGGGATCCATCAGCGGGGTGTCTCAACATGCCATCCTACTTACGTTCTTCTTTGTGCCATCGCATTAGTTTTGCATGCTCTTTGTTCCTGAACAAACGCTTCAGACGGGGTATCAGAGGAAAATACCACATCACCTTCGCAGCAATTTTTTTCTTACAACGCTCCCCCACAACCTCACCAGGGTCATCCCGCCTTATCTTGTATCGTGCGCACTTCAAACTGGACAATAATCCAAGTGTTCGTATTGTCCGCGATAGAGGATACAGTCATTAGGACACGCATGTATCTTCTGCACCTCCAAACCGAGAGGGCAAACAACCCGTTTTGCTTCATACGTTGCCGATGGCAATTCGTTACCCTTGGGCAGAATCTTCTTTACGAGTTTCAGTAGCTCATTGAAACCCTTATCAGTAACGCCATTTGCTACCTTCCACTGCAGAAATTCAAGTGTACTACCCAACTTCGTAAGCCCCTCTTTGCAATCTGGGTACAAGTCAGTTTTGTGGTCCCGCAACATGCGTTGTATCTTTTTCAGTTCCTTATCATTGCCCAGGTCTTTCTCAGCATCACGCAACATTTGCCCAAGTCCATCATTAGGGTCATCTTCCTGAGCATCATCTTCCTGAGCAGCATCTTCATGATCGGCATCACCCACTGCAGCATCTGCAAAGGCCCCGTAGTATCCAGCCAATACCGGAATGTCGTTATCCACCTCGTCTTCTTCATCTTCATCCATTAGAATTTCTCTTTCACCATGCTTCATCCAAACAGAATATTTGCTCATGAAACCGTGCCTCATCAAATGCACCTGAAGAGCTCCTCTTTGTTTGTACGATTGTATATTTCGACAATTAGTGCATGGGCAGAACATGAAACGTGACGGCGTCCTGTTGGCCTCGGCGACATCGAGAAACCCCTTCAGGCCATCACGAAACACTGTATCGTGATTGTCCTCGTACATCCATTGCCTTTTCATCTGCATTAGTAACCAATAATAATTAATTGTATAATTTAATATATAATATAATACAAAGGTAATATATAAGACAATACGAATTTAATATATAACTAAATATAAATTTAATATATAATAGATTACAAAGTTAATACATAAGACAATACAAACTAAACACATTTCTAAAACTATAATTAATTTATTCATTTTCTAAAATCAAATATACTTCCATTAAAAAAATAATTAACTATTCCAACTTTAAATAAATAACTAATAAATACAATACATAAGCTCTCACTCTCCACTATGAACTCAAGCTCTCTCTCTCCACCATGAACACAAGCTCTCTCTCTCTCCACCATTAACACAACCTCTCTCTCTCTCTCCACCATGAACACAAGCTCTCTTTCCATTTTGATTCACAAATTTCTCTATTTCTAAAGCATATAAACAATACAAGCTAATAAAAAACATAAGAGAATGATAGAATGTACCTTATAGTGCCCCTTGGATGAGTGAAATCTTCACAAATTTTGAAAAAAAAAATTGGCAGCACCTCCCCTGTCCCGAGCACAACATGAACACAGCTCCAAGTGTTGATGCTGGCTCGGGCGAGGGGAGGGAAGGTATTATATACGAGCACATTAGCACCGGGTCTTGCGACGACCCAGTGCTACTGCTCTCACATTTGCACCGGTTGCAGCCAGCAACCGCTGCTAAAGGGCCTTGGGCACATTAGCACCGGTTGCTGGCTGCAACCGGTTCGAATGTGACCACATTAGCACCGGGTCGTCGCAGCTCAACCTGCCACCCTTGGGCGCCGCCCCCGCTCATAGCCGTTGGACCCGGTGCTGATGCACCCTTAGCACTGGGTCCAAAATGTGCTGCGGCCTATGAGGGGGGCGGATGTGAGGTTCTCTGGTAGTGTACACAGCCAAAAAGAAAAAAGAAAATAGATATGGCAACATATATCTAGACACAGAAAAACAACACATGACTTAATCTTCTATTGCTTACACCATCACATCAAACACCTGGGCTACGAAAAAGGCTCTCTAAAAAGCAACGTTTTCAACAAAACAATGGCAGCACACGCACCATCGTTGCTAAGGTCCAGCCAATCAAGACCATACCATCAGTTTTAACTTTAGAGAATGATTCTTGGAGCCCCAAACAATGACTTTAACAAGATCATTGCTAGAAACAAACCAATTAAGGTCATACCTAGAGATTTCTCTCCGGGGCCAAAGAATCAGTACACAAAGCATGATTTCACGGTGTTGCCTCCTCCTCCTTTCTAAGCTAATGCTACCATATTAGCCAACCTTAATCAATTATGATCGGTCGCAATCTCTCATTATCCCACGAAGACTATGCTACGAAGTGACCAATAGTCACACGCACAAAGTATGTAGGATCCGTTTCGGAGGACGCAATGCCGTAAGTCGACACCAAGGTGACTCTGATATCTAAGATCGTATGGAAAGTACTAACTATTTATGAAGAAAATGTCGTTAGCAGTAATTTACCAATATCCAATATCGCTGCCAAACCTAAAACTTAGATCTAGTCGATGTAGTGGCCAACTGCCGACGAAGATCCTTCATGAATGGCTTGCTTGACTGCTACCACCACCACCGGAGTCCGCACCGTGTCACGAACCATCGACCGAGATCGGCCGTCTTCACGCAGATGAAGTCGTCGCTGGTGAGCACGCTGCCTGACCAGTCACCCCACCGCCGTCCTCCTTGCGGTTGCCGGGCTTTCAACGTTTCACTTGAACGGTGGCGAGGGAGGAAGCAGTGAGAGGAGGAACAGCCGGCGGTGTGACGAGGAAAGCCGCCCTTGTCTCCGTGGGGGGGGGGGACGCCGGGGTATCCTATTTTTCCAGGGGGGGCGATCCTACCGATGGTTACTGCCTCCAGGTACCAGGGATGGGCACATGAATAATGAGAAATATGCTTTTTTCAAAACTGCGTTTACATGCTTAATTAGATACACTACACGTCATGTTGCTCCACTGACATCCTCTGCTTCTTCCGAAGCTTGTGTAATCATCTTGCTCTACTCCACAATGAGATCGGTTGGAAAATGGACAGCAAAGATATGGATGCTAAATAAGTGAATATCGATATTCATATCCGGTTCTCAAATGGAGGTTTCCGAATTTATTTTTCATTACTTTGTAGTATCCGGATTCGAATTGAATTCGATACCTATGCATACAAAAGAGTACATTTTTAAACTGGCCTCTAGACTTGGTTTTAGTCTCTTGGATGTGTATCTAAACGTACAGTATTCCATATGCTACTACTCATACACTCTGTATGTTATAAACTACTCAAAACTAGTTTGTATTCAACTTTAAAAGTTGAAACTATATTTAAAAGTTGACTGATACTAATTTTAATGATTAATGACAAAATATTAACTTAACATGAGTAATTGTATTAATTTTGGTGTGACTAATGATATTAATTTTTAAACATGAATAACAATACATGATTCAACTTTTAAATAGCTCACATCGAAATTTTCAAATTTGGTACTATTTATCTCGAAACTTTTATAGCGTTTTCTGTATGACCAAGTATACCTGTTTAACATTTTCAAAAAATATTTTGATTATTAATATTACTAATCATTTACAATCAATATAAAAATTGTTGTATAATTATTAGCTATGAATGATGTATATTTTTTAGCTAAGTACAAACATTGCCTCAAACTAGAGCTAGGAGCCTAGGATGTTCATTAATTGGGCGAGGCTAAAATGCAACAAGGTGCATTTTGTATACAGATGCACATACCCTATAGTTGCAACCGTTAGACTCGCCAATTACAGCTGCGAAACCGGATCAATTGCAGGATGACGAAACCGATTGCAACAAAAAACCAATTGCAACTGGATTCAACCCGGCCGGTTGCAATTGGATCTGAACCAGTTACAATTAAACCGTAAATAATTGCAATTGTATGACTTATACACCAAATACACAGTCACTCACAGTTGCATCCGTAAGACTATACCAATTGCAACTTCGACGTCGGATCAATTGCAGGTTGACAGAAATGATTCCAACGGATTCGATCTAGTTGCAACTGGACACGACCCGATTGCAACTGGGTAACTAGACCCGACCTAGTTGCATTGGGCACCAATCGGTTGCAACTATGCAACGAGACCGGTTGTAGTGCATTTTATATACAGAATGCATCGAGCACTACAAGAAATCTGTCAATCCATAATGAATTTTCGATGACATTCTCACATAACATCACAAACATGGTCACATCCGTGACGTTTTATGGATTTTCGCACAAATTAGCAAATAGCCTATTCAGGCTCGAATTTGGGCACAATCTCTGTGACGAACCTCGATAACTGTCATAGATTGAAAATAAAATCGTCACAAGTTTGATACCATACTCAATCATAAAATTTACAAAACAAATATGTCATTTTGCAAGGACATACGATTTGCCATGTTCATCTTTCTTTTTTTAATCCGAAATTAAATTTCATAATTGGTATTTCTCCATCATACGAACTCCAAATTTGATGGGTTTTTTCCTATTTTTTTTTTAAAATTGAGATCTTTCATATAATGTCATTTATTTGTATAACAATTGCTGTTATTTTTTTTTGAATGGTTTGTTTTCTTCCACCTTAATAGAGAATAGAAAGACAAGCTTTTATATAACAATTGCTAATGTAATACAACTGAATTCATCACATATCTCGGGGATATGGCCTAGAATTGGACATACGAGCATACATATAATTATGTTGCTATTTTTTATTCTTATTTGAGGTACACCTAGTGCAATTTGAAATTTCTTTTGAAAAGCATATAAAAACTCATTTAATATACATAATATAGGAAATTAGTCCAAAAATTGTTGACTACAGAATGTAGTGCACTTAATTATTTTGTGTATTATACTTTAGAATGGAGCAATAAATTGAAAAATAAAAATATGGGAAAAATTAAAAAGAAAGTGGAGGAAAGAAGTTGAACTTGCAACCTTAAGTAATAAATGATAAAAATATATCAGCGTATATAAGGTAATTACACTACAAGAAATGTGACCTTTTGTGACAAAAAAGGTGCAGACAAAAAAAAAGGGGGGTACCAAGGGAAAGCAACCTCACCCTTGAGACGCACCAGTGACACCACTACACCACTTGTTCATTTGTGACTACAACAGGTAAGTATTTTATTTGATATCATTTATACCACTGCACCAACTCGGCCCACCTTCCTTTGCGGCCTAACATGCCATCTCCACCCAGCTTCCTTTGCGGGCCGAGGCCCAACTCAGTAGGCCTGCGCTATTTTCAAAAACCAAAAAAAAGCTAGGTGGCACGAAATTTGCATAGGGGAGAATTCGAACCGGAGACCTGGCCTTGAGCTCACGGAGCCATACCACTACGGGGGCTGTTTGGTTGCATGGCTAAATCTAGCCAGGCTTTGAATCTAAGCCAGGCCAGCTCAAGCCTGGCTTGAGCAATGCAATCGGCTGGTGTTTGGTTGCATGTATAAATTAAGCCTGCGTAGTACAGTTTGTGTTTGGTTGCCAGGCTCCATAGATGTGGTCACCTTGCACTGGATTGTAGGTAGAGTTACCCCGTGACCATGCCCGATATTGTTTCCTTGCACCGCTCAATTCCCAAAAGAAAAAAAACTCGAAACTTCTGACCGGCTTCCACATACTCCTCTAAATCAAGAGAAAAAAAAACGAAAAACAGAAAACATTGTGGCTGCAAGATCATTACCCAACAAAATCAATGAATAAGAAAATAAGACACAGTAATCCCACAGGAATGGTCGATTGGGTCCTCAATCGATGAAACAAAATCGCCAGAAAAAATCAAGGTCTACCACAGCCGAATAGATCTGGTGTGAATGGATCATGCTTCAGTTCATCGGCCTCCTTCTACAACCATCACTTAGATCGCACCAAGCCGCCAACCACCAGATTTGGCCCGCGTGAGGGGACCTTCGCCAGCCTCGTGGGCGAGCTCAGCCACGCGGAGGGGTTGGCGTGCGCCGCCACGTGGGCCTCTGCCGGGCGTGCGAGCTTGTGCCGACGCGTGGGCCTCCGCCGGCCATGCGAGCAGGCATGCAAGCTTGCGCCGCCGCGTGGGCCTCCGCCGGCCATGCGAGCTTGCGCCGCCGCGCGGGCCTCCGCACGGGCGTCCATCAATCGCGCGCTGCCGGACGAACCCTCTGGCGCAGCTTGCGCCGTCATGCAAGCCTCCACCAGCCGTGTGAGCACGCACGGGCTACCGGGAGGTGAAAGGAAGAAGGATTCTTGGGCGGGCGCGGCTTATGCAGGCCTGGCTTGCTAGAAACGAAGGATTCTCACGTTTATCTCTGGCCTGGCTTGAGAGTATGAAGGTCCTTGTTTGGTTTTGGTAATTGAGTGACAACATATGTGGACTAATATGTGTTTAAGTGAAATACACAAGTGATTAGTCCACAGGTGATTATGTGATGAAGGAGCTCATTGCATATGGGACATGACATGGAGTCAAGTGACTAAGTGGAGAAGATCAAGACAAGACTTGGTTTGATGGACCGGTTACAAGTGTGAAGGGCAAGTTAGAGGCTAAGCACTGGACCGCGTGGCGGGATGCTTGAGCAATGAGTTGGCGCCGATGGACCGTTGCAACGGTGAAAAGCAAGTGGAGTCAAGATCGATGAACCAATATGTCTCATGATGATATGAAGTGGATCATATCATTTGTGATGATGTTGGTGCATGTGTTGCATCAACATGGGAGAAGGTGGAATGGAATGCGCAAGGCAAAGGTATAATCAATAGGCATTTCATTTAACCGGTCATAGGTGAGTAGAGAAGTTTATGACTGGATTTAGGATAGATGGCCGTACTATCAAGAGGGACAAACTTGTTTGCATATCGGTCATCTAGTGCCACTTGAGAGATCTAACTTTGCGATGTTGCTAAGATCGAGTGGCGTGGTGAAGAGAGTGAAAAACCCTTTGAGAAATGTTTGTGAAAATACTAACTCACTCACACATAAGATGGTACACTTATGGAGTTGGCACATTTGCAAAGGGGATGAAGTTTGGATGAAGGTTATGGCTTAGTGTGATTTTGGTTTGCAATTCTGCTTTGATCCAAAGTATTTTGGGTCAAGAATTCAGTTGGGTTGGATAGCCCTCTGAATGAGCTTTCCATAGAGTCCAAGATCACCTAATTTGGACATCGGAGCTAAAAGTTATGGGCGTTTTACCCAGTGTCGGCTTTGCTGAAAATAGAGTGGCGGACGGTCCGCGGTTACTGCGGATGGTCCACGAATACTGCGGACGGTCCGCGAAACAGTCCGTAAAATCGCCCGGTTTTACCAGAAGGTTCGGGGGTTCGAGATCTAGGGGGTCAGACGGTCCGCTGAAATTTAGTAATTAAATCGCTTTTATTTAATTTATGCTCATATTTATCTAGTGAAAACAATTATTTATGAGAAATAAAATCAAAGATAAGGCTAGAAACACTTTTGATGCATTCATGCTGGCTGCATTGAGTTTTGTTTGCTTGAAGTTCAAATCGGATTTTAAAATCCAATTTCAAGTTTTGCTTTTAGGCTTGCCCTCTAATTTCCTTTTCTGGCGCTGGGCCGTTTCCCTTTCGAGACTGTCGTCTTCGACAAGGACTCTAGCTCGAGACCGACTCCGACGCTGCCGCCTTCGCTGAATCTTTCCCTGACGCGCATGCCCAGACTTGGACTCGAGATCGGACTTTGCTCTATTTATAGTCGCCTTTAGTCGCCGCCTTGATTCTCCTTTCAATTCATCCCAATCGTGCCGCAACCCTAGTTGTCGTTCTCGCCGAGAAGTTCCGCCTCGCTCGAGACCGTTCTCGTCGGAAGAAGTTCCGCCTCGCTCGAGACCCACCCTCGATCTTCGCCGTCGGAGCTTCGCACTCGTCGGAAAGCACTCCAGGAGGTTCGCCTTGAAAACCCGAAGCTCTCCATAGCGTTCTTGCTCCGATTCTTGCCGTGCTCTGCGCTAATTTTGGTCCGCTGTCGACCCAGTAGTTTCTCCGCCGCTTTGTTCGAGCGTCGCTAGCGTCAAGCCTCGAAGCCAGCATACCCCTCGAAAAGCCGTTTTGTTTTGAGCCATTAGATCTAGATCCAACGCCGCCGCGTCAGTTCGAGGCCCTGCTCGAACCGGAGGGTGCCTTCGAAGCTGACTGTTTTGCAAAAGAAGCCTTCACGTTTTCGAAATCAACCCGCAGTCTAACTTGGTTCAAAAGTATTTTCAAATGAGTCATTTTTCTTTTGTTTTAACCCCTGCAAGTTTTTAAAGTTGCGCCCGAGACCCAGTTTGTAGTTTCTTTGTTTTAGCTCCGATTAGAGTGATTTCTGCGCTCTTGTGTTCGTAGCAAAGCGTAGATTAGTTTCGAAGCTTTCTTTCTTCTGTTCTTTATTGTTTGGTGTACTGTTCTAATAGATTAATATTGTTTGCATGTACTGGCTTGTTCGGTTGCTTGTGTGTTCCTACGAGAGTCTAGTTGGTGAGCAGTACGCGTTCGAGTTCGAGGGGTACCAGGACCAGCAGTACCAGGACCAGCAGTATCAGGAACAGCAGCAACAGCAGCACTTTGTAGAAGGCAAGTACAGCACGGACAATCCTTGCTACCTAAACACCTTTACCCATTAATTACGGCATATGCATGTGTCTAATTTTGATCCTATTAAGGTTGTACCTAGTCTGTTTATCCTTTACCTTGATTACCTTGGGTTTATTTGCATTTGGGTAGAAATTTGCTAGGCGCAACTACTGTCACAATTATTTTACTATTAATCATGACTTAATGGTTCTCTTCAACGTTAATGGTAAAATTTGCTTTTTAGCAACTTGGATCAGGGAGCTAGGGCGTATGCTTCGAGCCTGGCCCTAGTGTCTCTCCGTAAGGACTGGTTCTTAAAGCGGCAACCCAGGAGCCTGTCGCCACCGCCGGAACTATAATGGCTCTGGTCTTGGACAAGTAACTTGTACGGCTCTAATTCAACAGTGGTTACCGGTGGGCCACCGGCGTTATGGGAAGCATGGGTGAGAGTATGGTTTGATCCACCGAGGACGGAATAGCGGTTGGCTATGCCCTCGTGAGGCACAGTCCCGTGTTGGGAGCTTCCGTTTGGCGGAGGTTCCACACGTTGCGCTATTTTATTCTGCTATTGTCGTTATTTTTCCGCGCTTGGACGCCATTGACCCTCCTATTTGGAGCGCCCTGGGAGTCAGTCAATCTCGGTGCCTTGGGTCATGCTGCCTAGGTTGTACCATAACGGCTGCTGTTTTGTTAAAGTGTCTTGTGAAAAGCCTCGTAGCGTCCCTATGCGGTCACACCTCGGAAGTGTGATTTGTGAGGTCTGATCCACCTCCGCGTGGTTGGGTGCAAAGTTCTTTGAACTTTTACGCGACTGGTGGGTAAAGGGCGAAACCTCTGCAGAGTGTACAATCTATCATGATAGCCTTGCTCAGGGTCACGAGCGGCCTGGATCCTTTTTGATTAGAAGATGATGTTTATTATTACTGTTTAATGCCTACTTCTACTTTATTAATTGGGGAAATTCAACCGGGATTCACATAAATGTTGTATCCTCGAGATACCCTCGAATACCTTCGAGACTCCCTCGAATACCTTCGAGACTCCCTCGAATACCCTCGGGAGACCCTCGAATCAAACTAAAATCAGCCAACTAAAAATGCTAATGCAGTTCAGCCGAGTCAAGCCTTACTTTTTGGCCTTCATAATCTGTGTTGTATTTGCTAAGTAACTCTGTTACTTACACTTGCTGTTGTTATTATTTTTGGGCAAAATCCCGGATGGGTAACAGATGGATTAGAAGGTACTGCTGCCGTCGAATTTCCTGAAGATCTGCCTTTCTACTAGCTGTGCTCAACCAGTCAGTGTCCCTGTGGATTATGGACTTCGGCTTCATTTAGATTAGAGAGAGATTAGTCTTTGAGTCTTCCGCTGTAAATTTTCATTAAGTTTGAGTCAAACTCTGATGTAAAACCTTTTATATTATTCGAGCATTGTGTTCTATTATCATATTTGTTTGCTATATGTGTAATGACTTCCTGGGAACACATATGGCCGCATCTCGGGTTTCTGTGTAAATCCGGGTGTGACAGATTGGTATCAGAGCCGTGCTGACTGTAGGATCACAGCCTAGTTAGAATGGTTGAAAAATCCTTAGGAGACCACCCTGATTTTGTTTCAGATCATTTAGTTACGTTTTCAAAACCAGTGCTGTCGAGTCTTGTGTGAATCATGTCCTTAGGAGCTTGATTTGATTGCTATTATGCATATGTTTGATTTGGATTTTTGTAATGATTGTGATGGTCATAGACGCGAGTCTATCTCCATCTAGTTATAAGACTAAGGTTTAAGGAATATTAGTGAATAAATAGTTGGGTTTTCTATCTCCTCTGCACTTCCTCTGTCTTACTCTCGATCATATCCTTCCAAGTACTGCTATTTTCTTGTGCACCATCTGCAAGCATGGGTTATCTATTACCGATTGACGGGAATACTGATGAGAGATATCTTACTATGGTAGATGGTTAACACCAGAGGCAACCCCGGAGGCAGTGGAAGCAACCAGAATCAGAATCCACCACCTCCACCACCCCACTCACCATGGAGCAGATGATGCAGATGCAACTTCAGCTGACACAGCAGATGGCGCAAACCATAACACTGATGCAGCAGAATCAGCAGAACCCGCCTCAACAGCACTACGTGCAACCCCGAGATAAAAGGGGCGAGTTTATGAAGGGACGCCCTCCTACCTTCAACAAGTCTAGCGATCCAATGCAAGCAGAGGACTGGCTCAAGGCAGTGGAAAGGCAGCTGGACATTGCACAGTGCAATGACAAGGAGAAGGTGCTATATGGAAGTGGACAGCTCCAGGGAGCAGCTTTGGATTGGTGGGATGCGTACCAATATGCTCACCCCAATCGTGATCAGATCACTTGGCAGGAGTTCAGCGACAGTTTCCGTTCTCACCACGTGCCGGAAGCGCTGATGACCTTGAAGAAGAAGGAGTTCCTGGCATTGAAGCAAGAAGGTATGAGTGTCACCGCTTATCGTGACAAGTTCATTGAGTTGGCCCGTTATGCTCCAGAGGACGTGAATACGGATAGGAAGAAGCAGACTCGATTCCGAGATGGCCTGCACGATACACTCCAGTACCAGCTCCTGTGTTCCAAGTTCGCCACTTTTCAAGAACTGGTGGATAGCGCACTACTGTTGGAGCACAAGCGCCGCGAGATGGAGGAAAAGAAGAGAAAGCTGCAAGGCACACCGTCAGGAAGCTATGTGTCGGTGCCGGAATCGGTCGGTCAATCCCCGGCGCCTAAACAGAATGCGCTGTGTCCCGTCCCTTGACGGTTGATGCAAGAGTTAGCACGATGAGGCGAAGATTTATCCTGGTTCCGACCGCGAGGTCGTACGTCCAGCAGGGTGCGCTCGGGGCGCTGTACTATCTTGCACCGGAGTGCTTGCAGAGGGGGGCTACAAGCAAGGCGGGAGAGGAGGAGTCTCCAGGTCCCTAAGGATGAGTGTGAATATCGCGTGAAGCGGTGTGTGTGATTGTGTTTCGTGTCCTCTTTTCCGTCCCTCCTCCTACCCCCTTTTATAGATCAAGGAGAGTAAGGCGGGGGAAGGGTTTTACAAGTACAAGCGTGATGTGTGCCGCAGGGGTGTGCACTGGAGAGTATGGCGTCGGGCCTGCCATCGTCCTTGACTCAGGCGGGGGATTTATGGCGAGCCCCGGCTTCTGCGAGTGTTGTGGCCGTCCCTGTGCTTGTCCTGGAGCGGCTTCGAGGGGTGTCGTCGCTGTAGTCCATGTTCTGCTGCCCGTCGCCGGTTGACCTCGAGGGCGGGGCAGGTGAGGAAGGACCGGAGTTGGCGGTACAGGGGTCGGTATGGTGGCTGCCGTCAACCACAGTGCGTGGCGTACTCGGTTCACCAGGGGATGGTCGAGAGTTGGCGGATTTGACCCGGCGTTCGTCATCACCAGGCCACGCCTGACTGGAGTCTGTACTCGGTCGCTGTTTAGACATTCGTTCGAGGGTTCCCCATGCTCGTTCGAGGGGTGTCTCGGGGGGAAGAGACGGGAGCAGGTGGAACAGTGCTGCGGAATGACGCCTGCCAGTCTGCACAGGGTCTTGCGCAGCGCCGCGTGCGTCAGCACAGCGCCGGTGAGGACGCACAGTGACTGGAGCAGGTGGAACAGTGAGCTCTGCGGTGTCAGTGGCGCGGCGTGGGGAAAGATTGCCTTTTGACTTTGGCGCTCGCTTGATGGGGCGGGCATTAAGTGCCGTTGTCGGCTGGGGCGCCGTGTTGAGTAGAGAGTTGGCCTCGAGCGAGGCGGAGTCGACTCGCCCGCTCGAGGGACCGCGCAACCCTCGAGCGAGGCGGGTTTTGCGTCGTGCCTGCTCGAGGGTGCGCGGCCCTCGAGCGAGGCGGAGGCGGGGGGTAGCGACTTGGGTCCCCCCGACAGGCGAGCTCGGACGACCGTTCTTGGGCCGCGATAGGCTGTGACGGGCCGAGCTGCCCGGCCGGGCTTTCCGGGCTGTCGATGATTCGGCCTTTCGTGGCATATCGTTTTTTGAGGGTGATTACCCCGATGATTAGGGGACCCCCTGGGTTTGTCCCCGACAGTAGCCCCCGAGCCTCTGGCGGACTGAGGTTCAGTCGGGCAGGGGCTGATGGTTTCGTAGGGTCGTTCCCGGGCCTCCCGTGGGGATTTATTCCTTTCTGATTATGCACGTTCTTCCGTGGGGGCGCGCGAGCGCACCCGCGGGTGTAGCCCCCGAGCCCTTGGAGGAGTGGATTCACTCGTTCAAGGGCTTTATTTTGTGTTGGTCGCTCTGCTTCCAACGCGGTGGGGATGAGACCGAGCCATGCCAAATTCGAGGGGCGGACCCTGTACGGTTTCGAAACGTTTCGCGCATAGGAGGATATGTTGCGGGGAGATGCTGCAAGGAGCCCCCGAGCTCCTGGCCCACGCGGAGGCGATCGGAGGGGCTTCTTGTCTTTGAGTTGCGACCCTCGCTTCCCCTTCGCGGGGAAGAGGGGTGAGGTCATCCGCGCAACCCTCGAATTGGGCAACGTACGCGAATACCTCGGTGAGCTGTTAGCGGGTAGTTCAAGTGGACGTCCGTGCCCCGTTCGCTAGGGGTCGGCTCGTGGTCCGGAGACACGTCCATGTAGCGCTTGCAAAGGTTCGCTAGGTGGGGCTCGGTCCCTTTCGTAGGGACCGAGGGCGCGAAAGCTCTCCCTCGTTGGGATCCCCCCGACTAGCTGCCTTTGTCTGGCCTTGAACACGACAGGAGCGTCCCCAAACTTCGCGTTCGGGGTAAAGTCCGTTCGACACGCCCGAATCATCCCTGACTCTGTTGATCTGGAGAGCCTGTCGAACCCTTTCGAGGGCCAGGCTTCGTACTCCTGATCAGTAGGGCCTTGCGTAAGATGCGGGTTGCCTCCGAGCGGCGGGCTCGAGGCTTGGCCGAGCGCGACTGGTGGCCTTCGCATTACTCGGTCCGGGGCACCCTTTGAACCTTTTCGAGGTTCGGGCTTCGAATCCCCGATTAGTCGCGTCCGTGCCTAGGGAAGGAGGAGCGTTGCAGCTTTACCTGGGGGGAACCCAATGGTTGGGTCGTTTCGGCTCCGCGGGCCCGCGCACAACCGCTGGCGGGCGTGGGCGTGGCTGACGCGTCGCGGAGTGGGCGAGATGGGCGTAGTGGGCGCGCCTTTTTAGGCGGGCTTGGCGCACGCGCGGGAGAGGCGAGGTGACGTGTAGTTAATGCATCGCAGGCGCGCCGCTTCCGCTTACCGTGCCGCAGTAAATGCTGCCGCCCACGCGCGCCGGTTCGCGGAAAAAAGGGGCAGGGGGGTCCCCGGTTGTCAGCGTCGTGCCATGCGTGGGTTTGGCCCGTTGCAAGCGGGTCGACGTGCTGCGGCCGCACTTCGCGTGCGTTCTTCGGACCGAGCGGTCGGGCCGCTGTTTGATGGCGTGGTCGAACGGGCGCGTCTTTTGTGATGAGGCGCCATGTACGGGTAGGACCTGAGGCGACGTGACGGTTTTGGACGTCTGTCGTGCCGTCCCACCTCGTGGCCTACTGGTTAAACGTGGTTTCCCGCCCTGGGATGATTTTCCACACGGGCGGGCCTGATTATCAGTGGCTTGAACTGGCTTCCCTATTTAGGTGCCTGTGGGTGACTATCTTTGACCCGGTCCGCTCGCCTGGTCCGCGGCTGATTCGCTCGTGGTTCGTTGGGCGTGAGAACCGTACCGCGGGCAGGCTGAGTCAAGGAGGCGGTCAAGGTTGCCCACGTGATATGGCTGGCAGCTCGCATCTGCACGCGAATCTCGCTATTACCCACCCACGGGAGTAACAGTCGCGACCCCTGGGCGCCTATAAAGGCAATCGTCCAGGCGGGGGAGAGGATCATCACCGGGTTTTTGTGTGGCTCATCAGGTATGCAGAGTTACAAACTTCATCCTCCCGATGGGCTTGAGAGTGGGAGTAGGGTGGTCCGGAGTTTCGTTCCCGGCGCGCGCCATTGATGCCAGAAGGAAGTCGACGAGAGGAGGTGGGCATGCTGCGGGAAAGGAGCAGGGCGTCGCACTCCTCATCGGGGAGGCGGTGACCTTGCCGGTGGCGAGGCGCATCAAGGACGTTGCGGCGGTCGCTTCGCTCGCTAGGAAACTAGCGGAAGGCGTTCGCCGGTCGTCGTCCTTGCGAGGGCACTCATCGACGGCAGGGCGCGAAGGCATGCCCTGTCCGGCGGTCAAGTGGTCCAGCGTCCTTCGTCCCGCAGCCGCCCGTCCACCGGGTTCTTCGGTTAGCTGGGTGCCAGAAGAAAATCGACGAGAAAGTCGTGGAGACTGGTTCTCGTGATAGTGTGCTGGCCGGCTAGCTGAAGTTGTACGAGAGCCCCGTTAGGGTGGCTCCGGTCTTTGTATGTTTAAAACGGCCTCTGGCCGAGTGTGTTTTCTTATCGTGATCTCGCCGTTCGTGTCGTGTAAGGAGTGAATCCTGTTCGTGCCCAACCTTTTCGTGGGTTCGCACGATCTCGTATTTGCGTTGGAAGTTTTCGTGCGAAATTGTGCCTTTTCTCATGATTTAGGAACGACCTTTGCCAAGGAGTTCGTTTTCGTGAGTGACTTGAGCGTTGAGCGACGGGGGGGATGTTGTGGCCTTTCGAGGGCGTAAGCAGTCCCACGACCCTGTCAACCGTCCTCTGTAGTAACTCACGCCTTGCTTTTAGTCTTCCTCGACCTTTGAGGGGAAGGACTAATAACTCTTTCTGGGTTTCGACCGAGGGAAAATCGGACCCTTCCCGCGATCTCTGGGATGCTGGGTCCGTCTCCGCGAGTTCCTGCAATGATTCCGGGAGTTTGGTCCCGTATTTTCATGGTTAGCAGCATGACAAATAAGGGCGTTCGGATTTAGTTAGGGTTTTACAACCGAGGTTTCGTTTGTTTGGCGTGCCGCGCCTTCCTCTTAACTCGAGACCGGTTTCGGCAGGGGAACACCAGTAACTTTGGCGTCGAGTGGCGAGGGGGATGCCGTAGCCTTCGGGGGCGTGGGCGGTCCCACGACTCTGCCGACTCTTAGCCGCGGTAGACTCGTGCCTTGCTTTCACCTTTCCGGATTTAAGGAGGAAAGGCTTGGCAGCCCGGTTAATCGTTCTATTGTGCCGCTTTTGGCTTGGAGAGATTTCGGCCGGGTATTTCGAATCCGCAAGTAATTAAGGCATGGAGTGGAGAGGGAGATGCCGTATCCCTTCGAGGGCGTAGGCGGTCTCACGGCTCAGCTGGCTCTAGCTTTAGTTAGCTCGCGTCCCGCATCTTTCCAGGTGCCTCGAGTTTTAGCACAATTTTCGAAAAAACCGGGACGATTAGGGGGGTTAACCCCCCTGCAGCCCCCGAGGGGGGGCTTGGCTTTATTAAAAAATAAAACCAAGTTCCCCTTGTTTGTGTTGTTAGCAACAATGTTTTCATGTTTTTCGCAAACTCTTTATTATTGTTAACTAAGAACACGAAGTATTTACAAGAAATACTGAGAGTTTTAAGGATAGAAGCGACGTAGCTGTTGGATGTTCCAGGCGTTGGTGAGGAGCTCGCCCTTCTCGTTTGCCAGCTTGTAGGTACCCGGCTTGAGGACCTTGGCGATGATGAACGGCCCTTCCCACGGAGGAGTGAGCTTGTGGCGCCCTCGATTGTCCTGTCGCAGCCTTAGCACCAAGTCCCCTTCGTGGAGGTCCCGACGCCGAACCTTCCGAGCTTGGTGTCGCCGGAGCGATTGCTGGTAGCGCGCAGAGTGAAGTAGCGCTATGTCGCGAGCCTCGTCCACCTGGTCCAGCGAGTTCTCGCGGTCCCGCTGGTTTCGGTCTTCCTGGTAGGCTTTAAGCCTCGGAGACCCATACTCCAAGTCTGTTGGGAGGACGGCTTCGGCGCCGTAGACAAGGAAGAACGGGCTAAAGCCTGTGGCCCTGCTTGGGGTTGTCCTGAGACTCCAGATCACCGATGGCAGCTCAGCAACCCACTTCCGGCCAAACTTGTTCAGCTTGTTGAAGATCCTTGGCTTCAGGCCTTGTAGTATCATGCCGTTGGCGCGTTCTACTTGGCCGTTCGTTTGTGGATGTGCCACGGCCGACCAATCAACGCGAATGTGATGGTCGTCGCAGAACTCCAAGAATTTCTTGCCGGTGAACTGGGTGCCGTTGTCAGTGATGATCGAGTTGGGTACCCCGAATCGGTGGATGATGTTGGTGAAGAACATTACGGCCTGCTCAGATCTGATGCTGGTGATGGCCCGGACCTCGATCCACTTTGAGAACTTGTCGATGGCTACCAACAAGTGGGTGAAGCCCCCGGGCGCTGGGCGGAAGGGCCCCACGAGATCCAACCCCCAGACCGCGAAAGGCCATGTTATGGGGATGGTCTGCAGGGCGTGCGCCGGGAGATGCGTCTTTCGTGCGTAGAACTGGCACCCTTCGCAGGTGCGCACGACCTCGTTTGCGTCGGACACGGCGGTGGGCCATAAAAGCCTTGCCGGAATGCGTTACCCACGAGGGTACGGGGCGCTGCTTGGTGTCCGCACGCCCCGGCGTGGGTGTCGCGGATCAACTGCCTTCCCTCGGGGATGGGGATGCATCGCTGCAAGATCCCTGAGGCACTGCGCTTGTACAGCTCGCCGCCGACCGAGACGAAGGTCTTGGCCCTTCTGGCGATGCGGCGTCCCTCGGTTCGGTCCGAGGGTAGCTCTCCGCGATCGATCCATGCGAGGTACGGATCACGCCAGTCTTGTGGTCGCATGCCTGTGTCGATTTCCATGGCCTCGGCCAAAGAGATTTCGGCGTCGAGGGCTTCGAGCCCCTCTTTCGAGGGGTCCTCCTCCATGGGCTCGACTCCCGCAGCCCCCGAGGGTTTCCCGTGGGCTCCGGCCTTTGATTCGAAGCTGACAGAGGGGCGGTCGAGGTCGCGGGCGAAGACGTTCGGAGGAACGGTGATTCGCTCCGACGCGATCTTGGCCAGCTGATCCGCTTCCTCGTTGTATTTGCGCACGATATGGTTCAGCTCGAGGCCATAGAATTTGTCCTCGAGACAACGAACCTCGTTGCAATACGCCTCCATCTTTTCGTCGCGGCAGCTTGCGTTCTTCATCACTTGGTCGATGACCAACTGAGAATCTCCCCGGACATCGAGGCGTTTGACGCCGAGGTCGATGGCGATGCGGAGCCCAGCGAGGAGGGCTTCGTACTCCGCCATGTTGTTCGATGCTGGAAGTGCAAGCGAACCACGTACCGGATATGTTCTCCGAGGGGTGAGACGAAGAGGAGGCCCGCGCCTGCCCCGGTTTTCATCACCGACCCGTCGAAGTACATGGTCCAGCATTCGATTTGAATCTGTGGTGGCGGAAGTTGGACGTCGGTCCACTCAGCGACGAAATCCGCTAAGGCTTGCGATTTTATCGCCTTTCGCGGTGCGTAGGAGAGAGTTTCCCCTACGAGTTCCATAGACCATTTCGCTATTCTACCCGAGACGTCCGGGTTGCGGACTATCTCCCCCAAAGGGAAAGATGAGACCACGGTGACCGGGTGGGCCTCGAAGTAGTGTCGCAGCTTTCGACGCGCGAGCACTACGGCGTAGATTAGCTTCTGGATCTGTGGGTATCGTGTCTTGGTTTCGGTCAGCACTTCGCTGACATAGTACACCGGCCTCTGGACCGGCAGAGCGCGGCCCTCCTCTAGCCGTTCCACAATGATGACGGCGCTGACAACTTGCGTTGTCGCGGCCACATATAGGTAGAGAGGCTCACCGCCGTGCGGCGGCGTGAGGATGGGTGCGCGCGCGAGCGATGCCTTTAGCCCGTCGAGGGCTTTTTGGGCTTCAGGGGTCCATGAAAAGCGTTCGTGCTTTTTTAGGAGTCGGTATAAAGGCAGGCCCTTTTCACCCAGTCGAGAGATGAAGCGGCTGAGGGCTGCCAGGCAGCCCAGTACCCTTTGTACCCCCTTAAGATCCTGAATCGGCCCCATTCGCTCTAGGGCCGAGACTTTTTCGGGGTTGGGTTCGATGCCTCGCTGGGAGACGATGAAGCCCAACAGCATGCCTCGGGGCACCCCGAATACGCATTTTTCCGGATTCAACTTCACCCCGTTTGCCCGGAGGCAATCGAACGTGATTTGCAAATCGTTAACCAGATCGTTCGCCTTTCTGGTCTTAACAACGATATCGTCAACATATGCCTCAACGGTTCGCCCGATGTGGCTTCCGAAAACGTGTTGCATACATCGCTGATATGTAGCTCCAGCATTTCGGAGGCCGAACGGCATAGTGACGTAGCAAAACATGCCAAACGGGGTGATGAAAGAAGTCGCGAGCTGGTCAGACTCTTTCGTCTTGATTTGATGATAACCGGAATAAGCATCAAGAAAGCATAGCAATTCACACCCAGCGGTGGAGTCTACTATTTGATCTATTCTAGGCAGAGGAAATGGAACCTTAGGGCATGCTTTATTTAAACCGGTATAGTCTACGCACATGCGCCATTTTCCATTTTTCTTTTTAACTAGAACAGGATTTGCAAGCCAGGTTGGGTGAAATACCTCTTTGATGAACCCAGCTTGCAGGAGCTTTTGCACCTCCTCCCCGATGGCGCGGCGCTTTTCCTCGTCGAACCGCCGCAGTCGTTGTACCACCGGCTTGGAGTGTGGCTTGATGTCGAGGCTGTGCTCGGCGACCTCCCTCGGGATCCCCAGCATGTCCGAGGGTCTCCACGCGAAGATGTCGGCGTTGGCGCGGAGAAAGTCGACGAGCACTGCTTCCTATTTGGGGTCGAGGGTGGTGCTGACCCTCAACGCCTTGCCCTCGGGGGCAGTGGGGTCGAGGGGCACCGCCTTGGTGTGTTCCGCAGCCTCGAAGGTGCCCGTGTGCCTTTTGGTGGAGTCGATGGCCTCGTTCGCCATCTTCTCCAAATCCGCCACCAGGGTTTCGCTGTAGGCGAGCTCTTCCGCGCCCTCGACGCACTCGACGTCGCACGCATAGGCGTGCTCGTACGACGATCCCACGGTGATGACGCCCTTTGGCCCTGGCATCTTCATCTTGAGGTAGACGTAGTTAGGGACCGCCATGAACTTGGCGTAGCACGGTCGCCCGAGAATAGCGTGGTACGCTCCCGGGAACCCCACTACCTCAAAAGTGAGGGTCTCCCTCCGAAAGTTGTCAGGGGTGCCGAAGCAGACGGGCAAGTCGATCTGCCCGAGGGGCTGGACCCGCTTTCCCAGCGCGATGCCGTGGAAAGGCGCCTTGCTCGGCCTTAGCTGATTTACGCCAATACCCATGAGCTCCAAGGTGTGGACGTAGAGGATGTTGAGGCTGCTGCCCCCGTCCATCAGCACCTTGGAGAATCGAGTGTTGCCGATGACGGGGTCGACGACAAGCGGATAGCGCCCTGGGTTTGGGATGTAATCTGGGTGATCCTCGCGGCTGAAGGAGATGGTCTCTTCCGACCAGGCGAGGTAAGCTGGCGTTGCGGGGTGAACGGAGAAGACCTCTCGGCGTTCACGCTTCTGTTCCCGGGGCGTTGCGTTCGCCGCGGGCCCCCCTATGATGAAGAAAATGTTCTCCACATGAGGGAACTCGTCGTTGCCGCCATCGCCCGTATCCTTCTTCGGGCCATCCTCCTTCGCGGATGTGCGCCTGAAGTAGCCCTTGATCATCCCACACTGCTCGAGGGTGTGGGTGACAGGGCCCTTGTGGTACGGGCATGGTTTCTTCAGCATCTCGTCGAACAGGCCCCGCCCTGAGGGGGGCCCCGAGGGCCTTTGCGGCCCCGCTCGACCACGAGGGCGTCGTCAGAGTCCTCGCCCTGCCGCTGCTGCTGCGCGGCCTGCCGAGGCCCCTTGCCTTTACCGCCCCGTTTCTGCTTTTTGGTCCTGGCCTTGGGTTTGCTGCCCTCCGCGGGCAGCTCCTCCGCGCGCTTCCCCTTGGTCTTGCCGTCGAAGATCGCCCCGACAGCCTCCTCCCCAGAGGCAAAGTTGGTGGCGATGTCGAACAAAGCGTTGACACTGGTGGGATGGTTTCGCCCCAGCTCGCGCACCAGCTCTCGACAGGTCGTGCCTTCGAGGAAGGCGTGGATGATTTCGGAATCACCCACGCTCGGGAGCTCGGTGCAGCGCTTGGAGAAACGGCGGATGAAGTCCCTCAGCGGTTCGCCGGCCGCCTGCCGGCACCCGCGCAGGTCCCAGGAGTTTCCAGGGCGTACGTATGTGCCCTGGAAGTTACCCACAAACATCTTGACCAGGTCGTCCCAGTCGTGGATTTGGTTCGCGGGTAGGTGTTCGAGCCACGTCCGCGCCGAGTCCGCGAGATGAAGCGGAAGGTTGCGGATGATCATGGCATCGTCGGTGGCCCCGCCCAGCTGGCAGGCTAGGCGATAGTCGTTGAGCCACGTCTCGGGTTTCGTCTCACCCGAATACTTGGTGATGGTGGTTGGCTGGCGAAAACGCGGCGGGATGGCGGCCGAACGGATCTTCCGGCTGAACACCGGGGTCCCCGGGGGTTCCGGCGTCGGGCTTCTGTCCTCCTCGCTGTCATAGCGACCTCCCCGTCGGGGGTGCCTGCTGCGGGGAGGCGCCGCGTCCTGCCTCTTCCTGTTCAGGATGTTGCGTGCGTCGCCATCGTCGACGGCGCCCCGCGTGTCCACAAGTCGGTCCTTCGCGGACCTCCTCGTTTCGCCACCGCCGGCCACGAGCGCCCTTCCGTCGTTCGTTGGACGGTGAGGCGTCCACGCGCCCCTGGGCGGGGTGTGGACGGATTGCTCCCTATCCCACCTGCCGCTTCCGGCTTTCGGACTGTCCTGGTGGCGCATGCGGGAGGCGGAGCTTTCCGCTTGTTGAACGGCCGCTTCTTCGACAAGGGCCTGCACCTGGCGCCGCATGCTGCGCGCCTCTGGCGTTGATGGTTCGGGCATGGCCCAAATCAGGGTCGCCGCGGCAATGAGCTTTTGGCTGGCTCGTGGCGGCCTGGGCGGGCCGGCGTCGTCGCCGTCACCCAGGATGCGCGCTTGAGCTATGCGCCCGGCGGCTCGGGCGTTTTCGCCCCGCCTGGGCTGTTGGGCTTCCAAGGCTGCGCGCAGTTCTTGTACCTGCTGGCGCTCCTGCTGGAGCTTGGCTTCCAGCTCTTGTACTTGCGCGAGCTGCGCTTGTGTGAGAGCGGCCTCGTTCGCCGGCTCGGCGGGTGCCGGTTGCGGTTCGTCGCGTCCGGCTCCGTCGTGCGTCTCTTCGTCCTCTCCCACGGACTCTACTTCGCCATCGAGGACGAAGCATTCCCGCGAGGGGTCGTATTCCCCGTCGCTGGAGTCATCGGAGCAGGTGAGGCAGAAGTCCGCAACGGCCTGGAAGGCGATGAGGTTTTCGGGGTTGCGCAACTCGGTGTAATCCAGGTCCGGGTGTTCCTGGCCGCGCACATCTTCTTCGTCCGCTGACTCGGAGTGGAGCCCACCGGGCGAAGAAGCGCCAAGGTCACGGATTGGGGCCCGCCGAGGTTTCGGCGAGTTTCCACGCGCGCCCAGGATGGTGCTGATCGCCGTGGAGTGGCTTGCCGCCGCGTTGCTCATCCCGAACGGGAGGCGTGCTAGCCTGGCCACATTTTCCCGGCGCGTTCCCTCCGCGGGAACTGCCGGTGGGAGTCCGCCCCCCTGTAATGCGGCCGTGGGCTGAAGCAGCAAGTGGGCGTCCCAATCGGGGAGGACGACGCGCGGAGCGACGCGCTGCTCCGTATTAATCTGAAGCTCGCGAAGTCTCCGCCGTCGCCTGAGCTGGACTGGTGTCGGCGATGTCGGGGTGTCAGGCGTCACGCTGGGTGACCTGGAGGCGAGCCGCATGAGGAGGCCCTCACCGGTCGCTTCGAACTCCAGGCTCCCAAACGTGAAACGGTATCCGCGCGGAAGCGGACCGGGGGACCCCGTGGCGGATCGGGGTGGCATGGTCTCGTCGCGACTTGCCGTCAAGGGAACTTGTCGGGTGTGATCGATCACAGCGCGCCCCCCTACCTGGCGCACCACTGTCGGTGCCGGAATCGGTCGGTCAATCCCCGGCGCCTAAACAGAATGCGCTGTGTCCCGTCCCTTGACGGTTGATGCAAGAGTTAGCACGATGAGGCGAAGATTTGTCCTGGTTCCGACCGCGAGGTCGTACGTCCAGCAGGGTGCGCTCGGGGCGCTGTACTATCTTGCACCGGAGTGCTTGCAGAGGGGGGCTACAAGCAAGGCGGGAGAGGAGGAGTCTCTAGGTCCCTGAGGATGAGTGTGAATATCGCGTGAAGCGGTGTGTGTGATTGTGTTTCGGGTCCTCTTTTCCGTCCCTCCTCCTACCCCCTTTTATAGATCAAGGAGAGTAAGGCGGGGGAAGGGTTTTACAAGTACAAGCGTGATGTGTGCCACAGGGGTGTGCACTGGAGAGTATGGCGTCGGGCCTGCCATCGTCCTTGACTCAGGCGGGGGATTTATGACGAGCCCCGGCTTCTGCGGGTGTTGTGGCCGTCCCTGTGCTTGTCCTGGAGCGGCTTCGAGGGGTGTCGTCGCTGTAGTCCATGTTCTGCTGCCCGTCGCCGGTTGACCTCGAGGGCGGGGCAGGTGAGGAAGGACCAGAGTTGGCGGTACAGGGGTCGGTATGGTGGCTGCCGTCAACCACAGTGCGTGGCGTACTCGGTTCACCAGGGGATGGTCGAGAGTTGGCGGATTTGACCCGGCGTTCGTCATCACCAGGCCACGCCTGACCGGAGTCTGTACTCGGTCGCTGTTTAGACATTCGTTCGAGGGTTCCCCATGCTCGTTCGAGGGGTGTCCCGGGGGGAAGAGACGGGAGCAGGTGGAACAGTGCTGCGGAATGACGCCTGCCAGTCTGCACAGGGTCTTGCGCAGCGCCGCGTGCGTCAGCATAGCGCCGGTGAGGACGCACAGTGACTGGAGCAGGTGGAACAGTGAGCTCTGCGGTGTAAGTGGCGCGGCGTGGGGAAAGATTGCCTTTTGACTTTGGCGCTCGCTTGATGGGGCGGGCATTAAGTGCCGTTGTCGGCTGGGGCGCCGTGTTGAGTAGAGAGTTGGCCTCGAGCGAGGCAGAGTCGACTCGCCCGCTCGAGGGACCGCGCAACCCTCGAGCGAGGCGGGTTTTGCGTCGTGCCTGCTCAAGGGTGCGCGGCCCTCGAGCGAGGCGGAGGCGGGGGGTAGCGACTTGGGTCCCCCCGACAGGCGAGCTCGGACGACCGTTCTTGGGCCGCGATAGGCTGTGATGGGCCGAGCTGCCCGGCCGGGCTTTCCGGGCTGTCGATGATTCGGCCTTTCGTGGCATATCGTTTTTTGAGGGTGATTACCCCGATGATTAGGGGACCCCCTGGGTTTGTCCCCGACACTATGTTCGACCCCGCTTCACTCCTCAGCAAGGAAACCAGCAGATGGTAACCCCGCAGCGTTTCCAAGGACAGTCCGGTTCGATGAACCGCAACCAGTATCAGCTACGACCCCAGTATCAGCAGCGTCCCCCGTACCCACCAGCACCACCTCAGCAGCGACCCTCGAACCAGCCACAGAATGGTCCTGTTCAAAGCCCCAATCCGGCCGGCAATACACCTACAGCACCAAGGTGTTTCGGATGTGGTGATCTGGGACACTATGCCAACGCCTGCCCTCGAAAGGTCCAGAACACCGTCGATCAGAATAGCAATTCGAGGGTTGGACAACCGCAGAACCAGAATAGGAACCGGCAGAAGAATCCAGCGAGGGGCAAGGTCAACCACATGGGTGCTGAAACCACCGAAGGAGCAACAGATGTCGTTGTGGGTACGTTCCCTATCAACTCGACTCTCGCAACTGTTTTGTTTGATACTGGAGCTTCACATGCTTTCATATCTGCTACCTTCGTGAAAAAGAACATGATGATCTTGCAACCTATGGGGAACCCCATGGTAGTTAGTTCACCTGGGGGAGAACAGCGAGCCACTTTACGTTGCCCCTGTATCACCGTCACAATAAGGGGGGTAGACTTTGTGGCGAACCCAATAGTCCTAGAAACCCTTGGGTTTGACTTGATTCTAGGTATGAGTTGGTTAGCCAGATATGATGGGGTGATTCAATGTGCCAAAAGAACAGTGCAATTGACAGCGAAGACTGGTGAGAAAGTGGAGTATCAAGCAGCTAGTCCCATGGGACATAATCAGATCTATCAAGCCGAGGGTGTAGCACTAGAAGACATCAGAGTGGTGTGCGAATTTCCAGATGTGTTTCCAGATGAGTTACCAGGTATGCCCCCAGACCGCGAGGTTGAATTTGTTATTGATCTTAAACCTGGTACTGCACCTATAGCTAAGAGGCCATATAGAATGGGAGTAAAAGAATTAGAAAAACTTAAGGAGGAATTAAAGGCATTGTTAGCAAAAGGGTATGTTCGTCCTAGTTCATCCCCTTGGGGAGCACCAGTTCTGTTTGTGGATAAGAAAGATGGGACTCAGAGATTGTGTGTGGATTATCGAGCTTTGAATGAAGTGACCTTCAAGAACAAGTACCCGTTGCCAAGGATTGATGACCTCTTCGACCAGTTGAAAGGAGCATGTGTGTTCTCTAAGATCGATCTCCGATCCGGATACCATCAGATGAGGATACGAGTGTCTGACATCCCCAAGACAGCTTTCACAACCCGATATGGTTTATATGAGTTCACTGTCATGTCCTTCGGTTTGACAAATGCACCGGCATACTTCATGTATTTGATGAACAATGTGTTCATGGACTATCTTGATAAATTCGTAGTGGTGTTCATTGACGATATTTTGGTTTTCTCCAAGAATGAGGAAGAGCATGAAGAACATCTGAGGTTGGTGATGCAGAGACTTCGTGAGCATCAGTTGTATGCCAAGCTGAGCAAGTGTGAGTTTTGGTTGAAGGAAGTAGCATTCTTGGGACACGTACTGTCCAATGGTGGAGTGGCAGTTGATCCGAAGAAGGTTAGTGATGTGTTGAGTTGGAATCCGCCTAAGGATGTGAGTGAAATCAGAAGTTTCCTGGGAATGGCCGGATACTACCGATGGTTCATTGAAGGATTCTCCAAAATTGCTAAACCCCTGACGGCGTTACTAGAGAAAAACACCAAGTTTGTCTGGACCGAGGCATGTCAAGCCAGCTTCGAGGGTCTGAAGACGAGGCTGACAACAGCACCTGTGCTTGTGTTGCCAGATATTACCAAGAGCTTCTCTATCTACTGCGATGCATCTCGTCTAGGATTGGGATGTGTACTCACGCAAGAAGGCAGAGTGGTGGCCTATGCTTCGAGGCAGTTGAGGAAGCATGAGCAGAATTACCCGACACATGATCTGGAATTAGCAGCTGTAGTACATGCTTTGAAAATTTGGAGGCATTACCTGATTGGACATAAGTGTGATATATACACTGACCACAAGAGTCTCAAGTACGTGTTCACACAATCAGATATGAATATGAGGCAACGTCGATGGCTAGAGTTGATCAAGGATTACGACCTGGAGATTCATTACCACCCAGGGAAGGCCAACCTGGTGGCAGATGCCCTTAGTAGAAGGAGTTACGTGAATAAGATCACGGGACGTTGTTTACCGGAGGAACTCAGTTCAGAGTTTGAAAGGATGAGTCTGGGCTTTGTGACCAGCATCACCGAGTTGGCAGTAGAACCGACCTTGGAACAGGAGATCAGAAAAGGACAGCTCTCAGATGAAAAGATCAAGGGGATTGTGGAACTTGTAGCATTAGGAAAAGCCCCTGGTTTTCGAGTGGATGAGCAAGGAACATTGTGGTATGAGAAGAGGATCTGTGTACCAGATGTAGTGCAGATTAGAGATGCAATTCTCAGGGAAGCCCACGAATCGGCTTATTCGATACACCCAGGTAGTACCAAGATGTACCAAGATATCAAAGAGAGATTTTGGTGGTACGGATTGAAGAGAGATGTGGCCACATACGTAGCCCTGTGTGATACATGTCAGAGAGTCAAGGCTGAACATCAGAGGCCAGCCGGTTTGCTCCAACCCCTGAAGGTACCTGAATGGAAGTGGGAAGAAGTCGGTGTGGATTTCATCACTGGCTTACCTCGCACTCAGAGGGGATTTGACTCAATTTGGGTAATCGTGGATCGTCTGACCAAGGTGGCACATTTTCTTCCAGTAAAGACCACCTACACAGGGGCCAGACTAGCAGAGTTGTATATGGAGGGGATTGTGTGTTTGCACGGGGTACCGAAAAGAATAGTGTCAGATCGAGGTACCCAATTCACATCACATTTTTGGCGACAATTGCATGAGTCTATGGACACTAAGCTACAGTTCAGTTCAGCTTACCATCCGCAGACAGATGGGCAGACAGAACGTACGAATCAGATATTGGAGGATATGTTGAGGGCATGTGCTCTACAATATGGTGTCAGTTGGGACAAGAGTTTACCATACGCAGAGTTTTCATACAACAACAGTTATCAGAAGAGTTTGCAGATGGCGCCATTCGAGGCCCTGTATGGCAGAAAGTGTAGGACACCACTGTTCTGGAATCAGACTGGAGAAAGTCAGGTGTTTGGACCTGAGGTACTAAGAGAGGCCGAACGGCAAGTGCAGATAATCAGGCAGAATTTGAAAGTGGCACAATCTAGACAGAAGAGTTATGCAGATAACCGACGAAGGGACCTCAATTTCGAGGTGGGAGACTTCGTGTATCTCAAGGTGTCACCAATGAGAGGCGTGAAGAGGTTCAACATGAAGGGCAAGCTAGCACCTCGATATATTGGACCGTTCGAAGTACTTGGCCGGAAAGGAGAGGTGGCATATCAGTTAGAGCTACCAGAGAAGTTAGCAGGAGTACACGATGTGTTCCATGTATCTCAATTGAAAAAGTGCTTGCGAGTACCTGAGGAACAAATTCCGATTGATGAACTGAATGTAGAGGAAGATCTTACCTATACTGAGCATCTTGTCAGAATTTTGGAAGAATCAGAGAGAGTCACCAGAAACAAGGTGATCAAGATGTGCAAGGTTCAGTGGAGTCGTCATTCAGAGGATGAAGCAACTTGGGAAAGAGAGGAAGACCTCAGAGCAGAGTATCCACAGTTATTCCCGTCCGCTTCCGAATCTCGAGGGCGAGATTCATCTTAAGGGGGGTAGGTTTGTAACACCCTAAAACTGCCCATTTTGAAATTTAGTAATTAAATCGCTTTTATTTAATTTATGCTCATATTTATCTAGTGAAAACAATTATTTATGAGAAATAAAATCAAAGATAAGGCTAGAAACACTTTTGATGCATTCTGGCTGCATTGAGTTTTGTTTGCTTGAAGTTCAAATCGGATTTTAAAATCCAATTTCAAGTTTTGCTTTTAGGCTTGCCCTCTAATTTCCTTTTCTGGCGCTGGGCCGTTTCCCTTTCGAGACTGTCGTCTTCGACAAGGACTCTAGCTCGAGACCGACTCCGACGCTGCCGCCTTCGCCGAATCTTTCCCTGACGCGCACGCCAAGACTTGGACTCGAGATTGGACTTTGCTCTATTTATAGTCGCCTTTAGTCGCCGCCTTGATTCTCCTTTCAATTCATCCCAATCGTGCCGCAACCCTAGTTGTCGTTCTCGCCGAGAAGTTCCGCCTCGCTCGAGACCGTTCTCGTCGGAAGAAGTTCCGCCTCGCTCGAGACCCACCCTCGATCTTCGCCGTCGGAGCTTCGCACTCGTCGGAAAGCACTCCAGGAGGTTCGCCTTGAAAACCCGAAGCTCTCCATAGCGTTCTTGCTCCGATTCTTGCCGTGCTCTGCGCTAATTTTGGTCCGCTGTCGACCCAGTAGTTTCTCCGCCGCTTTGTTCGAGCGTCGCTAGCGTCAAGCCTCGAAGCCAGCATACCCCTCGAAAAGCCGTTTTGTTTTGAGCCATTAGATCTAGATCCAACGCCGCCGCGTCAGTTCGAGGCCCTGCTCGAACCGGAGGGTGCCTTCGAAGCTGACTGTTTTGCAAAAGAAGCCTTCACGTTTTCGAAATCAACCCGCAGTCTAACTTGGTTCAAAAGTATTTTCAAATGAGTCATTTTTCTTTTGTTTTAACCCCTGCAAGTTTTTAAAGTTGCGCCCGAGACCCAGTTTGTAGTTTCTTTGTTTTAGCTCCGATTAGAGTGATTTCTGCGCTCTTGTGTTCGTAGCAAAGCGTAGATTAGTTTCGAAGCTTTCTTTCTTCTGTTCTTTATTGTTTGGTGTACTGTTCTAATAGATTAATATTGTTTGCATGTACTGGCTTGTTCGGTTGCTTGTGTGTTCCTACGAGAGTCTAGTTGGTGAGCAGTACGCGTTCGAGTTCGAGGGGTACCAGGACCAGCAGTACCAGGACCAGCAGTATCAGGAACAGCAGCAACAGCAGCACTTTGTAGAAGGCAAGTACAGCACGGACAATCCTTGCTACCTAAACACCTTTACCCATTAATTACGGCATATGCATGTGTCTAATTTTGATCCTATTAAGGTTGTACCTAGTCTGTTTATCCTTTACCTTGATTACCTTGGGTTTATTTGCATTTGGGTAGAAATTTGCTAGGCGCAACTACTGTCACAATTATTTTACTATTAATCATGACTTAATGGTTCTCTTCAACGTTAATGGTAAAATTTGCTTTTTAGCAACTTGGATCAGGGAGCTAGGGCGTATGCTTCGAGCCTGGCCCTAGTGTCTCTCCGTAAGGACTGGTTCTTAAAGCGGCAACCCAGGAGCCTGTCGCCACCGCCGGAACTATAATGGCTCTGGTCTTGGACAAGTAACTTGTACGGCTCTAATTCAACAGTGGTTACCGGTGGGCCACCGGCGTTATGGGAAGCATGGGTGAGAGTATGGTTTGATCCACCGAGGACGGAATAGCGGTTGGCTATGCCCTCGTGAGGCACAGTCCCGTGTTGGGAGCTTCCGTTTGGCGGAGGTTCCACACGTTGCGCTATTTTATTCTGCTATTGTCGTTATTTTTCCGCGCTTGGACGCCATTGACCCTCCTATTTGGAGCGCCCTGGGAGTCAGTCAATCTCGGTGCCTTGGGTCATGCTGCCTAGGTTGTACCATAACGGCTGCTGTTTTGTTAAAGTGTCTTGTGAAAAGCCTCGTAGCGTCCCTATGCGGTCACACCTCGGAAGTGTGATTTGTGAGGTCTGATCCACCTCCGCGTGGTTGGGTGCAAAGTTCTTTGAACTTTTACGCGACTGGTGGGTAAAGGGCGAAACCTCTGCAGAGTGTACAATCTATCATGATAGCCTTGCTCAGGGTCACGAGCGGCCTGGATCCTTTTTGATTAGAAGATGATGTTTATTATTACTGTTTAATGCCTACTTCTACTTTATTAATTGGGGAAATTCAACCGGGATTCACATAAATGTTGTATCCTCGAGATACCCTCGAATACCTTCGAGACTCCCTCGAATACCTTCGAGACTCCCTCGAATACCCTCGGGAGACCCTCGAATCAAACTAAAATCAGCCAACTAAAAATGCTAATGCAGTTCAGCCGAGTCAAGCCTTACTTTTTGGCCTTCATAATCTGTGTTGTATTTGCTAAGTAACTCTGTTACTTACACTTGCTGTTGTTATTATTTTTGGGCAAAATCCCGGATGGGTAACAGATGGATTAGAAGGTACTGCTGCCGTCGAATTTCCTGAAGATCTGCCTTTCCACTAGCTGTGCTCAACCAGTCAGTGTCCCTGTGGATTATGGACTTCGGCTTCATTTAGATTAGAGAGAGATTAGTCTTTGAGTCTTCCGCTGTAAATTTTCATTAAGTTTGAGTCAAACTCTGATGTAAAACCTTTTATATTATTCGAGCATTGTGTTCTATTATCATATTTGTTTGTTATATGTGTAATGACTTCCTGGGAACACATATGGCCGCATCTCGGGTTTCTGTGTAAATCCGGGTGTGACAGCGGGTGACTGCGGACGGTCCGCGGATGACGAGTTTTTGACCGTTTGGATCTCAACGGCTAGTTTTTTTGAATGGCGGACGGTCCGGGAATGCACCGCGGACGGTCCGAGGTAGCCGTTAGAGCTCGGGAAAAGTGTGTAACGGCTAGTTTTCCCCTCCCCTCTATAAATAGAAGGGTGCCCGGGCCTTGGAGAAGGTTGAGCACCTTGGGAATGTGTTTCCCATGGTTGTGCTTGCCTTGGGAGTCCACTAACTCACTTGTTCATGCGAGATTGCGAATCCATTGCGAGTGAGTGCGAATCTAGTGCATTGCTTTGAGAGATTGCATCGAGTGGCACTAGGTGTTCGTGTTGCAAGTCGGTTTGCTTGTTACTCTTGGAGGTTGCCACCTCCTAGACGGCTTGGTGGATTGAGGCTCCGTTGAAGCACGCAAGGAAATTGTGCGGTGCTCCGGAGAAGGATTTGTGAGGGGGATTGTGCTCACCCCGTGGGGATCGCGAAGAGCAACACTAGTGGAGCGTGTCATTGAGTTACCTCACTTGCGAGTGGTGTCTTGGTGTGCCCGGAGTGGCCAGCGGCTTCCGAGCTTTGCCCAAGAACCATCGAGGTGTTGGTCGACACAACGAGGACTAGCTTGGTGGCAAACAAGTGAACCTCGGGATAAAAATCACCGTGTCAACTTGTCTACTCTTCTCGGTGGTTTGCACTTCTTGATCACAAGCATTGTATTTACATCCTTATATATATCTTGTGCTTGTGTGGTTGCTCTTACAATTAGTTGGCTTGTGTAGCTTGCTAGTTGTCTTCTTGCTTGTGTAGCTAGAAGTAGTGATATTGTGACTAATTAGCTTGAGAAGCTTAATTAGTCTCTTTGCTTCGTTTGTGTAGCTAAATAAATTGAGCCTTTGGATTAGACTTGTATAGTCTTGTCCATTGAGCATTGCTAGTGAGCTTAGGGGCTTTGTGCTTTTGCTTACTATTTGTGTAGGAGCTCCCCGGTGTGTGAAGTACTAGAGGCATAGGTTTGTATGACCTTGCTCCTAGAATTATCTAGGTGAGCACTTGCTAGCCCGGCACCTTATTTGCTTGTTTTAGAATCTTTCATAAGGTGCTAGTGAACTTAGATATAAGGGGGTGAAGTCTTGGCTAGACCGATAGTTTTAATTCCGCATTTGTTTCGGTTAGCTTGCGCGATAATTTTTAGAAAGGACTATTCACCCCCCCTCTAGTCCGCCATCTCGACCCTACAAGTGGTATCAAAGCCGAGGTCTCTCTTTTGTGGTCTTTACCGACCCGAGAGGATGGCGAACTACGGGCTAGATGTTGATTGTCCACATATTTTTGATGGCACACTCTTTACACGATGGAAAAATTGGATGATATGCAATTTCAAGTTCATTTCCCCTCAAATGTGGTGGATTGTAGATGTGGGCCTTTCTCATGCAATTGATAAAATTAATCCAACTAAAGCGCAAGAGAAATACCTACAACTCAATTATCTTGCTATTGATATCATGCATACATCTTTGGATAAGTGCATATTTTGGGAGATTGCTAACATGCAGAATGCTCATGAGATTTGGTTTTATCTCAATGAGAAGTATGGGACAATCTCTGATGATGATGATGATGATGATGAGCCCAAGGAAGCGGCTCATGAGGATGTTGAGCATGACCACAACTTGGTGATTGTGGAAGATTGCTACACCTCATGGTCAAGTGATGGTGGTGATAGTCATTCCACCACAAGATCACTTGCCAAGATTGTTGAAGGCCAAAGCTCAAGTGATGCAAGTAATATTTCTACTCCAAGCACACTTGATGAGAATGATTCATGCTCGAGCTATGAGAGTGATAGTTCTACCACAAGCTCTCCAACACCATTACATTGCCTCATGTCACAAGGTAACACAAAGGTATCAAGTTGCAATGTGATTGGTCATGATTCATATGATGAGCTTGTTAGTAGACTTGCTAGCATGAACATTGCTTTAGAAAATGAGATGGCTAAAACAAATAAATTGGAAAATGAAAACTCATTTCTAAAGACCACATGTGAACAACGAAAGCATCTACTTTATGTTATTACTTGTTCACATGATGAGCTAAAAATGGCTCATGAGGAACTTAGTGTTGCTCATGATAATTTGGTACAAGAGCATGCTTTTCTCACTAAGAAACTTTCCAATGAAAAGATTAAAATTAGTGAGAGCTCATCACTTGGGTCAAATGATCAATCACATAATATTACTAACCTTTGTGATGTAGAGAAGAAGCATGTATCCATCTCTTGCAATGATTTATTGGATATGCCATATTCTTCACAAATAGATGATTGTTCTACTTCTATATCTTGTGAGACTAACATTTTGAAGGAGAACAATGAGCTCAAAAATGAAGTGAAGAATTTGAGCAACAAATTAGAAAGAAAGAGCAAGGGCAACAAAAAGAAGATGCAAGAAGAAAAGAGGTCTTACATCATGTGCTATCGGTGCCATGATGCGGGACATCTTGCAAAATATTGCCCAATCAAGAAGAGTCAAGTTGAGCCAAAAGCAAAACCTCAAAAACATGTCCAAGTCAACCATCAAGATGGTGATTTGAGGTTGAAGAAGAAGAAGACTAGAAGAGGTGGCAAAGCAAGAGCAAAGCATCAAGCTTCAAAGCAAGCCACCAAAATAATGAGGAAGAATCAAGATGAAAAATATTATTCTCAAATCAAGTGCCAAGATATGAGACACTTTGCCTCGAAGTGTCCTACCAAGCTTGAGAATAAGATTCAAGCAAAATTGAAGAGGCAAGGCAATGAGAAGCAACACATAAGCAAGGAAGAAAAGGCTCAACCAAAGAGAGTTTGCTACTCATGCCGGGAAAGGGGACACATGGCTAATTCATGTCCCCTAGGTAACAATTCTAAGTCTATTTCAATTGTTGATAATACTATTCTTAGAAAGGATGGTAATGGTACCTCATCGGTTGAAATTGCAAAACATCCCTCTACTCATGCTAAGGCAATGCCGAAGTATGTTGCTCCTAACTTGAGAGGACCCAAACTAGTTTGGGTACCATCAAAAAGTGGATGAATGTGTGTAGGTACCATGGCATTGGAGGCTTAACTCAATTGGATTCATTTTGTTCATCATATGATTGAGTGAAGTAATGAAAGTTAGTGCTATTCTATCCCAATGCCAAGTTAAACAAGTGAAGTCCAAATGTGCTACAACATACAAGTGCAATTTATCAAGTTGTGGTGATTTATTGGATATATTTGAAGGCTTGCAAATTATTTGAGTTGAAGTTTGCTATGTGCTGATCATGATGTACAAAGGTATATTCTTTGTTGATCTACTTCATTTGGGTGCATATGAGTTGATTGAATTGGATATATTTATGCAAAAGTTGCTTGCTATGAGATGATTGAATGGATTAAATGATTAGTACTCAAATTTGGATTGATTTGATGGATAAGTTCATAAGATAACTTTTAGTAAGTGGACTGAATGGATATGTCTTATGATAGTATTCAATCAAGTTGATATCAAGTTTGACTCGTTTTGAAGAAGTTTAGCTCAAGTTTAGAAATTTGTCCTACTTAGCAAAAACTGAGCTAGCCGTGATGATAGCCTTGTTTGAGTGATCAAATCTATTTGGATTGGATTGAAATTTGGTATACATGCTCTACACTTATGATATTAGTTGCTGCAAAAATCTCATGAGTATTGGATAAAAGATACTTCGCTTTTGGAGTGCATCTTGTCAACACATGTGCAGCAGTTTTTCAGCATGTAGCAGTTGAGAAAAATCTGAAATCTGGTAGAAATTGAAAAGTCAAATGAAGCTCAAATCTTTATAATCTTCAATATGACTTAGTGAAGCACATCTCCACCAAATTTCGTGATCATTGGAGCTGTACATTGGGAGTTATGGATTATTCTTTGAAGTGTACAAAATCTGCCATAAAAGTGACAAATATTGGATAAATCAAAAGTTACTTTGGTTGAAAGGTCCTCAAGTTGGAATCATGCTTATAAGAAATTGAGGCACCTGAGTTTGGTTTTGGATTATAGGAGAAGCTTGACAAGCAAAGAGTACAAGGTCATTTGATTGTGGATGTGTGCTTAACACATATTTTGGTACTCAAGCTAGAGATCAAGACCAAGCTCAAAATGAATATGGATTGCAGATTCTAGTGTTTATTGGAAATTATTTGGTAGAAAGAAAAATACTCAAAGAAGAATTCAAAGTTATCCATCAAGATAAATCAATCATATGAATCAATCAAATAAAGACATTTCAAGTAAGTGTCAAGTATGGTTCTTTGAAGAGAGGTCACTTCTCCTAGTGGAAGTGGTGATCCGAGGAACAATTGAGATGCTTAGTTGAAATAATCAAAAAGATTGATCAAGATAGCAAGCAACACCCAAAAGAGAGTTAGTAATGGGATTTCAAGTGGTATTATAAATAGTTCTCTCATGCAAGCATTTATCAAAAGAAGAAGCAAGCCAACAACAACATGAAGAATGCACTTAATCATTAGTGGTTCTCAATTCATATGGGTGAATGATGAAATTCAACTTGGTATTCATTGATCTTTACCAAGCTATTAATTGGACTTCATATTGCTATTATGGAGATAAATTGGAATCTTATTGACTATCCTGTACTCCAATATAGCAAAGGTATCATTGTAATGTGCATTGATCATTTTTCATCCCTTACTAGTATGTGGTTACTGCATATAGTACATGCTTATAAGATCATGCATTACAAATGAAGTTTTGACATTCATAGCCTACCACTATTGCTTGAATGATTATTTGATCTAGTGGTAAGTGTATGAGTCTGTTCATGAGCTAGTAAACCCAAGTACTTGATATATTTTGGATTGCCTATGAGTGACAAGCACTATCTTGATAAGACAATCAATTCTTGCTTGTGAAGAAGCTTAGAAAGTGTTTACCAAACTTGAAAAGCTTAGGCAAATTAATTTGTTCAAGTCAAATTTGTGAAGCTCATGGAAACAATCTAGTTCAAGAATGAGACAACAATGCAAATGATTATCAAGTTTTATCCTACTAGTGGCTTCATCATACAAAGAAAATGCTTTTCTTGGTCACTTGATTGATTGCATTGTCTTTCCCCACAAGCAAATTGTTTTTCCATAGCTTGAATCAAATTAAGTTCTAGTGGGAGTGGCAATTGAGCTTGAAAATCTTAGACTTACACCTTTCCTAGAGCATAGATGTGATTGGAATGAGACCATCATTAGACAATGCTATGCTACCAATGAGATTGATCATGAGGAAGGAAAGATAGATTGGACTTGTTTCAAAATCCTCAAATGCACCTTCATGCCAAAGAGTGGAAATAGGGATGCTATTTGTGAGCATTATTGGAATGTCATCAACTATATCATGTCCTTGATCAAGTCAAAAATGGGATTCAATGGTTCTTGTGAAGTTCATCATGAGCTTTATCAATCATTCTTCAAGTGGTATTTCTTGGTATATTCCTTCAAGTGGTATTTCTTCAATTGATATTTCTTCGATTGGTATATTTTCAATTGCTATTCAAAGTGATGACTATATCAAGATTGCAAGTGATATCCAACAAGATTACAAGTAATCCTCAACTCTAAGTGATCATCAAGAGAAGAGTTCATCCCTCACAAGAGCTCAAGTTGATCAAGTCGAATGACCATATCTTTGACATAAGGGAAGATGCCCGGTATCAATGTCAAAAGATCATGCATGGGGAAATTCAAGTAAACTATAAGTGGTATCTTTCCTTTGGCATCTCACAGATGACATCATTTCTACATATGTGATAGTGTCCATCAAAAGTCAAAATTCAAGTATCACATAAAGGGGAGAGAGTATCACCTAACACTTAGTATCAAATGAGCATACCTTTATGGAAATTGATGACAAAGTGGGAGAGAGTGGTACAAAGATATGAAATATTGAAGAAGGTGGAATGAGAATGAGAGTGGGAAATGAGAGTGGTACAAAGAAATTGAAGATATGAAATATTGGAGCCACTATGGTATGGGGAGTTCTTGAACAAAGAGAAGCACACAAGTAGGGGGAGCAAGCTCATGAACTTGATTGATTGCATTTGATATGTGCATATTCATGTGCTTGCTTGCATTTTTGCATAAGTTCTAAATTCAATATGCATGCTTGAATTGTGAATGCTAGTTATAGGATTTGGATGATGAAATGTCAACTAGCATTCATATGTTGGTAGCTAGATATGTTTTATTTTTCATGTACACCTAGAACCTTGCCTATAATGTTGATGACATGAGGTATCTAGTGTGTTTCTTGTGATATCTAGCTAATCATGATGCTAAGGATGGACTTCAATGTGCAAGCTTAATTGGTATCACGCTACAAAGGTTTATCCTATATACCTTCGCATCACCTAGTAGTGTCAACACTCCCAAAATTTCATATCTATGCATATGTGCAAGCTTGAAAACAAAACATTTACATCCTTAGCATCACCTACTCTTCTCGGTGGTTTGCACTTCTTGATCACAAGCATTGTATTTACATCCTTATATATATCTTGTGCTTGTGTGATTGCTCTTACAATTAGTTGGCTTGTGTAACTTGCTAGTTGTCTTCTTGCTTGTGTAGCTAGAAGTAGTGATCTTGTGACTAATTAGCTTGAGTAGCTTAATTAGTCTCTTTGCTTCATTTGTGTAGCTAAATAAATTGAGCCTTTGGATTAAACTTGTATAGTCTTGTCCATTGAGCATTGCTAGTGAGCTTAGGGGCTTTGTGCTTTTGCTTACTAGTTGTGTAGGAGCTCCCCGGTGTGTGAAGTACTAGAGGCATAGGTTTGTATGACCTTGCTCCTAGAATTATCTAGGTGAGCACTTGCTAGCCCGGCACCTTATTTGCTTGTTTTAGAATCTTTCATAAGGTGCTAGTGAAATTAGATATAAGGGGGTGAAGTCTTGGCTAGACCGATAGTTTTAATTCCGCATTTGTTTCGGTTAGCTTGCGCGATAATTTTTAGAAAGGACTGTTCACCCCCCCTCTAGTCCGCCATCTCGACCCTACAGAGTACTCGTTTCATTGGTGGAGCCTGGCTATGGACCGTAACCAGGCAACCAAATATGACCAAGCTGGCTTTGGGAAGCCTGGCTAGCCCTTAGCCAGGCAACCAAACAACCAAATGTTATATTGACCATAACATTTGACAATATAATGTTTTTGCATAGCAATTGATAATGTAACTTTATATTGTCAAATGTTATGGTCAATATAAGGTTATCTCAAAATTTGAGGCTTATACGAGTTCGAAAAAGTTATAAGGCATTCAAATCTCAAAGTTGACTTGAGTTATATGAAACTATGTGTGTGATGTATTGATTTGTGAACCATGTACAATCCAACTCTTTTGAAACTAATTGGAATTTTATGGGTAAGATTATGGACCAAAAATACGTTGTTATGTCAGTTTTTAGAATTTTTTTGACTAACTTTAGATATTACTACAATTATTCTATGGTAATTTAGAGATATGAACTGAACTTATTTCTACAAAATAATTGAATTTATCATATATATCCAAGATACACGTTAGAATGGAACGTACGAGTCCAAATAGTTTTTATGTAATTTTTTCATTCTTATTAGAGGTATAGTCATAGTTCAAATTAGGATTACTTTCGATAAACCTGTACAAATTCATTTAAATGATAGAAAATATCAAATATTTTTAAAAATTCATGAAACGTCTAAAAGACACCTTATATCTAGTCTATTAGTTATAAAAAATATATTTGTGTACATAATATAAATATTTTATTATATCCCTTCGGTGACATAAAATAAAAAAGAAAAAAGAAAAGTGCTAAATGGGCCAACGTTGGTTAAATGGGCCAACAAATCTTTCCGGGGCTGTTTCGTAGTGAAGGTCTGATTCATCTGGACCATTCGTCTTCAATCCAATTCATATAGATTCATGGATGTACAAAAGAGTGGCCACCGGTGGAAAACCCTAGCTTTTTGTTTCCTCACCCTCTGCCGCTACCTGTCGGCCGCATCGGGCGTGGCCCCTCCCCCACTGCCGCCCCGCTCCCCTTCCCCACCGCCGCCCCCTCTCCTCCCGGCCAGTGACACGGCGGCCTCCGGCGGCTACGGCTCCCCCACGGCGGCGACGGGCCCTCCCGGCGCGGATCGCTCGCGGCGGCGGCTCCTCCTTGTGGCCCCCGGCATGGGCGAGTGGGGTCCCGACGTGGATCCCTTGCGGTGGCGGCTCCTCCTCGCGGCCCACGGCATGTGCGAATGGGGTCCCGGCGCGGATCCGTGAAGGAGAAGGCGAGTTCTGTGGGGAGAAGGCAAGATCCATGGGGAGAGGCATCCCGATCTTCACCACTGTATGTTCTCGTGCACTTTACTCTTCCCTCTCCATTCCCGAATCAAATTCGTCGCCTCTGGGTGTCGATTCGAGCCGTGTTGTCGCGCTGCTGCCGATTTGGTTCAATTTTGGGGGATTCCTGATCCGGTTTTGGTGCCTGTAGGATTTGTTCCGAAGGTGTGAATCAGATTTGGAGGGGAGGTGCCGTCGGGGAGGATCTGACCACCCAGCCATGTATCAAATCCAGAGCTTCGCGGAACACCAAGTGCCAATCGCTTACGGGTCCTAGATCAAAAGTGTGCGGTCTATTCCACCTTGTTTGCTTGTTTCTACTAATTTTCCTGATTCAATCCGTTAGTAGTTCGTGCTAATTTTTCATGCAGTGACGTGTATAGGTGTTTGTGGGTCACGACTGGTAGATGTTTTCCTACCGCGAATACATGAACATGGATGTCCACTAGGATGGAGTTCACGGCTTGTTGCAATCAAAGTAAGCACATTTATATTCCTGAAAAGATCATTAAAATTAAGATCAATCAGTATACACAGTTGTTTATACATGAGAAAATATTACACATTTTAAAGAAGCAGAGAAAAGCAATGGCATTGCAAAGCAATATATGTTCCTATCTACACTTTTAGAAATTTTATCTCCCGTTAGTGTATTTACTGCTTTTATTTTTCATATTCTCTTTTCATTTTTCTCAAACTGTCTTGGCCTTGGATTACTAGCATGCTCATCTGAATAAATTTTATCTCAGTACACAGGTTGCAAAGTGGGAGGAACAACAGCTTGATTCTTTAAAATAAAAGTAGAATGGTTCCTTCTCTTCTGTGAGGTATCTCCATATAACTACAAGTGGTTCTTACATGGATATAAGGGGGCTCTTATGCTTTTTACATGGATATAATGACTGAGTAAATTCTAGCTCAGAGATTATGCTTTATCTCTCACCTATATTTGTCATGACTTTTTTTGAAAGTTTTTCATGAAATTTGTGTTACTGGTTTATGTATCCCTTTCTCTTAGTTCCAGAATTCCAACGCTTTATGAATGAATGGCTGACTTTGTATGCATCGGTATATGATTCAAAGTTCTAAATGCTATAACTTTGCTATAACAAACATACCATTTGTTTTCTTATATCTGTTTTCTTATATCTGTATTCTTAGTATATTACATGTTGTATGTGCACCCATGTGACCTATACTGAATCTAAATTGAGGTTGCTAATAGCCAAATACTTGCTTTGACCAGATGCTATCATAAATAGAGCATGCATATATCAATCTAGGAATGCTAGCTTGTTGCAAAACTAATTTCTTTTATCCTTATGGGATAGGGCTATTTTATCGTGTATATACTTTCCTAACAAGTGTGCTTGTTCTCGGGTTTGGATATCGTGTATATCTAGGTTATTGCTGATTGTGTCAGAAATTGTACCTAGTGTGCTAGAAATTCAGAGGACATCCACATATGCTTTTGTTTCCTCGGTTTCCTACATTCTGACAAGAGTAGCATACCATGTTTTGTGCGGATACAGTTGCAGATGGAGCTGAATCTCGAGCCACAACTCTGAATCCTGGAGTTGCATCGAGTGTTGCCTTTCCTTTTTCTACACATGTGAGATTGAGGATTTTAGAATTGTATACTTATGGGATATGTTGTTGGATGAAAATATGAGACTTTTGAAAAACTTGATGCTGTACCGGATGTCGTTATATTTGTTGTATCAGCATGTTAATTAGAAACTGAGATCTTGTTTAACCTGTTGTATGTACAAAATTGCAATGCTGTTTATATGCATTTCAATGGTGATTCTCAAAATAACTAGTGGTCCGGTGGGTCTGTAAACATCGTTGTCATGTTAGCTTTCACATCATCGTCGTGTCAGCGGCCACGTTATTGCCATGTCAGCTGCCATGTCATCGGCCACGCCATTGTCATGTCAGTGGCCACATCATCGCTACGTCAGCGGCCATGTCATCCTTTCCATCCACTTCATCGTCATGTTAGCAGCCACGTCATCCTCCATGTCATCTATGTGTGATGTGTGAATTGAATCTGTGACGTTTATTTTCGTCATAAGTAATGGGCTCGGGCTGGGTTGCATGGGCTTGAGCCTATTTTATGACAATATCGACTTGTCATGGATTGAGTTAATCTGTGACGTTTTCGTTAATATCGTCATGAGGTTGATCCGTGGCGCTCAGTGTATGACAAAATTTGAGAACGTCACAGGTATTATTTTATGACGATTTTTTAGTGATCTGTAACCAAAGCTAACCATCATAGATTAACAAATTTTTTATAGCGATCCATGTGTATTATAGCAAAACTATATATATACCAAGTCAACAAAAGTCGTCGTGTACCTAGGCCACGAAGCATATGAACGCCCATGCGCGTCGCCTGTATAGGCAAAAACGCCCTCAGTTGAGGCTGTCCACGACCTGCCCAAGCGCACCCACGTAGCTCTCCACGAGCTTGGTCGCCACCGCCACAGCGGCGTCCACCGCGCCCTCCAGCGCCGCCGCGAGGGCCTTGGCGACCTCCTCGCCGCCGTCCCGCGCCGCCTCCAGGAGCTCTGCCGCCGCCGTCGCCGCGAGCTCGACGGCGCCGGTGGCCACGCTCCACAGGAAGTCAAGGAACGCTGACACCACGGCCGCGATCACGTCCCAGGCCACGCCCAGGACGAGCTCCACCGCCGCGTCGATGGCGCTCTTGGTCGCCTCGAGGGCCGCGTTGCCCGCCTGGCCGGGGAGCCTGAGGAGCTGCACGACGGCGACGGCGAGGAGGGCGAGGCCGCGGAGGAGGAGCGCGGCGACGAGCTCCACGGATGAGCATAGGAGACATAGCGCTAGATTCACCAGTGCACCGAGTGCCATGGAAACTAATATGCTAATGCTTAGTATGTAGTAAGTACTAAGTAGTAACCAGAGATGTTTCGTGATCATATACATATATGGAGAGAGAGAGAGAGAGAGAGAGAGAGAGAGTGGTGTTGCTTGGAGTGCAAGGAGGGAGAAAGAGTCGAAGTTGTTGTTCCTTGTGAGGTTTTCTATGGGTGCCTTTGTGGGTTGAACAAGTACGCAAACTCAAGTCGTTGCTTCTAAGGTTTACTTTGATTATGCAGGGATGCACCCACGCACGGGTCATTTTGTTCATGGTGCAAAATTTTATATATCGATTTTTCTACTATTTGCAATAAAATTCCCATGTGTATGTGCTGACGCATGCAGAGCAAGACATCCCTTGAAGTTTTGTAGGAACTAGGTAAGTGAGAAGGCAGGGGTCAAAGTTAAATGACGCGTGTGGTTTGGACCGAATGTAACAGATAGGATATTCATGGATAGCAACTAGAAGATAGAATATTCAATCCAATAATATTTTAGAGACTTCCAGTAAAAAAAATATTTTAGAGACGTTGGGGTCAACGTTGATATGTTAATGGTACTCCCTTGGTTTCAGTTCACCCATGTTAATTCATAGCACACCATGCACAGAAACAAAAAAAGAAAGAAAATAGAGTTTGATAAAAAAAACAATATGCATGAAATGCTCATCCATGCCCCGGCCCATATTAAACAACATGATCCCAACGTTTCTTTTTATTCAAAGCAATGAACAAGTGGTAAATTAAATGTGAGAAGTAACACGATACACAAATGCCTTACATTCTTAATGAACGTTGTGTGTGTTTCACTATATATTTGCCCATAGTTTTGAAACACACATTACTATATATAGGATGATTATCACCACCGATTCAACCCATCACTGCCCGTCGTGGAACCGGCAGTAAAATGGAGCATCACCACCGATTCGGGCTACAAATTGATGGTGATAGCTGTAGAAAATGATGTCAAACTAAGTAATGGTGGCAAAACGACATTTTTTTCATAGAATGCGAAGTATATACATTCTCTAGTGTCACACCCCAAAATTTTCGAATTTTGGGATGTGAATTTTTAACGTAATTAATACAATAATTTTCTAAAATTTCTAAAATTTTTCAAGCTTTATATAATTTACAGGGAATTTAGCATAGGAAATTTTGTTTTCTGAATTAAAATAAAATAATTTAGAATTAATATTGAATGCCTTGCATCCATGCTGGCTGCACTGAGTTTTGTTTGTGTGTAGTTTAAATTGGAATTTAAATGTAATTTAAATTTAAGTTTGAATCGCGTTGTTTTGAGCTCTGAAAAAGTTGTTTCAGCCTTGGTACACTTTTGCCCCTCTAACTTTTCCCCTTGGCCAGCCTTTCTCCTCCTCCTTCTTTTCCCGGCTCAACTCCGCGGTCCAGCCCAGCTGCTCGGCCCAACCGCCGACTCCACCCCGCACCAACCGCCTCGGCCCAGCTCCCTCATTTCCCCTCGCGGCCCAGCACAGCGCTCCGCGCCGGCCCAGCTTCACCGCGCCGGCCCAGCGCTCGCGCCCCACATTCCCCCACGGCCCACAGCTCCGCTGCGGCCCACCACCGCTGCGCCGCCCAGCTCGCTTCACCAGCCCACTCCGCGGCCTGCCCTCCCGCACCGGCCCACGCAGCCGCACCGGCCCGCGTCCCCCGCTCCCGTCGCACAGCAGCGCCGCCGCCGCCCCCTCGGCGTGCGTGCCGCCCTGCCACATCCCCCGTTTACGCCACCTCGGCGCCCGAGCCTCGTCGCACCCTCCCTCGGCCCCATATAAGCTACCGACGCCGTCGCCTCTCATCGCCTCACCACCGCCGCTCCCTCCTCCTCGCCTCACGCAGCGGCGCCGCCAGAGATCCGAGCGCCGACGCCCGCCATTGTTGGTCGTCTCGCCGCCTCCTCGCCAAAGCACCCTCGCCGACATACACCGACGACCGCCGTCCGCCGCTCGTCGTCGACCGCCGTCTCCGCCACTCCTCCGCCCAATTCCTTCACGCAGGTAGACTCGCCATCCACCCCTGTTGCTCCCAAGCCAAACCGCCTACCTTTTGAAGCCCCGTAGCCCCAACGCCATCGCTCGCCGACGCGCCCTCCCGCCGGCCATCGTCGCGCGCCGTCTCGGTCGCGTCGTGGTCGACTTGTTCACCCTTAGTGAACTCGCCCGACTCCCCTGAGCCCGTAGCACCCAACCCCGTCCCAAATGGAGGCCTGTAGCCCCGGATTGGCTCCACTCCGGCGAGCTTCCGCCGCGAAGCCGAGCGGCGCCGCCGCGGAGTCGTCGTCTCCGGCGAGGCCGGCCTCGGGCCGTCCGATCTCAGATCGACGGTCACGATTAGAACAGCCGATACCCCTTCGCGTTTTAAATTCAGACCGTCCAGATCAGATCCAACGGCTGCCACGCATCCTGACCAAGTCAATACCGGTCAGCGCTGGCTGTTTTGCTAAAGAGACCCTCAACTTTCTGGAAATTAATCCGAGGTCCATCTCAGTTCAAAAATAATTACAGATAGGTCCTGTTTTATTCGTTTTAGCCCCTGCGCTTTTGAAAAATTGAACCCGCGGTCCAGCCTTTGCGTTTTTGCACGTTAGCCCTCCTGTTTTAATACAAAATTACGTATAGGTCCTCGTTTTTTCACAAATGAGCCCCTGGAAGTTTCAGAAACTTGCCAGCAAGTCCCTGAACCTTAGAAACGCCATAACTTTCACGTTTTAGCTCCGATTAGTGTGATTCTCGCGCTCATGTGTTCGTAGCAAAGCGTAGATTATTTCTAGCTCCTGTTTTTGTACTGTTTTCACTGTTTGGTGTACTGTTCTAATAGAATTAATTTTGTTTGCATGTAATGATTGTTTTGGATGCGTGCGTGTTGATCGTGTCCAGTCGGCGAGCCCGTAGCTTTGGACTTCGAGTACGTTGGGGACGTGCTGGAGCAGGACTCGTAGCAGCAGCCGTACTCCGAGGAAGGCAAGTTATAGCACAGACAATCCTTGCTACCTACTCACTCTTTTAATACACTGTACATTACATACGCATGTGTATAATACTGTTTACCTTTAAGGTTGTACCTAGCATTTATATCCCTGTCCTTGTATTCCTATGGGTTTTTGCATATGGGTAGTATTTTGCTAGGCGCAGCTACTGTCACCATTATTTAACTGTTAAACTTGTATTAATGGTCCACTTCAACTTAATGTTAAAACTTGCTTTTTAGCAACATGGATTAGGGAGTTAGAGCAGGTGTTGTGTGCTTTGCTCTAATGTCTCCCTCTAAGGACCGGTTCTTAAAGCGGCAACCCAGGAGCCTGTCGCCACCGCCGGAACTATAATGGCTCTAGTCTTGGACAAGTAGCTTGTACGGCTCTAACTTGATAGTGGTTACCGAGGGGCCAATGGCGTTGTGGGAGGCAAGGCACGGGGTGTTTTCCCGATTCCACCGAGGACGGTAGCCCCGTCGGCTAGGTCTCGTTAGACCCAGTCCCATGTTGGGAGTCTCAGCGATTGAGAACTCCGCGCGTTGCGGATTGTTGGGGTGGATACCCGCGCTCTGGACGCCATCGACCCCCTCATGGTGTGACTCCGTGGGCGTACGTCGATCTCGGTGCCTAAGGACTCACCACCTTGTAGTACTCCAACGGCTACTATCTTGTTAGGGTGTCTTGTGAAAGCCTCGTAGCGTCCCTATGCAGTCACACCTCGGAAGTGTTGATGTGCGTGGTTGGGTGCAAAGTTCCTTTGAACTTTTACGCGACTGGTGGGTAAAGGGCGAAACCTCTGCAGAGTGTACGATCTATCATGGTAGCCTTGCTCAGGGTCACGAGCGGCCTGGATCCTTTTTGATTAGAATATGGTATTTATTACTGCTTAATGTCACTTACACTTTATTAATTTGGGATGCAACCGGGTATTCATTCACTTGTAGTAACTTGGACAATGATAAAACGAACCAACTAAAAATGCTAATGCAGTTAAGCCGAGTCTAGCCTTTTTGAGCCTTCATAACCCGTGCTATACTTGCTAAGTAATTTCCATTACTTACACTTGCTGTTATTATTATTTTTGGGCAAAATCCCGGACGGGTAACAGATTGGAGTCAGGCTGACTATGCTGTGGAGTTTCCAGAGGATTTGACGTACTTCTGAGCTCGCGTTCTCCCAGTCAGAGTCCCTGTGGGATTGCGGCTACGCTAGAGAGATGTATTAGTCTTCCGCTGTCCATGATTTTATTTCTGAAGCACTCTGATGTAAACGCTACGATATGATGAGAATAAAGCATTGTACTCTGATTTTTACCATATTTGTTCGCTATATGTGTCTGTGGACTTCCTGGGCACACATATGGCCACATTCGGGTTTTGTGTAAATCCGGGTGTGACATCTAGGATTCAAGCCCATGACTTCACGGGTCGTTTGAGCCTTCCACACCACTACAACATATAGTCACATGTGACTAACGAAGGAATACTATTTTTTATATTAACTTCTCTGAATCATATATTAAATATTTAGACACCAAAATGATCTCAACTGAAATTAAAGTTGTCAACTATAAAGTTTTAAATCTCGCTAAGGAATACAATTTTGGTATACAACATGTTTCCACCTGAGGTTGTTTTGTAGGTCTTACATTTTATATTGAATATTTGGGCATATAACAAAATCTCAAATAAAAAATTATCAATTATAAAGTTTTAAATCTTGTCAAGCTATACAATATCGATATAACGTCCTGTCTTTATCCAATTTCATATGAAAAAGTTGTAACTTTTTTCGTACGAATGGGTGGGTTTTCACTTTGGGTCTAGCCACAACGTGACAGTGAAAATAGCCCTTGTTTTCACTGTGTGACTAGATCTGATAGTGAAAACCACCTAGCACCGCAGATTTGGTTATGACCATATATAAGTTATTAGAGCATCTCCAAGAGTGTCTAAAAAATACTTCCAATAATTAGTTTTGGATATAAAACAAAAAATCATGCTCCAGTGGTCCTATACATGCCTAATTTTTTGGCACAACGTTATCCCGCGACCCGTCACGCATAAAAGTGTCTAAAAAATACTTCCAATAATTAGTTTTGGGTATAAAACAAAAAATCATGCTCCAGTGGTCCTATTACATGCCTAATTTTTTGGCACAACGTTATCCCGCGACCCGTCACGCATATGGGTAATGCGCGACCCTGCCAGACAGAAGTTCAGAGGGTGAGCATGAAAAAACCGTAAAGTACTGCATGGGCAATACAAAGAGATGTCGCTTTCAGAATGATGTCATCGATGATATAAGCTGAGACGATAGATTGTATTTACTTCAATCGAACACTACTTTCTTATCAAGTGTCTATTTTCAAATCCGTTTACACCATTGTGTTCCTTTTATCAAGATCTACAAAACTAGATCCATATTTGATATTTTTCAAAGCTTTTTATATGTCTATGAATTTATGTTAAATATATAGTAGCAACATATGTACAAGATGCATGACAATTTATGTTATATTAGCTTGTCTTACATGTATATTGTAAATTTAAGTATAGATATGTAGAAACTTATGGTTAGATTCTACTGATTTACCGTCTAGTAAATAGTAACACTTTATCTATATGCATCTCATACATTATAGATTTATTATCAACCTATGGATGGCCTAATTATACTATCAAATTATGTATAGTGGTTCTATCAATTTATACACATTGGTACTATCGACTTATATAGAAACTATATATCGATTGATATATTAAACTTATGTGCAATTGTACTATCAACTCAGTATAGACTATGTATCCATTTATGACCTCTTTACGCTGTAACAACTTATATAGAGATGATGCAAAAACTTATGAAGATACAATGTATATAATTATATAGAGATATGACAAAAAATGGTTCCAATAATAAATAAGATTTTGTATCAAGTTATTGCTATCAATATATGTATAGAGTACATATCAACTTACATATTATCAAACTTATGTAAAGACTATATATCAACTTATATGGAGATTTATATTTAGCATCTTATATTGTATATTTACTTGTCAATATCTTATGTGTGTGAATACTATCAACTTACAAATAATAATTCTATCAATTTATATTTCCTAATACTATAAATACTACGATCAACTTATATATATATATATATATATATCAAACTTACGCACAAATTGTGTATCAACTTATGCAAACTATCAATATATAAATATTATATCAAAATGCATTTAGTTATACTCTAAACCTACTCAAAAAATATACTATCAACTTATCTTGATAGGTTTATACATAAGTTACTATATATTAGTACATAACTAGCTATTATACATTTAACATAAATTGTTAGCATATAAAAATCATTTTAAAATATATGTATTATGGATCTAGTTTTATAGATTTAATAAAAACTGCAGTGGTGCAGATGAAATTGAAAACGGAGAATTCAAACAAAAGTTATTGTATTTTTTAGATGAAACGACAGCCGGGCAGTAGGAGCCCACCGGTCTTCCAGGTGGGCTGCCGCAGGTCACGCGCTCCACGGCCAGCGCGACTCCTCGCGCACTGGACTTTACGAATTTTTTGACGTACCCAAAACAGAAGCTGTTCTGAGCCAAATACGGGCCTCTTTTCCGCACTCCCAATCCACTGATCCCGTCATTTTTTCGGTAATGCTTCCTCTAATATGTCTGATGGGATTAAAATATCGGATGGTCTAATCACCGTAGCATCCGTATCTCTTACCCAACTGCTTCTTCGCATGCCGCCACTGTATTCGCACGCTTCTTCCCCATGTTCGCATGCCGCCACACGCCTCTGTCCCTCATCCGCACTCTACCACCGCCTCCACATGTCATCGTCACCACACGTCACCGCCGCGGCTGCACGCACCCTCGCCCTCGTCTGCACGCCGCCGCCGCCGCCACCCGCCCCGTGCCCTCGTTCAACCCCCACTGCCGCCACCTCTCCCTCCCGTCCGACACGTCGCTGCCGTACTGCCCCTCCCTGCTCCCCTCCCCGGCGGTGGCTCACTCGAGTCAGCGAGGACGACGACCGCTGAGCAAAATACATCTTGATGGAGTCCATTGTTAGCAGCAAGGGGTGATGACCGATGAGCTAGGAGAGGCTTAGAGTGCTTTGTGAACTTTTGGATGTTACAACAAGTGTCCTATGATGTAGCAATTTAGTTTTTCTACTGTTGTATTGTGGATGTTGCATATGTTTTACAGATTTAATGTTGCAATTATGGTTTTCGCGACGTTGTATTCTTGATTTTATGATGTTGCATGGGGTGTTCTCGAATGTTTCGATAATTCAATTACAAATTTCTAGTTTTTTCTAGAGAAAAAAAAGAGATTTGGGTTAATTGTTGCACGAAACATCACCATGTATCATGGTAGGATTCTGTTTTTTCTTCAAATCCCTTAGCGCGGCGATGCTGTTATTTTGATACATACATATGTTGTTGTAAAAAGTAATTTTTCGATGTTGCAGCTTTTAATTTTTTATCGGTCCGCGAGAAAATTTTATCGGATATCCAGGCGCTGGTAGGACTTTTTTTCCGCTCCGCTCGTTTTTTTCACCTCCCGAATCATTTTCACGGGGAGAGTCGTGCCCCTCTGGTCCTATCCACGTGCAGTAGGCAATCTATTTGCGAGGATAGTTTGTGCTAGATGGAATAAAAAAATATCACGAAGCTATGATAGAGTCAGCGCTGCAACAAAAATAGTTGATCAATTCATAGCTCCGTGTTTTTTTTATATGTATGTTCCTGCATGTAATAGAGTTTTCACCCGGTAAAATCTAATGCCATCATGCAAACAGACCGAGTGTTAAAATCTGCTGGTTGGCATTCAGCATACATCAGCCCGTGAAGGATGAAACGACGAAGCGCTAGGCCATGAATGAGGTGGCCGGTTTTAAATATTTTTAGCATTAATTAACGGTAACCGTTGGAGAGAAGGTTTTTTTAAGCTCCCAATAATTTTTAGCATGTCTAAAAAATAGATTTTTGGTACTTATTTTTAGGCATTTTTGGAGATACTCTAATGAACCCGCGGGATACATCACCACTGCCGGTTTCAATGCAACCGACAGTACTAAGTTGTGTAAAAATATACTACATCCGTTTCAAATTATAGTTCATTTGATTTTTTTACCACAAGTTTGACCAATCGTCTTATTCAAAAAATTTATGTAAATATAGTCAAATTTAAGGCATTTTTTGAAGATTTTTTATTAATAAAGTAAGCCACCACAAAAATATGATAATTTGTACAAAATTTAAATAAGACGAGTGGCCAAATTTAGAGTAAAAAAATAAAATAAACTATAATTTAAAATGGAGGGATTAGTTTTTGTAACACCCAGAAATACTCAAATTTAAAATTTTTGGCATTTAATTAATTATTTAATGCTCTCACCTATTTTATAAAGGCTAAATAATAATTTTCAAAAAATTTAAAATCAAATATAAGTAATAGAAACATTTATTGTTGCATTCATGCTGCTGCATTTATTTTTGTATTGCCTGTGATTCAAACAAGAATTTAAATTTATTTAAATTCAAATTTGAATCACTTTGTTTGGAGCTCTAGAAAAATGGTTAGGCCCATAGTTCGCTTTAGCCCCCTGAACTTTTTCCCTGGTCCACTTTCCCTCCCCCTTCTTCTTTTCCGGTCCGGCCCACCTCCCCCTCTCTTCTTTATCCCGCGGCCCAATTTTCCTTTCCCTTCTTTTTCCTCCCCGGCCCACTTCTCCCACGGCCCAGTCCCGCGCGCAGTCGCCTTCGGCCCAGCTGCGCTTCCCTCCCCTCTCCCCGCGCGCGCAGCCGAACCCCGGCCCAGCTTTCCCCGCGGTCAGGCCGGCCCAGCCGCGCACCCCTTTCCCTCGCCCCCTCTCGCTGCCAACCCGGGCCCGCACGTCAGGCCGCCGACGCCATCCTGGCGTCACTTTCCCCTTCCTTCCCCCGCTGATGGCGCAGCTCGCCGCAGTCCCCTGCCCGACGAGGCCGCCTCCCTCCTGGGCCTTCTTAAACAAGCGCCCGACGCCGTCCCGCATCCCTCACCCCCCCATCGCCCACAACCCTAGTGCCGCCGCCTCCAAATCGCGCCGCTCCCGAGCGCAAGCACACCCGCCGCCGCTCGCCGCCGTCGTCGTCTCGCCCCAGTGCACCTTCATCCCGATCAAGCTGTGGAGGAGCTTCGCCAGGCCACGAGGACCCCGCCAAGCTGCTCCGAGCCCTGTCCCGCGCACCGGAGCTCCGTCCCCGACGTACACCGACGACGAGCTCCGCCCCTCGCCGTCGACCCACTCCGTCGACGATCTCTCCTCACCATCTTCTACGCAGGTAGCACCCCCGTCCCCCGCTGGTCCTTTAGCCGCGCGAATTACCCAAAACCGAGCCCCGACGAGCGCGCAATGCCTCGCCGGAGTCGGGCGGGCCTCGGTCGCCGCCGTGCGCCCCCCTAGGCTAACACGCGCACGTCAAGAACACCCCCAGTGGACTCGCCATGCTCTCCCGGTCCCGTAGCACTCAACCCCGTCCCGAATGGCGGACCGTAGCTCGAGTTAGACCTCGCTCCGGCGAGCCCCCGCTGCGGAAGCCGGCGGCGCCGCCGCCCCTGCGTCTCCGGCGACCCCTCTCGCTTCCCCAGCCGTTACATCGTGATCCGACGGTCCACGATCGACCGAGCCCTGAGTCAAACCCGCCGGTACCGGTCAACTCTGGCAGAATTGCTAAAGAGCCCCTCAGTTTCTCCAAAATTAACCCGCGGTCCATTTTAATTTGAAAATAATTACAAATAGGTCCTGTTTTATTCGTTTAGGCCCCTGGAAATTTTAAAACTTTGCCAGCAAGCCCCCGAATCTTAGAAACGCTATAACTTTCACGTTTTAGCTCCGATTTGCGTGATTTTCGCGCTCATGTGTTCGTAGCGAAGCGTAGATTATTTCTAGCTCCTGTTTTTGTACTGTTTTTACTGTTTGGTGTACTGTTCTAATAGATTAATTTTGTTTGCATGTAATGATTGTTTTGGATGCGTGCGTGATGATCGTGTCCAGTCGGTGAGCCCGTAGCGTTGGACTTCGAGTACGTTGAGGACGTGCCGGAGCAGGAGTTTCAGCAGCAGCCTTACTCCGAGGAAGGCAAGTTATAGCACGGACAATCCTTGCTACCTATCTCACATTTAATACACTGTTCTTTACATACGCATGTGTCTAATATTGATTACCATTAAGGTTATTTCCTAGCTGTTATTTCCCTGTCCTTGTATTCCTATGGGTTTTGCATATGGGTAGTATTTTGCTAGGCGCAACTACTGTCACCTGTACTTAATTGTTAATACTGACTTAATGGTCCACTTCAACATTAATGATAAAACTTGCTTTTTAGCAACTTGGACTAGGGGGCTAGAGCATGTGCTGTGTGCTTTGCTCTAGTGTCTCCCTATAAGGACCGGTTCTTAAAGCGGCAACCCAGGAGCCTGTCGCCACCGCCGGAACTATATGGGCTCTGGTCTTGGTTGAGTAGCTTGTACGTCTCTAGCTTGGCAGTGGTTACCGAGTGGCCTACGGCGTTGTGGGAGGCAAAGCACGGGGTGATTTCGGATTCCACCGAGGACGGTAGCCCCGTCGGCTAGGTCCCGTTAGACCCAGTCCCTTGTTGGGAGCCCCCGTGAGTGCGGGAGCTCCGCACGTTGCACCATTTACTTTCTTGTTGGCATGATTTGCCGGTGCGTGGATGCCATTGACCCCCTCACGTTGCGCCCTGAGGGTCAGTCAATCTCGGTGCCTAGGTTCTCACCACTTTGTAGTACTCCAGCGGCTACTGTCTTGTTAGGGTGTCTTGTGAAAGCCTCGTAGCGTCCCTATGCAGTCACACCTCGGAAGTGTTGATGTGCGTGGTTGGGTGCAAAGTTCGTTTGGACTTTTACGCGACTGGTGGGTAAAGGGCGAAACCTCTGCAGAGTGTACGATCTATCATGATAGCCCGGCTCAGGGTCATGAGCGGCCTGGATCCTTTTATGATTAGAAGATGATATTTATTATTGCTTAATGTTGACTTACATTAATTAATTTGGGATACAACTGGGTTTCATCTAAAGTAGTAATTATGTGTAAAACGAACCAACTAAAAATGCTAATGCAGTTAAGCCAGTGTCAAGCCTTTTTCTGCCTCATCCCCCGTGCTATACTTGCTAAGTAATCCTGTTACTTACACTTGCTGTATTTACTATTTTTGGGCAAAATCCCGGACGGGTAACAGATTGGAGTCAGGCTAACTATGAGGTGGAGTTTCCGGAGGATTTGCCGTACTTCTGAGTTGGCGTTCTCCCAGTCAGAGTCCCTGTGGGATTGCGGCTACGCTTAGAGAGATGTATTAGTCTTCCGCTGTCCATGTATTTCATTTATGCAAAACTCTGATGTAATCGCTACTTTTATGTTGACTAATGAAGCATTGTACTCTGATTTTTACCATATTTGTTCGCTATATGTGTCTGTGGACTTCCTGGGCACACATATGGCCGCATTCGGGTTTTGTGTAAATCCGGGTGTGACAGTTTTTATAGTAGTGATATGGAGCAAAGGCTTTTTCCTGATGACCGGTCGTAAATATTTTGTTAGTATACAAAATTGTAGATGCGCATATAACACATATTACGCCATCCTGCGAACTGCCCAGGATTGCCCACCCTAGTAGCACACGTTCCACCACATGTGTTACTCTTATAAAGGCGTTGGAAATATTATGGTGGAACCTACCCACCTAAGTTCGTGTCGTCGACTCAGCATGGGTCTTGTATTTTCCTGGATTTACTTTAGAATTTAAACGGCACTACTCTTAGTGGTAGACGACGTGTCCCGTACACACACAGGAAGGCATGTATGGTGACTTCGTCAATCTTGACATGAGTATAAGGATAGAATTTACGTACGGATATCCATAGGGGTGAGTGTGCGTACTTCTATGAGTATCTACATCTACACTGCTCTTTCGCAAAAACAAAAATCATAAACATCTCGTACAATTAATTGGAATCAACGTGATGTTTGCTCGCATCTTGAGGCAAAGAATATATCTCTGATAAGTTTATACCTTATTGATTCTCCCATATGGACCTGACACAAGGTTGATTATTATATAAGCTCTTCTGCTTCCAACGTTGGCTTGTACTCCGTGGAAGGATCTTTATTGTAATATAATGTAATATAAAAATCTTAGCCTGTCACTAGTGTTGCCCGAATCTATAATTCATCAAGCTAAAAGAAATGGTTCAAGGATCAACTAGAAGCGCGCTAACATGAAATGATCCTAGCGACCACAAGATTGCACACTAAGACAAAACACAGCTAAACCATAACTTACACAAATGTAAAGGCAAGCAAACAAAAAAAGTATGAAATACGAAATGTAAAGAGAATGGACACGAGACAACTTGATTTTTTAGTATCGAGAAGTTGACGATCTTCCCTGGTCCACGTTGAGGTCCTCATTTAGTGTTATGCTTCCTTGAGTCACTAATAATCCAACTGCTGGACGCTAAAATGCTCCTTATCCAACTCTAACACGATGAGATTGTACCATGTACAAATGTCACTAAGTCATTGAAGCTCCCACAATCTCCAAGAGCTCACCTAAATCACCAACCACCACTAAGACCAGTTAGGAGTCATGAACCTCCAAGAGTAATAAGCTCATAAACTCTCACTTGACTAGCATTTGGCACTAAGCAAGATACACACAAGATGCACACTTGACTAGCACTCTCTCTTCATGGTCGCTCTCAAATTGATGTTGATTTAGTTTTGATTCTTTTCTTATTTAGCTATTAGACAGCCTATAGTTTACTAACACCTTTAGAGCTGCACAGTTGCAAGAGCACATATGGTTGTCTATATAGAGGCCAAGCATCGAGAGGCAATTGTTGCAGAAAGTTCCCTAGATAAACAATACCACCGGATGATCTGATGCTATGTTTAGAGCTGACCCATTGAACGATCTGGTATTCCTAGTGTTGGATATATACCCTAGAGCCAATCGGATTGGATCCGCTAATGGGTTTTGATGGATTTGTTTCATTAGGGCACTAGAGTCTTGATGGGCTACAAATGTTAAAAGGCCCATTAGTGACTGCTATAGATACAGAGGTGGAGGAAGGGGAAAACCGGAGCTACAGTGCCGCCGCCGCTACAGTATCCGCGTGAACAGTACCCCTCCTCCATCTATATCCTGCAGATCGCTGTCATTCGTGAGGTGCTAGTACACCTAAGTTTGGCCTTCCATTCTCGTACATGTTGATACCTCGAAGGTGCTGCACTTGGAGCACAAGGACAAACCGCATGTGCAGGACCAGACGAACGTGAGCAACTTCACGGCACTGCCACTTCGATGCATTGGTCTACATTGAGATGGCTACCGCTGCATCTGCGCGTCTAGTGGTAACAATCCGTGATTTATAACTGTTGTTGTTCCTGTTTTGGGGTAAACGAATTTTTGTATGTGCTAGCGTAGCCTCCTCGTTTCACACCAGTGGTATCAGGGCCATAACTGTCTCATTATAGGTTCGGATGTGTGCATATGGTGATATGCTTGGTTGTAGATGAGTCTCTGGTCGGTTCGTGATCTTGCTATGATGGTCGTGTAACGAATTGCTCCTACCGATCAGAATTCCGCCATCGGAGCTAAGTGATACATGTAAACCCAGTCATGGTGAGATGGAGATCCATTGGATTGGTCGAATCGAACTTAGGTCAATGGCCAGGCGCATGGTGATGCGCGGGGCTGTAGATTGGATCTGCTACCGGGCCAAGTTTTGCCCGAAAATAGGTTGTTCGTAAAACAGCCATAACTTTTTCATACGACCTCATCTACTAGAAAATTTTACACATGATTTTGACTGCCATTGGCAGTTTCACTAAATTTATATTTGCGAAATAAGGCCGGAAAGATGGAGTTCTCGGTGATTTAAGTTTGGACGTCGGAATCGGCTAACTCGTTTTTGCAGATTCATGTGATTGGTATGACTCTATGTGTATGTGATGCATGTACATAATTAATCATGACCTGCGTGTTGTGAGTAGGGCAATACGGCTGGAGCCATATGTACTGTCAATTTGATGTAATGGCCTGCGTGCCAACTTGTGATGATCTAATGCGTGGTTGTGTAATTTATTTTACTAGCATGCGTTAGATAGTTCTTAGAGGACTCATCACTGGAGGATATCATACATGGATCATGAAGATAGGGATCATCATGATGGACAATACAAAGGAGATAGAGATCACCATGTGTTAATGGGCCATACCGTGTCATTACTATGTGAATGTTGTTCTTATTATTTTACTTCTACCTATGCGACGATAATTGTTATTTTTCTGCATGCGATGGTAGAAGTAGAACGATCCCTCTATAATGTTTAAGTTTTGAATTTCCTCCCAACTAAACCTTGCACCGTCACATGTCTTGTACAGTTAGTGGTGGGTCTATGAAATTAGAGTGCCACTAGTTTTCCTTGACTATATGGGTTCGTATTGGATACTTACTTGCATAAATGGTTGGTCAACTTAGATGAGGTCATCTTAACGGTTAAGGACCTTGGGGCATAAAGGTTGGGCGCCGAGACATAGGGATGTCACCCAACAACAGGAGTCATATGTGATATGATTAGCAAAGGCTTGCTTACTGATCTACCATGTCTTCTAGCGGTGATGCTAAAGCTCACTAGTGGACTTGTTAGTTGTGGGTCCTAAATCACTAAGTATCAACAGAGGGATATTGATTTTAGTGGGAATAGATTCTATTAAATTTTTTAATGTATTTTACTCTGTCATAGATATGTTGTCTTAGTATTTTGCATTATTTTCTGTTGTAGATCAATGGCACCTAGGACTACACCATTTTCTTTGCGTTCGGTTCTTGAGAAGGATAAGTTGAATGGAACAAATTATGCGAATTGGATCTGCAACCTGAGAATTGTTCTCAGGGCTAAGAAAAAGGAAGAAGTTCAGGACACCCCATTACCACCAGAGCCTGCTGAAGATGCAACTGCTACTGTGAAAAATGCTTACAAGAAAGCATGTGATGCCAATCTTGAAGTGAGTTGCCTTATGCTTACTTGCATGGAGCCTGAGCTGCAGATGCAGTTTGAGACAAACCTTGAGGCGCACGATATGATCGAGGCGCTTAAGGATATGTTCCAAAGTCAAGCCAGAACTGAAAGGTTCAATGTCTTGAAGGCCTTTGTGGAGACCAAGCTAGTAGAAGGCGCAGCGGTAGGACCACACATGATCAAGTTGGTTGGTTACACCTAGTGGTTGGAGAAGCTAAGCTTCCCACTTGTCCAAGAGTTGGCCACTGATTTTATTCTAGCATCACTTCCGCCTAGCTTTGCGAACTTCATCTCGAACTACCATATGCATGGGGCGGAGAAAGGCTTGAATGAGTTGTGTGGCATGCTTAAGACAGCAGAGGCTGACATTAAGAAAAGTGCTGGCAGCAGCCATGTGATGGCGATCCAAAACAGGACTAACTTTAAGAAGAAGGGAAAATCTTGGAAGAAGAAGGGCAAGGCTAAAGATGTGATCTCCCAGCCAAACCCAACGCCCCAGTCTAAACCTGGACCAGCTGCAGATGAAGAGTGCTTCTTCTGTAAGGAACATTTTCCTTGCTGATTCTTGTATTAATTCTTGGGTATTTGATACCGGATCGGTTGCTCATATTTGCAATACGATGCAGAGACTAATAAGAAGTAGAAGCGTTGGAATAGGAGAAGTTGATTTCTGCGTGGGCAATAATGCAAGAGTTGCTGTGTCGACCGTCGGGATGATGCAACTTCACCTCCCGTCAGGATTATTATGGAGTTGAATAATTGTTATTTTGTTCCTAGTTTGAGTCAAAACATTGTATCTCCTTCATGTTTGATGAAGGATGGTTATTATTTACGAGTGAAAACAATGGTTGTGTGATCTCTAAGAATGGCATGTTTGTGGCTCTTGCACCCATTGTGAATGAGTTATTTATTTTAAATCTTGATGATTCACATATCTGTAATATAAGTGCTAAAAGGCCTCGGCTAGATGATTTGAATCATACCTATATGTGGCATTGTCGTTTGGATCATATAAGCGAGAAGCACATCAAGAAGCTCCATTCTGATGGACTTTTAACTTCGTTTGATTTTGAATCATACGAGACATGCGAAGCTTGCTTGCTAGGGAAGATGACCAAGGCGCCCTTCACAAGTTTTCCTGAGAGGGCGCAAGACTTGTTGGAACTCGTACATATGGATGTGTGTGGACCAATGAGCATGACAGCTAGAGGTGGATTTCAGTACATAACTTTCACTGATGATTTTAGTATATATGACTATGTCTACTTAATGAAGCATAAGTAATGAACTTTTGAAAAGTTCAAGGAGTTTCAGCATGAAGTTGAAAATCAACGTGGAAAGAAAATTAAGGCCTTGTGATGTGATCGTGGAGGCGAGTATTTGAGCCACAAGTTTAGCACTCATCTAAAGAGTTGCGGAATTGTTCCATAGCTTACGCCACCTGGAACACCTCAAAGGCACGGTGTGTCCGAGCGATGTAATCAAACCTTGTTGGACATGGTACGATCAATGATGAGCCAGTCAGACCTACCATTATTGTTTTGGGGTTACGCTCTAGAATTAGCAGCTTTCACACTAAATAGGGTACCGTCTAAGTCCGTGGACAAGACACCATATGAGATATGGACTGGCAAGACTCCCAGTTTGTCTTTTCTGAAAATTTGGGGTTGTGAAGTATATGTCAAGCGACTTCAGTCGGACAAGCTTACACTCAAGTCAGACAAGTGCATATTCGTGGGATATCCAAAGGAAATAAGTGGGTATTATTTCTACAACCGATCAGGGGGCAAAGTGTTTGTCACTAGGAACAGTGTTTTCTTTGAGAAAGAGTTTCTCAAAAGCGAGAAAAGTGGACAGAAGGTGTATCTTGAAGAAGTTTGAGATGATCCTATGAGGCAAGACTGTACGAGTGATGCTAATGTAGCAGAACAAGTTGAGGCACCTGTGGCAAGAGAAGAACCACCACAACCATGAAGGTCGGAAAGGCCACGTCGCGCAACTAATAGAATGAATCTCCTAGTTACGGGAGAGCGCGACATATTGTTGATGGACAATGATGAGCCTAGGACCTATGCGGAAGCAATGATGGACCCAGGTTCCTAGAAATGGCAAAGTGCCATGGGATCCGAGATAGATTTCATGGGACACAATCAAGTTTGGAACTTGGTTGACCCGCCTGATGGTGTGAGAGCCATCGAGTGCTGTCACACCCCAAAATTTTTGGATTTTGGGATGTGAATTGATAGCATAATTAATACAATGATTTTCTCAATTTTCTAAAATTTTCCAACCTTTAAATGAATAACAGGGAATTTAGTATAGGAAAATTTTGTTTTCTAAGTTAAATTAAAACAACATAGGTTTAATATTGAGTGCTTTGCATTCATGCCGGTTGCATTTAGTGGTTTTATGTGTGTAAAGTTTTCAAAAACGCGTTTAGAAGCCTAGTGGGAATTTTCCAGAGTTTTCTGGCATTTATTCCTATTTTCCTTAAAGAAAATTCCAATTTTTGGAGTAGGCTAAAATCCATTTCGTGAGGTTCAAATATATTATTTGGGTTCCTCATGTCCAACTCTATCTCTGGAATTTTTTCTAGGATTTTTAGAATTTTTAGAATATTTTTCATGGTTTTAATATCTGAAATTATTTTATAACCAGAAAAATAATATTCCGAAAATTAAAATCACCCTAAATCTTAGTAGACCAGCCTTGGCCCAAAGTTGACCCTCTTTTAGGCCAAATCCATCCCACCACTTTATTGGGCCAAATTTCAAAGCCCATTCGTATGGGAATGGGCCAACCTACCTTTAGTCCCATATTGCTAATCAACCTGGAAGTGACAGGTTTTCTACCTATATATACGAACCACCTCTCCTCTGAAAAAGGCACACCATCGACTCCTTTACAGGGAGGCCCCTTTGTTTGGGATCCCTAAGGTAGTCTTCTTCCACCATATCTTCCACTACTGCCTATTCTTAGTCCCGTCGTCGCGCCGAGCCTTCCGTCGTGTTTGGCCTCAAGATTTTCAGTAAGACCCTCAACAAATCTTGTAATTTTCTACCGTATTCGTTTAGTCTATACTCTTTCGTAGAAAAGCCCCTGCTAGTTTTAAGCACTGAAAATCTTGTTTAGTCCATAGTTTCCACGTTTTAGATTCGTTTTAATCCTTTTTCGTTGTGTTAGATTCATGTCAACTTAAACTACACTTAGAAACTAGTTCATGTTGGTCACAAGGGTACATATTCAAAGAAATCTAATGCCTAAATCCTGAATAGCCGATTCCAACGTTTTCTGAAAATTCGACTAGATTCCTTAGCTGCTCAGTGTTTTGACCATAACTCTTGATCCGCTTAACCAAATCTAGCAAATAAATATATTTTGGATATCTACAGAAAATTTCCTACAACTTTCATTGAAGAAGTCAGGTCAAAATATTCTTATAACTAAGCAGAAAATCTTTAAACATATTCCTGTACACTTTGACTGAAGTGCTTCAAAACTTTTCTTATTTGTTTGAACTCAAGTTTTACCTTGGTTTTACAAATTCAAATAGAATTATTTGAAATAACCATTACATATGATTTTGTTTAACTAAAATCAATCAAGCATATATTGGTATTGTTTTATAATCCTTCAGATAGCAATAAGTCGCAGCAGAGATTTTCACCCTCAAAAATAGATTCTGAACGGAGAACTAAATCATGTGTCGTTTCTAGACAGTAGCTCCTAAAATCTTGATATTTCCCAGAAGATATATTATCAAATTATGAAGCTAACCTAATTGGAATCACGTTCATCGGATGTCTAGAACTCGAGATATAAAATAAACAAGCAGACCATGTCAGATGGTGACGAGAATTGATCAAGCCATAACTTTCTCGTTCTAGCTCCGATTAGAGTGATTGTTGCGCTCACGTGACCATAGCCTCAAGCCCTATCCTTTAGTGCGCTCTTTTAAAGCTTTTCTTTTGATTGGTGTACTGTTCTTAATAGTATATTATTTGCTTGCTTGTTTAGCTGCATGTTGTGCTCGATGATCGCTGCGAATAGAGGAACGTCATCGAGAGACTCCAAGGAGAAGAGTTTGAAGATCAAGAGTTGAAGACTATGAGTAATTATAATGGATTTGAGGCAAGTTATAGCATGGACAATCCTTGCTACCTAAACACACTTTATACATACATTTACTTTCATATGCATGTGTCCAATTTGATGTCCTATTAAGGTTGTACCTAGTTTGTTTACTCTTATCCTTTGATTACCTTGGGTTTATGCATATGGGTAGATTTTGCTATGCACAGCTACTGTCACCATTATTTAACTGTTAATTTTGACTTAATGGTTTACTTTAATATTAATGATAAAACTTGCTTTTTAGCAACATGGTTTAGGAAACTGGGGCATGTGCTGTGTGCTTTGCTCCAGTGTCTCTCCGTAAGGTCCGGTTCTTAAAACGGCAACCCAGGAGCCTGTCGCCACCGCTAGAACTGTTATGGCTCTGATCTTGGTCAAGTAACTTGTACGTCTCTAGCTTGCCAGTGGTTACCGGTGGGGCCGACGACGTTATGGGAAGTAAGGCACGGGGTGTTTCTTGATTCCACCGAGGACGCTAGCCCCGTCGGCTAGGTCTCGTTAGACCCAGTCCCGTGTTGGGAGTCCCTGCGACGGGGAACTCTGCACGTTGCGCATTGTTGGGTGCGATGCCCGCGCTCTGGACGCCATCGACCCCTCTATGGTGTGACTCCGTAGGCGTACGTCGATCTCGGTGCCTAGAGTCTCACCACCTTATTGTACCTTAGCGGCTACTGTCTTGTTAGGGTGTATTGTGAAAAACCTCGTAGCATCCCTATGCAATCACACCTCGGAAAAAGTTGATGTGCGTGGTTGGGTGCAAAGTTGTTTTGAACTTTTACGCGACTGGTGGGTAAAGGGCGAAACCTCTGCAGAGTGTAAAATCTATCATAATAGCCTTGCTCAGGGTTACGAGCGGCCTGGATCCTTTTTTATTAGAATATGATGTTTATTTACTGCTTAATGTCACTTACACTTTATTAATTGGGTTGCAACTGAGACTCATTCAATGTAGTAACTTAGATAACGATAAAATGAACCAACTAAAAGTGCTAATGCAGTTGAGCCGTGTCTAGCCTTATTTTGAGCCTTCATACACCCGTGCTATACTTGCTAAGTAAGACATTTACTTACGCTTGCTATTATTCAACAAAATCCCGGATGGGTAACAGGTGGATCAGTGATACTTTTGAGCTGTGGTTAACCAGTCGGTGTCCCTGTGGACTTGAGGCTCTACCTGTCGAGAGAGATAGACTTCCGCTGTGTTTTATTTCGGTAAACTCTGATTTAACTATTTTTTATTCGAGTGTATGTACTCTGTTTATCATATTTGTTAGTTGTATGTGTTCTATGGACTTCCTGGGCACACATATGGCCACATTCGGGTTTTGTGAAAATCCGGGTGTGACAAGTGCAAATGGATCTTTAAGAGAAAGAAAGATGTGGACGGAAATGTTCACATCCACAAAGCACGACTTGTTGCAAAAGGTTTTCGACAAGTTCAAGGAGTTGACTACGACGAGACATTCTCACCAGTAGCGATGCTTAAATCTATTCGGATCATTCTAGCAATAGTTGCATATTTTGATTATGAGATATCGCAGAAGGATGTCAAAACAACATTCCTAAATGGGAACCTGGATGAGGACGTATATATGATACAGCCCGAAGGTTTTATCGATCCAACTAATGCTGGAAAAATATGCAAGCTTCAGAAATCCATATATGGGTTAAAGCAAGCATCTCAGAGTTGGAACCTTCATTTTGATGAGGTAGTCAAAGGATTTGGCTTCCGTCAGAATGAGGAAGAGCTTTGTGTTTACAAGAAGGAAAGTGGGAGCTCTGTTGCATTTCTAATCTTGTATGTGGATGACATATTGTTGATTGGGAATGATATTCCTATGCTGGAATCCGTTAAGAATTCACTGAAAAGTAGTTTTCTATGAAGGACTTAGGGGAAGCTGCATACATTCCGGGCATATGGATTAAGTCAGGATACTTACATTGACAAGATGTTGAAACGGTTCAACATGGAAGAGTCCAAGAAAGGGTTCTTGCCTATGTCACATGGCGTACACCTCAGCAAGACTCAGTGTCCTTCGACGGCAGATGAGCGGGAGCGCATGAGTAAAATCCCCTATGCTTCGGCAATTGGGTCTATCATGTACGCCATGATAAGTACTCGTCCAGATGTCTCATATGCTCTAAGTGTTACGAGCAGACACCGGTCTGATCCAGGTGAAGGTCACTGGACAATGGTGAAAAGCATTCTTAAGTACTTTAGAAGGACTAAAGATGTGTTCCTAGTCTATGGAGGTGAGGAGGAGCTCATTGTAACAGGTTACACAGATACTAGTTTCCAAACTGATCCAGATGATTCAAAGTCGCAATTAGGATTTGTGTTCAAGATAAATGGTGGTGCTGTTAGCTGCAAAAGTTCTAAGAAGGATATGGTGGCTGATTTTACGATGGAAGCCTAGTACATCGCAGCTTCTGAAGCGGCGAAGGAAGGTGTTTGGATGAGAAAGTTCCTCATTGAGCTTGGTGTGTTTCCTAATGCATCTAGCCCATTGGAACTCTACTGTGACAAAAATGGGGCAGTTGCGCAGGCTAAGGAGCCTAGGAATCACAAAAAACAAACACATACTGTGGAAGTTTCACCTCATTCGAGAGTTCGTTAAACGAGGTGAGATAAAGATATGCAAAATACACACGGATTTGAATGTTGTTGATCCCTTGACAAAGGCTCTTCCACAGCCTAAGCATGAGTCGCACATGAGAGCTATGGGTATTAGATATCATCTAGATTAGCTCTAGTGTGAGTGGATGATTATATTGTATCTATGACATATCGTTTATTTATTGAATATCCATAAAAGGCAACTTGTATATGATTGGTAATTATGTGAATTGTTTGCGAAACTCTTTACTTTCATGGTTATTCTAATGATTGTCCTAATCTGATTAGCACATGTATTAGATGATGACTATGTTTTACAAGTCATGGATATGGAGATGTCAAACTAATAATGTGGGCACATGTATGCATGGGGCTGGACTGACCCAGCATGAGATTTTGTTATATAGTTCTCTCTTTACACAACGTGTATGCTTTGTCCTAAGACCTGAGATTGTCGCGTGTACTCAAGATATGAATTGACCTACTTAGGGACTACCAAACGCTATTTTGTAACTGGGTAGTCATAAAGGTAGTTTTCGGGTTTGTCATGAAGCATGCTGTGAGGCATGGTCAATCAAGATGGGATTTTCCCTCTCTATACAAGAGAGATATCTCTGGGCCCCTCAAGTGATCGGATCAAGAAATGCATGGCTATGCTAGGTTAAGTGTTAACCTCTTGAAAGATCCGACTGACAGGTTCGAGAAAGAGAGGTCGACTTGGAGTTAGACCAAATATCGTGAGGCAAAGGGAGTAGCTTGTACGAGATGTTGTGGTAGTTCGTCTGATATGATCTTTGCGTGCGCATGGGAGTTGACATGTCTTGCTAGAGGCCGCTGTTAACTATTGGACCGAGTAGGAGTACTCGGGACATGTCTATGTGTGCGTGAACCCATAGGGTCACACACTTAAGGGGTTGGAATATTTAAAAGCTTGCCTGGGTGATTGTCTCTAGTGCAAGTTGGAGACTGTTGGATATATACCCTACAGCCAATCGGATTGGATCCGCTAGTGGGTTTTGATGGATTTGTTCCATTAGGATACTAGAGTCTTGATGGGCCACAAATGTTGAAAGGCCCATTAGTGACCGCTATAAATACAGAGGTGGAGGAAGGGGAAAACCCTAAGAGGTGCAATAGTGTCGCCGCCGCTGCATTGTCGCGAGCTACAGTACCCGCGTGAACAGTATGCGCGGTGAACAATGCCCCTCCTCCATCTATATCCTGCAGATCAGGGTCATTCGTGAGGTGCTAGTACACCTACGTTTGGCGTTCTATCCTCGTACGTGTGGATACCTCGGAGATGCTGCGCTTGGAGCAAAAGGACAAACCACATGTGCAGGACCAGACACACGTGAGCAATTGCACGGCACTGCCACTTTGACGCGTTCGTCTACATCGAGATGGCTTCCGCTGTATCTACGCGTCTAGTGGTAACGATCCGTGATCTATAACTGCCGCTGTTTCCATTTTGTGGTAAACGAGTTTTTGTATGTGCTAGCGTAGCCTCCTCGTTTCACACCACATAGGCCAGGACATTACCGTTGCAAAGTTTAAAATCACTTTTGTCGCTGATGTCATCCCGTCGAATGATCCAATACATTATCGGATGATCTACAACTAGTCCCAAGGGTTTGGATCTTTAGTCCCTATTGGGACTAAATTTAGTCCCTTTTAGTTTTAGTAGGAGGAACCAAACACGCCCTAAGTTCTTTAAATTCTGATGAACTTGTTCTTCTTGAGGTCTAGTTGTTCATCCTGTGTTTCCCTGTTGGATCTTCTGTTGCCGGACTCCATCCACTCAAAAACATTTACTATTGTTCTCAACCATCCATATCAATATCCAATGGCTTCTTGTTTACTATTGGATAATCCGGTGCTATGGGGTTTATGTGCCTGAGAGCTGAGCAATAGATGAATATTTGTTCATCCGCATAGTTCATTATGGGCAGCGTCGGATTATCTGGCACCTTTGTTTTTTTGGCTAAAACTTGTCAAATTCAATATTGCTCGAGTTCCATTGCTTCTTCCTTCCTTCTATAGGTTTGACTTGACTTGAATTAGCTTATTGTACTAAATATTGGACTTGGTGTGCATCAAGCTAAGAGATTTTATGAACGGTCAAGCTACTAACTCATGAGCTCCTCTCTATAGTACGGTCAAAAACTATAAACTCAAAGGCCTTATACCTGAACCAAGTGTCATGTACAGTTGTATTGAGAGGGCTCTATTTATTTTGTCTTGCTTCCATTTTCTTTCCGAATAATTTCAATCTCCCTCGTAATATGTGTGACAAATATAATAATGTGTTCTTGTATATAGAACAAAGAGCATGAATGGGAAGAAGAGGGCAGCAATGAGATGAGCTACGACGCCGTCAAAGGCTTGTTCGCGGTATGCACGCCTTAGTGTTCGGTGATGTGCATACATACATATACACACGCAACTTTTTCCTCCATTCTAAAATATTATTCACTGCTTACTTTTTCTAAGAACATTTGATCTATTCTAAAAATTACGTATTTATTTTAGTTATGACTTATTTTATCGTCAAAAGTACTATAAGCATATATGGCTTATTCTTTTGTATATTTGGATTAAATTTTTTAATAAAATGAATGGTAAAACGTTGTGAGTAAAGTTATCAGCAAATAGTATTTTGGAAGAGAGGTGGTGCCTTTTTAGTTCTAAATCAAACCGTTCTAACTTGATTGACTTAATAGAAAATAAGTAACATGTTTATTTTATGTTGGATTTTATGAAACTAATTAGATGTTAATGTTAATGTTTTTTTCTATAACAAATATGGTCAAAGTTAAAGTAATTTAACTTATACAATGATGAAATAAGTATAAGTTGGGGCGCGGTATCTGTATCGCTAGCTGCTTTAATTTGATCTGATCTAACCACCAGCGTGTATATTTCAGGATTTACTGTTTGCTGGAAGTGATTCGGTTTCGACTACAGTTGAGTGGGCAATGGCACAGCTACTGCAATGCCCAGAAGCAATGAACAAAGCACGGGAGGAGCTTAAAACCGTCATCTGCAGTAAAAGGGAAGTAGAAGATCAGTCTGATATCGCCCAACTCCCGTATCTACAGGCGGTGGTAAAAGAAGCTTTACGACTCCACCCGCCAATTTCATTGTCATTTTATCGAGCAATGGCTACGGTACAAGTAGGAGGCTACACCATTCCCAGAGGAACAAATATCCTACTGAACATATGGGCGATCCATCGTAATGCCGATGTATGGACTGATCCAGATAAGTTTATCCCCGAGAGGTTCATAGGCAAAGACATTAGCTTTTGGGGCAAAAACTTCGAGCTGACCCCTTTCGGTGCTGGACGCCGATTGTGCCTTGGACTGCCACTAGCGTATAGAATGGTTCACTTGATGCTTGGCTCATTGTTGTACCATTTCGATTGGACGCTTCCCAAAGAGGCCAAGGAAAAGGGCATTGACATGAGTGAAAAGTTCGGGGTGGTCGTTTCCATGTCTACTCCATTGAAAGCTGTAGCTAAGAAGTTTACGTGAGCCGTGAGTGTAATAAGCCGGCCGGTCGTGAATATTATATTATCACTGGCTGACGAGTCGGGCTAGAGAATGATACCTCAAGGAATGCTAATAAGTAATAACTATGAAGCTCCTTCAGAACCAAGCAATACCATGCTTGGGTGGTTATATATACCATGTACCCATATCAGAGATCAAACCCTAGGTTGTTGTTTGGTGCCATGCATCTTATGTCTTTTGGTAGCACGCGTTCAAACAGATGTACCACTATGTTACAATAAAATATATTTTCTTCTAAATTATATGTCTGATTAGTAAAAAATTCCACAAATATACATACGTCCATATCTAAAAGTATTTTACTTCAAGAAAAGAATTAGATTAACTGTAAATTCTGCATGCTCGAAATTATTGCTGCGGGAAGACCACACGTACAGTCGCCCTTACAATATTGTAACATTACATTATTGACCTTCAAGCATATTTTTCAGTTCCAAAAATACTTTACCACCTACGGTTATTGCGATGGAATTGTGGCACCTTTATTTTTACACAATCAGTCCTTCCTATGCCTGTGTTCGTGCCAGCTGGTGAGCAAGCCCACGGGTTAGTCTTTTGGTAACATGGGTGAGCATCTTATGGTGTTGCAGATAAATGACTTTTCTTCTAATCTACATGTCTGATTAGTCAAAAATTCCACATGATCTATATCTAAAAGTTCTTTCTTCAAAAATAGAACATTTTTTATGAAATGCCAGTACATATAAATATACGTACACTAACCCTACCCTTACGAGCACTTCCGAGAAATTGGACCGACAAATCCAATTTTGAGATTCACGAAGTAACCCTATGGCGTCTCACTATTGACGGGGAATAGTAATGGTTAATTTCTAAACTAAATTCAGTAAAACGTGACACATGTGCTGAGTCGAGGACTTGAACATATCTAGAAAAAAGGTCCAACCACAAGAACCTAACCAACTAATTGGATGAACCAAAATTTATGCATGCTCTAAATTGCCACGGGAAGAACATAATTTTCCTTACAATCTTGTTGGTGTTGCTTGGAGAGTTAAGGAGACAGATCAATCGAGTTGAGATTCCTTCTAACGTGTCTTGTACGGTAGCTAGCTTATGTGGTTTGAACTTTGAACCGTGCACAGGCTGTTACTACTTCTAAGATTTACTTTGATTATGCAGGTGATACCCAAGGCCTTTTTTATTTTGGTGTGTAACACCCAAAAATGCTCAATTTAAAATTTTTGGCATTTAATTAATTATTTAATGATTTCACCTATTTTATAAAGGCTAAATAATAATTTTGTAATATTTAAAATCAAATATAAGTGATAGAAACATTTATTGTTGCATTCATGCTGCTGCATTTATTTTTGTATTGCTTGTGATTCAAACAAGAATTTAAATTTATTTAAATTCAAATTTGAATCACTTTGTTTGGAGCTCTAGAAAAGTTGTTAGGCCCTTGGTTCGATTTTGCTCCCTGAACTTTTCTTCCAGTCCACCTTTGCTCCCCCTATTTCTTTCCCGGTCCGGCCCAGCCCCCTCCCTCTCTTTCTTCTTCCCGCGGCCCAGCAGCCCCGCCGCCCCGCTTTCGGCCCAGCACGGCCCAGCCGCTCCCGCCTCCTCTTCTCCCACTGCCACGCCGGGCCCGCTGGTCAGGCGCTGACCCCCCGCTGGCGTCACTTTCCCCTCTTCCCCTTTCCTTTCTCCGGCGCCGCCGAACGCGCGCCTGCCGCGGTGATCGCGCACGCCGAGACCCACCGCTCCCACCGTGCCTTCTTAACTCGACCTGCGCCGCGCCCCGCTCCCGTCATCCCCTCGCTCACAACCCTAGCGGCGCCGCCGCACCTCCACCGCAAATTTCCCGAGCCGCCAAGCCCCTGCTCCGCCGCTCGCCGTCGTCTCCGCCACTCCGGAGCAGCTCCGCCCCAGTCGACCCTCGGAGCTGTTTCTCCGCTCCACGAGGACCCTGTTGAGCTTCAGCACGCCCGCTCTCGCGCTTCGGAGCACCGTCGCCGGCTCGCACCAGCACCGCCGACCGCCGCTCACCGACGAACTCTCCTCGCCGACGCTTCTTCCTCCAATTCGACACCCCCAGGAGCGTCGCCAGGTGGTAACGAAACTCCTCCCCCATCCAATTTCAGCTTCTAAGCACCGTAGCACTCGCTCCCTCGATCGCCGACGATGGTCGTCCGCCGGTCGCCGTCGTTCACCCCGTCCACTACACGAAGCACCTCTAGATCCACCCAGTCGCACTCACCCCCACGCCAGAGAGCCCCAGCGCCAAAAATCCGACCCCGCAACCACCCGTATCGCCCTCCCCACTGCACACCGGAGCTCCGCTCCGCCGTCCGTCGTCGTCGGCGTGATTCACCGGCTAATGCTCGACTTGATCACCCTAGATCGACTCGCCATGATCCCCTGAATCCATAGGACTAGGTCTTGTTCAAGTCCAAGCTTCCTAGCTCGAGAAATCCTCGATTCCGGCGAAGATCGCCGTCGGCCCGAGCGGCGCCGCCGCGTTCCCTTCTTCCCCGGTGAGCCCTCATCCTGGGCCGTCCGATCTAAAATCAACGGCCGCGATTAGATCCATCCATACCCCTTCGCGTTTTAAATCTCGGCCGCCCGATCTCGATCCGACGGTCGCGATGCGGGTCAACACCCGGGATACCGGTCAGCGCCGGTCTTTTTGCTAAAGAGCCCCTGACTTTTTCCAAAATTAATCCGCGGTCCTTTCCAGTTTAAAAATAATTACAGAAAAGTCCTGTTTTATTCATTTAAGGCCCCGAATCTTAGAAACGCTATAACTTTCACGTTTTAGCTCCGATTTGCGTGATTTTTGCGCTCATGTGTCCGTAGCGAAGAGTAGATTATTTCTAGCTCCTGTTTTTGTATTGTTTTTACTGTTTGGTGTATTGTTCTAATAGTTTTACTTTTGTTTGTATGTAATGATTGCTTTGGATGCGTGCGTGATGATCGTGTCCAGTCGGTGAGCCCGTAGCGTTGGACTTCGAGTACGTTGAGGACGTGCCGGAGCAGGATTTGCAGCAGCAGCCGTACTCCGAGAAAGGCAAGTTATAGCACGGACAATCCTTGCTACCTACCTCACTTTTAATACACTGTTCATTACATACACATGTGTCTAATACTGTTTACCATTAAGGATTGTACCTAGCATTTATTTCCCTATCCTTGTACTCCTATGGGTTTATGCATATGGGTAGTATTTTGCTAGGCGCAACTACTGTCACCTTTACTTAATTGTTAATATTGACTTAATGGTCCACTTCAACAATAATGATAAAACTTGCTTTTTAGCAACTTGGACTAGGGGGCTAGAGCATGTGCTGTGTGCTTTGCTCTAGTGTCTCCCTATAAGGACCGGTTCTTAAAGCGGCAACCCAGGAGCCTGTCGCCACCGCCGGAACTATAATGGCTCTGGTCTTGGTCAAGTAGCTTGTACGTCTCTAGCTTGGCAGTAGTTACCGAGGGGCCAACGGCGTTGAGGGAGGTACGGCGCTGGGTGATCTCCGATTCCACCAAGGACGGTAGCCCCGTCGGCTAGGTCACGTTAGACCCAGTCCCGTGTAGGAGTCTCAGCGATTGAGAACTCTGCACGTTGCGCAGTATGGGTGCGATACCCGCGCTCCGGACGCCATCGACCCCCTCACGGTGTGACTCCGTGGGCGTACGTCGATCTCGGTGCCTAAGTTTTCACCACCGTATAGTACTCCGGCGGCTACTGACTTGTTAGGGTGTCTTGTGAAAGCCTCGTAGCGTCCCTATGCAGTCACACCTCGGAAGTGTTGATGTGCGTGGTTGGGTGCAAAGTTCCTTTGAACTTTTACGCGACTGGTGGGTAAAGGGCGAAACCTCTACAGAGTGTACGATCTATCATGATAGCCTTGCTCAGGGTCACGAGCGGCCTGGATCCTTTTTGATTATAACTTGATATTTATTCATGCTTAATGTCACTTACACTTTATTAATTGGGTTGCAACCGGGTATTTCATTCACATGTAGTAACTTGGACAATGATAAAACGAACCAACTAAAAGTGCTAATGCAGTTAAGCCGAGTCTAGCCTTTTTGAGCCGTCATAACCCGTGCTATACTTGCTAAGTAATTCTGTTACTTACACTTGCTATATTTATCATTTTGGGCAAAATCCCGGACGGGTAACAGATTGGAGTCAGGCTGATTATGCTGTGGAGTTTCTAGAGGATTTGCCGTACTTCTGAGTTGGCGTTCTCCCAGTCGGAGTCCTTGTGGGATTGCGGCTACACTTAGAGAGAGTTTATTAGTCTTCCGCTGTCCATGTATTTCTTTTATGCAAAACTCTGATGTAATCGTTACTTTATGATGAGAATTGAGCATTGTACTCTGATTTTTACCATATTTGTTCGCTATATGTGTCTGTGGACCTCTTGGACACACATATGGCCACGTTCGGGTTTTGAGTAAATCCGGGTGTGACATGGTGCAAACTTATATTTGTTTTTATTTATGAAAAAAGTTATTTTTTGACCATCGAACTATCACTGGAGTCTGAATTTAGCCATCAAACTCAAAAAACCAGATATATTTTATAATAATAGTAAAAACATAGTTTAATTTAAAAATTCATAATTAAATATTTTAACAAAAAATAACAAAACTAGAACTAACTTTTTTTCTAAAAATAGAGCCTATTTATTGGCACTCTATTTAGAATTATTTGGATCTTATTTATTTTAATAGCATTTTGTTGCTCATAGTCATGACCTTTTTACTTATTTAAATTATTATTCGTGCTTTACTTTATGTTTGTTACATGATTAATTAAATTCATAATATTTTAGCACCTCCTTTTATTTGAAACATATTACCTATAGCTAGGCAATCAAAATAAAGTAAAGGACTACCTATTCAATTTCTAAAAGGATATATGGTTGAGCATGATATTTGTGATGTTGGGGTTGCTTTCTGACTTGTTCTATATATTCGAAGTCTACAAGATCCTTTTTACCAATCTCTTGGTGTAATATGGCACAAAAAAGGTTATTTCAACACGTGCCTGCGAGCATTAAAATAGTAACAAAAGGAGAAAATAAGATCCAAATAGATATGAATACATCACCTATAGATATATTAAATTTTTGGAAAATTTTGACATCGGATTGATATTTTTCTGATTCACAACAAAGTAGTTATGTATTTTTGGATATTAAACCAGATTTTATTTTTTGCAAAAGACATATATTGGAAAAAAATACTTTTAAACCAGCTAAGGGCCAAAGTTATCTGGCGTTTATAATTTGATGGTCAAAGATACCCCGGTTTTTTAGTACGATGGCCAAAATCAAACTTTGGCAATAATACAATGGTCAAATTAGTCCTTGTCTATTTTTTAGTTATTTGCATTAACATTCATGTATATGTGTGATGACGCATTGACTGAGCAAGACATCATATAATGTGTAGGAACTAGGTGACATGTGTATCCGTGTGAACCTCTCGGAGGTGGTTATAAGGGTATGATTTATGTGTATGTATTTATATGGTAAATATGCGTGCATGTGAGCGTATGTATTTTTGTTGTTGTTTCGTAAAAAAAATGATGCGTGAGTTTTGAATGAAATGTGACATGTAGGGTATTAATGGATAGAAACTAGAACGACAATACATGACAGTTCAGAATTTTCTTAGAGAGGAGAGAGGTTGGGTTTTGAAACTTGCATGTTAATTAAAAGCATTTCACGAGATCCAACAATTGGTAACAGTCCAGTATTCTCCTAGAGATTCGCAATTTTTACTCATCCATGATGGTAGTGTTGTTGTGAACGTAAGAGAAATAGAAATCGGAACGGAAGGAATGAATGGATTGTCTCATTGATGGAGCGAAAATTTATATTTACTACGCTGGACAGATTAGGACAGATTATTTACTACGATGGAGCCCTCGCCGGAGCTCGTCAGCTGGTTTACCGTCCAAATTACTACTTCTCACGGTTGGAAGTAATTTTCTCAAATTAATGTGCATCTATCGTAGTGACTCGCTAATACGCATGGGTCACGGGAGTAATTGACTGGGTTGACGAGTTGACATGTGCATGTGTTTGTATTCTGGGAATCGGATAGACGACCCAGCGTGCACGGCGGAGTCACTACCACAGGTCCAGATATACGTTCGGCCATTGAAGTTACTCCCTTTATTCTGGTTCCGCCATTGTAGCTGTTGTCACACCCGGATTTACACAAAATTCGAATGTGGCCATATGTGTGCCCAGTATGTCCACAGACACATACAGCGAACAAATATGGTAAAAATCAGAGTACAATGCTTCATCATTCAACATAAAGTAGCGGGTACATCAGAGTTTGCATAAAAGAAATGCATGGACAGCGGAAGACTAATACATCTCTCTAAGCGTAGCCGCAATCCCACAGGGACTCTGACTGGGAGAACGCCAACTCAGAAGTACGGCAAGTCCTCGGGAAACTCCACCTCATAGTCAGCCTGACTCCAATCTGTTACCCGTCCGAGATTTTGCCCAAAATGATGATAATAGCAAGTGTAAGTAACAGAATTACTTAGCAAGTATAGCACGGGTTATGAAGGCTCAAAAAGGCTAGACTCTGGCTTAACTGCTTTAGCACTTTTAGTTGGTTCGTTTTAACTTTATCCAATTTACTACAAGTGAACGAGAACCCAGTTGTAACCCAATTAAATAGTGTAAGTGTCATTAAGCAGTAATAAATACCATATTCTAATCAAAAAGGATCCAGGCCGCTCGTGACCCTGAGCAAGGCTATCATGATAGATCGTACACTCTGCAGAGGTTTCGCCCTTAACCCACCAATCGCGTAAAAGTTCAAAAGAACTTTGCACCCAACCACGCACATCAACACTTCCGAGGTGTGACTGCATAGGGACGCTACGAGGCTTTCACAAGACACCCTAACAAGTCAGTAGCCGCTGGAGTACTATACGGTGGTGAAAACTTAGTCACCAAGATCGACGTACGCCCACGGAGTCACACCGTGAGGGGGTCGATGGCGTCCAGAGCGCGGGTATCCCACCCATACTGCGCAACGTGCAGAGTTCTCAATCGCTGAGACTCCTACACAGGACTGGGTCTAACGTGACCTAGCCGACGGGGCTACCGTCCTCGGTGGAATCGGAGATCACCCAGCGCCGTACCTCCCACAACGCCGTTGGCCCCTCGGTAACTACTGCCAAGCTAGAGACGTACAAGCTACTAGACCAAGACCAGAGCCCATATAGTTCCGGCGGTGGCGACAGGCTCCTGGGTTGCCGCTTTAAGAACCGGTCCTTAGAGGGAGACACTAGAGCAAAGCACACAGCACATGCTCTAGCTCCCTAATCCAAGTTGCTAAAAAGCAAGTTTTATCATTAATGTTGAAGTGTACCATTAAGTCAATATTAACAATTAAATAATGGTGACAGTAGCTGCGCCTAGCAAAAATACTACCCATATGCAACTACCCATAGGAATACAAGGACAGGTAAATAAATGCTAGGAATAACCTTAATGGTAAACAAATTTAGACACATGCGTATGTAATGAACAGTGTATTAAAAATGGGATAGGTAGCAAGGATTGTCAGTGCTATAACTTGCCTTCCTCGGAGTACGGCTGCTGCTGAAAATCCTGCTCCGGCACGTCCTCAACGTACTCGTAGTCCAAAGCTACGGGCTCACCGACTGGACACGATCATCACGCACGCATCCAAAACAATCATTACATGCAAACAAAATTAATCTATTAGAACAGTACACCAAACAGTAAAAACAGTACAAAAACAGGAGCTAAAAATATTCTACACGTCGCTACGAACACATGAGCGCGAAAATCACGCAAAACGGAGCTAAAACGTGAAAGTTATAGCGTTTCTAAGATTCGGGGGCTTGCTGGCAAAGTTTTAAAATTTCCAGGGGCCTAAACGAATAAAACAGGACCTAATTGTAATTATTTTTGAATTAAATAGGGACCGCGGGTTAATTCAGGGAAAGTAGAAGGGTTTTTCGGCAAAAAGGTCAGAGCTGACTGGCACCTGACCCCGTTGACTCAGGGCCGGGGCTGCCGCGGCTGTTTGATCCAGATCGGAGGGCCAGGATTGATTGGGGGAGGTGAGCTGCCGGCGGCGACTCAGGGACGCGGCGGCGCTGCGCACTCGCGGTGGCGCATCACCGGCGTGGACGCAAATTCGTGCCACGATCCACGATTTTAGGGGCGGAAAGGCTCTACGGCTTCGGGGAGGGACGACGAGTGCATCTGAGTGGTGCAAGTCGTCGATTAAGCGATGATGGCGGGGCGCGATGACGAGCGGCGAGCGGCGGTCTAAGACGACAACGTTCAACGGCCTAGGGAGCAGGAGGGAGGACGAGGCGCGACTCTGAGCGATGCTTACCACCACGAAGAGGAATGACAGGTCTTGGTTGGCGGGGAAGGATGTCGGAGTGGGGGATCGCCGCTGCGGTGGCGCTCAACGGTACTGCAAGCATCGACGGCGAGGAATTAGGCGCAGGGACTACAAATTGAAGGTCGGGGGTGGCTCGGTCTGGTTGTTTACCTCCTTGCGAAGCTTAGGAGCGGGTCCCCATCGAGAGATTGCTGCCGGCGACAAAGATTGGTTGCGGCGACCAAAGCGACGGCGCAGGTGCGGGTGGGGAAAGGCTAAGGACTTGGTGCTTGAGGGCGAGGGTTGGTGAGGGCTCGGGGTCTCGGCGGCTCTGTATAGATAGCCCCGGGGAGGGTTCTGTCGTGCAGGCCACAAATCGGGGGTCGGCGGCGGCGGCGGCTCCGCCCTTTCCATTCACGGGGATCGGTTTCCTTTCGGGGGCGGCACGAGGAAAGAAGGAAGCAGGGAGGAAACTTCCAGGAAGGTTCGACCGGGCCCACGAGAATCGTCCGGGTATGGAGAGGAAGGAATCCCCAGCGCGCGTCGCGCGTGATCCCCGGCCGGGCTCGTCTCCGCGGAGAAGACGGAACTGACCAGTGGGGTCCCTGCGGCAGAGAGAGTGAGGGAATGGAAAACGGTCGCGATGTTGGGCCGACTAGATGGTTCGGGCTGCCAGGCGGAGGACCTAGTTACTGGGCCGGGGGAAAAAGGAAGTGAGCCAGGAGGAACAGTGCTGGGCCGCGCAAAAGAGGAGAAGGAGGGAAGGGGGCTGGGCCGAGGGGAAAGTTGAGGGGGGGTATAGTGGGTTTTGGAATTAAGACCAGGGAGCAAAAACGAACTTCGGGCCTAACAACTATTCTAAGGCCCCAAACAAAGTGATTCAAATTTGAATTTAAATATATTTAAATTCTTGTTTGAATCACAAGCAATACAAAAATAGATGCAGCAGCATGAATGCAACAATAAATGTTTCTATCACTTATATTTGATTTTAATTGTTAGAAAATTATTATTTAGCCTTTATAAAATAGGTGAAAGCATTAAATAATTAATTAAATGCCAAAAATTTTAAAATTGAGTATTTTGGGTGTTACAAACCTACCCCCCTTAAGGTGAATCTCGTCCTCGAGATTCGGATGTAGAAGCGAAGAGCTGTGGGTACTCGGACTTGAGATCTTCTTCCCGCTCCCAAGTCGCTTCATCTTCTGAATGCCGGCTCCACTGCACCTTGCACATCCGAATGGTCTTGTTCCTCAGCACTCTCTCTGACACCTCCAGGATCCTGATCGGATACTCCTCATAAGTGAGGTCCTCCTGAACATTCAACTCCTCAATCGGGATCTGCTCTTCTGGCACCCGTAAGCACTTCTTCAGCTGGGACACATGGAACACATCGTGTACTCCGGCTAGTCTCTCAGGCAGGTCTAGCCGATATGCCACTTCGCCCATCCGTTCCTGTATCCTGAACGGTCCGATGTAACGAGGTGCCAACTTGCCCTTGACATTGAACCGCTTTACACCCCTCATCGGTGACACCTTCAGGTACACAAAATCATCAACTCTGAAGCTGAGGTCCCTCCGTCTGACATCGGCATAACTCTTCTGTCTGGACTGGGCCACCTTCAGGTTCTCTCTGATCACCTTCACCTGCCGCTCTGCATCTCTGAGTATCTCCAGACCAAAGACCTGACTCTCACCGGTCTGATCCCAGAACAATGGGGTCCGGCACTTCCTGCCATACAATGCCTCGAACGGTGCCATCTGCAAACTCTTCTGATAGCTGTTATTGTAGGAGAACTCTGCATACGGCAAACTCTTATCCCAACTGACTCCGTACTGCAATGCACAAGCTCTCAACATATCCTCCAGTATTTGATTTGTCCGCTCCGTCTGACCATCTGTCTGTGGGTGATAAGCTGAGCTGAAGTGTAGCTTCGTGTCCATGGACTCATGTAACTTCCGCCAGAAGTGTGAGGTGAACTGAGTACCACGATCTGACACTATCTTCTTCGGCACCCCGTGTAAGCACACAATCCGCTCCATGTACAACTCTGCTAGTCTGGCGCCTGTGTAGGTGGTCTTCACTGGCAGAAAGTGGGCCACCTTGGTCAGACGATCAACAATCACCCAAATGGAGTCGAATCCTCTCTGAGTGCGGGGCACTTCTTCCCATTTCCACTCCGGGATCTTCAACGGCTGAAGCAATCCAGCTGGCCTCTGATGTTCTGCCTTGACTCGCTGACATGTGTCGCACAATGCCACGTGAGTCGCCACATTACGCTTCAGTCCATACCACCAGAATCTCTCCTTGATGTCCTGGTACATCTTTGTGCTGCCTGGGTGGATCGAATAAGCTGAGTCATGTGCCTCTCTCAGAATCATCTCTCTGATCTGCGCTATGTCTGGCACACATATCCTCTTCCCATGCCATAGAGTTCCCTGATCATCAACTCGGAATCCAGGGGCCTTTCCCAATGCAACATTCCCCACAATCTCTCGGATCTTCTCATCCTGCAGTTGACCTCTCCGGATCTCCTGCTCGAGTGTGGGCTCTACTGCCATCTCTGTAATGCTAGAGACGAATCCCAGACTCATCCTCTCAAACTCTCTGCTGAGCTCCTCAGGTAAACTGTGTCCAGTGATCCTGTTCACATAACTCCTCCTGCTCAGAGCATTAGCCACCAAGTTGGCCTTCCCTGGGTGATAGTGAATCTCCAGGTCATAATCCTTGATCAGCTCTAACCATCTGCGCCGCCTCATGTTCAGATCTGACTGCGTGAAAACATACTTGAGGCTCTTATGATCAGTGTAGATGTCACATCTGTGCCCAATCAAGTAATGTCTCCAGATCTTCAGGGCATGTACAACAGCTGCCAACTCCAAGTCGTGCGTCGGATAGTTCTGCTCATGCTTCCTCAGCTGCCTGGACGCATATGACACGACTCTGCCTTCCTGCATAAGGACACAACCCAGTCCTAGACGGGATGCATCGCAGTAGATGGAGAAACTCTTAGCCAAATCTGGCAATACCAGCACTGGGGCTGTAGTCAACCTCTTCTTCAACTCTTCGAAGCTGACTGGCATGCCTCTGTCCACACAAATGGGGCATTCTTCTCTAGCAAAGCAGTCAGCGGCTTAGCGATCTTGGAGAATCCTTCAATGAACCGTCTGTAATAACCGGCCATACCAAGGAAACTCCTGATCTCGCTCACATCTCGTGGCGGATTCCAGCTCAACACATCGCTGACTTTCTTCGGATCCACTGCCACTCCTCCATTGGACAACACGTGTCCCAGAAATGCCACTTCCTTCAGCCAGAACTCACACTTGCTCAGCTTGGCATACAACTAATGCTCCCGGAGTCTCTGCAGCACCAATCTCAGATGTTCTTCATGCTCTTCCTCAGTCTTGGAGAAGATCAGGATGTCATCAATGAATACCACCACGAACTTGTCCAGATAATCCATGAACACGCTGTTCATCAGGTACATGAAGTATGCAGGAGCGTTGGTCAATCCAAAAGACATGACCAAGAACTCGTACAACCCGTACCGAGTAGTGAAAGCGGTCTTCGGCACGTCTGACGGACGGATCCTCATCTGATAGTAACCCGAGCGAAGATCGATCTTGGAGAACACACAAGCTCCTCTCAGCTGATCGAACAGATCATCAATCCTCGGCAGCGGGTACTTGTTCTTGATGGTCACTTCGTTGAGGGCTCGATAGTCCACACATAACCTCTGAGTACCATCCTTCTTGTCGACGAACAACACCGGTGCTCCCCATGGTGAAGCACTCGGACGAATGTACCCCTTGGCTAACAATTCGTCCAACTCCTTCTTGAGCTGCTCCAGCTCCTTCGCTCCCATCCTATACGGCCTCTTGGCTATAGGTGCAGTGCCAGGTTTTAGTTCAATAACGAATTCAACATCTCGTTCTGGGGGCATACCTGGCAACTCATCAGGAAACACATCCGGGAACTGGCTCACCACCCTGATATCTTCAATCAATGTCCCTTCAGCTTGATTTGCTTGGCCTTGCTCTGAGGAACTGGCTGCCTGATACTCCACCTTGTCATCGGACTCTGCTGTCAGCTGGATGGTCCTCGTAGCACACCTGATCACTGCATCATATCTGGTCATCCAGCTCATACCCAGGATCATATCAAATCCAAGGGTCTCTAGAACTATCGGACCTGCCTTGAACTCTACCCCCCTTATTATGATGGGGACATGGGGGCATCGTAGAGTAGCTCGCTGTTCACCTCCTGGTGAGCTTACTAGCATAGTGTTCTTCATGGGTTTCAGAGCTAGTAAATTCTTCTTCACAAAAGCAGCAGAAATGAAAGCATGCGAAGCTCCAGAATCAAATAAAACAGTGGCGGGGGTCGAATTGACGAGGAACGTACCCACGATGACATCAGTAGCTGTCTCTGCGGTCTCTGCACTGGTGTGGTTGACCTTGCCCCGAACGAGAGCCTGCGGAACACGACCACCCTGCTGCTGACCCTGCGGCTGCCCAACTCTCTGAGTACTGCCCTGCTGCTGCTGTCCGGCGGCGTTCTGAGTCTTCTTGGGGCAGGCATTGGCGAAGTGTCCCTGCTCGCCACAGTGGTAGCACACTCTCGGACCCACCGGTGTAGTGTTGGCGGGGCTGATGCGCTGAACTGGACCTGGCTGCACCTGGCTGCGCTGAACTGGACCCATCTGTGGCTGACCCTGAGGACGCTGCTGCTGTGGCGCCCGGGGAAACTGAGGACGCTACTGCTAGAACTGGCCACGACTGAGCAACCCAGACTGACCCTGGAAGCGTTGCTGGCCTCCCACCTGCTGACTCTGGGGAGGTGTGAAGCGTGGACGACTGCTACTGCCCACCTGCTGTCCCTGGAGCTTCCTCTTCTTGTCCTCCATCTCACGGCGCTTGTGCTCCAACATCAGAGCGCCGTCCACCAGCTCGTGAAAGGTCGGGAACTTGGTGCACATGAGCTGGTACTGGAGAGCATCCTGCAGACCGTCACGGAACCTGGCCTGCTTCTTCTGATCAGTGGCCATGTCCTCTGGAGCGTAACGGGCCAACGAGACGAACTTGTCACGATAAGCCATGACACTCATCCCTTCCTGCTTCAGTGCCAGGAACTCCTTCTTCTTCAGGACCATCAAGGCCTCCGGCACGTGGTGTGCACGAAAGCTGCTGCAGAACTGCTGCCAAGTGATCTGAGTACCGGCCGGGCGTGAAGACTGGTATGAATCCCACCAGTCCAACGCCGGCCCCTGAAGCTGTCCTCCGGCGTACAGTACCTTCTCTCTGTCATCGCACTGGGCGATGTCCAACTGCCTCTCAACTGCCTTGAGCCAGTCATCTGCCTCAAGGGGGTCGCTGGCCTTGCTGAAAGTCGGCGGGCGTCCCTTCATAAACTCGCCCCTCTTGTCTCTGGGTGGTGCAGCTGCCTGAGGGTGCGGGTTGTTCTGGTTCTGCTGGATCAGCCTCATGGTCTCCGCCATCTGGTGCATCATCTGAACCTGAGCATACATCAGCTGCTCAATGGTGGGGATCTGATGGTTCGGATTCAGGTTCGGGGGCGGATTCTGGTGCGGCGGCTGTCCGCCCGCATTGCCCCCGGGGTGAGCCATCTATAATCACAAAGGTTAGATATTAGAGGGTTAGTGCAAGATAAATGTATATACCCCTGCTATCTACAATAAAGTCCTTAGGCCTTATTCTTACAACTAGATGGTCGCAGACTGGTGTCTACGCCCATCACAATCATTACAAAGAACCAAATCAAACATATGCATAATAACAATAAGTACAAGCAGGTAAAGGCATAAATTCACACAAGACTCGACTGTTAGGTTTTTTTAAAATTTTCAAAACATGGGGGTCTCCTAGTAATTTTTCAACCGTACTATCTAGGCTGCGTTCCTACGGTCAGCACGGCTCTGATACCAATCTGTCACACCCGGATTTACACAAAACCCGAATGTGGCCATATGTGTGCCCAGGATGTCCACAGACACATACAACGAACAAATATGGTAAAAATCAGAGTACAATGCTTCATCATTCAACATAAAGTAGCGGGTACATCAGAGTTTGCATAAAAGAAATACATGGACAGCGGAAGACTAATACATCTCTCTAAGCGTAGCCGCAATCCCACAGGGACTCTGACTGGGAGAACGCCAACTCAGAAGTATGGCAAGTCCTCGGGAAACTCCACCTCATAGTCAGCCTGACTCCAATCTGTTACCCGTCCGGGATTTTGCCCAAAATGATGATAATAGCAAGTGTAAGTAACAGAATTACTTAGCAAGTATAGCACGGGTTATGAAGGCTCAAAAAGGCTAGACTCTGGCTTAACTGCTTTAGCACTTTTAGTTGGTTCGTTTTAACTTTATCCAATTTACTACAAGTGAATGAGAACCCAGTTGTAACCCAATTAAATAGTGTAAGTGTCATTAAGCAGTAATAAATACCATATTCTAATCAAAAAGGATCCAGGCCACTCGTGACCCTGAGCAAGGCTATCATGATAGATCGTACACTTTGCAGAGGTTTCGCCCTTTACCCACCAGTCGCGTAAAAGTTCAAAAGAACTTTGCACCCAACCACGCACATCAACACTTCCGAGGTGTGACTGCATAGGGACGCTACGAGGCTTTCACAAGACACCCTAACAAGTCAGTAGCCGCTGGAGTACTATACGGTGGTGAAAACTTAGGCACCGAGATCGACGTACGCCCACGGAGTCACACCGTGAGGGGGTCGATGGCGTCCAGAGCGCGGGTATCCCACCCATACTGCGCAACGTGCAGAGTTCTCAATCGCTGAGACTCCTACACGGGACTGGGTCTAACGTGACCTAGCCGACGGGGCTACCGTCCTCGGTGGAATCGGAGATCACCCAGCGCCATACCTCCCACAACGTCGTTGGCCCCTCAGTAACTACTGCCAAGCTAGAGACGTACAAGCTACTAGACCAAGACCAGAGCTCATATAGTTCCGGCGGTGGCGACAGGCTCCTGGGTTGCCGCTTTAAGAACCGGTCCTTAGAGGGAGACACTAGAGCAAAGTACACAGCACATGCTCTAGCTCCCTAATCCAAGTTGCTAAAAAGCAAGTTTTATCATTAATGTTGAAGTGTACCATTAAGTCAATATTAACAATTAAATAATGGTGACAGTAGCTGTGCCTAGCAAAAATACTACCCATATGCAACTACCCATAGGAATACAAGGACAGGGAAATAAATGCTAGGAATAACCTTAATGGTAAACAAATTTAGACACATGCGTATGTAATGAACAGTGTATTAAAAATGGGATAGGTAGCAGGGATTGTCCGTGCTATAACTTGCCTTCCTCGGAGTACGGCTGCTGCTGAAAATCCTACTCCGGCACGTCCTCAACGTACTCGTAGTCCAAAGCTACGGGCTCACCGACTGGACACGATCATCACGCACGCATCCAAAACAATCATTACATGCAAACAAAATTAATCTATTAGAACAGTACACCAAACAGTAAAAACAGTACAAAAACAGGAGCTAAAAATATTCTACACGTCGCTACGAACACATGAGCGCGAAAATCACGCAAAACGGAGCTAAAACGTGAAAGTTATAGCGTTTCTAAGATTCGGGGGCTTGCTGGCAAAGTTTTAAAATTTCCAGGGGCCTAAACGAATAAAACAGGACCTAATTGTAATTATTTTTGAATTAAATAGGGACCGCGGGTTAATTCAGGGAAAGTAGAAGGGTTTTTCGGCAAAAAGGTCAGAGCTGACCGGCACCTGACCCCGTTGACTCAGGGCCGGGGCTGCCGCGGCTGTTTGATCTAGATCGGAGGGCCAGGATTGATTGGGGGAGGTGAGCTGCCGGCGGCGACTCAGGGACGCGGCGGCGCTGCGCACTTGCGGTGGCGCATCGCCGGCGTGGACGCAAATTCGTGCCACGATCCACGATTTTAGGGGCGGAAAGGCTCTACGGCTTCGGGGAGGGACGACGAGTGCATCTGAGTGGTGCAAGTCGTCGATTAAGCGATGATGGCGGGGCGCGATGCCGAGCGGTGAGCGGCGGTCTAAGACGACAACGTTCAACGGCCTAGGGAGCGGGAGGGAGGACGAGGCGCGACTCTGAGCGATGCTTACCACCACGAAGAGGAATGACAGGTCTTGGTTGGCGGGGAAGGATGTCGGAGTGGGGGATCACCGCTGCGGTGGCGCTCAACGGTACTGCAAGCATCGACGGCGAGGAATTAGGCGCAGGGACTACAAATTGAAGGTCGGGGGTGGCTCGGTCTGGTTGTTTACCTCCTTGCGAAGCTTAGGAGCGGGTCCCCATCGAGAGATTGCTGCCGGCGACAAAGATTGGTTGCGGCGGCCAAAGCGACGGCGCAGGTGCGGGTGGGGAAAGGCTAAGGACTTGGTGCTTGAGAGCGAGGGTTGGTGAGGGCTCGGGGTCTCGGCGGCTCTGTATAGATAGCCCCGGGGAGGGTTCTGTCGTGCAGGCCACAAATCGGGGGTCGGCGGCGGCGGCGGCTCCGCCCTTTCCATTCACGGGGATCGGTTTCCTTTCGGGGGCGGCACGAGGAAAGAAGGAAGCAGGGAGGAAACTTCCAGGAAGGTTCGACCGGGCCCACGAGAATCGTCCGGGTATGGAGAGGAAGGAATCCCCAGCGCGCGTCGCGCGTGATCCCCGGCCGGGCTCGTCTCCGCGGAGAAGACGGAACTGACCAGTGGGGTCCCTGCGGCAGAGAGAGTGAGGGAATGGAAAACGGTCGCGATGTTGGGCCGACTAGATGGTTCGGGCTGCCAGGCGGAGGACCTAGTTACTGGGCCGGGGGAAAAAGGAAGTGAGCCAGGAGGAACAGTGCTGGGCCGCGCAAAAGAGGAGAAGGAGGGAAGGGGGCTGGGCCGAGGGGAAAGTTGAGGGGGGGTATAGTGGGTTTTGGAATTAAGACCAGGGAGCAAAAACGAACTTCGGGCCTAACAACTATTCTAAGGCCCCAAACAAAGTGATTCAAATTTGAATTTAAATATATTTAAATTCTTGTTTGAATCACAAGCAATACAAAAATAGATGCAGCAGCATGAATGCAACAATAAATGTTTCTATCACTTATATTTGATTTTAATTGTTAGAAAATTATTATTTAGCCTTTATAAAATAGGTGAAAGCATTAAATAATTAATTAAATGCCAACAATTTTAAAATTGAGTATTTTGGGTGTTACAGCTGCACCCTTGTCGAGCCTAGAAGTAAATACTTCCGTTTCTTATATCCATGGAAGTAAAAATCAAAACACAGCTGTAGTGTGCATTAGTGGGCATTAGGACTAGTTGAAGACGACGGCAACGCCGAGCTCTGACAGTTTTCACCGGCGCCATCCCCTAGCAGCTACAGAAACGCAAGGAGCATCCACCAATTAATTGGCGGGAGTAACAGATTTGTCCATGGATTGTGTAAGCGTCATGCAAAATCTATCAAGCATGCGGTGCTTGCGCCATGCATGAAAGGTCCAGTGTAGTGCAGTTAACGTACATTGTCATAGAGAGAGGGATTTCAGGAGGCAGTTAATTAAGTTTTGTTTTGCATGAGCACCTGCTGTCGTGGGCCAATTTTTTTTTTTTTTGAGAAGATGCGTGTGCGAGACTAATTGGGAGTATTGTAACTCATGCATTTGTGATTGGGAATAATTTTACGTCTGTTACTTTGCTTGCATCGAGTAGTTAGCGGACAATATAGGAGTATTTAAATTATTTAGAGTAATTTTTAATTGTCAATAAGAGTATTTGTCAAAACTTCGTGGTCACATTTCAGTTGACTAGATTATTTTTGTCAGTTGAAAATATAAGTATTTTTTTACAAATATCAGGAGTGTTTTTCAAATGTCATAAGTATTTTCAGTTGACAAGACTATTTTTTTAAACTATCACGAGTATTTTCAAAATATTAGGAGTATTTCCCAATTGAGAAGGAGTATTTTTATTTCTCAACGGTTAAGAGTATTTTTAATTGTAGATGAGTAATTATTTTCAAAATGCCAGGAGTATTTTCAGTTGACTAGTGGAGTATTTTTTATCCAAATGAGAAGGAATATTTCTCAACGGTCAAGAGTATTTTTAACTGTAGATGAGTAATTATTTTCAAAATACCAGGAGTATTTTCAGTTGACTAGTGGAGTACTTTTTCTCCAACTGAGAAGGAATATTTCTCAACAGTCAAGAGTATTTTTAACTAAGTAGATGAGTAATTATTTTCAAAATGTCAGGAGTATTTTCAGTTGACTAGTGGAGTATTTTTTCCCCAATTGTCTCGAGTGTTTTCCAACTGAGAAGTGGGTTATATTTTCAAACTATTAGGAGTATTTTGTCATCAGATGTACTACGGGGAGTATTGTTCAATTGATGGGTAATATATCATAGAAATGGCATGTTTTAGTACAATGACCGGCAAAAATAAGATTGCTAGCTTCTTTTATCTTCACAAACGCAAATATTTGAAGTCACTAACCACTGGTGTGGCTGCTCGCTGTGCAATGCACCATTGGTAATGCTATAGGGTTCTGTACCATGCTCTGCCAACAACGAGAATAAAGCTTAAAGTATATGAAACTAAACAAAAAATAGAAAATTGTGTCCTCCCCCGTTGCGGAGTGGATCATAGAGGTCCGAGTGTCCTGTGGCCCTAAAAAGCCTCTTGAGCTTTGCGCACAAGCCCTTGCGGAGGAGTTCTATCTTGTCCTCCGTCTCTAGGCGCCCAAGCTCGGCTTCCGCCACCTTCTCATCCAGGTGGTTGATCTTCTGCCGTGCTTCCAGCAGCTCCGCCTGCAAGCTCTCCAACGTAGGCAGCTTCTCTTCCTCATCCTATTCATCATCCTCCTCGTCGGAGAACTCCATGCCTCCCGGCGGCCCCTTAATGGTGGGAGGCTGCCTGTGGCGTAGAACCCTCGGGTTCCGACGCGGAGGAGTGGACTGGGTGGACTCTGTAGTCCCCAGTTCTTCCCGCTTCAGCTTCGGGACTAACACCTTGCCGTACCCAGTGGCGGTACGTTCCCCCCTAATGGTGTACAAAGGGCTTTCAGGCGTGTAGTCTGGGATCTCTTCTTTTTCCTCCTTGGGCGCCATCAACGCCAAGTTCGGTACCCCTGAGGAGGATGCCGATCTCAGACGCAGCTGCCCCGTCGTGTAGCGTCCCGGTGATGGTGATCGGGGAGGTTACATGCCTGAAGGAGATCCACGATCGCGGAACGGCGCTGGGAGTCAGGACGCTGAGCCGGGTTGCGGGAAGGTGTCCTCCCCCGTTGCTCGTCCCCCGTCGAGCTGACATCGGTGATGCGGAACGCATACTCGCGCACGGAAAGATCGCCGATCCGGCTGGCAATGCTGGATCCCTTGGCCGAGGATGTATCTTTGGAGGAAGAGGAGGCCATGGGTGCTGTTTGCAAGGGCGAGAAAGGTTGTAGATGGGATGAGGGAGTTGATGGAAACTCCCTGGCTTTTATGACCAAAAAGACGAGATTTCCTGATGTTTCCTCGCTCGTATCAGGATAAAATTTGTTGTAGATGCATCTGGGTGAGGAAATACGCGCGAGGGGCAACAAACCCTAGTTCGGCCGAACCCCCCTGGTTTGGCCGAACGGGGCCAGTTTGCCCGAACCAGGCTGGTTCGGCCGAACTGGCCTCTGACCTTCCTCGCGTGTTGGACTTGCTGAATGTTGAGGATTTGGTCGAGGTGGTTTAGGCCCAGAATGATGGTTTTTGTGAGATTTCATGGGCCGAGAAAACACAAGGTGGGTTTAACCATCTACGAACTCGATAACATGGAGGTCTTCGAGTGGTGGAGGTTCTGGCTCTAAGAAAATCTTTAGACGTTGCCCGTTAACCTTGAAGATATTACCATCCTCACTTTGCAACGTGACGGTCCCATGAGATGCAGCGTTGATCACTGTGAATGGGCCGTCCCACTTGCTTCTTAACTTCACGTGACCAAAAAGTTTGACACGGGAATTGAAGACGAGGACCTTGTCACCCAGCTTGAACGTTTTGACCTTAATCCTTTTGTCGTGCCATCTCTTGGTCCGTTCTTTATATAGCCGGGAGCTGTGGTATGCTCGTTCCCTCATTTCATCTAATTCGGCTAGCTGGATTTTTGTCACACCCCAAAATTTTCGAATTTTGGGATGTGAATATTCAACATAAATAATACAATAATTTTCTTAATTTTCTAAACTTTTTCAAGCTTTATAAAATTTACAGGGAATTTAGTAAAGGAAAAAAAATTGTTTTTCTAAATTAAATTAAATCAATATAGGTTTAATGTTGTGTGTTGCATTCATGCTGGCTGCATCGAGTTTTTGCTTGTGTGTAGTTCAAATCAGAATTTAAATCTAATTTAAATTCGTGTTTGAACTACGTTTGTTTGGGCCATATAAAAGTTGTTTTTGGAAGAGTCCGGTTTTGCTCCCCGAACTTCCCTTTGATCCACTCCAGCCCCTCCTTCCTTTCTTCCCTACCGAGCCAGCCCAACCCGTTCCCCCGGCCCACTTCTTCCTACTGGGCCACTGAAAGGATCAACACTAGGCCTAGAGGGGGGGTGAATAGGCCTGTTTAAAAATTCCTGAAATAATTCTCAGAAAATCTGTCAGACAGTCGGATGATCCGACACAATCTCGGATCTTCCGACAGGAAGATCCGACAGTGTATAGGATCTTCCGAAAATAACAGAAAATCCGGAAGATCCGAAGATAAGCCGGATCTTCCGACAGGCAGTTCAAGTAAACTTCGAGATTTGAAAACTAATGACCTTTTAACAATTCCACTTGAATGCAAAGCTCACAAATGATGTAAGGAACCTTCTAAATATGATCAATATCAGAGTATAACCACAAATAAGTAGATCGGGACAAATCAAGATATAGAAACGAAATGAAAAGTATGAAAGTGGAGACAAAGGATTTTCTACCGAAGTTCACTCCACAAAGGAGCTACGTCTCCGTTGAGATGCTCACAAGAGCCGGGCTGTCACACTAACCCCAAGTCTCTCCCAATCAACCACAAAGGAGGATTGAGTTACTTACTATGTGCTCCCACAAAGGGAAAGGGTAATACAAACTTCCGGGACTCAAACCACAAGAGAATGGGAGTTCACCGGCACCTCTAACCGTCTAGGAGCAAGCTCCAAGAGTAACAAACGCAAATCGACGAATCCAAGTGCTTCAAGTGCTTGAGAGATGAACTAGTTGAAGAGGCACACAAGTCTCACACTTTGAAGCTTTTCTCTCACTCAAACCCTAGTTGAATCTTGGAAGAATCAAGCTTGGAGGGGGAGTAAAGAGAGGGAGTGAATGCTCAAGTGGAGTGTTGGCTCGAGTTAGGTCAGTATGAGCAGCAGCAGCGAATGAAAGGGGGTGAGGGGTATAAATACCAACCCCCCAAAATATGACCGTTATGTTCACTGCGAAGGGGTACCGGATCTTCCGACACTTGGTCGGATCTTCCGATGAGCAACAGAAAAGAGTGAGAAAAACTCCAGGTAAGTTCCGGGGGTCGGATCTTCTGACAGAGTGTCGGATCTTCCGACAGACCCCGGAACATCCGACCCAGCGAGAAACCAAGACAGAGCCAGCCGGAACTTCCGGTCGGATCTTCCGGCCTCGGGTCGGAACATGTGTCACACCCGGATTTACACAGAAACCCGAATGCTTGTATATGTGTGCCCAGGAAGTCCACAGAACACATATAGATAACAAATATGATAAGCAGAGTACATATGCTCGAATAAAAATGATTTTACATCAGAGTTTGACTAAAGTAACTAAATAACACAGCGGAAGACTATTTATTAACTCTCTCTCTAAACGAAGACGAAGACGAAGCCGAAATCCATAATCCACAGGGACTCTGACTGGTTGAGCACAGCTAGTAGAATGGCAGATCTTCAGGAAATTCAATAGCAGCAGTACCATCTAATCCATCTGTTACCCATCCGGGATTTTGTTGAATGGCAAGTGTAAGTAAATGTCTTACTTAGCAAATACAACACGGGTAATGAAGGCTTAAAAGAAAGGCTTGACACGGCTGTACTGCATTAGCAATTTTAGTTTGTTCATTTTAACATAAACCAAGATTACTACAATTAAGTGAATCCCAGTTGAAATTCCCAATTAATGAGGTAGAGGTAATCATTTAACAATAAATATCAACTTCTAATCAAAAAGGATCCAGGCCGCTCTTGACCCTGAGCAAGGCTATCATGATAGATTATACACTCTGCAGAGGTTTCGCCCTTTACCCACCAGTCGCGTAAAAGTTCAAAGGAACTTTGCACCCAACCACGCACATCAACACTTCCGAGGTGTGACTGCATAGGGACGCTACGAGGCTTTTCACAAGACACCCTAACAAAACAGTAGCCGTTATGGTACAACCTAGGCAGCATGACCCGAGGCACCGAGACTGACTTACGCCCGTGCCGCAGCACGAGGGGGTCAATGGCGTCCAATCGCAGAAAAGTAATGCAGAAACGGAATTAAATAGCGCAACGTGCAGAACCCCCGCCAAACGGAAGCTCCTACACGGGACTGTGCCTCACGAGGGCAAAGCCAACGGAAACCCGTCCTCGGTGGATCAAACCATACTCTCACCCATGCTTCCCATAACGCCGGTGGCCCACCGGTAACCACTGCTGAATTAGAGCCGTACAAGTTACTTGTCCAAGACCAGAGCCATTATAGTTCCGGCGGTGGCGACAGGTTCCTGGGTTGCCGCTTTAAGAACCAGTCCTTACGGAGAGACACTAGGGCCAAGCATGAAGCATACACCCTAGCTCCCTGTTCCATGTTGCTAAAAAGCAAGTTTTACCATTAACATTGAAGTGAACAATTAAGTCAAGATTAACAGTTAAACATTGGTGACAGTAGCGGCGCTTAGCAAAGATCTACCCAAATGCAATAACCCAGGGTAATCAAGGTATAGGATAACAAAGCTAGGAATAACCTTAATAGGAACAATTTAGACACATGCATATGCAGTATTTATTGTAAAGGAGTGTTTAGGTAGCAAGGATTGTCCGTGCTGTACTTGCCTTCGTCCAACTGCTGCTGTTGCTCTTGCTGCTGCTGTTGGTCTTGCTCCTCGTAACCCTCGAACTCAAACGCGTACGGCTCACCGACTGGACTCATACATCAACACACAAGCATCCATACAGGCCAGTACATGCAAACAATATTATTCTATTAGAACAGTACACCAAACAATAAAAACAGAACAAAAGAAGGCCGAAAAACTAATCTACGCTTCGCTACGAACACGTGAGCGCGAGAATCACTCAAATCGGAGCTAAAACGAAGAAGTTATGGCTTTTCTAAGGTTCGGGGACTTGCTGGCAAAGTTTTAAAAGTTCCAGGGGCTTATTTGCAAAAATTCAGGGGCTAAAACATAATTTTATATGAAAACAGGAGGGTTTATTTGCAATTTGACCAAAACAGGACCTCGGGTACTATTTTTAAATAAGACAGGGGGTTTTCTGTAAAAATCAGGACTTAATTGTAATTATTTTTGAATAGATTTGGACTGCGGGTTAATTTTGAAATAGTACAGGGGCTCTTTTGAAAAACAGCTCGGCTGACTGGGGTTGACCGTTATTGACCCGGGTTGACTCAGGTTGGCTTTCGATCTGGGCCGTAGGATTAGGATCCAACGATCCAGAGTAGATCTAGGGGAGGGGGTTCGGCGACGGCGGCGCGGCGAGCGGCGGCGTTGGCTGGCGACGGCGGCGCTTCGCCGGCGTTGCACGAAAACGCACTGCGGAGCACGGTTCGGGGCGCGGAGGGCAGCTACGGCTTCGGGGCGACGCTGCGAACTCGTCGGAGTGGCTCTCGTCGTCGGCGGGGCAGCGGAGAAGGCGCGCGACGAGCGGAGGCGGCGGCGACGCTCGGGTACCGGCGGCGACGGGGCTACGGTGCGCGGAACAGAGCGAGATCGGGCTTGGGGGCATGCTTACCACCTGGCGAAGCTGCTCCGGCAGCCAATTTGGTCGGAGCGACGGCGAGTCGACGGGTCGACGGCGGGGCAAATCTCGGGCGGCGGCGATTCGGGCGGCGGCCGAGCGGGGAACGTGTGGGGCGGCTCGGGCGCGGATTCTCGGGGCAGGGAGGTTGGGAGACGGCGGCGGGGCTTAAGTAGGGCGGTCGAGGAAGAGTCCGGGCGGGGGAAACCTCGGCGACGTGCCGTGGCCGAGCGGGATACCATGGCCGGGTTCGAGCCGGTCTCGGCTGGAGGAGGGAGACGACTGACCAGTGGGCCCCGGGCGTCAGCGGCGTGGAGAGGGGAGGGGCACTGCGGGCCGCGCTGGGCCGCTTCAGCTGGCGGTGCTGGGCCGCGAGGGGGGGGGCGAGGTGGAGCGGGCTGCTGCGGGAGCGGGGGGGGAAAACAGACTTGACGCGAACGCGGGCCGAGCGAAAGAGCGGCTGGGCTGGGCCGAAAGCGGGAAAAAGGGGGCTGGGCCGCTGCTGAAGAAAAAGATAGAAGGGCTAAAATCGGACGAAGAAAATAGTTAAGGGAGGAAAAGTGGACTCGGGCCGCAGAAACTTTTCTAGAGCTCCAAACGCAGCGATTCAAATTCGAATTTAAACAGAATTTAAATTCCAACTGAACCACACACAAACAAAACTCAATGCAGTCGGCATGAATGCAACAAAAATGTTTCTAACCTTATATTAAATTTTATTTCTCATAAATAATTTATTTTCCTTAGATTAATATGAGCATAAAATTAAATAGAAACCATTTAATTACTAAAATTTTTAAAAATATGCATTTTTAGGGTGTTACAACATGCACACAGGACACTCGTGAGCTCGAAAAACGGCTAAGTCTTGTATCTTCCGAAGCCACGGTCGGATCTTCCGGCCAGGGAAAACCCGAGACCGAACTGCCCGGAACTTCCGGTCGGAACTTCCGGCCAAAGTTCCGGCCGAGCAAAAAAGGTGTTTGTGAAGTGTTTTTGTGGCTCTGAAAAGTTTGTCATCTCAAGCAAAGCACTTTGAGCAACTAGAATTCATCAACTACGTCCCCCTTGATAGTACGGTGGTCCTATACTCAATTTCAAACGGAAAATAGAATTTAAATTCACCAATTGAGTCTTCCACCACATGAATATGAATTGGGATCCTTGCTTGAGTGCTACCTTTCTTTTATTTCTTTTTATTCCTGCAAAACTCATGCACAACATCATATCCAAATTTCTATTGCCAATAATCACCAAAATAGATTAAATGCCTAGATGCACTTTCAATCTCCCCCTTTTTGGTGATTGATGACAATACAAATTTGGGTTCATAATAGGAATAAAATACATGTAGCTCCCCCTCAATTTGTGCATGGTGTGATAAAATCATCGTGATGCATATGACAAGATATTCACAACAACAAAGTGAGAAATAACATCACATCATCCATAAGCATTTCACTAAGAAGATAACGAGAAATATATCACACTAGCAATAACCATAAATAAGTCTTACAAATAGAAGTTTCACTTGTCACACCATTCATAACACAAATTAAAGTCTTACAAGTTCACAAGCTCACAAGAATAAAAAAAAGATAAACGATAGATAAGGCCCAAATTCACTCCCCCTTTGTCATCAAAGACCAAAAAGGGAGCTACTCGTCCTCGTCGTCGTCGTAGTCGTCACCCTCATCATCGTCGCTCTCATCATCATCGGCTACAACGGTCTTGCCCTTGCGACGATCCTCATCCGTCTCGGGCTCACTGACATATTCTTCTTCCTCTTCCTCAGATTCTTCTTCCTCTGCCACTTCTTCTTCTTCTTCTTCCTCTTCTACTATCTCCTCTTCTCCTTGTCCTTGGTATTGAGAGGCACCAAAGACATACTCCTGAGAATAATCCTCCCAAGGGTTTGCAAAAGGAGGTGGAGGGGTGACTTCCCGGAGTGGGCGAACTGGAGAATGTGGCAAGTTTAACTTCTCAAGAAGTTCTTTGTGGCGCTTATCCGCCAAGTATATATCATTCTCGGCTCGTTGCTCACGCTCATGAGATTTCTTGACTTGATATTTGCACATATTAAAGCAAGAGAACATGCCTTGGAGTAGAAAATCTATTTTGCTCTTCTTGCCTTTGGGGGCATAGGAAGGACCACTAGAGGAAGCCGGAGCGGTAGATGGAGGAGCTTGGGAAGATGAACCACCTCGAGAGGATGAAGTAGGAGCACCCTGATATGCCTTGGACTTTATCTTCAAGAGCTGGGAAATCTTGCCCTGAGGAGATTTGTATGGAAGATGAAGCTTGTCAGTCAAGATGTTTACCCCAGACACATGCTTGATCATATGGAAGATGTATGGGGCATAGTGACAGCCACTGGAAGCATCATAGGAGCAGTAGATGATTTCATTCCAAATAAAATTGAATACTTTGAACTTGGGCTTCCCGGGGGCCATTTGAAACAGCAAGTTCTTGGCCCTCTTAGAGATATTGTCAGCATCTCCTGCTCTCGGATACAAGGTCCCTCTAAGAAGTTGATTCAGCAACTTATAGTATGGAGAGAGACCCTTGTACTTCCCAAAAACCACCTCACCATAGGCATGATCATACATGAATGCCAGTTTTGTGTCATCTAAAATTCTACCAAGATGAAGGTCAACCTTGCTACGATCATTGCTTGTATGGGCATAGGCAGTCTCCTCAGCAAGCCCAAACAGACCAGCAAAGTCATGCAAAGAAATAGAGAGGCGTTTTCCACATAAGGTCCAATGCATCTCATACCTGTCCTCGTCTACCCACAAAGTGGCATAAAACTGGGCGATGACCTCCTCATTATATGGACACTCAAATGCCATCAGCTGGTCCATGTCCATCTCCACACACCGCTTATAGACATCATCAACCACTGGCTTGAGCGGTGGTGGGAAACTTTTCAAGTATTTCCAATCGACCCAATACATTGGAGTGCAAATGCGGGTCATCTTCAAAATGACTGACTCATACCAGTCTGCCTGATGAGAAACCCAAAAGCGAGGATCACCCTTGAATAGCTTGTACTGTATGCGTCTTGGATCCTCATCTTCACTGAATCTGAGGGGCTTCATGCTGTTCTGAGCTAGTTTGAAGTTAACCAGAGGACTGTCTTGGGAGTGCCGGAAAGGAATAGCAATGCTAATGAAGTTCTGACCAAGAAAAGATATATCAATATCATCATTGTACTGTGTGCCCGGTCCTGCTCCTTGATCGGCTCTCTTAACTCTGGGGCGAGGAGGAATCTTTCGCCCCTGCACATTAGACTGCGCTCTGCCTCGAACAGAGCGAGAAGTTGTTTGCTTCATTGACCTCTTGTCCTTGCCAACTTCTCTAATCTCCCCATCTGAAGCAGTGTCCGGATCAGAGGATGAACCGCTGGGAGGATGAAATGAGCTTTTAGTGCGACCGGCACTTGGGCGCACTGTCAAGGATGTGGTCTTCTTCTGTGTAACCTTCTCTTTAACCATCTGATAAGATATGAGAGAGCATGTTTAGAGATTGGAACAAGGATTTGCAACTAAGTTGATAGGACAGGGCACGACTTGGTCGGATCTTCCGGCAATGGGTCGGAAGATCCGGAGGTTCGGATCTTCCGGCCCATAGTCGGATGATCCGACAGAGTCGGGCCAAACCCTAGCGACTCAGGAACAGTGGATTGAGCCCACCAAATTTCGTGAAATCATAGGGAAGTATTCTAGACATGTATATGAGATGATTCACCAAGGGAAATCAACTAGAACCTCCTACATTGATAGATCGGGCGATGGGGATTTTGAATCAATACCGTTGAGATTTCCCGCGAGAACTCCGGAAGATCCGATGGAGATTGAGTCTTGGAGAGTTGGGGAATCAAAAGATGTCACTTGAAGAAGAAATCCACGGTCCAAGCTCCAAATCGCCGTAAGGGGTGAAGTTTGGAAGAGAGTAGGCGTCTGTGGATGAAGAGAGGAAGAATGGGGCACGTAACGGTTCAGTCCAGATAATTATATCCGCGCACAGGCCGGAAGATCCGACGACGAGCCGGAAGTTCCGACCGAGACAGAACCAGAGAGACCAGAGCGGAAGTTCCGAGATCTCCCAGGTCCGGAAGATCCGACAACATGTCGGAAGATCCGACCGGGTCGGAAGATCCGAAAATTCTTCGGAGAGAGCGATTTGAGACAGAACTACCCGGAACTTCCAGTGGCAAGTTCCGGGGGTATGTCGGAAGATCCGAGGGTCCAGAAGAGATATGACATAAAGATGATTTTGCAAGATGAGATTTGATTTGATTGAAGATTTTGAGAGAGCTTGCTTATGAACTAGTAAGATACTTGTCCCAAAGTTGATCAGCAACAAACAATCAACAAATTAACCATGATCAACTTGAGACAAGATGTGATCCAACGACCACAAGATCAAATATTTTGAAATACTCACACAAAACTAAGATAAAACAATTTTTCTCCTAGTCTAGGCATCAAACAATTGTGTATGCAACAAGTCAAGCCAAGTTACGAGAATCCAAAATATTTAGCTCACTCCTCAAGGAACAAAACCTTTGCTCATCAAGAGGCTTGGTGAAGATATCGGCTAATTGTTTTTCGGTTCCTACATGGCATATGGCGATATCTCCTTTGGCTTCATGATCTCTAAGGAAATGGTGTCGAATGTCTATGTGCTTGGTTCTTGAGTGTTGAACGGGGTTGTTTGCTAGTTTTATGGCACTCTCATTGTCACACAAGAGTGGAATGTTTTTGAACTCACAACCAAAGTCACTCAAGGTTTGCCTCATCCAAAGTAGTTGAGCACAACAAGCACCGGCTGCAACATACTCGGCCTCGGCGGTGGATAGCGCAACGGAATTTTGTTTCTTAGAGCTCCATGACACCAAAGACCGACCAAGAAATTGGCAAGTCCCCGTTGTACTCTTTCGATCTACCTTGCAACCGGCATAATCCGAATCGGAGTAGCCAAGTAGATCAAAAGTGGAGCCCTTGGGATACCACAAGCCAAGGTTTGGAGTATGCACTAAATATCTAAAAATTCTCTTAACAGCCATTAGATGACATTCCTTAGGATTGGCTTGAAATCTTGCACACATGCACACACTAAGCATAATATCCGGCCTAGATGCACAAAGGTAAAGCAAGGAACCAATCATGGAGCGATATACCTTTTGATCGACGGATTTACCTTCTTCATTTAGATCAAGATGACCATTCACAGGCATAGGGGTCTTGATGGGCTTAGCATTGGCCATGTCAAACTTCTTGAGCATATCACTTGTATATTTGGTTTGACATATGAACGTGCCATGCTTTAGTTGCTTGATTTGAAATCCGAGAAAGAACTTCAATTCCCCCATCATTGACATCTCAAATCTCTTGGTCATTATCCTACTATACTCTTCACAAAAAGTTTCGTTAGTAGAACCAAAGATTATATCATCAACATAAATTTGACAAACAAACAAATCTTTGTCTATTTTTCTAGTGAAGAGGGTAGAATCGGCTTTCCCCATTACAAAGCCATTTTTGAGAAGAAAATCCTTAAGGCATTCATACCATGCTCTAGGTGCTTGCTTAAGCCCATAGAGCGCCTTATGGAGTTTGTAGACGTAGTCGGGATGCTTGGGGTCTTCAAATCCCGGTGGTTGCTCTACATACACTAGCTCACCAAGAGGCCCATTCAAGAATGCACTCTTCACATCCATTTGATACAACTTGAAGTTGTGATGAGATGCATAGGCCAAAAGGATACGAATTGACTCAAGCCTTGCCACCGGAGCATATGTCTCACCAAAATCAAGTCCTTCAATTTGAGTAAAGCCTTGAGCGACCAATCTAGCCTTGTTTCTTGTGACAATACCATTTTCATCTTGTTTGTTCCGGAAAACCCACTTGGTGCCAATCACATTTTGCTTGGGTCTTGGGACCAACTCCCATACTTCATTTCTTGTGAAGTTGTTCAACTCCTCTTGCATTGCAATGACCCAATCGGCATCACCAAGAGCTTCTTCCACCTTGAGAGGTTCCAAAGAAGAAACAAACGAGTAACATCCACAAAAATTTGCTAAACGTGAACGAGTGGTTACCCCTCTTTGGATGCTCCCAAGGATATTGTCAACGGGGTGATCCCGTTGAATACTTTGATGAACTCTTGGGTGTGAGAATGTTGATTGACGTTGGATGGATCCATCATCTTTTTCATGATGTGACTCAACATCTTGAGTATCTTCACCTTGAGCTCCCCCTTGATCATTGTCATGGTCATGATCGTCACCATGATCTTGGACTTGATCTTGTGACGAGCTTGGTGGTTCAACTCTTGTTGATGGTGATGGATCGATGTTGAACATGATTTCCGGATCTTGGTCTTGTTCCTCATCTTCATTTGAAAGCTCTTGAGGCTTTACTTCCCCTAAGCTCAAGTTCTTGATAGCTTGATTTGGCGGGACTTCATCTACAAGGTCATTTATAACTTGCTCTACTTGAGAGCCGTTTGATTCATCAAATTTTACGTCTACCGTGATCTCAACACAACCGGTGGTTTTGTTGAAAACACGGTAGGCGTGTTCGTTAGTACCATATCCAAGTAGAAAGCCTTCATCGACCTTAGGTGCAAACTTTGAGCTTTTCGCTTTCTTGTTAAGAATGTAACATTTGCAACCAAAGACTCGAAAGTAGTGCACCTTTGGTTTGTTACCGGTTAGTATCTCGTATGGAGTCTTGTTCAAATACTTTTGAAGATAGAGACGGTTAATGGCATGGCAAGCCGTGCTAATTGCCTTGGCCCAAAAGTTGTCCGGAGTCTTGTACTCATCAAGCATGGTCCGTGCCATCTCAATCAAAGTCCTATTCTTCCTCTCAACAATGCCATTTTGTTGAGGTGTATATGGTGCGGAGAGTTCATGCTTGATTCCCTCTTCATCAAGAAACTCTTCAATATTTGTATTCTTGAACTCCGTCCCATTGTCACTTCTTATATGCTTGATCTTCAATTCAAACTCGTTTTGAGCTCTTCTAATGAATCTCTTGATGATTGTTTGCACTTCACTCTTGTCATGCAAAAAGAAAACCCACGTGAACCGAGAAAAATCATCTACAATGACAAGTCCATACTTGTTCCCTCCAATGCTAACATATGCAATCGGTCCAAATAAATCCATATGAAGCAACTTGAGTGGTCTTGAGCTAGTCAAAATATTCTTGGGTGGATGTGGAGCACCAACTTGCTTCCCGGCTTGACAAGCACTACACAACCTATCTTTCTCAAACACAACATTTGTTAGTCCTAGGATATGTTCATCCTTTTGAAGTTTGGCCAAGTTCCTCATCCCAACATGAGCTAGCCGGAGATGCCAAAGCCAACCCAAGCTAGATTTTGCCACTAAACAAGTCTTTGGTTCCACTTTACTAGTTGTGAAATCAACTAAGTAAAGTTTTCCCTTGAGTCGACCCGTAAAAGCAATAGAGGAATCCTCCCTTCTTAGGATGCTCACACCCTCATTAGTAAAGAGACAATTGTAGCCCTTCTCACAAAGTTGTGAAACCGACAACAAATTGTATCCCAAAGAATCAACAAGATAAACATTTGAAAGGGATGAGTCTTGTGAGATAGCTATTTCACCTTGGCCTATGACATCACCATGATTGTTGTCACCAAATGTGATCTTCTCAACGGGTGAGTCATACTCTTGTAGCTTCGCAAACATATTCCTTTCTCCGGTCATGTGATTAGAACATCCACTATCCAACAACCATGAAGGTCCACCGGAGGAATATGCCTACAAAACAAGTTTTAAGCCTTGGACTTAGGTACCCAAAAGTGGTTGGGTCCTTGAGCGTTAGCCTTTGACATTTTAGGCACCCACACACTTCTCATCATCTTCCTAGTATGAGCACCTATATACTTTACCACCATCTTCCCATTTTGGTCCCAAGTTACCATATAGTCGATGGAGTAGTTTGGTGATGGCTTGTGCTCAATGACCTTCTCTTCTTTCTTGGTCTTGATCTTGACATTTTGAGTGGATGCCTTTACCTTTGTCAAGGACTCCGTGGGTCTTACCACCCCATGAGCCGCATCCATTAGTTCACCTAGATAGGTCCCCTTGGTGAACAATGTCACATCACGATCATTTACCCTTTTTGTGCCATTTGCCTTTCCTCCTCGAGTGTACCCAAGCCCATCCTTGATAGTACCATATCTACCGGCTTTATATGCCGGGTGGGTCTCGAATACACTCTTGCCCTTACCTTGGTCTTGACCAATGGCATTGTTCAACTTTTGGATTTGAGCATCTTTAGCCTTTACTTTCTCTTCTAGCTTAGAAATGTTAATTGCACAAGCATCTAAATCAATTTTATAACATCTTGAGCAACCTTCACTAGTAGAGACACTTGAGTCAAGAATAGTTTTGGAGTTGCTCTTGGTACTTTCCCAAAGAGAGCTAAAATTGGCTTCTAGATCTTTGTATTTGATCTCTAGGCTTGAATGCCTTTCTTGAAGCTCACTTTTAGCATTCTTTAGGTTAGTTAGAGAGTCATTTGTCAAAGACAAGTTCTTTGACATCATCTCCCGTGAGTCATTTGCTTGAGATAACTCACAAGCCAACTTCTCAACCTTGAGTTTCTCCTCAACTAGAGCCTCTTCTAGGACAAGGTTTCTCTCCTTTTCAAGAATGAGCAATTCTTCTTGTCTTTCAAGAGACTCCTCTCTTTTCTCAATTTTCTCTAGTAGCTTTTTGATAAACTTGTAGCCATCTTTTCCGAACTTCTTTATCATGTTTTTCTCATGTTCGGCTTCTTCACTATCTAGATCATTTTCAATGTTTCTAGATGACAAAGGGGTGGATGATAGAGGTGATGTGGTGTCCAATACCTTAGACCCTTGAGCCATGAGGCACATGGGTGCTTCGTCATCACTCTCATTGATGTAGTTGAAGAGTCGTGGAGTTGAAGTAGGAGCTTGAATGGCACAAGTGGCCATTTCTTCATCGCCGGAGTCATCACTTGATGAGTCCCAACCTTCACCAACGTGGGCGCTTCCAAACTTCTTCTTGTAATCTCGACTCTTCTCTTTGTATTTCTTGTCCTTGTCATCGTTCTTGTTCTTGAGCTTCGTGTTATCCTTGTCATTCTTCTTGTGAGGACAATCGGCAATGAAGTGACCTTTCTCCCCACATTCATAGCATCTTCGTTGAGAGTAGCTCTTCTTTTCACCTCTTGACTTCATGAATCTCTTGAAGTTTCTAACCATCATAGCGGTTTCTTCATCGGTGCTCTCATGATCATTTGAGTCTTCACTTTTCTTGGAAGTTGAGGTCTTCTCATTTGACTCAACCTTCTTGCTTGGTTCGGCCTTGAGAGCGATGGTCTTGACTTCGGTTGGTTGAATTGATCTTGTCACATCCAAGCTATTCATCTCATGATATTGCAACTTGTTGAATAACTCCATGGGCACCATTGTCTTGAACTTGTCACTTTCTCTAATCATTGTGGCAAGCATTGGGTTCTTGGGTGCGTATGCTCTAAGCAATTTCTTTGTGACCTTGCTCTCGCCCCAATCATTGCTTCCAAGCATTCTAATTTCAGTGACAAGGAGCTTCAATCGATCATACATCTCTTGCAAGGACTCATCCTTCTTCATGACGAAGGCTTCTAGTTCTCCTTGTAGAAGATCTACCTTGCCTTCCTTGACTTCTTCCGATCCTTCATGAGCCATTCGAAGAGTGTCCCATAGCTCTTTTGCACTATCGATTCCCCTAATCTTGTTGTACTCATAATCGCTTAGAGCCCTTCTAAGCACGGTCACGGCTTGAGAGTTGCGGAAGATGTCGTATTCTTGTTCACGACTTGGCGTTGCACTCTTGTCAATACCTATATTCACAATAGTCCAAAGAGATGGATGAAGACCATGCAAGTAAATTTTCATATCATCACTCCATCGGGCATAGTCAATCCCATTGAATTTGGGGACTTTGCCCATTGGAATGGATGAGAAATTAAGACTAGAAGGGTCAAAAGATTTGTTAGAAGAAGATGTCTCATATCGATAAGACACCGAGTGAAGTCCGTCGAGAGCGTCTCTTTCTCGTATCTTCTTCTTGAAAAGCTTTTGTGCCTCTCTTTCGGCCTTCTCCTTGATCTTCTTCCTTATCTTCTCCCTTCTTTGCTTTTTCTTCTCTTGTTCATCCAAGCTCTCATCAACATCGCTAATGTTGAATTCATCATCGCTTGAGCTTGACTCAATGGGCGTCGGATGTTTATCTTTGTGGGCGGAAGCCATCTCGGATACTTCTCCCATACCGGCCATAGTGTTTTCCCTTAGCGGTTAAGCCTAAACAAGGGATTAGGCTCTGATACCAATTGAAAGGATCAACACTAGGCCTAGAGGGGGGGTGAATAGGCCTGTTTAAAAATTCCTGAAATAATTCTCAGAAAATCTGTCAGACAGTCGGATGATCCGACACAATCTCGGATCTTCCGACAGGAAGATCCGACAGTGTATAGGATCTTCCGAAAATAACAGAAAATCCGGAAGATCCGAAGATAAGCCGGATCTTCCGACAGGCAGTTCAAGTAAACTTCGAGATTTGAAAACTAATGACCTTTTAACAATTCCACTTGAATGCAAAGCTCACAAATGATGTAAGGAACCTTCTAAATATGATCAATATCAGAGTATAACCACAAATAAGTAGATCGGGACAAATCAAGATATAGAAACGAAATGAAAAGTATGAAAGTGGAGACAAAGGATTTTCTACCGAAGTTCACTCCACAAAGGAGCTACGTCTCCGTTGAGATGCTCACAAGAGCCGGGCTGTCACACTAACCCCAAGTCTCTCCCAATCAACCACAAAGGAGGATTGAGTTACTTACTATGTGCTCCCACAAAGGGAAAGGGTAATACAAACTTCCGGGACTCAAACCACAAGAGAATGGGAGTTCACCGGCACCTCTAACCGTCTAGGAGCAAGCTCCAAGAGTAACAAACGCAAATCGACGAATCCAAGTGCTTCAAGTGCTTGAGAGATGAACTAGTTGAAGAGGCACACAAGTCTCACACTTTGAAGCTTTTCTCTCACTCAAACCCTAGTTGAATCTTGGAAGAATCAAGCTTGGAGGGGGAGTAAAGAGAGGGAGTGAATGCTCAAGTGGAGTGTTGGCTCGAGTTAGGTCAGTATGAGCAGCAGCAGCGAATGAAAGGGGGTGAGGGGTATAAATACCAACCCCCCAAAATATGACCGTTATGTTCACTGCGAAGGGGTACCGGATCTTCCGACACTTGGTCGGATCTTCCGATGAGCAACAGAAAAGAGTGAGAAAAACTCCAGGTAAGTTCCGGGGGTCGGATCTTCCGACAGAGTGTCGGATCTTCCGACAGACCCCGGAACATCCGACCCAGCGAGAAACCAAGACAGAGCCAGCCGGAACTTCCGGTCGGATCTTCCGGCCTCGGGTCGGAACATGCACACAGGACACTCGTGAGCTCGAAAAACGGCTAAGTCTTGTATCTTCCGAAGCCACGGCCGGATCTTCCGGCCAGGGAAAACCCGAGACCGAACTGCCCGGAACTTCCGGTCGGAACTTCCGGCCAAAGTTCCGGCCGAGCAAAAAAGGTGTTTGTGAAGTGTTTTTGTGGCTCTGAAAAGTTTGTCATCTCAAGCAAAGCACTTTGAGCAACTAGAATTCATCAACTATGTCCCCCTTGATAGTACGGTGGTCCTATACTCAATTTCAAACGGAAAATAGAATTTAAATTCACCAATTGAGTCTTCCACCACATGAATATGAATTGGGATCCTTGCTTGAGTGCTACCTTTCTTTTATTTCATTTTATTCCTGCACAACTCATGCACAACATCATATCCAAATTTCTATTGCCAATAATCACCAAAATAGATTAAATGCCTAGATGCACTTTCAATCTCCCCCTTTTTGGTGATTGATGACAATACAAATTTGGGTTCATAATAGGAATAAAATACATGTAGCTCCCCCTCAATTTGTGCATGGTGTGATAAAATCATCGTGATGCATATGACAAGATATTCACAACAACAAAGTGAGAAATAACATCACATCATCCATAAGCATTTCACTAAGAAGATAACGAGAAATATATCACACTAGCAATAACCATAAATAAGTCTTACAAATAGAAGTTTCACTTGTCACACCATTCATAACACAAATTAAAGTCTTACAAGTTCACAAGCTCACAAGAATAAAAAAAAGATAAACGATAGATAAGGCCCAAATTCACTCCCCCTTTGTCATCAAAGACCAAAAAGGGAGATACTCGTCCTCGTCGTCGTCGTCGTAGTCGTCACCCTCATCATCGTCGCTCTCATCATCATCGGCTACAACGGTCTTGCCCTTGCGATGATCCTCATCCGTCTCGGGCTCACTGACATATTCTTCTTCCTCTTCCTCAGATTCTTCTTCCTCTGCCACTTCTTCTTCTTCTTCTTCCTCTTCTACTATCTCCTCTTCTCCTTGTCCTTGGTATTGAGAGGCACCAAAGACATACTCCTGAGAATAATCCTCCCAAGGGTTTGCAAAAGGAGGTGGAGGGGTGACTTCCCGGAGTGGGCGAACTGGAGAATGTGGCAAGTTTAACTTCTCAAGAAGTTCTTTGTGGCGCTTATCCGCCAAGTATCTATCATTCTCGGCTCGTTGCTCACGCTCATGAGATTTCTTGACTTGATATTTGCACATATTAAAGCAAGAGAACATGCCTTGGAGTAGAAAATCTATTTTGCTCTTCTTGCCTTTGGGGGCATAGGAAGGACCACTAGAGGAAGCCGGAGCGGTAGATGGAGGAGCTTGGGAAGATGAACCACCTCGAGAGGATGAAGTAGGAGCACCCTGATATGCCTTGGACTTTATCTTCAACAGTTGGGAAATCTTGCCCTGAGGAGATTTGTATGGAAGATGAAGCTTGTCAGTCAAGATGTTTACCCCAGACACATGCTTGATCATATGGAAGATGTATGGGGCATAGTGACAGCCACTGGAAGCATCATAGGAGCAGTAGATGATTTCATTCCAAATAAAATTGAATACTTTGAACTTGGGCTTCCCGGGGGCCATTTGAAACAGCAAGTTCTTGGCCCTCTTAGAGATATTGTCAGCATCTCCTGCTCTCGGATACAAGGTCCCTCTAAGAAGTTGATTCAGCAACTTATAGTATGGAGAGAGACCCTTGTACTTCCCAAAAACCACCTCACCATAGGCATGATCATACATGAATGCCAGTTTTGTGTCATCTAAAATTCTACCAAGATGAAGGTCAACCTTGCTACGATCATTGCTTGTATGGGCATAGGCAGTCTCCTCAGCAAGCCCAAACAGACCAGCAAAGTCATGCAAAGAAATAGAGAGGCGTTTTCCACATAAGGTCCAATGCATCTCATACCTGTCCTCGTCTACCCACAAAGTGGCATAAAACTGGGCGATGACCTCCTCATTATATGGACACTCAAATGCCATCAGCTGGTCCATGTCCATCTCCACACACCGCTTATAGACATCATCAACCACTGGCTTGAGCGGTGGTGGGAAACTTTTCAAGTATTTCCAATCGACCCAATACATTGGAGTGCAAATGCGGGTCATCTTCAAAATGACTGACTCATACCAGTCTGCCTGATGAGAAACCCAAAAGCGAGGATCACCCTTGAATAGCTTGTACTGTATGCGTCTTGGATCCTCATCTTCACTGAATCTGAGGGGCTTCATGCTGTTCTGAGCTAGTTTGAAGTTAACCAGAGGACTGTCTTGGGAGTGCCGGAAAGGAATAGCAATGCTAATGAAGTTCTGACCAAGAAAAGATATATCAATATCATCATTGTACTGTGTGCCCGGTCCTGCTCCTTGATCGGCTCTCTTAACTCTGGGGCGAGGAGGAATCTTTCGCCCCTGCACATTAGACTGCGCTCTGCCTCGAACAGAGCGAGAAGTTGTTTGCTTCATTGACCTCTTGTCCTTGCCAACTTCTCTAATCTCCCCATCTGAAGCAGTGTCCGGATCAGAGGATGAACCGCTGGGAGGATGAAATGAGCTTTTAGTGCGACCGGCACTTGGGCGCACTGTCAAGGATGTGGTCTTCTTCTGTGTAACCTTCTCTTTAACCATCTGATAAGATATGAGAGAGCATGTTTAGAGATTGGAACAAGGATTTGCAACTAAGTTGATAGGACAGGGCACGACTTGGTCGGATCTTCCGGCAATGGGTCGGAAGATCCGGAGGTTCGGATCTTCCGGCCCATAGTCGGATGATCCGACAGAGTCGGGCCAAACCCTAGCGACTCAGGAACAGTGGATTGAGCCCACCAAATTTCGTGAAATCATAGGGAAGTATTCTAGACATGTATATGAGATGATTCACCAAGGGAAATCAACTAGAACCTCCTACATTGATAGATCGGGCGATGGGGATTTTGAATCAATACCGTTGAGATTTCCCGCGAGAACTCCGGAAGATCCGATGGAGATTGAGTCTTGGAGAGTTGGGGAATCAAAAGATGTCACTTGAAGAAGAAATCCACGGTCCAAGCTCCAAATCGCCGTAAGGGGTGAAGTTTGGAAGAGAGTAGGCGTCTGTGGATGAAGAGAGGAAGAATGGGGCACGTAACGGTTCAGTCCAGATAATTATATCCGCGCACAGGCCGGAAGATCCGACGACGAGCCGGAAGTTCCGACCGAGACAGAACCAGAGAGACCAGAGCGGAAGTTCCGAGATCTCCCAGGTCCGGAAGATCCGACAACATGTCGGAAGATCCGACCGGGTCGGAAGATCCGAAAATTCTTCGGAGAGAGCGATTTGAGACAGAACTACCCGGAACTTCCAGTGGCAAGTTCCGGGGGTATGTCGGAAGATCCGAGGGTCCAGAAGAGATATGACATAAAGATGATTTTGCAAGATGAGATTTGATTTGATTGAAGATTTTGAGAGAGCTTGCTTATGAACTAGTAAGATACTTGTCCCAAAGTTGATCAGCAACAAACAATCAACAAATTAACCATGATCAACTTGAGACAAGATGTGATCCAACGACCACAAGATCAAATATTTTGAAATACTCACACAAAACTAAGATAAAACAATTTTTCTCCTAGTCTAGGCATCAAACAATTGTGTATGCAACAAGTCAAGCCAAGTTACGAGAATCCAAAATATTTAGCTCACTCCTCAAGGAACAAAACCTTTGCTCATCAAGAGGCTTGGTGAAGATATCGGCTAATTGTTTTTCGGTTCCTACATGGCATATGGCGATATCTCCTTTGGCTTCATGATCTCTAAGGAAATGGTGTCGAATGTCTATGTGCTTGGTTCTTGAGTGTTGAACGGGGTTGTTTGCTAGTTTTATGGCACTCTCATTGTCACACAAGAGTGGAATGTTTTTGAACTCACAACCAAAGTCACTCAAGGTTTGCCTCATCCAAAGTAGTTGAGCACAACAAGCACCGGCTGCAACATACTCGGCCTCGGCGGTGGATAGCGCAACGGAATTTTGTTTCTTAGAGCTCCATGACACCAAAGACCGACCAAGAAATTGGCAAGTCCCCGTTGTACTCTTTCGATCTACCTTGCAACCGGCATAATCCGAATCGGAGTAGCCAAGTAGATCAAAAGTGGAGCCCTTGGGATACCACAAGCCAAGGTTTGGAGTATGCACTAAATATCTAAAAATTCTCTTAACAGCCATTAGATGACATTCCTTAGGATTGGCTTGAAATCTTGCACACATGCACACACTAAGCATAATATCCGGCCTAGATGCACAAAGGTAAAGCAAGGAACCAATCATGGAGCGATATACCTTTTGATCGACGGATTTACCTTCTTCATTTAGATCAAGATGACCATTCACAGGCATAGGGGTCTTGATGGGCTTAGCATTGGCCATGTCAAACTTCTTGAGCATATCACTTGTATATTTGGTTTGACATATGAACGTGCCATGCTTTAGTTGCTTGATTTGAAATCCGAGAAAGAACTTCAATTCCCCCATCATTGACATCTCAAATCTCTTGGTCATTATCCTACTATACTCTTCACAAAAAGTTTCGTTAGTAGAACCAAAGATTATATCATCAACATAAATTTGACAAACAAACAAATCTTTGTCTATTTTTCTAGTGAAGAGGGTAGAATCGGCTTTCCCCATTACAAAGCCATTTTTGAGAAGAAAATCCTTAAGGCATTCATACCATGCTCTAGGTGCTTGCTTAAGCCCATAGAGCGCCTTATGGAGTTTGTAGACGTAGTCGGGATGCTTGGGGTCTTCAAATCCCGGTGGTTGCTCTACATACACTAGCTCACCAAGAGGCCCATTCAAGAATGCACTCTTCACATCCATTTGATACAACTTGAAGTTGTGATGAGATGCATAGGCCAAAAGGATACGAATTGACTCAAGCCTTGCCACCGGAGCATATGTCTCACCAAAATCAAGTCCTTCAATTTGAGTAAAGCCTTGAGCGACCAATCTAGCCTTGTTTCTTGTGACAATACCATTTTCATCTTGTTTGTTCCGGAAAACCCACTTGGTGCCAATCACATTTTGCTTGGGTCTTGGGACCAACTCCCATACTTCATTTCTTGTGAAGTTGTTCAACTCCTCTTGCATTGCAATGACCCAATCGGCATCACCAAGAGCTTCTTCCACCTTGAGAGGTTCCAAAGAAGAAACAAACGAGTAACATCCACAAAAATTTGCTAAACGTGAACGAGTGGTTACCCCTCTTTGGATGCTCCCAAGGATATTGTCAACGGGGTGATCCCGTTGAATACTTTGATGAACTCTTGGGTGTGAGAATGTTGATTGACGTTGGATGGATCCATCATCTTTTTCATGATGTGACTCAACATCTTGAGTATCTTCACCTTGAGCTCCCCCTTGATCATTGTCATGGTCATGATCGTCACCATGATCTTGGACTTGATCTTGTGACGAGCTTGGTGGTTCAACTCTTGTTGATGGTGATGGATCGATGTTGAACATGATTTCCGGATCTTGGTCTTGTTCCTCATCTTCATTTGAAAGCTCTTGAGGCTTTACTTCCCCTAAGCTCAAGTTCTTGATAGCTTGATTTGGCGGGACTTCATCTACAAGGTCATTTATAACTTGCTCTACTTGAGAGCCGTTTGATTCATCAAATTTTATGTCTACCGTGATCTCAACACAACCGGTGGTTTTGTTGAAAACACGGTAGGCGTGTTCGTTAGTACCATATCCAAGTAGAAAGCCTTCATCGACCTTAGGTGCAAACTTTGAGCTTTTCGCTTTCTTGTTAAGAATGTAACATTTGCAACCAAAGACTCGAAAGTAGTGCACCTTTGGTTTGTTACCGGTTAGTATCTCGTATGGAGTCTTGTTCAAATACTTTTGAAGATAGAGACGGTTAATGGCATGGCAAGCCGTGCTAATTGCCTCGGCCCAAAAGTTGTCCAGAGTCTTGTACTCATCAAGCATGGTCCGTGCCATCTCAATCAAAGTCCTATTCTTCCTCTCAACAATGCCATTTTGTTGAGGTGTATATGGTGCGGAGAGTTCATGCTTGATTCCCTCTTCATCAAGAAACTCTTCAATATTTGTATTCTTGAACTCCGTCCCATTGTCACTTCTTATATGCTTGATCTTCAATTCAAACTCGTTTTGAGCTCTTCTAATGAATCTCTTGATGATTGTTTGCACTTCACTCTTGTCATGCAAAAAGAAAACCCACGTGAACCGAGAAAAATCATCTACAATGACAAGTCCATACTTGTTCCCTCCAATGCTAACATATGCAATCGGTCCAAATAAATCCATATGAAGCAACTTGAGTGGTCTTGAGCTAGTCAAAATATTCTTGGGTGGATGTGGAGCACCAACTTGCTTCCCGGCTTGACAAGCACTACACAACCTATCTTTCTCAAACACAACATTTGTTAGTCCTAGGATATGTTCATCCTTTTGAAGTTTGGCCAAGTTCCTCATCCCAACATGAGCTAGCCGGCGATGCCAAAGCCAACCCAAGCTAGATTTTGCCACTAAACAAGTCTTCGGTTCCACTTTACTAGTTGTGAAATCAACTAAGTAAAGTTTTCCCTTGAGTCGACCCGTAAAAGCAATAGAGGAATCCTCCCTTCTTAGGATGCTCACACCCTCATTAGTAAAGAGACAATTGTAGCCCTTCTCACAAAGTTGTGAAACCGACAACAAATTGTATCCCAAAGAATCAACAAGATAAACATTTGAAAGGGATGAGTCTTGTGAGATAGCTATTTCACCTTGGCCTATGACATCACCATGATTGTTGTCACCAAATGTGATCTTCTCAACGGGTGAGTCATACTCTTGTAGCTTCGCAAACATATTCCTTTCTCCGGTCATGTGATTAGAACATCCACTATCCAACAACCATGAAGGTCCACCGGAGGAATATGCCTACAAAACAAGTTTTAAGCCTTGGACTTAGGTACCCAAAAGTGGTTGGGTCCTTGAGTGTTAGCCTTTGACATTTTAGGCACCCACACACTTCTCATCATCTTCCTAGTATGAGCACCTATATACTTTACCACCATCTTCCCATTTTGGTCCCAAGTTACCATATAGTCGATGGAGTAGTTTGGTGATGGCTTGTGCTCAATGACCTTCTCTTCTTTCTTGGTCTTGATCTTGACATTTTGAGTGGATGCCTTTACCTTTGTCAAGGACTCCGTGGGTCTTACCACCCCATGAGCCGCATCCATTAGTTCACCTAGATAGGTCCCCTTGGTGAACAATGTCACATCACGATCATTTACCCTTTTTGTGCCATTTGCCTTTCCTCCTCGAGTGTACCCAAGCCCATCCTTGATAGTACCATATCTACCGGCTTTATATGCCGGGTGGGTCTCGAATACACTCTTTCCCTTACCTTGGTCTTGACCAATGGCATTGTTCAACTTTTGGATTTGAGCATCTTTAGCCTTTACTTTCTCTTCTAGCTTAGAAATGTTAATTGCACAAGCATCTAAATCAATTTTATAACATCTTGAGCAACCTTCACTAGTAGAGACACTTGAGTCAAGAATAGTTTTGGAGTTGCTCTTGGTACTTTCCCAAAGAGAGCTAAAATTGGCTTCTAGATCTTTGTATTTGATCTCTAGGCTTGAATGCCTTTCTTGAAGCTCACTTTTAGCATTCTTTAGGTTAGTTAGAGAGTCATTTGTCAAAGACAAGTTCTTTGACATCATCTCCCGTGAGTCATTTGCTTGAGATAACTCACAAGCCAACTTCTCAACCTTGAGTTTCTCCTCAACTAGAGCCTCTTCTAGGACAAGGTTTCTCTCCTTTTCAAGAATGAGCAATTCTTCTTGTCTTTCAAGAGACTCCTCTCTTTTCTCAATTTTCTCTAGTAGCTTTTTGATAAACTTGTAGCCATCTTTTCCGAACTTCTTTATCATGTTTTTCTCATGTTCGGCTTCTTCACTATCTAGATCATTTTCAATGTTTCTAGATGACAAAGGGGTGGATGATAGAGGTGATGTGGTGTCCAATACCTTAGACCCTTGAGCCATGAGGCACATGGGTGCTTCGTCATCACTCTCATTGATGTAGTTGAAGAGTCGTGGAGTTGAAGTAGGAGCTTGAATGGCACAAGTGGCCATTTCTTCATCGCCGGAGTCATCACTTGATGAGTCCCAACCTTCACCAACGTGGGCGCTTCCAAACTTCTTCTTGTAATCTCGACTCTTCTCTTTGTATTTCTTGTCCTTGTCATCGTTCTTGTTCTTGAGCTTCGTGTTATCCTTGTCATTCTTCTTGTGAGGACAATCGGCAATGAAGTGACCTTTCTCCCCACATTCATAGCATCTTCGTTGAGAGTAGCTCTTCTTTTCACCTCTTGACTTCATGAATCTCTTGAAGTTTCTAACCATCATAGCGGTTTCTTCATCGGTGCTCTCATGATCATTTGAGTCTTCACTTTTCTTGGAAGTTGAGGTCTTCTCATTTGACTCAACCTTCTTGCTTGGTTCGGCCTTGAGAGTGATGGTCTTGACTTCGGTTGGTTGAATTGATCTTGTCACATCCAAGCTATTCATCTCATGATATTGCAACTTGTTGAATAACTCCATGGGCACCATTGTCTTGAACTTGTCACTTTCTCTAATCATTGTGGCAAGCATTGGGTTCTTGGGTGCGTATGCTCTAAGCAATTTCTTTGTGACCTTGCTCTCGCCCCAATCATTGCTTCCAAGCATTCTAATTTCAGTGACAAGGAGCTTCAATCGATCATACATCTCTTGCAAGGACTCATCCTTCTTCATGACGAAGGCTTCTAGTTCTCCTTGTAGAAGATCTACCTTGCCTTCCTTGACTTCTTCCGATCCTTCATGAGCCATTCGAAGAGTGTCCCATAGCTCTTTTGCACTATCGATTCCCCTAATCTTGTTGTACTCATAATCGCTTAGAGCCCTTCTAAGCACGGTCACGGCTTGAGAGTTGCGGAAGATGTCGTATTCTTGTTCACGACTTGGCGTTGCACTCTTGTCAATACCTATATTCACAATAGTCCAAAGAGATGGATGAAGACCATGCAAGTAAATTTTCATATCATCACTCCATCGGGCATAGTCAATCCCATTGAATTTGGGGACTTTGCCCATTGGAATGGATGAGAAATTAAGACTAGAAGGGTCAAAAGATTTGTTAGAAGAAGATGTCTCATATCGATAAGACACCGAGTGAAGTCCGTCGAGAGCGTCTCTTTCTCGTATCTTCTTCTTGAAAAGCTTTTGTGCCTCTCTTTCGGCCTTCTCCTTGATCTTCTTCCTTATCTTCTCCCTTCTTTGCTTTTTCTTCTCTTGTTCATCCAAGCTCTCATCAACATCGCTAATGTTGAATTCATCATCGCTTGAGCTTGACTCAATGGGCGTCGGATGTTTATCTTTGTGGGCGGAAGCCATCTCGGATACTTCTCCCATACCGGCCATAGTGTTTTCCCTTAGCGGTTAAGCCTAAACAAGGGATTAGGCTCTGATACCAATTGAAAGGATCAACACTAGGCCTAGAGGGGGGGTGAATAGGCCTGTTTAAAAATTCCTGAAATAATTCTCAGAAAATCTGTCAGACAGTCGGATGATCCGACACAATCTCGGATCTTCCGACAGGAAGATCCGACAGTGTATAGGATCTTCCGAAAATAACAGAAAATCCGGAAGATCCGAAGATAAGCCGGATCTTCCGACAGGCAGTTCAAGTAAACTTCGAGATTTGAAAACTAATGACCTTTTAACAATTCCACTTGAATGCAAAGCTCACAAATGATGTAAGGAACCTTCTAAATATGATCAATATCAGAGTATAACCACAAATAAGTAGATCGGGACAAATCAAGATATAGAAACGAAATGAAAAGTATGAAAGTGGAGACAAAGGATTTTCTACCGAAGTTCACTCCACAAAGGAGCTACGTCTCCGTTGAGATGCTCACAAGAGCCGGGCTGTCACACTAACCCCAAGTCTCTCCCAATCAACCACAAAGGAGGATTGAGTTACTTACTATGTGCTCCCACAAAGGGAAAGGGTAATACAAACTTCCGGGACTCAAACCACAAGAGAATGGGAGTTCACCGGCACCTCTAACCGTCTAGGAGCAAGCTCCAAGAGTAACAAACGCAAATCGACGAATCCAAGTGCTTCAAGTGCTTGAGAGATGAACTAGTTGAAGAGGCACACAAGTCTCACACTTTGAAGCTTTTCTCTCACTCAAACCCTAGTTGAATCTTGGAAGAATCAAGCTTGGAGGGGGAGTAAAGAGAGGGAGTGAATGCTCAAGTGGAGTGTTGGCTCGAGTTAGGTCAGTATGAGCAGCAGCAGCGAATGAAAGGGGGTGAGGGGTATAAATACCAACCCCTCAAAATATGACCGTTATGTTCACTGCGAAGGGGTACCGGATCTTCCGACACTTGGTCGGATCTTCCGATGAGCAATAGAAAAGAGTGAGAAAAACTCCAGGTAAGTTCCGGGGGTCGGATCTTCCGACAGAGTGTCGGATCTTCCGACAGACCCCGGAACATCCGACCCAGCGAGAAACCAAGACAGAGCCAGCCGGAACTTCCGGTCGGATCTTCCGGCCTCGGGTCGGAACATGCACACAGGACACTCGTGAGCTCGAAAAACGGCTAAGTCTTGTATCTTCCGAAGCCACGGCCGGATCTTCCGGCCAGGGAAAACCCGAGACCGAACTGCCCGGAACTTCCGGTCGGAACTTCCGGCCAAAGTTCCGGCCGAGCAAAAAAGGTGTTTGTGAAGTGTTTTTGTGGCTCTGAAAAGTTTGTCATCTCAAGCAAAGCACTTTGAGCAACTAGAATTCATCAACTACGTCCCCCTTGATAGTACGGTGGTCCTATACTCAATTTCAAACGGAAAATAGAATTTAAATTCACCAATTGAGTCTTCCACCACATGAATATGAATTGGGATCCTTGCTTGAGTGCTACCTTTCTTTTATTTCATTTTATTCCTGCACAACTCATGCACAACATCATATCCAAATTTCTATTGCCAATAATCACCAAAATAGATTAAATGCCTAGATGCACTTTCAGCCACCAACCCAGCCACCGCCCCGGCCCGCTCTGCTCTCCCGGCCCAGCCGCGCGCAACGCGCGCCGCCTGCCCGCCCCCGCGGCAAGCAGCGCCGCCGCCGCCGCCGATCTCGGCGTTTGTGCCGCCTCGGCGATGGTGCCACCCTGCCTTCCAAGCTCCAGTTGCTCCTTCCCTCGGGCTACTTAAGCCGCTGGCCACCCCCGAAGCTCAGCACCACCACCACCGCTCTCTCCCCCTTCGCCTCTGCCCACCGCCGCCCTCTGCTCCCCTGCACACAGCGCCGCCGCCGGCCTTCCTCGCCGCGATTCGTCGCGTCCAGTGGCCGCCGGGACGAGCCGCCACCTCGCCAGGGATCACCACGCCGAATCGCACCTCCGCCGCCGTTTACAGTCATGGTTCCACCGCTGGACGAGCCCTCCACCAGACGACCTCGCCGCCGGCCGTCGATGCTACGATTCGCCGGGCCCCATTTCCCCTGGAGCAGACGAAAGCCACCACGACGAGCTCGGTGACGTGCCGCACCTCCGCATCTACCTCTCATCACCGTGGCGCTGCCCGAGGAGAGCGCCCGCACAAGGACCCCGCCGCCGGCCATCTTCTCCGCCACCGGCCGAAATCCGACCGCCTCGGCCATCTTCGGGCCAAGCCGTGACCACCACGACGATCTCCTCGTCGAGCCGCACCTCTCCTTCCGGTCCACGTCGCGCCACCACCGCCGGAGCGCCTCCCCCGCGAGAAGCCGCCGCCGCCGACCCCCTGCTCCGCCGCGGGCCAAATCCGGCCGCCTTCTCCTGCCTCCGCCGCCGGTGAGCTTACCCCTGGGATCCCCTCCGCCTCCTCTACCCCCTGCGCTAGATCCCCGCCGCCCTGCGTCGCCGGAGCGCCGGCAACGCCGACGACCAGAGCCGCCGGCAAGCTCCCCTGCCTGTTAAAAGGAGGAAGATGCAAGTTTTGCATTTAGGTCCCCAAAGAAACGCAAAACTTTTAGATCAATTTCTGTGTCTTGGCCATTTTGCGGAAAACCCCCCTGCAATCTATAGACAATCACGTATAGGTCCCTGCAACCCTGTTTTGTGCGTAAAATCTACGTTTTAACTCTGATTTAATCCATTTTCGTCGCGTTAGGTTCATACCAACTTAAACCACTCGTTAGCGCTGTTAATTGCCATCTAATTTGTTTCTGAATTTTATTCAATAATAATTTGACTAAAGATTATTTAAATGTGTTTTCTAATTAAAATCCACTTAAGGTTTATACTCGGCTTTATATTAAATGTTAAAATTAATTAATAAATTATTCAATTTATTTCTGAATAAAATATAATTAAGTTTCACCTCGGTTCTTGTGCGGTTAATTTGATTAATGATTGCTTAACTAACTCTTTCTAATTAAAAGCAATTTAGAGTCAACCTCCGACTTTTCATAAATAAATGTTAACATTGATTAATATTAACATAAATGTGTTTCTATCCTAATATTGATTAGTGCAAACACGGTTCATAAAGTTATTCGATTAGATGCTCACACGTTCTATTTTAAATTAATGTTTAATTTGGTATAATCTATACATAAACCATTATAAATAAAATGTGATTAGGTTCCACCTTGATTTTATAAATTCAAAAATAAATTTGAATTAATTATAACATAAGGTGTTTCTCTGAAATAACCTTCACATATTATTTTATTTAATTAAAATATATCCAGCATATAGTTTTATTTGTTTAATCACCAAATCTTCCGATAGTTGTACCTTTTCAACCGTAACTCAGTTCTCAGCAATTCTTGTGCTCACGTAACCATCGAACCAAGCCCTATCCTTTAGCGCTCTCTTTTAAAGCTTTCATTTGATTGGTGTATTGTTCTTAGCTGTATATTGTTTGTTTGCTTGTTTAGTTGCTTGTTGTGCTCGATGCTTGCTGCGACCAGTAGGAACACGCTTCGAGTAACATCAAAGAGAAGAGCTTGAAGATCGAGAGATGAAGACTATGAGTGCGAGTATATTGATTTGAGGCAAGTTATAGCACAGACAATCCTTGCTACCTATCTCACTTTTAATACACTATTCATTACATACGCATGTGTCTAATATTGATTACCCTTAAGGTTATTCCTAGCATTTATTTTCCCTGTCCTTGTATTCCTATGGGTTTATGCACTTGGGTAGTATTTTTGCTAGGCGCAGCTACTGTCACCATTATTTAATTGTTAATATTGACTTAATGGTCCACTTCAACATTAATGATAAAACTTGCTTTTTAGCAACTTGGACTAGGAGGCTAGAGCATGTGCTGTGTGCTTTGCTCTAGTGTCTCCCTATAAGGACCGGTTCTTAAAGCGGCAACCCAGGAGCCTGTCGCCACCGCCGGAACTATATGGGCTCTGGTCTTGGTCAAGTAGCTTGTACGTCTCTAGCTTGGCAGTAGTTACCGAGGGGCCAACGGCGTTGTGGGAGGTACGGCGCTGGGTGATCTCCGATTCCACCGAGGACGGTAGCCCCGTCGGCTAGGTCACGTTAGACCCAGTCCCGTGTAGGAGTCTCAGCGATTGAGAACTCTGCACGTTGCGCAGTATGGGTGGGATACCCGCGCTCTGGACGCCATCGACCCCCTCACGGTGTGACTCCGTGGGCGTACGTCGATCTCGGTGCCTAAGTTTTCACCACCGTATAGTACTCCAGCGGCTACTGACTTGTTAGGGTGTCTTGTGAAAGCCTCGTAGCGTCCCTATGCAGTCACACCTCGGAAGTGTTGATGTGCGTGGTTGGGTGCAAAGTTCCTTTGAACTTTTACGCGACTGGTGGGTAAAGGGCGAAACCTCTGCAGAGTGTACGATCTATCATGATAGCCTTGCTCAGGGTCACGAGCGGCCTGGATCCTTTATGATTAGAAGATGATATTTATTACTGTTTAATGATGACTTACACTAATTAATTTGGGATACAACTGGGATTCATCTAATGTAGTAGTTATGATTAAAACGAACCAACTAAAAGTGCTAATGCAGTTAAGCCAGTGTCAAGCCTCTTTTGCCTCATCACCCGTGCTATACTTGCTAAGTAATTCTGTTACTTACACTTGTTGTTATTATCATTTTTGGGCAAAATCCCGGACGGGTAACAGATTGGAGTCAGGCTGACTATGCTGTGGAGTTTCCAAAGGACTTGCCGTACTTCTGAGTTGGCGTTCCCCTAGTCAGAGTCCCTGTGGGATTGCGGCTACGCTTAGAGAGATGTATTAGTCTTCCGCTGTCCGTGTATTTCATTTATGCAAAACTCTGGTGTAATCGCTACTTTATGTTGAATAATGAAGCATTGTACTCTGATTTTTACCATATTTGTTCGCTATATGTGTCGGTGGACTTCCTGGGCACACATATGGCCGCATTCGGGTTTCGTGTAAATCCGGGTGTGACAATTTTCCGTTTGAGGCCGGCTGCTAGAAGGTTCATACCCCACTTCCTAATGGCCAGTGAGCTCTAAACTCCATCTCTACTGGTATGTGGCAGGTTTTGCCATAGACTAGTTGATATGGAGTCATTCCTATGGGTGTTTTATAGGCCGTGCGGTATGCCCAGAGTGTATCTGGGAGTTTATCCTTCCATTGCTTGCCCATCTCATTTACGGTCTTTTGCAGAATGTTTTTTATTTGTTTATTTGAAGTTTCTGCTTGGCCGCTAGTTTGGGGATGATAGGGTGTAGCTACGTTATGCTGCAACCCCAAACTTGAGAGATACCTACGGAAGGCCGAATCTATAAAGTGAGAGCCGCCGTCGCTGATGACTATCCTAGGAACGCCGAAACGAGGGAAGATAACTTCATGGAACATTAGTTTCACGCTCCTAGAGTCGGCAGCCACACTTAGAGACATAATCTACCGCCACTAGAGTGAACTGGCAATATTCTGAGTTCGGGAAAGGACCCATGAAGTCCACTCCCCAAACATCAAAGATTTCTACTTGGAGATTGCTAGTGAGCGGCATTGCGTCTCTAATGTTGATGTTCCCCTGTTTCTGGCATCAAGGGTATCTCCTGACAAATGCCTTAGCATCGTCGTACATGCCGGGCCAATAGAAACCACATTGCCAAACTGTGGCATTGGTTCTGAATGCACCATAGTGAACTCCATATGGTGTTGAGTGGCATCTCTCTAGGATTTTTTATGCCTCAAGTGCGGGTACACATCTTCTGAGGAGTCCATCGCTACAAATCCGGAAGAGATACGGGTCGTCCCAGAGATGGAGTCTCCTTTCATAAGCTAATCGTTTCTTGTTTTCTCCAGGTGGGACGTACCCCGACACCATATAGTTCACTATATTGGCGTACCATGGATCTAAAGCCCTTGACCTTAAGGAGCGTATCATCTGGTTGATAATCATCTATAGGGAGATCCGAGGGTACTTCCATCCGAGACAAATGGTCTGCTACTGAATTTTCTACTCCTTTCTTATCTCTTCTTTCAATGTCAAATTCCTGGAGTAGAAGAACCCAGCGGATGAGTCTTGGTTTCGCATCCTTTTTGGTCAAAAGATACTTTAAAGCAGCGTGATCTGAATAGACTATGACCTTGGCCCCAACTAGGTAGGACCGGAATTAGTCTATAGCGAATACAACTGCTAAAAGTTCTTTTTCCGTGGTTGCGTAGTTGAGCTGGGGGCCAGTGAGCGTTTTGCTAGCATAAGAGATAGCATAGTGCTTCCTATCCTTGGTTTGGCCCAAAACAGCCCCTACAGCATAATCGCTCGCATCACACATGATTTCAAAAGGAATGTTCCAGTCGGGAGGCTGGATGATGGGAGCGGAAATGAGTGTTTTCTTGAGAATGTGAAAGGAAGCATAGCACTCTTCATCAAAGACGAAGGGGGCATCCTTGGCTAAAAGATTGGTTAAAGGCCTGGATATCTGGTAAAAGTTTTTGATGAAGCGCCTATAGAATCCGGCATGACCAAGGAAGCTATGAATCCCCTTAACGTTAGTTGGAAGCGGAAGTTGCTCAATCACTTCTATCTTTGCTCTGTCTACCTCAATCTCTCGTTCTGACACCCGGTGTCCTAGAACGATTCCTTCCCGTACCATAAAATGGCACTTTTCCCAGTTTAGCACGAGGTGTTTCTCATCGCACCTTTGGAGGACCTTGTCTAGATTTTTTAGGCATTTAGTGAAGGTCTTCCCATAAACTGAGAAATCGTCCATGAACACTTCCATAATCTCTTTAATCATATCCGAGAAGATGGACATCATGCAACGTTGGAAAGATGCGGGTGCGTTACATAACCCAAAGGACATCCGCCGATAGGCATACGTCCCGTAGGGATATGTAAACGTGGTTTTACTCTGGTCGTCTGGATGGATAGGAATTTGATGATATCCAGAGTAACCATCAAGGAAGCAGAAAAATGAGTGTTTGGCTAGCCGTTCAAGCATTTTGTCAATGAACGGAAGGGGGAAATGGTCCTTTTTGGTGGCTTTATTGAGTTTTCGATAATTGATGCACATACGCCACCCAGTGACGGTGCGCTAAGGGATAAGCTCATTTTTATCGTTGCGCACAACCGTCATTCCTCCCTTCTTAGGAACAACTTGAACGAGACTAACCCATTCACTATTGGGAATAGGATAAATGATCCCAGCGTGAAGGAGTTTGAGAAGTTCCTTTTTAATGACCTCTCGCATGGCATTATTCAACCGTCTCTGAGGTTCTCGAGACGGTGTTGCCTGTCACACCCGGATTTTCACCAAACCCGAATGCGGCCATATGTGTGCCCAGGAAGTCCACAGAACACATACAACGAACAAATATGATAAATAGAGTACAAATGCTCGAAATAAAATAGTTTACATCAGAGTATAACAATAATATTTATTACAGCGGAAGTCTATAACTCTCAACTAAAGCGGAGCCGCAGTCCACGGGGACTCTGATTGGGAGAGCACAACTCAGAAGTACGGCAGGTCATCAGGGAACTCAGCAACAGTCTCCTGATCAGCTCAATCTGTTTACCCATCCGAGATTTTGTTGAATATTGACAAGTGTAAGTAAACAAATACTTAGCAAGTATAGCACGGTATGAAGGCTCAAAAATAGGCTAGACACGGCTTAACTGCATTAGCATTTTTAGTTGGTTCATTTTAACATTTAACAAATTTCTACTAGTGAATGAAACCCGGTTGTAACCCAATTAAGTAAGTATAAGTGGCAATAATCATAAATGAACATCATCTTCTAATCAAAAAGGATCCAGGCCGCTCGTGACCCTAAGCAAGGCTATCATGATAGATTTTACACTCTGCAGAGGTTTCGCCCTTTACCCACCAGTCGCGTAAAAGTTCATGGAACTTTGAGCCCAACCACGCACATCAACACTTCCGAGGTGTGACGGCATAGGGACGCTACGAGGTTTTTCACAAGACACCCTAACAAGACACTAGCCGCTAGTTTAACAAGGCGGTAAGACCATAGGCACCGAGATCGACATACGCCTATGGAGTCACACCATAGGGGGGTCGATGGTGTGTCCACTAACGCCGTTGGCCCCAAGGGTAGCCACTAGCAAGCTAGAGCCGTACAAGTTACTTGACCAAGACCAGAGTCATAATAGTTCTAGCGGTGGCGACAGGCTGCTGGGTTGCCGCTTTAAGAACCGGACCTTACGGAGAGACACTAGAGCAAAGCACACAGCACATGTTCTAGCTCCATAAACCAAGTTGCTAAAAAGCAAGTTTTATCATTAATGTTGAAGTGAACCATTAAGTCAAAATTTACAGTTAAATAATGGTGACAGTAGCTGCGCATAGCAAAATTCTACCCATATGCATAAACCCAAGGTTATCAAAGGAACAGGGTATACAAAACTAGGTACAACCTTAATGGGACAGTAAATTAGACACATGCATATGAAATTAAATAATTGTAAAGTGTGTGGTTAGGTAACAAGGATTGTCCGTGCTATAACTTGCCTTCCTCGAAGCGTTGCTGTTGCTGCTGCTGCAAGTCCTGCTCCAGAAAATCCTCACCAAGCTCGAACTCCAAAGCTTGCTCACCGACTGGACACGGAGCACCATACAAGCAAGCACGCAAACCAATACATGCAAACAAATAATAATCTATTAGAATAGTACACCAAACAGTAGAAATAGTAGATAAAAAGGTTTTAAAAAATATTCTACGCTTCACTACGAAAACATGAGTGCGAAAATCACACTAATCGGAGCTAAAACGAAAAAGATATGGCTTTTCTAAGTTCTAGGGACCTATTGGCAAGTTTTAAAAGTTTCCGGGGCTTAATTTGAAGAAACCAGGGACCTAAACATAATTTTGTATAAAAACCCGAGGGCTAACACGTAAAAACGACTCCCGAGGACGGCGGGTTCTATATTTAAAAAGTGCAGGGGGCTTTCTAAAAAATTTAGGACCTATTCGCGATTTACTTTTGAACTGCGGTTGGAGCGCGGGTTGGTTTCTAATAGTGGAGGGGTTTATTTGCAAAGTGGTCAGGGCTGATGGCTCCAATCGGGATGGGGTATGGCCGTGGAGCATCGGGGGAGCATGGCGAGTCTGGCCAAGGGGTTCAAGTCGAGGGGAAAGCGGTGGGGGCGGTGCACGACGGCGCACGGCGGCCGGCGGCTCGGGTGGGAAGGAAGCAACGCGAAGGAGGGGGTTAATTGGCCAAGGAGCAGGACGGGGTGGCTCCTTACCTCGCTACAAGTTCACCCAAGGTAAAGACGGGCGCGGAGCAGCGCCAGAGGGGCGATTCTGACGGCGGCCGGAGCTCGGCTGAGTTCGGGTAGGCGGCGCTGCGCGGGGAGCTTGGGGAGGGCGCTGCTGTGGGCTTGATGCCCGGTGGAAGGGTTGGTGAGGCTTAGGGGGTGCGGGGGTCAGCTTTTATAGGCCGGAGGGGGTGCAAATTGGGCAGGTGGCGCGGGAATCGGGCGGCCGGCGATCGGTTTCCAAGCGGGGAGGACTTGCCATGCATGGGCGCACCGGAAAAGGAAGGTGAAGGCCGGGGGAAGGTTCGGGGAAGGTGCGGGGTGGGTCAAGGGGTGCGGAGCGGGGTTGAGTCGGCCGGAATCGCGGTGGTGATGGCGCACCGGGGAGGAAGGGGGTGTCGGGCGGGAGGTGAGGGGAGGAGCTAACGTGCGGGCCTCGGGCGGCAGTGAGAGAAGTGGGAGGGGAAAGGGGAGGGCTGCTGGGCCGCTCGCAGGGGAGGAGGTGGGCCGCACTAGGCCGGGGAAAGAAAAGAGTGGAGGGGGTTGGGCCGGACTGGGGAAAGGAGTAGAGGGAGGGAATGCAGACTGGGGAAAAAGATGAAGGGGCAAAATTGAACTCGGCTTGAATTAACTTTTCTAGGGCTCAAACAAATGCAAATTAAATTCGAATTTTAACAGAATTTAAATCCCAACTTAATTTGCCAACAATCAAAACACAGTGCAGCAGCATGAATGCAACAAAAATATTTCTACAACTTATATTTGATTTTAATATTCATAAATATTATATTTAGCCTATATTAATTATGAACAAAATAAATGAAAGCCAATTAATTACTGGAAATTTTAAATAGGTAATTTTTGGGTATTACATTGACTCAGAATCGATCAGGATTCGATGAGTGCAAAGATTTGGACTAATCCCTTTTAGGTCTTGGAGAGAATATCCTAAGACCGGTCGATTCTTCTCCAGGATTGTGAGAAGCTGCTGGGTTTCTACATCCGATAGCTTATCACTAATGATCACTGGAGTTTGTTTGTTTCCAAAGAGGAAAGCATACTTTAATCCAGGAGGGAGTGGTTTAAGCTCGATTGGAGATGGTTTTGGAGTTTTGGATGTATCGAGCTCAATCGGAGAATGAGGTTCCTCCTCTTCAGCAAAGAACAGAATATCCTCTTCTGGAATAGGTTGCTCTAAGTCTATCAACGAGGTTGACATGACTTCCTCTATAGGATCAGGATCGGGTTCTGCCTCTATTGGAGTATTCAAGGAATGAGAATAAGAGACAGGGACAAGTTCTTTCCCGACCCTGAGTTCTACTAGCTGATTGTTCGACACCCTTTCTAGAATGTTCATGATTGGCCTACCGATAAAGATAGAATGGGTGGAATCATCGGGTAGGTCAAAGATATGGAAATCCAAGAAAAGTCTAGGGTCATTAACCTTAACGGGTGTGACCCGTAAGATCCCTAAACAATCAAGGATTCATCCCGAGGTGAACCTTAGTTGTTTTTTGAGATGTTGACCATGGTTCATCAGGAAGTTGGGCTCGAACTAGAGAGCTAGAGATGATGTTGATCCCGAGGCTTGGGTCATACCCAATTTCTCTGTCACTGCCTAGGACGAATTTTCCTAGGCAATTTGACAACCTCGGTTGAAGCTTCAGCTTCTTCTAGCCATTCCCGACTCATGACCGCAGAGAGACGTTCCAGGTTCTCCCTTTGGTATTCGAGTTCTTCCTTGTTGGGTGGTTGATCCTTATGCTCTACTCGTCGTACCAATGGGAGAGTTTTTGCATTCCCGATGTCTTCGAAGAAATCATCATCGAAATCATAGGGAGTGAGTGAGTCATAATAATCTTGGCTAGACTATGGCTGTGGTTCGAATTGAGCTTCGGGTTCCGATGGAATGGGAGAGCTAATGAATTTGGATTGTGAGATTGTAGGCTCTTCAGGTTCAGGCTGTTTCTCTTCTTCATCGGGGAGTTCATCATAGATTCCAGTGTAGGGAGTATCGTCCAGGATACGATCCAGGATTACCCTCGCTTCACTGGGAATCAAGTGAGAGAACGACCCTCCTGAAGCGGAGTTCAAGAAATCAGAGGCTACAGGACATAGACCAAGTCTGAAATGTTGCAAAACAACAGGTTCATGCAAGGTTAGGTCTGGTATGTATGCCAAGATTTGCTTGAAATGAGCCCAGGCAGCTCCTAACGATTCTCCCTCTAATTGCTTAAAGGTGAGAATTTTGATTCAAAGGCTGGCTATCTTGGAAGCTGGGAAGAATTTTAAACAGAATTTCTCTCTAAGAAGTTCCCAACTCCCCTCCATGTTACCGACAGATAGAGAGTACCATTTCTTCGCTCCTCCCATTAAGGAAAATGGAAATAGCTTCCATTTGAGCGTCTCTTGTGACATGCCCGCAATGACGAGACATGAACAGAGCTGCTCAAATTCTCGCAAATGCGAGTATGGACTCTCATCTTTCATTCCTGAGAACGTTTGCTCTCGAACCATGGCTATGAAGCCGGGACGCAGCTCATAGCCGGGTGTGTGGATAGGATGTGATGATGGTGGTGGCTCCAAACAATCGCCCTTTGGAGCCGAATACTGGCGTAAGGTAAGAGTGGAACCCATATGGTGGATGGGATGGTGTGATACACGGACAACTTGGGTTCGGAATTAGAACAGCTATCGTTCCCCAGCAACGGCGCCAGGAAGCTTGTTGGCACTCCTTATGACCTATAGATAAATCCGCAAGCGGACGGATACCGATGTAGCTTTCACCCAGGAGTATTCCAGGGTATCGATTTCCACGAGGAACGAGAAGTGAACTAATTCTAAACTAAGTTGTCCTAGGTAGATGGAGTGGAATGAACGGAATGGATGGAGTGGATGACAACAACAAAGAGATAGGAAGGGCACTAGGAGGGTAGAGAGGGTACGAGTCTGAAAGCGGTACTCTACTGATTGATCGAGCAGATCAGAGGATACAGATAGATACTTGCTTCGGGACAATGGACACCAGTGACACGCAGACAGAGATGAGAAGGGGTGCCACCAGCTCCACACTGGGGGATCCTACAGGCCGAGACTAACGAGATGGATTACAAAGGCCGTATAGGGCTGTCACCACCTAACGGCTACCACACGTTCGTTGAATCGGGGGCAAACTAAGTTAACCTCAAGTCTAGGCACCGCGCCTACACTAGTCGACTAATACTTATCTCCTATAGAAAGATAAGCACCCAAGCTAAGCAACTAGTATACAGTTGTACCAATCAACTAAGCATTGAACGAAGAACCAGCAAGCATCTAAAAGTAAGAACTGAATGCTCAATTAATCAGAAAGAGATACAAGAGTTACCAGACACGACCCGGATGTCACTCGAAGCGGAGCCGCATCCGTAGAGGTACAACGAGAAGAGGGGCCGACACTCCGGCTCCTCTCCGGGACGCTCACCTCTCCTCTCTCCCTATATTCTATTGATACAAGTGCCAGAGCTTCGCTAATGCCTAATCTCAAGTGTTGTGTGTTAATGCAGGGACCCGGGACCTCCATTTATAGCTGGCTGAAGGCAGTGGAGTGGAGTGGCATGCAAGGAAGCTCACGGCGGTGCAAGGCTGGTTTGGCCGAAGCCTGTGGGTTCGACCGAACTGCCTGGATTCGACCGAACCACAGGATCTGCCGCCTTTGCTCCCTACAGCCAAGATCTCTCCCTGGTGTCGGTTTCGTGCATTGGGGGCGGTTCGGCCGAACTGGGCCTGGCCTTCGGGCCGCCCCCGTGCACTGCCTTCTGTCTTGGGCCGCTCTGGATGCTTTGAACTTGAGGTCCTTCACGTGTCTTGGCCCATGAAGTGACGTGACGGTGGCCCACGTGTCATGTACGGCCATCGCCTTGTCACCGCTGATGTGGACGAGGTCTTGTACGCTCATGTGTTGGCTAAGGGGGGTGGTTCGGTCCAAAACCGGGAGGTTTGGCCGAACCGGGGGTTTTACCCCCCCTTAGCGAGCTTTTCGCGATTGAGTTCCTGCAAAACATAAACTCACCAAAGCTTGTGGAATTGATTAGAAATAAGCCCTATAGCTATGGTGCATGATTCCATTATGTTTATTTTATACTCGGTTGGAGGTCGGAAATCAGGCCGTAACGACCGCCAACAATGCTCTAGCATAGCTCCCTACGAGAGCTCACCTTGAAGCACGTCGGCGGGAGCTGGAGGTTGAAGATGATGGTGAACGTTGCTGGTGGTGCTTGAAGCCAGGCTTGAACAGGTCGGGCGTGTAGCTGGGAAGGTAGTGGAGTCGTAGGCGAGAGGAATTGGGTGGTGGTGCAAGGATGGCGACGAATCGAAGGCGAGGCAGAGGTGACGGCGCTGGTGAGAAGAGGCAGCAATGGCGGAAGGATGACGACGAGCTTGTTTATTTATTCGAATTCTTACCGTGTCGATCTTGATCACCACTCGTGCGCTGTCTTGCTTGCTCGTTGGTGCGTGGCCAAGTTGAATTTCACTGATGGTCAAGGCGGCACAAACCAGCGGCGAGCTGCCGTGCCTGCTCTGCTCTCCTCCCCCTCGGTTCTTCATCTCTTCATCGTTTTCTTGTTTTGAATGCCCCTCTTTCCTCTATATTTCATGTATAAAGTTCGCATACACTCTTAAGTAAAGTTGTAGCTGGTTCCAGGGGCTACAAAACTTGTGTTAATCACTTGAGCTAAAACTTCCTTGTTTGCATGGTGTAGAGTTCTGAACTTTGGCCAAAATACTGAACAAAAGTTCAGTTTCGTCAGTTCATGAACTGAATAAAATCAGGACGTGATTCCATCTTTGATCCTCCAATTTAATTAGCAAACTACTTTTTCTTTGATCTTGAAGAAGTCCTTGTTGTAGTACAAAGTTCCTAGTTTTGATTTTGCTAGTACTTGATCAAATTTTAAATATAAATTTCCTCCAATTCATAGCTCCAATATGGCTTCTTGAAATTGTTAGTATTTAGTAATTTTACTGTTTTTCTTCAAATTTTCATCCAAATTTCAAAATTTAAACTTATATTTTGAACTCTCAGCTCCATAATATTTCTATAAGTAACTTATTCCAAAAATGTTGGCACATTTTCACTTAATTATCCATTTTTGACAAAATTCCATCAAACTTTGAATTCAAATTTACTTTATTTTAACTATTGAGATTATTAACCAATAAAGACTATATATATATATATATTAGAGTTAATTTATCCTTAATTTTGCTTAAGGGGTTTTTAACATTGGTGATGTTACACTAAGTCACTACGAGCACCCCCGATCAGTGCAATGCATGTGGCTATTTATCTATCTCTTGACTCGAAATGGGAGCAGAGCAGGTTTGAAAAATGATCTTAGAGTATCTAGGGTTGGGCCAGGAGGGTCTCTTAACCCCTTCCTTCTTCGGCCCATCGGAGTTTTTTTCCAAGGACTTGACATGGTAAGGGAGAGAAGGGGGAAGAAGCACACTTGAAGAGCATAGTACAACGGAGAGTTGTATCTTGCGTTCGTGAAGGATGAATCACTCCCGAAAAGGAGTCTATTGATTCTCTACCAATTGGTTGGATCCTAGGGGCGATGATTTACTTCACGGGCGAGGTCTCTGGTTCAAGTCCAGGATGGCCCAGCTACGCCAGGGAAAAGAATAGAAGAAGCATCTAACTCTTTCATGCATACTCCACTTGGCTCGAGGGATATAGCTCAGTTGGTAGAGCTCCGCTCTTGCAATTGGGTCATTGCGATTACGGATTGGCTATCTAATTTTATTTATATATATATATCAATATATATAGGAAAAATCAATTCTACACGCAAGTGTAGCTACACTCACCTGTGTATCTCATGATATAGGATGAATCTGATCCAACGAAGGGTATGTACATGTAGTATGTGATGATACTAGACTATCTGGGATGATATATAATGTATGTAAGCATACATTGAGTATATGAACATACTATTTTATATAGTATTATATAAAGGTATAATATATATTTTAAAAATAGGGTTGAATTTGAATTTTTTCCGTGTAATTTGGTTTGAAGTATATTAGAATTAGTATATGAACATACTCAAAATGATAAATAAGTATGCGGACATACGCAGGATGGTATACTAATGGTGGGTGTAGTTACACGCATATATATATATATATACATATATATATATAGAGGAAAAATCCATTATACACGCGCGTGTAGCTACGCCCACCTGTGTATCTCATGATACATGATGAATTTGATTCGACGAAAAATATGTACATATAGTATGTGATGATACTAGACTATCTATGATGATATATACGTTGGGTATATAAGCATACATTGAGTATATGGATCTACTATTTTATATAGTATTATAAAGGTATAATCAAAATATATTTAAAAATAAGGTTGATTTTGAAATTTTTTCATGTAACTTGCTTTGAAGTATGTGAACATCATTCGAGTACGTGAACTCGCTTTGAAGTATGGATCTACGATTTTATATAGGATTGATTTTGAAATTTTTTCATGTAACTCGCTTTGAAGTATGTGAACTCACTATCTATGATGAATTTTTTCAACTACAAAGTTGTAGATCGCGTTGAGGGCTACAATTTTGATATAAAGTTTGTCTTCATTCGAGTTCGTATGAAAAAAGTATAAATTATTTTTTGATATAAAGTTTTTAGATCACCCTGTGTTGGCCCAGATGAGATTCAAAACCAAGTTTGAGGACCGATGTGATACAACCGAACAAGTTTGAGAACTTGAACGGATGATTTGTAAGTTTAGGGACCGGAATGACACAGCCGAACAAGTTTGAGAACCTAAACGGTCAATTTGAGAGTTTAGGGACCAGAATGACACACCTGCGATAGTTTAAGGACCGGCCGTATACTTTATTCTTTTTTACTATAATTCTTTACTCAAATCTCCTATTAGCAAATAATTTTCACAACCAGTTTTCTAACACTTTTGTGCACAGTTTAACATCCAGTTTGCATAGTTTTACAAAAAAATTAAATTCATAAATTTTCTAATGAAAAGACAAAAGTTCTATGATAGATGGCAAGGTTTCTATGATTTCTGACTACACAAAGAAAATAAGTGAGCATAGGATGTGAAGCAACTCTGTTCTTTTCAAAATACAAAATTTGAATACAAATGGTTCATGCGAGTTTGCTGTGCATAGAAACATATGCATGCAATCATATAAACCAATGTCAGTTTTTTTTTTAATTTGAATCCAAGCATGCAGCGGATCCCTCGGTCCCCACTAATTTCTCTGTCCTCCCTCCTCAAGCTGACTCAAGCATGCATGCAACGCATTATGTTTTGAACTTTCCACCCTATTCTAAACAATCTCCCGCGAAGCTCGTATTCACCAGGGATCTATGAAACGGAAAAAATGTTGAACACAGAGCTTTTTATTTTTCTACCAACAATCTTTGATTTCTATACATCTCTTTACAAGAAGACATGTATTCATACAATCAGACATGATGAATCAGAAAGTCTACAATCTGCACATGAAGAAACATGCATGAGTCACCGGTACTCCCTACCCTGCAATGAGCCAAATAAGTATAAAAATAAGTGATATAAAACATACACAATTTAAATCTTAAAACTAATGCAGGAGAATGAAAACTGTTGATAGATCCCCACCCACTACTCTTTGTGTACAAAGCTTCCATATTGACATAGAAATCTACACAAAAGAGAAGTTTCAGGGGAGAAACTACTAGAGGAAATCCCGCCCACATTCAGGTTTCATAGGGTGTGATTGGATGGGTGGCCAAGGGTGTAGCCAGGCCCCCATAGTGCAACTAGGCCTTGTTTGGATGGCTGCACTGGGCCATAAGCCAGGCCCGGGGGAGCCAAAACGGGGCGTACGGCCCGCATAAGCGGGAATGCGAGGGAGCCGCGTTCCTCGCTTATGCAGGCTGCATTGCGCCCGCTCGGGCCACGCCCGCGGGCCCAACCTGGCTGTCACTGGCCGGCATATAAAAGCGGGTGCGCGTTAGGGTTACCCCCGCTACTGTTCCCATTTCTTCGCCATCGGCGCTCACACTCTCGCTCTCGCCTCCCTCTCGCCTCGCTCTCTCTCCCGGCGCCGGCAGAGGTAAGTGCCCCCCCGGCCGCCGTCGTTGCAAGACCGACGAGGAAGCCTTTCCTCTTCCTGTGCTGCGGTATGAGTTTCCCCTCGAATCCCCCTATCTTCGCGTCTCCCTCTAGTCGAAGCCTGCAGATCTGGATTTTGGGCATGTTCCTTCCCTTGTTTGCAACCAGACCTAGTATAAGCGCGACTTGTGCTTCTGATAGTTGTGGATCTTGCGTCTTCATGTTTGTTTGCGGCAGGATCTGCTATATGCGCACCTTGTTGTTATGATAGTTGTGGATCTTGCGTCTTGATGTTTGTTTGCGGCAAGATCTGCTATATGCACAACTTGTTCTTCTGTTAGTTGTGGATCTTGTGTCTTGATGTTTGTTTGCGGCAAGATGTGCTTGAATCGAGATGATGCACCTTGTTAAGGTACTGATTTGTTCATTTTATATTCTGAGCGGTAGGTAATGGTCGATGATGAGTAGTACCAGTAGGTGGCGCGTCTCTGGATGTCGCATTACACATTGATGCAAGACAATCACCAGTACTGAATCTAATGAATGGGTTCATATTTTTCTAGAGATGGGTTCCTTGGATGATGAGGTTGTTGCCAGGAGGCGAGATCTGATAATCAGGGGTGCAACACTCGTTGGGGTTATCAGTGCTTGGGTAACTGTTGGGTTAAGGAATCTAGCTCACGCTAGACCAGCAGTGACATATGGTCCCATGCTTCCCAGAGATGAACAAAGACAGAAAAACCTAGCTTTCATCTATCACTCCAATGACACCCAATGTGTTAACCTACTTAGGACGAAAAGGGCACCCTTTTTCCAGCTTTGTGACCTGTTTCATAGTAGGGCCTTGCTGAAAGATACCATACGTTGCAACATTGAGGAGCAGGTTGCAATGTTCCTGTTTGTTGTAGGCCACAACCAAAGGTTTAGGTGCATCCAGTTCCCCTTCTTAAGGTCTGTTGAAACTATCCAAAGGTATTTTCAGCAAGTCTTGTATGCAGTGGGTGAGCTTAGGTCTGAAATGATAGTCCCACCATCTTCTGCTGTCCCAGCCAAAATCCAGAACAGCAGGAAGTGGAACCCCTACTTCAAGGTTTGCCCTATTGAACTATATATCTGAAACATAAGCCTTGCCTCTCTATTGCAACATAATATTAATAATGAATGGTCACCTTCTTTAGGACTGTATTGGAGCCATTGATGGAACACATGTCCTAGCTAGAGTACCTGAAACAGCCAGAGCTGCTTTTATGGGAAGGAAGCATACTATAACCCAGAATGTCATTGCAGCTGCTGATTTTGACCTAAGGTTTACCTATGTCTTAGCTGGGTGGGAGGGTTCAGCTCATGATGCTCTAATCCTGGCTGATGCCCTTCAGAGACCTGATGGTCTTAGAGTTCCTCAAGGTAACCAAACATACACCACTTCATATAAGCTAGAGCCTATTCAGATCTTGTCTCATTATGTTATGTTGTACACTGTTAGGGAAGTTCTACCTGGTAGATGCTGGGTATGCAGTCAGGCCAGGCTTCCTACCACCGTACAGAGGCACAAGGTACCACCTTAGGGAGTATGGGTCAAGGCAGCCACAAAATCCTAGGGAGCTGTTCAACCTAAGGCATTCATCTCTGAGGGTAACTATGGAGAGGGCTTTTGGGGCACTGAAAAACATGTTTAAGATCCTGTACAACAAACCCTTCCATCCATACAAGACACAAGTCAAGCTTATCATAGCATGTTGTATCCTACACAACTAGATACTGAGACATGGTCATGATGAGTACATTCCACAAGAGGACACCTGGAATGCTAATCCCACTAATGAAGCTCTTCCTGATGATGTTGTCATGGACAATGCCACCTGGTCAGCAAAGAGGGACTCATGGGCTCAGCAAATATGGTAGAATAGGACTGGTGTCAGGAACTAGAACTTAATAATTACTTCCTGGTCTCTATGATGTAATAACTCTAAGATGAACCTTTGTATCTGGTGATTTGTCTTGTATCTGTGTTGTGTATGACTTGAACTGATACTACTTGCTGAGGCCATTTCTTATTGCAATGATGAACTCTCCTCATGTTCCTATCCATATGTTTGTTTGTTCATATTACCTTTGGTTTAATTTGCATGTGTACTATGCCAAATTTGTGGGTAGGAAATGGCTGGTCTTGGTGCTCCTGTGGTGGTTGATGATGTTCCAGAGGTTGTGGGGGCTGAGAACAATGTGCAAGGCAATGCTCCTGGTGCTAGGCTGAACTGGACTCCTGCCATGTCCGGGTTTGTGCTACGCCGCTTCACTGACCTGGTAACAGAAGGAGTGAAGACTGACAAAGGTTTCAAGGATGTGCACCTCAACAAAGTGGCAAAGTAGATCCTCCTTTTCTTTTGCCAATGCTTCCTTCTCTTCATGCAGATCATTCCTCAGTTGAATTGACGCCAAAAGGTCGACTTGAGCCTCATCAGCCTTCTTCTTGAAGTTGCCAACAACATCCCAAAGAGATGAAGCTACTTCCTGAAATGCAAGCGACCACTTCTCATCTATCCAATGAACAAAGTCACACATGTTCTCCTTCCCCTGCATTTCAATTGATTACGATCAGATAGCAAGTACACCAAATTGAAGGCAAACATACATTGGAGAAGACATACCGAGACTGCACATCCAAGGTACCGACGCCCAATGTTCGGACCATCCTAGCAAACAATGCGCCTTGGATGCTTTCCATGGCGGCACCTAGCCGTTGTCTCTCGATCAATCCCACCCCACATATCACTCTCCATCCCTTCAGGGACACCAGAAAATGACACCGACTACAACACAACCGACCAGTCTTAATCCAAATCATATAACCGAACACTGAAGCTAACATGGACCATGGCCTAATCAACAAGCAAATGGCTCACAATAAGAGGGGGATGGTCTAACCATAGATGGTCCGCTCGAGGACGCATAGCTGGAGGGTGAGTACGATGGAGTCTTCACGGAATCCATTGACGGAGCAGATCCGAAGCTACGGCAGCCGCATCGCCTTTCATGCTTCGTCGGCATCCCCTTCTCACCCTGCGCCTTGGCGAACTTCTCCATGACACAGGCCAGGCACGAGGTTCGCTCGGAGCACAGCGGAGGGACCGAGACCGGGGGCCTCACCTCAACAGAACTTGTGGAGCTTTCGCGCCCGCGGGGTCTGGGGTTGTCGCCGGATCCGGCCGCCGCCGATTGCCCTCTGGCCATGTCTCCGTCCGCGGCGCCGAACTGGATCTCGCCGCTCTCGCTTGTGTGCCGCCGACGGATGAGGAAGAGGAGGGGACGGGGGCAGGGGGGTGGTGAATGTGGGCTAGCTCACCGCAGCGGTTCAGATTAAGGGGCGCGTGCGAGTTACCTCACTGGGCCGGTATTGTCACCTGGCGCAAGGAAACGGTGGGCCGACCAGGCTTGGCCACCCAACCAATCACCCGCAAATTGGCCCCAGGTATGCAGCCCACCCGCCTACGCAGCCTACCAAACAAATGCGCTACCGGGCCAAAACCCCCTATGCAGCCAACCAAACTTTGCCATGAAGGCCTGCTGGAGACAGACTTGGGCTAGCCTTGCATATCTTGGGGCCAGGCTTGGGCTAGGCCAACAATCCAATCACACACATAGATACCTACCCTCGTAGTCGTAGATTCCTTCGTTGCAAGTCATAGAAACCTTCTGTAGAAATTTGAACAGACCGACAAACACCAGACGCATGCATCCTGACGCATGCATGCATACATGCATGGAATCTCATCTCATTCTATTCTATTTTTTGTGATAATTCTTCAATAGAACATCGAATGGTGAAATAGTTTTCACCACTAGTTTGCAGACATTTTTGAGACTAAATATATTTTTTTGAAAAAAAATATATTTTAAAATATACGGTTTTCAGGTGGGAGTTCTATGACATAATTTAAAATTGCTAACCACGATTAAGGTGGGAGTTCTATGACAACTTGAAATTGCTAACCATGATCCAACAATGCGTGTATATGCTACATCACATCAGTAGTCATAGAAATCAGGCCGGAGAGTCATAGAACGTGTTTGGGATATTTTTTTGTGAAGTTTGAAATTTGAAAGTCTTGACCACAATTGAATTCATAAAAACTAATATTGTGATTTCATTGGTCAGTGTTAAAACACACGGCCATGGTTATGTATAGAAACTCATTAACATGATCATAGAAACATTGAGTGAATCAATCATTCAAGTTGTTGCATCGTGCAGACACGGGTATAGAAACCAACCAACACAATCATTAGATAGTGTTCCGAGTTGTTCTCTTTATCTGAAATTTTGAATCCAACGTACACAAGTATAAAAATTATCATACATAGGGTAGTAATCACAATTACAAGCATTATCACAGCTCTATACAAATCACAGCCACAAGCAATCATCTCCATCACAACCAAAAAATTATTTTCCATAACAAAAAACTAAGATGTCTAGCTTCTTCCAAGGAAGATGCATCCAGATCAGTAGCACTCACCACCAGGCTGCACCAACTGGCCACCCTGCCATGAGACAAAGTAGGCATTAAAATAAGTGAGATAAAACATTGGAAATTCGAATCTTCAACTAATATCTATGCTCAAACAAAAAATATATATATGATCCGAAACAAAAGGCTCATCGACAACTATATGTGTAGAAAGCTTCCAATATTGTCATATAAACCTCAGAATATGATGCATATCAACAAAGAAACAAGGTCAAGAAAGAACAGTTGTGTAACACCCAAAATACTCAAATTTAAAATTTTTGGCATTTAAACTAATTATTTAATGCTTCACCAATTTTATAAAGGCTAAATAATAATTTTCACAAATTTAAAATCAAATATAGGTGATAGAAACATTTATTGTAGCATTCATGCTGGTGCATTTATTTTTGTATTGCTTGTGATTCAAACAAGAATTTAAATTTATTTAAATTCAAATTTGAATCACTTTGTTTGGAGCTCTAGAAAAGCTGTTAGGCCCATAGTTCACTTTCCCTCCCTAAATTCTTTTCTCAAGTCTATTTCTGACCCCTCTTTTCCTCTTTTCCAGCTCGGCCCAACTCCTTTTCTCCGCCGGCCCAGCTCTTTTCCCCTCCTCCTGGGCCGCGCCCCCCTCCCCCGGCCCAACCGCGCCGCGCCCTCTCCCGCGTCTCTCTCTCCCCCGCTGCCAACCGGGCCCCACCTGTCATCCCCTCCCCCTCCACCTTCCTTTCCCTCTCCTCCCCCTTTCCTTCTCCGGCGGCCGCCGATGGCGCTCGCCGAAATCTCGGCGCGCCGAGCCTTTCCTTTCCCCCGCGCGCCTTCTTAAACCAGCCTGAGCCCCGCGAGAGTCCCGCCAACCCCTCACCAGCAGCCCTAGCCACGCCGCCGCCCCTCCAACAGTTTCGCCCGAGCCGCCAAGCCGAGCTTCGCCGGCCGCCGTCGACCCGGTGCCCCGTTGCCTCGCCGCCTCGGCCGACTACCGTGGCAGCATCGCTGCACCGCCAGGGTCGTGCCAAGCTGCACCGAGCCCGACCCCGCGTCCCGGAGTTTCCCCACCGACGCACACCGACACCGCCGTCCGCCGCTCATCGTCGACCACCGACTCCGCCACCCTTTCGCTCCAATTCAACCACCCCAGAGGCATCGCCGAGAGGTAAAGGAGCTCCCTGCCCCTTTAATTTCAACTCCGGAGCACCATAACCCACCTCCCCTCGGCCGCCGATGGCGATCCGCCGCCGGACATCGCCGTCCAGCCAACACACCACTCCATGCGGCACTTTCTCACCACGATTGCACGTGTGACCCTCCCCAGCAGCTCCAGAGCCGAGAAACCGAGACCCAAACCACCCGAAACAACCACTCCGCGGCTCACCGGAGCTCCGCTCCGCCGCCCGACGCCGTCCGACCACCTCGCCGGCCGACGCTCATCGTGAACACCCCAGGTGGACTTGCCACTCTCCCCCGAGCCCGTAGGACCAAGAATCGTTGAATTTGGGGCTCTGTAGCGCGAGAAATCGCCAACTCCGGCGAACTCCCGCCGCCGGCCGAGCGGCGCCGCCGCGGTCTCTTCTTCCCTGGCGAGCCCGAGCACCAGCGCCGTCCAGATCTGATCCGACGGCTCGCGTGCGAGTCAACCAAGCCGCGTAACGGTCAACCCTGCCATTATGCTAAAGAGCCCCTGTGTTTTTCCAGAATTAACCCGCGGTCCATTTTAAATTCAAAAATAATTACAAATAGGTCCTGTTTTATTCGTTTAGGCCCCTGGAAATTTTAAAACTTTGCCAGCAAGCCCCCGAATCTTAGAAACGCTATAACTTTCACGTTTTAGCTCCGATTTGCGTGATTTTCGCGCTCACGTGTTCGTAGCGAAGCGTAGATTATATCTAGCCCCTGTTTTTGTACTGTTTTTACTGTTTGGTGTACTGTTCTAATAGAATTACTATTGCTTGCATGTGATGATTGTCTTGGAATGCGTGCGTGATGTTCGTGTCCAGTCGGTGAGCCCTTAGCGTTGGACTACGAGTACGTTGAGGACGTGCCGGAGCAGGACTTTCAGCAGCAGCCATACTCCGAGGAAGGCAAGTTATAGCACGGACAATCCTTGCTACCTATCTCACATTTAATACACTGTTCATTACATATGCATGTGTCTAATATTGTTTACCATTAAGGTTATTTCCTAGCATTTATTTCCCTGTCCTTGTATTCCTATGGGTTTTTGCATATGGGTAGTAATTTGCTAGGCGCAACTACTGTCACCTTTACTTAATTGTTAATCTTGACTTAATGGTCCACTTCAACATTAATGATAAAACTTGCTTTTTAGCAACTTGGATTAGGGAGCTAGAGCATGTGCTGTGTGCTTTGCTCTAGTGTCTCCCTCTAAGGACCGGTTCTTAAAGCGGCAACCCAGGAGCCTGTCGTCACCGCCGGAACTATATGGGCTCTGGTCTTGGTTGAGTAGCTTGTACGTCTCTAGCTGGGCAGTGGTTACCGAGTGGCCTACGGCGTTGTGGGAGGTACGGTGTTGGGTGTTCTCCGATTCCACCGAGGACGGTAGCCCCGTCGGCTAGGTCACGTTAGACCCAGTCCCGTGTTGGGAGCCCCCGTGAGTGCGGGAGCTCCGCACGTCGCGCCTTTTACTTTTGTTGGCATGATTTGCCGGCGCGTGGACGCCATTGACCCCCTCACGTTGCGCCCTGAGGGTCAGTCAATCTCGGTGCCTAAGTTTTCACCGCCGTATAGTACTCCAACGGCTACTGACTTGTTAGGGTGTCTTGTGAAAGCCTCGTAGCGTCCCTATGCAGTCACACCTCGGAAGTGTTGATGTGCGTGGTTGGGTGCAAAGTTCTCTTGAACTTTTACGCGACTGGTGGGTAAAGGGCGAAACCTCTGCAGAGTGTACGATCTATCATGATAGCCTTGCTCAGGGTCATGAGCGGCCTGGATCCTTTTTGATTAGAATATGGTATTTATTCCTGTTTAATGTCACTTACACTATTTAATTGGGTTACAACTGGGATCTCATTTACTTGTAGTAACTTGGATAAAGTTAAAACGAACCAACTAAAAGTGCTAATGCAGTTAAGCCAGTGTCGAGCCTTTTTGAGCCTTCATAACCCGTGCTATACTTGCTAAGTAATTTCCATTACTTACACTTGCTATTATCATCATTTTGGGCAAAATCCCGGACGGGTAACAGATTGGAGTCAGGCTAGTTACGAGGTGGAGTTCCCGGAGGATTTGCCGTACTTCTGAGTTGGCGTTCCCCCAGTCAGAGTCCCTGTGGGATTGCGGCTACGCTTAGAGAGATGTATTAGTCTTCCGCTGTCCATGTATTTCATTTATGCAAAACTCTGATGTATCCGCTACTTTATGTTGAGAATTAAGCATTGTACTCTGATTTTTACCATATTTGCTCGCTATATGTGTCCGTGGACTTCCTGGGCACACATATGGCCACATTCGGGTTTTGTGTAAATCCGGGTGTGACAAGTTGTTTGCATAAAGGTGGATAGCATCTATGCTTTAAGTTAGCCACCACACCAACCTAAAATAATCATGCTTCATGGGAGAATCTACCGGAGGAAGTATCTATGCTAGAACACCCCCATATATATGAATGGCAGCGAACGATAGTATATCATAGAAGTCTATGAGAAAAATCACAGAAATCAGAGTTCTAAGCTCGCAAGAAAATGGAGTAAAAGACATGTAGTAAAAAATAGTGCTTTAACCTGCATGTTGTTCTCCATCAGCGCACTCATGCCGAAGAGCTCGTCGAGGCCAGCCAGCACCGAGCACGACCGGAAGGAGCAGGTTGGAGCTCCCCGTGGTAGTTGCTGAAAACTTGCATAAGGTACAATTTCCATCTCTGGTGTGCATCGGCCACCAGCCAGCCAACCTTGCAAAAAAAATTACGTAGAACTCTGAGGAAAGTCACAGAAATCAGCAGTCCAATGTTGCAACAAAATGGTGTAGAAGCAATGAGGAAAATCATAGAACATCAACACTGGAATTAGACCACAGCAACTGCTGCATTTTTAGGAAAAGGAACAGTTCTGAGTGGAGTGTTTGTGCTTACGAAAAGGAAGGAAAAGCATTTATCATTGACAACTCTTGAACTGGATCATAGACAAGCTAACTGAACCGGATCATAGAGACATATACACATAACAGAACAATATCTCTTATTCATTTTGTCAAGCAACAATCACAAAGTTCAGAAAATTCATGCTAAACCTTGTTTAGTCTGGAAGCATGCCAAAAACAGAAAAAAATCATCACGAGATGCAAACAAGTAGCACATTAATGCAAACAACATATTGGTTTTTATGCAACAAACAGATGGGAATACAAAAAAAAAGAATAAAAAGGTCATAGGTGGCTCAGGTGCTCCGCGCTAATCACGTACCGCCGCTGCGAGCAGCCCACGAACACCACCGCTCCGCCGGCAGACACCGCCGCATCATCGTCGGCCAAATCATACATCAACTTAGCTTCAAAGGTGTACATACATCAACCGAGGTTCATATGTATGATTTTCATGATAATAATAGCGTAGGAAATATACCAGAAAGGCATAGAAACTTGAAATTTCTATCGGTTGGTTCAATTGTTCAAACATTCAATTCAGTTCAGTATAGATAGTTCTCTGATCCATTCATAGAAACACCAGCGTAAAATCATAGAAACCTGGCAAAATGCTATGATTTTTCCATCAAAATAAATGGCATAGAAACCTAGCACATATTCATAAAACATAGACAAATCCAGCACATATTCATAAGCATCATGGGAGAATCTAGTGGAGGAAGTATCTATGCTAGAACATACACATAGAATCTAGTAGCAGACTGCAGTTTTTTCCCTCACAGTGGAATAGTTCTCTGATCCATTCATAGAAACACCGCGCAAAATCATAGAAACCTGACAAGATGCTATGATTTTTCCATCAAAATAAGTGGCATAGAAACCTAGCACATATTCATAAAAACATAGACAAGTCCAACACATGTTCATAAAAACAAGGCTAGATCCACATTTATTTTTGTTATGCAGGCTCATGCATAGAAACAATGAAAAAAATCATAGAAAACAAGGACAAATCCAGCATTTGAATAAGAATGTTAATAATATTTATGCTTGCAAAACAGGTCTCATGGCAACTGATTTCCATGTGTCCACTACACGGTTTTCACCAAAAAATATTATAGAAAACAAACAGGAAAGACATAGAAATATCAACTCACGGAATTGGTTCGGAGCAGTAATACTCGCATGAAAAATACTCAACATACACCACCGAGCAACACCCATGCGTCGATCTGCAAGAAAAAAACAAGATGGAACACAAGCAATTTCAATAACCGGATGCGTTGGTGTTGACCGGTGGGACTGGGCCGTGGTGTCCTCACCTGCGAACGCACCAGAGTGAGGAGGACGATGCCGGTCGTCTCTCCCGCGAGTTGCTCCACCATAGTGAGCCTCAGGCTGTGTCCCGAGATCTGCAACAAGAAAAACAAGAAACCGGCCAGCCATGAATCCTTGAGACTAATCTCATATGCAAGAAAGATTAAAAATTTTGTTTTTATTTTCACCGCGGGATGCAAACATGTGAGAGTGATAGAATTTGAGATAAGATCAGTTAGTAGTGGCCCGTGCAGTTAGGCGCGGTGACCACGTCGTGCGCGATGATGCGCCACTCATGCAGGGCATGTCCTGCTTAACCGGATCATGGATCTAGGAATGTAACATGTAATCATTCTTGTCTATAAATAGAACAAGACCCCAACGAGGGTCAGTGCGTTTGGCAATTTTTTCATGGTACCCAGAGCCAACTGATCCACAATCAGCGCTTCAGCCATGTTCAGCACCCCCCGATCCGCAACCTCCAACACTTCCGCATCCATTCAATTAAGCGCCATGCCTACGCCCTCGATCAGTCATATAATCAACATCAAGCTCACGCAGGACAATTACCTGCTCTGGTTGACCCAGATCTTGCCGTACCTCAAAAGCCAAGGCTTCGTCGGCTTTGTCGATGGCTCGTTGCCTGCTCTGCCGCAAACCATCACGGTCGAGCCAAGCACGGAGAATGGCGGCAGAAGAATCGGCGTCAACCCGGAGTACACCAGCTGGTACCACCAGGATTAGCTCGTCCTCGGCATACTGATCTCCCTCAGCGAGGAAATCCTCTCCTCAATGGTGGGAATCACCACCGCTCGCGGCGCCTGGAGCACGCTGGAGAAGATGTTCGCGTCAAGCTCACGCGCACGGGTCATGCAGATCCGCATGCAGCTGGCCACAATCCAGAAGAATGATCTCAGCATCCCAGACTACTACCGCAAGGTCAAGCGTCTAGGTGATACGCTCGCCGCCATCGGCAAGCGCGTTGAAGAGGAAGAGCTGATCTCCTACATGCTGCGCGGTCTCGGCCCTGATTACAACTCCCTCATCACAAGCATCACAACACGCAGTGATCCTTACACGATCAGTGATGTGTATGCCCACATGCTTGACTTCGAGAACAGGCAGGACCTCTACAACTCTACTTGTCAGGTATCTGCTAATGCTGTTAATAGGAATTTTGGGCGCGGGGGGGGGGGGGGGGGGGGGGGGGGGGGGCAGTGGCGGCGGGAATGGCCGCGGGCGCGGTGGCTGCAATCAAGGAGGACGCACTGCTCGTCCACCTCAGCGAGCGCCGAACAGCCACGGCGCCAACAACACCAACGGCCCACTATGCCAGGTCTGCACGAAGCCGAACCATGTTGGACGTTCTTCAATTACTGGTTCAAATAGACCTTTATATCTGAATAGCATCCTTTTTGCACCTAAGATCAATAAGCACCTTATCTCTGTTAAGAAACTAGCCGCTGATAACGATGCATTTGTTGAATTTCACCCCAAATATTTTTGTGTAAACGACCAATCAACGAAGAATATCCTCCTCACAGGCAAGTGTAGAAATGGACTCTACGTTCTCCCAGCCAATAATCGTCAAGCTCTCCTGACAGCCAATGTCTCCCAAGATCTTTGGCATCAAAGACTAGGACATCCAGCCACTCTAGTTGTTCTTCGTATTGTTCAGAAAAATAATGTAGTTGTAGATAAAAGTGTTCTTCCTTCTTCAGTGTGTAATGCCTGTCAGTTAGGAAAAGCACATCAGCTTCCCTTTTATCCTTCCACACATGTATCTACTGCTCCTTTACAATTGATTCACACTGATGTTTGGGGACCAGCTCTCCCATCAGCAACTAATTCAAAGTATTATGTTTCTTTCATTGATGACTTCAGTAGATATGTGTGGGTTTATTTTCTGAAATGCAAATCTGAAGTGGAGGCTGTTTTCTTACAATTTCAGAAACATGTAGAACACATGCTAGATGCTAAAATTCGCTCAGTTTAGTCTGATTGGGGGGGGGGGGGGGTGAGTACCATCGTTTGCATAGATATCTCCAAAACACTGGCATTCAGCACCATATTTCCTGCCCACACACACACCAGCAAAATGGTTTAGTAGAGAGGAAGCACAGACACATTGTTGAAACCGACTTAACTCTCCCAGCTCAAGCAAACATGCCCCTTCGTTTTTGGGATGAAGCCTTTAATACAGCTTGCTACTTGATCAACCGCATGCCTAGCCAAACCATCCAAAATGACACACCTATTCATAAGCTCCTCAAAACACAGTCAGATTACTCAATGCTAAAGGTGTTTGGGTGTGCTTGCTGGCCCAACCTGCGTGCTTATAATGATAGGAAGCTGAATTTCAGAACTAAACAGTGTGTTTTCCTAGGATACAGCTCCTCTCACAAGGGCTACAAATGTCTTGATAGGAGTACAGGCAAGATCTATCTCTCTCGGGATGTAATATTTGATGAGTCTGTTTTTCCCTTCTCTTCTCCCCTCTCAACTGATTCAGCTCTCCAACACTCAAATCACCGCACTATTTTACCCACTCTAGCCAAAGCCACTCACTACACTGAAGCTTCACTTCTCGTCTCCGAACCCAGCAACAACCAACACCACACAACACCCAACTGAACCAGTTATTGATGATGTTCACATGAGTAATGAACAGACTAATACTATTGCGGATGCAGAATCTAGTGAAATTGTTGCAGGGTCTCCTGTTGCTGCACAACCATCATCTTCAGCTACTGGTGGTTCAGTTTCAGAGGGGGAAAGTGAAAGTGCTCTAGAAGTTACTCCTAAACCAGAACTAGTGAGACAGCACAAGATGCAAACAAGACTTCGCAACAACATTGTGCATCCCAAAGAGTTCACTGATGGAACACTCAGATATTCAGTACATGCTCGCGGTTTTACAGCTGAAGAAAATCCGACAACAGCTCTGTCTGCCAACAGACCCCCTGCAGTTCCTAAACCAGTGAGCCTTGAAGAAGCTTTGAACAGTCCTGATTGGAAGAAAGCAATGGATGTTGAATACTCAGCACTGCTGAAGAATGAAACCTGGGATTTAGTACCTCCTCAGAAGGGAATAAACCTCATAGATAGCAGATGGGTGTATAAAGTGAAGAGAACAGCAGATGGCAGTGTGGAGAGATTCAAAGCCAGATTAGTTGCAAAGGGCTTCAAGCAAAGACAGGGCATAGATTATTTTGAAACTTATAGTCCTATAGTCAAGCCATAAACTATCAGAGTTATATTGTCACTAGCTGTCAGTGAAGGGTGGAGCATGAGATAGATTGACATTCAAAATGCTTTCTTGCATGGAATCTTAGAAGAGGAGGTGTATATGAAACAACCCCCAGGTTATGAAGATACAAGCAAGCCTTCACATTACATTTGTCGTCTCAAGAAAGCCTTGTATGGACTGAAACAGGCTCCAAAGGCTTGGCATTCTAGATTGACAAGTAAGTTGTAGAATCTGGGATTCAGAGGATCAGTAGCAGATGCCTCTTTATTTGTGATCAAAGAGGGGGACATAACAATCTACATGTTGATCTATGTGGATGACATCATAATAGTGAGCTCCTCTAATAAGGCCACTGACAAATTGATTCAGAACCTGAACAAAGACTTTGCAGTCAAGGATTTGGGGCCACTGGAATATTTTCTGGGAGTTGAAGTAAAACCACACGGAGATGGTATTCTGCTCTCACAGAAAAGGTATGCACTGGATCTTATGAAGAAAGCAAATATGGAAAAATACAAACCCATATCCACTCCAATGTCCTCTTCTGAAAGGCTATCAAAGGATCATGGCACCTTGCTGTCTGGAGAAGAACAGTTCAGATATAGGAGCATTGTTGGGGGCCTACAATACCTGACTCTCACCAAGCCTTATCTGTCATTTGCAGTCAATAAAGTATGCCAGTTCATTCAATCTCCAACTACTGTGCACTGGGTTGCAGTTAAAAGAATACTCAGGTTTGTCAAAGGAACTGTCGATGAAGGTCTAAAGATTCAGAGATCAAGAAATGTCTTACTGTTAGGGTTCTTTGATGCCGATTGGGCAGGATGCCCAGACGATCGAAGGTCAACAAGTGGCTTTGCAGTATTTCTAGGGACAAACTTAGTGTCCTGGAGCTCTCGAAAACAAGCCACCGTTTCAAGATCAAGCACTGAGGCTGAGTACAAAGCAATCGCAAATGTGACAGTTGAAATCATCTGGATTCAGTCGTTATTGACAGAACTTGGTGTATTCTTACGTGATCGGCCTCGACTCTGGTGTGATAATCTCGGAGCAACATATCTAACGACGAATCCAATGTTCCATGCAAGAACAAAACACATCGAGGTCGACTTCCATTTTGTCAGAGAGCAAGTGGCGCGAAAAGCAATGGAGGTTCGGTTCATTTCATCAAAGGACCAGGTTGCAGACATTCTGACGAAACCGCTGTCAAGAGCTCCTTTTTGCAGTTAATAGTCGCAATCTCAACATCCAAAGATCTCGTTGTGATTGAGGGGGACTGATAGAATTTGAGATAAGATCAGTTAGTAGTGGCCCGTGCAGTTAAGCGCGGTGACCACGTCGTGCGCGAGGATGCGCCTGCTTAATCGGATCATGGATCTAGGAATGTAACGTGTAATCATTCTTGTCTATAAATAGAACAAGACCCCAATGAGGGTCAGTGCGTTTGGCAATTTTTTCAGAGAGAATATATCCTGCACAAACCTTAACCTAGGGAGGAGGCGTCGCAGGAGTGCAGCTATGAGATCCACAAGAGCCGGAGCCGGAGGCCGTTGTAGCCGTGCATTCTGCCGCCAGGACACGATGACGAGGGGAGGAAGCAGCCAGAACCGCCGGTCCTCCGAGCCGCCGCCGATGTTCCCCATATCCACTTGTCAAGTGGGCATCGTACGATCAGTGCCCAGATATGGACATCCTGGCTGCCGCCGCGGCCGTTCCACATAGCCTCGCCGTTGTCGAGCGTGCGGGGAGGGAGCCCACCGCGGTGGAGGGACAACCGGGTGCGGTTCACCGTAAGGTCGTTGCCACTAAGCTTCTAGCTGCGATGCTGCTGATCACCAAAGCAAGAATCAATTTTTTTGGAACTAAATTCACACGGAGCAGCAAGGATCTGAAGGCCATCTACGATCTAAATCACAGGACAATCAAGCAACAGCCAAAAAAATAATCTCTTGTTCACGAATTACCTCAACTAGCTTCGCCCCTGTCACCGATAGAGGAGGGGTCCTCCTCTCCCCGCGCTGCTATCTCCATCATAGATCTTCTCGCTCGCGGTTCACTGGGGCTGCAGGCTTGCAGGTTGACGAGGCCCTAGACTCACCGTGGCCCCTCGGATCTGCTGTCTCCTCTGCGGTAGACTGGTCCAGCGGCTTGACGGAAGAGGATGTGGAGCTCGGTCATGCCGGCATTTGACGACCACTGCCGCACATCCGGTCGCGACGGCCCCACATCTACTTGGTGGGGAAGGGGGCAGGACTCCGGGACGGCCCTACGCTCACCATCGCTGGTGTGAGAGGCCACTGCCGCCGCCGCTGCCTAGCTCCGAGGTATGCCGGCCGTGCCATGGCCGGCATGGGGTGAGGGAGAGGAGACAGATTTGAAATGATTCGAAAGAGTGGATGAGAGTGTATGGGATTCAATGGGAAAACTAACTATTCGTCGTGAAAGCCACTTCTTCGAATGGAATTTTTAGAATGGCACATACAGATTTGTCACTTTTAGAAAGCACAACTCCCACATACGTCATTTTTGCTGAGTTGGCACGCCACGTGTGGCAGCCAGCGTGGAGAGGTAATGCGAAAGGTCAGATTTGCCCCCGTGTGTTCCGTGGGTTAGCCATACATTCTTCTCTCTTGTCTATGACGAGTGGGCTCCGCATGTCGGGATCATCTTCAACCTCCCCTCCGTCGCATCCCTCCTCAATCGCCGGTTAGTGATCTAGCTTCGGCCATCCTCCCCAACGTCAATCAGGCCTCCGCGCTGGCACACCCTGCCCGCCCCACACCCTGCCGCACCGGCCGACCGGCGCCCTCGCCAGCCATGTCGCACAGGGTCCCGACGAGCACGAACCTCCCCATGGTCGCCACCACGGCGGCACTCGGCTCCTCCCGCAGCCGCCGTCCTTATGACCAGCCGCAACACCAAGGCCAACTTCCCCGTGCCCAGGACCACCACCGGGGAGCTCGCCCCCGTCATGCTCGCCGGCGGCGGCTCGTCCTCCTCCGCCGCGACCTCCTCTGCCGGCAACGGCGGCAACAGCCTGTCGCGGATCCTCAGCGCCAAGCTCTGCAAGTGCTGCAAGACGTCGTCATCGTCGCTCACCTGCCTACTGGAGGGACTCACTGAGCTCGAGGTTCATGACCTGCAGTAGCGCGTTCTCGGCTTGCATGGCGGTGCACAGACGCTGGACGTCGTGGGCGGGGGTGGCCATGGCGTCGTTCCGAGCGCAGCGCGGCCACCTTCGCCGTCAGGTCATCCAGCTGTCGGTGGCCGGTTGTTTCCGTGTGTGGAAGGGGAGAGAGAGGAAGGAGAAGAGAGAGAGCGTGAGGAAGGAGACGGCGGGAAGTTGAGGATGGATCTGACAGGGGGTCCCACGCGTAAGTGGCTGGAGGGAGGAGAATTGGATGGCTAAGACAAGAAAAACGGGGGTACTTTGGGCATTTCACACTCTCCATCCACGCTGTCATGCGGACGCGGCGTGCCAACTCAGCAAAAATGGCGAATGTGGGAGTGGTGCTTTCTAAGAGTGGCAAGTCTGTAGGTGCCATTCTAAAAGTCCCATTTGAAGAAGTGGCTTTCGTAAGGATGGCAAATAGTTAATTATCCCAGATTCAATAATATATTGCCTAGTCATGGGGCCTACGTGGATGACGGCAATGGGTGATCACGGGGCGTGGATGGCTCGTCAAACGGGGAGGCACGTGGCCAGGCTTGTTGGTTGGGTTGCACCGATTGTTGGAAAGGTGGCCGGGGCTTCCATTTGTTATGGGAAGTCCTATAATACCTCTCTCTATACTCTCTCCATATCGATAAAGGAAGACGTTTAGGACAAAGTTTGAGTCAAACTTTAGAAATATAAATCATGAATAACTTTTAAGTTGTTGAGTTTGAAATTGTAAAAGTTATATTAATAGATTTATTTTGAAAAATACTTTCATAAAAGTATACATGTATCACTTTTTGACAAATATTTTTATAGAAAAATAAGTCAAAGTTGTGTTTTAAAGACCGTGTCACTGTCCTAAACAACTTTCTTTACCAGCACGGAGGGAGTATATATATATGGACATTGGGGTTGCCACCTGAAGGGACAGTCCCCTTCGGAGAGGGCCTTTCATTTGTGTAACTACACTATTGATCATAAATATATTATTCTAATATATTTTCATAACACTCCCCCTTGATCAATTGCTTCATGTAAATGTTCTTTATTCGTAGATTGTTGCATAGGAAAAACATCTCTAAAACTTTGTTAGAAAAATACGTGGAGAAACCACGTGATATTTGATGGAAGACCATCATATGGGTAAAATTCCTCCAAAGCCAGGGAAAAACTTGAGGAGAAATATAGATATGTCATAGGAAAAACTTCTTAAAACCCTTGAGGGAAAAATATAGAAGAAAATGCTATTGACATATATAACTGCTTGCTAATGCATATTGCCTTATTAAAAACCTTGTGAGAAAAACCTTGATAGGAAAACTCATTAGGAAAAGAGTGCAATATTCTATAATCAGAAGATTATGTATAGGTTATCTAAGAGGATTCACTCCCCCTGATGCTTGCAAATCTTTGAGTCGTCTCATACCTATTGCAAAGACATATTTCTGAAATAATGATGTAGGTAGGGACTCTATGAAAAAATCAACAAGATTATCGCATGACTTGGTTTACAAGATTTTGATCTCCCCATTTTTTTTTGCAATTCATCGGGATAAAATAATTTAGGGGGAATGTGCTTTGTGATATTGCTCTTTATATAACTTGCATTCATCTAAGCAATATAAAGCATAATTTTCTTCATAGATAATTGTTGGTTGCGCGATTGAACCAATACAACATGACTATTGTATATGATTTATTATTCTACGAAGCCATACACATTCATGTGATTCTTCATATAATGCAATTATTTCAGAATGATTTGTCGATGTTGCTACAAGAGTCTGTTTTGATGACTTCCATGATATAGTCGTTCCACAATGTAAGAATACAAAACATGTCTGAGATCTGGCATTATAGGGATCAGATAAATAGCCAGCATCGGTATATCCAGTTAAATATTTATCTTGGTCAAATCTGTAGAATAAACCAAGATCTATATCGGAAGATATTCTTAACTCCCGAACAATGGAATTTTGTTGGTGCAGCGTTATGTCTAGCTAGTAAATTTACCGCAAATGCAATGTCAGACCTTGTGCAATTTGTGATATACATAAGCGCTCCAATGGCACTGAGATATTCATATCGAGATCGAACGACCATAGGTGTCTTTGATAGATAAGATTTATCAATATTGAATTTTTGCAGAATTTTCATGATATATGCAGACTGATGTATTAAAATACCTGTAGGGAAGTACTCAAGTTGTAAAACTAAGCAAAATTTGGTTTGACCCAAATCTTTCATTTCGAATTCCGTCTTAAGATGTTTGTGTGCTTCATCTATATCCTGTGTATTCTCAATGATATTGAGATCATCAACATACACAGATATAATACAAAATCTGGTTAATGATTTCTTGATGAAAACACATGGACAATAATCGTTATTGGAATAACCCTTCTATGGAAGGAATTCCTTTAGTCGGTTGTACCACATTCTTCCCAACTGCTTCAAGCCGTATAATGACATCTGAGGCTTTACACAATACATGTTGTGAGAGTGATTCTTGTTCGGAATATCAAGCCCTTCAGTAACTTTCATATAGATATCTGAATCAAGTGACCCATAAAGATATGCACCATGAGATGCACGGATAGACCTTTCTGTACTTCCAATGATATTAAATATCGAAATGTTATACCACTCATAACTGGAGAGTATGTTTCATCGAAATCGATGCCATGTCTCTGCGTGAACCCTTGTGCTACAAGCCTCGCTTTGTATCTCACCACCTCGTTGTTTTCATTCCTTTTATGGACGAAAACCCACTTTGATCCCACTTGAAAAATGTTTCGGTGAATACCTCTCATTTTTTGAGCGAGAGCAATTCTGCCTTGATTGCTTACTTCCATTTGATTTAGTCGGAGCATTTGATGCATTTTGCCATGGCCTTAGGTTCTGGATCAGGTTGAAGGTCATTTTCAATCTTGGAGGAGAAATTAATGTCAACAATTGTAGTCTTTTTGTTGAATGATTCTTCAGAATCAATATAGTTGGTGGAAATTCCATTTACCCTTTTGTGACTCTTCATGATTTCCCAATATGTCAGAGTCAGGGTCTTCCGATGTCCCACTTGTTCTGGGTATGTGATGTATTTGTTGAACATCCATATTATTTGGAGTTTCAATATCAATTGGTGTCTATCAACTTGATGTTGATTTGCATTTACCGCTTTGGAAGTGACCTTCCTTGGTTTCCGTGGAGGCTTTTGTACCTTATCCTTTACAATGGGTTTTTGTACAGCCTTATCCTTTGCAGTTGTACCTCTCCCCCTCTTCTTTGAATTGGGAGATTCTGAGTAGGAATTGCTACCCTTTCTAGTACATTGACTGCAGGATTATATGATTTTGTGACACATTTGTATCGGCAAATGCTTTTGGTAGATTATTTGCAATGCTTTGCAAATGTATAATTTTCTAAACTTCATGTTCAGATTCTATAGTACGTGGATCATAGGACTGAATATCAGTGGCATTCAAGTTTATTTCAAGTCTTTTTGTTTAGTATGTATTGTCTCCCCCTAATGCTGGGAAATTGTCCTCATCGAAGATGAATTAGTGTACCAGGTAGTAAATAAGTCCCCTGTAAGAGGCTCGAGGTATTTGATGATTGACGGTGATTTATACCCCACATATATCCCCATTTTTCTATGAGGGGCCATTGATGTACGCTGCGGTGGTGAAATCTGCACGTATATAGCACAAACAAATTTTGGAGATGGGAAATACTTGGTTGATTTCCACGTACTAACTGCAACGGGGAAGCCGTATGATATGCGGTAGGTATGATTTGAATCAGATCAGCAGCGTGTAAGACCGCATGACCCCAACATGATGTTGGTAATTTGTAATTCTGTAATAATGATTTAGCAATTAATTTTATTCTCTTGATAAGACATTCGTCTAATCCATTTTGTGTATGTACATAAGGTACATAATGTTCCACAATAATGCCTAAAGCCATCCAATAGTCATTCAAGACATTTGAGGAAAACTCAGCAGCATTGTCCATCCTGATGGATGTATTGAATTTTTTGGATAATTTGCTCTTAATTTGATAATTTGAGCAATGAACCATGCAAAAGCATGGTTTCTTGTGGACAATAAACACACATGGGACCATCTAGTAGATGCATCAATAAGTACCATGAAGTCCTAAATGACCCAGTTAATGGATGAATAAGACCACAAATATCACCTTGAATGCGTTCAAGAAATTGTAGTGGTTCAGCCTTGATCTTAGGATAAGAGGATCTTAAGATTAATTTCCCCATTGCATATGTGGTGCAAATAAAATCTGAAGGTTTGGGAAATTTTGATGTATGCATATGATGACTAATTGAATTGCTGATAATTTTTCGCATTATCCCAACTCTTGGATGACCTAGGCGATCATGCCAAGTCTTGAAGATATCAATATTCTAAAAAATAATCTTATATGCAACATGTTGTACAGGTTTGATGTATTTGTAATACAATCCAGAGGATAATGAAGGAATTTTCATCATTGTTGTCATTATGAGTTAAAATATGGAAACCGTTACAACGGATATCTTTATAACTCAATAGAGAACAAGTGGAATCAGGATACATGAGTGCATCCTCAATTTCCAACTTAGACCCATAGGAAGAATTAATGTGGCTCAACCTGAACCCACCATCACAACATCGCGACCATCAATAGTTGTGACATTTCCTTTACTCTTGGTGAGAGTTTGGAAATATTTAATTTCCCTAAGTATTGTATTAGTGGTACCACTGTCTACTAAACAAATTTGCTCCTCCATTTCGATTGTACTCGTAGTATAATCTAAAATGAGTAAATTAAATATATCAAGAATTTGACTCATTAGATTATATATATAACCACACATACTATGTTAATTAAGTATCATATGTCTTACAATACTTATGACAACAAATATTTACAACACAACATAATGTTTCACAAATATAACTTAGGTAACTAATTCTTGTTGGGGATGATGGAGACTAGATGATGTCTCCAAACATGTCGTTGGATTGAAATTCCACAAGGATGTCGTCAGTGCTGAACAAGTTGTCCGACTACGATAGGATCACCTCATTGTCGTGTTCTGTGGGAACATAAGTGGAGCAACCGGTTTCAGTAGGTTAAGTACTGAAGTTGTTAGGTTTAGTCCCACATCAAAAATTGATGATATGGGAGCACAACATATAAGGAGGGGGCAGCCCTCACCTATTGGACTAGTCTTTTGGGTTGAGTTAGGCCTGAGCCTTGGTTGGTTGTTGCACCATTGGACCTGGGCTTGATGTGGCGCTGGCTCGTGGGTATACTTCCTGGGTCGAATTTCGTTACGCTTTTATAACAAGTGGTATCAGATTCGAAGGTCGTGAAACCTGAAAAAAATCTCTATGGTCACATTGTGATGGGGGAGCCCATGAACGTCTTCATAGGGTCACACTGGGCATTGTGACTCAAGAACGTCTCTGTAGTGTCACACTAAGTGTTGTGACTGGATAGTTGGACTTAGGGTATGTGATAACATCTTCTGGAAGATCACATGGATTGTTTGTGATGGAAGAATTGGGCCTAATGTGTGACGAGGGATATTATTACGTTTAGTCCCACATCAAAAATTTGATGATAAGGGAGCACAACATATAAGGAGGGGGCAGCCCTCACCTATTGGACTAGTCTTTTGGGTTGAGTTAGGCCTGAGCCTTGGTTGGTTGTTGCTCCATTGGACCTAGGCTTGATTTGGCGCTGGCTCGTGGGTATACTTCCCGGGTCGAATTCCGTTGTGTTTTTATAATAGAAGTGAGCTTCATACTTGTCCCCTTGAACTTGTTTGCTAGCAAATTTCTGGTACAAGTTTACCAAATGTTTGGAAGTATGGTACTTTCCGGTGACGTGGTTGTGACAACCCCACATTTGACAAACTTGAGAGTTGTCATTATGATTATTTTTTAAAGTGTCCTTGCCCTTGTTTGCACCCTTGTTTTTCTGATAATTCTGCTTCTTCCATTTCCCCTTAAAATTCTTGTTGAATTTCTTGCCACCAAACTTTTGCTTTTTGTTCTGAACATTGAAATGTACTTCAGGAACAGGAGCTGAGTAAATCATGTATTAAATCAAAATATTTGGCATAGTTGTGGCGACGGTATTGTTGTTGCAATAGCTTATTTGAAGGGAGAAATGTAGACAAAGTCTTTTCAATCTTTTTTGCTTCTTCCAAATGTTGATTGTAGAATTCAAGCTTGGAACAAATCTTATGAACATCATAATTGTATTCTGCAAAAGATTTGAAATCCATTAGAATTATGGCTTGTTGTTGATTATAGCATTATTTGAGTGCAACCCAAAGATTCCTAGGATTTTCTTCCATCATATATTCAGTCTTGATATCAGAATGAATATGATGCCTTAGAAAATACAAGGTTGTAAATTTGGTGTCTTCTGCAACAGGGGCTGCTGCATTAGGTTCATTGATTTTAGCAATGATACCCTTTGCTTTGAGCATGATTTTTACATCCATAGATCAGCTAGATAGTTGCTATCATCTGCTGCAAGTTCAGTGAAATCTTACTTGACTAGATGAGTCATTTTCCTACACAAGAGATCATGTATGGAATTAATTTACTATTGTAAATTAAGTTGTGTTGTATGTATGCAAAATATTGAATGTAAGATGTTTGTTACAATAAAAATTAAGTTAAAGGATAATACGTAGTGTAACTGCTTACAATATTATTTTAATTCCTATAGGAATAAGTGACTTGATAGTCATATGTTCATTTATATGAATTTTGGATACACACGATGAAGGTAGTAATCAAAAGATATAGACCTCTCAGTGATGAGCAAATAAATTGCTGCCCAAAAGTCTGGATTTCAGGGCCAATGAGTTCAAAATAACTTATCGCAGCCAGTACCTAAGTCGCATCACCTTGTGTTGGTCCAAAAATCATATTTAATATTCCTTAATTTAGATTTTTGCATGATTTAACCCATTAAGTTAATGCCAAAATGTATAAATAAAATAATGGCATATGAAAATATTATTCCGAAAGTATAATGTGTCAAACCAATGCAAGATCTGAGGATCAAATAATTATGAGTTCCTGTGGTAATCATAGCATCCATAGTACATTGGTTCAAATATATGAGGATATTACATGACAACACATACACATATGCACAGAACAATACAATACTCTAAATATTCATAACTGAAATATTCTAAATAGGTAGGTAAATTGAAGTTTGGGGGACTTCTAAATAAATTCAGAGGAAAAGAAGGGAGCAATCTGTCCTGTGGGAAGTTATTTTTCTTTCCTCTTCAGCCCACACGAGCCAAGCCGGTGGCCTGCGTAGTGCCATGGGCGCACAGCCCAGCGTGCGCGTGAAGCGCGGCTCAGCGCGAAAGCGCTTGTGCGCAGCCAAGCCAGGGGCCTGCGGGCGCCACCGGGATGCCTTCTGTGTGGCACACGAGCGCGGCTCATGGCCTGCGGGGCGCCTTGCCACAACCCATGGCGTGGCCCATTGCGGCCGGCCGGCCGGTGGCATGGTTTGGCTTGCCCGTCGGGAGCTGTGGCCCGTATAAGTTGGGGGGGGGGGTCGCCAGTAAGGGTAACCGCTCCCCCCGTTGCGCCGCCGCCTTGCGCCGATGAGGGGCTCCGCTTGCTCCTGGATGCGCCGCGGGCGCAAGGGCGCTGGCCAGCATTGGGCCGCCACTACGCGTTGATGCGCTGCTGGCGCTAGCGTCGTGCGCGCCACCGGGCCCCTTATTTCTCCATTGTTCTCGCCTCACACTCCCCTATGCCGGCATGTACCGGCCACCGGATTGCGCCGGCTAATAGTTTGTGGAGAGGCCTAGGGCGACGCGGCTTGAGGGTCCAGCCAGCGGGGTTTCTACCACCGTCGATGCAGGCATCGATGGCGCTGCTGCCTAGGCGGCCATCACTGGCGGCAATGCTCCTCAGCACGAGGTGTCTTCATCGGTGAAGAACAGCGGGCCTCGCAATGCGCAGCCCGTGTGCCGACAACGAAACCGGGGCTCACAGAAAGGACCAACACTAGGACTAGAGGAGGGGGGTGAATAGGTCTGTTAAGAAATTCTGCAAAAATTCTTTCAAAAACTGTCAGATGTCGGATGATCCGACACAATCTAGGATCTTTCGGCCAGGAAGATCCGACACTGTGTAGGATCTTCCGACGGGGTATGAAACTTACTTCATGATTTGAATTCCATTGACCTTTTGATGGTACTACTTGAATAGAAAGTTGACAAATAATGCAAATAACCTTCTAAATATGATCAACACAAGCATATGACACTTAACAAGTAGATCGGGACAAATCGAGCAAGAAAAATGAGAAATACAAATGAGACACAGAGACAAAGGATTTACTTCCGAAGTTCACTCCACAAAGGAGCTACGTCTCCATTGAGATGCTCACAAGGAGCCGGGCTGTAACACTAGCCCCAAGTCTCCCTCAATCAACCACAAAGGAGGATCGAGTTACTTACTATTGACTCTCACAAAGAGAGGGGTAATACAAACTTCCGGGGCTCAAACCACAAACGAATGGGAGCTCACTGACACCTCTAACCGTCTAGGAGCAAAGCTCCAAGAGTAACAAACACGAATCGATGAATCAAAGTTGCTTCAAGTGTTTGAGAGATGAACAAGTGAGGGCTCAAAGTAAGCACTAGTTTCACACCACCAATCTTCTCTCTCACTCAAACCCTAGATGAATCCACAAGATTTGGCTCAAGAAGGGTGAGGGGGAGAGTATTGAATGCTCTAGAGAGTGCTTGTCTCGAGTTAGGTCAACAGCAAATGAAAAGGGGGGGTGAAGGGGTATAAATACCAACAACCTAAAATATGACCGTTATGTGCTCTGCGAAGAGGTATCGGATCTTTCGACTGTGGGTCGGATCTTCTGGCAAGTAACAGATCATTGTTAGAAAACCCCAGAAAACTTCCCAGCTTCGGATCTTCCGGTAGGCCTCGGATCATCCGACCCAGAATACTCAAGACACAGCCGGCCGGAACTTCCGGTCGGATCATCCGGCATAGGGTCGGAACATGCACACAGGATACTCACGAGGGCTGAAAACTGGCTAAGTCCCGAAAGATCCAACACAGTGTAGGATCTTCCGATGGAAGTTCCGATGCCAGGACCGGATCTTCCGATGTGAGAAAACTCAAACCGAGCGCGCATGAACTTCTGGTCGGATCTTCCGGCCTAAGTTCCGACCACACAGAAAACTGTGAATGTGACTTTGTGTGTCTCTCATGAGGATTTTCATCTCAAGCAAAGCACTTAGTGTCGGTGTTTGGAAATTGTGGCCCCGACACCAACCAGAAATGCATTGTGTTCCCACCCCTGATGGTTGATACAGAAGGTAATGCAAAGACACAAGATTATCCTAGTTCTGGTCACAAGACTGTACGTCCAGCAAGGAAGGTGTGTGCAATGTATTATCCTACACCGGACTGCGAGTAGTAGGGGATAGAAGCAGGTTGGGAGAAGAGGCAAAGCCCCCAAGTCCCAGATGATGATGATGATGATGATTGAGGCAGAGTGCCAATATCGTGGAGTGTGGAGTGTGTTGGTCGTTTCTCGTACAGTGGCTGCGTGTTCGCACAGCGCCGGGGATGGTCGCATAGTACTCGGGATGGCCCGCCATGCTTCCGCCGTCCTTCCTCCTTATCCTATTACCCGCTCGAGGGTTTTTCTTGCCCGATCGAGGGCTTCAGGACACAGGAGTTGGTAGCACAGGAGCTAGGAGTGACGTGCCCTGTTTGCACAGTGTCAACATGTCCGTACAGAGCCTCGGTTGGCAGCATAGTGACAGGAGTTGGTAGATGCGATGTGGATCGTGCCTGTCAGAGTGGCGTGGTGAGAGATTTGCCTTTTGACTTTGGATGAACAGCGGCGTTAAGCGGCATTAATTGTTTGTCGGGGTAGGGGTCTCGACCGAGGCAGAGCTTTTCCCATTTCGTGGGTTGCTCGAGGCTCGACCCTCAAGCCTCGACCGAGATGGAGTTTTGCGATTCGCTCAAGGGATCGCTTCCCTCGAGCGAGGCAGAGAATGAGGCGCGCGTCGAGGCTCCCGGCGAGGTGCCTCGACTAGGCCATTGACTCTTGTTGGGCCGTGGGCCTTATTTGCTTTCCTCTTTCCTGATATGTGTATGAGTTTGGCAATAGTTAGTGTTTTAACAAGGGTGATTATCTCATGGGTGTGGGTACCCCTAATGATCGCCCCCAATAGTAGCCCCCGAGCCTTTGTTGGAGTAAGGTTTAATCCGACAAAGGCTTGCATCACGGGTGCTTCTGATTAGGGTTTCCTTGAAGAATTCCGCTGGGTGCGCGCTAGCGCACCCGCGGGTATAGCCCCCAAGGTCTTGGAGGAGTGGATATACTCCTGCAAGGGCTATAAGCGTTTCTCGCCCGCGTGAGTTACAACATATTTCGACTTCAAGGAATTCGATCATGTGGCGCGAGGAGCCCCCGAGCCCTGGCCATAGCAAGTTCATGGAACTATAAACCCAACCATGCCGAGGTGGCCAAACCTCTCAAACCACACTTCCGAGGTGTGATCGCATAGGGACGCTATGAGGCTTTTCACATGACACCCTAACAAGACAGTAGCCGTTGGGGTACTACAAGGCGGTGAGACCATAGGCACCGAGATCGACGTACGCCTATGGAGTCACAACATAGGGGAGTCGATGGCGTCCAGAGCACGGGCATCACACTCATCCATGCGCAAAGTGTGGAGTTCCCCATCGCAGGGACTCCCAACACGGGACTGTGCCTAACGAGACATAGCCGACGGATCACCCGCCCTCGGTGGAATCCGGAAACACCCCGTACCTTGCCTCCCACAACGTCGTCGGCCCATCGGTAACCACTAGCAAGCTAGAGACGTACAAGTTACTTGACCAAGACCAGAGCCATAATAGTTCTAGTGGTGGCGACAGGCTCCTGGGTTGCCGCTTTAAGAACCGGACCTTAGGGAGAGACACTAGAGCAAAGCACACAACACATGCTCTAGTTGCCTAAACCATGTTGCTAAAAAGCAAGTTTTATCATTAACATGGAAACAAATATAATTCTATTATAATAGTAAAGCAAATAGTAGAAACAGTACATAAATGGGTCTTAGAAATATTCTACGCTTCACTACGAACACATGAGCGTGAAAATCACACTAATCGGAGCTAAAACGAAAAAGATATGGGTTTTCTAAGTTCTAGGGACCTGCTGACAATTTTAAAAAGGTTCCAGGGGCTTATTTTGAAGAAACCAGGGACCTAAACATAACTATACGTTAAAACCCGAGGGCTAACGCGCAAATATGGCTGACCTGGACCACGGGTTCTATTTTTGAAAAGGGCAGGGGGCTTTCCATAAAATTAAGGACCTACTTGTAAATGTTTTTGAACCGAGGTGGATCGCGGGTTCTAATTCAAATCTTAGAGGGGCCTTTTTGCAAAACGCTCGGTTGACCGGTATCTGGAGGTTTTGACTCGGGGAAGGGGGTGCAAAGGGGCCGTCGGATTTCGATCCTACGGCCCAGATCGAGCCGGGCGAGTCCGGCCGGCGGGAACAGGGGGCTCGCGGCGGCGCCGCTACTGCGTGCGGCGGGGCATCACCGGAGCCGAGGCAATCTCGAGCTCCCGGCTGCCATTTGCGACGTGGCTTGGACCGATGGGTCCAGGGGGCTAGGGCGAGCTCGGCTAGGGGGTTCAAGATGGCCAAAACGCGACGGAGGTGGCTAACGACGACGAGCGGCGGAGGAGTGCCATGCCGAGCGGCGGGGGTGGGGTTTCGGGACGCGGGAAGGCTCGGGAAGATGCTTGGGATGGTCCTTACCTTCGCGCGAAATGAATGGGAGTGTCACGAGGGGCGGAGCAACACCGGCGAGAGGCAATCGTCGGTGGCGGCGCTCCGGGGGGCGGGTGCTTGCGGGGAAGATGCAAGGAGGGAACTTGGGGAGCTCGAGGTGGCTTGGTGGTGATCAAGGGGCTCGGGGTGTGGCTTTTATAGCCCTGGGGGTTGCTCGGGGCCGGGGTGGCACGAACGCCAAGATGGAAGGCGCGGCGGCGGTGTGATCGCCTTCCAAGCGGGGTGGCCGCTTGCCATGCGTGGCGCGCCAGAAAAGGAAGGTGGAGGCCGGGGAAGCTTCGTGGAAACGTCGTTGGGGCCCACGGGCGCGGGGGAGGTCGCAGGGACGCCGGCCGGGGCGGCGCGATTAGCGCCGGGGAGGAGGCGCGTCGGGCGTGGGGGAGGGGAAGATGCTGACAGGCGGGGCCGCGGCGTCAGCGATAGGGAGAGAAGGGAAGGGGGAGGGCGAGCGGGCTCACGGGGCGCGCGGCTGGGCTGGCTCGGCGAGTGGGCAAGGCCCAAGTGGAAGAGGGGAGGGGGATTTTGGCGGGCTGGGCCGAGGGAGAAGAAAGGGAGGGGAGTGCTGGGCTCGGGAGAAGAGTTGGGGGAGCAGGAGCGGCCCGGGAAAGGAGTTGAGGGGGCAAAAGTGGACTCGACATGGTTTAACTTTTCTAGGGCTCAAACAAAGGAAAATCAAATTTGAATTTAAACAGAATTTAAATTCCAATTTAACTTGCCAACAAACAAAACATAGTGCAGCAGCATGAATGCAACAAAAATATTTCTACAACTTATATTTGATTTTAATATTCATAAATAATTCATTTAACCTATTTTAAATATGAACAAATTAAATAAAAGCCAATTAATTACTAAAAATTTTAAATAGGCCATTTTTGGGTGTTACAGACAAGAAGCATAATATAAGCGGCGTTGTTCGGGTTCGGTAAGTTTTGTCTTTTACTCTGGTTCTAGATTCGGTAGGCTTAGACTGAATGTTTGCTTTGATCTTCTACCAGCCGCCCCGGGATGCCGACATCACCCCCGCTAGCACCCACCAAGGCACTAAAGGCGTCGGTGCGCTCCACGCCGCATTCGGCTGTGCCGCCCCCGTCGGGAGTGCCGTCGCCAACGGAGCAGATCGTCGCCCGGTACCAGGCGGCCCTGGTGCAAGGGGTCGCCCATGCGAAGGAGCAGGCGGCGACTGGAGGAGCCCCGGCCGCAGCCAGCGAGGACCGCACCGGGGTGGGGGGTGACCCCAACCCCCCGCACGGAGGAGGCGGCCCCCGGGGTCGAGGGGGTGAGCGAGACCCCCACGCCGATCAATGGCGCAGCGGGGACAGAGCGTGCGGGCCGCACTGGGGATGCGGCTCAGACTATGGCTGCGAGCGGTCGCACGGAGGAGGTGGAGGAAGCGTCAGGGGCGGAGGCCGCGATGGTGGCCCTCCTGACCACCGTCGAGGCCGGCCTCGAGGCGGAGGCGGAGCCGGCTCCGGGTTTCCAGGAGGGGTCCTGGAGTCCCTGGGATGAGAGGACGGTGGAGCCTCTACCCCGCATCGCGGCCCTCGAGGCCTGGCACAATCAATGGCTCAGCCGGCGTGGCATCCCACCCAGCCTGGTGGAGGGCGCAGAGGCTGAGCGGCTCCTTTGGGAGGAGCAGCAGGGTCTGGGGACTGCCGTCCAGCTCGCCCTCAACCAGGTCCTCGACCTCCACCTGGGCAGAGGCCTCGACGTTCACCTAGTACGTGTACTGATCATATATATCGTTGTGTTTATTGTATTCCCCCTTTTCTCTTATTCTTATTCGTTGATGCGCTAAATGGCAGCGCTTGAGGGAGATGACCGGCCAGAGGGTCGCCGAACTCGCTGACGTGCACACCGAGCTGAACCAGTTGAGGGAGGCCCTGGCCTGCGCCATTAGATTGGTTTGCTAGTTTGTTTATTTCATTTATTTCCCATAGAATATTGTTTAGGGTGCTCTGAACTATTTCCCTTCCCAAATATTTTGTTTCCAATCTTAGCTTGATGAATAAATAAAATTAGAGTTGATTGCAAAACGAATAAAATTATTGCTCCGGTTGGTGCATTTGAGACAACCGGAGATAGCACTGTTTAACGAAAAAGATACAGGACGACACAAGAGCAACCCGACACAACGGAGCACGCACCGAGCCACTTCGGCCGAACCAGTCGGTTCGGGCGAATTGGGCAATTCGGCCGAACCCACCAGTTCGGCCGAACCAGCCCGGCTCGTCCCGCTCGCACACCTACACGCTGGTTTGCACTCTTCCCCCTGACCACTTTTTATGTGTTGCCACGTTTCGAAATTTGATCAATCCATGCCTCACATAAACGAAACGTTCTCAGTTTTTCTTTTATACCATGAACTTGGCTATTTCTTATTTCAAACCTAGTTTCTTTTTCCTGTGAAATATTTCATGATAGGACCCCCCTGATCTAGGTTGTTGATGATTGGGATATGTCTCGATAAAACCAACCACTTGTTCACTCCACCATTCGGGAGAATTTAAATTTTGAAAACATAAAACTATACCCTATCCCTTCATCCTGTCCACTACTTGCAACATACACATATGCTTGAGAGTTTATTCCTGGGAAACTTGTTATGGCTAGTACAAAGTCTTGTTGAATTTTGATGTCCCCGGAGATAATCATGTTTGCCCAAGGTTTATTGCAAGTATACTATCATCAGAGTGTAGTAGAAGTCCTCATGCTTTGGTGATACCCTGAAAAAAAGAGAGAAAATAAAGGACTCATGAAAGTCCAAATGAAAAAAAGAGAGAAAGAAAAGAAAAGAAAAAAAAATCCCCAAAAAGGGAAGAGAAAATAAAGGGGTCACAAAGCTGAGGACCGACATGAACTCTTCATCTTTAACTTGCAATCTGACCAATGGCGACGATGAGAAACTCCGGGAAGCAATCTTTGACTCGACAGAAGTATATGACTTGACAAGGCCACCACCTGAGAGACAAAGAAAAACACAAAAGAGAGTGAGTGAAAAGGAGTGACTCCTGAGAGCTGAGAGCATCAGGGATGACGGGACAAGGGTTATTTATTTGCGAAAATCAGAAAAAACCCCGAATGTAGGATGAGCAAGAGGATCTTGTTGTAAGAGCCGTTCCGACTATCAACCGCCCAAGATCTAGGGAATAGCTACTACAAACTCACAAGTATGGAGAAAAGTTTGGAATATTCAATATGTAATTATTCATGTCATGAAAGAACCCTTACCTTAGTCTTGCTCATATTTCAATTTCTTTACTCAGGACGAGCAAAGATCTAAGTTTGGGGGAGCTTGTTGGCGGTCGTTACGGACTGATTTCCGACCTCCAACCGAGTATAAAACAAACACAATGGAATCACACACCATAGATATAGGGATTATTTCTGATCATTTCCACAATTTTTTGTGTTTATGTGATTCCAGGAGGCAGGTTGCCAATGTCGAGGTAAAACCACCCAAAATGGTGCGTTCGGCCGAGTCTCATGACTCGACCGAACACCACCCTCATTCCTGGAGCGTACCAGGACCTAAACACACGTGATTTACCCAGACCCCGGGCATATGTAGACCATCAGGATCAACCTCAGCACAAAGGCGGTGGATCCAAGGGCAGACGGGCACCCGGACCCATTCGGCCGAACTTCTTGGATTCGGTCGAAGCCCAACCGACCCACAACTGACCTGGGGACGAAATCTGGAGCGTTGGAGGCCAAGGCGGTGCAAATGGGTGGTTCGGCCAAACCGACCCCCTTCAGCCGAACCCGGCATCTTCGCTCGAATGGCCCGGAACCGCCCCTGAGGTCCCGTGGCCACTACTCCTTCTTCCACCGCCCTTCCTTGCTATAAAAGGAGGCCTCCAGCACCTGCAAAAGGACACAACACTTGAGATGAGGCATTAGCGAAGCTCTGCCATTTGTATCAATAGAAGATACGGAGAGGGGAGAGGTGAGCGTCCCGGAGAGGAGCCGGAGTGTCAGCCCCTCTTCCCGCTGTACCTCTACGGATGCAGCTCCATTTCGAGTGACATCCAGGTCGTGTCTGGTAACTCTTGTATCTCTTTCTGATTAATTGAGCATTCAGTTCTTACTTTTATATGCTTGCTGGTTCTTTGTTCAATGCTTAGTTGATTGGTATAACTGTATATTGGTTGCATAGCTTTGGTGCTTATCTTCCTATAAGAGATAAGTATTAGTCGACTAGTGTAGGTGCGGTGCCTAGACTTGAGGTTAACTTAGTTTGCCCCCGATTCAATGAACGTGTGGTAGCCGTTAGGTGGTGACAGCCCTATACGGCCTTTGTAATCCATCTCGTTAGTCTCGGCCTATAGGATCCCCCAGTGTGGAGCTGGTGGCACCCCTTCTCATCCCTGTCTGCGTGTCACTGGTGTCCATTGTCCCGAAGCAAGTATCTATCTGTATCCTCTGATCTGCTCGATCAATCAGTAGAGTACCGCTTTCAGACTCGTACCCTCTCTACCCTCCTAGTGCCCTTCCTATCTCTTTGTTGTTGTCATCCACTCCATCCATTCCGTTCATTCCACTCCATCTACCTAGGACAACTTAGTTTATAATTAGTTCAGTTCTCGTTCCTCGTGGAAATCGATACCCTGGAATACTCTTGAGTGAAAGCTACATCGGTATCCGTCCGCTTGCGGTATCCTATCTCTTTGTTGTTGTCATCCACTCCATCCATTCCGTTCATTCCACTCCATCTACCTAGGACAACTTAGTTTAGAATTAGTTCACTTCTCGTTCCTCGTGGAAATTGATACCCTGGAATACTCTTGGGTGAAAGCTACATCGGTATCCGTCCGCTTGCGGATTTATCTGTAGGTCGTAAGGAGTGCCAACAAGTTTTCTGGCGCCATTGCTGGGGAACGGTAGCTGTTCTAATTCTAAACCCAAGTTGACCGTGTATCACACCATCCCATCCACCATATGGATTCCACTCTTACCTTACGCCATTATTCGGCTCCAAAGGGCGATTGTTTGGAGCCACCACCACCATCACATCCTATCCACACACCCGGCTATGAGCTGCGTCCCGACTTCATAGCCATGGTTCGAGAGCAAACGTTCTCAGGAACGAAAGATGAGAGTCCATACTCGTATTTGCGAGAATTTGAGCAGCTTTGTTCATGTCTCGCCATTGCGGGCATGTCACAAGAGACGCTCAAATGGAAGCTATTTCCGTTTCCTTAATGGGAGGAGCGAAGAAATGGTACTATCTATCAGTCGGTAACATGGAGGGGAGTTGGGAACTTCTTAGAGAGAAATTCTGTTTAAATTTCTTCCCAGCTTCCAAGATAGCCATCCTCCGAATCGAAATTCTCACCTTTAAGCAATTAGAGGGAGAATCATTAGGAGCTGCCTGGGCTCATTTAAAGCAAATCTTGGCATCCGGACCAGACCTAAGCTTGCCTGAACCTATTGTTTTGCAACATTTCAGCCTTGGTCTATGTCCTGTAGCCTCCGATTTCTTGAACTCCGCTTCAGGAGGGTCGTTCTCTCACTTGATTCCCAGTGAAGCGAGGGTAATCCTGGATCGTATCCTGGATGATACTCCCTACACTGGAATCTATGATGAACTCCCCGATGAAGAAGAGAAACAGCCTGAACCTGAAGAGCCTACAATCTCACAATCCAAATTCATTAGCTCTCCCATTCCATTGGAACCCGAAGCTCAACTCGAACCACAGCTATATTCTAGCCAAGATTATTATGACTCACTCACTCCCTATGATTTCGATTATGATCTCTTCGAAGACATCGGGAATGCAAAAAGTCTCCCATTGGGACGACGAGTAGAGCATAAGAATCAACCACCCGACAAGGAAGAACTCAAATACCAAAGGGAGAACCTGGAACGTCTCTCTGCAGTCATGAGTCGGGAATGGCTAGAAGAAGCTGAAGCTTCAACTGAGGTTGTCAAATTGCCCAGGAAAATTCGAAGAATATTCTGTGAAATCCTGGGCAGTGATAGAGAAATTGGGTATGACCCAAGCCTCGGGATCAACATCATCTCTAGCTCTCTGGTTCGAGCCCAACTTCCTGATGAACCATGGTCAACATCTCAAAAACAACTAAGGTTCACCTCGGGAAGAATGCTTGATTGTTTAGGGATCTTACGGGTCACACCCGTTAAGGTTAATGACCCTAGATTTTTCTTGGATTTCCATATCTTTGACCTACCCGATGATTCCACCCATTGTATCTTTATCGGTAGGCCAATCATGAACATTCTGGAAAGGGTGTCGAACAATCAGCTAGTAGAACTCAGGGTCGGGAAAGAACTTGTCCCTGTCTCTTATTCTCATTCCTTGAATACTCCAATAGAGGCAGAACCCGATCCTGATCCTATAGAGGAAGTCATGTCAACCTCGTTGACAGACTTAGAGCAACCTATTCCAGAAGAGGATATTCAATTCTTTGCTGAAGAGGAGGAACCTCATCCTCTGATTGAGCTCGATACATCCAAAACTCCAAAACCATCTCCAATCGAGCTTAAACCACTCCCTCCTGGATTAAAGTATGCTTTCCTCTTTGGAAACAAACAAACTCCAGTGATCATTAGTGATAAGCTATCGGATGTAGAAACCCAGTAGCTTCTCACTATCCTGGAGAAGAATCGATTGGTCTTAGGATATTCTCTCCAAGACCAAAAAGGGATTAGTCCAAATCTTTGCACTCATCGAATCCTGATCGATTCTAAGGCAACACCGTCTCGAGAACCTCAGCGACGGTTGAATAATTGTCACACCCGGATTTACACAGAAACCCAAATGCTACTGTATGTGTGCCCAGGAAGTCCACAAACCACATACAACTTACAAATGTGGTAAAACAGAGTACGTATGCTCAAATAAACTAGTTTTGCATCAGAGTTTACCTAAAACACAGCGGAAGACTATTTATTAACTATCTTCACAGGTAGAGCCTCATGTCCACAGGGACACCGACCGGTTGACCTCAGCTCAGAAGTATGGAAATCCTCAGGAAACTCAGTAGCTGTCTCATTCACTCCATCTGGTACCCATCCGGGATCTTGTTGAATAATGGCAATCGTAAGTAATTGTCTTACTTAGCAAGTATAACATGGTGTATGAAGGCTAAAAATAAGGCTTGACACGGCCGAACTGCATTAGCACTTTTAGTTGATTCATTTTATCATTCACCAAGTTACTACAATTAAATGAATCCCAGTTGATAGACCCAATTAAATAAGTATAAGTAATCATTAAACATAAATAGCTTCATCTTCTAATCAAAAAGGATCCAGGCCGCTCGTGACCCTGAGCAAGGCTATCATGATAGATTTACACTCTGCAGAGGTTTCGCCCTTTACCCACCGGTCGCGTAAAAGTTCATAGAACTTTAAACCAAGTCATGCCGAGGTGGCCAAACCTCTTAAACCACACTTCCGAGGTGTGATCGCATAGGGACGCTACGAGGCGTTTCACAAGACACCCTAAAATAACAGTAGCCGTTATGGTACAACCTAGGCAGCATGACCCAAGGCACCGAGATTGACTGACTCCTAGGGCGCTCCGAATAGGAGGGTCAATGGCGTCCGGAGCGTGGCACGAAGGCCAGCAACAAAAATAAATAGCGCAACGTGCGGAGCACGGGACTTTGCCTGACGAGACATAACCGACGGAAAACCCGTCCTCGGTGGATCAAACCATACTCTCACCCATGCTTCCCATAACGCCGTCGGCCTGTCGGTAACTACTGTTAAGATAGAGCCGTACATGTTACTTGTCCAAGACCAGAGCCATTATAGTTCTAGCGGTGGCGACTGGCTCCTGGGTGGCCGCTTTAAGAACCGGTCCTTACGGAGAGACACTAGGGCCAAGCACGAAGCGTACGCCGTAGCTCCCTGATCCATGTTGCTAAAAAGCAAGTTTTACCATAAACATTGAAGTGAACCATTAAGTCAAGATTAACAGTTAAGCAAAGGTGACAGTAGCTGCGCCTAGCAAAGTTCTACCCAAATGCAATAACCCAAGGTGATCAAGGTATAGGATAAACAAAGCTAGGTACAACCTTAATAGGAAGAATTTAGACACATGCATATGCAGTAAATAATGTAAAGGTGTGTTTAGGTAGCAAGAATTGTCCATGCTATACTTGCCTTTATCCAACAGATATACCGCTACTTAGAGTCTTCAACTATTGCTCTTCTAATCTTCAGATCACTCGAACTGTGTTCCTTCTTCTTGAAATCTCTTGACGACGTTTCTCTACTCGCAGCAATCACCGAGCACAACAAGCAGCTAAACAAGCAAACAAACAAGAACAGCTAAGAACAATACACCAATCAATAGAGAAGGCTTTACAAGAACGCACTAAAGGATACGGCTTGGTTCTATGGTCACGTGAGCGCAAGAAACGCTGAAAACAGGGTTACGGTTGAAAATATACAACTATCGAAAGATTTGTATTTTAAAAGAAAACTGTATGCTGAATTATTTTAGTTATGTAAAATCATGTGTATAGGTTATTTCATTGAAATATCCTATGTTAGAATTAATCATTTGTATTTGAATTTTTGAAGTCGGGCTAGAACTAACCATATTTTATTTCTAATTGTTTATGTGGGATTTATACAATTCAACATTTACTTTAGTAAAACAAGCATAGGAGAGAGACTAATCGAATAATAAGATATTTCATGTTTAGCTAGCCAATAGTATATTTTGAACATATTAATGTTGATATTATTCAAATTAATATTTAATTACGAAAGCTCGGAGTGAAAAGCTAGTTAATTATGAAACTCTACTTTGCTTTTAATTAGAAAAGCTAGTTAAATAAACATTGTTCAATTTTAACATTAGTTTGTGAAAACCGAGCTATATCTTAATTGACTTTTATTTATAAAACTCATTGAATACATATTAATAAAATTAAAGCTAGTATGAAAAACCGAGTATTAACCTTGATTATATTTTATTTAGGAAAAGACATTTAAATAACCTTTAATCAATTTAATATTAAATAAAATTTAGAAATACATAACATGTTAATTGACAGTGCTAGATCGTAGATTAGACTGATATGAATCTAACGCAACAAGAATGGGTTGAATCGGAGCTAAAACGTGAATTTTATTGCGAAAACGAAGTTACAGGGACCTATACGTGATTAACTATAGCTTACAAGGACTAGCAAAGAATTAACCCATGAGACAGAGAACAGGGGCCGCGAATAGGTTAAAGGCTAGGGTTAGATCTGTAAAAGAGGCTTGGGTGGGATTTATGTGCAGAGGTGGAAAACTTGCAGGGGGTTTTCTGTTAGATAGACAAGACACAGAATTAGATCTAAAGGTTTACAGGATTTCTCGGGGACCTAATTGAGGAACCATCGTCTTCTTCCTTTAAACAGCGCTAGGCGTCTCGCCGGCGCTCTGGCAGCTTGGATCGCCGACGTTTGGGTGGTCGGGGGCTAAGCGACACGCGCAAGGGAGAGAGGGGAGGCGATGGCGAGTTCGTGGAGGCGCTTACCACGGTGGGGGGGCGAGCTCTGGCGGCCGGATTCTTGCCCGCGGCGGACGACACGGTCGGCGGTGAGCGGCTCTCGTGGTGGAGGCGCCCTGGTGGATGAACGGCGGCGATTCTTGGCGGCGAAGATTCGGCTTGGCGATGCGGACCTCAGGAAGGTGCTCACTGGAGGCCAGGGTGGCTAGCGACGCCGGCGCTCGGGGACGGCCGGTGGTGGCTTGGTCTCCACGTGGGCGACGTGCTCCGGCGACGGGACGACGTCTTGAAGCGGCGGCGAAGCTCCGCCTCGTCGAGGGGAAGCTTATGGGGGTGATGGCTTCCCCCGGTGTGCGGCGAGCGCGGCGAATTGCCGGCAATGGCGGCGGCGGCACTCGGCACAGAGGAGAGGGCGGCGGCGCTGTGCAGGGAACAGAGGGCGGCGGCGGTTGCGGTGGTTGAGAGGCGGCGGTGATCGGTGGCCTATGTAGGGTCGAGGGAGGGCAGCTCGGGTGGCCCCGGTGGGCCTCGGCATGCGTGCCCTGCCCGGGTCGGACTCGTGCCAGAGTCCAGCTCGGTCGGGGGTAGGGGACGACCCTGACACGCGGGTCCCGCGTGTCAGCGGCTACGCGGTTGGTGCGGTGCTGTGGACTGGGCCGCGGGGGATCCGGGCCGAGCGGAGCTGCTGTGTCGGGGCGGGAGGTGGTGGGCCGTCCGAGCGCGCGAGCGGCCGAGGCTGGATCGCGCTGGCGCTGGGCCGATGCCGGCGTTAGCGGGCTGGGCGGTGGGCTCGGCTGGCCGGGCTGGCGCGGGAGCTGGGCTGGCTCGGGAAAAGAAGAAAGTAGGGGAAGGTTGGGTCGAGGAAAGAGTTGAAGGAGCAAAACCAGGCAGGCGAAATAGCTAAGGGGGCAAAAGCGGACTTAGGCCTAAAGAACTTTTCTAGCGCTCAAACAAAGGTGATTCAAACTCGAATTTAAATCAGATTTAAATTCTGTTTAAACTACACACAACCAAAACACATGCGGCAGCATGAATGCAATACACACAACATTTTATTTATATTTCGCAAATATTTTTTTTTAATTACAAATTCCCTGTAAATTAAATAAAGCTTGAAAAAATTTAGAAAATTGAGAAAATTATTGTATTAATTATGTTAAAAATTCACATCCCAAAATTCGAAAATTTTGGGGTGTGACAATAATGCCATGCGAGAGGTCGTTAAAAAGGAAGTTCTCAAACTCCTTCATTTATCCTGTTCCCAATAGTGAACGGTTTAGTCCCGTTCAAGTTGTTCCTAAGAAGGGAGGAATGACGGTTGTGCGCAATGATAAAAATGAGTTTATCCCTCAGCGCACCGTCACTGGGTGGCGTATGTGCATCGATTATCGAAAACTCAACAAAGCCACCAAAAAGGACCATTTCCCCCTTCCGTTCATTGACGAAATGCTTGAATAGCTAGCCAAACACTCCTTTTTCTTCTTCCTTCATGGTTTCTCTGGATATCATCAAATTCCTATCCATCCAGACGACCAGAGTAAAACCACGTTTACATGCCCCTACGGGACGTATGCCTATCGGCGGATGTCCTTTGGGTTATGTAACGCACCCGCATCTTTCCAACGTTGCATGATGTCCATCTTCTCGGATATGATTGAAGAGATTATGGAAGTGTTCATGGACGATTTCTCAGTTTATGGGAAAACCTTCACTGAATGCCTGAAAAATCTAGACAAGGTCCTCCAAAGGTGCGAGGAGAAACACCTCATGCTAAACTGGGAAAATGTCATTTGATGGTACGAGAAGGAATCGTTCTAGGACACCGGGTGTCAGAACGAGGGATTCAGGTAGACAGAGCAAAGATAGAAGTGATTGAGCAACTTCCGCCTCCAACTAATTTTAAGGGGATTCGTAGCTTCCTTGGTCATGCCGGATTCTATAGGCGCTTCATCAAAAACTTTTCCCAGATATCCCGGCCTTTAACCAATCTTTTAGCCAAGGATGACCCCTTCGTCTTTGATGAAGAGTGCTATGCTGCCTTTCACACTCTCAAGAAAGCACTCATTTCTGCTCCCATCATCCAGCCTCCCGACTGGAACATCCCTTTTGAAATCATGTGTGATGCGAGTGATTATGTTGTAGGGGCTGTTTTGGGCCAAACCAAGGATAGGAAGCACTATGCTATCTCTTATGCTAGCAAAACGCTCATTGGCCCCCAGCTCAACTACGCAACCACGGAAAAAAGAACTTTTAGCAGTTGTATTCGCTATAGACTAATTCCGGTCCTACCTAGTTGGGGCCAAGGTCATAGTCTATTCAGATCACGGTGCTTTAAAGTATCTTTTGACCAAAAAGGATGCGAAACCAAGACTCATCCGCTGGGTTCTTCTACTCTAGGAATTTGACATTGAAATAAGAGATAAGAAAGGAGTAGAAAATTCAGTAGCAGACCATTTGTCTCGGATGGAAGTACCCTCGGATCTCCCTATAGATGATTATCTACGGGATGATACGCTCCTTAAGGTCACAGCTTTAGATCCATGGTACGCCAATATAGTGAACTATATGGTGTCGGGGTACGTCCCACCTAGAGAAAACAAGAAACGATTAGCTTATGAGAGCAGACTCCATCTCTGGGACGACCCGTATCTCTTCTGGATTTGTAGCGATGGACTCCTCAGAAGATGCGTACCCGCACCTGAGGCATACAAAATCCTGGAGAGATGCCACTCAGCACCATATGGAGGTCACTATGGTGCGTTCAGAACCAATGCCAAAGTTTGGCAATGTGGTTTCTATTGGCCAGGCATGTACGATGATGCTAAGGCATTTGTCAGGAGATGCCCTCGATGCCAGAAACAGGGGAACATCAACACTAGAGACGCAATGCCGCTCACTAGAAATCTCCAAGTAGAAATCTTTGATGTTTGGGGAGTGGACTTCATGGGTCCTTTCCCGAACTCAGAATGTTGCCAGTTCATTCTAGTGGCGGTAGATTATGTCTCTAAGTGGGTGGAAGCTTTGCCTTGTGTGGCTGCCGACTCTAGGAGCGTGAAACGAATGTTCCATGAAGTTATCTTCCCTCATCAGCGACGACGTCTCTCACTTTATCGATTCGGCCTTCCGTAGGTATCTCTCAAGTTTGGGGGTGCAGCATAATGTAGCTACACCCTATCATCCCCAAACTAGCGGTCAAGCAGAAACTTCAAACAAACAAATCAAAAACATTCTGCAAAAGACCGTAAATGAGATGGGCAAGCAATGGAAGGATAAACTCCCCGATGCACTCTGGGCATACCGCACGGCCTATAAAAAACCCATAGGAATGACTCCATATCAACTAGTCTATGGAAAAACCTGCCACTTACCAATAGAGATGGAGTTTAGAGCTCACTGGGCCATTAGGAAGTGGGGTATGAACCTTCCAGCAACCGGCCTCAAACGGAAAATCCAGCTGGCCGAATTAGATGAAATGAGGGAACGAGCATACCATAGCTCCCGGCTATACAAAGAACGGAACAAGAGATGGCATGACAAAAGGATTAAGGTCAAAGCGTTCAAGCCGGGAGACAAGGTCCTCATCTTCAATTCCCATGTCAAACTTTTTGGTCATGGGAAACTAAGAAGCAAATGGGATGGCCCATTCACAGTGATCAACGCGGCATCCCATGGGGCCGTCACATTGCAAAGTGAGGATGGGAATACCTTCAAGGTTAACGGGCAACGGTTGAAGATCTTCCTGGAACCAGAACCTCCGCCACTCGATGATTTAGATGTTGTCGAGTTCATGGAACTCTGAAACCCGTCTGTGAAATCCGGCCCAAATTCTTCAATTCCAAACCTTTCTGGGCCAAAACCCCCTCAAACCTCAAAACCCGTGACCAAAGGCACGAGACTCGACCTAGCCCGCACTGGACCAATTCGAGCGAATTGGCCAGTTCGCCCGAAGGCTAGGGTTCGGCCGAATCAGGCCCACTGGTCCTCCGTGCGGATATTTGCCTCTGGACTCATCTATAGTTGAGCCTATCCCGAAATCCGCGAGGGAAGCATTGGGAATCTTGTTTTTCGATCAGGAGAAACATCGATAAAAGCCAGGGGGTTTGTGTCGACTCCATCATCCCATCTACAAGCTTCCTTGCCCATACACACAGCCACCATGGCCTCCTCCTACTCCAAAGATACATCTTCAACCAAGGGATCTAGCCTCGCCAGCTGGATCGGCGAGTCTCCCCGACGTGAGCAAGCGTTCCGCGTTGCTGACGTGGAGCTGTCAGGCGATGTGGCAGCGAGGAAGGGCGCATGCCCGCAGCCCTATGAGGCAGTCCAACTCCCCACGCTGCTCTCCGTCAGCGACGTTCAACGCCTTCACACCGCTGAAGGTGATCAAGAAGCCCCCTCGCTCACCATCGCCAGGGCACCCCACTACTGGGCAGCTGCGCCCAAACTTGGCATCCTCCACAAGGGTGCTGGACTTCGCGCTCCCTGCAGTCAAGGAAGTGGGCATGAAGACGCCGGACTATACAACTGATAGTCCGCCCCGTTTCAGCATCAAGGGCGAGCGCACTGAACTGGGACGAGCTCGGACTGATAGAGTCCTCCCAGTCCACTCCTCCGCGGCGGAACCCTAGAGTTCAGCGCCGCAGGCAGCCTCCAACCATCAAGGGGCCGCCAGGAAACATGGAGTTCTCCGATGAGGAGGAGGAGGATGAGGAGGAGAAGCCGCCCACAATAGAGAGCCTGCGGGTGGAGCTGGTACAAGCACGCCAGTGGATAAACCACCTGGAGGAGAAAGTGGCGGAAGCGGAGCTGGCGCGCCTAGAGACGGAGGACAAGATGGAAGTCCTCCGCAAGGGTTTGTGCGCCAAGATCAAGAGGCTTGCCAGAGCCACAGGACACTCGGACCTTTACGACCCACCTGCAGAATAGTGTCCTGCGGTCGTTTCGGTTTTAGATAAGAGCACCGTTAGATTGGTTTGCTAGTTTGTTTATTTCATTTATTTCCTTTAGAATATTGTTTAGGACGCTCTGAACTATTTCCCTTCCCAAATATTTTGTTTCCAGTCTTAGCTTGATGAATAAAAAAAATTAGAGTTGATTTTAAAAAGAATAAAATTATTGCTCCGGTTGGTGCATTTGAGCCAACCGGAGATTGCCCTGTTTAACGAAAAAGATACAGGACGACACAGGAGCAACCCGACACGACGGAGCACGCACTGAGCCACTTCGGCCGAACCAGTCGGTTCGGGCGAATTGGGCAATTCGGCCGAACCAGCCCGGCTCGTCCCGCTCGCACACCTACACGCTGGTTTGCACTCTTCCCCCCTGACCACTTTTTCTGTGTTGCCACGTTTCGAAATTTTGATCAATGCATGCCTCACATAAACGAAACGTTCTCGGTTTTTCTTTTATACCATGAACTTGGCTATTGCTTATTTCAAACCTAGTTTCTTTTTCCTGTGAAATATTTCATGATAGGACCCCCTAATCTAGGTTGTTGATGATTGCGATATGTCTCGATAAAACAAACCACTTGTTCACTCCACCATTCGGGAGAATTTAAATTTTGAAAACATAAAACTATACCCTATCCCTTCATCCTGTCCACTACTTCCAACATACACATATGCTTGAGAGTTTATTCCTGAGAAACTTGTTATGGCTAGTACAAAGTCTTGTTGAATTTTGATGTCCTCGGAGATAATCATGTTTGCCCAAGGTTTATTGCAAGTATACTATCATCATAGTGTAGTAGAAGTCCTCAAGCTTTGGTGATACCCTGAAAAAAAAGAGAGAAAATAAAGGACTCATGAAAAAAAAGAGAGAGAAAGAAAAGAAAAGAAAAAAAATCCCCAAAAAGGGAAGAGAAAAGAAAGGGGTCACAAAGCTGTGGACCGACATGAACTCTTCATCTTTAACTTGCAATCTGACCAAGGGCGATGATGAGAAACTCCGAGAAGCAGTCTTTGACTCGACAGAAGTACATGACTTGACAAGGCCACCACCTAAGAGACAAAGAAAAACACAAAAGAGAGTGAGTGAAAAGGAGTGACTCCAGAGAGCTGAGAGCATCAGGGATGAAGGGACAAGGGTTATTTATTTGCGAAAATCAGAAAAACCCCAAATGTAGGATGAGTAAGAGGATATTGTTGTAAGAGCCGTTCCGACTATCAACCGCCCAAGATCCAGTATGGAGAAAACCCCAAATGTATGCAGAAAAGTTTGGAATATTCAATATGTAATTATTCATGTCATGAAAGAACCCTTACCTTAGTCTTGCTCATATTTCAATTTGTTTACTCGAGACAAATAAAGATCTAAGTTTGGGGGAGCTTGTTGGCGGTCATTACGGACCGATTTCTGACCTCCAACCGAGTATAAAACAAGAACAATGGAATCACACACCATAGATATAGGGATTATTTCTGATCATTTCCACAAGTTTTGGTGTTTATGTGATTCCAGGAGGCAGGTTGCCAATGCCGGGGTAAAACCATAAAAAATGGTGCGTTCGGCCGAGTCTGATGACTCGACCGAACACCACCCTCATTCCCAGAGCGTACCAAGACCCCGGGCATATGTACACCATCAGGATCAACCTCAGCACAAAGTCGGTGGATCCAAGGGCAGACGGGCACCCGGACCTATTTGGCCGAACTTCCAGGATTCGGCTGAAGCCCAACCGACCCACAACCGACCTGGGGACAAAATCTGGAGCGTTGCAGGACGAGGCGGTTCAAATGGGTGGTTCGGCCGAACCGACGCCCTTCGGCCAAACCCGGCATCTTTGCCCGAATGGCCTGGAACCGCCCCTGAGGTCCCGTGGCCACTACTCCTTCTTCCACCGCCATTCCTTGCTATAAAAGGAGGCCTCCAGCACCTGCAAAAGGACACAACACTTGAGATGAGGCATTAGCAAAGCTCTGCCACTTGTATCAATAGAAGATCGGGAGAGAGGAGAGGTAAGCGTCCCGGAGAGGAGCCGGAGTGTCGGCCCCTCTTCCCGCCGTACCTCTACGGATGCGGCTCCGCTTCGAGTGACATCAGGGTCATATCTGGTAACTCTTGTATCTCTTTCTGATTAATTGAGCATTCAGTTCTTACTTTTATATGCTTGTTGGTTCTTCGTTCAATGCTTAGTTGATTGGTATAACTGTATACTGGTTGCTTAGCTTGGGTGCTTATCTTTCTATAAGAGATAAGTATTAGTCGACTAGTGTAGGCGTGGTGCCTAGACTTGAGGTTAACTTAGTTTGCCCCCGATTCAACGAACGTGTGGTAGCCGTTAGGTGGTGACAGCCCTATACGGCCTTTGTAATCCATCTCGTTAGTCTCGGCCTGTAGGATCCCCCAGTGTGGAGCTGGTGGCACCCCTTCTCATCCCTGTCTGCGTGTCACTAGTGTCCATTGTCCCGAAGCAAGTATCTATCTGTATCCTCTGATCTGCTTGATCAATCAGTAGAGTACCGCTTTCAGACTCGTACCCTCTCTACCCTCCTAGTGCCCTTCCTATCTCTTTGTTGTTATCATCCACTCCATCCATTCCATTCATTCCACTCCATCTACCTAGGACAACTTAGTTTAGAATTAGTTCACTTCTCTTTCCTCGTGAAAATCGAAACCCTGGAATACTCCTGGGTGAAAGCTACATCGGTATCCGTCTGCTTGCGGATTTATCTGTAGGTCGTAAGGAGTGCCAACACAAAGCTCGATGGCCACGCTCCAGCAGGAGGCCGACGTCGCGCGGGAAGAGCTGCCGCGCGAGAAGAAGCTGACCGAGGGTAAGTTCACTACCAACTTAACCTTTATTTGAAAAATTGGTTTCGAGACTTATTTGATTTTCCTTTTGGGCTTTCAGAGCTGCGGAAGGTGGCGGAGGAGACTTCCTCGCAGGCGGAGTCCGTCCAAGTGGCCTATTCGAAGGCCCAGGAGGACCTCGAGGCGCTACGGGGCGTAGCCCTTGCCGTCGGCAAGGAGGTCGAGGGGCAGGAAGGCCCCGAGTCTCAGTCGGGCAGCTCGGTGGCCAGCCGCCTAAGATCCTTGGGCCGATGTGTCAACGAGCGCCTGAAGGGCGCTCTCCGGCTCGGCGTTCAGAAGACCCTCAGGGTGATCTTGACACACTTTGTTGTGGACCTCGAGGCAGTGAGCGTCGGGTACGTGGTGGCGGACGACTCAACGACGAAGCTGCGCTAGCAGTCGTGGAAAGCGCTGCCGCCGCCGAGGGTCTTGCCACGAACTTGTCGCAGATCTTCGAGGGCGACCTCCTTCCCAACGCCGAAGACGAAGAGGCCACCGCCCCCAAAGGCACCGAAGACCCCGCTCCCTGTGTAGCCAGGGAAATTTCTGTACTAATTAGATTTTTGTTTTGGAGTGATGTTCCACCAAACAATTTAATGTTTTAAGTGTGCATGTGAGTTTTATTGAATGTCGTTTCTTTATCACATTTTCTCACTGAATTGCAAAGGGCTCGATGAGGAAGATTTCGTCCATAGATTAACTTTAGCGTAGGGTGGCGAGGGGGATGCCGTATCCTTTCAAAGGCGTAGGGGGTCCCTCGACTCGGCTAGCCCTTGGCCTCAGTAGCTCTAGGCCTCGAATTGCCTTTTGACATTTACTGGATACGAACATGATAAAAGAATTTTGAAAGAAAAAACCTTAAAATTGGGACAATTTTAGGAGGGGGTGCCCTCCGAATTAGCCCCCGAGTGTGACTTGGCTTTTTTGAGGGTAAGCCGAGCCTCACTCATTCAAGATCTTTCTTTATTCATCGATTGTTATAAATACAAATGTACATGAATGCTTGGAAACTTAAGGGTAGAAGCGACGTAGCTGTTGAATGTTCCAAGCGTTGGCGAAAACTTTGCCATTCTCGTTCGTGAGCTTGTATGTGCCTAGTTTGAGGACCTCGGCGACGATGTAGGGCCCTTCCCATGGCGGCGTAAGCTTGTGGCATCCTCGATTATCTTGTCGAAGCCTTAGTACCAGGTCCCCCTTGTTGAGGTCTCGACGTCGAACCTTCTGTGCTTGATATCTTCAGAGGGACTGTTGGTACCGTGCTGAATGTAGGAGCGCCACGTCTTGAGCCTCGTCCACTGGATCTAGTGAGTCTTCACGGGCTTGCTTGTTCTGCTCTTCTTGGTAGGTTCTAAGCCTCGGGGACCGATATTCCAGGTCCATGGGGAGGATAGCCTCGACACCATAGACGAGGAAAATTGGGTGAAGCCCGTGGCTCTACTCGGGGTCGTTCTGAGGCTCCAGATTACCGAGGGTAATTCCGATACCCATTTCCCTCCAAATTTGTTCAATTTGTTGAATATTATTGGCTTGAGGCCTTGTAAAATCATGCCGTTGGCACGTTCTACTTGGCCATTCGTCTGTGGATGCTCCATGGCCGACCAATCCACGCAGATATGGTGGTCGTCACAGAATTCCAAGAACTTCTTGCCTGTAAACTGGGTGCCATTATCAGTAATTATGGAATTGGGGACCCCGAACCTGTGAATTATATCCGTGAAGAACTGCACGGCCTGTTCAGATCTGATGCTACTGATGGGTCGAGCCTCGATCCATTTTGAGAACTTGTCGATGGCCACCAGCAGATGTGTGAGGCCTCCAGGCGCTGGTCGCATTGGTCCAACGAGGTCGAGCCCCCACACAACGAACGGCCATGTGATAGGGACGGTTTGCAAGACATGAGACGGGAGGTGGGATTTGCGTGCGTAGAATTGACACCTTTCACAGGTGCGCACGACTTCGTTGGCATCAACGACCGCCGTGGGCCAATTGAAGCCCTGGCGAAACGCATTGCCCACGAGGGTACGGGGCGCCTCGTGGTGGCCGCATATGCCGGAGTGGAGGTCTCGAATGAGCTCCCTTCCCGAGGGGCTGCGCTTATACAATTCCCTATCAATGATGACGAACGACTTGGCCCTTCTTGCGATGCACCGTGCCTTGGTTCAATCTGAGGGTAGCTCCCCTCGGTCGATCCAAGCGATATACTGATCGCGCCAATCTCGAGATGATGGGGCCTCGTCGATCTCCATAACTTCACCCTCGTCCGCCAGGGATATCTTCTGACTCGAGGCTTCGCGTTCCTCTTTCGAGGGTTCCTCGTCCATGGGCTCGATGCCCACAGCCCCCGAGGGTTTGGCCTTCGACGGAGCGTCCGGAGCTTTGGGAGTTGGCTTGAGGTTGATGCTCGGCTCTGCTAAGTCACAGGTGAATACATTCGGTTGAACGGTGATCCAACCTAACACGATCTTGGCCAATTCATCGGCTTCCTCATTGTATTTTTGTGTAATGTGATTGAGCTCGAGGCCATGGAACTTGTCCTCGAGCCGGCGCACCGCTTTGCAGTACGCTTGTTGACGTAAAATCCGCACCTCACGCCAAGCACACAGCAAGCCGAATTAGCTGGCTTCACACGTGGCCCGGGCTTTTGAATCCGGAAGCGTGCCAGTCAGTTTGCCTGAAAACTAACAAAGGGACAAAAACGTTTAGATCAAAACCTGGAACGTGCCGGGTGTGACCAGACAGTTCCATATTTGCGGCGTTGAAGCCAATCTCGAACGACACATAGCTACGGACAAGCTATCTGTCGGCAGTTAAAGCCTCATTCGGCAATCGGCAAGGCACGCAAGGAGCGCACTGCCGAATGCGTGACGTAAGCATGACGAAAGATCGGCTTTCAACCGAATGAACATTGTAGCAGATACTCATAGCCGATTAACGAGAAACAGAACATGATAGATAAATAAAAGGGTGAAACATGATCATAAATTCGTAATAAACAAGGAATGCATAGGCCGAAAGCAGCACCCGTCAAGCATGATAACAAACGAATTAATCCACCGCATGATACAACTCGTTTGAGGTCACACCACCAATCAGATTAGATCAATCCACCGCATGATACAATCTAATCGTGAAAGGCTAAAAGCATTCATTGTCCAATGCAAACCCACGAACACACGTTTACTCGTGAGAGCACTACCGAATACGGCTACTTAGCCGAATCGGGGTCCGCGGCGAAGGAACAAACTCAATCGGTAAAGATAAATCTATCAGATTGAATCAAATTCTAATCCACCGGATGATTAGCTCTAAGACGACCCAAAAACCTGCATCTACCGCATGATACCCGGTTCTGTCAAGACCGACACGATACCGACAAGTTCGAACCCGCGACACGTGGCAACCTAGATCGGTTTCGGATTCGGCTATGAGGGGATAATTCGTCGCACCGTAAAGCAAAGCCGATTCTAGCCGATCTAGATTGGGCAAAGGTGTGTTGCATGAATTAAACACAGAGTAAAAACGAAGCAACACGGGGTAACTTAATGAATCTGTTAGATCTTGCCGAAATCTAACAGAGCCGATAACTTGGTCCATACTAGATCTTAGCCCACCGCATGGCTCATGACCTAACAGAGGAACCTTCTTGAGACCACAACTTAAATCCACCGGATGATACTAAGCATGGTAACAAGACTACTTGCATCAAAGCTTAAATCCACCGCATGATACTAAGCATGATACAAGGTTGCCGGTACTTACGGAGGTCGACGGATCGATGACTCCTCTCGAAGAACTCGACGACTCGACTAAAGGACTCGATGTTGGCACGGGGCCGGTTTGTTGTATGATTGATTGGATTGGATCCTTTTTTACAGCTGCCATGGGTTTATATTTATACCCAGGTCTTGATACAACTCCTAGTCGGACACGACTACAACATTTGTTTCTAAAAATAAATGACGGATCTTCGTGCCCATATTGCGTTCCTTGTTCGAACCGGCCTTTTCCTTATATTGATCCACGTCATCATGTCTTCCCGAATGCTACCGCTTTTACCTGCGGAACCATGCCTCTGCCGAATGACGACGCATTCCCGACCGCAGAACGTCTTTGCCGAATGCCTCTGGGGAAAAACTCCTTTGCCGAATGATATTTCTTCGACGACTCCGGCCCACATGTCAGCCTCTTCCTGGTGCCAATTTTTGGTGTCAACACATGCCCCTTCGATTTCGGGATAAGAGGTAACTTTTATCTCGGAATTGACCAGAAGCACTTAACATTTCCAAGTTAGTTCTGCTCGGCACCCGCTTCTCCTTTTGAATCTTCAGAGCTCTCATCCGGATCCGAACCCTAAGTCATCGACTTCCAAGATCCAACTTTCAAATGGCGGACCAAGATCTTGCTCTCCAGGTAAATTTCAATCCCCTCAAGCATGTTCGGCATCCTTCTTTCGATTTGCATTTTAAATTTCTTCTTATCCCCTTTCATTCTTGATAGGCCCTAGCTACCGAAATCCTTATCCCTGTTGAGGAAAAATCTCCATCCTACTTCCTCGGTCCCGTAGGAGATTCAGATCCTTCTGAAATCATTGCGGCCGAATCTCAGCGGATTCCTTTTAAGATTTCACTGACAAAACCTCATGAGTGGCAAGACGCCTTCAAGAACTGGCCTTTGCCCCCAATTGCCGGATGGAGAAATTGGTACAAAAGGATTTCTGACGATAAAAGTCCCCAGACGCAGAATTGGGACAGTCTTCGTATTTCTCATTGCTTGGAGCTATCTCTAGCTGAAACACCAAAGAATGAGAACCTTCTGATCGCAGCTTGCCACTTCTGGTCCAATGGTGTAAATGCTTTTCTTTTCGGCCATGGCCCAATGTCCCCTACTTTAGCCGATGTCTACATGATGACCGGCCTGAATGTTACAGGAACTGTGTACCCATATGACCATAAAGGTTCCTCCAAGCAGACAGGAGTAAGAACAGGGGTTGGATACAAGAGATATATCCAGAATCATATGTCTGATGGTCCTCTGACTGATGTCGAATACAGAGCTTTCCTGAACATGTGGCTATGCAGATCAGTCTTTTGTGGCAAAGCCAATGAGCCAACCTTGAATCACATCGTGATGGCCGAAGAACTGGCTGCTGGAAAAATCATCCCACTTGGGAAATACCTCCTAGGAAGTGTTTACCATATGCTCAACCAAACTACCCACCTGATGCACACTAGCAAGAAGATCCCCTGTGTCAATGGTCCCTGGTGGTTTGTCCAAATGTGGCTGCAATTATACATGCACCAAATCGTTGCTATTGATCTCAACAGCCGAGACTTCCCTTCAATCAATTATAAAGAAGGAGAAACCCGGAGAACCAAAGGTTGTCAAACCTATGGAGAAGCTGCCTCCACTGTACCTATCAACAAGAACATTAGTGAACTGTTTGAGCTCTTCTTCAGAGGTTTTGCCAATCCTCTTTGGTTCCCATATTCGGACAATGACAATCTTACTCTCCCTTGTGAATTCAGCTTTGAGACTGGATGCACTGATGTACAATCTGTAGCAATTTTTAATGCCTTCATCCAGCCCTGCATCCTGCCAGCCGAATTCTGTGGAGGGAGGCTAGTCCAAAGCACTTATGAATATTATCAGCCAAACATGATGGCTAGACAGTTGGGATGTGGCCAAGTGCCCCCTAGGCTATTTCTCCATGAATTCCTCAGGCCTAGAGAAATAGTCAAGGATTCCACAGAAACAAGAAGGATTTTCACCTATAAATGCTGTGGAACTATTTATGCACCTGATCCTTTTGTGCCAATAATATCTGCCCATCCTTCCTTCACTCTCTGGTGGCAAGAATTCCATGATCATATCTTCAATATGCCAATCTATCCCTTCTGCCTTGAGTTAATGCCTGATTATCAGCCAACTGCAGAGGTAATATGCTTATTCCTTTATCTGTCTTCATAACATTGACTCCAATCGATTCTGACTCTATTATTTTGCAGGACATAACACCCGCCCCCCTTGCCAGAGTAATCTTATACAAAACCGCAGGCCCAATATCTGCTTTGGGGCATCAATCTCCTACCTTGGCCCGGCTGATGGCTAGACAAGCTTCTTCAGATCCAATACTCACTAGACCATCATCTGTCAAGAGGAAAACCCTCCTTATAGCTGCTCCCTCAGTTGTAAAGAAGAAAAGAACAAGTAGCAAAATCAAGGTCAGAGTCCTTTTTCTTTGACTATAATGCTTTTGGTGTTTTGCTCAGCTTTATTTCTTTTTGATTTCAGGCCAGAGAACAACAGCCAGCAATCAGTACAGGTCCTGCCGATGCTTCAATGATTGGTAAAATTTCTCACTATTTTGTCTTTAAAGTTCCTCTCCATCGGCATTGATTCCTTTTCAGTTTCAGAGCAAATCTCAATAGACCCAATCTTGGAGAGTCCTCCTTCTCATCAAGAACTAGCTTCAGCTTCACCTGATGTTCCTCAACCAGAAGCCTCTTCTCCACCAAAAGATCTTCCAAGCTCTCCTCAGCATGACATACAAGAATCTTTGCCTGAGCTCGAGCTGCCCTCTCTTTCCATCCAAGAGATCAGGAATGAGGTAGAGATAATTACCCAGTCTTCCAGTTCTTTATTCAATGGATCATCAATAATTCGGCAGAATCTTCTTTCAGGAGAAAACCACTTCTTCACCCAGCTATTCATTTGCTGTGGATGATCTAGTTGCCGAACAAGGAGAAGAAACCTCTTCTGGTCAAACTTTATCAGAGGAGAACCAAGCAAAACTGAAGGAAATCCTCTCTTTTCTGCATAAGGACACTCGGGAACAAGTTACCAATGCTGATCTTTTAAGAGACTTGCTTGAATCATTTGACCAAGATCTTCCTGCCGATATCAAGACTTCTTTAGATCCAATTTCCAGATTGGATGATCATTTTATCGCAGTGAAGCAAGCTCTGAAGAATCAATCTGCTCAACCAGCCTTGGAGCAAAGGAGAACTTTGATCAAGCAATCTGTAAAAGACCTGCATACTCAAGTCCAGAATGACAAGGAATTATTGACCAAACTGGAATCTGAACTTGAAATGAAGGAGATCAGAAAAACTGCACTTGAGGCCGAATTGAGAGATTTATCGGCCGAAATTGAAGCTGACAAGAAGAAAATAGTCGAGCTTCCCAAGCTAACAGAGAAGAGGCGAAAGGAAGCCTTAGCAGCTCTAAACGAAGACAAACAACTCAAGGCGAAGCTTGCTGCCCTGACCAGAACCCAAGAAGCTGATAAAAACTTATTAGAGAACATTAGCAACATGATATCAAATGCCAAAAATGTAATCTCAAAGTTCTTGGGTGTGTGAATTGTGTCAAATAGTTTGATAGCCGAATGTTTTATCAACCCTGTAATCTTGTCATCTCTTAACTCTGCTTTTCTCCATTGTGGATGACTCATTCGGCAAAGTTGGCCATAATAGCACTTAGACCCGAAAACACTTCAACCACGACATAGCCGAATCTCATCCAGTCAAAGCCGAATACGACTCGATAAGAATCCCAAACGACATGGGAACTGATCGGCTGGAAAATCCTTTCCACCTTCCGAACTCTTCGGAATACGCGCCACGATCTTTGGCCACGATTTCCTCTGCGGGTTCTATAAATAAACATACCGAGTATCCCACAGTTTTTCACCAAGTTCTTCGTCTTCCAAGTTTTTGCCGGCCCAGATCATTCTTTCCCCATCCACAGTAACTCCGAGGAACTTCCAATGGCCGACAACAACAGGAGGCGCCCGGCCGCCGATGAGGCCGAAGGAAGTCGTGCCGGCGCTCGCCGCAGGTGATTGGCTGCTTACTTCTCTCTGTTCTTCTCGAGATTTCTTTCCTCTTTCTTGACGAATCTCTTTGTTCTTTCAGGGTAATCCAATGGATTGCCGGCGCTGGTGCGCCAATCGCAGCTCCAGCCGCTGCTCCTGCGGCATCTTCGAGTTCGTCCAATCGATCTCTCGAATCGGACGACTACCGCTACACGGACGGCGATGCTCGCCGATTCAAAGCGGAGCGTGACGATACCCGCCGCGAGTTGGAGGCTATCTCCAAGCAAGCCGGGATTGCTGACCTTGAATGGCAGCACGAGCGCAAGCAGCTGCTCGAAGTCATTGATGGTGAGTCCCGCAATCTGCTCAATCTCAATCTTGTCCTCCAAATGATATTAATCTGTTATCCCCTTGTGACTTTGCAGCGCGTGATGCTGAACTTGATCGACTGAAGGCGCTGGTGGAGGAGCTGGCGGACAAGGTGAACGCCCAAGGGGACACACCCGAGGCACGCCTTGGTGCGGTGGCAGGTCGTGTCGATGAAGTGGCTTCCCATGGCGTTCGCCTAGGCGTCGCTGCGGGTCTCGTCGCTATGTCGACGCACACCGGCACCGACTATTCCAGAATGCCGGTTGGTTTTGCCAACAACAACCCAGAAGATATCGACGACATTGATGCTTCCATTGATCGTCTTAATGGCCATGGCACTGCCATTGCCGATTCCATTCATCCCCAGTCTGTTTTGAACAGGCTCTTTCAGTAGTTTGTACTAGGGATTTATGGAATTTCGGCAATAAAACTTATCTTTTGCATGAACTCTTGATGTAACATATTTTGTGCTAAGGGCAATACATTCAGTACTGGCCATTTTCCTTTTCTGTCAACATTTGTTCTGAAGGCGATTTCTTCCCGAATATCGGCTGTTCGGCAATTTAATATATCAATCACCGATCGATTTCAACACTGGGATAATACCTCTTCAAATATCTTCCATTTATAGCAGAAGCAAATTCCTCTCCCAATAATGTCTTCAAAATATATGCATTTCCAGGCACGCATCTAATTACTCTGAAAGGGCCTTCCCAATTTGGAGACCATTTGCCGAATGCTGCATATTTGGTTCCAATCGGCAATATCGCTTTCCAAACTAGATCACCTTCTGTAAATTGCTTAACTTGCACCTTCTTGTTGTAATATTTAGCAACTCGCATTTTATTTTTCTCGATATTTTCCAAGGCCCTGAGACGAATCATATGCAAATCTTCTAATTCATCCATCATTAAATCTTTATAATCTTTAGAACTTAAATCCTTTTGCAATTTTATTCTCCTTGAGTCTAATTGTATTTCCCATGGCAAGATAGCATGATGCCCATACACCAACTCATAAGGAGACGTCTGTGTAGCCCCATGTGGAGCCATTCGGTAAGCCCATAATGCCTCATTGAGTACCGAATGCCACTTTCTCGGCTTCTGATCAATCTTCTTCTGTATAATTTTAATCATAATCTTGTTAGAAGCCTCTGCCTGACCATTAGCTTGGGCATAATAAGGAGAAGAATTTAACAATTTGATGCCCATACTTTCAGCAAAATCTTTGAATTCTGAAGATGTAAATTGAGTCCCTTGATCAGTGGTGATTGTCTGAGGAATCCCGAATCTGTAAATGATATGTTCTTTAACAAATTCAACCATATTCTCCGACGTCACCTTCTTTAATGGAATTGCCTCAACCCACTTGGTAAAATAATCGGTTGCCAAAAGCACAAACTTATGCCCCTTGCTAGATGGAGGGTTTATTTGGCCAATCAAATCTATTCCCCATCCTCTGAATGGCCATGGCTTGATAATGGGATTCAAAGCCGATGCCGGAACTCTCTGAATGTTTCCAAATCTCTGACAGTCTTGACATCCCTTATAATATTCAAAACAATCTTCCAACATTGTCGGCCAGTAATATCCAGTTCTTCTAATAATCCACTTCATTCGGTAGGCCGATTGATGTGCTCCACACAACCCATCATGTACTTCACTCATCAGCCTTTTTGCTTCTTCATGATTTAAGCAATGTAACAGCACCCCATCCAAGGATTTATAATACAAATTATCATCAAGAAGAACAAACTTTAAAGCTTTGTACCTGAGCTTTCTAGAAACCTTTCGGGATGGATTCTCCAGATAATCGGCAATCTCTTTTCTCCAATCATCTTCTGCCAGATTATTCCCGAAAGCATGTACATCATTAGCAAAAACTTCTCGAAGCTCTTTATAACCTGATGCACTTTGGGCCAATCTATTTGCCTCTCCATTATCCCCTCTAGGAATGTGTTGTAGAATTACTGACCGAAAGCTCTTCAATATTTCTTTGCATTCTTCATAGTAATCCCTCAAGGTATCACTTTTGCACTCATATTCACCATTCAATTGTTTTATGACCAATTCTGAATCTCCAAAAATTTCAACTGCAATGGCCTTTGCTTCTTTCAAATATTGGAGCCCTTTGAGCAATGCTTCATACTCAGCTTGATTGTTAGTAACAGCAGATTGAATGGGAACAGCAAACTCAAACGTTTCTCCTTTGGGTGAAATTAATAAGATACCTGCTCCACCACCTTTGTTGCATGAAGATCCATCAAAGAATAACACCCAAGGAACAATGTTAAGCAAATTTATTGATGTATCATGATGTTCAGTAATGAAGTCGGCAATAATCTGTCCCTTAACAGCCTTTGCCGATTCAAACCTTAACTCAAATTCAGACAAAGCTAAAATCCATTTGCCAATCCTTCCGTTCAAAATTGGCATAGACAACATGTGTTTTATCACATCAAACTTTGAATACACAATGCATTCGGCATGTAGTAAGTAGTGCCGAAATTTTGTACAGGAGTAGTAAACACATAAGCAAAGCTTCTCTATAGCCGAATACCTCGTCTCTGGATCTAGTAACTTTCGGCTAAGGTATGCAACTACTCTTTCCTTCCTTTCAAATTCTTGAATGAGGGCCGATCCAATAGTTTGGGCATCGGCCGCCACGTACAACTTGAAAGGCTTGTTCAATTGTGGAGGCACCAATACTGGTGGCTTCTTCATGTACTCCTTTATTTCATTAAAAGCCTTCTGTTGTTCGTCACCCCATACAAACTTTTGATCCTTTTTTATTTTCAACAGTGAGGAAAAGGGCAACACCTTTTGTGACAAGTTTGATATGAATCTTCTCACAAAATTTATCTTGCCAAGCAGCGATTGTAGCTCTTTAAGATTAGTTGGAGGAACAATTTCATCAATTGCCTTCATGCTTTTCTTACCAACTCCTATTACTCCTTCATGTATCAAAAATCCCAGAAACTCTCCAGCCGAAACTCCAAAAGCACACTTATTCGGGTTCATCTTAAGCCCATGTTTCCTGGTGCATTCTAGAGTTTTCCTTATGTCGGCCAAATGAGACTCATGATCCAATGACTTGATCACCACATCATCAATATATATTTCCACAATCTTGCCGATCAACTCATGAAAAATATAATTCATAGCCCTTTGATAAGTTGCACCGGCATTTTTCAATCCAAAGGTCATGACAACCCACTCAAACAACCCTATGTGTCCAGGACACCTGAAAGCTGTCTTTACTATATCCTCCAATGCCATATAAATCTGATTGTATCCTGCGTTACCATCCATGAAACTGAGCACTTTGTATCCAGCAGCAGCATCAACCAATGAATCAGCAATAGGCATTGGATATCCATCCATGGGTGTAGCCTTGTTCAGATCTCTAAAATCTATGCAAACCCTCATTTTTCCATTTTTCTTATAGACAGGAACGATATTAGAGATCCAATCCGCGTATTTACATGGCCGAATGAAATTTGCATCTAGTAATCTTTCAATCTCCTTTTTCACATCGGCCAACACTTCTTCCTTGTAGATTTTTCGGGGTGGTTGCTTGTAAGGCCTGTATCCAGGTTTGATTGGCAACCGATGCTCAACAATAGAACGGTCTAGACCGGGCATCTCCGAATAATCCCAAGCAAAGCAGTCCTTGTATTCTTTTAACAATGTCACCAACTTTTCTTTGAAAACCGAATCCAAGTTAGCACTGATAAATGTCGGCCTTGGCTTGTCACCATCTCCAATGTCCACTTCTTCTAATTTATCGGCCGACACAAATCCACGTCCTAATTTTCCATCAGTTCCATCAATTGGATTTTCCATCAAAAATTACTATGAGAGCCGACTGCTTTGATCGGCTGCTGATCACTGTTGGCTGGTGTCACAGGACCTTCTCCCCAGTCTTTGCCTGAGAAACAATCTATGCCTTGATATTCCCAAAAAGCTGGTTCCATATTTGCCACGCTTATTGAATCATCTGCTTGGACAATCTCCACCTCATCATCTATCCACTGAATAAGCTGTTGATGCATAGTAGATGGAATACAACAATTTGCATGAATCCAATCTCTTCCAAGCAGCAAGCTATATGCCCCTTTGCCCTCAATGACAAAGAAAGTCGTAAGCAGAGTCTTGGACCCAATCATCAGATCAACGTGCACGCATCCCTTGGTGTCCGAAGGATTTCCAGCAAAATCATTTAGAATTATGCTCGTTGGTGTCAAATCTCTAGGGCCCATACCAAGCTTCCTGAATGTGGTATATGGCATTACATTGACAGCAGCTCCTCCATCGACAAACATCTTGGTCAATGGTTTGCCATTAACATATCCCTTCAAGTACAGTGGCTTCATGTGCCGATTCTGGGTTGGCTTCTCAAAAACAGCTTGTTTGTTCAACATCAATTGTGCCATTAACCCAAATTGTTCGGCATCATCTATATCAGGCAATATCTCTTCCTGTACAATTTGGTTAGCTGGAGCCATGAATTCATTCGGCAGAAAACATACCATACATGTAGGAGCCGAATGACCATGTTCGTCAGGCCTGTCTTTTGGGAGCCATATCGATTTCATCCTAGGCCTTGCTTGCTTTAATTCTTGATTCCTCAGGCGTTGGACTCTTCTCTTCTGACTCCTTCTTAAACCAGGTGGACACCACTGTCCTTTCTGCCAAACATACTCACGATCTTCTTCCTCATGATCAACCCATCTGTAATCAGCATGTCTCTTTCTTGGTTGATCATCAAAACGCCGATCATCACTAGGATGCATCCTACCAATTCTTTCATGGACAGATCGGCGATTGGCAACATTTTGCCTATGTTCGACATACCCATTATTGCACTCAGGACAGTTATTCCTCGTAGGCAGCTTTAAACCCTCGTTCCAACAGTGTCTGAATAATGCACACCCCCAATGCGCACGTTCCTGTTCTCGGATATATTCTTCTTGTTCTTCCTCAAACCTTTCTTCTTCGCGCCTTCTTTTCTCCTCCTCGTATTCACGTCTCTGGTAATGCTTTTTTTCTTGCTGACGCTGCCACTTATTGAGGAGAATACGCGATGTGACTCTGGGTTTAGAAGAATTCCCAATTTCAAATTGGCCATTCGGGAAGCGAGGTCTCTCTTTGCGAATCTGTTCGATCGTGATCTGCCGATTAGGATCTACTGAGCCATTCTGCTTCGCTTTCTTTGACGTCAGGACTCTCATTTTTTCCTTTTCTCCAGATGGAACAGCATTCACCATATTAACCGAGAACCCGATCATATTCTGAGGGAAAGGGTTACTGTCCAGTTTCATCTTGTTGTCGAATTTCAGATGTCCTTCCTGGATAGCTTTTTGAATCTTCATCCTAAAGACTCTGCATTCATTAATGGAATGAGAATTTCTATCATGAAACCCACAGTACCTCTTATCTTTCACTCCATCGGGCCGAAGCATAGAATGCCCCTCTGGCAATTTGATTCGGCCTTCTTTCACCAGGAACTCAAACAATTTGTCCGCCTTAGTCACATCAAAATCATATGTTCCCTTCATCTGTTTGATCCACCTTTGAGCCATTGTAACTGGTTCTTTGCTCCACACTATCTCTGCTGCGGCTATCTCCTCGCTATCTTCATACTCATCTTCTTGATCTGCTCTTTCAAGGAATTGGTTATAGATGTCAGCTACATCATTATTTTTAGCAAATCTGACATCTTTCTTGAAACCATATGCCTGGTTACTCATCAAGGCTAATCTGTGCGACAATTGGCCCAGATCATCAAACTCCATCCCGAATAGCTTCTCCCGAACGACAGGCAGCATTCCAGCTACAGCCATACCAGCCAGTTGATCATCAGGTATATTCAGAGAAAAGCACATACTCTTTGTTTCCCTAAATCTCCTGAGGAACTCTGTAGGTGTTTCATTATTCCTCTGCCTTAAGCTGGTCAAATCAACCAACTTTTTCTCGGTACTGCCAATGTAGTAATGAGCATGGAATTTCTGTTCCAGGTCCTTCCAAGTACAAATCGACTGAGCAGGCAAAGAAGCAAACCATGTAAAAGCTGGACCCGTCAGTGACAAAGGAAAGTATCTGACTCTGAAAGCCTCATCTGCCGAAGCTTCTCCAAGCTGCATCAAATATCGAGCTATATGTTCCACAGTACTTGTATCATCTTGTCCCGAGAATTTGGTGAATTCTGTAGGAACTTTGACTCTATTCGGCAATGATACCCTTTGGTACCATTCTGGGAAAGGAGATGAGTACATGTACCCCTGATTTTTAGGCTTCAGACCGAATTGGTTTTGCAATACATCGGTCATTTTTTGCACCATGAGGTCGATACTGGTATCTTGATTTCCTGGCCTTCCAGCAAGCATGCCTGCAGTACCAACGTACCCAGGATTCGGGAGGGCGTCGATAGCATTGTAATCCATAAACTCTGAATATCCGTTTCCATACATGTCCCTTTGCAGCCTATTGTTCAAGGGAGATATCTTGTAAGCAGAAGCAGGCGGATTCCCTGTGGTGCCGAATGCCATATCACCGTATGTGCGAGTTTTCGGCAGTGCAGGCTGAGGATCTTGCCGAATCGGTTGTCCATTTGTATCTTTAGCACCGGAACCTCCAGTTTCATCAGCATTTCCTTTACCATGTGGTTTCTGAACTGGTGCTTGAACATTGAAGTACGTCGGACCACCCAATTGCCCATGTATCTGCTCGAAGGGTCTATCCACATGCTGACCAAAAATGCTTACCATTATATGCCGAAAACTGTTCAAGAACGCAGCATTGTGATTGGTCATTGCTTCCCCCAAAGCTTTGTATAACAAGCCCGAGAATCTCTCCCTCTCTTCTTCTTCAGTAAAATCAGACTGCCCAGGAAGGAGAACTCTTGGCAAGTCGGATTTGAGAAACGGTGCACCACTCCTGTTCTTGGCGAAAGACAGTAAACATTTGTTAATGAATTGGCCAGCAGCAGCCTTTACCATCTGTTGATGCTCTTCAGATAACTCTTCCAACGTGACATCCATGATGTCGCTCAACTCAGGCATCTTGAAAACTTGTGTGTGTCCCACCGGGCGTGCCAAAAAGTGTGTTGACGTAAAATCCGCACCTCACGCCAAGCACACAGCAAGCCGAATTAGCTGGCTTCACACGTGGCCCGGGCTTTTGAATCCGGAAGCGTGCCAGTCAGTTTGCCTGAAAACTAACAAAGGGACAAAAACGTTTAGATCAAAACCTGGAACGTGCCGGGTGTGACCAGACAGTTCCATATTTGCGGCGTTGAAGCCAATCTCGAACGACACATAGCTACGGACAAGCTATCTGTCGGCAGTTAAAGCCTCATTCGGCAATCGGCAAGGCACGCAAGGAGCGCACTGCCGAATGCGTGACGTAAGCATGACGAAAGATCGGCTTTCAACCGAATGAACATTGTAGCAGATACTCATAGCCGATTAACGAGAAACAGAACATGATAGATAAATAAAAGGGTGAAACATGATCATAAATTCGTAATAAACAAGGAATGCATAGGCCGAAAGCAGCACCCGTCAAGCATGATAACAAACGAATTAATCCACCGCATGATACAACTCGTTTGAGGTCACACCACCAATCAGATTAGATCAATCCACCGCATGATACAATCTAATCGTGAAAGGCTAAAAGCATTCATTGTCCAATGCAAACCCACGAACACACGTTTACTCGTGAGAGCACTACCGAATACGGCTACTTAGCCGAATCGGGGTCCGCGGCGAAGGAACAAACTCAATCGGTAAAGATAAATCTATCAGATCGAATCGAATTCTAATCCACCGGATGATTAGCTCTGAGACGACCCAAAAACCTGCATCTACCGCATGATACCCGGTTCTGTCAAGACCGACACGATACCGACAAGTTCGAACCCGCGACACGTGGCAACCTAGATCGGTTTCGGATTCGGCTATGAGGGGATAATTCGTCGCACCGTAAAGCAAAGCCGATTCTAGCCGATCTAGATTGGGCAAAGGTGTGTTGCATGAATTAAACACAGAGTAAAAACGAAGCAACACGGGGTAACTTAATGAATCTGTTAGATCTTGCCGAAATCTAACAGAGCCGATAACTTGGTCCATACTAGATCTTAGCCCACCGCATGGCTCATGACCTAACAGAGGAACCTTCTTGAGACCACAACTTAAATCCACCGGATGATACTAAGCATGGTAACAAGACTACTTGCATCAAAGCTTAAATCCACCGCATGATACTAAGCATGATACAAGGTTGCCGGTACTTACGGAGGTCGACGGATCGATGACTCCTCTCGAAGAACTCGACGACTCGACTAAAGGACTCGATGTTGGCACGGGGCCGGTTTGTTGTATGATTGATTGGATTGGATCCTTTTTTACAGCTGCCATGGGTTTATATTTATACCCAGGTCTTGATACAACTCCTAGTCGGACACGACTACAACATTTGTTTCTAAAAATAAATGACGGATCTTCGTGCCCATATTGCGTTCCTTGTTCGAACCGGCCTTTTCCTTATATTGATCCACGTCATCATGTCTTCCCGAATGCTACCGCTTTTACCTGCGGAACCATGCCTCTGCCGAATGACGACGCATTCCCGACCGCAGAACGTCTTTGCTGAATGCCTCTGGGGAAAAACTCCTTTGCCGAATGATATTTCTTCGACGACTCCGGCCCACATGTCAGCCTCTTCCTGGTGCCAATTTTTGGTGTCAACAACGCTTGCATTTTCTCATCGTGGCAGCTTGCCTCCTTCATAACCTGGTCGATGGCTAGTTGTGAATCTCCCCGGATGTCAAGGCGCTTGACACCCAACTCTATGGCTATTCGAAGGCTAGCGAGTAGAGCCTCGTATTCCGCCACATTGTTGGACGCCGGGAAGTGCAAGCGCACCACGTGTCTTATGTGCTCTCCAAGGGGTGAGACGAAAAGCAAGCCCGCGTCTGCACCGGTTTTCATTACCGACCCATCGAAGTACATGATCCAACATTCTGCTTGGATCTGAGGCGGGGGCAGTAGTGTGTCGGTCCACTCTGCCACGAAATCTGCCAAGATCTGCAATTCGATTGCCTTTCAAGCGGCATAAGTGAGGGTTTTGCCCATCAACTCTACGGACCATTTGGCTATTCTACCCGATACATCCTGGTTGCGGAGTATCTCCCCCAAGGGGAAAGATGAGACCACGGTGACGGGATGAGCCTCGAAGTAGTGGTGCAGCTTGCGCCGTGCTAGTACTACTGCGTAGAGTAGCTTCTGGATTTGTGGATATCGTGTCTTGGTTTCAGTCAACACTTCGCTGATGTAGTACACCGGCCTTTGGACAGGCAGAGCGTGTCCCTCCTCGACTCTCTCTACGACAATGACTCTACTGACTACTTGAGTCGTTGCGGCTACGTAGAGGTAGAGGGGCTCGCCATCCTTAGATGGCATTAAAATTGGCGCTCTTGCGAGATTTGCTTTTAGCCCATCGAGGGCTTTCTGGGCCTCAGGGGTCCAAGAAAAATGCCCGTTCTTTTTTAGGAGTCGGTACAGGGGCAAGCCTTTCTCGCTGAGACGTGAGATAAACCGGCTCAGGGCTGCAAGGCAACCCAATACCCTTTGTACCCCCTTATGTTTCGGATTGGTCCCATCTGCTCAAGGGCTGAGACTTTTTCAGGGTTGGGCTCAATGCCTCGCTAAGAGACAATGAAACCCAAGAGCATGACTCGAGGCACCCCAAAGACGAATTTCTCTAGATTTAGTTTTACCCCGTTAGCCCGGAGACAATCAAACTCAATGCGCAAATCGTTTACCATGCCGTCCGCCTTCCTGGACTTTACAATGATATCATCAACGTATGCCTCTACGGTCCGCCCGATATGATCCCCGAAAACACGAAGCATACACCGTTAGTATGTGGCTCCGACGTTTCGAAGACCATATGGCATCGTGACATAGAAAAATGCCAAAAGGCGTGATAAAAGAAGTCGCAAGCTGGTCGGACACTTTCATCTTAATTTGGTGGAAACCAAAATAAGCATCAAGAAAACATAATAGCTCACATCCCGCAGTTGAATCCACAATTTGATCGATACGTGGTAAAGGAAAAGGAACTTTTGGACATGCTTTATTTAAACTAGTATAATTTATACATGTCCTCCACTTCCCATTCTTTTTCTTAACTAATACAGGATTAGCGAGCCAGTCAGGGTGAAATACCTCCTTGATGAATCCAGCCTCGAGGAGCTTGCGCAGCTCTTCACCAATGGCCCGGCGCTTTTGCTCGTCAAAGCATCACAGACGTTGAACCACCGGCTTGGAGTGGGGCAGGATGTCAAGGGAGTGCTCGGCGACCTCCCTCGGTATGCCTGGCATATCCGAGGGGCTCCACGCGAAGATGTTGGCATTGGTGCAGAGAAAGTTGACGAGCACCACCTCCTATTTGCCTTCGAGGGTCGAACTGACCCTCACTGTCTTGTCGTTGGGGATGCTGAGGTCGAGGGGCACAGCCTTGGTGTGCTTTGCGGGCTCGAAACTGCCTGCATGGTTTGAGGTGGAGGCGATGGTCTCGTTCGTCATCTTCTCCAGGTCCACGACGAGAGCCTCATCCTCGGCGAGTGCCTCGGCGCTCTTGACTCATGTCACGTCGCATATGTAGGTGTGCTCGAACGATGGCGCCACCATGATGACGCCCTTCGGCCCCGGCATCTTCAATTCAAGGTATGTGTAGTTCGGGATGGCCATGAACTTGGCATAGCACGGACGGCTAAGGATGGCATGGTAGGCGCCTCGAAATCCCACCACCTCGAAGGTTAGGGTCTCCCTGCGGAAGTTGTCAGGCATGCCAAAGCAAACAGGCAGATCGATCTTCCCAATGGGTTGAACTCGCTTTCCCGACGCAACGCCATGGAATGGCGCTTTGCTGGGGCGAAGCTTGTCCCTCCCGATGCCCATGAGCTCCAAAGTCGAGACATACATGATGTTGAGGCTGCTGTCTCCATCCATGAGTACCTTGGAGAACCGGGTGTTGCCAATGACGGGGTCAAAGATGAGCGGGTACTGCCTCGGGTTTGGGATGTAGTTAGGGTGATCCTCTCGACTGAAGGAGATAGTCTCCTCTAACCACTCGAGGTAGGACGACCCGGCCTTGTGTATGGAGAACACCTCTCGGCGCTCGCACTTGCGCTGTTGAGATGTCATGTTCACCATCGGTCCCCCGAAAATGAAGAACACGTTCTCCACCTCCGGGAAGCCCTGGCCACCCCCATCGCCCTTGTCCTTTTTCCCCCCATCTTCCTTCGAAGCGGCGCGATTGAAGTATTTCTTTAGCATTCTGCATTGCTTGAGGGTGTGGGTGACGATGCCCTTGTGATAAGGGCAAGGTTTCTTGAGCATGTTGTCGAAGACGCCGCCTCCTCGAGGGGGGCCTCGAGGAGCTTTGTGCGCAGGGTCGACCGTGAGAATTTCATCGGGGTCCTCAGTCCTCTCTTGTCGGCGCGAGGCTTTCTGGGCCTTCTTGCCCTTCTTGCCTTGCTTTTGTTTCTTTGCGGAGCCCTTGGACTTGCTGCCCTCCGCGAGCGTTTCTTCCGTTCGTTTCCCCCCTCCTGCCGTCAAAGATGGCTCCAACCGCCTCCTCACCAGAGGCAAAGTTGGTGGCGACATCGAACAACTCATTGACGCTGGCAGGAGGGCTTCGTCCCAACTCACGCACCAAGTCCCGGCAGGTTGTGCCCTCGAGGAAGGCATGGATGACCTCGGAGTCACCCATGCTTGGGAGCTTGGTGCAGCGCTTGGAGAAGCGGTGGATGAAATCACGAAGGGACTCATTGGATGTCTGGCGACACCCTCGAAGGTCCCATGAATTTCCAGGGCGCACGTAAGTACCTTGGAAATTACACACGAACATCTTCACGAGGTCGTTTCAATCGTGAATTTGGTTTGCGGTTAGGTTCTCGAGCCATGTCTGTGCAGAATCTGCCAAATGGAGCGGCAGGTTGCGGATGATCATGGCGTCGTCGGTTGCGCCGCCCAATATACAGGTGAGGCGGTAGTCGTTGAGCCATACCTTGGGATCCATTTCCCCTAAGTACTTGGTGATGGTCGTTGGCTGCCAGAATCGCGCAGGAATCGGAGCCGCGCGAATTTCGCGGCCAAACACCTGGGTTCCCGGGGGTTCCGGTGTTGGGGTCTTGTCTTCGTCGCTATCGTAGTTGCCTCCACGTCGAGGGTGGAAGCCGCGAGATGTGCCATCCCGCTTCTTTCTGTTGAGGAAGTTCCGGGCATCGTCATCGCTGGTGTCTCCACGTGTATCAAGGATCCGCTCCTTGAGAGACTTCTTCTCGATGCGTTCGTGCACTGAGGGTGCCTTTCCCTTATTCGATAATGGGGATGGCACCACATTATCCCTTCGTGGGGTTCATACTGATCCCTCGTGCTCCCGCATACCTCCACCAACTTTTGGGCCGGTTGGGTTGCGTATGCGGGAGGCTGAGCTTTCGGCTTGCTGCACAACTGGTTGTTCGATGAGGAGCCGCGCCTCGTGGTGCAGGTTTCGGCCTTCAGGCGTCGAGGGCTCCGGCATGGCCCCGATCAAGGTCGTCGTAGCAATGAGATTTTGGCTGGCCCTGGCCAACGTGAGTGGGTTGTCCACATCGTCGTCAGCCTCGATGCGGGCTCGAGCGATACGCCCGGCCTCCCTGGCACGCGCGCCACGCACAGGTTGGTTGTCTTCGAGCGTTGCCCGGAGCATCTGGACTTGTTGGCGTTCTTCCTCGAGCTTGGCCTCAAGTTCCCGGACTTGGGCTAGCTGCGCTTGTGCGAGTGCTGCGTTGTTAGGTGGCTGCTCGTTATTCCTGGCTCCCACCGGATCACCTGCCCCGTCATCTTCATCACCCCTTTCGGGAGGACGACGAAGCACTCCCTAGATGGATCGTAATCCCCCTTGCTAGAGTCGTCAGAGCAGGTGAGGCAGTAATTCGCTGTAGCTTGGAATGACATAAAGGCCTCACGATCGCGAAGCCCTGAGAAGTCCCGTTCGGGGACCCTCTGGACGCTCTCGTGTGCCTCGCTGTCTGAGTCGGGGTAGTCATCGTCTGGCGAAGTTGCGATGAGGTTGCGGATTGAGAGCATATGGTGCCCTAGCAGATCCTCATACGCCGTCATGTTCGTGCCAACTGACGAGGAGTTGGTCAGGGTTGTTGTATGCATCTCGCCGGGGACCTGCGACGGGTCGGCCGTGCTACCCCCGGCTACGTGCGTTGTCCTGCCTGATGTCGATGGCTAGGTATTTCTTGCCGCTCCTGCAAGGTTCGGCATGTCGGCCTCAACCCGCTCAGGGGAGCCAGCGCGAGCCGCTTTGCGTCGTTCCTCGTGCACTCGCCGTGCGCGCTGGCCCAAACGCTTCCTGCGTGGCGGTGGTAGTGGGAGTGGCGTTGGTGTACCCATGCTGGCATTCCTCATAATGAGTTGCATGTGGTAACCATTGCCAGTCGCCCTGAACTCGAGGCTCCCGAACCGGATTTCGTATCCGGCGGGAAGTGGATCCGAAGTCCCCATTGGAAAGGGATTGTCGTGTACGACACTAATTACCATCAAGGGAGATTGTTGATGATGTGGTCGATCATAGCGCGTGACCCCTACCTGGCGCACCATAGTTGGTTTTAGGAAATCGTGGCCCCGAAACCAACCAGAAATGCACTGTGTTCCCACCATTGATGGTTGATGCAGAAGGTAATGCAAAGACACAAGATTATCCTGGTTCCGGTCACAAGATCGTACGTCCAGCGTGGAAGGTGTGTGCGATGTATTATCATGCACTGGACTGCGAATAGTAGGGGATACAAGCAGGTGGGAGAAGAGGCAAAGCCCCCAAGTCCCAGATGATGATGATGATGATTGAGGCAGAGTGCCAATATCGTGGAGTGTGGAGTGCGTTGGTCGTTTCTGGTTCGATCGCCCCTTGCATGAGCGTGTGCCTCTCCTTTTATAGATAAAGGAGGAGGGGTTACATGCGTGTATCAATGTGTAGGAACAATTGTAGCATAGTTGTAGGCGTGGCGCCGGGCGTGGTTTCTTGTCCTTACGTCCTTGGCCACTATTGTGCGGCGTTGCCGTTCCTGTGGAGGGTTCCTGTGCTGGTGGTGACGCCACGGAGTGGTTTCGAGGGTTTGAGCTGACCAGCGTGACTCGTCTGTGTGCCAATTCGAGGGTTCCCCATGCCTGTGCACATCCCTTTCCGTGGGAAGGTACTATGGGAGTTGGCAGCACACGGAGTAGGAATGACCCGGCCCTGTTTGTACAGTGGTGGCGTGTTCGCACAGCACCGGGGATGGTCGCATAGTACTCGGGATGGCCCTCCATGCTTCTGCCGTCCTTCCTCCTTATCCTGTTACCGCTCGAGGGTCTCTCTTGCCCGATCGAGGGCTTCGGGACATAGGAGTTGGTAGCACAGGAGCTCGGAGTGATGCGCCCTGTTCGCACAGTGTCAACATGTCCACACAAAGCCTCGGTTGGCAGCATAGTGACAGGAGTTGGCAGATGCGACGTGGATCGTGCCTGTTAGAGCGGCGTGGCGAGAGATTTGCCTTTTGACTTTGGGTGCATGGCGGCGTTAAGCGGCATTAATTGTTCGTCGAGGTAGGGGTCTCGACCAAGGCGGAGCTTTTCCCATTTCGTGGGTTGCTCGAGGCTCGACCCTCAATCCTCGATCGAGATGGAGTTTTTCAATTCGCTCGAGGGAAGCGATCCCTCGAGCGAGGCGGAGAATGAGGCACGCGTCGAGGCTCCCGGTGAGGTGCCTCGACTGGGCCATTGACTCTTGTTGGGCCGTGGGCCTTATTTGCTTTCCTCTTTCCTAATATGTGTATGAGTTTGGCAATAGTTAGTGTTTTCACAAGGGTGATTATCCCATAGGTTTGGGTACCCCTAATGATCGCCCCCAACAATTAGAGAACTAGGATTTATCGATCACGTTCCCCTTGATATTACGGTGGTCCTATACTCAAATTCAAACCAAAAATAAATTTAAATCTTCCAATTGAATCCACCACCATACAATTTAGAACTGGGAACCTTCACATCATATTTCTATTCTTTTCTTTTCATTTTATTCCTACACAACTCATCCAAAGCATTATATCCAAATTTCTATCGTCATTAATCACCAAAATTGATTAAGTGCCTAGATGCACTTTCAATCTTCCCCTTTTTGGCGATTGATGACAATACAAATTTTTTTTCACAAGATAGGAATAAAATTCATGTTTAGCACCAAATAAAATTTTAGACAGACTCCCCCTAAACATGTGCACGTTCAACTCGAATGCCCTCAAATGCCTATGCACATGTTTTTGTGAGGACTCACCCTAAAGGATTGCAAATAGGAGCAGAGTGTGTGTTGGCACTTCTTATGATTCAATATCAGGATTATGAATCCCGGTACTGGGGTAAGGAGTGTTTTAGTGGTTTTTCTTATGGCTTAGTAAAATATAAAAATATTCTGCAAGCACACAAAATTATCGCTATAGCACTTCATCAGGGAGTATTCCGAGGTAATGTAATTTATATTTCCGCAGGAAAGCTTATGGCAAGAGTACTAGCAAATAGATATTCAAGACTATCAGAGAGGGGTACACGACTAGCAAGACGAGGGATAATGGTATTGGATAGGAGTGGATATACCGTGACACACAGCTCAGGGTAGGCTCAGATAGGAAAGAGAAGGAATATATAGCTTGGAGGACAACAGGAAGAGATAGAGGATTCCTAGGTACTTTATCTGTCTATGTCACTCGGGGTTAGAGATACAGAAGTTGAGGAGCCAGCACTCAGAGGTCAAGGTCAAACATATGTCTTAACTTCGGGACAGCAGAGCCTACGCCACACAGAAAGGGATGAGAAGGGGTGGCATCTACCCTGCACTGTGAGATCCTATAGGCCGAGACGAACGTGATGGGCTACGAAGGTCATATAGGGCTGTCACCACCTAACGGCTACCACCTCCGTAGACTCAGGGGCAAACTAAGGCCACTGGCTAGCCTAGGAACCACTCCTACACTAGTCAATAACTACTTACTCCACTAGCAAGAACAGACAACCTTGACAATACTCTTAGTGACAATTCACCTCAAGTATCAAGCAAGATCAAAGAACCAGCTAAGACAAAGACTTAAACAAGATCTAGAAGCACCAGAGCTAGAACCAACTATAGTATAAACACAATATAGATGCAACTAGAACAAGTGGAAAGAGAGCTCCTTCGCTTGTTGTGTGTTACAAGTGAACTGGATGCTTCTATTTATAATGGCTAATGACGATTGAGGTGGAGTAACCGCCAAGGGACCGAGGAAGTGCCCCTGGTGATTCGGGCGAATTGCCCGGGTTCGGGGATCCACAGTCTTGCTTCTGGATGGCTTGGATTGATCCCTGGGGTCGGTTGCTGGCTTGCGGGCGGTTCGACCAAATGTCCCAGTTCGGCCGAACTGGGCCTGGCCCGTGGCCGGCCTCCCCAACACCGCCTCTGGTCCTGGACCTCCTGGGCTGACTTGCTTTGGTGTACTTCATGTAGAATTTGGCGCAGAGATGAGGTGGCGGTCGCCCACGTGTCATGTGTCGTCAACGCCTGGTCATCGTTGATGTGGACGTCTCCCGGTGTCGTGTACGGCTAATGGGGTTAACTGGTCGAATCGTGTCGTTCGGTCGAATCGGTCAATTCTGACCCCTATAGCACATATTTGTTGTTAATGTACCTACACAAGTGAAACTCACCAAAACTCATGGAACTTTATTAGACATAAACCTAAGTGTATGGAATGTCACATATATCCTCTTTTATTCCCAAGTATTGGTGGTCGAAAATGTGCCGTAACAACAGCCAACAAGCTCCCCCATGCTTAGACCTTTGCTCGTCCTCAAGCAAAGATAAAAACTTAGGCTCGGTGGATCAGGAGTTGCTACAATGTCAATATCTTACAGGTAATCTTTATAAACAACTAGTGCTCAAAATTACTCGAATCATTAGCAAAGTATTAAATCGCCATTTTACCTATCAGGCTTATAGCAATCTCATTGTCTTGGGCGGTTGAAAGGTTGAACAATTTGATTTAGTTTTATTCCACTCTACTCTTTTCAGGATCCCATCTCGGAGTTTCCACAATTTTGTGAAAAATGTAAGTTTGTTCCTCAATTGGCACACTCAATCACTCAAGTGGTATTTGAATCCTCACCAAAGGCTTGTGCCTTCTTTTCATCCTAAAATCTAATATGGCTTTTGTGTGGCTCGGGGACAAAGGATGAAGGCATGCATGTATCTTATATTTTGCTAAGTCAAAGACCGGACCTTTGGGGAACCAAATCACACCTTTAGATCAAGAAGTGCAAGTGTGTGGAGTATGTGGAGTGGAATATGGTGGAACTCCTTTGGATGATTCTTCATCTCCTTGATTTATTTTCGAGATCATGGGCTATCTTTCTTTTTTTTCTCATATTTTTGCCATGCCTTTTTGGCATGCTTTTCTTTCTCTCATTTTTCTTTTCTTTTTGCCATGCTACTTAGCATGCTTTTCTTTCTTTTCTTTTTGCCATGCTCCTTGGCATGCTTTTTTTTATTTTGTATAGCCCATGTCTCTATCAACGATATTTGGAGAGGAAGGTCATAAAGAATGGAGCATTTATTTTGGTGGATGGATGATGGAAATGTTTGCTAACTCCCAGTGTAGGAATTGCAAGTGAGAGGTGGTGTGTACGTGAATCTCGATCTTAGAAGCATGAAAGTTTCACCCAAAGGTCACAACAATTTGACAAAACTCACTAAGACAACAAGCAACATATGAGTAGAAGGTTTCAACTAAACTAAACATATGGCTTTGGTGGGAATTTCTGACCAATGAGGAACTTTATTTTATTTTTGAAAGCACAAAGTATCCGAGATTTTCACCATACTAAGAGCAAAAGTAGAACTTAACCACAATCTCACTATATCATTCCTTACAACAACTTAGACTTGGAATAAAGCATGTGCTCCCACAAGGTTTTTAGGTTCATTTTTACTCATGCCAAATAACTCAAGCACTATCAAGCAACTAGTCGAAACAAAGCACTCGCAAGATTAATGACAGAGCAACTATTCATTATTTCCAAAGTGAGAGGCATATGGTTCTTTCCATGCATAGTTGGGAGTTAATTTTATTCAAAGCAAATATTTTTGGTCTTTTCATTTTTAAGATGGAAATAAAACTGGATGGGAAATGCAAAATTTTAATGCTGAAGGGAACGTCGAACATCCCCCAAGCTTGGATCTTTCATTGATAGGGTCGAAACTTTGAGAAATATTCTACCATTTGGTCCGTCTGCTGCTAGACATCATACCTTATAGATTCCAGCACACCACTATTCTCTTGACGGTACTGAGAATGGCATGCTAGAGTGCCTTCCATGTTCCAGGTACGGTCAACGAGGAGGTCGACTCGTTCGGAGATGTAAGATAACTCCCGACCGATGTCGTAGCCGCTGGGTGTAGAGAAGCGTGCAGACTGAGAATGCCTAGGGAAGTACTGCTGGGAGGCACTATCGTACCCCCCTGCATAACACCCCTGGGAGTACTGAGAGTCCGTACTCTGGGCGTAGTCCCAGTGGCTCGGCGCGAAGTAGCCCGGGTCCTAAAATTGTCTAGAGCCTCCTACTCCTGACGTCCCAGCACCGGTGTACTCATCGTAGCTTGCCTCGAATGTAGACGTGTGTCGGTGTGGCTGCTATAATGGACTTGTTGGTTCCTATGAGGTGACGAGCCCAACATCTCACCTGACTCGTCCTCGGGTGAATGGGCCTGTGCCGGCAACACTGTGCCGAGCTGGCTCTCTCCGAGGGGGAGAGTCATCCGACTCGGTACTCAGCTGAAGAGTTAGTTTCTGGGCAGTATACAACCTCAGGTCTGCACAGGGCAGTGGCACTTCGACTGTATAACCACGGTAAATCATCATCAATGTTGCATCAGACGCCCATCGTATCATATGGCCTTGCACGAAGTGCTCGGCATCCACAACGAATCGTGTTGTCTCTATGTAGTTCAGCTGGGCGCCCTCCAGAACGCCCAACTAGATAGCGAGGCGAGTGACTAGAGAAGTCACCGCCACACCACCTACATGGGTATGAGAGAGCCAATGGGCAACCATGTCCCGAACAGGAGAAACAACAACTTGTCTAACCATGGTGTATTAAAGCCGCAACTCGACCACATTAACTGCCCGCAAGTCGGAATGCGGGAATACCGTCATAGCCATCCACCGATGCATGAAACACGAGGTGGGGTTATGAATATTGTTGGTGCGGGGCGCCGAGCAATTGGTGCTCCCAGAAATCTTTTTCTAAAACTCGTCCCAACTAAACTTTTTCAAAGCTTTGGCAGGCTTCACAGAACAATGACTGGCAAAACCAAGAGCCATGCTCAAATCCCTCCAAGAGTAAACATACTCTTGGTTGAAAAATTGAAAGCGAACACCCTCCCGTTCAGATGTAAGAGTCGAAAGAAATTCGAGGGTGAGGAGGTACGAACCTTGTTCGTTGACACGCTAGAAGTGGCCCCAGCCAACGGCTTCAAAGGCTTCTGGGAATTCTTCATCCATACCCGTTCTTATGAGCAGTTCCTGCTCGAAGACACGGGTATGCTCAAACTCCTTTCGGCGCAACATGTTGAAGACATTCCGCACCCGGTCCGTCCGGAGGATGATGTCACTCTTGTTCAGGAGTTGTCGGGTTGGGTGCGAGGCAGAGCCTCTCCCAAAGTCGGCTGCCCCTGACTCATCCACCTCCATCCGGCTTGAACCGCGGGACGGGGCTGGGGAGCTCCCAGGATCGTCCAACCATTTTCTCAACCGGGCGGAGCGACGGAACGCAGAGAAGATCTTCGACATGCTACCTGCAAAATGTTAGCGCAACGACTTCCCGAAGTTCTTAATCGATGGGATTAGCACAAGTAAAACAAATCAGTCGTTCGAGAGGGTTAGTCATTCTTGCGGGGATGAAGAACCACCACAAAAAGTTAGTCATTCTTGTGGGTGTCGGAAACCACCACAAACACGTTCAAGTTTCAGCACGAGGATCAAACAAAAACAAAATATTTTTGTGATTTTTCATGAATGCAAGTGAACCAACTTGAGCAAGAACTAGAGAAGAACTTGAGAGAGAGAGAGAGGGCTTCTAGTAGAAAATTTTCAGTGTGTGATGGTGCAAGGAAGCAAGAAAGCAATGGGTGGTATTTATAGGCAAATGGGGAGGCATGGGCTGGTTCGGCCAAATTGCCAGGTTCAGCCGAACCAGGCCCTTGTGGCCTGAGCACTCCATGTGAATGCGGCCCCCTCCTTTGCTTTGTTTGCACACAAATTTGTATGGCCAACACTAGAGTATGGTCATGTGAGTGGATTTTAGTGGTAGGTGAGATGCAAACTTGACATGACCAAAGTGAAAGTTAGTGCAGTCACCCCCATCCTGCCATGTTTTGTGATAATTAGTGAGATGCAAACTCGAGGATCTTCCTTCCTTTCCGGAGGGGTTTTCATGATCGCCCTTCTTGCAGCTTTTGGCAGGTACGCCATCCTTGGTATTTGTACGTTGTCGCACCTGGATTTACACAGAAACCCGAAATGCGGCCATATGTGTTCCCAGGAAATCATTACACATATAGCGAACAAATATGATAACAGAATACAGTGCTCAAATAAAATAAATGGTTTTACATCAGAGTTTGACTCAAATAAATGAATAAAACAGCGGAAGTCTCATTATTAATTCTCTCTAAACGAAAACAAAGCCGATAACCCACGGGGACACCGACTGGTTGAGCACAGCTAGAAGAACGGCATATCCTCAGGAAATTCAACAGCAGCAGTACCATCTAATCCATCTGTTACCCATCTGGGATTTTGTTGAATAGCAAGTGTAAGTAAATGTCTTACTTAGCAAGTACAACACGGATAATGAAGGCTTAAAAGAAAGGCTTGACACGACTATACTGCATTAGCAATTTTAGTTGTTTCATTTTAACATCATCATAATCACTACATTTACATGAATCCCAATTGTAACCCAATTAATATAGTAGAAGTGAACATTAAACGGTAATAAATAACAGCATCTTCTAATCATAAAGGATCCAGGCCGCTCGTGACCCTGAGCAAGGCTATCATGATAGATTATACACTCTGCAGAGGTTTCGCCCTTTACCCACCAGTCACGTAAAAGTTCAAAGGAACTTTGCGCCCAACCACGCGGAGGTGGATCAGACCTCACAAATCACACTTCCGAGGTGTGAAGGCATAGGGACACTACGAGGCTTTTCACAAGACACCCTAACGAAACAGTAGCCATTATGGTACAACCTAGGCAGCATGACCCAAAGCACCGAGATTGACTAACGCTCATGTAGCGACACGAGGGGGTCAATGGCGTCCAAGCGCGGCAAAGACTATCAACAACAAAATAAATAGCGCAATGTGTGGAGCCCCCGCCATACGGTGGCTCCCAACACGGGACTGTGCCTCACGGGGACATAGCCGACGGATACCCCGTCCTCGGTGGATCAAACCATACTCTCACCCATGCTTCCCATAACGCCGTCGGCCCGTCGGTAACTACTGTCAAGCTAGAGCCGTACAAGCTACTTGTCCAAGACCAGAGCCATTATAGTTCCAGCGGTGGCGACAGGTTCCTGGGTTGCCGCTTTAAGAACCAGTCCTTACGGAGAGACACTGGAACAAAACATGAAGCACGGGTTCCAGCTCCCTTAACCATGTTGCTAAAAAGCATGTTTTACAATTAACATTGAAGTGGACCATTAATTTCAAATTTACAATTAACGAAGGTGGCAGTAGCTGCGCCTAGCAAGTATCTACCCATGTGCATGAACCCGGGATAACAACGGAATAGGGTAAACAAATCTAGGATCAACCTTAGGGTACATCAAATTAGACACATGCATATGAGGTGAAATAATTTAATTACAGAGGGTGTTTAGGTAGCAAGGATTGTCCGTGCTATACTTGCCTTCCTCCAACTGCTGCTGCTGCTGCTGGTGGTGGTCCTGCTCCTCGTAACCCTCGAACTCAAGCGCGTACGGCTCACCGACTGGACTCACGAAGCAACACACAAGCCAGTACATGCAAACAATATTATTCTATTAGAACAGTACACAAAAAAGTAAAAACAGAACAAAAGAAGACTTAGAAATAAATCTACGCTTCGCTACGAACACGTGAGTGTGAAAATCACTCAAATCGGAGCTAAAACGGAGAAGTTATGGCGTTTCTACGGTTCAGGGGCTTGCTGTCAAAGTTTTAAAAGTTCCAGGGGCTTATTTGTGAAAAACCAGGGACCTAAATGTAATTTAATATAAAAACAGCAGGGCTAAAGCGTAAAATAACTTAAACAGGAACTCAGGTGCAATTTTAAATAAGGCAGGGTGTTTTCCATAAAATTCAGGACCTAAATCTAATTATTTTTGAATAGATCTGGACCGCGGGTTTATTTCCAAAAAGGGCAGGGGCTCATTAGCAAAACTGCCAGCGCTGACCGGTAAGGACTGGTTTGACTCGGGAGGTTGACTAGATCTGGACCGTTGGATCAAGATCTTAGGGCTCGGAACAGATCTGGGCGGGGTGTCGCCGGCGGCGGCGCTGGGTGGCGGCGGCGCTGGGTCGGAGGCGGTGGCGCATCACCGTCGTGGCTTCGAACTGGGGCTGCGGAGCTCGGTTTTGGGAGCGGTTTGCACCTACGGCTACGGGGCACGACAGCGAACGCGTCCAGGGGGTTCAATACGATGGCGGCGCAACGGCGGCGACGAGCGACGAGCAATGGCGGCGGCGGGGCTCCGGCGAGACGGCGCGACGACGACGACGGGGCTACGGCGCACGAGATGGGACGGGAAGGGGCTCAGGAGCGAGCTTACCTCCTGGCGAAGCTTTCCTGGTGGTCGATGGCGGCGGAGCGGCGCGGGACCGGCGGATCGACGGCGGCGCGCGACTTGAAGATGGCGGCGGCGCTGCGAGCTCGAGCGGCGGAGGCGGCTAGGGTTGGCGTCGCGGTTGAGATGGGGCTTGAGGGGCGGCGTGGGCTGGTTTTATAGGGCGGCGCAGGGGCGTTCAGAGGGACCTCGGCGTGCGCGCCCGGGTGGGCCCCGGGTCGGACTCGAGTTGAGCTCGAGCCGGACTCCGGCTGGAGGTCGGGGGCGGATCCGACGGGCGGGTCCCACCTGGCAGTCGGAGTGGAGGAGGGGCGCTGCGGCGGGCCGGCTTTGCCGCTGGGCTGGGCCGCGGTTTGGGCCGAGCGCTGGGCTGGCAGGGGGAGCGGGAGAGGAAACAGGCCGGCGCGGCTGGGCCGAGCTGGAGAGAAAAGAAGAGGGGGCAAGTTCGGCCGAGGGAAAAGTTTAGGGAGGGAAAGTGGACTCGGGCCAAAACAACTTTTCTAGAGCTCCAAACAATGTGAATCAAATTTGAATTTAAATGGGATTTAAATTCCAATCTAATTCACAAGCAACCAAAACACAATGCAGCAGCATGGATGCAACAAAAATGTTTCTAACCTTATATTTGATTTTATTTTGCCAAAAATTATTTATTTACCCTATGTTGAGCATGGGAACTTTAATAAAAAGCATATTAATTTCTAAAATTTTAAATAGGCCTAATTTAGGGTGTTACATACGTCAACGTATGAGATGTCACCTGCATGGTTAATACGGATTGTCCTACAAGACATCTTACCCTATCTCGTAGTAATAGCTTTAACTGTTTCAATGGAAGGTTCGGGTTGCCATAGAATCTTCCCTGACTCGGTAACAGGAACGGCTACAACTAACTAGGCAATTTGGGTTTTGATCATTTTATTAAAGCTCAGTTCACTTTTCAGGGCAAAAAAATGAATCCAATCTACAGTCTATGCTTTCCAGGATTTTATCATTAGCAGCAAGCTTTTTATTGATATTTTCAGTGATTTTACCCTGGCCAAACACTAGATCTCTAAGAGACGACTGATTATTGAAATTGCTGGAATTAAAGTTGTTACCTTGTTGAGGCCTCTCAAATGGGAGGTTTGGGCGTGAATTCCAGCCTTGATTGTCGTAGTTGTTCGGTCGATACCCGTTGTTGTTGGAGTTGTTGACGTAGTAGGCATCTTCTCGCGTTTCGGGGCAGTCATTCCCCGAATGGCCAGCGTTGCCACAGACCTCGCACGTCATGCGAGCATCCATGGCTTGCACCGATTCTTGAGCAGGGGCCTCCATTTTCTTCATCAGAAGGTCCATCTTGGCAGCGAGCATGTCCAGAGCTTCAACTTTATGTACTCCACGGGTCCGAGGTTGGGCTCGATCATCGGACCACCCTTGGTTCTCGACCATATTCTCCATGAGGGCCTTTGCACGTCTCTCCTCAAGAGAGAAGAAAGAACCTCCAGCAGCAACATCCAAATACTAATGGGCAGAGCTTCTAAGCCCATGGTACAAGGTTTGGATGATTTACCAACTCTGCATATCATGGTGAGGACAAGTAGATATATAGTCCTGGAGGCGATCCCATGCCTCTGGAACTGTTTCATCTTTTAACTGCTGGAAACTAGCAATTTTATTCCGGAGGGCGTTGATTTTTCCAACCGGAAAGAATTTCATCAAAAATGCGCTAGTGCACTTATCCCAAGTGTCTAAGGCTTCGCGGTTAGCATAAAACCATTGTTTTGCCTTGCCTAATAATGAGAATGGGAATAAACGAAGGCGAATGGCATTGATGCTTACCCCGCATATGGTGAAGATGAGCGTTGGCATCCTTGTGTGGCTTGCCGCAGAATGGGCTAGCCTGCACCATGTTGATGGGGGCTGGCTTGAGCTCGAAGTTGCCATCTCCGACTGGCGGAGCTGGTCCGACACGTATGTTCTCGCTCGATGGAGCGGAGAACTCGCGGATCGTCTTGCTTGCCATCCTCGATGAAGCCGTGTCGACGACGGGAAAGAATGGGCTCATCGGAATGAGCTGCTTCTGAGGAGGTACAACACAGGGTCACACTTTCCTCACAAGAGACTCAGGATTTTCTTGAAAGTTTGACGGTAGTTGGAAACCAGTCATGTACGGCTCTGCTTCACAAGACCAACGAAATAGAGCAAGGATAAACCTGCTTGAGTAGCGATATACTCAACTAAGATAGCTCGAGATAGAAGTTTGAAAGTATCTAGCCAATTGCTTCCCCAGCAACGGCGTCAGAAATGCTTGTTGGCACTTCTTACGATCCAATATCAGGATTGTGAATCCCGGTACTAGGGTAAGAAGTGTTTCAGTGGTTTTTCTTATGGCACAGTAAAATATTTAAATATTCTGCAAGCGCATAGAATTACCGCTGTAGCACTTCACCAGGGAGTAATCTGAGGTATCGTAATTTATATTTCCGCAGGAAAGCTTATGGCAAGAGTAGCAAACAGATATTCGAGGCTATCAGAGAGGGGTACATGACTAGCAAGACGGGGGATAACGGTATTGGATAGGAGTGGATATACCATGACACACAACTCAAGGTAGGTTTAGATAGGAAAGAGAAGGAGTAGATAGCTGGGAGGACAACGAGAAGAGATAGAGGATTCCTAGGTACTTTATCTTTCTTTGTCAGCCAAGGTTAGAGATACAGAGGCTATAGAGCCAGCACTCAGAGGTCAAGGTCAAACCTATGTCTTAACTTCGGGACAACAGAGCCTACACCACATAGGAAGGGATGAGAAGGGGTGGCATCTACCCTGCACTGGGGGATCCTACAGACCGAGACGAACGTGATGGGCTACAAAGGCCGTATAGGGCTGTCACCACCTAACGACTACCACCTCCATAGACTCAGGGGCAAACTAAGGTTGCTGGCTAGCCTAGGAACCACTCCTACACTATTCAACAACTACTTACTCCACTAGCAAGAGCAAGCAACCTTGTCAATACTCTTAGTGACAATTCACCTCAAGTATCAAGCAAGATCGAAGAACCAGCTAAGACAAAGACTTAAACAAGATCTAGAAGCACCAGAACTAGAACCAACTATAGTGTAAACACGATATAGATGCAACTAGAATAAAGTAGAAGCAAGCTATAAATGACAGAGGCAAAGTGATAAAGATAACTATATTGATAACTCAAAGTCTACAAAAGGAAAGAAAAAGATACAAGAGCTTATACCAGAGCTTCTAAAGACGACTCCGAAACCTCTGAGGCACAGCTCGACTCAACTCTAACTCCCAATTAAACTATCCTAACTCTACTAGAACAAGTGGAAAGAGAGATCCTTGGCTTGGTGTGTGTTACAAGTGAAGTGGACGCCTCTATTTATAATGGCTAATGACGGTTGAGGAGGAGTAACCTCCAAGAGACCAAGGGGGTTCCCCAACCGCCAAGGGACCGAGGGGGTGCCCCCTAGTGATTCGGGCGAATTGCCCGGGTTTGGCCGAACCCCTTGGATCCACCACCTTGCTTCTGGATGGCTTTGATTGATCCCTGGGGTCAGTTGCTGGTTCGACCGAACTGGGCCTGGCCCGTGGCTGGCCTCCCCAGCACCGCCTCTGGTCCTGGACCTCCTGGGCTGACTTGCTTTTGTGTACTTCGTGTAGAATTGGCCCAGAGATGAGGTGGCGGTCGCCCACGTGTCATGTGTTGTCATTGCTTGGTCATCATTGATGTGGATGTCTCCCGGTGTCATGTACGGCTAAGGGGGTGAACTGGCCGAATCGTGTCGTTCGGCCAAATCGGTCAATTCCAACCCCTATAGCACGTATTTGTTGTTAATGTACCTGCACAAGTGAAACTCACCAAAACTCATGGAACTTTATTAGAAATAAACCTAAGTGTATGGAATGTGACATATATCCTCTTTTATTCCCGAGTATTGGTGGTCGAAAACGTGCCGTAATGACTGCCAACAGTGTGACAAACTTATCGCGATGCATATGACAAGATATTCACATCAATTAAAGAGAGAAAAACAACATTTCACCAATTCATACATGCATCACAAGAAGAATAATATAAGGAGTTCAACATCACACTAGCATAAACCATAAATAAGTCTTACAAATAAACTTTGTGACTTGGCAGACCAACCATAACACAAATCAAGTTCTTACAATCCACAAGCTAAAACAAGAAAAAAAGATAGATAGATAATGATGGGTCTCAAATAGCCAAATTCACTCCCCATTTGTCATCAAAGATCAAAAAGGGAGCTACTCGGTCGCGTCATTGTCAACATCATCACCATCGTCATCATCATCACCACCATCATCATCCTTACCATTGTCATCATGCTCGCCATCGCCATCGCCCTCACCGGCATCTTCCTCATTTTTGGACTCACTACTATAGAATCCCTCTTCTTCAGTGTCTTCCTCTTCTTCCTCATCATAAGCAACATTTTGAGAGGGTCCAAAGATAAATTCTTGAGTATTGTCCTCCCAAGGATTATAAAACTGAGGAGGAGAAAACTCTCTAGGCTGACGAACAGGAGAATGTGGCAACTGATAGTGATCTAGAAGGTCTATGTGTTGCTTGTCAATCTCTTCATCCAAGTGAATGTCACGCTCATGAGCTTTCTTGGCTTGATAAGAGCATGCAGTGAAACAAGCAAAGAGCCCTTGCACAAGAAAATCGAGCTTGCCCTTCTTGACTTTGGAACCAATAGAAGGACCACGAGAGATAGATGGACCTAGTGAAGGAGGGGTACGAGAAGATGACGCACCATAAGTAGTGGATGGAGCATGAACACCCGTATAAGCCTTGGACTTGATCTTCAACAGCTGCTCAATCTTGCCTTGGGGATAGCGACATGGGAAGTGAGGCTTGTCAGTCAAAATGTTCACTCCAGTCACATGCTTGATCATATGAAAGATATAGGGAGCATAGTGACAACCACTGGAAGATTCGTAGGAGCATAGGATTATTTCATTCCAAATGAAGTTGAACACCTTAAACTTGGGCTTGCTAGGGGCCATCTGAAATAGCAAGTTCTTTGCTCTCTTTGAAATGTTATCCGCATCACCTGCCCTAGGATACAAGGTTCCTCTGAAGAGTTGGTTAAGCAACTTGTAAAAAGGAGATAGACTGTCACACCCGGATTTACACGAAACCCGAATGTGGCCATATGTGTGCCCAGGAAGTCGACAGACACATATAGCGAACAAATATGGTAAAAATCAGAGTACAATGCTTCATTCTCATCATAAAGTAGCGATTACATCAGAGTTTTGCATAAATGAAACACATGGACAGCGGAAGACTAATACATCTCTCTAAGCGTAGCCGCAATCCCACAGGGACTCTGACTGGGGGAACGCCAACTCAGAAGTACGGCAAATCCTCCGGAAACTCCACCTCGTAATCAGCCTGACTCCAATCTGTTACCCGTCCGGGATTTTGCCCAAAAAAATGATAATAGTAGCAAGTGTAAGTAACAGAAGTACTTAGCAAGAATAGCACGGGTTATGAAGGCTCAAAAAGGCTAGACACTGGCTTAACTGCATTAGCACTTTTAGTTGGTTCGTTTTAACTTTATCCAAGTTACTACAAGTGAATGAGATCCCAGTTGTAACCCAATTAAATAGTGTAAGTGTCATTAAGCAGTAATAAATACCATATTCTAATCAAAAAGGATCCAGGCCGCTCGTGACCCTGAGCAAGGCTATCATGATAGATCGTACACTCTGCAGAGGTTTCGCCCTTTACCCACCAGTCGCGTAAAAGTTCAAAGTAACTTTGCACCCAACCACGCACATCAACACTTCCGAGGTGTGACTGCATAGGGACGCTACGAGGCTTTCACAAGACACCCTAACAAGTCAGTAGCCGCTGGAGTACTATACGGCGGTGAAATCTTAGGCACCGAGATCGACGTACGCCCACGGAGTCACACCGTGAGGGGGTCGATGGCGTCCGGAGCGCGGGTATCGCACCCATACTGCGCAATGTGCAGAGTTCTCAATCGCTGAGACTCCTACACGGGACTGGGTCTAACGTGACCTAGCCGATGGGGCTACCGTCCTCGGTGGAATCGGAGATCACCCAGCACCGTACCTCCCACAACGCCGTTGGCCCCTCGGTAATTACTGCCAAGCTAGAGACGTACAAGCTACTTGACCAAGACCAGAGCCCATATAGTTCCGGCGGTGGCGACAGGCTCCTGGGTTGCCGCTTTAAGAACCGGTCCTTAGAGGGAGACACTAGAGCAAAGCACATAGCACATGCTCTAGCCCCCTAGTCCAAGTTGCTAAAAAGCAAGTTTTATCATTAATGTTGAAGTGGACCATTAAGTCAATATTAACAAATGAAGTAGAGGTGACAGTAATTGCGCCTAGCAAAAATACTACCCAAGTGCATAAACCCATAGGAAAACAAGGACAGGGAAATAAATACTAGGTACAACCTTAATGGTAATCAATATTAGACACATGCGTATGTAAAGAACAGTGTATTAAATGAGTGAGTAGGTAGCAAGGATTGTCCGTGCTATAACTTGCCTCAAATCCATTTAATAGCTGCTCAAAGTCTTCAGTTCTTCATCTTGAATCTCTCAAACGACCTTCCTCTACTCGCAACAATCATCGAGCGCAAACATGTGGCTAGACAAGCAAACAAGCAAGAACAACTAAGAACAATACACCAATCAATAGAGAAGGCTTTAAAAGAGCGCGCTAAAGGATGGGGCTTGGTTCGATGGTCACGTGAGCGCAAGAATCGCTGAAAACGGAGCAACGGTTGAAAAGATACGACTATCGGAGGATTTGTATTTAATGAGAGACTATGAGCTTCACTTATTTTAATTTAAGTAAAACCATGTATAAATAATGAATACAAATTATATTTTAATCTTTAGAAAATACGGAGTAAACTTAGTCATATTTTAATTGTAAATATTCAAGTGCAATTTATTCAATTTAAAGCACCAACTTGAAATGAAGGATGTGAGAGCATCTAATCGAATAACTTTATGAACCGTGTTGAACTAATCAATATTAAAATCAAAAACACATTTATGTTAATATTAATCAGTATTAACATTTATTTATGAAAGTCGGAGTTTAACTCTAAATTGCTTTTTATTAGAAAGAGCTAGTTAAGTAAACATTAATCAAATTAATATTATTTTATGAAACCGAGGTATAGCTCTAATTAAATGTTATTCTGAAATTAAGATTAAATAGAATTATTCAATTTAATAAGTATTTTAGAAAACCGATGGGTAAACCCTAATTTGCTTTTATTTGGGAAAATGCATTTAAATATCATTTAATCAACTTAATATTAAATAAAAATTCAGAAACATGTCACATGATAAATAACAGTGCTAACGTGTAGTTTATGTCATTATGAGTCTAACGCATCGAGAACGGGTTGAATCGGAGCTAAAACGTGGATTTTATGCATAAAACAAGTTTGTAAGGACCTATGCGTAATTAACCAAAGATCTGGAGGACTGGCAGCAAACTTTAGCAAGACACTATAAATAGTGCTCGCAAAACAGGTAAACGTTGGGGTTATCATTGTAAAATGGCTCGGGTTGGGTTTAAGTGCTGGCATCTATTATTTCCAGGGGGTTTTCTGTAAAATCTCCAAGACACAAGATCTAACAGTAGGATTAGATGGATTGGCAGGGTCCTTTTTGCAAATCTACCTTCCTCTTCCTCTGGTCACACAGGGGAGACTCTGCTCATGGCCGACGGCGGCTCTGGTGCTCGGCTCGCCGGCGATTGGGCTGTTGGCGAGTTCCGGCGATGGGCGCAAACGAGAGAGGAGGGGGATGTGATCACTTGGGAACGCTTACCATGGGCAGAGACGCAAGAGGACGGCCGACAATCGGCCCGCAGCGGCGATAGAGGGTCGGCGGCGATAGAGGGCACTCCGGCGGTGAGATGGCGACGAGAGCTGGTGGTGAACGTTCGTCTTGGAGAGGGGGAAGCTCCTGGTGGTGATCTCCCTCGCTGGCGTCGGCCACGGCGGCCGGAATCGCGTCCGCGACGGAGCAGGCGGCCGGCGACGAGGGGTTCGCGGGGGCGCACTCCTCCGGCAGCAATCCGATGACTTGAAGTGGCGGGGTCGACTCGGATCGACGCGGGGAAGCTTTCGGAGACGTCTTTCCCCTCCGGCGATGACCGGGGCGGCCGGATTTCGGCCGGTGGCGGAGAAGATGGCCGGCGGCGCTCGGCTGCGCGTGGGGGAAACTCCTCTAGTGGTCGAACGGCGACGAGAGCCGTCGGTGTAGACGCGGCTCGACGCGAGGAAGCTCGAGGTGGGGTCGGGTGCTCGATCCGGCAACGGAGGCGGCGAGTCGATGGCGATGGCCGGTGGCGGCTCGGTCCTCCCATGGGCGGCGTGCTCGGGGGACGGGGCGGCGTCGGCGGTCGGCAGCGGAGCATCAGCTTGGCGACGCGGATCTCGTGGTGGTGTCGGTGCGCCTCGACCGGCTGCAGACTCGGCGGTTCGGCGTCAATGGCGAGCGGCGGCGCTCTGCCATGGCGGCGGCGTTGCGTGCAGGGGCGCAGAGGGCGGCAGTGGGCAGAGGCGAAGGGGGAGAGAGCGGTGGTGGTGGTGCTGAGCTTTGGTGGTGGCCAGTGGCTTAAAGAGGCACGGACGTCGAGGAGAAAGGAAGGCAGCGGCGCGGCGGCGGGAATCACGGCGGCGGCGGCGGCGCTGCGCGTCGCGGGGGCGGGCGGGGGCCGGCTCGGCGGCGTGGGCCGCGCACGAGCTGGGCCGAGCGAGAGGCAGGCCGCGCGTGGGGGGGGGGCGAGTTGGGCCGCGAGCTGGGCCGCGCTGGCTGTGGGGGAGGCGGGCTGCGCGCGCGGGGGAGGCAGTGGGCCGGGGGCTGGGGAAGAGGGAAGGGAGCGAAAGCGAGTCGGAAACAAAGTTTAGGGGGCGGAAATGAACTCGGTCCAAAACAACTTTTCTAGGGCTCAAACAGAGGCGATTCAAACGCGAATTTAAATTGAATTTAAATTCTTATTCGAACCACACCAAATCAAAACTCAATGCAGCAGCATGAATGCAACATACAACGTAATTTATTTACATTTTGCAAATATTTTCTTTCTCTTCTTTTTTTTATCATAAATTCCCTGTAAATTAAGCAAAGCTCGCAAAATTTTAGAAAATTGAGAAAAACTATTTTAATTATGTTGAAAATTCACATCCCAAAATTCGAAAATTTTGGGGTGTGACAAAGACCCTTGTACTTCCCGAAGACAACTTCTCCATAACCCCCATCATACATGAATGCAAACTTCACATCATCAATTTCACTCCCTTCATGAAGATCTACCTTGATGTGATCATTGCTAGTGTGAGCATAGGCTGTTTCTTCAGCTAGTCCAAACAGCCCTGCAAAGGCGTGCAAGGTGATACATAGACGTTTACCACAAAGGGTCCAATGCATCTCATCCCTCTCCTCATCAATCCACAATGTAGCATAAAACTGAGCAATGACTTCCTCATTGTATGCACACTCAAAGGCCATGATCTTGTCCACATCCATCTCGACACACCGCTCATAAACATCATCAACAACTGGTTTAAGCGGTGGAGGTAAACCCATCAAATATTTCCAATCAACCCAATACATGGGAGTGCATAGGCGACCCATATTGAGAATGACTGACTCATACCAATCCGCTTGATGGGGAAGCCAAAAACAAGGATCACCCTTGAATTGCTTGAAAGTGAGAGATTTAGGATTCTCATGCACACTAAACCGAAGTAGTTTCATGCTATTCACTGCGGACTAGAAATTCACCAAATCTCTATCATCGGCATGACGAAAAGGAATGGCAGTGGATATGGAGTTCTGAGCAAGAAATGATAAATCAATGTCATCATTGTACCGAGTGTTGGTAATGTCTTGTTGACTTGCTCTTTTGGTCCTTGGACGTGGAGGAGATGATTGAATCTCCTTGCCCCGTCCTTGTCCACTTGTCGTGCCTCTTCCCCTAACTGACCGTGCATCGGACTGCTTCTTTGACCTCTTTCCTTTCCTTACTTCCCTTATTCCTCCATCAGAATCGGTCTCTATCTCAGGAGATGAATCAAGACTTTTTCCATAACTTGGCCAAGCTTGCAACGTGGTCTTCTTCTTCTCATAAACCTTCATGCGACCCATCTGAATAGATACAATAGTATAGGACCAACAAATGAATTGAGAAGAGCAAGTTCAATTTAAAAGTCAGTACCCAGATATGTTGGATCTTTCGGCTATGTGTCGGATGATCCGAGGGTCGGATCTTCTGGCACATAGTCGGATGATCCGACAAAACTGGGCAAGACCTAGAAATTGAGGAATCGAAGATTTAGCCCACCAAACAATATGAGATTTTAGCGATGTGTTCTAGACATGTATATGAAGTGTTTCACCAAAGGAAATCCATTAGAGACACCTACATTAATAGATCGGGCGACGGGAAGTTTGAATAAGATACCTTGGTTGAACACCGAAATCACCGCACGAGGTGGAGAGGCAGTGAGAGAGGGCGTGGGTGGAAGAAAAAGAAAGAACAATGAAGGTAACGGTTCAGTCCAGGTATATATACGCGCATAGGCCGGAAGTTCCGACCTTGGAGAGGAACAGAAGATGCAGCGGAAGTTTCAGCTTCTCCCAGGTCCGGAAGATCCGACGGACAGCCGGAAGATCCGACGGTCCGGAAGACCCGAAAGTTGGATAGATTGAGAAAATCGAGACAGAGCCGCCCGGAACTTCATGGGGTAAGTTCCGATGGTGTGTCGGAGGATCCGGGGCAGAGAAATCAACTTTTTACTAGGATTTTTCACGACGAGATTCGATTGAAAATTTTGAGTGATATTGATAGGAACTAGGTTTTCCCAATCTTCTGAAAGGTCCTCATAACTCTCGATTTGGTGGAGTCGTGACTCAAATCGATCCGGCTTCCGAACCACACGTTCCGAACCCCGTAATCGCAGCACTACGTCTCCTCAGGTTATCAACCGGCGTTGCACGGTTGACCTCGCCCAGAAGGCTAATCCTTGCCTGCGAATCGAAGAACACAAGCAAAAACAAGGAAGATTGCAACACAATTGCAGATGTATGATTAAACTCACGAAGTTGGGGTCTCACAAACCGACGAGCGGCGACACTATTCTTGACAGAATTGATCTAAGCAAAACCCCCAAACCCTAACTTAGGTGGCGGCTACTGTTTTAAAGAGTCTAGAGTTGTGGTCGACCCCCCTAGACGTGCCCCTATTGGGCTCAACACGATACACGGCCCAAAGACCAAAATACGACGACGCAGCGCCGAAACAGATTCTGGACGTCAACTTCTTTCATCGATTCCTGATGTCTCCGGATGAATTTTGACATGAGACCAGTGCCATTGCAAAGATTATCTTCTTATATTTCCAAGCATATAAAGAACATCTAAATCCGAGCCCGCATGCGATCTGAGCGTCCGATTTAGTTCCGACTGCTCCTAGACTCCGAGGTGGACTCGAAGTCGAATTGATTTGGGCCTCTATCTTGACTTGCACACACTTGCTGGTCCTCTCCACCTGGAAGCCCTTCTCCAACTATCCTCTGGTCCTCTCCATGGTTCCTAATTACAATATAATCATTAGGTAGCAATCTATTCTCATAATCACACAGAGAAGTACTTAGGAATGAGCTCACCTCTAAATTCAATTGTCGCGCACGAGCTCTTGTGATTGGACCTTGAACGATCAATGGAGGATTGTTGTGAGTATCCACAGGAGTGATGTCCTCATCATCCTCCCCCTCTTGAATTGGAGTTGTCCTCGACTCAAGCTCATCCTCTTCTCCCAAGTATGGCCTCAAATCTGAAACGTTAAAGGTGGGACTAACCCCAAACTCGGGAGGCAACTCAAGTTTATATGCATTATCATTAATCTTTTCAAGTATTTTAAATGGGCCATCAGCTCTTGGCATCAACTTAGACTTTCTCAAATATGGAAATCTTTCTTTTCTCAAGTGCAACCATACTAAATCACCCGGTTCAAGCTTTACTTCTTTCCTACCTTTACTACCAGCAATTCTATACTTGTCGTTCATCTTTTCAATGTTGTGCTTAGTTGTTTTATGCATTTGCAAAATAAATTCAGCACGTTCCTTGCCATCATTATGAATCCTTTCACTAGTAGGCAAAGGCAAAATATCAGTAGGAGCATGAGGGTTGAAACCATACACTACCTGAAAAAGAGTTACCTTGGTGGTAGAATGTGTTGCTCGATTATATGCAAACTCGAGATGAGGCAAACATTCTTCCCACATCCTCAATTTTTTTTTCAAAATAGCTCTCAACATAGTACCCAAAGTACGGTTCACAACCTCCGTTTGTCCATCAGTTTGTGGATGACAAGTAGTAGAAAACAACAATTTTGTACCCAACTTGTTCCACAGAGTCCGCCAAAAATGACTCAAGAATTTAGCATCGCGATCTGAAACAATAGTAGACGGCATACCATGCAAACGAATAATCTCTTTGAAAAAGAGGTCAGCAATATGTATAGCATCATCACTCTTATGACATGGTATAAAGTGTGCCATCTTAGAAAAATGATCCACCACAACAAATATGCTATCACTCTCCCTCTTAGTCCTAGGCAATCCCAAAACAAAGTCCATAGAAATATCTGCCCACGGAATAGAAGAAACTGGAAGAGGCATGTATAACCCATGTGGATTCAAGCGAGACTTAGCTTTTTGACATGTGGAGTAGCGAGAAACAAATCTCTCAACATCTCTTTTCATATGAGGCCAAAACATTCGTGGTCTTCTTAGCACCAAAATGGCCCATCAATCCTCCTCCATGCGCTTCCTATAACAACAAAACACAAACGGAACCAACTGGAATGCATAGGCAGTTAGCTCTAAACAATAACCCATCATTAACCACAAATTTGTTCCATGCACGTCCTTCTCTAAAATTCAGCAACACGTCTTTAAAATCAGGGTCAAGCGCGTATTGATCTTTTATCGATTCAAGTCCAAAAATCTGACAATCAAGTTGGGACAGCAAAGTATATCGTCTAGACAAAGCATCAACAATCACATTATCCTTCCTCTTCTTATGTTTGACAACATAAGGGAAAGTTTCAATAAATTCAACCCACTTAGCATGTCTACGATTCAGATTATTTTGAGAGCGAAGATACTTCAGCGATTCATGATCAGAATGAACAACAAATTCTCTAGGCCACAAATAATGACGCCACGTTTCTAAAGAACGTACAAGTGCATACAGTTCCTTATCATACGTAGAATAATTCAGAACCAGACCATGCAACTTTTCACTAAAATATGCAATGGGTTTACCATCTTGCATCAAAACACCTCCAATGCCAACTCCACTAGCATCACATTCTAACTCAAAAGTCTTACCAAAGTTTGGAAGTTGCAGCAATGGCGCATGCGTAAGCTTGTACTTCAAAGTTGCAAAGGACTCCTCTTATGCTTTTACCTAATGAAACACCACACCTTTCTTCATCAACTCGTGCAATGGTGCAGCAATGGTGCTGAAATCTTTGACGAAGCGGCGATAGAAACCTGCAAGACCAAGAAAACTCCGTACCTGTGTGATGGTTTGGGGCAACGGCCAGCTCTCAATGGCCTCAATTTTCATCGCATCCACCTCAATTCCCTGTGGAGTAACAACATAGCCAAGGAAAGAAACTCTATCGGTGCAAAAGATGCACTTATCAAGATTAGCAAACAAACTTGCATCTCTCAAAGCATCAAAAATAGCACGTAAGTGTTCCATATGTTCATCCAAAGACTTGATGAAAATTAATATATCATCAAAGTAAACCACCACAAATCGCCCAATAAAAGCCCGCAAAACCTCATTCATCAATCGCATGAAAGTACTCGGTGCATTGGTTAAACCAAAAGGCATAACTAACCACTCATATAACCCGAATTTGGTTTTAAAAGCCATTTTCCATTCATCTCCAAGTTTCATTCTTAGTTGGTGGAAACCACTACGCAAGTCTATCTTTGTGAAAATTATAGCACCACACAACTCATCGAGCATGTCATCTAGCCTAGGAATAGGATGACGATATCGAATGGTAATATTATTGATAGCTCGACAATCAACACACATACGCCAAGTACCATCTTTCTTGGGAACCAAAAGCACAGGAACAGCACAAGGACTAAGGCTTTCATGGACATACCCACGGTCCAACAGTTCTTGGACTTGTCGCTGAATCTCCTTAGTATCCTCGGGATTGGTGCGATAAGCAGCACGGTTCGGCAATGTGGCTCCGGGAATCAAATCAATTTGATGCTCTATCCCTCTCAAAGGTGGAAGGCCCGGTGGTAACTCAGCTGGAAAAGCGTCCTCATACTCGTGCAAAATGTTAGTGACAACAGGAGGCAAAGAGCTAGCAATATCATCAAGCGAAAAAAAAGCTTGTTTGCATACCAAAGCATAGCACATATCATCATCGGAAAGTTCAGCAAGTTCAAATTTCAATGCGAGCATAACTCCCCCCTTTAATTTAATTCCCTCGACCTCAGAAATTGGTGCAGACTTATCCTTTTTAGGTGGGTAAATAGATTTAGCAACTTGCTGATTTTCAGATTCCTTATCATGCAAACTAGCAGCTTGGTCTTTAACAGCTTGTACAATTTCAGCAGGTGTCATAGGTAGCAAAGTAATTTTCTATCCTTTATGTATGAAAGTGTATTTATTACTTTTTCCATGGTGTATAGCATCATTATCAAATTCCCAAGGACGTCCCAATAAAAAAGAACAAGCATCCATAGGTACGACATCACAGTCAACAGAATCAGCATAGGTACCAATGGAAAAAGAAACTCTACATGTTTGTGTTACCTTAGCTTTCCCCGCATCACTAAACCACTGAATACCATATGGATGGGGATGAGGGCGTGTGGCCAATCCAAGCTTCTTGACCAAATTAGAACTAACCAAATTATTGCAACTACCTCCATCAATGATGACACGTGCGCGACGGTTGTTGATGATGAAAAAAATTTGGAACAAGTTATGGCGTTGGATCTTCTCAGGTTGTTGTACTTGTGCGCTGAGTATTCGCTGTACAATGATGTTTCTAAAGGCCGTCGTGTCCTCACTACCAAATGCAACGCCACGATCCTCATCAATATCATTTGCCTCATCATCTTCAACGTCGGAGGTGCTTATGTATCCATCTTCTGTAGCAATGTATGCCCGCTGACTAGGGCAATCCTTCTGCACGTGGCCAAGCCCATGCCAACGGTGGCACTGAATGTTGGAAGTGCGTGGTGTCGAGGTGGTACTCCTGCTGCCCTCCTGCAATGAATTTTTACCTGAATCCGAAGAACGTGCAGAAGATGGTGGTGGCGGTGATGGTGCAGCAGATGTTGAAGGTGTGGATCGCTTGCTCGCTGGTGGGGGTGCTCGAAAAGACATTGGCTTAGGCAGCCCCGAAGATGGCGTTGTACGTGGCGTGTAGGAGGTGCTTCCCACCTTGTTCTTGCCCTGCTGTTCATGCCCCTGAATCTCCTTTTCTGCAAGCATAGCATATCAAAACAACTGGTCGACAGTGTTAAAGTCCTTATAATCAATTATGTCCTGAATATCAAGCCTGAATAAAAATGACAGATAGAATCCTCAGGCCCTTCTACAATACCACAACGCATTATGCCTTTTTCCAAAGAACCATAGTTATCCTGCACAGAAGTTTCTCCTTGTTCTAAACGCTGCAATTTCTTACGCAAATTTCTATGATATGAAGGAGGAACAAAACGATCACGCATAGCCACCTTAAGCTCATTCCAAGACGTAGGTTCTCCACAATCGCCAACTAGACCAGTCCACCAAATAATAGCAAAGTCCTTAAACTCACTAGTGGCTTGTCTAACTTGATGTTCTTCTGGTACAAGGTGGGCAGAAAATTTTTGTTCTACTGTCATCCCCCAATCAAGGTAACCCTTAGCATCATAATGACCCGAAAAAGATGGAATGGTAAACTTAATCTTAGCATAAGGGACATCACGATTGTTATTACCTTGGTGAGCGCCACCCATACCTACCCTGTTATGGCGAAGGCGACGTTGTAGTCATGTGTTTCTGGTAGCTGCTTCATCATAATTACCATTGTCATCAAACACCGTGTCATCTGGAAAACGTGGAGGTGATGGTTGTTGTGGCTGTGGCTGTGGACGTGCCTCCACTACAACAACTCTATCGGCAAGCTTGGTGCCAAGCTTCATAGCGATGAGCGCGTCAGTGACAGCCGTGTTGATTGTTTCTTCCATCTTATCACGAGAAGCTTGACGACTAACACATTCATTGAAATCTGTGGAAGCCTTCGGTGTATCATCTCCTACCATCGAAAAGCACCAAAACAAGAAACACACAGTGAAGGTTATCCCTAATAATCTGACTACGTGCTCTCAACACAGCAAAGGAAGCGTCTTACCAAGCTCTTGCAAGGTTCTTAGCAACAAGCAAGGCAAAGGATACATGGAAGGCATGTAGTCCGCGATTGCAAGGGTCAAAAACCAGTGCCGTCTAGAAGGTGTATGTGGAGCTTTGGGAAGGCACAATATGTAGCAAGGAAGCAAATAACTGTAACACCCTAAAATAGCCTATTTAAAATTTTTAGTAATTAATTGATTATTTAATGTCTTGTTCATAATTAATATAGGGTAAATAAATAATTTCTGAGAATTAAAATCCAATATAAGGTGTAGAAACATTTTTGTTGCATTCATGCTGCCGCATTGAGTTTTGTATTGCTTGTGGTTCAAATGAGAGTTTAAATTTATTTCAATTCGAATTTGAATCACTTTGTTTGGAGCCTTCGAAAAGTCGTTTAGGTCGGAGTTCGCTTTTGCCCCCTGTACTCTTCCTCCAGTCTGTTTCTGCTCCTCTTACTTCTCCCTGAGGTAGCCCAGCCCATTCCTTCCCCCCCCCCCTCGCGGGCGCAGCGGCCCAGCTCGGCCCAAATCGCTTCGCAGCCGAGCGTGCGGCCCGTTCTCTCGCAGCCGAAGTCTGCTCTTGCTCCCCCAAGTCTTGGCCTGCTCCTTTCCTGCCCCTCCAACTCTCCAGCTCGGCCAAGCTTTTCCCCGCCCGCGCTCCGGCCTCGCTCCCTACCTGGGCCGCCACTTCATCCGCCACGGCCCACCCCGTCTCCGGCCCAAACACGCTACCGCCCCCTCCCACCAGACACTGGCAAGCGGGCCCCGCGAGCCAGGTCGTCTTCCTCCTCTAGACAGACCGAGCGCAAGCAGAGCTCGGCCCGCACCACCGCCTCGGCCCGACGCCAGGGCCCGCCTCCCGCGTCTGTGGCCCCCAACGCACCTTCGCGGAAGGTTCCTCCATGCTCCCCTCCCTTTCCTTTCCCCCCGTGCTCCCCATATGGCAAGCGTTCCCCCGCATGGAAGGGGATCGCCGCCGCCGCCTCCCCTTGGCGTGCGTGCCATGCCCACCCCGCGGCCCCGAGCTCCTATAAAAGCCGGGCCCTTCCACACCTCAACCCTCACCCCTATCCTCTCGAGCCAAGCCCTCCTGCGCCAGCGCCGCCACCATCCCCTCCTGAGCTCGAGCTCCGCCGCGCCGTCGACCCCCCCTCTCCGGCGCTGCTCTCTCTGTTTCGACCTCACCAGAAGCTCCGCGCGAAGGTGAACATCCTCCCAAGCCTCTCTTCGCTCTCCCTCCCGCGCTCTAGCCCTCCGCGCGCATTCGCTGGAGTTTCCCCGGCCGACGGCCGCCAATCCACCACCAGCAAGGCTTCCTGCCTGGCATCAAGCTCCGCAGTAGACTTGTCGTGCCTCCAGGCCCCTCCCGAGCCGTTTTCCGCCCGTTCCCACTCACCGTAGGGCGGTTTCCCGTGCTCTCCGTCGATCCCCTCCGCCGCTCGCCGTCGTCATCCACCACCGTCACGAAACCGACGATGAGAAGGCCCTAGATCGACTCCCCGTGCTTGTAGCTACCTCCCCGGCCTTTTCCCGACGCTAATAGTGGCTCGAAGCTCGAGTTCGCCTCGACTCTGGCGAAGCGCCGCCGCCTCCTGAGCGGCGCCGCCCAACGCCGGCGACCCCAGGTTCCCTAACCAGCCGCAGCCGCCTGATCTTGATCCAACGGCCCAGATTAGCACCTAGACCCAAGTCAAGACAGAGGGTACCGGTCAACCTTGGCAGTTTTGCTAAAGGGGCCCCCTGTTTTTCTGTAATCAACCCGCAGTCCTTTCCAGTTCAAAAGTATTTACAAATCAGTCCTTTTTAATCAGTTAAGCCCCCGCGCTTTTGAAAATTCTAACCCGCCGTCCTGTCCTATTCTTTTTGCGCTTAGGCCCTCCTGTTTTAACGCATAATTACGTATAGGTCCTCGGTTTTCCACAAATAAGCCCCCGAAACTTAAAAATGCCATAACTTCCTCGTTTTAGCTCCAATTAGTGTGATTTTTGCGCTCACGTGTTCGTAACGAAGCGTAGATTATTTCCAGAGCCTCCTTTTGTACTGTTTCTACTGTTTGGTGTACTGTTTCTAATAGAATACTTTTGTTTGCATGTATTGGCTTGTGTGGATGCTTGTGTGGTGATTCGTGTTCAGTCGGTGAGCCGTTCGCTTTGGAGTTTGAGTACGAGGACCTTCAGGAGCCGGACTCGCAGCAGCAGCAGCATCTTGAGGAAGGCAAGTTATAGCACGGACAATCCTTGCTACCTACTCACTTGTAATACATTATTTCATACATGCAAGTGTCTAATATGATGTATCCTTTAAGGTTGTACCTAGTTTTTCATCATCCTATCCTTGTTTACCTTGGGTTTATTGCATTTGGGTAGAATTTTGCCAGGCGCAGCTACTATCACCTTTGTTTAATTGTTAATCTTGTATTAATGGTCCACTTCAACTTTAATGTTAAAACTTGCTTTTTAGCAACATGGATCAGGGAGCTAGGGCGTGTGCTTCATGCTTGGCCCTAGTGTCTCTCCGTAAGGACTAGTTCTTAAAGCGGCAACCCAGGAGCCTGTCGCCACCGCCAGGACTATAATGGCTCTGGTCTTGGACAAGTAGCTTGTACGGCTCTAGCTTAATAGTAGTTACCGATGGGCCGACGGCGTTATGGGAATCACTCGTGAGAGTATGGTTTGATCCACCAAGGACGGGGGTACCGTCGGCTATGCCTCATTAGGCACAGTCCCGTGTTGGGAGCCACCGTGAGTGCGGGAGCTCCACACGTTGCGCTCTTTGTTTTGTTGTTGGCATGCGTTGCTGCGCTCTGGACGCCATTGACCCTCCTATCGCTGCGCCCTGGGAGTCAGTCGATCTTGGTGCCTTGGATCATGCTGCCTGTTTTGCTGCCTGGATCCTTTTTTATTAGAAGATGATGTTTATTTATGCTTAATGTCACTTACACTTTATTAATTGGGTTACAACTGGGATTCATACACTTGTAGTAATTTGGATAATGTTAAAACGAACCAACTAAAAGTGCTAATGCAGTTAAGCCGTGTCTAGCCTTTTTGAGCCTTCATAACCCGTGCTATACTTGCTAAGTAATTGTTTTACTTACACTTGCTATTTATTCAACAAAATCCCGGACGGGTAACAGATTGGGATGTGCATGAGTCTGCTGCTGAGTTTCCAGAAGATCTACCGTACTACTGAGTTGTGTTCTCCCAGTCAGAGTTCCTGTGGAGTGCGGCTTCGCTTAGAGAGAGTTATTAGTCTTCCGCTGTATTGGTTAGTTTATTTATGATGCACTCTGATGTAAAACTCTTTTTATTCGAGTAATATATTTAGCATATGTTCTTTGTTTACCATATTTGTTTGCTATATGTGTACTATGACTTCCTGGGCACACATATGGCCACATTCGGGTTTATGTGTAAATCCGGGTGTGACAATAACGAATGCAGAATAGCAAAGTTGAATAAGTATCCAAAGTACAAGTCACAATTGCTGGCTTAGACGTGTCCTAAACGTAGCACAAGTTGGAACAAGAAACGATGGAAAAATCTCACAAGACAAGCAAAACAGCAGTTTATGCAATCGTTTTTCATCTTTTCAGAATTTCCCTCCAAAACCTCCGTACTAGTAGGAATCACTAGTTTTTTATTTTTCAACTACTTTTTTTATATTTTTCACTTAACATGGGTACCAAAAGCTCCAAGCACACAAATTTTCACCCTTTTTTGAGGTAAGATGTGGCCTAGGGAAATTCAGGAACAAACGCTGAAAACCCAAAAACAACTTGATCAATTTTTTTCTTTATCTTCCCCTCATAATGGAGTCATGAAACTGCTGTAAAAAGTTGAGCCAAAACGGAGCACCGAGCGAAAAGTTATGCCCGTTTTACTAAAGGTACCTCAAGTTATGGTTTTTGGGAGGCCCACGATGCGGTTCTCTGAAGGCTCAATTCGGCAGGATGCGCGGCGGCGGTTAGGGTATGCAAGATGAACCAAGAAGGGTTGCGATGCAAGGTGATGAACACACGGCGGCTCGCAACCTATCTAGGGCTTGCACGACAGGAGTTCACGCAAGGCGGCTAGCGAGGGCAAGTCGAGTTATGGGGTGGCACGACTTGTAATCTGGTAATGGTGGATGGGATAGCGGCGGAAACAAACAATGCACAGCAACGAGCGATTGAACTACGACGATGAACATGACCTAATACTAGCAACAAGACTCGACCATGGACGCAAACTCAACAAAGCGAATCTGAAAAGAAATTGCAAAGGCTAAAAGGGTACTAGGACAGCGGAAAAGTTTTTAGGGCTATTTTCTTGACTATAAGACAAAGGCGGAAGGACGAACCTGACGGTAAACCTATCTCCGAATACCACTTGATGGGAACTAGGGTTTCCCAATCTTCTGAAAGGTTCTGATAACTCTCGATTTGGTGGAGTCGTGACTCAAATCGATCCGGCTTCCGAACCACACGTTCTGAACCCCGCAATCGCAGCACCACGTCTCCTCAGGCTATCAACTGGCATTGCACGGTTGACCTCGCCCAGAAGGCTAATCCTTGCCTATGATTCAAAGAACACAAGCAAGAACGAGGAAGATTGCAACACAATTGCAGATGTATGATTAAACTCACAAAGTTGGGGTCTCACAAACCGACGAGCGGCGACACTGTTCTTGACAGAATTGATCTAAGCAAAACCCTCAAACCCTAACTTGGGTGGCGGCTACTATTTTAAAGAGTCTATGGTCGTGGTCGACCCCCCTGGACGTGCCCCTATTGGACTCAACACGATACACGGCCCAAAGACCAAAATACGACGACGCAGCGCCGAAACAGATTCTGAACGTCAAATTGTTTCATCGATTCCCGTTGACTCCAGACGAAATTTGACATGAGACCAGTTCCATTGCAAATATTATCTTCTTAGCTTTCCAAGCATATAAAGAACATCCAAATCCAAGCTCGCATAAGAGCTGGGCGTCCGATTTAGCGCTGACTGCTCCTTGACTCCGAGGTGGACTCGAAGTCGAATTGATTTGGGCCTCTATCTTGACTTGCACGCCCTTGCTGGACCTCTCCACCTTGAAGCCCTTCTCCAACTATCCTCTGGTCCTCTCCATGGTTCCTAATTACAATATAATCATTAGGTAGCAATCTATTCTCATAATCACATAGAGAAGTACTTAGGAACAAGCTCACCTCTAAATTCAATTGTCGCGCACGAGCTCTAGTGATTGGACCTTGAATGATCAATGGAGGATTATTGTGAGTATCCATAGGAGTGATGTCCTCATCAGATATAGCCTATGGACATGTAAGAAACTTGTCTCAAGACTGATCAGCAATAATCAACATTACATAGCTATTATCAATTTGACATAAGGAATGATCCAATGATCACAAGATCAAATATTTTTTAAAAACTCACACAAAAATAAGATAAAACGATTTTTCTTCTAGTCTAGGCAACAAACAATTGTGTATGTAATAAGTCAAGCCAAGTTACGAGAATCCAAGATATTTAGCTCACTCCTCAAAGAACAAAACATTTGCTCATCGAGAGGCTTGGTGAAGATATCGGCTAGTTGTTTATCGGTTCCTACATGACTTAGGGCAATATCTTCATTGGCTTCGTGATCTCTAAGGAAATTGTGTCTTATGTCAATGTGCTTGGTTCTTGAGTGTTGGACTGGGTTATTGGCTAGTTTGATAGCACTCTCATTGTCACACAAGAGTGGAATATGTTTGAACTCACATCCAAAGTCACTCAAGGTTTGCCTCATCCATAATTGTTGAGCACAACAAGCACCGACTGCAACATACTCGGCCTCAGCGGTGGATAGCGCAGCGGAATTTTGTTTCTTAGAGCTCCAAGACACCAAGAACCAACCAAGAAATTGGCAAGTCCCCGTTGTACTCTTTCGATCTACCTTGCAACCGGCATAATCCGAATTGGAGTAGCCAAGTAAATCAAATGTGGAGCCCTTGGGATACCACAAGCCAAGGTTTGGAGTATGCACTAAATATCTAAAGATTCTTTTAACAACTATTAAATCACATTCCTTAGGAATGGCTTGAAATCTTGCACACATGCACACACTAAGCATAATATCCGCCCTAGATGCACAAAGGTAAAGCAAAGAACCAATCATGGAGCGATATACCTTTTGATCTACTGATTTTCCATCTTCATTAAGATCGAGATGGTCATTCACCGGCATTGGAGTCTTGATAGGCTTAGCATTGGTCAGGTCAAACTTTTTGAGCATATCATTTGTATATTTAGTTTGACATATGAAACTCCCATGCTTCAATTGCTTGATTTGAAAACCAAGAAAGAATTTCAATTCACCCATCATGGACATCTCAATCTTTTTGTCATGATCCTACTAAATTCTTCACAAAATTTGTCATTAGTAGAACCAAAGATGATGTCATCAACATATATTTGACACACAAATAAATCATTGTCTACTTTTTGAGTAAAGAGAGTTGAGTCGGCTTTTCCTACCACAAAACCATTTTTTAGAAGAAACACCCTAAGGTATTCATACCATGCTCTAGGAGCTTGCTTGAGCCCATAGAGCGCCTTATGGAGTTTGTAGACGTAGTTGGGATGCTTGGGATCTTGAAAACTCGGTGGTTGCTTCACATATACCAACTCGAAGAGAGGCCCATTCAAGAAAGCATTCTTCACATCCATTTGATGAACCTTGAAGTAATGATGAGCGTCATAGGCTAAGAGAATACGAATGGATTCAAGCCTTGCCACCGGAGCATATGTTTAACCAAAGTCTAGACCTTCAATTTGAGTAAAGCCTTGAGCAACCAATCTAGCTTTGTTTCTTGTAACAATGTCATTTTTATCTTGCTTATTCCAGAACACCCACTTAGTGCCAATCATATTTTGCTTGGGCCTTGGGACCAACTCCCAAACTTCATTTCTTGTGAATTTGTTGAATTCTTCTTGCATAGCAATGACACAATCCGCATCGCCAAGAGCATCTTCCACCTTGAGAGGTTCCAAAGAGGAAACAAACGAGTAACATCCACAAAAATTTGCTAAACGTGAACGAGTAGTTACCCCTCTTTGGATGCTCCCAAGTATATTATCAACGGGATGATCCCGTTGGACACTTTGATGAACTCTTGGGTGAGGAAATCTTGATTGACATTGAATAGGTCCATCATCATTATCTTCAATGTGAGATACATCGTTTTGAGCATCATCAATTTGAACTCCCCCTTGATCATTGCCATGATCATGATCGTCACCATGAGCTTGAACTTGATCTTGAGAAGAGCTTGGTGGTTTGACTCTTGTTGATGATGATGCATCAATATTGAAATTGATTTCCAGAGCTTGAGCTAACTCTTGATCTTCAACTTGAGCTTCATAAGGCCTCACTTCTCCTAATCCCATTCTCATGATGGATTGGCTAGGAGGTTCTTCGTCATCTACAAGGTCATTTACAACTTGCTCTACTTGAGAGCCGTTTGATTCATCAAATTTCACATCTACCATGACCTCAACACAACCGGTGGTTTTGTTGAAGACACGATAGGCGTGTTCATTAGTACCATAACCAAGTAGAAAACCTTCATCAAACTTAGGTGCAAACATGGTTCTTGCCATTTCAATCAAGGTCCGATTCTTCCTCTCAACGATGCCATTTTGTTGAGGTGTATATGGAGCGGAGAGCTCATGCTTGATGTCTTCTTCATCAAGAAATTCTTCAACATTTAGATTTTTGAACTCGGTGCCATTATCACTTCTCATACGCTTGACTTTCAATTCAAACTCATTTTGAGCTCTTCTAATGAACTTCTTGATAACCCCTTGATATTCATTCTTGTCTTGTAGAAAGAATACCCAAGTATATCTAGAGAAATCATCCACAATGACAAGACCATATTTGTTTCCACCAATACTAATATAAGCAATAGGGCCAAATAAATCCATGTGAATCAACTTCAAGGGTCTTGAACTTTTCAATATATTCTTGGGTGGATGGGGAGCACCAACTTGCTTCCCGGCTTGACAAGCGCTACATAACCTATCTTTCTCAAAGACAACATTTGTTAGTCCTAGAATATGTTCACTACTAGAGAACCTCACATCCGCACCGGTTGGGAACGGGCTTTAGCACCGGATTCCCAACCAGTGCTAAACTTCCGGTGCTAAAGGGGGTACCCTTTAGCACCGGGTAGAATAACCGGTGCTAAATGGGGCCTTTAGCACCGGTTCTAAACACCAACCGGTGCTAAAGGCCGTGCCTACACAGCGGGGATAGGACGGCCTTTAGCACCGGTTGGTGTATACAACCGGTGCTAAAGTGCCTGGATTTATTTTTTTGTTACTTTTTACAGCCGCCATGCATGTACGTTTATATATGTTTATATATATATTATGATACGTATTCAAATATGTATTCAGCTGCCGTGCATGTAGTACTATATATTCATATTAGCTAGACATATAATCAAAATAGAAGATATATATATTATAATTTTGAACTGTATATATATTTGAACTGTATATTACAAATTAAGAAATCCGACTAGAGGAACGACTTGACGGCGCATCCTCCAAGGGGAGATGGAATTCTCCACGGGGATTAACGACCTCGTCCCAAATCCATCCAATGAGTTGTTCTGCAATTGCGTCTATTCTCTCTTGATCGAGTCTATCTTCTTCCAGCCTCATCATCTATAATTTGCAAATAATTGGAAATATTAATTCCATGGAATTGAAGACAACAAATGTGCAATTAATAATCATTTAATATAAAATAAATGCTTTACTTACAAATACAAATGTCCATCTATATTTAAATAATCATTTATTATAAAACAAAGTGGTTTTCTTATTAATACAAACATAGTAATTATTAAATGAAGCCCTATATTTCTAAATAATCATTTGTTTTAAAACAAAGTGCCTTACTTATTAATTCAAATTTAATAATAATATTATTTATTATAAATGAATCCCATTATCAATAAAAGAAGCCGTATATTTCTAAATAATATAATTTATTACAAAATCAAGTGCTTTTTCTACAAAAATAGTAAATATATCAAATTAAAACCTGAAAATGTGTTACGTACCATAACATCATGGTGACTCATCTTTTTCATCGACCAATGGAGCATGTTATCACAAACATAATTTGCACATAGATTATTTCCCGACCCCTGTTGGCGACACTGTTGATCAAAAAATAAAGTTAAGTAAAATTCATATAATAGGTTAGCGGAGACCTACACGTACAAATTACTTGCTTACCGGAAAGTCAGTCTTCCATGTGAGTGTTTCATGGATCATACCAGGGTTATCTTGACGAAACTGAATCCACGCCCTGTGAACCAAAAAGTTGTGTTAAATCATTGTGATTGTAAGGGCAGAATTGAGTTAAATGGGTAAATATATGTCACCTTGTAAACATGTCGATGATATTCTGGTAAGCATATGTTGGAGACTTCAACGAATCAAAGACGTGGACGATACCCCGGTCAGGACACAATATGATTAAGATCCAGTGAAAACTGTATACATGTAGACATTATAATGAGAAATAAAATTGAACAGCAATAGTATGGAGTCCATAAAATTTTGTATAGGAACTATAAGTAGATACATGTATAGGTACTCACCCGAAGTAGTACGAAAATAGTATGGAGTCGCAATAATTTTGTTTTTAGATACGTGTATAAATTTTGATATGTCTCCTCTGGATTGATCAAAATCATTTTGTCACTTATCCTTGTCGGGTCCATGTAACCAATGTCAAATATTCCTTCCCTCCGACATCTTTGAATCTCCATTCTGCATTGTTAAGCAATAAAGGGCGCGTCAGCAAAGATTAAAGTTTTTTTTCAAGTGTCAAATGTAAATGTGAACAAAGCACTTACAATACCCAACAGGCGACCAAAGACACGTCCATGGCGGCTTTGTGGTACACCTCATATATATCCTTAAACTCCAACCAGAGGGTTTCCTCGCCATTGAAAAAATCTTCGTCCTTTACGCAAACTCCAAACATGCGCCTTTTGCTTCCTGATTGTTCCAGATACCACTGATGGAAACGACGCATCTTTGTTTGTAGCGTGCTCTCCATTTCTGGAACGACCAAAGGCTGGCCAAGCTTAAATGGCCACCTGAACGATGTGCTCATAGGGATTTCTTTTTCTCCGGTGATTTCCTCTCTCGAGAGTCCTGTCTCGGCCATTTGTTGTTGCACGTTCAGCTCGTACTCAAATGCCAACTGAGGCAACGACTCCTGAGGTTGGTTGCCGAGCTGAGCAACAGGTTTGGACGCCGCCGCCTTCCTCTTCCCTTGAGATTTCAGTAATGAGCGGTCATAGTCTGATACCTATGCCCTCTTCTGTTGTCCCCTAGTCAAATTTTGGAGGAAGGATTTTGTTGTGGCGGGGTCAATCTTCGGCTCTGGTTGTTTCTCATGAAAAGTTGCCTCTTTACGACTTCTTAAACAGAGGCATCGAGCTCTTCTTGAGTCAGGTCGTAAGCTTTTTTCGGTGGTGGAGGCTTCTCGTTGACCTTCTGTGGCCTCTTCTGTGGTGGAGGGGCCAAGCTAGCCAGTTTAGAGCGCTTCTTTGGTTCAGGCTTCTGCCGCGGTGGAGACGGAAACTTCTGTCGCGGAGGAGACGGAGACGAGTTTGCGTCATGAGCTCCCAGAGAATCGTGATCCAGTGGACCTCTTGGAGACGGGGGATCTGAAGGAGACTTGGTGCTACCAGGTATGGCAATGTCTTGCTTGCTCCATAGAATGATCCCGTGAGAACACTCCCCGAGTTTTGTTTCTCCGTCACATCCGACAATGTCAAGTTCCCAGTCATTCCACTAGTCAACGACTTGCTCCACCTCAACGGGTACGTAACCATGTGGAATCTCCATGCAATGCCATCTTTGACCTGGTTCCACTGGTTTGGTCATATCGTATGCGACCTGATAAAATAAGTAGAAAGGAAGTTAGTAACTGAATAATATTTATGATGATATTTACGATATATACAAACTAATGTCGCATACGTACCACCACGGATATGTTCTTCTGCCTCACGACAAGCTCACACGCGGTCCGTTGAGTTATTTCATCCACGGGGTAACGAACCGGTTCAGACTGAGGTGCGGGAATGTCTTCATGTCCTTGTACATGCTCTATGGAAGAGTGGCTGCTTCGATGTTGTGGAGGGCTAAGAAGGGACGCATTAGGATCTTGGAGAGGTACATGCTCTATGCTGGCGGTTTCTGTGGCTTGTATCTGCAGCCATGCTAACTTCATTCGTCGCTCTGTCTCTACCTCCATTTCTTGTATCTTTGAGCCCTGGGCGGCTACCGTTTCCTCTAGGTCCCTCACCCTCTGCTCATATTCTGCCTTCTTCCTTGAACGGCTCCTATAGGAGGCGGCGTCCTCTTTGAAACCTTTCTTCCATGGTACTATGCCTACACCGCGCGTACGTCCAGGATGCTCCTTGTTTCCTAAGGCATAGGTTAGCTCATCTCTGTCTCTATCAGGAACAAATTCTCCCCTCTCAGATGCCTTAAGGATATTGATGAGACGTTGAGCTAGTTCTCGCAAGTCCTCGCCAAAAACTAAAGAGACATCGATCGGACTGAGGGTGCCTCCATGACCATAGTACCAATGCTTGGATCGTGTGGGACAGTCATGTGTCGGTGGAAGAATGCCTCTAGCAAATAGAGATTCTTCCATCTTCTCCCATTTCTCAATGCTCCCTTTATAACCTCTTGAACAAATTCTATGGGTGTACTTCCTATTACCGGCATTGTCAGCATTTGTAGCGGTCATACTTGACCCTTCTTCGGAGTTTTTGTACTCCAAGAACGATTCCCAAGCATCATGAGTGATGGTTGGATGCTTCGCTGGATCTGATGCTTCTCCGGTAATGAGATAATTCTTTTACATTTTTTTCTTGTAATCCTAGAACAGAATTGCCATCTTTTTCATTGTCCAATCCTTCAGTTGCTCTTCATGACTGCTTGGCCATTCGAAAATTCCTTTTAAGTCCGCCCATAGCATCTCCTTCTCAGTATTGGGCAACACGTGCGGCTCAGTAGGGTCCGTGGATTTCCATTTTCTGATGCTAATGGGCACGCGTTCCCATAGAACAACCCCGCACTGAGATATAAATTTTCTGGACACTTGTTTGGGCTCAACTGGCTCCCCATCGTCCTCCACTCGAGTGATGTGAAACTTCACATCCTTCAGCTTCTTAGTGGCAGATCGTTTGGATTTCCTAGTTCCGGTTGTCGATGCAGAGGCGGGCTACATAAATTACATATTAACGATACAATATTAAATGAGATATATTGAGATACAATACATATTAAATGAGATATATTGAGATACAATACATATTAAATGAGATATATTGAGATATACAATACATATTAAATGAGATATATTCACACCTAACTAGACGTGGGCTCATTATTACTGCGTTTATCCACATTACGTTGTTCCACATTTTTGCTCCCTTGAGCAATATCCAGCATGTCTTTTATGTTTGGTTGCGGGTTATCTTCGACATCGATACCAAATATTTGATTCAATAAGAACTGTTCATTATCCTCTGGCAAGGGTTCGCTAGGGTTGTTGTCCGCCATCTATAGGAATAAAAATAATTTGTAAGCAATAAATATAAATAAATATAGATATGGGGTTTAGGGTCAGGGTAGGGGGTTTAGGGTTTGGGTTTCGGGGTTTAGGGTTAGGTCTAGGGCGTTTAGGGTTTGAGTTTTGGGGTTTAGGGTTTAGGGTTTAGGGTTAGGGCTAGGGGGTTTAGGGTTTGGGTTTCGGGGTTTAGGGTCAGGGCTAGGGGGTTTAGGGTTTGGGTTTTGGGGTTTAGGGTCAGGGTAGGGGGTTTAGGGTTTGGGTTTCGGGGTTTAGGGTTAGGGCTAGGGGGTTTAGGGTTTAGGGTTTAGGGTTAGGGCAAGGGGGTTTAGGGTTTGGGTTTCGGGGTTTAGGGTCAAGGCTAGGGGGTTTAGGGTTTGGGTTTCGGGGTTTAGTGTTAGGCCTAGGGGGTTTAGGAAATGGGTTTCGGGGTTTAGGGTCAGGGCTAGGGGGTTTAGGGTTTGGGTTTCGGGGTTTAGGGTTTAGGGTTTAGGGTTAGGGCTAGGGGGTTTAGGAAATGGGTTTTGGGGTTTAGGGTTTAGGGTTAGGGCTAGGGGGTTTAGGAAACGGGTTTCGGGGTTTAGGGTCAGGGCTAGGTAGTTTAGGGTTTAGGGTTAGGGCTAGGGGGTTTAGGAAACAGGTTTCGGGGTTTAGGGTTTGGGTTTCTGGGTTTTCGGGTTCGTGAATGGTGGGTGCGCGACGCGTTTGGGTTCCGGAAGGTTTGGGTGCGCGACGCGTTTGGGTTCGCGAAGGGGTTCGGGTGCGCGACGCGTTTGGGTTCCGGAAGGTTTGGGAGCGCGACGCGTTTGGGTTCGCGAAGGAGCTTGTGTGCGCGACGAGTTTGGTTTCGCGAAGGTGTTCGGGTGCGCGATAGTTCTGCACATACAAAATATGCACATATACAAAATTATATATACAAAATTACATACAAAATTATATATACAACATTATATATACAACATTATATATACAATATTATATATACAAAATTACATACAAAATTATAAATACAAAATTATATATAAGCATCTAAATAATAACAAATTATATATAACAAATTAAATAACAAAATTAAATAACAAAATTAAAACAGAAATCGAACGAGGCGGCGGGTGCGGGCGACGGCGGCGGGTGCGGGCGACGGGCGGCCACCGACGAGCACGGGCGAGGGGCGACGGGCGCGGGCGACGGGCGACCGGCGGCGCAGACGCGGCGGCGACGGGCCACGGGCGGCGCGGGCGAATGGCGGCGACGCGGGCGACCGGCGACGGCGCGGGCGACGGCAGCGCGGGCGACCGGCGACGGGGACGGGCAACGGGCGCGGCAGCGGGACCGGCGGCGGAGGCGGGCGAGGAATGAGAGAAGTGTGGAGGGGAGAGCGGGCGGGCGGTTATATGGGGCGGCGCCTTTAGCACCGGGTGAGGGTAAGACCCGGTGCTAAAGGCTCATTATCACCGGGTCTTTCCTCCACCAGGTGCTAAAGGCCACCACAATAGCACCGGGTGGATACAAGACCCAGTGCTAATGAGTCTTTAGAACAGGGTGTAAGCACACCCGGTGCTAAAGAGGTGCCCGGGGTGCTAAAGGCCACCACATTAGCACGGGGTGGATACAACACCCGGTGCTAAAGAGGTGCCCAGGGCGGCAACTGAAATCCTGGGCACCTTTACCACCGGGTGTTGGATCTACCCGGTGCTAAAGGGTTAGGATTTCAGTTGCCGCTATTTATTCATCCAAATCGACAATTAGCACCGGGTGTTTTTTTCCATTTCTATTACTTTACTTTATTCGTAAATAAATAAAACAAAGCTCTTTAAAATTGTTAGAAAATTCTAGAAAAACAGTAGGAGTTACTAGAAAATATTAGAAATTAATATAAAATCCTAGAAAATCGTAGGAATTACCATTTGCTTTCATTTTTCTAGTAATTATTAAATGAAGCTCTTTATTTCTAAATAATAATTTTGTAGAAAACAAAGCCCTTTAAATTTATTAGAAAATTCTAGAAAACAGTGGGGGTTACTAGAAAATATTAGAAAATAATAGAAAATTCCAGAAAATCATAGGAATTAACATTTGGTTTCATTGATCGAACGTTGCTACATTTCACGAAAGATGGGCTTCGGGTGGTCATATCTTTTGATGGATCATATGTCAAAATGTTAAAAACTAAAACCACATAAATGCATAACAAATACACGATGTCATTTATATAAATATGAATTTCTAGAACATAGTGCAATTAAATTACACGTCATCATCGTTTACTCGGACACTAATAAACTTCCTCTTTACAAATGTTCCTTGATTGTGATCACGCCGTAGATAGGGTGTCTCCTCCGCCGCTAATAGGATGCATGGGTCAGCAGCCATCAAGAATGGAGGCAGCCCATCGAGCATATCATAATCTTCATCCGTCTTGTCCTCAACTCCTACGATTTTTCTTTTTCCAGGAAGAACAATATGACGCTTTGGCTCATCTGGTGGTGGGTCCAATTGCTTACCCACCCCTTTCTTATCCGCCCCTTTCTTTGGTCTGTTAGCCATGTCCTTTACATAAAAAACTTGTGTGACATCTTTGGCTAGGACGAACGGTTCGTCTAGAAACTCAATCTTGTTTAGGTTCACTAACGTCATTCCATACTCATCAACTGTAACACCTCCTGCAGTCAGCTTCACCCATTGGCACTTAAACAGTGGGATCTTCAAAGGTCTGTACTCTAGTTCCCATATCTCCTCTATGACACCATAGTATGAGTTAGTATTGCCATTGGTGTCTGTCGCGTCGATTCGGACTCCACTGTTTTGGTTGGTGCTCCTCTTGTCCTGGGCTCTTGTGTAAAATGTATACCCATTGATGTCGTATCCTTGGAATTTTAAGATCGTGGTCGATGGACCCCTAGCTACAAAAGCTAGCTGCGCATCAATGCCCTCGACACCCATCAGACGCTCTCGCAACCAAGCGGCGAAAGTAGTATTGTGCATCCGCTGAATAAATGCTGCAGACTTTGTTGGATTTTCGTCCCAGAGAATCTTCATGTGCTCCTCGATGTACGGAGCAAATAAGGTTGATTGTTGCAAAACTGTGAGGTGCGCTTTACGAAATGTCTCCATGTCCTTGATTACCATCGATCTTTTCCCTAGTGTGCCCTTTCCACCAAGTCTCCCCTCATGATGTGATTCGGGCACACCAATCGGCATAAGATCGTTGACAAAGTCAACACAGAATTCAATGACCTCCTCTGTTTCGTATCCCTTAGCAATGCATCCTTCTAGACGAGAACGATTACGGACATACTTCTTTAGCACATTGAAGAACCTCTCAAACGGGAACATGTTGTGTAGAAATACTAGGCCCAGTATACGAATCTCTTTGACGAGGTGAACCAATAGATGTGTCATAATATTGAAGAAGGATGGTGGAAATATCATCTCAAAGCTGACAAGACATTGCACCACGTCGTTCTGTAGCTAAACTAAATGGTCTGGATTGATCACCTTCTGAGAAATTGCATTGAGGAATGCACATAGCTTCACAATGGCTTTCCGCACATTAACGGGTAGCACACCCCTGAGTATGATGGGAAGCAGCTGTGTCATCAACACATGACAGTCGTGAGACTTGAGGTTTGTGAACTTGTTATCTTTCATATTTATTATTCCCTTAATATTGGAGGAGTAGCCCGACGGAACCTTGATACTGTTCAAGCATTCAAACATGCTTGCCTTCTCTTCTTTGCTGAGAGTGAAGCTGGAAGGACGCAAGTACTGGCGTCCGTTGTCTCTCTTTTCTGGATGTAGATCATTCCGTTGTTTCAATCGTTTCAGCTCTTGTCGTGCTTCCAGTGTATCTTTTGGATTCCCATAAGTACCCAAGAAGCTTATCAAGTTCACGCAAAGATTCTTCGTCAGATGCATCACATCAATCGCGTTACGGACCTCTAAATATTGCCAATAAGGTAGCTCCCAAAAGATAGACTTTTTCTTCCACATCGCGGCACGACCATCCTCGCCAGTTGGAACAGGCTGGCTTCCGTCTCCCTTTCCAAACACCACTTGTAGGTCCTTTAACATATCAAATACATCTTGTCCACTCCTGTGTCTTGGCTTTGTACGGTGGTCGGTATTCCCGCCAAAATGCGGACATTTCTTTCGTAGCTCATGCTTCGTAGGAAGAAATCGACGATGACTCATGTAAACAACCTTCCTACAATGTTTCAAATACATGCTTTCGGTTTCCTCTAAACAGTGAGTGCATGCTTTATATCCTTTGTTTGATTGTCCTGATAGGTTACTTAGTGCAGGCAAGTCATTGATGTTTATGAAAAGCAGTGCTCGAATGTCAAACTGCTCCTGCTTGTCCTCATCACACATGCTAACACCTTCTTCCTTCCATAGCTGCAAAAGTTCATCAACCAATGGTCTTAGGTAGACATCAATGTCATCGCCAGGTTGCTTTGGCCCTTGAATAAGCACTGGCATCATAATGAACTTTCGCTTCATGCAGAGCCAAGGGGGTAGGTTGTAGATACATAAAGTCACAGGCCAAGTGCTATGACTACTGCTCATTTCACCAAAAGGGTTCATGCCATCAGTACTTAAACCAAGCCTCACATTCCTCGCATCAGCATCAAACTCTGGGAATGCTCTGTCGATGTTCCTCCACTGGGATCCATCAGCGGGGTGTCTCAACATGCCATCCTGCTTACGTTCTTCTTTGTGCCATCGCATTAGTTTGGCATGCTCTTTGTTCCTGAACAAACGCTTTAGACGGGGTATCAGAGGAAAATACCATATCACCTTCACAGCAATTTTTTTCTTACAACGCTCCCCCACAACCTCACCAGGGTCATCCCGCCTTATCTTGTATCGTGTGCAACTGCAAACTGGACAACAATCCAAGTGTTCGTATTGTCCGCGATAGAGGATACAGTCATTTGGACACGCATGTATCTTCTGCACCTCCAAACCGAGAGGGCAAACAACCTGTTTTGCTTCATACGTTGCCGATGGCAATTCGTTACCCTTGGGCAGAATCTTCTTTACGAGTTTCAGTAGCTCATCGAAACCCTTATCAGTAACGCCATTTGCTGCCTTCCACTGCAGAAATTCAAGTGTACTACCCAACTTCGTAAGCCCCTCTTTGCAATCTGGGTACAAGTCAGTTTTGTGGTCCCGCAACATGCGTTGTATCTTTTTCAGTTCCTTATCATTGCCCAAGTCTTTCTCAGCATCACGCAACATTTGCCCAAGTCCATCATTAGGGTCATCTTCCTGAGCATCATCTTCCTGAGCAGCATCTTCATGATCAGCATCACCCACTGCAGCATCTGCAAAGGCCCCGTAGTATTCAGCCAATAACGGAATGTCGTTATCCACCTCGTCTTCTTCATCTTCATCCATTAGAATTCCTCTTTCACCATGTTTCGTCCAAACAGAATAATTGCTCATGAAACCGTGCCTCATCAAATGCACCTGAAGAGCTCCTCTTTGTTTGTACGATTGTATATTTCGACAATTAGTGCATGGGCAGAACATGAAACCTGACGGCGTCCTGTTGGCCTCGGCGGCATCGAGAAACCCCTTCAGGCCATCACGAAACGTCGTATCGTGATTGTCCCCGTACATCCATTGCCTATTCATCTGCATTAGTAACCAATAACAATTATTTGTATAATTTAATATACAATATAATACAAAGGTAATATATAAGACAATACAAATTTAATATATAACTAAATATAAATTTAACATATAATAGATTACAAAGTTAATACATAAGACAATACAACCTAAACACATTTCTAAAACTATAATTAATTTATTCATTTTCTAAAATCAAATATACTTCCATTAAAAAATAATTAACTATTCCAACTTTAAATAAATAACTAATAAATACAATACATAAGCTCTCACTCTCCACTATGAACACAAGCTCTCTCTCTCCACCATGAACACAAGCTCTCTCTCTCTCTCCACCATGAACACAACCTCTCTCTCCACCATGAACACAAGCTCTCTCTCTCCACCATGAACACAAGCTCTCTTTCCATTTTGATTCACAAATTTCTCTATTTCTAAAGCATATAAACAATACAAGCTAATAAAAAACATAAGAGAATGAAAGAATGTACCTTGTAGTGCCCCTTGGATGAGTGAAATCTTCACAAATTTTGAAAAAAAAATTTGGCAGCACCTCCCCTGTCCCGAGCACAACATGAACACAGCTCCAAGTGTTGATGCTAGCTCGGGCGAGGGGAGGGAAGGTATTATATACGAGCACATTAGCACCGGGTCTTGCGACGACCCGGTGCTACTGCTCTCACATTGGCACCGGTTGCAACCAGCAACCGGTACTAAAGGGCCTTGGGCACATTAGCACCGGTTGCTGGCTACAACCGGTGCGAATGTGAGCACATTAGCACCGGGTCGTCGCAAGACCTGGTGCTAATGTGCTCAGCCTGCCATCCCTGCGCGTCGCCCCCGCTCATAGCCGTTGGACCCGGTGCTGATGCACCCTTAGCACCGGGTCCAAAATGTGTCGCGGCCTATGAGGGGGGCGGATGTGAGGTTCTCTGGTAGTGGTTCATCCTTTTGAAGTTTGGCCAAGTTCCCCATGCCAACATGGGCTAGCCGGCGATGCCAAAGGCAACCCAAGCTAGATTTTGCCACTAAACAAGTCTTCGGTTCCACTTTAATGGTTGTGAAATCAATCAAGTAAAGCTTTCCCTTAAGTTGACCCGTAAAAGTAATAGAGGAATCCTCTCTTCTAAGAATGCTCACACCCTCATTAGTAAGGAGACAATTGTAGCCTTTCTCACAAAGTTGTGAGACCGACAACAAATTGTATCCTAAAGAATCAACTAGATAAACATTGGAAAGAGATGAGTCATTTGAGATAGCAACTTCCCCTTGACCTATCACGTCACCATGATTATTGTCACCAAAAGTAATCTTTTCAATGGGTGAGTCATATTCTTCCAACTTGGCAAACATATTCTTCTCCCTGGTCATATGATTTGAAATCCACTATTAAGTAACCATGAAGGTCCACCGGAGGAATATGCCTACAAAACAAGTTTAAGCCTTGGATTTAGGTACCCAAAAGAGATTGGGTCCTTGAGTGTTAGCTTTAGAGATCTTAGGCACCCAAACACTCCTCATCATCTTCTTGACATGAGCACCCACATACTTGACCACCATCCTCCCATTATGATCCCACATAATCGTATAATCAATGGTGTAGTTGGAGGATGGCTTGTGCTCAATGGTCTTCTCATTTTTCTTGATCTTGTTTGAGTCATTAGCACCCTTTGCTAGATGCCTCAACCATGGGCTTAGCTTCCATGGTGTCTACCCTTGACACACCATGAGCGATGTTCATCAAATCTCCAAGGTTGGCACCTTTGTTGAACATAGGTACTTTATGGCCGTTCAACATTCTTGTACCATTGGCTTTTCCACCTCTAGTGAATCCGAGTCCATCCTTGATACTAGGATATCTTCTGGCTTTCTATGCCGGATGGGACTCGAACTCACTCTTACCTTTAGCTTTGTCTTTGCCAATTGCCTTGGTCAACTCTTGGATTTGAGCATATTTAGCTTTGACTTTCTCTTCTAGCTTAGAAAGATTAGTGGCACAAGCATTATATCAATCTTATAACATCTTGAGCAACATTCACTAGTAGAGACATTGGAGTCATGAATTGTCTTAGAGTCGATCTTGGTGCTTTCCCAAAGAGTGCTAGAGTTAGCTTCTAGGTCTTTGTACTTGACCTCTAGGCTTGAATGCATTTATTGAAGCTCACTATGTGCATTCTTTAGGTTAGCTAGAGAGTCATTTGCCAAGGACAAATCCTTAGACATCCTCTCATGTGACTCATTGGCACGTGACAAGTCACATGTCAATTTCTCAATCCTAATCTTCTCTTCGACTAGAGTTTCTTCAAGGGCAATGTTTCTCTCCTTCTCAAGGATGAGCAATTCTTCTTGCCTATCAAGAGACTCCTTTCTTTTCTCCAATTTCTTACTAGTTTTTTAATTTGTTTGTAACTATCTTTGCCAAACTTCTTTATCATGTTTCTCTCATGTTTGGCTTCTTCTTTATCTAGGTTATTTTCTACATCCCTAGATGTCAAGAGAGTAGATGATAGAGGTGGGGTAGTGTTTTGTATCTTTGTCCCTTGAGCCATGAGGCACATGGGAGCTTCATCATCACTATCATGATAGTTGTTGAAAAGCCTTGGTGTTAAAATAGGGGCTTGAATGGCAAGAGTTGCCACTTCTTCATCATCGGAGTCATCACTAGAATCCCACCCTTGACCAACATGAGCACTCCCAAACTTCTTATTGTACTCTTGACTCTTCTCCTTGTACCTCTTTTCTTTATCAAAGTTATTGTCCTTTGACTTCTTGTCTTCCTTGTCATTTTTCTTGCGAGGACAATCGGCAATGAAATGCCCTTTTTCTCCACACTCATAGCATCTTCTTTGAGAGACAGGCTTCTTGTCACTTCATCTCTTCATGAACCTCTTGAAATTCTTCACCATCATGGCAGTTTCTTCATCGGTGTAATCGTTTTCACTTGAGTCTTCCTTCTTTTTGAACTTTGGTGGCATCTCACTTGACTCAACTTTCTTGCTTGGTTCGGCTTTGAGAGCGATAGTCTTGACTTCGGTTGGTTCAATTGACTTGGCTACATCCATGTTGTTCATCTCATGATATTGCAATTTGTTGAACAATTCCATGGGTAGCATTTTCTTGAACTTGCTCTTGTCTCTAATCATGGTAGCTAGAATTGGGTTCTTTGGAGCATATTCCCTAAGCATCTTCTTAGTGACTTTGTGTTCATCCCAATCCTTACTACCGAGCATTCTTATCTCCGTCACAAGAAGCTTCAACCGATCATGCATCTCTTGAAGAGTCTCATCCTTCTTCATTTCAAAAGCCTCTAGCTCTCCTTGAAGAAGATCAATTTTGCCTTCCTTGACAACATCTGCCCCTTCATGAGACAATTGAAGAGTGTCCCAAATGTCCTTCGCAACTTCAAGCCCTCTTATCTTGTTGTACTCATAGGGGCTTAGAGCACTCCTAAGCACCATTACGACTTGAGCGTTGAGAAAGAAGTCATGCTCTTGTTCATGGCTTGGCTTGGCACTCTTGTCAACACCTAAAATCACAATAGTCCAAAGAAAAGGATGAAGACCATATAAATACATTTTCATATCATCACTCCACCGAGCATAGTTACTCCCATCAAAGCGAGGAACTTTGCCCAAAGGAACCGATGTGAAGGCAAGACTAGACGGATCAAAAGTTTTATGTGAAGAGGAAGTCTCATATTTATGAGACACGGAGTGCGATTGCTCAGATTAACAAACTAGAAGGCCAAGGCTAGATGGAAGTACCCACTGGGCGGGTCGACCGAAAGGGATCCGTCCTTTTTCCAATGCAGAATCGACGACCTATGTATAAATAAAAGAGAAATTTTTTGGATTTGAAGAAAAAATAAAAAGAATTCTATCAATTTTTATTTTCCATTTATTTAGTTTGTTTTTCTTAATGAAATTATTAACTAACAGAGCAAACACAAATAAAGAAACAACTTTGCTGACCATGATAGATTTTTATCTAGTTGGAAGAGTCCTCAAGTCCTTCAAAAACTTCTTTTTCTTTTAACTTCTTCTTGAGAAGCTTTTGAGCCTTATTCTCGGCCTTCTCTTGAATCTTCCTTTTCATCTTCTCTTTTCTCTTCTTCTTTTCTTCTTCATTCAAGCTTTCATCAATATCACTTATGACCAAATCATCATCACTTGAACTTGTATCAACGACCAACGGACGATCTTCTTTGGTAGCGGAAGCACCGACACCGGAGTTGTCCCCCGGAGTAGCCATAGTGTTTTTTTCCCTTAGCGTGTAAGCCTAAATCAAGGGATTATGCTCTGATACCAATTGAAAAGACCAACCCTAGGCCTAGAGGGGGTGAATAGGCCTGTTATGAAATTCTGCAAAAATTCTTTCAAAAACTGTCAGATGTTGGATGATCCGACGCAGTCTCGGATCTTCTGGCTTGGAAGATCCGACACTGTGTAGGATCTTCCGACGGGGTATGAAACTTACTTCGTGATTTGAATTCTATTGACATTTTGATGATACTACTTGAATAGAAAGTTGACAAATGATGCAAATAACCTTTTAAGTATGATCAACACAAGCGTATGACACCTAACAAGTAGATCGGGACAAATCGAGTAAGAAAAATGAGAAATACAAATGAGCACACGGAAACAGAATTTACTTCCAAAGTTCACTCTACAAAGGAGCTACGTCTCCGTTGAGATGCTCACAAAGAGTCGGGCTGTAACACTAGCCCCAAGTCTTCTTCAATCAAGCACAAAGGAGGATCAAGTTACTTACTATTGACTCTCACAAAGAGAGGGGTAATACAAACTTTTGGGGCTCGAACCACAAAGGAATGAGAGCTCACCGGCACCTCTAACCGTCTAGAAGCAAAGCTCCAAGAGTAACAAACACGAATCGACGAATCAAAGTTGCTTCAAGTGCTTGAGAGATGAACAAGTGAGGGCTCAAAGTAAGCACTAGCTTCACACCACCAATCTTCTCTCTCACTCAAACCCTAGATAAATCCACAAGATTTAGCTCAAGAAGGGTGAGGGAGAGAGTATTGAATGCTCTAGAGAGTGTTTGTCTCGAGTTAGGTCAACAGCAAATGAAGATGGGGTGAAACCCCCCAAAATATGACCGTTATGTGCTCTGCGAAGGGGTATCGGATCTTCCGACTGTGGGTCGGATCTTTCGGCAAGTAACAGATCAGTGTTAGAAAACCCCGGAAAACTTCTCAGCTTCGGATCTTCCGACATGGTGTCGGATCTTCCGGTAGGCCTCGGATCATCCGATCCAGAATAACTCAAGACAGAGCCGGCTGGAACTTCCGGTCGGATCTTCTAGCATAGGGTTGGAACATGCACACAGGATACTCACGAGGGCTGAAAACTGGCTAAGTCCCGGAAGATCCGACACAGTGTGGGATCTTCCGATGGAAGTTCCGATGCCAGGACCGGATCTTCCGATGGGAGAAAACTCAAAACCGAGCGCGCCGGAACTTCTGGTCAGATCTTCCGGCCTAAGTTCCGACCACGCAGAAAGCTGTGAATGTGACTTTGTGTGTCTCTCATGGGGATTTTCATCTCAAGCAAAGCACTTAGACAACTAGGATTTATCGATCACGTCCCCCTTGATACTACGGTGGTCCTATACTCAAATTCAAGTTGAAAATAAATTTAAATCTTCCAATTGAATCCACCACCATACAATTTAGAACTGGGGACCTTCACTTCATATTTCTATTCTTTTCTTTTCATTTTATTCCTGCACAACATCCAAAGTATTATATCCAAATTTATATCATCGTTAATCACCAAAATTGATTAAGTGCCTAGATGCACTTTCACTCACCGATGTGGTGACCCCTGCTATTGTTCATGTCGCAGCGGCGGACGTGAAGGAGAAGATTGATGGTGCAGCGCTGCCGGTCTGAGGATCGGACAGAGGGCTAAAACCGACGATGCAGGCTGCTGCTTGCGTGTTCATCATCGCCGGAAATTGTGGAAGGTGAGGCTCTTCCGTAGGGGTAGACGCTCGATATTGTTCTCATTTGTTGTTGCTGCATGTTGGGCAGGAACAGGGAGCGTGGGTTGGATCTCGTTGAGGATGCGCTCGCCAAGACGACCATGGGTTATTTGGCGAGCTGTGTGCTGAATATTATTTAGCGCGCACGGCCGAGCCACCGTCGGAGCTCCGGTGAACAATCAAAATTACTTCTTTCTTCTAAATTACAGTAAAAATCGTGTCCCACCTGTATCGTGCATCCGTTTTAATGTACATTGATCTCATTGTCATCAGTTGTAGGATAATTTCGTAGGCGTGAGCTGTAGCTGCTTGCGTGGCGGGCACGGGACTCCCGGACGTGTGTTGCTTAACCGTGATAATATTCAAGTCGACGGCGGCGGCGCTTTTGGCCGGAGCTCCGGCAAAGCCCTGAACGTGTTGTTACTCCATTTCAATCTGAAGAAGTAAAAGTCGTCTACTCGTGATTAAAGTACTCGTTTTACTTTGCGTTAGATGTGGAACTTAATTGGCGCCGGCATCGCATCTTGCCGGACCTCCGGGCGAGCCTCTACGGGCGTAAAAAATTTATGTATTGACGCGGTTTTATTTGGTCCAAGCTCCGGCGTAGTAAAATTCGATAGTTTTGATGACCGGCCGTAAAACTAGTTTGCTAGTTGTATGTCAGCTTTTAAGGTGTGTTTGATTATACAACATCAAAGTCTCGGATGGTTCTGTTCTAGTGGTTTTTACCAGACGAAAATACATGCTTGGCATGCATACATGATCTCTTTGGCACGCAGTGCATGCAGTACATATGCTTTATTGCTATCAATTTAAAATTCAGAGATTTCAGGTATAGATAATTGCATATACGCTGAGAGAGGTTACAGGGAGAAATATACGGATGTGCTTGGGAGAGAGAGGTCAATTCCGACTGCTCGCGTAGCCTCTCCAACAATCATGCATGCATGAGAGAGGGATTTCAGGGCTGTTAGCATTTGCATCTATCTGCAGATGCAAACATGCGTGTGTTTAGGAGAGAGACAGCTGTGCATGAAATTAATAGTGAAAAACTATATTTGCGTGTTGGGCATGTTTGCAATATGGATCACTGGGCCACGGTTATGGTCGGTTTTGCATGCCAACGAACCAGAATGATTACTTTTTCTTGTTCTGTTTGTTGCTTCCTTCTGTATATGTACATAGGTGCCGAGGAGTGAGGACACGCTCAATTTAGCAAACAAGGAGTAATTTTCTATGTGTTTTGCTTGCCCAAATGGAGTAATTAGTGGATAAAACCAGGAGTGATTTTCCATGTACATAGGTGCATGTCTTTTCTATGTACAAATGAAGGTGTGATTTGCTAGTTGAACTATTTTTCATAGAAACATGATCAGAGTAGTTAGACATGGAGTAATGTCACTCAATTTTATCTTGACATTGAGATAAAGAGTATATTTTCCTCTCACTCTCGTTGGCTGATCCTAATTTCACGTGCCAATTAACAACCACAAATCAGTGCAAACTAATGGCTCTCTATCACATGCACACATATAAACTTGCATTTGTGACACCCGCCACGGAATCACACCTGCCTCTCTTCAAAGACAAATGAATCTCACAATAATATCGGATTAACAATCTTCCGTTCACTACCGATGTTGACGTGCTGATCTCAACTAACTGGTGTATTTTCCAAAAACATGAGTATTTCAAAAAATGCCATGAGTATTTTTCAGTTGACTACTGTGGTAATTTTCTAGAGGGAAAATGAGTATTAACAATAGGAGTATCTTTTATAAATACCAGAAGTGTTTTTCAAATGTCATGAGTAATTTTCTATTGAAAAGAGTAGTAGTTTTTCCAACTACCATGTGTTTTTTCAAATGACTGGAGTATTTTTCAAACATCAAGAGTATGTTCAATTGAGGGAAAATGAGTATTAACAATAGGAGTATCTTTTACAAATACCATGAGTGTTTTTCAAATGTCATGAGTAATTTTCTATTGAAAAGAGTAGTAGTTTTTCCAACTACCAGGTGTTTTTTCAAATGACAGGAGTATTTTTCAATCATCAAGAGTATGTTCAGTTGAGTAAAGGGGTAATTATCTTACAATTTTCGGGAGTATTTTTTTTGAACAAACAATTTTCGGGAGTATTTTCAACTGACTAGAAAATTTTGTCAGGAGTATTTTGTCAAATGTCAGGAGTACTTTCCCAACTGCTATTTTGATAAGAGAGTATTTGTGTATACCAAAGGGAGTACATTGTTTTTACTTGGAAGATATTATACATGCAAGGGCTATATCGACTAGACATATAACAGTATAGAAAAACTGATCACATAATTCCTATTGTAGTACAATCTCTATGTGGCTCGGAGTATCTCTAATTCTATAGAGAAGGCATGGAACTTCCGATGCTTAAGATCAAAAGTAGTACTATCTCATAATAAATTAAAGATCTACCCAATCATTGGGCTGCACTGGACAAGAATCATCTCCAGAAATTCGTTAGCAACTAAATAGCAAGGAAAAATTTCAGATATAACAGCACGAAGCAATAAATTAAAAAAATTATAGTCCATGGCAGCTGATGTTTGAGAAGGGGAGCTGGATCTACGTTGTGCCATGATGAAATCTAGAAGAACTCTGCTGGGGTTTAGTATGGCAGCTGCGCATGGTATATCATATCTATTGCAGATAAAAGCCTGCGGCCGCATTCACAGCTGGGGGATGCTGCGTCGTACACGCTTGGTCACTGGAGCCAGCCGCGGAGGTTAGCCGTTCTAGGCAGAGCAGAGTTGCAGAAAACAAACAGCGGCAGGGATCCAGATCGACCTCCTTTAATTACCGGATCTGCATAAGAAAATATGATCTTATAATTGTAAGTAGAATTGAAGAGCGGGCAATCAGAAAAAGAAGATTGTTCATCATGCAGACATGCATAGAACAGGATCTCGAGAGGAAGGAAGGGCCGCAGCTTTAATGTCAAATCAGTCTGCTGTCTGTTGGATGTAAAGTGAATAGTGAAAGAATGACGATATTGATTCTGTGAACAGTGATGTATATATATATATATTACATGAAGGGATGCCATAAGGAGGCATACCCCTGCGGAAACTGTCACATGCATTTATACTAATTATTCTAATTATTCTAATTAATCACTAATATAATTATTCTTAACACTCCCCCTTGATCAATTGGTCATGTATTACTCCTTTATCTGTTCAACAATCATAATCCTGAATCTTTGGGGAAAAATCTAATTAAAAATTTTACGTGAGAAAAGCTCTAATAGAGTAAAAACTCATGTAAAGCAAAGGAGTGTAATATAAGATAAATTATATTTCAGATGGATCCCCCCCCCCCCCCGATTCGTGCAAGTCTCTAAGTCTTCTCATACCAATTCCCTCGACACATTTACTGAATGATGAATATGGTAGAGACTTTGTGCATAAATCTGCTAGATTATCACACGACTTAGTTTGCAAGATTTCTATTTCTCCATTCTTTTGGAATTCATGGGGGTAGAATAATTTAGGAATAATATGCTTAGTCATATTACTTTTAATGTAACTGGAGTCCATCTGTGTAACACAAGCTGAATAATCTTCAAAGATAATCGTTGGTGTATCAATCGCACCAATACCACATGATTGTATGATGTGGTTTATCATTCTTCGAAGCCATACGCATTCGCGTGAAGCTTCATATAAAGCTATTATTTCAGAATGATTGGTGGAGGTAGACACCAATTTTTGTTTTGTAGATTTTCAAGAAATTGTTGTTCCTCCTTGTAAAAATACAAAACCTGTCTATGATCTGCCATTGTGGGGATCCGATAAATAACCAGCATCTGTATATCCCAATAAAGTTGGATCTTTATTTATGCTATAGAATAATCCAAGGTCCTTTCTACCATTGAGGTATCTAAATACCATTTTTATCCCTACCCAATGACGTTTAGTAGGTGCAGCACTATGTCTTGCTAGTAAATTTACTGCAAATGCAATATCTGGTCTAGTACTATTAGCAAGATACATTAATGCTCCAATGGCACTTAGATATGGGTAATGTGGCCCAAATATCTCTTCTCCTTCATCCCGTGGTCTAAAAGGATCCTTCTCAAGATCTAAGGATCTTACTACCATGGGAGTTTTTGTCGGATATGACTTGTCCATATTGAATTTTTCCAATATCTTTTGGACATAGGCAGATTGGTATATAAATATACCTGAAGGAAAATGCTCAAGTTGTAAACCTAAGCAAAATTTGGTTTTACCCAAATCCTTCGTTTCAAACTCCGTCTTTAAATGATGACGTGCTTCATTAATGTCAGTTTCGTTTCCAATAATGTTGAGATCATCAACGTATACTGATATAATACAAAAACCTTTTGAGGATTTCTTAATGAAGACACATGGTCAGTCATCATTATTTGTGTATCCTATTGATATAAGGAATTCTCTTAGCCGATTGTACCACATTCGGCCTGATAGCTTTAAGCCGTATAACGACTTCTGCAATTTGACGCAATACATGCTACGATTTGCCTTATTTTCTGGTATACTAATTCCTTCAGGAACTTTCATGTATATATCATAATCCAATGACCCATATAGACATGCGGTCACTACGTCCATCATTCGCATAGATAGACGATTTTATACTGCCAATGATATTAAGTATCGAAAGGTTATTCCGTTCATTACTGGAGAATAAGATTCGTTGAAATCAACGCCAGGTCTTTGCGTAAAACCTTATGCCACTAGCCTTGCTTTGTATCTCACCACTTCATTGTTTTCATTTCTTTTATGAACAAAAACCCATTTGAATCCCACAGGGAAGATACCAGGAGGTGTTGGCATTACAGCCGAAAAAACTTTCCACTTATTAAGTGAGGCAATCTCTTTTTCGATTGCTACCTTCCATTTATCCCAGTCAGAACGCTTCTTGCATTCTGTCATAGACTTAGGATCCATATCTGTTTGAAGGGTATTTGCAATTTGTTCAGAGAGGTAACAGTCCACTAATGTGGACTTACGATCATAAGACTCTCCAGTCTCTATAAAGTTTTTAGCGATTTCATCTACCCTTAGAGATTCACCATTATTTCCTGATATGATGGATCTAGGGTCTTCCGATGTTCCATCTAAGTGTTTATGCGCATAGGTGAGTTGGATGGTGGATCACTTCTATCCATAGGACAATCTATGTCCTCTAGGTGTCTATCAACTGAAGTTTTAGTTGTTTTTCTAGTCTTCTTTTGCTTATCAGCAACCACATATTGCTTCTTTGAAGTGCTTCTCCCCCTTTTGTTTCCAACTCGGGGTTGAGTGGTTTTATTTGGTAAATCCACTCTTTCGGGTACATTCCTTGCAGGATGGATAGACTTTGTGACACCTTTATAATCTGTAAAAGTGTCTGGCAGATTATTTGTAATATTTTGCAAATCAATAATCCTTTGAACTTGTAGTTCAGTTTCTGTAGTACGTGGATCAGAAAAAGAAATGCCTTTGCATTCCAATTAATTTTCTGGCATTCCTTATGGTACAATTCTCCCCCTAATGCCGGGAAATGATCCTCATTAAAAATACTATCAGCAAACCAAGCAGTAAATAGATCTCCTGTGAGAGGTTCTAGATACTTAAACCTTTATAGATCCCTAGTTTCCTGTGAGGACCCATCGAGGTTCGCTGAGGTGGTGAGATGGGTACATATATAGCGCACCTAAACTTACGCAAATGGGAAATATTCAGAGGATTTCCACGTACTAACTGTAACGGGGAGGTCTCGTGGTATGCAGTTGGTCGTAGTTGGATCAGGTCAACAGCATGCAGAACTGCGTGACCCCAACACGATGTAGGCAATTTACAATTCATTGACATAGGTCGTGCAATTAGCTTAATTCTTTTGATCAATGATTCAGCCAAACCATTTTGGGTATGTACGTATGGAACAGAATACTGAACCTGAATTCCTAGCGCCATACAATAGTCACTAAAAGCACGGGAGGAAAATTCAGCAGCATTGTCCATGCGGATAGATTGAATCCGATATTCAGGATAATGGGCTTTCAACTTAATAAGTTGAGCCATTATTTTAGCAAAAGCATGGTTGCGTGTCGATAAAAGGGACACATGAGACCATCCAGTAGATGCGTCTATCAATACCATGAAATACTTGAATGGACCTGATAATGGTTGGATTGGACCACAAATATCTCCTTGAATCCTTTCAAGAAATTTGAGTGGTTCAGCTCGAATTTTAAGATGTGAGGGTCTTAAAATTAATTTTCCCGTTGCACATGCAGTGCAACAAAAATTCTTATCTTGGGAAAATTTTGTATTCTCCATATCATGACCTATGGAATTGTTAATAATTTTTCCGCATCATCCCTATTCCAGGATGCCCAAGTTGATCACACCAATTTCGAAATGTATCGATGTCTTGGAAAATTATTTTATAAGCAACATGTGCTATAGGCTTTATATATGTATAATATAATCCAGTTTGGAGTGAAGAAAATTTCTCACATAGTTGTTTGCCAAATTTCGTAAGTTTGGTTAAGAAGAGAAATTCCTCTTTGTTATCGGAATGCGTTTCTACGTGGAAACCGTTCTTAGGAATATCTCTAAAACTTAGAAGGGTACATGTAGAATCAGGATACAATAATGCATCCTCGATCGTAATTTGTGTACTCATAGGAAGAGTAATAGTGGCTCGTCCAGAACCAACTATCAACGCAACACGTCCAGCGATGGTCATTATATTTCCTTCTTTTTTCTTAAGGGTCTGGAAATACTTCATCTCTCTAAGTATAGAGTTTGTGGTACATGAGTCCACAAGACATAATTCTTCCTCCTTTGGATTTGTGTGAGTAGACATCTATATGTAAAGTAAAGGGAATAAAAGAAATACTTAAATGTAACATATAGAGGTATACATATAATATCAAATATAAGAATATGATATTACAATATTTATAAGTACATACAGCATAATAATAATATAATTGAGTTTATACAATTTTTTATTCAAACTAAAATATAAGTTAACAAAATTATGTATAACTTAGGTTATTACAACAAATATCGAATATGATATCAATTTTGGACCGAGATTACTTTAAATCTCCAACATATCTCTAGATTCGAAATCTAGAAGCATATCGTCCGTAGATGGAAGGTCTGCTTTAATGTTAAGGTCGTTGTTGTTCGTTTGTTGTGAACAACCCTCATCCTGGAAAATCTCGGATGCAAGACTGAAGTGTGTCTCATATCTTGTACCTCTTGTTTGCTTATTCTCCTTTAAAGACTTCTGGTACAGAGCAACCAAATGTTTTGGAGTACGGCAATTCTTAGCAAAATGCGAGAAATCACCACATCTATGACACTTGTTGTCATTCTTGGGTCTCATATTCTCTCTTTTTCCTGTGTAGGAGTTGGGTCTCCTCTTATTGTGTTTGCTTTGACCAGATTTGTTCTGTGGAGTAGGTCCATTGAACTTACTATTCCTAGCCTTAATCTGTACATTGTGTACTTCAGGCAAAGGTGCCGAACCAATAGGGCGCTTATGATGATTCTTCAGAAGAAGTTCATCATGTTTTTCAGCCTGAATTAATGTATGAATAAGTTGAGAGTAAGCCAGGTAATTTTTAGCCCTGTATTGTTGTTGCAATACTCTATCAGATGGAAGCATAGTAGATAGCGTTTTTTCTATCTTATCTATGTCCGATGGCTCGCTATTGCAAAACTTCAATTTAGAGCAAATTTTATGAATAGCATGATTATAATCTGTCACAGATTTAAAATCTTGGAGACGTAAATTATTCCATTCATGATTTGACTTAGGCAAAATGAGTTATCTTTGTTGTTCATATCTTTCTTTTATAGCTTCAAATAATTCACGAGGATTTTCAATCGTAAGATATTCAGATTTAAGATCCTTATGATTATAAAACCGTATCAAAGCCAAAGCAGAGTATATTTGCTTATTTGGAATTACATCCCCTACTTGGGGTGCCTGAATTGTGGCTGAAAGATTACGAGATGCAAGCGCTATCTTGATATCAGAAGCCCATGTAGGGTAATTGTTACCATCTAAGGCAAGTTCGTCAAACTCCCAAGTGGCCATAGTTCTACATGGATAACCATGGAAAAAATTAGCATGGTAATTGTTGTGTATTTTATCATGATTATGGATTAAGATAGGTAATCATGGAAAAATGAAACCATACAACCAAATTATCAGAAATTTTTGATAGATACAAGATAGATAATCTTTATGTCAGAGACAAAAAGTAGATCTTTATAGTAGGCAAATAAATTGCTGCCTAAGCAGGCCTGGCCGCCAGCCCATCGCCGCAGCCCACTATAAAAGGGGGCAGGGCATTGCAAACCCTAACCGCCCCCATCCTCTCGCCAACGCCGCCGCTTGCGACACCCCGCCGCCGCCGCTTGACGCCGCTTGCCGCCACCGCCTCCGTGTTCTGCTGCCGTTCGCCGTCTCCTGCTCTGCCACCATCGGGCCTCCCCTTCCCCTTCTATTCCTCCTCCATGGCGCGCCGGTGTTGGCCATGGAGGCCGCCCGGCAGGGCTCCGCCTATCCCCGGCGAGCTCCGGTCTTGGAGACCGTTGCTGCGAGCCAGGACGCGGCAGGTCCCCCGCCGGCGGTTGGAGGGTCACTCAGAGGGTTGCTGTGCCTAGTGCGTTCCCGGGCGGAAGAAGGTTGCTGTGCGCGCAGTTGGCCGTCACGTCGACGTAGGAGCGCGCGCGTGGTGGAGGAGGGGGCGGCGGGAGGACGACGTTGAAGTCGTAGGCGAATCTAGGGGGCCACCTTGCTGCACCAGTGTTGCGGTCATCTCCGTTCCATGGTTGGGACAGAGGGGATAGGAGGGACGGCGGTGGTGTTGGCAGCAGCGACGTCGAGGGGGGTGACTCCAACGGCGTCAGTGGTGGCATCGCCGGCGAGCCTCCAACACGCCTGGCACCAATGCCAGGGGCGTGTCACAGCGGTTGGGGCAGGCGGGGTGGTGTGCGGTGAGCACGGCTGCATCCAGTGCTTGCCCCACTGGAGCGGTGAGGAGGGATATGGTGTCCGGAGATCTCCCGAAGAACACGGCGAACGGCCTCTTGGATCATATGGCGGCGAAGACCTCCGGCGATTTGGCCACGATGGACAGCGAACTCCACAGCGTCGGTAATGGCATCCACCATTGCATTCATGGATGGGGTGTTAGGATTCGACATGATGTTCTTACTTTGCAGGGGTTCCGGCGAAAAACCGAAGTCGATGAGTGTGCAAGTCCTATCTGGTTTCTCGGCGAGTTCTCGCTCTTTTTACTGTAGCACTACTGTAGCGAGTCAGAAAAATGGCAGAGCATGCGTGCGTGATAACGTATTGATTGATTCTGTGAATAGTGATGTACATATATATATTACATGAAGGGATGCCATAAAGAGGCATACCCTACGGAAACTGCCACAGGCAGTTATACTAATTATTCTAATTATCTTAATTGATCACTAATATAATTATTCTTAACACTGTCGACGAGGCTGTGCTGCCGCAGTGGTAGCGAGGCCGGCCGCCAGAGGTCCGTTCACTTCATTGGCTCCACATCGTTACGGATATAGATCGCCGGAGCCGTGCCGTTGCCTCCAGTCAAACCTAGAAAGGAGCCTCCAGTCAAACCTAGAAACGAGGGAGACCGAAGACAGAAGGCAAATTAGATACAAACATGGCCATTATCTTTATACTTAGAGCAATAAATTTCATAGTACAAAACGTTGATTGCAGGTGAGCTGCAATGTCGTGTGAAAAAATTGGAAACAGTAACCGCTAATTATTGCATTGATGGCATCGATTATTATTGGTCAAAAGCACACACGTGCATGCAGAATGGTAAGGGGTAAATACTGAGAGATATTTACGGTGGTGGGACCTGGAAGCCGTGATTTCAAGACGGTGGAGGCCGGACGGAGGGGCGGCGCTCACCGTCCGTATATCATTGTACGTATATCAGCATACTAGTTTATCATTTTTAGTATGTTAATATACTAATTCAAACATACTTCAAATCGACTTACACGAAAAAATTTCAAAATCAATCCTATTTTTAAATATATTTTGATTTATATATTTATAATACTATATAAAATAGTATGTCCATATGCTAAATATATGCTTACATATCCAATGTATATGTCTTCGCAGATAGTCTAGTATCGTCACATACTATATACTATATGTACATACTTTTTGTCGGATCAAATTCATATGGCCCAATAGGCACGGGGTTGCCACCCGAAGGGAAATGCCCCTTGGGATAGGCCCTTTCATTCCTGTAACTGCACTATTGTTCATAAATATATTATTCTAATATATTTCGTAACAAATATAACCCGAGTGGACTACTGTCCACCTAGACGCGTTGTCCTCTGCCCACACCACCCTTAGATATTTAGACTTAGCCCATTTAAATAATTGTTTATAAAACTTAAAGATGTATTAGCATCGGAGTTGACACACAAGCTATTAGTCCATATTGCTAATGTATAAGGATGGTGTGGGGGCTGGGGTTTTCTCTCGTTATAAATATAGACCGTTCCCCTTTGAAAAAACGACACTATAGACTATTTTATAGAGAGACACTTAGGCTTAGAAATCTCTAAGACAGTCTATATGAGTTAGGTTTTGCCTCTTGTTCACTGATATGCCGCCGTTGTAGTTTATTTTATTCCAGGCGTGCACCGGTGAGTGAGACAGGATGAATAAGATTTTTAGAAAATACTCTACTATACGACTGCTCAAACTCTTCACCACGCATTATCCTCCTCAACATATGGGTGTTGCTGGTCGTTGTCGGCACGCTCACCTTCGTTATGTGAATGTTATCAACAATGTGCCGCTTAGTATGGCTGCATCTGCATAGAATCAGTAAGTGCATACCTTCTTCTCTTTCCGATTGCGTACTATTTTTTCTGTTGAGTATGGTAGATCTATTTATGTGTAGTCTTGCTACATACATGTTTAAATTATACTCGTTCAATATGATGATATTATTTATAATTATTACTATGTTAGATTTGAGCATGCTAATTCTAGAGCTTGTCATTAAGGTCCTGTTTATTTTCCACGAGCTAAACTTTAGCGTCATCGCATCGGATATAAATATGTTAATTATGAATATTAAATATAGATTAATTTAAAAACCAGTTCGGATATAAATATGTTAATTATGAATATTAAATATAGATTAATTTAAAAATCATTACATAAACGAGGAGTAATTTACGAGACAAATCTATTAAGCCTAATTACACCATGATTAGATAATGAAATACTACAGTAAACGTATGGTAATTATGTATTAATTATAGTAAAATTAGGCTGGTTAGGTTCGTCTCTCGAAATAGACATAACTTATGTAATTAGTCTTATCATTAATTTATGTTTAATATATCTAATTATTACTTATTTAAAGCGCTAAACTTTTTAAACGCTAAACTTGAGTATCGAGATCTAAATACCACCTAAGTTTTGAATATAATAAATAATGGGGCACCGCCCTCCTACTTCACCGCCCCGGCGGCACCGCCCATCGCCGCCTGCCTCCACTGTCGGGCAGCGAGCCTCCCCGAAGTCGAGCAGCAAGTAACCCCAACCTTGAAGCCTGATTTCCGTATCTATTTCGACACAATACTGGTTCCATTGTCAGAGAAGGAACCGCATCAGTGTATCACTGCTACCTTCTCCGTCGTTGAACGCTGCATTGTCTCTTGTGTCTTTGGCTCATGCTCTTGGAGACGGTGACAACACGAAGGGGGAACTAGGCACACTCAATGGAAAACTCAGTATTATTTTGCATTATGACCTTTGTTAGAATAAATGTACAATTATAACAAGAAAATGGGTAGCAAATCATCTTTTTATATAAAAAGTAATTACACCCACCATACAACAACTTAATAGGTGAGTACAAATTAGTCCGACATCTTGTAAAATACTTAATTTAGTGCAATAACTTGACAGTGGGTACAAATTGGTCCAATAATTTATAAAATATTTCTTTTAGTACAATAATTTGGTAAGTTGATGCATCTCCATTCTATACGTTACATCAACAACGTATTTTCCAACGTCGGGTCATAATAGAAGTATATTCACGTCGAAGCAAATTATTACGCATTATTTGGTCACTGATATCCGCGTTGCGATGGCAATGTATTTGACTAAAATTAGAACATTCAATATTTACAAAATTAATATTATGTCTTCAAATTAATTATTTTGATATAGTGATTTGATTTTGATTAAGAATATTAAATTTTATATTAAATATTGATGAGTTCACCCATGTTGTTTGTTACATATTTGAGTATATGCATTGTTCAACTAAAAAAAAGAAACCAATATGCTCATACACAGTAATAGTACATTTGAGTAATTTGGCATAAATATTTTTAAAGCCTCACATACTTATTTGAAAGGGAAAAAGACCTAAACGGACATAAACAAACTTGTTTTCTATAGAATTGTTGCATACATGAGCAGAAGAAAAAAACAAAGGTTCCAAAGTCTCTCTCATGGACTCTAGTCTTTCGATAAATCTAGTGGTGTTATTCTATAATTTTATTGAATTTGGACTAATAAATAAATAAGTTTTATATAGTTGAGAAGCAACAACCTAATAGAAAAATATAAAAATTATTCATAGGTCCATCTACTATGCTTAATATATTGTCGTTGTAAAGTTTAGACTATAAATGCACTAATTTGCTAAATTATTATACTAAATTAAGTATTTTTTATATTAATAGCCAATTTGCACCCACGTGTAGTTATTGTACCAACTTGAACATTTTTAAGTTTTTGAACCAATTTCCACCCATTGAGCATTTTACAAGTTGTTATACCAATCTTCACCCACCTGCCAAATTGTTGAATGGTGGATGCAATTTACTCTTATATAAATATATCTTTGTGAAGAAAAATTCCTAAGCTCATTTCCAACGAAATCCTCTTTTCTAGAGGAGTTCTGTTATGTTTTATATAGAGGTGTTAAGAATACTTATATTAGTGATCAATTAAGATAATTAGAATAATTAGTATAACTGCCTGTGGCAGTTCCCACAGGGGTATGCCTCTTTATGGCATCCCTTCATGTAATATATATAGATATGTACATCACTGTTCACAGAATCAATAAATCATCATTCTTTCGCTATTCACTTTACATCCAACACGTTATCACGCATGCACGCTCTGCCCTTTTTCTGACTCGCTACAGTAGCGCTACAGTAAAAAGAGCGAGAACTCACCGAGAAACCCGATAGGACTTGCACACTCGTCGACTTTGGTTTTTTGCCGGAACCCCTGAAAATGTCTACTAACACAAATCCACAGGAGGAAGAATTGTGTCTTGTGGACTCATGTACCACAAACTCTATACTTAGAGAGATGAAGTATTTCCAGACCCTTAAGAAAAAAGAAGGAAATATAATGACCATCGCTGGACGCGATGCGTTGATAGTTGGTTCTGGACGAGCCACTATTACTCTTCCTATGAGTACACAAAATTCTAGACGTACCCGTCTAAGTTTTAGAGATATTCGTAAGAATGGTTTCCACGTAGAAACGCATTCCGATAACAAAGAGGAATTTCTCTTCTTAACCAAACTTACGAAATTTGGCAAACAACTATGTGAGAAATTTTCTTCACTCCAAGCTGGATTATATTATGCATACATAAAGCCTATAGCACATGTTGCTTATAAAATAATTTTCCAAGACGTCGATACATTTCGAAATTGGCATGATCGACTGGGGCATCCTGGAATAGGGATGATGCAGAAAATTATTAACAGTTCCATAGGTCATGATATGGAGAAAACAAAATTTCCCCAAGATAAGAATATTTGTTGCACTGCATGTGCAACAGGAAAATTAATTTTAAGACCCTCACATCTTAAAATTCGAGCTGAACCACTCAAATTTCTTAAAAGGATTCCAGGAGATATTTGTGGTCCAATCCAACCATTATGAGATCCATTCAAGTATTGCATGGTATTGATAGACACATCTACTCAATGGTCTCATGTGTCCCTTTTATCGACACGCAACCATGCTTTTGCTAAAATAATGGCTCAACTTATTAAGTTGAAAGCCCATTATCCTGAATATCGGATTCAATCTATCCGCATGGACAATGCTGCAGAATTTTCCTCCCGTGCTTTTAATGACTATTGCATGGCGCTAGGAATTCAGGTTCAGCATTCTGTTCCATACGTACATACCCAAAATGGTTTGGCTGAATCATTGATCAAAAGAATTAAGCTAATTGCACGGCCTATGTTAATGAATTGTAAATTACCTACATCGTGTTGGGGTCACGCAGTTCTGCATGCTGCTGACCTGATCCAACTACGACCAACTGCATACCACAAGACCTCCCCGTTACAGTTAGTACGTGGAAATCCTCCGAATATTTCCCATTTGCGTAAGTTTGGGTGCGCTGTATACGTACCCATATCACCACATCAGCGAACCTCGATGGGTCCTCACAGGAAACTAGGGATCTATATAGGTTTTTCATCTCCGTCAATTATTAAGTATCTAGAACCTCTCACAGGAGATCTATTTACTGCTCGGTTTGCTGATAGTATTTTTAATGAGGATCATTTCCCGGCATTAGGGGGAGAATTGTACCAAAAGGAATGCCAGGAAATTAATTGGAATGCAAAGGGCATTTCTTTTTCTGATCCACGTACTACAGAAACTGAACTACAAGTTCAAAGGATTATTGATTTACAAAATATTACAAATAATCTGCCAGACGCTTTTACAGATTATAAAGGTGTCACAAAGTCTATCCATCCTGCAAGGAATGTGCCCGAAAGAGTGGATGTACCAAATAAAACCACTCAACCCCAAGTTGGAAACAAAAGGGGGAGAAGCACTTCAAAGAAGCAAGATGAGGTTGCTGATAAGCAAAAGAAGACTAGAAAAACAACTAAAACTTCAGTTGATAGACACCTAGAGGACATACATTGTCCTGTGGATAGAAGTGATCCACCATCCAACTCACCTATGCGCATAAACACTGAGATTGGAACATCGGAAGACCCTAGATCCATCATATCAGAAAATAATGGTGAATCTCGTAGACAAAATCGCTATAAACTTTATAGAGACTAGCGAGTCTTATGATCGTAAGTCCACATTAGTCGACTGTTACCTCTCTGAACAAATTGCAAATACCCTTCAAACAGATCTGGATCCTAAGTCTATGACAGAATGCAAGAAGCATTCTGACTAGGATAAATGGAAGGTAGCAATCGAAACAGAGATTGCCTCACTTAATAAGAGGAAAGTTTTTTCGGCTGTAATGCCAACACCTCCTGGTATCTTCCCTGTGGGATTCAAATGGGTTTTTTTTCGTAAAAGAAATGAAAACAATGAAGTGGTGAGAAACAAAGCAAGGCTAGTGGCTCAAGGTTGTACGCAAAGACCTGGCGTTGATTTCAACGAAACTTATTCTCCAGTAATGAGCGGAATAACCTTTCGATACTTAATATCATTGCAAGTACAAAATCGTCTATCTATGCGGTTGATGGACATAGTGACCGCATATCTATATGGGTCATTGGATTCTGATATATACATGAAAGTTCATGAAGGAATTATTATACCAGAAAATAAGGCAAATCGCAACATACATTGCGTCAAATTGTAGAAGTCGCTATACGGCTTAAAGCAATCAGGCCGAATGTGGTACAATCGGCTAAGAGAATTCCTTATATCAATAGGATACACAAATAATGATGACTGCCCATGTGTCTTCATTAAGAAATCCTCAAAAAGTTTTTGTATCATATCAGTATACATTGATGATCTCAACATTATTGGAAATGAAACTGACATTAATGAAGCACGTCATCATTTAAAGACCGAGTTTGAAATGAAGGATTTGAGTAAAACCAAATTTTGCTTAGGTTTACAACTTGAGAATTTTCCTTCAGGTATATTTATATACCAATCTGCCTATGTCCAAAAGATATTGGAGAAAATCAATATGGACAAGTCATATCCGACAAAAACTCCCATGCTAGTAAGATCCTTAGATCTTGAGAAGGATCCTTTTAGACCACGGGATGAAGGAGAAGAGATATTGGGGCCACATTACCCATATCTAAGTGTCATTGGAGCATTAATGCATCTTGCTAATAGTACTAGACCAGATATTGCATTTGCATTAAATTTACTAGCAAGACATAGTCCTGGACCTACTAAACGTCATTGGGTAGGGATAAAAATGGTATTTAGATACCTCAATGGTACAAAGGACCTTGGATTATTCTATAGCATAAATAAAGATCCAACTTTATTGGGATATACAGATGCTGGTTATTTATCGGATCCCCACAATGACAGATCACAAACAGGTTTTGTATTTTTACTAGGAGGAACAACAATTTCTTGGAAATCTACAAAACAAACATCAGTGTCTATCTCCACCAATCATTCTGAAATAATAGTTTTATATGAAGTTTCACGCGAATGTGTATGGTTTCGAAGAATGATAAACCACATCATACAATCATGTGGTATTGGTGCGATTGATACACCAATGATTATCTTTGAAGATAATTCAGCTTGTGTTACTCAGATGGACTGCGGTTACATTAAAAGTAATATGACTAAGCATATTATTCCTAAATTATTCTACCCCATGAACTCCAAAAGAATGGAGAAATAGAAATCTTGCAAACTAAGTCGTGTGATAATCTAGCAGATTTATTCACAAAGTCTCTTCCATACTCATCATTTAGGAAATGTGTCGAGGGCATTGGTATGAGAAGACTTAGAGACCTGCAAGAATCAGGGGAGAATCCATCTGAAATATAATTTATCTTATATTACACTCATTTTCTTTACATGAGTTTTTACTCTATTAGAACTTTTCTCACGTAAAATTTTTAATGAGATTTTTTCCCAAAGATTCAGGATTATGACCATTGAACAGATAAAGGAGTAATACATGACCAATTGATCAAGGCGAGTGTTAATAATTAGAATAATTAGTATAACCGCCTGTGGCAGTTCCGCATGGGTATGCCTCTTTATGGCGTCCCTTCGTGTAATATATATATATAGGACTCCGCTAATTCATACCCTGGTACGGAATAACTATTATATTATGTACCCGAGCCCATCCTCTGACCCAGGCTCCCACGCCCCGTGCCAAACCCACGCGCGACCGAGAGAGCCAGGCGCCTCCGCTCCGTCAGTTTTTTTGGTTTTCTTTTTTTCTCGAATTTGTTTTTTCGGCAGTTTTTTTTTCTTTGAACGGTTTCTGGATTTTTTTCTCGGATTTATTTTTTCGGCGGATTTTTCTCAAAGCTTTGGTGCCGATTCAATAACTAGATGTGCAATACATCTGCGTGAAAGTCCAAAACGGTGTGGGGTGTTGCCAAATAAAAAATGTATAATGGCATTGACGTGCTACATGCCCCCTTGCAGCAAGCATGCCTATGCATAGTGCGCCGGTACAACACAACAGCATGTGTGCCAGTGTACCTCCGGTTTAACCTCTGCGTGCATGAAAAAAATCATACGACATCAAGTACATCTGCGTCCATGCAAAAGCACTGACACCTACTACTGTATATGTTTCACCTGCCCCTGCAGTGCGGTTTTCACTTCCAAAAATCCCCCAAACTTTCTCTCTCCAAACTTCACTATTCTGCACTTGCCACCAATTTATTTCCAACGATTCAACGCCGCTGTACGGATCCAGCAGTCCTCGATCGGTCGATTCATTCTGTTGTTTCACTCGCGCAGCCCCCAGTGTTTGATCTTGTAGCCAATCAAATCTGCGTGTGTTGCGCGTGAGTTGCTGGGTCGGAATGGTGGATCGGTTTTACATGCAGCACATAGAGGAATGGAGCCCGTTTTGGAAGTACTGTCGGGTCTGCTGGTGCCAATATCAATAGTTGCAATATTATTTCGATTCTTAAAAACAATGTCCTGGGAAGCGTGCTGCCGTGATCAGGCGTCGAGATAACTTTTGGTGGTGTTTAGATGTTAGAATTTGGGAGGTTGAATTTGGGAGTAAGATGTCACTTCGTAATCATTGCGCTACTGTATCATTTCGTTTGTATTTGTGAAAAATTATCCAAAAATTGATTAATTAGGCTCAAAATGTTCGTCTCGCAGAATACAACAAAACGGTGCAATTAGTTTTTGATTTCATCTACATTTAATACTCCATACATGTTATGACATTTTGATGTGATGGATAATTTTCTTTTTGCATGGTGTATTTGAGAGTTACTTTTTAGAACTAAACAGGATCTATTAATAATGCCATGGTAATTTAATTCTGGATATCAGCCCCACTGGATACAAGAGACCTTGGACCGGTCAAGTACGCCGTACATATATGGTACGTGAAAAGGTCTGTTATTTTATTGCCTGGAGGCCAGTACGTCATGTTGCCCTGAAGTGGTCTGAATCAACGGTTTGGTATATCTCCCCCTCGCTCATCAGTTGCGCAACTATGGCCCTGTAGAAGACAAGAATATTGCTACATCAGTACAACTCCTATGACGTCATGTGAGGCAGAAATGCCGTGCATACCAGCTTGCTGATGTGTGTCGCGCTGTCTTTTCGAATCAGCCGGACCGGACATGTATCGCTATAAAAATAAGGACATGATGTACTTGGCGTATCAACTGCCCCCCCTGCGGTGGCCATGTACCGAACAGTGTCGATGTACTACTTCCAACTGTGTATGTCAGCGTTTCACAGATATGCCAGTGATTATCAAGGATCCCAAGGACTCGTATCGGGCGGCAGGCGCGCCGTGCGCAGCTACCCACCGTAGTACACGCTAATTTCCCATATATATACCTTGCGCGCGGTGTATCTGGCCGCGGGCGCGGGCCGGATCCGCGTCGCCGCCATTGCAGCCGTCGCGCCAAGCGCAGGCGCGGACGCCAGTGGAGCGGGATCGAGCGCGGGCGGGGCGAGGCCGCCGCCGCCATCCCCATCGCCATCCGCCGTCTCCACTCCGTCATTCCTCCGCTCGCCGGTCAGTCCTCTGCTCCTCCCATCTCTCTGTTCTTGCTGTGTCCTTGACCGTGGGAAGAAGAGATAAGGAGATGAGAGGGGGCTGTGCTAGGTGCACCAGGAGTTCCACACGAGATGCTGTTGTTGTTGCTGTGTATCCTTTTCTTTTCCCGATCAGAGATCGGGTTGCGTCGCCCCGCCGTTCGTCGTCGTTCATCGTCGACAACTCCCGAAGGACGAGGTTGTTCATGCGCCTTCTGAGGCTGCAGCAACGACGCTGTCACCCTCGCGGTGGTGGTGCCCATCTCGTCTGGCACCCACACGGCGCTCCCGGAAGACCACTCGACGCCCGGCTGACCGCACTGGCTGCCTCCGACAGGCCACTCGGCGCCCCCCCCCCCCCCGGCGCCGCCCGTCGGCGACTCAGCGCCACCCGCTGGTTCTCCGGCCACCACTCGGCGTCTCCGGTCGACCATCCTGCGCCACACGGGCTGCCACCCTCGGCGTTTGATCCTCATCATGCTGGCGCTCGACCCGACTTCGCGCTTCTTGCCGCTCGAGCGCGGACACCGCCGCCGCTGAGCGCGACCTGCTGCTGAGCTTGGCAAGAAGCTGCTGAATTCGTGTCCTCAGGCGCCCTACAACACTTCGGATCTACGCTCTCCTCTACGGCTTCGACCACGACCACCTCGACTTCGGCTACCTCGGCACTAAGGGGCTATTATCTGCATAAATCTCCAATCGAAGCGTTCATCTCAAGGCTTTATCCATTCGCGGGCTGCAGGGGGATACGTCTCCATCGTTCTACAGTCTGTCCGTTCGCGTTGCTACCGCTACGACTGCGGGGGAGTGTTAGACTGTCCTCCTATCTTCCTAGTATGAATGCACCGGCCTAGAGCCATGTGCTGCATTAGTTACCATAGTCATTAAGTTCCCTAGATTATCCAACCCGTTCACACCTTGGACCTTTGGGTTCTCAGCCTATTTATATGTACCACCTCTTGTAATCTCATCAATCTATCAATACATAGACACTTTCAGTTTGCAATTGGGTGATCTTGGACCTACAGGCAGATGACTATAGTTCATATCCAGATATACATTGTAGGAAAAGATTCAGCAGAGTGATAAAACCACTGTATCTTCTAAAATAAACAATGTTCAGTAATAAAGAACTCTAATAAATGTACAAAACAAGGTATATATGATAAGGTGTCAGTGGTGATATGCGCAGATAAGAAAAAAAACCATTTCAGGCTAAAGCTTCAGGTACAGCCGTACAGGCACCAAAATAAATCTTTTGGTTTCTTCAATCCAGCATATTACTAGCCTCAACATCCTTGTCTGCGCTGGCCAAGATACGGAACAGCCATGAGCTAGGATCCATCCACTATGCCAAGGCTGCTGTCCAAACTCCAAAGTAAGTGCATGGATGCGAACCAGTAATTTCCATTGAGTCATCACCTGAAATCATCTACAATACTATTATGATACAAGCCTGAAAATCTTCTTAAATTAAAAGTAAGCATGGTGGAAAGAGCCATAGTTATATGTCCAAATTTACTAAATCGCAGCTAAGAATAATTGAAGATACTAAGGAGGTGGATTTACAATATCCATGAATATGATATCTGAGAAAGAGAGCTCTAGCTTGTGAACAATATAATGATAGGACATATAAGCATTGATTTTGTGTGATGTGAATACACTAATGCATAATTGATAAGTAGACTAGTGCGGCAAGGTAATTGCTTTGCAGGCTTAGTGCGCCGCATATTAATTTATTTAAAAAGAATCCATAAGAGAACAATGTTTTTCATCATTTGCTGACTATGCATGATAAAGAAAGTTCACAGTAATTAAGTAAATTAAGTCCACAATTTACTACAATAGTAATCCAAGATTTTATCATTCAAAAATTTGGTTTCACATTATTAAAAACCCTATGAAACCATGAACGTAGAGAGATGTGAAATCTACAACTGCCTGAATCCAGATCAATCGAACAATACAATGGAGCCTGGTGAAAATAACATTGAGAAGACATGGTTACAACAGGAAATCCCAGGCCCAAATCCTAGCGCCAGGGCCTAATCAGACATACCAAATGCCAAAAAAAATACAATGCAGGGACTGCATTGTGCACGGCTTCTCACCTTCAGATCATGTCTCGCCTAGCTGGTATTGGGCTCATATGTCATCCAAGCGCCAACATCCGCCTAGGCCACCAGTGGTAATTTATCAGACGAAATTACCATAAGGCAACCATGCATTTAGCACACTGCAGGTTCTGTCACGTCAAGGATATAGAAAATAGAAATCAGACATTGGTGGGAAGTTTATTGGCGTCAAAATTGGTTCCTAGAGAGGCCCTGGAGCACTTTGGCCGAGCTTAAATTTACAGAACAAGATAACAGGAAGGGCAAAAACCAAAAGAACTACGACGTGACCACGATTAATGCACAGTGGAAATTAATTGGTCATGGATTGAACTAAAACTGCTACGAGCATTAAAGATCTGGCCAAGATGGCTTTGATTGGTACCTTCCAAGGGTTGTGGCGACCTCGCCATGGGAGAAGTTGATGCTGGTGGCCATAAGTCGCTGAGGCATGGGAAGACCTGGTGACGGAGACACGGATTGCCGCCAAGCCTTGCGCGATGGCCCCGTTGCCTGCGGTGGGCGGAGAGTCCGGCGGGTTGAGGTGCCGCAGGGCGCGCGCCGTCGCCTAGGGTGGAGAGGCCGGACTGAGGTGCCACAGGCCCGTCGCCGACTAGGGGAGGAGAACGGAATCAAATCATGCATCAAACCCAAAATCGTGAACAATCGATCTGCACAAAAGAAAGTGAGATTGGGTATCAATTAATCAATGGCAGAATAAATAGGAATGCAGGGATGCAGAGGTGGATCCACTGGCCGATGGAGACGGCGGGAGGAGATGGCGGGCGGGCAGCGAGGGGCGGCGACGGCGGGTGGCGTGGGCGGGCCACGGCGGGCGGGGGCAGGCAACGGCTGGCAGGCGGCGAGGGCGGGATGTGACGGCGGGCGGCAACGGCGGGCGGCGTGAGAGGGCTGTGACAGGATGGGGAAATTTTGTTTTGAGCTGGGGGATGAACTGCAATACGAACGTGGGTGGGCCCGGGGGTAGCGAGCATCCGAGAAAAAACATGCAAAAAAAAAAGCCGAACCGGACCTGCGGCGCGGCCGCGCGGGTTGGCTGACGGGGTCGGGCGCGGCATGGGTCTGGTGCCGTCGGCCGTCGGGTGGCTGGCTGGGTATGGAATAACTGTTCCGTACAGTATAGTATTACTATATATATATATATTACTGTTCACAGAATCAATCAATCATCATTCTGTTGACACTAAAGCGCGCCAACACACCCGAAGATCGATCGAACGCGCAGCACGGCCGTCACAACGGCCAACTCCTGATCTCCCCGGGGCAAACCGGTCTGACCGGTTTGAAGAACCGGTCTGACCGCTTCTGGTCGGGAGGTCGTGAAGACCTAGAAACCCAAGCTCGGGAGGGACCCCGTCGGAGCTCGAGCAATCTAGGGTTGCTCTAGGGTCGGCAGGCCACCTAGAACGCCCTTGAAAGCCGTAGAGACGAGCAAAGAATAGAATATGGGGGTTGGAAAAGACTAGGGTTCGAGAGATAAAAAGTAAAGGATAAATGTGTTTGATTCGATTGGAATACCTCAATCGGCCTTCTAGCCTTTATATTTATAGGCCGGGGAAGTCTTACCCCTTTCGAATAGGTTACAATATGGGATTAAACTCGGAATCCTAATCCTACTCGAATTACAGAACTAAACCGGTCTGACCGGTTTGGCAAACCGGTCAGACCGGTTTGGCCGGGCCAAAGCCAATTTTGGCTGTCAACACATGCCCCCCTGCGTTTTTAGTGAACTTGAGAACTAAAAAGCAAGTAATTTACAATTCAGAAGCTAAAATTTATGCTAAGGACGATATCAATAATATACCGGCCATTGGTCTTCATGCGTCTTGCCAAACACTTGGGTAGAATTTCTTCAAGTATCTTCCGTTGATAGCTTTAGACAAATGATCTCCCTTCAGCGTCTCTAGCATGTAAGAATTCCCAAAGATGACTTCGACAACTCTATAGGGCCCTTCCCAACTCGGTGACCATTTACCAAATTTGTTGCTTTTTGTCCCAATAGGCAAGATCGTCTTCCAAACAAGTTCACCAATCTAAAAATATTTCCCTCGTACTTTCTTGTTGTAAGCTTTAGCAACCCGAAGCTTATCTTTCTCAATTTCCTTCAAAGCCTTCAATCGTTTGTCGCTTACCTCATCAATATTGTCCAACATCAAATTGTGGTAATCAACGGCATCAAGGTCATTTTGTTTAGCCAATCTATAAGCGTCCAGATTTACCTCGACGAGTAAAACGACCTCTTGACCATACACAAGCTCAAAAGGAGTGACTTTAGTAGCACCATGTCTAGATATACGATGAGCCCATAATGCTTCGGATAAAACTTCATGCCATCTCTTAGGACTTGCTTCTATCTTTTTCTTGATTAATTTGATCAAAGTTTTATTACTTGACTCGGCTTGTCCATTAGCCTGAGCGTAATATGGAGATGAATTGAGCAACTTAATTCTATAGGATTCGGCGAATTCACGTACCTCTTTAGACATAAACGAAGTACCTTGATCCGTAGTCAAAGTTTGAGGAATACCGAATCTATGAATAATGTTTTGTATAACAAACTCAATCACTTCTCGATGTGTCATACTCTTCAATGGAATCGCTTCGGTCCACTTAGTAAAATAATCCGTAGCAACCAACACGAAACGATGTCCTTTTGATGATGGAGGATTAATTTGTCCAATAAAATCCAATCCCCAACCTCGGAACGGCCATGGCTTAATAATAGGATGCATTAATGCAGCAGGAACAAGTTGCAAATTTCCAAACTTCTGACATTCCTCACATCCTTTGTAGTATTTGAAACAATCCGCTATCATAGTAGGCCAATAGAAACCAGCTCGTCTAAGTAACCACTTCATCTTTGGAGCCGATTGATGCGTACCACAAATACCTTCATGGACCTCACCCATGGCAACTTTGGCCTGATCCGAATCAAGACATTTCAACAGCAAATCTTCGGCATTTCGACGATAAAGTTCATCATCAAGCAAAACGTACTTAAATGATATTCGCCGAACATTTCTTTCTGCACCACGTCCAGGATCTTTCAAATAAGTAATAATAGGCACTCTCCAATCCTGATCTTCAATTTTGGATTGATTAGCATTATCCAAAATATTTTCGCTTTTGTCAGGGGACAAAGCGGTCAGACCGCTTTCAGAACCGGTCAGACCGGTTCTGGTAGTCAAACCGGTCTGTTCGGTTTCTGAAACCGGTGTGACCGGTTCGTCCAGAACCAAAACCTCGGTCTTTGTTTGCATCGGTTTTTGGAGATAGAAATATTTCTTTGCAACCATATAACCAGATGCTTTCTGAGCCAGAGTATTTGCCTTATCATTTTCTTCTCTTGGAATATGTTTGATAGTAAATTCATCAAAAGAAGCAATGATATCAAGACATCTATCAAGATATGCATTTAATGAACCATTATGACATTGGCATACATTTGATACTTGTTGTACCACCAGGAGCGAATCACCCAAAGCTTCAACATGTTTTACTCCCATGTCTTGCAAAAATTCCAAGCCAAATAGAAGAGCTTCATATTCAACTTGATTATTGGTTCGCTTTTCTTCCAATCGGTTTGAAAACTCAAAAACGGCACCGCTTGGAGAAATCAAAACAGCACCAATTCCTTGTCCATCATTGCAAACCGATCCATCAAAGTATAACCTCCATGGTGTACAAGCAACATAGCCGACGTCGAATTCACAAGTATCATTTATCCGATGTTCAACAATAAAATCAGCTACAACTTGGCCCTTCATTGATTTTAAAGGTTCACAAGCCAAATCATACTCAACTAAAGCATAAGCCCATTTACCGATTCTTCCGCTAGAAATCGGCTTTTGCAACATATGTTTAATTACATCGGTTTGACACAACACGATGCAAGTGCTAGATAATAAATAATGTCTCAATTGAGTACAAGCATGGTACAAGGATAAACACAACTTCTCAATGAAAGTATACCTTATTTCTGCATCGATAAGCCGTCGGCTTACATAAGCAATCACATACTCCTTGTTTCCGATTTCTTGAGTCAAAACAGCTCCAATAGTTCTATCTTCAGCCGCCACATAAAGTCTGAATGGAACTCCTTGCTTAGGCGCCCTAAGCACCGGTGGTGAAGACAAGTACTCTTTGATTTTCTCAAAAGCTTCTTGCTGTTTTGCCCCCCAGGTAAAATCGGCTTCATCTTTCAACCGAAGTAAAGGAGTAAAAGCATCAACCTTTCCAGACAAGTTAATTATAAATCTTCTCAAGAAATTTACCTTGCCTAGAAACTTTTGCAAATCCTTTTTGCAAGTAGGAGCTTCGACTTTCTTCATAGCTTCAATTCTCTTGGGATCAACTTCTATGCCATTCTCATGAATAATAAACCCAAGAAACTTCCCAGCCGAAACACCAAAAGCACATTTGAGTGGATTCATTTTCAAGCCATACCGTCGCATCCTCTCAAGAGCAAGTTTTAAATCGGCTAAATGAGAATCCAAGCCATCCGATTTAACTACAATATCATCAATATATACTTCCACAATAACACCAAGTAAATCATGAAAGATTAAATTCATAGCTCTTTGATAAGTTGCACCGGCATTCTTTAATCCAAAAGTCATAACCACCCACTCAAACAAACCAATAAATCCCGGACATTGAAAGGCCGTTTTGTGCATATCCTCTTCGGCCATGAAGATTTGATTATATCCAGCATTACCATCAAGAAAACTAACAACACGATGCCCAGAAGCTTCATTGATTAAGACATCGGCTATAGGCATAGGATATGAATCTTTTGGAGTGGCTTTATTAATATCTCTAAAATCAATGCAAACTTTAAGTTTTTCCAAATCTTTCTTTTCAACGGGAACAATATTAGAAATCCACTCCGCATAACGACAAGTTCGAATAAAACCAGCATCTAGCAAACGATTAACTTCTTTTATTCGGTCATAAATAGCGGGATTAAAACGTCTAGCCGATTGTTTAAAAGGTCTAAAACCGGCCTTTATTGGTAAACGATGCTCAACTAAATCACGACTCAAACCGGGCATCTCACGGTACTCCCAAGCAAAACAATCGACATACTCTTTCAACAAATTTATTAATTCGGCTTTAAACTCAGCCGATAAATTTTTGTTTACAAAAGTTGGCCTAGGAATAGTACCATCACCAATATCTATTTTTTCTAAAGGGTCAGCTGACGTGAAACCCTGACCCAACTTGTCCATATCACCAAGATCTTCAATAGCTTCGAACATGCCGGCCGAATGAGCTCGATGATGATCAATTCGGTCTTGAAGCCACTGTCCAGACGCAAACCGGTCTGACCGGTTTCCAGAAGCGGTCTGACCGGTTTGGCTCGACTGGCGCTGTTCAGGTCTAAACCGGTCTGACCGGTTTCCAGAAGCGGTCTGACCGGTTTGTCTCTGTTGATTTGTTTGCTCCATTAATTACAACAAGTAATTCAACCGATTTTCCATCGGTTTTAATGTAGCAGGAACAAAACCATCCTTGGTGCAACTGATCAACTCATAGTCGGTCAAATCCATGCCCGACAAACATTGGACCTTCTCATTTGCACTAAGAGAATCGGAATCGGCCGTTGCAACGAAGGAAGAAGCGTCACCATGAACAACTTCAACTTCATCGCCGATCCACTGAATAAGATATTGATGCAAGGTACATGGAATACATCTATTTGCATGAATCCAATCTCGACCAAGGATTAAACTGAAGTTACCTTGCACCTCGGAGACGAAGAAAGCCGTAGCAATAGTCTTGCTCCCGACGGTCAACTCCATAGAAGCCACCCCCTTGGCACCAATGGGATCACCTCCACCAACTCCACTGACCGTCATGTTCGTCTTGATCAATTCTTCGTCTTTTCCACCAATCTTCTTGTAGAGAGAGTATGGCATAAGATTTACAATAGCTCCACCATCAACCAACATACGAGAAATTGGCTTCCCATTGATGTGCCCTCTCATATATAAAGCCTTGAGATGATTTTCTGATTCACTAGGCTTCTGAAAAACAGCATCTTGAGGCCCAAGTTGAAGATGAGAAACTTCCTCCTCCGGTATCACATAATAATCAGAAGATAGATAAACAACATTAATTTCCATGTTGTCATGCTCTGGAGAAGGCTCAAAATCAACCAATTCTTCATCTTCAACCACTGGAGAAATTTGCGGAGTTGTATCAATGGTTGAAGTAATCTCAGCTCCCGCTTCTGTCATCAAACCGGTCTGACCGGTTCCAGAAACCGGTCTGACCGCTTCTGCAGCGGTGGGCTGACCTAAACCGGTCTGACCGGATTTAGAAACCGGTATGACCGGTTGTGCTGCTGATTGCACAATAGGCTTAGCTTGCCAGATCTTGGTCTGAGGAATCATAGGCCTGTAATTGTTGAAGTATTCATCCCTCAGCTTCTCAGCTTCATGTTCCCTTTTTTCTTTGTTCCGTAGGCGTTGTAACTTCCGCTTCTGCGTATGAGTCAATCCAGAAGGACACCACCTTGGTTGGAAAACCTTCTTCACGCCCTTGCTGCTGCTAGCCTCATGATCATTAGCTATGACCGGCCTTTTGACTGGAACAGGAGCCGAATCTCCAATGACTATCGGCTTTCTACCCAAGTCTTGCATAGCCACTGGAATATCACCAATTTTAACAAAACCACTGGCTCTGGCTTGCATGTCCTCCTTCTTCTCCTTGATACGGTACTCTTGCTTAGGAGGAACTTGAATTCTCTGATCAGACCGAAACCGGTCTGACCGGTTTACAAAACCGGTCTGACCGCTTTGGTGAGCAGCCAAAGGACCTGATTGGTATGAGCCCAATCGGTCATGCACTGAAGTCTCAGTAATATCACCACGGCGCTTATAAGCTGTAGAATTGATCCAACGCTGTGGTGACCTCTGTCTCTTTTTTGTTGGCCGATCAACTTGAACGGCCTTCGTGTACTTGTTCATGAGCTGAGAGAAAGTAGGTCCTTGCTTCAGAACCTTTCCTTGAATCTTTGGCTCATTAAATTTCCAAGTACCCACTTCCGGACGCTTGGGCTTGAAAGTCCTTGGACGGTCTGGAGACAAACCGGTCTGACCGGTTTGGGAAACCGGTCTGACCGGTTTCGCCTGACTAGCGGACCGATTCTCTTCCAAAGAACTTCCTTGCCCCCGGGCCTTGATGTGTTAATCGTAATCTTCAGAGACTCTTTTCCATCCAGAGTCTTCCCAATCATCACTGTTCTGACCGGAACTTTGTCATTAACTCTTTCCGGCCTTGGTTCTCCAATCACCACATTCTTACCCTTAGCTCCATAGGCTTGATCCGGCCGAATCAACACCTTAGTATTCACATCCAAGGTATGAACAGGGAAAGGAGCCTTATCAACTTGCATTTCAGCTAGCACTAATCGACCTTCATTAAGGGCCGATTGTACCTGTCGTCGAAAAACATTGCAATCGTTGGTCGCATGAGAAAAAGAATTATGCCACTTACAATATGCACGATTTTTCAATTGATCGGCTGGTGGGATTGCATGAGAAAGTTTAACAAAGCCATTCTTAAGCAATTCATCAAAAACACGATCACATTTGGCTACATCAAAAGTAAACTTAATTTCTTCTTGTCGATTTTTATGAATCGGCTTCAATGAAGGACAAGAACCAGGTTTACTCTTTGATGACCAAACAAATTCAGCAGCATAAATTTCTTTATCATCGTCCGAACTATCAGAATCATTATCAACAACATGCACGTTCGAACGATGAGGTTTAGCAGATTCTTTTGAATTTTTAAATTTAAGCTCTAGACTCATAGCCTTCATTTGCAAGTGATTAATAGTAAGAAAATCAGAACCCTCTAATTTTTCCTTGAAATGAGACCGTAAGCCTGCAAAAGCTAAATCTGCTAAATCCTTTTCAGAAACAATTATGTTAAAACATCGGTTCTTAACATCTTTAAATCTTTTGAAGTAATCAAGAACCGATTCTTCTCAGCTTTGCTTAACCGATGTTAAATCAGACAATTTAGCTTCGTTTTCTCCGCTAAAGAAATGATCATAAAATTTACGCTCCAATTGAGTCCAATTTTGAATAGAGTTAGGAGCAAGCGAAGAAAACCATGAAAAAGCAGTTCCAGTTAAAGATAATGAGAATAACCGTACACGCAATGGTTCATAGTATGATGCTTCTCCTAATTGCAAGACATATTGACTAATATGTTCCCAAGGAGTTCTATTATCCTCGCCACTGAATTTAATAAAATCAGGAACACGCCAACCATTAGGATAAGCAACTAAATCAAATTCAGGCGGATACGGTTTTTGCTACAAGCGTGAAGTACCCAATTCAAGCCTGAGTCTTGTTCTAAGTGTATTAGCTATATCTTCTTTAAACTTAGCTAACTCGGCTTGATAATTCCCATCACCTCTATTTTGTGGAAAACGAGGAACATTATACGTTGCACTTTGAGAAGTACTCGGAATCGGCCCGTGAGACGCGCCAGATCCGTGGGGTATACTTTCCGCAACCGCAGTGCGTGGAATAGTGTAAACAGGACCAGAAGCAACCGTATTAGATAAAACCATCGCACCCGGTGCCCCTGCACCCATGGAACCGGTCTGACCTCCAGAGGAGGCCAAACTGGTCTGACCGGTTGTGAAAACCGGTCTGACCGGTTCGTGGACCGAACCAGGGTGAAGTGATTGTCCCGCATAGAAATTCATCGGCATGCCTAAATTAGGATCTAAAATATGTTCTGGCATGCCTGATGAGCTAGGAGTTGAGTTAGGCAATTCATTAAATTCTATATTATTTTTACCCTTATCAGAATTACCCGACATATTAGCAATCAACTCACTAGTAACAGTTTGTGCAGCAAGTAATTTATCATCCATCATGCGAGTAATTTGCTGCATCAAATCAGAGGATTCGCCAGTTACCTTTGGAAGTTCTTCAACTTGGTCGTTTGCCAGCTTGAAAGCCGGCATGACGAATTCCTCAACTCTCTTGACAAGACCACCGCGATCTTTCTTGAAGCCCTTCAAGAATTGCGTCCTGAAGTGCTCCTCGGCGATCAAGTACCGCTTCCGCTCCTCGTCCGTGAGCTCTTCCATCGTCGCGGCGATGATGTTGTCTTTGTCAAGGTCGCACGTTGATCCAGACATATTTGGAGTAGATTGAATCGGTCTTGAAACCAGATTAATCTGTCCCCAGCGGAGTCGCCAAAAAGTATGTTGACACTAAAGCGCGCCAACACACTCGAAGATCGATCGAACGCGCAGCACGGCCGTCACAACGGCCAACTCCTGATCTCCCCGGGGCAAACCGGTCTGACCGGTTTGAAGAACCGGTCTGACCGCTTCTGGTCGGGAGGTCGTGAAGACCTAGAAACCCAAGCTCGGGAGGGACCCCGTCGGAGCTCAGCAATCTAGGGTTGCTCTAGGGTCGGCGGGCCACCTAGAACGCCCTTGAACGCCGTAGAGACGAGCAAAGAACAGAATATGGGGGTTGGAAAAGACTAGGGTTTGAGAGATAAAAAGTAAAGGATAAATGTGTTTGATTCGATTGGAATACCTCAATCGGCCTTCTAGCCTTTATATTTATAGGCCGGGGAAGTCTTACCCCTTTCGAATAGGTTACAATATGGGATTAAACTCGGAATCCTAATCCTACTCGAATTACAGAACTAAACCGGTCTGACCAGTTTGGCAAACCGGTCAGACCGGTTTGGCCGGGCCAAAGCCAATTTTGGCTGTCAACACATTCTTTCACTATTCGCTTCAGTATTGTTTTTGCATTTTCTCGGTATTGTTTTCCTCAGGTCTTGTTTTCCTCAGTACTCACGGTGAAGAAAAACATTCTTATGGACCTGTTTGCTACGAAATGATTGATTTATGAATTTTAAGGGATCATTTAAGTTTATAGTGGTATCTTTATTTTGGTTATTTTTACGTATATATTTGGAATAAATTTTTTAATAAGATGAGTGCTGAAACGTGATGAAAAAAGTCAATAGCAAATAGTATTTGGAATAGAATAAGTATAAATTTGGAACCCAACACCACCTCTCAAAACAGGCCTTACATGTTCCATCTGCAGATTTTTCAGACTGGTACTTCCAAATATATGAATTAACAGCAACATTAAAGTAACCAGAGTCTAAGCTGTACAGTCCAGCCGTACAGGAAATAGAGTAGAAATAAAGTAGTCGTCACTCAAGAGAGACCACCATTTATTCGCTCACTCTAGGCATCAAAACTAACATGTACTAACAACTCGAAAATTATCATCCTAGCAAAGGGTTACTACAACTAGCTCAGCATTGTTCCCAGCTACAATTTGTACACAGTTATATCATGCATCCATCTGGTCCTAGTTAGCCAAAAGGTGCTTTCTCCTTGCTCTTTCCCTCTGGTGACGTCTTAGCCCGCTTGGCACGCTTCTCAACTTCTTTCTTCCCGGCTTCTTTCTTCATGGTTTCTTTCTTCACAGTGCTGGTAGCATGCAGTTTGCCACATATGCGCATTGGTGTTCTTGTCCTCCGATGAAATCCACGTACACAGACATATCCTGAGGAAAAATCACCACATGCTTCTGCTATTTAAAGATTATACCACAAAAGGAATCACATGTCTATGTCAAACAAATCCATGGGCGGTGCTGGTCAAAAGTTGCGTGCTTTCTATTTCTGTAAGTGTGCCATGTTAGCTCAGCATGCGATTTCTAAGTGGCAAAGCTCATTTGTCTTGCATAGGTTGTTAGATGCATCACTTGTTGGATTTTGCATCCATTATGAGGTAAGAGCCGATTACTGTCGTAGAATAACAGAAAACCAAAACATTCAGAACCAATTTTACCCTCCTTGAAGCACTCTTGGATATCACGTCTTGTTTGACCTGAGGTTGGTAAGAATTTCAGCTCATCAGCAATCATTTCAATGATTCCATGCTCACAATGCACTAAAATAATACCTCTTGTGATTGAGTGTATAGATGAACCGAAGTATACTATGCTTCTATCCAGCATCCCGATACATTCCCTAGGTATAGTTATTGGGTGACGACTAGATGAGTTATCCGCAAAAACCTACAAAAGGGTGTGTTTCTTATGGACCAGTGTTTAGCCAATCTGGTACGGCATTTTCTTGGATCAAAGGCTAGGTACCTCATTTTCTTGGAAGTAGGTACCATTCAGCGGAAATTTCCCTCGATTTGCTGTCCGACAAGGTATCTGCATATACTCAAGTATACAAACAGTTAAGGGATAAAAAGGACGAGGGGATTGTAATACATCAATAGTATCTTATGTCAGCAGTATCAAGCAAAAACACTTCAATGGTGTGCTTAGATAGAACATTGTTGCACTAGAACTATGTAAGAATTTGAATTGACACCAACTAATTTCATCCAAAATGACAATAAAAATTGGTAAGAATTTGTCAAAGTTTTCCAATAATTTTAAATCAGCCTAATGATTCTACAGATTCAAAGGCCGTGTTTGGACTTTGGACAGAAAGGAACAAGATACATTCCCCTTGGATTTGGATTACATATAGACTAATGTACTTGCCAACCCCAAGGGATTGGGTCAAATCCATGCCTATCAAAACAAGGCCATGACTGCTCTGTCAAAGATCAGTAAAGCAGCTGAATGTTGGAGAATGATTGCAGATGACTTTTGGCTGTGGCTATCAATTTTGTTCTGATACAGAACTGCATAACTCAAACATCCCTAAGCATTGAATTTTGGGTTTGTTTAATAAAAATACGTTCCTTAAAAATGTATTATAAATTTTGTACATCACATCCACATTTTACACAAATTTAGAGCTTCCAAAAGAGTAGTTGCTCACCAAAACAGTGCCTGTCACTGTGTAGTCATCAGGACACGAAATAACCACCAGGAGGTAAGGGCATATGTCTTCTGGAACTCTCTCTTCAAACTGGTAGACAAGCAAGTAGGTCACTAAATTAATCAATGTCACTGTATGACTGTAAGAGTAAATAGAATTTGTAATTGTAGTAAAAGTGAAGAATCAATATAGCACACCTCTTCCAAGATTACATGATCGTCTGGGAGGACATATCTACAGTAGCAATTGAAAAAACTTAGTGAGGTACTGCTAATTTCTGAGAAATTTCATAAAAGTACAATTACTTACGCATTGTGTTCCGTCCTAAGACGTCCGATATTTTTCAGCTTTTTGTTTCGCCCGGATTTTGGATTGATCACGACCAAGTCCTTTCCACAGTTTGGTGTCCAAGACATGTTGTTCAGCACATGCTTGCTTGAACAAAGATCTATCTCACCATCAAACTCTACCCCTTCTGGTACGGTATCTTCAAGATCACATAGATAATCTCCGTAGGAATCTTCTTGCTCATTAGGTGCTTCTTCGTATTCATATTTTGGGCTTTGTGGCATCTCAACAATTGGCTCACAGTTATGGATGGGTGGTGTTTCAGAAGTCCTGCCTTTTTCATTTTGATATTGATACATTTGTTGAGACCTTGGCATGCAACCATCATTTGATAAAACAAATCTCCCAGAAGCAACCATGCTTGCTTGCTGTTCTCCTTGCTCATGTTCATGATTCTCTGGAGGAGGAAGCGCCTTTCTGGTAACAACAACTATCATCACTCGGTATTTCGTTTCAGGGAAAAAAACATCCAGTTTACATCCTAAAATTGGACCTTAAGGACAGAGAGAAGATGGGGAAGAAAATGCTCTTTGTTTTAAATTATCTCTCCAACTCAGCAATACAAGTCAGTAACAATACTGGTTTGGATTGGGTGAATGGGTTCTTTATTCTGATTTTGATATTTGTGGTTAGATTGGGTGAATGGGTTTTTTGCATTGATTTTGATATTTGTATGAGGAAATTGAACTGTTTCGAAACTAAGGGTGTACACTGAAAACAATATAAAGGGTTGAGGGAAAGGTGAACCTCTCCTCTCTTTACTAATTCAGATTAGAGTAATATAAAGCAATAACATCTATCAAGCAAATTTTTTCCCTAAAGAAGCCACAATTTTCTTGTCATGGACTATATCATTGGAGGGATCAGGGAAAGAACTGGGGAATGAGGAAAGGTGCCGCAACTGGAGGCCAGCACATGTCGGGGTGCGGGGGCTGGATAATTGTAATATTTTCCCTCTAATTCTTTCTTGCTTACACTGATAGATTGCCTATCCTTTTATAAGGAGGATGACTTGACCCCGAAGTAAATTTAATATGGATCTAATATATGGGATCCAAACCTTACAATCTGGAATACTCTAGAATAAAACTTCCTAATTATCATAACTTAATGGGCAAGCCACGTAAAAGAGGTGGAGCCCATGATATGTTTACAGGAGCAGGAAGTTGGGGCTGACTTTGTTCACTCGGTGCCTTGAGGTCCATGCACCAAAATATTTCTTATTATAATTCAGAACCATCATCTTTACACCGTAGCAAATGTGTCAAACTTACAGGACTGCTGTCATCTGGATTATCATCTGATCAATTCTTCTAATAGTTTAGTTATGTTGCTACGTAATTACTTCTTGAAAACCTAGTCTAAACTAATTGTATCTAAATAAAACCTATACAATACAGATTTATTAAATGGATGCTCCTTAAGTTTAAATGGTACGCAAATACTTACTACAGAGTCTACAAACCACAACAGTAAAGTAGGACTGCACTTCAAGAATCAATTAAATATGAATCATGAAACTTACCTGGCGAGTGAACTATTATAATATTTGCAGTTTGCACTGAAAGGGCAGGCACTGCAGTTCGGATTTATTTTTGTGCACAATACCTGCATCATGAAATCAATCAGCCGCAGCCAGAATTGAAAACTATTGATAGCTAAAACATGATGTGACTTATTAGACACTTTAGAATATACACATACCTTTCCAAAGGTTATCATAAGATAGTGCAGTTCATACCTAATTTTTTTACAGGTAGTCAGATGGATATGCTAAGAGACAGAGTAACGGTGAAATGCCAATAATCTTCAAAAGATGGACTTACAGTTTTTCCTTATCAATGGTGCACAACCGAGGCCATAAATACTTCTGTACATCACGCATGATTGGATATCTTCATGAAAGAAAGAAATAAATAAATAAGCAGAGAATTGTTGTGATGATATTTACAGATTCAGCTGAGGGCAATCTTACGAGCTAACTAAATGGAACTCAGCACCATTTAAGGGTTGAAGTTCAACCCATCCTAGCCTTGTGACTATGCGAGCTACGTTGACATCAACCTGGAATAAGCATAGAATCAGCATTCGTGGTTGACAGTGTTTTCTATAGTTTGACAAAATATAACTTACTGGGAATGCTTTATGCCTCAATGACAACAGACGAATGCAGTCAGCACTTTTCATCCCAATCCCATGTATACTGAGCAGAAATTTTCTAATGCAAGAAAAATAAAAAGAATAAGTAAATTATGCGAGACAGAATTCCATTATGCATGTAGATTATATATAACTGTGGACAAGTTAGATTTTCTTAGTTCATATCTGCTAGCAGTTCCCTGCTAAATGCCACAGTTTTAGACTACCAATTGCTAAGTTGTACTGGGTCCACCGTGTTCCCCAAAAAATCTAGGTGGAAAAGACATACGTAACCAAACTGTTCATTTTCCTATATGCACAAATGCAAATTAAAATAATATTTTGTTTATCGATGCTTCCTGGTATTTCTACAACAGCCACAACAATAAAGCAAAATGATGCAGCAATAGGCAGTAGTGTATGATCAAAACCTTACTTGGCTTTTTCACGTGATATATATCTAAGCCAATCCAGATCAAAGTTTCCATCCTGAGCATTGTTTACATGCATGAGGAAAACCTGCAAAAAGATAAAAGAATACTCTTAGCACTAGTATTCAGTGAACAAAAGCGATAAATATGAAACAGCACCAAGAATAAGAAACCTTAGTGAGAGATAAAGCTAATATTTCAATCATGCTATTGTGCAAACACATACATTGTGTGGTTGTGAAATGGAGAAATAAATTTGAATGTATTGAATAAGGAGCCCAGTGCAGATGATACAGGATAGCTCCATAATTTTAATTAAAATCAGAGAATGTTGAACAGACACTACTGCCTCCATTCCCAATTATAGTGCCTAGAGTAACATCAAAGTTTCCAGCGAATGCATAACATTGCTCTAGCAACGCTTCAAGAGCTTATCAGGAAGACTAGAGTTCTCACTTTCTTTTCTTTTATCCATATACCTGCTTTCAGTAGGCATAAACGCCCTGGAAATTAGATGAAGCATGTCTTGTTGAAATAAATAATTTTAGCATGTAAATGTGTGTACCAATGATAAAAAAAATACTTTCTCACAAAAATATATGTGCACACACACACACAAACAAATGTTTTTTTGCTTCAATTGTAAAGTGGAAATGTCATTATTGCTTCTACTGATAAGAACAATATCTTTTGCAGCAAGGATGCTCGCTCTCCTGAGACAGAGCAGAACAAAAGACTAAATTTTATCTATGTGCAGCTTCGATTATGATAGTATCTCTAGCAACACAATAGGCATGTGATGCACAAAGCTAATTCCACTAAATATACGTGTAAATGAAATAAATCTTTCATCTCAAGAAATTTTATGTCTACACAAATTTTGGATACAATATCAGACATTTATTCTTGCAACACAAATGTTGGGTATAAATTTAGAAATATGGTTTCACTATGCTAATTTTCTATAGGATAACTAATGTTGTGTCTTTTTCAAAGATGAGTACATTCCTTTCTTGGGTGTAAGATACTTATAAATATAGTCAAGCCACAAAATCTGGGGTGTAAGATACTTAAAAATATAGTCAAGCCACAAAATCTGGGGCAAGATATTAGAAATAGGTAATGGTAGCTTTGTCTTCCAATCACATACCTGTATCCGCACTGCCAAAATGTAATGTTGTCCCCTGACTTTAATGCAATTCGCGACCTCAGCAATCGGTGCGTGTAGTACTGATTCCCAATCTACAGCATCACTAGTTCCACTTTTGTCACTGTATCCTTTTCGATATGCTTCCTCCCGTAACTCTTTCCAGATAGATGATGTGACCGGTTGTTGCAGTGAAGTTATAAACTTTCTCAAGGTTCTTTCAGTGCATATGGGATTTCCAGATTTATCCTTCACTAAGTTCATAAGGTCACTTTCCCAAGTAGAAATGTCTTTCTCTTTGATATTAGCAATGAAATTCTCTATAAGTCTATTGTATTCTTCACCATAATGCCCTTTTATATCTCCATCTTGGCCATCTTCTTCCTCAGAATCAATGTACTCCTCAAAATCTGAATCAGCTGAATCAAAAGTATCAGATGCTTCTTTTGAGTTCAAGTTTTCATCAACACCATCTACTAACAGAGCTGTATTTGAACAATCCTCAGCTTTATGGCATCTCTTTCTTGGAGGAAACTTTGCCGCTAGGTTCATAAAAGCATGGCTGTTTTCGTGAATAAGGTATGAAAAATATAGGGAAGTGAAAAGAAAACGCAAATTAGTTCCAGAAGAAAACATAGAAATAGGCTAAAATCGTATGCATGGATCCTCTGTTATTTTACCTTGATAAATTATCAGCAACATTTTGTGTAAGGAAAGTACCAACCACAGAATCAATTAGAGATCCTCCCCACAGAGAGAATTTTCTGGGCCCTGATAAAAATCAATTAAGAAATTAGTAACCAATTCATACTCTTGTGCTTCATAGAGGCGGAAGATCCTATGCTTATTTTTATCCAGTATAACTAATTACTGAGGAAGAAAAACTTGATTTATGTTCATATGTTTGCTTTTCCGTAGGACTTCCCATTGTGCACGTTTGAATACATGCTTGCATGTTTGCCCAGAAACACTCAGTACTTTGATCACTCTTTGAAGCTAAAATGCATTTAAAACAAGTGTAGAATCTAAACGAAGGAAAGGGAAATACAGCTTTGGCATCTCAGTAAATATTTCAACAGATTAAGTTAATGTCTCACGGAAAGAATTCCGTTATTGTTCAAGTCAACAAATTATCTACAAGTTTCTTTTTTTTTCTTGCCAACTCTGAAATTCATTTACGAGTTAACAAACCTATCAAGGAATCACTTTTCAGTTGTTTTCCCTATTGATGTTGAATACAAAAGAAACACTAAGAGGCAACTGGAACAATAGCATTTTCAGCAACTTTTTGACAAAATGGAGAAAAGAGCTCATGGAGTGACCTGTTCAAGATTTCAACCTTTTTAGACAAGTCAGATTAGAAGGAATTTCTTATGGCTGCTCTTTCTTGCATTTGCACACATGAAGACATAAAAAGGGCCAGGATAATTACCAATTAGATCATCCATTGCAGCAATGAATATATCCACAAATTGTTCAAACAAGCGTCTCGTTTCATCCCATTTGGGTCCACTGCCAATATCAAACCCTTCAAAACTCTCACTTTCGCTCCCATCCCACTTTGCCAGGACATCACACACCCGCAACGTCTCCTGGGTGAGGCCCAACACCTTATTCAACAATCTCTTCCCATGATTTCCGTGGCGCACCATCGATTGATCTGAACCCCAATGTGGAACAAGTGAAGAGGATGACGCACCAGTTGGAGTTCCCTGGTAAGGCACAGTCATCAGCTTCCTCTTTCTCCCCCTCTTACTCCTTGGGCGCCGAGTCGGTTCAACACTTAAACCATGACTCTTGGCAAGGTACTTCAAATTACCCATCAACTCAGCTCTGCTGAAACAGGTTTTATTTTGGGATGAATCCAAATCCAACTTGCGCCTCGCCCTATTACAGCTGCCAGCACCAACATGTTGGCTACCATCCTCCGGCGTTTGCTTCTTCTTATCCTTCTTCACTTTACGCGGTGTGGTTGTCTTCGGCGTCATCTTTGGCTTCATCACTTTATCTTTCACCACCTTGAAACGGAGAACCCCCTTGGTTGACTTCTTCCACCGCCTCCGAGGTGTATGCTCCACTTTCTCCGGAGTAGGGACAGGAGCTGCAGCACCAGCATCACTGCCACTGGCAACCCCCTCTTCCTGCTGCTGCTCTTGCTGTGCGACCTTGCCAGAGGACTCGCCCACCAGTGGAGGCAAAGGCAATGTGCTAGACTCCTGTGTGCTCACCGGGGCACATTCCACTTCGCCCGAATCCTCGGGCGCGGACTGACGCCGTTCCTGGACAGGTGACGGCAACGAGGCGAAGCCATCGCTCTCCACCTTTCCGGGGACAGCGGCCGGCGCCGGCGCTGCGCTGATGAACAGAGCAGTGCGGCACGAGCCATCCGCGCCTGCGGTCCGGGACGGCCGAGCCCGCTTGTAGACAATGGTGGGGGTCGCCGGCGATATCCGCAACCGAGACCCTGGTCCAGACAGACGAGGAATCCGTCAGTCAGCAACCACCGATGCGCGCGCGAAAAAGAAACGATTTTTCCTAGCCCCAGTTCAGAACCCACAGAATCACGGACCAATTACATATTGCAGCACAAGAGCAGCAAATTGAACAATCGAAGCGAACTAACAACTAAAAGAACAAAAACTAATTGCATGCGAAAGAAAACGCCTTTTTTTTCCTACTCGACACCCAGTGACCCGGATTTCACCGAACAATGAGTCAATAGCGGGTTGCAGCAACAGGCGCAGCAGAACGGGTAATTGAACTAAACCAGGAAACCAATATAAACAGCAAATTGGGGGGAAGAACAGAACCGAGCTCTGCGCACTCACGGAGATCTGCCTCTGCCACTGCCGCCATGGCAGCAGCGCCTCGGCGGCCGGTTGGGGAAGCAACCCCGGCCGCGGCCGCGGCCGCTGAGCACGGGAGACGAAGCCGATGAGCAGGAGGAAGCGGACTTGGGGGCTACTCCACCGGCCCTGGCGTTGATCCCGCGCGGATGGCAGGACGGAGTAAAGTGGCCTCTGTTTTTTCTCTAACTGCTCCGCCCGTTGCGAGAGGAGATTATTAAAGCAGGGGAGGGAGAGCCGGAGAGGGGAGGGGGCGCCGCGGTGCCGGTTGCCGTTCGGCGGAGGGGGACAAGTGGCGCTGGCCCTGCCGCTGACCGGTGGGGCCCGCGCGCCGCGGCCGCGGGGTTTTTGTTCGGCTCGCCGGTTCGTCTCGTCTAACGGGTCTGCGATGGCGCCGGGGTTTGTGTAACCAACCGGGTTTAGAGGCTGGTGGGCCCGTCTGCCGCCCTCAGCCGTTGGATGGGTATCTGACGTGTGTCCTGTCTTCTAGCATAGAGATTCGATTGTTTTTATTCTGTTATCACGAGGAGCTCGATTCTGAAAAAAACAACACTGTCTGATCTTGTTTGGAGGGTTCCGTTCGATGGATTTTTGTAAAATTATTTACTGTAGCTCATGCGGGGCGACTTTCGTGCACTCTGAAGGTCGTGAGAGTCTGGATCTTAGAGACTCGGCATCGGAAACGGGATCATAGGATAGCATGGGATTGCAATCCCAATATAAAAATATGGAAAAGTCTAGAAATCAAATAACAACTATGAACATTATGCTATCAGTTTGCATTTGGCATTTTTCACTCCAATCGTTATGGCACATTAAGTAAAATTAACTTGACGTGTGTAAAAGCGGCCCTAAATTTACATAAATTAATTGCATTTATAAAAATATAAGCATTATAGACTTCTACTTTCGAAATACGCTTATAAATACTTATATAAATTGACTTGACCTGACCTGACGTGACCGGATCAAAAGCCCACTTCATCGGTACAGTCGCCGTTACCGGATCAAATGCCCCAACGGAACCTTCAACGGTTACGGCACTCGGAAGGAAACCGCTTCGTTGCCCGTTGGATAAAATCCCGAACGCCGAATGAGAGGAGTCTATCGGTTGGACCCTCTTGACGCGCTGTGTGCGTAAGCAGCGCTTAATGCTAGATTACATGAGTCAATTGGACGTATCAATACCATCCATCAGAACAGCGCGACAAGTCCGAAAATAATGCACCAAACACTGTCCGTGATCTGAGCACTACCGCTTTCAATCGCCAATATATATCGCATGGGATAACATGTACAGTATGTATGTATGTACACTGAAGCAGTTTACAATGGTACGCATGCAGTTCACGTCACGCTTAGCCGCAGGTGCCTGATTCTAACACTGTACGTCTGTAGCACATTTGGGAAATGGTAATGGTTACTCGAAGGTCAGAGTTTCAGCTGTCCCATGTCTCTCCTGTCACCCCTGGTGTCCTCGTACGCCCGCCGGTGGTCTGGATCCCTCCTCAGGGTGGAGCTTGCTTCCTCGGCCTCGGAACACCCCGGCCTCTCCGTCAGGAACTGCTCCCAGAACTTGTCGTTCGCCACCACAGGGGGAGCTGCAGGTTCTTCATTGGGAGCTTGGCCGTCCCTGTCCCCATGTGGCGGCATCCTTGTGTCCGCTGCAGTGGCAGTGTCACCTGAAGCCTTGTTCTGGGTATCATCGTGGCTTCTGACGTTGCCGATGTCTTCCTCCATGGTGGCTGTGGTTGCCTCCGGTGGATCGTCGTTGCCCTCTTCCATGGTGTTCCCATTGGGGATTTGGCTTCTGTTGACATCCATCGAGCACGACGCGAGGGTGAGGTTGAGGTGGCACGGCAGGAGCATGTCGTCGTTGGCAGCTGCTGTCAAGGTCACGCTCTTCGAGGGGCCGATGGATGTCCCCGTGTCAGAGAGCTCCATCATCTGTGGCACCAGCGGGAGGCACTCCACGCCCGTTCTCTCGCAATCTGGTTGCTTGCCACGAGGGCTTCCATTATCTTCGTGCGAGCTTTGGGTGCTAAGGGCGATGGGATTGTTCTCAGTCATCGTGGGACAAAGTCCTAGCTTCAGCTTGTCGGAGAAGTGCTGATTCAAAATGTTGCCCATCTCTTGCCTGGAAGTGCTGCTCTGGTCATCATAAAAGCTACTAGTAGTTTCAGCAGCCTCGTTGCTGTATTCCAATCCAGGTAGCCTCCGCTTCTTGTGAAATGCGTCTGCAAAGATCGGGGACGCCTCTGCCATCTTAACGAGCTTGCTGACAAACTGAGGATTCTTGCTAGCCTGCTGTAAGAAGCTGAGCATCTTGCCCTGCCGTTGCTCCATGTCAAGCACTCGCTGCTCAAGATCTTCAATCTGGCTCACGGTCCCTGACTGCTGCTGATTGAACTTCCAAAGGTCAGCCTGAAGAGCAGCTTTCTCTCGCGTAAGCCGGTCAATCTCATCCTCAAATATCGCACGCTCATTGTCAGGAAGGGCACCAGGTTGATGGCTGTGGCTGTGGATAGGCTTTCGCCTGTGGATATTCTTCAGCAGATGCTTCTGTCCCTTGACAAAGTACTCATTAGCAAATTCCCAGCGCTCCGGGTCAATTTTGCGAAATCCCTGCAACATTGACACTTCTTAGTGAGTTTTCATTAGTTCAGTGGAATCAAACAGTTATATCACCTCTTTGGGATGCAATTAAATAACAACAGTGAAGTTTTTCTTTTCTACACAAATAACACCGTTGCAAGTCGACAAGAATCCCACTGCATAGAAGCAAGCAAGCACCCGAAAATAGCATATAATATCAATGTAATCAAAGTTTTACAAGAATTGCAACAAGCACACCAAAAGCATTAAATAACAAAAAGTGGAGTTTTTTTCTATACAAATGACACTGTTACAAGTCTCCCACCGCATAAAAGCAAGCACACACCCCACAATAGCATAAAATATTAATGTAATCAAAGTTTTATAAGGATTCCAACAAGAACACCGAATGTGTTAGAAGAAAAGTATATCTTAATCTTAATAAAGAAAGGTTTACAGACACTTCTTTTCACAATTTTCTACACTACTCTCTACGGTTAAGACTAGTCATTTGCTTCAAACTTATAGACCCCAGTCGACAGACTAGCAAATGCAGGTTCAAACAAGGTTCCAAATCCCAGCATTGACCGCAGGGAACCCTGAATCCTGGGATGATATCTACAGCACAAAATAGCAGCAGGAATATAGCAATTATTTCTTTTTGTTTGTTTTTGAACCATTTCCATAGACACTTTTTGCTTTGAAAATGTTGAAAGAACAAATGAAATAACAGGAGACCTGAATTTTACCACGATTGGACTTGGTAACCTGCTAGTTACTAGCAGTTTCCCAGCTCCTGTGAATGTCTAGAAATTGCTAAAACCAATTACTGAACTTAACCAAAAGTAACATTGATTATGAATGAAATTGAAAGGTGGAATATTAAGGAATTTGCTTGAGAAATACTCAACAGATCAGATTTTGGATCATCCAGATCAAGCTTGATCCATTCCAAGAGAGTATAGGAGCTGAAGTCCAAATCACAAACCCTAGCATACAGTACCAAATAATGAGCACACCAATCAGCACCAGAACTAATTCTTTTTTCTTGAACGACGCAGGAGAGCTGTGTGTCATTTCATTAAGGTAGAGAAAAACAAGGGGTTTAGCAACAGCCAGCCCCGAAGAACAAAAACTCACACCACACCCGAAACACCACTCAAAGTAGCTTACAGACGCGCCACCCAAAGACCGACCTAACCAGCCATAGCCTAATCAGCTACAGCCAACGACCAGGCAAGGAAACCCTGAAGATCAGTAGCACCAGCCATGCCCCACAAACTACATTCATTGGCCACTGTCCTGAGTAAATCTGGAATGCAAGGCGGAGCCTGCTCAAACACACAGGAATTCCTGTGTTTCCAAAGTTCCCAGACGACCAGGATTACTAGAGAATTCAGACCCTTGCGTCTCTCCTTAGGGACCCCTTGAGTAGCCTTTGTCCACCAACTAGAAAATCTAGTGGTTGTTGATGTGGGCACCAAGGTTGAAAGATGTAAGGGTTGGAAAATTGAAAACCAAACTTGCCTAGAGAAGACACAGCCCACCAATAGATGCTGCATAGTCTCCTCTTCCTGATCACAAAAAGGACATGCCTCTGAATGGGGCAAGCCTCGTTTTGCAAGACGATCAGCAGTCCAGCACCTGTTATTGACTGCCAGCCAGATAAAAAACTTGCAGCGAAGGGGCGCCCAATTCCTCCAGATCTTCTTCCATTGTTCAAATTTAATTGTCCCGACAAAGAAAGCATTATATGCTGACCTACTGGTGTAGATTCCAGATTGGGTCAACTTCCATCTATACTGATCTGGTACGTCCTGTTGCAGGGTCATGCCATCTACAAAGTCCCAAACCTGAAGATATTCAATTAGGACCTGGACAGATAGAGTACCTTTGATGTCAGCCACCCAACGCCGATTATTGAGGGCTTCCGCCACTGTTCGTCTTCTGATTGTTCTTTTAGGGATTGCTTGCATAAGATTAGGTGCAAACTCATTCATGGTTTTGCCATTCAGCCACCTATCTTTCCAGAACAGTATTGTCTCACCATTCCCAACAATTGACTCTACAGCCATATTGAAAAGAGCTTGAGCAGGTTGGGGCAGTTGGATCTGAAAACCAATCCATGGCCTAAAGGGGTCGGTTTTTTCAGCCCATAGCCAGCGGATTCGGAGAGCCCAACCCAGTCTCTCCAAATTATGAATCCCCAACCCTCCATACTCTAGTGGCCTCTGAATTCTTTCCCAAGACACCAAACAATTTCCACCATTTGCCTGTTCCTGTCCCTTCCTCAAGAAACCTCGTCTTCTCTTGTCGATAGCCTTAATAACCCATTTCAGGAGATCAAAAGCTACCATTGAATAAATAGGGGTTGCTGTCAAAACTACCCGTACCATTACCAGACGACCAGCCCTATTCATCAATGAGGCTTTCCAACCTGGAAGATGATCTGCCACTTTATCAATTAGGGGTAACAGCTCCTCTTTCTTGGGTTTGTGAATTAAAAGAGGCAGACCAAGGTAGGTGCATGGGAAGTTCTTAATTGCACAGGCCAAAATTTCTGCAGTGAGGAGCAACTCATCTTCTGAACAGTGGATGGGGGCGACAGAACTTTTCGAGAGGTTTGTATGCAGTCCTGACACATGCCCGAACAGGTCTAGGACAGTCTTGATGGCAAGAAGGTCCATCCGACACGGCCGCAAGAAAATCACCGCATCATCAGCATAAAAGGAGACTCGATGTCTAGCGTCGGGCACTGCAAGAGGTTGCGCCAATTGCTCTCTAACAGCATATTCCACCAAGGAGTTTAGGACATTCATCACGAGTATAAATAGCATGGGGGAGAGAGGGTCACCCTGCCGAAGTCCACGACAGTGGAGGATAGGACTCCCCTGGCTCTCCATTAACAAGTATGCGGGTAGAGGAGGTAGACAGGATCAGGCAAAGAAGGTCTCGCCACCGCTGTCCAAACCCCAAATGCCTCAGAATCTCCAGGAGAAAAGACCAGGATACTGAATCAAACGCCTTGGAAATATCCAACTTGAGCAGGATGTGAGCCTCTTTCTTCTTATGCAGAGACTTCACCATTTGCTGGACAAACAGGAAGTTGTCATGGATCTTTCTCCCCCTAACGAAGGCACTCTGATTTGTAGCGACCAGTGAGGGCAGCAGAGGAGCTAGTCGATTGGCCATCACTTTGGTCACCAGTTTTGCAATACTGTGAATCAGACTAATAGGCCTGTAGTCCTTGACTTGAGAGGCATCAATTTTCTTCGGGAGAAGAGAAATGAAGGCCGTGTTGAGCAATCTGAATTTGAACACATGTCCCCTATGAATGGCCGTAAGAGCCAGCAGAAGATCACCTCTGATAATGTACCAACATGATTTATAGAAACGACCTGTGAAGCCATCCGGGCCAGGGGCTTTGTCCAGGGGTAAATCTTTTATAGTTGCCCAGACCTCCTCTTCCGAAAAAGGAGCATCCAGAGACGAAAGGTCATGTTGCTGTAAGCCAATCTCAGAGAAGTCCACGGTGTAATTACGTTCCTCAGCTGTTCCCAGGAGGTTTTCATAGAACTCCAGAACTGCTGCGTGTTTTTCCTCCTGAGTTACAGCGAGCTGATCCTCCACTTGCAACTTTGCAATGAAATTTTTCTTTTTTCTAAACCGGGCCTGTTGGTGAAAAAAGGAAGTATTAGCATCTCCCTCACTAAGGTAAAGGATTCTTGAGCGCAGCCGTGCAATTGTTCGTTCCAAGGATGCCAGACCAAGACAGTGAACTTTCAGCTTTTTCCTTAGCCATTCCTCACTCAAGGACAGCTCTCGAGAATCCCTTGCAATTTCTAGCCTGTGCAATATTTCTTTAGCCATTTCTAATTGGAGCTTGATGTTACCAATCTTTCTTTGGCCCCACTTTTGCAAGCCTCTGCTGAGGCGCTGCAGTTTGAGAAAAAGGCGCTCAACAGCACAGCTTGACTGCACCGGAGCCTCCCAATTCTGCTGAACTGCATCCAAAAACCCCGGCACTTTGGTCCAGAAGCTTTCAAAGTGAAAGCGTCGTTTTCCACCGGTTTGAACCTTCAGACCAAGAATGAGTGGGCAATGATCCGAAACCGTTGAGGCTGCACTCTGCAGAACTGAATCAGGGAAAATATTTTCCCACCCTGAGCAGCAGAAGGCCCTGTCCAAACGGACGAGCGTGGGCGATCTCCGCTCGTTTGACCAAGTATATTGGCGACCGAGAAGGGGGAGCTCTTTGACCTCAACATCATCCAAGAAACGCCGGAATCGACCCATCATTGCTCTGTCGAGGTTGGCGTTGTTTTTATCTGCTGCCTGATAAATCAGATTGAAATCACCGGCCAACAGCCATGGCCCAGAACACCGATTATGGACATCTCTAAGCTCATTCAAGAACAACACTTTCTGATCATCTTCTTGTGGTCCATATACTCCTGTGAACCACCAATTTCGGCCTTCCTGTTCTGAAAAGAGGACAGACACTGAATATGTATCGACCTGGGTAGCAATTGCCTGGACAGTGTTGCTCTTCCATGCAATCAAAACCCCTCCCCGGGTTCCCTGGGCTGGCAAGGCGACAAATTTATCAAAGGTTGAACCAAACACTTGGAGGAACAAATTTTGACTCATATCTGCTATTTTTGTTTCTTGCAGGCACACTATCTCTGCCTTGCTAGACTGAATAACGTCTCGAACAGAATTGCACCGATCTCTTTGGTTAAGACCACGCGCATTCCAAATCAGAATGGAAGAGGGATTCATTGATAAGAACAAGAGGGAGGCGACACAACCAGCCCCCAAGCTAGTAGCCTACCAGCAGGTCAGCCGAGCGCATCTGATCGCCCGGCTCCACTGCCCACCCAAAAATTGCAGCCATGGCTGATACATGTGATTCAGAAAGCAGGCTACCAAAGAGCTTGCTGTAGTTATCTTGTTCATTGACATCAAACTTCTACTGGGTGCTAAACCCGAGTGATCTCATTACCTTCTTTTGAGCAACACTGACAACGGCTCCGGGGGAGCAAGGCTTGGCGCCAGCCACCGTCCTGCTTCGGTGGGGTAAGGTTCCGAGGGCTGGTGCTTTGTATCTCCTCTTGTGCACAGGCTGAGGTAGTAAAGCATCGACGGGCTTGCAGACCTTGTTGAGCTTCTGAAGAGGAGAGGCTGGCGCTGCTGGAGTGGTGCCGACAGCCGGCAGAGGCGTCAAGGAGGCTGGCGCTGCTGGAGGGGTGCCGACTGCCAGCCGAGACGTCGAAGAGGTTGGCGCCGCTGGAGGGGTGCCGACAGCCGGCAGAGGCGTCGAAGCCTTGGAACGGAGCCGCTTCCGGGAGTACACCAGAGGGTACCCCGGAACAATCCCGGCCGGCCGCATCTCAGCCCGAGCATCCATCGGCGTTGAATATGGGGGGGCCAGGCGCTGGGTTGGTGATGGCGTAGAGGGGTCTTCCCCAACCCCGCAAGGTGCAGCACCTGACTGAGTCTCCAGAGCCCCCGCTTCACCACCGGGGACTGGAGCAGCGACCATGGCCTCATTACCGCCGCCGGGAGCAGGTGGAGTCGCAGCCGCTGAGTCTTCATCGACGGGGGGAGGAGGAAGGGAGGCCGGTTCATTCTCACGTGCCAGGCCCACGAGCTCCAAGACGGGGGCGAGAGGGGATCCAGCAGCACGCGGCCCTAGAGGGGTGGGTGGAGGAGAAGGGGCCAGATGGTCATGCCCACTCTCAACGCCAGGCAAGCCCACGCCGGAAGGCCCAGGCACAGCGGAAGGCCCCGGAACAGCCATCGGGGGAGAGCAAGCGACCGCCGCCTCCGCCATAACTCCCGTGTTCCCGGGAAGGTCATTGGAAACAGAAGAGGCCCGTTCCACCATAGCAGAAAAACCGGGAGAAACCAAAACGGCGGCCTCATCGAGAAGGGAGGGGGCATGCGGGCGATCGATGTCGGGGTCGAGAGTCGAGGCCGCATGCGGAGGGAGAGGATCCGATGCGGCATCGGGACCAGAGGATACCACCACGTGTCCGCGTTCAGGAGGTTGCGGCCCCAGCCGCGCATGCACCGGAGCACGCGCAGGCCCGGCCGCCGAGGCTGAGTTGCCCCGCCCTGCCCGCGCCGAAGTGGCAGGTGGCGAGGACCGTCGCCGCCGCCGCCTCCTGCGACGACTGTCGCCATCATCCGCCGGAGGTTGGGGAGGCGGGTCGTCCATCAACGGAGGTTCTTCCCATGGCCTCACAGAGATGGAGACCGGGTAACTCAGTAGACGCTTCAGCGGACGCGGGGCGTCCTCCAATTGCGGCTCAGTGATCTGGAGGTCAATCTCCATCGGAATCAGAGAAGATGAAGAGCACCAAGCAGCCACCCGGTAGACCTCCCTCTGGTCCGCCGTGTCAGGATGAACGCCGCTGATCCAGCAGGCTTTGTTAAGGAGCTGCTCCGCTGTGGACAACTCCCATGCATGAGCCGGGATGCCCCTGCTTTCAATCTCCACCGCCGACGGCAAGGTTGCCGCAGAAGAATTCACGAGACGCGACCAGCGCAAAACATGCAATCTCAGGGAAGGGCCGATGATCGGTCTCCCATCATTGTAGACCCTGGCTGCCAATCCGAAATCCGGCAAGGTCAGCAGGAAGCTTGCTGGGCTGAAACGTTGCAGGTGTAGCAAGCCTTCCTCGACCTCAAACCGGGCGGAGATGAGGGACTTAATGGCAGGCGCCGTGTCGACATTGCATCCTCCAACCACTGAGATGACGAGAGTATTGTGGAGCGCCTCCTCACGATGAACGATGCTGGCCGAGCGGTCGATGACACACCGTGGCTTGTCGGGCTGAACGGGAAGGTCGTCACCGCTCGAGGCCAGCAAAGGAGAACCAGGGAACTCCGAAGGTGCCATATCATCGCTCTCAGAGCCGGCGACCTGGCGCTGCCTGCGAGCACGACGGCGCTTCCGGCGACCGCGGATCGCACCTCCAGTGGGCAGCCGCCCAGCCTCCCCAACAGACTCCAATGGCGGAGGGGGGGCAGGCAACTGGCCTCCAAGCCAGCTTCCTCCCTGCCGGGGGAGGCTCCATCCGCGCAGCAGGTTCCCTTCGAGCAGCTTGCCGCACAGCCAGGCACACGTAAGAACGATGCCCCAGCCCCCAGCAGAGAAAGCAGTGTGGGGAGGACCGGCAGACCGCCGCAAGGTGAGAAGTCGAGAAGCAGTTGAAGCACTTTCCTCGTAGATCAGCCGGGACAGGTCGCTTCGCCGGCCGCGCCTGACGGCGAAGCTCCCGGCGCAGGCGACGCCCCACCACCGGCAACCAGCCGCCGCCGTCAGGAACCCATGGCCCCGACACCGGCACGCGATCCTCGCGCCGAAGGACAATCCGCGGCAAGGCCACACCGGAGGGAGCCTTCAAAGCCGCGGCCGAGACCTCCACACGAGCGGAACCGGAGGGTGGCGAGGACAGGCCAGAAGAGGTCCCGGCGAGCAGTGCCTCCTTGAAGGAGTGGAGCCAGCGCGGCGGGGAAGGGCCACCGCCGGAACCGACCGAGGAAGGAGAGCTCTCCTCGGGCCACCGCTGAGCCTTGGAGCGCCCGGCCGTACCGCGGAAGGGACTAAGGGCGGGAGCAGACGCCTGGGAAGGAGGGGTGGCCGCCAGACCCGGAGTGGGCGCCGGCGTGGGGGTGGCCGCCGGACCCGGAGTGGGCGTCGGCGTGGGGCTGGTGGAATGGTGAGCGTCGGCCAGGGGAAGGGGAGACGGGGAGACGAGAGCCATCCACCAGAACTAATTCTCACCCTCCACTTTTTAGATAATCTGCTTAAAGTTTCCCTAATTGAGCACGCTGGGCATATCTTTTTACATTAGCAGGATCAGAATAACTTACTCCATTAAGTTCGCCACCATAGAACTCCACGCTTACTTGTTCAACACTATATTTTGATTCTGCTCTTCTAAAAGGAACGTCCGCTCTCACAATTCCGTCCCCATCTATCAAAACTACCGGAAATGTTTCAAAAAAAGTAGGCATACGACGTACAAAAAGCTAAAAAAACAGAAGGATTATCTGCAAATGTAGGCAATTGTCAAATTAAGTCGCATAGTCACCGTCAATCGGGAGCTGGCTTTGGGCTGTTGATTAATATCCATGAGATCAGTCGTATCCGCTAAACCTTAAAAGGGGAAAAGGAACCAGTGGCCCTATTTCTGAACAAGAGGGAGGATGGTTTTACTATCCAGACTTGCACATTAAGACAAAATTTCACTACTCAAAACAATATTATCGGCAATACCTACACCCAGAAAAAGATTTTCAATGTTCTGAACTTTTATTTTAGTGATTCTGGAAGGCATGACAAAATTCACTTTTCTTAAATGCATTAAGCGTAAGCTTGACCTTGACACAATCACTTGCACACACAAAAACAAAATTACTAGTTAGACAGAATGATATCAAAACTTTCACTACCATAGCAAGTTTGGAATAATTTTGCAAAAAATGGATCTGGTTATTGTTGAACCATAGCAAGTTATTGAAGCTAAGAATCAAACTAACAGATTGTCAGCGAACACCATTTACTGCATTGTGAACACCAAATTTCACTCACATCCACTGACCCTAAATAGCGCTTATAATTTAAAATAGCTATGGTATACTAGCCATCCAGTAATTCCAAACTATGTAGTAGTACTCAAATTGCAAGCATAGAACAAATATCAGCAACGCAAATTTTAAGTTCCACCCCAATGGTTAGGATTGAACATGACACTACTTCCTTCTCGATGAGTCAATGCATCCATGAGAATTGGGACTCAGTCTCAATTATGCTTCCTGAATGTGATGGGCTCCGATTCTTAGCCTCAAGCTCCAATGGAACAACAGCACACGGCCACACAAACCCATAGTGGTGTTTGGATTTTGGAGAACACGTTGACTTCATTTTTGGATTCGCACCAACTATTTTGGCACAATTTGAAGTTACTACCAATCAATCCACAACAAAACAAAAACCCACATAAAAAATCATCAATGATTCTAACAATTCGCCAAAACAGCACAAACATTTCGGCAACTAGAATCAAAGGTACCCTCAGACCAAATCTGGACACCAAATTCTCCAAACGTAACAGTGCGCAACCCATCTTAACTCCACCTAGGCGATCCCAAGTACCTGCACAACCTTAACGCCCAAATTCCCACCACCCCGACCGCAGTCCGCAGTAAAGCACCAGATCCCCAATCCGGGAAGCGCAACGATATTCAAGGGCAGGACAGGGAGGAAAGTGAAGGTGGGATGATTGTTACGCACGTAGGTGTTGAGCTGGCGGATGAAGCTGGAGAAGTTGCTGTGCTTGAAGTAGGCGGGCAGCATCCGGGCCGCGAACTCGGGCGGGTTCCAGACGACGAAGCTCCCGTCGGAGGCGTCGCTCCACGACACCACCGCGTCGCTCGACAGGTCGTCCACCATCTCGTACGTCTTCAGCAGGAACGGCGCCGGTCCGCCCCCACCACCTCCTCCGCCGCCGCCGCCGCCGGAACCGCGGGCGCCGGCGACCTCCATCACGGGCGACGCGACACCGAGATTGCTCGGTGAGGGGAGGAGGGACACAGTTTGGTGTGGGAGTGGGCAAGGGAAGTCTCTCCTCTTGGTCGTTGCGGTTGCGGGTGGGGTTGGGGTTTGGTTTTGCTTTAATTTTTCATGATTCTTTCTCTTTTTATGTTTTTTTAGCAGATTCTTTATTGTTTAGGATGGAAAATTGCGCTAAGCTTCTAGAAGGCGCCACTAGTGAAGTAAAATCGGTGAGTGAGACAGAGACAGAGTCAGCTCTAGAATTGGACTTGAGTTTAAGAAATCTTTCCCAGTCAAGTTCTAAACAATTCGACTACAATTTTTTGCTAAAAAATAGTCAAACTGTATTACAATCTTCATTCAAAATTATTATTCCTCCATTTAAAATTATTATTATTTTGACTTTTTCACAATGTTTGATTATTTTTCTATTAAAAAATTATGTTAATATTATTTATTTTGTACGTGACTTATTTTGTCATAAAAATACTTATGACTTACATCGTATAGAGTAATTTTTTAATAATAAAAATGTTAAAAATTGTGAGAAAAATAGTAGTGAATAGTAATTTAGAAAAGAGGTAATACTATATATTAAAAGAAAAAAATAAAATATCCAATCACGCATGTAAAACACAGGATCAAAATCAGAAAAGAATGGAAAAGCAGCAAAAACATGCCTGCACATAGCGCGTCAATAATGGGCCCTACTACATAGCGCGTTGTAATGGGCCTGGGAAGGGCCTCAAGGCCATATACTGCTACACCACATTTTGGCCTTTTTCTTAATGTCTTGCAGAATGAAACGGGCTTTGAGTACACCCATTCCTGTGATTCCAAAAACCACCACATGACCAAGATGACTAGCAAATTAAGGCTATTCTAATTAGAGACTTTTTGTTCAGTATAAGTACGGTGTCATAATTCTTGAAGTAGATGTCATCTTGGTTAGGGGTAAGCTGTTATAGGCCAACTAATGAGAGCATGAGAACCATACTTCCCTAGCAAATACACATAAAGGTATTGTCTTATTAGCTTGATCACAACGGCCGCAGTGTTCAAGGTTGTCGGGCCCTCAGCATGCCAATATGTCCAACAATGATTTAAGATAGCTAGCCACATGAAAAGTTTGCATTCCTATAGTGCCCAAGTTCGAGGTTCAAGCTCCACGCTGCCGATGAAGAAAACGTGTCCAACTATTATATGTCAAAGGCTCCATGCTCGGGTTAAGCCTGTGGGCTTCTTCTAGCTACTTGGTCCCAAATTCAGCACCTCAGAGTAGATGATACGCTACCCCTAATATTTTGAAACCAACTATTATATGTCAAAGGCCTGTTGGGCTATGCTTTTGTTGGTGAACCGCTTCAGTACCAAAGCCCACCATTGAGGGTGCAAGAAAAATTAGCATATAACCACCAGTCAGTCCAAAAGAGTGTTCTCCTCATGGCAAACACTGGAAATTATACTTGCGTATATATTCTTTAAAAAAGAGTGAAGGCCTTCTAGTGACCTTAAATTTTATACATTAGGGAAAAACTCTAGTTATCTCCAAAATGTTTGTGGGCTTCCCCATATATGTGCTCAATGTTGACGTAAAATCTGCACCTCACGTCAAGCACACAGCAAGCCGAATTAGCTGGCTTCACACGTGGCCCGGGCTTTTGAATCCGGAAGCGTGCCAGTCAGTTTGCCTGAAAACTAACAAAGGGACAAAAAAGTTTAGATCAAAACCTGGAACGTGTCGGGCGAGACCAGACAGTTCCATATTTGCGGCATTAAAGCCAATTTCGAGAGACATATAGCTACGGACAAGCTATCTGTCGGCAGTTAAAGCCTCATTCGGCGATCGGCAAGGCACACAAGGAGCGCACTGCCGAATGCGTGACGTAAGCATGACGAAAGATCGGCTTTCAACCGAATGAACATTGTAACACATACTCATAGCCGATTAACGAGAAACAGAGCATGATAGATAAATAAAAGGGTGAAACATGATCATAAATTCGCAGTAAACAAGGAATGCATAGGCCGAAAGCAGCACCCGTCAAGCATGGTAACAAAACAAGTTAATCCACCGCATGATACGACTTGTTTGAGACCATACCACTAATCAGATTAGACCAATCCACCGCATGATACAGTCTAACCATGAAAAGCTAAAAGCATTCAATGTTTAATTACGAACCCACAACACAGTCACGAATTTACATTGAAAACAAGAATGCATAGGCCGAAAGCAGCACCCGTCAAGCATGGCAACGAACGAGTTAATCCACCACATGATACAACTCGTTTGTGGCCACACCACCAATCAGATTAGATCAATCCACCGCATGATACAATCTAATCGTGAAAGGCTAAAAGCATTCATTGTCCAATGCAAACCCACGAACACACGTTCACTCGTGAGAGCACTACCGAATGCGGCTATTTTAGCCGAATCGGGGTCCATGGCGAAGGAACAAGCCTAATCGGTAAAGATAAATCTATCAGATCGAATCGAATTCTAATCCACCGGATGATTAGCTCTAAGACGATCCAAAAACCTGCATCTACCGCATGATACCCGGTTCTGTCAAGATCTACACGATGCCGACAAGCTCGAACCCGCGACACGTGGCAACCTAGATCGGTTTCGGACTCGGCTGTGAGGGGATAAGTCGTTACATCGTGAAGTAGAGCCGATTCTAGCCGATCTAGATTGGGCAAAGGTGTGTTGCATGAATTAAGCACATAGTAAAAACGAAGCAACACGGGGTAACTTAATGAATCTATTAGATCTTGCCGAAATCTAACAGAGCCGATAACTTGGTCCATACTAGATCTTAGCCCACCGCATGGCTCATGACCTAACAGAGGAACCTTCTTGAGACCACAACTTAAATCCACCGGATGATACTAAGCATGGTAACAAGACTACTTGCATCAGAGCTTAAATCCACCGCATGATACTAAGCATGATACAAGGTTGTCGGTACTTACGGGGGTCGACGGATCGATGACTCCTCTCGAAGAACTCGACGACTCGACTAAAGGACTCGATGTTGGCACGGGGCCGGTTTGTTGTATGATTGATTGTCTCCCTCTTTACAGATGCCATGGGTTTATATTTATACCCAGGTCTTGATACAACTCCTAGTCGGACACGACTACAATACTTGTTTCTAAAAATAAATGACGGATCTTCGTGCCCATATTGCATTCCTTGTTCGAACCGGCCTTTTCCTTATGTTTTTCCACGTCATCGCGCCTTCCCGAATGCTACCGCTTTTACCTGCGGAACCATGCCTCTGCCGAATGACAACGCATTCCCGACCGCAGAACGTCTTTGCCGAATGCCTCTGGGGAAAAAACTCCTTTGCCGAATGACATCTCTTCGACGACTCCGGCCCACATGTCAGCCTCTTCCTGGTGCCAATTTTTGGTGTCAACACATGCCCCTTCAATTTCGGGATAAGAGGTAACTTTTATCTCGGAATTGACCAGAAGCACTTAACATTTCCAAGTTAGTTCTGCTCGGCACCCGCTTCTCCTTTTGAATCTTCAGAGCTCTCATCCGGATCCGGACCCTAAGTCATCGACTTCCAAGATCCAACCTTCAAATGGCGGACCAAGATCTTGCTCTCCAGGTAAACTTCAATCCCCTCAAGCATGTTCGGCATTCTTCTTTCGATTTGCATTTTAAATTTCTTCTTATCCCCTTTCATTCTTGATAGGCCCTAGCTACCGAAATCCTCATCCCTGTTGAGGAAAAATCTCCATCCTACTTCCTCGGTCCCGTAGGAGATTCAGATCCTTCTGAAATCATTGCGGCCGAATCTCAGCGGATTTCTTTTAAGATTTCACTGACAAAACCTCATGAGTGGCAAGACGCCTTCAAGAACTGGCCTTTGCCCCCAATTGCCGGATGGAGAAATTGGTACAAAAGGATTTCTGACGATAAAAGTCCCCAGACGCAGAATTGGGACAGTCTTCGTATTTCTCATTGCTTGGAGCTATCTCTAGCTGAAACACCAAAGAATGAGAACCTTCTGATCGCAGCTTGCCACTTCTGGTCCAATGGTGTAAATGCTTTTCTTTTCGGCCATGGCCCAATGTCCCCTACCTTAGCCGATGTCTACATGATGACCGGCCTGAATGTTACAGGAACTGTGTACCCATATGACCATAAAGGTTCCTCCAAGCAGACAGGAGTAAGAACAGGGGTTGGATAGAAGAGATATATCCAGAATCATATGTCTGATGGTCCTCTGACTGATGTCGAATACAGAACTTTCCTGAACATGTGGCTATGCAGATCAGTCTTTTGTGGCAAAGCCAATGAGCCAACCTTGAATCATATCGTGATGGCCGAAGAGCTGGCTGCTGGAAAAGTCATCCCACTTGGGAAATACCTCCTGGGAAGTGTTTACCATATGCTCAACCAAACCACCCACCTGATGCACACTAGCAAGAAGATCCCCTGTGTCAATGGTCCCTGGTGGTTTGTCCAAATGTGACTGCAATTATACATGCACCAAATCGTTGCTATTGATCTCAACAGCCGAGACTTCCCTTCAATCAATTATAAAGAAGGAGAAACCCGGAGAACCAAAGGTTGTCAAACCTATGGAGAAGCTGCCTCCACTGTACCTATCAACAAGAACATTGGTGAACTGTTTGAGCTCTTCTTCAGAGGTTTTGCCAATCCTCTTTGGTTCCCATATTCGGACAATGACAATCTTACTCTCCCTTGCGAATTCAGCTTTGAGACTGGATGCACTGATGTACAATCTGTAGCAATTTTTAATGCCTTCATCCAGCCCTGCATCCTGCCAGCCGAATTCTGTGGAGGGAGGCTAGTCCAAAGCACTTATGAATATTATCAGCCAAACATGATGGCTAGACAGTTGGGATGTGGCCAAGTGCCCCCTAGGCTATTTCTCCATGAATTCCTCAGGCCTAGAGAAATAGTCAAGGATTCCACAGAAACAAGAAGGATTTTCACCTATAAATGCTGTGGAACTATTTATGCACCTGATCCTTTTGTGCCAATAATATCTGCCCATCCTTCCTTCACTCTCTGGTGGCAAGAATTCCATGATCATATCTTCAATATGCCAATCTATCCCTTCTGCCTTGAGTTAATGCCTGATTATCAGCCAACTGCAGAGGTAATATGCTTATTCCTTTATCTGTCTTCATAACATTGACTCCAATCGATTCTGACTCTATTATTTTGCAGGACATAACACCTGCCCCCCTTGCCAGAGTAATCTTATACAAAACCGCAGGCCCAATATCTGCTTTGGGGCATCAATCTCCTACCTTGGCTCGGCTGATGGCTAGACAAGCTTCTTCAGATCCAATATTCACTAGACCATCATCTGTCAAGAGGAAAACCCTCCTTATAGCTGCTCCCTCAGTTGCAAAGAAGAAAAGAACAAGTAGCAAAATCAAGGTCAGAGTCTTTTTTCTTTGACTATAATGCTTTTGGTGTTTTGCTCAGCTTTATTTCTTTTTGATTTCAGGCCAGAGAACAGCAGCCAGCAATCAGTACAGGTCCTGCCGATGCTTCAATGATTGGTAAAATTTCTCACTATTTCGTCTTTAAAGTTCCTCTCCATCGGCATTGATTCTTTTTTCAGTTTCAGAGCAAATCTCAATAGACTCAATCTTGGAGAGTTCTTCTTCTCATCAAGAACCAGCTTTAGCTTCACTTGATGTTCCTCAGCCAGAAGTCTCTTCTCCACCAAAAGATCTTCCAAGCCCTCCTCAGCATATCACACAAGAACCTTTGCCTGAGCTTGAGCTGCCTTCTCTCTCCATTCAAGAAATCAGGAATGAGGTAGAGATAATTACCCAGTTTTCCCAGTTCTTTATTCAATGGATCATCAATAATTCGGCAGAATCTTCTTCCAGGAGAAAACCACTTCTTCACCCAGCTATTCATTTGCTGTGGATGATCTAGTTGCCGAACAAGGAGAAGAAACTTCTTCTGGTCAAGCTTTATCAGAGGAGAACCAAGCAAAACTGAAGGAAATCCTCTCTTTTCTGCATAAGGACACTCGAGAACAAGTTACCAATGCTGATCTTTTAAGAGACTTGCTTGAATCATTCGACCAAGATCTTCCTGCCGATATCAAGACTTCTTTAGATCCAATTTCCAGATTGGATGATCATTTTATCGCAGTGAAGCAAGCTCTGAAGAATCAATCTGCTCAACCAGCCTTGGAGCAAAGGAGAACTTTGGTCAAGCAATCTGTAAAAGACCTGCATACTCAAGTCCAGAATGACAAGGAATCATTGACCAAATTGGAATCTGAACTTGAAATGAAGGAGATCAGAAAAGCTGCACTTGAAGCCGAATTGAGAGATCTATCGGCCGAAATTGAAGCTGACAAGAAGAAGATAGTCGAGCTTCCCAAGTTAACAGAGAGGAGGCGAAAAGAAGCCTTAGCAGCTCTAAACGAAGACAAACAACTCAAGGCGAAGCTTGCTGCCCTGGCTAGAACCCAAGAAGCTGACAAAAACTTATTAGAGAACATTAGCAATATGATATCAAATGCCAAAAATGTAATCTCAAAGTTCTTGGGTGTGTAAATTGTGTCAAATAGTTTGATAGCCGAATGTTTTATCAACCCCGTAATCTCACCAATCTTTGCTTTCTCTCCATTGTGGATAACTCATTCGGCAAAGCTGGTTTTAATAGCGTCAGACCCGAAAACACTTCAACTATGACATAGCCGAATCTCATCCAGTCAAAGCCGAATACGACTCGATAAGAATCCCAAACGACATGAGAACCGATCAGCTGGAAAATCCTTTCCACCTTCCGAACTCTTCGGAATACGCGCCACGATCTTTGGCCACGATTTCCTCTGCAGGTTCTATAAATAAACACCCAGGCAGCCCACAGTTTTTCACCAAGTTCTTCGTCTTCCAAGTCCTTGCCGGCTCAAGTCATTCTTTTCCCCATCCACAGTAACTCCGAGGAACTTCCAATGGCCGACAACAACAGGAGGCGCCCGGCCGTCGATGAGGCCGAAGGAAGTCGCGCCGGCGCTCGCCGCAGGTGATTGGCTGCTTGCTTCTCTCTGTTCTTCTCGAGATTTCCTTTCTCTTTCTTGACGAATCTTCTTTGTTCTTTCAGGGTAATCCAATGGATTGCCGGCGCTGGTGCGCCAGTTGCGGCTCCAGCCGCTGCTCCTGCGGCGCCCAACTCCTCGAGTTCGTCCAATCGGACTCGTTCATCGGACGACTCCCGCTACTCAGACGGCGATGCTCGCCGATTCAAGGCGGAGCGCGACGACTCTCGTCGCGAACTGGAGATCATCTCCAAGCAAGCTGGGATTGCGGACCTCGAATGGCAGGCCGAGCGCAAGCAGCTGCTTGAAGTCATTGATGGTGAGTCCAGCAATCTGCTCAATCTCAATTCTCGTCCTCCAAATGATATTAATCTGTTATCCCCTTGTGACTTTGCAGCGCGTGATGCTGAACTTGATCGACTGAAGGCGCTGGTGGAGGAGCTGGCGGACAAGGTGAACGCCCAAGGGGACACACCCGAGGCACGCCTTGGTGCGGTGGCAGGTCGTGTCGATGAAGTGGCTTCCCATGGCGTTCGCCTGGGCGTCGCTGCGGGTCTCGTCGCTATGTCGACGCATACCGGCACCGACTATTCCAGAATGCCGGTTGGTTTTGCCAACAACAACCCAGAAGACATCGACGACATTGACGCTTCCATTGATCGTCTTGATGGCCATGGCACTGCCATTGCCGATTCCATTCATCCCCAGTCTGTTTTGAACAGGCTCTTTCAGTAGTTTGTACTAGGGATTTATGGAATTTCGGCAATAAAACTTATCTTTTGCATGAACTCTTGATGTAACATATTTTGTGCTAAGGGCAATACATTCAGTATTGGCCATTTTTCTTTTTCTCCAATGTCTCTGTCAATTTCCTTCTAAAGACGATTTCTTCCCAAATATCGGCTGTTCGGCAATTTAATATATCAATCACCGATCGATTTCAACACTGGGATAATACCTCTTCAAATATCTTCCATTTATAGCAGAAGCAAATTCCTCTCCCAATAATGTCTTCAAAATATATGCATTTCCAGGCACGCATCTAACTACTCTGAAAGGGCCTTCCCAATTTGGAGACCATTTGCCGAATGCTGCATATTTGGTTCCAATCGGCAATATCGCTTTCCAAACTAGATCACCTTCTGTAAATTGCTTAACTTGCACCTTCTTGTTGTAATATTTAGCAACTCGCATTTTATTTTTCTCGATATTTTCCAAGGCCCTGAGACGAATCATATGCAAATCTTCTAATTCGTCCATCATTAAATCATTATAATCTTTAGAACTTAAATCCTTTTGCAACTTTATTCTCCTTGAGTCTAATTGTATTTCCCATGGCAAGATAGCATGATGCCCATACACCAACTCATAAGGAGACGTCTGTGTAGCCCCATGTGGAGCCATTCGGTAAGCCCATAAAGCCTCATTGAGTACCGAATGCCACTTTCTCGGCTTCTGATCAATCTTCTTCTGTATAATTTTAATCATAATCTTGTTAGAAGCCTCTTCCTGACCATTAGCTTGGGCATAATAAGGAGAAGAATTTAACAATTTGATGCCCATACTTTCAGCAAAATCTTTAAACTCTGAAGATGTAAATTGAGCTCCTTGATCTGTGGTGATTGTTTGAGGAATCCCAAATCTGTAAATGATATGTTCTTTAACAAATTCAACCATATTCTCCGACGTCACCTTCTTTAATGGAATTGCCTCAACCCACTTGGTAAAATAATCGGTTGCCAAAAGCACAAACTTATGCCCCTTGCTAGATGGAGGATTCATTTGGCCAATCAAATCTATTCCCCATCCTCTGAATGGCCATGGCTTGATAATGGGATTCAAAGCCGATGCCGGAATTCTCTGAATGTTTCCAAATCTCTGACAGTCTTGACATCCCTTATAATATTCAAAACAATCTTCCAACATTGTCGGCCAGTAATATCCAGTTCTTCTAATGACCCACTTCATTCGGTAGGCCGATTGATGTGCTCCACACAACCCATCATGTACTTCACTCATCAGCCTTTTTGCTTCTTCATGATTTAAGCAATGTAACAGCACCCCATCCAAGGATTTATAATACAAATTATCATCAAGAAGAACAAACTTTAAAGCTTTGTACCTGAGCTTTCTAGAAACCTTTCGGGATGGATTTTCCAGATAATCGGCAATCTCTTTTCTCCAATCATCTTCTGCCAGATTATTCCCGAAAGCATGTACATCATTAGCAAAAACTTCTCGAAGCTCTTTATAACCTGATGCACTTTGGGCCAATCTATTTGCCTCTCCATTATCCCCTCTAGGAATGTGTTGTAGAATTACTGACCGAAAGCTCTTCAATATTTCTTTGCATTCTTCATAGTAATTCCTCAAGGTATCACTTTTGCACTCATATTCACCATTCAATTGTTTTATGACCAATTCTGAATCTCCAAAAATTTCAACCGCAATGGCCTTTGCTTCTTTCAAATATTGGAGCCCTTTGAGCAATGCCTCATACTCAGCCTGATTGTTAGTAACAGCAGATTGAATGGGAACAGCAAACTCAAATGTTTCTCCTTTGGGTGAAATTAATAAGATACCTGCTCCACCACCTTTGTTGCATGAAGATCCATCAAAGAATAACACCCAAGGAACAATGTTAAGCAAATTTATCGATGTATCATGATGTTCAGTAATGAAGTCGGCAATAATCTGTCCCTTAACAGCCTTTGCCGATTCAAACCTTAACTCAAATTCAGACAAAGCTAAAATCCATTTGCCAATCCTTCCGTTCAAAATTGGCATAGACAACATGTGTTTTATCACATCAAACTTTGAATACACAATGCATTCGGCATGTAGTAAGTAGTGCCGAAATTTTGTACAGGAGTAGTAAACACATAAGCAAAGCTTCTCTATAGCCGAATACCTTGTCTCTGGATCTAGTAACTTTCGGCTAAGGTATGCAACTACTCTTTCCTTCCCTTCAAATTCTTGAATGAGGGCCGATCCAATAGTTTGGGCATCGGCCACCACGTACAACTTGAAAGGCTTGTTCAATTGTGGAGGCACCAATACTGGTGGCTTCTTCATGTACTCCTTTATTTCATCAAAAGCCTTCTGTTGTTCGTCACCCCATACAAACTTTTGATCCTTTTTTATTTTCAACAGTGAGGAAAAGGGCAACACCTTTTGTGACAAGTTTGATATGAATCTTCTCACAAAATTTATCTTGCCAAGCAGCGATTGTAACTCTTTAAGATTAGTTGGAGGAACAATTTCATCAATTGCCTTCATACTTTTCTTACCAACTCCTATTTCTCCTTCATGTATCAAAAATCCCAGAAACTCTCCAGCCGAAACTCCAAAAGCACACTTGTTCGGGTTCATCTTAAGCCCATGTTTCCTGGTGCATTCTAGAGTTTTCCTTATGTCGGTCAAATGAGACTCATGATCCAATGACTTGATCACCACATCATCAATATATATTTCCACAATCTTGCCGATCAACTCATGAAAAATATAATTCATAGCCCTTTGATAAGTTGCACCGGCATTTTTCAATCCAAAGGTCATGACAACCCACTCAAACAACCCTATGTGTCCAGGACACCTGAAAGCTGTCTTTACTATATCTTCCAATGCCACATAAATCTGATTGTATCCTGCGTTACCATCCATGAAACTGAGCACTTTGTATCCAGCAGCAGCATCAACCAATGAATCAGCAATAGGCATTGGATATCCATCCATGGGTGTAGCCTTGTTTAGGTCTCTAAAATCTATGCAAACCCTCATCTTTCCATTTTTCTTATAGACAGGAACAATATTAGAGATCCAATCCGCGTATTTACATGGCCGAATGAAATTTGCATCTAGTAATCTTTCAATCTCCTTTTTCACATCGGCCAACACTTCTTCCCTGTAGATTTTTCGGGGTGGTTGCTTGTAAGGCCTGTATCCAGGTTTGATTGGCAACCGATGCTCAACAATAGAATGGTCTAGACCGGGCATCTCCGAATAATCCCAAGCAAAGCAGTCCTTGTATTCTTTTAACAATGTCACCAACTTTTCTTTGAAAACCGAATCCAAGTTAGCACTGATAAATGTCGGCCTTGGCTTGTCACCATCTCCAATGTCCACTTCTTCTAATTTATCGGCCGACACAAATCCACGTCCTAATTTTCCATCAGTTCCATCAATTGGATTTTCCATCAAAAATTACTATGAGAGCCGACTGCTTCGATCGGTTGCTGATCACTGCTGGCTGGTGCCACAGGACCTTCTCCCCAGTCTTTGCCTGAGAAACAATCTATGCCTTGATATTCCAGAAAGCTGGTTCCATATTTGCCACGCTTATTGAATCATCTGCTTGGACAATCTCCACCTCATCATCTATCCACTGAATAAGCTGTTGATGCATAGTAGATGGAATACAATAATTTGCATGAATCCAATCTCTTCCAAGCAGCAAGCTATATGCCCTTTTGCCCTCAATGACAAAGAAAGTCGTAAGCAGAGTCTTGGACCCAATCATCAGATCAACGTGCACGCATCCCTTGGTGTCCGAAGGATTTCCAGCAAAATCATTCAGAATTATGCTCGTTGGTGTCAAATCTCTAGGGCCCATACCAAGCTTCCTGAATGTGGTATATGGCATTACATTGACAGCAGCTCCTCCATCGACAAACATCTTGGTCAATGGTTTGCCATTAACATATCCCTTCAAGTACAGTGGCTTCATGTGCCGATTCTGGGCTGGCTTCTCAAAAATAGCTTGTTTGTTCAACATCAATTGTGCCATTAACCCAAATCGTTCGGCATCATCTATATCGGGCAATATCTCTTCCTGTACAATTTGGTTAGCTGGAGCCATGAATTCATTCGGCAGAAAACATACCATACATGTAGAAGCCGAATGACCATGTTTGTCAGGCCTGTCTTTTGGGAGCCATATTGATTTCACCTTGACCTTTGCTTGCTTCAATTCCCGATTCCTCAGGCGCTGTACTCTTCTCTTCTGGCTCTTCCTCAAACCAGGTGGGCACCATTGTCCCTTTTGCCAAACATAAGCATGATCTTCTTCTTCTTCATGATTAACCCATTTATAATCAGCATGTCTCTTTCTTGGTCGATCATCAAAACGCCGATCATCACTAGGATGCACCCTGCCAATTCTTTCATGGACAGATCGGCGATTGACAGTTCCCTGCCTATATTCATCATACCTATTATTGCATTCAGGACAACTATTCCATGTGGGAAGCTTCAAACCTTCGTTCCAACAGTGTCTGAAGAATGCACACCCCCAATGCGCACGTTCCTGCTCTCGAGCATATTCTTCTTGTTCTTCCTCAAGCCTTTCTTCTTCGCGCCTTCTTTTCTCCTCCTCGTATTCACGCCTTTGAAAACGCTCCTTTTCTTGCTGACGCTGCCATTTGTTGAGGAGAATACGTGTAGTAACTCTAGGTTTAAAGGATTCTCCCACTTCAAATCGGCTATTCGGGAACCGAAGATCTTTCTGGCGAATCTGTTCAATTGTGATCTGCCGAGTGGGATCAACTGAACCATCCTGTCTTGCCTTTTTTGAGGTTAAAACTTTCAATCTTCCCTTTTCTCCAGATGGAACAGCATTCACCATATTAACCGAGAACCCGATCATATTCTGAGGGAAAGGGTTACTGTCCAGTTTCATCTTGTTGTCGAATTTCAGATGTCCTTCCTGGATAGCTTTCTGAATCTTCATCCTAAAGACTCTGCATTCATTAATGGAATGAGAATTTCTATCATGAAACCCACAGTACCTCTTATCTTTCACTCCATCAGGCCGAAGCATAGAATGCCCTTCCGGCAATTTGATTCGGCCTTCTTTCACCAGGAACTCAAACAATTTGTCCGCCTTAGTCACATCAAAATCATACGTTCCCTTCACCTGTTTGATCCATCTTTGAGTCATTGTAACTGGTTCTTTGCTCCACACTATCTCTGCTGCGGCTATCTCCTCGCTATCTTCATACCCATCTTCTTGATCTGCTCTTTCAAGGAATTGGTTATAGATGTCAGCTACATCATTATTTTTAGCAAATCTGGCATCTTTCTTGAAACCATATGCCTGGTTACTCATCAAGGCCAATCTGTGCGACAACTGGCCCAGATCATCAAACTCCATCCCGAATAGCTTCTCCCGAATGACAGGCAGCATTCCAGCTACAGCCATACCAGCCAGTTGATCATCAGGTATGTTCAGAGAAAAGCACATACTCTTTATTTCCCTAAATCTCCTGAGGAACTATGTAGGTGTTTCATTATTCCTCTGCCTTAAGCTGGTCAAATCAACCAACTTTTTCTCGGTACTGCCAATGTAGTAATGAGCATGGAATTTCTGTTCCAGGTCTTTCCAAGTACAAATCGACTGAGCAGGCAAAGAAGCAAACCATGTAAAAGCTGGACCCGTCAGTGACAAAGGAAAGTATCTGATTCTGAAAGCTTCATCTGCCGAAGCCTCTCCAAGCCGCATCAGATATCGAGCTATATGTTCCACAGTGCTAGTATCATCTTGTCCTGAGAATTTAGTAAACTCTGTAGGCACCTTGACTCTATTCGGCAATGATACCCTTTGGTACCATTCCGGGAAAGGAGACGAGTACATGTACCCCTGATTTTTAGGCTTCAGACCGAATTGATTTTGCAATACATCGGTCATTTTTTGCACCATGAGGTCAATACTGGTATCTTGATTCCCTGGTCTTCCAGCAAGCATGCCTGCAGTACCAACATATCCAGGATTCGGGAGAGCGTCGATAGCATTGTAATCCATAAACTCTGAATATCCGTTTCCATATAAGTCCCTCTGCAGTCTGTTGTTCAAGGGAGATATCTTGTAAGCAGAAGCAGGCGGATTCCCTGTGGTGCCGAATGCCATATCACCGTATGTGCGAGTTTTCGGCAATGCAGGCTGAGGATCTTGCTGAATCGGTTGTCCATTTGTATCTTTAGCACCAGAACCTCCAGTTTCATCAGCATTTCCTTTACCATGTAGTTTCTGAACTGGTGCTTGAACATTGAAGTACGTCGGACCACCCAATTGCCCATGTATTTGCTCGAAGGGTTTATCCACATGCTGACCAAAAATGCTTACCATTATATGCCGAAAACTGTTCAAGAACGCAGCATTGTGATTGGTCATTGCTTCTCCCAAAGCTTTGTATAACAAGCCCGAGAATCTCTCCCTCTCTTCTTCTTCAGTAAAATCAGACTGCCCAGGAAGGAGAACTCTTGGCAAGTCGGATTTGAGAAACGGTGCACCACTCCTGTTCTTGGCGAAAGACAGTAAACATTTGTTAATGAATTGACCAGCAGCAGCCTTTACCATCTGTTGATGCTCTTCAGACAACTCTTCCAAAGTGACATCCATGATGTCGCTCAACTCAGGCATCTTGAAAACTTGTGTGTGTCCCACCGGGCGTGCCAAAAAGTGTGTTGACGTAAAATCTGCACCTCACGCCAAGCACACAGCAAGCCGAATTAGCTGGCTTCACACGTGGCCCGGGCTTTTGAATCCGGAAGCGTGCCAGTCAGTTTGCCTGAAAACTAACAAAGGGACAAAAAAGTTTAGATCAAAACCTGGAACGTGTCGGGCGAGACCAGACAGTTCCATATTTGCGGCATTAAAGCCAATTTCGAGAGACATATAGCTACGGACAAGCTATCTGTCGGCAGTTAAAGCCTCATTCGGCGATCGGCAAGGCACACAAGGAGCGCACTGCCGAATGCGTGACGTAAGCATGACGAAAGATCGGCTTTCAACCGAATGAACATTGTAACACATACTCATAGCCGATTAACGAGAAACAGAGCATGATAGATAAATAAAAGGGTGAAACATGATCATAAATTCGCAGTAAACAAGGAATGCATAGGCCGAAAGCAGCACCCGTCAAGCATGGTAACAAAACAAGTTAATCCACCGCATGATACGACTTGTTTGAGACCATACCACTAATCAGATTAGACCAATCCACCGCATGATACAGTCTAACCATGAAAAGCTAAAAGCATTCAATGTTTAATTACGAACCCACAACACAGCCACGAATTTACATTGAAAACAAGAATGCATAGGCCGAAAGCAGCACCCGTCAAGCATGGCAACGAACAAGTTAATCCACCGCATGATACAACTCGTTTGTGGCCACACCACCAATCAGATTAGATCAATCCACCGCATGATACAATCTAATCGTGAAAGGCTAAAAGCATTCATTGTCCAATGCAAACCCACGAACACACGTTCACTCGTGAGAGCACTACCGAATGCGGCTATTTTAGCCGAATCGGGGTCCATGGCGAAGGAACAAGCCTAATCGGTAAAGATAAATCTATCAGATCGAATCGAATTCTAATCCACCGGATGATTAGCTCTAAGACGATCCAAAAACCTGCATCTACCGCATGATACCCGGTTCTGTCAAGATCTACACGATGCCGACAAGCTCGAACCCGCGACACGTGGCAACCTAGATCGGTTTCGGACTCGGCTGTGAGGGGATAAGTCGTTACATCGTGAAGTAGAGCCGATTCTAGCCGATCTAGATTGGGCAAAGGTGTGTTGCATGAATTAAGCACATAGTAAAAACGAAGCAACACGGGGTAACTTAATGAATCTATTAGATCTTGCCGAAATCTAACAGAGCCGATAACTTGGTCCATACTAGATCTTAGCCCACCGCATGGCTCATGACCTAACAGAGGAACCTTCTTGAGACCACAACTTAAATCCACCGGATGATACTAAGCATGGTAACAAGACTACTTGCATCAGAGCTTAAATCCACCGCATGATACTAAGCATGATACAAGGTTGTCGGTACTTACGGGGGTCGACGGATCGATGACTCCTCTCGAAGAACTCGACGACTCGACTAAAGGACTCGATGTTGGCACGGGGCCGGTTTGTTGTATGATTGATTGTCTCCCTCTTTACAGATGCCATGGGTTTATATTTATACCCAGGTCTTGATACAACTCCTAGTCGGACACGACTACAATACTTGTTTCTAAAAATAAATGACGGATCTTCGTGCCCATATTGCATTCCTTGTTCGAACCGGCCTTTTCCTTATGTTTTTCCACGTCATCGCGCCTTCCCGAATGCTACCGCTTTTACCTGCGGAACCATGCCTCTGCCGAATGACAACGCATTCCCGACCGCAGAACGTCTTTGCCGAATGCCTCTGGGGAAAAAACTCCTTTGCCGAATGACATCTCTTCGACGACTCCGGCCCACATGTCAGCCTCTTCCTGGTGCCAATTTTTGGTGTCAACACTCAAGGTGTCAAAAAGGTATTTTTCATAACTGTTTTGAATAAGAACTAGCATCTTGTTCCTAACGCAAATGAACCTCAACTTGTTGGTGCACAAATGTAAGATCTAATATCTCATGCAAAAAAGAAAAGATACCTAGTTTATTAGATAGAAACTAAGATTTGTAGGGTGTGTTTGGTTACAGGACTAAGTCTAGCCTGGCTAGATTTTTAAGCCCGGCCAGCCTAAGCCAGGCTCCAACAATACATTGGTTCATATTTGGTTGGTTGACTTGAGATAGCCTGTTTTATCTATGCTTATGTTTGGTTGGTTGTATAACACGATACGATGACCCTGTACTTGTTGGAAGTGAAGTTACCCCCATTAATCTGCTTCCTCTCTGCGCCATCCCGCCGCCGGCCACCACGCACTGCATGGTGGCCGATCCCTGCCGCAGCACCAGAATCGCTACGCACCGCCTGGGCTGCGTCGCGCACGCGCACCCGACACGCCGCTGCGGACGCCGGCTCGAGCTCCGCGACGTCCGCCCAGGCGTACCCCTCGTACAGCCGCCACAGCGCCCCCACGGTTACCGCGTCGCCGTAGTACTCCTCCCCCTCATCGTCGCCGGAAAACCATGGGTCGTCGTCATACCCCACGGCTGGAGGCTTCTTCTTCCAGAAGCTTGGCGGAAGCTTCGCCTACACCATTTGATGCGCGTCGTTCTCCTGCATCTGCATCTGCATCTGGAATTGGCAGTTGGCGCAAAGGAGCCCGCTGCTGCTGCTAGGCTGTCGCTCGAGGGGTCTTGTGCTCGGTGCTGCCGCGAGACGCCACAGTCCCGAAGGAGTAGATGGGCTCGGCACTAGCAGCTTGAAGCTTTCAAACAAGGACTCATGTAAGCATAGTCCATCAGCTACTCCCAATCCTCTTGATTTGTGGTGGATTCTCGGCCTCAAATCAGTTTATGTGTTCTTGCCGTTTGTCTTCAATCAAATCCTATTCTCCTTATTGTTATCAGCATCCCACACCATGGACCTGCATCAAGATGCGGCGTGCCTGAATCGAGGTCTGGCTCATCTGAATTGAGGCGTTGCTGAATTGAGGTCACGCAAGCCTGAATCGAGGTCCAGCTCATCTGAATTGAGATCTTGTGTTGCTGAATCGAGGTCCTGCGCCGCTGAAGCAAGGTGGACCGCAGCTAAATCGATTTTCCTCGAAGCCGAATCGAACTCCGCCGCGGCGAGTTGAACTCTACGGCGACCGGAGTAGCGGCGCAACCATGTTACTTCTGCATTGTTCCGGTCTAGGGCACGGGGATGAGCTTGCTCGTGGGATGGTGAATCTTAGGACGAAGGTGACAAAGATGAGGCAAGGGCAGAGTAGAAACCGGAAGGTGAGCGAACCTGGCAGGGTGCGTGACCGGAGCCTGGCTCCGCGGAAACGCTCGCCCAGCAAGCCTGGCTAAGACCCCTGCCTGCACTAGTATAGCCTAGCTATGTTGCTTAAACATGCAACCAAACATTCACAGGGTGGCTCGGGGGAGCCTGGCTAGGAGTTAGCCAGGCAACCAAACACACCCGTGTAGTGCAATACGGGTAACCATGATAGAAATCTGCTGTGATCATTGTGAGGAGATTTCGGATGTTAATCTCACTGGTTTGAGAAAGTCGTTGAAATGTAAAAGAGGATTTCATCAGTCACCTCAAAACTAGACACCCTGGGATTAGCGAACCAAGCAAAGCATATGGTTGTTTTGCTATGATGAGGCACATGGTCCTGAAGCTTGGGTTGGTTGGTGGTGGTGTCACTGACAACACCGAATCTGTCACTATGGTTGGTAGTACAATACAGTGATCAAGGGGGTCCTCTTGAATGCGGAACCTATTGCAAGGAGTCATTGCCGCTTTGTCCTTGCCTTTATCTTCTCCAGAGGACAACTGCCCCTACTTTCGCCAAGGCAGATGACCCCATATTTGTCACTCTCAGGCGCCCATATCCACTCGCTCGGTACCTGCTCCTCTCACTACCAGAATCATGCGCATTGGCACCGGGTGGGAAACCCCCTTTAGCACCGGGTTTCCCACCCGGTGCCAGTCTTCCGGTGCTAAAGGGTGCCACCTTTAGCACCGGGTAAAATAACCGGTGCTAAAGGTGGGGGCACTAGCAAAAAATATTTGCATATTTGCATGTTGCGGGATTCGAACTCAAGACCTCTTGGCTCGCACGCGTACACCCACCTAACCATCTCACCTACGCTACACATGTGATGAGATAAAAGATGCTTTCCTTTTATAGTAGCATATGACACCCCCTTTAGCACCGGGTCGTAACACGACCCGGTGCGAAAGGGTCTTTAGCACCGGGTCGTAACACGACCCGGTGCTAAAGGGTAGCCCTTTAGCACCGGGTGGTGTTACGACCCGGTGCTAAAGTGTGAGGGCCTTTAGCACCGGTTGCTAACACCAACCGGTGCTAAATGTCACCCTTTAGCACCGGTTGATGTTAGCAACCGGTGCTAAAGTGTTTCCGGGGGCACCCTAATTTCGCACCCGGTGCTAACGTCACATTAGCACCGGATCTTTAGTGCACCGAGGCATATGAGGGGTGCGGATGTGAGTTATTCTTGTAGTGTCTCATAGAGCAATCATCATTCCTTCAGTCTTGGCCTACCAAACGCTAAGCAAACGGACTGGACTCTGGAGTAGCAACAATCGATCACTATTCACTACGCTGCGAGGCGTATCGAACGCATTTCTTAATCATCAATAATGGAGTGTAATATATAAAAAGAAGTCTCAACGACCTATAGACCGTCCAGGGTGCTGCAATAATTTCAGATCAATGCCATGTTTCTTTGGGTGGAAAAAATTTTCCACCTCCATTTGACCAATAATTAGGTATTAAATAAAGTCAGTTTACAAAACTATCTTCACAACCCCGAATTAATTTAGAAGACAAATCTAACGAGACATTTGACCGCACGATTAGAGGATGGTACTGTAGCATTACTTTAGCAAATTATGGACTAATTAGGCTCATTAGATTCATCGCGCAAAGTTACACACATCCCTAAAAAGGTTTACAAATAGACTTTATTTAATACTTCATGCATGCAAGATTCCCTTTGGAAAAATATTTCCCAAACGCAAAGAAACACGGCCCAAAGAAATCCTATATATATAGTATGATATCATCACCACAATAAAAGAGGATCATCAACCTCCAATCCGTTCTGATCCCTCTCCTCAGACTATTTGCAGCGGTTGCCTCTAAACCATCCAGGACTGCTGCATTAGAGTTTTTATCCGGCAAATCCCATCGCAGCGGTGTCCTCTACATCCTCATGTACTCGGCAGGATCCCCTAAATTTCGAGACCTCCCCCTTCTCCAAATCTCGCCGCGCCCTCCTCCTTGTCCCGCTCCTCCTTGCCTCCGCAGCGCGCTCCCAGGAGCCGGCTGCCAGCCCAGTCTCCGACACTCCCGCATCCGCATCTCCGCATGTCACCGACACCGAGTCCGCGCTCTCGCCAATCTCCCAGCCCCATACCGCATCCGGGTCCACCCCCTTTGTAGACGCCACCACGCACGCATCGCCTCCGGCTCTGTCCAAGACCTCCCCCGTTGTGTCCCCCTCCGACTCGCCGGCGGAGGCGCCGTCCAGCCTACCTCACAAGCCCCTGCTGCATTCTCTCGCACCCGCACCCACCGCCGATAGCAAGGAAGACCACCACGACAAGGACAAGGACAAGGACGACAACGAGCACAAGTCCTCCCCCGCACCCGCCCCTGCCGCCGAGGAGATTAAGGCCACCGTGAGCGCCACCGCCGAGCAGGCCAGCGGGGACGGCGAGAGCCACGAGAGATGAACGGTGACAAGAAGGCCGGCGTCGTGGTCGGCGCCTTCACGGCCGCCACGGTCGTCGGGCTGGGATTCTTCATCCGGAGGAAGCGCAGGGCCAACATCCGCCAGCCCGGCCAAGCCAGAGCCCAAGCCCTCGGCGTCATCCGCGTCCAACAGCTCCTGCGTGTCCACGACGGATTCGGCGAAGTCGACCGCTGCGGCGCCGGCGACGGCGGCGAGGGTGGGGCGGAGGCAGCGGAGGCGGTGCTCGAGGGGTGGGCGAAGCGAATGGGCTTCACGGCGGGGCCCGCGCGACGGCGCGCGGCCGCTGCGGCGTGCGCGCTCCGGGCGCTGGGCTGGGGTGTGGCCGCGGCCCATGTCCCGCTCCGCGTCACCATGGTCGCGACGCTCTGGGCGGAGATCACGTCCTCCCCCGTCGCTACCGCCGCCGCGTGCAAGGGAGGGGAGGTCACGCTGCTCCGGCGGCTGGAGGCCACCGCGCACGTGCCGGCGAGGCTGCTGCTCACAGTGGCGAGCCATCGGCGGCGGCACGAGCTATAGCTTTTTTTAGATAATGGAAAAAATCTGGCCTGGACCATAATGGCTACAACCCTTGTTTACACATCTGCAGTGCTTCCGTTTGCAATCTCACAACGTAACCAAATAAATCACACCACACAGTTTGATGAGAGAATTAATTCGTAATCATATTACTAAATCTCCATCCATGGTGAGCAAAGAGACGCATGCCCAGAGCCTCCAATTCTTGGGCGGCGTCTTTTATTACTTGTCTATCATGTTCATATCAATGTAACTGCGCCTAGAATCGAAGCTAGTAGGTTCCTACCTGCAAGTAAGTTTTTGGGGGTTTTGTTAAAGACCAAATCATTCCTACTAAACCATAATGCCCAATATAATGCCGAGGCGCCAACTAATAGTTGGCTCTTTAACTTTCTATTCAAACCTACCAGCCAATTGTGAAACATATAATTAAAGCTATGATGTTTTCGAAGGTTAAAAGCAATCGGAACAGCTCTCTAAAGGAAATTGGCCATATGGCAATCAAAGAAGAGGTGATGAATGGTTTCCTCATTAGAACAAAAGGAACATAATTTACTCCCATTCCAGTTCCTCCTAGCTAAATTATCCTTCGTCAAGATAACACCTCTACTTAAATACCACATGAATATTTTGATTTTTAACGGTATCTTTAGATTCCATATTTGTATATTACGTTGTATATTGCCATTGGTAATGAGAGCCGAATACATTGAATTGACAGAAAACAAACCAGATGCAGTCAGGTCCCATTTAAAGGTATCACTTTTGTCGTTCAGTTGTATGTGGCTAATTCTACTTACAAGATTATGCCAAAGGTTTAAATTTGGCCCTACTAATGATCTTCTAAAAGATACATTGAGAGGAATCCTAGAAAAAACCGAGGCCACCGTATCATTTTTCCTTCTAGCAATATGAAACAACGACGGGTACTGTTGCTTTAAGGTAAAGTCACCCAACCATTTGTCCTTCCAAAACCTGACTTGTTTTCCATCATTTAATTGGAAAGCACCAAAGTTGGTAAATGTTTGTTTCACCTTCATCAGTCCTGACCAGAAGTGAGAATCACATTGTTTCCTCTCTACTTGTGTTATAGTATGAGAGCGTAAATACTTGTTTCTTAATAACTGCTGCCATAAACCATCCCTATTGATAAGATTAAATAACCATTTACTAAGCAAACATTGGTTCTGGATCTCCATGTTCTTAATTCCTAAACCTCCTACTTCTTTTGGTTGATAGAGGATATTCCATTTGGCTAATCTATATTTTCGCTTATGCTCATCAGACTGCCAAAAGAATATCCTCTAGTCTCCAAGGGGAGCTATGCTCCGGCCTTGGTGATCTTCTTCTTGTTAGGGCGCCGCGAAGAGCAAGGTCTGAGGATGTCGTAGAGCTGCTTCTAGTCGCGTGGGCTGTCACCGTTTAGCCGATGACAAGCTCGTCGCGAGCACCGCCGCCGTGCAGAGCAGCACCTCGGCCGTCGTCGAGGGGAGCTATGCTCCAGCCATGGGGCACAGCTTGATGCTAGTGGATCTTATAGAGGAAGTCGTTGCGAAGCTTTTGCTCCACTCCAAGTCACCAGACCCGCCGCCGTTTAGCCGGTCGACGAGCCCAAGCAGAGCGCCGCCGCCGCTGCCGTCGTTTTCCACCGTCCAGTCACCTTTGGTAGGGGTTTGACCCATGGGAGTGCTTAACGTGATGAGCTGATGCCGTTGGTGCACCTCTCGACGCCGGAGACCTCGCCGCCGGTGAGATCGAGCCGGTTGTCCTCCGCCAGATTAGCTTAAGGCCGGGAGGGTCTTTCTGTGAAGTTTTATGTTCTTCTAGGGGGTGATCAGTAAAAAGCCACTCTAAGGCGCGAGAGGACCTGTTTGCATAGGTTTAATCTTTGCAGGGGGTTATGTGCAAAGCTAATTTGTTTAATTGTTTTCTTTTTGTTTTAAAAAGCTTTAATCTTGTTTTAATTGCTATAAATTGCAGAAGTGTCCAAAATTAGTGAAACTAATTTTGTTAGCTTTGTTAGATTTTTCTCTATGCATAAAAGAATGATAACTTTTAGAAAAGGTTGAATAAAAATTAAGATCATCTAAATAATTTTCTTTAAAGCTTTTGAATAAGGTAATAAAGTTTCTAAATAAATAAAAATATGTTAAAGTTTTTTAAAATTAAAATACTTTATAATAATAGGATAATGCTATTTTCTAATATAAAAATAAGTTAAGTAATTCTTTTAAAGGTTTAAAAATGCTTTTAAACGGTTTTAAATATAGGAAAAATCTGAATAAAATTTATATGGGTGTTTTAACGTTGGCTTGCAACTTTATCGTGAAAGAAAGTTGTATAGCTAGCTTTTCTAAATTTTGCATATTGCATTCATGGCATGTAGATACCGAGTTTATGGAGTCGGAGTACATCAAGCTTCAGCCGGAGGAGACTCAAGAGTATGAGGAAGTGATCATGATGGAACAAGCCCGAAGCTGCTAGTGACGATCCTAACCTCATTACTAATCGAGGCAAGCACCGGAGCATCTATGCCTACTATTTTATTTGTTATTTCATGTGTCCAAACTATTTCTGTATATGCATGACGTCTAGGAGTTGTTATGAAACCCGTTGTATGCATGACATCCTTGATTAAGGACAACCTTGCCACCTCTTCAAAAAGATTATAAAAATTTGCTTAGTTAAGCTAGTAGATTCTTACCATGCAGCTGTAACACCAATCTCTATGATAACAACACATAAAATATGGAGTTTGCTTAGTTAGCCAGACGAGGGTTTGAAAGGTTTGATTGTGAATGAGATGTATAGGATAAACTCTCCTGACTTTTGAAATTGGTCAAGGATTCAGTGGTTGTTGACCTGGGATCAACTGTTGAACATACTAATCACATACTGGGAGAATGGGACCAGTAAATCGATGTAACTCAGTCACACCAGGATTGGAACTATGGCTTGCCCAGTCGGAGAGAGGCAGTAGGCAGGAGTGTAGTCTGAAACTCATATGATGGTCAGGCCAGACGTGGGGCCACTTATGGGGATGCACTCCTAGACCGTGGCACGAATAGTTTCGATCGCTGGAAGTGATGTGAGCGAAAGGTTGCCACGTGCGGTTCAACGGTTCACGCATGTGTCGTGTGATTAGGTCTTACCCTGCAGGATGTACAATTGATCATGATCGTCGCACTTATCGATATGAATACCGCTTGATCGCTGATGAACAACTTAGTAAAGTAATTGTGATTAATGGATAGTATGATACTAGTTATCAAAGAAAGCTTGCTTGAAAAACGTTATTTCATGTCACCTTACGTCTATAGAATCAACTATAACATGAATAAAATATTTAAAATATAAGGACCAATTATTAGTAAGCTTTTTTGCAAAAACATTAATTATGCCAGTCCACTTAACAGCCTTGCATATCTATTTATTCATATATTATACTGGTTAGATGGGTACGTCTTGCTGAGTGCCCTTGTACTCAAGATTCTATATTGCTACAGACGAGAAGTCGGAGCACTTTTAAAAAGCACCCGAAGACCAAGAAACACGAATGGTCTACGTGATCCCTTGATGAAAAACTTTTGTTTCAAACATGGCCTGTATAATTTAACTACTAGTATGACCTATTTTATTTCTAAAACTCTTAGCGCTGTTAACTTACATTTAAGTTTTATGCTGTATGATTTGTAATAACTCGTACCCTAAATATTTTTGTAAAGAATGTAATGCCTGTTGAGAGCTTCCTATGTGAACGATCCTGTATGCATGAAATTGTACTTTATGTGGTGTTTCGGGCGTCTTCAGACACCTGACAGATACCTGGTTTACACTGTTTCATGTGCATTGAGTCATTAATTGTCATGGGACAGAAACTAATGCATCTGAAGCAGTTTAAACTGAACGGTTCTGCTGCAGTGACCCCATGGACCAGAAGGAGTACCGGAGCATGATCGGCTCCCTCCTCTACTTGACGGCGACGAGGCCAAACATACAGTTCAATGTGTGTCTGAGCGCTCGTTTTTAGGCTTCACCGAGGACTTCACAACAACATGCCGTCAAGAGGATATTCAGGTATTTGAACTACACTCCTGATTTGGGTCTTTGGTATTCTGCCTCCTCGACACTCAGTCTTCACGGATTTTCCGATGCTGATCTTGTTAATTGGGTCAAAGATCATCTTGTCATTGTAAATGTTTAGCCCATTGCTTATCTTATGGAGAGGCATAAGCTTCTTTTTACCGCAAAGGCACTTCATGTACCATATGTAAAAAAATCTAAAAATGAAGTGCTTATGCTTGAAAATTATGCTCTCTAAATGGTTAATCATGTCATTTGTGCTTTTATGTATACATTTTTGGGTGCTAAACCATTGCATGTTGTCTACCAAGAGAAGTCTCTTATTTAGAAGTAGACACATGGCTCGGTGTCTTTGACATGACATGAGGTAGATTTTGGGCATTTGCAATGACCTTTGATAAGAATTGATGACCTCGTATGATCTTTGCATGATCTAGTTCATTTTGGCTTGAATAGGTCATGGTTAAGATTTTGCTCATGAGGTGAGGTTTTTCACAAAAATTGATGAATTGAAACTTCTAATTGGCCATATGCTTATACACTTATGTAATCTTGTCGGCAATGCTTGTACAGAACTTTGGACTATCTTGCTTGCTCATTTGCTTATGTGTAGCATTTTATAGTGCTCATTGTATATTTGAGAAGCTCCGGATTGTTTTGTTTTGCATTTTGCCTTGATTAATGCATTGGCAACAAGGGGTAGAAGTAAAGACATGAGAAATGTTGCTTAACCTGCTTAGAACTTGTTTAGATCAAGTGGGAGAAATTTGTGCATTTTTCTATGCATTTTTAGTTTTGGTCAGTTCTGTCTGGACAAAAGCCGGCTTGGTTGTGTCTTTGGTTGTCGCTTTGGGTCACTTGATCGAGTTCCGTGTCTTAGTCGTTTCCGGTTCTTCAATTTCAATCGATTTGTGTTGTGTGTGTTGTCACCGCACTCATTAAGGGGGTGATTGAGGACCATGTGTGTCTGAGGGACTGAGCGGATAGTCGCTTCCTAGTGATGAGTGATTGACAACGTTGTGTGACTGACGTTCACCTTGGCTTAAGTATTGCAGATGTAGAATGCGGCTTGGTTTGTATTGGTGCAGGTGAAGTACAAGCGTGAAAAATCTTAGCCGGAGTGGAAACTTGTTGCTAGGTCCAGAAGCACTTCAGTGGCATCGTGGACTTGGTAAGGAAGTGAGTGGATTGTGTTTGGAAGTGATTTTGGGATATAGGCCGGAGTTGCTCTTTTGAGAGAAATTTTTATCGGCTCCCATTCACTCCCCCCTCTCTATGCGCCGATTCGATCCTCCAATTGGTATCAGAGCAGATTACGAATCTTCGTGATTCTAACCAGTCTTAAGATCCAAAGATGGCGTACAGTGAAAGGGGTTTGGGTCCTCCTCACTTTGATGGGAAGAATTACCAGATGTGGGCTGTTCGCATGTGACCTTTCCTCTGAAGCAAGGGACAATTGCTATGGGATGTCACTATTGACACTACCTATACCATCCCTGCTATTAGAGTGCTTTAGGAGGATAAGGACAGGTTTGAGGCTAATACAAAAGCCGTGGATTACTTGTTTCGATCGCTTGCTCTAGCATGAGTTCAATCGTGTCCTTGGTGAACATCTTACCTGTTAGATTTGACAAAAGTTGGAGATTGCCCATGAAGGTGATAGTTCGGTTAAGGCTAGGCTCTTTTCGACTTACCGGATGGAGTACGAGAATTTCACTCATTTGCCCGGTGAATCAATTGATGCCATGTTTCAGAGGTTTACGGTGATTTTGAACAATATACAAGCCAACATTACCAACCTCCCATACACGGATCATGATAGAGCTTTGAAGCTCTTGCACTGCTTGGATAGATCTGTGTGGGGTGCTTTTGACAGAAAGAAGGCAAGCTTATGCTGCTTTTGACAGATATAGTAAGCTTCATTAAATATGAAAACAAGAGCCAATAAAAATATACAGTAGCAAAGCCAGCTGGTTTCCCACTAATTGCCGCTCATGCTTTCGCTGGCAGGTACAACTTTTTTTTTGCGGGCAGGTACAACTATTATTGACATGAATTGTAAATGGATCTTGGTCTGGGAACCAGAATCAGCCAGTCAGATATCCTCATATAATCATTAATCAACGGTCCTACAAGCGCCCGGACGTCCGGCGAGAGTAAAAATCGGACGATACTGTAGTAGAAAAATTCCCGCCGCAACATGAGTATGATGTTACATGCATCATGTATTTTTTTCAACATCTAAGAATAGCATATGCAACATCAAACAATAATATCTGCAATATGAATAGTCATCATTTGAAACACTAAAAACAACGCGCTTCCAACTCTCAGCCACACACGACAGCCGTTAAAACCTCTCAATAAAATGCAACATCTGGACAAAACACTTGCAACATGCATGTGAAACATATGCAACATGAGATCTATTTTTACAACATTCGCATAAAACAGTTGCAACATTCTCCTAAAGCAACTGAAACATGTGAATCATACATTTACAACATGCAGCAAAACCTAGCAATAGCAAAAGAGGGGAACAATATGGATGGACAGAGGAGGAGGATGAAGAGGGTGGTCAGCAGGGAGCACCAGCGCGACAGACATGGCGGCGGCGGCGGCGGCGCGGGGAGGGGTAGCGGCAGCGGCGGTGCAGCAGTGGGCGATGGCGACAACAGCACGTGGAGGGGCGGCGGTGGCGACAACAGCACGTGGAGAAGCGGCGGCGGCGGCGCGGGGAGGGGTAGCGGCAGCGGCGGTGCAGCAGTGGGCGATGGCGACAACAGCACGTGGAGGGGCGGCGGTGGCGACAACAGCACGTGGAGAAGCGGCGGCGACCACGACGTGTGGAAGAGCGGCGTCGATTGCGGCCGCGGTGCGTGGAGGAGCGGCGGCGCCGGTGGCATGTGGAGAAGCGACGACTCAGTGTGGGGAGCGTGACGCGAGTGAGCAGGGAGACGGAGATTCGGGTTTTTTTAGGCGTCGGCAGAAATGCGGCAATGGCCTGTCGTGAGTATAAAATAGGGGAGGCGGAATGGGTGGAGAAGCGTCTGATTTATCGGACATACGAGGAGGAGCATTACCATATAATCAGTCGTCCAGGTATCCTAAACCCATGGATTCCAATCCCTTCTGCGACGTGAGCATCAAATCCTTATTTGCGCAAGAAAATAAAATAAAAATAAGCTAGCTACTTTGTGTATCCCCGAAAAGGAAGAAGTACATGTTTGACCATCGAACTATTGCCGAAGTCCGGGTTGACCATCGAACATAAAACCGGGTATTTTTGAACATCGAATTATAAAAACCGGACAACTTTGTCCCTCTAGCTGGTTTGAAAGGTGGTTTTGCCAATATATATATTTTTAAAAAATTAATATAATTTGGTTTAATATCAAAAAATGCATAATTGATTCGTTTTAAATCTAGAAAAATATTAAACTGACACCAAACAAATTTTGAAAATATAATCTATCTATTAGTAAGGTATTTAAATCTATTTGGATCTTATTTTTCCTTTTGGTGGTGTTTTACTGCTTGTGGGCATGCACATTATTTATTAAAATTATATTTTTATGCTATATTTGATAAGATATTGGCCAAAACGATCCAGCAAACTTCGGTTACATATAACAGCTCAGGAAGCAACTACAACACCACAAACACCATGCTCCACCATATATAGATTTTAGTTAGATATTGCATGCCTAATCTTTTAGTTTATATTGATTATGTAACTAGATAATATGTTTCAGAAAAGGAGCTGCCCAAGCATTATGCAATTAACTAATCATGTAATAAACATAAAGGGAAGCACAAAATAATAATTTAAATAAGCACAAGTCATGACTATGAGAAATAAAACACTAGAAAAATTAATAAATAATATCCAAATAATTCTAAATTGTGTACCAATAGATTGGCTATATTTTAGAAAACAATTGGTGCGGGTTTCATATTTTTAAATTTAAAAAGAAATACTTATGCATTTTTAGATATTGAATCATATTTTTATTATTTTTATAAATGCATATATTGTCAAAACCACCTCTGAAACTAGAGGGCCAAAGTTGCCCAGTTTGCATATCAATGGTAAAAAATACCCGGTTTTGAAATTCGATGGCCAAAACCAGACTCCGACAATAGTTCAATGGTCAAAAATGGACTTCTTCCCCCTAAAAATGTTTTCACAAGCACGGGGCCCAAACCCTAGTTAAGTTTGATCAATCCCTCAAACATGCTGTTGTATCTTTGAATTCTTGAATTTGAAATGAAAATTTACTAAACGTGTAAGCTAGCTCGACCAATCCACTTTAGATCCCCAAATTATGATCGCAAATCGCAGAATATAATTCCTAACAGTAATAATCAATAATAGCATGGATTGGGCACCGCGAGATCTGTGCGAGAGAAGCGCGAGCACGCATCATGGTCTCGGGTCGAGCGGTGGAGCGGAGGTGGGCCTCAAGCTGCTCATTGCGGGAGCTGGCCGGTGAGCTGCATCATGCCATAGCCGATCACATCGGGGACGATGCCGTGAAACTGAAGAAGAAGGGCTTGGAGTCACTATTGGCGGTCGTTACGGCACGTTTTCGACCACCAATTCTCGAGAATAAAAGAGGTTATGCATATCATTCCATGCACTTAGGTGTTGAGGTGGCCACGATCATTGTTGGTTCCTCTAGCAACCCACCATCACATCGTCGGTGAGCCTATTACCTTTGTGGTGATAAGCACCTGCTGTGAAGCACCATCATATTGACTTGAGTAAGCCTCCTACCAAGTGGTGATAGCACGCCTCTTTGTGGGTTTTTTTACATACAGCAATGTTATGCTTCAGTTTATTGATAAGTGCTTAGTACACAGTGTAGCTTATAGTATTGGAGTGTTTTGCCTCTGATTAAAAAACTGTTATCGATGGAATGCACAAAATTCCAGCACATTTTTGGATTACTGATAGTGTTGCGGTCCTGTTTTATTTTGAAATTGCACACTTTTATGACTCGTTATTTCTGATATGAATAGGAAAGTAAGGTTCCTTTGGCTTTACAGTTTAATTGACAGGAGAGATAACCATGGAACCAGAAAAGGGAGGACCTGCAAGAAGTATCTTTGGTGATCTCACTAACGGTACCAGAGGAGGTGAGCTCTCAACTGAAACCAAAGTTTTCAGTGTATGCCAAATAGTATGCTTATACATAATTACTGTTGTTTTGTAACAGACTATCCCGCTAACCTGAAAAGTTTTTAGTGTATGCCAAACAGTATGCTTATATATTTGTTTTGTAACAGGCAGTCCCCGCGAACCAAGTTACTGACCCCAAAGAAAGAAAGAGACAGAGGGAGAATGCCCGTTATGCATCCTTAACTGATGAACAAAAGAGTGAAATCAACAAGAGGCGTCGTGAGAGGCGTCAATTAAACAAAGGTAATGTTTGGGACTCTGTGAATTTATTAAATACTGTGAAGTCTGATGAGTTGTGTAACTCCTCTATATGTAGTTGACTCTGTTGGAGCACACCGAGGTGAGGTGCATACGCTGGTGACAAGAGGTTGGAAGTTAACATGAAGCGTATTGAAAACTGTAAAAAAAAGAAGCATGAATCACAGGCCAAAGAAAATGTTGACACGTTGTCAGTTACAAACATTACCAACACTGGATTAGGTAAAGAGAATTTATTTTTTGAAAATTTTGTCTGACCGAAATGGTTACTCCTCCTTCAACCTATTTTAAGAACAAAGTTGTTTAAATGATTACAGGTATACAGGAATGCATCAAAGATGTTGATTGGCTACATCGGAGATATCCATCTAACACGCAAGTAGATGCACAAGTACTACCCACGTTTTTATCAGGTATGTGAATTATTCGCCTTAATTAATGGATAATATTCAGCAGATCACTAATTTAGCACCGAGCAGTCCCGCAGTCCTCCCCGGTGCAACCCTAGCTCATGGCGGTGGCCTCCGTGTCCGGCGCAGTCATGCCCCTGGTATGTTCGCAGACGGCCCCACACTACCGGAGGATGGCCCATTTGCACCGGTTGGGAAGGGCTTTTAGCACCGGGTCAAATAACCGGTGCTAAAGGTACCCATTCGTCAAAAAAATATGCGTGTTGCTGCGGGGATTCAAACTTTGGACCTCTCGGCTCGCGCATACCCACCTAACCATCTCACCTATAAAGCATATGTGATGGGATAGAAGATGCTTTTATTTTGTAGTAGCATGTGACACCCCCATTAACACCGGGTTGTATTTACCAACCGGTGCTAAAAGGCCTTTAGCACCGGGTCATAACACCAACCGGTGCTAAAAGGGTCGGGGCCAGGGCGCCCCAATTTTAGACCCGGTGCTAACGTTATATTAGCACCGGATCTTGAGTGCACTGAGACATATGAGGGGTGCGGATGTGAAGGTTTCTGGTAGTGCCATCTGCCGGCCGTGCTCATCCACTAATATACACTGATCTAAGAGCTCACCAAAAAGATGTTTGCCATAGCTATTTTCTAGCCATGTATTCACATTATGTGTCCTTAATTATCTGATAATTTACAAGTCATGTCATTGTTATTGTGTCTAATGCAGGTATATCATAAGCAGGCAGGAGGAACCACTCTTCAGCTATATATATATTAGAGGTAACTTTTCCAAATTGGATCTAATGATTTGGTATAAGAATAAGCATATACTCGTGTGTGTATGTCTTAGATCATAAATAATGATGTAACTTACTCGTAAAATTCAGATAACATGTGATTCATACGATTTATTTTGATTAATTCATGAAGCCATTTACCGGCAGTCATGAACTCATATCTTTCATTGTAAAATTTTGTTACCTGCAAGATTTTAAAAAGAAATCAGTGTGCTTCATGTATGTACCCATGGCAACATCACCGTTCAATTAATAGCTTGCACTGTATATAAATTAAAAGAGTCATAGCCCATGGAGCAGAATCAACCATGATTTTATAGTCCACCATGCATGCCATTACGAAAGCAAAAAAACAAAAGTACTAACTTCTATGGACTTCGGTGCGACTTTATAGCCGTTAAAATTAAAATTTTCATATGATCTATTTATCTTTGCTCTACGTAACATATCCATAGCAATACACAAGACACCTGCCTATTCCTTACTAAGGGGGTGTTTGGTTCCACGGACTAAAGTTTCATTCCACGGACTAAAAGTATTAAATATAGATTAATTACAAAATGCATTACATAAGTGGGACTAATTTACGATACGAATCTATTAAATCTAATTAATATATGATTAGATAATATAATGCTACAATAATAATTTGATAATTAGATTAATTAGGCTTGTTAGGTTCATCTCGCGGAGTAGATATGACTTATGTAATTAGTTTATGTTTAATATTACTAATTATTACTTATTTGAAGGACTAAATTTTAGTCCAATCCGAACGCAGCCTAAAGGCGGGAGATTCGCATCCATCTGTCAGCGGTACCGCGCTGTAAAACCCCCGCTGACCCCACCGATCCCAGGCCATAACGCTCCGCGATTCGCACCCCCACCCACCGAATACCAGGTCCAACTGGCCCCACCCAGTCGTCCGATCCGCGAGGCGCGTCATCACTTCCTGCCAGCCGCGAGGCGGGCGCAGAAGCGGAAGGCTTTGAACGGAGCGGCCGCGGGTAGCGAATCGGCCAGGCGACTAGTAAAGGCCGCGCCAGGCGACAGGCCGTGGCGGCCGCGGTGAAGCGCCGCCGGGGTGGGCATTTTCATTTTCTAGCTTGTGGTAATATCGGCTTCGGTTTTGAGCGATGTGACACCGAAGAAAACCGAACAGAAGCGCACGCACGCAGGCAGCAATCAATCTAGGAAATGCCCAAGGCCCATTAGCCCTCTCCACCAGAAACCCCATCGCCCCTTCCGTCGTTCTCCTTCTCTCCTCCCGTACCTCTCTCGCCTCGTCCTTTTCCCCGAATCCCGATCTCGATACGCCTCCCAAATCTTCTAGCGGGCAAGCAGCGGATGGGGAGCAGGTAGGTAGGGAAAGGGCGCGAGGGATAGCTGTGGCATCGAGGTGCTCGCGGCGCGGCACAGTGGCGAGCAGGCCATCGGCGCGGCTCTTGTGCGGCGCGGGGCGAGCGAGGTCGCGTCGCTGGAGTCCGAACTTCCGAAGGTGGCTGGAGCGGAGGACCAGCGACAGCCACGTGAGATGTGAAGGTCTGTTTTCCCGATCAGTTGATGATTGTTGAACACCGAAAAGTTTTGTACAAGAGAAAACACCGAACCCAAGTGTCGGTTTAAACCGAATGCTCGCCTACTCCTCAAGCCCGGCGCGCCGAGGGTGGGCGGGGCACGGCAGGCTGCAAAGCGTACGGGAAGAGGGCCCACCCGGCAGTGAGTGCTCCTACCGGTACGTCTCGTACCGCTACTAGTACCCCACTCTTTTCTCTCTCTATCTCACCCCTCTTTTCTCTCTCTATCTCACCCTTCTTTTCTCTCTCTAGACTAGACTGTGGGGTCTCTCACACAAAGTCGCAGCGACCCAACCTCCTATCGTCTCTCTCTCTCTCTCTCTCCACCGGTGTTGTTTTCGTTTCGCTCTCGCTTTCGTTCGCTCCGCCGCGCGGCTCCGGCGGTCGGGGCGGTTTTCTCCGGCCGAGGAGGTCAGAGGGAGGGCGCGGATCGCCAAGTTGAGGAGTAGGATTGGCTCAGAGGCGCGAGAACAGGGGAGGGGGTCAGGTTTCGGTTTTAGAGACGACCCACGACTTCAGTTCGGGTTCCCGATCGAATGCAGGTATTTCTTGTCCTTGTCGTGGCTTTATTTGGACGAATTACTCTTTTAATCGCGTGAAAGAATGTCTCGATGCTTATTTTGTTTGGATTGGAGGCGTTCTTAGTCATTGGTGAAGCAAAAGCTGTGGCACATGGTGTATGTGTCCGGAACAAATTGTGGGAGCTAGATTGCATTCTGTAGTTCCTGTAAATGGTCAAATGCTGTATTCTGTTGCTGTTGCTAATGTGTCATTGTGCTATGATAAGATGCTGTTTGTGGTCTTCCATCTCATTTAGCTTGCAATTTTTTTTTGGAGTTGGGAGCTACAAACAAAAATAAAGCTTAGTTCCAAGTTAAATCCTCCATGCACCCGGCTGGCACTGCTGAGCAGAGAGTTGGATTCAGGACATTTGCACACATTTTAAGCTTTGCTGACTGAAGAGTGGAACAGAGCATCCAAGTTTTAGGTGGTATCAAATGTCATGAATCGCCAGGCGTTTGCCTAAGGCTCTCCACTGCGCTCATGTGACTGAGCAAATGGCTATTCTGGTATCCAGAATATGCATTAAGTCCTATGACATGCTCTTGGTTGTGCTGATTGAATAGTGAACACGCTGGTGATGCTGCAGATTGCCAAATATTTCAATAAAAGGTTAGTTTCAAGGTGGCACAAATGGATGGAATTGCTCAACCAACAGCTTGACCTGGGACGCAAGTGGTTCCATAGGTTGCAAAGTCTTTGGTGCTTTTGAAAGGAGAGTGGGCTCAGTTCATGCCATGTGTAATGTAGGTTACCCCAGATTCTTGTAAAAGCATAGTTCTGAAGCCAAGAAATAATGTACTCAGTTGGCATTATGAGAGGAGGGTTGGGGTTGGACATGCTTTAGGTGGTGATGTTTCATGGGAGGGATTTCTATAGATGCTTAATTTTGAAGCAAGCATGTGATTGATGCTTTGAATTTCGAAGAGTCAGTAGTCTCACATCATGCCGTAGCCACTGTATATTTACGACGGTTTTAGAAAAAAAATGTAGCTTCAAATCAAAGATGTTAGTGTCTGTGTTGATGCTACTGTTGGAAGGGGAGTCTTGGGAGGTGCTATGCATGACACAGATCACTTTTAAAGCATAATTTTGAATCTAGACGTGTATGCAAGCTGCATTACTAAAATAACAGGGGATCAGCGACATGCATAGGGCTGTGGGCTTGGCTGGTTACTGCAGCTTCTTATAAAATCCTTAATCCTGCACCAATGGTCACAACAAGTCTGTATTTTTTCACAACCATAATTTTCCCAGTATGCTTCTTCAAATATGTTAAGGAAAACAAGTTATTAATGTGTGGTTTCCCATTTTATTGTTCCCTCATTAGCTGTTTGAATTAATGCAGATTGCTCTGGCCCTTTGTCTATGAACAAGATCTGCACATCTTTTACCATATTTAAGTGTATATTAGTACAGTATTGCTGTTTCTTTTAAATACTAATAATATGCAAATTTGGTTTGATTAAAGGTGTCTTTTTTTTTCAATTCACATGCAACATAATTTGTGTATGTAATAAATTAGCCTATGTAATTGACACAATATTTTTCTGTAGAAATCACATAATTAGTTTGCTATTATTATTATAAAAAATGACAGATTTGTGCTTTGGCAGCTCATAAATGTCCTGCATGCTTATGAAATCAATTAAAGCTAGCCTATATGATTGAATGTGGTAAATGACTTACATTCAACACTCAAGTTACATTCACGCCAAAAATTTCTGAACAACAACAAAGCCGTCCTTTTGCTTAATTTCCTTTAAACTCTTGTGAGCGAGGCAGCAAGGAACATTTGGCTGAATGCCTCCATATTTTGTACATATCACTAAAAGGTCTCGAGAAACTGGTGGTGGTACCAACTGACACCTCGAGCACTGAAATGCTATCAAACTGATCATGTCAACATTGGTCAGTTAGAGCTTTTCAGCAAGCTAAACAAACTCGAGGACTATGATATTATTTAGAGTCTCTTGCATTGGATGTTTCAAGTTTGAAACGAACGCAAGAGACTCATTGTACTGTTTTTCACAATATTGTAGTTAAACTGTGATCTTTTGAATATTATGTGACGATATTGTGTCTTCATGACTTTCACAGGTGAACTCGATTGGGAGGCTGGATAGGGCCGCGGTTAATCTAATCCCGAACCTCTGTATATGGCATGATGTGACTTACCTCATGTGGATAACAATTTGACTGTCACCATTAGTGACGGCAATATGCAGGAGGAGCCGGGGCAAAGGGTGCATGTGCCTCATGGTATCAATCTGTGTTTCTCAACTTCTTCTGTGCCCTTTCAGATGGATTCTTCCATTGAGCTGGGTACCAGAGACGGTACCCCCCCTGTAACATTCGAAAAGTTATCTGCTGACCCACAACCTGTTAGAGATGATGCTGGAGCGGTTGAAGGTATTGACATGAATGGAAAATTAGTTCAAAAACCTAAGAGGAAAAAACACAGGCCAAAGGTCATTAAAGAAGGACAATCAGCAAAGCTGCAGAAGCCTAAAACCCCAAAGCCTCCCAAGGAAAAAGGGCCTACTGGGAAGAGAAAGTATGTCCGGAGGAAGGGACTATGTACACCAACTGAAGAACCTCCAGCAGGAGGTGCTGATACACATACTAGAGCTGAACCAGGAGAAGTCCAAAAACGTTTGAACTTTGATGCAGAAGACCAACATGGACACTTGGATCTGGTACCGCAAACCCAGGCGGCAGTGATACATGCTGGTCCTGGGGATAGTCAGCCATCAATATCTGGAGTTGAAAGAAGTAATGTCCAGGTATCATGCCATTGGGGTGGTACCAGCAGCTCTGTTTGCTCAGTTGATCCAATGGCTGATTTGCAAGAATTACGGGTAGACAGCATGCCTAAAGGAGTTAATTTTGATCTGAACAACTCTATAGTAAATCAGATGCCAACCAGTTATTCTAATCTAATGGACAGCTCTGGACAATTTTTTCAGTTTGGTCTAACAGATAAAGTTCAAACGAATCATTTACTGGATTCTCATTCTAGCCTTCCAGTTAGATGCGTCTCTCATCTCACCAGCTCAGTAGATCATATGCACCACCAGTCAGCCAATTTTGAACAGTACATATGCACACCTCAAGCTTGTACAGAAAAATCACCCAGAAATTATCAGATGCTTCATGGTTATACAATGCCGGAAAATACAACTGTAGCTTCTCAGCATACTGAAAGGGTATCAATGGGACGCAATTTCAATCCTGAAGCTTGTGTAGGAGAAGGTGTGATGATGAAAAAAATGGCCCAATGTTACAGACTCCCAGAAAGTCCACTTGCACCTCCCCAGCATAGTGAAAGGAATACGGTGAATGGAGATCTAAATGAGTTTTCTGTGAAGAATGATTACTTGAAGTTTGCTACCAATGATAACTACCAAACTGGAGCAGCTTTTGGTTTTCAAGATTCTCCAGACTATTCAGATGTCCTTGTGATGGGTAGAAAAAGAGAACACAATGCTATCAGTGGTCATCAGAGTTCTTTTAGCATTGATTTCGATAACTCAAATAGAGCAACACAGTTTTGTAGTGATGGCCTCCTTTTCACGAGCTCTCAAGCATCTTATTATCCTGAAACACGCAAAAGGATGAGACCAGAGAATCACAGCAATCGCCTCAATGCCGCTACGGGAAAGTTTTCTTCCTCATCAACATTTTCAGATAGTTGGAATACAAATAAAATTCCGTCTATAAATCCGAGAATTTGTACCTTGGCTGATGTACAAAGATTGATGGTCCTTGAGAAATCACGAGCTTCCCAACAAATGATTGACTTTAGGGCGTCAGGAAACAGCATGGTCCAGCAACAAGCTGAACCTGCTCTGCAAAATATCGTTGGCAAAGAATTTATTGCTTTACCTGATAAACAGTTCAGAAACTTTACTGCACAGAACATACCATTGCCTGGTAATACAGTGAGCCCACTGGGTGAAACCACTATCCTGAGGAATGGAATGCATCAAATTCAGTCTTGGGAAATCATATCTAGGCAGGATCACTCTAGCAACAATTTTGCTTTACCGGATAAATGGTCTGGATACTTAGCAGCAGGGCACACACAACTGTATAGTGGCACAGTGAACCCATCCGTGGAAAACTATATTGAAAGTAATGCCATTCACCATCATCAATCCTTAGAAAACGTTACGGCTAAGGAGCAAGTCTTGTTGTCTGAAACACACAACACTTCCAGTCTAGAGGCCCATCATTACTGCATTGCTGCTGCTACTGATGAGCAGATCAGAGCTACAAGTGATGAAGTTGTTAGGCCCCTTTCCCAACCTACAGGCCAATCAACTAGAAGTGGGAACTGCCATCTGGACTCATCTAAATTGACTGCAGAAGCAAACTCCACTGAGAAGCCAAGAAAAAGGGGTCGTCCAAGAAAAGAAGAAAAACCCAATGGGGAACCAAAAGAAAGAGGCACTAAAGGAAAACAAAATGTTGGTCGTGCAAAAACTACACTGCCAAAAGGTGCATGTACTGACTTTTCCAAAACCAATGGTATTACTGATGCTTCTGAACCTTCCACTGGAATTACTCCTAGGATGGCAACTGTAGAGTCAAAAAGCTCTGACCATGACAAGTATAGTGGCATAACCTCCAAGGTGACTCATGGAGGAATCATTCCTCAAGCTACAGCACCATCGGTTGATCCTTTAGATGGTATAATTCAAAAGATTAAACTCCTAAGCATAAACAGACCAGATGAGATCGTGGCAGAGGTACCGAAAAATGCTCTTGTTCCTTATGAAGATGAGTTTGGTGCACTGGTTGCATTTGAGGGGAAGGCAAAGAAAAGCCGTTCTCGGGCAAAAGTGAACATCGATCCTGTCACCACTATGATGTGGAACTTATTGATGGGGCCAGGTATGGGTGATGGTGCTGAAGGGTTAGACAAGGATAAAGAGAAATGGCTTGATGAAGAAAGAAGAGTGTTCAGAGGACGGGTTGATTCATTCATTGCTCGTATGCATCTAGTTCAGGGTATGGAAACCATTCCAATCTTATGTTTATAGCATTCTTTTTCTATATTTAGTACCACTCGCTATCTCAAGTTCTTGTTTTCATGGAGTGTGTTCAGTCAGCCCTTCTTTTAACATTTAACATATATTCTGCAAATGTTCAGATTGGTCATATGAAAACTCATATTATTAGGTTTTCCACCAAATGGTATGATTATAGAAAATTGATAGGCGCAGTTGCATTTTGGAGACCCTGGAAAGCATAAATCACCACCGGTTTGTGATCAAAGGGATCAAATCTGAGTCCATTTGAACAGTGATTCACAATGTAACATGGGAGTATGGGACACTGTAGTAATTAATAAGATGTGAATGTTCTGTCCATAGTGTGTATTAGACCACGGAGGACATGTGTTTTTGTTTTCACAACATAACTTAATTTTTTCTATAATCTAATTTCTTTACAGGGGACAGGCGTTTCTCAAAATGGAAAGGATCAGTCGTGGACTCAGTTGTGGGTGTATTTCTAACCCAGAATGTTTCGGATCATCTTTCTAGGTGAAATATAAACTTCTAGCCTAATTGAAGTAAGAACACAGTGTGCAATTTAGCATATTCATATACCAATTTTAGTCTTTTTCTATTTTCAGTTCTGCTTTCATGGCTGTTGCTGCCAAATTTCCTGCGAAGACAGAAGTCTCTGAAAAACATGTGGCTGAGATGCCTCACACACCTCCTGAACAGAAGGATAATTTTTCCGGACTGTTTGGCGATTCTATCAAGTTGCAGGGGAAGTTATTCATTGAAGAGATAAGTGACGTTAGATCATTACTTACTACAGAAGATAATGAAGAAAATAGTAATGACTTGATTGGGAACTCTTCTGGAAATGGAGTAAACCATACTGCTGGAGGATGCCATGTCTCTTATAGAAACTCACTGACTGGGTCCAATGAAAATGGGCCAGCAGGATCTGTTTTTCAAACAGCTGGCTTTTCAAATGTGGTGGTAGAAGCTGAAGATGGGTCTTTGGAGGATGCTATTTCTTCGCAAAATTCTGCTGTTTCTTCCCAAAATTCCCCAGATTACCTCTTTCACAGAACCGATCCAATAGGTTCTAGTTCATTGCTAAATTTCACAGAAGAGGGTTATATCATGAGAAATATGTCCAATAGGATTGGCAGCTCAACTGAGTATACAGCGCTTCCGCCAATGCCAGATGCAAAAGGCATGCCCAGATCATCAGAATACGATGGACTTAATGTTCTTTCAGTCTCAGGTGTGAACAAGGGTGTGTTGCTTGATCTAAACAGATCATACCAGCCATTACATAATTCGGTGTCCTATGTTCAGAATGGCGAATCTGATTTCCCAGATGTGTCATGTTTCAGCCATATGGATAAATCATTCTGCACAGGCCCTGATAGAGTTAATCTTTCTGGTGTTACACAATCTGAGGCTAGTCTTTATCAGCTTCCACCTGCTTCTGCCATGGACAACAATAATAAAACCAAAGTAACTGATTCATCAAGGCATTCTTTGTACAGTATTAATGGGCCACTAAGTCAGGATAGGAGCACTTGCCCTTCTGATCCTTCTCAACAAGGCGACTTATCACCAATAATTAAACAAAACTTCCAACCATTACATAGTTCAGAGAAAGTGCCATTTTCCAAGGAGCACTCTTCCTGTGGAAATGATTTTGCGGGGAACAAAACCAAAAATCCTTATGTCGATCCGCATGTCTATTCAAACCTTCAAGAGGTGTACACTACGACAAGAGAGCAAATAGGTGGTGAACAATTTCAATCAGAATGCAGCCAACAGGACAATGATGTCAGAGTTCAGACAACATATGAAAAGCATCGGTCTTCAGTCTTGCGTGAAAACCAGAATTCAGAAGTCTTGCAAGGAGTTGCTTCAGACTCGGTACAGAAGTTCAGTGATATTCAAAAGGGGCCATCAGAAGTTCCTCAAGATGGATCAAAGGCTAAGAAGGTACGGGGCCGACCTAAAAAGAAAACTTATGATTGGGACAGTTTACGAAAAGAAGTGTTTTCCAATGGTGGGGATAAACAGCGAAGTCATAATGCAAGGGATACTGTTGATTGGGAAGCAGTTAGGCAAGCAGAAGTGCGGGAAATATCTGAAACTATCAGGGAGAGAGGAATGAATAACATGCTAGCCGAACGGATTAAGGTAAGTCTGGTAGAAGGAAGCTCTCAAAGTTCTAGTCGTTCAAGCATGTACCCATATTTTATTTTTTCCCTTGAACTGGTTCAATGTTTTGACCATCTTATGCGCAGGAATTTCTGGATCGATTGGTGACAGACCATGGAAGCATTGATCTTGAGTGGCTAAGAGACGTTCAACCGGACAAAGCAAAGTAAGTCTAGTGGAATACACTGTGTGAAAATTATAAGACCACTGAGTTGCTACTCTTATAAGCCACTTTGTAGTATTGATATAGTTTTGTGATGCTACTGCCTTTTTAACTTTGAACACACCTGAAGAGTGTAAGTGTCTAACAAGTTTACTGAATAAAGAGTTTAAAATAAAAAGGAACATTTATTAAGTAAACTTCCCCGAATTTGTCACCAATGCAATCTGGATCTGGTTATGTCCTAATATGAACTGGAAAATGGACATTGGAAGACCAAAAAGTTCATGCACATCACCTTTGTAATCATAGCACTAGTTAAATATTTCACGTTAACAAGGTGTTATTGCCATTTTTTAATATGTCACACAAATTTCTTTTAATTCTTCCAGGGACTACCTTCTAAGCATTAGAGGGCTTGGACTGAAAAGTGTTGAGTGTGTTCGTCTCCTGACGCTACATCATATGGCTTTTCCAGTATGTTTTTTGTCCCTCAACCTCCTAAAGTTTTTTCAAGTATATTCTTTATACTGAAGCTCTGTATGCTGATTCCCTAGGTGGACACTAATGTTGGTCGGATATGTGTGAGGCTTGGATGGGTACCACTTCAACCCCTTCCAGAGTCTCTTCAGTTGCACCTACTGGAAATGTATGTATCTTTATTCTTTGTAGTTGGTCTTTATCAATATATGATCAGCCATGACATATAATTCTGGTCTACCGCTGAAGGTATCCCATGCTGGAGCACATACAGAAATACCTTTGGCCTCGACTATGCAAGCTAGATCAACGAACATTGTACGATAAGTTCTATCGATACTTTTGATAATATATTTAGCTGCTTGGATTCTGTTAAGCATTTCCATTTAATGCAGGTATGAGCTTCACTACCAAATGATAACTTTTGGAAAGGTGATAAACATGAAACAGCAAATCTAATGATCCAACATGGGCCTAGTTTACTGTGAACTGGCTTACATTTTTTGCTTTCTTCCACTTTTAGGTTTTCTGCACAAAAAGTAAGCCTAATTGCAATTCATGTCCAATGAGAGCTGAATGTAAGCATTTTGCTAGTGCATTTGCAAGGTAATTTCTGGACATGCTGAGTTATCATGTTTTAGACCTTAGATATATGTGTTCGAGAAAAAAAAAATAGATCTTAGATATATGTATTGGATACTGATGCTGTTTACTGTTTATTGTAATGAATTAATATGCATAGTAATGACACGATGAATGGCGTGACAGAGTGTACGTGATAGATAATCTTTTAGCTATCAAGAAAGTTATTACATTGTTGTAAGTTGATCCTTGATTCACTCTGATCTGACCACTGAGAGTCGATTTCTTTTCAGGGAAAAGGCATTTGCTTTGCAGTGTTCTAATATTCATAATATATCTGGAATGTCATGTAGCTATCAAACAGTAATTTTGTCAATTTGGCAGTGAGTCTTAGGGGCTGTTTGGTTCCCTTGTTCCTCCTCGCCTGGCCTTGCCCGGCAAGGATTTGAGAGTTTGGTTGCTAGGCAAGCTTGCCTTGGGGCTTGTGCTGGCAAAGCAATTCCTTGCTATCACGAGAGGGCCAATCCGGCTCGCCCTGGCAGGAAATGCAAGGCTTGCTCTCGCTGGCAAGGCAAGGCAAAGCTTGCCTGAGAACCAAACTGACCCTTAGGTCGCTCCAGGCCTCCAGTTTGAGTTTTGATTAATGTTAATAGATTTCAATGAAAAACTTCAGAGTTGTTGGCTTGCTGCATTTTCTGTGCTTTGAAATGTCCATTTCCACTAATTGGAGCAGGCATTTTTTTCTTATGACAATTTTGAAATTTAGCGGGCTGCAATCTAGTACTATACATCGAGAGACAACTGGTAACACTTTGTATGAATACAGTGCTAGGCTTGCTCTTCCAGCACCTGAAGAAAAGCGTTTGGCTACCCCGGAAGCTCCAAATGTTGTAGAATTTCTTCACCAAGCATATATAAACTCAAGGAATGTGGGCCAACTTGAGTGGAATGCAAATTATCCTAAGCATGCTGTTTCTGGTAACCATCAGCCGATCATTGAGGAACCACCAAGCCCAGAACCTGAACCTGAAAATGCAGAGACAAAGGAGGGTGCAATAGAGGATTTATTTTATGAAGATCCTGATGAAATTCCTACCATTAATCTTAATATTGAGGAGTTTACACAAAACTTGAAGAGTTATATGCAAGCAAACAATTTGGAGATTGGAAATGCTGACATGTCAAAGGCATTGGTTGCCATTACCCCTGAAGCTGCTTCCATTCCAACTCCAAAGCTCAAGAATGTCAGTCGCCTGAGGACAGAACACCAAGTGTATGACATTGGGCTTGTCAAAATTTAATGACATTAAGAATAACTAGTTTCTTCATTGCTTGTACTGTCTGTAACACTGACGAGATTCACTCCTGTCTTTTTGACTTGTTTACTTTCATCTGCTTGTAGTTATGAACTTCCAGATTCACACCCTCTTCTGGAAGGAGTAAGTTATCTGCAGATATCAACTAAACACTGCTTCTGTATTGAATATTTATAACACATTTAGGTTTGGTTGTATCTTTGCAGTTTGAACAGAGAGAACCAGATGATCCCTGCCCATACCTTCTTTCTATATGGACCCCAGGCAAGATCATTTGCTTGAAACCTTTGTTCTTCTGCATTCTTCTAATGTTTAAGCATTGAACAGGTGAAACGGCACAATCAACCGATGCACCTGAGACATTCTGCAACTCAGGGGAGACTGGTAGACTATGTGGAAGTTCAACATGCTTTAGTTGCAACAGTATACGAGAAATGCAGTCTCAGAAAGTCAGAGGAACACTTCTGGCAAGTTTCCTTTGAGTCCTATTAATTTTTGGGTGTTGGGTATTTTATGTATTGATAAACCAAAAGTGTTCATTGTTTGGTCAAATTTAAGCAGATACCATGCCGAACAGCAATGAGAGGAAGCTTCCCACTTAATGGGACATATTTTCAAGTTAATGAGGTGAATATTAGTTTGCATATGTAACAATTTCTTTGCTGTTACAGTACCTCTTGCCGTATTAGGTTTATCAGTGGTACGAATGTCATTTATGCAGGTATTCGCTGATCATTACTCAAGCCAAAATCCAATTGATGTTCCACGAAGTTGGATATGGGACCTCCCAAGACGAACAGTTTACTTTGGAACCTCAGTTCCTACAATATTTAGAGGTATTGCTCCAACATACGATAACCAAGAATTTAGACTTTTCATCACGAAACATATCACTTTTTTCCCAAAGTTTGTTCCTTAATGCTGGCTATGAGATTCTGTAACATTGAATCATATACAAATTAAAATTGGAGAACAAAATACAGCATAACTATGGTTCATGTTTGTGATTAAACTATCAACTGACCAGTCTCTGTCAGAATACAGAAGTAAGTCAAATATCCTAATTGATGTAATCAATTGAGAGTTTTTGCAGCAGGATGGGACTGTTTTGTGGTTTAGCGATCTTTGTTGTGCAAGTTTTGGTTTATTGTGTGTTCACCAAGCACTAACTATGTATTACATGTTTTTGCCAACAGGTTTAACGACTGAAGAGATACAACAATGCTTTTGGAGAGGTACCCACTTTATATCCTTACTTTGATGATGTATGCACACAATGAAGAAATCTAGTGTTTGAGTCCTATGCAGTAACATGAGGTGTTTGGATTGGGGGCTTCTTGGATGTGCTACATTGCCTTTTTGGTATCAGCATCATTTTCTAATGGAAATGGTATTAGTACTGATGTATTGTTGAATGCCAGGCATTATAGCACAACTAAGGTCATTAAGTGATCAAGTCAACTAATCAAGTCACTGCTGGTCCAACTGTTTGACCTGGTAGATTAGTCTGATTAATCTCAACAAGTTGTGCGTAGGCAGCAGGCATATTAGTACGGTAGGGATCTCCATGCACATAAGATTGTACTCTTGCACCCAGTTGACCACCCCCATGGCCCCAACTTCAAACAACAATCACCATTGCCTTTTCAGTGTATGGATAGAAACAGAATCTGCTGCCAGCAGGCTCTTTCCCTCCCTTTCCCTTTCCCTTCCCCTTCCCCTTTCTCTCACCCTCTCCCTCTCCACCTCTGTGTTTGCGCATGTGCCTGTATAAGATTTGATTTCATTTGTTGATTCATGTTTTTTCCTTGAGTTTTTATCAAGCATCAACCATAACACTTATGACATCAATTGTGAAATATTTCCTCTTTATACATTTCTTGCTAACAATTGTTTTTATTCTTGACGTGCATAAACCTACTGAAGGTAGTTATTTTCATATTTGACCTAATAAATCACTAATGGAAAATATGTTTTTTCATTTGTTGATTCATGTTTTTTTCCTTTGAGTTTTATCAAGCATGAACCAACACACTTGTGGCATCAAATGTGAACTTTATTTTCATGTTTGACTTATTTATTGGCGGAAGAAAGGAAAAGGGTAGAGTAAGAACAGCAGTGAATGGCTGGCCTCCATTTATGAGGATTAAAAGTTGGAGGCTAAGTGAAAACGTAGATTAATTTAGCATCAGGAGGGGTAGGATTGTGTGACCCAAGCTTTCATGTCAGGAATTGCTCAAAAAAAAAAGCTTTCTATCAAGGCCTCAAGGGAATAGCTGAACTGATGAAACAACTGATCAGCCAAACTCTTCCTTCGTAAAATGTGTCGGTTTACACTAATTTTAGTCCACTCCCAAATAAACTTGGGATGTTTGTTATTGTTACTGCTCATGCCAAATGGATAGAACTGATAAATAAGGACAAAGTTTTGTAAAGGGATGACAATAATCGAAACAAGCATTATTTAATGGAAGATCATGGTATAAGCAAGTAAGCAACAATCGGCAGAATATGGGACACTTCGGTATTTGAGAACACAGGCCTTTATTTTTTTGGTTGTCAAGGGAATAACTGAATTGATTAATGTTTGACTGATCAGCCAAACTCTTCCATTGTAAAATATGTCGGTTTACATTAGTTTTAGTCCACTCCCAAATAAACTTTGGATTTTTTTTTTCATTTTCTTGGTGCTGGTTACTCTTTCTTGATATAGAAGCACCCAAACATATGATATGTAACAAAGAAATCTATATCTATACTATAAGGATCCAGTTCTTTTGAAAACACTTGCCAGAAGTACATATGATATGTATTCTTGCCATATCGTTTCTACCAAACTAACATGTCTTATAGAAATTACACAAGCTTAATGATTAGCAACTACAAACTTTGTTTTATCAGCTAGAACTTGCTTACGCATTGTTGCCTTCGGTCTTGAAATGTCTGCAGGATTTGTGTGTGTAAGGGGCTTTGATAGGACAGTGAGGGCGCCAAGGCCACTTTATGCAAGGCTGCATTTTCCTGTCAGCAAGGTTGTTAGAGGCAAAAAGCCTGGATGAGCAAGAGAGGAAGAATAATAGTACATTCAAGCAATATAGAGGAGCTAACCAGACTACCAGAGGATGGTAAGCCCAAAATGAGGTGCTGACCCAATAAGTCGCCGAATCATTTCTAACCGAATGACTAGCATCTGTTATGAATGCCAGTACCTTGCAAGCTTCCGATGCTGATGTTATGAGGCGACATGACCCGTTAAATTAGATTCCATCTTTGGAAACAGCCTAGCTGTTCTTGTCAAGTCACATATTCTTTACTCCTGAAATTCAATATAGCAAATGAAAAAACTATAGTGCATAGTCCAGCTGTTATAATTGTACCTGTGTAAGTGGTATCAGTTGTTGTACAACAGGAAGATGAAGCTTGCAGTACAATGGTCATAAATGTTCTCTGAACATATAGTGTAAGCTTCGTCAACAGTTATTTGATTGTTTAAAATAAAAGGAAAAGCCTTTTCAATTCATACTGTAAATAAACTAATTTATTTCCCCCCTTTTCTTTTGCGATCAAAAACTGTTTTTTTTATCTTTGGTGAGCTGACGGTGAAGATGTCAAAATACTGTGGAATAATTTCATTCTTATCTTTTTATACTAGTGATTAACTGTTTAAAGTAGGTAAATTGGTACACATAGTAGCGGCATAGGTCGTCTCATCATAAGCAGTGACGTGGAAGAGAGTGAGCAAGGTAAGAGAAAGATATTTCACGAATGATATAATAATAAGATAAACGAATGGTTAAAGTATAAATTAGAAAACCATACCAAGTTAAATCGTGTCTTACAAAGATAGATGGAGGGAGAACTATACTGGCTATTAGACAATACCACTGTATTTGCACTTAAAAGGACTTGGAGTAGGGGTGGTAAAGGGCCATATATTTTATACTAGAAATTTTACCAAAATACTATAGTTGTTAGGGTCACCATCCATTCCCACCCCTAACTTGGAGAGGGGGCATAGCGGGCCATGGGCATACACAATCCACCTGAAATTGTACACGATGGTTGTGGTCTGTGGAGTAGCGGACCACCTGAAATTTGCCTACGTTGCTATTCACCTACTCTTAAAAGTCGCCAAAGCTGGTCGGTAATGATCGATGGTTCTTACTATTGTGAAATTTACCTTCTTCCACCGAACATATGAAGAGAGAGAAAAAAAGAAAGAAAGAGAGGGGGTGAGAGAAACGAAGAGTGCTCACAAGTGAGCCCTCTCCTCGTGACTCGTTAGATCCTTTACACGAAGGAGAGAGAGTTGATGTCAATTTGCACCCAAATTTCCGGTGGGTAAAATATTCGCAAGAAGACCCCTCGACCTTTACATGACACTCGTTTCTAGATGGGCTAGGTCATTCCCTCAACAACAATGACATATAATGACAAAATAACTTTTGTATAGAAAGCTTCACGAGATGATGTATACCATGGCGCATTTGTGATAAATTTTAACATATCCACTAAGCACATGATAAAAACAATGATATACTCAATAGGAGACTAATATAGTTGCTTTTGTGCATCTCATTGGTCAGCTATACATTTAGAGTAACAAAAGACTACACCTATCCTGGAGCTATGTACAACGAGGATAGGTGTAGTCTTTTGTTACTCTAAATGTATAATGTCAGTGTATGTACATTTGTCTAAATATATAATGTCTTTAATTTTGTTACTGGTAGTTGTCTTTGTCATAGAAGCTATACATTTCTCTTAATCCAACGGGGTCTTCTGGCTCAATGACGACGTCTTCGTGCGAGGGAGAAAGCAAAATGATGACTTCGAACCACGACGGTGGTTTTGCAGCCTGATACAGTTCCCGAGGGCACCTCGTCTTGCTACCTTGGCGGTAATTCTTGAAACGAGTCCGGAGTATGAAGCCGTGTGGCGGGTTTGGAAGCCCCCGCGCACGAGAGAGAGGTGTGCTGAGTGGCGGGTTGGAGGTCCCCGCGCACGCGAGAGAGGCGTCCAACGACGGAAGCGGCGAGGCCCCCGCGTGTTGGGTTTCTTCGGACTCGGTGCTTTTCATGCTGTTGGGTGGTCGGTTCGGGTCCAGCAGCACTACGGTGTTGGGTCCTGCACGGCGGTGGTCCTCTCGGTGCGGTGGTGTCTGCCCCTTCTGATCCTATATCAGCGCTGAATCACTTCAGAGGTTTCGATACCCGTAGGAGTGCGGTTGAGGGTGGAAGCTGCGGTAGTACTGTCTTCTATGTCGTTGTTGTGAGTAGTGTTGTGCCGTGTTGATGTCCTAATCCAACCAGTCGGTGAGTATAGTTGAGCGGTAACCCGTGTTGGCGTCTCAATCCAATCGGGTGAGTTTGTTTTTTTTTTCTTTTCTATTTCCTGACTATGGCCTCCAGGGTCGTAGTTTTTCTGCTGTATCAGTAGAAACACACTCATATTGAGTGTAGTTCGTTTTAAAAAAATCCAACGGGAAACATTATTCCTGAACCGCTACTTATTACATACACAGTCTTCGGATCACGCTCCTTTGCTACGTATTCTAGTTGAACACTACCTTGCACCCGAGGAAACACTTTCGTTTCAAAGCTTTTTGTCCTAAGTTCTCTAGTTTTATAGCAAATAAACTCTAAAAGGAGGATTGACTACCTCTTCGATCCATCGCACGGATGAACATCTTTAAAAAGGGGAGCTGAAAGCAGGTTGGGAGCGTCCGCATCTAACTTCAACTAGTCAGGGGCGGGCCCACATATATTCAAGGGTATTCAGTTGAATACTAGTTGAATATCCGTTATTTTTGGTGAAAAAATTTACATATATAGTGTATATCAAGTATGTGTAAAAAACAAAAAATAACACTATAGAATGGCTTTCTAGCCCGTTGAAACAAAAAGCCCACCTGCCCACCTTCATCTCTGATTCAGATCGTTCCCCATCTATTTAGACGTTGAAACTTTGATATGTTGTGTTGAATATCTTCAAATTTGAAACCTAAAAATTGTAATGGTACGAATGTAACCTATCATAAAATTATCCTCTGGTTATGGAAAAAACGGTTTTCGTTTTTTTTTTCTCCGTCGCCCCCGTCCGCCGCCTTCTGCGTGCTCGCCGCCCGCCGCTGCGTGCCGGCCGGCCGCCCGCCCCTGCTCGCCGCCCGCCGCCGCCGCCCGCTGCCGCTCTCCACCGCTGCTCGCCGCCACCGCCGCTGCTCGAGGACGAAGCAGGCCGGCTTGGGGATGACTGACGTGGATGGTGCGCTCGACACCGTCAGGGCCGCGGGAGACGCGCGCCTCAATGGGGAGGCGTTCAGACATGGACGGTGGGGTGAGGGTGAGGAAGAGGCCGGCGGGGTCGGCGGCGAGGAGCTGACGGACCCTGTGGTGAAGAGATAGATGGAGTTTTTGCCGTACAAGCTTACCGAGAGGAATGGACGGATCTATGTCTCCATCCAAGTGGAGACAGGCCGACGGCCGCCATGTGAAGGAGTTGTCTCTCGAGCGTCTCGTTGACGTCAATTTTGGTGCTTTCTACGCTCAAAACTACTAGCAGTAAAAATCAGTTCTTTTGCTGTTGCAGGTGATGATTTCACTGCAAGGATCGTCGATTACTTGGTGGATCTCATAAAGCAGCAGCATCAGCGGGACATCCGGTAAGACAAGAAGGCGTTGCTTAGGCTACGGGTGGCCTGCGAGCACGCCAAGAAGGCATTTAGCGAGCAAGAAGAGACCCTGGTTCAGATCGACTCGTTCATCGACGGCGCTAGCTTCTCGGCGCCTCTCACCCGGGCTAAGCTGGAGGAGCTGAACCAGGACCTGTTCGAGAGGGCCATGGGGTTGGTGGACGAGGTGGTGAGGCCGACAGTGTCGGCGAGCGGGAGGGAGACGTCCGGGGCAGCGGGCTGGAGCTCCGCGGCGGCGGCGGCGGACACGCGCGGGGCCCTGCCCAGGATGACCCACGACGGTGGCGACGGAGACGCCATCCGGTCGGTCAGACTCACCAATGCCTCGCCGAGATCTGGCTAGAGGAGGAAGAGAGGGGCATGTGTGCATGACATGTGGGGCCTGTTTGGAAGTGAGGGACTTCTCCAAAAGCCACAACGCTCAACCAAACAGGCTTCCATCCATTTCACAGCAGCTTTATCAAAGCATCTTTTTCCCAAAGCTGCAGCCCACATCAACTTTTCTCAAAGTCACAGCCCAACTAAACATACCCATAAGGACACATGAACGGTTTTTTTTTACTTACAAGCTTACCACCATCGCTGAAACGAAGAAATTGTACTGCTTCCTTCAAACATGAGGCGATATCATCATTTAGAGCAACATAAAGGAAATTTCTACAACCTATTAGGGCAACAAGAAGAGAACATACTCTAAATAATGCAAGCCTTGGTATACCCTCGATGGATTTCTCAATCCTAGAGACATCTCCCATTGAGGATGAGATATGAAAGGACATCAAGGAAAACCCCCTCTCAATAAATCTCCTAAACCAAATGGTTTCATTAGTTGTTGTTGGAAATATTTTGAACACGTGATCTTCACGGTTTCTACGTGAGAAACTTATTCTCCACATTTTCCATCTCGTGAGGGACTCTCGGACCCCTGTTGTGTAATCGGCAGGAGCGGGATGACATATCCTAGAAGGACTTCGGCCCCTACCCCTACAACACCTATAAAAGTAAGGATTTGACAAGCAAACCAGAACATCAAATCCTCGTGAGCTTTAGTCAAAGACCTAAACAACGATTGCTAAAGGAGCCAGAGAGGGTAGAAGGTCAAGATCCATGCCCGGCCAGTGTCATTGGTGTCCAGAAGGATGTCGGTACCCGGTGAGTTCAAGCAATCACCGATCAAGTTCCCCAAAACTCGATTCGGTGAGCGTTATCTGCTACTTCTACACCAACAAGAACACATACTTTCTCTCGGGAGCATCAACGGTGGCACCTAACGCTAGTACGAGATTAATCCTATCTAATTCCACAATAGTAGATTGATTATGATCTAATTAAGCTATGTTATCATGTGTGTTGATGTGCTATTCATGCTTCTAGAAGTACCAATAGTTATTTCTTCAAGTAACAAAGTCATACATAGTGAGGGCATCTGTAGCAATTTATGCCTAGTTAATAGGAGCTTCCACCATGAGCCACACCATCATGATACTTCTCCCAAAGAAAATTAGTGCTAGAAAGCTCACCAACTATATATCGTCCCTGAATATCATGTGTATAGATTTGGAAAACTAGTTTCCAAAGCCCTAGTTAACAAGTTTTGTCATCATTCCTTGAAAACCTCATCCAACCTTATTAGAGTGCCTTCAAAAAAAGTCGATTGATCCATATGATAGTTTGTACTATGTCCAGGGAGTGGTTAAGCTTTTGCATGTTTGAAAACTCCCATGTATGCTAAACGAAGAAGTCCAGATTACTACTCTCAAGTACGGACAAAATCCGGATAACCCACTAAAGTATGTTATGGTCCGTTTTACTCCCCAACTATCTCAATCGGTCCAGTTTACCCTTTATAAGATTTCTCTTTTTTGTTTCTCCATACGCACATGTTATTTTGAGTTAAAATTTTATGGTATAATAAAGTGGATCATAAATATTATATAAAAATATATTGTGATTTTTCATCATTATTTGAAAGTCTACGATATGTAATAATAAATAAACTATATCAAACAAAAATTTATGATAAATAATGATAAAAAATTCGGATTATATTTTTGAAAAATACTATACGTGGGTCTCTATCATCCTACAAAATTTTAGCTTAAACAACCACTTGTGCATGGAGAAATAAAAAAGACAAATCTTATAAAGGGGTAGATTGGTCCGATTGAGATAGTTGATGGTGTAAAATGAACCAAAATGTACTTCAGGGGGTTATCCGGACTTTGTCCATACTTGAGGGTAGTAATTTAGACTTTTTAGCATAAGGTCTTTCATATGGGCATTTATAATTAACGTGATGCACTTCACGCTCCCTATTAAAGTAAACAAATTGGAACTCCATATTATTTTAGGAAGTAACTGGATCTTCATACTTCAATTTTTAGCAAGCACCACGATTTTACTAAATGGGTTGCAAGGAGACCGTATTGTCTATGCCCAATGATTACGTCTGGGAGCCCACTTTCTTCTATAATATTTCTCATGGTGATGGAGCGATATACAGAGTGATCTCAACCTCCATGAGATACTCTTCAAAGTGATATTAACCTCGATGAGATCTAGGGCACGGTTAGATAGCTATCCTTGCTCAATGTACCAAAAATTTGGTGTTAACTTCAGTCAAAAAAATATTTGGGCCGATGCCAATATTTGTCGCGCCCCACACAAAATTGCCCATGCTAGCTTTTTTTGTGCCAACTTACGGACAAAACATTGGTGGCAGATTTCGCAGCCATTTTTCTAGAGAGCTCAACATTTAGTTAGGTCAGTCTGTGCATAATTGCGACCAATTCCTTATACTTTAATTGTACATGTTCTGATAGTGTGGGTTATTAAAACTATTGACAAACCATGGGGGCCTTCCTTAGAAAAGCAAGATAGGCAGTGTATATGTTTATGGACCTAATTATGTTAAAGACCACCAATCTTTTTTCTATAAAAATCCTAATCATAAACGTCTAAAGTTTAGATCTACACCTACCAAACATATATTAACAATACACTAATCAAGTACTATAATCTAAACTACTGATATTTCAGTGCACATTATCAAAATTTAAATGAAATAGAGAAAAAAACCTTTGTGATGAGAGAAAGATATTTACCTTGTGTGATGATCAATCTTTCTATTCCTCTTCTCATCTCTTCAATCTCCCTTGTACTCGATTTCTTCATTTCTCTTGCCCGGCTTAGTGGAGGCGAATGTTTTCTTCACAAATACAATCCTTTATGTCATCATCATTTCTTCTTATCTTGAACTACAATACCAAATTTAGAATAGCTATCACCATTTAATGTGGTGGCCGAAAGACTTGACACATTTCGAACCGCACAATCGACCATGGAGGTATTTTACTTTTCTCTTGGGTTGACAAAATATTTACATAATGTAGATTCGTTACATACTATCATATCATCTAAGTGTAAAAAATTTTAAAGAGTAAATTGCATCCACCATACAATAACTTGGCATGTATGCGCTAATTGATCCAATAACTTATAAAATGATCAATTTAGTGCAATAACTTGTCAGGTGTGTGCAAATTAGTCCAACAACTTACAAAATGCTTATTTTAGTGCAATAACTTAGTAAATTAGTGCATCTAAAGTCCAAACGTTACATCAACAACGTATTTGCTAACGCCATATCATAATAGAAAGTATATTCACGTTGAAGAAAATTATTACGCATTTTTAGAAAAAAACTTCAATGTTTAGGAAATTAATATTATGTCTTCAACTAAATTATTTTGATATAGTGATTTAATTTTGATTAAGAATATTTAATTTCATATCATATTGATAAGTTCACCGTGGTTGTTTTCTATATATTTGATTATATGTATTGTTCAAATAAAAAAAGAAACCAATATGCTTATGCATACTAATAATACGTTTTGGTAACTTAGCATAAATATTTCTAAAGCGTCTTATACTTATTTAGATAGGGAAAAGAGTTGAAAGGGCATAAAAAAATTTGCTTTCTATAGAATTGTTGAATACATGAGTACAAGCGCAAAAAAAAAGTTCCAAAATCTCTTTCATGGACTTTAGTCTTTCAATAGTTCTAGTGGTGTTATTCCATAATTTGATTGAATTTGAACTAATGAATAAAGAAGTTGAACACAATTGAGAGGCAATAACCTAATAGAAAAAATATAAGAATTATTTTTATGTCCATCCACTATGCTTAATACATTGCCGTTGTAATGTTTGGATTGTAAATGCATACATTTGCCAAATTGTTATACCAAATTAAGTATTTTTACAAATTATTGGGCTAATTTGTACCCGCCGTTCAAGTCATTGTGCAAAGTTGAATATTTAATAAGTTGTTGGACCAATTTGCAACCACCTATAAAATTATTGCACTAAATTAAGCCTTTTACAAATTATTGGACCAATTTGCACGCACCTACCAAATTATTGTATGATGGATGCAATTTACTCTTTTTTTTAAAAAAAACTGCCAAGCTACTCACTTATCATAGATCTCTTGGGTAACCAATAAGCAATAAGATATCATTGAACTATGCTCTCAAACACCTTCAACTATCAATCTATCATTGCACATTTTTATTAGAATTTGTAAATATCCTTAATAGTTTTTACTATGTTCCACCTGGCCATCAAAATTTCACTGATTTAGAATTCCGACCAACTATTACTTTCAATAAATAAATCTATTAAAAATCACTATTTTATTTTCACTTAATAACAGAATAATTATTTCCCTTTTTTTGAAAAAAAAGATAGATCCAGTTTGGCGCGTCTTCGTCTTGCTTGATCTCCCTTGCTCTCTCTCATCTCTAGTCCCCTCCCAGATCTCCGGATGCAAGCGGGGTGGGCTTTGCCGCTAACCCGCTGGGAAGACCCGCGCTGCATGCCCGCATAATCTGCGCCACATGCCCGCGTAATTAAGCGGCTTTACGCGGGCATCCCACGCGGCCCAGTGGCGCCACAAAGCATGCAAGAAAGGGGATCGGTGATCGCAGCACTGCACGCGAGAGTGCGGCGTGCCCAGCCGTGTTGCCGGGACGCGCCGCCGCGATCGATCGCCAAGGGATCCACTACTTTCCACGCTGCCTTCTTCCCATCCTCAACCGCAAGAATAGTAAGGAATCAACAGCAAGCCAACGATTCTATGCGCCAAGTGTAAGAACATTTCTGACGAATTGCAAAACTAGCAGTCGTCTGAAAATCATTGCAAAACAACATTTCTGAAACTTAGATAGATGGTATCTCTAATTTATCTTGTCATCACCGTCTCTAATTTATCGATTTAGCAGTGGACCATGGGAAGTTATTTGATGTTACTTTTACACTGACCCATTCTTAGTTTATTCCAGAAGTGGTTTGAGTAGTCTTTCCTAAACATATGTATCATATTTCTTCAGTTTGCATAGCAAAGTATATGTGCTAGAGTTGTATATGGTTAGAGACTAAAGTTAGAAGCTGCCTTCAGGTTTTAATCTGTTGGACTTTGTGATTGTTTAAACAATGTCTATTGTCGCAAATCATGTATAACGTAGTTTGTTGAGTGATGTTACAAATCAGGAACATAATTCTTATAGTTTTTTATCCAGCTGATGATTGCTTGACTGATATTCTTCAAGTCCTATATCTAAAAGTAAATAATATATATTTTGAATTTGGAGGAAAAGCTTGACGTTCTCTACAACAACTAGTAGCAACGAAGCGTGTTTGGCCAGCGCAAACACAAAGCAGGCGCGAAATCTAGCGAGCTACTCCACTTAAATGCAGACGGTATTCTCGCGGCGGCATGCGCGGGCGGCCGCAAAGGAGCATGCGGCGGCGGATGCGGGGCGAACAGCCGCAACCCGCCCCGCTTGCATCCTGACCCGGATCCCGTTCCCGTCATTCACCGCCGCCACACCCCCACCTCTCTCTCTGCTGTCGGCGTCGACTGGGCGAGCGGCGCCCTTCACCAGGTCTTCGTCGGGCTCTTGGCTCTTCGCCAGCGACGATTACACACCAGGTATGCCCGCCCCTCCTCTTCCTTTCCAGCTCTGGGTAACAGAGCATCCCAAACCCTAACTTGAGCTATCTGTATTCGGATCTGACCCAATTACAAGTATACACTCCCTCCGTATCGAAATATTTGTCGCCGTTGACTTTTTTCTACAACTTTGACCATTCGTCTTATTCAAAATATTATGCAAGTACCATCCATTTTGTTTGCCACATGCTTTACTATTGTAGCTATTTTAAGCTTGACTTACCCTTTTACATATTTGTGATAATTTTTTGAATAAGACGAATGGTCAAAGTTGTAAGAAAAAGTCAACGGCGACAAATATTTCGATACGGAGGTAGTACCTACTAACTTCGATTTTTCGCAAAAATATTACCGGGTGCACATGCGAAAAAATTTATCGGGTGTACATACGTAAACCCATGTGAGCTTGTGCTGTGCGGTGTGCGATGGTAGTAATAATTGTAGTATTGAACCGTATGTAGACCCAAACCAAAGTGAGTGCAGGCATCCTTCAGTTTGCCCCTAGGTACAGCGACACATTTACATTGGCACGGTGCTACTTTTCTCTCTCTCCCCACATTTAATCCCCCTGTTTCGATATCAACTTGGCAGGCACAGCAGGCATAGTACGCTAGTAACCGGGCATTTACATCCTTTGTTTTTCTTCTTGTGGAAAAATTGAATAGTAAGCTCAATAAACTGCATTGCCTAGTTTGCTGTGGCATGGCAAACAACTGCCTGCCATGTTGTACAAGTCCATAAAGCTCTAATTATCAGTGTTCTTTTGTGACAAATGAGTATTGTTGCTGTAAACTCTGTGTGCTTGTTTTGTCACTTTTTGTTTTTGGAGAAATCATTGAGGCATGCAAGGTGTTGCCGTCATATTCTCTTTGATTTGGATTTAGGCTTTTCTTCCCCTTTCCCAGCTTATACTGTGATGGTTTTTACTTCATACATACCTATCCTGCAGAACAGAAATGGGGGATGCATGTTTCTCAACACAGCTCATTGACGGAGATGGGGTATTCAATGTTTCTGGTTTGGATAATTTCATGAAGGAAGTTAAATTGGGTGATTGTGGGCTCTCTTATGTTGTTGTTTCAATAATGGGTCCGCAAAGTAGTGGTATGGGTTTCTCCTTTTCTCATTCTTTCCATACTGTTTAGTGAATGTCTTTTATCTGATTATATTTCTGTCTCCAACTTTGTTTCAGGGAAGAGTACACTTTTGAATCATCTTTTTGGCACCAATTTTAGGGAGATGGATGCTTTCAAAGGAAGGCATGCTCCTATTATTTTTATATTTCTGTGTCTTTGCTTAGCAGAAACTTCCTGGCTTTTGTAGAGCCTATCCTGTCTGTAACTAGCATTCTTGAAATTTTTAGGTCACAAACTACCAAAGGTATATGGTTAGCGAAGGCCCAAAACATTGAACCATGCACCCTTGTAATGGATTTGGAAGGAACTGATGGAAGAGAGAGGGGAGAGGTAATGAAAATGAAGATATAGTGAGTAATAAAAAATCAACTTGGAACTGTTTTCCTATAAGCTTTATGTCTGCAAATGCAGTGCCATATAACTTAGAATCTAATGCATCTCTGTTGATGGTTGTAGCCTTTAAAGCTAGGAAATTATGAACAATACACGCAGGAATGATCAATGTAGAAGTAGCAACACAATTCTTAAGCTCTAATGGGCCGAGCTGCCAAATTGTATTCTTGTGTCGATAACCTTTCTAACCTGCCTTTTAAAAGGTAACCAGCATGGGAACCTGAATAACTGACGTTTAGCTGGGTAATAGCTGGGGTACTGGCTAATACCTCGCTGATTATTTGTGCTACCAGGCCTGTTTTTAGAACATTAATTCAAAACTGTGTTAGCAGTGCTGCATAAACTACATGCTTCAAGTCATTTGGGCATCTCAAATAACCCATCCTGTACTTACCTTCACTTTTTTGTGCTATGCCTGCAATGCCTTCCTCATTGGTTTGAGTTTATCTTATTATAAAGTTTTGATGGAAGGAGGACTCTATTAGATAAGCAAAACAATGTGCTGCCTATTGCATCCTAGCTTCAGCGTACAGGTGAACAAGCTGAAGCTGAAATTGGCTTGCACTGACCCATCTGATTGCTCATAGACATCAGGGTTAATGATTGTTACTAGATTTTGTGTTGCGAAGCTTTTACTCCACATTGTGCCTTTGTAACTTGTACTTCATCTATTTGATGTCAGGATGACACAGCCTTTGAGAAGCAAAGTGCATTGTTTGCTTTGGCTGTTTCAGACATTGTGCTTATAAATATGTAAGTTTTGCTAAGTGATGAATGTTGGGCTGATTATTTCATTGTGCAATTGAGCAATTGTTTTTCCCCCTCCTTCCATAGGTGGTGTCATGACATCGGCAGGGAACAGGCTGCAAACAAGCCTCTTTTGAGGACAGTTTTCCAGGTTAGTTTGTTGAAACTAAAATCTTAATTTTTGTGTCTTCTTTATTTATTACCCTTTGGTGGTATGCAAGGCATTACGTATCCTCAGGAGTTGTTTATCTGTGTAGGTTATGATGAGGTTGTTCAGTCCTCGTAAAACAACGTTGTTATTTGTAATTCGTGACAAATCGAAGGTAAGGACTTGCTATTGCTGTTAGGACTCCTAGAACTACGATAAATTACAGATCAACTGCTAACTTTCTTAGTTTTTTCCCTTTCCAGTCTAGTTATGTATACATAAAGTAATGCCTGCTATTTTTTTTGTTTAAAACAGACACCCCTGGAAAATCTTGAACCTATTCTAAGGGAAGATATTCAGAAGGTATTCTTTAGTTGATTACTGGTTATGTGTCTTGCCTGATGTTTCATTGTATTCTCAGTGTGTTGAGCTGTTTTTAGTTTTGCTGCAGATATGGGATGCTGTTCCTAAACCCCATGCCCATAAAGAAACTCCGCTCAGTGAATTTTTCAACGTAAAATTCTTAACCTAGTCTTTGTACTTGTTGTGGGCTATGGTGGATTTACTCATTGTCAATCATGCATCCAGGTAGAAGTTGTTGCTCTATCCAGTTATGAGGAAAAAGAGGAGTTATTCAAAGAGCAGGTTCGTGTAAATTACTAAATACTCCCTTCGTCCTGTAATATAGGGCATTCTGGCTTTTCTAGATACACAGCAAAAGCTATGCACCTAGACATACATTATGTCTAGATGCATATCTTTCGCTGTGTACCTAGAAAAAACAGAATGCCTTGTATTACAGGATGGAGTACATGCTTACTGCTAATCTCCCAAGGAGTATGCCTAAAAGTAAATGCTTTTTTCTTTTTCTGAAGGTTTCCCAATTGAGAGATAGATTTCAGCATTCTATTGCTCCTGGTGGGCTTGCTGGTGACCGCCGTGGTGTTGTCCCAGCTTCAGGTTTTTCTTTTAGTTCACAGCAATTTTGGAAGGTCATTAAGGAGAACAAAGACCTTGATCTACCTGCTCATAAAGTGAGTACCCTCCACTATACTAGTTTGAGATATCAGCATCGTGTATATAGCAATATTGACATATCCTTCTATGATCGGTTCAGGTAATGGTGGCTACTGTACGTTGTGAGGAAATTGGTAATGGAAAAGTTGCCAGTTTTACGGCTGATGAGGTGATTATAGACTTAAAAGTGCATATTGTGCTTGACACTTGTAGCATAGAACTTTGCATTTACTGATGCTAAAGTATTTTTATATGTAAAGGAATGGCAACAATTTGAGGAGGCCGTTCAACATGACTATGTACATGGGTTTGGGAAGAAAATCACCAGCCTTCTTGATAGATGCTTAGCAGAGTGAGTTCTTTGACTAATCTTTTCTTATTCCTTTTGTGGTATTCCCAAAGTTCAGAAAACAAGCATGGGCATGGCTGGTTGCTTCTATTTACCAGGCAGACTGGTTGGTGGTGGGATCCTGAACAAAACAGTCAGTCTGTTCTAGCTGAGATAGGTCAATTCTAGCCATTCTATCCAAGGGAGAAGTGTCTGATAGGTTCTCGATTGAACTATATGATCTTTACTAATTACGTCAAAATAGCAGTCTAGGGGCATATCCTGGTTTGGGACCCTGTCTTTCCTAATGAGTTTCTCATGGTAATCCAGTTGGGAGTTGGCATAGGGGCAAAAACATTCTGTAAGTCATGTCTTTTTTTCTTATTGCTGAGTTACCTAATTAAGCATCCAAAGGAAATGCAATGTTTTCTTTTCTTGGCATACATTGCGGGTACTATCGAAAAAGAGACATCACTTAATGATTTACTTCTTTAACTGCAGGTATGACATGGAGGCTATTTATTTTGATGAAGGTGTTAGAACCTCAAAAAGACAACAATTGGAGTCTAAACTCTTACAGGTTGCCCCTTCTTCCATTTTTTTTGTTAGACACACTTGATCCACTGCATCAATTGATAGATGTGCCTCACCTCATTCCTCATATTTAGCCCCTTTTATATAAATGATAGATCTGTATGTAAATGTGTTGTTTCGGACATGGCAGTCTCCAAGAGGCAACTTGCTACTACTGGCTATGCTCTTTTTACAAGTTCTAGAAAATAGGGTAATCAGTACACAGGAAATGAGATCAATATTTGACTATATGATCTTTTTACAGTAGAACTTAAATCTATGCTGAGTCCAAGAGCGTTCTCGTGTTCTTTTTTGCCATGACTTGTTATTTCTCAATGGATTTACTTGCATGGTCCCAATTGAGTTTGTATCACTAATTTAGTCTCATGTGCTTCTTATTTTGTTGTTCTAACACATTGTTTTGGATGACTCCATTCTTAAATGCATGCTTCTTTCATCCCCTATAGCTTGTCAATCCTGCGTACCAATCGCTTCTGGGTCATTTGCGGACTAGAACTTTGGAAGCATTTATAGAGTCCTTTGACAAGGTCCTAACAAAGGAGGGATTTGCTGTTGCTGCTCGTGATTGTACACAGACTTACGTAGAAAAGTTCGACAAAGGATCTGAAGGTATGGTTTCAGGAATGCTATCTGTTCACTTCCTCATGGTTTCTTTAGAATTCACTTTCTCAGGACAAAGGCTTTGTTTTGAATTTTTTTATGGTTTCTTTAGAAAGGTTATGTTGATCACCTGTCAGTTGACGCTAGGTTCTGGTGGGGATATTAAATTGGGCTCAGTGGAAACTGCAAACTGGTTAGGTATAAATAAATCTATAATCCAGTGGGCCACTTTTTAGGCTAGAAATATGCAACTTACAATTCAGAGTCCACAACCATAATTCGAGCAGACTAACTTTCTACAAGTATGTCTATTCTAATGCTGTCACAAATAGAGAGATAACCATTTAGCAGTAGTGAGTAGTTCCCGTACATTTTCCTGTTCTCCATTTAAGTATGAAAATTTCGACAAACTGGCATGTGCATTTCTGGTTTTGCTGGTGAATCTACCAGCTAGCTGGATAAAAATGACCTGTAGATAGGCTTACAATGAAACAATGCGAATCTGCTGTTGGTCTTTCAGTCTTCAAAACCAATTGAGACACTATTGATTGCCTGAGGTACTTAAAAGCTGTCAAACAGAACTGCAATATATAGTGCGGCACAAACTTTTGAGTGATCTCTTATTCTAAATAATGCTATTTTTCAGTTCTGAATCCACTCCTTTTGTACCTATACACATGTCTCGTTACATATGAGCTTTCTCTTTGACAGACGCTGCTATTCAACAAGTGAAATGGGATCCCTCAAAAGTTAAGGATAAGCTTAAACGTGACATTGAGGCACATGTGGCTTCAGTTCGTGCAGCAAAATTATCTGAACTTTGTGCCAAATATGAGGTTGCTTCCTTCTTCGAATTTGTCTGATTATGTCATGCTCCCACCATTCCAAATTATAGTTCACTTAAGCTTTGTCCTAAGTCAAAACAGATCTAATTTTGACTAAGTTTATATAAAAAAGTAACAACATTTACAAAATCCAATTTGTTCCATTAAGTCTACCATGAGATGTGTGTTGATACTGCACTTATTTGGTAGATGATAATATGTTATTCTAAAAAGTCGCTCAAAGTTATAGCAGTTTGACTTAGGACAAAGTTAGAGGGAGTAGCACAGAACATAGAAACCTTGTCTTATCTTAGATTGTTGTTTCAGGCACAACTTACCAAAGCTCTGGCAGAACCTGTTGAAGCTCTGCTAGATTCAGCCAGTGAAGATACCTGGCCAGCCATTAGAAAGCTTCTTCAACGTGAGACAAAAGCTGCTGTTTCAGGTCTTGAATCTGCTCTTTCAGCTTTCGAACTCGATGAAGCAACTGAGAAAGAATTGCTCGTGAAATTGGAGAACCATGGAAGAAGCGTTGTTGAATCAAAGGCAAAAGAAGAGGCTGGAAGGGTCTTGATTCGCATGAAGGACAGGTAAGCTCACTGCAGATCTACAATAGAATGAAGGACACATCTTATGTATGAAGACTAAAGTGGAAAGCATTCTGCAGGTTCTCAACATTATTCAGTCGTGATGCTGACTCAATGCCTAGGGTGTGGACAGGAAAGGAGGATATAAAAGCTATTACTAAAACTGCACGTTCAGCTGTATGTCAAATGCCAGTACTATATTTGAAACATAAATGAATTGTTTTAGTAACTGAATCATTTTCCCATTTTACTACAGTCCATGAAGTTGCTGGCTACATTGGCTGCAATTCGGTTGGATGAGGATGGTGACAATATAGAAAACACTCTCTCCCTTGCTCTTGTGGATACTGCAAGACCTGGGACTACCGATAGAAGTATCCAATCATTAGATCCACTTGCCTCTAGCTCCTGGGAGAGGGTAAGGAATATGCCACATTTATGCTCTTCTGTTGAAGGCCTATAGCAAAACTCTAGCTCTTAGTACTACCTCTGTCCCAAATTGTAGTTCCTTTTGACTTTTCTCGATATACATAACTTTTGCTATGCACCTAAATATACACTGTCTAGATACATAGCAAATATTATGTATCTAGAAAAGCTAAAAAATGACTTATAATTTGGTATGGAGGGAGTATCTTCTTTAAGAACATAGATGTTTTGGCTGTTGCTAATGGGATGCCATTCAGGTTCCTGAGGAGAAAACTTTAATCAGCCCTGTCCAGTGCAAATCTTTGTGGAGGCAATTTAAAGCTGAAACAGAATATACAGTCACTCAGGCCATAGCTGCTCAGGTATCTCACAAGATCCATTTCTACACTCATTATGTGCTATAAAAAACTGTGGTGCTGGTGCCTATCATCTCAAAGTCCTTTATTTTGTTTATTATTCTCTGGAAATTTAGATGTATATCGATTTATTGTATATATAAAAAATAGATGCTAAGCATGCACTGTTGCCTTAATCAGGAAGCAAATAAGAGGAACAACAACTGGCTGCCACCTCCATGGGCACTCGCCGCAATGGCTATTCTTGGATTCAACGAGTTCATGACATTGTTGAAGTATTTTCTTTTGCTTGCAGAATCAAACATTAATGCTGATTATCTTTGAAGTATATACAGTTTTGATCTGACTTACTTTTGACTTGGATAACAGGAATCCATTGTACCTGGGCGTTATCTTTGTTGTCTTCCTTGTTGGCAAGGCCATTTGGGTACAATTAGACATTGGTGCTGAATTGCAAAATGGATTTGTGAGTATTCAAATCCCATTTCTATTTTTCTATTTTGTAGCCTTCTAAAGGTTGTGTGAACTGACATCCTTGATATTGCTTGTAATGTTATACAGCTCCCAGCCCTCCTTTCACTGTCCACGAAATTTGTTCCCACAATAATGAACATTTTGAAGAGATTAGCAGACGAGGGGCAGAGACCTGCAGCCCCCCAAAGGCAAAGAGAGATGGAACTCCAACCAAGGAATAGTTCTTCACACAGCAATGTAACATCTGCAGGGCCATCCAGTGTAACCACGACAGAGAATGGAGCCGAATATTCTAGCCCGGTGGCAAAATGATTTCTCGGGTCTTTAGCTTTTTGTCTAAAACCAATCCTAACTGTTTGAGGCGGACATGGCCTTGAACCTAGGGAGGAGGTTGAAGTGCCTTGTGGTTTTTGTAAGCTTGCCCTTCACAAACTGATGTATGGAAATCACGCCGCACGTTCCACCGTTGTTATTTGATGAATTTTGGGGCAGGGATGTTGTTTGTAAGAACATTGTATAATAACTTTGTTTCATTTTACTGTAACATCTTATATGATGGTTGTATAGAAGTTCAGGCCAGGGTGTACACGGCAGTATGTAAATGTCTCGGAACTGTCATAAGTTTGCTTTGGAGGATGGAGAGTATATTAAGGGTTTTCTTCAGCAATAGAAGGGCACGCCCTGGATTTGCAAGCTTTTTGCATTTTATCGTTTCTTAGTGTCTGTGGTTTTGCCTTATTTTCTCTTGTTCATGATTTATAACGGAAACTCTCCATGTCCAGAATGTAGAATGCGTTGACAGAAGCATGCATGCTAGAGCTTGAAGCCTTAACACTTGTGCTGGCTGATTGGCAGTGACGATTTTACAAATTGCTAGTACAAACAACTGGACTGAAATGTATATGTATCTGGCTTTCTTGCCCCGTTTTGCCCTTTCCACGATGTGGGTTCCGAATGCAAGCTGACGAAGGAATCAAAGCAACATGCCGGCCCAGCAGACGAGCTGGGGCTTGTTTAGTTCCTAAATTCCACCCTAAATTTCACTATGTAAAAAGAAGATTTCCATCATATCAAGATATTGACACATACATGAAGTATTAAATGTAGATGAAATCAAAAACTAATTACACAGTTTTGTTATACTTTGCGAGACGAACATTTAAACCTAATTATTCAATGTTTGGACAATTATTCACCAATACAAACGAAATGCTACAGTACCGCATTTATTACAAACTCCCAACTTTGACCCCTTTAAAGTTGGGAACTGAACAAGGGCTGGATGCCGGGCTACTGGCGTGTACGGAGCCTGGTCCTGGGCTCGTGGCCAGACCGCGTGGCTGGCATGATTTGTTTCAGGATCTGCCCAACCTTGCTCGCACCGAACAACCAGGCCCCTCGCGGTCAGGCTCTACACATGAAATGGCACCTTGTTTGGTTGACAGGATGACTTGAGCCAGGCCATACTGAGCAGATGATTGGTTGCCTGGATGCACGAGGATTTCAAATGAAAGATACATGTTTGTTTAGTTGGTTGCATACACCTTGGTGGAGTCACCTCTTGAAGTGGCGAGGTTACCACCAGATATGAGGCCACAAATAACCAATATTATATCCGCTAGAATTTATGGGCCTGACCCAATGAGAAATTCAGAAAATTCTAGTAAAATCTCAAAGGCCCGTGAGAGTATAAGGAAGTTGGCCCAGGTGGTGCTATTCTTTAATCCTATACTGCTAGTTAAAGTGGAGGATGGCCAACATAAATATGGAATATGTTCTCATTCCATCAAGTGAGAGTATGGGAGGAGAAATAAAGCCCACACACGTGTGCTCGCTCGTCGGGCCGGGCGAGGCGAGGCGAGGGTGCGTGGCACCCGCGTGAATGGTCTGGTGAAATCCGACCTCTCGCCTTGTAGGGGTGCAACTCCTTTTGTTGTATTACCACAGCGGCTACTGTCTTGTTAGAGTGTCTTGTGAAAAGCCTCGTAGCGTCCCTATGCGGTCACACCTCGGAAGTGTGACTTGTGAGGTCTGATCCACCTCCGCATGTTTGGGTTTAAAGTTCCATGAACTTTTACACGACTGGTGTGTAAAGGGCGAAACCTCTACAGAGTGTAAATCTATCATGATAGCCTTGCTCAGGGTCATGAGCGGCCTGGATCCTTTTTTATTAGAAGATGATGTTTATTTATGTTTAATGTCACTTATACTTTATTAATTGGGTTACAACTGGGATTCATTCACTTGTAGTAACTTGGATAATGTTAAAACGAACCAACTAAAAGTGATAATGCAGTTCAGCCGTGACTAGGCTTACTTTGAGCCTTCATATACCCATGCTATACTTGCTAAATAAATGTTTTACTTACACTTGCCATTATTCAACAAAATCCCGGATGGGTAACAGATGGATCGGTGATTGAGATGGCTACTGAGTTTCCTGAGGATTTTCCATTACTTCTGAGCTGTGGTCAACCGGTCGGTGTCCCTGTGGACTTGAGGCTCTACCTGTCAAGAGAGTTAATACGTAGACTTCCGCTGTGCTTTATTTAGGTAAACTCTGATGTAAAATGTTTTATTCGAGCATATGTACTCTAATTTTCCATTTTTGTAAGCTGTATGTGTTCTGTGGACATCCTGGGCACACATATGGCAGCATTCGGGTTTCTGTGTAAATCTGGGTGTGACAAAATGGTATCAGAGCTATGCTGACTGTAGGGCCGCAGCCTAGATAGTACTGGTCATCATCTATTGGTTATTTTGCCATACAATCCTTGCTTTCTCTATCCTTGAGATTTTTATTCATAAAAAGTGCTATCCTTGAGCATTTTACCCTCCTTGATGACTTATCTTTTGGTCATTATATCCTTGGTTGTTTTATCCTCTCCTTGATAAATTACTTCTCACCATTGACTTCTGATTATTTACCTACACCTTGGTTTGATAAACTGCTGATCCTAAATTCTTGTCTATTTAACTCCTCCTTGCTTATTTCTTTACCTTGGTCATTCATCCCCGCTCCTTGAGATTTGTGTTACTCTTGTGTGTATCCTTGTTTACTCAGTCGTTCCTTGACCATAATTCCATTTCACTCCTCCTTGTTCTTCTGTCACTTTGGATTGTTTCCTTGGCCTTTGACCCCAAAGTGTCTTTTCCACTCTTCCTTTATCCTAAAACACTTAGATTGTCGATATCGTCCCGATGCATTCCCAAGTCACTTGAAGAATGAGGATACTAGTCTACTACAAGAAGTTCAAGCCTGAGCGACTTCAGAGTACAAGACGACGTCGCATTCACTACCGCTACAACCAAGAAGTTGGACACCACACTAGACGAGTTTGAAGATGTAGGGTGAAGAAGACTGAAGAGATAACCTTACATAGGAGGATTACCTTGTCATTATTGACAACGTTTAGAGTCGCTTTTATGCTCGTGTGTTTAACTTTGGGTGAGTGTGCTTGTAATGCCTGTTCTTATGCATTTGATTGATTTGCTTCTTTGAAATGATTGTCTAGTTGGGTTCTCTCTATTTTCCCTGTATGTCATTGCACTTCTTGCTATCTTTTTCTCACAAATCGATGAAGAACATCAGAAGGAAATCTGAAGCCAACCCCCACGCCGGAGAAAGAAAGCTAAAGAAGATTGAGAGTGGAGACTTCGTAACTACATCAACAATGGAGAGGTACAAGCCTGAAGATCCGACCTTAGAAGATGAAGATTGAGGATTCTACACCATACGACAAAAGAGGATGAAGATCTACCTGCCTTGCAACAACAATCTTGTTTTGTTTCTCCTCCTTGCTTCTCCTCTCTCTCTCCGAATCTCGGGACGAGATTCTGTTTAAGGGGGGTAGTTTGTCACACCCCAAAATTTTTGGATTTTGGGATGTGTTTTGTTAGCATAACTAATACAATGATTTTCTCAATTTTCTAAAATTTTTCCAAGCTTTATATAATTAATAGAGAATTTAGTTCAGAAAAAACAAATTAAAATAAAACAATATAGGTTTAACATTGTGTGCTTTGCATTTATGCCGGTTGCATTTAGTAGTCTTATGTATGTAAAGTTTTCAAAAACGCGTTTAGAAGCCTAATGAGAATTTTTTAGAGTTTTCTGGCATTTATTCCTATTTTCCTTAGAGCAAATTACAATTTTATTTGGGTTCCTCATGTCCAACTCTATCTCTGGAATTTTTCCTAGGATTTTTAGAATTTTCAGAATATTTTTCATGGTTTTAATATCAATTCTGGACTTATCTGGAATTATTTTAAAACCAGGAAATAATTATTCCGAAAATTAAAATCACCCTAAATATTAGTGGCCCAGCATTGGCCCAAAGTTGACCCAATTTTAGGCCAAATCCATCCCACCACTTTATTTGGCCAAATTTCAAAGGCCATTCGCATTGGAATGAGGCAACCCACCTTTAGTCCAATATTGCTAATGAACCTGGAAGTGGGAGGTTTTCTCCCTATATATAGGAACCACCTCTCCTCTGGAAAAGTCACACCAATGACTCCTTTACAGGGAAGCCCCTTTGTTTGGGATTCCCTGAGGTAGTCTTTTTGCACCATATCTTCCACTGCTGCCCATTCTTCGTCTCGTCGTCGCGCCGGGCCTTCCGTCGTTTTTGGCCTCAAGATTTTCGGTAAGACCCTCAGCGAATCTTGTAATTTTCTACCATATTTGTTTAGTCCATACTCTTTCGTAGAAAAGCCCCTGCCTTTTGTGCATTAGCCCTCAGGTTCTTATATGAAATTGCGTATAGGTCCTCGGTTTTTCACGAATAGGTCCCTGAAAGTTTTTAAACCTTGCCAGCAAGTCCCCGAACCTTAGAAACGTCATATCTTTCTCGTTTTAGCTCCGATTAGCGTGATTCTTTCGCTCATGTGTTCGTAGCGAAGCGTAGATTAGTTTGAATGCCTTCTTTTGTTCTGTTTCTACTGTTTGTTGTACTGTTCTTAGTTGTATATTGTTTGTTTGCTTGTTTAGCTACATGTTGTGCTCGTGTCGTTGATTGCTGCGAGTAGAGGAGTGCCATCAAGGGATTTCAAGCAGAAGAGTTTGAAGAACAAGAGCTGAAGACTGCGTGTAATTATAATGGATTGAGGCAAGTTATAGCACGGACAATCCTTGCTACCTAAACACACTTTTTACATTCATTTACTTTCATATGCATGTGTCTAAACTGATGGCCTATTAAGGTTGTACCTAGTTTGTATACTCCTGTCCTTGTTACCTTGGGATTAATGCATATGGGTAGAGTCTTTGCTATGCGCAGATACTGTCACTATCATTTAAATGTTAATTTTGACTTAATGGTTCACTTCAACATTAATGATAAAACTTGCTTTTTAGCAACATGGTTTAGGGAACTGGGGCATGTGCTGTGTGCTTTGCTCCAGTGTCTCTCCCTAAGGTCCGGTTCTTAAAGCGGCAACCCAGGAGCCTATCGCCACTGCTAGAACTATTATGACTCTGGTCTTGGTCAAGTAACTTGTATGTCTCTAGCTTGCCTGTGGTTACCGACCGGCCGACGGTGTTGTGGGAGGCAAGGTACGCGGTGTTTCCGGATTCCACCGAGGACGGGTGATCCGTCGGTTATGTCTCGTTAGGCACAGTCCCATGCTGGGAGTCTCTACGATGGGGAACTCCACATGTTGCACATGGATGGGTGTGATGCCCGCGCTCTGGATGCCATCGACCGCCCTATGGTGTGACTCCGTAGGCGTACGTCGATCTCGGTGCCTATGGTCTCACCGCCTTGTATTACCACAGCGGCTACTGTCTTGTTAGCGTGTCTTGTGAAAAGCCTCGTAGCGTCCCTATGCGGTCACACCTCGGAAGTGTGACTTGTGAGGTCTGATCCACCTCCGCATGGTTGGGTTTAAAGTTCCATGAACTTTTACTCGACTGGTGTGTAAAGGGCGAAACCTCTGCAGAGTGTAAATCTATCATGATAGCCTTGCTCAGGGTCACGAGCGGCGTGGATCTTTTTTTATTAGAAGATGGTGTTTATTTATGTTTAATGTCACTTATACTTTATTAATTGGGTTACAACTGGGTGGAACCGAACCAACTAAAAGTGCTAATGCAGTTCAGCCTTGTCTAGGCATACTTTGAGCCTTCATATACCCGTGCTATACTTGCTAAATAAATGTTTTACTTACACTTGCCATTATTCAACAAAATCCCGGATGGGTAACAGATGGATCAGTGATTGAAACGGCTACTGAGTTTCCTGAGGATTTTCCATTACTTCTGAGCTTTGGTCAACCAGTCGGTGTCCCATTGGACTTGAGGCTCTACCTGTCAAGAGAGTTAATATATAGACTTCCGCTATGCTTTATTTAGGTAAACTCTAATGTAAAATGTTTTATTCGAGCATATGTACTCTGATTTTCCATTTTTGTAAGCTGTATGTGTTATGTGGACATCCTGGGCACACTTATGGCAGTTTTCAGGTTTCTGATGTAACTATGTGGATAGTTCTGATTAGCATGGGTTTCTGCTTTCTTACCTCTTCCTTGATTTGGGTTATGAGAGATTGGTGTAGCGTTGCTAAAGAGACAAGGTGGGGAGGGAGCTCAACGAGTCGACTAGTGAGTGAAAGGTGTTGGTGGATGATATTTGCGGGAACCTGTTGAGGCAGGACGAGCCCGATGTGGTTGTGAGGCTGATGGTGGGATTTGGGGAGTGTGATCTCTCTGGTGAGGAAATGTGCTGGTGATGAGATGAACTTGGGTTATTGCTATCGATTGCATAGGAAACCCCAGCTTATATTCCTTGAATACTTTATTAATAGTTTAGGCCACTTTTAAAGCTTGCTACATATATGGTTGGTAACATGAACCTGTCCCATTTCCTTGGGGACAGACTTTGGGTACTCAGGTAAAGACCCCGACCATGAGTTCAACCAGGACGGTGTCACACCTGGATTTTCACAAAAACCCGAATGCGACCATATGTGTGCCCAGGAAGTCATAATACACATATAGCGAACAAATATGATAAATAGAGAACATATGCTGGAATAAATTCTTCATTAAATAAAGTTTTACATCAAAGTGCTTCATAAATGAACTAAACAATAACAGCGGAAGACTAATAAACTCTCAACTAATGGAGCCGCAATCCACAGGGACTCTGACTGGGAGATCACAACTCAGTAGTACGGTAAATCTTCGGGAAACTCAGCAGCAGACTCGTGCCCAGCCCAATCTGTTTACCCATCCGGGATTTTGTTGAATAAAAATGACAAGTGTAAGTAAACAATTACTTAGCAAGTATAGCACGGGTATGAAGGCTCAAAATAGGCTAGACACGGCTTAACTGCATTAGCATTTTTAGTTGGTTCATTTTAACATTAACCAAATTACTACAACTGAATGAAACCTAGTTGTAACCCAATTAATAAAGTACAAGTGACATTAAACATAAATAAACATCATCTTCTAATAAAAAAGGATCCAGGCCGCTCGTGACCCTGAGCAAGGCTATCATGATAGATTTACACTCTGCAGAGGTTTCGCCCTTTACCCACCAGTCGCGTAAAAGTTCAAAAGAACTTTGCACCCAACCACGCACATCAACACTTCCCAGGTGTGATTGCATAGGGACGCTACGAGGCTTTTCACAAGACACCCTAACAAGACAGTGGCCGCTAAGGTACAATAAGGTGGTGAGACTCTAGGCACCGAGATTGACTGACCCTCAGCGCGCAACGTGAGGGTGTCAATGGCGTCCAAGCGCGGGCAACTCATGCCAACAACAAAAAAAAGAGCGCAATGTACAAAGCTCCTGTACTACAGGGGCTCCCAACACGGGACTGGGTCTAACGAGACCTAGCCGACGGGGCTACCGTCCTCGGTGGAATCAAGAAACACCCCGTGCCTTACTTCCCCTAACGCCGTCGGCCACTCCGGTAACCACTGGCAAGCTAGAGATACAAGTTACTTGACCAAGACTAGAGCCATAATAGTTCTAGTGGTGGCGACAGGCTCCTGGGTTGCCGCTTTAAGAACCAGACCTTAGGGAGAGACACTAGAGCAACGCACACAACACATGCTCTAGTTCCCTAAACCATGTTGCTAAAAAGCAAGTTTTATCATTAATATTGAAGTGAACCATTATGTCAAAATTAACAATTAAATAATAGGGACAGTAGCTGCGCTTAGCAAAGATTCTACCCATATGCAATAATCCCAAGGTAACAAGGATAGGAGTATACAAACTAGGTACAACCTTAATAGGACATCACTTTAGACACATGCATATGAAAGTAAATGAATGTAAAAAGTGTGTTTAGGTAGTAAGGATTGTCCGTGCTATAACTTGCCTTCCTCAAAAGGCTGCTACTGCTGCGAGTCCTACTCCGGAAAGTCCTCGTACTCGAACTCCAAAGCGTACGGCTCACCGACTGGACACGAATCACCATACAAACGAGCACGCAAACCAATACATGCAAACAAATAATAATCTATTAGAACAGTACACCAAACAATAGGAACAATACAAATAAAGGTTCTAGAAATATTCTACGCTTCACTACGAACACATGAGCATGGAAATCACACTAATCAGAGCTAAAACGAAAAAGATATGGTGTTTCTAAGTTGCAGGGACCTGCTGGCAAGTTTTTAAAAGTTCCAGGGGCTAGTTTGTGAAAAATCAGGGACCTATGTGCAATTTCATATAAAAACTAAAGGGCTTACACGTAAAAATATAGGAGCTGGACCGCTGGTTCTATTTTTCAAAAGTGCAGGGGCCTAAACGTGAATAAAGGACCTGGTTGTAAGTACTTTTTCAACAGGAATGGACGGCGGGTTCATTAATAGAGAATGGAGGGGTTCTTTTGCAAAAACACCAGGGCTGACCGGTATGAGGGGGGTTTGACTTGGGGACGTTCCTGATCTAGGCCGTTGGATGACGATCCGAAGGCCCAGATCTGAGCGGGGGGAGAGGGCGGCCAGGGAAACAGGTGGGCGGCGGCGCCGCCGGTTCTCGCGGCGGCCCCTCGCCGGAGCGACGCCGATCTTGCGCTAGGGGACGCCAAGGGCTATGGGACTTGGTCCTACGGAACCAGGGCGATGCGGCGAACTTACCTAGGTGGTCCAAGTCATCGGTGGAGTGGCGAAGACGGCGGCCGACGCGATGGGGTGGCTCCGGCGGCTCTGCGCAAGTCCGGTGAGTAATTAAGCTCGGTTTAGAGGGAAAAAGAGGGCTCGGGTAGCTCGGTTACATCCTAGAGGAGCTCCTGGGCAGGCTCAAGTCGATCAGAGAGCAATGGTGGTGGAGCTCGTCGTTGACGGCCGGCGAGCGGGGCGTTGAGCGAGGGAGGAGAGATTGCTGGGGCTTCGAGGGTTCGAGGGTAGCTTGGTGGCATCCTAGGCCTGCAGCGGTGCTACTTTTATTGCTCGGGGGGGGTGGGGGGTGGGAGGCATGGGCGTGCGCGCCACGCCCGCGGATTGGGGCGTCGAAGAGGGAGTTTCCATGGGGGGAAACTCCTTCCTTGTGGGGAGCGGCGCCCAGAAGGAAAGGGATCACGATGGGGGAAGGGAAGGCGGCTCGGGAAGCTTCGGAGAAGCTGCAGGGGTCCACGGGCGTGGGAAAGGCGGCCGGTCGGGCGGCGTGATTCATGCTGGGGAAGAGGTGGCTCGGGCGAGAGGTAGGAGGAGAGCCCGACAGGTGGGGCCCCCTGTCGGTGGGAGAGAGAGGGGGAGAAGGGAAGGGGGAGGGCGCTGGCTTGGCCGAGTGTTCGGCCTAGGAGTGTGGCGCGCGGGCGAAGCTGCTGGGCCGGCTCGGGGAAAGGGCCCAGGTAGGGAAGGAAGGGGAGCTGGGCCGGGGAAAAAGGAGGAGGGGGCTGGGCTGAGCTCGGGGAAAAGTAGAGGGTGCAAATGTGGATCAGGGAGAAAGCCTAGGGAGCAAAAGTGAACTCGGCTTGAATTAACTTTTCTAGGGCTCAAGCAAATGTAAATTAAATTTGAATTTAAACAGAATTAAATTCCAATTTAACTTACTATCAAACAAAACACAGTGCAGCAGCATGAATGCAACAAAAATATTTTTACAACTTATATTTGATTTTAATATTCATAAATAATTCATTTAACCTATATTAATTATGAACAATTAAATTAAAATCCAATTAATTACTAAAAAATTTAAATAGGCAATTTTTGGGTGTTACAAACCTACCCCCTTAAGATGAATCTCGTCCTCGAGATTCAGATGTAGATGCGAAGAGCTGTGGGTACTCGGTCTTGAGATCTTCTTCCCGTTCCCAAGTTGCTTCATCCTCCGAGTGTCGACTCCACTGTACCTTGCACATCCAGATGACATTGTTTCTTGTCACCCTCTCAAACATCTCCAGAATCCTGACTATATACTCCTCGTAGGTGAGGTCCTCTTGCACATTTAGCTCATCTATCGGGATCTGCTCTTCAGGCACCCGCAAACATTTTTTCAGCTGGGACACATGGAACACATCGTGCACTCCGGCCAATCTCTCGGGTAGTTCCAACTGATATGCCACTTCATCTTTCCTTTCAAGTATCTGGAAAGGTCCGATGTATCGAGGTGCTAGCTTGCCCTTGACATTGAACGTCTTCACGCCCATCATCGGAGACACCTTGAGGTACACAAAATCTCTAACCTCAAAACTGAGATCCCTCTGTCTAACATCAGCATAACTCTACTGCCTGGACTATGCCACCTTCAAGTTCTGCCTGATCACTTGCACTTGGCGTTCTGCATCTCTGAGTATCTCAGGCCCAAAGACTTGACTCTGTCCAGTGTGATTCCAGAACAGTGGTGTTCTACACTTCCTGCCATACAAAGCCTCGAATGGTGTCATCTGCAGACTCTTCTGATAGCTGTTGTTGTACGAGAATTCCGCATAGGGTAAACTCTTGTCCCAGCTAACACCATACTGCAGTGCACATGCCCCCAACATGTCCTCCAGAATCTGATTAGTCCGCTCTGTTTGTCCATCTGTCTCGGGGTGGTAAGCTGAACTAAACTGCAACTTAGTGTTCATAGACTCATGCAGTTTCTGCCAAAAGTGTGAGGTGAACTGAGTACCACGGTCAGACACTATCCGCTTGGGCACTCTATGCAAGCACACAATCCTCTCCATGTAAAGCTCTGCCAGTCTGGCTCCGGTGTAGGTGGTCTTCACTGGAAGAAAGTGTGCCACTTTAGTCAAGCGGTCCACAATCACCCAAATGGAGTCAAATCCTCGCTGTGTGCGGGGTAGACCCGTTATGAAGTCCATACCAACTTCTTCCCATTTCCATTCCAGTATCTTCAAGGGCTGGAGTAATCCGGCTGGTCTCTAATGTTCAGCCTTAACTCTTTGACAAGTGTCACATAGTGCCACATGTGTTGCCATATCACGCTTCAATCCGTACCACCAGAATCTTTCCTTGATGTCTTGGTACATCTTGGTGCTTCCTAGGTGGATCGAGTACACCGAATCATGCGCTTCTCTTAGGATCATGTCCTTGATCTGCGCTATATCGGGCACACATATCCTTTTCCTGTGCCACAAGGTTCCTTGATCATCCACTCGGAAACAAGGGGCCTTTCTTAGGGCGACGTTCTCCACAATCTCCTTGATCTTGTCATCACCAAGCTGTCCTTTCCGGATCTCCTGTTCAAGAGTCGGTTCTACCGTCATCTCTGTGATGCTAGTCATGAACCTCAGACTCATCTTCTCAAATTCTCGGCTGAGTTCTTTAGGCAGACAATGGCCGGTGATCTTGTTCACATAGCTTCTCCTACTCAGAGCATATGCCACCAAGTTAGCCTTGCCAGGGTGGTAATGGATCTCCAGATCATAGTCCTTGATCAACTCCAACCATCGGCGTTGCCTCATATTCAGCTCTGACTGAGTGAAGACGTACTTCAGGCTCTTATGATCAGTGTAGATGTCACACTTGTGCCCAATCAAGTAATGCCTCCAAATCTTCAGAGCATGCACCACAGCTGCCAACTCCAGATCATGTGTCGGATAGTTCTGCTCATGCTTCCGCAACTGTCTTGATGCATATGCCACGACTCTCCCTTCCTGCATGAGTGTTGGCGGTCGTTACAGACCGATTTCCGACCCCCAACCGAGTATAAAACAAACACAATGGAGACACACACCATAGCTATAGGGCTTATCACTGACTATTTCCACGAGTTTTGGTGATTGTCCATTGTGCAGGTACAAAATGGAGAAATACGTGCTATAGGGATCAGAAATGACCGTTTCGGCCGAACGACACGATTCGGCCGATTACCCCCCTTAGCCGTACACGACACCGGAAGCCGTCCACATCACCGACGACCAAGAATTGACGCCTCATGACGCGTGGATGACCGTCAACTCATCTCGGACCTCCGCCATGTCATCTCGGACCAGAACAACAAGAAGCCAAGCACCAGAGGCCTGCCCAAGGGGCCCACCAGGCAGAGGCGGTGCTGGGGAGGCCGGCCAGAGGCTAGGCCCAGTTCGGCCGAACTGGGGCCTTCGGCCGAACCCCCCCCCATGGCGCAACCGCCTCTCCAGGGCCAATCCTAGCCCTTGGGGAGCTGAGGCGGTGGATCGGATGGTTCGGCCGAACAGGTCGGTTCGGCCGAACCAATCCGTTCGCCCGAACTGGCCGGAACCGACCCCAGGGTCCCTTGGCGGTTACTCCACCCATAACCGCCATCACTTGCTATAAATGGAGGCCTCCAGCACCTGCAAAGACACACAACACAAGAGTAGAGTGCAGGCGAAGCACTGTTAGTTCTCCACTTGTATCAGTAGAGATAGGGAGAGAGGAGAGGTGAGCGTCCCGGAGAGGAGCCGAAGTGTCGGCCCCTCTTCCCGCTGTACCTCTACGGATGCGGCTTCACTTCGAGTAACATCCGGGTCGTGTCTGGTAACTCTTGTATCTCTCTCTGATTAATTGAGCATTCAGTTCTTACTTTTATATGCTTGCTGGTTCTTCGTTCAATGCTTAGTTGATTGGTATAACTGTATACTGGTTGCTTAGCTTGGGTGCTTATCTTTCTATAGGAGATAAGTATTAGTTGACTAGTGTAGGCGTGGTGCCTATACTTGAGACTAACTTAGTTTATTCCCGTCGCAACGGAGGTGGTAGCCGTAAGGTGGTGACAGCCATTCCGGTCTTTGTAGCCCATCACGTTAGTTCCGGTCCGTAGGATTCCCCAGTTGGGAAATAGTGGCACCCCTTCTCATCCCTTTCTGTGTGTCCACAGGTTCCCTTGTCCCGAAGCAAGTATCTATCTGTATCCTCTGATCTGCTCGATCAATCAGTAGAATACCTCTACCAGACTCGTACCCTCTCTACCCTCCTATCACTCCTCTTCTCTCTTTGTTGTTGTCATCCACCTCATCCATACCATTCACTCCATTCCATCTACCTAGGACAACTTAGTTTAGAATCAGTCCACTTCTCGTTCTCCGTGGAAATAGATACCTTGGAATACTCTCGGGTGAAAGCTACATCGGTATCCGTCCGCTTGTGGATTTATCTGTAGGCCGTAAGGAGTGCCAACAGGCTTTCTGGCGCCGTTGCCGGGGAGCGGTAGCTGTTTTGATTCCGAACCCAAGTTGTCCGTGTACCCCACCACCATCCACCATATGAATTCCACCCTCATCTTACGCCAACACTCGGCTCCAACGGGCGATTGTTTGGAGCCACCACCATCATCACATCCCATATCCACACCCAGCTATGAGCTACGTCCCGGTTTCATAGCCATGGTTCGTGAGCAATCGTTCTCAGGAACGAAGGCCGAGAGTCCATATGTGCATTTGAGCGAGTTTGAGCAACTCTGCTCATGCCTGACCATTGCGGGTATGACACAAGAGACACTCAAATGGAAGCTATTCCCGTTTTCACTAGCGGGAGGAGCAAAGAAATGGTACTCTCTGGCTGTCAGTACTATGGACGGGAGCTGGGAAGTTCTCAAGGAAAAATTCTGCCTAAACTTCTTCCCAGTCTCCAAGGTAGCCAGTCTCCGAGCGGAAATCATTAACTTTAAGCAATTAAAGGGAGAATCGTTAGGAGCTGCCTGGGCTCGTTTCAAGCAAATACTGGCCTCAGGACCGGACCTAAGCCTACCAGAACCTGTTGTTTTACAACACTTCAGCCTTGGCCTATGTCCCGTAGCCACCACTTTCTTGGACTCTGCTTCTGGAGGGTCGTTCTTTCATTTGGTCCCTAGTGAAGCGAGGGTAGTCCTGGACCGTATCCTAGACAACACCCCCTACACTGGAATCTATGATGAACTCCCCGATGAAGAAGAGAAGTAGCCTGAACCTGAACCTAAAGAGCGAATACCAGTCCAATCCAAATCCATTAGCTCTTCCAGTCCATCAGAACCTGAAGCTCATTTCCGACCACAACCATATTCTAGCCCAGACCATTATGATTCACTCTACACCACTCTTTATGATTTTGACGATGATCTATTCGAAGACATCGGGAGTGCAACAAGTTTCCCACGGGAACGATGTGTAGAGCAAAAGGATCAGGCCCCCGACAAAGAAGAATCGGAATATCAGCGGGAGTACCTGGGACGTCTCTCTGCTATCATGAGTCGGGAGTGGCTAGATGAGGCCGAAGCCTCGACCGAGGTGGTCAAGATGCCCAGAAAAACCAAAAGGATATTCTGTGAGATCATGGGCCTTGACCGAGAAATTGGGTACGACCCGAGCCTCGGAATCAACATAATCTCTAGCTCTTTGGTGCGAACCGAATTCCCTGATAACTCATGGTCGTTTTCTCAAAAATGACTTAAGTTTACTTCAGGAAGAATCCTGGACTGTTTGGGTATCTTACGGGTCACACCCGTTAAGGTCAACGATCCTGAACTCTTAATGGATTTTCACATCTTCGACCTACCTAGCACTACCACACATCCCATCTTCATAGGCAGGCCAATCTTGAAGATTCTGGAAAAAGCACCAATAAACCAGCTAGTAGAGCTTAGGATCGGCAAAGAACTTATCCCTGTCTCCTATGCCCAATCTTTGAATACTCCAATAGAGGCAGACCCTGATCCTGACCCGTTAGAGGAAGTCAGGTCAGCTTCTTTGCTAGACCTCGAACAACCTATTCCAGAAGAGGATATTCCATTCTTTACGGAGGAGGAGGAAACTCATCCTTCGATTGAGCCCAAATCTTTGCACTCATCGCATCCCGATCGATTCTGAAGCAACACCGTCTCGGGAACCTCAACGACGGTTAAACAATGCCATGAGAGAGGTCGTGAAAAAGGAAGTTCTCAAACTCCTTCACGCGGGGATCATCTACCCTGTCCCCAATAGTGAATGGGTTAGTCCCGTTCAAGTCGTTCCTAAGAAGGGAGGAATGACGGTAGTGCGCAATGACAAAAATGAGCTCATCCCTCAGCGCACTGTTACTGGTTGGCGTATGTGCATCGACTATCGTCGACTCAATAAGGCCACCAAGAAAGACCATTTCCCCCTTTCGTTCATAGACGAAATGCTTGAACGGTTAGCCAAACACTCTTTCTTCTGCTTCCTTGACGGTTACTCTGGGTACCACCAAATTCCTATCCACCCAGAAGACCAGAGTAAAACCACGTTCACATGCCCCTATGGGACGTACGCCTACCGGTGAATGTTTTTCGGGATATGTAACGCACCTGCCTCTTTTCAACGTTGCATGATGTCTATCTTCTCCGATATGATTGAGGAGATTATGGAAGTGTTCATGGACGATTTCTCAGTTTACGGAAAGACCTTTACCGAATGTCTGAAAAATCTGGACAAGGTCCTCCAGAGGTGTGAAGAGAAACACCTTGTTTTGAATTGGGAAAAGTGCCATTTTATGGTGCGAGAGGGGATTGTCCTAGGACATAGGGTGTCAGAACGTGGGATCGAGGTAGACAAAGCGAAGATAGAAGTGATCGAGCAACTTCCACCTCCCATAAACATTAAGGGCATCCGTAGCTTCCTAGGCCATGCCGGATTCTATAGACGTTTCATCAAAAACTTCTCCCAGATATCTCGGCCCTTGACCAATCTCTTAGCCAAAGATGCCCCCTTCGTTTTCGATGAGGAGTGCTATGCCGCATTTCACACCCTCGAAAAGGCACTCATCTCCGCTCCCATCATCCAGCCTCCCGACTGGAGTATACCATTTGAAATCATGTGCGATGCGAGCGACTATGCTGTAGGAGCTGTGTTGGGCCAAACTAAGGACAAGAAGCATTATGCTATCTCGTATGCTAGCAAAATGCTCATTGGCCCCCAGCTCAACTACGCAACCACGGAGAAGGAGCTCTTAGCAGTCGTATTCGCTATAGACAAATTCCGGTCCTACCTAGTCGGGGCCAAGGTATCACGCTGCTCTGAAGTACCTTCTGACCAAAAAGGATGCAAAACTGAGACTCATCCGCTGGATTCTTCTACTCCAAGAATTTGACATTGAGATAAAAGATAAGAAAGGAGTAGAGAACTCAGTGGCTGACCATTTGTCCCGGATGCAAGTCCCGTCCGATCTCCCAATCGATGACTACTTACGGGATGACACCCTCCTTAAGGTCACCACTGGTGATCCGTGGTATGCCAACATAGTAAACTACATGGTAACGGGTTATGTCCCCCCCTGGAGAGAATAGGAAACGGCTAGCCTATGAGAGCCGACTACACCTTTGGGACGACCCGTACCTCTTTAGGATTTGTAGCGACGGACTCCTCAGAAGGTGCGTACCCGCACATGAGGCTTATAAAATCCTAGAGAGATGCCACGCAGCCCCGTACGGAGGACACTACGGTGCATTCCGGACCAATGCTAAAGTCTGGCAGTGTGGTTTTTATTGGCCCAGCATGTATGAGGATGCGAGAGCATTTGTCATGCGGTGCCCCCGCTGCCAGAAACATGGGAACATAAATACTAGAGACGCAATGCCACTCACTAGCAATCTTCAAGTAGAAATCTTCGATGTCTGGGGGGTAGACATCATGGGTCCCTTCCCAAACTCCGAGGGTTGTCAATTCATCCTAGTAACAGTGGACTACGTCTCTAAGTGGGTAGAAGCCTTGCCTTGCTTAGCTGCTGACTCTAAGAACGTGAGACGAATGTTTCATGAGGTTATATTCCCCTGTTTTGGCGTTCCTAGAATAGTCATTAGTGATGGCGGCTCCCACTTAATAGATTCAGCCTTCCGTAAGTATCTCTCAAGTTTGGGGGTGCAGCATAACGTAGCCACACCCTATCACCCCCAAACTAGTGGTCAAGCAGAAACTTCCAATAAGCAAATCAAAAACATTCTGCAAAAGACCGTAAATGAGATGGGCAAGCAATGGAAGGATAAACTTCCAGATGCACTCTGGGCTTACCGCACGGCCTATAAGACGCCCATAGGCATGGCCCCATATCAACTAGTCTATGGCAAAACCTGTCATTTACCTGTAGAAATGGAGTTTAGAGCTCACTGGGCCATTAGGAAGTGGGGTATGGACCTTCCAGCTGCCGGCCTCAAACGGAAGATCCAGCTGGCCGAGCTAGATGAGATGAGGGAGAGAGCATACCACAGCTCCCGGCTATACAAAGAACGGACCAAGAGATGGCATGATAAGAGAATCAAGGTCAAAACGTTCAAGCCGGGAGACAAGGTTCTCGTCTTCAACTCCCGTGTCAAACTTTTCGGTCACGGGAAGTTGAGGAGCAAGTGGGACGGCCCATTCAAAGTAATCAATGCTGCATCTCATGGGGCCGTCACTTTGCAAAGCGAGGACAGAAACACCTTCAAGGTTAACGGACAGCGGTTGAAGATTTTCCTAGAACCAGAACCTCCGCCACTCGACGAATTAGACGTCATCGAGTTCATAGAACTCTGAACCCCGTCCATAGAACCCCGGCCCGAATCCATCATCTTCAAATCCTTCTGGGCCAAAACCTCCTGAACCTTGAAAACCACCTTGACCCGAATCTCCCATGACCAAAACTTCGAACCACGACACGGGCCACGCACCTGGGGGCCCTGGGACCTGTTCGGGCGAACAGGCCCAGTTCGGCCGAACCAGCTGGTTCGGGCGAATTGGCCTCCTAGGCCCCAGGAACAGATATGCTCGTCCAGATACATCTGCAGTTAGAGATATCCTGAGAGTCGCGAGGGAATCGCCGGGAAACTCCATTTTTCCGATCTGAAATCCTCGATAAAAACAGAGACTCTCTGTCGACGTTTCACATCTCATCTAAGGCAACTCCATCCCATAGAACACAGCCACCATGGCCTCCTTTTCCTCCAATGGCGCATCATCGGCTCAGGGCTCGAGCTGCAGTAGTCGGAACGGCAGCTCCTCCCGGCAGGAGCACGCCTTCCGCATCTCCGACGTCGACGCAGCGGGAGACGTGCACCGGGGGAGGACGCCGGGACGTAGCCCGGTGAGGCGCGGCAACTCCCCTCACCGCTCAGCACTCAACGAGCTCCTCGCCCCACTAAAAGGGATCAAGAAGCCGCCTCGTTCGCCATCACCGAGGCCAAACGTAGGGCAGCTACGCCCAAGGTCAATATCCTCCTCGAGGGTGTCAGACTTGGCGTTGTTGCTGCCCAAGGAGAAGGCCGAGGAGGAGCCGGACTACACGCCGGAAAGCCCACCGCGTTTCGTCGTCAAGGGAGAACGCATCCCGGGAGGAGGGTACGGAAAAGTCCTCGTCCCGCCGCTCAACTGGAACGAGCTGGGGCTGGCAAACTCATCCCAGTCCTCTCCGCCACGGCGCCACCCCAGAGTCCGGCGCCACAGGCAGCCCCCATCCATCAAAGGGCTGCCCGGGGACATGGCGTTCTCCGATGAGGAGGAAAATGAAGAAGAGGAAGAGAAGCCGCCCACCATGGAGAGCCTGAAGGAGGAACTAGCACTGGCGAAGCAGAGGATCAACCACCTGGATGAGAAGGTGGCGGAGGGCGAGCTCGCACGAATGGAATGGGAGGACAAGATGGAACTCCTCCGCAAGGCCCTGTGCGCAAAGCTCAAGAGGCCTTTCAAGGCCACGGGACATGAAGATCTCTATGGACCGCCTTCAGAGTAGTGTCCCGCGATCGTCCCATTTTTAGATAGAGCACCGTTAGTTTAGTTTGGTTTGCTAGTTGCTTGATTCATTTATTTATTTAGATCAATGTTTTGGGTGCTATGAAATTTCCCTTCCAAATATTTGTTTCCAATCATAGTTCGATAAATAAATAAAGATAGAATTGTTTGCAAGAAAAGAATAAAAGTTGTTGCTCCGGTTGGTGCATTTGAGCCAACCGGAGACTGCCATGACTAACAGAGAAGACACACGAGCACAGGGACCTTTCTGAAGCACCAAGGACCGAGGGAGCGCATGAGGGCCAGTTCGGCCGAACCAGGTGGTTCGGGCGAACTGGCCAGTTCGGCCGAACCAGCCCGTTCGGCCGAACCAGCCCGGCTGCCCCCCTTCGCGCACCTGCACGCTGGTTTGCACTTTTTCCCTCTATCCATTTTTTTTCCTGTGTTGTCACGTTTCAAAAATTTTTTTGAACTATGCATGCATCACATAAACGAAATGAACTCGGTTAAATCTTTCATGCCATGAATTTTTTTTGCCTCTTGTTTATTTCAAACCAAGTACATTTGACCTGCGAAAATTTTTCATGATAGGAACCCCTTGATCTAGGTTGTTGATGATTGTGATATGTCTCGATAAAACAAACCAATTGTGCATTCTTTCATTCGGGAGAATTTACATTTTGAAAATATAAAATTGCACCCTACTCCTTCATCCTGTCCACAAATACAACTTCCAATTTACACATATACTTGAGAGTTTACTCTTGAGACTTGTCTTGGCTAGTGTGATGTCTTGTCGAATTTTGAGTCCCCAAGAGATGGTCACATTGCCTCAAATCCGTTGCAAGCAAATCATCATCAGAGTATAGTAGAAGCCCTCATGCCTCAGTGATGCCCTGAAAAATAAAGGACTCGTGAAAGTCCAAATGAAAAAAAGAGAGAAGAAAGAAAAAGAAAATTCCCAAAAAGGGAAGAGAAAAGAAAAAAAAAGGGGTAACAAGGCTGAGGACCGACATGAACTCTGCATCCTTAAACTTGCAACTGACCAAGAGCAATGATGAACACTCTGGGAACCAATCTTGACATGACAAGGCCACCACCTAAGAGACAAAGACAAATATAAAAGAGAGCGAGTGAGTAAAAAGGAGTGACCCCAGAGAGATGGGAGAAATGGGATGAAGGGACAAGGGTCAGTTATTTGTGAAAACCAGAAAACCCCGAATGCAGGATGAGCAAGAGGATCTTGTTGTAAGAGCCGTTCCGACCATCAACCACCCAAGATTCACGGACTAGCCACTACAAAACAGGTATGGAGAAAAGTTTGGAATACTCAATATGAAATATTTATGTCATGAAAGAACCCTTAATTTAGTCTTGCTCATGTTTTAATTTCTTTACTCGGGACGAGCAAAGATCTAAGTTTGGGGGAGCTTGTTGGCGGTCGTTACAGACCGATTTCCGACCCCCAACCGAGTATAAAACAAACACAATGGAGACACACACCATAGCTATAGGGCTTATCACTGACTATTTCCACGAGTTTTGGTGATTGTCCAATTGTGCAGGTACAAAATGGAGAAATACGTGCTATAGGGATCGGAAATGACCGTTTCGGCCGAACGACACGATTCGGCCGATTACCCCCCTTAGCCGTACACGACACCGGAAGCCGTCCACATCACCGACGACCAAGAATTGACACCTCATGACGCGTGGACGACCGTCAACTCATCCCGGACCTCCGCCATGTCATCTCGGACCAGAACAACAAGAAGCCAAGCACCAGAGGCCTGCCCAAGGGGCCCACCAGGCAGAGGCGGTACTGGGGAGGCCGGCCAGAGGCTAGGCCCAGTTCGGCGTCATGGGTTTAGCAATTTTGGAGAATCCTTCGATGAACCGCCGATAATATCCGGGCATCCCAAGGAAACTCCTGATCTCGCTGACATCCCGAGGCGGGTTCCAGCTCAACATATCATTAACCTTCTTTGGGTCAACTGCTACTCCTCCATTGGATAGCATGTGTCCCAAGCATGCCAGTTCCTTCAACCAGAACTCACACTGGCTCAACTTGGCATATAGCTGATGTTCTCAGAGTCTCTGCATCACCATCCTCAAATGATCTTAATGTTCCTCTTCATTCTTGGAGAAACCAGAATGTCATCAATGAACACCACCATGAACTTGTCAAGGTAGTCCATGAATACACTATTCATCAAGTACATGAAGTATGCAGGAGCATGGTCAGTCCAAAGGACATAACCGTGAACTCGTACAACCTGTATCGAGTAGTGAAAGTTGTCTTGGGTATGTTCGACAACTAGATCCTCATCTGATGATAACCCGATCGAAGGTCTATCTTGGAGAACACACAAGCTCCCTGCAGCTGATCAAACAAACCGAGTAGTGAAAGTTGTCTTGGGTATGACCGACGACCGGATCCTCATCTGATGATAACCCAATTGAAGGTCCATCTTGAAGAACACACAAGCTCCCTTCAGCTGATCAAAGAAATCATCAATCCTTGGCAGCAGGTACTTGTTCTTGATGGTTACTTCGTTGAGGGCTCGATAGTCCACACACATCCTCTGTGTCACATCCTTCTTGTCCACGAACAGCACTGGTGCTCCCCATGGTGAAGCACTAGGACGAATATACCCCTTGGCTAGCAAGGAGCTTAATTCTTCCTTCACTTTCTCCAGCTCCTTCACTCCCATTCTATATGGTCTTTTAGCTATAGGTGCAGTGCCAGGTTTATGTTCAATAATGAATTCAACTTCATGATTCGGGGCATACCTGGCAATTCCTCGAGGAACACATCCGGGAACTTGCTCACCACCCTGATGTCGGCGGGAGCTGCACCATCAGCTTGATTGACTTGATTAAGCTCCAATGGACTGGCTGCCTGGTACTCCACCTTATCTCTGGACGCTGTCGTCAGTTGTACAGTCCTCCTGGCGCACTGGATCACTGCATCATATCTGGCTAGCCAACTCATACCCAGAATCAGGTCAAAACCAATAGACTCCAGGACGATCGGGCGGGCCTCGAAGTCTACCCCCCTTATGGTGACAGTAACATGGGGACAGCATAGAGTGGCGCGCTATTCCCCTCCTGGTGAGCTAACTAGCATAGCATTCTTCATGGGCAGTAATGCCACTAAGTTCTTTTTCACAAAAGCAGCAGATATGAAAGCATCTGAAGCTCCAGAATCGAACAAAATAGTCGCGGGGGTGGAGTTGATAGGGAACGTACCCACTACCACATCAGTAGCTCCCTCAACGGTCTCCGCCCCAGTGTGGTTGAGCTTTCCTCTGGCGGGGTTCTGTGGAGCACGATTGCCCTGGCTCTGCTGCTGATTCTACGGTACACCAACCCTCTGATTGTTGTTCTGGCCGGCGGCGTTATGGACTCTACGAGGACAGGCGTTGGCATAGTGCCCTGGCTCGCCAGAATGGAAGCACTTCTGCCCCCTGGTGCATTGCCGGCTGGGGCGGGGCGCTGAACTGGCTGCACCTGGTTGCGCTAAACCGGGGCATTCTGCAGCTGGTTCTGGAAACGCTGCTGCTGTGGTGCCCGGGGGTACTGGGGGCGCTGCTGGTACTGGCCACGGTTGAGCAGGCCGGGCTGGCTCTGGAAGCGCTGCTGGCTCCCCATCTGCTGATTGCCCTGAGGAGGAATGAAACGGGCGCGACTGCTGCTCCCTATCTGCTGGCCCTGGAACTTCCTCTTCTTCTCCTCCATCTCACGGCGCTTGTGTTCCAGCATCAAAGTACCATCCACCAGTTCCTGGAAGTTGGGGAACCTGGTAGACATTAGCTGGTACTCCAGTGCATCCTGCAAGCCGTCACGGAACCTAGATTGCTTCTTCTTGTCGGTGTCCACATCCTCCGGAGCATAGCAGGCCAACTCGATAAACCTGTCACGATAAGCGGTGACAGTCATCCCTTCTTGCTTCAGTGCCAGGAACTCCTTCTTCAGGGTCATCAGAGCTTCTGGCACATGGTGGGAGTGGAAGCTGCTGTGGAACTCCTGCCAGGTGATCTGAGTACGGTTGACGTGAGCGTACGGGTACGAGTCCCACCAGTCCAAAGCCGGTCCCTAGAGCTGTCCTCCGGCGTACAACACCTTCTCCCGGTCGTTGAACTGCGCGATGTCGAGCTGCCTCTCCACCGCCTTGAGCCAATTATCAGCCTGCAGGGGGTCGGTGGCCTTGCTAAAGGTAGGAGGACGTCCCTTTAGGAATTCACCCCTCTTGTCACGGGGCGGCATGTTGTGCTGCAGCAGGTTCTGCTGGTTCTGCTGCATCATCGCCATCGTCTGAGCCATCTGCTGCATCAGCTGGGTCTGCATGAGCATCATCTGCTCAATGGTGGGTGGTGGTGGCAGCAGTCCGCTGGCACCGGGGTTGCTCCTTGTGTTCACCATCTATCATCAATAAATAATTCACATAAAAACTCCAATGACTTCAGATATTTTCTAACTGGTTAGGGTGGAGGGTTTGATTGAAAAAGAGCAAGAGAAATGAATACCCCCTCTATTTAATCACTAAAGTCGTTAAACCTTAGTCCTGCATCTAGATGGTAGTAGACTTGCGTCTACGCCCATCGCAATCATTACAAAAATCCAAATCAAGCATAAGCATAATGACAATCATTTCAAGCACCTAAGACATGATTCACACAAGACTCGACTAGATTTGAGTTTTGAAAAAGTGAATCTAGACGACATATAACACATAATCATGATGGTCTCCTAAGGTTTATTCAACCGTTCTAACTAGGCTGCGACCCTACAATCGGCACGGTTCTGATACCAATCTGTCACACCCAGATTTTCACAAAAACCCGAATGCGGCCATATGTGTGCCCAGGAAGTCATAGTACACATATAGCGAACAAATATGATAAACAAAGAACATATGCTAGAATAAATTCTTCATTAAATAAAGTTTTACATCAGAGTGGTTCATAAATGAACTAAACAATAACAACGGAAGACTAATAAACTCTCAACTAATGGAGCCGCAATCCACAGGGACTCTGATTGGGAGATCACAACTCAGTAGTACGGTAAATCTTTGGGAAACTCAGCAGCAGACTCGTGCCTAGCCCAATCTGTTTACCCATCCGAGATTTTGTTGAATAAAAATGACAAGTGTAAGTAAACAATTACGTAGCAAGTATAGCATGGGTATGAAGGCTTTAAATAGGCTAAACATGGCTTAACTGCATTAGCATTTTTAGTTGGTTCATTTTAACATTAACCAAATTACTACAAGTGAATGAAACCCAGCTGTAACCCTATTAATAAAGTATAAGTGACATTAAACATAAATAAACATCATCTTCTAATAAAAAAGGATCCAAGCCGCTCGTGACCCTGAGCAAGGCTATCATGATAGATTTACACTCTACAGAGGTTTCGCCCTTTACTCACCAGTCGCGTAAAAGTTCAAAAGAACTTTGCAGCCAACCACACACATCAACACTTCCGAGGTGTGATTGCATAGGGACACTACGAGGCTTTTCACAAGACACATTAACAAGACAGTGGCCGCTAAGGTACAATAAGGTGTTGAGACTCTAGGAACCGAGATTGACTGACCCTTAGGGCGCAACGTGAGGGGGTCAATGGCGTCCAAGCGCTGGCAACTCATGCCAACAACAAAAATAAAGAACACAACATGCGGAGCTCCCGTACCACAGGGGCTCCCAACACGGGACTAGGTCTAAGGAGACCTAGCCGACGGGGCTACCGTCCTCGGTGGAATCAAGAAACACCCCGTGCCTTACTTCCCCTAACGCCGTCGGCCACTCCGGTAACCACTGGCAAGCTAGAGACGTACAAGTTACTTGACCAAGACCAGGGCCATAATAGTTCTAGTGGTGGCGACAGGCTCCTGGGTTGCCGCTTTAAGAATCAGACCTTAGGGAGAGACACTAGAGCAAAGCACACAACACATGCTCTAGTTTCCTAAACCATGTTGCTAAAAAGCAAGTTTTATCATTAATATTGAAGTGAACCATTATGTCAAAATTAACAATTAAATAATAGTGACAGTAGCTGCGCATAGCAAAGATTCTACCCATATGCAATAATCGCAAGGTAATAAGGACAGGAGTATACAAACTAGGTACAACCTTAATAGGACACCAATTTAGACACATGCATATGAAAGTAAATGAATGTAAAAAGTGTGTTTAGGTAGCAAGGATTGTCTGTGCTATAACTTGCCTTCCTCAAAAGGCTGCTGCTACTGCTGCCGCGAGTCCTGCTCCAGAAAGTCCTCGTACTCGAAGTCCAAAGCGTACGGCTCACCGACTGGACACAAATCACTATACAAACGAGAACGCAAACCAATACATACAAAAAAATAATAATATATTAGAACAGTACACCAAACAATAGGAACAGTAAAAATAAAGGTTCTAGAAATATTCTATGCTTCACTACAAACACATGAGCGCGAAAATCACACTAATCGGAGCTAAAACGAAAAAGATATGGTGTTTCTAAGTTGCACGGACCTGCTGGCAAGTTTTTAAAAGTTCCAGGGGCTAGTTTGTGAAAAACCAGGGACCTATGTGCAATTTCGTATAAAAAATGTTGGGCTTACGCGTAAAAATACAGGAGCTGGACCGCGGGTTCTATTTTTCAAAAGTGTAGGGGCCTAAACGTGAATAAAGGACCAGGTTGTAAATACTTTTTCAACATGAGTGGACGGCGGGTTGATTAATAGAGAATGGAGGGGTTCTTTTGCAAAAACACCAGGGCTGACTGGTATGAGGGGGGTTTGACTTGGGGACGTTCCTGATCTGGGCCGTTGGATGCCGATCCGAAGGCCCAGATCAGAGCGGGGAGAGAGGGCGGCCAGGGAAACAGGTGGGCGGCGGCGCCGCCGGTTCTCGCGGCGGCCCCTCGCCGGAGCGACGCCGATCTTGCGCTAGGGGATGCCAAGGGCTTTGGGACTTGGTCCTACGGAACCAGGGCGATGCGGCGAACTCACCCAGGTGGTCCAAGTCATCGGTGGAGCGGCGAAGACGGAGGCCGACGCGATGGGGTGGCTCCGGCGGCTCTGCGCAAGTCCGGTGAGTAATTAAGCTCGGTTTAGAGGGAAAAAGAGGGCTCGGGTAGCTCGGTTACATCCTAGAGGAGCTCCTGGGCAGGCTCAAGTCGAGCAGAGAGCAATGGTGGCGGAGCTCGTCGTTGGCGGCCGGCGAGAAGGGCGTTGAGCGAGGGAGGAGAGATTGCTGGGGCTTCGAGGGTTCCAGGGTAGCTTGGTGGCATCCTAGGCCTGTAGCGGTGCTACTTTTATAGCTCGGGGGGGAGGCATGGGTGTGCGCGCCACGCCCGCGGATTGGGGCGTCGAAGAGGGAGTTTCCATGGGGGGAAACTCCTTCTTTGTGGGGAGCGGCGCCCAGAAGAAAAGGGATCACGATGGGGGAAGGGAAGGCGGCTCGGGAAGCTTCGGAGAAGCTGCAGGGGTCCACGGGCGTGGGAAAGGCGGCAGGCCGGGCAGCGTGATTCGTGCCGGGGAGAGAGGTGGCTTGGGCGAGAGGTAGGAGGAGAGCCCGACAGGTGGGGCCCCCCTGTCGGCGGGAGAGAGAGTGAGAGAAGGGAAGGGGGGCGCTGGCTGCGCCGGTTGTTCGGCCCAGGAGCGGGGCGCGCGGTTGAAGCTGTTGGGCCGGCTCGGGTAAAGGTTGAAAGGATCAACACTAGGCCTAGAGGGGGGGTGAATAGGCCCTGTAAAAATTTCTGCAAAATTGCTCTGAAAACTGTCAGACGTTGGATGATCCGACGCAGTCTCGGATCTTCCGACCCCCGGAAGATCCGACACTGTGTAGGATCTTCCGACGGGATAAAAAACTTTACTTCGTAATTTGAGTTCTAGAACACTTTTTAGAGATTCTACTTGAATAGAAGTGTGATAATAAGTGTATAGAGCCTTCTAGATATGATCAATGCAATAGAATAACAACAAGCAAGTAGATCGGATCAAATCAAGCAAATCCAACAATAAAACAAATGAGCACAAGGAGACAATGGATTTACATCCGAAGTTCACTCCACAAAGGAGCTACGTCTCCGTTGAGAAGCTCACAAAGAGCCGGGCAATCACACTAGCCCCAAGTCTCCCTCAATCAACCACAAAGGAAGATTGAATCACTTACTATGGACTCTCACAAAGAGAGGGGTAATACAAACTTCCGGGGCTCAACCACAAAGGAATGGGAGCTCACCGGCACCTCTAACCGTCTAGGAGCAAAGCTCCAAGAATAACAAACGCGAATCGATGAATCAAAGTTGCTTCAATTGCTTCAAGAGATGAACAAGTGAGGGCCCAAGGTTAGCACATGCTTCACACCTTCAATCCTCTCTCTCACTCAAACCCTAGATGAATCCTTGCAAGAATCAAGCTTGGGAAGGAGTAGAGGAGTGAAATGAATGCTCAAGTGGGTGCTTGTCACGAGTTAGGTCAGTGGAGGCAGCAACAATGAATGAGGGGGGGTGAGGGGGTATATATACCAACCCCCCAAAATGTGACCGTTATGTGTTCTGCGAAGGGGTATCGGATCTTCCGACCATGAGTCGGATCTTCCGAAGAATGACAGATTAGTGTTAGAAAACCCCAGACAAATTCCAGGCATCGGATCTTCCGACATAGAGTCGGATCTTCCGATGAGGGCCGGAACTTCCGGCAAATGACAGAACATAGCAAGAAAGCCCTCAGAACGGTTCCAGGCGTCGGATCTTTCGACACCTTGTCAGATCTTCCGACAAGCGTCGGATCTTCCGTCCCCGGAACAAATCCAAACCGAACTTTTCGCCATCTTGAAGATCGGTTGAACAATCCTTCGGTTGAACTTCAAAATCGCCGCACAGGTGGAGTGTGAGTGAGAGGAAGCAATTGGGAAGAGAATGGAATGAATAGAGGAAGTAACGGTTCATGCCAGATATTTATACTCGCGAGCAGGCTGGAAGATCCGACGCACAGTCGGAAGATCCGACCCTGGAGAAAGTAACCAGAAATTCCAGCGGAAGTTCCGGCCTTTCCCAGGTCCGAAAGATCCGACTGACCGTCAGAAGATCCGACCACCGGAAGTTCCGAAAGAAAACTGATAGAGAACGAAGCGAGACAGAGCTGTCCGAAACTTCATTGGGTAAGATCCGATGGTGTGTCGGAAGATCCCGGATTTCAGAAAACAGATTTGATAAGGATTTTCGAGATGAGATTTGATGGAAGATTTTTAGAGATATTGCCTATGGACATGTAAGACCCTTGACTCAAAGAGATCAGCCACAATCATCAACACATAACTATGATCTTTTGAGACAAGGAATGATCTACCGATCACAAGATCCAAAGATTTTTTTTTGAAAAACTCACACAAGAAGGATAAAAACAGTTTTTCTTCTAGACTATGCAACAAACAACTTGTGTATGCAACAAGTCAAGCCAAGTTACGAGAATCCAAGATATTTAGCTCACTCCTCAAAGAACAAAACCTTTGCTCATCAAGAGGCTTGGTGAAGATATCGGCTAGTTGTTTATCGGTTCCTACATGGCTTAGAACGATATCTCCTTTGGCTTCATGATCTCTAAGGAAGTGATGTCTAATGTCAATGTGTTTGGTTCTTGAGTGTTGAACGGGATTGTTTGCTAGTTTAATGGCACTCTCATTGTCGCACAAGAGAGGGATATTTTTGTACTCACATCCAAAGTCACTCAAGGTTTGCCTCATCCAAAGTAGTTGAGCACAACAAGCACCGGCTGCAACATACTCGGCCTCGGCGGTGGATAGCGCAACGGAATTTTGTTTCTTAGAACTCCAAGACACCAAAGACCTACCAAGAAATTGGCAAGTCCCCGTTGTACTCTTTCGATCTACCTTGCAACCGGCATAGTCCGAATCAGAATAGCCAAGTAAATCAAAAGTGGAGCCTTTGGGATACCATAAGCCAAGGTTCGGAGTATGCACTAGATATCTAAAGATTCTCTTAACAGCCATTAGATGACATTCCTTTGGATTGGCTTGAAATCTTGCACACATGCACACGCTAAGCATTATATCGGGCCTAGATGCACAAAGGTAAAGTAGAGATCCAATCATGGAGCGATATACCTTTTGATCGACCGATTTTCCTTCTTCATTGAGATCAAGATGACCATTCACGGGCATTGGAGTCTTGATGGGTTTAGCATTGGCCAAATCAAACTTCTTGAGCATATCACTTGTATACTTTGTTTGACATATGAAAGTTCCATGCTTCAATTGCTTGATTTGAAAACCAAGAAAGAATTTCAATTCTCCCATCATTGACATCTCAAATCTCTTGGTCATTATCCTACTATACTCTTCACAAAACTTTTCATTAGTAGAACCAAAGATAATATTGTCAACATAAATTTGACACAAATAAATCTTTGTCTATTTTTTGAGTGAAAAGAGTAGAATCCGCTTTGCCCATTACAAAGCCATTTTTGAGAAGAAATTCCTTAAGGCATTCATACCATGCTCTTGGGGCTTGCTTGAGCCCATAGAGCGCCTTATGGAGCTTGTAGACGTAGTCGGGATGCTTGGGATCTTCAAATCTCGGTGGTTGCTCCACATATACCAACTCGGAGAGAGGTCCATTCAAGAATGCACTCTTCACATCCATTTGATATAGCTTGAAGTTGTGATGTGAGGCGTAGGCTAGTAGAATATGAATTGATTCAAGCCTTGCCACCGGAGCATAAGTTTCACCAAAGTCAAGACCTTCAATTTGAGTGAAACCTTGAGCAACCAATCTTGCCTTGTTTCTTGTGACAATCCCACTTTCATCTTGCTTGTTCCGGAAAACCCACTTGGTGCCAATGACATTTTGCTTGGGTCTTGGGACCAATTCCCAAACTTCGTTTCTTGTGAAGTTGTTTAACTCTTCTTGCATTGCAATGACCCAATCCGCATCACCAAGAGCTTCTTCCACCTTGAGAGGCTCCAAAGAGGAAACAAACGAGTAACATCCACAAAAATTTGCTAGATGAGAACGAGTGGTTACCCCTCTTTGGATGCTCCCTAGAATGTTATCAATGGGATGATCCCGTTGAACGCTTTGATGAACTCTTGGGTGTGGAAATGTTGATTGACGTTGAATAGGTCCATCATCATCTTCTTCATTGTGAGACTTTTCACCTTGAGTTTCATCACCTTGAACTCCTCCTTGATCGTTGCCATGATCATGATTGACACCATGATCTTGAACTTGATCTTGCGAAGAGCTTGGTGGTTCCACTCTTGTTGATGGATCAATGTTAAATGTGATTTCCGAGACTTGGTCTTGTTCCTCATCTTCTACTTGGGTCTCTTGAGGCTTCACTTCACCCAAACTCATTTTCTTGATAGCTTGACTTGGTGGCTCTTCATCTACAAGGTTATTCACAACTTGCTCTACTTGAGATCCGTTTGATTCATCAAATTTCACGTCTACCGTGATCTCAACACAACCGGTGGTTTTGTTGAAGACACAATAAGCGTGTTCGTTAGTACCATAACCAAGTAGAAAATCTTCATCAACCTTGGGTGCAAACTTGGAGCTTTTGGTTTTCTTGTTAAGAATGTAACATTTGCAACCAAAAACTCGAAAGTAGTGCACTTTTGGTTTGTTACCGGTGAGGATCTCGTACGGAGTCTTGCCCAAGTACTTTTGAAGATAGAGACGATTAGTGGCATGTCAAGCCGTATTGATCGCCTCGGCCCAAAAGATATCCGGAGTGTTGTATTCATCAAGCATGGTCCTGGCCATTTCAATCAAGGTCCGGTTCTTTCTCTCAACAATGCCATTTTGTTGAGGTGTGTATGGAGCGAAGAGCTCATGCTTGATGCCCTCTTCATCAAGGAATTCCTCAACATTGAGATTCTTGAATTCCGTCCCATTGTCACTTCTTATTCTCTTGACTTTCAACTCAAACTCATTTTGAGCTCTTCTAACGAACTTCTTGATAACCCCTTGAGCTTCACTCTTGTCTTGTAGGAAGAAAACCCAAGTGAATCGAGAAAAATCATCCACAATGACAAGTCGATACTTGTTCCCACCAATGCTTATATAAGCAATTGGCCCAAATAAATCCATGTGAAGCAATTTCAAGGGTCTTGAGCTAGTCAATATGTTTGTGGGTGGATGAGGAGCTCCAACTTGCTTTCCGGCTTGACAAGCACTACACAATCTATCTTTCTCAAAGACAACATTTGTTAATCCTAGAATGTGTTCATCCTTTTGAAGTTTGGCCAAGTTCCTCATCCCAACGTGAGCTAGCCGGCGATGCCAAAGCCAACCCAAGCTAGATTTTGCTACTAAACAAGTCTTCGGTTCCACTTTATTTGTTGTGAAATCAACTAAATAAAGTTTTCCCTTAAGTTGACCCGTAAAAGCAATAGAGGAATCCTCCCTTCTAAGGATGCTCACACCCTCATTAGTAAAGAGACAATTGTAGCCTTTTTCACAAAGTTGTGATACAGACAACAAATTGTACCCTAGAGAATCAACTAGATAAACATTTGAAAGAGATGAGTCTTGTGATATAGCAACTTCACCTTGACCAATCACATCACCATGGTTATTGTCACCAAACGTGATCTTTTCTGTAGGCGAGTCATATTCTTTCAATTTAGCAAACATGTTCTTCTCTCCGGTCATATGATTTGAACATCCACTATCAAGCAACCATGAGGATCCACCGGAGATATATGCCTACAAAACAAGTTTAAGCTTTGAATTTAGGTACCCAAAAGAGATTGGGTCCTTGAGTGTTAGCTTTTGAAATCTTAGGCACCCAAACACTCCTCATCATCTTCTTTGCATGAGCACCCACATACTTTACCACTATCTTCCCATTGTGATCCCACACAACCGTGTAGTCAATGGTGTAGTTGGGAGATGGCTTATGCTCAATGCTCTTTTCTTCTTTCTTGATCTTGGTTGAGCTCTTGACATTGTTGGTTATTGCCTCAACCTTAGGCTTGTCTTCTATGGTGTTCACAATCACACCATGAGCAATGTTCATCAAGTCTCCAAGGTTTGCACCCTTGGTGAACATTGGTACTTCATGACCTCTCAACATTCTTGTAGCATTTGCTTTTCCTCCTCTAGTGAATCCGAGCCCATCCTTGATACTAGGATATCTTCCGGCTTTATATGCCGGATGGCTCTCAAATTCACTCTTACCTTTGGCCTTTCCTTTGCCAATTGTCTTGGTCAATTCTTGAATCTTTGCATCTTTAGCTTTGACTTTCTCTTCTAGTTTTGAAAGGTTAGTGGCACAAGCATTTATATCAAACTTATAGCATCTTGAGCAACCTTCACTAGTAGAGACATTTGAGTCAAGAATTGTCTTAGAGTTAATCATAGTGCTTTCCCAAAGAGCGTTAAAGTTGACTTCTAGATCTTTATATTTGACCTCTAGGCTTGAATGCCTTTCTTGAAGCTCACTCTGTACATTCTTTAGGTTGGCAAGAGAATCATTTGCCAAGGACAATTCCTTAGACATCTTCTCACAAGAGTCATTGGCAAGTGACAAGTCACAAGTCAATTTCTCCACCATGATCTTCTCCTCAACTAGAGTTTCTTCAAGAGCAAGGTTTCTCTCCTTTTCAAGAATGAGCAATTCTTCTTGCCTATCAAGAGACTCTTTTCTTTTTCTCCAATTTCTCTACTAGTTTTTTAATTTGTTTATAGCCTTCTTTGCCAAACTTGTTTATCATGTTCTTTTCATGTTCGGCTTCCTCTTCATCTAGATCATTTTCTACATTCCTAGATGTCAAGACGGTGGATGAGATGGATGGGGTGATGTTTAATACCTTAGTCCCTTGGGCCATGAGGCAAATGGGAGCTTCATCATCACTATCTTGATAGTTGTTGAAGAGTCTAGATGTTGATGTAGGGACTTGAATGGCAAGAGTTGCCACTTCTTCATCATCGGAGTTATCACTCGAAGAATCCCACCCTTGACCAACATGAGCACTTCCAAACTTCTTCTTGTACTCTTGACTCTTCTCTTTGTATCTCTTGTCCTTGTCAAAGTGCTTCTCCTTCGACTTCTTGTCTTCTTTGTCATTTTTCTTGCGGGGGCAGTCGGCAATGTAATGCCCTTTCTCCCCACACTCGTAGCATCTTCTTTGAGACATGGAACTATTGTCGCCCTTGTTCTTCATGAACCTCTTAAAGTTCTTCACCATCATGGCGGTTTCTTCATCGGTGCTATCACCATCACTTGAGTCTTCTTTCTTCTTGGAATTGGAAGTCTTTTCAATTGACTCAACCTTCTTGCTTGGTTCGGCTTTGAGAGCAATGATTTTCACTTCGGTTGGTTCTGTCGATCTAGTTACATCCAAGTTGTTCATTTCATGATATTGTAATTTGTTGAACAACTCCATTGGCAGCATCTTCTTGAACTTGCCCTTCTCCCTAATCATGGTGGCAAGCATTGCGTTCTTTGGTGCATATGCCCTAAGCATCTTCTTGGTCACTTTGTGCTCATCCCAATCTTTGCTACCTAGCATTCGTATCTCGGTGACAAGTAGCTTCAACCGATCATACATCTCTTGAAGAGTCTCATCCTTCTTCATGACAAAGGCTTCTAGTTCTCTTTGTAGAAGATCAATCTTGCCTTCCTTGACCACATCCGTCCCTTCATGAGACAATTGAAGAGTGTCCCAAAGATCCTTTGCAATCTCAATTCCTCTAATCTTGTTGTACTCATAGGGACTAAGAGCACTTCTAAGAACCATCACGACTGGAGAGTTGCGGAAGAAATCATACTCTTGTTCACGACTTGGCTTGGCGTCTTTGTCAACACCTATATTCACAACAGTCCAAAGAGAGGGGTGAAGACCATATAAATACATTTTCATATCATCACTCCAACGAGCATAGTCGACCCCATTGAATTTGGGAACTTTGCCCATTGGAACCGATGAGAAATTAAGACTAGTTGGATCAAGAGATTTGTTAGAAGATGATGTCTCATATTTATGAGACACGGAGTGGAGTCCATCGAACACTTCTTTTTCCTTTAGCTTCTTCTTGAGAAGCTTTTGAGCCTTCCTTTCGGCCTTTTCTTGAATTTTCTTCTTCATCTTATCCTTTCTCTTCTTTTTCTTTCCTTCTTCATCCAAGATTTCATCAATGTCGCTGATGATAATATCATCATCACTTGAGCTTGAATCAATGAACAATGATCGATCATCCTTGGAAGCGGAAGCACCAACACCGGAGTTGTCCCCCTTGTCGGACATAGTGTTTTTCCCTTAGTGGTTAAGCCTAAATCAAGGGATTAGGCTCTGATACCAATTGAAAGTATCAACACTAGGCCTAGAGGGGGGGGTGAATAGGCCCTGTAAAAAGTTCTGCAAAATTGCTCTGAAAACTGTCAGACATCGGATGATCCGACGCAGTCTCGGATCTTCCGACCCCCGGAAGATCCGACACTGTGTAGGATCTTCCGACGGGATAAAAAACTTTACTTCGTAATTTGAGTTCTAGAACACTTTTCAAAGATTTTACTTGAATAGAAGTGTGATAATAAGTGTATAGAGCCTTCTAGATATGATCAATGCAATAGAATAACAACAAGCAAGTAGATCGGATCAAATCAAGCAAATCCAACAATAAAACAAATGAGCACAAGGAGACAATGGATTTACATCCGAAGTTCACTCCACAAAGGAGCTACGTCTCCGTTGAGAAGCTCACAAAGAGCCGGGCTATCACACTAGCCCCAAGTCTCCCTCAATCAACCACAAAGGAAGATTGAATCACTTACTATTGACTCTCACAAAGAGAGGGGTAATACAAACTTCCGGGGCTACACCACAAAGGAATGGGAGCTCACCGGCACCTCTAACCATCTAGGAGCAAAGCTCCAAGAGTAACAAACGCGATTCGACGAATCAAAGTTGCTTCAATTGCTTCAAGAGATGAACAAGTGAGGGCCCAAGGTTAGCACAAGCTTCACACCTTCAATCTTCTCTCTCACTCAAACCCTAGATGAATCCTTGCAAGAATCAAGCTTGGGAAGGTGTAGAGGAGTGAAATGAATGCTCAAGTGGGTGCTTGTCACGAGTTAGGTCAGTGGAGGCAGCAGCAATGAATGAGGGGGGTGAGGGGGTATATATACCAACCCCCCAAAATGTGACCGTTATGTGTTCTGTGAAGGGGTATCAGATCTTCCGATCACGCGTCGGATCTTCCGAAGAATGACAGATTAGTGTTAGAAAACCCCAGACAAATTCCAGGCATCGGATCTTCCGACATAGAGTCGGATCTTCCGATGAGGGCCGGAACTTCCGGCAAATGACAGAACATAGCAAGAAATCCCTCAGAACAGTTCTAGGCGTCGGATCTTCCGACACCCTATCGGATCTTCCGACAGGCGTCGGATCTTCCGGCCCCGGAACAAATCCAAACCGAGCTGGCCAGAACTTCCGGTCGGATCTTCCGGCCAGGGGTCGGAACATGCATGTGACACACAGAAAAGACTGAAATCTGGCTAAGTCTAGGAAGATCCAACACAGTGTAGGATCTTCCGATGGGAAACAACCCGAAACCGAGCCAGCCGGAACTTCCGGTCGGATCTTCCGGCCTAAGTTCCGACCAAGCAGACAACATGTGAATGTGACTTTGTGTGTCTCTCAAGTGGATTTTCATCTCAATCATAACACTTAAAACAACTAGAATTTGTCGAACACGTCCCCCTTGATAGTACGGTGGTCCTATACTCAAATTCAAACCGAAAATCAAATTAAATTCTTCGATCGAGTCCACCACCATAAGAAATCGAATTGGGGACCTTCTTTTCACATTTCTTTTCTTTTCTTTCATTTTATTTCTGCACAACTCATTCAAAGCATTATATCCAAATTTCTATTGTCATTAATCACCAAAATAGATTAAGTGCCTAGATGTACTTTCAAAGGTCCCAGGTGGGGAAGGAAGGGGAGCTGGGCCGGGGAAAAAGAGGAGGGGGCTGGGTTGAGCTCGGGGAAAAGTAGAGGGTGCAAATGTGGATCAGGGAGAAAGCCTAGGGAGCAAAAGTGAACTCGGCTTGAATTAACTTTTCTAGGGATCAAGCAAATGTAAATTAAATTTGAATTTAAACAGAATTTAAATTCCAATTTAACTTACTATCAAACAAAACACAATGCAGCAGCATGAATGCAACAAAAATATTTCTCCAACTTATATTTGATTTTAATGTTCATAAATAACTCATTTAACCTATATTAATTATGAACAATTAAATAAAAATCCAATTAATTACTAAAAATTTTAAATAGGCAATTTTTGGGTGTTATAGACGGGTGGTACGACTGAGGTTGTGCGGTATGCTTAAGGATGCATGTGGAGAGTGTGGACCCAGTTGGTTTTAGCTACCGTTTCGTAGCTGTTTCTTATTGTCGATTTAGCCCAGAGGGCTTGTACCAGACCGCTATGTTATTTATGTCATGTTTTGGATCTTTTATCGATGTATGGATGTAATATTCGACTGAGATGAGTTCTGTACGAGATAGCTGCTATTCCTGGGACTATCTCGAGGGTACAGGGAGTCAGATTCCCGTAATTGAGAATCCGGTTCGTTTCAGGGGGCGCGTTACGGGCCAGCTGGGCCGGGAAAGCAAGATAGGCTGAAGGTTCGAGGCTGGGCCGAGTGAAGGATGGGGAAGCTTGCTGGGCCGAAGGGGAGCAGTAGGGCGCGGGGGAGAGCGGGGGGCGAGCGCTGGGCCTTGGGCCGTCGCGGGGGCGAGCTGGGCTGTGGGAGGAAGGAAGGGAGGTGGGCCATGCCTTCGGGACTGGGCCGGGGAGAAGCTGGGCCACACGTGGGGAAAGGAGGGAGGTGGGCTGGCTCAGGAGAAAGAAATGAGGGGCAAAGTCTAACCGAGGAGAAAGATCAGGGGGCAAAATCAAACTCCCTGATCAGGGGGCTTAAACAACTATTCTAGACCTCAAACAGATGCAATTCAAACTCAATTTTAAATTAGATTTAAAATCTTGTTTGAACAACACACAAACAGAGCTCAATGCAACAACATGAATGCATCACAACATTATTTTAATTATAGAAATAAAATTTTCCTACACTAAATTCCCTGTAAATTAAATAAGGCTTGAAAAATTTTAGAAAATTGAGAAAATTATTGCATTAATTATGCTAACAAATCACATCCTAAAATCCAAAATTTTTGGGGTGTGACAAACTACCCCCCTTAAACTGAATCTCGTCCCGTGATTCGCAAAGAATAGGAGCAAGGAGGAGACGGAACATTAGGGTTCTAAAAACAGAGATCTTCTGGAGTTGGATCACCATGCTTCTTCATCTTCTGTGTTGATATAGTTGCGAAGCTTCTGCTCCAAATCTTCTTTAGCTTCGTTTCTTCATTATGATGACCGCCTTCTGTCTTCCTTCTTGATGTTCTTCATTTGATTTATTAGGAAAAGATAGCAAAAAGAGAAGGACATAGGGGGAAAACAGAGAGATCCCAACTACGCAATCATTACAAATATCCAAATCACGCATAAGCATATTGACAAGCAAATCAAGCACCTAAAGACATGATTCACACAAGACTTGACAGCACTGGTTTTGAAAATCGTAGCTAAACGATTCATAACTCAAAATGATGGTGGTCTCGTAAGGTTTTATCAACCGTTCTAACTAAGCTGCAATCCTACAGTCAGCACGGCTCTGATACCAATCTATCACACCCGGATTTACACAGAAACCCGAATGCGGCCATATGTGTGCCCAGGAAGTCATAGTACACATATAGCAAACAAATATGATAAACAGAGAACACATGCTTGAATAAATACTCGAATAAATAGAGTTTTACATAAGAGTGCAACATAAATAAACTGGGAGAATGACTCTCAACTAAGCGTAGCCGCAATCCACGGGGACTTTGACTGGGAGAATGCAACTCAGTAGTACAAAAGATCTTCTGGAAACTCAGCAGTAGACTAATGCACAGCCTAATCTGTTACCCATCCGGGATTTTGTTGAATAAATAGCAAGTGTAAGTAAAACAATTACTTAGCAAGTATAGCACGGGTGTATAAAGGCTCAAAAGTAGGCTAGACTTGGCTCAACTGCATTAGCACTTTTAGTTGGTTCATTTTAACATTATCCAAGTTACTACAAGTGTATAGATCCCAGTTGCAACCCAATTAATAAGGTATAAGTGACATTAAGCATAATTAAACATCATCTTCTAATAAAAAAGGATCCAGGCCGCTCGTGACCCTGAGCAAGGCTATAATGATAGATTATACACTCTGTAGAAGTTTCGCCCTTTACCCACCAGTCGCGTAAAAGCTCAAACAAACTTTAAACCCAACCATGCCGAGGTCGCCAAACCACTTAAACCACACTTCCCAGGTGTGATCCCATAGGGACGCTACGAGGCTTTTCACAAGACACCCTAACAAGACAGTAGTAGCTGGGGTACTACAAGGCGGTGAGACCCTAGGCACCGAGATCGACTTACGCTTACGGAGTCACACCATAAGGGGGTCGATGGCATCCGGAGCGTGGGCATCACACCCAACAATGCGAAACGTGCGGAGTTCCCCATCGCAGGGACTCCCAACATGGGACTGTGCCTAATGAGACATAGCCGACAGATCACCCGTCCTCGGTGGAATCAAGAAACACCCCGTACTTGCCTCCCACAACGACGTCGGCCCGTCGATAACTACTGCCAAGCTAGAGCCGTACAAGCTACTTGACCAAGACCAGAGCTATAATAGTTCTGGCGGGTGACAGGTTCCTGGGTTGCCACTTTAAGAACCGGACCTTACGGAGAGACACTAGAGCAAAGCACAAAGCATATGCTCTAGCTCCCTAAACCAAGTTGCTAAAAGACAAGTTTTAACATCATGTTAAAGTGAACCATTGAGTCAAAATTAATTAAACAGTGATGATAGTAGCTGCGCATAGCAAAAATTCTACCCATATGCATAAACCCGAGGTAATCAAAGGACAGGATAATCAAAACTAGGTACAACCTTAAAGGTACATCAAATTAGACACATGCATGTATGAAATAATTTATTACAAGTGAGTAGGTAGCAAGGATTGTCTGTGCTATAACTTGCCTTTATCCATAGTATAATCACTCATATTCTTCAGCTCTTGATCTTCAACCTCTTCTCCTCGATAGCACTCGAAACGCGTTCCTTCTAGTCGCAGCAATCATCGAGGCACATAAGTAGCTAAAGAAGACAAACAATATACAACTAAGAACAATACACCAATCAAAAGAAAAGGCTTTACAAGAACACACTAAAGGATTGGGGTTGGTTCTATGGTCACGTGGGCGTAAGAATCGCTGAAAACGAAGTTACGGTTGAAAAGATACAACTATCGGAAGATTTAAATTATAAAAGAAAATGAAAGACTACACACCTTATGTTATAATTAATTGAAATTATATTTCAATTTATAAAACCGAGGTGGAACCTAATCACATTTGATTTATAATTTTTTATGTATAAATTATATCAAATTAAACATTAACTTGAAATAAAACATGTGTGAGCATCTAATCGAATAATTTTATGAACCGTGTTGCATAAATCAATATTATAATCAAAAACACATTTATGTTAATATTAATCAATGTTAGCATTCATTTATGAAAAGCTGGAGTTTAACTCTAAATTGCTATTAATTAAAAAGAGCTCGGGTTAGATCTGATAAAAGGCTCGGGTTGGGTTTATGTGCAGAAGTTTAATTGTTCCAGGGGGTTTTCCGTGAAAGGCACAAGACTCATGAAATAGATCCAAACTTACGTGATTTCCCAGGGACCCAAACGCAAATTGGTCATCTCCTTCCTCGGGACAGCAGAGACGCTCGTCGGCGGTTCTGGTTCTCTGGCTCGGTTGTGTTCCAGTGTACGGGGAATTCGGGCGAAGCGCGCAATGGAGAGACATGTGGAGGTGCTCACCATCGGTGGGGACGTGTGGAGGCGGCCAGAATCGTGCCCACGACGGACGACATGGCCGGCGCAGGGGTGCTCACGTGGAGGAGAGCCTCCGGCGGCGGGGGTGGCGACGAGAACCGGTGGAGCAGGCACGGCTCGACGTAGGAAAGCTCGTCGTGGTGGCTATTTGCTCGATGGGGGCTCGTCGGAGGCGGATTGCGCGGGCGGAGATCGGCGGCGGTGACTTCATGGGGTGGGGCTGCTCCGGCGACAGGGCGATGACTTGAAGCGGCAACGACGCTCCGGCTCGGCGAGGGGAAGGTCTTGGCGGCCTCGATTTGAGCCGTCGGGCAGCGAACGCGGTGGGTTGTCGGTAATGGTGGGCGGCGGCGCTCGAAGATAACCAGTGGCTGTTGAGTTTGCGGCTGGTGATGATGCTGAGGGGTAGTGGTGGCCGGCGGCTTAAGTAGGGCCGATGGGAGGTGCAGGTGCGCTCGGAAGGCGGTGTGGCGCAAACACCGAGGCGGCTGGCACGCACGCCAAGGCAAGGGAGCGGGCGGCGCTGCGTGTCGCACACGGGAGCGGGGGGGGGGGGGGGGGGGGTGCAGTACGGGCCGGCTGGGCCGAACGAAGGATGGGGAAGCTTGCTGGGCCGAAGCGGAGTAGTGGGCCGCGGGGGAGAGTGGGGGGCGAGCGCTGGGCCTTGGGCGAGCGCGGGGGCGAGCTTTGCTGCGGGAGAAAGGAAGGAAGGTGGGCCACGGCTTCGGGACTGGGCCGGGGAGAAGCTGGGCCACGCGCGGGGAAAGGAGGGTGTTGACGTAAAATCCGCACCTCACGCCAAGCACACAGCAAGCCGAACAAGCTGGCTTCAAACGTGGCCCTGGCTTTTGAATCCGGAAGCGTGCCAGTCAGTTTGCCTGAAAACTAACAAAGGGAATAAAACGTTTAGATCAAAACCTGGAACGTGCCGGGTGAGACCAGACAGTTCCATATTTGCGGCATCGAAGCCAATCTTGAGAGACAAATAGCTACAGAGAAGCTATCTGTCGGCAGTTAAAACCTCATTCGGCAATCGGCAAGGTACGCAAGGAACGCACTGCCGAATGCATGACGTAAGCATGACGAAAGATCGGCTTTCAACCGAATGCACATTACAACACATACTCATAGCCGATTAACGAGAAACAGAGCATGATGGATAAATAAAAAGGGTGAAACATGATCATAAATTCGCAGTAAACAAAGAATGCATAGGCCGAAAGCAGCACCCGTCAAGCATGATAACAAAACAAGTTAATCCACCGCATGATACGACTTGTTTGTGACCACACCACTAATCAGATTAGATCAATCCACCGCATGATACAATCTAACCATGAAAAGCTAAAAGCATTCGATGTTTAGTTACGAACCCACAACACAGTCACGAATTTACATTAAAAACAAGAATGCATAGGCCGAAAGCAGCACCCGTCAAGCATGGCAACGAACGAGTTAATCCACCGCATGATACAACTCGTTTGAAGCCACACCACCAATCAGATTAGATCAATCCACCGCATGATACAATCTAATCGTGAAAGGCTAAAAGCATTCATTGTCCAATGCAAACCCATGAACACACGTTCACTCGTGAGAGCACTACCGAATACGGCTATTTAGCCGAATCGGGGTCCATGGCGAAGGAACAAGCCTAATCGGTAAAGATAAATCTATCAGATCGAATCGAATTCTAATCCACCGGATGATTAGCTCTAAGACGACCCAAAAACCTGCATCTACCGCATGATACCCGGTTCTGTCAAGATCTACACAATGCCGACAAGCTTGAACCCGCGACACGTAGCAACCTAGATCGGTTTCGGATTCGGCTATGAAGGGATGAATCGTCGTACCATAAAGCAAAGCCGATCCTAGCCGATCTAGATTGGGCAAAGGTGTGTTGCATGAATTAAGCACATAGTAAAAACGAAGCAACACGGGGTAACTTAATGAATCTGCTAGATCTTGCCGAAATCTAACAGAGCCGATAACTTGGTCCATACTAGATCTTAGCCCACCGCATGGCTCATGACCTAACAGAGGAACCTTCTTGAGACCACAACTTAAATCCACCGGATGATACTAAGCATGGTAACAAGACTACTTGCATCAAAGCTTAAATCCACCGCATGATACTAAGCATGATACAAGGTTGCCGGTACTTACGGAGGTCGACGGATCGATGACTCCTCTCGAAGAACTCGACGACTCGACTAAAGGACTCGATGTTGGCACGGGGCCGGTTTGTTGTATTGATTGGTTTCTATCCCTTTCTACAATTGCCATGGGTTTATATTTATACCCAGGTCTTGATACAACTCCTAGTCGGACACGACTTCAACACTTGTTTCTAAAAATAAATGACGAATCTTCGTGCCCATATTGCTTTCCTTGTTCGAACCGGCCTTTTCCTTATGTTGATCCACGTCATCATGTCTTCCCGAGTACTCTTTCCATACGATCAGCGCTTCTGCCGAATGACGACGTGTTCCCGACCGCAGAGCGTCTCCTGCCGAATGCTTCACCTTTGCCGAATGATAACGCGTTCCCGACCGCAGAGCGTCTCCTGCCGAATGCTCCAGCAAAGCCTCCTAGCCGAATGGTATCTTTCCACCAAATCTGGCCCACATGTCAGCTTCTTCCCGGTGCCAATTTTTGGTGTCAACACATGCCCCTTCGATTTCGGGATAAAGGTGATCTTTATTTCGGAATCGACCACAAGCACCAAACATTCTCAAGCCAACTCTACTCGACATCCGCCATTCTCCTTTGAATCCACGAGGCTTCCGCTCAGATCCGCACTCTAGGTCATCAGCGTTTCAAGACTCAACCTCTTCATGGCGAATCAAGATTTCGCACTTCAGGTAAACTTTAATCTCTCCAAGCTCATTCGACAATCTTTTCTTGATTCCTGTCTCAAATCTCTTTATCCTTTTCCATGCTTGACAGGCCCTAGCTGCCGAAATCCTCATCCCTGTTGAAGAGAAATCTCCATCGTATTTTCTCGGCCCTGTAGGGAACTCAGATCCCTCTGAATTCATCGCAGCCGAATCCCAAAGGATCCCGTTCAAGATCTCTCTGGCCAATCCTCACAAGTGGCAAGACACTTTCAAGAACTGGCCTCTGCCCCCGATTGCAGGCTGGAGGAATTGGTACAAGAGAATATCAGATGATAAAAGCCCCCAAACACAGAACTGGGATCGTCTGCGCATATCTCACTGCTTGGAGTTGTCATTGGCTGAAACACCCAAGAATGAGAACCTTCTGATTGCAGCTTGCCACTTCTGGTCCAATGGTGCCAACGCCTTTTTATTCGGTCATGGTCCAATGTCTCCCACCTTGGCCGATGTATATATGATGACTGGTCTGAACATAACAGAAACTGTTCGACCATATGACCACAAGGGCTCCTCCAAGCAGACAGGAGTCAAAACAGGGGTTGGATATAAAAGATACATCCAAAACTATATGTCTGATGGCCCCTTGACCGATGTAGAGTACAGGGCTTTCCTGAATATGTGGCTGTGCAGGTATGTCTTCTGTGGCAAAGCCAATGAGCCAACTCTGAACCACATCGTGATGGCTGAAGAACTGGCTGCTGGTAAACTCATCCCATTGGGAAAATACCTCCTGGGCAGCGTCTATCACATGCTTAATCAAACTACCCAATTGATGCACACCAACAAGAAAATACCTTGTGTGAATGGTCCTTGGTGGTTTGTCCAGATGTGGCTACAACTGTACATGCATCAGATTATTGCCATTGATCTCAACAGCAGAGAATTCCCTTCCATCAACTATGCAGAGGGAGAGATCAAGAAGACCAAAGGTTGTCAAACTTATGGAGAAGCTGCTTCTACTGTATCCATCAACAAAAATATCTGTGAATTATTTGAGCTCTTCTTCAAAGGCTTTGATCATCCTCTCTGGTTTCCATATTTGGGCAATGACAACCTCACCTTCCCCTGTGAATTCGGCTTTGAATCTGGATGCACTGACGTACATTCTATAGCAATTTTCAATGCTTTCATCCATCCTTGTATTCTGCCAGCCGAATTTCATGGGGGAAGACTAGTTCAGAGCACATATGAATACTATCAGCCGAATATAGTAGCCAGGCAATTGGGATGTGGCCAGGTGCCCCCAAGGCTATTCCTTCATGAATTTCTCAAGCCTAGGGAAATCATCAAAGATGCCACAGAAACAAGAAGAATCTTCCCTTATAGATGCTGTGACACAATCTATGCACCTGAGCCCTTTGTGCCAATAATATTTGCACACCCTAGCTTCATAATCTGGTGGCAAGAACTTCATGATCATATCTTCAATGTGCCAATTCATCCTCTCTGTCTCGAGTTGATGTCAGACTACCAACCAAGCTCAGAGGTAATATGTTCAGCTTTTATTCACTTTCAATCAAATAAAGATCCAACTTGACCTTGACTTTACCATCTTTGCAGGACATCATACCTGCCCCTCTTGCCAGGGCAATTGTATACAAGGCAGCAGGCCCAATCTCAGCTCTGGGATATCAATCCCCAACTTTAGCTCAAATAATGGCCAGACAAGCTATCCTGGATCCAAAAATCACCAGGCCATCATCTGTCAAAAGGAAGACTCTTGTCCTGGCAGCCTCTTCAGGCACAAAGAAAAGAAAAGTGGTTCCCAAGAAAATCATCCAGGTCAGATCTCTTTCTTTGGCCATGATGTCAATAATATTCTGCTCAACTTCATCTTTCCTTGTTTTTTCAGGCCAAAGCTCAGCAATGGTTGGCTAGCACAGAAATTGCCGATGCCTCATTGGACGGTAAAAAATCTACCACTTCATTTTTCTTAATTTCTTGTCATCGGCATTTACTCTCTTGTCAACTGCAGAACAAGCTTCAACAGATCCTGCCTTGGAAAGCTCTTCCCTTCCTCATGATTCATCTTCAGCTTTGCTGCCCCTTCCAGAAACAGGAATAGAATCCTCTTCAATTGACACTCCGGTTTCTCCTCAGCCAGATACACAAACTCCCATCATGGAACTCAAAACACTTCCATCTCCCACTCGGGAAGCCAGGGCCGAGGTAAACATAATCATTCAATTCTCTTGACTCTCTCTCATTCGGCAATTCTTTTACTAATTCGGCAAGAACCCTTTTCAGGAGAAATCCACTTCATCACCCAGCTATTCCTTTGCTGTGGATGACTGGGTTACCGAACAAGGAGAAGAGATTACTTCTAGCCAAGATTTATCAGAAGAAACCAAAGCAAAGCTGAAAGACATCTTAGCCTTACTGAATAAGAGCATCCAAGACCAGGCTACACATGCTGTTTCATTAAGAGACGTACTGGACTCCATTGATCAAGAACTCCCAGCTGACATCAAGACCGCATTGGAGCCAGTCTCTCAATTGGATCAGCAATTCGCAGCAGTGATGCAAGCCTTGAGCAATCAATCTTCTCTGCCAGCCTTAGAGCAAAAAAGATCTCTGATCAAGCAGTCAGTAAAAGCCCTGCACTCTCAAGATCAAGAGAATAATGAGCTGTTGACCAAGCTGGTATCTGATCTTGAGAGCAAAAAGGCCAGGAAAGCTGCACTTGAAGCCGAATTGCAACGCTTATCGGCCGAAATTGAAGCTGACGAGAAGAATATTGCTGAGCTTCCCAAGTTATCAGAAAGAATACGAAAAGAAGCTTCAGCCACTCTGAACAAGGATAAACAACTCAAGGCAAAGCTCAAGGCTCTGGCTAAAACCCAAGAAGCTGACAAAAACTTGTTAGACAACATTAGCAACATGATTTCCAATGCCACAAATGTAATTTCAAAATACTTGGGTTTGTAACTTGTAACCAATAACCTGTAGCCGAATAATTGCCCCATCTTGTGAATTCGTAGCTGTTAACTTTTCTTCTCCATCATTGCGAACAACTCATTCGGCAAGATCATCTACAAATAATATTAAGCTAAAAAATGCTTTTAACTTAACGTAGCCGAATCTTACCCAGTCAAAGCCGAATACGATTCGGCAAGGATCCCAAGCGACATGGGAGCCATTCGGCTAGGAAAATCCTTTCCACCTTCCGAACTCTTCGGAATACGTGCCACGATCTTTGGCCACGATTTCCTCTGCGGGTTTTATAAATAAACACCCAGGCAGCCCACGGTTTCTTCATCAAGTTCTTCGCCTTCCAAGTTCTTGCCGGTCCAAGCCATTCTCTTCCCCATCCACAGTAATTCCGAGGAACCCCAATGGCCGACAACAACAGGAGGCGCCCGGCCGCTGATGAGGCCGAAGGAAGTCGTGCCGGTGCCCGCCGCAGGTGAGTAGCTACTCGCTTCTCTCTGTTCTTCTCGAGATTTCCTCCCTCTTTCTTGACGAATCTCTTTGTTCTTTCAGGGCAATCCAGTGGATTGCCGGCGCTGGCGCGCCAGTCGCAGCTCCGGCCGCCGCTCCTGCGGCATCTTCGAGTTCGTCCAATCGATCTCTCGAATCGGACGACTACCGCTACACGGACGGTGATGCTCGCCGATTCAAGGCGGAGCGCGACGACTCTCGTCGCGAACTGGAGGCTATCTCCAAGCAAGCCGGGATTGCTGACCTCGAATGGCAGCACGAGCGCAAGCAACTGCTCGAAGTCATTGATGGTGAGTCCTGCAATTCGCTCAATCTCAATCTTGTCCCCCAAATGATACTAATCTGTTGCCCCTTTTGTAAACTTGCAGCGCGTGATGCCGAACTCGATCGGCTGAAGGCGCTGGCGAATGAGCTGGCGAACAAGGTGAATGCTCCTGGGGACACACCAGAAGCTCGCCTCGGTGCGGTGGCGGGCCGCATCGATGAGGTGGCCTTGCACGGCATCCGTCTGGGCACCGCCGCAGGCCTAGTCGCCATGTCGACGCACACCAATACCGACTACTCCAGGCTACCAACCGGCTTCACTAATGGTAACCCGGAGGAGATCGACGACATCGAGGCTTCCATAGATCGCCTTGACGCTCATGGCGCCGCCATTGCCGATTCCATTCATCCTCAGTCTGTCTTGAACAAGCTATTCCATTAGTTTGTACTAGGGATTTATGGAATTTCGGCAATAAAACTTATCTTTTGTGATCTTGCATGAATCATCTGATGTAGTATATTTTGTGCTAAGGGCAATACATTCAGTACTGGCCATCTTCCTTTTCTGTTAACATTTGTTCTGAAGGCGATTTCTTCCCGAATATCGGCTGTTTGGCAAATTAATATATCAATCACCGATCGATTTCAACACTGGGATAATACTTCTTCAAATATCTTCCATTTATAGCAGAAGCAAATTCTTCTCCCAATAATGTCTTCAAAATATATGCATTTCCAGGCATGCATCTAACCACTCTAAAAGGACCTTCCCAATTTGGAGACCACTTGCCGAACGCTGCATATTTGGTTCCAATCGGCAATATTGCTTTCCAAACTAGATCACCTTCTGTGAATTGCTTAACTTTCACCTTCTTGTTGTAGTACTTAGCAACTCGCATTTTATTCCTCTCAACATTCTCCAAGGCCCTGAGACGAATCATATGCAAATCTTCTAATTCGTCCATCATTAAATCTTTATAATCTTTAGAACTTAAATCCTTTTGCAACTTTATTCTCCTTGAGTCTAATTGTATCTCCCATGGCAAAATAGCATGATGTCCATACACCAACTCATAGGGAGACGTCTGTGTAGCCCCATGTGGAGCCATTCGGTAAGCCCATAAAGCCTTATTGAGTACCGAATGCCACTTTCTCGGCTTCTGATCAATCTTTTTTTGTATAATTTTAATCATAATCTTGTTAGAAGCCTCTGCCTGACCATTAGCTTGGGCATAATAAGGAGAAGAATTTAACAATTTGATGCCCATACTTTCAGCAAAATCTCTGAATTCTGAAGATGTAAATTGAGTCCCTTGATCAGTGGTGATTGTCTGAGGAATCCCGAATCTGTAAATGATGTGTTCTTTAACAAATTCAACCATATTCTCCGACGTCACTTTCTTTAATGGAATTGCCTCAACCCATTTGGTAAAATAATCGGTTGCCAAAAGCACAAACTTATGCCCCTTGCTAGATGGAGGATTTATTTGGCCAATCAAATCTATTCCCCATCCTCTGAATGGCCATGGCTTGACAATGGGATTCAAAACCGATGCCGGAACTCTCTGAATGCTTCCAAATTTCTGACAGTCTTGACATCCTTTATAATATTCAAAACAATCTTCCAACATTGTCGGCCAGTAATATCCAGTTCTTCTAATAACCCACTTCATTCGGTAGGCCGATTGATGTGCTCCACACAATCCATCATGTACTTCACTCATCAGCCTTTTTGCTTCTTCATGACTTAAGCAATGTAACAGCACTCCATCCAGGGATTTATAATACAAATTATCATCAAGAAGAACAAACTTTAAAGCTTTATACCTGAGCTTTCTAGAAACCTTTCGGGATGGATTTTCCAGATAATCGGCAATCTCTTTTCTCCAATCATCTTCTGCCAGATTACTCCCGAATGCGTATACATCATTAGCAAAAACTTCTCGAAGCTCTTTATAACCTGATGCACTTTGGGCCAATCTATTTGCCTCTCCATTATCCCCTCTAGGAATGTGTTGTAGAATTACTGACCGAAAGCTCTTCAATATTTCTTTGCATTCTTCATAGTAATTCCTCAAGGTATCACTTTTGCACTCATATTCACCATTCAATTGCTTTATGACCAATTCTGAATCTCCAAAAATTTCAACCGCAATGGCATCCGCTTCTTTCAAATATTGGAGCCCTTTGAGCAACGCCTCATACTCAGCTTGATTGTTAGTAACAGCAGATTGAATGGGAACAGCAAACTCAAATGTTTCTCCTTTGGGTGAAATTAACAAGATACCTGCTCCACCACCTTTGTTGCATGAAGATCCATCGAAGAATAACACCCAAGGAACAATGTTAAGCAAATTTAACGATGTATCATGATGTTCAGTAATGAAATCGGCAATAATCTGTCCCTTAACAGCCTTTGCCGATTCAAATCTCAATTCAAATTCAGACAAAGCTAAAATCCATTTGCCAATCCTTCCGTTCAAAATCGGCATAGACAACATGTGTTTTATCACATCAAACCTTGAATACACAATGCATTCGGCATGTAGTAAGTAGTGCCGAAATTTTGTACAGGAGTAATAAACACATAAGCAGAGCTTCTCTATAGCCGAATACCTTGTCTCTGGATCTAGTAACTTTCGGCTAAGGTATGCAACCACTCTTTCCTTCCCTTCAAATTCTTGAATGAGGGCCGATCCAATAGTTTGGGCATCGGCCGCCACGTACAACTTGAAAGGCTTGTTCAATTGTGGAGGCACCAATACTGGTGGCTTCTTCATGTACTCTTTTATTTCATTGAAAGCCTTCTGTTGTTCGTCACCCCATACAAACTTTTGATCCTTTCTTATTTTCAAAAGTGAGGAAAAGGGCAACACCTTTTGTGACAAGTTTGATATGAACCTTCTCACAAAATTTATCTTGCCAAGCAGTGATTGTAGCTCTTTAAGATTAGTTGGAGGAACAATTTCATCAATTGCCTTCATGCTTTTCTTACCAACTCCTATTCCTCCTTCATGTATCAAAAATCCCAGAAACTCTCCAGCCGAAACTCCAAAAGCACACTTGTTCGGGTTCATCTTAAGCCCATGTTTCCTTGTGCATTCTAGAGTTTTCCTTATGTCGGCCAAATGAGACTCATGATCCAAAGACTTGATCACCACATCATCAATATATATTTCCACAATCTTGCCGATCAACTCATGAAAAATATAATTCATAGCCCTTTGATAAGTTGCACCGGCATTTTTCAATCCAAAGGTCATGACAACCCATTCAAACAACCCTATGTGTCCAGGACACCTGAAAGCTGTCTTTACTATATCTTCCAATGCCATATAAATCTGATTGTATCCTGCGTTACCGTCCATGAAACTGAGCACTTTGTATCCAGCAGCAGCATCAACCAATGAATCAGCAATAGGCATTGGATATCCATCCATGGGTGTAGCCCTGTTTAGGTCTCTAAAATCTATGCAAACCCTCATCTTTCCATTTTTCTTATAGACAGGAACAATATTAGAGATCCAATCCGCGTATTTACAGGGCCGAATGAAATTTGCATCTAGTAATCTTTCAATTTCCTTTTTCACATCGGCCAACACTTCTTCCTTGTAGATTTTTCGGGATGGTTGCTTATAAGGCTTGTATCCAGGTTTGATTGGCAACCGATGCTCAACAATAGAACGGTCTAGACCGGGCATCTCCGAATAATCCCAAGCAAAGCAATCCTTGTATTCCTTTAACAATGTCACCAACTTCTCTTTGAAAACCGAATCCAAGTTAGCACTGATAAATGTCGGCCTTGGCTTGTCACCATCTCCAATGTCTACTTCTTCTAATTTATCGGCCGACACAAATCCACGTCCTAATTTTCCATCGGTTCCATCGATTGGATTTTCCATCAAAAATTACTATGAGAGCCGACTGCTTCGATCGGCTGTTGATCACTGCTGGCTGGTGCCACAGGACCTTCTCCCCAGTCTTTACCTGAGAAACAATCTATGCCTTGATACTCCCAGAAAGCTGGTTCCATATTTGCCACGCTTATTGAATCATCTGCTTGGACAATTTCTACTTCATCATCTATCCACTGAATAAGCTGTTGATGCATAGTAGATGGAATACAACAATTTGCATGAATCCAATCTCTTCCAAGCAGCAAGCTATATGCCCCTTTGCCCTCAATGACAAAGAAAGTCGTAAGCAGAGTCTTGGAACCAATCATCAGATCAACGTGCACGCATCCTTTGGTGTCCGAAGGATTTCCAGCAAAATCATTTAGAATTATGCTCGTTGGTGTCAAATCTCTAAGGCCCATACCAAGCTTCCTGAATGTGGTATATGGCATTACATTGACAGCAGCTCCTCCATCGACAAACATCTTGGTCAATGGTTTGCCATTAACATATCCCTTCAAGTATAGTGGCTTCATGTGCCGATTCTGGGTTGGCTTCTCAAAAACAGCTTGTTTGTTCAACATCAATTGTGCCATTAACCCAAACTGTTCGGCATCATCTATATCGGGCAATATTTCTTCCTGTACAATTTGATTAGATGGAGCCATGAATTCATTCGGCAAGAAACATACCATGCATGTAGGAGCCGAATGACTATGTTCGTCAGGCCTGTCTTTTGGGAGCCATATCGATTTCATCCTAGGCCTTGCTTGCTTTAATTCTTGATTCCTCAAGCGTTGGACTCTTCTCTTCTGACTCCTTCTTAAACCAGGTGGACACCATTGTCCTTTCTGCCAAACATACTCATGATCTTCTTCTTCATGATCAATCCATCTGAAATCAGCATGTCTCTTTCTTGGTTGATCATCAAAACGCCGATCATCACTAGGATGCACCCTACCAATTCTTTCATGGACAGATCGGCGATTGGCAACATTTTGCCTATGTTCGACATACCCATTATTGCACTCAGGACAGTTACTCCTTGTAGGCAGCTTTAAACCTTCGTTCCAACAGTGTCTGAAGAATGCACACCCCCAATGCGCACGTTCCTGTTCTCGAGCATATTCTTTTTGTTCTTCCTCAAATCTTTCTTCTTCGCGCCTTCTTTCCTCCTTCTCGTATTCACGCCTTTGAAAACGCTCTTTTTCTTGCTGACGCTGCCACTTGTTGAGGAGAATACGTGTAGTAACTCTAGGTTTAAAGGATTCGCCCACTTCAAATCGGCTATTCGGGAACCGAAGATTTTTCTGTCGAATCTGTTCCATTGTGATCTGCCGAGTGGGATCAACTGAACCATCCTGTCTTGCCTTCTTTGATGTTAAAACTTTCAATCTTCCCTTTTCTCCAGATGGAACAGCATTTACCATATTAACTGAGAACCCGATCATATTCTGAGGGAAAGGGTTACTGTCCAGTTTCATCTTGTTGTCGAATTTCAAATGTCCTTCCTGGATAGCTTTCTGAATCTTCATCCTAAAGACTCTGCATTCATTAATGGAATGAGAATTTCTATCATGAAACCCACAGTACCTCTTATCTTTCACCCCATCGGGCCGAAGCATAGAATGCCCCTCTGGCAATTTGATTCGGCCTTCTTTCACCAGGAACTCAAATAATTTGTCTGCCTTAGTTACATCAAAATCATATGTTCCCTTCATCTGTTTGATCCATCTTTGAGTCATTGTAACTGGTTCCTTGCTCCACACTATCTCTGCTGCAGCTATTTCCTCGCTATCTTCATACTCATCTTCTTGATCTGCTCTTTCAAGGAATTGGTTATAGATGTCAGCTACATCATTATTTTTAGCAAATCTGACATCTTTCTTGAAACCATATGCCTGGTTACTCATCAAGGCCAATCTGTGCGACAACTGGCCCAAATCATCAAACTCCATCCCGAACAGCTTCTCCCGAATGGCAGGCAGCATGCCAGCTACAGCCATACCAGCCAGTTGATCATCAGGTATGTTCAGAGAAAAGCACATACTCTTGGTTTCCCTAAATCTCCTGAGGAACTCTGTAGGTGTTTCATTATTCCTCTGCCTTAAGCTGGTCAAATCAACCAACTTTTTCTCGGTACTGCCAATGTAGTAATGAGCATGGAATTTCTGTTCCAGGTCTTTCCAGGTGCAAATCGACTGGGCAGGCAAAGAAGCAAACCATGTAAAAGCTGGACCCGTCAGTGACAAAGGAAAGTATCTGATTCTGAAAGCCTCATCTGCCGAAGCCTCTCCAAGCTGCATCAGATATCGAGCTATATGTTCCACAGTGCTAGTATCATCTTGTCCTGAGAATTTAGTAAACTCTGTAGGCACCTTGACTCTATTCGGCAATGATACCCTCTGGTACCATTCAGGGAAAGGAGACGAGTACATGTATCCCTGACCTTTAGGCTTCAGACCGAATTGATTTTGCAATACATCGGTCATTTTTTGCACCATGAGGTCGATATTGGTATCTTGATTCCCTGGTCTTCCAGCAAGCATACCTGCAGTACCAGCATATCCAGGATTCGGGAGGGCGTCGATAGCATTGTAATCCATAAACTCTGAATATCCGTTTCCATATAAATCCCTCTGCAGTCTGTTATTCAAGGGAGATATTTTGTAAGCAGAAGCAGGCGGATTCCCTGTGGTGCCGAATGCCATATCACCGTACGTGCGAGTTTTCGGCAGTGCAAGCTGGGGCTCCTGCCGAATCGGTTGTCCATTTATATCTTTAACACCAGAACCTCCAGTTTCATCAGCATTCCCTTTACCATGTGGTTTCTGAACTGGTGCTTGAACATTGAAGTATGTCGGACCACCCAATTGCCCATGTATCTGCTCAAAGGGTTTATCCACATGCTGACCAAAAATGCTTATCATTATATGCCGAAAACTGTTTAAGAACGCAGCATTGTGATTGGTCATTGTCTCTCCCAAAGCTTTGTATAACAAGCCCGAGAATCTCTCCCTCTCTTCTTCTTCAGTAAGATCAGATTGCCCCGGAAGGAGAACTCTTGGCAGATCGGACTTGAGAAAAGGTGCACCACTCCTGTTCTTGGCGAAAGACAGTAAACATTTGTTAATGAATTGATTGGCAGCAACCTTTACCATCTGTTGATGCTCCTCAGACAACTCTTCCAAAGTGACATCCATGATGTCGCTCAACTCAGGCATCTTGAAAACTTGCGTGTTTGTCCCACCGGGCGTGCCAAAAAGTGTGTTGACGTAAAATCCGCACCTCACGCCAAGCACACAGCAAGCCGAACAAGCTGGCTTCAAACGTGGCCCTGGCTTTTGAATCCGGAAGCGTGCCAGTCAGTTTGCCTGAAAACTAACAAAGGGAATAAAACGTTTAGATCAAAACCTGGAACGTGCCGGGTGAGACCAGACAGTTCCATATTTGCGGCATCGAAGCCAATCTTGAGAGACAAATAGCTACAGAGAAGCTATCTGTCGGCAGTTAAAACCTCATTCGGCAATCGGCAAGGTACGCAAGGAACGCACTGCCGAATGCATGACGTAAGCATGACGAAAGATCGGCTTTCAACCGAATGCACATTACAACACATACTCATAGCCGATTAACGAGAAACAGAGCATGATGGATAAATAAAAAGGGTGAAACATGATCATAAATTCGCAGTAAACAAAGAATGCATAGGCCGAAAGCAGCACCCGTCAAGCATGATAACAAAACAAGTTAATCCACCGCATGATACGACTTGTTTGTGACCACACCACTAATCAGATTAGATCAATCCACCGCATGATACAATCTAACCATGAAAAGCTAAAAGCATTCGATGTTTAGTTACGAACCCACAACACAGTCACGAATTTACATTAAAAACAAGAATGCATAGGCCGAAAGCAGCACCCTTCAAGCATGGCAACGAACGAGTTAATCCACCGCATGATACAACTCGTTTGAAGCCACACCACCAATCAGATTAGATCAATCCACCGCATGATACAATCTAATCGTGAAAGGCTAAAAGCATTCATTGTCCAATGCAAACCCATGAACACACGTTCACTCGTGAGAGCACTACCGAATACGGCTATTTAGCCGAATCGGGGTCCATGGCGAAGGAACAAGCCTAATCGGTAAAGATAAATCTATCAGATCGAATCGAATTCTAATCCACCGGATGATTAGCTCTAAGACGACCCAAAAACCTGCATCTACCGCATGATACCCGGTTCTGTCAAGATCTACACAATGCCGACAAGCTTGAACCCGCGACATGTAGCAACCTAGATCGGTTTCGGATTCGGCTATGAAGGGATGAATCGTCGTACCATAAAGCAAAGCCGATCCTAGCCGATCTAGATTGGGCAAAGGTGTGTTGCATGAATTAAGCACATAGTAAAAACGAAGCAACACGGGGTAACTTAATGAATCTGCTAGATCTTGCCGAAATCTAACAGAGCCGATAACTTGGTCCATACTAGATCTTAGCCCACCGCATGGCTCATGACCTAACAAAGGAACCTTCTTGAGACCACAACTTAAATCCACCGGATGATACTAAGCATGGTAACAAGACTACTTGCATCAAAGCTTAAATCCACCGCATGATACTAAGCATGATACAAGGTTGCCGGTACTTACGGAGGTCGACGGATCGATGACTCCTCTCGAAGAACTCGACGACTCGACTAAAGGACTCGATGTTGGCACGGGGCCGGTTTGTTGTATTGATTGGTTTCTATCCCTTTCTACAATTGCCATGGGTTTATATTTATACCCAGGTCTTGATACAACTCCTAGTCGGACACGACTTCAACACTTGTTTCTAAAAATAAATGACGAATCTTCGTGCCCATATTGCTTTCCTTGTTCGAACCGGCCTTTTCCTTATGTTGATCCACGTCATCATGTCTTCCCGAGTACTCTTTCCATACGATCAGCGCTTCTGCCGAATGACGACGTGTTCCCGACCGCAGAGCGTCTCCTGCCGAATGCTTCACCTTTGCCGAATGATAACGCGTTCCCGACCGCAGAGCGTCTCCTGCCGAATGCTCCAGCAAAGCCTCCTAGCCGAATGGTATCTTTCCACCAAATCTGGCCCACATGTCAGCTTCTTCCCGGTGCCAATTTTTGGTGTCAACAGAGGGAGGTGGGCCAGCTCGGGAGAAAGAAAGGAGGGGCAAAGTCGAGCCGACGAGAAAGATCAGGGGGCAAAATCGAACTCCAGCTTAAACAACTATTCTAGGCGTCAAATAGATACAATTTAAACTCGATTTTAAATTAGATTTAAAATCTTGTTTGAACAACACACAAACAAAGCTCAATGCAACAGCATAAATGCATCACAACATTGTTTTAATTTAATTTAGAATTAAAATTTTCCTACACTAAATTCCCTGTAAATTAAATAATGCTTGAAAAATTTTAGAAAATTGAGAAAATTATTGCATTAATTATGCTAACAAATCACATCCCAAAATCCAAAATTTTGGGGTGTGACATGGCCCTAGGGATCTTGGTCCTACAGAGCCTCATGCGGTTGTTCACCAACACCCCTTCTCATCCTTTTCTGAGTGTTGGGTGCTCCACTTACCGATGCTGGGATAATAGAATTAGGCAAAGAACCATAGATATCATTCTTCCTGCTAGCCGTAACCTTTGCTAGAGATATCTCTGGCATTGGAAGTATATAGGAATCCTTTCCTGTCTCGCTGTCCTCCCACTAGCTACACCACTCTTCTATCTCTATTATCTATCCTGGATTTCACCTTTTGTGTGTCAACTGCATATCACTCCTATCATATACTTTACCCCTACCTTGTTAGTTGGTACTTTAATTAGTAGTTACATTCTTGCTATTAGTAATTACTCTTTATCCAATGCTTCCCTAAGGAAATAAATACGATACCATGGAATACTCCTGGGTGAAATGCTACATCGGTAACCATGCGCTTGCGGATTTATATCTGTGTCGTACAATAAACACTCCTTGCACCATTACCGGGATTGGCAATCCTGATAGTGGATCGTAAAAACTGTCAACAGTCGCCGTCGGAAGTGATTTTGGGATATAAGCAGAGTTCACTCTTTTGAGAGAATATTTATCGGCTCCCATTCACTCCCCCTCTCTCTGTTCGTCGATTCGATCCTCCAATTGGTATCAGAGCGGGTTACGGATCTTCATGATTCTAACGAGTCTTAAGATCCAACTATGGCATATGGAGAAAGGGGTTCGGGGCCTCCTCACTTTGATGGGAAGAATTACCATATGTGGGCTGTTCGCATGGGCGCTTTCCTCCGAGGCAAGGAACAATTGCTATGGGATGTCACTATTGACACTGCCTATACCATCATTGCTACTAGAGTGATTAAGGAGGTTAAGGAGAGGTTTGAGGCTAATGCAGAAGCCGTGGATTACTTGTTTCTATCGTTTGCCGAGCATCAGTTCAATCGTGTCCTCGGTAAACATCTTGCCTGTCAGATTTGGCAAAAGTTGGAGGTTGCCCATGGAGGTGATTGTTCGGTTAAGGCTAGTATCTTTTCGACTTACCGAATGGAGTATGAGAATTTTACTCATGTGCCCGATGAATCAATTGATGCCATGTTTTAGATGTTTATGGTGATAGTGAACAATATACAAGCCAATATTACCAACCTCCCGTACACGGATCATGATAGAGCTTTGAAGCTCTTGCACTGCTTGGATAGATCTGTGTGGGGTGCCAAGGTTGAGGCGATTATGGAGTCAGATGGCTATGAGATGCTTACGGTTAATGGGTTGTTCTCAATGCTCAAGTCGTCAAAGGTCGATAGGATGGCTAGGGCCAAGCTTGAGAACCCGACTGATCCTCATAGTCTGGCTCTCATGAGTGGTTCTGGTTCTAGGTTGCTTGCTAACTCTTCATGATAGTTTGCCTTGTCTATGCATGTGTCCTTGATAGATGAGAAGTTTGAGGTGCTGAGCGAGGACGATCTCGCGTTGCTGAGCAGGAGGTTTGGGCGCATGTACAAGAACTGCAAGGGTACAAGGTGCATCGGGAGTACATGCTTCAGGTGCGGCGAGATGGGCACTTCATCACCGAGTGTCCGGAGCCAGCTGAGCCCAAGAACGAGACTGGAACAACTACCGCAGCGAGCACAAGAGCAAGGACAAGTACAAGAAGAAGCACGGTGGCCACAAGCACAAGCACAAGCACAAGGCACGAGCCATGGTTGCTGGCGCGAGCGACGTTGACACGAGTTCAAGCAAAAGCTCATCAAGTTCGAGAGGCGAGGAGGAAGATCAAGGTCAACGCTGGAGGAACACGAACAAGAACATCAATGGGCTTCTATACCATGGCACATAGCTCCGATAGGATGAAGAGTGCAAGTGAAGAATCGGAGTCAGACTCCGAGGATGAGGTAAATCATGATCCTGACTTCTTACTATAAGAGAATGCTAGGCTTAATGATTTGCTTGATAACCGTGATGATGTGCTTAGAAAGACTAACAAGGAGAAGAGGGAGTTTAGGTCTTTGCTTGGTGAGTCAAAGGAGAAGGTTGCTGAGCTTGAGTCTCTGATTGTTGGGTATAGAGATCGAGTTGCTGAGCTTGAGTTGTTGTTTGCTAATACTAGATCTGAGATAGATGCTTTGAAAGTTGCTCATGGTGTCTCTGATGAGCCAGAATGCACTCTTTGTGATGCTATAATGAATGAATTACTTGAGTTCAAAAAAAGCACATGACTATAGTTGAGGAGTTTGATTTGCTTAAAGCTGAGCTTGACGAGTTGAAATCTAGAAATGCTTTGCTAGGAGCTTGCTTCCTGCCCTATTTTGCATGCTAAACTAGATGATGCTCATGCTAAGATTAAATGCCTTGAAAGTTCTTTGGAATCTCCTGTTACACGTGCATGCTTGTTCTAGTTGTGATGTAACTGCTTTGAAGAATTTTGAACTGGAGCACGCGGTTAATCGCTTGCAGGATGAGAATGATGAGTTGCGTAAGTGTTTGGGTTGGTTGTCGGGTCATGAGCTCAGTTTAGGCGTCTTGATGGTCGTGGCCTTGGTTCGGAGGTGTGTGAGAGTGAGGGGTTGAGATTTGGGAATATACCAGCACCACCATAAGTTACCCCAACCAAGAACACTTTTGATCCTAAGCCCAATCACTTGAAGAACAAACTTGACACTACTCCCGATCCTCCAGTGTTTCCACCACAAACCAACAATTTCAAAAGAAAGTGATCTTTGTGGGAGAGTCGAGTGGTCTCGAACCTAGTGAGAGGCCTCAGCCGAGAGAAGCTCCAAAGCCAAAGCCAGCCCGCTACCATTGTGAGGTTTGTGGTAGGGATCATCACCAGGAGGAGTTATGCTATAGGAAGAAGAGAGAAGTGAGGCGTGAGAAGGAGATGGGTAACCGGGATAGGTACTGCTCATCTTATAGTGTGCCTGAGCCTCATGCACCTTTCCATAGGAGGGAGGGAGTTGTGCGTTCGATTCCTAGGGAGGGTGCTAGTCGTGCAGGTGCTCCTCAGAGGGGTGGTGATAGGTGCTTTGGGTTTGCGCGTGGTGAGTTTGCTATGCGTCCTCCTCCTCGTGGTCAGTACGAGTTTTGGAGGGATGGCTGTAGCTTTGGGTTTCGGAGAGAGTTTAGGCTGCACTTTCCCTCGTGTGGTGTTCCTCCGGTTAGGCGTGATAGAGTCCCACTTGCGAGTCATGAGAGGGTGTTGGCAGATCTTACAGTCCAATATTACGATTGTGAATCTCAGTACTAGAGTAAGGAGTGTTTGCGTGGTTTTCCTTATGCCTAGTAAAATATGTGAATATTATGCAACCGCACAGAATTACCAGGGAGTAATCTGAGGTATCGTAATTTATATTTCCACAGGGAAGCTTTGGCAAGAATTACTAGTGAACAGATATTCGAGACTATCAGAGAAAGGTACACAACTATCAAGGAAGGGGATTACGGTATTGGATAGGAATGGTTACACCATGACACACAGATCAAGGGTGGCTTGGATAGGAAAGAAAAGGATTAGCTAGTGTCACACCCCAAAATTTTTGGAGTTTAGGATGGGATTTGTTTGCATAATTAATACAATGATTTTCTGCAATTTTTAAAAAATTTCCAAGCTTTATATAATTAACAGGGAATTTAGTATTTAGAAATTATGTTTCTAAATTAAAAATTAAAACAATATAGGTTATAATATTGAGTGCTTTGCATTCATGCCGGTTGCATTTAGTGGTTTTATGTGTGTAACCGCACGTGTTTGCCAAGCTGACACGAATGACAAAGTGATTGTGCTACTTTATTACAAGTAATGAAGGAATTATTTCTAACGGTGTCGATGATGGAAGATGCAGGATGACCAAGTCGAACGTGCCAAACGGTGGTGGTGATGGCGAGTGTGGCGAGCGGCGAGGCGGTAGTGGTGGCGGGCAGCGAGTAGAGGTCGACGGAACTATCGCGACGAAGCATCACGCGATGACTTGGAATATCCTTAACAGAGAAACCGAGGGCGTCAAATTCAATTGAACGGTTATTGTCGTGAGTAAATTGACGTACGGAAAGACGATTACGAATCAAGGAAGGAACTACTATAACGTCACGAAGCGCAAAAGTAGATGAACTAGTAGGAATAACTGAAGAACCGCGACAAGTAACAGGTAAAGTATGACCGTTGCCAACAGTAATGGAAGAAGCGGATGGTGGAAGATGGGAGAGGAGTATACCATCCGTAGACGACATGTGGGAGGATGTGCCGGAGTCCATTACCCAGCCCTGGTTCTGGAAGGAGAGCTGGTTCAGGGCTGCAATCAGGCCAGCCTGATCCCAAACCTGCGGCTGGGCCGACATCTACACAGGTGCAAAGGCGGTGTGCACCTGGGCCCCTGGCGCTGGGCCCAGCAAGCCTGGAGAGGGAGCGCGCCACCCGCCCGAGCCGCCAACGCCAGGCTGCTGGGCCGCTCCTGCTGGGCCGAAGGGAATGAAGCAGACCCACGGCCCGCTGGGGCGGAACTGCTGCTGCGCACCCGGCTGCTGGCGCCTGGGCTTCTTGTTCTTCTTGCCGCCGCCGCCGCCATTGCTGTCGCTGCCCTTGCCGTAGCCGCTGCCTCCACTACCGCCTGCAGATGCCCTTGGAGTAGGGCTGGACGAGGGAGGCCGGCAGCCGCCGGGGTCGGAGCAGGCGAAGACGCGGCGAGCATGGTGGAGGCGGCTGTCATCTTGGCCTCGTTGGCGAGGCGGGGTTCCTTCAACTTGAGGAGGTCGAGGGCGGCGGTGAAGTCGGGGAGAACCGCGGTGTTGGCGATGTCGTCGGCGGTCCCGGAGAAGGGCCGGTTGACGCCGCGGAGGAGGTTGAGGATGAGCTGTGACTCGAGCATAGGCTGGCCGACGTCCCTGAGGTCGGTGGGCCTTCTTCTTCATCCACTCAGCGAAGTCATCGATTGAGGAGTCCCCTTGCTTCATGGAGTGGACCTCGTGGAGGTGGAAGATGGCGCGCTGGGCCTTACTGGAGCGGAATAGGCCGTCGATGGCAAGCCACAGCTAGCGGGCTGACTGCTCGTCACCGTCGACCACGAGACTATGGACAGAGTCATCCACGGACCCAAAGATCCAGCTACGGACGCAGCAGTCCTCCTGATCCGCCAGACGTGGGGGAGAGGAGCTGTCGATGTGGTGGCGAAGCTGAACTTGCTGCACAGCGACTTGAAGGTCGACGCCCAACGCAAGTAATTGGAGGTCTTCATCTCCAATTTCATCGGCACATGGGATTGGACGTTGATCCTGGCGTAGGAGGGCACCACGAAGTGATGGGCGACCGCCTGGTGGCCAGCAGCCATGGTGCCGGAACCGCCGTCGGCCATAGATGGCGCCTCGAACAGGGGCAGGGTGCCGGAGCCTGCCGCCGGCATGGATGGCGCGCCTAGGGCCGATGCGGAGGGCGCGCCGAGGGCCGGCGAGGATGGCATGCCCAGCGCCGGCGCAAATGGATCGCCGGTGATGCCAGACATGGCGAAGCAGGGGAGGCGGCGCCGGTGCTGGCCGGTGTCGCAAGGGGTGGGCGATCAATCTGATCGCGAAAGTAGGAAGGGTGGACAATGGAATGGAAGGATTTTAAGCTCTATACCATGTAGAGAGACACGGTTTGGGGGAAACACCACACCCATAACAAGGGGGTGACCTCTTGTATATATAGCCAATATGGCTTGGAGTACAAGAATATAATCAAGTATACATAGTAAGCCTATTAGCTATACAATGAAAGCTATAATCAATATGATCAGCTATAAAAGTTTTCAAAAATGCGTTTAGAAGGCTAATAGGAATTTTCTAGAGTTTTCTCGGATTTATTCCTATTTTTCCTAGAACAAATTCATATTTTTGGAACAAGCTAACATCCTTTTCATGAGCTCCAGATGCACCATTTGGGTTCCTCATGTTCAAATCTATCTCTAGGATTTTTTCTAGAATTTTTGCAGTATTTTCCATGGTTTAAATATGAATTCTCGACTTATCTAGAATTATTTTATAACCAGGAAAATAAATATTCTGAGAATTAAAATCACCCTAAATGTTAGTAGACCAGCCCTGGCCCAAAGTTGACCCAATTTTAGCCCAAATCCATCCCATCACTTTATTGGGCCAAATTTCAAAGCCCATTAGCATTGTAATGGGGCGAACCACCTTTAGTCCCATATTGCTAATGAAACTAGAGGTGAGAGGTTTTCTCCCTATATATACAAACCATCACTTCTCTGGAAAAGGCACACCATCGACTCCTTTACAGGGAAGCCCCTTTGTTTGATATTCCCTATGGTAGTCTTCTTCAACCATATCTTTGTCTAGTGCCCGTTCTTCATCTCGTCGTCGCGCCGAGCCTTCCGTCGTTTTTTGCCTCAAGTTTTTCAGTAAGACCCTCAGCGAATCTTGTAATTTCCTACCATTTTTTTAGTATATAGTCTTTTGCATAAAACAACTACTAGTTTTAGGTGCCGGAAAATCCTGTTTAGGTCCCTGTTTTTTCACAAATAAGCCCCTGGAAACTTTTAAACCTCGCCAGCAAGTCCCTAGATCTTAGAAACGCCATAACTTTCTCATTTTAGCTCTGATTAGTGTGATTCTTGCGCTCACATGTTCATAGAGAAGCGTAGATTATTTTTAAAGTCTTCTTTTGTTCTGTTCCTACTGTTTGGTGTACTATACTAATAGAATAATTTTGTTTGCATGTGTTGGCTTGTGTGGATTCTTGTGTGGTGATTCATGTCCAGTCGGTGAGCCGTTTGCGTTAGAGTTCGACTACGAGGACGACATTCAGGAGCAGGACCTGCAGCAGCACTTAAAGGAAGGCAAGTTATACCACAGATAATGCTTGCTACCTACTCACTTTGTAATAAATTATTTCATACATGCATGTGTCTAAATTGATGTACTTCAAGGTTGTACCTAGTTTTGATTATCCTGTCGTTTCATTACCTTGGGTATATGCATATGTGTAGTATCTTTGCTATGCGTAGCTACAATCACCATTGTTTAATTGTTAATTCTGACTTAATGGTTCACTTCAACATGATGATAAAACTTGCTTTTTAGCAACTTGGTTCAGGGAGCTAGAGCATGTGCTTCGTGCTTTGTTCTAGTATCTCTCCATAAGGTCCAGTTCTTAAAGCGGCAACCCAGGAGCCTGTCGCCACCGCTAGAACTATTATGGCTCTGGTTTTGGCCAAGTAGCATGTACGTCTCTAGCTTGCCAGTGGTTACCGACGGGCCGACGGTGTTAAGGGATGCAAGGCACCGGGTGTTTCTTGATTGTACCAAGGACGGGTGATCCGTTGGCTATGTCTCATTAGGCACATTCCGGTGCTGAGAGTCCTCGTATTGCAACTCCACATGTTGCGCATTGTCTGGCTTGCGTAGCCCACGCTCCGGACGCCATTGACCCCCTTACATTGCGCCCTAAGGGGCAGTCAATCTCGGTGCCTAGAGTCTCACCACCTTATTGTACCTTAGCGGCTATTATCTTGTTAGGGTGTCAGGTGAAAAGACTCATAGCATCCCTATGTAGTCACACCTCGAAAGTGTGATGTTTGCGTGGTTGGGTGCAAAGTTCTTTTGTACTTTTATGCGACTGGTGGGTAAAGGGCGAAACCTCTAGCTTGTCTATTATGGCTCTGGTTTTGGTCAAGTAGCATGTACGTCTCTGTTGGCACTCCTTACGGCCTACAGATAAATCCACAAGCGGACGGATACCGATGTAGCTTTCACCCGGGAGTATTCCAAGGTATCGATTTCCACGGAGAATGAGAAGTGTACTAATCCTAAACTAAGTTGTCCTAGGTAGATGGTGTGGATGAAATGGAATGGATGAGATGGATGACGACAACAAGGAGAGAAGAGAAGAGGTAAGAGGGTAGAGAGGGTACGGGTCTGATAAAGCTATTGTACTGATTGATTGAGCAGATCAGAGGATACAGATAGATACTTGCTTCGGGACTACAGAGCCTCCGACACACAGAAAGGGGTGAGAAGGGGTGCCGGTTACCCTGAACCTTGGGTCCTAAGACACCGGAACTAACGTGATGGGCTACGAAGACCGAAAGGGCTGTCACGACCTTATGGCTACCACCTCCGTTGCGACGGGCAGAAACTAAGTTAGCCTCAAGTATAGGCACCACGCCTACACTAGTTGACTAATACTTATCTACTGCAGACAGATAAGCACTCAAGCTAAGCAGCTAGTATACAATTATACTACACAACTAAGCATTGAACGAAGAACCAGCAAGCATATAAAAGTAAGAACTGAATGCTCAATTAATCAGAGAGAGATACAAGAGTTACCAGACAAGACCCGGATGTTACTCGAAGTGAAGTCGCATCCGTAGAGGTACAGCGGGAAGAGGGGCCGACACTTCGGCTCCTCTCCGGGACGCTCACCTCTCCTCTCTCCCTATCTCTACTGATACAAGTGGAGAACTAACAGTGCTTCGCCTGCACTCTACTCTTGTGTTGTGTGTCTTGTGCAGGTGAAACCGACCTCTATTTATAATGGCCAGGGTCAGTGGAGAAGTGGAGCAGCGGCCAAGCAACTGGAGGTCGGTGCCGAGCCGTTCGGGCGAAAATCCCGGTTCGGCTGAACTCCCCGGTTTGGCCGAACCGAGGGATGCACCGCCTCAGCAGCCAAAGGCCAGGATTGCACCCTGGAGGCGGTTCCCTGGTTCAGCCGAACCCACGTGTTCGCCCGAACTGGGCTCGGCCCAGTGCTGCACCGCCTTGAGCTTGCACACGTGCTGGGCCAGCTCCTAGGGTTGGTTGGCAGGTCGGTTCATGCCCTGGGCTTGGCCGGAGGCCTTCTGGTTGACTTTGGGGTCTTTGTCAGGTTGAGTTTGGGCCCAGGGTGATGTGGCGGAAGCCCGGGATGAGTTGGCGCTGACATGGACGACTCCCGGTGGCTTGCACGGCTAAGGGGGGTAACCGGCCGAATCGTGTCGTTCGGCCGAATCGGTCATTTTCGACCCCTATAGCACACATTTCTCGTTGTTGTACCTGCACAAGCGACATTCACCAAAACTCGTGGAACTCCATTAGAAATAAAACCTAAGTACATGGAATGTTGCATAGACTCTCATTTATTCCCGAGTATTGGTGGTCGAATTTGGGTTGTAACGACCGCCAACAAGCTCCCCCAAGCTTGGCTCTTTGCTCGTCCTCGAGGAAAGATAAAAAACTTAGGCTCGGTGGATCTGGAATTGCTATAATGTCATTTCTCTTGTAGGTAACTTTATAAACAACTAGTACTCAAATTTACTTGAATTATTAGCAAGGTATTAATTCACCATTTTACATATTGGGCTTATAGCAATCTCCTTATCTTGGGCGGTTGAAAGGATGAACAATTTAACTTAGTTTTATTCCACTCTACTCTTTTCAGGATCCTATCTCGGAGTTTTTTTCACCCTTTTGTGAAAAGATAAATTGTTCCTCATTGGCTCACTCAATCACTCAAGTGTATTTGAATCCTTACCAAAGGCTTTGCCTTCTTTTCATCCTAACATCTAATTTGGCTTTTTGTGTGGCTCAGGGACAAAGGATGAAGGCATACAAGCATCTTATATTTTGCTAAGTCAAAGACCGGATCTTAGGAAAATCAAATCATACTCTAGATCGAGAAGTGCAAGTGTGTGGAATATGTGGAGTGGAATATGTGGACTTTCATGGAATGATTCTTCCTCTCCTTGATTTATTTTTCGAGAGCATGGGCTATCTTTTATTCATATTTTTGCCATGCCACTTGGCATGCTTTTCTTTTTCTCATATTTTTGCCATGCCACTTGGCATGCTTTTCTTTTTCTTTTGCATAGCCCATGCCTCTACTTCAAAGATATTCAGAGAGGGAATCAAAGAGCATGAAATTTTTTATAGAATGGATGATGGCATGGTTTTGCTAACTCCCAATGTAGGAATTGCAAGTGAGAGGTGGAGTGTATGTGAATCTCGATCTTAGAAGCATGAAAGATTCCTCACTAAGGTCACAACAATTTGACAAAACTCACTAAGATGACAAGCAGCATATGGTAGAAAGTTTAGAACTAATCCTATCATATGGCTCTGGTAGGTATTTTTACCAATGAGGAACTTTGTTTTATTTTTGAAAGCATAATCATCCGAGATTTTCGCCATACTAAGAGCAGAAATAGAATTCAACCAAAGTATCACTATATCAATCCCCACAACAACCTAGACTTGGAATAAGGCACATGCTCCCGCAAGGTTTTCAGGTTCATTTCTACTCATGCCAAATAACTCAAGCATAGTCAAGCAACTAGTTGCAACAAAGTACTAGCAAAATTAATGACAGAGCAACCATTCATCATTTCCAAAGTGAGAGGCATATGATTCATTCCATGCATGGTTGAGAGTTAATTTTATTCAAGGGAAGTATTTTCAATTGAATGACCAAAGTGCTGAGTAATTCGGAACGTACCTGATGGGGGTGCTCCCCCAAGCTTGGACTCTTCACTGGTAGGGATTCAACCTTGAAAGGTACTGAGTCAGCTGGTCGGCCTGCTCGTTCTCGTCCTGTTCCTCCACTGTGTCATGCCTGTACTCATGTATCTTTTCGTTAAGCAGGGCAATCTCCGGTTGGTTCAAATGCACCAACCAGAGCGACAATTTTATTCTTTTTGCATTCAACTCTAATTTTATTTATTCTTTGAACTAAAATTTGGAACAAATGATTGGAAGGGAAAATTCAGAGCACCCTAATCATGAATCTAAGCAAAATAAATGAATCACACAATTAACTAACACACCAAACTAAACTGAACTAAACGGTGCTCTATCTAAAGACGGACGGGGTTCAGAGTTCTATGAACTCGACGACATCTAATTCGTCGAGTGGCGGAGGTTCTGGTTCTAGGAAAACCTTCAACCGCTGTCCGTTGACCTTAAAGGTGTTTCCGTCCTCGCTTTGCAAAGTGACGGCCCCATGAGATGCAGCATTGATTACTGTGAATGGGCCGTCCCACTTGCTCCTCAACTTCCCGTGACCAAAAAGTTTGACACAAGAGTTGAAAACGAGGACCTTATCTCCCGGCTTGAACGTCTTGACCTTGATTCTCTTATCATGCCATCTCTTGGTCTGTTCCTTATATAGCCGGGAGCTGTGGTAGGCTCGTTCCCTCATTTCATCTAATTCGGCCAATTGGATCTTCCGCTTGAGGCCGGCAGGTGGAAGGTTCATACCCCACTTCCTAATGGCCCAGTGAGCTTTGAACTCCATCTCTACTGGTAAGTGGCAGGTCTTGCCATATACTAGCTGATATGGGATCATGCCTATGGGCGTCTTATAGGCCGTACAATATGCCCAGAGTGCATCCGGGAGTTTATCCTTCCATTGCCTACCCATCTCATTTACTGTCTTCTACAGAATATTTTTGATTTGTTTGTTTGACGTTTCTGCTTGACCGCTAGTCTGAGGGTGATAGGGTGTAGCAACATTATGCTGCACCCCTAGACTTGAAAGATACTTACGGAAGGCTGAATCGATGAAATGGGATCCGCCATCACTAATGACTATCCTAGGAATGCCGAAACGCGGAAAGATGTACTCATGAAACATTCGTCTCGCGTTCCTAGAATCGGCGGCTACACAAGGTAGAGCTTCCACCCACTTAGAGACATAGTCTACTGCCACTAGGATGAACTGGCAACCCTCGGAAATTGGGAAGGGACCCATGAAGTCCACTCCCCAAACATCGAAAATTTCTACTTGGAGATTGCTAGTGAGTGGCATCGCGTCTCTAGTGTTAATGTTTCCGTGTTTCTGACAGTGGGGGCATCGCTTGACGAATGCTCTTGCATCTTCGTACATGCTGGGCCAATAAAATCCGCTCTGCCAGACTTTAGCATTGGTCCGGAATGCACCGTAGTGTCCTCCGTACGGAGCTGCGTGGCACCTCTCTAGGATTTTATATGCCTCATGTGCAGGGATGCACCTTCTGAGGAGTCCATCACTACATATCCGGAAGAGGTACGGGTCGTCCCAGAGATGGAGTCGGCTCTCATAAGCTAATCTCTTCTTATTTTCTCCAGGAGGGACATACCCCGTGACCATGAAGTTTACTATGTTAGCGTACCACGGATCGCCAGTGGTGACCTTAAGGAGCGTGTCATCCCGCAAGTAATCGTCGATCGGAAGATCAGATGGTACTTCCATTCGGGACAGGTGGTCAGCCACTGAGTTCTGTACTCCCTTCTTATCTCTTATCTCGATGTCGAACTCCTGGAGTAGCAGAACCCAGCGGATGAGTCTCGGCTTTGCATCCTTCTTGGTCAGAAGGTACTTCAGAGCAGCGTGATCTGAATAGACTATGACCTTGGCCCTGACTAGGTAGGACCGGAATTTGTCTATAGCAAATACGACCGCTAAGAGTTCCTTTTCCGTGGTCGCGTAGTTGAGATGAGGGCCGGTGAGCGTTTTGCTAGCGTATGAGATAGCATAGTGCTTCCTATCCTTAGTTTGGCCCAGCACAGCTCCTACGGCATAGTCGCTCGCATCACACATGATTTCAAATGGGATGCTTCAGTCGGGAGGCTGGATAATGGGAGTGGAAATGAGTGCCTTCTTGAGGGTGTGAAAAGCGGCGTAACACTCCTCATTGAAAATGAAGGGGGCATCTTTGGCTAAAAGATTGGTCAAGGGCCGAGATATCTGGGAAAAGTTTTTGATGAAGCGCCTATAGAATCCGGCATGACCAAGGAAGCTTCGGATTCCCTTAATGTTTGTGGGAGGTGGAAGTTGCTCAATCACTTCTATTTTTGCCCTGTCTACCTCGATTCCACGTTCTGACACCCGATGTCCTAAGACAATACCCTCTCGCACCATAAAATGGCACTTTTCCCAGTTCAAAATGAGGTGCTTCTCTCTACACCTTTGGAGGACCTTGTCCAGATTTTTCAGACACTCGGTGAAGGTCATTCCATAAACTGAGAAATCGTCCATGAACACTTCCATAATCTCCTCAATCATGTCAGAGAAGATGGACATCATGCAACGTTGGAAAGAGGCAGGTGCGTTACACAACCCAAAGGACATACGCCGATAGGCATACGTCCCATAAGGGCATGTGAACGTGGTTTTACTCTGGTCTTCAGGATGGATTGGGATTTGGTGATATCCAGAGTAACCATCAAGGAAACAGAAGAAGGAGTGTTTGGCTAGCCGTTCAAGCATCTCGTCTATGAACGGAAGAGGGAAATGGTCTTTCTTGGTGGCTTTGTTGAGTTTACGATAATCTATGCACATACGCCACCCGGTAACAGTGCGCTGAGTAATGAGCTCATTCTTGTCATCGCGCACTACCGTCATTCCTCCCTTCTTTGGAACGACTTGGACGGGACTAACCCACTCGCTATTGGGAACTGGGTAGATGATCCCAGCATGAAGGAGCTTGAGAACTTCCTTTTTCATGACCTCTCTCATGGCATTGTTCAGCCCTCTTTGAGGTTCCCGAGACGGCATTGCTTCAGAATCAATCGGGATGTGATGAGTACAGAGATTTGGGCTAATCCCTTTCAGGTCTTGGAGAGAATATCCTAAGACCGATCGATTCTTCTCCAGGACAGTGATGAGTTGTTGGGTTTCTAGTTCGGAGAGCTTATCACTGATGATCACTGGAGTTTGCTTATCTCCAAAGAGGAAAGCATACCTAAGTCCAGGTGGAAGTGGTTTGAGCTCGATTGGGGATGGTTTTGGAGTTTCGTTTGTGTCAAGCTCAATCGGAGGATGTGTTTCCTCTTCTTCCGAGAAAAAACGGGAGATCTTCTTCTGGAATAGGCTACTCTAGGTCTAATAGGTGAGCTGACCTAACTTCCTCTAATGGGTCAGGATAGGGGTCTGCCTCTAATGGGGTGTTCAAGGATTGAGAATAGGAGACAGGGATGAGTTCTTTGCCGATCCTGAGCTCTACTAGCTGATTTGTTGGTGCCTTTTCCAATATCTTCTGGATTGGTCTACCTATGAAGATGGGATGTGTGATGTCGCTGGGTAGGTCGAAGATATGGAAATCCATGAAGAGTTCAGGGTCGTTAATCTTAACGGGTGTGACCCGCAAGATCCCCAAACAATCCAGGATTCTTCCTGAAGTGAATTTTAGTCGTTTTTGAGAAAATGACCAAGGTACACCAGGGAGTTGGTCGTGCACCAACGAGCTAGAGATTATGTTGATCCCGAGGCTCGGGTCATACCCAATTTCTTTGTCTTTGCCCAGGACCTCACAGTATATCCTTTGAATCTTTCTGGGCATCTTGACGACCTCGGTTGAGGCTTCGGCCTCTTCTAGCCACTCCTGACTCATGATAGCAGAGAGACGTCCAAGGTATTCTCTCTGGTATTCGAGTTCTTCCTTGTTGGGGGCTTGATCTATGGGCTCTACATGGTGTTCTCGAGGGAAACTCGTTACACTCCTGATGTCATCGAATAGATCATCGTCAAAATCATAGGGAGTGGTGTAGAGTGAATCATAGTAGTCTAGGCTAGAATATGGTTGTGGTTCGAAATGAGCTTCAGGTTCTGATGGACTGGACGAGCTAATGGATTTGGATTGAACTGGTATTGGCTTTTTAGGTTCAGGTTCAGGCTGCTTCTCTTCTGCATCGGGGAGTTCATCATAGATTCTAGTGTAGGGGGTGGTGTCTAGGATACGGTCCAAGACTGCCCTCGCTTCACTAGGGACCAAATGAAAGAACGACCCTCCAGAAGCAGAGTCCAAGAAAGTGGTGGCTACGGGACAGAGGCCAAGGCTGAAGTGTTGTAAAACAACAGGTTCTGGTAGGCTTAGGTCCGGTCCTGAGGCCAGTATTTGCTTGAAACGAGCCCAGGCAGCTCCTAATGACTCTCCCTCTAATTGCTTAAAGGTAAGAACTTCAATTCAGAGGCTAGCTACCTTGGAGATTGGGAAGAAGTTTAGGCAGAATTTTTCCTTGAGAACTTCCCAGCTCCCGTCCATAGTACTGACAGCCAGAGAGTACCATTTCTTTGCTACTCCCGCTAGTGAAAACGGGAATAGCTTCCATTTGAGTGTCTCTTGTGTCAAACTCGCGCAAATGCGCGTATGGACTCTCGACCTTCTTTCCTGAGAACGATTTCTCACGAACCATGGCTATGAAGCCGGGACGTAGCTCATAGCCGGGTGTGGATATGGGATGTGATGATGGTGGTGGCTCCAAACAATCGCCCGTTGGAGACGAGTGTTGGCGTAAGGTAAGAGTGGAATTCATATGGTGGACGGTGGTGGGATACACGGACAACTTGGGTTCGGAATCAGAACAGCTACCGTTCCCCGGCAACGGCGCCAGAAAGCTTGTTGGCACTCCTTACGGCCTACAGATAAATCCGCAAGCGGACGGATACCGATGTAGCTTTCACCCGGGAGTATTCCAAGGTATCGATTTCCACGGAGAACGAGAAGTGTACTAATCCTAAACTAAGTTGTCCTAGGTAGATGGTGTGGATGAAATGGAATGGATGAGATGGATGACGACAACAAGGAGAGAAGAGAAGAGGTAAGAGGGTAGAGAGGGTACGGGTCTGATAAAGGTATTCTACCGATTGATTGAGCAGATCAGAGGATATAGATAGATACTTGCTTCGGGACTACAGAGCCTCCGACACACAGAAAGGGGTGAGAAGGGGTGTCGGTTACCCTGAACCTTGGGTCCTAAGACACCGGAACTAACGTGATGGGCTACGAAGACCGAAAGGGCTGTCCCCACCTTACGGCTACCACCTCCGTTGCGACGGGTAGAAACTAAGTTAGCCTCAAGTATAGGCACCACGCCTACACTAGTTGACTAATACTTATCTACTGCAGACAGATAAGCACTCAAGCTAAGCAGCTAGTATACAATTATACTACACAACTAAGCATTGAACGAAGAACCAGCAAGCATATAAAAGTAAGAACTGAATGCTCAATTAATCAGAGAGAGATACAAGAGTTACCAGACAAGACCCGGATGTTACTCGAAGTGAAGTTGCATCCGTAGAGGTACAGCGGGAAGAGGGGCCGACACTTCGGCTCCTCTCCGGGACGCTCACCTCTCCTCTCTCCCTATCTCTACTGATACAATTGGAGAACTAGTAGCGCTTCGCCTGCACTCTACTCTTGTGTTGTGTGTCTTGTGCAGGTGAAACCGGCCTCTATTTATAATGGCCAGGGTCGGTGGAGAAGTGGAGCAGCGGCCAAGCAACTGGAGGTCAGTGCCGAGCCGTTCGGGCGAAAATCCCGGTTCGGCCGAACTCCCCGGTTCGGCCGAACCGAGGGATGCACTGCCTCAGCAGCCAAAGGCTAGGATTGCACCCTGGAGGCGGTTCCCTGGTTCAGCCGAACCCACGTGTTCGCCCGAACTGGGCTCGGCCCAGTGCTGCACCGCCTTGAGCTTGCACACGTGCTGGGCCAGCTCCTAGGGTCGGTTGGCAGGTCGGTTCACGCCCTGGGCTGGGCCGGAGGCCTTCTGGTTGACTTCGGGGTCTTTGTCAGGATGAGTTTGGGCCCAGGGTGATGTGGCGGAAGCCCAGGATGAGTTGGCGCTGACGTGGACGACTCCCGTTGGCTTGCACGGCTAAGGGGGGTAACTGGCCGAATCGTGTCGTTCGGCCGAATCGGTCATTTCTGACCCCTATAGCACACATTTCTCATTGTTGTACCTGCACAAGCGACACTCACCAAAACTCGTGGAACTCCATTAGAAATAAAACCTAAGTACATGGAATGTTGCATAGACTCTCATTTATTCCCGAGTATTGGTGGTCAAATTTGGGTTGTAACGACCGCCAACAATCTCTAGCTTGCCAGTGGTTACCGATGGGCCGACGGTGTTTAGGGATGCAAGGCACCGGGTGTTTCTTGATTGCACCAAGCACGGGTGATCCGTTGGCTATGTCTCGTTAGGCACATTCCGGTGCTGGGAGTGCTCGTGTTGGAACTCCACACGTTGCGCATTGTCTGGCTTGCGTAGCTCGCACTCCGGACGCCATTGACCCCCTTACGTTGCGCCCTAAGGGGCAGTCAATCTCGGTGCCTAGAGTCTCACCACCTTGTTGTACCTTAGCGGCTACTATCTTGTTAGGGTGTCTTGTGAAAAGCCTCGTAGCATCCCTATGTAGTCACACATCGGAAGTGTGATGTTTGCGTGGTTGGGTGCAAAGTTCTTTTGAACTTTTACGCGACTGGTGGGTAGAGGGCGAAACCTCTGCAGAGTGTAAATCTATCATGATATCCTTGCTCAGGGTCACGAGCGGCCTGAATCCTTTTTTTATTAGGAGATGATGTTTATTTATGCTTAATGTCACTTACACTTTATTAATTGGGTTGTAACTGGGTTTTATTCACTTATAGTAACTTGGATAATGCTAAAACGAACCAACTAAATGTAACACCCTAAAATAGCCCTATTTAAAATTGTAGTAATTAAATTAATTAATATAGGGTAAATAAATAATTTCTAAAATTAAAACCAAGTATAAGGCCTAGAAACATGTTTTTTTGCATTCATGCTACTGCATTGAGTTTTGGTTGCTAGTGGTTCAAATAAGAATTTAAACCTAGTTTAAATTTGAATTTGAATTGCTTTGATTTGAGCTCTAGAAAAGTTGTTTCAGCCCGAGTTCGTTTTTGCCGCCTAGACTTTTCCCTCGTTTCGATATCGCTCCCTCTTATTTTCCCCCAAACGGCCCAGCGCAGCGCTTCTGCAGCCTAGCACCACCGAGCGGCCCGGCGCGCAGCCAGCCTTTTTCTTCCCCCCCCTGCACCGCTCGGCACATCAACCAGCGCAGCCCAGCCTCACGCGGGCCAGCAACCACTCGGCCCAGCTCTCTGCCGCAGCCCACCGCTCTCACCCTCCTCTCCCGGCCCAGGCTGGCACACACACCTCGCCCCCCCCCCCCCCGCACTGACCAGTGGGCCCCACCGGTCTTCTTCTACCTCCGGCCGCGACCAAGTTCGAGTTGAGCTCGAATCACCGCCGCGGCATAGCCCTCGTGGCCCACCGCCGGCATGGCCCCGTGCTGCCGCACCTTCGTGGAAGCTTCCCGCAGCCGACCTTCCTTCTGCGCCGCGCCTCCCCCGCATGGAAAGTGAACCCCCGTAAGAGAACACCGTCCACCGTCGTCTCTCCTTGGCAGTTGTGCCACCTCGCCGACCGAGCCCTTCTACACCCCACTGGCTGCTATTTAAACCCCCGCCTCCACAGCCCAAACCCTCATCCCTCCTCGCCTCGAGCCCTCAAGCACCTAATCGCCTTCCTCCCGAGTTCTCTGCACCGCCGCCGGCGCCTTCCCCTCTCCGGCGCCGTTTCCTTCGTTACGACCTCGCCACGAGCTTCGCGCTTCGGTAACGGCCCTCCCCATCTTGTTCGCATACCAATTTGGCTAACTGCCTCGCCGTTCATCTTGCAGAGCGCCGCCTCTGTCCGAGTGCCGTCGTGCCATTAATTCCCCGTGCCGGCGACTTACCTTCTGCTCTGAGCCGCGCCGCAGCTCCACACTAAGGTAAGGATGCCTAGACCCCTTCCCATCTTGCTCCCACACCACGAGACCCCGCCGTCGCCGCTCGCCGTCGCTCAGCTTCCGCTGCTTGCCGTCGGCCAGTGCCTTGGCCGCGCCTCGGTTGACTTTGTCTAGCCAGCTGCTCACCGTCACGCCCCGAAGCTGTAGCACCCACTCGCGCTCAAAATCGCGCCCCATAGCCCTGCCAACGTCATCGCTGGAGTGCCGCCGCCGCGGTCCGCCGTCGTCCGGTCGCTGCGCCACCTTTCCACCGACGTAATGTACCTCCTCGCGACCTCAGTTTTTCCCTTGGCCAAACCCCGTCCCAAATGGCGGCCGGGAGCTCAAGATCGACGTAGCTCCGGCGATCCCCCGCCGCGGAAACTGGTGGCGCCGCCGTGTTTCCTTCCCCCACCAGTGACCCTGCTCCCGATCTGTTTTTGGCCATTGGATCACAATCGAACGGATGACAGTACCCCAAGCCCCAGGTCAACTCGCCGCATAACGGTCAGCTATGGTAGATTTGTAAAAGAGCCCCTGTATTTTAGCAAAATCAACCCACTGTCCATTTGTGCTCAAAACTATTTACGTTTAGGTCCCGATTTTTATGGAAAACCCCCTACGCTTTTGAAAAATAGAACCCGCGGTCCAGCCCTCATCTTTTTGTGCGTTAGCCATCGGGTTTTTATACAAAATTGCGTATAAGTCCTCAGTTTTTCACAAATAAGCCGCCGAACCTTAGCTCCGATTAGTGTGATTCTTGAGCTCACGTGTTCGTAGAGAAGCGTAGATTATTTCTAAAGCCTCCTTTTGTACTGTTTCTACTATTTGGTGTACTTTTATAATAGAATAATTTTGTTTGCATGTATTGGCTTGTGTGGATGCTTGTGTGGTGATTCGTGTCCAGTCGGTGAGCCTATTGCATTGGATTTCGAGTACGAGGAAGACTTTTCGGAGCAGGACTCGTAGCAGCAGCATCACTTTGAGGAAGGTAAGTTATAGCACGGACAATCCTTTCTACTTACCCACTTTGTAATCATTTATTTCATACATCCATGTGTCTAAATTGATGTACCTTAAGGTTGTACCTAGTTTTGATTATCCTGTCCTTTGATTACCTCGGGTTTATGCATATGGGTAGAATTTTTGCTATGCGCAGCTACTATCACCATTGTATAACTGTTAATTTTGACTTAATGGTTCACTTCAACATGATGATAAAACTTGCTTTTTAGCAGCATGGTTTAGGGCGCTAGAGGATGTGCTTCGTGCTTTGTTCTAGTGTCTCTCCGTAAGGTCCGATTCTTAAAGCGGCAACCCAGGAGCCTGTCGCCACCGCTAGGTGGGCCGATAGTGTTAATTGAAGCAAGGCGCGGGGTGTTTCTTGATTCCACTGAGGACGGTTGCCCCGAAGGCTATGTCTGGTTAGGCACAGTCCCATAATGGGAGTCCCTGTGATGGGGAACTCCACACGTTGCGCATTGTTGGGTGCGATGCCCGCGCTTTGGATGCCATTGACCCCCTTATGGTGACTCTGTAAGCATAAGTAAATCTCGGTGCCTAGAGTCTCACCACATTATTGTACCTTAGCGGCTACTGTCTTGTTAGGGTGTCTTGCGAAAAGCCTCGTAGCGTCCCTATGCAGTCACACCTCGGTAGTGTTGATGTGAGTGGTTGGGTGCAAAGTTCCTTTGAGTTGAGTTTGCACCCAACCACGCACATCAACACTACCGTGGTGTGACTGCATAGGGACGCTACGAGGCTTTTCACAAGACACCCTAACAAGTCAGTAGCCGCTAAGGTTGTCACACCCCAAAATTTCTGGATTTTGAGATGTGAATTGTTAGCATAATTAATACAATGATTTTCTCAATTTTCTAAAATTTTCCCAGCTTTATATAATTAACAGGTAATTTAGTACACGGAAATAATTATTTTCTAAAAGAAAAATAAAATAATGTAGGTTTAATATTGAGTGCTTTGCATTCATGCCGGTTGCATTTAGTGGTTTTATGTGTGTAAAGTTTTCAAAAACGCGTTTCGAAGCCTAATGGGAATTTTCCAGAGTTTTCTTGCATTTATTCCTATTTTCCTTAGAGCAAATTCCAATTTTTGGAGTATGCTAAAATCCTTTTCGTGAGGTCCAAATACATTATTTGGGTTCCGCATGTCCAAATCTATCTCTAGGATTTTTTTCTCAGATTTTTGGAGTATTTTTCATGGTTCAAATATGAATTCTAGGTTTATCTGGAATTACTTTATAACTAGGAAAATAATTATTCTGAGAATTAAAATCACCCTAAATGTTAGTAGACAAGCATTTGCCCAAAGTTGACCTAAATTTAGCATAAATCCATCCCACCACTTTATTGGGCCAAATCTCTAAAGCCCATTAACATTAAAAGGAGTAATCCATCGATTAGTCCCATATTGGTAATGGACGTGGAGGTGAGGAGTTTTCTCCCTATATATATGAACCACCTCTCCTTATAAAAAGGCACACCATCGACTTTTTTACAAGGAGGCCCCTTTGTTTGTGATTCCCTAAGGTAGTCTTCTTCCACCATATCTTCCACTAGTGCCCATTCTTCATCTCGTTGTCGCACCGAGCCTTCCGTCGTCATTGCGCCGAGCCTTCCATCGTTTTTGGATGCAAGATTTTCAGTAAGATCCTCAGCGAATCTTGTAATTTTCTACCATATTCGTTTAGTCTATACTCTTTCATAGAAAAGCCCCTGCTAGTTTTAAGCGTCGGAAATATTGTTTAGTCCATAGTTTCCACGTTTTAGATTCGTTTTAATCTGTTTTTGTTGCGATAGACTCATATCAACATGAATTACGATTATAGGTATTATTTAACTTGTTGTAGGATCAAAGCCCTCTAATATTAGCTATCATAGGGAGGTGAATGATAGCAATAAGTCGCAGCGAAGATTTTCACCCTCAAAAATAGATTATGAAAGGTGCACTTAATTATGTGTCGTTCCTAGACAGTAGCTCCTAAAATCGTGATGTTTTTCTAGAAGATAGATTATCCAATTATGAAGCTAACCCAATTTGAATCACGTTAATCAGATGTTTAGAACTCGAGATATAAAATAAACAAGCAGACCATGTCAGATGGTGACGAGAATTGATCAAACCCTTCGGATAGCTTTATTTTTTCAACCGTTGCTCCGTTTTTAGCGATTCTTGCGCTCACGTGACCATAGAATCGAGCCCTTCCACTTAACATGCTCTTTTAAATCTTTTATTTTGATTGGTGTAATGCTCTTAGTTGTATATATTGTTTGCTTGCTTGTTTAGCTGCATGTTGTGCTCGTGTCGTTGATTGCTGCGAGTAGAGGAACATCAGCAAGAGATTTCAAGAAAGAAGATTTTGAACACTCAAAGCAACTAAATGTTGGATAAAGGCAAGTTACAGCATGGACAATCCTTGCTACCTACCCATTTTTTAATAAATTATTTCATACATGCATGTGTCTAAATTGATGTACCTTTAAGGTTGTACCTAGTTTTGATTATCCTTTCCTTTGTTTACCTCGGGTTTATGCATATGGGTAGAATCTTTGCTATGCGCAGCTACTATCACCATTATTTAATTATTAATTTTGACTTAATGGTTCACTTCAACATGATGATAAAACTTGCTTTTTAGCAACATGGTTTAGGGAGGTAGAGCATATGCTTTGTGCTTTGTTCTAGTGTCTCTTCGTAAGGTCCGGTTCTTAAAGAGGCAACCCAGGAGCCTGTCACCACCGCTAGAACTATTATGGCTCTGGTCTTGGACAAGTAGCATGTATGGCTCTACCTTGACAATAGTTACCGAGGGGCCAACGACGTTAGTGGAAACAAGGTGAAATGGTGTTTTCTGATTCCGCCGAGGACGGGAGATCCGTCGGCTATGTCTCGTTAGGCACAGTCCCATGCTGGGAGACCCTGTGATGTGGAACTCCACATGTTGCGCATTGTTGGGTGCGATGCGCGCGCTCTGGACTCCATGGACCCCCTTATGGTGTGACTCCGTAGGCGTACGTCGATCTTGGTGCCTAGGAACTCACTGCCTTGTTAAACTAGCGGCTACTGTCTTATTTGGGTGTCTTGAGAAAAGCCTCGTAGCGTCCCTATGCAGTCACACCTCGGTAGTGTTGATGTGCGTGGTTGGGTGCAAAGTTCCTTTGAACTTTTACGCGACTAGTGGGTAAAGGGCGAAACCTCTGCAGAGTGTAAATCTATCATGATAGCCTTGCTCAGGGTAACGAGCGGCCTGGATCCTTTTTTATTAGAAGATGATGATTATTTATGATTAATGTCAGTTACACTTTATTGATTGTGTTGCAACTAGGATATCATTTACTTGTAGTAACTTGGATAATGTTAAAATAAACCAACTAAAAGTGCTAATGTAGTTCAGCAGTGTTTAGCCTTACTTTGAGCCTTCATACACCCGTGTTATACTTGCTAAGTAAATGTTTACTTACACTTGTCATTATTCAACAAAACCTCAGATGGGTAACAGATAGAGTGAATGAGTCTGCTGCTACTGAGTTTCTTGAGGATCTTCTGTACTCTTGAGCTGTGGTCAATCAGTCGGTGTCCTTGTGGACTTGAGGCTCTACCTGTTGAGAGAGTTAGAGTTCCGCTGTGTTTTAGGTAACACTACTACACATATCAACATCACAAACGGCTGATAGCAAACGGTTTTGGAAAACCGTTTGTGATGAGGGGCATCACAAAGGGTTTTACCAAAACCGTTTGTGATGAGGGACATCACAAAAGGTTCGTATTATGAACCGTTTGTGATGGGGGGTCATCACAAACGGTTCGTAATATGAACCCTTTGTGATACCCCTCATCACAAACGGTTTTAGGGTTTTTCAAACCGTTTGTGATGCCCACGTATGCGCGTAAATTTGAAATTTAAGTTTTTTCAAATGACCTCGGATGGAGAAACTGTTAAAATAAGAGTTGTAGATTTCAAAAAGTTATGAAACTTTGTAGTTGACAACTTTTTCATTTGAAATCATCTAGTCAACCAGATGTAATTTTCAATGTTGTCAAATTTGAAATTTGAGTTTTTTCAAATGACCTCAGATGGAGAAACAGTCAAAATAAGAGTTGTAGATTTTAATAAGTCATGAAACTTTGTAGTTGACAACTTTTCATTTGAATTCATCTAGTTAACTAGATCTAAGTTTGGATGTTCTCAAATTTGAAATTGAAATTTTATAAACGACCTCGGATGGAGAAGCAGTCAAAATAAAAGTTGTAGATTTCGAAAAGTTAGGAAAATTTGTAGTTAATTTTTTTTTCATGGAGTGGTGTAGTGGTAGAGGAGGTCACGTGCGAGGGAGAGGTTGCCAGTTCGAATCCGGCTGGCCGCGTAGCGCGCGATTTATGCGCGAAAAAATGGTGCGACTTGATGGCCTTGGGTGCCTAGTAGCCTTCCCACATTGGAAAAAAATTGGCTATTGTTTTCCTATTTTTTGGGTTTTTCGGTGCTCATTAGTCACAAACGGTTCCTATTACGAACTGTTTGTGATGACCCCATGACAAACGGTTTTGAACCGTTTGTGATGACTCCTGTCATCACAACCCACTTATCACAAACCACTGCCTAAACCGTTTGTGATGCCCCTTAGGAACCGTTTGTGATGATGCTTTCTGGAGTAGTGTAAACTCTAATGTAAAACTATTTTATTCGAGCATATGTACCTTGTTTACCATATTTGTAAGCTGTATGTGTTATGTGGACTTCCTGGGCACACATACGGTTCGCCTTCCCACATTGGAAAAAAATTTCTATTGTTTTCCTATTTTTTTGGTTTTTTGGTGCTCATTAGTCACAAACGGTTTCTATTACGAACCATTTGTGATGACCCCATCACTGTCATCACAAACCACTTATCACAAACCACTGCCTAAACCGTTTGTGATGCCCCTTAGGAACCATTTGTGATGATGCTTTCTGGAGTAGTGTAAACTCTGATGTAAAACTATTTTATTCGAGCATATATACTTTGTTTACCATATTTGTAAGTTATATGTGTTATGTGGACTTCCTGGGCACACATACGGCAGCATTCGGGTTTCTGTGTAAACCTGGGTGTGACGAGCGGCCTGGATCCTTTTTAATTAGAAGATGATGTTTATTTATGCTCAATATCACTTATACCTTTTGTAACAAGGTTGCAACTGGGATTCATTAATTGTAGTAACTTCGAGCATAATAAAATGAACCAACTAAAAGTGCTAATGCAGTTCAGCCATGTCTAGCCTTACTTTTTAGCCTTCATATACCCGTGCTATGTAAATGTTTTACTTACACTTGCTGCTATTCAACAAAATCCCGGATGGATAACCGATGGATTTTAGAATGATAATGCCGCTGCTGAATTCCCCGAAGATCTGCCTTTCTTCGAAGCTGTGGTCAACCAGTCAGAGTCCCTGTGGACTGCGGCTCCGTTTAGTTGAGAGTTAATAATTAGACTTCCGCGGTGTTCTACTTTATTTGTAATAAACTCTGATGTAAGACCATTTTATTTGAGCATATGTACTCTATTTACCATATTTGTAAGTTATATGTGTTATGTGGACTTCTTGGGCACACATATGGCATCATTCGGGTTTCTGTGTAAACCTGGGTGTAACGAGCGGCCTGGATCCTTTTTAATTAGAAGATGATGTTTATTTATGCTCAATATCACTTATACCTTTTGTAACTGGGTTACAATCGGGATTCATTAATTGTAGTAACTTGGAGCATAATAAAATGAACCAACTAAAAGTGCTAATGCAGTTCAACCGTGTCTAGCCTTACTTTTTAGCCTTCATATACCCGTGCTATGCTTGCTAAGTAAATGTTTTACTTACACTTGCTGTTATTCAACAAAATTTCGGATGGGTAACCGATGGATTTGAGAATGATAATGCTGCTGCTGAATTCGCCGAAGATCTTCCTTTCTTATAAGCTGTGGTCAACCAGTCAGAGTCCCTGTGGACCGCGGCTCCGCTTAGTTGAGAGTTAATAATTAGACTTCCGCTGTGTTCTACTTTATTTGTAATGAACTCTGATGTAACACCATTTTATTTGAGCATGTGTACTCTATTTACCACATTTGTAAGTTATATGTGTTATGTGGACTTCCTGGGATACATAAAAGGAAGTGATTCTCTTGTGTAGGTAAATTACAAAGCCGGAGGAAGACATTGGGTAATTGATAGTGGTTGTACAAACAACATGACCGGTGAAAAAAAAATATTCTCATGTCTTGATGAAGATATCTCTGACTTTGATAATATTACCTTTGGTGATGATAGCAATGGAGGTGTTAAAGGCATTGGTGACATTTCTATCTCTCAAGATTATAAATTATCAAATGTCTTGTTAGTTGACTCTTTAAATTTCAACTTGCTATCCATTGCTCAACTTTGTGATAATGGCTATAGATGTTCATTTACTAGTGATGAATTTGTTGTGACAACTCTTGATGAAAAGGAAACTATTTTCAAGGGTTTTCGTCATGATAGTTTATATCTTGTGGACTTTTCATCTAAAGAGGCAAATCTATCAACTTGTTTATTCTCTAAAGCCTCAATGGGTTGATTATGGCATAGAAGACTAGGTCATGTTGGTATGAGACAACTAAATGAATTGGTTAAGCATGATTTAGTCCTTGGCTTGAAGGATGTCAAATTTAAAAAGGATAAATTGTGTAGTGCTTGTCAAGCCGGCAAACAAGTAGCCAAGTCTCATCCAACCAAGAGTGTTATGTCCACCACAAGACCTATTGAATTATTGCATATGGATTTATTTGGTCCTACAACTTATAGAAGTATTGGTGGAAATAGTTATTGTCTTGTGATTGTGGATGATTTCTCAAGATTCACATGGGTATCCTTTCTTCATGATAAAGCCAATGCATGTGATTTCTTTAAGAGTTTTGTCACTAGAGCTGAAAATGAATTTGAAGTTAAATTGAAGAAAGTAAGAAGTGACACTAGGGTTGAGGAGTTTTGCAATGAGAAGGGGATCAAGCATGAATTCTCAACCACATATACACCGGAACAAAATGGCTTGGTTGGGAGAAAGAATAGGACCTTGATTGAAATGGCAAGATCAATGCTCGCCGAATATAATGTGTTGGATTCTTTTTGGGCCGAAGCCATAAACAATGCTTGTCATTCGTCAAATAGGCTTTATTGTCATGGATTATTCAACAAAACTCCGTATGAATTGCTTGTTGGAAGAAAGCCCAACATTTCATATTTTTGGGTATTTGGGTGCAAATGCTATATCTTGAGAAAAGGCTCTCGATTATCCAAGTTCCAAAGCAAATGTGATGAAGGGTTCTTTCTTGGATATTCATCTTGTAGCAAGGCCTATAGAGTTTATAATAAATCCAAGGGATTTGTTGATGAAGCTTATGATGTTCAATTTGATGAAACAAATGGGTCACAAGATGAGAAAGAGAACTTAGATGATGTGAGAGGTGATGGGTTGAGAGAAGCGATGAAGAATATGGATATTGGTGACATTCAACCAAGAGAAGAAGAAGAAGATGATGATGTTGATGAAGAGCATATCGTATCTACTCAAGTGAGTGAATCAACTTCTCAAGACCAAGGGATTAACAATGAAAATGTGAATGACTCACCTCAAGAAGATGAAGAATTGGTCTCTACTTCATCATCCACATCTTCTCAAGATCAAGTTGTTCAACCAAGAGTTCATGGTCAAATTACCAAAGATCACCCCATTAATCAAATTGTGGGTGATATTAGTAAGGGCATTCAAACTCGATCTCGTGTTGCTTCATTTTGTCAACATTACTCTTTTGTATCTTCTCTTGAGCCTAAATGTGTAGATGAAGCACTTTGTGATCCGGATTGGGTGATGGCCATGCAAGAAGAATTGAATAACTTCACCGGCAACAAAGTTTGGGAATTGGTTGAGAGGCCCAAGAATTATAATGTTATTGGAACCAAATGGGTCTTTCGTAACAAAGAAAATGAAGATGGCATTGTTGTGAGAAATAAGGCAAGATTGGTTGCGCAAGGCTACACTCAAGTCGAAGGTTTGGATTTTGATGAAACTTTTCTTCTGTAGCTAGACTTGAAGCTATTAGAATTTTACTTGCTTATGCTTGTTCTCACAATATTAAGTTATATCAAATGGATGTCAAAAGTGCCTTTTTGAATGGTGAAATTAGTGAATTAGTGTATGTAGATCAACCTCCTGGTTTTGAAGACCCCAAGTTGCCCAATCATGTTTATAAGCTTTCTAAGGCTCTCTATGGATTGAAGCAAGCACCTCGTGCTTGGTTTGAAAGGCTTAGGGATTTTCTTCTATCAAAGGGCTTCAAAATTGGAAAAGTTGATACTACACTATTCACTAAGAAAATTGGAAAAGATATCTTTATTTGTCAAATATATGTTGATGATATTATTTTTGGTTCCACTAATGAATCTTTTTGCAAAGAATTTGATGAAATGATGTCTAGGGAATTTGAGATGTCCATGATTGGAGAGTTGAGTTTCTTTCTCAGTCTTCAAATCAAGCAAATCAAGGAAGGCACATTTGTTTGCCAATCTAAATATGTCAAGCATATTTTGAAGAAAGTTGGCATGGAAGATTCAAAGCCAATCAAGACTCCAATGGCCACAAATGGACATCTCGATCTAGATGAGGGAGGTAAAGCAGTTGATATGAAACTCTATAGATCCATGATAGGTAGCTTGCTTTATCTTACCGCATCTAGGCATGATATCATGTTTAGTCTATGCATGTGTGCTAGATTTCAAGCCGCTCCAAGAGAATCATGAGATATTTGAAATTCACTCCAAATATTGGTCTTTGGTATCTAATAGGTGCTCAATTTGAATTAGCTGGTTATTCGGATTCGGATTATGCCGGTTGCAAGGTTGATAGGAAAAGCACATCCGGTGGATGTCAACTTTTGGGTTGCTCTCTAGTGTCTTGGTGTTCAAAGAACCAAATTCGGTTGCTCTCTTAACTGCCAAAGCGGAATATGTCTCGGCGGGAAGTTGTTGTGCTCAATTGCTATGGATGAAGCAAACACTTCTTGACTATGGTGTGAAATTCAATGGAATTCCTCTCTTGTGTGACAATGAAAGTGCTATCAAAATTGCAAATAATCCGGTTCAACATTCTAGAACCAAGCACATTGATATCCGGCATCATTTTCTTAGGGATCATGTGAGTAAGGGTGATATCAAGATTGATGGAGTAAGCACGGATGATCAATTGGCTGATATATTCACAAAACCTTTGGATGAATCTCGGTTTTGCAAATTAAGAAATGAATTGAATGTCATTGACATTTCAAATGTGGCTTGATCTCTAATACATATGTGTGTGCATATCTTCCTTCTTGCATTCATATGTCTTAAGTCTTTTGTTAAATTGCTTGTCATATCATTCTTGTGAAATTATGCATCTTTTGTCAAGCAATGAACCCCATGGATCCATCACAACAAGTGTGAAAAGGATTGAAACTCGGGCTGAAAAGATTGACCGTCAGCCAAAAGACCGCAGACCGTCCGCCAGTGGACGAAGACTGTCCGCCAAAGGACCGCGAACCGTCCGTAATTTCCCGAGATTACACAGGAGCTACGAGACCTCTCGTTCCAGGGGGTCGGACAGTCCGCCGTGTCCGGCGGACCGTCCGTGAGGCATCTGAACGCGTGGGACCAAGCCGACGGGATCTAAAAGGAGAGGGCAGACACCTTCTTTCTCATACTCGAGTAAAAGCCATCTCTATCCTCTCTCTCTTGGTCTTGGTGAAGAAAAGGCCTCTCTCTTGGATCTTTTGATTGGAGTGTTCCCCGGACGGTCCGAGCACATCTACGAACTCTCTACAGGATTCTCCACCTTGTCATCCGTGTACTTTTGTCAATTTCTCTCTTGTTTGGGTTGAATCTATAGATGAATGTGGCTAGGGTTGAGTTCCTGATTTGAAATTTAGCCATGGATTTTGAAGTCCGTCTTGGGGAATATGTTGGATATGGTCTTGTGATGGTTTGGTAAAAGTTTGATTGAAAATCATTGGATATATGTTGAGATATGGGGATCGAAAGTTTTTGGATCGCTGTTCATGTTCATTGCGAAACAGTGTCACGCGGACCGTCCGCACAGGACGCGCGGACCGTACGCCCATACTTGGCGGACAGTCCGCATTGCCTGGCCGGACAGTCCGCCAGGCACTGTCAGCGATGGGTTTGAGTAGGATATTTTGGGGATTCTTTCATTCATCAAATACTATCCAAATATATTTGTATATTGATTCAAATGATTGTTTTGTCATAGTCCTTGTAAGCTCGCCAAGACTTTGGCCAGTCGGTTCAAGAAAAGTGGGAACAAGAGGAAAGGTGATGATGGGACGTCCAAGAGACGTCGGGTTTATGATAGCAACAGCTCAAGCAGTGATGACTCCAACGACAGTGACTACATGGCTAACACCGAGGTTGAGTCATCTGTGGGACAGCAGTCCGAGTACATTGTTGAGGAAGATGCAGGATTGCATCAAGGAGGAGCTGGTTTGCATCAAGACATTATTGACATTCACTCTCATATCGCACCAAAGAAAGTCTGGACACAGAAAGAATATGCAAGGGTAAGAAATATCAATGCCTTCACTCAGCGTCGTGATACGGGTGATCATTTCTTTCATACCCTAGTGCAAGAAAATGCTTTCTTTGGTCATTTGCTAAGTTGTACTATCTGGGCTCATAAGAGAATTGATTTCAATTACATTGCTAGTAAAGATGTGTTGGCTGAGGTAGCTGTCATGCTTGAGAGGGTTAGGTTCAGGAAGTTTATGGAGCATGGGTGTGATAGGAATGAAACACTTATTAGACAATTCTATGCCACTTATGAACTAGACGTTGGTGCACAAAGTTTAGAGTGGATGACTGGACAAATGAGGTACACTGCCAACTTTCAGGAGTTTGCTGCAGCTAATCACTTAGATTATGATTATTTCTATGATGATGCTAGTATTGATGTGTACCAACAAAATGTTTATGAGGAGTCACAGACTTTCTATGAGCCTGCATATCTTGGCCTTCCGATCAAGTATGGCACACCCACTGGACTTAGGCACCACCCCGCTGCTATTAACAAGATCATTAGATGCACCTTTATGCCTAAGAGTGGAAACAAAGACAAGATTAGAGAATTCTATTGGAATGTGATCCACTACATCATGACTGGCACTAGATTTAATGTGATTAAGATGATCTTTGAGCAGATGGATGAGAAAAAGCTGTCCTTGGCTGGAAATATGTACTTTGCACCATACATCATGTCTTTGATTAAAGTCAAGTGTAGATACAATGGTCCCTGTGAGGTCAATGATGGGTGGTTTCAGCCATTTGTTAATGCCAGAGATTTTCTGAATAGGCCACTCACACCTTATGAAAATCTTGGAGATGAAGCAGGGGGCCCGGGTGGTCATGACATTGGTGCCGAGGCTCCTGCAGATGCTGACAGGGGCGTTCGTGAGATACCTGTAATGCATGAGATGCCACCACCTCCTCCTCCTATGCAGCCACAGGGATACTGGGTTCCTCCAGAGGGGTACTTCACCCCATACTTTGACAGTATGGCTCAGTCGTTCGGTGCTCAGTTCACCACAGGGTTTGAGGCTATGCAGTAGGGGCTACAACAACAGCTTGATACTAGGTTCGTTGCACATGAGCAGCAGATGAACTCTCAGTACTTCCAGCCCATCATGACTCAGCTCCAGGGGATACAGCAGGGGTTTCACTCTGATATGGAGACACTGATTGCATGGTTTGATGGTTTATCTACTTCAGAGCAGTATCAGCAGGTGGTTGATCGCCAGACTCAGCTTGAGGGCTCGTTTGCTACATTCAACACGGCGTTCACCGACTTCAGTGATCACTTCTATAGTATCTATCCTCGGGCACCTCCTCTACCACCGCAGGATGAGTAGTTCCTTCTTGGTATTTGATGCCAAAGGGGGAGATACTTTGGAGTGATGTGATCTCTGTGGGGAGCTTGTTGCATGAGCATGAAAACTTTGAACTTTGCATTACATGTTTATTTATGGCATGTGTGAGATGAACTTTGTGTGGATGTAATAAGTTAGAACTTATTTGCTCATGTGGTACTTTAATATTTGCTTGTGTGATGAACTTATTTGCTATATCTCTTTCCTATGATGAATTTGGGTTAGTGACTATGATTTTTAAGGCTAACACATGTTGCAGTTAAATTTTCATATATATATGTGCATGTTGTTGCCTTGATCTCCATGTTGTAAGGAATGCTTCGCCAAAGATTATCATATTCAAACATGTGTGGAAATTGTCACTTGTGATCCATGCACACATATAGGGGGAGCAATTCTCTATTTATTGAAATTTGAAATATTTACTGTATAACTTATATGGAATTCATTGAATGAGAGTAAGTAATTTCATGTTTTCACCATCAACTCTATCACTCCTTTGTTATGGTTTTCATCAATTACCAAAAAGGGGGAGATTGAAGGCATCTAGGCCCCTAATTGAGTTTTGTTAATTAATGACAACCCTTGTGGACTAACAACTTCATTTGAGACAATGAGAATAGGTTAGTCTCGAGAGTTGGAATGAGCTTCAGAGAGATGGTGTATCAATAGCATGTGTGCTTTGGATCTTGGAAGCTCAAGGCAAAGGTATATGATAGGGCTTTTAAATTTGACCGGTCATGAGGTGATTAGAGGATGAAATATGACCGGTTTGATATGATAGATAGACGTACTATCAAGAGGGATCAACTTCGTTGGTTCGATGAAATGTTAATGACACAATGGTCTTTGATTTCCATCTAGTGCATTTAGAATTCGTGGTGATTAACTTGGAAGAGGGCATATTGCGAATCTGATGGTAAACCAGCCCTGTCGTGGCCGGTGGACCGTCCGAGGCCCTCGGGCGGACGGTCCGTGGGATTTTGATTCTACTTTCTATACATAAATCATGTGGAAATTACGTTCAGCGGAGTCCGAACGGACCGCGGACGGTCTGCGGATGGAACGCGGACGGTCCGTGGACTGTGCTGACTTTGGGCCCACGTGCGTTGACTTGAGCTGGCGCTAGGTGTTTTCGCGGACGGTACGAGGTGGAGCCGCGGACGGTCCGTAAATTAACTCAAGTTCACACAGAGAGCGTTTTCACGTTTCCAGACAGGTAGACTGTCCGGCCTTGCTCTGGTGGACTATCCATGGTGTTCGCGGACGGTCCGAGGGTGCCTAGCGGACGGTCCGCCAGACCTCAACGGTCACCTCTGACACATGACTGACAGCCAATATAGCCATTGTAATTTGGACGCGGACGGTCCGCGAGAGTCGTGTGGACGATCCGTGGTGCACGATTTTGAACGGGAATTGCACATAACGGCTAGTTCCGAGGAGGGGGCTATATATACTCACACCCCGCAGGCATGTGAGCTCTCTTGGCACTTTGGAAAGCTTGAAACATATTCTAGAGCCCTTGTTCTCCTCTCTCTCACTCACTTTCTTTGAGATTGCATTTCTTTGTGAGATTGAGAGCTTCTTGTGCATTGCATCAAGGATTTGATCATTGTGGCACTAGGATTTCATTGAGCTCGTGGTTGATTTGTTACTCTTGGAGGTTGCCGCCTCCTAGATGGCTTGGAGCTCGTGATTCCATCGAGCACTTCAAGAAGATTGTGAAGTTGCCGTAGAAGTTAGTTGTGAGAGGTCATTGTGCTCACCTCGCCGGAGCGGTGAAGAGCAACTCTAGTGGAATCGAGATTTGGAGCGGTTCTTTGGTTCTATTCGGCTCATACATCAAGTGGAGACTTGATAGAGGAGCGATTGAACATTGAATCCATCTCAACTTGGATTAGGGGTGACCGGCAAGTCATCAATACCACGGGATAAGTTCTTGTGTCACTTGTTCTTATTGCTTGCTCATTGTCTTGATTATTTACTTGAAGCAAATTAATTTCATAGAGATTGACTCTTATATTGTCACCTTAGGCTGCAAAACCATAAACATAGGCTTAGAGTAGCTAGAGATTTAATTCCCCTTGTGGTTCTAATTAAATTTCTCTAGTGTTGTGATTGAAGTTTTCAAAACTGCCTATTCACCCCCCTCTAGTCGATAATCCTAGAATCTACAAAAGGATCCAGGCCGCTCGTGACCCTGAGCACGGCTATCATGATAGATTTATACTCTTTAGAGGTTTCGCCCTTTATCCACCAGTCACGTAAAAGTTCAAATTAACTTTGCACCCAACCACGCACATCAACACTACCGAGGTATGACTGCATAGGGATGCTACGAGGCTTTTCACAAGACACCCTAACAAGACAGTAGCCGCTAGTTTAACAAGGCGGTGAGATCTTAGGCACTGAGATTGACGTACGCATACAGAGTCACACCATAAGGGGGTCGATGGCGTCCAGAGCGCGGGCATTGCACCCAACAATGCGCAACGTGTGGAGTTTCCCGTCGCAGGGACTCCCAACACGGGACTGTGCCTAACAAGACATAGCCGACGGATCTCCCGTCCTCGGTGGAATCAGAAAACACCCTTTCACCTTGTTTCAACTAACGCCGTTGGCCCCTCGGTAACCACTATCAAGCTAGAGCCGTACATGCTACTTGTCCAAGACCAGAGCCGTTATAGTTCTAGCGGTGGCGACAGACTCCTAGGTTGTCGCTTTAAGAACCGGACCTTACAGAGAGACAATAGAACAAAGCACGAAGCACATGCTCTAGCTCCCTAAACCATGTTGCTAAAAAGCAAGTTTTATCATCTTGTTGAAGTGAACCATTACGTCAAAATTAACAATTAAATAATGGTGATAGTAGCCACGCATAGCAAAAATCTACCCATATGCAATAAACCCAAGGTAATCAAAGGACAGGATAATCAAAACTAGGATGAACCTTAAAGGTACATCAATTTAGACACATGCATGTATGAAATAATTTATTATAAAGTGGGTAAGTAGCAAGGATTGTCCGTGCTATAACTTACCTTTATCCAAATAATAGCTACTCAAAGTCTTCAGTTCTTCATCTTGAACCTCTCGAATGACCTTCCTCTACTCACAACAATCATCGAGCACAAACATGCAGCTAAATAAACAAACAATATACAACTAAGAACAATACACCAATCAAAGAAACAGCTTTAAAAGAGCACACTAAATGATAGGACTTGGTTCGATGATCACGTGAGCGCAAGGATCGCTGAAAATAGAGCAACGGTTGAAAAGATACAACTATCGGAAGATTTGTATTTGATGAAAGACTATAAGCTTCATTTATTTTAATTCAATTAGAACCATGAATAAATAATGAATACAAATTATATTTTGACCTTTAGAAAAGACGAAGTAAACTTAGTCATATTTTAATTGCAAATGTTCAAGTACAAATTATTCTAGTTAAAGCATTAACTTAAAATAAATCATATGAGAACACCTAATCGAATATTTTTATGAATCGTGTTGAACTAGTCATATATTCACAACATATTTATATTAGAATTAATCAAATTAACATGGAAACCGAGTTTAAACCTTAAGTAGATTTTAATTAGAAAAAGACTTTTAAATAATCTTTAGTTAGATAAAATTCAGGAAATAAAAGACATGATAAATATGGGTACTAACACGTAGTTTGAGTTGATATGAAGCTAACACAACAAGAACGGGTTAAATCGGAGTTAAAACACATAATCTATGTGTTAAATAGGATTTCAGGGACTTATTCGTGATGAACGATAGATGTGGAGGAGGGTTAGCCGAGGAAAACTGCAAGACACTGTAAACAATGCTCGTAAAGAGGGCATAGCTCAGGGTTAGATGCATAAAAGGGGCTCGGGTTGGACTGGTTTGCAGGGTTCTAATACATCTAGGGGGCTTTTGGTTAAACACGCAAGACACAAGGTAAAAGCTAAACGTTACAGGGTTCTTTAGGGGCTTAAGCGCAAACCTTCCATCATCTTCCTCTAGACAGGCAGCAGAGCCCCTGGATGTTGAGCAGGCCAGTGCTCCGGCGATGGCGCAAGGTCGGGGTTCGGCAGCGGAGTGCGGCTCGATGAGAGGAAGGTCCTGGAGGCAGCGCTCTCTGCCGGCAACGACTGAGGGGGCCGGAATCCGTGACATAAATCCCGGCGATGGCAGGGTGCTCGGCCTTCGCATGGCGGCAGTGTTGCAGTGGCACGGAGTGGCCAACGAGTGCTGGAATTCGTGCGGCTTGGTACGTGGATCGGCGTGGTGGCGATAGCTTGCTCCGAGGACAACGAACCTTGGCTAAACGACAGCAATGGCGCCGACGCCAATGGCCAACGGCGGCTCCGGTCATCCTGTGCACCGGCGTTCTGGTGATCAAGGGCGACAGGGAGTTAGCGCGGGAGGTAGAGGAGGACCATGGGAGCTCGTAGGTGTGCTTACCGACGGCATGGACGCGTCAGGGCAGCCGGAATTCGGCTCGCGGCGGGGAAGGCGGTCGGCGGCGACACCTTAAGTGGGAAGAGGGCCTCCGGTGGCAGGGCAACGTGGAGGACCAGTGGACCGGATGCGGCTCGGCAAGGGGAACCTCAGGGAGGGGTCGAAACACACGGAATCGTGGCAGTGGCGTGGCGAATCAGAGCGTCGAGACTTGGTGGCGCTCGTTGGTGCGGGCTAGCGTGGAGGGGCCCGTCCGGTGGCCGTACGGCGATGAGAAGTAGCGGGGGAGCTACGGCTTGTCCTTGCGAAGCTCAAGGTGGCGGCGGCTCGCCTCGGCTGGTAGCGGAGGCGACAATGGTTGGTGGCGGCGCTCGGATCTCCGGTGGCGGCATTCGGGCTTGCAGCTTGAGGAGACGGTGGTGGTGAGATGATGCCGGGAGGCGGGGTGGCACAAACGCCGAGACCGACGGCAGCGCTGGCGCGCTGCGCGGGGGCGGGGAGACGCGGCTGGGGCATTAGGCCGAAAGCGGAGGGGCAGCTGGGCCCGCTTGGTTGGGCGGGCCATTGGGCGACGGGGCTGCCGAGCTGGGCCGGGACGCGCGGGCCTCCGGTGGACTGGGCCAGGAGGGCGAGCTGGGCTGGCGCGGTGCAGACGGGCAGAGCGGCTGCCTGGGCTGGAAGGTTGGTGCTGGGCCTTCGCGGCTGCTGGCGGGCGCGGAAGGTTGGGCCGGACGAATGATGGGCCAAGCGGAGCGGGGGAGCTTGGGCCGGTGAATCTAGAGAAGAAGAAAGGGAGGTAAAACAGGCTGGGGGAAGAGTTCAGGGGGCGAAAGCAAACTCCAGCTCGAACAACTTTTCTAAGGCTCCAAACAAAGCAATTCAAATGCAAATTTAAATTTGATTTAAATTCTAATTTGAACTACACACAAGCAAAACGCAATGCAGCAGCATGAATGCAACACCCACAACATTAAAACTATGTTGTTTTAATTTATTTGAGAAAACAAAATTCTTCCTATGTTAAATTCTGTAAAAATTATATAGAGCTTAGAAAATTTTAGAAAATCATCGTATTAATTATGCTAACAAATCACATCCCAAAATCCAAAAATTTTGGGGTGTGACACCACCCCCCGCCCCACCCGGCGAGCTAACTAGCATAGTACTCTTCATGGGCAGCAATGCCACTAAGTTCTTTTTCACAAAAGCAGCAGATATGAAAGAACGCGAAGCTCCATAATCAAACAAAACAGTTGCAGGAGTTGAGTTGACAGGGAATGTACCAAAGACCACATCAGTAGCTCCCTCTACTGTCTCTGCACCCGTGTGGTTGAGCTTGCCTCTCGCGGGGTTCTACGGACCTCAGCTTGCTTGCGCATGCTGCTGGTTCCCACTTGGCGCCTGCTGCTGACCAACCCTCTGGTTGTTGTTCTGGCATGCGGCATTCTGAGTCTTGCGGGGGTAGAAGTGAGCATAATGTCCAGACTCACCACAGTGGAAGCACGCCCTCTAACCTGCTGGTGCATTGCGGCTTGGTTGGGGTGCTGAACAGGACCTTGCTGCACCTGGTTGCGCTGAACTGGGCCATTCTGCAGCTGATTCTGGAAATGCTACTGATGTGGTGCCTGGGGTACTAGGGGCGCTGCTGGTACTGGCCACGGCTCAGCAAGCTGGACTGACCCGGAAAGCGTTGCTGATTCCCCATCTGTTGATTTCCCCGTGGAGGAGTGAAGCAGGGGCGAGTGCTGCTCCATGTCTGTTGGCCCTAGAACTTTCTCTTCTTCTCCTCTATCTCATGCCGCTTATGTTCCACCATCAAGGCGCCATCCACCAGTTCCTAAAAGTTGGGGAATTGGGTCTGCTTCTCCCTTTGTCAGTGGCCACGTCCTCTGGAGCGTAACGGGCCAGCTCGATGAACTTGTCATGGTAAGCGGTGACACTCATCCCTTCCTGCTTCAGTGCCAGGAACTTCTTCTTCTTCAAGGTCATCAGAGCCTCTGGCACATGGTGAGAGCTGAAGCTGTCATGGAACTCCTGCCAGGTGATCTCGGTACGGTCAGGATGAGTGTACTTGTATGAATCCCACCAGTCCAATGCTGGTCCCTCAAGCTGTCCTCCTGTGTACAACACTTTCTCCCAGTCATTGCACTGCGCGATATCGAGTTGTCTCCCTACCGCCTTGAGCTAGTCATCTACCTGTAGGGGGTCGCTGGCCTTGGTGAAGGTGGGAAGGCGTCCCTTTAGAATCACCCCTCTTGTCTTTGGGCAGCATGTGAGGCTGGTCAGGCGGGGTTCTGTTGTTGTTGTTGTATCAACGCAATGGTCTGGGCCATCTGCTGTGTCAGCTTGATCTGCATATGCATCATTTGCTCCATGGTGGGTTGGTGGTGGTGGCGGGTTCTAGTTCTGGTTGGCTCCACTGCCACCAGTGTTGCTCCTTGTGTTAACCATCTATCATCAGCAAGTAATTCTCATCAGGACTCCATTGAACATAACCAAGTGACTTTACAAGATTACTAACTTGTTAGGAGGAAGGATTCGATAGATAAAGAGCAAGAGAAATAAATACCCCCCTCTATGTAAACATTAATATCCTGAAACCTTAATCCAATATCTAGATGGTGGTGGACTCGTGTCTACGCCCATCACAATCATTACAAAAATCCAAATCAAACATAAGCATAATGACAACAAATCAAGCACCTAAATACATGATTCACACAAGACTCGACAACACTGGGCTTTGAAAAACGTAACTAAAGGATCCATATCACAGAATCATGCTGGTCTCCTAAGGATTTATCAACCGCTCTAACTAGGCTGCGATCCTACAGTCAGCTCGGGTCTGATACCAATCTGTCACACCCGGATTTACACAAAAACCTGAATGCGGCCATTTGTGTGCCTAGGAAGTCACAGTACACATATAGCAAATAAATATGATAAACAGAGAATATATGCTTGAATAAATATTTGAATAAATAGAGTTTTAAATCAGAGTTCAACATAAATAAACTAACCAATATAACGGAAGACTAATAACTCTCAACTAAGTGAAGCCGCAATCCACAGGGACTCTGACTGGGAGAACGCAACTCAGTAGTACGGTAGATCTTCTGGAAATTCAACATCATACTCATACACAACCCAATCTGTTACCCATCCAGGATTTTGTTGAATAATAGCAAGTGTAAGTAAAACAATTACTTAGCAAGTATAGCACGGGTGTATGACACTGCTTAACTGCATTAGAACTTTTAGTTGGTTCATATTAACATTATCCAAGTTACTACAAGTGAATGAAATCCCAGTTGCAACCCAATTAATAAAGTGTAAGTGTCATTAAGCATCAATAATAATCAAGTTCTAATAAAAAGGATCCAGGCCGCTCGTGACCCTGAGCAAGGCTATCATGATAGATTTTACACAGTACAGAAGTTTCGCCCTTTACCCACCAGTCACGTAAAAGTTCAAAGGAACTTTGCACCCAACCACGCAAGCATCACACTTCCAAGGTGTTACTGCATAGGGACGCTATGAGACTTTTCGCAAGATACCTAACAAGACAGTGGCCGCTAAGGTATAATAAGGTGGTGAGACCCTAGGCACCGAGATTGAATGACCCTTAGGGCGCAACGTAAGGGGGTCCATGGCATCCAGAGCGCAGTCTACGCAAGCCAACCAATGCGCAACGCGTGGAGTTCCAACACGACAACTCCTAGCACGGGACTGTGTCTAACGGTACATAGCCAACGGATCTCCCGTCCTCGGTGGAATCAAGAAACAACTCGCGCCTTGCTTCCCTTAACGCTGTCGGCCCGTCGGTAACTACAGTCAAGCCAGAGCCGTACATGCTACTTGTCCAATATTAGAGCCATAATAGTTCTAGCGGTGGCAATAGGCTCCTGGGTTGCCACTTTAAGAACCGGACCTTACAGAGAGACACTAGAACAAAGCAAGAAGCACATGCTCTAGCTCCCTAAACCATGTTGCTAAAAAGCAAGTTTTATCATCATGTTGAAGTGAACCATTAAGTCGAATTTAACAATTAAATAATGGTGATAGTAGCCACACATAGCAAAAATCTACCCATATGTAATAAACCCAAGGTAATCAAAGGACAACATAATCAAAACTAGGATCAACCTTAAAGGTAAATCAATTTAGATGCATGCATGTATGAAATAATTTATTACAAGTGGGTAGGTAGCAAGGATTGTCCGTGCTATGACTTGCCTTCCTCAAAGTGCTGCTGCTGTTGCTGCTGGTCCTGCTCCTGATAGTCCTCCTCGTAATCGAACTGGACACGATTCACCACACAAGCATCCACACAAGCCAATACATGCAAACAAAAGTATTCTATTAGAACAGTGCACCAAACAGTTGAAACAGTACAAAATAAGGCTTTAGAAATAATCTACGCGTCGCTACGAACACGTGAGCGCAAGAATCACACTAATCGGAGCTAAAACGAGAAAGTTATGGCGTTTCTATGATTCGGGGGCTTATTTGTGAAAAACCGAGGACCTATACGTAATTTCATATAAAAACACGAGGGCTAACACATAAAATGGATAGGATAGGACGGCGTGTACTATTTTTAAAAAGTGCAGGGGGCTTTTTATAAAAGGAATGACCTACTGGTAATTATTTTTTGAATTGAACTCGTCGGCGGGGTGATTTTCAAAAACTAGAGGGGCTTCTTTGAAAAACTGCCAGCGCTGACCGGTATGGGGTTTGTTTGACCAGGGGCTCGGGGAGCTAGGGTCGTTGGATCTAGATCGGACGGACGAAGAGAGATCGAGGGCGCGGGGTCACCAGCGGCGGCGTGGACGCGGCGGCGCTGCGTGCGGGACGGTGGAGGTTTACCGGCGTTAACACTATCTCGAACTACAGAGCACCATTCGCTGCACGGTTTGCACCTATGGCACCAGGGGACTACGGCGAATGCGACAGGGATGCTCAAGATGTCTATTACGCGTCGGTGATGACGGGCGGCGGCGGACGACGGCGGAGGTGCTTCGGCGAGGTGGTAAGCGACAGGAGCTTCGGGTTGGGGCTCGGTTTTGAGTGCTACAGCCGTGGGAGATCGAGGCGAACAAGGCTAAGGGGTGTAAGTCCACAAGCACGCGGCAGGAGTGGTTTGCGACGACATGCGGCATGGGCGGAGCTCCGGCGAGGCGGGCGATGACAGCAGCGTCCTATGGAGCGAGAGAGGGAGCGGAGAGCGGTTGGGAGCGTCCATTACCTTTGTGCAAAGCTGCGGCGCGGCTCGGAGCGGAAGGGGAGTCACAGACGCGGAAAATTGACGGTGTGTCGGCGCTCGGGCGGAGGCGGCGCACACGTAGTGAGTCCACTAGAGGCGCTGAGGGGAGCGGAGCGACGCCGGAGACGGGGATTCAACGGTGGAGCTTGAGCTCGGAGCGGCGGCGCTGTGCAGAGAGAGGCGAAGGGCTTGATGAGTGACTTGATGAGGGTTGGGGCTGCGGGGGTTGACCTTTAAAGCTCCGGGTGAGGGTGCGGGATGGCTTTGACGTCGAGGTGGCGCAAAACAAGTCCTTGGCTCGGCGGCGACAAACGTCTTCCCCTTTCCTTCCCGGGAGTTTGGTTTCCAAGCGGGGAGTGCGGCGTGGAAGGAAAGGGTGGCGCTCAAAGCTTCTTGGAGTGCTTGCGGTGGGACCATAGTCAGCGCGGGGTGGGCCAGAGTGGGGGACCGAGGCATGGCGCGGCGCCGAGTCCGGGCGCGACTTGGGGGACGAAGCTGACGTGTGGGGTCCGCATGGCAGCGAGAGGGGGAGGGGGAAAAGGAAGGCGGAGCGGGCCGCGATGCTGAGGCGTTTGCTGAGCTGGGCGGCGCGCGCGGTGCGGGGAAGAGCTGGGCTGAGCTGGCTGCGCGCGCGTGGGGGAAGGCTGGTGCGCTGGGCTGAGCGAGGGAAGAGGGGGCTGCTGGGCTGAGCGCTGGTAAGAGTGGAGGGTGTGAAACCGAATCAAGGGAAGAGCCCAGGGGGTGAAAATGAACTTAGGCTGAAACAACTTTTCTAAGGCTCAAAACAAAGTGATTCAAATTCAAATTTAAACTAGATTTAAATTATTGTTTGAACCGCAAGCAACCAAAACTCAATGCAGCACCATGAACGCAACAAAAATGTTTCTAAGCCTTATATTTGATTTTTAATTCCCGGAAATTACTTATTTACCCTATATTAGTTATGTGCACTTAATTAAAAATAATTTAATTACTAAAAATTTTAAATGGGTTATTTTTGGGTGTTACACCTCACCTCGATGATTCGCGCTCTTCACCGTCTAATCGCCGTCGTGACCACCCTAGTTGAGCTCGCCGTTTCCTCCTGGTTCTGTAGGCTCAAATCATGTAGCAAACCGTGCCTCATAGCCCAGCACCCATTGCTCGCCGTCGCTCGCCTCCGCCGCTCGCCGTCGTCAGCTGCCACCGCTGCGCCTTCGTCGATATTGTTGGCGGTCGATATGGCCTGATTTCCGACCTCCAACCGAGTATAAAATGAACATGATAGAGTCATGCACCATAGCTATTGGGTTTAACTCTAACCATTTCCATGAGTTTTGGCATTTCTTCATTGTGCAGGTACAATATTGACAAAAATGTGCTATAGGGGTCGGAATTGAACGATTCGACTGAATGACTCCATTCAGCCGGTCACCCCCCTTAGCCGTACATGACGCGAGGCACAACCGAGGGGCCGTCCACGTCAGCGGTGACCATGCTACGATCATGCAAGCCACATATATCACCACCACGTCATCTCTGGGCCAAATCAGCTGAAGTCCACCACAAACAAGTCACCCAGGACAGCCCAGAGATAGTGGCGGTGCAGGGGAGGGTCACTAGGCTAAAAGCCCAGTTCGGCCGAATCCCCCAATTTGGCCGAACTGACCAAATGCATATCCCCATGCAACCGACCATGGGAACCGACTCCAGGGGGTGAATCCAGGCCGTAGGCGCGAAGGCGGTGCCACGTGCCAGTTCGGCCGAATGGATTGATTCGGCCGAACCGGCATCTTCGGCCGAATCAGCCGGGCACCGCCTCGCGGTGCCTTCGCCGCTGCTCCATCTTCAACTGCCATGGTCCACTATAAATTGGAGCCCCTAGCACATGCACAAGACACACAGGAAGAGAAGAGTCCACTAGCAAAGCGCTGCGACTCTTACACTTAGAAAATAGGGAGAGAGGAGAGGTGAGCGTGCCGGACAGGAGCCGGAGTGTCGGCCCCTCTTCTCCACCTATACCTCTACGGATGCGGCTCTGCTTCGAGTAACATCCGGGTCGTGTCTGGTAACTCTTGTATCTCCTTCTGATTAATTGAGCATTCAGTTTTGCTTTTAGATGCTTGTTCATTCCTTGTTCACTACTTAGTTGATTGGTATAATTGTATACTGGTTGCTTAGCTTGGGTGCCTATCTTTAGTATACGGGGTAGGTACTAGCCTACTAGTGTAAGCGCGGTGCTTAGTCTTGAGGTTAGCTTGGATTGTCCCTGAGCTGGCATGGAGGTGGTAGTCGTTAGGTGGTGACAGCCCCATACGACCTTCGGGTAGATTTGGTTAGTTTAGTCTTGAGGTTAGCTTGGATTGTCCCTGAGCTGTCCTTTGATTACCTTGGGTTTATTGCATATGGGTAGATTTTTGCTATGTATGGCCACTATCACCATGTTTAACTGTTAATTTTGACTTAATGGTTCACTTCAACATCACGATAAAACTTGCTTTTTAGCAACATGGTTTAGGAAGCTAGAGCATGTGCTTTGTGCTTTGTTCTAATGTCTCTCCGTAAGATCTGGTTCTTAAAGTGGCAACCTAGGAGCCTGTCGCCACCGCTAGAACTATTATGGCTCTGGTCTTGGACAAGTAGCATGTACGGCTCTAGCTTAGCAGTAGTTACAGATGGGCCGACGGCGTTAGGGCAAGCAAGGCGCGTGGTGTTTCTTGATTCCACTGAGGACGATAGCCCCGTTGGCTATGTCTCGTTAGGCACAATCCCGTGTTGGTAGTCCCTGTGGTATGGAACTCCGCATGTTGCGCTCTTTATTTTTGTTGGCATGTGTGTTGACACTCCTTACGGCCTACAAATAAATCCGCAAGCGGACGGATACCGATGTAGCTTTCACCCGGGAGTATTCCAAGGTATCGATTTCCACGGAGAACGAGAAGTAGACTGATTCTAAACTAAGTTGTCCTAGGTAGATGGAATGGAGTGAATGGTATGGATGAGGGGGATGACAACAACAAAGTGAGAAGAGGAGTGATAGGAGGGTAGAGAGGGTACGAATCTGGTAGAGGTATTGTACTAATTGATCGAGCAGATCAGAGGATACAGATAGATACTTGCTTTGGGACAAGGGAACCGGTGGACACACAGAAAGGGATGAGAAGGGGTGCCACTATTTCCCAACTGGGGAATCCTACGGACCGGAATTAACGTGATGGGCTACGAAGGCCGGAAGGGCTCTCACCACCTTACGGCTACCACCTCCGTTGCGACGGGAATAAACTAAGTTAGTCTCAAGTATAGGCACCACGCCTACACTAGTCAACTAATACTTATCTCCTATAGAAAGATAAGCACCCAAGCTAAGCAACCAGTATACAGTTATACCAATCAACTAAGCATTGAACGAAGAACCAGCAAGCATATAAAAGTAAGAACTTAATGCTCAATTAATCAGAGAGAGGTACAAGAGTTACCAGACACGACCCGGATGTTACTCGAAGTGAAGCCGCATCCGTAGAGGTACAGCGGGAAGAGGGGCCGACACTTCGGCTCCTCTACGGGACGCTCACCTCTCCTCTCTCCCTATTCTACTGGTACAAGTGGCGGAACTTAGCAACGCTCACTCTACTCTTGTGTTGTGTGTTGATGCAGGCGAAGGAGGGCTCTATTTATAGTAGAGCCAAGGCGGTCGAGCTAGAGCAGGCGCCAAGGAAGCTCAAGGCGGTGCCCGGCCCGTACGGCCGAATATGCCGGTTCGGGCGAACCGAGCAGTTCGGGCGAACTGCCAAGTGGCACCGCCTTAGTGCTGAGGCGGCTCAGGGTCGGTGCAGCACTTGGGGGCGGTTCGGCCGATTTGGTGGGTTCGGCTGAACTCATGGATTCGGCCACACTGGGCTTTTGGCCCAGTAGTGCTCCCCTGCACCCCCTCTCCCTCCTAGACCTTCTGGGTTGCTTCATCTTGATGGGCTTCGTGTAGTTTTGGGCCTAGAGGTGATGTGGCGGTGGTTCACATGTCGTTCTTGGTCACTGCTTGGTTGTCGGTGATGTGGACGGCCTCCCGATCGTGCTCTGCATTGGGTACGACTAAGGGGGGTACTCGGCCGAACTGAGTCGTTCGGCCGAATTGGTCAATTCCGACCCTTATAGTACGTTTCTCCCGTTGTTGTACCTGCACAATGGACAATCACCAAAACTTGTGGAAATAGTCAGTAGTAAGCCCTATAGCTATGGTGTGTGGTTCTGTTGTGTTCATTTTATACTTGGTTGGAGGTCGGAAATCGGGTTGTAACGACCGCCAACAAGCTCCCCCAAGCTTAGCTCTTTGCTCGTCCTCGAGCAAAGATAAAAACTTATGCTCGGTGGATCAGGAGTTGCTACAATGTAATTTCTCTTGCAGGTAACTTTATAAACAACTAGTACTTAAATTTTTACTTGAATTACTAGCAAGGTATAATTCACCATTTTACCTATGGGGCTTATAGAAATCTCCTTATCTTGGGCGGTTGAAAGGATGAACATGTTAACTTAGTTTTATTCCACTCTACTCTTTTCAAGATCCTATCTCGGTGTTTTTCACCCTTTTGTGAAAAGATAAATTGTTCCTCATTGGCTCACTCAATCACTCAAGTGTATTTGAATCCTTACCAAAGGCTTTGCCTTCTTTTCATCCTAACATCTAATTTGGCTTTTTGTGTGGCTTAGGGACAAAGAATGAAGGCATACAAGCATCTTATATTTTGCTAAGTCAAAAACTGGACCTTAGGAGAATCAAATCACACTCTTAGATCGAGAAGTGCAAGTGTGTGGAGTATGCGGAGTAGAATTTGGTGGAACTTCATGGAGTGATTCTTCCTCTCCTTTATTTATTTTTTTCGAGAGCATGGGCTATCTTTTATTCTTCATTTTTTTGCCACGCCTTTTTGGCATGCTTTTCTTTTTTCTCATATTTTTGCCATGCCACTTGGCATGATTTTCTTTTTCTTTTTGCAAACCCCATGCCTCTACTTCAAATATATTTGGAGAGGGAATCAAAGAACATGAAATTTATTTTGTGGAATGGATGATGGCATGGTTTTGCTAACTCCCAGTGTAGGAATTGCAAGTGAGAGGTGGAGTGTATGTGAATCTCGATCTTGAAAGTATGACATATTCCTCACAAAGGTCACAACAATTTGACAAAGCTCACTAAGATGACAAGCAGCATATGGTATAAAGTTTAGAACTAATCCTATCATATGGCTCTGGTAGGTATTATGACCAATGAGGAACTTTGTTTTATTTTTGAAAGCATAAACATCCGAGATTTTCACCATACTAAGAGCAGAATTAGAGTTCAACCAAAGTCTCACTATATCAATCCCCACAACAACCTAAACTTGGAATAAAGCATGTGCTCCCACAAGGTTTTCAGGTTCATTTTTACTCGTGCCAAATAACTCAAGCATAATCAAGCAACTAGTTGCAATAAAGTACTGACAAAATTAATGACAGGGCAACTATTCATCATTTCCAAAATGAGAGGCATATGATTCATTCCATGCATAGTTGGGAGTTAATTTTATTCAAGGGAAATATTTTTGGTATTTTCAATTGAATGTCCAAAGTGCTGAGTAATTCGGAACGTACCTGATGGGGGTCCTCCCCCAAGCTTGGATTCTTCACTGGTAGGGATTCAGCCTTGAAAGGTACTGAGTCAGCTGGTCGGCCTGCTCTCGGATGTCGTGCAAGGCATTATACAGCGTGCGTGCGTGCGAAGTGGTTGAGTCTGGCTGGTTTGCCTGAACCAACAAGGTCGCCTAGACAAGCCAATTCATCCAAACCAAATGGTTCAGCCGAACGGGTTGTCCTGCATGTTCTTGTCATGGTCCTCCACTGTGTCATGCCTCATGTATCTTTCTGTTAAACAGGGCAATCTCCGGTTGGCTCAAATGCACCAACCGGAGCGACAATTTTATTCCTTTTGCATTCAACTCTAATTTTATTTATTCATCAAGCTAAGATTTGGAAAAGCAAATATTGGAAGGAAAAGAGAGCACCTCCTAAACAAAGATTTAAGCAAAGGGAAATTGAATTGGGAAATAAATTGAAACTAATGGTGCTCTACAGGATACAACCACATGACATCTACTCTATAGATGGATCGTGGAGGTCTAGATGTTACGTGGCTTTGGCGAGCCTCTCTGATTTGGCTGTGAATGCTTGGTACAGGACATTGTTCTTGTCCATCTACCAAGGCTCGCCTTCAGTGACCTTCTCATCTTGGTTGCTCAACTTCTGGCATGTTTGTGCCAGTTCTTTTTCAGGCTCTTTAACCATGGGTTTCTCTTCTCCCTCCTCCATGGCTTTCTTCATTGGTGGACTTGTCGTACTCATGGACAGAGAACCATTGGGTGAGGAAAGCTCTTTGGACAAGGATTGGGTGGCAATGGCGACTAGGAATTGTGAACACTCGGTCGTGCTCGGGAAAGTAATGGAGGATGGTTTCTGACTTGAGATTGACAAGCAACTTTCCCAACATTTTCTAGTGACTTCGAGACAAGATGGGATAGAGATAGGCTCTAGGGTCCAAATGGACGCTCAAGGGGCAGAAGAGGGGTCCTTCGGTCGAACCAACATGGTTTGGCCGAATTGTCCTAGAGTGGTCTAGTATGCCCAGTGAGCCTATTTCTCTAGTGCCTACACATCTCCTTGACGGTCTTTGCAGAGTGTTCTTGTTCTTCACGCTGGATGTTCTGCTTGACCACTAGTTTGGGGGTGATAAGGTGTGGCTATCATATGAGGCTCCCCCAAACTTAGATATTTTTGGGAGGTGGAGTCAATGAGATGAGAGCCTCTACGACTAGCCCAGGATGCCAAAGCGGGGAAAGATGTTTTCATGGGACATTTGCTTAGCGTGCCTAGTGGCTGCGGGTCGATAGGGCTTGGCTTCTACCCAGTTAGAGACGGGATCTACGGCTACCAGAATAAACTCGTAGTTCTCTGAGTTAGGGAAAGGACCCATGGGGTCTATTCCCCTTACATCAAAGATTTCTACTGAAGATTACTGGTGAGTGGCTTTGCGTCTCCTTCCCGTGTTTCTGGCAGTGTGGGTGTCTCTTGCTAAATTTCTTAGCATTTCCATATTGCCAGTCCTTTGTTCTAAATGCTCCATAATGTCGTTCACAAGGTGCTGCATGATATCTCTCCCAGGTTTTATGTGCCTCAGGTGCAGGTATGCATCGTCTGAGTCCATCTTGTATCCAGAAGAGATACGGATCGTCCCATAGGTGAAATCTGCTCTCATAAACCAATCTTTTCCTATTTTCACTTGGTAGGACGCACCCTGACACCTTGATGTTGACTATGCTGGCATACCACGGATCTAATGTTGTGACCTTGAGGAGCGTATCACCTCGTAAAAAAATCGCTGATGAGAAGATCAAACGGGACTTGTACCCGAGACAGACCCAACGGCTGAGTCTTGGGTTCGCATCCTTTTTGGTCAAAAGGTGCTTCAAAGCAGCATGGTCTGAATAGACTATGACCTTTGCCCCAACTAGGTAGGACTGGAATTTGTCTATAACAAACACAACTGCTAAGAGTTCCTTTCCCGTGGTTGCGTAGTTGAGCTAGGGCCAGTGAGCATAATACTTCTTGTCCTTGGTTTGGCCCACAACAGCTCCAACAGCATAATTGCTCGCATCACACATGATTTCTAATGGGATGCTCTAGTCGAGAGACCGGATGATGGGAGCAGAATTGAGTGCTTTCTTAGGGTGTGAAAGGAAGCATAGCACTCTTGATTAGAGATGAGAGGGGTTTCCTTGGCCAAGAGATTGGTCAACGACTGGGCTATTTGAGAGAAATTTTTGATGAGACACCTATAAAGCCCGGTGTGGCCAAGGAACTACGAATCCCCTTTACTCGTGGGGGGCGTACGCATAGGGTCGTATTTGGGAGTATGACAAGAGAAGATGATGGCTTTAGGCTTTGAATCTAGTCTTTCCCCAATCAAATACTAATCTTCGTGACAATTGTCTTACGATCCCAAGGTAAGATAAGATAGGGATATGATGAGTATGAAGGTTAGGAGCAATCCCTTTTGAGTCTTGGACCGAATATCCATAGACTGGTCGATTTTCCTCCAGAACAGTGAAAGTTGATTGGGTTCCAGGGGGTTTGTCATTGATGGTCACTGGAGTTTGTCTGTCCTTAAAGAGGGAAGCACACTTCAATCCAGAGGGAAGAGGCATAGGCTCGATTAGAGGATGAATTTCTTCTTTCTCCATAAGGAATTGGGCATCTTCTTCTAGGAAAGGTTGCTCTAAGTCTGCTAGAGTTGTTGACATGACCTCCTCTATTGGATCAGAATCGGGGTCTGTCTCTATTAGGGTATTCAAGGAATAGGAATAAGAGACTCGGACGAGTTCTTCTCCGATCCTAAGCTTTAGCTGGATTATTGGTGAATTTTCTAGGATTTTCATGATTGGCCTACCAATAAAGATGGAATGAGTGGAGTTTGTGGGTAGGTCAAAGATATGGAAATCCAAGAAAAGTTCAGGGTCGTTAATCTTAACGGGTGTGACCCGCAAGATCCCTAAACAGTCGAAGATCCTTCCCGATGTGAACCTTAAACGTTTCTGAGATGATGACCATGGTTCATCGGGGAGTTGCGCTCGCACCAAAGAGCTAGAGATTATGTTGATTCCGAGGCTTGGGTCGTACCCGATTTCTCTGTCATTGCCCATAACTTCATAGAATATGCTTCTGATCCTTTTGGGCATTTTGACAACCTCGGTCGAGGATTCGGCCTCGTCTAGCCATTCCCGACTCTTGATGGCAGAGAGATGGCCTAAGTACCCTCTCTGATATTCTAGTGCTTCCTTGTCGGGTGGTGGATCCTTTTGCTCTACACATTGTTCCAATGAGAAACTTGTTGCAGTCCCTAGGTTATCGAATAGATCATCATCAAAATCATAGGGAGTGGTGTAGAGTGGATGATAATAATCCAGGCTAGAATATGGTTGTGGTTCGAAATGAGCATCGGGTTCTGATGGAATGGAAGAGCTAATTGGTTTGGATTGGGACTGTACTGGCTCTTTAGGTTTAGGCTGCTTCTCTTCTTCATCGGGGAGTTCGTCATAGACTCCAGTGTAGGGAGTGTCGTCCGGGATACACTCCAGGACTATCCTCGCTTCACTGGGAGTCAAATGAAAAAACGACCCTTTTGAAGCAGAGTCCAAGAAAGTGGTGGCTACGGGACAGAGGCCAAGGCTGAAATGTTGGAGAATGATAGGTTCAGATAGGCCTAGGTCTGGTCCGGATGCCAAGATTTGCTTGAAATGAGCCCAGGCAGCTCCTAACGACTCTCCCTCTAATTGCTTAAAGGTAAGAACTTCGATTCGGAGGCTGGCTACCTTGGAAATTGGGAAGAAATTTAGGCAGAATTTCTCTCTGAGAGTTTCCCAACTCCCTTCCATAGTACCGACAGCCAGAGAGTACCAATTCCTTGCTCCTCCCGTCAATGAGAATGGGAATAGCTTCCATTTGAGTGTCTCTTGTGTAACACCCTAAAAATGCCTATTTTAAAAATTTAGTAATTAAATTGTTTTTATTTAATCTTATGCTCATATTTGTCTAAGGAAAATAAATTATTTATGAGAAATAAAATTAAATATAAGGTTAGAAACATTTTTGTTGCATTCATGCCGGCTGCATTGTGTTTTGTTTGTGTGCGGTTCAATTTGAATTTAAATTCTGTTTAAATTCGAATTTGAATCATCAAGTTTGGAGCTCTAGAAAAGTTTCAGCGGCCCGAGTTCACTTTCTCCCCCTGAACTTTTTCCCCGGCCGAACTTGCCCCTCCAACTTTTCTCTCCAGCCGGCCCAGCCCCTTTTCCCTTCCCCGCGCTCCCGCTTTTGGCCCGCTGCCGGCCTGCCTTCCGCCTCCGCGTTTCGCCTGCTCGGCCCACCTCGCGGCCCGGTAAGCCAGCCCGCCAGTCAGCCGACCCAGTCCCCCCTGCTCCACTTGCGGCTCGGCCCAGCGGCCTGCTCCGCCCCGCGCCAGCCTGCTCGCCCTCCCGCTCCCGCAGCAGCCCGCACACCCCTCTTGCGGCCCAGTCCAGCCCAGCCGCGCGGCGCCTGCCTTTCCCCCCCAGCGCGGCCCAGCAGCCAGGCCGGCCCGCCTTACACCCGCAGCCGCTAACCGAGCGGTCCCACAGGTCAGGGTTACCCCCTACCTCGCGACGGAGTCCGACTCCGCCACGGCCCCGGCCATGGAGTTCGGCCCGGCCACGGCACGGACGCCGAGGGCCACCCGAGCCGCCCACGTCCATCCTATTTAAGCCGCCGCCCTGCGCCACGACCCCCATCGAGCCCCAGCCGCCTCCGCTCGAGCTCTCCTCGCAGCCGCCGCCTTTGGATCTTGCACCACCGCCCGAGCTCAGAGCCGTCGCCGTCGATCTGCTGAAGCGTCGCTGCTCCGCCTCAGTTGACCCCGCCAGGAGCATCGCGCCAAGGTATCGAACCCGCCGAGGCCCCTCTCGCTCTCTCTCCCTCTCTGTACCCCGCTCGTCGTGCTCGCCAGAGCGCCGCCGCCGCCATTACGCGTCGCGAGCCCGCACCGCCGCGATTCCATCCTCCAGAACCCTCTAGCTAGGTTCACCTCCTCCTTCTGAAGCCGTAGCTGCCCTCCGCGCCCCGAACCGTGCCCCGTAGCGCTTTTGCGCGATTCGCCGGCGACCCTCCGCCGCAACTCACGGGCGGCGCCGCCGCATCGACCCGCCGCTGCCGACCCCTCCCCTTGATCCAATCTCAGCCGCTCAATTCTAATCCGACGGCCCAGATCGCATCCAGCCCCGGGTCAAAGTTGACCGTAACGGTCAACCCGAGTCAGCCATGGCCTTTTTGCGAAGAGCCCCTGCTCTTTTTCAAAATTAACCCGCGGTCCAGATCAATTCAAAAATAATTAGAATTAGGTCCTGATTTTTACAGAAAACCCCCTGACTTATTTAAAAATAGCACCCGAGGTCCTGTTTTGGTTAATTTGCGAATAAACCCTCCTGTTTTTATATAAAATTATGTTTTAGCCCCTGAATTTTTGCAAATAAGCCCCTGGAACTTTTAAAACTTTGCCAGTAAGTCCCTGGACCTTAGAAAAGCCATATCTTTTTCGTTTTAGCTCCGATTTGAGTGATTTTCACGCTCACGTGTTCGTAGCGAAGCGTAGATTAGTTTTTCAACCTTCTTTTGTGCTGTTTTTATTGTTTGGTGTAATGTTCTAATAGATTAATATTGTTTGCATGTACTGGCTTGTGTGGATGCTTGTGTGTTGCTTCGTGAGTCCAGTCGGTGAGCCGTACGCGTTTGAGTTCGAGGGTTACGAGGAGCAGGATCAACAACAGCAGTAGGAGCAGCAGCAACAGTTGGACGAAGGCACGTACAGCACGGACAATCCTTGCTACCTAAACACACCTTTACAATAATTACTGCATATGCATGTGTCTAAATTGTTGTCCTATTAAGGTTATTCCTAGTTTTGTTTATCCTATACCTTGATTACCCTGGGTTATTGCATTTGGGTAGAACTCTGCTAGGCGCAGCTACTGTCACCAATGTTTAACTGTTAATCTTCACTAAATGGTTCACTTCAACGTTAATGGTAAAATTTGCTTTTTAGCAACATGGATCAGGGAGCTAGGGCGTATGCTTCGTGCTTGGCCCTAGTGTCTCTCCGTAAGGACTGGTTCTTAAAGCGGCAACCCAGGAACCTGTCGCCACCGCTGGAACTATAATGGCTCTGGTCTTGGACAAGTAGCATGTATGGCTCTAGCTTGACAGTAGTTACCAACGGGCCGACGGCGTTATGGGAAGCATGGGTGAGAGTATGGTTTGATCCACCGAGGACGGAGTATCCGTTGGCTATGTCCCTGTGAGGCACAGTCCCGTGTTGGGAGCTTCCGTATGGCGGGGGTTTCACACGTTGCGCTATTTATTTTGTTGTTGTTATTCTTTTCCGCGCTTGGACGCCATTGACCCCCTCGTGTTGCGACATGGGCGTGAGTCAATCTCGGTGCCTTGGGTCATGCTGCCTAGGTTGTACCATAACGGCTACTGTTTTGTTTGGGTGTCTTGTGAAAAGCCTCGTAGCGTCCCTATGCAGTCGCACCTCGGAAGTGTTGATGTGCGTGGTTGGGTGCAAAGTCCTTTTGGAACTTTTACGCGACTGGTGGGTAAAGGGCGAAACCTCTGCAGAGTGTATAATCTATCATGATAGCCTTGCTCAGGGTCACGAGCGGCCTGGATCCTTTTTTATTAGAAGTTGATATTTATTATTGTTTAAAGTTCACATCTACTGTATTAATTGGGTTACAACTGGGATTCATTTTATTTGTAGTAAATCTGGATTATGATAAAATGAATCAACTAAAATTGCTAATGCAGTACAGCCGTGTCAAGCCTTTCTTTTAAGCCTTCATTATCCGTGTTGTATTTGCTAAGTAAGACATTTACTTACACTTGCCATTCAACAAAATCCCGGATGGGAAACAGATGGATTAGATGGTACTGCTGCTGTTGAATTTCCTGAGGATCTGCCATTCTACTAGCCGTGCTCAACCAGTCAGTGTCCCTGTGGTTTATGGTTATCGGCTTCGTCTTCGTCTTCGTTTAGAGAGAGTTAATAAAGAGACTTCCGCTGTTTTACTTAGTTATTTGAGTCAAACTCTGATGTAAAACTATTTTATTCGAGCATATGTACTCTGTTTATCATATTTGTTAACTATATGTGTTCTGTGGACTTCCTGGGCACACATATAGTAGCATTTGGGTTTCTGTGTAAATCCGGGTGTGACATCTTGTGACATGCTCGCAATGACGAGACACGAACAGAGTTGCTCAAACTCGCGCAAATGTGCGTATGGACTCTCGTCACGCGTTCCTGAGAACGATTGCTCACGAACCATGGCTATGAAGCCGGGACGTAGCTCATAGCCGGGTGTGGATATGGGATGTGATGATGGTGGTGGCTCCAAACAAGCGCCCTTTGGAGCCGAGCGTTGACATAAGGTGAGTGGAATCCATGTGGTTGGTGGATGGTGGTGGGATACACGGACAACTTAGGTTCGGAATCAGAACAGCTACCATTCCCCGGCAACGGCGCCAGAAAGCTTGTTGACACTCCTTACGGCCTACAGATAAATCCGCAAGCGGACGGATACCGATGTAGCTTTCACCCGGGAGTATTCCAAGGTATCGATTTCCACGGAGAACGAGAATTGGACTGATTCTAAACTAAGTTGTCCTAGGTAGATGGAATGGAGTGAATGGTATGGATGAGGTGGATGACAACAACAAAGAGAGAAGAGGAGTGATATGAGGGTAGAGAGGGTACAAGTCTGGTAGAGGTATTCTACTGATTGATCGAGCAGATCAGAGGATACAGATAGATACTTGCTTCGGGACAAGGGAACCGGTGGACACACAGAAAGGGAAAGGGGTGCCACTATTTCCCAACTGGGGAATCCTACGGACCGGAACTAACGTGATGGGCTACGAAGGCCGGAAGGGCTGTCACCACCTTACGGCTACCACCTCCGTTGCGACGGGAATAAACAAAGTTAGTCTCAAGTATAGGCACCACGCCTATACTAGTCAACTAATACTTATCTCCTATAGAAAGATAAGCACCCAAGCTAAGCAACCAGTATACAGTTATACCAATCAACTAAGCATTGAACGATGAACCAGCAAGCATATAAAAGTAAGAACTGAATGCTCAATTAATCAGAGAGAGATACAAGATTTACCAGACACGACCCGGATGTTACTCGAAATGAAGCCGCATCCGTAGAGGTACAGCGGGAAGAGGGGCCGACACTTCGGCTCCTCTCCGGGACGCTCACCTCTCCTCTCTCCCTATTCTACTGGTACAAGTGGCGGAACTTAGCAACGCTCACTCTACTCTTGTGTTGTGTGTTGATGCAGGTGAAGGAGGGCTCTATTATAGTGGAGCCAAGGCAGCGGAGCTAGAGCAGGCACCAAGGAAGCTCAAGGCGGTGCCCGGCTCGTTCGGCCGAATATGCCGGTTCGGGCGAACCGAGCAGTTCGGGCGAACTGCCAAGTGGCACCGCCTTGGTGCTGAGGCGGCTCAGGGTCGGTGCAGCACTTGGGGGCGGTTCGGCCGATTTGGTGGGTTCGGCCAAACTCATGGATTCGGCCACACTGGGCTTTTGGCCCAGTAGTGCTCCCCTGCACCCCCTCTCCCTCCTAGACCTTCTGGGTTGCTTCATCTTGATGGGCTTCGTGTAGTTTTGGGCCTAGAGGTGATGTGGCGGTGGTTCACATTTCGTTCTTGGTCACTGCTTGGTTGTCGGTGATGTGGACGGCCTCCCGATCGTGCTCTGCATTGGGTACGACTAAGGGGGGTACTCGGCCGAACGGAGTCGTTCGGCCGAATTGGTCAATTCCGACCCTTATAGTACGTTTCTCCCGTTGTTGTACCTGCACAATGGACAATCACCAAAACTTGTGGAAATAGTCAGTAGTAAGCCCTATAGCTATGGTGTGTGGTTCCGTTGTGTTCATTTTATACTTGGTTGGAGGTCAGAAATCGGGTTGTAACGACCGCCAACAATGTGTTGCCCACGCTTCGGACGCCATTGACCCCCTCATGTTGCGACCTGAGGGTCAGTCAATCTCGGAGCCTAGAGTCTCACCACCTTGTTGTACCTTAGCGGCTACTGACTTGTGAGGGTGTCTTGTGAAAATCCTCGTAGCGTCCCTGTGAAGTCACACCTCAGAAGTGTAGATGTGCGTGGTTGGGTGCAAAGTTCCTTTGAACTTTTACACGACTGGTGGGTAAAGGGCGAAACCTCTGCAGAGTGTAAATCTATCATGATAGCCTTGCTTAGGGTCACGAGCGGCCTGGATCCTTTTTGATTAGAACTTGATGATTATTGATGTTTAATGTCACTTACACTTCATTAATTGGGTTGCAACTGGGTTTCATTCACTTATAGTAACTCTGATAATGTTAAAACGAACCAACTAAAAGTGCTAATGCAGTTAAGCCGTGTCTAGCCTTCTTTAATGTTAAGTAAGAGATTTACTTACACTTGCTATTCAACAAATGTAAACCCCTAAATTAGGCCTATTTAAAATTTTAGCAATATATATACTTTATATTAAAGTGCTCATAATAAATATAGGGTAAATAAATTATTTTTTGGGAATTAAAATCAAATATAGGGTTTAGAAACGCCTTTGTCGCATTCAGGCTGGCTGCATAGAATTTTGGTTGTGTGCAAATCAATTGGAATTTAAATCAAATTTAAATTTGAATTTGAATTGCCTTGTTTGGAGCTTTAGAAAAGTTGTTTCAACCATGGTCCACTTGTGCCCCCATCAACTTTTCCTCCCAGCCGACTTCCCTCCCTCCATTCTTCTTCTCTTGCAGCCCAGCTCGGCCCAACTTCGCGCAGCGCCAGCCGGCCTACAGTGCGCCCCCTCCCATCGCGCGGCCCCGCTTCTGCTTGGGCCGTCGGCCCAGCAACCCCTTCCCCGCAGCTCTCCGGCCCAGCCGCTCGCGTGCGGCCCGCGAAGCCAACGCCGCCGCCGCGCCGCTAGGCCACGTCTTGGCGTGCGTGCCACGATTGTCCTCGGTGCCCGCATCCCTGTAAAGGTCGTCGCCCGAGCCTCGTGCCCTAGATGCCGCCATCACCTCGCCCTGCGCTGCGCAGCGCCGCCGCCGCAAAGAACGTTGTCGCCGGAGCAAGAAGCGCCGCCGCCCGCCATTGTTGTCGTTCCGCCGCCTCCTGTCACACCCGGTTTTAGGAATAAAACCAGATGCATCTCATATGTGCGCCAGGATCAAGTTTACACACATATGGTAGACGTCACAAGTGAATATCCATAGCCATGCATGCGAAAGAGTATTAAAGTATATTTATTACAATCTCAGAGTTGACACAAATGTCATAGCGGAAGACTTAAATAAACATTTAACTAAACGAAACGAAATAAATCCATGTCCACATGCAGTTGACTGAAGGACTCACCTAGAACTCCTCAAAATCAGTAGTATAGTCATCAAAATTCTCCCAATCTGAGCAGCAATCCGAGTGTGGTCGATGCAATATAATTAAACAAGCATGAGCACATGTCGTACTCAACAAAGTATGGAAATAAATGACATGTTAGGCTTTATAAAGTGGAAGGCTGAAAGGATAGCTGCATTAAGCACTTTTAGTTGGTCAAATTTTATTAAGCGTCTATTTACTAGCAGATATAAGTATATACTAACCACAATTAAATTAATGACATAAACCCATCAAATTCAGGTAACCACAACTTAGATCATATTCAGATAGATTAATCGTTTGAGGGTCCAAACCGCTCATGACTGTGAGCACGACTGTTATAACAGTTTTACACTCTGCAGAGGTTATACACATTCACCATAAGCCGTGATTCCCATTGCCCGAAAGCATGTACCCTTCCCACACCACGTGGACCGAATACTGGGTTTCACTATGAGACCTTTACAAAGATACTCTAATAAGTGATAGTTCGCTAAGGCTTCCGGTTTAGGAGCAAAGCATAACTCTCCCTAGTGAGTCGCATATCTTAGCAAAGCCTACCGCTCAAGAGGACCGGGCTATACCTCGTCAACCGCCGCACCTCTTGCCCCTTTCGAGTAAAACTATCCGAAACCAGAATACCTAATTAGTCAGTCAAAGTCAGAGCCACATAGCACTTATGGTTGCACTGTTTTCCTGGGTGGTCGCTCCATGTTCCAATTAAAAGAGGTGATCTTGACATTATTTAATTGAAAGATAATAGTGGAACATAGAGTAGGGGTTTCATTAGACCAATCCCAGTTGAGCAACTAAGCTTCATCTACCAGTCAAATTAATTTAATGACCCAGCTGCAAGGTATGGTAAAATAGACTAGGAAATCCTTAATGGGACCCAGCAATATTAATGCAAGCAATAAATAAATGGTGTATTTAAAATGCATGTCATTTAGGTACAAACGGGCATGATCAAGGAATAATTGCCTTCTTTCCAACCGTGCTGCTGCTCAAACGATACAATAAATATGAAACAGTACACCAAACAATTCCAACAGAAATAAAAAACAGTACAAAAGTACTCTACGCGTTACCACGAACACGTGAGCGCGAGAATCACTAAAATCGTAGTTAAAACGCAAAAGATATGGCTTTTCTAAGGTTCAGGGACTTGCTGGCGAAGTTTTAAAAGTCTCAGGGGCTTAACTGCGAAAATCTGAGGGCTAAAACATAATTAGGGTTTTCTTGCAAAAAGTTAAAACTTGGACCTCGGGCGCAATTTTAGAACTTGCAAGCGCTAAACCGAAAGAAAAAGAACGTAAGTTGAAATATTTTTGAACTATGCTAGGACACGGAATTTGTGAACTTGGAGGGCTTCTTTGCAAAACGGCCGAAGTTGACCGGTAAGTCACCTGTTTGACCCGGGCTCGGCCTGTCGTGGGCCGTTCGATCAAGATTGGGTGGCCTAGGATGGATCGGTCAGGGGCTTCACCGGCGGGAGAAGTCGAGCGGCGGCGCCGCTGGCGCCCACGGCGGAGGATCGCCGGCGCGCACGCTAAAACGTGCTACAGAGCACCAAAACGTGCGCGGATTGGACGGGAAGTAAGAGGAGGGAGTGGCGAGCTCACCCTGGGACTTCTTGGTGGTCGAGGTGAGTCGACGACGGCCGGTGACGAGAAGGGCGGGCGGCGGCCCTGCAAGAATCAACGGCGAGCAAGATTAGGTCGGGGCGCGGCTAAAATCCGAGCAAGAAGTCGATGGAGACCTTCGGGACTTCAAGGCGAACCTCCCAACGTGCTTCACGGTGAGAGAGGGGCGACGACGACGTGGTTCGATGGCGGCGGCGGCGGAACTCCGAATGCGGCGGCGGCGAGTCGCGCTAGGGCTTTGTGGCTGGGGCGACGCGCACAAGGGAGAAGCGGAGAGGGACAGGGCCACGACGCGTGGGTAAAAAGGGCTGGGCCCACGCTTTCTCGACGTGCGTGCCCCGGCCGGGTCGGACTCGAGCTCAAGCTCGAGTCGGAGCCGCATCCGATTGGGAGACAACGACCCCGACAGGCGGGCCCCGCCTGGCAGCGGCCGAATAGGAAGAGGGAGGAAGTGGGCCGGCGCGGGGACGACGGGTCGCGAAGGAAAACTTGGGCCGGAGACGGAGCTTGGGCTGGCGGACCGAGAAGAAAGAGTAGAGGGGGAAAAATCGAACGGGCCAAGAATTGGAGGGGCAAAACTAAACTCGAGAGAAATAACTTTTCTATGGCTCAGACAAAATCACATTAAATTCGAATTTAAACAGAATTTAAATTCCAACTTAATTTAACAGCAAGCAAAAGACAAATGCAACAGCATGAATGCATCAACAACTTATTTTGACTAAAATTATTTAATATGATATTTAAATTCAATTAATTCACAAGAATTCCAATTAAATCTTAGAAAATTTATTTAGACCTTAATAAATCCTAGAAAATTTCAGAAGTTGCTACAATTTAATTGTGATGAATTTTAGGGTGTTACAAACCTACCCCCCTTAAAGAGAATCTCGTCCTCGAGATTCAGATGGATTAGAGAAAATCTGAGGGAATTCTGCCATCAACTGATCCTCTCTTTCGCAAGTTGCCTCGCTTTCTCCATGATGACTCAATTGAACTTTACACATCTTAAACACTTTAATCCTAGTAACTCTCTCAGCAGTTTCCAAAATCTTAGCTGGATATTCCATATAAGTCAGATCATCTTGCACATTCAACTCATCCAAAGGTAATTCTTCCTCCGGCACTCGAAGACACTTCTTCAACTGAGAGACATGGAAAACATCATGAACATCTGACAATCTGGATGGTAGTTCCAATTGGTAAGCAACCTCACCTTTCCTATCAACAATTTTGAAAGGTCCAATAAAACGAGGAGATAGTTTGCCTTTTATCTTAAACCTTCTCAAACCTCGAATAGGAGAAACTTTCAAATACACATAATCGCCTATCTCAAAGGTTAATTCCATTCGTCTGGTGTCTGCATAACTCTTCTGCCTGGACTGAGCTATTCTCAAGTTCTCTCTAATGATCTGAATTTGTCTCTCAGCTTCTTGCAGAATCTCTGGCCCAAACACTTGACTTTCACCCGTTTCACTCCAATACATGGTTGTTCTGCATTTTCTACCATAAAGGGCTTCGAAAGGAGCCATTTTCAGACTTGCCTGATAAATATTGTTATATGAGAACTATGCATATGGAAGACTCTTATCCCAACTGCCTCCATGCTTCAAGGCACAAGCTCTCAACATATCCTCCAATATCTGGTTAGTCCTCTCTGTCTGACCATCTGTCTGTGGATGATAAGCAGAACTGAAATTTAACTTTGTATCCATGGACTCATGCAACTTTTGTCAGAATCTAGATGTAAAATGAGTACCGCTATCAGAAACTATCTTCTTAGGCACACCATGCAGACAAACAATTCTGGACATATACAACTCTGCAAGCCTAGCACTAGAATGAGTAGTTTTCACTGGAATAAAATGTGCCACCTTGGTCAATCGATCCACTATGACCCATATAGAGTCATACCCAGCACTAGTACGAGGTAAACCAACTATAAAGTCCATACTAATCTCTTCCCACTTCCACTAAGGTACTTTGAGGGGTTGAAGCAATCCTGCTAGTCTCTGATGTTCAGCCTTAACCCTATGACAGACATCACATAGTGCCACATGAGCAGCCACATCCCTTTCCAATCCGTACCAGCAATACCTTTCCTTCAGATCTTGGTACATCTTGGTGCTTCCAAGATGGATTGAATATGCAGAATCATGAGCCTCTCTCAATATTTTCTCCCTAAGAGACTCGATATCATGTACACATATCCGTTTTCGGAACCAGATCGTACCTTGCTCATCTTCGGTGAAATCTGGAGCTTTTCCTGCTAGCATAGTTTCCTTGATTTTCTTTATCTTCTCATCCGAAAGCTGACCCTTTCGAATCTCCTGCTCAAGCGTAGACTTAATCTCCATAGTCCCACTTTCTGCGTGATTAAGAAATCCCAAGTTCAGCCTTTCCTTCTCAGCACACAACTCTTCTGGCAACTGACGACCAAGCACTAGATTCTCTTGCGATTTCCTGCTCAACGCATCTGCAACCACATTTGCCTTGCCTGGATGATAGTTGATTCCCATGTCATAATCCTTGATCAACTCCAACCATCTTCTTTGCCTCAAATTCAGATCCTTCTGAGTGAATATGTACTTCAGACTTTTGTGATCAGTATACAGCTCACATCTGTTACCCAAGATATAGTGTCTCCAGATCTTCAAAGCATGAACAACAGCTGCTAGTTCCAAGTCATGGGTAGGATAATTGATCTCATGTTTTCTCAACTGCCTTGATGCATAAGCTATAACTCTGACTTCCTGCATCAGAACACAACCAAGTCCTTTTCGAGAAGCATCACAATATATGTCAAAATTCTTGTGAATATCTGGCATAGCAAGCACTGGGGCTGTAGTCAACTTCCTTCTCAATTCTTCAAAGCTGGCCTAACAAGCTTCTAACCAAACAAATTCCTTGCCTTTTTCTAATAGCGATGTAAGAGGTTTCGCTATTTTAGAAAAGCCTTCGATGAATCTCATGTAACATCCAGACAATCCCAGGAAGCTTCTGATCTCAGACATAGAAGTCAGAGGTTCCCAATCCAACACATCCTTGATTTTGCTAGGATCCACTGCAATACCTCCACCAGTAACAACATGACCAAGAAAGGATACTTGACTCAACCAGAATTCACATTTACTAAATTGGCATACAACTGGTTCTCCCTGAGAGTCTGCAATACTAACCTCAAATGTTACTCATGTTCCTCCTCATTCTTAGAGTAAACCAGAATGTTATCAATGAATACCACCACAAGTTTATCCAAAAACTCCATAAACACCTTATTCATCAGATACATAAAGTAGGCAGGTGCATTTGTCAATCCAAAAGACATCACTGTATATTCATATAATCCATACCTGGTGGTAAATGCTGTTTTAGGAATATTTAAGCGCCTGATTCTCAACTGATGGTAGCCAGATCACAAATCAATCTTCGAGAAAACCTTAGCTCCTCGCAACTGATCAAATAAATCCTCAATTTTGGGCAAAGGATACTTGTTCTTGATTGTTACCTCATTTAAAGAATGATAATCCACACACAACCTCTGAGTGCCATCCTTCTTACCAACAAAAATAACCGGTGCTCCCCAAGGTAAAAAACTAGGACGAATATAACCCTTATCCAATAATTCTTTAAGTTGTTTCTTAAGTTCTTCTAGTTCATTAACAGTCATTCTATAGGGTCTTTTAGAAATAGGAGCAGTACCAGGTAAAAGCTCAATAAGAAACTCAATGTCTCGGTCGGGTGGCATACATGGCAAATCATCTGGAAAGACATCTGGGAAATCACAAACCACTCTAATGTCCTCAAGCGGTGCTCCCTTCAGTTGATTAACCGTACCATCTACCACTGCGGGTACTATAGCAACAAATTTAACCTTTTCTCCTTGAGGGCTTGTTAACAACACTGACCTCTTGGCACACTGAATTATCCCATCAAATGCAGCCAACCATCCCATTCCAAGTATAACATCAATCCCCTCAGATTTCAGGATATCAGATAAGCAGGAAAATCTACCCCTACTATTTTCAAATTAACACGAGGGTAGATAAAAGGGGCTTTCAAGATTCCTCCAGGGGAGCTGACTATCATATCACGCTTCATGGGGTGCATGGATATGTTATGGCTAGCTACATACTGAGCAGTAATGAAAGAATGAGATGCTCCAGAATCAAATAAAACTGATGCAGGGGCTGAGTTGACAAGGAACATACCAAGCACCACATCCTGAGCCTCCTGCACGGTCTCTGGGACAACGTGGTTCACCCTACCACGGATCTGGTTCTGCTGGCCTCTGTTGCTCTGGGGCGTCTGGTTTCCATTTTGGTTGTGCTGCTGAGGAGGATTCTGCCTAGGTGCATTGCTACTCTGGCGCTGCGGAGTCTGAGCATTCCTCTTAGGACAGTTGTTGGCAAAGTGACCCGGATCTCCACATATGTAGCAAGCACGAGGGGTAGTAGCACTGCCTGGTGCAGGGGTCTTCACTGGAGTCTGAGTTGGGGTGGTCTGGCGGTTCTGATGAAAGACTGGGCGCTGGGGTGGAGGTGCTGAGTGCTGACCCTGACTCTGCCCAACGTTACCCCCTTGCCCACCGAAGCGAACGGGCACGCCCTGCTGAGGCTGCTGGAAACGAGGGCGAGTGTTACTGCTTGACTGTTCACAGGCCAGGAATTTCCTCTTCTGTTCCCCCAACTCACGACGCTTGTGCTCCAAACCAATAGCCTTGTCCACCAACTTCTGGAATGATGGGAAGGTGTGAGCCATGAGCTGATACTGGAGCGGTGAGATCAATCCTTCCAAGAACAGCTCTTGCTTCTGCTCATCTTCCTTCAACTCATTTGGGGCGTAGCGAGACAATTGAATGAACTTGTCCCTGTACTCGCTGACTGACATCCCCCTTGCTTGAGAGAGAGGAACTCCTTCTTCTTTAGCTTCATGACACCAGCAGGGATATGATGACTCCTGAAGCTGTCCTTGAATTCCTACCAGGTGATAGCATTAGGGGTGGCATGAGCAGCATGGTAAGCATCCCACCAATCTGAAGGTGATCCCTCCAAGCGGCCTGAAGCATACAAGACCTTCTCCCTGTCAGTACACTGAGCCATATCCAGCTTCTTCTCGACGGTCTTCAACCAATCATCAGCGTCAAGAGGATCGGAAGAATGGGAGTAGGTAGGGGGCTTGTGGCTCACGAACACCCGATGCTTGTCCCTTGACTGGTTGTTGTTGTTGTTGTTGTTGTTGTTGTTGTTCAGCTGAGCTTGAATGCCTGGCATAGCAGTAGCCAAGTTCTGGAGGATCTGAGTCTGGTTGGCAAGGATCTGGTCCATTGCGGCGGGTGGTGCTTGATTCGGCGGGGGATTGGAATTGGGGTTGGCACGTCCCTGGCGAATCACAGCTGGTCGATCATCTCCACTTCCAGACCTTGTGTTCACCATCTGATGGTTAGAAACATGAGATTCAGATGGTGGTAGATAAAAGCATACATAGAAAAATTCAACACAGATAAGAATTTCTGATTTCAAAGGCAGATTCAGTGCATCACAATGGAACAGGCGTAACTCTTATTCTGAAAATCCAAAAATAATGATCTTTAGTCAGATTGTATATTACAAAATTATGAAACTAACCCAACTTGAATAAACTCAATCGGACTTCTATAACTCGAGATATTCAATAATTAAAACAACCACGTCAGAACTCGAGATAGATTCTGAACACTCCAATGAAACACCTGTATCTTCCTGTCAGAATGTCCAAAAATCACGAAACATTCCTAGAACATAGCTTATCCAGTCCTTAATCCAACCCAACAGGTTTCATTCAATCGGAGTTCTATAGCTTCAGAATTAAATCAAACAATACCAGGATATCGAGTAGCAACAAGAACAGATTGGAGCATGATAAGATTTATATGAGAGATAAAATAAATTAGATAATGAAATAAGTAACTAATGAAAACAGGGACCGAGATAAAACCCAAACTAGCTAAATTTATTGATTTAATAATACTTAATTGTGGTCATCACTCCACAAATTAAACGCAGTCATTACAAAGAACCACACTACAACAAACCATTTAATCTGTGACGGATTTTTTATGACGGATTCAGAGAACGTCATAGATTTGCATTAATGGATATTAGGCCCAAAATATAGTGACGTTTTAACGAAACCGTCACAATATAGCCCAATAACTAGTGACGTTCTCAAAAATTCGTCATGGATCAACATTAAAGTAAAAAATATAAAAGTGGTTGAGTTTGTTGTTAACATGCTTGTTGCATTTAAATGCAGAAAAAAAGCAAAAAGTGCCCTACCTAAGATTCGAAACTAGGACCATAGTCTAGCAAAAAACTTGCCGCCGCACACCACCAAGCTAAATGATGTCTTGTGATTACTACCAGGCAGTTCCTTAACTTATACAAATTTCACTTGTTATTTTTCTGCCCCTACGAATACACGGTCAGGTCACCGGCCGCACTAAAATTCGATAAAACAAAAGGTACCGTCGGGTGTTCGAATAAAAGACCTGGGGCAAAGAAACTTCATACTACTGCACTATTAATTCACTTGTATGTTGTATCTAAGTAGGGGACGTGTTTTAATTTTACCTGTTGATCGACAAAAAAACAAAATAAATTGTGAAATGCCATCTACCACAAGCACACTTCCACGTTGTTGACACCAAAAATTGGTACCAGGAAGAGGCTGACATGTGGGCCGGATTCGTTGAAAGAATATCATTCGGCAAAGAAGTTTTTTCCCCAGAGCATTCGGTAAAGACGTTCTGCGGTCGGGAACGCATCGTCATTCGGCAAGAGAACTGTTTCGCAAAAGGCATTCGGGAGCGCGTGATGACGTGGATCCGGTATAAGGAAAAGGCTGGTTTAACTTGGAATGCAAGGCGGATACGGTGCCCCGGCGTTTATCTTTTTAGGAAATAAATAATGTAATCGTGATCGATTAGGAGTCGTGTCGAAACCTGGGTATAAATATAAACCCATGGTGATTGTAAAAGGATCGTTCAATCAATCATACAACAAACCGGCCCCGTGCCAACTTCGAGTCCTTTAGTCGAGTCGTCGAGTTCTTCGAGAGGAATCATCGATCCGTCGACCTCCGTAAGTACCGGCAACCCTGCGCCATGCCTAGTATCATGCGGTGGATTTAGGCTCTGGTTCAGGAAGGTTCCATTGTTAGATCATGAGCCATGCGGTGGGCTAAGTTTTAGCTTGGAACAAGTTATCGGTTCTGTTGGATTTTGGCAAGATCTGATAGATCCATTAAGTTACCATGTGTTGCTCTGGATTTTACCTTTGTGTTTGATTCATTACAACACTCCTTTGCCCAGTCTAGGTTGATTAGATTCGGTTCCAGCTCACAATGCACTGCGTTTCCATAGCCGAATTCGAAGTCAATCTAGATTGCCACGTGTCGCGGGTTCAGGCTCGTCGGTCTTGTGTAGATCTTGACAGAACCGGGTATCATGCGGTAGATGCAGGTTTTTGGGTCGTCTTAGAGCTAATCATCCGGTGGATTAGAATTCGATTCGATCTGATAGATCTAAAATCATCAACGAGGCATGTTCCTTCTTCATGGAACCCGATTCGGCTGTATAGCTGTATTCGGCAGTGTCGCCACGAGTGAAACACGTCCATATTTTTTGTTTTAAATAAAGAATGCTTTTAGCCTTCCATGTTTAGGGTGTATCATGCGGTGGATTGCTCTATTCTTGGTTGGTGGTGTGATTCCAAGCAAGTCGTATCATGCGGTGGATTAACTTTCTTGTTTCATGCTCGACGGGTTGGAAAGTACCTAGACATGCGGTAGACTAGTGCTTTTATCCTATGCATTCTTGTTTATTACGAAATTATAGTCATGTTCTCGCCCTTTTATTTATCTATCATGCTCTGTTTCCCGTTGATCGGTTATGAACGTACGTCATAATGTTTATTCAGTCGACTACCGATCTTTCGTCATGCTTACGTCACGCATTCGGCAGTGCGCTCCCTGCGTGTTTTGCCGATTGCCGAATGATGCTTTAACTGCCGACAGATAGCTTCTCTGTAGCTATATGTCGTTCGAAACTGGCTCCGTAGCCATAAATATGGAACTGACTGGTATTGCCCGGTACGTTCCAGGTGTTATCTAAACATCTTTTCTCCCTTTGTCAGTTTCAGGAAAATTGACTGGCACGCTTTCGGATTCAAACGCTCGGGCCACGTGTGAAGCCAGCTAATTCGGCTTGCTGTGTGCTTGGCGTGAGGTGCGGATTTTACGTCAACACACGTTTACGAAATGCTTTTTTATTTTAGTTTAGTTAATCTTTCGTAACTTGTGAAACTTGGGCAAGAATAATAGTCAAATGGGCATGACAGGCCATAGGCATCCTCATCTTTTTGGGCCGAGCCCAGCGCTCCAAACCAGACAGATGCCCAGCCCAATTCCCTGCTCCGATCTTGGGCCAAATTCCCCAATCCGGCCCTGCTCCGATCTTGGGCCAAACTCCCCAATCCGGCCTGTCTCAGCCCGAAATGCAAAAAAGGAAAACGCACCACAAAAATGTGCTCCATACGGGAATCGAACCCACGACATTCAACTCACCAACTAGTCCATTTACCACTGAGCTACAGACTTGTTTCGTAGTGCATCCCGTAGAGTAAATTTATTTGATACATGTAACGTCACATGCTAGAATGATATGAAGAACGCATGAATAGTTCATCTTTCTTTTTTAATCCGGAATTAAAAATTGTAACTAGTATTTCTCCTTCATATTAACTCTAAATTTGGTGGTTCTTTTTTCAGAATTTTTTAAAAATCATGATCTTACATTTAATAGTGTTTTTTGTATGTTAATTTCTATTTATTTGAGCTTTTACATATGGATTGTTTTCTTGCACCCATATAGAAAATAGAAAAACATGTTTTTGCACAACAATTGCTAATGTAACTTTCTATTCTTTAATGTTAAGACAGACTCAAGGTTGTGTCCAAAATTTAAGTGCATGCGAGTTAGAAAAATATTATGGGATATGGAAACTTAAGAGTTTGACTTGAGTTATAAGAAACTATGTGGTGGAAGTGCCTATTTTATGAATAATGTATAGTCTTACTCTACTAAAATCATTTGATTTTTAATGGTAAGTTTATGGATCTAAAATATGCTTCCATGACAGTTTGTAGAATTTTCTGACCAAATTTAGATATTATTGCAATTACTCTATTATAGTTTGGAGATAAAAGGTTGAATTATCCCTAGCAAACCATTGGATCCTTCATTATATATTGGACATGAACTATAATGGGACATATAAGCTTAAATATAACTTCTGTGCAATCGAATAAATCTTATTGGAGATACATGCAATTTAATTTGGAATTACTTTCCATAAGAACCTAGAAAATCATTTAAACTATATAAAATAGTTAATCGGTTCCAAAAATTTTGAAACTCTTACACGACAACATATATGTCATCTGTTTCATGTAAAAAAAATTTCAGGTATATTAGATAATTTGATCTGCATGTTATTTGGCAAGTTTTTGAATTCGAATTTGTTTCTATGTAAGGAAAAAAGGCTCATGAATTTGCTAAACGGGACAAAAGAAACTTGTCTTGGGCCAATTTCCACTAAGGCCCAACTTCTTGTAGCCGTTAACATCTGATCCGACGATCCAGATCGAGCCCGAGGTAGATATATCTTCCAGCTGACACCCTTCTCAAACCCTAGCTCCTCTCGCTTACTCCAGTCCGCCGACAACGCCTCCACCCTTCCCTTCACACAACTCTCCTTCCCCTCCTCAGATCTACCGCCGCCCTCGTCGCCTCACCCGGGACACCGCCCCTCTACCCAACACGAAGGAGGTCAGGGACTACATCGGCCACAGGCTACAGCGTGCTCCTGCTTCTGACTATCGCTGCGATGGTTCCTCCCCTTCCTGCGCCGCTGCTGCCGCGGACCAGGAGGCTGCTGTCCCCCTCAAGTTACCTGGCGTCGGGCAGCGGCTGCCGCCGAGGCCCTGGAGCACCTCCACGTCGGCCCCGCACCGCAAAAGCTGTCGGCTCAACTCTCCATGTCGGCGGTGTGGCACTTGTCCCTCACCGCAAGCGAGGTCACATCCTCTCCCCCAATCCCATCGGTTTGTTTCACCCTTCCCTCTTGAACCTTTCGAATCCCGCTGCACCTTCGTTGGCCGATCTATCCAATCCTGCTTTAATTTTGTAGGTGATTTTTAGCGTCGGCAGTCTTTGTTTGTTTGTGCTTGAGGCCTTCCACTATGACCTCTAGATGCAGTCATGCAGGACGCACCTGGCGGCTGCAAGCAAGGTGAGCCTGTTGCTCCGTTCAGATCCTTATCTCTCTGCTTGATGTCTTGATCTGACTTGGTCTTTCCACGAAACTGTCCAATCTCGATCTGAGTACTACTTGTGCTTGTGCCTGTTGCCCTGGATCTCTAGTGCTAGAAGCCTCTACTGCACCGGATCCAACAAATGATATCTAGATTTTAGGTGAGACGTGGAGCTGTTGTGCTATCCCTGCACAAAAGTTTCCTGTCAGTTATGGGAAAAAGTATTTTGTAAATGTGCTGAGTGATAATAGAGAAACTCGAACCATATGCTTCCAGTGGGGAACCTGTCAATATAGAAGCGTTGTTTTCTCAGTTGACATTGCACGTGATTGGTGTGTCATTGTTCAACTACAAATTTTTATCCCTCACAACAGATAGTCCTATCATTGATGCTATTTATACTGCACTCAAAGAAGCAGAGCTTTGTTAGAGATCTTTTGCCGTACTAGAATGTCGTTTCCTCGTTCACTTCATCCTTCTATTTTTTCACCTCGCTGATATTTTCATATAATCCTTGTATGTCACCTCAGAATTTCTATTTCATGAAAGTTTGCTTCCTTGAATAGCAGCCGGTGCGCTAACAGAATGATAACATGTTTCTGCACTGAAGTAGTGTATTTTTTGTGCAGTTCTTGAGGGACTGAGGAGTTGCAGCTTCTTGTGAATGGCCAAAGTTGGTCGCCGCCCCCCAACTTGTGATGCCGACGAAGGTTGGACTGAAGAGACCATAAAAACATTGGATACCAGGTATAGTTCGACGATTGTTAGTTAGTTCATGATTTTTTTTTGGAATCACAAGGTGGTGAAAGAGTTTCATAATTGCTAGTTGCACAGCTATATGATGGATTACAACCTAAGTCATCTACTAGATTTCATTTTCCTATCTTCAATTACAAATTACTTGTACCACCTGTTGCTTGAGTTTTAATTGAGCTGGACTATATGTATTTGGTGAAATATCCTTGCTTATATATTGACATACTGGCCATTTTCTATTTTGAATCTAAGACATCAATGCGTACATAGTAACATGACTCCTTGTTTGTTAATTTGCCATGCCTAATTGCACGACGTACAATATCCAGAGTTCATGTGCAATTGTTATGTATGATGATATGATGCAGCCTGTGTTACATGTGAAGCTGCATATATTTAGTGTTTGCACGTATCTTCTTTTTCCATATGAACTCACCATGTGTTATACCATGTCCAGATCTACAAAGAATCAAGCTGAGTTGGACGCAAAAGTTGAGCTTGTGCTAATTCAGATTCAAGCTTTTCAACAAACTTTTATTGTTGTAACTAGCCGTGTGATGTGATGTTGGTTGGAGAAATTGGATGAAAACTTGAGATGATGTATCAAAATGCTAATTTTCAAATTGATTATTGTTTGTTGTCAAAAAATTATTATATTGTTGTATGGGCCTTATGGCTTCTCTTGGGCTGGACTGGAATGGTTGTGAAAATGGGCTTTAGGAATTTGTTGGGCCATAAAATTTGCTGAATTTTTTGTGGTAGTGGGCTATTGGGACTAAAAACATTTGGCCTGGTTATCATTTTGGCCTGCTTATAAATGGGCCACACTCATTTCGGCCTATTAATAAATGGGCCATCATCATCGACGTCATCCATGTCAGCAATAGTTGCCACATCATCAGCCACGTGACCATCCATGTCAATAGCCACATCACCTCATTATGCAATCCATGATGAAGTTTATGACGTTTATTTTCGTCACAAACATTGGGCCTAGACTGGGCTACGTGGGCTCAAGGCTAATCTATGACGGTTTGAAAATGTCACAGATCGTTTCAATCTGTGACAGATTCTGTTAAATCATCACGCGATTTAATCTATGACGCTCAATCCATGACGTTTTCTAAAATCATCACCGATATTGTTTTGTGACGTATTTTTAGTGATCTATGACAAAACAATTTCATCATAGATTAAATGATTTCTTGTAGTGCCAAATCACACACTTGGCACAAAAACAAGCATCTCTAACACACTTAGAACAAGACTCGCCACACGCTACGCACGAGTCTCAACGATTCTAAACATACCAAGCTAATAAATAGGAGGACAACCTAACCTATTGGGCATAGGTGGTGCAACTAGGGATCCAACGGATTCAAAAGTGGGGTGGAGAGTGAGCCGCTCGATCTTCATCGATTTCATCTAAAGGTGGGGGTGCTTCTCCCCTGAGTTCAGCTCTAAGCCTCTTGTTCTTCCTTCGTTCAACAGTAAGTTCTTCACGCACCCTTTGAAGCTCTCTGGCAGTGCGATCCATGTGCGAGTTCAGCATCTCAGTGAATGCCTCTTGACTGATAAGCGTGGAACTCAGCACTCTGGGGACTTGTGGCACCACACCCTCTAGAGTGCCTGGCTGTCTCTTAGGAAGATATGCCCAAGAGGTGTAATCCACCACTGCATCCTCCTCAAAGCAAAGCGCGGAGAGTGCCTGTCTAGGTGCATCCTCAATTCCAACTTCAAAAGTTGCTCTAGTGGCGACGGCATGGTGCACTCCAATCTCCTTGGTTCCTCCATTTTCATAATCAGCCTCACGGATGTGCACTGACACATCCCACTCTTCTGGGTACTCCGGATGGGTTCTTCTTCTTCCACGGTATTCTATCTCCACGTGATAGTGAAGACGTGCGAACATCATCCGAAGTAGCATCGGAAAGTGAGCATGGCCTCCAGTGTGGTAGTGAACCGACGCAGTCGACCTAGCTTGTGGCGGAGGGGGTCCAACACTTCCCGCTGCTGATGCTACTGAAGCGTGCTCCTCCTGATTCACTTCCGGCTCCACCTCTTCAGCATCTTCTTCTTCGTGCACTGACGGGGATGGAAGAGGGGAAGGAGTTCTAGCCATTCTACAAGCACCTTGTCTAGTCAAAACCATCTATGGGTTAGAAAGAAAGAGGGGGTTAGAACAAATCTAGAGTCATCAAGACAAGGTAAGATAATAAACTAAAATGGGATAGAAATAAAATAAAATGCAAGGAGGAGATAAATTATCAAAGAGCAAGAATATAGTAAAATGAGAGCAAGGATAATTAAACAAAATTGATTAAGCAATTTAATCCTTAAAGAATGACCATTGCTATCTAGGTTTTCGTCCTATAGTCAACACAGCTCTGATACCACTTCTGTCACACCCGGTTTTAGGAATAAAACCAGATGCATCTCATATGTGTGCCAGGATCAAGTTTACACACATATGGTAGACGTCACAAGTGAATATCCATAACCATGCATATGAAAGATTATTAAAGTATATTTATTACAATCTCAGAGTTGACACGAATGTCATAGCGGAAGACTTAAATAAACGAAATGAAATAACTCCATCTCCACATGCAGTTGATTGAAGGACTCGCCTAGAACTCCTCAAAATCAGTAGTATAGTCCTCAAAATTATCCCAATCTGAGCAGCAGTCCGAGTGTGCTCGATGCAATATAAATAAACAAGCGTGAGCATATGTCGTACTCAGCAAAGTATGGAAATAAATGACATGCTAGTCTTTATAAAGTGGAAGGCTGAAAGGATAGTTGCATTAAGCACTTTTAGTTGGTCAAATTTTATTAAGCATCTATTTACTAGCAGATATAAGTATTCAGTTAGATTAATCGTATGAGGGTCCAGGCCGCTCATGACCGTGAGCACGGCTGTTATAACAGTTTTACACTCTGCAGAGGTTGTACACATTCACCATAAGCCGTGATTCCCATTGCCCGAAAGCATGTACCCTTCCCACACCACGTGGACCGAATACTGGGTTTCACTATGAGACCTTTACAAAGATACTGTAATAAGTGATAGTTCGCTAAGGCTTCCGGTTCAGGAGCAAAACATAACCCTCCCAAGTGAGTCACGTATCTTAGCAAAGCCTACTGCTAAAGAGGACCGGGCCATACCTCGTCAACCGCCGCACCTCTTGCCCCTTTTGGGTAAAACTATCCCAAACCAGAATACCTAATTAGTCAGTCAAAGCTAGAGCCACATAGCACTTATGGTTGCACTATTTTCCTGGGTGGTCGCTCCATGTTCCAATTAAAAGAGGTGATCTTGACATTATTTAATTGAAAGATAATAGTGGAACATAGAGTAGGGGTTTCATTAGACCAATCCCAGTTGAGAAACTAAGCGTCATCTACCAGTCAAATTAATTTAATGACCCAGCTGAAAGGTATGGTAAAACAGACTAGGAAATCCTTAATGGGACCCAGCAATATTAATGTAAGCGATAAATAAATGGTGTAATTAAAATGCATGTCATTTAGGTACAAACGGGCATGATCAAGGAATACTTGCCTTCTTCCCAACCCTGCTGCTACTCAAACTCTTCCTCGAACGACGTGTTTCCTATACGCATCACACGAACACATACAAGAAAACAATACAATAAATAAGAAACATTACACCAACAATTCCAACAGAAATAAATAACAGTACAAAACTACTCTACGCATTACCATGAACATGTGAGCGCGAGAATCACTAAAATCGGAGTTAAAACGCACAACATATGGCTTTTCTAAGGTTTAGGGACTTGCTGGCGAAGTTTTAAAAGTTTCAGGAGCTTAACTGCGAAAATCTGAGGGCTAAAACATAATTTTGTAAAAAACTCAAGGGTTTTCATGCAAAAAGGTAAAACTTGGACCTCGGGCACAATTTTAGAACTTGCAGGGGCTAAACCGAAAGAAAAAGGACCTAAGTTGAAATATTTTTGAACTGCGCTAGGACTGCGGGTTGATTTTGTAAACTTGGCGGGCTTCTTTACAAAAGGGCCAAAGTTGACCGGTAAGTCACCTGTTTGACTCGGGCTCGGGCTGTCGTGGGCCGTTCGATCAAGATCGGGCAGCCTAGGATGGATCGGGCAGGGGCTTAGCCGGCAGGAGAAGCCGAGCGGCGGCGCCGCTGGCGCCCACGGCAGAGGATCACCGGCGCGCACGCTAAAATGCGCTACAGAGCACAAAAACGCGCGCGGATTGGACGGGAAGCAAGAGGCGAGCTCACCCCGGGACTTCTTGGTGGTGGAGGAGTGTCGACGACGGCCGGCGACGAGAAGGGCGGGCGGCGCTGCAAGAATCAACGACGAGCAAGATTAAGTCGTTGCGCGGCCAAAATCCGAGCAAGAAGTCGATGGAGACCTTCGGGACTTCAAGGCGAACCTCCCAACGTGCTTCACGGTGAGAGAGGGGCGACGACGGCGTCGTTCGACGGCGGCGGCGGCGGCGAGTCGCGCTAGGGCTTTGCGGCTAGGGCGACGCGCACGAGGGAGAAGCGGAGAGGGACAGGGGCCACGACGCGCGGGTAAAAGAGGGCTGGGCCCACGCTTCTCGGCGTGCATGCCCCGGTCGGGTCAGACTCGAGCTCAACCTCGAGTCAGAGCCGCGTCTGACTGGGAGACGACGACCCCAACAGGCGGGCCCCGCCTAGCAGCGGCCGTCTCGGGAGAGAGAAGAAGCGGGCCGGCGCGGGGACCACGGGCCGCGAAGGAAAACTTGGGCCGGAGACGGAGCTTGGGCCGGCGGACCGAGAAGAAAGAGTAGAGGGGGCAAAATCGAACGGGCGAAGAATTGGAGGGGCAAAACTAAACTCGACAGAAATAACTTTTCTATGGCTCACACAAAATTAAATTAAATTCGAATTTAAACAGAATTTAAATTCCAACTTAATTTAAAGCAAAGCAAAAGACAAATGCAAGAGCATGAATGCATCAACAACTTATTTTGACTAAAATTATTTAATATGATATTTAAATTCAATTAATTCACAAGAATTCCAATTAAATCTCAGAAAATTTAGACCTTAATAAATCCAAGAAAATTTTAGAAGTTGCTATAATTTAATTGTGATGAATTTTAGGGTGTTACACCTCGGCCAGTCGCTGGGTGGATTCGGGGCCGCCACGAGCACCTCCTAGTTGAGCCGCAGCTTCGTCGCCAATCCTCGTCACCGTTCGTCCGCCGGAGGAGTCCCTCCTCGTGGAGCCGCCACCGCCGATCTCCGCCCGCGCAATCCGCCGCCGACAAGACCCCATCAAGCAAGGGGCCACCGCGATGAGCTTCCCTGCACCAAGCTGCACCTCCGCCGCCGGTTATTATCGCTGTCTCGCCGCCAGAGCGCCTCATCCGCGCGAACCCCTCGCCACCGGCTGCTTGTCTCCGCCGCCGGCTGAATCCCGGCCATCGCCGCCTGTCTCTGCCCATGGTGAGCACCTCCTTGTGTTCCCCTCTGCCTCCTCTCTCCCATGCGCCAGCCAGCAGCCGACCTAGTCCATTTCAATCGCCGGCGAGCAGGACGCCTAGGATGCCAGCGAGCTCCCCCTGAGGAGTTGGCACTTTTATGATTTAGCCCCCGAAGAACCCTGTAATGTTTGGCCTTCTCCTTGTGTCATGCGTATCTTACACAAAACCCCCTAGAAATATCCCCCACCTATCAACCCAGTCCTGCCTTCTGCTTTTACAGATCTAACCCTGCTGTTAACCTTATTCGCGAGCACTATTTGATGTTTCTCGCCACACTTCCAAGCTACACCCTAGATTCCACGTTTTCGCTCTGTTTCGATTCGTTTTCATTGCGTTAAATCCATGTCAATGTAAACTATGCTTTAGCACTATCATTTAGCACATAACTTATTTCTAAATTTTACTAATTTAATTAGTGCCTATTCAATCATGTTTTCCTAATTAAAAGCAAATTAAGATCTATCTTTCGAGATTTCTTATTAAATGTTAAATTGAATAATAAAATATTCAATTAGTTTTCTGAATAAAATATAACTAAGTTTTATCACGGTTTTTCATAACTAAATTCTAATTTGATTAATGTTTATCTAAAACTATATTTTCCTAATAAAAACAAATTAAGGTTTACATATCGGTTTTCTATAATACTTATTAATTTGGTTTATTCTATTTAATCATGTTTTTAGAATAACATTTAATTAGAGTTATACCTTGGCTTTATAAAATAATATTAATTTAATTAGTGCTTACTTTAACTAGCCTTTCTAATTAAAAGCAATCTAGGCTCACACCTCGGAGCTTACAAATAAAATTAATATGACTAATATTATTATAATTTATTTCTAATAATAATAACATGACTAGCTGAACACGAATAATAAACTTGCTCGATTAGATGATTCACATGCCATTCTTTTGTAAAGTTATTTCTTTAATCGATATAATTTATACATAAACAATTGTAAATAAAATTTAATTAAGTTTACTTCAGCTTTCCAAATACATATACAATCTAAACTAATTATAATATAGGGTATTTCTCTGAAATACAATTATTTAATTAAAATAAATTCAGCATAAAATTGTTTTCTTTTATAATCCAAATCCTTCGATAGCGGTATCTTTCCGTTTTCAGCGATTTTTGCGCTTGCGTGACCTTAGAACCAAGCCCTGTCCTTAGTTGGTATTGTTCTCAGTTGTTTATTGTTTGTTTGCTTGTTTGGCTGCTTGTTGTGCTCGGTGATCGCTGCGAGTAGAGAAACGTCGTCAAGAGATTTCAAGAAGAAGGAACACAGTTCGAGTAATCTAAAGATTAAAAGAGCAAGAGTTGAAGACTCTGAGTAGAGGTATCTTTATTGGATAAAGGCAAGTATAGCACGGACAATCCTTGCTACCTAAACACCTCTTTAACATAATTTATTGCATACGCATGTGTCTAAATTGTTACCCCTTTAAGGTTGTACTTAGCTTTGTTTATCATGTCCTTGATTACCCCAGGTTTTGCATATTGGTAGAACTTTGCTAGGCGCAGCTACTATCACCTTTATTTAACTGTTAATCTTAACTTAATGGTTTACTTCAATGTTAATGATAAAACTTGCTTTTTAGCAACATGGTTCAGAGAGCTAGAGCATGTGCTTCGTGCTTTGTTCTAGTGTCTCTCCGTAAGGCCTGGTTCTTAAAGCGGTAACCCAGGAGCCTGTTGCCACCGCTAGAACTATTATGGCTCTGGTCTTGGACAAGTAGCATGTACGGCTCTAGCTTGACAGTAGTTACCGACGGGCCGACGGCGCTATGCGAAGCACTCATGAGAGTATGGTTTGATCCACCGGGGACGGGAAGTTCCGTCGGCTATGTCTCGTCAGGCACAGTCCCGTGTTGGGAGTCCCTGTGGTATGGGAGTTCCACTCGTTGCGCTCTTTATTTACTTGTTGGCTTGCATAACCCGCGCTCTGGACGCTATTGACCCTCCTATCGCTGCGCCCTGGGAGTCCGTCGATCGCAGTGCCTTGGATCATGCTTCCTGTGTTGTACCATAGCGGCTACTGTTTTGTTAGGGTGTCTTGCGAAAAGCCTCATAGCATCCCTATGCGGTCACACCTCGGAAGTGTGATTTGAGAGGTTTGGCCACCTCAGCATGGTTGGGTTCAAAGCTCCTTTGAACTTTTACACGACTGGTGGGTAAAGGGCGAAACCTCTGCAGAGTGTAAATCTATCATGATAGCCTTGCTCAGGGTCACGAGCGGCCTGGATCCTTTTTTATTAGAAGATGATGCTTATTACTGTTTAATGTTCACTTTTACTATATTAATCGGGTTACAACTGGGATTTATTTATTTGTAGTAACTTGGTTAATGATAAAATGAATCAACTAAAAGTGCTAATGCAGTTCAGCCGTGTCAAGCCTTACTTTTAGCCTTCATACACCGTGTTATAGTTGCTAAGTAAGAGATTTACTGACACTTTTTATTCAACAAAATCCTGGATGGGTAACAGATGGAGTAAATGAATCTGCTACTACTGAGTTCTTTTAAGATCCGCCTTACTACTAAGCTGGGGTCAACCAGTCGACGTCCCTGTGGACTTGAGGCTCTACCTATCGAGATAACTAATAGACTTTCGCTGTGTTATTTATATATTGCATTAAACTCTGATGTAAAACTGCTTTATTCGAGCATTGTGTACTCTGATTTCCATATTTGTAAGTTGTATGTGTTCTGTGGACATCCTGGGCACACATATGGCAGCATTCGGGTTTCTGTGAAAATCCAGGTGTGGCAACAAAACCCTGGATGGGTAACAAATGGAGTGAAAGAGACAGCTACTGAGTTTTCTAAGGATCTTTCCTTCTACTGAGCTGTGGTCAACCAATCGGTGTCCCTGTGGACTTGAGGCTGTACCTGTCACGAGAGTTAGACTTCTGCTGTGTTTTAGGTAAACTCTGATGTAAAACTATTTTATTCGAGCATATGTACTCTGTTTATCATATTTGTTAGTTGTATGTGTTCTGTGGACTTCCTAGGCACACATATAACAGAATTCAGGTTTCTGTATAAATCTGGGGGTGACAGATAATCACGTTTAGGCCCCTGGTTTTTCGCAAATAAGCCCCTGGAAGTTTTTAAACCTCGCCAGCAAGTCCCTAAACCTTAGAAAAGCCATATCTTTCTCATTTTAGCTCCGATTAGAGTGATTCTCGCGCTCATGGTTCTTAGCGAAGTGTAGAATAGTTTCATAGCCTTCTTTTGTTCTGTTTCTTCTATATGGTGTATTGTTCTTAGTTATTATTGTCAGTTTGCTTGTTTAGCTACTTGTGTGCTCGGTGATTGCTGCGACTAGAAGGAACACGTTTCGAGTGCTATCGAGGAGAAGAGCTTGAAGATCAAGAGTTGAAGACTATGAGTGATTATATTGGATTTAAGGCAAGTTATAGGACGGACAATCCTTGCTACCTACCCACCTTGTAATCATTTATTTCATACATGCATGTGTCTAAATTGATGTACCTTAAGGTTGTACCTAGTTTGTTTATCCTGTCCTTTGATTACCCCGGGTTTATTGCATATGGGTAGATCTTTGCTATGTGTGGCTACTATCATCACTGTTTAATTGTTAATTTTGACTTAATGGTTCACTTCAACATGATAAAACTTGCTTTTTAGCAACTTTGTTTAGGGAGCTAGAGCATGTGCTTCGTGCTTTGTTCTAGTGTCTCTCCTTAAGGTCCCGTTCTTAAAGAGGCAACCCAGGAGCCTATCACCAACTCTAATACTATTATGGCTCTGGCCTTTGTCAAGTAGCATGTACGGCTCTAGCTTGATAGTGGTTACTAATGGAGCCGATGGCGCTATGAGAACCACTCGTGAGTGTATGGTTTGATCCATCGAGGACGGGAGATCCATCGGCTATGTCCCCGTGAGACACAATCCCGTGCTGCGAGTCCCTACGATGGGGAACTCCACACGTTGCGCATTGTTGGGTGCGATGCCCGCGCTCTGGACGCCATTGACCCCCCTATGGTGTGACTTCGTAGGCATACGTCGATCCCGGTGCCTTGGGCCATACTACCTGTGTTGTACCATATAGGCCACTGTCTTGTTAGGGTGTCTTGTGAAAAGCCTCGTAGCGTCCCTATGCAGTCACACCTCAGAAGTGTGATGTTTGCGTAGTTGGGTGCAAAGTTCCTTTGAACTTTTACGCGACTGCTGGGTAAAGGGCGAAACCTCTGCAGAGTGTAAATCTATCATGATAGCCTTGCTCAGGGTCACGAGTGGCCTGGATCCTTTTTTATTATAACTTGATGATTATTGATGCTTAATGATACTTACACATTATTAATTGGGTTGCAACTGGGATTTCTTACACTTGTAGTAACTTGGCCAATCAATAGTGCTAATGCAGTTCAGCCTTATCTAGCATTATTTTGAGCCTTCATTCACCCGTGCTATACTTGCTATGTAAATGTTTTACTTATAGTTGCTATTATTCAACAAAAACCCGGATGGGTAGCAGATGGATCAGTGATACTTCTGAGTTGTGGTCAACCAGTTGGTGTCCCTGTGGACTTGAGCCTCTACCTATCGAGAGAGTTAGACTTCTGTTGTGTTTTATTTAGGTAAACTCTCATGTAAACTATTTAGTTAGAATGGTAGGATCATAACTTAGTTAGAACGGTTGATAAAACCTTAGGAGACCACCATGATTTTGTGAAATGAATCGTTTGTTACGCTTTTTCAAAACCAGTGATGTCAAGTCTTGTGTGAATCATGTCCTTAGGTGCTTGGTTATGTTGTTATTATGCTTATGCTTGATTTGGATTTTTGTAATGATTGTGATGGACATAGACGCGAGTCTATCTCCATCTAGATATAGGGCTAAGTCTTAAGGATATTAATGTTTACATAGAGGGGGTATTTATTTTTTCTTGCTCTTCATCTATCGAATCCTCCATCCTAACAAGTTAGTAATCCTCTGAAGACACTTGTTTATGTTCGATGGAGTTTTGATGAGAATTACTTGCTGATGATATATGGTGAACACAAGAAGCAATGCTGGTGGCAGTGGTGCCAACCAGAACCAGCCACCGCCTCCACCACCGCCACCCACCATGGAGCAGATGATGCAGATGCAGCTCCAGCTGATGCAGCAGATGGCCCAGACCATAGCCTTGCTGCAACAGCAATAGCAGAACCTGCCTCACCAGCCTCACATGCCGCCTAGAGACAAGAGGGGCGAAATTCTGAAGGGATGCCCTCCTACCTTCACCAAGGCCACCGACCCTCTACAGGCAGATGATTGGCTCAAGGCTGTGGAGAGACAGCTCGACATCGTGAGTGCAACGACCGGGAGAAGGTGTTGTACGCAGAAGGACAGCTTCAAGGACCAGCATTGGACTGGTGAGACTCATACCAGTACGCTCACCCTGACCGTGCCCAGATCATCTGGCAGGAGTTCCGTGACAGCTTCCGCTCTCACCATGTACTGGAGGCCCTGATGATCCTGAAGAAGGAGTTCCTGGCACTAAAGCAGGAAGGGATGAGTGTCACCGCCTACCGTGACAAATTCATCGAGCTGGCCCGTTATGATCCAGAGGACGTGGCCACTGACAAGAAGAAGCAGACCAGATTCCGTGATGGCCTGCACGATGCACTGCAGTACCAGCTGATGTGCACCAAGTTCCCCATCTTTTAGGAACTGGTGGATGGCGCCTTGATGCTGGAACACAAGCATCGTGAGATAGAGGAGAAGAAGAGGAAGTTCCAGGGTCACCAGATAGGGAGCAGAAGCCGCCCTCGCTTCGCTCCTCCACAGGGGAATCAGCAGATGGGGAGCCAGCTGCGCTTCTAGAACCCCGCTAGAGGCGAGATCAACCACATGGGCGCAGAGACCGCAGAGGGGGCTATTGATGTGGTTGTGGGTATGTTCCTCGTCAACTTGACCCCTGCCACTGTTTTATTCGACTCTGGAGCTTTGCATGCTTTCATCTCTACTGCATTTGTATAAAAGAATATGTTGACTCTACAACCTATGGGACACCCCATGTTAGTTAGTTCACCTAGGGGAGAACAACGAGCCAGTCTACGCTGCTCCAAAGTCATCGTTACAATAAGGGGGTAGATTTTGAGGTATACCCCATAGTCCTAAATTCTGTTGGGTTTGATCTAATCCTAGGAATGAGCTGGCTAGCCAAATATAGTGTCATTATCCAATGTGCCAAGAGAGCAGTACAGCTGGTAGCAACAGGCGGAGAAAAAGTGGAGTACCAAGCAGTCAAGTCCTCATAATAGGGTCAGGTCAATCAGGCTGAGGAAGCAGCCCCTGAGGACATCAGAGTGGTGAGCGAATTCCTGGATGTGTTCCCAGATGAATTGCCAGGTATTCCCCCAGAATGCAAAGTTGAATTCGTTATTGAACTTAAACCTGGCACTGCACCTATAGCTAAAAGACCATATAGGATGGGAGTAAAGGAACTAGAGAAACTTAAGGAAGAATTAAATTCCTTGCTAGCAAAAGGGTATATTCGTTCTAGTTCTTCACTGTGGGGAGCACCAGTGTTTTTTCTGGACAAAAAGGATGGAACACAGAGGTTGTGTGTGGATTATAGAGCACTCAATGAGGTGACCATCAAGAACAAGTACCCACTGCCAAGGATTGATGATCTGTTCGATCAACTGAAGGGGCTTGTGTGTTCTCCAAGATTGATCTTCGATCAGGCTACCACCAGATGAGGATCCGACCGTCAGACATACCCAAGGCGGCCTTTACTACTCAGTACGGGTTGTATGAGTTCACAGTCATGTCCTTTGGCTTGACCAATGCTCCTGCATACTTCATGTACCTGATGAACAACGTGTTCATGGACTACCTTGACAAGTTTGTGGAGGTGTTCATTGATTACATTCTGGTCTTCTCCAAGGATGAGGAAAAACATGAGGAACACATGAGATTGGTGCTGCAGAGACTCTGAGAACATCAGCTCTACGCCAAGCTGAGCAAGTGCGAGTTTTGGTTGAAAGAAGTAGCATTTTTGGGGCATGTGTTGTCCAATGGTGGAGTGGCAGTCGATCCAAAGAAGGCTAGTGATGTGTTAAGCTGGAACCCACCTCAGGATTTGAGCAATATCAAGAGTTTCCTTGGGATGGCCGGATATTATCCACGGTTCATCGAAGGATTCTCCAAGATTGCTAAGCCCCTGACGGTGCCATTGGAGAAAAATGTTAAGTTTGTCTGGACTGAGGAATGTCAAGCCAGCTTTGAGGAGTTGAAGAAGAGACTAAACAAGACTAGGTACAACCTTAGAGGTACATCAAATCAGACACATGCATGTATGAAATAATTTATTACAAGTGAGCAGGTAGCAAGGATTATCAGTGCTATAACTTGCCTCACATCCAACATAATTATTCATAATCTCCAGCTCTTGATCTTCAAACTCTTCTCTTAGATCGCACCCTCATCGTGTTCCTTCTACTTGAAATCTCTTGATGACATTCCTCTACTCGCAGCAATCATCGGCACAAACATACAAGCAAACAAACAAGAATAACTAAGAACAATATACCAAATAGTAAAAACAGAACAAAAGAAGGATTTAAAACTAATCTACGGTTCACTATGAACACGTGAGCGCAAGAATCACTCTAATCGGACCTAAAACGAGAAAGATATGGTTTTTCTAAAGTTCAGGGACTTGCTGGCGAGGTTTCAAAGTTTCTAGGGGCTTATTTGAGAAATACCAGGGACCTAAACATAATTTATATAAAAATAGGAGGTTTTATGTGTGAAAAGACGAGAGCTGGGCTTCGGGGGGCAAAACCGGAGAGTTTAGGGGGTTTTCGAAAACCAGGGGCATGGATGGAAATAATTTTGAAAGGTAGTGGACGGTGGGTTGAATTGAGTAAAATACAGGGGCTCTTTTAGAAAATGGCCAGGCCTGACCGTTAAGCTCAGGTTTGACCCCGGGGGCTCGGTCGCTTAGTGCCCCCCCTAAATTCCTTTTCCCGGCATGTCTTTCCCCCCTCTATTCTTTTTCCCGCGGCCCAACTCAGCTCTCCAGGCCCAACCTTCCTCCTCCCGCTCGCAGGCCAGCTCCCGATCGCCAGCCAGCTCGGCCCAATCTCGCGCGGCCCACGACGCCAGCGCCGCTCGGCACATCAGCGCTCGCTCGGCCCAGCTCGCCCCACTTTCCCACCCGCCTCCACCCGGCCCAGTCGACGCGTCGGCCCATGACTTGCAGCCGCCTTTCTCCCGGGTCACTGATGAGCGGGCCCCACCCGTCATCACCTACCTCTGGCTGCAACGGACTCGGTGTGAAGCTCGCAGCGCGCCACCGTGGCCCAGCCCCTAAGCCGCCTCCCGCGCTGTGGACCCTCCAATAGCTTCCAGGAAACTTCGCCGCCGCCACCTTGCCTTAGAACACCCTCCCCGTAAGGAAAGCCATCCCCCAGGGAAAGAAAGGGGAGAACCACCACCGCTGCCCGATTCGCGTGGCTCGCACGCCAAGGCGACCCCTAGGCCCTATAAAAGCCGAGCTCCCGCACCCCAAGGTCATCACCAAGCCGTGCCTCGAGCCCACGCTTCCTCAGCGCTCCTCCTCGCTTCGTGCCACCACCGCCGCCCTTCGAGCTTTGCTGCTGCCGTCGATCCGTCGCTCCGTCCCATACGACTGCACCAGGACCTTTGCCGTGTGGTGAGAAACCTTCCGAGCCCCTTCCCGCTCTATCTTTTATCCCGTAGCACGCGCCCCGCCTCAACGTCGTCGGGCGGCCGCCGATCAACGTCGTTCGGCCGCTGCGTCGTCTCTCCCCCGTCGAGAAGCCCCTGGGTGGTCTCAGCGTGTCCCGAGCCCCCTCTCTGGCCAACTCTCATCCCGAATGACGGCCCGTAGTACGTATTCGTGTGGCACCGGTGAGCTCCTCTGCCGCGCGGCTTAGCGCCGCCGCGTCCACGCCGCGCAATCATCAACTTGAACCCCCGGTTCGAGTTCGCCGCGACCCCCTCTCTCTCCCCGTCCAGGTCTCATCCCAAATGGCGGCTAGAATCTTGAGATTGAATCATCGCCGGTGAGCCTCCGCCGCGCGCGCTAGCGGTGCCGCCGCGTCCCCACCGCCGGCCGGCAGCCCTTCGACCGATCTGTTCTAGGCCGCCAGATCGCGATCCAACGACGCTAAGCGCCCGAGACCCCGGGGTCAAACCTGAGCTTAACGGTCAGCCCTGGCTATTTTCTAAAAGAGCCCCTGTATTTTACTCAAATCAACCCACCGTCCACTACCTTTCAAAATTATTTACATCCATGCCCCTGGTTTGTGAAAAACCCCCTAAACTCTCCCGTTTTTGCCCCCCGAAGCCCAGCTCTCATCTTTTCGCACATAAACCCTCTTGGTTTTATATAAATTATGTTTAGGTCCCTGGTATTTCTCAAATAAGCCCCTGGAAACTTTGAAACCAGACCAGCAAGTCCCTGAACATTAGAAAAGCTATATCTTTCTCGTTTTAGCTCTGATTATAGTGATTCTTGCACTCACGTGTTCGTAGCAAAGCGTAGATTAGTTTTAAAACCTTCTTTTGTTCTGTTTTTACTATCTGGTGTATTGTTCTTAGTTATTCTTGTTTGTTTGCTTGTATGTTTGTGCCGATGATTGCTGCGAGTAGAGGAACGTCATAAAGAGATTTCAAGTAGAAGGAACACGATGCGGGTGCAATCAAGGAGAAGAGTTTGAAGATCAAGAGCTGGAGATTATGAATAATTATGTTGGATTTGAGGCAAGTTATAGCAGGGACAATCCTTCCTACCTACTCACTTGTAATAAATTATTTCATACATGCATGTGTCTGATTTGATGTACCTCTAACGTTGTACCTAGTCTTGTTTATCATGTCCCTTGATTACCTCGAGTATATGCATATGGGTAGAATCTTTTCTATGCGTAGCTACTATCACCATTATACAATTGTTAACTTTGACTTAATGGTTCACTTCAACATAATGATTAAAATTTGCTTTTTAGCAATATGGTTTAGGGAGCTAGAGCATGTGCTTCGTGCTTTGCTCTAGTGTCTCTCCGTAAGGTTCGATTCTTAAAGTGGCAACCCAGGAGCCTGTCGCCACCGCTAGAACTATCATGGCTCTGGTCTTGGTCAAGTAGCTTGTACGGCTCTAGCTTGGCAGTAGTTACCAACGGGCCGACAGGAGGGCCCCCTTCGTAAGTGACAAGAGGGAGAATTGGGGAGCGGCCGCAGCGCTGGCTGGCACAGCACGTGCGGTTTGGGCTGTGAGGCGGGGCACCTGGGCTGGCGGCCCAAAAGGAAAAGGAGCGCAGGGCGGGGATGCTGGGCCGACGCGGAACGGGCCGAGCGGGGAGTTGGCGCTGGCAGGCTGGGCTGGTTTGGTCGGTGGGGGAGAGTTGGGCTGGGCCGCCGCTGTTGCGCGCGCACGCGGGGGGGGGGGGGGGGGGGGAGGGCGGAGAGGTAGGCTGGGCCATGTTCGAGAAAGAAAGAAAGAGGGGCCAAAGTGAACCAAGGGAAAAAGTCCAGGGAGCAAAAATGAACTCAGGCCGAAACAACTTTTCTAGGGCTCAAAACAAAGCGATTCAAACTCAAATTTAAACTAGATTTAAATTCTGGTTTGAACAACTAGCAAACAAAACTCAATGCAGCAGCATGAATGCAACAAAAATGTCTCTAATCCTTATATTGGATTTTAATTCCCAGAATTTATTCATTTACCCTACATTAATTATGGGCACTTCATTAAAAGTAATTTTATGACTAAAAATTTTAAATGGGCTATTTTTGGGTGTTACAGATTAGAACTTGATGATTATTGGTGGTTAATGACACTTACACTTTATTTGGGATGCAACTGGGATTTCATTTACTTGTAGTAACTTGGATAATGTTAAAATGAACCAACTAAAAGTGCTAATGCAGTTAAGCCGTGTCTAGCCTTATTTTGAGCCTTCATACACCCATGCTATACTTGCTAAGTAATTGTTTTACTTACACTTGCTTTTATTCAACAAAATCCCGGATGGGTAACAGATTGGGTTGTGCATGAGTCTGCTGTTGAGTTTCCTGAAGATCTACCATACTACTGAGTTGTATTCTCTCAGTCAGAGTCCCTGTGGATTGCGGCTATACTTAGTTGAGAGTTATTAGACTTCCGCTGTAATTGGTTAGTTTATTTATGATGCACTCTGATGTAAAACTCTATTTATTCAAGAATTTATTCAGCATATATTCTCGGTTTATCCTATTTGTTTGCTATATGTGTTATGTGATTTCCTAGGCATACACATGGCCGCATTCGGGTTTCGATGAAAATTCGGGTATGACAGATTGGTAATCAGAGCCGTGCTGACTATAGGATCGCAGCTTAGTTAGAACGGTTGATAAAACCTTAGGAGACCACCATGATTTAGCTACGTTTTCAAAACCCAGTACTGTAGAGTCTTGTGTGAATCATGTCTCTAGGTGCTTGATTTTGTTGTCATTACGCTTATGTGTGATTTGGATTTTTGTAATGATTGTGATGGGCGTAGACGTGAGTCTACCACCATCTAGACATTGGATTAAGGTTTAAGGACATTAGTGTTTACATAGAGGGGGTATTTATTTCTCTGGCTCTTCATCTATCGAATCCTCCATCCTAACAAGCTAGTAATCCTCTGAAGACACTTGGTTATGTTCAATGGAGTTCTGATGAGAATTACTTGCTAATGATAGATGGTTAACACAAGGAGCATCGCTAGTGGCAGTGGAGCCAACCAGAACACGCCACCACCGCTACTCACCATGGAGCAAATGATGCAGATGCAGATCCAGCTGACGCATCAGATGGCCCAGACCATAGCTTTGCTGCAACAGCAATAGCAGAACCCGCCTCACCAGTCTCATGTTCCTCCCAGAGACAAGAGGGGCAAATTTCTGAAGGGACGCCCTCCCACCTTCAACAAGGCCAGCGATGCCCTACACGCAGATGACTGGCTCAATGCGGTAGGGAGACAACTCAACATCGCGCAGTGCATCGACATGGAGAAGGTGTTGTACGCTGGAGGACAACTTCAAGGACCAGCATTGGACTTGTGGGATTCATACCAGTATGCTCACCCTGATCGTACTCAAATCACCTGGCAGGAGTTCCATGACAGCTTCCGCTCTCACCATGTGCCGGAGGCTTTGATGACCTTGAAGAAGGAGTTCCTAGCACTGAAGCAGGAAGGGATGAGTGTCACTGCTTACCGTGACAAGTTCATCGAGCTGGCCCGTTACGCTCCAGAGGACATGACCACTGACAAGAAGAAGCAGACTCGGTTCTGTGATGGCTTGCAAGATGCACTGCAGTACCAGCTGATGTGTACCAAGTTTCCCAACTTTTAGGAACTGGTGGATGGCGCCTTGATGCTAGAACATAAGCACCGTGATATAGAGGAGAAGAAGAGGAAGTTCCAGGGCCAGCGGAGAGGGAACAACACTCGCCCCCGCTTCACTCCTCCACAAGGGAATCAGCAACGCTTTCAGGGTCAGTCCAGTCTGCTGAACCGTGGCCAGTACCAGCAGTGTCCTCAATACCCACAGGCACCACAGCAGCAGCATTTTCATAATCAGCTGCAGAATGTCCTAGCTCAGCTTAACCAGGTGCAGCCAGGTCCTATTCCGCACCCCAGCCCAGTCAACACTACACCGGTGGGTCTGAGGGTGTGTTACCACTATGGAGAGCAGGGGCACTTCACCAATGTCTGCCCCAAGAAGGCCCAGAACACCGCAGGACAGAACCACTAGGCCAGACAGCAGCAGGCACAAGCAAGCCAAGGTCCGCAGAACCCCGCAAGAGGCAAGCTCAACCACACTAGTGCAGATACAGTAGAGGGAGCTACTGACATGGTCTTGTGTACGTTCCCTATCTACTCAACTCTTGCGACTATTTTGTTCGATTTTGGAGCTTCGCATGCTTTCATATATGCTGCTTTTGTGAAAAAGAACTTAGTGGCATTATTGCCCCTGAAGAAAACAATGCTAGTTAGCTCGCCAGGGGGGACAACGAACCACTTTACATTGCCCCCATGTCAATATCACAATAAGGGGGTAAACTTTGAGGTGTGTCCGATAGTCCTGGAATCCATTGGGTTTGACTTGATTCTGGGAATGAGCTGGTTAGCCAGATATGACGCAGTGATCCAGTGCGCCAGGAGAACAGTACAGCTGACAGCAAAGTCCGAAGATAAGGTGGAGTATCAAGCAGCTAGTCCCTTGGAGCATAATCAAGTCAATCAAGCGGAGGGGACAGCTCTTGAAGACATCAGAGTGGTGAGTGAGTTCCCGGACGTGTTTCCAGATGAATTGCCAGGTATGCCCTCAGAACGCGAAGTTGAATTCATTATTGAACATAAACCTGGCACATCACCTATAGTTAAAATGACCCTATAGGATGGGAGTAAAGGAACTATAGAAACTTAAGGAGGAATTAAACTCATTGCTAGCCAAGGTGTATATTTGTTCTAGTTCTTCACCGTGGGGAGCACTAGTGTTGTTCGTGGACAAGAAGGATGGGACACAGAGGATGTGTGTGGATTATAGAGCACTCAATGAGGTGACCATCAAGAACAAGTACCCATTGCCAAGGATTGATGGTATGTTCGATCAACTGAAGGGAGCTTGTGTGTTCTCCAAGATCGATCTTCGATCAGGCTATCACTAGATGAGGATCCGACTGTCAGACATACCCAAGACGGCCTTTACTACTCGGTTCGGGTTGTATGAGTTCACATTCATGTCCTTTGGCTTGACCAATGCTCCTGCATACTTCATGAACCTGATGAACAACATATTCATGGACTACCTAGACAAGTTTGTGGTAGTGTTCATTGATGACATTCTGGTCTTCTCCAAGAATGAGGAAGAACACGAGGAACACTTGAGGTTGGTGCTGCAGAGACTCCGAGAACATTAGTTGTATGCTAAGCTGAGCAAGTGTGAGTTCTGGTTGAAGGAAGTAGCATTTTTGGGTCATGTGTTGTCCAATGGAGGAGTGGCAGTCGATCCAAAGAAAGTTAGTGATGTGCTAAGCTGAAATCCGCCTCAGAATGTCAGTGAAATCAGGAGTTTCCTTGGAATGGCCGGATATTATTGAAGGTTTATCGAAGGATTCTCCAAGATTGCTAAGCCCCTAACAACATTATTGGAGAAAAATGCTAAGTTCGTCTGGACTGAGGAGTGTCAAGCCAGCTTCGAGGAGTTAAAGGAGAGGCTAACAACGGCCCCTATGCTAGTACTTCCTGACATAGCCAAGAGCTTCTCTATCTACTGCGATGCATCCCGTCTAGGATTGGGGTGTGTACTCATGCAGGAAGGGAGAGTTGTGGCCTATGCATCGAGGCAGTTGAGGAAACATGAGCAGAATTACACGATGCATGATCTTGAGTTAGCAGCTGTGGTGCATGCTCTGAAAATTTGGAGGCATTACTTGATTGGACATAAGTGCGACATCTACACCGATCACAAGAACCTCAAGTACGTCTTCACTCAGTTGGATCTGAATATTAGGCAACGTCAATGGTTGGAGTTGATCAAGGACTATGATCTAGAGACTCACTACCACCAGGGAAGGCTAACTTAGTGGCAGATGCCCTGAGTAGGAGGAGCTATGTGAACAAGATCACCGGACATAGTCTGCTAGAAGAGTTCAGCTTGGAGTTTGAGAGGATGAGTCTGGGATTCGTGGCTAGCATCACAGAGATGGCAGTGGAACCCACTCTAGAACAAGAAATCCGGAAAGGTCAGCTTGAAGGATGAGAAAATCAAGGAGATCGTGGAGCAGGTTGCTCTAGGAAAGGCCCCTGGTTTTCGAGTGGATGACCAAGGAACCTTGTGGCACGGAAAGTGAATATGCGTACCCGACATGGCGCAGATCAAGGATACAATCTTGCGGGAAGCGCATGATTCAGCTTACTCGATCCACCCGGGAAGCACCAAGATGTACCAAGACATCAAGGAAATATTCTGGTGGCACGGATTGAAGCGTGACGTGGCAACATACGTGGCTCTATGTGACACATGTCAGAGAGTCAACACTGAGCATCAGAGGCCAGCAGGATTGCTGCAGCCCCTGAAGATACCCGAATGAAAGTGGGAAGAAGTTGGTATGGACTTCATAACTGGTCTACCTCGCACTCAGAGAGGATTTGACTCCGTTTGGGTGATCGTGGATCGCTTGACCAAAGTGGCACACTTTCTTCGAGTGAAGACCACGTACACAGGCGCTAGACTAGCAGAGCTATACATGGAAAGGATTGTGTGCCTACATGGAGTACCGAAACGGATAGTGTCAGATTGAGGCACTCAGTTCACATCACACTTCTGGCAGAAGCTACATGAGTCCATGGACACTTAGCTGCATTTCAGCTAAGCTTACCACCCACAGACGGATGGACAGACTGAGCGAACCAATCAGATTTTGGAAGACATGTTGAGGGCATGTGCTCTGCAGTATGGTGTCAGCTGGGACAAGAGCCTGCCCTATGCAGAATTCTCGTATAACAACAGCTATCAGAAAAGTCTGCAGATGGCGCCGTTCGAGGCCCGGTATGGCAGAAGTGCAGAACACCATTGTTCTGGAATGAGACTGGAGAGAGTCAAGTTTTTGGGCCTGAAATACTAAGGAAAGCAAAGTGACAAGTGCAAGTGATCAGGCAGAACTTGAAGGTGTCACAATCCCAGTAGAAGAGTTATGCTAATGTCAGACAGAGGGATCTCAGCTTTGAAGTCGATGACTTTGTGTACCTCAAAGTGTCACCAATGAGGGGCGTAAAGAGGTTTAATGTCAAGGGCAAACTAGCACCTCATTACATTGGACCATTCAAGGTACTTGAACGAAAAGGCGAGGTGGCCTACCAGCTGGAGCTACCCGAAAGGTTGGCAGGCGTGCAGGATGTGTTCCACGTGTCGCAGTTGAAGAAATGCTTGCGAGTGCCCGAGGAGCAGATTCCGATAGACAAGCTGAATGTGCAAGAGGATCTCACTTATGCCGAGCATCCCATTAAGATCTTGGAGGAGTCTGAAATGGTCACCAGGAACACATAATCCAAAAATATTTTTCTCACGTAAACTAGCGTTTCCATTATCCATGGTCTCCTCCCGTGTACGCTTACCCATTTTCTCCCACCTCGTGTTGACGCGGCGTTCTCCCATTTGCTTCTCCACCTCCTCGCCTGCACGGCACGTCCCTCCGCTCCCCGTCCTCACTCCAAAGTCCAAAACCCTACCAACCGCCGCCGGGCACCCCTAGCCATGGCTCCGCCCCCTACCTCTGGTATGCGATCCTCAAGCCGCCCCGGTCACCCGCCTTACCGTGGGCTACCCCTACCCTCTAACCCCAATCCCTCACCTGCACCTGCAGGTCCCGGTGTTCTGCAACGGCGGCTCTTCCAGGCGGCGGCCGACGACGATCTCCAGCTCGTCACGAGTACGTGCACACGGATGCTCCGCATCTGGATTTTCACCTTTCGGTTCGGGCGCTGATTTTGTTTTTTTTTTCGTCCGCGCCGTCCGCAGGGACCGCGACCGTGCTGGACATGGGGAAGGGCCACCTCAGGGAAGCGGTCGAGGCCGTGAAGGGCTGTGGTGCCGGGGCGCTGCACATCTCCACGGGCCGCGGGAGGATGTCGGTGTGCGCCTACCTCATCCAGGAGCTCCTCGTGGACGTCAACGCGTCCGACGATTTAGGTGTGTTGTTCGTCTCATCTCCCTCTCCATCCTCACCCAAAAGTGAGAACTCCTAGCTTCAGCAATCACGAGCTTGTCGCTTGACTTATGCTTATCAGCCAACGGTATTTTTCTTTCACAATAAATCAGCATAAGTCATCAGCCAACAGTATTTTTCTCTCACAACGAATCAGCATAAGCCATCGGCACAAGTCAAGCGGACCACGATCTCGTCTCTAGGCCAGAGATTGGTGGCACTGTTGGCTTGTGATGTGATGTTTGCTGAGGTGATATTAATAAGACACCACATTTTCACTTGAAGTTGGTTCCATTCATCATATTTATAATTTGATTTGATGTCATGAATGCAGCTTTCTGGTCGTCTCCTTCCTTAATGTTAATAAATGGGATTGTACACTTTCATGAGCTTGAGACTGTCTATCTAAGTTGGTTGAGTTTTGCCTGGTCTGGTTGATGTGAGGTCAAGTAAAATTGTGCTGCTATCAATGTGGTATCCATATATCAAGTTTTTGGCGCACTCTGCAACTATCATAGGAAATGGTTGAACGCCTAGGCTGTAAAGAGCTTTGTAAATTTAGATTATCTGCCACCTGTTAACTCATAAGTTTGGTATCCCCTGGTGCCTTTGCATTTGGGAAGTCGGGAATCAATTGAATCCAAAATATTTACCCCTCGATTTAGCCTTTTTTGTTTTGGATTAATTTAAGGCTCGAACTTGGCATTTCACTCACTCTTTGAAGTATATATTACCGTGTTTGAGTTAACTTTATTAAGTTCTTTTGTTCCAGATGCACCATATACCATTTCGATAGAATTGCATTAGTAAAAGGTTGCTGATGCACACAACTTCCGTCTAGTTTTAACCTTGAACATCCTGTCATCTATCCAATGCATCAGTTTGCTTTCTATGAAAAATGGTTTTAGTTTCTATTTGTGCATCTACCCCTATAAATAGCTGTCCTCTCTTCAGTTCAGCAGGAATCTGGATTTCTTTTCATCAGCAATGAACCCATTCATTATGTTTTGCTCAATCTTTGTGAGAGTATCTGGGATTTGAGCAAGCATTAGTTTCTGATTGGTTATTCTTTGCGAAGCATGTCACGTTATGGTACTTCACATAAACATGCATATATTGAAGTTGAATAATGTATTCTTCGGAAAACATCTGACATTATGGTACTTGACACAAACATGCACATATTGAAGTTGAATCATATGACACTTGTTTGATTATGTGCACACAGGAACTGTTAGTTAGACTAGTTTTCTTAATCCTCATTAATATTTTGTATTGATCTTTTGGTGCTATCCAGCTGAAATTGCCAGTTCATTCAGTTCTTATGAGGCTCAACAAAATGGAAAGTGTTAATGACACGTGCCAAGATGTGTTCATGTTTGATACTTTCAAAGGCAACCTAAATGATATCCCCTTTAGCTTTGAATGTGCTAGTGTATGTGGAAAATGCCTGTGCATATTTTGGAAACAGATGAATGTTTGGATAGCAAAACCTTCCTATAGATTTTCTTTCGTTACTTGTGTGAATTTCCATTTTGAATCTTAGTAATTTTTTTATTCTTGTATGAGCCTCTTATACTACTTTTGGTTTTTCCTGCAGGAGATACACCTCTGGCCTATGCAGTTCGTAGTGGTACTTTGGACATTGTGCAGTATCTTCTTGATCATGATGCTAGTCCAGATAAGCCTAATGGAAAAGGCTCTACCTCTCCATTTAGCTGCTGCAGGAGGTCTCTACCTATGCAACCTTTTTTTTCTTCCACGTGCATGACACTATGTTTTAAAAATCTTTGTTAATGTGTTTGTAGTGATGTAATGAAATTTGGTCCAGATCATGTATACGTTATAGGTACTAAGGAAATGGCCTGTGTCTTTGTGCCATGCTTGTGGATAGTTATTAGTTATTACATTGTCATCCAAGCATTTAGAGAGCTTTGGTGATAACTGAGTTGTTTAATTTCTACTTGAGTCTGAAAATTCCATTATGGAGATATATGTTTCATTAAGTTTGTATTCTTCATCTAACAAAATTTGAGCTGTACTGTGAACTTCTTTGCCCTGTGGCAGCATAGTTATTTCTTGAGTTATTTCCTAGGGTATCTGGATACATTCCTATATCTGATATTGAACTTTAAAAACATATATATGCATATATTCTTGCTCGCAGTTATTTCCTAGGGTATCTGGATACATTACTAGATACACGCATAGAGAAGACTTATGCTGAAAATCTCCCCCTATGTCTTGTGCGGCTACTTCGAGGTAGTTTGAATTAAGCCGATCCTTGCTCGCAGTTCTTGTAACTTGACCCTCCCGAGTAGTTTGGTCAGAAGATCAGCAAGCTGGTCTTGGGTCTTGGCCGTTGATGCTCCCGAATGACCTCGTAAGGAGGTTTGCCGTAGTCAGAGCCCATGATCTTCAGCGTTCGCGGTGCCTGCCGCAAGCTGTGAAGGGCCTTGTGCTGGTGGAGATCCTTACTCGCTTTGTCGGGAGTGAAAAATCCCAGCGGTTGTTGGACATAGTCCTTCCCCTTCAGGTTGTTGTGACCGGGAGGGAGATCAGCCACCTCCCAAGTCGAGTTCTTTTGCTTCATTGCGGCGCTCGGTCATGTAGTGTGCGACACCATTGTCTAGGAACTAGCTGTCGATCTTGTCATCGCTGGCATCACCGAGGAAGACGTGTGTGTGCGGCTCGTCGAGGTGGATAAGAGCCGTCGCGGCGGTGCCGTAGGAAGTAGCTCGATGGTCCCATGAGCTAGGAACAGGGTCGGCTCCTCGTCCTCCTCAACATGCTTGACGTGAGCCTGGCCGCGCCTTGGCTGCTTGCAGTCCCTATCCTAATAGCCAGTCCTTCCACAATTGTAGCATGTGTCGTCTCGTGCCGCGTCGCGCTCGCCTCCAGTGCTGCCTCCTCATGCATTCGACGGCTTGCGCGGCTTGCGCTTGCGGTCATCTGTCGAGGAAGAAGACTCCCCCTTCTGCTGCGCCTCTTGGCGGGTGAGCCACCTCTCCTCGGTGAGGTGGAGCTGACCACCGATGTGACCTCCCTGCCAGAAGAAGGCTCGTTGTGGTCGTCGACCGCCTTGAGCCGCCCTGTCACCTCCTTGATTGTCAGCTCGGAGAAGTCCAGCAGCATCTTGATGGATATGGCAAGCTACGAGTACTTGGGGACAACACACAAGAGCTTCTCGATAGCTCTCCTCGGTGATGTCGTTACCGCCATACCGCGCCATCTGCTGCATCAAGCTGGAGAGGCAAAGGGCGAAGTTGTCGATGTCCTCTCCCGGCTTGAACTCCAGGGGGTCCCACTCTGGATGAAGCTTCTAGAGAGTGGACCTACGTGCGTGGTTACTGCCGATGCGTGACACGGCGATGGCATCCCAGGTAGCCTTCACGGGCCTCTTGTCTGCTAGTTGGTACGCCATCTCCATCGGGACCATAGCGAGGAGCGCCTCCAGCACTCACCGGTCCTCCAGGTTCCTTTCTTCCCTGCGCGCCGCCGCCACCTCCAGTTCAGCAGCTAGCGACCTGAATCTGCTCCGTGCCTCGAGCTAGCAGTCCGTGGTAGCCGCATCGGCGGCCTTCCTAGTTCATCCTCCCTCTTCCCTCCTGGCTAAGCTGCGCCATCGACCGTCCTCATTTCTGGCTACCAGCTCACCATCCGCCGTCCATGCGACCATGTCTCTGCAAGCAAAGCATTGTGGACTCGCTGCTCAGATTCGGGCAAGCAAGCAAGGGAGCTTATTTTATTCTCTGTCTAGATTAACTTAGCGTCCATGAATCCTTGCACCTGGGTGCCATTTGTTGTATTAATTCTCTTGTTCTAATTACCTAGCGCGAATATATGCTCTGCTCTGTATCGATGCATGCCTTGTTGGCTTGCTTCTGTAACCTTGATGCAGCTTTGTTTAAGTGGAAGTTTGGAGTACGTTTCCTCTAATGTGGTCCTTAATTCATATGCTTTCTGTATAGATGCTTACTGATGGATTGATTTTTGGAATACGATTCGATATTGTTGCCATTTGTTTGCGCATGTAAAGTGTAATTTGAGGACCTGACGGGGCTCCAGCGGGGCTCGGGGATCCAACGGATTCGGGGACGGGGGCAGTTTTTGCCCCGTTTTAGTATCCGGGGCCGGAGCGGGGATCAAACGTCGGGGATCGGGGCGGCAGGTCCCCGCCCTGCCCCGTTGCCATCCTTACCACCCTAACTCTAGTAAATGAACTGCCTTACCAAATTTGTGTACTTGCTCGAGAGAAGTGCAGTAAGAACTAAATGCAGTATTCTTTTTTTTAATGCAGGCAGCAGAGCAATGCCCTGATGACTCTACCTTGTACTCAAATAGGTGCCTTTGCTGACTTAAGATGGGTGAAGGAGAGCGTGCTCTGAGTGATTCTGGAATTTGCAGGATGCAGCGCCCTGGCTGGGCGAAGGCCTGCTACCTGCAAGGAGCTGCTCAGATGTTACTTAAGGTGAGATGGAATGTATCATTTTCTGTTACTCTTTCATTTTGCTGCTCCAAAACCTTTTTTCTAGTAATGCAGCCACTCTTCTGTCTTCAGGACTACGAAAAGGCATGCAATGCACTGGACCCAGCAAATGTTGAGATTGAGAAAGCATTATGGTATTGTACTCAACCCCTTTCTTAGTCAGAAATCATAGATTGCAAGGATAACTGCCTACTTCCATACCCCGTATTGTATTTATAATGCTGACTTCCATACACCATATTGTATTTATGAATTTCATAGCTCATCTTACCAAGACATATACGCAGTGACTTATCCAGTGAATTGGATAAATTGTGTCCTGTTTAAACTCTCGAGCATCTCTATCTGTGTCATGTGCTTCTGCATTTAAAATGCTTTAGTAATTGCTATAATTTTTTATGCAGGGAGGCCATCAACTGCTTGAAGACATCTCACGCAGCCAAGTAATTGCCAGAATTGTCTTTCGCCAAGGGGGGACAGTAGTCCAGAAGTACCACGACTTTTGCTGGTTCCTCATCAGTGTGTATAGGATTGTTGAGTTTCAGCAACCCCTCTGGTCTTGTAAATATGGGTTATTTCTGCTAACTCCCAAATCTCAATTAGGCCATGAAGAATTACCAAGTCTCTTCCGTGCTTAGTAGTACGTTGCCTGGAAATTCTGGCCATGAGGTCTCGTAAGTCATCACACTAGGACCCTTCTTTTAAAAAAAAAAAATTTGCTCGCAACTTGAATGATAAATCGTAGACTCAAGATCAAGTAGTTGGGTGCTGTTTTGCAACTTGCATGCGTGCTGTTGTGCAACGTTCATCATGGATATTCCGGCCTGCCCATCGATTATCGCACCCCGGAGGCTGGATCAATGTCGACATCAGCACCACCAGGCATGTATGACTTGGCGAAGGTATCTTCTGCCTGTGATGGGCCGTGGGCGTGATCTATTTTCCTTGAGGACAACCTTGCTGTTCTATCAACCTTGAGGACGTTAATGATGACATCCTCGATCGTTAAATTCACTTGTGAAGGTAAAAGGACTGAAAAAAATATATTCTAGGCTGTTCTAAACAAGTGAAGAATAGACAAAAAAAACCCACGATTCACGAATTCCTCGATGCGGCATCCAGAGTTCGAGACAGTTTGTCACGAGGACGTGATATAAGCATCATTTAATTCCCATGTATCATACGGATCAAACATATTAGGGCATCCGGAGTGCTGTAGAAGAAGGGGGTCGTAAACCCTTTAAGACCGACCTCACACATAACAAGGCCGGTCGTAAGAATGACCCTAGCGAAAAAAGCAAAGGCCAGGTCTTAAGGTAAAGATCTGGTACATCTCAATTCAAGATGTAAGGGTACATCTCAATTTTGGCAGGGTCTGCATAAAGTGAAACATCTTTTAAATGGGGGCTGTGTATAAGGTGAAAAATGGGGAGATTACCTCCTTTTGGAATGATGTTTGGATAGGAAATACTCCCTTGAAGATGCAATTTTATAAATTTTTTAATATTTGTGAAAATCCCTCTATCACTGTTAGTGATTGTTACAAGGATGGAGAATGGAATGTTAGTTTTAGAAGAACCTTTTCTGTAGAGGATGCTGAACAATGGAACATCCTACTGAATCTGCTTCAGAATTACCAACTGGTTGAGAATGAATCGGATGAAGTTTCTTAGTCTCTTGACAAATCTAATATTTTTACTATCAATTCTCTTTACAGATTTATTGCACATAGAGGTGTGTGTGTGTGGCTAATAGTAATAGTATCTGGAAGGCCAAGCTCCCCTTAAAAATTAAAATTTTCTTGTGGCAGTTATCTCATAACAAACTACAGTCTGCTGTCTCTTTAAGTAAAAGAGGATGGAAAGGTAGTATTAAATGTTGCCTTTGTGGGCATAATAAAACGAATGATCACATCTTCTTTCAGTGCTCACTTGCAAGGTTTGTTTGGTGTTGTTTGAGAGATATTTTTGGATGTGAAGGGATCCCTACTTCTTGGGCTGACCTACAGGGACATTGGCTGGTTCAAATGTTTAAAGTTGAACTAGGTATATGGCGGTGCGTTGCTACGGGTTAAGTAGTTAACAATCATGTATGCATGAGTTGTTTGGTGATATATGTATATTCATTTAGCTAAAAATTTATAATTGACACAACAATTATAATGATATAAAAATATAGAAAATATATAGAAATCATCATATCATTTAAGTACCGGTAGAGATGCCTTGAACACAATAAATTCATCAAGCCACAAATGTGAACTTTATAAGTTTATCAACATCTTAGAATTGCCAACATATAAAACACTAAAAATAAAAATCTATCCTTCCGGTCTGAATATTTGTGTTACACTAAAAATAAAATAAATTCATCATCATGGACTTTGTGGTGGGTCTACCTCGAACCCAGAAGGGGAACGGCTCAGTTTGGGTTATTGTAGACCGCTTAACCAAAGTGGCACACTTTATACCTGTCCGGGTCAAGTACGGAGTGGGCAAGCTGGCCGAACTCTACATTGACCACATTCTGAGACTTCATGGAGCTCCTAGAAGCATTGTGTCTGACAGAGGACCTCAGTTCACCGCCATGTTCTGGCAGAGCTTGCACGCCACTATGGGTACCGGTCTGAAGTACAGTACTCAAGCACGTTTTGATGAGCTTTGGCTTTTGGCTTTTGGGAGCTTTCTTGGCTTTTGGAAGATTGAAAAGTCGAGGTCCAAAAGCTCCCCAAAAGCTGAAACAAACATGTCCTTAGACAGATGGACAAACAGAAAGAGTGAACCAGATACTTGAAAATCTGTTGAGAGCTTGTGTACTGACTTATGGCAGTGATTGGGAGCAGAGTTGTCTTATGCAGAGTTCTCGTACAACAACTATCAGGCTAGTCTGCAGGTGTCACCGTTTGAGGCACTCTATGGTAGATAATGCAGAACACCACTGATGTGGTCAGAAGTTGGAGAACGGCCCTTCTTTGGCCCAGCTACCATCATTGAAGCCGAAGAGAATGTGGCAAAGGTCCGTGACAGCTTGAAGATCGCACAGAGTCACCAGAAGAGCTATGCTGACAAGAGAATAAGAGAATTGACCTTCGAGGTTGGGGAACCAAGAGATTCCATGTCAAGGGCAAGTTAGCACCAAGGTTTGTGGGACCATTCAGAACTGTGCAGAGAGTTGGTAAAGTGGCATACCGGCTCAAGCTACCCGAGTCGCTAGCCGGAGTGCACCCGATGTTCCATGTATCACAGCTCAGAAAGTGTCTCCGAGTACCTAAAGAGGAAGTATCGGCAGAGGCCCTAGACCTGCAGGGTACATGGACTACCCCACCAAGATTCTGGATAGAGCCGTAAAAGAGACCAGGAGGACCAGCATACCCTTCTGCAAGGTTTAGTGGAATAATAACACTGAACGGGAAGCAACGTGGGAAAAGGAAGAAGACCTGAAAGAGAAGTACCCTCACCTCTTCGTACCCGAGTAAGTCCTTAATCTCATGGACGAGATTCTCATCAGGGGAGACTGTAACATCCCGTATTTTTATACGGAATGTTAATGTGTAAAATTGTGGATTTCAAAAACTTTTTGTGGTTTGAATGCTAGATAGAAAACTATAAGAGTGTCTTCATGTTTTCCTTCCTAAATTCCTAGATTAAATAAACATTGAATTGGAATTAAGGTGTATTTTTGCCTTAGTGTGATTTTGTGTTTTATTTGGTTTTCTTGGAGTTTAATTGTTTATGCATTTGAATTTGAATCTAGTTCAAATTCAAATTTAGGCCTAAACTAATTAACCAAACCCCTAACACTTCTTGGGCCCAAACCATCCCGCTAACCTTCCTAACCTAGCCTAGCTAACCTATCAAAACCACCGGCCCAATTCCCCCGGCCGAGCCGGGCCAGCAGCCGCGCCGCGCCCCCACTCCCTCTTTTTCCCTCTCACTGACAAACGGACCCCGCTTGTCAGCTTTACCTCCCACCCCCCGATAGCCCTCTCTCTCTCTCTCGCACGCGCTCGTGACAAGGCGCCGGCACACCGCACCAAAATCCGCTGCTCGCCCACGCGATGGCTGCCGCGTGGCCTGGAGCATGGACGCCGAGATCGTCGACCGTCTGCGCCCGCTACTGCAGCCCAAAACCCTAGGGCAAGCCGCCCTATTTAAACCCCCATCGGCCACTGCCCCTATCCTAGCTGCCTCTCACCCCTATGGGATTTCCACCAAACCACCGATGCCGCTCGGAGTAGGGAGAGAAAAGGAGGATAAGGAGTCAAGGGAGAGCAGGAGGAGGACCAATGAAGGAACACTGCCATCCGCGTCGCCGTCTTCGAGCCGCCGCGGAAGGAAGGAGGAGGTGCCGCCGTCCCTGAGTACCACGAGCTCGACGTCCACGCAGTTCCGCAAGCCTCCACCGAGTCGGCCACGACTCCACTGCCGCCCCACGGTGAGTCACCGTCGCCGTGCTCCCCTGTTTCCTCAGTGAACTCCGGCCGTCGAGCCGTGAGTGCTGTCGTCTCTAGCCCTCTATGGAGTTGGCCTTTGCGCCATGCCTTTTGTGCAGGACCTCGTCGCCGCTGAGCCTCTTCCACAAACACGCCATCGTCGCAGCCTCGCCGTCAACAACCGCGGCCTCGTCATTGCAAGTCGGAGCGCGGTCACTGCCACGCGCCGCATGACGCTACGCATGGAGCGCGTGTGGCAAGCCACACGCTTGGCCACACCCCAGCAGCAGAGAATCCAGAGTCGGCCGCACCAGATCCCGTGGACATGGTCATGTGGACCGCACTCACGGTCCATGGTGCACCAAGTCCACCATGCGGCTGGCCTAATCAAGCCGAATCCCCGTGCCTAATGGGCTGGCCCTGCCGATTCGGCCCAAGACCGGCCCAGCTCGCCCCTACCCTTTTCTTTTTCCTTCTTGACCGTTGATTGTCGGGCCCAACCTGCCTTAGACTCGTAGAGGCTGACCAGTGGGTCCGTTTGACCCCGCTGACCTTGACCGTTGACTGATCAACGATGACCAAGTCCACGCTGGCGTCAGCAAGAGCCATGCTGACGTCAGCAGATCCCAGACCCACTGATGACGTCAGCATGATGTCATGCTGAAGTCAGTGCTGACTGGCTGACACGTGGCGCTCCCTGGTGCTTCCACATGTCATATTTGTTATTTTAATTTTTGAAACTAATAAATAATTTTAGAAAATGATTTAAACTTAAAAAATCAATAATAAATTAACCGTAACTCAGAAAAATATGAAACCAGTTTCATTATTTTTCTAAAATCATGATGTACGCATGAGAATAGAGTTTGGTGTTATTTGGCTCTTCCTTGGTTCTTGTTTGGAGTTTATTTGCTAGTAGTCTCAGTAATTAAATTTGGACTGATGTTTAGGAGGACCAGAGACCTACATCGGGACTGAGGAGCAGGAGTTCGACGAGTACTACAACGCGGAGGAGTCACCAGGTTCACGCCCATCCATTCTCTGAACTCCTATTAGACATGCTCGTAGTATGCTATGCTTTATTTTACTCACATGATGCCTGAGCGGATGAACCCTGCATAGCATGTTTAATTACCTTTACCTTGTTGTCCTACTACTTCATATATGTACACTGTTGATGTTGCTTCACTTGCATGTGTGTGAGGAAAATGGATATTTTAAACCTTTTTGGTGTGCGTGTAAAAACTAAAGGAATTGGTGGATTTGAAAACCCCTTTGTTGAAGCGAGCATACCATAACCCAATCCTCGGATTGGGGGCTTAGGAAATACACTTGGGTACTTCCTACGTAGTGCTTGTGGCGGGCACAAGTTTGACTTGATCTGATGAAGAGGAGTTGGCGGCGATACCTGCAATGGGTGCGACTGGCGGACCACCGTGGTGGATAAGCATTTCGAGAGAAGAGCTCACTTCGGCAGTTTGAGGACCGGGTCAGACTACTTGCTTCATGGGACTTTACCGTGCACACTATGTGTCCATTATGAGGGTGGGCTTGTTCCGAGCCTAGCAAGTGCGGTGCCAAGTCTGCAGAAGGGTAGTGTATCAGTGTAAGGAGGACTGGTGTTGACCTTTGCTCCCTGATTTGCTTTGGCCCCCGACTGACCCCCGGGGGAGTGCTTCACAGTTTCAGGGCGACCTCTAGCGGAGGACGAACCCCAAGCCTGGAAAGGCAGGATGGTGCCGTAACTACTAGACCTCCATTCAGTGTTGTGTTATTCATCTGGCTGATCCCTGGGTGGGTGCACTTCGCATAGATTCCAGGTGTACACACTCTGCAGAGTTAAAACTATACATATAGCCACATCCTCGGTCATGGACAATCCCCCGTGGAGACTATGCTCTGATTAGTGTTTTGGCGACAAAAACTTCTACCTCTCCCCTTTTTAAACTAAGGATCCGGCATGGCCGATGAGATGGGAGGAGCGAGAGTTCTCGCATCAAGTAGATGTTGGAGACGGGAGCCTATTCTGACAGGATTGTTCGTGGAGGTGTGAGTTGGTGTTGGAAACTATTTACAAACTTCTACTACTGCTGCATAGGAAACTCCCAGCTTTTCCTTGAATATTTGCTTACTAGACTGGTCCACTTTAGAGCTTGCACATCAATGGATGGTGACGTGGAACTGTTCCAATCCTTGGGAACAGTTCAAGGGCTTGTAGGTTACGAGTCTAACTTCGACAACAACGCTGATGGATGGTATGTCTGAGGTGCTGCGCTACGCTCGAGTGACTGCCTGTGGAGGAGATGGAGATGAAGCTCGGATGCTTAGCTACCATTGCGTTGGCTTTCCTTCTGTCGATTAGCCCAAGTGGCTTGTATCCCGTACTTCCTGTGTTGGGAGATGTAATAATGTAATTTTTTCATTGTATAATTGTTGTATGGATGTGATAACTTCTGGAATGAGTTCTGTGAGTGATAGTTGTTGATTCTGGGACTATCACAATGGTACAGGGAGTCATATTTTTGGTAAGGAAAACCTGGTTTGTTTCAGTTGGTATCAGAGTACACTCACCAGTTCATGGAGTTAGCCCGCTATGCTCCAGAAGAAGTAAACAATGATGAGAAGAAGCAGGACATGTTCAAGAAAGGCCTGAATCCAGATCTTTGGACCCTGCTTACTCCTCATATTTATCCAGACTTCAACACTCTGATGAACATGGCCATTCTCACTAAAAGGGCCAAGGCAGATGAAAGGAAGGAAAACAAATGCAAGTTTTTGGAGAGTAAGGTCCGCCAGCAGGACCGCTTCTAGAAGCCAAGGAACTCCAACTATACTGCACCCAGATCACATACCCCTATGCAGTATAGGACCCAGTCTCAAGTTACAGGCTCCTAGGCTCTTAACACCCAGTTCAAGAGCCATAACACCATGAGGCCCCCGCAGAGCAATGCCAGCCAAGTCACTGCCAGTAACAACAATGCAAGGGCTTGTTTCAACTGTCGTGAGACAGGACATTACATTGCCAACTGACCATACGCTAAGAAGTCTGCTGCATTAGCCTTCTCCAACTCCGTGAATGGGCCTAAGACACCTGTGTTCGAAGCCAACCATGTTCCCATCCGCAGCAACAACACCAGCAACAACAACAACCGGCAGTCCTATGGATGAGCTCGCGTCAACAACATAGACGCGCAGGAGGCTCAAGGATCACAAGGAGTAGTACTCGGTGAGTTTCTAGTCAGCTCAGTTTTGGCAATAGTATTATTCGATTCTGGAGCATCACATTCATTTATATCATCGAGTTTTGTGGAAAAGAACAATATACCCAAAGTACTACTAAAAACACCCCTATTAACCCGAACGCCTGGAGGAGACATTAAGTGCCAACTGGGTTGTTTACGGGTAAGGATCCTTTTAAGTGGGATAGAGTTCTTAGCAGACCTAGTAGTACTTGAGTTCAAGGGAATAGATGTGATCCTTGGAATGGACTGGTTAAGCTTACACAATGGTCTCATAGGTTGTGCTGATAAGACAGTACACCTAACCAACTCAGATGGAGTGCAAGTGACCTGCCACACTAAGGGAAGTGGGCCAGATGTAATGGTTTCGATATGGAGGTGGAATCCCTAGAAGAAGTTCCGGCAGTAAATGAATATCCTGATGTTTCCCTGAAGAACTCCCTGGAATGCCACCAGATAGGGATATAGAGTTTGCCATTGAACTTGCCCCAGGGACCTCCCCCATAGCTAAGAGACCCTATAGGATGGCAGCCTCAGAACTAGCAGAGCTGAAGAAACAACTAGAAGAACTACAACGAAGTGGTTTCATCGGACCTAGCTCATCCCCGTGGGGAACCCCAGTGCTCTTTGTTGAAAAGAAGGACGGAAGTATGAGGATGTGCGTAGATTACCGCGCACTAAATGAGGTCACTATCAAGAATAAATACCCACTCCCCAAAATTGATTACCTCTTTGACCAGCTGAAAGGAGCCAAGTATTTCTCTAAGATTGACTTAAGGTCTGGGTACCATCAGCTGAAGATTAAGGAAAGTGACATCCCCAAGACAGCCTTTGTCACCCGTTATGGGCAATTCGAGTTCACGGTGATGTCATTCGGACTCACTAATGCACGAGCGTACTTCATGAATCTCATGCACAAGGTGTTTATGGATGAGGTAGATAAGTTTGTTGTAGTCTTTATTGATGACATACTTATCTACTCCAAGAGCGTCCAGGAACACGAGTAGCATCTGCGAGTGGTTCTGGAAAAGCTGAGAGTCCAGAAGCTCTATGCCAAATTCTGCAAGTGTGAATTTTGGCTTGAGAAAGTGGCTTTCCTTGGTCATATCCTGACCGCAGAAGGAGTAGCAGTGGACGCTGAGAAGGTCGAAGCAGTTTCCAATTTGCAGCAACCAACTAATGTAAGTGAAATTAGAAGCTTCTAGGGTTTAGCCGGGTATTACCGAAGGTTTATCGATGATTCTCCAAGATAGCCTGACCCATGACAGAGCTTCTCAAGAAGGAGAAGAAGTTTATTTGGATAGAGTCCTGTGAAAGGAGCTTTCAAGAATTAAAAAGGAGACTGACAACTGCCCCTGTTTTAACCCTACCAGATATCCACCGGGATTTTGTCATTTATTGTGACGTGTCGCGCCAAGAGTTAGGGTGTGTTCTCATGTAGCTCGACCTAAACTTAAGGCAAAGAAGGTGTTTAGAGCTGGTTAAGGGTTATAATGTGGAAATTCACTACCATCCTGGTAAAGCCAATGTGGTGGCATATGCCTTAAACCGGAAATCATATGGGCTCAAGGATGCCCAACTGCAGGAGGAAATGGCACGTTTGAACGTGCACATCATTCCTTAGAATTCTCGTCAGAAGCTGAGTGTCAAACCCACCTTGGATGACAAGATCAGAAAAGCCCAAGGTTCGGACAAGGATTTAATGAAGATCTGCAAGCATACCGTAGAAAACAAGGCACCGGACTCCAGGGTCGATAGTAAGGGAACCATGTGGTACAAAGATAGGATTTGGGTGCCCAAGGAAGGAGACTTCCAGCAGATAATCATGGACGAGGCCCATAACTCATACACCCAGGATCCACTAAAATGTATTTGGATTTGAAACAAAAGTATTGGTGGAATGGAATGAAGGCGGACATTGCCCAGTTTGTCGCCCATTGTGATACTTGTCAAAGGTTTAAGGCTGAACATTAGAAGCCGGTAGGATTACTGCAGCCATTACCCATCCCGGTTTGGAAGTGGGATGAGCTAGAATGGATTTTGTAGTGGGTTTGCCCAAGACCCAGAAAGGACATGACTCCATATGGGTAATAGTGGACCGACTCACCAAAGTCGCACACTTTCTACCTTGTACGGATCAATTCGGGTACCCAGCAGGATTGTGTTGGATCGAGGGACTCAGTTTACCTCTAGATTTTGGAAAAGTCAGCACAAAGCCATGGGCACGAAGTTGGATTTTAGCTTTGCCTATCACCCACAGACCGATGGTCAAACAGAAAGGGTAAATCAAATTATGGAAGATATGTTAAGGGCGTGTGTCCTTACCTATGGTAAAGATTGAGAACAAAGTTTACCCTATGCTGAGTTCTCATACAACAACGGTTATCAAGCCAACCTGGGCATGTCGCCATTTGAGGCTCTCTATGGAAGAAAGTGTAGGATCCCTTGTTGGCACTTCTTACGATCCAATATCAAAATTGAGAATCCTGGTACTGGGGTAAGGAGTGTTTCAGTGGTTTTCCTTATGGCTTAGTAAAATATAGAAATATTTTACAAGCGCACAGAATCACCGCTGTAGCACTTCACCTGGGAGTATTCTGAGGTATCGTAATTTATATTTCCGCAGGGAAGCTTTGGCAAGATTACTAGTGAACAGATATTCGAGACTATCAGAGAAGGGTACACGACTAGACAAGACAGGGGATAAAAGTATTGGATAGGAGTGGATATACCAGACACACAGCTCAAGGGATACTCAGGTAAGGGAGAGAAGAGATAGATAGCTGGGAGGACAACGAGAAGAGATAGAGGACTTCTGGATTCTTTATCTACCTATGTCACTCTAGCTTAGAGATACAGCGGCTACAGAGCCAGCACTAGGAGATCTGGGATAACTCTAATGTCTTAGCTTCGGGACAAGGGAACCGGTGAACACACAGAAAGGGATGAGAAGGGGTGCCACTATTTCCCAACTGGGGAATCCTACGGACCGGAACTAACGTGATGGGCTACGAAGACCGAAAGGGCTGTCACCACCTCCCGGGTACCACCTCCGTTGCGACGGGAATAAACTAAGGCCACTGACTAGTCTAGGAACCACTCCTACACTAGGCAACGACTACTTACTCTGCTAGCAAGAGCAAGCAACCTTGTCAATACTCTTGGTGACAATTCACCTCCAGTATCAAGCAAGATCGAAGAACCAGCCAAGACAAAGACTTAAACAAGACTACAAGCACTAGAACTATAACTGACTATAGTCTAAACAAGATATATTTGCAACTAGGATAAAGTAGAAGCAAGATATAAATGACAAAGGCAAAGTGATAAAGATAACTATATTGATACTCAATGTCTTACAAAAGGAAAAGTAAAAGATACAAGAGCTATTACCGGAGCTTCGGAAGACGACTCCGGAACCTCCGAGGCAAAGCTCGACTCAACTCTAACTCCCAACTAAACTATCCTAACTCTACTAGAATGAAAGTGGAAATGGGCTCCTTGGCTTGGTGTGTGTTGAATGAGCAGCTTGGCGCTGTATTTATAGGAGTCCAAGGCGGTTGAGGCAGGGTAGCGGCCAAGGAAGCCAGGGGGTACCCCCTGGGATTACGGGAGAGGGGAGGCGGTTCGGCCGAATCGACCATCCCACCGTCCTTGCATCCAACGGCTGTGGGTAGCTCCCTGGAGGCGGTTACGTGCTGGGGGAGGTTCGGCCGAAGGCCCCAGTTCGGCCGAACTGGGCCTGGCCCGTGGCCGGCCTCTCCAGCACCGCCTCTGGTGCCTGGACCCCCCTGGGCTTCCTCCTGATGCATGACTTCGTGTTGATCAGGCCCAGAATGACGTGGCATGGTTCAGGATGAAGTGGTGGTCATCCATGTGTCGTGTGATGTCATCACTTGGTTGTCGTTGACATGGACGACTCCCGGCGGCCCGTACGGCTAAGGGGGTTAACCGGCCGAACGGAGTCGTTCGGCCGATTCGGTCATTTTCGGCCCCAATAGCGCGTATTTGTCGTAGTTGTACCTGCACAAGTGACACTCACCAAAACTCGTGGAACTTTATTAGAAATAAAACCTAAGTACATGGAATGTTGCATAAAACCTCATTTATTCCCGAGTATTGGTGGTCGGATTTGGGCTGTAACGACGGCCAACAAGCTCCCCCAAGCTTAGCTCTTTGCTCGTCCTTGAGCAAAGATATAAACTTAGGCTCGGTGGATCAGGAGTTGCTACAATGTCATTTCTTTTGCAGGTAACTTTATAAACAACTAGTCTTCAAAAATACTTGAATCATAGGCAAAGTTTCAAATCACCTTTTTACCAATGGGGCTTATAGCAATCTCCTTATCTTGGGCGGTTGAAAGGACGAACAGTTTAAACTCAGTTTTATTCCACTCTACTCTTTTCAGGATCCCATCTCGGAGTTTTTCATAAGTTTTGAAAACTACAAATTGTTCCTCATTGGCACACTCAATCACTCAAGTGTATTTGAATCCTCACCAAAGGCTTGTGCCTTCTTTTCATCCTAACGTCTAATATGGCTTTTTGTGTGGCTCAGGGACAAAGGATGAAGGCATGCATGCATCTTATATTTTACTAAGTCAAAGACCAGATCTCAGAGGAGACAAATCACATCTTAAGATCGAGACGTGCAAGTGTGTGGATATGAATGGAGTGGAATATGGTGGAATGGTGGAATGGAATATGGTGGAATGGTGGAATGGAATATGGTGGAACTCCTTGGATGAATTTCCCTCTTCTTGACTTATTTTCGAGAACATGGGCTATCTTTTATTCTTATATTTTTGCCATGCCACTTGGCATGCTTTTCTTTTTCTCTTTCTCTTTGCCATGCTCTTTGCCATGCTTTTCTTTTTCTCTTATTTTTGCCATGCTTCTTTGGCATGCTTTTCTTTTTGCATAGCCCATGTCTCTATCAAGAATATTTGGAGAGGGAAATCATAGAACATGGAGCATTTATTTTTGTGGATGGATGATGGAAAATGTTTGCTAACTCCCAGTGTAGGAATTGCAAGTGAGAGGTGGTGTGTGTACGTGGGTCTCGATCTTTAAGAATATGAAAGCTTCACTCAAAGGTCACAACAATTTGACAAAGCTCACTAAGATAACAAGCAGCATATGAGTAGAAATTTTCAACTAAGCTTATCATATGGCTCTGGTAGGTATTTTGACCAATGAGGAACTTGTTTTATTTTGAAAGCATAAATTTCCGAGATTTTCCCCGTACTAAAAGCAGAATAGAATTTAACCAAATTCTCACTATATCAATTCCCACAACAACTTAGAATTGGAATAAAGCATGTGCTCCCACAAGGTTTTCAGGATCATTTTTACTCATGCCAAATAAATCAAGCACAATCTAGCAACTAGTTGAAGCAAAGTACTTGCAAAATTAATGACAGAGCAACTATTCATCATTTCCAAGGTGAGAGGCATATGATTCATTCCATGCATAGTTGGGAGTTATTTTATTCAAGGGAAATATTGTTTAAGGGAAATATTTTTGGTATTTTCATTTTTTAAATGCAAACTATCATGAAGGGAAATGAAAGGGAAATTAAATGATCAAAGTGCTGGATAAATTGGGACATACCTGGTGGGGGTCTTCCCCCAAGCTTGGACTTTCACTGGTAGGGGTTGAGCCTTGAATGGTACTGGCTCAGCTATTCCGCTTGTTCGTGGACGTCGTGCTGGATAGATGCCACCATCCCGCTATTCTCTTGATGGTACTGAGAATGGCGGGCTAGTGTGTCTTGAATCTCTCGGGTACGGTCGTCGATGAGCTCGACTCGGTCGGAGATGTAGGACAGCTCCCGGCCGTAGTCGAAGCGTGCGGACTGTGAGTATCCGGGGTAGTATGGCTGGGAGGCACTGTCGTATCCCCTCCATACCGACTCCCGGACCACTTAGAGTCCGTGTCCTGGCCGTAGTCCCAGCGTCCTGAGGTGAAGTAGTTCGGCTCCTGATGCTGCACGGAGCCTCCTGCTCCTGACGTCCCAGCGCCGGTGTACATGTCGTAGGTGGCCTCAAAAGCAGAAGTGTGTCGGTGCGGCATTTGTGGTGCATCTTCCGGCTCCTATGAGGTGGCGAGCCCAGCATCACGCCTGGCTCGTCCCCTCGTGACGGGTCCATCACCTGCAACGCTGTGCCGAGCGGGCTCTCTCCAAGGTGGAGAGTCATCCGACTCGGTCCTCAACTGAAGAGTTAGTTTCGGCGTGGTATACAACCTTAGTGCTGCACCAGGCAAGGGCACTTCAGTTGTATAACCATGGTAATTCATAGCTAGCGTTGCGTCAGGCATCCGCCGTATCATGTGGGCCTGCACGAAGTGCTCGGTATCCACGACGGAACGCGCTGTCTCGATGTACGTGAGTCGGGCGCCTTGAAGGACGCCCAGTTGGTTAGCGAGGCGAGTGACTAGAGAAGTCATCGCCATGCTACCCGCACGAGAAATATGAGACAGCCAGTGACCAACCATGTCTTTCACAGGTGAATAGGGAATCGGCTTGACCATGGCAAAAAGAACCCGCAACTCGATGGTGTTGACAGGGCGCAAATCTGCCCGGGGGAACACCGTCATAGACACCCAACGATGCATGAAACGCAAAGTGGGGTTATGTATGCTGTTCGTGCGTGGCGCATCACAGTTGGTATCCCCCGAAATCTTTTTCCAAAATGCAACCCGGTCAAATCTTTTAAGCGCTTTGTTCGGGTCTAATGAACAATGGTTTGAAAATCTGAGACCCGAACTAAAATCCCTCCAAGAGTAGAAGAACTCTTGGTTGAAGAACCAAAAACGAATCCCCCCAGTTTCAGAAACCAGAGTCGAGAGGAATTCAAGGGTGAGCAGGTACGAACCTTCTTCATTGATGTGCCAGAAATTTTCCCAGCCAATGGCTTGGAAGATTTTCGTGAACTCTACGTCCATCCCCGTGTCCCTGAGCAAATCTTGCTCAAACACACGGGTGTGCTCGAACTCCTTCAGCTGAAGCTCGTTGAAGGTGTTCTGCTCCCTTTCTGTTCTAAGGTTGATGTCGCTCTCGCTCAGGAGCTGCCTGACCGGGGGCATGGCATGGCCCCACCCCGAACCGGCTGCTTCGTACTCGTCCGTGTCCATCCGGCTCGAGCCTCGAGACGGAGCTAGGGAGCTCCCAGCATCGTCCGATCGTCGGCCTAGCCGGGCGGAACGACGGAGCGACGTGAAGAACTTCGACATGATTCCTGCAAAAGGTTAGTGCAACAACAACTACCCGAAGGACTGAATATATATGGTTAGCACAAGAAAATCAAGTCAGTCGTTCAAGATAGTTAATCGTTCTTGCGGGGATGAAAACCACCACAAAAGGTTAGTTGTTCTTGTGGGTGTCGGTGACCACCACAAAATCGTCCAGAAATTCAGCACAAAGAACAAAAGCAAAATATTTTTGGGATTTTCTAGTGATGCAAGCGAACCAAAACTTGAACAAGAACTTTGGGAAGAACTTGAGCAAGCACTAGAGCAAAGAACTTGAGAGGGAGAGAGCTCCTAGCAGAATTTTTTCTGAGTGTATGAGTGTGTGAGAGCAAGCAAGCAACGCACCAGTATTTATAGGCCGAGGGGAGGCAGGTCCCTGGTTCGGCCGAACTGGGTGGTTCGGGCGAACCAGGCCCTGGTGGCCAGTCCACTCCTCCCTGAGTGGAGCACCTCCCCTTGCTTTGATTCCACGAAATTTTGTGTGGCCAACAATCCCCCCAGGTCATGTGAGTGGTTTTTAGTGGTAGGTAAGATGCAAACTTGACATGACCAAAGTTGGTTTTAGTGTAGTCATCCCCATGCTGCCATGTTTGTGATAATTGGTGAGTATGCAGCCATTTTAGTGGGGTAGACATGTTTGGTGCTGGTTGCTGGTGATGGTAAATAATTGGTGATGTTCTAGAAGGGATGAAAATGATAAAAGTTACCAATTACATCCACCCTAGGTAAAATTTAGCCATGTGTCCAATTATTTCTAACCAAGCTTGCAAAATTTTCTACTCTCTCTCAAATTAATTACTCAAGTGGTTCATTTATTTTGGAAAGGGAAACATGCAAATGCAATTGAGAATTTAAAAATTGGAAGGGAAATATGGGATACATACCGGTTTTCCTCGCGGCGAGAGCTCAGCTTTTAAGTCCGCGAGCGGGACTTCTCCTGTCTTCAGTTGCTCTTGTCATCGTCCAGTCCCAGAGTGGATGACTCGGACGATGCAACCTTCTTCCGCCACATTTTCTTGTTCTTCTTCGGTGTTGGTGGCGGTGGGATCGGCGTCTCTGGAGACTTCCAAAGGGCTTGTTCTTCCTCGTATTTCTTTACGAGGAAATCCATTTCTTCTGCACTTGTCGGTTTTGTCGGCTCATTCCACTTGAGCTGCTCACCACCGAGTATTTCCAGCTCTCCATTAATGAGAGCCTTAAGGAAACACTCGGCGCTCCTCTGCTCCGGTGTGAGTGGCTCTGCCTTCTTCTCTTCCCGGGGTTGAAACTTGAAGTAAGTCAACCTTCCGTCGATACGGAACGAGATTTCTCTCGCATCCATATCGATCCTAGCCCGGGTGGTGTTCAAGAATGGTCGGCCCAACACAAGGGGAAACGAATGCTCGTTCCCCGTGCCAAGGACAACAAAGTCCACAGGGACATATTATCCCCAGATTCGGACCGGTACATTCTCGATCACCCCCTCGGGGTAGCGGATGGTTGAGTCCGCAAGCTGTACCTGGGCAGTAGTAGGTGACAAAGTAGGGTAGCGTAATTTCTTAAATAATACCTTAGACATGATGTTGACACTTGCCCCTAGATCGCAGAGTGCATCATCAATGCGATGATTCCAGATCGTGCACTGAATGATGGGCACTCCGGGATCTTCCTTCCTGTCCGGAGAGGTCTTGATGATCGCCCTTTTTGCAGCTCTTGGCAGGTAGGTCCATCTTGGTGTCAGCACTTAAATGCGTGCGACCTTCCCTGCGTGGTTAGTTCGGAAGACACTACGAGGCATCTTACCATGCCTTGTAGTGACGGCTTTCACTGTTTTGATGGAAGGTTCGGGTTGCCCCGGAATCTTCCCCGACTCAGTGACAGGAACAGCAGCAGCTAACTGAGCGACTTGAGTTTCTATCATTTTATTAAAGCTCAGTTGACTTTTCATAGCAGAAGAAAATGATTCCATCCTAGAGTCTATGCTTTCCAGAGTTTTATCATTAGCAGCAAGCTTTTTATTGATGTTTTCAGTTATTTTCATCTGGACAAACACAAGATCTCTAAGAGACGGTTGATTATTGAAATTGCTGGAATTGAAATTGTTACCTTGTTGAGGCCTCTCAAAAGGGAGGTTTGGGCGCGGATTCCAGCCTTGGTTGCCGTAGTTGTTCGGTCGGTACCAATTGTTGTTGGAGTTGTTGACGTAGTGGGCATCTTCTCGCGTTTCGGGGCAGTCATTCCCTGAATGGCCAGTGTTGCCACAGACTTCGCAGGTCATGCGAGCGTCCATGCCTTGCACCGTTTCTTGAGCAGGGGCCACCAGTTTCTTCATCAGGAGGTCCATCTTGGCAGCGAGCATGTCTAGAGCTTCAACTTGGTGAACTCCTCGGGTCTTTGGTTGAGTACGGTCGTCGGACCAACCTTGGTTCTCGACCATCTTCTCTATGAGGGCCTTCGCACGACTCTCCTCAAGAGAGAAGAACGAGCCTCCAGCAGCAGCGTCCAGGTACTCACGGGCAGAATTTCTCAGCCCGTGATAGAAAGTTTGGATTATGAACCAACTCTGCATACCATGGTGAGGACAAGCAGAAATATAGTCCTGGAGGTGATCCCATGCCTCCGGGACTGTTTCATCTTTTAGCTGCTGGAAACTAGCTATTTTGTTCCGGAGGGCGTTGGTTTTCCCAACCGGAAAGAATTTTAGCAAGAAAGTGCTAGTGCATTTATCCCAGGTATCTATTGCTTCGCGGTTAGCATAAAACCATTGTTTCGCCTTGCCTAATAATGAGAATGGAAATAAACGAAGGCGAATGACATCGATACTTACTCCGCGGATGGTGAAGGTGTTGCAAATCTCCAGGAAATGCTGGAGATGAGCATTGGCATCTTCGTGTGGCTTGCCGCAGAATGGGCTGGCCTGTACCATGTTGATGAGGGCTGGCTTCAGCTCGAAGTTACCATCTCCGACTGGCGGAGCTGGTACGGTACGCACGTTCTCGCTTGATGGAGCGGAGAACTCACGGATCGTCTTGCCAGCCATCCTCGATGAAGCTGGAGTCATAACGGGAAGGACTGGGTTCGTCGGAAGGAGTTGCTTCTGAGGAGGTACAACACGGGGTCGTACTTTCCTCACAAGTGACTCAGGATTTTCTTGGAAGTTTGACGGTGGCTGGAAACCAGTCATGCACTGCTCTGTTCCACAAAGACCAACGAACAGAGCAAGGATAAACCCGCTTGAGTAGCGGTAGTCAACTAAGATAGCTCAAGATAAAAATTCAAAAGTAATCTAGCCAAAGACTTCCCCGGCAACGGCGCCAGAAATGCCTGTTGGCACTTCTTATGATCCAATATCAGAATTGAGAATCCTGGTACTGGGGTAAGGAGTGTTTCAGTGGTTTTCCTTATGCCTTAGTAAAATATAGAAATATTCTGCAAGCGCACAGAATTGCCGCAGTAGCACTTCACCTGGGAGTATTCCGAGGTATCGTAATTTATATTTCCGCAAGGAAGCTTTGGCAAGATTACTAGTGAACAGATATTCGAGACTATCAGAGAAGGGTACACGACTAGACAAGACAGGGGATAACGGTATTGGATAGGAGTGGATATACCGGACACACAGCTCAAGGGATACTCAGGTAAGGGAGAGAAGAGATAGATAGCTGGGAGCACAATGCGAAGAGATAGAGGACTCATGGATTCTTTATCTACCTATGTCACTCTAGCTTAGAGATACAGCGGCTACAGAGCCAGCACTAGGAGATCTGGGATAACTCTAATGTCTTAGCTTCGGGACAAGGGAACCGGTGAACACACAGAAAGGGATGAGAAGGGGTGCCACTATTTCCCAATTGGGGAATCCTACGGACCGGAACTAACGTGATGGGCTACGAAGACCGAAAGGGCTGTCACCACCTCCCGGCTACCACCTCCGTTGCGACGGGAATAAACTAAGGCCACTGACTAGTCTAGGAACCACTCCTACACTAGGCAACGACTACTTACTTTGCTAGCAAGAGCAAGCAACCTTGTCAATACTCTTTGTGACAATTCACCTCCAGTATCAAGCAAGATCGAAGAACCAGCCAAGACAAAGACTTAAACAAGACAACAAACACTAGAACTATAACTGACTATAGTCTAAACAAGATATATTTGCAACTAGGATAAAGTAGAAGCAAGATATAAATGACAAAGGCAAAGTGATAAAGATAACTATATTGATACTCAATGTCTTACAAAAGGAAAAGTAAAAGATACAAGAGCTATTACCGGAGCTTCTGAAGACGACTCCGGAACCTCCGAGGCAAAGCTCGACTCAACTCTAACTCCCAACTAAACTATCCTAACTCTACTAGAATGAAAGTGGAAATGAGCTCCTTGGCTTGGTGTGTGTTGAATGAGCAGCTTGGCGCTGTATTTATAGGAGTCCAAGGCGGTTGAGGCAGGGTAGCGGCCAAGGAAGCCAGGGGGTACCCCCTGGGATTTCGGGCGAGGGGAGGCGGTTCGGCCGAACCGACCATCCCACCGTCCTTGCATCCAACGGCTGTGGGCAGCTCCCTGGAGGCGGTTACGTGCTGGGGGCGGTTCGGCCGAAGGCCCCAGTTCGGCCGAACTGGGCCTGGCCCGTGGCCGGCCTCCCCAGCACCGCCTCTGGTGCCTGGACCCCCCTGGGCTTCCTCCTGATGCATGACTTCATGTTGATCAGGCCCAGAATGACGTGGCATGGTTCAGGACGAAGTGGTGGTCGTCCATGTGTCGTGTGATGTCATCACTTGGTTGTCGTTGACATGGACGACTCCCGGCGGCCCGTACGGCTAAGGGGGTTAACCGGCCGAACGGAGTCGTTCGGCCGATTCGGTCATTTTCGGCCCCAATAGCGCGTATTTGTCGTAGTTGTACCTACACAAGTGACACTCACCAAAACTCGTGGAACTTTATTAGAAATAAAACCTAAGTACATGGAATGTTGCATAAAACCTCATTTATTCCCGAGTATTGGTGGTCGGATTTGGGCTGTAACGACCGCCAACACACCTCTGATGTGGTCAGAAGTTGGAGAGCGTGCCCTAGTTGGATCCACACTCATAAAGGAAGCCGACAAAAAAGTGGCTGAAATTAGGGAGAAGCTGAAGGCAGCTCAGTCCAGGCAGAAGAGTTATGCAGACAAGAAGAGACAGGAAATAAGCTTTAACCTAGGAGACTTTGTCTATCTCAATGTCTCGCCCATTCGAGGAACCCGCCGGTTTCAAGTCCATGGAAAATTGGCCCCTCGGTACATTGGACCATACCAAGTAGTGAAGAAAGTCGGAAAGGTAGCATATCGGTTGGGGCTACCCGAAACAATGTGAGACATACACCCTATGTTTCATGTGTCCCAACTTAGGAGATGTCTGCTAGTGCCCGAGAAAGAACATGTACTAGAAAAATAAATAGACCTGCAGACGGACCTCCAGTACCAGGAAGTGCCGGTTAAAATTTTGGACACCGTCACGAGGAGAACAAGAAACTCCAAAGTGTGGATTTGTAGAGTACAGTGGAGCGGACACGGAGAGGAAGAAACCACGTGGGAATGCGAAGACGCGCTGAAGGAGTTTCCCCATCTCTTTAGGAATCAGTCGAATCTCGAGGACGAGATTCCTTTTAAGTGGGGTAGGTTTGTAATGCCCGGATTTTTAGCTCCTTTAAATCACCAACTAATGTGCTCGGTAAAATATTTTCAAAATCTTTTTACCGCCTGAGCCCCAAACCCATCATCTTTTTCCCCGCCATCCCATCCCACATCGTCTGTCCTCAGGCCGCTCGCGCTCGATTGACCGCCGGCGAATCCGCCGCGAATCTCTCTCTCTCTCTTCCTTCCTCCTCTTCTTTTTCCTTTTTCCCTTCTCTTTCTCTCTTTTCTTTCTTTCTCCTCCCTCCTTTCTTCCCGGCGCTGGTGACCTTGCTCGCGCCATCGCCGATCACCGCAAGGCCACCACCCCTCCCGGCGCTGCACGCACTGCCGCCCCGCTGGCCCCCACGAGCACTCTCCCTCCTCCACGACCAGCCCCGCCCCGCCCTTGCACGCCGCGCTGTGCACTAGCTTGCTCCGCGCCGCGCTCCCATCGCCGTGACGACCGCCACGGATGCACTTGTCGTATCGCGTTGTGTCACCATGCCGCGCCAAGGCCATCCGCCCGGCCCCGCTGCATGGCCGTGTTTGCCGCTGCCGTGCTCGCCCGGCCCTGCGGCTCTGCCGCGTTCACCGCTACCGCGTCTACCGGCCCGCCACACAACCACGCGCCGCGCGCGCGTTCACTCAACCCCACGCACCGAGCCCCCACCGCCCGCACGTCGGCCCCCACATCGCGCATCACCCGGCCCCCCACACCACTGCCATCCTCTTTTCGCGGCCCCCACGCCACTCACCGCCCGGCCCCCACACCGTCTGCGCCATTAAACTCCTCCCGAAGAGCTCCACACCGACTGTCCCTCCCCTCCTTCTTCCTCGTCCTATAAATAGGCCCCGCAGCACCGCCTCCGCACCATCATGCCGCTGGCCAACCCCGCTCGCTCCTCCCGTCGCCTCAACGCCGCCGCCGCGTCCGCCATCATCGTCGCCCGCCCGCCACAGTGGGCAGCTCTTCCCGAGCTAGCTCTACTCGAGGTGAGCACGAGAATGAGTTCGTTTCTCCCCTCTCGCTCACGCTCCCGTTCATGGCCGCAATCGCCACCCAAGCCGCCAGCCAGCCGTCCGCCGACGCTGCCAGCCGCCCTCCCCTCTCCCCACTGTTCTGTTCGGGAGAAGATGGTAGTTTTGCAGAAAGCCCCCTCCACTATTTCTATTTCCACCCGAGGTCCAAAAGCCTATCCCTCTCTCTCTGACAATTTCGCCAAGAGCCCTTGCCCTTTAATATAATTACAAATAGGCCCTTATCCTTTCAAAACAACCCCTTAAACACTATTTCTTGCCCTAAACCCCACCAACTTTTATATTTGCAAATAGGCCCCTCTAGCCTCTCAAAACCATCACAGTTAGGCCCTTGCACCTTTTAGTTTAGCCCCTAGGTTTTTAGTAAATATTCCAAATCAATCCTGCTCATATCTAAATGCCCTCCTATCCACTAATGACGTGTCATTTTATGCGTCATTTTAAACCGGATTGATCCCAAATTTCACCATGCCCTTTTCCACAAGCTTTCCGCCAGGCCATCCCAAGCATTCCTGAAAATAATAACCCCTCCTCCGTTATATGTTCCCTCCCTGCTCTCTCTTCTGGAGCTCCGCAAATAAAACTTTTTGTTTCCTTTTATTTATTGTGTGCTTGCTTGTATGAGTGCTATAGATCACATTGTGACCGAGGGAGAGCCCGAGGGAGGACAGTACTACGAGCAGGACCCCGAAGGACAATACCCTGAGCAGGAGCTTCCTGAAGGCTTCGAGAATGACAAGTTCAATCTCACCCTTTGATGCATGTTTATTCCAGTTTTATAAATACAACCCTTTGTCTTGTTTTATAAAACTTGCATGATTTATTGGTGAACCATGATTGTATAAGCCACTCCTTGATTGTTATGATTATTCCTTGATGTGACCTAGATTAATTTCTAAATATTTTATTTGGAAGTTAATCACTACTGTGCTGCTTAGGATGTGGTAACTTTTATAACCAAACACTATTCAAATAATGTTTATCAAAATAATGGTGTATGTGTTTTACAAAGGAAATGGGTTTTGGAAAATCAAATGGTTAATATTATAGGATGAGGCGGACGGTATTTCTTGTGTGAAATACCGAGGTGAGCTCGAACCTTTGTGGTTGAGCATGGTGGGAGATGTTCGTCTTGTCATTAGAAGGATGAGTTGATGTGTCATCTTGCCTAACCCATTTTTACCGTACCACCACTCGACTGTTGTATGTGGCAACGGCTTAGTATAAACCCCACTAGTTAAACTGTTAGTAATCAGGTGTGTTGGTGAGCAACAGAAGGTCATGGAGACGGGGATACGATCTTTGTGAGTTATGCCCTAGGTAGTACCTCGTTGGTAGGTTGCTGACCCCTGACTTCTTCTATGGTGACTAGTCAGTTTAGCTAAGGTGGGTAATGGCTTCGATAGGATCTGCACCGGCACTAAGTTGTTCATGTTGCGGTACCCTACTTGTGGTTGTGTACACCTCTGTAGAGTTTACGACATGGTCACTTCACGAGTCCTTGGGATTTCGGTTGTGTTTTATGGTGTGAGTCATTTTGAAAGATTATGGCAGTAACTACGACAGACGGGGAGTCTGGTAGTACCAAAACTTGAACTGTGATTTTCTCTTTTTACTATGCTGATATTACCAGAAATGCTTTGCGAAAACCCCATTTATAAAATGAACCCTTGCATGTGGCGTTTCCAGAAGTAAACCATAAACTTGTCCTTGTTTATATCCCGTGCATGTATCTGTTTATACCCCCGTCGTGGGTGTGGTTGAGCTTGCTGAGTACGTATGTACTCACCCTTGCTTACTTTTTACAGAGGACGACCCAGACTTTGTACCTGAAGACGTCGAGTGGGTCGTCGTCCTGCACCCAACCTTGCATGTGAGTTAGGGACACCCGTTTGGAGACCCGCATGGCGCAACTCTCTAATGATGATCTAGTTTGTTGTACCATTTGGTTTTTAGTTTTAATCCTCATGATAGTGGCGCTTCAATGCCCACCACCGCGGAGGTTTGTACGCTAATGGACCATCTGTTGTAATAAATTTGTTATCAGCCTCCTGGGACTGATAATGGTGTCACATTTAAGTCTTCTCTTTTGAGGGGATGCTTCAGCAGCCTGAGGAGCTTGCGTCTGCGCCTGCTCTGGGCCGAACAGTGGCATAAATTCCAATGGCAACTCGAATTTAGGCGTGAACCCTGGCAGAAAAGTAAAGCCCGCCACAGTTGTTGTTGCCTTAGGCGGAGGTCTATGCACGGACGTAATGAATTGGCACCGTTACTTGAGGTGGGATATTTTTGGAACTCGGCGTCCCATGACTTCCATCTTCAGTTGTTGTTACTTTAGCCTTTGTTGATGGATCAGAACCTATCCTTGTCACAAAGTACGTAGGTCCTTTGTACTGCATAGAATTTGCCTTCATGACCTCTATGAATGTGTTTTGCACAGCATTGGTCAGGATTCCTGACTGATTAATCATCGCGCGAAAAAAGCCTGATCAAACAACTCCTGAAATTTGCTAGTATCCTTAGTGATGGTAATATCCCAGGGTTGCGGCAGCGGAGCTTTTTGAATGGCTAGCCCCCTCTTGGACACGATGAAATACTGGAGAAAGGTCTGCTTGTATTCATCTATCATCTTGTTCATAAGAGCCTTCTGTTCTTCACTGAGGTCTTCCTCAGTAGTGACCATGACATTGTCCCCATCGAGTTCACTGCGCTTCCTGTCACTACCCTTGGTCATGATGATGACTTGATTTGTTCTAGTCCCACCGAGCGTGCCAGAGATGTGTTGACGCAAAAAGTCAGGCGATGACAATCTGCGCGAACACACGATCGGCCTCAGAGATTTGCTTCACTCCAATGATAAGCTGGAAATCTTGAGGTTCAGGGCATGCCAGTCAATTTGACCTGTAATTGATAAGTGTCGGGGACAGACCCAGGGGGTCCCCTAACCATCGGGGTAATCACCCTCAAAAAATGTTAACCACAGAAGGCCGAATCACCAGCAGCCCGGAAGGGCCACCAAGGCAGCGCGGCCCGTCACAGCTTATCATGGACCAAAAACAGCCGTCCGAGCTCGCCTGTCGAGGGGACCCAAGTAACGACCCCCGTCTCCGCCTCGCTCGAGGGACCCGGACCCCCCGGATCAGGCGCAATGCAAACTCCGCCTCGCTCGAGGGCCGCGCACCCCCTCGAGCAGGCGAGCCAACTCCGCCTCGCTCGAGGCCACCCTCTACTCGACGCGGCGCGCCCCGGCGCCCCACCCGACAACGGCATTTAATGCCCGCCTCATCAGGCGGGCGCCGAAGTCAAAAGGCGATCTCTCCCCACACCGCGCCGCTGACACCGTAGAGCTCGCTGTTCTACCTACTCCGGTCACTATGCGTCCTCACCGCCACTGTGCGGACGCATGCGGCGCTGCGCAAGGCCCTGTGCAGACTTGCAGGCGTCATTCCGCACCACTATTCCACCCGCTCCCGTCCTCCCCCCCCCCCCCCGGTGCAGCCCTCGAATGGGCGTGAAGAACCCTCGAACGAATATATGAGCAGCGACCGAGCACGGACTCCGGTGAGGCGCGGCCCGGTGATGACGAACGCCGGGTCAAGTCCACCAACTCTCGGCCATTCCCCGGTAAACCAGGCACGCCGCGCACTGTGGTCAACAACAACCGCCATGCCGACCCCTGTGCCGCCAACTCTCATCCTTCCCCACCTGCCACGCCCTCGAATCAACCAGCGGCGGGCGGCTAGGCGCGGATTACGGCGGCGCCACGCCTCGAAACCACTCCAGGACAAGCACAGGGATGGCCATGACACCCGCAGAAGCCGGAGCTCGCCATAAACCCCCTGCCGGGGTCAAGGACGACCGCACGCCCGGCGCCATGCTCTCCAGTGCGCGCCCCTGTAGCGCACACTATACTTGTACTTGTAAGCCCCTCCCCCCCTCTCTCCTTGGCCTATAAAAGGAGGAAGGGAGCGAGAGAGAAGGGGACAGGCAGACGAAGACACACACGATCACTGCCTCCCACGATATTGGCACTCGCCTCAATCACTTTCACACTCATTCTCAGGGACTTGGAGACTCCTTCTCCTCTCCCACCTCGCTTGTAGCCCCCCACTGCAAGCACTCCTGTGCAAGATAGTACAGCGCCACGAGCGCACTCTACTGGACGTACGACCTCACGGTCGGAACCAGGATAAACCCTCGTCTCACCGTGCTAGCTCTTGCATCAACGTCAGGGGATGGGACACAGCGCATTCTGTGTGGCGCTGAGGTTGGGCGGCCAATCTCAGCACCGACAGTGGCGCGCCAGGTAGGGGGTTGCGCTGTGATCAACCCACTTCACCCGATCAGTTCCCTTGACGGCAAGCCACGCCAAGGCCATGTCGCCACGATCCGCCACGGGGTCCCCCGGCCCGCTTCCGCGCGGATACCGGATCATGTTTGGGAGCCTGGAGTTCGAAGCGACCGGTGAGGGCCTCCTCATGCGGATCGCCTCCTGGATGCCCGACATGATGGCCATTACCCCGGCGCCGCCAACGTCGTCCCAGCTCAGGAGACGTCGAAAACTGCACGAGCTGCAGATTCGCATGGAGCGGCGCGTTGCCCCACGCGTCATCCTCCCTGATTGGGACGCACACCTGTTGGTCCGGTCCGCTGCCGCATTACAGGGGGGCGCACCCCCACCAGCGGCTCCCACGGAGGGAGCACGCTGGGAAAATGCGGCCGGGCCGGCGCAGCTCCCGCACGGAATGAGCAACGCGGCCGCAAGCTACTCCGCGGCAATCAGTGCCAACCCGAACGCGCAAGAGGGTTCGCCGGGTCACCAGCTTGGTTCGATCCGCGACCTCAACATTTCCTCGCCCGGCGGGTCCCAGCCCGAGTCGGACGACGGGGAAAGTGTGCGCGGACAGGAACACCCAGGCCTGGACTACTCCGAGCTCCGCGACCGCGAAGGCCTTACCACCTTCCAGGCCGTTGCGGACTTCTGCCTCACCTATTCTAACGATTCCAGCGAAGGGAAATACGACCCCACGCGGGAATGCTTCGTCCTCGACGGTGAAGTAGAGTCCGTGGGAGAGGATGAAGAAACGCGCGACGGGGCCAGGCACGACGAACCGCCACCAGTACCCGCCGAGCCATCGGGCGAAGCCGCACTCGCGCAGGCACAGCTCGTGCAGGTACAAGAGCTGGAAGCCAGGCTCCGACAGGAGCGCCAGCAGGTACAGGAGCTGCGCGTAGCTCTGCAAGCCCGGCAGCCCGAGCGCGGCGAAAGTGCGCGAGCCACTGGGCGCATCGCTCAAGCACGCATCATGAATGATGGCAACGACGCCAGCCCTGCCATGCCGCCGCGGGCAAGCCAGAAGCTCGTCGCCGTGGTAACTCTGATTCGGGCCATGCCCGAACCATCGACACCAGAGGCGCGCGACATGCGGCGCCAAGAGCAGGCCCTTGTCGAAGAAGCGGCCGTTCAACAAGCGGAAAGTTCCACCTCCTGCATGCGCCACCAGGCCAGTTCGAGAGCCGGAGGAAGCAAGCGGGATAAGGAACAATCGATCCATACCCCGCCTAGGGGCGCATGGACGCCTCACCGACCAACGAACGACGGGAAGGCGCTTATGACCGGCGACCGCGAAACGTGGAGGTCCGCGAAGGACCGACTCGTGGACACACGAGGCGCCATCAACGATGGTGACGCGCGCAACGTCCTGAACAAGAAGAGACAGGACGCGGCGCCTCCCCGCAGTAGGCACCCCCGACGAGGGGGTCGCTACGACAGCGAGGAGGACAAAAGCCCGACGCCGGAACCCCCGGGAACCCCTGTGTTCAGCCGGAAAATCCGTTCGGCCGCCATCCCGCCACGCTTTCGTCAGCCGACCACCATTACCAAGTATTCGGGCGAGACGAAACCCGAGACGTGGCTCAATGACTACCGCCTGGCTTGCCAGTTGGGCGGGGCCACCGACGATGCTATGATCATCCGCAACCTTCCGCTTCATCTCGCGGACTCGGCACGGACATGGCTCGAACACCTACCCGCGAACCAGATCCACGACTGGGACGACCTGGTCAGGATGTTCGTGGGTAACTTCCAGGGCACGTGCGTGCGCCCCGAAAACTCCTGGGACCTGCGTGGGTGCCAGCAGGCGGCCGACGAACCGCTGAGAGACTTCATCCGCCGCTTCTCCAAGCGCTACACCGAGCTACCGAGCGTGGGTGACTCCGAAATCATCCACGCCTTCCTCGAAGGCACGACTTGAAGGGAGCTGGTGCGCGAGCTGGGGCGAAACCATCCCACCAGCGTCAACGCGCTATTCGACATCGCTACCGACTTCGCCTCTGGAGAGGAGGCTGTTGGGGCAATATTCGACGGCAAGACCAAGGGGAAGCGCGCGGAGGAGCTGCCCGCGGAGGGCAGCAAGTCCAAGGGAAAGGCTAAAAAGCAGAAGCGAGGTGGCAAGGGCAAGAAGCCTCGGCAAGCCGCGCAGCAGCAGCAGCAGGGCGAGGACTCTGACGAGGCCCTCGCGATCGAGCGAGGCCACAAAGGCCCTCGAGGCCCTCCTCAGGGGGGAGGCCTGTTCGACGAGATGTTGAAGAAGCCATGCCCGTACCATAAGGGCCCCGTCAGCCACACCCTCGAACAGTGCGAGATGATCAAGGGTTACTACAGGCGCACCTCCGCGAAGGAGGATGGCCCGAAGAAGGGTACGGGTGATGGCGGCAACGACGAGTTCCCCCATGTGGAGAATGTCTTCTTCATCGTAGGGGGGCCCACAATGAACGTGACGTCCCGGGAGCAAAGACGTGAACGCCGAGAGGTCTTCTCCATTCACCCCGCGACACCGACTTACCTCGTCTGGTCAGACGAGACCATCTCCTTCGGCCGCGAGGACCACCCGGACTCTGTCCCGAATCCAGGGCGCTATCCACTTGTCGTCGACCCCATCATCGGCAACACACGATTCTCCAAGGTGCTGATGGACAGGGGCAGTAGCCTCAACATCCTCTACGTCCGCACCTTAGAGCTCATGGGCATCGGCACGAACCAGCTGAGGCCGAGCAATGCGCCGTTCCACGGCATCGCGCCGGGAAAACGGGTCCAACCCCTCGAGCAGATCGACCTACCCGTTCGCTTCAGCACTCCCGACAACTTTCGGAGGGAGACCCTCACCTTCGAGGTGGTGGGATTCCCAGGAGCGTACCAAGCCATTCTCGGGCGTCCGTGCTACGCCAAGGTCATGGCGGTCCCCAACTATGCCTACCTCAAGATGAAGATGCCGGGGCCAAAGGGCGTCATCACCGTGGGATCGTCGTACGAGCATGATTACGCGTGTGACGTCGAGTGCGTCGAGGGCGCGGAAGTGCTCGCCTACAGCGAGACCCTGGTAGCGGACTTGGAAAAGATGGCGAACGAGGCCGTCGACTCCACCAAAAGGCACGCGGGCACCTTCGAGGCTGCAGAGCACACCAAGGCGGTGCCCCTCGACCCCAATGCCCCCGAGGGCAAGGCGTTGAGGGTCAGCACCACCCTCGACCCCAAATAGGAAGCAGTGCTCGTCGACTTTCTCCGCGCCAAAGCCGACATCTTTGCGTGGAGACCCTCGGACATGCCGGGTATTCCGAGGGAGGTCGCTGAGCACAGCCTCGACATCCAGCCTCACTCCAAGCCGGTGGTACAGCGACTGCGGCGGTTCGACGAGGAAAAGCGCCGCGCCATCGGGAAGGAGGTGCACAAGCTCCTGCAGGCCGGGTTCATCGAAGAGGTATTTCACCCGACCTGGCTTGCTAATCCTGTACTAGTTAGGAAGAAAAACGGAAAATGGCGTATGTGCATAGATTATACCAGTTTAAACAAAGCATGCCCTAAGGTTCCGTTCCCTTTGCCTCGAATAGATCAGATAGTAGACTCCACTGCTGGGTGCGAATTGCTATGCTTTCTTGATGCTTATTCTGGTTACCATCAGATTAAGATGAAAGAGTCCGACCAGCTCGCGACTTCTTTCATCACCCCGTTTGGCATGTTTTGCTACGTCACTATGCCGTTCGGCCTCCGAAATGCTGGAGCTACATACCAGCGATGTATGCAACACGTTTTCGGAAGCCACGTCGGGCGGACCGTTGAGGCATATGTAGACGATATCGTTGTGAAAACCAGAACGGCGGACGATCTGGTAAACGATTTGCAAATCGCATTCGGTTGCCTCCGGGCAAACGGGGTAAAGTTAAATCCGGAGAAATGCGTATTCGGGGTGCCGCGGGGCATGCTGTTGGGTTTCATCATCTCCCAACGAGGCATCGAACCCAACCTCAAAAAAATCTCGGCCCTGGAACGGATGGGGCCAATTCGGGACCTCAAGGGGGTGCAAAAGGTACTGGGCTGCCTCGCGGCTCTCAGCCGTTTCATCTCTCGACTTGGTGAAAAGGGCTTACCTTTTTACCGGCTCCTAAAAAAGCACGAACGCTTTCATGGACCCCCGAAGCCCCAAAAGCCCTCGACGGGCTAAAAGCGTCACTCGTACGTGCACCAATCCTCACGCCGCCGCAGAACGGCGAGCCCCTCTACCTATACGTGGCTGCGACAATGCAAGTTGTCAGCGCTGTCATCGTCGTGGAAAGGACAGAGGAGGGTCACGCTCTGCCGGTCCAGAGGCCGGTGTACTACGTCAGTGAGGTGCTGACCGAGACCAAGGCACGATACCCATAGATTCAGAAGCTAATCTACGCTGTAGTGCTCGCGCGACGAAAGCTGCGACACTACTTCGAGGCCCACCCGGTCACCGTGGTCTCATCTTTCCCTTTGGGGGAGATAGTCTGCAACCCGGACGTCTCGGGCAGGATAGCAAAGTGGTCGATGGAGCTCGTGGGAGAAACTCTCTCCTACGCGCCACGAAAAGCGATAAAATCACAAACTTTAGCGGATTTCGTCGCTGAGTGGACCGACGTCCAACTTCCACCGCCACAGATCCAAGCCGAGTGCTAGACCATGTACTTCGACGGGTCAGTGATGAAAACTGGGGCAGGCGCGGGCCTCCTCTTCGTTTTGCCCCTCGGGGAGCACATCCGATACGTGGTTCGCTTGCACTTTCCGGCGTCGAACAACATGGCGGAGTATGAAGCCCTCCTCGCCGGGCTCTGCATCGCCATTGACCTCGGCGTCAAACACCTCGACGTCCGGGGAGATTCTCAGTTGGTCATCGACCAAGTGATGAAGAACGCAAGCTGCCGCGACGAAAGGATGGAGGCGTACTGCAATGAGGTTCACCGCCTCGAGGACAAATTCTATGGCCTCGAGCTGAACCATATCGTGCGCAAATACAACGAGGAAGCGGATCAGCTGGCCAAGATTGCGTCAGAGCGAGTCACCGTTCCTCCGAACGTCTTCGCCCGCGACCTCGACCAACCCTCCGTCAACTTCGAACAAAGGGCCGGGGCCCTCAAGACGCCCTCGGGGGCTGAGGGGTCGAGCCCATGGAAGAGGACCCCTCGAAAGAGGGGCTCGAAGCCCTCGACGTTGGAAATTCTTCGGCCGAGGCCATGGAAATCGACGTGGACACATGACCGCAAGACTGGCGCAGCCCATACCTCGCGTGGATCGACCGCGGGGAGCTGCCCTCGGACCGGACCGAGGGGCGTCGCATCGCCAGAAGGGCCAAGACCTTTGTCTCGGTCGGCGGCAAACTGTATAAACGCGGCGCCTCGGGAATTCTGCAGCGATGCATCCCCATCCCCGAGGGAAAGCAGTTGATCCGCGACATCCATGCCGGGGTGTGCGGACACCACGCGGCGCCGCGTACCCTCGTGGGCAACGCGTTCCGGCAAGGCTTTTACTGGCCTACCGCCGTAGCCGACGCGAACGAAGTCGTGTGCACCTGCGAAGGGTGCCAATTTTACGCACGAAAGACGCATCTCTCGGCACACGCCCTACAGACCATCCCTGTAACATGGCCTTTCGCGGTCTGGGGGTTGGATCTCGTGGGGCCTTTCCGCCAAGCGCCCGGGGGCTTCACCCACTTGTTGGTGGGCCATCAACAAGTTCTCGAAGTGGATCGAGGTCCGGGCCATCACAGCATCAGATCTGAGCAGGCCGTGTTGTTTTTCACCGACAACGGCACCCAGTTCACCGGCAAGAAATTCTTGGAGTTCTGCGACGACCATCACATTCGCATAGATTGGTCGGCCGTAGCACATCCACAAACGAACGGCCAAGTAGAACGTGCCAACGACATGATACTACAAGGCCTGAAGCCAAGAATCTTCAACAAGCTAAACAAGTTCGGCCGGAAATGGGTAGCTGAGCTGCCATCGGTGATTTGGAGTCTCAGGACAACCCCAAGCAGGGCCACAGGCTTCAGCCCGTTCTTCCTCGTCTACGGCGCCGAGGCCGTCCTCCCAATAGACTTGGAGTACGGGTCTCCGAGGCTCAAGGCCTACCAAGAAGAACAAAACCAGCGGAACCGCGACAATTCACTGGACCAGGTGGATGAGGCTCGAGACGTAGCGTTGCTTCACTCGGCACGCTACCAGCAATCACTCCGGCGGTATCAAGCTCAGAAGGTGCGACGTCGAGACCTTCACGAAGGGGACCTGGTGCTAAGGTTGCGCCAGGACAATCGAGAGCGCCACAAGCTCACTCCACCATGGGAAGGACCATTCATCATCGCCAAAGTCCTCAAGCCTGGCACTTACAAGCTGGCAAACGAAAAGGGCGAGATCTTCACCAACTCCTGGAACATCCAACAGCTACGTCGCTTCTATCCTTAAAACTCTCAGCATTCCTTGTAAATACTTCATGTTCTTAGCCAACAACGATGAAAAGTTTGCGAAAAACATGGAAACTTTGTTACTAACAGCATGAACAAGGGGGACTTGGTCCTATTCTCGACCTAGTCTCGATAGAGCCAAGCCCCCCTCGGGGGCTGCAGGGGGGTTTACCCCCCCCCCCCCCCCCTAATCGTCCTAATTTTTTTAAAAATTGTGCTAATACTCAGAGCGCTTAGAAAGATGCAGGGCACGAGCTAACTAAAGCCAGAGCCGGCTGAGTCGTGAGACCGCCTACGCCCTCGAAGGGATACGGCATCTCCCTCTCCACTCCACGCCTTAATTACTCGTGAATTCAAAATACCCGGCCAAAATCTCTCCAAGCCAAGAATAGCACAATAAAACAATCAAACAAGTTCGAAGCGCACAATCGAAATTCAAACTTAGTTTATGTACAGAGCTAGTCTCCTAAAAACTAAGATACATCTAGACCTCTAAGCCTGAACCTTTCAGGCTTCACCTTCTTGCGGGGGCGCGGCGGCCTCGGTGGCGGTAGTCGAAGGAACTGACGCGAGGGCCCCAGGACCATCGTCATCACGGCGCACCGAGGCGATGGCCTCCTCAAGGGACGCCACGGCGTCGGCTTCAGGATCAGCCTCGGCTTCGGGGGCAGCCACGGCCTCGGGCCCGATGTCGGCGCGTGCATCTTCATCCTCGCCAGGAAAAAGCTCACGCCCGAACTTGGCGGCAAGCACTGTGGCGGCGTCCTCGGCACTGTCATCGGCCTCGTCGAGAGCAGCAAGGGCGGCGTCGTCATCCAGGTCTGCGTCGATAAAGTAGTCGCGCGCCACCGCCGCGAGGTCGATGTCGTAATGGGTCGACACCACGCCGAGTGCCTTCTTCACACCAAAGTGAAGGGCGTTCTCGAGGCGCTCCGCCACGCAGCCTCTCAAAGACCTCAGGCGGCTGGGCAGTGACGACCCCGACTGCAACCCCGACGGGATGTCGACGCACTGGATGTCCCGGCACGCGGCGTCGGCAGCAGCCCTCAGAGTCTCGAGCTCCCCCTGAGCCTCGGAGTTGGTAGCTTGAACAGCCACCACCTCGTCCGCCTTCTCGGCCTCGGCCTTCCACAGCCCTGACAAGGATCGAGCGCGTCAAAATGAACTCCAACACAGAAACAGCCAAGGAAGCTAAGAAAACATAGAACCATACCATCTACCAAGGCCCTGGCCTCGGTAAGCGTCGTGCGCTCCTGCTGGAGCAGGCCCTCCGCGGTGGCCAGCGCACCCTCCTTCTCCCGAAGCGAGCGGCCCAGCTGTTCGGCCTCCTGGGCCCGTCGCCTCCGCGAGCTGAGACTGCGCGGCCTCACACTCCTTGCACTCCTGCTCGAGCCGCGTCCGCTCCGCCGTGAGCGCCTCGCGCTCCCGCTGGAGCTGGCCCTGTGCCTCCAGCAGCCTGGTCTCGGCCTCCTCGCGCGCCTTGCGCTCGAGCTCGAGCCGCTCCAACGCCGCGGCCAATGCCCGGGCCCCCCGCTCCGCCGCGCCTCTCTCGGCGTCGCGTTCCTCCTCCGCGCGAGCCTTAGCGCCCTCGTGTGCGCGGGCGGCCGTCTCCTCTCCCTCACCCGGGCGGTGAGCTGGGTCACCTCCGTGCCCAGGTCCAGGTTCGCCTGACGGTACCGACGAAGATCGGCGTACAAGTCCACAATGCACGCGGTCTTGTCTGTTGCCTCCTGCCGCAGAAGCTGCACAAAGAACCATCAAGGATAAGGCACGAACTAAAAACGGTCACAAATTGCTAAGCAGCATGGATAAGCACGGGGTTACCTCGAAGAGTTCCAGCGCCTGCCTAGAATGAAGATTGGCGGCAGTAGAGATGGCCCGCTCCAGGTCCGTCCCGACCCGTTCGGCTCGAGCCCACAGCTTGTTCTCCTCCGCCATGCCCCGCCAGACTCGGGCAGAGACGCCGGGCTCCTCCGGCCATGTGCTCGGGCCGCGCCGACCCTGAAGCAGCGTCGCCTCAGCCATATCCCACTCCGCCGCTCCCCCAGCCGCTGGCGCCTGCGGCGGCCCTCGGGCCACGGAAAGCGCCGCCGGCACCTCGGCCGCAGCCACCCGCACAGGGGGAGCACGCCCGCCATCGTCATCTTGGGCCGCGCCTTGTGCGAAACCCAAAGCCGGCAGGATGACCGTGCCGCCGATCGGCGCGACCGCCTGCCGCCTCCTTCCAGTAGGGGCCGCGGCGGTGGCACGGCCCCCCTGCTCGCCCACCTCCATCACCGGAGCGCCGTGCCCCGGCTCCACCTCTATCACCGGGGCACCGTGCCTCGGCTCCACGTCCACCACCAGGGCGTCTTGCCCCGGCTCCAAAACCGCCATCGGGGGCGTCCCCTCCCGCTCCGCCTCCATCGGCCGGGAATCTCGTACCCCCGGCGCCGGCTCCTCCGGCATCACTGCGGGCGTCGCTGCTGGACGCGGAGTCCCGCGCGAACCCGATCCCCCGGCGTGGGGGGAATCCAACGCACCGACCTTCAATGCCTTCTTAGGTGCGAGGCTGGGGTTGGCCTTGGCGGCACCCCAAGCGCTGAATCAAAAAGGAAAAACGGAAATTACGAAACAAAAAACTAAACGGGGATGGAAAACCACGAGAATAGCTCAAAGCGGGACTTACCGGACGCAGTCCTGCAAGGCCTGCAATTTCCGCTTTGAGCCGCCCGTCGAGGGAGCCCTCCTCGAACTCGAGGACCCCCTCAACCCGCTCGGGGGCTGCAAATCCCTCGAGCCCTCGGCATCCGATCTGCTGCGGCGCGACGCGCCCGCAGCAGCGGTAGAAGTCACTTGTGCCCGCGGCGCCGCGGGTCGGGCAGGCGCGACCGCCGTCCGCACCGCCACCGGTGCGACATCGCCAAGGCTCGCCGCGCCCGCCCCCGGCGGCGGCACGGTCATCTCCTCCTCCTCACCGGCAAGCAGCGCCCCACCGGCGTCGATCTCCTCCTCCTCCTCCTCGCTGGGACGGTCCGGGGAGTCCTCTGGGGACGCCGGCGGTGTCCCGCCGTCCCTCCTCCACCGGCGAAGCGCCACCGAGTGCGCGTCCCGCCGGGCCTGCCTCCTCTAGCTGCTGGCCTTCCTCGCCGCCTTCGCGTCCCTCTCGTGGTCACGGCGGGCGCGGTTCGAAGCGCGCACCTCCGGAGTCGGCGCGAGGGAGTGGTAGAGGCTGTAGTTCACCTCCTGAAATCACGAAGAATCGAGGAAGGGAATTCTAAGTTAATCAATCCGACAGCTCGGGAGGGAAAATGGCGACTTACCGACAAAACGTGGCCCTCATCGGGACGCAGCCGGAACGACCAGAGGTCGCTCGGCATAGTGTCGGGATGCACCGCCGTTCGCACCCTCGTGACGACGTACTCCTCAAGGAGTGGCTCCGGCAACATACGCGAAGCCGCCAATGCCGCCGGGTCGGCGCCCTCTGTCATCCGGAACAGAGGGAGCTGTCTCTCCATGAGGGGAACCACCCGGCGACGGTGGCAGTGCGCAAGCACGTGCGCCACGGTCAAACCCGACCCCTCTAGAGTCCGAAGGGCGTCGATGACGGGGCGGAGCCTCTTCCGCTAACCGTCGCCGGAAAAGTCGTAGCTCCAGGAGTCGGCCTTCTCTGTCAAGACCTTGCCGGTGTACTCCGGCAACCCCAGGCCATCGTTGCGCAGATAAAACCACCCCTTGGCCCAGCCGCTGTTGGTGGTGGTCATCCTGCAGGCCGGGTACAGGTGCTTCCGGGGCTCGAACGGCGCGAGCGTAAGACCGCCGGCGCACGAAGAACGGCGCACCCCCCTCCCCGCACCGGACATGCTGAGCTCGGCGCGGAAGAGGTGGACCCACAGGTCCCAGTGCGCCTTGATCCCTAGCACGCCCTCACAGACGCCGACGAAGGCCGCCGCCTGAGAGACGGTGTTGGGGGCGAAGTTGTGGAGCTCCACGCCGTAGTAGTGGCAGAGGCCCCGCATGAACTGGCTGGCGGGCGCGTTGAAGCCCCGCTCGTGGAAGCGGATGAAGCTCACCACGTACCCCGCCGGCGGGTTTGGCACCCTGGCCGCCAGCGGCAGGACAATCCACGCCGTCCGCGCCGGATCGCCCCGGGGCGAGAGCTGCCCGCCGGTCACCAGGCCCTCCAGGAGGTGATCGGTAGCGGTGGACGGAGTCCACTCGGTGACGCCCTCAATGACCACCATGGCAGACGGCGGAGCGGGGAGCAAAGGCGACGAAGGCGGGCGGAATAAGCAGAGAACAGCTAGCAGACTCGGAAGCGAGAGAAAAGCGGAGGCGCGAGCTATTGCGGGGAATGGCGAAGGTAAGTAATCCCCTTCCCCCCTCCGCTTTCCTTTTATAAGGGAAGGAGCAAATTCATCCCCGCCGCAGCACGCAAACACATTGGCAACAGGCCGGACGCGCGTGGCGCATCGATGAAAACCGGGGGCCCCCTCCCCTTTCCCCGAGGAACGGCACGCGTGAGCGGCGGCATTTACTGCGGCGCAGTAAAATGAAACGACACGGCAGCGGCGCCTGACCGACCGTCGCCTCGCCTCTCCCCGACGCACACCAACTCCGCCTAAAAAGGTGCGCCCACCTCGCCCACTCCGCGCCACGTCAGCCACGACCACGCCCGCCAGCGGTCGCGCGTAGGCCCGCAAACCGAAACGTCAGCAACCGAACGGAAGGGTTCCTTCCAAGGTAAGACAACAACGCCCCTCCCCCCCCTCCCGAGGCGCAGGGTGCTACTAATCAGTGGCTCGAAGCCCAGGCCTCGAAAGGGTTCGACAGGCGCCCCCGATTAAGCGATGCGAAGGCTACCGGTCACGCTCGACCGACCCTCGAGCCCGCTGCTCGAGGGCGACCTGCACCTTTCGCAAGGCCCCACTGATCAGGAGTACGAAGCCTGGCCCGCGAAAGGGTTCGACAGACGCTCCGGATCAACAAAGTCAGGGACGATTCGGGCATGCTCAACGGACTTTACCCTGAACGCGAAGTTTGGGGATGCCCCTGTTGTGTTCAAGGCCAGACATGGGCAGCTAGACGAGGGATCCCATCGAGGGAGAGCTTCCGCGCCCTCGGCCCCCATCGAAGCGCGCCGAGCCCTACCTAGCAAACCTTTGCAAGCGCTCTTATGGACGAGTCTCCGGACCACGAGCCGACCCCTAGCGAACGGGGCACGGGCGTCCACTTGAACTACCCGCTAGCAGCTCACCGAGGCATCCGTGTACGCAGCCTAATTCGAGGGTTACACAAATGACCTCACCCCTCTCCCCCGCGAAGGGGAAGCGAGGGTCGCAACTCAAAGACAGGAAGCCCCTCTGACCGCCTCCGCTCGGGCCAGGGGCTCGGGGGCTCCTTGCAGCATATCCTCCTCCTCCTATGCGCAAAACACGTCGAAGCCGTGCAGGACCCGCCCCCCAGGTTCCGTATAAATCGATATCATCCCCGCAATCCACCACGTCGAATGGGGAGCGACTAACACAACCCTCGGGAGTCAAAGCCCTTGCACGAGTGAACTCACTCCTCCAAGGGCTCGGGGGCTACACCCGCGGGTGCGCTCGCGCTCCCCCACGGAAGAACATGCGTAATCAAGAAGGAGTAATCCCCGCAGAATGCCCGGGAACGATCCCGCGAACCGTCAGCCTCTGCCCGACTGACCCTTAGTCCGGCAGAGACTCGGGGGCTACTGTCGGGGACAGACCCAGGGGGTCCCCTAACCATCGGGGTAATCACCCTCAAAAAACGTTAACCACAGAAGGCCGAATCACCAGCAGCCCGGAAGGGCCACCAAGGCAGCGTGGCCCGTCACAGCTTATCACGGCCCAAAAACAGCCGTCCGAGCTCGCCTGTCGAGGGGACCCAAGTAGCGACCCCCGTCTCCGCCTCGCTCGAGGGACCCGGACCCCCCGGATCAGGCGCAACGCAAACTCCGCCTCGCTCAAGGGCCGCGCACCCCCTCGAGCAGGCGAGCCAACTCCGCCTCGCTCGAGGCCACCCCTCTACTCGACGCGGCACGCCCCGGCGCCCCGCCCGACAACGGCATTTAATGCCCGCCCCATCAGGCGGGCGCCAAAGTCAAAAGGCGATCTCTCCCCACGCCGCGCCGCTGACACCGTAGAGCTCGTTGTTCTACCTACTCCGGTCACTATGCGTCCTCACCGCCACTGTGCGGACGCATGCGGCGCTGCGCAAGGCCCTGTGCAGACTTGCAGGCGTCATTCCGCACCACTATTCCACCTGCTCCCGTCCTTCCCCCCCTCCCCCGGTGCAGCCCTCGAACGGGCATGAAGAACCCTCGAACGAATATATGAGCAGCGACCGAGCACGGACTCCGGTCAGGCGCGGCCCGGTGATGACGAACGTCGGGTCAAGTCCACCAACTCTCGGCCATTCCCCGGTAAACCGGGCATGCCGCGCGCTATGGTCAACAGCAACCGCCATGCCAAACCTTGTGCCGCCAGCTCTCGTCCTTCCCCACCTGCCACGCCCTCGAATCAACCAGCGGCTGGGCGCGGATTACGGCGGCGCCACCCCTCGAAACCGCTCCAGGACAAGCACAGGAATGGCCATGACACCCGCAGAAGCCGGAGCTCGCCATAAACCCCCTGCCGGGGTCAAGGATGACCGCACGCCTGGCGCCATGCTCTCCAGTGCGCGCCCCTATAGCGCACACTGTACTTGTACTTGTAAGCCCCTCCCCCCTCTCTCTTTGGCCTATAAAAGGAGGAAGGGAGCGAGAGAGAAGGGGACAGGCAGACGAACACACACACGATCACTGCCTCCCACGATATTGGCACTCGCCTCAATCACTTTCACACTCATTCTCAGGGACTTGGAGACTCCTTCTCCTCTCCCACCTCGCTTGTAGCCCCCCACTGCAAGCACTCTGGTGCAAGATAGTACAGCGCCACGAGCGCACTCTGCTAGACGTACGACCTCACGGTCGGAACCAGGATAAACCCTCGTCTCACCATGCTAGCTCTTGCATCAACCGTCAGGGGACGGGACACAGCGCATTCTGTGTGGCGCTGAGGTTGGGCGGCCAATCTCAGCACCGACAATAAGGGAATAAAATCGTGTAAAATTCACATATTGGCTATGATTCCGAACTGCCCTTTTTTGTATCAGATCGGCTAGAACAACCGATGATGCTTTAAAGTCCAAACCTAAGGCTCAGATCGGCTATGTACTTAAAAGCTTAAAAACTAGTTCAAATCTTAGATGCAGACTGATAAATTGGTGATAAAAACTAAAACTTAACAGAAGTAACAGATTAAATCTATTAAGATCTAGCAGATATCAATAAATTTGAACAAAACAGCAAAACAGGACAAAACAACCTAAATCGGCTATTTTGATCGGCTTAGCAGCAATGTTCGATACATGGGTGTAATAATTCGATTTCTAGACAGAAGTGAGGCACTTAAACCTATAATCTAAAGATTACAATAATTTTGTGCAACGATCAGATCTTAGATAAAAGTGAGGCACTTGAACCTATGATCTAACAATCACGATAACTTGGTGAACAAACTAGATAAAAGTAAGGCACTTCAATCTAATTTGTTAATTAACTTTTAGGAGACCTAGACGAAACTATAGCGATACGCCCAATACTTAAAGCCTAGAGAGCACCAGGTAAAAACGGAACTTACAAGCAAGCCAGAGATCACAGCGATGCAGCCCAGCGAAGACTTGGAAGAACTCGTAGAACTACTGATACTAGGGTAAAAGTAGATGCAATGCGAATAGAGTAAAGGTTTTGTTTGATTTGGTGTGTACATATTCATTCGTGTCCCTAAGGCCGCTATTTATAGCCTAAGATACATACTCCATGTCAATTATTACGACTTACAAACTTGACAGAAAAGAAAACAAAACTTTCCTAATACAAAACCCTAAAATTAAGTCAATTTTGGCGTGACCCCACCGCCACATATGTCGACCGTTTTTCCACCTTTAGCCGCACCAGCTTCAATTGGTTCTGGCTACGTCAGCCTTGACTTCATCAACTCTATCGGCTCAGAGAATATCGGCTGCAGTCCCGCTTCCCGATGTCGAACGCCGGCCTTGATGGCTGGGCCTCTTTGACCGTATCTTTGACTCAAATACCAAAAACGGTGTCAACAAGTGATCTTGAACATAAGTGTTTTGTAGAAAGGAAAAAGTCCAAATTACTACCCTCAAGTATGGATAAAGTCCGGATAACCCCCTAAAGTATGTTTTGGTTTATTTACACCCATAACTATCTTAATCAGTCCAATCTACCCCTTCGCAAAATTTGTCTTTTTTGTTTCTCCATGCATAAGTGGTGTTTTAAGTTCAAATTTTATGGGATGACAGAGGGTCATATAAAGTATTTTTAAAATATAATATGAAATTTTCATCATTATTTCTCATTAAATTTTATATCAATATGGTAATTTTATAATGATGATAGCCTTCAAAAATACTTTATGTGGTCATCTATCATCCTACAAAATTTTAATTTCAAATACCGCTTCTGCATGGAGAAACAAAAAAGACAAGTCTTACGAAGGGGTAGATTGGACCGATTGAGATAGTTGTGGGTGTAAAATGAACCAAAACGTACTTTAGGGTGTTATTCGGACTTTATCTATACTAGAGGGTAGTTATTTGGACTTTTTCCTTGTAGAAATATGTGCAACATGAGCATCTCTAGCAGCTTACCTAAAGTGAGTTGCTATACCTAAAAACTACCAGAAGACCTAAAAACTCCAAAACAGTGCTCCAGCAACATATCTATATGGTTTACTATTTTAAGCTATGAACTAAATTTCTCTCTCCTTAACCCAAATATACCAATCCAAATGTTGAATTGCTATCATTTCTTCAATTATGCGTATGCTGATGGAGAAGACAACTTTTGGATACCTAAATTTTTCTCTCTTTTATACCTAAAAGTTTTTTGAAGGAGCACACGGCCTCAATCCATTCCCCAAAATGCAGTAGCGCCCCTGCCGCGTCTGCAGTCTGCTCCTACCTTGTTCGAAGCAAATCCGCTGCAGTACTGCAGAGGGACTCGCTGCCATTGACATGTGGGCCATAGCATCGGTGAGGCTCACATATCAGTGAGTGAGTCCCTCTGCAGTACTACAGAGAAGACTCACCTTGCCTTGCTCGGCTTCTCTCACAAGCTGCCCACCCGAGCCACCCCCATCCCATCTCTCCGCCCGCCGCCTCCTCTAAGGTCCACTCCACGCCCTACCCTCCAAATTTCCATGCCCAAGCCCGCAGCCGCCATGTTGTAGCTTACACCCCCACGGCCTCACCAAACCGTAGCGCTCATTTACCCCCAATCCCCTAACCAAGTAATCTTATATTTATTCATCTTGTGGTTCGTACTTGTGATAGCCCAGGGCTTAATAGGATTGATAAAATACTCATACCAACAAGTTGCAACTTCTTTTTCGGAAGCTCATCTCGAAAGAACTCTTGGGTTAAGCGTGCTTGACCCGGAGCAATTTAGGGATGGGTAACTGACCGAGAAGTTCTTTCCAGGTGCGCATGACTGAGGACAAAGTGTGCAGAAAAGATTTGTGTTGGTCTGTGAGGGGCTGTCACGTGTACTTCTCACTCTAAGTGAATATGTGTTTGAGCCTTGCAGATTTAGTTTCCTATCGGTACGTTGTAGAGTAAAATTGTTTCTCGAATCTTGATTTGTTTATGGGTGTTCTTTGTACTTGATTCGCAGGGTTTGCTGGTTCACGCGCATTCATGGAGGCGAGTGCAGGCAACGGCATCTCCTCATATTGGGACTGGCTGAGCGACCTGCCCGATGCCATCCTCCATACCACCCTCTCCACCCTCAAGGCCCGGCAGGTGGTTCAGACCAGCGTGTTGTCCAAGAGGTGGACACTACCAGAGGATAGTACATTTGCACCGATTGGGAAGGCCCTTTCACACCGGTTTCCCAACCGATGCTATGTTTCCGGACCTTTAGCACTGGGTCAAATAACCGGTGCTAAAGGTACCTATTCGCCAAAAAAATATGTGCGTTGCTGCGGGGATTCGAACTCAGGACCTCTTGACTCGCGCGTACCCACCTAACCGTCTCACCTACAAAGCACATGTGATGGGATAGAAGATGCTTTTGTTTTGTAGTAGCACGTAACACCCCTTTAGCACCGGGTTGTATTTAACAACCGGTGCTAAAAGGCCTACGACCCGATGCTAAAGGGTCAGGGCCTTTAGCACCGGTTGGTAACACTTTTAGAACCGGTTGGTAACACCAACCGGTGCTAAAAAGTGAAGCACCGGTTGGTGTTACCAACCGGTGCCAAAGGGTCCCCGAGGGCGCCCCAATTTTGGACCCGGTGCTAACGTTACATTAGCACCGGATCTTGAGTGCACTGAGGCATATGAGGGGTGCGGATGTGAAGATTTCTGGTAGTGGGAGGTATCTCTGGCGCTCTGTGCCATGCCTTGACATCGACGAGCGAGAGTTCAAAAACCCTGCTAGTGAAAATTTTTGTCATGAGTTTTGTTCTCTCTACCTTGATGCTGGGAATAACTAACAGTTTGAGGATTTTATTGATAATCTGCTGGCTCATCGAACTACTGGCTCACTGTTGGATACACTGAAGCTGCATATAGGCAATGAGCAGGATAGGCATATAGATTCAAGTAGATGGATTCGCCGTGGCCTCAAGTGCAATCTAAAAGAGCTTCACTTCTATGATCACAACTTATCTGGTGGTCCAGGGCCTATCTTGGGTTATAATTCTTACTGCCTCAAGAAGTTGCATCTTTTTGGTGTAGGATTGTATAGCTGTTTTGCTAGCCACCTTACTTCTGTGTGCACCCTTCTGGAAGTCTTGGAGCTGAAAGATTGTCGGCTCTGTGTACATAGACTCAAGCTTCTCACACTGAAGGACATGGTTATCGATCATTGTGCAATAGACTTTGATGAGGAAGACCATAACGATATACTGAGCATCTCGGCTCCTTGTCTTTCTCATCTGCATATAGACACTGTGGTTAGCGAGTTTGAGATTTCTGTAGATGTTATGTCATCCCTCATCAAAGCGTCAATCCACCTCGAACACAACTATCATGAAAAGATGCGTAACAGTCAGTTCCAGCTTCTTAGCAACCTGTGTAACACAGGAAGTCTAGATCTGTGGGGTTTGCAGACGATGGTATGCCTTATGTCTTTGATAAGGGTGTGATTGGATGGGTGCATAAGGCCCTATGCAGCCTTTGATAGTGCAACCCGGGCCTGTTTGGTTGCCTGGAGAGGGCCTTAGCCAGCTCCCGCATGTGCAGCCGGCCCAGTATGGCCTGCATAGCCGGAAACGCGGATGGATTCCGTCTCCAGCTATGCAGGCTGCGCAAGGCTGCCGCTCCGCCATCGTGGTGGGTCCAGCCCGGCCCGCGTGCGCCCCGCGTATGCAGCGAACAAAACCAAGGGCGCGCGCTAGGGTTACCGGTCACTGTTCCCATTTGCACCGTCTCCAGCCAAGGCTCCCCCCTCTCTCACCCTCGCCCTCTCCCGCGCCGTCTCCCTTGTCGTCGTCGCCCTTCCCCCTCCCTCTCGGTTTCGGCCTCGCCGTGGCCGTGGCCATCGCCCTTCCCCGCGCCTCGCCATAGCCCTCGTCGTCGCCTCGTCATCCCCGATGTGAGCAAAGGTTCCCTCTTCTCGAATCCCTTGTTGGTGTGCAGATTCTTGCATCCAGTCTGGCATCCCTCGCGTGGTTGTTTGCTTTCTTTGCGGCCAGATCTGGTGTACCCTTCAACTATTGGTTTGCTATTTGTTGGTTCCAGATGTAGCATCCATGTCATGTTGGTAGGTATTGCAACCGGATCTGGCATCCTGCTCATGTGTGTACCTATCTTTGCAGCCAGATCTGGTGTATGTTGCTACTCATTATTCTGAACTACTGTTTCTTGACACTATGTAGTCGGATTTACGTTTTATATAGCTGAGCGGTAGCAAGTTGGTCGATGATGCATACTGGCACTGGGTGGCGCATAATCAAATGTAGCAGTCATGCTAGAATTATTTGATTGATAATAAACCAAGATGTTCATCAGTAACATGTTCTAATAGATCGATCGGTTTGTGCTTTCTAGAGATGGATGACATGGATGACCAAGTTGCAAGGCGACGAGAGATCATAATTAGGGGTGCAGCTCTTGTGGGTGTGATATCTGCCTGGATTTCTGCTAGGTTTAGGAGATTAGCACATGCTAGACCAACCATTACTATGGCCCAATGCTTCCTAGGGATGAACAAAGGCAAAAAAATCTAGCCTTTATCTACCAATCAAATGACACCCAATGTATGAACACCCTTAGGATGAAGAGAGCCCCTTTCTTCCAACTTTGTGACCTATTCCGTAACAGGAGTTTGCTCAAAGATACCATACATTGCAACATTGAACAGCAGGTTGCCATGTTCCTTCATGTTGTTGGACATAACCAAAGATTTAGATGTGTCCATGTGCCCTTTTTAAGGTCTGTTGAAACCCTACGTAGGTATTTCCAACAAGTGTTGTATGCTGTTGGAGAACTTAGGTCTGAGATAATCCTTCCACCATCCCCAGCAGTTCCAGCCAAAATTACAAACAGCAGAAAGTGGAATCCTTACTTCAAGGTTTGGTTCTATTTAATTTGTCCATAATACATCAGCCAAAATTATATATTTACTAGTACTAATTAATCCAACCTGATGTAGGACTGTGTTGGAGCCATTGATGGAACCCATGTACTAGCTAGAGTGCCTGAGAGATCAAGAGCTGCATTTATGGGCAGGAAGCATACCACCACCCAAAATGTGCTGGCTGCTATTGATTTTGATCTAAGATTTACCTATGTCCTAGTTGGGTGGGAGGGTTCAGCTCATGATGCTCTTATCCTGGCTGATGCCATTCAAAGACCTGATGGCCTAGTAGTTCCTCCAGGTAACACCATATAAACACAAATTTCCTAATACATGAGCCTATTCATACCCTCTGATTGGTATCTGTCCTCCATTATGTCTAGGCAAGTTCTTTTTGGCTGATGCTGGGTATGCAGTGAGGCCAGGTTTCCTGCCACCTTACAGAGGCACAAGGTACCACCTTAGGGAGTTTGGGTCAAGACAACCACAAAATGCTAGGGAACTTTTCAACTTAAGGCATTCATCACTCAGAGTGACTGTAGAGAGAGCTTTTGGGGCCCTGAAGAACAGGTTTAAGATCCTTTACAACAAGCCCTTCCATCCATACAAGACCCAGGTTAAGCTAGTCATAGCATGTTGTATCCTACACAACTGGATACTTAGACATGGCCATGATGAACACATACCCCAAGAGGAAACATGGACTACTAATCCATCTGATGAAGCTATCCCTAATGATGTTGTAATTGACAATGCTACATGGGCTGCAAAGAGGGACCAGATGGCTCAACAGATGTGGCAGAATAGGGGAGGGGTGAGGAATTAGGCTATCCAGACTTTGTCATATGACAGGTCACATGTATCATCTTCTGTGAGCCTTTGCAACTGATGAACTATCCTGGTTTTTTATATTATGAGACTTTGAACTGATGCTACATGCTGAGATCACTTGTTACTGCAATGATGAATATTTCATGTATCTTGATGCCTTGTATGCATTTGTTGTATGAGTGTTAAATTTTTAAAATTTAGTTGAATTGTATGCAATGAATTAGTAGGCATGGCTGGTGTTGAGGCTGATGTTATGGGTGACGATGTGCAAGAGGTGCCAGCCAATGCTGTGTAGGGCAATGGTCCAGCAGGTAGGTTGAACTGGACTAGTGCCATGTCAGGCTTTGAGCTACGCCGCTTCACTGACCTGGTAAAGGAAGGTGTGAAGACAGACAAGGGATTCAAGGATGTTCATCTCAACAAAGTGGCCAGGCTGGTTTCTGAATTCGCCAACGTTGAGGTGACTGGGAACCAGGTGTGCAACCATCTACGTAAATGGCATGCCAGATGGGTCAAGATATGCAGGCTGAAGGATCTGAGTGGCTCACTGTGGGTTGAGGACGTCTTCATGATCAGCTTGTCCCCTGAACACTATGCTGGACATGTCAAGGTAAGGCTCATTGTTCTGTTTGTTTTGTATGCTCAGGAGTATGTTTATATGTTTTGTATTCTCACTGTTTGGTATGCTCACTGTTCAGGATCATCCCAAGGACGCGGAGTTCCTGAACGTGCCGCTGATCAACTACCCTCAGATGCAAGCGATCTTCGGCAGTGGAGTGGCTACTGGAAGGTATGCAGTTGGATCAAGTGAACCCCTGGGAGAGCTAGCTGATCCTGAGACGCTCGATGTTGATGTTGAAGCTCCAGCTGCAACTACTGACCCAATAGCTGAAGCCTCTGGTGCAAAGCCAAGAACAGAAGGATCATCTGGTGTCAAGCGCAAAAGAGTTGTGTTTGAGGAGGAGGTGGGTGGCCTGCAGGGTTTGACTGAAGCTATCTGGGGGTTTGCTAGAGCAGTAAAGGAAAGCATACATGCTGAAGCAGTACCTGGAATTGCGAAGGTTGTGATGGGTTGCACCAACTTCCCCAAGCATCATCTCATGTTCTGCCTGGACCACCTGATGGAGCACAAAAGATCAGCACTTGGTTTTCTGGAGATGAATGATAGTGAGAAGGATCTGTAGCTGGCTACTCATCTTAGCAAGCACAACCTGCAAGGTTGAGCCAACAAGAAGTCAATGTTTCATGACTGCATTTTGGAAGCCTCTAACCACCTGACTATTTGAGCCATTGGCTAACTTGTATTGGTGACTTTGCCTCTTATGGTTACATTTTCTTGATTTCACAGTCGAGCCTCTTTTGTAAATTAGGATGTATCTCTAGTGGTGGGTAGAGCATATGATAGCATGTCATATTGAAAACATTACAATTGATATGTTGTTGTTGCTTTGAGAGCATTAGCACGAATGTTTACTGTGGTCTAATTACATGAATGTTTCATGTATCTTGTAGACATGAAGTGGTATGTGGTCTTCCATGGTTGGACTCCAGGGGTGTATGCTGACCGGGAGTCATGCCAGAAGCAAGTTTCGGGCTACAAACATGCCACCTTTCAAAGCTATAGATCAAGAAGTGAGGCAATCGAAGCTTGGCAAAGGTCTGGTCAAGCTGGGTCACGAAGTAAGGCACTCGAAGCTATGACTGCCGAAGAAAACTCCCAGTTACAAGTTCTGAAGCATGATGAACACAAGCCTGGTGTTACAACCATTCAATCTAGCATGAACTTAGCTCTACTAGCTCTACTAGCAATGATTGTGTTTCTTCTTATGGCGATTTGTGTTAGACTTTACTCAATGTAACTCATGAATTGTGCCAGAAGCATTACACTTATTTTCATAAGAACATAAGAAGGATAGTGAGAAGGATCTGGAGAAGTTCAACATAAGAACACATAAGCACGAACAACACAAGCATCCAACCCAGTCATCATAGAACTCGATAGCAAACCGACGCAGTTCAACATAACAAGTTCACCAAATACTAGAGTATCAAACAGAGACCCAAAGTACCATTCTTACAACTTCAACATAAGAAGTTCACCAACTACTAGAGTATCAAACAGAGACCCAAAGTACCATTCTTACAAGTTCCACAAAAGAAGTTCACCAACTACATTTGTCAACAAAAGAAGTTCACCAACACAATCAACACTTGGTCAGCACTATCATAAGCAACCCATCAGCACTATCATTTGATCTTGAGCATGACAGCAACAAGGATAGCCACCATCACCACAATCAAAGATAGTATAACACCAAACATAATCTTGTTGTCATTACCATCAATCTTGCCCCTCATGGTGAGCTCCAGCTGCAACCTCTCCTTCTCTTTGGCCAAGTCTTCCTTCTCGCCCATCAGTGCTTTCTTCTCTTCTTGCATTTCATTCCTCATCTGAATTGCCAGCAACAGATCCACCTGAGCATCATCAGCCTTCTTCTTGAAAGTGCCGACTACATCCCAAAGGGATGAAGCAGCTTCCAGGAGAGCAGCTGGCCACTTCTCATCTTTCCACATGACAAAGTCGCACATGTTCTCCTTCCCCTAAAAATGTGGCAGATCTTGGTCAAATAACAATAAACCACATATGTAATTCATGGCAGGAATGGGGATGACTTACGAAGAGTGGACATCCAAGATATCGACGGCCAGTGTCTGGTCCATCCCAGCAAAGAAGACGCCTTGGATGTTTTCCATGGCGGCACCTAACCACTGCATCTCGATCAATCCCACCCCATCCCAGCGTTTCCATCCCTTATGGGATTCCACCAAAGGAGATAGACTACAAGCAAATGGTACATTCATTTCGAAGTAAAAATTTCCCTAACCCTAAACATATATCGTTGCCTAATCGACAACCAATGGATCAGAAGAAGAGAGAGATGGACTAACCAGAGATCGGCCACTGGAGGGTGAGTACGACGGAGTCTTCGCCAAATCCCCTGAGTAGCTCGATGGAGAGTAGGACGGAGACTTCGCTGATTCCCCTGACGAACCAGATCCGGAGCTACGGCAGCCACAACCCCTCTCCTCTTTCGTCGCCAAGCCCTTCTCACCCTGTGCCTTGGCGAACTTCTCCATGATGCACGCCAAGCACGGGGTACCCTCCGAGCAAAGGGCTGGCAAGGCGACAGGGGACTTGACCTCAACGGAGCTTGCCGTGCTTCTGCGGCCGCGTGGGCTACCGTTGTCGCCAGAGCCTTCTACCCCCTGTCGCCCTCCGGCCATCTCTAAGCGCTGATGGAAGAGCGTGGGGGAGAGCGCTGATGGCGGTCGGGCCGATGGAAGAGGAAGGGGAGGAGACAGGGGTGAATGAGAGAGCGCTCTGCGTGCCTGGAAGAAATGGGGGAGAGCACTGACAGCGGCGCCGCCGATGGAAGAGGAAGGGGAAGAGACCGAGGGTGAATGCGAGAGCGCTCACCGCTAGGGATGTGAGAGAGCAACTTCCTTCGGCTTTACCAAGCCGGCGGTACTCTCACCAGATCGATGCAAGTGGTGGGCCGACCACACATAGCCACCCAACCAAACAACCGAGTTTTGGCCCCCATAATACAGCCCAACTAGATATGCAGCCTACCAAACAAAATCTCCATGGGGCCGAAAGTGGCTGGCCACCCAACCAAACATCGCCCCAAAGGCCGGCTGAGGCCAGGCTTGGGCTGGCCATGCATATCTTGGGGCCAGGCTTAGGCTTGTGCCCCATCCAATCACACCCATATCTCCATTTGGCTTACTTATACAAATTATCTGTCTGAATATTCTTGTTACTATCTTTCCACTGAATAATATCTTCAAACAAAATAATATCCGCTATTGAGATATCTTAGCAAAAGTATGTGTATCTGATATGGTAAATCTAGGGATAGCCCGAAGAACCTATTCGTCGCCCTCCGTTGGAGGCTCTGACTACTTTTATGGTTCTTCTTGCTTGCCTTGATTGATACAACTCCTCTCATTATATAGAGAGGTTGACTTGACCCCTAACACTAAACTCCCAATCTGGTACTATTATCCGCGCTAAAGATGACGCTACAGTACCCGCGCTACAGTACCGCAGGTACTGTTCACGGGCTGGGCCCTAGGCCTCCAGCCGACCCACTGGCCATAACACTTCACCACCCCTCGAAGACAGCTCGTCCTCGAGCTGGGATAAAGTGCAGAACAGCAGACACCTAACTCAGTGCAAACGTAACTTAAAACGACTCTGAAATAAGCCTTTTACGTCTCGACAATATTTCTTTATTTATAACTAAAAATAAATTTTGACCCTATCCACCATCAAGGGATGCAGGAGGACCCCAGTCTAACGCTTGAAGAAATAAAATTTCCTCCGGTCCTTGGGCTCGAAAGAACTGCTCACATCGATTAAACTGAAGGGCTTTGTAGCTTCGCATGATGACAGTAGATGCCGGTGTGGCCAACTCGATCTTCCAAGACGCTGGTGGCGTATAGGCTACACCTGGCGGCGATGAGAAGAGGGAGTTGATCTTGACGAAGGCGACTCGATACAAACCAAATGATATGGTAAATCTAGGGATAGCCCGAAGAACCTATTCGTCGCCCTCCCTTGGAGGCTCTGACTACTTTTAGGGTTCTTCTTGCTTGTCTTGATTGATACAACTCCTCTCATTATATAGAGAGGTTGACTTGACCCCTAACACTAAACTCCCAATCCGGTACTATTATCCGCACTAAAGACGACGCTACAGTACCCGCGCTACAGTACCCGCACGGGCTGGGCCCTAGGTCTCCAGCCGACCCACTGGCCATAACAGTATCTCAGCTGATATCCATCCTTCAGCTAGACGCTTAGTGATGTTAATCTTACACCCTTGTTGATTTTTTTGTTTATTTTGTACTAGCACGGTTGTCCAAAATGCATTGCAACTGTTATTTTTTTGGGATTGGTGTAGTTATTTAGTGTATGTGTATCTCTGAACCCTTTTTGAATAAGCATTGCCCAAATGGGAATGGGATGTATCAGAAGTTCACAACTGGGAGCAATCAAATTGCCAAATTGTGATATTTTCTTGATCACTTATAGCTGTCTAGTCTTTAAAGGTTGAACAGACATTTTGTTCTCTTTTTCTAGATTTGAAACAGTTTCTATAAAATTAATTGGTGTGCTTAATGGATTCTAATTCCATCTTGGTTTAAGGTGGTACCGTCGGATGAATCAGTTGAATTTGAGTTCCCTACATTCGAAAACTTGAGAAGCTTACTGGACAAATGTGATCTGAGTGACAATTTCCAGTTATTGGCCATATTTCTGCAAAAGTCTCCTAGTTATGAGAAACTCACTGTGCGTTGTTGCAAGGTATTTCATTGTCTTTCCACAGAAAAATGCTGCAACTCTTGCTCAATTTGTATTGACAATTACCCCCTTTGTAACTGACAAGAATCTTCTGTGATGCCAACAGTTCTCAACAGGTTCCTCCCAGTTTGTGAACCTGGTGGATCTCAAATGCGGGAAGCTGAAGTCTATTGAGATAATGTATGAAAATGGTGATAATAGCCATAAGCTGGTCAACATTCTGCTGGACATTTCAGAGAAAATTACGAAGAATATTATAACACTTACCAAAGTGTGAAGCGCTTATATATGAGCCTGACTGAATAGGGCGTAGGACTTCCTGTTTCCATCATCAGCTTGACTATCAGTATTATTTCCTGTTCTGTATTTAACTTGCTTGGTGCAATCAAAGGGGAAACATCTGCACCTGATCCATGTTTAGATGATTTTGGATGCTCCCCATGGTATTGATGGACCCTTGAGTCAGTATCCCTTTCTTGCACATACTTTGCTGTCCAGCAAGAATTGCGAACTGGATTATGCATCTATGCTGCTTGGAATAGAGCTTCAACTAGTACATCCCGGGGCCCTGTTTGCACTGGTTGGTGCTCCTGATTTGTCACCACTTGCTTTGGGTGCGAACATGGCCGTCATTTGGAATTATTTGCTGCTTCCCATGCTCTTCAATCATTTTCCTCTAATGCTTTTGTGATAAATGAAGCATCGCCTGCAGAATGTTTGCCAGCAGTGATCTCCAACTGAGGATTCTAACACCCCTTGCATCTCTGTTTATCGGACAACAATCGAGCAGGAATTGCTGTCCTCCGATCGCTGTGGAGACCAGCGGTTCTTGCCACCCAGCTTCGCCAGGCTCAGCATGACAGCCGCCGTCGGGTTAATCCTGATGGGTTCGTGAAGCACGCCACTCACGCCGGGGAAGATGATCACCCACCTGTCCTTGTTTGCTTGCCACTTTGACAGAGCTCTTCGTCACTTGCAAACGAAGGCTAGAGTAGGATCACACCTTCAATTCGATGCGTGCCGGCGTTCGGCATGCAGCTCGCTCACGCGCGCGAAGCGTCCACCAATGCCTGGCGATGCAACTCGCAGTGGCGTTGTGCAGCGCCTCGTCGGGGTTGTAGATGTAGGACGAACATGTGTGGCCGACCATGGCGTGGTCCCGCCCGTGGATTTTGAAGCCGAGGCGATCGCGCTGGATGAGGTCGACGGGGCTGCATGCTGCACCGTTTCTTTGGGCGGTGGTCTGGGATGGCGTCCAGCTCGAGATCCGATCTGTGGCGCCGCCGCTCTCCGCTCGATGGAGCTCCTCACGCGCTGATGAACTAGAAACAATTTTTGCGAACGAAGGGGGTCGAGGAAGGGGAACAACGGTGAGGCTTTGTTGGGTTCACGGGGATTAAAATCCCCAAGCTGAAATTTTCCACGCCGGGAATGGGTGAATCCCCTTGCTGTCACTTGTTACCTGTGGGAGTTTGATCCCTTTGGCCGATTATAATCCCTGCCCGTAAAGCTTTGTTCGGTTAAGCCCCGTGGGGTACGTATGAACCCTTTATCTATACTAAAAAGATCGAATTCTTTTGAAAACTTTTGCTGCCAACTAAAACCCCTATACCCTCACAATGGACCCACGTGGACCCACGTTGCAGAAAGAAAAAGAAAATATTGTAAAAGTTTTTTTTGACAGAGCGAAAAACCCCGTGTGAGTTCACCCCTAGCCCTTTTTTTTACCAGTGTTTTTTGTACCCACTTTTTTGAAAAAGAAAAAATATGAGTTTTTTTAAGGAATCAACGTCCTAGCCGGTAAAACCCCATCGGATCTTTTTTTAAAGGAAAAAAACGAGCTTTTTTCTAAACTGAAAAACAAGTTTTTTTTTAAGAATCAACGTCCGAACTGGTAAAACCTGCTCGCAGTTTTTTTGTCTATACACAATTATCCCGTATTGCCAATACACAATAAAATCACGGATCTCTGGATTTGAGAATACCTAAAGCTCTCTATAAATGTGAGTGCGAATATAAAATATTTTTAAAAGCACTTTGCATGACTACTATGTTTACCTTGGCCCACTCAAATGACATTGTTTTAATACCTATGTGTCATCAATAAACGTGCGTGCTGCACGTGAGTTCTCGCTGGTTTACGTATTAGTTACGGGATTCATCATGTCCCATACCTGCTTTTTTATACTTAACGCTGCATACTAGAATGAACTGCACACAGATGCAGCACAAATGAACCACGGCAGATGTAACAGTAGAGGCAGGGGCTTACACAGATAATGAAAGTGAGTACAATCACTAAACTTGCTGCTAAGCTATTACAGATTTCCATGAAGCCAACCGAGGAAGACCTCATTTAGCATATGTTCTGAAACTTGAAAGGTGTAAGCATCATCTAAACATGCAGCTCCACGCCCCCAATGCGCTTCAGGAAAAAAAAAGCCCAGGATCTGCCTCTTAAGTTGCACTTGAGAACAAAATGTCAGTTCCATATACATGATTAAAATGCGAAAATTTACCTTTACAATGTATCAACATGTGGTAGCCAAGAAACTTTGCAATTGGCAGGCAAACACTAGATGTGGAACCTAATTATTTCACAGCTCACAAAGTGAATTCTACAATACCCAGAATCCACATTTAGGAATATTTATTGCAAAGCTAAAAAGAAATTCATATAAAGCACAAGATTCATGACACTACCATGGTAGTATATAAGTGACTTGTCATCATCGACATCTGTTCCCTTTTTAGCAAAATATAAGTCAAATGGATGGAACATTGAGCCACATTAACCAGAACAGAAAAGTTGGTATTACTGGAATATTTAGATCTTATAGTTAGTATGCGAAAATTTTTGAACAGGTGCTGAGCCATGAACATGTTAAAGCCTTAGCAGCGTTGTTTGGATGGAATGCGCCTTCCAATGATGAAGTGCGTTCCATGGGGCTTATTGCCTTTGTGGTCTCCTCTTTTCTGTTAAGCAATGGCTCCTTGTAATGTTCTATTTTGGAATGTTAAAGGTCTTAACGATAGAGCACGCCGGGATTTGGTGTACCAAACCGTGGAATCCTGCCAGCCAGCTATAGTTTGCCTGCAGGAGACGAAGTTGGCCCATATTTCAGTGCATGATACGGTTTCTTTGCTAGGACAGGCTTTTCACTCTTTTGTTTACCTACCTGCTCAAGAAACAGGGGGGGAGGGGGGATTCTGATCGCTTGGAGAAATGATGTATTCACAGCTGATTGCCATCGGGTTCATCGCCACTCTGTATCAGTCAAGTTTCAAATAGATGGGGACCAGGCTTGGTGGTTCTCTGGGATTTATGGGCCTCACTTGGACAGTGAGAAACCTGCCTTCCTATAAGAACTTAGAGAGGTTCAGAACCATAGCAGCGGGCCGTGGATGCTAGCAGGGGACTTCAATATGATTTATTGTGCTGAAGATAAAAACAACGACAATGTGAACAGGGCTATGATGGGGAGGTTTCGTCGCTTTGTGAATGATATGGAACTTAAAGAGATTCCTCTAATGGGTCAGAAATATACATGGTCAAATGAGAGGGCTTCTCCTACTCTTGTTAAGCTGGACAGGGTGCTATGCACTGGGGATTGGGAAGACATTTTTCCTGAATGTGTATTGAACAGTCAGGCAACCGAGATGTCGGACCATTGCCCCCTTATTCTTGGTCTCCATGACGGGATTAAAGGCAAGAGGCGTTTCCACTTCGAGAGTTACTGGACGCAGCTTCTGGGGTTTCTGGATACAGTTACTAACTCTTGGAATGAACCTGTACAAAATGTCAGCCCTCTGGAACGTATCTCTGTCAAACTCAAAAGGTTGACGTGCGCATTGCAGTCTTGGAGTGCCAAGAAGGTGGGGCACATAAAGTCACAACTAGCACTTGCTCGGGAGGTGTTACACAGGCTTGAAATGGCACAGGACATGAGGCAGCTATCTGGGCAAGAGGAGTGGCTGAGAAAGGAATTGAAAAAAACATTGTCTGGGATTAGCTTCGTTTGAGAGGACTATTGCAAGACTACGTTCTCGTGTCAGATATCTTAAAGAAGGGGATGCAAATACTTCTTTCTTCCACAAGCAAGCGGCCTCCCGCAAACGGAAAAATTTTATACCAAAACTTGTTGAGGGGGACAGAGTAGCTACATCCCAGGAAGATAAGCAGCAGATTATGTATGATTTCTATGAGAATTTGATTGGCAAAGCTCCTGAACGATCAGTCTCCTTGAACCTGCAAAACTTTCATATGACAGGGATGAACCTGTCCTTTTTGGATAACCCAATCACAGAGGATGAGGTCTGGGCAACGATTAAGGAATTGCCAATGGACAGGGCTCCTGGTCCAGATGGCTATACGGGCAGATTTTTAAGGCATGCTGGTCAGTTATCAAAGCTGATGTCATGGCTGCAATAATCACCTTGCAGCAAGGAAATGCTACTGGTCTTGGCCTTCTTAATGCAGCTTATATCACTTTATTACCTAAGAAGGTGGATTCAACAATGGCCAAAGACTTCCGACCCATCAACTTAGTGCACAACTTTGCAAAGCTTGTAACCAAGATCCTCGCTACTCGTTTGGCACCTCATTTAAAATCCTTGGTGGCAACAACCCAGAGTGCATTTATTCAAGGTCGATGCATTCATGATAATTTCATTCTTGTTCAGCAAACTATGAAGGTTTTGCATCGGCATAAGGTAATAAGTTTATTCCTCAAATTGGACATCTCAAAGGCCTTTGATTCGGTATCCTGGTCTTTTCTCTTGGAAATCCTATCCCACTTGGGTTGTGGCATATCATGGTGTAACATGATTTCAAATCTTCTAGCTACATCCACTACTCGGATCTTGCTAAATGGAGAACCTGGTGATATCATTCACCATCGGAGAGGACTCTGGCAAGGGGATCCTTTATCCCCCCATGCTTTTTATCCTTGTCATGGATGTGCTTAATAGCCTAATAGTGAAAGCTGAGGAGGACGGGCTTCTGCAACCTTTATCTCGGAGAATATCTGGACAGCGGCTTTCTTTATATGTTGATGATGTAGCCTTGTTCATAAAGCCGGTTGATAGTGATCTTCATATTACAAAGGAAATCCTTAATGTTTTTGGTACAGCCAGCGGGTTGCATACCAACCTCTAGAAGAGCAGCATTGTTCCCATCCATTGTGAAGAGGTCTCCCTGTTGTTAGTAACAAGCACCCTCCCTTGCACTATGTCTGAATTTTCCTGCACATATTTAGGGCTGCCTTTATCCAACAAGAAATTGAGAAAAACAAATTTTTTGCCATGGATCGAAAAGGTAGCAGATAAACTTCCGGGATGGAAGGCTACCTTGTTGAACGGAGCCGGGAGAATCACTATGGTCAGGTTTGTGCTGTCCCCATTTATCTCCTAATAGCTATAAATGTTCCAAAATGGTTTACCAAAGCAATTGATAAAATTCGAAGAAGCTTTCTTTGGGAGGGGAAAGAACAAGCTAATGGAGGTTGTTGTTTGGTTGCCTGGGAGAAAGTCATGAGACCTTTGGATCTTGGGGGGACCGGGAATCATCAACCTAGAAATAATGGCATGGGCTCTTCAGGCAAGGTGGTAGTGGCACAAGAAATCTAATGTGGATCGACCTTGGACTGATTTGGATCTCCCCACACACTCGAATTCACTTGCCTTGTTCAGTATTGCTGTCAACACAGTGTTGGAAAATGGAAATAATACCCTGTTTTGGAAAGATAAATGGCTGCATGGGTGTTCAGTGGAAGATCTTGCTCCCGAAGTCTTTGCATGTGTGGCCTCTAGAATCCGTAACAGACAAACTGTAGCGGAGGCCTTGGACAATGACAAATGGGTTTCTGGAATAAAAAATGGGTTAACCTGGACCGGTATTGTTGAGTACTTGCAACTTTGGGACTGTGTGAGGGGCATCGAATTAAATGATCATGAAGATCGCCATATTTGGAAGCTAGAAGAAGGAGGCTGCTATTCCTCTAAATCAGCATACCAAGCTTACTTTCAAGGGTCAATAACATTTGAACCTTGGAAGAGAATCTGGAAATCATGGGCTCCAAATCAGTGCAAGGTTTTCCTATGGTTGGCCGTCCGAAACAGGTGCCGGACGGCTGACTGATTAGAGAAAAGAGGGTTGCTTCACCCAGTTCAATGCCCTCTGTGTGACCAACAAAATGAAAATGTACAACATCTCTTGGTAAATTGTGTAGTGGCGAGACAGGTGTGGTTCAATCTGTTAGCTCCTTTGAACCTTGGTGAGCACATTCCTAGACAGCGAGAGCGTGATTTTGCCGGCTGGTGGAGGAAACTCATGAAGAGGGTGCCCAAGGAGCAAAGGAAATGAGTTAACTCCCTAGTTATCCTGGGCTCATGGATGATTTGGAAGCATAGGAATGCCTTAGTGTTTGAGGGGGCTGCTCTCTCGGTCAATTCTATAATGAGGGAGCTCAAGGATGAACGCAGTCTATGGTGTCTGGCTGGAGCTAAGAGGCTGCAAGGCCAGGGCTTTGCTGGGCGACTTTAGTTTGGGGGTCTTAGGTGTTGGTCATGATCTGGTGCTCTTTTTGTGTTTAGACGGTCAAAGTGTTGTAATACTGTCTCTCATATCTATTACCGTATGAGAGATAGAGGATGTTGTATGGGAATTTTTTTCTTCTCTCTAATACAATGAAACACATCTCTTTTGCGTTTTCAAAAAAAAGATCTTATAGTTAAATGAAGAAAAGAGAAACTAACCACACAAATAGCACCGGAACCTATGGAAAATAATTATCTGTAGTCTATAGGATCAAATGCTACATCATTCCTGACATGCAGACTTTTCCTGACACATGCATTAGTTCATGCATATCTATAGCCTGTAGGATCAAAATCCAAGGAATACGCAGATCCTGAGGTAAAGTCCTATGCTCTTGTGTGAAATGAATATAGTGCATGTACACACAACAAAGACGCCGCTCATTTTGAAAAAAACTTGACCTGTATAAGAACCCAACATTTTTATTTTGAATGCACAAAGTTTCAATTATGTCCTCCTCACAATTGTACAGCAAGTAACAGAACTGCAACATGAAAATAACTCAAATTTTAGCACTGGTAAACTAAACAGGACCCTCCAGGATGCAACATGAAAATAATTCAAATTTCTTTGCCAGCGGGTAGTTGTATAATTTTACTGCCTATATACATATACATTATGCTGGAATACTAAACTGAACCCTCCAGGATGCATGCACTATGGTCGATACTGCATTCAGCCATGAGAAAAGAAACATCAACATGATGTGCTAAGGACCCAGAAAAAACAATATATTTGAACAGTATAACTGCTACATATATATCCGATCCATTTGCAGATTCACGACAATACATACATACCAGAAGTCCATAACAGTAACCACTAACCAAACAAACAAGGCCTAAACTAGATAACATTGCATTTCATTAAAATGGGGGAAAACAGAAAGGTTGTTTAACACTGGCAAGCGACTTTGTTTGTTTCAGAATTCTCCAGTTTCTTTGTCGTCTCTATGAAGAAAATGGATCGTAGTTGTGGTTGTGCACTAAACTTACAGTACTGATTATCTATCCCTTGAAACCAAAAGGATGTTGAGAGCTGCTACATCACCCTGCGTCCCTGCTTCAGTTATGTTACTGAGAGTATTCATGTTATGTTACAAACACCTGCATAATCGTTGTGTTAACCAGTTTTAGTAATGGTTACTTGATTTATGAAGCTACTAGTATTCAGTGATTTTACAGATCATTCTAGATGTTGCTAAATGCCTTTTTAGATTCTTCTACTATACTGCAGAGTCTGCAGGTACCGGTGTTGCTTGTCCAATAATACTGGCAACAATACCTGTGGTGTTTCTCGGGGAAATCTTAAATCATTATTATTTGTGAAACAATACTAGTCAGTGGCCGGAACATGTGGTGAATGTGTGAGAATCTTATCTCTCTGACTATATTTAGCGTGCTTTATTCAGCAAGAATCTCTAAAAACAAAAATAGGACTGATTCGATCAATCGCCCTCAGCAGTAGTCAAATTACTACACTTCCACACCGTCCCATCGTACACACGAATCCATCCAAGCTATTGATTCAAGAACGGGATACCAATCGATTGGCAGTAAACAAAGAACGCCAATGCAGTACATGGCGAATCAAGAACCGGATGAGACCTGGGACTGCGAATCAAGAACCCATACCAAAACCAAGAACCCTAGAACACAAGAGGGCAGGGGAAGGAAGAAGAGGAAGATGTGATTACCGAGAAGGGGGCATGAATGGGATGGAACTAGGGCTGGATATAATGCTCGAAACTCGTTAGCTCGCTTGGATCGCAGCCGGCTCGGCTCGGTTCGTTGCATATTTCTAACGAGCCGAGCAAGAGTTTCTGCTCGTTAGTATAACGAGCGAGTTCAAGCTGGCGTAGTTTTAGATGATGTATACTATATGCGTAAATGATAAAATATTATATGCGTAGTATAACTAGGCCAAATGATTTAGAAGCCCTAAAAGACTAATGAGTAAATTATTAATTAATAATAATATATGTATATTATATGCGTAGTTTTAGATCATGTTATAGTTATATTTTATTATTATAGTATGATAAAATATATTTTAAAGGTATTAAGACCATATAAATACTATATTTTTATATTATATATATTTTTATGGTAATTTTAAATTTAACTCTAGCTCGCGAACTTAACGAGCCATCTTATAAGCTTAATGAGCCAAGCCGAGCCAAGATTTTTGCTCGTTTTCTTAACGAGCTGAGCCGAGCTGGCTCGTTTGGCTAACGAGCTTGAACGAGCCGAGCTTGCTCGACATCCCCTAGATGGAACCGAGGGGGAGCGTCGATGCGTCGTGTCATCGTCGCGTCCAATTTCAGCCGCGCCAACACCGCTATCGCAGCGCCTTCGTGAGTTGCCTCCCCTTCGCCTCCGCGCCGTCGCCAGGCCGGAGTTGGTTCCACACCCGTCGAGTCGTGGAACGGTTCCTATGCCGGGATGACAGGGAAGCACCGGTATGGGCCGGGATACAAGCCACGTTGGGCTTAAACGAATGCAGATTTTTTTTTCGTGGGCTGGAGTCTAATACAGGCCGGGATGTTCCACGTTTGACCCCGGTCGACCCCGGCCTAACCGAACCAGATGGATCGTGGGGTGGGTTTGGGTTGGACACGGGTGGGCTGGGCACTTTCGAGACCCATGAAAAAATAATTAATTTGCTTTAGGATCCGTGGCGTAAATTAGAAAGGAAGCATCACAGCAGTTCCGTTTTCACTACTGTGAAAAGGCAAGTTATGTCTTTCATCAATCGACTAGAAAAGTTATACCTACAATCTTCTGCGGAAAACACACGGCGAAAACACAATAAAAAAGACACAGCTTGATACACACATGAAGCTTTGGCGGAGGGTAAGTTCTTTCGTGGCCAGCATTCCAAATTCCAGGATGATACCCCTAGGCGTGTCATTTGTGCTGCCCCTAGATGAAATTACGAGGAGATTTCCAAATTAATCAGGCTCAATAGTGGCAGGCGGAAAGGCGACAAACACACTAATCCAAATTAAATAGCACAATGATCCTTCTAGTAACTTGAAAATTGTAGAGAAAACACAATGGACAAGTGTTTCGGCGGCACCAGGCCATTCCGCAGGACATATGCTTATTGCCAAGATCATGGAGGAGGCGAGAACATGGCACATAGCCGGCACCAAGAGGCTTTGACAAATAATATATATATCTTGAGGGCTCGTGTCGGCCAAGCTGTACAACTCCGTTGCCCTTTAATGTTGTCCTATAGAGACCCATGTTTTCTCTAGTCTAGTTTCTAGACCAACAATTCCTCTTTTAGTTCTTCTTTGTCTCATTAGTTTTTTCTTCAAAAAGTTACCGAAGGTTATGCCATTTTCAATCTAATCATGGATGTTATGCTTGCCATACCTGTACTCCTTTTTCTATTAGTGTTTGTTGGGCAAGCCACTGTAAGTTTTTAATAAAATCTTTACTATTTTGTATGACAAATGGAATGATGTGTTTATTCTAATAAAATATATAAAGAATAATAGATATGAACTGAGAAGTCGTATATTATGATCAATGTTAATTGCAACTATGGTTAAAAGATACACTGTGCAAAAAAAAGATACACTGTGCAACAGTTATTCGTGTTCTTAGTATATATATACTTCTACATTTGCGGGGTTTAGTAAATGTTTCTCTCCTCTCGCGCTTTAACAAACTCGAGTAGAGATGATTGATCATTATCTTCGGGTCAAAAAAATAAAAATTAATCATTATCCACGTCTTCCGCGTCGGGCTCGTGCGACCGTGTGCGCATAGCATTTCGCTCCCACCCCCGATTGACACGCCGTCCGGCCGTCGCGACTCGTTTCTTCCCCCTCCTTCGCACGTCCCTCCCCTCCCTCTCCCCCTCCCTCTCCCGCTCCAAAACCCTACCAACCGCCACCGCCAGCCATGGCGCCGCCCCTCACCTGCGGTAAGCGACCCTCAAATCCTAGCCCCCTTTACGCGGGGGAACCCTAGCCCTAAACCCGGTCCCTCTCCTCCACCTGCGGGTCCAGGCGCGCCGAAGCGGCGGCTCCTCCAGGCGGCGGCCGACGGCGACCTCCAGCGCTTCAAGAGTACCTGCACGCGCCGTCCGTGGTGCTCGATTACGCGCTGATTTTTCGTTTTGCGGCTTGGGGGTTCCGAATTTTGTTAATCTGTGTCGCCCGCCGGCAGGGATAGCTAGCTTACTGGACGCTGGCAAGGGCCGCCTTGGGGCGACGGTGGCGGCCGTGAAGGATCGTTGTGCCGGGGCGCTGCACATCGCCGCTTTCCCCGGGAGGACGGCGCTGTGCGCCTACCTGGTCGAGGAGATTCACCAAGATGTCAACGCCGTCGACGAGTCAGGTGGTTTTCCCCTTCTATCCCTCCTCGGTTTAGAGATACGATCACCTCTCTAGAACAGTGATTGGTGGCATTTTCGGCTTGGGGTTGTGAAGTTTACTGTGGTGACATTATGAAAGCACCACAATTTCAGTGTAGTTGTTTTACTAATATGCATATGCATGTTTATTATGATTATGTGATGTGATGTGATGGATTGGCTGTTTGATTGTCTGTCTGTTTGTGGTGTGAAATGTGATTGTTTCTTTAGTTGCATCCATGAGCTTGAGGCTGGCTATCTGATTACATTGAGTTTCACCTGGTTTGCACAATGGCGAAGAATGATCATGCTTCTACCAATGTGGTTTCCCTATGCAATATTTCTAGTTTTCAGACTGTACTACTACCGTAGAAAATGGTTTGTAGATTGACCTCAAAGGATGTTTACAGCTTTAAGTAAACTCAGATTATGTGCGGCTTCTAATTCCTAAGTTTCCTATCCTCTGATATCTTGTGATTTGTGTTGAAATCGGGAAGAGAACTTGAGCTAATTGACTAATTCCTGCCAAAATGGCATGCATGTTCAGCCCTGGATACTTTTGAGAAATCGAAGGTTTAAACTTGGCAGTGGCTGTCTTTCAAATATATATCAATTATCTTGTTTGAGTTAATTTTAGAAGTTCACATGTTCCAGATGCTACTGTTGTGACAGTTGCATCAGTAGAAAGAGTATTTGATGCTAGCTTTAATCCACTTTTACCCCTGAAAATCCTGCCTATTATAAATAAGTCTTGTGTGTGCATGTATCTAGTAGTACTAGTATTGGTTAAGGGTGAAAATGGTAGGGATAATGTCCGTTCGTATTCGATTAGAGGGAGTCTATATCCGTTTGAATCCAAATCCGGACAGTTAGTATCTGCCACCGATCCGAATCCGAATAACAAAAGTTGGACATTTAAGATGTCGATATCCATTACTATCTTATCCGACACAAGTGGACACGATCCGTACCCGATTCGAATCCGAGAGAAAAAAACTATCTGTATTCGTATCCGTCAGTATCCGTTCGTATTCGATCTGTTTTCATCCCTGGTATTGGTGCATTTAATATGTTTTCAGCACCTATGTGTCTTTAGTTATGAGTCAAGGGGGTTGGTTGAAATTGTGCCATAGTGGCTATATATACCTGGGTACAATTTCAACCAACCCCCTTGACTCTTAACTAAAGACACATAGGTGCTGAAAAACATATTAAATGCACCAATACTAGTACTACTAGATACATGCACATACAAGACTTATTTCTAACAATCTATGGTTGAGAGAAATGGAAATCCTATTTGGGTTAACACTGCCAACTTGTTTGTCCATGCATCAGCTTGATTTCTATAAAATAACAATTCTAGCCCCCCTTTTTTTCTGTACGTGTACCCCCTACAAGTAACTGGCTTTTGTTTAAGCAGGCAATAATGGATTTCATTGCATCAGCAATGAATTCATCCATTCTTTCTTGCTGACTGATGTGTACAAGTACTATGGGTTTTAATGTTTTTAAGCATCTCACTTTGTGTTTCACATAAACATGCACATAGGGTGTTAGACTATTTTTCTCAGTTCTCTTTAATTTTTTGCCATGATCTTTTGGTGCTACCCGGCTGTAATTACCAGTGCACACTCCAATAAAAAGTGTCAGTGCCATGTGGCAGGATATGCTCGTATATGATGCTTGTGACATAAAATTCATGTCCTTTATGTACTCTGAGTATCCTATTGTATATAACAATTTTCTATGTATATTTTTGGTAACAGATGCATGTTTGGATAGCTTTTGGTTCTTGTATGAATTTCTATTTGGAATTTTAGCAATTTTATGTTGTTTCTTGTATGAGTTTCTTATGCAGTATACTTTTACTTTTGATGTTTCCGGTAGGAGAGACACCCCTGGTCTATGCAGTTCGTGGTGACACTGTGGACACCGTGCAGTATCTTCTTGATCATGGTGCTAATCCGGATAAGCCTGTTGGAAACGGATCTACCCCTCTCCATTTAGCAGCCGCAGGAGGTCTCTCCCTATGTATACTTATCTCTTTCCTATGTATGCGTGACAGTGCGACAGTATGTCTTCGAGTTCTTTCTTTCTTTGTTTAGAGTGATGTAATGAAATTTTGAACCAGATGATGGCATATACTTTGTAGGTAATAAGAAAGGAAATGGCCCTTATGGCTGTGGTTGCGCAAAGCTATAATAGTGTCATGTGAGTAGGAGAGATTTTCCTGACGAATGAGTTGTTTAATTGCTACCTTTAAACCTAAATAAATGCCATTATCAAGATATATGCATCATGAATTCTGTAATCTTCATCTAACAAAATTTGTCTGTGCTGTACAGACATTGAAGCATGTGTAATAATCCAACTAATAGCTTATTGTCCTGATGTTGAAGCATACTTATTTCACAAGTTTTTTTTCCCAGATCTGATGTTGAAGATGAAAAACATATTAACATGAATTCTGAACCTTTGAGGTAGATTAAGCACTAGAATATATTTTTCTCCCTCTGTCCATCATTATAAGGCATGCTTTTATATGAGGAAATCTTCAAGATTTTGACCATTAATTTCCCTTGAAATCAACATCCCCTAAAAATATTTTGAGTATGAATCCATTGATGCAAGTTTTGGAAGGCATATATTTTAACTAATTGTTGGTCAAACCTTACAAAGTTTCACCTTTTCTGTAAGGAGAGGAGTGGGAATTCCATGCTAATGCTCATTCATGCCATGCCATGCCATGTTTATATACACACGCCAGGCTGGATTTTAGGAGGGCAGGATAACATGCCTATTCGCCGAACCATTGTCCATTAGTGTACAGCTAAGGAGACAGCTAGGGGATCTACAACAATAAAGCTATGGTCGATGCTATTAAACCTATGGTTCATACTAGGATCCTGCCACCTGTTACCCAAGGAAGGTCAGCTGTTATTGTCCTGAATAGCAGCAACCGAGATTAACATTCCAACATTTTAGAATTAATGTAGAATGTACGCCTTTCATTGATGGGATGGGGGGGAGTATACCGTAGATGGAAGGAGCATTATGTAAATGTTTAGATACAGGAAGTATGAGCCCCCTATTTTCATGACAATTTATTGCCATGTGGATTTATGAATTGTTTAAACAGATTTTGTTGTAGATTCTCTCCACCCATTGAACTTACTCTGTCCAGTATGTCTTCCATGGAGAACCGGGTGCTATGAAATTCTTGTCTAGAGAAGCTGGTTTAATATTCGAAGTATGAAAAGGGTATGCGATATTTACTAGAAATCGTGCCAGACTAGTGTAGTTACCCCTGATGAAGAACCTCTGTCCTTTCATATGCTAACTTTTCCAATGTCCTTCGTTCCTTCCAAAAAAATAGATGTAATGATCTATTAAATAATTTTCTGGATACATAGTCCCCCTTCCAATGCTGAGCTCTTGACTTTGTTTGCTTGCCAGTGATAAATTGTTCGACAGAAATGCTAACAGAAGTCGCAGCAAAAGACCAGTTATGAAATAGTAACTCGGGGAATCCTTCCAATGAACCTATAAAAAAATTCGTTTTAAATGGTGCACATGTCCACAATAAAATGGCATTAGCAAGATTTCACTAAAAAGGAGAATGTAATAACAGCATCAGCAACACCAAATAACTTGTTGATATTCTGTATTATGCAAATAGCCTGCAGAATGCTCCAATAGTCCATATGCTATACTTGTATAATTATTAATTCGTAACATTCTGTATTCTAGTATTTCTGATTTTCTTTCCTGATCCAGGAAATTGTGAAATAGCAAAGCCTTACTCTTGAAAGGAGCTGATGTTCATTCATTTTGTGGTGGATCGACGCCACTGCATATGGCTGCTGCCTGTAAGCATGATGGTGTTATAAAGGTTTTGTTGGACCACCATGCAGATGTATGTCACATGCTTGTATATGCTTCCTTATATTAACAAGGTCCACTATTGATTACAAGTTCGTTTTTGTCCGGTAGATCGGACTACTTTTTCATTAAGATTGGTTAAAATGGTATTGCTCTGTGAGAAATGATTGCCAAAACTAACAAAAAATGATCCTGTTCAAATATCAAATACCGCTAACTTCCATTCTGTAAGGCACTGATTTTCCCGACCTTTCTTGTCAGTGTAACAAGGTTGTAAACAGTATATATACGCCTCTTATCGCAGCTCTCACTGCTTGTTCGCTGGAATGTGTGAAGCTTCTCGTTAAGGTATGGTGACATTCATCTCATGCCAAATTACTTGTTAGACATGTGCATGTGCTGTGCATGTACATGTGCATGTGCTGTGCATGTAGGGCAGGAGCCTGTGGGCTTGTAGGTCACGGCCAGCCCTAGATAGCTATTGGAGATATGAGAGAGATCGTATCTGGTCTTGTTTCCATAAGCCATACGATCTCCTCTCAACCCTATTTATATGTAATTCTATCTCCGATCAATGCAATCTACTATTCCACACAATATTCATTGCTTTCAGAACTTATCAAACTTGAAAACTGCAAGTAAAACATAGAGTGGCATGTTTGCAAAACTGTTCCTTCAGGAATAATGTTGTGGGAGTTACCCTTAGGAAAAAAATAATATTTCTCTTCCGATCCTGTAACCTCAAATAATAAAAAGGACTTATTTCTTAAATACCACGCCAGAAAAGGAAGGAGTAGAAATTTGCTTATATTAAGTGTATTTGCAACATTTTTTGTGTTAGGCTGGTGCTGATGTGAAGGGTATTGGTACTATAACCCCCTTTATATTTGCTGTCAAAAAAGAGCTTGACTGACTTCTACAAGTGCTTACTGGAGGCTGGTGCAGATCCTAATATTCGTGATGATGTAAGTTTTTACTTTTCACTTCGCTGCTATACACCATGTAGTTACGTTTTACACACATGGAAAATGTTAAATAGCTTTGTAAAACTTAGTAATCTAGGTAAATAACCTTTGCAAAACTTTTTACATACATGGCTAATAAGTAGAATTAGTAATCTAGGTTTTTGTTTTCCCCTCAAAGTCAATCTATGAAGTCCATGAATAGTTCCAAATTGACCTCATCAACCGTGAATTTTTTACTTTCTAATGCACAACTGATCCAGATGCATCATACTCAATGGTCTGATTATAGTCCAAATACATTGTGGATGTTGGCCTGTTGTTAGTATATATACTATTCATCTCTGGATTATATAATTCCATGTGAGATGATGCCAATGTCATGATGATACCCTATTTTCGGCATAGATTAAGTTTTTGGTTAATGTGGATAGATCTTTCTGTCATACTAAACAGATTATCCTTGTGAGAAGTCTTAGATTGATGTGAAAGTCTTAGATTGATTATAATGAATATGAGCTGTGATTTTCTACAGACTTCTCTTGGTAAAATGATATATAAGTGGCAGTTCGTTGAGAGATTTGAATTTAAGTGCTTTTTGTTAGTGTATATGAGAAGTGGCCCATGTGGCATTTGTATAAGGCCCATCTAGAGGCCCATGTACTAGAAGTATATTGCCCACCCTTCTAGGGTTTGAAGGAATACACAACAATTCTAGCATGGTATCAGTGATTTCTCCCTCCTTCCTCTTCTCTTAGCGCCGCCGCTGCCTGGCATGGCCAGCCGGCCGCCGCCGCCTCCCTTTCCTCCCTTCTCCTTCCTCCCTACCCTCTTCTACGCCGACGCTGCGCGCTCCCCTGCTCCCGCCGCGCGCACCCCTGCTCCTGCCGCCGCCGCTGCGTCGCGCGCGGCCGACGCGTAGGACCCGGCCCTTGGGCTGGCGGCCTAGGCGCCGCCGCAGCCGCCGCCCCCTCCTTCTCTCCCCTCCGCGGATCCCGCCGCCGCCGCCGCCAATGCCTTGCGCGCGGCGGATCTGAGCGCGGGGGCCGCGGGCGGCCTGGGCGCCGCCGCCGCTGCCCTGACCGCGGTTGGCCTGGACGCGCGCGACATGGGCGCCGGGGCTGCTCCACCTCCCTTCCCTGGCTCCCTCCTCACCGGATTGGATGCTCCTCCTGCCACGTTCTTCTGGGGCAAGCGGCCATTCGTCGACGCCACTGCAGATGCCGCTACCGATGGCGCCCTCGCTGCCGCTCTTGCGGGTGCCAAGACGAAGGCTGCCGCGACCCAGGAGCGGGTCCGCGCTGCAGCACTCGCATGGGAGCGCGAGCGTGCTGCTGCTGATGCTCTTGCACGACAGGTCGCCGAGGCGGAGCACTTTCTTGGCACCTCCTCTGACCAGCAGCCCGTTGCTCCCGTCGCCGAACACGTTGCTTCTTCCTCCCACCAGACGCCACGTCCTGGGCCCCGGCATGACTTGGCCGACCCCATGGTCGCCTACCTCCACCTCCAGGCCGTTGGGGTCCCGCACATCAAGAACTTGGTCTTCGTCTTCCTCGACTCCGAGTCCACCGCCTACGCCCGCTGGCGCGACCAGATCCTCCTCGTGCTGCGCCGCTACGCCCTCGACGACCACGTTCTCTTCGACACGTCGTTCGAGGTGCGAGACGTGGCGTGGCTGCGTCTCGACAACGTCGCCATGTCCTGGATCTTTGGGACCATCTCCCTAGATCTGCAGGACATGGTTCGAACTCCTGGCGGGACCGCGCGTCAGGCGTGGCTGGCGCTCGAGGGACAGTTCCTCGGCAACGCCGAGGCCCGTGCTCTCCGGCTCGACGCCTCCTTCCGCGCCTTCGAGCAGGGCGACCTCTCTGTGGGGGAGTTCTGTCGGCAGATGAAGAGCAAGGCTGATGCTCTTCGGGGCCTCGGATACCCGGTGCACGACCGAGTCTTGGTGCTCAATGTGCTGCGGGGTCTCAACAACACTTTTGAGCACCTGCGCACCTAGATCACCCGTCAGCGGCCCTTCCATACCTTCCAGGCGGTCCGGGACGACCTCGTCCTGGAGGAGATCACTCGGGGGGGGGGGGGGGGGGTCCTATGACCGGCTCATCGTCCTCGTCTACTTCCTCCAAGGCGCTCGTGGCTACACCACCGACCTCCTCCGCCTCGCCTTCCAGCTCCATCCTTGGCGCTCCCCCCCGGGCCGAGCAGGGGTAGGGGGAGGGGGGCGCGTGGTGAACGCCGTGGGGGCCGTGGTGGGGGTACTGGTGGTACTGCCCCTTGTGGTGCTGGTGCGGGGGGTGGGGGCCGTCGGGGCACATCGACTCAGGCTCCAGCTCCTACTCCCGCCCCTGCCCCTGGAGGTATGCCCTGGCCATCCTTCAGTAATCCATGGTCAGGGCGTATCTCGATGTGGCCCTTTCAGGGTCAAGGAGGGGGCCCTCGTCCTCAGTTCCAGCAGCCGCCAGCTATGTTCACTAGTGCTGGCCCCTCTGCGTCGCCCTGGACTCCACCCGCTCAGGCCTAGCCCAGGGAGTGGGATCAGGCTGCTTTGGCGCAGACCTTCAGCACCATGGGGCTGACACCGCCGGTCAGCACTGAGTGGATCGCCGACACTGGTGCTTCCCACCACACCACTCCGGATTCCGGTATACTCTCTTCTATTTGACCCCCACATCCCTCGTGTCCTTCCTCTATCATGGTCGGTGATGGGTCTTGTCTCCCTGTCACCTCTATGGGTTCTGCACCTGGTCCCTTTCATGTTTCCAATGTTCTTGTTGCCCCTCAAATGGTTCACAATCTTCTTTCCATTCGCCAATTTACAGTTGACAACTCTTGTTCTATCGAATTTGACACCTCTGGTCTTACTGTAAAGGACTTGGCTAGCCGGCGTCCGCTCCTCCGGTGTGACAGCACGGGGCCGCTTTACACCATTCGTCTTCCGACTTCCGCTGCTCCATCTTTGACTTCTTCGTCAATTGCATTGGTCGCCACTCCTTCCACTACCTGGCACCGCCGTCTTGGTCACCCTGGCCGTGATGTTTTGGCTCAACTCAGTCGTAGTGCAGCTGTCTCTTGTACTAGGACTGATGCTGAGCACCTCTGTCATGCGTGTCAGCTAGGTCGTCATGTTCGGCTTCCTTTTTCTTCTTCGTCTTCGCATGCGGTGCGTGCGTTTGATCTTGTTCATTGTGATTTGTGGACCTCCCCTGAACCAAGCATCTCTGGAAATAAATATTATCTTCTGGTGGTCGATGATTTCTCTCACTACTCTTGGACTTTTCCTTTACGTGCCAAGTCTGAGACGTTCCCTACCCTCCTCCACTTCTTTGCCTGGGTGTCCACTCAGTTCGGCCTCAACATTAAGGCCATCCAGTGCGATAACGGGCGTGAGTTTGATAACCACACCTCCCGATCTTTCTTTCTCTCCCAGGGTGTTCAGCTACGTATGTCTTGTCCGTACACTTCTTCCCAGAACGGCAAGGCTGAGCGAATGCTTCGCACGACGAACGACGTCATGCGCACCCTTCTGATCCAGGCCTCTCTGCCCCCGCGCTTCTGGGTCGAGAGTCTCCACACCGCCACCTACCTACTCAACCGTCTTCCCTCCACTGCTTGTCCTGCTCCCACTCCACACCACGCCCTCTTCGGTACCCCTCCGAGCTACGCTCACCTTCGTGTCTTCGGTTGTGCATGTTACCCTAACATCACCGCCACCGCTCGTCATAAGCTAGCGCCTCGCTCGACACGGTGTGTGTTCCTCGGTACTCTCCTGATCACAAGGGGTACCGTTGCTTCGACCTCACCTCTCGCCGGGTCCTCGTCTCCCGACATGTCGTCTTTGACGAGTCGGATTTCCCCTACTCCACCTCCTCCTCGCCCTCTCCTGATCCTGAGTTGGAGTCTATGTTTTCTGACCCGGTGCTTCAGCCACCTATTCCTTTGTTTCCCTCTCTTGCAGGTCTTCTCAGGGCCTCGGTAACCCCTGCGGCACCTTGCGTAACCCCGGTGCCCCCAGCCACACCGTGCGCGGCCCCGGCGCCCCCGGCCGCCCTGTGCGTGGCCCCGATGCCCCTTGGGCGCTTCGCTGAGCCGGTGCAGGCGTACCGACGTCGTTCGGTGCCCGCACCGGCGCCGGGCCCTCCGGCTCCAGGGCCCGGAGGCCCCCTCGCGTCTTCGAGCGCCGATCGATGGCTCAGTCTCCACCGCCGACTCCACCAGAGTCGTCGCCACCACCACCGCCTCGCTCTCGAGTCGAGCCCCCAGTGTACCACCCGCAGATCATCCATCGGGACCCCGGTCATATCCATCCGATGGTGACTCAGCGGGCAGCTGGGGTGCTTCCACCGGCGGCTCTCTCCGCGGTCGAGAGTGAGCCGCGGATCTCTCTGGTGCCCTCCTCTGTCCGTGACACGCTTGCGGATCCCAACTGGCGTCGTGCGATGGAAGAGGAGTACGAGGCTCTTCTTGTCAACTAGACGTGGGACCTTGTGCCGCGTTCGTCTGGTTGCAATGTGGTGACCGGCAAGTGGATCTGGACGCATAAGCGTCGGGCTGATGGTACTTTGGAGCGCTACAAGGCTCGCTGGGTACTTCGGGGTTTCACCTAGCGATCGGGTGTGGACTATGATGAGACTTTCAGTCCAGTGGTGAAGCCTGCTACCGTGCGCACGGTCCTCTCGATTGCTCTCGCTCGCTCGTGGCCGGTGCACCAGCTCGATGTGAAGAATGCCTTCCTCCATGGCACACTATCCGAGACTGTCTATTGCAGCCAGCCAGCGGGATTTGTGGACTCCAGTCGTCCGGATCTGGTCTGTCGGCTCAACAAGTCTCTGTATGGTCGAAAGCAGGCTCCTCGGGCTTGGTACTCCCGGTTTGCCACGTTCTTGGTAACCTTGGGGTTCACGGAGGCCAAGTCCGACACCTCTCTGTTCGTCTATCGACATGGGGATGAGACTGCTTATCTGCTGCTCTATGTTGATTATATTGTCCTCACAGCCTCGAGTCAGCAGTTACTTCGCCGCATCATCTCGTCCCTGCAGCATGAGTTCGCTATGAAGGACCTGGGTCAGCACCACCATTTCTTGGGGGTTACTGTGGAGACTCGTCCTTCTGGTCTCTTCCTTCACCAGCGGCAGTATGCTCTTGATATCCTGGAGCGGGCTGGCATGTCAGACTGCAAGCCTTGTTCTACTCCTGTTGATACTCAGTCGAAGCTGTTTGCGGATATGGGAGGTCCTGTGGCTGATCCTACTGCCTTCCGGAGTCTTGCTGGTGTTTTGCAGTACCTCACCTTCACTAGGCCGGACCTTGCTTATGCTGTTCAGCAGGTCTGCCTTCATATGCATGATCCCCGGGAGTCACGTCTTGCTGCGTTGAAGCGCCTTCTCCGCTATGTCCGTGGCACGGTTGACTTCGGGCTGGTCCTCCACCGGTCTCCCTCTACTAAGCTGGTTGACTACACCGACGCTGACTGGGCTGGATGCCCGGACACCCGCCGCTCTACTTCAGGCTATGCCGTCTTCGTAGGCGGCAACCTTGTCTCCTGGTCGTCCAAGCGGCAGCCGGTTGTCTCCCGCTCCAGTGCAGAGGCGGAGTACCGGGCTGTTGCTAACGGCGTGGCGGAGGCCTCCTGGCTTCGACAGCTCTTGGCTGAGCTCTACAGCCCGCTCGCCAAGAGCACGCTCGTCTACTGTGACAACGTCAGCGTCGTCTACCTCTCCACCAACCCTGTTCAACATCAGCGGACGAAGCATGTGGAGATCGACTTACACTTCGTTCGCGACCGGGTCGCTATCGGCGATGTTCAGGTCCTCCACGTTCCGACCACCTCCCAGTTTGCCGATATCTTCACCAAGGGTTTGCCCTCCTCGACCTTCTCAGAGTTTCGATCCAGCCTCAACGTAGCCGGTGGCTAGTTGTGGCTGCGGGGGCCCTGTGTGTGTTGTTGCTTTCTTTGTTGTCCAGTCTTGAACTCCGCTGCGCAGGTAGTTCAGACTGCGGGGGGTGTTAGTGTAGAGAAGCGGCCCATGTGGCATTTGTATAAGGCCCATCTAGAGGCCCATGTACTAGAAGTATATTGCCCACCCTTCTAGGGTTTGGAGGAATACACAGCAATTCTAGCACTTTTTATTGTATGGCTTGATAGCTTATCCATAAAGTCTTGCACCATCTTACCAGATATAAGTCTGATATCTCGAGTGATACTCTAAATAAGTCAAAAAAGGGTTATTCCTATAAAGTAGTGGTGTTCTAGAATGCTTGTAATTGAATAATCATATATTTGAATACATGGTTATCTGTATCTGCAATATGAAAATTATATAAACATCTCTTTTATTGTGTTATACAATATGTTGCAATAACCATTGATGATCATGGTTTTGTTATGGTATTTGTTTTTTTTCCAAAATAATTTTACCATTTTTATCCAGATGAAGTATATTACTGCTTTAAACTTCAGATTGTTTAATACAATATTCTAAAAACTCAACCTACGGGGGGGAGACAGCCCCCGAGCATTTTTGCTAAGAGAAGACCTCACGCAGGTCGAGAAAACCCCCGAATCCTTGCCCCACCCTTACACAGCGGCACCATTGTCGTGTGAGACGACCAACCACATGGGCTGGGCCTTAGACCTGTGCTTTGGCGTGGTGACAGACGAGGGGATTTTTTTTAACCCCAGACAGAAATTCGCTCCCATGGGGAGTCGAACCCAGGTCCTGAGGAGTGCTACTGAGGCCATCTAACCAGTCCAGCTACAGTATTCTAGATGACAATTTTTTATTTATATCACCCATATGGTCTGAATTTTTGCCAGAGAACCACTGCTTCTCATTCTTAGAGCAAAGTTGTGTTTTAGTGTTATGATGGACTTAGTTTTGCTTCCTGTCATAATTAGAATTCGTTGGCTGGAGTGATGAAAGAACAAGCAACTAGTAACTACAATAAGGAATACCGAGCGGTAGAGTGAAACTATAGAGTTAAAAAAGGTTTTAATCTGGTCTCTTCAGCGCCATATATCCAGTCTGTTTCGTTAGATTAACTGTGATGGTGATTTTGGTACAATGATAGTGAGTCCTTCTCAGTTCTTTGAGGCATTATCTTGTGAAGGTCAAAATCCTGGTAATATGTACTACTGTAAGATTTAACTGTATTCAAATTGAAGGTGTTTTATTTTCCAGTTTTCCCTTATATGGACTGCAGTACTAAATTTGTATATCTATTATCACACACCCTGTGTTTTTTTTTTGGGGCAGATCACACACCCTGTGTTCATGCTTCCTGGTTGCACTTGTTTTATTTTTGTTGTGTTTCTGCAAATGCTGTAAAATTCATATTTGTTTTCCCCTTAACAGTTTGGTTACCTTCCGATTGAAATTGATGCAAATGAGAACAGAAGGAAAGATGTTGAGATTCTACTTCCAATAACTTCACGTGTTCCATATGTGCATGATTGGAGTGTTGATGGGATACTAAGTTATGTGAAAACAATGCCATCGATGGAGGTACCGACTCGGGGCAGCATTGCAAATTTAGTTGCCTTTTGTTCCGTGTTAACATTGGTATGCAGCATGCTATATTGTGGAGGAACCTCTCCAAGGTGCTGATAGGTAGAAATGGCACAAAGTATTGAAGGAACCACTTCAACGTGTTGAGCTAGATATCGTTCTAGAGATGAAGATAGCCTTTAGGTTACTAGATCTAGTCCAAGATCTAAGGGTAAACCAGCATGTTCAATTGATAACTATAGTGGGTGCATCAAAAACATCTTACAAATTTGAGGACATTCCATAGGCTTCAATAGCCTTACACAACTAACATCCAACTTATATGACAGCACATTCTTGACAACTAGGTAACAACTCATATATAGCTAGCTTCAAGATACTTCTTGATCACACTATAGTGCAGAAACCAATTTTGCATCTAATTCTTGGAAGTTTTTAGATATGAGTTCACATTTTCATAATAGAAGAATGGGATTTAGTCTTCTAACTCTTCATAGCAAATTTTGTCACTTGAATTTTGATTAGCCATTTGAGATGTACCTCATCAATTGGATAACAATGGGCCAATGGCAGTATAGCACTTCCTATTCTATTGGTTCTTCCATGGATGTCCTTGACTTAAAAGTGAGCACCCAAAATATGTGTATCCTTGTCTATTCTTCTGAAAAGAATCAATACAATGTTCCATGTAGACATGTAGTGTGTAAAATAAGTAATTGATTATGCAACCATAATGATTGAAGTGAACCTATAAGATGCTTGGATCAGAAAATTTTCTTTTCTTTCCCAGAATCTTTTACTGCCATCAATTTCTGATGTTTAGTGTAGTTTGTAAAATAGTATTTATTGCGCAATCATAAAAATGATTGAAGCGAACCTATAAGATGCTTGGATCAGAAATATTTATTTTCTTTCTCAGAATCTTTTACTGTCGTCAATTAACTCATGTAACTATTATCACCTTACATTTCCTCTCAACATATGATTTATGTTGATGTTTCAGGATGACCCCATGTACAGAATGAAACCTGCTGATATCAAGTTAGAGGGAAGCAAGGCATACAAGAGAAAAGATTATGTTACTGCAGCGAAACTCTTCTTTATGGTATTATTGCATCATCTGTCTCAGCTTACTCTTAATCTGCTGATGTATATGTAAAGTTACAGCTAGTATGGTTTGTATTATTGTTTAGAATGATAGGTCACAGACTCACAGCCCTGTCCCATTTCCATTGGAACAAGTCTTTAGTAGTTTACAGCATAGAGTTTTCAACAGTCACAGAAGCCACCAGCTAAACCAGATGGCATAGCAATTCAGGCCTACAGTCTGGACTCTGGATACAGCCCCCCATCACTCACTACACCTGCCACATCAGCTTACCGGCATTGGCCAAGAAGCCGCGTGCCTGCCCACACAACTTCATTTCTGTTGATGTATCCTTCTCGTAGATAGGTGGACATCATCTCATGTTCTTCACCTTGCTTCACAGCACATTTATGTCTTGCCAACTCTGTTTCTGAAATGTAAGTTCATTCCTAGTTAGCCAAAGACACACATATAGACATGGCCAAAATCACATCTATTATTGCAAACTTTTCTGACTCAACCAGATACCATTAGCTTCCTCATATTTTCTTTAATATCATCCAACACAGAGCTATAGCAACAACATGCCCATAAAGAAGATGGTTAACACATCCATACTCTTTAAAAAATAGCAATGTGAAGGTTTCTCTACTTTTCTTCAAAGTACCCAGTCATGATTATTGTGAGAACCATAAAAACGCTATGAACTTAATTTTCCAAAGAGTAGAATATACTGGCTTAACTCCTCGAAAATTAACTGCTGCATATTATTACTGGGAATGGTAAACTCCATTACCAAACCGCCAGACTAAAGTGTCCATATCTGAATTAAGCTGAACACATAGTTTATATTGATTTCAATCTCTATTAAAGTTTAGTAATAGTTACAGTTCAAGCTGAGAATGGTTCAGGAACCGAACCAAATCCACACCCATCCATACTAATTTTAACATATTTACGAACCAATCCAATCTCACTCACTTAACATTCGAACCAAACCAATCCAAACCATTTAGCTTTTCTCTCCTAACCAAACCAAAATAATCGGTTTCAATCCAAATATTGAAACCGGTTTTCACTAACTACTCATAATAAGGATATGTCTTATGGTGTGGGCTCATATATTGATATAGCTTAACCAATTTGCACAGAGTAGCTAACTCTTATTCTGAAATATCTCCAACAAATTTCAGCCAAATTCGCTAAAATTTTATAGTGTGAACGTGATGTTTTAGTTTTAGGGTCCGACTTTTAACGCGGGGCCCACATGTAGATCTCATAACAAAATTTTGCACAAAGTAGCAGACCGTCGTTGAGAGTCATTTGCAACAAATTTCAGCCAAATTCGCTAAAAATTTATAGTGTGAACGCGATGTTTAAGTTTTAGGGTCCGGCTTCTAACGTGGGGCCCACATGTAGATCTCATCACATAATTTTGCACAAAGTAGACGACCGTTGTTTTGAGTCATTTGCAACAAATTTCAGCCAAATTCACTAAAATTTTATAGTGTGAACGCGAGGTTTAAGTTTTAGGGTCCGACTTTTGACGTGGGGCCCACGTGTGGATCTCATCACATAATTTTGCACAAAGTAGCCGACCATTGTTTTGAGTCATTTGCAATAAATTTCAGTCAAATTTGCTAAAATTTTAAAGTGTGAACGTGAGATTTAAGTTTTAGGGTCATGCTTTTGACGTGGGGCCCACATGTCGATCTCATCACATAATTTTGTACAAAATAGTCAACTGACATTTTGAGTCACTTACAACAAATTTTAATCAAATTCGCTAAAATTTCATAGTGTGAACGCAAGGCTTTGTTTTAGTCAAACTAATTCTGAACTGATCCAAACTGGTTTAAACCATTATATTTGTTAAACCAAACCAAACCATTACATATCTCAACCCATTATGCACCAAACCAGTTAATCCAATTAGAAAATCAAACCATAAACACCGGTCTCAACCCAAACCATTCTCAGCTTGAGTTACAGTGTATGTGCTGTCCTTTTGTTTGTTCCTTTCTGTTTAATTTATTTCTGGCTACTTTACTTTTTATGTATGGAAAATTAATAATGCTACTACTGCATGGGCTGTTGAAGGAAGTGATCACTGTTGTGATCAAGTACCAGTGCTACCAAGTTTTCTGCATTATTTACAAGATTGCGTTATGGAATACTTTTGCTTATATCATCACTGTTAGAAAACTTCGTTAGAATATCACACTATGGAATTACTACAAAATTTCAATTATAACTACAGCATCAAAGAGTATACTCCCTCTAGTCACAAATAAATGACTTTGTGTGGTTTTTCGAAATATAACATTGACCACAACTTCATAGCTTATATGTCAATATATTTTCCAAATTGTACTGTTGTTAAAGCGTTTCCATAAACAACTCCTGTATTAGAAATTTCATGTTGCCAATATCTTGATAGCTTTAGACATATTGGTGGTCAAACTTTTGAAAGTTTGATAGTATGGATTTGCTAAAGGACTGTTGTTAGCCAATTGAAGCCATGCTGTCATTACCATCGACTAACATGCATGGTTACCATCTCAACTATATTAGTTAATCCTAGCAGGGTGGATATGGCAATGGAGCTAGAGCTGATGTTGCTAGGAAGACGAAGGAGGTTGAACATCTGTTGGAAATGGAGGGAGTGGAGATAGATGGCAAGCTAACTAGTATTATTGATGATGAGATAGCTAGAATTAAAGCTGAAGCTGTGAGGTAATTGGAGGCTCTACAACCTACGTATTTGATTCTTTTTTACTCAAAGAAATGATCCTAACATTTATGCAATATTATGCACATCCTTTTGATAGGGAGGCCATCAATGAGTCAAACAAAAAAGAGACGATGGCGTCTGCTGTAACTGGTTTTCGCCTTGCACTGCTCACAGCTGCATCGTGCGGTGTTGGTTTTGTCATGGGAGTGGAATGGTTTGCAAAGGCTTTGTGTAGGGAATTTGCCAGGAGAAGGCTTGCTTAGTTAATTACCCTAGGGCTTGCAGGGGTGCACTCTGTTTATGGTATGTAAAACCTAGTAGTTAATCTTGCTCAAAGATTGTTGGCTAATTCTGGTATGCAAAACTTATTTATGTTGTCTAATAATTATCATGCTATACTATGCCTTTTGACATCTAGAATGTAACTCTTATTTGGTACTCAAACACCATGTTGATGTTCTATATATGGATGAGGTGCTATGTTTAAATACAACGGGTTAACCTGTTTTTGGTAACTAAAGCAGGTGTGTGGTGATTAACTGATTATCAATGTATGCTTCCTTGTGAGAATTTATGGAATAAATCGTGAGTTTGATAACCACACCTCCCGATCTTTCTTTCTCTCCCAGGGTGTTCAGCTACGTATGTCTTGTCCGTACACTTCTTCCCAGAACGGCAAGGCTGAGCGAATGCTTCGCACGACGAACGACGTCATGCGCACCCTTCTGATCCAGGCCTCTCTGCCCCCGCGCTTCTGGGTCGAGAGTCTCCACACCGCCACCTACCTACTCAACCGTCTTCCCTCCACTGCTTGTCCTGCTCCCACTCCACACCACGCCCTCTTCGGTACCCCTCCGAGCTACGCTCACCTTCGTGTCTTCGGTTGTGCATGTTACCCTAACATCACCGCCACCGCTCGTCATAAGCTAGCGCCTCGCTCGACACGGTGTGTGTTCCTCGGTACTCTCCTGATCACAAGGGGTACCGTTGCTTCGACCTCACCTCTCGCCGGGTCCTCGTCTCCCGACATGTCGTCTTTGACGAGTCGGATTTCCCCTACTCCACCTCCTCCTCGCCCTCTCCTGATCCTGAGTTGGAGTCTATGTTTTCTGACCCGGTGCTTCAGCCACCTATTCCTTTGTTTCCCTCTCTTGCAGGTCTTCTCAGGGCCTCGGTAACCCCTGCGGCACCTTGCGTAACCCCGGTGCCCCCAGCCACACCGTGCGCGGCCCCGGCGCCCCCGGCCGCCCTGTGCGTGGCCCCGATGCCCCTTGGGCGCTTCGCTGAGCCGGTGCAGGCGTACCGACGTCGTTCGGTGCCCGCACCGGCGCCGGGCCCTCCGGCTCCAGGGCCCGGAGGCCCCCTCGCGTCTTCGAGCGCCGATCGATGGCTCAGTCTCCACCGCCGACTCCACCAGAGTCGTCGCCACCACCACCGCCTCGCTCTCGAGTCGAGCCCCCAGTGTACCACCCGCAGATCATCCATCGGGACCCCGGTCATATCCATCCGATGGTGACTCAGCGGGCAGCTGGGGTGCTTCCACCGGCGGCTCTCTCCGCGGTCGAGAGTGAGCCGCGGATCTCTCTGGTGCCCTCCTCTGTCCGTGACACGCTTGCGGATCCCAACTGGCGTCGTGCGATGGAAGAGGAGTACGAGGCTCTTCTTGTCAACTAGACGTGGGACCTTGTGCCGCGTTCGTCTGGTTGCAATGTGGTGACCGGCAAGTGGATCTGGACGCATAAGCGTCGGGCTGATGGTACTTTGGAGCGCTACAAGGCTCGCTGGGTACTTCGGGGTTTCACCTAGCGATCGGGTGTGGACTATGATGAGACTTTCAGTCCAGTGGTGAAGCCTGCTACCGTGCGCACGGTCCTCTCGATTGCTCTCGCTCGCTCGTGGCCGGTGCACCAGCTCGATGTGAAGAATGCCTTCCTCCATGGCACACTATCCGAGACTGTCTATTGCAGCCAGCCAGCGGGATTTGTGGACTCCAGTCGTCCGGATCTGGTCTGTCGGCTCAACAAGTCTCTGTATGGTCGAAAGCAGGCTCCTCGGGCTTGGTACTCCCGGTTTGCCACGTTCTTGGTAACCTTGGGGTTCACGGAGGCCAAGTCCGACACCTCTCTGTTCGTCTATCGACATGGGGATGAGACTGCTTATCTGCTGCTCTATGTTGATTATATTGTCCTCACAGCCTCGAGTCAGCAGTTACTTCGCCGCATCATCTCGTCCCTGCAGCATGAGTTCGCTATGAAGGACCTGGGTCAGCACCACCATTTCTTGGGGGTTACTGTGGAGACTCGTCCTTCTGGTCTCTTCCTTCACCAGCGGCAGTATGCTCTTGATATCCTGGAGCGGGCTGGCATGTCAGACTGCAAGCCTTGTTCTACTCCTGTTGATACTCAGTCGAAGCTGTTTGCGGATATGGGAGGTCCTGTGGCTGATCCTACTGCCTTCCGGAGTCTTGCTGGTGTTTTGCAGTACCTCACCTTCACTAGGCCGGACCTTGCTTATGCTGTTCAGCAGGTCTGCCTTCATATGCATGATCCCCGGGAGTCACGTCTTGCTGCGTTGAAGCGCCTTCTCCGCTATGTCCGTGGCACGGTTGACTTCGGGCTGGTCCTCCACCGGTCTCCCTCTACTAAGCTGGTTGACTACACCGACGCTGACTGGGCTGGATGCCCGGACACCCGCCGCTCTACTTCAGGCTATGCCGTCTTCGTAGGCGGCAACCTTGTCTCCTGGTCGTCCAAGCGGCAGCCGGTTGTCTCCCGCTCCAGTGCAGAGGCGGAGTACCGGGCTGTTGCTAACGGCGTGGCGGAGGCCTCCTGGCTTCGACAGCTCTTGGCTGAGCTCTACAGCCCGCTCGCCAAGAGCACGCTCGTCTACTGTGACAACGTCAGCGTCGTCTACCTCTCCACCAACCCTGTTCAACATCAGCGGACGAAGCATGTGGAGATCGACTTACACTTCGTTCGCGACCGGGTCGCTATCGGCGATGTTCAGGTCCTCCACGTTCCGACCACCTCCCAGTTTGCCGATATCTTCACCAAGGGTTTGCCCTCCTCGACCTTCTCAGAGTTTCGATCCAGCCTCAACGTAGCCGGTGGCTAGTTGTGGCTGCGGGGGCCCTGTGTGTGTTGTTGCTTTCTTTGTTGTCCAGTCTTGAACTCCGCTGCGCAGGTAGTTCAGACTGCGGGGGGTGTTAGTGTAGAGAAGCGGCCCATGTGGCATTTGTATAAGGCCCATCTAGAGGCCCATGTACTAGAAGTATATTGCCCACCCTTCTAGGGTTTGGAGGAATACACAGCAATTCTAGCACTTTTTATTGTATGGCTTGATAGCTTATCCATAAAGTCTTGCACCATCTTACCAGATATAAGTCTGATATCTCGAGTGATACTCTAAATAAGTCAAAAAAGGGTTATTCCTATAAAGTAGTGGTGTTCTAGAATGCTTGTAATTGAATAATCATATATTTGAATACATGGTTATCTGTATCTGCAATATGAAAATTATATAAACATCTCTTTTATTGTGTTATACAATATGTTGCAATAACCATTGATGATCATGGTTTTGTTATGGTATTTGTTTTTTTTCCAAAATAATTTTACCATTTTTATCCAGATGAAGTATATTACTGCTTTAAACTTCAGATTGTTTAATACAATATTCTAAAAACTCAACCTACGGGGGGGAGACAGCCCCCGAGCATTTTTGCTAAGAGAAGACCTCACGCAGGTCGAGAAAACCCCCGAATCCTTGCCCCACCCTTACACAGCGGCACCATTGTCGTGTGAGACGACCAACCACATGGGCTGGGCCTTAGACCTGTGCTTTGGCGTGGTGACAGACGAGGGGATTTTTTTTAACCCCAGACAGAAATTCGCTCCCATGGGGAGTCGAACCCAGGTCCTGAGGAGTGCTACTGAGGCCATCTAACCAGTCCAGCTACAGTATTCTAGATGACAATTTTTTATTTATATCACCCATATGGTCTGAATTTTTGCCAGAGAACCACTGCTTCTCATTCTTAGAGCAAAGTTGTGTTTTAGTGTTATGATGGACTTAGTTTTGCTTCCTGTCATAATTAGAATTCGTTGGCTGGAGTGATGAAAGAACAAGCAACTAGTAACTACAATAAGGAATACCGAGCGGTAGAGTGAAACTATAGAGTTAAAAAAGGTTTTAATCTGGTCTCTTCAGCGCCATATATCCAGTCTGTTTCGTTAGATTAACTGTGATGGTGATTTTGGTACAATGATAGTGAGTCCTTCTCAGTTCTTTGAGGCATTATCTTGTGAAGGTCAAAATCCTGGTAATATGTACTACTGTAAGATTTAACTGTATTCAAATTGAAGGTGTTTTATTTTCCAGTTTTCCCTTATATGGACTGCAGTACTAAATTTGTATATCTATTATCACACACCCTGTGTTTTTTTTTTGGGGCAGATCACACACCCTGTGTTCATGCTTCCTGGTTGCACTTGTTTTATTTTTGTTGTGTTTCTGCAAATGCTGTAAAATTCATATTTGTTTTCCCCTTAACAGTTTGGTTACCTTCCGATTGAAATTGATGCAAATGAGAACAGAAGGAAAGATGTTGAGATTCTACTTCCAATAACTTCACGTGTTCCATATGTGCATGATTGGAGTGTTGATGGGATACTAAGTTATGTGAAAACAATGCCATCGATGGAGGTACCGACTCGGGGCAGCATTGCAAATTTAGTTGCCTTTTGTTCCGTGTTAACATTGGTATGCAGCATGCTATATTGTGGAGGAACCTCTCCAAGGTGCTGATAGGTAGAAATGGCACAAAGTATTGAAGGAACCACTTCAACGTGTTGAGCTAGATATCGTTCTAGAGATGAAGATAGCCTTTAGGTTACTAGATCTAGTCCAAGATCTAAGGGTAAACCAGCATGTTCAATTGATAACTATAGTGGGTGCATCAAAAACATCTTACAAATTTGAGGACATTCCATAGGCTTCAATAGCCTTACACAACTAACATCCAACTTATATGACAGCACATTCTTGACAACTAGGTAACAACTCATATATAGCTAGCTTCAAGATACTTCTTGATCACACTATAGTGCAGAAACCAATTTTGCATCTAATTCTTGGAAGTTTTTAGATATGAGTTCACATTTTCATAATAGAAGAATGGGATTTAGTCTTCTAACTCTTCATAGCAAATTTTGTCACTTGAATTTTGATTAGCCATTTGAGATGTACCTCATCAATTGGATAACAATGGGCCAATGGCAGTATAGCACTTCCTATTCTATTGGTTCTTCCATGGATGTCCTTGACTTAAAAGTGAGCACCCAAAATATGTGTATCCTTGTCTATTCTTCTGAAAAGAATCAATACAATGTTCCATGTAGACATGTAGTGTGTAAAATAAGTAATTGATTATGCAACCATAATGATTGAAGTGAACCTATAAGATGCTTGGATCAGAAAATTTTCTTTTCTTTCCCAGAATCTTTTACTGCCATCAATTTCTGATGTTTAGTGTAGTTTGTAAAATAGTATTTATTGCGCAATCATAAAAATGATTGAAGCGAACCTATAAGATGCTTGGATCAGAAATATTTATTTTCTTTCTCAGAATCTTTTACTGTCGTCAATTAACTCATGTAACTATTATCACCTTACATTTCCTCTCAACATATGATTTATGTTGATGTTTCAGGATGACCCCATGTACAGAATGAAACCTGCTGATATCAAGTTAGAGGGAAGCAAGGCATACAAGAGAAAAGATTATGTTACTGCAGCGAAACTCTTCTTTATGGTATTATTGCATCATCTGTCTCAGCTTACTCTTAATCTGCTGATGTATATGTAAAGTTACAGCTAGTATGGTTTGTATTATTGTTTAGAATGATAGGTCACAGACTCACAGCCCTGTCCCATTTCCATTGGAACAAGTCTTTAGTAGTTTACAGCATAGAGTTTTCAACAGTCACAGAAGCCACCAGCTAAACCAGATGGCATAGCAATTCAGGCCTACAGTCTGGACTCTGGATACAGCCCCCCATCACTCACTACACCTGCCACATCAGCTTACCGGCATTGGCCAAGAAGCCGCGTGCCTGCCCACACAACTTCATTTCTGTTGATGTATCCTTCTCGTAGATAGGTGGACATCATCTCATGTTCTTCACCTTGCTTCACAGCACATTTATGTCTTGCCAACTCTGTTTCTGAAATGTAAGTTCATTCCTAGTTAGCCAAAGACACACATATAGACATGGCCAAAATCACATCTATTATTGCAAACTTTTCTGACTCAACCAGATACCATTAGCTTCCTCATATTTTCTTTAATATCATCCAACACAGAGCTATAGCAACAACATGCCCATAAAGAAGATGGTTAACACATCCATACTCTTTAAAAAATAGCAATGTGAAGGTTTCTCTACTTTTCTTCAAAGTACCCAGTCATGATTATTGTGAGAACCATAAAAACGCTATGAACTTAATTTTCCAAAGAGTAGAATATACTGGCTTAACTCCTCGAAAATTAACTGCTGCATATTATTACTGGGAATGGTAAACTCCATTACCAAACCGCCAGACTAAAGTGTCCATATCTGAATTAAGCTGAACACATAGTTTATATTGATTTCAATCTCTATTAAAGTTTAGTAATAGTTACAGTTCAAGCTGAGAATGGTTCAGGAACCGAACCAAATCCACACCCATCCATACTAATTTTAACATATTTACGAACCAATCCAATCTCACTCACTTAACATTCGAACCAAACCAATCCAAACCATTTAGCTTTTCTCTCCTAACCAAACCAAAATAATCGGTTTCAATCCAAATATTGAAACCGGTTTTCACTAACTACTCATAATAAGGATATGTCTTATGGTGTGGGCTCATATATTGATATAGCTTAACCAATTTGCACAGAGTAGCTAACTCTTATTCTGAAATATCTCCAACAAATTTCAGCCAAATTCGCTAAAATTTTATAGTGTGAACGTGATGTTTTAGTTTTAGGGTCCGACTTTTAACGCGGGGCCCACATGTAGATCTCATAACAAAATTTTGCACAAAGTAGCAGACCGTCGTTGAGAGTCATTTGCAACAAATTTCAGCCAAATTCGCTAAAAATTTATAGTGTGAACGCGATGTTTAAGTTTTAGGGTCCGGCTTCTAACGTGGGGCCCACATGTAGATCTCATCACATAATTTTGCACAAAGTAGACGACCGTTGTTTTGAGTCATTTGCAACAAATTTCAGCCAAATTCACTAAAATTTTATAGTGTGAACGCGAGGTTTAAGTTTTAGGGTCCGACTTTTGACGTGGGGCCCACGTGTGGATCTCATCACATAATTTTGCACAAAGTAGCCGACCATTGTTTTGAGTCATTTGCAATAAATTTCAGTCAAATTTGCTAAAATTTTAAAGTGTGAACGTGAGATTTAAGTTTTAGGGTCATGCTTTTGACGTGGGGCCCACATGTCGATCTCATCACATAATTTTGTACAAAATAGTCAACTGACATTTTGAGTCACTTACAACAAATTTTAATCAAATTCGCTAAAATTTCATAGTGTGAACGCAAGGCTTTGTTTTAGTCAAACTAATTCTAAACTGATCCAAACTGGTTTAAACCATTATATTTGTTAAACCAAACCAAACCATTACATATCTCAACCCATTATGCACCAAACCAGTTAATCCAATTAGAAAATCAAACCATAAACACCGGTCTCAACCCAAACCATTCTCAGCTTGAGTTACAGTGTATGTGCTGTCCTTTTGTTTGTTCCTTTCTGTTTAATTTATTTCTGGCTACTTTACTTTTTATGTATGGAAAATTAATAATGCTACTACTGCATGGGCTGTTGAAGGAAGTGATCACTGTTGTGATCAAGTACCAGTGCTACCAAGTTTTCTGCATTATTTACAAGATTGCGTTATGGAATACTTTTGCTTATATCATCACTGTTAGAAAACTTCGTTAGAATATCACACTATGGAATTACTACAAAATTTCAATTATAACTACAGCATCAAAGAGTATACTCCCTCTAGTCACAAATAAATGACTTTGTGTGGTTTTTCGAAATATAACATTGACCACAACTTCATAGCTTATATGTCAATATATGTTCCAAATTGTACTGTTGTTAAAGCGTTTCCATAAACAACTCCTGTATTAGAAATTTCATGTTGCCAATATCTTGATAGCTTTAGACATATTGGTGGTCAAACTTTTGAAAGTTTGATAGTATGGATTTGCTAAAGGACTGTTGTTAGCCAATTGAAGCCATGCTGTCATTACCATCGACTAACATGCATGGTTACCATCTCAACTATATTAGTTAATCCTAGCAGGGTGGATATGGCAATGGAGCTAGAGCTGATGTTGCTAGGAAGACGAAGGAGGTTGAACATCTGTTGGAAATGGAGGGAGTGGAGATAGATGGCAAGCTAACTAGTATTATTGATGATGAGATAGCTAGAATTAAAGCTGAAGCTGTGAGGTAATTGGAGGCTCTACAACCTACGTATTTGATTCTTTTTTACTCAAAGAAATGATCCTAACATTTATGCAATATTATGCACATCCTTTTGATAGGGAGGCCATCAATGAGTCAAACAAAAAAGAGACGATGGCGTCTGCTGTAACTGGTTTTCGCCTTGCACTGCTCACAGCTGCATCGTGCGGTGTTGGTTTTGTCATGGGAGTGGAATGGTTTGCAAAGGCTTTGTGTAGGGAATTTGCCAGGAGAAGGCTTGCTTAGTTAATTACCCTAGGGCTTGCAGGGGTGCACTCTGTTTATGGTATGTAAAACCTAGTAGTTAATCTTGCTCAAAGATTGTTGGCTAATTCTGGTATGCAAAACTTATTTATGTTGTCTAATAATTATCATGCTATACTATGCCTTTTGACATCTAGAATGTAACTCTTATTTGGTACTCAAACACCATGTTGATGTTCTATATATGGATGAGGTGCTATGTTTAAATACAGCGGGTTAACCTGTTTTTGGTAACTAAAGCAGGTGTGTGGTGATTAACTGATTATCAATGTATGCTTCCTTGTGAGAATTTATGGAATAAATCATGTTATGACACCTAATCGAAACTTAGGATTTGTGGCATAACTTTAGTAAATTGTTTACAGAACTCGTATATACATAATCACTGTTTGTCATATATTGGAATTTCCGGCCTTGGCCCCTGGGCACTTTTCTCCCTGTTGGTCTTCAATTTGGTATCAGCATTTGTTGCTCTTCAGGCTCAGGAGCAATTTGGATGTGGTTAGCAGTTTTTTACTTGATGACTGAGTTTGACAGATTATGTGGCATGCATGGTTGTTTGGAGTTGATGGATCTCTAACATTTTATACTCCTGATAAAGATTTCACTTGTACATACGAAGTACCGAGGAAACAAATTGTACCACATATAAATAAACTAGAAAATGCGAGTATGCTAAAGCATGAAATGCGTGAGTATCTGAAGTAACTAGGATGGAAGGCGCGCTACGCTGCGCCTGTTTCTGCTGTGCGACAAACAATTGGCCAATACTTTACAAAGGAAGAAAGGAAAACAGTCTTTCATGTTAAATTGGCATGTTAGTAAAAAAAGCAAGGCCGACCTCATTTTTTCAGTGGAATGGCTCTATACAACTCATTTTCAGTGGTTAAGCTACTAAAAAAATATTTCGCAATAAATTTAATGCAGCACTGAAAATTACATTTTGACCATTTTTTTGGAAAGCTTAGCTGCATGAATTGTTGCCTTGAATTCCAACGATCATCTATTAAATTTATTGATAGATCATCTCATTCTCATCATGTGACATCATATGCTACATAAATGGAAGTACCTTCAGGTGTGATTTCACATGGACTTGGGAGTTTGTAAAATAAGGACATGAGCAAGATTAAAATTGTACACACCAAATTGAAGAATCCATTTAGTATGTTGAATCCTTACGGATAAGTTAGTCATAGATTGCAGGACCGATATGTCAAAATGTAGCCTCAAAATGATTGGCAGGTAAACCTGTGCAAGATGTTTAATATCATCACTTTTAGGAAGCTATTGCACTCTGTTAGACTATGATGATGCTTTAGCTGATAAAAGGGTAGCCGATAGAAACATCTTACATGTAAGGCATTCTGCAAAAGATCTTACAACCTCTGAAAATACCAATGCATATAGAATTTCTGCTCAGATCTATCAAAATTGATATATTTCTTTATGATAATAGAAGAGAAATCTGGAAACTGATATATTGTGGATGTTGCTCCATGGCGCATCCAAGACCTATCTTTTAAATATGTTAGAGGGAGGAAATCATAAAAAAGGAATAGTATGGTCCTATATTCTTGCAGCTAAGGTGCAGTTTCAGCAGCCCTGTGAAACAGGTATCTGTTAGGTGCCATATTTACGAATAAATATCAGATAGAAACAACCATATAAAGTGGGAAACCAAATTCAGATACTCTGTAAATAAGAGACTAAGACAGAGGCTTCCTGATTGCCACTCTCGATCCTATGCAACAACTGCTCAGCTGGCCGTAAGGTCGATAAATATTCAGATCCACAGAGCTTCAATTTTACTGAATATGCATGCCATGAGAAACTCAATTGATAAAATAGTGTAGTTTAGTAAATAGGCATTGCAATTTCACAATTGTTAACATCCATCATTGCTATGCCACCTGAATATTGAGATCTTAAGGCTGTGAGGAAAAAATTCTTATCTGTGACTAACCATCAGGAATTTTAAATTTGAGACCAGATGGTACTGGCTATGTTCCAAAAAAAGGTAGCAAGCATGTAGTAAAGCTGACTATAACATAGCAGTCACTGGAAAAGGAACAATTGCAGGAAGTGAAAGGTAATGTAAACCACCACTGACTAAATCAAGGTCTAGCAAGCTCTTGAAACAATATTATTCAACAATTTATATGCTTGACAAATCAAAGATAGTTTTGAGATCACCTAAATGCTGAGATGCATCACACAAGATATCCTCATGCTATTAGCTGCCAAAGAGGCATAGCTGTGCAGATTGGATGGCAAAAAACTGACAGAGTAACTCTCCTGTGTTACCTTTGGCGCAAAAAAACCTGCAAAAATAGATATGGTTAGACCAATATGATACAAAAGAGAATAATGCACAACCCTATGTGTACATACGTTTGGGTGCACATATAGCCAGGATTTTATCCCCTTCCAAGGATTCAAATGAACAATATTCGCACACATACGTGATTCAGTTGGTAGCCAGCACTGTAATTTACATATGAAGAATTGCCATGGTAAAATAAACAAACAATATGGATACATAGAAATTAGAGTATGGGCTTCTCAAGAATTGATAAGGCCAAATTAGAAAGGGGAAGGCTATATGAAGCTGCATCTAACTTTAGATTGAACTTGTTCAGCTAGTAAGTGCATAAGCTCGTGAATGATACTGTAATCCTAAATTTGGACCTTTAGCACCAATTGGCAGCAATAATTTTTCAACCATGGCACAACAAAACTTCGGACATCTTTCCACGTATAGCTAGTTTGCCAGTTCAACCACTTCAATACTTGTGTTAAGCTTTGCTACTTTGCAGTCCCATGAAAAATTAGTGCAGGCAGCAATGTTAATCCATAATGTGTACTACTGCACAGTAAGCATTTTTGTTAAATAACAAACTGTACAATTCGAAAGTAAATTTTACATGAACAAATTCTGTAGCCATTCATCCTCATAGTCAGATTTCATAATTTGGCAGAAACTTTCAGCACCATGAACTCATCAATTCGGCAAGCAGGATCCTCACAAAGGGAGCAAAATTGCAGAAACATTGACCAATGTATCGTTATCTTGCCCATGACACAATCCATGTGAACAAGAGAAAATATTCTTCATATTTGAGAGGGAAAATAGGAAAGGAAGAAATCATAACAGCAGCTTTTTACTCGTTTTCTTCCCACAAAATTGCATATATCCTGCCAAGATGCAGCTCTGGCACGGAGAAGAACACGAAGAGAGAGGGAAGAGAAGAAAAGATAGACAGACACGCGGAGCAAAACATGGGATAGAAGGAGGCAGACTTGGCTGCTACCATACCATAACAAATTTGGGGAGAAATCTGTAGAGAGAGAGAGAGAGAGAGAGAGAGAGAGAGAGAGAGAGAGAGAGAGAGAGAGAGAGATTCTTTACCTGGTTTGGGGAAGATGATCCAGAGCGTGGCCATAGACGGAGGGGTGCAGCCTTCTGTCTAGCTGAGACGACGGTGAGGGCATGGTTGTAACCCGGATCCGTGGCACACATCTTGGCAGCGGAGAAGGCAGAGCAAGTAATATCACTGGAGGGGAGCTGGCGGCGATGAATCCGCTGAGCAAGGGCATCCTGGCACTCTGGCAGTGCCATTGATGCCACCGGAGGCTGATGGGGAGTCGTATCTCATAGAGAAGAGGGAAGTGGCCAGCGAGGCGCCCACGCCAACACACTCTCACTCGCGGCGCCGGTGAAAGGCGCGCCGCCCAGGTTGGCCTGCCGTGCTGCTATGCCACTCCGCTCCATCCGCATGTGCCACACACAAATCCGCGTGCCTCCGTTGACACCCAAAATTGGCAGTTGCCTATCAGGCCGAGGGCAACCGGTCGGACCGGTTCTAGGAAACGGTCAGACCGGTTTTACTGTAGCCGATCTGGCAACGGCCAAACCAGTCTGACCGGTTTCTCTATCCGGTCCGACCGGTTTCTCCCGTGTTGGAGGTTCAGGACTTTAGAGTTTTATCCCATATTGTAAACCGACCTAAAGGGGTACGACTTCCCCACCCTATAAATATAAAGGGTCATGGCCGATTGAGAAAGAATCCAATCGAATCAAACATTACTTTACCCTTTATCTCAAACCCTAATCTCTTCCAACCTCCATGCTACTCGTCCGCTGATCTCCACGATCAGGGATGACGTCCTAAGGCTCGCTGGTCGACCTAGGGCACGACGGCGACGTTCACACCCTGACGGGGTCCCTCCCGGGTGAGAGCTTCGACGGTCTTTGCTAGTTTGCTCGTAAACTGGTCGTTCTTCGCCACGTAAGTGCGTTGGTTATCTCTTTGCTGGTTTGCTCGTAAACCTTGCCGTCTTCCAACACATAAGCTTGGTAGTTACCCTCACGAACAGTCGATTCTAGCGAAACCCTAGAAACCGGTCAGACCGGTTAAGGAAACCGGTCAGACCGGTTCGTGCGAACTTGCTGCTCTTCAGTTCGTTTCAAGTACTCTCGTGTGTTGACCGAGATTTGCGTCAACAGCCTCCATCCAAGCCCCATCAGTACGACCTTGGATCCCAGTGGCGGCGGATGAATCGAATTGCATCTCGCGTAGTCCTCCACCGCACAATCCACGCACCATGAGTTTTGTCCATGTCGACGCACAGCCAGAGTTCTCGGAGGTATGAAGGGAGGCCGGCGGCGGCGAGAGGAATGGATACGGAGACATCGCCGCCGGTATATACTTTCTTTGCGAAGGACACGGAGACGCTGAGGGTGAGGAGGCGAGGACGGGAAGGTTGAACTTGAACCAGCCAGAGGAAGACGATTTCGTCCTCAGGCTAGCTAGGCCCACATGTAGGACGCCACATTTTTTTTGACACGCAGGACGCCGCTTTGGGTGGAGCAAAAGCGCCCCCAAACGCGCAGGCCTCCCGCGTACACCGACGCGAGGTGCCGATGGCCGCCAGCGAGGCGTGGAGGCCACGCGGCGACGAAGCACGCGGCGAGACCTGGATGGGCTGGGACTTCTTCATCAAGGGGAAGAGGTTATTACAGTGCTGGGAGCTCTTTACTTTCTACGAGGCATATCTGGTCCAACTGTCGCAGTCCAAGCGTAGCCAGACCTCACAATTCACATACATGACAACAAAATGAAGCTGGTTTGTAACGCGAAGAGATGACAAACGGACTATCCCTCGATTTCTGACTCGTCCCATCTTATGTAATCGAATGTTTCCCTCACTACTAGAGACTGAGTGCATGTGTAGCACACACGAATTTAAAAAAATATAGTATACATAAAATTTATATTCCTGAAAAGAATTTTTTTCCAAGAAACAAAGCTGCAACAGGTAGACGACGCCTGGCACGGTTCCTGGGAGCATAAAAACTCAACAGCTTCTCATTCAAGCCGTCCACCGGCACCAGAGGAGGCATCCTAGTCCTTTGGAATGACGCCCACTTGAACCCGCACAACTTCCGCATCGGGAGATATTCCATTACAGCAACAGTGACATCACTCGACAACCCTGAGCCTTTCCTGGTATATGGCCCAACAAGATGCCCTAAAAAGGAGGCTTTTCTCCAACAACTAAGAAAACTAAAACCACGAGATGACACCAAATGGCTGCTCCTAGGGGACTTCAATGTTATCTATAGAGCGCAAGATAAGAACAACCGTAATCTAAACCTACGGCTCATTAGGCGTTTCCGCGCAGCTCTAAATTTCTGCGAGCTTAAAGAAATCCACCTGCAGAACCGAAAGTACACGTGGAGAAACGAACGGCGCTCGCCCACCCTGGTCAGATTAGACCGAAAGTACACGTGGAGAAACGAACGGCGCTCGCCCACCCTGGTCAGATTAGACCGCTTCTTCAGCAATCAGAGTTGGGATCTCACATATAATGACCACGCCCTACATGCCCTCTCATCCTCGCACTCGGACCACTGTCCGCTTCTACTGGCCAGAATGACCGGGCCGCGCAGACCGGCCACCTTTAAATTCGAGAACTTCTGGACCGAACTACCACGATTTTAGGAGGTTGTCCGTCTCACATGGGCAGCCCCAACTACGCACACTGAGCCTTTTCACAGGCTAGGGCATAAGATGTTCGTGACTGGCTGAGCGCTCAGATCCTGGAGCAGGACCCTACTAGCGGACGCCAAGCTCAAAATGCTCATGGCTCAAGAAGTCATCCATCAATTCGACGTCGCACAAGAACAGAGACAACTAACCGAAGAGGAATATAAATTACGGTTGATGCTCAAGAAGCGCATACTGGGGTCGGTGGCAGTTGAAAAGGCAAGAAAGAAGCAGTGCTCGCGAATAACACAGCTGCGGGAAGGCGACGCAAATACAAAGTACTTCCACCTAAAAGCAAATGCGAGGCGGCTGTAGAACGGGACGACATGTGCCATATCACACCCGGACAAGCAGGACATCGTCAACATGCACTTCTCCGGCGTCATGGCACCGCCGCCGGAGCGCGCGACCGACCTCAACTGGGATCTGCTGCGCCCGCTGCTGCCGGCGCCGAACCTCTCTGTGCTTGATGCGCCAAAAACGGAGCACGAGGTCCTGGCAGCGATATCGCAACTGCTAGCTGATAAGGCCCCAGGGCCGTGTTGGATATGTTCCAAATTCATATCCACGATATAGGCCAGGCTTGGGCCAGAGCGAATCGGAGGCCCATTGTGCTGTGGTTTCTCTCAGGAGTGCACAGTTTAGTCCCATATTGGCAACGCAACCAAGCACAGGGACGTGAGCCGCCTATATATATGTAAGACCTATGTAGACGGTAGGGTAAGACAAGATAAGGCAAGACAAATAAGTCATGTATCATCCCTATTTGTAAACTCTCTTAAATAGTGATTGTCTTCCGTGGTTTTTTCCCGCAAGGGTTTTTCCACGTTAAATCGTGTCTCGTGTTCGATCTTGTTTTACGCATTATTTGCTAACAAGTTGTATCAGAGCTGGACACGAGATTGTTAGAAAAAAAAATTAGGGTTTCGTCCCTGTTTATCACGTGCCGCCAGCCGGATCAATTTGTGATTGGCTACCTCGTACAAGACTCGTCGACGTGGAGTTTAAGACGGAATCTGTTTCCGTATTTGCCAGAGGCTGTAGACCAATCCACGACAAGCTACCAGAAGATTTTCTCAGCTTTGCTGAACGTACACGGAGTTGTACACAAGACTGCAGGTTATTGCTAGGTTTACACAGTAACATACCTAGATTATTACTGCAGATTATTTTCTTCTGGTTATTTCTTTCACATGGATTCTATGAAGTATGATATTCCGCTGCTGAGATATATTGAGATTTGAGGAGATATTGGGATTATTATTTGATCACTTTTGAGTTTATTCTTCTTGATGTTTTGACAACATCGTTCATGTCAGCCTAGTGGTTTCCTTTACTCCTATGAAGTTGGTTAATTAAAAGTGAAGGTTTTGCTCCGAATTGAGTTCGAGGTGGAGGATTCTAAGCGCAACAGAGGAAGTTTTGTTTGACTAGATACTACAATATTTTGTATTGCGGGAGCAGTACGTTTATTACTGTCTTTGCTCGTGTTGAGGGATCTAGTTCAAAGTTACTGCATAGATACTACAACGTTTTGTACTAGCATTCAGTACGTTTGTTGTTCAAGGTGGAGACGTCCGCTCAGGTCTATTGCAGAAGTTTATACCGTTGGTTGCACATTTATGCCTACATCTGAACCGTGTTTGAATGAAGCAGTAATTGAGTTCTTCACTGGATATTTATGCCACGGGTGATATTGCGACTTTATGTCGTTTAATGATTGAGCATTATTGCCATTTATTTTTCTGAGGCCAGTTGCACAGACTCAGACTTTTGCTGGGATTATGAATTTGTTGAAGGCCCAGATTGTTCGTCTGCTTTGTTGATAGCTGTGTGTGTTTGAACCTATTGGTTATTTGCTCAAGTGTTGGGAGAATACTCAAGTGATCTTATTTGTCCGATGGACATTGGTATTCAAGATTTGAATATGGAGGTTTATTATTCGTCTACATGATGGAATTTGTCTCAAGGTGGAGTTTGTTGGATATGTTCCAAATTCACATCCACGATATAGGGCAGGCTTGGGCCAGAGCGAAGCGAAGGCCCATTGTGCTGTGGTTTCTCTCAGGAGTGCACAGTTTAGTCCCACATTAGCAACGCAACCAAGCACAGGGACGTGAGCCGCCTATATATATGTAAGACCTATATAGACGGTAGGGTAAGACAAGACAAGACAAGGCAAGACAGATAAGCCATGTATCATCCCTACTTGTAAACTCTCCTCAATAGTGATTGTCTTCCGTGGTTTTTTCCCGCAAGGTTTTTTCCACGTTAAATCGTGTCTCGTGTTCGATCTTGTTTTACGCATTATTTGCTAACAGGCCTAACGGCTTCACTGGAATCTTTTTCAGGAAATGCTGGGAGACGATTAAAGCAGATCTTATGGCGGCAATTGACTCCTTCTACAACATGAGATGCAATGACCTCAACCTGCTTAACACGGCACACGTGACTCTAATACCGAAGAAAGAAGGGGCGGAGAGAATACAAGACTACAGGCCTATCAGTCTCATTCATGCCATGGCAAAACTTATAAGCAAAATACTCGCTCTGCGGCTGGCCCCAAAGATCAACGACATTATCTCGCAAAGCCAGAGTGCATTCATCAAAGGAAGAAGTATACATGACAACTTCCTCTACGTGCGAAACACTGCACGGCGATTTCACAGAAACAGAACCCCAACATTGTTGATGAAACTGGACATATCAAAAGCTTTTGACTGAGTACGTTGGGACTACTTGCTTGACCTGCTTCAGCATAGAGGTTTTCCACCACGGTGGCGAAATTGGATTGCGGCAATTCTACGCACTTCAACCTCAAAGATCCTGCTGAACGGAACGCCGACTGAGCCAATCATGCATGGTCGGGGTCTAAGACAAGGAGATCCACTTTCGCCGCTGCTATTCATTCTCGCCATCGACCCCCTACAGTGCATCCTAGCCAAAACCATGGACCTCGGGCTTTTGAGTAAACTGGGGGGCCGACTGGTGCGCTTCAGGGCCTCGATGTATGGTGACGACGCGAAGTTATTTGTGAGACCCACCGCAAAAGACATACACAACCTGGGAAAAGTCTTGCAAGCTTTCAGAGACACAACAGGCCTAAACACCAACCTGCAGAAGACGAGCGTCACCCCCATCAGCTGCGCCTCCATAGACATTGATAGTGTGCTCCAGGACATGCCGGTAACGCGGGCGAGCTTCCCAATCAAATATCTCGACCTCCCACTCTCTGTCAGACGCTTAAAAAAGATCAACTAGCAGCCACTATTGGACAAAGCGGCAGCAAAAGTTTCTGGTTGGTATGGAAAACACCTCACGCAAGCCGGCAGGGCATGCCTAGTCAAATCAGTCCTATCATCGCAACCTGTCTATCTGCTTACAGTGCTAAATATGGCAAATGAGGTCCTCCAAGAACTCGATAGGACACGGAAACGCTTCCTCTAGGCTGGAGATGAGGTGTTAACAGGAGCCAAGTGCAAGGTCAATTGGATTAGGACATGTCTGCCAAAGGAAAACAGAGGACTAGGGGTGCTTGACCTCGAACGTTTCGCCAGAGCCTTGTGGCTCAGATGGCTTTGGCACGAATGGGCATCGCCGCAAAAAGCCTGCGACGACACAGACCGCCTACTCTTCGCGGCTTGCACAACTATCGAACTGGGTAATGGACAAAGAACAAGTTTCTAGAATTAGGGCTGGATTCAGGGACATTGACCCAAAGACATAGCTCCCAACCTCTACAAGATTTCCACCGGCAAACATCAAACTGTGGCACAAGCGCTTCACGACCAAGCATGGATTCGGGAATTGCGGGCGCAACCAGGACTCACTGAAAGTGCATCTAGGCACTTATATGTTTTGGTGATTTTGGATGACAACATGATTAGTCTTTTTAACTTGTTTGTCTAAAGTGTATGAGCAGGAAATAACAAGAAAGCAAACAAGTGGTATTCATCCCATGCAAGCAATACAAATGACAAGTGTGTGATAGTGACAAATGAGACATGGACTTAAGTAAATTGGTTGGTCTCATAGATAAAATACTTGTCAAAGATATTGGGATAAATCATTTGAAGAATTAGGATTTCTTTGGGCTTGTTCCATAGCAATGGTTACATTCAAAGTGAGACATGATTCTATTGATTAGTGTATGGTCTCAAGTACATTGATGTTTATGGACAAGTTATCTACCAAAGAACAACATTCAAGACATGGATTTCAATGTGGATTTCATGATGATGCAATGCAAAGCAAAGCTTAATTTGGCAAGAGAGGATGGAAGGGATCAAGCTAGATGCGAGTGACGTTCCTAGCAAGGTGAAGGGCAAATTGGTTTTGTAGCCGAGGTACCTTGTTTGGTGGAAAGGTCTAGCATTATAGTTTGGGTTTCTATACATCAATCAAGTCATATCAAGTGAAGCAATGCGAAGCATCTTATCTTTGTTTGATCATATATATTGGAATGGCTTATGAATTGATCCATGCAATGGAAATTCTAAGTCATTAGCTCAACATTGGATTTGCTCATCAAGACATGAAGTGTTGAAGCCCTCAAAGTTGAGAATGATCAAGTATGGCATCAATGAAGATATACAAGCTCAAGTGGTAGACTCTATTTATTGTTTTAATCTTGAGTTTAGGAATGCCGTACTATCAAGAGGGATGCAACATTAGTTGTCTTGGCATACACCAAAAAGTGCTCATTAGATCAACCCATGTGAGATAGCCTTGAGAGAAATACACTTGGGAATTTAGTGTGCTGAAAGACCCCAAACCGGTCTGACCGGTTTGGGAAAGCGGTCTGACCGCTTTCGGGTTTGTGGTGCTGAGTGGACCCAAACCGGTCTGACCGGTTTGGGAAAGCGGTCTGACCGCTTTTGGTATAGTTGTGCTGAGCCGACCCAAACCGGTCTGACCGGTTTGGGAAACCGGTCTGACCGGTTTGGGGCCCTGACATGTGTAACGGCTAGTATAGTTCGTAAACCGGTCTGACCGGTTTGGGAATCCGGTCTGACCGGTTTCCAACGGCTATAACGGCTAGTTTTGGTTGTGTGGGGTATTTATACCCCATACCCCTCTCCTTTGAGGGGTGCTGGTTGCCATTCTATTCTAACACGCCTAGGGCTGTTCCAAGCACCAGCAAGCTCTCCCCAAACCTCTCTTTGTGAGAGTTGATTGATTTTGATCATATCTTTGGATTTGGGTTGAGGGATGTATGGGTTGTGAGCAATAGATAGCAATTGATAGTTCATATCAGCTATAGTGAGCATATCCTTAGTGTTGAGCACTTCCGGTGAAGCCAAGCATCCATTGGAGCATTTGTTACTCTTGGAGGTGATCCTCCTAGACGGCTAGACGTCGCCGGTGAGCTACCTTGGTTGTGGTAAGCCACGGATTGGTTGTAAAGGCTGGCCTTTCCTCCTTCGTGGAAAAGGGTCAAAAGCTAGTGGAACCGAGGAAAGTGGCTTGGAGTGGATAAGCCCGCCTTTCGTAGGCCCTCAACGGAGACTAGGATTCATCGTGTCTTTGTGACAGCCTTAGTGGCAGCGGTGAACTCCGAACTTCGGAAAAACATATCATTGTCTCTTGTTTTACTTCACAAGTTCAATCCTAGCATTTGAACTCGCTTCCGCTTCGATCTACTTGGGTGTGCTCTAATTGTGTGCAGGGACTTAGTGGACCTGCTTGTTATCATCTACAAGAGCCCATCATCAAGTTTGGTTTGTGCTAGAACTCGTAGAGGGGGTTAATTTGCATAGTTGGTTTTCTCTGTTGAAAACCGGTCTGACCGCTTTGTCAAAGCGGTCTGACCGCTTAAAGCGGTCTGACCGGTTTTGGGAACCGGTCTGACCGGTTTCTGTGCTGACTGTGTGAAAAAGTTTGTAATTTGCAGATTCACCTATTCACCCCCCCCCTCTAGGTGACATCAAGGTCCCTTCACTCACTTTGAGCCACTTCCGATAATACGTAAAGCTATAGGCTATGTTGCAGAATGTGAAGACGAAATTAGGTGGAAATTCACAGCGTCCGGAAAATACTTTGCGGCCTCAGCATATAAAGCTCAATTCATCGGCTGAATGAGAGCACAAGAAGCCAACGACACTTGGAGGGTGTGGGCGCCGCCGAAATGCAAATTCTTTATATGGCTGATCAAGCATTACTGGGTGTGGACGTCCGACAGACTAGCAAGATGAGGCTGGCAACACTCGCTTATGTGTCCCCTCTGCCGCCAAGTAAGGGAATCAGCCCATCACCTTGTGGCGCAGTGCTGATGCACCAGACGGATATGGCAACTAGTGGCAGAATGGATGGCCCAACCTGACCTCCGCCCGCAAACGTGGCAACCTAGCGAGAGCGTCGCACAATGGTGGACAAACCTCATGGCCCCTCCGAGCATCCCCGTAAAGCCAAAGCGACCATGTCCATGCTGATTTCTTGGGAAATATGGAAAGAACGAAATGCGAGGATTTTCAGGCATGTCGAAACCAGTGTGCCGAGGCTTTTTGAGATTATTAAAAATGAGGTAGGGGATTGAATAGCGGCAGGGGCCAATGATTTAGCGCTTCTAGCTTCGTGAGAATAGGCCCTGTGTGTAGCCGGTTAGCCGGCATGTAACCTCCTTCTTTGTTAATGAAATTGGCACAATCTCGTGCCATTCATTCAAAAAAAAGAAAAGAAATTTTAAAGTGGACAGGGCGTATTAAAATACTAGAAACTTAACATGCACTTTTTTAGTATACACAAGAAATTAATATTCATAGATTGAGAATCTTGTAAACTTGAATTTCTATTTCAACCAACTCAATTAGTGTTGTTCACTCCGACCGGAAGCTTAGATATGATGTTATGTGCAATCAAGGTTGCATGTGGCGTGTTTGGTGTAGACTAATGAGAGGCACTGGACAATGGATGATTACTAGAGTGGTGCAACCTCACACTTGCCGCTCGTCTAAGCCGAAGCAAGAGCATGCGCAGTGCACGACAAGGTACATTGGTCACCGAATCCTTGGTATTATTCACAAGGACAGCGACATGTCGGTGCCATCTCTTGTGAAATCCATTTTCGCGTTCAGTGGGTTTAGGGTGAAGTATTCAAAGGCCTGGCGTGAAAAGCAACACGCTTTGTCAGTGTTGTGGGTTGATTGGAAGGAGTCGTATGCAAAGGTCCCACGTGTCCTCAATGCTATGGCTCACTTCAATCCCGACATTAGATGGTTCCCTTACTCTTCAGGGGTGATGCAGCCTGACAAGGGTATTTACAAGCATGTTCTTCATAGGGTATTCTGGTGCTTCCCGCAATGCTCCACTGCTTTTCAATATTATCGTCCTGTGATTCTTGTGGATGGCACTTTGTTGACTAGGAAGTACAAGGGCGCATTGATGATGGCAGTTGCAGTAGACCCTGAAAGGCAGTTGATCCCACTTGCTTTTGCATTGACCGAGGGGGAGAATGATGATAGCTGGTCATGGTTCATGGGTCTATTTCGCCAACATGTGTTGGGTCCATCACGCCAAGTGTGTATGATATCTGATCGGTAGCATGGCCTACTCAAGTGTGCCGGTGATCACATGGATGGTTACCCACCACTTGTCCATCGATGGTGCATAAGGCATTTTGCCGCGAACATGTGGCGTCGACAAAAAAACAAAGAAGCCATTGGAAAGTTGAAAATATTGTGTTCGGTGCGTACGGTGCAGGAATTTGAGTAGAAACTTGAAGACCTAGTCAAAGATTTGAATGATCCAGCAAAGGAATGGTTGAAAAATGAAATGGATGACAAAAATTCCATACATCTCCTTTCCATTTTGCACAAAAAGTGGGGCAGGGGGGGGCGAAAGTCCATTCGAAATCCAATCCTAAACCCTAACTCACTAAATTTTACGGTGAAACATGGAAAAAAGTAAAAAGTGGGGGAATACCTTCGGGATGACGCGAGGATCGATTTCTCCCACTTTTCCCACCCAAAACCGGTGGATTTGGAGGGGATCTGGGGGCGCAATGCCCGCCGGCGGTGGAGCTCCTCGCAGGCGCCGTCGGTCTGGAGGAGGAAGAAGTGAGGGGGAGAGAGAGAGGAGGGCCAGCCCGCGGCCTGTATGTGGCCGCTGTCACGTCAACCCGCCGGGCGCGACAAGCCTGTCGCACCGGCGCATGTGGCACGGCAGAGCGCCTGCCAGGCTGGCGCGCGCCAGCCCGGCCTGCCACGGTGTCATGCTTGCATGGCAGAGTTGTTTGGTCGCACCTAGTGCTTTGACGTGACCAAAAGGGTCATCCGGCGCAAAAAAAGTTCACGGTGGGGTTTTTTTAATATTCTTTAAAATTTGGTTAAAAATTAAAAAGTGAGAGGGCAATAATGCCTTGTCTGTCCTCTGTGTGGACTCCGAGTACAACACAACTTGAGTGACCATGGGCTGGCCGTCCGGCCTATTGGGCCCAAATATTCTTCGGCCCACAACACAATAGAAGACTTTTTTTTATTTTGAGGGCAACAACACAACAGAAAGACTGGGAACCCATTAATAGATTGGTTAAGTTGAACACTTTAGGTCCTTCTGCGTGACATTAATGGATTCAAAATTTTATTGTGATTTGCACCTTGTTTTTCAAACTGCAGGCACAATAAGTGGATAAGCCTGAGTTTCTTGTGTGATTTTGTTAGATTCATCAATGGTTCAGGAAAACTTTGTGGTGGGACCTACTTTTTTTTCCCATTGGAGACAGTCTGCTTTCTGAACATGTTCAATTAACTATGTATTAGTGGCTTATACGTTCAAAAAGTATGTCCTAGTGGCATCTCTAAGCATTTGAAAATGCCAGGGAAGATCTTTTCATGTACTGCATTGGTGTGCTGCAGTGCTCCATTTGGGACTTCTCGTCAACTTTTGCATCTGTAATCAGCGTATAATGGATATAGACGCTGTGGTAGACATCGTGGCTCTGTTTGTCAATTGCATGGAATTCCGCATATACGTTTGCTTTGGCATACATAGTCAGGTTCTGAAAGAATGTTGTATGGATGGATGATGCAGTAGCTTGTAGTACTAGATTTGAGATGTTGCAAGCTTTGAGATTTGTTTCTTGTTGAAAGCTCATGCTTTTGAGGGAAGCAGTGATAGAGAAACCAAAGCATCATATTCATGGCCTGGGGTTGATTGATACACATACATAGTCTCTTGCCACTATGGCGCTATCTAGAATCTGTCATATATATATGGTCGTTAGGAGACGCAAATATATACATGAATTCTTTACTCTGTCAGGAAATTAAATCTGATCGAACTCGTCATGGTCATGAGTCACACTTGCGTTTCTGCATATGTGTTTGTTTCTCTGTTTGTCCTTCCTGAGAAATGATTGTGAGGCATGAGAGGGTCAGTGGCAATTGAACTTGAAAAGGGTTACTAAAATATTGGCATGTTACGGTTGCTCTTCAAGTAGAATCCAGAATTCTTTCTTCAAATTCGATGGAATTTGTCATGACAGTGACTCATGATCTGTGCTTTGTGTTTACATTTTGTCTTATGTGTGCTATTTCTCACTTCCTGTTAGAGGCATTGGCTTCGAACTGAATATAGATGAAAATATGTGTTCTTTCTTGAAAACTGACTCGGCAATTTGGATCATATTCCTTGAAGGAAAATAGGAAATACAGTTTTCAAATAAAGTTTGATGTGAACAAGGTTTGTCCCAACCTGTGCATGCCCGTTTAAGTTTGTACTGAAAAAATGTTGTAGTATCTATGATACCTATATAGGAGCACCCCACTACAAGTCACTACATGAATTCTCTCAAACCTCCCCCTTCTTTACTCAGCACGGCATCTCAAGAAGCTCACTAATGGTAGTAGATGAACAGCCTCCACTCTTTTTATTGAATATGGCTCCTCAACTCCCTCGCCAATCCATCCAGCGGCTGTCACAAGAACCTCCGTGCGTTGAGCAGGCTATCGCCTGGGCTCCCCGGCGGGCAGCGGCCGTCGTCAATTTCCCTGGACTGGAGGCAGAGCAACTCCTCGGCTCCTCTTCTTTACCCGTTTTCAATGCTCCGTTCAGCAAAAAGGCAGCATTAGAATTAATTAATATGCTACTGGAGGAGTTACTAGAGATGGGATGTTTCACTTCGAAACTTCCTCCACCACCTTACTCTGCATAAGTTTGTGCATTATATAAAATGAAGAGACAAAATCCCGTGGTCTATAAAAAATGAAGAGGCAAACATGTAGTCATGCCTGCAAACGCCTCTGCTTGATTTTTTTTGACTACATAGAAATACTTCCTTTTATATCGCTTTGCTTGGGGATGGCCATTGCTTCCATGTGCTCAAGAGCTCTCGAACGCATGGCAGATCACATTTTCCTTTGCGTTCCCTTAATCATCCACTGCATTAGGTATTTTATATTTTTCTAAATCACCAGGCATCTGTACTACTATGGTGTACCCCTTCCTTTTTCATTTTGCTTGATTCCTGCTGTCACACCACCTACCATATGCTTCAATCTTTACATATTATAGTGAGTTGTTGCAATTTACCTATCACTACGTCAACATGTTGATTATAATCGTCATTTGAGTTGCACTTTTGAGTTGTGCAGGTTATATGTCATTCTGTATTATCCACAGGTTTGATTCTAATCCTCTTTTGAGTTGCACTGCCGTCGCATATGGATTTTGTTCCATTGTTCAAAAGATAATTAGAAATTTAGAATATATATGCTCATCAACTCATGTCATCCATATGAGGCATGGGCATGGACAATTACTACTATGTGCTTTCGGAATAGATATTTTTCGGAAGCTATTTTAAATATAGCGGTTTAGAGTTCCCGCAGCAACGCGTAGGGTGTCACCTAGTTTCTTCAGTTTAAGCACCCAAGCTTATGCATAGGGAACTGAATATATATGGTATGACATGAAGTAAGTGTTGGATTGTCATTGTTCTATTGCTAATAGTTTTTCTTTATTTTCAATGCGGCAACAGAATCTATATCTATACAACATATATAGATCATCCCCACTAAAAAGTTCTCTCAACATGTAAGGTGTACACATCATCATCCACTACGGCAGATCATCCCCACTAAAGAGTTCTCTCAACATGCAAGTTGTCCACATCATCATCCACTAGGGCCATCAATTTATGTCTTCTACCGATTTTCTGCGGCTAATACCATCCATGCATTTAGTCAAAGGGATAGACGACACAGTCATCTACATCAATAGGTCTTTACAAATTATTTTTATAATGCTATTTTGTATGATAATATGTACAAATATGAAGTAGCTGCAAAAACTTTCTCACGTCCCGCAGCAACGCGCGGGGAATCACCTAGTAACCTATATAGATGCAGCCCACTTAAAGTCATTAACTTCATTTCTCTTAACATGCAAACTATCCACGTCACGGCACGTTAGCATCCACTACCATCTATTTATTTCTTCCACCAATTTCCTGTGACTAATAGCATCCATGCATACAATTTATTAGTATTTGCGAGTGCAATGCTACAAAATTTTCACATTAGAAATACACGAATGATCAATTATTTAAGAGTCATTCTCTCTCAACAAAATGAACGTGTTTCCATGTATAATGCCGTTTGTAAAAGAATGTTTCTACTTTTAATCAAAATACATTAGTGTTTATACTTTTAAATTTCACCTTAAAATCATATATAATATCCGTGGGATACGGGTACTACTGGGCCCACTATCATAGGAGATTACCGTCAACCTGTGCTCATGCTTGACAAGGTTGTGGGCCGACCCCTAGGTGGCCCACAAGGAATCCTCGACTTGCTGGACAAGATTGGTGAAGGCAGAGCGGATTGAGCTCCGGATATCCCAGAGTATACGTAGAAATCTACTCGGATACAACTTTTGATTGTAATATAGTAGGCTTAGATTCAAACCGACTTGTAAACCCTAGCTCGGGTTTACAGAGTCACTCCTAAACAACGCTACTACATGGTGGCCGAGCAGCATCTCGAGCACCACAGTCGCTGCTGCTCTGTTCCGTGGCGACGACGGCCCATCCCTTCCCTATCCCCCTCCCCCACCCACCTACCCACCCGTGCACCACCCTCGTTTTGGTCGCTCTTTGCCACCGTCGGATGCCCCAGAGCCGGATCTACGCCGTCGGTCGGATCTATTGCCGCTGGCCATCCCCGCGACGGATCTCTGCCACCAGCCGCCCCCGCATCATATCTTCACCGCCGTCTGGCCCCGTGTCATATCTTCACCGCCGTCTGCGCCCCGCTCTGGATCTCCGCCACCCCCCTCCCGGGTTAGATCTCCACCGCCGTCCTCCCTTGCACTGAATCTCCGCCGCCAGCTGCTCCTGCACCGGTATCCACTACCGCAGAGGCTGGTTCTTGCATTGGGTGGGGATGGGGTGGCCGCTACCTTCCCACTCTGGTGGCACCTGTCTCCTGTCTGCCTAGTGGGGTTCAGGGCCGAACCTAGGTTTCCATGGTCATCTTACTATCGCTGGTGTGTTGCACGGCCTATCAGCGCCTGCCTTCTCGGTTAGCACGGATCCGGCTTTTACCGGGTGTGGTGGCCTTCTTCTTCCACCTCCACAGCCGTCCTCCGGCCTAGTCCATGGGCCCTTTGTCGTCTTCACTCCAAGGAAGATTGTTGTCATTTGTATCTTGCTGGTATTGTCGTGCTGTCTTTGTTGTCGTGGGTCATGTTTGTTGTACGATGTCCGGGTTCTAGTGTCTTTGAGCGAAAGCTCTTCTCGGATTTTGCTGATGTCGGCAATGGCTACGGACATGATCGTAGCTACCTTGTTAACGGCATTGTCGTGGTGACCTAGATCCCTTTAGTTTCGCCGGTGAAAACTTAGCCCATTCTTCTTGGATGGGCGGACTACAGTGGCGTCTTTTGCATCACATCCTCCTTAAAAGGCACTGTCTATTGGCATACCTCTACACCTTATCACCTGCTACCAAGATTGCAGATAGCCTGCTATAGCTTCTCTATAGCGGATTTTTGAGACAAATGCCACTACGATATTGCAATATTACCGCTAATGTCGCTAACTCCTCTATATCATGAAATAGCCCCGCTAAATTCAATAGCTTAGCTCTGCTAACACCACTATGTTTGACTTATGAACTTATATACTAGTGATTTATGAACAATAAGGTATGATTTATGATATATCTTGTGAATTGCGGCTCATTTCCTTATGTATTCCCTAATGTTTGTATGTACTTATGAAATATGAGCTGGAAATCATAAAATTGGTGATGTTTAGGGCTAAATTTTGATAGTTTTTTGCATACCGCTAAATGCTATAGCTTCCTCTATAGCTGCGCTAGAAGTACTCCGCTAAATTCTATAGCGCGCAATTTGCAATATTGCCTGCTACGCAACCTTGGTGTCTTTTTGTCGGGCAAGATTTTAGTTTCTTAGGTCGTTTACGCGGATTATGGTGCGATGTGAGTTTCTTTCTTGTTGCTATGTTAAATTATCGCTTATTGTCTCTATGGTGGTCTTATAACTCTGTGTGTCTCGTTGGTTCATTTCCTCGAGGCTGTGGTGTTGTAATCTATTCGTCTTAATAAAATACTCACTGTCATGTAATACAAGGTATCCTGACTTTTCTAGATATATAGCAGAAGCTCTACACCTAGATATATAGTGTATGTCAAGGTGCAGAACTTATGCTGTATATTTAGGCCCTCTTTGGCAGGAGGAGTTTTGCCAAATAGTTTTTCAGCGAGAAGTGATTCTATGCTGATTCTGTGAAGTGATTCTCTGGAATGATCTAAGAGGCTGTGAGTTAAAAAAAAGTAGCTTCTCCTAATTCTGTGAAGTAATTCTCCATCACAATTTTAAGAGTTTATGCTAGAGAATCAAAGAGAATCACTTTCAGCTATAGAATCACTTCTTTCAGATAATCAACTCCCATAGAGAATCAGAATCAGATGAAACTCTAGCAAACAGGCCCTTAGAAAAACCGGTATGTCTTGCACGTACTTCACGACGATGGAGGGAGTACGTGCTTAATTAGCATGTTTGAAAAAAATAATCTATGTGACCTACGACCCTTGTTTTAATTCAGGCATGTGTGATCTACAACCTTGGTCACCGGTGCTCTTACCTCTTAACAGGGCAGCGAGACACTGGCATTATTTGATGGGAACCTATAAATCGAGCGGATCGGAGCGCCTCGGCCTAGCTCACTCGATCCATCCATCGGCTGCATGAACAGGGATGGCTGGGCCGTTGGAAGAGCACCACAACAGTTCCATCAAGTCACAAGCTCGTGTCAGTGGATTTGTACTTCACTACCAGAATGATCGACATCTGCACCGGGTGGGAAAGCCCTTTAGCACCGGGTTTCCCACCCGGTGCAACTAATCCGAGGCTAAAGGGGTACCCCTTTAGCACCGGGTTGAATAACCGGTGCTAAAGGGGCCCTTTAGCACCGGGTGCAGCCACGACCCGGTGCTAAAGGGCCTGCCCCGCAGCGCCGTTAGCAGGGCCTTTAGCACCGGTTGCTGTCTGCAACCGGTGCTAAAGGCCCCGGATTTTTTTTTTTGCTTTTTTCAGTAGCCATGCGTGCACGTCTATATACGTATATATTCTAATACGTGTATTCTAATGCGTATTCGGCCGACTCTATATTCATATTAGCTGACATTTCATCAAAATAGAAGACATATATATTACAAAAGTAGATATTCATGTATGTCAACTCGAGTTATATATATTTAAACTGTATTTTCTACTTAATTAAGAATGATGACTAGCTTGTTGGACTGTCCGGCACGTCCTCCAGTACTGGCGAGTAGAATTCTCCTCGGGGATTGACGACCTCGTCCCATATCCATCCGACGAGCTGTTCTACAATTGCGTCAATTCTTTCGAGCTCTAGGGACTCTTCCTTCAGGTTGAACATCTGTAATTTACAAATAATTGAAAGATATTTAATCCGCCGAGTTGGAGACAATAATTGTGCACTTAATAATAATGGAAATGTGTTTATTATTACGTACCATAATATCCTGTTGTGTAAGCTTTTTATGTCCCCAATTCCACATGAAATCGCAAACATAGTATGCACATAAATTATTTCCCGGCCCCTGTTTGGCACACTGTCAACCAAAAGAAATTAAGTAAAATTCATATAATATATTAGCCGAGGCCTACATGTACAAATTACTTGCTTACCGGAAAGCCAATGTTCCATTTTAGTGTTTCATGTTGAATTCCCGGGTGTTCTTGACGAAATTGAATCCAGGCCCTGCGAACAAAAAAATTGAGTTAAGTCATTGCGAGTGTAAGGGGTGAATTAAGTAGGGGAAAATATACATCACCTTGTCATCATGTCCATGATGTTCTGTAGTTTTTGTTTTGGAGTGTGCAACGAATCTAAGACGTTCACGACACCCCGGTCAAGACACAAAATTATTAGGAACCAGTGGAATCTGTGCACATGTATACATTATAATCAGAAATGAATTAGTACACAGACAGTATAAGAAGAAGCCTGTGTATGTACTCACTCGATGTTGTACGGGAATAGTATGGAGTCGCAGTAATTTTGTTTCTTAATATACTTGTATAGGTTTAAATATGTTTCCTCAGGATTGTGCAGTATCATTGCTTCACTTATCCTTCGAGGATCAACGAAACCAACGTCATATATATTGTCTCTTCGACATTTTTGAATCTCCATTCTGCATATGTTAAGCAATAAATAAAGCCCGCGTCAGCATAGATTGGAATTATTGTTTTCAAACTGTGAATTATAAGCAACAACAAAGTACTTACAGTGTCCAACAGGTGATCAAATCCACGTCCATGGCGTCGCGGTGGTACAGCTCATATATATCCTTAAACCTCAGCCACACCCAATCCTCGTCACCATTGTAGAAATCATGGTCCTTCACGCCTACTTTGATCATGCGCCGTTTATTCCTTCTTGATTCTTCCAAGTACCACTCATGGAATCGGCGCATCTTCGTCTGTAGCTTGCTCTCCATTTCAGGAGGGACCATAGGCTCGCCAAGCTTAAATGGCCACCTCAGCGTTGTGTTTACAGGCACCTCTTCTTCCCCCAGGACTTGCGCTCTGGTTAGTACAGTCTCGGCCATTACTCGTTGCACGTTAAGCTCGTCCAGAGATGGCAATGGACCCAAGGGCCGCTGAGGTTGCTGGCCAAGCTGAGGAACCTTTTTGGATGGGCCCGCCTCCTTATCTACAGCCTTCCGCTTCCTGCGAGATTTCAGTAATGAGCGGTCATAGTCTGTTACTATTACTTCCTTCTGTTGACCCTTGCTCAAATTACCGAGGAATGACTTGACGACGGTGGGATCAAGCTTCGGCTCCGGCTCAGGTTTTTTCCTCCACTCGGCCATTTGCCTCTTTGTGTCTGCTTTGACCGAGGCTTCGAGCTCCTCTAGAGTCTTCTCACCCGCTCTTTTCTCTGGTGCGGGCTTCTCTCTGGTTTTCCGCGCCTTCTTCGCTGGTGGAGTGGGGGCAGAGGCTTTAGTGCGGCGTCCCCTCTTTGGCGGAGGGGGCGGAGACCTCCGCGGCGGAGGAGACGGAGACCTCTTCGGCGGAGGAGACGGAGACCTCTTCGGCGGAGGAGACGGAGACCTCTTTGGCGGAGGAGATGGGCTTGCATCAGGAGCTCCCGGAGAATCGTCATGATCCTGTGGATCTCTTGGAGGTGACGGGGGCTTGTTGGTAGCCGCAAGTGTACCGGGTATGACGACGTCTGCCTTGCTCCATAGAATGATGCAGTGAGAACACTGACCGAGTTTTGTTTCTCCGTTACCTCCGGGGATGTCAAGTTCCAAGTCTTCCCAGCTGGTGACGACTTGCTCCACCTCAACAGGTACGTAACCATGTGGAATGTCATTGCAGTGCCATTTTTGCCCTTCTTCCACACTTTTGGTCATACCGTATGCGACCTGATAAGTTAGTAGTCACAAAGAAAGTTAGTAAATGAATGGTATTTACGGTGAAATGTATGCAGTACGAACTAAGGTCGCATACGTACCACCAAAGCTAAGTTCTTCTGCCTGACGACAAGCTCGCACGCGGTCCGTTGAGTTATTTCATCCACGGTGTAACGGACCGCTTTGGCGGCCTGTGTGGAAGCGTGACTGCTTTGATATTGTTGTGGAGGGCTAATAAGGGCCGCATCTTGGAGAGGTGCATGCTCTGTGGAACCGGTCCCGCCTGCGGCTTGTTGGAGAGGTGCAGGCTCTGTGGAACCGGTCCCGCCTGTGGCTTGTTGTATCTGCAACCATGCTACCTTCATCCGTCGCTCCATCTCTGACTCCATTTCTTGGAGCCTTGAGCCCTGGGCGGCAACCGTTTGCTCTAGGTCCCTTTCCCTCTGCTCATATTCGGCCTTCTTCCTCGAACGGCTCCTATAGGTGGCGGCGTGCTCTTGGAAACCTTTCTTCCATTAGATGCTTGTGCCTACGCCGCGCGTCCATCCAGGATGCTCCTTGTTCCCTAAGGCATAGGTTAGCTCATCTTTGTCTCTATCGGCAACAAATTCTCCCCTATCAGATGCCCTGAGGATATCGAGGAGACGCTGAGCTAGTTCTCGCAAGTCCTTGGGAAAAACTAAGGAGCCGTCGATTGGGCTTAGGGTGCCTCCATGACCATAGTACCAATGCTTGGTCCTTGTGGGTCAGTCATGTGTCGCTGGAGTGATGCCTCTAGCATATAGATCTTCTTCCATCTTCTCCCATTTAGCGAGGCTTGCCTTGTAACCTCCCGAACCCATCTTATGAGAGTACTTCTTTTTTGCGGCGTTTCCAGCGTTTCTAGCGCTAGCCGTTGCACCCTCTTCGGAGGTTTTGTACTCAAGGAATGCTTCCCACTCATCATCGGTGATCTTCTTATACTTCTCAGGATCCGGGGCCTCTCCGGTTTTGAGAAAATGCGAGTACAACTTCTTCTTGAAATCCTGAAACAGAACTGCCATCTTCTTCATTGTCCAATCCCTCAGTTCTGCTTCATGAGTGCTAGGCCAGTCGAATATTGCCTTTAATTCCCTCCATAACATCTCCTTCTCCGTATCGGGGAGCACGTACTCCTCAGTGGGGTCCATGGACTTCCATTTTCTGATACTAATGGGCACATTGTCCCATACAATTACCCCGCACTGAGATACAAATTTCTTGGCCACTTTTGGGGGCTCAACTGGCTCCCCGTCATCCTCCACTCGGGTGATGTGTAACTTGACATCCTTCAGCTTCTTCGTGGTCGATCGTTTTGATTTCTTAGCTCGACTTGTAGAAGCAGAGGCGGCCTACACAAATTACATATATACGAGATGATATAGAGATGGTATACATAATTGACATGTAAAGTACAAATTTATGTTATCTATATACACACCTGACTAGACGAGGGCTCGTTACCGGCCCCTTCAACATTTTCGTCCTGGACATTGGCGGCCCCTTCAACATTTTCGGCCCTTGCAACATTGTCCCTTCCAATGATCCCCAACACATCATCCATGGACATTGGTTGGGTTACCATATTGAAAAGTTGATTCGCTAAGAACGTGTCGTTGTCCTCTTGCATGGGTGGGACGGGGTTGTTGTTGTCCGCCATCTATAGAATTAAAAATAATTGATAAGAAATATATACAAAGCATACATATTCCCAATATTTCTAACATTTTCGCTAAGGGGGTCGGTGCGTGAAAAACGGATTCGCCAAGGGGTCTGGGTGCGCGGTGTGAATTGATTCGCTAAGGGTTCGCTAAGGGGGTCGGTGCGCGAAAAAACGGATTCGCTAAGGGGTTCGGGTGCGCGGTGGGTTCGGGTACATAGAATTTCCAATATACATTTAAATGAAGCATTTTCCAATATACATTTCAAACATATAACATTTCCAATATACATTTCAATGTAAATATCTCCAATACATTTAAATGAAGCATTTTCCAATATACATTTCAAACATATAACATTTCCAATATACATTTAAATGAAGCACATATATTTCTAATATACATAGAATTAAAAATAATTGATAAGAAATATATACATTTAAATGAAGCATTTTCCAATATACATTTCAAACATATAACATTTCCAATATACATTTCAATGTAAATATCTCCAATACATTTAAATGGAGCATTTTCCAATATACATTTCAAACATATAACATTTCCAATATACATTTAAATGAAGCACATATATTTCTAATATACATAGAATTAAAAATAATTGATAAGAAATATATACATTTAAATGAAGCACATATATTTCTAATATACATAGAATTTCCAATATACATTTAAATGAAGCATTTTCCAATATACATTTCAAACATATAACATTTCCAATATACATTTCAATGTATATATCTCCAATACATTTAAATGGAGCATTTTCCAATATACATTTCAAACATATAACATTTCCAATATACATTTAAATGAAGCACATATATTTCTAATATACATAGAATTAAAAATAATTGATAAGAAATATATACATTTAAATGAAGCACATATATTTCTAATATACATAGAATTTCCAATATACATTTAAATGAAGCATTTTCCAATATACATTTCAAACATATAACATTTCCAATATACATTTCAATGTAAATATCTCCAATACATTTAAATGGAGCATTTTCCAATATACATTTCAAACATATAACATGCACGCACAAATCCTCAACCATCATTTAGGCCAGTCCATACGCCTTATATGATTGAGTTCACCTGTTACACAGAGATCAAGAGTGTTCACAGAGGCTCACCGTGATGGGCGGCGGGCGGCGGCGGCGAGGGGACGAGGAGCGGCACCGGCGCGGGGACGACGGGCGGCGCGGGGACGAGGGGCGCCGACGCGGGGACGACCGACGGGCGCGGGGACAGGGGTGGGGCGCGGGGACGACGACGCGGCCCGGGACGAGGGCGGCGGCGCGGCGTGGGCGTGGGGACGACAGGCGGCGGCGGCGTGGGCGCGGGGACCACGGGCGGCGGCGGCGACGGGCGACGGGCTTCGGCGGCTGAGGAGACGAGGGGGCACCGGCGGCGGTTTCGATCTGGGAGGAATGAGGGCGAAGTGAGGGAGGGGAGAGAAGTCCCCGACCTATATAGGTAATGAGGGCGAAGTAAAGGACCTTTCGCACCGGGTCTGTACAGCACCTGGTGCTAAAGGCCCCCCCTTTAGCACCGGGTCTTCCCACCACCCGGTGCGAAAGGCCTTTTAGCACCGGGTCTTCTACACCCGGTGCTAAAGGGGGTAACTGTGCGCCAGACGAAGGCCTTTAGCACCGGGTGCAGCCACGACCCGGTGCTAAAGGCCCCCCCCTTTAGCACCGGGTCTTCTACACCCGGTGCTAAAGGCCGTAACTCGCGCCAAACGAAAATTGGGGGCCTTTAGCACCGGATTTTAGATCAACCCGGTGCTAAAGGCCCCAAATTTTCGTTTGGCGCCCGGATTTTAGCTACTATTTGGGAATCTTATAAATATAGTTTTTAATATATAGTTATTAATACTTGTTTTAATTCAGTTATTAATACCTATTAAAAATATATATTGAATAAGAAAATCTTATAAATTACTAGAAAATCAATATAAAATTCTAGAAAATCTTATAAATTAATAGAAAATCTTATAAATTAATAGAAAATCTTATAAATTACTAGAAAATCTTATAAATTAATAAAAAATCTTATAAATTACCTGAAAATCTTATAACTTACCAGAAAATCTTATAAATTACTAGAAAATCTTATAAATTACAAAAATTGATAACTAAATGAAAGATTTTGGAACATTAAATGGTCTTAGATGAAAAAGTCATGAATACCAAAATTTCATATCTCATCAAGATCTACAATCTTTATTTAAGTCATTTTTGCATTTGAGAATGTGGTAGTATACATTGTTCATTAATCCTAGATTCACTCGCATCGTTTCTAAAACTTTGTTAGAGACTTGTCAAATTTGTACTACATGTTATTACCCATTTTGAAAATGACAAAATGACCTAAATAAAGATTGTAGATTATGATGAAATATGAAACTTTGGTATTCATCACTTTTTCATTTGACATCACCTAGTGTGAAAAAACCTTGGTTGTAGTTGTCATTTTTAATTCAAAATTTGGATTGTTCAAACACGAGAAGATTTTTCAAAATAATAACATTAATAAGTTTCATAACTTGATAGAGTATGATTTTAGGAATTTTTAGGAAGAAAAATGATCTTCTTTGAAGTTTGTACGAGGGAGAACGACTAGTTACAACTTTTATACAGAGATTAAAAAGAAAAATTGTTCTTGTTCATCCAGTGACGTGGCTCGTGTGCGCCCGGTGACGTGGCCAGCTGCCGCGGCCCGGTCGTGGCCTTTAGCACCGGGTGCAGCCACGACCCGGTGCTAAAGACCATTTAGCACCGGGTGTAGCCACGACCCGGTGCTAAAGGGCCTTTAGCACCGGGTGCAGCCAAGACCCGGTGCTAAAGGCCCTTAGACCCGGTCGGTGCTAGAAAATCTTATAAATTAATAAAAAATCTTATAAATTACTAGAAAATCAATATAAAATGCTAGAAAATCTTATAAATTAATAGAAAATTTTATAAATTACTAGAAAATCTTATAAATTACTAGAAAATCAATATAAAATGCTAGAAAATCTTATAAATTACTAGAAAATCTTATAAATTACTAGAAAATCAATATAAAATGCTAGAATTAATAAAAACAATCTGATAAATCAATAGAAAATCTTAGAACATAGGTGGAACATAAATGCAAATATAGTTATTACAAATTGGGCGGAACATAGTGCAATTAAATTACATTGCATCATCGTTTACTCGGACACTAATAAACTTCCTCTTTACAAATGTTCCTTGATTGTGATCACGCCGTAGATACGGTGTCTCCTCCGCCGCTAACAGGATGCTTGGGTCATCAGCCACTGAGAATGGAGGCCGGCCATCGAGCATATCATAATCTTCATCCGTCTTGTCCTCAACTCCTATGATTTTTCTCTTTCCAGGAAGAACTATATGACGCTTTGGCTCGTCTTGTGATGGGTCCATTTGCTTACCCCCACCTTTCTTATCCGCCCCTTTCTTCGGTCTGCTAGCCATGTCCTTCACATAAAAAACTTGTGTGACAGCTTTGCCCAGGACGAACGGTTCGTCTAGAAAGCCAATCTTGTTTAGGTCCACTAACGTCATTCCATAGTCCGCTTCAACTTTAACACCTCCTCCAGTCAGCTTCACCCATTGGCACTTGAACAGTGGGATCTTCAAAGGTCCGTACTCTTGTTCCCATATCTCCTCTATGATTCCATAGTATGAGTTTGTATTGCCATTGGTGTCTGTCGCGTCGATCCGGACACCACTGTTTTGGTTGGTGCTTTTCTTGTCCTGGGCTCTTGTATAAAATGTATACCCATTGATGTCGTATCCTTGAAATGTCAAGATCGTGCTCGATGGACCTCTAGCTACAAAAGCTAGCTGCGCGTCAATGCCCTCGACACCCATAAGACGTCTTCGCAACCAATCGGCGAAAGTACTATTGTGCAGACGCTGAATGAAGGCCGCAGACTTTGTTGAGTTTTCGTCCCTGAGAATCTGCATGTGCTCCTCGATGTACGGAGCAACTAAGGTTGATTGTTGCAAAACTGTGAGGTGCGCTTTACGAAATGTCTCAACGTCCTTGACCACCATCGATCTTCTCCCTAGTGTGCCCTTTCCACCAAGTCTCCCCTCGTGATGGGATTCGGGCACACCAATCAGCATAAGATCGTCGACAAAGTCAACATAGAATTCAATGACCTCCTCCGTTTCGTATCCCTTAGCAATGCATCCTTCTGGACGAGAACGATTACGGACATACTTCTTTAGGACAACGAAGAACCTCTCAAATGGGAACATGTTGTGTAGAAATACTGGGCCCAATATACAAATCTCTTTGACAAGGTGAACCAATAGATGTGTCATGATATTGAAGAAGGATGGTGGAAATATCATCTCAAAGCTGACAAGACATTGCACCACATCGTTCTGTAGCTGATCTAAATGGTCTGGATTGATCACCTTCTGAGAAATTGCATTGAGGAATGCACATAGCTTCACAATGGCTTTCCGCACGTTAACTGGTAGCACACCCCTGAGTATGACGGGAAGCAGCTGTGTCATCAACACATGGCAGTCGTGAGACTTCAGGTTTGTGAACTTCTTCTCTTTCATATTTATTATTCCCTTAATATTGGAGGAGTAGCCAGACGGAACCTTGATACTGTTCAAGCATTCAAACATGCTTGCCTTCTCTTCTTTGCTGAGAGTGAAGCTGGCAGGACGCAAGTACTGGCGTCCTTTGTCTCTCTTTTCTGGATGTAGATCAGTCCGTTGCTTCAATCGTTTCAGCTCCTGACGTGCTTCCAGTGTATCTTTTGGCTTCCCATAAGTACCCAGGAAGCTTATCAAGTTCACGCAAAGATTCTTCGTCAGATGCATCACATCAATCGCGTTACGGACCTCTAAACGTTGCCAATAAGGTAGCTCCCAAAAGATAGACTTCTTCTTCCACATCGCGGCACGACCATCCTCGCCCGTCGGAGCAGCCTGGCTTCCGTCTCCCTTGCCAAACACCACGTGTAGGTCCTTCACCATATCAAATAGCTCTTCTCCACTCCGGTGTCTCGGCTTTGTACGGCGGTCAGCATTCCCGCCAAAATGCGCACATTTCTTTCGTAGCTCATGCTTCGCCGGAAGGAATCGACGGTGACCCATGTACACAACTTTACGACAATGTTTCAAATACATGCTTTCAGTTTCCTCTAAACAGTGAGTGCATGCTTTATATCCTTTGTTTGATTGTCCTGATAGGTTACTTAGTGCAGGCCAGTCGTTGATGCTTATGAAAAGCAGTGCTCGAAGGTCAAACTGCTCCTGCTTGTCCTCATCCCACACGCTAACACCTTCATTCTTCCACAGCTGCAAAAGTTCGTCAACCAATGGTCTTAGGTACACATCAATGTCGTTGCCAGGTTGCTTTGGGCCTTCGATGAGCACTGGCATCATAATGAACTTCCGCTTCATGCAGAGCCAGGGGGGTAGGTTGTAGATACAAACAGTCACGGGCCAAGTGCTATGACTACTGCTCATTTTACCAAAAGGGTTCATGCCATCGGTACTTAAACCAAGCCTAACATTCCTCGCATCAGCATCAAACTCCGGGAATGCTCTGTCGATGTTCCTCCACTGGGATCCATCGGCGGGGTGTCTCAACATGCCATCCTGCTTACGTTCTTCTTTGTGCCAGCGCATCAGTTTGGCATGGTCTTTGTTCCTGAACAAACGCTTCAGACGGGGAATCAGAGGGAAATACCACATCACCTTCGCAGGGATGTTTTTCTTAGAACGCTCTCCCCCAACATCACCAGGGTCGTCCCGCCTGATCTTGTACTGTCCGCGATAGAGGATACAGTCATTAGGACACGCATGTATCTTCTGCACCTCCAAACCGAGAGGGCAAACAACACGTTTTGCTTGATACGTCGTCGATGGCAATTTGTTACCCTCTGGAAGAATCTTCTTTACGAGTTTTAGTAGCTCCTCAAAACCCTTATCAGTAACACCATTTGCTGTCTTCCACTGCATAAGTTCAAGTGTGCTACCCAACTTCTTTAGCCCCTCTTTGCAATCTAGGTACAGGTCAGTCTTGTGGTCCTGCAACATGCGCTGTATCTTTTTCAGTTCCTTATCATTGCCGCAGTCTTTCTCGGCATCACGCAACATTTGCCCGAGTCCATCAGTAGGTTCATTTTCTTGAGCAACATCTTCCTGAGCATCGCCTTCCCGAGCAACATCTTCCTCATCGGCATCACCCATTGCAGCATATGCAAAGGAACCGTAGTATTGAGCCAATAACGGAATGTCGTCATCGGCCTCGTCTTCTTCATCTTCATCCATTAGAATTCCTCTTTCACCGTGCTTTGTCCAAACAGAATAATTCCTCATGAAACCGTGCCTCATCAAATGCACCTAAAGACAACCTCTTTGTTTGTACGATTGTATATTTTTACAATGGGTGCATGGGCAGAACATGAAACCGGACGGCGTCCTGTTAGCCTCGGCGGCATCGAGAAACGTCCTAAGGCCATCACGGAACGCCTGAGCGTGGGGGTCCCCGTACATCCATTGTCTATTCATCTGCATTATTAACCAATAACAAATATACAATACAATTTAAAGATAAAAAAATTTAATATATAAATAAATACCAATTATAATATATATTCCATTATATAAATAAATTTCTAAAACTACATTACTATATTCATTAAATATAACATTACTATAAGCCTTATAAGATTTATAAGATTTATAAGATTTTCTATTAATTTATAATATTTTCTAGCATTTTATATTGATTTTCTAGTAATTTATAAGATTTTCTAGTAATTTATAAGATTTTCTATTAATTTATAAGATTTTCTAGCATTTTATATTGATTTTCTAGTAATTTCTAAAACTAAATTACTATAAGTCTTATAACTATTCACAAGTCATACAAAACAAAATACTAACTAGCTTGCCTTCTCTCTCCATTTAAAACACAACATGAACACTCTCTCCACCATGAACTCAAGCTCTCTCCTCTCTCTCCTCCAAGAACACAAGCTCTCTCTAGCTAGCTTTACTTTGATTCACAAATCCCGATCTATTTCTAAACCTTTGAAGGATTACAAGCTAAATAAAACATTAGAGAATGAAAGAGTGTACCTTGTAGTGCTCCTTAGATGAGTAGAATCTTCACGAATTTTGAAAAAAAATTTGGGCAGCACCTCCCCTCCCACGGCCGAGCAGCATGAACACAGCGCCGAAGTGTTCAGCTGGCTCGGGCGGGGGAGGGAGAAGCCCCTATATTCAAACACAGTAGCACCGGGTCGTGGCAAGACCCGGTGCTAATGTGCACCCTTTAGCACCGGGTGCAGCCACGACCCGGTGCGAAATGGCCTCGGCACATTAGCACCGGGTCGTGGCAAGACCCGGTGCTAATGGGGTGCATTAGCACCGGGTCTTGCCACGACCCGGTGCTAATGTGTCCGCCCTGACACATCCACGCGCCGCCCCCGCTCCTAGCCGTTGGACCCGGTGCTGAAGCCCCATCAGCACCGGGTCCAAAAATGGCCGAGGCGGAGGGGGCGGGCGGATGTGAAGGATTCTGGTAGTGCTTCAAAAAAAAATAATCTAAATTCAAGCATATTTTATTGAAAGATTTAAGTAGTCTTGAGCCCCTCAAGATTTTTTCCTTTTTATTTTGGCTCCGCTTTTCCCCTGGAGACATGAGGCGCACCAAAATATCTTAGATTTAATGATACAGTGACACTGCACGTTAAGATTGCACCTGCTGTGAACGTGGAAAACATAATCTCGCACCCAACCACAACCACTCATCGCAAAGCAGAGCGAAGAATTCACGCGCCCTGGCCGAAAGAACGAACCATGCCATGGAGATTGTTGAACACTACGCTAAAACATCTACATGGATCAGATGCATATCAGCATATGCATTCGCTTCAAATATACAACAGCAGGCAGTGTATATGACACCCATCATCAAAATGATAAGCTACTCATAGAGTCATAGCTAGGTGCGATGCTCTGTACCTGGCTATTTTATATCATCAGCCAACATATAAGATCTCTGCTATACGATTACCCATGTTCAAACTTTTAACCTGAATATATAGGCAAACCACAGATAACCATTACAGTACACGAAACGGAAACACAAGTTACAATAATATTATTATTACACACGAACGCTTAAGCAAACACGACAGGCAATGTCATGTGTATATAGTAGCTCTAGTACGAGACGGGAAATATACAAGTTACGCACACGCTTATATAATAAGTAGAGACAAACAGACGATGGAATCATATAGCTCTAGATGGGGAAACCGACGTTGCCAGCAGCAGCGACGTCGGCGGACAGAGCAGCGGCAGGTGCGCCGACATGGCCGGCGTTGCCAAGGGCGGCAAGGAGCCACTGGTGCACGGGGATGCACTCCGCCCTGTGCCCCATCTTCCAGTGCAGCGCCTGGCACGCGCGGGAGCAGTAGCGCGCGATAGAGCACGCCGGGCACCGCCGGAACTCCAGCGTCCGCGTCTCCGGCCGCCCGCAGGTGGGCATCGAGCACAGCAGCCACGGCCCCCCCGGGCACGACGCGAACCACTCGGCCAGGAACCTGTTGGCCGGGTGCGCCCACTCGTAGCTTTGCGGCACGGCGGTTAAGCACCCGAAGGCCGTGGCCAGGCAGCTCCGGCCGCCGTCAGCGACGACGCGGACGACGTGGGCGAAGGCGGCGTCCCGCGCCGGCCCTTCCGGGTACCTGCCGCAGAGCTCCAGCTGGTTGGCCAAGATGGTGAGGCGGCGGCCGGTGCCGGGAGCCTGCGGGACGCCGAGGCCGTTGCTGAAGCAGAAGGCGACGTCGCGGAGCGCGCCGACGTTGCCGAGGCACGCGGCGATCCAGAACAGGTGCGCGGCGACGTGGGGGCCTTTGACGTCGTCGTTGGTGGCGGCGGTGCCGTTGAAGCGGATCACGGCCGCGGAGAAGGTCGCCTCCGCGTGGCCGGAGCGGGACAACACGGCCATCCTCAACCGATTCCAACCTTCGTATCGCCGACTGAAGCAGTAGAATTCGATCTGTCGTCGGAGGCACACATTACAGACGTACAGCAGATAGAAGAAACCGATGACGACTTCGGATATATACATCGTTGATCCATGTGCAAAGGTTTATGCGAACTTGCGTGTGTAGAAATAGAAACAAGAGGCTGGGGCGTACCATGCCGAGGAGATAGTTGGCGTCGCAGTTGCCTGCGTCGCCGCAGCGGCGGAGGAAGCTGTCGGCGGCGGCGCCCCACTTGCCGGCGCGCACGGACACGCACGCCGCCGACGCCATCTTCAGGACCTCGGGATCTATCCCCAGTTCGCCGAACTTCTTGCATCTGCGATCAAATTAAGCCATGACAACAGCTCGATTGAGCGCGCATCCGTTTTATTTCTAGACACAAACACGGGGGAAAAAAATAATCAGATCGACACCACAGTCCGGCTGGTCGGTGCACTACTTACACGAGCATCGCGTTGAAGAGATCCGCCGGCTTGTCCGCAGACGACGACACGGCGGCGAGGATGGAGACCACTAGCTCCTCCGGCAGCACCTCGAAGGCTCCCAGCTGGTTGCCATCCGGCGGCGCCGCCGCCTCCACCCTAGCCCTCTTCTTCCCCTCTCCCTTCGCCTGCCGATGCACAGCCTCCACCGTAGCCCTCTTCCCCTCTCTCTTCGCCTGCCGACGCACAGCCTCCACCGTAGCCCTCTTCTTCCCCTCTCGCTTCGCCTGCCGACGCACAGCCTCCATACTACTAGAGTCTAGATCTCGACTCTTCCCCTCTATGCTAGTGCTTCCTCTTCAAGTGAGAAGAGGACCCTGGAACTCCATGGAGATGAACGGATCGAGCCATGGCACAGCGTTATTTATAGGACGCGGAGGCCGGCCGGAGAAGACAGTGGAGCGCAGCGGTTAGTAGTTTATGTTTAGAAGTACCCAAAATAACCTGAGACTGCGCCGCGCTAACGGAGCGAGAGGTCTGCGCCGTTAAATCAACAGCGGCTTGTCCGTCCTGTGGTGTGGGGATTATCTGCTTCGACAGTTCCGGTCCACAGACCACAGGGACCTTTACCATCTCGATCACTCGCTATTTCTTGAGTATGTAGGAGTATTTTAATAAACATGTAATTACTAGGTATTCTCAAAACAAAATCATATGAAAAATTGTTCAAAGTCCAAATTAAGTGCACGAAGAGAGATCCATGTTGAATATATTATCATAGCAAGAGTGCTATAATTCTAGTTTGATCGATAGTGTTTCACATTGGTTCATCACCATTGTCCCATATAATTCATGTGCATCGTTCAATTATATCGTAGGCAATGTTCCACCACTGTTGTGGGCATTGTGTTGTTAACTAACTTCGATGAAGGCACAAAGGCAATGAATTTATGTACAAACAATCCAAGATATAATTGCACATGAAAAATGCAATAGTAGCATGGGAATAAAAATATATTATGACAACAATTTCGTGATATTAGATGAAAAGAATTTTCGTCTACATGAATATTGAGACAGTAGCATAGGAATAGTTCATTTCATATCATGAGAACAATTTAATTGTTATAATAGCATGGGGGAAATTGAAATGTATTATGAGAGCAATGTATATTAAGATGTTACTGAATGAACCATTAATTACTTATAGGAACAATGCAGTAGTAGCATGGCAACAATTTACCATACCCTAGAAACATCTAAGACATATGTGGCATTATTAAATTATACTATTTTGTGGAACACTGTGATAGTACAACAACTACGATTCACATACATATTTCATGGGAACATTAAAAATAATAGAGGAACAATCAAATTTTACTTGGGAAAATGCAATTATATCATAGAAAAATATCTAAAACATTTTCTAAACCCTTTGTTCTCTAACATGTATGCACATATAGTGTGTTTTCTTATGTGGTGGTGCTTGGTTGTTGGCAAACATATATATGCATGGGACCCTTAGGGCTACCAAGACTTTATTGTCACTTGGTCGAATGGGCAACTCGGAGTATGAATAATACTAACATATTTTAATTCTTATACATAACTACCTCTTGTCCACCCTTGGTTGACTCTTTTGACCTAGAGGACATGACGACTCAAAACTAGAGTGATCTAATTCGAACAAATGTTGCAAATATTTTGATGCAAGAAGCAAGTATATGTGAAGGTCTAAACGTTCCTTAGTTTATGGGGCCTTTTGTTTTGAGATTTTGAGAAGAGTTGCTCTTTGGATAGCACAGTACGATGAAAGTTGAAAGCTGTGTTCGAAGGGAGGGGGGGGGGGTTGGTTATTGCTTACTTAATGGAAAATGTGCCGAAGAAACCCAACGAGAAACTAAGAATCCTACCAAGCATTCCTCTTATGGCTAGATCCAATATCCTTGTCCCTACAGAAAGGAAAAAGACTTCACATTCTTCCTTTCTAAAAGGAAGGGAGGTTAGGTGGGCTAGCGGTCCATTTTGGCAACGGAGGTTAAAGCGGCCGGCATCATTGGTCCTGCCAGCGTGTTGATCGAGGAAAGCATCAATGGGGCCTCTCAACTATTGGGCTTGATGGATTTCTAGCCCACATGGTGTGTACTACAAATATGGTGCGGAGGCAGGTACCAAAAGATTTGGTAAATTGAATATGGGCTTGCCATTCTTTGATGAATTAGCTCATACGGAGGCTAAAGTGGTTGGCGTCATGGGCCTCTGCCAGCATATCGGTCGAGGAGAGCATAAAAGGGGCCTCTCAGCTATTCGGCTTGATGTATTTTTGGCGCATACAACATATGTTCTGCAAAGGCTTAGACACAACAAGATTTGGCGAATTGAGCATGGGCCTATCATTCTTTTTTATGAATAAGCTTGGTAGCTAATCAGCTAGTGGTGGTGGGGTGTATCAGGGATGTGTGATGCATGAAGAAGAATAAAAGATGAAGGATGACGTGGACGAGGATATAATGAGAAAGGAAGTAATAGAGCGTTCAATATCATCATTGATTCTACATAGCCTAAAATTATGTTTAATATGAACATTTTACACATTTCATCTTATCACTACGTGAATTAAAAAAGAATTTGCATCTTCTTTTGTTTATATTCTCTATGTACAATTCACAAAAAATTTTCTATAAATCCAAAATAGAGTGTTTAGTTCTTCCCATTTTTTTCCGCCAAGTAGAGAAGAGGTTAAGATCCCAATATATTAAACATGAAAGCTTTGCGAAACAAAAAGAAATCACTTTCCTTACAATAACACTAATTAAATACCTTTGTCGCTTTGTTGATGGAACGATGAGATGATTCGTGCTAACGTCATACGCTTGACGGCATTATCTCGTCGTGTTGTCGGTTGTCCCAACAAACAAAAACCTAGTGCACTTTTTCTTGGGTCTATTTTACCCTCTTGCGCGTGAATATTGTACAACCATATACAATGTGTAGTTTCTTAGTTTTTCCTATGACAATTAAAACATCTTTGTGTATTTATTTTAGTTTTCCCCCTCTTCCTCGCTAATACACTGGCCTACCAATACACATATTAAGTTCTAATAAAATATCACCTATATATGGAGTTTATGATTTAAACTAGGTCGTATCACCTGTGTTGTGGTTATCTACATAATTTCATCAGTGTAATAATAATAATAATAACTTTCTTAATATAATTGTTGCCCTACGAAAGAAATATGACAGGTCCTTGCCAGGGGCTGCACCGAATGAGTTTAACCCCCACCTACCCCGTTTTCGTCCGCCAGCTTGCCGTCAACATTCCCCCGGGGCAAAGCTGGGATTTCTGAGAATATCTGCAGGCAGGCAGGCCACAGATGAGGTGGAGGTGGGCGTTTCGTCGCGGCGCGCAGCCCTTTCCCACAACCACCGTGGCGTGCGGGCCACCTGAAACTGCCGCACGCGGGCTCGCCTGCGTCTCCGGGAAAGGGCGGCGTGGGACGGATGGTTGGTTGGGGCGTCGGGCGGCCGCTGGTGGAGATGGCGTGGCGTGGCGTGGCGCGGACGGTGACGTGGGGGCGGTGGATCGGAGGTGCACCGCTTCGGCGTCGGAAGCCACGCAGGAGTCGTCGTCGCGTCTGCGGCGCGCGCTAGCAGTAGCAGCCCTTGGACCGGTGGTGGGTGGGCTTTTCCACGAGCGGCGCGCGAAGGGGCTGCAGCTGCACGCGTGACGCACGGCGCGCCGCTCCGTCACTCTCTGTCTGTAGCCGCGAGGTTGGTCGTCGTCATTAAAAAGGTTGCTCATTGGAAAAAAAGAAGAAGACACACGGTACGTGTTGAGAGCAGGGCTGTGATCCGCCTACTGTTTTGTTGAAGTCCGTGAAATAATGCTACACTACCTGACTTCTTCATGGGATATATGTATATTCGTTGAACCTGTCCGAAATGATGGTGTAAAAATATGTGTAGATTTTGTAAGAATAGCTAGATATTCAGAACCTATTGCATTGAACTCTTTCAGAGATAAAGAACCGATCGTGTTTCTTTTGGACTAGGACCTTGTGTTCCATATACATCTGGCATCTGAAGTATACAAAGCACGTAACAAGATATAACTTAGCAAGATGTGACATGCAACCAAGCACCTTCCCGGCCCCTCTCCTCTTCGCCGCCTCCAACTTTCTCTCGTCTGGCCGGTCTTGCTCTCTAGCCCAGAATCACCTGATCAACCATTTCCAGCATCCACCGAGAAAGGGGCCGGGAAAACCCTTACTAAAATTGTGCAACCTGTCCCCTAGATTTTAGTACGCGTGGAACACTCCTGCTGCTCCGCGGTCTCTCTTGTTTCGTCTTCCGTGTCGGGTGCGCGTACCATTTTCACTAGCCCGCTCACACTTCGCCGCCCCAGCCCGTCCTCGCCCCTTCCCGCCTCGTTCCACACCAAAAGCCGCTCCCAAATTTCCAAAAAAAAGAAGCCCCTCCCAACATCCACGGCCAGCCATGGCGCCGCCCCTCACCGGCGGTAAGCGCCCCCCACATCCCAGCCCCAGGACTTGCCTACTGTGCCTGACCCCAGCTAACACCCACACTTTCTGCTGCCTGCAGGACCCGGCACGCCGGAGCGGCGGCTCCTCCAGGCGTCGGCCGACCGCGATCTCCGCCTCTTCAAGGGTAAGTGCGCGCGCGGGTCGTGCTTCGCTTCCTCTCCCCGCTGTTTCCGTTCGGTTCCGTTTTGCCGCCTATGCTCGATTGGGCCCTCTGATTTGGCCGGTTTGCTGATCCGTGCCGCAGGGATTGCGCGCACGCTGGACGGCGGGAAGGGCCGCATTGGTGAGGCGGTGGAGGCCGTCAGGGACTGCAGCGCCGGGTCGCTGCACGTCGCCGCGGGTCGCGGGAGGACGGCGGTCTGCGCGTACCTGCTCGACGAGCTCCATGTGGATGTCAGCGCCGTCGACGACTCAGGTTGTTTGTTCGTCTATATCCGTTGGCAAAAACATGAAAGCTGTCTCCATTATTCCTTGTCCATTTTTTGTTGAGATTGGTCCGCGCCTACTCCATCTCTAGATTAGGCTCAGTAGAGGTTACTGATTTCAACAACACCACAAGTTGATTTTAGTTTGATATGGGACAGTTATGTCAGTGTCCAGTAGAGGCTATCGATTCACCACCGGCACAAGTTCATTTTAGGATGTTTTTATTCGTTCAGTGATGTTAGTTTTTGAGACAGATTTTATGGTTATATATGCTGTAGTTTGGTAGCATTCTTTTACTTGATAAGATTGTGCAGAGGAACTATGCAGCCTTCTTTTATTTTATGAGCAACATGTTTCATTCACAGTACTCTTATGGTATGCACTTAATAATTTATGGAAATGCAAAATTGTTTGTGCGTTATCATGTAATCAACATGTTTTCCATGCATTGTACTTCCTGCAGACAATATGTTGTAATGCTGTAGTTACTGTAATATTTTACCTTAGTACATACGCTGCTATCGTGTAAGTTTACTTCAAATCTGTATTTGGAGAAAGAGGCATATGCATTGGTAGCAAACAGGGAAACACATTTGTTTACATATTCTTTTGTTTGTTGTGAGAACATGTTATTTATAAGCTATTCCTTTTGATGATTTTGATAGGTGAGACGCCTCTGGCTTATGCACTTCGAGGTGGGACTGTGGAAACTTTGAGGTTTCTTCTTGACCATGGCGCTGATCCAAATAAGCCTGGCGAACATGGGTGTACCGCTCTCCACGTGGCAGCTGGAGCAGGTCCTCCTCTGTTGCATGTATATGTTATATTCTTACTTTCTTTTACTCTTATGTGCACATGTCATCACTCTTGCATGCATCATTGTGGTAGGATACATATAATAGAATTTACAACTGGTTGTGCGGATATCCATTATCATTGTAAAGATAGGTTTCCATTGAGCCTGTAGGGCACTTAGCTTGGATATCCAAATATGATTGTAATATTAAATGTCCATTATTAATTAGGATTCGATGAACATCTGATCGGTTTGCGAGTATATGGCCTGTAATATATTTATGCAAATATAGTTTATCTACTGTCCCACTCCAAATCAACTCTTTATACCTCTAATATTCCATGTTTTTAATTTAGGAATGTGTGAAATGATAGAAGCCTTGCTTTTAAAGGGAGCAGATGTTAATTCATTTTCTTATTGTGGGACACCACTGCATGCTGCTATTATTCAAAAGCAGGATGCTGCTGTGAAGATTTTGTTGGACCACCATGCTGATGTAAGTACCATGGCAGGATTATCTTATGCATGTATATTTGTTGTAAGATTAGTTGGTGTCATTTGATTGGCTAAATTTGTAACATGGTCATAATTGTGGTAGCACGGTTTGATTTGTTATCTGTCAACATTCCTTCAACTTTTTGGAAAAATTAATTTGTTTCACTGAAAAGTGACACTTTTGTATACAACTACCAAGTACCCAATGATTTTGACACTTTCCTGTTATTTAACTTTCCACAACTTAGTTTCGCTGGTAGAAAATCAAATTTCAGTGTTTGCTACATGCCTGCAAACTTCAATCATGTAAGGGCTACTACTTGATTTTTGTTGACAGTGCAACAAGGCAATTTCCATTCATTATACACCTCTTCTACTTTGTTTTGGAAGGATAAATGGATTCTTGGGTGTTCAATTTCAGACCTAGCACCACTAGTTGTAACAGCAGTACCTCCCAAGACACGAAACAAGAGAACAGTGGCTGAGGCTCTCTTTAATCAGAACTGGACCAGGGACGTTCAGGGGGGATTATCTTTGATAGGACAATTTGAGTTCTTCCAACTCGTAGACACTTTACTCCAAATTGTTCTCTCCCAGGAGGACGACACTCATGTTTGGAGACTTGATGGGTCAGGGCAGTACACGTCGAAATCAGCTTACAGGGCTTTCTTCAATGGTTCGATTACATTTGAGCCATGGCGACGTATATGGAAGACATGGGCGCCCCCGAAGTGCAAAATCTTCATGTGGTTGGCAGTGCGCAATCGGTGCTGGACAGCAGATAGATTGGCAAAAAGGAATTTGCCACACCCTGACAGATGTTTACTGTGTGATCAGGAGGATGAGGACATTCAACACCTACTCACCACTTGTGTTTTTGCAATGGAGTTATGGTTTCGTATCCTATCCCCAATTGGGCTACAACATTGTGTTCCATCACGACACGCGATATCCTTAGCAGAATGGTGGAGAAAAAGTGTGAAGAAAGTCCCGAAGGATAAAAGGAAAGGCTACAACTCACTCCTTATTTTAGGTGCCTGGCTTCTTTGGAAGCACCGCAATGCGTGTGTTTTCGACGGAGCTCGCCCATGTTTGGAGGTGTTGCTAAGATCCTTCCGTGTTGAACACCATCTTTGGGGTCTTGCAGGGGCTCGGAAATTGCTTTCCTTGAGCACTGGTCAGGTTGGAGGGGATATTTAGAGCTCCCCTTGTGTGGGTCTGTGTGTATTGTGGTCTAGTGTGCTTTTTGGTTTCTTTCTTGAGGTGCACCCATTGTAGTTGTCAGCCCCTCGCAGCTCGGTCCGGAGCGAGGTGGTGAAGTGTATAAGGGACCGTTTTCTCTCTATTAATACAAAGATACACAGCTCTCCTGCGTATTCGAGAAAAAAAATACACCTCTGATCGCTGCTCTCCATGTTCGCTCGCTGAAATGTGTCAAGCTTCTGATTAAAGTAATGTACATTCTTCTTTAGTCCAATTCAGATTTGTTTTATCAAACTCTGGGGAAGGAAGCATACACTTTTGAGATTATGCAAATTTTGACACTTATTTAGGATACGCTTCTGTAACTTCTATTGTGTTAGGTGGGTGCTGATGTGAAGGTTGTTGGTCAACTAACCCCATTAATAGTCGCCGCGAATGAGGGGTTAACTGATTTCTACAAGTGTTTATTGGATGCTGGTGCTGATCCTGATGTTCGTGATGATGTAAGGATTGATTTTTCTTTATCCTCTTCGCTTCTCTGTGCATGTTTTTCACAACTGGAATGATGGTTTACACACATGCCGTTTATTCTGGGTATTTAGGCTTCTGAAAGATGGTCTATTTTCTGGTTCTAGTAAATGTTACTATTGATATTTGGTGTCCTACATATTGTTGTATCTTGGTGTATTTACAACAGGATTGTAAAGGTGAAGCTTGGGACAAAAGGCTATGTTGTTGTTGTATTGTAAATGTGAAACTTGCGATATATAATCTCGATAGCATTCTACACTATTCTTCATGTTCTTAGTTTTCTATTTCTTTGTCGTGAAAAAACATCTGTAATCAGATAATTTTGGCCACAAAGATTTAATGTCACGAACTCTTTACCTAAGTTCCTATTCGTTTCAGGGAGGGGCACAATTGGTTATCAAACTTGGTGTTCGGATACAGTGTGCATATATTTCTTTGTTTCTTTGCTTCGTTCTTAACAGGGAGGTCAGCTACCAATCGAGATTGCTGCACGTGAGAACAGAAGAAAATATTTAGAGATTCTTTTTCCAGTAACTTCTCGTATTCCATATGTGCATGACTGGAGTGTTGACGGTATACTTGCTTATGTAAAATCAGTGCCGAAGGAGGAGGTATGAGCTATGTGCGATAAATATTCCCCAAAATTTTCCGCCTATGTGAAAGTGGGATATTTGAGTTTGCATGAACTCAAACTTTGTCTAAATGTTTCAGGATGACCCGCTGTACAAAATGGGACCAGCTTATCTGAAATCAGAAGGAAGCAAGGCGTACAAGAAAAAAGATTATGTTTCTGCAGTAAATTTCTACTCCATGGTATATATGTTGTACTTTCCTCTTTTACCAAACTCCTTATTTATCATTGCCTGAATTACCTTTTCTAATATGCCATTGTGGTTTCAACTTACAATTGAAAGACTTGCGCCATTTTGAATGTCTTGCAAGAATCCAAACAATGGTATGATTCATGTGATCAGTTTATGTGTCTTCCTTCAGAAATTTTAGTTTCTTGTGGGTTCACAGTAAGTCTGTAATGAAAAGTGTTATGGATCGGGTTCTGGTAACAAAGATTATAGTCATTAATGGGTTGGCATGGTCCAGGGACTTTGTCGACTGGCTGCCACTATCGCCAAGTATGGTGCACCAGATGGGTGAGAGAGGAGGAGGGGGGGGGGGACCTTTTAGTGCTTATTTGATGCTCGAACCTGGCAAAGTTATTTAATCCAATCTCATAATGAACCCAAATTAGACTTAAGATATTATCTTATCAAGTCCTAATAACACAACTTACTAGGGCAAGCTAGTGGCGGTCATAGGCACAACTGGGTTGGCTGCAGCTTGGCGCCTTCTTCATTGTCATACTGAGCTGGGTTGGCCTGCCTCCTTTGAAAGATATAACTCCACCATTACAAGAAGCTACTGTCATGTAACATGCATTTTCCTACAGGGTTTTCTTGCCTCGCTTTCTATTGATTAAGTATCGTATTGGGTTCGAGTAGAGGTCAACACCAAATCTGCATTGGAGTTCAGAACTTCAGATAGAGAAAAAAGGCTATTTTCTTGATGCTTGGTGGATGTGGTAACCAAGTTTGCATCCTATTATAGTAAACTCAATTCCTCCAATATTTCACATGAAATTTACCATCTTTCTAGTAATACAACTGCGCACTGATTTCTTATGTACATGCCTGTGTTAAAACTTAAGGCCTGTATGCAACTGGTAGATGGGATGGTTGATAGTGTGACTTGTTGTAGGCAATCAAGCTCGATCCTTCTGATGTTAACTTGCATTCAAATAAGAGCCTTTGCTGGATTAACTTGGGTGATGGAGTTAAAGCTTTGTTGGATGCTGAATTTTGCCGGATGGTGTGGCCTGATTGGCCAAAGGCCTGCTACAGGCACGGCGCTGCTCATATGTTACTAAAGGTTAGATAAAACATTATAATACAAAGGTATGTTCTATTCCTGTTTCTGCGGCAAGTCAATTCGACACAGCTAACATTCTGTCCTCAGAACTACGAAAAGGCATGTGATGCATTTCTTGATGGTTTCAAGTTGGACCCAACAAATGTTGAGATTGAGAATGCATGAAGGTATCCAACTCTACTCTGTGTTGAAGTCTTGTTTGTAATTGCAACCTCATTCTGGTTTCCATCACTTATGTCATAATATCATTGATAACTTAATATTGAAACATGCAGACCTAGACTTGCAAATTTATGTTGCTAAAAACAGCTGAATAACTTATTTTATTTGTTAGAAATGTACCCGTAGATTGCTTTCTCATGATGGAATCCCCAAGAAGCAAGATACCATGCGTTACTACTTGGAGTCTTGGACCCACTTGTATGCCATCTTATTAATCTCTGAACATGCAGGGAGGCTTGCAGATCCTTGAAGATGTCTCGTGCTGCCAAAAGGGTTTCCTGAATTATCACCATTCCCTTTTTTTTGAGGAAATGCGAACAGAAATGCGTGTGGACTTGAAAAGTTCCATATGCTCTTGTAATTGCAAACTTGTCTGGCTAAACCATCTTTTGGGCCCCGAGGAATCACTACCAGAATGATCGACATCTGCACCGGGTGGGAAAGCCCTTTAGCACCGGGTTTCCCACCCGGTGCAACTAATCCGAGGCTAAAGGGGTACCCCTTTAGCACCGGGTGCAGCCACGACCCGGTGCTAAAGGCCCTGCCCCGCAGCGCCTTTAGCAGGGCCTTTAGCACCGGGTCGTGGCTGCACCCGGTGCTAAAGGGCCTGCCTTTAGCACCGGTTGATGTCTGCAACCGGTGCTAAAGGCCCCGGATTTCTTTTTTTTTTTGCTTTTTTCAGTAGCCATGCGTGCACGTCTATATACGTATATATTCTAATACGTGTATTCTAATGCGTATTCGGCCGACTCTATATTCATATTAGCTGACATTTCATCAAAATAGAAGACATATATATTACAAAAGTAGATATTCATGCATGTCAACTCGAGTTATATATATTTAAACTGTATTTTCTACTTAATTAAGATTGACGACTAGCTTGTTGGACTGTCCGGCACGTCCTCCAGTACTGGCGAGTAGAATTCTCCTCGGGGATTGACGACCTCGTCCCAAATCCATCCGACGAGCTGTTCTGCAATTGCGTCAATTCTTTCTAGCTCTAGGGACTCTTCCTTCAGGTTGAACATCTGTAATTTACAAATAATTGAAAGATATTTAATCCGCCGAGTTGGAGACAATAATTGTGCACTTAATAATAATGGAAATGTGTTTATTATTACGTACCATAATATCCTGTTGTGTAAGCTTTTTATGTCCCCAATTCTACATGAAATCGCAAACATAGTATGCACATAAATTATTTCCCGGCCCCTGTTTGGCACACTGTCGACCAAAAGAAATTAAGTAAAATTCATATAATATATTAGCCGAGGCCTACATGTACAAATTACTTGTTTACCGGAAAGCCAATGTTCCATTTTAGTGTTTCATGTTGAATTCCCGGGTGTTCTTGACGAAATTGAATCCAGGCCCTGCGAACAAAAAAAATTGAGTTAAGTCATTGCGAGTGTAAGGGATGAATTAAGTAGGGGAAAATATACATCACCTTGTCATCATGTCCATGATGTTCTGTAGTTTTTCTTTTGGAGTGTGCAACGAATCAAAGACGTTCACGACACCCCGGTCAGGACACAATATTATTAGGAACCAGTGGAATCTGTGCACATGTATACATTATAATCAGAAATGAATTAGTACACAGACAGTATAAGAAGAAGCCTGTGTATGTACTCACTCGATGTTGTACGGGATTAGTATGGAGTCGCAGTAATTTTGTTTCTTAATATACTTATATAGGTTTAAATATGTTTCCTCAGGATTGTGCAGTATCATTGCTTCACTTATCCTTCGAGGATCAACGAAGCCAACGTCATATATATTATCTCTCTGACATTTTTGAATCTCCATTCTGCATATGTTAAGCAATAAATAAAGCCCGCGTCAGCATAGATTGGAATTATTGTTTTCAAACTGTGAATTATAAGCAACAACAAAGTACTTACAGTGTCCAACAGGTGATCAAATCCACGTCCATGGCGTCGCGGTGGTACAGCTCATATATATCCTTAAACCTCAGCCACACCCAATCCTCGTCACCATTGTAGAAATCATGGTCCTTCACGCCTACTTTGATCATGCGCCGTTTATTCCTTCTTGATTCTTCCAAGTATCACTCATGGAATCGGCGCATCTTCGTCTGTAGCTTCCTCTCCATTTCAGGAGGGACCATAGGCTCGCCAAGATTAAACGGCCACCTCAGCGTTGTGTTTATAGGCACCTCTTCTTCCCCCAGGACTTGCGCTCTGGTTAGTCCAGTCTCGGCCATTACTCGTTGCACGTTAAGCTCGTCCAGAGATGGCAATGGACCCAAGGGCCGCTGAGGTTGCTGGCCGAGCTGAGGAACCTTTTTGGATGGGCCCGCCTCCTTATCTGCAGTCTTCCGCTTCCGGCGAGATTTCAGCAATGAGCGGTCATAGTCTGTTACTATTACTTCCTTCTGTTGACCCTTGCCCAAATTACCGAGGAATGACTTGACAACGGTGGGATCAAGCTTCGGCTCCGGCTCAGGTTTTTTCCTCCACTCGGCCATTTGCCTCTTTGTGTCTGCTTTGACCGAGGCTTCGAGCTCCTCTAGAGTCTTCTCACCCGCTCTTTTCTCTGGTGCGGGCTTCTCTTTGGTTTTCCGCGCCTTCTTCGCTGGTGGAGTGGGGGCAGAGGCTTTAGTGCGGCGTCCCCTCTTTGGCGGAGGGGGCAGAGACCTCTTCGGCGGAGGAGACGGAGACCTCTTCGGCGGAGGAGACGGAGACCTCTTCGGTGGAGGAGACGGAGACCTCTTTGGCAGAGGAGACGGGCTTGCATCAGGAGCTCCCGGAGAATCGTCATGATCCTGTGGATCTCTTGGAGGTGACGGGGGCTTGTTGGTAGCCGCAGGTGTACCGGGTATGACGACGTCTGCCTTGCTCCATAGAATGATGCAGTGAGAACACTGACCGAGTTTTGTTTCTCCGTCACCTCAGGGGATGTCAAGTTCCAAGTCTTCCCAGCTGGTGACGACTTGCTCCACCTCAACAGGTACGTAACCATGTGGAATGTCATTGCAGTGCCATTTTTGCCCTTCTTCCACACGTTTGGTCATACCGTATGCGACCTGATAAGTTAGTAGTCACAAAGAAAGTTAGTAAATGAATGGTATTTACGGTGAAATGTATGCAGTATGAACTAAGGTCGCATACGTACCACCACAGCTAAGTTCTTCTGCCTGACGACAAGCTCGCACGCGGTCCGTTGAGTTATTTCATCCACGGTGTAACGGACCGCTTCGGCGGCCTGTGTGGAAGCGTGACTGCTTTGATATTGTTGTGGAGGGCTAATAAGGGCCGCATCTTGGAGAGGTGCATGCTCTGTGGAACCGGTCCCGCCTGCGGCTTGTTGGAGAGGTGCAGGCTCTGTGGAACCGGTCCCGCCTGTGGCTTGTTTTATCTGCAGCCATGCTACCTTCATCCGTCGCTCCATCTCTGACTCCATTTCTTGGAGCTTTGAGCCCTGGGCGGCAACCGTTTGCTCTAGGTCCCTCACCCTCTGCTCATATTCGGCCTTCTTCCTCGAATGGCTCCTATAGGTGGCGGCGTGCTCTTGGAAACCTTTCTTCCATGAGATGCTTGTGCTTACGCCGCGCGTCCGTCCAGGATGCTCCTTGTTCCCTAAGGCATAGGTTAGCTCATCTCTGTCTCTATCGGCAACAAATTCTCCCCTATCAGATGCCCTGAGGATATCAAGGAGACGCTGAGCTAGTTCTCGCAAGTCCTCGGGAAAAACTAAGGAGCCGTCGATTGGGCTTAGGGTGCCTCCATGACCATAGTACCAATGCTTGGTCCTTGTGGGCCAGTCATGTGTCGCTGGAGTGATGCCTCTAGCATATAGATCTTCTTCCATCTTCTCCCATTTAGCAATGCTTGCCTTGTAACCTCCCGAACCCATCTTATGAGAGTACTTATTTGCGGTGTTTCCAGCGTTTCTAGCGCTAGCCGTTGCACCCTCTTCGGAGGTTTTGTACTCAATGAATGCTTCCCACTCGTCATTGGTGATCTTCTTATACTTCTCAGGATCCGGGGCCTCTCCGGTTTTGAGAAATTGCGAGTACAACTTCTTCTTGAAATCCTGAAACAGAACTGCCATCTTCTTCATTGTCCAATCCCTCAGTTCTGCTTCATGAGTGCTAGGCCAGTCGAATATTGCCTTTAATTCCCTCCATAGCATCTCCTTCTCCGTATCGGGGAGCACGTACTCCTCAGTGGGGTCCGTGGACTTCCATTTTCTGATACTAATGGGCACATTGTCCCGTACAATTACCCCGCACTGAGATACAAATTTCTTGACCACTTTTGGGGGCTCAACTGGCTCCCCGTCATCCTCCACTCGGGTGATGTGTAACTTGACATCCTTCAGCTTCTTCGTGGTCGATCGTTTTGATTTCTTAGCTCGACTTGTAGAAGCAGAGGCGGCCTACACAAATTACATATATACGAGATGATATAGAGATGGTATACATAATTGACATGTACAGTACAAATTTATGTTATCTATATACACACCTGACTAGACGAGGGCTCGTTACCGGCCCCTTCAACATTTTCGGCATGGACATTGGCGGCCCCTTCAACATTTTCGGCCCTTCCAATGATCCACAACACATCATCCATGGACATTGGTTGGGTTACCATATTGAAAAGTTGATTCGCTAAGAACGTGTCGTTGTCCTCTTGAATGGGTGGGACAGGGGTGTTGTTGTCCTCTTGCATGGGTGGGACGGGGTTGTTGTTGTCCTCTTGCATGGGTGGGACGGGGTTGTTGTTGTCCGCCATCTATAGAATTAAAAATAATTGATAAAAAATATATACAAAGCATACATATTCCCAATATGATTCGCTAAGGGTTCGCTAAGGGTTCGCTAAGGGGGGTCGGTGCGCGAAAAAACGGATTCGCTAAGGGGTTCGGGTGCGCGGTGGGTTCGGGTACATAGAATTTCCAATATACATTTAAATGAAGCATTTTCCAATATACATTTCAAACATATAACATTTCCAATATACATTTCAATGTAAATATCTCCAATACATTTAAATGAAGCATTTTCCAATATACATTTCAAACATATAACATTTCCAATATACATTTCAATGTAAATACCTCCAATACATTTAAATGGAGCATTTTCCAATATACATTTCAAACATATAACATTTCCAATATACATTTCAATGTAAATATCTCCAATACATTTAAATGAAGCATTGTCCAATATACATTTCAAACATATAACATTTCCAATATACATTTCAATGTAAATATCTCCAATACATTTAAATGAAGCATTTTCCAATATACATTTCAAACATATAACATTTCCAATATACATTTCAATGTAAATATCTCCAATACATTTAAATGGAGAATTTTCCAATATACATTTCAAACATATAACATTTCCAATATACATTTCCAATATAACATTTCCAATATACATTTCAATGTAATTTCTAATATTTTCAATGTATGTGCTTAGCGAACGCGTTCGCTAACCAAATGCGTGTTCGGCCATGCAACGGGTACCTGCACACACAAACACGTGCACGGCACGAAGGCCGGCTCACAAACATTCACGCACGGCACGAAGGCCGGCTCACAAACATTTCACAGAGGCTCACCGTGCAGTGACGGGCGCGGCCGGCGACGGCGGCGAGGGGACGAGAAGCGGCGCGGGGATGACGTGCGGCGCGGGGACGAGGGGCGCCGGCGCGGGGACGACGGGCGCGGGGACCACGGGTGGCGGCGGCGTGGGCGCGGGGACGACGACGGCGGCGGGGACCACGACCGGGCGGCGGGGACGACAGGCGCGCGGGGACGACGACGGCGGCGGGGACGACGGGCGGCGGCACGGCGTGGGCGCGGGGACAACAGGCGGTGGCGGCGTGGGCGCGGGGACCACGGGCGGCGGCGGCGACGGGCGACGGCGACGGGCGGCGGCGGCTGAGGAGACGAGGGGGCACCGGCGGTGGTTTCGATCTGTGAGGAATGAGGGCGAAGTGAGGGAGGGGAGAGAAGTCCCCGGCCTATATAGGTCCGGGGCATTTAGCACCGGGTGCAGCCACGACCCGGTGCTAAAGGCCCCCCCTTTAGCACCGGGTCTTCCCACCACCCGGTGCGAAAGGCCCTTTAGCACCGGGTCTTCTACACCCGGTGCTAAAGGCCGTAACTGTGCGCCAGACGAAGGCCTTTAGCACCGGGTGCAGCCACGACCCGGTGCTAAAGGCCCCCCCTTTAGCACCGGGTCTTCTACACCCGGTGCTAAAGGCCGTAACTGGCGCCAAACGAAAATTGGGGGCCTTTAGCACCAGATTTTAGATCAACCCGGTGCTAAAGGCCCCAAATTTTCGTTTGGCGCCCAGTTTCCAAACCGGCCTTTAGCACCGGGGGCTATTATTTGGGAATCTTATAAATATAGTTTTTAATATATAGTTATTAATACTTGTTTTAATTCAGTTATTAATACCTATTAAAAATATATATTAAATAAGAAAATCTTATAAATTACTAGAAAATCAATATAAAATTCTAGAAAATCTTATAAATTAATAGAAAATCTTATAATTTACTAGAAAATCTTATAAATTAATAGAAAATCTTATAAATTAATAGAAAATCTTATAAATTACTAGAAAATATTATAACTTACTAGAAAATCTTATAAATTACTAAAAATCTGATAAATTACAAAAATTGATAACTAAATGAAAAATTTTGGAACATTAAATGGTCTCAGATGAAAAAGTCATGAATACCAAAATTTCATATCTCATCAAGATCTACAATCTTTATTTAAGTCATTTTTGCATTTGAGAAAGTGGTTGTATACATTGTTCATTAATCCTAGATTCACTCGCATAGTTTCTAAAACTTTGTTAGAGACTTGTCAAATTTGTACTACATGTTATTACCCATTTTGAAAATGACAAAATGACCTAAATAAAGATTGTAGATCATGATGAAATATGAAACTTTGGTATTCATCACTTTTTCATTTGACATCACCTAGTGTGAAAAAAACCTTGGTTGTAGTTGTCATTTTTAATTCAAAATTTGGATTGTTCAAACACGAGAAGATTTTTCAAAATAATAACATTAATAAGTTTCATAACTTGATAGAGTATGATTTTAGGAATTTTTAGGAAGAAAAATGATCTTTTTTGAAGTTTGTACGAGGGAGAACAACTAGTTACAACTTTTATACAGAGATTAAAAAGAAAAATTGTTCTTGTTCATCCAGTGACGTGGCTCGTGTGCGCCCAGTGACGTGGCCAGCTGCCGCACGGCCTCCGTGGCCAGGCCGGTCCGCGGCGCGGTCGTGGCCTTTAGCACCGGGTGCAGCCACGACCCGGTGCTAAAGGCCCTTTAGCACCGGGTGCAGCCACGACCTGGTGCTAAAGGCCCTGTGCTAGAAAATCTTATAAATTAATAGAAAATCTTATAAATTACTAGAAAATCAATATAAAATGCTAGAAAATCTTATAAATTAATAGAAAATCTTATAAATTACTAGAAAATCGTATAAATTACTAGAAAATCAATATAAAATGCTAGAAAATCTTATAAATTACTAGAAAATATTATAAAGTACTAGAAAATCTTATAAATTACTAGAAAATCTTATAAATTACTAGAAAATCAATATAAAATGCTAGAATTAATAAAAACAATCTTATAAATCAATAGAAAATCTTAGAACATAGGTGGAACATAAATGCAAATATAGTTATTACAAATTGGGTGGAACATAGTGCAATTAAATTACATGGCATCATCGTTTACTCGGACACTAATAAACTTCCTCTTTACAAATGTTCCTTGATTGTGATCACGCCGTAGATACGGTGTCTCCTCCGCCGCTAACAGGATGCTTGGGTCATCAGCCACTGAGAATGGAGGCCGTCCATCGAGCATATCATAATCTTCATCCGTCTTGTCCTCAACTCCTACGATTTTTCTCTTTCCAGGAAGAACTATATGACGCTTTGGCTCGTCTTGTGATGGGTCCAATTGCTTACCCCCACCTTTCTTATCCGCCCCTTTCTTCGGTCTGCTAGCCATGTCCTTCACATAAAAAACTTGTGTGACAGCTTTGCCCAGGACGAACGGTTCGTCTAGAAAGCCAATCTTGTTTAGGTCCACTAACGTCATTCCATAGTCCGCTTCAACTTTAACACCTCCTCCAGTCAGCTTCACCCATTGGCACTTGAACAGTGGGATCTTCAAAGGTCCGTACTCTTGTTCCCATATCTCCTCTATGATTCCATAGTATGAGTTTGTATTGCCATTGGTGTCTGTCGCGTCGATCCGGACACCACTGTTTTGGTTGGTGCTTTTCTTGTCTTGGGCTCTTGTGTAAAATGTATACCCATTGATGTCGTATCCTTGGAATGTCAAGATCGTGCTCGATGGACCTCTAGCTACAAAAGACGTCTTCGCAACCAATCGGCGAAAGTACTATTGTGCAGACGCTGAATGAAGGCCGCAGACTTTGTTGAGTTTTCGTCCCTGAGAATCTGCATGTGCTCCTCGATGTACGGAGCAACTAAGGTTGATTGTTGCAAAACTGTGAGGTGCGCTTTACGAAATGTCTCAATGTCCTTGATCACCATCGATCTTCTCCCTAGTGTGCCCTTTCCACCAATTCTCCCCTCGTGATGGGATTCGGGCACACCAATCGGCATAAGATCGTCAACAAAGTCAACACAGAATTCAATGACCTCCTCCGTTTCGTATCCCTTAGCAATGCATCCTTCTGGACGAGAACGATTACGGACGTACTTCTTTAGGACAGCGAAGAACCTCTCAAATGGGAACATGTTGTGTAGAAATACTGGGCCCAATATACGAATCTCTTTGACGAGGTGAACCAATAGATGTGTCATGATATTGAAGAAGGATGGTGGAAATATCATCTCAAAGCTGACAAGACATTGCACCACGTCGTTCTGTAGCTGATCTAAATGGTCTGGATTGATCACCTTCTGAGAAATTGCATTGAGGAATGCACATAGCTTCACAATGGCTTTCCGCACGTTAACTGGTAGCACACCCCTGAGTATGACGGGAAGCAGCTGTGTCATCAACACATGGCAGTCGTGAGACTTCAGGTTTGTAAACTTCTTCTCTTTCATATTTATTATTCCCTTAATATTGGAGGAGTAGCCAGACGGAACCTTGATACTGTTCAAGCATTCAAACATGCTTGCCTTCTCTTCTTTGCTGAGAGTGAAGCTGGCAGGACGCAAGTACTGGCGTCCTTTGTCTCTCTTTTCTGGATGTAGATCAGTCTGTTGCTTCAATCGTTTCAGATCCTGACGTGCTTCCAGTGTATCTTTTGGCTTCCCATAAGTACCCAGGAAGCTTATCAAGTTCACGCAAAGATTCTTCGTCAGATGCATCACATCAATCGCGTTACAGACCTCTAAATGTTGCCAATAAGGTAGCTCCCAAAAGATAGACTTCTTCTTCCACATCGCGGCACGACCATCCTCGCCCGTCGGAGCAGCCTGGCTTCCGTCTCCCTTGCCAAACACCATGTGTAGGTCCTTCACCATATCAAATAGCTCTTCTCCACTCCGGTGTCTCGGCTTTGTACGACGGTCAGCATTTCCGCCAAAATGCGCACATTTCTTTCGTAGCTCATGCTTCGCCGGAAGGAATCGACGATGACCCATGTACACAACTTTACGACAATGTTTCAAATACATGCTTTCGGTTTCCTCTAAACAGTGAGTGCATGCTTTATATCCTTTGTTTGATTGTCCTGATAGGTTACTTAGTGCAGGCCAGTCGTTGATGCTTATGAAAAGCAGTGCTCGAAGGTCAAACTGCTCCTGCTTGTCCTCATCCCACACGCTAACACCTTCATTCTTCCACAGCTGCAAAAGTTCGTCAACCAATGGTCTTAGGTACACATCAATGTCGTTGCCAGGTTGCTTTGGGCCTTCGATGAGCACTGGCATCATAATGAACTTCCGCTTCATGCAGAGCCAGGGGGGTAGGTTGTAGATACAAACAGTCACGGGCCAAGTGCTATGACTACTGCTCATTTCACCAAAAGGGTTCATGCCATCGGTACTTAAACCAAGCCTAACATTCCTCGCATCAACATCAAACTCTGGGAATGCTCTGTCGATGTTCCTCCACTGGGATCCATCGGCGGGGTGTCTCAACATGCCATCCTGCTTACGTTCTTCTTTGTGCCAGCGCATCAGTTTGGCATGGTCTTTGTTCCTGAACAAACGCTTCAGATGGGGTATCAGAGGGAAATACCACATCACCTTCGCAGGGATTTTTTTCTTAGAACGCTCTCCCCCAACATCACCAGGGTCGTCCCGCCTGATCTTGTATCGTGCGCAGGTGCAAACCGGACAATGATCCAAGTGTTCGTACTGTCCGCGATAGAGGATACAGTCATTAGGACATGCATGTATCTTCTGCACCTCCAAACCGAGAGGGCAAACAACACGTTTTGCTTGATACGTCGTCAATGGCAATTTGTTACCCTCTGGAAGAATCTTCTTTACGAGTTTCAGTAGCTCCTCGAAACCCTTATCAGTAACACCGTTTGCTGCCTTCCACTGCAGAAGTTCAAGTGTGCTACCCAACTTCTTTAGCCCCTCTTTGCAATCTGGGTACAGGTCAGTCTTGTGGTCCTGCAGCATGCGTTGTATCTTTTTTAGTTCCTTATCATTGCCGCAGTCTTTCTCGGCATCACGCAACATTTGCCCGAGTCCATCAGTAGGTTCATTTTCCTGAGCAACATCTTCCTGAGCATCGCCTTCCCGAGCAACATCTTCCTCATCGGCATCACCCATTGCAGCATATGCAAAGGAACCGTAGTATTGAGCCAACAACGGAATGTCGTCATCGGCCTCGTCTTCTTCATCTTCATCCATTAGAATTCTTCTTTCACCGTGCTTCGTCCAAACAGAATAATTCCTCATGAAACCGTGCCTCATCAAATGCACATGAAGACAACCTCTTTGTTTGTACGATTGTATATTTTTACAATGGGTGCATGGGCAGAACATGAAACCGGACGACGTCCTATTAGCCTCGGCGACATCGAGAAACGTCCTAAGGCCATCACGGAACGCCTGAGCGTGGGGGTCCCCGTACATCCATTGTCTATTCATCTGCATTATTAACCAATAACAAATATACAATGCAATTTAAAGATAAAAAATTTAATATATAAATAAATACAAATTATAATATATATTCCATTATATAAATAAATTTCTAAAACTACATTACTATATTCATTAAATATAACATTACTATAAGCCTTATAAGATTTATAAGATTTATAAGATTTTCTATTAATTTATAAGATTTTCTAGCATTTTATATTGATTTTCTAGTAATTTATAAGATTTTCTATTAATTTATAAGATTTTCTAGCATTTTATATTGATTTTCTAGTAATTTCTAAAACTACATTACTATAAGCCTTATAACTATTCACAAGTCATACAAAACAAAATAGTAACTAGCTTGCCTTCTCTCTCCATTTAAAACACAACATGAACACTCTCTCCACCATGAACTCAAGCTCTCTCCTCCAAGAACACAAGCTCTCTCTAGCTAGCTTTACTTTGATTCACAAATCCCTCTATTTCTAAATCATAGAAGGATTACAAGCTAAATAAAACATTAGAGAATGAAAGAGTGTACCTTGTAGTGCTCCTTAGATGAGTAGAATCTTCACAAATTTTGAAAAAAATTTGGGCAGCACCTCCCCTCCCACGGCCGAGCAGCATGAACACAGCGCCTAAGTGTTCAGCTGGCTCGGGCGGGGGAGGAGGAAGCCCCTATATTCAAACACATTAACACCGGGTCGTGGCAAGAACCGGTGCTAATGCACACCCTTTAGCACCGGGTGCAGCCAGCAACCGGTGCTAAATGGCCTCGGCACATTAGCACCGGTTGCTGGCTGTACCCGGTGCTAAAGGGGGGGCATAAGCACCGGGTCTTGCCACGACCCGGTGCTAATGTGTCCGCCCTGACACATCCACGCGCCGCCCCCGCTCCTAGCCGTTGGACCCGGTGCTGAAGCCCCATCAGCACCGGGTCCAAAAATGGCCGAGGCGGAGGAGGCGGGCGGATGTGAAGGATTCTGGTAGTGAATTTTCTCAGCTTATTTTGCTTGTTAAAAGAGATGTATCCTTTAGATCATGTCTAAAGAGATCATGTTCTCATGATGGAATCCCCAAGCAGCAAGAGCATCACCTACTCTCGTGTCTCGGCGCGTGGCTCAACTCGAGATATCTGAGCTCGCATATGTTGCATAGTACTTGCCTACGTGCACCGTGCGCCTCGCGTACGCAGCAAGTTCATTCCTTTGCGGCCTCGCACTGGCCCCTTCCTCGCCAGTGGCGCCACCCTGGCCACCGCGACGTCACCATCATCCTGACATATGTTTGAGCGGCAAGAGCAGTGATCGCGGCGCCGTCATGATCAACCACCATTCAACCTCGATGGCTCATGAGAACAAACGGACCGTGCCTTGCTGTTGGCGGATTGTTGGGAATTGGGATTCACGATGGAGTCGGAATATAAACAGTCTAGACAGTTGTTGTCTATTTGTTACGTATCGACAGCTAAACAGACTGCTTGTATAAGGACCTCTCCAACGGGGTATCTCAGAGCTCGCTGAGTCAGATGCAAGCTGAGGTGGAAGAGAGAGAAAGCTAGAAATCCTTCACGCAAGTGACAAAACACTCACTAGTAGATTTGTGCGGCTCGAGGTGCCTGGCCCCACCACACAAAGAAAAGGTCCCCACCAGCTTCTCTCTCGTAGCTCATCTTCCACTCGAGACGCCACGTAGAAAGGAGAGAGAGGGCAACGTGGGTCCCACAAATGGTTTTGGAGAATGGGACAGAAGTTAGATTGCTGGAGGAATTATCTCTTGAGCTGACTTGGACTGACTTAGAGCTAATATGCTAGCTCAATTGTTGGAGAATGCCTAATGAGTTGTCTATTTGGCAGTCTCTAAGATATTTAATGCATCTTTTGACGTATAAATCATGATGATCAGTGTATAATTTGATCTTTGTAGCTATTTTACTGCTTACATGAGAGAATGCATGGTATATTTAAATAATTTACATAATTCTCTTTAAGAAGCATAAACATATTAGTTCACTTATACATGTATTCACACTCCATGCTAGATGTATGAGTTCATTCAGACCATATCAGTGATCCATGGAGCACACGACATATCAGTTTACATATCAGTAACCCAACATATCAGTTTACAAATGAAGATGTCAAGATAAAAGTCCAATATCAGGTCCACACACAGCTTAGTTTCAGATGACAAGATACTTTAGAGTCCATCATCAATGTGCAAAAAAAAATCAGGACATTATGTGCTCACAACACTTGTTTCAAACATGCCATTTCATCATCTGCGAGATATGGATCATACAACACCACTATTAAACATAGGCGGATTTTAATCATTCTCAACTGATCATAAGAAAAAGTACATGTAGAAATAGTCATTGAAGAAATAGTATCTAGTGACATGGTTTTAATCTTGTTAACTGAATGAAAGGCAGAAAAAGATTTTTATCCCTACAAAAGAGTAGTGTCTAATTTATAAATTGCACATATTTGATTAAGATGCATACAACTTACTGAATATCTTATGAACTGTTAAACCAAAGAAACGTGACAGCTAAAATAAAAAAAGAAAGTGAATGCAGCTTAATCTTTTTGAACAGCTTGTTCATATAAGTAGCTTGGATGATCAAAGTACCGCAGCTTATTCTATTGCTTAAGAGTGAACTCTTGAGCAAATTTATTAACAAATATGGTTACCTGAATAATAAATTTATTAACAAATATGCTTAACTAAATTCAGAGAGACATCAGAATGTGGACCAAATTACAAACATATGGTTACCTGAATACTAACATGACAATATGAGCACACCTTTTAGGAGGTAAAAGGATATTAGATAGCTTGCAATAGTAAAATCAAACAACAAAAGGCCAATTTATCTGGTAGCATACAACATTCTAAAGCAAAAGGCCAATTTATCTGCTAGCAAATTTCTAGCCCTTTCACTTTTCTGTAATTGTTTTAACAACGTGGACATTCTGAAGAAAAAACAGTCAAGTCCAAGCATACAATCTCGAATTCTCGATAGCATAGAGATCCATCAATCCTTCAGCCCATTCAATCATCAGATTATCCTTTCAGAAACATGGCCAATCTTTTACAGTTCTATTCAGTTAACACCATGTCGACTCAGTAAAATTGAGAAAAGATTTTACCATATGGCCAGATCTGAAGATTGAGCATGCATACATAGTTGAGACATGAAGCTATTGCCGTTGTTGAAGAAACATTGTTCCATCGATGGAGGACATCAGCGAAGCAGCTGCACCAAATCCACCCATGCCCTTCTGCTCTGGCACAGCTGCTGTGCCGCGCTTGTTGTTCTGCTCCGGTGTGGCCGCAACTCTCTCCACCCCCTTCCGCATCTGCGTTGGCACATCCCCTTCCTGCTTTGGTCCTGATGCAGCTCCCTTCTGCATCTGCGCCCGTGCATCGATCCCCTTTCTGCTTCGGCGCCGTTGTTGCGACTCCCTTCCGCGCTTGCGTCACAATGGCCTTCCTGTCCCGAGCTACCGCCTACTTCTTCTACAGCTGCATGATTGAAGTGGAATTGGGGGATTTTAAGGTGGAGGCGGAGGGGGAATTTGTGGGATTTGGCGCACTCTGGTTTTTACCATGAAGAAGAATCGCTTGAGCTCGTCTCTTCGCCGCGCATGAGATCCGCGGTGCTGTCGACGAGTCGCAGCTGGTAGTACAACGCGCGGCGCCATTCGGTGACTGCCCTGGGAGCACGAGCTTGCGCCGTAGATTAAGGAGACGATGGAACACTCTCTTTCTTCAGTTAATGACTGCTATGTCGGATGTTTTCGCTAAAAACGACGCAAGTCGACGAGTGTTGTCTCGCCGTTGTACTTGCCCTTATACAGTGTGGCATACATAGTACGTCTCTTCCAAAGGTGCAGAGCCAAACATAGTAGATATAGATGCTATCTGATGCCAAACCCAACCTCGCACAGGAGTACAAGCCTTCCGGATCTGCGCAGCTGCGGTGCAGGAAAGGCGTTAGCTGAGGGAAGAAAAAGAAGAAGAATGTTTTTCAGAGTACCAATAAAATCTACCTTTTGTTTTTCTAAAATAAGGTGCCAATATGAGATAAAATGAACAAACTTTTAGACAGAACTTGTTGCATGCCCGCTGCAGAAGGTAGTAGCTGATCAACAGCTGCTTCTAGTGGTTCATAGAATCTTAACAGACCTCTTCTGAACATATGCAGGGGAACCGGCCACTTGATGATACATATGCAAGGGCAAAGTAAAATACTAAAATGAACAATTCCACTAAAAACATTCAAACACCACTTAACAGCAGCAGATAATTAACAGGCATGATAAACAGAGACAAAAGAGAGTTTCGATCACAATCTCAGCGTTTAACATAGGGCTCAACAATAGATAATTAAATTTTGTAGAAACACATGCCTACAGGTCTAGAATTTGAATGCAAGCAGAACGACAAGGCAGCAGTCATTTATTTTACAAGGTGGGGACTTCAAGTCTCATGCTTGTCTTCAGCGGAAGTCTTTAGGATTACAAGTTTACCAAGACCAGCAAAACATTTTTGAGGGAACTGTTCTGTTAACTTCCTTACGTTGAAGGGCAGTTCTGACCGTTTCTTTTGAAGGTATGGTTCCTGTCAGGCCTTGATGATTTGCCCCAGTAATGTCGTGGTCGGAAAGGAGTGATGATCCCATTGTCATACTTGTCTCCTGATGAAATCAATACATACAACATGAATTTCTATCAAGCATTATGTAGAAATCAATGGATTGATTATTCACTCAGAATACAAGGAAAAAGATGACCATGGATATTTGAAGTTGATAAATTGCAGATTCAGGGAAGATAAAATAAGAATGGAAAAGACCTCCATATTCCTTTCTGTCTCGATATAGATATCCATCAGGGAAGATATGAACCACTCCAGGCAACCCTGGCCAAAACACAAAAGAGGCAGGTAAGAACTATAAGTTACAATCATATTAGTTCGATGAAACATAAATCCAGTTAACCCTGTTCACTCACAATAGAATTGTTCTGACATTTCTGTAGTCATTCTGGCCTGGAAACCGGTATAAGTTGTTGTACTAAAAGCATACATCCTCCTCTTAGCCTCCTCATAACTACAAGATGCTCAGAGCTCAGAAAATTAGGCAAATCATGTGTTCAGGTTGCTTGATTTTAATTACTCAGACTTAGAGCAACGAGGAGTCAACTCGACTGGTTAGGAGCTACACCATAAAAATATAGAATAAAAGCCTCAGTCATCAAATGAACAACAAATTGACAAGAGCTAATGTATCAAATATATAGAATAGTGTGTGACCCTTGAAGAATAAACATAATTTGACAATGGATGACTGTTCTGTAAACTGAAATCTTAAACTACCAGAAATTGAGTTAGTATAAATACTAATCCTCCATACAAAAATACATTTTCCCTTTCTATGGCTATTTTATGTTAACATAAAAACAACAAAGCAGGAGTGGATGTAAGATTTCAGACATTGATATATTATTAGAAGTATTAGGTATGCAATGCATTGGATACTACTTTCAAATTTTAGTATTTGTTCTCTTTTGGACCTTGGCTATCTTATTCCCCAGATGGAAAGCAGGATCGCTCATGCATCATTCTTTTAAATTTTTATAGCAATCATACCAAAAACTGTAATATGGGGCGAGAGTTAGATGGTCTTGATGTTTTGACACCATAGTGCAACTTGTGAATGTCTCATTAGAACAAATTAATATGCACACGAAACCACTTCAGATGCTCAAAACTTCAACTACAATGCTAGTTGAAATATGCTTGCTATCCCTCAAACCACGCATCTCAATATACACTTCTTTTTAACTAAATGATCTGATGGCCCCCTCTAAATTTCCAGTCAAGCTCCACTACTGATTAAACATAATAGATTTCAAGACATGACAGCTACAAACACCTAGTCTCAATCGCAACAGAGTTTCAACACACAGCAGAAGTAGAACGTATCCACCATTTAAACACAGCAAGGCAAATTGGCAACATAGTTCACGTCCACACACACTCTCGAAGCTATTGCATTACTAATTGTATTATATTTTATAAGCATATCTTATTAGAGTACTAAGACAAAATCGTTCTTATCGTTTTCATATGATATGGGCAAACAAAATCAAAATCGTTCGCCCGTTGTGGAAAAAAATGGCCAATCAGAATCAAAGTTGGAATAGCTTGACTGCATGCATTTGGCACTGCAGCTCCAGCAGCGGCGTGCAGTACTTTAGATAAAGAAGATAAAGAAAATCAGCTCATCCATATCATCTAGATCATTCACCGAAAACCCATGTGCTCAACCATACACAACACATCAAAGTTGAAGAATTTGTAAAATATAGTCTTACTCCTACGCACGTTTCACTATCTACGGGGAATTATCGTAAATTACCAAGAAATACAAACGTTTTCTATGTAGAACTGGCCTACACAAAATGGCTCGAACTAAGTATATATGTATACCCTTCTAAAAAACAAAAAAAGTATATTATATCCTCCGATGACCATGGCGGGGCGCCTGGGATCCGAGAACTTTATGGTGATGAGCCAGTGGTTGTAGTCATACCCGGAGGCCGGGATCTCGTCGGGTGAGGTCTTGGTTTCCCACGCAGCCGCAGCAGCCGCCGCCGCTGATCGGAACCCAGCCGCGGCGCCGGGAAGCAGCCATGGCCGCGGGAGCGGCACCGGGACGAAGCGTGTGGGAGGGAGGGGCCGCAAGATCAAGGGAGCGGCACCGAGACCAATAATGTAGTACGTGAATTGTGCCGGTGTCGGTGACACAAAATATCCGCGGCTTTCACACACCAGCGAGAAATTCAGAACCCGGCTATTCCATGGCACTGCAGAGTGAAAACACGTATGCAGAAATGAAATCACCGGCCCATACACTATGATAGACATATGTATAATGCAGTCATATAAAAAGGTCACCCAACCATGATATTGATGAACAGGAAAGGAATCCAAACAGGGCCTGAGTTGGCTTCGTTCGGCGCATAAAAAGTTTTTCATGCTAAATATATAAAGGTTTTCGAGATACTGAGCAAACCGAGAACTACCGGTCAGAGAAGTATATTCGAGATATTGGTATCACGTTGAAATTGTCATGGTTATGCACGAGGATTGATAGTATATATTCACAGTGCAGGATGCATGCATCGACATACGTAGAAATTGCAATGTGAATGTATAGCAGTTGCAGATGGCTATAAGACGAGTAGTCAGGTCATGTCTTTACCTCCCTGAATCAATGGCCCTGAATATAAAACAACAAAAATCACGTAGGTCTACACATGCCCAAATTGGTCCATAAAGTGCAATCCACCACATCAAAAGCAACCGATATCAGGAACAGTTGAACATCATCACTTGAACGCCTAAAGTTTCGCATACAGCCATCATATCATGCATCCAAGGCAAACTTCATAATTACAAATCCAACATGATGCTAAAGCGTTCATCTAACAGAATAATCACACATATAATAAGTACACATAACTGACATATATATACCAATAAAACTTAACATATCAAGTCATGGGAAATAGTTATGATAAATTATTGACCAAGCTAGTAACCTTCACGCCTACTACCCCTGTTCCAAATTATAGGTCGTTTGACTTTTTTACCGCAAATTTGTCCGTTTGTCTTATTCAATAAATTTGTATAAATATAGTCAAATTTAAGTTATTTTTGAAGAATGTTTATTAATAAAGCAAGTCACCACAAAAAATATGATAATTTGCACAAAATTTTGAATAAGACGAGCTGCCAAACTTATAATAAAAAAGTCAAACGACCTATAATTTGGAACGGAGGGAATATGTGATTGAACACAAGGTTTCTTTTTCGTCTCCACCGTTGACTCCAGGAGTAAAACTATTAATAAGTCCGGTGCTCTTATGACCAGTCCGGGCAGCAATAGTTACTATCAGCTTCTCCTTCAAACAGACTGCTACAATACTTCGCAACAGTTGGATTGCTCTAACAGCGTCGGCGGCCATAGCTTTATAAGTCACTCTCTGCTGTCATGAAGCACAATAATGCTATTCCGGACACTAGTGGTGCAAGCAGTGATTGATCCGGAAAATCTTCCCTGGAGCAATCGCAATAGTTGCCTCCATTGCACGCGCCTCACAACTGCATACGTAACCACCACCTTACTGAGTCTAGTATCAACGCGCGGTGCACCTCTCAACCACCGATTTGTCCTCCAATTTAAATGGTATATCAGCCAATGTTAGGAGTCCTTTGCTAAGTTGGTGAAATTCACAGAACAGGTTAGTGGTATCTTTATCTGTGAAATAAAAGTGGATGCTATGAGTGTGCAAGCAGGTATTAGTATGTACAAATATATCACTGTAGGTCTCAAAATTCTAGTATCACATAAGGACTGTTTAGAAGCCAGATGACGAATTTAAGCTGTGATATATGCCTGTGCTATATTGATATCATAGAGGAATGCATTTGGTGATTTCCCTTTACATATGAAGATAAACAATAAAAAGTTAACAACTGCAGTTAGTAGCATGGAATGCATACTAGCAGCTAGGACTTATTTGATGTCAAGTTACAAACTTGCGTACATATATGTAAGTACCTTAGAGATGATGTGTTGTTGGCAACTATTTCTATCACGCTGGAATAGATAAACACACTTGAGATCTACGCTATCTCTGCCAATGACAGTGCCATATACATCGATTGGGAAGCCAACATCTGAGGAGGCAATACAGTGAGGACATTTGCTAACACCACCATCATATCTGAGAAGGCTACCTTCACAGATTGGGCATCCGCGGAGTCACCATGAAGGTACTGTTTTCTGACATCTTTGCAATGAACATTGATTGATGCCTTGGTATATCTCGTTGGACCAAGGGGTGCTGCAGTGGAAGAAAAGAAAAAAAAATACTACCTCCGTTCCAAAATACGAGTAATATTCCTTGTTGACTTTTTTATATAGCATTTGACTCTTTGTTCTATTCAAAAAATTATACAAAATTTATTTATGTTATTTATGATAAAAAATACTTTAAGCACAACTTGTTATTTCGTACATTTGGACTAATTTTTTGAATAAAACGAATGGTCAAACGTTGCAAGAAAAAGTCAACAGTGAATAATAATTTAGAACAGAGACCGTAGAAATTAAATCCTTGCATTTTAATTTTGGTATACAAGTTAATATACTCAAGTACGCATGCATAAAAGGCTGTGGTAGGTCATTGGCCCTGTTTGGAACAGCGGCGGTGAGAAGCACTTCTCAGATAAACTATATAAATATGAAAATAGCGTTTATTTGAGAAGCGGATCTGAACCATTTTTTGCGTTTTAGTACAAATGGGAGCGATGGGGAGAAGCGTGGCAAAAAAAAGCTGCAAAAAAGTGTGTCATTTGGCTTCTAGTTTTATCTTATTTTGGCTATAAGCTGAAGTTAAGCTGTTCGAAACAGGGCCATAGATACTTAGTTGGCTGAATTATAGGGATGGGGATTATGTACACGTGATCAAATATTCAAATTCATGACAATAGAAAGCAAAAGCAAAAGGTTCAAGTAGAAAAAAGTACTATCAGTTTTCCAAATTTTAGCATGCACGGAGTAGAATAATTTGATGGTTATCAAGTAAAACACTAGTTCTCGTGGATGGCAAATCATCAAGATACAAAATATAGCCTCGATCAAACCAAATAGATTGCTAGGTTCATTTTAATTGACAGCAGATAATTTTTTTACGGAACTAGTAGTCGTGTCGCGCGTGTTTTTAGAAACATATTATTTTTTAGAAACATAGTAAATCAAATTATATATTCACAAAAAAATAAACATATCAAAACTTATAAAGAATTATATGCACAGTATAGTTAGAGAAGTTCACTGAAATTTAGCTTTTACCATGATCTTTTGGGAACATTTAATTGGTCTTTTGTCATTTGATTTTGAGGAATGGAACTAAAATTTAAGTGAGTACCCAAAACATATTTACCAGGAATAATTTGTAAGTTTTATGTGCGTTTGGTTATATAACATTATTTGCCATCTTTATAAGCATATATGCCATATTTATCCGTAACAATTATTGAGTCTTATGTGCATTTGGTTATACAACATTGTTTGCCATCTTTATAAGCATATATGAGCCTTATTGCAGGTACTAAGAAATATATTGATCAATATTTAGAAGGATATGAGCATTGAAAGGGAACTGCTCCGGTGCCCTCTCTTTAAAAATTAGCACAAATCTCAAAGCATTCACTTTTTTTATTAAATAATTTCGCTAATTTCTTGGGATCACGTCGGGGCTCTGTCCGGCCCGGCCTGTCCAACCAAAATCCTGGCGGGTGTATGATTGGATAGATAAATCTTCTGGCGACGCATTATATTCCTTCACCTCTTGGAGAACAGCCACCGTTCAATGTTGGCTTGGCGGCATGGAGCTACCCTGGCGACCCCATTGGCATACGCTGGGCTCTCATCCTGCTCCATGCCCGTTGGAGAACTCCTCAAAATCAAGGGTAAAAACTAGCCAATAGAATGGACCAAATCTAGCACTTTGCGGTGCTGATGCTTTCCGTTATTCTATTAAGCAATTCAACAAATCCATCACCATGTAGAGCCAACGTACACATAGCTAATTTTCTAGTTCTTTGTTTTTCCACAAGAAAGTTCTACTGTTTTATTGAGTTAAATCGTGCATGAGTCAATCCTATTGGCAGATGAGGCCTTGCTCTTGCCGGCGAAGTGCCATGGCCCATCTGAACGAATTGTTGTTGGGCAGCCATGCGGAGATCATCTTCCCAATTGAGGTGAATGGTCAGCTACGGCGTCGGCAACCAAGCCGCCGTTCCCCAGCGAAGGAATGCGCCGCCGGCAGTGCACCTTCCATGAGAATTTTGTTGGGCATGGGCTACAGCCTACAGGCAGGCAGGGCCGGGCCTTCTCAGGATCCAAAAATAAATAAAACATTATTAAAACGGTTTATAGGCACCTCAAGATTCGTGCTATTTTTTTTAAAGAGGGCACCGGAGCAGTTCCCTAATATTAATTGATTTGTTGTCACAGGGCATGTCCCATTGTTGTTAATGGTTCGGGCCTGTCCTCTAGATTTTAATAAAAAGAATGTCATGAGGTTATTTTTTATTTTGTAATGTCATGCTTTTATCTCTCTGACAAACATCAGGTTTTTTTGTTGTGTCTTAAATAGTATATACATTCAAGTAACCTGTGACTAAAAACAGAGGTGCTGAGTAACTCAGAAGCCAGGGCATGCAACGACAAAGATTGACCCCAAAGAGCTATTAATTATCTAGTAAATAACACTTGCAAATAAATGAAAGCGAGCCCATATATTCTGCAAGGTGCGGAGCCTGCACCTTCGCACGGCCACACGTCCTGGCCAGAATTGCAAGGTCATGCCTACCCTGACACGCAGGGATCTATACGGCAGCTACAGTCCCACATGGCCACATGATCCATGAAACCACGGTAATCTCAGAGGTTAAACCAAAAACTCTGAGCACCAGTTAAAATATCCTTCATCGCCAGCTAAGCCTCCCCTTCTTTTCTTCCCCTTAGCTCGGCGGCACAGCAACAGCTTTTGGAGCAATCGCCGCTCTTGTAGCACCACCAGCCGCTCGTTCCTGCTGCCATATGCGGCCCGGCCTCCTCGTCCCACTGCAACCTATAGGTGGAGAGACTCCTTCTATCATCTGTGTTTCTCCCCCTGCTTCTTCCGCTTATCAATCTCTCTGCCCATCGAAGCAGGCAAGCAGAGAGTCCAGAGCCGTCCTCGACGTCGAGTTCTTGATGACGTAGAGATGACTCTAGCGTGCACTGACTACGGGCCGGTGGCGGCAGCAATTCAACGGTGCAAGGCAACAAGGGTCTCAGACTCGATTTTGTAGCCACGCAGGTGGTGTGTGCGATAAGAGCTCGGTCGTCGTTGGGTGATGTTCAGAGTCCGGCTCGGTCGAGTCCTAGGACTCCCAACTGCCAGCAGCTCGAGGCAAGGCAGAAAGACACGGCATCGATCAATTTGGTTGGTGGGTACATAGGGTGGGTAAATAAATTTTATGGTGACAAAAGTAATGCTTAAAACGGCAAAAACTCTCTATAAACATCTTTTTTAAAAATTTTCCACGTCGTTTCCACCATTGTAGTAGAGTGACGCGCGACACGCGCGTGTATTAAAAAAATATAGTAAACAAGAATTAATTTGAGGGTGAGTTTAAGCCAATTTTTGACAAATTAACCGGTAACCTGATAAAGAGTAAACTGAGGTTAAAATGATTTAAACTTATCAGCTGCTGCACTCTTGACATCGCTATCACCTCCGTCCGGGCATTCAAGAACCTCTACTGCATATAGCACTTGGTTAGAATCCTGAGCGGGTGCACATCCTTCTTTTTTCCCGCTGCATTGTTGCTTCCCATCGCTGCTGGTGCCGCCCTGTCCTGACCAGTGGCAGCATCCATGTAGGCGGCTTTTGAAGCACGGTGAGAAAAGCTTGTGGAAGTATTGTTTGGTTGGCAATTTGGCAGCGCCGAGTCAAGTGCGCGGAAGTATAATGTCATCTGCAGCGTTGACCGGACCTCTGAGCACTCGGGCGAGGCGGTCGAGGTTGAATATCGACGTCGGGATGATGTTGTTTGCCGCTGCCTGGCTCGCCGTGCGCGCGTCGCAAACTCGCAGCGACCCAACGGCAGGTCGTATGACGGGCCTCCCAGTTGTATGCATGCAAAGGATAATTAACGACAGATGCATGTGCGACTAACATCAACCGGTTCGGCTGGCTGATGGTTGGTGCTGATTTATACTGAGAGAAGAATACTGCTGGCTGGTGATAGGTGGCTGATGTTGATTCATTGTGAGAGAAAAATACTACTGGCTGTTGCTGATAAGCCAAACGAACAGGTCAAAGCTGCATTTAATGGAGGTACGAGGGAAGAGAACGGACCGCGACGACGGAGTCACGTGCCGCAACGGCGACGATGTCGGCGCAGGAGACGACGTTGCCCCTGTGGTAGACGGCGGCCGATGACGTCGAAGCCGCGGACGGAGTTGGCGTTGGTCGAGACCGTCTTCTCATAGGTGAAGAAGGGCGCGTCGATTTTTTTTGAATGTAAGGGCGTGTCGAATTTGACATGTATATTTCCACCACAAGAATATGTAGACAAACGCATAACTTAATTCTTTTCTTATGCCATGTACTGATCATCCCTAAAACATAAAAATCTCAGAAACATAATAAGATTTCAAAATTAAAAATTGGTTATGTGACCATGAACAAGAACGTTCAAACCTTACTAATCACAGTTTTGTCAGGACAGTGTAACTTCTGTCAAGAACGTCAGCACAGTGTGTGATCCCTTCCGTGGCCGGCATGCATCACCTTCACTGCAAGAACGGCGGCGGCGATATCTGGGCGAGCTTCTCGAGCAGCACGTCGTCCACATGCTGACGGGCCCTGGCAGGCACCAGTGCAGGCAGTCGCTTGCGTTCCTCAGGCTGCTCGCACGGGTTCCCTGACAGGCAGTCGCTTGCGTTCCCTAACACTCTACCCTCTAAAAGAGAATATTCTATCCTGATCATCAAGATTCTCTACTCTATACTACTTTCTTCTGCACTCGTTCAAACTCTATCGCACTCTCTATACTACCTACCAATCATAGGGCCCACAAACTTTTCTTTTTTATTCCTTTTTCTCCCATTCCTCTCTCTTTACTCTATCTCTCTCCCACCTCTCTCCTCTCCCGCCGCACTCTCCTTCCCCCTCCTCTCTTCCTTCGCTTCCCTCCGGCTGGCGCCGTTGCCTCCTCCCCCCGCCTCGCTCGCCGCCTCCTCCCCCACCACCCCTGCTCCTCTCCGCCCCGCCCCCTTCTTGCCCACCGCCGCCCCGTTGCTCATCCTCGCCCCGCCGCGTCGGCCGTCCCCGCGGCGGCCTCGACTCCCGTAGTGCGTGGCGATGGTGGCCGTCCCCGCACGAAGGACCCGGCGGCGGGGATGGTGGCCGTCCCTGCCCACCGCCCTGGCTTCTCATTCCAAGAGCGCCGAGCGCGGCGGAGACGGCGGCGCGGGCGGAGGGCGAGGGGAGGAAGGGCGCGGAGGTGGTGTCGAGGAGGCGGGGCGCGCGTGGTGCGAGGAGGCCGTGGCGCGGGCGGTGCGAGGAGGCCATGGCGCTGGCGGGCGGTGCGAGGCAGCAGCGGGCAGCGGCCGGCCAGCAGCAGTGGTCCGGTCGGCGGTTGGGAGGACGCGCAACGCGCGGGCCCCACACTGACGTGGCTGGTTACCGTTCCCCTTTCTCTCTCTCTTTATTTGCCGGTGTCATGCTGCTCATAGCGTGTAGAGTTTGGTGTAGAGAGCACCGCTGCAGGTTGGAAAACGGGAAAAGAAGCGGTATCCGTCCCATGTGGCTTTTACCGACTCGGTTTACCGAGCCCAGTGCGAGCAGCCTCACCCACCGCTTGTCGTAGTGCCCGCCCGGGTGGCCGTCGGCCCGCAGCATGATCATGGCCGTGGTCACGTCGATCACCCCGAACCGGTTGCTCCCGGTCGTCTCCCTCACCCTCGCCACCTCCTCCCTCTGCACCCTCCTCGGTTCACACCCGGTGCTTTCCAAGCTTATCTCCTCCTGCCCCAGCGGCCGCGTTCTGTTGCAGTAGCCACCGCTGAACCATGACCCTTGCTCGAAGTGGTCTGGCGTGTACGTGCGCAGAAACGCGATGAGGCCGCTACGCTTGCAGCCCCGGCAACCCGCGATGGCCTTGAGTGCCGCCCTGATGAGGCGGCGGACGACGTAGGCGACGCCGAGGTCGGTGAGGTTCACCTCGCGGCAGTTGAGGCAGCCAACGCGGCGGCCGCCCTCCTAGAGGTAGTTGGCGCGGAAGAACCAGTTACCGCCGGAGAGGACGGCGTAGTCGAGCTCCAGCAGGCGGCTGGTCCAGTTGGCGCTCAGCCTGTCTGAGGTGGATGTCGAAGGAGGCCGTCTCGGCTTGCCCCCGGCGTCGAGGACCGGCTCGCCGTGCGCGTATAACTCCGTCCACATCGCCATGAGCATGGAGTTGTGCGCCAGGAAGTGCCATTTCCAGAACTTGTTGAACGTGTCGCGGTACACGTCCGTCGGCGTCTCGGCCTGCATGGACATTGGAGCCAGCAGCGGCACCGATTAAACCCTAGGGGTGACGACATTGGTGAAACGGAAGGACATGAGTCAAGACACCTATTATATTATTTATTATATTATTATAGAGTTATTTTAGACTATTTGTATAGTGGGTACGTGAGGTGGCTACAGAAACTCCATGGTGAGAAAAGTAACGTTCAAAACGGCAAAAACTCTCTAGGAACATCATTTTTGAAAAACTTTCCACGTCGTTTCAACCGTTGGACCCGACACGTGGGTCCTCCGTGAGGGGTGTGTAGGATTATTTTGGGTGAGAAGCGTTTTCAATTCTACTGGATCCTTATAGTATAGATTTTCACGTCGTTTCCACCGTTGGACCTGACATGTGGGTCCTCCGTGAGGGGTGGGTAGGATTTTTTGGGTGAGAAGCGTTTTGAATTCTACTGGATCTTTATAGTATAGATAGATAGATTGGAGAGCTGCGTATCTTTGCATTAAAAGAGGAAAAAACGTCCCGTTCAAAGAAGCCCACCGATCTATATATGAGGGAACTCTGAGGTCTACATAACAGATGCTAACAGAAAAGACCTGACCAAAGCAACTAGACAAAGCTAGGCTACCACTGCTCCACCCAGCAGATGAAGATGTCGCGCCCCTGCAAAACACCATAGGTATCGCTCATCGTCAAAAGTGTGAAGTAGAGAGGGTGATGGATGGGGCAGCTAGCCCTCTCGAACATGCAGCTGTTTCTGTGTCCAAAGCAGCCAAGCCCCTAGGATATTACCAGTTAATCCTTTTCCTCTCAGCTTTAGGGACATGCTTAATAAGTTTTTTCCACCAATCAGCGAAAGTTTGCTTGTGGTGGTTTGGTACATAGGTCTGGTATCCCGATGGTGCTAGCAATTTGAACCGACAAAAACACATGATATGCGAGAAGGTGTTGGATGTTTTCATCCGCTTGATCACACAGGGGACATTTGTTGGGATGAGGTAGGTTCCGTTTGGCCAAACGATTAGCAGTCCAACACTTATTTCTCACTACCAGCCATAAAAGGATGTTTACATTTAGTCGGGGCCCAAGATTTCTAAATTCTTCTCTAAGGCTCAAGGGTGATCGACCTGTAAAAAAAGGCTCGATATGCTGATTTAGAAGTAAACTACTAGCGTTCTCCAGACGGCAGATGAATGGACTTACACTCCTCATCGAGGTTGAATTTGCTGAGGTTGAGGAAGTATATACGGGTGAAGTCGGTGAGCCCCGGCTTGGGATGGTATTCGCCGGATCTATCCATGGCGGCATTGTGGACTTTGAAGTCATAATCACACTGCTCGTTCGTTCCTGCGTGCTTCCTCCCGCACTCTCCGCATCCGCCTCTCGTAATCAGCCTGCGCCTCGTCAAAGAAGAAAGGTTCTAGGTCTGCACACTCCTCGTTAGATTAATTGGGTCTTGGCCCATTTAAGTCTCAATTAATCAAAGAATTAAAGGTCCACTAATAAATGCTAGGGAATTAAATCCCAGATGGAGAGTCAACGGGAATCCTAACCAACTTAAATGGTGGACCAACTGTGGACCACTTGTGAAGTTGATAAAAGGAGAAGGGCGTACTACACGCGCGCGCGCTCGCTCGTCGCGCCGTGCCGTGGCCGTGGTCGAGGTCGTGCCGTGCCGTGCCGTGCCGATTTGATGGCTGAGAGTAACTAATGACGTTTAATGGCATTATTGGGCTGACCAGTAAGCGAAGTCATTATGGCCATTGCTGCCTCCAAGCAGCGTCCAGGTTCATCCCCCCTCCTCCTCTGGTCGCCTATATAAGAGGGGCTCTCTCCCACAGCCAGAACACACAAGCAGACTTTTCCTCTCTGGTACTCCTTTCAGGAGACCTCTCTCTTCTCCCCGTTTTTGCTGCTCTCTTGCATTCCCAATGCAAGCTTTGTGCGCACTCTGCTTGCGTGAGCAGTTGCCTCCAAACCTCCCTATCTAGTGATCCTGCTGGGGATAGGCGGACGATAAGGTTTTTGTGGAGCGTACGAGTACGCGCCTGCTCGCTGCTGTGAACGACTACTTCCCAGCGGCTAACTTCATCATCCGTACGACTACTTCCTGGTGGCCGGTTTCGTCAACCTGTACTACTACTTCCTGGTGGCCAACTTCGTCAACCCGGACGACTACTTCCTGGTGGCAGTATTCCTCACGTGAACGACTACGTCCCGGTGACCATTCGAGGGACTCCACTGCATCGACTCGCCACTGCACCGAATCAGATCGACTACTTCGAGCAAGGCCAGTCGAGGATGGTTAACACTATTCCTCCAGCTGGTGACGGCGCATCCTGTGCCTCCGATACCGGCCCCGCCTCTGGGTACATCCTGAACATCGTTTTGTTCTGGTTTCGGTTTCTCATGTTGTTCATATTATTTAGGAGATTTAACTTGAACACTCGCACATGTTATGTTACCACAGGATCACTCACTGTTATCATGAATTTGTTGCTAATTTCTTGAATTAAAATATACCGAATGATGCCTAAATTTCTAACAATCCAAAAACCTTATATTAATAATAGGCTTTCGGTAGCTGGTTTTGCCGCATCAATCAAACCAAATGTTTTCGATGGGCCTAATTACAAACGTTGGCGCGAGAGGGTCACACTGTGGTTGACAGCGATGAACATCATGCATGTCATACAGGGGAAGCCCGAACAGTTCACTCCAGAGGAGGAGCGGGTTTTCGTGGCAGCCGATAACCTGTTTAGAGGTGCCATCATGTGTGTTCTCGCTGAAAGCCTTGTGGACACGTACCTCTTGCTGCCGAGTGGCAAAGATGTTTGGGATACACTTGAGGCTAAGTTTGGGGTCTCTGATGCTGGTGGCGAGCTGTATGTCATGGAACAACTCTATGACTACAAGATGGTTGAAGACCGTCCTGTGGTAGAGCATGCCCATGAGATCCAAGCGCTGGCTAGAGATCTCGAGAACTATAGCAAGGATGCTCCATGTCGGTTGCCTCACAAATTTGTGGCTGGAGGTATTATCTCCAAGTTGCCACCTTCTTGGAAGGATTTTGCGACCTCTCTGAAACACAAGAGATAAGAGTTTACTATTGTCGATCTCATCGGCACTCTTGATGTGGAAGAGAATGCGATGGCAAAAGACCAACATGGTAAAGGGATTGCTGGATCTTCTAGTGCCAACTTGGTGCAAAAGAAGAACTTTAATGCATCCAACAAAAAGAAGAACAAGCCGCAACAGAACAAGACAAAGGCTAATCAGACGGCTCAGTTCAAGAAGAAGAAGAAACTGCCGACGGTTGTTAGTGAGACTGGTGGAACGTCGGGGTACGGTAATCTTTTACCTACAGTTCTTTCAGTATGCCATTCACCCGATTGGTGGATTGACACTGGTGCTAATATTCATGTTTGTGCTGACATTTCCTTGTTTACTTCTTACCAGGCAAGCGGGTCTTCCTCCGTGTTGATGGGGAACAGATCAAATGCGCGTGTTCTTGGTGCTGGTTCGGTCGATCTGAAGCTTACTTCGGGAAAGACCGTTCGACTGAAGAACGTGCAGCATGTCCCCACCATCAAAAAGAACTTAGTCAGCGGGTCTCTTCTGTGTAGAGACGTCTTTAAGTTAGTCTTTGAATCCAATAAAAGTGTAATCTCTAAATTTAGAAGTTTTATTGGAAAATGTTATGATAGCGGAGGCTTGTTCCGCTTTTCTTTGTCAGACAATTCTAATAAAGCTGTGAACCATGCTGCAAACGTTAATAATGAATCTAATGTTTTGCATTCGCGACTTTGTCATGTTAATTTTGGTTGTATGATGCGTCTTGCAAACCTGAGCTTAATTCCGAGTTTCATCTTAGTCAAAAATTCTAAGTGTCATGTGTGTGTTGAATCAAAACAACCTCGCAAGCCTCATTTCTCGGCTGAGGCGAGGAACTTGGTACCTCAAGACTTAATTCATTCCGATCTGTGCGAGATGAATGGCGTGTTGACAAAAGGTGGTAAAAAGCACTTCATGACTTTAATAGATGATTCTACTAGATTTTGCTACATTTATTTGTTGAAGTCTAAAGATGAAGCGTTACAGTATTTTAAAATCTATAAAGCTGAGGTAGAAAATCAATTTGAGAGATAGATCAAAAGAGTTAGGTCTGATCGCGGTGGAGAGTATTTTTCTAATGTATTCACTGCGTTCTGTGAGGAACATGGAATAATTCATGAGAGGACACCTCCCTACTCACCTCAGTCAAATGGGTAGCCGAAAGAAAGAACCGCACTCTGACTGACTTGGTTAATGCCATGTTGGATACAGCAGGAATTTCCAAGGAATGGTGGGGTGAGGCTGTATTGACTGCATGTCATGTCCTGAATCATGTACCTATGAAGAACAAAGAGATAACACCATTCGAGGAATGAGAAAAGAAAAAGCTAACCCTTTCATACTTACGGACTTGGGGATGTTTGGCCAAAGTGAATGTGCCCATAACCAAGAAACATAAATTGGGACCTAAGACTGTTGATTGTATCTTTCTTGGTTATGCTTTCCACAGTGTAGGTTATAGATTTTTAATAGTAAAATCTAGAGTACCTGACATGCATGTTGGTACAATTATGGAGTCCAGAGACGCTAGATTCTTTGAGGACATTTTTCCTATGAAAGAGGAAGCTCGCACGTCTAGTCATGAACTGTCTATTAATAAAGAACCTAGAGAACCTGCTGTTTTGATAGAACACAATGAACACACACATGTGGAAAATCCTGAGGAGGATGATAGTGAAGCTCTCAGAAGGAGCAAGAGACAGAGGACTGTAAAGTCCTTTGGTGATGATTTCATTGTGTACCTCGTGGATGACACCCATAGAACCATTGAAGAGGCATATTCCTGTCCAAATGCTGACTATTGGAAGGAAGCAGTTCGGAGTGAGATGGACTCTATTATGTCTAATGGTACTTGGAAAGTCGTGGAACGTCCGTATGGGTGCAAGCCTGTAGGATGCAAGTGGGTGTTCAAGAAAAAGCTTAGGCCTGATGGTACTGTTGAGAAGTACATGGCAAGGCTAGTGGCTAAGGGCTATACTCAGAAAGAAGGAGAGGACTTCTTTGACACTTACTCGTCGGTTGCCCGATTGACCACCATTCGAGTACTGCTCTCTCTGGCAGCTTCCCATGGTCTTCTCGTTCATCAGATGGACGTTAAGACAGCTTTCCTAAATGGAGAGTTGGAGGAAGAGATCTACATGGATCAGCCAGAAGGTTTTGCAGTGGAAGGTCAAGAAGGAATGGTATGTAAGTTGATAAAGTCTTTGTATGGCCTTAAGCAAGCTCCTAAGCAGTGGCATGATAAGTTCGACAGAACTTTAACGTCAGTTGGCTTTGTTGTGAACGAAGCCGATGAGTGCATGTACTATCGCTATGGTGGGGGCGAAGGAGTGATCTTGTGTCTGTATGTAGATGACATACTGATATTTGGGACAAGCCTTAATGTGATTAAGGAAGTCAAAGAGTTTTTGTCTCAGAGTTTTGAGATGAAAGATTTGGGAGAGGCTGATGTGATCCTAAATATTAAGCTAGTGAGAGAAGGTGATGGTGCGGTTGTTCACACATAATCCCACTATGTGGAGAAGGTCTTGAGTCGTTTCGGATATAATGACTACAAGCCAGCTCCAACACCTTATGATGCTAGTAAAATATTACGGAAGAACAAAAGAATAATGAGAGATCAGCTGAGATACTCCCAGATCATTGGTTCACTGATGTACCTAGCCAGAGCTACTAGACCCGATATCACGTTTGCTGTGAGCAAACTGAGCCAGTTTGTGTCAAATCCGGGAGATGCTCATTGGGAAGCTCTTGAACGGGTAATGCGCTTTCTGAAAGATACTGTGGACTATGGAATTCACTATAACAAGTACCCTAGAGTACTGGAGGGTTACAGTGATTCAAACTGGATATCCGATGCAGATGAGATTAAAGCCACAAGTGGATATGTGTTCACACTTGGAGGTGGCGTTGTCTCCTGGAAGTCTTGCAAGCAGATCATCTTAACGAGGTCAACTATGGAGGCAGAACTCATTGCATTGGACACCGCCACTATTGAGGCCGAATGGCTTCGTGATCTCCTTATGGATTTGCCGGTAGTTGAGAAACCGATACCGGCTATCCTCATGAACTTGATAATCAAACTGTGATTGTCAAGGTGAACAGTTCAAAGGATAACATGAAGTCCTCTAGGCATGTAAAGAGGCGGCTGAAATATGTCAGGAAAATGAGAAACTCCGGAGTGATAGCCTTGGACTACATCCAAATGGCTAAGAACCTGGCAGATCAATTCACAAAGGGTCTTTCACGTAACGTGATAGACAATGCATCCAGGGAATTGGGCTTGAGACCCATGTGTGTTACTCAGTAGTGGTAACCTATCCTATGTGATCGGAGATCCCGTGAATTAGGATGGTGAAACAAGCTACTGTTTAACTGAGAGAAGAGAACCTTTGAAAAGGGCTCATTCCAATGGAGATGCATTTCTCTTCTAATTCTGTATGGCAGGTTGGTGATAACCTTAATGTGATCCAAGTGGCTCAATGAGGGAAAAGATGTTGACCTACAGAACATCTCAAAGGGTTGCACCTATATGGGTTCGATTGCTAGTCACAATCTATGAGATAGGGTGATCTCTAGATACCCATGAAAGGCACGGAGTATGACTTATATGCTCCAACCCGAGTGGATGCTTATAGCAGCCTAGTACTGGCAAAGGGGCTCTAGTCAAGCTTGTTTGCACAAAACTGTCAATTCAAGGCATAGTCCATTGGTCAATTGTGAACAAGTGTAGCTCTTGCCCCAGGTGGATGTTCAACTTAACAGTCCCTGCCATGAGGCCAGTATATCAAAACAACAGTTGAGTCGAGAGTATTTTCCTGTGTACCTTGAAATTCTTGGTGGGGATTGTTAGATTAATTGGGCCTTGGCCCATTTAAGTCTCAATTAATCAAAGAATTAAAGGTCCACTAATAAATGCTAGGGAATTAAATCCCAGATGGAGAGTCAACGGGAATCCTAACCAACTTAAATGGTGGACCAACTGTGGACCACTTGTGAAGTTGGTAAAAGGAGAAGGGCGTGCCACACGCGCGCGCGCTCGCTCGCCGAGCCGAGCCGGGCGGGCCGGGCCGTGGCCGTGCCGAGTCGAGACGTGACGTGAAGTGACGAGCCGAGCCGAGCCGCTCTGCGTGTGCTGTGTGATTAACCTTTTACCACAAATGACATTGATTGAGTCTTAAACGTTACCAGTAACTGCCGATTTGATGGCTGAGAGTAACTGATGACGTTTAATGGCATTATTGGGCTGACCAGTAACTGACGTCATTATGGCCATTGCTGCCTCCAAGCAGTGTTCAGGTTCATCCCCCCTCCTCCTCTGGTCGCCTATATAAGAGGGGCTCTCTCCCACAGCCAGAACACACAAGCAGACTCTTCCTCTCTGGTACTCCTTTCAGGAGACCTCTCTCTTCTCCCCGTTTTTGCTGCTCTCTTGCATTCCCAACGCAAGCTTTGCGCGCACTCTGCTTGTGTGAGCAGTTGCCTCCAAACCTCCCTGTCTAGTGATCCTGTTCGGGATAGGCGGACGATAAGGTTTTTGGGGAGCGTACGAGTACGCGCCTGCTCGCTGCTGTGAACGACTACTTCCCAGTGGCTAACTTCATCATCCGTACGACTACTTCCTGGTGGTTGGTTTCGTCAACCTGTACTACTACTTCCTGGCAGCCAACGTCGTCAACCCGGACAACTACTTCCTGGTGGCCGTATTCCTCACGTGAACGACTACGTCCCGGTGACCATTCGAGGGACTCCACTGCATCGACTCGCCACTGCACCGAATCAGATCGACTACTTCGAGCAAGGCCAGTCGAGGATGGTTAACACTATTCCTCCAGCTGGTGACGGTGCATCCGGTGCCTCCGGTACCGGCCCCTCCTCTGGGTACATCCTGAACATTGTTTTGTTCTGGTTTCGGTTTCTCATGTTGTTCATGTTATTGAGGAGATTTAACTTGAACACTCGCACATGTTATGTTACCACTGGATCACTCACTGTTTTCATGAATTTGTTGCTAATTTCTGGAAATAAAATATACCGAATGATACCTAAATTTCTAACACTCCTCGTCATCATCATCTTTTTTGTCCACCACAGGCACAGAGGAGCCCAAATCATCTCTCTGGGTGCATCTCATCGGAACAGGCGGGGCTGTGGTGCATGAGAGAAAAAGGAACTAACGTTCCCTACGAATCAGATTTATAAATCAGATGAGCTTTATTGAAACTAAATAGATGGTGCAGTTATTGCATATGCCGGGATATGTCCAAATCAACAATTTTCAGAATGCACACAGTAGCTAGAAGCCATTAAGTTTCCACATCGTTTAGCAATTCATCATCAATCAAATAGATGTACCATTTCAAATACCCCTCCGGCCTGTTTCATAAAAATAATTATCATCAATCAAATAGATGTAGGTAAGCATTAATCAAGAGTAGAATAATTTGATGGAGTGTGCAGGTCCCTCAATAAAAAAAATTTATCTGATTGACAGGGAGGCTTGCAATTCCTTGAAGCTATCTCGTGCTGCCGTTTCTGACTAAATTAAAGCATCTTTTGTGTCCCAAGGAATTTTCCCAGTTTCCTCCTTGTACATGGTATATGTCGACTACAAAATGTTGTGAGCATAATAGGCACCGTGACGGTATAACATTCATAGGTTTTCCTCACTAACAGAATACTGATCGGTATATATAGTTGCGGCCTTGAGTTTGAGTTGGAGGTTCCTTCGAACTTTGGATGCTTTGTTACGCCCCTATGCATGATGTTCGTGTTTTGTGCACATGTGCACATGCCTTGGTACGGTGTTTTAAGACCTTGCTTTGTTCGTGCTTCGTGTAGGGGAACGGGGAGGCTACGCTAATACAATTTAAAATTGTTTACCCCTAAAACAAGAACAACGATAGTTATAGATCACGGATCGTTACCACTAGACGCGCAGATACAGCGGAAGGTGTCTTGATGTAGATGAACCCATCGAAGTGGCAGTACCGTACAATTGCTCACGTCCGTCTGGTCCTACACGTGCGGTTCGTCCTTGTGCTCCAAGCGCAGCACCTCCGAGGTATCCACACATACAAGGATAGAACGTCGTGCGCCGGTGTGCTAGCACCAGAGGCGCGCGGTGAGAGAGAGCGGCGTGAGGGCGGCTAGGGTTTGGGGCGTCAGCGACAGGTGTCCTCGCCCCTACGCTCCTCCTATATGTTTATAGGCCATACTAATAGGCTGCCATCTCATGGGCCCCATCGGTAAACCTAATCCCTCGTGGATCAAGCCCATAACCGAGTCCAATCCGATTGGCTCTTGGCCATATATCCATCAGTCTCCCACTTGCACTAGAGACAATCTCATTGCCAAGCTTTCAGTGTTCCAAACTCCTTAAGTGTGTGACCCTATGGGTTCACGCACACATAAACATGGTCCAAGTACTCCTACTCGGTCCAATAGTTGATAGAGGCCTCTAGCAAGACGTGTCAACTCCCATGCGCACGTAAAGATCATATCAGACAAACCACCACAACATCACGCACAAGCTATTCCCTTTGCCTCACGATGTTTAGTCTAACTCCAAGTCGACCTCTCTTTCTCCAACCTGTGAGTCGGATCCTTCAAGGGGGTTAACACTTAACCTAGCACGGCGATGCATTTCTTGATCCGATTACTCGAGGGGCCCACAGATATCTCTCTCATATAGAGAGGGGCAAATCCCATCTTAATTGACCACGCCTCACAACATGATTCCTAACAAACCCGAAAACCACCTTTATGACTACCCAGTTATGGAGTAGCATTTGATAGTCCCTAAGCAGGTCAATTCACATCTTGAGTACATGTGACAATCAGAGGTCTTAGGACAAAGCATACACGTTGTGAAAAGAGATAAACATACAACAAGATCTCTAGTTGGGTCAGTCCAGCCCCATGCCATACATGTGCCCACATTATAAGTTTGACACCTCCATGTCCATGACTTGTGAAACATAGTCATCAACTAATACATGTGCTAATCAGATTAGGGACAACTTTAGAATAACCATACAAGTAAAGAGTTTCACAAACAATTCACACAATTGCCAATCATATACAAGTTGACTTTCATGGATATTCAATAAATAAATAATATGTCATATAAACAATACAATCATCCACTCACACTAGAGCTAATCTAGATGATATCTAATATACATAGCTCTCATGTGCGACTCATGCTTAGGCTGTGGAAGAGTCTTTGTCAAAGGATCTGCAACATTCAAATCCGTATGTATTTTGCATATCTTAATCTCACCCCGTCTAACGAACTCTCGAATGCGGTGAAACTTCTGCAATACATGTGTGTTCTTCTGGAGATTCCTAGGCTCCTTAGCCTGCGCAATTGCCCCATTGTTGTCACAGTAGAGTTCCAATGGGCTAGATGCATTGGGAAACACACCAAGCTCAATGAGGAACTTCCTCATCCAAACACCTTCTTTCGCCGCTTCAGAAGCTGCGATGTACTCGGCTTCCGTTGTAGAATCAGCCACAGTATCTTGCTTAGAACTTTTCCAGCTTACAACACCAATGTTTATCATGAACATAAATCCTGATTGCGACTTTGAATCGTCTGGATCAGTTTGGAAACTAGCATCAGTGTAACCCGTTACACTGAGCTCCTCCTCATCTCCATAGACTAGGAACACATCTTTAGTCCTTCTAAAGTACTTAAGAATGTTTTTCACTGTTGTTCAGTGACTTTCACCTGGATTAGACTGGTGTCTTCTCGTAACGCTTAGAGCATATGAGACATCTGGGTGAGTACTTATAATGACGTACATGATAAATACAATTGTCGAAGCGTAAGGGACCTTATTCATGTGCTCCAGCTCATCAGCCGTCGAAGGACACTAAGTCTTGCTGAGGTGTACGCCATGTGACATAGGCAAGAACCGTTTCTTGGACTGTTCCATGCTGAACCGATTCAGCACCTTGTCAATATAAGTATCCTGGCTTAATCCTATAAGCCTCCTCGATCTATGTCTATAAATCCTTATGCCCAGAATATATGCAGCTTCCCCTGAGTCCTTAATATCGTTCCCAATCAATAATATGTCATCCACGTATAAGATTTAGAAATGCAACATAGCTCCCACTTTCCTTCTTGTAAACACAAGCCTCTTCTTCATTCTGACGGAAGCCAAACAAATTGGCAACCTCATCAAAACGAAGGTTCCAACTTCGAGATGCTTGCTTTAATCCATAGATGGATTTCTGAAGCTTGCATATTTTTTTAGCATTAGTCGGATGGACAAACCCTTCGGATTGTGTCATGTATACATCCTCATCCATGTTCCTATTTAGGAAAGCTGTTTTGACATCCATCTGCCATATCTCATAATCGAAATATGCAGCTATTGCTAGAATGATCTGAATAGATTTAAACATCGCTACTGGAGAGAATGTCTCATCGTATTCAACTCCTTGAACTTGTCGAAAACCTTTTGCAACAAGTCGTGCTTTGTGGACGTGAACATTTCCATCCACGTCTCTCTTTCTCTTAAAGATCCATTTACACTTGATGGGTCTCACACCATCAGGCGGGTCAACCAAGTTCCAAACTTAATTGTGTCCCATCAAATCTATCTCGGATCTCAAGGCACTTTGCCATTTCTTGAAATCGATCATTGCTTTTGCATAGGTCCTTGGCTCATCGTTGTCTATCAACAATATGTCGCGCTCTCCCGTAACTAGGAGATTCATTATATTAGTTGCGCGACGTGGCCTTTCCGACTTTTGTGGTTGTGAGGCTTCTTCTCTTGCCACAGGTGCCTCAACTTGTTCTGCTACATTAGGATCACTTTGTAAAGTCTTCTCCAAGAACTTCTTCAAGATACACCTTCTGTCCACTTTTCTCATTTTTGAGAACCTCTTTCTCCAAGAAAACACCGTTTCTAGCGACAAACACTTTACCCTCTGATCTGTTGTAGAACTAATACCCAACTGTTTCCTTTGGATATCCCACGAATATGCACTTGTCCGACTTGGGTGTAAGCTTGTCTGACTGAAGTCGTTTAACATATGCCTCACAACCCCATATTTTTCAGAAAAGACAAACTAGGAATCTTGTCAGTCCATATCTAATATGGTGTCTTATCCACGGACTTACGGTACCCTATTTAATGTGAAATCTATTGTTTCTAGAGCATAACCCCAACAATAATGGTAGGTGTGACTGGCTTATCATTGCTCTAACCATGTCCAACAAAGTTCGATTACGTCGCTCGGACACACCGTTTCTCCGAGGTGTTCCAGGTGGCGTAAGCTGTGGAACAATTCTGCAAATCTTTAGATGAGTGCTAAACTCATGGCTCAAATACTTGCCTCCACGATTAGATCGTAAAGCCTTAATTTTCTTGCCACGTTGATTTTCAACTTTGTTCTGAAACTCCTTGAACTTTTCAAAAGTTTCTGACTCGTGCTTAATTAAATAGACATAGCCATATCTACTAAAATCATCAGTGAAAGTTATGAAGTATTGGAATCTACCTCGAGCTGTCATGCTCATTGGTCCACACACATCTGTATGTATGAGTTTCAACAAGTCTTGAGCCCTCTCAAGAAAACCTGTGAAAGGCGTCTTGGTCATCTTGCCTAGCAAACAAGCTTCGCATGTCTCATACTCCCTCCGTGCTGGTAAAGGAAGCCATCAAGGACAGCGACACGGTCTTGAAAACACAACTTTAACTTCTTATTTCTATAAAAATATTTGTCAAAAAGTGATACATGTATACTTTTATGAAAGTATTTTTCAAAATAAATCTATTCATATAACTTTTACAATTTCAAACTCAACAACTTAAAAGTTATTCATGATTTATATTCCCAGAGTATACTTTTATGAAAGTATTTTTCAAAATAAATCTATTCATATAACTTTTACAATTTCAAACTCAACAACTTAAAAGTTATTCATGATTTATATTCCCAAAGTTTGACTCAAACCTTGTCCTAAACAGCATCCTTTACCAATACAGAGGGAGTATGATTCAAAATCAAACGAAGTTAAAAGTCCATCAGAATGGAGCTTCTTCATGTGTTTCTCACTTATATGACCCAAACGACAATTCTACATATAGCTAGGATTCAAATCATTCAGCCGAGGCCTTTTAGCACTTATATTACAGAGAGGTGAACCATCAAGATTTAAATTAATAACCCATTCACAATGGATGCAAGAGCCACAAATATGCCATTCCTAGAGATCACACAACCATTGTTTTCACTCGCAAACGAATAACAATCCTTCATCAAACATGAAGGAGACATAGACCCTGTTTGGCAGAGCTCCCAAAGCTGATTCTCTGGTGAATCCAGGAGGAGCTCTGCCAAACAGTTTTCCAGTGAGAAGTGATTCTCTGTTGATTCTGAGAAGTGATTCTCTGAAATGAACTAAGGGGCTGGGAGCTCAAAAAAAGTAGATTCTCCTGATTCTGTGAAGTGATTCTCAATCCTGATTTTGATAGTTTATGCTGGGGAATTAAAGAGAATCACTTTCAGCCACAGAATCACTTATCTCAGAGAATCAGCTCTCACAGAGAATCAGAATCAGATGGAGCTCTACCAAACAGGCCCACAATGTTTCAACTCAAACTAGGAACAAAATAACAATTATGCAATTCCATAATAAATCCTGATGGGAGGTGAAGTTGCATCGTCCCGATGGTCAATGCAACAACTCTTGCATTATTGCCCAAGCGGAAATCAACTTCTCCTCTTCCCACGCTTCTACTTCTTATTAGTCCCTGCATCAAATTGCAAATATGAGCAACCGATCTGGTATCAAATACCTAGGAATGAATACTAGAATCAGCGAGGAAAATGTCTCTAACATAAACTTGAAGTGTACTTGAAGTGGAAGTATCCTTACTTGCAATTTCTTTTCCAGTGACCCAGTTCATGCCAGTGAAAGCACTCATTTTTAGCAGCTGGTCCAGCTTTAGCCTTGGGTGCTGGCTTAGATATCCTATCTTTAGTCTTGCCCTTCTTTCAAGAATTACCTTTCTTGTTAAAGGTAGGCTTGTTCTGGATTGTCATCACATGGCTACTGCCCGCGCTTTTCTTAATGTCACCCTTTCTGGTAATGGGGTATCTAGAACATTTTCCTTTTCCTCAGCCCTGAGAACAATTCTCAGGTTACGGATCCAATCCGCAAAGTTTGTTCCATTCGACTTGTCCTTCTCAAAGACCGAATGTAAAGTAAACGATGTGGTGTTACTAGGTGCCATTGATCTACAAAAAAATAATGCAAAATACTAAGACAACACATCCATGATTGAGTAAATTACATTAAGCATTTAACAGAATTTACTCCCACTAAATTCAATATCCCTCCATTGATACTTAGTGATTCAGGACCCACCACTAACAAGTCCACTAGTGAGCTTTAACATCACCACTAGAAGACATGGTAGATCGGTAAGCAACCCTTTGCTAATCATATCACATATGACTCCTGTTGTTGGGTGACATCTCTATGTCTCGGCGCCCAACCTTTATGCCCTAAGGTCCTTAACCGTTAAGATGACCTTGTCTAAGTTAACCAACTCTTTATGCAAGTAAGTATCTGATACGAACCCATCTAATTTCATAGACCCACCACTAATTGTACAAGACATGTGACGGTGCAAGGTTTAGTTGGGAGGGCATTCAAGACTTAAAACATTGCGGAGGTACCGTTCTACTTGTACCGTCGCATGCAGAAAAATAATCATTATCGTCGCATATGTAGAAGTAAAACAATAAGAACGACATTCACATAGTAATGACACAGTATGACCCATTAACACATGGTGATCTCTATCTCCATTGTACAGTCCATCATGATAATCTCCATCTCTATGATCCATGTATGACATCCTTCAGTGATGAGTTCTCTGAGAACTATCTAACATATGCAAGTAAAATAAATTACACAACCGCGCATTAGATCATCACAAGTTGGCACGCATGCCATTACATCAAATTGACAATACATATGGCTCCAGCCGTATGTTTCTACTCACAATACGTAGGTCATGATTAATTACATATACATACATCACATACACATAGGGCCATACCGATCACATGAATCTGCAAAAACAAGTTAGCCGATTCCGACGTCCAAACTTAAATCATCGAAGACACTATCTTCCTAGCCATTTTTCGCAAATCTAAATTCAGGTTAACTGCTATTGGCAGTCGAAATCATGTGTAAAAATGTTATGTAGATGAATGTTCATATAAAATCGACTCAATCCGAGTTCGGTTCGTATGCAAAAGTCATGGCTGTTTTGTGAACAACCTGTTTTTCGCGCAAAACCCAGCCCGGTAGCAGATCCAATCTACACTGTCGTGCATCACCATGCGCCCGACCATTGAACTAAGTTCAATTCGACCAATCCAATTAATCTACAACTTACCATGACTGAGTTTATGTGTATCATAGAAAAGATCATGAACCGATCAGAGACTCATCTACAACCACGCATATCTCCATATGCACACATACGAACCTATAACGAGACAGCTACGACTCTTGATACCACTGTAGGGGTAACGGGGAGGCTACGCTAGCACAATTCAAAATCGTTTACCCTTAAAACTGGAACAACGACAGTTATAGATCACGGATCGTTACCACTAGACGCGCAGATGCAGTGGAAGCCGTCTCGATGTAGACGAACGCGTTGAAGTGGCAGTGCCATGCAGTTGCTCACATTAATCTAATCCTGCACGTACGTTTCGTCCTTGTGCTTCAAGCGCTGCACCTCCGAGGTATCCACACGTACGAGGATAGAACGCCGTGCGCCAGTGTGCCAGCACTAGAGGCGCACAGCGAGAGAGAGCGACGTGAGGGCGGCTAGGGTTTGGGGTGTCGGTGACAGGTGTCCGCGCCCCTAGCCCCCTTCCACATATTTATAAGTCGTACTAATGGGCTGCCATCTCATGGGCCCCATCGGTAGACCTAATCTCTCATGGATCAAGCCCATAATCGGGTCTAATCCGATTGGCTCTTAGGCATATATCCATCACTTCATGCACATGTGCTCCAACGGATGGATGTTGTGTGCTAGGCTTTTCTTGAGAGCTGCTACGAAGGACGAGTTGGCTGGCCACAGGTCTTCGACGCGTGATGCGTGCAGCTTGGAAATATTAAGTATATGGCGCGATTGGTCGCGCTCGCGCCAAAGCGCGCGACCCCTGCGGCGCGCCTTGCTTCTCCGGCACCGGCGCCGGCGCCACCGGGTTAGCGGCCGGGGTTAGGGGGGTGGCGGTTGGCTTGGCGGAGGCGACGGCCGCCGGACGGAGGGCCGGGCAGCGAGGGCACCGCCGGTCGGGTGGTGGGGGACCCCCGGTGGGCGGTGCCGCCGGCGCTCTCCGGAGTACCGGCGCGGCGGTATATATACTCCCTCCATACTGGTAAAAGAAGTCGTTTAGGACAGCGACACAGTCTTTAAAACATAACTTTAACTTTTTATTTCTATAAAAATATTTATCAAAAAGTGATACATATATATTTTTACGAAAGTTTTTTTTAAATAAATCTATTCATATAACTTTTACAATTTTAAACTCAACAACTTAAAAGTTATTCATAATTTATATTTTAAAGTTTGACTCAAACCTTGTACTAAATGACTTCCTTTACCACTATGGAGGGAGTACACTTACGCGCGCGATGGATCAGCAGAAACCGAAACACCGGTGAGTTGAATGAATCCAGGAATAATATGACTCGTTTTGACTGGACCTTCTCCTGCTCGATCAAATAGCCATCTTTTTCAAATATAGTTCAAGTTTGTTTCATGTTATTAGTTTTATAATTTGTTAACTTGTTATTGCGAGCTGTGTGATCATGATAATAACTCATATAATACCGGTATAGAAAGTAGTCTCATAAGTCAACTTTATATTTTATATCCTACGAAACCCTACACTCCATATAAGATCGATATTATTTCTCCTATATATGTCCCATCCTCGTTTTCTCCTACTTATTATAAGAAGGGACGGATCTACATATTATAGTTACGATTCGTTTGGGACCTTCGGGCTATCCGATCCAGAATCGAGTCTGACAGTTTGTTTGGATTGCAACGCCGGTCCAGTCCATTCAGCACTCCATCCGGACGAGTTCGTCCGTCTAAAAAATGATGGATGACATCGTTCTGCGTAGGAACGTCACGCGCGGTCAATCCAACAAATCAAACACGCTATTAGTGCAATAGTAGAGGAGACGTAGAGGATGAGAGAAAAAGGAAAAAAAGATAAAGGAACGAGAAGGAATCATATCCTTCCATAATCCTCTATTAATTAGAGGTTATGTCCTAGAGTTTTAATCGAAGTCTAATAAAAATCTAAATTAATTTATGTTTAATACGTCTAATTATTATTTATTTAAATGATTAAACTTTAACTCCCGGCCCGATCCAACAGCCCCTAGGTTGGAGGGGAGCCTGAACTGCCAGCGTCGGCCGCTCGCGCCGCACTCGGAGCCTATGTGGCGGGACCCGATCACCCGAGAGGAATTCCGTTTCAGGGCCGGTGAGACCGGTCTCAGCCGCCTCCGGCGATCTAGGACCCGCTCCGAGGCATCCTCCTCCGCTGACGCGCCTGTGGACAGCGGTACTGCCGCCGATCCCCCCCCCCCCCCCCCCCCGCCCCCCCCCCCCCCAGCCTCGTCGAGCAGGCGGATTTACGCTGCAGGGCCGCAGGGACGGGAGGAACGTCTGGGGTTCGTTAACCGCAGGGAAGTTATGCAGTACGGCCGTACCCAGGGTCGCCAGCGACCTGGAACCCGCTCCCAGCAGTCTCAGGCGTCCTCGTCCTCCTCAGCCTCACCCCGCTCGGAGTGAGTTCTTTCCTTCTATTCCCCTTTTCCAAATCAGTTGCCCTAGGCCATCTTCGTTCGAATCTGCCGTGGAACAAGGCAATATATTTGTTGCAATTGCACTTGAAATCAGCGCCATAATTGAAATTAAAAAGCGAGCAGGGATAGTATATACCAAAAAGATCGATTTTTTTGTTAATGAGTGGATTGTACATGATGTTACTGTGAGGTTGTGCCTTGTGTAATTGATTTCTGTTATGAGAAGTTGAGAACCATTTCACACTCTCTAATTCAACTTGCAAACTGGCTCGAACTGCAAGAAGCACCATGCGTTGTATACTGTCTACAAACAATGCATAACATAGCAAACTACATCGCCTATCTATCCCGAGGAAATTGAATAAATTAGTAACCACATTCTCCTTATGTGCACCGAAGTGACAACCTATATATGCTAACTTTCCCAGAACCTTCAAGCTTGCTACATAGCAGCCTGGGAATTTCTAGAGGATTAAAATGCTTCATGTGTCTTTTTGAGTGATCAGGACTTTTGATGTGGTCTAAGGCACATAATTGCTATAGGTTGTTGTTCAGTGAGTGTTTTTTCTATCTTAATTGTGAGGAATAGAGGACGTGTTGGTATCTTGAATTGTTTGGTTGAATAACTTTCTGTTGTACCATCAAATCTAATGTTTAATCTCTAAGAAAACTGAACAAACAATAATGTCTTGTATTCCATGGACAATGAATAATGTAGTATATTGTTGTTTGTAGTCTTAACGAAATGTACCAATTCCTATATTAATAGTCATCCTGGAGCTGAAGGTGGAACCCGTGTTTGACAGAGTGTTCTCTATTCAGACCGGCCCAGGTGGTCTCGATCTCGAAGACAAACACCGTAAGGGTCATGACTATTGTCTGTTTACGTACCTTTGTTTGTTCATTATCTGGCTTTTGTTTATTAATTTCTGCTGAATTCTTCTGCATCTTCCTTTTACTGAGCATCTTTCTTTTGTAAAATGCTCTTCTCAGGGCTGAAGAGCATCCTGTTGTGATGAGCAGCAGTGAGGTTGGCAGGGTAGTTGCGGATTTACCAACATTTGAGGCGTTGTCGTTGAGTGACCCACCATTGTTAACACCGCAAACAGCTGATGCTGACGAGACTGATGACGAAGAAGTGTATGTATAATTTTTCTATTGTTTACTTCTGTTGATGTTTTCTAAATTTAATGATAAGAAGTTTCAAAGTCTCAAATATATTCTTACATTTAGATACTAGAATTAATAGTATGGAAAAAATAGTAGACCAACATATGATTAATGCAACACTATAAAATCAAGAGCTGGACATCTCCTGTTGTTTTCTGTATTCTTTTTGCTAACTCCTCGAATAATGTTTAGTCCTTTAATCCTTTTAGATTTTAATGGAGGATTGTGTCTTATCTTTAAGGAAAATAGAACAATATTGGAAAATAGATGAGGTATTATATTGCCCATCTAAAACATCTTTCACTATTTACAGCCCCCCTGAACCCATAGGATTTGGATTTGGATTTGGAACTCTTGATCCACAGACTCTGCACTATCCAGTCCGACCACCCCGCCCAGAGTAGTTGGGCGGTGTACGTGGACAGGCAGTGTAAGTATTCAAATATATTTCCCCTAGTTTTATTGTTTTTACTTGTATTGTAGTAGCTAGTTGTTATTTTATATTTACATGATGTGGTACATATGTAATTAGGCTTGAGGAGCATGCCAGTGATGCAAGCAGTAGTGAGCTTGATCCATCGATTACTGATTCGCCAAGATCTGTCTCATCTTTGTCAAGATCTGAGAAGCCCACAGAAGATCCAGATGACGAGTAAGTACCACTTTTAGTGCTTTTTAAAGTTGTATATACTGATATTTTTTATTATTTGTTCTTTGAAGTCTTACATGGAGTATTAATAGCAAGAAGCCTTCAATCACTAAAATTTAATCTTGCATGCATGGGCTGAAAACATTAAAAAAGTATGGTGGCATGCGATTACTGTATCATATAAAAATGCAAGCACTACAAAACATTTGATGTTCGAATTTGTATACCAAATGATAGTACTAACGCAAGCACTAAAAATTATTTGACATTCGAATTTGTATACCAAATGGTATTACTAAGTACCTAATTCATTAGGACCACAGTGTGCAAAATGTTTTTCTAGTTTGTAACACCACAGACACATACCAACAAAGTAGCTGAGTAGTGCTACTGCTAGTGAGGGTGCGTAACAACACAAAGGTCTGTAATAACATTGTCAGTTCACTGTTTGCTCCTCTCTCTCTCCTAATGCAATGATATGCAACTCTCTTGTGTGTTAAAGAACAAAATTACAGCATGCATATCTTTTGCTTTTAAGAAATCAGAGAAATGAGTTTGCTTGCTCGATTTCTCCACATTACAGTTTCATAAGTTTTTGGTCTATTTTTTAACTCTATTATTTTTCTTACCTGTAAACTTATGAGCATTTTTTTTCTTTAGCACGGAGTTGGGTGTAAAGCCACCACCACTACTACCGGCAAGGATGCAGTTGCTAGCTGAGCAAGCACGTCATAAGGCTTCTGCTGCAGTTGCTCATCCTCAGCATAGTGCAGTACCCAGAAAACCAAGGTAGAGGTTCCTATCTTTTGGTTTCCAATTTTCTCTTACCGTAACCCCAATGCTTCTTGTGCTGATACTTGACATTAAGTTTTAAAATCATAGTTTATTGATATATGTACAGGCGGCTGACACCTGTAGGGGTAGTAAAGTATGTGGTTTAAAACTTTAAATGTGTTCCATCCGTTGAAGGCATAATGTTTGGGAGGGGATAAAGATATAAGATACTATGTGTGCAGGGTTGTAAACTGTCCAAAATATTGAGATGATGTTAATAATATCAATGCATGGGTGTCATTTGCCTGGCCTACAGCCACATGGTTTATCCCTTTAGTGCCTATTCCTATGATAAATGATAATGAAATGGATTGCGAGCCTTGCCAAATGAAATATTTAAAACTGTATAGTATGTGCCAACATTTTGACTTCACAGTGCATTTAGTCTTTCAAACATCACATAGACCATTTTCATACATCCGGTGCAGCTTATTCATACCTAGTTACAGACATATATGGTTGACTATCTTTGGAGACATTGTATCTTGATTTAGGCCTTGTAAGGAAATGCCAATCTCAAATTTGATGTGAAATACAGGCGGGAAGCTTCAACAGAAGAAATTGTTGAGAGCGCAAAGAAATGGATGCGTGATGAGGTGATGATGGTTTTCCAAAACTACATTGGAAGAAGAGATGATCTCAAGGTACACATCGCTACAGATAATTCGATTCTTTTCCAACTGCAAGTATGTTCTGCTAACAGTATGTTGATTTGTTTCAGATAGTTGACTACCACCTTGACGAACTTTGCCACCAGTGTGTCAGTGTTGAGAATTACCACAACATTTTCCACCACTACAACTTCACACTGAAGTTGAAGAAGGCTAACTCATATGATTGGATGGGTGCATTGTACTTTGCAGAAGTGAAGCAGATATTGGGGAGAAAAACCTATTTCTGCTGCCCGTTGGAGCCAAATGAAAATGGTGTGTTTGAAGAATCAATTAGGAGATATAGATGTGTGTAAATTGTTCTAAGGAAATTTATTTATGGTGTTCTAATACAGTTTGTTGGTTACTATTCTCATCAGGTCCTTGCTATGCATGCCAAAATCAAGGAATGGATGATCTGAGGCACCCAGCCACGGGTGGCTTTGACAAGGGCTTTCCTAATGTCGGGTTCAGTTTATGGTATCCAGATGAATGATGGCAAAGCTGGAAGCTGTTTAGTCAGACGGTTTGGGTCCCCTTACCTGTTAGCTTTGAGAGATTTGGACGTTGCAATGGTCAAGGTTGTAGAATCTCTGGATCCTATTTTACTTTTGTTCACAACCAACGTTTGACGCCTATGATAATTCGTTGGTGAATCTTAAAAGGATTGATATGGTTGGGATAATGTCTGCGTCTCTATGTTAAGCGAGTGTCACCAATAAAAGGTTGTCATTATTGTACCTCATTGGATTAAGATCAGTTGATATTTCTATGCACATCCTTCTCTCGACACCTCGCTCACCTGATCTCCCTCCAATGCCCGGTGAGGATGAGATTTCCGATCGGGATCAAATTCACTTTAATATTTTTCTCTCGGAAGTAAAAACGATACGGTAATGTCAAAAACGACAATGGTGATGGTATTCTGATAATTTTGGAAACAAAATTATATGATCGAAAACACATCGATAACAATCGAAAACCATCTAAACAATATTTCAAAAATTGACAAACACGTTAAATTGTAGAGCACAACGCCAGCCATATAACTAACCATCTCATACGCAAAGTATGGATGACATATAATTCTTACGTATTTCAAATAGTCAACAGATATGTGAGACGTCAAAGACACAATCATTGTTTAAGTTATAGCAGCTTTAGCTTGCTTTTATGTCACCCGAAAAAATAAAAAAAATTGCACAAACATTGCTTAAATTTAGGAAAAAAGTCAAGGAAGAAGTCTAAATAACGCCCTAACTGTTGGGCCTGGAACACTCACCCTTAAACTATAAAACCAGGTAACCAGCCCCCTAAAACTTAGAAACCGGTGCACATAACCCCCTCTAGTGGTTTCTTGGGCGGTATTGCCACGTTGGATGCTGAGGTGGCTGTCTGACCAAAATAGTTTTTAAAGAAAACCCCCTAGCAGGATTAAACTCTCGCAAACAGACCCTTCTGGCAGGGTCGGTGGGCTAGCTGGCTCGGTCGGTGGGCTACCTGGTTATATCAAGCATAATATATATAGGACTCCGCTAATTCATACCCTGGGTACAGAATAGTTATTCCGTACCAGAGCCAGCCCGACGCCCCCGGACTCCCGACGGGCGTCCGGCGCTGGCGCCCCTGTGCGCGACCTTGCCTGCCGGTCCGCACCCCCGAGCCAACCCAGGCGCCGGCCCGTCTGATTTTTTTGCGGTTTTTTTATTTCGGATCCACCAGCTCCGTCTGGGTTGGGTTTCTTTTTCACGTGTTGCTGCGAGGTCTGCGTACCGGATGTGCCAAGTTTCCCTTTTTTTTGCTTCGTATCATCGTTTGTGTATGGATTGATCTAAAAAGAATTAACACGTGTGATCCAAGGCTGCCTATGTTTTAGTATTCCTTATTAATCGCACGCATGTGAAGTAACACGTCTGGATAGGCATGAAAATATTCCAAATTTCACGATGAGTATTACAACCTTTTATTTTTGCATGTACTTCCAAAAATTGAAATAAACTTGGAAAGTTTCACAACGCTCTTATTTTAACAGTAAAATCAAAGTTAACAGTCTGATCACAAATTATTACATGTGTTAACACAAATAACACCAAGTGAAGGGAGAAAAGTGCTGGCTTTACTATACACATTGCTTTACAAGTACAAAGTTTCCAACAGGTAATTTTGTAATCAGTACATATTTTGGTAGCTTCATCAACAATTAAGGTCATCCAGACACAACAGTTTCCTATCAAGCTAAAGATTTTCTGCTACCAAGGTTCGAAATTATGTCTTCGTCTATGGTCTGTGCGTGGCATTCTATCGCTTGCTCGATCCTGGTCCCTGTCGCTCGCTTGATCCTGGTCCTTCCTGCAGCTGCAACTTCACGAGGAGGCTTCATCCAGATCTGCACAGCCATATAGGCAAAATTTGTATTCCTCGTAAGATATAAAGCGATCATTTTTTTTTTGATGAAACATGAGGGGAGATCTCCTACTGATTAGCATATATATTAGAACAGAAAAAAGGCAGTTCTTACCAACAGCATGAGATGCATCCTTGAATGAACCTGGCAGAGATCAGCAAAACAACAACGATAATTCACTTCATCTGGTCCCAAGCTATGTTGCCTATCAATACTTGCACGTACAAGATATAATCAGTTTTGACCAATATTTTTCTATGATGAAGCATACTATACAAAGGGGATTGATTCACAACATCATTGGGCATTGGGTAGTAGACCAGTGATACATCAATGAGCGAGGCATCGAACTGTTAAAAAATTCCTTATTTAGTTGCTACTTAATTACAGACATGACATGACGGACGGACCATAAATGAAAGAAGGAATATTAACCTGACTCAAAAATAAATGTTATTTTACATTTCAACAATTCTGTTGTAAAAGAACAGAGCATAAAACACGACACTAAACTAAACTAGGAGGGGCCAACATATCTGCTTGTGAGATTTTGGTTCTGCTTGTTCAGCTATTAGTGATGAATCAACAGCATCATACCTGGAATTTCACAACCGTATGCTTCTGCATCAGCCAAAATCTTGGTGAATTAATTAGAACTGTTGGTTGCCACAACTATATCTGAAAAAATTGCCTATAATGAATTGGTCAGAAATGTTGGCTCCTTTCTCGAGCACTCATCATAACCTTATGCTGGTCATAGCTCAGTTATATATTGAATTTAATAAACACCAGCAAAGAATGGAACATACTAAGGAAACAGGTAATGAGCACATAGGAAGTGCTTCGTTTCTGGCCATTATTAGAAGATAGTGACATTCCTAGCTGAAGAAATACCCATTCCATGAATATAAAAAAGTCGTCATCATTATCTTCACCAGCCCATTATTATGTGTTGGCTAGTGAAGAAATCCTCCATCACTAGCTAACACAAGGACAATAAGTCCAATTAATATACTAATTTCTGTACTGACAAAAAGAATTATAAAACAAATGACAGTGTAAATCGTTTAAACAAGTGCTGCCTAGTTTACTGAAAAGTGCTGCCTAGTTTAGCACTACAGCTAACAGGATTAGCCACAACTTGTGGATTTATCATCTGCACGCAATTCATTTTAGAATCGATCTGCCACTGTCCAAACAAAACTCATAGGTTATCGAACGAACCATGCAGAGGAAATTAACATTGGGGCATTTGCTCAAACAAAGAGTGCACATCAGCATCACCAATAGTTCATCAGTCAAAATCAAATACACACAACAGGTGCAAAATTTTGGTTGTAGGAGAAGTCACCTGGCTGCCTCGTCCATTGGACTATGTTCTCCACGTACCCATAGGTGGCCTTGTACTTCTGGGTGGCGCCGGTGTGCATGGAATCCATGTTCTTCTCAGAAGTTCATGGTCAACTGAGGACATTCCAGTGCTCCATGATCTCCGATCAGCTGGAAGCTTAGGCCCTCAGAATCAGCTAATCTATCCCAAAATCAAAATACTATGCCAAAATTGGTATATGCTATATGTTGATCCCACAGTCAGATCAACCATGTAATAATTTTTTCGAAAATGACAAATTACCAACCAAAATTAGGATAATATTCTTCTGAACGAAACCAACAGAAATGCAATACTTCAAATCATTCCAAAGGATAGGTGGAAAAGAGTATTGATCTTAGGAAATAGGGGTATCATGTTTCTAAGTCTTGAATTGATCTGTTAATCAACTGAGAAACAAAATCAAGAAGAAAGAAATATGGGAGAAACTACTACATTCAGTAGCAACTTGCAGCTCAATCAATCTAAGCCTAGAACAGCTAGTAGAAGAATCAAAACAATCCCATTCGGGTCCATCAACCCAAGAACAATCACAGGGGCAGATCACCAGACCATAGATACCTGGAGCTGCAAATTGGTGATTGGGCAATTGATTTCAGTTTCTTATAGCCTCAATGATTTGCCTCCCAATCAAGGTCCATGACCTACAAGATAAGACTCATTCAGATTACACTACCAGAATGCTTCACATCCGCCCGCCTCCTCCGCCTCGGCCATTTTTGGACCCGGTGCTGATGGGGCTTCAGCACCGGGTCCAACGGCTAGGAGCGGGGGCGGCGCGGAGGTGTGTCAGGGCGGACACATTAGCACCGGGTCGTGGCAAGACCCGGTGCTAATGTTCGCCCTTTAGCACCGGGTGCAGCCACGACCCGGTGCTAATGTGCCCGAGGCCTTCAGCACCGGGTCGTGGCTGCACCCGGTGCTAAAGGGTGAACATTAGCACCGGGTCTTGCCACGACCCGGTGCTAATGTGTTTGAATATAGGGGCCTCCTCCTCCCCCGCCCGAGCCAGCTGAACACTTAGGCGCTGTGTTCATGCTGCTCGGCCGTGGGAGGGGAGGTGCTGCCCAAATTTTTTTCAAAATTTGTGAAGAATCTACTCATCTAAGGAGCACTACAAGGTACACTCTTTCATTCTCTAATGTTTTATTTAGCTTGTAATCCTTCTATGATTTAGAAATAGAGGGATTTGTGAATCAAAGTAAAGCTAGCTAGAGAGAGCTTGTGTTCTTGGAGGAGAGAGAGGAGAGAGCTTGAGTTCATGGTGGAGAGAATGTTCATGTTGTGTTTTAAATGGAGAGAGAAGGCAAGCTAGTTAGTATTTTGTTTTGTATGACTTGTGAATAGTTATAAGGCTTATAGTAATGTGGTTTTAGAAATTACTAGAAAATCAATATAAAATGCTAGAAAATCTTATAAATTACTAGAAAATCTTATAAATTACTAGAAAATCAATATAAAATGCTAGAAAATCTTATAAATTAATAGAAAATCTTATAAATTACTAGAAAATCAATATAAAATGCTTGAAAATCTTATAAATTAATAGAAAATCTTATAAATCTTATAAGGCTTATAGTAATGTTATATTTAATGAATATAGTAATGTAGTTTTAGAAATTTATTTATATAATGGAATATATATTATAATTTGTATTTATTTATATATTAAATTTTTTTATCTTTAAATTGTATTGTATATTTGTTATTGGTTAATAATGCAGATGAATAGACAATGGATGTACGGGGACCCCCACGCTCAGGCGTTCCGTGATGGCCTTAGGACGTTTCTCGATGCCGCCGAGGCTAACAGGACGCCGTCTGGTTTCATGTTCTGCCCATGCACCCATTGTAAAAATATACAATCGTACAAACAAAGAGGTTGTCTTCAAGTGCATTTGATGAGGCACGGTTTCATGAGGAATTATTCTGTTTGGACGAAGCACGGTGAAAGAGGAATTCTAATGGATGAAGATGAAGAAGACGAGGCCGATGACGACATTCCGTTATTGGCTCAATACTACGGTTCCTTTGCATATGCTGCAATGGGTGATGCCGATGAGGAAGATGTTGCTCGGGAAGGCGATGCTCAGGAAGATGTTGCTCAGGAAAATGAACCTACTGATGGGCTCGGGCAAATGTTGCGTGATGCCGAGAAAGACTGCGGCAATGATAAGGAACTGAAAAAGATACAGCGCATGTTGCAGGACCACAAGACTGACCTGTACCCAGATTGCAAAGAGGGGCTAAAGAAGTTGGGTAGCACACTTGAACTTCTGCAGTGGAAGGCAGCAAATGGTGTTACTGATAAGGGTTTCGAGGAGCTACTGAAACTCGTAAAGAAGATTCTTCCAGAGGGTAACACATTGCCATCGACGACGTATCAAGCAAAACGTGTTGTTTGCCCTCTCGGTTTGGAGGTGCAGAAGATACATGCGTGTCCTAATGACTGTATCCTCTATCGCGGACAGTACGAACACTTGGATCGTTGTCCGGTTTGCACCTGCGCGCGATACAAGATCAGGCGGGACGACCCTGGTGATGTTGGGGGAGAGCGTTCTAAGAAAAAAATCCCTGCGAAGGTGATGTGGTATTTCCCTCTGATACCCCGTTTGAAGCGTTTGTTCAGGAACAAAGACCATGCCAAACTGATGCGCTGGCACAAAGAAGAACGTAAGCAGGATGACATGTTGAGACACCCCGCCGATGGATCCCAGTGGAGGAACATTGACAGAGCATTCCCAGAGTTTGATGCTGATGCGAGGAATGTTAGGCTTGGTTTAAGTACCGATGGCATGAACCCTTTTGGTGAAATGAGCAGTAGTCATAGCACTTGGCCCGTGACTGTTTGTATCTACAACCTACCCCCCTGGCTCTGCATGAAGCGGAAGTTCATTATGATGCCAGTGCTCATCGAAGGCCCAAAGCAACCTGGCAACGACATTGATGTGTACCTAAGACCATTGGTTGACGAACTTTTGCAGCTGTGGAAGAATGAAGGTGTTAGCGTGTGGGATGAGGACAAGCAGGAGCAGTTTGACCTTCGAGCACTGCTTTTCATAAGCATCAACGACTGGCCTGCACTAAGTAACCTATCAGGACAATCAAACAAAGGATATAAAGCATGCACTCACTGTTTAGAGGAAACCGAAAGCATGTATTTGAAACATTGTCGTAAAGTTGTGTACATGGGTCACCGTCGATTCCTTCCGGCGAAGCATGAGCTACGAAAGAAATGTGCGTATTTTGGCGGGAATGCTGACCGCCGTACAAAGCCGAGACACCGGAGTGGAGAAGAGCTATTTGATATGGTGAAGGACCTACACGTGGTGTTTGGCAAGGGAGACGGAAGCCAGGCTGCTCCGACGGGCGAGGATGGTCGTGCCGCGATGTGGAAGAAGAAGTCTATCTTTTGGGAGCTACCTTATTGGCAACGTTTAGAGGTCCGTAACGCGATTGATGTGATGCATCTGACGAAGAATCTTTGCGTGAACTTGATAAGCTTCCTGGGTACTTATGGGAAGCCAAAAGATACACTGGAAGCACGTCAGGATCTGAAACGATTGAAGCAACGGACTGATCTACATCCAGAAAAGAGAGACAAAGGACGCTAGTACTTGCATCCTGCCAGCTTCACTCTCAGCAAAGAAGAGAAGGCAAGCATGTTTGAATGCTTGAACAGTATCAAGGTTCCGTCTGGCTACTCCTCCAATATTAAGGGAATAATAAATATGAAAGAGAAGAAGTTCACAAACCTGAAGTCTCACGACTGCCATGTGTTGATGACACAGCTGCTTCCCGTCATACTCAGGGGTGTGCTACCAGTTAACGTGCGGAAAGCCATTGTGAAGCTATGTGCATTCCTCAATGCAATTTCTCAGAAGGTGATCAATCCAGACCACTTAGACCAGCTACAGAACGACGTGGTGCAATGTATTGTCAGCTTTGAGATGATATTTCCACCATCCTTCTTCAATATCATGACACATCTATTGGTTCACCTCGTCAAAGAGATTCGTATATTGGGCCCAGTATTTCTACACAACATGTTCCCATTTGAGAGGTTCTTCGCTGTCCTAAAGAAGTATGTCCGTAATCGTTCTCGTCCAGAAGGATGCATTGCTAAGGGATACGAAACGGAGGAGGTCATTGAATTCTGTGTTGACTTTGTCGACGATCTTATGCCGATTGGTGTGCCCGAATCCCATCACGAGGGGAGACTTGGGGGAAAGGGCACACTAGGGAGAAGATCGATGGTGATCAAGGACGTTGAGACATTTCGTAAAGCGCACCTCACAGTTTTGCAACAATCAACCTTAGTTGCTCCGTACATCGAGGAGCACATGCAGATTCTCAGGGACGAAAACTCAACAAAGTCTGCGGCCTGCATTCAGCGTCTGCACAATAGTACTTTCGCCGATTGGTTGCGAAGACGTCTTATGGGTGTCGAGGGCATTGATGCGCAGCTAGCTTTTGTAGCTAGAGGTCCATCGAGCACGATCTTGACATTCCAAGGATACGACATCAATGGGTATACATTTTACACAAGAGCCCAGGACAAGAAAAGCACCAACCAAAACAGTGGTGTCCGGATCGAGGCGACAGACACCAATGGCAATACAAACTCATACTATGGAATCATAGAGGAGATATGGGAACTAGAGTACGGACCTTTGAAGATCCCACTGTTCAAGTGCCAATGGGTGAAGCTGACTGGAGGTGTTAAAGTTGAAGCGGACTATGGAATGACGTTAGTGGACCTAAGCAAGATTGGCTTTCTAGACGAACCGTTCGTCCTGGCCAAAGCTGTCACACAAGTTTTTTATGTGAAGGACATGGCTAGCAGACCGAAGAAAGGGGCGGATAAGAAAGGTGGGGGTAAGCAATTGGACCCATCACAAGACGAGCCAAAGCGTCATATAGTTCTTCCTGGAAAGAGAAAAATCGTAGGAGTTGAGGACAAGACGGATGAAGATTATGATATGCTCGATGGCCGGCCTCCATTCTCACTGGCTGATGACCCAAGCATCCTGTTAGCGGCGGAGGAGACACCGTATCTACGGCGTGATCACAATCAAGGAACATTTGTAAAGAGGAAGTTTATTAGTGTCCGAGTAAACGATGATGCCATGTAATTTCTATTGATTTATAGGATTGTTTTTATTAATTCTAGCATTTTATATTGATTTTCTAGTAATTTATAAGATTTTCTAGTAATTTATAAGATTTTCTAGTAATTTATAAGATTTTCTATTAATTTATAAGATTTTCTAGCATTTTATATTGATTTTCTACTAATTTATAAGATTTTCTAGTAATTTATAAGATTTTCTATTAATTTATAAGATTTTCTAGCATTTTATATTGATTTTCTAGTAATTTATAAGATTTTCTAGTAATTTATAAGATTTTCTAGCATTTTATATTGATTTTCTAGCATTTTATATTGATTTTCTATTAATTTATAAGAGTTTCTATTAATTTATAAGATTTTCTAGCACTGACCGGGCCTAAGGGCCTTTAGCACCGGGTCGTGGCTGCACCCGGTGCTAAAGGCCACGACCGCGGCTGGCCACGTCACCGGGCACACACGAGCCACGTCACTGGCCCGGTCGTGGCCCTTAGCACCGGGTCGTGGCTGCACCCGGTGCTAAAGGCCACAACCGGGCCGCGGGGGCCGTGCGGCGGCCGGCCACGTCACCGGGCGCACGCGAGCCACGTCACTGGCCCGGTCGTGGCCTTTAGCACCGGGTCGTGGCTGCACCCGGTGCTAAAGGCCACGATGCGGCGGGGCCAAAGACCGGCCTGGCCACGGAGGCCGTGCGAGAGCTGGCCACGTCACCGGGCCACGTCACTGGATGAACAAGAACAATTTTTCTTTTTAATCTCTGTATAAAAGTTGTAACTAGTCGTTCTCCCTCGTACAAACTTCAAAAAAGATCATTTTTCTTCCTAAAAATTCCTAAAATCATACTCTATCAAGTTATGAAACTTATTAATGTTATTATTTTGAAAAATCTTCTCGTGTTTGAACAATCCAAATTTTGAATTAAAAATGACAACTACAACCAAGGTTTTTTTCACACTAGGTGATGTCAAATGAAAAAGTGATGAATACCAAAGTTTCATATTTCATCATGATCTACAATCTTTATTTAGGTCATTTTGTTATTTTCAAAATGGGTAATAACATGTAGTAGAAATTTGACAAGTCTCTAACAAAGTTTTGGAAACTATGCGAGTGAATCTAGGATTAATGAACAATGTATACTACCACTTTCTCAAATGCAAACATGACTTAAATAAAGATTGTAGATCTTGATGAGATATGAAATTTTGGTATTCATGACTTTTTCATCTGAGACCGTTTAATGTTCCAAAATCTTTCATGTAGTTATCAATTTTTGTAATTTATAAGATTTTCTAGTAATTTATAAGATTTTCTAGTAATTTATAAGATTTTCTAGTAAGTTATAAGATTTTCTAGTAATTTATAAGATTTTCTATTAATTTATAAGATTTTCTATTAATTTACAGGATTTTCTAGTAATTTACAAGATTTTCTATTAATTTATAAGATTTTCTAGTAATTTATAAGATTTTCTAGCATTTTATATTGATTTTCTAGTAATTTATAAGATTTTCTTATTTAATATATATTTTTAACAGGTATTAATAACTGAATTAAAACAAATATTAATAACTATACATTAAAAACTATATTTATAAGATTCCCAAATAGTAGCCCCCGGTGCTAAAGGCCCGTTTGGAAACTGGGCGCCAAACGAAAAGTTGGGGCCTTTAGCACCGGGTTGATCTAAAATCCGGTGCTAAAGGCCCCCAATTTTCGTTTGGCGCCAGTTACGGGGCCTTTAGCACCGGGTGTAGAACACCCGGTGCGAAAGGGGGGCCTTTAGCACCGGGTCGTGGCTGCACCCGGTGCTAAAGGCCTTCGTCTGGCGCACAGTTACGGCCTTTAGCACCGGGTGTAGAAGACCCGGTGCTAAAGGGACTTTCGCACCGGGTGGTGGGAAGACCCGGTGCTAAAGGGGGGGCATTTAGCACCGGGTCTTCCCACCACCCGGTGCGAAAGGGCCTTTAGCACCGGGTCGTGGCTGCACCCGGTGCTAAATGCCCCGGACCTATATAGGCCGGGGACTTCTCTCCCCTCCCTCACTTCGCCCTCACTCGTCACAGATCGAAACCGCCGCCGCCCGTGGTCCCCGCGCCCACGCCGCCGCCACCTGTCGTCCCTGCGCCCACGCCGCGCCGCCGCCCGTCGTCCCCGCCGCCGTCGTTGTCCCCGCCGCCGTCGTCGTCCCCGCGCGCGCCTGTCGTCCCCGCCACCGTCGTCGTCCCCGCGCTCACACCGCCGCCACCCGTGGTCCCCGCGCCCGTCGTCCCCGCGCCGGCGCCCCTCATCCCCGCGCCGCACGTCGTCCCCGCGCCGCTCCTCGTCCCCTCGCCGCCGTCGCCCGCCGCGCCCGTCACTGCACGGTGAGCCTCTGTGAAATGTTTGTGAGCCGGCCTTCGTGCCGTGCACGTGTTTGTGTGTGCAGGTACCCGTTGCATGGCCGAACACGTTCGGCCATGCACATTTGCTTAGCGAACGTGTTCGGCCATGCGCATTTGGTTAGCGAACGCGTTCGCTAACCAAATGCGCATGGCCGAACACGTTCGCTAAGCACATACATTGAAAATATTAGAAATTACATTGAAATGTATATTGGAAATGTTATATTGGAAATGTTATATGTTTGAAATGTATATTGGAAAATGCTTCATTTAAATGTATTGGAGATATTTACATTGAAATGTATATTGGAAATGTTATATGTTTGAAATGTATATTGGAAAATGCTTCATTTAAATGTATTGGAGATATTTACATTGAAATGTATATTGGAAATGTTATATGTTTGAAATGTATATTGGAAAATGCTTCATTTAAATGTATTGGAGATATTTACATTGAAATGTATATTGGAAATGTTATATGTTTGAAATGTATATTGGAAAATGCTTCATTTAAATGTATTGGAGATATTTACATTGAAATGTATATTGGAAAATGCTTCATTAAAATGTATATTGGAAATTCTATGTATATTAGAAATATATGTGCTTCATTTAAATGTATATTGGAAATGTTATATGTTTGTATAATGTATACTATCGAAAATGTTTATTATCGGAAATTCTATGGCGTACCCGAACCCATCGCGCACCCGAACCCCTTAGCGAATCCGTTTTTTGCGCACCGACCCCCTTAGCGAACCCTTAGCGAATCAATTCACACCGCGCACCCGAACCCCTTGGCGAATCCGTTTTTCACGCACCGACCCCCTTAGCGAAAATGTTAGAAATATTGGGAATATGTATGCTTTGTATATATTTCTTATCAATTATTTTTAATTCTATAGATGGCGGACAACAACAACAACGTCCCACCCATGCAAGAGGACAACAACACCCCTGTCCCACCCATGCAAGAGGACAACAACACCCCTGTCCCACCCATTCAAGAGGACAACGACACGTTCTTAGCGAATCAACTTTTCAATATGGTAACCCAACCAATGTCCATGGATGATGTGTTGTGGATCATTGGAAGGGCCGAAAATGTTGAAGGGGCCGCCAATGTCCATGCCGAAAATGTTGAAGGGGCCGGTAACGAGCCCTCGTCTAGTCAGGTGTGTATATAGATAACATAAATTTGTACTGTACATGTCAATTATGTATACCATCTCTATATCATCTCGTATATATGTAATTTGTGTAGGCCGCCTCTGCTTCTACAAGTCGAGCTAAGAAATCAAAACGATCGACCACGAAGAAGCTGAAGGATGTCAAGTTACACATCACCCGAGTGGAGGATGACGGGGAGCCAGTTGAGCCCCCAAAAGTGGTCAAGAAATTTGTATCTCAGTGCGGGGTAATTGTACGGGACAATGTGCCCATTAGTATCAGAAAATGGAAGTCCACGGACCCCACTGAGGAGTACGTGCTCCCCGATACGGAGGAGATGCTATGGAGGGAATTAAAGGCAATATTCGACTGGCCTAGCACTCATGAAGCAGAACTGAGGGATTGGACAATGAAGAAGATGGCAGTTCTGTTTCAGGATTTCAAGAAGAAGTAGTACTCGCAATTTCTCAAAACCGGAGAGGCCCCGGATCCTGAGAAGTATAAGAAGATCACCAATGACGAGTGGGAAGCATTCATTGAGTACAAAACCTCCGAAGAGGGTGCAACGGCTAGCGCTAGAAATGCTGGAAACGCCGCAAATAAGAAGTACTCTCATAAGATGGGTTCGGGAGGTTACAAGGCAAGCATCGCTAAATGGGAGAAGATGGAAGAAGATCTATATGCTAGAGGCATCACTCCAGCGACACATGACTGGCCCACAAGGACCAAGCATTGGTACTATGGTCATGGAGGCACCCTAAGCCCAATCGACGGCTCCTTAGTTTTTCCCGAGGACTTGCGAGAACTAGCTCAGCGTCTCCTCGATATCCTCAGGGCATCTGATAGGGGAGAATTTGTTGCCGGTAGAGACAGAGATGAGCTAACCTATGCCTTAGGGAACAATGAGCATCCTGGACGGACGCGCGGCGTAGGCACAAGCGTCTCATGGAAGAAAGGTTTCCAAGAGCACGCCGCCACCTATAGGAGCCGTTCGAGGAAGAAGGCCGAATATGAGCAGAGGGTGAGGGACCTAGAGCAAACGGTTGCCGCCCAGGGCTCAAAGCTCCAAGAAATGGAGTCAGAGATGGAGCGACGGATGAAGGTAGCATGGCTGCAGATACAACAAGCCACAGGCGGGACCGGTTCCACAGAGCCTGCACCTCTCCAACAAGCCACAGGCGGGACCGGTTCCACAGAGCATGCACCTCTCCAAGATGCGGCCCTTATTAGCCCTCCACAGCAATATCAAAGCAGTCACGCTTCCACACAGGCCGCCGAAGCGGTCCGTTACACCGTGGATGAAATAACTCAACGGACCGCGTGCGAGCTTGTCGTCAGGCAGAAGAACTTAGCTGTGGTGGTACGTATGCGACCTTAGTTCATACTGCATACATTTCACCGTAAATACCATTCATTTACTAACTTTCTTTGTGACTACTAACTTATCAGGTCGCATACGGTATGACCAAACGTGTGGAAGAAGGGCAAAAATGGCACTGCAATGACATTCCACATGGTTACGTACCTGTTGAGGTGGAGCAAGTCGTCACCAGCTGGGAAGACTTGGAACTTGACATCCCCGGAGGTGACGGAGAAACAAAACTCGGTCAGTGTTCTCACTGCATCATTCTATGGAGCAAGGCAGACGTCGTCATACCCGGTACACCTGCGGCTACCAACAAGCCCCCGTCACCTCCAAGAGATCCACAGGATCATGACGATTCTCCGGGAGCTCCTGATGCAAGCCCGTCTCCTCCGCCAAAGAGGTCTCCGTCTCCTCCACCGAAGAAGTCTCCGTCTCCTCCGCCGAAGAGGTCTCCGCCCCCTCCGCCAAAGAGGGGACGCCGCACTAAAGCCTCTGCCCCCACTCCACCAGCGAAGAAGGCGCGGAAAACCAAAGAGAAGCCCGCACCAGAGAAAAGAGCGGGTGAGAAGACTCTAGAGGAGCTCGAAGCCTCGGTCAAAGCAGACACAAAGAGGCAAATGGCCGAGTGGAGGAAAAAACCCGAGCCGGAGCCGAAGCTTGATCCCACCGTCGTCAAGTCATTCCTCGGTAATTTGGGCAAGGGTCAACAGAAGGAAGTAATAGTAACAGACTATGACCGCTCATTGCTGAAATCTCGCCGGAAGCGGAAGGCTGCAGATAAGGAGGCGGGCCCATCCAAAAAGGTTCCTCAGCTCGGCCAGCAACCTCAGCGGCCCTTGGGTCCATTGCCATCTCTGGACGAGCTTAACGTGCAACGAGTAATGGCCGAGACTGGACTAACCAGAGCACAAGTCCTGGGGGAAGAAGAGGTGCTTGTAAACACAACGCTGAGGTGGCCGTTTAATCTTGGCGAGCCTATGGTCCCTCCTGAAATGGAGAGGAAGCTACAGACGAAGATGCGCCGATTCCATGAGTGGTACTTGGAAGAATCAAGAAGGAATAAACGGCGCATGATCAAAGTAGGCGTGAAGGATCATGATTTCTACAATGGTGACGAGGATTGGGTGTGGCTGATGTTTAAGGATATATATGAGCTGTACCACCGCGACGCCATGGACGTGGATTTGATCACCTGTTGGACACTGTAAGTACTTTGTTGTTGCTTATAATTCACAGTTTGAAAACAATAATTCCAATCTATGCTGACGCGGGCTTTATTTATTGCTTAACATATGCAGAATGGAGATTCAAAAATGTCGCAGATCCGGGATATATGACGTTGGTTTCGTGGATCCTCGAAGGATAAGTGAAGAAATGATATTGATGAATCCTGAGGAAACATATGGAAACCTATACAAATATATTAAGAAACAAAATTACTGCGACTCCATACTAATCCCGTACAACATCGAGTGAGTACATACACAGGCTTCTTCTTCTTATATTATCTGTGTACTAATTCATTTCTGATTATAATGTATACATGTGCACAGATTCCACTGGTTCTTAATAATATTGTGTCCTGACCGGGGTGTCGTGAACGTCTTTGATTCGTTGCACACTCCAAAAGAAAAACTACAGAACATCATGGACATGATGACAAGGTGATGTATATTTTCCCCTACTTAATTCACCCCTAACACTCGCAATGACTTAACTCAATTTTTTTGTTCGCAGGGCCTGGATTCAATTCCGTCAAGAACACCCGGGAATTCAACATGAAACACTAAAATGGAACATTGGCTTTCCGGTAAGCAAGTAATTTGTACATGTAGGCCTCGGCTAATATATTATATGAATTTTACTTAATTTCTTTTGGTCGACAGTGTGCCAAACAGGGGCCGGGAAATAATTTATGTGCATACTATGTTTGCGATTACATGTGGAATTGGGGACATAAAAAGCTTACACAACACGATATTATGGTACGTAATAATAAACAACATTTCCATTATTATTAAGTGCACAATTATTGTCTCCAACTCGGCGGATTAAATATCTTTCAATTATTTGTAAATTATAGATGTTCAGGCTGAAGGAAGAGTCCCTGGAGCTAGAAAGAATTGACGCAATTGCAGAACAGCTCGTCGGATGGATCTGGGACGAGGTCGTCAATCCCCGAGGAGAATACTTCTCGCCAGTACTGGAGGACGTGCCGGACAGTCCAACAAGATAGTCGTCAATCTTAATTAAGTAGAAAATACAGTTTAAATATATATAACTCGAGTTGAGATGCATGAATATCTACTTTTGTAATATATATGTCTTCTATTTTGATGAAATGTCAGCTAGTATGAATATAGAGTCGGCCGAATACGCATTAGAATACACGTATTAGAATATATACGTATATAGACGTGCACGCATGGCTACTGAAAAAAGCAAAAAAAAAAAGAAATCCGGGGTCTTTAGCACCGGTTTCAGGCAGCAACCGGTGCTAAAGGCAGGCCCTTTAGCACCGGGTGCAGCCACGACCCGGTGCTAAAGGCCCTGCTACCGGCGCTGCGGGGCAGGCCCTTTAGCACCGGGTCGTGGCTGCACCCGGTGCTAAAGGGGCCCTTTAGCACCGGTTATTCAACCCGGTGCTAAAGGGGTACCCCTTTAGCCTCGGATTAGTTGCACCGGGTGGGAAACCCGGTGCTAAAGGCATTTCCCACCCGGTGCAGATGTCGATCATTCTGGTAGTGTTAGCATCATTTGAAACCACCAGCAGCAAGACATAATATCAAAAAAAAAAGTTTGTTCCAAGGAAAATGGGTTATCCTTCAATAAAAATATTTTAAAAGATGATATGTAGCATATATAAGATGTTGGAACATGAATGGCAAATTGTTGGGAAAAGACACAGGTGTGCCAATGATTTGTAGGATTGTCAGGTAATGATGGAGAATTTCCCATTTTTTATCAGACACTTTCCCCTTCCAAAATTAGCATGGAGATTAGCTATTCCAATAGAGACGATGCTAGGTAGCTCAATTCATTTTGGATTGAGTTGTTTCAGAGCAGAAATGCTTCAAAAATAAATTTGTATGCAGTAGGAAGAGAGCACTAAATTAAGCACACACACTGTTGACACTCAAATTGGGCCAAAGGCCAAACCGGTCTGACCGGTTTGCCAAACCGGTCAGACCGGTTTCGTTCTGTAATTCGAGTAGGATTAGGATTCCGAGTTTAATTCCATATTGTAACCTATTCGAAAGGGGTAAGACTTCCCCGGCCTATAAATATAAAGGCTAGACGGCCGATTGAGGTATTCCCAATCGAATCAAACACTTTTATCTTATATTTTGTGTATCTCTCAAACCCTAATCTTTTCCAACCCCCATATTCTGTTCTTTGCTCGTCTCTACGGCGTTCAAGGACGTTCTAGGTGGCCTGCCGACCCTAGAGCAACCCTAGATCAGCTCGAGCTCCGACGGGGTCCCTCCCGAGCTTGAGTTTCTAGGTCTTCACGACCTCCCGACAGAAAGCGGTCAGACCGGTTCTTGTAACCGGTCAGACCGGTTTGCCCGGGGAAGTCAGGAGTTGGCCGTTGTGACGGCCGTGCTGCGCGTTCGATCGATCTTCGAGTGTGTTGGCGCGTTTTTGTGTCAACATACTTTTTGGCGACTCCGCTGGGGAAGATTAATCTGGTGCCACAACCGATTCAATCTACTCCGAATATGTCTGGATCGACGTGCGACCTCGACAAGGACAACATCATCGCCGCGACGATGGAAGAGCTCACGGACGAGGAGCGGAAGCGGTACCTGATCGCTGAAGAGCACTTCAGGACGCAATTCCTGAAGGGCTTCAAGAAAGATCGCGGTGGCCTTGTCAAGAGGGTAGAGGAATTCGTCATGCCAGCTTTCAAGCTGGCAAACGACCAAGTTGAAGAACCTCCAAAGGTAACTGGCGAATCCTCTGATTTGATGCAGCAAATTACTCGCATGATGGATGATAAATTACTTGCTGCACAAACTGTTACTAGTGAGTTGATTGCTAATATGTCGGGTAATTCTGATAAGGGTAAAAATAATGTAGAATTTAATGAATTGCCTAACTCAACTCCTAGCTCATCAGGCATGCCAGAACATGTTTTAGACCCTAATTTGAGCATGCCGGTGAATTTTTATGCGGGACAAACACCTTACCCTAGTTCGGTCCACGAACCGGTCAGACCGGTTTGTACAACCGGTCAGACCGGTTTGGCCCCCTCTGGTGGTCAGACCGGTTCTATGGGTGCAGGAGCATCCGGTGCAATGGTTTTATCTAATACGGTTGCTTCTGGTCCTGTTTATACTATTCCACGTCCCGCAGTTGTTGGAAGTATACCCCACGGATCTGGCGCGTCTCACGGGCCGATTCCGAGTACTTCCCAAAGTGCAATGTACCATGTTCCCCGTATTCCACAAAACAGAGGTGATGGGAACTATCAAGCCGAGTTAGCTAAGTTCAAAGAAGACATAGCAAATACACTTAGAACAAGGCTCGGGTTTGAATTGGGTAGTTCACGCTTATATCAGAAACCATATCCGCCTGAATTTGATTTGGTTCCTTATCCTAATGGTTGGCGTGTTCCGGATTTTATTAAATTCAGTGGTGAAGATAATAGAACTCCTTGGGAACACATTAGTCAATATGTTTTGCAATTAGGAGAGGCATCATTTTATGAGGCGTTGCGTATACGGTTATTCTCATTATCTTTAACTGGAACTGCCTTTTCATGGTTTTCTTCGCTTGCTCCTAATTCTATTCAAAATTGGACTCAATTGGAGCGTAAATTTCATGATCATTTCTTTAGCGGAGAAAACGAAGCAAAATTATCTGATTTGACATCGGTTAAACAAAGCCGAGAGGAATCGGTTCTTGATTATTTTAAAAGATTTAAAGATGTTAAGAATCGATGCTTCAATATAACTGTTTCTGAAAAGGATTTAGCAGATTTGGCTTTTGTAGGCTTACGGTCTCATTACAAAGAAAAATTAGAAGGCTCTGATTTTCTCACTATTAATCACTTGCAAATGAAGGCCATGAGTCTAGAATTGAAATTTAAAAATGCAAAAGAATCTGCTAAGCCTCATCGTTCGAATGTGCATATTATTGATAATGATTCTGATAGTTCGGACGATGATAAAGAAATTTATGCTGCTGAATTTGTCTGGTCATCAAAAAGTAAACCTGGTTCTTGTCCTTCATTGAAGCCGATTCAGAAAAATCGGCAAGAAGAAAAATTTACTTTTGATGTAGCCAAATGTGATCGTGTTTTTGATGAATTGCTTAAGAATGGCTTTGTTAAACTTTCTCATGCAATTCCACCAGCCGATCAATTGAAAAATCGTGCATATTGTAAGTGGCATAATTCCTTTTCTCACGCAACGAATGATTGCAATGTTTTTTGACGACAGGTACAATCGGCCCTTAATGAAGGTCGATTGGTGCTCGCTGAAATGCAAGTTGACAAGACTCCTTTCCCTGTTCATACCTTGGATGTGAACACCAAGATGTTGATTCGGCCGGAACAAGCCGATGGAGCTAAAGGGAAGAACGTGGTGATTGGAGATCCGAGGCCGGAAATAGTTAATGACAAAGTTCTGACCAGAACAGTGATGATTGAGAAGACTCTTGATGGGAAAGTCTCTGAAAATTACAATTAATACATCAAGGCCCGGGGGGCAAGGAAGTTCCTTGGAAGAAAATCGGTTCGCTAGCCAGGCGAAACCGGTCAGACCGGTTTCCCAAACCGGTCAGACCGGTTTGTCTCCAGACCGTCCAAGAACTTTCAAGCCTAAGCGCCCGGAAGTGGGTACTTGGAAATTCAATGAGCCAAAGATTCAAGGGAGGGTTCTGAAGCAAGGACCTACTTTTTCGCAGCTCATGAACAAGTACACAAAGGCCGTTCAAGTTGTTCGGCCGACAAAAAAGAGACAGAGGTCACCACAACGTTGGAATAGTCCTACAAATTATAAACGTCGTGGTGGTGCTACTGGAAATTCGGTGCATAACCGATTGAGCTCGTACCAACCAGGTCACTTGACCGCTTTTCAAAGCGGTCAGACCGGTTCTGTGAACCGGTCAGACCGGTTTCGGTCTGAGCCAAGTTTTCAAGTTCCTCCTAAGCAAGAATACCGTATCAAGGAAAAGAAGGAGGATGTGCAAGCCCAAGCCAAAAATTTCATAAAAATTGGTGATATTCCAGTGGCTTTGCAAGACTTGGGTCATAAGCCGATAGTCATTGGAGATTCGGCTCCTGTTCCAGTCAAGAAGCCGATCATGGTTAATGATCATGAGGCTAGCAGTAGCAAGGGCATGAAGAAGATCTTCCAGCCAAGGTGGTGTCCTTCCGGCTTGACTCACACGCAAAAGCGGAAGCTACAACGTTTACGGAACAAAGAGAAGAGGGAACAGGAAGCCGAGAAGCTGAGGGATGAACATTTCAACAAATATAGACCCATGATTCCTCAGACCAAGACTTGGCGAGTTGTGCAGCCAGCAGCACAACCGGTCAGACCGGTTTCAGAAACCGGTCAGACCGGTTCTGATCAGCCCACCGCTGCAGAAGCGGTCAGACCGGTTTCTGGAACCGGTCAGACCGGTTTGTCGACAGAAGCAGGGGCCAAAACTACTTCAACCATCGATGCTACTCCACCAATTCCTCCAGTGGTTGAAGATGAAGAGTTAGTTGATTTTGAGCCTTCTCCAGAACGTGACAACATGGAAATTAATGTTGTCTATTTATCTTCTGATTATTATGTTGTGCCGGAGGAGGAAATTTCTCATCTTCAACTTGGGCCTCGAGATGCTGTGTTTCAGAAGCCTAGTGAATCAGAAAATCATCTCAAGGCTTTGTATATGAGAGGGCACATCAACGGGAAGCCAATTTCTCGTATGTTGGTTGATGGTGGAGCCATTGTGAATCTCATGCCATACTCTCTCTACAAGAAGATTGGCGGAAAAGACGAAGAACTGATCAAGACAAACATGACGGTCAGTGGAGTTGGTGGAGGTGATCCCATTGGTGCCAAGGGGGTGGCTTCTATGGAGTTGACCGTCGGGAGCAAGACTATTGCTACGGCTTTCTTCGTCTCCGAGGTGCAAGGTAACTTCAGTTTAATCCTTGGTCGAGATTGGATTCATGCAAATAAATGTATTCCATCTACCTTGCATCAATATCTTATTCAGTGGATCGGCGATGAAGTTGAAGTTGTCCATGGTGACAATTCTTCCTTTGTTGCAACGGCCGATTCCGATTCTCTTAGTGCAAATGAAAAGGTTTAATGTTTGTCGGGCATGGATTTGACCGACTATGAGTTGATCAGTTGCACCAAGGATGGTTTTGTTCCTGCTACATTAAAGCCGATGGAAAATCGGTTGAATTACTTACTGTAATTAATGGAGCAACAAAATCAACAGAGACAAACCGGTCAGACCGCTTCTGGAAACCGGTCAGACCGGTTTGGGTCTGAACAGCGCCGACCGAGCCAAACCGGTCAGACCGCTTCTGGGAACCGGTCAGACCGGTTTGCGTCTGGACAGTGGCTTCAAGACCGAATTGATCATCATCGAGCTCATTCGGCCGGCATGTTCGAAGCTATTGAAGATCTTGGTGATATGGACAAATTGGGTCAGGGTTTTACATCAGCTGATCCTTTAGAAAAAATAGATATTGGTGATGGTACTATTCCTAGGCCTACTTTTGTAAACAAGAATTTATCGGCTGAGTTTAAAGCCGAATTAATAAATTTGTTGAAAGAGTATGTCGATTGTTTTGCTTGGGAGTACCGTGAGATGCCTGGTTTAAGTCGTGACTTAGTTGAGCATCGTTTACCAATAAAAGCCGGTTTTAGACCTTTTAAACAATCGGCTAGACGTTTTAATCCCGCTATTTATGACCGAATAAAAGAAGAGATTAATCGTTTATTAGATGCTGGTTTTATTCGGACTTGTCGTTATGCGGAGTGGATTTCTAATATTGTCCCCGTTGAAAAGAAAGATTCGGGAAAACTTAGAGTTTGCATTGATTTTAGAGATCTTAATAAAGCCACTCCAAAAGATTCATATCCTATGCCTATAGCCGATGTCTTAATCAATGAAGCTTCTGGACATCGTGTTGTTAGTTTTCTTGATGGTAATGCCGGATATAATCAAATCTTCATGGCCGAAGAGGATATGCACAAAACGGCCTTTCAATGTCCGGGATTTATTGGTTTATTTGAGTGGGTAGTTATGACCTTTGGATTAAAGAATGCCGGTGCAACTTATCAAAGAGCTATGAATTTAATCTTTCATGATTTACTTGGTGTTATTGTGGAAGTATATATTGATGATATTGTAGTTAAATCGGATGGCTTGGATTCTCATTTAGCCGATTTAAGACTTGCTCTTGAAAGGATGCGACGGTATGGTTTAAAGATGAATCCACTCAAATGTGCTTTTGGTGTTTCGGCTGGAAAGTTTCTTGGGTTTGTTATTCATGAGAACGGTATAGAAGTTGATCCCAAGAGAATTGAAGCTATGAAGAAAGTCGAAGCTCCTACTTGCAAGAAGGATTTACAAAAGTTTCTAGGCAAGGTAAATTTCTTGAGAAGATTTATAATTAACTTGTCTGGAAAAGTTGATGCTTTTACTCCTTTACTTCGGTTAAAAAATGAAGCCGATTTTAATTGGGGTGCAAAACAGCAAGAGGCTTTTGAGAAAATCAAAGAGTACTTGTCTTCACCACCGGTGCTTAGGGCGCCTAAGCGGGGAGTTCCATTCAGACTTTATGTGGCGGCCGAAGATAAAACTATTGGAGCTGTTTTGACTCAAGAAATCGGCAACAAGGAGTATGTGATCGCTTATGTAAGCCGACGGCTCATTGATGCAGAAACAAGGTATACTTTCATTGAGAAGCTATGTTTATCCTTGTATCATGCTTGTACTCAATTGCGGCATTATCTACTATCTAGTACTTGCATCGTGTTGTGTCAAACCGATGTGATTAAACATATGTTGCAAAAGCCGATATCTAGTGGAAGAGTCGGCAAGTGGGCTTATGCTTTGGTTGAGTATGATTTGACTTGTGAACCTTTGAAATCAATGAGAGGTCAAATTGTGGCCGATTTTATTGTTGAACATCGGATTAATGATTCTTGTGAGTTCGATGTCAGTTATGTTACTTGTACACCATGGAAGCTATACTTTGATGGATCGGTTTGCAATGATGGGCAAGGAATTGGTGCTGTTTTGATTTCTCCAAGTGGCGCCGTTTTTGAGTTCTCAAACCGATTGGAAGAAAAGCGAACCAATAATCAAGTTGAATATGAAGCTCTTCTATTTGGCTTGGAATTTTTGCAAGACATGGGAGTAAAACATGTTGAAGCTTTTGGTGATTCGCTCCTGGTGGTACATCAAGTATCAAAGGTATGCCAATGTTATAATGGTTCATTAAATGCATATCTTGATAGATGTCTCGATATCATTGCTTCTTTTGATGAATTTACTATAAAACATATTCCGAGAGAAGATAATGATAAAGCAAATACTCTGGCTCAGAAAGCATCTGGTTATATGGTTGCAAAGAAATATTTCTATCTCCAAAAACCGATGCGAACAAAAGCCGAGGTTCTGGTTCTAGACGAACCGGTCACACCGGTTTCAGAAACCGGTCAGACCGGTTGTACTGCCAGAACCGGTCTGACCGGTTCTGAAAGCGGTCAGACCGCTTTGTCCCCTGACAGAAGCGAAAGTACTTTGGATAATGCTAATCAATCCAAAGTTGAAGGTCAGGATTGGAGAGTGCCTATTATTACTTATTTGAAAGATCCTGGTCGTGGTGCAGATAAAAATATTCGGCGAATATCATTTAAGTATATTTTACTTGACGATGAACTCTATCGTCGAAACGCCGAAGATTTGTTGTTAAAATGTCTTGACTCGGATCAGGCCAAGGTTGCCATGGCTGAGGTTCATGAAGGTATTTGTGGTACACATCAATCGGCTCCAAAGATGAAGTGGTTACTTAGGCGAGCCGGTTTCTATTGGCCTACTATGACGGCGGATTGTTTTAAATATTACAAAGGATGTGAAGAATGTCAGAAGTTTGGAAATTTACAACTTGTTCCTGCTGCATTGATGCATCCTATTATTAAGCCATGGCCGTTCCGAGGTTGGGGATTGGATTTTATTGGACAAATTAATCCTCCGTCATCAAAAGGACATCGTTTCATATTGGTTGCTACAGATTATTTTACTAAGTGGACTGAAGCAATTCCTTTGAAGAATATGACGCATCGAGAAGTGATTGAGTTTGTTACTCAGAATGTTATTCATAGATTCGGTATTCCTCAAACATTGACAACAGATCAAGGTACTTCTTTTATGTCTAAGGAGGTACGTGAATTCGCCGAATCCTATAGAATTAAGTTGCTCAATTCATCTCCATATTACGCTCAGGCTAATGGACAAGCCGAGTCAAGTAATAAAACTTTGATTAAATTAATCAAGAAAAAGATAGCTGAAAATCCTAAGAGATGGCATGGAGTTTTGTCCGAAGCATTATGGGCTCATCGTATATCTAGACATGGTGCTACCAAAGTTACTCCTTTTGAGCTTGTATATGGTCAAGAAGCCGTTTTACCTGTTGAGGTGAATCTGGACGCTTATAGATTGGCTAAACAAAACGACCTTGATGCTGTTGATTACCACAACTTGATGTTGGACAATATTGATGAGGTAACCGACAAACGATTGAAAGCTTTGAAGGAAATTGAGAAGGATAAGCTTCGGGTTGCTAAAGCTTACAACAAGAAGGTGCGAGGAAAATATTTTCAAATTGGTGAACTTGTTTGGAAGACGATCTTGCCTATTGGATCAAAAAGCAACAAGTTTGGTAAATGGTCACCGAGTTGGGAAGGGCCTTATAGAGTTGTCAAAGTCATCTTTGGGAATTCTTACATGTTGGAGACACTGAAGGGAGATCCTTTGTCTAAAGCTATCAACGGGAGATATCTGAAGAAATTCTATCCAAGTGTTTGGCAAGATGCGTAAAGATCAATGGCCGATATATTGTTAAATATCGCCCTTAGTATAAATTTTTAGCTCCTGAGTTGTATTTACTTGCTTTTTAGTTCTCAAGTTCACTAAAAACGCAGGGGGGCATGTGTTGACACTCAAATTGGGCCAAAGGCCAAACCGGTTTGACCGGTTTGCCAAACCGGTCAGACCGGTTTCGTTCTGTAATTCGAGTAGGATTAGGATTCCGAGTTTAATTCCATATTGTAACCTATTCGAAAGGGGTAAGACTTCCCCGGCCTATAAATATAAAGGCTAGACGGCCGATTGAGGTATTCCCAATCGAATCAAACACTTTTATCTTATATTTTGTGTATCTCTCAAACCCTAATCTTTTCCAACCCCCATATTCTGTTCTTTGCTCGTCTCTACGGCGTTCAAGGACGTTCTAGGTGGCCTGCCGACCCTAGAGCAACCCTAGATCAGCTCGAGCTGTGACGGGGTCCCTCCCGAGCTTGAGTTTCTAGGTCTTCACGACCTCCCGACAGAAAGCGGTCAGACCGGTTCTTGTAACCGGTCAGACCGGTTTGCCCGGGGAAGTCAGGAGTTGGCCGTTGTGACGGCCGTGCTGCGCGTTCGATCGATCTTCGAGTGTGTTGGCGCGTTTTTGTGTCAACACACACATACTGAGAAATTAGGCATATGCACAAAAAAATTAGGAGAAAAGGAATGTTTCACTCTATAGATCCACATACAAATAATCCCAAACGAAATTTTGATCCAGGCAAATTGATAAGCTCACCAGGGTGCCTAGAGGATGCGCGATGTAGAATGGATAGGCGTGCTCACCCAGCTTAAATCAGTCAGCTCATGGTGTTGATCTGCATGCAATAACAAAATTAGGCTTGGGAATAAACAAATATAATAGATCACAAAATCAAATAGCAGCGGCCAATCCCATCCGTTCTGGTAATATGGAACTAGCACCAAGTTAGTTTTCTTATCACAAATAATAACATATTTGCATGCAAAATCCTTGCAAATGATAAAAACCGTGATTATTTACAATTAAAGCAGGCTGATTGCAAATAGTGCCAAATGTGAACACCTAAAAATTAAATTGAATAAAAATAATTTTGTGACCGATTGATCTTAAAAACTATGTATATTTTGCTATTTCATGAAAACTGAGAGCACCTTGCTGTTTCATGGACCCTATTTTTTACAATTTGGTGGAACTAGAATAAACAAAATATGGCCTAATGCCTAAGCCTATAGTTCAGTAGACCCAATAAAAGAAGAGATACTGACCAAATAAAAATTCAGCATGTTCTAAAGCAGCAAGTGGCTTACCTGGTGCTTGCAGATTAGTCGTGAGTCCTGATGAGGTGACACCGAAACGCTGGCCACTTGTGACACCTCATGGTCTGCAGGACAACAAACTAAATCTCTCAAATCAATCAAATTAAAGAACCCGGCCTGGTGCTCACTAAGAAAAAAGAAAGGCACATGAACCAGATGAGCTGGTTACATACCCAATTGCTGACTAGGATAGTCGCCGCCGCCGCTGCCACCGCCGCCGCCGCAAGTACCCAGTGAAGCCCCGTCAACCCCGGAGGCCTAGATATGGCGCAAATTATTTGCCATCTGCTCGTCGTCTCCACCTTGTCATTCAGAAAAGGCTCGGCAGGACCACCCTTCATCACTGCATAGACAACAATACACATTGTCAAGGATTAAAGCAGCAGCCAATGAGAAAATCCATGCAAACGCTCATAGATTTGAAAGGGGAGCAATACAGTGATTAACTGTATTGGGGATTTACGAGGAATATGGGGGCAGAGACCCCATCTGCGGTGTCATGCCCAGATGCCCTTACGCCTCCATCTCGTTTTGCCAGATCCGCACTATCAAAGCACAAAACTGACTTCTATTTCTGCACTGCCACCGGGATTTGGATGGTCGGTAACATCCCAGTGCTCCCTGGTCAGCGATATAGAGAATCAGGCATTGGAATTAGCTAATCGATCAACAAATTAAAATTCTAAGCTGGAATTTCTGTTTGTTATACCTGGATTCCACATTTTCACCTTGCGCGACAGGAGAACTCGGTGGGTGGAACTCAACATTTTCACCTTGCGCGGCAGGAGAGCTCGGTGGGGGGAACTCGACAGTAGGATATGGAATGTAAGTGAGGGAGAGGGCGTCCCCGCTGCCGAGACTCCGGGCACTTCGAGGTGGAGACCCATCTGCCTTCGTCCTGCGAGGCTGCAATCTTCCTCTACGCCGAGGGCGATGGGACGCGGCAGCGTACACCGAGTTGGAGGGCAGCATATAGAATGCGGCCGACTGTGGTAGATCAGGCCCTCGCCAGGGAACTCCATCCTGCCTGTGACGAAGGGTGCGCATAAAATCAATTAATCTATGCAAGATCGAAAGAATTAACAGATCGAATGTTATACCTGAGCGTCACAAGGAGAGGCATGTGCGTGGTCGCCAGTGGGGGTGGCCGCACCTCGGCGCATGAGAACGGATCCGGTCGTCACAGAGCACCTCACTGCCATTGCCGACTGGATGAGCGGGAGGGCTGTACGGGCTGAGCAGGAGGGCGCAGGGGAGGCCAGGAGTGGAGGGGACAAAGCAGGGGGAAGCAGGAACGGAAGGGGTGGACGCCTGCCTTCTTCCGCGAGCTCGTCGGAGCGCTGGTGCCCGCGAGAGTGGGAGGGGAGCATGGGAGGGGAGCGGCGGCGCCGGCCGAGGGTCGCCGGATTCGCCACCATCCCCGTCGAGCAGAAGCTGGGCGACAGAACGAGGAACCGCCGCGACCCCACATTAATTTTATTCGGAGGTGGCTGTGCTAATAAAAAACCAGAAAAAAAAATAAACCAGATGCGGAGGGGGGCGGGTGCGCCGTCAGGTTGGCTGGTGCCTGGGTCGGGTACGGAATAACTATTCCGTACCCAGGGTGTATTATAGTATTACTAATATATATATATATATATATATGAAAAATGCATTATACACGCGCGTGTAGCTACACCCACATGTGTATCTCATGATACATGATGAATCTATCCGATAAAGAGTATGTACATGTAGTATGCGATGATACTCGACTATCTGTATGATATATACGTTGGGTATGTAAGTATACATTGAGTATATGGATATACTATTATATATAGTATTATAAAGGTATAATCAAAATATATTTAAAAATAGGGTTGATTTTAAAAAATTTTCGTGTAACTCGCTTTGAAGTATCTTAGAATTAGTATATGAACATACTAAAAATGATAAACTAGTATGCGGACATACGTACAATGGTATAGGTGTAGCTACACGCATGTGTAGATAAATCTCGTCATATATATTATATAGTAAATTACACCCACCATACAACAACCCTGCAGGTGGATGCAAATTAGTCCAATAACTTGTAAAATGCTCAATTTAGTGCAATCACTTGACATGTGGGTGCCAATTGATCCAATTACTTGGAAAATGCTCATTTTAGTACAATAATTTCATAAATTGATGCATTCGTAGACCAAATGTTAAGACAACAACATATTTGCTAATGTTGGGTCATAATAGAAAGAATACTCACGTCAAAACAAATTATTAAGCATTATTTAGCATTCATATTTGTGTTGCGATGGTAATGTATTTGGCTAAAATAATAACCTTAATGTTTAAAAAACTAATGTTGGGTCTTTAAATTAATTATTTTGATATAGTAATTTAATTTTGATTAAGAATATTATATTTTATACTCGATATTGATAAGATTACTCTCACTGTTTTCTGCGTATTTGATTATATGCATTGTTCAATAAAAAAGAAATCAATATGTGAAATAAATATTTTTAAATCATCCTGTACTTATTTAGATAGGGAAATGAGCTAAAAGAACATACACAAACTTGCTTTCTATAGCGCAAAAAAAACAAAGGTTCCAAAGTCTCTGTCATGTACTTCAATCTTTCAAATATTCTAATGGTGTCATTCTCTAATTTGCTTGAATTTGAATTAATGAATAAATAAGTTGTAGATGGTTGAGAATCAACAACCTAATAGAAAAAATATAAGAATTATTCATAGGCTCATCTACTATGCTTAATACGTTGCCGTTGTAAAGTTTGCAATGTAAATGCATTGATTGCCAAATTATTATACTAAATTTAAGCATTTTTATACATTGTTGGACTAATTTGTACCCACATGTCAATTTATTATACGAACTTGAGAATTATATAAGTTTTTGGACCAATTTACACCCACCTGTCAAGTTTTTATACTAAATTGAGCATTTTAGAAGTTGTTGGATGAATTTGCACCCACCCGTCAAATTGTTGTGTGGTGGATGCAATTTACTCTTATATATATATGGAAAATGTATTCTACACTCGTGTGTAGTTACTCCCACGTTCTCTTCTTGATTTTTCTAATCCGTACTGGGTTCGCGTTTTGATGTCGGCAGACCCGACGCATTAGATGCTGACACAACGTATGGAAAATGCATTCTACACGCGTGTGTAGTTACTCCCATGTTCTCTTCTTGATTTTTCCGATCCGTACTGGGTTCGCGTTTTGATATCGGTAGACCCGACGCAACCGACGCATTAGATGTCGACGTAAACGACGTAGACAGGTACGAGTACTCATATGAGACCATGCTTTCTTGTGTTGGCGGCGGCGAGGAGCTCGCACCACTACCAGAGAAAGCTACATCCGCACACCTTTAACACCGGGTCGTCAAAAAATATGTGCGTTGCTGCGGAGATTCGAACTCAGGACCTCTAGGCTCGTGCGTACCCACCTAACCATCTCACCTACGCAGCGCATGGGATATGATAGATGTAACACCCAAAATACTCAAATTTAAAATTTTTGGCATTTAAGTAATTATTTAAAGCTTGCTTCTATTTATTATACACTAAATAATAATTTTCTAAAATTTAAAATCAAATATAAGTGATAGAAACATTTATTGTTGCATTCATGCTGCTGCATTTATTTTTGTATTGCTTGTGATTCAAACAAGAATTTAAATATATTTAAATTCAAATTTGAATCACTTTGTTTGGAGCTCTAGAAAAGTTATTAGGTCCATAGTTCACTTCACCTCCCTGAACTCTTCCTCGGGTCCGCTTTCGCCCCCTCTTCTTTCTCCCCGGTCCGGCCCGCCACCCCCGGCCCAGCGACCCTCCTCCTTTCTCTTTCCTCCCCCGCGGCCCAGCGGCCACTCCTTCCGGCCCAACTAGGCCCAGCCAGCAGCCGCGCCCGCGCCTCCTCTCTCCCCCACTGCCGAGCCGGTCCCACACGCCAGCCTCCTCTTCCTCCTTTCCTTCTTCTTCCCCGCTCACTTTCCTTCTGTCACACCCGGATTTACACAGAAACCCAAATGCTACTATATGTGTGCCCAGGAAGTCTACAGAACACATATAGCTAACAAATATGATAAACAAAGTACATATGCTCGAATAAAATGGTTTTACATCAGAGTTTGTCTCAAATAACTAAATAAAACAGCGGAAGACTCTTTATTAACTCTCTCTCTAAACGAAGACGAAGACGAAGCCGAAATCCATAAACCACAGGGACACCGACTGGTTGAGCACAGCTAGTAGAATGGTAGATCTTCAGGAAATTCAATAGCAGCAGTACCATCTAATCCATCTGTTACCCATCCGGGATTTTGTTGAATGGCAAGTGTAAGTAATTGTCTTACTTAGCAAATACAACACGGATAATGAAGGCTTAAAAGAAAGGCTTGACACGGCTGTACTGCATTAGCAATTTTAGTTGTTTCATTTTATCATAAACCAAAATTTACTACAATTAAGTGAAACCCAGTTGCAATTCCCAATTAAAGAAGTAGAGGTGAACATTAAACAATAATAAATATCAACTTCTAATAAAAAAGGATCCAGGCCGCTCTTGACCCTGAGCAAGGCTATCATGATAGATTATACACTCTGCAGAGGTTTCGCCCTTTTCCCACCAGTCGCGTAAAAGTTCAAAGGAACTTTGCACCCAACCACGCACATCAACACTTCCGAGGTGTGACTGCATAGGGACGCTACGAGGCTTTTCACAAGACACCCTAACGAAACAGTAGCCGTTATGGTACAACCTAGGCAGCATGACCCAAGGCACCGAGAATGACTGACGCTCATGTCGCAACACGAGGGGGTCAATGGCGTCCAAGCGCGGTAATAAACATCAACAACAAAATAAATAGCGCAACGTGTGGAACCCCCGCCATACGGAAGCTTCCAACACGGGACTGTGCCTCACGGGGACATAGCCAACGGATACTCCGTCCTCGGTGGATCAAACCATACTCTCACCCATGCTTCCCATAACGCCGTCGGCCCGTCGGTAACTACTGTCAAGCTAGAGCCGTACATGCTACTCGTCCAAGACCAGAGCCATTATAGTTCGAGCGGTGGCGACAGGTTCCTGGGTTGCCGCTTTAAGAACCAGTCCTTACGGAGAGACACTAGGGCCAAGCATGAAGCATACGCCCTAGCTCCCTGTTCCATGTTGCTAAAAAGCAAGTTTTACCATTAACATTGAAGTGAACCATTAAGTCAAGATTAACAGTTAAACAACGGTGACAGTAGCTGCACTTAGCAAAGGTCTACCCAAATGCAATAACCCAGGGTAATCAAGGTATAGGATAAATAAAGCTAGGAATAACCTTAATAGGAACAATTTAGACACATGCATATGCAGTAAATAATGTAAAGGTGTGTTTAGGTAGCAAGGATTGTGTTGACACCAAAAATTGGCACCAGGAAGAGGCTGACATGTGGGCCGGATTCGTTGAAAAGATATCATTCGGCAAAGAAGTTTTTCCCCAGAGCATTCGGTAAAGACGTTCTGCGGTCGGAAACGCATTCGGCAAGAAAACTATTCCGTAGGAGGAATTCGGGAGTGCGTGATGACGTGGATCAAGTATAAGGAAAAGGCTGGTTTAACTTCGAATGCAAGACGGATACGGTGCCCCGGTGTTTATCTTTTTAGGAAATAAATAATGTAATCGTAATCAATTAGGAGTCGTGTCGAAACCTGGGTATAAATATAAACCCATGGTAGTTGTAAAAAAGGAGTTCAATCAATCATACAACAAACCGGCCCCGTGCCAACTTCGAGTCCTTTAGTCGAGTCGTCGAGTTCTTCGAGAGGAATCATCGATCCGTCGACCTCCGTAAGTACCGGCAACCCTGCACCATGCCTAGTATCATGCGGTGGATTTAGGCTTTGGTTCAGGAAGGTTCCATTGTTAAATCATGAGCCATGCGGTGGGCTAAGTTTTAGCTTGGAACAAGTTATCGGCTCTATTGGATTTTGGCAAGATCTAATAGATCCATTAAGTTACCATGTGTTGCTCTGGATTTTACCTTTGTGTTTAATTCATTACAACACTCTTTTGCCCAGTCTAGGTTGATTAGATTCGGTTCTAGCTTGTAATGCACTGCGTTTCCATAGCCGAATTCGAAGTCAATCTAGATTGCCACGTGTTGCGGGTTCAAGCTCGTTGGTCTTGTGTAGATCTTGACAGAACCGGGTATCATGCGGTAGATGCAGGTTTTTGGGTCGTCTTAGAGCTAATCATCCGGTGGATTAGAATTCAATTCGATCTGATAGATCTATCATCATCAACGAAGCATGTTCCTTCTTCACGGAACCCGATTCGGCTATATAGCTGTATTCGGCAGTATCGCCACGAGTGAAATATGTCCATGGTTTTGTTTTAAATAAAGAATGCTTTTAGCCTTCCATGATTAGAGTATATCATGCGGTGGATTGATCTATTCTTGGTTGGTGGTGTGATTCTAAGCAAGTCGTATCATGCGGTGGATTAACTTGCTTGTTTCATGCTCGACGGGTTGAAAAGTACCTAGACATGCGGTAGACTAGTGCTTTTAGTCTATGCATTCTTGTTTATTATAAAATTATGGTCATGTTTTCGCCCTTTTATTTATTTATCATGCTCTGTTCCTCATTAATCGGTTATGAATATACGTTACAATGTTTATTCAATCGAATACCGATCTTTCGTCATGTTTACGTTACGCATTCGGCAGTGTGCTTCCTACATGCTTTGCCGATTGCCGAATGATGCTTTAACTGCTGACAAATAGCTTCTCTATAGCTATATGTCGTTCGAAAATGGCCCCGCAGCCGCAAATATGGAACTGTCTGGTATCATCCGGTACGTTCCAGGTGTTATCTAAGCATCTTTTCTCCCTTTGTCAGTTTCAGGAAAATTGACTGGCACGTTTTCGGATTCAAACGCTCGGGCCACGTGTAAAGCTAGCTAATTCGGCTTGCTGTGTGCTTGGCGTGAGGTGCGGATTTTACGTCAACACACTTTTTGGCACGCCCGGTGGGACACACAGGCTTCGAAGATGCCTGAATTAAGGGACATTTTGGATGTCACTTTTGAAGAATTGTCTGATGAACATCAACAAATGGTGAAAACTGCTGCAGATCAGTTCATCAAAAAATGCTTGCTGTCTTTTGCTAAGAACAGGAGTGGTGCACCGTTTCTCAAGTCAGATCTGCCAAGAGTTCTTTTGCCTAGACAATCTGATCTTAATGAAGATGAAGAAAGGGAGAAATTCTCTAGCTTGTTGTACAAGGCTTTAGGAGAAACAATGACCAATCATAATGCTGCATTCCTGAACAGTTTTCGGCTCATACTGGTCAACATCTTTGGTCAACACGTGGATAAGCCTTTTGAGCAAGCGCATGGACAACTTGGTGGCCCAACATATTTCAATGTTCAAGCATCGGTCCCAAAACGTCATGGTAAAGGTACTGAAGAAACTGAAGCTTCTGGAACCAAAGACGCGAGTGGACAGCCGATTCAGCAAGAGCTTCAGCATGCATTGCCGAAACCTCGTACATATGGTGATATGGCATTCGGCACCACGGGAAATCTACCTGCTTCTGCTTACAAGATATCCCCTCTGAAAAACAGGCTGCAAAGGGATGTGTATGGGAATGGATATTCAGAGTTCATGGATTACAATGCTATCGATGCTCTCCCGAATCCCGGGTATGTTGATACTACAGGGATGCCTGCTGGGAGACCAGGGAATCAAGATACCAATATAGACCTCATGGTGCAAAGGATGACCGATGTATTGCAAAATCAATTCGGTCTGAAGCCTAAAAATCAGGGGTACATGTACTCGTCTCCTTTCCCAGAATGGTACCAAAGGGTATCATTGCCGAATAGAGTCAAGGTGCCTACAGAGTTCGCTAAGTTCTCAGGACAAGATGATACTAGCACTGTGGAACATATAGCTCGATATCTGATGCAGCTTGGAGAAGCTTCAGCAGATGAGGCTTTTAGAATCAGATACTTTCCTTTGTCGCTGACGGGTCCAGCTTTTACATGGTTTGCTTCTTTGCCTGCTCAGTCAATTTGTACTTGGAAAGACCTGGAGCAGAAATTCCATGCTCATTACTACATTGGCAGTGCCGAGAAAAAGTTGGTTGATTTGACCAGCTTAAGGCAGAGGAATAATGAGACACCTACGGAGTTCCTCAGGAGATTTAGGGAAACAAAGAGCATGTGCTTTTCTCTGAACATACCTGATGACCAGCTAGCTGGTATGGCTGTAGCTGGCATGCTGCCTGTCATTCGGGAAAAGCTATTCGGAATGGAGTTCGATGATCTGGGCCAGTTGTCACACAGATTGGCCTTAATGAGCAACCAGGCATATGGTTTCAAGAAAGATGCCAGATTTGCTAAACACAATGATGTAGCTGACATCTATAACCAATTCCTTGAAAGAGCAGATCAAGAAGATGAGTATGAAGATAGTGAGGAGATAGCTGCAGCAGAGATAGTGTGGGGCAAAGAACCAGTCATGGTGAATCAGAGGTGGATTAAACAGAATAAAGGCACCTATGATTTTGATGTAACTAAGGCAGATAAATTGTTTGACTATCTTGTAAAAGAAGGCCGGATCAAGCTACCAGAGGGGCATTCTATGCTTCGGCCTGATGGAATGAAAGATAAAAGGTACTGTGGATTCCATGATAGAAATTCTCATTCCATCAATGAATGTAGGGTTTTTACAGTGCGGATTCAGAAAGCTATCCAAGAAGGGCATCTAAAATTCGACAATAAGATGAAGTTGGACAGTAACCCGTTTCCTCAGAACATGATTGGGTTCTCGATCAATATGGTGAGTGTTGCCGAATCTGGAGAAAAGGGAAAGATGAAAGTCCTGACGTCGAAAGAAGCGAAGCAGAATGGCTCAGTCGATCCTAATCGGCAAATCATGATCGAACAGATTCGCAAGGAAAAGCCTCGCTTCCCGAATAGCCGATTTGAAATTGGGGAATCTTCTAAACCCAGAGTCACATCGCGCATTCTCCTCAATAAGTGGCAGCGTCAGCAAGAAAAAGAGCGCTACCAGAGACGTAAGTACGAGGAGGAGAATAGGAGGTGCGAAGAAAAAAGGTATGGGGAAGAACAAGAGGAATATGTCCGAGAACAAGAACGTGCACATTGGGATTGTGTCTTCTTCAGACACTGTTGGAACGAGGGTTTAAAGCTGCCCACATGGAATAACTGTCCTGAATGCAATAATGGATATGTCGAACATAGGCAAAATGTTGCCAGTCGCCGATCCGTCCACGAAAGAATTGGAAGGGTACATCCTAGTGATGATCGGCGCCTAAAAATATATAGGAATGATGATCAACCAAGGAAAAGACATGCTGATCATAGATGGATAGATCATGAAGAAGAAGATCGTGAGTACGTTTGGCAGAAAGGGCAGTGGTGTCCACCTAGTTTAAGAAAGAGCCAGAAGAGAAGAATCCAACGCCTGAGGAATCAAGAGTTGAAGCGGGCAGGAACCAGGATGAAATCGATATGGCGTCCAAAAGACAAACCTGACGAATCGGGTCATTCGGCTCCTACATGCATGGTATGTTTCTTGCCGAATGAATTCATGGCCCCAGCTAATCAAATTGTACAGGAAGAGATATTGTCAAAAGTGGATGAAGCCGAGCAATGTGGGTTAATGGCACAATTGGTATTGACTAAGCAAGCTATTTTCGAGAAACCAGTCTAGAATCGGCACATGAAGCCACTGTACTTAAGAGGATATGTCAATGGAAAGCCGCTGACAAAGATGTTTGTTGATGGTGGAGCTGCTGTTAATGTGATGCCATACAATACATTCAGAAAACTTGGCATGAGCCCTGGAGATTTAACGCCAACAAGCATAGTTTTGAATGACTTTGCTGGAAATCCTTCGGACACCAAAGGATGTGTACATGTAGATCTGATGATTGGGTCTAAGATTCTGCTTACAACCTTCTTTGTTAGTGAAGGCAAAGGGGCATACAGCTTGCTACTTGGAAGGGATTGGATCCATGCGAATTGTTGTATTCCATCTACTATGCATCAACAGCTTATTCAGTGGATAGATGATGAAGTGGAAATTGTCCCAGCAGATGATTCAATTAGCGTGGCTAATGTGGAACCAGCCTTCTGGGAATATCAAGGTATAGATTGTTTCTTAGGTAAGGACTGGGGAGAAGGTCCTGTTGAGCCAGTCAGCAGTGATCAACAGCCGATCGAAGCAGTCGGCTCTTTTAGTAATTTTTAATGGATAATCCAATCGATGGGACTGATGGGAAGCTAGGACGTGGATTTGTGTCGGCTGATAAATTAGAAGAAGTAGACATTGGAGATGGTGACAAACCAAGGCCGATATTCATCAGTGCTAGCTTGGATCTAGTTTTCAGAGAAAAGTTGATTGAGTTGTTAAAAGAATACAAAGATTGCTTTGCTTGGGATTATTCGGAGATGCCTGGTTTAGATCGTTCCATTGTTGAGCATCGGTTGCCGATCAAGCCTGGTTATAAACCTTACAAGCAACCACCCCGGAAAATCTACAAAGATGAAGTGTTAACCGATGTGAAGAAAGAAGTGGAAAGATTAATAGCAGCAAATTTTATTCGGCCATGCAGATATGCAGAATGGATCTCTAATATTGTTCCTGTGTACAAGAAAAATGGGAAGATGAGAGTTTGCATAGACTTTAGAGATCTGAACAGAGCTACACCCATGGATGGATATCCAATGCCTATTGCTGACTCGTTGGTTGATGCTGCTGCTGGATATAAAGTGATTAGTTTCATGGATGGTAATGCAGGGTACAATCAAATTTTTATGGCATTGGAAGATATAGCGAAAACAGCTTTCAGATGTCCAGGACATATAGGGTTGTTTGAATGTGTTGTCATGACGTTTGGTTTGAAGAATGCTGGTGCAACTTATCAGAGAGCCATGAATTATATTTTTCATGAGTTGATCGGCAAGATTGTGGAGATATATATTGATGATGTTGTGATTAAGTCATTGGATCATGAAGCACATTTGGCCGACATAAGGAAAACTCTAGAGTGCACTAGGAAACATGGGCTCAAGATGAACCCGAATAAATGTGCTTTTGGAGTTTCGGCAGGAGAATTTCTGGGATTTCTGGTGCATGAAGGAGGAATAGGAGTTGGCAAGAAAAGTATGAAAACCATTGATGAAGTTGTTCCTCCAACTAATCTTAAGGAATTACAGTCATTACTTGGCAAGATCAATTTCGTGAGAAGATTCATATCAAACTTATCACAAAAGGTGTTGCCTTTCTCTTCACTACTAAAAGTCAAGAAGGATCAGAAGTTTGTATGGGGTGACGAACAACAAAAGGCTTTCGATGAGATCAAGGAATACATGAAAGAACCACCAGTATTGATACCTCCACAGCTAAACAAGCCTTTTAAGTTGTACGTGGCGGCCGATGCCCAAACTATTGGATTGGCCCTCATACAAGAATTTGAGGGAAAGGAAAGGGTAGTTGCATACCTTAGCCGGAAATTGCTTGATCCCGAAACGAGGTATTCAGCTACCGAGAAACTTTGTTTATGTGTTTACTACTCCTGTACAAAATTTCGGCACTACTTGCTACATGCCGAATGCATTGTGTATTCAAAATTTGATGTGATAAAGCACATGTTGTCTATGCCAATTTTGAACGGAAGGATTGGCAAATGGATTTTAGCTTTGTCTGAATCTGAGTTAAGGTTTGAATCGGCAAAAGCTGTTAAAGGACAGATTATTGCTGATTTCATTACTGAACATCGCGATTCATCGACTAATTTGCTTGAAATTACTCCTTGGGTATTATTCTTCGATGGATCTTCATGTGACAAAGGTGGTGGAGTAGGTATTTTGTTAATTTCACCAAGAGGAGAGGTATTTGAATTTGCTATTCCTATTCAACCTACTGTCACTAATAATCAAGCCGAGTATGAGGCGTTGCTCAGAGGACTTCAATACTTGAGAGAAGCAAAGGCCATTGCAGTTGAAATTTTTGGAGATTCAGAATTAGTCATAAGGCAACTAAATGGCGAATATGAGTGCAGAAATGATATCTTAAGGAATTACTATGAGGAATGCAAGCAAATCTTAAAGGAGTTTCAGTCAGTAATTCTACGGCATATTCCTAGGAAAGACAATGGAGAGGCGAACAGATTAGCTCAAAGTGCTTCGGGTTATAGAGAGCTTCAAGAAGTTTTTGCTAATGATGTATATGCTTTCGGGAGTAAACTGGCAGAAGATGATTGGAGAAAAGAAATTGTTGATTATTTGGAGAATCCATCCCGAAAGGTTTCTAGAAAGCTCAGGTATAAAGCTTTAAAGTTTGTTCTTCTTGATGATAATTTATATTATAAATCCTTGGATGGGGTGCTGTTACATTGCTTAAGTCAAGAAGAAGAAAAAAGGCTGATAAGTGAAGTGCATGATGGGCTGTGTGGAGCGCATCAATCGGCTTACCGAATGAAATGGGTTATTAGGAGAACTAGGTACTATTGGCCCACAATGATAGAAGACTGCTTTGAATATTACAAGGGATGCCAAGATTGCCAGAGATTTGGAAACATTCAGAGAGTTCCAGCATCAGTCCTAAATCCTATTATCAAGCCATGGCCATTCAGAGGATGGGGAATAGATTTGATTGGCCAGATAAATCCTCCATCTAGCAAGGGGCATAAGTTTGTGCTTTTAGCAACCGATTATTTTACTAAGTGGGTTGAGGCGATTCCATTAAAGAAGGTGACATCAGAGAATATGGTTGAATTTGTTAAAGAACATATCATTTACAGATTTGGAATTCCTCAAACAATCACCACAGATCAAGGGACTTAGTTTACATCTTCAGAGTTCAGAGATTTTGCTGAAAGTATGGGCATCAAATTGTTGAATTCTTCTCCTTATTATGCCCAAGCTAATGGTCAGGCAGAGGCTTCTAACAAGATTATGATTAAAATTATACAGAAGAAGATTGATCAGAAGCCAAGAAAGTGGCATTCGGTATTAAATGAGGCTTTATGGGCTTATCGAATGGCTCCACATGGGGCTACACAGACGTCTCCTTATGAATTGGTATATGGACATCATGCTATCTTGCCATGGGAAATGCAGTCAGACTCAAGGAGGATAAAGTTGCAAAAAGATTTAAGTTCTAAAGATTATAATGATCTAATGATGGACGAATTAGAAGATTTGCATATGATTCGTCTCAGGGCCTTGGAAAATGTTGAGAAAAATAAAATGCGAGTTGCTAAATATTACAACAAGAAGGTGAAAGTCAAGCAATTTGCAGAAGGAGATTTGGTTTGGAAAGCAATATTGCCGGTTGGAACTAAATACAGTGCATTCGGTAAGTGGTCTCCAAACTGGGAAGGTCCTTTCAGAGTGGTCAGATGCGTGCCTGGAAATGCATATATCCTAAAAACTTTACTAGGAGAGGAGTTTACTGCTGCTATCAATGGGAGATACTTGAAGAAATATTATCCTAGTGTTGAGATCGATCGCTGATTAAAATATTCAATGTCAGAACGACTGAAACAGCCGGCATTCGGGAGGGAGCCGTCTTCAGAACAAAAATATTGACAGAAGAAGAAATGGCCAATACCAGAGTGTATTGCCCTTAGTGCAAATATATTAAAAAAAATGAGTTTAACAGAGTCATCACATAAGGATTGCAAAGGATAATGCTTTATTGCCGAAATTCCATAGTCCCTAGTACAAACTAATAAAAGAGCTTGTTCAGAACAGACTGAGGATGGATGGAATCGGCAGTGGCGGCGCCGTGAGCATCAAGACGATCTATGGAGGCGTCAATATCGTCGATCTCCTCTGGATCACCATCCCAAGGAGTTCGGAAGATGGAAAGGATTCTCCAACCGATCGATTTCCATGTCGTTTGAGATTCTTGCCGAAGTCGTGTTCGGTTTTGACTGAATGAGATTCGGCCGTGTCGTGTTTAAGGCGTTTTCGGGTCTGACACTGTTACAATCAGCTTTGCCGAATGAGTTATCCACAATGGAGAAAAACAGAGTTAAGAAATGACAAAGTTACAGGATTGATAGAGCATTCGGTTATTAATTATTTGTTACAATTATAAGCCCAAGTACTTTGAGATTACATTTTTAGCATCTGATATCATATTGCTAATGCTCTCTAATAAGTTTTTGTCAGCTTCTTGGGTTCTAGCCAGAGCAGCAAGCTTTGCCTTGAGTTGTTTTTCTTCGTTCAAAGCTGCTGAAGCTTCCTTTCGCATCTTTTCTGTTAATTTGGGAAGCTCAACTATCTTCTTCTCATCAGCTTCAATTTCGGCCGATAGATCTCTCAATTCGGCTTCAAGTGCAGCTTTTCTGACCTTCTTCTTTTCAAGTTCAGATTCCAATTTGGTTAGTAATTCTTTGCTGTTCTGAGCTTGAGTATGCAGGTCTTTCACAGATTGTTTGGCTGTGGATCTCCTCTGTTCTAGAGCTGGTTGAGAAGATTGGTTTTTCAGAGCCTGCTTTACTGCAGCGTATTGTTGATCCAAATGAGAAACTGGTTCCAAAGAAGTTTTGATATCATCAGGGAGTTCTTGGTCAATGGATTCCAGTACATCCCTTAAGAGATCAGCATCTTTGACTTGATCTTGGATACTCTTGTGCAGCAAAGCAAGGATATCTTTCAGCTTTGTTTGATTTTCTTCTGACAGAGTTTGGCCAGAAGATGTTTCCTCCTCTTGTTCGGCAACCAAGTCATCCACAGCAAAGGAATAGCTAGATGATGAAATGGATTTCTCCTGAAAGATAGTTCTTGCCGAATTAGTAATAATCTGCTGAATAAAGAGTAGAGAAAGACGAATGATTATGTTTACCTCGTTCCTGACTTCCTGAATTGGAGAAGGAAGCCTCTCAGGCTCAATGGAAAGAATCTGTGTATCTTGCTGAGGAGAAGCTGGAAGATTTCTTGGTGAAGATAATGCTTCTGATTGAGGAAGAAGTTGCAAAGCTAAAGATGAATCGTGATGAGAAGAAGAGCTCTCCAAGATTGGATCCATTGAGGATTGTTCTGCAGTTAACAAGGAATGAGTGCCGATGAAAAAGAAATTAAGAGGATAAAGTGGTAGAATTTTACCAGACAATGAAGCATTGGCAAGATCTGTACTGATTGCTAGTTGCTGTTCTCTGACCTGAAACCAAGAAGAGATAAAGCTGAGCAAAATACCAATGGCATTATGGTCAAAGGAAGAAGGCTCTGATCTTGATAACTTTTTTGCTGCTTGTTCTTTTCTTCTTTACAACTAAGGGAGCAGCTAAAGAAAGGGTTTTCCTCTTGACAGATGATGGTCTAGTAAGTATTGGATCTAGAGAAGTTTGTCTAGCCATCAGTTGAGCCAAGGTAGGAGATTGATACCCCAAAGCAGATATTGGGCCTGCAGCTTTGTACAAGATCGTCCTGGCAAGAGGGGCAGGTGTTATATCCTGCAAGATGACAGAATCAGAATCAATTGGGTTTAATATTATTGAGACAGATGAGGGATGAGCGTATTACCTCTGAAGTTGGCTGATAATCAGGCATTAACTCGAGGCAGAAGGGATGGATTGGCATGTTGAAGATATGATCATGGAGTTCTTGCCACCAGAGGGTGAAAGAAGGATGGGCAGATATTATTGGCACAAAAGGCTCAGGTGCATAGATAGTTTCGCAGCATTTATAAGTAAAAATCCTTCTTGTCTCTATGGAATCCTTGACAATCTCCCTAGGCTTGAGAAATTCGTGAAGAAATAGCCTAGGGGGCACTTGGCCACATCCCAACTGTCTAGCCATCATGTTTGGCTGATAATATTCGTAAGTGCTTTGAACCAGCCTTCCTCCACAGAATTCGGCTGGCAGGATGCAGGGCTGGATGAAGGCATTGAAAATCGCTATAGATTGTACATCAGTGCATCCAGTTTCAAAGCTGAATTCGCAAGGGAGAGTGAGATTGTCATTGTCCAGATATGGGAACCAAAGAGGATGAGCAAAGCCTTTGAAGAAGAGCTTAAACAGTTCACCGATGTTCTTGTTGATAGATATAGTGGAGGCAGCTTCTCCATAGGTTTGACAACCTTTGGTTCTCCGGGTTTCTCCTTCTTTGTAATTGATTGAAGGAAAGTCTCGGCTGTTGAGATCGATGGCGACGATTTGATGCATGTACAACTGCAGCCACATTTGGACAAACCACCAAGGACCATTGACACATGGGATTTTCTTGCTGGTATGCATCAGGTGGGTGGTTTGATTGAGCATATGGTAGACACTTCCCAGGAGGTATTTCCCAAGTGGAATGAGTTTTCCGGCAGCCAGCTCTTCAGCCATCACAATATGATTCAGGGTTGGCTCATTGGCTTTGCCACAGAAGACTGATCTGCATAGCCACATGTTCAGGAAGGCTCTATATTCGACATCGGTCAGAGGGCCATCAGACATATGGTTCTGGATGTATCTCTTGTATCCAACCCCTGTTTTTACTCCTGTCTGCTTGGAGGAACCTTTGTGGTCATATGGATATACAGTTCCTGTAACGTTCAGGCCGGTCATCAGGTAGACATCGGCCAAAGTGGGAGACATTGGGCCATGACCAAAGAGAAAAGCATTTGCACCATTGGACCAAAAGTGGCAAGCTGCAATCAGAAGGTTCTCGTTCTTTGGTGTTTCGGCTAGTGATAGCTCCAGGCAATGAGAAATGCGCAGATGGTCCCAGTTCTATGTTTGGGGGCTTTTGTCATCAGATATCCTTTTATACCAATTTCTCCAGCCGGCAATTGGGGGCAAAGGCCAGTTCTTGAAGGCGTCTTGCCACTCATGAGGTTTGGTCAATGAAATCTTGAAAGAAACCCTCTGAGATTCGGCCGCGATGAGTTCGGAAGGATCTGAACTCCCTACAGGGCCGAGGAAGTAGGATGGAGCTTTTTCCTCAACGGGGATAAGGATTTCGGCAGCTAGGGCCTATCAAGAATGGAAAAGAGATGAGAAGAAATTTAAGATGCAAATCGAAAGAAGAATACCGAATGTGCTTGAGGGGATTGAAGTTTACCTGGAGGGCAAGATCTTGGTTCGCCATTTGAAGATTGAATCTTGAGAGTCGATAACCCAGGGTTCGGATCTGGACGAGAGCTCTGAAGATTCAAAAGGAGGAGCGGGTGTCGAGCAGAACTGACTTGGGAATGTTGAGTGCTTCTGGTCAATTCCGAGAATAAAATTATCTTTTATCCCGAAATTGAAGGGGCATGTGTTGACACCAAAAATTGGCACCAGGAAGAGGCTGACATGTGGGCCGGATTCGTTGAAAAGATATCATTCGGCAAAGAAGTTTTTCCCCAGAGCATTCGGTAAAGACGTTTTGCGGTCGGAAACGCATTCGGCAAGAAAACTATTCCGTAGGAGGAATTCGGGAGTGCGTGATGACGTGGATCAAGTATAAGGAAAAGGCTGATTTAACTTCGAATGCAAGACGGATACGGTGCCCCGGTGTTTATCTTTTTAGGAAATAAATAATGTAATCGTAATCAATTAGGAGTCGTGTCGAAACCTGGGTATAAATATAAACCCATGGTAGTTGTAAAAAAGGAGTTCAATCAATCATACAACAAACCGGCCCCGTGCCAACTTCGAGTCCTTTAGTCGAGTCGTCGAGTTCTTCGAGAGGAATCATCGATCCGTCGACCTCCGTAAGTACCGGCAACCCTGCACCAAGCCTAGTATCATGCGGTGGATTTAGGCTTTGGTTCAGGAAGGTTCCATTGTTAAATCATGTGCCATGCGGTGGGCTAAGTTTTAGCTTGGAACAAGTTATCGGCTCTATTGGATTTTGGCAAGATCTAATAGATCCATTAAGTTACCATGTGTTGCTCTGGATTTTACCTTTGTGTTTAATTCATTACAACACTCTTTTGCCCAGTCTAGGTTGATTAGATTCGGTTCTAGCTTGTAATGCACTGCGTTTCCATAGCCGAATTCGAAGTCAATCTAGATTGCCACGTGTTGCGGGTTCAAGCTCGTTGGTCTTGTGTAGATCTTGACAGAACCGGGTATCATGCGGTAGATGCAGGTTTTTGGGTCGTCTTAGAGCTGATCATCCGGTGGATTAGAATTCGATTCGATCTGATAGATCTATCATCATCAACGAAGCATGTTCCTTCTTCACGGAACCCGATTCGGCTATATAGCTGTATTCGGCAGTATCGCCACGAGTGAAATATGTCCATGGTTTTGTTTTAAATAAAGAATGCTTTTAGCCTTCCATGATTAGAGTATATCATGCGGTGGATTGATCTATTCTTGGTTGGTGGTGTGATTCTAAGCAAGTCGTATCATGCGGTGGATTAACTTTCTTGTTTCATGCTCGACGGGTTGAAAAGTACCTAGACATGCGGTAGACTAGTGCTTTTAGTCTATGCATTCTTGTTTATTATAAAATTATGGTCATGTTTTCGCCCTTTTATTTAATTATCATGCTCTGTTCCTCGTTAATCGGTTATGAATATACGTTACAATGTTTATTCAGTCGAATACCGATCTTTCGTCATGTTTACGTTACGCATTCGGCAGTGCGCTTCCTGCATGCTTTGCCGATTGCCGAATGATGCTTTAATTGCTGACAGATAGCTTCTCTATAGCTATATGTCGTTCAAAAATGGCCCCGCAGCCGCAAATATGGAACTGTCTGGTATCATCCGGTACGTTCCAGGTGTTATCTAAGCATCTTTTCTCCCTTTGTCAGTTTCAGGAAAATTGACTGGCACGTTTTCGGATTCAAACGCTCGGGCCACGTGTAAAGCTAGCTAATTCGGCTTGCTGTGTGCTTGGCGTGAGGTGCGGATTTTACGTCAACAGATTGTCCGTGCTGCACTTGCCTTCGTCCAACTGCTGCTGCTGCTCCTGCTGCTGCTGTTGGTCCTGCTCCTCGTAACCCTCGAACTCAAACGCGTACGGCTCACCGACTAGACTCATACAACAACACACAAGCATCCATACAAGCCAGTACATGCAAACAATATTAATCTATTAGAACAGTACACCAAACAGTAGCAACAAAGCAAAAGAAGGCTGAAAAACTAATCTACGCTTTGCTACGAACACGTGAGCGCGAAAATCACTCAAATCGGAGCTCAAACGAAGAAGTTATGGCTTTTCTAAGGTTCAGAGACTTGCTGGCAAAGTTTTAAAAGTTCCAGGGGCTTATTTGCAAAAACTCAGGGGCTAAAACATAATTTTATATAAAAACAGGAGGGTTTATTTGCAAATTAACTAAAACAGGACCTCGGGTGCTATTTTTAAATAAGGCAGGGGGTTTTCTGCAAAAATCAGGACTTAATTGTAATTATTTTTTAATAGATTTGGACTGCGGGTTAATTTTGAAAAAGGGCAGGGGCTCTTTTGCAAAATAGCTACGGCTGACTCAGTTGACCGGTATTGACCAAGGTGTTGACTCGGCTCGATTCGAACTGAGCCGTCAGATTTGGATCCGACGATCCAGATTGGATCTAGAGGAGACGGGGGGTCGCCGGCGGGAGGAGCTGCGACGGCGCCGCCTGCGCGCGCGGCGGAGGGTCGCCGGCGAAACGCGTTTTCGTGCTATAGGGCATGGCTTCAGGCGCAGCTGGGTGCTACGGACGCGGGATGACGCGACGAGTCGAACGGGGGTGCTCCAGTCGACGACGGCGCGGCGGCAGAGGTGGGCGATGAGTAATGGCGGCGGCGGGTTCCGGCGAGGGCGATTCAACGCGGGGGCGGCGCTACAGAGCACGGGGAGGGGCGAGAAGGAGCTCGAGAGGTTCCTGACCTTCACGCGACGATCTTGGGACAGTTCGCCGGGGTGGAACGACGACGGGCGACGAGATCGACGGCGGCGGTTTGGAATCGGCGGCGGCGAGTACGAGCTCGAGCGGCGGAGGATTGGCGGCGCAAATTAGGGTGAGGGTTAGGGGCGGCACGGCCGCGGCCTTTATGGAGCGGCCGAGGGGAGAGTCCGGGGTCCCTCGGCGTCCGTGTCGTGGCCGGACCGGACTCCGGCGCCGTGTCCGGGAGGGACTCGTCGCGAGGAAGGAGACGGTCTGACCGGCGGGTCCCGCCGGGCAGTCGGCTGCGGGCGTAGGCGGGCTGGCCTGGCTGCTGGGCCGCGCTGGGGGAGGAAAGCGGGCGCCGCGCGGCTGGGTGCAGGCCGCTGGGCCGTGCCGAAAGCGGGGCGCGGGAGCTGGGGGCGAGCAGGCCGGCTGGCCGGGTGAAGTAGGCCGGCTGCGGGCCAAAAGCGGAGCGCGGGGTGATGGGCTGCTGCGAAAAACGGAAAAGAGAAAGGGGCTGGGCCGGCTGCTGAGAAAAGTAGGAGGGCCAAACTCGGCCGAGAGATATAGCTCAGGGAGGAAAAACGGACTCAGGCCGCTGCAACTTTTCTAGAGCTCCAAACACAGCGATTCAAATTCGAATTTAAACAGAATTTAAATTCCAATTGAACCACACACAAACAAAACACAATGCAGTCGGCATGAATGCAACAAAAATGTTTCTAACCTTATATTTAATTTTATTTCTCATAAATAATTTATTTTCCTTAGATAAATATGAGCATAAAATTAAATAAAAGCAATTTAATTACTAAATTTTTAAAATAGGCATTTTTAGGGTGTTACAAACCTACCCCCTTAAGATGAATCTCGTCCTCGAGATTCGGACGCGGATGGGAATAACTGTGGATATTCAGCTCTGAAGTCTTCTTCTCTTTCCCAAGTTGCTTCATCCACTGAATGGCGGCTCCACTGGACCTTGCACATCCGAATCACTTTGTTTCTGGTGACTCTTTCTGACTCTTCCAAAATTCTGACAGGATGCTCAGTATAGGTAAGATCTTCCTCCACATTCAGCTCATCAATCGGAATGTGTTCATCAGGTACTCGCAAGCACTTTTTCAACTGAGACACATGAAACACATCATGTACTCCTGCTAACTTCTCTGGTAGCTCTAACTAATATGCCACCTCACCTTTCCGACCAAGTACCATGAACGGTCCAATGTATCGAGGTGCTAACTTGCCCTTGACGTTGAACCTCTTCACGCCTCTCATGGGTGACACCTTGAGATACACGAAGTCTCCAACTTCAAAGCTGAGATCTCTCCGTCGGTTATCTACATAGCTCTTCTGTCTGGATTGTGCTACTTTCAGATTCTGTCTGATTATCTGCACTTGTCGCTCTGCTTCTCTTAGTACCTCAGGTCCAAATACCTGACTTTCTCCCGTCTGATTCCAGAATAGTGGTGTCCTACACTTTCTGCCATACAGAGCCTCGAATGGTGCCATCTGCAAACTTTTCTGTTAGCTGTTGTTGTACGAGAATTCCGCGTACGGCAAACTCTTGTCCCAACTGGCACCATGTTGTAAGGCACATGCTCTCAGCATATCCTCCAATATCTGATTCGTCCGTTCTGTCTGCCCATCTGTCTGCGGATGGTAAGCTAAACTGAACTGTAGCTTAGTGTCCATAGACTCATGCAATTGTCGCCAAAAGTGTGATGTGAACTGGGTGCCTCGATCTGACACTATTCTTTTCGGTACCCCATGCAAACACACAATCCTCTCCATATACAACTCCGCTAGCCTGGCTCCCGAGTAGGTGGTCTTTACTGGTAGGAAATGCGCCACCTTGGTCAGACGATCCACAATTACCCAAATTGAGTCAAAACCCCTCTGAGTGCGAGGTAAGCCAGTGATGAAATCCATACCGACTTCTTCCCACTTCCATTCAGGTACCTTCAGGGGCTGGAGCAAACCTGCTGGCCTCTGATGTTCAGCCTTGACTCTCTGACATGTGTCACATAGAGCTACGTATGTGGCCACATCTCTCTTCAATCCGTACCACCAAAACCTCTCTTTGATATCTTGGTACATCTTGGTACTACCTGGGTGTATTGAATACGCCGATTCATGGGCTTCCCTGAGAATTGCATCCCTGATCTGCACTATATCTGGTACACAGATCCGCTTCTCATACCACAATGTTCCTTGGTCATCCACTCGAAAACCAGGGGCTTTTCCTAATGCCACTAGTTCTACGATCTCCTTGATCTTCTCATCTGCGAGCTGTCCTTTTCGAATCTCTTGTTCCAAGGTCGGTTCTACTGCCATCTCGGTGACGCTGGTCACAAATCCCAGACTCATCCTTTCGAACTCTGAACTGAGTTCCTCCGATAAGCAATGTCCCATGATCTTATGCATGTAACTCCTTCTACTTAGAGCATCTGCCACCAGATTGGCCTTCCCTGGATGATAATGAATTTCCAGGTCGTAGTCCTTGATCAACTCTAACCAACGACGTTGTCTCATATTCAGATCTGATTGTGTGAACACATACTTGAGACTCTTGTGGTCAGTGTAAATTTCACACTTATGTCCAATCAAGTAATGCCTCCAAATTTTCAAAGCATGTACTACAGCTGCTAACTCCAGATCGTGTGTTGGGTAATTCTGCTCATGTTTCCTCAACTGCCTCGATGCATAAGCTACTACTCTGCCTTCCTACATGAGTACACATCCCAATCCTAGACGGGATGCATCGCAGTAGATAGAGAAACTCTTGGTTATATCTGGCAACACTAGCACGGGTGCCGTTGTCAACCTCTTCTTCAATTCCTCAAAGCTGACTTGACATTCTTCAGTCCAGACAAACTTGGCATTTTTCTCCAATAACGCCGTCAAGGGCTTAGCAATCTTGGAGAATCCTTCTATGAACCTCCGATAGTATCCAGCCATTCCAAGGAAACTTCTGATTTCACTCACATCCTTAGGCGGATTCCAACTCAACACATCACTAACCTTTTTTGGATCAACGGCCACTCCACCATTGGACAGTACGTGTCCCAAGAATGCTACTTCCTTCAACCAAAACTCACACTTGCTCAGCTTGGCATACAACTGATGCTCACGAAGTCTCTGCATCACCAACCTCATATGTTCTTCATGCTCTTCCTCATTCTTGGAGAAAACCAAAATATCGTCGATGAACACCACTACGAATTTGTCAAGATAGTCCATGAACACACTGTTCATCAAATACATGAAGTATGCCGGTGCATTTGTCAATCCAAAAGACATAACGGTGAACTCATATAGACCATATCGGGTTGTGAAGGCTGTTTTGGGGATGTCAGTCACTCGTATTCTCATCTGATGGTAACCGGATCGGAGATCGATCTTAGAGAACACACATGCTCCTTTCAACTGGTCAAAGAGATCATCAATCCTAGGCAGCGGATACTTGTTCTTGATGGTCACTTCATTCAAAGCTCGATAATCCACACACAATCTCTGGGTCCCATCTTTCTTATCCACAAATAAAACTGGTGCTCCCCAAGGGGATGAACTAGGACGAATATACCCTTTTGCTAACAACACCCTTAATTCCTCCTTAAGTTTCTCTAGTTCTTTTACTCCCATTCTATATGGCCTCTTAGCTATAGGTGCAGTACCAGGCTTAAGATCAATAACAAATTCAACTTCGCGGTCTGGGGGCATACCTGGTAACTCATCTGGAAACACGTCTGGGAATTCGCACACCACTCTGATGTCTTCCAGTGCTACACCTTCGGCCTGGTAGATCTGATTGTGCCCCAAGGGACTAGCTGCTTGGTACTCCACTTTCTCACCAGTCTTTGCTGTCAGCTGCACTGTTCTTTTGGAGCATTGAATCACCCCATCATATCTGGCTAACCAGCTCATACCCAGAATCAAGTCAAACCCAAGGGTTTCTAGGACTATCGGGTTCACCACAAAGTCTACCCCCCTTATTGTGATGGTGATACAGGGGCAACGTAAAGTGGCACGCTGTTCTCCCCCGGGTGAACTAACTACCATGGGGTTCCCCATAGGTTGCAAGATCATAATGTTCTTTTTCACGAAAGCAGCAGATATGAAAGCATGTGAAGCTCCAGTATCAAACAAAACAGTTGCGAGAGTCGAGTTGACAGGGAACGTACCCACAACGACATCCGTTGCTCCTTCTGCGGTTTCCGCACCCATGTGGTTGACCTTTCCTCTCGCTGGGTTCTGCTGCTGATTCCCGTTCTGGTGCTGCGGTTGTCCAACCCTCTGATTGCTGTTCTGACCAACGGCGTTCTGAGCCTTGCGAGGACAAGCGCTGGCATAGTGTCCCAGCTCACCACAACCAAAACACCTCGGAGCCGTAGGTGCATTGTTGGTTGGATTGGGGCGTTGGACAGGACCATTCTGTGGTTGGTTCTGAGGACGCTGCTGAGGTAGTGCTGAGGGGTACTGGGGACGTGGCTGATACTGGGGACGTTGCTGATACTGATTGCGGTTCATCAAACCGGACTGTCCCTGGAAACGCTGTGGAGTCACCACCTGCTGGTTTCCTTGCTGAGGATTGAAGCGAGGGCGAACATTGCTTCCTGACGGTGTGCCTTGAAGCTTCCTCTTCTTTTCTTCCATCTCGCGGCGCTTGTGCTCCAGCAGTAGTGCGCTATCCACCAGTTCTTGAAAAGTGGCGAACCTAGAGCACAGGAGCTGGTACTGGAGTGTATCGTGCAGGCCATCTCGGAATCGGGTCTGCTTCTTCCTGTCCGTATTCACGTCCTCTGGAGCATAACGGGCCAACTCAATGAACTTGTCACGATAAGCGGTGACGCTCATACCTTCCTGCTTCAACGCCAGGAACTCCTTCTTCTTCAAGGTCATCAACGCTTCCGGCACGTGGTGAGAACGGAAGCTGTCGCGGAACTCCTGCCAAGTGATCTGATCACGATTGGGGTGAGCATACTGGTACGCATCCCACCAATCCAAAGCTGCTCCCTGGAGCTGTCCACTTCCATACAACACCTTCTCCTTGTCATTGCACTATGCAATGTCCAGCTGTCGTTCCACCGCCTTGAGCCAGTCCTCTGCTTGCATTGGGTCGCTAGACTTGTTGAAGGTAGGAGGGCGTCCCTTCATAAACTCGCCCCTTTTATCTCTGGGCTGCACGTGGTGCGGTTGAAGCGGGTTCTGCTGATTCTGCTGCATCAGTGCTATGGTTTGCGCCATCTGCTGTGTCAGCTGGAGTTGCATCTGCATCATCTGCTCCATGGTGAGTGGCAGTGGTGGAGGTGGTGGGTTCTGGTTCTGGTTGCTTCCACTGCCTCCGGGGTTGCCTCTGGTGTTAACCATCTACCATAGCAAGAGATCTCCCATCAGTATTCCCGTCAATCGGTAATAGATAACCCAACTATTTATTCACTAATATTCCTTAAACCTTAGTCCTATATCTAGATGGAGATAGACTTGCGTCTATGACCATCACAATCATTACAAAGATCCAAATCAAACATAAGCATAATAGCAACAAAATCAAGCACCCAAAGACATGATTCACACGAGACTTGACAGCACTGGTTTTTGAAAAAAAACGTGACTAAATGATCTGAAACAAAAATCATGGTGGTCTCCTAGTGATTTATCAACCGTTCTAACTAGGCTGCGTTCCTACAGTCAGCACGGCTCTGATACCAATCTGTCACACCCGGATTTACACAGAAACCCAAATGCTACTATATGTGTGCCCAGGAAGTCCACAGAACACATATAGCTAACAAATATGATAAACAGAGTACATATGCTTGAATAAAATGGTTTTACATCAGAGTTTGTCTCAAATAACTAAATAAAACAGCGGAAGACTCTTTATTAACTCTCTCTAAACGAAGACGAAGACGAAGCCGAAATCCATAAACCACAGGGACACCGACTGGTTGAGCACAGCTAGTAGAATGGTAGATCTTCAGGAAATTCAATAGCAGCAGTACCATCTAATCCATCTGTTACCCACTCGGGATTTTGTTGAATGGCAAGTGTAAGTAATTGTCTTACTTAGCAAATACAACACGGATAATGAAGGCTTAAAAGAAAGGCTTGACACGGCTGTACTGCATTAGCAATTTTAGTTGTTTCATTTTATCACAAACCAAAATTTACTACAATTAAGTGAAACCCAGTTGCAATTCCCAATTAAAGAAGTAGAGGTGAACATTAAACAATAATAAATATCAACTTCTAATCAAAAAGGATCCAGGCCGCTCTTGACCCTGAGCAAGGCTATCATGATAGATTATACACTCTGCAGAGGTTTCGCCCTTTTCCCACAAGTCGCGTAAAAGTTCAAAGGAACTTTGCACCCAACCACGCACATCAACACTTCCGAGGTGTGACTGCATAGGGACGCTACGAGGCTTTTCACAAGACACCCTAACGAAACAGTAGCCGTTATGGTACAACCTAGGCAGCATGACCCAAGGCACCGAGAATGACTGACGCTCATGTCGCAACACGAGGGGGTCAATGGCGTCCAAGCGCGGTAATAAACATCAACAACAAAATAAATAGCGCAACGTGTGGAACCCCCGCCATACGGAAGCTCCCAACACGGGACTATGCCTCACGGGGACATAGCCAACGGATACTCCGTCCTCGGTGGATCAAACCATACTCTCACCCATGCTTCCCATAACGCCGTCGGCCCGTCGGTAACTACTGTCAAGCTAGAGCCGTACATGCTACTCGTCCAAGACCAGAGCCATTATAGTTCCAGCGGTGGCGACAGGTTCCTGGGTTGCCGCTTTAAGAACCAGTCCTTACGGAGAGACACTAGGGCCAAGCATGAAGCATACGCCCTAGCTCCCTGTTCCATGTTGCTAAAAAGCAAGTTTTACCATTAACATTGAAGTGAACCATTAAGTCAAGATTAACAGTTAAACATTGGTGACAGTAGCTGCGCTTAGCAAAGGTCTACCCAAATGCAATAACCCAGGGTAATCAAGGTATAGGATAAATAAAGCTAGGAATAACCTTAATAGGAACAATTTAGACACATGCATATGCAGTAAATAATGTAAAGGTGTGTTTAGGTAGCAAGGATTGTCCGTGCTGCACTTGCCTTCGTCCAACTGCTGCTGCTGCTCCTGCTGCTGCTGTTGGTCCTGCTCCTCGTAACCCTCGAACTCAAACGCGTACGGCTCACCGACTGGACTCATACAACAACACACAAGCATCCATACAAGCCAGTACATGCAAACAATATTAATCTATTAGAACAGTACACCAAACAGTAGCAACAGAGCAAAAGAAGGCTGAAAAACTAATCTACGCTTTGCTACGAACACGTGAGCGCGAAAATCACTCAAATCGGAGCTAAAACGAAGAAGTTATGGCTTTTCTAAGGTTCAGGGACTGGCTGGCAAAGTTTTAAAAGTTCCAGGGGCTTATTTGCAAAAACTCAGGGGCTAAAAAATAATTTTATATAAAAACAGGAGGGTTTATTTGCAAATTACCTAAAACAGGACCTCGGGTGCTATTTTTAAATAAGGCAGGGGGTTTTCTGCAAAAATCAGGACTTAATTGTAATTATTTTTGAATAGATTTGGACTGCGGGTTAATTTTGAAAAAGGGCAGGGGCTCTTTTGCAAAATAGCTACGGCTGACTCAGTTGACCGGTATTGACCAAGGTGTTGACTCGGCTCGATTCGAACTGAGCCGTCAGATTTGGATCCGACGATCCAGATTGGATCTAGAGGAGAGGGGGGGTCGCCGGCGGGAGGAGCTGCGACGGCGCCGCCTGCGCGCGCGGCGGAGGGTCGCCGGCGAAACGCGTTTTCGCGCTATAGGGCACGGCTTCAGGCGCAGCTGGGTGCTACGGACGCGGGATGACGCGACGAGTCGAACGGGGGTGCTCCAGTCGACGACGGCGCGGCGGCAGAGGTGGGCGATGAGTAATGGCGGCGGCGGGTTCCGGCGAGGGCGATTCAACGCGGGGGCGGCGCTACAGAGCACGGGGAGGGGCGAGAAGGAGCTCGAGAGGTTCCTGACCTTCACGCGACGATCTTGGGACAGTTCGCCGGGGTGGAACGACGATGGGCGACGAGATCGACGGCGGCGGTTTGGAATCGGCGGCGGCGAGTACGAGCTCGAGCGGCGGAGGATTGGCGGCGCAAATTAGGGTGGGTGTTAGGGGCGGCACGACCGCGGCCTTTATGGAGCGGCCGAGGGGAGAGTCCGTGGTCCGTCGGCGTCCGTGCCGTGGCCGGACCGGACTCCGGCGCCGTGTCCGGGAGGGACTCGTCGCGAGGAAGGAGACGGTCTGACCGGCGGGTCCCGCCTGGCAGTCGGCTGCGGGCGTAGGCGGGCTGGCCTGGCTGCTGGGCCGCGCTGGGGGAGGAAAGCGGGTGCCGCGCGGCTGGGTGCAGGCCGCTGGGCCGGGCCGAAAGCGGGGCGCGGGAGCTGGGGGCGAGCAGGCCGGCTGGCCGGGTGAAGCAGGCCGGCTGCGGGCCAAAAGCGGAGCGCGGGGTGATGGGCTGCTGCGAAAAATGGAAAAGAGAAAGGGGCTGGGCCGGCTGCTGAGAAAAGTAGGAGGGCCAAACTCGGCCGAGAGATATAGCTCAGGGAGGAAAAACGGACTCGGGCCGCTGCAACTTTTCTAGAGCTCCAAACACAGCGATTCAAATTCGAATTTAAACAGAATTTAAATTCCAATTGAACGACACACAAACAAAACACAATGCAGTCGGCATGAATGCAACAAAAATGTTTCTAACCTTATATTTAATTTTATTTCTCATAAATAATTTATTTTCCTTAGATAAATATGAGCATAAAATTAAATAAAAGCAATTTAATTACTAAATTTTTAAAATAGGCATTTTTAGGGTGTTACACCTTCCCGAGCGGCCGGCGATGGCGCTCACCGGATTTCCCGCGCGCCGAAGCTTCCTTTCTCCCCCGCGCTTACTTAACCTGGGCCGCTCCCTCGTCCCGCTCCCCTCACCCCTCGCCCAACCCTAGCAGCGCCGCCAAGCCTCCTGAGCCACTCCACCGTCCTGCCAGTGCGCCGCCGAGCTTGCGCAGCACCGCCGCGCGCCGCCGGGCTGCTCCGGCGCGTCTCCAGGCCGGCCATCACCACCGAGCTGTTCGCCAGGAGGTACTGAAGCTCCCCAAGCACCTCTCGTCCCCTTTTTCGGCCTCGATCGCGGCTAATCGCCCCTCGACGTCCGCAGCACCGCCGCGGAGGGATCGCCGGCGTTCCCCGTCGACCGAGCCATCTCCGGTCGATTCTCTGCACCAGGACCTTCAGCAGGAGGTAACAAGTCCACACACCCCTTCAATTTGAGCTTTAGCGCGCCGTAGCTAGCCTCCCCGCGATCATCGTCGTCGGCCGACCGCCGGCCTTCGTGGTCCGGTCGCTACACCGCTCAATGCACAACTTAAACACCTGAGTTGCACTTGTTAGGACCTCCAGTAGCTCCTGAGCCAAAAACCCGAGCCTTAAACCCACCCGAACCGAGCCCCCGCTGCTCACCGGAGTTTCGCTCCGCCGCGCCCCGCTGTCCGGCCATCTCGCCGGCCGATGGTCGACTAGAACCCCCTAGGTCGACTCGCCGTGTTTCCCCGAACTCGTAGGACCAAACCCCGTTGTGTTTGAAGCTCTGTAGCGCGAGAAATCCCCAACTCCGGCGAGCCCCGGCCTCGGACTAGCAGCGCCGCCGCGCCGGCTTCATCCCCGGCGAGCTCCGAGCCCCGGTCGTCCGATCTGAGATCAACGCGCGAGATTAGATCCAGCCATACCCCTTCGCGTTTTAAATCTGAGCCGTCCGATTCAGATCCAACGGCCGCCACGCATTCTGATCCGGTCAATACCGGTCAGCGCTGGCTCTTTTGCTAAAGAGACCCTGGACTTTCTGGAAATCAACCCACGGTCCTTTTTAATTCAAAAATAATTACATTTAGGTCCTGTTTTATTCGTTTTAGCCCCTGGAAATTTTAAAACTTTGCCAGCAAGCCCCCGAACCTTAGAAACGCTATAACTTTCACGTTTTAGCTCCGATTTGCGTGATTTTCGCGCTCATGTGTTCGTAGCGAAGCGTAGAATATTTCTAGCTCATGTTTTTGTACTGTTTTTACTGTTTGGTGTACTGTTCTAATAGAATTACTTTTGCTTGCATGTGATGATTGTTTTGGAATGCGTGCGTGATGTTCGTGTCCAGTCGGCGAGCCCGTAGCTTTGGACTTCGAGTACGCTGAGGACGTGCCAGGGCAGGACTCGCAGCAGCAGTCGTACTCCGAGGAAGGCAAGTTATAGCACGGACAATCCTTGCTACCTACTCACTCTTTTAATACACTGTTCATTCCATACGCATGTGTCTAATATTGTTTACCTTTAAGGTTGTACCTAGTATTTATTTCCCTGTCCTTGTATTCCTATGGATTTTTGCATATGGGTAGTATTTTGCTAGGCGCAACTACTGTCACTTTTGCTTAACTGTTAAACTTGTATTAATGGTCCACTTCAACCTTAACGTTAAAACTTGCTTTTTAGCAACTTGGATCAGGGAGCTGGGGCTCATGTGTTTTGCCTGGCCCCAGTGTCTCTCCCTAAGGACTGGTTCGTAAAAGCGGCAACATGGGAGCCTGTCGCCGCCACCGGAACTATAATGGCTCTGGTCTTGGTTGAGTAGCTTGTACGTCTCTAGCTTGACAGTGGTTACCGAGTGGCCTACGGCGTTGTAGGAGGCAAGGCACGGGGTGATTTCGGATTCCACCGAGGACGGTAGCCCCGTCGGCTAGGTCCCGTTAGACCCAGTCCCGTGTTGGGAGCCTCCGTGAGTGCGGGGAGCTCCGCACGTTGCGCCGTTTACTTGTTGGCAAGATTTGCCGGCGCATGGACGCCATTGACCCCCTCACGTTGCGCCCTGAGGGTCAGTCAATCTCGGTGCCTAGGTTCTCACCACCTTGTAGTACTCCAGCGGCTACTGTCTTGCTAGGGTGTCTTGTGAAAGCCTCGTAGCGTCCCTATGCAGTCACACCTCGGAAGTGTCGATGTGCGTGGTTGGGTGCAAAGTTCTTCCGAACTTTTACGCGACTGGTGGGAAAAGGGCGAAACCTCTGCAGAGTGTACGATCTATCATGATAGCCCGGCTCAGGGTCACGAGCGGCCTGGATCCTTTTATGATTAGAAGATGATATTTATTACTGCTTATTGTTGACTTACATTAATTAAATTGGGATACTACTGGGATTCATCTAATGTAGTAGTTATGATTAAAATGAACCAACTAAAAGTGCTAATGCAGTTAAGCCAGTGTCAAGCCTCTTTTGCCTCATCACCCGTGCTATACTTGCTAAGTAATTCTGTTACTTACACTTGTTGTCATTATTTTTGGGCAAAATCCCGGACGGGTAACAGATTGGAGTCAGGCTGATTATGCTGTGGAGTTTCCCGAGGACTTGCCTTACTTCTGAGCTCGCGTTCTCCCAGTCAGAATCCCTGTGGGATTGCGGCTACGCTTGAGAGATGTATTAGTCTTCCACTGTCCATGTATTTCATTTTTGCAACACTCTGATGTAAACGCTACGTTATGATGAGAATAAAGCATTGTACTCTGATTTTTACCATATTTGTTCGCTATATGTGTCTGTGGACTTCCTGGGCACACATATGGCCACATTCGGGTTTTGCGTAAATCCGGGTGTGACAATAGAAGATGCGCTCCTTTTGAAGTACCATGCGACACCCCTATTAGCACCGGGTCGTATTTACCAAGCGGTGCTAAAAGGCCTTTAGCATCAGGTTGTAACACCACCCGGTGCTAAAGGGTCATCCTTTAGCATCGGGTGGTGTTACGATCCGGTGCTAAAGGGGGAGCATCTTTAGCACAGGTTAGTTACACCGACCGGTGCTAAAGGTGACGTTTAGCAACGATTGGTGTTAACAACCGGTGCTAAAGGGTCCCCGGGGGCACCCAAATTTTGCACCTGGTGCTAATGTTGCATTAGCACCGGATCTTGAGCGCACCGTGGCACATGAGAGGGACGGATGTGAAGATCTCTCGTAGTGCAGGCACGTCCATTCTACCGTCCGGCCAGGCGACGGAGATCAGGTATGAGCCGCTCCTACTCCATCTGAATATTGGTTTTGATATTCTACGAGATTTAATCCTCTGCTCTTCCATCCGTGCGGGTACCAGAAATTCATCTGCATCTCCAGGAGCTGCTGGCAAGTGTGACGAGCGCATCTGGTTCTGTTCGTGTTCTTGGGTTGGATTTATTATCCTATGTCGTTCGTCTAGGCGACGGTGAACAGGTATGAGCCTGTACTCATCTGAATATTGCCACGGTGAACAAGTATAGCCCGTGCTCCTCTGGACTCTCGTCGTCCATGCGGGTACGAGTTGCATCGAGGTGCCGGCGAGGGTGACGATATCATCTTGATTCTGCATCCAGATGCTACCGGCAAAGGGTGGCGTGGGTGACGAGTTTCTCTGGGTTCATGTCGTTTAATTTCATTGATATGCTAGTTGATGACAATGCTAGTTCATGACCGTCGTAAAGATTATTTTTTCTTGCCCTGCAGATGGGAAAATCATCGAAAGCCATCATTGTTTCAGGCAGCTCAGGCGCCAAAAATTGTGAGATCAATCAGACCGCGACGACTGCTAGCGTGAGGAATTTGGTTGAATGCTATGAATGAGCATTGGCAAGATTAGAAGATACAACACGACCACGGATCTACCAACCACTGTCCTTCATTTTTTTTTCTTGCCTCACGAATGAGTTATTTCCTCTCAAAGGATCCACACAATCACTTTATGTAACACCCAAAAATGCTCAAATTAAAATTTTTGGCATTTAATTAATTATTTAATGCTCTCACCTATTTTATAAAGGCTAAATAATAATTTTCTAAAATTTAAAATCAAATATAAGTATTAGAAACATTTATTGTTGCATTCATGCTGCTGCATTTATTTTTGTATTGCTTGTGATTCAAACAAGAATTTAAATTTATTTAAATTCAAATTTGAATCACTTTGATTGGTGCTCTAGAAAAGTTGTTAGGCCCGTAGTTCACTTCACCTCCCTGAACTGCTCCCTGAGTCCACTTCTGCTCCCTCTATTCTCTTTCCTAGCCGGCCCAGCCCCCTCCCTCTCTTTTTCTTTTTCCCGGCCCTTTTCCTTCGCGCGGCCCAGCACTGCCGCCAGCCCGCGCGCTCGCTCCGGCCCAACCGCAGTCGCTCGCCCCTCCTCCCTGAGTCGCTGACACGCGGGCCCCACCTGTCAGCTGCTGACGCCACCGCTGACGCCACCTTCCTTCTTCCTCCCCTCGCCCTTTCCTTCCCCGGCAGCGCTAATGGCGCGGCCCACCGCGGCCGGCCCGCACGCCGAGGCCTTAACCCCCCCTCGCCTACTTAATTCGGCCGCGACGCTGCACCCTGCTCCCCTCACCCCATCGCACAACCCTAGCGCCGCCACCGCCCCGATCGCACCGCCCCCGAGCCGCCGAGCTTCGAGCTCCGCCGCCCGTCGTCGTCGTTGCGCTCTGGTGCCGCTCCGTGCCACCCGAGCCTCGGGCGGTCTTCACCAAGCTACGAGGAGCGCACCGAGCTACCCCGAGCCCTTCCCCGCGCACCGGAGCATCCTCGCTGGCGTACACCGACGCTGACTTGCGCCGCTCGCCGTCGACCCTCCACACCACGGTTTCTCCAGCCAATTCTTCGCGCCAGGAGCACCACTCCGAGGTACTGAAGCTCCCCAGCCCTTCAATTTTGGCATTAGAGCACTGTAGCCTCACTTCCCGCGTTCGCCGTCGTTGGCCGACCGCCGGCCGTCGACGACCGGCCGCTACACCGCACCAAACTCGCCTTGTTTAACACCTTTGCACTCGTGGCACTCCCCAGCAACTCCAGAGCCAAAAAAACCCGCCCCTGTTTGCACTCGAAACTCGCTCCCCGCGGCTCACCGGAGCGCAGCTCCGCCGCTCCCCGCCGTCCGGCCGATTCGCCGGCCGATGCACGACTTGAGCCCCCTAGATCGACTCGCCATTCCCTCCTGAGTCTGTAGGACCAGATCCCGTCGAGAACGGAGCCTCCTAGCGCGAGATAAGGACAAATCCGGCGAACTTCGCCGGCGGCCCGAGCAGCGCCGCCGCGACCCCTTCTTCCCCGGCGAGCTCCTCGCCGACAGCCGTCCGATCCGAAATCAACGGCCAAGATTCGCCGACGCCCGAGTCAAACCCGGCGCGTACCGGTCAGCGTTGACATTTTGCTAAAGAGTCCCTGGACTTTTAGGAAATTAACCCGCGGTCCATTTTTAATTCAAAAATAATTACAAATAGGTCCTGTTTTATTCGTTTAGGCCCCTGGAAATTTTAAAACTTTGCCAGCAAGCCCCCGAACCTTAGAAACGCTATAACTTTCACGTTTTAGCTCCGATTTGCGTGATTTTCATGCTCATGTGTTCGTAGCGAAGCGTAGATTATTTCTAGCTCCTGTTTTTGTACTGTTTTTACTGTTTGGTGTACTGTTCTAATAGAATTACTTTTGCTTGCATGTGATGATTGTTTTGGAATGCGTGCGTGATGTTCGTGTCCAGTCGGTGAGCCCGTAGCGTTGGACTACGAGTACGTTGAGGACGTGCCGGAGCAGGATTTTCAACAGCAGCCGTACTCTGAGGAAGGCAAGTTATAGCACGGACAATCCTTGCTACCTACTCACTCATTTAATACACTGTTCTTTACATACGCATGTGTCTAATATTGTTTACCATTAAGGTAATTCCTAGCATTTATTTCCAAGTCCTTGTATTCCTATGGGTTTTTACACATGGGTAGTATCTTGCTAGGCGCAACTACTGTCACCTGTACTTAATTGTTAATATTGACCTAATGGTCCACTTCAACATTAATGATAAAACTTGCTTTTTAGCAACTTGGACTAGGGGGCTAGAGCATGTGCTGTGTGCTTTGCTCTAGTGTCTCCCTCTAAGGACCGGTTCTTAAAGCGGCAACCCAGGAGCCTGTCGCCACCGCCGGAACTATATGGGCTCTGGTCTTGGTCAAGTAGCTTGTACTTCTCTAGCTTGGCAGTAGTTACCGAGGGGCCAACGGCGTTGTGGGAGGTACGGTGCTGGGTGTTCTCCGATTCCACCGAGGACGGTAGCCCCATCGGCTAGGTCACGTTAGACCCAGTCCCGTGTAGGAGTCTCAGCGATTGAGAACTCTGCACGTTGCGCAGTATGGGTGCGATACCCGCGCTCCGGACGCCATCGACCCCCTCACGGTGTGACTCCGTGGGCGTACATCGATCTCGGTGCCTAAGTTTTCACCGCCGTATAGTACTCCAGCGGCTACTGACTTGTTAGGGTGTCTTGTGAAAGCCTCGTAGCGTCCCTATGCAGTCACACCTCGGAAGTGTTGATATGCGTGGTTGGGTGCAAAGTTCCTTCGAACTTTTACGCGACTGGTGGGTAAAGGGCGAAACCTCTGCAGAGTGTACGATCTATCATGATAGCCTTGCTCAGGGTCACGAGCGGCCTGGATCCTTTTTGATTAGAATATGGTATTTATTCCTGTTTAATGTCACTTACACTATTAATTGGGTTACAACCGGGTATTCATTCACTTGTAGTAACTTGGATAAAGTTAAAACGAACCAACTAAAAGTGCTAATGCAGTTAAGCCAGTGTCTAGCCTTTTTGAGCCTTCATAGCCCGTGCTATACTTGCTAAGTAATTTCCATTACTTACACTTGTTGTATTTACTATTTTTGGGCAAAATCCCGGACGGGTAACAGATTGGAGTCAGGCTGATTATGCTGTGGAGTTTCCGGAGGATTTGCCGTACTTCTGAGTTGGCGTTCTCCCAGTCAGAGTCCCTGTGGGATTGCGGCTACGCTTAGAGAGATGTATTAGTCTTTCGCTGACCATGTATTTCATTTATGCAAAACTCTGATGTAATCGCTACTTTATGATGAGAATTAAGCATTGTACTCTGATTTTTACCATATTTGTTCGCTATATGTGTCTGCGGACTTCCTGGGCACACATATGGCCACATTCGGGTTTTGTGTAAATCCGGGTGTGACAGATTGGTATCAGAGCCGTGCTGACTGTAGGAACGCAGCCTAGATAGTACGGTTGACAAATTACTAGGAGACCCCCAGGTTTTAAAAATTTTAAAAATCTAACAGTCGAGTCTTGTGTGAGTTTATGCCTTTACCTGCTTGTATGCATATGTTTGATTTGGTTCTTTGTAATGATTGTGATGGGCGTAGACACCTGTCTGCGACCATCTAGATATAGGTATAAGGCTTAAGGACTTTATTGTTTAGATAGCAGGGGTTTATATATATTTTCTCGTACTAATCATCTAACAACTGACCCTTGTGATTATAGATGGCTCACCCCGGGGGCAATGCGGGCGGACAGCCTCCGCACCAGAATCCTCCCCCGAACCTGAACCATCCGATCCCCACCATCGAGGAGCTGATGTTCGCCCAGGTGCAGATGATGCAGAAGATGGCTCACACCATGGCGCTGATCCAGCAGAACCAGCATCACCCCCAGGCAGCTGCACCGCCCAGAGACAAGAGGGGCGAATTTCTGAAGGGACGCCCGCCGACCTTCAGCAAGGCCAGCGACCTCCTTGAGGCAGATGACTGGCTCAAGGCAGTGGAGAGACAGTTGGACATCGCCCAGTGCGATGACAGGGAGAAGGTACTGTACGCCGGAGGGCAGCTTCAGGGACCGGCGTTGGATTGGTGGGATTCATACCAGTCTTCACGCCCGGTCGGTACTCAGATCACTTGGCAGCAGTTCTGCAGCAGCTTTCATGCACACCACGTGCCGGAGGCCTTGATGGTCCTGAAGAAGAAGGAGTTCGTGGCACTGAAGCAGGAAGGGATGAGTGTCACGGCTTATCGTGACAAGTTCGTCTTGTTGGCCCGTTACGCTCCAGAGGACGTGGCCACTGATCAGAAGAAGCAGGCCAGGTTCCGTGATGGTCTGCAGGATGCTCTCCAGTACCAGCTCATGTGCACCAAGTTCCAGACTTTTCACGAGCTGGTGGACGGCGCGCTGATGTTGGAGCACAAGCGCCGTGAGATGGAGGACAAGAAGAGGAAGCTCCAGGGACAGCAGGTGGGCAGCAGCAGTCGTCCACGCTTCACACCCCCCAGAGTCAGCAGGTGGGAGGCCAGCAGCGCTTCCAGGGTCAGTCGAGCTTGCTCAGCCGTGGCCAATACCAGCAGCAGCGTCCTCAGTTTCCTCGGGCGCCACAGCAGCAGCGTCCCCAGGGTCAGCCACAGATGGGTCCAGTTCAGCGCAGCCAGGTGCAGCCGAGTCCAGTTCAGCGCATCAGTCCAGTCAACACTACACCGGTGGGACCGAGGGTGTGCTACCACTGTGGCGAGCAGGGACACTTCGCCAATGCCTGCCCCAAGAAGATCCAGAACACCGCCGGACAGAACCAGCAGGGCAGTACTCAGAGAGTTGGGCAGCCGCAGGGTCAGCAGCAGGGAGGTCGTGCTCCGCAGGCTCCTGTTCGGGGCAAGCTCAACCACACCGGTGCAGAGACAGCAGAGGCCTCTACAGATGTGGTCGTGGGTACGTTCCTCGTCAATTCGACCCCCGCCACTATTTTATTTGATTCTGGAGCTTCGCATGCTTTCATTTCCGCTGCTTTTGTAAAGAAGAATTTATTAGCTCTAAAACCCATGATGAACACTATGCTAGTAAGCTCACCAGGAGGTGAACAGCGGGCTACTCTACGATGCCCCCATGTTCCCATCATAATAAGGGGGGTAGAGTTCAAGGCAGGTCCGATAGTACTGGAGACCCTGGGATTTGATCTGATCTTGGGTATGAGCTGGATGACCAGATATGATGCAGTGATCAGGTGTGCTACGAGGACCATCCAGCTGACAGCAGAGTCCGGTGACAAGGTGGAGTATCAGGCAGCCAGTTCCTCAGAGCAAGGCCAAGCAAATCAAGCTGAAGGGACATTGATTGAAGATATCAGGGTGGTGAGCCAGTTCCCGGATGTGTTCCCGGACGAGTTGCCAGGTATGCCTCCAGAACGAGATGTTGAATTCGTTATTGAACTAAAACCTGGCACTGCACCTATAGCCAAGAGGCCGTATAGGATGGGAGCGAAGGAGCTGGAGCAGCTCAAGAAGGAGTTGGACGAGTTGTTGGCCAAGGGGTACATTCGTCTGTGTGCTTCGCCATGGGGAGCACCGGTATTGTTCGTCGACAAGAAGGATGGTACTCAGAGGTTGTGTGTGGACTCCAAGATAGATCTTCGATCAGGATATTACCAGATGAGGATCCGCCCGTCAGATGTACCCAAGACCGCTTTCACCACTCGGTACGGGTTGTATGAGTTCTTGGTCATGTCTTTTGGATTGACCAACGCTCCTGCATACTTCATGTACCTGATGAACAGCGTGTTCCTGGACTATCTGGACAAGTTCGTGGTGGTATTCATTGATGACATTCTGGTCTTCTCCAAGAATGAGGAAGAACACGAAGAACATCTGAGGTTGGTGCTGCAGAGACTTCGGGAGCATCAGTTGTATGCCAAGCTGAGCAAGTGTGAGTTCTGACTGAAGGAAGTGGCATTTCTGGGACACGTGTTGTCCAATGGAGGAGTGGCAGTTGATCCGAAGAAAGTCAGCGATGTGTTGAGCTGGAATCCACCACGGGATGTGAGCGAGATCAGGAGTTTCCTTGGGATGGCCGGTTATTACAGACGGTTCATTGAAGGATTCTCCAAGATCGCTAAGCCGCTGACTGCTTTGCTTGAGAAGAATGCCCCGTTTGTGTGGTCAGAGGCGTGCCAGGTCAGCTTCGAAGAGTTGAAGAAGAGGTTGACTACAACCCCAGTGCTAGTATTGCCAGATTTGGCTAAGAGTTTCTCCATCTATTGCGATGCATCCCGCCTAGGACTGGGTTGCGTCCTTATGCAGGAGGGCAGAGTCGTGTCTTATGCGTCCAGGCAGTTGAGGAAGCATGAGCAGAACTATCCGACGCACGACTTGGAGTTGGCAGCTGTTGTACATGCTCTGAAGATCTGGAGACATTACTTGATTGGACACATGTGTGACATTTACACTGACCATAAGAGCCTCAAGTATGTCTTCACTCAGTCAGATCTGAACATGAGACAGCGCAGATGGTTAGAGCTGATCAAGGATTATGATCTGGAGATTCATTATCACCCAGGGAAGGCCAACTTGGTGGCAGATGCTCTGAGCAGGAGGAGTTATGTGAACAGCATCACTGGACACTGTTTACCTGAGGAGCTCAGCCGAGAGTTTGAGAGGATGAGTCTAGGATTCGTCACCAGCATCACAGAGATGGCAGTGGAGCCCACACTTGAGCAGGAGATCCGGAGAGGTCAGCTGCAGGATGAGAAGATCCGAGAGATTGTGGGGAATGTTGCATTGGGAAAGGCCCCTGGATTCCGAGTTGATGATCATGGAACTCTATGGCATGGGAAGAGGATATGTGTGCCGGAGATAGCACAGATCAGAGAGATGATTCTGAGAGAGGCACATGACTCAGCTTATTCGATCCACCCAGGCAGCACTAAGATGTATCAGGACATCAAGGAGAGATTCTGGTGGTATGGACTGAAACGTGATGTGGCGACTCATGTGGCATTGTGCGACACATGTCAGAAAGTCAAGGCAGAACATCAGAGGCCAGCTGGATTGCTTCAGCCGTTGAAGATTCCGGAGTGGAAGTGGGAAGAAGTTGGCATGGACTTCATCACTGGACTGCCCCGCACTCAGAGAGGATTCGACACCATTTGGGTGATTGTTGATCGTCTGACCAAGGTGGCACACTTTCTGCCAGTGAAGACTACCTACACAGGCGCCAGACTAGCAGAGTTGTACCTGGAGCGGATTGTGTGCTTACACGGGGTGCCGAAGAAGATTGTGTCAGATCGTGGTACTCAGTTCACTTCACACTTCTGGCGGAAGTTGCATGAGTCCATGGACACGAAGCTGCATTTCAGCTCAGCTTATCACCCACAGACAGATGGTCAGACGGAGCGGACAAATCAAATACTGGAGGATATGTTGAGAGCTTGTGCATTGCAGTATGGAGTCAGCTGGGATAAGAGTTTGCCGTATGCAGAGTTCTCATACAATAACAGCTATCAGAAGAGTTTGCAAATGACACCGTTCGAGGCATTGTATGGCAGGAAGTGTCGGACCCCATTATTCTGGAACCAGACTGGAGAGAGTCAGGTCTTTGGTCCGGAGATACTCAGAGATGCAGAGCGGCAGGTGCAGGTGATCAGAGAGAACCTGAAGGTGGCCCAGTCCAGACAGAAGAGTTATGCCGATGTTAGACGGAGGGATCTCAGCTTCAGAGTTGATGATTTTGTGTACCTGAAGGTGTCACCCATGAGAGGTGTAAAGCGGTTCAATGTCAAGGGCAAGTTGGCACCTCGTTACATTGGACCGTTCAGGATACAGGAACGGATGGGCGAAGTGGCATATCGGCTAGATCTACCTGAGAGACTAGCCGGAGTACACGATGTGTTCCATGTGTCCCAGTTGAAGAAGTGTTTGCGGGTGCCAGAAGAGCAGATCCCGATTAAGGAGTTGAATGTTTAGGAGGACCTCACGTACGAGGAGTATCCGATAAGGATCCTGGAGGTGTCCGAGAGAGTGCTGAGGAACAAGACCATTCGGATGTGCAAAGTGCAGTGGAGCCGGCATTCAGCAGATGAAGCGACTTGGGAGCGGGAAGACGATCTCAAGTCCGAGTACCCACAGCTCTTCGCTTCTACATCCGAATCTCGAGGACGAGATTCACCTTAAGGGGGGTAGGTTTGTAACACCCAAAAATGCTCAAATTAAAATTTTTGGCATTTAATTAATTATTTAATGCTCTCACCTATTTTGTAAAGGCTAAATAATAATTTTCTAAAATTTAAAATCAAATATAAGTATTAGAAACATTTATTGTTGCATTCATGCTGCTGCATTTATTTTTGTATTGCTTGTGATTCAAACAAGAATTTAAATTTATTTAAATTCAAATTTGAATCACTTTGATTGGTGCTCTAGAAAAGTTGTTAGGCCCGTAGTTCACTTCACCTCCCTGAACTGCTCCCTGAGTCCACTTCTGCTCCCTCTATTCTCTTTCCTAGCCGGCCCAGCCCCCTCCCTCTCTTTTTCTTTTTCCCGGCCCTTTTCCTTCGCGCGGCCCAGCACTGCCGCCAGCCCGCGCGCTCGCTCCGGCCCAACCGTAGTCGCTCGCCCCTCCTCCCTGAGTCGCTGACACGCAGGCCCCACCTGTCAGCTGCTGACGCCACCGCTGACGCCACCTTCCTTCTTCCTCCCCTCGCCCTTTCCTTCCCCGGCAGCGCTAATGGCGCGGCCCACCGCGGCCGGCCCGCACGCCGAGGCCTTAACCCCCCCCCTCGCCTACTTAATTCGGCCGCGACGCTGCACCCTGCTCCCCTCACCCCCATCGCACAACCCTAGCGCCGCCACCGCCCCGATCGCACCGCCCCCGAGCCGCCGAGCTTCGAGCTCCGCCGCCCGTCGTCGTCGTTGCGCTCTGGTGCCGCTCCGTGCCACCCGAGCCTCGGGCGGTCTTCACCAAGCTACGAGGAGCGCACCGAGCTACCCCGAGCCCTTCCCCGCGCACCGGAGCATCCTCGCCGGTGTACACCGACGCTGACTTGCGCCGCTCGCCGTCGACCCTCCACACCACGGTTTCTCCAGCCAATTCTTCGCACCAGGAGCACCACTCCGAGGTACTGAAGCTCCCCAGCCCTTCAATTTTGGCATTAGAGCACCGTAGCCTCACTTCCCGCGTTCGCCGTCGTTGGCCGACCGCCGGCCGTCGACGACCGGCCGCTACACCGCACCAAACTCGCCTTGTTTAACACCTTTGCACTCGTGGCACTCCCCAGCAACTCCAGAGCCAAAAAAACCCGCCCCTGTTTGCACTCGAAACTCGCTCCCCGCGGCTCACCGGAGCGCAGCTCCGCCGCCCACCGCCGTCCGGCCGATTCGCCGGCCGATGCACGACTTGAGCCCCCTAGATCGACTCGCTGTTGACACCAAAAATTGGCACTAGGAAGAGGCTGACATGTGGGCCGGATTCGTTGAAGAGATATCATTCGGCAAAGGAGTTTTTCCCCAGAGCATTCGGTAAGGACGTTCTGCGGTCGGGAACGCATCGTCATTCGGCAAGAGAACTGTTTCGCAAAAGGCATTCGGGAGCGCGTGATGAAGTGGATCAAGTATAAGGAAAAGGCTGGTTTAACTTGGAATGCAAGACGGATACGGTGCCCCGGCGTTTATCTTTTTTAAGGAAATAAATAATGTAATCGTAATCGATTAGGAGTCGTGTCGAAACCTGGGTATAAATATAAACCCATGGTGATTGTAAAAGCATCGTTCAATCAATCATACAACAAACCGGCCCCGTGCCAACTTCGAGTCCTTTAGTCGAGTCGTCGAGTTCTTCGAGAGGAATCATCGATCCGTCGACCTCCGTAAGTACCGGCAACCTTGCGCCATGCCTAGTATCATGCGGTGGATTTAGGCTCTGGTTCAGGAAGGTTCCATTGTTAGATCATGAGCCATGTGGTGGGCTAAGTTTTAGCTTGGAACAAGTTATCGGTTCTGTTGGATTTTGGCAAGATCTGATAGATCCATTAAGTTACCACGTGTTGCTCTGGATTTTACCTTTATGTTTAATTCATTACAACACTCCTTTGCCCAGTCTAGGTTGATTAGATTCGGTTCTAGCTCATAATGTACTGCGTTTCCATAGCCGAATTCGAAATCAATCTAGATTGCCACGTGTTGCGGGTTCAAGCTCGTTGGTATTGTGTAGATCTTGACAGAACCGGGTATCATGCGGTAGATGCAGGTTTTTGGGTCGTCTTAGAGCTAATCATCCGGTGGATTAGAATTCGATTCGATCTGATAGATCTATCATCATCAACGAAGCATGTTCCTTCTTCATGGAACCCGATTCGGCTATACGGCTGTATTCGGCAGTGTCGCCACGAGTGAAACACGTCCATGGTTTTGTTTTAAATAAAGAATGCTTTTAGCCTTCCATGTTTAGGGTGTATCATGCGGTGGATTGCTCTATTCTTGGTTGGTGGTGTGATTCCAAGCAAGTCGTATCATGCGGTGGATTAACTTGCTTGTTTCATGCTCGACGGGTTGAAAAGTACCTAGACATGCGGTAGACTAGTGCTTTTATCCTATGCATTCTTGTTTATTATGAAATTATGGTCATGCTTTCGCCCTTTTATTTATCTATCATGCTCTGTTTCCCGTTGATCGGTTATGAATGTACGTCATAATGTTTATTCAGTCGACTACCGATCTTTCGTCATGCTTACGTCACGCATTCGGCAGTGCGCTCCCTGCGTGTTTTGCCGATTGCCGAATGATGCTTTAACTGCCGACAGATAGCTTCTCTGTAGCTATATGTCGTTCGAAACTGGCTCCGTAGCCATAAATATGGAACTGACTGGTATTGCCCGGTACGTTCCAGGTGTTATCTAAACATCTTTTCTCCCTTTGTCAGTTTCAGGAAAATTGACTGGCACGCTTTCGGATTCAAACGCTCGGGCCACGTGTGAAGCCAGCTAATTCGGCTTGCTGTGTGCTTGGCGTGAGGTGCGGATTTTATGTCAACACACTTTTTGGCACGCCCAGTGGGACACAACAAACTTCAAAGATGCCTGAATTAAAAGACATTCTGGATGTAACTTTCGAAGAATTGTCTGATGAACATCAACAAATGGTGAAGACTGCTGCAGATCAGTTCATCAAGAAATGCTTGCTGTCTTTTGCTAAGAACAGGAGTGGTGCACCGTTTCTCAAGTCAGATCTGCCAAGAGTTCTTTTGCCGGGACAATCTGATCTTACTGAAGATGAAGAAAGGGAGAAGTTCTCTAGCTTGTTATACAAGGCTTTAGGAGAAACAATGACCAATCATAATGCTGCATTCCTGAACAGTTTTCGGCTCATACTGGTCAACATCTTTGGTCAACACGTGGATAAGCCTTTTGAGCAAGCGCATGGACAACTTGGTGGACCAACATATTTCAATGTTCAAGCATCAGTCCCAAAACGTCATGGTAAAGGTACTGAAGAAACTGAAGCTTCTGGAACCAAAGACGCGAGTGGACAGCCGATTCAGCAAGAGCTTCAGCATGCATTGCCGAAACCTCGTACATATGGTGATATGGCATTCGGCACCACGGGAAATCCACCTGCTTCTGCTTACAAGATATCCCCTCTGAACAACAGGCTGCAAAGGGATATGTATGGAAACGGATATTCAGAGTTTATGGATTACAATGCTATCGACGCTCTCCCGAATCCTGGGTATGTTGGTACTCCAGGGATGCCTGCTGGAAGACCAGGGAATCAAGATACCAATATTGATCTCATGGTGCAAAAAATGACCGATGTATTACAAAATCAATTCAGTCTGAAGCCTAAAAATCAGGGTTACATGTACTCGTCTCCTTTCCCAGAATGGTACCAAAGGGTATCATTGCCGAATAGAGTCAAGGTGCCTACAGAGTTCACTAAGTTCTCAGGACAAGATGATACTAGCACTGTAGAACATATAGCTCGATATCTGATGCAGCTTGGAGAAGCTTCAGCAGATGAGGCTTTCAGAATCAGATACTTTCCTTTGTCGCTGACTGGTCCAGCTTTTACATGGTTTGCTTCTTTGCCTGCTCAGTCGATTTGTACTTGGAAAGACCTGGAGCAGAAATTCCATGCTCATTACTACATTGGCAGTACCGAGAAAAAGTTGGTTGATTTGACCAGCTTAAGACAGAGGAATAATGAGACTCCTACGGAGTTCCTCAGGAGATTTAGGGAAACAAAGAGCATGTGCTTTTCTCTGAACATACCTGATGATCAGCTAGCTGGTATGGCTGTAGCTGGCATGCTGCCTGCCATTCGGGAAAAGCTATTCGGGATGGAGTTTGATGATCTGGGCCAGTTGTCACACAGATTGCCTTAATGAGTAACCAGGCATATGGTTTCAAGAAAGATGCCAGATTTGCTAAACATAATGATGTAGCTGACATCTATAACCAATTCCTTGAAAGAGCAGATCAAGAAGATGAGTATGAAGATAGCGAGGAGATAGCCGCAGCAGAGATAGTGTGGGGCAAAGAACCAGTCATGGTGAATCAGAGGTGGATTAAACAGAATAAGAGCACCTATGATTTTGATGTAACTAAAGCAGATAAATTGTTTGACTATCTTGTAAAAGAAGGCCGGATCAAGCTACCAGAGGGGCATTCTATGCTTCGGCCTGATGGAGTGAAAGATAAGAGGTACTGTGGATTCCATGATAGAAATTCTCATTCCATCAATGAATGCAGGGTTTTTAGAGTGAGGATTCAGAAAGCTATCCAAGAAGGGCATCTGAAATTCGACAATAAGATGAAGTTGGACAATAACCCGTTTCCTCAGAACATGATTGGGTTCTCAATCAATATGGTGAATGTTGCCGAATCTGGAGAAAAGGGAAAGATGAGAGTCCTGACGTCGAAGGAAGCGAAGCAGAATGGCTCAGTCGATCCTAATCGGCAAATCACGATCGAACAGATTCGCGAGGAAAAGCCTCGCTTCCCGAATAGCCGATTTGAAATTGGGAAATTTTATAAACCCAGAGTCACATCGCGCATTCTCCTCAATAAATGGCAGCGTCAGCAAGAAAAAGAGCACTACCAGAGACGTGAGTACGAGGAGGAGAAGAGGAGGTGCGAAGAAAAAAGATATGAGGAAGAACAAGAGGAATATGTCCGAGAACAAGAACGTGCACATTGGAATTGTGTCTTCTTCAGACACTGTTGGAATGAGGGTTTAAAGCTGCCCACGTGGGATAATTGTCCTGAATGCAATAATGGATATGTCGAACATAGGCAAAATGATGCCAATCGCCGATCCGTCCACGAAAGAATTGGAAGGATACATCCTAGTGATGATCGGCGTCTAAAAATATATAAGAATAATGATCAACCAAGGAAAAGACATGCTGATCATAGATGGATTGATCATGAAGAAGAAGATCGTGAGTATGTCTGGCAGAAAGGACAGTGGTGTCCACCTGGTTTAAGAAAGAGCCAGAAGAGAAGAGTCCAACGCCTGAGGAATCAAGAGTTGAAGCGAGCAGGAACCAGGATGAAATCGATATGGCGTCCAAAAGACAGACCTGACGGATCGGGTCATTCGGCTCCTACATGCATGGTATGCTTCTTGCCGAATGAATTCATGGCTCCAGCTAATCAAATTGTACAGGAAGAGATATTGCCAGAAGTGGATGAAGCCGAGCAATGTGGGTTAATGGCACAATTGGTATTGACTAAGCAAGCTATTTTCGAGAAGCCAGTCCAGAATCGGCACATGAAGCCACTATACTTAAGAGGATATGTCAATGGAAAGCCACTGACGAAGATGTTTGTTGATGGTGGAGCTGCTGTTAATGTGATGCCATACAATACATTCAGGAAACTTGGCATGAGCCCTGGAGATTTAACGCCAACAAGCATAGTTTTGAATGATTTTGCTGGAAATCCTTCGGACACCAAAGGATGTGTACATGTAGACCTGATGATTGGATCTAAGATTCTGCTTACAACCTTCTTTGTTATTGAAGGCAAAGGGGCATACAGCTTGCTACTTGGAAGGGATTGGATCCACGCGAATTGCTGTATTCCATCTACTATGCATCAGCAGCTTATTCAGTGGATAGATGATGAAGTGGAAATTGTCCCAGCAGATGATTCAATTAGCGTGGCTAATGTGGAACCAGCCTTCTGGGAATATCAAGGCATAGATTGTTTCTCAGGTAAGGACTAGGGAGAAGGTCCTGTTGAGCCAGTCAGCAGTGATCAACAGCCGATCGAAGCAGTCGGCTCTTTTAGTAATTTTTAATGGATAATCCAATCGATGGGACTGATGGGAAGCTAGGACGTGGATTTGTGTCGGCTGATAAATTAGAAGAAGTAGACATTGGAGATGGTGACAAACCAAGGCCGATATTCATCAGTGCTAGCTTGGATTTGATTTTCAGAGAAAAATTGATTAAGTTGTTAAAAGAATACAAAGATTGCTTTGCTTGGGATTATTCGGAGATGCCTGGTTTAGATCGTTCCATTGTTGAGCATCGATTGCCGATCAAGCCTGGTTATAAACCTTACAAGCAACCACCTCGGAAAATCTACAAAGATGAAGTGTTGGCCGATGTGAAGAAAGAAGTGGAAAGATTAATAGCAGCAAATTTTATTCGGCCATGCAGATATGCAGAATGGATCTCTAATATTGTTCCTGTGTACAAGAAAAATGGGAAGATGAGAGTTTGCATAGACTTTAGAGATCTAAACAGAGCTACACCCATGGATGGATATCCAATGCCTATTGCTGACTCGTTGGTTGATGCTGCTGCTGGATATAAAGTGATTAGTTTCATGGATGGTAATGCAGGGTACAATCAAATTTTTATGGCATTGGAAGATATAGCGAAAACAGCTTTCAGATGTCCAGGACATATAGGGTTGTTTGAATGGGTTGTCATGACGTTTGGTTTGAAGAATGCTGGTGCAACTTATCAGAGAGCCATGAATTATATTTTTCATGAGTTGATCGGCAAGATTGTGGAGATATATATCGATGATATTGTGATTAAGTCATTGGATCAAGAAGCACATTTGGCCGACATAAGGAAAACTCTAGAGTGCACTAGGAAACATGGGCTCAAGATGAACCCAAATAAATGTGCTTTTGGAGTTTCGGCAGGAGAATTTCTGGGATTTCTGGTGCATGAAGGAGGAATAGGAGTTGGCAAGAAAAGTATGAAAACCATTGATGAAGTTGTTCCTCCAACCAATCTTAAGGAATTACAGTCATTACTTGGTAAGATCAATTTCGTAAGAAGATTCATATCGAACTTATCAGAAAAGGTGTTGCCTTTCTCTTCACTGCTAAAAATCAAGAAGGATCAGAAGTTTGTATGGGGTGACGAGCAACAAAAGGCTTTCGATGAGATCAAAGAATACATGAAAGAACCACCAGTATTGGTACCTCCACAGCTAAATAAGCCTTTTAAGTTGTACGTGGCGGCCGATGCCCAAACTATTGGATCGGCCCTCATACAAGAATTTGAGGGAAAGGAAAGGGTAGTTGCATACCTTAGCCGGAAATTGCTTGATCCCGAAACGAGGTATTCGGCTACCGAGAAACTTTGTTTATGTGTTTACTACACTTGTGCAAAATTTCGGCACTACTTGCTACATGCCGAATGCATTGTGTATTCAAAATTTGATGTGATAAAGCACATGTTGTCTATGCCGATTTTGAACGGAAGGATTGGCAAATGGATTTTAGCTTTGTCCGAATTTGAGTTAAGGTTTGAATCGGCAAAAACTGTTAAAGGACAGATTATTGCTGACTTCGTTACTGAACATCGCGATTTATCGATTAATTTGCTTGAAATTACTCCGTGGGTATTATTCTTCGATGGATCTTCATGTGACAAAGGTGGTGGAGTAGGTATTTTGTTAATTTCGCCAAGAGGAGAGGTATTTGAATTTGCTATTCCTATTCAACCTACTGTCACTAATAATCAAGCCGAGTATGAGGCGTTGCTCAGAGGACTTCAATACTTGAGAGAAGCAAAGGCCATTGCAGTTGAAATTTTTGGGGATTCAGAATTAGTCATAAGGCAACTAAATGGCGAATATGAGTGCAGAAACGATAGCTTAAGGAATTACTATGAAGAATGCAAGCAAATCTTAAAGGAGTTTCAGTTAGTAATTCTGCGGCATATTCCTAGGAAAGACAATGGAGAGGCGAATAGATTAGCTCAAAGTGCTTCGGGTTATAAAGAGCTTCAAGAAGTTTTTGCTAATGATGTATATGCTTTCGGGAGTAATTTGGCAGAAGATGATTGGAGAAAAGAAATTGTTGATTATCTGGAGAATCCATCCCGAAAGGTTTCTAGAAAGCTCAGGTATAAAGCTTTAAAGTTTGTTCTTCTTGATGATAATTTATATTATAAATCCTTGGATGGGGTGCTGTTACATTGCTTAAATCAAGAAGAAGCAAAAAGGCTGATAAGTGAAGTGCATGATGGGCTGTGTGGAGCACATCAATCGGCTTACCGAATGAAGTGGGTTATTAGGAGAACTGGGTACTATTGGCCCACAATGCTAGAAGACTGCTTTGAATATTACAAGGGATGCCAAGATTGCCAGAGATTTGGAAACATTCAGAGAGTTCCAGCATCGGTCCTGAATCCTATTATCAAGCCATGGCCATTCAGAGGATGGGGAGTAGATTTGATTGGCCAGATAAATCCTCCATCTAGCAAGGGGCATAAGTTTGTGCTTTTAGCAACCGATTATTTTACTAAATGGGTTGAGGCGATTCCATTAAAAAAGGTGACATCAGAGAATATGGTTGAATTTGTTAAAGAACATATTATTTACAGATTTGGAATTCCTCAAACAATCACCACAGATCAAGGAACTCAGTTTACATCTTCAGAGTTCAGAAATTTTGCTGAAAGTATGGGCATCAAATTGTTGAATTCATCTCCTTATTATGCCCAAGCTAATGGTCAGGCAGAGGCTTCTAACAAGATTATGATTAAAATTATACAGAAGAAGATTGATCAAAAGCCAAGAAAGTGGCATTCGGTACTCAATGAGGCTTTATGGGCTTACCGAATGGCTCCACATGGGGCTACACAGACATCTCCTTATGAATTGGTATATGGACATCATGCTATCTTGCCATGGGAGATGCAGTCAGACTCGAGGAGAATAAAGTTGCAAAAAGATTTAAGTTCTAAAGATTATAATGATTTAATGATGGACGAATTAGAAGATTTGCATATGATTCGTCTCAGGGCCTTGGAAAATGTTGAGAAAAATAAAATGCGAGTTGCTAAATATTACAACAAGAAGGTGAAGGTCAAGCAATTTGCAGAAGGAGATTTGGTTTGGAAAGCAATATTGCCGATTGGAACTAAATACAGTGCATTCGGTAAGTGGTCTCCAAACTGGGAAGGTCCTTTCAGAGTAGTCAGATGCGTGCTATCAATGGGAGATACTTGAAGAAATATTATCCTAGTGTTGAGATTGATCGCTGATTGAAATGTTCAATGTTAGAACGACTGAAACAGCCGGCATTCGGGAAGGAGCCGCCTTCAGAACAAATTCCAACAGAAGGAAAATGGCCAATACCAGAATGTATTGCCCTTAGTACAAATATTTTACATCATGAGTTTGACCAAGTTATCACAAAAAAGGCAGCAAAAGATAAGTTTTATTGCCGAAATTCCATAATCCCTAGTACAAACTAATGGAACAACTTGTTCAGAACAGACTGGGGATGAATGGAATCGGCAATGGCGTCACCATGAGCATCAAGGCGATCTATGGAGGCCTCAATATCGTCGATCTCCTCAGGATTGCCATTGGCAAAGCCGGGCGGTAGCCTGGAGTAGTTGGTGCCGGTGTGCGTCGACATGGCGACTAGGCCTGCGGCAGTGCCCAGACGGATGCCGTGTGAGGCCACCTCATCGATACGGCCTGCCACTGCACCGAGGCGAGCTTCTGGCGTGTCCCCAGGAGCATTCACCTTGTTTGCCAAAGACTCAACCAATGCCTTCAGCCGGTCGAGTTCGGCGTCGCGATCTGTAGGAATACGAAGCCACGATGGGTTAGTCTAAGGACAGATTGAAGTTAAGCGAACCGCAGAAATTACCGTCAATGGTCTCGAGCAGCTGCTTGCGCTGGTGTTGCCACTCTAGATCTGCGATCCCGGCTTGTTTGGAGATGACCTCCAGCTCACGCCGAGTGTCATCACGTTCCTGCTTGAATCGGCGGGCATCGCTATCCGAGTAGGGCAGATCCCAGTTGGGCCTGGGGGATCGGCTAGATGATTCCGAAGAATCACCCGCTGCAGCCGGAGCAGTGACGGGGTTCCATTGGATGAGCCTGAAAACACGAAGAAAGTTGAGAATAAGGCAAAATCTGGAGGAAAGGATAAGAAGAGGCAGACAGTCATCACCTCCGACGAGCACCGGCGCGGCTCCCTTCAGCTTCGTCGACGGCCGGGCGCCTTCTGTTGTTGTTGGCCATTGGGGTTTTCTGGAGAATACTGTGCTTGAAGAAGAAGGGGCTCAGGCTAGCAGAAAGCTTGGAAGACGGAGGATTTGATGGAAGATTAGGAGCGCTCAAGGTTCTTATTTATGGAACTAACGAAGAGATCGTGGCCGAAGATTATGGTGCATATCCCAAAAAGTTCGGAAGGTGGAAAGGATTTTCCAACCGATCGGTTTCCATGTCGTTTGGGATTCTTATCGAGTCGTATTCGGTTTTGACTGAATAAGATTCGGCTATGTCGTGTTTGAAGCGTTTTCGGGTCTGACACTGTTATAGCCAGCTTTGCCGAATGAGTTGTCCACAATAAAAAAAGGGGAGATAAGAAATGGCAAGATTGCAGGATTGATAAAGCATTCGGCTATTGACTGTTGTTACAATTACAAGCCCAAGTACTTTGAGATTACATTTTTAGCATTTGATATCATATTGCTAATACTCTCTAATAAGTTTTTATCAGCTTCTTGGGTTTTAGCCAGAGCAGCAAGCTTTGCCTTGAGTTGTTTTTCTTCGTTTAGAGCTGCTGAAGCTTCCTTTCGCATCTTCTCTGTTAACTTGGGAAGCTCAACTATCTTCTTCTCATCAGCTTCGATTTCGGCCGATAGATCTCTCAATTCGGCTTCAAGTGCAGCTTTTCTGACCTTCTTCATTTCAAGTTCAGATTCCAATTTGGCCAGTAATTCTTTGCTGTTCTGAGCTTGAGTATGCAGGTCTTTCACAGATTGTTTGGCTGTGGATCTCCTCTGTTCTAGAGCTGGTTGAGAAGATTAATTTTTTAGAGCCTGCTTTACTGCAGCGTATTGTTGATCCAAATGAGAAACTGGTTCCAAAGAAGTTTTGATATCGGCAGGGAGTTCTTGGTCAATGGATTCCAGTACATCCCTTAAGAGATCAGCATCTTTGACTTGATCTTGGATACTCTTATGCAGCAAAGCAAGGATATCTTTCAGCTTTGTTTGATTTTCTTCTGACAGAGTTTGGCCAGAAGATGTTTCTTCCCCTTGTTCGGCAACCAAGTCGTCCACAGCAAAAGAATAGCTGGATGATGAAGTGGGTTTCTCCTGAAAGATGGTTATTGCCGAATTAGTAATAATCTGCTGAATAGAAGAGTAGAGAAAGTTGAATGATTATGTTTACCTCGTTCCTGACTTCCTGAATGGGAGAAGGAAGCCTTTCAGGCTCAATGGGAGGATTCTGTGTATCTTGCTGAGGAGAAACTGGAAGACTTCTTGGTGGAGATAGTGCTTCTGATTGGGGAAGAAGTTGCAAAGCTAGAGATGAATCATGATGAGAAGGAGAGCTTTCCAAGGTTGGATCCATTGAGGATTGTTCTGCAGTTAATAAAGAATGAGTGCCGATGAAAAAGAAGTTAAGAGGATAAAGTGGTAGAATTTTACCAGTCAATGAAGCATCGGCAAGATCTGCACTAATTGCTGGTTGCTGTGCTCTGGCCTGAAACCAAGAAGAAATAAAACTGAGCAAAATACCAATGGCATTATGGTCAAAGGAGGAAGGCTCTGACCTTGATAACTTTTTTGCTGCTTGTTCTTTTCTTCTTTACAACTAAGGGAGCAGTTAAAGAAAGGGTTTTCCTTTTAACAGATGATGGTCTAGTAAGTATTGGATCTAGAGAAGCCTGTCTAGCCATCAGCTGAGCCAAGGTAGGAGATTGGTGCCCCAAAGCAGATATTGGGCCTGCAGCTTTGTACAAAATCACCCTGGCAAGAGGGGCAGGTGTTATATCCTGCAAAATGACAGAATCAGAATCAATCGGAGTTAATGTTATTGAGACAGATGAAGGAGTAAGCATATCACCTCTGAAGTTGGCTGATAATCAGGCATTAACTCAAGGCAGAAGGGATGGATTGGCATGTTGAAGATATGATCATGGAGTTCTTGCCACCAGAGAGTGAAAGAAGGATGGGCAGATATTATTGGCACAAAAGGATCAGGTGCATAGATGGTTCCACAGCATTTATAAGTAAAAATCCTTCTTGTCTCTGTGGAATCCTTGACAATTTCCCTAGGCTTGAGAAATTCGTGAAGAAATAGCCTAGGGGGCACTTGGCCACATCCCAATTGTCTAGCCATCATGTTTGGCTGATAATATTCGTAGGTGCTTTGAACCAGCCTTCCTCCACAGAATTCGGCTGGCAGGATGCAGGGCTGGATGAAGGCATTGAAAATTGCTATAGATTGTACATCAGTGCATCCAGTCTCAAAGCTGAATTCGCAAGGGAGAGTAAGATTGTCATTGTCCAGATATGGGAACCAAAGAGGATGAGCAAAGCCTTTGAAGAAGAGCTCAAACGGTTCACCAATGTTCTTATTAATAGATACAGTGGAGGCAGCTTCTCCATAGGTTTGACAACCTTTGGTTCTCCGGGTTTCTCCTTCTTTGTAATTGATTGAAGGAAAGTCTCGGCTGTTGAGGTCAATAGCGACGATTTGATGCATGTACAACTGCAGCCACATTTGGACAAACCACCAGGGACCATTTACACAAGGGATTTTCTTGCTGGTATGCATCAGGTGGGTGGTTTGATTAAGCATATGGTAGACACTTCCCAGGAGGTATTTCCCAAGTGGAATAAGTTTTCCGGCAGCCAGCTCTTCAGCCATCATGATATGATTCAGGGTTGGCTCATTGGCTTTGCCACAGAAGACTGATCTGCATAGCCACATGTTCAGGAAGGCTCTGTATTCAACATCAGTCAGAGGGCCATCAGACATATGGTTCTGGATGTATCTCTTGTATCCAACCCCTGTTTTTACTCCTGTCTGCTTGGAGGAACCTTTGTGGTCATATGGATATACAGTTCCTGTAATGTTTAGGCCGGTCATCATGTAGACATCGGCCAAAGTAGGAGACATTGGGCCATGACCGAAGAGAAAGGCATTTGCACCATTGGACCAAAAGTGGCAAGCTGCAATCAGAAGATTCTCGTTCTTTGGTGTTTCGGCTAGTGACAGCTCCAAGCAATGAGAAATATGCAGATGATCCCAGTTCTGTGTTTGGGGGCTCTTGTCATCAGATATCCTTTTGTACCAATTTCTCCAGCCGGCAATTGGGGGCAGAGGCCAGTTCTTAAAGGCGTCTTGCCACTCATGAGGTTTTGTCAATGAAATTTTGAAAGGAACCCTCTGAGATTCGGCCGCGATGATTTCGGAAGGATCTGAATCCCCTACAGGGCCGAGGAAGTAGGATGGAGCTTTTTCCTCAACGGGGATGAGGATTTCGGCAGCTAGGGCCTATCAAGAATGGAAAGGGATGAGAAGAAATTTAAGATGCAAATCGAAAGAAGAACACCGAATGTGCTTGAGGGGATTGAAGCTTACCTGGAGGGCAAAATCTTGGTTCGCCATTTGAAGATTGAATCTTGGAAGTCGATGACCTAGGGTTCGGATCCGGATGAGAGCTCTAAAGATTCAAAAGGAGAAGCGGGTGCCGAGCAGAACTAACTTGGGAATGTTGAGTGCTTCTGGTCAATTCCGAGATAAAATTATCTTTTATCCCGAAATTGAAGGGGCATGTGTTGACACCAAAAATTGGCACCAGGAAGAGGCTGACATGTGGGCCGGATTCGTTGAAGAGATATCATTCGGCAAAGGAGTTTTTCCCCAGAGCATTCGGTAAAGACGTTCTGCGGTCGGGAACGCATCGTCATTCGGCAAGAGAACTGTTTCGCAAAAGGCATTCGGGAGCGCGTGATGAAGTGGATCAAGTATAAGGAAAAGGCTGGTTTAACTTGGAATGCAAGACGGATACGGTGCCCCGGCGTTTATCTTTTTTAAGGAAATAAATAATGTAATCGTAATCGATTAGGAGTCGTGTCGAAACCTGGGTATAAATATAAACCCATGGTGATTGTAAAAGCATCGTTCAATCAATCATACAACAAACCGGCCCCGTGCCAACTTCGAGTCCTTTAGTCGAGTCGTCGAGTTCTTCGAGAGGAATCATCGATCCGTCGACCTCCGTAAGTACCGGCAACCTTGCGCCATGCCTAGTATCATGCGATGGATTTAGGCTCTGGTTCAGGAAGGTTCCATTGTTAGATCATGAGCCATGCGGTGGGCTAAGTTTTAGCTTGGAACAAGTTATCGGTTCTGTTGGATTTTGGCAAGATCTGATAGATCCATTAAGTTACCACGTGTTGCTCTGGATTTTACCTTTATGTTTAATTCATTACAACACTCCTTTGCCCAGTCTAGGTTGATTAGATTCGGTTCTAGCTCATAATGTACTGCGTTTCCATAGCCGAATTCGAAATCAATCTAGATTGCCACGTGTTGCGGGTTCAAGCTTGTTGGTATTGTGTAGATCTTGACAGAACCGGGTATCATGCGGTAGATGCAGGTTTTTGGGTCGTCTTAGAGCTAATCATCCGGTGGATTAGAATTCGATTCGATCTGATAGATCTATCATCATCAACGAAGCATGTTCCTTCTTCATGGAACCCGATTCGGCTATACGGCTGTATTCGGCAGTGTCGCCACGAGTGAAACACGTCCATGGTTTTGTTTTAAATAAAGAATGCTTTTAGCCTTCCATGTTTAGGGTGTATCATGCGGTGGATTGCTCTATTCTTGGTTGGTGGTGTGATTCCAAGCAAGTCGTATCATGCGGTGGATTAACTTGCTTGTTTCATGCTCGACGGGTTGAAAAGTACCTAGACATGCGGTAGACTAGTGCTTTTATCCTATGCATTCTTGTTTATTATGAAATTATGGTCATGCTTTCGCCCTTTTATTTATCTATCATGCTCTGTTTCCCGTTGATCGGTTATGAATGTACATCATAATGTTTATTCAGTCGACTACCGATCTTTCGTCATGCTTACGTCACGCATTCGGCAGTGCGCTCCCTGCGTGTTTTGCCGATTGCCGAATGATGCTTTAACTGCCGACAGATAGCTTCTCTGTAGCTATATGTCGTTCGAAACTGGCTCCGTAGCCATAAATATGGAACTGACTGGTATTGCCCGGTACGTTCCAGGTGTTATCTAAACATCTTTTCTCCCTTTGTCAGTTTCAGGAAAATTGACTGGCACGCTTTCGGATTCAAACGCTCGGGCCACGTCTGAAGCCAGCTAATTCGGCTTGCTGTGTGCTTGGCGTGAGGTGCAGATTTTACGTCAACACTCGCCATTCCCTCCTGAGTCTGTAGGACCAGATCCCGTCGAGAACGGAGCCTCCTAGCGCGAGATAAGGTCAAATCCGGCGAACTTCGCCGGCGGCCCGAGCAGCGCCGCCGTGTCACAACCGGATTTACACAAAACCCGAATGAGGCCATATGTGTGCCCAGGAAGTCCACAGACACATATAGCGAACAAATATGGTAAAAATCAGAGTACAATGCTTCATTTATTCATCATAAAGTAGCGTTTACATCAGAGTTTGCATAAATGAAATACATGGACAGCGGAAGACTAATAAACTCTCTCTAAGCGTAGCCGCAATCCCACAGGGACTCTGACTGGGGGAACGCCAACTCCGAAGTACGGCAGATCCTCCGGAAACTCCACCTCATAATCAGCCTGACTCCAGTCTGTTACCCGTCCGGGATTTTGCCCAAAAATAGTAATAACAGCAAGTGTAAGTAATGGAAATTACTTAGCAAGTATAGCACGGGTTATGAAGGCTCAAAAGGCTAGACAATGGCTTAACTGCATTAGCACTTTTAGTTGGTTCGTTTTAACTTTATCCAAGTTACTACAAGTGAAAGAGAACCCGGTTGTAACCCAATTAATAGTGTAAGTGACATTAAACAGGAATAAATACCATATTCTAATCAAAAAGGATCCAGGCCGCTCGTGACCCTGAGCAAGGCTATCATGATAGATCGTACACTCTGCAGAGGTTTCGCCCTTTACCCACCAGTCGCGTAAAAGTTCAAAGGAACTTTGCACCCAACCACGCACATCAACACTTCCGAGGTGTGACTGCATAGGGACGCTACGAGGCTTTCACAAGACACCCTAACAAGTCAGTAGCCGCTGGAGTACTATACGGCGGTGAAAACTTAGGCACCGAGATCGACGTACGCCCACGGAGTCACACCGTGAGGGGGTCGATGGCGTCCGGAGCGCGGGTATCGCACCCATACTGCGCAACGTGCAGAGTTCTCAATCGCTGAGACTCCTACACGGGACTGGGTCTAACGTGACCTAGCCGACGGGGCTACCGTCCTCGGTGGAATCGGAGAACACCCAGCACCGTACCTCCCACAACGCCGTTGGCCCCTCGGTAACTACTGCCAAGCTAGAGACGTACAAGCTACTTGACCAAGACCAGAGCCCATATAGTTCCGGCGGTGGCGACAGGCTCCTGGGTTGCCGCTTTAAGAACTGGTCCTTAGAGGGAGACACTAGAGCAAAGCACATAGCACATGCTCCAGCCCCCTAATCCAAGTTGCTAAAAAGCAAGTTTTATTCATTAATGTTGCAGTGGACCATTAAGTCAATATTAACAATTAAATAATGGTGACAGTAGCTGCGCCTAGCAAAAATACTACCCATATGCAATTACCCATAGGAATACAAGGACAGGGAAAATAAATGCTAGATACAGCCTTAATGGTAAACATTATTAGACACATGCGTATGTAAAGAACAGTGATTTAAATGAGTGAGTAGGTAACAAGGATTGTCCGTGCTATAACTTGCCCTTCTCGGAGTAAGGCTGCTGCTGAAGCTCCTGCTCCGGCACGTCCTCAACGTACTCGAAGTCCAACGCTACGGGCTCACCGACTGGACACGATCATCACGCACGCATCCAAAACAATCATTACATGCAAACAAAATTAATCTATTAGAACAGTACACCAAACAGTAAAAACAGTACAAAAACAGGAGCTAGAAATATTCTACGCGTCACTACGAACACAAGAGCGCGAAAATCACGCAAAACGGAGCTAAAACGCGAAAGTTATAGCGTTTCTAAGATTCGGGGGCTTGCTGGCAAAGTCTCTGAAACTTCCAGGGGCTAAACTGCGAAAAACCAGGGACCTATACGTAAATAACAGTAGCCACCAGGGAAGGCGCCCGTAAGCGAGGCGGAGACGGCTCGTCCGCTCGAGGGGATTCACGACCCTCGAGTGAGGCAGGGGTTGCTGTGCCTGTTCGAGGGGGTTCGCGACCCTCGAGCGAGGCGGAGTTTGCTTTGCCCGTTCGAGGGGGTTCACGACCCTCGAGCGAGGCAGAGCTGGGTAGCGACTCGGGCTAGGGTGCTCGGTTTTCGACGGGGTTTGGTCCTACGGCTTCAGGAGAAGATGGCGAGTCGATCTAGGGGGTTCATGACGAGCATCGGCCGGCGAATCGTGCCAACGACGATGGGCGGCGGAGCTGCACTCCGGTGAGCCGCGGGGTAGGGGTTTTGGGTGGTTTCGAGGTCGGGTTTCTTGCTCTGGAGCGTCAGAGAACGATGGTGAGTGCTGCTGAGGTGCTCAAGTGAAACTCCGTGCAGTGAACCGACCAGACGACGACGACCGGCGATCGGCCGACGACGGTGATCGCGGAGGTGCTGCTACGGCGCACTACAGCTCGAATTGAGAGGGCTGGTGGACTTGTTACCTTCTGAGGAAGAGTTGGACGCAAGGAATCGACCGGAGACGGCTCGGTCGACAGGAACGGCGGCGCTGCGGACGTCGGGAAGCAATCAGCCACGGTCAAGGCATAAGAGAGGACGAGAGGTATTTGGGGAGCTTCAGTACCTCCTGGCGGACAGCTTGGCGGTGATGGCCGGCCGGGAGACACGCCGGAGCAGCCTGGCGGCGTGCGGCGGCGCTGCGCAAGCTCGGCGGCGCTGGACAGGGCGATGGAATGGCTCGGGTGGTCTTGTGGTGCGATGGCGACGTCAGGCACGGCTCGGTGGTGCGCAGGCGCCTTAAGAAAGAGCTTGGGAAGGTCTAGGGCGACGGGAACGCGTTCGCCGGCGTTTATGGAAGGTCCGCGGCGGCGGCGGGTACTTTCCAAACCGGGCGAGCTCGGTTTCCTTACTGGGGATGGGTGAAAAAGGAAGGGGAAGGCGCGCGAAGCTTCGTGGAAGCTGCCTGGGGCCTTGGGGTGCTCAGTATGGAAAGCGCGCGCGGGAATGGCGCGGCGGTCTCGGGCGTTGAGTGCGGGGCGCGCGTGGCCGCGGTGTTGGCGCGTTCGGCGCGAGGGAAGGAGGGCCTGGCCGAGCTGGTGTGTCTTGGTGAGGCCGTGCTGGTGCGACGGCGGGGTCGTCGGCGGCGCACGCCGGCGGGGGTGACCTGCGCTGCTGCACTGCGTCGGGAGGAAAAAGAAGGTGGGAGGTGGAAGACGACAAGCGGGGCCGGCTGTCAGTGGGGGGAAGAGAGGGGAGGGCGCGGACGCGGGCGACCGGGCCGGTGCGGGGCGGTACTGGGCCGGGCTGGGAGAGAAGAAGAGGGGGCAAAAGCAGACCGGAAAAAGAATCCAGGGAGCAGAACCGAACTGTGGGTCTAACAACTATTCTAGAGCTCCAAACAAAGTGATTCAAATTTGAATTTAAATATTTTTAAATTCTTGTTTGAATCACAAGCAATACAAAAATAAATGCAGCAGCATGAATGCAACAATAAATGTTTCTATCACTTCTATTTGATTTTAAATTTCTGAAAATTATTATTTAGCCTTTATAAAATAGGTGAAAGCATTAAATAATTAATTAATTGCCAAAAATTTTAAATTTGAGTATTTTGGGTGTTACACGCCGCGACCCCTTCTTCCCCGGCGAGCTCCTCGCCGACAGCCGTCCGATCCGAAATCAACGGCCAAGATTCGCCGACGCCCGAGTCAAACCCGGCGCGTACCGGTCAGCGCTGACATTTTGCTAAAGAGTCCCTGGACTTTCGGGAAATTAACCCACGGTCCATTTTTAATTCAAAAATAATTACAAATAGGTCCTGTTTTATTCGTTTAGGCCCCTGGAAATTTTAAAACTTTGCCAGCAAGCCCCCGAACCTTAGAAACGCTATAACTTTCACGTTTTAGCTCCGATTTGCGTGATTTTCGCGCTCATGTGTTCGTAGTGAAGCGTAGATTATTTCTAGCTCCTGTTTTTGTACTGTTTTTACTGTTTGGTGTACTGTTCTAATAGAATTACTTTTGCTTGCATGTGATGATTGTTTTGGAATGCGTGCGTGATGTTCGTGTCCAGTCGGTGAGCCCGTAGCGTTGGACTACGAGTACGTTGAGGACGTGCCGGAGCAGGATTTTCAGCAGCAACCGTACTCCGAGGAAGGCAAGTTATAGCACGGACAATCCTTGCTACCTACTCACTCATTTAATACACTGTTCTTTACATACGCATGTGTCTAATATTGTTTACCATTAAGGTAATTCCTAGCATTTATTTCCAAGTCCTTGTATTCCTATGGGTTTTTGCACATGGGTAGTATCTTGCTAGGCGCAACTACTGTCACTTGTGCTTAATTGTTAATATTGACCTAATGGTCCACTTCAACATTAATGATAAAACTTGCTTTTTAGCAACTTGGACTAGGGGGCTAGAGCATGTGCTGTGTGCTTTGCTCTAGTGTCTCCCTCTAAGGACCGGTTCTTAAAGCGGCAACCCAGGAGCCTGTCGCCACCGCCGGAACTATATGGGCTCTGGTCTTGGTCAAGTAGCTTGTACGTCTCTAGCTTGGCAGTAGTTACCGAGGGGCCAACGGCGTTGTGGGAGGTACGGTGCTGGGTGTTCTCCGATTCCACCGAGGACGGTAGCCCCGTCGGCTAGGTCACGTTAGACCCAGTCCCGTGTAGGAGTCTCAGCGATTGAGAACTCTGCACGTTGCGCAGTATGGGTGCGATACCCGCGCTCCGGATGCCATCGACCCCCTCACGGTGTGACTCCGTGGGCGTACGTCGATCTCGGTGCCTAAGTTTTCACCGCCGTATAGTACTCCAGCGGCTACTGACTTGTTAGGGTGTCTTGTGAAAGCCTCGTAGCGTCCCTATGCAGTCACACCTCGGAAGTGTTGATATGCGTGGTTGGGTGCAAAGTTCCTTCGAACTTTTACGCGACTGGTGGGTAAAGGGCGAAACCTCTGCAGAGTGTACGATCTATCATGATAGCCTTGCTCAGGGTCACGAGCGGCCTGGATCCTTTTTGATTAGAATATGGTATTTATTCCTGTTTAATGTCACTTACACTATTAATTGGGTTACAACCGGGTATTCATTCACTTGTAGTAACTTGGATAAAGTTAAAACGAACCAACTAAAAGTGCTAATGCAGTTAAGCCAGTGTCTAGCCTTTTTGAGCCTTCATAGACCGTGCTATACTTGCTAAGTAATTTCCTGTCACACCCAGATTTACACAAAACCCGAATGCGGCCATATGTGTGCCCAGGAAGTCCACAGACACATATAGCGAACAAATATGGTAAAAATCAGAGTACAATGCTTAATTCTCATCATAAAGTAGCGATTACATCAGAGTTTCGCATAAATGAAATACATGGACAGCGGAAGACTAATACATCTCTCTAAGCGTAGCCGCAATCCCACAGGGACTCTGACTGGGAGAACGCCAGCTCAGAAGTACGGCAAGTCCTCTGGAAACTCCACAGCATAGTTAGCCTGACTCCAATCTGTTACCCGTCCGGGATTTTGCCCAAAAATGATAATAGTAGCAAGTGTAAGTAATGGAAATTACTTAGCAAGTATAGCACGGGTTATGAAGGCTCAAAAAGGCTAGACTCTGGCTTAACTGCATTAGCACTTTTAGTTGGTTCGTTTTAACTTTATCCAAGTTACTACAAGTGAATGAGATCCCGGTTGTAACCCAATTAATAGTGTAAGTGACATTAAACAGGAATAAATACCATATTCTAATCAAAAAGGATCCAGGCCGCTCGTGACCCTGAGCAAGGCTATCATGATAGATCGTACACTCTGCAGAGGTTTCGCCCTTTACCCACCAGTCGCGTAAAAGTTCAAGGGAACTTTGCACCCAACCACGCACATCAACACTTCTGAGGTGTGACTGCATAGGGACGCTACGAGGCTTTCACAAGACACCCTAACAAGTCAGTAGCCGCTGGAGTACTATACGGTGGTGAAAACTTAGGCACCGAGATCGACGTACGCCCACGGAGTCACACCGTGAGGGGGTCGATGGCGTCCAGAGCGCGGGTATCCCACCCATACTGCGCAACGTGCAGAGTTCTCAATCGCTGAGACTCCTACACGGGACTGGGTCTAACGTGACCTAGCCGACGGGGCTACCGTCCTCGGTGGAATCGGAGATCACCCAGCGCCGTACCTCCCACAACGCCGTTGGCCCCTCGGTAACTACTGCCAAGCTAGAGACGTACAAGCTACTTGACCAAGACCAGAGCCCATATAGTTCCGGCGGTGGCGACAGGCTCCTGGGTTGCCGCTTTAAGAACCGGTCCTTAGAGGGAGACACTAGAGCAAAGCACACAGCACATGCTCTAGCTCCCTAATTCAAGTTGCTAAAAAGCAAGTTTTATTCATTAATGTTGAAGTGGAACATTAAGTCAATATTAACAATTAAGTAAAGGTGACAGTAGTTGCGCCTAGCAAAATACTACCCATATGCAAAAACCCATAGGAATACAAGGACAGGGAAATAAATGCTAGGAATAACCTTAATGGTAAACAATATTAGACACATGCGTATGTAAAGAACTGTGTATTAAAAGTGAGATAGGTAGCAAGGATTGTCCGTGCTATAACTTGCCTTCCTCGGAGTAAGGCTGCTGCTGAAACTCCTGCTCCGGCACGTCCTCAACGTACTCGAAGTCCAACGCTACGGGCTCACCGACTGGACACGATCATCACGCACGCATCCAAAACAATCATTACATGCAAACAAAATTAATCTATTAGAACAGTACACCAAACAGTAAAAACAGTACAAAAACAGGAGCTAAAAATATTCTACGCGTCGCTACGAACACATGAGCGCGAAAATCACGCAAATCGGAGCTAAAACGTGAAAGTTATAGCGTTTCTAAGATTCGGGGGCTTGCTGGCAAAGTTTTAAAATTTCCAGGGGCCTAAACGAATAAAACAGGACCTATTTGTAATTATTTTTAAATTAAAATGGACCGCGGGTTAATTTCCAGAAAGCCCAGGGGCTCTTTAACAAAAAGGCCCGCGCTGACCGGTATGCGCCGGGTTGACTTGCGACGTGGCGCAACGTGGGCCGTAGGATTTTGATCGGGCGGCCCAGGACAGATCGGCTCGCCGGGGAAGATGACAGTGCGGCGGCGCCGCTCGGGCCGTGGCGAGAGCTCGCCGGAGTTGGGGCTATCTTGCGCTACAGGGCTCCAAACTCCTCATGGTTTGGTCCTACGGTTTCAGGGGGAGTTGGCGAGTCGATCTAGGGGAATCATGACGTGGGTTGGCCGGCGAGGTGGCCGGACGGTGGTGCGCGGCGGAGTTGAACTCCGGTGAAGTGCGAGGAGTGTGTTTTGGAGTGCATCGGGGTCGGGTTTTGGGCTCTGGAGCGCCAGGGGGAGGTGGCTAATGCTTCTGTGGTGTACAAGTTGTGATTCGTGCGGTGAAGCGACCGGACGACGACGGCCGGCGGTCGGCCGACAACGGCGAACGCGGGGAACCCAGCTACGGTGTTCTAATGCTGAAATTGAGGATAGGGGTGGTCGTGTTACCTCCTGTGGAAGCTTCTGGCGAGCAGAATTGGCCAGAGATGGCTTGGGAGGCGGGAACGGCGGCGATCCCTCCGCGGCGGCGCTGTGGACGTCGGAGAGAATTAAGCCGCGATCGAGGCAGGAAAAGGAATGGGAGTTGCAAGGGGAGCTTCGGTACCTTCTGGCGATCCGATGGGTGGTGGTGGCCGGCCGGGAGGCACACCGGGGCAGCCTGGCGGCGTGCGGTGGCGCGGAGGGGCTCCGGCGACACGTGGGCCGGGCGATGCAGAGGCTCTGGTGGACTTGGCGTGTGCTGGGTAGGTTAAGGGAGGCTCGGTGAAGCTCGAGCGAGTTTTGTAGGGGCTTGGGGGTGGCTGAGGAGTCGGGAACAGGCTCGCCGTCGTTTAAGGAAGGTGAGCGGCGGCGGCGGGCTCGGTTTCCAAGCAGGGGAGCTGTTTCCTTTGGTGGAGTGCTCGGGAAAGGAAAGGGAGGGGGAGGGGAAGGTTCAGCGAAGGTGCGGGGTGGGTCCAGGGGCGCGGAGCGGGACTGAGTCGGCCGGAATCGCGGTGGCGATGGCGCGCCGGAAAAAGGAAGGTGCTGTCGGGCGGGAGGAAGGGGATGGTTCCGACCGGCGGGGTCCACCGGCCAGTGTCCGAGCGGCGGGCTCGGTGTGGAGGGGTGGCTGGGCTGGCGGATGGGCCGAGCGACGCGCTGAGCCGTGGGGCTGGTGTGGGCCGCGGAGAAAAGAAAAAGAGGGGAGGGGAGTTGGGCCGCGGGGTGTAGCTGGGCCGGAAAAAGGGAAGAGGAGAGGAGGTGGGCCGAACCGGAGAGAAAGAGGAGGGAGCCAAAGTGAACTTGAGAAAAAGTTCAGGGAGTGAAATCGGACTTTGGGCTTGAAAACTTTTCTAGAGCTCCAAACAAGGTGATTCAAATTTGAATTTAAATAAATTTAAATTCTTGTTTGAATCACAAGCAATACAAAAATAAATGCAGCAGCATGAATGCAACAATAAATGTTTCTATCACCTATATTTGATTTTAAATTTGTGAAAATTATTATTTAGCCTTTATAAAATAGGTGAATGCATTAGATAATTAATTAAATGCCAAAAATTTTAAATTGAGCATTTTTGGGTGTTACAAACCTACCCCCCTTAAGGTGAATCTCGTCCTCGAGATTCGGATGTAGAAGCGAAGAGCTGTGGGTACTCGGACTTGAGATCTTCTTCCCGCTCCCAAGTCGCTTCATCTTCTGAATGCCGGCTCCACTGCACCTTGCACATCCGAATGGTCTTGTTCCTCAGCACTCTCTCTGACACCTCCAGGATCCTGATCGGATACTCCTCGTACGTGAGGTCCTCCTGAACATTCAACTCCTCAATCGGGATCTGCTCTTCTGGCACCCGCAAACACTTCTTCAACTGGGACACATGGAACACATCATGTACTCCGGCCAATCTCTCAAGTAGATCTAGCCGATATGCCACTTCGCCCATCCGTTCCTGTATCCTGAATGGTCCGATGTAACGAGGCGCCAACTTGCCCTTGACATTGAACCGCTTTATACCTCTCATGGGTGACACCTTCAGGTACACAAAATCATCAACTCTGAAGCTGAGGTCCCTCCGTCTGACATCGGCATAACTCTTCTGTCTGGACTGGGCCACCTTCAGGTTCTCTCTGATCACCTGCACCTGCCGCTCTGCATCTGTGAGTATCTCCGGACCAAAGACCTGACTCTCTCCAGTCTGATTCCAGAACAATGGGGTCCGGCACTTCCTGCCATACAATGCCTCGAACGGTGCCATCTGCAAACTCTTCTGATAGCTGTTATTGTAGGAGAACTCTGCATACGGCAAACTCTTATCCCAGCTGACACCATACTGCAATGCACAAGCCCTCAACATGTCCTCTAGTATCTGATTGGTCCGCTCTGTCTAACCATCTGTCTGCGGGTGATAAGCTGAGCTGAAATGCAGCTTCGTGTCCATGGACTCATGCAACTTCCGCCAGAAGTGTGAAGTGAACTGAGTACCACGATCTGACACAATCTTCTTCGGCACCCCGTGTAAGCACACAATCCGCTCCATGTACAACTCTGCTAATCTGGCGCCTGTGTAGGTGGTCTTCACTGGCAGAAAGTGGGCCACCTTGGTCAGACGATCAACAATCACCCAAATGGAGTCGAATCCTCTCTGTGTGCGGGGCAGACCAGTGATGAAGTCTATACCAACTTCTTCCCATTTCCACTCCGGGATCTTCAACGGCTGGAGCAACCCAGCTGGCCTCTGATGCTCTGCCTTGACTCGCTGACATGTGTCGCACAATGCCACATGAGTCGCCACATCACGCTTCAATCCATACCACCAGAATCTCTCCTTGATGTCCTGGTACATCTTAGTGCTGCCTGGGTGGATCGAATAAGCTGAGTCATGTGCCTCTCTCAGAATCATCTCTCTGATCTGCGCTATATCTGGCACACATATCCTCTTCCCATGCCAAAGTGTCCCCTGATCATCAACTCGGAATCCAGGGGCCTTTCCCAGTGCAACATTCCCCACAATCTCTCGGATCTTCTCATCCTGCAGCTGACCTCTCCGTATCTCCTGCTCGAGTGTGGGCTCTACTGCCATCTCTGTGATGCTGGTGACGAATCCCAGACTCATCCTCTCAAACTCTCGGCTGAGCTCCTCAGGCAAACAGTGTCCAGTGATCCTGTTCACATAACTCCTCCTGCTCAGGGCATCTGCCACCAAGTTGGCCTTCCCTGGGTGATAGTGAATCTCCAGATCATAATCCTTGATCAGCTCTAACCATCTGCGCTGTCTCATGTTCAGATCTGACTGAGTGAAGACATACTTGAGGCTCTTATGATCAGTGTAGATGTCACATCTGTGCCCAATCAAGTAATGTCTCCAGATCTTCAGAGCATGTACAACAGCTGCCAACTCCAAGTCATGTGTCGGATAGTTCTGCTCATGCTTCCTCAGCTGCCTGGACGCATACGACATGACTCTGCCCTCCTGCATAAGGACGCAACCCAGTCCTAGGCGGGATGCATCGCACTAGATGGAGAAACTCTTAGCCAAATCTGGCAATACTAGCACTGGGGCTGTAGTCAACCTCTTCTTCAACTCTTCGAAGCAGACCTGGCATGTCTCGGTCCACACAAACGGGGCATTCTTCTCTAGCAAAGCAGTCAGCGGCTTAGCGATCTTGGAGAATCCTTCAATGAACCGTCTGTAATAACCGGCCATCCCAAGAAAACTCCTGATCTCGCTCACATCCCGTGGCGGATTCTAGCTCAACACATCGCTGACTTTCTTCGGATCAACTGCCACTCCTCCATTGGACAACACGTGTCCCAGAAATGCCACTTCCTTCAGCCAGAACTCACACTTAATCGGCTTGGCATACAACTGATGTTCCCGGAGTCTCTGCAGTACCAACCTCAGATGTTCTTCATGTTCTTCCTCATTCTTGGAGAAGACCAGAATGTCATCAATAAATACCACCACGAACTTGTCCAGATAGTCCATGAACACGCTGTTCATCAGGTACATGAAGTATGCAGGAGCGTTGGTCAATCCAAAAGACATGACCAAGAACTCATACAACCCGTACCGAGTGGTGAAAGCGGTCTTGGGTACATCTGACGGACGGATCCTCATCTGGTAGTAGCCCGAACGAAGATCAATCTTGGAGAACACACAAGCTCCTCTCAGCTGAGCGAACAGATCATCAATCCTCGGCAGCGGGTACTTGTTCTGGATGGTCACTTCGTTGAGGGCTCGATAGTCCACACACAACCTCTGAGTACCATCCTTCTTGTCGACGAACAATACCGGTGCTCCCCATGGCGAAGCACTCGGACGAATGTACCCCTTGGCCAACAATTCGTCCAACTCCTTCTTGAGCTGCTCCAGCTCCTTCGCTCCCATCCTATACGGCCTCTTGGCTATAGGTGCAGTGCCAGGTTTTAGTTCAATAACGAATTCAACATCTCGTTCTGGAGGCATACCTGGCAACTCGTCTGGGAACACATCCGGGAACTGGCTCACCACCCTGATATCTTCAATCAATGTCCCTTCAGCTTGATTTGCTTGGCCTTGCTCTGAGGAACTGGCTGCCTGGTACTCCACCTTGTCACCGGACTCTGCTGTCAGCTGGATGGTCCTCGTAGCACACCTGATCACTGCATCATATCTGGTCATCCAGCTCATACCCAGGATCAGATCAAATCCCAGGGTCTCCAGTACTATCGGACCTGCCTTGAACTCTACCCCCCTTATTATGATGGGAACATGGGGGCATCGTAGAGTAGCCCGTTGTTCACCTCCCGGTGAGCTTACTAGCATAGTGTTCTTCATGGGTTTCAGAGCTAGTAAATTCTTCTTCACAAAAGCAGCAGAAATGAAAGCATGCGAAGCTCCAGAATCAAATAAAACAGTGGCGGGGGTCGAATTGACGAGGAACGTACCCACGATGACATCAGTAGCTGTCTCTGCGGTCTCTGCACTGGTGTGGTTGACCTTGCCCCGAACGAGAGCCTGCGGAGCACGACCACCCTGCTGCTGACTCTGCGGCTGCCCAACTCTCTGAGCGCTGCCCTGCTGGTTCTGCCCGGCGGTGTTCTGGATCTTCTTGGGGCAGACATTGGCGAAGTGTCCCTGCTCGCCACAGTGGTAGCACACCCTCGGACCCACCGGTGTAGTGTTGGCTGGGCTGATGCGCTGAACTGGACCTGGCTGCACCTGGCTGCGCTGAACTGGACCTATCTGTGGCTGACCCTGAGGACGCTGCTGCTGTGGCGCCCGAGGAAACTGAGGACGCTGCTGCTGGTACTGGCCACGACTGAGCATGCCGGACTGACCCTGGAAGCGCTGCTGGCCTCCCACCTGCTGACTCTGGGGAGGTGCGAAGCGTGGACGACTGCTGCTGCCCACCTGCTGTCCCTGGAGCTTCCTCTTCTTGTCCTCCATCTCACGGCGCTTGTGCTCCAACATTAGCGCGCCGTCCACCAGCTCGTGAAAGGTCGGGAACTTGGTGCACATGAGCTGGTACTGGAGAGCATCCTGCAGACCGTCACGGAACCTGGCCTGCTTCTTCTGATCGGTGGCCACGTCCTCTGGAGCGTAACGGGCCAACGAGACGAACTTGTCACGATAAGCCGTGACACTCATCCCTTCCTGCTTCAGTGCCAGGAACTCCTTCTTCTTCAGGACCATCAAGGCCTCCGGCACGTGGTGTGCACGAAAGCTGCTGCAGAACTGCTGCCAGGTGATCTGAGTACCGGCCGGGCGAGAGGACTGGTATGAATCCCACCAATCCAACGCCGGCCCCTGAAGCTGCCCTCCGGCGTACAGCACCTTCTCTCTGTCATCGCACTGGGCGATGTCCAACTGCCTCTCAACTGCCTTGAGCCAGTCATCTGCCTCAAGAGGGTCGCTGGCCTTGCTGAAAGTCGGCGGGCATCCCTTCAGAAACTCGCCCCTCTTGTCTCTGGGCGGTGCAGCTGCCTGGGGGTGATGCTGGTTCTGCTGGATCAGCGCCATGGTGTGAGCCATCTGCTGCATCATCTGAACCTGGGCGAACATCAGCTCCTCGATGGTGGGGATCGGATGGTTCAGGTTCGGGGGAGGATTCTGGTGCGGAGGCTGTCCGCCCGCATTGCCCCCGGGGTGAGCCATCTATAATCACAAGGGTCAGATATCAGTGGATTAGTACGAGAAAAATATATATAAACCCCTGCTATCTAAACAATAAAGTCCTTAAGCCTTATACCTATATCTAGATGGTAGCAGACAGGTGTCTACGCCCATCACAATCATTACAAAGAACCAAATCAAACATATGCATAATAACAATAAATACAAGCAGGTAAAGGCATAAACTCACACAAGACTCGACTGTTAGATTTTTAAAATTTTTAAAACATGGGGGGTCTCCTAGTAATTTGTCAACCATACTATCTAGGCTGCGTTCCTACAGTCAGCACGGCTCTGATACCAATCTGTCACACCCGGATTTACACAAGACCCGAATGCGGCCATATGTGTGCCCAGGAAGTCCACAGACACATATAGCGAACAAATATGGTAAAAATCAGAGTACAATGCTTAATTCTCATCATAAAGTAGCAATTACATCAGAGTTTTGCATAAATGAAATACATGGACAGCGGAAGACTAATACATCTCTCTAAGCGTAGCCGCAATCCCACAGGGACTCTGACTGGGAGAACGCCAGCTCAGAAGTACGGCAAGTCCTCTGGAAACTCCACAGCATAGTCAGCCTGACTCCAATCTGTTACTCGTCCGGGATTTTGCCCAAAAATGATAATAGTAGCAAGTGTAAGTAATGGAAATTACTTAGCAAGTATAGCACGGGTTACGAAGGCTCAAAAAGGCTAGACTCTGGCTTAACTGCATTAGCACTTTTAGTTGGTTCGTTTTAACTTTATCCAAGTTACTACAAGTGAATGAGATCCCGGTTGTAACCCAATTAATAGTGTAAGTGACATTAAACAGGAATAAATACCATATTCTAATCAAAAAGGATCCAGGCCGCTCGTGAGCCTGAGCAAGGCTATCATGATAGATCATACACTCTGCAGAGGTTTCGCCCTTTACCCACCAGTCGCGTAAAAGTTCAAAGGAACTTTGCACCCAACCACGCACATCAACACTTCCGAGGTGTGACTGCATAGGGACGCTACGAGGCTTTCACAAGACACCCTAACAAGTCAGTAGCCGCTGGAGTACTATACGGTGGTGAAAACTTAGGCACCGAGATTGACGTACGCCCACGGAGTCACACCGTGAGGGGGTCGATGGCGTCCAGAGCGCGGGTATCCCACCCATACTGTGCAACGTGCAGAGTTCTCAATCGCTGAGACTCCTACACGGGACTGGGTCTAACGTGACCTAGCCGACGGGGCTACCGTCCTCGGTGGAATCGGAGATCACCCAGCGCCGTACCTCCCACAACGCCGTTGGCCCCTCGGTAACTACTGCCAAGCTAGAGACGTACAAGCTACTTGACCAAGACCAGAGCCCATATAGTTCCGGCGGTGGCGACAGGCTCCTGGGTTGCAGCTTTAAGAACCGGTCCTTAGAGGGAGACACTAGAGCAAAGCACACAGCACATGCTCTAGCTCCCTAATCCAAGTTGCTAAAAAGCAAGTTTTATTCATTAATGTTGAAGTGGAACATTAAGTCAATATTAACAATTAAGTAAAGGAGACAGTAGTTCCGCCTAGCAAAATACTACCCATATGCAAAAACCCATAGGAATACAAGGACAGGGAAATAAATGCTAGGAATAACCTTAATGGTAAACAATATTAGACACATGCGTATGTAAAGAACTGTGTATTAAAAGTGAGATAGGTAGCAAGGATTGTCCGTGCTATAACTTGCCTTCCTCGGAGTAAGGCTGCTGCTGAAACTCCTACTCCGGCACGTCCTCAACGTACTCGAAGTCCAACGCCACGGGCTCACCGACTGGACACGATCATCACGCACGCATCCAAAACAATCATTACATGCAAACAAAATTAATCTATTAGAACAGTACACCAAACAGTAAAAACAGTACAAAAACAGGAGCTAAAAATATTCTACGCGTCGCTACGAACACATGAGCGCGAAAATCACGCAAATCGGAGCTAAAACGTGAAAGTTATAGCGTTTCTAAGATTCGGGGGCTTGCTGGCAAAGTTTTAAAATTTCCAGGGGCCTAAACGAATAAAACAGGACCTATTTGTAATTATTTTTAAATTAAAATGGACCGCGGGTTAATTTCCAGAAAGCCCAGGGGCTCTTTAACAAAAAGGCCCGCGCTGACCGGTATGCGCCGGGTTGACTTGCGACGTGGCGCAACGTGGGCCGTAGGATTTTGATCGGGCGGCCCAGGACAGATCGGCTCGCCGGGGAAGATGACAGTGCGGCGGCGCCGCTCGGGCCGCGGCGAGAGCTCGCCGGAGTTGGGGCTATCTTGCGCTACAGGGCTCCAAACTCCTCGTGGTTTGGTCCTACGGTTTCAGGGGGAGTTGGCGAGTCGATCTAGGGGGATGATGACGTGGGTTGGCCGGACGGTGGTGCGCGGCGGAGTTGAACTCCGGTGAAGTGCGAGGAGTGTGTTTTGGAGTGCATCGGGGTCGGGTTTTGGGCTCTGGAGCGCCAGGGGGAGGTGGCTAATGCTTCTGTGGTGTACAAGTTGTGATTCGTGCGGTGAAGCGACCAGACGACGACGGCCGGCGGTCGGCCGACAACGGCGAACGCGGGGAACCCAGCTACGGTGTTCTAATGCTGAAATTGAGGACAGGGGTGGTCGTGTTACCTCCTGTGGAAGCTTCTGGCGAGCAGAATTGGCCGGAGATGGCTTGGGAGGCGGGAACGGCGGCGATCCCTCCGCGGCGGCGCTGTGGACGTCGGAGAGAATTAAGCCGCGATCGAGGCAGGAAAAGGAATGGGAGTTGCAAGGGGAGCTTCAGTACCTTCTGGCGATCCGATGGGTGGTGGTGGCCGGCCGGGAGGCACACCGGGGCAGCCTGGCGGCGTGCGGTGGCGCGGAGGGGCTCCGGCGACACGTGGGCCGGGCGATGCAGAGGCTCTGGTGGACTTGGCGTGTGCTGGGGAGGTTAAGGGAGGCTCGGTGAAGCTCGAGCGAGTTTTGTAGGGGCTTGGGGGTGGCTGAGGAGTCGGGAACGGGCTCGCCGTCGTTTAAGGAAGGTGAGCGGCGGCGGCGGGCTCGGTTTCCAAGCAGGGGAGCTGTTTCCTTTGGTGGAGTGCTCGGGAAAGGAAAGGGAGGGGGAGGGGAAGGTTCGGCGAAGGTGCGGGGTGGGTCCAGGGGCGTGGAGCGGGACCGAGTCGGCCGGAATCGCGGTGGCGATGGCGCGCCGGAAAAAGGAAGGTGCTGTCGGGCGGGAGGAAGGGGATGGTTCCGACCGGCGGGGTCCACCGGCCAGTGTCCGAGCGGCGGGCTCGGTGTGGAGGGGTGGCTGGGCTGGCGGATGGGCCGAGCGACGCGCTGAGCCGTGGGGCTGGTGTGGGCCGCGGAGAAAAGAAAAAGAGGGGAGGGGAGTTGGGCGGCGGGGTGTAGCTGGGCCGGAAAAAGGGAAGAGGAGAGGAGGTGGGCCGAACCGGGGAGAAAGAGGAGCGAGCCAAAGTGAACTTGAGAAAAAGTTCAGGGAGTGAAATCGGACTTTGGGCTTGAAAACTTTTCTAGAGCTCCAAACAAGGTGATTCAAATTTGAATTTAAATAAATTTAAATTCTTGTTTGAATCACAAGCAATACAAAAATAAATGCAGCAGCATGAATGCAACAATAAATGTTTCTATCACCTATATTTGATTTTAAATTTGTGAAAATTATTATTTAGCCTTTATAAAATAGGTGAATGCATTAAATAATTAATTAAATGCCAAAAATTTTAAATTGAGCATTTTTGGGTGTTACATTTCCATTACTTACACTTGTTGTATTTACTATTTTTGGGCAAAATCCCGGACGGGTAACAGATTGGAGTCAGGCTGATTATGCTGAGTTTCCGGAGGATTTGCCGTACTTCTGAGTTGGCGTTCTCCCAGTCAGAGTCCCTGTGGGATTGCGGCTACGCTTAGAGAGATGTATTAGTCTTCCGCTGACCATGTATTTCATTTATGCAAAACTCTGATGTAATCGCTACTTTATGACGAGAATTAAGCATTGTACTCTGATTTTTACCATATTTGTTCGCTATATGTGTATGTGGACTTCCTGGGCACACATATGGCCACATTCGGGTTTTGTGTAAATCCGGGTGTGACACTTTACCTTTTTTTTCTTTCAGATTATAGTATCATTAGATACTTTCTTTAGATTGCAATTGATATTTTCTTAGACTGCGTATCACATGATACTTTTACAAATTACAGTATTATATGATACCTTTTTTTCAATTGGAGTATCTCTTGATACTTTTTTCAGATGTATCAAATCATATTTACTTTTTTATTGTCGATTAATTGCCATGCGTTTATCAGGCCTACTACAAACATATACATTGAGCACTACCATATTTTTGGATCGCATAGTATATATCATATTTTCATTTTTCTAAACATACTTCTTTTGGAATCGTATATATATTGACTTCCTTTTTATGTACTTTTTTTTGGATAATATACTATCGTTTTATTCTTTCTCTAAACATACTTATAGACATACATGATATCATGTACTCCTAAAGATAAATTCTGATGCGCCGCCATGGCCCACATACTCCGTACTTCTAAGTACTCCCTCCGGTTCTATAAAAGTCGTTTAGGACAGCATTCAGCAAACCAAGAAGTGATTAATTAGGGTAGAGTTTTCCCTTTTTACCCTTATTAAATAGGGTGTCGAGTGTGCGAAAGTTTCAAATGCAGACTGGCTGGTATGGGGAGGTTCAATCCTAGACGTCGTGGCTCCTCCTAGCGCTTTTATTTTTTTGTTTTTCCCGAATTTTACATGGCGCCGGGCCGCTGGGAGTCCGGTGCGTCTTTTTTTTTGTTTTGGTTGCATGGCTCTGTGCTGACCACGCGTGGGCTGCATGGCGTGACTTTTTTTTGGTTTTGGTTGCATGGCGCGTCGTTTTTTTTTTGCCGCGCTGTGCGCGGAGTTGAAACCATTTTGCGAGGAAGGAGAACGAGCCGGAGGTGGACAATAACGACGCACGGCGTGCAAACGATGCGAAAAACTAAGCGACGCAATTAACGCTCCATGCGGCATGCGGCATGCAACCGTTCACGCAATTAACGCATGCATGCGGAGCGAGCCGTTGGGACCTGTTGCGGAAGGGCAAATAGGTCCAAAAAGCTGCTACATGCGGAGAACGACTTCTAATTAGCAAAACTTCTGTTTACACATGAGGACTTTTATTTGGGAACCGGATGGAGTATACTTCTAAAAGATATGTATAGACCTATATACCAAGATATGTATGCACGTATACACCGTCCGGCAAGTATACCCTTTTTTCCCTAAATGATCTGTATGCGCTGATGCACATATACACCGTCTGGCAAGTATGTGAGCATACCTTTTCCCCAAAAGATATGTATGTACGTATACCATGTTTTGCAAGTATGCTATGTCACACCCGGATTTACACAAAACCCGAATGTGGCCATATGTGTACCCAGGAAGTCCACAGACACATATAGCGAACAAATATGGTAAAAATCAGAGTACAATGCTTTATTAACCAACATAAAGTAGCGATTACATCAGAGTGCTTCATAAATGAAAACATGGACAGCGGAAGACTAATACATCTCTCTAAGCGTAGCCGCAATCCCACAGGGACTCTGACTGGGAGAACGCCAACTCAGAAGTACGGCAAATCCTCCGGAAACTCCAACTCATAGTTAGCCTGACTCCAATCTGTTACCCGTCCGGGATTTTGCCCAAAAATAGTAAATACAGCAAGTGTAAGTAACAGAATTACTTAGCAAGTATAGCACGGGGGATGAGGCAAAAGAGGCTTGACACTGGCTTAACTGCATTAGCACTTTTAGTTGGTTCATTTTAATCATAACTACTACATTAGATGAATCCCAGTTGTACCCCAAATTATTTAATGTAAGTCATCATTAAACAGTAATAAATATCATCTTCTAATCATAAAAGGATCCAGGCCGCTCGTGACCCTGAGCCGGGCTATCATGATAGATCGTACACTCTGCAGAGGTTTCGCCCTTTTCCCACCAGTCGCGTAAAAGTTCAAAGAACTTTGCACCCAACCACGCACATCAACACTTCCGAGGTGTGACTGCATAGGGACGCTACGAGGCTTTCACGAGACACCCTAACAAGACAGTAGCCGCTGGAGTACTACAAGGTGGTGAGAACCTAGGCACCGAGATGGACTGACCCTTAGGGCGCAACGTGAGGGGGTCAATGGCATCCACGCACCGGCAAATCATGCCAACAACAAAGTAAATGGTGCAACGTGCGGAGCTCCCCGCACTCACGGAGGCTCCCGACACGGGACTGGGTCTAACGGGACCTAGCCGACGGGGCTACCGTCCTCGGTGGAATCCGAAATCACCCTGTGCCTTGCCTCCTACAACGCCGTAGGCCACTCGGTAACCACTGCCAAGCTAGAGACGTACAAGCTACTCAACCAAGACCAGAGCCATTATAGTTCCGGTGGCGGCGACAGGCTCCCAGGTTGCCGCTTTTACGAACCAGTCCTTAGGGAGAGACACTGGGGCCAGGCAAAACACACAAGCCCCAGCTCCCTGATCCAAGTTGCTAAAAAGCAAGTTTTAATATTAAGGTTGAAGTGGACCATTAATACAAGTTAACAGTTGAGTAAAAGTGACAGTAGTTGCGCCTAGCAAAAATACTACCCATATGCAAAAACCCATAGGAATACAAGGACAGAGAAATAAATGCTAGGTACGACCTTAATGGTAAACAGAATTAGACACATGCGTATGTAAAGAACAGTGTATTAAAAGTGAGATAGGTAGCAAGGATTGTCCGTGCTATAACTTGCCTTCCTCGGAGTACGGCTGCTACTGCGAGTCCTGCTCCGGCACGTCCTCAACGTACTCGAAGTCCAACGCTACGGGCTCACCGACTGGACACGAACATCACGCACGCATTCCAAAACAATCATTACATGCAAACAAAATTAATCTATTAGAACAGTACACCAAACAGTGAAAACAGTACAAAACTAGGAGCTAGAAATAATCTACGCTTCGCTACGAACACATGAGCGCGAAAATCACGCAAATCGGAGCTAAAACGTGAAAGTTATAGCGTTTCTAAGGTTCGGGGGCTTGCTGGCAAAGTTTTAAAATTTCCAGGGGCCAAAACGAATAAAACAGGACCTATTTGTAATTATTTTTGAATTAAAATGGACCGTGGGTTAATTCGGGGAAAACAGAGGGGCTCTTTAGCTAAAGTACCAGCGCTGACCGGTACACGCGGTTTGACCGCGGGCGGGGAAGGAGCGTGGGTCGTCGGATCTCGATCCGACGGTCCGGATCAGCTCAAGCGAGGGCGACCGGCGGAAACAGGGGGGGCGCGGCGGCGCTGCGCTCGCGACGGCGGCGAACTCGCCGGAGTCTAGGCTATCTCGGGCTACACGCTACCAAATGAAACGCGGTTTGCTCCTATGGCACCAGGGAAGGACGGCGAACAATCTGGTGGGGTTCATGACGGGGTTAAGGTGGCGGTGGTGGCGCTCGACGACGGCCGGCGGTCGGCCATCTCCGGCGAGGGTGTCAGATGCGAGATTGAACAAGGGAGAGGGCAGGGAAAGGCTCTGGAGGTTGCTCACCGACTCCTGAAGCTTCTGGCGGGGTTGGATTGAGCGGAGCTGCACCGGAGGAGAGGGTTTGACGACGGTCGGCGAACTCGGGGCGGCGGCGGCGGTTCTACGCGGAGGAGCTCCTCCGGCAGCAATCCCGGCAACGAGAGCCGGTCCACGAGCTTTCACTCGTCGCAGTGAAGCTCGTGGCGGGCTCGGATTGCTCCAGCGGCCTGCGGAGGTGACGAATCGCGGCGGCGACAGAGCGACCGACGGCGGCGATGCTCGAGCTCGGGAGGCAGCGGCGCGAATCGTGGGGAAAAAGTGCTGGTCATTGAGGCTCAAGGGTACGAAGGGAAACTTATACAGGGCTCGGGGCCTAAGGATTCGAGGCGGGGTCGCAGGGGAAAGGAAAACCCGGCCGCGGCGGAGAAACCTTCCAAGCGGGGAAATCGCCTTCCAATCGTGGAGCGCGCGAGGAAAAGGAAGGGAGCGGTGTAAGGGGTTTCGCGGAAACCGCGCGAAGGGCCCACAGCCGCGGAGCGGACCGGGACGGCCGGCCGGATCGGCGAGAATCGCGCCGGAGGGGAGGGGCGCCCGGGCGGGAGGTAGAAGAAGGCGCCCTGACCCGTGGGACCCGCCTGGCAGAGAGAGAAGGGTGAGACGCGCTGCGCAGCTGGGCCGGGAGAAAGAGAAAAGAGGGAAAGGGCTGGGCCGCGCGGGAAAATGGGCCGGGATAGAAAGAATTGGGCCGGGAAAAGAAAAGGAGAAGAAGAGTTGGGCCAGGCCGGGAAGAAAGGAAAGGGAGCAAAGTTGGACTTGAGAAAGAGTTTAGGGGGTAAAAGCGAACTATGGGCCTAACAACTTTTCTAGAGCTCCAAACAAAGTGATTCAAATTTGAATTTAAATATATTTAAATTCTCGTTTGAATCACAAGCAATACAAAAATAAATGCAGCAGCATGAATGCAACAATAAATGTTTCTATTACTTATATTTGATTTTAATTTTTAGAAAATTATTATTTAACCTTTATAAAATAGGTGGAAGCATTAAATAATTAATTAATTGCCAAATTTTTTTTTTAAATTTGAGTATTTTGGGTGTTACAAACCTACCCCCCTTAAGGTGAATCTCGTCCTCGAGATTCGGATGTAGAAGCGAAGAGCTGTGGGTACTCGGACTTGAGATCTTCTTCCCGCTCCCAAGTCGCTTCATCTGTTGAATGCCGGCTCCACTGCACTTTGCACATCCGAATGGTCTTGTTCCTCAGCACTCTTTCTGACTACCTCCAGGATTCTGATCGAATACTCCTCATATGTGAGGTCCTCCTGAACATTCAACTCCTCAATCGGGATCTGCTCTTTTGGCACCCGCAAGCACTTCTTCAACTGGGACACATGGAACACATCGTGTACTCCGGCCAGTCTCTCAGGTAGATCTAGCCGATATGCCACTTCGCCCATCCGTTCCTGTATCCTGAACGGTCCAATATAACGAGGTGCCAACTTGCCCTTGACATTGAACCGCTTTACACCTCTCATGGGTGACACCTTCAGGTACACAAAATCATCAACTCTGAAGCTGAGGTCCCTCCGTCTGACATCGGCATAACTCTTCTGTCTGGACTGGGCCACCTTCAGGTTCTCTCTGATCACCTGCACCTGCCGCTCTGCATCTCTGAGTATCTCCGGACCAAAGACCTGACTCTCTCCAGTCTGATTCCAGAACAATGGGGTCCGGCACTTCCTGCCATACAATGCCTCGAACGGTGCCATCTGCAGACTCTTCTGGTAGCTGTTATTGTAGGAGAACTCTGCATACGGCAAACTCTTATCCCAGCTGACTCCATACTGCAATGCACAAGCCCTCAGCATGTCCTCTAGTATTTGATTGGTCCGCTCTGTCTGACCGTCTGTCTGTGGGTGATAAGCTGAGCTGAAGTGCAGCTTCGTGTCCATGGACTCATGTAACTTCCGCCAGAAGTGTGAAGTGAACTGAGTACCACGATCTGACACAATCTTCTTCGGCACCCCGTGCAAGCACACAATCCGCTCCATGTACAACTCTGCTAGTCTGGCGCCTGTGTAGGTGGTCTTCACTGGCAGAAAGTGGGCCACCTTGGTCAGACGATCAACAATCACCCAAATGGAGTCGAATCCTCTCTGTGTGCGGGGCAGACCAGTGATGAAGTCCATGCCAACTTCTTCCCATTTCCACTCCGGGATCTTCAACGGCTGAAGCAATCCAGCTGGCCTCTGATGTTCTGCCTTGACTCGCTGACAAGTGTCGCACAATGCCACGTGAGTCGCCAAATCACGCTTCAGCCCATACCACCAGAATCTCTCCTTGATGTCCTGATACATCTTAGTGCTGCCCGGGTGGATCGAATAAGCTGAGTCATGTGCCTCTCTCAGAATCACCTCTCTGATCTGCGCTATGTCTGGCACACATATCCTCTTTCCATGCCATAGAGTTCCCTGATCATCAACTCGGAACCCAGAGGCCTTTCCCAATGCAACATTCCCCACAAGCTCTCTGATCTTCTCATCCTGCAGCTGACCTCTCCGGATCTCCTGCTCGAGTGTGGGCTCTACTGCCATCTCGGTGATGCTGGTGACGAATCCTAGACTCATCCTCTCAAACTCTCGGCTGAGCTCCTCAGGCAAACAGTGTCCAGTGGTCCTGTTCACATAACTCCTCCTGCTCAGAGCATCTGCCACCAAGTTGGCCTTCCCTGGGTGATAGTGAATCTCCAGATCATAATCCTTGATCAGCTCCAACCATCTGCGCTGTCTCATGTTCAGATCTGACTGAGTGAAGACATACTTGAGGCTCTTATGATCAGTGTAGATGTCACATCTGTGTCCAATCAAGTAATGTCTCCAGATCTTCAGAGCATGAACCATAGCTGCCAACTCCAAGTCGTGCGTCGGATAGTTCTGCTCATGCTTCCTCAGCTGCCTGGACGCATAAGACACGACTCTGCCCTCCTGCATAAGGACGCAACCCAGTCCTAGACGGGATGCATCGTAGTAGATGGAGAAACTCTTAGCCAAATCTGGCAATACTAGCACTGGGGCTGTAGTCAACCTCTTCTTCAACTCTTCGAAGCTGACCTGGCACGCCTCTGTCCACACAAACGGGGCATTCTTCTCTAGCAAGGCAGTCAGCGGCTTGGCAATCCTGGAGAATCCTTCAATGAACCGTCTGTAATAACCGGCCATCCCAAGGAAACTCCTGATCTCGCTCACATCCCGTGGCGGATTCCAGCTCAACACATCGCTGACTTTCTTCGGATCAACTGCCACTCCTCCATTGGACAACACGTGTCCCAGAAATGCCACTTCCTTCAGCCAGAACTCACACTTGCTCAGCTTGGCATACAACTGATGTTCCCGGAGTCTCTGCAGCACCAATCTCAAATGTTCTTCATGTTCCTCTTCAGTCTTGGAGAAGATCAGAATGTCATCAATAAATACCACCACGAACTTGTCCAGATAATCCATGAACACGCTGTTCATCAAGTACATGAAGTATGCAGGAGCGTTGGTCAATCCAAAAGACATGACCAAGAACTCATACAACCCGTACCGAGTAGTGAAAGCGGTCTTAGGAATATCCGACTGTCGGATCCTCATCTGATAATAACCCGACCGGAGATCTATCTTGGAGAACACCCAAGCTCCTCTCAACTGATCGAACAGATCATCAATCCTCGACAGCGGGTACTTGTTCTTGATGGTTACTTCATTGAGGGCTCGATAGTCCACACACAACCTCTGCGAACCATCCTTCTTGTCGACGAACAATACCGGTGCTCCCCATGGCGAAGCACTCGGACGAATGTACCCCTTGGCCAACAACTCGTCCAACTCCTTCTTGAGCTGCTCCAGCTCCTTCGCTCCCATCCTATACGGCCTCTTGGCTATAGGTGCAGTGCCAGGTTTTAGTTCAATAACGAATTCAACATCTCGTTCTGGAGGCATACCTCGCAACTCGTCAGGGAACACATCCGGGAACTGGCTCACCACCCTGATATCTTCAATCAATGTCCCTTCAGCTTGATTTGCTTGGCCTTGCTCTGAAGAACTGGCTGCCTGGTACTCCACCTTGTCACCGGACTCTGCCGTCAGCTGGATGGTCCTCGTAGCACACCTGATCACTGCATCATATCTGGTCATCCAGCTCATACCCAAGAACAAATCAAATCCAAGGGTCTCCAGGACTATCGGGCGTGCCTCGAAATCTACCCCCCTTATGGTGAGGGTGATACTGGGGCAACGTAAAGTGGCGCGCTGCTCTCCGCCTGGTGAGCTTACTAACATAGCATTCCTCATAGGCAACAATGCTACTAGGTTATTTTTTACAAAAGCAGCGGAAATGAAAGCATGCGAAGCTCCAGAATCAAATAAAACAGTGGCGGGGGTCGAATTGACGAGGAACGTACCCACGACCACATCAGTAGAGGCCTCAGCTGTCTCTGCACCGATGTGGTTGAGCTTGCCCCGAACCGGAGTCTGCGGTGCACGACCTCCCTGCTGCTGACCCTGCGGCTGCACGACTCTCTGTGCGCTGCTCTGACCAGGAACACCCTGAACTCTGCGAGGACAAGCATTGGCATAATGCCCCGGCTCATCACAGTGGAAACACCTCTGTCCTGTCACTGCGGGACTGACTGGACCCGGACGCTGAACTGGTCTGGGTGGCACCTGGGGACGCTGAGCTGGACCCATCTGTGGCTGACCCTGAGGACGCTGCTGCTGTGGCGCCCGAGGAAACTGAGGACGCTGCTGCTGGTACTGGCCACGACTGAGCAACCCAGACTAGCCCTGGAAGCGCTGCTGGCCTCCCACCTGCTGACTCTGGGGAGGTGTGAAGCGTGGACGACTGCTGCTGCCCACCTGCTGTCCCTGGAGCTTCCTCTTCTTGTCCTCCATCTCACGGCGCTTGTGCTCCAACATCAGCGCGCCGTCCACCAGCTCGTGAAAGGTCGGGAACTTGGTGCACATCAGCTGGTACTGGGGAGCATCCTGCAGACCATCACGGAACCTGGCCTGCTTCTTCTGATCGGTGGCCACGTCCTCTGGAGCGTAACGGGCCAACGAGACGAACCTGTCACGATAAGCCGTGACACTCATCCCTTCCTGCTTCAGAGCCAGGAACTCCTTCTTCTTCAGGACCATCAAAGCCTCCAGCACGTGGTGTGCACGAAAGCTGCTGCAGAACTGCTGCCAGGTGATCTGAGTACCGGCCGGGCGTGAAGACTGGTATGAATCCCACCAATCCAACGCCGGTCCCTGAAGCTGCCCTCCGGCGTAGAGTACCTTCTCCCTGTCATCGCACTGGGCAATGTCCAACTGCCTCTCAACTGCCTTGAGCCAGTCATCTGCCTCAAGGGGATCACTGGCCTTGCTGAAGGTCGGCGGACGTCCCTTCAGAAACTCGCCCCTCTTGTCTCTGGGCGGTGCAACTGCCTGGGGGTGATGTTGGTTCTGCTGGATCAGCCTCATAGTCTCCGCCATCTGCTGCATCATCTGAACTTGAGCATACATCAGCTGCTCAATGGTGGGGATCTGACGGTTCGGATCGATGTTCGGGGGCGGGTTCTGGTGCGGAGGCTGTCCGCCCGCATTGCCCCCGGGGTGAGCCATCTATAATCACAGAGGTTAGATATCAGAGGATTAGTACGAGAGAAAAAAAAATATATAAACCCCTGCTATCTAAACAATAAAGTCCTTAAGCCTTATACCTATATCTAGATGGTTGCAGACAGGTGTCTACGCCCATCACAATCATTACAAAGAACCAAATCAAACATAAGCATAATAACAATAAATACAAGCAGGTAAAGGCATAAACTCACACAAGACTCGATTGTTAGATTTTTAAAATTTTCTTAAAACAAGAGGGTCTCCTAGTAATTTGTCAACCGTACTATCGAGGCTGCGTTCCTACAGTCAGCACGGCTCTGATACCAATCTGTCACACCCGGATTTACACGAAACCCGAATGTGGCCATATGTGTGCCCAGGAAGTCCACAGACACATATAGCGAACAAATATGGTAAAAATCAGAGTACAATGCTTCATTATTCAACATAGAGTAGCGATTACATCAGAGTTTTGCATAAATGAAATACATGGACAGCGGAAGACTAATAAACTCTCTCTAAGTGTAGCCGCAATCCCACGGGGACTATGACTGGGAGAACGCCAACTCAGAAGTACGGCAGATCCTCCGGAAACTCCACAGCATAATCAGCCTGACTCCAATCTGTTACCCGTCCGGGATTTTGCCCAAAATGATAATAAATAGCAAGTGTAAGTAACAAAATTACTTAGCAAGTATAGCACGGGGGATGAGGCAAAGAAGGCTTGACACTGGCTTAACTGCATTAGCACTTTTAGTTGGTTCGTTTTAACCATAATTACTACTTTAGATGAATCCCAGTTGTATCCCAAATTATTTAATGTAAGTCAACAATAAGCAGTAATAAATATCATCTTCTAATCATAATAGATCGTACACTCTGCAGAGGTTTCGCCCTTTTCCCACCAGTCGCGTAAAAGTTCAGAAGAACTTTGCACCCAACCACGCACATCAACACTTCCGAGGTGTGACTGCATAGGGACGCTACGAGGCTTTCACAAGACACCCCAACAAGTCAGTAGCCGCTGGAGTACTATACGGCGGTGAAAACTTAGGCACCGAGATTGACTGACCCTCAGGGCGCAACGTGAGGGGGTCAATGGCGTCCAGGCGCCGGCAAATCATGCCAACAAAAGTAAATGGCGCAACGTGCGGAGCTCCCGCACTCACGGGGGCTCCCAACACGGGACTGGGTCTAACGTGACCTAGCCGACGGGGCTACCGTCCTCGGTGGAATCGGAGAACACCCAGCACCGTACCTCCCACAACGCCGTAGGCCACTCGGTAACCACTGCCAAGCTAGAGACGTACAAGCTACTCAACCAAGACCAGAGCCATTATAGTTCCGGTGGCGGCGACAGGCTCCCAGGTTGCCGCTTTTACGAACCAGTCCTTAGGGAGAGACACTGGGGCCAGGCAAAACACACAAGCCCCAGCTCCCTGATCCTAGTTGCTAAAAAGCAAGTTTTAACATTAAGATTGAAGTGGACCATTAAGTCAATATTAACAATTAAGTACAAGTGACAGTAGTTGCGCCTAGCAAAATACTACCCATATGCAAAAACCCATAGGAGTACAAGGACAGGGAAAGTAAATGCTAGGTACAACCTTAATGGTAAACAACATTAGACACATGCGTATGTAATGAACATTGTATTAAAAGTGAGATAGGTAGCAAGGATTGTCCGTTACTAATCCATGTTACTAAAAAGCAAGTTTTAATCATGAGAGTTGAAGTGGACCATTAAGTCAATATTAACAATTAAGTAAAGGTGACAGTAGTTGCGCCTAGCAAGATACTACCCATATGCAAAAACCCATAGGAATACAAGGACGGGGAAATAAATGCTAGGAATAACCTTAATGGTAAACAATATTAGACACATGCGTATGTAATGGACAGTGTATTAAAAGTGAGATAGGTAGCAAGGATTGTCCGTGCTATAACTTGCCTCAAATCAATATACTCGCACTCATAGTCTTCATCTCTCGATCTTCAAGCTCTTCTCTTTGATGTTACTCGAAGCGTGTTCCTACTGGTCGCAGCAATCATCGAGCACAACAAGCAACTAAACAAGCAAACAAACAATATACAGCTAAGAACAATACACCAATCAAATGAAAGCTTTAAAAGAGAGCGCTAAAGGATAGGGCTTGGTTCGATGGTTACGTGAGCACAAGAATTGCTGAGAACTGAGTTACGGTTGAAAAGGTACAACTATCGGAAGATTTGGTGATTAAACAAATAAAACTATATGCTGGATATATTTTAATTAAATAAAATAATATGTGAAGGTTATTTCAGAGAAACACCTTATGTTATAATTAATTAAAATTTATTTTTGAATTTATAAAATCAAGGTGGAACCTAATCACATTTTATTTATAATGGTTTATGTATAGATTATACCAAATTAAACATTAATTTAAAATAGAACGTGTGAGCATCTAATCGAATAACTTTATGAACCGTGTTGCACTAATCAATATTAGGATAGAAACACATTTATGTTAATATTAATCAATGTTAACATTTATTTATGAAAAGTCGGAGGTTGACTCTAAATTGCTTTTAATTAGAAAGAGTTAGTTAAGTAATCATTAATCAAATTAACCGCACAAGAACCGAGGTGAAACTTAATTATATTTTATTCAGAAATAAATTGAATAATTTATTAATTAATTTTAACATTTAATATAAAGCCGAGTATAAACCTTAAGTGGATTTTAATTAGAAAACACATTTAAATAATCTTTAGTCAAATTAATATTGAATAAAATTCAAAAACAAATTAGATGTCAATTAACAGTACTAACAAGTAGTTTAAGTTGATATGAATCTAATGTAACGAAAACGGATTAATTCGGAGCTAAAACGTGGATTTTATGGGCTAAACAAGATTGCAGGGGGTTTTCTGTAAAATGTGCGAGACACAAGGAATAGGCTAAAGGTTATAGGATTCCTCAGGGGCTTAGATGCAAAATTTCCATCTTCCTCCTCTCGACACACAGGCAGGGGAGCTCGTCGGCATCGGGCGACTTGGCTCGATGGCGGGTGGGGTGGTTAGGGCGGCTGAGAGTAGCGCATGGGGGAGAGGAGGCATAAGGGAACTCGTTGGAGGACTCACCGACGACGGGGGACACGCGGAGGTGGCCGGAATTTGGAGTCCGGCGGAGGTAATGGCAGGCGGCGGTGCCTTCACGTAGACGGGGAGCTCCGGCAGCGAGAGGGCTTTGGCAACTGGCGGTGGAGCTTCGGCTCGACTCGGGGAAGCTCTCGGCGGTGACCTCCTTCGCTGGCGGCGACTGTGGCGGCCGGCCCCCGTAGGCCATGACCGGCGGCGACAGCTACTCGTGGAGGAGCACTTTTGGCAGAGAGACGTCGACGAAGAAAGGCGGGGAAGGTGCGGCTCATCAAGGAGGGGCTCGTGGTGGCCTCAATTCGAACCGGCGACCAGCGGAGACCGTGGAATGGTGGCAATGGCGGCCGGCAGTGCTCGGCACAGAGGGGAGAGGGCGGCGGCGCTCGTGAGGCGAGGAGGAGAGCGGCGGTGGTGGGATGACGCTGGGAGGCGGCGGGCGGCTGCTTAAGTAGGCCAAGGGAGGGGCAGGGAGAGCTCGGGTGGCAAGGCGGAAGTCACGGCGGCGGAAATCTCGGCGGCGGTGGCGCTTGCCGCGGGGGCGGGGGAGCGGGGCGCGCTGATCCGTGGCTGGGCCGAGGTGGCTTGTTGGGCCAGGAGAGAATGGGCCGGGGCGGCTGCGCGGTTGGTGCGGTGTTGTGGGCTGGGCTGGGCTGGCGCGGGAGCGGGAAGGGAGCAGGCCGGCGCGGGCGAAGCAGGCCGCTGGGCCGGGCCGCAAGCGGAGCAGGGGGGCTGGGCCGCTGCGCAGGAGGAGAGAAGGAGGAGAAAAATCGGCCGGGGAAAACAATTCAGGGAGGAAAATCAAACTCGGGCTGCTGCAACTTTTCTAGAGCTCCAAACAATGCAAATCAAATTCGAATTTAAATAAATTTAAACTCTCATTTGAACCACAGGAAATACAAAACTCAATGCAGCAGCATGAATGCAACACACTCAAAATTTAAACCTATATTGATTTAATTTAATTTAGAAAAACAATTTTTTCCTTTACTAAATTCCCTGTAAATTTTATAAAGCTTGAAAAATTTTAGAAAATTGAGAAAAATATTGTATTAATTGCGTTGAAAATTCACATCCCAAAATCCGAAAATTTTGGGGTGTGACAAACTACCCCCCTTAAACTCAATCTCGTCCCGAGATTCGCAAGGAATAGGAGCAAGGAGGAGGCGAAACAAAAAGATTCTCTAAACAGAGATCTTCTAGAGTTGGATCACCATGGTTCTTCATTTTCTGTGTTGATATAGTTGCGAAGCTTGTACTCCAAAATCTTCTTTAGTTTCGTTTCTTCATTACGATGATCGTCTTCTGTCTTTCTTCTTGGTGTTCTTCACTTGATTTACGTGAATAGATAGCAAGAAAAACAAGGAGGTACGGGGAAAATAGAGGGAGCCCAACTACACAATCATTACAAAGATCCAAATCAATCAAAGGCACAAGGACAGGCATTACAAACACACTCAACCAAGGTTAGACACACAAGCCTAAAAAGCGACTCTAAACGTTGTCAATAATGTTAAGGGAATCCTCCTATGCAAGGTTATCACTTCGGTCTCCTTCACCTTGCAAACTCGTCTTGAGTGGTGTCCAACTTCTTGGTTGTAGTGGCACTGAGGGTGACATCGTCATGTACTCTGAAGTCGTTCGGCTTGAACTTCTTGTAGCAGGCGGACGGTATCTTCGTTCTTCAAGTGACTTGCAAATGCATCGGGATGATACAGACAATCTAAGTGTTATAGGATAAATGAAAAGTCGAGAGGACACTTTGAGATCGAAAGCCAAGGAATGAATCCAAAGTGACAATACTTGAAGAACGAGGAGGAGAGAAGTGGAAATGGTATCAAGGAACAACTGAGTAAACAAGGAGACTCACAATAGTAATAGAAGGTAAGCGATCAAGATTAAGCAACAAGGAGGAGTTAAATAGACAAGAATTGGAAATTAGCAATTTATCAAGCCAAGGTGGAGGTAAATAATCAGAAGTCAAGGGTGAGAAGTAAATTATCAAGGAGAGGGTAAAACATCCAAGGACATAATGACCAAAGAGAAATTGTCAAGGAGGGCAAGTGCTCAAGGATAGCACTTTTTATGAATCAAAATCTCAAGGATAGAGAAAGCAAGGGTTATATGAATCTTTAATGGATGGCTAGTACTATCTAGGCTGCGTTCCTACAGTCAGCACAGCTCTGATACCAATCTGTCACACCCGGATTTACACAAAACCCGAATGTGGCCATATGTGTGCCCAGGAAGTCCACAGACACATATAGCGAACAAATATGGTAATAATCAGAGTACAATGCTTTATTCTCATCATAAAGTAGCGTTTACATCAGAGTTTTGCATAAATGAAAATACATGGACAGCGGAAGACTAATAAACTCTCTCTAAGTGTAGCCGCAATCCCACGGGGACTCTGACTGGGAGAACGCGAACTCAGAAGTACGGCAAATCCTCTAGAAACTCCACAACATAATCAGCCTGACTCCAATCTGTTATCCGTCCGGGATTTTGCCCAAAAATAGTAATAACAGCAAGTGTAAGTAATGGAAATTACTTAGCAAGTATAGCACGGGTTATGAAGGCTCAAAAAGGCTAGACTCGGCTTAACTGCATTACCACTTTTAGTTGGTTCGTTTTATCATTGTCCAAGTTACTACATGTGATTGAATACCCGGTTGCAACCCAATTAATAAGGTGTAAGTGTCATTAAGCAATAATAAACATCAAGTTCTAATCAAAAAGGATCCAGGCCGCTCATGACCCTGAGCAAGGCTATCATGATAGATCGTACACTCTGCAGAGGTTTCGCCCTTTACCCACCAGTCGCGTAAAAGTTCAAAGGAACTTTGCACCCAACCACGCACATCAACACTTCCGAGGTGTGACTGCATAGGGACGCTACGAGGCTTTCACAAGACACCCTAACAAGTCAGTAGCCGCTGGAGTACTATACGGCGGTGAAAACTTAGGCACCGAGATTGACTGACCCTCAGGGCGCAACGTGAGGGGGTCAATGGCGTCCACGCGCCGGCAAATCATGCCAACAAAAATAAATGGAACAACGTGCGGAGCTCCCGCACTCACGGGGGCTCCCAACACGGGACTGGGTCTAACGGGACCTAGCCGACGGGGCTACCGTCCTCGGTGGAATCGGAGAACACCCAGCACCGTACCTCCCACAACGCCGTTGGCCCCTCGGTAACCACTGCCAAGCTAGAGACGTACAAGCTACTTGACCAAGACCAGAGCCATTATAGTTCCGGCGGTGGCGACAGGCTCCTGGGTTGCCGCTTTAAGAACCGGTCCTTAGAGGGAGACACTAGAGCAAAGCACACAGCACATGCTCTCGCTCCCTAATCCATGTTACTAAAAAGCAAGTATTAATCATGAGAGTTGAAGTGGACCATTAAGTCAATATTAACAATTAAGTAAAGGTGACAGTAGTTGCGCCTAGCAAGATACTACCCATATGCAAAAACCCATAGGGATACAAGGACGGGGAAATAAATGCTAGGAATAACCTTAATGGTAAACAATATTAGACACATGCGTATGTAATGGACAGTGTATTAAAAGTGAGATAGGTAGCAAGGATTGTCCGTGCTATAACTTGCCTCAAATCAATATACTCGCACTCATAGTCTTCATCTCTCGATCTTCAAGCTCTTCTCTTTGATGTTACTCGAAGCGTTTTCCTACTGGTCGCAGCAATCATCGAGCACAACAAGCAACTAAACAAGCAAACAAACAATATACAGCTAAGAACAATACACCAATCAAATGAAAGCTTTAAAAGAGAGCGCTAAAGGATAGGGCTTGGTTCGATGGTTACGTGAGCACAAGAATTGCTGAGAACTGAGTTACGGTTGAAAAGGTACAACTATCGGAAGATTTGGTGATTAAACAAATAAAACTATATGCTGGATATATTTTAATTAAATAAAATAATATGTGAAGGTTATTTCAGAGAAACACCTTATGTTATAATTAATTAAAATTTATTTTTGAATTTATAAAATCAAGGTGGAATCTAATCACATTTTATTTATAATGGTTTATGTATAGATTATACCAAATTAAACATTAATTTAAAATAGAACATGTGAGCATCTAATCGAATAACTTTATGAACCGTGTTGCACTAATCAATATTAGGATAGAAACACATTTATGTTAATATTAATCAATGTTAACATTTATTTATGAAAAGTCGGAGGTTGACTCTAAATTGCTTTTAATTAGAAAGAGTTAGTTAAGTAATCATTAATCAAATTAACCGCACAAGAACCGAGGTGAAACTTAATTATATTTTATTCAGAAATAAATTGAATAATTTATTAATTAATTTTAACATTTAATATAAAGCCGAGTATAAACCTTAAGTGGATTTTAATTAGAAAACACATTTAAATAATCTTTAGTCAAATTAATATTGAATAAAATTCAAAAACAAATTAGATGTCAATTAACAGTACTAACAAGTAGTTTAAGTTGATATGAATCTAATGTAACGAAAACGGATTAATTCGGAGCTAAAACGTGGATTTTATGGGCTAAACAAGATTGCATGGGGTTTTCTGTAAAATGTGCGAGACACAAGGAATAGGCTAAAGGTTATAGGATTCCTCAGGGGTTTAGATGCAAAATTTCCATCTTCCTCCTCTCGACACACAGGCAAGGGAGCTCGTCAGCGTCGGGCGACTTGGCTCGATGGCGGGTGGGGTGGTTAGGGCGGCTGAGAGTAGCGCATGGGGGAGAGGAGGCATAAGGAAACTCGTTGGAGGACTCACCGACGACGGGGGACACGCGGAGGTGGCCGGAATTTGGAGTCCGGCGGAGGTAATGGCCGGCGGCGGCGCCTTCACGTAGACGGGGAGCTCCGGCAGCGAGAGGGCTTTGGCAACTGGCGGTGGAGCTTCGGCTCGACTCGGGGAAGCTCTCGGCGGTGACCTCCTTCGCTGGCGGCGACTGTGGCGGCCGGCCCCCGTAGGCCATGACCGGCGGCGACAGCTACTCGTGGAGGAGCACTTTTGGCGGAGAGACGTCGACGAAGAAAGGCGGGGAAGGTGCGGCTCATCAAGGAGGGGCTCGTGGTGGCCTCAATTCGAACCGGCGACCAGCGGAGACCGTGGAATGGTGGCAATGGCGGCCGGCGGTGCTCGGCACAGAGGGGAGAGGGCGGCGGCGCTCGTGAGGCGAGGAGGAGAGCGGCGGTGGTGGGATGACGCTGGGAGGCGGCGGGCGGCTGCTTAAGTAGGCCAAGGGAGGGGCAGGGAGAGCTCGGGTGGCAAGGCGGAAGTCACGGCGGCGGAAATCTCGGCGGCGGTGGCGCTTGCCGCGGGGGCGGGGGAGCGGGGCGCGCTGATCCGTGGCTGGGCCGAGGTGGCTTGTTGGGCCAGGAGAGAATGGGCCGGGGCGGCTGCGCGGTTGGTGCGGTGTTGTGGGCTGGGCTGGGCTGGCGCGGGAGCGGGAAGGGAGCAGGCCGGCGCGGGCGAAGCAGGCCGCTGGGCCGGGCCACAAGCGGAGCAGGGGGGCTGGGCCGCTGCGCAGGAGGAGAGAAGGAGGAGAAAAATCGGCCGGGGAAAACAATTCAGGGAGGAAAATCAAACTCGGGCTGCTGCAACTTTTCTAGAGCTCCAAACAATGCAAATCAAATTCGAATTTAAATAAATTTAAACTCTCATTTGAACCACAGGAAATACAAAACTCAATGCAGCAGCATGAATGCAACACTCTCAAAATTTAAACCTATATTGATTTAATTTAATTTAGAAAAACAATTTTTTCCTTTACTAAATTCCCTGTAAATTTTATAAAGCTTGAAAAATTTTAGAAAATTGAGAAAAATATTGTATTAATTGCGTTGAAAATTCACATCCCAAAATCCGAAAATTTTGGGGTGTGACAAACTACCCCCCTTAAACTCAATCTCGTCCCGAGATTCGCAAGGAATAGGAGCAAGGAGGAGGCGAAACAAAAAGATTCTCTAAACAGAGATCTTCTAGAGTTGGATCACCATGGTTCTTCATTTTCTGTGTTGATATAGTTGCGAAGCTTGTACTCCAAAATCTTCTTTAGTTTCGTTTCTTCATTACGATGATCGTCTTCTGTCTTTCTTCTTGGTGTTCTTCACTTGATTTACGTGAATAGATAGCAAGAAAAACAAGGAGGTACGGGGAAAATAGAGGGAGCCCAACTACACAATCATTACAAAGATCCAAATCAATCAAAGGCACAAGGACAGGCATTACAAACACACTCAACCAAGGTTAGACACACAAGCCTAAAAAGCGACTCTAAACGTTGTCAATAATGTTAAGGGAATCCTCCTATGCAAGGTTATCACTTCGGTCTCCTTCACCTTGCAAACTCGTCTTGAGTGGTGTCCAACTTCTTGGTTGTAGTGGCACTGAGGGTGACATCGTCATGGACTCTGAAGTCGTTCGGCTTGAACTTCTTGTAGCAGGCGGACGGTATCTTCGTTCTTCAAGTGACTTGCAAATGCATCGGGACGATACAGACAATCTAAGTGTTATAGGATAAAGGAAAAGTCGAGAGGACACTTTGAGATCGAAAGCCAAGGAATGAATCCAAAGTGACAATACTTGAAGAACGAGGAGGAGAGAAGTGGAAATGGTATCAAGGAACAACTAAGTAAACAAGGAGACTCACAATAGTAATAGAAGGTAAGCGATCAAGATTAAGCAACAAGGAGGAGTTAAATAGACAAGAATTGAAAATTAGCAATTTATCAAGCAGAGGTGGAGGTAAATAATCAGAAGTCAAGGGTGAGAAGTAAATTATCAAGGAGAGGGTAAAACATCCAAGGACATAATGACCAAAGAGAAATTGTCAAGGAGGGCAAGTGCTCAAGGATAGCACTTTTTATGAATCAAAATCTCAAGGATAGAGAAAGCAAGGGTTATATGAATCTTTAATGGATGGCTAGTACTATCTAGGCTGCGTTCCTACAGTCAGCACAGCTCTGATACCAATCTGTCACACCCGGATTTACACAAAACCCGAATGTGGCCATATGTGTGCCCAGGAAGTCCACAGACACATATAGCGAACAAATATGGTAATAATCAGAGTACAATGCTTTATTCTCATCATAAAGTAGCATTTACATCAGAGTTTTGCATAAATGAAAATACATGGACAGCGGAAGACTAATAAACTCTCTCTAAGTGTAGCCGTAATCCCACGGGGACTCTGACTGGGAGAACGCGAACTGAGAAGTACGGCAAATCCTCTAGAAACTCCACAACATAATCAGCCTGACTCCAATCTGTTACCCGTCCGGGATTTTGCCCAAAAATAGTAATAACAGCAAGTGTAAGTAATGGAAATTACTTAGCAAGTATAGCACGGGTTATGAAGGCTCAAAAAGGCTAGACTCGGCTTAACTGCATTACCACTTTTAGTTGGTTCGTTTTATCATTGTCCAAGTTACTACATGTGATTGAATACCCGGTTGCAACCCAATTAATAAGGTGTAAGTGTCATTAAGCAATAATAAACATCAAGTTCTAATCAAAAAGGATCCAGGCCGCTCATGACCCTGAGCAAGGCTATCATGATAGATCGTACACTCTGCAGAGGTTTCGCCCTTTACCCACCAGTCGCGTAAAAGTTCAAAGGAACTTTGCACCCAACCACGCACATCAACACTTCCGAGGTGTGACTGCATAGGGACGCTACGAGGCTTTCACAAGACACCCTAACAAGTCAGTAGCCGCTGGAGTACTATACGGCGGTGAAAACTTAGGCACCGAGATTGACTGACCCTCAGGGCGCAACGTGAGGGGGTCAATGGCGTCCACGCGCCGGCAAATCATGCCAACAAAAATAAATGGAACAACGTGCGGAGCTCCCGCACTCACGGGGGCTCCCAACACGGGACTGGGTCTAACGGGACCTAGCCGACGGGGCTACCGTCCTCGGTGGAATCGGAGAACACCCAGCACCGTACCTCCCACAACGCCGTTGGCCCCTCGGTAACCACTGCCAAGCTAGAGACGTACAAGCTACTTGACCAAGACCAGAGCCATTATAGTTCCGGTGGTGGCGACAGGCTCCTGGGTTGCCGCTTTAAGAACCGGTCCTTAGAGGGAGACACTAGAGCAAAGCACACAGCACATGCTCTCGCTCCCTAATCCATGTTACTAAAAAGCAAGTATTAATCATGAGAGTTGAAGTGGACCATTAAGTCAATATTAACAATTAAGTAAAGGTGACAGTAGTTGCGCCTAGCAAGATACTACCCATATGCAAAAACCCATAGGAATACAAGGACGGGGAAATAAATGCTAGGAATAACCTTAATGGTAAACAATATTAGACACATGCGTATGTAATGGACAGTGTATTAAAAGTGAGATAGGTAGCAAGGATTGTCCGTGCTATAACTTGCCTCAAATCAATATACTCGCACTCATAGTCTTCATCTCTCGATCTTCAAGCTCTTCTCTTTGATGTTACTCGAAGCGTGTTCCTACTGGTCGCAGCAATCATCGAGCACAACAAGCAACTAAACAAGCAAACAAACAATATACAGCTAAGAACAATACACCAATCAAATGAAAGCTTTAAAAGAGAGCGCTAAAGGATAGGGCTTGGTTCGATGGTTACGTGAGCACAAGAATTGCTGAGAACTGAGTTACGGTTGAAAAGGTACAACTATCGGAAGATTTGGTGATTAAACAAATAAAACTATATGCTGGATATATTTTAATTAAATAAAATAATATGTGAAGGTTATTTCAGAGAAACACCTTATGTTATAATTAATTAAAATTTATTTTTGAATTTATAAAATCAAGGTGGAACCTAATCACATTTTATTTATAATGGTTTATGTATAGATTATACCAAATTAAACATTAATTTAAAATAGAACGTGTGAGCATCTAATCGAATAACTTTATGAACCGTGTTGCACTAATCAATATTAGGATAGAAACACATTTATGTTAATATTAATCAATGTTAACATTTATTTATGAAAAGTCGGAGGTTGACTCTAAATTGCTTTTAATTAGAAAGAGTTAGTTAAGTAATCATTAATCAAATTAACCGCACAAGAACCGAGGTGAAACTTAATTATATTTTATTCAGAAATAAATTGAATAATTTATTAATTAATTTTAACATTTAATATAAAGCCGAGTATAAACCTTAAGTGGATTTTAATTAGAAAACACATTTAAATAATCTTTAGTCAAATTAATATTGAATAAAATTCAAAAACAAATTAGATGTCAATTAACAGTACTAACAAGTAGTTTAAGTTGATATGAATCTAATGTAACGAAAACGGATTAATTCGGAGCTAAAACGTGGATTTTATGGGCTAAACAAGATTGCATGGGGTTTTCTGTAAAATGTGCGAGACACAAGGAATAGGCTAAAGGTTATAGGATTCCTCAGGGGTTTAGATGCAAAATTTCCATCTTCCTCCTCTCGACACACAGGCAAGGGAGCTCGTCGGCGTCGGGCGACTTGGCTCGATGGCGGGTGGGGTGGTTAGGGCGGCTGAGAGTAGCGCATGGGGGAGAGGAGGCATAAGGAAACTCGTTGGAGGACTCACCGACGACGGGGGACACGCGGAGGTGGCCGGAATTTGGAGTCCGGCGGAGGTAATGGCCGGCGGCGGCGCCTTCACGTAGACGGGGAGCTCCGGCAGCGAGAGGGCTTTGGCAACTGGCGGTGGAGCTTCGGCTCGACTCGGGGAAGCTCTCGGCGGTGACCTCCTTCGCTGGCGGCGACTGTGGCGGCCGGCCCCCGTAGGCCATGACCGGCGGCGACAGCTACTCGTGGAGGAGCACTTTTGGCGGAGAGACGTCGACGAAGAAAGGCGGGGAAGGTGCGGCTCATCAAGGAGGGGCTCGTGGTGGCCTCAATTCGAACCGGCGACCAGCGGAGACCGTGGAATGGTGGCAATGGCGGCCGGCGGTGCTCGGCACAGAGGGGAGAGGGCGGCGGCGCTCGTGAGGCGAGGAGGAGAGCGGCGGTGGTGGGATGACGCTGGGAGGCGGCGGGCGGCTGCTTAAGTAGGCCAAGGGAGGGGCAGGGAGAGCTCGGGTGGCAAGGCGGAAGTCACGGCGGCGGAAATCTCGGCGGCGGTGGCGCTTGCCGCGGGGGCGGGGGAGCGGGGCGCGCTGATCCGTGGCTGGGCCGAGGTGGCTTGTTGGGCCAGGAGAGAATGGGCCGGGGCGGCTGCGCGGTTGGTGCGGTGTTGTGGGCTGGGCTGGGCTGGCGCGGGAGCGGGAAGGGAGCAGGCCGGCGCGGGCGAAGCAGGCCGCTGGGCCGGGCCGCAAGCGGAGCAGGGGGGCTGGGCCGCTGCGCAGGAGGAGAGAAGGAGGAGAAAAATCGGCCGGGGAAAACAATTCAGGGAGGAAAATCAAACTCGGGCTGCTGCAACTTTTCTAGAGCTCCAAACAATGCAAATCAAATTCGAATTTAAATAAATTTAAACTCTCATTTGAACCACAGGAAATACAAAACTCAATGCAGCAGCATGAATGCAACACACTCAAAATTTAAACCTATATTGATTTAATTTAATTTAGAAAAACAATTTTTTCCTTTACTAAATTCCCTGTAAATTTTATAAAGCTTGAAAAATTTTAGAAAATTGAGAAAAATATTGTATTAATTGCGTTGAAAATTCACATCCCAAAATCCGAAAATTTTGGGGTGTGACAAACTACCCCCCTTAAACTCAATCTCGTCCCGAGATTCGCAAGGAATAGGAGCAAGGAGGAGGCGAAACAAAAAGATTCTCTAAACAGAGATCTTCTAGAGTTGGATCACCATGGTTCTTCATTTTCTGTGTTGATATAGTTGCGAAGCTTGTACTCCAAAATCTTCTTTAGTTTCGTTTCTTCATTACGATGATCGTCTTCTGTCTTTCTTCTTGGTGTTCTTCACTTGATTTACGTGAATAGATAGCAAGAAAAACAAGGAGGTACGGGGAAAATAGAGGGAGCCCAACTACACAATCATTACAAAGATCCAAATCAATCAAAGGCACAAGGACAGGCATTACAAACACACTCAACCAAGGTTAGACACACAAGCCTAAAAAGCGACTCTAAACGTTGTCAATAATGTTAAGGGAATCCTCCTATGCAAGGTTATCACTTCGGTCTCCTTCACCTTGCAAACTCGTCTTGAGTGGTGTCCAACTTCTTGGTTGTAGTGGCACTGAGGGTGACATCGTCATGTACTCTGAAGTCGTTCGGCTTGAACTTCTTGTAGCAGGCGGACGGTATCTTCGTTCTTCAAGTGACTTGCAAATGCATCGGGACGATACAGACAATCTAAGTGTTATAGGATAAATGAAAAGTCGAGAGGACACTTTGAGATCGAAAGCCAAGGAATGAATCCAAAGTGACAATACTTGAAGAACGAGGAGGAGAGAAGTGGAAATGGTATCAAGGAACAACTGAGTAAACAAGGAGACTCACAATAGTAATAGAAGGTAAGCGATCAAGATTAAGCAACAAGGAGGAGTTAAATAGACAAGAATTGGAAATTAGCAATTTATCAAGCCAAGGTGGAGGTAAATAATCAGAAGTCAAGGGTGAGAAGTAAATTATCAAGGAGAGGGTAAAACATCCAAGGACATAATGACCAAAGAGAAATTGTCAAGGAGGGCAAGTGCTCAAGGATAGCACTTTTTATGAATCAAAATCTCAAGGATAGAGAAAGCAAGGGTTATATGAATCTTTAATGGATGGCTAGTACTATCTAGGCTGCGTTCCTACAGTCAGCACAGCTCTGATACCAATCTGTCACACCCGGATTTACACAAAACCCGAATGTGGCCATATGTGTGCCCAGGAAGTCCACAGACACATATAGCGAACAAATATGGTAATAATCAGAGTACAATGCTTTATTCTCATCATAAAGTAGCGTTTACATCAGAGTTTTGCATAAATGAAAATACATGGACAGCGGAAGACTAATAAACTCTCTCTAAGTGTAGCCGCAATCCCACGGGGACTCTGACTGGGAGAACGCGAACTCAGAAGTACGGCAAATCCTCTAGAAACTCCACAACATAATCAGCCTGACTCCAATCTGTTATCCGTCCGGGATTTTGCCCAAAAATAGTAATAACAGCAAGTGTAAGTAATGGAAATTACTTAGCAAGTATAGCACGGGTTATGAAGGCTCAAAAAGGCTAGACTCGGCTTAACTGCATTACCACTTTTAGTTGGTTCGTTTTATCATTGTCCAAGTTACTACATGTGATTGAATACCCGGTTGCAACCCAATTAATAAGGTGTAAGTGTCATTAAGCAATAATAAACATCAAGTTCTAATCAAAAAGGATCCAGGCCGCTCATGACCCTGAGCAAGGCTATCATGATAGATCGTACACTCTGCAGAGGTTTCGCCCTTTACCCACCAGTCGCGTAAAAGTTCAAAGGAACTTTGCACCCAACCACGCACATCAACACTTCCGAGGTGTGACTGCATAGGGACGCTACGAGGCTTTCACAAGACACCCTAACAAGTCAGTAGCCGCTGGAGTACTATACGGCGGTGAAAACTTAGGCACCGAGATTGACTGACCCTCAGGGCGCAACGTGAGGGGGTCAATGGCGTCCACGCGCCGGCAAATCATGCCAACAAAAATAAATGGAACAACGTGCGGAGCTCCCGCACTCACGGGGGCTCCCAACACGGGACTGGGTCTAACGGGACCTAGCCGACGGGGCTACCGTCCTCGGTGGAATCGGAGAACACCCAGCACCGTACCTCCCACAACGCCGTTGGCCCCTCGGTAACCACTGCCAAGCTAGAGACGTACAAGCTACTTGACCAAGACCAGAGCCATTATAGTTCCGGCGGTGGCGACAGGCTCCTGGGTTGCCGCTTTAAGAACCGGTCCTTAGAGGGAGACACTAGAGCAAAGCACACAGCACATGCTCTCGCTCCCTAATCCATGTTACTAAAAAGCAAGTATTAATCATGAGAGTTGAAGTGGACCATTAAGTCAATATTAACAATTAAGTAAAGGTGACAGTAGTTGCGCCTAGCAAGATACTACCCATATGCAAAAACCCATAGGGATACAAGGACGGGGAAATAAATGCTAGGAATAACCTTAATGGTAAACAATATTAGACACATGCGTATGTAATGGACAGTGTATTAAAAGTGAGATAGGTAGCAAGGATTGTCCGTGCTATAACTTGCCTCAAATCAATATACTCGCACTCATAGTCTTCATCTCTCGATCTTCAAGCTCTTCTCTTTGATGTTACTCGAAGCGTTTTCCTACTGGTCGCAGCAATCATCGAGCACAACAAGCAACTAAACAAGCAAACAAACAATATACAGCTAAGAACAATACACCAATCAAATGAAAGCTTTAAAAGAGAGCGCTAAAGGATAGGGCTTGGTTCGATGGTTACGTGAGCACAAGAATTGCTGAGAACTGAGTTACGGTTGAAAAGGTACAACTATCGGAAGATTTGGTGATTAAACAAATAAAACTATATGCTGGATATATTTTAATTAAATAAAATAATATGTGAAGGTTATTTCAGAGAAACACCTTATGTTATAATTAATTAAAATTTATTTTTGAATTTATAAAATCAAGGTGGAATCTAATCACATTTTATTTATAATGGTTTATGTATAGATTATACCAAATTAAACATTAATTTAAAATAGAACATGTGAGCATCTAATCGAATAACTTTATGAACCGTGTTGCACTAATCAATATTAGGATAGAAACACATTTATGTTAATATTAATCAATGTTAACATTTATTTATGAAAAGTCGGAGGTTGACTCTAAATTGCTTTTAATTAGAAAGAGTTAGTTAAGTAATCATTAATCAAATTAACCGCACAAGAACCGAGGTGAAACTTAATTATATTTTATTCAGAAATAAATTGAATAATTTATTAATTAATTTTAACATTTAATATAAAGCCGAGTATAAACCTTAAGTGGATTTTAATTAGAAAACACATTTAAATAATCTTTAGTCAAATTAATATTGAATAAAATTCAAAAACAAATTAGATGTCAATTAACAGTACTAACAAGTAGTTTAAGTTGATATGAATCTAATGTAACGAAAACGGATTAATTCGGAGCTAAAACGTGGATTTTATGGGCTAAACAAGATTGCATGGGGTTTTCTGTAAAATGTGCGAGACACAAGGAATAGGCTAAAGGTTATAGGATTCCTCAGGGGTTTAGATGCAAAATTTCCATCTTCCTCCTCTCGACACACAGGCAAGGGAGCTCGTCAGCGTCGGGCGACTTGGCTCGATGGCGGGTGGGGTGGTTAGGGCGGCTGAGAGTAGCGCATGGGGGAGAGGAGGCATAAGGAAACTCGTTGGAGGACTCACCGACGACGGGGGACACGCGGAGGTGGCCGGAATTTGGAGTCCGGCGGAGGTAATGGCCGGCGGCGGCGCCTTCACGTAGACGGGGAGCTCCGGCAGCGAGAGGGCTTTGGCAACTGGCGGTGGAGCTTCGGCTCGACTCGGGGAAGCTCTCGGCGGTGACCTCCTTCGCTGGCGGCGACTGTGGCGGCCGGCCCCCGTAGGCCATGACCGGCGGCGACAGCTACTCGTGGAGGAGCACTTTTGGCGGAGAGACGTCGACGAAGAAAGGCGGGGAAGGTGCGGCTCATCAAGGAGGGGCTCGTGGTGGCCTCAATTCGAACCGGCGACCAGCGGAGACCGTGGAATGGTGGCAATGGCGGCCGGCGGTGCTCGGCACAGAGGGGAGAGGGCGGCGGCGCTCGTGAGGCGAGGAGGAGAGCGGCGGTGGTGGGATGACGCTGGGAGGCGGCGGGCGGCTGCTTAAGTAGGCCAAGGGAGGGGCAGGGAGAGCTCGGGTGGCAAGGCGGAAGTCACGGCGGCGGAAATCTCGGCGGCGGTGGCGCTTGCCGCGGGGGCGGGGGAGCGGGGCGCGCTGATCCGTGGCTGGGCCGAGGTGGCTTGTTGGGCCAGGAGAGAATGGGCCGGGGCGGCTGCGCGGTTGGTGCGGTGTTGTGGGCTGGGCTGGGCTGGCGCGGGAGCGGGAAGGGAGCAGGCCGGCGCGGGCGAAGCAGGCCGCTGGGCCGGGCCACAAGCGGAGCAGGGGGGCTGGGCCGCTGCGCAGGAGGAGAGAAGGAGGAGAAAAATCGGCCGGGGAAAACAATTCAGGGAGGAAAATCAAACTCGGGCTGCTGCAACTTTTCTAGAGCTCCAAACAATGCAAATCAAATTCGAATTTAAATAAATTTAAACTCTCATTTGAACCACAGGAAATACAAAACTCAATGCAGCAGCATGAATGCAACACTCTCAAAATTTAAACCTATATTGATTTAATTTAATTTAGAAAAACAATTTTTTCCTTTACTAAATTCCCTGTAAATTTTATAAAGCTTGAAAAATTTTAGAAAATTGAGAAAAATATTGTATTAATTGCGTTGAAAATTCACATCCCAAAATCCGAAAATTTTGGGGTGTGACAAACTACCCCCCTTAAACTCAATCTCGTCCCGAGATTCGCAAGGAATAGGAGCAAGGAGGAGGCGAAACAAAAAGATTCTCTAAACAGAGATCTTCTAGAGTTGGATCACCATGGTTCTTCATTTTCTGTGTTGATATAGTTGCGAAGCTTGTACTCCAAAATCTTCTTTAGTTTCGTTTCTTCATTACGATGATCGTCTTCTGTCTTTCTTCTTGGTGTTCTTCACTTGATTTACGTGAATAGATAGCAAGAAAAACAAGGAGGTACGGGGAAAATAGAGGGAGCCCAACTACACAATCATTACAAAGATCCAAATCAATCAAAGGCACAAGGACAGGCATTACAAACACACTCAACCAAGGTTAGACACACAAGCCTAAAAAGCGACTCTAAACGTTGTCAATAATGTTAAGGGAATCCTCCTATGCAAGGTTATCACTTCGGTCTCCTTCACCTTGCAAACTCGTCTTGAGTGGTGTCCAACTTCTTGGTTGTAGTGGCACTGAGGGTGACATCGTCATGTACTCTGAAGTCGTTCGGCTTGAACTTCTTGTAGCAGGCGGACGGTATCTTCGTTCTTCAAGTGACTTGCAAATGCATCGGGACGATACAGACAATCTAAGTGTTATAGGATAAAGGAAAAGTCGAGAGGACACTTTGAGATCGAAAGCCAAGGAATGAATCCAAAGTGACAATACTTGAAGAACGAGGAGGAGAGAAGTGGAAATGGTATCAAGGAACAACTAAGTAAACAAGGAGACTCACAATAGTAATAGAAGGTAAGCGATCAAGATTAAGCAACAAGGAGGAGTTAAATAGACAAGAATTGAAAATTAGCAATTTATCAAGCAGAGGTGGAGGTAAATAATCAGAAGTCAAGGGTGAGAAGTAAATTATCAAGGAGAGGGTAAAACATCCAAGGACATAATGACCAAAGAGAAATTGTCAAGGAGGGCAAGTGCTCAAGGATAGCACTTTTTATGAATCAAAATCTCAAGGATAGAGAAAGCAAGGGTTATATGAATCTTTAATGGATGGCTAGTACTATCTAGGCTGCGTTCCTACAGTCAGCACAGCTCTGATACCAATCTGTCACACCCGGATTTACACAAAACCCGAATGTGGCCATATGTGTGCCCAGGAAGTCCACAGACACATATAGCGAACAAATATGGTAATAATCAGAGTACAATGCTTTATTCTCATCATAAAGTAGCATTTACATCAGAGTTTTGCATAAATGAAAATACATGGACAGCGGAAGACTAATAAACTCTCTCTAAGTGTAGCCGTAATCCCACGGGGACTCTGACTGGGAGAACGCGAACTCAGAAGTACGGCAAATCCTCTAGAAACTCCACAACATAATCAGCCTGACTCCAATCTGTTACCCGTCCGGGATTTTGCCCAAAAATAGTAATAACAGCAAGTGTAAGTAATGGAAATTACTTAGCAAGTATAGCACGGGTTATGAAGGCTCAAAAAGGCTAGACTCGGCTTAACTGCATTACCACTTTTAGTTGGTTCGTTTTATCATTGTCCAAGTTACTACATGTGATTGAATACCCGGTTGCAACCCAATTAATAAGGTGTAAGTGTCATTAAGCAATAATAAACATCAAGTTCTAATCAAAAAGGATCCAGGCCGCTCATGACCCTGAGCAAGGCTATCATGATAGATCGTACACTCTGCAGAGGTTTCGCCCTTTACCCACCAGTCGCGTAAAAGTTCAAAGGAACTTTGCACCCAACCACGCACATCAACACTTCCGAGGTGTGACTGCATAGGGACGCTACGAGGCTTTCACAAGACACCCTAACAAGTCAGTAGCCGCTGGAGTACTATACGGCGGTGAAAACTTAGGCACCGAGATTGACTGACCCTCAGGGCGCAACGTGAGGGGGTCAATGGCGTCCACGCGCCGGCAAATCATGCCAACAAAAATAAATGGAACAACGTGCGGAGCTCCCGCACTCACGGGGGCTCCCAACACGGGACTGGGTCTAACGGGACCTAGCTGACGGGGCTACCGTCCTCGGTGGAATCGGAGAACACCCAGCACCGTACCTCCCACAACGCCGTTGGCCCCTCGGTAACCACTGCCAAGCTAGAGACGTACAAGCTACTTGACCAAGACCAGAGCCATTATAGTTCCGGCGGTGGCGACAGGCTCCTGGGTTGCCGCTTTAAGAACCGGTCCTTAGAGGGAGACACTAGAGCAAAGCACACAGCACATGCTCTCGCTCCCTAATCCATGTTACTAAAAAGCAAGTATTAATCATGAGAGTTGAAGTGGACCATTAAGTCAATATTAACAATTAAGTAAAGGTGACAGTAGTTGCGCCTAGCAAGATACTACCCATATGCAAAAACCCATAGGAATACAAGGACGGGGAAATAAATGCTAGGAATAACCTTAATGGTAAACAATATTAGACACATGCGTATGTAATGGACAGTGTATTAAAAGTGAGATAGGTAGCAAGGATTGTCCGTGCTATAACTTGCCTCAAATCAATATACTCGCACTCATAGTCTTCATCTCTCGATCTTCAAGCTCTTCTCTTTGATGTTACTCGAAGCGTGTTCCTACTGGTCGCAGCAATCATCGAGCACAACAAGCAACTAAACAAGCAAACAAACAATATACAGCTAAGAACAATACACCAATCAAATGAAAGCTTTAAAAGAGAGCGCTAAAGGATAGGGCTTGGTTCGATGGTTACGTGAGCACAAGAATTGCTGAGAACTGAGTTACGGTTGAAAAGGTACAACTATCGGAAGATTTGGTGATTAAACAAATAAAACTATATGCTGGATATATTTTAATTAAATAAAATAATATGTGAAGGTTATTTCAGAGAAACACCTTATGTTATAATTAATTAAAATTTATTTTTGAATTTATAAAATCAAGGTGGAACCTAATCACATTTTATTTATAATGGTTTATGTATAGATTATACCAAATTAAACATTAATTTAAAATAGAACGTGTGAGCATCTAATCGAATAACTTTATGAACCGTGTTGCACTAATCAATATTAGGATAGAAACACATTTATGTTAATATTAATCAATGTTAACATTTATTTATGAAAAGTCGGAGGTTGACTCTAAATTGCTTTTAATTAGAAAGAGTTAGTTAAGTAATCATTAATCAAATTAACCGCACAAGAACCGAGGTGAAACTTAATTATATTTTATTCAGAAATAAATTGAATAATTTATTAATTAATTTTAACATTTAATATAAAGCCGAGTATAAACCTTAAGTGGATTTTAATTAGAAAACACATTTAAATAATCTTTAGTCAAATTAATATTGAATAAAATTCAAAAACAAATTAGATGTCAATTAACAGTACTAACAAGTAGTTTAAGTTGATATGAATCTAATGTAACGAAAACGGATTAATTCGGAGCTAAAACGTGGATTTTATGGGCTAAACAAGATTGCATGGGGTTTTCTGTAAAATGTGCGAGACACAAGGAATAGGCTAAAGGTTATAGGATTCCTCAGGGGTTTAGATGCAAAATTTCCATCTTCCTCCTCTCGACACACAGGCAAGGGAGCTCGTCGGCGTCGGGCGACTTGGCTCGATGGCGGGTGGGGTGGTTAGGGCGGCTGAGAGTAGCGCATGGGGGAGAGGAGGCATAAGGAAACTCGTTGGAGGACTCACCGACGACGGGGGACACGCGGAGGTGGCCGGAATTTGGAGTCCGGCGGAGGTAATGGCCGGCGGCGGCGCCTTCACGTAGACGGGGAGCTCCGGCAGCGAGAGGGCTTTGGCAACTGGCGGTGGAGCTTCGGCTCGACTCGGGGAAGCTCTCGGCGGTGACCTCCTTCGCTGGCGGCGACTGTGGCGGCCGGCCCCCGTAGGCCATGACCGGCGGCGACAGCTACTCGTGGAGGAGCACTTTTGGCGGAGAGACGTCGACGAAGAAAGGCGGGGAAGGTGCGGCTCATCAAGGAGGGGCTCGTGGTGGCCTCAATTCGAACCGGCGACCAGCGGAGACCGTGGAATGGTGGCAATGGCGGCCGGCGGTGCTCGGCACAGAGGGGAGAGGGCGGCGGCGCTCGTGAGGCGAGGAGGAGAGCGGCGGTGGTGGGATGACGCTGGGAGGCGGCGGGCGGCTGCTTAAGTAGGCCAAGGGAGGGGCAGGGAGAGCTCGGGTGGCAAGGCGGAAGTCACGGCGGCGGAAATCTCGGCGGCGGTGGCGCTTGCCGCGGGGGCGGGGGAGCGGGGCGCGCTGATCCGTGGCTGGGCCGAGGTGGCTTGTTGGGCCAGGAGAGAATGGGCCGGGGCGGCTGCGCGGTTAGTGCGGTGTTGTGGGCTGGGCTGGGCTGGCGCGGGAGCGGGAAGGGAGCAGGCCGGCGCGGGCGAGGCAGGCCGCTGGGCCGGGCCACAAGCGGAGCAGGGGGGCTGGGCCGCTGCGCAGGAGGAGAGAAGGAGGAGAAAAATCGGCCGGGGAAAAGAATTCAGGGAGGAAAATCAAACTCGGGCTGCTGCAACTTTTCTAGAGCTCCAAACAATGCAAATCAAATTCGAATTTAAATAAATTTAAACTCTCATTTGAACCACAGGAAATACAAAACTCAATGCAGCAGCATGAATGCAACACACTCAAAATTTAAACCTATATTGATTTAATTTAATTTAGAAAAACAATTTTTTCCTTTACTAAATTCCCTGTAAATTTTATAAAGCTTGAAAAATTTTAGAAAATTGAGAAAAATATTGTATTAATTGCGTTGAAAATTCACATCCCAAAATCCGAAAATTTTGGGGTGTGACAAACTACCCCCCTTAAACTCAATCTCGTCCCGAGATTCGCAAGGAATAGGAGCAAGGAGGAGGCGAAACAAAAAGATTCTCTAAACAGAGATCTTCTAGAGTTGGATCACCATGGTTCTTCATTTTCTGTGTTGATATAGTTGCGAAGCTTGTACTCCAAAATCTTCTTTAGTTTCGTTTCTTCATTACGATGATCGTCTTCTGTCTTTCTTCTTGGTGTTCTTCACTTGATTTACGTGAATAGATAGCAAGAAAAACAAGGAGGTACGGGGAAAATAGAGGGAGCCCAACTACACAATCATTACAAAGATCCAAATCAATCAAAGGCACAAGGACAGGCATTACAAACACACTCAACCAAGGTTAGACACACAAGCCTAAAAAGCGACTCTAAACGTTGTCAATAATGTTAAGGGAATCCTCCTATGCAAGGTTATCACTTCGGTCTCCTTCACCTTGCAAACTCGTCTTGAGTGGTGTCCAACTTCTTGGTTGTAGTGGCACTGAGGGTGACATCGTCATGTACTCTGAAGTCGTTCGGCTTGAACTTCTTGTAGCAGGCGGACGGTATCTTCGTTCTTCAAGTGACTTGCAAATGCATCGGGACGATACAGACAATCTAAGTGTTATAGGATAAAGGAAAAGTCGAGAGGACACTTTGAGATCGAAAGCCAAGGAATGAATCCAAAGTGACAATACTTGAAGAACGAGGAGGAGAGAAGTGGAAATGGTATCAAGGAACAACTGAGTAAACAAGGAGACTCACAATAGTAATAGAAGGTAAGCGATCAAGATTAAGCAACAAGGAGGAGTTAAATAGACAAGAATTGGAAATTAGCAATTTATCAAGCAGAGGTGGAGGTAAATAATCAGAAGTCAAGGGTGAGAAGTAAATTATCAAGGAGAGGGTAAAACATCCAAGGACATAATGACCAAAGAGAAATTGTCAAGGAGGGCAAGTGCTCAAGGATAGCACTTTTTATGAATCAAAATCTCAAGGATAGAGAAAGCAAGGGTTATATGAATCTTTAATGGATGGCTAGTACTATCTAGGCTGCGTTCCTACAGTCAGCACAGCTCTGATACCAATCTGTCACACCCGGATTTACACAAAACCCGAATGTGGCCATATGTGTGCCCAGGAAGTCCACAGACACATATAGCGAACAAATATGGTAATAATCAGAGTACAATGCTTTATTCTCATCATAAAGTAGCATTTACATCAGAGTTTTGCATAAATGAAAATACATGGACAGCGGAAGACTAATAAACTCTCTCTAAGTGTAGCCGTAATCCCACGGGGACTCTGACTGGGAGAACGCGAACTCAGAAGTACGGCAAATCCTCTAGAAACTCCACAACATAATCAGCCTGACTCCAATCTGTTACCCGTCCGGGATTTTGCCCAAAAATAGTAATAACAGCAAGTGTAAGTAATGGAAATTACTTAGCAAGTATAGCACGGGTTATGAAGGCTCAAAAAGGCTAGACTCGGCTTAACTGCATTACCACTTTTAGTTGGTTCGTTTTATCATTGTCCAAGTTACTACATGTGATTGAATACCCGGTTGCAACCCAATTAATAAGGTGTAAGTGTCATTAAGCAATAATAAACATCAAGTTCTAATCAAAAAGGATCCAGGCCGCTCATGACCCTGAGCAAGGCTATCATGATAGATCGTACACTCTGCAGAGGTTTCGCCCTTTACCCACCAGTCGCGTAAAAGTTCAAAGGAACTTTGCACCCAACCACGCACATCAACACTTCCGAGGTGTGACTGCATAGGGACACTACGAGGCTTTCACAAGACACCCTAACAAGTCAGTAGCCGCTGGAGTACTATACGGCGGTGAAAACTTAGGCACCGAGATTGACTGACCCTCAGGGCGCAACGTGAGGGGGTCAATGGCGTCCACGCGCCGGCAAATCATGCCAACAAAAATAAATGGAACAACGTGCGGAGCTCCCGCACTCACGGGGGCTCCCAACACGGGACTGGGTCTAACGGGACCTAGCCGACGGGGCTACCGTCCTCGGTGGAATCGGAGAACACCCAGCACCGTACCTCCCACAACGCCGTTGGCCCCTCGGTAACCACTGCCAAGCTAGAGACGTACAAGCTACTTGACCAAGACCAGAGCCATTATAGTTCCGGCGGTGGCGACAGGCTCCTGGGTTGCCGCTTTAAGAACCGGTCCTTAGAGGGAGACACTAGAGCAAAGCACACAGCACATGCTCTCGCTCCCTAATCCATGTTACTAAAAAGCAAGTATTAATCATGAGAGTTGAAGTAGACCATTAAGTCAATATTAACAATTAAGTAAAGGTGACAGTAGTTGCGCCTAGCAAGATACTACCCATATGCAAAAACCCATAGGAATACAAGGACGGGGAAATAAATGCTAGGAATAACCTTAATGGTAAACAATATTAGACACATGCGTATGTAATGGACAGTGTATTAAAAGTGAGATAGGTAGCAAGGATTGTCCGTGCTATAACTTGCCTCAAATCAATATACTCGCACTCATAGTCTTCATCTCTCGATCTTCAAGCTCTTCTCTTTGATGTTACTCGAAGCGTGTTCCTACTGGTCGCAGCAATCATCGAGCACAACAAGCAACTAAACAAGCAAACAAACAATATACAGCTAAGAACAATACACCAATCAAATGAAAGCTTTAAAAGAGAGCGCTAAAGGATAGGGCTTGGTTCGATGGTTACGTGAGCACAAGAATTGCTGAGAACTGAGTTACGGTTGAAAAGGTACAACTATCGGAAGATTTGGTGATTAAACAAATAAAACTATATGCTGGATATATTTTAATTAAATAAAATAATATGTGAAGGTTATTTCAGAGAAACACCTTATGTTATAATTAATTAAAATTTATTTTTGAATTTATAAAATCAAGGTGGAACCTAATCACATTTTATTTATAATGGTTTATGTATAGATTATACCAAATTAAACATTAATTTAAAATAGAACGTGTGAGCATCTAATCGAATAACTTTATGAACCGTGTTGCACTAATCAATATTAGGATAGAAACACATTTATGTTAATATTAATCAATGTTAACATTTATTTATGAAAAGTCGGAGGTTGACTCTAAATTGCTTTTAATTAGAAAGAGTTAGTTAAGTAATCATTAATCAAATTAACCGCACAAGAACCGAGGTGAAACTTAATTATATTTTATTCAGAAATAAATTGAATAATTTATTAATTAATTTTAACATTTAATATAAAGCCGAGTATAAACCTTAAGTGGATTTTAATTAGAAAACACATTTAAATAATCTTTAGTAAAATTAATATTGAATAAAATTCAAAAACAAATTAGATGTCAATTAACAGTACTAACAAGTAGTTTAAGTTGATATGAATCTAATGTAACGAAAACGGATTAATTCGGAGCTAAAACGTGGATTTTATGGGCTAAACAAGATTGCAGGGGGTTTTCTGTAAAATGTGCGAGACACAAGGAATAGGCTAAAGGTTATAGGATTCCTCAGGGGCTTAGATGCAAAATTTCCATCTTCCTCCTCTCGACACACAGGCAGGGGAGCTCGTCGGCATCGGGCGACTTGGCTCGATGGCGGGTGGGGTGGTTAGGGCGGCTGAGAGTAGCGCATGGGGGAGAGGAGGCATAAGGGAACTCGTTGGTGGACTCACCGACGACGGGGGACACGCGGAGGTGGCCGGAATTTGGAGTCCGGCGGAGGTAATGGCCGGCGGCGGTGCCTTCACGTAGACGGGGAGCTCCGGCAGCGAGAGGGCTTTGGCAACTGGCGGTGGAGCTTCGGCTCGACTCGGGGAAGCTCTCGGCGGTGACCTCCTTCGCTGGCGGCGACTGTGGCGGCCGGCCCCCGTAGGCCATGACCGGCGGCGACAGCTACTCGTGGAGGAGCACTTTTGGCGGAGAGACGTCGACGAAGAAAGGCGGGGAAGGTGCGGCTCATCAAGGAGGGGCTCGTGGTGGCCTCAATTCGAACCGGCGACCAGCGGAGACCGTGGAATGGTGGCAATGGCGGCCGGCGGTGCTCGGCACAGAGGGGAGAGGGCGGCGGCGCTCGTGAGGCGAGGAGGAGAGCGGCGGTGGTGGGATGACGCTGGGAGGCGGCGGGCGGCTGCTTAAGTAGGCCAAGGGAGGGGCAGGGAGAGCTCGGGTGGCAAGGCGGAAGTCACGGCGGTGGAAATCTCGGCGGCGGTGGCGCTTGCCGCGGGGGCGGGGGAGCGGGGCGCGCTGATCCGTGGCTGGGCCGAGGTGGCTTGTTGGGCCAGGAGAGAATGGGCCGGGGCGGCTGCGCGGTTGGTGCGGTGTTGTGGGCTGGGCTGGGCTGGCGCGGGAGCGGGAAGGGAGCAGGCCGGCGCGGGCGAGGCAGGCCGCTGGGCCGGGCCACAAGCGGAGCAGGGGGGCTGGGCCGCTGCGTAGGAGGAGAGAAGGAGGAGAAAAATCGGCCGGGGAAAAGAATTCAGGGAGGAAAATCAAACTCGGGCTGCTGCAACTTTTCTAGAGCTCCAAACAATGCAAATCAAATTCGAATTTAAATAAATTTAAACTCTCATTTGAACCACAGGAAATACAAAACTCAATGCAGCAGCATGAATGCAACACACTCAAAATATAAACCTATATTGATTTAATTTAATTTAGAAAAACAATTTTTTCCTTTACTAAATTCCCTGTAAATTTTATAAAGCTTGAAAAATTTTAGAAAATTGAGAAAAATATTGTATTAATTGCGTTGAAAATTCACATCCCAAAATCCGAAAATTTTGGGGTGTGACAAACTACCCCCCTTAAACTCAATCTCGTCCCGAGATTCGCAAGGAATAGGAGCAAGGAGGAGGCGAAACAAAAAGATTCTCTAAACAGAGATCTTCTAGAGTTGGATCACCATGGTTCTTCATTTTCTGTGTTGATATAGTTGCGAAGCTTGTACTCCAAAATCTTCTTTAGTTTCGTTTCTTCATTACGATGATCGTCTTCTGTCTTTCTTCTTGGTGTTCTTCACTTGATTTACGTGAATAGATAGCAAGAAAAACAAGGAGGTACGGGGAAAATAGAGGGAGCCCAACTACACAATCATTACAAAGATCCAAATCAATCAAAGGCACAAGGACAGGCATTACAAACACACTCAACCAAGGTTAGACACACAAGCCTAAAAAGCGACTCTAAACGTTGTCAATAATGTTAAGGGAATCCTCCTATGCAAGGTTATCACTTCGGTCTCCTTCACCTTGCAAACTCGTCTTGAGTGGTGTCCAACTTCTTGGTTGTAGTGGCACTGAGGGTGACATCGTCATGTACTCTGAAGTCGTTCGGCTTGAACTTCTTGTAGCAGGCGGACGGTATCTTCGTTCTTCAAGTGACTTGCAAATGCATCGGGACGATACAGACAATCTAAGTGTTATAGGATAAAGGAAAAGTCGAGAGGACACTTTGAGATCGAAAGCCAAGGAATGAATCCAAAGTGACAATACTTGAAGAACGAGGAGGAGAGAAGTGGAAATGGTATCAAGGAACAACTGAGTAAACAAGGAGACTCACAATAGTAATAGAAGGTAAGCGATCAAGATTAAGCAACAAGGAGGAGTTAAATAGACAAGAATTGGAAATTAGCAATTTATCAAGCAGAGGTGGAGGTAAATAATCAGAAGTCAAGGGTGAGAAGTAAATTATCAAGGAGAGGGTAAAACATCCAAGGACATAATGACCAAAGAGAAATTGTCAAGGAGGGCAAGTGCTCAAGGATAGCACTTTTTATGAATCAAAATCTCAAGGATAGAGAAAGCAAGGGTTATATGAATCTTTAATGGATGGCTAGTACTATCTAGGCTGCGTTCCTACAGTCAGCACAGCTCTGATACCAATCTGTCACACCCGGATTTACACAAAACCCGAATGTGGCCATATGTGTGCCCAGGAAGTCCACAGACACATATAGCGAACAAATATGGTAATAATCAGAGTACAATGCTTTATTCTCATCATAAAGTAGCATTTACATCAGAGTTTTGCATAAATGAAAATACATGGACAGCGGAAGACTAATAAACTCTCTCTAAGTGTAGCCGTAATCCCACGGGGACTCTGACTGGGAGAACGCGAACTCAGAAGTACGGCAAATCCTCTAGAAACTCCACAACATAATCAGCCTGACTCCAATCTGTTACCCGTCCGGGATTTTGCCCAAAAATAGTAATAACAGCAAGTGTAAGTAATGGAAATTACTTAGCAAGTATAGCACGGGTTATGAAGGCTCAAAAAGGCTAGACTCGGCTTAACTGCATTACCACTTTTAGTTGGTTCGTTTTATCATTGTCCAAGTTACTACATGTGATTGAATACCCGGTTGCAACCCAATTAATAAGGTGTAAGTGTCATTAAGCAATAATAAACATCAAGTTCTAATCAAAAAGGATCCAGGCCGCTCATGACCCTGAGCAAGGCTATCATGATAGATCGTACACTCTGCAGAGGTTTCGCCCTTTACCCACCAGTCGCGTAAAAGTTCAAAGGAACTTTGCACCCAACCACGCACATCAACACTTCCGAGGTGTGACTGCATAGGGACACTACGAGGCTTTCACAAGACACCCTAACAAGTCAGTAGCCGCTGGAGTACTATACGGCGGTGAAAACTTAGGCACCGAGATTGACTGACCCTCAGGGCGCAACGTGAGGGGGTCAATGGCGTCCACGCGCCGGCAAATCATGCCAACAAAAATAAATGGAACAACGTGCGGAGCTCCCGCACTCACGGGGGCTCCCAACACGGGACTGGGTCTAACGGGACCTAGCCGACGGGGCTACCGTCCTCGGTGGAATCGGAGAACACCCAGCACCGTACCTCCCACAACGCCGTTGGCCCCTCGGTAACCACTGCCAAGCTAGAGACGTACAAGCTACTTGACCAAGACCAGAGCCATTATAGTTCCGGCGGTGGCGACAGGCTCCTGGGTTGCCGCTTTAAGAACCGGTCCTTAGAGGGAGACACTAGAGCAAAGCACACAGCACATGCTCTCGCTCCCTAATCCATGTTACTAAAAAGCAAGTATTAATCATGAGAGTTGAAGTAGACCATTAAGTCAATATTAACAATTAAGTAAAGGTGACAGTAGTTGCGCCTAGCAAGATACTACCCATATGCAAAAACCCATAGGAATACAAGGACGGGGAAATAAATGCTAGGAATAACCTTAATGGTAAACAATATTAGACACATGCGTATGTAATGGACAGTGTATTAAAAGTGAGATAGGTAGCAAGGATTGTCCGTGCTATAACTTGCCTCAAATCAATATACTCGCACTCATAGTCTTCATCTCTCGATCTTCAAGCTCTTCTCTTTGATGTTACTCGAAGCGTGTTCCTACTGGTCGCAGCAATCATCGAGCACAACAAGCAACTAAACAAGCAAACAAACAATATACAGCTAAGAACAATACACCAATCAAATGAAAGCTTTAAAAGAGAGCGCTAAAGGATAGGGCTTGGTTCGATGGTTACGTGAGCACAAGAATTGCTGAGAACTGAGTTACGGTTGAAAAGGTACAACTATCGGAAGATTTGGTGATTAAACAAATAAAACTATATGCTGGATATATTTTAATTAAATAAAATAATATGTGAAGGTTATTTCAGAGAAACACCTTATGTTATAATTAATTAAAATTTATTTTTGAATTTATAAAATCAAGGTGGAACCTAATCACATTTTATTTATAATGGTTTATGTATAGATTATACCAAATTAAACATTAATTTAAAATAGAACGTGTGAGCATCTAATCGAATAACTTTATGAACCGTGTTGCACTAATCAATATTAGGATAGAAACACATTTATGTTAATATTAATCAATGTTAACATTTATTTATGAAAAGTCGGAGGTTGACTCTAAATTGCTTTTAATTAGAAAGAGTTAGTTAAGTAATCATTAATCAAATTAACCGCACAAGAACCGAGGTGAAACTTAATTATATTTTATTCAGAAATAAATTGAATAATTTATTAATTAATTTTAACATTTAATATAAAGCCGAGTATAAACCTTAAGTGGATTTTAATTAGAAAACACATTTAAATAATCTTTAGTAAAATTAATATTGAATAAAATTCAAAAACAAATTAGATGTCAATTAACAGTACTAACAAGTAGTTTAAGTTGATATGAATCTAATGTAACGAAAACGGATTAATTCGGAGCTAAAACGTGGATTTTATGGGCTAAACAAGATTGCAGGGGGTTTTCTGTAAAATGTGCGAGACACAAGGAATAGGCTAAAGGTTATAGGATTCCTCAGGGGCTTAGATGCAAAATTTCCATCTTCCTCCTCTCGACACACAGGCAGGGGAGCTCGTCGGCATCGGGCGACTTGGCTCGATGGCGGGTGGGGTGGTTAGGGCGGCTGAGAGTAGCGCATGGGGGAGAGGAGGCATAAGGGAACTCGTTGGTGGACTCACCGACGACGGGGGACACGCGGAGGTGGCCGGAATTTGGAGTCCGGCGGAGGTAATGGCCGGCGGCGGTGCCTTCACGTAGACGGGGAGCTCCGGCAGCGAGAGGGCTTTGGCAACTGGCGGTGGAGCTTCGGCTCGACTCGGGGAAGCTCTCGGCGGTGACCTCCTTCGCTGGCGGCGACTGTGGCGGCCGGCCCCCGTAGGCCATGACCGGCGGCGACAGCTACTCGTGGAGGAGCACTTTTGGCGGAGAGACGTCGACGAAGAAAGGCGGGGAAGGTGCGGCTCATCAAGGAGGGGCTCGTGGTGGCCTCAATTCGAACCGGCGACCAGCGGAGACCGTGGAATGGTGGCAATGGCGGCCGGCGGTGCTCGGCACAGAGGGGAGAGGGCGGCGGCGCTCGTGAGGCGAGGAGGAGAGCGGCGGTGGTGGGATGACGCTGGGAGGCGGCGGGCGGCTGCTTAAGTAGGCCAAGGGAGGGGCAGGGAGAGCTCGGGTGGCAAGGCGGAAGTCACGGCGGTGGAAATCTCGGCGGCGGTGGCGCTTGCCGCGGGGGCGGGGGAGCGGGGCGCGCTGATCCGTGGCTGGGCCGAGGTGGCTTGTTGGGCCAGGAGAGAATGGGCCGGGGCGGCTGCGCGGTTGGTGCGGTGTTGTGGGCTGGGCTGGGCTGGCGCGGGAGCGGGAAGGGAGCAGGCCGGCGCGGGCGAAGCAGGCCGCTGGGCCGGGCCGCAAGCGGAGCAGGGGGGCTGGGCCGCTGCGCAGGAGGAGAGAAGGAGGAGAAAAATTGGCCGGGGAAAAGAATTCAGGGAGGAAAATCAAACTCGGGCTGCTGCAACTTTTCTAGAGCTCCAAACAATGCAAATCAAATTCGAATTTAAATAAATTTAAACTCTCATTTGAACCACAGGAAATACAAAACTCAATGCAGCAGCATGAATGCAACTCACTCAAAATTTAAACCTATATTGATTTAATTTAATTTAGAAAAACAATTTTTTTCCTTTACTAAATTCCCTGTAAATTTTATAAAGCTTGAAAAATTTTAGAAAATTGAGAAAAATATTGTATTAATTGCGTTGAAAATTCACATCCCAAAATCCGAAAATTTTGGGGTGTGACAAACTACCCCCCTTAAACTCAATCTCGTCCCGAGATTCGCAAGGAATAGGAGCAAGGAGGAGGCGAAACAAAAAGATTCTCTAAACAGAGATCTTCTAGAGTTGGATCACCATGGTTCTTCATTTTCTGTGTTGATATAGTTGCGAAGCTTGTACTCCAAAATCTTCTTTAGTTTCGTTTCTTCATTACGATGATCGTCTTCTGTCTTTCTTCTTGGTGTTCTTCACTTGATTTACGTGAATAGATAGCAAGAAAAACAAGGAGGTACGGGGAAAATAGAGGGAGCCCAACTACACAATCATTACAAAGATCCAAATCAATCAAAGGCACAAGGACAGGCATTACAAACACACTCAACCAAGGTTAGACACACAAGCCTAAAAAGCGACTCTAAACGTTGTCAATAATGTTAAGGGAATCCTCCTATGCAAGGTTATCACTTCGGTCTCCTTCACCTTGCAAACTCGTCTTGAGTGGTGTCCAACTTCTTGGTTGTAGTGGCACTGAGGGTGACATCGTCATGTACTCTGAAGTCGTTCGGCTTGAACTTCTTGTAGCAGGCGGACGGTATCTTCATTCTTCAAGTGACTTGCAAATGCATCGGGACGATACAGACAATCTAAGTGTTATAGGATAAAGGAAAAGTCGAGAGGACACTTTGAGATCGAAAGCCAAGGAATGAATCCAAAGTGACAATACTTGAAGAACGAGGAGGAGAGAAGTGGAAATGGTATCAAGGAACAACTGAGTAAACAAGGAGACTCACAATAGTAATAGAAGGTAAGCGATCAAGATTAAGCAACAAGGAGGAGTTAAATAGACAAGAATTGGAAATTAGCAATTTATCAAGCCAAGGTGGAGGTAAATAATCAGAAGTCAAGGGTGAGAAGTAAATTATCAAGGAGAGGGTAAAACATCCAAGGACATAATGACCAAAGAGAAATTGTCAAGGAGGGCAAGTGCTCAAGGATAGCACTTTTTATGAATCAAAATCTCAAGGATAGAGAAAGCAAGGGTTATATGAATCTTTAATGGATGGCTAGTACTATCTAGGCTGCGTTCCTACAGTCAGCACAGCTCTGATACCAATCTGTCACACCCGGATTTACACAAAACCCGAATGTGGCCATATGTGTGCCCAGGAAGTCCACAGACACATATAGCGAACAAATATGGTAATAATCAGAGTACAATGCTTTATTCTCATCATAAAGTAGCGTTTACATCAGAGTTTTGCATAAATGAAAATACATGGACAGCGGAAGACTAATAAACTCTCTCTAAGTGTAGCCGTAATCCCACGGGGACTCTGACTGGGAGAACGCGAACTCAGAAGTACGGCAAATCCTCTAGAAACTCCACAACATAATCAGCCTGACTCCAATCTGTTACCCGTCCGGGATTTTGCCCAAAAATAGTAATAACAGCAAGTGTAAGTAATGGAAATTACTTAGCAAGTATAGCACGGGTTATGAAGGCTCAAAAAGGCTAGACTCGGCTTAACTGCATTACCACTTTTAGTTGGTTCGTTTTATCATTGTCCAAGTTACTACATGTGATTGAATACCCGGTTGCAACCCAATTAATAAGGTGTAAGTGTCATTAAGCAATAATAAACATCAAGTTCTAATCAAAAAGGATCCAGGCCGCTCATGACCCTGAGCAAGGCTATCATGATAGATCGTACACTCTGCAGAGGTTTCGCCCTTTACCCACCAGTCGCGTAAAAGTTCAAAGGAACTTTGCACCCAACCACGCACATCAACACTTCCGAGGTGTGACTGCATAGGGACGCTACGAGGCTTTCACAAGACACCCTAACAAGTCAGTAGCCGCTGGAGTACTATACGGCGGTGAAAACTTAGGCACCGAGATTGACTGACCCTCAGGGCGCAACGTGAGGGGGTCAATGGCGTCCACGCGCCGGCAAATCATGCCAACAAAAATAAATGGAACAACGTGCGGAGCTCCCGCACTCACGGGGGCTCCCAACACGGGACTGGGTCTAACGGGACCTAGCTGACGGGGCTACCGTCCTCGGTGGAATCGGAGAACACCCAGCACCGTACCTCCCACAACGCCGTTGGCCCCTCGGTAACCACTGCCAAGCTAGAGACGTACAAGCTACTTGACCAAGACCAGAGCCATTATAGTTCCGGCGGTGGCGACAGGCTCCTGGGTTGCCGCTTTAAGAACCGGTCCTTAGAGGGAGACACTAGAGCAAAGCACACAGCACATGCTCTCGCTCCCTAATCCATGTTACTAAAAAGCAAGTATTAATCATGAGAGTTGAAGTGGACCATTAAGTCAATATTAACAATTAAGTAAAGGTGACAGTAGTTGCGCCTAGCAAGATACTACCCATATGCAAAAACCCATAGGAATACAAGGACGGGGAAATAAATGCTAGGAATAACCTTAATGGTAAACAATATTAGACACATGCGTATGTAATGGACAGTGTATTAAAAGTGAGATAGGTAGCAAGGATTGTCCGTGCTATAACTTGCCTCAAATCAATATACTCGCACTCATAGTCTTCATCTCTCGATCTTCAAGCTCTTCTCTTTGATGTTACTCGAAGCGTGTTCCTACTGGTCGCAGCAATCATCGAGCACAACAAGCAACTAAACAAGCAAACAAACAATATACAGCTAAGAACAATACACCAATCAAATGAAAGCTTTAAAAGAGAGCGCTAAAGGATAGGGCTTGGTTCGATGGTTACGTGAGCACAAGAATTGCTGAGAACTGAGTTACGGTTGAAAAGGTACAACTATCGGAAGATTTGGTGATTAAACAAATAAAACTATATGCTGGATATATTTTAATTAAATAAAATAATATGTGAAGGTTATTTCAGAGAAACACCTTATGTTATAATTAATTAAAATTTATTTTTGAATTTATAAAATCAAGGTGGAACCTAATCACATTTTATTTATAATGGTTTATGTATAGATTATACCAAATTAAACATTAATTTAAAATAGAACGTGTGAGCATCTAATCGAATAACTTTATGAACCGTGTTGCACTAATCAATATTAGGATAGAAACACATTTATGTTAATATTAATCAATGTTAACATTTATTTATGAAAAGTCGGAGGTTGACTCTAAATTGCTTTTAATTAGAAAGAGTTAGTTAAGTAATCATTAATCAAATTAACCGCACAAGAACCGAGGTGAAACTTAATTATATTTTATTCAGAAATAAATTGAATAATTTATTAATTAATTTTAACATTTAATATAAAGCCGAGTATAAACCTTAAGTGGATTTTAATTAGAAAACACATTTAAATAATCTTTAGTCAAATTAATATTGAATAAAATTCAAAAACAAATTAGATGTCAATTAACAGTACTAACAAGTAGTTTAAGTTGATATGAATCTAATGTAACGAAAACGGATTAATTCGGAGCTAAAACGTGGATTTTATGGGCTAAACAAGATTGCATGGGGTTTTCTGTAAAATGTGCGAGACACAAGGAATAGGCTAAAGGTTATAGGATTCCTCAGGGGTTTAGATGCAAAATTTCCATCTTCCTCCTCTCGACACACAGGCAAGGGAGCTCGTCGGCGTCGGGCGACTTGGCTCGATGGCGGGTGGGGTGGTTAGGGCGGCTGAGAGTAGCGCATGGGGGAGAGGAGGCATAAGGGAACTCGTTGGAGGACTCACCGACGACGGGGGACACGCGGAGGTGGCCGGAATTTGGAGTCCGGCGGAGGTAATGGCCGGCGGCGGCGCCTTCACGTAGACGGGGAGCTCCGGCAGCGAGAGGGCTTTGGCAACTGGCGGTGGAGCTTCGGCTCGACTCGGGGAAGCTCTCGGCGGTGACCTCCTTCGCTGGCGGCGACTGTGGCGGCCGGCCCCCGTAGGCCATGACCGGCGGCGACAGCTACTCGTGGAGGAGCACTTTTGGCGGAGAGACGTCGACGAAGAAAGGCGGGGAAGGTGCGGCTCATCAAGGAGGGGCTCGTGGTGGCCTCAATTCAAACCGGCGACCAGCGGAGACCGTGGAATGGTGGCAATGGCGGCCGGCGGTGCTCGGCACAGAGGGGAGAGGGCGGCGGCGCTCGTGAGGCGAGGAGGAGAGCGGCGGTGGTGGGATGACGCTGGGAGGCGGCGGGCGGCTGCTTAAGTAGGCCAAGGGAGGGGCAGGGAGAGCTCGGGTGGCAAGGTGGCGGGAATCTCGGCGGCGGAAGTCACGGCGGCGGAAATCTCGGCGGCGGCGGCGCTTGCCGCGGGGGCGGGGGAGCGGGGCGCGCTGATCCGTGGCTGGGCCGAGGTGGCTTGTTGGGTCAGGAGAGAATGGGCCGGGGCGGCTGCGCGGTTGGTGCGGTGTTGTGGGCTGGGCTGGGCTGGCACGGGAGCGGGAAGGGAGCAGGCCGGCGCGGGCGAAGCAGGCCGCTGGGCCGGGCCGCAAGCGGAGCAGGGGGGCTGGGCCGCTGCGCAGGAGGAGAGAAGGAGGAGAAAAATCGGCCGGGGAAAAGAATTCAGGGAGGAAAATCAAACTCGGGCTACTGCAACTTTTCTAGAGCTCCAAACAATGCAAATCAAATTCGAATTTAAATAAATTTAAACTCTCATTTGAACCACAGGAAATACAAAACTCAATGCAGCAGCATGAATGCAACACACTCAAAATTTAAACCTATATTGATTTAATTTAATTTAGAAAAACAATTTTTTCCTTTACTAAATTCCCTGTAAATTTTATAAAGCTTGAAAAATTTTAGAAAATTGAGAAAAATATTGTATTAATTGCGTTGAAAATTCACATCCCAAAATCCGAAAATTTTGGGGTGTGACACTTTAGCACCGGGTTTCCCATCCGGTGCAACTAAACCGAGGCTAAAGGGTACCCCTTTAGCACCGGGTTGAATAACCGGTGCTCTTTAGCACCGGGTGCAGCCACGACCCGATGCTAAAGGGCCTGCCCCGCAGCGCCTTTAGCACCGGTTCCAGACACAACCCGGTGCTAAAGGGCCTGCCTTTGGCACCGGTTGCTGTCTGCAACCGGTGCTAAAGGCCCCGGATTTTTTTTTTGCTTTTTTCAGTAGCCATGCATGCACGTCTATATACGTGTATATACGTATATATTCTAATACGTGTATTCTAATGCGTATTCGGCCGACTCTATATTCATATTAGCTGACATTTCATCAAAATAGAAGACATATATATTACAAAAGTAGATATTCATGCATGTCAACTCGAGTTATATATATTTAAACTGTATTTTCTACTTAATTAAGATTGACGACTTGTTGAACTGTCCGGCACGTCATCCAGTACTGGCGAGTGGAATTCTCCTCGGGGATTGACGAACTCGTCCCAGATCCAACCGACGAGCTATTCTGCAATTGTGTCAATTCTTTCTAGCTCTAGAGACTCTTCCTTCAGGCTAAACATCTATAATTTACAAATAATTGAAAGATATTTAATCCGCCGAGTTGGAGACAATAATTGTGCACTTAATAATAATGGAAATGTGTTTATTATTACGTACCATAATATCGTGTTGTGTAAGCTTTTTATGTCCCCAATTCCACATGTAATCGCAAACATAGTATGCACATAAATTATTTCCCTTCCCCTGTTTGGCACACTGTCGACCAAAAGAAATTAAGTAAAATTCATATAATATATTAGCCGATGCCTATATGTACAAATTACTTGCTTACCGAAAAGCCAATGTTCCATTTTAGTGTTTCATGTTGAATACCCAGGTGTTCTTGACGAAATTGATTCCAGGCCCTGCGAACAAAAAAATTGAGTTAAGTCATTGCGAGTGTAAGGGGTGAATTAAGTAGGGGAAAATATACATCACCTTGTCATCATGTCCATGATGTTCTGTAGTTTTTCTTTTGGAGTGTGCAATGAATCAAAGACGTTCACGACACCCCGGTCAGGACACAATATTATTAGGAACCAGTGGAATCTGTATACATGTATACATTATAATCAGAAATGAAATAGTACACAGACAGTATAAGAAGAAGCCTGTGTATGTACTCACTCGATGTTGTACGGGATTAGTATGGAGTCGCAATAATTTTGTTTCTTAATATACTTGTATAGGTTTCCATATGTTTCCTCAGGATTCATCAATATCATTTCTTCACTTATCCTTCGAGGATCCACGAAACCAACGTCATATATTGAGGATCTCCGACATTTTTGAATCTCCATTCTGCATATGTTAAGCAATAAATAAAGCTCGCGTCAGCATAGATTGGAATTATTGATTTCAAACTGTGAATTATAAGCAACAACAAAGTACTTACAGTGTCCAACAGGTGATCAAATCCACGTCCATGGCGTCGCGGTGGTACAGCTCATATATATCCTTAAACCTCAGCCAGACCCAATCATCGTCACCATTGTAGAAATCATGGTCCTTCACGCCTACTTTGATCATGCGCCGTTTATTCCTTCTTGATTCTTCCAAGTACCACTCATGGAATTGGCGCATCTTCGTCTGTAGCTTGCTCTCCATTTCAGGAGGGACCATAGGCTCGCCAAGCTTAAATGGCCACTTCAACGTTGTGTTTACAGGCACCTCTTCTTCCCCCAGGACTTGCGCTCTGGATAGTCCAGTCTCGGCCATTACTCGTTGCACGTTAATCTCGTCCAGAGATGGCAATGGACCCAAGGGCCGCTGAGGTTGCTCGCCGAGCTGAGGAAGCTTTTTGGATGGGCCCGCCTCCTTATCTGCAGCCTTCCGCTTCCGGCGAGATTTCAGTAATGAGCGGTCATAGTCTGTTACTATTACTTCCTTCTGTTGACCCTTGCTCAAATTACCGAGGAATGACTTGATGACAGTGGGATCAAGCTTCGGCTCCGGCTCCGGTTTTTTCCTCCACTCGGCCATTTGCCTCTTTGTGTCTGCTTTGACCGAGGCTTCGAGCTCCTCTAGAGTCTTCTCACCCGCTCTTTTCTCTGGTGCGGGCTTCTCTCTGGTTTTCCGCGCCTTCTTCCCTGGTGGAGTGGGGGCAAAGGCTTTAGTGCGGCGTCCCCTCTTCGGTGGAGGGGGCGGATACCTCCGCGGCGGAGGAGACGGAGACCTCTTCGGCGGAGGAGACGGGCTTGCATCAGGAGCTCCCGGAGAATCGTCATGATCCGGTGGATCTCTTGGAGACGGTGGAGGTGACGGAGGCTTGTTGGTAGCCGCAGGTGTATGGGGTATGACGACGTCTGCCTTGCTCCATAGAATGATGCAGTGAGAACACTGACCGAGTTTTATTTCTCCGTCACCTCCGGGGATGTCAAGTTCTAAGTCTTCCCAGTTGGTGACGACTTGCTCCACCTCAATAGGTACGTAACCATGTGGAATGTCATTACAGTGCCATTTTTGCCCTTCTTCCACACGTTTGGTCATACCGTATGCGACCTGATAATTTAGTAGTCACAAAAAAAGTTAGTAAATGAATGGTATTTACGGTCAAATACCTGCAGTACGAACTAAGGTCGCATACGTACCACCATAGCTAAGTTCTTCTGTCTGACGACAAGCTCGCACGCAGTCCGTTGAGTTATTTCATCCACGGGGTAACGGACCGCTTCGGCGGCCTGTATGGAAGCGTGACTGCTTTGATATTGTTGTGGAGGGCTAATAAGGGCCGCATCTTGGTGAGGTGCATGCTCTGTGGAACCGGTCCCGCCTGCGGCTTGTTGGAGAGGTGCATGCTCTGTGGAACCGGTCCCGCCTGTGGCTTGTTGTATCTGCAGCCATGCTACCTTCATCCGTTGCTCCATCTCTGACTCCATTTCTTGGAGCTTTGAGCCCTGGGCGGCAACCGTTTGCTCTAGGTCCCTCACCCTCTGCTCATATTCGGCCTTCTTCCTCGAACGGCTCCTATAGGTGGCGGCGTGCTCTTGGAAACCTTTCTTCCATGAGATGCTTGTGCCTACGCCGCGCGTCCGTCCAGGATGCTCCTTGTTCCCTAAGGCATAGCTTAGCTCATCTCTCTCTCTATCAGCAACAAATTCTCTCCTCTCAGATGCCCTGAGGATATCGAGGAGACGCTGAGCTAGTTCTCGCAAGTCCTCGGGAAAAACTAAGGAGCCGTCGATTGGGCTTAGGGTGCCTCCATGACCATAGTACCAATGCTTGGTCCTTGTGGGCCAGTCATGTGTCGCTGGAGTGATGCCTCTAGCATATAGATCTTCTTCCATCTTCTCCCATTTAGCGATGCTTGCCTTGTAACCTCCCGAACCCATCTTATGAGAGTACTTCTTATTTGCGGCGTTTCCAGCGTTTCTAGCGCTAGCCGTTGCACCCTCTTCGGAGGTTTTGTACTCAAGGAATGCTTCTCACTCGTCATCAGTGATCTTCTTATACTTCTCACGATCCGGGCCTCTCCGGTTTTGAGAAATTGCGAGTACAACTTCTTCTTGAAATCCTGAAACAGAACTGTCATCTTCTTCATTGTTCAATCCCTCAGTTCTACTTCATGAGTGCTAGGCCAGTCGAATATTGCCTTTAATTCCCTCCATAGCATCTCCTTCTCTGTATCGGGGAGCACGTACTCCTCAGTGGGGTCCGTGGACTTCCATTTTCTGAATTGATTCGCTAAGGGTTCGGGTACGCGACGCGAACGGGTTCGCTAAGGGGGTCGGTGCGCGAAAAACGGATTCGTTAAGGGGTTCGGGTGCGCGGTGGGTTCGGGTACGCGATAGAATTTCCGATAATAAACATTTTTGATAGTATACATTATACAAACATATAACATTTCCAATATACATTTAAATGAAGCATAGAATTTCCGATATAAAATTTCCAATATACATTTAAATGTAAATATTTCAATACAATGCATTTCAATAAAATAAATTTCCAATACATATAAAGCATATATATTTCTAATATTTCCAATACAACGCATTTCCAATAAAATAAATTTCTAATATTTTCTAATATTTTCAATATATATGAAGCATATATATTTCTAATATTTCAATACAATGCATTTCCAATGTATGGGTTAGCGAACGCGTTCGCTAACCAAATGCGCATGGCTGAACACGTTCGCTAAGCAAATGTGCATGGCCGAACGTGTTCGGCCATGCAACGGGTACCTGCACACACAAACACGTACACACGGCACGAAGGCCGGCTCACAAACATGCACGCACGGCACGAAGGCCGGCTTCACAGAGGGCTCACCGTGACGGGCGGCGGGCGACGGCGGCGCGGGGACGAGCGTCGGCGGCGGCGAGGGGATGCGGAGCGGCGCCGGCGCGGGGACGACGGGCGGCGCGTGGACGAGGGGCGCCGGCGCAGGGACGACGGGCGCGGGGACGACGACGGCGGCGGGGACGACGAGCGCGGGGACGACGACGGCGGCGGGGACGACGGGTGACCACGGCGTGGGCGTGGGGACCACGGGTGACCACGGCCGGGCGGCGGGGACGAGGGGCGCGGGGACGACGACGGCGGCGGGGACGACGGGCGGCGGCGGCTGAGGAGACGAGGCGGCGGTTTCGATCTGTAAGATGTGGGCGAAGTGTGGGAGGGGAGAGAAGTCCCCGGCCTATATAGGTCCTCGTCTTAAGCACCGGGTGCAGCCACGACCCGGTGCTAAAGGCCCTTTAGCACCGGGTCTGTACAGCACCCGGTGCTAAAGGTCCCCACTTTAGCACCAGGTCTTCCCACCACCCGGTGCTAAAGGCCCTTTAGCACTGGGTCTTCTACACCCGGTGCTAAAGGCCGTAACTGGCGCCAAACGAAAATTGGTGGAGGCCTTTAGCACCGGGTGCAGCCACGACCCGGTGCTAAAGGCCCTTTAGCACCGGGTCTATACAGCACCCGGTGCTAAAGGCCCCCCCCCCCTTTAGCACCGGGTCTTCCCACCACCCGGTGCTAAAGGCCGTAACTGGCGCCAAACGAAAATTGGGGGCCTTTAGCACCGGATTTTAGATCAACCTGGTGCTAAAGGCCCCCAATTTTCGTTTGGCGCCAGTTTCCAAACCGGCCTTTAGCACCGGTGGCTACTATTTGGGAATCTTATAAATATAGTTTTTAATATATAGTTATTAATACTTGTTTTAATTCAGTTATTAATAGAAAATCTTATAAATTACTAGAAAATCTTATAAATTACTAGAAAATCTTATAAATTCCTAGAAAATCAATATAAAATGCTAGAAAATCTTATAAATTAATAGAAAATCTTATAAATTACTAGAAAATCTTATAAATTACTAGAAAATCTTATAAATTACTAGAACATCAATATAAAATGCTAGAAAATCTTATAAATTAATAGAAAATCTTATAAATTACTAGAAAATCTTATAAATTACTAGAAAATCTTATAAATTACTAGAAAATCAATATAAAATGTTAGAAAATCTTATAAATTAATAGAAAATCTTATAAATTACTAGAAAATCTTATAAATTACTAGAAAATCAATATAAATTGCTAGAATTAATAAAAACAATCTTATAAATCAATAGAAAATCTTAGAACACAGGTGGAACATAAATGCAAATATAGTCATTACAAATTGGGTGGATCATAGTGCAATTAAATTACATGGCATCATCGTTTACTCGGACACTAATAAACTTCCTCTTTACAAATGTTCCTTGATTGTGATCACGCCGTAGATACGGTGTCTCCTCCGCCGCTAACAGGATGCTTGGGTCATCAGCCACTGAGAATGGAGGCCGGCCATCGAGCATATCATAATCTTCATCTGTCTTGTCCTCAACTCCTACGATTTTTCTCTTTCCAGGAAGAACTATATGGCGCTTTGGCTCGTCTTGTGATGGGTCCAATTGCTTACCCCCACCTTTCTTATCCGCCCCTTTCTTCGGTCTGCTAGCCATGTCCTTCACATAAAAAACTTGTGTGACAGCTTTGCCCAAGACGAACGGTTCGTCTAGAAAGCCAATCTTGTTTAGGTCCACTAACGTCATTCCATAGTCCGCTTCAACTTTAACACCTCCTCCAGTCAGCTTCACCCATTGGCACTTGAACAGTGGGATCTTCAAAGGTCCGTACTCTAGTTCCCATATCTCCTCTATGATTCCATAGCATGAGTTTGTATTTCCATTGGTGTCTGTCGCGTCGATCCGGACACCACTGTTTTGGTTGGTGCTTTTCTTGTCCTGGGCTCTTGTGTAAAATGTATACCCATTGATGTCGTATCCTTGGAATGTCAAGATCGTGCTCGATGGACCTCTAGCTACAAAAGCTAGCTGCGCATCAATGCCCTCGACACCCATAAGACGTCTTCGCAACCAATCGGCGAAAGTACTATTGCGCAGACGCTGAATGAAGGCCGCAGACTTTGTTGAGTTTTCGTCCCTGAGAATCTGCATGTGCTCCTCGATGTACGGAGCAACTAAGGTTGATTGTTGCAAAACTGTGAGGTGCGCTTTACGAAATGTCTCAACGTCCTTGATCACCATCGATCTTCTCCCTAGTGTGCCCTTTCCACCAAGTCTCCCCTCGTGATGTGATTCGGGCACACCAATCGGCATAAGATCGTCGACAAAGTCAACACAGAATTCAATGACCTCTTCTGTTTCGTATCCCTTAGCAATGCATCCTTCTGGACGAGAACGATTACGGACATACTTCTTTAGGACAGCGAAGAACCTCTCAAATGGGAACATGTTGTGTAGAAATACTGGGCCCAATATACGAATCTCTTTGACGAGGTGAACCAATAGATGTGTCATGATATTGAAGAAGGATGGTGGAAATATCATCTCAAAGCTGACAAGACATTGCACCACGTCGTTCTAAGGCTGATCTAAATGGTCTGGATTGATCACCTTTTGAGAAATTGCATTGAGGAATGCACATAGCTTCACAATGGCTTTCCGCACGTTAACTGGTAGCACACCCCTGAGTATGACGGGAAGCAGCTGTGTCATCAACACATGGCAGTCGTGAGACTTCAGGTTTGTGAACTTCTTCTCTATCATATTTATTATTCCCTTAATATTGGAGGAGTAGCCAGATGGAACCTTGATACTGTTCAAACATTCAAACATGCTTGCCTTCTCTTCTTTGCTGAGAGTGAAGCTGGCAGGACGCAAGTACTGGCGTCCAATGTCTCTCTTTTCTGGATGTAGATCAGTCCATTGCTTCAATCGTTTCAGCTCCTGACGTGCTTCCAGTGTATCTTTTGGCTTCCCATAAGTACCCAGGAAGCTTATCAAGTTCACGCAAAGATTCTTCGTCAGATGCATCACATCAATCGCGTTACGGACCTCTAAACGTTGCCAGTAAGGTAGCTCCCAAAAGATAGACTTCTTCTTCCACATCGCGGCACGACCATCCTCGCCCGTCGGAGCAGCCTGGCTTCCGTCTCCCTTGCCAAACACCACGTGTAGGTCCTTCACCATATCAAATAGCTCTTCTCCACTCCGGTGTCTCGGCTTTGTACGGCGGTCAGCATTCCCGCCAAAATGCGCACATTTCTTTCGGCGGTGTCCTGATAGGTTACTTAGTGCAGGTCAGACGTTGATGCTTATGAAAAGCAGTGCTCGAAGGTCAAACTGCTCCTGCTTGTCCTCATCCCACATGCTAACACCTTCATTCTTCCACAGCTGCAAAAGTTCGTCAACCAATGGTCTTAGGTACACATCAATGTCGTTGCCAGGTTGCTTTGGGCCTTCGACGAGCACTGACATCATAATGAACTTCCGCTTCATGCAGAGCCAGGGGGGTTGGTTGTAGATACAAACAGTCACGGGCCAAGTGCTATGACTACTGCTCATTTCACCAAAAGGGTTCATGCCATCGGTACTTAAACCAAGCCTAACATTCCTCGCATCAGCATCAAACTCTGGGAATGCTCTGTCGATGTTCCTCCACTGGGATCCATCGGCGGGGTGTCTCAACATGCCATCTTGCTGACGTTCTTCTTTGTGCCAGCACATCAGTTTGGCATGGTCTTTGTTCCTGAATAAACGCTTCAGACGGGGTATCAGAGGGAAATACCACATCACCTTCGCAGGGATTTTTTTCTTAGAACGCTCTCCCCCAACATCACCAGGGTCGTCCCGCCTGATCTTGTATCGTGCGTAGGTGCAAACCGGACAACGATCCAAGTGTCCGTACTGTCCGCGATAGAGGATACAGTCATTAGGACACGCATGTATCATCTGCACCTCCAAACCGAGAGGGCAAACAACACGTTTTGCTTGATACGTCGTCGATGGCAATTTGTTACCCTCTAGAAGAATCTTCTTTACGAGTTTCAGTAGCTCCTCGAAACCCTTATCAGTAACACCATTTGTTGCCTTCCACTGCAGAAGTTTAAGTGTGCTACCCAACTTCTTTAGCCCCTCTTTGCAATCTGGGTACAGGTCAGTCTTGTGGTCCTGCAACATGCGCTGTATCTTTTTCAGTTCCTTATCATTGCCGCAGTCTTTCTCGGCATCACGCAACATTTGCCCGAGTCCATCAGTAGGTTCATTTTCCTGAGCAACATCTTCCTGAGCATCGTCTTCCCGAGGAACATATTCCTCATCGGCATCACCCATTGCAGCATATGCAAAGGAACCGTAGTATTGAGCCAATAACGGAATGTTGTCATCGGCCTCGTCTTCTTCATCTTCATCCATTAGAATTCCTCTTTCACCGTGGTTCATCCAAACAGAATAATTCCTCATGAAACCGTGCCTCATCAAATGCACCTGAAGACAACCTCTTTGTTTTTACGATTGTATATTTTTACAATGGGTGCATGGGCAGAACATGAAACCGGACGGCGTCCTGTTAGCCTCGGCGGCATCGAGAAACGTCCTAAGGCCATCACGGAACGCCTGAGCGTGGGGGTCCCCGTACATCCATTGTCTATTCATCTGCATTATTAACAAATAACAAATATACAATACAATTTAAAGATAAAAAAATTTAATATATAAATAAATACAAATTATAATATATATTCCATTATATAAATAAATTTCTAAAACTACATTACTATATTCTTTAAATAAATAAATATACCTTCCGTTAAATAAATAAATAACTATTCTATCTTTTAATAAATAACTAATAATATATATTTCATTAAATTAATAAATAACTATTCCAACTTTTAATAAATAAACCTCTCTAATAAATAAAATACATAAGCCTTATAACTATTCACAAGTCATACAAAACAAAATACTAACTAGCTTGCCTTCTCTCTCCATTTAAAATACAACATGAACACTCTCTCCACCATGAACTCAAGCTCTCTCCTCTCTCTCCTCCAAGAACACAAGCTCTCTCTAGCTAGCTTTACTTTGATTCACAAATCCCTCTATTTCTAAATCATAGAAGGATTACAAGCTAAATAAAACATTAGAGAATGAAAGAGTGTACCTTGTAGTGCTCCTTAGATGAGTAGAATCTTCAAAAATTTTAAAAAAATTTGGGCAGCACCTCCCCTCCCACGGCCGAGCAGCGTGAACACAGCGCCTAAGTGTTCAGCTGGCTCGGCCGGGGGAGGAAGAAGGTGCTATATACAAAAGACATTAGCACCGGGTCGTGGCAAGACCCGGTGCTAATGTGCACCCTTTAGCACCGGGTGCGGCCAGCAACCGGTGCGAAATGGCCTCGGCACATTAGCACCGGTTGCTGGCTGCACTCGGTGCTAAAGGGTGCACATTAGCACCGGGTCTTTCCACGACCCGGTGCTAATGTCTTCGCCCTGACACATCTTCGCGCCGCCCCCGCTCCTAGCCGTTGGACCCGGTGCTGAAGCCCCATCAGCACCGGGTCCAAAAAATGGCCGAGGCGGTGGAGGCGGGTGGATGTGAAGCATTCTGGTAGTGTATATATATATATATAGTGTCTAAAACTCATCATAGATAAAACTCATCATAGATTATTCGACGCTGCGACAGCACGCCGTCCATGCTCCGACGACGTAATTTTGGGATGGTATTTACTTTTCTTCTCATCCGGAGAGTAAAACTAGTATACCAGGTGCTTCTTAGGAGTATTTAGAGCTTGTCCTGTGACCGTACAAAGCATATTAGATTTGTCTCCCTGTAACCGTAAAAACAGATCAAATTTGATGTCGACGCTGCGGGCGGTGCACCGTTCATTCTACACCCCTTCGCTATGGTAGTATGGGCTACTGCCATGCAGGCTAAAAATTACTCCACTAGGTATTTTGTGAAGAATCAGGAGTAATATTCCATATTAGTGTTGCATTTTTTATATTAGAGGGCTGATCTTTTTTTCAAAAATGTAATTATCATTATTAATCCTAGGAGAGCTATTTTTAGCTATATGAGTGGAGAAATTTGAACCTTATATGAATAAATTCTACTCAAAGTAAAATAATATCTTTAATATGTCCACAAACAACAGGAGTAATGTTTTCCAACTATGAGAAATATTTTCAAATGTCATGAGTAGTATTTCCCAATTGAGATGTACTTTCAAATGTCAGGAGCATTATTTTTACAAAGTTTAGGAGTATTTTATATTGACTACAGAAGTATTTTTTAATTGTGTCACACCCGGATTTACTCAAAACCCAAATGTGGCCATATGTGTGCCCAGGAAGTCCACAGACACATATAGCGAACAAATATGGTAAAAATCAGAGTACAATGCTTAATTCTCATCATAAAGTAGCGATTACATCAGAGTTTGCATAAATGAAATACATGGACAGCGGAAGACTAATAAACTCTCTCTAAGTGTAGCCGCAATCCCACAGGGACTCTGACTGGGGGAACGCCAACTCAGAAGTACGGCAAATCCTCCGGAAACTCCACAGCATAGTCAGCCTGACTCCAATCTGTTACCCGTCCGGGATTTTGCCCAAAAATAGTAATAACAGCAAGTGTAAGTAATGGAAATTACTTAGCAAGTATAGCACGGGTTATGAAGACTCAAAAAGGCTAGACACTGGCTTAACTGCATTAGCTATTTTAGTTGGTTCGTTTTAACTTTATCCAAGTTACTACAAGTGAATGAGAACCCGGTTGTTACCCAATTAATAGTGTAAGTGACATTAAGCATGAATAAATACCATATTCTAATAAAAAAGGATCCAGGCCGCTCGTGACCCTGAGCAAGGCTATCATGATAGATCGTACACTCTGCAGAGGTTTCGCCCTTTACCCACCAGTCGCGTAAAAGTTCAAAGGAACTTTGCACCCAACCACGCACATCAACACTTCCGAGGTGTGACTGCATAGGGACGCTACGAGGCTTTCACAAGACACCCTAACAAGATAGTAGCCGCTGGAGTACTACAAGGTGGTGAGTCCTTAGGCACCGAGATCGACGTACGCCCACGGAGTCACACCATGAGGGGGTCGATGGCGTCCAGAGCGCGGGTATCCACCCCAACAATGCGCAACGCGCGGAGTTCTCAATCGCTAAGACTCCCAACACGGGACTGGGTCTAACGAGACCTAGCCGACGGGGCTACCGTCCTCGGTGGAATCGGGAAAACACCCCGTGCCTTGCCTCCCACAACGCCGCTGGCCCCTCGGTAACCACTATCAAACTAGAGCCGTACAAGCTACTTGACCAAGACCAGAGCCATTATAGTTCCGGCGGTGGCGACAGGCTCCTGGGTTGCCGCTTTAAGAACCGGTCCTTAGAGGGAGACACTAGAGCAAAGCACATAGCACATGCTCTAGCTCCCTAATCCATGTTACTAAAAAGCAAGTTTTAACATTAAAGTTGAAGTGGACCATTAAGTCAATATTAACAATTAATTGAAGGTGACAGTGGTTGCGCCTAGCAAAATACTACCCATATGCAAAAACCAATAGGAATACAAGGACAGGGAAATAAATGCTAGGAATAACCTTAATGGTAAACAATATTAAACACATGCGTATGTAATGAACAGTGTATTAAAAGTGAGATAGGTAGCAAGGATTGTCCGTGCTATAACTTGCCTTCCTCGGAGTACGGCTGCTGCTGCAAATCCTGCTCCGGCACGTCCTCAACGTACTCGAAGTCCAACGCTACGGGCTCACCGACTGGACACGATCATCACGCACGCATTCCAAAACAATCATTACATGCAAATAAAGTAAATCTATTAGAACAGTACACCAAACAGTGAAAACAGTACAAAAACAGGAGCTAGAAATAATCTACGCTTCGCTACGAACACATGAGCGCGAAAATCACGCAAATCGGAGCTAAAACGTGAAAGTTATAGCGTTTCTAAGGTTCGGGGGCTTGCTGGCAAAGTTTTAAAATTTCCAGGGGCCTAAGCAAATAAAACAGGACCTATTTGCAATTATTTTTGAATTAAAAAGGACCGCGGGTTAATTAAACGGAAACAGGGGGTTCTTTAGCAAATCGGCACAGTTGACCGGTATGGGTTTGGTTTGACCCGAGGCTCGGGGCGCTGACGGCCGTCGGATCGGGATCGGACGGTCAGGAGCGAAAGGGGCAGAGGGGGTTCGCCGGCGGGGACAGGGAGGGCGGCGCTGCCGGCTCCCGCGGCGGTTCTTCGCCGGAGTTCGGCGGATCTGGGGCTAGGGGCCACCATTGGCCGTGGGGTTTGGCTTGCTGGCACCGGGGCGACATGGCGAGCACAACTGGCTAGCTCAAGACGAGGGGGGGAAACCACGCAGGGGCTCTCGACGGCGGTCGGCGGTCGGCCATTGCCGGCCATCATGGTGGGGCGGCCTAGAGAGTGGGGGAGCGTACAAAAGATGGTCGGGGACGGTGCTCACGTCCGTGCGGTGTTACTGGTGCGGTGGAATCGACCGGAGCGGTGTCGGGGAGGGAAAACGACCTGCGGCCGGAGCTCGGCGGCGAGGTGCTTGCGCGGGCAGCTTGCTCCGACGAGGAGGCGGCGTGGGGAAGCGGCGGAGAAGCTTCGTCTCGACGAAGGGGACCCCGTGGCGGCGGCGGTTCCCTTTGGTGGGCGGTGAGAGCGGCGAATCGACGCCAATGGCACCGGCGGCGGTGCTCGGCCGGACGGCGGCGGTATGCGGGGGAGGAGGTGCTGCGGAGGCGCTAGGGTTGGTGTGACGGGGGCGAGAGGAGCGAGGCAGTGCCGCGGGCTAGATTAAGTAAGTGCGGGGGCAGACGGCATCGGCGTGCGGGCCCGGCCGCGGTGAGCGCGCTCGGCCGCGCCATTTCCGGCGAGCAGAAAAGGAAAGGAAGGGAAGGGGATGACAGGTGGGGCCGGGCGAGTAGTGAGAGAAGGGGGAGGGACTGCCAGGTGGGGTCGGCCGACCAGAGAGAGAGGGGGGAGAAAACGGCGGGCGCGGTTGGCTGGGCCGGGAGAGAGGGGCGCGGCCCAGGAGGAGGGGGAAAGGATTGGGCCCGCGGAGCGGCTGCTGGGCCGGCGGGGAGAAAAGAGGGGAGAGGCGAGAGTTGGGCCGGGGTGTCGGGCCGGACCGTGGGAGAAGTAGAGGGAGGAAAAGTGGACCGGAAAAAGAGTTCAGGGAGCAAAAGTGAACTATGGACCTAACAACTTTTCTAGAGCTCCAAACAAAGTGATTCAAATTTGAATTTAAATATATTTAAATTCTTGTTTGAATCACAGGCAATACAAAAATAAATGCAGCAGCATGAATGCAACAATAAATGTTTCTATCACTTATATTTGATTTTAATTGTTAGAAAATTACTATTTAGCCTTTATGAAATAGGTGAAAGCATTAAATAATTATTTAAATGCCAAAATTTTTAAATTGAGCATTTTTGGGTGTTACAAACCTACCCCCCTTAAGGTGAATCTCGCCCTCGAGATTCGGATGTAGAAGCGAAGAGCTGTGGGTACTCGGACTTGAGATCTTCTTCCCGCTCCCAAGTCGCTTCATCTTCTGAATGCCGGCTCCACTGCACCTTGCACATCCGAATGGTCTTGTTTCTCAGCACTCTCTCTAACACCTCCAAGATCCTGATCGGATACTCCTCATAAGTGAGGTCCTCCTGAACATTCAACTCCTCAATCGGGATCTGCTCTTCTGGCACCCGCAAGCACTTCTTCAACTAGGACACATGGAACACATCGTGTACTCCGGCTAATCTCTCAGGCAGATCTAGCCGGTATGCCACTTCGCCCATCCGTTCCTGTATCCTGAATGGTCCGATGTAACGAGGCGCCAACTTGCCTTTGACATTGAACCGCTTTACACCCCTCATCGGTGACACCTTGAGGTACACAAAATCATCAACTCTGAAGCTGAGGTCCCTCCGTCTGACATCGGCGTAACTCTTCTATCTGGACTGGGCCACCTTCAGGTTCTCTCTGATCACCTGCACCTGCCGCTCCGCATCTCTAAGTATCTCCGGACCAAAGACCTGACTCTCTCCGGTCTGATTCCAGAACAATGGGGTCCGGCACTTCCTGCCATACAATGCCTCGAACGGTGCCATCTGCAGACTCTTCTGGTAGCTGTTATTGTAGGAGAACTCTGCATACGGCAAACTCTTATCCCAGCTGACTCCATACTGCAATGCACAAGCCCTCAACATATCCTCTAGTATCTGATTGGTCCGCTCTGTCTGACCATCTGTCTGCGGGTGATAAGCTGAGCTGAAGTGCAGCTTCGTGTCCATGGACTCATGTAACTTCCGCCAGAAGTGTGAGGTGAACTGAGTACCACGATCTGACACAATTTTCTTCGGCACTCCGTGTAAGCACACAATCCGCTCCATGTACAACTCTGCTAGTCTGGCGCCTGTGTAGGTGGTCTTCACTGGCAGGAAGTGGGCCACCTTGGTCAGACGATCAACAATCACCCAAATGGAGTCAAATCCTCTCTGGGTGCGGGGCAGACCAGTGATGAAGTCCATGCCAACTTCTTCCCATTTCCACTCCGGGATCTTCAACGGTTGAAGCAATCCAGCTGGCCTCTGATGTTCTGCCTTGACTCGCTGATATGTGTCGCCCAATGCCACGTGAGTCGCCACATCACGCTTCAGTCCGTACCACCAGAATCTCTCCTTGATGTCCTGGTACATCTTAGTGCTGCCTGGGTGGATCGAATAAGCTGAGTCATGTGCCTCTCTCAGAATCATCTCTTTGATCTGCGCTATATCTGGCACACATATCCTCTTCCCATGCCATAGAGTTCCCTGATCATCAACTCTGAATCCAGGGGCCTTTCCCAATGCAACATTCCCCACAATCTCTCGGATCTTCTCATCCTGCAGCTGACCTCTCCGGATCTCCTGCTCTAGCGTGGGCTCCACTGCCATCTCTGTGATGCTGGTGATGAATCCCAGACTCATCCGCTCAAACTCTCGGCTGAGCTCCTCAGGTAAACAGTGACCAGTGATCCTGTTCACATAACTCCTCCTGCTCAGAGCATCTGCCACCAAGTTGGCATTCCCCGGGTGATAGTGGATTTCCAAATCATAGTCCTTGATCAGCTCTAACCATCTGCGCTGCCTCATGTTCAGATCTGACTGGGTGAAGACATACTTAAGGCTCTTATGATCAGTGTAAATGTCACATCTGTGCCCAATCAAGTAATGTCTCCAGATCTTCAGAGCATGTACCACAGCTGCCAACTCCAAGTCGTGTGTCGGATAGTTCTGCTCATGCTTCCTCAACTGCCTAGACGCATAAGACACGACTCTGCCCTCCTGCATAAGGACGCAACCCAGTCCTAGACGGGATGCATCACAGTAGATGGAGAAAAACTCTTAGCTAAATCTGGCAATACCAGCACTGGGGCTGTAGTCAACCTCTTCTTCAACTCTTCGAAGCTGACCTGGCAAGCCTCTGTCCACACAAACGGGGCATTCTTCTCTAGCAAAGCAGTCAGTGGTTTAGCAATCTTGGAGAATCCTTCAATGAACCGTCTGTAATAACCGGCCATCCCAAGGAAACTCCTGATCTCGCTCACATCCCGTGGCGGATTCCAGCTCAACACATCGCTGACTTTCTTTGGATCAACTGCCACTCCTCCATTGGACAACACGTCCCAGAAATGCCACTTCCTTCAGCCAGAACTCACACTTGCTCAGCTTGGCATACAACTGATGTTCCCGAAGTCTCTGCAGCACCAATCTCAGATGTTCTTCATGTTCTTCCTCATTCTTGGAGAAGACCAGAATGTCATCAATGAATACCACCACAAACTTATCAAGGTAATCCATGAACACGCTGTTCATCAAGTACATGAAGTATGCCGGAGTGTTGGTCAATCCAAAAGACATGACCAAGAACTCATACAACCCGTACCGAGTAGTGAAAGCGGTCTTGGGTATGTCTGACGGGCGGATCCTCATCTGATAATAGCCCGAACGAAGATCTATCTTGGAGAACACGCAAGCTCCTCTCAACTGATCGAACAGATCATCAATCCTCGGCAGCGGGTACTTGTTCTTGATGGTCACTTCGTTGAGGGCTCGATAATCCACACATAACCTCTGCGAACCATCCTTCTTGTCGACGAACAATACTGGTGCTCTCCATGGCGAAGCACTCGGACGAATGTACCCCTTGGCCAACAACTCGTCCAACTCCTTCTTGAGCTGCTCCAGCTCCTTTGCTCCCATCCTATACGGCCTCTTGGCTATAGGTGCAGTGCCAGGTTTTAGTTCAATAACGAATTCAACATCTCGTTCTGGAGGCATACCTGGCAACTCGTCAGGGAACATATCCGGGAACTGGCTCACCACTCTGATATCTTCGGTTGTCGTCCCTTCAGCTTGATTGGCTTGGCCTTGCTCTGAGGAACTGGCTGCCTGATACTCCACCTTGTCACCGGACTCTGCTGTCAGCTGAATGGTCCTCGTAGCACACCGGATCACTGCATCATATCTGGTCATCCAGCTCATACCCAGGATCATATCAAATCCAAGGGTCTCCAAGACTATCGGGCGTGCCTCGAAATCTACCCCCCTTATGGTGAGGGTGATACTGGGGCAGCGTAAAGTGGCGCGTTGCTCTCCCCCTGGTGAGCTTACTAGCATAGCACTCCTCATGGGCAACAATGACACTAGGTTCTTTTTTACAAAGGCAGCGGATATGAAAGCATGCGAAGCTCCAGAATCAAATAAAACAGTGGCGGGGGTCGAATTGACGAGGAACGTACCCACGACAACATCAGTGGTTGTCTCTGCTGTCTCTGCACCGGTGTGGTTGAGATTGCCCCGAACAGGAGCCTGCGGAGCACGACCTCCCTGCTGCTGACCCTGCGGCTGCCCAACTCTCTGAGTACTGCCCTGCTGGTTCTGTCCGGCGGCGTTCTGAATCTTCTTGGGGCAGACATTGGCGAAGTGTCCCTACTCACCACAGTGGTAGCACACCCTCGGACCCACCGGTGTAGTGTTGGCTGGGCTGATGCGCTGAACTGGACTGGGCTGCACCTGGCTGCGCTGAGCTGGACCCATCTGTGGCTAACCCTGAGGACGCTGCTGTTGTGGCGCCCGAGGAAACTGAGGACGCTGCTGCTGGTACGGGCCACGGCCGAGCATGCCGGACTGGCCCTGGAAGCGCTGCTGGCCTCCCACCTGCTGACTCTGTGGCGGTGCGAAGCGTGGACGACTGCTGCTGCCCACCTGCTGTCCCTGAAGCTTCCTCTTCTTGTCCTCCATCTCACGGCGCTTGTGCTCCAACATCAGCGCGCCGTCCACCAGCTCGTGAAAGGTCGGGAACTTGGTGCACATCAGCTGGTACTGGAGAGCATCCTGCAAACCGTCACGAAACCTGGCCTGCTTCTTCTGATCAGTGGCCACGTCCTCTGGAGCGTAACGGGCCAACGAGACGAACTTGTCACGATACGCCGTGACACTCATCCCTTCCTGCTTCAGTGCCAGGAACTCCTTCTTCTTCAGAACCATCAAGGCCTCCGGCACGTGGTGTGCATGAAAGCTGCTGCAGAACTGCTGCCAAGTGATCTGAGTACCGGCCGGGCGTGAGGACTGGTATGAATCCCACCAATCCAACGCCGGCCCCTGAAGCTGCCCTCCGGCGTACAGTACCTTCTCTCTGTCATCGCACTGGGCGATGTCCAACTGTCTCTCCACTGCCTTGAGCCAATCATCTGCCTCAAGGGGGTCGCTGGCCTTGCTGAAAGTCGGCGGGCGTCCCTTCAGAAATTCGCCCCTCTTATCTCTGGGCGGTGCAGCTGCCTGGGGGTGATGCTGGTTCTGCTGGATCAGCCTCATTGTCTCGGCCATCTGCTGCATCATCTGAACTTGAGCATACATCAGCTGCTCAATGGTGGGGATCTGATGGTTCGGATTCAGGTTCGGGGGCGGATTCTGGTGCGGAGGCTGTCCGCCCGCATTGCCCCCGGGGTGAGCCATCTATAATCACAAAGGTCAGATGTCAGATGATTAGTACGAGAAAATATATATATATACCCCTGCTATCTAAACAATAAAGTCCTTAAGTCTTATTCCAACATCTAGATAGTTGCAGACAGGTGTCTACGCCCATCACAATCATTACAAAGAACCTAATCAAACATAAGCATAATAACAATAAATACAAGCAGGTAAAGGCATAAACTCACACAAGACTCGACTGTTAGATTTTTTTAAAATTTCTAAAACATGGGGGTCTCCTAGTAATTTGTCAACCGTACTATCTAGGCTGCGTTCCTACAGTCAGCACGGCTCTGATACCAATCTGTCACACCCGGAATTACTCAAAACCCGAATGTGGCCATATGTGTGCCCAGGAAGTCCACAGACACATATAGCGAACAAATATGGTAAAAATCAGAGTACAATGCTTAATTCTCATCATAAAGTAGCGATTACATCAGAGTTTGCATAAATGAAATACATGGACAGCGGAAGACTAATAAACTCTCTCTAAGTGTAGCCGCAATCCCACAGGGACTCTGACTGGGGGAACGCCAACTCAGAAGTACGGCAAATCCTCCGGAAACTCCACAGCATAGTCAGCCTGACTCCAATCTGTTACCCGTCCGGGATTTTGCCCAAAAATAGTAATAACAGCAAGTGTAAGTAATGGAAATTACTTAGCAAGTATAGCACGGGTTATGAAGACTCAAAAAGGCTAGACACTGGCTTAACTGCATTAGCTATTTTAGTTGGTTCGTTTTAACTTTATCCAAGTTACTACAAGTGAATGAGAACCCGGTTGTTACCCAATTAATAGTGTAAGTGACATTAAGCATGAATAAATACCATATTCTAATAAAAAAGGATCCAGGCCGCTCGTGACCCTGAGCAAGGCTATCATGATAGATCGTACACTCTGCAGAGGTTTCGCCCTTTACCCACCAGTCGCGTAAAAGTTCAAAGGAACTTTGCACCCAACCACGCACATCAACACTTCCGAGGTGTGACTGCATAGGGACGCTACGAGGCTTTCACAAGACACCCTAACAAGATAGTAGCCGCTGGAGTACTACAAGGTGGTGAGTCCTTAGGCACCGAGATCGACGTACGCCCACGGAGTCACACCATGAGGGGGTCGATGGCGTCCAGAGCGCGGGTATCCACCCCAACAATGCGCAACGCGCGGAGTTCTCAATCGCTAAGACTCCCAACACGGGACTGGGTCTAACGAGACCTAGCCGACGGGGCTACCGTCCTCGGTGGAATCGGGAAAACACCCCGTGCCTTGCCTCCCACAACGCCGCTGGCCCCTCGGTAACCACTATCAAGCTAGAGCCGTACAAGCTACTTGACCAAGACCAAAGCCATTATAGTTCCGGCGGTGGCGACAGGCTCCTGGGTTGCCGCTTTAAGAACCGGTCCTTAGAGGGAGACACTAGAGCAAAGCACACAGCACATGCTCTAGCTCCCTAATCCATGTTACTAAAAAGCAAGTTTTAACATTAAAGTTGAAGTGGACCATTAAGTCAATATTAACAATTAATTAAAGGTGACAGTGGTTGTGCCTAGCAAAATACTACCCATATGCAAAAACCCATAGGAATACAAGGACAGGGAAATAAATGCTAGGAATAACCTTAATGGTAAACAATATTAAACACATGCGTATGTAATGAACAGTGTATTAAAAGTGAGATAGGTAGCAAGGATTGTCCGTGCTATAACTTGCCTTCCTCGGAGTACGGCTGCTGCTGCAAATCCTGCTCCGGCACGTCCTCAACGTACTCGAAGTCCAACGCTACGGGCTCACCGACTGGACACGATCATCACGCACGCATTCCAAAACAATCATTACATGCAGACAAAGTAAATCTATTAGAACAATACACCAAACAGTGAAAACAGTACAAAAACAGGAGCTAGAAATAATCTACGCTTCGCTACGAACACATGAGCGCGAAAATCACGCAAATCGGAGCTAAAACGTGAAAGTTATAGCGTTTCTAAGGTTCGGGGGCTTGCTGGCAAAGTTTTAAAATTTCCAGGGGCCTAAGCAAATAAAACAGGACCTATTTGCAATTATTTTTGAATTAAAAAGGATCGCGGGTTAATTAAACGGAAACAGGGGGGTTCTTTAGCAAATCGGCACAATTGACCGGTATGGGTTTGGTTTGACCCGAGGCTCGGGGCGCTGACGGCCGTCGGATCGGGATCGGACGGTCAGGAGCGAAAGGGGCAGAGGGGGTTCGCCGGCGGGGACAGGGAGGGCGGCGCTGCCGGCTCCCGCGGCGGTTCTTCGCCGGAGTTCGGCGGATTTGGGGCTAGGGGCCACCATTGGCCGTGGGGTTTGGCTTGCTGGCACCGGGGCGACATGGCGAGCACAACTGGCTAGCTCAAGACGAGGGGGGGAAACCACGCAGGGGCTCTCGACGGCGGTCGGCGGTCGGCCATTGCCGGCCATCATGGTGGGGCGGCCTAGAGAGTGGGGGAGCGTACAAAAGATGGTCGGGGACGGTGCTCACCTCCGTGCGGTGTTACTGGTGCGGTGGCACCGGAGCGGTGTCGGGGAGGGAAAACGACCTGCGGCCGGAGCTCGGCGGCGAGGTGCTTGCGCGGGCAGCTTGCTCCGACGAGGAGGCGGCGTGGGGAAGCGGCGGAGAAGCTTCGTCTCGACGAAGGGGACCCCGTGGCGGCGGCGGTTCCCTTCGGTGGGCGGTGAGAGCGGCGAATCGACGCCAATGGCACCGGCGGCGGTGCTCGGCCGGACGGCGGCGGTATGCGGGGGAGGAGGTGCTGCGGAGGCGCTAGGGTTGGTGTGACGGGGGCGAGAGGAGCGAGGCAGTGCCGCGGGCTAGATTAAGTAAGTGCGGGGGCAGACGGCATCGGCGTGCGGGCCCGGCCGCGGTGAGCGCGCTCGGCCGCGCCATTTCCGGCGAGCAGAAAAGGAAAGGAAGGGAACGGGATGACAGGTGGGGCCGGGCGAGTAGTGAGAGAAGGGGGAGGGACTGCCAGGTGGGGTCGGCCGACCAGAGAGAGAGGGGGGGAGAAAACGGCGGGCGCGGTTGGCTGGGCCGGGAGAGAGGGGCGCGGCCTAGGAGGAGAGGGAAAGGATTGGGCCCGCGGAGCGGCTGCTGGGCCCGCGGGGAGAAAAGAGGGGTGAGGCGAGAGTTGGGCTGGGGTGTCGGGCCGGACCGTGGGAGAAGTAGAGGGAGGAAAAGTGGACCGGAAAAAGAGTTCGGGGAGCAAAAGTGAACTATGGACCTAACAACTTTTCTAGAGCTCCAAACAAAGTGATTCAAATTTGAATTTAAATATATTTAAATTCTTGTTTGAATCACAGGCAATACAAAAATAAATGCAGCAGCATGAATGCAACAATAAATGTTTCTATCACTTATATTTGATTTTAATTGTTAGAAAATTACTATTTAGCCTTTATGAAATAGGTGAAAGCATTAAATAATTATTTAAATGCCAAAAATTTTAAATTGAGCATTTTTGGGTGTTACAAATTGACAGGAGTTTTTTTAATTGACATGATGGGTAATTTCCTATGAAGCCAATTATGAAAAAATACTTCTTATTTAAAAAATTACTCCTTGTTGTTAGGAGTAATTTTTCATTGTTTAGAGGAGTATTCCTAATGATTACTCCTTTGATCTCCAAAAAATTACCGCAAAACTTCCAATCTTACAAATTCATAGACTCAATCATAACAAGGACACATATACACACAAATTCAGGAACGTAATAACGAAGTACATCAACAGGATCCCAAGTGTTTACTGCGCGCTTCTTGGTACTTGGTACAGAACAATTCAGTAATCAATCTGCAAAAAACAAACAGCATCTGCAGTAATCCATGAGCCGGGAAAAAATCCATAACATGATGCATGTTGGGCACGTCTTTTTGAAAAGGTAGAAAATGTATTGGGGACTGGAGATACGCGATTCAGATCGAATAATCTAATCAATGGGAGCAACCGGTCCTAAACAAATCGGAGAAGAAAAGTGGGATGCACAAACCAGTCCTGCACAAATCAATGGGATGCAGCGAATGAACTCACCAAACTCCGGTGGCCCGTGACCCAGGCTGCGTCGTCGGTTCCGACGCCTAGATCACGCCGGAGGGGGAGAAGCCGCCGGAGGCAATTGCTGCTAGGGATGCCGGAGCCTGCCATGCGGAGCCTACTGTGCGGATTGCCGGCGTAGGTGTGACGGAGGGAGAGAGGCTACGGGCGTCGGATTCCTCGGGGGAGGCTCACCGGCGTTGCAAGGTGCGCTGATCCGTCCCCAGTTGCCGGTGGGGATCGGTAGCGGCAGGGGATGGCGGTGGATTTGTCCCCAATGGCCCGGGGGAACGGCGGCGGCAGGGGGCTGTCGGAGGATAGGGTTCCCGTCTATTTTTATGGCGCGATTACCGGTGTTTTCAAACCGTGGTGGTATTCGCGTATGAAAGACGGGGACATATTTACTCTCGCCCGCGATTACCGGTGTTTTCAAACAGTGGTGGTATTCGCGTATGAAAGACTGGGACATATTTACTCCCGCCTTATATGTAGATTTACCTTACTGGATTCCATATAATGGAACGTCGCCTGCTATTTTGGGAACAAGTAAATGTTGTAGGTATTTGAGTACTATTCAATGCTAGGGCAGGGCATCGCCCATCCTCCGGCGACATAATTTGATCGGGTATTTCCTTCTTTTTCGCTGGGAAGTAAAAATCGATGGACTTTGTGCTCCAACCGTAATTACATGCATGCCCCTCATAAAGAAGCCGGTACAATAAATATACGCATGCATTCGTGTCAGAGAGAGCCATAACTGCCGCCATTACACATGCAAGCAGCCTTTTGTTGTTGTTTTTTTGCGTATAAGATGCATGCGTGTTTAACAACACTTTTATAAGATTACTCCTTGCACATGCACACATGCATGCATGTTGTTTTATAAGATTACTCCTTGCATATCTAAAGATAATTCTTTTTCATTTGGAAAATTGCTACTTTGTGTATATGGCAAAAATTACCCCACATGCCTGCAAACACTGCGGTGGGAATTTATTCCTTGTTCTAAAATTTTACTCCCTTTGTGTCAAAGATTATTCTTAATGTTTATTGTTAATTACTCCATTTATCTTTGTATGGACATAATTATGAAAATTATTTAATGTTCTAAAACAATTACTCCTTTGGTCTCCAATGATTATTCTTTGTGCATGTGGCTAATTACTCCCAATAACAGAGTAGTATTTTTTAACATGGCAGTATTTTTAGATTATGAATGGTTTGTTTTCAGAAAAGTAATTATTAGTACTGGATGAGATGGATTTGGGCTGCACCCCGCCTCGGTAAAGGGCGACTTGGAACTCTGGCACTACACATCGCCGGCGAAATAGGTGTGTGCCAGCGTAGGTGTGCGCGCGATGGGGGGAGGGGAGCGATACGACGGGGATTCTTGGCGGAGCATTATCCGCGGCATGGGTGGGTGCTGGTGTCCTGCATCCATGTCTGGTTCCCGGCTGACTACATGATACTAGTATACAACAAGAAACAAAAGCTCAGATCATTTGAAAAACAAACATTTGGAAGCACAAAAAATTGATCCAAATCACCGCTCGCAAGAAGATGAACCGCACGACCCTACCGTAAATGCGGGCCACCACCAGATTGTCGCTGCACCACTCCGATGGTAGCCATTGCTGGCTCTCGCCACCACAGGGATCGGAGCTGCCGCTATATGCGTGAGGGGAGATGCCCCAGAGCCATCACGTGAAGGGGTATGATGTTGACAAAAGGGTTGCATATAAACACCTCCATAATAGTCTCTAGGTAATTAATGTCAGCAATTAGGGAGCGGTAATAAATTCTTACCATTTATGAAAGGAATGACAGCGAGGAGTAAATATGTTACTCCTCTCCTAATGTTTACGGTTGTGGGATTTTTCACGTCCATCGGACATGAGCGGTGCTCCGCCGTGCGTTGAATAATATTCAACACTATGTATGTTAAATAGCAGTTACCTATATATATATAGTAATACTATATTCATGTGTAGCAAGCATGGCCTCTGGGGTGTAATGAGGAAGTAAGAAGGAGAAAGAAGATGCTGTGCCGGACATTTGGGCCATTGCTACGTCGTTGTCTAGCTCAGCAATCTTGTGGTAGAAACCACCTATAAAATCGCTTTAGAGAGGCATTTAAATGACTGTATAGTTGTGGGGGTTAAACATCATATCTTGTAGTTTAGGGGTGAAGTATAACACATTGGGTAGTTCGGAGAGTTATGTAGACTTTTGCACCATGTTATCATTCACATCAGCCGCCATGTGATAAAAACCACCTCTATAACCACTCTAGGGGGTTATTTAAATGGTATTATATACTTGAGGTGCTTAAATATTGGGTTTTGTAGTTAGGTGGTGAAGTATTCCACTACTACTAGTTCTGGGGTTTATATAGACTTTTTTCTTAAATTTACGAGAACAAAATTTCCATCATATCCAATCACAACGAGGACTCACCCTAATAAACCTGGTTGTCTCATTATATATAGTCTAAAGATTCATATTTCTTTTATTATGCTGGACCCACTATCAGGCTTTTTATTCACCCACCACCATCCATGAATCAATCCTTAGACCAGTTTCATTGCACAGTTATCAATAGTAGAAACTGGTAACTGAGGCAGAAGAGTTTCAAAGGGAATATAACTCCTCTCACATGTTATGACTGAAACCCTATATGAATGTGGCCTTATCTATTCGATGGATTAGCAAGAGGATATCTATCTATTTTGCCAGCTCCACCATATGTTGCCCTCGAGCTTGCCTTGCTACACTTGTGCTGTCTCCCTGAGCTCCGTTGAGCCTACCCCACACTACCAGAATGATCGACATCTGCACCGTGTGGGAAATGCCTTTAGCACCGGGTTTCCCACCCGGTGCAACTAATCCGAGGCTAAAGGGGTACCCCTTTAGCACCGGGTTGAATAACCGGTGCTAAAGGGCCCCTTTAGCACCGGGTGCAGCCACGACCCGGTGCTAAAGGGCCTGCCCCGCAGCGCCGGTAGCAGGGCCTTTAGCACCGGGTCGTGGCTGCACCCGGTGCTAAAGGGCCTGCCTTTAGCACCGGTTGCTGCCTGAAACCGGTGCTAAAGACCCCGGATTTCTTTTTTTTTTGCTTTTTTCAGTAGCCATGCGTGCACGTCTATATACGTATATATTCTAATACGTGTATTCTAATGCGTATTCGGCCGACTCTATATTCATACTAGCTGACATTTCATCAAAATAGAAGACATATATATTACAAAAGTAGATATTCATGCATCTCAACTCGAGTTATATATATTTAAACTGTATTTTCTACTTAATTAAGATTGACGACTATCTTGTTGGACTGTCCGGCACGTCCTCCAGTACTGGCGAGAAGTATTCTCCTCGGGGATTGACGACCTCGTCCCAGATCCATCCGACGAGCTGTTCTGCAATTGCGTCAATTCTTTCTAGCTCCAGGGACTCTTCCTTCAGCCTGAACATCTATAATTTACAAATAATTGAAAGATATTTAATCCGCCGAGTTGGAGACAATAATTGTGCACTTAATAATAATGGAAATGTTGTTTATTATTACGTACCATAATATCGTGTTGTGTAAGCTTTTTATGTCCCCAATTCCACATGTAATCGTAAACATAGTATGCACATAAATTATTTCCTGGCCCCTGTTTGGCACACTGTCGACCAAAAGAAATTAAGTAAAATTCATATAATATATTAGCCGAGGCCTACATGTACAAATTACTTGCTTACCGGAAAGCCAATGTTCCATTTTAGTGTTTCATGTTGAATTCCCGGGTGTTCTTGACGGAATTGAATCCAGGCCCTGCGAACAAAAAAATTGAGTTAAGTCATTGCGAGTGTAAGGGGTGAATTAAGTAGGGGAAAATATACATCACCTTGTCATCATGTCCATGATGTTCTGTAGTTTTTCTTTTGGAGTGTGCAACGAATCAAAGACGTTCACGACACCTCGGTCAGGACACAATATTATTAAGAACCAGTGGAATCTGTGCACATGTATACATTATAATCAGAAATGAATTAGTACACAGACAGTATAAGAAGAAGAAGCCTGTGTATGTACTCACTCGATGTTGTACGGGATTAGTATGGAGTCGCAGTAATTTTGTTTCTTAATATATTTGTATAGGTTTCCATATGTTTCCTCAGGATTCATCAATATCATTTCTTCACTTATCCTTCGAGGATCCACGAAACCAACGTCATATATCCCGGATCTGCGACATTTTTGAATCTCCATTCTGCATATGTTAAGCAATAAATAAAGCCCGCGTCAGCATAGATTGGAATTATTGTTTTCAAACTGTGAATTATAAGCAACAACAAAGTACTTACAGTGTCCAACAGGTGATCAAATCCACGTCCATGGCGTCGCGGCGGTACAGCTCATATATATCCTTAAACATCAGCCACACCCACACCCAATCCTTAAACGGATTCGCTAAGGGGTTTGGGTGCGCGATGGGTTCGGGTACGCCATAGAATTTCCGATAATAAACATTTTTGATAGTATACATTATACAAACATATAACATTTCCAATATACATTTAAATGAAGCACATATATTTCTAATATACATAGAATTTCCAATATACATTTTAATGAAGCATTTTCCAATATACATTTCAATGTAAATATCTCCAATACATTTAAATGAAGCATTTTCCAATATACATTTCAAACATATAACATTTCCAATATACATTTCAATGTAAATATCTCCAATACATTTAAATGAAGCATTTTCCAATATACATTTCAAACATATAACATTTCCAATATACATTTCAATGTAAATATCTCCAATACATTTAAATGAAGCATTTTCCAATATATATTTCAAACATATAACATTTCCAATATACATTTCAATGTAAATATCTCCAATACATTTAAATGAAGCATTTTCCAATATACATTTCAAACATATAACATTTCCAATATACATTTCCAATATAACATTTCCAATATACATTTCAATGTAATTTCTAATATTTTCAATGTATGTGCTTAGCGAACGTGTTCGGCCATGCGCATTTGGTTAGCGAACGCGTTCGCTAACCAAATGCGCATGGCCGAACACGTTCGCTAAGCAAATGTGCATGGCCGAACGTGTTCGGCCATGCAACGGGTACCTGCACACACAAACACGTGCACGGCACGAAGGCCGGCTCACAAACATTCACGCACGGCACGAAGGCCGGCTCACAAACATTTCACAGAGGCTCACCGTGCAGTGACGGGCGCGGCGGGCGACGGCGGCGAGGGGACGAGGAGCGGCGCGGGGACGACGTGCGGCGCGGGGATGAGGGGCGCCGGCGCGGGGACGACGGGCGCGGGGACCACGGGTGGCGGCGGCGTGAGCGCGGGGACGACGATGGTGGCGGGGACGACAGGCGCACGCGGGGACGACGACGGCGGCGGGGACGACGGGCGGCGGCGCGGCGTGGGCGCGGGGACGACAGGTGGCGGCGGCGTGGGCGCGGGGACCACGGGCGGCGGCGGCGACGGCGACGGGCGGCAGCGGCAGAGGAGACGAGGGGGCACCGGCGGCGGTTTCGATCTGTGACGAGTGAGGGCGAAGTGAGGGAGGGGAGAGAAGTCCCCGGCCTATATAGGTCCGGGGCATTTAGCACCGGGTGCAGCCACGACCCGGTGCTAAAGGCCCTTTCGCACCGGGTGGTGGGAAGACCCGGTGCTAAATGCCCCCCCTTTAGCACCGGGTCTTCCCACCACCCGGTGCGAAAGTCCCTTTAGCACCGGGTCTTCTACACCCGGTGCTAAAGGCCGTAACTGTGCGCCAGACGAAGGCCTTTAGCACCGGGTGCAGCCACGACCCGGTGCTAAGGGCCCCCCTTTCGCACCGGGTCTTCTACACCCGGTGCTAAAGGCCGCGTAACTGGCGCCAAACGAAAATTGGGGGCCTTTAGCACCGGATTTTAGATCAACCCGGTGCTAAAGGCCCCAACTTTTCGTTTGGCGCCCAGTTTCCAAACGGGCCTTTAGCACCGGGGGCTACTATTTGGGAATCTTATAAATATAGTTTTTAATGTATAGTTATTAATACTTGTTTTAATTCAGTTATTAATACCTGTTAAAAATATATATTAAATAAGAAAATCTTATAAATTACTAGAAAATCAATATAAAATGCTAGAAAATCTTATAAATTACTAGAAAATCTTATAAATTAATAGAAAATCTTGTAAATTACTAGAAAATCCTGTAAATTAATAGAAAATCTTATAAATTAATAGAAAATCTTATAAATTATTAGAAAATCTTATAACTTACTAGAAAATCTTATAAATTACTAGAAAATCTTATAAATTACTAGAAAATCTTATAAATTACAAAAATTGATAACTAAATGAAAGATTTTGGAACATTAAACGGTCTCAGATGAAAAAGTCATGAATACCAAAATTTCATATCTCATCAAGATCTACAATCTTTATTTAAGTCATTTTTGCATTTGAGAAAGTGGTAGTATACATTGTTCATTAATCCTAGATTCACTCGCATAGTTTCCAAAACTTTGTTAGAGACTTGTCAAATTTCTACTACATGTTATTACCCATTTTGAAAATGACAAAATGACCTAAATGAAGATTGTAGATCATGATGAAATATGAAACTTTGGTATTCATCACTTTTTCATTTGACATCACCTAGTGTGAAAAAAACCTTGGTTGTAGTTGTCATTTTTAATTCAAAATTTGGATTGTTCAAACACGAGAAGATTTTTCAAAATAATAACATTAATAAGTTTCATAACTTGATAGAGTATGATTTTAGGAATTTTTAGGAAGAAAAATGATCTTTTTTGAAGTTTGTACGAGGGAGAACGACTAGTTACAACTTTTATACAGAGATTAAAAAGAAAAATTGTTCTTGTTCATCCAGTGACGTGGCCCGGTGACGTGGCCAGCTCTCGCACGGCCTCCGTGGCCAGGCCGGTCTTTGGCCCCGCCGCATCGTGGCCTTTAGCACCGGGTGCTGCCACGACCCGGTGCTAAAGGCCACGACCGGGCCAGTGACGTGGCTCGCGTGCGCCCGGTGACGTGGCCGGCCGCCGCACGGCCGCCGCGGCCCGGTCGTGGCCTTTAGCACCGGGTGCAGCCACGACCCGGTGCTAAAGGCCACGACCGGGCCAGTGACGTGGCTCGTGTGCGCCCGGTGACGTGGCCAGCCGCGGTCGTGGCCTTTAGCACCGGGTGCAGCCACGACCCGGTGCTAAAGGCCCTTAGGCCCGGTCAGTGCTAGAAAATCTTATAAATTAATAGAAACTCTTATAAATTAATAGAAAATCAATATAAAATGCTAGAAAATCAATATAAAATGCTAGAAAATCTTATAAATTACTAGAAAATCTTATAAATTACTAGAAAATCAATATAAAATGCTAGAAAATCTTATAAATTAATAGAAAATCTTATAAATTACTAGAAAATCTTATAAATTACTAGAAAATCAATATAAAATGCTAGAAAATCTTATAAATTAATAGAAAATCTTATAAATTACTAGAAAATCTTATAAATTACTAGAAAATCTTATAAATTACTAGAAAATCAATATAAAATACTAGAATTAATAAAAACAATCCTATAAATCAATAGAAATTACATGGCATCATCGTTTACTCGGACACTAATAAACTTCCTCTTTACATCACCAGGGTCGTCCCGCCTGATCTTGTATCGCGCGCAGGTGCAAACCGGACAACGATCCAAGTGTTCGTACTGTCCGCGATAGAGGATACAGTCATTAGGACACGCATGTATCTTCTGCACCTCCAAACCGAGAGGGCAAACAACACGTTTTGCTTGATACGTCGTCGATGGCAATGTGTTACCCTCTGGAAGAATCTTCTTTACGAGTTTCAGTAGCTCCTCGAAACCCTTATCAGTAACACCATTTGCTGCCTTCCACTGCAGAAGTTCAAGTGTGCTACCCAACTTCTTTAGCCCCTCTTTGCAATCTGGGTACAGGTCAGTCTTGTGGTCCTGCAACATGGGCTGTATCTTTTTCAGTTCCTTATCATTGCCGCAGTCTTTCTCGGCATCACGCAACATTTGCCCGAGCCCATCAGTAGGTTCATTTTCCTGAGCAACATCTTCCTGAGCATCGCCTTCCCGAGCAACATCTTCCTCATCGGCATCACCCATTGCAGCATATGCAAAGGAACCGTAGTATTGAGCCAATAACGGAATGTCGTCATCGGCCTCGTCTTCTTCATCTTCATCCATTAGAATTCCTCTTTCACCGTGCTTCGTCCAAACAGAATAATTCCTCATGAAACCGTGCCTCATCAAATGCACTTGAAGACAACCTCTTTGTTTGTACGATTGTATATTTTTACAATGGGTGCATGGGCAGAACATGAAACCGGACGGCGTCCTGTTAGCCTCGGCGGCATCGAGAAACGTCCTAAGGCCATCACGGAACGCCTGAGCGTGGGGGTCCCCGTACATCCATTGTCTATTCATCTGCATTATTAACCAATAACAAATATACAATACAATTTAAAGATAAAAAAATTTAATATATAAATAAATACAAATTATAATATATATTCCATTATATAAATAAATTTCTAAAACTACATTACTATATTCATTAAATATAACATTACTATAAGCCTTATAAGATTTTCTATTAATTTATAAGATTTTCAAGCATTTTATATTGATTTTCTAGTAATTTATAAGATTTTCTATTAATTTATAAGATTTTCTAGCATTTTATATTGATTTTCTAGTAATTTATAAGATTTTCTAGTAATTTATAAGATTTTCTAGCATTTTATATTGATTTTCTAGTAATTTCTAAAACCACATTACTATAAGCCTTATAACTATTCACAAGTCATACATAACAAAATACTAACTAGCTTGCCTTCTCTCTCCATTTAAAACACAACATGAACACTCTCTCCACCATGAACTCAAGCTCTCTCCTCTCTCTCCTCCAAGAACACAAGCTCTCTCTAGCTAGCTTTACTTTGATTCACAAATCCCTCTATTTCTAAATCATAGAAGGATTACAAGCTAAATAAAACATTAGAGAATGAAAGAGTGTACCTTGTAGTGCTCCTTAGATGAGTAGATTCTTAACAAATTTTGAAAAAAATTTGGGCAGCACCAACCCTCCCACGGCCGAGCAGCATGAACACAGCGCCTAAGTGTTCAGCTGGCTCGGGCGGGGGAGGAGGAGGCCCCTATATTCAAACACATTAGCACCGGGTCGTGGCAAGACCCGGTGCTAATGTTCACCCTTTAGCACCGGGTGCAGCCACGACCCGGTGCTAAAGGCCTCGGGCACATTAGCACCGGGTCGTGGCTGCACCCGGTGCTAAAGGGCGAACATTAGCACCGGGTCTTGCCACGACCCGGTGCTAATGTGTCCGCCCTGACACACCTCCGCGCCGCCCCCGCTCCTAGCCGTTGGACCCGGTGCTGAAGCCCCATCAGCACCGGGTCCAAAAATGGCCGAGGCGGAGGAGGCGGGCGGATGTGAAGCATTCTGGTAGTGCCAACACCACTGCATGATCCCAGAGCTCACTGGTCACACTGGGTGGCAGCACCACCGCATAGGGGACCATCCCCTGAGGAGCCGATGAGGTCACTGCACCCAGCATGCTGCCACACGAGCTCGCCATCATGGCGGTCAATCTTGTTGATGTGGGGGCGACGAGCACAAGGACAGTGTGGGTGTAGTGAGACGAAGGCGGAGAGGGCGGGACCGACATGGCCAGCAAGATCGATCTTGGGTGTGTTTGGTTGCTCGAATGGGGTTTTGTATAGCTGCATCGTATATCCTGGATGAGTGGAAGCAGGCTGAGCGGAACCGTATTTCTAAAAACAAGTGTATTTGGTTGGCCACAACTGTGCATGCAAGCTGAGCTGAGTCTGTGTTTGGTAGACCGAATATGAGGTCGCATGAGCGGATACAAAGATTTGATAGGGTGTTTGGTTGCCTGCATTAGTATAGTATGGTTACCTTAGTTGGAGCCTCCATGCTAACCCATAGATTAAAGTCATCTAAGTCATCTTTGTTTTGAATCACGCATTCGCTCATGTTGACAGTCAAAAATCTCTTCAGTTGGACCCTATGCATTTTGAGCGTGTGTCAATTAGCATGCTGGCGATGATATCATCAAAGGACGGCACATCTAAATATGATTGTTGGGACAGGGGGACAACAATGTTGGGTGAAATCCCTAGGTATGGTCTCATGGTGTGTTTGGTACGGATCCATATTCTTATACAAATGTTGTAGATTTAGATTATATCTATAAATGTTTCTGTGGTGAATCGGAATCACTTTGGGAAACTGTTTGGCTACATTCTTGGAAGTGAGGTATAAAACATTGATTTTCATAAAGAAATCAAATAAATAGATAGGATTTACAAAAAAAATATTGAAACCTTTTTGTGGGTTAAGAACGATTGAAGTGCGGCCCATTTTAACTTGTTACACTTAAAAAGGATTAGCAAAAAAATAATGCTGTTTCCAGAGCAGAGAGGAAGGCAACAAAAAAGAATCGCTTGAAACTGCTCTGGAGCCGTTTCACGGACGCAGATGAAAAAAGACAATTGATGCAACCGTATCAGTAGCGAAACATTTCTCTGTTTGCACCGTACTGGAGCAATCTGTTGACGCAAATCTCGGTCAACACACGAGAGAGCGCTTGACGCGCGGGTCGCAAACAGACCGAATAGCAGCAAAACCGCATAAAGCGGTCAGACCGGTTCAGAGAAGCGGTCAGACCGGTTTCAGGGCACAAAGCGGTCAGATCGGTTCAGCAAAGCGGTCAGACCGGTTTCCTAGGGTTTTGCTAGAATCGACTGTTCGTGGGGATAACTACCAAGCTTACGTGCTGGAGAACGACTAGGTTTACGAGCAAACCAGTAAAGAGATAAACAACGCACTTACGTGGCGAAGAACGACTAGTTTACGAGCAAACTAGCAAAGGCCGTCGAAGCTCTCGCCCGGGAGGGACCCCGTCAGGGCGTGGACGTCGCCGGCGTGCCCTAGGTCGACCAGCAAGCCTTAGGACGTCATCTATGACCGTGGAGATCAGAGGATGAAAAGCATGAAGGTTGGAAGAGATTAGGGTTTGAAGGAAAAAGTAAAGGTAATGTTTGATTCGATTGGATGTATCTCTCAATCGGCCATGACCCTTTATATTTATAGGGTGGGGAAGTCGTACCCCTTTAGGTCGGTTTACAATATGGGACAAAACTTAGAATCCTAAACCTACTCGAATTACAGATCCAAACCGGTCTGACCGGTTGGGCAAACCGGTCAGACCGGTTTCCCTCGGTCCGTGTCACTTTTGGGTGTCAACACAATCCAACCTATTCACTCTAGAATCTGAACAATTCTCGTCAGCCAAACAGGGCCTAATTGGCTGGATTTGACAATGGCGAGATATCCTTGTTGAAAACTTGTGATCTGTTCTTCATTGGTTGGATCATGACAATAACAACATGCCCTTATGTCATTCGCTTCTTAGAGGCATTGCTTTTGGAGGACCTACTTCAAGTCTAAGCGTCGCTATGGTGGAGAATGAGGATGAAGATCGTTGGTGTGTTGTAGCTCGCCACGACATGATATTGGTTGTCATGTTATTCCTCTTTTCTCTTTTCTTCTTTTAAGCTACGTCCATCCTTGTTATACAGAGGCCGGGAGTGGTCTTAATATATTTGTATCATCTTGGTGTAATTCTCTAAGATCAATAAAACTTCCTTTATCGCAAAAAATTCTTCAACAGGTTGAGTTAGTTGAAGTGATTTGGGAGAATTACTACTCAAACGAATATTATCAAGCAACAGATTGGGTCTACCTGCCCACTTTAGCAAGGGATATTATCAAACTCCTTGATATTTTTTTTTGAAGGAATTGCATCACTGGGGCTACGTAGTGGCACAACTACTGCTCATATGTTGGGACTGACAAGACCTATGCGAAGGATCCATTCCTTATCAACGTACAGAGAATCTCCTCATAAACTAGCAAGCAGCTTGCACGGCATCTTTCACCTCCCCTGTCAGTCTCAACATATGAGCAGTATTTGAATCTAGAAGATCAAAGATATGGAGGCACACAGATCAACAAGAGCTACTGGAAGACTGGAAATTAGTGACCAGTGGCAATAGATTCGAGGCAACTGAGTTTATTCACATCAGCAACTTTACACAAGGTCCTCGCAGGGCAGACAGAGCTGCCACCTTTCTATATTTCTTTAAATAAGGAAAACTTTATTAATACATCAGAGTGATACATTCATACTAAGATCATTCATGGCTTTTGAATAGTTAGGATGCACACAACCTATGAAAGATAAACAAAAAACATATGACATCACATGTCATATCATAGCAAGTTACAACATACAACTGCGCACCATCATATCAACACCTAGATTATGATAAAAAGCTATCGAACAATGCCTCCAACAAGGAAACAATATGCATATGTATCATCGTTGCCATGTCCAACCAGTAAAAGGCCAGGCCATCGATTTTGACCGTATAAAGCAATTCGGACACCAAGCAATGCCTTCAATAAGACCATTGCACTGTACAATCAGCTAAAGTCAGACATGAAGAAGTGATTACTTTGCAAACCCCTATCATTCTTTTACCTTATAGGTTAGGTATTTAGGTATATGTACTAAAATTTTGGCTCAGGGTAATATTGAGTATGGGCTTGTCTATCCCTGATGCACAAATTAGATCCTATATATCTGATAGGTCACCTCAAAATTTCAATTGATTTTGGAGAATTTTTTGTGTGTGAACGCAAGTTAGAAATTTTAAATACCAAACTTTTATACAAGCACGTACAAAGCACCTAGTCCAAAATTTTACATAAATGATCTCAACAACTCGAACCACCATGGGAATTTTTAATCAAATTAGTCAAAATATTATAGTGCAAACCTAAGCATAAATCATAAATACCGAACTTAATTTTTATACAAGTATTGTGTCTACTCTGCAAATTTGTACGAATCAACTTCTTGACAAATTAAATCACTCATGACTATTTTAATCAATTTGTGAATATTTTCATGTGTGAACACTAGCTAGAAATTCAAAATATGAACTTTTATACAAGCATGTGGGGTCCATCGAGACATCTAGCGATCACAGTCCCAAACTTTGGATAAATGAGCTCCTCTACAAATTAAACCACCCTTTGTACTTCTCGTTTGCCAATAGTTGTTGGCAATTTCTGCATCTGAATGCCTCTGATAACTTGTTCGGTTTCTATAATCTGCATTCCATAAAAAATCAACTAGCACAACCTTTTTTCATGGAGGACATCATCATAATGGCATGGAGTCTGGTCAGTTCGCAATGGAGTAATCTTTGATCAAAGACCTGCAACGGCACAAAGATGCAAATAACTTCTCCAACACGAATTCACAATGGTTACCGATAGGGCGAAAGCGAAGTACTTTCCAGCAATCGAGCAATGGATTGAGGCACTCTTGTAATTTCTACTTTACTTTCCTTTTGAGTGTTGTAACTTTCTTATATTTATTTTAATATATAACCAGTAGGGGCTTGCTCCTCCTGTTTCATCAAAATTTCCAAAAACAATAGTGAGCATTTTATGGTATGAATGTGAATTATAAAATTTAAATACGAACCTTTTTTCTGTTTCTAATGGTTATGGGTAAAAATGGTCAAGTGGGTATTAACCTCCACATACCGTCAAAGTCTGTAGGTGCTGTATCGTTACCCATACCCTACCCAAATAGATGGGTACGTGGGTAATTGGTAATAACTACCCCTTGGCATCACTACATCAATTCTGATGCTGCAGTTTGGCCAAAGACTGCTAGACTTTGTTAATCTACATGCACCCCAAACAGATGAAAGTCATCTTTCTTTGCTAGGTACTAGGCCTTGCAGTTTCTTTTTTTAATTTCATGGAAGTCATCTTTCTTAGGGTGCTATTGGTTGGGCTTTCCAACCTGCTTTTGCTTTTGCAAAAGCTAAAAGCCAACCAAAGGCCTCAAAAGCCATATGTGCTTTTGCCCAAAAGCAACTTTTACATCTGTACAAATCCAAAAGCACCATACCCCCTTTCTTTTACCTGCTTCTGAGTGGGGGAACATCCAAGTATTTACCCACCTGCCACTAATTATGAAAAAAACGGTTCGTTTCATATCCGGTCGCTTCTTTTCTTCGGTGTCTTCCCTTTTTTTACCTCGTCGTATCCCGTCGCCTCCAGCATGCCTGTATCCCGTCGCCTCCTGCCGCTACGGTTCGCCGGCGCCCAACATTAATCGCGGGGGCTCGCCGGCCGGCCGCCGCCTCGCCGGGCGCCGTCCCAGCACCTCCCGCGCCAGCGGCAGTCGCCACCCCCGCCGGCCGCCCCTGGACCGCTGGACTCCACCCAGGCATCTACTCGCGAGTGCTCACCGGCCAGCCGCCGCCCTGCCCTCCGTAGCCCGGCCGCCCTGCCCTCTGTAGCCCCGTCGCCCGTTCCCAGGTATGCATCAATCCAACACTTGTAGAGATTCTCTCTGCTGTAGTAATTTTCAGTTTGGTCAGTTTGGTCAGGGTCTTCAGGTGTTGGGTGTTGTTCACATGCTAAGCACATGCTAAAGAAATTCCAACTGCCGACTGAAAATTCCAATCGTCTTGGATCAGCTCGCAAACAGACGCACGTGTTTGACCAAACCAAACCAAACTACCGAGATGGCAGATCTCCTAGCTAATAGAGCTAATTCATTTGCAACTCTATTACACTATCTGTTCACCTGAAAAATTCTCAACATTTCCAGGAGCTGAGTTAAATTGTTAAATTATCTATCTAGGGACATAAAAAACAAGCCCTACAACATAGTCATAGATGGAATCACTAATGTGGATATTTCTGTTGCAAACTATTATTTGCTTTTTTAATATAACCAATTAATATTATCAGTCACCTGTAATGTTGCCTTCTTGTCACCTGTAATATTATCCTATACTTTTCTACAGAAAAAAATATCTCTTCTCTTATGTAAGGTGATTGTGAATTATCAGTGCCTAGATTATCTCTTTAGCATGTGCCTAGATTATTTCTTTAGCATGTACTTAGTTCCATTTGATCAGTGACTAGTTTTTTTACATGAAGCACTTTCAACCTGCAAGTAATTGTATTATTAATTTCTATTGCAATGTATAGAAGAAATGGGTGACAAGGCAGATTGGGGTAAAGTTTTTTTAAGGCATCTGTTTGAAGCCTGCAAAGAACAGGTGGAAGCTGGGAATAGGCCTATGGGGATTTTCACTAGTACCGGTTGGAAAAATGTCGTATCCAAGTTTGCAGAAAAATCCGGTGATAAGCGAACAAAAAAACAGTTGAAGAACAAGTTAGATGCTTTGAAAAAAGAATATTCAACATTTATGGAATTTAAGAATTGTGCTACTGGGCTTGGATGGAACGATGCTAAACAAACTGTGGATTGCTCGAAGGAATGGTGGGATGAACACCTTGCTGTAAGTGTATATTGTGCCTTGCTATTTTTTTAGGGTTCTCTGTTATATAGTGCGTGTTGCTAATTTTTTTTTAAAAATTTCAGAGATGCAACAATCCTGAAAAAGGAACCAAATGCAATCATATCAAGTTTCGAAAACAAGGACCAAAGTTTCTTGATGATTTGCATTACTTGTTTGGCAAGTCACATGTTAGTGGGTCTTCAGCATCCTGTCCTGGAGATGTATCATCTGATGAGGCAAGTGATGAGGATGCAGATATGGTCCCAAAACCTATAGAGAAGGATGACAAGACAGGAAATACATGTAAAAGGAAATGCAAGGGAGCCTCCACTGGTGCTGATGAGAAGGATGAGAAGAGCCCTTTCTTTCGTATGTATAAAAACACTTGTTTGAAGATAGAAACTGCAGCAGAGAGAATCTCTACAAGTGTTGAAGCATCATCCGCTCTTCCAACCAACTCAGTTCCTACTATAGCAGAGACAATGAAGATGGTGAAAGAATGTGGGGTGGAAGAAGGAACTGCTCTAATGTACACAACCACTTCCCTAATTGTTAAGCCTGAATTTAGGGAGGTCTTTAGCTCTCTAGAAACAATTGAGGGAAGGCTCAATTTGATTCAGAGGGAGCATGCAGTGCGCCAGTGAACCAATTTTGTTTTATTTGTTTTGAACCATTTTCTTGTTTACATGTTATTGTTCGTAACCAATTTGGTATGTCTGGGAAGTAGACACTATTTTCTATTATTATATTATGTTAAACCAAATATATTCTTTTTCTTCTGTAGATGGATAAAAGATTGAGAGATGTTGCAACACAAGGGCAAAAGGGATTATTGTTGCTAGCTGAACTAGCCCAACATGCTGCTGTTATGGGGGAAATGGGCAACTTGTACAATGAACGGTATTTTCACAAAGGTGAATACAGGGAAACTACAGAATCTGGAATTCAGTGGGTCATGAGGTGCATGAATCGTCCAATATATTTTTATAAGATGTTTCGGATGAGCATCGAGATTTTTATGGCACTACATGACTTGCTAGTATCAAACTACGGATTGACCTCAACCAACAATGTTTCATCCATTGAGTCATTGGCGATGTTCTTGTGGATCATCGGAGGACCACAATCATTTTCTCAAGCTGAAAATCGTTTCACACGGTCACTTTGGACGGTTCATCACAAGTTTCATGAAGTGTTGAAGTGTTTACGTCAGTTAGCTAAGGACAATGTTATTCCGAGAGATCCTACTTTTTCCATGGATCATGAAAGGGTGAGAGAGAACCGTTTTTGGCCATACTTCAAAGGTGCAATTGGAGCAATAGATGGTTCACATGTTAAAGTGGTAGTGCCACTGGACGAAGTGGTGAACCACACATGTCGTCATGGATATACATCCCAGAATGTGCTAGCAATGTGTGACTTTGACATGAGGTTCATCTTTGTTGTTGCTGGTTGGCCAGGTTCTGCACATGACACACGTATCCTCAATCATGCATTGGCAAATTTTACTTCATTTCCCGTGCCTCCTAAAAGTATGCATGGTTCCTTCTTTAATTTGTTGTACCTATATTATTACTTGCCTTATTAACTTTATTTTATAGGAAACTATTATATCGTGGATTCGGGTTATCCAAACCGAATTGGGTATCTTGCACCTTACAAAGTGAGCACATATCATATACCAGAATTTCGGCATCGTTCGGGTCCTCCTCAAGGAAAGTACGAGGTGTTCAATTTCTTGCATTCATCCTTCGCAATGTGATTGAAAGGTCTTTTGGAGTCTTGAAGCAGAAGTGGCGTATTTTGAAAGACATGCCAAGTTTCTCGCCTAGTACTCAGAAGCATATCATCATGGCTTGTTTTGCTTTGCATAATTTTATCCGTGACAGAAATTTGCGTGATAAGGAATTTGAGAGATGTGATGCGGATGAGGACTACTTGGTACACTCTACAACTGGCACGACACAAACACAGGGAGGTGGGAGTGAAGATGTGGAGAATGAGGAGACCATGAATATCATTCGTAACAGGATAGCTGATGCTTTGGTTAATACGAGAGGTGGTTAATTATGTTAAGACATATATCTTGATGCTTTACATGAGCCTTTTATCTTTTGTAAATTTATTGTTCTATTTATGTGGACCATATTGATGAAGAACTTAGAAAATTTATTTTTTCCTTTTCAAGAAAGACATTTAGATGCAACAAAAGTGAACGGATTAGGTTATTACAAGTATTTTGTATATAAACAGTTCCACATGCCTTCAGGGGCATTACAAGTATTTCCTTCACAGCATACAGTTTCACAGCTGCTCTAACCAAACGACCTCCTGCTTTTCCAATAGCTGCTTTCCCACAGCTGCTTTTCCACAGCCCTCAGCTCACAGCAGCTTTTCCAACAGCCACAGCTCAACCAAACACACCCTTAGCTTGGATCAGAGTGATTGCTCGGTGAGAATGATATAATTTCCAACCACTTCTCCCTTGCGAAGGCTGCAAATTTAAATTAAAGCATGAATTCACTATGCTTATGCATAGTGCGAGAGAAGCTGCTTTCCCATGATTATTGAATTTATTGGCTAGTCTCTGTCGTAATTATTGTTTCTTTTTTCTTTGCTTTCATGCCATACTCGTTTTCTTGTTAATCAGTTTTTACCAGTATGGTTGTGCCTCTCCTGTTCTTGCAAAGAAAAAGAAACTGAAGCGTTAGAGTTTGATGTTGTAAATTGAACCAAGACCCATGTCATTTGGGTTTCACGAACTTCTCCGTTGCTTTAATCTAGGCATATATGAACTCTAATAAGGGCGTCTCCAATAAAAATAGACAGCTGCTAGCTATTTGATACCACATTACATATAGGTCCCACATGTCACTACGTCAAAAATCCACAAGGGTGACGACATATTTTCGCGTCACCAAATTTTCGTCACTAATGAGAACCACATCAGTGACACTTAAATACCCGTCACTAATGACAGGTCATAAGTGCGTGGTTCATGGGAAACACCAATGACACATATCAGTGACCACGTCACAATTGACCCACATCAGTGACCAGTGCCATACAGTGATGCTTATCAGTGACGCATTTTGTCAAAACCCGTCACCAATGATGGATAAGAAAATAAAAATACAGACTTCCAATTCCCATCATTTGCATTCTGAATTCAAAATCAAGAATGCCTTATAATTTTTCTGCAATCCCAATCAATACAAGATTGTATGAAGTAGTAGTTCTATCCACTTGAATCAAAGTACAACACCACATAACACTACATAAATGCTAACACTAACAATATTTAAATTCTCTGCTTCTAGTCTTTCACCAATTTCTATGACTTAGATATTCAATTTCAAATATTTAGTTGTGCCCATCTCCGATGATCTGCAACATGGAGCATTTTTACAATCAACAAAAAAAGAATATCACTATCAAGTCAGGATAGCAACAATCAAAATATAATAGCGTGGACAATTGTGGCTTACGACACAGATTATTTCACTTCAAAATTCATAGAATGTTTATCATCACTCAGTACAATGTTTAGTACTGCATACTATTATCAAGTTAGGATAGTAATAAAAATAAAAACCTATAATAGCGGGGTCTAATTGCTGAACAACAGAAAACAAGATGTACACAGATCAGAATGTTAGATGTCTCTTTGGCTGGCCTACAAGGAGCAAGCATGTGGAGCAGATCAAAGAAAGTCACGGTGCCTCTGCTGTTCCTTGCCGTTACAGATGCTTCCTCTTTCTCTGACTCCTCTTTACAACCATGTGCCTGCTCTCAACTCTAGTCTGTTGAAAAACAAGGCAAACATCAACTGATGTGTAACTAATTTGCTCTAGTTTCATATATGCCAAAAAGTTGTTGACAGCACAGATGACATAAATTTCACGGGGAAAAGTGATAGGAACTACAACTCACTACACAAAGAGGCACCAGAAGTATAGGCATTTAAGGAAAGCATGAGAATGCACAAATGTTAATGAAAGCCAGACAAACAGAAGTATACCACTGACAGTAAAGTAGAAGAAACAAAGTGAGCACATTGGCGCTTACAATGAAAAATAGGATTTGCTAGATTGCCGTACATTTTAAATCATTTAGGCTAAGAATAACATATAACTCATCAGTGCAAGTGTGAACAGAATAGGATATTACCTAATTAGGACCTGTCAGCACAAGCAATCATGCAAAATCAGCAGACTTTATAGGACCAGATAAGGATGCAAAATCAGCAGACTTTTCAGGACCAGATCTGTACTATCCAAAGGCTTAAGTTAGATATACACTTGGAAAGGAGCATTGCTTCGCTGTAAAAATGCAGTACTTGCCTTTGTCTATAACTGGAATACGCAGAAATTTACCATGGTGCATTGAATGTAGGCCGTCAAGTAGTATTGATGTGTCCAATGTAGCACATTCAGGCTTTGCAGTCATAGCCTTCAGAAATACAAAATCATATGCAAGGAAATTGTGAAAATAAAGGGTAAAGAATAAGATCATGAGAAGTACATATGCACAATTTAATTTGTAAGGGTACCTTTCCTACAAGAGTTGTCTCTGGGGATAAATTATGTGCCACTACTCGCAAAACCAGGTCCCTGGAACTGAAGAAGATCCATTCAATTTGAGATAATCACGATTAAATTGGATTACAGTGGCAACTCCACATCCTACTATCACCACTCAATAAAACACTAATTCAGAGAACAGGAATATATGTGAAGCATGCATTAATTTTGTTAGATGCTAACAAACTATCGACATGGTTTAGAAGCTCAAGCAAACAAAAATAATGTAGGACTGCAGCACAGACAAAATGTCACAACAAAATTGCAAAAGACATACATAAAACTAAAACCATGTTTCTGGTGAAAGCAATAATAGCTTCAGATAAGCATATCGATAGCCCTGGAAATTTATTATCTGCAAAATATCCATAGTAGCATAAGCATAATCTATTGATCTTCAGGAAGGCAACCTCATGAATTAGAATATGATACCTTTTCCTGTGTATAGTCAACTGACTACCTGACACATTCAAGCAGAACAGCAACACACTAACGAAATTCAGTGATGAAAAACTCTTGTAAAAATAGCAAACAAAAAGTTGATAAGCACTAGCTACAGATGATAGAATATGCATAACTTTGAACAATCTAACAGAGAGAACAGATGAGATTATAATCCTCAAGTAAAATGTACTTGCATTTCAATATTAATGATGTACAACAAGACATGAAAGAAAATAGAGTAAATTGCACTCACCATACAATAACTTAGTGGGTGGGTGTAAATTGGTCCAACAACATGTAAAATACACAGTTTAGTGCAATAACTTGATAGGTGGGAGCAAATTGGTCCAACAACTTGTAAAATGCTCATTTTCGTGCAATAACTTGACAAATTGGTGCATCTATAGTCCAAACGTGACAACCGTAACGTATTTCCTAACGTAGGATTGTAATACATAGTATGTTCACATATTAATTAGCTCACATCACGATGACGATGCATTTGGCTAAGATAAGAACTTTCAATGCACAGGAAAGTAACGTTGTGTCTTCAATTTCATTATTTTTTATATAGTGATTTAATTTTGATTAAGAATATTATTTTTCATATTCAATATTGATAAGTTTGTCCTTATTGTTTTGTACATATTTGATTATATACATTTTTCAGCTTAAAAAGGAAACCAATATATCTGCTTTAGTAGCTTGGTATAAATATTTTTAAAGCCTCCAATACTGGTTTCGTAATGGAAAAGTAGCTAAAAGGACATAAAAAAATTATTTTCTACATAATTGTTAAATGCATGAGAAGAAGCCGAAAACAAACCTTAGATCTTAAAGTTTCTCTTATGTACTTTAGTCTTTCGATAATACTAATTAATATTCTTATTAGAGAATTTATTGAATTTGGACCGATGAACAAATAAGTTATGTAAATATAATAGACAAAAGGTATTCACATGTCCATCTACTATACTTAATACATCGTCGTTGTAAAGTTTGGACTATAGATGCACCTATTTGCCAAGTTATTGCACTAAATTGAGCATTTCACAAGTTGTTGGACCAATTTACACCCCACGTGTCAACTTATCGTACCAACTTGAGCATTTTATATGTTGTTGGACTAATTTGCACCCACCTGTCAAGTTATTGTACTAAATTGTGTATTTTGAAAGTTCTTAGGCTAATTTACACCCACATGACAAGTTGTTGTATCATGGATGTAATTTACTCAAGAAAATATCATCACACAGATGATATATGCATTTTTTTCACCTAATGGCGTATAGAGTAACTAGGAAAGACAGTTTGCATAATTTACATCCCAGTTCTCCATGTCAGCTAATTATCCACGCCAAAGAATAGAGCTGTGCTAGATGAAAATATTTGTATAGCTCACGTAGCAGGATAATAAGCCATCTGCCTAATGACAATCAGAGAATGTTGAACTTGAAATAGAAAACCAATCACGGCACTCCTTACCAGGAAGTTCTGGTAGACGAATGCATAGTCTCCCACGAGATCACCTACCTCCACTCCGCCCTGCTAGCCCCTCCCTGCTTGCAACCACAACAACGATTAGTGTGATCAGCACTGGATGGAGCCAAATCTGAACGAATATTGCAGCCGAGCAGACGCCAGGTCGCGGTGGGTGCGAGGACCAGTGGGGCAGGCGTTGGAGGACTGGAATCATCTCCTCCGGGGCAGGCGGCAGTCGTGGTGGCGGAGTTGGGCGCAGACATGAGCATCGAGAAGACGGCGAAGGCCACAAGCACGAGGAGGAAGGCAGAGACGACCATAAAGGCTCCTTTGGATGCAGGTGCAAGTTCTGCCCTGGGCAGAACTCCCCGTGCGGGGAAATTTCTGTGACATCCAGCTCAGGCCTTGTTCGGTTGGGCCGGGGTTGGCTGGGGTCGGAGCCCAACCACCGTAGGTCAACGCGACTAGTGTTCAATACCGGCCCACGATTGAACAGCTCTTCGTTTAGCCCACGCGAGGTTTACACTCTAGTCAAAACCCGGTGAAAATGACTCACCCCGGCCAGTATTCGTCCCACGACTCCGGCGGCGTGAAAGAATCCCCCTCGTGAGACGCTGCCTGAGAAGTGTGAAGGAGGACGCGACCGGCACAGGGAGTGTTGCTGCGGCTCGATTTGGAGGTGTTGACGACGGTGACGCATTGCTCTCACCGGCGGCGGCTGTCCCCTCCGTCGGCTACCTTCTTGCTAGTGAGTTCATCTTCGTCCCCTTCCTTCTCTTCACTAGGGTTTCATGGATTTTTTGCCGGTGGCCGATGGCAGCGGCAACAACACGCAGAGCTTACGTAGGTCGACTAGAGTTGGGGCCTTCGACTCTTTTGTTCTTGTTCATCATGGGATCTACTTTCCTTAGGAGCACGGGCACATCAACAGGTAATAATTTTCTCGAGAAGCATGCCTCCCTGTCCTGTGAAATTCTTCAGCAGAATTTCTTGAGGCATGTTTAGGATAGGATGTTTCATGCTTGATGCCAGGAGTTTCAAATCACTTTCTATTGAGAGATTAGATGCTAGATTTTTTTATAAAACAAATACAGCGTCTTGTGATCGGGCCCTATGCCTTGCTCCTCTCGATCTGCCCCCTTTTCTTTATGAGAAAATTTCTTATTTGACACTGAAAAAATGACTCGTTCCTTCCTTGGCCCTCAACAAAATTTCCTTCCCTATTTGACACAGAACTCAACTTTTCTTCCCTTTTTGACACTGCCGTGAGATGAGAGTGCTAACAGTGTTAAAAGTGACGCGAAAAGATGATTTTCCCCTCATGCAATTTTATGTGTAACTCTGTTAGCACCAAGGTTCACAAATACATCATCACATATGCATACAATAGGTTCATACATAGTTTTGGTTCACAATTACATGCTGTGGCATACAATAGTTAGTTACATATAAAACTACATGAGGGGTAAAATCGTCTTTTCACATCACTGTTAACACTGTTAACACTCCCATCTCACCGCAGTTTAAAAAAGGGAAGAAAAATGTTTAGTTCGGTGTCAAATAGGGAAGGAAATTTTGTTAAGGGCCAAGGAAGGAACGAGTCATTTTTTCAGTGTCAAATAAGGAATTTTCTCTTTCTTTATCTGTGTGTGGTTCTTGCAATCAGTGGGTTTTCCTACTCGGTGATTGAACAGGGGTCATTTTACAGCAAGATATGCATCTGCTCATGAGGGGTACTTGCTAGTAATCCTTTTTGTGCTCTGGTTACTAGTGTGGTGACTCAGTTTATCCAAGGTCCCATCCTAATGCAATGTAATTTTTAAGGACGCGGCATATGTGCTTATCATCTTTCTGACTCATTATCATCAGCCAGCAGCCCCTGCAATTTATAATTTGATCATCTGTTCTTCTGTGCACAGTTTTTTTTGTTCAGGCCTTGGTCCTCATGGGTTCGGCAGGATTGCATTATGAAGAACTTAGGATTCAGGAAGGTGTCTTGATGATCATTGTGATCAACGTCAGTGGCTAGTTTTCAGATGGCAAGTGGGGGAACACAATTTGCTCAGGTCCAGTTTGGGCTTCTAGGAAAGGAGTCCAACCTGACAAGAAAGTTAGGCCCATTTGCGTTATTTATGTTTTCGAAGTTGCAACTCTTAATGAGCATGGTTACTGAGCAATCTCTAGTCACTGCTTATTGATTTACTCATTTGATATTCAAGTACCCAGATCTTCATTTGGCAACTCTGAATGAAATTTATGCACTGAAATTTTGTTGTTTTCAGGCAACATGTAATGGCCTGAAGATTTGATGCACCTATTGACAAGGAATCAAGGAGGATTAGGATGCTAGAGTAAAGCGTCTGGGAGTTGTCTAATGCATCTCTGCTTTGTATTAAATCAAGACATGATTTGCCACCTTTGATTTGTACGTCTAATATGTTATCCTGTTCCAGTCTTCATTGGTACCATGATGGTGGCAAGTGGCAACCTGTTAGCTCTGTTCTATCATGGAATACTCTGGCTATGCTCTGTAACCGGTGAAGGCCCTATAATGTACTTGTTGTCACTATAATGCTCTGAAATATTTCAGATGATGAGAGTGCTTGAGATTGTCAGTTGATGTTTCTTACCTGCAGTATTTGTTTGTATTGGTGAGCATAGGGTTCAACCGAATGTGTTTTTTTGGGAAGGGATTAAACCCCAAGATGGATTAAAATCCAACAGGGATCAAGTGGTGGGAAGGGGATTCACCCAACTCCTGTCTGGATTAAATACTCCTGAGGTTTTGACCCCTCCCAGCCGAACAAAGCCTCAGGGAGAAAACTCCGTCCCCACAGGTCTTGTTTGGGAGGCAAAGACTCCTGTCCTTCGCGAGCCCCACAGGGGAAAATCCAATGAAGTATTACAAAGGATGTAAAACACTAATGTTCAAATTACATGACCAATATTCAAATTATAGGACCAATACTCATATTGAACCAATTTTAAATTACAGCCCATAGTTTTGAGATAAAATATCTAAAATTACAGCCCATGTTTATGAAAAATAGCTGAAACTTGAACCAATTTTCAAATCAGACTATATCTTGAGATAAATAGCTGAATACAATTGCCTTCCCATAGCACCATGTGTCCCAGTTAAGCCTTCACCTGAAAAATTACACATGTTTATAAGATGATAATTTGACTACATTGTACTAATGAGCCAGTTGAAGGTTGCTAGTTAAATAAACAAAATTAAGTACTGCCAACTAATGCTATTTTGATACATTGTAGCCTTCATGGCAGTTATAAACAGAAATATAAAACCACGCATGAGCTTATCAATTGCCAAAATATCAGCAAGTAAATTGAAATAAAGCACACATGTTTGTAACGGATTTTGGTATATGCACTTTCATCCAATTGAGAAGCTAGTATATGCACTGAAACTGATCAGATAATTTTCAATCTGCTAAGATATTTAGAACCTAGTATATGCACTGAAACTGATCAAGATAATTTTCAATCTGCTAAGATATTTAGAACCTAGTATATGCACTACTAAGAAATGTGACTACAATTGCACAAATTGCTAAGATATTTATCTATTTTTAAAGAACAGAATCTCTAGCTGGACAAGCATAGGTGAATTTGTCTATTTTTATTAGAACCTGGTCAAAAGCAAAAACCTGAGAAATCTTTGTGGTGTAGCTTCCCACTTCCCTAAGACATCTGCAGTTGCCAGTTAAATCAATAATCAGACATTTGTTCTCAGATTTGAGATCAGTCCAAGTGCCAAATCAAAGCCATGGATCTATCCATAGTAATGGTGCACAACTGAAGCTTAGGAATTTGTGGGAACCTACCTGAGAATTTGATATGTTTATAAGAAGGGCATCTTGTATGACATATTCAGAAGAGTCAACCAAAGAAATCCAATGCTTCGTCCAATTAGCATGGTCCTGTATTTAATTAATTTACATAATATAATTGAACAGCTTGAACAAAGGGTTACCCTGAGGCACTTGGAGAGGATGGAGGGGGTGATCTGCTTGTACTTGGGCGTCTTGTAGAGCAGCTTGTCATCATGACAAGGGTATCCTTCTGCCTATCGACCTATTCAGAAACAGGCAGTGCAATGCAAAGAAAAGTACACAGGCTTTGAAGAACAAATATTCACGAGGCAGCCAAGTATTCAACAATCTACTTGAACAAAGGCAAGTGAAGGTACAAACAATATAAAGAAAGCTAGCTTTTGGGCAATATATATAATACTAGAGAAACATACCAGACGTGAAAGAACACCATCAAGTGCTTAAAATGAAACCATCAAGTGCTCAAAAACAGTTTAACTTTCAGAAAAAATTTTACTCCCAGAAACATTTTACTTAAAACCAACATAAGTAAAAAATGACACAATCATGTAGAGTTTAACAGCAAGCAAGATGGACAAAAGAGGAATGAGCCACATACAACCAACTGTAATACACACATGAGTTATTCCAGTATCAATAAAACACCATCTAATTAGAAGTACATGCATCCTAAACCCTACCTAATTGCATGCATATTCATCCTAAACCAACATAAGTTGAAAAGTCTCCTTCCAACATAGGGCAAACTACCAACATCTGTTTCTGAACCAAGCATGGCATCACAAGTGGAAATAAAAGATGCATGAAACACATGGGAATGAACATTAACTTTGATTTTTTATTTCTTGTTTGGTCCTAACATGGGAGACTACTGCTGATAGGTTGTAGGTGTAACATGAGGCCATCAGGCAAGGCAGTTCAGTTTGGTCTACTCAAAATTTTGTTTAGATCATAAATGAATTGCTTCTGGTAACTTAGCACCTCCTCATCCATACAGCAAAGAGAGCTGCAGGAAGATTAACTTACCAATCGTAGTACGGTCGCAACAAAGAGACAAGCTCCTAAACCATGAAATTGATCCCAAGCACCAATTCAAGTCAGCAAGATCTACAAGAACTAGGTAGTAGAAACCCTAGGCAAAAGAAGAGAGAGAGAGAGGAGGGAGCACTCACATACGCCCAGCTGGTGGAGGTGCCGTGGTGGATCGGCGGCGCGTCGAGGTAGAGGTGCCAGTGTGGGAGCAGCGGTGCCTGGATACGAGGTGGAGCGGCGGCGCCTCGATGGGGATGGAGCCATGGAGGAGGCCGCGGCAGCGTGGACGGGATATGGAGCGGCGGCGTTGGATTAGAGGCAGAGCGGCGATGGGAGGCGCACGCGGGGGGAAGGGGGCGATGGACGGACACGGAGCGGATGGGGAGGCGGCGTCCGGAGCCTCGAGGTGGGGAGGGCTCAGTGTTGGCGGTCGTTACAACCCAAATTCGACCACCAATACGCGGGAATAAATGAGAGACTATGCAACATTCCATGTACTTAGGTTTTATTTCTAATGAAGTTCCACGAGTTTTGGTGAGTGTCGCTTGTGCAGGTACAACATTGCGAAATACGTGCTATAGGGGTCGGAAATGACTGAATCGGCCGAACAACCCGTTCGGCCGGTTACCCCCCTTAGCCGTACAGGCCAGCGGGAGCCGTCCACGTCAACCAAACGACAACACACGACATGTGGACGACCGCCAACACATCCCGGAGCACCGACACATCATCCTGGGCCGAATCAACTCAAACCCAAGCACCAGAGGCCAGCCCAAGGGGTCCAGGAGCAAGAGGCGGTGCCCGGGGGGCGTTCTGGGCTGAAAGCCCAGTTCGGCCGAACCCACCAGTTCGGCCGAACCGCCCCCAATGCACCAACCGCCTCCAAGAATGCATCCATGCCGTCCAGAGCCAAGGCGGTGGATCCAGGGGTTCGGCCGAACCGACCTGTTTGGCCGAACCCGGTCTCTTCGCCCGAATCAACAGGGAATATCCCCTGGATCCCTTGGCGGTTACTCCACTCCAAACCGCCTTAGGACACCTATATAAGCAGTGGCATACACCTTGTATCACACACAACACAAGAGAAGAAGAAGAGTAGGCGTCGCTAGGTTCTGCCACTCAGTAGAAATAGGGAGAGAGGAGAGGTGAGCATCCCGGAGAGGAGCCGGAGTGTCGGCCCCTCTTCCCGCTGTACCTCTACGGATGCGGCTCTGCTTCGAGTGACATCCGGGTCATGTCTGGTAACTCTTGTATCTCTCTCTGATTAATTGAGCATTCAGTTCTTACATTTATATACTTGTCTCGTTCTTCGTTCAATGCTTAGTTGATTGGTATAACTGTATACTGGTTGCTTAGCTTGGGTGCTTATCTTGCTATAGGAGATAAGTAGTTATTGACTAGTGTAGGAGTGGTTCCTAGACTTGCCAGTAACCTTAGTTTCTGCCCGTCGCAACGGAGGTGGTAGCCGTAAGGTGGTGACAGCCCTTTCGGTCTTCGTAGTCCATCACGTTAGTTCCGGTGTCCTAGGACCCAAGGTTCAGGGTAACCGGCACCCCTTCTCATCCCTTTCTGTGTGTCGGAGGCTCTGTAGTCCTGAAGCAAGTATCTATCTGTATCTTCTGCTCTACTCAGTCAATCGGTAGAATAACCTTTTGGCTTGGGACCGACTTCCTCGGGGGCCATCTGCCCGGGGAAAACTAGGTGAAATGGCCGGGATTTTGGGTTCCCAAAGGAGCCCTAAGAGCGATGAGCGCGGTGGGGGTATGGCGAGGCACGGTCGGAGAGGGTGGGGGAAGACCTCGGATCTTGGGATGTTTAACTATTTACCACTTTTACAGAAGCCACTCCTTTAAATGGGAACTTTAGGATCGTGCCTACAGAATTACCACTCTTAGAAAACATGAGTCCCATATTCATCATTTTCGCTGATGTGGAACGCCATGCGCCGTGCGCCAGTGGCCCACACGCGGGAGACGGCGGGAGGTTGAAGATGGTCCCGACATGCAGGGCCCACACAACAGTGGCAAGAGAGAGGAGAATGGATGGCTAACACATGGAAATACATGGGCGTTGTGGTCGTTTCACATGCTCCATTCACGCTGGCGCGCGGGTGTGGCATCTGCGAAAATGGCAAATATGGGACTGATGCTTTCTAGGAGTGGCAAATCTATAGGCGCAATTCTAAAGTTCCCATTTGAATGAGTGGCTTCTGTAAAAGTGGCAAATAGTTAAATATCCCTTGGATCCCGCCACCCATGCCTGAGCCATGGACGACCTCGCCGTCGACGCGCCTTCACTCGAGCGGCCATGGATCCCATCGCCGTCCCTCGATCTATGGACGACCTTGCCGTCGATGTGCCCTCGCTGAAGGGGCCATGGATCCCACTTCCTCAATGGCATTGATCTCTCCGCGGAGCCCGTGTAGCCGGATCTAGGTTCAGGAATACGATGAGAGAGAGATGAGTATCGGGACTTGGGAGAAGAGGAGCAGATGCGACCGAGGGCTGAACCACATTTCATTAAAATTTTGGGTCCCAGAGTATCGTTGGTGACGCGGTTCAATAGGTCGGGTCACCAACGAGTGCCCCGATCGATGGCGTGGTTCTACTAGAGCTGTCTCTAACAACTGAGCACCTATTATCAGTGACGTCTCTTGGTACGACACCTCTCCTTTTATTTGCATGAGGACTAGGACAACAACAGAAATGACGCGTTGGATCTTTGCACATAAATTAGTGATGTGTTTTATTTCTACGTCACTGTTTCCGGTGTCTCCTTTGTACGTTTTTGACTTAGTGTGTAAGGCAATTTTATTTTATTTCTAAAAGCTTGCCTTTCTCTCTCTTTTATAGATAGGATGAATAAATATGGTACATGCTTGGAAACTATGTTAGCTAGAGATGAGCCAAGAGCCAGCACACTCTTTTTTTCTTCATTTACTCTCCCTGCCAATAAGCAAAAGTCTTAGTCAGCTAGCTATGTAGTTAGCCAAGACGCCCCAATGCTACTACCTGTAGCGTAGTCGTGTTCTTGCATAAACCCATGCTACAAACACACACAATGTGATGGTCTACCTTCTTTCTGTGCATATTTTTTTATCCTCACCAAGTAGGATTTTCTTTGCTCATTGGCTTACATGAAGCCCTAAAGGTTCGTTCTGTCCACCTCTCTCTTTTAATTCCTAGTAAATGCCAATCTGCCCTGTATATGTATTTCTCATGAACCTATATATAACTAGCTATATCATGTATCAACCCTTCAAAGCATAATAAAGCCCCAACGCAACACAAAATTAAATAATCACGGTTATTATTTCATACTGAATAATATTGATTTGTGAGCATTTTATTACATCACAATTTCAGTTAGGATTGGGAGGCACTAGGATTATAGTTCTCCATTCTGTTGATGGCCATATCAAATTAGACAAACTTGCTCCACAGCTTTGTGCCCCATTTCCCCCAACAGTAGGGTTTGAAGTGATTTTGTCAATTTTAGCGATTTCACTATATCATTTGAAATGAGTATTGTATAGATTTTCATTTTTCTACGCTAATTGATGAACTCACTGACCTCTGCACCAAATATTAATGCCCACATATATTCATTTTTTAGTTGTGGGCAATATGATTTGAACCATATATGGTGAAAGAAGTCATGCACCCATAGCTCCACTACCATATAGCAAATGTGTTTTCATGCTATGGAAACAAACTAACTGAAAGTGCATCTAGACACTTATGTGTTTTGGTGATTTGTTTGACAATATGATTTGTAAACTAACTTATTTGCTTAAGCATATGAGCAGGGATTTGTTGATAAGAATATATGTTCTCTATTGGTTTATGATGACATAAAAGCAAGCAAGTATACGTGATCCCATGATACAAAAGATAGACAATGACAAGTGAATGAAAATGACAAATAAGACAAGGTCTTATGCATATTGGTTGGTCTCATCTAGAAGAAGCTTGTCAAATGTTATTGGGATAATTTAACTGAAGAAATTGGGATTTCTTTGAACTTGGTCTTTGAGCTATGATTGCAAGACAAAGATACATGTATCCATGGTTAGCAAATGGTCTCATATGGGTGAAAAGCTTATGGACAAGTTATATGGTATAAATGACATAGAAGATCACATTGGACATATCATCGATTTGGTTGAAGACATGGAATTCAAAGTGGTATTCATGGTGATGCAAAGTAAAGCTAAACTTAAAGCGGCAAGATAGTTAGAAAGGATCAAGCTAGATGGGAGTGACGAGGCATCAAGCAAAGAGAAGGGCAAGTTGGTCTTGTAGCCGAGGGACTTTGTAGGGTGAAACGTCTAGCATCTTGGTTTGATATCTAGGCATTAATCAAGCCTTATCTAATGAAGCAATGCAATGCATCTAATCATTGTTTAATCATATCATGAAGTGTCTTATGAATGAGTGTTGGATTGTCAATCTTAACAGTTGATATTCTAAGCCATTGGCTCAAGTTGGATTTGCTCAGCAAGAAAGAAATGTTGTGAGCCCTCAAGTTGAACATGATCAAGTATGGCATCAATGAAGACATAGAAGCTCAAAAGGAGATTTTATTTATCATATGTACTCTTGAGTATAGGTATGCCATACTATCAAGAGGGATGCAACATTAGTTGAATGAAAATACCAAAAAGTGCTCATAGGTCAACCCATGTGAGAAAGCATTGTGAGAGAAGTCTCTTGAGACTTAGTGTGCTGACTGATCCAAAACCGGTCTGACTGGTTTTGGAAAGAGGTCTGACCGGTTTTGGTGCTCTGAGTGTCTAACGGCTAGTTGGCTTGAAAAACTAGTGTGACCGGTTTTGGCAACCAGTCTGACCGGTTTTCCACTGACAGTAACCGCTAGTTTTTGGGAGTGGGGTATTTATACCCCTTGGCCCTCTCCTTTGAGGGTTGCTGGTTCCCTTGATATTCTTGTGCGTCCAGAGCCTCTTTGAGCACCAGCAACCTCTCTCCAAGAATCTCTTTTTGAGATTGGTTGCAATTGTTCATATCCTTGGATTTGGGTTGAGAGAGTGATTGTGTGCGAGTGGTAGAAAGCTTGAGAGAGCTAGTAACAACAGTGAAGAGCATTTCCTTAGCTTGAGCACTTTCAGTTGAAGTCTAGCAACTTGTGGAGCATTTGTTACTCTTGGAGGTGAAGCCTCCTAGACGGCTAGGTATCGCCGGTGAGCTACCGAGTTTGTGGTGAGTGTTGGCGGTCGTTACGGCACGTTTTCGACCACCAATACTCGAGAATAAAAGAGGATATATATGACATTCCATGTACTTAGGTTTACTTCTAATAAAGTTCTGCGAGTTTTGGTGAGTTTCACTTGTACAGGTACAACAACGAGAAATACGTGCTATAGGGGTCAGAAATGACTGATTCGGCCGAACGACTCCGTTCGGCCGGTTACCCCCCTTAGCCGTATACGACACCGAGAGTCGTCCACGTCAACGATGACCGAGCAATGACCATGCATGACACGTGGATGACCGCCACCACTTCTGGGCTGAACCAACACGAAGACCACCTGGATCAAGTCATCCACGGAGCCCAGGAAGCAAAGGCGGTGTAGGGGAGGCTGGCCACGGGCCAGGCCCAGTTCGGCCGAACTCAGGCCATCGACCGAACCGACACCAGCTGCCAAACCGACCAAGGGAGAGCATCCAAGCCATCCAGCACACAAGGCAGTGGATCTGATGGTTTGGCCGAACCAGGGAGTTCGGCCGAACTGGTCCATTTACCCGAATCCCCTGGATTCGGCCGAACCGACGTCCTGCCGCCTCAAGCTTCTGTGGCTACCACTCCTCTCCAAACTGACCTTCTCAAGCTATAAATAGAGGGGTCACTCACTTGTATCACAGACACCAAGCCAAGGAGCTCTCATTTCCACTTCTCTCTAGTAGAGTTAGGATAGTTTAGTTGGGAGTTAGAGTTGAGTCGAGCTGTGCCTCGGAGTTTCCGGAGTCGTCTTTAGAAGCTCTGGTATAAGCTCTTATATCTTTCCTTTCCTTTTGTAGACTTTGAGTTATCAATATAGTTATCTTTATCACTTTGCCTTTGTCATTTATAGCTTGCTTCTACTTTATTCTAGTTGCATCTATATCATGTTTCGATTATAGTTGGTTCTAGTTCTGGTGCTTCTAGATCTTGTTTAAGTCTCTGTCTTAGCCGGTTCTTCGATCTTGCTCGATACTCGAGGTGAATTGTCACTAAGAGTATTGACAAGGTTGCTTGCTCTTGCTAGTGGAGTAAGTAGTTGTTGACTAGTGTAGGAGTGGTTCCTAGACTAGCCAGTGGCCTTAGTTTGCCCCTGAGTCTGCGGAGGTGGTAGTCGTTAGGTGGTGACAACCCTATACAACCTTTGTAGCCCATCACGTTCATCTCGGCTTGTAGGATCCCCCAACGTAGGGTAGATACCACCCCTTCTCATCCCTTTCTGTGTGGCGTAGGCTCTGCTGTCCCGAAGTTAAGACATAGGTTTAACCTTGACCTATGAGTGCTGGCTCTACAGCCTTTGTATCTCTAACCCCGAGTGACATAGACAGATAAACTACCTAGGAATCCTCTATCTCTTCTCGTTGTCCTCCCAGCTATCTATTACTTCTCTTTCCTATCTGAGCCTCCCTTGAGCTGTGTGTCACGGTATATCCACTCCTATCCAATACCCCGTTATCCCCCGTCTTGTTAGTCGTGTACCCCTCTCTGATAGTCTCGAATGTCTGTTTGCTAGTACTCTTGCCATAAGCTTCCCTGCGGAAATATAAATTACGATACCTCGGAATACTTCCTGGTGAAGTGCTACAGTAGTAATTCTGTGTGCTTGCAGAATATTTATATATTTTACTGAGGCATAAGAAAAACCACTGAAACATAATCCTTATATTGGATCATAAGAAGTGCCAACAGTGAGCGACAGACAGTTTGTGAAGGCTGCGATCTTGCCTCCTTCGTGGGAAAATGTCACAAGTTAGTGGAACCAAGAAAAGTGGCTTGGTGTGTATAAGCCCGCCTTTCGTAGGCCCTCAACGGAGACGTAGGATTCATTGTGCCTTAGTGGCAGCTTGTGTAGCAAGCAGTGAATCCGAACTTCGGGAAATAAATCCTTGCGTCTCTCATTTAGTTTGCCTCACTTGTTAAATTCTAGCATTTATATTTGCTTCGGCCTCGATCTACTTGGTTGTGCTTTACTTGTGTGCATGGACTTGATGCACCTGCTAGAAATCATCTGGAGAAGTATCCCACCAAATTTGGTCTGTGCTAGAACTCGTAGAAGGGTTAATTTGCATTGTTGTTTTCTCCCTGTAAACCCGGTCTGACCGGTTTTGGAAACTGGTCTGACCGGTTTTGGTACTGACAGTGTGAATTAGTTTTAAAATTTTAGATTCATCTATTCACCTCCCTCTAGGTGACATCAAGGTCCTTTCACCAACAATAATGTTTTAAAGTTTTTTCCTTTGAACAAATAAATTATTGGGCTATCCAACGGGTACACTTGCGTCTGCAAACTATTGGTCGAGTTCCACTGTTGCTTCTATTTTGTATTTTTTTTGCAACTTTAAGAAGTGTTTAATTTGCATGATTTTATTGATTAGCGTTAAAGACGTGCGTGTGTGTCTATATATATATATATGTATATATATATAGACACACACATAGGGAGCGGGACTGAGTGGATATCATCATATATAGGGTTATGTAAAGGTAAGCCACTACCGGGAAGCTTCTTGTATGATGGTATAATGAAACATTCTCAAGAGATTTCTGTAACAAAAGAATCAATGCTGCAACTTCATACAACCTATATATAAGGTACAAGGAAAATAAATTCACATCCTGTAAGGAAGACTACTGCAAATTAAATCAAACGCAGATGATGCACTTGAAAAACTAGCAACAAACACATCAAAAATAAACAAAATATACGGATTCACTACTTTAAAAATTTTCATCATTACCAGTCAGAGGACATGGTTTAGTACCGGTCATCCCAGCCGGTACTAAATGACGCAATTTAGTACCGGTAGGTAACACCGACCGGTACTCCACGAGGATTCAAGTCCATGACCTCCAGCCTCGCACGTTGCTTCCTTACCATTTCACCTATGCATCACATGTGACTGAGGGGGAGATATATTCCTTTTAAAATAAGTCATGGAAGCCCGTTTAGTGCCGGGCCAAGACACCTACCGGTACTAGATGTTACACTTTAGTACCGGTCGGTGTTATTAACTGGTACTAAATGGGCGCGCCATTTTAGTACTGGGCCAAGACACCGACCGGTACTAAAATGTGACTTTTAGTATCGGCTGGTGTTTTGAGCCGGTACTAAAATGGCTCCGGGGGCTTTCATGTTTAGACCCGGTACTAAAATGGCTCCGTGCCACTTTAGTATTGGGTCTTTTATGTCCAATACTAAATTTAGGTGGATGTTTTTCTACCGGTGATTATTACAAAGCATCACAACCGGTTCAAGTGATACATAGTTTTGATGACAATCATTGACTTACTTCCGCTAGAGAAGCAAAGCTTGAGAAGATACATTGAAAATAGAGAGGCAAAGCTTGAATACATTGAAACTAGAGAAGCAAAGCTTGAATACTCATTCTTTGATTACTTTGCTCTCCTGTCTCGACGTGCACAGGTTAGAAAAACCAAATGCAAAAACAACTAGTGTTGCCGACCCCATGTTGCAGCTGTATTGGGTGCTAGTCCTGCTAAACAGCTGCATTGGCTTTGATTTGTACCTTTTGCTACTTAAACTTTACTTGTACGTATTTGGCTATAGGGCACGTTTGGATTGTGCCGGCGTACGCCACGCCAAAATGAGGGTTCGCTTTATATTTGGCGAAGGAATTCGCCATCGCCGTTCTGCCAACGCGAGGGTGCGGAAAACAATTGCGCTCTGCTGCAGGCGCAAGTGGGTATTACCGAAAATTGGCGTCCATCTAAACGCACACGTATCGGCAGCAAGATATGAATACTCTAGCAGGTGAGCCCAGGATTTAAAAAGGTACTTGTGCCCTCTATAAATGGCCTTGTATACACCCTCTTGTGCTATCTCCCTAAGCCATATACTATTACTTCCGATTGCAAATGTTTTTCTTTTTGTTTGTTTGAGAGTGCTTTATAGCACCTGCCATGACTAGGATCACAGTAGATCGAGCTAGAGATGGGAGGCTTCGAAAATATACTGACCCATATCCGTAGAGACACCTTATTTCATGGATAGCATAATACTTGTCCCAGAGGAGAAAACAGCATGGGTGGTAAAGTGGATCAAGGCTGAAAAGAATATAAAGTCCTAGTTTTGTTTATGTGGACGCAGCTAGAGACTGAAGAATGGTGTACAGTACCATCGCACTCCAAAGCAGGATGGGACATCTGTAGAACAGGGCATGGCTGGACAGTCTTACCTCCCCCTCTCTTCCCTTGCCATGTAGAGCTGCATCCAATCACGCTGCACTGCAGTGGGACAGTTCAATAATGCCTTAATGATTCCACTCAATTTGGTAACATCACTACTACAAAAACACTTTATATATAGTGACAGTTCTAAAGGGTTTGTAGTGGCGATTTTGGACCCGATGGCACCCAAGCGACTGCAGAAATCATGTTGAGCAAGGTAGTATGATTCAGGTCTGGTTTCGAACATTTTTGGCCATTCAAAGTCAAATTGTAGGTTTAAATATGTTGAGCTGTGTTGCCCTTTGTTAAGCCCATGGGCGATAGCCCAGTAGCTATGTCGTTGTGTGTACTGTATATGTATCAAGAGACACAAAGAAGAAATAGACTTCCAGATTTTTTCCCCAACTCTCTTCATGGTGTCAGAGCTGTCCTGGGTGATGGCCGTGGAGGCGACTGCCTGCTCCACCTGGTCGGCGTGACGGGGCCGACGAGCAGCAGCGGACGGTGGGGAGCAGGAGGAGGCCGGAGTGCAGAGAGGTGCGCAGGGCCAGGGCGACTGGCGCGTGCAGAAAGGAGGAGTGCTGCATTCCCCAGCAGCCGGCGGAAGGTTGGTGACAGCAGGCAGCTAGCAGTCTGAAGCGGAGAGGAGAACTCACTGTTGGTGTGTGGGCATCAGCAGCGAGACTACAATAGGAGGTATTCTTGATTGCATTTTTGTGCTGTGTTCTGATTTGGGAGGAGGATAGAGGAAATCTGTACTGCTGGGACTCTGTGAGGGAGAAGGAAAACTGTGATTTTGTGCTAGCTTCAGCTTTCTAGTGGCAAGTACGGGTTAGTGCTGAGCTGATCTGATTGGGAGAACAAGCATTTGCTATTGGCCTGCTTGTGCTGCGTGTGTGTGAGAGAGAGGCTAAAATAGCTACACCTATACTGAATCAGTAGAGTGCTGAGAGAAGAAGAGAAAGGAGACAGTCACTAGATTCTACTTGCTGACAGTAATCACAGTATTACTGAACAATGGGGGATAGTCAGAAAATTGAACAAGTGCTTGGAAAATTAGTAGAATTGCTCACAGCAAAGAAGGATGAGGCTCCAAGTTCTAGTAAGGACAATGTCGTTCACACAGAACCTGTCCGTAAGGTAGAGTTGATGCCAAATGATGTCAAATTAGAGGGCACAAAAAATGATTTGGCTTGGTCTAGGAGAGCACTTCGGCTATTGAAAGCGAAAAGACTTGAGAGCTTTATCAACGGGGAATCATCTGAGCCAGCAAATAAGTCAAGTCCTGAATGGAGCATATGGGATGCTACTAATTCTTTAGTAGCTGCATGGATGTTGAGCTCTATGACTCCGGCTGTTGCTAATACTGTTGATACAATTATAAGCGCGGCTGAGATATGGAAATCTTTGGAGAAGATGTATTCTGGTGTGACGAACCGGATTCTCACCAACGAGAACCCGACTCCCTGTACCCTTGAGATAGTCCCAGGAATAGCAGCTATCTCGTACAGAACTCATCTCAGTCGAATATCACATCCATACAGCGATAAAAGATTCATTACATGACTCATATAAAGACAAAGCGTCTGGTACAAGCCCTCTGGGCTAAAACGACAATAGGAAACTTCTACGCAGCGGTAGCTAGAACAACAGGGACCACTCCTCCACAGGCATCCTTGAGCGTAGCGCACACCCTTCAATCGTACCACCCGTCCTGGTTGAACTCGCGGTCGGGGTCTTCACCTGAGAACCCAAAGTCTGTCCCCAAGGAAATGGGACAGGTCCACGTCACCAACCATAATATGATGCAAGCTTTAAAGTGGCCTATTCTAAGGTATAGGAATAATCAAGGTTTAAGCCAGGGTTTCTTATGCAAGCAGCAGCAATAACCCAATTTCAGCTCAACACCAACTCCTGCTCACACATACATCCATCCGCTCCCCAAAACCAACCATCAGCCTCACATATTCCCATCGGGCTCGTCCTGCCACGGCAGGTTCCCGCAAATCATTATCCACCAACACCTTTCACTCACTAGTCGACTCGGTGAGCTCCCTCCCCACCTCGTCTCAACAGCCTCAGCTGGACCAATCTCTCATAACCCAATTCAAGGATGAGGTAAGAAAGCAGATTCCCATGCTAGCCGGGGCTTCTCAGAAATGGGTCGTCCGTAACCGTGGACACGGCTATACGTATAGTTTACACTCTGCAGAGGTGGCACTCCAGGAATCCATCCGGGCTGCAAGGCTAGTCCGCAACCAACCTGAGACACAGCCCACAGCAAAGACCCTAAACAGTAGCGGCGCCAATCCTGTCTCCCTGGGCTCGGGAAACATCCGATCTAACATCTGCCCCAGGGTCATGAAACCTTCCCACCGGGGCCAGTCGGGGGCCGTGGTAAATCAGGGAGATTACGCCGCAACGAATCCCCCCTACACATATCAAACTCGATTCTCCTACAGTCTCGGCGCCGCACTAGAGTAGGCTTGCTGGAACCCTCCCCATACTGGGTAGATGGTGAGCACAGTAATTCCCAAGTCCGAAGTGGGGGCACGACTCGGTCCTTAATTGTTCGGTAAAGCGAGTATCTGCATCACAAGCGATCCGCCGCAACGGTCCGCAATCGGCACCCATAACAGGTATTGCCGCCCAAACTCCTCAGGTACTCACCGAGTACCAACCCCAAGTAACCAGTAACCATGTACCCGCAACAGGTACCCCATAGGGACTGCCCGAGTGCAGCCCCTCAGCACCTCGATCAACGATCGAGTTGTTATTTACTCGCTTACACCACCTAGCTGCACTACTCCTCCCAAACCACCCACAACTCATGCCAAGAGGATCAATCACAACCATCCCAACACATGCATAGCATAGCATATTTATAAAGTGAGTAGTAGGTAGCAAGGTAACAGGATGATAACAAAGGCAGTGCAGGTTTATCATGCGAGTAAGGTAAAGCACTAGCATACTAGTTTGCATGTCTAATAGGTATTTCAGAGATGGTCGGGCGTGAACCTGGGCAAAGGTCTTCGTCCTCGTCAAAGCAGTTGTTGAAGTAGTCCGGCTCCTCCTGACTCTCCGGAGCTCCTAGGGGCGCGGAAAGAAAATAAGACGCGGCTACTAGCAAAGAAACACTAAGACAGCGACGAAAGAAGACCCAAATAACACCAAACTCTACGCTATCGCGTAGATCATGATTTTAGAAAAATATAGAAACTGGTTTCATATTTTTCTGAGCTACGGTTGATTTATTATTAATTTTTGAAGTTTAAATCATTTTCTGAAAATATTAAATAATTTCCGAAAAAGAAAACAGACAAATAATTAGCCTGCTGACGTCAGCATGACGTCATGCTGACGTCAGCAGTGGGGTCCGCCTAGGATGACGTCAGCAGTGGGCCCTGCTGACGTCAGCGTTGACCGGTCAACGGTCAACGGGGTCAACGGTCAACGGTCAGCGGGTCAACTCTGGTCAGTGGGCCCCATGTGTCAGTGACTCACAGAGTATGACAGGTGGGTCCCATATGTCAGCGCTGTTAAAAGAAAAAGAAAAAGAATAAACGATGGCTGGGCTGGAATTGGGCCGAAAGCGAATGGGCCGGAAGAGTTCAAGGGTGTTAAACAGACTTAACTTGCGAGATTCGGCCCACGAAGGGCTGGCTGCTGGATCGGGTCTGGTGGACTGGGTCCACGGTGCACCGTGAGAGTGGTTCACATGAGCCGGGTGCACGGGATCTAGGTGTGGCCGAACTGGGATCTTCTGTGCACGGCTGTGTGGCGACTTGGTGTGGTCCTGCGTGTGGCACGGCCACGGCGTGACGCGACGCGCGCGCGGCACGCACTGGAACGCGCCGGCGGCGACGGTCGGCGGCGGATCTGGCCGGAGATGGCTCGGCTGGGCTCAAGGACGGTCGGAACAGCACGGCTAGGGTTCGGCGGTCACGGTCGGGGTGAAACAGGGATGGCTTGGGCTTCGGCTTGGGTTCCCGACGTGCGACGGCGATGGCACGGCCATGAACGCCGGCGAGCACGACGGCGACACGGGGTTTTGGCGCACAAGTGCTCGGAAAGGGGATGTGCATGTGCGCGTGCAGTTCCAGCAGCTGCTGGAACGCACCTAGGTGCACACGCGCGGGCTCGTGGTTGCCCACGGCCGCGCGTGGCCTCGGCGTTCGCGCGCGGGGCGAGCAGAGCTCGGCCGCGGCGGGCCTCGGCTGCGTGTACAAGCGACGGCGGGTTGCGGGTGCGACAGCGGCGTTGGGTTCCTGCAGAAGACACGCACAGCACGAAGGCTGGCTCACAGGGGCTTGGCTTGGCACGGCGAGCACGAGCGGCGGCGCTCCGCCGGAAACAGAGAAGAAGGGGGCGAACGCGGTTAGCTCACCTAGGGTCTCGTAGAGGTACGCTGCAGCTCGGGGAAGACTCGACGCAGTCCGGCGGTCCTCGTGCTCCTCCTCTCGCTCCTTGGTTCGGCCTGGAGATGGCGGTCCACGATCGGCGGCGGCGGCTTCGGCGGCGCTGCGGAGACGGAGCCTCGGCTTCCCTTCTCTCCCTCTTCTCCTCCTCGGTCCCTCCTCTGGTTCTCCTCCTCCCTCTCCCCCACTCGATTTGGATCTAGGAAACCCCGATGGGGCGGCGCGGCTTGGGGAAGAAGACGACCGGCGGCGGGTTTTATAGGGGATAGGCGCTAGGGTTTCGCTGGGCACGGACGGCGAGATAGGGGTGCTCGAGCGGCTGCGGACACGTGGCGCAATCGCGACGGGCCGCACGGAGCTCGGGCAGTTGGGTCACGGGCGGCGCGCGGAAGAGAGAGAGCGGCGGCGTCGCGAGGAAGGAGATGACGCGGGGGAGAAGGTACAGCTGACAGGTGGGGTCCAGCGGTCAGTGAGAGAGAGCGAGCGACGCGGCGGGGACGCGGCGGGGCTGCTGGACGGGCCGCAGCTGGGCCGAAAGGCCGGCTGGGCCGACTGGGGTTGCAGGCTCGGGAGAAGAGTTGAAGGTGGAAAGATGGACTTGAGCTTCGGGAAAACGGCCCACGAACAGGAATAGGATTTGGAAATTAGTTTAGTCAATTAGAGTTTGAATTCAAATCTAGAATTTGAATTCAAACCAACCAAAAATCCAAATAAATCCAAATAAATCCAAATCACACTATTTCATCCTTAGCACTTCAAATTGATTTTAATTTGAATTTAAATTGCCTAAGAATTTAGGGAGCAAAATGAAGACACTCTTATATGTTGGTTTGCATGCACACAATTCCACCAAAAATTTTTAAATTCGAATTTTTGCACTCAACAAATCCTATGGGGAATTTAGGGTTGTTACAGTCTCCCCCCCTCACAAGAATCTCGTCCTCGAGATTTGTGATTACCTATGGTTTAAACAAGTGGGGGTATTTCTCCTTCAGCACTGACTCCTTTTCCCAAGTGGCTTCCCTTTCTGAGTGATTGCTCCACTGTACTTTGCAAAATGGAATAGCTGTGCTTCTGGTCTCTTTGACTGCTCTGTCTAGTATCCTCTCTGGGTACTCCAGGTACTCCAAGGTGTCTTGTAGGTCTAATGCCTCTGTCTTGACCTCATGTTCTGGTACTCTCAGACACTTTCTCAGCTGAGATACATGGAACACTGGGTGTACTCCCGCTAGTTCCTCTGGTAGGTCTAGCTTGTAGGCTAGCTTTCCTACTCTCTCCAGTATCTGGTATGGTCCAACAAAACGGGGTGCTAGCTTTCCTTTCACTTGGAATCTCTTATGCCCTCTGAGGGGTGACACTTTTAGATAGACGAAGTCTCCTACTTCGAACTCCAGATCTCGTCTCCTTTTATCTGCATAGCTCTTTTGTCGGCTCTGAGCTGCCTTCAGGTGCTCTCGGATCTTGGCCACATTTTCTTCTGCCTCTACAATAATGTCAGGCCCATAGAATGTTCGTTCTCCCACCTCTGACCACATTAGAGGTGTTCTGCATTTTCTGCCATAAAGTGCCTCAAAGGGTGACATCTGTAGGCTGGCCTGGTAACTGTTGTTGTAGGAGAATTCTGCATAAGCTAGACTCTTCTCCCAGTCTGTGTTGTATGCTAGTACACAAGCCCTCAACAAATCTTCAAGAACTTGGTTCACTCTTTCGGTCTGCCCATCTGTCTGGGGGTGGTAAGCTGTGCTATACTCCAAGGTCGTTCCGATGGCTTGATGTAGGCTCTGCCAGAATTGAGCTGTGAATTGGGGTCCTCTGTCTGACACAATACTTTTCGGTGCCCCATGCAGCTTAAGAATGTTGTCTATGTATAGCTCTGCTAGTTTGCTTACTGAGTGTGTGCCTTTGACTGGTATGAAGTGAGCTACCTTTGTCAGTCGGTCAACTACGACCCAAATGGCATCATTTCCTTTCTGAGTGCGAGGTAGGCCAACCACAAAGTCCATGCTGATATCTTCCCACTTCCACATTGGAATTTCCAGTGGTTTCAGCAGTCCTGCCGGTCTTTGATGTTCTGCTTTGATTCTTCGACAAGAGTCGCACTTGGCTACATACTCTGCTATGTCCTCTCTCATTTTCTTCCACCAGAACTTATCCTTCAGATCCTGATACATCTTGGTGCATCCTGGGTGTATCGAGTACTTGGACTCGTGAGCTTCTGAGAGAATTGTTCTCCTGATTTCCTCGTCCTGTGGTACACAGATACGGTCTTTCAGCCATACTGTCCCTGCTTCATCTATCCGGAAGTCAGGTGCTACTCCTCGTTGGATATCCTCTTTTACTTCTTGGATTTCTGGACACTTTCCTTGTGCTTCTTTGATACGGTCTCCTAGGTTGTACTCCACCCTCATTTCTTGGGGTTTTCCTTCTTCTACTAGCTCGAGTTTCAGCATGTACAACTCTTTCGCTAGTTCTGGCTGACTTTCTTCTATCATCAAGTTGTTGCAATAACTCTTTCGACTTAGGGCATCTGCCACGACATTAGCTTTGCCAGGATGGTAGTGTATCTCCAAATCGTAATCTTTGATCAATTCTAACCATCTTCTTTGCCTCATGTTCAGTTCAGATTGGGTGAAGAAATACTTCAAACTTTTGTGATCTGTGTAGATATCGCACTTGTTGCCAATCAGATAGTGCCTCCAGATCTTCAATGCATGTACCACTGCTGCCAGTTCCAAGTCGTGCGTGGGGTAGTTTTCCTCATGCTTCCTCAGTTGCCTCGATGCATAGGCAACAACCTTGCCCTCTTGCATCAAAACACATCCCAAACCTTGTCTTGAAGCATCGCAATAGACTACGAAATCTTTGCGAATATCTGGCAGGGTCAATACTGGAGTTGTAGTGAGTTTGTGCTTGAGTTCTTGGAAACTTCTTTCACATGTGTTCGTCCACTCGAATGGGACATTGTCCTTGAGTAGTTCGGTCATTGGCTTGGCAATCTTGGAAAAGTTCTCAATGAATCTTCTATAGTATCCTGCCAATCCCAGAAAGCTTCGGATTTCTGTAACACTCTTCGGCTGCTTCCATTCTGCTACTGCCTCAATCTTTTCTGGGTCGACTGCTACGCCCTCAGCTGTCAACACGTGACCCAAAAAGGCTACTTTCTCCAACCAAAATTCACACTTGCTGAACTTTCCGTAGAGTTGATGTTGCCTCAGCCTCTCTAGTACAATCCTCAGATGCTTCTCATGTTCTTCGGCTGTTTCTGAGTAAACTAGTATGTCATCAATGAACACCACTACGAACTTGTCCAGTTCCTCCATGAATACCTTGTTCATCATGTTCATAAAGTAAGCAGGTGCGTTGGTCAGTCCAAAAGACACAACGGTGAACTCGTACTGCCCGTACCGAGTTACAAAAGCTGTCTTGGGAATGTCACCTTCTCTAATCTTCATTTGGTGGTATCCCGATCTCAGATCAATCTTACTGAAGTACTTGGCTTTCTTTAACTGATCTAGCAAGTCGTCAATCCGAGGTAATGGGTACTTGTTCTTGATCGTTACTGCGTTCAGGGATCGATAGTCTACGCACATGCGCATTGACCCATCTTTCTTCTTCACAAACAACACTAGCGATCCCCATGGGGATGCACTTGGTCGAATCACACCGCTTTCAAGCATCTCTTTCAGCTGCTTCTTGAGTTCCTCCAGTTCTTCCACTGACATTCTGTACGGTCTCTTAGCAATAGGCCCTGTGCCTGGTTGCAGTTCGATTATGAACTCTACGTCTCGGTCTGGTGGTAGTCCTGGTAGTTCCTCGGGAAACACGTCCGGGTACTCACATACTACAGGTACTTCTTCGATCGTCTGTTTCTCAGTGGAGTATACCAACTGTCTCAGAATACATGTTCTGGATCTCTTCCCTGTTCTTCTTTGTGGCTCTGCTGTTACTTTGACTCCACTAGGGTGTGTCAACTCAACTGTTCTGGGTGAGCAACTGATTATTCCTTTGTGCTCTGTAAGCCAATCCATTCCTAGTATCACGTCAATTCCATCCGATTCCAGGACTGTCAAGTTTCCTTCGAACTCCTGGCCTCCTATCATCAGTCTAACTGCGGGGCACTCTAAAGTGCACCTAAGCTCTCCTAAGGGAGAAGTAGTGACTATAGGTCTAGCTTTAGGTATTGTCGGGGGTGACTGCTCTCTTACAAACTGTGTCGAGATATAAGATCCAGTTGCTCCAGAGTCAAACAATATCAAAGCTGGAATGCCATTTACTAAAAACTCACCGAGCACAACGTCGGGAGCGTCCTCGGCTTCTTCCTCTGTCAAGTGGTTGAGGCGTCCCCTCTGCACTGAAGTTGGCTGCCTGTCTTGTCCTCCAGGTACCGGTGCCTTGACAGGAGTTTGTTTGTTCTTCATCTCCGGACAGTCAAAGGACTTGTGACCGGGCTTTCCACAAGCAAAACAGACCACTGTGGTCCCTCCACCAATTCTGGGTGTGTTATTCGGCTTCCAGTTGGGATTTCCCTGACTTGAGTAGCTGTTGTTTCTGTTACCAAAGTTGTTGTAGTTGTTACTTCTGCTGCCAAAACTGTTGCTGTTACTGCCTCGGTTACCCTGGTAGCTGTTTCTGTTAAATCCTGAGCTTCCTTGGCTGTTGCTCTGCTGAAAGCTCCTCCGGAGCATGTTGCTCTGGCCACTCCTCGGCCTCTGACTCAGTCTGTGGTTGTGCAACTGTTCAGCCTTTCTTTTCTTCTCTCGCCAGGTATCTTCAAGTCCCACTCTTTCCTTCTCAACAGCGATAGCCCTGTCAATCAGCTCTCTTAGTGACCTGTGCGAACTCGCTGCGAGTGCTGTCCTCAGACCTCTGTGTAAACCACGCTGGAACCAAAACTGCTTCTTCTTCTCAGTGTTGACGTCTTCAGGAGCGTACCTTGACATCTTAGCAAAGTGTCGAGCGTACTCAGCTACAGACAAACTTCCTTGGGTCATTGTCCTGAATTCCATTGCTTTATGCACCATGACTTGTTCTGGTATGTGGTACTCCTTGAAAGCTTCACAAAACTCTAGCCAGGTGATCTGAGCTGGGTTTGCGTGAGAGTCACAGTAGCTCTCCCACCACGCTTTTGCTGCTCCTTCAAGTTGGTGCGCCGCAAGGGCCACACATTCCTCTTCAGTGTAGTCTGTCAGGTCCAGCTTCGTCTCGATGGTACGCAACCAGTCGTGTGCGTCGAGTGGTTCGTCCGAGTAGTCGAAGGTGGGTGCTTTCAGCCTGATGAACCTTTCAATCTTCCTTTGTAGGTCTTCCTCACGGTGTCCCTGACGGTTCTGGTTCTGATTTCCTTGCATCTGTTGCATAGCTTGCATCATCTGTGTGTTGGCCTGTGCCATCTGTTGCATCAGCTGTGTCTGAGTAGTCATCACTTCTGCCAAGTTAGGCGGTGGCGGTGGTTGCTGGTTGTTCTGCTGGTTCTGCTGAGGTTCCACTGCTGGTTCTTCCATTTCCACTTCCTGTTCTTCTCCTGGTGTGTTGTTCTCGGGCTGGAGCACGCCTGCTGCGCGTCCACGACCTCTGCCTCTAACTGCAACTGCTGCTCTTCCACGACCTCGACCTCTGACACGTCCTCTGCCTCTAACTGCCATTGCTGCCTCTTCTTGCTCAGCTTCCTCAAAACGTGCAAGCAGTCGGTTGGATCTTCGGATCGACATATTGCTGAATTTTTCATAGAGCAGATTTAGTGGCGGTCGGTAAGGGTTAGGTTAGCGTAACTAGAGTAGGAGCTGCACACATGAAAAAGACTCAACACTAAAGTACACTCAAGGTGAACAACAATAAAACTGCAAGAACAGCCAAAAAGATCGATCACTCATTACAGCATTACACCCTAGACATGGGTACTATCCCGAGGCCAGCTCCTGGAACCTTGAGGATTAGTACATCTAAGCGAATGCTACATCGTGGCTGAGCCAAAAGGTGGTCATGATCTACTAAGTCTAAACATCTACTCATGAAGATAGATACAACTCTCATCATCTGCTGACATCTGCTGATACTGCCTACTGCATCTGTCCCATACTGCTGAAAGTGCCTGTGAGGCGCGCTGCCAACCTCACAGCCTCAGTCTCTGTCTGCTGCTTGATCACTGCCTGTTGTCTTGGTGGGTGTCCGTGAGGTGCGCTGCCAACCTCACTATGTCCATCTCAGGTTCTGTCAACTGCCTCTCTAAGTGTGTCAGTTCTTGTCTCAGTCTTGTCATCTCGGAAGTAAGGGTTCGAGCCTCAGGTGGTGGTATCGGCTCAACTCGGCTTGGTGAAACTCTGTAGTTCTCTGTCCTGGGTTCAACTCTGCGTTCTTCTGGTAGTCCTTGGTTCACTGCGATCATTTCTGCTACCCTCTTCCTGTCTGATCTTACCCAACTACTAAGGGTCCTTCGAGCTTCATCCTTTGCCATGATCTGTTGAAGACTTAGGTACTTCATCAGCTGGTAGTTTCGTCCACTCTTCTCTTTGTAGCTATCCACCTCTTCTTGAAGTTCTGAGTTGAGACTGTCCAACCAGTATACTTCTTCCTTCAGACCTTCTATCTCTTCTTCCTTGGCTGCTAGTTCCTTGTCTTTTTCTGTGAGTTGATCTTCCAGGCAGACATCTCGAGCATGGTGAGTTGCTCGGATCAGTCCTGCCAACTGCCTGTTGTTTCGAGCTTCGTAGTTCAAGATTCTGACTTCCTTTGTTTTAGTTCTGAGTTGCTCCTCAAGTAGGGCAATCCTGTTGTCCTTCTCCATCAGCTGGAGGTCTTGCTTCCATACCCTCTCTTTCAGCTTGGCAACTTTCTCTTCTAAGCCAATGTTCAAATACTCCTGCTCTATCATGCACTGAACTGAGGTCCGCAGAGTCACGTTCCGCTCTCGGTCTGCTGCGTGAGCCTGCAAGCTGACTGCGTCTCTATCTGTCGGATCTTCAAGAGCTCGCGGTAGGTAACGGAAACGAGTGTGGCTGAGCTGACTCTGGTACACAAGTGTGGCAAGTCGGAGTATCCTCATAGCTATAGTCTGCACTGCCCGACTGAAAGTGCTCTCGCTGGTAGCTGCTCGTAGCATCAGTGACCTTGGTCGTCCAGGGATGTTGGGTACAACCATCTGCAACCGGGTGTGTACTCCCTCTCCAGGTCCGTAGGCCCATCCCTCGTAGAAGACGTTATCCACATCTATTCCCACTGTACGCAGCACCTCCCTCAGTAGCACTGCCAAACCTCCACAGTCTGCTCCTGTGGTCCTGATCTCTCGTTGTTCATCTGCTGATCTTCCTTCCATCTGCCAGACAGTTAGTGGGTTGTTAGTAAGTTAGCAAGTTAGTAAGGTAAGGTAAGGGTAAAAGTTTTTGCAAATAGATGAGATGTACTTATATAGTTTTCAAATAGTCCAAGGGGTTTCATATAAAATAGAGGACTCAGTTAGAGCTTCTGTCCTAAGTTTCCGTTCTAAGGGTTACGCGCTACGGTCAAGTATAGCTCTGATACCAACTGTGACGAACCGGATTCTCACCAACGAGAACCCGACTCCCTGTACCCTTGAGATAGTCCCAGGAATAGCAGCTATCTCGTACAGAACTCATCTCAGTCGAATATCACATCCATACAGCGATAAAAGATTCATTACATGACTCACATAAAGACAAAGCGTCTGGTACAAGCCCTCTGGGCTAAAACGACAATAGGAAACTTCTACGCAGCGGTAGCTAGAACAACAGGGACCACTCCTCCACAGGCATCCTTGAGCGTAGCGCACACCCTTCAATCGTACCACCCGTCCTGGTTGAACTCGCGGTCGGGGTCTTCACCTGAGAACCCAAAGTCTGTCCCCAAGGAAATGGGACAGGTCCACGTCACCAACCATAATATGATGCAAGCTTTAAAGTGGCCTATTCTAAGGTATAGGAATAATCAAGGTTTAAGCCAGGGTTTCTTATGCAAGCAGCAGCAATAACCCAATTTCAGCTCAACACCAACTCCTGCTCACACATACATCCATCCGCTCCCCAAAACCAACCATCAGCCTCACATATTCCCATCGGGCTCGTCCTGCCACGGCAGGTTCCCGCAAATCATTATCCACCAACACCTTTCACTCACTAGTCGACTCGGTGAGCTCCCTCCCCACCTCGTCTCAACAGCCTCAGCTGGACCAATCTCTCATAACCCAATTCAAGGATGAGGTAAGAAAGCAGATTCCCATGCTAGCCGGGGCTTCTCAAAAATGGGTCGTCCGTAACCGTGGACACGGCTATACGTATAGTTTACACTCTGCAGAGGTGGCACTCCAGGAATCCATCCGGGCTGCAAGGCTAGTCCGCAACCAACCTGAGACACAGCCCACAGCAAAGACCCTAAACAGTAGCGGCGCCAATCCTGTCTCCCTGGGCTCGGGAAACATCCGATCTAACATCTGCCCCAGGGTCGTGAAACCTTCCCACCGGGGCTAGTCGGGGGCCGTGGTAAATCAGGGAGATTACGCCGCAACGAATCCCCCCTACACATATCAAACTCGATTCTCCTACAGTCTCGGCGCCGCACTAGAGTAGGCTTGCTGGAACCCTCCCCATACTGGGTAGATGGTGAGCACGGTAATTCCCAAGTCCGAAGTGGGGGCACGACTCGGTCCTTAATTGTTCGGTAAAGCGAGTATCTGCATCACAAGCGATCCGCCGCAACGGTCCGCAATCGGCACCCATAACAGGTATTGCCGCCCAAACTCCTCAGGTACTCACCGAGTACCAACCCCAAGTAACCAGTAACCATGTACCCGCAACAGGTACCCCATAGGGACTGCCCGAGTGCAGCCCCTCAGCACCTCGATCAACGATCGAGTTGTTATTTACTCGCTTACACCGCCTAGCTGCACTACTCCTCCCAAACCACCCACAACTCACGCCAAGAGGATCAATCACAACCATCCCAACACATGCATAGCATAGCATATTTATAAAGTGAGTAGTAGGTAGCATGGTAACAGGATGATAACAAAGGCAGTGCAGGTTTATCATGCGAGTAAGGTAAAGCACTAGCATACTAGTTTGCATGTCTAATAGGTATTTCAGAGATGGTCGGGCGTGAACCTGGGCAAAGGTCTTCGTCCTCGTCAAAGCAGTTGTTGAAGTAGTCCGGCTCCTCCTGACTCTCCGGAGCTCCTAGGGGCGCGGAAAGAAAATAAGACGCGGCTACTAGCAAAGAAACACTAAGACAGCGACGAAAGAAGACCCAAATAACACCAAACTCTACACTATCGCGTAGATCATGATTTTAGAAAAATATAGAAACTGGTTTCATATTTTTCCGAGCTACGGTTGATTTATTATTAATTTTTGAAGTTTAAATCATTTTCTGAAAATATTAAATAATTTCCGAAAAAGAAAACAGACAAATAATTAGCCTGCGGACGTCAGCATGACGTCATGCTGACGTCAGCAGTGGGGTCCGCCTAGGATGACGTCAGCAGTGGGCCCTGCTGACGTCAGCGTTGACCGGTCAACGGGGTCAACGGTCAACGGTCAGCGGGTCAACTCTGGTCAGTGGGCCCCATGTGTCAGTGACTCACAGAGTATGACAGGTGGGTCCCATATGTCAGCGCTGTTAAAAGAAAAAGAAAAAGAATAAACGATGGCTGGGCTGGAATTGGGCCGAAAGCGAATGAGCCGGAAGAGTTCAAGGGTGTTAAATAGACTTAACTTGCGAGATTCGGCCCACGAAGGGCTGGCTGCTGGATCGGGTCTGGTGGACTGGGTTCACGGTGCACCGTGAGAGTGGTTCACATGAGCCGGGTGCACGGGATCTAGGTGTGGCCGAACTGGGATCTTCTGTGCACGGCTGTGTTGCGACTTGGTGTGGTCCTGCGTGTGGCACGGCCACGGCGTGACGCGACGCGCGCGCGGCGCGCACTGGAATGCGCCGGCGGCGACGGTCGGCGGCGGATCTGGCCGGAGATGGCTCGGCTGGGCTCAAGGACGGTCGGAACAGCACGGCTAGGGTTCGGCGGTCACGGTCGGGGTGAAACAGGGATGGCTTGGGCTTCGGCTTGGGTTCCCGACGTGCGACGGCGATGGCACGGCCATGAACGCCGGCGAGCACGACGGCGACACGGGGTTTTGGCGCACAAGTGCTCGGAAAGGGGATGTGCATGTGCGCGTGCAGTTCCAGCAGCTGCTGGAACGCACCTAGGTGCACACGCGCGGGCTCGTGGTTGCCCACGGCCGCGCGTGGCCTCGGCGTTCGCGCGCGGGGCGAGCAGAGCTCGGCCGCGGCGGGCCTCGGCTGCGTGTACAAGCGACGGCGGGTTGCGGGTGCGACAGCGGCATTGGGTTCCTGCAGAAGACACGCACAGCACGAAGGCTGGCTCACAGGGGCTTGGCTTGGCACGGCGAGCACGAGCGGCGGCGCTCCGCCGGAAACAGAGAAGAAGGGGGCGAACGCGGTTAGCTCACCTAGGGTCTCGTAGAGGTACGCTGCAGCTCGGGGAAGACTCGACGCAGTCCGGCGGTCCTCGTGCTCCTCCTCTCGCTCCTTGGTTCGGCCTGGAGATGGCGGTCCACGATCGGCGGCGGCGGCTTCGGCGGCGCTGCGGAGATGGAGCCTCGGCTTCCCTTCTCTCCCTCTTCTCCTCCTCGGTCCCTCCTCTGGTTCTCCTCCTCCCTCTCCCCCACTCGATTTGGATCTAGGAAACCCCGATGGGGCGGCGCGGCTTGGGGAAGAAGACGACCGGCGGCGGGTTTTATAGGGGATAGGCGCTAGGGTTTCGCTGGGCACGGACGGCGAGATAGGGGTGCTCGAGCGGCTGCGGACACGTGGCGCAATCGCGACGGGCCGCACGGAGCTCGGGCAGTTGGGTCACGGGCGGCGCGCGGAAGAGAGAGAGCGGCGGCGTCGCGAGGAAGGAGATGACGCGGGGGAGAAGGTACAGCTGACAGGTGGGGTCCAGCGGTCAGTGAGAGAGAGCGAGCGACGCGGCGGGGACGCGGCGGGGCTGCTGGACGGGCCGCAGCTGGGCCGAAAGGCCGGCTGGGCCGACTGGGGTTGCAGGCTCGGGAGAAGAGTTGAAGGTGGAAAGATGGACTTGAGCTTCGGGAAAACGGCCCACGAACAGGAATAGGATTTGGAAATTAGTTTAGTCAATTAGAGTTTGAATTCAAATCTAGAATTTGAATTCAAACCAACCAAAAATCCAAATAAATCCAAATAAATCCAAATCACACTATTTCATCCTTAGCACTTCAAATTGATTTTAATTTGAATTTAAATTGCCTAAGAATTTAGGGAGCAAAATGAAGACACTCTTATATGTTGGTTTGCATGCACACAATTCCACCAAAAATTTTTAAATTCGAATTTTTGCACTCAACAAATCCTATGGGGAATTTAGGGTTGTTACATCTGGGACCGGCAATGTGATGTTGATGGTTGAAATAGAAGACCATCTTCATGATCTTAAACAGGGGGAACGATCTGTGACAGACTATGTCACTGAATTAAAAAGTCTGTGGGCTGATGCAGATTATCTTAATCCCATAGAGTTACCACACACAGATTTTGTGGCTTGGGTAAAGAAGTGGATAGAAGAAAAAAGAGTAATTCAATTTTTGAGAGGATTAAATCCAGAGTTTGAGGCAAGATGCTCCACTATGTTCCATCAGCCCAACCTTCCTAGCCTTGAGGATGCTATAGCGGCTATAACGCGGGAGGAGTCTAGACTGAATGTAATGAAAGGAATTGCTCCATCAATGTCACGTCCTGTTTTTACAGCAACAAAAGTTAAAGAAGATAGAGAGTGTTTCAATTGTGGTGACACAGGACACTTCATTCGTGAATGTCCCAGACCACTCAAGGTCTATCGTGGAAGAGGAAGAGGCAACAACAGAGGTCCTCCAAGGGGCAGAGGCCGTGGAGGTAGAGGTGGCTATAGAGCCAATGTGGTAGGCACTAAAGAGGAAATTCCTTGAGCAGAGGCTTCATCATTGAAAATTGAAGAAAGGCAATGGAAAGAAAAAGTTGAAAGCTCAGGAGGTAAAGATCAAGAAAATTATGTTGGTGACTTTGTCAACTTCGCCTACATAGATGAAGGTAATTATGCTCATGCATCAATCTCTACACACAAATCACAGTTAAATTGGATTCTAGATTCAGGAGCATCAAAACACGTCACAGGTGCATCATGTGAGTTTGAGTCATATATGCAATATAGCCCCACACGTAAAGAAACTATACAGACTGCCGATGGTACATCACAATCCATTAAAGGGGTTGGTACAGTATAGTGCACTCCATATATTAAATTGTCATCAGTTTTGCATGTGCCAGCTTTTCCGGTGAATTTGGTATCATTGAGTGCTTTAGTTGACCAGTTGGACTGCCGGGTTATACTTGACCGGGAAAATTGTTTGATTCAGGAAAGGCGAACAGGGAGGAGCTGAGCCTTGGGACTGCAACCAGGCGTAGTGGATTGTGGTATATGGATCGTGAAGGGAGAAATGATGCATTATGTACTGTGTTGGCAGCAACAATGGGAGAGAAAGAAGCTAATGTGATGCTATTACATTGTAGACTGGGGCATCTTTCTTTTAACAAAATAAGTATAGCCTTTCCTGATGTAATGTGTGGGGTGGATGAGAACAAACTATTTTGTGATGCCTGTGAGTTTGCAAAACACACAAGGACATCTTATTTGAGTAGGGGCATCATGAACGTGTCCCCTTTTGTTCTAGTTCATTCAGATGTTTGGACATGTCCCATGGTTTCTATAAGTGGAACGAAGTACTTTGTTACTTTCATTGATTGCTTCTCTCGGATGACATGGGTATATCTCATGAAACATAAAGGTGAAGTGCTAAGATGCTTTCAGGATTTTTGTGCTCTTGTGGAGAATCAGTTCAATACACATGTCCAAATTATAAGGACAGATAATGGAACTGAGTATGTGAACAAGGAATTTCGTGCATTTCTGTCGGCACATGGTATACTACATCAGACCTCGTGCCCAGATACTCCTCCACGGAATGGGGTGGCTGAAAGGAAGAACCGCCATATTCTAGAGGTTGCTCGGTCATTAATGTTTACAATGAATGTGCCAAAATTTTTGTGGAGTGAAGCTATTTTGACTGCTACATATCTCATTAATCGTACCCCATCAAGGATACTAGGTATGAAGACTCCATATGAAATGTTGCTAGGTGTGAACAAATTTGTGGTTCCTCCCAAGGTTTTTGGTTGCACATGTTTTGTTAGAGATCATAGACCTTCTGTGAGCAAGTTAGATCCACGTGCAGTAAAGTGCATCTTTGTGGGGTATTCTTCGGGGCAGAAGGGATACAAGTGTTGGAGTCCAAATGACAGACGCTTATTTGTAAGCATGGATGTGACATTTAGGGAGGCGGTTCCATTTTATGGTGAAAGAACTGACCTAAGTTTTATGCTTGAGCCTAAGCTTGTGAAGCAAGATGGAGCTACTCGAGAGGGGGAGAGTAATGAAGGAGGAAGCAATTAAGTTGAGAAACAACATAGTATAAAAGGAGTGATTAGTGGTTTGGCTCCTCAATCAAGGAGAGTGGAAGTGGTGAATGATGGGTCAGACTCATCCCAGAAAGGAGACTCTCGAGATGAGTGGTTCCAACACAAGGATGTCTCAAAGGTGTATACGAGAAGAAAGTTTAGGTCAGAGACACAACCAACAGAGGTGCCTCCACCAACTCCAATACATGATAGTAACCATGAGGTAATTGATGTACCTTCATAATCGGAAGTTGAAATTGAAGATCCATCATTCGATGACTTGCCCCTTGAGTTGCGAAAAGGTGCACGAACTAGTGCGGGAATGCCTCCAATAAGGTATTGATTTGAGCATGATATTAGTAATTATGTTTCATATGCCTCTTTATCTCCTGCATATAGAGCATTTCTTGCCTCACTACACACAGTGCAAATTCCAAGAGATTGGAGAGAAGCAAAATTTGACCCCAAGTGGCGTGAAGCCATGTTGGAGGAGTTGCGTGCTCTTGAAAACAACAAAAATTGGGATCTTGTCAAATTGCCTGCAGGGAAACAGGCGGTCAGCTACAAGTGGGTCTTCATAGTAAAGAAAACTCTGGAGGGTAATGTGGAAAGATATAAAGCTAGATTAGTTGCTCGAGGCTATAGCCAGACATATGGCATTGATTATGATGAGACATTTGCACCAGTAGCGAAGATGAGCACAGTAAGAATATTGATGTCTTGTGCAGCAAATTTCGAGTGGCCTCTACATCAATTGGATGTCAAAAATGCTTTCTTGCATGGAGATCTACATGAGGAGGAATATATGGAGATTCCACCTGGTTGGTACAAACCCAAAGCAATTGCGAAGGTGTGCAAATTGAAGAAGTCTTTATATGGTCCGAAGCAGTCTCCTAGAGCATGGTTCGATATATTTAGACGAGCATTATGTGACATGGGGTACAAACAATGCAATGGAGATCATACCTTGTTCTACAGACATTCAAGGCGCAAGGTCACAGTGTTGGCTGTGTATGTGGATGATATTATTATCACAGGTGATGATGAGATAGAGATTAAAAGTTTGAAGGAGAACCTAAGAAAACAATTTGAGGTCAGGGACCTTGGTCAACTAAGGTATTTTCTTGGCATTGAGATTGCTTGATCAAAAAGGGGCATAGTTCTGTCACAAAGAAAGTATGTCTTGGACTTGCTCAATGAGACTGGAATGCTTAGGTGTCGACCTGCTTCAACACCTATTGATCCAAACCACAAGTTATGTGCTGAATCAGGTGATCCAGTGAACAAGGAGAACTACCAGAGGCTTGTTGGTAGACTCATCTATTTATGTCACACGAGACCTGATATCTCATATGCTGTGAGTGTTGTGAGCAGGTATATGCATGATCCTAGAAGTGGGCACTTGGAGGCGGTTAACCGAGTCCTAAGATATTTGAAAAGTAGTCCTGGAAAGGGACTTATGTTCAGAAGCTATGGTCATCTTAGTGTTGAGGGCTATTGTGACGCTGATTGGGCAAGTGGTCTCGATGATAGGAGATCAACATCAGGCTATTGTGTGTTTGTAGGAGGAAATTTAGTGTCATGGCGAAGCAAGAAACAGCCGATTGTGTCTCGATCTACTACTGAAGCTGAGTACAGAGCCATGTCACAAGGGTCGTGTGAGATCTTATGGGTAAGAAATCTTTTATCCGAATTGAAGATGTTGAGGAAAGGTTCCTCACCGCTGCATTGTGATAACAAATCGGCTATTAACATTGCCAATAATCCAGTTCACCATGACAGAACTAAGCATGTTGAGATTGATCGATTTTTCATCAAGGAGAAGATAGATGATGGTATTATAGTGTTGAGCCATGTACCTTCTGGAAAACAAGTGGCTGATTGTTTAACCAAAGGTTTAGGATTCAAAGAGTGTGAATTAGCATGTAACAAGATGGGGATGATAGATATCCATCGCCCATCTTGAGGGGGAGTGTTGAGCTGTGTTGCCCTTTGTTAGGCCCATGGGCAAGAGCCCATTAGCTATGTCATTGTGTGTACTGTATATGTATCAACAGACACAAAGAAGAAATAGACTTCCAGATTTTTCCCCAACTCTCTTCAAAATATAATGCACAACCATGAATTCAATAATTCTACATAAATTGTATGTTTATTTCAGTACCAAAAATAAGACAGTTGTAATCAAATCTATGTTAAATGTTTTCTAGAATTATTACCTAATGTTTGGACATTATAGAAACACACCTTGTGAGAAGCCTGAACAACATTAATGCAACTTTACGTATCATATGTGGATCACAAACCTTAGAATTGTGTTTGTAAAGGATATGATGTTTAGATGACAAGTTTTATTTAATCAGAAGGATCAGTTAGAGTCAGTAGAGTCGAGTTGGACTTCGTACGTGTTATAAGAAAAATCTAATCTTATGTTACTTCGATAATATAGCTTGCCTTCATTTCCACAGTTATTTAAGTATGCCCACCCATCAAGTAGCTATAATAGATCGCCCCATTTGTGCATCTCTTCTTATATATCATGTTTTACTTCAAGATTTATTAGGCCTTTATTTGCCCTTTTGCTTCTCAGAATCAAGAGGACATTCTGGATATCTTCTAGCATTCCCCAAATCACACTAATACTGCATCTGCAATGTCGTCAGTTTTTATAGGTGAGAGAAATTATAGCTAGCATATACATCATATATAGGTAGCCCGGGATAGAATCGGGAGGCATGAAGAATACATTTGTTTTATTTGATATAGTGGGTGGACACCACAAGATAGATGTGAGTGCAGTAGGCGTTGGGTAAGCCATGCTGACTGTCATCGACAAGGGTGACGCGATGACGCCGAGGAGAGATGCTGGGTGAGGACCGTGCTGTCGGTGATTAGCAAGTGACATGAGACAAAGCATGAAGATGAGTAGCAGGCAAAGGGAGAACCCCGTGACCTGTGAATGTGTGCAGCCATCTATTTGCCGATTAGTTCTGTTGATTGACTCTGTGACCTGAAGCCATATCCAAAACATCAGTGAAAATTGCTTCTCAAACTGTGCAGTAGTACCTTAGATCAAGTCAACCTGGAAACTACGGTGATGATATCAATCCCTCTAGTGATATCAATGTAAGAGGAAACAGGTATTGTCCAGGAAGAGACCAGGACACAGATGTCAAAGAACAAAACAGTAGCAAAGGAAAGAAAGAAATACAAACTTATTATAGATATGATCAATATAGCAACCCACAAACACATGCAATCAACCAAATGATTAACAAAGTAAGAATATAGCATATAAGTATCCTATTCAGGTGTCAAACTGCAGCCACTGTATATAAAATTTCCCCAAAAGCGATGATGAGACCTCAAATGAAGCAATTACAAAGCTCTTCATCCCTTTTCGACAAAACTGATGGACAATCTTTCAGGGACTACTGTCACCTAATGGCATGCAAAGCGGACACTACATCATGCATCAACAAAGCATCAGAACATAAACTACTTAATAAAGAGTAAATTGCAACCACCGTACACCAACTTGGTGGGTGGGTGCAAATCCATCCAACAACTTGTAAAATGCTCAATTTAGTACAAAAACTTGACAGGTGGATGCAAATTGGTCCAAAAACGTATAAAATGCTCAAGTTGGTATAATAACTTGACATGTGGGTGCAAATTAGTCCAACAACATATAAAATGCTTAAATTTAGTATAATAATTTGGCAAATCGATGCATTTACATTGCAAATTTTACAACGACAATGTATTAAGCATAGTAGATGAGCATATGAATAATTCTTATGTTTTTTTCTATTAGATTGTTGATTCTCAACCATGTCCAACTTATTTATTCATTAATTCAAATTCAAGCAAATTATAGAATGACACCATTAAAATTATTGAAAGAATGAAGTACATGAGAGAGACTTTGAAACATTTGGTTTTTTTTTTGCGCTTCTGCTCATATGTTCAGTAATTCTATAGAAAGCAAGTTTGTGTATGTTCTTTTAGCTACTCTTTCTAAATAAGTACACGAGGATTTAAAAATATTTATTTCATATATTGGTTTCATTTATAGTCTCATTTATTTTGCATATTGGTTTCATTTTTAGTTGAACAGTGCATATAATCAATACGTAGAAAACAACGAGGGTGAACTTATCAATATCAAGTATAAAATTAAATATTCTTAATCAAAATTAAATCACTATATCAAAATAATTAATTTAAAGACATAACCTTAATTTTTTAAATATTATGGTTCTTATTTTAGCCAAGTACATTCCCATCGCAAAACAAATATGAATGCTAAATAATGCTTAATAATTTGCTTTGACGTGAATATACTTTCTATTATGACCTAGCGTTAGCAAATACGCTGTTGTTATAACATTTGGACTATGGATGCACCAATTTACAAAATTATTGCACTAAAATGAGCATTTTGCAAATAATTGGATCAATTTGCACCCACATGGCAAGTTATTGCATTAAATTGAGCATTTTACAAGTTATTGGAGTAATTTGCACCCACATGGCAAGTTATTGCATTAAATTGAGCATTTTACAAGTTATTGGAGTAATTTGCACCCACCTGCCAAGTTGTTGTATGGTGGGTGTAATTTACTCCTTAATAAATCCAAAAAAACCTGGAAATCATGTAGATACAAACTCTTGGATGGCATTATATTGATATAACAATGATATTCAAAAAGTGTATTGAGACAACGGCTCAACATCTTATACCACACAGAAGCACTACGAATCAGCACTGATCCAAGAATTGGAGATAAAACACAGAGCAAACAGAACAGGAAATACACACATCGTCTCAACCAACGCATGGATAACATATGCAATGATAACAGTAACACCAGAAGAGTGATTACTTAACGGATATGCAGTTAGCTAAAATGAAAAATTATGTAAAACATCCAAATCTGTAAGCTACTGCAATGAACAAAAGGATAACCAGCAACTTTAGATGTTACAGTTCGACCATTCAATCCAGTAATCAGTAAAGCCTCTTTGGTTTGATGCTCATCTCAGTTTCCTTAAGTTTCAGTTCCAGCTCCAGCTGCTTATTTTCCAGCTCCATCTTTTTATTCTCCAGCCTCCTCTTCTGCACTTCCTTGTTCTCCTCCTTGCTGTCCATCAGCTGCTTCAAATGGCTGTGCTCGATTTTCAGCATCTTTCCTTTTATCTTCAAACGTTGTCTCTCGACTTCAATTGCATCCATACCATTTGGATTCTTCTCATCTGCTGGACCACCATATCCCTCATGATCATGCTTCAGCTTCTTGGTGCCATGAACCATTTGACGACGATGATCTTCAGCACTGGCTTCCATTTCCAGGTCATCAATGAACTCGCCCTCCAGATCATCATTGAACTCAGCCTCCAGATCATCACAGAATTCGTCGCCCTCCTCGAATTCATCATCAGAAAGCAACATCTGATCCTCCTCCTCATCATATCCAAACGAGCACTTCTTTCCCTTTGCATCCAAACTCCCACTACCAGAATCATGCACATTGGCACCGGGTGGGAAAGCCCTTTAGCACCGGGTTTCCCACCCGGTGCCAATCACCCTTTAGCACCGGGTCAAATAACCGGTGCTAAAGGTGGGGGCACTAGCCAAAAATATTTGCATATTTGCGTGTTGCGGGATTCGAACTCAAGACCTCTTGGCTCGCGCGCGTGCACCCACCTAACCATCTCACCTACACAGCGCATGTGATAGGATTAAAGATGCGCTCCTTTTGAAGTAGCATGTGACACCTACATTAGCACCGGATCGTATTTACGAACCGGTGATAAAGGGCCTTTAGCACCGGGTCGTAACACCACCCGGTGCTAAAGGGTGACCCTTTAGCACCGGGTCGTAATACCACCCGGTGCTAAAGGAGGGGGACCCTTTAGCACCGGGTTGTAACACCAACCGGTGCTAAAGGGGACTTTTAGCACCGGTTGGTGTTACAACCCGGTGCTAAAGGGTTCCCGAGGGCGTCCCAATTTCGCACCCGGTGCTAACGTTACATTAGCACCGGATCTTAAGTGCACCGAGGCATATGAGGGGTGCGGATGTGAGTTATTCTTGTAGTGTCCCACCCGCCATACCCCGCAGCATCCTTTGCAGGGCTGGATCATCAAGCAGGGAGGCACGGTTATGGTTGTTGTAGCAGCACATCTCCTCATAGTGCAGGTGCTTCGAGCTCAGGAGCTTCTTGGCCTCCTCCTTGAGCTTCCCAGGTAAGGTCACCTGTTCAAGAATCACAGGTTTCTTGACGATCTCACACGCCCTTCCCCGGCCAAGGATCTCGGTGAGCCTCCTGTACCTCCTGTTCAGGTCATGGAACTTATCCTCGCACTGCTGTGGCGACACAAGGAATCCCCCTCTGGATCATGGCCATGGAGACCAGCCTCCACTTGCCCATCTTCCTCATCCCGTTGCTGCTGCTGTGGCCCGCGTCGATGTCCTCGTTGATGTAGGACACGGCCGACACGAGCAGCTCGACCATGTTGGTGGCCCACTTGACCCGGCGCCACTCGGAGGCCGGGGCCGCCGCCGCCTTGCTGCTGCCGGCGTTGTGCTTGGAGCTCAGCGAGGCCGACTTGACGCCATTCCCGAGCTGCTCCTGCATCTGGTTGGCGGCGGGGGCAGCGAACGCGGCCTGGTGAACCTTATCCACGACCACCTGGGGCTGGGAGGAATCCCCCATCGGGAAAATCTGCCGCACGGCAAAAACCGAACGAACCAAGCAGATAACTCAGGAACCGGCCGGATCAGCGCACGATCGAGAGATCAAGTACCCATCCACGAAACCAAGGAAGGAGCTGAGATAGCGAACTAGGGTGATTCTGGGTGTTGGGAGTGGAGCTAGAAACCCTAGCGAGAGAGGAGGGATAGGGAATGGGGACTGGCGTTGCAAACTCGCTTTTCAGTGTGACTGCCAGTGGCAGATTAGGTTTTGGAGCGGTGGGGATTATTGCCATGTCCAGATATGCCATTAACCAGACTAGCTAATTACAAGTTTACCACTGTTCACATTTTTCCTTTTGATCTTTTATGTGCCACAAAATATATGCACCAAGCAATTACAAAATCACCTGTGTGTACTCTGTTCACATTTGGATCTCCTTGAAGAAAAGATGTTATTGGTGTCTCTCCTACTAGAGCATATATATATATATATAATCACTTACTAAACATTAGTATTTGTTGTGATTATTATGCTGCTCAGATAGTGAGGTATTGTTGCATGAGTCTTGACACTGAACAGCAGTAGTATGAGAATAAGCTGGATCAGGTCCAGCTGAATACCATTATTTTATCATCCACTTTGGTCATCTTTTTTTACACACAACTTGTGTAGAGAGAAGAAAATTAAATTAAATAAATAAATAAATCTACGCCATGATAGGCGCACTGATCTGTTTCTAGTAGTAAGGGTTAAAACGAACTGAAAAAACAGCTTTGGGGTTATTAAGCATCGCAGGGATCGAACGTTTTACTCCACAAAATAGTATATTAAGTTAACAAAAAATGTCATTCTAGTAGCTTACTATGGGAAAAAAGAGCAGCATGCCAATATTATTCTGATAAGGTCGTGTTGGTATAAGAAGTACCAATATTATATGTTTGAATTGGATCTAAGATCATAACCTATTGGTACCGCTAGATCTAGGTTAATATTTTAAGTGTGTATAGGAATATATGATTTTCATTAAACTGATGTAACTGATTGACGGCATATGTAAATTTATTATCGCTAGATATATAGAAGTGCATGAAAGGTGACGTATAGGTTGCACTTTCCTTTTAGCGAGATGTATGCTTGTATAAATTTAAGTGGATTTTTTTTATATTTGGGGAGATGTTCCTGCTGTATAAGTTAATTTTTCTCCTGTTATGTTGTACTCCACATCTATTTGTATATAAGAAACCCAACATATGTGCAACAGAACACATGCATGCATGTAAGGCTAGCATATACAGTCCAAGATATATATAAGATTGAACGGTCGTCACCATATGCCACTTGTCTGAGGGTATCACTACACCACAACCCTAAATCACCGTCAAACATCAGTAGGTAAAACTCTGTAATAAACATCGGACCATCCGTTGGTAAAAGATTGTTACCAACCATCAGTTGGTAAATGAAGGTTCACCTATTAATTGTCCGTAGGTAAAAGTCCATATGTTTTCCTTTGGAGTGTCTGTCGGTGTTCCTTGTTATCGACTCGAATATCCGTCGGTGAATAGGGCCCAATCGTTAGCTTTCTCGTACTCAAATTAAGAGCTCAGTTCAACAAATAGAAAACCCTAGATTCCAAAAACACCAGGCCCGCCGCCACTCTTCCTCCCAAAACACTGGCGCACACCCTCTGCGCCGGCGCGCCCTTGCTTCCTCAATTTTCTGCAGCCGCCATGGGCGTCACCCCTCCAATCTCGCCCACGCGTCCTCGGCGTTCCCAAATCTTCCTCGCCTGTGCTCCTCCTCTTATGTCTCGCTCCCTGCCGGCCCATGACCCATCATGCCTCAGTCACCGAATCCAACGCTGGCCCCTCCCTCATCCACCTCATCGTCGCTGCCCCTCACCAGCAGATCAGCCCCATATCCACCATTTCTACCTTGCCGTTGTCACAGATCGGATCTCCGCCGCCGTGCCCTTGGCCTCCCCCTGTTTGCCAGGGAGATCCACCTCGCCTCAGATCCACTTGACCTCGTATTGGAGCTGATAGGATACGCCATGGATCCGCTCGGACCCAACGAGGAGGAGTTAGTCCCTCCATGGCCGCGGAGTGGCTCGCCCCCGCCCCAGATAAGTGCTTGCCCTTTGCCTCCGCTACACGGTGGATATAGTGACGTGACAGGGCGACGAGGCACAGTGCCCCGCAATGTCAAGAAATTATGGTTAGTTCCCTCACCGCTAGCAGCCTGATATCAAGAAATTTTGATGAGTTTTGATATTTCACACAAATTAACAAGATCTTGTAAGTCTAACCTTGAAGCATATGCCTACAAAAATGTTCAAAATTATCATGTTTGATATACTGTTGTAGAAATCACTTAGAACTTGATAACTTTTAATGTTGAAGTTTTCTATGAGAGTTTTGAGGTGCTAACTGATAATAAGTACACAGATTTCTTGTGATGCCTTAGATTACATATGCATTGTCTATGTATTTAATAAGCAAATAAGGATTTGGTGTTGAAATTTTTTTAATTTTAATCAATACAACAATGTACTATATGATTATTTGGCCGTGTCTGTTGTGGTTATTTATTTTCTGCAGAGATGAGGCCGAGAGCCCAGTAGTGGCATCCATTAATATCAAATTGTACCGGTTTGTCTTTTGTTTTATCAGGTGTCAATTTGGTATGAAACCCTGATATATTACCATGTCTAGATAATGGTTTCATCATACATGTGACAAATATTGCTCAGTAGTATCATCCTTTTATGGCAAATTTTCTTTCTGTAATATATAGTTTGCATTATCTCTATGTCTGAATGCAAAGAGGCTCAAATGAGATAGAAATTCATTTGATTTTTTCTGTCATTTGTTTTTTCTGCACATACACATGTTGCCTATATGTATTTTCTTATGGTGAAGTAAAGTTACGTTGTGACTATAACTGAAGTCCATATCTGCACAACTGGAAGAGCTTTAAGAATGGAAATATAAAAGATGTGTATAACTAACCCATACTCAAACAGGATGTGCAATATGAATCTAATTTGGATTAGGAATTTTTGCTGAACTACCTGTCTGTTTCCCCGGACCCTGCGCAAGCGGGAGCTACGTGCACCGGGCTGCCCTTTTTTTTACCTGTCTGTTTCAAAACCTGAACTTTGTCTAGCTAAAGACACTATGTTGATAGTTGAATTGCTTCAGAGCTTCCGGCACTGATGGTCCTTTCAGGAAAATATATTACTTGCTATGCTTTATTTATTATGATCATTCATTAATTTCTTGTATTACCCTGTTACCCATCAGTGTTATTTGGATCTGACTTGTCTTAGTGGACATCTTGTTAGGATATTACAGATTTGTGTATTCTAGCTATTGCCACATCTTTCTAAGAAAATATGCTGAAGTTTTTTTTATCTTCATGAAATATGTTGTGGTCATGATTCATGAAGGTGCATGCTTCCTGATGGACTGCAATACAGGAATTGCTTCACACAATATCTCGAGCTCGATCTCCAATTATTGTTGGTGACCAATTTTGGATAGATGAACCAACTGCACTACCAGAGAAATCAACATCTGCCACGCTCAAATGACTCGGCACATTTTGGACCCGGTGCTAAATGTGCATTAGCACCAGGTCCAACGGCTAGGAGCGGGGCGGTGTGCAGGCTTGGCAGGAGGGAGCTCATTAGGACCAGGTCGTGGAAAGACCCGGTGCTAAAGTCCCCCCCCCCACCCAGTAGCACCGGGTGCAGCCACCATCCAGTGTTAAACCTGCTGAGGCCTCGTCCCCTCACCCGAGCCAGCATGAACACTTGGAGCTGTGTTCATGTTGAGCTCGGGAGAGGGGAGGTGCTGCCATTTTTTTTCAAAATTTGGGAAGATTCCACTCATCTAAAGGGCACTCCAAGGTACACACTTTCATCCTCTTATGTTTTTATTAGCATGTATTCTTTCTATGCTTTAGTAATAGAGAAATTTGTGAATCAAAATGGAGAGAGAGAGCTTGTGTTCATGGTGAAATTTTGTTATTTTGTTATGTATTTTGTTAATAGAGAGCTTGTGTTCATGTTTGCCTTATGGTGAAATAGTTATATTGTTGGCGAGCATGATTTTTTTGTAATGGAATATATATATATATATTAAATTTGTATTGTATTTATTTGTTATTTATTTAAAGTTTGAATAGCTATTTATTTATTTATTGGAAGATATAGTTATTTTTAGAAAATGAATATATTAATTGTAGTTTTAGAAACGTGATTAGTTCTAGTTTTATACAATGGAATATATATATATATATTAAATTTGTATTTAGTTATATATTAAATTTGTATAGTCTTATGTATTAACTTGTGTTGTATTATATATTAAATTATACAAATGATTGTTATTGGTTAATAATGCAGATGAATAGGAAATGGATGTACGCGGACAACGACACTACGGCGTTTCGTTATGGCCTGACCGGGTTTCTCGATGCCGTCGAGGTCAATAGGATGTCGTCTGGTTTCATGTTCTGCCCATGCACTCGTTGTGAAAATATAAGATCGTACAAAGAAAGAGGACGTCTTCAGGTCCATTTGATGAGGCACGGTTTCATGAGCAATTATTCTGTTTGGACGAAGCATGGTAAAAGAAGAATTCTTATGGATGATGATGAAGAGGAGGAGGTGCATAACGACATTCGGTATTGGCTGAATACTACGGTGCCTTTGCAGATGTTGCAATGGGTGATGCTGCTCAGGAAGATGCTGGTCAGGAAAATGACCGTACTGATGGACATGGGCAAATATTGCATGATACCGAGAAAGACTGCAGCAATGATAAGGAATTGAAAAAGATACAATGCATGTTGCAGGACCACAAACTGACTTGTACCCAGATTGCAAAGATGGGCTTAAGAAGTTGGGTAGTACAGTTGAATTTCTGCAGTAGAAGGCAGCAAATGGCGTTACTGATAAGGATTTCGAGGAGTTACTGAAACTCATCAAGAAGATTCTACCCGAGGGTAACGAATTGCTATCGACAATGTATGAAGCAAAATGGGTTGTTTTCCTTCTCGGTTTGGAGGCGCAGAAGATACATGCGTGTTCTAATGACTGTATCCTCTATCGTGACAATATGAACACTTGGATTGTTGTCCGGTTTGTAGTTGCGCACGATACAAGATCAGACGGGATGACTCTGGTGTGGTTGTGGGGGAGCCTTGTAAGAAAAAAAATTCTTGCGAAGGTGATGTGGTATTTTCCTTTATACCGCGTCTGAGGCGTTTGTTCAGGAACAAAGAGCATGCCAAACTAATGCGATGGCACAAGGAAAAACGTAAGCATGATGGTATGTTGAGACACCCCACTGATGGATCCCAGTGGAGGAACATCGATAGAGTATTCCCAAAGTTTGATGCTGATGCGAGGAATGTGAGGCTTGGTTTAAGTACTGATGACATGAACCCTTTTCGTGAAATGAGCAGTAGTGATAGCACTTGGCATGTGACTGTATGAATCTACAACCTACCCCCTTGGCTCTGCATGAAGCGGAAGTTCATTATCATGTCAGTGCTTATCCAAAGTCCAAAGCAACGTGGCAACAACATTGATGTCTACCTAAGACTATTGGTTGACGAACTTTTACAGCTGTGGAAGGCAGAAGGTGTTAGAAAGTGGAATGAGGACAAACATGAGTAGTTTGACCTTCGCGCACTGCTTTTCATAAACATCAACGATTGGCCTACACTAAGTAACCTGTTGGGACAATCAAACAAAGGATATAAAGCATGCACTCACTGTTTAGAGGAAACTGAAAACATGTATATGAAACATTGTAGGAAGGTTGTTTACATGGGTCATCATCGATTTCTTCCTACGAAGCATGAAATACAAAAGAAATGTCCGCATTTTGACGGGAATGCGGACCACCGTACAAATCAAATACACCATGTTAAAGGATGTACAAATGGTGTTTGGAAAGGGAGCCAAAAGCTAGCCTATTCCGACGGGAGAGGATGGTCGTGCTGCGATGTGGAAGAAAATGTCTATCTTTTGGGAGCTATCTTATTGGTAATTTTTAGAGGTCCGTAACACAATTGATGTGATGCATCTGACGAAGAATCTTTGCGTCAACTTGCTATGCTTCCTGGGTACTTATGCCAAGCCAAAAGATACACTGGAAGCACGACAAGAGCTGAAATGTTTGAAACAAGAGAGATAAAGGACGCCAGTACTTGTGTCCTACCAGCTTCACTCTCAGCAAAGAAGAGAAGGCAAGTATGTTTGAATGCTTGAACAGTATCAAGGTTCCGTCGGGCTATTACAATATTAAGGGGATAATAAATATGAAAGAGAAGAAATTCACAAACCTCAAGTCTCACGACTGTCATGTCTTAATGACACAACTGCTTCCCGTCATACTCAAGGGTATGCTACCCGTTAATGTGCAGAAAGCCATTGTGAAGCTATGTGCATTCCTCAATGCAATTTCTTAGAAGGTGATCAATCCAGACCATTTAGTTCAGCTACATAATGACGTGGTGCAATGTCTTGTTAGCTTTGAGATAATATTCCCACCATCATTCTTCAATATTATGACACATCTATTGGTTCACCTCATTAAAGAGATTTGTATATTGGGTCCAATATTTCTACACAACATGTTCCCTTTTGAGAGGTTCTTCGCTATCCTAAAGAAGTATGTACGTAATCGTTCTCGTCCGGAAGGATGCATTGCCAAGGGATACGAAATAGAGGAGGTCATTGAATTCTGTGTTGACTTTATCAAAGATCTAATGCCTATTGGGGTGCCCGAGTCACATCATGAGGGGAGACTTGGTGGAAAGGGCGCACTAGGGAAAAGATCGATGGTAATCAAGGACATGGAGACATTTCGTAAAGCGCACCTCATAGTTTTGCATCAATCAACCTTAGTTGATCCGTACATCGAGGAGCACATGAAGATTCTCTAGGACAAAAATTCAGCAAAGTTTGCGGCCTCTATTCAGCGTCTGCACAATAGTACTTTCGCCGCTTGGTTGCGACAACGTCTGATGGTTGTTGAGGGCATTGATCCGCAGCTAGCTTTTGTAGCTAGGGTCCATCGACCATGATATTAAAATTCCATGGATACGACATCAATGGGTATACATTTTACACAAGAGCCAGGACAAGAGGAGCACCAACCAAAACAGTGGTGTCTGGATAGATGCGACAGACACCAATGGTAATACAAACTCATACTATGGTGTCATAGAGGAGATATGTGAACTGGAGTATGGACGTTTGAAGATCCCACTGTTTAAGTGCCAATGGGTGAAGCTGACTGCAGAAGGTGTTACAATTGATAAGTATGGAATGACTATAGTGGACCTAAACAAGATTGAGTTTCTAGACGAACCGTTCGTCCAAGCCAAAGATGTCATGCTAGTTTTTAATGTAAAGACATGGCTAGCAAAGCAAAGAAAGCAACGGATAAGAAATTTGTGGGTAAGCAATTGGACATCACAAGACGAGCCAAAGTGTCATGTAGTTCTTTCTGGAAAAAGAAAAATCATATGACTTGAGGATAAGACGGATGAAGATTATGATATGCTCGATGGGCTGCCTCTATTCTCGGTGGCTGCAGACACAAGCATCCTGTTAGCGGCGGAGGAGACACCCTATCTACAGCGTGATCACAATTAAGGAACATTCGTAAAGGGGAAGTTTATTAGTGTCCGAGTAAACGATGATGTCGTGTAATTCAATTGCACTATGTTCCAGCTATGTTGTAATGACTATATTTGCATTTATGTTTAATTTGTTATGCACTATGTTACAGTTATGTTTATTATGTGTTTTAATTTGATATAACTATTATATATTGTAATGGTTATATTTCCATTTATGTTATGCTATTTTCTAGTAATTTCAACTATTTTTCTAGAACTTTCTAACATTTTTAAGGGCTTTGTTTTATAATAAACCATTATTTACTAATAGAAATGAATAACTAGTATTAATATAATTACTATATTATAATATAAATGAATAACTAGTATTAATATAATTACTATAATATAATAGAAATGAATAACTAGTATTAATATAATTACTATAATATAATAGAAATGAATAACTAGTATTAATATAATTACAATAATATAATAAAAATGAATAACTAGTATTAATATAATTACTAAAATATAATAGAAATGAATAACTAGTATTAATATCATTACTATAATATCATTAAATGAATAACTAGTATTAATATAATTACTATAATATAATAGAAATAAATAACTAGTATTTATATAATTTCTAAGTAATAGAAATAAATAAATAGTATTAATATAACTAACGTTAACCACAGGTACTAAATGTGCTTTTGAGACCAAAAATTAGCGCCAAGTTGAAATGGGGCCTTTAGCATCGGGTAGATTTAAAACCTCGTGCTAAAGGCCCCAAAATATTCCAGTTGGCACCTGTTCATGTCGCCTTTAGCACCGAGCGGATAGAAGACACGGTGCTAAATGTCGAAGCTTTAGCACCGGATCTTTGATCAACCCAGTGCAAAAGACCATTTAGCACCTGGTCTTATTTCCACCCGGTGCTAAAGGTCTCGCACCTATATAGCCGCGGCGCCCACGCACAGTGCCCACCCTTCACTTCTTCCGCCCAACACTTTGTCTCCATCGCCTCCGCTACGCCCACACCCACGCCGCCGGCCCTCCTCCTCACCACCACCCGCTGCTCTGCGCCCTCACCGTCGACGCTGCAACTCTGCGCCGCAGGCCCGCTGCTTCCCCTCCGCCGCCCGCCATCCGCGGCCGTCACGCGCAGGGCCCACAAGATCCGCCACCACCGGTTCTTCTGCTCCACTGTCCTCCGCCGCCGGTCCGCTAGGGCCGGTCCTCCTCGATCCGTGCACGCTACTCCTTGTCCGCCACGCGCGCCTTCTCGATCCGCATGCCGTCGTCCGTCCTTCCACGCCGTGCCTGCCTCGTCGTCGTCATCCGACCGTCGCCGATACTCTACGCACGCCCTCCTTGACACCTCCGCCATGGGGTCACCGTCAACATCCACGCGCGCCTCCATCTTCCGTCTCGCGTTGGCCCGCGAGAGCCATCGTGGCCGTCATCCGTCCTCTGCACGCCGTCCACGTCCCGACGCGCGCGCTGCCGCTGGTCATCCACCTCCTCTGATCCGTGCGCCGCCGCCGACCGTCCACCTCATCCTCCATGTGTGCCCGCAGGCGTGTGAGCGCTCACCGGCTTTGAGCCGCGTCGCCGGCCTTCGTGCCATGCATGTGTGTGAGCCGGCCTTCGAGCCGTGCTTGGCCATTGCTTGTGTGTGAGCCGGCCTTCGCGCCATGCGTGCAGGTACCGCCGCAGCCCGCCATCGCCTGATCCGTCGTTCGCTAACCCGATGCGCATGGCCGAAACGCGTTCGTTAACCCTAGATGGAATGCGTTCGCACAAGCGAACCCCTAGCCGGAACGCGTTCGCTAACCCAAGCAAGCGAAGCCCTAGCCGGAATGTGTTCGCACAGCGAACATGTTCCGGCTAGGGCTTCGCTTGTGCGAACGTGTTCCGGCTACGTTATACTCCCTTCGTACTGGTAAATAAAGCCGTTTAGGTCAGCGACACGATATTCAAAACACAACTTTGACTTCTTATTTCTATAAAAATATTTGTCGAAAAGTGATACATGTATACTTTTATGAAAGTATTTTTCAAAATAAATCTATTCATATAACTTTTACAATTTCAAACTCAACGACATAAAAGCTATTTATAATTTATATTTCCAAAGTTTGACTCAAACCTTGTCCTAAACGACTTTCTTTGCCAATACGGAGGGAGTATTAGAAATGTATTGGAAAATACTTAGAAATATATATGTTTGATATTGATAACGTTATATTGGAAATGTATTGGAAAAAGTACTTAGAAATATATATGCTTGATATTGATAATGTTATATTGGAAATGTATTGGAAAAGTACTTAGAAATATATATGCTTGATATTGAAAATGTATTGGAAAAATGCTTAGAAATATATATGCTTCATATTGGAAATGTTATATGTTATAAATGTAACATCGGAAATCCTATCGCGCACGTGCAAATCCTAGCGCGCCCATCAATTCCTTTCTATCGCGCTGTCGAGCACCCAAACCCCTGAATCCCTAAACCCCTTAATCATAACCCAAACCCTAAACCCTATAGCCCTAACCCTAAACCCCGTAGCCCTAACCCTAAACCCCGTAGCCCTAACCCTAAACCCCTTAATGTAACTGTAACCCTAAACTCCGTAGCCCTAACCCTAAACCCCGAAACCCAAATGCTAAACCCCATAGCCCTAACCCTAACCCTAAACCCCATAGGTATAACCCTAAACCCCATAGCCCTAACCCTAACCCTCATAACCCTAACCAATTACTTTTAATTCTATAGATGGCTTACCAATTACTTTTAATTCTATAGATGGCTTACCAATTACTTTTAATTCTATAGATGGCGGACAAGAAACCAGGACCAAACATGGATGAGGAATTTGATCAATCTTTATATGATATCGTCGAAGACCCGCAACTATGTCAAGGGAGCGATAATGTGGACCAACCTGTCTAGGGCAGCAATGTTAGTTAGGTGTGAATATTTAATATGTATTGTATATCTCAAATAACATGTATTATATATCTCATTTAATATGTATTTTATATTTCAATTAATATGTGTTGTATATCTCAATTAATATGTATTATATATCTCATTTAATATGTATTTTATATCTTAATTAATATATATTGTATATCTCAATTAATATGTATTTTATATCTCAACTAATATGTATCGTATATATGTAATTTATGTAGCCCGCCTCTACGTCGACAACTAGAACTAAGAAATCCAAATGATCTGGCACTAAGAAGCTGAATGACATGAAGTTTCACATCACTAGAGTGGAGGACGATGGGAAGCCAGTTAAGCCCAAAAAAGTGGCCAGAAAATTTATAAGTCAGTGCGGGGTTGTTCTACGGGAACACATGCCCATTAGCATCAGAAAATGGAAATCCACGGACCCTACTGAGCCGCACATGTTGCCTAATATTGAGAAAGAGATGTTATGGAAGGACTTGGAAGGGAATTTTTGAATGGCCTAGCAATCATGAAGAGCAACTGAAGGATTGGACAATGAAAAAGATGACAATTCTATTTCAGGATTACAAGAAGAAATTTTACAAGAATTATCTCATGACTGGAGAAACACTGATTTTGAGAATCATCCAACCATCACTCCTGAGGCTTGGGAATCGTTCTTGGAGTACAAAAGCTCCGAAGAAGGATCAAATATGATCGCTAGAAACGTTGAGAATGCCTCATATAAAAAGTACACCCATCGAATGGGTTCAGGAGGTTATAAAGGGAGCATTGAGAAATGGGACAAGTTGGAAGAAGATCTATATGCTAGAGGCATTCGTCCAACACCACATCACTAGCCCACATGATCCAAGCATTGGTACTATAGTCATGGAGGCACCCATCAGTCCGATCGACAGCTCTTTAGTTTTCGGCGATGACTTGCGAGAACTAGCTCAATGTCTCCTCGATATCCTTAAGGCATCTAAGAGGGGAGAATTTATCCCTGATAGAGACAGAGATGAGCTAACCTATGCCTTTGGAAACAAGGAGCATCCTGGACGAACACGCGGCGTAGGCCTAGTCCCATGGAAGCATGGTTTCAAAGAGGACGCCACCTCCTATAGGAGCCGTTCGAGGAAGAAGGTCAAATATGAGCAGAGGGTGAAGGAGCTAGAGGAAACGGTAGCCGCCTAGGGCCCACGGCTACAAGAAATGGAGGGAGAGATGGAGCGGCGAATGAAGTTAGCATGGCTACAGATACAACAAGCCACAGGCCAAGATCCTAATACGTCCCTTGTTAGCCCCCCTCTCCTACATTGAAGCAGTCATGCTTCCACAGAGCATGTACCTCTCCAAGAATACATTCCCGCACCGCAGTCTGAACCGGTTCGTTACCCCATCGATGAAATAACTCAGCGGACCACGTGCGAGCTTGTCGTGAGGCAGAAGAACATAACCATGGTGGTATATATGCGACATTAGTTCATACTATATGAATTTTGCTATAAATGTTATTCATTTACTAACTTTCTTTCTACTTAATTTATTAGGTCGCATACGATATGACTAAACTAGTGGAAGAAGGTCAAACATTGCATTGCATGGAGATTCCACATGATTACGTACTCGTTGAGGTGAAGCAAGTCATTGACAAGTGGAATCACTTGGAACTTGACATCCCCGGAGGTGACGGAGAAACAAAACTTGGGGAGTGTTCTCACTACATCATTCTATGGAGAAAGCGTGACATCGTCATACCTGGTATACCTGCTAGCACCAAGTCTCCGTCAGTTCCCCCGTCTCCTAGAGATCCACCAGATCATGATTCTCCACCGGCTCATGATGCAAATCCGTCTTCGTCTCCAGCTCCTCCGTGGCGGAAGTCCCCGTCTCTGTCTCATCCGCCGCGGAAGTCTCCGTCCCCTCCGCCGCGGAAGTCTCCGTCCCCTCCACCGCAGAAGCTTCCGCCAAAGAAGCGCACGGAAATGTCTAGCTTGGCCCCTCCAGCACAGAAGAAGCCACGTAAGCAACTCAAAGAGAAGGCTCCAGCACAAAAATCATTCCAAGAGATGACTGAAGAAGAACGAGCTGCCTAGGTTAAACTAGACGTAAAGACGCAACTTTTCACGAAGAAAGAGCCTGAGTCGAAGATTGTAATTGAACCCGGCGTTGTGAAATCATTCATCACTAATTTGACCAGGGGAGAACAGAAGAGGGCACAATTATCAGACTATGACTGCTCAATAGTGAATTCTCACGCAAAGATGTGGGATTCAGAGAAGGCGGTGGTGGCGTCCATACCTGTTCCTCAGCTCGGCAACCAACCTCTGCAGTCCTTGCCTCATTTGCCATCTGAGTATGAGTTGAACGTGCAGCGACAAATGAGAGAGAGTGGACTCTCGAGAGAGCAAATCATGGGGCAAAAAGAAATACCTAAGAGCACATCGTTTAAGTGGTCATTTAAGCTTGGCGAGACTTTGGTCCCTCCAGAAATTGAGAGCAAGCTACAAACGAAGGTGCGCCGATTCCATTAGTGGTATTTGGATGACAAGGAAACGCTCTGGTTGGAGTTCAAGGATATATATGAGGTGTACCACCAAGACGCCATGGCCTGCTCTTTGGTCGCCTGTTGGGTATTGTAAGTGTTTTGTTCTCATTTACAATTAACACTTTGAAAACAAATGTAATCTATGCTAACGCGGTCTTTGTTGCTTAACATGCAGAACGGAGATTCAAAGATGTCGGAGGCAAGGAATATTTGACGTTGGTTACATGGACCCGACAAAGATAAATGACAAAATGATTATGATGCGACCAGAGGAAACATATCAAAACCTATACAAGTATCTCCAAAAACAAAATTTTTGCGAGTCCATACTATTGTTGTTCAACTTCAGGTGAGTGCCTATACATGTATCTACTTATAGTGCCTATATAAAATTTTATGGACTCCATACTATTGCCATTCAATTTTATTTATCATTATAATGTATACATGTATACAGTTTTCACTGGATCCTAATCATAGTGTGTCCTGAACGAGGTCTGGTCCACATCTTTGATTCATTGAAGTCTCCAACATATCTTTATCGAAACATCACATGAAATTTGTACGATCAATTTTGTCCTGGTATGATCCATGAAACACTCACATGGAAGACAGGCTTTCCGGTAAGCAAGTAATTTGTACATGTAGGTCTCGGTTAATCTATTATATGAATTTTACTTTACTTTATTTTTTGGTCGACAGTGTCGCCAACGGGGCCGGGAAATAATTTATGTGTATACTATGTTTGCGATAACATGCTCAATTGGGGAACGAAAAAGGTGACTCACCATGATATTATGGTACGTAATAATAAACACATTTCCAGGTTTTAATTTGATATACTTACTATATTTGTAAGAAACACAATTTATTTTGTAGTAAATGATTATTACTATATAATTATTATATTTGTATTTGTAAGTAAAGCATTTATTTTATAATAAATGATTATTTAGTGCACAATTATTGTCTTCCATTATATGGATTTAATATTTTTAATTATTTGCAAATTATAGATGATGATGCTGAAGGAAGATTGTCTCGAGCAAGATAGAATCGACGCAATTAAAGAACAGCTCATCGGATGGATTATGGATGAGGTCGTAAATCCCCGAGGAGAATTCTATGTCCCCGTGGAGGCGAGCTCAAGTCGTTCCTCTAGTCGGATATCTTAAGTTGTAATATACAGTTGAAATATATAACTCTAGTCGGATATCTAAATTGTAATATATGTCTTTTATTTTGACTATACGAGTCTAGCTAATAGGAATATATAGTACTACATGCACGGCGGCTGAATACGTATTTGAATACATAGCATAATACACATATATATATATATGTACATGCATGGCGGCTGAAAAAAGTAAAAAAAAAGAAATACAGGCCCTTTAGCACCGGTTGTGAGCGCTGTGGTTGCAGGGCCTTTAGCACTGGAAGATCGGCACCGGTTGGGAAACCGGAGCTAAAGGGGTTCCCAACTGGTGCTGATGTAGGTCTGTCTAGTAGTGCTGGTTCCAATGAAACCATGAGAGTCATTACTGTATATATAGGTGAGGTATCATGAATGCAAAATTTGATAACATTTATTTTACTATGAAGCACGTGTTGCAGTCTGATGGCCGGAGAAGGTTGGTGCTTGGGCTTAATTGAACTATGACAAATTAATGGGCAGATATCAAAATAGATGTGCATATATTTGTTGAAGAGAGAAGAATCCGGATACATGCCTGCATTATGCTTAAGATATGAAGGCATATAATATGGGTTGCACAAAGGTCTTCAAATTTGCTTCCTAGAAATTTGGACACATTATGTGATTCTTATATAGTACTCCACCTATTTAGGGCCTGTTTGGAGGGAAGAGGATAATAGCTCTAGGAAACTTTAGGATCCTAAAACCTGCTTTCCAAACTGAGCCTTATATGTTTGTTAGTTTTATGATTATATGCGCGCATCCATAATTAGTTGGCCTGTGTCAGAGCTAGGCTGTATTTCTTTGGGGTGGAAAAAATTTTTCAACTCCGTTTGACCAATAATTAAGGGTATTAAATAAAGTCAGTTTACAAAACTATCTTCACAACTCCGGGTTAATTCACGAGACAAATCTAATGAGGCCTTTGACCACGTGATTAGAGAATGATTACTGTAGCATCACTGTAGTAAATCATGGACTAATTAGGCTCGTTAGATTCATCGCGTAAAGTTACACTCATCCCTATAATGGTTTTACAAATAGACTTCATTTAATACTCCATACATGCAAGATTCCCTTTAAAAATGTATTTTCGGGAAGCAAAGAAACACGGCCCTAGTACCTAGCAGTCCACCTACGGTATCCCTAGTGGGGTACATTGTTTGGAGGGGGGAATTGCTAGACGAAGAACTAGGTAACACGACACAAGGTTTAGGAAAGGTCCACTACTAATAACGTAATACCCTACATCATGTGTTCTGCTATGTTGTATCAATGATCTCGGCAAAGCTAGAAAAAGATATGGAAAGGTATGGGGTTCTGCTAGAGACTAAATGATGGCCCATGGATAGGCTGACAGCATATGTTACAAGTTTGTCTAGGATCTATATGTTAGTTGGTTTACAAGGAAATAGATCAGGTAGGATTACAAATGACATCCAATGTCCGGCTAAGAAGTCCATGCCACCTTGTACAGTTCCTTACATGTCTGGAATCATGGGTTGGGTTGTCCTTGAATTGTCTTGGACTTCTGATGGTGGTGATACCCATGGGTCCAACCTCCTCAAGCCTTGAGCGATGCATAGTCATAAAATGACCCAACATGTAAATGCCAAGTCCTGCTAGGCTTCACTTGATTTCTTCTTGTAGCCTTGTTCAAAGAGAGACATGTAGTTCACACAAGCTGAAGAGTCAATGGTCTGTCCACCCTATTGCCAAATGAATCTAGACTTGAAGTAATCCATTTTCTTCAGAACTTCTTTTGGGATGTGGAAAAAGGAAATCATGTACATTGAGTTAATGAAGGGAAACGAGGAGGCTACGCTAGCACATACAAAAACTCGTTTACCCTAAAACAGGAACAACAACAGTTATAGATCACGGATCGTTACCACTACACGCACAGATGCAGGAGAAGTCGTCTCGATGTAGACGAACGCATCGAAGTGGCAGTGTCGTGCGGTTACTCACGTCCGTCTGGTCATCCACATGTGGTTCGTCCTTGTGCTCCAAGCACAACACCTCCGAGGTATCCACACGTATGAGGATGGAACACCAAACGTAGGTGTACTAGCACCTCACGAATGACTGCTACCTCCACGATATAGATAGAGGAGGGGGTACGGTTCAACGTGTGTACTGTTCACCGCATGTACTGTTCGCACATGTACTGTACACGCGGCACTGTAGAAGTGCTTAGGGTTTTCCCCTTCCTCCACCTCTGTATTTATAGCGGTCATTAATGGGCCTTTCAACATTTGTGGCCCATCAAGACTCTAGTACCCTAATGGAACAAATCCATCAAAACCCATTAGCGGATCCAATCCGATTGGTTCTAGGGTATATATCCAACAGTCTCCCACTTGCACTAGAGACAATCACCCAGACAAGCTTTTAAATATTCCAACCCCTTAAGTGTGTGACCCTATGGGTTCACGCACACATAGACACGTCCCAAGTACTCCTACTCGGTCCAATAGTTAACAACGGCCTCTAGCAAGACATGTCAATTCCCATGCGCGCGTAAAGATCATATCAGACGAACCACCACAACATCACGTACAAGCTTTTCCCTTTGCCTCACGATATTTGGTCTAACTCCAAGTCGACCTATCTTTCTCGAACCTGTGAGTCGGATCCTTCAAGAGGTTAACACTTAACCTAGCACGACCATGCATTTCTTGATCCGATCACTCGAGGGGCCCAGAGATATCTCTCTCATATAGAGAGGGGCAAATCCCATCTTGATTGACCATGCCTCACAGCATGCTTCATGACAAACCCGAAAACTACCTTTATGACTACCCAGTTACGGAGTAGCGTTTGGTAGTCCCTAAGTAGGTCAATTCACATCTTGAGTACATGCGACAATCTCAGGTCTTAGGACAAATCATACGCGTTGTGTAAAGAGAGAACTATATAACAAAATCTCATGTTGGGTCAGTCCAACCCCATGTCATACATGTGCCCACATTATTAGTTTGACATCTCCATGTCCATGACTTGTGAAACATAGTCATCATCTAATACATGTGCTAATCAGATTAGGGACAATCATTAGAATAACCATACAAGTAAAGAGTTTCACAAACAATTCACATAATTGCCAATCATATACAAGTTGCCTTTTATGGATATTCAATAAATAAACGATATGTCATAGATACAATACAATCATCCACTCACACAAGAGCTAATCTAGATGATATCTAATACCCATAGCTCTCATGTGCGACTCATGCTTAGGCTGTGGAAGAGCCTTTGTCAAGGGATCAACACCATTTAAATCCGTGTCTATTTTGCATATGTTTATCTCACCCCGTTTAACGAACTCTCGAATGAGGTGAAACTTCTGCAGTACGTGTTTGTTTTTCTGTTGAATCCTAGGCTCCTTAGCCTACACAATTGCCCCATTGTTGTCATAGTAGAGTTCCAATGGGCTAGATGCATTAGGAAACACACCAAGCTCAATGAGGAACTTTCTCATCCAAACACCTTCCTGCGCCGCTTCAGAAGCTGCGATGTACTCGGCTTCCATCGTAGAATCAGCCACCGTATCCTGCTTAGAACTTTTCCAGCTAACTGCACCACCGTTTATCATGAACACAAATCCTGATTGTGACTTTGAATCGTCTGGATCAGTTTGAAAACTAGCATCAGTCTAACCTATTACAATGAGCTCCTCCTCACCTCCATAGACTAGGAACACATCTTGAGTCCTTCTAAAGTACTTAAGAATGTTTTTCACCGTTGTCCAGTGACCTTCACCTAGATCAAACTGGTGTTTGCTCGTAACAGTTAGAGCATATGAGACATCTGGATGAGTACTTATCATGGTGTGCATGATAGACCCAATTGCCGAAACATAGGGGATCTTACTCATGTGCTCCCGCTCATCAGCCATCGAAGGACACTGAGTTTTCCTGAGGTGTACGCCATGTGACATAGGCAAGAACCCTTTCTTGGACTGTTCCTTGTTGAACCGTTTCAACACCTTGTCAATGTAAGTATCCTGACTTAATCTTATAAGCCTCATTGATCTATATCTATAGATCCTTATGCCCAAAATTTATGCAGCTTTCCCAAAGTCCTTCATAGAAAAACTATTTTTCAGTGAAGTCTTAACGGATTCTAGCATAGAAATATCATTCCAATTGAACAAAATGTCATCCACATACAAGATTAGGAATGCAACAGAGCTCCCACTTTCCTTCTTATAAACACAAGCCTCTTCCTCATTCTGACGGAAGCCAAATCCTTTGACAACATCATCAAAATGAAGGTTCCAACTCTGAGATGCTTGCTTTAACCCATATATGGATTTCTGAAGCTTGCATATTTTTCCAGCAGTAGTTGGATCGACAAAACCTTCGAGTTGTGTCATATATGCATCCTCATCCAGGTTCCCATTTAGAAAAGCTATTTTGACATCCATCTGCCATATCTCATAATCGAAATATGCAGCTATTGCTAGAAAGATCCGAATAGATTTAAGCATCGCTACTAGCGAGAATGTCTCGTCGTAGTGAACTCCTTGAACTTCTCAAAAACCTTTTGCAACAAGTCATGCTCATACATTTCCGTCCACATCTCTGTTTCTCTTAAAGATCCATAGGCACTCTCGTCTCACACCATCAGGCTGGTCAACCAAGTTCCAAACTTGATTGTGTCCCATGGAATCTCTCTCGGATCTCATGGCACTTTGCCATTTCTCAGAATCTGGGTCCATCATTGCTTCCGCATAGGTCCTAGGCTCATCGTTGTTCATTAACAATATGTCACGCTCTCCCGTAACTAGGAGATTCATTCTATTAGTTGCGCGACGTGGCCTTTCCGACCTTCGTGGTTGTGGTGGTTCTTCTCTTGCCACACGTGCCTCAACTTGTTCAGCTACATTAGCATCACTCGTAAAGTCTTGCCTCATAGGCTCACCTCGAACTTCTTCAAGATACACCTTCTATCCACTTTTTCTCTTTTGATAAACTCTTTCTCCAAGAAAACATTGTTCCTAGCAACAAACTTTTTGCCCTCTGATCGGTTGTACGAATATGCACTTGTCCGACCTAGGTGTAAGCTTGTCGGACTGAAGTCTCTTGACATATACTTCACAGCCCCAAATTTTTAGAAAAGACAAACTGGGAGTCTTGCCAGTCCATATCTCATATGGTGTCTTATCCACAGACTTAGACGGTACCCTATTTGTTGTGAAAGTTGTTGTTTCTAGAGCGTAACCCCAAAACAATGACGGTAGGTCTGACTGGCTCATCATTGATCGTACTATGTCCAACAAGGTTCGATTACGTCACTCGGACACACCGTTCCTCTCAGGTGTTCCAGGTGGCGTAAGCTGTGGAACAATTCTGCAACTCTTTAGATGAGTGCTAAACTCGTGGCTCAAATACTCGCCTCCACGATCAGATCGCAATACCTTAATTTTCTTGCCACGTTGATTTTCAACTTCATGCTGAAACTCCTTGAACTTTTCAAAAGTTTCTGACTTATGCTTCATTAAGTAGACATAGCCATATCTACTAAAATCATCAGTGAAAGTTATGAAGTACTGAAATCCACCTCTAGCTGTCGTGCTCACTGGTCCACACACATCCATATGTACGAGTTCCAACAAGTCGTGCACCCTCTCAGGAAAACCTGTGAAGGGCTCCTTGGTCATCTTGCCTAGCAAGCAAGCTTCACATGTCTCGTATGATTCAAAATCAAACGAAGTTAAAAGTCCATCAGAATGGAGCTTCTTCATGCTCTTCTCACTTATATGATCCAAATGACAATGCCACATTATGTATGATTCAAATCATCTAGCCGAGGCCTTTTATCACATAAATTACAGATAGGTGAATCATCAAGATTTAAAATAAATAACCCATTCACAATGGATGCAAGAGCCATAAACATGCCATTCTTAGAGATCACATAATCATTGTTTTCACTCATAAATGAATAAACATCCTTCATCAAACATGAAGGAGATACAATGTTTTGACTCAAACTAGGAACAAAATAACAATTATTCAACTCCATAATAAATCCTGACGGGAGGTGAAGTTGCATCGTCCCGACGGTCAACGCATCAACTCTTGCATTATTACCCATGCGGAAATCAACTTCTCATCTTCCCATGCTTCTACTTCTTATTAATCCCTGCATCGTATCGCAAATATGAGCAACCGATCCGGTATCACCCAGGAATTAATACTAGAATCAGCGAGGAAAATGTCTGTAACATAAACATGAGGTGTACTTGAAGTGGAAGTACCCTTACTTCCCTTGCTTTTCAAAGAAGCTAAGTACAACTTGCAATTTCTTTTCCAGTGACCCTGTTCATGACAGTGAAAGCACTCATTATCAGCAGCTGGTCCAGCTTTAGCATTGGGTGCTGGCTTAGATATCCCATCTTTTGCCTTGCCCTTCTTCCAAGAATTAGCTTTCTTAAAGGTAGGCTTGTTCTGGATTGCCATCACATGGCTACTGCCCGCGCTTTTCTTAATGTCACCCTTTGCTGGTAATGGGGTGTCTAGAACGTTTTCCTTTTTCTCAGCATTGAGAACAATTCTCAGGTTACGGATCCAATCCGCAAAGTTTGTTCCATTCAACTTGTCCTTCTCAAAGACCGAACGCAAAGTAAACGATGTGGTGTTACTAGGTGCCATTGATCTATAACAAAATAATGCAAAATACTAAGACAACATATCTATGATAGAGTAAAATACATTAAACAATTTAACAAAATCTACTCCCACTAAAATCAATATCCCTCCATTGATACTTAGTGATTCAGGACCCACAACTAACAAGTCCACTTGTGAGCTATAGCATCACCGCTAGAAGACATGGTAGATCGCTAAGCAACCCTTTGCTAATCATATCACATATGACTCTTGTTGTTGGGTGACATATCTATTTCTCGGTGCCCAACCTTTATGACCCAAGGTGCTTAACCGTTAAGATGACCTTGTCTAAGTTGACCAACCCTTTATGCGAGTAAGTATTCAATACGAACCCATCCAATCAAGGAAAACTAGTGGCACTCTAATTTCATAGACCCACCACTAACTGTACAAGACATATGACAGTGCAAGGTTTAGTTGGGAGGACATTTGAAACTTAAACATTGCAAAGGAATCGTTCTACTTCTACTGTCGCATGCAGACATTCACATAGTAATGACACGGTATGGCCCATTAACACATGGTGATATCTATCTCCATTGTACTAACCATCATGACGATCCCCATCTCCATGATCCATGTATGTCATCCTCCTGTGATGAGTCCTCCAAGAACTATCTAACACATGCTAGTAAAATAAATTACACAACCACGCATTAGATCATCACAAGTTGGCACGCAGGCCATTACATCAAATTGACAATACATATGGCTCCAGCCGTATTGTCCTACTCACAACATGCATGTCATGATTAATTACATACATGCATCACATACACATAGGGTCATACCGATCACATGAATCTGCAAAAACAAGTTAACCGATTTCGACGTCCAAACTTAAATCACTGAAAACTCCATCTTCCTGGCCATATTTCGCAAATATAAATTTAGCGAAACTGCGCTTGGCAGTCGAAATTATGTGTAAAATTTTCTGTAGATAAATTTTTATATAAAACTCGTCTCAATCCGAGGTCGTATGCAAAAGTTGGCTCACGTCTGGATTTACAATTGATCTCCATCTCACCATGACTGGATTTACATGTATCACTTAGCTCTGATGGCGGAATTCCGACCGGTAGGAGCAATTCGTTACACGACCATCATAGCAAGATCACGAACCGATCAGAGACTCATCTACAACCAACCACATCTCCATATGCACACATCTGAACCTATACGAGACAGTTATGGCTCTGATACCACTGAAGAAAAATGAGGAGGCTACGCTAGTACATACAAAAACTCGTTTACCCTAAAATAGGAACAGCAGCAATTATAGATCACGGATCGTTACCACTAGTTGCGCAGATGCAACGGAAGTCGTCTCGATGTAGACGAACGCGTCGAAGTGGCAGTGCCGTGCAGTTTCTCACGTCTGTCTGGTCCTGCTCGTGCGGTTCATCCTCGTGCTCCAAGCACAGCACCTCCGAGGTATCCACACGTACGAGGATAGAACGCCAAACGTAGGTGCACTAGCACCTCACGAATGACCGCGATCTGCAGGGTATAGATGGAGTAGGGGTACTGTCCACCGCATGTACTGTAGCGGCGCTTTGGGTTTTCCCCTTCCGCGACTTCTGTATTTATAGCGGTCATTAATGGGCCTTTAAACATTTGTGGCCCATCAAGACTGATAGAACAAATCCATCAATACTCATTGGCTCTAGGGTATATATCCAACAGTTAATAGGGGTTACCCTTCCTCCATAGGAGAGCATCTTGCTTTTCCATGTGCTAAGTTTGGTTTCAAATATTTCTTCTATTAATTTTCAATCTTTATTGCATATTCTAGTACTACTGCTTTGGAATACTAAGGTATCGAAAGGGAGCCTCCTGTAGCAGAATAATTCACTCTAATCAAAATTTATTTTGAGGCTATTCTTGGCCTCATTGAAATCATGTTTTTATTAAAAAAAATTTTTATCATCCACATATTGTAGTATTTGATGCATTCGCGCCACGCACGGTCAAGCCACGTTCCCGGCCACGACTGAGGTGGAGCAGTTCGAGGTCGCCTTTGAGATTCAAGATGAGGCAGCGAGGTATGCAAAATGCAGATGCATACTTGCAGACAGGGATCATGCTTGCTTTTGTGGAGGAGACATACAAAAGCAGCCGCATTAACAATTAACAAGGTGCCAATGTTACGCATGCTTTCGGCTCACTCATAACAAATAAATATAATATAAGTAACTAGCGCCAATGATTAAACTATTTGAACAAATCAATCCTGTAATTAACATATATCTTGTTCTTCCCCAACCCTGATAAAAGGAAATCAAATTTGCATTTTAGCCATCCACCTCATGCACCTCAGTTACAGTCCATGTAGCCTTCCACCATGGTAAAATATGCTTTATGACGTACTTGTGACCGTCTATGCATATATTTGACATGTTTATGCATCTATTTGCATGTTTTGTAACTTGTTGTACTGAAGTGATACGATTATACTACCTCCATATTAGTATTAGATGACGTTTAAGACTGATTTATGTATATCAAAGAGTGATTAACTGGAGTTTAGTTTTCCCTGTTTACCTTTATCAAATACGGTTGCGGGTATTCCTAGACAACAACTGAACGCATGTCCGTTTGGTCAGCACGGTGAGTCCCGAGTTCAGAGGTCGCGGGATTGACTCCTGATAGGCTCTAGTTTTTTTTTTTTGCCGTTCGTGTCTACTCCTCACGGGCTCTCGTGTTTTTTGCATGGCGCACGCTGGGGACGCTGGGCGCGTTGCGCTGCTGGTTCTTTTGGCTCGGCGGCGCGCGCTGGGGACACTGGGCGCGTTGCGCTGCTGGTTCTTTTGGCTCGTGCGCACCGCAGGCGTCGGCCATTGTTGGGCTACTCATTCTTTTGGCCCGTGCAAGCTGCGGACGCTTGTTTTTTTTTTCGCGCGCTCGTTTTTTGGCGCAGTTTTACGCGCACTCATTTCTTTCGCTGTAGTTTTAAGCGCGCTCATTTTTGTTCGCTGGAGCCTGCCGCGCTCGTTTCTTTCGCATGCCGCGCTTAGTTTTATTTCGGAAGCCGCACTGCCACTTGGGTTATTTCTCGTGTGTTTGGTTGGTGAGCCAACTAGAATGGAGCGATTCCATGCTTTGTTTGATTCACGGACGTAGCGATTCTAGGGAGCGAATATTCGCTCAATATGTGGGACGGACTTGCTCAACCGAAACGAGCGAACGAGTTCGTTCCAATCCAACACCGTCTCTCTCTCCCCGTCCCACGCTTCCTCCCCACGCCGCCCCATCCCTTCCCCGTGCGTCACCCTACCCTCTCCACTCCCTTCGCCGCCCCTACCCCCTCCCTCCCCCGCTGGAGACGGCCGGCACGACGGGCGAGCGGCGGCAGACGGCCCCGCCCCCTCCGCATCCCTGCCGACACCTGCTCCTCCCCGCCCCGCCCCCTTCCGGCTCTGCCTCCACCGCCCTCCTCCGCCTCCACTGCCGCCCCCTCCTCCTCGTGGACAAGCGGGCGGCCGGCCAACTGGCGCGGCGGGCAGGTCAAGCGGCCGGCCGAGCGGTGCGCCCGCTCCTCGAGGAGCCAGTGAAGAGTGCGACGGTGCGGGCGACGGCGGCCGCGAGCAGGAGTCGGACGAGGAGCGTGCCGGGCAGGGACGGCGGCGACGGAGGGGGCGCCATGGGATGTGCTTGTGGGGAGGGAGAAGGGTACGGTGGTGCATGACAAGTGGGCCCCACAAAACGTGGTTTAATGGAAGAGGAGCCGATTGATGCACATTTTTTCAACCAAACACAAAACTAGAACCACTTCATTCTCCCAACAAACATAAAGATGGCCGTTCCATCCTTTCAATCTAGAATGGAACCGTTCCATCCCACCTCGCTCTCCAACCAAACGCACTCTTATTTAACCGTGCAGCATATCGAGACCTCTCATCCAGAACTCGTCCAACACATTCCAGTGCAACACATGGATCTCAACATTCCTTTAGTTGAAGAAGAAAATGGTGGCCTTGATCATAACATTCCTATACTGGAAGATGAGAACGGCAATGGTAATCCATTCTCTTATTAGTTTCCTTTTGCATTTGATTTGATTTTGTTTCTTTTCTCATATCATCGTTTTTTATAGGATTTGACTTGAACACCCCTGTATTGGGGGATGATGAAGACGCCCCTGTACTGGAGGATGATGAAGACGGCCTTGACCACAACGTGTTTGATCTGAACCTACCACTAGATGAATTTGGCGTGGTTAATTTCGATTTCATTGAAAACATCACCGGAAAGTTAAACTTTACTCATTTTTTTATTTACCGAGTACTAAAAAACGTGCTAATTTGTATTGAATGTTTTTTGTTGACACAAAACATGTCGTGGAAGCTCCTATTGAAGTAAACAACCGAAGAAAAGAAATGTCAGATCAGCTTAGAAAACAAGTTTATCAAGCTTTGTTAGCTAGAAACAAGAATGAGAAACTAGGCAAGAAAGATACAAGGATTGTTGCTGATCATTTTTTACTACACATTCAGGAAGTTCAACGTTTATGGAAGAGAGGTAAAACACAACTTGCAAATTTTATTCGTGTTGTGGTTGCTAGTCTCAAGAAGGGTAGATGTGGTCGTAAAGCAACCTTGTTGATTTGGAACAATTAGGTAACATTTCTCTTAAGAAAAGAATGACTATAGAAGATGTGTGTAGCAAACTTAACATGAGCAAATGAAAGATTCAAAGGTTACTGAACAAATGTTTCCTTAGGCGTCACTCTAGTAGCATCAAACCATAGCTCACCGATGCTAACAAAAAGGCTAGGTTAAAGTGGTGTGTTAATATGATTGACAAGGATTTCCTTGGTGATCGAAGATTTAAGGATTTGTTTGACATTGTGTTCATTGATGAAAAATGGTTTTACCTCTCTCAAAAATCAGAGAAATATTACTTGCTACCCGAAGAAGATGATCTCTATCACACTTGTAAGAACAAGAATTACATCCCTAGGCCAATGTTCTTGTGTGTTTGTGCGTCGCCAAGGTTTAGGGATGGAGAGTATATTTTTGATGGTAAGATTATTGGTGGTTTTCCACTTGTTACTGATGAACCGGCTCAAAGATGTAATGAGAGAACCGACTGTGTCCTTGGAGACATGATGTGATTAGGGATTTCACGATCAACAAAGTGTTGCCGGCAATTCGAGCCAAATGGCCAAGAGTGGACATGGGCAAACCAATTTACATACAACAAGATAATGCACCTTCCCATTAAAAATTGCATGATTCGGTTTTTTATGAGGCTACTAAGCAACATGGTTTTGACATTCGCCTAGTTTGTCAACCACCCAATTCTCCGGAATTTAACATTCTTGATTTGGGGTTTTTTCGAGCTATTCAAGCCATTCAATACAAGAAAAATACAAAAACAGTTGAACCTCTAATTCTAGTAGTACAACAGGTAAATTCATCAATTCTCTTGATTTTAACATTCTTGATTTGGGGTTTTTGTAGTCATTCATGGAGTACAGAACACACAAGGCAAACCGAATATTTGTAACCCTCCAAACTATTTTGATGGAAGTCATCAAAGTTATTAAAAGTCACTCCCTTTTGCCCTCTCCTCCGCGCTCCATGCTGGACATTTTTGCAAAAAAGCCCTCCTACTTTACCAGAATCAACCCGCAGTCCAACATTTTTTTGAAAAAGCCGCTACCACAACTTGAACCCTAACACTCTCTCACTCCATCCTTGCTCCTCTCTCTCCTTCGCTCTCTCCTCCCCGCGCGCCGCCGCACCTCCAGATCGCCGCCGCCTCGGCCTGTCGCGCCGAGGCCCCAGCCGCCGCCGCTGCCGCCTGGTCGCGGCCCCCAAGCCTATGTGATCCGAACCGTCATCGCCGCTCGGCCTGCCGCAACCGCCCCGGACAGCCGTCCTTCCAAGCCGTGGCAAGGGGCCACCGCCTGCACACGCCTTCCGGCTCTTCCTCCCTTGAAGGATCGGGGACCGCGTAGGACCGTGCGAGATCCAACAGTACGCAGATCAGAGGGCCCTCGCCGGCCTCCACGACAGCCATGGTCGGCGGCAGAGGAGGAAGCGCTCGTCGCCGTCCTTGTCTCCCATGGTGAGAGGCCCTTTCCTGAAGGAGCCCAAGGTGAGAGATTTCCCTCCCCTTCAGATCGAAGGATTACCCGTAGTTGACCCATGAACTAACTACCTTTGTTGCCACCTCATCGAGGAGAGGGGGAAGATAGCCGCCGAATGGCTGGTCAAGCACTGTCATCCATTGCCCACATTCATCAGAGGCAGGCCGGCAAAAGTAGCATTCGGATGCACATGCAGGCAGTACGTGTCCAGCCCGGCAAGGTAATTCGACTTTAATTCCTCATTTTTCTTTGGGGCAAATTGGCCATTGTAAAACTGGTAGCAGGGGCGGAGCCAGGAATTTTATATAGGGGAGGCCAAAGAACCCAAATACATATAGTATAGTAATTTTTTTAATTATTATAGATATTAACCTTATTGATATATAATAAGAAAAATTTCACTAAATATGCATTCATACATTCAAAGTCCAACAATTTTGCGAAATATAGGATCTAATGGCAAGCATATAATGGTTAAAAGAACTAACTTGTTTCACTGCAGTGCTACCCTGCGAGTCTGAATTGCATCAAAGTCATCAATAAGTTTATCTGTTGTAAACTCCATTGCAATCTCCTTCTCAATATAAATCAGTAAACAATTCCTTAAGAACTCATGTTCCATCTTACTGCGAAGCCTTGTCTTATAAAGTTTCATTGCTGAAAAGGCACGTTCTGTCGTTGCTGTTGAAACTGGTAGAGTTAGAACAAGGCGAATCAACCTACAAGGAAAGACATGATTAGCATCTGCTAATAATAAAAAAAATAAAATAGTCAACTAAATGAAGGCTGTAAATGTTATAACCTATCAATCAAATAGTAGTCATCTAATTTCCTAGTTTCTGCTAGACGGCGACAAAGATCAGCAATGGTGGACAAATTCTGAAACTTAGAATTTATAGGCACATCATGTTTATAATGATGTAACTGAAGCCTCAATGTACTCATTTCTTGCTCTGAAAAATCAGCAGGGTAGAACTTTGAAGCTAGAGAGCACACATCATCAATATTCAGTGAGCTAAATGAATCCCTAGGATCCAATGAAGTACATAATCTCAGAAGTTCTGTAGCTGGTTCACTGAACCTGTGATTCAACTCTTGTGCTTGCTGATCAACTGCAACCATGAAAGTGTCATATCTATAATGATGCTCAACTGTGATCTCATTCCCTGCACGAGATCGAATGTAGTCTGCATAGAAATCATTCATATTTGGAACTATAATTCCTTGTTTGCTGCAAAACAATGCCACCTCACTAATAAGATTGTCCCAGCCATGCTCTCTAAGGTCTTGGATCAACTTTTTGCTAGTGGTAACATCATCCATAGCATTTACAATGTCCTGAGATTTATATTGTAACTTTTTGCAGAGTAAGTTTGTGACTCGCATGAGTTCTTTCATAACATGCATAATAAATACAAACTCAAATGACATCAATAATTTAACAGCATCTGCAGCCTTTGCACGTCCTGAAGGTGAGGTTCCTGAACCTTTAGCCGTAGCTATATCTTTCAGTACCAAGAATGTAGGCTTGTAAAGCTTTATAAGGCTGCAAATCGAATTATAATGAGAGCTCCACCTAGTGTCACCAGGCCGTTGTAGATGTAGAGAGATGGATAAGGTGGGAAACCGCCGTTCCCGCTGCCATAGTTGTTGTTCCCGCCGTTGCCGAAGCCGCCGCTGGAGGATCGCCGCCCTCCCTTCTTGTTGTTGCGGCACTGGCCGTCGCCGCCCCGCTACTGCTGCGGCTGCTGTAGACCGCGACAGCCGGAAGGGCCGCACGAGGGAGCAGTGGCAATGACAAGGGCAGTGGTGGCGGCGACCTTCTTCCCGTTGGCGAGACGCAGCTCCTTGAGGGTGAGCTGGTCGCGTGGATAGGAGAGGGTGAGGCTGGTGAAGGCGATGTGGTCGGCGGTGGTGGGGTAGGGCTCGTTCAACCCGCGCAGCAGGTTGAGGACGAGCGTCAGCTCGGAGACGGCGTGGCCGGCATCGCGAAGCTTGTCGGCGGTGGTCTTGATGCGGAGGCAGTAGTCGTCGATGGACGAATCGCCCTGAGTCATCGAGTGGAACTCGTGACTCAGGAAGATCGCGCGCTGCACCTTGTTCACCGCGTAGAGGCCGTCGATGGCCGCCCAAAGCTCGCGAGCGGTCTGGGCGGTGCCGTCCATGGCCATGTCGAGGATGGCCTCGGCGACCGAGCCAAAAATCCAGCCGCAGACATAGCAGTCAGCCTGCTGCCAGGCCGGATCGTCGGGGTTGGGCGGAGCAGAGCCGTCGACGTGGTTGAGCACGCCAAATTTCCCGCACATGGCGAGGAAGTTGGTGCTCCACTTGGAGAAGTTGCCACCCTTGAGCTCCAAGGTGATCGGCACATGGTGCTTGACATTGACGGTGGCGAAGGGGTGGATGAAGAGATGACAACCGGCGCCGCCCAGCGTCCCTGGGGAAGAAGGGCTGCTGCCAGAGGAGAGGGTAGAGGAGGTGGTCGACCCTGAATTGGCGGACGTCGTGGCGGCGCCCTGCTCAGATTCGAACCGGAGGTAGGGAACCGCGGCGGCCTAAGATGGCGGCTGCGGCTGAAGGGGAGGCGCGGCGTAGGAGGGCGCGGCGCACAGGGGGGAGAGCGGCGGCCTGAGATGGCGGCGGCTACTGGGTGGTTAGGAAAGGTTCGAATCGGGGGGGACCCCGGACTCGTGATACCATGTAGAGAGATGGATTAGGGGGGAAAACACCACATCCATCAAGGGGGGTGACCTCTCATATATATAGGCAATACGGCTTGAGTTACAAGGAAACAATCCTAGTATACATGGTAAGCTATATCAGTTATACAAGGTAGGCTAAATCACCTATACAAGGTAAGCTACAATCAATCAGCTATACATTTCCTAATAGTAGAGTTCCAATTTGATTAGCACCTCTACCAGTATCAAGCTCACTAAGCTCAATGAGATGCTCCATTTCAGCAACTTGATTAGCACGTAGATCATCATTTCTCTTACTAGAAGACACAACTGTGTTAACAATGAGAGCAAGATGCTCAAAAAAATTATGAACCTCGGGTACCACTTTAGATGCAGCTACAAGAGCAAGCTGTAATTGATGAGCAAAACAGTGAATATAATATGCATAAGGACACTCTTCTGTGAACTTTGCCCGTAATCCATTCTACTCTCCACGCATATTACTTGCACCATCATATCCTTGTCCACGCATATCCTGGACATCTAAATTATGATGTGATAAAACAAAATCTATTTCTTCTTTAAGAGTGGCAGATGATGTATCATGAACATAAACAAGATCAAAAAAACGCTCTCGAATAAAGCCATCTTTGTCAACATACCGAATCACAAGTGCCATTTGTTCCCTTCTAGACTCATCTTTTGATTCATCAACAATGAAGCAAAACTTAGCATCTCCAATTTCACTACGAATTTTTGCTTGCACATTACAAGCTATAAGATCCAATATTTCTTTCTGAATCTGAGGTGACGTGTATTTAGCATTTTGTGGAGCATTACTTAGTACGACAGCCTGGACCTCCTCGTCATATGAAGCTATCAGCTTTACCATCTCGAGAAAATTACCTTGGTTCAGTGAAGTGGCAGATTCATCGTGTCCACGAAATGGGCAAGCTTGAAATGCTAACCATCGGCACAATTTTCAGTGATGAGCTGAGCCATTTTCTCCCATATGAGTTTTGAAGGCACAATTTTTCCCACTAACCTTCTTCCAGCTCTTAAAACCTTTCACTGTGAACACATCAGATCCTGCTTTCCCTACCGGCTTCTTAGCAAACAAAAAGCAAGGAAAGCAAAAGGCTGCATCTTTAGTTGGTGAGTATTCTAACCAAGGAAAAGAACTGAACCACCGTGACTGAAACCTTCGTTGGTGACTATCTGGACCTGAAGAAGGGTATACATTCTTATGAAATTGATATGGACCATGTTTCATGTATGCTCTGATAACTTGTTCTTGCTTGTCAGGGGGATAAGTATGGATTTGGTAACGTAAACCTGGATCTCGTTCTACAATCAACACACTAGTGTCTCCAAAATTAACCCGTTGAACCTTAGGTGCTGGTTGTTCCGGAGCTTCTTCTTTCTGTTCATCCTCTTGTTGTGCAGCAAGCCAATTAGCAATTTCATCTGTCTCAGAGTCAGAGTGAGAAGCGTCCGCATCCGCATCAATTTGTTCAGGCTCCTCAAATAAATCAACCACACTATCTTTCTTCTTGTAAAAAGAATCAAGTGTCTTCCTTTTAAGTATCATGATTATCCTTCAAAAATTAATTAGCAAATCAGCATCTAGAGGAGTAAAACTAGATTACGGATACTACAGGCCTCTAGCTACGTAACAAAAACTAAATGATTTTACAAAGAGATTTACCTGTCGTTTTTTCCTTGATGGGCTAATTGATAATTACCAGACGAAGTGAAGTGAAGGAGGCGGCGTCGGCGGCTCGGTGCGAGGAGGCGTCGGCGCGTGGCCAAGGGATGAAGTGACGAACTGAACTGGCGGCCGGCGCGATGCGTACTCACGCGATGGATGGGATCGTGGGGTCATTGGGGAGGCAAAAACAGAAGGGCCAACATCAGCAATTTGGCCCAGCAGCCGAGTCAACACAGCCCAAATGCCTATGCTATTAGTAAGCCCAGGTAATTAGCAAAGGCGGTTAATTTTTTTCCCCACGTTGGGGGGGGGGGGGGGGGGGGGGGGGGGTCATGGCCCCCGCTGGCCCCCCTGCCTCCGCCCCTGACTGGTAGGAAACTAATTCTTAGCCTGTTGGCGCGTTTAACCATTATTTTTTTATTACCTTGCCAGATTATTGGTAAACCATCTTTCCACTTAACAAGTTTCACCAAGTTATGTCGATAATAAGAGATATTCCATTCCTTGGAAACAAATAGGAGCATATATTGCTCTCCAATCTTCTTACATTCATGTGACATAGTGAAAACAGAACCATGGAACAAATTATAGATATAAGTTGTTTTAGGACTCCTGCTCAAATGTAAGTGTCGACAATCAATTCAGAGAGAACTAGGTAAATTGAGAACATAGGTTGATATTGTTTGTTTCATCATGAGAAGTGCTTCTATATGTAATCCTTTTCTTCCAAATATCATTTTTTATAGTTTTTTGTAGTTTCATGAGAAGTGCTTGTATGCTGGGGAATGCCCAAAATGACTTATATTTATAATGGGGGATTGCTTTTTGAGGCTGTATAGTGTACATGATATCCGATGCTTAGCTCTCCCCTTAACCTTCTCATGGATTTTTTATTAATATTTTTAAAATGGATGACAATATATCGATGCATTTCCATTTGAAAAGGCTTCACATAATTCTTGTGTCATGCCACTATGTTCTATACTTGTATTAAAATCATTGTTTTAGTGGGCAGTACTTTTCGCACTAGCTTCTGATACTTTTCAATTCTCTTGGACAGTTGGACATGCATGTCTATTTGTGTGAGACACTGCCACTTACTAATGAGATGTACTTTGTCATTCACCCTTGGACAGGTCTATTATGTGCGCGCTAAAAATGTATTCTGATTCTGAATCCGAATATCTTTCCATTCCAATTGATCAAATTGTTTCTGCGAAATTTGAATTCATCTAATAGGAGGCAATTATTTTCTTAATAGTATTACTTGAAGAAAAATATCTTTGTTACAGTGAGGCCAAGAATATCTACTGTCACTAAGAGCATCTCCAAGAGACTAGCAATAATCTTAGCTAAATTTAAAGATCAAGAGGCTAGCTAAGAAATAAATAGCTAGTCAAAAGGAGAGATAAACCAATAGACTCTCTAAAACTGGACCTTCTCTATATTAAATGTCAATAGGCCCACATGTCCTACGTGTCAGTTGTTCCTCTCCTCCTCTCATCGCCGGCCTTGCCTTCTTCCCCTCTTCCCCTCATCCGCGCTACCCTGCCGCCGCCGCCGCCGAGCTATCCCCGCCGCGTGCTCCTCTGGTGCCACTCTCTTCTCCCTCTGCTCTTTTCTTTCTTCCACCGCAAGAAGCTAGCTGCAAGAGCAAGTCACGCCTCCGTCTCTCTCCCCAATCTCAACTGCATCTCTGTTCCTCAGTCGCACAACTCCAGTCCACAAGCAACAACCACGCATCAAAATCCAGTTCCCAAATCCGAGCAAGCAAATCCGCTTGCTCCTCCCTCCATTTTATTGAACGCTTGCTGCTCACCCTCCCTGATCTCTCTCCATCAACGCCGGTAGGAAGCAGCAGCCTTTTTCTCTGCTTCTGTCCTCCATTGAACAAACAAGTTGCAGCGACCATGACGCCCCATCCTCCATCTCCGACGCCGCTGGCCGTGCTCCGCTGTACCGAACCGCTCCGCCGTGCTGATCTACTGCCGCGCATCGCCGAGTCGCTGCGCTCCACCTCGCAGCAGCAGCGCATGGGGTGGGGAGGGAACACAGGGGACCGGGGAAGGGAGCGAGAGGAGGGGAGAGGGCGCGGGCGAGCACGGATAGCGAGCGCAACTAGCTCGGCAAAGGTAGCGAGCGGAGGGCATGAGATAGCGATCCAGAGAAAATAGCGATCCACATAGCTAGTCTGTTGGACTGGATTTTCTCTCTCTTTTGTCTATTTTTAGCTAGCCAAGAGAATATACAGAAGCTGTTGGAGATGCTCTAACCCACTCAAGAACCTCCTTGTGCTATCCCAGGAAACTGGGACAAAATGATGGCAAACTTTAGTAGCTCTTTTTGAGATTTCTGAATGCTAAACTTGGATATATTGATGCATGGAGTATAATAAACAATCTTCCATGCTAAAGTAGTTTGATCCCTGCAAGTTGGGCGTTAAGAAATAGTTTAATTCAGTTTGGAGCTTAATTTAATTCTTAATTCAATTTGGAGCATTCTCGTGATTATACAACATGTTTTCAAAGCATTGAGAGAAAATATTACTTGCTACGCTTTATTTATATATTTTTATGATAACTCCTAGATTTTACACTACCCTGTTAAATTAGCTATCCAAAATTCAACTGCACGTCAGTTAAATAATCGTCTACTCAATATTGAGTTGGAACATGGCAGAGGCCTACAATCTAAAGCATATTGTTCAGATGCTTCTTAGGCTAATCAACGTTATTATTATTTGTTGCTACTGTATCGCTCAGTTCATGCACGGAATACAGGAAACTGTGCATTCCTTTTTGTCCAATGGTGTGGTGACATCCAGCTGAAATTAGCTACTAAATCTTCATTTGTTTTTTACTAGCAGATGATTGTATGTTCCTCCACTGTCATTGGCAAAATTATTTCTTATTGTTTGAGGTTCCAGGCTTTAATTTTCAAGAGGTCTTGATATCACCAGGCCATTTATGCCTCTTCTGTGTATTATCAAGAATGAGTACAGGGTTAAAGCTTGTCTGCCTCTCTGGGAACCATCCCACTTCCAATTTGGGTCTTGATGGCTGATGCTACACTGTTCTGCTTCTCCATCCTAGCTCACAGACAAGTGCCCTCATCACAAACCCCTGACACCCCTTTTGATTCAGCTGTTCTCATTGCTATATATTCTATTCTTTATCATAAGTATGTACCCTAGAGGTGTTCCTCCAAGCTAAATTGTGTATACCTATTTCTTTATCATAATGTTCCAATAAAAATAAATTAGCCTTCCAAATATGTATACCTAAGTGGCACTTCACTGACCTACTCTTATGCTGTTCTGTTCTTTCTAGCAAATATTGATGCACCATGGCCATTGGGAATCACATCTGAATAATTGTTACATTTTCTCAAGTAGGTATATTTGGGATTATGTCAACTCATCACATGTGTTTAGGCCTTCCATGCTCAGGAGAGCTAACTAACATGTCTTACTTTCCTCCATGGATTTCATGATTTAGCGCAATGTGCTTTTCCAAATAACACAAATTTAGGTTGACATCTTACTTATGTCAGTTCCTGTTTTGTTCCCCCATTAAGTATTCTCTGAAAAATTTAGTTGCTCGCTGCACGGATTAACATTGCCTGTAGCTTGCATATCAACATGTAACCTATTTTAAGGATATAACCCATAGTTGCAGGCTTTCCCATATATTCTGGAGCTGAGGCCTGTACTTGTGTCATATTCTTACATAGCTGATACAAAGTCCGATCAGTACACAAGCTGAAGGCGGATAAGGCCATGTGCAATTTAGAACATATGTGACTTTAATATATAATGCTATGGCAGGAGCTATGGTTAGATCAAAAATGTATACCATGCATGATGGGAAATTACGAGATTTAATACATTTGGTGATCCTATTGAATATGAGATATATAGTTTAACTGTCTGATCTTGTCTATGTTGATATGTACATTTATTTGTGTTATGTTCATGATAGGCCGCGACAAAGTGCGCAGATTTTTCTTCCGATTAACTTTGCCTGCTTTTTCATTCTCCATGTTTAACTATGAATGTGTTTGTCCAGTCACAATGAAAGCTCATTTATTTTTCTGCATCATGTTATGGCGCGCAAATGGTCTAGTGAAGATTAATGGATGCAACAAGTACAAAATTCCTCATATGCAAAAAGAAAGATTAGAGAGAGAAGAACGACTGCCATTGCAGATCTCTTGTGAGCCATCGTTGCTAGCTGAAGCCATTGGTAGTCTAGATGCATGAACAATTAGACCTCGATTAGTACTAGATGATAAGCACTGCAATGCGATGGTTTAACAAGAACTCGACGAGCAATGTAATCTTACATATATTGATGTTCATCTTCCTCCATCTTGCTGCTCACCTTTCTCCATCTTGCTCTTCATGCTTCCAAAGAGCTCACGCTCGCGCTTCACGTCCAGCACCGCAGTGCAGTCGAACTTGTTGATGCTGCGAATCATGGAGCTGATCCAGTAGTCCGAGTGGACGAAACTGCAGCGCATTAACGTCTATGACCGCGAGTGCGCACGTCCATCAATACTAGAATCACAACAATAGCCAAGTGTTGTAAAACTGCCAGCCATCTTTTTAGACACTTGGAAAATCAAATAGCCAAGGATATACCGTCGGCTATTTCCCATTGGCCATCCATGGTTGGCCATTCCAACAATTATTGAGGGTATATCGGCCACTAAATTCCCAACGGGGAAAGCCCGACAGTCTCGGCCATTTCACAACCAGACTAAGGAGACAAATCGACGGCCATTCCATTCTCCGATGATCTTGATACTCTCAGCCATTTGTTTCCACCTTTTTGAAATAAAAATAATTCCTATACTTTTATTCTACATATTTTATTACTGTTTATGTAAATTATTTGTCACCAATCTTATTGACTGCACATTTTACTGTGCATCTGCATTTGTCATGAAAATATGGAACAAAATATAATACAAATATACAAAATATAATACGTAGTATGTCAGAACATGTCATGAGAGTTTAGAGGAGGAAAATAAACTGTAGTTGCAAGTCAACGTAATTAATTAACCAATCAAAAAATATTATTGGATACCCACTTTTGCAAGTATATGCGTTGCTGTATCTCAATGCTGTTTGAGAGGAAAAACTAGGCGATTAAACTTTGGACCGAAAACCTCGTGTTCGTCTCGCCTCATCTGGTCTGGCCGTCCTGGGCTGTGCCAGGGTTGGCTGGGTCTTCCATTTCCCCGCTACTCGTGCTCTCTCAGGCCTTGTTTAGATCCCAAATTTGAGAGGCTAAATTTGGGAGTATGGTGTCACTTCGTAATCATTGCGTCACCGTAGCATTTTATTTCTAGTTGTAAAAAATTGTCCAAACATTGATTAATTAGGCTCAAAATGTTCGTCTCGCAAAGTACAACAAAACTATGCAATTATTTTTTGATTTCATCTATATTTAGTACTTCATGTATGTTATGATATTTTGATGTGCTTCTTTTTGCATAGTGAAATTTAGGGATGGAATTTGGGATCTAAACAAGACCTCGATTTCCTTTCTGCGTACGCTTCTGCTTTCCCGCCCACCCCAAAACCCTCGTACACCGACACCGTTACCACCGTCCGGCCGCTAGCGTCCGCCGCCACCTCCTCGCTTCCTACCCACCTCCGCCAGCCGTCTCCCTAGCGAGATCCCGTCCCTGAACCCCGACACCCCCAACCCCAGGGCGAGCTTGCCGCCCCGAGGCTCGCCCGAGGACGTCCTCCTCCACGCCGCATTCAACGGCAACATACGCCTCCTCAAGAGTACGCCTTGGTCTTCGCCTTCTTCTTCTATCCCCATTCCGATTGACGATTCGGTGCTGATTTTAGCGTTGATTGGATCTGGCCGGTGCAGAGATGGCTAGGGCTCTTGACGGCGGCGAGGGCTGTATCGGGGAGAAGGTGGGGGCCGTGCGGGACAGTGACGGGCTCGGCGTGCTGCACTTTGCCGCCGCCCGCGGCCGGCTAGCGGTGTGCCGTTACCTGGTCGAGGAGCTCGGGCTGGATGTCAACGCCGCTGAGTACCGGACGGGTATGCATGCGTCACGCTCTCCATTTCCTCCCTTAATTAGTTGCTTCTACTAGTTCTCGTTGCTGAATTCATTGTTAAGCTTCACGATTTTGGGTTTCCTTGACAGGTGAAACGCCCTTGACACTTGCGATTAACGTTGAGAGTGTGGATGTGGTGTGGTACCTCCTTGACCATGGTGCTGATACAGAAAAACTTAATAACAGCGGGCTTACTCCCCTTCATTTCGCTGCTGGGCAGGGTGGCGTAATTTTTCATTAATATGTCTCCATTGCACATGTTCTTTCATAAATTATTCTTGTTTTCTATGTGTTGCTAGCTAGGATGGTCGGATGTTGGTAATGAGATGCATGATAAATTAGATATTAAGAACGCGAATTAAGTGCAAGGGTGTACTTAAAATGCAGCTGGGTCGTCTGGTGCCAAGGGGCGAAAGAAGAAGGCCGCAGGCGGGGGGCGAGGCAGGGGCAAGAGGCGAGAGCGGACCCCCGTACCTTCGTCGTCTTCGTCCGACGAGGACTTTGTTCCTTCGGCGGCGGACACTCGGGCCGCGGAGCACGAGGACCGCGAGGACGAGGAGCACGAGGCAGCGGAGCACGTGGCCGAGGAGCACGGGGCCGAGGACCCCGAGGGCGAGGACGTAGAGGGGTCCACCTGCTCTGAGAACTCGGCCCTTTGGCAGCGAGGCCCCTCGCAACTCCCGAAGCGCCCGATACCCATGGAGCGTCGCCCCGTGATCGCACCCAGCCCTCCAAGGTAAGTAATTTTAGATGTTACACAGACCTTCTCGTTTCATATTCATATGTTGGAAATCACAAGATGGACTAACAATTTATCTTAATCACTTGGGCAGGAATTGGGTGATGGTCACCCCAGGCGCTGGTCACGCCCGCAAAGTCAACGGCATCCTGGGTCTTCTTTGCAGGGAGCTGTTTCCGGGTCTGGTGACCATTGGCGGCAGGGAGGAGCCGGCCTACACCTTTGACCACTACGTCGCCGCTGGCGATCAGGAGGACCGGGAGCGCAGGATCTTCAACAACAAGGCCGAGCGGGTAAAGGGAGAGCTTTGGGTAAGTATTCGTTGCACTACACTGCTCAACACAACACTTTCATTGAACAATCTACAAATAATGCAACATTCATCATGTATATGTGCGCAGGACTTTTACAGATGCGCCCCGGGAGAGGAGGCTTCGGCGGATGCTGTGGCACACGCAGCCTGCTGGAAGCTTGTCAAGGACCTGCACTACGAGGCGCGCGTGCAGGCCGTAATTGATTATTTCGCGGCACTCAAGATCTCCGTGAAGAAAACGGAGGCAAGAAACATGAAGTTGACCAAGGAGCAGTATCTGGCGGTATGTAAATCGATACTGTTTTATTCTAAGATTAAGTACTCTAAATTTGATCTTGTTATATGTCGTACACTTGGTGTCTTGTAGGCGATTCCGTGGTGGTGCGCCCCGCATCCCACGTGCTGGGAGGTGATAGTCGACAAGTGGTGCAGCGCCGAGTGGGCCGCTCAGCACGACCTTTGCCGGGAGCGGCGTTTGCTGATGCCCGGTGTCTCACACCATCAGGGCAGCCTTAGCCTCGAGGAGTACAGGGCCAAATGGGTACGCCGAGTCATTTCTATATTCGCTCACTCTATTCTGTGTAATTACTAATTCATATTGTTTGTTTTTTCAGTCGGCGTCACATGGTGGTGCGCCTTGCTCACAGCTCGAGGCTTTTGCTATGGCCCACAAGGGCAAGGCGACCTCCGACGTCCGGTACAACCCGGAGGACGGGCCCGCGGCATACAGCAACGCCAGCGTCCACAGTCGCCTCACAGCATATCAAGAGGTCGCGAAGGAGGTCCACGGGCCAGACTGGGATCCGACCGCCCACGACATTGATGGAGAAGTGGTCATGAGGGCGGGAGGAGGCAAGAAGCACGGGCGGTACTTGATCGCCAACAACACCATCGACACGGCCTCTACCCCCACACTCTCCCAGATTCGAGCCAGGAGCACGAGCTCTTCAGCGGCTATCCGCCAGCCTCTTCCCGGTTCACACTTCGGGATGCAGGCACTCCAGGTTATTTCTATTTCTATCTTTGTACGTGAAGTTTGCTTACGTTTATAATGTATTATAACAATGTGATTGAATATTGCAGGCCCGGTTGGATGAAGAGACGGAGAGACGGAGGCAGCTGGAGTTGGAGGTGCAGCAGATACGGGAGGCGGAGGCCGAGAAAGACAGGCAGCAGGAGGAGGCCGAGCGGGCGAACCGAGTGTGGCAGGAGCAGGTATTTGCCTACCTGCAGAGCATTGGCCAGCGCGTGGGTGAAGGTCCGCCGCCGCCGATGCCACCACCGCCTCCACCACCACGTGTTCCTATTTCTCCCGTGAGTCACTTGAGAACCCTATGATTTCATTTCACAACTCATTTCTGTCCAAAATCTTGTAACACACACCACTAATCTCTTTTGGGCAGGCTCCTGGCTCGGCCGCGTCGAATGACGGCCCTCAAGACGAAGACCTTGCGGCGCGGGCGGTTAGATCGTTGTTCGGACCCCCTCTTCCGTGAGTGATGGATGTTGGACTTTGTAACATATGAATGATGGATGTTGGATGTTTGGATATTGAATTTGTGACATTTCTGTGATGTTGGATGGTTTAGTGACTTATATGTGTTTGTTTATGGTTGTTTGATGGTTTAGTGGCTATATATATATATGAATTGCCTGTGATGCCTATTATAAACTGCCTGTGATGTTTTTGTTGAGGGGTCCTTTTAACGCAAAAAATTAATAAAAACAGGAAAAAATTTGAGCCTTTGCCGAGTGTTACACTCGGCAAAGAGGTGCTTTGCCGAGTGTATTGGCTTTAACACTCGGCAAAGAGGCTGTTTCTGTCATTTCTGGAACAGCCTTTGCCGAGTGTCTTGGCTTTTACACTCGGCAAATATGCAACCTTTGCCGAGTGTTAAAGCCCTTACACTCGGCAAAGGGTTGTCCAGGGCCTGCCCCCCTAACCAAGCTTTGCCGAGTGTCGGGGTCCAACACTCGGCAAAGGCTGGTGTCTTTGCCGAGAGTGACACTCGGCAAAGGGTCCGTTAGCCCTAACGGCCGTCTGCAGACGGCAGCGGGCGGGCTGTTAGTGCTTTATTTTGCCGAGTGCTGGCTTTGCACTCGGCAAAGCCTTTGCCGAGTGCCCGACAGAAGACACTCGGCAAAGGGCCTGTTTGCCGACACGAGCTATGCCGTAACCCCTTTGCCGAGTGTAACACTCGGCAAAGCCTTTGCCGAGTGTATTTCGGGGTTTGCCGAGTGCCCCAGGCACTCGGCAAACTCCGGGTTTCCCGTAGTGATGTATGATAAATTAGATATTAAGAACGCGAATTAAGTGCAAGGGTGTACTTAAAATGCTTTTATTCTATTGATACCTTTGCTTCATTTCTTTAAATTGAGGATGACCATGGACAGGGATGCAGAATCCTGTGCACTTTTATCAGTTCCAATATTACTTCTTTTATCTTACATACGCTGCAGACTGATATGCCTGATGCATGTCTTTTAATTATAGATTTTCTTAATTAAGATATGCATCATCAGATTAGCTTACATTACCAAATCGCCATGAATACAAAGTTACATTAAAGCAGCTATAGTCAATTATTGATGTGTCCTGTATGCATCCAGGATTGTGTGAAATAGTAGAAGTTTTACTTTCAAAAGGGGCTTGTATTGATGCATTAACTATTGGTGGGACTGCTCTGCATTGTGCTGCTTACAATGGGAGGGATGGCGTTGTGAAGCTTTTGTTGAGCCACCATGCGGATGTATGTCTGCTGCTACATTCCTTTTTTGCTTTCCTTTCTTTTGGATGCAAATTTTGCTTGGAACAGTATAATGGCAACACAAGTATTATTTCATCATACACTGATCGCTTCGGTTTTTTATTTGTTATTGATTGGCAACACATGTGGTTGGTTCTTTGTGTACTGTTATGTTTGCACTAAATATCCACATTATTTAGGCCAATTGAACATTGAAATTTATTTTTGAAGTTTAGTTACATTCACAATTCAAGTCCTATTTCTGAATCATGTATATTTTCATTTAAGTAAATTTCATTAAAACTACACTCTGATTGGAAAAACTAAAATCACAGTTTCAAGAATCAGTTTTGCAAAATTGCATTTATGTAGACATTCTATATTGCAAAACTACGAGCTTGTTTGGATATTGTAGTTTATAAACACAATGGTATCAAGAAAGTACGACACATTTGGCCCCTTGTCTATGCTTGTTTTTCCTAACAGGGCAAGAAATCAGGCATTTGGTTGTCTTGCTCGCTACCTCGGTTCTTGTCCTTTCCAATATTTCTTTTGCCAGTCTAGGCAATCTGAAACCGCTTTTCATCACTCGGAATGCTAGCCTTGCTGAGGGAGGCAATTCAACGTGGATGCCGAAGCCAACCAAACACCCTACAGTTTTCAAACTAGAGTCATGCAATACTATGGTTTAGATCTATTCTGTATCAATTCAAGCCAGATAGAAAAATCTGTCAGTTAATGAAACATGTAGAAGAAAACAGGCCCTGAGTGGAGTTTCTAAAGCTAGTGCAGTTTCAGCACTACAAGATTTCTTAGATCGAAATATCTTGTTTTCTAAAGCCATGGTATTTTTTTAACTCCGCATTTTTATTTCAACACTACTATATATTGTCGTTACGTTGATTGCAAAAGTTGTAGTTTTTTATACACTAATAATGATTGACGTTTTTATTGTGGTTCGAAAAGATTCAGTTTTGCAATAGTTTTCACAATCATATACTTTTCAAAATTTACTTGTCCTTTCTGCTGTCTTGGAGGTATTGGCGCCATGAAGATAATCCGTATTTTAGAACCATAAATACTGTTTCAGGAGCCGAGTATGGTTGCCTAATTATTTCCCATTCTTTTAAAAAAGTCTCACTTTGTAATTTATATAGCTCTCTTTAGTCTACCTTTCAGTACTTAGCAATATTCTAATATTGTTTGTACATTTTCGTTCAAAAAATTGTTATTTTTTAGATAATAGAATATCATGTGGTGATTCCTAAATTTTCTCAATCTTTTAACAGCATAGCAAGAGAGCTTGGGGTGTCTACACACCTCTTGTTAGTGCTATCCATGCTGGTTCACTGAAATCTGTGAAGCTCCTTATTGAGGTATGCCATTAAACCATTTTCATTTTCTGTCAACTTTATGAGTTAGTACTGAACATGAAAAGAGGAGTATTCCTTCTTAATGAAATGACAAGCAGTTCTCCTGCGTCGTTTGAGAAAAAAAGAGAGTAGTGCTCTGTTGAAAATGAAGCATTAAAATCATCATGTCATTCATGAGGATGGATTCACAACGCTTTCTTGTCAGGCTGGTGCTGATGTGCAGGGTGTTGAGAAAGAAACACCTTTAATGGTTGCTGCTGCAAATGGCCTAAGTGACATCCTGGAGTGCTTAGTTCAGGCTGGGGCAGATCCCAATGCTCGTGACTGTGTAAGTTTATTTGTTGCTGTTATATATGGATACCAGACAGTTTCAGTCTTCTAACTGTAGGGCAAATCATTTAATGAGTGCATATTTTTACAGCTTATTCCAATGATTGTTGCATGTAGTTGTATTAACTACTTTTCTATCCCTCCGATACCTATTATGAGTCCTTTTACCCTCATCTTCTTTGTGCCAAATAGAAGTATTCAGGATTTTGAGGTGCTTTTTTCTTATTCCACTGATTGTTACATGTAGTTTCATTGACAGCTGTTCTACTCCCTCCTATTCCAATCATGAGTCATGTTTTACATTGATTAATTTCTCTTTTCCCTATGCCTCTAATCACGAAATTAGCCACTCTACTGAAAAATATAAATTTGGAATATTTTGATAATATTTAAAAGGTATAACTTATAATTACTCTGGTTTCACATTTTTCTATACTGGTAATGATGATTTCATGACTATCCTAGCAAATTACTCTCCCTTGTATGGATGCTTCATATCATGGTGCCTGTGACGAACCGGATTCTCACCGACGAGAACCCGACTCCCTGTACCCTTGAGATAGTCCCAGGAATAGCAGCTATCTCGTACAGAACTCATCTCAGTCGAATATCACATCCATACAACGATAAAAGATTCATTACATGACTTATATAAAGACAAAGCGTCTGGTACAAGCCCTCTGGGCTAAAACGACAATAAGAAACATCTGCGCAGCGGTAGCTAGAACAACAGGGACCACTCCTCCACAGGCACCCTTGAGCGTAGCGCACACCCTTCAGTCGTACCACCCGTCCTGGTTGAACTCGTGGTCGGGGTCTTCACCTGAGAACCCAAAGTCTGTCCCCAAGGAAATGGGACAGGTCCACGTCACCAACCATAATATGATGCAAGCTTTAAAGTGGCCTATTCTAAGGTTACAGAAATAACAAGGTTTAAGCCAGGGTTTTCTTATGCAAGCAGCAGCAATAACCCAATTTCATCTCATCACCAACTCCTGCTCACACACACATCCATCCGCTCCCCAAAACCAACCGTCAGCCTCACATTTCCCATCGGGCTCGTCCTGCCACGGCAGGTTCCCGCAAATCATTAATCACCAACACCTTTCACTCACTAGTCGACTCGGTGAGCTCCCTCCCCACCTCGTCTCAACAGCCTCAGCTGGACCAATCTCTCATAACCCAAATCAAGGATGAGGTAAGAAAGCAGTTTCCCATGCTAGCCGGGGCTTCTCAGAAATGGGTCGTCCGTAACCGTGGACACGGCTATACGTATAGTTTACACTCTGCAGAGGTGGCACTCCAGGAATCCATCCGGGCTGCAAGGCTAGTCCGCAACCAACCTGAGACACAGCCCACAGCAAAGACCCTAAACAGTAGCGGCGCCAATCCTGTCTCCCTGGGCTCGGGAAACATCTGATCTAACATCTGCCCCAGGGTCGTGAAACCTTCCCACCGGGGCCAGTCGGGGGCCGTGGTAAATCAGGGAGATTACGCCGCAACGAATCCCCCCTACACATATCAAACTCGATTCTCCTACAGTCTCGGCGCCGCACTAGAGTAGGCTTGCTGGAACCCTCCCCATACTGGGTAGATGGTGAGCACGGTATTTCCCAAGTCCAAAGTGGGGGCACGACTCGGTCCTTAATTGTTCGGTAAAGCGAGTATCTGCAACACAAGCGATCCGCCGCAACGGTCCGCAATCGGCACCCATAACAGGTATTGCCGCCCAAACTCCTCAGGTACTCACCGAGTACCAATCCCCAAGTAACCAATAACCATGTACCCGCAACAGGTACCCCATAGGGACTGCCCGAGTGCAGCCCCTCAGCACCTCGATCAACGATCGAGTTGTTATTACTCGCTTACACCGCCTAGCTGCGCTACTCCTCCCAAACCACCCACAACTCACGCCAAGAGGATCAATCACAACCATCCCAACACATGCATAGCATAGCATAATTATAAAGTGAGTAGTAGGTAGCAAGGTAACAGGATAATAACAAAGGCAGTGCAGGTTTATCATGCGAGTAAAGTAAAGCGCTAGCATACTAGTTTGCATGTCTAATAGGTATTTCAGAGATGGTCGGGCGTGAACCTGGGCAAAGGTCTTCGTCCTCGTCAAAGCAGTTGTTGTAGTAGTCCGGCTCCTCCTGACTCTCCGGAGCTCCTAGGGTTGCGCGAAAATAAAATAAGACGCGGCTACTAGCAAAGAAACACTAAGACAGCGACGAAAGAAGACCCAAATAACACCAAACTCTACACTAATGCATAGATCATGATTTTAGAAAAATATAGAAACTGGTTTCATATTTTTCTGAGCTACGGTTGATTTATTATTAATTTTCGAAGTTTAAATCATTTTCTGAAAATATTAAATAATTTCCGAAAAAGAAAACAGACAATTAATTAGCCTGCTGACGTCAGCATGACGTCATGCTGACGTCAGCAGTGGGGTCCGCCTAGGATGACGTCAACAGTGGGCCCTGCTGACGTCAGCGTTGAGTGGTCAACGGTCAACGGGGTCAACTCTGGTCAGTGGGCCCCATATGTCAGTGACTCGCAGAGTATGACAGGTGGGTCCCATACGTCAGTGCTGTTAAAAGAAAAAGAAAAAGAATAAACGATGGCTGGGCTGGAATTGGGCCGAAAGCGATTGGGCCGGAAAAGTTCAAGGGGGTTAAACAGACTTAATCGCGAACAATCGGCCCACGAAGGGCTGGCTGCTGGATCTGGCCTGGTGGACTGAGTCCATGGTGCACCGTGAGATGGGTCCATGTGAGCCGGGTGCACGGGATCTAGGTGTGGTCGACTGGGATCTTCTGTGCGCGGCTGTGTGGCGACTTGGTGTGGTCTTGCGTGTGGCATGGCCACGACGCGACGCGGCGCGCGCGCGACGCGCTCCAGAACGCGCCGGCGGCGACGGACGTCGGCGGTTATCGCCGGAAACAGCTCGGCTGGGCTCAAGATCGGCCGGGTTAGCTTCGCTAGGGTTAGACGAACACGCACAGGGTGAACAAGGCTTGGATTGGGTTCGGATTGGGCCTTCCCGACGCGAGCAGTGGCAGCTCGGCCATGGACGCCGGCGAGCACGACGGCGACACGGGGTTTTGGTTCAAAGGCGCTCGGGAGGGGTTAAGCGAGTGCGTGTGCGGCTCCAGCAGCGGCTGGGACGCACCTGGGTGCACACGCGCGGGCTCGTGGTCGCCCACGGCCGCGCGTGGCCTCGGCGTTCGCGTGCACGGCGAGCAGAGCTCGGCCGCGGCGGGCCTCGGCTGCGGGTAAAAGCGACGGCGGGTTGCGGGTGCGACAGCGGCGTTGGGTTCCTGCAGAAGAAGACGGCCACGACTCGATGGTCGGGTCCCAGAGGCTGGCAGCGACGGCGGCGGCGGAAATCGGCCGGAGACAGAGAAGAAGGGGGCGAAACGCGGTGGCTCACCTAGGGTCACGTAAATGATCGCTGCAGCTCGGTGTAGTGCTCGTCGTGGCTTGGCGATGCCCGTGTGCTTCCTCTCGTCCCTGGTCCGGCTCCTCGTCGGCGAGTCCACGGACGGCGGCGCTCCGGTGCTCGGTGTCGACGCGGGGAAGACGACCGGCTCCACTTCTCCCCTCGGCTTCTCCTCCATTGGCTTCCTCGACTCCCTCCCCCACTCCTTCCCCCTCGAATTGGATCTGGGAACCCCCACGGGGCTGCGGCGGCTTGAACAGGGAGAAGGCCGGCGGGGGTGTTTTATAGGGCGGCGGCTGATCTAGTGTTCGGACTTGGACGGCTAGGGTGGCTTGGCGTCCGTGCCAGGGCCACGCGTCGCGATCGCGACGGGCCGCCACGGCTCGGGTGGTTGGAGTCACGGGCGATCGCGCGAGAGAGAGAGAGAGGCGCGGCGCGGGGAGGAAGACGACGCGAGGAGAGGGGTAAAGCTGACAGGTGGGGCCCGCCTGTCAGTGGGAGAGAAGGAGACGCGGCGGCGACGCGGTGAAGAGCTGGGCCGAGCTGGGCCGAAAGGCCGAGCAGGCCGATTGGGTTGCTGGCTCGGGAAAGAAGTTTAGGGTGGTTCGATGGACTTGAGCTTCGGAAATTCGGCCCACGAACAGGAATAGGGTTTGGAAATTAGTTTAGTCAATTAGAGTTTGAATTCAAATCTAGAATTTGAATTCAAACCAACCAAAAATCCAAATAAATCCAAATCACTCTAATTCATCCTTAGCACTTCAAATTGATTTTAAAATTTGAATTTAAATTGCCTAAGAATTTGGGGAGCAAAATAGAAGACACTCTTATATGTTTGTTGCATGCACACAATTTCACCAAAAATTTTTAAACTCGAATTTTTGCACTCAACAAAACCTATAGGAATTTTTGGGTTGTTACAGTCTCCCCCCCTCACAAGAATCTCGTCCTTGAGATTTGCGATTACCTATGGTTTAAACAAGTGGGGGTATTTCTCCTTCAGCACTGACTCCTTCTCCCAAGTGGCTTCCCTTTCTGAGTGATTGCTCCACTGCACTTTGCAAAACGGTGTAGCTGTGCTTCTGGTCTCTTTGACTGCTCTGTCTAGTATCCTCTCTGGGTACTCCAGATATTCCAAGGTGTCTTGTAGGTCTAATGCCTCTGTCTTATTCTCATGTTCCGGTACTCTCAAACACTTTCTCAGCTGAGATACATGGAACACTGGGTGTACTCCCGCTAGTTCCTCTGGTAGGTCTAGCTTGTAGGCTAGCTTTCCTACTCTCTCCAGTATCTGGTACGGTCCAACAAAACGGGGTGCTAGCTTTCCTTTCACTTGGAATCTCTTATGCCCTCTGAGGGGTGACACTTTCAGATAAACGAAGTCTCCTACTTCGAACTCCAGATCTCGTCTCCTTTTATCTGCATAGCTCTTTTGTCGGCTCTGAGCTGCCTTCAGGTGCTCTCGGATCTTGGCCACATTTTCTTCTGCCTCTACAATCATGTCAGGTCCAAAGAATGTTCGTTCTCCCACCTCTGACCACATTAGAGGTGTTCTGCATTTTCTGCCATAAAGTGCCTCAAAGGGTGACATCTGTAGGCTGGCCTGGTAACTGTTGTTGTAGGAGAATTCTGCGTATGACAGGCTCTTCTCCCAGTCTGTGCTGTAGGCTAGGACACATGCCCTCAACAAGTCTTCAAGAACCTGGTTCACTCTTTCAGTCTGCCCATCTGTCTGGGGGTGGTAAGCTGTGCTATACTCCAAGGTTGTTCCGATGGCTTGATGTAGGCTTTGCCAGAATTGAGCTGTGAATTGTGGTCCTCTGTCTGACACAATACTTTTTGGTGCCCCATGTAGTTTGAGGATGTTGTCTATGTATAGCTCTGCTAGTTTGCTTACTGAGTGTGTGCTTTTGACTGGTATAAAGTGAGCTACTTTCGTTAATCGATCAACTACGACCCAGATGGCATCATTTCCTCAGCTGCCTCGATGCATAGGCAACAACCTTGCCCTCTTGCATCAGAACACATCCCAAACCTTGTCTTGAAGCATCGCAGTAGACTACGAAATCTTTGCGAATATCTGGCAGGGTCAATACTGGAGTTGTAGTGAGTTTGTGCTTGAGTTCTTGGAAACTTCTTTCACATTTGTCCGTCCACTCGAATGGGACATTGTTCTTGAGTAGTTCGGTCATTGGCTTGGCAATCTTGGAGAAGTTCTCAATGAATCTTCTATAGTATCCTGCCAATCCCAGAAAGCTTCGGATTTCCGTAACATTCTTCGGCTGCTTCCATTCTGCTACTGCCTCAATCTTTTCTGGGTCGACTACTATGCCCTCAGCTGTCAACACGTGACCCAAAAAGGCTACTTTCTCCAACCAAAATTCACACTTGCTGAACTTTCCGTAGAGTTGATGTTGCCTCAGCCTCTCTAGTACAATCCTCAGATGCTTCTCATGTTCTTCGGCTGTTTCTGAGTAAACTAGTATGTCGTCAATGAACACTACTACGAACTTGTCTAGTTCCTCCATGAATACCTTGTTCATCATGTTCATGAAGTAAGCAGGTGCGTTGGTCAATCCAAAAGACACAACGGTGAACTCGTACTGCCCGTACCGAGTCACAAAAGCTGTCTTAGGAATGTCACCTTCTCTAATCTTCATTTGGTGGTATCCCGATCTCAGATCAATCTTACTGAAGTATTTGGCTTTCTTCAACTGATCTAGCAAATCAACAATTCAAGGTAGTGGGTATTTGTTCTTGATCGTCACTGCGTTCAAGGATCGATAGTCTATGCACATGCGCATTGATCCATCTTTCTTCTTCACAAACAACACTGGCGATCCCCAGGGGGATGCACTTGGTCGAATCACACCACTTTCAAGCATCTCTTCCAGCTGCTTTTTGAGTTCCTCCAGTTCCTCCACTGACATTCTGTACGGCCTCTTAGCAATGGGCCCTGTGCCTGGTTGTAGTTCGATTATGAACTCCACGTCTCGGTCTGGTGGTAATCCTGGTAGTTCTTCGGGAAACACATCAGGATATTCACACACAACAGGTACTTCTTCAATCGTCATTTTCTCGATAGAGTATACCAACTGCCTTAGAATACATGTTCTAGATTTCTTCCTTGTTCTTCTTTGTGGTTCTGCTGTTACTTTGACTCCGCTAGGGTGTGTCAACTCAACTGTTCTGGGTGAGCAACTGATTATTCCTTTGTGCTCTGTAAGCCAATCCATTCCTAGTATCACGTCAATTCCATCCGATTCCAGGACTGTCAGGTTTCGTTCGAACTCCTGGCCTCCTATCATCAGTCTAACTGCGGGGCACTCTAAAGTGCACCTAAGCTCTCCTAAGGGAGAAGTAGTGACTATAGGTCTAGCTTTAGGTACTGTCGGGGGTGACTGCTCTCTCACAAACTTTGTCGAGATATAAGATCCAGTTGCTCCAGAGTCAAACAATATCAAAGCTGGAATGCCATTTACTAAAAACTCACCGAGCACAACGTCGGGAGCGTCCTCGGCTTCTTCCTCTGTCAAGTGGTTGAGGCGTCCCCTCTGCACTGAAGTTGGCTGCCTGTCTTGTCCTCCAGGTGCCGGTGCCTTGGCTGGGGTTTGTTTGTTCTTCTTCTCCGGACAGTCAAAGGACTTGTGACCGGGCTTCCCACAAGCAAAACAGACCACTGTGGTCCCTCCACCAATTCTGGGTGTGTTGTTCGGCTTCCAGTTGGGGTTTCCCTGACTTGAGTAGTTGTTGTTTCTGTTACCAAAGTTGTTGTAGTTGTTACCTCTGCTGCCAAAACTGTTGCTGTTACTGCCTCGGTTACCCTGGTAGCTGTTTCTGTTAAACCCTGAGCTTCCTTGGCTGTTGCTCTGCTGAAAGCTTCTCCTGAGCATGTTGCTCTGGCCACTCCTCGGCCTCTGACTTAGTCTGTGGTTGTGCAACTGTTCAGCCTTCCTTTTCTTCTCTCGCCAGGTATCTTCAAGTCCCACTCTTTCCTTCTCAACTGCGATAGCCCTGTCAATCAGCTCTCTGAGTGACCTGTGTGAACTTGCTGCGAGTGCTGTCCTCAGACCTCTGTGTAAACCACGCTGGAACCAAAACTGCTTCTTCTTCTCAGTGTTGACGTCCTCAGGAGCGTACCTTGACATCTTAGCAAAGTGTCGAGCGTACTCAGCTACAGACAAACTTCCTTGGGTCATTGTCCTGAATTCCATTGCTTTATGTACCATGACTTGTTCTGGAATGTGGTACTCCTTGAAAGCTTCACAAAACTCTAGCCAGGTGATCTGAGCTGGGTTCGCGTGAGAGTCACAGTAGCTCTCCCACCACGCTTTCGCTGCTCCTTCAAGTTGGTGCGCCGCAAGGGCCACACATTCCTCTTCAGTGTAGTCTGTCAGGTCCAGCTTCGTCTCGATGGTACGCAACCAGTCGTGTGCATCGAGTGGTTCGTCCGAGTAGTCGAAGGTGGGTGCTTTCAGCCTAATGAACCTTTCAATCTTCCTTTGTAGGTCTTCCTCACGGTGTCCTTGACGGTTCTGGTTCTGGTTTCCCTGCATCTGTTGCATAGCTTGCATCATCTGAGTATTGGCCTGTGCCATCTGTTGCATCAGCTATGTCTGAGTAGTCATCACTTCTGCCAAGTTAGGCGGTGGCGGTGGTTGCTGGTTGTTCTGCTGGTTCTGCTGGGGTTCCACTGCTGGTTCTTCCATTTCCACTTCTTGTTCTCCTCCTGGTGCGTTGTTCTCGGGCTGGAGCATGCCTGTTGCGCGTCCACGACCCCTGCCTCCAACTGCAACTGCTGCTCTTCCGCGACCACGACGTCTGACACGTCCTCTGCCTCTAACTGCCATTGCTGCCTCTTCTTGCTCAGCTTCCTCAAAACGTGCAAGCAGTCGGTTGGATCTTCGGATCGACATCTTGCTGTATTTTTTTCATATAGCAGATTTAGTGGCGGTCGGTAATGGTTAGGTTAACGTAACTAGAGTAGGAGCTGCACACATGAAATAGACTCAACACTAAAGTACACTCAAGATGAACATCAATAAACTGCAAGAACAGCCAAAAAGATCGATCATTCATTACAGCATTACACCCTAGACATGTGTACTATCCCGAGGCCAGCTCCTGGAACCTTGAGGATTAGTACATCTAAGCGAATGCTACATCGTGGCTGAGCCAAAAGGTGGTCATGATCTACTAAGTCTAAACATCTACTCATGAAGATAGATACAACTCTCATCATCTGCTGACATCTGCTGATACTGCCTACTGCATCTGTCTCATACTGCTGAGAGTGCTTGTGAGGCGCGCTGCCAACCTCACAGCCTCAGTCTCTGTCTGCTGTTTGATCACTGCCTGTTTTCTTGGTGGGTGTCCGTGAGGCGCGCTGCCAACCTCACTATGTCCATCTCAGGTTCTATCAACTGCTTCTCTAAGTGTGCCAGTTCTTGTCTCAGTCTTGTCATCTCGGGAGTAAGGGTTCGAGCCTCAGGTGGTGGTATCGGCTCAACTCGGCTTGGTGAAACTCTGTAGTTCTCTGTTCTGGGTTCAACTCTGCGTTCTTCTGGTAGTCCTTGGTTTATTGTGATCATTTCTGCCACTCTCTTCCTGTCTGATCTTACCCAACTACTAAGGGTCCTTCGAGCTTCATCCTTTGCCATAATCTGTTGAAGACTCACGTACTTCATCAGCTGGTAGTTCCGTCCATTCTTCTCTTTGTAGCTATCCACCTCTTCCTGGAGTTCTGAGTTGAGACTGTCCAACCAGTATACTTCTTCCTTCAGACCTTCTATCTCTTCTTCCTTGGCTGCTAGTTCCTTGTCTTTTTCTGCGAGCTGATCTTCCAGGCGAACATCTCGAGCATGGTGAGTTGCTCGGATCAGTCCTGCCAACTGCCTGTTGTTTCGAGCTTCGTAGTTCAAGATTCTGACTTCCCTTGTTTTAGCTCTGAGTTGCTCCTCAAGTAGGGCGATCCTGTTGTCCTTCTCCATCAGCTGGAGGTCTTGCTTCCATACCTTCTCTTTCAGCTTGGCAACTTTCTCTTCTAAGCCAATGTTCAAGTACTCCTGCTCAATCATGCACTGAACTGAGGTCCGCAGAGTCACGTTCCGCTCTCGGTCTGCTGCGTGAGCCTGCAAGCTGACTGCGTCTCTGTCTGTCGGATCTTCAAGAGCTCGCGGTAGGTACCGGAAACGAGTGTGGCTGAGCTGACTCTGGTACACAAGTGTGGCAAGTCGGAGTATCCTCATAGCTATAGTCTGCACTGCCCGACTGAAAGTGCTCTCGCTGGTAGCCGCTCGTAGCATCAGTGACCTTGGTCGTCCAGGGATATTGGGTACAACCATCTGCAACCGGGTGTGTACTCCCTCACCTGGTCCGTAGGTCCATCCCTCGTAGAAGACGTTGTCCACATCTATCCCCACTGTACGCAGCACCTCCCTCAGTAGCACTGCCAAACCTCTACAGTCTGCTCCTGTGGTCCTGACCTCCCGTCGTTCATCTGCTGAACCTCTTCCTTCCATCTGCCAGACAGTTAGTGGGTTGTTAGTAAGTTAGCAAGTTAGTAAGGTAAGGTAAGGGTAAAAGTTTTGTAAATAGTTGAGATGTACTTATATATAGTTTTCAAATAGTCCAAGGAGTTTCATATAGAATAGAGGACTCAGTTAGAGCTTCTGTCCTAAGTTTCCGTTCTATGGGTTACGCGCTACGGTCAAGTATGGCTCTGATACCAACTGTGACGAACCGGATTCTCACCGACGAGAACCCGACTCCCTGTACCCTTGAGATAGTCCCAGGAATAGCAGCTATCTCGTACAGAACTCATCTCAGTCAAATATCACATCCATACAACGATAAAAGATTCATTACATGACTTATATAAAGACAAAGCGTCTGGTACAAGCCCTCTGGGCTAAAACGACAATAAGAAACATCTGCGCAGCGGTAGCTAGAACAACAGGGACCACTCCTCCACAGGCACCCTTGAGCGTAGCGCACACCCTTCAGTCGTACCACCCGTCCTGGTTGAACTCGTGGTCGGGGTCTTCACCTGAGAACCCAAAGTCTGTCCCTAAGGAAATGGGACAGGTCCACATCACCAACCATAATATGATGCAAGCTTTAAAGTGGCCTATTCTAAGGTTACAGAAATAACAAGGTTTAAGCCAGGGTTTTCTTATGCAAGCAGCAGCAATAACCCAATTTCATCTCATCACCAACTACTGCTCACACACACATCCATCCGCTCCCCAAAACCAACCGTCAGCCTCACATTTCCCATCGGGCTCGTCCTGCCACGGCAGGTTCCCGCAAATCATTAATCACCAACACCTTTCACTCACTAGTCGACTCGGTGAGCTCCCTCCCCACCTCGTCTCAACAGCCTCAGCTGGACCAATCTCTCATAACCCAAATCAAGGATGAGGTAAGAAAACAGTTTCCCATGCTAGCCGGGGCTTCTCAGAAATGGGTCGTCCGTAACCGTGGACACGGCTATACGTATAGTTTACACTCTGCAGAGGTGGCACTCCAGGAATCCATCCGGGCTGCAAGGCTAGTCCGCAACCAACCTGAGACACAGCCCACAGCAAAGACCCTAAACAGTAGCGGCGCCAATCCTGTCTCCCTGGGCTCGGGAAACATCCGATCTAACATCTGCCCCAGGGTCGTGAAACCTTCCCACCGGGGCCAGTCGGGGGCTGTGGTAAATCAGGGAGATTACGCCGCAACGAATCCCCCCTACACATATCAAACTCGATTCTCCTACAGTCTCGGCGCCGCACTAGAGTAGGCTTGCTGGAACCCTCCCCATACTGGGTAGATGGTGAGCACGGTATTTCCCAAGTCCAAAGTGGGGGCACGACTCGGTCCTTAATTGTTCGGTAAAGCGAGTATCTGCAACACAAGCGATCCGCCGCAACGGTCCGCAATCGGCACCCATAACAGGTATTGCCGCCCAAACTCCTCAGGTACTCACCGAGTACCAATCCCCAAGTAACTAATAACCATGTACCCGCAACAGGTACCCCATAGGGACTGCCCGAGTGCAGCCCCTCAGCACCTCGATCAACGATCGAGTTGTTATTACTCGCTTACACCGCCTAGCTGCGCTACTCCTTCCAAACCATCCACAACTCACGCCAAGAGGATCAATCACAACCATCCCAACACATGCATAGCATAGCATAATTATAAAGTGAGTAGTAGGTAGCAAGGTAACAGGATAATAACAAAGGAGGTGCAGGTTTATCATGCGAGTAAAGTAAAGCGCTAGCATACTAGTTTGCATGTCTAATAGGTATTTCAGAGATGGTCGGGCGTGAACCTGGGCAAAGGTCTTCGTCCTCGTCAAAGCAGTTGTTGTAGTAGTCCGGCTCCTCCTGACTCTCCGGAGCTCCTAGGGTTGCGCGAAAATAAAATAAGACGCGGCTACTAGCAAGGAAACACTAAGACAGCGACGAAAGAAGACCCAAATAACACCAAACTCTACACTAACGCGTAGATCATGATTTTAGAAAAATATAGAAACTGGTTTCATATTTTTCTGAGCTACGGTTGATTTATTATTAATTTTCGAAGTTTAAATCATTTTCTGAAAATATTAAATAATTTCCGAAAAAGAAAACAGACAATTAATTAGCCTGCTGACGTCAGCATGACGTCATGCTGACGTCAGCAGTGGGGTCCGCCTAGGATGACGTCAGCAGTGGGCCCTGCTGACGTCAGCGTTGACTGGTCAACGGTCAACGGGGTCAACTCTGGTCAGTGGGCCCCATGTGTCAGTGACTCGCAGAGTATGACAGGTGGGTCCCATACGTCAGCGCTGTTAAAAGAAAAAGAAAAAGAATAAACGATGGCTGGGCTGGAATTGGGCCGAAAGCGATTGGGCCGGAAAAGTTCAAGGGGGTTAAACAGACTTAATCGCGAACAATCGGCCCACGAAGGGCTGGCTGCTGGATCTGGCCTGGTGGACTGAGTCCATGGTGCACCGTGAGATGGGTCCATGTGAGCCGGGTGCACGGGATCTAGGTGTGGTCGACTGGGATCTTCTGTGCGCGGCTGTGTGGCGACTTGGTGTGGTCTTGCGTGTGGCATGGCCACGACGCGACGCGGCGCGCGCGCGACGCGCTCCAGAACGCGCCGGCGGCGACGGACGTCGGCGGTTATCGCCGGAAACAGCTCGGCTGGGCTCAAGATCGGCCGGGTTAGCTTCGCTAGGGTTAGACGAACACGCACAGGGTGAACAAGGCTTGGATTGGGTTCGGATTGGGCCTTCCCGACGCGAGCAGTGGCGGCTCGGCCATGGACGCCGGCGAGCACGACGGCGACACGGGGTTTTGGTTCAAAGGCGCTCGGAAGGGGTTAAGCGAGTGCGTGTGCGGCTCCAGCAGCGGCTGGGACGCACCTGGGTGCACACGCGCGGGCTCGTGGTCGCCCACGGCCGCGCGTGGCCTCGGCGTTCGCGCGCACGGCGAGCAGAGCTCGGCCGCGGCGGGCCTCGGCTGCGGGGAAAAGCGACGGCGGGTTGCGGGTGCGACAGCGGCGTTGGGTTCCTGCAGAAGAAGACGGCCACGACTCGATGGTCGGGTCCCAGAGGCTGGCAGCGACGGCGGCGGCGGAAATCGGCCGGAGACAGAGAAGAAGGGGGCGAAACGCGGTGGCTCACCTAGGGTCACGTAGATGATCGCTGCAGCTCGGTGTAGTGCTCGTCGTGGCTTGGCGATGCCCGTGCGCTTCCTCTCGTCCCTGGTCCGGCTCCTCGTCGGCGAGTCCACGGACGGCGGCGCTCCGGTGCTTGGTGTCGACGCGGGGAAGACGACCGGCTCCACTTCTCCCCTCGGCTTCTCCTCCACTGGCTTCCTCGACTCCCTCCCCCACTCCTTCCCCCTCGAATTGGATCTGGGAACCCCCACGGGGCTGCGGCGGCTTGAACAGGGAGAAGGCCGGCGGGGGTGTTTTATAGGGCGGCGGCTGATCTAGGGTTCGGACTTGGACGGCTAGGGTGGCTTGGCGTCCGTGCCAGGGCCACGCGTCGCGATCGCGACGGGCCGCCACGGCTCGGGTGGTTGGAGTCACGGGCGATCGCGCGCGAGAGAGAGAGAGAGAGAGGCGCGGCGCGGCGCGGGGAGGAAGACGACGCGAGGAGAGGGGTAAAGCTGACAGGTGGGGCCCGCCTGTCAGTGGGAGAGAAGGAGACGCGGCGGCGACGCGGTGAAGAGCTGGGCCGAGCTGGGCCGAAAGGCCGAGCAGGCCGATTGGGTTGCTGGCTCGGGAAAGAAGTTTAGGGTGGTTCGATGGACTTGAGCTTCGGAAATTCGGCCCACGAACAGGAATAGGGTTTGGAAATTAGTTTAGTCAATTAGAGTTTGAATTCAAATCTAGAATTTGAATTCAAACCAACCAAAAATCCAAATAAATCCAAATCACTCTAATTCATCCTTAGCACTTCAAATTGATTTTAAAATTTGAATTTAAATTGCCTAAGAATTTGGGGAGCAAAATAGAAGACACTCTTATATGTTTGTTGCATGCACACAATTTCACCAAAAATTTTTAAACTCGAATTTTTGCACTCAACAAAACCTATAGGAATTTTTGGGTTGTTACAGTGCCAGTGGCGGCAATCTAACCTGGCTACGAGGACAAGATGATGGGTGTGTGGATGCAGGATTGTGTTAGTTGTAGAGAATAGCCATGACACTGTTCCTAATTGTGAATGATCAATGTTACATCTTTAATTTAGTGTTAGGCTCATGATTAGTTTAAGGTTGTCATGGCTGTATGCTCTCTATGTGCTACATATGATGGGCTTGGAACTTCAGTCAAAATTCTAGAGTTCATATGTATAAGATTTGGGGTGAACAGTTTTGAGAGGAAAATGAGATTGCGATCATGAATGAGAGTAACAGTTAGATCTATTAATCTGGGAAGTGATTGGAGTAAACTTTATCATTCAATGGTTGCGTAGTGTAATCTTGTTTACTGGTGAAACATCATGGAATTGATTTTATCATCTAATTTGTTACCAAGTCACATGTTCTTTGTACTGATTTTACAGTAAGTGTAAGATTTTCTTACAGTCGAGAACAATCCTTTTCTTCCATCATTATCTGATTTCCAAAAGTATTTATGAATATATCACATGCTTCTGTTTAACACTTCATATACCTTGCATGTGACTACTATTCTGTAATTTCCAATTGTCCTTGAGCAAATACTTCATTGAAGTTAATCCTGCTTATTTTGTTAACAGTTTGGGGCACACTCCTCTAGAAATTGCTGCACTTTTTAGCAGTCGAAAAGATGTTCAAATACTATTCCCTGTCACTTCTCATATTGTGGGTGTGTATGATTGGAGTGTCGATGGAATTCTCAATTACGTGAAATCATTTCCCCCACCCAATGTATTATCTAAAACACCATCATTACTAGTGGTTTCAAACTTCAAGCTGGCTCCATTTTTAGTGTGAAAGGTACCAATTATTTAGTTTTATTATCTAGTCTTCAGGCTTTAAAGAATTTGCTAGAAACACTAACTTGGAGACATCTTGGAATGAAAAAAAATGGTGGCTAAGTAGTATAAACAGATCATGAATGTTTATTATGCAGAATTCTAGTTGTCTTGCTGCAATGTTTGGTTAATAATGACAAGAAAGTGACATTTATGGTAGTGTACCCAAATCATATGGCAGGAAGTAATTAATGTGGTACCCTCCCTTTACGACATTACCTTTTTTGTGGTTGATTGTACCTCCATTCCAAATCGTAGGTCGAAAAGCTTTCTGAGTCAAATTTCTATAACTTTGACCAAGTTTATAAAAAACTCCAACATTACCAACATCTAATTAGTTTCATTAAATCCACCATTAAATATGTCTTGAATTGTACATTAATTTGGTACTATAGATTTAAGAACTGGCTCAAAGCTAGAGCAGTTTGACTTGCTCAAAGCTAAAGCGAATTACAATTTGGAATGGAGGGAGTAGAAGTTTTAAGCACTGCAACCAGGATTGTGTTGATTCTCTGCCCACTGTCGATATCGCTGACTTGACAAGTATGTGTTGATTCTTCTATCAGGGTTACCGCCTGAGTTGATTGGAATCCTATTTTGCTGGATGTCCATTAAAAATTAAGATTGAAGATATAGGACAAAACAAATGGTCATTTGTAAGATTATTGTACTTTTGTTCTTTTTTTATAATATATGAGTTTTAGAACTTTGTTTTTTGTTGAGATGTTTTTTCAAAATCCTCTAGCTCTTTTTTTCTCTAGATTTTGATGAATCAGTTAAGCCCACCCCAACTTGATAGGGATCAAAAGCTCAATTTTGTTGCTGGATGAATCAGTTAGATAGTTTTACTTACAAAAAAATCAGTTAGTAGCCATAATGCTCTATGGATCCTATGCAAGCCAACTCTATGGATGCAAGCCGGAGCACGGTGTCTGCAGGAGCTGGTGCCATTGACACCATGACAGGCCATCCCAAGTATCCATGTTTCAGGAGGGTCCTACTGCACCTAGGGGGCATATTGTCTGAATTATTTCATTTGTTTTTATCTATGTTTCAGGATGATGACGTGCATAAAGCAAAGCTTGCTGGTGGAAAATTTCAAGGACGCCGAGGCAGTCAAGAACAAGGAGTATCTTGCTGCAACAAAAATTTACACCGAGGTAGATATATGCATCTTATATTAACTAAGGATGGGACTGGTACTAGTGTATTGGTAGCCTAGTAAGAGATATCACTCCAGGGGGGGTGGGTAAGGAATGGTTCTGCTATCTTAAATTGTGTGTGAAGTTATTAAAGGTGGTATGTACAGTATTTTTTTAGAAAGGAAATATATATTAATATCCCAACCGCTGCATCAATCAATGCATATAGCCGTTCATTATTACACGCTTATATCATCGATAAGCCATAGAATTAAGAAAATAAAATGCTGGAAGTCCAACTATAAATGAAACGTGCAGTCTTCATCATAAGAAAGGGTCGAAAGGTACTATTTTTGAAACGCCAACCATGAGCGGCAAAGACCTCCATGCCTGCGGACTCAAGCCTCTGCAACCCATACATGCCTGTGGTATGTACAGTATGGACTGTTACTAGTTTTAAGATTGTGGTAACCATATTTCTAAAAAAAAATTTGTGGAACCACTTGCACTTGGGGAGTGTTCAGTTTCTACAGGAATCCAGCTGAGGGACAGCATCTCTGTTGTGCTCCAATCTGTCAAAATTGCTTCATAGAGTTGTTCCCAACATCTTCATGATTGGTAGAATGCTTAATCTAATTAGATAATTGGCGTTCAATCTGAGCTAACGATTAAGAATCATCGCACTGGAACTGCTGCTATTCAATTTTGCTAAACCACACACCTACAATAAAGATAAATCAACATATTGAGCCTCAAGTGTTCTTATCTTGTACCATCAATTCAAGAAAGTTACAAGGGTGAAGTTTATGGTCTAAACACATGGCCTCACGTTCGGACCCCTTCAAGTCAGAGCAACCTTGGTGAGTGTTGCCCTGTATCCATTATGATGGACAGCTAGAACCTTGGTGATTGCTGCTTTCAAGGGCATGCTTGGTTTACTTGCCCATCTTTTGCCTGCTAGATTTTCTTGACATTTTTTGAGCAATGAAAAACCTTACTAGCGGTGGAGAGCAGATTCTGCTCCCCCTCAAAAGCAAGGAAATCCTTGCCCACCTTGCCCAAATTCAACTAAGCAAAGGAGCCAAACTTGATTGTTCTCTAACCTTAGCTTGCTAGGCAAGGGCATGCAAGAAAACCAAAAATACCTCAGGCCCTACAGATTTGATTGATACAATTAGGCATGAGCCGTTCTAAAGAGCTTCCTAAACTGTCGATTCCTTCTATTGAAATGGTATGGATGCCGTGTTTGCATGGGAGCATGTTCAGAGCGGAACAGGCATGTCCTTGGAGACTAGGAAAACGGAATATGTGGTAATGCCTGACTTACAATGGAATGGTATTATATGGTACAAGGATTATTTTGGCTTCCCAACAGATACATAACATTAATAATCCCTCACCCCCCGTGAGAATTACATTAATTTGTTTGTACCTCTGCGTTTCTTTGTTGCCAATTTGCAATAATCTTTGTGCATAGGGCATAGCAAATCATGCTTATGATAATTTGTCATCTACTCATCTAGTGCCTGCACTGCTTAAATTAATTGAATTTCTGTCTGTTTAGTGATGCAAATGCAGCACCAAATTCTTATGAGCAAATCTGAGAACAATGTGGAGGCCTTTTCTGATTCCTAGTTTTGTTTAATGGTTTTAGGCAATGGATCTTGACCCTGGTGATCCAACTTTGTTCTCGAATAGGAGCCTTTGTTGGCTTCACTTGGGTGAAGGGAATAAAGCTTTAATGGATGCTCAAGCTTGCAGGGCAATGCGACCTGGCTGGTCAAAGGCCTGCTATCGCGAAGGAGCTGCTCTAATGCTACTGAAGGTGGGGTGAAATGATCAGCTGATCACTTCTATATTTTCTGTGACAAATTCCTATTCACATTCTAAGCTTTTTATCTTCAAGACTATGAAAAAGCATGTGGTGCATTTCTTGATGTTCTAAAATTAGAGCCAGGGAATCCTGAGACTGAAAATGCACTACGGTATCCTTTGCCTCATTTATCTATATTCAATTATAGTTTGGTTACTCTAAATTTCTTGCCGTAACGGATATGATATATGCACTGTATTTCTGAAACATCCATACAATGGACCTCACGTGGATTTAATAGGCTAAGGTGAAACATAATAGCTATGAAATTGTATTGCAGGTTCCACGTCTTTTAAATTTTGTCTGGCATGTTCTACTATAGAAGCCAGAAATAAAATGCTTATAGATTTGTTTGTACTGTGCAGGCAGGCCCTGGAATCCTTGAAGCTATCCCGCAGTACGAAAGAAAAGAAAAGTTGGAGCTTCCTTCTTTTGTTAGTAGGCCATATCTAAAGTGTGAACTGAAGTCTATGTATATGAAAGAGGCAAATGGTTTTGGCAACCATTATTAGATGTAGTTTAGCTAGTGTCAGCAGGTTCCTGAGAAAATCTGAGGCATTTTGTATCAATTCCTGGCTGAAAATTGGTTGAGAGCAAGTGAGGACTTGCAGGGGAACCACGCTATTTGAATCTGCTGGGTTGTGCACGGTCAATAGAAACTCAGCCCAAGCCTGAACTTGCGAATGTATGCTTCTGTAATTTTTTCAAGTTTATTTGTAATATACTAATTTGTGTCCTGAGGCTCAACTGTTTGTTTCACAGTCAGTTGTGCTGGAACTGTGACATGAGTGGTACGGAATTGACAACTGGTTAGTGGTCCCTAAAGCATTAAACATCATCCAATTGTTTGAATCATGGAACGTTGATGAGCCTAATATAAACAGCCACCTAATAACATTCAAAGTGGAGACTTCATGCATCAGCAAAGCATCAGATCAAAATATAAACAGAGGTGTATAACATGAGTTCGTAGGCTTGTCCCCTACCAATTGCCAAACAAAAGAAGTTCAATAGTTGCTAGTACAGTAGTACACTAGTATTAATCTTAAAAGATGGTCGATATGGCATGCAATATGTACATGAGTCCAGCTGAGCTATCCTAAACATGAGTGAAAACATTTCTGAAACTTTACAGTGAGCCATCCAAAGCAACCTGGAAATCATGAAGATACAAACCCTTGGTTGACATTGATATAACAGTTATACTAAAAAAATGCAGAGAAAACGCCTCGACATCTTATCCCATAGAAGCAGTATGACGAAGTAATGGCAAAAGAGCAAACAGAACAGGTAACACAGTAAAACATATATAGTTCAACCAAGCATCACAGAGTTATAAAGATAACATATGCAATGATAACACAAACACAGAAAGAGTCATTAACTTAACCGATACATAGTTCAATCGACGCAAAACACTGATAACATTGATTTGCAATAAACAAAAGGATAACCAGCAACTCTAGAGCATGTAGTTCTACCATTTCCATCTTGTGATCACTAAATACTCGTTGGTTTGATGCCCATCTCAGTTTCCTTAAGCTTCAGCTCCAGCTCCAGCCGCTTATTTTCCAGTTCCATCTTTTCATTCTCCAGCCTCATCTTCAGCAGTTCCATGTCCTCCTCCTTGATGGACTTCAGCCACTTGAAATGGTGGTTCTGCGTGATTTTCAGCTCCTTTCCTTTTATCTTGGAACGTTCACCCTCAATTTGAATTGCAGTCACACCACTTGGATTCTTCTCATCAGCTGCTGTACCACCAGATCCCTCAGAGAACATGTCAGTCATGTCAATAGCAGCACCTTGTGTTGCATGAAACAACCCAAAAGGTCCCTCCTCACCATCATGCCTGGGCTTCTTGGTGCCATGAACTATTTGATCACGATGATCTTCAGCACTAGCCTCCAGATCATTATCAGTGATCTCGTCCTCCACATCATCATGGAAGTCAGCCTTCAGATCATCATTTAACTCGTCTCCCTCCTTCGCCTTGCCATCCTCTTCATCTGGATACCCACGCGCCATACGCTGCAGCATCCTTTCAAGGGCTGGATCATCAAGCAGGCAGACCCGGTTACGGTTGTTGTAGGAGCACATCTGTTCGTAGTGCAGGTGCGTGGAGCTCAGGAACTTTTTGGCCTCCTCCTTGAGATCCGCAGGTAGGCTCACCTGCTCAAGGAGCGCCGGTTTCTCGACGATCTGACAAGCCGTTCCCCGACCAAGGATCTTAGTGACCCTCCTGTACTTCTTGTTGAGGTCGTGGAACTTGTCCTCACACTGCTGTGGTGACACAGGGAAGCCCCTCTTGGTCATGGCCTTGGAGACCAGCTTCCACTTGCCCAACCTCCTCACCCCGGTGATGCTGATGCTGATGCTGCCGAGGTTCGCGTCGATGTCGTCGTCAACATAGGACACGATCGAGACGAGCAGCTTGACCATGACGCTGTCCCACTTGACCCGGCGCCACTGGGAGGCCGGGGCCGCTGCTGCCTTGCCATGGCAGTTCAGCAAGGCTGGCTTGACTCCATTCCCGAGCTCCTCCTGCATCTTGTTGGCGGTGGGGGCAACGAACGTGGCCTGGTGAACCTGAACCACCTGGGCCTGAGCGGTGAAGCCGAAATGCTGCCCCAGATCGACGGGGGCTCCAGTCACGATCGGGACAGGCGGTGGCAGATTGCCCTCCATCTCGGACGAGAAGATGCGCACGCGAGTGTCCTAGCCTGAGCACCTGCAGTTGCATCACGGAAACCAGATCAGCACATTAGAGATTACATATCCTCGAAATCAAGAAGAAAATGAACAGCAGGCCGGGGGTTTTACGGAGATCCAACAGTCGCAGCACTCGCAGCCGGGAAAATGATGCAAACTCGTGAGGAATCGCAGCAGCAAGCGGAAAGTAATCCAAGTCTTGAGTCAGTTTGAGGCTAGACATGAGAATAGAGAGGGGTAGTGGGACCATTTTTATAGACTAAATTTTAAATGGTTTGGATACATTGTCATAACTCATGCAACAATTACAATACAGTCTGGGTCCAATATCTAAGACTAGGAAACTATGTAATAAATGTTGTAGACCTATCTCCATAGGTACAATGCATGAACAATTAATAATATAGAAGATGGATTTGATATCGAAACATAAAAAGTTGCATAAATGCTTGGGATCAATCAACAATACAGCAAAGGAATACATCTTGGACTAGATATACAAATCTTGGAAATTATATAAATGCTGTAGATTGAGTGTTGTAGCACATGCAATAGTTATTAAGATACAACTTAGGCTAGATATCTCTACCTAATATATTACAATATGAGTTTCTTGCGTCCTGTTGTCCTCTCCTAACCTAGATCATGTATATTATTCAAAATAGTCCATAGCTTGAAAATGACATGCTAATTCATACTCTCGTCAATACATCAATAACTAACGATATTGTCCATTGTCATATCTTGTTGTGGCGTAGTAAGACTTATTAATTGGCTCAAGAATGATCCACGTTAGTGATCGAAAGGCCAGGATGGTACGGTTCCTATGGTCTGCGCAATTGGGGGTCGGTCGAGTGGCATTGGACCTTGGCTCGATGAGCCACCACCTCTGATTGGTGTCTAATGCTGTTTCGACATTTCTATGTTTAAGAAAGAAATTTATCTTTTAAAGTACATTATATCTCCAATTTCAAGTATTTATTGTCCCAAACACATTATTTGTGCATTATTTTTTGGTGTGCCATCAGCATCAATGAGCAGGCAGCGGCTGCATCCTAGAGGGTCGCACGACATCGGGGTGATGGTGGGTGCAGCTGTGGAACGGGGATTGGCAGGCGCCATGGCTGGAGCAACAGGTCACATGGCTGTACGAGCCGCCGGTGGTGTGCAGCAGCAGCATGAGGCGGATAGTGCACCCAAAGATAATGGTGCGGACCCGGCGCGTGGCATTTTATGGCAATGCACCGAGGAAAAACAGCAGGTTGCCAACTTAGGTAAAGATAACACAGTAGAAATAGCAGGTTTTGTAGGGATAGACCAGAATATGGCCTGGCCCTGTATAATCTATTTTCTACCGTGGACGTTGTTCAACTTTGCTTCTAGTAATCATGTTGATTTCTAGAGTTGGCTCGCCACATCCACCACCTCTGAACCTCTACAGTGAAGTGGTGAACTTTTCATCCGCCCATAGGAAAAAAATAGTGAGGCTTTTATGAAGGACCCTACTATGGGGAGAGGGGTCTCCCCTTAGGCAGCGCTGCACGAGAGCACCGTGAGGGGCACCGCGCCGTTCTCGCCCCCTCCCCCTCCGCCCACGCCAGCCCTGGCTCCGGCATCACCTCCACCACCATCCTCCACCACCGACCAACACTGATATCTTCCGGTGTTACGTTTCTTATCGGCATCTTCTTCCTTCCGGCGTCTTGTCCAAGTCCGCTAGACCTACCCCGCCGCTCCGCTCGCGCCCACCACCCTGCTCCGGCGGCACAACGCCGCCTCCTCCGCCGCCCACCACCACCATCGACGCTAATTGATTGAAGCTTCACGCCCCCTGCCGCCTCCACCGCCCAACCGGGGTCCACCGCCCGGCTCTGGCGGCGCCTCCGCTCCTCCCGCCGTCTTGACCACCACCACTGCCGGTCTGGCTAGCTGCCCTGAAGCTTCCTCTATTGCCGGCACCCCTAGTAACCCAGAACCCCAAATCCCAAACCTGAACATCGACGGAGCGCTGCCCGTCATTTTTGTTACTTCCTGTTCTTCCTCATTGTTCTTTCCATTTTCTGCAAAAAAGGTTCAACCGATGATTTACTTCCATACCACACATTTCCTAAACAAGGAGGCTCTTCGGTTAGGCCTAAAACGAGAGGTCTCTCGCTTTAGATTTTGCCGTCGACCAAATTACTTGCCTTGCCAATTATACTGTTTCAAGCAAAATGGAAAGAAATAAAAGGAATATAGCAACACATACATCCGCCTGGTGGTTCAACACAAAAGAAAGCTTCACCAAGCCATCCAGTCCATTGTAAGCAGCACAATGCAGAGCAATTCCACCAATAGTTAACGCATCAATATAAACTCCTTTTGAGAGTAAGACTTCTACTATTTCACGCAGTCCTGGATGCATACATGACATATAAATAATTACTTGCATTGCCAATTATACTGTTCCAAGCAAAACGTGCATGCAGGTAACGGAAAAGGAAAAAATAAAGGAATGTAGCAACACATACATCCCCTGGAGGTTCAGCAAAAGCTTCACGACGCCATCCAGTCCATTGTAAGCCGCCCAATGCAGAGGAATCCCACCAATAATTAATGCATCAATATAAACTCCATTTGAGAGTAAGACTTTTACTATGTCACGTATGAAGGGAAAAAAAAGTAGGCTACGCTAGCATCACTACCGTATGCACCCAAGATACTTGCGAGTAGAAGATCATAGATCATTACCACTAGACGCGCCGCGCCTCCACGGAGTCCACACGTACGGGGATGGAACGCCGGGCGTCGGTGTGCTAGCACCGCACGCACGGCATGGGCGGCGGCCGAGAGAGGAGGCGGCGGCGGCTAGGGTGGTGGCGCAGCTATCAGGTCGTCTTGCCCCCTAGCCCCTCCCTCGTATATATAGGGCATACTAATGGGCTTCTATCTCATAGGCCCATTAGTAACTCTAATCTCTCTTGGATCAATATCCTCTTGGCCTTTAAACCGTATTGTGACGATGGGCTCTTGGGCATATCACCAACAATCTCCCACTTGCACTAGAGACAATCATACGTGCAAGCTTTCCAACATTTCAAACCCCTTAAGTGTGTGACCCGTTAGGTTCATGTGTAGATGGTCGTGAACGGAAACCATTTCCGAATCACAAGTCAATAGCGGCACCTAGCAAGTCATAGTGACTCACATATACACATAAAGACTAAATCGTCCGAACCTTAGATATACTCATACACCGAATACACATAAAGATTAATGCTCTCCTCTACTGTCTTTAGCATCCCATGCAACTCACTCAGTGTTTTATCCAAGCCATTCATCTGAAAGTTCAAGATAAAAGGCTCATAACTCGCCGGGAGCGACTGGAGAATAACATCGGTAGCCAAGTCATGGTGAAGTTCAGAACCAAGTCTATCCAAAGTCTCAATGTAACCAATCATTTTGATCACATGAGGACTGACCGGGCTACCTTATGGCAGCTTGCACGCAAACAAGGACTTTGAGATATTGAACCTCTGAGTCTTGGCTTGGTTCTGAAACATCCCACGCAGCCCCTCGATCATGGTGTGAGCATCTGTATGCTCATACTGCTTCTGCAGATCAGGGGACATGGTGGCGAGCATCAGACAGCTGGCATCAAGTGAGTCATTGCAGTGCTTCTCATAAGCTCTGCGATCAGCAGCATTTACATTGTTAAGGAGATCATCAGGATATGGCTGCTCAAGAACATACTCCTTTTTCTCTTGCCTAAGAACAATTCTCAGGTTGCGGTACCAATCAATAAAGTTTGTTCCATTTAACTTTTATTTCTCAAGAATAGAACGCAATCTTCTGGATACCCACGCGCCATACCCACGCGCCATACGCTGCAGCATCCTTTCAAGGGCTGGATCATCAAGCAGGCAGACCCGGTTACGGTTGTTGTAGGAGCACATCTGTTCGTAGTGCAGGTGCTTGGAGCTCAGGAACTTTTTGGCCTCCTCCTTGAGATCCGCAGGTAGGCTCACCTGCTCAAGGAGCGCCGGTTTCTCGACGATCTGACAAGCCGTTCCCCGACCAAGGATCTTAGTGACCCTCCTGTACTTCTTGTTGAGGTCGTGGAACTTGTCCTCACACTGCTGTGGTGACACAGGGAAGCCCCTCTTGGTCATGGCCGTGGAGACCAGCCTCCACTTGCCCAACCTCCTCACCCCGGTGAAGCTGATGCTGATGCTGCCGAGGTTGGCGTCGATGTCGTCGTCAACATAGGACACGATCGAGACGAGCAGCTTGACCATGACGCTGTCCCACTTGACCCGGCACCACTGGGAGGCCGGGGCCGCTGCTGCCTTGCCACGGCAGTTCAGCAAGGCTGGCTTGACTCCATTCCCGAGCTCCTCTTGCATCTTGTTGGTGGTGGGGGCAACGAACGTGGCCTGGTGAACCTGAACCACCTGGGCCTGAGCGGTGAAGCCGAAATGCTGCCCCAGATCGACAGGGGCTCCAGTCACGATCGGGACAGGCGGTGGCAGATTACCCTCCATCTCGGACGAGAAGATGCGCACGCGAGTGTCCTAGCCTGAGCACCTGCAGTTGCATCACGGAAACCAGATCAGCACATTAGAGATTACATATCCTCGAAATCAAGAAGAAAACGAACCGCAGGCCGGGGGTTTTACGGAGATCTAACAGTCGCAGCACTCGCAGCCGGGAAAATGATGCAAACTCGTGAGGAATCGCAGCAGCAAGCGGAAAGTAATCCAAGTCTTGAGTCAGTTTCAGGCAAGACATGAGAATAGAGAGGGGTAGTGGGACCATTTTTATAGACTAAATTTTAAATGGTTTGGATACATTGTCATAACTCATGCAACAATTACAATACAGTCTGGGTCCAATATCTAAGACTAGGAAACTATGTAATAAATGTTGTAGACCTATCTCCATAGGTACAATGCATGAACAATTAATAATATAGAAGATGGATTTGATATCGAAACATAAAAAGTTGCATAAATGCTTGGGATCAATCAACAATACAGCAAAGGAATACATCTTGGACTAGATATACAAATCTTGGAAATTATATAAATGCTGTAGATTGAGTGTTGTAGCACATGCAATAGTTATTAAGATACAACTTAGGCCAGATATCTCTACCTAATATATTACAATATGAGTTTCTTGCGACCGTCATTTTATTTTACAAAAAAAACCCCTCACTTGTATTTAGATCAACCCGTGGTCCTGTTGTCCTCTCCTAACCTAGATCATGTATATTATTCAAATAGTCCATAGCTTGAAAATGACATGCTAATTCATACTCTCGTCAATACATCAATAACTAACGATATTGTCCATCGTCGTATCTTGTCGTGGCGTAGTAAGACTTATTAATTGGCTCAAGAATAATCCACGTTAGTGATCGAAAGGCCAGGAGGGTACGGTTCTTATGGTCTGCGCAATTGGGGGTCAAGTGGCATTGGACCTTGGCTCGATGAGCCACCACCTCTGATTGGAGTCTAATGCTGTTTCGACATTTCCATGTTTAAGAAAGAAATTTATCTTTTAAAGTACATTATATCTCTAATTTCATGTATTTATTGTCCCAAACACATTATTTGTGCATTATTTTTTGAAACACATTATATTTTAAACACATTGTTTCTACATTATTTTTTGAAATGAATTATTTTCATCAAAAAGACTAGTTATACATTAAACATTTTTGTAACTTTAATATTTATTTTTCTAACAATAACCAAAAACTAAAAATAATATTATGTTTTTTGTAACAATATTATATATTATATATATCTAACAATAATAAAAACAACATTAATCAAAATCTTATATGTAGGAAGAAAGGGATGAATGTGAGTAAGATGTGGTGTGCCATCAGCATCGATGAGCAGGCAGCGGCTGCATCCTGGAGAGCGGTGCACGATGTCGGGGCCGGCTGTGGCATGGGATTGGCAGTCGCAATGGCTAGAGCAACAGGGCACAGGGCTGTACGAGTAGCTGGTAGTGCCGCGGCAGCACAAGGCAGACAGGGCGCCAAAAGATCATGGTGCAGACACAGCGCGCATTGCGGCAGTGCACTGATGAAAAACAGCAGCCAGCCAAAGTTGATGACGATAAGGCCAATGATTCGGGCGAATATAACACGGTGGAAAAGTTTTTTAGGGATAGACTAGAATATCAGATACCGCTTACCTTCCTCCTTGATGCATGCCAAGGAGAAGAGCCAGTGAAATTTCGTAGCTCAGCACAACACAACTTTCTAGATAGACCGAAGAAAAATGAAGAATGAGATCTTATGATTTTCGCATGTATGTTTCCTGGATGTCTCCAGGGCCTCTTTTAGAGAAGGCAGCCCTCTTCTAGCCGCTTCAACCATAAAGACGTTGTGGGACCGGGATCCTCGAGACTACTTATGGATGGGCCTAAACTACTCTACTCGAGTGGGCCTGGCTCGACTACATAAAAGACGGCTATGCAAGATGACGTATTAGCCTAGAAGAACTAGTTGGATACTAATAGGAGACCTTCTCAATTACCATATTTTTTGATCGCAGTCAGCAGGTAAACCCCTACCTATTTTTTTATATTTTTTATTCCAAATCCAGTTAATTCGCTCCCACCAGAAGTCGAACCTGGATCTGGTGGGTGCTACTCAAGTGCTCTACCAACTAGACTAGAGGCCCTGTCACTTCTCAATTACCATATTGTACTTCTCCTTGTTGTAGCTGACTAAAATCATGTAACCGACTTGTAACTCTGCTCCCTAAATATATAAGGTGCAGCAAGGACACCTCCAAAACAACATACAATCATACGCAAGGAAATATAAACACAAGACATAGGGTATTACACACAATGCGTCGTTGTCTCGCGTACAGCATGGCTCCCAAGAACTCAGTGAGACCTCGACAACTCAATACTTTGAGATACCCTAGACAGGTACTCGTTTGAAAAACACCAACATCTGGCGCCCACTGTGGGGCAACTCGCCGCAAGATCACCAACAGGGGCGATGGGATCAACCAACTTCAATATCTGCGACATCGAGAAAGGCACGACCTTTGTGTTCGACGCATGGACTTTTGATGAGAACACCATGTCTCAGTAACTGTGACCAAACATTTAGTCTCGCGTAAGTGTTTCCCTTGAATGGAAAACATTGCTTTAACCCACCTTCTAAGAAGCAACGAGTATTTGGACACAGGCAGCCCGGTACAATTTGTTACATAAATGTACTCTTTGATTTACACCATCAACGTGTTCTTCCTATTGCCTACTTCACAGGATCTCCTTGCATAGGATAGGTTACATTTATGATGTAACATACTCAAATGGACCTCATACCGATGTCCTTAGACACCATAGAAATCACATTCCTTTGTAAAAGGGTTTTGCCGGATTCTCTTCGGATAGCACATAGCTCACATCTATTAATCCGGAGTTTCTCATTCTTTCGGCAGATTTAAGCCTCCACTTAATAAGTCTGTTGGAGTTGAAATTATCCTTTGTATTCATTACTTGAGCTATCATTGATTTTTTACCCCAATACACTAGGATGGCTGGTACCACTTCTCCAGCAAAGCAAGTCCATCAACGGCTCTCTCAGCCATTTAGCCTCATGGCAGTCTCTTGTACTAGAAGTTTCCCTACAGTGTTGATTTTGTCAAGACCCGCTAGAGTATATACACAATCACTAGTAACTTCTGTTTCATCCGCATATATATGAGAAGTGGATATTAGGAAAGGGAATTAAGTGCAAGGCTGTACTTAAAAAGCTTTTATTTTATTCATACCTTTGCTTAATTAGTTTAAATTCAGACAAGCTCATGGCCGATGGATGCAAAATCCTGTACACTTTTATCATTTCAAAAATTTATTTTTATCTGACATAGGCTGCAGATTTGTTCCTGATGCATATATTTTAATTAAACATTTTTCTTAATTAAGATAATCATCATCAGATTAGCTTACACTACCAAATTAAATCTCCATGAATACAAAGTTACATGAAAGTAGCTATAGTTAATTATTGATATGTCATGTATGCATCCAGGATATATTATGTTGTTGGTGATATGCCCAAGAGTCCATCATCACAATACGGTTTAAAGGCCCAAGAGGATATTGATCCAAGAGGGATTATGGTTACTAATGGGCCTTTGAGATAGAAGCCCATTAGTACGCCCTATATATACGAGGGAGGGGCTAGGGGGCAAGACGACCTGATAGCCGCGCCACCACCCTAGCTGCCGCCTCCACCTCTCTCTCGGCCGTCGCCCTTGTCGTGCGTGCGGTGCTAGCACACCGATGCCCGGCGTTCCATCCCCGTATGTGTGGACTCCGTGGAGGCGCTGCTGCGACTGCTGCGCTGATCGGCTGCTGGGATCAAGGATGAGGAGCTCGGTTCGTGGGACATGATCGACTACTTTCTCTATATCGACGCGCGACTTCTTCCGCTACGTTGCGCGTCTAGTGGTAACGATCTATGATCTTCTACTCGCAAGTATCTTGGGTGCATACGCTAGTGATGCTAGCGTAGCCTACCTGTTTCCCTTCAGTGGTCCAGAGCCATCTTGCGTAGTTTTTGGTCTGGATCATTAGCATTTGGTGATATGTTGTTGTAGTAGATTGGATCTATTACTTTTGCACGGTTTCATTAGATGAATTGGTCATAAGGGGTTAAAACTGGAGCGAGTTGATTGCGCGGCATGTGACCAAAAAGATTAGTTCGTGTTCTTTCTCTGTTGTACATACGACATATCCCTACCAGCTGGAATCACCATCAGGGACTGACTGTGTGCATAGTCAGCTGATTGAACCAACAGATCGAGGTCATGTGTACATGCAGTCTTCTCAAGTGCAAAGGTTGCACGGTCAATGTGATTGACCTAGTGAAAATTGAGGCATTATGAATGGCTCGGATTTGTGGTGATGCGATCACTCCGATGAGATTTTCATAAGGATTCCATAGATGCGATCTGTGTAATTTCGTGAGGTTTCTCGCTATAGCGGCTTCCTAAGCGCTACTTTGGTAGAACACGTCGTACACCTAACTTGTTTTTGCAAGGTATGATGTGAATGGTATGGCCTCAATGTCATGTGATGATATATGTGATGATTTGTGCGGCCTGCGTGTCGCAAGTTAACACAACCGGGTTGAGGTTGCACCATTATTGTATAACGACCTGCGTGTCGACTTGTGTTGCTTGAATCCTCATGTAATTATTTCACTAGCTATTACATGTAGTAGCTTAGTATCTTTTCATGGAGGCTTCAATCATGATGGCGATGATGATCACCACAAGACAGGATGGATGGCAATGGAGGTCACATTGGAGCCATGGCGATGGAGCCCATTGTGATGCAAGAGGCCATACTATTCACAATATAATATGATTATATGCCTGTGATGTTTATTTTCCTGTCATATTATTCTGTCATGCTTTTACATATGGTGGATGTTTTAATCATGATAGAATAGCTTCCCCTGAAAAAAGTTGAGTTTTTTGTATGCCTTTTACCAATAGCTGCACCTATAAACTTTAATCGTTGTGTGGTATGTTTACCAAAGTAGAGTACCCTCAGCTATCTCTTTTGTATAGGGTGGATGCCGGACATTCACAAGCATAGTATTGGTTTACTCAGCAAAGCTATCAAAATAGTTTTGGGCTTTAAGGCATAGGGTTGGGGCCAGGGCATTGGATGCCACCCAACAAACAAGAGTCGTATAGAGATATGATTAGCAAATTGTTGCTTACCTGTATCACTACTTTTCTAGACATGATGCTTAAGCTCACTAGAATTTTAGTGATTATGGATCTTGAACCACTATATGTCATTAAAGGGAAGATGACTTAGATATAGTTGGTTGTCTTTTGTTAAATCAGTTAATGAAAGTCTTTACATAGACTTAGTGCTGAAATCTTGCCTTAGTTTAATGTTGTAGATCATGTCTGCCAGTAACAATTCCGTTTTCAACTTGCGTTCTATTCTTGAGAAATAAAAGTTAAATGGAACAAACTTTATTGATTGGTACCGCAACCCGAGAATTGTTCTTAGGCAAGAGAAAAAGGAGTATGTTCTTGAGCAGCCATATCCTGATGATCTCCTTAACAATGTAAATGCTGCTGATCGCAGAGCTTATGAGAAGCACTGCAATGACTCACTTGATGCCAGCTGTCTGATGCTCGCCACCATGTCCCCTGATCTGCAGAAGCAGTATGAGCATACAGATGCTCACACCATGATCGAGGGGCTGCGTGGGATGTTTCAGAACCAAGCCAGGACTCAGAGGTTCAATATCTCAAAGTCCTTGTTTGTGTGCAAGCTGCCATAAGGTAGCCCGGTCAGTCCTCATGTGATCAAAATGATTGGTTACATTGAGACTTTGGACAGACTTGGTTCTGAACTTCACCATGACCTGGCTACCGATGTTATTCTCCAGTCGCTCCCGGCGAGTTATGAGCCTTTTATCTTGAACTTTCAGATGAATGGCTTGGATAAAACACTGAGTGAGTTGCATGGGATGCTAAAGACAGCAGAGGAGAGCATTAATCTTTATGTGTATTCGGTGTATGAGTATATCTAAGGTTCGGACGATATAGTCTTTATGTGTATATGTGAGTCACTATGCCTTGCTAGGTGCCGCTATTGACTTGTGATTCGGAAATGGTTTCCGTTCACGACCATCTACACATGAACCTAACGGGTCACACACTTAAGGGGTTTGAAATGTTGGAAAGCTTGCACGTATGATTGTCTCTAGTGCAAGTGGGAGATTGTTGGTGATATGCCCAAGAGCCCATCGTCACAATACGGTTTAAAGGCCCAAGAGGATATTGATCCAAGAGAGATTAGAGTTACTAATGGGCCCATGAGATAGAAGCCCATTAGTACGCCCTATATATACGAGGGAGGGGCTAGGGGGCAAGACGACCTGATAGCTGCGCCACCACCCTAGCCGCCGCCTCCTCCTCTCTCGGCCGCCGCCCTTGCCGTGCGTGTGGTGCTAGCACACCGATGCCCGGCGTTCCATCCCCGTACGTGTGGACTCCGTGGAGGCGCTGCGCGTCTAGTGGTAATGATCTATGATCTTCTACTCGCAAGTATCTTGGGTGCATACGGTAGTGATGCTAGCGTAGCCTACTTTTTTTTCCCTTCATACATGACATAGTAAAAGTCTTACTCTCAAATGGAATTTATATTGATGCGTTAATTATTGGTGGGATTCCTCTGCATTGTGCGGCTTACAATGGACTGGATGGCGTCGTGAAGCTTTTGCTGAACCTCTAGGGGATGTATGTGTTGCTACATTCCTTTATTTTTTCCTTTTCCGTTACCTGCATGCACATTTTGCTTGGAACAGTATAATTGGCAATGCAAGTAATTGTTTATATGTCATGTATGCATCCAGGACTGCGTGAAATAGTAGAAGTCTTACTCTCAAAAGGAGTTTATATTGATGCGTTAACTATTGGTGGAATTGCTCTGCATTGTGCTGCTTACAATGGACTGGATGGCTTGGTGAAGCTTTCTTTTGTGTTGAACCACCAGGCGGATGTATGTGTTGCTATATTCCTTTTATTTCTCTCCATTTTGCTTGAAACAGTATAATTGGCAAGGCAAGTAATTTGGTCGACGGCAAAATCTAAAGCGAGAGACCTCTCGTTTTAGGCCTAACCGAAGAGCCTCCTTGTTTAGGAAATGTGTGGTATGGAAGTAAATCATCGGTTGAACCTTTTTTGCAGAAAATGGAAAGAACAATAAGGAAGAACAGGAAGTAACAAAAATGACGGGCAGCGCTCCGTCGATGTTCAGGTTTGGGATTTGGGGTTCTGGGTTACTAGGGGTGCCGGCAATAGAGGAAGCTTCAGGGCAGCTAGCCAGACCGGCAGTGGTGGTGGTCAAGACGGCGGGAGGAGCGGAGGCGCCGCCAGAGCCGGGCGGTGGACCCCGGTTGGGCGGTGGAGGCGGCAGGGGGCGTGAAGCTTCAATCAATTAGCGTCGATGGTGGTGGTGGGCGGCGGAGGAGGCGGCGTTGTGCCGCCGGAGCAGGGTGGTGGGTGCGAGCGGAGCGGCGGGGTAGGTCTAGCGGACTTGGACAAGACGCCGGAAGGAAGAAGATGCCGATAAGAAACGTAACACCGGAAGATATCAGTGTTGGTCGGTGGTGGAGGATGGTGGTGGAGGTGATGCCGGAGCCAGGGCTGGCGTGGGCGGAGGGGGAGGGGGCGAGAACGGCGCGGTGCCCCTCACGGTGCTCTCGTGCAGCGCTGCCTAAGGGGAGACCCCTCTCCCCATAGTAGGGTCCTTCATAAAAGCCTCACTATTTTTTTTCCTATGGGCGGATGAAAAGTTCACCACTTCACTGTAGAGGTTCAGAGGTGGTGGATGTGGCGAGCCAACTCTAGAAATCAACATGATTACTAGAAGCAAAGTTGAACAACGTCCACGGTAGAAAATAGATTATACAGGGCCAGGCCATATTCTGGTCTATCCCTACAAAACCTGCTATTTCTACTGTGTTATATTTACCTAAGTTGGCAACCTGCTGTTTTTCCTCGGTGCATTGCCATAAAATGCCACGCGCCGGGTCCGCACCATTATCTTTGGGTGCACTATCCGCCTCATGCTGCTGCTGCACACAACCGGCGGCTCGTACAGCCATGTGACCTGTTGCTCCAGCCATGGCGCCTGCCAATCCCCGTTCCACAGCTGCACCCACCGTCACCCCGACGTCGTGCGACCCTCTAGGATGCAGCCGCTGCCTGCTCATCGATGCTGATGGCACACCAAAAAATAATGCACAAATAATCTGTTTGGGACAATAAATACTTGAAATTAGAGATATAATGTACTTTAAAAGATAAATTTCTTTCTTAAACATAGAAATGTCGAAACAGCATTAGACTCCAATCAGAGGTGGTGGCTCATCGAGCCAAGGTCCAATGCCACTCGACCCCCAATTGCGCAGACCATAGGAACCGTACCCTCCTGGCCTTTCGATCACTAACGTGGATCATTCTTGAGCCAATTAATAAGTCTTACTATGCCACGACAAGATACGACAATGGACAATATCGTTAGTTATTGATGTATTGACGAGAGTATGAATTAGCATGTCATTTTCAAGCTATGGACTATTTTGAATAATATACATGATCTAGGTTAGGAGAGGACAACAGGACCACGGGTTGATCTAAATACAAGTGAGGGATTTTTTTGTAAAATAAAGTGACGGACGCAAGAAACTCATATTGTAATATATTAGGTAGAGATATCTAGCCTAAGTTGTATCTTAATAACTATTGCATGTGCTACAACACTCAATCTACAGCATTTATATAATTTCCAAGATTTGTATATCTAGTCCAAGATGTATTCCTTTGCTGTATTGTTGATTGATCCCAAGCATTTATGCAACTTTTTATGTTTCGATATCAAATCCATCTTCTATATTATTAATTGTTCATGCATTGTACCTATGGAGATAGGTCTACAACATTTATTACATAGTTTCCTAGTCTTAGATATTGGACCCAGACTGTATTGTAATTGTTGCATGAGTTATGACAATGTATCCAAACCATTTAAAATTTAGTCTATAAAAATGGTCCCACTACCCCTCTCTATTCTCATGTCTTGCCTCAAACTGACTCAAGACTTGGATTACTTTCGGCTTGCTGCTGTGATTCCTCACGAGTTTGCATCATTTTCCCGGCTGCGAGTGCTGCGACTGTTAGATCTCCGTAAAACCCCCGGCCTGCTGTTCATTTTCTTCTTGATTTCGAGGATATGTAATCTCTAATGTGCTGATCTGGTTTCCGTGATGCAACTGCAGGTGCTCAGGCTAGGACACTCGCGTGCGCATCTTCTCGTCCGAGATGGAGGGCAATCTGCCACCGCCTGTCCCGATCATGACTGGAGCCCCCGTCAATCTGGGGCAGCATTTCGGCTTCACCGCTCAGGCCCAGGTGGTTCAGGTTCACCAGGCCACGTTCGTTGCCCCCACCGCCAACAAGATGCAGGAGGAGCTCGGGAATGGAGTCAAGCCAGCCTTGCTGAACTGCCGTGGCAAGGCAGCAGCAGCCCCGGCCTCCCAGTGGCGCCGGGTCAAGTGGGACAGCGTCATGGTCAAGCTGCTCGTCTCGATCGTGTCCTATGTTGACGACGACATCGACGCGAACCTCGGCAGCATCAGCATCAGCATCACCGGGGTGAGGAGGTTGGGCAAGTGGAAGCTGGTCTCCACGGCCATGACCAAGAGGGGCTTCCCTGTGTCACCACAGCAGTGTGAGGACAAGTTCCACGACCTCAACAAGAAGTACAGGAGGGTCACTAAGATCCTTGGTCGGGGAACGGCTTGTCAGATCGTCGAGAAACCGGTGCTCCTTGAGCAGGTGAGCCTACCTGCGGATCTCAAGGAGGAGGCCAAAAAGTTCCTGAGCTCCACGCACCTGCACTACGAACAGATGTGCTCCTACAACAACCGTAACCGGGTCTGCCTGCTTGATGATCCAGCCCTTGAAAGGATGCTGCAGCGTATGGCGCGTGGGTATCCAGATGAAGAGGATGGCAAGGCGAAGGAGGGAGATGAGTTAAATGATGATCTGAAGGCTAACTTCCATGATGATGTGGAGGACGAGATCACTAATAATGATCTGGATGCTAGTGCTGAAGATCATCGTGATCAAATAGTTCATGGCAACAAGAAGCCCAGGCATGATGGTGAGGAGGGACCTTTTGGGTTGTTTCATGCAACACAAGGTGCTGCTATTGACATGACTGACATGTTCTCTGAGGGATCTGGTGGTACAGCAGCTGATGAGAAGAATCCAAGTGGTGTGACTGCAATTCAAATTGAGGGTGAACGTTCCAAGATAAAAGGAAAGGAGCTGAAAATCAGGCAGAACCACCATTTGAAGTGGCTGAAGTCCATCAAGGAGGAGGACAGGGAACTGCTGAAGATGAGGCTGGAGAATGAAAAGATGGAACTGGAAAATAAGCGGCTGGAGCTGGAGCTGAAGCTTAAGGAAACTGAGATGGGCATCAAACCAACGAGTGTTTAGTGATCACAAGATGGAAATGGTAGAACTACATGCTCTAGAGTTGCTGGTTATCCTTTTGTTTATTGCAAATCAATGTTATCAGTGTTTTGCGTCGATTGAACTATGTATCGGTTAAGTTAATGACTCTTTCTGTGTTTGTGTTATCATTGCATATGTTATCTTTATAACTCTGTGATGCTTGGTTGAACTATATATGTTTTACTGTGTTACCTGTTCTGTTTGCTCTTTTGCCATTACTTCGTCATACTGCTTCTATGGGATAAGATGTCGAGGCGTTTTCTCTGCATTTTTTTAGTATAACTGTTATATCAATGTCAACCAAGGGTTTGTATCTTCATGATTTCCTGGTTGCTTTGGATGGCTCACTGTAAAGTTTCAGAAATGTTTTCACTCATGTTTAGGATAGCTCAGCTGGACTCATGTACATATTGCATGCCATATCGACCATCTTTTAAGATTAATACTAGTGTACTACTGTACTAGCAACTATTGAACTTCTTTTGTTTGGCAATTGGTAGGGGACAAGCCTACGAACTCATGTTATACACCTCTGTTTATATTTTGATCTGATGCTTTGCTGATGCATGAAGTCTCCACTTTGAATGTTATTAGGTGGCTGTTTATATTAGGCTCATCAACATTCCATGATTCAAACAATTGGATCATGTTTAATGCTTTAGGGACCACTAACCAGTTGTAAATTCCGTACCACTCATGTCACAGTTCCAGCACAACTGACTGTGAAACAAACAGTTGAGCCTCAGGACACAAATTAGTATATTACAAATAAACTTGAAACAATTACAGAAGCATACATTCGCAAGTTCAGGCTTGGGCTGAGTTTCTATTGACCGTGCAAAACCCAGCAGGTTCAAATAGCGTGGTTCCCCTGCAAGTCCTCACTTGCTCTCAACCAATTTTCAGCCAGGAATTGATACAAAATGCCTCAGATTTTCTCAGGAACCTGCTGACACTAGCTAAACTACATCTAATAATGGTTGCCAAAACCATTTGCCTCTTTCATATACATAGACTTCAGTTCACACTTTAGATATGGCCTACTAACAAAAGAAGGAAGCTCCAACTTTTCTTTTCTTTCGTACTGCGGGATAGCTTCAAGGATTCCAGGGCCTGCCTGCACAGTACAAACAAATCTATAAGCATTTTATTTCTGGCTTCTATTGTAGAACATGCCAGACAAAATTTAAAAGACGTGGAACCTGCAATACAATTTCATAGCTATTATGTTTCACCTTAGCCTATTTTGTCATGATCCGGTGGATCTCATGGAGACGGTGGAGGTGACGGAGGCTTGTTGGTAGCCGCAGGTGTACCGGGTATGACGACGTCTGCCTTGCTCCATAGAATGATGCAGTGAGAACACTGACCGAGTTTTGTTTCTCCGTCACCTCCGGGGATGTCAAGTTCCAAGTCTTCCCAGTTGGTGACGACTTGCTCCACCTCAACAGGTACGTAACCATGTGGAATGTCATTGCAGTGCCATTTTTGCCCTTCTTCCACACGCTTGGTCATACCGTATGCGACCTGATAATTTAGTAGTCACAAAGAAAGTTAGTAAACGAATGGTATTTACGGTGAAATGTATGCAGTGCGAACTAAGGTCGCATACGTACCACCACAGCTAAGTTCTTCTGCCTGACGACAAGCTCGCACGCGGTCCATTGAGTTATTTCATCCACGGGGTAACGGACCGCTTCGGCGGCCTGTGTGGAAGCGTGACTGCTTTGATATTGTTGTGGAGGGCTAATAAGGGCCGCATCTTAGAGAGGTGCATGCTCTGTGGAACCAGTCCCGCCTGCGGCTTGTTGGACAGGTGCATGCTCTGTGGAACCGGTCTCGCCTGTGGCTTGTTGTATCTGCAGCCATGCTACCTTCATCCGTCGCTCCATCTCTGACTCCATTTCTTGGAGCTTTGAGCCCTGGGCGGCAACCGTTTGCTCTAGGTCCCTCACCCTCTGCTCATATTCGGCCTTCTTCCTCGAACGGCTCCTATAGGTGGCGGCGTGCTCTTGGAAACCTTTCTTCCATGAGATGCTTGTGCCTACGCCGCGCGTCCGTCCAGGATGCTCCTTGTTCCCTAAGGCATAGGTTAGCTCACCTCTGTCTCTATCAGCAACAAATTCTCCCCTCTCAGATGCCCTGAGGATATCGAGGAGACGCTGAGCTAGTTCTCGCAAGTCCTTGGGAAAAACTAAGGAGCCGTCGATTGGGCTTAGGGTGCCTCCATGACCATAGTACCAATGCTTGGTCCTTGTGGGCCAGTCATGTGTCGCTGGAGTGATGCCTCTAGCATATAGATCTTCTTCCATCTTCTCCCATTTAGCGATGCTTGCCTTGTAACCTCCCGAACCCATCTTATGAGAGTACTTCTTATTTGCGGCGTTTCCAGCGTTTCTAGCGCTAGCCGTTGCACCCTCTTCGGAGGTTTTGTACTCAAGGAATGCTTCCCACTCGTCATCAGTGATCTTCTTATACTTCTCAGGATCCGGGGCCTCTCCGGTTTTGAGAAATTATGAGTACAACTTCTTCTTGAAATCCTGAAACAGAACTGTCATCTTCTTCATTGTCCAATTCCTCAGTTCTGCTTCATGAGTGCTAGGCCAGTCGAATATTGCCTTTAATTCCCTCCATAGCATCTCCTTCTCTGTATCGGGGAGCACGTACTCCTCAGTGGGGTCCGTGGACTTCCATTTTCAGATACTAATGGGCACATTGTCCCGTACAATTACCCCGCACTGAGATACAAATTTCTTGGCCACTTTTGGGGGCTCAACTGGCTCCCCGTCATCCTCCACTCGAGTGATGTAAAACTTGACATCCTTCAGCTTCTTCGTGGTCGATCGTTTTGATTTCTTAGCTCGACTTGTAGAAGCAGAGGCGGCCTACACAAATTACATATATACGAGATGATATAGAGATGGTATACATAATTGACATGTACAGTACAAATTTATGTTATCTATATACACACCTGACTAGACGAGGGTTCGTTACCGGCCCCTTCAATAGTGCTGCCCTGGACACGTTCGCCCTGGACATTGGCGGCCCCTTCAACATTTTCGGCCCTTGCAACATTGTCACCCTGGATATTGTCGTCCCTTCCAATGATCCCCAACACATCATCCATGGACATTGGTTGGATTACAATATTAAAAAATTGATTCGCAAAGAACGTGTCGTTGTCCTCTTGCATGGGTGGGACGGGGTTGTTGTTGTCCTCTTGCATGGATGGGACGGGGTTGTTGTTGTCTGACATCTATAGAATTAAAAATAATTGATAAGAAATATAAACAAAGCATACATATTCCCAATATTTCTAACATTTTCGCTAAGGGGGTCGGTGCGTGAAAAACGGATTCGCCAAGGGGTTCGGGTGCGCGGTGTGAATTGATTCGCTAAGGGTTCGGGTACTCGACGCGAAGTGGTTTGTTAAGGGTTCGGGTGCGTGACGCGAACGGGTTCGCTAAGGGGGTCGGTGCGCGAAAAACGGATTCGCTAAGGGGTTCGGGTGCGCGGTGGGTTCGGGTACGCGATAGAATTTCCGATAATAAACATTTTCGATAGTATACATTATACAAACATATAACATTTCCAATATACATTTAAATGAAGCACATATATTTCTAATATACATAGATTTTCCAATATACATTTAAATGAAGCACATATATTTCTAATATACATAGAATTTCCAATATATATTTAAATGAAGCATATATACATTTAAATGAAGCATAGAATTTCCGATATAAAATTTCCAATATACATTTAAATGTAAATATTTCAATACAATGCATTTCAATAAAATAAATTTCCAATACATATAAAGCATATATATTTCTAATATTTCCAATACAACGCATTTCCAATAAAATAAATTTCTAATATTTTCTAATATTTTCAATACATATGAAGCATATATATTTCTAATATTTCAATACAATGCATTTCCAATGTATGGGTTAGCGAACGCGTTCGCTAACCAAATGCGCATGGCCGAACACGATCGCTAAGCAAATGTGCATGGCGTTCGGCCATGCAACGGGTACCTGCACACACAAACACGTACACACGGCACGAAGGCCGGCTCACAAACATGCACGCACGGCACGAAGGCCGGCTTCACAGAGGGCTCACCGTGACGGGCGGCGGGCGACAGCGGCGCGGGGACGAGTGGCAGCGGCGGCGAGGGGACGAGGAGCGCGCGGCGCCAGCGCGGGGACGACGGGCGGCGCGGAGACGAGGGGCGCCGGCGCGGGGACGACGGGCGCGGGGATGACGAGCGGCGGCGGCGTGGGCGCGGGGACCACGGGTGGCGGCGGCGTGGGCGCGGGGACGACGGGCGTGGGGACAACGACGGCGGCGGGGACCACGGGTTGCGGCGGCGTGGGCGCGGGGACCACGGTTGACCACGGCCGGGAGCTGGGACGACGATGGGCGGCGGCGTCGGCGCGGCCGGGGACGACGCGGCTGAGGAGACGAGGGGGCGCGCGGCGGCGGTGGCGGTTTCGATCTGTGAGATGAGGGCGAAGTGAGGGAGGGGAGAGAAGTCCCCGGCCTCTATAGGTCCCCCGTCTTTAGCACCGGGTGCAGCCACGACCCGGTGCTAAAGGCTCTTTAGCACCGGGTCTGTACAGCACCCGGTGCTAAAGGCCCCCCCTTTAGCACCGGGTCTTCCCACCACCCGGTGCTAAAGGCCCTTTAGCACCGGGTTTTCTACAGCTGGTGCTAAAGGCCGTAACTGGCGCCAAACGAAAATTTGTGGGGGCCTTTAGCACCGGGTGCAGCCACGACCCGGTGCTAAAGGCCCTTTAGCACCAGGTCTATACAGCACCCGGTGCTAAAGCCCCCCGCCCCCCTTTAGCACCGGGTCTTCTACAGCCGGTGCTAAAGGCCGTAACTGGCGCCAAACGAAAATTGGGGGCCTTTAGCACCGGATTTTAGATCAACCCGGTGCTAAAGGCCCCAAATTTTCGTTTGGCGCTAGTTTCCAAACCGGCCTTTAGCACCGGTGGCTACTATTTGGGAATCTTATAAATATAGTTTTTAATATATAGTTATTAATACTTGTTTTAATTCAGTTATTAATACCTATTAAAAATATATATTAAATAAGAAAATCTTATAAATTACTAGAAAATCAGTATAAAATGCTAGAAAATCTTATAAATTAATAGAAAATCTTATAAATTACTAGAAAATCTTATAAATTACTAGAAAATCTTATAAATTACTAGAAAATCAATATAAAATGCTAGAAAATCTTATAAATTAATAGAAAATCTTATAAATTAATAGAAAATCTTATAAATTACTAGAAAATCTTATAAATTACTAGAAAATCTTATAAATTACTAGAAAATCTTATAAATTACTAGAAAATCAATATAAAATGCTAGAAAATCTTATAAATTAATAGAAAATCTTATAAATTAATAGAAAATCTTATAAATTACTAGAAAATCTTATAAATTACTAGAAAATCTTATAAATTACTAGAAAATCAATATAAAATGCTAGAATTAATAAAAACAATCTTAGAAATCAATAGAAAATCTTAGAACATAGGTGGAACATAAATGCAAATATAGTCATTACATGGCATCATCGTTTACTCGGACACTAATAAACTTCCTCTTTACAAATGTTCCTTGATTGTGATCACGCCGTAGATACGGTGTCTCCTCCGCCGCTAACAGGATGCTTAGGTCATCAGCCACTGAGAATGGAGGCCGGCCATCGAGCATATCATAATCTTCATCCGTCTTGTCCTCAACTCCTACGATTTTTCTCTTTCCAGGAAGAACTATATGACGCTTTGGCTCGTCTTGTGATGGGTCCAATTGCTTACCCCCACCTTTCTTATACGCCCCTTTCTTCGGTCTGCTAGCCATGTCCTTCACATAAAAAAGTTGTGTGACAGCTTTGGCCAGGACGAACGGTTCGTCTAGAAAGCCAATCTTCTTTAGGTCCACTAACGTCATTCCATAGTCCGCTTCAACTTTAACACCTCCTCCAGTCAGCTTCACCCATTGGCACTTGAACAGTGGGATCTTCAAAGGTCCGTACTCTAGTTCCCATATGTCCTCTATGATTCCATAGTATGAGTTTGTATTGCCATTGGTGTCTGTCGCGTCGATCCAGACACCACTGTTTTGGTTGGTGCTTTTCTTGTCCTGGGCTCTTGTGTAAAATGTATACCCATTGATGTCGTATCCTTGGAATGTCAAGATCGTGCTCGATGGACCTCTAGCTACAAAAGCTAGCTGCGCATCAATGCCCTCGACACCCATAAGACGTCTTCGCAACCAATCGGCGAAAGTACTACTGTGCAGACGCTGAATGAAGGCCGCAGACTTTGTTGAGTTTTCGTCCCTGAAAATCTGCATGCGCTCCTCGATGTACGGAGCAACTAAGGTTGATTGTTGCAAAACTGTGAGGTGCGCTTTACGAAATGTCTCAACGTCCTTGATCACCATCGATCTTCTCCCTAGTGTGCCCTTTCCACCAAGTCTCCCCTCGTGATGTGATTCGGGCACACCAATCGGCATAATATCGTCGACAAAGTCAACACAGAATTCAATGACCTCTTCTGTTTCGTATCCCTTAGCAATGCATCCTTCTGGACGAGAACAATTACGGACATACTTCTTTAGGACAGCGAAGAACCTCTCAAATGGGAACATGTTGTGTAGAAATACTGGGCCCAATATACGAATCTTTTTGACGAGGTGAACCAATAGATGTGTCATGATATTGATGAAGGATGGTGGAAATATCATCTCAAAGCTGACAAGACATTGCACCACGTCGTTCTGTAGCTGATATAAATGGTCTGGATTGATGACCTTCTGAGAAATTGCATTGAGGAATGCACATAGCTTCACAATGGCTTTCCGCACGTTAACTGGTAGCACACCCCTGAGTATGATGGGAAGCAGCTGTGTCATCAACACATGGCAGTCGTGAGACTTCAGGTTTGTGAACTTCTTCTCTATCATATTTATTATTCCCTTAATATTGGAGGAGTAGCCAGACGGAAACTTGATACTGTTCAAGCATTCAAACATGCTTGCCTTCTCTTCTTTGCTGAGAGTGAAGCTGGCAGGACGCAAGTACTGGCGTCCTTTGTCTCTCTTTTCTGGATGTAGATCAGTCCGTTGCTTCAATCGTTTCAGCTCCTGACGTGCTTCCAGTGTATCTTTTGGCTTCCCATAAGTACCCAGGAAGCTTATCAAGTTCACGCAAAGATTCTTCGTCAGATGCATCACATCAATCGCGTTACGGACCTCTAAACGTTGACAATAAGGTAGCTCCCAAAAGATAGACTTCTTCTTCCACATCGCGGCACGACCATCCTCGCCCGTCGGGGCAGCCTGGCTTCCGTCTCCCTTGCCAAACACCACGTGTAGGTCCTTCACCATATCAAATAGCTCTTCTCCACTCCGGTGTCTCGGCTTTGTACGGCGGTCAGCATTCCCGCCAAAATGCGCACATTTCTTTCGTAGCTCATGCTTCGCCGGAAGGAATCGACGGTGACCCATGTACACAACTTTACGACAATGTTTCAAATATATGCTTTCGGTTTCCTCTAAACAGTGAGTGCATGCTTTATATCCTTTGTTTGATTGTCCTGATAGGTTACTTAGTGTAGGCCAGTCGTTGATGCTTATGAAAAGCAGTGCTCGAAGGTCAAACTGCTCCTGCTTGTCCTCATCCCACATGCTAACACCTTCATTCTTCCACAGCTGCAAAAGTTCGTCAATCAATGGTCTTAGGTACACATCAATGTCGTTGCCAGGTTGCTTTGGGCCTTCGATGAACACTGGCATCATAATGAACTTCCGCTTCATGCAGAGCCAGGGGGGTAGGTTGTAGATACAAACAGTCACGGGCCAAGTGCTATGACTACTGCTCATTTCACCAAAAGGGTTCATGCCATCGGTACTTAAACCAAGACTAACATTCCTCGCATCAGCATCAAACTCTGGGAATGCTCTGCCGATGTTCCTCCATTGGGATCCATCAGTTTGGCATGGTCTTTGTTCTTCTTTGTGCCAGCACATCAGTTTGGCATGGTCTTTGTTCCTAAACAAACGCTTCAGACGGGGTATCAGAGGGAAATACCACATCACCTTCGCAGGGATTTTTTTCTTAGAACGCTCTCCCCCAACATCACCAGGGTCGTCCCGCCTGATCTTGTATCGTGCGCAGGTGCAAACCGGACAACGATCCAAGTGTTCGTATTGTCCGCGATAGAGGATACAGTCATTAGTACACGCATGTATCTTCTGCACCTCCAAACCAAGAGGGCAAACAACACGTTTTGCTTGATACGTCGTCGATGGCAATTTGTTACCCTCTGGAAGAATCTTCTTTACGAGTTTCAGTAGCTCCTCGAAACCCTTATCAGTAACACCATTTGCTGCCTTCCACTGCAGAAGTTCAGGTGTGCTACCCAACTTCTTTAGCCCCTCTTTGCAATCTGGGTACAGGTCAGTCTTGTGGTCCTGCAACATGCGTTGTATCTTTTTCAGTTCCTTATCATTGCCGCAGTCTTTCTCGGCATCACGCAACATTTGCCCGAGTCCATCAGTAGGTTCATTTTCCTGAGCAACATCTTCCTGAGCATCGCCTTCCCGAGCAACATCTTCCTCATCGGCATCACCCATTGCAGCATATGCAAAGGAACCGTAGTATTGAGCCAATAACGGAATGTCGTCATCGGCCTCGTCTTCTTCATCTTCATCCATTAGAATTCCTCTTTCACCGTGCTTCGTCCAAACAGAATAATTCCTCATGAAACGGTGCCTCATCAAATGCACCTTAAGACAACCTATTTGTTTGTACGATTGTATATTTTTACAATGGATGCATGGGCAGAACATGAAACCGGACGGCGTCCTGTTAGCCTCGGCGGCATCGAGAAACGTCCTAAGGCCATCACGGAACGCCTGAGCGTGGGGGTCCCCGTACATCCATTGTCTATTCATCTGCATTATTAACCAATAACAAATATACAATACAATTTAAAGATAAAAATTTTAATATATAAATAAATACAAATTATAATATATATTCCATTATATAAATAAATTTCTAAAACTACATTACTATATTCATTAAATAAATAAATATATCTTCCGTTAAATAAATAAATAACTATTCTACCTTTTAATAAATAACTAATAATATATATTTCATTAAATTAATAAATAACTATTCCAACTTTTAATAAATAAACCTCTCTAATAAATAAAATACATAAGCCTTATAACTATTCACAAGTCATACAAAACAAAATACTAACTAGCTTGCCTTCTCTCTCCATTTAAAACACAACATGAACACTCTCTCCACCATGAACTCAAGCTCTCTCCTCTCTCTCCTCCAAGAACACAAGCTCTCTCTAGCTAGCTTTACTTTGATTCACAAATCCCTCTATTTCTAAATCATAGAAGGATTACAAGCTAAATAAAACATTAGAGAATGAAAGAGTGTACCTTGTAGTGCTCCTTAGATGAGTAGAATCTTCACAAATTTTGAAAAAAATGTGGGCAGCACCTCCCCTCCCACGGCCGAACAGCATGAACACAGCGCCTAAGTGTTCAGCTGGCTCAACCGGGGGAGGAAGAAGGTGCTATATACAAAAGACATTAGCACCGGGTCGTGGCAAGACCCGGTGCTAATGTGCACCCTTTAGCACCGGGTGCAACCAGCAACCGGTGCGAAATGGCCTCGGCACATTAGCACCGGTTGCTGGCTGCACCCGGTGCTAAAGGGGGCGCATTAGCACCGGGTCTTGCCACGACCCGGTGCTAATGTGTCCGCCCTGACACATCTTCGCGCCGCCCCCGCTCCTAGCCGTTGGACCCGGTGCTGAAGCCCCATCAGCACCGGGTCCAAAAATGGCCGAGGCGGAGGAGGCGGACGGATGTGAAGCATTCTGGTAGTGTATGTTTCACCTTAGTCTATTAAATCCACGTGAGATTCATTGTATGGATGATTCAGAAATACGGTGCATATATCATATCCGTTACGGCAAGAAATTTAGAGTAACCAAACTATAATTGAATATAGATAAATGAGGCAAAGGATACCGTAGTGCATTTTCAGTCTCAGGATTCCCTGGCTCTAATTTTAGAGCATCAAGAAATGCACCACATGCTTTTTCATAGTCTTGAATATAAAAAGCTTAGAATGTGAATAGGAATTTGTCACAGAAAATATAGAAGTGATCTGCTGATCATTTCACCCCCACCTTCAGTAGCATTAGAGCAGCTCCTTCGCGATAGCAGGCCTTTGACCAGCCAGGTCGCATTGCCCTGCAAGCTTGAGCATCCATTAAAGCTTTATTCCCTTCACCCAAGTGAAGCCAACAAAGGCTCCTATTCGAGAACAAAGTTGGATCACCAGGGTCAAGATCCATTGCCTAAAACCATTAAACAAAACTAGGAATCAGAAAAGGCCTCCACATTGTTCTCAGATTTGCTCATAAGAATTTGGTGCTGCATTTGCATCACTAAACAGACAGAAATTCAATTAATTTAAGCAGTGCAGGCACTAGATGAGTAGATGACAAATTATCATAAGCATGATTTGTTATGCCCTATGCACAAAGATTATTGCAAATTGGCAACAAAGAAACGCAGAGGTACAAACAAATTAATGTAATTCGATCTCACGGGGGGTGAGGGATTATTAATGTTACGTATCTGTTGGGAAGCCAAAATAATCGTTGTACCATATAATACCATTCCATTGTAAGTCAGGCATTACCACATATTCCGTTTTCCTAGTCTCCAAGGACATGCCTGTTCCGCTCTGAACATACTCCCATGCAAACACGGCATCCATACCATTTCAATAGAAGGAATCGACAGTTTAGGAAGCTCTTTAGAACGGCTCATGCCTAATTGTATCAATCAAATCTGTAGGGCCTGAGGTATTTTTGGTTTTCTTGCATGCCCTTGCCTAGCAAGCTAAGGTTAGAGAACAATCAAGTTTGGCTCCTTTGCTTAGTTGAATTTGGGCAAGGTGGGCAAGGATTTCCTTGCTTTTGAGGGGGAGCAGAATCTGCTCTCCACCGCTAGTAAGGTTTTTCATTGCTCAAAAAATGTCAAGAAAATCTAACAGGCAAAAGATGGGCAAGTAAACCAAGCATGCCCTTGAAAGCAGCAATCACCAAGGTTCTAGCTGTCCATCATAATGGATACAGGGCAACACTCACCAAGGTTGATCTGACTTGAAGGGGTCCGAACGTGAGGCCATGTGTTTAGACCATAAACTTCACCCTTGTAACTTTCTTGAATTGATGGTACAAGATAAGAACACTTGAGGCTCAATATGTTGATTTATCTTTATTGTAGGTGTGTGGTTTAGCAAAATTGAATAGCAGCAGTTCCAGTGCGATGATTCTTAATCGTTAGCTCAGATTGAACGCCAATTATCTAATTAGATTAAGCATTCTACCAATCATGAAGATGTTGGGAACAACTCTATGAAGCAATTTTGACAGATTGGAGCACAACAGAGATGCTGTCCCTAAGTTGGATTCCTGTAGAAACTGAACACTCCCCAAGTGCAAGTGGTTCCACAATCTTTTTTTTTAGAAACATGGTTACCGCAATCTTAAAACTAGTAATAGTACATACTGTTCATACCACAGGCACATGTGGAGGAGACGGCCAAGGAGGCTTGCCACAGTCTTCAGTAGCGAAGAAGCAACTAAAAATTCCAGATCAAGGGTGGAGTGAGGGATCCAACCGAGGAGCTCCGGCAGCATATCGTGGCCCTCCGGTGTGGCAAAGCGCAGAGGAGGAGCGGGGGATAGAGAACACATGCAGAGGGCGGAGGGGGGAGAAAACAGCGAGACCAATGGAGAGTGGGAGAAGGGGTGCACCTCTCGAAGTTTGGGAAACGGAAACCGATAGTGAGGGTTGAGGAACCGGGCGGCTGGGAACTGTTATGAATAAACCACGCCGGTGTGTGTTCTTGGCGTGGCGAGTCTGTGTTGCGCGTGTGTGCGTGCGTTCAAGTTGAGTTAGCTACCATGCGTGAGTTGCGCGTGTGTGCGTGTGGTCAGATGAGTCTGTTAGCTTGTTAGTTGCGCGTGTGTGCGTGCATGGGTTAGGCTTATAGTTTGTTAGCATGTGTTAGTCGAGTATGTAGAGTAGTAGATGCACGTACGAGTTCGTGCTCGTGTCTGTGCGATGCTGGCGGCATGGCGTGTGCGCTCGCGTCGTGTGCGTTCAGATCGGTCGAGCATCATGGCATGCGGTGTGTGCTGTTAGTGCGGCATGCAGTTGCAGGGAAGGCCAAGTCTTCATGCGTGTGGCGATGAAGACGGGATGCAGCATGCATAGGGGGGCGCAGTCAGCAAGCTGGACTGAGTCCCGTGGAGAGCAGCGGCTCGGCGAGGATTTCGTGTTCGTGCGCATGGTGATTAGCTGAGTGGTTGCGTGCGTGGTGTGCTATCATGGCTATAAAGCCAGATGTAACCCGTGTGTTCTGGGTTGTTCAAGTCCTTTGAGTGGAATAGGAGCCAACATACAAGCCGTTTGGCGGCCGGGGCGTTCGTCGCCAGAAAGCTCTGTTCATCTTCCTCCTTGCGTCCGTGCGTGAGTGCGAGTGATCTTAGGACTAGTTCCAACAGGAACGACGAGGGTCGAGGAACCGATAGCAAAAATTAGTTGGTTTGGTACTGGTAGTTGTTTGTGTTGGGTACTTGGGTTTGCGATGCAGCACCGGCGCAAGCCCGCATCCGCTGCGGCGCCGGCCGGCGCCGCCAAGGCGCCCCCCTCGCGGAGGCCCACCCTCGCGGGCCTCGTCGTAGCCGTCTTCCTCGTCGCCACCTTCCTCAGTGATCACAAGATGGAAATGGTAGAACTACATGCTCTAGAGTTGCTGGTTATCCTTTTGTTTATTGCAAATCAATCTTATCTGTGTTTTGCGTCGATTGAACTATGTATCGGTTAAGTTAATGACTCTTCCTGTGTTTGTGTTATCATTGCATATGTTATCTTTGTAACTCTGTGATGCTTGGTTGAACTATGTTTTACTGTGTTACCTGTTCTGTTTGCTCTTTTTCCATTACTTGTCATACTGCTTCTATGGGATAAGATGTCAAGGCGTTTTCTCTGCGTTTTTTAGTATAATACCAAGAGTTTGTATCTTCACGATTTCCTGGATGGCACACTGTAAAGTTTCAGAAATGTTGTGGTTTTTCACTGATGTTTAGGATAGCTCAGCTGGACTCATGTACACATTGCATGCCATATCGACCATCTTTCAGGACTAATATACAGGACTAGCACCAGTGCATCGCTTCTATGGGATAAGACATCGAGGCATTTTCTCTACGCATTTTGATTGTAATTGTCATATCAAATCAGCCAAGAGTTAATTTTTTCATTATTTCCAGGTTGCTTTGGACAGCTCACTGTAAAATTTCTGAAATGTTGTCACTGTTCACTGGGACTTGTGTATTGCATGCCATATCAACCATCTTTCAGGATTAATACTAGTGTACTTGCAGCTATTCATCTCTGCGAGCTACCATTTAAAAGCATGATCTTCATTTGTTTGGCAATTGTTGGGCTACAACCTACAAAACTTCTGTTATACACCTCTGTTTATATTTTTATCTGATGCTGCTTTGTTGATCGTAGTTTCCACTTTGAGGTGACGGTAGTTCCTGGATAGGGTGCCGAGATTCGATAAAAAGAGGGATGAAGAGAACTTGTAATTGCTTCCTTTTGAGGTCCCACCGCCGCGTTCTCAGGGTAACATTTAGTACTATATTACCACATTTCTAATCATCTCCATTATTGGTTGCAGGTTGCTGTATTGATCTCTTTAATAAGTATATTTATTCTTTCGTTTGCTACTGTTATTGTTCTTTTCCATCTCTTCAATGTCAGTCCTGGCCAATACCTGTTACATTGATATCATTGGAGAACTCCAGCCATGCATTCTAGATTCCGCTCTCTTCCATTCTGGTGCTCCTCTTGCTTCACGTGAGGAGGGAAAAGATGCGAAGTGGCCTGCCAGGTTGAAGGAACGGAACCTGGAAGAGGCCTCAACGGCAACCTGCCAAGCACATTTAAGCATTCCACAAAAAATGGGATGCTAAATTGGAGTGATCGAACAGATGGAACAAAAAAATCATATAGAAGCATTTAACAAATTAAACAACATTATGATGGTGGAGCACAACAAGAACTTACTCTCTTCGTTAAGCACAAAGCTAGAGATGGTGTTTTTAGAACAGGCCAACAGAGGATGGAAGCATTTATACCGTTTGCTTTAATTCTTGTCTTTTATTTTGAGTCGACGTGCTCTTTGATACCAAACTTTGTAATAATGGGCTGTGTACGTCTCTTGACGTAGAGGCCGGATATTGTATCCATTATTTAAAAAAACGACCTATATATCTTGAGTTCTTGTGACTACTGAGGAAAGATCTAATATGCCATGTGTGACTGCAACGTAAGACCACAACATGTTGCTATATTAATCTATATAATAAGTATATTTATACTTTCAATTGTTTCCGGCCTGTTATTGATCTTTGACATTTATGTAAGGTCTGTCCTTGACAATACATGTTACATGATATCACTGGAGAGTTTAGTATCATCACCATGTTGTATATTATTACACCACCCCGTTTTCTGGACTGATATACAACAGCAGCAGTACCACCATGTTACATGATATCGCCTCCTACGCTACGCCAGCTAGGACCACCCACCACCCCCTCCCCCTCCCGCTCCCGCTCTTCTCCATTCAAATCCATGATGCCCCTGCCACTCCAACCTGGCCCAACCTCCCTCCTCCACCACCGCGGCGGGCGGCGCCACTGCCGCCTCACCGTCCGCTCAGCGCCCACCTCGACGGCCGGTCCTCCAACTCCCCTGGCTATCCTCTATATCCACCGGTAGAAAACACGGCTTTTGCACCGGTTGGAAAACCCCTTTAGCACCGGTTTCCAACCGGTTTCCAACCGGTGCTATTCGTCCGGTGCTAAAGGTGGCCCACCTTTAGCACCGGGTCAAATAACCGGTGTTAAAGTGGACAATAGCTAAAAAATATGCGTGGGTTGCTGGGATTCAAACTCGGGACCTCTTAGCTCGTGTGTACCCTCTTTTGCGATCTCACCAACGCAGCACATGTGACTAGATAAAAGATGTTTTCCTTTTGAAGTAGCATGTGACCCCCATTTAGCACCGGGTTCGTATTACCAACCGGTGCTAAAAGGCCTTTAGCACCGGGTCATAACACCAACCGGTGCTAAATGTTGGGGAGCATTAGCACCGGTTTGTAACACCAACCAGTGTTGAAGGTGACTTTTAGCACTGGGTCTAGCGACCACCCGGTGCTAAAGACCTCCCACCTCCCCGGTGCGCAGCCTGCCGTTGGACCCGGTGCTAATGCACCTTTAGCACCGGGTTTTTAGGGTACCGTGGCATATGTGCCGGGCCAATGATGATTTCTCTAGTAGTGATCCGATAGCCACCAAAACCCTAACCCGAAACACTAACCCCAAATGCTAACCCGAATGGACCTCGCCGGAGTTGATTCATCGCCGGAGGTTCTCATCGGAGAAGAAAAGGGGTAGCTGGAGTTGGAGATCAGGGAAGGAGAGTTTGCCGGACTTGGAGTTCATTTATTGTTACTTCTTCTTTTTAATTGTTACTTTCTTCTCTATTTCCTTTTTGGTTGTTTTCTACTCCGACAGTGGATTTCTTTCCAAATTGAGAGGGCTCTTCAGATATGCTAAATGGAGAGCACTCTCTGTATAGATTTTGGGTTTGGTCGATTTCATCATACACTGACCACTTAGGTTTTTTATTTAGTATTAATTGGCAACACATGTGGTTGATTCTTTGTCTACGTGTTTGCATCAAATATCTACATTATTTATGTCAATGAACATTGAAATTTATTTTGATGTTTGCATTCACAATCCATATTCTATTTTTTTAATCATGTTTATTTCTTTAATGATTTTTTATAAAACTGCACTCAGATTGGAAAAACTGTAACAACAGTTTCAAGAATCACTTTTGCAAAATTGCATTTATACAGGATATTCTGTATTGCAAAACTACAAGCGTGTTTGGATATCATAGTTTCTAAAAACAATGGTATCAAGAAACTACAATGCATTTACCATCAATTTGATTGTCTTGATCACTTCCTCAGTGCTTTGCTTTCCAATATTTCTTTTGCCAGTGTAGGCAAGCTGAAACAGCTCTTCCACAATGGCAAGGTGATAAGGGTCACTGAGCAAGGCGATACAAGCTGGATGTGGAAGACAACCAAACACCATACAGTTTTCAAACTAGTGTCTTGTATTACCACGGTTTAAATCTCTTGGATATCAATATACAAGCCAGACAAAAAAATCTGTCAGGTAAAAAAAAAATGAAGGGTTTAGAAGAAAAGGCCCCGAGAGGAGTTTCTTAAAGTACTGCAGTTTCAGCAATACAATATTTGTTAGATATAAACTTCTCATTTTCTAAATTGATGGTAATTTCTAACTCAACACGGTATAATTGAATTTTTATTTCTGTACTATAATAGCAAAAAATATACATATATTCTTATTTGTATTGCAAAATTACACTCTTAAGTCTTTGAGTGAATTGTAGTCATCTGCAGTGCCAAGCTTCTCACAATGGCTGGTTAGAGCATTGAACTCCAGGAGTCCTTGAAACTCTTATCCTAATCCGGGTTCAAAGCAATGCACCTTTTTATAACAAGGCCCGGGAGTCTCGCACCATGGACAAGTTTTTTTTGTTTTTGTAGTCATGTGCATTAAATTTGACTATAAAAATGAAATTTTATACTAATAAGAATTGATGTTTATAATGTGGTTCTAAAAGTTTCAGTTTTGCAATTTTTCTCGATTATAGTGTACTTGAAGATATTGGAGCCATCCAGATTAGCTATATTTTAAAATCTGGAATATTTGGAGGTATTGGCGCCATCCCTTCTATTTTCCCATTTTTGAAACAAAAAGTCTTACTACTTTTATAATGTATGTAGCTGTCTCTCGTCTCCCTCTCAGTACTTAGCAATATTTAATATTGTGTTTACATTTTCATTCAAAAAATTATTGCTTTTAAGATAATAGAATATGACGTAGTATAATTCTAGTGAATCTCTATGGCATTATTTCTAACGTGCGTTGTTGACGTCTTTTACTTGTAATCAGGGGCGAAGCTACCATCAAAACGAAGGTGGTGCACCAATTAAGTAGCATACAAGATTTCCTTGTGTTATAGAGTAAATATTAGTTTAGTATGTAATAAAATTATTTTGCACCCTGGTGCCTGTGCACCACGGTGAGACAATGTGGCGTTGCCCCTGCTTGTAATGTTAATAGTAACATGCTATGTGAGCCCATTGCCAACCCCATGTTACCTAAAACACTTTTTTACGTAGTGAAAGTGGGTCAAATTCATGCCACAACACTCCTTCGCCGATGTCCCCAAGCACCAGGGGTGGCAGATCCCGAGCTTCTCTACTGATACCGACTTCCTTTGCGGGGCCAAGCTCTTTCGCTGGAACGGATCAGAGATCCTGTGTTGGGCTTAAACTAGGTGTAGGGATGGAGCTCCTGCACTAGGCTTGTAACATCCTAGTTCTTTAGGGTGGTTTGTGTAAAAAGTTCAATTCTAAAACACTTTTTGTGCTATGTGCATGCTCTCACCACAAAGATGTCTTCGTGCGCTTCCTTTGCTCCTAGACATTTTATTTATTAAATTTGAGTTATTGCTAGGACATTAATCTTACTGCGAGTTGGTTCTTCATTTGGTTTCCGCTTCTTTGGCTCTGTTTCAATTCAATTCTAAATTCGAATTCAAACTAAAGCTAACCCTAGTTGCTAATTATCTAACTTTCTCACTACTGCAAAAAACCTCATCAGTACCGGTCAGAGGGTTAATTTAGTATCAGTCATCCCTAGCTGGTACAGGATGGCCGGCACTAACATGCAAGCCATTTAGTACCGGCTGGGCAGTACCGATCGGTAACATCGACCGGTACACACACGCGCAAATCACAAGTCACATAATTTTTTGACGTGCGTGCGTGGCCGCAAGGATTCAAACCGATGACCTCTAGCCTCACGTGTTGCTTCCTTATCATCCCACATATGCATCACATGTGACTGGATGAGAGATGTTTTCCTTTTAAAGTAACTCGTGGAAAATGTCACCCTTTAGTACGATGGTCGCGCCATTTTAGTACCGGCTGGTAACACCGACCGTTAGTAAAGTGTGACATTTAGTACCGGCTGGTGTTACCAGCTAGTAGTAAAGTGACTCCGGGGGCTCCGTGCCAATTTAGTATCGGATCTTTTTATGTCCGATACTAAATGCAGTGGATGAATATGACTTTTTGTAGTAGTGTTTGACCCTAACTTCCCTAGCTAACAAGTCTAACCTAGATAATAGCTAACCCAACCTGCTAAGTAACTGGCCTTCTAACTTAAACCGCTATCGGACCAGCATATCTAACTCAGCCCACCCCCGACTTTGCCCCTTGCGCGACCCAGCTAACCAACTAGGCTAGTAGCCGAACCAGCCACCCCGCTGACCACAACCTGCTAAGGAGGTACTGTCGTGCCTTCGTCCCTGCCTCTCCTGCTCATGCACACATGCTGTGCTTGACCATGACCACGAGCACCACCATGCCACGTCCGCCCGGTCGGATGCGCGCCGTGTGGAAAGGGGTCACGATCATCGAGGATCGATGGCTGTGTGCATCAAAGAAGTCAAACTCTACCTAGCTTCGCCGTATAAAACCATCTCTACCTAGCCTCTAGTTGCCAGCAGGGTGGGTTGCGGCTGCCCGACCCCCATCTACACCTGCTGCAACGGGGCATGCGGGCTCATGCGGCTGCCCGCATGCCGCCATGAGTCTTTTGCGGGCATTGCGGCAACCCACCTCGTCCCCATGAGTCACTGCCATCACGAGCTCACCGTTCTAGCGGCTTGCTAGTTGAAAGCCAAACATCAAAACCTGTTTATCAGCCAATCCGCGAGCACGAATGACGAGTCTCATCCATGTCCTGTGCCGTCATTGGCCACTACGAGAAGAAAGTTCACGTACAGTGACAATTTCACCAATAGGTCGTCGTGGAGTACGTAGGATGATGATGAAGATATCGGGGCGCGGTGGTGAACACGTTGAGTGACGGCGGGCATTGCGGCACTGCTGGGCAGCAGAGCCGTGTAGTCCGCTTCCGTGATGTGGGCTTGCGGCGAGGGTTTTGCGGGTTCGCGACACGGGTCGAGCCGTTGGGTTCGCGGTGAAACCCGCCCCGCTTGCATTCACCTAGCTGACCCAAGTCATAGCATCCCTAGGTTTTTTCCTTTGCGTCCACCACATCTTGACCCAGGGAAGCAGCTCAAGAGCCACCCATCTCTACTGCAGCCGCACTGCTGCGCTGCAGCTGCCTTTGCCTTCCCGTGCGTGCCATGTCGTGCCTTCTCCTGCACCTCTAAAAAGGCAAGGCCGAGCCCATACGCACTCATGCCCTACTCTTCTCTGATACTGCCCCTGCCACCGCCTGTCACCTCATGTAGTGCCAACATCCACCGTCGTCATCGGAGAAACCTAGTGTCACCCCCGAGTCGCCACGTCCCGACACCATTGGAGCAAACCGCTGCTGCCACAAGCTTCACCATGCTGCCACACGTCTTTTCCACCCCACAGCGTTGACGAATTGCCGCTGGACCACCGCCGTCACGTGTGTAGAAAATAATTGATGGAACAGCTTGACCTCTATGGTCGCCTGAGATTTTATTATATAGTCTAGGCTCATATGAGTCATATATGAGTACAGTAGAGTCCTACTCAAACTATGTATCCTAGTCCTATCATATTACAACTCCTACTCTAACAACGTGAAGACACCGCCGGCCGCCTCGACCGCTGGGCCAAATTTCAGCCATGCGGGACATCACTGCTGGGGACCGCCGTCCTTGTTGGAATAAACACGTCAATCGTCATGGATGTTTTCCTGAAGTGAGTGTGTCCAAGGGTTGCACCATATGCGTTGCGTCATGTTAGTGCCTGACTTGATCGGTGCGTTAGTTAGAGTTGATGGAGCTCACGATAGAATCTAGGATAGGTTCTAGGATCGTGCGTGAGAATAGGCAGGACAAGGGCTTGCATGGTGCTAGTTCGCACGGGAGGAGGCCTGTCACACCCGGATTCAGAAAACAAACCGAGTGTACACTGTATGTATGCCAGGATCAAGTTTCATACATACAGTAAACCAGTAGTGAATAAAACATGCAGTATCACGTATAATAAACTATATAAATGACTTACGAGTCTATCAGAGTATACAGCGTATCTTGGATACGAAGGCTCCAAACTTCACAGGCAGACGACTGGGGGTTGCGTACGCCTAGAACTGAGCACCATCTTCAAACAGCTTCATACAAGTTCTTCTTCTGAGCAGCGGTTAGCAAGGGTGAGTACACTTATGGTTGGTACTCAGCAAGGCCACAGGAAATAACCAGAGGTCAAATTAATATCATGTTTAAGTATATTACTCATGTGAGGATCCAGGCCGCTCTTAACCGTGAGCACGGCTGTTATAACAGTTTTACACTCTGCAGAGGTTGTACACTTTCACCATAAGCCGCGTAAAAGTTCAAAAGAACTTTAAACCCAACCATGCCGAGGGGGCCAATCCTCTTAAATCACACTACCGAGGTGTGACCGCATAGGGACGCTACAAGGCTTTTACAAAGATTCCTTAGTAAATAGTAACCCGCTAAGGTTTCCGGTTCAGAAGCAAAGCATAACCCTCCCTAATGAGATCTATCTCTTACCAAAGCCCACAGCTCAAGAGGACCGAGCTATACCCCGTCAACCGCCGCACCTCTTGCCCCTTTCGGGTAAGGTCACCATCCACTAAAGTCTCTAATTAATTAGCCAAGACCAGAGCCATATAGTACTTATGGTTGCACTGTTTTCCTGGGTGGTTCTCCATGTTCCGATTAAAACATCTTGATATTATAAATAAAGCATAGGTAGAAGGATGGTTAGGGACACTTGCCTTTCTCCAAAGTATAGCTGCTCAAAATATCTTCAACAGTCTTCTTCATTTGAACAACTTCATTTGAACAACGTTCCGTCTACTCGTAGCAATCATCGAACACAAGCATGCAAGCATACAACTATACAAGCAAACAAACAAGTACAACTAAGAACAATACACCAATCAAAAGAAAAGCTTTAAAAGAGCGTACTAACGGATAAAGCTCGTTACTACGATTACGTGAGCGCAAGAAACACTAAAAACGAAGCTATGGTTAAAAAGCTACAACTATCGAATGTTTTGTATTAAATGAAAGACTATAAACTTCATTAATTTTAAGTAAAATCATGTATAAATAATTAATACAAGTTATATTTTAACCTTTAGAAAAGACGAGGTAAACTTAGCCATATTTTTAATTGTAAAAATTCAAGTACAAATTATTTTAATTAAAGTATTAACTTAAAATAGATTATATAAGAACATCTAATCGAATAATTTTATGAACGGTGTTGAACTAGTCAGTATTATAACTGTAACACATTTAAGTCAAAGTTAACATTTATTTATGCAAACTCGAAATATAGCTCTAATTTGGTTTTAAATTAGAAAAACTAGTTATCAAAAACATTTGTCATGTTAATATTATTTAAAGAAACCAAGATATTATCTACTTCAATTTTATTTAGAACGCTTAAGAAATAAGTATTAATCAAGTTAATATTAATAAGAAAGCTATATATCCTTAATTAAATTTTAGTTAAGAAAACACATTTAAATAACATTTAATCAACTTAATATTAAATAAAATTCAGAAACATGACACATAATAAATAACAGCACTAGTTCGTAGTTTTGAGTTGATATGAATCTAATACAACGAAAACGGATTGATTCGGACCTAAAACGCGAAATCTATGGGATAAACAGGCAGTAGGGACCTATACGTAATTTCTCCATAGCCGCTGAGGGGTAACAGAGGAGATTTGCAACGCGCAGGAAACCGTACATGCAAATCACGGTAAAGCTAGGGTTAGATGTGCAAAACGAGCTCGGTTGGGCTTTATGAATACGAGGATCTCCAACAATAATATATTACTTTAATAATTTAATTTTATATTACAATACAATGACATAGTAACTCACACCATATCATTGAAGCAATATAAAGTTAAAAACTAAAATAATATTGATTTGTAGAGAAACCACAACATAAGAAAAGATCTATACTCAAACTTAGTGATATTGCTCAGAAAAGATGGACTAGCGTCAGGATTGCAGAAAAGAGTGCTGCGGACATTGGAACACTGGCTGATGAATTTATAGGATGCGATAAATATTGGAGACAGTTGATTGGCAAAACAGAATAGGGACTAAGTGAGAAACGTAGGGTGCACTAGCAGGATTGGGTTTAGAGGCATAGGAAAGGCTGAGAACAGAACTACGATTGAAAACTTAAAACTAGCGGAAGACATTAGATTATAAAAGGAAACACTATACGCTTTATAAATTTTAATTTGATAAAATCATATATAAGAGACTATTTCCTGGAAATTGATTTAATTATATTTAAATATGTAAAACCAAGAATGTATTTTATTTATAACTATTTTTTTTGTAGACATTATGTAATTAAACATATGACTTTAGTAATAAAAACAGATGCGAGCATCTAATTGATTAACTTTTATTGACCATGTTGAACTAATCAATATTATTGATAAAACACATTTATGTTGACATTCACACAAATTAATACTCATTTAAGAAAGCATTAAGTTCGACGCAAATCACCTTTTAGTTGGAAATCTAGTTTAATACTCATTAATCGATTTTACATAAGCTTATTAAAATCCGAAATATAACTTAATCATATTTTATAGAGAAAACTTAATAGATAGATAATTAATAAGCAAAACGAGAACACTAGAACAAAGTCACATTGAAGGGTTATTAATCAAATTACTTGGAAGTGAAACTTCTAAGTTGGCTTTAATTAGAAACACTAGTTAATAACCAGTTAAACCAAGTAACAGTGATCTATGAAAACATATGAAATCTAAATATAACCTTAATCCAAATTACATCAAAGTTATACCTAGGTTTCCAATATTATAACTTGTTCAACTATCACTTTTAAAACTTATAATATATTAACCATATTAACATTAATAAGAAAACCAAAATAAAATTCTTAATTGGCTTTTAATTAAAGGAACATGTTTATCTACTCAAATAACTTTATACCTCTAGTTAAACTAGTCATATTGTCATTAAAACAGATTTGTGTTAACATTAATCAAGATTGATAATTATTTATGGAAACTCGAAGTTTAACTCTAATTAGCTTTTAATTAGAGAACTAGTGGTCATAAACATTAATCAAGTTAACATAATTTTATGAAGAAACAAGATAGAGCCTAATTAAATTTTAGTTAGAAAAATTACAAAATAAATATTAATCATGTTAATATTATTTATGAAAATCGAGATATAACCTTAGTCAACTTTTATTTACAAAACATATGGAATAAATATTAATCAATTTAATATTTAACAAGAAAAAAAAACCGATGTGTCAAACTTAATTAGATTTTATTTAAGAAAGCATATGTAATTAGCCTTTAATCAAATTAATAATAAATAAATTTCAGAAATAAAGTATGGTGTAAATAACAGTGCTAACACGTAGTTTAAGTTGATACGAAGCTAACACAACAAGAATGGATTAAAACGGAGTTAAAACGTGAAAGATATGATTTTTCTAAGGTCTAGGGACTTGCTGGCAAAGTTTTAAAAGTTCTAGGGGCTTAACTGCGAAAATCCGAGGGCTAAAACATAATTTTGTATAAAAACTCGAGGGCTTACGGGTAAAAAGACCAAAACAGGACCTCGGGCATAATTTTAAATCTTGCAGGGGCTTAAACAGAAGAAAAAGGACCTATTCGTAATTATTTTTGAACTAGATTGGACTGCGGGTTGATTTCCAAAAACTTGGAGGGCTCTTAAGCAAATTGACCACCGCTGACCGGTATCTGGTCTATTTGACTCGGGTTGGATCTGTTGTGGACCGTTGGATTAAGATCGGGCGGTAAGAATCAGATCGGGCCGAGGGGTGACGCCGGCGACGACAGACGCGGCGGCGCCGCCCGTTTCCCGCGGCGGAACTCCGCCGGAGTGAGGTCCATCTAAGGCTATGAAGCACGGTTCGCAACAGGACCAAGTGCTACGGACGCGGCGCGAAGCAACGAGTGCAACTCGACCGATCTGGAAGGCTGGGACGGTGCACAGGCGGTGGCCGACGACGGCGGCGCCATGGCGGCTCGGTGAAGCTCGACGGAGTACGCACAAACACGCGCTACGATCCAAGACAGGCTACGAGATCTACACAGGAAGAATGAGAAGACGACGGCGAACTCACCAGGGGTAATCTCGTTGAGGATTGGTGCGCGACGGCGATGAACGACAGCAGACGGCGGCGGCGGAGCTCGGCTTCACACGGGACAAGAACTCCGGCGGCCGAACCACGACAAGATGCGGCTAAATCGAAGCGCCACGACGAGAGGAAGCTATTAGCGGTCTTGATCTCCCACCACGAGCAGCAAGGGCGGCGAATCGCCGGCAATGGCGGGCGGCGGCTAGGGCGGCTCGGGCGGCTATGATTTGCGAGCTCTGCTTGATGGGAGGGCAAAAACTGAGGCGGCGGCCGAGTTAAATAGGTCGGGGAACCGGCCTTGGCGTGCGTGATGGGGACGGAGTCGGCGCGGCGGCGGACTCAGAGTCGGAGACGGCGGCAGGAAGGACTCGGAGAAGAAGACCGAGTGGAAGACGACGAAGCTGACGCGTGGGACCCACACGTCAGTGACAGAGAGAGAGAGACGGGGGGGAAAAAGAATGGGCCGGTGCTGGGCCTGAAGCGGGAAAGGCCGGGCGGGGAGGGAAAGGATTCGGCCCGAGAAGAGAAGTGGGCCGACTCGGGTTTAGAAAGGAAGAAGTAGAAGGAGGAGAACCGAACTGGGCCAAGAGTTGAAGGGGCGAAAACGAACTCGACTATTTTTAACTTTTCTAAAACTCACACAAAAGCAAATCAAATTCGAATTTAAACAGAATTTAAATTCCAACTTGATTTACTAGCAACCAAAAATATATGCAACAGCATGAATGCAACAAAAACTTATTTTGGCTAAAATAATTATTTAATGTGATATTTAAATTGATAAAAAGGCTAGAAACTCCAATTAATTCCTAGAAAATTTTATTTAAGCTTTAATAAATCCTAGAAAATTCATAGGGTTGCTACCATTTAATTGTGATGAATTTTAGAGTGTTATAAACATATGTTGTTTTGAAATTAGAATACATATATTTATATTATATATATATATTACATTCCCTGTTAATTATTTAAACCTTGGAAAATTTTATAAATTAGAGAAAATCATTGTATTTATTTATATTATTTATTCACATCCCAAATTTAGAAAATTTGGGGTGTGACAAGGCCGAGTCATCCGTTAATGATCATGCGGTGCTCAGGACATTGAAGACCGAATTGTGCTAATCATGGCGAGCTGGCCGGGCATGGAGTTCGTGGCTCCAAGTTCGTCCACTGGCTGTTAAATTGCCAAGATATAGGCCATAATGGCGGCCGCGACTTTCGTTGTATAAAAATTCGTGTGTCCATTGTCTCCCTCGCCAGCATTGTGTTCATGAGTATAACTGAGTTCCTAGGCAAAGCCAACAGCAGCCTCCAAGGCTTCACGTAGACGAGCCGCACGCCCGCCGTTGTTCCCCAACCCTTCACCGCTGCCAGAGCGCCGGTTAGCTTGACAGCCAGGAAGCCCTCTAGTCTATCGAGAGATGGGAAGATATGTTATTGCGAGAAGTTCCTTAGGGAAAAGGTAATCTTAGAAAAAACCCTAACAGGATCCCTCAGCTAGCAACCCTGAGTTCCTTCCTATTCGTAGGTACTATAACGCTTGTGTCACACCTCACATGAATCTTCTCTGCTGGCCCCTGGTAGAAATAATTAACCACGAATAGACCCCTAAAACCTAATATAGCGCACATAATCCATGCTTTAACTCCGATATGGTTCCATCCTCCCCTCCCAGATCTGGTTCCATCCTCCCCTCCCCTCCACTCCCACTCAGCTCCGGTGAGTGGATCTACAACATCGAAGGCTACTCTGATGCTCCAGTTGCACACAAGGTAAGTGTTGCCATTGTGAAACCCTAACCCTAACCTTAGATCCATTCTTGCTGTTTGTTTGCAGATCCGTGTGCACGCCGTCGAGGAACCGGGGAGCCAACGATGGATGAAGAGCCACCATCCCTCAACTACGAGTTGAGGGCATTCGGGCATGATGGAGAAGACGAGGATGACTTGGAGGCAGATCGGCGGGAGATCTTCGGTAGTAGCGCTTCTCCTATCGACATCCCTGATGCCGTGGGCGAGCGTGGTGGTCGTGATCCGACACCTCGTACTAATTGAAGTGGCAGTGGGGCCGGGATGGGAGCGCCATCGGAGAGTATTGGCAGTAAGAGGTCAAGGTCGTCGACCTCCAAGGCGTGGAACGACTTTGAGGAGATATTTGAGCTAATAAATGGTAAGAGGGTAAGAACCGGTGCTAAGTGCAATCATTGCAAGAAACTCTTCTCTGGTTCATCGACTGGTGGTACTATCCATTTGCTTAGACATGTTCTTATTTGTCCTGCCCTTAAAAGGCGTTCTGCTATGCCTCAGTCACATCTCAAGTTTAATCCTGATGGCTCTGTCCATCATTGGGAGTACAAGCCTGAGGTTGCTCGTACTCAGTTGTGTAGATTGATTGCTAGACTCGATCTACCTTTATCCTTTGGTGAGTCTGATGCTTTTGCTGAGTACATTCAACTTGCTCATAATCCTAGATTTTCTACTGTGTCGAGGCAAACCACCAGCAGGGATTTTGTTAAGTACTGCAATGATCGTCGTATTCTTCTTGTTGATAAACTTGAATCTGTTACCTCTGTTGCTCTTACATATGATATATGGTCTGGTAATGCTAAGGAAGATTACCTTAGTGTTGTTGCTCATTATGAGAATGTTGATTGGCAATTAGAAAAGAGAATATTAGGGCTTTGGCTCAATGATGTGTCTCATAATGCTGATAATATTGCTGAACGTATTGCTCAAGTTGTTTCTGATTATTGTTTAACTAATAAGATCTTTTATGTTACCTTCGATAATGCATCTGCAAACACTAAAGCCATTGGTAAGCTCTGTCCTATATTATCTGGTTATGTTGGGAGCCTTTTCATGCATCAGCGATGTGCTTGCCACATTCTTAATCTTATTGTTAAGGCTGGCCTTTGAGGTTTTTAAGCCCATGCTTACTGCATTTAGAACTACAATATCATATTTGACATCTAACCAATGCATTGCTGCATACAAGTCTTATTGCATTTCTATGGGTGTCCGCCCACGTATGTTTGGTTTGGACATGGATGTGAGATGGAATGCTGTAACACCCTAAAAATGCCCATTTTGAAATTTAGTAATTAAATCGCTTTTATTTAATTTATGCTCATATTTATCTAGTGAAAACAATTATTTATGAGAAATAAAATCAAAGATAAGGCTAGAAACACTTTTGATGCATTCATGCTGGCTGCATTGAGTTTCGTTTGTTTGAAGTTCAAATCGGATTTTGAAATCCAACTTCAAGTTTTTCTTTTTAGGCTTGCCCTCTATTTTCCTTTTCTGGCGCTGGGCCGTTTCCCTTTCGAGACCGTCGTCTTCGACAAGGACTCTAGCTCGAGACCGACTCCGACGCTGCCGCCTTCGCCGAATCTTTCCCTGACGCGCACGCCAAGACTTGGACTCGAGATCGGACTTTGCTCTATTTATAGTCGCCTTTAGTCGCCGCCTTGATTCTCCTTTCAATTCATCCCAATCGTGCCGCAACCCTAGTTGTCGTTCTCGCCGAGAAGTTCCGCCTCGCTCGAGACCGTTCTCGTCGAAAGAAGTTCCGCCTCGCTCAAGACCCACCCTCGATCTTCGTCGTTGGAGCTTCGCAATCATCGAGAAGCACTTCAGGAGGTTCGCCTGGAAAACCCGAAGCTCTCCATAGCGTTCTTGCTCCGATTCTTGCCGTGCTCTACGCTAATTTCGGTCCGCTGTCGACCCAGTAGTTTCTCCGCCGCTGTGTTCGAGCGTCGCTAGCGTCAAGCCTCGAAGCCAGCATACCCCACGAAAAGCCGTTTTGTTTTGAGCCATTAGATCCAGATCCAACGCCGCCGCGTCAGTTCGAGGCCCTGCTCGAACCGGAGGGTGCCTTCGAAGCTGACTGTTATGCAAAAGAAGCCTTCACGTTTTCGAAATCAACCCGCAGTCCAACTTAGTTCAAAAGTATTTTCAAATAAGTCCTTTTTCTTTTGTTTTAACCCCTACAAGTTTTTAAAGTTGCGCCCGAGACTCAGTTTGTAGCTTCTTTGTTTTAGCTCCGATTAGAGTGATTTTTGCGCTCTTGTGTTCGTAGCAAAGCGTAGATTCGTTTCGAAGCTTTCTTTCTTCTGTTCTTTATTATTTGGTGTACTGTTCTAATAGATTACTATTGTTTGCATGTACTGGCTTGTTCGGTTGCTTGTGTGTTTCTTCGAGAGTCTAGTTGGTGAGCAGAACGCGTTCGAGTTCGAGGGGTACCAGGACCTGCAGTATCAGGAACAGCAGCAGCAACACTTTGTAGAAGGCAAGTACAGCACGGACAATCCTTGCTACCTAAACACACCTTTACATTATTTACTGCATATGCATGTGTCTAAATTGTTATCCTATTAAGGTTGTTCCTAGTTTTGTTTACCCTATACCTTGATTACCTTGGGTTATTGCATTTGGGTAGAACTTTGCTAGGCGCAGCTACTGTCACCTTTGCTTAACTGTTAATCTTGACTTAATGATTCACTTCAATGTTAATGGTAAAACTTGCTTTTTAGCAACATGGATCAGGGAGCTAGGGCGTACACATTGTGCTTGGCCCTAGTGTCTCTCCATAAGGACCTGTTCTTAAAGCGGCAACCCAGGAGCCTGTCACCACCGCCGGAACTATAATGGCTCTGGTCTTGGACAAGTAACTTGTACGGCTCTAATTCAACAGTGGTTACCGGTGGGCCACCGGCGTTATGGGAAGCATGGGTGAGAGTATGGTTTGATCCACCGAGGACGGAATAGCCGTTGGCTATGCCCTCGTGAGGCACAGTTCCATGTTGGGAGCTTCCGTTTGGCGGAGGTTCCACACGTTGCGCTATTTTATTCTGCTATTGTGGTTATTTTTTCCGCGCTTGGACGCCATTGACCCTCCTATTCGGAGCGCCCTGGGAGTCAGTAAATCTCGGTGCCTTGGGTCATGCTGCCTAGGTTGTACCATAACGGCTACTGTTTTGTTAAAGTGTCTTGTGAAAAGCCTCGTAGCGTCCCTATGCGGTCACACCTCGGAAGTGTGATTTGTGAGGTCTGATCCACCTCCTCGTGGTTGGGTGCAAAGTTCTTTGAACTTTTACGCGACTGGTGGGTAAAGGGCGAAACCTCTGCAGAGTGTATAATCTATCATGATAGCCTTGCTCAGGGTCAAGAGCGGCCTGGATCCTTTTTGATTAGAAAATGATGTTTAATATTACTGTTTAATGCCTACTTCTACTTTATTAATTGGGGAAATTCAACCGGGATTCACATAAATGCTGTATCCTTCGAGATACCCTCGGATAACTTCGAGACACCCTCGAATACCCTCGAGAGACCCTCGAATCAAACTAAAATCAGCCAACTAAAAATGCTAATGCAGTTCAGCCGAGTCAAGCCTTACTTTTTAGCCTTCATAATCTGTGCTGTATTTGCTAAGTAACTCTGTTACTTACACTTGCTGTTGTTATTATTTTTGGGCAAAATCCCGGATGGGTAACAGATGGATTAGAAGGTACTGCTGCCGTCGAATTTCCTGAAGATCTGCCTTTCTACTAGCTGTGCTCAACCAGTCAGTGTCCCTGTGGATTATGGACTTCGGCTTCGTTTAGATTAGAGAGAGATTAGTCTTTGAGTCTTCCGCTGTAAATTTTCATTAAGTTTGAGTCAAACTCTGTTGTAAAACCTTTTATATTATTCGAGCATTGTGTTCTATTATCATATTTGTTTGCTATATGTGTAATGACTTCCTGAGAACACATATGGCCGCATCTCGGGTTTCTGTGTAAATCCGGGTGTGATAGATTGGTATCAGAGCCGTGCTGACTGTAGGATCACAGCCTAGTTAGAATGGTTGAAAAATCCTTAGGAGACCACCCTGATTTTGTTTCAGATCATTTAGTTACGTTTTCAAAACCAGTGCTGTCGAGTCTTGTGTGAATCATGTCTTTGGGTGCTTGATTTTGTTGTTATTATGCTTATGTTTGATTTGGATTTTTGTAATGATTGTGATGGTCATAGACGCGAGTCTATCTCCATCTAGTTATAGGCCTAAGGTTTAAGGAATATTAGTGAATAAATAGTTGGGTTTTCTATCTCCTTTGCACTTCCTCTGTCTTACTCTCTTCACCTCTCAATCATATCTTTTCAAATGCTGCTATCTTCTTATGCACCATCTGCAAGCATTGGTTATCTAATACCAGTTGGCGGGAATACTGATGGGAGATTTCTTGCTATGGTAGATGGTTAACACCAGAGGTAACCCCGGAGGCAGTGGAAGCATCCAGAACCAAAACCCACCACCTCCACCACCGCCACTCACCATGGAGCAGATGATGCAGATGCAACTTCAGCTGACACAGCAGATGGCACAAACCATAGCACTAATGCAGCAGAATCAGCAGAACCCGCCCCAACAGCACTACGTGCAGCCCAGAGATAAAAGGGGCGAGTTTATGAAGGGACGCCCTCCTACCTTCAACAAGTCTAGCGACCCAATGCAAGCAGAGGACTGGCTCAAGGCAGTGGAACGTCAGCTGGACATCGCACAGTGCAACGACCGGGAGAAGGTGTTGTATGGAAGTGGACAGCTCCAGGGAGCAGCTTTGGATTGGTGGGATGCGTACCAGTATGCTCACCCCAATCGTGATCAGATCACTTGGCAGGAGTTCCGCGACAGCTTCCGTTCTCACCACGTGCCGGAAGCGCTGATGACCTTGAAGAAGAAGGAGTTCCTGGCGTTGAAGCAGGAAGGTATGAGTGTCACCGCTTATCGTGACAAGTTCATTGAGTTGGCCCGTTATGCTCCAGAGGACGTGAATACGGATAAGAAGAAGCAGACCCGATTCCGTGATGGCCTACATGATACACTCCAGTACCAGCTCCTGTGCTCTAGGTTCGCCACTTTTCAAGAGCTGGTGGATAGCGCACTACTGCTGGAGCACAAGCGCCGTGAGATGGAAGAAAAGAAGAGAAAGCTTCAAGGCACACCGTCAGGAAGCAATGTTCGCCCTCGCTTCAATCCTCAGCAAGGAAACCAGCAGGTGGTGACTCCACAGCGTTTCCAGGGACAGTCCGGTTTGATGAACCGCAACCAGTATCAGCAACGACCCCAGTACCAGCCACGTCCCCAGTACCCCTCAGCACTACCTCAGCAACGTCCTCAGAACCAGCCACAGAATGGTCCTGTCCAACGCCCCAATCCAACCAACAATGCACCTACGGCTCCGAGGTGTTTTGGTTGTGGTGAGCTGGGACACTACGCCAGTGCTTGTCCTCGCAAGGCTCAGAACATCGTCGGTCAGAGCAACAATCCGAGGGTTGGACAACCACAGAACCAGAATGGGAACCAGCAGCAGAACCCAGCAAGGGGCAAGGTCAACCACATGGGTGCCGAAACCACCGAAGGAGCAACAGATGTCGTTGTGGGTACGTTCCCTATCAACTCGACTCTCGCAACTGTTTTGTTTGATACTGGAGCTTCACATGCTTTCATATCTGCTGCTTTCGTGAAAAAGAACATGATGATCTTGCAACCTATGGGAAACCCCATGGTAGTTAGTTCACCTGGGGGAGAACAGCGTGCCACTTTACGTTGCCCCTGTATCACCATAACAATAAGGGGGGTAGACTTTGTGGTGAATCCAATAGTCCTAGAAACCCTTGGGTTTGACTTGATTTTGGGTATGAGTTGGTTAGCCAGATATGATGGGGTGATTCAATGTGCCAAAAGAACAGTGCAATTGACAGCGAAGACTGGTGAGAAAGTGGAGTATCAAGCAGCTAATCCCACGGGACATAATCAGATCTATCAAGCCGAGGGTGTAGCACTGGAAGACATCAGAGTGGTGTGCGATTTCCCAGATGTGTTTCCAGATGAGCTACCAGGTATGCCCCCAGACCGCGAAGTTGAATTTGTTATTGATCTTAAACCTGGTACTGCACCTATAGCTAAGAGGCCATATAGAATGGGAGTAAAAGAATTAGAAAAACTTAAGGAAGAATTAAAGGCATTGTTAGCAAAAGGGTATATTCGTTCTAGTTCATCCCCTTGGGGAGCACCAGTTCTGTTTGTGGATAAGAAAGATGGGACTCAGAGATTGTGTGTGGATTATCGAGCTTTGAATGAAGTGACCATCAAGAACAAGTACCCATTGCCAAGGATTGATGACCTCTTCGACCAGTTGAAAGGAGCATGTGTGTTCTCTAAGATCGATCTCCGATCCGGTTACCATCAGATGAGGATACGAGTGTCTGACATCCCCAAGACAGCTTTCACAACCCGATATGGTTTATATGAGTTCACTGTCATGTCCTTCGGTTTGACAAATGCACCGGCATACTTCATGTATTTGATGAACAGTGTGTTCATGGACTATCTTGATAAATTCGTGGTAGTGTTCATTGATGACATTCTGGTTTTTTCCAAGAATGAGGAAGAGCATGAAGAACATCTGAGGTTGGTGATGCAGAGACTTCGAGAGCATCAGTTGTATGCCAAGCTGAGCAAGTGTGAGTTTTGGTTGAAGGAAGTAGCATTCTTGGGACACGTACTGTCCAATGGTGGAGTGGCCGTTGATCCGAAGAAGGTTAGTGATGTGTTGAGTTGGAATCCGCCTAAGGATGTGAGTGAAATCAGAAGTTTCCTGGGAATGGTCGGATACTATCGACGGTTCATTGAAGGGTTCTCCAAAATTGCTAAACCCCTGACGGCGTTACTAGAGAAAAACACCAAGTTTGTCTGGACCGAGGCATGTCAAGCCAGCTTCAAGGGTCTGAAGACGAGGCTGACAACAGCACCTGTGCTTGTGTTGCCAGATATTACCAAGAGCTTCTCTATCTACTGCGATGCATCTCGTCTAGGATTGGGATGTGTACTCACGCAAGAAGGCAGAGTAGTGGCCTATGCTTCGAGGCAGTTGAGGAAGCATGAGCAGAATTACCCGACACATGATCTGGAATTAGCAGCTGTGGTGCATGCTTTGAAGATTTGGAGGCATTACTTGATTGGACATAAGTGTGATATTTACACTGACCACAAGAGTCTCAAGTATGTGTTCACACAGTCAGATCTGAATATGAGGCAACGTCGATGGCTAGAGTTGATCAAGGATTACGACCTGGAGATTCATTACCACCCAGGGAAGGCCAACCTGGTGGCAGATGCCCTTAGTAGAAGGAGTTACGTGAATAAGATCACGGGACGTTGTTTACCGGAGGAACTCAGTTCAGAGTTTGAAAGGATGAGTCTGGGATTTGTGACCAGCATCACCGAGTTGGTAGTAGAACCGACCTTGGAACAGGAGATCAGAAAAGGACAGCTCTCAGATGAAAAGATCAAGGGGATTGTGGAACTTGTAGCATTAGGAAAAGCCCCTGGTTTTCGAGTGGATGAGCAAGGAACATTGTGGTATGAGAAGAGGATCTGTGTACCAGATGTAGTGCAGATTAGAGATGCAATTCTCAGGGAAGCCCACGAATCGGCTTATTCAATACACCCAGGTAGTACCAAGATGTACCAAGATATCAAAGGGAGATTTTGGTGGTACGGATTGAAGAGAGATGTGGCCACATACGTAGCCCTGTGTGATACATGTCAGAGAGTCAAGGCTGAACATCAGAGGCCAGCCGGTTTGCTCCAACCCCTGAAGGCACCTGAATGGAAGTGGGAAGAAGTCGGTATGGATTTCATCACTGGCTTACCTCGCACTCAGAGGGGATTTGACTCAATTTGGGTAATCGTGGATCGTCTGACCAAGGTGGCACATTTTCTTCCAGTAAAGACCACCTACACAGGAGCCAGACTAGCAGAGTTGTATATGGAGAGGATTGTGTGTTTGCACGGGGTACCGAAAAGAATAGTGTCAGATCGAGGTACCCAATTCACATCACATTTCTGGCGACAATTGCATGAGTCTATGGACACTAAGCTACAGTTCAGTTCAGCTTACCATCCGCAGACAGATGGGCAGACAGAACGTACGAATCAGATATTGGAGGATATGTTGATGGCATGTGCTCTACAATATGGTGTCAGTTGGGACAAGAGTTTACCATATGCAGAGTTTTCATACAACAACAGTTATCAGAAGAGTTTGCAGATGGCGCCATTCGAGGCCCTGTATGGCAGAAAGTGTAGGACACCACTGTTCTGGAATCAGACTGGAGAAAGTCAGGTGTTTGGACCTGAGGTACTAAGAGAGGCCGAACGGCAAGTGCAGATAATCAGGCAGAATTTGAAAGTGGCACAATCCAGACAGAAGAGTTATGCAGATAACCGACGAAGGGACCTCAATTTCGAGGTGGGAGACTTCGTGTATCTCAAGGTGTCACCAATGAGAGGCGTGAAGAGGTTCAACATGAAGGGCAAGCTAGCACCTCGATATATTGGACCGTTCGAGGTACTTGGCCGGAAAGGAGAGGTGGCATATCAGTTAGAGCTACCAGAGAAGTTAGCAGGAGTACACGATGTGTTCCATGTATCTCAATTGAAAAAGTGCTTGCGAGTACCTGAGGAACAAATTCCGATTGATGAGCTGAATGTAGAGGAAGATCTTACCTATACAGAGCATCCTGTCAGAATTTTGGAAGAATCAGAGAGAGTCACCAGAAACAAGGTGATCAAGATGTGCAAGGTTCAGTGGAGTCGTCATTCAGAGGATGAAGCAACTTGGGAAAGAGAGGAAGACCTCAGAGCAGAGTATCCACAGTTATTCCCGTCCGCTTCCGAATCTCGAGGGCGAGATTCATCTTAAGGGGGGTAGGTTTGTAACACCCTAAAAATGCCCATTTTGAAATTTAGTAATTAAATCGCTTTTATTTAATTTATGCTCATATTTATCTAGTGAAAACAATTATTTATGAGAAATAAAATCAAAGATAAGGCTAGAAACACTTTTGATGCATTCATGCTGGCTGCATTGAGTTTCGTTTGTTTGAAGTTCAAATCGGATTTTGAAATCCAACTTCAAGTTTTTCTTTTTAGGCTTGCCCTCTATTTTCCTTTTCTGGCGCTGGGCCGTTTCCCTTTCGAGACCGTCGTCTTCGACAAGGACTCTAGCTCGAGACCGACTCCGACGCTGCCGCCTTCGCCGAATCTTTCCCTGACGCGCACGCCAAGACTTGGACTCGAGATCGGACTTTGCTCTATTTATAGTCGCCTTTAGTCGCCGCCTTGATTCTCCTTTCAATTCATCCCAATCGTGCCGCAACCCTAGTTGTCGTTCTCGCCGAGAAGTTCCGCCTCGCTCGAGACCGTTCTCGTCGGAAGAAGTTCCGCCTCGCTCAAGACCCACCCTCGATCTTCGTCGTTGGAGCTTCGCAATCATCGAGAAGCACTTCAGGAGGTTCGCCTGGAAAACCCGAAGCTCTCCATAGCGTTCTTGCTCCGATTCTTGCCGTGCTCTGCGCTAATTTCGGTCCGCTGTCGACCCAGTAGTTTCTCCGCCGCTGTGTTCGAGCGTCGCTAGCGTCAAGCCTCGAAGCCAGCATACCCCTCGAAAAGCCGTTTTGTTTTGAGCCATTAGATCTAGATCCAACGCCGCCGCGTCAGTTCGAGGCCCTGCTCGAACCGGCTCTGTTCTTTATTGTTTGGTGTACTGTTCTAATAGATTACTATTGTTTGCATGTACTGGCTTGTTCGGTTGCTTGTGTGTTTCTTCGAGAGTCTAGTTGGTGAGCAGAACGCGTTCGAGTTCGAGGGGTACCAGGACCAGCAGTATCAGGAACAGCAGCAGCAGCACTTTGTAGAAGGCAAGTACAGCACGGACAATCCTTGCTACCTAAACACACCTTTACATTATTTACTGCATATGCATGTGTCTAAATTGTTATCCTATTAAGGTTGTTCCTAGTTTTGTTTACCCTATACCTTGATTACCTTGGGTTATTGCATTTGGGTAGAACTTTGCTAGGCGCAGCTACTGTCACCTTTGCTTAACTGTTAATCTTGACTTAATGATTCACTTCAATGTTAATGGTAAAACTTGCTTTTTAGCAACATGGATCAGGGAGCTAGGGCGTACACATTGTGCTTGGCCCTAGTGTCTCTCCATAAGGACCTGTTCTTAAAGCGGCAACCCAGGAGCCTGTCGCCACCGCCGGAACTATAATGGCTCTGGTCTTGGACAAGTAACTTGTACGGCTCTAATTCAACAGTGGTTACCGGTGGGCCACCGGCGTTATGGGAAGCATGGGTGAGAGTATGGTTTGATCCACCGAGGACGGAATAGCCGTTGGCTATGCCCTCGTGAGGCACAGTTCCATGTTGGGAGCTTCCGTTTGGTGGAGGTTCCACACGTTGCGCTATTTTATTCTGCTATTGTGGTTATTTTTTCCGCGCTTGGACGCCATTGACCCTCCTATTCGGAGCGCCCTGGGAGTCAGTCAATCTCGGTGCCTTGGGTCATGCTGCCTAGGTTGTACCATAACGGCTACTGTTTTGTTAAAGTGTCTTGTGAAAAGCCTCGTAGCGTCCCTATGCGGTCACACCTCGGAAGTGTGATTTGTGAGGTCTGATCCACCTCCGCGTGGTTGGGTGCAAAGTTCTTTGAACTTTTACGCGACTGGTGGGTAAAGGGCGAAACCTCTGCAGAGTGTATAATCTATCATGATAGCCTTGCTCAGGGTCAAGAGCGGCCTGGATCCTTTTTGATTAGAAAATGATGTTTAATATTACTGTTTAATGCCTACTTCTACTTTATTAATTGGGGAAATTCAACCGGGATTCACATAAATGCTGTATCCTTCGAGATACCCTCGGATAACTTCGAGACACCCTCGAATACCCTCGAGAGACCCTCGAATCAAACTAAAATCAGCCAACTAAAAATGCTAATGCAGTTCAGCCGAGTCAAGCCTTACTTTTTAGCCTTCATAATCTGTGCTGTATTTGCTAAGTAACTCTGTTACTTACACTTGCTGTTGTTATTATTTTTGGGCAAAATCCCGGATGGGTAACAGATGGATTAGAAGGTACTGCTGCCGTCGAATTTCCTGAAGATCTGCCTTTCTACTAGTTGTGCTCAACCAGTCAGTGTCCCTGTGGATTATGGACTTCGGCTTCGTTTAGATTAGAGAGAGATTAGTCTTTGAGTCTTCCTCTGTAAATTTTCATTAAGTTTGAGTCAAACTCTGTTGTAAAACCTTTTATATTATTCGAGCATTGTGTTCTATTATCATATTTGTTTGCTATATGTGTAATGACTTCCTGGGAACACATATGGCCGCATCTCGGGTTTCTGTGTAAATCCGGGTGTGACAAATGCTACTTATCTCATGCTAAAGCATCTCATTCCACACAAGGAAACATTTTCTATTTTCATTACAACCCAGCATCCATTGATTGATGGCCAGCCACTTCTGACAAAGAGACACTGGTATGTTGTTGAGAAAATTCTTGAATTTCTTGATCAATTTTGTTCTTCTACTGTTGTTCTTTCTGGTGTGTATTATCCTATTTTGCTCCATTAGTACTGCATCATATTCTTGAGATTGCTAGCCATCTAAGCAGTTATGAAAATGATAAAGATCTGAGACATGTTGTTCGGCCCATGAAGAGTAAGTTCTTGGACTACTGGTGTGACAAACCTATGCTTTATTCCTTTGTATTCATATTGGATCCTAGAGCTAAGTTGAAAGGTTTTAGCAATGTTCTCCACCTTTTATCTCAGCTCAATAGAAATGACTATTCATGTTACTTAACGGAGGTAAGGGCTGAATTAGCTGTTGTGTTTTCACAATATGAATCTAAATTTGGTTATGTGAGATTATAGAGGGCTGCACAGCCAGGCCATACAGGTTCAAAAATGACAGCTTAGGGTAAGATCTTTGATTCTAGTTCTGGTTCAACATCTAATTCTAATTTTGTTATTGGCGCCGCTGGACTTGGTGCTGGTCTTTCTTCTGGTTCAGCTGCCTCCTCCCTGTCTAGGAGGACTTCTGCTAGTGCATTGCTGCAGGCTGCTAGTTCTGGTGCATCTCTTGCTGCTCCAACTGAACTTAGTTCTTATCTAGATAGTGACATTGTCAACAAGTATGACGACGACTTCGATATCTTGAACTGGTGGCTTGAACATAAACTATCATATCCTATTCTTTCTATCTTAGCTAGGGATGTTACGACTGTTCCTGTTTCTACCATCTCTTCAGAATCTGCATTTAATCTTACTGGCAGGATCATTGAAGAGCGGTGGCGGTGTCTTGGACCTGACATGGTGGAGATGCTGGCGTTGGTGAAGGATTGGGAGCAAGCCGACGCAAGACTTCAACACACCATGGAGGATCCTGAACTTCAAGAATCTTTTGAGAACTTGTATCTGGATGAAAATGGAGTTGTGTAGCCTTGTAGGTTGTTAGTAGTATGTGGTTTGTATTTGAACAATGTATGGACTCTATGGACCTTTAGAGCTGGTTGTACTCTTTTTTCCTTTGTAGGGTTTTCTCACGAGGTGTGAGTTTTTACCTATAAAGGTTTTTAATGATGCAGCAAAACAATAGCTCAATAATATTTGAACTCTTTTGAATTCTGTTATGTGTTGTTTGTATGAATTCTATTTCTTTTTGCACAATTGCACTGTCAAATTTGAGTTGATCTTAACAATCTGGTTTGAATGAGTGTTTTTTGTCTAATGGGCTCTCGGGTTGGCACGAGCACGCCGGGCTCTAAGGTCCAGCGGGCCAACGGGCTGGCACGGCACGCCTAAACAGTCTACGGGCCGTGCTTGGGCCAAAGGACACGCACATGGGCCAGCACGACATGGCACGATACTGTACTCGTGCCTGCCCGTGCCGTGCCTCAGCGTGCCAAGCCGAGCCGTGCCCCTGCCGTGTCGGGCCGGGCCGGCCCGTTGGCCATCTATAGTCAAGAATCTTGTCTGCTGGCCCTGGTAGCAATAATTAACCACGAATAGACCCCTGAAACCTAATATAGCGCACATAATCCATGTTTTAACTCCGATTTAATTCGTTCTTGTTGCATTAGCCGGATATCAAAATAAACCATGACTTAGCACTTTTAATTACCATGTAACTTGTTTCTTAATTTTATTTATATTAATTTGATTAAAGTTTTCTATATGTGTTTTTCTACTTATAAATCTAATTACGGTTTCTACTTTGGTTTTTCATATTAATATTAAATTGATTAACAATTATTCTACTAGTTTTCTAAATAAAAACTAACTAATCTTAGGTTTTTATAACCAAATTTTAATTTGATTAATGTTTACTTATTAAAACAAGTTTTTCTGATTGGAAGCAATCTAAAGTTAAACTTTGAGCTTTCCTAAATAAATGTTAATTTGATTGTCACTAAGATAAATGTTTTTTCTAAATAAAGTTTGTTAATCCAACACGGCATATCTTATCATACGATTAGATGTTCTCATATGTATTTATTGCTAAAGTTAAATGTTTAATTGTATAATTGCTACATAAACATTTATAAATAAAATATGATTATGTTTAATCTTGGTTTTACATATTCAACTATAATTTGAATTAATTCAAACATGGGGTATTTTATTGAAATAACCATTATATATGATTTTATTTAATTAAAAATTAATCAGGGACATAGTGTGTTCTTTTATTATACAATTAACCTAATAGTAGTATCTTTTCAACCATAGCTTTTTTCAGCGATTATTGCATTCACGTGGCCATAGCATCGAGCCATGTCCATTAGTTTGCTCTTTTAAAGATTTGTTTTGATTGGTGCATTGTTCATAGTTGGCTGTTTGTTGGCTTGTATAGTTGTGTGGTTGTTTGTTGGTGCTTAGTGATTGCTTTGAGTAGAAGAAACACAGATAGACAACTTAAAAGGTTGAGAGTTTTCAAGAACCAAGAGTTGAATATTCTGAGCAGTGGTATTTTTGTTGTAGAAAGGCAAGTGTCCTTAACCACCCTTTTGTCTATGCTTATTATAATATATGATGATTTTAATTGGAACATAGAGTTACCACCCAGGAAAATAGTAGAACCATGAGTGCTAATGGGATCTTGCCTTGGCTGACTAATTATAAACTATAGTTCATGCATGCCTTATCGAAAGGGCAAGAGGGAGAAACTTTGATGATGGGAAAACTCTAGTAGTATGTTTTGCAAAGGTACTTGTCTCATTAGGGAGATTTATGCTTTGTTTTTGTTATGAAACCTTAGCGGGATGCACTTATTAGGGAATCTTTGTAAAGGCCTCGTAGTGGATCCTTAACTTCTGAGAATAGATTCCTCGGGATGATGGGAAACATGGCTTGTGCTGAAAGTGTACAACGTACCTCTTCAGAGTGTCTAAAATTGTTATAATAATTGTGCTTACGGTCAGGAGCAGCTTGGACCCACATGATTAATTTACTTAAAGTGGATAATAAATTTGTTCTCTGGTTATTTCTTGTTGCCTTGATGAGTACCAACCATAATTATACTCACCCTTGCTAACTATTGCTAAGAAGAAGAACATGGTTGTGAAGAATTATGAAGATGATGCTGAAGTCTTCGTGTACACAACCCCCAATCAGTTGCCTATGAAGTTTTGAGCTTTCTCTTCTAGGATAAGTTGTGTATCTCTTATAGACTCGTAAGTCATTTATGTTTTCTTTTACGTGATGATATTGTATTTGTTATTCACTACTAGTATACTGTATGTATTGAAACTGATCCTAGCACACATATGGTGTGCATCTCATTTTGTTTTTAAAACCAAGTGTGCTAATGCGCTTGCATGTGTTGGGATGGAAGTGATTGATTAATCTTGGCATGAGTTGGGTGGCATGGGATAATAGAGAAGGTAGGGCATTTGGAGGACGTGAGTAAACTTTAACTCAATCTCTTATTGGAGTGCTAGGGATCCTACAATCGGCAGTTCCCATGGATTACCTGTGGTACATATAACTTGGTGGTTTTGTGATAAGGAGTTTGGGCAGCCATACTTGTATGCATGGGTGCTAATTCATGGACTATTGCGGTGCATACACATTTGGAAGATGACGCTCAGTTCACCAACGTAAGCGACTGAGTTATTGGAGTTGCGTTCACAGGACTTCGTTAAATGTGCTTGCCACTTACCTAGAATGGGACGGTTACTAGATAACCTAACTGGTGCCATACAAGGACTATAGGAGATTGAGCAAGATTGTGTAAGGGGGACTTGTTGCAACGTTTACTCACTAATATACCATCATCCCCCACTGGTTCCAAAGGAAAGCTTTGCACCCCTAGGGTAGATGTTAGTGTTGTAGTTGTTTACCAAGTGCAGGAAGCAGGACGGTACCATTGCTTGCTGGGGTCTTGTGTTGTGGGTTGTGTCTCAAGATTGTCGTACACCATGTTGCAACCTGAGTGAATCTAGGAATACAAACTCTATAGAGTGAAACTATAGTATAGTTGAGTCCCTGGTAAAAAAATGACTCAGGTGTTATGTGCCTTTCACTATCATGGGATATTCTACCTCACTTTTACCTTAACATGGGAATGAGAGCTAAGGACCCATCTTTGCTATTGATACAGGTAGGGACGAAGACTACAATTTTTAACTTATAGAGTGACAGAGCAGGTGGGTGAGGATATGAGAACTGTTGATGCGGGATGAGCCTATTGTGGTTGCGAGGATGAAACTTGGTTACTTTTCAGCTATTGCTTGTATACTATATTAGTGCACTTCAAATCTTGTTGCATAAATGGTTGGTGGCATGGACCTGCCCTATTCCTTAGGGACAATATTTGGGTAATGTAGGAGAAGACTCCGACTACGAGTTCAACCATGAAGGATGGTACGAATGAAGGTGCTCAAGGCTGCCTGTGGAGGGGATTATTCAGAAGAGCCCAAGCTTTTAGCTTTTACTGTGTATCTGTTTCTTATTGTCAATTTAGCCCAGAGTAGCTTGTATTAGATGATATTTATGTTACAAAATATTTGATTTCGAGTCCTGCTATCATTGTATGGATGCGATATTATGCTAAGATGAGTTTTGGACATGATAGCTATTGATTCTAGGAGTGAATAGTACAGGCCGAGAGTCGGATTCTCGTTTCAAGGCTCAAGGTCCTCCGTCAGGCCCAAGCACCCCCGCACAAGCTGCTCCCTTCCCCTGCATTGCTTCACTGCGAGAGGCTGAGAAAGAGGTGGTAGGGCGTGAAGATCAGTGGTGGTAGAAGATGCGACTTGTGACCACGAGAGAAAGGGTGGTGCGGTGCTGGGGGGAAAGAGAGAAGGATTAGGGAAAATAATAGGAAAACAAGGATGATATACTTAGTGGTGGGTCTCATGCGTCATAATTAAACTAGGGGACAAGAGGAAGGGTGGTCCTACTCCTTCCTATTCCAATTACGAGTCATGTTTTAACATTAGTTGCTCTTTTCCCTATGTCCTTAATCACGAAAATTTGCCACTCTGCTGAACAACGCAAATTATGAATATTTTGATAATATTTAAAAGATATAACTTAAAAATTTCTCTTGTTTCATATTTTTCTATATTGGTCATGATAATTACATGACTATTGTAGCCAATTACTCTCCATTGTATGTATTTGTTGGCACTTCTTACGATCCAATATCAGAATTGAGAATCCTGGTACTGGGGTAAGGAGTGTTTCAGTGGTTTTCCTTATGGCTTAGTAAAATATAGAAATATTCTGCAAGCGCACAGAATCACCGCTGTAGCACTTCACCTGGGAGTATTCCGAGGTATCGTAATTTATATTTCCACAGGGAAGCTTTGGCAAGATTACTAGTGAACAGATATTCGAGACTATCAGAGAAGGGTACACGACTAGACAAGACAGGGGATAACGGTATTGGATAGGAGTGGATATATCGGACACACAGCTCAAGGGATACTCAGGTAAGGGAGAGAAGAGATAGATAGCTGGGAGGACAACGAGAAGAGATAGAGGACTCCTGGATTCTTTATCTACCTATGTCACTCTAGCTTAGAGATACAGCGGCTACAGAGCCAGCATTAGGAGATCTGGGATAACTCTAATGTCTTAGCATCGGGACAAGGGAACCGGTGAACACACAGAAAGGGATGAGAAGGTGTGCCACTATTTCCCAACTGGGGAATCCTACGGACCGGAACTAACGTGATGGGCTACGAAGACCGAAAGGGCTGTCACCACCGCCCGGCTACCACCTCCGTTGCGACGGGAATAAACTAAGGCCACCGACTAGTCTAGGAACCACTCCTACACAAGGCAACGACTACTAACTCTGCTAGCAAGAGCAAGCAACCTTGTCAATACTCTTGGTGACAATTCACCTCCAGTATCAAGCAAGATCGAAGAACCAGCCAAGACAAAGACTTAAACAAGACTACAACCACTAGAACTATAACTGACTATAGTCTAAACAAGATATATTTGCAACTAGGATAAAGTAGAAGCAAGATATAAATGACAAAGGCAAAGTGATAAAGATAACTATATTGATACTCAAAGTCTTACAAAAGGAAAAGTAAAAGATACAAGAGCTATTACCAGAGCTTCTGAAGACGACTCTGGAACCTCCGAGGCAAAGCTCGACTCAACTCTAACTCCCAACTAAACTATCCTAACTCTACTAGAATGAAAGTGGAAATGAGCTCCTTGGCTTGGTGTGTGTTTACAAGTGAAAGTGACCCTCTATTTATAGGAGTCCAAGGCGGTTGAGGCAGGGTAGCGGCCAAGGAAGCTAGGGGGGTACCCCCTGGGATTTCGGGCGAGAGGAGGCGGTTCGGCCGAACTCCCCAGTTCGCCCGAACCAGAGGATCCGCCGACCTTGCTTCCCACGGTCAGGATTTGCTCCCTGGTGTCGGTTCCCAGCTGGTGGCGGTTCGGCCGAACTGGGCCTGGCCCGTGGCCGGCCTCCCCCGCACTGCCTCTGCTGCCTGGACCCCCCTGGGCTTCCTCCTGATGCATGACTTCGTGTTGATCTGGCCTAGAATGACGTGGTATGGTCCAGGATGAGTTGGCGGTCACCCACGTGTCGTGTGATGTGTTCGCTTGGTCATTGTTGACGTGGACGACTCCCGGTGGTCTGCTCGGCTAAGGGGGGTAACCGGCCGAACGGAGTCGTTCGGCCGATTTGGTCATTTCCGGCCCCAATAGCACATATTTGTCGTAGTTGTACCTGCACAAGTGACACTCACCAAAACTCGTGGAACTTTATTAGAAATAAAACCTAAGTACATGGAATGTTGCATATAACCTCATTTATTCCCGAGTATTGGTGGTCGGATTTGGGCTGTAACGACCGCCAACAAGCTCCCCCAAGCTTAGCTCTTTGCTCGTCCTCGAGCAAAGATATAAACTTAGGCTCGGTGGATCAGGAGTTGCTACAATGTCATTTCTTTTGCAGGTAACTTATAACCAACTAGTCTTCAAAAATACTTAAATCATAGGCAAAGTTTCAAATCACCTTTTTACCTATGGGGCTTATAGCAATCTCCTTATCTTGGGCGGTTGAAAGGATGAACAGTTTAAATTCAGTTTTATTCCACTCTACTCTTTTCAGGATCCCATCTCGGAGTTTTTCATAAGTTTTGAAAACTACAAATTGTTCCTCATTGGCACACTCAATCACTCAAGTGTATTTGAATCCTCACTAAAGGCTTGTGCCTTCTTTTCATCCTAACATCTAATATGGCTTTTTGTGTGGCTCAAGGACAAAGGATGAAGGCATGCATGCATCTTATATTTTGCTACGTCAAAGACCGGATCTCTGAGGAGACAAATCACATCTTAAGATCGAGACGTGCAAGTGTGTGGATGTGAATGGAGTGGAATATGGTGCAATGGTGGAATGGCATATGGTGGAACTCCTTGGATGAATTTCCCTCTCCTTGATTTATTTTCGAGAACATGGGCTATCTTTTATTCTTATATTTTTGCCATGCCACTTGGCATGCTTTTCTTTTTCTCTTTCTCTTTGCCATGCTCTTTGACATGCTTTTCTTTTTCTCTTATTTTTGCCATGCTTCTTTGGCATGCTTTTCTTTTTGCATAGCCCATGTCTCTATCAAGAATATTTGTAGAGGGAAATCATAGAACATGGAGCATTTGTTTTTGTGGATGGATGATGGAAAATGTTTGCTAACTCCCAGTGTAGGAATTGCAAGTGAGAGGTGGTGTGTGTAGGTGGGTCTCGATCTTTAAGAATATGAAAGCTTCACTCAAAGGTCACAACAATTTTACAAAGCTCACTAAGATAACAAGCAGCATATGAGTAGAAATTTTCAACTAAGCTTATCATATGGCTCTGGTAGGTATTTTGACCAATGAGGAACTTGTTTCATTTTGAAAGCATAAATTTCCGAGATTTTCCCCGTACTAAAAGCAGAATAGAATTTAACCAAATTCTCACTATATCAATCCCCACAACAACTTAGATTTGGAATAAAGCATGTGCTCCCACAAGGTTTTCAGGATCATTTTTACTCATGCCAAATAACTCAAGCACAATCTAGTATCTAGTTGAAACAAAGTACTTGCAAAATTAATGACAGAGCAACTATTCATCATTTCCAAGGTGAGAGGCATATGATTCATTCCATGCATAGTTGGGAGTTATTTTATTCAAGGGAAATATTGTTTAAGGGAAATATTTTTGGTATTTTCATTTTTTTAAATGCAAACTATCATGAAGGGAAATGAAAGGGAAATTAAATGATCAAAGTGCTGGATAAATCGGGACATACCTGTGGGGGTCCTCCCCAAGCTTGGACTCTTCACTGGTAGGGGTTGAGCCTTGAAAGGTACTGGCTCAGCTGTTCCGCTTGTTCGTGGACGTCGTGCTGGATAGATGCCACCATCCCGCTATTCTCTTGATGGTACTGAGAATGGTGGGCTAGTGTGTCCTGGATCTCTCGGGTACGGTCGTCGATGAGCTCGACTCGGTCGGAGATGTAGGACAGCTCCCGGTCGTAGTCGAAGCGTGCGGACTGTGAGTATCCGGGGTAGTATGGCTGGGAGGCATTGTCGTATCCTCCTCCATACCGACTCCCGAACCATTCAGAGTCTGTGTCCTGGCCGTAGTCCCAGCGTCCTGAGGTGAAGTATTTCGGCTCCTGATGCTGCCTGGAGCCTCCTGCTCCGGACGTCCCAGCGTCGGTGTACATGTCGTAGGTGGCCTCAAAAGCGGAAGTGTGTCGGTGCGGCATTTGTGGTACATCTTCCGGCTCCTGTGAGGTGGCGAGCCCAGCATCACGCCTGGCTCGTCCCCTCGTGACGGGTCCATCACCTGCAACGCTGTGCCGAGCGGGCTCTCTCCAAGGTGGAGAATCGTCTGACTCGGTCCTCAACTGGAGAGTTAGTTTCGGCGTGGTATACAACCTTAGTGCTGCACAAGGCAAAGACACTTCAGTTGTATAGCCACGGTAAATCATTGCCAGCGTTGCGTCAGGCGTCCGCCGTATCATGTGGGCTTGCACGAAGTGCTCGGCATCAACGACGGAACGCGTTGTCTCGATGTACGTGAGACGGGCGCCTTGGAGGACGCCCAGATGGTTAGCGAGGCGAGTGACTAGAGAAGTCATTGCCATGCTACCCGCACGAGAAATATGAGACAGCCAGTGACCAACCATGTCTTTCACAGGTGAATAGGGAATCTGCTTGACCATGGCAAAAAGAACCCGCAACTCGATGGTGTTGACAGGGCACAAATCTGCCCGGGGGAATACCGTCATAGACCCCCAACGATGCATGAAACGTAAAGTGGGGCTATGAATGCTGTTCGTGCGTGGCGCATGACAGTTGGTATCCCCCGAAATCTTTTTCCAAAATGCCACCCGGTCAAATCTTTTAAGCGCTTTGTTCGGGTCTAATGAACAACGGCTTGAAAATCCGAGACCCAAACTAAAATCCCTCCAAGAGCAGAAGAACTCTTGGTTGAAGAACCGAAAACGAATACCCCCAGTTTCAGAAACCAAAGTCGAGAGGAATTCAAGGGTGAGCAGGTACGAACCTTCTTCGTTGATGTGCCAGAAATTCTCCCAGCCAATGGCTTGGAAGATTTCTGTAAACTCTACGTCCATCCCCGTGTCCCTGAGCAAATCTTGCTCAAACACACGGGTATGCTCGAACTCCTTCAGCCGAAGCTCGTTGAAGGTGTTCCGCTCCCTTTCTGTTCTAAGGTTGATGTCACTCTCACTCAGGAGCTGCATGGCTGGGGGTGTGGCATGGCCCCATCCCGAGCCGGCTGCTCCGTGCTCGTCCGTGTCCATCCGGCTCGAGCCTCGAGACGGAGCTAGGGAACTCCCAGCATCGTCCTATCGTCGGCCTAGCCGGGCGGAACGACGGAGCGAAGTGAAGAACTTCGATATGATTCCTGCAAAAAGTTAGTGCAACAACAACTACTCGAAGGACTGAATATATATATGGTTAGCACAAGAAAATCAAGTCAGTCGTTCGAGATAGTTAGTCGTTCTTGCGGGGATGAAAACCACCACAAAAGGTTAGTCGTTCTTGTGGGTGTCGGTGACCACCACAAAATCGTCCAAAATTTCAGCACAAAGATCACAACAAGAGCAAAATATTTTTGGGATTTTCTCGTGATGCAAGCGAACCAAAACTTGAACAAGATCTTGGGAGGAACTTGAGCAAGCACTTGAGCAAAGAAATGAGAGAGAGAGAGAGCTTCCTAGCAGAAATTTCAGAGTGAGCAGGTGTGGGAGAAGCTCACAAGCTTGCACCAGCATTTATAGGCCGAGGGGAGGGGCATGCCCTGGTTCGCCCGAAGGCTCTGGTTCGCCCGAACCAGGCCTGGTGGCCAAGGCACTCCCATGTGAGTGCAGCCCCCTCCTTTGCTTTGATTCCACGCCAAAATGTGTGGCCACCAAATTTTTAGGTCATGTGAGTGGAGTTTAGTGGTAGGTGAGATGGAAATGTGATATGACCAAAGTAGATTTTAGTGGAGTCACCCCCATGCTGCCATGTTTGCGATAATTGGTGAGTATGCAGCCATTTTTAGTGGGGTAGACATGTTTGTTGCTGGTTGGTGGTGACGGTAAATGAATGGAGATGTTCTAGAAGGGATGAAAATGATAAAAGTTACCAATTACATCCACCCTAGGTAAAATTTCAGCATGCATCCAATTATTTCTAACCAAGCTTGCAGAATTTTCTACTCTCTCTCAAATTAATTACTCAAGTGGTTCATTTATATTGGAAAGGGAAACATGCAAATGCAATTGAGAATTTAAAAATTGGAAGGGAAATATGGGATACATACCGGTTTTCCTCGCGGCGAGAGCTCAGCTTTTAAGTCCGCGAGCGGGACTTCTCCTGTCTTCAGTTGTTCTTGTCATCGTCCGGTCCCGGAGTGGATGACTCGGACGATGCAACCTTCTTCCGCCACATTTTCTTGTTCTTTCTTCTTCGGTGTTGGTGGCGGTGGGATCGGTGTCTCTGAAGATTGTGGTTCGGATGCAACCACGTTGACCTGCTCCAGGTTATTGGAATTTTGAATTAAATCAGTGCATATCTGAGAGCATTTCTCCACCCTGGGCTTGAACGCGAACTTTTCTTCCTTGCCGTTGATGTTCAGGCTGATTTCTTCGGCTCCTACGTCGATGTTTGCATTGGCGGTGCTCAGAAATGGCCTCCCGAGGATGAGAGGTGTCTTTGTGTCGACCTCCATATCGAGCACCACGAAGTCCAGGGGTACGAAGAATTCCCGGATTTTCACCGGAATATCTTCGGCTATTCCCGCGGGATAGCGAATCGATTGATCCTCTAGCTGCAAATACATGGTTGTAGGGGACAAAGAAGAATAGTTCAGTTTGTCAAACACTACCTTGGGCATGACGCTGACGCTTGCTCCAAGATCGCACAGGGCATGGTTGAAGTGCTGCTCCCCGATCGAGCATGTGATGGTAGGGCATCCTGGGTCCTTCTTCTTTTCTGGGAGATTGTTCAAGATAGCCGCACTACATGCTTCGGTTAGTTTAATTACCTCGGTGTTTGGCAGTGCCCTTTTGTTGTTGAGGATGTCATTCAGATACTTGGCATATGTGGGAACCTGCATAGCTTCAAGCAATGGGATATTGACATATAACTTTCGAATTACCTCAACAAATTTGCTGAATTGTTCGTCCACCGTTGGCTTATGGCATCTTCTGGGGAATGGCAGCATATTTGGTTCGTAAAACTCGTGAGGGGCCGCCTTTGCTTCCTTCTGCGGACTTGTCTTCTGTGGTTCTGCTGCGGCCTCCTCTTCTTCGCTATCACTTTCTGTAGTGGCTGCCTTTTTACCTGCACTGTCAGGATATGGCGGGTCCCGAGTGGTCTTACCCCCTCTCTCGTGGTGACCGCTTTAACCTTTTCACGGGGGCAATTGTCTGGTTGCCCAAAGAATTTCCCCGCTACGGGTGAGGGCAAAGAAACAGCTAACTGAGCAATTTGAGTTTCTATCATTTTATTAAAGCTCAGTTGACTTTTCATAGCAGAAGAAAATGATTCCATCCTAGAGTCTATGCTTTCCAGAGTTTTATCATTAGCAGCAAGCTTTTTATTGATGTTTTCAGTTATTTTCATCTGGCCAAACACAATATCTCTAAGAGACGGCTGATTATTGAAATTGCTGGAATTGAAATTGTTACCTTGTTGAGGCCTCTCAAAAGGGAGGTTTGGGCGCGGATTCCAGCCTTGGTTGCCGAAGTTGTTCGGTCGGTACCCGTTGTTGTTGGAGTTGTTGACGTAGTGGCCATCTTCTCGCGTTTCGGGGCAGTCATTCCCCGAATGGCCAGTGTTGCCACAGACTTCGCAGGTCATGCGAGCGTCCATGGCTTGCACCGTTTCTTGAGCAGGGGCCTCCAGTTTCTTCATTAGGAGGTCCATCTTGGCAGCGAGCATGTCCAGAGCTTCAACTTGGTGGACTCCTCGGGTCTTTGGTTGAGTCCGGTCGTCGGACCAACCTTGGTTCTCGACCATCTTCTCTATGAGGGCCTTCGCATGACTCTCCTCAAGAGAGAAGAACGAGCCTCCAGCAACAGCATCCAGGTACTCACGGGCAGAATTTCTCAGCCCGTGATAGAAAGTTTGGATTATGAACCAACTCTGCATACCATGGTGAGGACAAGCAGAAATATAGTCCTAGAGGCGATCCCATGCCTCCGGGACTGTTTCATCTTTTAGCTGCTGGAAACTAGCTATTTTGTTCCGGAGGGCGTTGGTTTTCCCAACCGGAAAGAACTTTAGCAAGAAAGCACTAGTGCATTTATCCCAGGTATCTATTGCTTCGCGGTTAGCATAAAACCATTGTTTCGCCTTGCCTAATAATGAGAATGGAAATAAACGAAGGCGAATGGCATCGATACTTACTCCGCGGATGGTGAAGGTGTTGCAAATCTCCAGGAAATGCTGGAGATGAGCATTGGCATCTTCGTGTGGCTTGCCGCAGAATGGGCTAGCATGTACCATGTTGATGAGGGCTGGCTTCAGCTCGAAGCTACCATCTCCGACTGGCGGAGCTGATCCGACATGTACGTTCTCGCTTGATGGAGCGGAGAACTCACAGATCGTCTTGGTTGCCATCCTCGATGTAGCCTGGTCAACGACGGGAAGGACTGGGTTCGTCGGAAGGAGTTGCTTCTGAGGAGGTACAACACGAGGTCGTACTTTCCTCACAAATGACTCCGGATTTTCTTGGAAGTTTGACGGTAGTTGGAAACCAGTCATGCACTGCTCTGCTCCACAAGGACCAACGAACAGAGCAAGGATAAACCCGCTTGAGTAGCGGTACTCAACTAAGATAGCTCAAGATAAAAGTTCAAAAATAATCTAGCCAAAGACTTCCCCGGCAACGGCGCCAGAAATGCTTGTTGGCACTTCTTACGATCCAATATCAGAATTGAGAATCCTGGTACTGGGGTAAGGAGTGTTTCAGTGGTTTTCCTTATGGCTTAGTAAAATATAGAAATATTCTGCAAGCGCACAGAATCACCGCTGTAGCACTTCACCTGGGAGTATTCCGAGGTATCGTAATTTATATTTCCACAGGGAAGCTTTGGCAAGATTACTAGTGAACAGATATTCGAGACTATCAGAGAAGGGTACACGACTAGACAAGACAGGGGATAACGGTATTGGATAGGAGTGGATATATCGGACACACAGCTCAAGGGATACTCAGGTAAGGGAGAGAAGAGATAGATAGCTGGGAGGACAACGAGAAGAGATAGAGGACTCCTGGATTCTTTATCTACCTATGTCACTCTAGCTTAGAGATACAGCGGCTACAGAGCCAGCATTAGGAGATCTGGGATAACTCTAATGTCTTAGCATCGGGACAAGGGAACCGGTGAACACACAGAAAGGGATGAGAAGGTGTGCCACTATTTCCCAACTGGGGAATCCTACGGACCGGAACTAACGTGATGGGCTACGAAGACCGAAAGGGCTGTCACCACCGCCCGGCTACCACCTCCGTTGCGACGGGAATAAACTAAGGCCACCGACTAGTCTAGGAACCACTCCTACACAAGGCAACGACTACTAACTCTGCTAGCAAGAGCAAGCAACCTTGTCAATACTCTTGGTGACAATTCACCTCCAGTATCAAGCAAGATCGAAGAACCAGCCAAGACAAAGACTTAAACAAGACTACAACCACTAGAACTATAACTGACTATAGTCTAAACAAGATATATTTGCAACTAGGATAAAGTAGAAGCAAGATATAAATGACAAAGGCAAAGTGATAAAGATAACTATATTGATACTCAAAGTCTTACAAAAGGAAAAGTAAAAGATACAAGAGCTATTACCAGAGCTTCTGAAGACGACTCTGGAACCTCCGAGGCAAAGCTCGACTCAACTCTAACTCCCAACTAAACTATCCTAACTCTACTAGAATGAAAGTGGAAATGAGCTCCTTGGCTTGGTGTGTGTTTACAAGTGAAAGTGACCCTCTATTTATAGGAGTCCAAGGCGGTTGAGGCAGGGTAGCGGCCAAGGAAGCTAGGGGGGTACCCCCTGGGATTTCGGGCGAGGGGAGGCGGTTCGGCCGAACAGGTCGGTTCGGCCGAACTCCCCAGTTCGCCCGAACCAGAGGATCCGCCGACCTTGCTTCCCACGGTCAGGATTTGCTCCCTGGTGTCGGTTCCCAGCTGGGGGCGGTTCGGCCGAACTGGGCCTGGCCCGTGGCCGGCCTCCCCCGCACCGCCTCTGCTGCCTGGACCCCCCTGGGCTTCCTCCTGATGCATGACTTCGTGTTGATCTGGCCCAGGATGACGTGGCATGGTCCAGGATGAGTTGGCGGTCGCCCACGTGTCGTGTGATGTGTTCGCTTGGTCATTGTTGACGTGGACGACTCCCGGTGGTCTGCTCGGCTAAGGGGGGTAACCGGCCGAACGGAGTCGTTCGGCCGATTTGGTCATTTCCGGACCCAATAGCACATATTTGTCGTAGTTGTACCTGCACAAGTGACACTCACCAAAACTCGTGGAACTTTATTAGAAATAAAACCTAAGTACATGGAATGTTGCATATAACCTCATTTATTCCCGAGTATTGGTGGTCGGATTTGGGCTGTAACGACCGCCAACAGTATTCTACATATCATGGTGGCAGTGGTGGCAATCTGACCTGGCGCGCTATGATGCCAAGAGGATGTGTGTGTGTGGATTCAAGATATTATTAGTTGTAGAGAATAGCTATAATTACATGACTATTATAGCAAATTCTAGAATGAATATATATAAGATCGCCATCATGAATGGGACTAACAGTTAGAGCTATTGATTTTGTAAGCAATTGGAGTAAACTTTATCATTCAGTGATTGCATAGTGTAATCGTGTTTTCTTTTTGTGCGAAAGACCCGTATAGGTGCAGACGTCTAACTATCGATGGGGACGTCGTCTTACCACTGAAAGAATAGCGCCAATTAATTATTTGAATAAATCCTAGAAAATGAGACACTTGTGCCATGTCGAGGATTAGACAGGTTCCACCAAAAGAAACGTTACCACTTACCAGCGGACCTACAATCAGTTCGCATGGAATCTTGTTTTCTGGTGAGCTGATATATCAACATGGAAGGAATTTTATCATCCAACTTTTTAGAAGTCACATGCTCTTTGTACTGATTTTACAGTAAGTGCAATATTTTCATTGCAGTTGAGTATGACCCTTTTCTTTCATCATTATCTGATTTCAAGTATTTAAGAAATATGTCACATGGGCTTCTGTTTAACACTTTTTATACCTTGCATGTGGCTACTATTCTATAATTTCCTATTTTCCTTGAGCAAATGTTTCATCATAGTTAATCCTACTTATTTTGTTAACAGTTGTGGCACAATCCTATAGAAATTGATGCACATTTCAACAGTCGAAAAGATGTGCAAATACTATTTCCTGTGTCACTTCTCGTATTGTGGGTGTGTGTGATTGGGGTGCTGATGGAATTATCAATTACATGAAATCATTTCCCCCGGTCAATGTATTTTCTAAAACACCATCATTACTAGTGGTTTCAAACTTGAGGCTTGCTCTTTTTTTAGTGTTAAAGGCTTACCTATTATTTGGTTTCTATTATCCAGTCTCCAAGCTTTAAAGAACTTGCTAGAAACATTAACTTGGAGACATCCTGGCTACGTGGTATAAACTGATCATGAATGCTAATTATGAAAAATTGCTATTGTCTCCCTACAAGGTTTTGTTAATAATCATAAGAAAGTGTCATTGATGGCAGTATACAAATCTTGTGGCAGCAAGTAATTAATTTTGAAGGAAGTGCAAATATGCACATTTACCTGTCCTTTATGACCTTACCATTTTATGGTCGATTGTATCCTCTCTCATCAAAATTACAGGTCAATTTAGCTTTTTATCTTAAGTCAAACTTCTACAACTTTGACCAAGTTTATACAAAAAAACTCCAACATTACCAACATCTAATTAGTTTCATTAAATCCACCATGGAATATGTCTTGAATTGTGCATGTATAGTTGTTAATACATTTTTCTAAGAACTCGCTGAAAGCTAAACCAGTTTGACTTGCTCAAAGGCTAAAGTGAAGTAAAATTTGGAAAGGAGGGAGTAGATGATTTAAGCACTAGAATCAAGATTGTGTTGGTTCTCTACCTACAGTCAATATGGCTGACATGAAAATTATGTGTTGATTCTAGTAGGGTTACCCCTTGAGTTGATTTTAATCCTGTTTTGCTTGGGATGACCATTGAAAATTAAGGTTGAAGATTATAAGAGAAAACAAATGGTCATTTGTAAGATTAGTGTACTTTTGTTATTTTCTGTTATAAGAGTTTTAAAGCTTCGTTTGTTGTCGTGATGACTTTTTTCAAAATCATCTAGCACTCTTTTCTCTAGATTTTGATGAATCAGAGCCCACCCCTACTCGATTGGGACCAAAAGCTCAATTTTGTTCCAGGAAGAGTCAGTTAGATAGCCATACAAGCTCCATAGATCCTAAGCGAGCCAACTGTATGGATGCAAGCTGGAGCACGGGTCTGGATGAGCTGGTGCCATTAACACCGCCACGGGCCGTCCCAAGTGTCCATTAGAACAGCATAGCATAGACGTTTTCCTGGTTGCTACTGTGTTATTACATAGATTTCAATCTGTATTGTTAACCACTACGAGAGCTCACTGCCTCGTTGTAATGAACTTAGCATTTACTACCTCTGTTTCAAATTACTATTCGTTATTGACTTTTTTCTGTGATCTTTGACCATTCGCTTATTTAAAAATTTTGTCCAAATATACAAACCAATAAGTTATATTTGAAGTATATACGATGATAAAACAAGTCACATACAAAATAAATGTTCCTTGTGAAATTTTTTGAATAAGACGAATGGTCAAACGTTAAACGGAAAAATACAAACTCTGCTGCATAAGTTCACAAGATACAAAAAAAATACAAACTCTCCTCCATAATTTTTTTTAAAAAGGATTGCCATTCTAGCAAAAATATTTACTCAATGGGTGCATATATATGGTCACTGAACTATTTCATTTGATGCACTTATTAGTCGGCAAGTTGCAATGATTCAGGGAGGGTTCTACTGTCCTACTGCACTAAGGGCATATTATTTGAATTATTTATTTTATTTTTTATCCACGTTTCAGGATGATAATGTGCATAAAGCAAAGCTTGCTGGTGGAAAATTTCAAGGACGCAAGGCTGTCAAGAACAAGAGTATCTTGCTCCAACAAAAATTTACTCTGAGGTATGTATTGGCATTGCTATATTAAATTATTTCTAAAGTTATTAAAGGTTGTGGATTACAAAATATGAACTGTTACTAGTCTTACAACAGTTGCCGACAAACAGTTAGATATTACATAAGCTTTTACCAACAGATGGTTCAACGAGATCATATAAAATGGACCCCAAAAAAATAAATGCTCATTTGGCTGTAGTTTACTACAATTTCAGTGACCTCATTATACAAACATTGATTCATCCATAAGCAAGTACAAACATCCAGTAACCAGTATGACACAAGTGAACACATTAACTGAAAACACTTGGCCCTATTTGTTTCCCACGCGCTAAACTTTAGCGCCGTCACATCGGATATAAATATATTAATTATGAGTATTAAATATAGATTAATTTAAAAACCCATTACATAAACGAGGAGTAATTTACGAGACGAATCTATTAAGCCTAATTACACCATGATTAAACAATGTAATGCTACGGTGAACGTATGGTAATTATGTATTAATTATAGCAAAACTAGGCCTGTTAGGTTCGTCTCGCAAAATAGACATGACTTGTGTAATTAGTTTTATAATTAGTTTATGTTTAATGCATCTAATTATCACTTATTTAAAGCGCTAAACTTCACCTGGATCCAAACACCACCTTATTCATCTGAGTACCATACTGTGACTTGACATCAGACTCTTAACATTGTATTTCCATCCTAGCTGAAGATAGTTGTAGTGTCCATAGACCGCCATCAAAATATACATAAAGCTCCCAAGCTCGTAGTGTCCACGGAAGCCATCAAAATATACATAAAGCTCTCAAGATCGTAGTGTCCATGGAAGCCATCAAAATATAGATAAAAGCTCACAATTCTAGGACTTGGTTTACAATATCATTGAAGCTTGCTCCTGTAGACCTGTACCAAGGGAGTCAAGTTGTAGTAATAGATGCTAAAAAAACTAACAAGTCTGTACTAGTGAAGCCAATGCAACACTCACGTGACACAAGATCGTGCAAATTTGACTACACGAAAGGAAAATCAAATTACAATGCTGATTTTGCTACAATATATTCATTTCAATTTCCATTGTGCAAAAGAAAAGATAGAAATAAACATATCGGATTTTAAATTGTGCCATTAAAAAAGGGAAATCAACATAAGCATACACTTGTAGGAAAAAGTCTACTTCACCCCCCCAATCTATGAGGGGTGGAACACATCACTCCCCAACCTATGAAAATGAATTTTTTACCCCCTGAACTTTCTAAAACCGGACAAATCACCATCTAAAGCAGTTTTGAAAAATCATAATAAATCACAGAAAAATCATAAAATGAAAAATCAAATTGTGTTGGACTTCAAATTAGTAGTTCTACGCAGTGAACATATAATACAGAATGTTTTAGTACATTTTTTTCTGTAACTTTAGATCTATGCTTTTTTCTTCATAGCTGTAAAAAAATATACAAAAGCATTACCATATTATATTATATGTTCACTGCGTAGATCTACTCATTTGGAGTCCCAACACAATTTGATTTTCCATTTTATGATTTTTCTGTGATTTATTATGATTTTTCAAAACTGCTTTAGGGGGTGATTTGTCCGGTTTTAGAAAGTTCAAGGGATAAAAAATCCACTTTCATAGGTTGGGTGATGTGTTCCACCCCTCATAGGTTAGGGGGTGAAGTAGACTTTTTCCTACACTTGTACTTTCAGCGTCGCGATCTTTTGGCTAATATGCAATTTCTCATGATGCAAACAATTAACAAAGGCAACTTTAATATTCTTCCAGACAAAAAACAGGCCACACAGGTAGCAAACTTTAAGAATTGCAAGTTCAAAAATAAATCTTAGGAGACACACATGCAACATACCACTAGAAATCAATAACCTCAACTGCAACAGCCTTAAGATTTAGTACTAGAAATCAATAAGAGATAAAGAATTAGGCTGTTGTTTAATCTAAAATGCAACATTGGTGTTCAAGATACTCACCAAGAAAGACAAATGTAGGTGCAAAAAACTAAGCACAATAAAAGGCAAATCTATCAGTGTACACAGTTGTGCAGTTTCACACAATGTGCAACACTGAAGGCATATAAAATTAACCGGAGAACATATTTCTATTGGGAGGGCAGCATTAACATAGTTTGTGACGAAAGCCATTTGACTTTACCTGCTTTAGGATATGGATGAAGTCTTCGTTCACAATTCTGCAAAGGTCCTTTTGAAATGCTTATCCCTAGCTGGATAAGCTCCAGCATGTCCTGTTTTTGAAAAACAAATTTTCAGCTTGTGAGATTCTGAATACACTATGTGTCCTTAGCCAAGTAACAGAAGATAAAAAGATACACTGAATACACTATGTGTGCTTTGGGTTTTAGTTCAAATAGAGTTGAATAATTGACAAAGACACAAAGTTTCACCTTGAACAAGCAAGATACGTGGTCATTCATCACAAACCAAAAATGGGAGGCCAAAAGATACAGAATATAAGGCTGAGTGCACTGATTTTTGTAAGAACATATCAATATTTTCACGGGGTTCTACAGAATAAGCAAACTACAAAACACTTACCATGGCATGTATTTATGCACAGCTCCCATTTAGTTCGTTCTGTATTTGATATATGCAGTGATATACAAAGCGATAATTTCCTAATCCCTTTCCAAGACCTGATGCATCCATACGAATACGAAACTATGTTTTAGTAATACATCACTTCAGTAGTACATCACGTACCGAAGCAAGACTGCTACCAATGTACAGTACATGTCTCGGTAATACAATGGATCGAAGGTGCAAGCCTACCTCGGGCGGCCCTTGTCCTGCAAGTGGTGGATGCAGTCACGATTCGCTGCTTCTCGGCGAGGGAGAAGACGCCCGTGAGCAGATCGAGGATGGGCGCTGGCGCGGTGCTTACTCCACCTCCAGGGCAGATCTCGTAGCTGCACATTGCCGCCTGGTGGGGGAGAGGATCCGCCGCCGCTGGATGCAAACGGGATCCACCATCGGCGCAGGATGTGGAGTCATCGCTGGCGCAGGATGCGGAGGGCAACGCTGTGGATGGGGATTGGAGCGAAGTGAGCCGCCGCTGGGTTGGGACGGCGTGCAGGTCCGCTGGTTGGGAGCTAGGGTTTGTGGGTGCAACGCCGGCAGTCGGACTGAATATCAACGGCCAAGATCGTCGGGTATGCGTGGGCTCAGCAGGCCAGTGCGGGACTGCGGGCGTGGAGATCGTGGCTTGTTGGGCCTTAGAGTTAGTTTTAATGTTGGAACATTTTAATCTAATAAGGATTAAAAATAATTTTCAAATTAAATTTTTTATTATACATTAGCCAAATCTAAGGCTAATTATACTTATGTTAGTGTGAACTAGCCATGGTTATATGGATCATAGTTGTAAATTCCATTCCGGTACCGGCCGGAATGGCCGGAATGCCCCGTTCCGGTGCCTAAACCGGTATAGAAGGGCTGAAATCCCGTACCGGGTCAAATACCGGTCAATACCGGTCAATCCCGGTCAAATACCGGTCAATACCGGTCAATTCGGGTCAATACCGGGTCAAACGTCTGTTCCGCTCATTTCGGTACCGGGCTAAAACCAAATGACGCCTCGTTCAATATGTGAGTTTGGTAAAAAACTAAAAATGTCAGTGTGATGAAGCATAATTATGCTGTAAGTATATATTTATATGAATATTTATGTATATATACATTCATATATTTTTAATATAATAAAGTACGGAACGGTACACCGGTATCGACCGGTACCGGAATGTTCCGTTCCAAGAGCAAAAACGGAATGACCTCCGGAATGGAATTTACAAGTATGATATGGATGCATTTCGATCCCTTGTTAAGTTTCAGAATCTTCTGAGGAAAGTTGAATACTATTAAATTTTAGATACAAAGTATAAAGTGACTAAGAAAAATGGAGTGTAAAATTGTCGGTGTTAATATATCGTGGTCCCGACACCAACCAGAAATGCGCTGTGTTCCCTCCCCTGATGGTTGGTGCAGAAGGTAACGCAAGACACGAATTTATCCTGGTTCCGGTCGCAAGACCGTACTTCCAGCAAGATGCTGCGTGCAATGTATTATCCTGCACCGGACTGCGAGTAGTAAGGGATACAAGCAGGTTGGGAGAAGAGGCTAGACCTCCAAGTCCCAGATGATTGAGGCAGAGTGACAATATCGTGGAGTGCGGAGCGTATGTGAGTGTTGTTTCTTGTTGTGTATTCGATTGTTCCGTCGTCTGGGGGCCGGTCTTGTTCGTGGGCGCGCCCTCTCCTTTTATAGGCCAAGGAGGAGGGGCTACAGGCGTGCGTCGCTATGCAGGCATAGTTGTTGCACAGCGGTAGGAGTGGTGCCGGGCGTGGCTCATTGTCCTTGGCGTTGCAGTCCCTGTGATCGATTCTTATACTGGTGATGACGCCAGGGAGTGGTTTCGAGGGTCCGAGCTGACCCGCGTGCAGTAATGACTCGCCCGTACGCCAGTTCGAGGGTCTCCCATGCCTGTGCACAACCCATCCTGTGGGAAATCACTGTGGGAGTTGGTAGCACAGAGAGTCGGAGTGACCCGGCCCTGTTTGTACAGTGGCGACACGTCCGCACAGCGCCAGGGATGGTCGCATAGTGCTCTGGATGGCCCGCCATGCCTCCGCCGTCCTCTCTCCTTCTCCTGGTGCGTGCTCGAGGGTCTCTCCCGCCCGATCGAGGGCTTCGGGTCGTCGGAGTTGGTAGCACAGGAGCTCAGAGTGACGTGCTATGTTCGCATAGCGCCGGCCTGTCCGCACAGAGCCTCGGTTGGCAGCATAGTGACAGGAGTTGGTAGATGCAACGGCGGGGGGGGGGGGGGGGGGGTCGTGGTTGTCAGAGCGGCGTGAATAGAGATTTGCCTTTTGACTTTGGATGCACGGCGGCGGTGAGCGTCATTAATTGTTTGTCGGAGCGGAGGTCTCGACCGAGGCGGAGCTCTCCCCATTTCGTGGATTGCTCGAGGCTCGACCTTCAGGCCTCGATCGAGGTGGAGTTTTCCGATTCGCTTGAGGGGTCGGTTCCCTCGAGCGAAGCGGAGATTGAGGTGCGCGTCGAGGTGCCCTGCAGGTGTCTTGACTGGGCCTTTGTCCGTTGCTGGGCCATGGGCCTGAATGTGCTTTTCTCTTTTCTGGTACGTGCATGAGTTTAGTGTTTAACAAGAGTGATTATCTCATAGGTTTGGGTACCCCTAATGATCGCCCCTAACAAAAATATATATAGACATTTGGATTTTTCTTCCAAATTTGCATGTAGTATTTAAATGTATGAATGCATCCGCTTTATATGCTTGTGTGTAATTTAAATTTCGTTTTTATAACACGTGTAATTCAAATATAGTGTAATTTCAATAAATAGATAGAAATACATTTAATTCTAAATATATATATATATATCTTAAAATGTAATGTAATTATTTACATGAACATACATATCAATTTGATGTAAAGTATAAAGTTACTTGTTAAGCCCTGTTCACCGACTGAATGCTTGACGTAGCAAATATGTTTACTGACTGACCATTAATGTGTAGATATAAGTGTCTTTACAACAGATCGTTACTCTGTAAAATAAGGATTACCAACTGATCATACGTCGACAAGCTTTACCGACAGAATCTCCAGTGGTACAACTCGATTTTTACCAACTAATGTTTGTCGTTAATCTGGTGTTGTGGTGTAGCGAGGATTGTGGTAACCACATCAAAGTTATTAAAAGTCACTCCCCTTTGCTCTCCTCTCCTCGCTTCACGGACACGTGTCGAGCAAAGGAAGCGTTGCGTGGCTGTTTTGCAAAAACACCATTCACTTATTTAGAAATCAACCTGCGGTCCAAAAATCCCCTCCAAGAGCAAACCCTACCTCTCATCCCTCTCCTCTTGCCTCCGCCGCCCCCCTCGACATGGATCCCCTACCCCCTCCTCCGTCGTCGCCCCCTTGCTCCTCTTCTCTCCACCGCCACAGCCCCCCGTCCCTCCCCGCCCCCTCGCTCCTCTTCTTGCCGCCATCAGCGACGTGGGGCCACCACATGGAGGCGCGCCGGCTGTTGACCAAGCACAGTATGGAGGTGGCGGCGGCCAACGTACGTGCGCCAGCTCGGGCCGCTAAGGCTCGGCAGCATGGTGGAGTGCGTGGATATGCAATTGATCCTGCGCCTTCGCCGCTCCTCTGAACCCTCCCTCTCACCCCCTCATCAAGCCAAGCAGTTGGCAGCCCCGGCACCCACTCCCCTCCCCTCGGCCTTGCCGTGAGCGCTGCATTAGTGCCGCCCCTCCCCCACATCTCCTTGGCAAGCAACCTCAATCTAGCTCCCTCCCCAACCCAGATCCAGCCGTGGGGCTACATCTCCCCTCTTTTGGAGACCAAGTCGATGGATCCGATGAGTGTGTTCATGACTTGGAGGGTGTGAGTTCGATGTCCTCGCGTCCGTCAAATCCGATGGTAGTACCAGCTTCGTGCCCACTTCTTTTCTTCAGTATGCTTCAGTTGGCGGCTTGATTTTTGATTAATCTGACTGGTGTAGACATTGCAGTGTTGTATGAGTCGCTGGTGGCAAGACGGCTCGCTGGAGATGGTCACGGCGCTGCTGGCCAAGAAGTAAGTAAATCCTGCCGCTTGTGACTGCTCGATTTCTAGGCTGGCTCCTAGGGTTTCATACTGTGAATGCTAATGCTTCTAGCTCGATCCGTGACTACATTTTTCCTTTGAACACTGTTATTTTTTGGTTTATTAATAATTTAGCCTCCAACTCACTGATGGGTTTGTGAATTATGTACTGCAACAATATTAGTATATTGCTGCCATTGGTTGGTGGGTTTTGTTAGCTCTAGCTAAGTAGCTAGCTGTTCCAGTTGTTTATGAACATTGTAATTAGTAACTTTCTTATGTGCTCAGATTGATTGATTTGAGCGATGGTGAAAGAAATGGTTGGGAGCAAAGTTGATGGAACAAAAGGTGATTTTCTTTGAACTCGAACCATTGCATAGGCATATGTAAAGATAGTGCTGATAGCTTCTGATCAAAGTTTTCAGAAATTAGGTGCCTTCGATTTTGTGAATTATAATTGCTTATGATTGGTAATCTTCAGTTGCTTCCCGGTGAAAGAAAAGGCTCGTCATTACTATCTACTGCTCTAGGCTTGCTGTCATTGCTACCAGAATGCACCTTCACTTAATAATTCATAATATGAAACAAAATGGGCCCTAGCTATATGACTTTCCGTGCGGTTAGAGTTTACCCTCTGTTGACTTGAAAAGTCCTAAGTAGATTCATGTGTTTAACTTTATGTGAATTGGATTCTATACGGTGGTTATGTATGCAGATTGGCTTATGAAAGATTGAAATTCTTCTGTTGAACTTTTTTTTTCTTTTGTCCACCTCCTGGATTATGTGCTTTCAATGTGTATTTGGTGGCAAATCAGAATGTGTTCTCCGCTTTTTTTCTATACTGCTATTCCCTTCGATTATGAGTTTAATGCTAAGCATATTATTCTAAACCAATAGCATTTCATAACAACCAATCTTGGCCAAGCACACTAATTACAGATGCAGTGGACCAAGCAAGCAAAGAAAAGAAGCATCTGCTTTCTCTTACTTTTATACTAAGGGCATATTCTGTAGCCTAAACACATGACAAAATTCAAGATTCACAACATCTAAATGGGAAAAGATAAATGCAGGGGCGAACTCACCATGAAATCACATCTGGTTTGACTGCCTGTGACCGTGATCTGTTCTTCGTTCTTGCAGGGCATCTCTTGCCGGCCATGGCGTTCCAGAAACATATATGCAGGTTGGTTCCGAACTCTCACCTAACATGTCATTCCTTTTAGAATAGAACTGGTTTATTTTTGCTTACTCATTAGCAAGATTTCCACTGAACCTGAACATGTGATTGCATATGAAAACATGGTGTTTCAAATAATGGTAATTAAATATATTGAAAGTATGTGTATGGTAAATTCTGTAACATCTATTTTACATTGTCAACCTTTGAGAAAAAAAATTATGTCGATGGTAAAGCTAAAATATTTTGACAGGTCTGAATTCTAAAATGGCATTTACGGAATAATGAGAAAGCTAAGTTATAGCTGCTGCATGTACCATCGGTTCTCGATCTACTGGTCAAAGTATCGAACTACACTACTTCAGTTTTTATACTGCCAAAAGCCCTGTTGAATGTTCAAAGCATATCAACTTGGCTGTGGTAGCTTCAATATTCAGCAGCACAGCCCCAGCATAGCTGCATAGGAAACTCTGAAGAAAGCTGGGCAGCCAGACAGGTGGCCAAAAGTTCTCAACTTCACTGGCCCCAGCTGCATCTACGCCCAGCCTCATCGATCTCCTAACCGGTTGTGGTTAACAAATTTGTTAAAGACCACTCTATACTCAATTCAATTCACATGTTTTATTCTGTTATAGTATTATCTCAATATGTACTAGATTAGTATAAAAGATGGTTAGGGGCCTTCCCGTTTATTGGGTACCGTAGTGCTATGTGCTGAGAGAGCTTGGTCAGTGAATACAATACGATTCGGCACGATTCTGCAGCAGTTCGGTTGGTATCAGTGTCTGATGTTCATGAGATGAGTATTTCGGCTTAATTGGTACTACCTGTTAGACAGCCTTCGTTGTTTCCTGTTGGTAGCCATAGTCTTCGTGATCTAAATGATTTCTTCTCTTGCAGATGGAGCTCCCAGAGTGGGCTGACATCGTCAAGACTGCAAGGTTCAAGGAACTCCCTCATTATGACCCTGACTGGTACTACACCCGTGCTGGTAAGAAATCATGATTTTATTTAGCTAGTGATGTTATTTTCTGTGCATGAACTGTGCACTTCTAAATTTTGATTTGCCATTTGTGTTGTGATGTAGCCTCCATTGCAAGGAAGATCTACCTGAGGCAGGGCATTGGTATCGGTGGCTTCCAGAAGATCTATGGTGGCCGCCAGAGGAACGGCTCCCGGCCTCCGCACTTATGCAAGAGCAGCGGTGCTATTTCTTGCAGCATCCTTCAGCAGTTGCAGAAGATGGAAATCATTGATGTTGACCCTAAGGGGTAATTTGCTAATTCCATGCTTTTGTTTGTGCTTTAGTGATATTATTTTTTTGTCCGGTTGTTTGCTTATACTTTTACATTGTTTTTCTATTACAGTGAAAGGCTCATCACCTCCGAGGGAAGGCGAGATCTCGACCAAGTTGCTTGGCAGGTTGTTGTTGAACCCTGAGCATGTTAATGTTTGGTAGCTGAAATTGTCTACAGTATTGGACGAGGGTATCACATGCGTTTGTTGGTTGAAAGAATTATACGTAGGATGCATCGTTATGCCTCTTCAATATTTGCTGAACTAAGTTAACTATCTGTTATGCCTATGTTTATGAATTTTAGTAATGATCAGTGTTGTCATTGGTTATGGAAGTTTGCAGTATAATTCACACCAGACCTGTTGATAAGTTAACTGTCTGTTATGCCTATGTTTATGAATTCTATGATCATTGGGGCTGTTGTTGATTATTGGAAATCTGCAATATAATTCACGTCAGTCTCGCTCATTTAATATATGGAAGTCTACTGTTCTTGTGATATGGTTGTTTGTTTAGCGCAGTTAGTGCGTTGGGTATTATGTGTGTTTGTCTGCTTCTCTAATAAAATGTGTTATGATATAGTGCTCATTTATGCCATCTTTTCTATAGAATCAACTCAGATAGTAGTGTAGAAAGACTGATAATGATGTTGTGTTCTGATTGTTTAGATGATAGGGCGCGCGAATCGCGCCGGATGGTCTAGTGCACTTAAAGGGGGTTCAGTTTCTATAGGAATGAAACATAGGGACATCGTCTCTGTTGTGCTCCAATCCGTTTAAATTGCTTCACAGATTTGTTACCATCTTCATGATTTATAGAATGCTCAACCTAATTGGATAATTGACCCCGAAATATATGCTAAAAATAAACAATCATCTATCAACTGCACAGCTAACTGCTTAATTTTCTATATATTCAATAGATTAAGCCACAAGGGTTCTTATCTCGTACCATCAATTAAAGGATATTACGAGAGTGAAGTTTCTGGTCTAAACACATGACCTCCACTTTCTACCCCTTCAAGTGAGAGCAGAACTTTCGTACGTGTTGGACTGTATCGATTATGATGGATAGCTAGAACCTTGGTGAGTGTCGCTCTCAAGGGAATATTTGATTTCCTTGCCCATCCTTTCCCATTAGACTTGCTTGGCATGGGTTGAGCAAGGAAAAACCTTACTAGGGGAGGAGATTAGATTCAGCTCCAGCTAGAAAGCAAGGAAGTCCTTGCTCACCTTGTCCAAATTTAAACCAAGCGAAGGAACCAAACTTGCTTGCTTGTTCTCTAACCTTGCTAGGCAAGGCCATGCAAGAGAACCAAAAATACCCAGGCGGTACAGATTTGATTGATACAAGTAGGCGTGGGCCATTCTTAAGAGCTTCCTTAACTGTCCTATTCTTCCTTCTATTGAAATGGTATAGCTGCCGTGTTTGCATGGGAGCAAATTCAGAGTGGAACAGGCATGTCCTTGGAGACTAGGAAAGTGGAATGAGTAGTATCGAGAATGTCTGACTTGAAATGGAATGGAGTATGGTATAATTGAAGGACCATTTGGCTTCCCAACAGACACATAACACTAACAATTTTGCCCTAAAGAATTACATTAATTTGTTTGTAGTGTTTCTTTGCTACCAGTATTCGAACTATATTTGCAAATGCCAATAATATCTGTGCATATGACATAGCTGATCACTCTTATTTATATTTATAATCCGGTGCCTGCACTGCTTAAATAAATTGAATTTCTGTCTGTTTTAATGATGCAACTGCAGCAACAAATCCCTTATGTGCAAATATGAGAACAAGCAATCAAGCTTCACTTGGATGAAGGGAAGAAAGTTCTAATAGCTTGCACGCTTGGTGCAAATTAGGAAGCCTTTTCTGATTCCTAATTTTGTTTACTGGTTTTAGGCGATGGGTTTTGAGTCTTGGCCCTGAGGATGCAACCTTGTCCTCGAATAGGTGCCTTTGCAGGCTTCACTTGTGTGTTAGAGTGCGCAGCGGAATCCAGCCCGGCCCGTTATACCCACGGGTCGGCACCCCAATAGGCCTAGGTCTACCGTAGACGTAACCAATCAAGGCTTAGGTTTAACCGGAGCCATAATCAGCCAATACTCAGGCCTAACTCAACCCAAAAGACTAGTCTGATAGGTGAGGGCTGCCCCCGCCTTATATGTTGTGCTGCCCCACTATCAATTTCTGATGTGGGACTAAACCTAACATTGTGTGAAGGGAAGAAAGTTCTATTAGCTTGCAGGGCAATGTGACCAGGCTGGCCTTTGGCCAGCTATCGTGAAGGAGCTCTCTAATGCTACTAAAGGTAGGGTGAAACAGTACGTGTCAGCTGATCACTTCTATATTTTCTTTGACAAATTGCTTTTCACATACTAAGATGTATATCTTCAGGACTACGAAAATGCATGTGGTGCATTTCTTGATGCTCTAAAATTAGAGCCGGGGGGAATCCTAGACTGAAAAGGCATTACAGCGTCCTTCGTCCCATTTTCTACATTCAATTATAGTTTGGTCATTCCAAATTCCTTGCGTAATGGATATCACATGCACTGTCATACTGAAACATCCATACAGCTTCCACATGGATTTAATGGGCTAAATTGAAATATAATAGCTATGAAATTGTATTACAGCTTCCACATTTCTTTTAAATTTAATCTGGCAGGTTCTACTATAGAAGTCAGAGACCAAATGCTTCTAGCTTTGTTTGTACTGTGCATGCAGGGAGGCCTTGGAATGCTTGAAGCTGTCCCGCACTATTAACGAATAGGTCTATCCCCTTCAAAAGATGGAGCTTCCTTCATTTGTCACGAGGTCATATCTAAAGTGTGAACTGAAGTCTAAGTATACGAAAGAGGCAAATGGTTTTGGTTACCATTATTAGGTGTAATTTTGCTAATGTCAGCTGGGTCCTGAGAAATTCTTAGGCAGCGTCACTACCGGAAACCCCTAGGTTGCCGAGTGTCTACAGGTTTGCCGAGTGTATTCTATCGGGCACTCGGCAAATAATCTATTTGCCGAGTGTCAAATAGACGACACTCGGCAAACACACATGACACTCGGCAACTTAGGGTTTTGTCAGGTGTCAAAGAGCCGACACTCGGCAAATTAGTGACTTTGCCGAGTGTCTAGGTAAAACACTCGGCAAAGTGCACACACGTGCCCAACACGTGCGACGGCCACCAACTCCCGTTGATGGCCGTTTGGGCTGTTAGCACTTTGCCGAGTGTCCAGCAAAGACACTCGGCAAAGGTCCTCCCAAAATTTTTTTTATTGCTTTGCCGAGAGCCGGCACTCGGCACAGAAATTGAAAAAAATGTAAACTTTGCCGAGTGCCGGACCAGGGGCACTCGGCAAAGAAATTCAAAAAAAATATAAAATTTGCCGAGTGCCTGATCAGGGGCACTTGGCAAAGAAATTGAAAATTTGAAATTTAAACTCACATATGTTGAAAATTTGAGATTCAAACTCACGTACTTTGAAATTTTGAGCTGGCCACTGAGCCTTTGCCGGGTGTTTTAGGCCGGTGGCACTCGACAAAGGGCAGCTCTGCCAAGTGCCGCCGGCCAAAACACTCGGCAAAGGCTCGGGCCGGCCAGCAGGGCCACCATTGGATTCTGCAAAGTAATTTTTTTATGGATTCTGCCCTCCAAACTTTTTGTTTTGTCCACATACTATACGGGATACTCTATGTTAAAGTTTGGTATATTTCTCGATCCGGTTGCTATAATTAGTTATTTATTTCATTAAAAGTATTATTTTAGGATTTGATGAATTTGAACTGGAAGTGATTCGAATAATTGAAAACAATGAACAAAAAATGATATTCATGTTATTTAGGCCAATGCAAGGCCATATCCGGGAATTGAAACTAAATTTCAAACATCATGCTCACGAACCATGTAACAACCCTAAAAATTCCCTTAGGATTTGTTGAATGCAAAAATGTGAATTTTAAAAAATTTTGGTGAATTTTGTGCACGACAACAAACATATAAGAGTGTCTTCTATTTGCTCCCTAAATTCTTAGGCAATTTAAATTCAAATTAAAAATAATTTGAAGTGCTAAGGACCAAATAGATGTGATTTGGAGTTAATTTGGTTTTATTGGATTTTTGGTTGTGTTTGAATTCAAATTCTAGATTTGAATTCAAACAAATACTAACTAAACTAACTAAAATCTAAACCTAACCCTGTTGGGCCGAAACCCGTAACCCAAGTCCACCTAACCCCCTCGAACTCTCTTTCCCGAGCCAACCAGCCAAGCGGCCCAGCCGGCCTTGCGGCCCAGCTGCGGCCCAGCCGAGCCACCGCGTCGCCCCCGCGTTTCCCCCCCTCTCTCTCTCTCTGCTGAGCCGCCCGTGACGCGCTCCGCAACCCGTCGCGATTGCGACGCGTGGCCCGAGCGGGCTCGCCTAACCATCTCACCGTCCGTGCCCAAACCCTAGCAGCCGCCGCCCTATAAATCAGAACCGCCGGCCGTCTTCCCTGTTCATGCCGCCGCCGCCCCATTGGGGTTTCTATCCACGATTCGAGGGAGGGGAGGGAGGAGTAGGACCAGAGGAGGAGAGGAGGAAGAGGAGAGGAGCCGGAGCGGAGCCGGATCACGACGCCGCCGCCGAAGTCGTCGCTGCCGCCCGTGGGGACGCCGAAGAGGAGCCGGACCCGGCACGGGAAGAGGAGCACGAGCACCGGAGGAGCACCGCGAGCACTACCCCGAGCTGCTGCGATCGCCTACGTAACCCTAGGTGAGCCGCCGCCGTGCCTCCCCCTTTCTCCCCTGTCTCCGGCCAAGCGCCGCCGCACCGCTTGCTAGCCCCTCTGGGACCCGGTCTTCGAGCCGAGGCCGATGATCTTGTGCAGGACCCCGTCATGCCGCTGTCTCACCCGCAACCCGCCGTCGACCAAGCAGCAGCCAAGGCCGCCGCGGCCGAGCTCCGCTCGCCGCGCGCGCACGCCGAGGCCGTTTCGTGGCCATGGGCAGTCGTGAGCCCGCGCACGCGCACCCCCGCAGAGGCCGCGACGTCGCGCTCCAGCACGCGCTGGTGTCGCGCTTGCGCGAGCCATCGCAGCCGAGCCGCTTCCGAGCCGTTCCCGCCCGCGCGTCGCCGGCCGCCGTGGCGCCATGGCCGCGCCGCCGCCGCTCGCGTCGGGGAGCCCAAGCCGCAGCCAAGCCGTGGCCTTTTTCTCCCCTCTCGTGTCCACCGAACCCTAGCCGAGCCCTAGCACCGCTTCTAGGCCAGCGCCGAGCCATTTCCCGGCGAGTTTCGCCGTCGACCGTCGCCGCCGGCCGTGCTCCAGTGCGCGCCGCGCGCGCGTCGCGTCTTGGCCAAGCCACACGCTGGACCACACCAGCACGCCACATGAGCACCCGCAGAAGATCCCGTGGCGGCCACAACTTGATCCCGTGCGCCTGGTTCACGTGCACCGCACTCACGGCTCACCGTGGACCAAGTCCACCAGAGCAGATCCAAGAGCACCCCCTTCGTGGGCCTAAAGTTCGCGCTAAAGTCCAGCTTACCCCCCTGAACTTTTCTTTCGGCCCAGTTCCAGCCCAGCGCGTTCTTTTTCTTTTTCTTTTTCTTTTAACTACGCTGACGTATGGGGCCCACATGTCATACACTGTGTGTCACTGACCGCTGGGGCCCACTGACCAGAGATGACCGCTGACCCGTTGACCGTTGACCAGTCAACGCTGACGTCAGCAGGGCCACTGCTGACGTCATCCTAGGCGGACCCCACTGCTGACGTCATGCTGACGTCAGCAGGCTATTTTTTGTCTGTTTTTCTTTTTCGGAAATTATTTAATATTTTCGGAAAATGATTTAAACTTGTAAAATTCATAATAAATCAACCGTAGCTCAGAAAAATATGAAACCAGTTTCTATATTTTTCTAAAATCATGACCTACGCGTTAGTGTAGAGTTTGGTGCTATTTGGGACTTCTTTCATCGCTGTTTTGATGTTTCTCTGCTAGTAGCCGCGCCTTATTTTATTCTTCCGCGACCCTAGGAGTTCCGGAGAGTCAGGAGGAGCCAGACCACTACGACAACTGCTTTAACGAAGACGAAGACTTTTGCCCAGGTTCACGCCCGACCAAACTCTGAAATACCTATTAGACATGCAACTAGTATGCTAGCGCTTTACTTTACTCGCATGATAAACCTGCACTGCCTTTGTTAATATCCTGTTACCTTGCTACCTACCACTCACTTTATGAATATGCTATGTTATGCATGTGTTGGGATGGTTGTGATTTGATCCTCTTGGCGTGAGTTGTGGGTGGTATGGGAGGAGTAGTGCAGCTAGGCGGTGTAAGCGAGTAATAACAACTCGATCGTTTGATCGAGGTGCTGGGGGACTGCACTCGGGCAGTCCCTATGGGGTACCTGTTGCGGGTACATGGTTGTGGATACTTGGGTTATTTGAGGAGTTTGGGCGGCAATACCTGTTATGGGTGCCGATTGCGGACCGTTGCGGCGGATCGCTTATGACGCTGATACTCGCTTTACCGACAATTAAGGACCGAGTCGAGTTCGACCTTTGGACGTGGGAATACCGTGCTCACCATCTACCCAGTATGGGGAGGGTTCCAGCAAGCCTACTCTAATGCGGCGCCAAGACTGTAGGAGAATCGAGCTTGATATGTCTAAGGGGGACTCGTTGCGGCGTAATCTCCCTGATTTACCACGGCCCCCGACTGGCCCCGGTGGGAAGGTTTCACATCCCTGGGGCAGATGTTAGATCAGATGTTTCCCGAGCCCAGGGAGACAGGATTGGCGCCGTTACTGTTTGGGGTCTTTGCTGTGGGCTGTGTCTCAGGTTGGTTGCGGACTAGCCTTGCAGCCCGGATGGATTCCTGGAGTGCCACCTCTGCAGAGTGTAAACTATACGTATAGCCGTGTCCACGGTTACGGACGACCCGCTTCTGATAAGTTCCGACTAGCATGGGAATCTGCTTTCTTACCTCATCCTTTGATTTGGGTTATGAAAGATTGGTCCAGCGATGCTGATGAGACAAGGTGGGGAGGGAGCTCGCCGAGTCGACTAGTGAGCGAAAGGCGTTGGTGGATAATGTTTGCGGGAACCTGCTGTGGCAGGACGAGCCCGATGGGAATGTGAGGCTGACGGTCGGATTTGGGGAGTGGATGTGAGTGTGAGGGAAGGAGTTGGTGATGAGATGAATTTGGGTTATTGCCGCTGCTCGCATAAGAAAACCCTGGCTCAAACCTTGATTATTTCTATATCCTAGAATAGGCCACTTTAAAGCTTGCTTCATATTATGGTTGGTGACGTGGACCTGTCCCATTTCCTTGGGGACAAACTTTGGGTTCTCAGGTGAAGACCCCGACCACAAGTTCAACCAGGACGAGTGGTACGATTGAAGGGTGCGCGCTATGCTCAAGGATGCCTGTGGAGGAGTGGACCCTAATGATCTAGCTACCGCTGCGCAGTTGCTTCTTATTGTCGATTTAGCCCAGAGGGCTTGTACCAGACGCTATGTTTTATATATGTCATGTATTGAATCTTTTATCGTTGTATGGATGTGATATTCGACTGAGATGAGTTCTGTACGAGATAGCTGCTATTCCTGGGACTATCTCGAGGGTACAGGGAGTCGGATTCTCGTCGTTGAGAATCCGGTTCGTTTCAAACCATGACCACGAACGTGTGGCTTAATTGCTTTAAAATTCTATAAAAAGTAAATCAGGTCTAAAATTCATGAGATTTGTCATGACATCATTATATCATTCGTAGAGTCATACTTGACCGTAGCGCGTAACCCTTAGATCGGCAACTTAGGACAGAAGCTCTAACTGAGTCCTCTACTGTATATGAAACCCCTTGGACTATTTGAAAACTATGTATATGTACATCTCAACTATTTACAAAACTTTTACCCTTACCTTACCTTACTAACTTGCTAACTTACTAACAACCCACTAACTGTCTGGAAGATGGAAGCAAGAAGACCAGCAGATGAACGACGGGAGATCAGGACCACATGAGCAGACTGTGGAGGTTTGGCAGTGCTACTGAGGGAGGTGCTGCGTACAGTGGGGATAGACGTGGACAACGTCTTCTACGAGGGCTGGACCTACGGCCCTGGCGAGGGAGTGCACACCCGGTTGCAGATGGAAGTACCCAATATCCCTGGACGGCCAAGGTCACTGATGCTACGGGCAGCTACCAGCGAGAGCACCTTCAGTCGGGCAGTGCAGACTAAAGCCATGAGGATACTCTGACTTGCCACACTTGTGTACCAGAACCAGCTCAGCCACACCCGTTTCCGGTACCTACCGCGGGCTCTTGAAGATTCAACTGACAGAGACGCAGTCAGCTTGCAGGCTCACGCAGCGGACCGAGAACGGAACGTGACACTGCGGACCTCAGTTCAGTGCATGATCGAGCAGGAATACTTAAACATTGGCCTAGAAGAGAAAGTTGCCAAGCTAAGAGAGAAGGTATGGAAACAAGACATCCAACTGATGGGGAAGGACAACAGGATCGCCTTACTTGAGAAGCGCCTCGAAGCTAAGGCAAGGGAAGTCAGAGCCCTGGAGTATGAAGCTTGCAACAACAGGCAGTTGGCAGGGCTGATCCGAGCAACTCACCATGCTCGAGATATCTGTCTAGAAGACCAACTCACAGAGAAAGACAAAGCACTGGCAGCCAAGGAAGAAGAGATAGAAGAACTGAAGGAAGAAGTATATTGGTTGGACAGTCACAACTCAGAACTTCAGGAAGAGGTGGATAGCTACAAGGAGAAGAGTGGGCGAAACTACCAGCTGATGAAGTACTTGAGTCTTCTACAGATTATGGCAAAGGATGAAGCTCGAAGGACCCTTAGTAGTTGGGTAAGGTCAGACAGGAAGAGGGTAGCAGAGGTGATCACAGTGAACCAAGGACTTCCAGAGGAACGCAGAGTTGAACCCAGGACAGAGCACTACAGGGTCTCACCAAGCCGAGTTGAGCCGATACCACTACCTGAGGCTCGAACCCTTACTCCCGAGATGACAAGACTGAGACAAGAACTGGCACCCCTAGAGCAGCAGTTGGCAAGACCTGAGGTGGACACAGTGAGGTTGGCAGCACGCCTCACAGGCACTTTCAGCAGCATGAGATGGATGCAGTAGGCAGTATCAGCAGATGTCAGCAGTAGTGATGAGACTTGTATCTATCTTCATGAGAAGATGTTTAGACTTAGTAGATCATGACCACCTTTTGGCTCAGCCACGATGTAGCATCCGCTTAGATGTACTAATCCTCAAGGTTCTAGGAGCTGGCCTCGGGATAGTACTCATGTCTAGGGTGTAATGCTGTTATGAATGATCGATCTTTGTGGCTGTTCTTGCAGTTTTATTGATGTTCATCTTGAGTGTACTTTAGTGTTGAGTCTATTTCATGTGTGCAGCTCCTACTCTAGTTACGCTAACCTAACCATTACCGACCGCCACTAAACCTGCACTATGAAAATACAACAAGATGTCGATCAGAAGGTCCAACCGGCTGCTTGCACGTTTTGAGGAAGCTGAGCAAGAAGAGGCAACAGTGGCAGCTAGAGGCAGAGGATGTGGCAGAGGTCGTGGTCGCGGAAGAGCAACAGCTGCAGTTAGAGGCAGGGGCCGTGGACGCGCAGCAGGCGTGCTCCAGCCCGAGTACAACGCACCAGGTGGAGAACAGGAAGTGGAGCCTCAGCAGAACCAGCAGAACGACCAGCAACCACCGCCACCGCCTAACTTGGTAGAAGTAATGACTACTCAAACACAGCTGATGCAACAGATGGCACAGGCCAACACACAGATGATGCAAGCTATGCAACAGATACAGGAAAACTAGAACCAGAACCGTCAGGGAACCGTGAGGAAGACCTACAAAGGAAGATTGAAAGGTTCATCAGGCTGAAAGCACCCACCTTCGACTACTCGGACGAGCCACTCGACGCGCACGACTGGCTGCGTACCATCGAGACGAAGCTGGACCTGACAGACTACACTGAAGAGGAATGTGTGACCCTTGCGGCGCACCAGCTTGAAGGCGCAGTGAAAACGTGGTGGGAGAGCTACTGTGACTCTCACGCGAACCCCGCACAGATCACCTGGCTAGAGTTTTGTGAAGCTTTCAAAGAGTACCATATTCCAGAACAAGTTATGGTGCACAAGGCAATGGAGTTCCGGACAATGACCCAAGGTGGTTTGTCTGTAGCTGAGTACGCTCGACACTTTGCTAAGATGTCAAGGTACGCTCCTGAAGACGTCAACACTGAAAAGAAGAAACAGTTTTGGTTCCAGCGCGGCCTGCACAGAGGTCTGAGGACAGCACTCACAGCGAGTTCACACAGGTCACTCAGAGAGCTGATCGACAGGGCTATCGCAGTTGAGAAGGAAAGAGTGGGTCTTGAAGATACTTGGCGAGAGAAGAAAAGAAAAGCAGAACAATTGCACAACCACAGACTGAGTCAGAGGCCGAGGAGTGGCCAGAGTAACATGCTCAGGAGAGGCTTTCAGCAGAGCAACAGGCAAGGAGGCTCAGGGTTCCATAGAAACAGCTACCAGGGTAACCGAGGCAGTAACAGCAACAGCTTTGGCAGCAGAGGCAACAACTACAGCAGTTTTGGCAACAGAAACAACAGCTACTCAGGCCAGGGAAACCCCAACTGGAAGCCAAACAACACGCCCAAAGTTGGTGGAGGAACCTCAATAGTCTGTTTTGCTTGTGGGAAGCCCGGTCACAAGTCCTTTGACTGTCCGGAGAAGAAGAACAAACAAACCGCAGCCAAGGCACCGGCACCTGGAGGACAGGACAAGCAGCCAGCAACAACGCAGAGGGGACGCCTCAACCACCTGACAGAGGAAGAAGCCGAGGATGCTCCCGACGTTGTGCTCGGTGAGTTTTTAGTAAATGGCATTCCAGCTTTGATACTGTTTGACTCTGGAGCAACTAGATCTTATATCTCGACAAAGTTTGTGAAAGAGCAGTCACCCCCGACAATACCTAAGGCTAGACCTATAGTCACTACTTCTCCCTTAGGAGAGCTTAGGTGCACCTTAGAGTGCCCAGCAGTTAGTCTGATGATAGGTGGGCAGGAGTTCGTAGGAGACCTGACAGTCCTGAAGTCGGACGGAATTGACGTGATACTAGGAATGGATTGGCTTACAGAGCACAAAGGGGTAATCAGTTGCTCGCCCAGAACAGCTGAGTTGACACACCCTAGCGGAGTCAAAGTAACAGTAGAGCCATGAAGAAGAAGAACAGGGAAGAAATCCAGAACATGTAATCTGAGACAGTTGGTATACTCTATCGAGAAAAAGACGATCGAAGAAGTGCCTGTAGTATGTGAGTACCCTGACGTGTTTCCCGAAGAACTACCAGGGCTACCACCTGACCGAGACGTAGAGTTCATAATCGAGCTGCAACCAGGCAAAAGGGCCCATTGCCAAGAGACCGTACAGAATGTCAGTGGAAGAGCTGGAGGAACTCAAGAAGCAGCTGAAAGAGATGCTAGAAAGCGGGGTGATCCGGCCAAGTGCATCCCCATGGGGATCGCCAGTGTTGTTTGTGAAGAAGAAAGATGGGTCAATGCGCATGTGCGTAGACTATCGATCCCTGAACGTAGTGACGATCAAGAACAAGTACCCATTACCTCGGATTGACGACTTGCTAGATCAGTTGAAGAAAGCCAAGTACTTAAGTAAGATTGATCTGAGATCGGGATACCACCAGATGAAGATTCGAGAAGGCGACATTCCCAAGACAACCTTTGTGACTCGGTACGGGCAGTACGAGTTCACCGTTGTGTCCTTCGGTTTGACCAACGCACCCGCTTACTTCATGAACATGATGAACAAGGTATTCATGGAGGAACTAGACAAGTTCGTGGTGGTGTTCATTAACGACATACTAGTCTACTCAGAAACAGCCGAAGAACATGAGGAGCATCTAAGGATTGTACTAGAGAAGCTGAGGCAGCATCAACTCTACGGGAAGTTCAGCAAATGTGAATTTTGGCTGGAGAAAGTAGCCTTTTTGGGTCACGTACTGACGGCTGAGGGCGTAGCAGTCGACCCAGAAAAGATTGAGGCAGTAGCAGAATGGAAGCAGCCGAAGAGTGTCACGGAAATCCGAAGCTTTCTGGGTTTGGCCGGTTACTACAGAAGGTTCATTGAGAACTTCTCCAAGATTGCCAAGCCAATGACCGAGCTACTCAAGAACAATGTCCCGTTCGAGTGGACAGACAAGTGTGAAAGAAGTTTCCAAGAACTCAAGCACAAACTCACTACAACGCCAGTATTGACCCTGCCAGATATCCGCAAGGATTTCGTAGTCTATTGCGATGCTTCGAGACAAGGTTTGGGATGTGTTCTAATGCAAGAGGTCAAGGTTGTTGCTTATGCATCAAGGCAGCTGAGGAAACATGAGGAAAACTATCCCACACATGATTTAGAATTGGCAGCGGTGGTACATGCATTGAAGATCTGGAGGCACTACCTGATTGGCAACAAGTGCGATATCTACACGGATCACAAAAGCTTGAAGTATTTCTTCACCCAATACGAACTAAACATGAGGCAGAGAAGGTGGTTAGAACTGATCAAAGATTACGACTTGGAGATACACTACCTTCCTGGCAAAGCCAACGTAGTGGCAGATGCCTTGAGCCGAAAGAGTTATTGCAACAACTTGATGATAGAAGAAAGTCAGCCAGAACTAGCAAAGGAATTGTACATGCTGAAACTCGAGCTAGTAGAAGAAGGAAAACCCCAGGAAATGATGGTGAAGTACAACCTAGAAGACCGAATCAAAGAAGCTCAAGGAAAGTGTCCAGAAATCCAAGAAGTAAAAGAGGATATCCAGCGAGGAGTGGCACCTGACTTCCGAATAGATGAAGTAGGGACGGTATGGCTGAAAGACCGTATTTGTGTACTGCAGGACAAGGAAATTAGGAGAACAATTCTCTCAGAGGCTCACGAGTCCAAGCACTCGATACACCCAGGATGCACCAAGATGTATCAGGACCTGAAGGATAGGTTCTGGTGGAAGAAAATGAGAGAGGACATAGCAGAGTATGTAGCCAAGTGCGACTCTTGTCGAAGAATCAAGGCAGAACATCAAAGGCCAGCACGACTGCTGAAACCACTGGAAATTCCAATGTGGAAGTGGGAAGATATCAGCATGGATTTCGTGGTTGGCCTACCTCGCACTCAGAAAGGGAATGATACCATTTGGGTCATAGTTGATCGGCTGACAAAGGTAGCCCACTTCATACCAGTCAAAAGCACATACCCAGTAAGCAAACTAGCAGAGCTATATATAGACAACATTCTTAAGCTGCATGGGGCACCAAGAAGTATTGTGTCAGACAGAGGACCACAATTCACAACTTAGTTCTGGAAAAGCCTACATCAAGCCATCGGGACAACCTTGTAGTATAGCACAGCTTACCACCCTCAGAAAGATGGGCAGACCAAAAGAGTGAACCAGGTTCTTGAAGACTTGTTGAGGGCATGTGTTTTAGCTTACAGCACAGACTAGGAGAAGAGTCTATCTTATGCAGAATTTTCCTACAACAACAGCTACCAGGCCAGCCTGCAGATGTCCCCCTTTGAGGCACTATACGACAGAAAATGCAAAACGCCTCTAATGTGGTAAGAGGTGGGAGAACGAACATTCTTTGGACCTGACATGATTGTAGAGGCAGAAGAAAATGTGGCCAAGATCCGAGAGCACCTGAAGGCAGCTCAGAGCCGACAAAAGAGCTATGCGGATAAAAGGAGACGAGATCTAGAGTTCGAAGTAGGGGACTTCGTCTACCTAAAAGCGTCACCCCTCAGAGGGCATAAGAGATTCCAAGTGAAAGGGAAGCTAGCACCCCGTTTTGTGGGACCGTATCAGATACTGGAGAGAATAGGAAAGCTAGCCTACAAGCTAGACCTACCAGAGGACCTAGCTGGAGTACACCCAGTGTTCCATGTATCTCAGCCAAGGAAGTGTCTAAGAGTACCAGAACATGAGGTCAGGACAGAGGCATTAGACCTACAAGACACCCTGGAGTACCTGGAGTACCCAGAGAGGATACTAGACAGAGCATTCAAAGAGACCAGAAACACAACTATTCCGTTTTGCAAAGTGCAGTGGAGCAACCATTCAGAAAGGGAGGCTACATGGGAGAAAGAGTCAGTACTAAAAGAGAGATACCCCCACTTGTTTAAACCATAGGTAACCACAAATCTCGAGGACGAGATTCTTGTGAGGGGGGGAGACTGTAACAACCCTAAATTGCTGAATGCAAAAATGTGAATTTAAAAAATTTTGGTGAATTTTGTGCACGACAACAAACATATAAGAGTGTCTTCTATTTGCTCCCTAAATTCTTAGGCAATTTAAATTCAAATTAAAAATAATTTGAAGTGCTAAGGACCAAATAGATGTGATTTGGAGTTAATTTGGTTTTATTGGATTTTTGGTTGTGTTTGAATTCAAATTCTAGATTTGAATTCAAACAAATACTAACTAAACTAACTAAAATCTAAACCTAACCCTATTGGGCCGAAACCCCTAACCCAAGTCCACCTAACCCACTCGAACTCTCTTTCCCGAGCCAACCAGCCAAGCAGCCCAGCCAGCCTTGTGGCCTAGCTGCGGCCCAGCCGAGCCACCGCGCCGCCCGCGCGTTTCCACTCTCTCTCTCTCTCTCTACTGAGCCGCCCGTGACGCGCTCCGCGGTCCGTCGCGATTGCGACGCGTGGCCCGAGCGGGCTCGCCTAACCATCTCACCGTCCGTGCCCAAACCCTAGTAGCCGCCGCCCTATAAATCAGAACCGCCGGCCGTCTTCCCTGTTCAAGCCGCCGCCGCCCCATTGGGGTTTCTGTCCACGATTCGAGGGAGGAGAGGGAGGAGGAGGACCAGAGGAGGAGAGGAGGAAGAGGAGAGGAGCCGGAGCGGAGCCGGATCACGACGCCGCCGCCGAAGTCGTCGCCGCCGCCCGTGGGGACGCCGAAGAGGAGCCGGACCCGGGACGGGAAGAGGAGCACGAGCACCGGAGGAGCACCGCGAGCACTACCCCGAGCTGCAGTGATCGCCTACGTAACCCTAGGTGAGCCGCCGCCGTGCCTCCCCCTTTCTCCCCTGTTTCCGGCCAAGCGCCGCCGCACCGCTTGCTAGCCCCTTTGAGACCCGGTCTTCGAGCCGAGGCCGATGATCTTGTGCAGGACCCCGTCGTGCCGCTGTCGCACCCGCAACCCACCGTCGACCGAGCAGCAGCCAAGGCCGCCGCGGCCGAGCTCCGCTCGCCGCGCGCGCACGCCGAGGCCGTGTCGCGGCCATGGGCAGTCGTGAGCCCGCGCACGCGCACCCCCGCAGAGGCCGCGACGTCGCGCTCCAGCACGCGCTGGTGTCACGCGTGCGTGAGCCATCGCAGCCGAGCCGCTTCCGAGCCGTTCCCGCCCGCGCGTCGCCGGCCGCCGTGGCGCCATGGCCGCGCCGCCGCCGCTCGCGTCGGGGAGCCCAAGTCGCAGCCAAGCCGTGGCCTTTTTCTCCCCGCTCGTGTCCACCGAACCCTAGCCGAGCCCTAGCACCGCTTCTAGGCCAGCGCCGAGCCATTTCCCGGCGAGTTTCGCCGTCGACAGTCGCCGCCGGCCGTTCTCCAGTGCGCGCCGCGCGCGCGTCGCGTCGCGTCGTGGCCAAGCCACACGCTGGACCATACCAGCACGCCACATGAGCACCCGCAGAAGATCCCGTGGCGGCCACAACTTTATCCCGTGCGCCTGGTTCACGTGCACCGCACTCACGGCTCATCGTGGACCAAGTCCACCAGAGCAGATCCAACAGCACCCCCTTCGTGGGCCTAAAGTTCGCGCTAAAGTCCAGCTTACCCCCCTGAACTTTTCTTTCGACCCAGTTCCAGCCCAGTGCGTTCTTTTCCTTTTTTTTCTTTTAACTGCGCTGACGTATGGGGCCCACATGTCATACACTGTGTGTCACTGACCGCTAGGGCCCACTGACCAGAGCTGACCGCTTACCGCTGACCGTTGACCGTTGACCCGTTGACTAGTCAACGCTGACGTCAGCAGGGCCCCACTGCTGACGTCATCCTAGGCGGACCCCACTGCTGACGTCAGCAGGCTAATATTTTGTCTGTTTTTCTTTTTCGGAAATTATTTAATATTTTCGAAAAATGATTTAAACTTGTGAAATTCATAATAAATCAACCGTAGCTCAGAAAAATATGAAACCAGTTTCTATATTTTTCTAAAATCATGACCTACGCGTTAGTGTAGAGTTTGGTGTTATTTGAGACTTCTTTCATCGCTGTTTTGGTGTTTCTTTGCTAGTAGCCACGCCTTATTTTATTTTTCCGCGACCCTAGGAGTTCCGGAGAGTCAGGAGGAGCCAGACCACTACGACAACTGCTTTGACGAAGACGAAGACTTTTGCCCAGGTTCACGCCCGACCAAACTCTGAAATACCTATCAGACATGCAACTAGTATGCTAGCGTTTTACTTTACTCGCATGATAAACCTGCACAGCCTTTGTTAATATCCTATTACCTTGCTACCTACCACTCACTTTATGAATATGCTATGTTATGCATGTGTTGGGATGGTTGTGATTTGATCCTCTTGGCGTGAGTTGTGGGTGGTATGGGAGGAGTAGTGCAGCTAGGCGGTGTAAGCGAGTAATAACAACTCGATCGTTTGATCGAGGTGCTGGGGGACTGCACTCGGGCAGTCCCTATGGGGTACCTGTTGCGGGTACATGGTTGTGGATACTTGGGTTATTTGAGGAGTTTGGGTGGCAATACCTGTTATGGGTGCCGATTGCGGACCGTTGCGGTGGATCGCTTATGACGCTGATACTCGCTTTACCGACAATTAAGGACCGAGTCGAGTTCCACCTTTGGACGTGGGAATACCGTGCTCACCATCTACCCAGTATGGGGAGGGTTCCAGCAAGCCTACTCTAGTGCGGCGCCGAGACTGTAGGAGAATCGAGCTTGATATGTGTAAGGGGGACTCATTGCGGCGTAATGTCCCTGATTTACCACGGTCCTCGACTGGCCCCGGTGGGAAGGTTTCACATCCCTGGGGCAGATGTTAGATCAGATGTTTCCCGAGCCCAGGGAGACAGGATTGGCGCCGTTACTGTTTAGGGTCTTTGCTGTGGGCTTTGTCTCAGGTTGGTTGCGGACTAGCCTTGCAGCCCGGATGGATTCCTGGAGTGCCACCTCTGCAGAGTGTAAACTATACGTATAGTCGTGTCCACGGTTACGGATGACCCGCTTCTGATAAGTTCCGACTAGCATGGGAAACTGCTTTCTTACCTCATCCTTTGATTTGGGTTATGAGAGATTGGTCCAGCGATGCTGATGAGACAAGGTGGGGAGGGAGCTCACCGAGTCGACTAGTGAGCGAAAGGCGTTGGTGGATAATGTTTGCGGGAACCTGCTGTGGCAGGACGAGCCTGATGGTAATGTGAGGCTGACGGTCGGATTTGGGGAGTGGATGTGAGTGTGAGGGAAGGAGTTGGTGATGAGATGAATTTGGGTTATTGCCGCTGCTCGCATAAGAAAACCCTGGCTCAAACCTTGATTATTTCTATATCCTAGAATAGGCAACTTTAAAGCTTGCTTCATATTATGGTTGGTGATGTGGACCTGTCCCATTTCCTTGGGGACAGACTTTGGGTTCTCAGGTGAAGACCCCGACCACGAGTTCAACCAGGACGGGTGGTACGATTGAAGGGTGCGCGCTATGCTCAAGGATGCCTGTGGAGGAGTGGACCCTAATGATCTAGCTACCGCTGCGCAGTTGCTTCTTATTGTCGATTTAGCCCAGAGGGCTTGTACTAGACGCTATGTTTTATATATGTCATGTATTGAATCTTTTATCGTTGTATGGATGTGATATTCGACTGAGATGAGTTCTATACGAGATAGCTGCTATTCCTGGGACTATCTCGAGGGTACAGGGATTCGGATTCTCGTTGTTGAGAATCCGGTTCGTTTCAAACCATGACCACGAACGTGTGGCTTAATTGCTTTAAAATTCTATAAAAAGTAAATCAGGTCTGAAATTCATGAGATTTGTCATGACATCATTATATCATACATAGAGTCTACGGTAAAAAATTGAGAACATTTCAGATAAGTTGTCACGTACGTTGCTTGTAAATCGAAGAATCTCAGAAGAAGTTTCAGAGAGTTGAGAAATACTCGTTAAGATTTTGAATCAAAGTGACGATTGAATTGAGAATTTACTTCTTAATTTTTTTGCATAGGCAACATACATTGTAGATTGTTTCATGTTAAATTTTGGTTATTTTTTGATTATGTTCGATAATTTTTTTAATGTTAAATCTAAAAATGATATAAATTGAATTTGAGCTATTATACATAAAATAATATGTTTTTTCGTGAAATCATGTGATGTGATTAGTTTAGTGAAACTGACATTTCATTTTCAAAGTAAAGTGAAAAAATTTATAAAAACTCAGAATATTATAAAAAAATTTGACATTGCTGAGTGTCAGGCCTTGATGGGTTTGAGTATTATGGGAGACTTGAAGAAATATACGAACTTAATTTTAAGGGATGCAAACCTCTTAATCTGGTTATATTCAAATGCCATTGGTTTGATCCCTCCGTGGTGAGATGGACCCCTAATCTGGGGCTAGTCGAAATTCGACGGTCATCTATCTTACTGGGAGACGATGTCTATATTGTGGCTCAATAGGCGGTGCAAAACCTACAAACGTCTTGATGGTTGGGATGTTGTGTACAAAGTATCGCCACACGGTAAACTACAAGTCCCAAACAATGAAGATTATAACATAGACCCAAACACCTATGATGGAGAGTTCTTCCAAGAAGATGGAATAGAAGGGAATTTTGAGATAGATTTAACGGAAGCGGTCGGAAAGGATTTAGACAAAGAAAGGTTTGTTGACGAGGACACTGGAGATGTGGTTCATAACGTGAAGGACTTGGAGTTACTTGAGCGATTACGTTTAGGCGATGATAGTGACGACGATATTCCTTATCCGTTGGAGAACGAGAATGAGAATCTCGAACTGCATGATAATGATGATGAGGCTTATGATCCAGCTAATCCTGATCATAATGATTATTTCTAATAAATGTATGTTTATTATATATTGCATCTCTTTCTAATTACTTTATGTTGGTTCATATTTTTGTTTATTTTACATCTACTTATTTTTTTGTTTATCTTTTTTTTTGATTGCAGGTGATTGAACCAAGATGGTGGGCGGTACTTTGAGGAACATCACGTCGCTCTAATGCAGACCAAGGGTCCGATGTAGCTGAGCCATCCGGAAGGAGGGGTGGAGATAGGGCACCGTCCCATGTACCTTTGTCATCGTCGTCTTCATCCGAGGACTTTGTTCCTTCTGTGGAGGAGCGACAGGCCGCAGAGGATGAGGAGCACAAGGACGTGGACGAGGACGAGGAGCACGAGGAGGAGGCGGCAACAGGGGGGTTGTTGGCGGTCGTTACAACCTGATTTCCAACCTCCAATCGAGTATAAAATAAACACAATGAAATCATGCACTATAGCTATAGGGCTTATTTCTAGCCATTTCCTCAAGTTTTGGTCTTTATTTGAGGAGGCATATGACCAAAGTTGAGGCAAAAACCACATGGAATGATGGGTTCGACTGAATCTCAAGATTTCACCGAACTCCGTCCTTGAACCCGAGACGTACCACGACATGAAGACATGAAACCTATCAGCACCCCGGGCTTGGATGGAATGCTACGGCTGCCATCAACACGAACCCAGTGGACCAGAGGACGGGAGAGGCCCAAGTCCAACTCGACCGAAGCCCACCATTCACCAGAAGGCCTCCAACCCAACCCAGACCGAGGAACCGACCTAGGAACCGCCTCAGGAGGTGAACCTGCACGTGGGGCATGCAAGAGGCGGTGCAAGGGTGGTTCAGCCGAACATGTGGGCATGCAAGAGGCGGTGCAAGGGCGGTGCCTAGACTTGAGGTTAACTTAGATTGCCCCCAATTCAGCTGAGGTGGTAGCCATTAGGTGGTGACAGCCCTATACGGCCTACGTAGCCCATCACGTTCGTCTTGGCCTATAGGATCCCAAAGTGCAGGATTGGTGGCACCCCTTCTCATCCCTTTCTGTGTGCCATAGGTTCTGTTGTCCCGAAGCAAGTGTCTAGTTGTACCTTTTTATCCGTTCAGTTAATCATTAGAGTGCGTCTATTAGGCTCATGCCCTCTCTACCCACTTATCGCTTCTTTTCCCTCTTCGTTGTTGTCATCCACTTCACCATACCATCCTTGGATAGCTTAGTTTAGAATTAGTTCACTTCTCGTTCCTCGTGGAAATCGATACCTTGGAATACTCTCAGGTGAAAGCTACATCGGTATCCGTCCGCTTACGGATTTATCTGTAGGTCGCAAGGAGTGCCAACAGGGATCCACTTCCTCTGAACAGTCGACTGTCTGGTCGCGAGGTCCCTTGACCCTCTTGAGGCGACTGATACCCCTTGAGAGCCGTCCGTTGATTAAACCGAAAGGAAAAAGGTAAGTTGCTTTAGATGTTATCAATACCTTTTCATTTCATATGTTGGAAATCACAATAGAAACTAACAATATATCTTAATCACTTGGGCAGGTCTTGGATCTGGGTCTCCCCGGGCGTTCACAATAGCAAAGTCAACGGCATCATACGTCTTCTTTGCAGGGAATACTTTCCGGGTCTGGTTCAGTTTGCCGGTAGGAGTGAGTCGGCCTACACGTTTGACCACTACGTTGTCGTTCTCGATTTCGAGGATCGGGATGGCAGGGTATTCCTCAACAGGGCTGAGCGGGTAAAGGCCGAGCTGTGGGTAAGTCTTCCTTGCATTGCATTGCTCAACACATCACATTCATTGAACATTCTTGAAATAATGACTAGATACATCGCGTATATATGCAGGATTTTTAGAGATGTGCTCCGGGATTCAAGCAGAGCACGGCTCTTGTGGCACATACAACCTATTTGAAGCTCGTGAAGGACATGCACTACGAGTCGCGTCGAGGCCGTCATTGATTATCATTCTGCAATTAATGTGAAGATCGTGAAGGTGGACACAAGAAACGTGAGAATGACCCAGGAGCAATAGTTGGAGGTAAATCTAGAACATTAATTATAATATAGTCTAAGATTAAGTACTTTTAATTGGATCTTGTTATATGTCATATACTTGATGACTTGTAGGCGATTCCGTGGTGGTGTGCCTCGCATCCCCAGTGCTGGGAGGCGATAGTGGACAAGTGGTGCAACCTCGAGTGGAAGGAGATGCACAACGCTTGCTGGGAGCGATGTTTGCTCATGACAAGTGTACCACACCATTAGGGCAGCCTTAGCCTCGATGAGTATGCCGAAAGATGGGTACGCCAAGTCATTTCTTTATTCGCACACTCAATTCTATATAATTACTAATCTTATTGTTTATTGTCTCAGTCATCGTCACATAGTGGCGAGCCTTGCCCCTGGTTCAAGGCATATGCTTTGGCCCACAAGGGCAATGTGACCTCCGACGTTCAGTACAATCTGGAGGACCCGGCCTCGGCATACAACAATGCCACGTCCACCGTCGCCTCAGTGCATACGTAGAGGTGGAGAAGGAGGTCCATGGGCCAGACTCGATCCGACCGCTCATGACCTTGATGGAGGAGTGGTCATGAGGGTGGGAGGAGGAAAGAAGCATGGGTGGTACTATATCGCCGAGAGCACCCTCGACACGGCTAGTACACCCACACTCTCCCAGATTCGAGCCAGGAGCACGAGCGCTGACCCGGCCATATGCCCACGTCCGATCGCTGCACAGTTTGGGATGTAGTCACTTTAGGTTATTTCTGTTTTATTCATCATTCGTGTTGTATTATAACATTGGGATGGAATATTTGCAGGCCCGTCTGCAAGAAAAGACGGGAGGAGCTTGAGTTGACGGTGCAGCAAATGCATCAGATGGAATAGAGGTGGCTTGAGGAGCTCGAGCACCAGAGCCGACATCATATGGAGGAGATCGAGCGCCAGAACCGGCAACAGATGGAGCAGATGTATGCCTACATGCAGAGTCTTGGTGCGCGGATAGGTGAAGCTTTGCTGTCGATGATATTCCCTCCATCACATCATCCTATTTCTCCCATGAGTCACTTGAGATCCTTATAATTTCATTAGACAACTTAGACAACCTAGTCGGTTACCTTAGACAACTTAGAAAACTTAGTTGTAATGTTTACTCTTGACAAAAACTCGGCAAAGGCTCGGGCCAGCCATCGGCCATCCGCGGCTAGCTCTGGCCAGCCACAGGCCATCCGCGGCCAGCTCTGGGCTGGCCGCGGCCGGCCAGAGCTGGCCAGTGGCTGGCCCGAGCCTTTCCAAGTGTTTTGGCGAGAGTTTGTTACTTAGAGAACTTGTTTGTGTCATAAATCTTGTATCACACATGCAAAATGTTCTTTGTGCAGAATCTTGGATCGGCGGTGGCATCGAATGATGGGCCTCAGGACCAAGATCTGTCGCATCTGACTCGCATGCTATTCACACCCGTACTCAATGACTTGCAGATGTGATTGTGATTTGTGGTTGTCATTTGTGGATGTTTAGTGAGTATTTGTGGTGTTGAACGAATTTACTTGTGATCTTGTGGATTTATGTGTTGTCTAACTTCTTATGATGTTTATTGCGGAGTTATGGTTATGGAAGGTTATTGTCATATATATGAACTACCTGTGATGTTTATATATATATATATATATATATATATCAACTGACTGTGATGCTTATTGTCGTATATATAGATCAATTGCCTGTGATGTTTGTTTGAGCGGGTACGTTATATGCAACCGAACAATAAAAAGTGGGGATGAATTGCCACTTTGCCGAGTGTTACACTCAACAAATGGTGTGTTTGTGAGTGTTTTTGCCAAAACGCTCGGCAAACATGCCGTTTTGTCATTTCTAGACAGTGCTTTGCCGAGTGTAAAATGTTTGCCGAGTGTTTTTCCCAAAACACTCGGCAAACATGGAGCATTTGCCGAGTGTTTTGTCGGAAACACTCGGCAATGATGGAGGCAAAGCCTCATTTAAAATTTCCGTCCCCCAAGCGCCGTCTTCTCGCCGTCCCTTCCGTTAGCACTTTTTAATGCCGAGTGTCGACCCAAAAACACTCAGTCAAAATCTACACTCGGTAAAGCCCGGCTTTGCCAGCACGCTATTTGCCGAGGGGCCTTTGGGTCTTTGCCGAGTGCCTGCAAAGTCCCTGTTTCCCGTGTATCAATATTCAATTCCTGTCTGAAAATTGCTTGAGAACGCAACTGTGATGACTTCCAGGGGAACCACGCTATTTGACTCTGTTGGGGTTTCTTCCCGGTCAAAATAAACTCTAGCTAGGCCTGAACCTACTAATCATTGCTTTGTAATTTTGTCAAGCTTGTATGTAATATACTAATTTGTATCGTGAGGCTGTTTGTTCCACAATAATTAGTTGTGCTGAAATTGTGATATGAATGGTACGGCAAGGAGAACACTGGTTAGTGGCCTCTAAAGCATTACACATTATCCAACTGTCTGAATCATGGCATGTTCAGTATATTAGCCATATTTCATGCGATTTTGTTCAAAATTTGACAATATTTTGCAGAGATAAGAATTGAAAGTTGGCAACATATTGTGGCCTTGGGGGTGCAGTCCCACATGGCGCTATGGGTCATATATAGTCACAGGAATTCAAGATATATATAGGAGGACAGTTCAACCAAAATAACGTTGTTTTATGAAATCCTTCTGTATCTTCTTATTTCATATGCTCTGTTGACTCCAATTTAACATTCCATATATTTGTGGAACATTTGAATGTGCTTGATATCTTTCTATGGAGGCATCTGCCTTGATGTAGTCTCAGGCCGCTTGGCTTCGCTTCGCTTCTCTCCTCTATATATTTTGCTTGCGCTCACAATGTGAATCCATTATTATATTGCTTCGCTTGCCAGACTCGGGAAGAGCGCGGAGTTCAGAATGCATGGTTAGAGTTCTAGCACCACCAACTGTCAAACCAAATGCACAACCCTGCTCGTTTTAAATTAAACAACTAGCACATAAATGGATAGTTGGTACTGCTAGTGTTGTATATCAGTCCAAAAATACGGGTGGTGTAATAATATATATACAACATGGTGATGATGCCTAACTCCCAGTGATATCAATGTAACAAGTATTTGGCCAGGACAGACCTTACAAAGATATCAATAACAGGAAGTAGAAATATACTAATTATAGAGATCAATAATATATCAACATGTGTTCTGTTCATCCCTCTTTTTGTGTGGCATTGCCCTGAGAACGGCGGTGGTACCTCAAAAGGAATCAATTACGAGTTCTGTTCATCCCTCTTTTTGACAAAACTGGGCATCCTATCCAGGAACTACTATCACCTCAAAGTGGAAGACTACATGCATCAACAAAGTGTTAGAAATATGTCTTGTGTGTGCCTGTATCTAGTAGTACTAGTATTGTGGTGCATTTAATATGTTTTTCAGCACCTATGTGCCTTAGTTAAGAGTCAAGGGGGTTGGTTGAAATTTTGCCATAGTGGCTATATATACCCCCAAACCTTCTATGTATGGTTGAAAAAAATGAAAATCCTATTTGGGCTAACAATTGGTATCTAGAGTTAGGGTTTCACTCTAAGGCCCAACATGCCCAACTCTCTTCCTCTCCCCTCCCTTCCCCTTCCTAGCCGTCACCTCCCTCGGAGGCGTTCTCCTCTCCCTTCTCTTTTTCCCAGCGGCGGTGGCCAACCCTTCTTTCCTCTCCCCGTGGATCCGCGAGGCGGATTGGGCAGGCGACGGGCAGGGCGGCACGGGCTGCGCGCGGGTGAGGCGGGAGGAGATGCGGCGGCGCACAAGACCGGCAGAGCAAGGGGGCGCGCAGGGCGCGTAGAGGACGGCGGGTGGTGGCATGCCAGCAGCAGCTCAGGGAGCGGTGTCGTGTCTCTGGGAGTAGCACAACGGCCCGGAGGAAGAGGCGGCCCAGCAAGCGAAGGCACGCGCGGCACGAGTAATGAAGGCGGACGGAGCAGACCCAGGCTAGGGGCGCGGGGGCCGCGCGTGATTGGAGCGGCTTGGGGGCACGGACGCGGGCGAGCGGCTTGGGCCGCTTGTGGGAGGCGATGGCTCGCAGGCGGGTCCACCATCAGGCGCGGAGCGCGGGGGCGTGTGGGACAAGGATGAGCCCATGGCGCGGGCGCGGCAGGGGCGGCCAGAGCGCATGTGCGAGCCGCGTGTGGGTGGCTTGGCTCAGGGAGCCGGCTCGCGGCTCGTGGCTCGGCTCGAACCGACGTCTCGGCTCGGCTAGCACCAGCGGCTCAGCTCGGCTTGCAGGCTCGACTCGCGGCTCATCTGACTCGGCTCAGCGAGCCCGACTCGTTTGGAATGTCGGCTCGGCCTGTTCGGCTCGGCTCAGAGGCCGGCTCGAAGGCTCGAACTGTGGCGTGGAGCCTTGACTTGGCCCGGTGCGGTCGACTCGGAGGCTCGGAGGTCAACTTAGAGCCTCGGCTCTTCCCGGAGGTTTGGCCCAAGCGCGGCTCGGCTAGATGCGGGCGAGGCTCGGCACAAGGAGCGGCTCCATAAGCATGGCGTCAAGATCGAGCGTCTCATCGCGTGGCTCGATGACGTCGAGTGCGCATCACTGAGCGGTAGCAGATGCTGCGGCAGTAGAGGCGGCGATGGTGTGCGAGGAGGCGGTCGCCAAGGCCGTGATTGGGAAGCAGCTTACTAAGACAAGGTAGCTCGGCGGTGGCGAGGACCGTGCGCATGGCAGCCATAGAGGTCGAGGCCGCACGCCAGGTGGCGGCGGCAGCCGAGGCGGCGACCGCGGAGGCAGCTATGCAGCGGCTGGAGCCCGAGAGACTTCACGAGGAGGCGGAGGCCACTCGGGAGATGGTCCGGTGGGAGGAGCGAGCGAAGGTGGTGGTGATACACAACGGTGAGCGTCCACCGGGCGGGAGGAGACCCGGGTCTCCGACCTCCATCCGCAACCATGACTCTGACTCCGACCACGACAACCGGAGCAATAGCACGCAGACACCTTCGAGGGTCCGGCGTGGCTTTGCTTCTCCGGAGCGGCACCGTGGCCGCCAAGGTCGGCATGGTGCCCCTGCCGTTCAGGCCATCATTCGCAAGATGGTGGGGACATCGTGGCTGATGCTCACGAAGACCAACTACACCGAGTGGAGCTCGGTGATGAAAGTGAAGCTGAAGGTGCGGCAGATGTGGGACACCGTGCAGTGCAGCAACGTCGACTACCACGAGGACCGGCGAGCTTTGGAGGCGCTCCTCGCTGCGGTCCCGATGGAGTTGGCATCCCACCTTGCAGACAAGGAGTCCACGAAGAATGCCTGCGATGCCATCGCCGCGTCACATGTTGGCAGCGATCGCGCACGCTGGTCCTCACAACAGAAGCTTCGTCGGGAGTGGGACCGCCTGGTGTTCAAGTCGGGCGAGGACATCGATGACTTCACCATCCGCCTGTCCAGCCTGAAGAAGCAGCTGGCAAAGTATGGCGACGACAACATCACTAAGGAGAGAGCTGTGGAGAAGCTCTTACGTGTCGTCCCCAAGAAGTAATCGCAGGCGGGCATCTCCATCAAGACGTTGCTGGACTTCTCTGAGCTGACGAACGAGGAGGTGACGGGGCGGCTCAAGGTGGTTGACGACCGCGACGGGCCTTTTGGTGGGGAGGCCATCAACGGAGGCCAGCTCCTTCTCATTGAGGAGAGGTGGTACCCACCAAGAGGAGCAGAAGAAGGACCACAAACGCAAGCCGTGCAAGTCGTCCAAGGCATGAGGCGCTGAGGGCGGCGCACGTGGAGACAACGAGGACGGCAAGGCCATTTGGATACCTGCTTCAATTGTGGCGAGCACGACGTTTCTCGAATCGACACCTGCTTCAATTGTGGCAAGACTGGCCATTTGGATAGGGACTGCAAGCAGCTAAGGCACGGCCAGGCTTGCGTCACGTAGGTAGAGAAGGAGGACAAGGAACCGATACTATTCCTGGCTCACAGGACTGTCGAGCTACTTCCCGTGGCATCGGCCGGGATGGCTCTTCTCCACCTCGACGAGCTGTGCGCACACGTCTTCCTCGGCAAGCCCAGCAAAGACAAGATCGATGTTGGTTTCTGGATAGTGGTGCCACATACCACATGACGGGGTGCCGAGAGTTCTTCTCCGACCTGAACGTTGACGTGCGAGGCTTAGTCAAGTTAAGTGACTCTTCACCAAGACTGACGAGCACCGGCTCCTCATCGGCGTCTACTACATCCGCGCATTGAGAAACTCGATCATCAGCCTCGGGCAGCTGGATGAGAACGGGTCACGCGTGAAGATCTACTGTGGAGTACTTCGCGTCTGGGATCATCGAAAGCGTCTCCTAGTCATGGTGGCTAGGGGAGGAACCGCCTCTACGTCCTCCATGAGCAGGTGACGCAGATCGGCAACAAGGAGATGGTGCGGGGCAATGCGGTGGTCGAAAACTCAGCATCGACGATCAGCAACCTCAACGTTGAGTACGTCCACTTCGAGGGAGCTGGGGGAGTTGGCTGCTCTTCTTCGCCGAGCTTGCTTACCCTAGCACCTGGATCGCCACTAGCTCCAGCGAGCCCTTCACCGACCCGTCGAGTCTTCCGCCGACTCCGGGAGTGTTCCACTAGCTCCGGCGTGGTCTTCACCACCAACAACACCGGCCAAGCTCCGCTCTCTTGTGCCGGCACCTGCTCCTCTGGGCAAAGCTTTGGCAGCTTTGGCCAAGGCGGAGGGACGCGTGGCATGGTGTGCCGTAGTGAAGCAGAAGAACCCGACTTGGGAGGTGGTTGATCACCCTCCTGGTCACCACAACCTGAAGGGGAAGGACTACGTCCACTAGCTACCCCTCAGCGGCTCACGGGAGGCACTGTGGACGCATAAGACTATGGGCTCCGACTATGGCAGACCTCCTGATGTCACTTGGGAGGATCAATGCCTAAGTCTCAAGGCCAGTTTGCTGATATTCTGAACCGCAAGCGAGGATCGGCATGACCCAAACTACCTCGACATAGCCGCAGAAGACTTAGAGGGAGATTGTTAGAAATAAGTTTCGTGTGTGCATGTATCTAGTAGTACTAGTATTGGTGCATTTAATATGTTTTTCAGCACCTAGCGTCTTTAGTTAAGAGTCAAGGGGGTTGGTTGAAATTGTGCCATAGTGGCTATATATAGCCCCCCAAACCTTCTATGTATGGTTGAGAAAATGAAATCCTATTTGGGCTAACACAAAGCATCAGATAAAAATATAAACAAAGGTGTATAACATGAGTTTTGTAGGTTGTAGCCCACCAATTGCCCAAACAAATGAAGATCATGCTTTTAAATGGTAGGTTGCAGAGATGAATAGCTGCTAGTACACTAGTATTAGTCCTCACAGATTGTCGATATGTCATGCAATACACAAGACCAGCTAAACATCGTTAGTGAACGACCACAATATTTTTGAAGTTTTACAGTGAGCTGTCCAAAATAACCTGGAAATAATGAAGAGAAACTCTTGGCTGGAATTGATATGACAATTACAATCAAAATGCACAGAAAAAGTGCTAGTCCTGTATATTTTAGTCCTGAAAGATGGTCTATATATATGGCATGCAATACACGATTCCTTTCTAGATATTGGATAGAGTAAAATGCGCGAGCGGTCCTCAAACTTGTGCCGTTGTGTCATGCCGGTCCACGAACTCACAAATCGTGCCATTATGGTCCCTAATCTCTGTTTGGGTCTCATTAACCGTCCAATCGGATGCAAATGAGGGATTAGTGCCGGCGTGGCATGCCAGCGTGGACGGATGATATTGCAACTACTCCGCCGCCCTCATTGCCGGTGATGGGTACCTCTGCTTTGCCGGCCCGCTCGTGTGCTGGGGCCCCGGCGTCCAGCGCGGCGGCGGTCGGGGGTGCGGTGAGCAAGGTGTTCGACCGCGTCCTGCCGGGCCCGTGTGTGCCATAGGCGTCGTGCCTATGCGGCATCTGGTCGGGCTCCGGGCCGCTCTGCGGTGGCGCGGGCGGCGCCGCCGTCTGCTACCCCTGCGGCTACTCCAAGGGCCCCAACACGATGGTGGAGCAGTTCCCGCTGAAGCGCCGCCATTGCCGAGTTCGCGCCGTCCGACCGCATCGACTCCGGCACGTTCCTCGGCGGCGGGGGCAGCCCGGAGGGATGAAAGCCGAAGGGAACTAGGGTTTCCCGATCTTCCGTCAGGTGAAGGATAACTCATTTTGGGCGGAGCGCAACTCACCGATCCGGCTTCAAGTCAGCAAACTCGAACCCTGCAATCTTAGCACCACGACTCCTCTGGTTATCAACCGTGTCACAGCCCAGTTGACCTCGCCAAGAAGGCTAAACCCTGCCTGCGAAATGAAGAACACAAGCAAGAACTCGAAAGAAGCAGCTCTCAAAGGAAGTGACACTGCAGATGTATGATTAAGATCAAAAGTTGGGGGGTTCTACAAACCGATAACAGCGAAATTGTTCTCGACAGATTAATCTAAGCAAAACCCAAACCCTAATGTGGCGGCGGCTACTGATTATATGAGGGTTGGGGCGTGCATACCCCCCTAATCACATCCATAATGGACCCCAACATGATACACGGGCCAACAACCCAAAAGGTGGTGGCGCAGCACCCTGACAGATTCTGGACGTCGACTTCTTTCAACTATTTCCAATGCCTCGGAAGGAATTTTGAGGTGGGACTAGTACCATTGGAAATCTTATCTCCTTAGCTTTCCAAGCATATGTAGAACGTCAAAAACCGATCCCGTATGCGACCTGGGCGACGAATTTAGTGCGGGCTGCTCCTGGACTCCGAGGCGGACTCGAACTTGAGTTTCTTTGGGCCTCCACCTTGGGGACTCGAATCGGATTAGCCTTGGGCCTTCTTCTTGACTTGGAAAACCTTGTTGGTCTCCTCTTCTCCACCCCATGCACCCCTCATGGACATATGTATGGGTGTCATGTCCTCATCATCCTCCCCTTCTTGACGAAAAGCCGTCCTCGGCGTCGTTTGTGCTCTAAGATGGCCCTGTACAACACGAGGTTGTGGAATATATAGGAACTGAGAATATTGTGGGGAGTGACATGACCATATTTGCAATCTCTCAAAGCATCTTCTCCTATAGAGTTGTCGGAAGATACGTAGGCTCCTTGATCGAAACACACACGATCTTTGTCAATACTATCCTGCAAATGATTAGCACTAACCAAACACAATGCAGGCATAGATGGTTGCATAATCTCTAGTATCTGTTCAATACAAGAAAAATCAGCACTAGCACACATAGGTAATAGCCATCAATGCTCCCATTCTTGAAAGTGAACCCGATTTGTTATAGTAAAACTAGATAGACAATCTAGTTGATCACAATCTTGTACATCAAAAGGAGATGTCAGATTTGCACAAATATAGACTCGGTGCACCATGTACTCTCATTTACAATTATATTTACCAATAAAATGATATGTACAAGTAGACAAACATGGCAACTCAGCACATCTAAATTTCTCTTCCAAACCACTAAGAGCACATAAATTATCAAACTCAACATAACCCAAAGTGTTTAAAGAAGATAATAATTTCAGTTCGTCATGTGCACAAGTAATTGGCATAATATTATTATTTTCAGCACATGTATATTGCTTCAAAACAAAAGTATGATGCTCCTTCTCTATTTGTGACAAAGGTAATACAAGAGAAGGTTCTAGTATAACATTATTTGCATCATTGGAGGGCAAATTCAGCACATCAAGAGAGCATTTACCTAAAAACTTTACATGTTCCTGTTCATTTGTATGGTCATCTTCATTATGTACATGCTGCAAAGTATCAGTTCCAACAATAGTCAAAACAATATCATTTTGTAAAAATCCAGATTTAGATGAATTTGTTTTGTCATTGAAAACAACCCATTCTTTTCTAAAAGGTTCATTTTTTCTTCTCTCCGCCCTTTGGAGATCAGCTTCTAAAATTTCAGCAGTAGTCAAAGGTACAAGTGTAATTTTTCTACCGTTGTACTTGAAGGGATATTTATTAACAACTTTTTTATGTACCGCATTATTTATATTAATCCAAGGCGTGCCTAGCAACAAATGACATGCTTGCATGGGTACTATGTCAAAATCAGCACTATCTTTATAAGAACCAATGCTAAATTCAATATGTGCAATTTCAGTTACTTTTATCTTATCATAAGAATTTACCCATTGCATGTAGTATGAATGTGGATGTGGCTTTGTGGTCAAACCAAGCTTCTCAACCAGCTCTAAGCTTGCAAGGTTGTTGCAACTTTCACCATCAATGATGACTCGGCAACGTCTCTCCATCACAACAAAGAAAATCTGGAATAAATTGTTGAATTGATTTTGCTCTGCTTTCTCCATTTGAGAACTTAGTACTTCTCGAACAATCCCATCGCTCCCTGCCATTGTTAGTATGTAGACAAGAGAAAACACAAAAGGTTATCCCTATCAACTACTATATGTGTGTCAGTGGAAACACTCTCATGTGCTTTACCAAATTCTTACAAATGTTCTTACAAAAGCAAAATAGTGGATGGTACAACCGGTGGCTGGTTCGTGATACCTGTGAGGAAGTAGTACCAAGATTGCAAGGGTCCTTCGCTGCACTGACCTGAAGTATAGTTTGTGGAGCTCGGAAGGCCAAATATGTAGCAAGGAGTAGCAAATAACGAATGCAGAATAGCAAAGTTCAATAAGTATCCAAAGCACAAGTCACAATTGTTGGCTCAGACGTGTCCTAGGCGTAGCACAACAAGTTGGAACAAGAAACGATGGATAAAGCTCACAGAACAAGCAAAACAAAAATCTATGCAATTGTTTTTTAATCTTTTCAGCAATTTCTCTGTAGGACTAGTAGGAATTAAGATGTTTTATTTTTCTCAACTATTGTTTTTATATTTTTCTCTGAATAAGGATATCAAAAGCTCCAACCATAAAAATTTGCATCCATTTTTGAGGTGAGATGCGGCCTAGGGAATTTCAGGAACAATCTCTGAAAACCCTGAAACAACTTGATCAATTTTTTTATTTATCTTTCTGATTCTTTTTGAATTTTTTGACTCGACCAAACAAGACAAAGGCTAGTTTGGGTCACCTCCAAATGGAGTCACGAATCTGCTGTAAAAATTTGAGCCAAAACAGATCACCGAGTGAAAAGTTATGCCTGTTTTATGGAAGGTATCTCAAATTATGTTTTTCAAAGGCACGAAAAACAGCAACGGCTAGGGTAAACTTCCTCCTAGTGTCTGCGGAAGCAAGCAATAGGTATTCGCCAGATGAAACAAGGATCAAGTATGCAATGCGAAAGCGATCAAAGCGGCTTGCAACCTATCTAGGGCTTGCATGGTGAGAGTTCACACAAGACGGCTAGCGAGACAAATCGAGTAATGTGGTGGCTCGAATTGTTGTATGGCTAAACGTGGATGGGATAGCAGCGGAAACAAACGAATCACAGCAACGGGCGATTGAACTATGACACGAACACTACTAAAACTGTCACACCCCAAAATTTTTGAATTTTGGGATGTGAATTTTTAACGTAATTAATACAATATTTTTCTCAATTTTCTAAAATTTTCCAAGCTTTGTTTAAATTTACAGGGAATTTATAGTAGAAAAAAATATATATTTATGAATTATAAATAAATTACTTTGAATGCTGCATTCATGCTAGCTGCATTGAGTTTTGTTTGTGTGTAGTTCAAATTAGAATTTGAATCTGGTTTAAATTCGAATTTGGAATGCGTCTGTTTGAGCCCTAGAAAAGTTGTTTTGACGCGAGTTCAATTCTGCCCCCTGAACTTTTCCTCGGTCCGTTCCTGCTCCCTCCTTTCTTTTCCCGAGCCAGCCCAACCCGTCTCTTCCCTCGCGGCCCAGCGCGCTGCTCTGAAGCCCAGCTCCGATTCGGCCCAGCTGCCAACCCCGCGCGCTCCCCCGGCCTGCTTCTCTCTCTCCCTCGGCCCAGTCGCCAGCCCCGCACTCCCCGGCCCAGCCTCCGGCCCATCCCGCCATCTCCCCGACGCGGCCCAGCTGGCCACCTTACGGTCGCGCCCCGAGCCGGCCCACGACGCCAGCAGCCGCACAGCAGCGCCGCCGCCCGCCCGCCTTGGCGTTAGTGCCACCCCGCCTTCCGAGCTCCGGCTGCCCCCTCCCTTGCCCTACTTAAGCAGCCGCCCACCGCCGACTCTCAAGACCTCACCACCACCGCCCTCCTCCCCTGCACAGCACTGCGCCGCCGCCATTGCTCGCCGTGGAACACCGAGCCACCCCGGCCTCACCGGTTTCCGATGCCTCGGTCATACTCGGGTGAAGCCGCGACCACCATGAGATCCGCGACGCCAAGCCGCACCTCCGCCGCCCGTCCTCCTCGACGTCCGGCCCACGGAGGAACATCCCCACGCAAGCATCTCGCCGCCGCGGCCATTGTCGTCGACCCGCCGCCTCCGTTGCCGGTTCGAGCATCCGACCCCACCTCGAGCTTCCCCGCGTCGAGCCGCGTCTCCACCGCCGGCTCTCATCGCCGTTCATCCACCGGAGGAGCTTCCCCCGCGTGAGCCGCCGCCGCCGGCCACTGTCTTCCGCCGCGGACCAAATCCGGCCGCCTCCGTGTGTCCTCCGCCGCCGGTGAGCACCCCCACGACTTCACCCCGACCCCTCCTTCCCATGCGCTAGTTCCCCGTCGTCCTAGACAACCTCATCGCCGGCGAGCCGAGCCGCCCAAGCACCGGCGAGCTCCTCCCCTGCCTGTGTAAACGAAGGGGACGGTAGTTTTGCAATTTAGCCCCTGAGGAATCATGCATTTAATCCCAGTTCTCTTGTGTCTTGGAACATTAGCAGAAAACCCCTGCAAGTTTTCCCCGTCGCACTTAAACCCAGCCCGATCCCTTTTTGCAATGCTAACCCCAACGTTTATCTGTTTTGCGAGCACTATTTCTAGTGTCTTGCGAAAGTTTGCTGCTATTCCTCCAGATCCACGGTTAATTGCAACTAGGTCCCTAAAACCTTTAAAAACCCACAGATTCCACGTTTTAGCTCCAATTCAACCCGTTCTTGTTGCGTTAGCTTCATATCGACTTAAACTATGATCTAGTACTACTATTTATCCTGTGACATATCTCTGAATTTTATTTAATAGTAAAATCTAATTAAGGTTATGCGGTTTTTCATATTAGTGCTAACATGACTAATAATTATTCATTAGTTTTCTGAATATAAAACATAATTAAGTTTCACTTCAGATTTTCATAAAGAAATATTAATTTGACTAATGTTTATTGAACTAGCTTTTCCAATCTAAAAGTAAACTAGAGTTACAATTCGAGTTTTCATAAATAATTTTTAATAATGATTAATATCAACATAAATATGTTTCTATCACAATATTGACTAGATCAAACACGACTCATAAAATTATTCGACTAGATGTTCTCATATTTTAATTTAATGCTTTAACTTGAATAATTTCTACTTGAACATTTACAATTAAAATATGACTAAGTTTACTTCGTCTTCTCTAAAGGTTAAAATATAATTTGTATCAAATATTTATACATAATTTTACTTAAATTAAAATAAATGAAGCCCATAGTCTTTCATTTAATACAAATCCTCCGATAGATGTATCTTTTCAACCGTTGCTCCGTTTCCAGCGATTCTTGTGCTTGTGTGACCATCGAACCAAGCCCTACCCTTTAGTGCGCTCTTTTAAAGCTTTCCTTTGATTGTTGTATTGTTCTTAGTCATACTTGTTTGATTGCTTGTGTAGTTGAATGTTTGTGCTCGATGATTGTTGCGAGTAGAGGAACGTCGTTCGAGAGATTCAAGATCAAGAAATGAAGAATCTGAGCAACTGTATAATGGATTTGAGGCAAGTTATAGCACGGACAATCCTTGCTACCTACTCACCTGTATTAAATTATTTCATACATGCATGTGTCTAATTTGATGTACCTATTAAGGTTGTACCTAGTCTTGTTTACCTTGTCCTTGTTTACCCCGGGTTTATTGCATATGGGTAGAACTTTGCTAGGCGCAGCTACTGTCACCTTTATTTAACTGTTAAACTTGTATTAATGGTCCACTTCAACTTTAACGTTAAAACTTGGTTTTTAGCAACATGGATTAGGGAGCTAGAGCATGTGCTGTGTGCTTTGTTCTAGTGTCTCCCTCTAAGGACCGGTTCTTAAAGCGGCAACCCAGGAGCCTGTCGCCACCGCTAGAACTATAATGGCTCTGGTCTTGGACAAGTAGCTTGTACGGCTCTAGCTTGACAGTGGTTACCGAGGGGCCAACGGCGTTGTGGGAGGCAAGGCACGGGGTGTTTTCCCGATTCCACCGAGGACGGTAACCCCGTCGGCTAGGTCTCGTTAGACCCAGTCCCGTGTTGGGAGTCTCAGCGATTGAGAACTCCGCGCGTTGCGCATTGTTGGGTGGATACCCGCGCTCTGGACGCCATCGACCCCCTCATGGTGTGACTCCGTGGGTGTACGTCGATCTCGGTGCCTAAGGACTCACCACCTTGTAGTACCCCAGCGGCTACTGTCTTGTTAGGGTGTCTTGTGAAAAGCCTCGTAGCGTCCCTATGCAGTCACACCTCGGAAGTGTCGATGTGCGTGGTTGGGTGCAAAGTTCCTTTGAACTTTTACGCGACTGGTGGGTAAAGGGCGAAACCTCTGCAGAGTGTAAATCTATCATGATAGCCTTGCTCAGGGTCACGAGCGACCTGGATCCTTTTTGATTAGAAGATGATGTTTATTTATGCTTAATGTCACTTACACCTTATTAATTGGGTTACAACTGGGATTCATACACTTGTAGTAACTTGAATAATGTTAAAATGAACCAACTAAAAGTGCTAATGCAGTTAAGCCGTGGTCAAGCCCTTTTTGAGCCATCATAACCCGTGCTATACTTGCTAAGTAATCGTTTTACTTACACTTGCTATTTACTTAACAAAATCCCGGATGGGTAACAGATGAAGTTTCTTGAGGATCTTCCGTACTACTGAGCTGTGGTCAACCAGTCGGTGTCCCTGTGGACTTGAGGCTCTACCTGTCGAGAGAGTTAGACTTCCGCTGTGTTTTAGGTAAACTCTGATGTAAAACTATTTTTATTCGAGCATATGTACTCTGTTTTACCATATTTGTAAGCTGTATGTGTTCTGTGGACATCCTGGGCACACATACAGTAGCATTCGGGTTTCTGTGTAAATCCGGGTGTGACAAAAACCAGCAACGAGACTTGACCACGGGCACAAACTCAACAAAGCGAAACTGAAACGAAATTGCAAAGGCTAAAAGGGGTACTAGGACAGCGGAATACGATGACAAATATTTTTGTAGGGCTATTTTCTGGACTATAGGACAAAGGCGAAAGGACGAACCTGACGGTAAACCTATCTCTGAATACCACTTGATGGGAACTAGGGTTTCCCGATCTTCCGTCAGGTGAAGGATAACTCGTTTTGGGCGGACCACAACTCACCGATCCGGCTTCAAGTCAGCAAACTCGAACCCTGCAATCTTAGCACCACGACTCCTCTGGTTATCAACCGTGTCACAACCCGGTTGACCTCGCCAAGAAGGCTAATCCCTACCTGCGAAACCAAAAACACAAGCAAGAACTCGAAAGAAGCAGCTCTCAAAGGAAGTGACACTGCAGATGTATGATTAAGATCAAAAGTTGGGGGTTCTACAAACCGATAACGGCGAAACTGTTCTCGACAGATTAATCTAAGCAAAACCCAAACCCTAATGTGGTGGTGGCTACTGATTATATGAGGGTTGGGGCGTGCATAACCCCCTAATCACATCCATAATGGACCCCAACATGATACACGGGCCAACAGCCCAAAAGATGGCGGGGCAGCACCCTAACAGAATCTGGACGTCGACTTGTTTCGATGATTCCCGATGACTCGGATGGAATTTTGAGGTGGGACCAGTGCCATTAGAAAGTTTATCTCCTTAGCTTTCCAAGCATATGTAGAATGTCAAAAATCGATCCTGTATGCGATCTGGGCGACGAATTTAGTGCGGGCTACTCCTGGACTCCGAGGCGGACTCGAACTTGAGTTTCTTTGGGCCTCCACCTTGGGTACTCGAATCAGATTAGCCTTGGGCCTTCTTCTTGACTTGGAAAACCTTGTTGGTCTCCTTCTTCTCCACACCATGCACCCCTCATGGACATATGTATGGGTGTCATGTCCTCATCAGAAGGGGAGCCACGCTATGCCCGGCGGCAGCAGTTTGTGGTGCCCGACACTCGGCATAGCGGAGCGGATGGGTTGGGCCACCCGAACAGCCGCGCGAACAGGGCCAACATGGAGGACAACGACGAGCTGGCGACACGCCCGGCTCCACCTCCGCTGCTCCGCCGCGTTGGCTCCTCCGCGCCAGGCTCCGGCTGCTGCTGCTCCGGCCGCTGTCGAAGGGCTTGTCACCGGCCTGGCTTGGTCGCATCGGATCTCGGTGTAGGCGCTCCTCTGCTACCCACTGCTGACCCGCGCTAGGAGGAGAGGAGGAGGGGCAGAGGGCCGGCGCCTTCTAGATCCTAGCTCCGCGCTGTCGTGTGGAGGACCCAGGACTCGGTGCCGCTGGCCATGGAGGCAGGAAGGCGCGCATGGGAAGGAAACGGAGGCGGTCGCCTCGAGCTTGTGCCGGAGGGGTGCCAGGAGACGGAGCACGAGGCTCCTGTTCCACCGGCACCGAGGGAGGAGCAGCGCCGCCGAGCACCGGCCGGGAGACGAGTGCCTCGTAAGTATGCCACGTCGTCGCGGGTCACGGGTCTAGACCCATTTGGACCTGCAGTGAGACCCGAAAAGCGATTAGGGACCTCAGTGACATACTTTGTGAGTTCGTGGACCGGCATGACACATCAGCACAAGTTTGAGGACCACCCATGCACTTTACTCTGTTGGATATAATCCGGCCTCTCTATCCGCAAGCAGATATATACCGCCAAAAATACATGACTTCTTAGACTCAAAATCTCAAACCAAGGAGCAACATAATAGATAGCTAAAATAGTAGTACAAAAGAAAGCTATAAAGACTAAGCTTCAAACTTCTTCAACGTCTTGCTTCAAACTTGTTGCTTTATCCTTATAACAGCAACCGGTCGCATCATTTGTCTACATAGAAACTTTGATGTTGGAATTGCGCTGCTAGAAAACAGTCCTCTATGCTTGACCATGAAAACAACACTGAGTCGATCTCAATCACAACCTCAAGAAAACATGTCAACACACATGAACACCTGCCGCCACCTGTTAGCCGGCTAAAACACAGATCACCTGCATAGAGAAGTCTCTCAACGCGACGCCTCCATGAAGGAAACACCATCATAGATATTATCGCCGCATGACCAATTGAATCGGTGCTAGATTTTCATCCGGAGATATTCCCATTGGAAGGCTGGTGCCACGACGATGCCTCCATCGAGGAGATGACACCCGTAGGCGTCACCGTCATCCAACTGATGCCGTAACAGATCCGGTTGCCGGAGCACCGGAGCCGTGCTCCCTGCCTCAGTCACTGCCCCTTGACCCACATGCATCCGTGCTTGGGGGAGATGAAACAGCGATCCCGCGCACGACCATCGGAATCCTAGATGCCGTTGGCCCCTCGCCTGGCCGCTGGCGGCACCGCTCATAGCTGCCGCATGCCTGGGCATCAGCTGGCCCGCGCATACCGCGCCCCCATGCATGCCGCCCTCCCGGCCGCTGCTGGCCCCTCACATGGCCGCCGCCGGCCACCATCGCCTCCGCCGGCCACCATCGCCTCCGCGCCCGGCTACCAGCGGCTCCGCGCCCGCCGCCCGATCATCACGTGGTTGAGCGCCATCGGCCCCATGCACGCCATGCTGCGAGATCTGGATCTGTGGAGATGTGGAGTAAAAAGGGGAGAAGAAGGAAGGGAGAAGGAAAAAGAAGATGGAGAGGAGGAGAGGGAGGAGGGCCGCTGCCGCTGCTTGGAGCCGGCAGCGATGACGGCCTGCTGGGCTGCAGAGAGATGCCTTGGCCTCGGGCGGCGTGGAGCCCCTGAGTCGTCTCGGAGGAGACGACCGGGGGGGGGGGGGGGGGGGTTGACGGTACAGTAGTATGTAACTAGCCAGCTATCCCGCAATACACGATTCCTGCTAACCTATCCTAAACATCATTGAAAGACCACAACATTTCTGAAACTTTACAGTGTTCTATCAAAAGCAACATGGAAATCATGAAGATACAAACTCTTGGTTGACATTTATATAACAATTATACTACAAAAGCGCAGAGAAAATGCCTGGACATCCTGTCCCATAGAAGCAGTATGACAATATAATGACAAAAGAGAAAACAGAACAGGAAACACCGTAAAATATAGTTCAACCAAGCATAACACAGTTACAAAGATAACATGTGCAATGATAACACTGACACAGGAAGAGTCATTAACTTAACCGATACACAGTTCAATCGACGCATAACACAGACAACATTTGCAATAAACAAAAGGATAGCCAGCAACTCTAGAGTTTGTAGTTCTACCATTTCCAACTTGTAATGACTAAATACTCTTTGGTTTGATGCCCATCTCAGTTTCCTTAAGCTTCAGCTCCAGCTCCAACCGCATGTTTTGCAGCTCCATCTTTTCATTCTCCAGCCTCATCTTCTGCAGTTCCCTGTCCTTCTCCTTGATGGACCTCAGCCACTTCAAATGGTTGCTCTGCTTGATTTTCAGCTGCTTTCTTTTTATCTTCAGACGTTCTCTCTTAGTTTGAATTGCAGTCATACCACTTGGATTATTCTCAGCAGCTACTGGACCACTAGTTCGCTCAGAGATCATTCCATTCATGTCAATAGCAGCACCTTGTGTTGCATGAAATCCAAAAGGTCCCACCTCACGATCATGCTTCAGCTTCTTGTTGCCATGAACTATTTGATGACGACGATCTTCAGCACTAGAGTCCAGGTCATCGGTGATCTTGTACCCCACATCACCATTGAACTCAGCCTTCAGCTCATCATCATTGAAGCTGTCCCCCTCCTCTTCGTCATCAGAAAGCAAAATCAGATCATCCTTTTCATCCAGATTCCCACGCGGCATACGCTGCAGCATCCCTTGAAGGGCGGGATCATCAAGCAGGCACACCCGTTACTGTTGTTGTAGGAGCACATCTGCTCGTAGTGCAGGTGCTTCGAGCACAGGAACTTCTTGGCCTCCTCCTTGAGATCTGCAGGTAGGCTAATCTGCTCAAGGAGTGCCGGTTTCTCCATGATCTGACAAGCCGTTCCCCGACCAAGGATCTCGGTAACCCTCCTGTACTTATTGTTGAGGTCATGGAACTTGTCCTCGCACTGCTGTGGCGACACAGGGAAGCCCCTCTTGGCCATGGCCGCGGAGACCAGCTTCCACTTGCCCATCCTCCTCACCCTGGTGATGCTGATGCTGCCGTGGTTCGCGTCGATGTCGTGGTCGATGTAGGACGCGGCCGACACGAGCAGCTTGACCATGTCGCTGTCCCACTTGACCCGGCGTCACTGGGAGGCCGAGACCGCCGCATTGCTGCCACGGGCGTTCTCCTGCATCTTGTTGGTGGTGGGTGCAATGAACGTGGCCCGGTAAACCTGAACCACCTGTGGATGAGCGGTAAAGCCGAAATGCTGCCGCAGATCGACGTGGGCTCAGGTCACCATCGGGACACGCGGTGGCAGATTCCCCTCCATCTCCTAGCCTGAGCACGTACGTGCAGTTTGCCACACGGAAACCAGATCAGCACACGAGAAATCCCACGTACCCTCGAAATCAAGGAGAAAATGAACAAGGATGGAGAAGAAGCATACCGATGCAGCGTCGAGAACGAACAAGCAATACACACAGCAGCAAGCCGAAACCAAGGGGAGTCGATTTCTGGTGCGTCTAGTAGAAAGGGGCGCTACCAAAGAAGGGAAACAACGAGAGGAAGCAGGTTGGGCCCGGGATGATGGGTGCACAGCATTTATAATTTGATCTCACCAGGGAGTACGCGTGAGGAGAATTGGGCGAGACGTGAGACCATTAATTTTTAATTTCATATAGACTAAATTATAAATGGTTCGTATCCACATAACACATGCAACAATTACAATGGGTCCAATATCTTGTTAGCAAATAATGTGGAAAACAAGATCGAATACGAGACACGATTTAACGTGGAAAAACCCTTGCGGGAAAAAACCATGGAAGACAATCACTATTGAGGAGAGTTTGCAAGTAGGGATGATACATGGCTTATCTGTCTTGCCTTGTCTTGTCTTGTCTTACCCTACCGTCTACATAGGCTTACATATATATAGGCAGATCACGCGCCCGTACTTGGTTGCGTTACCAATGTGGGACTAAACTGTGCACTTTCTGAGAGAAACCACAGCACAATGGGCCTCCGCTTCGCTCTGGCCCAAGCCTGGCCTATATCGTGGATGTGAATTTGGAACATATCCAACAAACTCCACCTTGAGACAAATTCCATCATGTAGACGAATAATAGACCTCCATATTCAAATCTTGAATACCAATGTCCATCGGACAAATAAGATCACTTGAGTATCCTCCCAACACTTGAGCAAATAACCAATAGGTTCAAACACACACAGCTATCAACAAAGCAGACGAACAATCTGGGCCTTCAACAAATTCATAATCCCAGCAAAAGTCTGAGTCTGTGCAACTGGCCTCGGAAAAATAAATGGCAATAATGCTCAATCATTAAACGATATAAAGTCGCAATATCACCTGTGGTATTAAATAAATATCCAGTGAAGAACTCAATTACTGCTCCATTCAAACACGGTTCAGATGTAGGCATAAATGTGCAACCAACGGTATAAACTTCTGCAATAGACCCTGCAGTAGTGCAGTCATGAGTGGACGTCTCCACCTTGAACAATAAATGTACTGAATGCTGGCCAGTACAAAACATTATAGTATATATGCAGCAACTCTGAACTAGATCCCTCAACACGAGCAAAGACAGCAATAAACGTACTGCTCCCGCAATACAAAACACTGTAGTATCTGGTCAAACAAAACTTCCTCTGTTGCACTTAGAATCCTCCACCTCGAACTCAATTCGGAACAAAACCTTCACTTTTAATTAACCAACTCCATAGGAGTAAAAGAAAACCACTAGGCTGGCATGAACGATGTTGTCAAAACATCAAGATGAATTAACTCAAAGTGATCAAATAGTAATCCCAATATCTCCTCAAAATCTCAATATCTCAGCAGCAGAAATCATATATCATAGAAGCCACGTGAAAGAAATAACCAGAAGAAAAATAATCTGCAGTAATAAACTAGGTATAGTACTATGTAACCCTAGCAGAAAACCTGCAGCCTGTGTACACCTCATGTGTACGATTAGCAAAGAGTTAAGAACTCTCCTGGTACGTCTTCGTGTGCACGTAGCACAAATCCGCAAAATTGATTTTCACGGGAGGAGGCAGGCACCCGACGCTCTGTCTCTCGATCCGCGTGCGCAAACAGCAAGCGGCAGCAACAATTTTTTTTTCACTCGATCTCCTATTTTTTTACGCGATCTCGTACCAAGCTTTGATACCACTTGTTAGCAAATAATGTGGAAAGCAATATCGAACACGAGACACGATTTAACGTGGAAAAACCCTTGCAGGAAAAAACCACGGAAGATAATCACTATTGAGGAGAGTTTACAAGTAGGGATGATACATGGCTTATCTGTCTTGCCTTGTCTTGTCTTGTCTTGTCTTACCCTACCGTCTACATAGGCTTACATATATATAGGCAGATCACGCGCCCGTACTTGGTTGCTGTCGGGGACAAACCCAGGGGGTCCCCTAATCATCGGGGTGATCACCCTCAAAAAACGATATGCCACGAAAGGTCGAATCACCGACAGCCCGGAAGGCCCGGCCAGGCAGCTCGGCCCGTCACAGCCTATCGCGGCCCAAGAACGGCCGTCCGAGCTCGCCCGTCGGGGGGACCCAAGTCGCTACCCCCGTCTCCGCCTCGCTCGAGGGTCGCGCACCCTCAAGCAGGCACGACGCAAACCCCGCCTCGCTCGAGGGTCGCGCGCTCCCTCGAGCAGGCGAGTCGACTTCGCCTCGCTCGAGGCCAACTCTCTACTCAACGCGGCGCACTCCGGCCCCCTGCCCGACAACGGCATTTAATGCCCGCCCCGTCAGGCGGGCGCCAAAGTCAAAAGGCAATCTCTTCCCCACGCTGCGCCGCTGACACCGCAGAGCTCGCTGTTCCACCTACTCCAGTCACTGTGTGTCCTCACTAGCGCTGTGCGGACGCACGCGGCACTGCGCAAGACCCTGTGCGGACTGGCAGTCACCGTTCTACACCACTGTTCCACCTGCTACCGTCTTATCCCCCCGGGACGCCCCTCGAACGAGCATGGGGAACCCTCGAAAGAATATCTAAACAGCAACCGAGTGCAGACTCTGGTCAGGCGTGGCCTGGTGATGACGAACGCCGGGTCAAATCCGCCAACTCTCGACCATCCCCTGGTGAACCGAGTACGCCGCGCACTGTGGTTGACGGCAGCCACCATACCGACCCCTGTACCGCCAACTCCGGTCCTTCCTCACCTGCCCCGCCCTCGAAGTCAACCAGCGAACGGGCAGCTGGACGCGGGCTGCGGCAGCGACACCCCTCGAAGCCGCTCCAGGACAAGCACAGGGACGGCCACGCCGCTCGCAGAAGCCGGGGCTCGCCATAAATCCCCCCGCCAGGATCAAGGACGATGCAGGCCCGGCGCCATGCTCTCCAGTACATATCCCTGTAGCACGTCACGCTTGTACTTGTAAACCCTACCCCCACCTTTCTCTCCTTGACCTATAAAAGGAGGTAAGGGGAGAGATCGGAGAGAGAGAGGGACACACGATATTGGCACTCGCCTCAATCACACTCAGGGACTTGGAGACTCCTCCTCCTCTCCCGCCTTGCTTGTAGCCCCCCTCTACAAGCACTCTGGTGCAAGATAGTACAGCGCTCCGAGCGCACCCTGCTGGACGTACGACCTCACGGTCGGAACCAGGATAATCGCTCGTCTCATCGTGCTAGCCCTTGCATCAACCGTCAAGGGACGGGACACAGCGCATTCTGTTCGGCGCTGGGGATTGGTCGACCGATCCCAGCACTGACAGTGGCGCGCCAGGTAGGGGGCTGTGCTGTGATCAACCTCGCCCGATCAGTTCCCTTGACGGCAGGCCACGCCAAGGCCATGTCGCCACGATCCGCCACGGGGTCCCCTGGCCCGCTTCCGCGCGGGTACCGGATCACGTTTGGTAGCCTGGAGTTCAAAGCGACCGGTGAGGGCCTCCTCATGCGACTCGCCTCCAGGCCACCCAACATGATGCTCGCTACCCCGACGCCGCCAACGCCGGCCCAGCTCAGAAGACGACGGGGACTGCGCGAGCTGCGGATCCGCGTGGAGCGGCGCATTGCTCCGCGTATCGTCCTCCCTGACTGGGACGCACACCTGCTGCTCCAGCCCGCCGCCACATTTCAGGGGGGCGGACCCCCGCCGGCGGCTCCCGCGGAGGGAGCGCGCCGGGAAAATGTGGTCGGGCCGGCGCAGCTCCCCCACGGGATGAACAACGCGGCCGCAAGCTACTCCGCGGCAATCAGCGCCAACCCGAACGCGCACGAGAATTCGCCACGACTGGGACGACTTGGTCAAGATGTTCGTGGGTAACTTTCAGGGCACATACGTGCGCCCCGGAAACTCCTGGGACCTGCGCGGGTGCCGGCAGGCGGCCGACGAGCCGCTGAGGGACTTCATCCGCCGTTTCTCCAAGCGCTGCACCGAGCTCCCGAGCGTGGGTGACTCCGAAATCATCCACGGCCAAGTAGAACGTGCCAACGGCATGATACTACAAGGCCTGAAGCCAAGAATCTTCAACAAGCTGAACAAGTTTGGCCGGAAGTGGGTTGCTGAGCTGCCATTCAGTGATCTGGAGTCTCAGGACAACCCCAAGCAGGGCCACAGGCTTCAGCCCGTTTTTCCTCGTCTATGGCGCCGAAGCCGTCCTCCCAACAGACTTGGAGTACGGGTCTCCGAGGCTTAAGGCCTACCAGGAAGACCAAAACCAGCGGGACCGCGAGAATTCGCTGGACCAGGTGGACGAGGCTCGCAACGTAGCGTTGCTTCACTCAGCGCGCTACCAACAATCGCTTCGGCGATACCAAGCTCAGAAGGTACGGCGTCGGGACCTCCACGAAGGGGACCTGGTGCTAAGACTACGCCAGGACAATCGAGAGCGCCACAAGCTCACTCCGCCATGGGAAGGACCGTTCATCATCGCCAAGGCCCTCAAACCCGGCACTTACAAGCTGGCGAACGAGAAGGGCGAGGTCTTCACCAACGCCTGGAACATCCAACAGCTACGTCGCTTCTATCCTTAAAACTCTCAGTATTTCTTGTAAATACTTCATGTTCTTAGTTAACAATAATAAACAGTTTGCGAAAAACATGAAAACATTGTTGCTAACAACACAAACAAGGGGGACTTGGTTCTATTTTCAAATAAAGCCAAGCCCCCCTCGGGGGCTGCAGGGGGGTTTACCCTCCCTAAATCGTCCCAATTTTCGAAAATTGTGTTAAAACTCGAGGCGCTTAGAGAGGATGCGGGGCGCGAGCTAGCTAAAGCTGGAGCTGGTTGAGCCGTGAGACCGCCTATGCCCGCGAAGGGATACGGCATCTCCCTCTCCACTCCACGCTTTAATCGCTTGCGGATTCGAAATACCCGGCTAAAATCTCTCCAAGCCAAGAGTAGCACAATAGAACAATCGAACAAGTTTGAAACGCATGATCGACTTTCAATCTTAGTTTATTTATAGAGCTAGTCTCCTAAAAACTAAGATATATTTAGATACTAAGCCTGAACCCTTCAGGCTCCACCTTCTTGCGGGGGCGCGGTGGCCTCGGCGGCAACGGTCGAGGGAACCGATGCAAGCGCCCCAGGACCATCGTCATCGCGGCATACCGAGGCGATGTCCTCCTCAAGGGACGCCACGGCGTCGGCCTCAGGATCAACCTCGGCTTCGGTGGCGGTCGCAGCCTCAAGCCCAACGTCGGCGCACGCATCTTCATCCTCCTCGGGGAAAAGATCGCGCCCGAACTTGGCGGCAAGAGCCGTGGCAGCATCCTCGGCGCCGTCATCAGCCTCGTCGAGGGCAGCCAGGGCGGCGTCGTCGTCCAGGTCTGCGTCGATGAAGTAACCGCGTGCCACCGCCGCGAGGTCAATGACGTAATGCGTCGACACCACGCCGAGTGCCTTCTTCACTCCAAGGTGAAGCGCGTGCGCGAGGCACTCCGCCACGCAGCTCTTCAGAGACCTCAGGCGGCTAGGCAACGACGACCCCGACTGCACGTCGACGCACTGGACGTCCCGGCACGCCGCATCGGCGGCAACCTTCAGCGCCTCGAGCTCCCCCTGGCCCTCGGAGTAGGCGGCCTGAACAGCCATCACCTCATCCGCCTTCTCTGCCTCGGCCCTTCGCAGCCCTGACATAGCTCAAGCATGTCAAGACGAACTCCAAACACAGAAATCCAGGAAAGCGTAAGGACGTACCGTCCACCAAGGCCCTGGCCTCAGTAAGCGCTGTGCGCTCTTGCTGGAGCAGGCCCTCTGCGGTCGCCAGCGCACCCTCCTTCTCTCGAAGCGCGTGGCCGAGCTGCTCGGCCTCCTGGGCCTTTTGCCCCGCCCGGGCCACCGCCTCCGCGAGCTGGGACTGCGCGGCTTCGCGCACCTTGTGCTCAAGCTCGAGCCGCTCCAACGCTGCGGCCAGGGCTCAGGCCTCCCGCTCCGCCGCGCCTCTCTCAGCGTCGCGCTCCCGCTCCGCGCGAGCCTTGGCTTCTTCATGTGCGCGGGCGGCCGTCTCTGCTTCCCTCACCCGGACGGTGAGCTGGGTCACTTCCGTGCCCAGGTCCGCGTTCGCCTGGCGGAACCGGCGAAGATCGGCGTACAAACCCGCGATGCACGCGGTCTTGTCTACTGCCTCTTGCCGCAGAAGCTGCACGAAGAAGCCATCAGGAATAAGACACAGACTAAAAACAATCTCGAAGTGCTGGGACGAGCACGGGGATACCTCGAAGAGCTCCAGCGCCTGCCTGGAATGGAGATCGGCGGCGGCTGAGATGGCCCGCTCCAGGTCCGTCCCGACCCGTTCGGCCTGAGCCCACAGCTCGTTCTCCTCCGCCATGCTCTGCCAGACCCGGGCGGAGACGCCAGGCTCCTCCGGCCACGCGCTCGGGCCGCGACGCCCCTGGAGCAGCGCTACCTCGGTCGCATCCCACTCGGCCGCTCCCCCGGCCACGGGCATCTGCGGCGGCCCCTGAGACAAGAAGCGCGCCGCCGACGCCTCGGCCGCAGACACCCCAGCGGGGGGAACGTGCCCGCCATCGCCACCCTGGGCCGCGCCTTGTGCGCAACCCAAAGCCGGCAGGGTGACCGTGCCGCCGACCGGCACGACCGCCTCCTGCCTCCTTCCAGTAGGGGCCGCAGCAATGGCATGGCCCTCCTGCTCGCCTACTTCCGTCACCGGGGCGCCGTGCCCCGGCTCCACCTCAACCACCGGGGCGTCCTGCCTCGGCTCCGCCACCAGGGGCGTCCTCTCCCGCTCCTCCTCCGCCGACCCGGAGTCTCGCACCCACGGCGCCGGATCCACCGGCGTCGCTGCGGACATCGCTGCGGGACGCGGAGTCCCGCGCGAACGCGATCCTCCGGCGTGAGGGGAATCCGACCCCCCAACCTTCAACGCCTTCTTGGGCGCGAGGATAGGGGCGACCTTGGCGCCACCCGTGCTAAATCAAAAAAAAAAGAACGAAAATCACGAAACAAAAAACCGAACGAGGATGAAAGCTGCGAAAAAGTTCGAGGCAGAACTTACCGGATGCAATCCTGCAGCGCCCGCAGCTTCCGCTTCGAGCCGCCCGTTGAGGGAGCCCTCCTCGAACTCGAGGACCCCCTCAAATCGCTCGGGGGCTGCGAACCCCCCGAGCCCTCGACACTCGCTCCGCTGCGGCGCGACGCGCCCGCAGCAGAGGAGAAAATTGTTCGCGCCCGCGGCGCCGCGGGTCGAGCAGGCGCGACCACCGTTCGCGCCGCCACCGGCACGACATCGCCCGGGGCCACCACGCCCGCCTCGGGCAGCGGCGCGGCCATCTCCTCCTCCTGACCGGCGGGCGGAACCCCGCCGGCATCGATCTCCTCCTCATCCTCCCCCTCGCTGGGAGGGTCCGGGGAGTCCTCGGGGGACGATGGCTGCGCCCCGCCGTCCCTCCTCCACCGGCGAAGCGCCGCCTGGTGCGCGTCCCGCCGGGCTTGTCTCCTCCGGCTGCTGGCTCTCTTCGCCTCCTTCGCGTCCCTCTCGCGGTCACGGCGAGCGCAGTTCGAAGCGCGCACCTCCGGAGTCGGCGCGAGGGAGCGGTAGAGGCCGCAGTTCACATCTTGAAATCACGGTGAATTAAGGAAGGGAATGCTAAATTAATCAATCCAACAGCCCGGAGAGGGAAAATGACGACTCACCGACAAAACATGGCCCTCGTCGGGGCGCAGCCGGAACGACCGGAGGTCGCTCGGCATAGTGTCAGGGTGCAACGCCGTTCGCACCCTCGTAATGACGTACTCTTCAAGCAGCGGCTCCGACAACATGCGCGAAGCCGCCAGTGCCGCCGGGTCGGCGCCCTCCGTCATCCGGAACAGAGGGAGCTGCCTCTCCATAAGGGGAACCACCCGGCGGCGATGACAGTGCGCAAGCACGTGCGCCACGGTCAGGCCCGACCCCTCCAAGGCACGAAGGGCGTCGACGACGGGGCGGAGCCTCTTCCGCTGAGCTTCGCCGGAAACGCCGTAGCTCCAGGAGTCGGCCTTCTCCGTCAAGACCTTGCCGGTGTACTCCGGCAACCCCAGGCCGTCGTTGCGCAGGTAAAACCACCCCTTGGCCCAGCCGCTGTTGTTGGTGGTCATCCTGCAGGCCGGGTACAAGTGCTTCCTGGACTCGACCGGCGCGAGCGTGAGACCACCGGCGCACGAAGAACGGCGCACCCCCCTCCCCGCGCCGGACGTGCTGAGCTCGGCGCGGAAGAGGTGGACCCACAGGTCCCAGTGCGCTTCGATCCCCAGCACAGCCTCGCAGACGCCGACGAAGGCCGCCGCCTGCGAGACGGCGTTGGGGGAGAAGTTGTGGAGCTCCACGCCGTAGTAGTGGCAGAGGCCCCGCATGAACTGGCTGGCGGGCGCATTGAAGCCCCGCTCGTGAAAGCGGATGAAGCTCACCACGTACCCCGCCGGTGGGTTCGGCGCCCTGGCCGCCAGCGCCGGGACAATCCACGCCGGCCACGCCGAGTCTCCCCTGGGCGAAAGCTGACCGCCGTTCACCAAGCCCTCCAGGAGGTGCTCGGTAGCGGTGGACGGAGTCCACTCTGTGACGCCTTCGATGATCACCATGGTGGACGGCGGAGCAGGGAGCGCAGAGCAAAGGCGACGAAGGTGTGGAGGACGAACAGAGGAGCGGGCTCGCAAGCAAGCGAAAGGCAGAGGCGAGAGCTGGTGCGAGGAATGGCAAAGGTAAGAAATCCCCTTCCTCCCCTGCTTTCCTTTTATAAGGGAGCGGGCTCGTCCCTGCCGCGACGCGCCAACCCACTGGCAACGGGCCAAACCCACGCGTGGCACGACGCTGACAACCGGGGACCCCCCTCCCCTTTTTTCCGCGGAGCGGCGCGCGTGGGCGGCGGCATTTACTGCGGCACGGCAAAACGAAACGACGCAACAGTGGCACCTGACCACCCGTCGCCTCGCCTCTCCCCGGCGCACGCCAACTCCGCCTAAAAAGGCGCGCCCACTACGCCCATCTCGCCCACTCCGCGCCACGTCAGCCACGACCACGCCCGCCAGCGGTCGTGCGCGGGCCCGAACGACTTAACCGTTGGATTCCTTCCCAGGAAAGACAACGACCCCCCCTCCGCCTCGAGGCGCAGGACGCTACTGATCAGGGACTCGAAACCCGGGCCTCGAAAAGGTTTGACGGGCACCCCAGATTAAGCGATGCGAAGGCCGCCGGTCACGCTCGACCAACCCTCGAGCCCGCTGCTCGAGGGTGACCTGCACCTTTCGCAAGGCCCTACTGATCAGGAGTACGAAGCTTGGCCCTCGAAAGGGTTCGACAGGCATTCCAGATCAACAGAGTCAGGGATGATTCGGGCGTGTCCAACGGACTTTACCCCGAACGCGAAGTTTGGGGACGCCCCTGTTGTGTTCAAGGCCGGACAGAGGCAGCTAGTGGGGGGATCCCAACGAGGGAGAGCTTTCGCGCCCTCGGTCCCTGCGAAAGGGACCGAGCCCCACCTAGCAAACCTTTGCAAGCGCTACATGGACGTGTCTCCGGACCACGAGCCGACCCCTAGCGAACGGGGCACGGACGTCCACTTGAACTACCCGCTAACAGCTCACCGAGGCATCCGTGTACGCTGCCCGATTCGAGGGTTGCACGAATGACCTCACCCCTCTCCCCCGCGAAGGGGAAGCAAGGGTCGCAACTCAAAGACAAGAAGCCCCTCCGATCGCCTCCGCGTGGGCCAGGAGCTCGGGGGCTCCTTGCAGCATCTCCTCCTCCTCTTATGCGCGAAAAACATCAAAGCCGTGCAGGGTCCGCCCCCCGAATTCCGTATAACTCGGTCTCGCCCCCACCACATCGAAAGGTAAATGACTGACACAACCCTTGAAAGACAAAGCCCTTGCACGAGTGAACTCACTCCTCCAAGGGCTCGGGGGCTACACCCGCGGGTGCGCTCGCGCCCCCCCACGGAAGAACGTGCATAACCGAGAAGGGGTAATCCCCGCAGAATGCCCGGGAACGGTCCCGCGAACCATCAGCCTCTGCCCGATTAATCCTTAGTCCGGCAGAGGCTCGGGGGCTACTGTCGGGGACAAACCCAGGGGGTCCCCTAATCATCGGGGTGATCACCCTCAAAAAACGATATGCCACGAAAGGCCGAATCACCGACAGCCCATAAGGCCCGGCCAGGCAGCTCGGCCCGTCACAGCCTATCGCGGCCCAAGAACGGCCGTCCGAGCTCGCCCGTCGGGGGGACCCAAGTCGCTACCCCCGTCTCCGCCTCGCTCGAGGGCCGCGCACCCTCAAGCAGGCACGATGCAAACCCCGCCTCGCTCGAGGGTCGCGCGCTCCCTCGAGCAGGCGAGTCGACTCCGCCTCGCTCGAGGCCAACTCTCTACTCAACGCGGCGCACTCCGGCCCCCTGCCCGACAACGGCATTTAATGCCCGCCCCGTCAGGCGGGCGCCAAAGTCAAAAGGCAATCTCTTCCCCACGCTGCGCCGCTGACACCGCAGAGCTCGCTGTTCCACCTACTCCAGTCACTGTGTGTCCTCACTAGCGCTGTGCGGACGCACGCGGCACTGCGCAAGACCCTGTGCGGACTGGCAGTCACCGTTCTACACCACTGTTCCACCTGCTACCGTCTTATCCCCCCGGGACGCCCCTCGAACGAGCATGGGGAACCCTCGAAAGAATATCTAAACAGCAACCGAGTGCAGACTCTGGTCAGGCGTGGCCTGGTGATGACGAACGCCGGGTCAAATCCGCCAACTCTCGACCATCCCCTGGTGAACCGAGTACGCCGCGCACTGTGGTTGACGGCAGCCACCATACCGACCCCTGTACCGCCAACTCCGGTCCTTCCTCACCTGCCCCGCCCTCGAAGTCAACCAGCGAACGGGCAGCTGGACGCGGGCTGCGGCAGCGACACCCCTCGAAGCCGCTCCAGGACAAGCACAGGGACGGCCACGCCGCTCGCAGAAGCCGGGGCTCGCCATAAATCCCCCCGCCAGGATCAAGGACGATGCAGGCCCGGCGCCATGCTCTCTAGTACATATCCCTGTAGCACGTCACGCTTGTACTTGTAAACCCTACCCCCACCTTTCTCTCCTTGACCTATAAAAGGAGGTAAGGGGAGAGATCGGAGAGAGAGAGGGACACACGATATTGGCACTTGCCTCAATCACACTCAGGGACTTGGAGACTCCTCCTCCTCTCCCGCCTTGCTTGTAGCCCCCCTCTGCAAGCACTCCGGTGCAAGATAGTACAGCGCTTCGAGCGCACCCTGCTGGACGTACGACCTCACGGTCGGAACCAGGATAATCGCTCGTCTCATCGTGCTAGCCCTTGCATCAACCGTCAAGGGACGGGACACAGCGCATTCTGTTAGGCGCTGGGGATTGGTCGACCGATCCCAGCACCGACAGTTGCGTTACCAATGTGGGACTAAACTGTGCACTTTCTGAGAGAAACCACAGCACAATAGGCCTCCGCTTCGCTCTGGCCCAAGCCTGGCCTATATCGTGGATGTGAATTTGGAACATATCCAACATATCTAAGTAAGACTAGAAAACTATATAAATGCTGTAGACATATCTCCATAGGTACAGTACATGACCAATTAATATACAGCATGGATTTGATATCTAAAGTTGTGTAAATGCTTAGAATCCATCAACAAATACAGCAAGATATATCTTGGACTTGATATAAAAAACTAGGAAATTATATAAATGCTTTGGATAAACTATTGTAGCACAAACAATAGTTAAGATATGGCTTACACTAGATATCTCCTAATAATTAATACTAAAAACAGGAGTGTTTCTTCCATTCATCGTGCCATTTTGCATAAAAACCCCCTCACTTGTATTTGAATAGACGCTCAGTTCTATTGTCCTCTCCAAACCCAGGTCACACATATTATTCCAAATGGTGCATAGCGTTTATGTAAAACAACTCACAGATGAGGGGTAAACCAATTATAACATCTCTCTTCTTCAAAATAGGAAGTACCATTAGAAGTTAACATACCATCGTTTGGTATGGGGTCCTAAAGTAAAACTACTAGGAGACCACATACCATCGTTTGGAATTATACAAAGATGCACGGCATGGTTTCGAAATGTATAAAAGGAACCGTGCAAATAGACACAACTTATACAACATGATCATCAAAGGTAAACACCATCATTTGGAAAAAAGCACCACCGTCCTCTAAGTACACTCACCACCGTTTGGAAATGTACCTACAAACCGTGACCATATCAGAACCAAATGGTTTGAAAATGTCATGAACTACAAAGTTTGAGATCTCGTCGATCTCTATAATTTTGATATGAACTTTATCTTCGTCTGAGATCATATGAAAAAGATATAAAAAACGTATTGAAATCATAAATCATTTGCACCCGCTCCTGAAAATCTATTTGTAGGAGCGGGCGGTGGCATCACCGCTCCTGAAAATGGCCATATTTTACGTGTGGGTGATGCAATGACCCGCCCCTAGATATGGTGATTTGTAGGGGCGGATGATGGCATCACCGGCACCTAAAAATAGAGACCATTTTCAGGTGCTAGTGATGCCATCCCTCGTTCTTAGCAATCTATTTATATTTATAGGTGCGGATGAATTGCTACAATGTCATTCGATATTTTTAAGCGTGGGTGAATTTTCGGTTGACCCTATAAAAAAATCGAGATGCACCTAAAAATCCTTTTTTGTACTAGTGTGGGCAGGTGACAAACATTGTCTCCGCTCTCCACGTTGCCCTCCTTTCTGTTCTGTCTGTGCACATGCGTGTATCCCAGAAAACACATCACCAGCTGCCTCCTTTCTTTGCAAGTGAGGTGTAGCAGCAGCTGCGCTTTGTCAACCAAGCAAGATCAAGCAGCTGCATGGTGTGCATGTACTTGACGCGCTGTTTATTTTGCATACAAACAAGTACAGAGGTTGACTCCTTGCTTGATGTCAGCATGACCTCGCTGATGTCACATGCTTTTCACACCCGAAACTATCAGTCCAGTAAATTCTATAAATAACTGTCTTGCAATTTAGTTAAGTCACTTCCCTTCATTTTAATCTCTCGATCCGTTCCTTACGCCTCACAATCTACTAGCCCTGTGATCTATAAATAAGCAAGTTTAGGTCTCAAACGTGTAGCCCTGTGATCTATGAATAAATAAAATGTTTTTTATGCAAAATGGAGCGTGTACCGGGAACGAACCCGCATCGTCGTTAGCTTGGAAGGCTGGGTTATATAGTCCACGTTGGTGTGCTTGGTGTATTGTTTGTTTTATAGTTATTTGTTCTCTTAGATGGTGCTTTTACTGCGGAAGAAGGAAAGTCATACATAAACTTCGAGAAGCAAGAGTTCAGATCAATTCCAAAGTAACGGCAAGTGTTCTTGATCATAACTAGGATCCTATTTTATTTTTATTTGTTTAGATCATTAGTTTTGCATGCTGAGTCAAAATTAAATCCCATGTTAGAGCTCACTACAATTTTAATATATTCCTTGAAGCCAGGTTACTTATAGTATCATGCTTAGTTTTGCAGTCATCAGCTGACTGTGGAGATGGAGACCCCTTCGGCTGAAGATTTTAGCTTGGGTCATTTTGTAATAATGTCTATCGTTATGTAATAACATTGACATTGATTCATTAATAAAGTCGGCACATGTATGAATTAAATGATCCTACGGTTTAGTTTTATTTATAAAATTGGGCGTGACAGCAAACATGATATTTTTAGTTGCGAAAAGCAAGTGGACGGCCGGTGTGCTCCTACAGTTACAAAATATATTAGAATAATATATTAGATGATCAAATGGTAGTTACTATTCCAATGGCCCTCTCCCAAGGGGCCTGTCTCTTCGAGTGGCAACCACTATGCCCCTATATATATATATATATATATATATATATATATATATATATTCCCTCCATGAATGCAACCATTCCATTCTCTCCATTCCATTTTCTCAGTACGTTATCAGTCATTTTGCTCTACATTGAGCCCAAGTACAGGAAAGGGGCGCCACAAGGCCTCATACACACAAGTAAGACATGAATCTACTGTTTATTGAACTTGAAAATTTCTTTCTCGTTCTTCCACTTGCAAACCACCGTGGATGGTACAATGGTCGAATGTCACACCCCAAAATTTTTGGATTTTGGGATGTGAATTGATAGCATAATTAATACAATGATTTTCTCAATTTTTTTAAAATTTTCCGACCTTTAAATAATGAACAGAGAATTTAATATAGGAAAATTTTGTTTTCTGAGTTAAGTTAAAACAACACAGGTTTAATATTGAGTGCTTTGCATTCATGCCGGTTGCATTTAGTGGTTTTATGTGTGTAAAGTTTTCAAAAAGGCGTTTAGAAGCCTAATGGGAATTTTCCAGAGTTTTTTGGCATTTATTCCTATTTTCCTTAGAGCAAATTCCAATTTTTGGAGTGGGCTAAAATCCTTTTCGTGAGGTTCAAATATATTATTTGGGCTTCTCATGTCCAACTCTATCTCTGGAATTTTTTCTAGGATTTTTAGAATTTTCAGAGTATTTTTCCTGGTCTTAATATCAATTCTGGACTTATCTGGAATTATTTTATAACCAGAAAAATAATTATTTCGAAAATTAAAATCACCCTAAATCTTAGTAGACCAACCTTGGCCCAAATTCAACACAATTTTAGCCTAAGCCCATTCCACCGCTTTATTGGGCCTAATTTCAAAGCCCATTAGTGTTGTGGGATATCTCTAAAGCCCATTAGCATTAAAAGGGGTAATCTATCGATTAGTCCCATATTGCTAATGGACATGGGGATGAGAAGTTTTTCTCCCTATATATACGAACCACCTCTCCTCTGGAAAAGACACACCATAGACTCCTTTACAGGGAGGCCCCTTTGTTTGGGATTCCCTAAGGTAGTCTTATTCCACCATATCTTCCACTACCGCCCATTCTTCGTCTCATCGTCGCGCCGAGCCTTCCGTCGTTTTTGGCTTCAACATTTTCAGTAAGACCCTCGGCGAATCTTGTAATTTTCTACCATATTTGTTTAGTCTATACTATTTCGTAGAAAAGCCCTTGCTAGTTTTAAGCGTCGGAAATATTGTTTAGTCCATAGTTTCCACGCTTTAGATTCGTTTTAATCCGTTTTCGTTGTGATAGACTCATATCGACGTGAATTACGATTAGAAGTATTATTTAACTTATTGTAGGATCAAAACCCTCTAATATAATATATCAGAGGGAGGTGAAGAATAGCAATATAAGTCACAGTGGTGATTTTCACCCTCAAAAACAGATTCTGAAAGGTGCACTAAATCTTGTGTCGTTTCTAGACACTAGCTCCTAAAATCGTGAAATTTTTCCACGAGATAGATTATCAAATTATGAAGCTAACCCCATTGGAATCACGTTAATCGGATGCCCAAAACTCGAGATATAAAATAAACAAGCAGACTATGTCAGATGGTGACGAGAATTGACCAAGCCCTATCATTTGACTAGCGCTCTTTTTAAAGATTTTCCTTTGATTGGTGTATTGTTCTTAGTTGTTCTTGTTTGTTTGTTTGTATAGTTGCGTGTTTGTATGATTGTGCTCGATGATTGCTATGAGAAGAAGAAGCGCAGTTCGAGTGATTTGAAGATTAAAAGAGCAATTGCAAAAGTTGAAGACTTTGAGCAGTGGTATTTTTGTTGCATGAAGGCAAGTGTCCCTAACCATCTTTCTACCTATGCTTTAATTACACTATCATGTTGATTTAATTGGAACATGGAGTGACCACCCAGGAAAATAGTACAACCATAAGTGCCAATGGGCTCTGGCCCTGGCTGAATAATTAGAGACTCTAGTTTGTGCATGTCTTACCGAAAGGGCAGGTGGGTGAGACTTCGATGAGGTATAACCCGGTCCTCTTGAGCTATGAGCTTAGCTAAGAGACAGACCTCATTAGGGAGGGTTATACTTTGCTTGGATTTTGAAACCTTAGCGGACTGCACTTATTAGGGAATCTTTGTAAAGGCCTCGTAACGTCCATATGCAGTCACACCTCGGTAGTGTGATGCATGCCTGATCTGCACAACATGGTTGGGTTTAAAGTTCTTTTGAACTTTTATGCGACTTATGGTGAAAGTGTACAACCTCTGCAGAGTGTAAAACTGATATATCAGCCGTACTCACGGTTAAGAGTGGCCTGGACCCTCACATGATTAATTTACTTAAAGTTGATAATTAATTTGATCTCTGATTATTTCTTGTGGCCTTGCTGAGTACCAACCATAAGTGTACTCAACCTTGCTAATTGCTGCTCAGAGGAAGAACTTGTGTTAAGCTGATGAGATGGTGCTGAGTTCTAGGCGTACGCAACCCCCAGTCGATTGCCTGTGAAGTTTGGAGCATTCGTTTCCAGGATTTGCTATATAACTCTGATAGACTCGTAAGTCATTTATATTTATTTTACATGATACTGTATCTTTTATTCACTTTCTGGTTTACTGTATGTGTAAAACTTGATCCTGGCACACATACGGTGTACACTTGGTTTGTTTTCTAAAACCGGGTGTGGCATCGAACTCGCCATGGCCGCTACTTCCATAGCAGGAGCGCCCGCTTCTTCACACACCGTTCGTGGCGGGAATAATTAACCGATGACCGAAAACCGAACCAAAATATCCGAAACCGAAGTGATCAAAACCTAATTTTTGGGTTACAAATTCGGTCCCTGCTTCGAACTAACCGAAATAAGCACGGTTATTTCGGTCTCCACCCTCGGTTAACTGATACCCAAACAGACCGATATGTTGAAACCCAACAAAATACTTGTAGCCCAGCCCAATAACAAACCCTATGTATATAACCAACACATACCTCCCACCAGCTGGCAATACATGCACCCCACCCCAAATCATTTGCTGTGCAGGCCGCCAGGCACCAGCACCCCCGTCGCCTCCATCTTCCGGTTCCAATCTGTCCTTCCTCCACAACTACCGGCATATTTAACTATTTGCCACCGCTACAGAGGGCGCTCCTTCAAAAACCACTTTTAGAATGACACCTACGTTATCGTCACTGCCCCACTCAAAACTCAACGTTTTTGCCACTTTGTCCGACGTGGCAGGGCATGTCAGCGGTACTCGGTGTAATCGACATGGCCAACGCTAGCAAAATGACCCAAATGCCCCTGTCCGCATCTAACACTCCTGATTTCTCTCTCCCTCGCTCTTTATGACTATGGGAACCACCCGTCATCTTCTTCCCCGCCTCCTCCTGCCCGCCCCGCTCGCCGCATCCGTCTCCTCGTCCTCTAGGCATTCGCCCCGCCAGCAGCGGCGGCGGCGGCAGCGGTTGTCACCGCAGCAACGCCCCGCCGCGAATGCCGCTGCACCCCCCGGCCAGGGGCCAGGAAGAGCTGGAGGCCGGTGCCAATCTATGACTTCATGTGCCGCTCCGCCAAGCCCGGCGCGTTACCCACCTACGAGGAGCTCATCGCGGCCGGCCGCGCCGACCTCGCCACCACCGCAAACAAGCTGGCCAAGCTCAAGGAGCTCAGCGCGTCCACGTACGCCTCCTGCCGCAGCTCCGCCGATGGGTCGCCGTCCTTTTGGTTGGAGCCGGGATTGGGGGCAGGCTCGGGTTGGTTTGGGTACGGGCTCCGATACAGGATGGAGCCCCAAAACTGGGCAGCCGCTTTGGCTCCGACAGAAGACTGGGCTCCAGCTCCTGTGAGTACGTGCCGCCGCCGCCGCCGAAGCTAAACCACCTCGAAATCGTCGTTGTCGTCCTCTTCCTCCTCTTCATCGTCGCTGGATTAAATACCTCAGCCCCACGGGGCTCCTCGCGCATGGCGCCAACAACAGTGTCATTGTCTCCGACCCGCGCTCCATGCAGCTCCTCTACGTGCTCCCCATGCCCTCCCCCTCCCTCGCCTTCTTCGTCACCGCCGTCCGCTAGGCGGCCCCGGCACTCCCTCCCTCGTCGGGGACGACGACGACCGCCACCCGCTCCACCTCGCCGCGGGGGACCGACACGGCCGCATCGCGGTCTGGGACGCCCTCACGCGGGCCATGCTCTGTTGGCTCAATCTCGACGAGGCCCACGGCGTCACGCCAGGCTCTAGCGGTAGGGTGCAACCACGCGAATGCCGGTGGCAAACTTCTTGGAGGTTGAAGATGGCCCTGACGTACGAGTTCCACGTGTCGGTGGTAGAAGAAAGAGGAGTGGATGGCTAACGGTGAAGGAGGCAAGGGCACCATGGTCATTTGCCATGTTCAATCCACGCTGGCTGGAGGATGTGGCTTACCATGTCAGCAAAAATGGCAAATGTGTTGATTTTGATCGAAGCGATGGCAAATATGTAGGTGCCATTCTAAAAGTGGTTTTTGACGGAGCACCATTCGTAGTGGTGGTAAATAGTTAAATATCCTGCAACGTAAATAGTTAAATATCCCGCAACTACCAGCACCCAACTTGTTCTCCAGCAAGCCACACCAGCTCCTCCGCCGGATCCAACGACGGCAATCCTGACCTCCTCCATGCCGCCTCCTTCTTCCGATGCTGATGTTGTTGTGTATGCTTTCCACCCCTGTTGTCCAGCCACGTGAGTCCATCCCCGGATCCTGCAGGCATGACTCATGTTGGGCAGTGGCGGCGCCTCCTTGTGAGCAGCACATCGATTGGGTCTGTTGCTTTTATTTGGAGTTGAAGTTGTGTTACACATCGATTGGTGCTTTTGTTTGGATTTGTTACTGTCTTGTACATCAATTGGTCATGCGCTTTAGTTCTGTATAGCTTGTTACAGTTTGATGGGTAGAGGATTGGATTCGGAGAGTCTGTACAATTTCTGCGAGCTATTATACAATTTCTGTGAGCTTTGTATTGATGTGTTAGTTCGGTCATGACTGAAGACCAAACCGAAATGACCGAAACCAAAGTCATCGGTCATGAGAAATTTTAGTGACCGATCGGTTTCTATTTCTGGATAACCAAATTTTCTAAAAAACCGAGGAACGGAACCGATTGATTCAGTCTAACCAAATGCCCACCCTGACACGCCGTGGTCGCCGCTTCTGCGGTTGGCTTGGCGAGCTCATCATCGACGAGGGGCAACCAGCCCTTCCTTTTCCTGCACGATGTGCAGCACAAACCAATGAGAATAGTAATGGACGTCTCTCGACGCCTACCCCTCGGAAGATTTTGTCCTCTGGTTGGTCCTCATACTGGCGGCCCCGCCCATCATCTCCTTCACGGCCGCCGCTTCGACGTCGACCATGGTCGGGGTCACCGCATCGGTGCACCCAAGCTTCATCGTCGGTGCGCGGGCAGCTCGTCGCGACGCTCCAACGTTCTTCAATGACGCCGGCCCCTTGGCCTCGGTGGCCTCGCAACCGGCAGCGAGCACCCTAGTGGCGGCGCCCTCACCAACCGCATCAGCGGCGGCCGCCACTCCAATGGCGGCGGTGCCCCAATCGGCTGGCCCCTCAAGCCGCAGTGCAGCCATGGACCGGTGCCCCAGCATCCGCCGGGGCACATGGAGCACAGCGGCGCACCGGGGGAGGGAGGGGGGTGCGGAAGACAGAGGAGACGGGGAGGGCAAGGGAGCGGCGGTGTAGACACGCCCGCGCACGCTGTGGAGATGCACTTGCACATGCCGCAGCGACGGCCGGCGTCCACAGACGCACCAGCGCATCTGCGCCCGTGGCGCCCGAAGATGGCGCGTGATGCGAAGGCGGCGGTGCAGCGTGAACTAGCAGCGGCAGCAGCATGAGGCTGACCCTAACCGCCTTTTATACGTGCCAGAGGCCCCTTAGCACGCCGATTGGGCCTCGCTCCCTGGGTCATGAGCCAAGCCCGTGGTTGGGCCGCGCTACACCCGCGCGTCCTTGGCTCTGTAGGCCGTCGGCTAGCCCTCGCCCTAGGCCGCGTGCCCTTGGCTCCACAGGCCGCTGGCTGAGCCGCGCCAAGTCAGCCAGCTGAGCCACCCAGGCCACCATGGGCTGAAGCAAAAGAACGAAAAAAAATCAGCCCACAGGCTAGATTGCCCCCCTTTTCTTCTCTAAATTGATTTAGAAGCCCCCAAACTTCTATTTAGCTACTTATTTATAATATTTCTATTCTATATGCTTAGAATATTTTATTGTTTTGTACATATGTGTTATCTTGTAATATCCTCTGATATTTGAACAAATGTATTATGGATGCTATGATTAAAACAATAATTCAACATTATTTGATCCACAGATCTTCCATTGGTTTAGCACATTTTTATTTTTTTTAGAACAATATTTTGATATGCCATTATTTTATCTGTACATTTTGGCTTAAATTAAGGAATATTAAACATGAGTTATGGAACAACACAAGGTGATGTGACCTAGGCACTGGCTGCGATAAGTTCTTTTCAGAACTTATTTGCCCTAAGATCTAGGATTTTAGGCAGCAATTTATTTGCTCAACACTAAGAGGTCTACATCTATTGATGACTACCTTCAATGTGTACATCAAAAATTCATATAAATGGTCATGTGACTTTCAAGTTATTTATTACTAGAGGAATTAAAATAATATTTTAAGTAGTTACATTGGCTATTGTTCTTTACCTAAATTTTTATTATAAGAAACATCTTCCATTGAATATTATACATACTTACAACACCACAAATTAATTAATTTATAACAATAAATTAATTTCATGCATGATCCCTCATGTAGGAAAGATTTGACTGAACTTGTAGTAGATGATAGCAACTATCTGACTTGGGCTATGGATGTCAACTTGTAGTAGATGAACCTAATCCACAAGCCTGTATTGCAGAAGATACCAAAAAAGCAACATTGTATTTTTCTCTGGCACCATCTTCATTCTGATCTTAAGAATGAATACATGATGGAACATGAAAATGAGTCGATCCAACTGCAGTTGGACAACTTATTCAGTACCGACGACATGCTTGTGGAATTCCAATGCAATGACATGTTTGGAGACATGAACTAGTCTCCATAGTTGATGCGGGGGCTTGCCCGATCTTCTCGTCGTAGGATCTGGGGATAACTTGACCCGTGCAACCTAACGAACCGATGGCACCAACAGCTGCTAGAACAACCACATGTGACAAATGATTTCGCCCAACCACACGCTTAGGTCGTTGCCTAACCTGAACCACACAAGGTAGAGGCAATGCTCTTGCAAATCACGAGGAAACACAGGAACAAATGGTAGCGTAAACTCACAATCCTCAAAGGGGGCAGCAATGGAACAACCCTAAGGACACGAGCACTTGGCTTCTCTATTTTTCTAAGTTCAATTTGTGGTTAGGGTTTCCACCAGCACTACAAAGGTTATTTATACTAGGAACAACCCTCCTAGTTGGGCTGGAGGCCTTCCAAGCAAGTCTAGTCCGAAAACTCGTGTGCCTGGAGCAGTCTTCACTTAAATGTCCATAACTCTGTCCACAGAGCTCCAATGGATGTGTTGTTTGTTGCATTTGAAAGTATATTGTACAGAAACGAGGAGGGCTATGATAGCACAATTCATAAAAACGTTTCCCCATAGAACAGGAACAACAGTAGTTATAGATCATGGATCATTACCACTAGACGCGCAGATGCAGCGGAAGCCATCTCGATGTAAATGAACACGTCGAAGTGGCAGTGTCATGTACTTGCTCACGTCTGTCTGGTCCTACACGTGCGGTTCGTCCTTGTGCTCCAAGCGCAGCACCACCGAGGTATCCATATGTACGAGGATGCAACGCCAAACGTAAGTGTACTAGCACCTCATGAATGGCCATGATTTGAAGGATATAGATGGAGGAGAGACAGCAGAAAACACTGTTCATGAAGGAAAAAACGGTTACCGTGGTTGTTGTTCACCTCACGGCTACTGTAGCACGCGGGTACTATAGAGGTAGCAGTACTGTAGCACCTATTAGGGTTTGGGGGCGCCGGCGACAGGTGTCGTCGACCCTAGTCCTCTCCCACATATATATAGGCCGTACTAATGGGCCGCCATCTCATGGGCCCATCAGTTAACCTAATCCCTCGTGGATCCAGCCCATAAACGAGTCCAATCCAATTGTTTCTCAGGCATATATCCAATAGTCTCCCGCTTGCACTAGAGACAATCACCTAAACAAGTTTTTCAATGTTCCAAACCACTTAAGTGTGTGACCCTATGGGTTCACGCACACATAGACATGTCCCGAGTACTCATACTCGGTCCAATAGTTGATAGCGGCCTCTAGCAAGACATATCAACTCCCATGCACACATAAAGATCATATCAGATGAACCACCACACCATCATGTACAAGCTATTTCCTTTGCCTCACGATATTTGGTCTAACTCCAAGTCGGCCTCTCTTTCTCAAACCTGTGAGTCAGATCTTTCAATAGGTTAACACTTAACCTAGCGCGGCCACGCATATCTTGATCTGATCACTCGAGGGGCCTAGAGATATCTCTCTCGTATAGAGAGGGGCAAATCCCATGTTGACTGACCATGCCTCACAGCATGCTTCCTCACAAACCCGAAAACCACCTTTATGAGACTACCTAGTTACGGAGTAGCATTTGATAGTCACTAAGTAGGTCAATTCACATACTGAGTACATGCGATAATCTCAGGTCATAGGACAAAGCATACGCGCTGTGAAAAAGAGGTAACTATACAACAAAATCTCATGTTGGGTCAGTCCAGCCCCATTGTTGACACTTTTACGGTCCACTATTAGGATTGCCAATCCCAGTAATGGTGCAAGTAGTGTTCATTGGTATTCTTACGATACAGATATAAATCCGCAAGCGCACGGATACCGATGTAGCATTTCACCCGGGAGTATTCCTAGGTATCGTATTTATATTTCCGCAGGGAAGCATTGGATAAAGAGTATCGACTATTGACAAGGATGTAACTACTAATTAAAGTATCGGCTAACAAGGCAGGGGTAAAGGATAGGATAGGAGTGATATTCAGTTGACACACACAAGGAGGAGTTCAGGATAGAGATAGAAGAGCGGTCTAGCTAGTGGGAGAACAACGAGACAGGAAAGGATTCCTATATACTTCCACTGGCCTAGAGATACCTCTGGCAAGGGTTACGGCTAGCATGAAGAATGGCATCTATGGTTCTCTTCCTAGTTCTATTATCTCAACATCGGGGACGGAGCCCGTGACACACAGAAAGGGATGAGAAGCGGTGCCACAAACTCCGTGCTCTTACGGGGTGCCTGCAGATCGGAACTAACGTGATGGACTACGAAGACCGAAAGGGCTGTCACCACCTCACGGCTACCACCTCCGTTCCGACGGGGACAAACCAAGGTTACCATCTAGACTAGGTACCACACCTACGCTAGGCAGTAACTACTCACTCTTCTAGAAAGAGCAAGCAATCCTGTCAATACCCCAGTGACAATTCACCGCAAGTATTGAGCAGAAACGAGGAACCAGCTAAGACAAAGGACTAAGAAAGAACTTATAGAACCAGACTACAACAGCTTATAACCAAGGCTAGACATTCCACAATTACTCGCGAAATAAATGCAGAACAAATAGCTCAAGTAAATGCAGAGGAAATATATTGATTACTCAGAGTCGAACATAAAGAAAAGGAGAAGATACAAGAGCTTTACCAGAACTCCAGAAGACGACTCCGGAACCCCGAGCGAAGCTCGACCCTGACTCTAACTCCCAACTGGACTAGCCTAACTCTACATCTTGAAAGTGGAGAATTGGAGACTTGCTCCCAAGTGGTGTGTGTGATACAAGGGGTATGCCGCTGCATTTATAGGTGTCCCAAGGCGGTTGGAGGCTGGGTAACCGCCAAGGCAACTAGAGGCGGTTGGGGACCCGTTCGGCCGAACAGCCCGGGTTCGGCCGAACAGGTCGGTTCGGCCGAAGGCCGTTGGATGCACCGCCTTCTCCTGGACGCCTTGGATGAGCTCTGGAAGGCGGTTGGCATTTGGGGGCGGTTCGGCCGAACTGGGTAGTTCGGCCGAACTGGGCCTCCAGCCCAGAACGCCTCCCATGCACCGCCTTTGCTTCCTGGACCTCCTAGGCTGCTTTTATGTGTTGGTCTTCGTGTGTTTCTGGCCCAGAGGTGATGTGGCAGTGGATGAGGTGTCTTGCATGGTCGTCGCTCGGTCATTGCTGACGTGGACGGCCTCCGGTGGCGTGTATGGCTAAGGGGGGTAACCGGCCGAACGGAGTCGTTCGGCCGATTCGGTCATTTTCGGCTTCAATAGCGCGTATTTGTCGTAATTGTACCCGCACAAGTGATACTCACCAAAACTCATGGAACTTTATTAGAAATAAAACCTAAGTACATGGAATGTTACATAAAACCTCATTTATTCCCGAGTATTGGTGGTCGGATTTGGGTTGTAACGACCGCCAACAAGCTCCCCCAAGCTTAGCTCTTTGCTCGTCCTCGAGCAAAGATATAAACTTAGGCTCGGTGGATCAGGAGTTGCTACAATGTCATTTACTTTGCAAGTAACTTTATAAACAACTAGTGCTCAAAAATACTCGAATCATATGTAAAGTTTTTAATTCGCCTTTTTACCTATGGGGCTTATAGCAATCTCCTTATCTTGGGTGGTTGAAAGGATGAATAGATTGAATTCAGTTTTATAGCAATCTCCTTATCTGGCTTTTTGTGTGGCTCAGGGACAAAGGATGAAGGCATGCATGCATCTTATATTTTGCTAAGTCAAAGACCGGATCTCTGAGGAGACAAATCACATCTTAAGATCGAGACGTGCAAGTGTGTGGTTATGAATGGAGTGGAATATGGTGGAATGATGGAATGGAATATGGTGGAACTCCTTGGATGAAACTCCCTCTCCTTGATTTATTTTCGAGAACATGGGCTATCTTTTATTCTCATATTTTTTTGCCATGCCACTTGGCATGCTTTTCTTTTTTTCTCTTTCTTTTTGCCATGCTCTTTGGCATGCTTTTCTTTTTCTCTTATTTTTGCCATGCTTCTTTGGCATGCTTTTCTTTTTGCATAGCCCATGTCTCTATCAAGAATATTTGGAGAGGGAACTCATAGAACATGGAGCATTTATTTTTGTGGATGGATGATGGAAAATGTTTGCTCACTCCTAGTGTAGGAATTGCAAGTGAGAGGTGGTGTGTGTACGTGGGTCTCGATCTTTAAGAATATGAAAGCTTCACTCAAAGGTCACAACAATTTGACAAAGCTCACTAAGATAACAAGCAGCATATGAGTAGAAATTTTCAACTAAGCTTATCATATGGCTCTAGTAGGTATTTTGACCAATGAGGAACTTGTTTCATTTTGAAAGCATAAATTTCCGAGATTTTCCCCGTACAAAAAGCAGAATAGAATTTAACCAAATTCTCACTATATCAACCCCCACAACAACTTAAACTTGGAATAAAGCATGTGCTCCCACAAGGTTTTCAAGATCATTTTTACTCATGCCAAATAACTCAAGCACAATCTAGCAACTAGTTGAAACAAAGTACTTGCAGAATTAATGACAGAGCAACTATTCATCATTTACAAGGTGAGAGGCATATGATTCATTCCATGCATAGTTGGGAGTTATTTTTATTCAAGGGAAATATTGTTTAAGGGAAATATTTTTGGTATTTTCATTTTTTTTAAATGCAAATTATCATGAAGGAAAATGAACGGGAAATTAAAAGATCAAAGTGCTGGATAAATCGGGACATACCTGGTGGGGGTCCTCTCCCAAGCTTGGACTTTCACTGGTAGGGGTTGAGCCTTGAAATGTACTGGCTCAGCTGTTCTGCTTGCTCGTGGACGTCATGCTGGATGCACGCCACCATCCCGCTATTCTCTTGATGGTACTGAGAATGGCGGGCTAGCGTGTCTTGAATCTCTCGGGTACGGTCGACGATGAGCTCGACTCGGTCGGAGATGTAGGGCAACTCCCGGCCGTAGTCGAAGCGTGCGGACTGTGAGTATCCGGGGTAATATGGCTGGGAGGCACTGTCGTACCCCCCTCCATACCGGCTCCCGGACCACTCAGAGTCCGTGTCCTGGCCATAGTCCCAGCGTCCTGAGGTGAAGTAGTTCGGCTCCTGGTGTTGCCCGGAGCCTCCTGCTCCAGACGTCCCAACACCGGTGTACATGTCGTAGGTGGCCTCAAAAGCGGAAGTGTGTCGGTGTGGCATTTGTGGTGCATCTTCCGGCTCCTGTGAGGTGGCGAGCCTAGCATCACGCGTGGCTCGTCCCCTCATGACGGGTCCGTCACCTGCAACGCTGTGCCGAGCGGGCTCTCTCCAAGGTGGAGAATCGTCCGACTCGGTCCTCAACTGAAGAGTTAGTTTCGACGTGGTATACAACCTTAGTGCTGCACAAGGCAAAGGCACTTCAGTTGTATATCCACGGTAAATCATTGCCAACGTTGTGTCAGGCGTTCGCCGTATCATGTGGGCTTGCACGAAGTGCTTGGCATCCACGACGGAACGCGCTGTCTCGATGTACGTGAACTGGGCGCCTTGGAGGACGCCCAGATGGTTAGCGAGGTGAGTGACTAGAGAAGTCATCGCCATGCTACCCGCACGAGAAATATGAGACAGCCAGTGACCAACCATGTCTTTCACTGGTGAATAGGGAATCTGCTTGACCATGGCAGAAAGAACCCGCAACTCGATGGTGTTGACAGGGCACAAATCTGCCCGGGGGAATATCGTCATAGACACCCAACGATGCATGAAATGCAAAGTGGGGTTATGTATGTTGTTCGTGCGCGGCGCATGACAGTTGGTATTCCCCGAAATCTTTTTCCAAAATGCCACCCGGTCAAATCTTTTAAGCGCTTTGTTCGGGTCTAAGGAACAACGGCTTGAAAATCCGAGACCCGAACTAAAATCCCTTCAAGAGCAGAAAAACTCTTGGTTGAAAAATCGGAAACGAATCCCCCCAGTTTCAGAAACCAAAGTCGAGAGGAATTCAAGGGTGAGTGTAACAACCCTAAATTCCCCATAGGATTTGTTGAGTGCAAAAATTCGAATTTAAAAATTTTTGGTGGAATTGAGTGCATGCAAACCAACATATAAGTGTGTCTTGTATTTTGCTCCCTAAATTCTTAGGCAATTTAAATTCAAATTTAAAATCCATTTGAAGTGCTAAGGATGAAATAGTGTGATTTGGATTTATTTGGATTTATTTGGATTTTTGGTTGGTTTGAATTCAAATTCTAGATTTGAATTCAAACTCTAATTGACTAAACTAATTTCCAAATCCTATTCCTGTTCGTGGGCCGAAATTCCCGCAGCCAAGTCCATCTTTCGCCCTCCAACTTTTCTTCCCGAGCCAGCGAAGCAAATCAGCCCGCTCGGCCTTTCGGCCCAGCTCGGCCCAGCCGTTCACCGCGTCGCCGCCGCGTCTCCTCTTCTCTCACTGACCACCGGGCCCCACCTGTCAGCTGTACCTTCTCCCCCGCGTCATCTCCTTCCTCGCGACGCCGCCGCTCTCTCTCTTCCGCGCGCCGCCCGTGACCCAACTGCCCGAGCTCCGTGCGGCCCGACGCGATTGCGCCGCGTGTCCGCAGCCGCTCGAGCACCCCTATCTCGCCGTCCGTGCCCAGCGAAACCCTAGCGCCATCACCTATTTAACCCGCCGCCGGCCGTCTTCTTCCCCAAGCCGCGCCGCCCCTTTGGGGTTTCCTAGATCCAATTCGAGTGGGGGAGAGGGAGGAGGAGAACCAGGGGAGGGTCTGAGGAGGAGAAGAGGGCGAGAAGAGAAGCCGAGGCCTCTTCCCCGCAGCGCCGCCGCCGAAGTCGCCGCCGCCGCTCGTGGACCACCATCTCCAAGCCGAACCAAGGAGCGAGAGGAGGAGCACGAGGACCGCCGGACTGCGTCGAGTCTTCCCCGAGCTGCAGCGTACCTCTACGAGACCCTAGGTGAGCTAACCGCGTTCGCCCCCTTCTTCTCTGTTTCCGGCGGAGCGCCGCCGCTCGTGCTCGCCGTGCCAAGCCAAGCCCCTGTGAGCCAGCCTTCGTGCTGTGCGTGTCTTCTGCAGGAACCCAACGCCGCTGTCGCACCCGCAACCGCCGTCGCTTGTACACGCAGCCGAGGCCCGCCGCGGCCGAGCCTTGCTCGCCGCGCGCGCGAACGCCGAGGCCACGCGCGGCCGTGGGCGACCACGTGCCCGCGCGTGTGCACCCCGGGTGTGTCCCAGCAGCTGCTGGAGCCGCACGCGCACTCGTTTAACCCCTTCCGAGCGCCCTTGAACCAAAACCCCATGTTGCCGTCGTGCTCGCCGGCGTTCATGGCCGAGCCGCCACTGCTCGCGTCGGGAAGCCCCAATCCGAACCCAATCCTGGCCTTTTTCCCCTCGAGCGTGTTCGCCTAACCCTAGTGAAGCTGTCCCGACCATTCTTGAGCCCAGCCGAGCCATCCCCGGCCGGATCCGCCGCCGACCGTCGCCGCCGGCGCGTTCCAGTGCGCGCCGCGCGCGCATCGCGTCGCGCCGTGGCCGTGCCACACCGTGGACCACACCAGCATCACACACAGCCGTGCACAGAAGATCCCAGTTCGGCCACACCTAGATCCCATGCACCCGGCTCATGTGAACCACTCTCACGGTGCACCGTGGACTCTGTCCACCAAGCCAGATCCAGCAGCCGCCCCTTCGTGGGCCGATTGTTCGCGTTTAAGTCTGTTTAACACCCTTGAACTCTTCCGGCCCATTCGCTTTCGGCCCAATTCCAGCCCAGCCATCGTTTATTCTTTTTCTTTTTCTTTTAACAGCGCTGACATATGGGACCCACCTGTCATACTCTGTGAGTCACTGACACATGGGGCCCACTGACCAGAGTTGACCCGCTGACCGTTGACCGTTGACCCCGTTGACCGTTGACCGGTCAACGCTGACGTCAGCAGGGCCCACTGCTGACGTCATCCTAGGCGGACCCCACTGCTGACGTCAGCATGACGTCATGCTGACGTCAGCAGGCTAATTATTTGTCTGTTTTCTTTTTCGGAAATTATTTAATATTTTCAGAAAATGATTTAAACTTCAAAAATTAATAATAAATCAACCGTAGCTCAGAAAAATATGAAACCAGTTTCTATATTTTTCTAAAATCATGATCTACGCGATAGTGTAGAGTTTGGTGTTATTTGGGTCTTCTTTCATCACTGTCTTAGTGTTTCTTTGCTAGTAGCCGCGTCTTATTTTCTTTCCGCGCCCCTAGGAGCTCCGGAGAGTCAGGAGGAGCCGGACTACTTCAACAACTGCTTTGACGAGGACGAAGACCTTTGCCCAGGTTCACGCCCGACCATCTCTGAAATACCTATTAGACATGCAAACTAGTATGCTAGCGCTTTACCTTACTCGCATGATAAACCTGCACTGCCTTTGTTATCATCCTGTTACCTTGCTACCTACTACTCACTTTATGAAATATGCTATGCTATGCATGTGTTGGGATGGTTGTGATTGATCCTCTTGGCGTGAGTTGTGGGTGGTTTGGGAGGAGTAGTGCAGCTAGGCGGTGTAAGCGAGTAAATAACAACTCGATCGTTGATCGAGGTGCTGAGGGGCTGCACTCGGGCAGTCCCTATGGGGTACCTGTTGCGGGTACATGGTTACTGGTTACTTGGGGTTGGTACTCGGTGAGTACCTGAGGAGTTTGGGCGGCAATACCTGTTATGGGTGCCGATTGCGGACCGTTGCGGCGGATCGCTTGTGATGCAGATACTCGCTTTACCGAACAATTAAGGACCGAGTCGTGCCCCCACTTCGGACTTGGGAATTACCGTGCTCACCATCTACCCAGTATGGGGAGGGTTCCAGCAAGCCTACTCTAGTGCGGCGCCGAGACTGTAGGAGAATCGAGTTTGATATGTGTAGGGGGGATTCGTTGCGGCGTAATCTCCCTGATTTACCACGGCCCCCGACTGGCCCCGGTGGGAAGGTTTCACGACCCTGGGGCAGATGTTAGATCGGATGTTTCCCGAGCCCAGGGAGACAGGATTGGCGCCGTTACTGTTTAGGGTCTTTGCTGTGGGCTGTGTCTCAGGTTGGTTGCGGACTAGCCTTGCAGCCCGGATGGATTCCTGGAGTGCCACCTCTGCAGAGTGTAAACTATACGTATAGCCGTGTCCACGGTTACGGACGACCCATTTCTGAGAAGCCCCGGCTAGCATGGGAATCTGCTTTCTTACCTCATCCTTGATTTGGGTTATGAGAGATTGGTCCAGCTGAGGCTGTTGAGACGAGGTGGGGAGGGAGCTCACCGAGTCGACTAGTGAGTGTAAGGTGTTGGTGGATAATGATTTGCGGGAACCTGCCGTGGCAGGACGAGCCCGATGGGAATATGTGAGGCTGATGGTTGGTTTTGGGGAGCGGATGGATGTATGTGTGAGCAGGAGTTGGTGCTGAGCTGAAATTGGGTTATTGCTGCTGCTTGCATAAGAAACCCTGGCTTAAACCTTGATTATTCCTATACCTTAGAATAGGCCACTTTAAAGCTTGCATCATATTATGGTTGGTGACGTGGACCTGTCCCATTTCCTTGGGGACAGACTTTGGGTTCTCAGGTGAAGACCCCGACCGCGAGTTCAACCAGGACGGGTGGTACGATTGAAGGGTGTGCGCTACGCTCAAGGATGCCTGTGGAGGAGTGGTCCCTGTTGTTCTAGCTACCGCTGCGCAGATGTTTCTTATTGTCGTTTTAGCCCAGAGGGCTTGCACCAGGCGCTTTGTCTTTATATGAGTCATGTAATGAATCTTTTATCGTTGTATGGATGTGATATTCGACTGAGATGAGTTCTGTACGAGATAGCTGCTATTCCTGGGACTATCTCAATGGTACAGGGAGTCGGGTTCTCGTCGGTGAGAATCCGGTTCGTCACAGTTGGTACAGTTGTTGTTCGTCTTGAGTGTACTTTAGTGTTGAGTCTATTTCATGTGTGCAGCTCCTACTCTAGTTACGCTAACCTAACCATTACCGACCGCCACTAATCTGCTTTATGAAAAATATAGCGTGATGTCGATCAGAAGATCCAACCGACTGCTTGCACGTTTTGAGGAAGCTGAGCAAGAAGAGGCAGCAATGGCAGTTAGAGGCAGAGGACGTGTCAGAGGTCGTGGTCGCGGAAGAGCGACAGCTGCAGTTAGAGGCAGGGGTTGTGGACGCGCAACAGGCGTGTTCCAGCCCGAGAACAACACACCAGGAGAAGAACAGGAAGTGGAAATGGAAGAACCAGCAGTGGAACCTCAGCAGAACCAGCAGAACAACCAGCAACCACCGCCACCGCCTAACTTGGCAGAAGTGATGACTACTCAGACACAGCTGATGCAACAGATGGCACAGGCCAACACACAGATGATGCAAGCTATGCAACAGATGCAAGGAAATCAGAACCAGAACCGTCAGGGACACCGTGAGGAAGACCTACAAAGGAAGATTGAAAGGTTCATCAGGCTGAAAGCACCCACCTTCGACTACTCGGACGAACCACTCGATGCACACGACTGGTTGCGTACCATCGAGACGAAGCTGGACCTGACAGACTACACTGAAGAGGAATGTGTAGCCCTTGCGGCACACCAACTTGAAGGAGCAGCAAAAGCGTGGTGGGAGAGCTACTGTGACTCTCACGCAAACCCAGCTCAGATCACCTGGCTAGAGTTTTGTGAAGCTTTCAAGGAGTACCACATACCAGAACAAGTCATGGTGCATAAAGCAATGGAATTCAGGACAATGACCCAAGGAAGTTTGTCTGTAGCTGAGTACGCTCGACACTTTGCTAAGATGTCAAGGTACGCTCCTGAAGACGTCAACACTGAGAAGAAGAAACAGTTTTGGTTCCAGCGTGGTTTACACAGAGGTCTGAGGACAGCACTCGCAGCGAGTTCACACAGGTCACTAAGAGAGTTGATTGACAGGGCTATCGCAGTTGAGAAGGAAAGAGTGGGACTTGAAGATACCTGGCGAGAGAAGAAAAGAAAGGCTGAACAGTTGCACAACCACCGGCTAAGTCAGAGGCCGGGGAGTGGCCAGAGCAACATGCTCAGGAGAAGCTTTCAGCAGAGCAACAGCCAAGGAAGCTCAGGGTTCAACAGAAACAACTACCAGGGTAACCGAGGCAGTAACAGCAACAGTTTTGGCAGCAGAAGTAACAACTACAACAACTTTGGTAACAGAAACAACAGCTACTCAAGTCAGGGAAATCCCAACTGGAAGCCGAACAACACACCCAGAATTGGTGGAGGGACCACAGTGGTCTGTTTTGCTTGTGGGAAGCCCGGTCACAAGTCCTTTGACTGTCCGGAGAAGAAGAACAAACAAACCCCAGCCAAGGCACCGGCACCTGGAGGACAGGACAGGCAGCCAGCAACAGCGCAGAGAGGACGCCTCAACCACTTGACAGAGGAAGAAGCCGAGGACGCTCCCGACGTTGTGCTCGGTGAGTTTTTAGTAAATGGCATTCCAGCTTTGATATTGTTTGACTCTGGAGCAACTGGATCTTATATCTCGACAAAGTTTGTAAGAGAGCAATCACCCCCGACAATACCTAAAGCTAGACCTATAGTCACTACTTCTCCCTTAGGAGAGCTTAGGTGCACTTTAGAGTGCCCCGCAGTTAGACTGATGATAGGAGGCCAGGAGTTCGAAGGAAACTTGACAGTCCTGAAATCGGATGGAATTGACGTGATACTAGGAATGGATTGGCTTACAGAGCACAAAGGAATAATCAGTTGCTCACCCAGAACAGTTGAGTTGACACACCCTAGCGGAGTCAAAGTAACAGCAGAGCCACAAAGAAGAACAGGGAAGAGATCCAAAACATGTATTCTGAGACAGTTGGTATACTCCATTGAGAAACAGACGATCGAAGAAGTACCTGTAGTATGTGAGTACACGGACGTGTTTCCCGAGGAACTACCAGGACTACCACCAGACCGAGACGTAGAGTTCATAATCGAACTGCAACCAGGCACAGGGCCTATTGCCAAGAGACCGTACAGAATGTCAGTGGAAGAGCTAGAGGTACTCAAGAAGCAGCTGAAAGAGATGCTTGAAAGTGGTGTGATTCGACCAAGTGCATCCCCCTGGGGATCGCCAGTGTTGTTTGTGAAGAAGAAAGATGGGTCAATGCGCATGTGCGTAGACTATCGATCCTTGAACGCAGTAACGATCAAGAACAAGTACCCATTACCTCGAATTGATGACTTGCTAGATCAGTTGAAGAAAGCCAAATACTTCAGTAAGATTGATCTGAGATCGGGATACCACCAAATGAAGATTAGAGAAGGTGACATTCCCAAGACAGCTTTTGTAACTCGGTACGGACAGTACGAGTTCACCGTTGTGTCCTTTGGATTGACCAACGCACCTGCATACTTCATGAACATGATGAACAAGGTATTCATGGAGGAACTAGACAAGTTTGTAGTGGTGTTCATTGATGACATACTAGTTTACTCAGAAACAGCCAAAGAACATGAGAAGCATCTGAGGATTGTACTAGAGAGGCTGAGGCAACATCAACTCTACGGAAAGTTCAGCAAGTGTGAATTTTGGTTGGAGAAAGTAGCCTTTTTGGGTCACGTGTTGACAGCTGAGGGCGTAGCAGTCGACCCAGAAAAGATTGAGGCAGTAGCAGAATGGAAGCAGCCGAAGAGTGTTACAGAAATCCGAAGCTTTCTGGGATTGGCAGGATACTATAGAAGATTCATTGAGAACTTTTCCAAGATTGCCAAGCCAATGACCGAACTACTCAAGAACAATGTCCCATTCGAGTGGACGGACACATGTGAAAGAAGTTTCCAAGAACTCAAGCACAAACTCACTACAACTCCAGTATTGACCCTGCCAGATATTCGCAAAGATTTCGTAGTCTATTGCGATGCTTCAAGACAAGGTTTGAGATGTGTTCTGATGCAAGAGGGCAAGGTTGTTGCCTATGCATCGAGGCAACTGAGGAAGCATGAGGAAAACTACCCCACGCACGACTTGGAACTGGCAGCAGTGGTACACGCATTGAAGATCTGGAGGCACTATCTGATTGGCAACAAGTGCGATATCTACACAGATCACAAAAGTTTGAAGTATTTCTTCACCCAATCTGAACTGAACATGAGGCAAAGAAGATGGTTAGAATTGATCAAAGATTACGATTTGGAGATACACTACCATCCTGGCAAAGCTAATGTCGTGGCAGATGCCCTAAGTCGAAAGAGTTATTGCAACAACTTGATGATAGAAGAAAGTCAGCCAGAACTAGCGAAAGAGTTGTACATGCTGAAACTCGAGCTAGTAGAAGAAGGAAAACCCCAAGAAATGAGGGTGGAGTACAACCTAGGAGACCGTATCAAAGAAGCACAAGGAAAGTGTCCAGAAATCCAAGAAGTAAAAGAGGATATCCAACGAGGAGTAGCACCTGACTTCCGGATAGATGAAGCAGGGACAATATGGCTGAAAGACCGTATCTGTGTACCACAGGACGGGGAAATCAGGAGAACGATTCTCTCAGAAGCTCACGAGTCCAAGTACTCGATACACCCAGGATGCACCAAGATGTATCAGGATCTGAAGGATGAATTCTGGTGGAAGAAAATGAGAGAGGACATAGCAGAATATGTGGCCAAGTGCGACTCTTGTCGAAGAATCAAAGCAGAACATCAAAGACCAGCAGGACTGCTGAAACCACTGGAAATTCCAATGTGGAAGTGGGAAGATATCAGCATGGACTTTGTGGTTGGCCTACCTCGCACTCAGAAAGGAAATGATGCCATTTGGGTCGTAGTTGACCGACTGACAAAAGTAGCTCACTTCATACCAGTCAAAGGCACACACTCAGTAAGCAAACTAGCAGAGCTATACATAGACAACATTCTTAAGCTGCATGGGGCACCGAAAAGTATTGTGTCAGACAGAGGACCCCAATTCACAGCTCAATTCTGGCAGAGCCTACATCAAGCCATCGGAACGACCTTGGAGTATAGCACAGCTTATCACCCCCAGACAGATGGGCAGACCGAAAGAGTGAACCAGGTTCTTGAAGATTTGCTAAGGGCATGTGTCCTAGCCTACAGCACAGACTCGGAGAAGAGTCTATCCTATGCAGAATTCTCCTACAACAACAGTTACCAGGCCAGCCTACAGATGTCACCCTTTGAGGCACTCTATGGCAGAAAATGCAGAACACCTCTAATGTGGTCAGAGGTGGGAGAACGAACATTCTTTGGACCTGATATGATTGTAGAGGCAGAAGAAAATGTGGCCAAGATCAGAGAGCACCTGAAGGCAGCTCAGAGCCGACAAAAGAGCTATGCAGATAAAAGGAGACGAAATCTGGAGTTCGAAGTAGGAGACTTCGTCTATCTAAAAGTGTCACCCCTCAGAGGGCAAAAGAGATTCCAAGTGAAAGGGAAACTAGCACCCCGTTTTGTTGGACCATACCAGATACTGGAGAGAGTAGGAAAGCTAGCCTACAAGCTAGACCTACCAGAGGAACTAGCGGGAGTACACCCAGTGTTCCATGTATCTCAGCTGAGGAAGTGCCTGAGAGTACCAGAACATGAGATCAAGACAGAGGCATTAGACCTACAAGACACCTTGGAGTACCTGGAGTACCCAGAGAGGATACTAGACAGAGCAGTCAAAGAGACCAGAAGCACAGCTATTCCATTTTGCAAAGTACAGTGGAGCAATCACTCAGAAAGGGAAGCCACTTGGGAAAAGGAGTCAGTGCTGAAGGAGAAATACCCCCACTTGTTTAAACCATAGGTAATCACAAATCTCGAGGACGAGATTCTTGTGAGGGGGGGAGACTGTAACAACCCTAAATTCCCCATAGGATTTGTTGAGTGCAAAAATTAGAATTTAAAAATTTTTGGTGGAATTGAGTGCATGCAAACCAACATATAAGAGTGTCTTCTATTTTGCTCCCTAAATTCTTAGGCAATTTAAATTCAAATTTAAAATCCATTTGAAGTGCTAAGGATGAAATAGTGTGATTTGGATTTATTTGGATTTATTTGGATTTTTGGTTGGTTTGAATTCAAATTCTAGATTTGAATTCAAACTCTAATTGACTAAACTAATTTCCAAATCCTATTCCTGTTCGTGGGCCGAAATTCCCGCAGCCAAGTCCATCTTTCGCCCTCCAACTTTTCTTCCCGAGCCAGCGAAGCAAATCAGCCCGCTCGGCCTTTCGGCCCAGCTCGGCCCAGCCGTTCACCGCGTCGCCGCCGCGTCTCCTCTTCTCTCACTGACCACCGGGCCCCACCTGTCAGCTGTACCTTCTCCCCCGCGTCATCTCCTTCCTCGCGACGCCGCCGCTCTCTCTCTTCCGCGCGCCGCCCGTGACCCAACTGCCCGAGCTCCGTGCGGCCCGACGCGATTGCGCCGCGTGTCCGCAGCCGCTCGAGCACCCCTATCTCGCCGTCCGTGCCCAGCGAAACCCTAGCGCCATCACCTATTTAACCCGCCGCCGGCCGTCTTCTTCCCCAAGCCGCGCCGCCCCTTTGGGGTTTCCTAGATCCAATTCGAGTGGGGGAGAGGGAGGAGGAGAACCAGGGGAGGGTCTGAGGAGGAGAAGAGGGCGAGAAGAGAAGCCGAGGCCTCTTCCCCGCAGCGCCGCCGCCGAAGTCGCCGCCGCCGCTCGTGGACCACCATCTCCAAGCCGAACCAAGGAGCGAGAGGAGGAGCACGAGGACCGCCGGACTGCGTCGAGTCTTCCCCGAGCTGCAGCGTACCTCTACGAGACCCTAGGTGAGCTAACCGCGTTCGCCCCCTTCTTCTCTGTTTCCGGCGGAGCGCCGCCGCTCGTGCTCGCCGTGCCAAGCCAAGCCCCTGTGAGCCAGCCTTCGTGCTGTGCGTGTCTTCTGCAGGAACCCAACGCCGCTGTCGCACCCGCAACCGCCGTCGCTTGTACACGCAGCCGAGGCCCGCCGCGGCCGAGCCTTGCTCGCCGCGCGCGCGAACGCCGAGGCCACGCGCGGCCGTGGGCGACCACGTGCCCGCGCGTGTGCACCCCGGGTGTGTCCCAGCAGCTGCTGGAGCCGCACGCGCACTCGTTTAACCCCTTCCGAGCGCCCTTGAACCAAAACCCCGTGTTGCCGTCGTGCTCGCCGGCGTTCATGGCCGAGCCGCCACTGCTCGCGTCGGGAAGCCCCAATCCGAACCCAATCCTGGCCTTTTTCCCCTCGAGCGTGTTCGCCTAACCCTAGTGAAGCTGTCCCGACCATTCTTGAGCCCAGCCGAGCCATCCCCGGCCGGATCCGCCGCCGACCGTCGCCGCCGGCGCGTTCCAGTGCGCGCCGCGCGCGCATCGCGTCGCGCCGTGGCCGTGCCACACCGTGGACCACACCAGCATCACACACAGCCGTGCACAGAAGATCCCAGTTCGGCCACACCTAGATCCCATGCACCCGGCTCATGTGAACCACTCTCACGGTGCACCGTGGACTCTGTCCACCAAGCCAGATCCAGCAGCCGCCCCTTCGTGGGCCGATTGTTCGCGTTTAAGTCTGTTTAACACCCTTGAACTCTTCCGGCCCATTCGCTTTCGGCCCAATTCCAGCCCAGCCATCGTTTATTCTTTTTCTTTTTCTTTTAACAGCGCTGACATATGGGACCCACCTGTCATACTCTGTGAGTCACTGACACATGGGGCCCACTGACCAGAGTTGACCCGCTGACCGTTGACCGTTGACCGGTCAACGCTGACGTCAGCAGGGCCCACTGCTGACGTCATCCTAGGCGGACCCCACTGCTGACGTCAGCATGACGTCATGCTGACGTCAGCAGGCTAATTATTTGTCTGTTTTCTTTTTCGGAAATTATTTAATATTTTTAGAAAATGATTTAAACTTCAAAAATTAATAATAAATCAACCGTAGCTCAGAAAAATATGAAACCAGTTTCTATATTTTTCTAAAATCATGATCTACGCGATAGTGTAGAGTTTGGTGTTATTTGGGTCTTCTTTCATCACTGTCTTAGTGTTTCTTTGCTAGTAGCCGCGTCTTATTTTCTTTCCGCGCCCCTAGGAGCTCCGGAGAGTCAGGAGGAGCCGGACTACTTCAACAACTGCTTTGACGAGGACGAAGACCTTTGCCCAGGTTCACGCCCGACCATCTCTGAAATACCTATTAGACATGCAAACTAGTATGCTAGCGCTTTACCTTACTCGCATGATAAACCTGCACTGCCTTTGTTATCATCCTGTTACCTTGCTACCTACTACTCACTTTATGAAATATGCTATGCTATGCATGTGTTGGGATGGTTGTGATTGATCCTCTTGGCGTGAGTTGTGGGTGGTTTGGGAGGAGTAGTGCAGCTAGGCGGTGTAAGCGAGTAAATAACAACTCGATCGTTGATCGAGGTGCTGAGGGGCTGCACTCGGGCAGTCCCTATGGGGTACCTGTTGCGGGTACATGGTTACTGGTTACTTGGGGTTGGTACTCGGTGAGTACCTGAGGAGTTTGGGCGGCAATACCTGTTATGGGTGCCGATTGCGGACCGTTGCGGCGGATCGCTTGTGATGCAGATACTCGCTTTACCGAACAATTAAGGACCGAGTCGTGCCCCCACTTCGGACTTGGGAATTACCGTGCTCACCATCTACCCAGTATGGGGAGGGTTCCAGCAAGCCTACTCTAGTGCGGCGCCGAGACTGTAGGAGAATCGAGTTTGATATGTGTAGGGGGGATTCGTTGCGGCGTAATCTCCCTGATTTACCACGGCCCCCGACTGGCCCCGGTGGGAAGGTTTCACGACCCTGGGGCAGATGTTAGATCGGATGTTTCCCGAGCCCAGGGAGACAGGATTGGCGCCGTTACTGTTTAGGGTCTTTGCTGTGGGCTGTGTCTCAGGTTGGTTGCGGACTAGCCTTGCAGCCCGGATGGATTCCTGGAGTGCCACCTCTGCAGAGTGTAAACTATACGTATAGCCGTGTCCACGGTTACGGACGACCCATTTCTGAGAAGCCCCGGCTAGCATGGGAATCTGCTTTCTTACCTCATCCGTGAATTGGGTTATGAGAGATTGGTCCAGCTGAGGCTGTTGAGACGAGGTGGGGTGGGAGCTCACCGAGTCGACTAGTGAGTGAAAGGTGTTGGTGGATAATGATTTGCGGGAACCTGCCGTGGCAGGACGAGCCCGATGGGAATATGTGAGGCTGATGGTTGGTTTTGGGGAGCGGATGGATGTATGTGTGAGCAGGAGTTGGTGTTGAGCTGAAATTGGGTTATTGCTGCTGCTTGCATAAGAAACCCTGGCTTAAACCTTGATTATTCCTATACCTTAGAATAGGCCACTTTAAAGCTTGCATCATATTATGGTTGGTGATGTGGACCTGTCCCATTTCCTTGGGGACAGACTTTGGGTTCTCAGGTGAAGACCCCGACCGCGAGTTCAACCAGGACGGGTGGTACGATTGAAGGGTGTGCGCTACGCTCAAGGATGCCTGTGGAGGAGTGGTCCCTGTTGTTCTAGCTACCGCTGCGCAGATGTTTCTTATTGTCGTTTTAGCCCAGAGGGCTTGCACCAGGCGCTTTGTCTTTATATGAGTCATGTAATGAATCTTTTATCGTTGTATGGATGTGATATTCGACTGAGATGAGTTCTGTACGAGATAGCTGCTATTCCTGGGACTATCTCAATGGTACAGGGAGTCGGGTTCTCGTCGGTGAGAATCCGGTTCGTCACAGTGAGCAGGTACGAACCTTCTTCGTTGATGTGCCAGAAATTCTCCCAGCCAATGGCTTGGAATATTTCCGTGAACTCTACGTCCATCCCCGTGTCCCTGAGCAAGTCTTGCTCAAACACACGGGTGTGCTCGAACTCCTTCAGCCGAAGCTCGTTGAAGGTGTTCTGCTCCCGTTCTGTCCTGAGATTGATGTCACTCTCGCTCGGGAGCTGCCTGGCCGGGGGCGTGGCATGGCCCCATCCCGAGCCGGCTGCTCCATACTCATCCGTGTCCATCCGGCTCGAGCCTCGGGACGGAGCTGGGGAACTCCCAGCATCGTCCGATCGTCGGCCTAGCCGGGCGGAACGACGGAGCGACGTGAAGAACTTCGACATGATTCCTGCAAAAGGTTAGTGCAACAACAACTACCCAAAGGACTGAATATATATGGTTAGCACAAGAAAATCAAGTCAGTCGTTCGAGATAGTTAGTCATTCTTGCGGGGATAAAAACCACCACAAAAGGTTAGTCGTTCTTGTGGGTGTCGGTGACCACCACAAAATCGTCCAGAATTTCAGCACAAAGATCGCAACAAAAGCAAAATATTTTTGGGATTTTCTAGTGATGCAAGTGAACCAAAACTTGAGCAAGAACTTTGGGAATGACTTGAGCACAAGCTAGAGCAAGAAATGAGAGAGGGAGAGCTTCTAACAGAAGTTTTTCAGAGTGTATGAGTGTGTGAGAGCAAGCAAGCAGCGCAACATCATTTATAGGCCGAGGGGAGGCAGGTCCCTGGTTCGGCCGAACTGGGTGGTTCGGGCGAACCAGGCCCTGGTGGCCAGGCCACTCCTCCCTGAGTGGAGCACCTCCCCTTATTTTGATTCCACGAAATTTTGTGTGGCCAACAATTCCCAAGGTCATGTGAGTGGTTTTTAGTGGTAGGTAAGATGCAAACTTGACATGACCAAAGTTGGTTTTAGTGGAGTCACCCCCATGCTGCCATGTTTGTGATAATTGGTGAGTATGCAGCCATTTTAGTGGGGTAGACATGTTTGGTGCTGGTTGGTGATGATGGTAAATAATTGGAGATGTTCTAGAAGGGGTGAAATTGAAGAAAGTTACAAATTACACCCTCTCTAATTAAATTTCAGCATGTGTCCAATTATTTCTAACCAAGCTTGCAAAATTTTCTACTCTCTCTCAAATTAATTACTCAAGTGGTTCATTTATTTTGAAAAGGGAAACATGCAAATGCAATTGAAAAATTAAAAATTGGAAGGGAAATATTGGATACATACCGGTTTTCCTCGCGGCGAGAGCTCTGCTTTTAAGTCCGCGAGCGGGACTTCTCCTGTCTTCAATTGTTATTGTCACCGTTCGATCTGGAGAGAATGTCTCGGACGATGCAACTTCCTGTTCCAGGTTACTTATAATTTACTGCAATATGTGCATACCTGGAATGATTGTCCACCCTGGGCTTCAACTGTATCCATAGCCTTCATATCCGGTGTGAAGTATATTTTGGGACTCCCCATTCTGTCTTTTTTTTTGATTTTTTTTCTGTAGGGGTTAGTCCACACATACAACCAATATCCATAGAAGTACTGCTTTAAAGGTTCATTAATCAAACTTGACACCATGTCTAGTTTGATTAAAGCAAGCTCATTAACCTAAGCACCATGCTTAATTTAAAGAGCATATGAATGTATTCTAGCTAGCAACACATTCAAACCCGAGCAAACCGCAATAGATGAAGGGGGCGTGGAAACACCTGAGCGTGCCTACCGTTGGCATCTGATGATGAATACTTTCAGAACTGATGCAGCGGTGATGCTACAACGCCAACGTGACTGCACAAAGTTGGCTGAGTCCTCCTCCGCGTTGATGTTTCCGTGTACGGATACACGGTTATGGATGTGGCAAAGGGGATCGGCACTCAAATATACCAACTAGTGGAATGCCGCGGAACTAGCTTGTATGCGAATGTTGAAACAATGGGTCCCAAAAACAAGCAAGTGGAGCGGCAAAGGAGTGGAGGCGTAGAGTTTGCCTCCTCTCTCGCGCGAAGCGCAAAGGACAAGCGAAAACTGGCCAGGCCAGGTTATGTTTGGCCACTAGCCTTGAATTAAGGCTTGCAGACATACAGACACCTTGGCCTAACACTAGTGGTCGCTGGATATTTATTTTATTTTTCTTTTAGTGTTTTTTTATGCAAAACAGTGATGAGGCGAATGAATGCAAATGCAAGAATGGGAAATATGCAGTGAATTGGGAAAAAAATGGGTAATAGGATGCTTGAATTCCTAAATTAAGTGATTCAATGCAATCATGCAGTGGATAATGCAACAATTTAAAGGATAAAGCTCAAAATTTAAAGTCTAAGAGCTGGACTATCTCACATACCTTGATTTTTCTCGCCATTACCAACAATTTGAGACGGAATTGCGGTGATGCAGCGTCATTCGTCCGTCACATTTGATTTCCTTTTCTTCCTTGACGACGATCTTTCTTCCATTCTGCACGTGGTTATGATAAAATATATATATGTATGAACACATACCTGTGCAAATTTTCTTCAGAAGCTTCCGTACTCATTGAAGTAGACAGGGGCATACATTGATGAATCCTGCATGATCGGGCACCCTGGGCTCTCTGCTTTCCTCCTGTTTGAAATAAACTCAAGCAAACATGGGTGATCCGCTAATGCTAGCGGTAGATTAAATTAGTAGACACCAATGTCAATCATCAATATCTTTCGCCAATTGCTTCCCCGGCAACGGCGCCAGAAATGCTTGTTGACACTTCTTACGGTCCACTATTAGGATTGCCAATCCCAGTAATGGTGCAAGTAGTGTTCATTGGTATTCTTATGATACAGATATAAATCCGCAAGCGCACGAATACCGATGTAGCATTTCACCCGGGAGTATTCCTAGGTATCGTATTTATATTTCCGCAGGGAAGCATTGGATAAAGAGTATCGACTATTGACAAGGATGTAACTACTAATTAAAGTACCGGCTAACAAGGCGGGGGTAAAGGATAGGATAGGAGTGATACTCGGTTGACACACACAAGGAGGAGTTCAGGATAGAGATAGAAGAGCGGTCTAGCTAGTGGGAGAACAACGAGACAGGAAAGGATTCCTATATACTTCCACTGGCCTAGAGATACCTCTGGCAAGGGTTACGGCTAGCATGAAGAATGGCATGTATGGTTCTCTTCCTAGTTCTATAATCTCAACATCGGGGACGGAGCCCGTGACACACAGAAAGGGATGAGAAGGGGTGCCACAAACTCCGTGCTCTTACGGGGTGCCTGCAGACCGGAACTAACGTGATGGACTACGAAGACCGAAAGGGCTGTCAACACCTCACGGCTACCACCTCCGTTGCGACGGGGACAAACCAAGGTTACCATCTAGACTAGGTACCACACCTACGCTAGGTAGTAACTACTCACTCTTCTAGAAAGAGCAAGCAATCCTGTCAATACCCTAGTGACAATTCACCGCAAGTATTGAGCAGAAACGAGGAACCAGCTAAGACAAAGGACTAAGAGAGAACTTATAGAACCAGACTACAACAACTTATAACCAAGGCTAGACATTCCACAATTACTCACGAAATAAATGCAGAACAAATAGCTCAAGTAAATGCAGAGGAAATATATTGATTACTCAGAGTCAAACATAAAGAAAAGGAGAAGATACAAGAGCTTTACCAGAACTCCAGAAGACGACTCCGGAACCCCGAGCGAAGCTCGACCCTGACTCTAACTCCCAACTGGACTAGCCTAACTCTACATCTTGAAAGTGGAGAATTGGAGACTTGCTCCCAAGTGGTGTGTGTGATACAAGGGGTATGCTGCTGCATTTATAGGTGTCCCAAGGCGGTTGGAGGCTGGGTAACCGCCAAGGCAACCAAAGGCGGTTGGGGACCCGTTCGGCCGAACACACCGGGTTCGGCTTAATAGGTCGGTTCGGCCGAAGGCCGTTGGATGCACCGCCTTCTCCTGGATGCCTTGGATGAGCTCTAGAAGGCGGTTGGCATTTGGGGGCGGTTCGGCCGAACTGGGTAGTTCGGCCGAACTGGGCCTCCAGCCCAGAACGCCTCCCATGCACCGCCTTTGCTTCCTGGACCTCCTAGGCTTCTTGTATGTGTTGGTCTTCATGTGTTTCTGTCCCAGAGGTGATGTGGCAGTGGATGAGGTGTCTTGCACGGTCGCCGCTCGGTCATTGCTGACGTGGACGGCCTCCGGTGGCGTGTATGGCTAAGGGGGGTAACCGGCCGAACGGAGTCGTTCGGCCGATTTGGTCATTTTCGGCTTCAATAGCGCGTATTTGTCGTAATTGTACCTGCACAAGTGACACTCACCAAAACTCGTGGAACTTTATTAGAAATAAAACCTAAGTACATGGAATGTTACATAAAACCTCATTTATTCCCGAGTATTGGTGGTCGGATTTGGGTTGTAACGACCGCCAACACCCATGTCATACATGTGCCCACATTATTTGTTAGACATCTCCATATGCATGACTTGTGAAACATAGTCATCAACTAATACATGTGCTAATCAGGTTCGGGACAACTTTAGAATAACCATACAGGTAAACAGTTTCACAAACAATTCACATAATTGCCAATCATATACAAGTTGCCTTTCGTGGATATTCAATAAATAAACAATATGTCATAGATACAATACAATCATCCACTCACACTAGAGCTAATCTAGTCAATATCTAATACACATAACTCTTATGTGTGACTCATGCTTAGGTTGTGAAAGAGATTTTATGTCACACCCCAAAATTTTTTGATTTTTGGATGTGATTTGTTAGCGTAATTAATACAATGATTTTCTAAATTTTCTAAAATTTTCCAAGCTTTATATAATTAACAGGGAATTTAGTAAAGAAAAATAATTCAAAATACAATAACATAGGTTATAATATTGACTGCTTTGCATTCTTGCCAGTTGCATTTAGTGGTTTTATGTGTGTAAAATTTTCAAAAATGCGTTTAGGAGCCTAATGGGATTTTTTCTAGATTTTTTCTGGAAATTAATCCTATTTTCTCTAGAGAAAATTCCAATTTTTGAAACATGCTAAGACACTTTTCGTGAGCTCCAAATATTTTATTTGGGTTCCTCATGTCCAACTTATTCTCTGGAATTTTTCTCTAGATTTTTGGAATTTTTAGAGCATTTTTCGTGGCTTAAATGATTTATTCAGAATTTTCTGGATTTATCTTTGCATACGAAATTATTATTCCGAAAATAAAAAGACGAAAACCCTAAACTCCTACTGGGCCGGATCTAGCTCAACCCCAAACCCAACCTAACCCAAACCCCCCTCCTCTCTCTCCGCTGTTGGGCCACCTCCCGCTAGCCAGCTCGCCGTGCCAAGGTTCGCAGGCTCAAGCGCTCAAACCTCAGCCCATCTCCCTCGCTAGCCCAACTCGCGTGGCCCAGCCGACAGACGGCTCTCCAGCCCAACGCTCGGCCCAGCGCGCCCCGAGTCAGCCCACGAGCGGCCGCCCCAGCTCGTTCCGCTTCGACCCACTTCCCCCGTGCCAGCCCAGCGCCGGCTCCCCTCCGCCGCAAGGCGCAGAGCGCCGCCGCTGCCGCTGGATTTCTCGGCGTGCGTGCCACGCGAGACACGGGCACGCATCCCTATAAAGGTCACATGCCCTAGCCTCCCCGTGCCCCCTACTGCTTCGCGCCACCACCATCTCCCATCTGCGCAGCACCGCTGCCGCGGAGCACCGCCGCCACCGGATGTCCGAGCGCCGCCGTCGGCCATGCCCTTCAATTCGCCGGCGACGAGCCCCTTTGGAGCGAATGAGCGCCACCACGAGCACCCCCTCGTCGAGCCGAACACGTTCCTGTGGTTCTCGACGCCCTCCCGTCGCCGGAGCGCCTCCTTCGTGGTAGCCCTCGCCGCCGGCTGTCACACCCGGATTTTCACAAAAACCCGAATGCGGCCATATGTGTGCCCAGGAAGTCATAGTACACATCTAGCAAACAAATATGATAAACAGAGAAGATATGCTGGAATAAATTCTTCATTAAATAAAGTGTTTACATTAGAGTGCTTCATAAATGAACTAAGAAATAACAGCGGAAGACTAATAAACTCTCAAACTAATGGAGCCGCAATCCATAGGGACTCTGACTGGGAGACCCCACCTCAGTAGTACGATAAATCTTCGGGAAACTCAGCAGCAGACTCATGCCCAGCCCAATCTGTTTACCCATCCAGAATTTTGTTGAATAAAATGACAAGTGTAAGTAAACAATTACTTAGCAAGTATAGCACGGGTATGAAGGCTCAAAATAGGCTAGACACGGCTTAACTGCATTAGCATTTTTAGTTGGTTCATTTTAACATTAACCAAATTACTACAAGTGAATGAAACCCATTTGCAACCCAATTAATAAGGTATAAGTGACATTAAACATAAATAAACATCATCTTCTAATAAAAAAGGATCCAGGCCGCTCGTGACCCTGAGCAAGGCTATCATAATAGATTTACACTCTGCAGAGGTTTCGCCCTTTACCCACCAGTCGCGTAAAAGTTCAAAGAACTTTGCACCCAACCACGCGCATCAACACTTCCGAGGTGTGTTTGCGTAGGGCTGCTACGAGGTTTTTCACAAGACACCCTAACAAGACAGTGGCCGCTAAGGTACAATAAGGTGGTGAGACTCTAGGCACCGAGATTGACTTACGCTTACGGAGTCACACCATAAGGGGGTCAATGGCATCCAGAGCGCGGGCATCGCACCCAACAATGCGCAACGTGCGGAGTTCCCCGTCGCAGGGACTCCCAAGACGGGACTGGGTCTAACGAGACCTAGCAGACGGGGCTACCGTCCTCGGTGGAATCAAGAAAAACCCCGTGCCTTACTTCCCATAACGTCGTCGGCCCCACCAGTAACCACTGGCAAGCTAGAGACGTACAAGTTACTTGACCAAGACTAGAGCCATAATAGTTCTAGTGGTGACGACGGGCTCCTGGGTTGCCGCTTTAAGAAGCAGACCTTACGGAGAGACACTGGAGCAAAGCACACAGCACATGCCCCAGTTCCCTAAACCATGTTTCTAAAAAGCAAGTTTTATCATTAATGTTGAAGTGAACCATTAAGTCAAAATTAACAGTTAAATAATGGTGACAGTAGCTGCGCATAGCAAAATCTACCCTTATGCATAAACCCAATGTAATCAAAGGATAGGAGTAAACAAACTAGGTACAACCTTAATAGGACATCAATTTAGACACATGCATATGAAAGTAAATGTATGTAAAAGGTGTGTATGGGTAGCAAGGATTGTCCGTGCTATAACTTGCCTTCCTCGAAGGGCGGCTGTTGTTGCTGCTGCTATGGGTCCTGCTCCGGAAAGTCCTCCATGTACTCGAACTCCAAAGCGTACAGCTCACCGACTGGACATGAATCACCATACAAGCGAGCACGCACACCAATACATGCAAACAAATAATATTCTATTAGAACAGTAAACCAAACAGTAGAAAAAGTACAAATAAAGGTTCTAGAAATATTCGACGCATCACTACGAACACATGAGCATGAAAATCACACTAATCCGAGCTAAAACGAAAAAGATATGGGTTTTCTAAGTTCTAGGGACCTGCTGGCAAGTTTTAAAAGTTTCCAGGGGCTTATTTTGAAGAAACCATGGACCTAAACATAAATTCGTATAAAAACCCGAGGGCCTACGCGTGAAAACACGTGGCTAGGACTACGGGTTCTATTTTTAAAAGGTCAGGGGGTTATTCGCGAAGAAAAGGGCCCAGATGTAATTATTTTACTACTCGAGCGGACCGCTGGTTGATTTGGGAAAAATAGGAGGGCTCTTTTAGCAAAAGACCATGGCTGACCGTTATAAGCGGGTTTGACTCGAGGGCGCGACTAACATGGGCCGTCCGATCTGGATCCAAGGGCCAAGGGAGAAAAGGGGGGTGTGGACTGCCGGCGGCGACCAGGGAGGCGGCGGCGTTGCGGAGGAGCGGCGGCGCTTTACCGTAGCGAGGCCGGAATCGCACTACGGGCTACCATTTGGTGAGCGGATTGGCCCTACAACTTTGGGGAGGGGCGGCGAGCACAGCCAGGGGGTTCAAGTCGGGGGTCGTACGTCGGTGGCGGCCACCAACGGTGATCCGCGGCAGAGTGTCGCCGGCGAGGATGGGGGGCGCTATGGTGCACGGTCCTAGGCGTGGAGTGTCTTGCGAGCATCAAGAGGGGATGCGTGCTCACCTGGGCAGTCCAACTTGGCGGTGGAGTGTCGACGACGAGGGCCGACGAGGGCGGGCGGCGGTGCTTGCGGGCGGCGGCGCTGAGTGGGGCGAGAAGAGCCTAGCTGGGTTGATGGCTCGGTGAGAATGCTTGGTTGGGGTTGTGGAGCTTCGGGGGTTGCTTAAATAGGCAATAGGCTCGGGAGGGGGTGCTTGGCGGGCGAATCACGGAGATCGGCGACGGCCGGTGATCGGGGGGGGGGGGGGGGAGGGTTTCCTAAGGCGGAGCCACTTGCCTTGCTCGGGTGCTGCTCGGGAGGGAAGGTGAGGGCGAGCGAGCTTCGGTGAAGCTTCGTCGTCGGCCCACCAGGCGCGGGGCAGGACGGGGATGGCCGGCGAGGGCGGCGCTAAATGCGCCGGGGTGGAAGGGGGCGCGGCGAGAAGAAGGGGGAGCGCCTGACAGGCGGGCCCCGTCTGTCGGTGGGAGGGAAGGAAGGGGGAAAGGGCTGGCACTGCGGGCCGTGAGGTGGTTGGGCCGGCCGGGGAGGTGGGCCGCGGGCGCGCTTGGGCCGAGCGGGGAGAGAGGAGGGGGTTGGTTGGGCTGGCTCGGGCAGAGCAGGAGCGGGTTGAGGACAAAGAACATGGAGCTAAAGTGAACCAAGGAGAAAGTCTAGGGGGCAAAAGCGAACTATGGGCCTAACAACTATTCTAGAGCTCCAAACAAGGTGATTCAAATTTGAATTTAAATTTAAATTCTCGTTTGAACCACAAGCAATACAAAAATTAAATGCAGCAGCATGAATACAACAAAAATATTTCTATAGCTTATATTTGATTTTAGTTTTCATAAATAATTTATTTAACCAATATTAATCATGAACAATTAATATAAAAGCCAATTAATTACTAAAAATTTTAAATAGGCTATTTTTGGGTGTTACACCGGCCGCCCCTTTCGTCGACGGCCAAATCCCGGCCATCTTTCCCCGTGGTGAGCACCCTTGCATGACCCCCTCACCTTCCTCTCCCTGTTGCGCACCAAGACTTGGATCCCCGCTGACCAAATCGCCGACGAGCTTGTGCCCAGAGCCACCGTCGGCCATGACCGAGAGCCCTCTTGCGCTTACTCAAGGTAGAAGATGGTGGTTTTGTGATTAGGCCCCTGAAGATTCCTGTAACCCTTAGATCTATTCTTGTGTTTTGGCGATCTAGCAGAAAGCCCCCTACAAGAATTCCCCTCCCACACTTAAACCCAGCCCGAGCTCTTTTTACAGATCTAACCCTAGATTTTACCGATTTTGTGGGCACTGTTCTCTATGTCTCGCGGATCTTACCATCTAGCCCCTGAGATCTAGGTTTAATCACATACAGGTCCCTACAGCCATGTATTAAGCGTAGATAGCGTGTTTTAACTCCGAGTTAATCCATTTTCGTTTCGTTAGCTTCATATCAAAATAAACTACGTGTTAGCACTAACATTTATCATGTTATTTATTTTTGAATTTTATTTAATATTAATTTGACTAAAGATTATTTAAAGGTCTTTTCCAAATTAAAATCTAATTAAGGTTTATATTCGGTTTTCATGTTAATATTAATTTGATTAATACTTGTTCATTTAGTTTTAAAAATAAAAGCTCACTAGGTGATATCTCAATTTTAATAATCTAATGTTAACTAGCTAAATGATGATTAAACTAGTTTTCTAATTAAAAGATGATTAGAGCTAAACTTCGGCTTTTCATAAATACATATTAAATTGGTTAATATCAACATAAATGTGTTTCACTTATAGGGTCACTAGCTCAACACGGTTCATAAAGTTATTCGATTAGATGCTCTCACTGTTTTATTTCAAGTTAATGTTTAATTTGGTATAATTTATACATAAACAATTATAAATAAAATGTGATTAATTTTACCTCAGTTTTACAAATTAAAATATAATTAATTGAATTAACCCTTACATATGATTTTGTTTAATTAAAATCAAACAAGCATATAGTTGTGTTGTTTAATAATACAAAACTTCTTATAGTTGTATCTTTTCAACTGTAACTCTGTTTTCAGCGATTCTTACTATCACGTGACCATAGAATCGATCCCTTCTGCTTAGCATGCTCTTTTATAGCTTTTATTTTGATTGGTGTATTGTTCTTAGTTGTATATTGTTTGCTTGCTTGTTTAGCTGCATGTTGTGCTCATGTCGTTGATTGCTGCAAGTAGAGGAACGTCAGCAAGAGGTTTGAAGAAAGAAGATTTTGAAGACTCAGAGCAGCTATATGTTGGATAAAGGCAAGTTATAGCATGGACAATCCTTGCTACCTATACACTTTGTAATCATTTATTTCATACATGCATGTGTCTAAATTGATGCACCTTTAAGGTGGACCTAGTCTTGATTATCCTATCCTTTGATTACCTCAAGTTTTTGCATATGGGTAGAATCTTTGCTATGCGCAGCTACTATCACCACTATTTAATTGTTAATCTTGACTTAATGGTTCACTTTAACATTAATGATAAAACTTGCTTTTTAGCAACTTGGTTTAGGGAACTAGAGCATGTGCTTCGTGCTTTGTTCTAGTGTCTCTCCGTAAGGTCCGGATCTTAAAGCGGCAACCGAGGAGCCTGTCGCTACCGCTAGAACTATTATGGCTTTGGTATTGGTTAAGTATCTTGTACGTCTCTAGCTTGCCAGTGGATACCGATGGGGCCGACGGCGTTAAGGGAAGCAAGGCACGGGGTGTTTCTTGATTCCACCGAGGACGGTAGCCCCGTCGGCTATGTCTCGTTAGGCACAGTCCCATGTTGGGAGTCCTAGCATTGGAACTCCTCACATTGTACATTGGTTGGCTTGTGTAGCCTGCGCTCCGGACGCCATTGACCCCCTCACGTTGCGCCCTGAGGGTCAGTCAATCTCGGTGCCTAGAGTCTCACCACCTTGTTGTACCTTAGCGGCCACTGTCTTGTTAGGGTGTCTTGTGAAAAACCTCATAGCGTCCCTATGCAGTCACACCTCGGAAGCGTTGATGTGCGTGGTTGGGTGCAAAGTTCTTTTGAACTTTTACGTGACTAGTGGGTAAAGGGCAAAACCTCTGCAGAGTGTAAACCTATCATGATAGCCTTGCTCAAGGTCACGAGCGGCCTGGATCCTTTTTGATTAGAAGATGATGTTTATTTATGCTTAATGTCACTTATACTTTATTAATTGGGTTGTAATTGGGTTCTATTCACTTGTAGTAACTTGGATAATGCTAAAATGAACCAACTAAAAATGTTAATGCAGTTCAGCCGTGTCTAACCTTACTTTGAGCCTTCATACACCCGTGCTATACTTGCTAAGTAAATGTTTTACTTACACTTGTCATTTATTCAACAAAATCCTGGATGGGTAATAGATTGGGCTGTGCATGAGTCTATTGCTGAGTTTCCAGAAGATCTACCGTACTACTGAGTTGCGTTCTCCCAGTCAGAGTCCCTGTGGATTGCGGCTTCGCTTAGTTGAGAGTTATTAGTCTTCCGCTGTATTGCTTAGTTTATTTATGTTAAACTCTGATCTAAAACTCTATTTATTCAAGCATATGTTCTCTGTTTATCATATTTGTTTTCTATATGTGTACTATGACTTCCTGGGCACACATATGGCCGCATTTGGATTTCTGTGTAAATCCGGGTGTGACATTTTATCAAAGGATCAGCAACATTCAAATCCGTATGTATTTTGCATATCTTTATCTCACCCCGTTTAACGAACTCTCGAATAACGTGAAACTTCCATAGTACGTGTTTGTTCTTCCGGTGATTCCTAGGCTCTTTAGCCTGCGCAATTGCCCCATTGTTGTCACAATAGAGTTCCAATGGGCTAGATGCATTGGGAAACACACCAAGCTCAATGAGGAACTTCCTCATCCAAACACCTTCCTTCGCCGCTTCAGAAGCTGCGATGTATTCGACTTCCATTGTAGAATCAGCCACAGCATCTTGCTTAGAACTTTTCCAACTTACAACACCACCGTTTATCGTGAACACGAATCCTGATTGCAACTTTGAATCGTCTGGATCAGTTTGGAAACTAGCATCAGTGTAACTCGTTACAATGAGCTCCTCCTCACCTCCATAGACTAGGAACACATCTTTATTACTTCTAAAGTACTTAAGAATGTTTTTCACCGTTGTCCAGTGACTTTCACCTGGATTAGACTGGTGTCTGCTCATAACACTTAGAGCATATGAGACATCTGGGCGACTACTTATCATGGCGTACATGATAGATCCAATTGTCGAAGCGTAAGGGACCTTACACATGTGCTCCCGCTCGTTAGTCGTCGAAGGACACTGAGTCTTGCTGAGGTGTATGCCATGTGACATAGGCAAGAACCCTTTATTGGATTGTTTCATGTTGAACCATTTCAACACATTGTCAATATAAGTATCCTGCCTTAATCCTATAAGCCTCCTCGATCTATATCTATAGATCCTTATGCCCAGAATGTATGCGGCTTCCCCTAAGTCCTTGATAGAAAAACTATTTTTTAGTAATGTCTTAACGGATTCCAGCATAGGAATATCATTCCCAATCAACAATATGTCATCCACATACAAGATTAGAAATGCAATAGAGCTCTCACTTTCCTTCTTGTAAACACAAGCCTCTTCTTCATTCTGACGGAAGCCAAACCCTTTGACTACCTCATCAAAATGGAGGTTCCAACTCCAAGATGCGTGCTTTAATCCATATATGGATTTTTGAAGCTTACATATTTTTTCATCATTAGTTGGATCAACAAAACCTATGGTTGTATCATATATACATCCTCGTCCAGGTTCCCATTTAGGAAAGCTGTTTTGAAATCCATCTGTCATATCTCATAATCGAAATACGCAACTATTGCAAGAATAATCTGAATAGATTTAAGCATCGCTACTGGAGAGAATGTCTGATCATAGTCAACTTTATCGAAAATCGTTTGCAACAAGTCGTGCTTTGTGGACATGAACATTTCCATCCACATCTCTCTCTCTCTTAAAGATCCATTTGCACTCGATGATCTCATGGCACTTTGCCATTTCTCAGAATCTGGGTCCATCATTGCTTCCGCATAGGTCGGTCCTAGGCTCATCGTTGTCCATCAACAATATGTCGCGCTCTCCCGTAACTAGGAGATTCATTCTATTAGTTGCGCGATGTGGCCTTTCCGACCTTCGTGGTTGTGGCGGTTCTTCTCTTGCCACAGGTGCCTCAACTTGTTCTGCTACATTAGAATCACTCGTAGTGTCTTGCCTCATAGGCTTATCTTGAACTTCTTAAAGATACACCTTGTGTCCACTTTTCTTGCTTTTGAGAAACTCTTTCTCCAAGAAAACACCGTTCCTAGCGACAAACACTTTGCCCTCTGATCGGTTGCAGAAATAATACACAATTGTTTCCTTTGGATATCCCAAGAATATGCACTTGTCCGACTTGGGTGTAAGCTTGTCCGACTAAAGTCGCTAGACATATGCTTCACTTTTATGAAAAGACAAACTGGGAATCTTGTCTGTCCATATCTCATATGGTGTCTTCTCCACGGACTTAGATGGTATCCTATTTAGTGTGAAAGCTGTTGTTTCTAGAGTGTAACCCCAAAACGATAACAGTAGGGCTGACAGGCTCATCATTGATCATACCGTGTCCAACAAGGTTTGATTATGTCGCTCGGACACACCGTTCCACTGAGGTGTTCCAGGTGGCGTAAGCTGTGGAACAATTCCGCAACTGTTTAGATGAGTGCTAAACTCATGGCTCAAATATTCACCTCCACAATCAGATCGCAAGGACTTAATTTTCTTGCCATATTGATTTTCTACTTTATTCTAAAACTCCTTGAACTTTTCAAAAACTTCCGACTTGTGCTTCATTAAGTAGACATAGCCATATCTAATAAAATCATCAGTGAAAGTTATGAAGTACTAAAATCCACCTCTAGCTGTCATGCTCATTGGTCCACACACATTCGTATGTACAAGTTCCAACAAGTCTTGCGCCCTCTTAGTTAAACCTGTGAAAAGCACCTTGGTCATCTTGCCTAGCAAGCAAGCTTCGCATGTCTCGTATGATTCAACATCAAACAAAGTTAAAAGTCCATCAGAATGGAGCTTCTTCATGCGCTTCTCACTTATATGACCCAAACGACAATGCCACATATAGGTATGAATCAAATCATCTAGCCGAGGCCTTTTAGCACTTATATTATAGATAGGTGAATCATCAAGATTTACAATAAATAACGCATTCACAATGGATGCAAGAGCCACAAACATGTCATTCTTGGAGATCACACAACAATTGTTTTCACTCGTAAATGAATAATCATCCTTCATCAAACATGAAGGAGATACAATGTTTCGACTCAAACTTGAAACAAAATAACAATTATTCAACTTCATAATAAATCCTGACGGGAGGTGAAGTTGCATCGTCCTAACTGTCAACGCAACAACTCTTGCATTATTGCCCACGCGGAAATCAACTTCTTCTCTTCCCACGCTTCTACTTCTTATAAGTCCCTGCATCGTATTGCAAATATGAGCAACCGATCCGGTATCAAATACCCAGGAATTAATACAAGAATCAGTGAGGAAAATGACTGTAACATAAACATGATGTGTACTTGAAGTGGAAGTACCCTTACTTCCCTTGCTTTTCAAAGAAGCTAAGTACAACTTGCAATTTCTTTTCTAGTGACCCAGTTCATGACAGTTAAAGCACTCATTATCAGTAGCTGGTCCAGCTTTAGCCTTGGGTGTTGGCTTAGATATCCCATCTTTAGCCTTGCCCTTCTTCCAAGAATTACCTTTCTTCTTAAAAGTAGGCTTGTTATGGATTGCCATCACATGGCTACTGCCCGCGCTTTTCTTAATGTCACCCTTTGCTGGTAATGGAGTGTCTAGAACATTTTCCTTTTTCTCAGCCCTAAGAACAATTCTCAGGTTATGGATCCAATCCACAAAGTTTGTTCCATTCAACTTGTCCTTCTCAAAGACTGAACGCAAAGTAAACGATGTAGTGTTACTAGGTGCCATTGATCTACAACAAAATAATGCAAAATACTAAGACAACGCATCCATGATGGAGTAAATTACATTAAGCATTTAACAGAATCTACTGTCACTAAATTAATATCCCTCCATTGATACTTAGTGATTCATGACCGACAACTGACAAGTCCACTAGTGAGCTTTAGCATCACCGCTAGAAGACATGGTAGATCGGTAAGCAACCCTTTGCTAATCATATCACATATGACGCCTGTTGTTGGGTGACATCTCTATGTCTCGGCGCCCAACCTTTATGCCCCGAGGTCCTTAACTGTTAAGATGACCTTGTCTAAGTTAACCAACCCTTTATGTGAGTAAGTATCTGATACGAACCCATCTAGCCAAGGAAAACTAGTGTAACAACCCAGAATTTTGTAGGAAAATGTTGAATGCAAAAATGAGGATTTAAAAATTTTTGGTGAAATTGTGTGCATGCAAACAAACATATAAGATTGTTCTTTATTTGCTCCCTTTGCTCTTAGGCAAATTTAAATTAAATTAAAAATAATTTGAAGTGCTAAGGATCAATTAGTGGTGATTTGGAGTTCTTTTGGTTTTGTTGGGTCTTTGGTTGGTTTGAATTCAAATTCTAGATTTGAATTCAAACAAAAACTAACTCAAACTAATTCAAACCCAAACTATTCCTCTTGGGCCGAATCTCCTAACCAAAGTCCAGAAACCCCCCTCCAACTTTTCCCGAGCCAACCAGCCAACCAGCCCAGCCGGCCTCGCGGCCCAGCAGCGGCCCAGCTCTTCGCCGCGTCGCCCCCGCGTCCCGCTTCTCCCACTGACCGGCCGACCCCGCCTGTCAGCGACATGCGTCGCACAGTGTCGTCTTCCCCAAACCGACTCCCCTCTCTGCTTTTCGCCGCCGCGCGCACTGCTCTCTCTGCTCCCGCGCCCGTGAGCGCCGAACCAATCCCGTCGCTGCGTTCGCGGCCCGTCGCGATGCCGCCACGTGGAAAGGACACGGACGCCCAAATCGCGAGCCGTCTGCCCCCGCAGAGCCCTAGCAGCCGCCGCCCTACTTAAACCCCTGCCGAGCCTCTCCCAGCCCTAGCCGCCGCAGCCCTTCGGGGTTTTCTTCGTCTCCAAGTAGAGGCCGAGGGTGAGAGGAGGAGGGAGGAGTCGGAGGAGGGAGAAGGGAAGCCGAGGAAGGAAGCCGACGCCAAGCGCTGCGCCGCCGCGGCGCCGCTGATCGTGGGGACGCCGGAGAGGAGCCGGACCCGAGCTGATCGTGGGAGCGCGAGGATCACCGACGTACCGCGAGCCTTCCCCGAGCTGCTGCGTATGCCGACTTGCCCCTAGGTGAGCCGGCGTCGTTGACCCCCCTGTTCTTCCCCCGTTCCGGACGAGCGCCGCCGCACCGCCTTGCTAGCCATCTTCTGGGACCCGACCTTCGAGTCGTGGCCGAGATCATCTGCAGGAACCCGTCGCGCCGCTCTCTACACTACAACCCGCCGTCGAACGCTCGCTAACCCAGGCCGTCGTGGCGTTGCCGCGCACCGGGGCTGCCCGGCCGGCGCGCACGCCATGGCCGCGGCGCAATCAAGCTCAAGGCTTGAACTACGCCTGCGAGAGCCAAACGCGCACAGCACAGCACGAAGCCGAGCCCTTCCTCTGTGTGTTTGGGTGCGTCGCTATCGTGGAGCCGGCCTTCGCCGGAGCACCCGTGCCCGCGTCGACACGCCGAGCGCCATCGCCGCACCGCCACCGCTCGCGTCGGGAGGGCAAAACCCTAGCCAAGTCGTGGCCCTTCCCTTGCCGTTTGTGCTCGCGAGCACCAAGCCGAGCTGTAGCACCACTTCTAGGACCTCGCCGACCTTTCCCCGGCGATCGCCGCCGTCGACCGAAGCCGCTGGCCGCGCGCCAGTGCACGCCGCGCACGTCCACGTCGCGCCGTGGCCAGGCCACACCGTGGACCACACCAACACGCCACACGACGCCCGGAGAGAATCCTGAGTCAGTCGCAATCTGATCCCATACACCCGGCTCACGTGCACCGCACACTCGGTTCACGGTGGACCGAGTCCACTAGAGCAGACCCTGCGGCCCAGCGTTCGTGGGCCTAATCTTGCACTAAAGTCTGGTTTGCACCCTTGAACTTTCTGGGCCCATCCACCTTTCGGCCCAGTTTCAGCCCAGCGTTTTTTAATCTTTTCCTTTTAACAGCGCTGACGTATGGGACCCACATGACATACACTGCGTGTCACTGACCGCTGGGGCCCACTGACCAGAGCTGACCGTTGACCGCTGACCGGTCAACGCTGACGTCATCCGGACCCATGATGACGTCAGCATAGGGCTGACCCCACTGATGACATCAGCATGACGTCATGCTGACGTCAGCAGGCTAATTTTTGTCTGTTTTTCTTTTTCGGAAATTATTTAATATTTTCAGAAAATGATTTAAACTCCGAAAATTAATAATAAATCAACCGTAGCTCAGAAAAATATGAAACCAGTTTCTATATTTTTCTAAAATCATGATCTACGCGTTAGTGTAGAGTTTGGTGTTCTTTGGGACTTCTTTCATCGTTGTCTTGGTGTTTCTTTGCTAGTAGTCGCGTCTTATTTTATTTTCCGCGACCCTAGGAGTTCCGGAGAGCCAGGAGGAGCCGGACCACTACGACAACTGCTCTGACGAAGACGAAGACTTTTTCCCAGGTTCACGCCCGACCAATCTCTGAAATACCTATTAGACATGCAACTAGTATGCTAGCGCTTTACTTTACTCGCATGATAAACCTGCACTGCCTTTGTTAATATCCTGATACCTTTCTACCTACTACTCACTATATGGAATATGCTATGCTATGCATGTGTTGGGATGGTTGTGATTTGATCCTCTTGGCGTGAGTTGTGGGTGTTATGGGAGGTGTAGTGCAGCTAGGCGGTGTAAGCGAGTAATAACAACTCGATCGTTTGATCGGGGTGCTTGGGGACTGCACTCGGGCAGTCCCTACGAAGTACCTGTTGCGGGTACATGGTTATTTGGATACTTGGTTACTTGAGGAGTTTGGGCGGCTATACCTGTTATGGGTGCCGATTGCGGACCGTTGCGGCGGATCGCTTATGACGCTGATACTCGCTTTACCGACAATTAAGGACCGAGTCGAGTTCCACCTTTGGACGTGGGAATACCGTGCTCACCATCTACCTAGTATGGGGAGGGTTCCAGCAAGCCTACTCTAGTGCGGCGCCGAGACTGTACGAGATTCGAGCTTGATATGTGTAAGGGGGACTCGTTGCGGCGTACTCTCCCTGATTTACCACGGCCCCCGACTGGCCCCGGTGGGAAGGTTTCACATCCCTGGGGCAGATGTTAGATCAGATGTTTCCCGAGCCCAGGGAGACAGGATTGGCACCGTTACTGTTTAGGGTCTTTGCTGTGGGCTGTGTCTCAGGTTGGTTGCGGACTAGCCTTGCAGCCCGGATGGATTCCTGGAGTGCCACCTCTGCAGAGTGTAAACTATACGTATAGCCGTGTCCACGGTTACGGACGACCCGCTTCTGATAAGTTTCGACTAGCATGGGAATCTGCTTTCTTACCTCATCCTTTGATTTGGGTTATGAGAGATTGGTCCAGCGTTGCGGATGAGACAAGGTGGGGAGGGAGCTCACCGAGTCGACTAGTGAGCGAAAGGTGTTGGTGGAAGATGTTTGCGGGAACCTGCTGTGGCAGGACGAGCCCGATGTGAATGTGAGGCTGATGGGTGGATCTGGGGAGTGGATGTGCTTGTGAGGGAAGGAGTTGGTGATGAGATGAATTTGGGTTATTGCTGCTGCTCGCATAAGAAAATCCTGGCTCAAACCTTGATTATTTCTATACCTTAGAATAGGCCACTTTAAAGCTTGCTTCATATAATGGTTGGTGACGTGAACCTGTCCCATTTCCTTGGGGACAGACTTTGGGTTCTCAGGTGAAGACCCCGACCACGAGTTCAACCAGGACATGTGATACGATTGAAGGGTGCGCGCTATGCTCAAGGATGCCTGCGGGAAGTGGACCCAGAAGATTTAGCTACCGCTTCGCAGCTGTTTCTTATTGACGATTTACCCCAGAGGGCTTGTACCAGACGCTATGTTTTATATATGTCATGTTTGGATCTTTTATCGTTGTATGGATGTGATATTCGACTGAGATGAGTTCTGTACGAGATAGCTGCTATTCCTGGGACTATCTCGAGGGTACAGGGAGTCGGATTCTCGTCGTTGAGAATCCGGTTCGTTTCAACTAGTGGCACCTTAATTTCATAGACCCACCACTAATTATACAAGGCATGTGATGGTGCAAGGTTTAGTTGGGAGGACATTCAAGACTTAAACATTACGGAGGGTCATTCTACTTCTACAGTCGCATGCAGGAAAATAACCATTATCGTCGCATATGTAGAAGTAAAACAATAAGAGTGGCATTCATAAAGTAATGACACGGTATGGCCCATTAACACTTGGTGATCTCTATCTCCATTGTACTGTCCATCATGATGAGCTCCATCTCCATGATCCATGTATGCCATCCTCTAGTGATGAGTTCTCTAAGAACTATCTAACGTATGCTAGTAAAATAAATTACACAACCGTGCATTAGATCATCACAAGTTGGCACGCAGGCCATTACATCAAATTGACAAAACCTATGGCTCCAGCCGTATTTCCCTACTCACAACACGCAGGTCATGATTAATTACATACATGCATCACATACACATCGGGCCATACCGATCATATGAATATGCAAAAACGAGTTAGGCGATTCCAATGTCCAAACTTAAATCGCAGAAAACTCTATCTTCCCAGCCTTATTTCACAAATCTAAATTCAGCAAAATGGCTAGATAAATTTTCATATAAAAATCGTCTCAATCCGAGGACGTATGCAAAAGTTATGGCTGTTTTACGAACAACATATTTTTTCACACAAAACTCGGCTCAGTGGCGGATCCAATCTACACCGCCGCGCATCACCATGCACCTGGCCATTGACCTAAGTTTGATTCAACCAATCCAATTGATGTACATCCTACAATGAATGGGTTTACATGTATCACTTAGCTCCGATGGCGGAATTCCGACCTGTAGGAGCAATTCGTTACACGACCATCATAGCAAAGATCATGAATCGATCAGAGACTCATCTACAACCACGCATATCTCCATATGCACACATCCAAACCTATAATGAGATAGCTACGCTAGCACAATTTATAAAAATGTTTCACCATAGAACATGAACAACAACAGTTATAGATCACGGATCATTACCACTAGACGCGTAGATGCAACGGAAGTCGTCTTGATGTAGACGAATGCGTTGAAGTGACAGTGGCGTGCAGTTGCTCACGTCCATCTGGTTTGCACGTGCGGTTCGTCCTTGTGCTCCAAACACAGCACCTCCGAGGTATCCACACATACAAGGATGGAACACCAAACGTAGGTGTGCTAGCACCTCATGAATGGCTATGATTTGAAGCATATAGATGGATAAGGGATAGCAGAAAACACAGTGCACGCAGGAACACTATTTACTATGTCTACTGTTCACCTCGCGGCTACTGTAGCACGCGAGTATTGTGGCGGTAGAGGTACTGTAGCACTTATTAGGGTTTGGGCGCCGGCGACAGGTGTCCTCGACCCTAGCCCCTCCCACATATATATAGGCCATACTAATGGGCCGCCATCTCATGGGCCCATCAGTTAACCTAATCCCTCGTGGATCAAACCCATAAGCGAATCCAATCCAATAGTCTCTCGGGCATATATCCAACATATATTTCATAAGCTTTCGATCCATATATAAAACATGGGGTGGTCTCTCGAAGAATGATACAGAATTTGTCCGAAAGTTCAACTGTTCGTCATCCCATCGACTTCAACTTGGGGTGATCCATATAGAATCTGTGCATCAGCCCATCGACTTCAACTTGCTCTGTTTGGGTGTCAAGTGGCCACCACGCCCTAGACCTGTTCTTCAAACCTGAGACCAAGTAATGTATCTCCATTAGGTAGTACACAGTTCTTAAGAGAGCCATGTTCACAATCATTAAGAAAAAGATTCACCTCATGTTGAAGTTGTTTCGCTTTGGCCCGAGTAACTGGTCTCTCATAAGTGTAGTTGTATGGCTGAGGATCTTGTTCAACATTTGTCGATGGAATGTCATGGGAGATGTCCTCATCATCACTCCCTTCATCAAAAAGAGTTGACCTCGACTCTGTTTGTTCATGACCATGGAACGGAGACAAATCCGCAATATTGAAGGTGTCACTCGCTGCATATTCATCTTCATGAAGCTCAATCTTGTAGGCATTGTCATTTATTCTTGCAAAAACATTGAATGGACCATCACCTCTAGGCAGCAACTTGGACTTTCGTTTGTCCGGAAATCTGTCCTTCCTATGATGAACCGAAACAAAGTCACCGGGCTCAAAGATCATCTTCTTGCGGTTCTTGTTTGCCTTTGTAGCATAATAATTTGACTTCTTTTCAATCTCTTACTTGGTCTTCATGTGGATTTTCTTCACATAATTAGCCCTCTGGGAGGCCTCCATATTTGCACGCTCTTGAAGTGGGAGTGGCAACATATCAAATGGTGTTATCGGATTGAAACCATACACAACCTCAAATGGGCACATTTGTGTGGTCAAGTGGACTGCCATATTATATGTAAACTCAACATGCGGAAAGCAATCCTCGCACTCCTTTAGGTTCTTCTTGATCATTGTTCGCAGCAGCATGGAGAGTGTACGGTTCACCACTTCCGTTTGCCCATCAGTTTGTGGGTGACAAGTAGTTGAAACAACAACTTTGTCCCAAGCTTGGCCCACAAGGTCTTCCAAAAATAGCTCATGAACTTCACATCACAGTCTGAAACAATAGTCCTTGGCACGCCATGTAGTCTCACAATTTCCCTGAAAAACAAGTCAGCTTCATGCGACGCATCATCGCTCTTATGACGGGGAATAAAATGTGTCATTTTAGAGAACCTATCCACTACAACAAAAACTGAATCCCTCCCCTTCTTAGTTCTTGGTGATCCTAAAACAAAATCCATGCTTATGTCTTCCCAAGGTGCATTTGGGTGGGGAGTGGGGGTTCAGTTTTGATTTAGCCTTGTGGGGGTTCAGTTTTGATTAGCCTTGTGGCAAGTTGTACATCGCAGCACGAACCTCTCCACGTCACGCCTCATCTTTGGCCAATAAAAGTGATCACTCAGCAGCAAGTAGGTCCTCTCTCTCCCAAAGTGACCCATCAATCCACCCATGTGTGATTCCTGCAACAAGAGCAAACTAATGGACAAATCTGGAACACACAATTTGTTAGCTCGGAACAAGAATCCATCATGCAAATGGTACTTGTCCCACCCCTTTCCTTCTTGACATTTCATGTATGATTCTGCAAAAACAAGGTCAGCAACATATAATTCTTTTGTGCTCTCTAATCCTAGGACCTTGACCTCCAATTCATTAAGCAAAACAATTTTCCGTGAGAAGGCATCGGCAACAAAATTTTCTTTCCCTTTCTTGTACTTAAGAACATAGGGAAAATACTCGATGAACTCAACCCATTTGGTGTTTTGCTTGGCCTTCCAAGTATTTTAAAGCCTCATGATTAGAATGAATGATAAATTCTTTAGGCCAAAGATAATGTTGCTAAGTTTCAAGCACACGAACTAGAGCATACAATTCTTTATCGTAAACAGGATAATTCAGTTGAGCATCACCAAGTTTCTCACTAAAGTATGCTATGGGTTTTCCTTACATCAAAACACCTCATATGTCTATCCCACTAGCATCACATCCTATCTCAAAAGATTTACTAAAATTGGGTAAGGAAAGCAAAGCTGAAGTTCAACAATTCTTTAGCTATTGAAATGCAAATTATTGTGACTTACCCCACACAAATTCAACACCCTTCTTGGTACGAAATTTTTTTCAGGGCCAAGAAAGGAATTGGCATTTGTTTTGGTGTCAAATAAGGAATTTACTCCTCATTTAATGGGGCTGCAATGGTGCTGAAATTCTTCACAAAGCGCCGATAGAAGCCGGCAAGACCATGAAAGCTTCTCACTTGGCTCACATTGACAAGAGTAGACCAATTTTTGATAGCTACAACCTTGGATTCATCCACCTGTACTCCCTGTCCTAAAACAACAAAGCCCAAGAACACAGCCTTGTCATTGCAAAAGGTGCACTTTTCTATGTTAGCATACAATTTTTCAATCCTAACAACCTCCAACACCATTGTGATGTGTTCAACATGTTCTTCCATGGTGCGGCTATATATTAGAATATCATCGAAATAGACCACCACAAATTTTCCAATGAAAGCCCTCAAAACATGATTCATTAAGCACATGAAAGTGCTAGGTGCGTTAGTTAAACCAAATGGCATAACTAACCACTCATACAAACCAAATTTTGTTTTAAACGTAGTTTTCCATTCATCTCCTTCCTCCATTCAAATCTAACGGTAACCACTACGTAGGTCAATTTTAGAGAAAATAACAGCGCCACTAAGTTCATCAAGCATGTCATCAAGCCGAGGAATGGGATGACGATAACATATAGTGATATTGTTGATAGCCCTGCAATCAACACACATTCTCCAAGTACCATCTTTCTTTGGAACAAGAATAACAGGGACAACACAAGGGCTAAGGCCCTATTTGGAACAGCTTAACTTCAGCTTATGGTCAAAATAAGCTAAAACTAGAAGCCAAACGGCATGCTTTTTTGCAACTTTTTTGGCCATGCTTCTCCCCACCGCCTCCATTTGTACTAAAACATAGAAGATGGTTCAGACCCGCTTCTCAAATAAGTGCTATATTCATATTTGTATAGCTTATCTGAGAAGCGCTTCTTACAGCCATTATTCCAAACAGGGCCTAAGACTTTCACACACATACCGTTTGTCAAGTAGTTCTTGCACCTGCCGCTGAATTTCCTTGGTCTCTTGCACCTGTCGTTGAATTTGTGCGATACGGTGGCCGGTTTGGGTGTGAAGCTCCCAGAATGAGATCAATTTGATGTTCTATCCCATGGAGCAGAGGTAGGCCAGCGGGTACCTCCTTTGGAAATACATCTTTTAATGCTTGCAACACATTAGAAACAACACTTGGAAGAGAACTCATGTCGTTAGAAGAAAGAATTGCATCCTTATACAAGAGTCCAAAATGCGTTATGTCGGGATTTTCTCTTATTTCTTTCATATTAGATTTTCTTTTGCATGTTAGCTGCTAGCAACCATACTTTTTATCTCATGCTCTCTTTTTCCACTCATGTTTGGCTTGTGGCACTCACTCATAGATTTTTGGACAGCACTAGTGTTTTTCTTTTCTCTCTCACTCTCACTCATTTTCTTTTGCATGTTAGCTGCTATGATTTGAGTAGGACTCATGGGCAGCAGCTTGACACCTTTCCCTTGCCACTTGAAAGCAAATGTGTTTGCATAATTGTCACACCCCAAAACTTTTAGATTTTGGGTTGTGGTTTGTTAGCATAATTAAAACGAGTATTTTCTGAAATTTCTAAAATTTGTCCAAGGTTAATATAATTATCAGGGAATTTAGTATAGGAAAATTTTGTTTTCTAAATTAAACATAGGTTTAATATTGAGTGCTTTGCATTCATGTCGGTTGCACTTACTGGTTTTATGTGTCTAAAGTTTTCAAAAATGCATTTAGAAGCCTAATGGGAATTTTTCAGAACTTTCTGGGGATTTATTCCTATTTTTCTATAGCTAATTCCAATTTATGGAAGGTGCTAAAATCTTTTTCATGAGCTCCAAATATCTTATTTGGGTTCCTCATGTCCAACTCTATCTCTGGAATTTTTCCTAGGATTTTTAGAATTTTCACAATATTTTTCATGGTTTTAATATCAATTCTGGAATTATCTGAAATTATTTTATAACCAGGAAAATAATTATTCTGAAAATTAAAATCACCCTAAATCTTAATAGACCAGCCTTGGCCCAAATTTGACCCAATTTTAGGCCAAATCCATCCCATCACTTTATTAGGCCAAATTTCAAAGCACATTCGCATTGGAATGGGGCAAACCAACTTTAGTCCCATATTGCTAATGAACCTGGAAGTAAGAGGTTTTCTCTCTATATATACGAACCACCTCTCCTCTGGAAAAGGCACATCATCGACTCATTTACAAGGAGGCCCCTTTGTTTGGGATTCCCTAAGGTAGCCTTCTTCCACCATATCTTCCACTACTGCCCATTCTTCGTCTCGTCGTCGCGCCGCGCCTTCTGTCATTTTTGGCCTCAAGATTTTTAGAAAGACCCTCAGAGAAACTTGTAATTTTCTACCATATTCATTTAGTCTATACTCTTTCGTAGAAAAGCCCCTGCTAGTTTTAAGCGTCGGAAATCTTGTTTAGTCCATAGTTTCCACGTTTTAGATTCGTTTTAATCCGTTTTCATTATGATAGACTCATATCGACATAAATTATGATTAGAAGTATTAGTTAACTTGTCGTAGGATCGAAACCCTCTAATATAAGCTATCACAGGGAGGTGAAGGATAGCAATAAGTCACGACTGAGATTTTCACCCTCAAAAACATATTCTGAAAGGTGCCCTAAATATTGTGTCGTTTCTAGACAGTAGATCCTAAAATCGTGACATTTTTCTAGAAGATATATAATCAAATTATGAAGCTAACCCAATTGGAATCACGTTAATCGGATGTCTAGAACTCGATATATAAAATAAACAACCAGACTATGTCAGATGGTGAGGAGAATTGATCAAGCCCTAATTTTGTGATTAAACAAAGTACGTATGGAATTAAGCAACCAAACTTTTAAGACCTAGTTCTTGATGTCTTAGCAATATTCTAGATGAATTAGACCAACACATCCATCGACAACGAGTCTCAAACCCTCACATCGACAATCTTCACGTGCACCGTTCTCTAGCCCGAACATCCGGCGAGACATCCTTGACAAACAGGACCTCCGTTCCGCCAGAACTTAGTCTCGACCCTTCCACTTAGCACGCTCTTTTAAACCTTTTATTTTGATTGGTGTACTGTTCTTAGTTGTATATTGTTTGCTTGCTTGTTTAGCTGCATGTTGTGCTCGTGTCGTTGATAGTTGCGGTAGAGGAACGTCATCAAGATATTGCAAGAACAAGATTGAAGACTCTGAGTAGCGGTATCTTTGTTGGATAAAGGCAAGTTATAGCATGGACAATCCTTGCTACCTATCCACCTTGTAATCATTTATTTCATACATGCATGTGTCTAAATTGATGTACCTTTAAGGTTGTACCTAGTCTTGATTATCATGTCCCTTGATTACCTCAGGTTTATGCATATGGGTAGAATCTTTGTTATGCGCAGCTACTATCACCAACGTTTAATTGTTAATCTTGACATAATGGTTCACTTTGACATTAATGATAAAACTTTCTTTTTAGCAACTTGGTTTAGGGAACTAGAGCATGTGCTTCGTGCTTTGTTCTAGTGTCTCTCCATAAGGTCCGGTTCTTAAAGCGGCAATCCAGAGCCTGTCGTCACCGCTAGAACTATTATGGCTCTGGTCTTGGTCAAGTAGCATGTACGTCTCTAGATTGTTAGTGGTTACTGGAGTGGCTGACGGCGTTATGGGAAACGTGGGTGAGAGTATGCCTTGATCCACCTAGGACGGGTGATCCGTCGGCTATGCCCCCGTGAGGCACAGTCCCGTGCTGGGAGTCCCTGCGATGGGGAACTCCACATGTTGTGCATTGTTGGGTGTGATGCCCACGCTCTGGACGCCATTGACCGCCCTATGGTGTGACTCCATAGGCATACGTCAATCTCGGTGCCTGGGCCATGCTGCCTATGTTGTACCAAAATCGGCCACTGTCTTGTTAGGGTGTCTTGTGAAAAGCCTCGTAGCGTCCCTATGCGGTCACACCTCGGAAGTGTGATTTGTGAGGTCTGATCCACCTCCGCGTGGTTGGGTTTAAAGTTCATTTGAGCTTTTACGCGACTGGTAGGTAAAGGGCGAAACCTCTGCAGAGTGTAAATCTATCATGATAGCCTTGCTCAGGGTCACGAGCGGCCTGGATCCTTTTTTATTAGAAGATGATGTTTATTTATGTTTAATGTCACTTATACTTTATTAATTGGGTTGCAACTGGGTTTCATTCACTGTAGTAACTTGGATAATTTTAAAATGAACCAACTAAAAATGCTAATACAGTTAAGCCGTGTCTAGCCTTATTTCGAGTCTTCATACACCCGTGCTATACTTGCTAAGTAATTGTTTACTTACACTTGTCATTTATTCCACAAAATCCCGGATGGGTAAACAGATTGGGCTGGGCATGAGTCTGCTGCTGAGTTTCCAGAAGATTTACCGTACTACTGAGCTCTGGTCAACCAGTCGGTGTCCCTGTGGACTTGTGGCTCTACCCGTTGAGAGAGTTAGACTTCCGCTGTGTTTTATTTAGGTAAACTCTGATAGAAACTATTTTATTCGAGCATATGTACTCTGATTTCCATATTTGTAAGTTGTATGTGTTCTGTGCACATCCTGGGCACACATATGGCAGCATTCGGGTTTCTGTGTAAATCCGGGTGTGACAATAACCATCATGTACAACACGCCTATCAAACTGCCACGACCTTCCCAACAGCAAGTGACATACCGTCATGGGCACAACATCACATTCAACGGTGTCGATGTAATCATGTATGAATGTAACTCTCAACATATGTTGCACCTTGACATCTCCACAATCACTGAACCATTGCACATGATAAGGGTGAGGATGCTTTATCATGGTCGTCAATCCCAATTTCTCACACATTTCTTTGCTAGCAAGGTTATGGCAGCTACCACCATCAATTATCAGCTTGACCCATTTATTATTTACCTTAGCCTGGGTCTGAAATATGTTGAATCTTTGTGCATGTTCTACATCTTTGATCTGAACATTTAATGTCACGGTGACAACAATAGTATTACCAGCCTCGAAAGTGTAGTTCTTGCAGCCACCATCGTCAACTTCTTGTGTATCATCCCACTTATCATTTTCAGCAAGTAATTCACACTCATCTTCACTAGCTGAATCGCATTCTCATCCTTCTGTAACAATCACAACTCGATTGTTTGGACAGTCCTTCATGACATGACCTCGGCCCAAGCACTTAAAACATTGAATTCTACTACTCTTGGAGCTTGAACCCATTGTAGTATTGGCCTTTGATGATGTTGGCCTACTAGATTCCTCGATATTTGGGAATGCATTTGACTTTTCAGCAATAGTGGGACGAGAATTGGTGTTGGAGCTTGAACCGGATGAAAATATGCCTCGTCCCAAATCAAACCTTACTATTTTTGGAGCATTTGATGCTGCTCTTGAGCTGAAAGTTGAGGTCTTATTTGGTTTAGCATCATCAAGAAATTGCCTTTCAGCCTCTTGGGATATGTGGACTAGCTCCACCACATTGTTGTAGGTCTGAAATTCCACAACACGTTTGATTGGCTTGTTCAAACCGGAAAGAAAATGTGCCATGGACTGCCCTTCATCCTCATGCACACGAGCTCTAATCATGTCCTGCTCCATCTCCTTGTAGTATTCTTCCATATATTTGCTTCCTTGCCTCAAATTCTGCAGTTTGTCAAAGAGATCACGTTTATAATGTTTTGGAATAAAACGTGCTCTCATTTCACTCTTAATTTCAACTCATTTTGCCACTGGGAACTCACCATTCTCCTCTCTTTGGTTCCGAATTTGCTCCCACCAAATGAGAGCATATCCATCGAAGTCAAGTGCAGCCATATGAACCATCTTTTCCTCGGAATAATTATGCAAACGAAATATTTTATCAACCTTCAACTCCCATGTAAGATATGCATCGGGGTCTGATGTACCTTCAAATTTGGGCATGCTGAATTTCAGCTTTCCGAATTTTTCTTCGTTGGGCCGATCGTTCACATTGCGATTACGTTTATAGTTGTCATTGCGGTGAAACCTGAAAGTATTAGGCTCTGTTGTCTCAGTTACAGTACCATCTCCACGGCCATGACCTCTTCCTCGGCCAAAGGCATCAGCACCTCGTCCTCCTCCACGCCCATGGGTATTCTTTCTTCCTTGTTCTTCTCACTGCAACCGGACTGCATATTCCTCATCGGTCTCATCTAGTTCTTCTTCATGAGCACCTGCAGCACCTGGAGCCTTTAACGCCTTCACAACTTCAGCAACCATGTTTGATTGGACAACAACCATGTTCTCATTGAGTTGTGCATTGAAGTCTTGCACTAGCTTCTGCAGCTGCTCTTGTGTGACATAGCTCGGTTGCTCTCCTTCTCCACCTGCCATGGTTATTGGGCAAAGAGTTAATTCAAGTTATGTGGCTTTGTGGAAAACACTCAATCTCACCTTCTCTTACCACTGAGGTTCTTATGTATCCTTGCTGAATTTGAGAGCTGCACACACACCTCTTGGTGGTAGGAGACACAACAAACGTGATAGATCAAGCGAAATCAAAGTCACAATGCATTCTAAACATAGGCTTGTTTGTGAAGCTTGGAGGGCTATTGATGTGGTATGCAAACTGAAACTTCAAGATATTGTCAAGTTAAGTAAAAATCCAACAAAGATAACAAAGTCGGGTTGTTGAAATTAAAGCCAATGAATATGAGGACAATGTTTAGCAACTCACGCACAAAGATGGGGAAACTTGTTGCAGCCAAAGAAGGGAGCTAAACTGAATTCAACTCAAGAACAAAGCTCAATGCTACACAAGTTATGGAGAGATGCTAGCTGATTGCTCACATAAGTGAAAGGGCTACAAGATTTGCCCCAATAATGACTCTATAAGGAGCTGAAACAATAACAAGCAAACGAAATCAAAGTGGTGATCTCAGCACTTGTTCTTTTTCTTTTGATTCTTTGTTTTTTCACTCTTTTTTTGTTCTTTTTGCTACGGAGATCAGCTCATCATTTTGTATAATAATGAAGTATTGATATTCAAACTTGCCTTCAGATTCAACAAAGTGCAAAGCCCTTAAGCAACAACCTACAACTAGGTTCAATAGGTTCAAAGTTTTCATAAAGCATGGCCTGGTTCACTAATGATTTAACTAGAATCCACTCAGGTCTTGAACAAAGAGAAATTGGATTGACACGGTTTCAGCAATCTAAAATTTCAAGAACAGTGGTAACTGAATCTTTTCATGTATAAATCAGTAAATACATTTATGATTCACGACTCAAGCATATAATATTATGATAATTCTTGCAATAATCTTTCCAACGAGCTCAAGAACACCCAAAACGGATTTTAGATGCAAAAGATATGCATGTTTTGGTGTATCGTGTTCAAATTTCACATCTGACCGCGAAAATGTTTCGAGATGAAAATGGACATGAAAAAGAACAAAAGAACATGGGTAAAACACAAATCTTGATGGGGAACAAATGCGGAAAACAAATCAAAGGTGGAATGTGAAGGAAAACACAAAGATTCAGCAACCAAACTCGATCTATTGGACTAGAACTTAACTAAACTCACCGAAATTTCAGATCGGGTTGTGGAAAGTATAATTTTTTGGTATTTTAAGTTTAGGGTAGTAAACAAGAGGGGGTAACTAGGGGATAAAGATCCTACCGAGGAAACCGTAGCTCTGAATACCAAGATGATGCGGGGGCTTGCCCGATCTTCTCGTCATAGGATCTGGGGATAAGTTGACCCATGCAACCGGACGAACCGATGGCACCAACAGCTGCTCGAACAACCACATGTGACAAATGATTTCGCCCAACCACACGCTTAGGTTGATGCCTAACCTGAACCACACAAGGTAGAGGAAACACAAGAACAAATAGTAGAGAAAACCCCCAATCCTCAAAGGGGGCAGCAATGGCACAACCCTAAGGACAAGAGCACTTGGCTTCTCTATTTTTCTGAGTTCAATTCGTGGTTAGGGTTTCCACCAGTAGTACAAAGGTTATTTATACTAGGAACAACCCTCCTAGTTGGGCTGGGGGCCTTCCAAGCAAGTCCAGTCCAAAAACTCGTGGCCCTGGAGCAGTCTTCAGTTAAATGGCCATAACTATATCCATAGAGCTCAAATGGATGTGTCGTTTGTTGCATTTGAAAGTAGACTTCATAATCTTTCCATCCATATATAACACATAGGGTGGTATCTCCAAGAATGAAACAGAATTCGTCCGAAAGTTGAAGGACAGAATCTGTGCATCAGCCCATCGACTTCAACTTGCTCTGTTTGGGCGTCAAGTGGCCACCACGCCCTAGACCTGTGCTTCACACCTAAGAACAAGTAATGTACCTCCATTAGGTAGTACACAATTCTTAAGAGAGCCATGTTCACAATCATTAAGGAAAAGATTCACCTCATGTTGAAGTTGTTTCGCTTTGGCCCAAGTAACTGGTCTCTCATAAGTGTAGTTCTGAGGCTGAGGATCTTGTTCAACATTTGTTGATGGAATTTCATGGGAGATGTCCTCATCGATAGTTCTCAACAAGACTTAATTAGAAGATCAAATGGTAGTTACTATTCAAATGGGCCTCTCTTCGAGGACCTGTATATATCTGTAAATTTTCCCTCCATGAATACAACCATTCCATTCTTGTCGATGATTTATATCGAGCACGTCTATCTGGGGGTACACCAGAGAGTAGATTAGTGGGTCTCGCTGAGTTCTAGGAACGACAGTGCATGAACAACACAAAGATTTAGACAGGTTCAGGCCACGAGTAGCGTAATACCCTACGTCATGTGTGCTTGATTGTATTGCACGTGAGTTGAGTTGTATGGTTTTGCCTGTAGGCTTTTGCCGAGCTAGGGACCCCTGCCATCCTTTATATATCCCAGAGGGCAAGGTTACATGGCAAGTATTCTAGTCGGTTACAATATGGGAGTCCTAGTAGGAATACACGAGTAGTTCTACTTGGAATATGAGTTCTTCGAGTAGTTCTACTAGGACTCGGTCTTCTATCTTGAGGGTAGCCGGGGATGTATATCTGACAAGCCCCCGAGCATCTTGCACCTTTGTTTCAAGTCTTGAATCTGTTTTAACATCTTCGAGTAGTTGGAGCTAAGTCCAAGACGCTCAAGCATTCTCTGTAGAGTAGTTTACATTGGAGTGCATCTTTAGATGCACCCAATGGGTGTAGCCCCCGAGCCTCTGACTACTTTTTAAGTAATCGGAGGTTCAAAAGCAGTCTTCTATCTTCATCTTGAGTAGTTCAATGGCGTGCACCGAGTAGGTGCACCCATTGGGTGTAGCCCCCGAGCTTCGAGTAGTTCTGTTGAAACTAGTCGAAGATCCTGTAGGAGAGACCGCGCGAGGGTTTGTAACCCGTTAGCAAGAAATCTTGAATCTGTGGATATAGCCTCCGAGAGCCCTACGTAGTTCGATGCACCAAGTCCGCGAGCTAGTGCCCTGCGTAACTCGATTTACCAAATACGCGGGCTAACGTGGCATGCTCCATAGGCGGCGATAGTATGGCCCTCGAGAACTTTTGTTGTCGAGTGAATTACTCTTTTAGAGTAGTCGGCTCATGACCAAGCGTGTTTTTTAAACAAACTAATAAAATTATTACAAAGAAAATAATTATTAAATAAGACTTAGCTTGATTCACGGACGATTGTCGATGAAGCCATGGCGGTCGGTAATGGAGCCGCGACGGTTGTTGTTGAAGTCGACTAGTCGGAGTCGGATCCGACTAGTTGTTGATGGCGCGGTAGCCGATCTCGACTAATTTATAGTCGAAACGAGTAGTCAAAGTAGTCGTACGGTGAGTCGACACAGCCGATCTCGACTAGTTTTAACTAGTTTTAACTAGTCGAGACGCGTAGTCGAAATAGTCGAGACGAGTGGTCGAAGTAGTCGTACGACAAGTCGATGCAGCCGGACGTCGATGTAGTCGTACTCGCTGAAGTCGTTGTCGATGAGGCCGACTAGTCGGAGTTGGTTCCGACTAGTTGTTGATGGCGTGGTAGCCATTCTCGACTAGTTGAGTAGTCGAAGTAGTCGTCATGCGCGAGTCGATGCAGCCGATCTCGACTAGTTTTAACTAGTCGAGACGAGTAGTCGAAGTAGTCGTTGGCGGGTTGATGCCGCCAGCCATCGATGTAGTCATACTCACGTACAACTTCCCGTGTGCAGCAAGCGGAGGTTTGGAGGTCTTCTTGTGCATCTCCGTGTGCGTGTAGCAGAACTCCAATAATTTTTGCTTCACGAGAAACATGATGATGACAGCCGCGACCTTGGTCTCGTTTATTGTTGTCAGACAACTCCTCTTTTATTTAATCGTAGCAGCATCCAGAACGGACACAAGGCTAGCAGCAGGTTGTCAAGATCGATCTGCTCGATGCCGACGGGATGGTGTTCTGAACTCCGCTTCGGACTCGATTACCGAATTCAATTCCTTGTTCGGTTCTGACTCGATGCCTCAGCAAAAAAAAACAACCAGCACTTCTAATATCGATAGAACTCATCGAGCAGCACAAACACTGAATCCTTTTATCTCGCCGAGTAGATTGATTTTGATGATGATGATAGGTCCATCAAGTTCATGCAATGATCCTACGATCTGCCCCACGGTGGGCGCCAAGTGTCGATGATTTATATCGAGCACGTCTATCTGGAGTACCCAGAGAGTAGATTAGTGGATCTCGCCGAGTTCTAGGAATGATAGTGCACGAACAACATAAAGATTTAGACAGGTTCGGGCCGCGAGTAGCGTAATACCCTACTTCCTGTATGCTTGATTGTATTGCACGGGAGTTGAGTTGTATGGTTTTGCCTGTAGGCTTCTGCCGAGCTAGGGACCCCTGGCCTCCTTTATATATCCCATGGGGCAAGGTTACATGGCAAGTATCCTAGTCGGTTACAATATGGGAGTCCTAGTAGGAATACACGAGTAGTTCTACTTGGAATAGGAGTTCTCCGAGTAGTTCTACTAGGACTCGGTCTTCTATCTTGAGGGTACCCGGGGATGTATATCCGACAATTCTCTCCATTCCATTTACATTTGATTCTCAATACATTATGAGTCACTTTGTTCTACATTGAGCACAGGTACAGGAAAGGGGGGGCCACAAGGCCTCATACACACAAGTAAGACATGTATCTACTGTTCATTGAACATGAAAATTCCTTTTTGGTTCTTCCACTTGCAAACCACCATGACAAGCTTGTATGTACTCCTCCATCATGTTTTCCATGAGTGCCTTCTGTTCTTCATTAAGGTCCTCCATGGTGGCGTTGATAACATTGTCGCCATGCAACTCACAGGTCTTCCCACTGTCGGTGTTCTTGGTCATGATGTCCCACCGGGTGTGCCAAAAATGTGTTGACGCAAAAAGTCGGTGTTGACAGTTCACGTAATCAACACACGATCGGCCTCGGAGATTTGCTTCACTACAAAGATGAACCGGTAATCCTGAGGTTCAGAGCATGCTAGAAAATTTGACCTATAATTGACAAGGGATAAAATCATGTAAAATTCACAGATCGGCTATGATTCTGAACTGCCCTTCTATAGATTTGATCGGCTAAAATCAGCCGATAATGGTTTAAAGTCCAAATCCAATCTCAGATCGGCTGTACGCTTAAAAGCTTGAGAGCCGATAAGAAACTCAAAGACGGACCGGATTAATTGAGATATAAAACTAAAACTTAATAGAATTAAACAAATAATCTATTAAGATTTCAGCCAATATCGATAATTTGAACGTAAACGCGAAACATAATAAAATGACCTAAATCGACAACTCTGATTAGTTAAACAAGAACATTCGATAAATTGATGTAACTATTAGATCAAGATAAAAACGATACGCATAAACCTAAATCTAACAGATACGATAACTTTTAGGAGATCTAGACGAAACCACAGCGATACGCCGGGGTAGTTAAAGACTAGAGAACACCAGATAAAAAGCGGAACTTACAAACAAGCCAGAGATCAAGATGATGCAACCCTGTGAAACTTGGAAGAACTGGTTGAATCTACTGAAAACTAGGGTTGAAAATAAATTGCAATGCGAAGTAAGAACTTGTTGATTGATTGGTGTGTACAAACTTTCTAGTAGCCACCAGGCCTGCTACCAGGCCACTATTTATAGTTTAAATGACAAACTCTATGTCAATCATGACTTACAAATAAAACTTTCCTAATACAAAATATTCCTGAAAGGAGACGAACTCAATGTGGCCCCACTGCCACGTGAGTTGACCAAGTCTTTGTTCAGTCAACCGCATCGGCTTCATCGGCTTCTGATCACATCGGCTTCAGCCACTTTAGGTTTGATTATATCAGCTCTTGACCATGCCGACTCCATCCACTTTGCCATTCAGACTTCATCGGCTCTGGTCACATACCTCGATCGGCTCTGACCTTATCGGCTCGAGCCAACTCCATCGGCTTTTGACGATATTGACTCCATTGGCGCTAAGCACATCGGCTTTGTCATTCCATCTTTTTATCGGCTGCTCCCTTAGCCTCGACGCCAAGCGTTGGCTTTTATTAGTCAAGCTTCTTTGATAATATCTTTGACCACCGGTGTAAAAAAAATGGTGTCAACATTCCCAAACCTTCAGATTTTGTGTTCACCGCATATGCAATAATTAATCTAAGATCCTCTTATCTTAAGATCAAGTTTGAACCTCTATAATTTATTGAATGCATTCAATGTGATATTTGTGATTCTATTCATCCATTAACTTGACTATTCAGGTACTTCTTAGTACTTATTGATGCATCTACTAGATGGTCCCATGTGTGTTTATTATCCATAAGAAACCATGCTTTTGCAAGGTTTATTGCTCAAATTATCAAGTTAAGAGCAAATTATCTGAAAAATCCAATAAAATCCATCAGAATGGACAATGCCGCTGAGTTTTCCTGAAAACTTTCAATGACTATTACATATGGTTTTAGGCATTAATGTGGAACATTTTGTACCTTATGTACATGCACAAAATGGATTAGCCAAATCTCTTACCAAGAGAATAAAATTAATTCCTAGACCATTACTATAGAATTGCAAATTACCAACATCACGTTGGATTCACGTGGTCTTACACGCTGCTGACTTGATTCAAATCAGACCTACTGCATATCACACGACTGTCACACCTTAAAATTTCTGAATTATAGGATGTGAATAAAAGTCTAATTAATATAATATTTTTTCAAGTTTCTAAAAATATTCCAAGCTTTATATAATTTACAGGGAATTTAGTTTAGAAAAATTTTGTTTTCCAAATTAAATTTAAATAAATATAGTTAATGACAATGTGTGCAAGTTTTCAAAAATTTTGTTTAGAAGCCTAATGGGTATTTTCTAGATTTTTCTAAAAATTATTCCTATTTCCCAATCGCAAATTCCAATTTTTGGAAGGTGCTAACAATTTTTTCATGAGCTCCAAATACATTATTTGGGTTCCTCATGTCCAAATCTATCTCTAGAATTTTTCCTGAGATTTTTGGAATTTTTGGGACTTTTTGTGGCTTAAATGATTTATCTAGAATATTCTGGATTAATCTTTGCACAGGAAAATAATATTCTGGAAATAAAAAAAGAAAACCCTAAATCTCACCAAGCCCAGTCCAAACACCACCCCGCTTTCGGCCTGCTCTCTCCACTCCCTCCACTAATGGGCCACATCTATGGGCGCAATCGGCCCAAGATGGCCCAGCTCGCGAGCGCTGTCGAGCTCTCCCGACCCGACCCGCCAGGCGTTGTGCGTCGCCGCCGGACCTCGGGGTGCACGCTGTTTGCACTTCTTACGATCCAATATCAGGATTGTGAATCCAGTACTGGGGTAAGGAGTGTTTCAGTGGTGTTTCTTATGGCTCAGTAAAATATATAAATATTCTGCAAGCGCACAGAATTACCGCCGTAGCACTTCCCCAGGGAGTAATCCGAGGTATCGTAATTTATATTTCCACAGGGAAGCTTTGGCAAGATTACTAGCAAACAGATATTCGAGACTATTAGAGAAGGGTACACTACTAGCCAGACAGGGGATAAATGGTATTGGATAGGAGTGGTTATACCGTGACACACAGGTCAAGGGTGGCTCAGATAGGAAAGAGAAGGAATAGATAGTTGGGAGGACAACGAGGAGAGATAGAGGAATCCTGGGTTCTTTATCTACCTATGTCACTCGAGCTTAGAGATATAGTGGCTGAAGAGCCAGTACTCAGAAATCAGGGTTAACTCTAATGTCTTAGCATCGGGACAATAGAACCTATGACACGCAGAAAGCGATGAGAAGGGGTGCCACCAATCCTACACTCTGGGATTCTGCAGGCCACGACGAACGTGATGAACTACGTAGGCCGTATAGGGCTGTCACCACATCACCTCCGTAATTGTGGGGACAAACTAAGGCCACTGGCTAGTCTGGGAACCACTCCCACACTAGTCAACAACAACAACTTACTGCGCTAGCAAGAGCAAGCAACCTTGTCAATACCCTAGTGACAATTCACCACAAGTATTGAGCTTGATCGAAGAACCAGCTAAGACAAAGACTTAATCAATATCTAGAAGCACTAGAGCTACAATTAACTTTAGTCTAAACACGATATAGATGCAACTAGAATAAAGTAGAAGCAAGCTATAAATGAAAGGGCAAAGTGATAAAGATAACTATATTGATAACTCAAAGGCTTACAAAAGGAAAAGGAAAAGATACAAGAGCTTATACCAGACCTTCTGAAGATGACTCTGGAACCTCCGAGGCACAACTCGAGTCAACTCTAACTCCCAACTAAACTATCCTAACTCTACTAGAAAGAAGTGGAATGAGAGCTCCTTGGCTTAAGTGTGTGTGTGTTACAAGTGAAATGCCACTGTATTTATAGGTGAACTAGGACGGTGGAGAGGAGTGGCGGCCAAGGGAACCAGGGGGTACCCCGTGGTTATTTGGGCGAATTGCCCGGGTTTGGGTGAATCCTAGGATTCGGCCGAACCCATGGATGCACCGCCATTTGCTCCCACGGCCTGGATTTGCCCCCCTTGGTCGGTTCTGGTGCTGGGTTCGGTTCGGGCGAATTGGGAGATTCGGTCGTACCGGGCCTGGCCCGTGGCCGTCCTCCCCAGCACCGCCTTTGGTCTTGGACCCCCCTGAGCTGGCTTCTGGTGATGGTCTTCGTGTTGATCTGGCCCAGGATGAGGTGGCAGTCACCCACATGTCATGCATCGTCATCTGCTTGGTCATTGTTGATGTGGACGACTCCCGATGTTGTGCAGGCTACGTGGGGTAACCAGCCGAACGGAGTCGTTCAGCCGAATCGGTCAATTCCAACCCCTATAGCATGTATTTCTCGTTGTTGTACCTGCACAAGTGTAACTCACCAAAACTTGTGGAACTCTGTCAGAAATAAACCTAAGTACATGGAATGTCACATATATCCTCTTTTATTCCCTAGTATTGGTGGTTGAAAACGTGTCGTAACGACCGCCAACAAGCTCCCCAAAGCTTAGACCTTTGCGCATCCTCGAGCAAAGATAAAGACTTAGGCTCGGTGGATCAGGAGTTGCTACAATGTCAATTTTCTTGTAGGTAACTTTATAAACAACTAGTACTCGAAAATACTCGAATCATTAGCAAAGTTTAACTCACCATTTTACCTATGGGGCTTATAGCAATCTCCTTGTTTTAGGCAGTTGAAAGGTTGAATAGCTTAACTCAGTTTTTTATTCCACTCCTACTCTTTTCAGGGTCCCATCTCGGAGTTTCCATAATATTCAAAAATTTAAATTTGTTCCTCAATTGGTACACTCGATCGCTCAAGTGGTGTTTGTATCCTCACCAAAGGCTTGTGCCTTCTTTCATCCTAAAATCTAACAAAGCTTTTTGTGTGGCTCCGGGACAAAGGATGAAGGCCTACTTGCATCTTATATTTTGCTAAGTCAAAGACCGGATCTTTGGGGAACCAAATCATACCTTTAGATCGAGAAGTGCAAGTGTGTGGAATATGTGGAGTGGAATGTGGAATGTGATGGAACTCCTTGGGATGATTCCTCCTCCCCTTGACTTATTTTCGAGACCATGGGCTATCTATTTTTTTGCTCATATTTTTGCCATGCCATTTGGCATGCTTTTCTTATTTCTTATTTTTGCCATGCTCTTTGGCATGCTTTTCTTTTTTCTCTTTCTTTTTGTCATGCTCTTTGGCATGCTTTTCTTTTTGCATAGCCCATGTCTCTATTCAAGGATATTTGGAGAGGAGATCATAGAACATGGAGTATTTATTTTGTGGATGGATGATGGCAATATTTGCTAACTCCCAGTGTAGGAATTGCAAGTGAGTGTGGTGTGTACGTGAATCTCGATCTTAGAAGCATAAAGATTTCACCCAAAGGTCACAACAATTTAACAAAGCTCACTAAGACAACACGCAGCATATGAGTAGAAATTTTTGACTAAGCTTAGCATATGGCTTTCGTAGGTATTTTTGACCAATGAGGAACTTTATTTTATTTTTGAAAGCAAAAGACATCCAAGATATTCACCATACTAAGAGGAAAGGCAAGAACTCAACCAAATCTCACTATATCATTCCTCACAACAATTGAGACTTGGAATAAAGCATGTGCTCCCACGAGGTTTTCAGGTTCATTTTACTCATGCCAAATAACTCAGGTACTATAAAGCGACTAGTTGAAAACAAGGCACTTGCAAAATTGATGACAGAGCAACTATTCATCATTTCCAAGGTGAGAGGCATATGGTTCATTCCATGCATAGTTGGGAGTTATTTTATTCAAGGGAAATATTTTTGGTGTTTTCATTTTAAGGTGGAAATAAAATGGAAAGGGAAATGACAAATGCAAGATCAAAGTGCTGAAGGGACATCGAACATACCTGATGGGGGTTCTCCCCCAAGCTTGGATTCTTCACTGGTAGGGTCGAAACTTCGAAAAGTATTCTAACATTTGATCTGTCTGCTGCTGGACGTCGTACCATAGAGAGTTCAACACGCCGCTATTCTCTTGGTGATACTGAGAATGGCGTGCCAGGGTGTCTTCAATGCTCTGTGTACGGTCGTCGAGGAGGTCGACTCGGTCAGAGATGTAAGACAACTCTCGACCGATGTCGTAGCCACTGGGTGCAGCGAATCGTGCGGACTGAGAGTGCCCAGGGAAGTATGGTCACGAGGCACTGTCATACCCTCCTATGTACCATCCCTGGGAGTACTCTGAGTCCGTACTCGGAGAATAGTCCCAGTAGCCTGAGGCGAAGTAGTCCGGGTCTTGGGGCTGTCTAGAACCTCCTCCTCCAGACGTCCCAGAACCTCCGTATGCATCATAAGCTGTCTTGAATGCAGACGTGTGTCAATGTGGCTTCGTCGGTGAAGTTTCTGGTTCTTGAGCGGTGAAAAGCCCGGCGTCACGCCTGGCTTGCCCCGGGTAAATGGCCCCTCTCCTGCAACACTGTGCCGAGCCGGCTCTCTCCGAGGAGGAGAGTCATCCGCCTCGGTACTCAACCGGAGTGTTAATTTCTTAGCGGTATACAACCTCAGTCCTGCACAAGGCAAGGGCACCTCGGTTGTATAACCGTGATAGATCATAACCGTCGTATCACATGACCTTGCACAAAGTGCTCAGCATCCACGACGGGTCGCGCTGTCTCTAAGTACGCAAGTTGGGTGCCCTCTAGAACGCCCAACTGGTTAGCACGGCGAGTGACTAGAGAAGTCACCGCCACACTACCCACGCGAGAGTGATGAGACATCCAATGGGCAACCAAATCTTTTACTGGAGAAACAACAACTCATTTAACCATGGTGTATAAGAACCGCAACTCGACTACATTGACGGGACATAATTCAGAACGTGGAAACACCATCATAGCCATCCACCAATGCATGAAACGCAAGGTGGGGTTATGAATATTGTTAGTGCGTGGTGCAGAACAATTGGTGCTTCCCGAAATCTTTTTCCAGAACCCGTCCTGACTGAAACTTTTCAAAGTTTTGGCAGGCTCCAAAGAACAATGACTAGCAAAACCCAGATCCGTACTCAAATCCCTCCAAGAGTAGGAATACTCTTGGTTGAAAAATCGAAAGCGAACACCCTCCCGTCCAGATGTGAGAGTCGAAAGAAATTCGAGGGTGAGGAGATACGAACCTTGTTCGTCGACACGCCAGAAATTGCCCCAGCCAACGGATTCGAAGACTTCTGGAAAGTCTTCATCCATGCCAGTTCTTGCGAGCAGGTCCTGCACGTAGACACGGGTATGCTCAAACTCCTTCAGGCGTAGCATGTTGAAGATGTTCTGCTCTCAGTCCGTCCGGAGAATGATGTCACTCTTGTTCAGGAGCTGCCGGGTTGGGTGCGAGGCAAAGCCTCTCCCCAAGTCGGCTGCCCCTGACTCATCCACCTCCATCCAGTTTGAACCGTGGGACGGGGCTGGGGAGCTCCCAGCATTGTCTGAGCGTTTGCTCAGCCGGGCAGAGCGACGGAACGCTGAGATGAGCTTCGACATGCTTCCTGCAAAAGGTTAGCGCAATGACTACCCAAAGGACTGAATATATGGGGTTAACACAAGTAAATCAAGTCAGTCGTTCGAGAGAGTTAGTCGTTCTTGAAGGGATGAAAACCTCCACAAAAGATTAGTTGTTCTTGTGGGTGTCGGAAACCACCACAAACACGTTCAAGTTTCAGCACAAAGATCGAACAAAGGCAGAATATTTTTTGGGATTTTTTTCAGCAATGCAAGTGAACCAACTTGAGCAAGAACTAAAGAAGAACTTGAGCAAGAACTTGAGCAAGGAACTTGAGAGAGAGAGAGAGAGAGAGCTTCTGGTGGAAATTTTTCAGTGTGTGAAGGTGGAATGAAGAAGCTAGCAAGCAAGGGGTGGTATTTATAGGCAAGGGAGAGAGTTGGGGCTCATTCGGCCGAATTGCCTGTTCGTTCGAACCAGGCCAATTCGACCAAATGCCCCATGTGGGTGCTCTCTTTCTTTCCTCCCACCAGCACTAAAAATTTGCCTAGGTCCAACATTAGGGCATGGGCACTTTGGTGGTTTTTGGTAGGTGAGATGTAAAATTGACATGACCAAAGTGGAAGTTAGTGGAGTCACCCCCATGCTGCCATGTTTTGTGATAATTGGTGAGTGTGCATCCATGTTGAGTGGGGTAGACATGTTTTGTGCTGGTTGGTGATGATGGTAAATAAATGGAGATGTTCTAGAAGGTGTAAAAGTGATGAGAATTACATTTTACACCCACTGTAAATAAATTTCAGCACGTTATCCATTTATTTTTACCATGCTTGCAATTTTTTTCTACTCTCTTTCAAATTAATTACACAAGTGATTCATTTATTTTGGAAAGGGAAACATGCAAATGCAATTATGGAAAATAAAATTTTGGAAGGGAAACATGAGATACATACCGGTCTTCCTTGCGGCGAGAGGTCGTGCTTAAAGTCCGTGAGCGGGACTCCTCCTGTCTTCAGTTGATTTTGTCATTGTCCGATGCCGGAGTGAGTGGTTTGGGCGATGCAACCTTCTTCCGCCACATCTTATTAGTCTTCTTCTGTGTCGGTGGCGGTGGGATCGGTTCCTCTGGAGAATTCCAGAGGGCTTGGTCTTCTTCATATTTCTTTATGAGAAGATCCATCTCTTCTGCTTGCATTGGTCCTATCGGCTCATTCCGTTTGAACTGCTCGCCACCGAGTATTTCCAGCTCTCCATTGATGAGTGCCTTCAGGAAACACTTAGCGCTCTTCTGCTCCGGTGTGAGAGGCTTTGTCTTCTTCTCTTCCCGTGGTTGAAACTTGAAGTATATCAATCTTCCGTCGATACGGAACAAGATTTCTCTCGCATCCATATCAATTCTAGCCCGGGCGGTGTTCAAGAATGGCTGGCCCAACACAAGGGGAAACGAATAATCGTTCCCCATGTCAAGGATGACAAAGTCCGTAGGGACATAACGTCCCCAAACGCGGACCGGTACATTCTCGATCATCCCCTCAGGGTAGCGGATCGTTGAGTCCGCAAGTTGTACCTGGGCATTTGTAGATGACAAAGTAGGGTAGCGTAATTTCTTAAATAATACCTTGGACATGATGTTTATGCTGGCCCCCAGATCATAGAGAGCATCATCAAAGCGACGATTCCGGGATCTTCCTTCCTCTCCGGAGAGGTCTTTGTGATAGCTCTCTTAGCAGCTCTTGGTAGATAGGTCCATCTTGGTATTTGTACTTGGATGTGCGCGATCTTACTTGCATGATTGTTGGCACTCCTTACGGCCTACAGATAAATCTGCAAGCGGACGGATACCGATGTAGCTTTCACCCGGGAGTATTCCAAGGTATCGATTTCCACGGAGAACGAGAAGTGGACTGATTCTAAACTAAGTTTTCCTAGGTAGATGGAATGGAGTGAATGGTATGGATGAGGTGGATGACAATAACAAAGAGAAGAGGAGTGATAGAAGGGTAGATAGGGTACCAGTCTGATAGAGGTATTCTACTGATTGATTGATCGAGCAGATCAGAGGGTACAGATAGATACTTGCTTCGGGACAAGGGAACCGGTGGACACACAGAAAGGGATGAGAAGGGGTGCCACTATTTCCCAACTGGGGGATCCTACGGACCGGAACTAACGTGATGGGCTACAAAGACCGGAAGGGCTGTCACCACCTTACGGCTACCACCTCCGTTGCGACGGGAATAAACTAAGTTAGTCTCAAGTATAGGCACCACGCCTACACTAGTCAACTAATACTTATCTCCTATAGAAAGATAAGCACCCAAGCTAAGCAACCAGTATACAGTTATACCAATCAACTAAGCATTGAACGAAGAACCAGCAAACATATAAAAGTAAGAACTGAATGCTCAATTAATCAGAGAGAGATATAAGGGTTACCAGACACGACCCGGATGTTACTCGAAGTGAAGTCGCATCCATAGAGGTACAGCGGGAAGAGGGGCCGACACTTCGGCTCCTCTCCTGGACGCTCACCTCTCCTCTCTCCCTATCTCTACTGATACAAGTGGAGAACTAACAGTGCTTCGCCTGCACTCTACTCTTGTGTTGTGTGTTTTGCAGGTGAAACCGGGCCTCTATTTATAGTAGGGAAGGACGGTGGAGGCAGAGTAGCAGCCAAGGCAGCTGGGAGGCGGTGCCGGGCCGTTCGGGCGAAATCCCCGGTTCGGCCGAACTGCCCAGTTCGCCCGAACCGGTGGATCCACCGCCTCAGCAGCCAAAGGCCAGGATCGCACCCTGGAGGCGGTTCTGCCTTCGGCCGAACGGTCCACTTCGGCCGAAGTGGGCCCGGCCCAGTATTGCACCACCTCTGCTTGGCACACGTGCTAGTCCAGCTCCTGAGGTCGGTTGGCAGGTCGGTTCGCGTCTTGGGCTGGCCTGGCGGGCCTCCGGTGGACTCGTGGGCTCCGTCAGGTTGGATATGGACCACCGGTCTTCTGGATATGGGTTGAGCCGGCCCAGAGTGGCGTGGTCGTGATCCACAAGTCTTGCCCAGCTAGGGGGGCAACCGGCCGAACGGAGTCGTTCGGCCGAAACGGTCATTTCTGACCCTTATAGCACGTGTTTCTCCATTTTGTACCTGGAGAGAGGACAATCACCAAAACTTGTGGAAATAGTCAGTGATAAGCCCTATAGCTATGATGTGTGTCCCCATTGTGTTTGTTTTATACTCGGTTGGAGGTCGGAAATCGGTCTGTAACGACCGCCAACAAGCTCCCCCAAACTTAGATCTTTGCTCGTCCCGAGTAAAGAAATTAAAACATGAGCAAGACTAAAGTAAGGGTTCTTTTATAATCATGAATACTTGCATATTTAGTATTTCAAACCTTTCTCATACCTGTGAATTTGTAGTGGCTACTTCCCGGATCTTGGGTGGTTGATGAATGGAACGGCTCTTACAACAAAGTCCTCTTGCTCACCCTGCATTCGGGGTTTTCTGGTTTTCGCAATTAAATGGCTCGTCTCCCTTCATCCCTGACACTCAGCTCTCTGGAGCTCTCTCTCCTTTCACTCATTCTCTTTTGTATTTCTCTTTGTCTTTTGGTGGTGGCCTTGTCATGTCGAGTATTTCGGTCAAGCCAAAGATTGGCTCCTGGAGCTTCTCATCACTGCCCTTGGTCATGTTGCAAGTTAACGATAGAGAGCTTATGTTGTTCCTCAGCCTTTTTGACCCCCTTTTTTTTCTTTTCTTTTCCCTTTTTGGGACTTTTTTTTTCTTTTCTTTGGACTTTCATGAGTCCTTTATTTCTCTCTTTTTTTAGGGTATCATCAAGGCATGAGGGCTTCCACTACACTCTGATGATAGATTTGCTTGCAACAGACCTCAGACAATGTGATCCATTCCAAAAACACAACTTTCAACAAGACTTCATACAGAATATGACAGGTTTCAGGAGTAAACTCTCAAGCATATGTGGTATTTGTGGACAAGATGAAGGGAAAGAGCAGGATTTTCAATTTTTCACAAATTAAATCCTCCCGAATGTTGGTGTGAACAAGTGGTTCATTTTATCGAGTCATATCACAAACATCAACAACTTATATCAGGGGGGTCCTATCATGATGAATTTTTCACAAGTACTAGATACTGAGTTTGAAATAAACAACAGGCAGCAATCATGATATAAAAGAGAGACCGAGTTCGTTTCGTTTATGTGAGGCATGCATTTTCAATTTTTCAAAACGAGACAACACAGGAAAGTAAACAGGGGGGAAGAAGGTGCAAACCCACGTGCAGGTGCGCGAGAGGGGGCAGCTGGGCTGGTTCGGCCGAACCGGTCAGTTCGCCCGAACTGCCTGGTTCGGCCAAACTGGCCCCCGGGACTCGGTCCGTCGTGCCATGCGTTCCTGTGTTGTTCCTATACTCTTGCAACTCTCTGTTAGACAGGACATTCTCCGGTCGGCCCAAATGCACAGACCGGAGCGACAATTTTATCTTCTTTTTTGCAAACAATTCAAACTTTATTTATTCAATGAACTAAGATTGGAAACAAATATTTGGAAGGGAAATTTCAGAGCACCCTAAACATTGATCTAAATAAATAAATGAATCAAGCAACTAGCAAACCAAACTAAACTAACGGTGCTCTATCTAAAAACGGGACGACCACGGGACACTATTCTGAAGGCGGTCCATAGAGATCTTCGTGCCCCGTGGCCTTGAAGAGCCTCTTGAGCTTTGCGCACAGGGCCTTGCGGAGGAGTTCCATCTTGTCCCCCCATTCCATACGTGCGAGCTCGCCCTCCGCCACCTTCTCGTCCAGGTGGTTGATCTTCTGCTTTGCCAGTGCCAGTTCCTCCTTCAGGCTCTCCACGGTGGGCGGCTTCTCTTCCTCTTCTTCATTGTCCTCCTCATCGGAGAACTCCATGTCCCCGGGCAGCCCTTTGATGGATGGGGGCTGCCTGTGGCGCCGGACTCTGGGGTGGCGCCGTGGTGGAGAGGACTGGGATGAGTTTGCCAGCCCCAGCTCGTTCCAGTTGAGCGGCGGGACGAGGACTTTTCCGTACCCTCCTCCCGGGATGCGTTCCCCCTTGATGACGAAACGCGGTGGGCTTTCCGGCGTGTAGTCTGGCTCCTCTCCGGCCTTCTCCTTGGGCAGCAACAACGCCAGATCCGACACCCTCGAGGAGGATATTGACCTCGGGCGTAGCTGCCCTTCGTTCGGCCTTGGTGATGGCGAACGAGGCGGTTTCTTGATCCCTTTTAGTGGGGCGAGGAGCTCGTTGAGTGCTGAGCGGTGAGGGGAGTTGCCGTGCCTCACCGAGCTATGTCCCGGCGTCCTCCCCCGGTGCACGTCTCCCGCTGCGTCGACGTCGGAGATGCGGAAGGCGTGCTCCTGCCGGGAGGAGTTGGCGTTCCGGCTACTGCTGCTCGAGCCCTGGGCCTGTGATGTACCCTTGGAGGAAAAGGAGGCCATGGTGGCTGTGTTCTATGGGATGGAGTTGGCTTAGATGAGATGGGAAACGACGACAGAGAGTCTCTGTTTTTATCGGGGATTTCAGATTGGAAAAACAGAGTTTCCCGACGATTCCCTCGCGACTCTCGGGATATTTTTAACTGCAGATGTATCTGGGCGAGCATATCCGTCCCTGGGGCCTGGGAGGCCAATTCGCCCGAACCATCTGGTTCGACCGAACTGGGCCTGTTCGCCCGAACAGGTCCTTGGGCCCCCAGGTGCGTGGCCCGTGTTGTGGTTCGAGGTTTTGGTCATGGGGGATTCAGGTCGAGAAGGTTTTCAAGGTTCAGGAGGTTTTGGCCCAGAAGGATTTGAAAATGACAGATTCGGGCCGGGGTTCCACGGACGGGGTTCAGAGTTCTATGAACTCGATGACGTCCAATTCGTCGAGTGTCGGAGGTTCTGGTTCTAGGAAAATCTTCAACCGCTGTCCGTTAACCTTGAAGGTGTTTCCGTCCTCGCTTTGCAAAGTGACGGCCCCATGAGATGCAGCATTGATTACTGTGAATGGGCCGTCCCACTTGCTCCTCAATTTCCCGTCACCGAAAAGTTTGACACAGGAGTTGAAGACAAGAACCTTGTCTCCCGGCTTGAACGTTTTGACCTTGATTCTCTTATCATGCCATCTCTTGGTCCGTTCTTTGTATAGCCGGGAGCTGTGGTATGCTCTCTCCCTCATCTCATCTAGCTCAGCCAGCTGGATCTTCCGTTTGAGGCCGGCAGCTGGAAGGTCCATACCCCACTTCCTAATGGCCCAGTGAGCTCTAAACTCCATTTCTACAGGTAGATGACAGGTTTTGCCATAGACTAGTTGATATGGGGTCATGCCTATGGGCGTCTTATAGGCTGTGCGGTAAGCCCAGAGTGCATCTGGAAGTTTATCCTTCCATTGCTTGCCCATCTCATTTACGGTCTTTTGCAGAATGTTTTTGATTTGCTTATTGGAAGTTTCTGCTTGACCGCTAGTTTGGGGTGATAGGGTGTGGCTATGTTATGCTGCACCCCCAAACTTGAGAGATACTTACGGAAGGCTGAATCTATGAAGTGGGAGCCGCCATCACTAATGACTATTCTAGGAACGCCAAAACGGGGGAATATAACCTCATGAAACATTCGTCTCGCGCTCTTATAGTCAGCAGCTAAGCAAGGCAAGGCTTCTACCCACTTAGAGACATAGTCCACTGCTACTAGGATGAATTGACAACCCTCGGAGTTTGGGAAGGGACCCATGAAGTCTACCCCCCACACATCGAAGATTTCTACTTGAAGATTGCTAGTGAGTGGCATTGCGTCTCTAGTATTGATGTTCCCGTGCTTCTGGCAGCTGGGGCACCGCATGACAAATGCTCTCGCATCTTCATACATGCTGGGCCAGTAAAAACCACACTGCCAGACTTTAGCATTGGTCCGGAATGCACCGTAGTGTCCTCTGTACGGGGCTGCGTGGCATCTCTCCAGGATTTTATAAGCCTCATGTGCGGGTACGCACCTTCTGAGGAGTCCGTCGCTACAAATCCTAAAGAGGTACGGGTCGTCCCAAAGGTGAAGTCGGCTCTCATAGGCTAGCCGTTTCCTATTCTCTCCAGGGGGGACATAACCCGTTACCATGTAGTTTACTATGTTGGCATACCACGGATCACCAGTGGTGACCTTAAGGAGGGTGTCATCCCGTAAGTAGTCATCGATCGGGAGATCGGACGGGACTTGCATCCGGGACAAATGGTCAGCCACTGAGTTCTCTACTCCTTTCTTATCTTTTATCTCAATGTCAAATTCTTGGAGTAGAAGAATCCAGCGGATGAGTCTCGGTTTTGCATCCTTTTTGGTCAGAAGGTACTTCAGAGCAGCGTGATCTGAATAGACTATAACCTTGGCCCCGACTAGGTAGGACCAGAATTTGTCTATAGCAAATACGACTGCTAAGAGCTCCTTCTCCGTGGTTGCGTAGTTGAGCTGGGGGCCAGTGAGCGTTTTGCTAGCATATGAGATAGCATAATGCTTCTTGTCCTTTGTTTGGCCCAACACAGCTCCTACAGCATAGTCGCTCGCATCGCACATGATTTTGAATGGGATGCTCCAGTTGGGAGGCTGGATGATGGGAGCGGAGATGAGTGCCTTTTTGAGGGTGTGAAATGCGGCATAACACTCCTCATCGAAAATGAAGGGGGCATCTTTGGCTAAGAGATTGGTCAAGGGCTGAGATATCTGGGAGAAGTTTTTGATGAAACGCCTATAGAATCTGGCATGGCCAAGGAAGCTGCGGATCCCCTTAACGTTTGTGGGAGGTGGAAGTTGCTCGGTCACTTCTATCTTCGCTTTGTCTACCTCGATCCCACGTTCTAACACCCTATGTCCTAGGACAATCCCCTCTCGCACCATGAAATGGCACTTTTCCCAGTTCAAAACAAGGTGTTTCTCTTCACACCTCTAGAGGACCTTGTCCAGATTTTTCAGACATTCGGTAAAGGTCTTTCCGTAAACTGAGAAATCGTCCATGAACACTTCCATAATCTCTTCAATCATATCGGAGAAGATGGACATCATGCAACGTTGAAAAGAGGCGGGTGCGTTACATAGCCCGAAAGACATTCGTCGGTAGGCGTACGTCCCATAGGGGCATGTGAACGTGGTTTTACTCTAGTCTTCTGGGTGGATAGGAATTTGGTGGTACCCTGAGTAACCGTCAAGGAAGCAGAAGAAAGAGTGTTTGGCTAACCGTTCAAGCATCTCGTCTACGAACGGAAGGGGGAAATGGTCTTTCTTGGTGGCCTTATTGAGTCGACGATAGTCGATGCACATACGCCAACCAGTAACAGTGCACTGAGGGATGAGCTCATTTTTGTCATTGCGCACTACCGTCATTCCTCCCTTCTTAGGAATGACTTGAACGGGACTAACCCATTCACTATTAGGGACAGGGTAGATGATCCCCGCGTGAAGGAGTTTGAGAACTTCCTTTTTCACGACCTCTCTCATGGCATTGTTTAACCGTCGTTGAGGTTCCCGAGACGGTGTTGCTTCAGAATCGATCGGGATGCGATGAGTGCAAAGATTTGGGCTAATCCCTTTCAGGTCTTGGAGAGAATATCCTAAGACCGATCAATTTTTCTCCAGGATAGTGATGAGTTGCTGGGTTTCTACCTCGGAGAGTTTATCACTAATGATCACTGGAGTTTGCTTATCCCCAAAGAGGAAAGCATACCTAAGTCCAGGCGGAAGAGGTTTGAGCTCGATTGGAGATGGTTTTGGAGTTTCGTTTGTATCAAGCTCAATCGGAGGGTGAGTTTCCTCCTCCTCCGTAAAGAATGGAATATCCTCTTCTGGAATAGGTTGCTCGAGGTCTAGCAAAGAAGCTGACCTAACTTCCTCTAACGGGTCAGGACCGGGGTCTGCCTCTATTGGAGTATTCAAAGATTGGGCATAGGAGACAGGGATAAGTTCTTTACCGATCCTAAGCTCTACTAGCTGGTTTATTGGTGCTTTTTCCAGAATCTTCAAGATTGGCCTGCCTATGAAGATGGGATGTGTGGTAGTGCTAGGTAGGTCGAAGATGTGAAAATCCATGAAGAGTTCAGGATCGTTGACCTTAACGGGTGTGACCCGTAAGATCCCCAAACAGTCCAGGATTCTTCCTGAAGTAAACTTAAGTCGTTTTTGAGAAAACGACCATGAGTTATCAGGGAATTCGGTTCGCACCAAAGAGCTAGAGATTATGTTGATTCCGAGGCTCGGGTCGTACCCAATTTCTCGGTCAAGGCCCATGATCTCACAGAATATCCTTTTGGTTTTTCTGGGCATCTTGACCACCTCGGTCGAGGCTTCGGCCTCATCTAGCCACTCCCGACTCATGATAGCAGAGAGACGTCCCAGGTACTCCCGCTGGTATTCCAATTCTTCTTTGTTGGGGGCCCGATCCTGTTGCTCTACACATCGTTCCCGTGGGAAACTTGTTGCACTCCCGATGTCTTCGAATAGATCATCGTCAAAATCATAAAGAGTGGTGTAGAGTGAATCATAATGGTCTGGGCTAGAATATGGTTATGGTTTGAAATGAGCTTCAGGTTCTGATGGACTGGAAGAGCTAATGGATTTGGATTGGACTGGTGTTGGCTCTTTAGGTTCAGGTTCAAGCTGCTTCTCTTCTTCATCGGGGAGTTCATCATAGATTCCAGTGTAGGGGGTGTTGTCTAGGATACGGTCCAGGACTACCCTCGCTTCACTAGGAACCAAATGAAAGAACGACCCTCCAGAAGTAGAGTCCAAGAAAGTGGTGGCTACGGGACAGAGGCCAATGCTGAAGTGTTGTAAAACAACAGGTTCTGGTAGGCTTAGGTCCGGTCCTGAGGCCAGTATTTGCTTGAAACGAGCCCAGGCAGTTCCGAGCGATTCTCCCTTTAATTGCTTAAAGTTAATGATTTCCGCTCGGAGACTGGCTACCTTGGAGACTGGGAAGAAGTTTAGGCAGAATTTTTCCTTGAGAACTTCCCAGCTCCCGTCCATAGTACTGACAGCCAGAGAGTACCATTTCTTTGCTCCTCCCGCTAGTGAAAACGGGAATAGCTTCCATTTGAGTGTCTCTTGTGTCATGCCCGCAATGGCTAGGCATGAGAAGAGTTGCTCAAACTCGCGCAAATGCGCGTATGGACTCTCGGCCTTCGTTCCTGAGAATGATTGCTCACGAACCATGGCTATGAAGCCGGGACGTAGCTCATAGCCGGGTGTGGATATGGGATGTGATGATGGTGGTGGCTCCAAACAATCGCCCGTTGGAGCCGAGTGTTGGCGTAAGGTGAGGATGGAATTCATATGGTGGATGCGGGTGGGGTACACGGACAACTTGGGTTCGGAATCAGAACAGCTACCGTTCCCCGGCAACGGCGCCAGAAAGCTTGTTGGCACTCCTTACGGCCTACAGATAAATCCGCAAGCGGACGGATACCGGAGTAGCTTTCACCCGGGAGTATTCCAAGGTATCGATTTCCACGGAGAACGAGAAGTGGACTGATTCTAAACTAAGTTGTCCTAGGTAGATGGAATGGAGTGAATGGTATGGATGAGGTGGATGACAACAACAAAGAGAAGAGGAGTGATAGAAGGGTAGAGAGGGTACGAGTCTGATAGAGGTATTCTACTGATTGATCGAGCAGATCAGAGGGTACAGATAGATACTTGCTTCGGGACAAGGGAACCGGTGGACACACAGAAAGGGATGAGAAGGGGTGCCACTATTTCCCAACTGGGGGATCCTACGGACCGGAACTAACGTGATGGGCTACAAAGACCGGAAGGGCTGTCACCACCTTACGGCTACCACCTCCGTTGCGACGGGAATAAACTAAGTTAGTCTCAAGTATAGGCACCACGCCTACACTAGTCAACTAATACTTATCTCCTATAGAAAGATAAGCACCCAAGCTAAGCAACCAGTATACAGTTATACCAATCAACTAAGCATTGAACGAAGAACCAGCAAGCATATAAAAGTAAGAACTGAATGCTCAATTAATTAGAGAGAGATATAAGGGTTACCAGACACGACCCGGATGTTACTCGAAGTGAAGTCGCATCCGTAGAGGTACAGCGGGAAGAGGGGCCAACACTTCGGCTCCTCTCCGGGATGCTCACCTCTCCTCTCTCCCTATCTCTACTGATACAAGTGGAGAACTAATAGTGCTTCACCTGCACTCTACTCTTGTGTTGTGTGTTTTGCAGGTGAAACCGGGCCTCTATTTATAGCAGGGAAGGACGGTGGAGGCACAGTAGCAGCTAAGGCAGCTGGGAGGCGGTGCCGGGCCGTTCGGGCGAAATCCCCGGTTCGGCCGAACTGCCCAGTTTGCCCGAACCGGTGGATCCACCGCCTCAGCAGCCAAAGGCCAGGATCGCACCCTGGAGGCGGTTCTGCCTTCGGCCGAATGGGCCACTTCGGCCGAAGTGGGCCCGGCCCAGTATTGCACCGCCTCTGCTTTGCACACGTGCTAGTCCAGCTCCTGAGGTCGGTTGGCAGGTCGGTTCGCGTCTTGGGCTGGCCTGGAGGGCCTCCGGTGGACTCGTGGGCTCCGTCGGGTTGGATATGGACCACCGGTCTTCTGGATATGGGTTGAGCCGGCCTAGAGTGGCGTGGTCGTGATCCACAAGTCTTGCCCAGCTAGGGGGGCAACCGGCCGAACGGAGTCGTTCGGCCGAAACGGTCATTTCTGACCCTTATAGCACGTGTTTCTCCATTTTGTACCTGGAGAGAGGACAATCACCAAAACTTGTGGAAATAGTCAGTGATAAGCCCTATAGCTATGGTGTGTGTCCCCATTGTGTTTGTTTTATACTCGGTTGGAGGTCGGAAATCGGTCTGTAACGACCGCCAACAATGATTAGTATGGAACGTACTACGAGACAACTTACCTTGTCTCGTAGTAACAGCATTTACTTTTTTGATGGAAGGTTCGGGTTGCCCCGGAATCTTCCCCGATTCAGTGACAGGAACGGCTGCAGCTAACTGAGCAATTTGGGTTTCTATCATTTTATTGAAACTCAGTTGGCTTTTCATAGCAGAAGCAAAGAAATCCAGCCTAGAGTCTATGCTTTCCAGGATTTTATCGTTAGCAGCAAGCTTTTTATTGATATTTTCAGTGATTTTACCCTGCCCAAACACTAGATCTCTAAGTGATGGCTGATTATTGAAATTGCTGGAATTGAAATTGTTACCTTGTTGAGGCCTCTCGAATGGGAGGTTTGGGCGTGAATTCCAGCCTTGTTTGTCGTAGTTGTTTGATCGATACCCGTTGTTGTTGGAGTTGTTGACGTAGTTGGCATCTTCTCGCGTTTCGGGGCAGTCGCTCTCCGAATGGCCAGTGTTGCCACAGACCTCGCAAGTCATGTGAGCATACATGGCTTGCACCGTTTCTTGAGTAGGGGTCTCCAGTTTCTTCATCAGGAGGTCCATCTTGGCAGCGACCAACCTTGGTTCTCGACCATCTTCTCTATGAGGGCCTTTGCACGGCTCTCCTCAAGAGAGAAGAAAGAACCTCCAGCAGCAGCATCCAGATACTCATGGGTAGAGCTTCTAAGCCTGTGGTAAAAGGTTTGAATGATAAACCAACTCTACATACCATGGTGAGGACAAGCAGATATATAGTCCTGGAGGCGATCCCATGCCTCCGGGACTGTTTCATCTTTTAGCTGATGGAAACTAGCAATTTTGTTCAGGAGGGCATTGGTTTTCCCAACCGAAAAGAATTTTAGCAAAAATACGCTAGTGCATTTATCCCAAGTTTCTATGGCTTCGCTGTTAGCATAAAACCATTGTTTCGCCTTGCCTAATAATGTAATAATGAGAAAGGGAATAAACGAAGGTGAATAGCATCAATGCTTACCCCGCGTATGGTGAAGGTGTTGCAAATCTCCAGAAAATGCTGAAGACGAGCATTGGCATCCTCGTGCGGCTTGCCACAGAATGGGCTAGCCTGCACCATGTTGATGGCTGGCTTGAGCTCGAAGTTCCCCTCTCCGACTGGCGGAGCTAGTCCGACACGCACGTTCTCGCTCGATGGAGCACAGAACTCGTGGATCGTCTTGCTTGCCATCCTCGATGAAGCCAGGTCAACGATGGGAAAGACTGGGCTCATCGGAATGAGCTTCTTCTGAGGAGGTACAACACGAGATCGCACTTTCCTCACAAGAGACTCAGGATTTTCTTGGTAGTTTGACGGTAGTTGGAAACTAGTCACGCACTGCTCTGCTTCACAAGACCAACGAAACAGAGCAAGGATAAACCCGCTTGAGTAGCGGTATACTCAACTAAGATAGCTCGAGATAAAGGTTTGAAAGTATCTAGCCAATTGTTTCCCCGGCAACGGTGCCAGAAATGCTTGTTGGCACTTCTTACGATCCAATATCAGTATTGTGAATCCAGGTACTAGGGTAAGGAGTGTTTCAATGGTTTTTCTTATGGCTCAGTAAAATATATAAATATTCTGCAAGCGCAAAGAATTACCGCTGTAGCACTTCACCAGGGAGTAATCCGAGGTATCGTAATTTATATTTCTGCAGGGAAGCTTTGGCAAGATTACTAGCAAACAGATATTCGAGAATATCATAGAAGGGTACACTACTAGCCAGACAGGAGATAAACGGTATTGGATAGGAGTGGTTATACCGTGACACACAGGTCAAGGGTGGCTCAGATAGGAAAGAGAAGGAATAGATAGTTGGGAGGACAACGAGAATAGATAGAGGAATCCTGGGTTCTTTATCTACCTATGTCACTCGGGCTTAGAGTTACAGTGGCTGAAGAGCCAGTACTCGGAGATCAGCGTTAACTCTAATGTCTTAGCATCGGGACAATAGAACCTATGACACGCAGAAAGGGATGAGAAGGGGGTGCCACCAATCCTACACTGTGGGATCCTGTAGGCCACAACGAACGTGATGGACTACTTAGGTCGTATAGGGCTGTCACCACCTAACGGCTACGACCTCCGTAAACCTGGGGACAAACTAAGGCCACTGGCTAGTCTGAAAACCACTCCCACACTAGTCTACAACTACTTACTCTAATAGAAAGAAGTGGAATGAGAGCTCCTTGGCTTGAGTGTGTATGTTACAAGTGAAATGCCACTGTATTTATAGGTGAACTAGGACGTTGGAGAGGAGTGGCGGCCAAGGGAACCAGGGGGGTACCCCCTGGTGATTCGGGCGAATTGCTCGGGCTCGGGCGAATCCTAGGATTCGCCCGAACCCTTGGATGCACTGCCATTTGCTCCCACGGACAAACCCTTGGATGCACTGCCATTTGCTCCCACGGACAAACCCTTGGATGCACCGCCATTTGCTCCCATGAATTGGGAGATTCGGCCGAACCGGGCCTAGCCCGTGGCCGGCCTCCCCAGCACCGCCTTTGGTCTTGGACCCCCTGGGCTAGCTTCTGGTGATGGTCTTCGTGTTGATCTGGCCCAGGATGAGGTGGCGGTCACCCACGTGTCATGCATCGTCATCTGCTTGGTCATTGTTGACGTGGACGACTCCCGATGTTGTGCACGGCTAAGGGGGTAACCGGCCGAACGGAGTCGTTCGGCCGAATCGGTCAATTCCGACCCCTATAGCACATATTTCTCGTTGTTGTACCTGCACAAGTGTAACTCACCAAAACTCGTGGAACTCTATTAGAAATAAACCTAAGTACATGGAATGTCACATATATCCTCTTTTATTCCCGAGTATTGGTGGTCGAAAATGTGCTGTAATGACCGCCAACACACGCCACGCAAGGCGTGATCCCGCGCCCCTACAAAAGTCGCGCGACTCGAGCACCCCTGCCCCGCATCCCCTCTTGCACCCTAGCCCTCACCTTTCCTTCGCAGCAGCGCCGCTGCCGCAAGAGCCGAGCCGAGCGTCGTCGGCCGCCATTGCCGGCGATTCATCGCGTCTGCCGACCGTCGGGGCAATCTGAGGCCACCACGAGCTTCGCGAGATCGAGCCGAACCTCTACCGCCAACCCTCGTCGTCATCTTGTCGCTGAAGCTCATCGCCCGCGGGAAGGTTTGAGCCGCCGCCGTCTGCCGCGGATGCCGACCTCCTTGGTCGTTGCCGGCGGAGGCCGCCGCCTCCAGGGACTTCCCCTCGTCGAGCCGCACGCCCGCCGCCGAACCCCGACCTTGCACCGCCACTGGAGTGCCAGCGAGCTCAACGCCCAGGAGCCCTCGGTGCTGTCCAAAGGTAGGAGATGACCTTTTTGTGAAAAGAACCCCGCCAGATCTGGAAACCTTTTGTTTAGTTCTTGTGTATTGCGCATCTTGTAGAAAAGCTCCTAAAACTATTAGATCCTTGCGAACAGACCCAAGCTAGAAAGTTTTGCTAATCTAACCCCAACCTTTATCTGTTTTGTGGGCACTATTTATAGTGTCTTGCGAAAGTTTGCTGCTAGTACTCCAGATCTATGGTTAATCGCGTATAGGTCCCTGCAACCTTGTTTAAGACATAGATCATACGTTTTAACTCTGTTTTAACCCGTTCTTGTTTCGTTAGCTTCACATCTACTTGAACTACACATTACCACTGTTGTTTAACATATGTTTCTGAATTTTTTTAATATTAATTTAACTAAAGGTCATTTACATGTGTTTCTCAATTAAAATTAAGGTTTATAAATCAGTTTTTCATACTACTGTTAAATTCATTAACATTTATTCATTTAGTTTTCTTAATAAAAGCTAAATAGGATATATCTCGTTTTCGTGAAGTTATGTTAATTGGATTAATGGTTATTTAACTAGCTTTTCTAATTAAAAGCAAATTAGAGTTTCACTTCGTGTTTTCCTAAATAAATGTTAATTTAAATAATACCAACATTAATGTGCTTCAATTATAACATTGATTAGTTGAATACGATATATCATATTATTCGATTAGATGTTTTCGATCATAAGCTTTACTCTAAGTTAATGTTTCAAATGGAATAATTTGTACTTCAATCTTTGTAATTAAAATATGACCAAGTTTACTTCGTCCTTTTCTAAATGTTCAAATATAATTTGTGTTATCTCTATATGCATGGTTTTACTGAAATTAAAATTAATCAAGCATATAGTCTTTTATACCTTTTATAATCTAAATCTTCCGATAGCAGTATCTTGTCAACCTTAGCCCTATTTTCAACGATTCTTGCGCTTACGTGACCATAGCATCGAGCCCCAATCCTTTAGTACGCTCTTTTAAAGATTTTCTTTCAATTGGTGTATTGTTCTTTGTTGTGCTTGTTTATTTGCTTGTCTAGTTGTGTGCTTGTATGCTTGTGCTCGATGATTGCTACGAGTAAATGGAATGTCATTCAAGAGTAAGAGCAAGAGCGGAAGCTTAACTGAGTAGCTATTTGGAGAAAGGCAAGTGTCCCTAACCATCTTTCTACCTATGCTTTATACAATATTATCATGATGATTTAATTGGAACATGGAGTGACCACCCAGGAAAACAGTACAACCATGAGAGTTAATGGGCTCTGTCCTTGGCTGATTAATTAGACACTCTAGTTTAGAATAGTCTTACCAAAAGGGCAAGAGGGGAGGCGTTGATGAGGTATAGCCCGGTCCTCTTGAGCTGTGGGCTTAGCTAAGAGACAGACCTCATTAGGGAGGGTTATGCTTTGCTTCGACCTGGATCCTTAGCGGACTATTGCTTATTAGGGAATCTTTTTAAAGGCCTCGTAGCATCCCTATGCAGTCACACCTCGGTAGCGTGATGCGTGCCTGATCCACACAACATGGTTGGGTTTAAAGTTTTTTTGAACTTTTACGCGGCTTATGGTGAAAGTGTACAACCTCTGCAGAGTGTAAAACTGATATATCAGCCGTACTCACGGTTAAGAGTGGTCTGGACCCTCGCATGATTAATTTACTTAAAGTTGATATTAAATTATTTCTGGTTATTTCTTGTGGCCTTGATGAGTACCAACCATAAGTGTACTCAACCTTGCTAATTGCTGCTCATAAGAAAAAGGTGTGTGAAGCTGATGAACAAGGTGCTGAGTTCTAGGCGTACGCAACCCCCAGTCGATTGCCTGTGAAGTTGGAGCCGTCGTTTCCAGGATACGATGTATAACTCTGATAGACTCGTAAGTCATTTATATTTATTTTACATCATACTGTATCTTTTATTCACTTTCTGGCTTACTATATGTGTGAAACTTGATCCTGGCACACATACGATGTGCACTTGGTTTGTTTTCTAAAGTCGGGTGTGACAACGGCTTCCCCATTGCAGTTAGTACGTGGAAATCAACCAAGTATTTCCCATCTACAAAAATTTGGTTGCGTTGTATACGTGTCAATTTCACCACCGTAGCGTACATCAATGGGCCCCTGTAGAAAAATGGGGATATATTTGGGGTATAAATCACCGTCAATCATCAAATACCTCAAACCTCTTATTGGGGACTTAATTACTGCCTGGCACGCTGATTGCATCTTCGATGAGGATAGTTTCTCGGCATTAAAGAGAGGCAATACGTACCATACAAAATTTCAGGAAATAAATTGAAATGCCACTGGTATATAGTCTTATGATCCACGTACTATATAGAATCTAAACATGAAGTTCAGAAGATTATACATTTACAAAGTATTACAAATAATCTGCCAGAAACATTTACCGACTATAAAGGTGTCACAAAATCATATAATCCTGCTGTTAATATACTAGAAAGAATAGCAATTTCTACCCAGAATCTCCCAATTCAAAATAAGAGGGGGAGAGGTACAACTGCAAAGGATAAGGCTACACAAAAGCCTCCATGGAAACAAGGGAAGGTCACTTCCAAAGCGCTAAATGCAAATCAACATCATGTTGATAGACTCCAATTGGATATTGAAAATCCAATAATATGGATGTTCAACAGGTACATCACATACCCAGCACAAATGTACACACAAATATTGGTGCTAGGACATTGGAAGACCCTGACTCTAATGTATTGGGAAATCATGAAGAGTCACAAAGGTAAATGAAATTTCCACCAACTTTATTGATTCTGGAGAATCATTCAATAGAAAGACTAGAATTATTGATATTAATTTCTACTCCAAGATTGCAATTGAGCTTCAACCTGATCCAGAACCTAAGACCATAGCAGAGTGCATCAAGCGCTCTTACAGGATCGAAAGGAAGGAAGCAATCGAAGTAGAATTGCTCTCACTAAAAACAAATGAGAGGTATTCACCGCAGTGATGCTTACTCCTCGAAACATTTTTCCAGTGGGATCAAAGTGGGTTTTCGTCAGTAAAAGAAATGAAAACAATGAGGTGGTGAGATATGAAGCGAGGCTTGTGGCACAAGGGTACACGCAGAGACCCGACATCGATTTCAATGAAACATACTCTCCAGTTATGAGTGGTATAACATTCCGATATATAATATCATTAGTAGTACAAAAGGGTCTATCCATGCATGTCATGGATGTTGTGACTGCATATCTTTATGGATCACTTGATTCAGATATCTATATGAAAGTACTTGAAGAGCTTGATATTGCCAACAAAAATAACTCTAGCAAAATGTATTGTATAAAGCTTCAAAAGTCATTATTATATGACTTGAAGCAGTCAGGAAGAATGTGGTACAACCGACAAAAGGAATTCCTTCTACGGAAAGGTTATTCCAATAACGATGATTGCCCATGTGTTTTAATCAAGGAATCCTCGATTGGATTTTGTATTATGTCTGTGTATCTTGATGATCTCAATATCACTGGGAATACACAAGATATAGATGAAGCACGCAAACATCTTAAGATAGAATTTGAAATGAAAGATTTGGCTCAAACCAAATTTTTCTTCGGCTTACAGCTTGAGCATCTACCTACACGAATTTTAATACATCAATCTGCATATATCCAAAAAATTTTGCAGAAATTTAATATGGAAAAATCTTATCCATCAAAGACATCTATGGTCATTCGATCTCTTACATGAATAAGGATCAATTCAGACCAAAGGTTGAAGATGAAGATTGAGTTATTGGGACTAGAGGTTTCATATCTTAGTGCCATTGGAGCGCTAATGTATATCGTAAATTGCACAAGGCCTAACATTGCATTTGTGGTAAATTTACTAGCTAGACATAGCGCTGCTCCAACAAAACACCATTGGGCGGGTGTTAAGACTATCTTCTAATATCTCCAAGGCACAATAAATCTTGATTTATTCTACAAATTTGATCAAGACAAGTCTTTAACTGGATATACCGATGCTGGTTATTTATCTGATCCCCATAATGCCAAATCTCAGATAGGCTTTGTATTTTTACATGGTGGACCGGATATATTATGGAAGTCATAAAAATAGACTCTTGTATCCACATCCACAAATCATTCTGAAATAATTGCATTATATGAAGCATCACATGAATGTGTATAGCTTCGCAGAATAATAAATCATATACAACAGTCATGTGGTATTGGTTCGTTCACGCAACCAACAATTATCTATAAAGATAATTCTGCTCGTATTGCTCAGATGAATGCAGGTTATATAAAGAGCAATATCACAAAGCACTTTGCTCCTAAATTATTTTATCCTCATGAACTACAGAAAAATGGGGGAAATATAAATCTTGCAAACCAAGTCGTATGATAATCTTGCAGATTTATTCAGAAAGTCTTTACCAACATCATTATTCCAAAAATATGTTTTTGGGATAGGTATGAGACGACTTAAAGATTTGCAAGTATCAGGGGGAGTAACTCCTCTGATATAACATGTACATAATCTTCTGATTATGAATATTACACTCTTTTTTGTAATGAGTTTTTCCTATCAAGGTTTTTCTCATATATAGGTTTTTAATGAGCCAATATGCATTAACAAGCAATTAGAATATATCATATAACTTTTTCTCCTATATTTTCCCTTAGGGGTTTTAAGGAGTTTTTCCTATGATATATCCATTTTTCTCCTCAAAATTTTCCCACTGGATTTTGGAGGAATTTTTTCCATATGATGGTCTTCCATCAAATATCACATAGTTTCTCCTCGTATTTTTCTGCAAGGTTTTAGATGACTTTTTTCCACGTAACAAATAATCATAAATCCAACAAGACTACTTAGTTAGAACTGAGCTTGCATTAAGTCCACTGTTGCTTTGTTGGCCTGGAAGGCCTTAGCAAGTATATTGGCCGCAATGGATGGCTTCGACCCAAACACTGTGTTGGCAATAGTGATCACTCCAGGATTCTGGCTGCTCAATCCTGCAAGAGCTACAGCATTGCCTGTACCGTTGTTGAACTGGAAGTGGACAAGTCCCTTCGGGAACACGAACACATCTCCCTTGTTCAGAGCCTTGGTGATCAGCATGTTGTTTGGATTTGAGGTAACAAAGCCAACAAACAGCGAACCCTCCAACACGGTCAGTATCTCTGTGGCACGAGGGTGAATATGAGGTGGGTTCATGCCATTGGGTGCATAGTCAATGCGAACCATGGAGATCCCCATCGTGTTCAGCCCAGGGATCTGTGCGACATTGACTGCTGTCACAGCCGAGCCCTGCTTGTTGCTCGTGTTGCCAACATTGTGAAGTCCAGAGAAGTAGAAGTCTTCTGCGGCGACGTCCTCTGCCCCTTTGCAAGCAAATCCATTGACATTCACTGCATGAATACATTCACATATTCATGTACGTAAGATAACCTGGTAACAACGTAGAAACTACAGAAGTCAATGCGCCATACAATAAGTTTGTTGTACCTGGAGACGTCTTGTCAGCAACGCAGACATCTTGAAGAAGGCTCGGATCTGAGGCGATGGAACGAGAGCAGGCCATAGCCAACAGAGCAAGGAGAAGCAGATGACTCGCCATCTTGTGCTTCTGTTTCTCCTTAATGATCCAAACTAAATTAGAGCAAGTATGATTGTTGGAAATACAACGCTGATTGCTGTGTGGTCGCTAAAGTTGGAGGATGCTGTATTTATTATGGGTAACCACGCACAATTAGTTGCCCAGGGAATTTTTTATTTGTTTATGATGAGCGATAGTTGCTTCATCTTGGTAGGAACGAGTCTTCCAATTGCCATTTGGCAGCATTGCGTGTGCTTGATTTTGATGCGTTGGCAACATGCATGTATCATGTACTACTAACATATACATGCTGCGATTGAACAAGTCAGAAAATCACAGACTTGTCGCCAAAGTGATAATCACCGAACAAATGGATCCATGCAATGAATTAATGATTACTTAAGCTAGAATATCGCCGGTCCCTCATTTGTCTCCAGGTGGGTGTCTTCTCATGATAAGCTCCTAAGGCGAGGTAACAATTCATTTTAATTTTTCTAAATATACAAATTTATTATATATCTATACATAATGTTTATCTAGATATATAGCGCATAAATAGATAGCTACATATACATAAAGATCAAAACAAATTGTAATTAGAATGGAAGGAGTACATGATTAATCTACAGCCAACTAATAGTATGTAATCCACCAATCAAATTAATTAGTTTTCCTGAGATGCGGCTCCAATTTAATTTCTACATACTAGTACATATCAATGTTTCATCAAACTTGTTGTAATATTATATAATTAAGGGATTTTACCTCACTACTACAAATAATGCATGTACCGTCGGTTCGGTTCGAAAGTACATTCTGCCGTTGATGCTAAAAAAACGAGGGTATAAATCCTATATACCATCGGGTAAAGCATATAATCTGACGGAACCTTATATGCACAATATAACCGTCGGCAATGGAAGCCTTACACCATTGTTTCTTAAGTACCCACCGACGGTAAAAACTCTTGCATCTGAGGGACGATGACGTAGCCGGCGCCTGGAGCATCCCTTCCCCCGGTTCTCCGTGCCGCTGCCATCCTCTCTTCTATCTCACGTGGGGAAAGGATCCATCTGATTCATTTCCCGCAGTCGCCTCAGTAGGGTGCCGCCCCTTAATCGCGTGAAGGAGAAGGTTTCCGCAGCTAGCAGCCTGGCCATCTCCAAACTCTGGGAGTAAGATCCTCCCCTCTGACGAGTACTCTTTGCTATGAAAATATGCTGGCGCTCCTCCAAATATCCCTATGATTGTCGTTCAGTTTATGCAATGATATCTGTATTTGTTGTGCTATGAAATAAATAAATTATTGCTCTGCAATAATTAGATCTGAGGACGTGTTGTATAGTCGCCAGTAGTAGTCATTGATCGATCCTCCGTCGAATATTGTTGATTACTCGCATGGAGTAGGTAGTTAATGTTATCCATGATGCGTGTAGCTAGTAAAATCTAATTGATTTACATCAAACAGTAAAAATTGAGTTTGCCAATTGCCAGTGCAAAACCTCTAACGTTTGGTAAGCTAGCTAGTTAATTCACATAAAAACCCCAGATTTCGCCTTGTGGAAGACATTTTTCTGTACACGGATGTGATCCAGTGACATGGCCTTTTGCAATGCTTGTATTAGGAGGTGTCATGGAAAGCACGTATAACATGGTTGGACGCTACGGCAAATTGGGGTAGCATGAACTCAGAACCAGGTACAGTCGTCAGAGCTGCACTACTGCACTAGAATGGGTTGCGATCCTCACATGGATCATGCTGTTTTTTTTTCCTAAAAGCAGTTAATTTGATATATATGGTTGTCGTAGTTTTCTCCCAGTTGTGTGTTTTGTACGTCAACAGGCAGCAGTAGCAACAACGACGACGACAAAACTTGTAAGGTCCAAACAAATTGGGGTAGGCTAGAGTTGAAATCTAACAGGAACCAATAATCAAGGTTCAAATCAATGGAGATGTTTTCTACGTCACGAACAAGTTATTTTATTTTGGATACTTATGTTTGGGATAACCCTCTTCTGCCCATAGATTATTTCGCCTGCCTTATTCTCTCTCTAACTCGACTGGCATTTTGGGGCATAGGTATGTTGTTGTTGTTTAAGATGTTTGCGTGACTATATATATGTTCTTGCATATCATACATACATACGCACTTGTGGAGATGTATTTTGTGGCATGATGGCGTTGTAGTAGTGAGGTTGTCCCAGATCATCTGATCGACACAAAAAGCACTTGGTAAACCAATGTCTATATGTTATGGACAAGTTATTATAATTATTACCTGTAATGTTAGGTCTAAAGGTAATTGATCTGTACTTCTTATTTTCTCACCGTACCTTGTCATCGTGTTGTGTTTCAATCTGCATCTACGATGACTTACATGCGGCTCAGATAGCTCAGTAATGTGCCTCTGGGCTTCAATTCATTTGCAAGATGCACTGTATGGAGGCACTTTATGTCGGATTTGTCAGCGTCACGTGTATTCTGTTTCAAAAACAAATTAGGATCACAGGCTAGCTAGCAGGTGGTGTGTGATGAGGACATCCTTGGGCACGATTTGGTCAGGCGCACGACAGTGTAGGCGGCAGGCGTGTAACCGGTTTGGCCAGGCGTACAACAGTGTAGGCGGCGGTCGTGGCCCAGCGGGAGCACGGTTCGGCCAGGCGCACGACAGTGTAGGCGGCAGCCGTGCACGCGGTTTGGCCAGGCACACAACAGTGTAGGCGGCAGCCGTGCACGTCCGAATTATCCCACCTCGCTTAACGAAGGAGGAGGAATCCACGTTAAAAGGGAGAGCCACCATTCCCCTATCAAACTAGTCTTTTAGGAGGATTGGGCCTTTCCTTGAGTGGCTGTGCCTAAGAACTGTTGGGGGCCGGGCAACCTTAATTTGTTGGGCCTCGGCCAACCCCACGCCTGCACCGGATGCATCAGTGTGTGTGAAAAAAAAGTACAACTGACTTCCTTTTTTTCAGTTGGTTTGAAGCAATGGGTTTCTTCATAAATAGTCCTTTCAGTTTCAGTTGATGATGAAATGGATACCCAGTTTCAGCCTCATGAAAAAACACATGACTAGCGGTGAATTCTGAGCCATCTAGGCTGGTTCTGGCTCTTTTGGACGCGGCTTGTTCTGGCTCGTTAGGCTAACAAGCCAGCTCAGTTCGGCTCGTTCTGGCTCGTTAGGCTAACGAGACAGCTCGGCTCGTTGAAACGTGTAAAAGAGCTGGCTTGACTCGGCTCGTTAACCGCTCAAGCTGTCTCGTTAACCGCTCAAGCTGTCTTATTAGGCTCTCGAGCCAGAAGTATGTTTAAAATTGCTACTATAACATGTATCAAACATTAAAAAAAGAACACAAATTACCACATATACTCCCTCTGGTATCGTATTAGAAGTCCTTTAGGACAGTGACACGGTCACCAAAGCACAACTTTGACTCCATTTTTCTATAAATTTTTTTAAAAAAGTTATATGTATATTTTTATGAAAGTAATTTTCAAGACCAATCTATTTATATGATTTTCACATTTTCAAACTCAACGGCTTAAATGTTATTCATGATTTATATTCCCAATGTTTGACTCAAACATTGTCCAAAATGACTTCTAATACGATACCGGAGGGAGTATATATGTTTCTTCCACTTCAGCTCGATTACAAGCACCCCTAAGAACTTGAACCCAAGGAACACAAACTCAACCATCGATTGGAGCTAGGGTCACCGTCTGAACAAATATAATTCCTGGTGTTTGAGTGCACGACGTCAAGTCTCGAGAGGCATGAAGTAAAATTACTAGTCTAACGTATGAAAGACCAACACCCGCCGCCAAAGCCAGTAAGCCACCCTTGGCCCCATGAGATGGAGAGTCGCGGGCAAGCTATACTGGCTCAAACCCAACACGCTAGTGGCCTCAGCCCGGGCCAACCCTGGTGTGGTGGCCGGTGGGGAATCAGAATGAGACACGTTGCATGGAGTTGGCAGATGGGGAGGAGCACAAACGGCGATCCGACAGATGAGGACGACGTCAGCTTTGCAAGTTAGCACTCGAGAAACGTTTCCGGTTAGGGATTAGTCTACCAAAGAAGTTTAGGTATCTAGTTTTAGATATAATTTTGGAAAACACCACAAAACACTGTTGAAAACCTTCCTTGTCATAGACCTAAACTGAATTGAGGAAAATCCTTTATTTGACAACAAACAAGACTCAATTCCTCCCTTGGCCCTAAAAATGTTTCCTTTTTATTTGACAATAACTTTTAACGCCATTTCTTATTTGATATTTCCGTCTTCTCCATTAGTTAAGCTAGACGAAACAACTTTGCTCTAAATCATCTAAAAAATTAATATAAATTTTTCTAGCGACATAACAAATTGAAATGACATAAAAGAAAGAATATATAATTTTTCTAGTTACATAACAAATAGTTAGATATATAACTAACTATTTTTCTAGTTAAAATTTAGCGTCAACTAAAGGAGAGAACTTTCCACAGCTTGTCTATCTATCTATGTATGTATCTATATAACTAATTCTATGGCCGGATCCGATCCTCCGTCGACTGGTTCGATCGACCAATGCCACCCCACCAACCGCACGGCTGTGGAGCCATGGCTCGTCTCGGCTCCGAGCCGAGCTGCCAGCTTCCAGTGCACGGAGGGATTCATTACGGAAAAAAATCCCACAAATTCCTCTCGTTCCCTCACGCAGAAACGCCACCGCTTTCACCGAGCACGAACTGGCGGATGCGATCCCCGGTGATGCCGCCGCCGCCGCCACCCTCGAATCACAGGATGCAATCCCCCGATTGCCGCAGCTTCTTCAATCTCTCGTCAAATTCATGGCACAAAACCCCGCTCCCCCCTGACTATCCACCAAAAATCCCGCATCATTGCAGCTGGAGACGCCCCAATCCTCCACCGGCGACGACACTGGCCTGTCCAAATTGCATCCTGGCAGTTGGATTGCCCCCCCCCCCCCCCCCCCCCCACCCCACACGCCTGCTCGTGCCATCTATCCTCAGATTGCCGCCGGCGTGCTTGGTGTTTGGGTGACCAATCCTTAATAATTCATGCGAGTGGAGAGATCCAGAGGTAAGCATCCATGTAATTTCCGCCTCCCTCATTCAATCTAGCGCTGATGCCCCTTGATTTGATTTGGGATTATTTGGTCACTGCACGTCCATGTTGATCAGCCGAGGTGCGTACTGCACCAGGAATCTAAGATGCAGCCTCTGGTTGATCTGAGATATTTTGGGACTATTGCTGCTCACTCAACGTCCAGAATCCAGATTGATTTATTTGAATTTAGATAGCCTCATGTTGCATAGCGATTCCATCTATTATCTGTACAGGCAGGGTTAATGATTCAGGTACCATGCTGCATATATTTTAGTACAGCCTATTTTTCTCGCATTATTCATCAGGCCCCTTAGTGAATTGTCATGCTGCATTTGCACAGAATTCTTGTAACTCCACCAGACCATCTTTGACTCAGCACAGCAGTAAATTGTACTTTCTATTTTTACTACATGAATTTGGTGGGTTTGCTACTTACAATAGTTACTGCAATTTTGACTAATAGATCATGTGTTTTATCAAACATACAATTTACTATTTCTTGAAAACTGTGATTTCACCATGTTGTATTCTGAAAGTTACGTTGATTGGCATTTTGTGTTACTATGTTCGTGGTAGTTAAACTATGTTGTCTATTTTGTGGCAATGAGATTATTTTCTCCAGTTATACTGTGTCCACAATGCAAATGGAATATGCTACTTATTAACCAGGAGATGAAGCAAGTTCAGGGGAGATTAATATCATTTGGGTTCTGCACCACACAAGGTGAATGGACTATCGATATTAGTGCGATCACTGGGGCAGCTGCTGCACAACCATCTACAGGAGCCAATGCACAACCACAACCACGGCAACCCCTCAAGCACCTGGTGCCCGTGCTGCTAATATTGCGAAGAACAATAGCAAACCACTATCCAGGAGTGTGCAGCAATCTCATGCAGAATCAAGCCATACCAGGGATGTTCCTCAGAACGACAATGACGATGACGATGACTTCATGGATCCTCCGCTGAGGCGACCAGTCTCCAAGAAACAGTGCACCAATGGAAGTGTAGTACGCAATGCAACTGGCAAGGTACAAAAGTATTTTAGTTGTTCTGTGCATTTTACTACCTTCTGAATTTTTGTGGTAAAATGACCAATATGTAGCATCATCTGACCATGCATAGTGCAGCATCATCCATCTGAATTATGTGGAATTCACCAGGTTCAAAGTTGCACGAAAGTTAACCACTCAAATCATGTGATGAGGACATGACACCCATACATATGTCCATGAGGGGTGCATGGGGTGGAGAAGAAGGAGACCAACAAGATTTTCCAAGTCAAGAAAAGGGTCCAAGGCTAATCCGATTCGAGTCCCCAAGGTGGAGGCCCAAAGAAACTCAAGTTCGAGTCCGCTTCGGAGTCTAGGAGCAGCCCGCACTAAATTCGTCGCCCAGGTCGCATACGGGCTCGGTTGTTGCCGTTCTACATATGCTTGGAAAGCTAAGGAGATAAGCTTTCCAATGTCACTGGTCCCACCTCAAAATTCCTTTCGAGTCATCGGGGATCGTCGAAACAAGTCGACGTCCAGAATCTGTCAGGGTGGGTGCTGCGCCGCCATCTTTTGGGCTGTTGGCCCGTGTATCATGTTGGGGTCCATTATGGACGTGGTTAGGGGGTTATGCACGCCCCAACCCTCATATAATCAGTAGCCACCGCCACATTAGGGTTTGGGTTTTGCTTAGATTAATCTGTCGAGAACAGTTTCGCCGTTATCGGTTTGTAGAACCCCAACTTTTGATCTTAATCTTACATCTGCAGTGTCACTTCCTTTGAGAGCTGCTTCTTTCGAGTTCTTGCTTGTGTTCTTCGTTTCGCAGGCAGGGATTAGCCTTCTTGGCGAGGTCAACCGGGTTGTGACACGGTTGATAACCAGAGGAGTCGTGGTGCTAAGATTGCAGGGTTCGAGTTTGCTGACTTGAAGCTGGATCGGTGAGTTGCGCTCCGCCCAAAACGAGTTATCCTTCACCTGACGGAAGATCGGGAAACCCTAGTTCCCATCAAGTGGTATTCAGAGACAGGTTTACCGTCAGGTTCGTCCTTTCGCCTTTGTCCTATAGTCTAGAAAATAGCCCTACAAAAATATTTGTCATCGTATTCCGCTGTCCTAGTACCCCTTTTAGCCTTTGCAATTTCGTTTCAGTTTCGCTTTGTTGAGTTTGTGTCTGTGGTCAAGTCTCGTTGCTGGTTTTAGTTGTTTTCGTGTCGTAGTTCAATCGCCCGTTGCTGTGATTCGATTGTTTCTGCCGCTATCCCATCCACGTTTAGCCATACAACAATTCGAGTCACTACATTACTCGATTTGCCTCGCTAGCCGCCTTGTGTGAACTCTCGCCGTGCAAGCCCTAGATAGGTTGTAAGCCGCTTTGATCGCCTTTGCATTGCATACTTGATCCTTGTTTCATCTGGCAAATACCTATTGCTTGCTTGCCACCAGGAATACTAGGAGGAAGTTTACCCTAGCCGCTGCTGTTTTTCGTGCCTTTGGAAAACATAATTTAAGATACCTTCCATAAAACAGGCATAACTTTTCACTCGGTGCTCCGTTTTGGCTCAAATTTTTACAGCAGATTAGTGACTCCATTCGGAGGTGACCCAAACCAGCCTTTGGCTTGTTTGGTCGAGTCAAAAAATTCAAAAAAAATCAGGAAGGTAAATAAAAAAATTGATCAGGCTGTTTCAGGGGTTTTAGAGATTGTTCCTGAAATTCCCTAGGCCGCATCTCACCTCAAAAACGGGTGTAAATTTTTATGGTTGGAGCTTTTGATATCCTTATTCAGAGAAAAATATAAAAACAACAGTTGATAAAAATAAACCATCTTAATTCCTACTAGTCCTACAGAGAATTTGCTGAAAAGATTAAAACAACAATTGCATAGAGTGTTGTTTTGCTTGTTCTGTGAGCTTTATCCATCGTTTCTTGTTCCAACTTGTTGTGCTATGCCTAGGACACGTCTGAGCCAGCAATTGTGACTTGCACTTTGGATACTTATTGAACTTTGCTATTCTGCATTCGTTACTTGCTACTCCTTGCTACATATTGTGTCTTCCCAAAGCTCCACATACATACTTCAGATCGGTACAGCGAAGGACCCTTGCAATCTTGGTACTACTTCCTCACAGGTATCACGAACCAGCCACGGTTGTCCCGTCCACTGTTTTGCGTTGGTAAGAACCTTGTAAGAGCTTGATAAGACGTGTGAGAGTGTGTATCCACCAACAAAAATAATAGCTCATAGAGATTTATTTTGATCAAAACCAAACAACAGTGTCCGTTTGAAGTCTAAATTGCAGGAAATCATGGCACCATTGTTTGCAGGGATGGAACAAAAGAACAAACCACAACTACATATACCCGACAGTCATCAAGGTATGAGAGGTAAAATTACCATACCAACTTACTCTGGATCTTATGATGGAGACGAATATCTTGATTGGGAGATGACTGTAGAGCATGTGTTTAATTCCCACCTAGTTCCTGAGATACACAGAGTTCAACAAGCTACAAGTGAGTTTAAGGATTTTGCCTTTATTTGGTGGTACGGGCTAGCTGCAACTAATGTTTTACCTAGTACATGGTAACAACTTAAAGAAGCAATGCGTGATCGTTTTATTCCTCTTTCTTATAAACGTGATTTGCTTAGAAAAATGCAGCGCTTATTGCAGGGCAATATGTCTGTTCAAGAATACCATAAAGAGTTTCAAAAGTGTAGAATATGTTGTGAAATTAAGGAATATGTAGAAGCAACAGAGAATAGATTTTTGTATGGTCTTCGACCTGAAATTCGGAATATTCTTGTTGATCACTCTTATAGTTCTCTTTCACAATTATTTGAACATGCTTGTATGGCTGAAAAACAACTTTTAGGTGATGATAATGTGTCAAAATTAATTGCACCTATTTACCATGATGAGGTACAATATTTGGAGGAGGACACCATCCATTTTCTTGTCCCTAACATTTTGCAGCATGTACATAATAAAGATGGCCATACAAAAGAACAGGAACTGGTAAAATTTTCAGGTAAAAACTCTCTTGATGTGCTGAATGAGTTTGATAATTTATGTGCTCTTAGTGGTTTGGAAGAGAAATTTAGATGTGCTGAGTTGCCCTGTTTGTCTACTTGTACATATCATTTTATTGGTAAATATAATTGTAAAGGAGAGTACATGGTGCACCGAGTCTACATTTGTGCAAATCTGAAATCTCCTTTTGACGTACAAGATTGTGATCAACTAGATTGTCTATCTAGTTTTACTATAACGAATCGGGTTCACTTTCAAGAAGGGGAGCATTGTTGGCTATTACCTATGTGTGCTAGTGCTGATTTTTCTTGTATTGAACAGATACTAGCGGTTATGCAACCATCTATGCCTGCATTGTGTTTGGTTAGTGCTAATCATTTGCAGGATAGTATTGACAAAGATCGTGTGTGTTTCGATCAAGGAGCCTACGTATTTGCCGACAAATATATAGGAGAAGATGCTTTGAGAGATTGCAAATATGGTCATGTCACTCCCCACAATATTCTCAGTTCCTATATTTTCCACAACCTCGTGTTTCTTCGTGTTGTACAGGGCCATCTTAGAGCACAAACGACGCCGAGGACGGCTTTTCGTCAAGAATGGGAAGATGATGAGGACATGACACCCATACATATATCCATGAGGGGTGCATGGGGTGAAGAAGGAGACCAACAAGGTTTTCCAAGACAAGAAGAAGGTCCAAGGCTAATCCGATTCGAGTCCCCAAGGTGGAGGCCCAAAGAAACTCAAGTTCGAGTCCGCCTCGGAGTCCAGGAGCAGCCCGCACTAAATTCGTCGCCCAGGTCGCATACGGGCTCGGTTTTTTACGTTCTACATATGCTTGGAAAGCTAAGGAGATAAGCTTTCCAATGACACTGGTCCCACATTAAAATTCCTTCCGAGCCATCAGGAATCGTCGAAACAAGTCGACGTCCAGAATCTGTCAGGGTGTTGCGCCGCCATCTTTTGGGCTGTTGGCCCGTGTATCATGTTGGGGTCCATTATGGACGTGGTTAGGGTGTTATGCACGCCTCAACCCTCATATAATCAGTAGCCGCCGCCACATTAGGGTTTGGGTTTTGCTTAGATTAATCTGTCGAGAACAGTTTCGCCGTTGTCGGTTTGTAGAACCCCAACTTTTGATCTTAATCTTACATCTGCAGTGTCACTTCCTTTGAGAGCTGCTTCTTCCGAGTTCTTGCTTGTGTTCTTCGTTTCGCAGGCAGGGATTAGCCTTCTTGGCGAGGTCAACCGGGTTGTGACACGGTTGATAACCAGAGGAGTCGTGGTGCTAAGATTGCAGGGTTCGAGTTTGCTGACTTGAAGCCGGATCGGTGGGTTGCGCTCCGCCCAAAACGAGTTATCCTTCACCTGACGGAAGATCGGGAAACCCTAGTTCCCATCATCATGCCTGAACCTAAATTTTATAGTAAATCCGTGGATTCATGTCACTTAGTTACCACTTACCTTCCTCTCAGTAAATCATACACGGATGCGCCATTGAGGTATTACTATAATTTGGACTGATCAATAATATGGTAAATTAACCATACAACTTACTATTTTGTCAATTTACGTAAATCCAAGCTTACAGCACTGCCTGCTGTTTGGGCTGGTATTTATCTAAATATTTTGTGCGCATAAAATTATGAAAACATGTCCACTACCTGTATCAGGTTATTTCACAACTCACCCTTGCAGCACTGCCTACTGTTTGGGCTTGTATTTGACCCTTTTCCTGTCTACATTTTGCAGCCCCCCAAAAACCCAGTCAATTATGCTCATGCACCTACAGCTCGATGTGCCCCATCAACATTCAACTCATTTGTCGACCACCTAACCTTCAAGCAGCGTAGGCGAATCAAAGCTATGGGTTTTGATGGCCTCTTTCGTGCTTCAGCAGAGAGGTTAGAGAGCAGAGAACTTTTAAAGTTCTTGTTTGACAGGCTTGACCCCAGAACTATGGTAATCAATGTTAGCAAAGACAAGGGAATCCATGTCACCCCCTTTGCCGTCAAGCAAGTATTTGACTTGCTAGGCAATGGTAAAGAATTACTTTTCCATACAAACACGCAAGCATCCAAGTCGTTGTCTACTTTCAAGACTTTGGTCGGTCTAGAAGAATCCCAGGACCTGCACGCTAGCCATCTACAGATGATCTTGCACGAAGATCATAAGCTAGGGTCCAGCATGATTGATGACGACATGGCAATTAGATGTTTCTTTATCATTGCTTGCAACAAACTGCTTTTTCCAAGCACAGATAACAACATCAGGTGCAAGGATGTTTACCTGACAAGGGACCTATCTTCCTTACCGGGTTTGAACTGGTGCAAGGCAGTTGTCGATGACCTCTAAGAGGCTGCAATCACATGGCGGGTTGACAAATGAAAGAATTCGCTATCAGGATGTTCAATATTTCTGATTGTGAGTATTCCATTTCGTCATCCATATGCCTGCATTGACTAGAGTAAATGATTGCTACTTTTTTGTGTAGATACTGTATTTGGACCATCTACAGTGCAAGCATCATATTGGGCATGCCGATACTCCTCGTGCAAAGCACTTTGACCAAAATGTGATAAAAAAGAGAATCTGTTGACAGGATCAAAGACCAACAGGGGAAGGCTACATTTGGGATGTTACCGGTAAGGGTCCAGTAACACTGTTACCTCTTATTTTGGAAATTATGTTTCTGGCATCTGCAACCTACATTAACACGTCCCTTTCCATTTCGTGTGTGTAGCTTAGGAACAGTATCAATACTTGCTACCATACAAGTCAGCACCTATCTTCAAATGTCCCACCAAGCATTGAACCATTTTCTGCAATACAAATACCAAGTATGCAAGTAGAACTATATGGATTAGTTGCTCAGATTGGTAGCAGCAATAGGAAGACGGAGGCAAAGCTAGCCTTGGCAAATTTTGATGCCAAAGCTAAGAAAGCAACGAGCTATATGAACACCGGGCAACAGATGCTACGGGATGCCCATCAAACAGCCATTTGCACTCTGCAGAGAATTTTGCATGAAGAGGTGTATGGCAACAATACTGAAGATCATCACGATCAACACCATCGAGTGATGCTGGTAGTGACTCGATTACCGCCCCCTGCCATCACACTGATTCCATTTCTTATCTCATTTTCTTACTCTATACTACTTTATGCATGCAGGTCAAACCGGCGATGCCAACATGTATGATAGCCATAGTGTTCAGAATATAGGATCTGGTCAGTTATCTGACGTGCCAATAATTCATTCAGAGACAAGGGACACCGATCTGTCTTCTGGTAATTCACACGACAAATCCCAGTTGTCATATACAATAAATTGAAAATGCACCTTACAAGTTACAATATCCCTCATCGCCCCCTTGTATTTCAGGTGGTCACACTATCCCGGAGTTTAACCACGGTGCGTCTGTTGAATCGCAACAATTCAGGTACAAAGACCAACTTTTACCAACATCCGACACGGTGCAAAATTTTGATAATGATAGTTTTGTTCAACCCAATGTAATTCACTAAACCTGAGTACCTGTTTACTACCACAATCATTGCTTGACCTTAAACATCAATATATTGCCCCTGTAGAATGTTGAGTTTGACAACGAAATGGATGGCGAACTTTCACCTGTTCGTACTCAGGTCACACTTGTTTTAATTACAGCTCTATCATTTTAGCATCATCAGTTGATTCTCATAGCACATTACTGATTCTTCGTATGCAGGTTCACACAGATGTGATGATGGGTCCTGTTGTGCCAACTGTTGCGGTTAATGGAGACACTGGCCCAGCCTCACCAATTGGCAGTATGTATTCTTCTTAATTCTTCTGTTCAACATTCCACAAGCTACTAATTTCACATCGGTTGCAGGCTCCCATGGTATTGCTGAAGATGCAACCTCAAGTTTGGATTCCCTAGTTGACCTCATAACTGCATCTACTACTGGTACTAGCCACCCACAAGTAGAGGCAGCAAATGTTGTTTCACACACTGACAAATAATTACCAGATGATACCAAACAGAATGCAACCATGATTACCAACGCGCAACAGGTCCTTACCAACCACCCTTGTTTCACACGTACATCTGCCATTTATTGTAAAATTTGGTTCAAGAGACGTACTAACTTTTGCTTTTATATGCAGTTGGCAGCAATTGAGAGCACCACAGATGATGCACTAGGGCCTATTCTTTTCTGCCCTTCCACTCAAAACGAGTCCCTCCACCGTCCAGCTGTTTATACAAGACCACAACGCCTTACAAAACAACCGGCCATGTATGTGTCCCCATTTAAAGGCGATCCTCAACGAGCAATAGTTTCAATGTCAAAAGCACATGCTGTGAGGAAGAAGTTCCAAGCTGGCATCAAGTGTCCAAGGTAATATTTAGGACCCTACTCTCAAATATTACATGCTTCATACACACACTTATGGGTCATTCCTTACATACCAGTGATGTCTTCATCCGCACCGGTTTCAAAGATTTCAATGGCAATGATATAGTAGATTCTTTCCCTGACAATGAGGCACTTTCCCCACAATTCATGTCATACTTTGTTGCCTGTATGAGCCATGATGTGATGTCATTGTACTGCACATCCAGGAATATATCAATATAGAGGAGGATGAAGACTTCTCTCAGTGGGAATCACATCAGGCCCTAACCATTTTACAACGTGACCTTGCAGACCTTGACGTAACCAAAGTGAAACTAGTAAGTACCCCCACCACAACAGGATTATATCAATTAGGGCTTCAAATTTGATCTTACATCTGTCTCTTTTGTTCATGACAGTTCCTTTTGCCAGTAATGGAGGAGGAGCACTACAACATATACTGCATCAAGCTCATACATGATCGCATAGATATACTTGATTCTTGTCAAGAAGACATGGCAGAATACCATCAGGTCCCTGGTGAATGAATTATCAAAAGGCTCAATCTACTGTTCCAGTTGGCCACAGATGGCACACTAAAGCAGTTCACTCGGTTCAAGCGCCTATCATTGATGCATGCCTCCAGTCACATGACAATGACAGTGGATTCTTGGCAATCAAATTCATGGAGCTTTGGAACGGTGACTCTTTCCATGTTGAAATCCTTCCGGTAAGCCTTACCACTCTGACGACATTTCCATGCTTCTAATACTACTCAATACCTCGGTCTTGAATTTAAGTTTTACACTACTGAATGTAGGGAAACATGCGTCGGTACAGGTCTCAGCTCCTCTTCTACGGCCTCTACCACCCAGTCAACGAGATCAAGAAGCTCCCTACCAGACTTGAAGCACTCAGGCCTCGCCTGTGACCCTTGTGCCTTCTCTCTGTTATTCTTGAAATAAACATATGTACAAGTGAACAAGTATGTTACCTTTGTTAAATCTAGACAAAACCTGGGTTGGCTATCTTTTTTCCTTTTCTTTATGGTTGCATCTGGGATTGGATTATTGTTTTATGAAACCAAAACCAGATTTACTGCTGGTGAATCCGTTCACTTGTTTTACATATTACCTTGTTTTTGTCCCGGTCCTAGAATGCAAAAAAAAGTTCCTTTCTGTTGCAACTATACACCAGAATGATGTGAATATACTAACCATTGGCATTGTCGTAAGTAAATAATGGTTCATCATTACCCTTCATGAGTTATGCGAATATTATTTGGAACTTAACGTCGGTTTCAAGAAACCTACCTCAGTACCATACTGCAACAATGGTAAATTCAAATTTAAGGCAATTTTTTATTTGCACCCAGAGTCACAATTTAGTAAATAGGTAAATCCAAAAACAAGCACTATAACAAGCGCAAAATTGCATAACTTTACACCCGACGGAACCACCGGGGAAGATGGGGTAGCAGGCACCGTTGCCGCACAGGCACAGCACGCGCTAGGTGCCCCTAATGCAGTTGAAGTTACGGCATCCATGGGATTGGTCAGGGGAGGAGGTGCAGCGTGAGGCAACATGGCAGAGGCCGGAGGAAGATGGAGTCGACTGCCCCGAAATCACTCAATTGTCGATTAATCTTGCAGCTAATGCAGTAACACTGCCCATGCACGACGATGCCTCCGGTGATCTAGAAGCGCTAATGGCATGTCCAACCCTCCATATCAGCTGATGTCCATAGAATTAATTAGAGTGTCAACTAGGCAAAAAAACTGATGTGGTATAGTAATAAAAGAAGAGAGAGAGGAAAAATCGTGGACTGGGTCGCATGCAGGACACCGTTTCTGTGGGCGCTCCAAGACGTTGGAAACCGGTGTTCTCGCGTTGGGCCCGACGACTCGTTTCTTCCCCCCTGAATTTCTGCCTCCTTCGATCCGGTCCGCCGGCCTCCCCGCCGCAATGGTTGCCGCGCGCGGCAGCTTCTCCCACTTCTGGATCTCCCGCGCAAAGCAAAGGACCGTGAAACTTTGGCGCGCTCGGCGAATTCTCCCTCCGCCCATATCAATGGCCAAGGCCCGCCTCCAGCGCCTTCCCTCCATATATCCCCCACTATGTAGGGTTAGGGTTCTTTGATCCCATTCGCAAGCAGTCAAATCCACCCCCAATCAGCCTCCCCAAGGAAGAAATCAGTTCGCTGTGCACAGGATGAATCGCCCTGAAGATTCAAAGAAGCAACACAGGAGATCCAATCGGGCCTCCGGTGAATCAGCCGTCGTGGATTCAGTGGCCGGCGGCACTCCAACTGCAGTCAATCCACTCCTCGGTGTTGTTGACGCTGGTAGTCCTACACCCGTCACTCCACTCGTCAGTGGTGATCCACGAGCAAGTCTATCTCCAGAAGTCGCTGCTGCTCCAGGCACTTACGGTAGTGCCCCAGTCAATAGTGGTTTTCCAGCCAGTGGTACTCATGCTGCTGGTCCATGGCGCCTTCCCTTGGCGCATCGTTTGGTATTCATCCCCTCCTGGCAGCTCTGATTGGTATGGAAAATCCTCCAGATTCTTTTACATCTATTGGTCACGCGTGATGTTTGATTTGGCGACGAGAATAGAACTCAGTCGGTTATATGAAGTACAAATATAGGAGTGTTGAGGGCTACTGCTTCTTGTGCTATTGCCGTCATTTTTAATTTATGTCTTATTTCTTATTCTGAATAATATGGTTTTATTGGTTGTTACCATCTTGGACTGAGAAAAACTTAGCTTAACATATATATCTTTAAACATTCATGTGTAATGTTATGATTCAGTGAAGAGAATAGAACTTAGCTCAGTTGGAGAATAAAACTTAGCTTAACATATATATCTTGTTTAAACATTTGTTTAATTTATGTATGCATGAGAACTGCTTCCTAACAGTTTTGTCTGAATAATATAGTACAACCATTTTGGAAATTTTGAGCAGAGCTGCTTCCTAACAGTTTTGGCTATACTGTAATATTGCGTCTGCTCCACGAGTACTTTCAGTTCAACTTGATTACTATTCTGAATGCTGCACGAGTGCTTCCAAACATTTGTTTAATTTATGTATGCATTATTATTCTGAATAATATAGTACAGCAATTTGGATGCTCTGTCAGTTTGATTACCAACAACATTGCTTGTTAATTTTTTTCAGGATGTATGCACAAGGTGGTTTCATGAATATGGTACAGAGTCCTAAGGCTCCTTGTATGAACTATCCTAATGGAAATCATCTGCCACAAAATAACCACTTTGTTGGTGGAATAATGAGGCATTCTACAACCCCATCAACAGCTGCATGCTCTAAAGGGAGCTCTGCTGACGGTGGTACAGAAAAGGGATCACAAGACAAGGAAACAGTTGATGTTGACGAAGATGACAACATCCAGCCTGCTGTATCAAATGCAAGGTCAAATGCTAGGTCCATTGCTACGTCTATAGAAAATGCAAGGACAGATAGGAGATTGAATGGGTCCAATGAAGAAGACATTAGATTGGTAAGTTCATTTCATTTGTTTCATTCTTCATTCTCTATGAACTATAAAGGTTTATTTCTAATGTAGCATTTTAATGTATATATAATCTTATCCAATTTTTAGGTTAGTGCTTAGCTGCACAATTCAATCGACCCAATTGATGGAAATGATAAGAAGGCTGATCAGTATTGGTCAGATGTAATTTCTACTTACAACAGCATCACAAAGTGTGACTGTATGAGAAATCGTAACCAACTGAAGCTACGTTAGGAGTGCATCAAGAAACTGGTCATTGAATTCAATGGCTGCTATACAAGAATCACTAAAGTGCATCAAAGTGGCATGAGTGATGACCAAAAGATGGACCAAGCATTATAGCTATATGCCTCTGAACAATTGTTGGATATGTTCCAAATTCACATTCACGATAAAGGCCGGGCTTCTGCCGGAGCGCAGAGAAGACCCGTTGCCTGAGGTTTGGGCCGGCGTGAAGTGGTGCTGTGTTTTCTCTTAGGAGCGCACAATTTAGTCCCACCTCGGAAAGGCAACCAAGCACGGTCGTGTGAGCCGCCTATATATATGTAAGCCTATGTAGACGGTAGAGTAAGACAGAAAGACATGATAAAGACATCTTAGATGAGTCATGTATCATCCCTACTTGTAAACTCTCCTCAATAGTGATTGTCTTACGTGGTTTTTTCCCGTAAGGGGTTTTCCACGTTAAACCGTGTCTCATGTTTGATCTTATTTCTTAGCATTATTTGCTAACAAGTGGTATCAGAGCTTGATACGAGATTACGTGAAAAAAATAATTAGGGTTTCGTCTATTTTTATCGCGCGCCGCCAGCCGGATCAATCTGCGATTGGCTACCTCGTGCAAGACTCATCGACGTGGAGTTTAAGACAGAATCTGATTCCGTATTTGCCAGAGGATGTAGACCAATCCACGAGAAGCTACCAGAAGGTTTTCTCAGCTTTGCTGAACGTACACGGAGTTGTACACAAGACTGTAGGTTATTGCTAGGTTTACACAGTAACATACGTAGATTATTACTGCAGATTATTTTCTTCTGGTTATTTCTTTCATATGGCTTTTTTGATATATGATATGATTTCCGCTGCTGAAACATATTGAGATTTTGAGGAGATATTGTGATTATTATTGGATCACTTTGAGTTAATTGTTCTTGATGTTTTGACAACATCGTTCATGTCACCCTTGTGGTTTCTTTTACTCTTATGAAGTTGGTTAATTTAAAGTGAAGGTTTTGCTCTGAATTGAGTTCAAGGTGGAGGATTCCAAGTGCAACAGAGGAGGTTTGTTTGACTAGATACTACAGTGTTTTGTATTGCGGGAGCAGTACATTTATTGATGTCTTTTCTCATATTGAGGGGTTTAGTTCAAAGGTTTAACTCCGTTGGTTGCACATTTATGCCTACATCTGAACCGTGTTTGAATGGAGCAGTAATTGACAATGTCATGGAATTTAGTTTCTTCTACAATTGGCAAGTTTATTATACGTGATGGATACACGTGCTAGTTGCTCTTACAAGAGTGTTGTTTTGCCAAAGCTTAGTGGTCCTGATGGAGCATATATTATTCCATGAGATGAGTTCTTCATTGGATATTTATTTTAATACCACAGGTGATATTGCGACTTTATGTCGTTTGATGATTGAGCATTATTGCCATTGAGGTCAGTTGCACAGACTCAGACTTTTGCTGGGATTATGAATTTGTTGAAGACCCAGATTGTTCGTCTACTTTGTTGATAGCTGTGTGTTTGGACCTTTGCTCAAATTTTTGCTTCCTATGAATTGTTGGGAGAAAACTCAAGTAATCTTACTCATTAGTTAGTTCGGTGGACATTGGCATTCAAGATTCGAATATGGAGGTTTATTATTCGTCTACACGAGGGAATTTGTCTCAAGGTGGAGTTTGTTGGATATGTTCCAAATTCACATACATGATAAAGGCCGGGCTTCTACCGAAGCACAGAGAAGGCCCGTTGCCTGAGGTTTGGGCCGGTGCGAAGTGGTGCTGTGTTTTCTCTCTGGAGCGCACAGTTTAGTCCCACCTCGGAAACGCAACCAAGCACGGTCGTGTGAGCCGCCTGTATATATGTAAGTCTATGTAGACGGTAGGGTAAGACAGAAAGACAGGACAAAGACATCTTAGATGAGTCATGTATCATCCCTACTTATAAACTCTCCTCAATAGTGATTGTCTTCCGTGGTTTTTTCCCGTAAGGGTTTTTCCATGTTAAACCGTGTCTCGTGTTTGATCTTGTTTTTTAGCATGATTTGCTAACAACAGTGACAAGCCTTTCACATTGGTTCATTTATGGAGGATATTGCAACATGAGAAGAATTGGTCTGCATATGTGAAGAAAGTAAGCAATGAAAAGGACAAGGGTGCAACTCCTAACCCAGCTCAGGTAGTGAATATCGAAGATAATGCAAAACAGCGTCCTCTTGGGCATAAGAAGGCCAAAGAAGAACGCAACGGAAAACGTCCAACACCTGAAGCTATTTCTGCTATTGATCAGAAACTGGACAAATTCATTGCAGTAGGTAATAAGGCTGAGAAGATGGCAGAGGCTCAGGAAAAATTGGCAAACAAAAAGCTAGAAGTAGCCCAGCTGAATCATAAAGCAGCCCAGGAACAAACAAAGTGTAAGATGCTAGACCTTTATAGTAAATTACTCTGTGCTCCTACCAGTGATCTTAGTGAGGAAGCTGCAGCTGAGAGAATCAAAGCACCAGAGGCTATGACAGGTGCTCTGTTTTCTCAAGATAATTGAGGTAAGGATGCTATCTTCGGTCTCTATTTTTTTTATACTGTTAATCTCAATCGAATTATTGCTATGGGTAGTCCACAAGTTTTTTTATACTGTCAATCTGAATTGAATTATTGCTGTGGCTAGTTCAAAAATTTTTTATGCTGCTGGTAGTCCAAAAGTTTTTTTCTACTGTAAGTCTGAACATAATATGAAGCCTAAAAGGCTCTTTTATTACTGTCAATGTGAATTGTATTAGTGCTATGGGAAGCTGAAAAGGAGGACTGAATTTATTGATATATATATATACCCCCAACAGGAGTACCTGTGCCTAGCACATACTCTCTTCCCTCTTCTTTCTTCCTTGCACATACTCTCTTTCCTCATGTCCAACCAATCTAAAAATCAACTGCAAAATGAAGACTCTGAAGATGATGTGATCAGCATAGACTTGATGGATCTGTTCCCACTGGATGAGGTGAGTAGCATATTGGGCGAACTTACTGATGAAGTGGTTGGTAGTTTGAAGACTCAAGTTGCTGCTCTCCATGGCAGGCCGAGTACCAGGAGGACTGGTATAAGAAGATTTGTTAATAGGCCTTATGCAGAATCTGAACAGGGGCTCATGAATGATTACTTTGTAGATGATCCAGTCTACAATGAAGATATCTTCCGTAGAAGATTCAGGATGAAGAGGCCCCTGTTCTTACGCATTGTTGAAGCCCTTGGTCAGTGGAACGAATATTTCATTTTGAGGATGGATGCTCTTAAGCGGCCAGGATTATCTCCACTGAAGAAGTGCACAGCAGCTATTCGCCAATTGGGAAATGGCAGCCCTGCCGACCAACTTGATGAGTACCTAAAGATTGGAGAAAGTACTGGAGTTGAGTGTTTGAAGATGTTTGTGAAGGGTGTGATTGAGGTGTTTGGTGAAGAGTATTTGCGACGCCCTACTGTATAAGATGTTGAACGCTTAGTGCAAATTGGTGAGCGACGTGGGTTTCCTGGTATGTTAGGGAGCATTGACTGCATGCATTGGCATTGGAAAAAATGTCATGTTGCATGGAAGGGAATGTACACTCGTGGGGATCAAGGTGATCTTCAGAATATCATGTTAGCTTGCATCGTCCTTCACAACATGGTAATTGAAGATGAAAAAGATATTGAACAGATCCCTCTTGATTTGAATGAAGCCCCAAGCTCATCCACCGTACAAGAAGCTACAATACTCACAGAACAACCTAACCCAGAGATGGAAGAAGTGATAGAAAGAAATACTATTATTCGTGATCGAACTACTCATAGGCAACTTCAATCAGATTTAGTTGAGCATATATGGCAGAAGTGTGGGAATTCTAATTAATTAGGTATATATATACGTATATATATAATGTTACATTAACTTTTGTGATTTTATAGTTTTTTGTTTAACTGACCATTGATGTTTGTATCTGGCAGCTTCTTCATGGGACATGTCTAAAGATTATCTATTTTCAAGCAAGTTGGCTTAGCAGGTACTATCTTTTGTTCTATTTATTTGAAAAATGATGAGTAATCGGTTACAATTGTTTCTCAGTATCAAGTCAACTTTAGCAGTAAACTTTTGAGTGAGGTAATAACTAGCTGAAGCATCATTAGCTTTTGAGGATTACTCCTGAATTATTCTGTTATTTTTCCTTGCAGATGAATCCTAGCAGTCATCCTATTTTACTGTTGCTGTGATCTGGTTGAAGACATTGCCTATTTTTGTGACTGGCTATTGCTGTGATTGCCTTTTCAACAGATTGCCTATTATTGTGATATGGTTCAACAGATTACTCAGAAACTCGTACCTAAAGTTTATTATGTATTCTTATGAGAGACTATCTCAATTAAATCTGTCTACTATCTGCTGTAATGGACCAAAATATACTTTTTTGTGTTAGCGCATGTTATCTATGTCGTTAGTCATGCCCTGTTGGCATGCCTATTCTGGACTATTCTTGTCAAAATTTATATGCATGCCTATTCTATACTGCTTGCGTATGTGTTTCCTGTGCCGGTGTGTGCGAGACTATACAACAATCTTGGCATAGATGATCCTCGTACCTGGATGAAGATAACTAATGTTTTTCTCTATGGAAACTGCTATAGAAACGGTGGGTTAGATAAGGATCTAATATACATTTATTGCTCATAGGCACTATCTATGGACACCAAGGGTTGGGACTGCCTTAATACCGCACTACGTCGCACCGATTAATGTCGTAATAATACCTGCAAATCGGCCCGGCTCTGTGACACGGATCGGCTCCCAGGGCGCGGGTGGGACGGGGGGGGGGGGAGGGGGGGGGATTTATCACTTACAGGGAAGCACGACGATGGGGATCCAAACACCGTGACCGTCTAATGTTGTGGCTACAAAATAAGCTATTCTATAGCCGGCCACAGAGTATATTAGTTTATTTTATTATTATTTTATCTATCTATATACTATAAGGATCCAGTAGAATTGAAAACGTTTCTCACCAAAAAAAATTCTAACCGCCCATGTTAGGTCCAACGGTGGAAACGACGTGAAAATTTTTTAAAAAACGATGTTTCTAGAGAGTTTTTGCCATTTTAGACATTACTTTTGTCACCACGAAATTTCTTTACCCACCCCACGTACCCACGAATATACACGCCCGCCCAACCATTACACCTTCATAATGCTTTCAAATTAAAAATGCCATCACGTCAAGGACTCCACAAATAGAAAAACAATCACGACCAGGACTCCAAACTGCATCATGTCAAGGACTCATAGTACTGTAGATAATAGGTAAGACCATCCCGGCCCACATGGACGGCTCGGTGGACTTGTTGGAGTACATCGTTACCGCGAGCGGCGCCGCTAAAACCACGTAAACCCTAACTGTCGATCCAGGCGCACGACCTCCACACCAGCAACGTGGTCGCCATCAAGTCCCTGCGTGACGGGACGGCACTGCTGCGCGAGGCCGCGATGCTCGCGGCGTGCGCGGGAAACCCCGCCGTGGTGGCGTTCCGGGAGGTGGCCCGCGGGCCGCCGTCGGGGGCGGCAGCAGACAACAGCCACGACCTCCACCTCGTCATGGAATACGGTAGCCCGAGCCTCCACGGCGCGCCGCCACGGCCCGAGCCTCCACGACGTGATCGGCGCGCGTCGCCGCCGTGGCCTCCCGTTCACCGAGTCCGAGGTACACCGCGCCATGGCGCAGCTGCTGGGTACACTGCCTGCACATGGTGTCGTCCATTGCGATCTCAAGCCTGGGAATGTGCTCGTCAGAGAGCACGACCGCCGCCTCAGGATCTGCGATCTCGGCCCACCGCTGCTGGACGCGCAGCTCGTGGGCACGCCCGGGTACATGGCGCCGGAGGTGCTCCTGTGCGAGGACTGCGGCGCGGCAGTCAACATGTGGGCGCTTGGGTGCATCATGGCGGAGCTCGTCGACGGGCAGCAGCTCTTCCCGGAAGGCGACCTGTGCCAGCAGCTTGTCAGCGTCGTCGAGCTCTTAGGTATCTCTGAGACTCCGACGAGGTGTCGTTGATACTGCTGGGCATCACGGCGGCGGCGCCGAGCAAGCTGCGGTAGAAGGTGCCGGAGGAGCAGCTGTCGTCGGTGGGCTTGGATGTCCTGCACGGCCTGCTCGAGTATGACCCCATGGACAGGCTCACCGCCACAGCGGCGCTGAGGTTGCCATGGTTTTCAGCCGAGGACGACTGACCAGTGACCAGCGGCACAAGGACGTGAAGATGGCTCTTTGTCGATGTAATCCATATTATTTGCCCAGTGTCAGCAAGTGTATTTGATGATGATGATGATGCAGCGAGAAAAAGGTACTGTATATAGGACATTATTTGTGCAGAATGTATGGTTCTTTTTACTGTGGTACTCAAAGGTGCAATCCCAATCTCCAATGTAACTAAATATGAAATTTGTATTATTTCATTGATGAAACCATGCTTATTATGATTCTGAAAACATGATGTATCCCCTGTGTTCATTGAATTTCTGAAGTCTTGTGAGTATTTTTGTAATTAAACTGGCTGGTAAGTCTTGTGCTTCCGTGCTTCCCCACCACCGGAAGACGATGAGCTGCCGGCGGCGGCTGCTGCTGCTACGCTCTTGTGGTTCTGCTTCTGGTTGAGCCAGGCGAACTGGGGGCGGATGAAGAAGACGAAGCCGAGGAGGAAGCCGGACATGAGGCCGCCGATGCGGGCGAAGTCGTCGCCTCTGGGGAGGAGGCCCAGGGCAAGGTTCACGGCGATCACAAGCACCAGCGACAGCATGGATCCGATCAGGCCGAACAGAGCACCGGAGGTACCCACCGACGACACGCTCGAGCGGATGGGAGCAGACATCAGGCTGTCGCCGAAGCCGGAGATCAGATACACCAGCCCGGTCCTCACTGCTACAATATTATATATTGCATCGTATTGTCATGCGTGGATGATGATTTCAGTAACACGTACTCTACTCTGTTGTATCGAATAAATTCTTCAGAAAATAATTTAAAGACGTACATACTTACCGAACCTGAATTCTTGCTCGAGCCGTATAGCAATGAATACGAGGCAGAGCATGTTGATGAGCAGATGAACAACTCCGGCATGAAGCCACATGCACGTGATCAGACGCCATCCTTGACGGCCCTGGACAACCTTAGAAACGTCCAAAGCCCCCATCTTCACTAACCTGCAAGCATGCATTCAGATTAAAAATAAAAAGTTATATTTTTGTAGCCTCCATCTTATCTGATTTAAACAAATTATGCAAATCAATAATGAAATACCATATACATCTAATTATTAAAAATAAATTATATTTTTTTTTCTAAAACACGTGCGTGCCGCACTCTACTATTAGTCTGAAGTAATCCCAATAAATGTAACCGCTGTTGCGATTAATCATGCTCTGGGATCTGGTGTTGTCCGGCGTGTGCAGTGAAGTTCTCGGTCAATGGCGTGTTGGTCCTGACGTTCTTAGAGCAAGGTCAATAAGCTTATCTATAAGAAAAGATATCTCGTGAATAGACAAGCTAGTAGACAAGTGGTACAATAAGATAGTCTCTATCCTCCCTTTAAATATATTTTTTTCATTCGTGTGGGACCCATCTGTATAGAGAGAGGAGGAATACTGTGCCTCTGCTGCTCACCCCAGCGACAAGCTGCGCTCTCTCCTCCAGCTCACCTGCGCAGCTGACGCGTCCGGCGTCCGGTACAGTTGCTGTACCTCTCTTATGGCTCCTCGAGGGTCATCTCGAGGTGAGCGACTCATTCATATGTTGAGCTGTTTGATGGTCTACTTGGTGCTAATTGCGGACAACACTTGATCAATGCTTGTCTGATGCGCATCCCATCTGTGAAGTGTTGTGTTTGCAACGTGGATAGTAGCGTAGTTTGTTCTTCTGAACGGCATCTTGACTCAGGGATCAAGTATCTAGACTACTACGACGGCAAGAGCCCCAGTTTGACGACACGAAGGGAACGGACTTCATGACGACTATCAGATCAGTTTTTAGTTGGATTATTAACGTCGATGCCGTTTTCTCATCCATCTACAATAATGTTCACTACGTTTTTGCTATAGTTTTATCGTGCACGAATGCACAGATGAATATATAACCGAAGCTTCTTTTGATCATACCCCAAAATCATTAGCATGTTCTTTGTTTCTTTTTTCTAGCAGGATACATGAACTTACTAGAAACATACCCTAATTTACTTCATCACACGGGTATACGTATCAACGTATATGCACAACGGCACATTGATTCAGGGATCAAGTATCTAGACTACTACGACGGCAAGAGCCCCAGTTTGACGACGCAAGGGAACGGACTTCACGATGACTGTCAGGTCAGTTTTTGGTTGGAGTATTAACGTCGATGTCGGTTTCTCATCCGTACAGTACGGGAAACACCGGATTGGTCGAGTGCCTCAGACAGTGGTAAAGATAAAAAAAACTCTCAGCAAAGCATTTGCCGAATATCGCACTCGACAAAGGACACTCGCTACCAGAATGATCAACATCTACACCGGGTGGGAAAGCCCTTTAGCACCGGGTTTCCCACCCGGTGCAACTAAACCGAGGCTAAAGGGGTACCCCTTTAGCACCGGGTTGAATAACCGGTGCTAAAGGGTCCCTTTAGCACCGGGTGCAGCCACGACCCTATGCTAAAGGGCCTGCCCCGCAGCGCCTTTAGCAGGGTCTTTAGCACCGGTTCCAGACACAACCCGGTGCTAAAGGGCCTGCCTTTAGCACCGGTGCTAAAGGGTCTGCAACCGGTGCTAAAGGCCCCGGATTTCTTTTTTTTTGCTTTTTTCAGTAGCCATGCATGCACGTCTATATACGTGTATATACGTATATATTCTAATACGTGTATTCTAATGCGTATTCGGCCGACTCTATATTCATATTAGCTGACATTTCATCAAAATAGAAGACATATATATTACAAAAGTAGATATTCTTGCATGTCAACTCGAGTTATATATATTTAAACTGTATTTTCTACTTAATTAAGGTTGACGACTTGTTGAACTGTCCGGCACGTCCTCCAGTACTGGCGAGTGGAATTCTCCTCGGGGATTGACGACCTCGTCCCAGATCCATCCGACGAGCTGTTCTGCAATTGCGTCAATTCTTTTTAGCTCTAGGGCCTCTTCCTTGAGGCTAAACATCTATAATTTACAAATAATTGAAAGATATTTAATGCGCCGAGTTGGAGACAATAATTGTGCACTTAATAATAATGGAAATGTGTTTATTATTACGTACCATAATATCGTGTTGTGTAAGCTTTTTATGTCCCCAATTTCACATGTAATCGCAAACATAGTATGCATATAAATTATTTCCCTTCCCCTGTTTGGCACACTGTCGACCAAAAGAAATTAAGTAAAATTCATATAATATATTAGACGAGGCCTACATGTACAAATTACTTGCTTACCGGAAAGCCAAGGTTCCATTTTAGTGTTTCATATTGAATACCCGGGTGTTCTTGACGAAATTGATTCCAGGCCTTGCGAACAAAAAAATTAAGTCATTGCAAGTGTAAGGGGTGAATTAAGTAGGGGAAAATATACATCACCTTCCATCATGTCCATGATGTTCTGTAGTTTTTCTTTTGGAGTGTGCAATGAATCAAAGACGTTCACGACACCCCGGTCAGGACACAATATTATTAGGAACCAGTGGAATCTGTATACATGTATACATTATAATCAGAAATGAAATAGTACACAGACAATATAAGAAGAAGCCTGTGTATGTACTCACTCGATGTTGTACGGGATTAGTATGGAGTCGCAGTAATTTTGTTTCTTAATATACTTGTATAGGTTTCCATATGTTTCCTCAGGATTGTGCAGTATCATTGCTTCACTTATCCTTCGAGGATCAACGAAACCAACGTCATATATATTATCTCTCCGACATTTTTGAATCTCCATTCTGCATATGTTAAGCAATAAATAAAGCCCGCGTCAGCATAGATTGGAATTATTGTTTTCAAACTGTGAATTATAAGCAACAACAAAGTACTTACAGTGTCCAACAGGTGATCAAATCCACGTCCATGGCGTCGCGGTGGTACAGCTCGTATATATCCTTAAACCTCAGCCACACCCAATCCTCGTCACCATTGTAGAAATCATGGTCCTTCACGCCTACTTTGATCATGCGCCGTTTATTCCTTCTTGATTCTTCCAAGTACCACTCATGGAATCGGCGCATCTTCGTCTGTAGCTTGCTCTCCATTTCAGGAGGGACCATAGGCTCGCCAAGCTTAAACGACCACTTCAATGTTGTGTTTACAGGCACCTCTTCTTCCCCCAGGACTTGCGCTCTGGATAGTCCAGTCTCAGCCATTACTCGTTGCACGTTAATCACGTCCAGAGATGGCAATGGACCCAAGGGCTGCTGAGGTTGCTCGCCGAGCTGAGGAACCTTTTTGGATTGGCCCGCCTCCTTATCTGCAGCCTTCCGCTTCCGGCGAGATTTTAGTAATCAGCGGTCATAGTCCGTTACTATTACTTCCTTCTGTTGACCCTTGCTCAAATTACCGAGGAATGACTTGACGACAGTGGGATCAAGCTTCGGCTCCGGCTCCGGTTTTTTCCTCCACTCGGCCATTTGCCTCTTTGTGTCTGCTTTGACCGAGGCTTCGAGCTCCTCTAGAGTCTTCTCACCCGCTCTTTTCTCTGGTGCGGGCTTCTCTCTGGTTTTCCGCGCCTTCTTCCCTAGTGGAGTGGGGGTAGAGGCTTTAGTGCGGCGTCCCCTCTTCGGCGGAGGGGGCGGAGACTTCCGCGGCGGGGGAGACGGATACCTCTTCGGCGGAGGAGACGGGCTTGCATCAGGAGCTCCCGGAGAATCGTCATGATCCGGTGGATCTCTTGGAGACGGTGGAGGTGACGGAGGCTTGTTGGTAGCCGCAGGTGTACCGGGTATGACGACGTCTGCCTTACTCCATAGAATGATGCAGTGAGAACACTGACCGAGTTTTGTTTCTCCGTCACCTCCGGGGATGTCAAGTTCCAAGTCTTCCCAGTTGGTGACGACTTTCTCCACCTCAACAGGTACGTAACCATGTGGAATGTCATTGCAGTGCCCTTTTTGCCCTTCTTCCACACGTTTGATCATACCGTATGCGACCTGATAATTTAGTAGTCACAAAGAAAGTTAGTAAACGAATGGTATTTACGGTGAAATGTATGCAGTGCGAACTAAGGTCGCATACGTACCACCACAGCTAAGTTCTTCTGCCTGACGACAAGCTCGCACGCGGTCCGTTGAGTTATTTCATCCACTGGGTAACGAACCGCTTCGGCGGCCTGTGTGGAAGCGTGACTGCTTTGATATTGTTGTGGAGGGCTAATAAGGGCCGCATCTTGGAGAGGTGCATGCTCTGTGGAACCGGTCCCGCCTGCGGCTTGTTGGAGAGGTGCATGCTCTGTGGAACCGGTCTCGCCTATGGCTTGTTGTATCTGCAGCCATGCTACCTTCATCCGTCGCTCCATCTCTGACTCCATTTCTTGGAGCTTTGAGCCCTGGGCGGCAACCGTTTCCTCTAGGTCCCTCACCCTCTGCTCATATTCGGCCTTCTTCCTCGAACGGCTCCTATAGGTGGCGGCGTGCTCTTGGAAACCTTTCTTCCATGAGATGCTTGTGCCTACGCCGCGCGTCCGTCCAGGATGCTCCTTGTTCCCTAAGGCATAGGTTAGCTCATCTCTGTCTCTATCAGCAACAAATTCTCCCCTCTCAGATGCCCTGAGGATATCGAGGAGACGCTGAGCTAGTTCTCGCAAGTCCTCGGGAAAAACTAAGGAGCCGTCGATTGGGCTTAGGGTGCCTCCATGACCATAGTACCAATGCTTGGTCCTTGTGGGCCAGTCATGTGTCGCTGGAGTGATGCCTCTAGCATATAGATCTTCTTCCATCTTCTCCCATTTAGTGATGCTTGCCTTGTAACCCCCCGAACCCATCTTATGAGAGTACTTCTTATTTGCGGCGTTTCCATCGTTTCTAGCGCTAGCCGTTGCACCCTCTTCAGAGGTTTTGTACTCAAGGAATGCTTCCCACTCGTCATCAGTGATCTTCTTATACTTCTCAGGATCCGGGGCCTCTCCGGTTTTGAGAAATTGCGAGTACAACTTCTTCTTGAAATCCTGAAACAGAACTGCCATCTTCTTCATTGTTCAATCCCTCAGTTCTGCTTCATGAGTGCTAGGCCAGTCGAATATTGCCTTTAATTCCCTCCATAGCATCTCCTTCTCTGTATCGGGGAGCACGTACTCTTCAGTGGGGTCCGTGGACTTCCATTTTCTGATACTAATGGGCACATTGTCCCGTACAATTACACCGCACTGAGATACAAATTTCTTGGCCACTTTTGGGGGCTCAACTGGCTCCCCATCATCTTCCACTCGAGTGATGTGAAACTTGACATCCTTCAGCTTCTTCGTGGTCGATCGTTTTGGTTTCTTAGTTCGACTTGTAGAAGCAGAGGCGGCCTACACAAATTACATATATACGAGATGATATAGAGATGGTATACATAATTGACATGTACAGTACAAATTTATGTTATCTATATACACACCTGACTAGACAAGGGCTCGTTACCAGCCCCTTCAATAGTGCTGCCCTGGACACGTTCGCCCTGGACATTGGCGGCCCCTTCAACATTTTCGGCCCTTGCAACATTGTCGCCCTGGATATTGTCGTCCCTTCCAATGATCCCCAACACATCATCCATGGACATTGGTTGGGTTACAATATTAAAAAGTTGATTCACAAAGAACGTGTCGTTGTCCTCTTGCATGGGTGGGACGGGGTTGTTGTTGTCCTCTTGCATGGATGGGACGGGGTTGTTAAAGGCCCCCAATTTTCGTTTGGCGCCAGTTTCCAAACTGGCCTTTAGCACCAGTGGCTACTATTTGGGAATCTTATAAATATAGTTTTTAATATATAGTTATTAATACTTGTTTTAATTCAGTTATTAATACCTATTAAAAATATATATTAAATAAGTAAATCTTATAAATTAATAGAAAATCTTATAAATTACTAGAAAATCAATATAAAATGCTAGAAAATCTTATAAATTAATAGAAAATCTTATAAATTACTAGAAAATCTTATAAATTACAAGAAAATCTTATAAATTACTAGAAAATCAATATAAAATGCTAGAAAATCTTATAAATTAATAGAAAATCTTATAAATTACTAGAAAATCTTATAAATTACTAGAAAATCAATATAAAATGCTAGAATTAATAAAAACAATCTTATAAATCAATGGAAAATCTTAGAACATAGGTGGAACATAAATGCAAATATAGTCATTACAAATTGGGTGGAACATAGTGCAATTAAATTCACCATATCAAGTTCACGCAAAGATTCTTCATCAGATGCATCACATCAATCGAGTTACGGACCTCTAAAAGTTGTCAATAAGGTAGCTCCCAAAAGATAGACTTCTTCTTCCACATCGCGGCACGACCATCCTCGCCCGTCGGAGCAGCCTAGCTTCCGTCTCCCTTGCCAAACACCACGTGTAGGTCTTTCACCATATCAAATAGCTCTTCTCCACTCCGGTGTCTCGGCTTTGTATGGCGGTCAGCATTCCCGCCAAAATGCGCACATTTCTTTCGTAGCTCATGCTTCACCGGAAGGAATCGACGGTGACCCATGTACACAACTTTACGATAATGTTTCAAATACATGCTTTCGGTTTCCTCTAAACAGTGAGTGCATGCTTTATATCCTTTGTTTGATTGTCCTGATAGGTTACTTAGTGCAGGCCAGTCGTTGATGTTTATGAAAAGCAGTGCTCGAAGGTCAAACTGCTCCTGCTTGTCCTCATCCCACATGCTAACACCTTCATTCTTCCACAGCTACAAAAGTTCGTCAACCAATGGTCTTAGGTACACATCAATGTCGTTGCCAGGTTGCTTTGGGCCTTCGATGAGCACTGGCATCATAATGAACTTCCGCTTCATGCAGAGCCAGGGGGTAGGTTGTAGATACAAACAGTCACGGGCCAAGTGCTATGACTACTGCTCATTTCACCAAAAGGGTTCATGCCATCGGTACTTAAACCAAGCCTAACATTCCTCGCATCAGCATCAAACTCTGGGAATGCTCTATCGATGTTCCTCCACTGGGATCCATCGGCGGGGTGTCTCAACATGCCATCCTGCTTACGTTCTTCTTTGTGCCAGCGCATCAGTTTGGCATGGTCTTTGTTCCTGAACAAACGCTTCAGACGGGGTATCAGAGGGAAATACCACATCACCTTCGCAGGGATTTTTTTCTTAGAACGCTCTCCCCCAAGATCACCAGGGTCGTCCCGCCTGATCTTGTATCGTGCGCAGGTGCAAACCGGACAACGATCCAAGTGTTCGTACTGTCCGCGACAGAGGATACAGTCATTAGAACATGCATGTATCTTCTGCACCTCCAAACCGAGAGGGCAAACAACACGTTTTGCTTGATACGTCGTCGATGGCAATTTGTTACCCTCTGGAAGAATCTTCTTTACGAGTTTTAGTAGCTCCTCGAAACCCTTATCAGTAACACCATTTGCTGCCTTCCACTGCAGAAGTTCAAGTGTGCTACCCAACTTATTTAGCCCCTCTTTGCAATCTGGGTACAAGTCAGTCTTGTGGTCCTGCAACATGCGCTGTATCATTTTCCTGAGCAACATCTTCCTGAGCATCGCCTTCCCGAGCAACATCTTCCTCATCGGCATCACCCATTGCAGCATATGCAAAGGAACCGTAGTATTGAGCCAATAACGGAATGTCGTCATCGACCTCTTCTTCTTCATCTTCATCCATTAGAATTCTTCTTTCACCGTGCTTCATCCAAACAGAATAATTCCTCATGAAACCATGCCTCATCAAATGCACCTGAAGACAACCTCTTTGTTTGTACGATTGTATATTTTTACAATGGGTGCATGGGCAGAACATGAAACCGGACGGCGTCCTGTTAGCCTCGGCGGCATCGAGAAACGTCCTAAGGATATCACGGAATGCCTGAGCGTGGGGGTCCCCGTACATCCATTGTCTATTCATCTGCATTATTAACCAATAACAAATATACAATACAATTTAAAGATAAAGAAATTTAATATATAAATAAATACAAATTGTAATATATATTCCATTATATAAATAAATTTCTAAAACTACATTACTATATTCATTAAATAAATAAATATACCTTCCGTTAAATAAATAAATAACTATTCTACCTTTTAATAAATAACTAATAATATATATTTCATTAAATTAATAAATAACTATTCCAACTTTTAATAAATAAACCTCTCTAATAAATAAAATACATAAGCCTTATAACTATTCACAAGTCATACAAAACAAAATACTAACTAGCTTGCCTTCTCTCTCCATTTAAAACACAACATGAACACTCTCTCCACCATGAACTCAAGCTCTCTCCTCTCTCTCCTCCAAGAATACAAGCTCTCTCTAGCTAGCTTTACTTTGATTCACAAATCCCTCTATTTCTAAATCATAGAAGGATTACAAGCTAAATAAAACATTAGAGAATGAAAGAGTGTACCTTGTAGTGCTCCTTAGATGAGTAGAATCTTCACAAATTTTGAAAAAAATTTGGGCAGCACCTCCCCTCCCACGGCCGAGCAGCATGAACACAGCGCCTAAGTGTTCAGCTGGCTCGGCCGGGGGAGGAAGAAGGTGCTATATACAAAAGACATTAGCACCGGGTCGTGGCAAGACCCGGTGCTGATGTGCACCAATTAGCACCGGTTGCAGCCAGCAGCCGGTGCTAAATGGCCTGGGGCACATTAGCACCGGTTGCTGGCTGCAACCGGTGCTAAAGGGGGAGCATTAGCACCGGGTCTCGCCACGACCCGGTGCTAATGTGTCCGCCCTGACACCCCGCAGCGCCGCCCCCGCTCCTAGGGACGGACCCGGTGCTGAAGCCCCATCAGCACCGGGTCCAAAAATGGCCGAGGCGGAGGAGGCGGGCGGATGTGAAGCATTCTGGTAGTGTATAGACTATTTCTTTTAAACCACGTGCACACAGTGCATACAAGTTCATTTCTTTCTTTAATTCCCATCACAGAGAAAAACTATCTTGAGGACCTCTGTTAAATCCATAATATGGATGCTTGCTGACTACAAACTTTAATGACACTAAAAGTATAGGAGAATATGAGCTCTTAGGTACAAATCAGTTCACAAATTCATTATGTTATATTCCTGTTGCAAAATGCTCTACGTGAATATTGTTTTCCTTCCCAGTTCTGACCCTGTAAAATTATTTAGCAGAGCCACTTGATAATCAAAGTTTTTGGGTCCATGAGCATTGGCCTTTCTTATCCTAAGCTCAAAGAATGGAAGTGAGCAAGGTACTGACCACTTTGTAGGTATTCATTTCTTTTTTAATGTGTGCTACTTGATATTCCAGTGGATAAAAGTTTCAATCAAACATATTTTTTATAATATACATGATTTATTTTATACATGTGCGTGCGCACATGTGCCTTTGCTAGTATTCCATATGTTTTAGTTACTATTTTTAGATAATTGATATATTGTGGGTTCAGTATGTCATCCCTTTTGTTGAGAACACTTCAGAAAGTAATGTTGTATTCTAAAAAATAATAAAACCAAAATCTCTAATTTGCACCTCGAGCAGTCTTGTTTCCTAATGTCAACTCAAGATAAAAATAGTTTCGTATCAACAATGGGTGAAAGTGTGTCACATGCAAAATTATTCAATTTTGGGATGATGTGAATAGGTAGCATAATTAATACAACGATTTTCTTTAATTTTCAAAACAATTTCAAGGTTTATATAATTAATAAGAAATTTTATATAGTAAAGTATTTATTTTCTAAATTAAATTAAAACTATAAAGGTTATAATGTTATGACTATTGCATTCATTCCAGTTCTAGTTCCTTTATGTGTGACAACTTTTCAAAATGTGTTCGTAACGGGAATTTTTGAGATTTTTTGAGAATTTATTCCCATTTTCCTAAAGAAATTTTCAAATTTTTAAACATGCTAAAATTTTTTATGAGCTCCAAGTATTTTATTTGGATTTCCCATGTCCGACTCTCTCACTCAGTAAGATTTTTGGAATTTTGGGATAGTTTTTGTGGCTTAAATGATTTATCTAAAATTTTCTAGATTTATCTTTACATATAAAATTATATTCTGAAAATAAAAAAAGAGAAAACAAATCTAAAACCCTTAAATTTCTACTGGGCCAGATCCAACCCATAACCCAACCACTCAGCACCTTCACTCAACCATATGGGTCGGCCCAACTCGAGCACGACACTTCCCGTCAGTCGAGGCGACTGGACCATTGCTGACGACAAACCTCGGCTTGCATGCCACGCCAGGTCCGAGGTCTGCGCCCCTATAAAACCCATATGAGGTCCCTTGTCTGCGTCCTCCCACCGCTCCCCGCACATCACCTCTGCAACCGCCGCTGCGATCTCTCCCAGTCTGTTGGGGGCGATCATTAGGGGTACCCAAACTTATGGGATAATTACCCTTGTCAAACCGCAAACTATTGCCAAACTCACACACATATCAGAAAGAGGAAAGCAAATAAGGCCCATGGCCCAACAAGAGTCAATGGCCCAGTCGAGGCGCCTCGGCGGGGGTCTCGACGCGCGCCTTATTCTTCGCCTCGCTTGAGGGAAGCGATCCCTCGAGTGAATCGCAAAACTACGTCTCGGTCGAGGCTTGAGGGTCGAGCCTCGAGCAACCCACGAAATGGGAAAACTTCCGCATCGGTCGAGACCTCCCCCGACAAACAATTAATGCCGCTTAACGCCGCCGTGCATCCAAAGTCAAAAGGCAAATCTCTCACCATGCCGCTCTGACAGGCATGATCCCCATCACATCTGCCAACTCCTGTCACTATGCTGCCAACCGAGGCGCTGTGCGGACATGTTAGCACTGTGCGAACAAGGCGCGTCACTCCAAACACCTGTGCCACCAACTCCTATGTCGCAAGGCCCTTGATCGGGCAGGACAAACCCTCGAGCGGGTAACATGATGAGGAGGAAGGATGGCGGAGGCATGGCGGGCCATACCGAATACTATACGACCATCCCTGGCGCTGTGCGGACACGCTGTCACTGTGCGAACAGGGCCACGTCATTCCTACCCCCTGTGCTACCAACTCCCACAGTAACTTTCCACGGAAAGGGTTGTGCACAGGCATGGGGAACCCTCGAATTGGCGTACAGACAAGTCACAGGATACGCTGGTCAGTTCCAACCCTCAAAACCATTCCATGGCATCACCGCCAGCACAGGAACCCTTCACAGGGGCGGCAACGCCGCACAACAGTGATCAAGGACACAAGGACAAGGAACCACGCCCGACGCCATGCCTACAACTATGTTGTTACTGTGTCTGCACATTTACACACGCCTGTAACCCCTCCTCCTTGATCTATAAAAGGAGAGGCGAACGCTCATGCATAGAGGGCGATCAATCGAACAAGAAACGACCAACGCACTCCACACTCCACCGATATTGGCACTCTGCCTCAATCATCATCATCATCATCATCTGGGACTTGGAGGCTTTGCCTCTTCTCCCAACTTGCTTGTATCCCCTACTACTCGCAGTCTGGTGCAGGATAATACATTACACACACCTTCCTTGCTGGACGTACGGTCTTGTGGCCGGAACCAGGATAATATTGTGTCTTTGCATTACCTTCTACATCAACCATCAGGGGTGGGAACACAACGCATTTCTGGTTGGTGTCGGTGCCACGATTTCCAAACACCGACACTGTCAGTCGTCCATCATTGACGCTCGGAGGGCCAAGCGCCATCGCCCGCTATTGGTCACCAATTCCCTACAGTCATCGCTGGCTAGAGCAGATGGGCATTGCCATAATCTTCACAAGGATGAGCCATGCTCCCGACACTGACCCCTCCATTGATTCATCGCCTAGGAGCTCCGGTCCATGAAGAACAAAAACATCATCGTCATAAAGCTTTGGCCGCAAAATCCGGCCGCCTCGGTCTTAACCAGAGGAAACCGCCAACAACAGGACCTTCCCCAAGCCGAGTCACACATCTGCCACCTATATTGTTTTTAGTTATGCTTGTTTGTTTGCTTATATAGTTGCATGCTAGTATGCTTGTGGTCAATGATTAGTACGAGTAGAAGGAAAGCTGCCCAAGTGCTTTGAAGAATAATAGGTTTCAAGAGCTTTCAAGATCAACAATTGAAAACTCTAAGCGGTGGTATTTGTGCTGTACACATTAGGCAAGTGTCCGTAACCACCTTCTGATCTATGCTATTACAATATATATCATGATGATTTTAATTGTAGCATGGAGTGACCACCAAGAAAGACAATACAACCATGAGTGCTAATGGGCTCTCGCCTTGGCTAACTCAGTAGAAACTCAAGTTTGCGCATGGCTTACCAAAAGGGGAAGAGATGGAGATTTTGATGAGGTATAACCTGATCTTCTTGGGTAGTATGCTTTACTAAGATATTTGACTCATTAAGAAGGTTTATGTTTTACTTTGATAATGAAGCCTTAACAAACTGCACTTATTAGAAAATCTTTGTAAAGGCCTCACAGTGGATCCTTAACTCAGGTAATAGGACACATGGCTTGTGCCAAAAGTGTAAAACCTCTATAGAGTGTCTAAAACTGTTATAACAACCATGCTCATAGTCACTAGCGGTCCGGACCCTCACATGATTAATTTACATGAAGTTGATATTAATTTGTTCTCTATTTATTTCTTGTGGCCTTATTGAGTACCACCCATAAGTATACTCATCCTTGTTATCTGCTGCTCAGAACGAACATGTGTGATGACTTATGAAGATGATGCTTAGTTACGCAACCCCAGTCGATTGCCAGTGAATTATGTAGTCTTCGTTGCTGTATAACCCTGAGTAATTTGTAATATTCTTTTAAGTGATGCTGTTATTTACTAATAAAATCATTATGTATGTGTAAACTAAATTCTGACGCATATATGATTATCGTGTAGTTATTATGTTCTTAAAATCGGGTATGACAACGTGCAAAGCATGAGTCCAACCAACAGAAAAGAAATTTCGTTGGCTGGATGAATTTAAGTTTGGACCATAGAACCAAACACCGTCGTATTTAGCGGCTTCACGTCCAACCAAGGGCAGCGCGGATCTAAAAAGCAATTAATGCTGGTTGCTGTAGTCTCTAAATTGGAACAAATTTGGAAACATGATTAACACCATCAGACACAGCCTAAAGCCGCTAAATTGAAGCTTCAAGACGTCGCCTCCAATGAGGATAGAACACTGAAAATCGTCTTCGCCTCAATAGATAAACCCACAAAGGAGAAGGGAGCAGTACATCCCAGGAAGAACAGCCCAGGGTTCCGGCTTCTGTCCTTTCCCCAGGAGTGAAAACCCGTGGGTTTTGCCAGGTTTGTCTGGTTTGATCTGGTTCCACCATTTGCTTAGAACCAGTATCTACGGCTGGGCTAGTTCAACAGTTCAGACTATTTAAACCGTTATTTTCATGATAATTGTTAATATTAGATTAACTAAAGCTAATTCACGAGATAATTATCACCTAAAATAAAAATATTTAAGTTAGTTGCTATAATTGGTTGCAACCCCTAACATATCTGGAAAAGATATTGCCCGGCCTGCCCCCATAGCGCGTAATATATATCTGAGAGGGACCCTAATCGCGATTTTTATTAAGTTTTTACCTTTGTGAGCCACCCAACCGATGTGTTCACCAGATACACATCAGCTAGAAGCTCCTACTCACATTCAGGCGAAAAATCATGAACTGGAGAGCCTACTCTTGATTTGGCAGTTGATCTTTACTGTTACAACTACGTCAGCATCTATACCAAGCATGTACATCGACTCCAGAGGCTTCAGATGACGTCAAAATGCAAGCTATTGGTTACATAAATTTCTTAGTGTTCAAAGTTTAGATGTAGTGATTGTGTTTTAGGCTAAGTTGATCTAGTAAGTTCATACACTGCTATAAAAATCGACATCAGTACCGGTCATATGGCTGTGTTAGTACCGGCAAGCCAGTACCAGCTGGGCTAACCGGTACTAAAGGGCGCAGTTTAGTTATTTTTAGTACCGGCTCGTGTTACCAGCCGGTACTAAATGTTCTCCCGGGCATATGTGTCACTTTAGTACCAGTTCTTTTTATGTCCGGTACTAAATGTCGTTAACGAATGTGAGATTTTTAGTAGTGATATATGCTTATGTATGCATATTACTTCGATATATAATATTCCACTTGCGTTGGAGTCTCATGCACATGCTCCATAATTCATTCGGTACAGACTTCTATATATATGTCCTAAAACAAAGCCAACCGGTTACACATAAAAAACTTCTTTTGGATTCTGTCAGATGGTGAAGCACTGACCTGAGTCTAATTTACCTATTGGCCATCTAACCCATAAACATCTCAATTGGTTTTGGTTGTACTGGTCAAATAGGGTAATTTTGGAGGATTTGACTCCGTATAGACAATGAAAATGTCGATTTGCAAGGAAATAAATGTAACTTTTTCAGCAGTATATTTTGAACAAAGTACAAATGCAATAAGTGTCGTTAAAAAACAAGAGATAAAATTTATACATATTTGTACAGGTAACCGATAAAAATAAAATTCCTTCAACAATAATATCAGGACATGTTCGATGAAATACTAGTATGTACTAGTTAGTAAGTAGAAATTGCACTGTAGCCGTAGCACACAAACTAATAAATTTGATTTATGTATTATATATTATTAGTTGGCCTTGGATTAGAGGCAAAATTATAACATGAATGAAACTGCGCTCTCCATTTGGAACATGGTTATCACTTTGGCGACAAGTATATATATGATCTGTCGGCTTGTTCAATCGCAAGCTATATGCATGTTGCCGATGCCTCTAAATCAAGCACACGCAAATACGCAATGCTGCTAAATGCCAATTGGAAGACTCTCCTACCTCCTTTTTTCAGAAACGTCCCAGATGAAGCAACCATCGCTCATAATAAACTAATAAATTTCCATGGGAAAGAAATCTAATCGATCGTGCGTGGCATCTTCCATGTTTAGCGAGCACTGCACGCAGCAACCAGCGTTGCATTTCCAACCATCTTTGGTCTAATTTACTTTGGATCATATTTAAGGAGAAACAGAGGAACAAGATGGCGAGTCATCTGCTTCTCCTTGCTCTGTTGGAGTGTTGGCTATGGCCTGCTCTCGTGCCATCGCCTCAGATCCGAGCCTTCTTCAAGATGTCTGCATTGCTGACAAGACGTCTCCAGGTACAACAAACTTGTACGGCGCCTTGACTTCTATAGTTTCTACGCTGTTACCAGGCCGGTTATCTTACGTACATGAATATGTGAATGTATCCATGCAGTGAATGTCAGTGGATTTGCTTGCAAAGGGGCAGAGGACGTCGCCGCAGAAGACTTCTACTTATAAGGTTGGCAACACGAGCAACAAGCAGGGCTCGGCTGTGACAGCAGTCAATGTCGCCCAGATCCCTGGGCTGACTGTGTTAGAAGGTTCACTGTTTGTTGGCTTTGTTACCTCTAATCCAGACAATATGCTGATCACCAAGGCTCTGACCAAGGGAGATGTGTTTGTGTTTCCGAAGGGACTTGTCCACTTCCAGTTCAACAATGGTACGGGCAATGCTGTAGCTCTTGCAGGATTGAGCAGCCACAACCCTGGAGTGATCACTATTGCCAACACAGTGTTTGGCTCTAAGCCATCCATTGCGGATAGTATAATTGCTAAGGCTTTCCAGATCAACAAAGCAACAGTGGACTTAATGCAAGCTCAATTCTAAATAAGTAGTCTGGTTGGATTTATGATTATTTGCTTAGTAACTCAAATGTTTTTTATTTCTTCATGCACATTGTATTAATATCACTACTACAGAGACCAACATTACAAACGGCTCAGCATTTGTGATACTAGCATCACAAACACTACACCACAACACCAAAATACCATCGGACGTCTGTAGGTAAAAGTAAACTATAGCCTATGAACCAACCGTCGGTATAAGATATAGCAGCGAACCCTCAGTCGGTGATTCCACTTATGCCCATGAATCATCTGTTGGTATTTCTTTCTACATTACCTTTGGACAGTCCGTCGGTGTTCTTGCTATATGGGTCGTACCGTCCGTCGGCGAATAGGGCTCAGGCCCAGCACACAGAATATAAGCCCAACAAAAAATCTAATGAGGCCCAACAAAGTAACAAAACAAAACCCGACGGGACTTACACTGACTGCAAGTATTCGTCGGTGTAATGTTATACCAACGGACTGTACATCGGTGCAGTGGCTTATAACGACAGAGTGTCCATCGTTGGTCTGGGGTTGTGGTGTAGTGAAAGGGTTTTACCAAAACCGTTTGTGACGTAGGGCATCACAAACGGTTTGTAGCAAAAACTGTTTGTGATGGTCCATATCACAAAGGTTTGTATTACAAACCCTTTGTGATGGTCATATCACAAACGATTTTTCGTACAATACAAACCGTTTATGATGGTCCATATCACAAACAATTTTTCGTACAATACAAACCGTTTATGATGGTCCATATCACAAACGGTTTTGGTAAAACCCTTTGTGATGCTAATATATCACAAAGGGTTTTTTCTTACAAACCCTTTGTGATGGTTCATATCTCAAAATTTAAAATTTGAGTTTTTTCAAACAACCTCGGTTGAAGAAACGGTCAAAATAAGAGTTGTAGGTCACAATAAGTTATGAAACTTTGTAGTTGACAACGCTTTCATTTGAAATCATCTGGTTAACGAAAACTAAGTTTGAATGTCTCTCAAATTTGAAATTCAAATTTTATAAATGATCTCGGATGGAGAAACTACCAAATAAGAGTTATTGATTTCAAAAAGTTATGAAACTTTATAGTTGACAACTTATTCATTTGAAATCATCTAGTTAACGAGATCTAAGTTTGAATGTTCTCAAATTTGAAGTTCAAATTTTATAAACGATCTCGAATGGAGAAACTACTAAAATAAGAGTTGTAGATTTCAAAAAGTTATGAAACTTTTTAGTTGACAATTTTTTTCTTTTGAAATCGTCTAGGGCCTCAAACAAGCAATTTACACTCGGTGTAGTATAATATGATAGGAATCAGAACGGAATCTAGACATAGGTCGTGGGTTCGAACCCCGCTGGCCGTGTAGCGCGCAATTTATGCGTGAAAATGGACGCGACTTGCCTATTGGCTAGCTTGAGTGGCTGGTGGCTTTCCCATATGAAAATAATTTTTTCCCTATTATTTGCCTATTTTTTGGGGTTTTTCACGGGCACAGGAAAATCACAAACCCGTTTGTGATACCTCCATCACAAACGGTTTTTGACGACGTTTTAAAACCGTTTGTGATGACGTTTTAAAACCGTTTGTGATGATGATATCTGTAGTAGGGTATTCTATGTTGATTTGTAGTGTAATTTCGTGTTGTTGCAAATTAATGGATTTTCATTCCTTTCGTCATCAGCTTGCAACAGGTTTGGTAGTAAACACGCCTCTTGTGGTATTCTAATGTGTTTTTCACATCGGACCATCATAAAGACTAGCTACAGCATTAAGTCAACACACATGCCTGGTCAAAATTGCTTTCAATTCTTGAGACCTCATGTAAACTATCCTTTTGTTGGGAAGCATGTTTTATTGCCTCCCCCTAAGCAATCTAAACAGATGGGGAGATCCCTCCCCCCCCCCCCCCCCCCCCCATTGATTCAAAAAAAATTGCTTTCAATTAGTTGAAAGATATGTGTATGCAAAACAAGCTACTTCATTTGAAATACAGCAGACTTATGGGATTAAAATAAATGTCAACAAGAATTCCAGTATCATGTCCACAAATTAGACATTTATGGTGTTACCATAAAGTTACTTAAATACATCGGGAACTGCTCCGGTACACACCCTTTGTAAAAGGTTGCACGAATGTTGAAGCGAACTTCTCAGTAATTAATTAGCAATTATATTAATTATTTCCGTTTAGATCTTATTTAGGCCCAGCCTTGTCCGTGTCCAGCCTAACCTAGGTTCGCTCCCCCAATCCTGCCTGATCTCAACCTTTACCGAGGGCAACGGTCAGCGGCGGCGCCCCATGCTGGCCGGGCACATGATACAGGTATGTATTTCATTGTCGTCCCCGTTCAGCTTTCCTCGTTCTTGATTGCTCATTTCGACTAGACTATTATTGAGCTGATTAACGGAGGCAGTCAAATAGAGCAGCAATCCATGGCTCAGGATGCATGGCTTTCAATGGAATAACTGGAATCATCCCTTGGAAAATCTCATCGACAAATTTGTTTGTCGAAGTTGAGCTTGTTACCTTGCCACTCTCCAGGTTTCGGACGTCTGCCTCGACCGCGATACTGATGTGCCGGCGTCTGTTTGCTTGGAATGACATGCCTGAGTTCTTACGCATTTGCAAGTTGCATTGCCCCGGCCTAATAACTTTTCTGAACAGCTTCCAAATTCCACTTCTTGGCATCTGTTATTTGCACTAATGATTGTTACTCGGTACGAGATTAAGTATCACCAAAACAAGCTCGTCAGATTTGGCCATGGTTGTCGGGCAGTCTGTAGCGTGCTCCCTGAGAACTTGCACGTCTGTGCGGCTGCGGATAAACTGAACAGATGATGCCATCAGCTCCTGGCTGCTCCTCGTGGGACACAGGCATCCTCTCGGCGGTTCTCAGAAAGAAAAGGCAGCGGCAAAAGGGACGGGACTGGGATCAGGTTAGGGGCTGGGCACTGGGTAGGTGCGGGCCGAAATAAGATGAGACCCAAAATAAAAACAAATTAAAATAGTTAATTAATTGGTAGTTCGATTCACGATTCGTGCAACTTCAAAATTGTGGAGTACCGGAGCAGTTCCCTTTATAATATGGGCTGCACTAATGGTACCAATGGCTCCTGGTCCCATCTATAATACTAGATGAGATTGTTGATATTGTAAGGAATGAAAACATGCAGAAGACGTATCAATTCCAGCCGGACCACCCTCCCCCCCATTTGAGCTCTAGCTCTGCCCCTACGTATCAATGATTAATGTGTGACGTAATGTCAGCAAGTAGTTAATTAGCCATGCATCACCTCAGACTCTCAGGGCTGAACACAATTGGCTTATTGTGAGGATAGCTCTAGTACAGTCAACAAACCTCTGTAATATTCTTCATACGATGAGGGCCTCGTTGTGTAATGTGGGGGCTTGCAAAAAACCTCTGTAATATTTTAATTATGGTGATCGCTTTTTGTTGGGCTACATGACTGTGAAAATCGTAGTGTTTTTTTTACAAAAGAGACCATTACATATTTATGCAGGCAATATTCAAAAGTGCTAACTAGCTTGCTGCGGTATTAGATATTAATATTAGTATTATTATAAAAGGAGGATGTAAACAAAGCTCCTGAAACATTGATTGTGGTCACCATGGAATTCTTCGCCAACAAGAAGTGGTGACTGAACCGTAGAACTATTGATTTTTGGAATCTCAAACGCCATGTATTTAGTTTTACTTAATCTTATGTTTCAGCTGTCAGCTGTGATGTAATAATGAACTAGGTGGTGTGCAAACTCTTCATAGGCTGGAATAGTACGTTTCTATTTTGTACTCCCTACATTCCTAAATATAAGGACTTTAGGCGATCAAAATTTATAATCCCTTCGTCCCGAGTTTGTGATACAAAAAACAAACAAGATACTTTTTATGGAATAAGTGGTGAGGTGGGACAACATAAGACATGTATTGATCAGATCAAAACAAGAGAAGATTGCGAAAATTTCACTGAATCGAGATATTTAATTTCTTCCAAACAAACAGGGATGATTATTTGCAACACACATTAATTTAAATGACCATAACATAACATAAGAATAAAAGAATCATAACTCTTATTTAATTAACAAATATGCTTGCATGTTCCCTAGAATTGGGCTTGGATGTGGTCGATGGTCATCTTGTCAACTTGGAATGCCTTGGCAAGGATATCATCTGAGATGGATGGCTTTGACCCGAAAACGGCATTTGCAACAGTTATTACCCCAGGGTTTTGGCTGCTCAGTCCAGCTAGTGCCACTGCATTTTTCGTTCCATAATTGAACTGGAAATGAATCAACCCTTCAGGGAACACAAACACATCTCCTTTGTTAAGAACCTTTGTGAATAGCTTGTTGTCCGGGTTTGATGTCACAAAGCCAACGTAGAGTGAGCCCTCGAGCACAGTCAAGATCTCGGTACCACGTGGATGAGTGTGAGGTGGATTGAGACCATAGGGTGCATAATCAATACGTGCGAGAGAGATGCCCATTGTGTTCAGCCCTGGAATCTGAGCAACATTGACTGGTGTGACGGCGGAGCCCTGCTTGTTAGTTGTGTTGCCGGCCAAATGAAGGCCTGGGTAGAAGAAATCTTCAGCCACAACATCCTTTGCATCCTTGCATGGGAACCCATTGACACGCACTGCATTATTAACGAACCATCAGTCGTACATTAGGTACATGTTCTATGGTGGTTGGCAGCCACAAAATTTTGTAAATGTACATTAGGTGTATGTATATATATATCAAACTAAAGCGGTTGAGGATATACCTTTAGACATCTTATCGACAACGCAAAAGTCCTGGAGAAGGCTTGGGTCGGAGGCAGTGGCATGAAAGCATGTCACAGCCAAGAGGGCTGCGGCAAGGAGGAAGGCACGAAAGGACGCCATGTCCGTGTTCCTCTTTACTCAAAACAAAGGAAGTAGAGCTGTGGTGCTTTGGTGAGCTGAGAAGTATCGGTTAGATGGCTGATTGCTTGGTTTGTGCCGAAAGCGTAGGAGAGGTTGGTATTTATAGGAAGACAGCCATGGCCGGCCGGCGTTAGCTTTGATGGTTCGGCAGGAAAAGGTCTTCCCGGAATGTGTCGTGCCGTGTTCATTTCAGCAGGTGCATTAGCAGCCTGCAGATATGCTAGAACAAGTCACGTTTATTATGGGAAAAAAATGACTGTTTCTGTGTTGGACCCATTAAGCCATCGAGTTTATTTGACTAGGTCACACGTACATATACGATTTGTAAAATTAATAATTCCAAGTTGGTTACAAAGTTGAAAAGTAGACTTAGCTGGACCAAGCTTTACCTGTATGGTATACTAATGTTCTTTTCCTACTTAATTATCATTGGTCGCCAAAAGAATAAAGTTGTTTTATTTTGGGCCACTTTGCCCAGTAACTTGTTTATTAACTTTTGTGTTAACTCTCTGCCCAGTAACTTGTCTTAACTTTTTTTTTAATTCCTGCAGATGATTGCAACACTGAATACTCGATGAAAATGTTTCTTTTACTACGCTTCACGACAGGGAGAAAAAAAAAGAATGGGTTCTTTTACTACGCTTCGCGACAGAGAGAAGAAAATCGTTTCCTTTGGAAGAGACATAGAGATGGCTGGATGAAAATGGCTTATGACTGTTAATTTTATATTTGAGCCGGCTAGCATGAACACAAGTATTCCTGTAGTCGTCAGGAAAACACACGGTGCTCTCCAACAGTAAATAGAATAGATTATTATGCCGTTGGTGCTTAAGTTTCCTGCTTTTTGTGTTTTCTATAGGAACGCTAAGCTGCGTTCCTTGATTCCAAACGTCACCTGACGTCATCAAACCGAGGAACTGTGCTCTTTTGAAATTCCTGAAAATCCCGCAATCCAAACAAGGTCTTCAATTTTGTGTTTAAGTTGATGTCATCAATTCGATGAGGAGACAGAGGATACAAACACGAATGCATCTGATGTGATATACTACTGCTTTGCCGGGGCCTTTCAAGAGGACCAGACTACCGTAGACAAGATTCAAGGTCAATTATAGAGCATTTATTGAAATATAATTTTTGCCATGACACAAAATCTATTTGTTCCTCCATTGAATTATTCTATATTTTTGTTGAATTTTCGTAAATGTAGATTTCGGCATTTTTGAAACAAAGAATATTTTGTTCTATTTTATTTGTTCAGCTAGTTGAGGACGGAAGATTACTTCAGAGGGTGATGAATCTGCTTGAGAAGACGGCTGAAGTATATTAGTTGTGATTAACAATGTTGAGGCTACATAATTCTTAAAAATGATGAAATTATCTAAAGTCACAAATCTGCGTATGCCATTTTCCTTTTTCCAAATAAACTAAATACTTCAATTATCGGTAGTCAAATTACTCGTAAGTTGATAGAATTTTATCCAAAACATCAAGTATTTTAGAGAAAATTACGCTCCAGACACAACACTTGTCACGTGGGTGCATATTAGTCCAATAAATTGTAATCTCCTTACTTTGATGCAAGAATTAGACACTTTGGTGCATATACGGTCTAAATCCCATCACGTCGTGTATTTACCATGGTGGACCGTGAGTTGGCAGGGTGGGGGCGTTGATAGTTATGGCATGGTGAACTAAGGCCCTGTTTGGCAGAGCTTCCAGAGCTGATTCTCTGGTGAATCCAGGAGGAGCTCTGCCAAACAGTTTTTCAGCGAGAAGTGATTCTCTGCTGATTCTGAGGAGTGATTCTCTGAAATGAACTAAGGGGCTGAAAGCTGAAAAAAGTAGCTTCTCCTGATTCTGTGAAGTGATTCTCCATCCTGATTTTAATAGTTTATGCTAGGGAATTAAAGAGAATCACTTTCAGCCATAGAATCACTCCTATCAGAGAATCAGCTCCCACAGAAAATCAGAATCAGATGGAGCTCTACCAAACAGGCCCTAAGACTGCTTGCAGCCCAAGATAGGTTCTCAGCGGGCGAGCAATTCAGATCATGATAGCTTATTCTAACCATGGCACCGTTTAGTTCCCTTGAAAAGCCAAAAATTCTCTCTCCAAACTTTACTATTCACCTATCACATCAAATCACTTCAAATTTCTCTCCTCGTGCATAGAATACTAAACGTGGGTAAATAAAAAACTAAGTACATGATTTTGATGTACACGACGAGACGAATCTTTTGAGTCTAGTTAGGTCATGGTAGGACAACGATTACCACAAACAAACGAGCGCTACAGTGTCCGATGCGACATTTTCACCAAACTTCATATTCCTTTTCGGGAACTAAACACAGCCCATGTGAATATTCGTGCGCATGGAGCCTACATTCAAACCCCGTTTGCCACTGGTCATTTAGATTTTTAGCCTGGATGTTCTTTATTGGCCATGCATTCAAGTGTTGGTTTGTCCATGATGAGGCTCATTCGCCGGCTACTGCTAACATTGCCGGTGTGTCGCACCATATTCTGTACTCCCTCTGTATCACATTTTAGAAGTCGTATTGGATAAGATTTTAGTCAAACATTGGGAATATAAATCATGAATAACTTTTAAGTTGTTAAGTTTGAAAGTATAAAAACTATATGAATAGATTTGTCTTAAAAAATATTTTTATAAAAGTATACATATATTATTTTTTAATAAATATTTTTGTAAAAATGAAAAGTTAAGGTTACATTTTGAAAACCATGTCATTGTCCAAAACAACTTCTAAATATGAAACGGAGGGAGTATATTGTTTAGTGCTTCCAACAAACCCTCCTTATGATCCTCTCGAATACAGTCAGTTGCCCTTTGATCTTGACCCCAATATTCTCCTCCCGCGCTTTATTCCTGTGTTTTTTTAGATGATGGAAAACATCCTGCACGCCTCTATATCCACATGTGGATATATACGGTCAAGTTTACAAAAGTTCGTAGACTATAAACCTAAAAATGAGAGTGCTAAAAGACAAAATAGAAGACTAGAAAATTAAAAAAGAAGCTATAAAGACTAGCTTTAAACTTCTTCTAAGTCATTGCTTTAAACTTGTTTTGTCCTTGTGCATCAAACAATCCTTCACATCGCTTGTCTACTTAGAAACTCTTGATGTCAGAAAAATCATCTAGGCAGAAAATAGCCATATGCTATTTGTTGATTCATGTGGCGCGTAGAAATCACAATAAGTCAATCTCCACCACAACACAATAGAAGCCATTCACGCCACATTGTACAATTAAATCTCCAAGACAACGTCTCCAAAAAGATCATGGCGCCGACATTCACGCCACCGCCGCCCAACCTGCCAACCGAGATAGGATTTTCACCCGGAGATTCAATGGCATCACGGCAAGGCCTCCAAGGAGGGAACCGATGTCAGTGAGCGACATCATTGCTGGCAGTGGCACAGAACCGGGCAGAGCTTTTTGCCTGATGCCCCTGCACAGTTGCCCAACGGAAACAATGCCTTACACAGTATGGCCACTGAAGATATCCAGAAGCACCACTAAGATCCGGTGCCCAGCATGGTGTAGGCGACCTCTCACCTGGGAGTTGCCACTAATGCTTTCCCGTGCCGCCGCTATGGGTGCGCGCAACACCGTCCGTGTAGTTGGAAGGCCCCATAGATGCCAAGCCCAAGCCCTAGATCTGGCCACACCGACCAGATGCCGAATCCGAGTGGCGAGAATGCATGAGCAAGACGGCCTAGGCAAGACCACCTCTCCAGTGCGTAGATCGGGCCACCGCCTTTAGAGATCATACCACCACAGATTCATGAATACCTACTATCCCGACTAGTAGGGTCACCGGATCTGGTCAAAGAGGAGCAGAACGAGCCACTTGTAGACTACCACGGCCTCAGGACACAAACCACCATGGCCATGGCGCACAGGCTTGACGGGGAGGCACGGAGAGTGGGAGGAGGAAAGGAGGGAGGAAAAACAAATGCCCGGCCGCCGCCTTCTTTGAGTCAGCATGGGATTCCGGCTGAGCTCTCCGGCGATGGCAAGGGGCAGCAAGCTAGCAAGGGGAGGGAGAGGGGCATTGTAGGGCGGCGGCAGCGGTTCCGCCCGAACCGCCCCTTGGGGTGACGTGAGGGACGCAAGGGAGACGGGGCTTTCGTTCCTGTGTGCCATGATATAAAAGCCTTGCCCCCATTATCTTGTAGCCTATTTGAGTAGTTTACGTGAAATATTCCACCGTATTGGACACATTCTGGATCACAACAACCCTTGAGCTGCATGGATAGACAAACCGCCCTGATAGATGGACAGTGCATGCTGATGTTAGGCACACTTGCATAGCACATACATTAATTTGCTTGATTTTGAGCGCTAAATACTGAATCACAAAGCAGAACTGAAAAGCGTACAGGATCAACATCGGAAAGTTTGACAAGTTTTTTTCTAGTTAGCAGCCGAGGCTTGACACTTCATGCATGGTCCACCATAGACAAATACGTTATGTGGCGAGATTTGGACCGTATACGCACACAAGTGTCAAGTTCTTCCATCAAAGTAAGCAAATTAAACTTTGTTGGACCAATCTGGACCCACGTGTCAAGTTGTTGTATTCAGAGTGCAATTTACTCAATATTTTTTACCACGGATATATACAATAATTGTTCTGAAGTTTCTCTTAAGGTCTGTGGAGATGTCTACGTAGAGCTCCCCAATTTCCGATTCCATGGGTGTACAAAATTTAGCCTCGCACCGACTTGATCCAAATTTCTACCACACGGTCATAAAATCCTCATCAGAGAACCAGTCGAGTTCCATTTTGAACTGCTTCATATGGTTCCCATATAGGTTGGTTCATTAATGTCTCTAGTAGTAAGGGTGTGTGATCAAAGACACCTTTGTCTAGCGCCTGAACTGAAACAAGGGGAAATTTGAGTTCTCATGTTCCCATATAGGTTGGTTCATTAATGTCTCTAGTAGTAAGGGTGTGTGATCAAAGACACCTATTACCCAAAAAAAAAAGACACCTTTGTCTAGAGCCTGAAGTGAAACAAGGGGAAATTTGAGTTCTCATTCAGTCATCATTAAAACCCTGTATAGTTTTTCATATGTAGACTGGGGTAACGAGTTTGCCCATGTATATTGTCTACCAGATTGATCAATTTTCCTAAGATCAAAACTGTTGATGACAACATTGAACAAGAAAAGCCATCTTCGATTAAATTTGTTGTTGTTTTTCTCTTTATTATTGCGCATAATGTTGAAATCCCCACCTATCAAGATAGGCAAGGGATTTCTGTTGCCATGCACATACTAGTCCAGAAAAGAACGGATATTTAATCTCCTCCTATGCTGTGCTCGGCCATATACTACCATCCGGATCCATTTAAAATTATCATATTTATTGTGGGGTAGAACTTTATAAAAAAATTCCCCTTCCACAATTAGTGAGACTGGCCTCTATGATGGAGACAGTGGCATACAAAATCCCCCCCAACCCCACTAGTGTCGAGCGAGATACGTTTTGAACATGTCTTGTGTTGGGGTGAGTTTTCAAAGGTCACCTACAGGCAATCTGTTGGTTATTGAAGACGAAGGAGCAAGAGCGACCGGGGGGGGGGGGGGGGGATTGAAGGTCGTCCGAGTAACAAAAAGAGCTAGCCAGTGTCGTGGTAACCTTCGAGTTGAAGCAAGTTGCAGTATCCCAAAAGCCGAAGGTTGCACTCAAAGGTAAGAAGCGGCTTAGAGGCAACCTTCGAGAGAAGGTCCCGACAAAGTGTTGCGAAGCTACTTGAAGAAAACAGGCGCCTGGGAGGGCCTTCTGACAAAGGTGCGGTGAAGCCGGTCATTCAAGGCGTGGATAGCGTGACGAGAGGCAAAATTCAAATTGTACAATAATTGTAAAAGTTAGCATTTTGTCCTTCGGAGTTAGCTAGGACTAGGCGATGATTTGGAGGGCCCAGCAGGGGGTGTTTATGTAATCTTTGTGTGGTGAAATCGCCCTATAAAAGGGGAGAGCCCCCCTTCAGGGGCAATAGGTTGAAAGAGTAATCAATCATGTACTGCTAGTTTATTTTCGTGACGAAAATATAAACCAACATCTTATTTACCGGTTTCTATGACAAAAATAAAATCAAATGTAAAGATCACGGATTGCTTCTGAAATATAACGATATTTAGCAAAGTCTGAAAGACCTTTGCTATTCCCAAAAATTCCTTTCATTAGAAACTTGTTTGTTTAGTTTATTACTCGATCTTCTTACGCCCCCTTATGTTTTCTATACGATGACTTAGATTTGCGCTATGTTGCCCTAAGATCACAAATATTTGTAATCAGGTCCGAGTCATCTAGACCGACATCTGTAACTTCCTTAACTAAGTGATCAAGAAGAAGACTATCATTTTTAGACTCTTCATCGTGTCTCTATATAAAACGGTTGAGGTCAGTGTCTGTTCTTATCGGCTTTGGTGTAGCAGTCACTCTATCCACCTCCCTTCTCATCAGGGCATTAAAAGACATATTAATTTTATTGTTGTTACTACCCAGGGAGAAGCCTAAGTTGTCCAAGTTTTCACGCATCATTCTTTAGGTAGCGAGCCAAAAGACAGAGTTGAGGAGTTACATGGCAGCATACTCTGTGGAGTCGAAGGACATGATGAATTTGTCCTGACATCCCACTTTAACCGAGTCCTGGGCTGTCCAGGTTACATATAGCTGCCCGCTTTATAGCCTTGTCCAAATTTGCCTCATCTTTTGCAATCATGTCATCAATAGAAGATAAATTAGAACGGGTGCTATGACTCTTGCCGTCCAAAAAAATTGATCCAAAACTAGAAGTACCTTCAAATTTCTGTTGTGAAGTTTTTGGAGTGGCCATATATCATTAAGCACCCCAATCTGCTGGCGTGGTGGAGGCGATGCCAGTTTGGGTGCCAAGTTAGTCTATGTGATATGCTTGTGCAAGGTCTGTACTAAATCTGCCAGGCGCTGCAGGGAAGGTAACCGACTGCCATCGGCCAAGCTTGTGTCTTTGATGGACAGGACTGTATGGTCCTACTTCTCCTCATGTTGCCTGCCCACATCATGATGGCCTATGTCTTTAGCAATCTCCTGCTTTTTTACATCACCCTTAACCTCCATTGCAGCCAAAAACTCTTGACCTTCCTCATTCCCTTCGGCCATAACCTTATGGGCTAGGTCACTCAATACTCTATCCACTGAAATGTTCATAATGGCTTCCGCTTTTTCCTCAAAAATTCCGTGAATTCTTCTTGTGTCATTCCTTGCACCACCTCCTTGAGAGAGCTTAGGTGTGTAAATGAGTTATCAGGATCCTTGCCACTTTTCATCTGACCAATGATATCCTCCTTTTGCCCAATTCCCTTCAGCCTTTATGTCCTCTGTTCAAGTCCTTATCATCCTCTATGGACCCCTCCTTGTCATCTTCTTTTTCCCCATCTCGGCTCCATTACACTTCCACCTCATCTCCATTCTCATCCACCCCATTTTTCTACCTCGAAATCAACTTCAAAATAATGATCTCCGATCACCACGTCAAGATGTGGTGGAATTAACTTGGGATTATAACTGCCACAAAAATTCTGTCGAAGCTACTCTTACTTCTCCTCATGTTGCCTGCCCACATCATGATGGCCTATGCTTTTTGCCATATCCTGCTTTTTTCCATCACCCTCCACCTCATCTCCCTCAACCTCCATTCCAGCCAAAAACTCTTGACCATCCTCATTCCCTTCGGCCATAACCTTATGGGCTACGTCACTCAATACTGTCGACGATTTATGTCGAGCACGTCTGCCTGGTGGTACCCCAGAGACTAGATATTTGGGGATCGCTAGATCTGGAACTTGATGGTTAACTCGAAGACACAACACACAAGGATTTAGACAGGTTCGGGCCGCAAGTAGCGTAATACCCTACGTCCTGTGTGCTTGATTGTATTGTATGCGAGTTGAGTTGTATGGTCTTGCCTGTAGGCTTCTGCCTTTAGGCCTCTGCCTTTAGGCTTCATCTACCGAGCTAGGGACCCCTGCCTTCCTTTATATATCCCAGGGGCAAGGTTACATGGCAAGTATCCTAGTCGGTTATAATATGGGAGTCCTAGTAGGAATACATGAGTAGTTCTACTTGGAATAGGAGTTCTCCGAGTAGTTCTACTAGGACTCGGTCTTCTATCTTGAGGGTACCCGGGGATGTATATCCGACAAGCCCCAGAGCATCTTGCATCTTTGCTTCAAGTCTTGAATCTGCTTTAACATCTTCGAGTAGTTGGAGCTAAGTCCAAGACGCTCAAGCCTTCTCTAACGAGTAGTTTTCATTGGAGTGCATCTTTAGATGCACCCAATGGGTGTAGCCCCCGAGCCTCCGATTACTTTTTAAGTAATCGGAGGTTCAAAAGTAGTCTTCTATCTTCATCTCGAGTAGTTCAATGGCGTGCACCGAGTAGGTGCACCCATTAGGTGTAGCCCCCGAGCTTCGAGGTCTTCTCTAAAAACTAGTCGAAGATCTTGAATGGATCAACAATAGGCAAAAAATGTGTACCCCTTGAGTGTAGTCCCCGAGCCTTGAAGCGAATGGTTTGCATTCGGTCCAAGGGTCAAGAACATAGTCTTCGAGTTGTTGTAAGATGCAAGCACTGACTAGTATAAAGTACTCAGCTGGCATTGTAAGGCCGTGCCATTTGAGTACCGACTAGCTCCAGTACTTGTCTTCATGTCTTGGCTTGTACTGTGCAGCCCCCGAGCTTCAAGCGACTAGTTGAAGTACTCAGCATGTGAGCACCGACTAGTAAAAGTACTCAAGTGGCTCCGTGGTCGTGTTATGAATACTCAACTGGTAACCTTGCAATTTAAATACATAGGATGAGTAGTATCCGATAAGGAAAAAGGAAATAATAGCATTTGTAATGCATGTTTTAAACTTGTTGCTCGTTGCTCTTGTTAGACTCTCAACCACTCGAGTAGTAGCCCTGTTACGTTTAAACACTTGGTCCCGCTTAACCAGTCCTTTTAAGGTGCATAGGTGTTGCGAATTACCGAAGTTTCACGGATTAAGGTGCATGCTACCAAGCGGCATTGGTCATTAAGAGTGCAGAGAAATAATATAAGTAGTCGGTTAGGACTTTTCTCCTGTAGGAGAGGTCGCGCGAGGGATTGTAACCCTTCGGCGAGAGGTTATGCGAGGGTGTAGCCCTCAAGAATTATTGTTGTTGAGGGATGTATTCTGTTAGAGTACTTGGCTCATGACCAAGCATGTTTTTAAACAAGCCGATTAAATTATTATAAAGAAAATAATTATTAAATAAGACTTAGCTTGATTTGCGGACGATCGTCGATGAAACCATGGCGGTTGGCGATGGAGCCGCAACGGTTGTCGTTGAAGTCAACTAGTCGAGATTGATCTCGACTAGTTGTTGAAGGCGCGACAACCGATCTCGACTAGTTTTTAACTACTCGAGACGAGTAGTCGAGGTAATTGACGGCGAGTTGGCGTTGACGAGCGTCAGTGTAGTTGTACTCGAGTAGTTGAAGTAGTCGACGACGAGTTGGCGTTGCCGATCTCGACTAGTTTTAACTAGTCATAGTCGAAGTAGTCGAGACGAGTAGTCGAAGTTATCGTACGACGAGTCGATGCAGCCGATCTCGACTAGTTTTAACTAGTCATAGTCGAAATAGTCAAGACGAGTAGTCGAAATAGTCGTACGACAAGTCGATGCAGCCGATCTTGACTAGTTTTAACTAGTCGTAGTCCATGTAATCGGGACGAGTAGTCGAAGTAGTCGTACAGCGAGTCGACGCAGCCGATCTAGTCGAACTAGTCGAGATGAGTAGTCGAAGTAGTCGTACGGTGAGTCGACGCAACCGGACGTCGATGTAGTCATACTCGCGTACATCTTCTCGTGTGCGGCAAGCGAATATTTTGAAATATGCTGGTATGATTTTTTGGGTGGACATAGCTGCCACGTGCACGATAGGGTTCTCCCGGTAGCTTCCCTTGCATGCGTACAACTGAGATTTAGTTAAGCGCATGCTGCTGTCTTTTAATCATGATGCTTGATCTGCTCCTCGGACTTGATATCAGTGCGCAGCCTTTTGTCAGTTTTGTTAATTGAGCTAGAAGATAATCGCGATTCCACACCGCATGCAGATCAGCGACAAATCAAAATCCGAGCAGAAGATGGACTCGCCGTGACAGTAGAACTATACTCCGACTCGCATTGGTTTCCGTACGTGGCAGGCTCATATATGAATCTCGCCGACTAGCTGCCTTTTATCAACTCAGATGCTTTATTCACCGAATTGGATGCTGAATTCCACGATGGCGCAATAAGCATGGTCGTTGATGGTAGTCAAACTCGCCGGATAATCATAGCGCTTTCATCGTACGTGATGAGAAGTTGTAGATGATCTGGTCCATCAACCTCACCCAATGATCCTGCGATCTGCCCCACGGTGGGCGCCAAGTGTCGACGATTTATGTCGAGCGCGTCTACCTGGAGTACCCCAGAGAGTAGATTTGTGGGGATCGCTAGATCTGGAACTTGATGGTTACTCGAAGACACAACACACAAGGATTTAGACAGGTTCGGGCCGCAAGTAGCGTAATACCCTACGTCATGTGTGCTTGATTGTATTATATGTGAGTTGAGTTGTATGGTCTTGTCTGTAGGCTTCTGCCTTTAGGCCTCTGCCTTTAGGCTTGATCTACCGAGCTAGGGACCCCTGCCCTCCTTTATATATCCCAGGGGACAAGGTTACATGGCAAGTATCCTAGTCGGTTATAATATGGGAGTCCTAGTAGGAATACATGAGTAGTTCTACATGGAATAGGAGTTCTCCGAGTAGTTCTACTAGGACTCGGTCTTCTATCTTGAGGGTACCCGGGGATGTATATCTGACAAACACTCTATCCACTGAAATGTTCATAATGGCTTCCGCTTTTTCCTCAAAAATTCTGTGAATTCTTCTTGTGTCATTCCTTGCACCACCTCCTTGAGAGAGCTTAGGTGTGTAAATGAGTTATCAGTATCCTTGCCACTTTTCATCTGACCAATGCTATCCTCCCTTTGCCCAATTCCCTTCAGCCTTTTATGTCCTTTGTTCAAGTCCTTATCATCCTCTATGGACCCCTCCCAGTCATCTTCTTTTTCCCCATCTCGGCTCCATTACACCTCCACTTCATCTCCATTCTCATCCACCCCCATTTTTTCTACCTCGAAATCAACTTCAAAATAATAATCTCCAATCACCACGTCAAGATGTGGTGGAATTAACTTGGGATTATAACTGCCACAAAAACTCTGCCGAAGCTACTCTGACTGGCACCGTCTGTGTACAGCCCAACATGGAGCCGACAGCTGAAAGATCAAGGAATTCTCTCAAAGCGTTCCTAATGCCAAAGACACTGATCCATACCTTTGGAAGTAAATATCCTTCCTCTTTCTCATGCCACACCTCAATCTTAAGCCACCTGTGGGACTCCTACCTCTCCGACATCTGCCCCTCCAAACGCAGTAGTCCTTTGCAACTCTGATTTTGAGGAACATTGTGTTATGAACTCATTTTCCCCGTGCTCTTTGAGCTCCCATTTCCATTTCCCGGAGAATAGCCTATGCATCTGCAATAGCACCTGCTCCTTAGTCAGCACACCTCCATCAACGCTGATCAGACCCATCTTAGACTCTTTCCTTGCTCTAGGAAAAGTCGGCCGTGGGATGTGATAGAATCTGAGACCATGAACCGCATAGCCAACAACAATAACATGTCTTTGCATATTAAGCACAGGGCACATATGATTAATGTGATCATGTCTAGAGTATATTACAGAGTAAACTTCAGAGGTGCAATTAGATGTTTTATGTCCCTTCTTTGTGCATCGAGAACACTTGACCCCTTGTTTGTATCACTATCTTCCTCCTCAATGTCTTCAACGACACCCTCCCATTCTTTCATCCTTCCCTTGACATTCACCATCATCCTGCTTCTGACCATGTTCCATCCATCCCATCTTCACTGAATGATCCTCCTTCATTGCCTTTTCTTGCATTTCACTTTGCCCCCAAACTGGCCATAGTTGCTACGATAATTACCATAGCCCTGACCACCAAGTCCAGAGTTGTGACCATACCTTGACCAGCCACGGCTTTGGCCAGAGCTCTGCGCGAAATCCCTGCCTCGCTCCGTGAATCTACTGCCACAGTCTTGTTTATCTCTCTCGTTCCTTCTTCTATCTTCCCCAACGATTATGCCATGACCAAACATGTTACCCTAAACGTCCTTGTGCATCTCGGTTGGCACCGCGGTTCTGCACAACCAGCCCTATTGGCACCGCGGTTGGCCACTGCGCCTCTTTCTCCCCTCCATCGCTACATCGTCTTCCTACATACTTTAGGAGAAGCATGCTTAGGCGATGAACCAGGTGACCCTTGGTTATCTTGGTTGTTGTGGGTGCGGCTCGATGTAAAACTCCTCAGTTTCCCTCCCATAGTAAAGAGGAAATTTAATCCCGAGGAAGTTCCTTAATATCCTATCAAACAAATATCGGTTCCTTTTTCGGCTCTGGAAAATTTTTCCTCCTCTATTTGATACTGACTTCTAAATTTCATTCCTTATTGACATTTTCGTCACTTCCATCAATTAAGTTAGGCGAAACGTCCTCAAAATAACCTTTGAAATTCATGGAACTTTTTCCAATCTTATAAAATATGGATCCAAACATATTTTATTTAAAAGACACATCTACCTTTATAGTTACAAAGTTAAAATTCACTAAATTAGACTATATTTAAAACTAATATGTATTTTATGGAACCAAAATACTTTCAAAAAATTATGGAAAATAACAATTATTAACCATATGTAATATGGTATTTTACAAAATTATTTTCTGATATAAGTTACATATAACATGGGGAAGAACATGGTATTTGAGATATTTTAGATGGAACTCATAATTATCTATTTAACTTATGATGAAAAATAACTTTAAACGCTATTGTATGACATATGACAAATATGAGTTATTTTTTCTTAATTTTTTAAAAGTATTTTAGTTCCATACAATTTAGATTAGCTTTTAAAATTGTCTAATTTGGTGAATTTTAAGTTTAAAACTATAAAGGTGCATGTATTATTTTGATTAACATATGTTCATGTCTATTTGTTATATTGTTACAAAAAGTTCTATGAATTATCAAGGTGATTTGGAGGATGTTTAGTCTGACTTAACTTTTGATGTGACGAAAATGTAAAATCATAAATGAAGTTAAAAGTCAATGTCAAACAGAGAACGAAAAAAATTTTAGGACCAAGAAAGAGACCGAGTTTTATTTTGGGGTCAAATAAGGAATTTACTCTTTAAACCCTATGTACACCGAAAAACCTTTGACCTCCTAGGCCCAAGTATCTGAGGTGCTGGATTCACCTTTTAAAATTCAAAATTTGAATCTGCAACCACCACCGCTTCGTCTGGCTCCCCGCTGAGATCAGCGACGAAGGCACCTCGCCGGCTCCGGCCACTTGTATTACTCCATGGCAATCTCAGCCAGCAGTGTACTTGCTCCCCTTGTCCCACCAGCACGACAGTAGTCTTTTACCTAAACATGCCCCAACGACAGGCATGGTGAAACCCGTCGCCGAGGAAGAGGTCCCCGCCATGGTTTATTGCTTGGAGCTCTCATTTCCGCCATCGCATCAACTATCCTTGTGGATAAACACCTTGGATGCTTGAAGTGACCTACACCGCAATCAACTGAGCCAAATCTCGGAGAAACCACATTAAAAGCAAGAGCTTCTGCTCGTCGTAACTTATCAACCAAGAACCCAACCCTGAACGCATCTCGAGTGTATGCACTATCATCGCCAGACTCCGACGAAGCCTTACCTTCGTCATCATCGTCCTCATTAGAGCTTACCTCTCCTGCAGCGCCCAGAATCTTGAACCGCTTCCATCCCATCTCACCCTGGCTAGCGGGACGGACAGAGAGCAAGTAAGCACTTGAGATCCCAAATTTGACTCCCCAAATTCCACTATGTAAAAAGAAGATTCTCATCACATCAAAATATCGGCACAAGCATGGAGTACTAAATGTAGATAAAATCAAAAACTAATTACACAGTTTTGTTGTACTTTGCGAGGCGAACATTTTAAGCCTAATTAATCAATGTTTGGACAATTATTCATAAATATAAACGAAATGCTACAGTGATGCATTTATATCATTTTGCAAAGTTTGGACACCCAAACTTTACATCTAAACAAGGCCTAAAGGCCCATAATGACTTCTCGAAGGGCGGAACACCGCCGTATGTTCCAGCAACCCATCCTCCTGCGGCACACCATCGTATTTGATGCCCTCGAGGGGGATCCATGGACTTCGACTTCGTCCTCTTGACCCGCTGCTCATCCTCGCCGTGGCAGAATCAACCTCTCCCATAAATCGCCGCACCCTTCCAGGAGGAGGCTGATATTGCTTGTTCCAGCGTGAGTAGTAATGTCCAAATACTTAGACTATCTCCAACAATACAACCCATATTAGGAGACCTATATGAGGTTTGGGTCACGTTGAAATATATAGGTAACACACCTAAACACTCCCGTCTCCAACAATGGGACGCAAAACAAGTCGAGCGACACAGAACGCCGCTGGCCGGTTTCTTTTCCGCGCGTTCGATGAAATAGGCGGGGGAAATGGAGGATTCTGCCGCCGAGGCAAAAGGGAGCCATCCGGGAAACGAATCGTCCGCCGCGGGAGAAGGGAGCCGCCCGGGAAACGAATCCTCCGCCACGGGAGAAGGGAGAGGATTCTGCGCCGTGGGAGAAGGGAATCGCCGGCGATCAACCAGCGAGGTAGCCGTTGGCGATCAACCAACATCACAAGCAGGCTGGGCGTTGGTTCAAAGGTAATCTGATTTCTAGGGAATTAGAGGTTGGGTTAGAATCGAAAAGAAAAAACAGAGAGAAGAGGCGGCTTTCGGTTTCCTGGCTTGGGATTGGTGTGCATCCGATCATTTTGAAGATCGGATTTGCTTCTCATTGAGGAGGAGAACATGTTGTTCTCGACTCCTTGCTGACAAATTGCCATATGGCAATGGCGATTGGAGAATAAGAACCGGGCTTCTATGTATATGTATCTGAATATCTAATGTATGAAAGATTTACACCGCCGCTAGTGCAATTAATGTAAATACTAAAGTTTGGTGGTGCTCAATTGCTTCATCGTTCATGTCTTACCCGTTCTTGATTTCACTCTTGTCTTTCCTGCTAAATTAGCTGGAGATTTGAATTTGTACTTAGCAGAAAAATTGAAAGAATTTCAGAAAAGACATTTTCATTCTGAAATCTGAATAGGAATCGGCTCTACATGCGTGCAACTCGAAACACTCATGATCCAACCAGTATATTTTTAGCCATAAAGGAATTGATCCATCTGTACTAACGTAAGGCTCCCCTTTTTTTCTTTTTGCAATAACAAACATAAAGCTTGGATGGGGACTAAATGAACACGTCCTTAATTTGTGGCCAATCTTTGCTTTGACTGGGATTGCAGATGCGTTGGCCATGGCTTAGAGTTATGTCCAAATGTCCATGTTTGGGACAGCCGCAGCATCCCACAGGGACAATGAGATCATGGCCGCAGTGACCATCCTCACCCAGGTGCAAAAAAACGCCCTTGGGGAGGTTCAGTGCCAGGCCACCAAACTTACAAGCGTGATCGAGTTGCAGCAAATTGGCAACTGAATTAGGACTACTTTGTTGAACGTCCACTTTATAATGAGGAACATTTCAGGAGGAGGTACAATCTTTGGCCTTGTTTCCATTTTCATGACAGATTGAATTATTTTGGTAAACAATTATCATTTTGTGTTGTTGGTTCCGAATGAGAAGGGAATTGTTCCTTCGGATAGTGGATGAGGTCACCACTAATAATAACTTCTTCAAACAGAGGAGAAATGCTGCTGGGCAGTTAGGATTCTCTGCTCTTCACAAGTGCACGGTGGCTCAAAAGATGCTAGCATATGGAGGGCCAGCTGATGAGTTGGATGCTCATTTGAAAATGGGAGAGAGTACTGTCCTGGAGACCCTGAAGGAATTTGTTATGACTGTGATCAAGGTGTTCGGCAAAGAATACCTTCGTCCTCCCAGAAGTGAGGAGATAAAGCACATATTAAGCATCAATTTGGCCTCCCGGGAATGATAGGTAGCATCGATTGCATGCACTGGGAATGGTCTAACTGCCCCACTAGTTGGCAAGGCATGTACAGAGGGCATAGAGGCAAGCCAACTCTAATACTTGAGGCAGTCGCAACACAGGATCTTCGGATTTGGCAGGCTTACTTTGGTCTACCAGGGTCTCATAATGACATTAATGTTTTGCATCGTTCCAATGTTTTTGATGACTTGGCTAATGGGAGGGCACCCTCTGTTGAGTTCCATGTCAACGACAACATATATTCCCTTGGATACTACCTAGCAGATGGCATCTATCTTGATTGGGCTACACTAGTGAAAAGCATTCCGATGCCAATTAGCAACAAGCAAAAGGTATTTTCAGAGCAACAAGAGTCATGCCATAAGTATGTGGAGAGAGCTTTTGGTGTCCTACAGGCTAAGTGGAAAATCTTGCACAGGCCAGCTCGTTTATGGAATCAACAAGTACTTAATTCAATAATGCGAGCTTGTATCATACTTCACAACATGGTAGTTGAAGATGAGCGCGGGGTTGAGCTACCTCAAGTCCACCCATCAGAATGGCCTGGAGTGGCTGACCCACCAATTAACCAGGCTACAGAAATCCTAGGAATTGAGAAATTTATTGGTGCTCAAAACATCATTCAGACATATGTGGATGCTTCAAAACGAACTGATGGAACACATGTGGATGCTATATGGCCAATGCTCTAGTCCTTTTTCTCCCAATAACAGGAACTAAAGTCTTTAGCTGTACCTTATTTTGTTGCCTACTGATATCATGTACATGGCAAATAGTTGTACCTATTTTGTTGGTGTGTGCTGTCAGACATATGTACATGTTGGAACTAGTCCTAAGATCACTCGCACTCACGCACGGACGCAAGGAGGAAGATGAACAGAACTTTCCGGCGACGAACGCCCCAGCCGCCAAACGGCCTGTATGTTGGCTCCTATTCCACTCAAAGGACTTGAACAACGCAGAACACACGGGTTACATCTGGCTTTATAGCCATGACAGCACACCACGCACGCAACCACTCAGCTAATCACCATGCGCACGAACGCGAAATCCTCGCTGAGCCGCTGCTCTCCACGGGACTCAGTCCAGCTTGCTGACTGCGCCCCCCTATGCATGCTGCATCCCGTCTTCATCGCCACACGCATGAAGACTCGGCCTTCCCTGCAACTGCATGCCGCACTAACAGCACACACCGCATGCCATGATGCCCGACCGATCTGAACGCACACGACGCGAGCGCACACGCCATGCCGCAAGCATCGCACAGACACGAGCACGAACTCGTACGTGCATCTACTACTCTACATACTCGACTAACACATGCTAACAAACTATAAGCTTAAACCATGCACGCACACACGCGCAACTAACAAGCTAACAGACTCATCTTGAACGCACGCACACACGCGCAACACAGACTCGCCACGCCAAGAACACACACCGGCGTGGTTTATTCCTAACAGTACATCAGTGATTATCTGATGCCTTGTTCTTGTTCAACTGCTTTGCAGTTTTGTGTAGATTTGGTTCTTGCTTAATCTTTAGTTCACAACACATTTATTCAACAGCAGCTCATACTCAATTGAACATCAGTGAACGGAAATGCATCATATTGATACTAAAAGATAATACATCAGTTCAACCGCGGTGCATTGCGCTAAAGAAAATACATCAGTTCAATAGATAATACTTTAGTTCACAACACATTTATCAACTCTAGTTCAAATCAAGTGAAACATATGTCTAACACATGGCTAACACAAGTGAAACTCTCCTTTAGTCTTCGTTGTCTAAGGGGCTGATGAACCCTCTCCACTCCATGATTTGCTGCTGCATGCCAAGATAATAGTTTTTCAAATGAGCGGGGACCTTCTCAATGTCAATCAACATAATACTAGACTCAGCTGATATCAATTGAGCCTCTGTCTGCTTCTCCATAATCTCATTTTCCTTCTTTTGTTGCTGCGCACTCATCTTCATTTGCCTCTTCTGAAGCTTCAAAAGATCTGTTTGAATTTTAATTTTTTTTCATCCTTCCTACTAAGGATTTCAGCCATTTGCTTGTCTTGCTTCTCTTCTGTCTGGTCTGCTTTCTCCTGCAAATGCTGGAGAACTTCAACAGCTGCACTAGATGATGATGCCTATGTGCAGCTCTTTGATTTACGCCGCTTCGCACCATCCCTCCCCTCAGGCCGTGATGTGTCCATATTGTCATTACCAGATTCTGCATGGCCACCAATAGTTTGTCCTTGAATTGGAGGACATGACATTCCATTAGGTGATGTAGAGTTGTTTAACTCAAGAAACTTATTGTTCCATTTGGCCTCGTTGCGAAGTTTTTTTCAGCAATGCATGATGGTAAATGGTTCTATATTCTCATACAACTTTACTGCATCATCTGTCTGCAAATATGAAAATAGATTAATAAACATATGGATACTAGAGAGATGGAGGACAAAATGAGTGAAAGTATACATGATCCTGCTCATTTTTCCACTCTCATTCATCCTATCAACAGCTGCTTTATGCCAACAGAACTTGTTCATCGCTTTCTGGATCAATGTCCATCTATGCTGAACTGCAATCTCTCCGATTGGACCCTTCAGGCTTATGCTCATTGAAATAATCATGCATCTTCTTGTAATAACCACCTCAAGTTTGATTGACACCTGCATGTTATGCCACCATGTTATTGGGGCATCAAAGGGTCAAAGATTTCTTAAAAGATGTTACCAATTATTACCAGTAATTGGATATTTGCTAATATTCAGAAATTCCGAACAGACCACCAAGTCCTCCTCTTTGGTGAATGAAGATCCTCTTCTGGCCACATTTCTCTTCTTTGCAACCCTATTTGATTTCAATGATGTAGAGTCCTGATTGCATTGGTTGTCAATGGACAACCCCTGACTAGGTTGCCCATTCATAGGTGGTGGGCACGACATCCGGGAAGAGCCAACCATATTGAACTACTGACAAAAAGAACCGTTAATCATCGATGTATTGATCTGTACATAAAAGAAACAATCAGATGCATGGTTGCAATAAACCTGGGTGTTTGGAGGAACATCCAAAGATCCCATAGCAGCAGAATAACCAAAAGCCCAATGATCTTCTCCAAACAATTCTTCAGATTGAACAGGGAGACTACTTGAGCCATTGAAATTGTTATCCATCGTCCTAAATACAACAAAGAATCAATTAAGCATGGCAAACAATCACATGCGTGACACGAATCGAACTCTGAATTACAATTTAGATGTCCTACAACTAAAGCTGTAGCAAAATTATTTTTCACTCATTCATGGTTAGCACATTCGTTTTGATCTTGTGACCGGCAACTTATGCCTTGCCTCCTAGCTAGTGATCATTAGTGTCGTCAGTTTGTATCTGTTGACACAAAAACGCGCCAACACACTTAAGATCGATCGAACGCACAGCACGGCCGTCACAACGGCCAACTCCTGACTTCCTCGGGCAAACCGGTCTGACCGGTTACAAGAACCGGTCTGACCGCTTTTGGTCGGGAGGTCGTGAAGACCTAGAAACTCAAGCTCGGGAGGGACCCCGTCGGAGCTTGAGCTGATCTAGGGTTGTTCTAGGGTCGGCAGGCCACCTAGAACGTCCTTGAACGCCGTAGAGACGAGCAAAGAACAGAATATGGGGGTTGGAAAAGATTAGGGTTTGAGAGATACACAAAATAGAAGATAAAAGTGTTTGATTCGATTGGAATACCTCAATCGGCCGTCTAGCCTTTATATTTATAGGCCGGGGAAGTCTTACCCCTTTCGAATAGGTTACAATATGGAATTAAACTCGGAATCCTAATCCTACTCGAATTACAGAACGAAACCGGTCTGACCGGTTTGGCAAACCGGTCAGACCGGTTTGGCCTTTGGCCCAATTTGAGTGTCAACACATGCCCCCCTGCGTTTTTAGTGAACTTGAGAACTAAAAAGCAAGTAAATACAACTCAGGAGCTAAAAATTTATACTAAGGGCGATTTTTACCAAGATATCGGCCATTGATCTTCACGCATCTTGCCAAACACTTGGATAGAATTTCTTCAGATATCTCCCGTTGATAGCTTTAGGCAAAGGATCTCCCTTCAGTGTCTCCAACATGTAAGAATTCCCAAAGATGATTTTGACAACTCTATAAGGCCCTTCCCAACTTGGTGACCATTTACCAAACTTGTTGCTTTTTGATCCAATAGGCAAGATCGTCTTCCAAACAAGCTCATCAACTTGAAAATATTTTCCTCGCACTTTCTTGTTGTAAGCTCTAGCAACCCGAAGCTTATCTTTTTCAATCTCCTTTAAAGCCTTCAATCTTTTGTCGGTTACCTCATCAATATTGTCCAACATCAAATTGTGGTAATCAACAGCATCAAGGTCATTTTGTTTAGCCAATCTATAAGCATCCAGATTCACCTCAACAGGTAAAACGGCCTCTTGACCATAAACAAGCTCAAAAGGAGTAACCTTAGTAGCTCCATGTCTAGATATACGATGAGCCCATAATGCTTCAGATAAAACTTCGTGCCATCTCTTAGGATTTTCAGCTATTTTTTTCTTGATTAATTTAATCAAAGTTTTATTACTTGACTCGGCTTGTCCATTAGCCTGAGCGTAATATGGAGATGAATTGAGCAACTTAATTCTATAGGATTCGGCGAATTCACGTACCTCCTTAGACATAAAAGAAGTACCTTGATCTGTTGTCAATGTTTGAGGAATACCGAATCTATGAATAACATTCTGAGTAACAAACTCAATCACCTCTCGATGCGTCATATTCTTCAAAGGAATCGCTTCAGTCCATTTAGTAAAATAATCCGTAGCAACCAATATGAAACGATGTCCTTTTGATGATGGAGGATTAATTTGTCCAATAAAATCCAATCCCCAACCTCGGAATGGCCATGGCTTAATAATAGGATGCATCAATGCAGCAGGAACAAGTTGCAAATTTCCAAACTTCTGACATTCTCTACATCCTTTGTAATATTTAAAACAATCTGTCGTCATAGTAGGCCAATAGAAACCGGCTCGTCTAAGTAACCACTTCATCTTCGGAGCCGATTGATGCGTACCACAAATACCTTCATGAACCTCAGCCATGGCAACCTTGGCCTGATCCGAGTCAAGACATTTCAACAATAAATCTTCGGCGTTTCGACGATAGAGTTCATCGCCAAGTAAAATATACTTAAATGATACTCGCCGAATATTTTTCTCTGCACCACGACCAGGATCTTTCAAATAAGTAATAATAGGCACTCTCCAATCCTGATCTTTAACTTTGGATTGATTAGCATTATCCAAAGTATTTTCGCTTCTGTCAGGGGACAAAGCGGTCTGACCGCTTTCAGAACCGGTCAGACCGGTTCTGGCAGTACAACCGGTCTGACCGGTTTCTGAAACCGGTGTGACCGGTTCGTCCAGAACCAGAATCTCGGCTTTTGTTCGCATCGGTTTTTGGATATAGAAATATTTCTTTGCAACCATATAACCAGATGCTTTCTGAGCCAGAGTATTTGCTTTATCATTATCTTCTCTCGGAATATGTCTTATAGTAAATTCATCAAAAGAAGCAATGATATCGAGACATCTATCAAGATACGCATTTAATGGACCATTATAACATTGGCATACCTTTGATACTTGATGTACCACCAGGAGCGAATCACCAAAAGCTTCAACATGTTTTACTCCCATGTCTTGCAAAAATTCCAAGCCAAATAGAAGAGCTTCATATTCAACTTGATTATTGGTTCGCTTTTCTTCCAATCGGTTTGAGAACTCAAAAACGGCGCCACTTGGAGAAATCAAAACAGCACCAATTCCTTGACCATCATTGCAAACCGATCCATCAAAGTATAGCTTCCATGGTATACAATTAACATAGCCGACGTCGAACTCACAAGCATCATTTATCCGATGTTCAACAATAAAATCGGCTACAATTTGACCTCTCATTGATTTCAAAGGTTCACAAGTCAAATCATACTCAACCAAAGCATAAGCCCACTTGCCGATTCTTCCACTAGATATCGGCTTTTGCAACATATGTTTAATCACATCGGTTTGGCACAACACGATGCAAGTACTAGATAGTAGATAATGCCGTAATTGAGTACAAGCATGATACAAGGATAAACATAGCTTCTCAATGAAAGTATACCTTGTTTCTGCATCAATGAGCCGTCGGCTTACATAAGCGATCACATACTCCTTGTTGCCGATTTCTTGAGTCAAAACAGCTCCAATAGTTCTATCTTCGGCCGCCACATAAAGTCTAAATGGAACTCCTCGCTTAGGCGCCCGAAGCACCGGTGGTGAAGACAAGTATTCTTTGATCTTCTCAAAAGCTTCTTGCTGTTTTGCCCCCCAGTTAAAATCGGCTTCATTCTTTAACCGAAGTAAAGGAGTAAAAGCATCAACCTTCCCAGACAAATTAATTATAAACCTTCTCAAGAAATTTACCTTGCCTAGAAACCTTTGCAAGTCCTTCTTGCAAATAGGAGCTTCGACTTTCTTCATAGCTTCAATTCTCTTGGGATCAACTTCTATGCCGTTCTCATGAATAACAAATCCAAGAAACTTCCCAGCCGAAACACCAAAAGCACATTTGAGTGGATTCATCTTTAAACCATACCGCCGCATTCTTTCAAGAGCAAGTCTTAAATCGGCTAAATGAGAATCTAAGCCATCTGATTTAACTACAATATCATCAATATATACTTCCACAATAACACCAAGTAAATCATGAAAGATTAAATTCATAGCTCTTTGATAGGTTGCACCAGCATTTTTTAATCCAAAGGTCATAACTACCCACTCAAATAAACCAATAAATCCCGGACATTGAAAGGCCGTTTTGTGCATATCCTCTTCGGCCATAAAAATTTGATTATATCCGGCATTACCATCAAGAAAACTAACAACACGATGTCCAGAAGCTTCATTGATTAAGACATCGGCTATAGGCATTGGATATGAATCTTTTGGAGTGGCTTTATTAAGATCTCTAAAATCAATGCAAACTCTAAGCTTTCCCGAATCTTTCTTTTCAACGGGAACAATGTTAGAAATCCACTCCGCATAACGACAAGTCCGAATAAAACCAGCATCTAATAAACGATTAATCTCTTCTTTTATTCGGTCATAAATAGCGGGATTAAAACGTCTAGCCGATTGTTTAAAAGGTCTAAAACCGGCTTTTATTGGTAAACGATGCTCAACTAAGTCACGACTTAAACCAGGCATCTCACGGTACTCCCAAGCAAAACAATCGACATACTCTTTCAACAAATTTATTAATTCGGCTTTAAACTCAGCCGACAAATTTTTGTTTACAAAAGTAGGTCTAGGAATAGTACCATCACCAATATCTATTTTTTCTAAAGGATCAGCTGATGTAAAACCCTGACCCAATTTGTCTATATCACCAAGATCTTCAATAGCTTCGAACGTGCCGGCCGAATGAACTCGATGATGATCAATTCGGTCTTGAAGCCACTGTCCAGACGCAAACCGGTCTGACCGGTTCCCAGAAGCGGTCTGACCGGTTTGGCTCGGTCGGCGCTGTTCAGACCCAAACCGGTCTGACCGGTTTCCAGAAGCGGTCTGACCGGTTTGTCTCTGTTGATTCCGTTGCTCCATTAATTACAATAAGTAATTCAACCGATTTTCTATCGGCTTTAATGTAGCAGGAACAAAACCATCCTTGGTGCAACTGATCAACTCATAGTCGGTCAAATCCATGCCCGACAAACATTGGACCTTTTCATTTGCACTAAGAGAGTCGGAATCGGCCGTTGCAACAAAGGAAGAATTGTCACCATGGACAACTTCAACTTCATCGCCGATCCACTGAATAAGATATTGATGCAAGGTAGATGGAATACATTTATTTGCATGAATCCAATCTCGACCAAGGATTAAACTGAAGTTACCTTGCACCTCGGAGACGAAGAAAGCCGTAGCAATAGTCTTGCTCCCGACGGTCAATTCCATAGAAGCCACCCCCTTGGCACCAATGGGATCACCTCCACCAACTCCACTGACCGTCATGTTCGTCTTGATCAGTTCTTCGTCTTTCCCGCCAATCTTCTTATAGAGAGAATATGGCATGAGATTCACAATAGCTCCACCATCAACCAACATACGAGAAATTGGCTTCCCGTTGATGTGCCCTCTCATATACAAAGCTTTGAGATGATTTTCTGATTCACTAGGTTTCTGAAACACAGCATCTCGAGGCCCAAGTTGAAGATGAGAAATTTCCTCCTCTGGCACGACATAATAATCAGAAGATAAATAGACAACATTAATTTCCATGTTGTCACGTTCTGGAGAAGGCTCAAAATCAACTAATTCTTCATCTTCAACCACTGGAGAAATTGGTGGAGTAGCATTGATGGTTGAAGTAATTTTGGCCCCTGCCTCTGTCGACAAACCGGTCTGACCGGTTCCAGAAACCGGTCTGACCGCTTCTGCAGCGGTGGGCTGATCAGAACCGGTCTGACCGGTCTCTGAAACCGGTCTGACCGGTTGTGCTGCTGGCTGCACAACTCGCCAGGTCTTGGTCTGAGGAATCATGGGTCTATACTTGTTGAAATGTTCATCCCTCAACTTCTCGGCTTCCTGTTCCCTCTTCTCTTTGTTCCGTAGGCGCTGTAGCTTCCGCTTTTGCGTGTGAGTCAAGCCGGAAGGACACCACCTTGGCTGGAAGATCTTCTTTACGCCTTCGCTACTGCTAGCTCCATGATCATTAAGCATGATCGGCTTCTTGACTGGAACAGGTGCCGAATCTCCAATGACTATCGGCTTTTTACCCAAGTCTTGCATAGCCACTGGAATATCACCAATTTTTATGAATTCATTGGCTTGGGCTTGTACATCCTCCTTTTTCTCCTTGACACGGTATTCTTGCTTAGGAGGAACATGAATGTGTGGCTCAGACCGAAACCGGTCTGACCGGTTCACAAAACCGGTCTGACCGCTTTGAAAAGCGGTGAAGCGACCTGGTTCGTACGAGCCTAATCGGTTATGCACCGAATTTCCAATAGCACCACCACGACGTTTATAATCTGTAGGACTGTTCCATCGCTGTGGTGACCTCTGTCTCTTTTTTGTCGGCCGATCAACTTGAACGGCCTTTGTGTACTTGTTCATGAGCTGCGAAAAAGTAGGTCCTTGCTTCAGAACCCTCCCTTGAATCTTTGGCTCATTGAATTTCCAAGTACCCACTTCCGGGCGCTTAGGCTTGAAAGTTCTTGGACGGTCTGGAGACAAACCGGTCTGACCGGTTTGAGAAACCGGTCTGACCGGTTTCGCCTGGTTAGCAGACCGATTCCCTTCCAAAGAACTTCCTTGCCCCCCGGGTCTTGATGTGTTAATTGTAATTTTCAGAGACTCTTTTCCATCAAGAGTCCTCCCAATCATCACTGTTCTGGCCGGAACTTTGTCATTAACTATCTCCGGCCTCGGATCTCCAATCACCACGTTCTTCCCTTTAGCTCCATCGGCTTGTTCCGGCCGAATCAGCATCTTGGTGTTCACATCCAAGGTATGAACAGGGAAAGGAGCCTTGTCAACTTGCATTTCAGCGAGCACTAATCGACCTTCATTTAGGGCCGATTGTACCTGTCGTCGAAAAACATTGCAATCATTTGTTGCGTGAGAAAAAGAATTATGCCATTTACAATATGCACGATTTTTCAATTGATCGGCTGGTGGAATTGCATGAGAAAGTTTAACAAAGCCATTCTTAAGCAATTCATCAAAAACACGATCACACTTGGCTACATCAAAAGTAAATTTTTCTTCTTGCCGATTTTTCTGGATCGGCTTTAATGAAGGACAAGAACCAGGTTTACTTTTTGATGACCAAACAAATTCAGCGGCATAAATTTCTTTATCATCGTCCGAACTATCAGAATCATTATCAATAATATGCACATTCTAACGATGGGGTTTAGCAGATTCTTTTGCATTTTTAAATTTCAATTCTAGACTCATGGCCTTCATTTGCAAGTGATTAATAGTGAGAAAATCAGAACCTTCCAATTTTTCCTTGTAATGAGACCGTAAGCCTACAAAAGCCAAATCTGCTAAATCTTTTTCAGAAACAGTTATGTTAAAGCATCGGTTCTTAATATCTTTAAATCTCTTAAAATAATCAAGAACCGATTCCTCTCGGCTTTGCTTAACCGATGTTAAATCAGATAATTTTGCTTCGTTTTCTCCGCTAAAGAAATGATCATGGAATTTACGCTCCAATTGAGTCCAATTTTGAATAGAATTAGGAGCAAGCGAAGAAAACCATGAAAAAGCAGTCCCAGTTAAAGACAATGAGAACAACCGTATACGCAATGCCTCATAAAAAGATGCCTCTCCTAATTGCAAAACATATTGACTAATGTGTTCCCAAGGAGTTCTATTATCTTCACCACTGAACTTAATAAAATCAGGAACACGCCAACCATTAGGATAAGGAACCAAATCAAATTCAGGCAAATACGGTTTTTGATATAAGCGTGAACTACCCAATTCAAGCCCGAGCCTTGTTCTAAGTGTATTTGCTATGTCTTCTTTGAACTTAGCTAGCTCGGCTTGGTAATTCCCGTCACCTCTGTTTTGTGGAATGCGGGGAACACCATACGTTGTGTTATAGGAAGTATTCGGAATCGGCGCGTGAAACGAGCCAGATCCGTGGGGTATACCTCCTGGAACCGTAGTGCGTGGAACAGTAAAAACAGGACCAGAACTAGTAGTATTTGATAAAACCATCGCACTAGTTGCCCCCGAACTCATGGAACCGGCCTGACCGCCATTGGGCGGCAAACCGGTCTGACCGGTTATACAAACCGGTCTGACCGGTTCGGGGACCGAACCAGGGTAAGGTGTTTGACCCGCATAAAAATTCACCGGCATGCCCAAATTAGGATCTAAAACATGCTCTGGCATGCCTGATGAGCTAGGAGTTGAGTTAGGCAATTCATTAAATTCTATATTATTTTTACCCTTATCAGAATTACCCGACATATTAGCAATCAACTCACTAGTAACTGTTTGTGCAGCAAGTAATTTATCATCCATCATGCGAGTAATTTGCTGCAACAAATCAGAGGATTCGCCAGTTACCTTAGGAAGTTCTTCAACTTGGTCGTTCGCCAGCTTGAAAGCCGGCATGACGAATTCCTCTACCCTCTTGACAAGGCCACCGCGATCTTTCTTGAAGCCCTTCAGGAATTGCGTCCTGAAGTGCTCCTCAGCGATCAGGTACCGCTTCCGCTCCTCGTCCGTGAGCTCTTCCATCGTCGCGGCGATGATGTTGTCCTTGTCGAGGTCGCACGTCGATCCAGACATGATTGGAGTAGATGTAATCGGTTGTAGCACCAGATTAATCTTCCCCAGCGGAGTCGCCAAAAAGTATGTTGACACAAAAACGCGCCAACACACTTAAGATCGATCGAACGCACAGCACGGCCGTCACAACGGCCAACTCCTGACTTCCTCGGGCAAACCGGTCTGACCGGTTACAAGAACCGGTCTGACCGCTTTTGGTCGGGAGGTCGTGAAGACCTAGAAACTCAAGCTCGGGAGGGACCCCGTCGGAGCTTGAGCTGATCTAGGGTTGTTCTAGGGTCGGCAGGCCACCTAGAACGTCCTTGAACGCCGTAGAGACGAGCAAAGAACAGAATATGGGGGTTGGAAAAGATTAGGGTTTGAGAGATACACAAAATAGAAGATAAAAGTGTTTGATTCGATTGGAATACCTCAATCGGCCGTCTAGCCTTTATATTTATAGGCCGGGGAAGTCTTACCCCTTTCGAATAGGTTACAATATGGAATTAAACTCGGAATCCTAATCCTACTCGAATTACAGAACGAAACCGGTCTGACCGGTTTGGCAAACCGGTCAGACCGGTTTGGCCTTTGGCCCAATTTGAGTGTCAACAGTATCATACGATTCTTTGCTAAAAAAAATACTGGACAAGAGCAAAGCTTTCGGTCGATTGACGGACTAAATCAAATCCATACCTAACAAAGCTTTTGGTCTAGATATCACCGCCGGCAAAGCTTCTCGTCGGGGCACGGATGAGCGGCGGCGGCGTGGACGAGCGACGGCTCGGACGAGCTATGGCAGCGGAGACGGCGCAGACGAGCGGCGGCGGCTCGGACGATCGATGGCAGCGGCGGTTTTTTTCCCTCTCCGTGAAACGGTTGGCACAAAAGATAGGTCGAGGAGAAAGAGCTATTTTTGGTTTGCCAACACCCTTGGACCTAAAATAGGTCTTCAATTTTGTGTCATCTGTTGGAGACCCATTTTATACCTATATTCACTGTGCATGACCTATATATGGGTTTGGGTGAGGCTGTTGGAGACCGTCTTACTTCAGTCATGTTTGTGGAAGGCCTTATAAATAAAAATAGAAAAGAGCTTACTATGAATTCAATTGGTCGAGACATCTTTGGCATCTTTTTAATGGTCAAATCGATAAAATGCTAGACTTAGATTATAATTATGTCTATGGATGTAATTCAATGGTTTCACATATATCTAAAAATGGGCTACGTCCGCGAATAGATAATGAATGATTTAGAAAAATCGAATACTTGCCTCGCCTCTTTTGAGCCGCAGAAGCACTGCGACCGGCCGGGCTTGGCAGCGTGGTTCCAGAGACTTCTGCAACTGCTAACCGTTTGCTGCTCAGCCCTCACTTTCGCGATCCTTTCCTCACTCACCGACGCCAGGGGCCAGGGCCACAGGTGACTCCGGAGTCTGGTCCCACCTGTCGGTCCTCAAGAACACTCTGGAACATCCACTTCCAGAGTCCAAACACATGCCTCCTCCCAGGTCCGTCGCGACTCGCGCTCAAAAATCGCAAATACGCCGCCTGGGCATCGGTCTCGCGAATCGCGAGGCGCACGCGGTCCACGCCTCCCACTCCAGAAACACCACTCGCACTCCTCGGCCCTCACTCCTTCGAGAAGCTTCCATTCCGGGAGGCCATGGACGACGACTACGACTTCCCGGTGGCCGGCGGGTACGACCCGATGGCCGCCATGGGGATGGGCATGGGGATGGGTGGCCTCGGCCTCGGCGGCGCGATGGGGATGGGCGGCTACGGCCTCGGCGGGCCCATGGGGATGGGGGACTACGGCCTAGGCGGCGAGGACGAGGAGGAGGCCATGAAGGACCTCTACGGGGGCGCGGGCGCCGGAGCTGGGGACCGGGAGGGGGACCACCCTCCCGCGGAGTTGAAGGTGGGGGAGGAGCGGGAGATCGGAAAGGAGGGGCTCAAGAAGAAGCTGGTCAAGGAGGGCGAGGGGTGGGACCGTCCCGGCGCCGGCGACGAGGTCGAAGGTGAGATTTGGTTTCCTCCTGTCAAGGAGGGCGATTGGGTTCCAATGCGTGCTGATTGTGTGTGCTTTGGTGGCGCAGTGCACTACACGGGGACGCTGATGGACGGCACCAAGTTCGACTCCAGCAGGGATCGCGACTCCCCGTTCATGTTCACATTGGGCCAAGGTATCATCAGATTCTTGTGTTAATGTACTTTGTCGTCTGGAACTAAGGACGAAATTAGGCATCCTTTGGACCTACTACTAGTACAACCATTTGTTGAAGTTCGTTATGCCAAACCACGGGATTTGTTATCTGACACCTGGGGAATGTCGTGAAATTTGGTGATGTAATCTTTGTTTAGGAAATGGAATTTTTGAACTTGGAATGCTTCAATGTGTGCTGGAACTGGGGTTATCTGCATCTGAATATCTATCTATGTGTGCAGCTCGACTAGGGATTGACCTGAAATTTCTGTACTTAATCCTGATTGTTGAATGAATCTTTAGGGTAATTGGGTTCAGGTTTAATGATTTTTCCGTGTTTTTTGTATTTTGTTTTCACTCTGAATGGTTCAGTGTGCCTGGTACACGGTATATAAAAATAATTAGCGGCAAGAGTACCAAGTTATGCTTTGGGGGTGCACTGCTACAATAGTTCTTCAAATGTTCATGGCTACTGATTTATGGTTTCAACATTACTGTATCGTTTCCAAATAACCATTCATGACAGTGCAGACTTCACGATGATCACTCGCAATTGTAAAATAAATATTAAAATTAAATGATCACATCACTTATTGAAGTCCAGCTTACTTTATACTTTAGGGTAGTATCATTTTAGAACTTGGATTTTTTATGACTTCAAACTTTTAGTAGTTCTTGTTTGTGCCCGAGATCACTAATTGATCCCCATGTCAACCAACCTCCTGGTTTTCTTTCAAAGGTAAATTTTCTTTCATTGGAGTACAGGTCATAAGTTCCAGCTTTGTCTGTGATTGCACAGTAACCGAATGAGGCAAGAGGTTTTGTGTTATGGGGGTCTGCTGGTTGTACTGTACATACAGCATTCTGATTTGTGTGCTTAGTTTTTTTGTGTTTACTATTTTGCTACTAGAAAAGTTATTTGTGTACAAACTTTGGTGTAATGATTCATATTTTCAGGGAAGTAATATTGTTACTCTCCACAGGGCAAGTTATAAAGGGATGGGATTTGGGCATTAAGACCATGAAGAAAGGTGAAAATGCTATTTTCACTATCCCACCAGAGCTTGCATATGGTGAAGATGGCTCCCCACCAGTCATCCCTCCAAATGCCACTCTGCAGTTTGATGTTGAGCTTCTTTCGTGGGCAAGTATCAAGGACATTTGCAAGGATGGAGGCATCTTAAAGAAGGTGCTATCTGAAGGCGATAAATGGGAGAACCCCAGAGATCCAGATGAAGTTTTTGGTACTGTACCATGTTCTATTCTCTTGTTTGGTTTGAGATTGCCCTTTCAGTGAAGGTTTACTCTGTATTTGGTACAGTTAAGTATGAGGCAAGGCTTGAGGATGGAACTGTTGTGTCAAAATCTGACGGTGTTGAGTTCACTGTGAAAGACGGTACTGTGCTTGCCATTTTTGAGTGCTGCAATGTGATTCTAGATTTCAAAGGCCAGTTTCTCATGCAGGAATGTTGTTTTACTTCCAGGGCTGTTCTGCCCTGCCATATCGAAGGCTGTCAAGACTATGAAGAAGAATGAGAAGGCCCTCCTTATTGTCAAGCCACAATGTGAGTTTGCTTTAATGTAATAAGATAAGAATGTCAGGTGGAAGCATGGCTAACATTTGTAGTTCGTTATAAACAGATGGCTTTGGTGAGCATGGCAGGTCAGCCTCTGGAGGAGAAGATGCAGTGCCTCCTGATGCTATGTTGCACATTCATCTTCAAGTGGTTTCCTGGAAGACAGTTACTGAGATAGGCCATGACAAAAAGGTCCTTAAGAAGATACTTAAGGAGGGTGATGGCTATGATCGTCCCAATGATTGTGCACTTGTTAGAGGTAAACAGTTAGACATGATGAATTTGTTTTTTGCATGATTATGTCAGATTGGAAGTCGTGGTAACATTCCTTTCCTTCTATCGGATGCAAATGACAATGTTTTGTCTTTGCAGTGAAACTTACTGGGAAGTTGGCAGATGGTACCTTGTTTGTCAAGAAAGGTCATGATGGTGAGGAGCCATTTGAGTTCAAGACTGATGAAGACCAAGTAATTGAAGGGCTTGACAAAGCAGTACTTAGCATGAAGAAAGGTGAAGTGGCCTTGGTGACTATTGCTCCCCATCATGCCTTTGGAGCTAATGAAACAAATCAAGATCTGGCTATGGTTCCACCGAATTCATCTGTTTACTATGAAGTGGAGCTTGTGTCATTTGATAAGGTATCTGTGCTATGACAGAGCACGTTTGGCTTGACAATTAGTGACCACTGGTGAAAATTAAAATCCTACCTGCCATTTCGTGTAGGAGAAAGACTCATGGGACTTGAAGAACAATGCTGAGAAGATTGAAGCAGCTGCTAAAAAGAAAAATGAAGGGAATGTGTGGTTTAAAGTGGGCAAGTATGCCAGGGCTTCTAAGAGATATGAAAAGGTCACAAATATGCATCCAAGGAAAAGAACCTTTTGCACTTGTTTTGCATTATGTCAAAAATTTTACTTAAGTTCTGCTCTATCTCAGGCTTTGAGCTTCGTCGAGTACGATAGTTCCTTCAGCAAAGAAGAGAAGCAGTTGTCGAAACCGCTCAAGATAAGCTGCAAGCTCAATAATGCTGCATGCAAACTAAAACTTAAAGACTACAAGGAAGCAAAGGAACTGTGTACCGAGGTACCATTCACAGAAACCAAAACATCTTGGCAATTACATAGTTATACTAGGAAAAGTAATTACCTGTACTGACTAGTAAAGGTATTAAGGTCCTGGAACTTGACAGCACAAATGTGAAGGCCTTGTACAGAAGGGCACATGCACACACCCATCTTGTTGATCTTGATTTGGCAGAGGCAGATATCAATAAAGCACTAGAAATAGATCCAGACAACAGGTAATCCTTTGTTAATACTGTCTAATTTGATCAAATTACGAACCCTGAGCATGCTAACAGCTAACCATATGCAGTACTGACGTTAGCTTCCTGATAATCCTTTGGAACAACTTACCAGCTAATCTTTTGTATCACATATTACCAATGGAGATCAACAGCTGCTGGCACCAAACACACATTCACACCTATATCTTGCACATTTTGTTTTTATGCATAAACTTATCTTGGATGCTGATACAAGTAATACTCTTGTTTTTATCAGAGATGTTATGATGGGGTACAGAAAGCTGAAGGAGACAGTCAAGGAGTACAAAAGAAGGGATGCCAAATTGTACAGCAATATGATTTCCAAGCTGAGCAAGGCCGAAGACACAGAAGGCAATGTAAGTTCACTCCACCCTGACACCACCATGCACCTGTATTTACCTTGACGGTCATTGGTCTAACAGTATTTTCACTGTTGTTGATGCTTCAAGGACCATGAGAGTCGGGTGCAAAGCAAGAAGCGCGGCCTGTGGCCATTGGCAGAACTGCTTAGGAGATTCTTCACCGTCGATGGTACCAAGGGGTCCACGCTGTGGCTTGTCCTGAGGCTATTGATTTTGGTGGTGCTAGTTGTTTCAGTTTGTGTGGGTTACTACATGCAGAGTGGTGTTCAGGAAATAGACTGCATTAAATGTTAATGGAGCTGCATCACTTGATCGAGCAAGGTATCTGTTCTAGCCTTCTCTGCTGTTCGTGGACAAGTGATGATCGTCGTATATACTAGAGTATTTGCTTAGCTGTGTTGGTTGAGGGTGAAAGAACTGTTAAATTGTACCGGTGAACTTTAAGTGTAATATGTATTATATATACTACAGCAATGAAGCTTTCACGCGGTCAAAATGCATATGCTATAGGCTTGTGTAAGTAAATTGTACCTGTAACGAACCTAAAAAAAAAGAAAAGAAGGAAGAAAACAAAACCGTGCATGGGCCCCACCCATCATCCTCAACGCGGGCGGCCATGCCACGTCGCCGCTGGGGTCCCGGCATCTTGACCCGGCCTCGCCTCGCCTCCCCCTCCGCTTTTCAACCGCGTCACCCCTTCCAACCCTAGCAGCCCCTCTCCTCTCCATTGCCGGCGTTGCCCGAAGCTCTACCGCTCGCCATTGTTCCACACCTGTAAGCGTTGCCGTCACCTAAGAGCTCCTTCGCGCGTTCCCAGGCCTACACAAACCTCGCCGGCCCTCACCCCTTTGTCCCCATTCGTCCCCTACGCCGTATAGGGCCGCTGCCGCTCATCGCTGACCACCGCGCCACTGCCAAACCCCTTACAGGTGAGCTTGCCGTCCTCGGAACCACGTCGCGCTCACCGTCCGCCGCTGTCCCGGCCACGCCTTGGGCTGGCGCCGCTTCCCCGTCGCCGTGACTTGCGCTATGTGCGCTCCACGTTCGCCATGGCCGTGCCGCGAACGCGGTCAATGCCTTGACCTCTGCCCAACGCCACTGGGCCGTGGGCCGCCGTCTCGGCCTGCTGCTGGGCCAAGTTTTTGGTCAAGGCCCAAATGGGTGGATGTGTGTTGTATATTTGTGTTGTTGTGCAGATATTGTAGGAGTTTTATGAACTCGTGTACATCTCCAAAAATGTTGAATGTTTTGATAGATTCCTTGTGACGTGCTATCTGACATAAAAATATTAAACTGTCATGCTTCTGTTGTATATTTTCAGTGAGGAATTTATTTGTGTTAGGGATGAAAAATGCATATTAATATCTATGTTGCTCCAAAAATAGTGAATCCAACTTTGTTAGAATGCTTGTCATGTGCTCTGTATAGATCTAAGGCTTAAGGTCGATGTTTGTGAAATTTGTCAACTGTTTTATATGTATTTACCTTTCTAGGTCTGAAAATTGATGTATTTGTTATAAATAGCAGAAAAATGATAAAATGGTGAATCCAACTCTAATAATCTGTGTTTTCATGTCTAGAACAGTACAAAAATGACCTTGGTATTGGTACTGTTTATGTACATGCCTTTTGTGATTTATATGCTATAAAAGGGTTTAACTTGTATAAATTGTTGTTGATAAATGAAAATGGGTTTTAGTGTAAATTCAACTTTATGAATCTTCTCTTAGCATATGCTGTTAGTAGAATTTTACCTTGTAATATTTGCTCTATGCTTGATTTCATTTTGGTAATATCATGTTTGAAGTTGGTGTGCTTAGGAGTAAATCATTGTGATGCGTTGTATAATACCTTGCTAGTTAATGTACTTTCTTGCCTTCTCCTTGTTGTGTTCTTTTACTTCTTGCATTTACATGAGCATTTCCTCTTTGCATCCTCCCTAATTCATGCATAGTTTCATACATTTTAGAGAGCGAGACACCGGAGAGCGCAATCGTTGAGCCCGAAGCTGTCGAGGAAGTTTTTGTTGAGGCCGAAGACAACCAAGGTAAGCCTCTAAGCATCTTCCTAACCCTTTTTGCAAAAATTTGATTATTGTATCGCTATGGGTTGTTTTGGGATATGTTATGTATTATGCATCTTATGATCTTCATTTGCCTACCTTAAATTTATTAGCTTATTCCTTATCGCTTGCTAGTTGGGGGTTATTTGTTGACTTATCTTGTTAATTTCTTAGCTATGCTTAGAGTTAGAGTAAGGTTACTTTTGGTCAAGGGAAGGGAGTTATAGGTTTTCATGTCAATGCTAGGATGGGGTCCTTTTTGATAATGTTGGGTAATGAGACGTGGTGTTAAAAGTTAAATGCCAGGCTTGAGCGGGTTGTAGGGTGTCGAGAAAGGAGTCTCGGTGGCATAGACCACTCGAGTCGTTTAAGGCGGGCCGCGATAACGCGGAGCGCTGGTGGACGGGCAGACCGCGGATTGAGGGACAGGCGGACGGAGAGGGGGGGGGGACGGATCGCAGCAGACGCGGTTCGCCTGCTCGGTTTTATTAGGAGTAGAGAATAGTAAAGTGTGTTCGAACAATAATAAGATGAATGGGCAAATGGCTAGTCACAAAATCCTTTTTTAAAAGTATGAATTACTAACTTAATTTTCTGATCAAAAGCTGAGATGAACTGCTAGTCACAAAATCCTTATATTCTAATTGTAAATGGTTAGCCATTTTTTCCATGATCGATCCACACAAAGTCACTGCATATAAATAGTAAATTTCAACGTTTTTGAACAATAAGTAAGATGAATGGGTGAACGTTTAATAAAAAAAATCCTTTTATTCAAAATTCTAAGTTACTAGCTTAATTTTCTGATAAAAAGCTGAGACGAACAACTAGTCACAAAATCCTTATACCCTAATTGTAAAATGTCCAAAAAAATTAAACTAAAATCCAACCTTTTCCTAGCTCCCAATAGGAAATAAACCCGGAACAAAATCACAAAAAAACACGATAAAGAAAAATAGTCGCGATTTTTCCACCCACAAAAAAGACGAAAAAAACCCTCTCCCAGCCGTGAGGCGCTATTGCCGGGAAAAAAACCGCCCCAAAAAACCAGCCAACCGCCAACAAAGAAACCTTGATAAAAAAACCCGGTCGGTGGGGCGCTGTTTGCCGTGGGGGCGCGTAGCCTGGTGCGAGCCGCGTGCCCGTGCGGGGGTGGCTCAGGGGCGCGGTGCGTCTGGCCGGTCGGTGGTTGACTCGGGTATGAAATAATATTTCATACCCAGGTATGGAATAGCGCTGGTCAAGTAATGGAGCTTAACTTTTTCCATATTGCTTATAGTTTAAGCTCATAAACGATGGGATTTGTATGAATTCATTTTGTTGCTTACAGCTTATCATACTTTTGAAGCAATGGAGTTGGTTTTATATATATTATGTCCACTTATAGTTTAGGCTCATAAAGCGTCAGTGTATATGATTTTTTATTTGTTACTTACAATTTACACTCATGCAGTGGTGAAGCGTATTGTTTGGTTCATTTTTGTTTTTGAATTACCTACAGTTTAAGCTCGTAGGGCATTGGAGCATATCATTTAATTCCTTTTTTTATTCCCTTATTTTTTTAGGGTTGCCCCAGTTTAGGCTCATGAGGCATTGGATCTTATTTATTGTTGCCCGTAGTTTAGGCTCATGAGGCATTGGAGCTTTCTTTTTTTTATTCCCGTATTTTTTTATGGTTGCCCACAGTTTAGGCTCACGAGGCATTGGAGCTTATTATTGTTATTTTATTATTTTACATTCTTTTGTTTGCCTAGAGTTTAGGCTCGTAAAGTGTTGGAGCTTTTTTTTTGCCCACAGTTTAGGCTCATGAGGCATTGGAGCTTATTATTTGATTCTTCTCTTTTTTTTATTGTTGCCCGCAGTTTGGGCTCATGAGGCATTGGAGCTTATTTATTTATTTTCTATTTCAGGCATAGTAACGCTTTAAAAACTTTCCATTTATTGGTGGAGGACAATATTCGCCGTCCGGTGAAATGATTCTATATGCGCCACTAGAGTAAACATCCTTCACGATGTAAGGGCCTTCCCATTTAGGCTCAAATTTCCCTTGCATCCGATGTGTGATATTCATGGGCCGAATAACTACGAGAACTAAGTCTCCTTGCTTGAACGGCCTTCGTTTAAGATGCTTATCAAAAGCCCGAGAAATCCTAGCTTGATATGCCTCCAATTTATGTACTGCTTGAAGTCTTTTTTCCTCAAGGTTATCTAATTCTTTCAAGCGTATTTTTGCCGCTTCCTCTTCTGTGAGTTTCTCATAGACAGCGACCCTTAAGGAAGCAATTTGCATCTCCAATGGTAGGACTGCCTCCCCTCCATATACAAGGGAGTATGGAGTCACCCCAGTTGCCGTACGTGTTGTGGTTCGATATGCCCACAAAGACTCAAGCAGTTTCTCGTGCCAGTGTTTTTTATTTTACGAGACTACTTTTTTGAGTAATTTACATAGCACTTTATTAAATGCTTCTGCTTGTCCATTAGCTGCAGGATTATAACCCACGGAGAAGTGATGCTTAATTTTAAATTTTGAGCACATTTTCTCTATTTGTTTATTTCTAAAATTGGTCCCATTATCCGATATAATCCGAGCGGGAACACCAAAACGATATATGAGGTTGGTTCTTATGAAGTTCTCAACATTTTCTGCTTTGACTTCTTTCAATGTTACTGCTTCAGCCCACTTAGAGAACTGATCTGTTGCAGCCAAAATAAACTTGTGTCCCTTAGATGATGGGGGATGGATTGTGTTGAAGGATATTGGGCTGGCTACCTGATCCCGATTCCTCAGCACGCGCTCACGCCACGACGTCCGCACGGCCGGCTCCACTACCAGAATCCTTCACATCCGCCCGCCTCCTCCGCCTCGGCCATTTTTGGACCCGGTGCTGATGGGGATTCAGCATCGGGTCCAACGGCTAGGAGCGGGGGCGGCGCGGAGGTGTGTCAGGGCGGACACATTAGCACCGGGTCGTGGCAAGACCCGGTGCTAATGTTCACCCTTTAGCACCGGGTGCAGCCACGACCCGGTGCTAATGTGCCCGAGGCCTTTAGCACCGGGTCGTGGCTGCACCCGGTGCTAAAGGGTGAACATTAGCACCGGGTCTTGCCACGACCCGGTGCTAATGTGTTTGAATATAGGGGCTTCCTCCTCCCCCGCCCGAGCCAGATGAACACTTAGGCGCTGTGTTCATGCTGCTCGGCCGTGGGAGGGGAGGTGCTGCCCAAATTTTTTTCAAAACTTGTGAAGATTCTACTCATCTAAGGAGCACTATAAGGTACACTCTTTCATTCTCTAATGTTTTATTTAGCTTGTAATCCTTCTATGATTTAGAAATAGAGGGATTTGATTCATCTCTAATGTTTTATTTAGCTTGTAATCCTTCTATGATTTAGAAATAGAGGGATTTGTGAATCAAAGTAAAGCTAGCTAGAGAGAGCTTGTGTTCTTGGAGGAGAGAGAGTAGAGAGCTTGAGTTCATGGTGGAGAGAGTGTTCATGTTGTGTTTTAAATGGAGAGAGAAGGCAAGCTAGTTAGTATTTTGTTTTGTATGACTTGTGAATAGTTATAAGGCTTATAGTAATGTAGTTTTAGAAATTACTAGAAAATCAATATAAAATGCTAGAAAATCTTATAAATTACTAGAAAATCTTATAAATTACTAGAAAATCTTATAAATTACTAGAAAATCAATATAAAATGCTAGAAAATATTATAAATTAATAGAAAATCTTATAAATTACTAGAAAATCAATATAAAATGCTAGAAAATCTTATAAATTAATAGAAAATCTTATAAATCTTTTATAAGGCTTATAGTAATGTTATATTTAATGAATATAGTAATGTAGTTTTAGAAATTTATTTATATAATGAAATATATATTATAATTTGTATTTATTTATATATTAAATTTTTTTATCTTTAAATTGTATTGTATATTTGTTATTTGTTAATAATGCAGATGAATAGACAATGGATGTACGGGGACCCCCACGCTCAGGCGTTCCGTGATGGCCTTAGGACGTTTCTCGATGCCGCCGAGGCTAACAGGACGCCGTCCGGTTTCATGTTCTGCCCATGCACCCATTGTAAAAATATACAATCGTACAAACAAAGAGGTTGTCTTCAGGTGCATTTGATGAGGCACGGTTTCATGAGGAATTATTCTGTTTGGACGAAGCACGGTGAAAGAGGAATTCTAATGGATGAAGATGAAGAAGACGAGGCCGATGATGACATTCCGTTATTGGCTCAATACTACGGTTCCTTTGCATATGCTGCAATGGGTGATGCCGATGAGGAAGATGTTGCTCGGGAAGGCGATGCTCAGGAAGATCTTGCTCAGGAAAATGAACCTACTGATGGACTCGGGCAAATGTTGCGTGATGCCGAGAAAGACTGCGGCAATGATAAGGAACTGAAAAAGATACAGCGCATGTTGCAGGACCACAAGACTGACCTGTACCCAGATTGCAAAGAGGGGCTAAAGAAGTTGGGTAGCACACTTGAACTTCTGCAGTGGAAGGCAGCAAACGGTGTTACTGATAAGGGTTTCGAGGAGCTACTGAAACTCGTAAAGAAGATTCTTCTAGAAGGTAACAAATTGCCATCGACGACGTATCAAGCAAAACGTGTTGTTTGCCCTCTCGGTTTGGAGGTGCAGAAGATACATGCGTGTCCTAATGACTGTATCCTCTATCGCGGACAGTACGAACACTTGGATCGTTCTCCGGTTTGCACCTGCGCACGATACAAGATCAGGCGGGACGATCCTGGTGATGTTGGGGGAGAGCGTTCTAAGAAAAAAATCCCTGCGAAGGTGATGTGGTATTTCCCTCTGATACCCCGTCTGAAGCGTTTGTTCAGGAACAAAGACCATGCCAAACTGATGCGCTGGCACAAAGAAGAATGTAAGCAGGATGGCATGTTGAGACACCCCGCCGATGGATCCCAGTGGAGGAACATCGACAGAGCATTCCCAGAGTTTGATGCTGATGCGAGGAATGTTAGGCTTGGTTTAAGTACCGATGGCATGAACCCTTTTGGTGAAATGATCAGTAGTCATAGCACTTGGCCCGTGACTGTTTGTATCTACAACCTACCCCCCTGGCTCTGCATGAAGCGGAAGTTCATTATGATGCCAGTGCTCATCGAAGGCCCAAAGCAACCTGGCAACGACATTGATGTGTACCTAAGACCATTGGTTGACGAACTTTTGCAGCTGTGGAAGAATGAAGGTGTTAGCGTGTGGGATGAGGACAAGCAGGAGCAGTTTGACCTTTGAGCACTGCTTTTCATAAGCATCAACGACTGGCCTGCACTAAGTAACCTATTAGGACAATCAAACAAAGGATATAAAGCATGCACTCACTGTTTAGAGGAAACCGAAAGCATGTATTTGAAACATTGTCGTAAAGTTGTGTACATGGGTCACCGTCGATTCCTTCCGGCGAAGCATGAGCTACGAAAGAAATGTGCGCATTTTGGCGGGAATGCTGACCGCCGTACAAAGCCGAGACACCGGAGTGGAGAAGAGCTATTTGATATGGTGAAGGACCTACACGTGGTGTTTGGCAAGGGAGACGGAAGCCAGGCTGCCATGCGTTGATGACACAGCTGCTTCCCGTCATACTCAGGGGTGTGCTACCAGTTAACGTGCGGAAATCCATTGTGAAGCTATGTGCATTCCTCAATGCAATTTCTCAGAAGGTGATCAATCCAGACCACTTAGATCAGCTACAGAACGACGTGGTGCAATGTCTTGTCAGCTTTGAGATGATATTTCCACCATCCTTCTTCAATATCATGACACATCTGTTGGTTCACCTCGTCAAAGAGATTCGTATATTGGGCCCAGTATTTCTACACAACATGTTCCCATTTGAGAGGTTCTTCGCTGTCCTAAAGAAGTATGTCTGTAATCGTTCTCGTCCAGAAGGATGCATTGCTAAGGGATACGAAACGGAGGAGGTCATTGAATTCTGTGTTGACTTTGTCGACGATCTTATGCCGATTGGTGTGCCCGAATCCCATCACGAGGGGAGACTTGGTGGAAAGGGCACACTAGGGAGAAGATCGATGGTGATCAAGGACGTTGAGAAATTTCGTAAAGCGCACCTCACAGTTTTGCAACAATCAACCTTAGTTGCTCCGTACATCGAGGAGCACATGCAGATTCTCAGGGACGAAAACTCAACAAAGTCTGCGGCCTTCATTCAGCGTCTGCACAATAGTACTTTCGCCGATTGGTTGCGAAGACGTCTTATGGGTGTCGAGGGCATTGGTGCGCAGCTAGCTTTTGTAGCTAGAGGTCCATCGAGCACGATATTGACATTCCAAGGATACGACATCAATGGGTATACATTTTACACAAGAGCCCAGGACAAGAAAAGCACCAACCAAAACAGTGGTGTCCGGATCGACGCGACAGACACCAATGGCAATACAAACTCATACTATGGAATCATAGAGGAGATATGGGAACTAGAGTACGGACCTTTGAAGATCCCACTGTTCAAGTGCCAATGGGTGAAGCTGACTGGAGGAGGTGTTAAAGTTGAAGCGGACTATGGAATGACGTTAGTGGACCTAAACAAGATTGGCTTTCTAGACGAACCGTTCGTCCTGGGCAAAGCTGTCACACAAGTTTTTTATGTGAAGGACATGGCTAGCAGACCGAAGAAAGGGGCAGATAAGAAAGGTGGGGGTAAGCAATTGGACCCATCACAAGACGAGTCAAAGAGTCATATAGTTCTTCCTGAAAAGAGAAAAATCGTAGGAGTTGAGGACAAGACGGATGAAGATTATGATATGCTCGATGGCCGGCCTCCATTCTCAGTGGCTGATGACCCAAGCATCCTGTTAGCGGCGGAGGAGACACCGTATCTACGGCGTGATCACAATCAAGGAACATTTGTAAAGAGGAAGTTTATTAGTGTCCGCGTAAACGATGATGCCATGTAATTTAATTGCACTATGTTCCACCAAATTTATAATAACTATATTTGCATTTATGTTCCACCTATGTTCTAAGATTTTCTATTGATTTATAAGATTGTTTTTATTAATTCTAGCATTTTATATTGATTTTCTAGTAATTTATAAGATTTTCTAGTAATTTATAAGATTTTCTAGTAATTTATAATATTTTCTAGTAATTTATAATATTTTCTAGTAATTTATAATATTTTCTAGTAATTTATAAGATTTTCTAGCATTTTATATTGATTTTCTAGTAATTTATAAGATTTTCTAGTAATTTATAAGATTTTCTATTAATTTATAATATTTTCTAGTAATTTATAAGATATTCTAGTAATTTATAAGATTTTCTAGTAATTTATAAGATTTTCTAGTAATTTATAAGATTTTCTAGCACAGGGCCTTTAGCACCGGGTCGTCGTCCCCGCGCGCGCCTGTCGTCCCCGCCGCCGTTGTCGTCCCCGCGCTCACGCCGCCGCCACCCGTGGTCCCCGCGCCCGTCGTCCCCGCGCCGACGCCCCTCGTCCCCGCGCCGCACGTCGTCCCCGCGCCGCTCCTCGTCCCCTCGCTGCCGTCGCCCACCGCGCCCGTCACTGCACGGTGAGCCTCTGTGAAATGTTTGTGAGCCGGCCTTCATGCCGTGCGTGAATGTTTGTGAGCCGGCCTTCGTGCCGTGCACGTGTTTGTGTGTGCAGGTACGGCCATGCACATTTGCTTAGCGAACGTGTTCGGCCATTCACATTTGTTCGACCAAATGCGCTTAGCCGAACGCGTTCGCTAAGCACATACATTGAAAATATTAGAAATTACATTGAAATGTATATTGGAAATGTTATATTGGAAATGTATATTGGAAATGTTATATGTTTGAAATGTATATTGGAAAATGCTTAAATGTATTGGAGATATTTACATTGAAATGTATATTGGAAATGTTATATGTTTGAAATGTATATTGGAAAATGCTTCATTTAAATGTATTGGAGATATTTACATTGAAATGTATATTGGAAATGTTATATGTTTGAAATGTATATTGGAAAATGCTCCATTTAAATGTATTGGAGATATTTACATTGAAATGTATATTGGAAATGTTATATGTTTGAAATGTATATTGGAAAATGCTCCATTTAAATGTATTGGAGATATTTACATTGAAATGTATATTGGAAATGTTATATGTTTGATATGTATATTGGAAAATGCTTCATTTAAATGTATTGGAGATATTTACATTGAAATGTATATTGGAAATGTTATATGTTTGAAATGTATATTGGAAAATGCTCCATTTAAATGTATTGGAGATATTTACATTGAAATGTATATTGGAAATGTTATATGTTTGAAATGTATATTGGAAAATGCTTCATTTAAATGTATATTGGAAATTCTATGTACCCGAACCCACCGCGCACCCGAACCCCTTAGCGAATCCGTTTTTTCGCGCACCGACCCCCCTTAGCGAACCCTTAGCGAATCATATTGGGAATATGTATGCTTTGTATATATTTTTTATCAATTATTTTTAATTCAATAGATGGCGGACAACAACAACCCCGTCCCACCCATGCAAGAGGACAACAACAACCCCGTCCCACCCATGCAAGAGGACAACAACACCCCTGTCCCACCCATTCAAGAGGACAACAACACGTTCTTAGCGAATCAACTTTTCAATATGGTAACCCAACCAATGTCCATGGATGATGTGTTGGGGATCATTGGAAGGGCCGAAAATGTTGAAGGGGCCGCCAATGTCCAGGCCGAAAATGTTGAAGGGGCCGGTAACGAGCCCTCGTCTAGTCAGGTGTGTATATAGATAACATAAATTTGTACTGTACATGTCAATTATGTATACCATCTCTATATCATCTCGTATATATGTAATTTGTGTAGGCCGCCTCTGCTTCTACAAGTCGAGCTAAGAAATCAAAACGATCGACCACGAAGAAGCTGAAGGATGTCAAGTTACACATCACACGAGTGGAGGATGACGGGGAGCCAGTTGAGCCCCCAAAAGTGGCCAAGAAATTTGTATCTCAGTGCGGGGTAATTGTATGGGACAATGTGCCCATTAGTATCAGAAAATGGAAGTCCACGGACCCCACTGAGGAGTACGTGCTCCCCGATACGGAGAAGGAGATGCTATGGAGGGAATTAAAGGCAATATTCGACTGGCCTAGCACTCATGAAGCAGAACTGAGGGATTGGACAATGAAGAAGATGGCAGTTCTGTTTCAGGATTTCAAGAAGAAGTTGTACTCACAATTTCTCAAAACCGGAGAGGCCCCAGATCCTGAGAAGTATAAGAAGATCACCAATGACGAGTGGGAAGCATTCATTGAGTACAAAACCTCTGAAGAGGGTGCAACGGCTAGCACTAGAAACGCTGGAAACGCCGCAAATAAGAAGTACTCTCATAAGATGGGTTCGGGAGGTTACAAGGAAAGCATCGCTAAATGGGAGAAGATGGAAGAAGATCTATATGCTAGAGGCATCACTCCAGCGACACATGACTGGCCCACAAGGACCAAGCATTGGTACTATGGTCATGGAGGCACCCTAAGCCCAATCAACGACTCCTTAGTTTTTCCCGAGGACTTGCGAGAACTAGCTCAGCGTCTCCTCGATATCCTCAGGGCATCTGATAGGGGAGAATTTGTTGCCGATAGAGACAGAGATGAGCTAACCTATGCCTTAGGGAACAAGGAGCATCCTGGACGGACGCGCGGCGTAGGCACAAGCATCTCATGGAAGACAGGTTTCCAAGAGCACGCCGCCACCTATAGGAGCCGTTCGAGGAAGAAGGCCGAATATGGGCAGAGGGTGAGGGACCTAGTGCAAACGGTTGCCGCCCAGGGCTCAAAGCTCCAAGAAATGGAGTCAGAGATGGAGCGACGGATGAAGGTAGCATGGCTGCAGATACAACAAGCCACAGGCGGGACCGGTTCCACAGAGCCTGCACCTCTCCAACAAGCCGCAGGCGGGACCGGTTCCACAGAGCATGCACCTCTCCAAGATGCGGCCCTTATTAGCCCTCCACAACAATATCAAAGCAGTCACGCTTCCACACAGGCCGCCGAAGCGGTCCGTTACACCGTGGATGAAATAACTCAACGGACCGCGTGCGAGCTTGTCGTCAGGCAGAAGAACTTAGCTGTGGTGGTACGTATGCGACCTTAGTTCATACTGCATACATTTCACCGTAAATAACATTCATTTACTAACTTTCTTTGTGACTACTAACTTATCAGGTCGCATACGGTATGACCAAACCTGTGTAAGAAGGGAAAAAATGGCACTGGAATGACATTCCACATGATTATGTACCTGTTGAGGTGGAGCAAGTCGTCACCAGCTGGGAAGACTTGGAACTTGACATCCCAGAGGTGACAGAGAAACAAAACTCGGTCAGTGTTCTCACTGCATCATTCTATGGAGCAAGGCAGACGTTGTCATACCCGGTACACCTGCGGCTACCAACAAGCCCCCGTCACCTCCAAGAGATCCACAGGATCATGACGATTCTTCGGGAGCTCCTGATGCAAGCCCGTCTCCTCCGCCAAAGAGGTCTCCGTCTCCTCCACCGAAGAGGTCTTCGTCTCCTCCGCCGAAGAGGTCTCCGTCTCCTCCGCCGAAGAGGTCTCCGCCCCCTCCGCCAAAGAGGGGACGCCGCACTAAAGCCTCTGCCCCCACTCCACCAGCGAAGAAGGCGCGGAAAACCAAAGAGAAGCCCGCACCAGAGAAAAGAGCGGGTGAGAGGACTCTAGAGGAGCTCGAAGCCTCGGTCAAAGCAGACACAAGGAGGCAAATGGCCGAGTGGAGGAAAAAACCTGAGCCGGAGCCGAAGCTTGATCCCACCGTCGTCAAGTCATTCCTCGGTAATTTGGGCAAGGGTCAATAGAAGGAAGTAATAGTAACAGACTATGACCGCTCATTACTGAAATCTCGCCGGAAGCGGAAGGCTGCAGATAAGGAGGCGGGCCCATCCAAAAAGGTTCCTCAGCTCGGCCAGCAACCTCAGCGGCCCTTGGGTCCATTGCCATCTCTGGACGAGCTTAACGTGCAACGAGTAATGGCCGAGACTGGACTAACCAGAGCGCAAGTCCTGGGGGAAGAAGAGGTGCCTGTAAACACAACGCTGAGGTGGCCGTTTAATCTTGGCGAGCCTATGGTCCCTCTTGAAATGGAGAGGAAGCTACAGACGAAGATGCGCCAATTCCCTGAGTGGTACTTGGAAGAATCAAGAAGGAATAAACGGCGCATGATCAAAGTAGGCGTGAAGGACCATGATTTCTACAATGGTGACGAGGATTGGGTGTGGCTGAGGTTTAAGGATATATATGAGCTGTACCACCGCGACGCCATGGACGTGGATTTGATCACCTGTTGGACACTGTAAGTACTTTGTTGTTGCTTATAATTCACAGTTTGAAAACAATAATTCCAATCTATGCTGACGCGGGCTTTATTTATTGCTTAACATATGCAGAATGGAGATTCAAAAATGTCGGAGATCCGGGATATATGACGTTGGTTTCGTGGATCCTCGAAGGATAAGTGAAGAAATGATATTGATGAATCCTGAGGAAACATATGGAAACCTATACAAGTATATTAAGCAACAAAATTATTGCGACTCCATACTAATCCCGTACAACATCGAGTGAGTACATACACAGGCTTCTTCTTATACTGTCTGTGTACTAATTCATTTCTGATTATAATGTATACATGTGCACAGATTCCACTGGTTCCTAATAATATTGTGTCCTGACCGGGGTGTCGTGAACGTCTTTGATTCGTTGCACACTCCAAAAGAAAAACTACAGAACATCATGGACATGATGACAAGGTGATGTATATTTTCCCCTACTTAATTCATCCCTTACACTCGCAATGACTTAACTCAATTTTTTTTGTTCGCAGAGCTTGGATTCAATTTCGTCAAGAACACCCGGGAATTCAACATGAAACACTAAAATGGAACATTGGCTTTCCGGTAAGCAAGTAATTTGTACATGTAGGCCTCGGCTAATATATTATATGAATTTTACTTAATTTCTTTTGGTCGACAGTGTGCCAAACAGGGGCTGGGAAATAATTTATGTGCATACTATGTTTGCGATTTCATGTGGAATTGGGGACATAAAAAGCTTACACAACAGGATATTATGGTACGTAATAATAAACACATTTCCATTATTATTAAGTGCACAATTATTGTCTCCAACTCAGCGGATTAAATATCTTTCAATTATTTGTAAATTACAGATGTTCAACCTGAAGGAAGAGTCCCTAGAGCTAGAAAGAATTGACGCAATTGCAGAACAGCTCGTCAGATGGATCTGGGACGAGGTCGTCAATCCCCGAGGAGAATACTACTCGCCAGTACTGGAGGACGTGCCGGACAGTCCAACAAGCTAGTCGTCAATCTTAATTAAGTAGAAAATACAGTTTAAATATATATAACTCGAGTTGACATGCATGAATATCTACTTTTGTAATATATATGTCTTCTATTTTGATGAAATGTCAGCTAGTATGAATATAGAGTCGGCCGAATACGCATTAGAATACACGTATTAGAATATATACGTATATAGACGTGCACGCATGGCTACTGAAAAAAGCAAAAAAAAAAGAAATCCGGGGCCTTTAGCACCGGTTGCAGACAGAAACCGGTGCTAAAGGCAGGCCCTTTAGCACCGGGTGCAGCCACGACCCGGTGCTAAAGGCCCTGCTAACGGCGCTGCGGGGCAGGCCCTTTAGCACCGGGTCGTGGCTGCACCCGTTGCTAAAGGGCCCCTTTAGCACCGGTTATTCAACCCGGTGCTAAAGGGGTACCCCTTTAGCCTCGGATTAGTTGCACCGGGTGGGAAACCCGGTGCTAAAGGGCTTGCCCACCCAGTGCAGATGTCGATCATTCTGGTAGTGCTCGCTTTCCGCAGGACTCGCTCGTCATGTGCTCCGACAGGCTCGCTCGTCCGCTGCATGCGCTCGCACTAGGATAGGATCCAGGGCAGCTCCCTTCCTGTTGTGCATGTATAAATGTCACTTGAGATCAATATAGTTCATCGATTGGCTCTCAGACTCTTTCAGATTGGTCCCACAACATCCATACCCCACATTTCAAAGGGCCAGGACATGTTCGTTGGATGTAATGGTTCATGCGGTTGATGTATAAAGTTAGCGTGTGCCATCTTTTTGTGAATTTTATAGAATCATCACACATCATAGGCCAATAATAACCTAAATGTTTCAACTGGTAGTGTAATTTAGGCCCCGATTGATGGGCGCCACATACTCCAGCATGAACTTCATTTCACGCTGCAGACACTTCATCTCCAGAGAGGCAACGAAGTAAAATTCCATCATATGAACGCCGATAGAGCGTATCATTTATACAAGTGTAGTTGATTGCTCTTTTTCGAATCCTAGACCTCTCTGCAGAATCTAAGGGCAGGTATCCATGAAGTAGATAATCGAGGAAAGGTGTTCTCCAATCCCCTACCTCAATTTCGCATGTATCTATAGTCATTGATGAAGTGGATGGTATATCCTCCTCTTCAGCGATAATGGGAAGAACTCTCTGTTCCTCTATATGGACATCCATCATTTGACATGGACCCAACGACATGCTAGCAGCTAGACTTGCTAAAGCGTCAGCCTTTTCATTTTGACCTCGACAGACATGAGTTCTTTTGCTCTGTGGAAATATGGTATAAGGCCTTCTTTCTTTACCACATAAGTTCCCAACAATTGGTTGACTATTAATTGGGAATCTCCATAAATAAAGAGTGAATTTAGCCCCATATCATGAGCTATTTCAAGCCCAATAATCAGAGCCTCATATTCAGCTGCATTATTTGAAACCGCCGAGGTTAGCGTGAAAGAATATGGAATAATTCCTTCATCGGGTGTAACAAAAATGACTACAGCACCTGCTCCTGATTTTTGGCAAGCACCGTCGAAATACATTTGCCATGTAGAATGGGCCACCGTGGTGGTGAAGACTTCCTCATCAGGCAAGTCATCATCGATGGGAAAATCGTCAGGAATTGGATGAGCAGCTAGGAAGTTAGCTAATGCTTGACCTTTTATTGCCTTTTGAGGCACGAACACAATATCAAATTGTGAAAGAAACATTGCCCATTTGGCCAATCTATCACTCAATGTCATTTTACTCAGAATATATCGGAGCGGATCAGCTCTCGATACAAGATGGACCGTATGTTCTAGCATGTAATGGCAGAGTTTTTGTGCTGCAAATACAAGTGCTAGACACATCTTTTCTATATCCGGATAGTTGCATTCTGCCCCCAGCATAGTGCGGCTTAGATAATACAGGGACACTTCTTTTCCCGCATCATTATTTTGTTCTAAAAGTGCACCGAGAGACGTAGGCATGGCGGCCGTATAAAGGATAAGAGGTCATCCTTTGACGGGTGCACACAAGACTGGCGGGTTTGCTAAATATTTTTTAGTATCATCGAATGCATTTTGGCATGCTTCGTTCCATTGAAATGGGACCCCTTTCTTCATAAGTCAGGAGAATGGTTTGCATCTCCTAGATAAGTTCAAAATGAACCTTCGAATGTAGGCCAAGTGACCCTATAGACTCTTTATCATGCAAGTTTTTTGGTTGTGGCATATTGACAATCGCCTTTATCTTAGTCGGGTCAATTTGGATGCCACACTTTGTGACTATGAAAACAAGGAATTTCCTGGAGGAAACTCCAAATGCGCGTTTCATTGGATTCATTTTCAATTTATGTTTTCTAAGGCGCTCAAACACTATAGCCAAATTGATGAGGACATCACCACGTTGCACATACACGAGCCGGACTCGTGTCCAAGTTACAAGTCTTCGTCATGTTGGACATCATCTTCGGTTCGGTTTTAGCCGACATGTCTGCGCTTCAACTGTAATTTCTCCTTCATACGACGTCCAAACAAGGCGTTCTTGGATGGGTTGGAAACAAGGCTCCAGAGGATTCGTGGATCATACTATGTGTCCACGAAAAGGTGCTGCATCACCTGTTTTGGGCCTTTTCAGGCTTTGTATCGTGTCGGGCCTCTCGGCCCATGTTGTGGACGCCCCCCTAGCGCGCCCTCAACCCTAGCTCGACTCTAGACTAATAAATTCAATAGCCGCCGTCATTTAGACTCAGGTTTTGCTTAGATTAATCTGTCGAGAACAGTTTCACTGTTATCGGTTTGTAGAACCCCAACTTTTGATCTTAATCATACGTCTGCAGTGTCACTTCATATTGAGAGCTGCTTCTTTCGAGTTCTTCCTTGTGTTCTTCGTTTTGTAAGCAGGGATTAGCCTTCTTGGCGAGGTCAATCGGGTTGTGACACGGTTGATAAGGAGAGGAGTCATGGTGCTAAGATTGCAGGGTTTGAGTTTGGTGAGTTGAAGCCGGATCGGTGTGTCGTGCTCCGCCCAAAACGAGTTATCCTTCAGCTGACGGAAGATCGGGCACCCTAGTCCCCATCAAGTGCTATCCAGAGACAGGTTTACTGTCAGGTATATCCATCCTTTCGCCTTCGTCCTATAGTCCAGAAAATTTCCCTACAAAAAAAAATTGGTTTGTTCATCGTATTCCGCTGTCCTAGTACCTTTTTAGCCTTTGCAATTTTGTTTCAGATTCGCTTGGTTGAGTTTGTGTCTGTGGTCGAGTTTTGTTGCTGGTTTTAGTCATGTTCGTGCCGTAGTTCAATCGCCCGTTGCGTGATTTGTTTTGTTTCCACCGCTATCCCTTCCACCGTGACCAGATTACAAGTCGTGCCACCCCATAACTCGACTTGCCCTCGCTAGCCGCCTTGCGTGAACTCCTGCCGTGCAAGCCCTAGATAGGTTGCTGTCACACCCAGTTTTAAAGGCAAAACCAAGTGCATCTCATATGTGCGCCAGGATCAGTTTACACACATATGGTAGACGTCACAAGTGAATATCCATAACCATGCATAACGAAAGAGTATTATTGTGCAATTATTACAATCTCAGAGTTGACTCAAATGTCATAGCGGAAGACTTAAGTAAACGTTTATCTAACGAAGCAAAAGTGACTCCAACTCCACAGGCATTGACTGGGGGAGACTCGCCTAGAGCTCCTCAAAATCAGTGGTGAAATCCTCAAAATTCTCCCAATCTGAGCAGCATTCCGGTGTAGTTGATGCAATAGAGGAAAGAAAGAAAAGCAACAAGTATGAGCACATACGTACTCAGCAAATGTAATATGACATACAAGGCTGAGGCAAAAAGGTTGGCTGACCAAACTGCAGTAAGCACTTTTAGTTGGTCAAGTTTTATTAAGCAACTATTTACTAGCAAATGAAAGTATATACCACCCACAAATTAATGAATGTCATATTCCCAATATATTCATATAACCACGATTTAGATCATGTTCAAGTATGATTATCATGTAAGGGTCCAGGCCGCTCTTGACCGTGAGCACGGCTGTTATAACAGTTTTACACTCTGCAGAGGTTGTACACTTTCACCATAAGCCGTGATTCCCATTGCCGAAGCATTGTACCCTTCCTACACCACGTGGACCGAATACTGGGTTTCACTATGAGACCTTTACAAAAGCACTCTAATAAATGATAGCCCGCTAAGGTTTCCGGTTCAGAAGCAAAGCATAACTCTCCCTAATGAGGTCTGTCTCTTACCAAAGCCCACAGCTTAAAAGGACCGAGCTATACCCCGTCAACCGCCGCCCCCCATGCCCCTTACGAGTAAAGCTACCAAAAACTAGAGCACCTAATTAGTCAGTCAAAGCCAGAGCCATATGACACTCATGGTTGTACTGTTTTCCTGGGTGGTTCTCCATGTTCCAATTAAAAAGATATGATCTTGCCAATTAATTATTTAAAAGAGTATATGGAACATAGAGTAGGGGTTCATTAACCAATCCCAGTTGAGCAAACTAAGCATCATCTACCATCAAAATTAATTAAATAACCTAGTTTCAGGGACAGGAAAAATATAGTGGCTAGGTAAATCCTTAAATAGGGACCCATCAAATTAGGACACATGCACGGGTGGTGAAATTAATAATTATTAGGACATTTGCATGACATAATACACTTGCCTTCTTCCCAACTCGGTTGCTGCTCAAATCCTTCTCCAACAGTTGGTTCTTCAGAGAAATCCTCGAACTGGTCGTTTCCTAATCGCATCACACATTCACATGTAAGGAAACAATACAACAAATAAGAAACAATACACCAAACAATTCCAACAGAAGAAAACAGTGGCACAAAACTAATCTACACGTTACAATGAACGCGTGAGCGCAAGAATCACTAAAATCGGAGCTAAAACGCAAAAGATATGGCTTTTCTAAGGTTCAGGGACTTGCTGGCAAAGTTTTAAAAGTTCCAGGGGCTTAACTGCGAAAAACCAGGGGCTAAAACATAATTTTGCATAAAAACTCGAGGGCTTACGGGTAAAAAGACCAAAACAGGACCTCGGGCATAATTTTAAAACTTGCAGGGGCTAAAATAGAAGAAAAAGGACCTAAACGTAATTATTTTTGAACTAGATTGGACCGCGGGTTGATTTTGAAAGACTACAGGGGCTCTTTAGCAAATTGGCCAGGGCTGACCGTTACTCTCTGGTTTGACTCGGGGCTAGATCTAATGCAGGCCGTTGGATTTAGATCGGGCGGTCAGGAACGACTTGGGCTCTCGGCCGACGACGACGACGGCCGGGACGGCGGCGCCGCTCGATTCCGCGGCGGGGCATCGCCGGCGAACACTCGATCTACGGCTACGGAGCTTGGTTCGCGACGGGACTTGGTCCTACGGACTCACTGGACCACGACGAGTTCACCTAGGGTGTTCTTGACGACAGGAACGACGCACACGCGGTGGCCGACGACGGCGGCGCCATGCGCGGCTCGAAGCTCTCGGTCGAACGCGAACCCGGCGCTACGATGCACGAGCTTCGACGGGACTTGGACGGAAAGAGAGAGAAGACGATGGCGAACTCACCAGGAATGATCTCGGCGAAGACCGACCGGCGACGGCGATGAACGACGGCGAACCGACGCGGCGGCGGATCTCAAGCAGCGGCGCTAGGGTTTGGGGAGCTCACGGCTTCGATTCCTTGATGGGAAGGACGGCGGGCGGTGCGCGCTTAAGTAGGCCGGTGACCGGGGCTCGGCAGGCGTGCGGCGGACGGAGTCGGAGGCGGCGGCGGCGTCGGGTCGAACTCGGAGCAGAGTCCGAGCTGGGGACGAAGGTGCTGACAGGTGGGGTCCACCTGTCGGCGAGAGGAAGAGAGAGAAGCGGCGGGGGAGAAGGAATGGGCCGGCGCTGGGCCTAAAGTGGAGAAGGCCGGGCCGGGGAAAAAGGATTCGGCCCGAGAAGAAAGGAAAAAGTGTGGGGAGGAAAAACGAGCGGGGAAAGAAGCCCAGGGAGCAAACTTGGACCGGGCCAAGAGTTCGAGGGGCAAAAACGAACTCGGCTATTTTAAACTTTTCTAAAACTCAAACAAAAGCAAATCAAATTCGAATTTAAACAGAATTTAAATTCCAACTTGATTTACTAGCAACCAAAAAAATATATGCAACAGCATGAATGCAACCAAAAACTTATTTTGACTAAAATAATTATTTAATATGATATTTAAATTGATAAAAAGGCTAGAAATTCCAATTAAATCCTAGAAAATTTATTTAGGCCTTAATAAATCCTAGAAAAATTCAGAGAGTTGCTACAATTTAATTGTGATGAATTTTAGGGTGTTACAAACCTACCCCCCTTAAAGAGAATCTCGTCCTCGAGATTCGGATGGATTAGAGAAAATCTGAGGGAATTCTGCCATCAACTCATCCTCTCTTTCCCAAGTTGCCTCACTTTCCGCATGATGACTCCACTGAACTTTGCACATCCTAATCACTTTACTCCTAGTAACTCTTTCAGCAGTTTCCAAAATCTTAGGTGGGTATTCCTTATAAGTCAGATCATCTTGCACATCCAACTCATCCAAGGGTAATTCTTCCTCAGGAACTCTAAGACACTTTTTCAACTGAGAAATATGGAACACATCATGCACATCTGACAGTCTGGCTGGCAACTCCAATTGATAAGCAACCTCACCTTTTCTATCAACAATCTTGAAAGGTCCAATGAAACGAGGAGATAATTTTCCTTTCACCTTAAACCTTCTCAAGCCTCGAATAGGAGATACTTTCAGATACACATAATCACCTACTTCGAAAGTTAATTCTCTCCTTCTTGTATCTGCATAGCTCTTCTGCCTGGACTGAGCCGTTCTTAAATTCTCCCTGATAATCAGAACCTGTCTTTCTGCTTCCTGTAGTATCTCTGGCCCAAACAGCTGACTTTCACCTGTTTCACTCCAATACAAAGGTGTTCTGCACTTTCTACCATAAAGTGCTTCGAATGGGGCCATCTTTAGACTTGCCTGATAACTGTTGTTATATGAGAACTCTGCATATGGAAGACTCTTATCCCAACTGCCTCCATGCTTCAAAGCACAAGCTCTCAACATATCCTCCAAAATCTGATTGGTCCTCTCTGTCTGACCATCTGTCTGAGGGTGATATGCAGATCTGAAATTCAACTTTGTATCCATAGACTCATGCAACTTCTGCCAGAATCTAGATGTAAACTGAGTACCTCTATCAAACATGATCTTTTTAGGCACACCATGGAGACAAACAATTCTGGACATGTATAACTCTGCCAACTTAGCACTGGTATATGTAGTATTAACGGGTATAAAGTGAGCTACCTTAGTTAATCTGTCCACAATAACCCATATGGAATCATATCCTCCTCGAGTGCGAGGTAATCCAACAATGAAATCCATATTGATTTCTTCCCACTTCCATTCAGGTACCTTGAGTGGTTGAAGCAAACCGGCTGGTTTCTGGTGTTCAGCCTTAACTCTCTGACACACATCGCACAATGCCACATGGGCAGCCACATCCCTTTTTAGTCCATACCACCAATACCTTTGCTTTAGATCATGATACATCTTGGTGCTTCCAGGATGAATAGAATATGCGGAATCATGAGCTTCCCTCAATATCTGCTCTCTGAGAGACTCGATATCCGGTACACATATCCTCTTTCTAAACCAAATTATACCTTGATCATCTTCGGTGAAGTCGGGAGCTTTCCCTGCTAACACGGTTTCCTTGATTTCCTTTATCTTCTCATCAGTAAGCTGACCTTTCCGAATTTCCTGTTCCAGTGTAGACTCAACTTCCATTGTCACACCTTCTGTCTGATTCAGGAATCCTAAGTTCAGCTTCTCCATCTCTGCAAGCAATTCAGCTGGTAACTGGCGACCAAACATTGCATTTACTTGTGACTTCCTACTCAACGCATCAGCAACCAAATTAGCCTTGCCAGGATGATAGTTGATTCCCAGATCATAATCCTTGATCAACTCCAACCATCTTCTCTGCCTCAAATTCAGATCCTTCTGAGTAAATATGTACTTCAGGCTTTTGTGATCGGTATACAGCTCACATCTGTTACCTAGAATATAGTGCCTCCAGATCTTCAAGGCATGGACAACAGCTGCAAGCTCCAGATCATGAGTAGGATAGTTCAGCTCGTGTTTTCTCAACTGCCTGGATGCATAGGCTATAACTCTGCCTTCCTGCATGAGCGCACACCCAAGACCTTTACGAGAAGCATCACAATATATATCAAAGTTCTTGTGAATATCTGGCATAACAAGCACTGGGGCTGTAGTCAACTTCCTTCTCAACTCTTCAAAACTGGTCTGACACTCTTCTGACCAAACAAACTCCTTGCCCTTCTCTAATAGCAAAGTAAGAGGTTTCGCTATTTTAGAAAAGCCTTCAATGAATCTCCTATAATATCCAGCCAATCCCAGAAAACTTCTGATCTCAGAGACTGTGGTAGGAGGTTTCCATTCCAATACATCCTTGACTTTACTTGGATCCACTGCAATACCTCCTTCAGTGACCACATGACCAAGAAAAGACAGTTGATTCAACCAGAATTCACATTTACTAAACTTGGCATACAACTGGTTCTCTCTAAGAGTCTGCAACACCAACCTCAAATGTTCTTCGTGCTCTTCCTCATTCTTCGAGTAAACCAGAATATCATCAATAAACACCACCACAAACTTATCCAAGTACTCCATGAACACCTTATTCATCAAGTACATAAAATAGGCGGGTGCATTTGTCAATCCAAACGACATCACCGTATACTCATACAATCCGTACCTGGTGGTGAATGTTGTTTTAGGAATGTCGGAACGCCTGATCCTCAACTGATGGTAGCCAGATCTCAAGTCAATCTTGGAGAAAACCTTAGCTCCTCTCAACTGATCAAATGAGTCTTCAATTCTGGGCAATGGATACTTATTCTTGATGGTTACCTCATTCAATGAACGATAATCCACACACATCCTCAGAGTTCCATCCTTTTTACCCACAAAAATTACAGGTGCTCCCCAAGGTGATGAACTAGGACGAATGTAACCTTTATCCAACAATTCCTTAAGTTGTTTCTTAAGTTCTTCTTGTTCATTAACAGCCATTCTATAGGGTCTTTTAGAAATAGGAGCAGTACCAGGTAAAAGCTCAATAATAAACTCAATGTCTCGTTCGGCTGGCATACCTGGCAAATCATCTGGGAAGACATCTAGAAACTCACAAACAACTCTGATATCCTTCAACGGAACACCGCTGGCCTGATTCACTGAGTACGTTGAAGCTGAGGGTTGTGTGGCTCCGAATTCAATCTTCTCTCCCTGAGGGCTAGTCAACAACACGGACCTCTTGGCACACTGAATCACCGCATCAAATGCAGCTAACCATCCCATTCCAAGTATGACATCGATTCCCTCAGAGTTCAGGACTATCAAATCAGCAGGAAAATCTACCCCAACTATTTTCAGGTTAACTCGGGGGCAGATAAAATTAGCTTTCATGTTTCCACCGGGAGAGCTAACTAGCATGGAATTTCTCATAGGGACCATAGATATATTATACTTAGCTACGTACTAAGCAGTAATAAAAGAATGAGATGCTCCAGAGTCGAATAAAACCGATGCAGGGGCTGAGTTGACAAGGAACATACCAAGTACCACATCCTGGGACTCCTGTGCGGTCTCTGCAGCAACATGGTTCACCTTGCCCCGCATCTGATTCTGCTGGCCCTTGTTGCCCTGGGGCATCTGGTTCACATTCCTGTTCTGCTGCTGAGGGGTATTTTGCCTAGGTGCACTGCCACTCTGGTGCTGTGGGGTCTGAGCATTCTTCTTAGGACAGTTGTGGGCATAGTGGCTGGGATCTCCACAAATGTAGCAGGTACGGGGAGTAGGGGCACTGCCTGGTGCAGGGGTCTTCACTGGAGTCTGGGTCGGGGTGGTTTGGCGGTTCTGCTGAAATGCTGGACGCTGAGGTGGAGGTGCTAACCGCTGACCCTGACTCTGCACAAAGTTACTCCCTTGCCCACCAAAACGAGCAGGCATGTTCTGCTGAGGTTGCTGGAAACGAGGGCGGGTGTTACTGCTTGACTGTCCTGAGGACATGAACTTCCTCTTCTGCTCTCCCAACTCACGGCGCTTGCTCTCCAAACCAATAGCCTTATCCAGCAGCTTCTGAAATGTTGGGAAGGTGTGAGACATGAGTTGATATTGGAGCGGCAGAATCAATCCTTCCAGAAATCGCTCCTGCTTCTGCTCATCGTCCTTCACCTCATCTGGGGCATAACGGGACAACTGAATGAACTTATCCCGGTACTCACTGACGGTCATCCCACCTTGCTTAAGTGAGAGGAACTCCTTCTTCTTCAGCTTCATGACACCAGCAGGAATATGGTAGCTCCTGAAGTTGGTTCTAAACTCCTGCCAGGTGATAGCATCAGGGGTGGCATGAGCAGCAAGATAAGCATCCCACCAATCTGAAGCTGATCCTTCCAAGTGTCCTGAGGCATACAGGACCTTCTCTCTGTCATTGCACTGAGCCATATCCAGCTTCTTCTCAACAGTCTTCAGCCAATCATCAGCATCAAGTGGATCTGCAGAGTGGGAGTAGGTAGGGGGTTTGTGACTCATGAACTCCCGGTGCTTGTCCCTCTGCTGGTTGTTGTTGTTGTTGTTGTTCCGTGCTTGCATGGCTGCCAAGGTATTAGCCATGCCCTGTAGAATCTGCGTCTGGTTGGCGAGGATCTGATCCATTGCTGAAGATGCTTGATTCGGCGGAGGATTTGGATTGGGGTTGGCACGTCCTTGACGATTTACCGGTGGTTGATCCACTCCACTTCCAGACCTGGTGTTTACCATCTGGTGGTTAGAACATGAGGTTCAGAGGGTGTAAAAAGATATAACTCACATCATGAACAGATAAGAGTTAGTGTAGAACTAGTTGCCAATGACGGGCAAATCCAATCCTGAAACAGATTCTGTTCGTCCTAATTAAACAGTTGTAACTCTCATTCTGTGTATCCAAAAATCATGATCTTTTGTCTGAACGTAGACTATCAAATTCTGAGACTAACTCAACTTGAATCACCTCAATCGGAATTTTGTAGCTCGAGGTATAAAATAAACAAGACAGCTATGTCAGGACCACGGGACAGATTCTGGTTACTCCAATAAAACCATTATATCTCTCTGCCAGAACCTCCAAAAATCACGAAAAATTCCCAAAACCTAGGTCATCAAGTCCTTAATCCAACCCAACTGGATTTACATCAAACGGATTTCCGAAGCTCCAGAGACAATTCGGACAGTACCAGGATATCATGCAGCGGCGAGATCAGATTGTCGCATAACATGATTTATATGAGGGGTACGATTATATGGGTAAAGTGATGGTTAAAGGCTAAGATCAGAGACCAAGATAAACCCAAACTAACTAAATTTATTTATTTAATAATTACTCAATTGTGGTCATCACTTCACAATTAAATTCAATCATTACAAAGATCCAAATCACACACTTAGCACAAAAGCAAAACATCTCTACCACACTTTTACCAAACTAAATCATATGTTACGCACGAGTCTCAATGATTCTAAACGTACTAAACTAACAAAAGGGTATCCTATCTTAATAGGTATGGGTGAAGCAACTAGACGATCCACCGAGCACTTTTCTAGCGAGGCGGTGAATGACCCAACAATCCTTCTATATCTTCATCCAATGGCGGAAGTGCTTCTCCCTTGAGTTCAGCTATCAGCCTTTTGTTCTTTCTTCATTCAGCAGCGACTTCCTCACGCACTTCTTGTAGCTCCCTTGTAGTGTCATCGGCGTGCACGTCGAGCATCTGGGTGAACGCCACCTGGACGTTGAGTGTAGAGTTCACACCTGGCGGGTGTGGTACAACCCCAGTTGGAGTGCCTTGCTGCCTTCGAGGTAGATATGCCCAAGCAGTGTGGCGTACTTCAGCAGCCTCCTCATGACAAAGCACAGAAAGTGCCCTCCTGGCTGCATCCTGGATTCCAGCTTCGAAAGTTGATCTGATGGCGATGGCATGATGTACTGCAGCCTCTTTGGTTCTTCCAAACTCATAATCAGGCTCCCTGATGTATACAGCGACTTCCCAGTCCTCTGGGTGATCTGGATGTGTCCTCCTTCTTCCACAATATTCTATCTCCACTGGGTAGTTCAGACGCTCGAAGAGCATTCGAAGCATCATCGGAAACCCACTGTTGCCTCCGTCGTGGTGGTGAATAGTCACTACCCACATGTCAGGCGGTGGTGAGGGTCCTTCACTTCCTTCAGATCCAGCTGGAGCATTCCGTACTGAGTTGATTTCTTCGTCCATTACTTCCATCTCTTCAGGTTCCGGTTCCTCTTCTTGCACCGAATGCAATGAAAAAGAGGAAAGAGTGCTTGCCAATCTACGAGCACCTTGCCTTGTCAACACCATCTATGGTTTAAGCAAGAAAGGGGTGAGAATAACTCTAAAGACATTAGAACTAGGTGAGATAGTGAAAAAGATAGACCAGAAAACAAAGTCAAGGAGGAGACAATTATCAATGACCTGGAATAATAAATTAAACCAAGAATAGATAGACCAAGAGTTAGTTAAGCAAAATAATCCTTAGAGAATGACCATTGCTATCTAGGCTTGCGTCCTACAGTCAACATAGCTCTGATACCACCTCTGTCACACCTGGTTTTAAAGGCAAAACCAAGTGCATCTCATATGTGCGCCAGGATCAGTTTACACACATATGGTAGACGTCACAAGTGAATATCCATAACCATGCATAACGAAAGAGTATTATTGTGCAATTATTACAATCTCAGAGTTGACTCAAATGTCATAGCGGAAGACTTAAGTAAACATTTATCTAACGAAGCAAAAGTGACTCCAACTCCACAGGCATTGACTGGGGGAGACTCGCCTAGAGCTCCTCAAAATCAGTGGTGAAATCCTCAAAATTCTCCCAATCTGAGCAGCATTCCGGTGTAGTTGATGCAATAGAGGAAAGAAAGAAAAGCAACAAGTATGAGCACATACGTACTCAGCAAATGTAATATGACATACAAGGCTGAGGCAAAAAGGTTGGCTGACCAAACTGCAGTAAGCACTTTTAGTTGGTCAAGTTTTATTAAGCAACTATTTACTAGCAAATGAAAGTATATACCACCCACAAATTAATGAATGTCATATTCCCAATATATTCATATAACCACGATTTAGATCATGTTCAAGTATGATTATCATGTAAGGGTCCAGGCCGCTCTTGACCGTGAGCACGGCTGTTATAACAGTTTTACACTCTGCAGAGGTTGTACACTTTCACCATAAGCCGTGATTCCCATTGCCGAAGCATTGTACCCTTCCCACACCATGTGGACCGAATACTGGGTTTCACTATGAGACCTTTACAAAAGCACTCTAATAAATGATAGCTCGCTAAGGTTTCCGGTTCAGAAGCAAAGCATAACTCTCCCTAATGAGGTCTGTCTCTTACCAAAGCCCACAGCTCAAAAGGACCGAGCTATACGCCGTCAACCGCCGCCCCCCATGCCCCTTACGAGTAAAGCTACCAAAAACTAGAGCACCTAATTAGTTAGTCAAAGCCATAGCCATATGACACTCATGGTTGTACTGTTTTCCTGGGTGGTTCTCCATGTTCCAATTAAAACAATATGATCTTGCCAATTAATTATTTAAAAGAGTATATGGAACATAGAGTAGGGGTTCATTAACCAATCCCAGTTGAGCAAACTAAGCATCATCTACCATCAAAATTAATTAAATAACCCAGTTTCAGGGACAGGAAAAATATAGTGGCTAGGTAAATCCTTAAATAGGGACCCATCAAATTAGGACACATGCACGGGTGGTGAAATTAATAATTATTAGGACATTTGCATGACATAATACACTTGCCTTCTTCCCAACTCGGTTGCTGCTCAAATCCTTCTCCAACAGTTGGTTCTTCAGAGAAATCCTCGAACTGGTCGTTTCCTAATCGCATCACACATTCACATGCAAGGAAACAATACAACAAATAAGAAACAATACACCAAACAATTCCAACAGAATAAAACAGTGGCACAAAACTAATCTACACGTTACAACGAACGCGTGAGCGCAAGAATCACTAAAATCGGAGCTAAAACGCAAAAGATATGGCTTTTCTAAGGTTCAGGGACTTGCTGGCAAAGTTTTAAAAGTTTCAGGGGCTTAACTGCGAAAAACCAGGGGCTAAAACATAATTTTGCATAAAAACTCGAGGGCTTACGGGTAAAAAGACCAAAACAGGACCTTGGGCATAATTTTAAAACTTGCAGGGGCTAAAACAGAAGAAAAAGGACCTAAACGTAATTATTTTTGAACTAGATTGGACCGCGGGTTGATTTTGAAAAACTACAGGGGCTCTTTAGCAAATTGGCCAGGGCTGACCGTTACTCTCTGGTTTGACTCGGGGCTAGATCTAATCCAGGCCGTTGGATTTAGATCGGGCGGTCAGGAACGACTTGGGCTCTCGGCCGCCGACGACGACGGCCGGGACGGCGGCGCCGCCCGATTCCGCGGCGGGGCATCGCCGGCGAACACTCGATCTACGGCTACGGAGCTTGGATCGCGACGGGACTTGGTCCTACGGACTCACTGGACCACGAGGAGTTCACCTAGGGTGTTCTTGACGACAGGAACGACGCACATGCGGTGGCTGACGATGGCGGCGCCATGCGCGGCTCGGAGCTCTCGGTCGAACGCGAACCCGGCGCTACGATGCACAAGCTTCGACGGAAAGAGAGAGAAGACGATGGCGAACTCACCAGGAACGATCTCGGCGAAGACCGACCGGTGACGGCGACGAACGACGGCGAACCGACGCGGCGGCGGATCTCAAGCAGCGGCGCTAGGGTTTGGGGAGCTCGCGGCTTCGATTCCTTGATGGGAAGGACGGCGGGCGGTGCGCGCTTAAGTAGGCCGGTGACCGGGGCTCGGCAGGCGTGCGGCGGACGGAGTCGGAGGCGGCGGCGGCATCGGGTCGAACTCGGAGCAGAGTCCGAGCCGGGGACGAAGGTGCTGACAGGTGGGGTCCACCTGTCGGCGAGAGGAAGAGAGAGAAGCGGCGGGGGAGAAGGAATGGGCCGGCGCTGGGCCTAAAGTGGAGAAGGCCGGGCCGGGGAAAAAGGATTCGGCCCGGGAAGAAAGGAAAAAGTGTGGGGAGGAAAAACGAGCGGGGAAAGAAGCCCAGGGAGCAAACTTGGACCGGGCCAAGAGTTCGAGGGGCAAAAACGAACTCGGCTATTTTAAACTTTTCTAAAACTCAAACAAAAGCAAATCAAATTCGAATTTAAACAGAATTTAAATTCCAACTTGATTTACTAGCAACCAAAAAAATATATGCAACAGCATGAAAGCAACCAAAAACTTATTTTGACTAAAATAATTATTTAATATGATATTTAAATTGATAAAAAGGCTAGAAATTCCAATTAAATCCTAGAAAATTTATTTAGGCCTTAATAAATCCTAGAAAAATTCAGAGAGTTGCTACAATTTAATTGTGATGAATTTTAGGGTGTTATAGTTGCGAGCCGCCGCGTGTTCATCGACTTGCATCACAACCCTTCTTGGTTCATCTTGCATACCCTAACCGCCGCCGCGCATCCTTCCGAATTGAGCCTCCAGAGAAGCACATCGTGGGCCTGCCGAAAACCATAACTTGAGCTACCTTCAGAAAAGGGCATAACTTTTCACTCGGTGCTCCGTTTTGGCTCAATTTTTTTACAGCAGCTTCGTGACACCATTGTGAGGGGACCCAAACTCGGCTTTGCCCTGTTTGCCCGAGTCATAAAATTCAAAAAAAAAATAGGAAGATAAAGAAAAAAATTGATCAAGTTGTATTTGGGTTTTCAACATTTGTTCCTGAATTTCCCTAGGCCGCATCTCACCTCAAAAAAGGGTGCAAATTTGTGTGCTTGGATCTTTTGGTATCCCTTTTAAGAGAAAATATAAAAAAATAGTTGAAAAATTAAAAAACTCGTGATTCCTACTAGTCCGGAGGTTTTGGAGGGAAATTCTGAAAAGATTAAAAATGATTGCATAGAGTGTTTTTGCTTGTCCTGTGAGTTTTTTCCATCGTTTCTTGTTCCAACTTGTTGTGCTACGTCTCGAACACGTCTAAGCCAGCAATTGTGACTTGTACTTTGGATACTTATTAAACTTTGCTATTCTGCATTCGTTATTTGCTACTCCTTGCTACATATTGTACATTCCCAAAGCTCCACATACACTTCTTCAGGTCAGTATAGTGAAGAGACTTTGCAATCTTGGTACTACCTCCTCACAGGTCTCACGAACCAGCCACCGGTTGTACCATCCACTGCCTGCATTGGTAAGAACTTGCCAAGAACTTGGTAAGACGTGACGTGTGTGAGGGTTTGGTTCCACCAAGTAAACCGCATAGTTCCTAGGGCATTTGTTGATCACTAACCATGCCAGACGATGTTCCTGTTTTGTCTAGTCAGTTGGTGCAGGTAACGAACGAGCCAAATGATCTCTTCATGAAGGAGTTGAGTAAGCTAACGACGGAGGTCAAGGCTGCCTTTCACACAATTGAGGGTGTGGACAAGCGAGTCTCCACGCTGACAACAAGGGTTCAACAACTCGAGTCCAACCCCCCAAGCCCAAAGAAGAGGAACCCTATGACGAGGATGACGATGATGATGTTATCTATGAGCCTGATGGCGAGCCTGATCCCATCAAGACCCAAGTGGAGAAAGCTACGTCGTTGCCGTCCTCGCAAAAATACATCAGGTATGGGAGGTAATAGGAACCGACGTCATCAAGGTAATGATGTCCTTACGCCAAAGTTAAATTTACTATACCATCTTTTTATGGGCGTTATGATGCGGAGGAATATTTAGATTGGGAGATGACAATAGAACAAAAATTTGCTTCCCATCTTGTTCCTAATCAGCATAGGGTTCGGCAAGCCACTAGTGAATTTAAGGATTTTGAAATAATCTGGTGGCAGGAATGTGCTTCTTTAAACATACAACCTACTTCTTGGAATGCTCTTAAACTTGCCATGATGATCGATTTGTTCCTGCCTCTTACAAGCGTGATTTGCGTAAGAAATTGCAACGTTTAGAGCAGGGTAATTTGTTTGTTCAAGAGTATTATGCCGAGTTACAAAAGGGCATGGTTCGTTGTGGGGTAGTAGAGGATCCTGAGGATAAAGTGTGTCGTTTTTATGGTGGCTTGAGACGTGAAATTCAGGATATTGTTGACTATAAAGAATTTACTACCACCAACCATTTGTTCCAGCTTGCTATGCTTGCAGAAAAAGAATTGCAGGGACGACCCAAGACCGTCACGCCAACAGCAAGTACTCGAGCAACGCCCCCATTGAGTACACATTCGACGCCATCAGCGCCGGCACCAGCTTCTGAGGTACGGAATATGTCTACTGTGCAGGTCCAACAAAATAAGAAACCAACTACTAGTGACAAGAGCTCATCGAGTAAGTCTGCCAGCATTGTGTGCCACCGCTGCAAGGGCATGGGACATGTCATGAAGGATTGCCCAAGTGTTCGTGCTTTCATCGCTACACCCGATGGTAAAGGATATGTAAGTGCTAGTGATGTTGAAGATGATTTCGTTCTTGCGACTAACGCTGTTGCAGATTTGGAGGACGATGAGGGTGAGGCAATTGACTCGGTTGCCGCATCAGCGGGATTCCATAGCTTGGTTCTTGTGCAGCGTACATTGAGTTTGCAAGTGGAACGTGAGGACGCGGAGAAGATCCAACACAAGAATGTATTCCACATGTTCCTCGTCATCAACGATTGTCGTGTGCTCACCATAATTGATAGTGGGAGTTGCAGCAACTTGGTGAGTTCAGATTTGGTAGAGAAGCTTAACTTGCCAACACGTCTCATTTCAAATCCCTACCACTTAGAATGGCTGAACAGTAGTGCTCAAGCTAAGGTAACAAGATCGGCATGTATACAATTTTCTGTTGGTTCTTATCATGATTATGTTGATTTTGATGTTGTCCCAATGCAAGCTTCATCTTTTTTGTTGGCTAGACCATGGGAATTTGATAATGATGTTGCACACCATGGTAGAACTAATACATACACTTTCATGCATAAGAACAAGAAATTACTTTGCTTCCTTTATCGCCTGCTGATATTATGAAACATTTTAGAGAGCTTGTTGAAAAAGATAGAGCTAAATCTGCTAGTGTTGCATCTTGTGATGATAAACCAAAAGGGATTAAATTAAAAGGAGGTGCTTTTATTGCTACTACATCTGCTACTGCTGCTGTATGTGATAACTCTGATACTCCATGTTATACAATGCTTGGTCGAGATCGAAATCTGTGTCTTGCTACAAATTATTTTATGTCTCGTACTTTGCAGTCCCGTGCCGCCAACCTTTTGCAGGAGTTTGATGAAGCGATGGAGTCGAGGATGACTCCAATTCAAGAAGGGGAGGATGATGAGGACATCAACATGTTGCACATACACGAGCCGGACTCGTCTCCAAGTTACAAGTCTTCGTCATGTTGGACATCATCTTCGGTTCGGTTTCAGTCGATATGTCTGCGCTTCAACTGTAATTTCTCCTTCATACGACGTCCAAACAAGGCGTTCTTAGATGTGTTGGAATTGTGACGATGAGACGCTTCTTTTGGTTCTGGTCCTAGCTCCAGAGGATTCGTGGATCATACTGTGTGACCACAAAAAGGTGCTGCATCACCTGTTTTGGGCCTTTTGAGGCTTTGTATCGTGTCGGGCCTCTCGGCCCATGTTGTGGATGCCCCCTGGCGCGCCCTCAACCCAGCTCGACCCTAGACTAATAAATTCAGTAGCCACCATCGTTTAGACTCGGGTTTTGCTTAGATTAATCTGTCGACAATAGTTTCGCCGTTATCGGTTTGTAGAACCCCAACTTTTGATCTTAATCATACATCTGGAGTGTCACTTCATATTGAGATCTGCTTCATTTGAGTTCTTTCTTGTGTTCTTCGTTTCGTAGGTAGGGATTAGCCTTCTTGGCTAGGTCAATCGGGTTGTGACACGATTGATAACCAGAGGAGTCGTGGTGCTAAGATTGCACGGTTCAAGTTTGCTGACTTGAAGCCGGATCGGTGTGTCGTGCTCCACCCAAAACGAGTTATCCTTCACCTGACGGAAGATCGGGCACCCTAGTCCCCATCACAAATGTTTTAGGTGGTCTTTTTCGCACTTGGATTTAACGACGATATCATCTATATAACATTCAACAATTTCATATTGTAGTCCATCAAGGACAATGGTCATTGCCCGTTGATACGTAGCACCTACATTTTTTAATCCAAAGGGCATCACTTTATAGCAATATATGCCTTTTGGTGTTCGGAATGCAGTAAGCTCTTGATCTTCTAGAGCCATTTTTATTTGATTGTAACCCAAAAAACCATCCATGAAAGAAAATATTTCATATCCCATAGTAGCATCAATAAGGATTTTAGATACAAGAATTGGAAAATCATCTTTTGGGCATGCTTTATTTAAATCCCTAAAATCTACACATATACGAATCTGCCCATTTTTCTTTTCCAATGGTACAATGCTAGAGATCCATTTTGGATATTTTACTTCTCTAATAAACCCTGCAGCTATGAGCATATCTCTACTTATGCCTCGATTTGGGGAAGGATCTTTGGATGAAACCTCCATTGTCCTTGCTTCACTGGACGGACATCCTTCTGCACGGCCAACTTATGTACTGCAACTGATGGGTCCAAACTTGACATTTCTTCATAAGACCAAGCAAATACATCTCTATTAATTTGTAGAAAGAAACTTAAGATAATCCTCCTTACTTTCTTTAGATAAATGTTTGCCCAATATTGATTTCTTCCAACTCATCAATAGTTGGCTGATTTTCGTCCTTCATTTGTGGAGGCGCTGCTGTAGGATTAATGGGCTCGGTAGAAGTCATATGAACTTCATAACCCACACTGTACTTTGGTCTTCATGTATGGCCTGAAGATGAGCCCAGGACATCACCTTTTAAGATGGTGCGCGCTGCCCCCGGGCCTCCGCATAGAGAGGGGCCTGTAGATGTATCATAACCCATCTGTTGCATTATGTAAAGAACTTTGTTATCATATAAGGAGATAGGCAAAGTCATGTCATCTTTATTTAACACAGTGACTTGTGCAGTCATTTTATTTTTATTATGCTGCTTAATTTGTGCTTGTTTTATTTTGTGTTGCACCAAATGAGGTAAAGGTGTAGGAAATTTAATACCTTTATCATGACGCGCCTTATTTATGATGCGGAATACTGGGTCACCTTTCTTCCTTTGATTGCTTGGTATATATTGGTATACCTTCTTTTTTGATGAAGACTCCCCACTATCTTTCCCGGGGAAATCCAATTATGGGAATGACACTATCTTTGGTTTTGAGACCTTATCGATAGGCTCAAAATAGAACTTAGCATCAGCATTAGACCTTTTATTCACAAGCGAACTCCATCTATACTATGTCCTTGACAACAAGCTTCATTATGATATGAGAACAATTTGTCGTCATTAAGAACGTATCTCAATCCATATACATTAATTGCTTCCCAATAGTTACTTTGATCGTAACCTAGTCATATATCTTATTGTATGAGCATGTTTTCTTCATTGAACTTATCTTTTCTTCACAAATAACTCATTGTTATCATAATCAATTCCTGCTCATAAACTCAACAAGATCATTGGTCCTTTAATCACGGTGTCATATAATTCACCAAAACCCACTAGGGATCTAGATGCACTTACAATCTCCCCCTTTTTGGTGATTGATGAAAACCTTGATTAAAGCTTACAAAAATATATCAATGAAGCTTTTGAATCCTTATATTTAGAGTAAGCTCCCCCTTAATATGTGCTTTGATTTGAATTCACAAATTTTGGCCTCAAATGCCAAATAGCACATATACATGAAACCATAGAGCTCCCCATAAATCTCAGCATTCGTGGGGTGCAAAAGAAGTGTGTGAACAGATAAGACGTGATGCATATAACAAGTATCATCATGCAATAATAAAATGAAAGTAATTATAGTTCTGCCAGCCAACAAACCAGAACAACCTAAAACAACAACTCGGAACATCCGAGTACAATAAGCCCACTGAGCTGCTCAGGTGTGTGTACTCGGAACTTTCGGGTTTGGCAATCAAGTCTTAAAATGAAGCATATAAACAAGGTTCACCAAATAATAGCACATATTACATAAATTCTCAAGTCCAAATGATCTAAAATGAATTTATTACACGGCGAGTGGCATACCACACTTATACTCGAAAGATCCGAGTATAACAACCCGGATGATCCGGGTTGGCCTGGGCAGAACTTCTGAGAAATGCAGAGAAGCTTTAATCTTCAAGTTTTTCTCCCCTTTGTCATCCATCAACAATAAGGTTTGTGGGGAGTCCAAATGCAAGCTTCTACTGCTGATCACCATAATCATCATCATGTTGTCCTCCATATCCTCTTGTTCCTTGACTTGGATCACCGATGTTGTGTCCAAACATCCAAGATGAGAAGTTGTCAAACCCATATGGTGGAGGAGCAGTGGAAGATGCTTGTGGCATAAATGGAGGTGGTGGAGGCATGAATGGAGGAGCTATGGGATCAACATAAGTAGGGTTGACAAAAGTAGAACTAGGAGCTGATCCACTTCCATAGAGTTGTCCCCAGTAGTCTTCTTGCTGAAATTGTGTGTTGAGTTGCTCCAAATTTTCAGGCTCACTTTGCTGTCCTTTGGAGCCAATGGGAGAAGGAGGATCATTTGGACATGTTGCTTCTTGAATTTTCTTCAATCTCAAAGTATCATTCTTTCTCCTTTGCCTCTCTTTGTGCACCACATCATTTGTGGGCTTGCACATTCTAAACATCAAATTGAACATTTTTCTTGCTGGAGAGGGAGGGTTTTCCCAACTCATTTCCCTAGAACCACCACGCCTAGAACGAGAGCGAGTGTGAGTGTGAGAAACACTAGGAGCCTATGGGAGAACATCATCACCACGTTGGGCAGCCCCTACATTACCTAGGGCGGCCACGTTCTGCCCCATCTCTATCACCTGTGCAAGTGTAGACCCGGGGTGGAGATTCTTTCCACTATCAATCGCTATATGCACATAGTGACACTCAAACTTCTTGTTGGTCTTCTGCTCAATCATGTACATGAGATAAGAACCATAACCACAACTCTATTGAGGTGACCCTAAAATATCCTTCATCTCCTAAATGAAATCAAACACACTAAACTCGGGTTGACTAGGGGTCATGTCTTGAAGCAAGTTTTTCAGATAAGCTAAAATGTTATGAACATCACCTTCTCTAGGTGCCAAAGTCCTACTAAAGAACTTGTTAAGATAACCAAAGAATGGGATCAAGCCTTTAGGTCCACCAAAGTTGTACTCTTGACCAGGCATGTACATATCCTTCACAAATTCCTTGGGAAGGTGTGACCCAATGTGTATCTTGTCACGACACTCATAGTCATTCTTTCCAAAACCAAACATGTATGCAAACTCAGCATAGTTTACCTTGTACCAGTTGCCCTCAGTCATCCAGTGAACCCATCTATTTTCAGCATCACCATCCTCCCAATAGCAAGTAGCATGGAATTGGGCAATCACTTCGGTGTTCCAATTGCATTGAAAACCCATTATCTTGTACACATGCATTTTCTTGCACTGATCAATGATTTCATCAAATATTGGATCCCCCATATCTTCAAACTTCTTCCAATCTATGTATCGTGAGCGAGCAACCTTGTGTGCCTTGCTTAGTATAGCATTCACATAAAAATATTGATGAAACTTAGTTTGGAAGCGGTAGTGAACACTTCTCCCTCTTCTATCATTGAAAGGATTTCTCTCCCTTTCTTTCCTTGCCTTAACCGTCAAGCCTCTCTTCATGTAATCAATCATGATATAGTCATGAGGCACTCTAGGCTTGCCCACGACAACATTTGGGACAAATAGGGGCTGACTGGATGCTATGACTTCATCTTCTTCTTCTTCTTCTACTGCACGATGCTGTCCACTACCATTACCACCACTGGCAGCCCTGCCACCACTGCTACTGCTACCTCTCATGAACCTGCCACTCCTTTTCTGCCCATGAGGAGAAGCTCTATAAGTCTCATCCTCTACCTCATCATCATCAGAAGAGCAGTCAGTGCCACTGCCAAGCTCCTGACTCTCTGGCTCATCCTCAATATGCAAAGTGCCCCCTTGATTGTTGCCACAAGGATCTCCTTGTGCCCATTGGAATATTTGCATTTTTGCTCCTTCTTGGAACAAGTCTATAGTCATCTTCTATAGGCTCTACAATCATGATAGGATACTAGGAATTCAGGGCAGGAATGATATGAGTGAGAAAGTTTAGAGAAATCAAATGATATAAGCAGTTTGTATGTTCTCTGAGAGAAATAGGAACTTCCGGGTTGTGCAATCCGAAACTTCTGGGTTTCCACAGAGACATACCCAAAATGCCCAGAAGGATGAAAACAATGGTCTCTATATATTGTGAGCAGAGGAAAAGAATTAATCCATGATTTTGAGCATGATGGAAATTGTGAGAAACGTGAACGGGAGGTTCTCAGTACAATCCGGAACTTCCAGGTTTTGAAATCTGCAACCTCCGGGTTGTACAGAGAAACCCTAGTTCATGCCCACAAAAAATCGACCATGGAAACTTGAATCCATTACAAAAAGCAGCATCCAGGGTGCAAATGTGGATGTTAAAGGAATCGAAGAGAGCAACCCTAGGTAAAGAGATCGGGCAAGAACATTGATTTGTACTTTGACTCATGGTGAGAAGGATTTGAAATAGAATCCGAAAGATGAATTCAGAATCTTTGGATTGGTTCCACCAAGAATCAACATTTGATATTTGAATGCCCTGGCCAAATCTCCAAATCACTAAGAATCGCCCCTCTCAAATAGTGCAGGAGTCGGGTTGAGTTGTGGAGTGAGAATGAGAGATGAAGGGGTATGTCACTGGTTGAATAGGGATATGTCCGTTGAAATCCGGACTGTCCGGGTTGTGAAACCCGGAACTTCCGGGTTTCAAAAAAGAATGAGTCAGGGCTGAGTTTATGAGAATTTAATGATCTTGATCAAGGTTTGTGATTGTTTAGATTCCATAATCTTAGATATCCATTAGTATGGGAACCTTAAACAAGGTATTGAATTTTCATTAGGATATTTGAGAAAAGGTGGAATTTCCAACATATAGCCCTTGAGATAAGATTTTGTTTCGATCCTATGGACTTCAGAAAGTATTGTCACTTATGGTTAGCCATCAATCAATCAAGGGTAACCATAACCACAAGATGACCAGACATGGTCACAAAGAACAAAAACCAAATAGTTTTCCAAAAAGCACACACCTAGCATACTAGTTGGATTTTGAAAAGTCTATCCTATATCACTCAAGCATATAGCAATTTAAGTCAAGTGCCATCCTCAGCATATTTAGCTCATACCTTACAAGACTTTAAAGAGTCACTTGACACTAAGTCAAAAAGAAGAAGGTATCAACTAAATATCTAAAGGCACACTAAAGACTAGAAATTGCTCTACGCAAAACATGCACATACTAGCATGTAGAGGGCCTAGATGCACAGCTTAATGTATATAAGTTTCAGAACACATACCTTCGCCCTTGAGTCCATTTTCTCCTTCATACTTGAAGGTTTTCACACTTAGGCTTGTATTTGTGCATTTTAAGAATTTTATTCCATCCCTTATTTAATAATCCATGAATAACTCACAAAGGGAGATGACCCTAAGTAGCACAAGCCTCATAATATAGACTAAATTCCTCACAATTGATGAGATGCATAAACAAGTGTGGAATACAAGGAAATATGCATCTTTTGCCCTGTTAAGACTAGATCAGGGATTTAAGCCATATTTTGGAGAGCTGCCACCTAGAGTTGAGCAATCAAATTTAGAGTTAAGAGCATCCTCTCTTGTTGGATTGATGACCTTGATATAAATCGGCATATTTATGATAAATCCTTGCTTCTCAAGATATATATCCATTCGATCTACACACATGGGACCTTGTTGGCACTTTCTACGATCCAATATCAGGATTGTGAATCCCGGTACTAGGGTAAGGAGTGTTTCAGTGGTTTTTCTTATGGCTCAGTAAAATATAGAAATATTCTGCAAGCGCACAGAATTACCGCCGTAGCACTTCACTAGGGAGTATTCCGAGGTATCGTAATTTATATTTCCACAGTGAAGCTTATGGCAAGAGTACTAGCAAACAGATATTTGAGACTATCATAGAGCAGTACACGACTAGCAAGACGGGGGATAACAGTATTGGATAGGAGTGGATATACCGTGACACACAGCTCAAGGTAGGCTCAGATAGGAAAGAGAGGGAATAGATAGCTGGGAGGACAATGAGAAGAGATGGAGGATTCCTGGGTACTTTATCTGTCTATGTCAATTAGGGTTAGAGATACAGAGGCTGAAGAGACAGCACTTAGAGGTCAAGATCAAACCTATGTCTTAACTTCGAGACAGCAAAGCCTACGGCACACAAAAAGGGATGAGAAGGGGTGGCATCTACCTTGCACTGGGGAATCCTACAGGCCGAGACGAACGTGATGGGCTACGAAGGCCGTATAGGGCTATCACCACCTAATGGCTACCACCTCCGCAGACTTAGGGCCAAACTAAGGCCACTGGCTACCCTAGGAACCACTCCTGCACTAGTCAATAACTACTTACTCTACTAGCAAGAGCAAGCAACCTTGTCAATGCTCTTAGTGACAATTCACCTCAAGTATCAAGCAAGATTGGAGAACCACCTAAGACAAAGACTTAAACAAGATCTAGAAGCACCAGAGCTAGAACCAACTATAGTCTAAACACGATATAGATGCAACTAGAATAAAGTAAAAGCAAGCTATAAATGAAAAAGGCAAAGTGATAAAGATAACTTTATATTGATAACTCAAAGTCTACAGAAGGAAAGGAAAAGATACAATAGCTTATACCAGAGCTTCTTAAGACGACTCCGGAACCTCCAAGGCACAAGTCGACTCAACTCTAACTCCCAACTAAAATATCCTAACTCTACTAGAACAATTGGAAAGAGAGCTCCTTGGCTTGGTGTGTGTTTGATACAAGTGACTGACCCCTTTATTTATAGCTTGCAATGACGGTTGAGGTGGAGTAGCATTCAAGGAGGCTTAGGAGGCGGTGCCGGGCCTTTGGGCGAATCCACCGGTTCGGCTGAATCCTCCAATTTGGCCAAACCGTGGATCTGCACCGCCTTTACTCCCACGACCAGGATGCATCCTTGGGATCGGTTTCTGGTGCTGGGGGCGGTTCGGCTGAAGGCCAGGCTTCGGCTGAATTGGGCTTGGCCCATGGACGGCCTCCCCAGCACCGCCTTTGGTCTTGGACCTCTCTTGGCTGGCTTATGGTGATGTACTTCGTGTTGTGTTGGCCCAACGATTTGGTGGCGGACGCCCACGTGTTAAGTGTCATCATCGCTTGGTCATTGTTGACGTGGACGACTCTCGGTTGTGCTCTGTGTCGTATACGGCTAAGGGGGGTAACCGGCTGGATCGTGTCGTTCCGCCGAATCGGTCAATTCTGACCCCTGTAGCACGTATTTATATTTAATGTACCTGCACAAGTCAAACTCACCATAACTCATGGAACTTTATTAGAAATAAACCTAAGTGCATGGAATGTCACATATATCCTCTTTTATTCCCGATTATTGGTGGTCGAAAACGTGTCGTAACGACCGCCAACAAGCTCCCCCAAGTTTAGACCTTTGCTCGTCCTCGAGCAAAGATAGAGACTTAGGCTCGGTGGATCAGGAGTTGCTACAATGTCAATGTCTTGCAGGTAACTCTATAAACAACTAGTACTCAAAATTTCTCGAATCATTGGCAAATTATTAATTCACCATTTTACCTATGGGGCTTATAGTAATCTCCTTGTCTTGGGTGGTTGAAAGGTTGAACAGTTTGATTTAGTTTTATTCCACTCTACTCTTTTTAGGATCTTCTCTCGGAGTTTCCATAATTTTGTGAAAAATGTAAGTTGTTTCTCAATTGGTACACTCAATCACTCAAGTGGTATTTGAGTCATCACCAAAGGCTTGTGCCTTCTTTTCATACTAAAATCTAATATGGCTTTTGTGTGGCTCAGTGACAGTGGATGAAGGCATGCATGTATTTTATATTTTGCTAAGTCAAAGACCGGACCTTTGGGGAACCAAATCACACTTTTAGGTCAAGAAGTGCAAGTGTGTGGAGTATGTGGAGTGGAATGGAGTGGAATATGGTGGAACTTCTTGGGATGATTCTTCCTCTCCTTGATTTATTTTCGACATCATGGGCTATCTTTCTTTTTTTTCTCATATTTTCGCCATGCCTTTTTGGCATGCTTTTCTTTTTCTCATTTTTCTTTTCTTTTTGCCATGCTACTTAGCATGCTTTTCTTTCTTTTCATGCTCCTTGGCATGCTTTTCTATTTTACATAGCCCATGTCTCTATCAAGTATATTTGGAGAGGGAATCATAAACATGGAGCATTTATTTTGTGGATGGATGATGGAAATGTTTGCTGACTCCCAGTGTAGGAATTGCAAATGAGAGGTGGTGTGTACGTGAATCTTGATTTTAGAAGCATGAAAGTTTCACCCAAAGGTCACAACAATTTGACAAAACTGAACTAAACATATGGTTTGGTAGGAATTTCTGACCCATGAGGAACTTTGTTTTATTTTTGAAAGCACAAAGCATCCGAGATTTTCACCATACTAAGAGCAAAAGTTGAACTTAACCACAATCTCACTACACCATTCCTTACAACAACTTAGACTTGGAATAAAGCATGTGCTCCCACAAGGTTTTCAAGTTCATTTCTACTCATGCCAATTAACTCAAGTACTATCAAGCAACTAGTCGAAACAAAGCACTCGCAAGATTAATGACAGTGCAACTATTCATCATTTCCAAAGTGAGAGGCATATGGTTCATTCCATGCATTGTTGGGAGTTAATTTTATTCAAAGCAAATATTTTTGGTCTTTTCATTTTTAAGATGGAAATAAAACTGGAAGGAAAATGCAAAATTTAAATGTTGAAGGGAACGTCGAACATACCTGGTGGGGGGTCCTCCCCCAATCTTGGATCTTACATTGATAGGGTCGAAACCTTGAAAAATATTCCACCATTTGGTCCGTCTGTCGCTGGACATCGTACCTTATAGATTCCAGCACGCCACTATTCTCTTGATGGTACTGAGAATGGCGTTCCAGATGCCTTCCATGTTCCGGGTACGGTCATCGAGGAGGTCGACTCGGCCGAAGATGTAAGATAACTCCCAACCAATGTCGTAGCCGCTTGGTGTAGAGAAGCATGCGGACTGAGAATGCCCAGGGAAGTACGACTGGGAGGCACTATCGTACCCCCCCTGCATACCACCCCTAGGAGTACTTAGAGTCCATACCCTGGGCGTAGTCCTAGTGGCTCGGGGTGAAGTAGTCCGGGTCCTGGGATTGTCCAGAGCCTCCTACTCCTGACGTCCCAGCACCACTGTATATGTCGAAGGCCGCCTCGAATGCAGACGTATGTCGGTGTGGCTGTGTTGGTTAAGTTGCTGGTTCCTATGCGGTGAAGAGCCCGCCATCATGCCTGGCTCGTCCCCGAGTGAATGGTCCTTCGCCTGCAACACTGTGCCGAGTGGGCTCTCTCCGAAGGGGAGAGTCATCCGACTCAGTACTCAACTGAAGCGTTAGTTTCTTGGCAGTATACAACCTTAGCTCTGCACAAGGCAGGGGCACTTCGGTTGAATAACTACGATAAATCATCACCAATGTTGCATTGGGTGCCCGTCGTGTCATGTGGCCTTGCACACAGCGCTCGGCATCCACAATGGAACACACTGTCTCTAGGTAAGTGAGCTGGGCGCCCTCCAGAACACCCAATTGGTTAGCGAGGTGAGTGACTAGAGAAGTCACCGCCACGCTACCCACACGAGAGTGATGGGACAGCTAATGGGTAACCATATCCTTAACTAGAGAAACAACAACTTGCTTAACCATGGCATATAAAAGCCGCAACTCAACTGTATTGACGGGACACAAATCAGAACGTGAAAACACCGTCATAGCCATCCATCGATGCATGAAACACAAGGTGGGGTTATGAATGTTATTAGTGCAAGGTGTAGAACAATTGGTGCTCCTAGAAATCTTTTTCCAAAACCCGTCCCGACTAAACTTTTTCAAAGCTTTGGCAGGCTCCAAAGAACAATGACTGGCAAAACCAAGAGCCATGCTCAAATCCCTCCAAGAGTAGAAGTACTCTTGATTGAAAAATCGAAAGCAAACACCCTCCCATTCAGATGTAAGAGTCGAAAGAAATTCGAGGGTGAGGAGGTATGAACCTTGTTTGTTGACACGCCAGAAGTTGCCCCAGCCAACGGCTTTGAAGACTTCTGGAAATTCTTCATCCATACCCGTTCTTACGAGCAAGTCCTGATCGAAGACACGGGTATGCTCAAACTCCTTCAGGCGTAACATGTTGAAGTCGTTCCGCTCCCGGTCCGTTCGGAGGATGATGTCACTCTCGTTTAGGAGCTGTCGGGTTGGGTGCGAGGCAGAGCCTCTCCCAAAGTCTACTGCCGCTGACTCGTCCACCTCCATCCGTCTTGAACCACGGGACGGGGTTGGGGAGCTCCCAGCATCGTTCGAGCATTTGCTCAGCCGGCGGAGTGACGGAACGTGGAGAAGATCTTCGACATGCTACCAGCAAAATGTTAGCGCAACGACTACCCGAAGGACTGAATATATGGGGTTATCACAAGTAAAACAAATCAGTTGTTCGAGAGGGTTAGTCGTTCTTGCGGGGATGAAGAACCACCACAAAAGTTAGTTGTTCTTGTGGGTGTCAGAAACCACCACAAACACGTTCAAGTTTCAGCACAAGGATCAAACAAAAGCAAAATATTTTTGTGATTTTTTCAGCAATGCAAGTGAACCAACTTGAGCAAGAACAAGAGAAGAACTTGAGCAAGAACTTGAGAGAGAGAGAGGGATTCTAGCAAAAAAATTTAGTCTGTTATGGTGCAAGGAAGCAAGCAAGCAATGGGTGGTATTTATAGGCAAGGAGGACGGCAGGGGCTCATTCGGCCGAATGGCCTGGTTCGTCCGAACCATGCCTATTTGCCTGAATGGCCCATGTGGGTGCACTCCTTCTTTCCTCCCACCAGCACTAAAATTTGGCCTAGGTCCAACTCTAGGGTATGGGTACTTTGGTGGTTTTTGGTAGGTAAGATGCAAAATTGACATGACCAAAGTGAAAGTTAGTGGAGTCACCCCTATGCTGGCATGTTTTGTGATAATTAGTGAGTATGCAGCCATATGGAGTGGGGTAGACATGTTTTGTGCTGGTTGGTGATGATGAGAAATAAATGGAGTGTTCTAGAAGGGGGTAAAATGATGAGAATTACAACTTACACCCACCTCAAATAAAATTTAGCATACTCTCCATTTATTCTTTACCATGCTTGCAATTTTTACTCTCTTTCAAGTTAATTACACAAGTGGTTCATTTATTTTGGAAAGGGAAACATGCAAATGCAATGATTAAAATTTGGAAGGGAAACATGGGATACATACCAGTTTTCCTCGCGGCAAGAGCTCATGTTTAAAGTCCGTGAGCGGGACTCCTCCTGTCTTTAGTTGATTTTGACATCGTCCGATCCCGGAGTGGGTGGTTTAGACGATGCAACCTTCTTCCGCCACTCCTTCTTGATTTTCTTCTGTATTGGAGGCGGTGAACGTCTCCTTTCATTCTCCCAGTATTGCTCCATCTGTGGCTTGGAAACAACCACCTTGACCTGCTCCAAGTTAGTGAAATCTTGAATTGGATTAGTATATACCTGGGAGAATTTCTCCACCTTGGGCTTGAATGCGAATTTTTCTTTCTTGCCGTTGATGTTCAAGCTGATTTCTTCGGCTCCTACGTCGATGTTTGCATTGGCGGTACTCAGAAACGGCCTCCCAAGAATGAGAGGTGTCTTCGTGTCAACCTCCATATCAAGCATCAAGAAGTCCACGGGTACGAAGAATTCCCGGATTTTCACCGGAATATCTTCAGCTATTCCCATGGGATAGCGAATCGATTGATCTGCTAGGTGCAAGTACATAGTCGTAGGGGACAAGGAAGTATGGTTTAGTTTATCGAACACTACCTTGGGCATAACGCTGACGCTTGCTCCCAGGTCACACAGGGTGTGGTTGAAGTGTTGCTCCCCCATCAAACACGTGATGATGGGACATCCTGGGTCCTTCTTCTTTTCTTGGAGATCATTTAAAATGGATGTGTTGCAAGCTTCGGTTAGTTTAATTACCTCGGTGGTTGGCATTGCCCTTTGGTTGTTGAGGATGTCCTTCAAATACTTGGCACATGTGGGAACCTGCATAGCTTCAAGCAATGGGATATTGACATATAATTTTTGGATTACGTCAACAAAATTGCTGAATTGTTCATCCACCGTTGGCTTGTGACATCTTCTGGGAAATGGCAGCACAATTGTGTCGTAGAACTCGTGAGGGGCCGTGTTTGCTTCCTTCTAAGGGCTGGTCGTTTGAGGTTCTGCTACAGCCTCCTCCTATTCGCTATCACTGGCTGGGGTGGCTGCCTTTTTACCTGCACTGTTAGGATATGGCGGGTCCCAAGTGGTCTTACCCCCTCTCGTGGTGACCACTTTAACCCTTTCACAGGGGTAATTGTTTGGTTGCCCAGCAATTTTCCCCGCTACAGACGAAGGTAGAGAAGCAGCAAACTGAGCAATTTGGGTTTCGATCATTTTATTAAAGCTCAGTTGACTTTTCATGGCAGAAGAGAATGAATCCAATCCAGAGTCTATGCTTTCCAGGATTGTATCATTAGCAACAAGCTTTATATTGATATTCTCAGTGATTTTACCCTGACCAAACACTAGATCTCTAAGAGATGGCTGATTATTGAAATTGCTGGAATTGAAATTATTACCTTGTTGAGGCCTCTCAAATGGGAGGTTTGGGCACGAATTCCATCCTTGATTGCCATAGTTGTTCGGTCGATACCCGTTGTTGTTGGAGTTGTTGACGTAGTAGGCATCTTCTCGCATTTCGGGGCAGTCATTCCCTGAATGGCCAGCGTTGCCACAGACCGCGCAACTCATGCAAGCATCCATGGCTTGCACCGTTTCTTGAGCAGGGTCCTCCATTTTCTTCTTCAGAAGGTCCATTTTGGCAGTGAGCATGTCCAAAGCTTCAACTTGATGTAACCCTCGGGCCTGAGGTTGGGCTCGACCATCGGACCAACCTTGGTTCTCAACCATCTTCTCGATGAGGGCCTTTGCATGACTCTCCTCAAGAGAGAAGAAAGAACCTCTAGTAGCAGCATCCAAATACTCACGGGCAGAGCTTCTGAGCCCGTGGTAAAAGGTTTGGATGATGAACCAACTCTACATACCATGGTGAGGACAAGCAGATATATAGTCATGGAGGCGATCCCATGCCTCCGGGACTGTTTCATCTTTTAACTGCTGGAAACTAGAAATTTTATTCCGGAGGGCGTTGGTTTTCCCAACCGGAAAGAATTTCAGCAAAAATGCGCTAGTGCACTTATCCCAAGTGTCTATGGCTTTGCACTTAGCATAAAACCAATGTTTTGCCTTGCCTAATAATGAGAATGGGAATAAACAAAGGTGAATGGCATCGATGCTTACCCCGCGTATGGTGAAAGTGTTGCAAATATCCAAAAAATGCTGAAGATGAGCGTTGGCATCCTCGTGTGGCTTGCCGCAGAACAGGCTAGCCTACACCATGTTGATGAGGGCTGGCTTGAGCTCGAAGTTGCCATCTCTGACTGGCGGAGCTGGTCCGACACGCACATTCTCGCTCGATGGAGCAGACAACTTGTGGATCGTCTTGCTTGCCATCCTCGATGAAGCCGTGTCGACGACAGGAAAGACTGGGCTCGTCAAAATGAGTTGCTTCTGAGGAGGTACAACACGGGGTCGCACTTTCCTCACAAGAGACTCAGAATTTTCTTGGAAGTTTGACGGTAGTTGGAAACCAGTCATGCACTGTTCTGCTTCACAAGACCAACGAAACAGAGCAAGGATAAACCCGCTTGAGTAGTGGTATGCTCAACTAACATAGCTCGAGATAGAAGTTTGAAAGTATCTAGCCAATTGCTTCCCGGGCAACGGCGCCAGAAATGCTTGTTGGCACTTCTTACGATCCAATATCAGGATTGCGAAACCCGATACTGGGGTAAGGAGTGTTTCAGCGGTTTTTCTTATGGCTCAGTAAAATATAGAAATATTCTGCAAGCGCACAGAATTACCGCTGTAGCACTGCACCAGGGAGTATTCCGAGGTATCGTAATTTATATTTCCACAGGGAAGCTTAAGGCAAGAGTACTAGCAAATGTAACACCCCGCCCTCCAAAGCCGCCCCGCACAGCCCTTCCGAGGGTCGCGCACGCGTACACATAGCACCCTACTTACACTTTCGTCCTCGCTTCGTGTAAAAGGGTTAACCCGAAGGTGCTATGGCTGGAAGACAAGGGCTTATAAGTTGCCTCCACCCTTGCTAAACTAGCAAGGTGGCACTAAACACGTGCATCCCGCACTCATGGGCCACTACTGGGCCATACAAACTGGGCCGGGTGTGACAGCAAACAAATATTTGAGACTATTAGAGAGGAGTGCACGACTAGCAAGACGGGGGATAACGATATTGGATAGGAGTGGATATACCGTGACACACGGCTCAAGGTAAGCTCAGATAGGAAAGAGAGGGTATGGATAGCTGGCAGGACAACGAGAAGAGATGGAGGATTCTTGGTACTTTATGTGTCTATGTCACTTGGGGTTAGAGATACAGAGGCTGAAGAGCCAGCACTCAGAGGTCAAGGTCAAACCTATGTCTTAACTTCGGGACAACAGAGCCTACAACACACAGAAAGGGATGAGAAGAGGTGGCATCTACCCTGCATTGGGGAATCCTACAGGCTGAGACGAACGTGATGGGCTATTAAGGCCATATAGGGCTGTCACCACCTAACGGCTACCACCTCCATAGACTCAGAGGCAAACTAAGGCCACTGGCTAGCCTAGGAACCACTCCTACACTAGTCAATAACTACTTACTCCACTAGCAAGAGCAAGCAACCTTGTCAATATTGTTAGTGACAATTCACCTCAAGTATGAAGCAAGATCGAAGAACCAGCTAAGACAAAGACTTAAATAAGATCTAGAAGCACCAGAGCTAGAACCAACTATAGTCTAAACACGATATAGATACAACTAGAATAAAGTAGAAGCAAGCTATAAATGACAAAGGCAAAGTGATAAAGATAACTTTATATTGATAACTCAAAGTCTACAAAAGGAAATGAAAAGATACAAGAGCTTATACCAGAGCTTCTGAAGACGACTCCGAAACCTCCGAGACACAGCTCGACTCAACTCTAACTCCCAACTAAACTATCCTAACTCTACTAGAACAAGTGGAGAGCTCCTTGGCTTGGTGTGTGCTTGATACTAGTGACTGACCCCTCTATTTATAGCTTGCAATGACCGTTGAGGTGGAGTAGCAGGCAAGGAGGCTTGGGAGGCGGTGCCGGGCCTTTGGGCGAATCCACCGGTTCAACCGAATCCTCCAATTCGGCCAAACCATGGATCTGCCCTGGGGTCGGTTTCTGGTGTTGGGGCGGTTCGTCCGAAGGCCAGGCTTCGGCCAAATTGGGCTTGGCCCATGGCCGGCCTCCCCAGCACCGCCTTTTGGTCTTTGACCTCCCTGGGCTGGCTTCTGGTGATGTACTTCGTGTTGTGTTGGCCCAAGGATGAGGTGGCGGTCGCCCACGTGTCATGTGTCGTCATCGCTTGGTCATCGTTGACGTGGACGACTCCCGATTGTGCTCTGCGTCGTATACGGCTGAGGGGGGTAACCGGCCGGATCGTGTTGTTCCGCCGAATCGGTCAATTCTGACCCCTATAGCACGTATTTGTAGTTAATGTACCTGCACAAGTGAAACTCACCAAAACTCATGGAACTTTATTAGAAATAAACCTAAGTGCATGGAATGTCACATATATCCTCTTTTATTCCCGAGTATTAGTGGTCGGAAACGTGCCGTAACGGCCGCCAACAGACCTTGAAAGCCAGATTAAATCCATTGACACAAAATATGAAATTAGCTCCCTCTAAATATGTGCATTGAGGATAGAGTTCTTGAAACATGCACTTTCAATCTATTAAGACCTTAGGGGAGACTTATTTCAAACTTTGGTAAAAAACATAGCAACAGTCAATGAAGATATCAAGAATATCTCACAGATGGCCGGAGCATCCGGCCCAGGCCTGGAACTTGTATGCAGTAGCCTCCAGGTCACCTTAGTGTACTCGAAACTTCCGAGTTTAGTAACCCGGAACTTCCGGGTATATTGACCTTTTTGCACTTTGTGATCTTCTAGAGAATTCTTGATTTTTCTTACTCTTTTGTTAGTGTTGATGCTCCTGCATTTTCCACTAAAACTCTAGCTCCACCATTGAGCTTGTTAAGAGCATCATGTGTCATATTTGTATAATTTTTCTAAACTTACGTACTTAAGCTAGATAGATCATATATATGAGAACAAGACAAACTTGAGCATAGAGATCTAAATAGCTGAAGGAGAAGTACTTGTTACCAGGGATTCATTGAAGTATAGGATAAATCAATGACATTTTCACTTGGCAATGATCAATATAAATAATGAGAATATTGAACTTGAGATAATAATAATGCAATGAGGTTCTTCTCAACTCTTGCCAAGTCTCCAATGCTTCTCCAAGTACCTGCATCTGCTTGTTCTCTTAAGCAAATTTTGGTACCCAAACCATGTTGGATCCATGAGAGTTAGTTGACAAAGATTTGGACACCCAAATGGCTTTTGGGCGAGTAGTAGATGACTCTATCCTCCTACTAGCACAAAGACCACTTGAGAGTCCCTTAATCTTAATGTTTGCTCTGTTGACAAGGTTAGGCTTGGACGTGTTACCATTTGAACAATCTTTACCAAGATGTCCCTTTTCTCTGCATGTGTAACACAACTTGTGCTTGATATTGATTGCTGACTTCTTCTGGTTATTCTCGGCCTATTTTCTCTCCAAGTACTTTTCTTGAGCCTTGATGAAGCCTTTGTTCAGGTTGAAGTGTTGCTGCTCCTTTGTACCCAGAACTTCCGGTTTACCGAACCCGGAACTTCCTAGTACATGCAATTTCTGGGACTGTCTTGGACAATTGGCAATTTTGTGCCCCTTCTTGCACCAACCAAAGCATCTTCGTTTTGCAAGGCTTCTTTGTCTCTTGGAGAGTGATTGTTGGCCATCTAGCTCGCTTGAGCACATTGAAGCATAGTGACCCATTTTTCAGCATTTGAGGAACTTGATATGGTCTAGGTTTTTCTTCTTAGCTTGAGGCTTGTTCTTATGGCTAGAGCTTTGCGCAGTTGATCCCTTCTCAAGCTTCTTCATCATGTTTTCACGGTTATCTTGAGAAGGTTGTGCAACACTCTTGCCCTTTAGCTTGACCAAGTCCACTTTGAGCTTGTCAACCTTTTGTTTGAGTTCTTCATTCCCTTTGGTTAGGACGTCATTGCAATCTTCTACTATCACTTGCTCAACCCAAGATTGCTTCTCTTGCTTGTCCTTTTGTGAGCAAGTGTTCTCTGAAGATTGGCTTGATTTCATCAATGTGATTACAATCTCATAAGCTACTTTTAGCTTAGCATGTGATTCTTCAAGCTTCTCATTATAGAAATAAAGCTCTATGTGAGTAGCATGTAATCCACAAACTTGCTAGTAATTAAGCTCATCCACTAGCTCCTCGAGCACTTGATCTTTTTCTTGAAGTTGAGCAAGGCATTTGATTTGAACATCCTTGTCCTTTAAAAGCTCTTCATTAGAGCACTTTAGTTCTGTATATTGAACCTTTAGACTCATATGCTCATTAGTGATCTTATTCATTTGCTCCTTGAGCCCTCGAACCTTCTTTTCCAATAAGCTAATGTATTTGGTTTGAGCTCCTTTGTTCTTGAGTAACTTTTCTTGCCTTTCTATCTCTTTGCCTTGCTCCATTATACTTCTTATCATCTTGGTCACGATTTCTCTTCCCTTACTTGTCATCTTGCTAACCTCGGTAATAAACTCTTCACTCTCATCGTCACTTCTGATTCTGACACTCGGTCAAACATGGCCATAAAACACTTGTGACAATCAAACTCTAAATCAGACCAACATGTAGAGGCGAATGCTTCACTTGGTGCCTGAACTTCATCATTTTCCACGTAACCAGAACTTCTGGTTATAGCATCTGTAACTTCTGTGTACGTATGATCATCAGCAATGAGATCCAACTCGTGACCATTGGGTGATGTCACTTGAGGTTCTAAACTTGATTCTGATATGGAGCACTCCTCAGGTGATACTATTTCTGTGCATGCTTGATCAACACTTGTAGTTTCACTATATAGCTCACTATATAGCTCTTCAAGAAATTTCTAAATTTAATGTGCATCAATTTCATTTTCTTTATAGATAACATCCTGCATATCATCACTTAAGACACTACACAGGTAGTTAGCAACTTTGAAGTTGAGTTGCCAACACTCCAACTCTCTTGGAGATAAGATAGACAAGTCAATCGTATCTACAGCAAAGTGTGAAGGTAGAATGCTAGAAACCACAACTTGCTCGGCAAGAGGACCAAAAATATTTAATCTATTGAGAACATGAGCAGACCAAGAAGCGTAGTTTGAGCCATCACTTACAAGTGGCCCAAAGGATATCTCATAGGATGTTGACATCGTTTCTTCATGACGGTTCAGCTTGGAGATTAAACCTGGCTCTGATACCAATTGAAAGGACCGTAGGTTGCCTAGAGGGGGGTGAATAGGCGCCTACAAATTTTTACTCAAATGCAGCAGATAAAATTTACTAGCTGTTAACTCAGAACTTCCGGGTTTGCAAATCTGGAGCTTTCGGGTATACACATACCAGTTATGTGTACTAGGAAGTTTTGGGTATTGCAACTCGGAACTTCTAAGTACACAGAGAGCAGAGTGAGTACAATAAATATAGTGCAAGTAAAAGTTTGCTCGTTCAAACCCCAAATGTAGAGGTGACTCAGAGGGAGTTACTGAGCAGGCTTACAAGGCTTCTGCACAAACAAAAACAACAATCTCTCCAAATGCAAGGAGAGCTCCTCAAATCCGTAAGACAATAATCAAGCACAAAGTGACACAAAGATTTTAGCGAAGTTCGGACCCAATGCATGAGCTACACAAGCTACAAGCTCAGTGGTTCCTCATCTCCGTTGAGGAGCCCCGCAAGGCCACCTCGCCAAGGTGTATACATGCCACACCTTAGCCTTCCATGGTTCCCTTCAAGGTGGAAACCGACCTTTACAAACTTCACGTGACAGCCCACACAAATTGGGTGCTCACCGGGCAACACCTAGCCATCTAGGAGCCAAAGCTCCATGAGTAAGAAATGTGAATCACAAGATTTCTACCAAACTCAGATGCTCAAGGTTTTGCTATGCTCAGTGTATCTCTCAGGCTATCACTCTCTCAACCCAATACAAAGATATCACTTTAAATGTGCAATCTCACAAAGAGAGGTTGGGGAGAGCTCACTTGGCTTTAGCTAAGCTTAGAACAGTAGGGAAGCACTACAGCAACCTCCGAAGTAGCAGCCGAAACTGTGGAGGTCATGGAGTATAAATACTCCATTCTCCAAAAACTAGCCATTGCCAGCTCACATGTACTCAGAACCTTCGAGTACACAAATCCGGAACTACCGGAATTCAAACTCAACTAGTCGTTACAACCCCATGTGCAAAGTACTCAGAACTTTCGGGGTCGTAAAATGCACTCGGAACATTCGGGTGCGAAAAACCGGAACTTCCTAATACATACAGAAAAAACACCAATGTGCTCGTGAGGCTTTTTGTGTCTCTCTCGACTTACATAGGATCCTTGAGCAATGAGACTTAACCAAAACACCTTGTGATGCATCCCTCTTGATAGTACCGCATACCTACACTCAAGATCAAATATAAATTGCATTTCATCCATTTGAGCTTCTCTTTTGTATATCATACCATGCTTTAATCTTTCACAAACATAGGAGTGCATCATCTTGGTTCTTCTTAGCTAGGCACAAGCTGCACAACTTCCTTGAGCTAGTGACTTGAACCTTTCTCTATGAATGAAAATGTCACACCCAAATTTTCACAAAAATCCGAATGCGGCCATATGTGTGTCCAGGAAGTCATAGTACACATATAGCGAACAAATATGATAAACAGAGAACATATGCTGGAATAAATTCTTCATTAAATAAAGTGTTTACATCAGAGTGCTTCATAAATGATCAAAACAATAACAGCGAAAGACTAATAAACTCTCAACTAATGGAGCCGCAATCGACAGGAACTCTGACTGGGAGATCACAACTCAATAGTATGGTAAATCTTCTGAAAACTCAGCAGCAGACTCATGCCCAGCCCAATCTGTTTACCCATCCGGGATATTGTTGAGTAAAATGACAAGTGTAAGTAAACAATTACTTCGCAAGTATATCACGGGTATGAAGGCTCAAAATAGGCTAGACACGGCTCAACTGCATTAGCATTTTTAGTTGGTTCATTTTAACATTAACCAAATTACTACAAGTGAATGAAACCCAGTTGTAACCCAATTAATAAGGTACAAATGACATTAAACATAAATAAACATCATCTTCTAATCAAAAAGGATCCAGGCCACTCGTGACCCTGAGCAAGGCTATCATGATAGATTTTACACTCTGCAGAGGTTTCGCCCTTTACCCACCAGTCACGTAAAAGTTCAAAAGAACTTTGCACCCAACCACGCACATCAACATTTCCGAGGTGTGATTGCATAGGGACGCTACGAGGTTTTTCACAAGACACCCTAACAAGACAGTGGCCGATTATGGTACAACACACGCAGTATGGCCCATGCACCGAGATTGACTGACCCTCAGGGCGCAATGTGAGGGGGTCAATGGCGTCCAGAGCGCGGGCTACGCAAGCCAACCAATGCGCAACATGTCGAGCTCCAACGCGAGGGCTCCCAGCACGGGACTGTGCCTAACAAGACATAGCCAACGGATAATCCATCCTTGGTGGATCAAGACATACTCTCACCCATGCTTCCCATAACGTCGTTGGCCCCGACGGTAACCATTGACAAGCTAGAGCCGTACAAGCTACTTGACCAAGACCAGATCCCTAATAGTTCTAGCGGTGGGCACAGGCTCCTGGGTTGCCGCTTTAAGAACCGGACCTTACGGAGAGACACTAGAGCAAAGCACACAACACATGCTCTAGTTCCCTAAACCAAGTTGCTAAAAAGCATGTTTTATCGTAAATGTTAGAGTGAACCATTAAGTCAAGATTAATAATTAATTAATAGTGATAGTAGCTGCGCATAGCAATGATTCTACCCATATGCAAAAACCCAGGATAAACAAGGACAGGATAATCAAACTAGGTACAACCTTAATGGTATATTAATTTAGACACATGCAAGTATGAAATAATGTAGTACGTAGTGGGTAGGTAGCAAGGATTGTACGTGCTATAACTTGCTTCAAATCCATTATAATTACTCATAGTCTTCAAATCTTGATCTTCAAAATCTTCAGCTTGGAATCTCTCGATGACGTTCCTCTACTTGCAACAATCATCGAGCACAACATGCAGCTAAACAAGCAAGAAAACAATATACAACTAAGAACAGTACACCAATCAAAATAAAAGCTTTAAAAGAGCGCGCTAAAGGATAGGGCTCGAGGCTACGGTCACGTGAGCGCAAAATCGCTGAAAACGGAGCTACGGTAGAGAAGATACGACTATCGAAAGATTTATATTATAAAAGAAAATAAAAGACTATCGCTTGATTAATTTTAATTAAATAAATAATATAAAATATGTTCTAGAGAAACATCTTATGTTGGAATTAATTTAATTATATTTGAACTTGTAAAACGAGATAAAACTTAATCATATTTTATTTATAATTGTTTATGTACAAATTATAGCAAATTGAACATTAATTCAGAATAAACATGTGAGAGCATCTAATCGAATAATGATAAGACATTTCGTGTTTAACTAGCCAATATTATATTTACGACAAATTAATGTTGACTTCATTCAAATCAATTTAATTATGAAAACTCGGAGTGAAGCTCTAATTTGCTTTTAATTAGAAAATTGATTTAATAAATTATTAAGCAAATTAACAATAGGTTATCAAAACTGAGATAGAACCTAGTTAAGTTTTATTTATAAAACTAATTAGACAAATATTAATCAAATTAATGTTATCATGAAAACTGAGTTTAAACCTTAAATTGGTTTTAATTTAGAAGAGACATTTAAATAATCTTTAGTCAATTTAATACCAAATAAAATTCAGGAATAAATAACATGGTAAATATCTGTGCTAACACGTAGTTCATGTCAATATGAATCTAACGCAACTTGAACGGGTCGAATCGGAGTTAAAATGTGGACACTACGACTAAAACAAGGTTGCAGGGACCTATACGTAATTTTGTATTAAAACAGAGGGGTTTACATGTAAAAAGGTGGGGGCTGGGCTTCAGAGACTAAAACAGGGAAGCTCAGGGGGTTTTCCATAAAATTCAGGACCTAAATCTAATTGTTTTGGAATAGCAGTGGACGACGGGTTGGTTTTCAAAAAGTGGAGGGGCCTTTTGTAAAAAGGCCAGCGGCGGGGCGGCCCTGGCGCTCGGCTGACGTCAGCGCTGATGCCTGCGTGGATCGGCCGTGGACCGCCCGGTGAACTAGGTCCACTGGCCCACGGTGGACCGACGCGCATCCCTTCGGCGGGATCTAATCCCCGCCGTCCAGATTCGATCAGGCGGCGCTAGGGGGGACGCGGCGCTCCGGCGGCGGCCGGTGGCGGCGCCATAGCCGGCGAGGGCAGCTCAAGGACCTAGGGCGCTAGGGGGCAAGACGGCGCGGGCGGAGGGCATGAGAGGGACGAGGAGCTCATGGCGAGTTCGACGACGGTGGCGGATGGAGACGACGGTGGCCGGAATCGCGCCCGCGATCCACGACAGGGGCCGGCGGCGGGCGGCGCACGCGGGCGAGGTGCTCCGGCGACGTGACGGCGATGCTGACCGGTGGGGTGGACTCGGCTCGGCGAGGTGATGCTCGAGGAGGCTTCGGCTCCGCCCGGGGGGTGTTCAACGGCGGCGATGGCGCTGGCGGAGCTTGGCTCGGTTCGGCGGCGGCGGATGGCGCACGCGCTAGGAGCGAAGCGCGAAGGGGGCTGGGCGCACGGCGGTGGGAGATGAGGAGGAGGGCTGGCAGCGGGATGGCTTAAGTAGGGCGTGCCGGTGGGCCTCAGCGTGCGCTCTTGCCAAAGCCGACGCGCCATTAGCGGGGGAGAAGATGGAAGGTGGAAGAAGGGGCTAACCAGTGGGGTCTAGTGGCCAGTGAGATGAGGAGAGGGAGGGCTGGATGGGAAGGAGCTGGACCGCGCACTTGGGCCGCGAGGGAAAGGCGCGCTGGGCTGAGGCAAGGGAGAGGAGATGGGCCGCAGCGGGGAAAAGGGGGAGGGAGACGAGTCACGTGGGGGAAAGAATTCAGGGGGCGAATGCGGACTCGGCCGGATTGTGCCGGGCTCGGCTTGAAAGGGAGTTGGGCTGGGTTTCGGCCTGGTAGGGCTTTTGATTTCTTTTCCTTTTTATTTTCAGAATACATTTTCTAAGGCAATAATAAATCTAGAAAATTCTAGACAATTCGTTTAAGCCACGAAAAATACTCTGAAAATTCCAAAAACTCTAGGAAAAATCCCAGAGGTAGAGTTGGACACGAAAATCCCAAATAAAATATTTGGAGCTCATGAAAAAGAACTTTAGCACATCCCAAAAATTGGAAAGTGCTCTAGAAAAATATTAATAAATTCAGAATTTTTTTTAAAAATTTCCTATGAGGCTCTTAAACGCATTTTAGAAACTTTACATGCATAAAACCACTAAATGCAACCAGCATGAATGCAAAGCACTCAACATTAAACCTATGTTGTTTTAATTTAATTTAGAAAAATGGTTTTCCTTATACTAAATTCCCTGCAAATTAAATAAAGTTCAGAAAAAATTTTAAAATTATGAGAAATTCTTTATTTAATTATTCTTTAAAAACACATCCTGAAATGATGATTGATATTTGCCTACAATGACACTCTCCATGACCAAGATACATCTAAGATTCGATTTAAGCGCATAGCCGATCTGAGCCTTGGGTTTTGTCTTTAAACCATCATCGGTTGTTTTAGCCCATCTGATATAGAGAAAGGCAGTGCAGAATTATAGCCGATCTGTGAATTTTACACTATTTTATTCCCTTGTCAATTGCAGGTCAAATTGATTAGCACGCCTCGAACCTCAGGATTACCACCTAGTCATCGGAGTGAAGCAAATCCCCGAACCTGATCGTATGTTCGCGCAAATTGTCATCGCCACAATTTGTGTCAACAAATATATTGGTGCTGATGGTTATGGGTGTTGTAATACCATATCTTTTAATTTGTGAAACAAATAAAGGAATTTTGTGAGATGCTAATAATAATTCATGTATACAATAGTGGGGAGTAGTATGTAATCCTAAATTTTAGCCTAGTATAAGATAATTATTTTATGAAAAAACCATTTCTTGGACCTTCCTTTTTCTCTTCCACATTAAAAAAAATCTCTATGTGAGATTATCATTGTGACATGTAGCAGTATATCTTTCCACAACACGGGTACTATTCGACATGCTAATATTCGACCTGTTAACATCCTACAAGAAGTTAAATCAATACTACAAAATCTCACATTGGTAACGACCAAAAAAAAAGAAGCAAAGAAAATCTCGCGAGTGGGCCCCACTCGTCATCCTCACCACTTCCCTTCTCCTGCTCCTGCACGCCCGCCTGTGCATGTGTTGTGATGAATATAGGAGTGTGCAGACCTTGTTTTGTCTTTATAAAATCGTGTTGAGCTCCAAAAATCGTGATTCTTGTGATATTGCTCTAATATCTAAAAATATTAAACTGCTATTCTTCTGTTGTACTTTTCATGTTATATATTTAATTGTTCTAGGGATGAAAAATGCTTAATAAATTGTGTGTTGCTCCAAAAATTACAAATCCAACTTTGTTAGATTCCTTGGCTCCTCTATCCAGATCTATAGCTCAAGTTCACTGTTTCAGCCATTCATCTTCTGTTATAGCTGTATCTATTTCTCTAGGGCTGGAAATTGTTGTATTTGTCGTAAATAGCAGAAAGATGATAAAATAGCGAATCGAATTCTGTTAATCTGCCCTCACTGTCTAGTTTATGAGAAAAATTGGTTTGGCATTTTTTCTGCTCTGGTTAGATGTGTTTCTTGATCTATATGCTTTAGAGCTGCTCATTTTAATTTATTTGCTGCTATTAAATGGAAATAGATTTTATGATAAGTCCAACTCCATCATTTGATTCTGTTAATCCTATGATTAGAATAAATCATCTTCATAATATTTCTGTTATGTATGATTTTATTTGAGCAATATCTTTTTTTGACGAAACCATAGGGAAGGCCCCTACTGGATCTTTTTCTTTTTTATATAAAACTTATATACAAATGTACAGCGGGAGCCTCAAGCTCAAAGAGAAAGAAACGATAAGCAATCAAAGGAAACTACCCAGCCAAGATTGTAAAGGAATTTTCAAGGAGGATTTTGCCCTGAAAGTACACCAACTCAATTCCTCCTTGAAGAAGGGCTTCCACCTGTCCAGAGATGTGTTGGCTGCATAAAAAATAATTGCATTCCTATGACACCAGATGCTCCAGCATGCAACAATAAGAATCTCTCCGAAAATCTTAGAACCAAATTGTCGACGTGCCTCTAATACCATATCAGTCGGTGGCAAGTTGAAGTTCCATGAAATACCTACCAATTGCCAACAACTCTGATTGAAAGCGCACTGGAAGAACAGGTGCATCAAATATTCCTCCCACCCCAAATCACACATGACACAATTATAATCATCCAGATGTTTGTTCTTTCTCCTTAGAATATTTTTTGTGTTTAGTCTATCCTTCAGAAGAAGCCAAAAGAATAACTTATGACGGGGTTTGCATGAAGATTTCCACATCCAGTTAAACAATGGAGAGACTTCCATTGTGCCGATCAGAGCCTTATAAGCTTGCCTACAAGTGAAGCATGTAGAGCCCCAAATGTATGACCAGACATCATGTTCTTCAGCTTGTAAGTGCAAATCTGTGATCCATTCACTAAGCTGCCCAAGCTGATCAGAGGCAATCATAGAGAGGGGGGGCTGAAAGTTTCTGTCAATTGTCTGATCAAGGAATTTCCTTACTGACACCAAATCATTTCTAGCAAAGGAGTGGAGCTGTGGAAATGCAAGTTTGAGTAGTCCCAAATCCCAACAGTCATCCCAAAGCGTAACAGTATCCCGTTACCAATTTTGCACGAAGCAATCATCCTAAAATTTCTTGCCAGGGACATTACATCTCTCCACCAGAAGGATCCTACTCCACTTCTCACATGCGGGGGAATGGGCCTTACATATAGGTTCCAGGTTAGGTGTACCCAAGGCAAATCACATTTGTTGTAAAACTTATGCAAGTGTTTTAAGAGCAGAGCCTGATTGTGCACCTTCAGATCAAGAATACCAAGACCCCCTTGACTTTTTGGCTTGCAAGCATTGGTCCAGGCAACTAGGCAGTTCCCATAGGCAGTTCTTTCTATAACAATCAATCTAGTTAATGACCCAAGCCAGGAGTTTGAAGATTCCCATAAAGAAGGTGGGTGTACTACTAAGGAGGGAGTTCACCATAACCAATCTGCCAGAGTATGATAATAAAGGGTTGAACCCCATCATGCGCCTTTCAATCTTGTTTAGTAGTGGCATAAACTCATCAACTGATGGCCTAGTTGTACCCAATGGCAAACCCAAATATGTGAAGGGCATGGTGCCTACCATGCATCCCAGTGTGTTCGCTAGGTGCTCTGCCTTGTCCTAAGGAACATTTATGGGCACTAGATATGATTTGGCAAAATTAACTTTAAGGCCAGTGGAATCAGCAAAGGATCTGAGCAGTCCTTTAAGGCAGAAAAGTTGACCTGCATCAGCTGGCATCACAATGAGTGTGTCATCAGCATATTGAACTATGGGAAAATCCCCACCAAACCTATCACCAAGAGGGTGTTTTAGAAGATTCCTCTGAGCAGCACCATTCACAATGGATTGTAAAACATCCTCAGAACAAATAGCAGAGGAGAGAGAGGGTCCCCTGCCTAACACCTCTCTTACATTTGAATGATTTGCCAGGGACCCCATTAAGGAGAACAGAGGAAGTGCCTGCCTGGAGAATGGATTTAATCCATGAGACCCATCTTGGTGAAAACCCCTTGGCCTGTAACACTTGTAGAATTTCCTCATGCTCAACTTTATCGAAGGCTTTTTCAAAATCAAGTTTTAAAATAATTATCTCATTTTTGCTCTGCTGACAAATGTGCAAGAATTGGAAGGCCCAAGCTAGACAATCTTGTATGCATCTACCTTTGATGAATCTGTATTGGTTCTGATGGACCATTGATAGGATAACTTTTTGCAACCTGTTGGCGATGATCTTAGTCAAAAGTTTCAGCAAATAATTCAACAGAGAAATCGGCCTAAAGTCATTGACGGTTCTCGGGCTCTCTTTCTTTGTAATGAGGGTAATCAGAGATCCATTGATGCTTGTCAGATCAATTTTCCTGGTTGAGAAGCAATGACACAACCTATAAAAGTCCTCTGCAATAACTCGCCAACATTTCTTCATGAAAAAATCAATTAAAACCATCCGGGCCAGGAGAGTGATCGGAGGGTAGTTCTTTGACCGCATTGTCAATCTCTTCTTTGGAGAACGGGTCATCTAAACCTGGAAGATCAGCAGTATGGAGGAGGTTGTTAAGGTCATAGTGCATCTGTTCAAACTCTGAAAGACCCAACCTTTCTTTGAACGAATTCCACAATACACCCAATTTTAAATCATGATCAAACACCATGGAACCATCCTCAACATGGAGAGTGGTGATGTGATTCTTCCTGAAGTGTTGTGTGGCAATGGACTGGAAGAGTTTGGAGTTCTCATCTCCAAAACAGACCCATCTGATGGTAGCTCGCTGCTTCCAATAAGTTCTTTTAGCCTTAAGCAAATATCTCAGGTGACTCTTGAGGATCTTTCTGAAATTTTTCTCATCTCTGGACAAAGGCCGCTGATCCTCTAAACCATCTAGTAAGGCAAGCACCCAATTGCAATTGTTGATCAGCATGTTGAGTTTAGATAGTTTCCTACTCCACTCCTTTAGGCCTTTCCTAAGCTGCTCAAATTTCCTTGCTATAGTTTTTCCTGGATTGGCATAGAAAGGGTTGGAATTCCAGTGTAGCTTAACCACCTCTAAGAAACAAGGAAACTGCTTGAATTTGAGCAATATCTTGATAGCTAGTCCTGTATGCCTAGTTAATTGGTTTTCCTAGTGCTTGCTCGATTAATGTATTTCATTGCATTGTCATGGTTGTGTTGTTTACTTGATGTATTCCCAAAGCATTTTCATTTGCATCATTCCTAATGCATGCATACATTCAAGCATTTTAGAGAACGAAACGCCGGACAGTGAAGCTGTTGAACTTGTGTTTGGGCCCGGTGTTGAAGTGGTCGTCGAACCAAAGGTTAACTAAGGCAAGCCGCTAAACATATTTCTCGACCCTCTTTTACAATAATTCGATTATTATGCTATACTATGGGTTGCATTTGGTTATCTATCTATTCATGTATTATTGGGTAGCTCCTATGTCTCTAATGCATTTACCTTCCTTGAATTTCCTTCCAATGCATTGTCTCTTGTATAGTTAGGTTAATGTTAATTTAATTTGTTAATGGCTTAACTATGCTGAGAGTTGGAGAAATGTCACATGGGTCAAGGAAATGGAGTTGTAGGTTTTAGCGTCACTACTAGAATGGGATCCTTTCATATTGTTGGTCAATAATGTTGTGGAAATGGAACATGATGATAAAAGTTGGTTGCGAGACTTGGGCGGGTTGTAGGGTCACGAGAATGTGGTTGGTGAAATAGAACCACTTGAGTCGATTAAGGCCCGTCCGTGGATGACCTTGTTTTTGAGCATTCTTAAGGATGAGCCGTCCGTCCGGATCTCAACGATATGTCCCTGTGGACTTCGTTGTCCTCGACACGGGGAACCAGCATTCGTTTCCCCTTGTGTTGGGCCGACCATTCTTGAACACCACCCGGGCTAGGATCGATATGGATGCGAGAGAAATCTCGTTCCGTATCGACGGAAGGTTGACTTACTTCAAGTTTCAACCCCGGGAAGAGAAGAAGACAGAGCCACTCACACCGGAGCAGAGGAGCGCCGAGTGTTTCCTTAAGGCTCTCATTAATGGAGAGCCAGAAATACTCGGTGGTGAGCAGCTCAAGTGGAACGAGCCGATAAAACCGACAAGTGCAGAAGAAATGGATTTCCTCGTAAAGAAGTACGAGGAAGAACAATCCCTCTGGAATTCTCCAGAGACGCCGATCCCACCGCCACCAACACCGAAGAAGAAGAACAAGAAGATATGGTGGAAGAAGGTTGCATCGTCCGAGTCATCCACTCCGGAACCGGACGATGACAAGAACAACTGAGGACAGGACAAGTCCCGCTCGCGGACTTAAAAGCTGAGCTCTCGCCGCGAGGAAAACTGGTATGTATCCCATATTTCCCTTCCAATTTTTAAATTTTCAATTGCATTTGCATGTTGCCCTTTTCAAAATAAATGAACCACTTGAGTAATTAATTTGAGAGAAAGTAGAAAATTTTGCAAGTTTGGTTAGAAATAATTGGACACATGCTGAAATTTTATCTAGGGTGGATGTAATTGGTAACTTTTATCATTTTCATCCCTTCTAGAACATCTCCAATTATTTACCATCACCACCAACCAGCAACAAACATGTCTACCCCACTAAAAATGGCTGCACACTCACCAATTATCACAAACATGGCAGCATGGGGGTGACTCCACTAATTTCCACTTTGGTCATGTCACATTTCCATCTTACCTACCACTAAAATCCACTAAAAATGTCCTTGGGAATTGATGGCCACACAAACTTGGAGTGGAAACAAAGGCATGTGAGTGCTGCACTCACATGGGAGTGCCCTGGCCACCAGGCCTGGTTCGGGCGAACCAGAGCCTTCGGGCGAACTGGCCGAGGCCCTCCCCTCGGCCTATAAATGCTGCCCTTGCTGCTTGCTTCTCCTTGCACCATTCACTCACTCTCCCATTCTGAAAATTTATGCTAGGAGCTCTCTATCTTTCTCAAGTCCTTTGCTCTAGTGCTTGCTCAAGTTCTTCCCACGATCTTGTTCAAGTTTTGGTTCACTTGCATCACGAGAAAATCCCAAAAATATTTTGCTATTGTTGTGATCTTTGTGCTGAAATTTTGGACGATTTTGTGGTGGTCACCGACACCCACAAGAACGACTAACCTTTTGTGGTGGTTTTCATCCCTGCAAGAACGACTAACTATCTCGAATGACTGACTTGATTTTCTTGTGCTAACTATATATATATTCAGTCCTTCGGGTAGTTGTTGTTGCACTAACTTTTTGCAGGAATCATGTCGAAGTTCTTCACTTCGCTCCGTCGTTCCGCCCGGCTAGGCCGACGATCGGACGATGCTGGGAGTTCCCCAGCTCCGTCTCGAGGCTCGAGACGGATGGACACGGACGAGCACGGAGCAGCCGGCTCGGGATGGGGCCATGCCACGCCCCCAGCCAGGCAGCTCCTGAGCGAGAGTCACATCAACCTTAGAACAGAAAGGGAGCGGAACACCTTCAACGAGCTTCGGCTGAAGGAGTTCGAGCACACCCGTGTGTTTGAGCAAGATTTGCTCAGGGACACGGGGATGGACGTAGAGTTTACAGAAATCTTCCAGGCCATTGGCTGGGAGAATTTCTGGCACATCAACGAAGAAGGTTCGTACCTGCTCACCCTTGAATTCCTCTCGACTTTGGTTTCTGAAACTGGGGGTATTCGTTTTCGGTTCTTCAACCAAGAGTTCTTCTGCTCTTGGAGGGATTTTAGTTCGGGTCTCGGATTTTCAAGCCATTGTTCATTAGACCCGAACAAAGCGCTTAAAAGATTTGACCGGGTGGCATTTTGGAAAAAGATTTCGGGGGATACCAACTGTCATGCGCCACGCACGAACATCATTCATAACCCCACTTTGCGTTTCATGCATCGTTGGGTGTCTATGACGGTATTCCCCCGGGCAGATTTGCGCCCTGTCGACACCATCGAGTTGTGGGTTCTTTTTGCCATGGTCAAGCAAATTCCCTATTCACCTGTGAAAGACTTGGTTGGTCACTGGCTGTCTCATATTTCTCGTGCGGGTAGCATGGCGATGACTTCTCTAGTCACTCGCCTCGCTAACCACCTGGGCGTCCTCCAGGGCGCCCGGCTCACGTACATCGAGACAGCGCGTTCCGTCGTGGATGCCGAGCACTTCGTGCAAGCCCACATGATACGGCGGACGCCTGACGCAACGCTGGCAATGATTTACCGTGGCTATACAACTGAAGTGCCTTTGCCTTGTGCAGCACTAAGGTTGTATACCACGCCAAAACTAACTCTCCAGTTGAGGACCGAGTCGGACGACTCTCCACCTTGGAGAGAGCCCGCTTGGCACAACGTTGCAGGTGACGGACCCGTCACGAGGGGACGAGCCAGGCGTGATGCTGGGCTCACCACCTCACAGGAGCCGGAAGATGCACCACAAATGCCGCACCGACACACTTCCGCTTTTGAGGCCACCTACGACATGTACACCGGCGCTGGGACGTCCGGAGCAGGAGGCTCCGGGCAGCATCAGGAGCCGAACTACTTCATCTCAGGACGCTGGGACCACGGCCAGGACACGGACTCTGAGTGGTCCGGGATCCGGTATGGAGGAGGATACGACAGTGCCTCCGAGCCATACTACCCCGGATACTCACAGTCCGCACGCTTCGACTACGGCCGGGAGTTGTCCTACATCTCTGACCGAGTCGAGCTCATCGACGACCGCACCCAAGAAATCCAGGATACACTAGCCCACCATTCTCAGTACCATCAGGAGAATAGCGGGATGGTGGCGTCTATCTAGCATGACGTCCACGAACAAGCGGAACAGCTGAGCCAGTACCTTTCAAGGCTCAACCCCTACCAGTGAAGAGTCCAAGCTTGGGGGAGGACCCCCACAGGTATGTCCCGATTTATCCAGCACTTTGATCATTTAATTTCCCTTTCATTTCCCTTCATGATAGTTTGCATTTAAAAAAATGAAATTACCAAAAATATTTCCCTTAAACAATGTTTCCCTTGAATAAAATAACTCCCAACCATGCATGGAATGAATCATATGCCTCTCACCTTGGAAATGATGAATAGTTTCTCTGTCGTTAATTTTGCAAGTACTTTGCTTCAACTAGTTGCTAGATTGTGCTTGAGTTATTTGGCATGAGTAAAAATGATCCTGAAAACCTTGTGGGAGCACATGCTTTATTCCAAGTCTAAGTTGTTGTGGGGATTGATATAGTGAGAATTTGGTTAAATTCTTTTCTGCTTTTAGTACGGGGAAAATCTCGGAAATTTATGCTTTCAAAATAACACAAGTTCCTCATTGGTCAAAATACCTACCAGAGCCATATGATAAGCTTAGTTGAAAATTTCTACTCATATGCTGCTTGTTATCTTAGTGAGCTTTGTCAAATTGTTGTGACCTTTGAGTGAAGCCTTCATATTCTTAAAGATCGAGACCCACGTACACACACCACCTCTCACTTGCAATTCCTACACTGGGAGTTAGCAAACATTCTCCATCATCCATCCACAAAAATAAATGCTCCATGTTCTATGATTTCCCTCTACAAATATTCTTGATAGAGACATGGGCTATGCAAAAAGAAAAGCATGCCAAAGAAGCATGGCAAAAATAAGAGAAAAAGAAAAGCATGCCAAAGAGCATGGCAAAGAGAAGGAGAAAAAGAAAAGCATGCCAAGTGGCATGGCAAAAATATAAGAATAAAAGATAGCCCATGTTCTTGAAAATAAATCAAGCAGAGGGAAATTCATCCAAGGTGTTCCACCATATTCCATTCCACCATTCCACCATATTCTATTCCACCACTCCACCATATTCCACTCCATTCATATCCACACACTTGCACGTCTCGATCTTAAGATGTGATTTGTCTCCTCAGAGATCCGGTCTTTGACTTAGCAAAATATAAGATGCATGCATGCCTTCATCCTTTGTCCCTGAGCCACACAAAAAGCCATATTAGATGTTAGGATGAAAAGAAGGCACAAGCCTTTGGTGAGGATTCAAATACACTTGAGTGATTGAGTGTGCCATTGAGGAACAATTTGTAGTTTTCAAAACTTATGAAAAACTCCGAGATGTGATCCCGAAAAGAGTAGAGTGGAATAAAACTGAGTTTAAGCTGTTCGTCCTTTCAACCGCCCAATATAAGGAGATTGCTATAAACCCCATAGGTAAAAAGGTGATTTGAAACTTTGCCTATGATTCAAGTATTTTTGAGGACTAGTTGTTTATAAAGTTACCTGCAAAAGAAATGACATTGTAGCAACTCCTGATCCACCGAGCCTAAGTTTATATCTTTGCTCGAGGAAGAGCAAAGAGCTAAGCTTGGGGGAGCTTGTTGGCGGTCATTACATCCTAAATCCGACCACCAATACTCGGGAATAAATGAGGTTATAAGCAACATTCCATGTACTTAGGTTTTATTTCTAATAAAGTTCCACGAGTTTTGGTGAGTATCACTTGTGCAGGTACAACTACGACAAATATGTGCTATTGGGGCCGGAAATGACCAAATCGGCCGAACAACTCCGTTCGGCCGGTTACCCCCCTTAGCCGAGCAGGCCACCGGGATTCGTCCACGTCAACAATGACCAAGCGAACACATCACATGGCACGTGGGTGACCGCCAACTCATCCTGGGCCATGCCACGTCATTCTGGGCTAGATCAACACGAAGTCATGCATCAGGAGGAAGCCCAGGGGGGTCCAGGCACCAGAGGCGGTGCTGGGGAGGCCGGCCACGGGCCAGGCCCAGTTCGGCCGAACTGGGGCCTTCGGCCGAACCGCCCCCAGCACCAGAACCGACTCCAGGGGCTCATCCTAGCCACCCAGAGCAAAGGCGGCGCATCCAAGGGTTCGGCCGAACCCCCTGGTTCGGCCGAACCGACCCTGGCGCCCGAAATCCCAGGGGGTACCCCCCTGGTCCCTTGGCGGCTACTCCAGCCCCAACCGTCCTATGCAGCTATAAATAGGACGCCTTACCCCCTCTTGTAACACACACCAAGCCAAGGAGCTCATTTCCACTTTCATTCTAGTAGAGTTAGGATAGTTTAGTTGGGAGTTAGAGTTGAGTCAAGCTTTGCCTCGGAGGTTCCGGAGTCGTCTTCAGAAGCTCTGGTATAAGCTCTTGTATCTTTTACTTTTCCTTTTGTAAGACTTTGAGTTATCAATATAGTTATCTTTATCAGTTTGCCTTTGTCATTTATATCTTGCTTCTACTTTATCCTAGTTGCAAATATATCTTGTTTAGACTATAGTCAGTTATAGTTCTAGTGCTTGTAGTCTTGTTTAATTCTTTGTCTTGGCTGGTTCTTCGATCTTGCTTGATACTGGAGGTGAATTGTCACCAAGAGTATTGACAAGGTTGCTTGCTCTTGCTAGCAGAGTAAGTAGTCGTTGCCTAGTGTAGGAGTGGTTCCTAGACTAGTCGGTGGCCTTAGTTTATTCCCGTCGCAACGGAGGTGGTAGCCGGGAGGTGGTGACAGCCCTTTCGGTCTTCGTAGCCCATCACGTTAGTTCCGGTCCGTAGGATTCCCTAGTTGGGAAATAGTGGCACCCCTTCTCATCCCTTTCTGTGTGTTCACCGGTTCCCTTGTCCCGATGCTAAGACAGTAGAGTTATCCCAGATCTCCTAGTGCTGGCTCTGTAGCCGCTGTATCTCTAAGATAGAGTGACATAGGTAGATAATGTATCCAGGAGTCCTCTATCTCTTCTCGTTGTCCTCCCAGCTAACTATCTCTTCTCTCCCTTACCTGAGTATCCCTTGAGCTGTGTGTCCGGTATATCCACTCCTATCCAATACCGTTATCCCCTGTCTTGTCTAGTCGTGTACCCTTCTCTGATAGTCTCGAATATCTGTTCACTAGTAATCTTGCCAAAGCTTCCCTGCGGAAATATAAATTACGATACCCCGGGATACTCCCAGGTGAAGTTCTATAGCGGTGATTCTGTGCGCTTGCAGAATATTTCTATATTTTACTAAGCCATAAGGAAAACCACTGAAACACTCCTTACCCCAGTACCAGGATTCTCAATTCTGATAATTGATTTTTCTAGTGCTTGCTCGATTAATGTATTTCCTTGCATTGTCATGGTTGTGTTGTTTACTTGATGTACTCCCACAAGCATTTTCATTTGCATCATTCCTAATGCATGTATACATTCATGCATTTTAGAGAACGAAACGCCGGAGAGCGAAGCCGTTGAGCCCGTGATTGAGCCCGGTGTTGAAGTGGTCGTCGAACCCGAGGTTAACCAAGGCAAGCCGCTAAGCATATTTCTCGACCCTCGTTTACAATAATTTGATTATTATGCTATATTATGGGTTGCATTTGGGTATCTATCTATTCATGTATTATTGGGTAGCACCTATGTCTTTAATGCATTTACCTTCCTTGAATTTCCTTCCAATGCCTTGTCTCTTGTATAGCTAGGTTAATGTTAATTTAATTTGTTAATGGCTTAGCTATGCTTAGAGTTGGAGAAATGTCACTTGGGTCAAGGGAATGGAGTTGTAGGTTTTAACGTCACTACTAGAATGGGATCCTTTCATATTGTTGGTCAATAATGTTGGGGAAATGGAACATGATGATAAAAGTTGGTTGTGAGACTTGGGCGGGTTATAGGGTCACGAGAATGTGGTTGGTGACATAGAACCGCTTGAATCGATTAAGGCCCGTCCGTGGATGACCTTGTTTTTGAGCATTCTTACGTGCTACCACATATCCAACATAATGGTAAGGATGAGCCCATTAACTTAGTTGTCTTGTTCGTTTGGGGCACGGTCCGAGTTGTGAGGCCGTGGGCTATGTAGAGGGACCTAGGGGTGTCCTGGTGGACCTAGTGTTGCCTCAGCACAAGCTAGGCATGTCTCAAAAGTTCGGGGCTCTTTGGGAAGGGTTGTCACAAGTACCCCCTTGGCCGGGTGTGCGAGCCGCATGGTCCTCGTGTCTTGTGGATAAAAAGAGTACACCCTTGCAAGGTTAAATCAATTCAAATTGCCGCGCTCTTGGTTATGAGCAAGCTCAAATCAACGAATTCTTCGCTATGATGTCGTTTGGTTTACGTTATATGTTCCCATGATCATGCTCTACGTTATATGACACGGTTCATGTTAAAGCACTAAAACTTGTGGTGGGTTTGGGAAATATCAATAAAACTCGCTAGTTGTTCATAGGGTGTTATTTCACTTGCTATTGGTCGAAAACTAAGTCTAGGATGAGATATGCTTTCGCAAACGTTACCTAACCTTAAAGCCTCGTTCCTTGCTACAACCATATGCATACTCCTTGATTATTATTTGCGTAAGTCTTGCGAGTACCTTTTGTACTCATGGTGCTATGGTTACCAAAGTTGCAAGAGATCCGGAAGTGGTGTTACCCCGATGTTGGTGTTGAATAGTTTGTGCGGCCAATGCTTGCATCAATGGTGTTCTTGGGCTGGCAACAACACCATTGATTATCCTCTTTTCCGCTGCAATTTAATGTCTTTGTTAAGAGGTTGTGGCTAGGAATCTTTCACCTAATCTCATGATACTCTTGTTTATGTTAGAAGGCTCAAAACTTGTATATTGAATCCTTTCATTTCATTTTCGGATTTGAACTCTCTTATGTTGAGATTGTAAGCTCAATTGTTGGAGACTTGTAATGTTAAAATTTTCCCTTTTATGGTTCTTGTGGTGATGCGAAATTTGTAAACGGTATGTGTGCTTTATCTTGGGCATGTTGTGAACACATACCGGGACTACAGGGTTTGCTCTCGCTTTAAGTGAATTGGGCTTGATTACGTGTCCTCTAGATGTGGGTTAACACTTGGCACGTTGAAAGGCGAGCACGTGTTAGCTCTCATCTTATTGGAACGTTCAGCGATTCATTTAAATCGAGTGCAAATTGGGCAGTTCTTTACAACATTCATCGCTGTCACTTAGTACCGGACATGAAAAGATACGGTACTAAAGTGGCGGGGAGCTATTTTAGTAACAGGTCTAAACTTGGAAGGCTCCGGGAGCCACTTAAAAGTCGCATTTTAGAACCGGCTAGTGTTACGATCTGGTACTAAAGTGGCGTGCACGTTAGTACCGGCTAGTAATGTGAGCCGGTACTAAAGTGTGCATTTTAGTACCGGGCTGGTGCTAACTTGTCATCCACGGGTTACTTCAAAAGGAAATCATCCTCCACTTAGCCACAGGTGATGCATAGGACATAGGAGGGATTGTGAGAAAGCAACGTGCGAGGCTGAAGGTCGAGGGTTCGAATTCTCACGAACACGTTACGCGTATTTATGCGTGAATAAATCGTGTGACTTGCGACTAACTGGCTCGCACATTGGTGCCGGCCAGCATGTACTGGCTGGTACTAACCCAGACCCCTGACCGATACTTATGTCCATTTTTATAGCAGTGAATGTGTACTAATAGTTGGCTTCTCTTTAGTACGTCTATTTGAATCCCACCTACTAATTTTATCCGCTTGTAACTATTAACATTAATTAATATAAACAGGACTAAGCAGTTGCTAAAAAGTGTGGTCGCGATAGGTATGGAAAAAAATTGGTTCTGCTTAGTAGCTGCTAAAATATGATAAGCTGGACATAGTACATGCTGTTTTGAAATTTACGCTGTAAAGATCAAATTGCCTGCATTTCTTAGCATTTGTTTTTGCATCCTCTCTATTGAAGCTTTCAGAGTAGCAGCTGTCACGTACGCAATCCTTCAATATAAATATTGATGGTTTATCGTACAAATACTGTGACATCAGCTGTAACGCCGCTCAACCACATGATCTACTGGGTCTGGCACTTAATGTTTCAGGAGGGTGGTGGCTGAGATCTTTTATGGAGCCAATTCGTGACGAAGATGTAAATGTAACAATAGCCCTGGGTCATGGCAAGGAACTATCAAGAAAGAAACTTACATTTTTCTTAAAATAAATTAGACGTATGTTTGCATGACATATTGCATTACTGTTACCTTCTGCTATCGGTGTCTTCTAGAATTGGGGCCACCCAATTAAGTTTAAGATTTAAGAAGGCCAACATCGTGGTGGGTTGGTGGCTTCCTCCTGTCCTCGACAAATTCAAGAGTGCAGGGCCCATCGCCATTATCTTGGGGTCGGTGGGTAGGTTCATCTCATTTGGGGACAGCTTCTGCTAAAAAAAAGCACATTAGTCGCTCAACTTTACGCTATGGGTCAAATTTGTCTCTCAACTTTTAAACCGGTCGATCTAGACCCTAAAGTCTTATTTTTAGATCAAACTCATTCTTTAACTTTCGAACAAGCTACTCTAGTCTCTCAAGTTTTATTTTTAGATCAAACCCACCCCTCAAGTTTTATTTTTCTAGTTATTTCAGTGTTCCTCAGCACCACCTTTTTATATACATTTGATATTTAAATATATATGGTTCGCTGATTTATTTTTACATCTTGTCTATTGGTTATCCTAATCAATGTTTATATCCATGGTATCTATTGTGGGTTGTGTGCTTAACTCAATTTTATTTACGCAGTAGGTATAGGTAAGTTACTATTTTTTGCCAAACTGACCATTGTACATATATGTTTGGGCCGATTATTTTTGAAAACAAATACTTCTATCATTGTATAGAGTAATCTAAATGATTAGCCAGCTTTTAGGCCAATTGTTTTTGTCCAACTTAACTTGAAAGTTTATGTAGATGGTAAAAAAATAGCATATGACTTTTATAGTAAACATATAAGTAAAAGTGTATAGAGATAATTAATATAATTAGATATAAAAATTTTGAGTTCTCTAGGTATGTTTCTGACCTAAAAATAAAACTTGAAGGATTAGATTGGTGGATTTAAAAGTTGAAGGATGAGTTTGATCTAAAAATATAAACTGAGGAATTAAATTGGTTAATTTCAAAGTTAAGAAACGAATTTGACCCGTGAGAAAAAATTGAGGGACGAATGGCCTAGACCAATCCACGTGCCATGTATATAGCCGTTGTATTAGCCTGCAGCATGAAGCTGAATAACTGCCGGGTGGATTCCTCCAGAGATGACGTTGAATCTTGCACAGAAGATTCAACGCACATGGAGCCTCGCCACGCTAGATGATGGGTGGTAGAAATGCAACGCTACTGGGCCTAACAAGTTTCTAAAGTCCATCCCTAAATTCCACTACGTAAAAAGAAGATTCACGTCACATCAAAATATCGGTACGCATATGGAGTACTAAATATAGATAAAATTAAAAACTAATTACACAGTTTTGTTGTACTTTACAAGACAAACATTTTGAGTCTAATTAATCAATGTTTGAACAATTATTTACAAATACAAATGAAATGCTATAGTGACGTATTTACGACACTTTCTAATGTTTGGGTGTCCAAACTTTGGAACTGGCATGATTCTCCATCCGCCAAAAGTTGCGAGACTCATGAAAACATTTAAACGCACACTTCTCACAACTCACTCACATCCGTAGATCAGGATTACAATTATGCAAGGACTAACTCAACTCCAGTCGCAAGATTATAGGATGATATCTTTTAGTGTAATAGCAGAAAATACAACAAAATGAAACTTCGGAGAAGAAATTTGACTCTTTTTATGTATCTGGCAAACATGTCCGTATTAGTTCATGAATTTTGATGGATGCAGAACATAACATGAACTATATATTACTGAACTTTTTCAGAACTGGTGGTAGGTTTCCAGTGAATTAGCACCATTTGCAGAAGGTGCCTTGTACTTCAACACATTTTAATATGACAACAACCATCTGAGGTAACTCAACTTATGATAATATGATCAAATAAAGTTTGAAAGATCCGTACCACATTTTCGGCGTGGCGCGTACTACTAAATGGTTCATTTGCTCCATAGACGATTGCCAGGTAAATAATGAGTCCATTTTCTTCGGACCACACAGCTACTCTTCCGACCCATGTTGCATTTCAACATACTGCATTTAAGTAAAGCTAATTAGTTTTAAATAAACTTTTTAACTAACTAGTTTATTCTAGAGTAAAATATTTAAACGGTCCCTTAACTTATCCCTCTATGTCATTTAAATCTTTAAACTCTTAAAATATATTTTTTGAGTCACCGAGCATGTCCAAATCTGTCACCTAGGTCCCCGGTCATTTATAAATTAATTTTTAATTCTTTAAACGTGTCCTACATGTTATCCCATCCCAAACTTTACAATGCACATTCATGTACCCGAGTATGTCATCTATGGCGGACAATATTGTTTCCTTGTTGCTCACTTCTTTACAACCAACTTATGTTGGTGGTCATGTAGCAGGAGATTATGCTAGTGATCATGCATAGAAAAGAATCATGTAGCAGGAGATAAAAAATGGCAGATGACAAGATGGACAATGACCGGAACAAATCCAGACGTTGGGTAAGGCGGCAGGAAAGGGAGGGATCTTCTCCCGTGTTTGGACTAGTAATGATCCCATGACTAGTCTATGAAAATGTATTTTTTAAAAGTTTAGGAACTTGGATGACACCTCTAATCATGTTTAAGGATCTAAAATACATTTTCATAGTTTAGGGATTCAGATGACACATTGGGACAAGTTCAGTGTCTAAAAAGTATTTTGTGACACCTCGATAAAGGAATTGTCTATATATTTTACTCCTTATCCTAATCATCACATATTTGTAAAACGTACTGAATACCAAGATACGAGGACAAGATCACTTATTTTTTGCACACTCATCCCTGTGTAAATATATCTATCGTTCTAGAAAGTGGACGACAAGTTAAAAAGTTTTCATATCTATCAAGTGCCGCAATTATTTCCGATCTCCAACACTTCAATTTTTTAAGTCCTACCCTACTCCTCTTCCCAACTTCTGCATCTCATGGCTACATAACGTCAACTTATTTTCTCTCGAAAAATCACTCATAAATATACTTTCTCCATTCATTTTATAAGACGCACACGCATATCAAGATTTAAAATTTTTAATCTTTGATCCATAATATAACTAATAACTTTTAATTTTTATAATATAAATTTGAAATAGTTGAATTTATAATCAAATATATTCTTCAATAATCACAAACAATATAACATAAAATAAAGACTCTAAAATAAATTAATGATCAAATCATAATTTGAGAAATCTACCAAGTTAGAACACGCCTTATAAATCGAAGCGAAGAGTAAAATACACGAGTGGTCCCTAAACTTATATCGAGGTGTCATCCAGGTCATTGAACTATCAAAATGCATTTTCATGTCACTGAACTTGTCCCAATGTGTCCTTGAACTTGTATAAACGTGTCATCCGGATCTGTAAACTCCCAAAAATATATTTTATAAACTTGTCATAGCCTCATGAGTATCATCATCACTAGTCCAAACACACGATAAGATGAAGACTTCTCTTGATTGTCGCACTATTTTTCTACATTTTCCACAGTATTATAAGAGTTTGGGGACTCATATGACACGTTGGAACAAGTTTAAGGACTTGAAAATATATTTTGAAAGATTGGGGACTTGATCCAAAAATATATTTTGAGAGTTTAGAGACCTAAATGACATCGCACGGTAAGTTCAGGTACTGCCCGTGTATTTTACTCTGAAGCAAGAGTATATCTTTTTTCCACCACATCACCTGAAAATTTTATCCTTCACTTCGGAGCACACAATGTGAAGAAGAACGTGGTAGGGGGTAAAACACAGAATACATGAGTGGTCTAGGTAGAGGCCTTGTGGGATGAAGGGTGCCACATTGTCGTACAGCAAAAATTAAACCTGATCACTAGCTATTATACGGTTCTCATCGTAAGAACGAAAAAACTCCTTGGCCAACCTCTCCAGGTTGACCCACGAGGACCCACCTGGCTCTGTAGCCGCAGCTGCCTTGTCCTTCCATTCGGCAGCTCGCCGCCTCATCTCCCTCCCTTTCTCCCCTCCCATCACCACCCTCACCAGTGTCTCCACCTCCCCTCTCCTGACATCGCCGGCGATCTCGACGCCGACGCGCCACTCCGTGCAGGCGAACCGGCAGTTGGTCTGCTGATCGGCGCCGACGGGCCAGCACAACATGGGCACGCCGGAACAGATGCTCTCGAGCATCGAGTTCCACCCGCAGTGCGTCAGGAATGCGCCAATGGCCTCGTGCCGGAGCACCGCCCCCTGCCGGCACCAGCTCGTGATGTAGCCCCGCTCCTTGGTCTCCTCGACGAACTCCGGTGTAATGCCGCCGGAGCCCTTGCCTTGGTCGTCGTCTCTGATCACCAGCAAGAACTCGTATCCGCTGTTGGCCAAACCCCACGCGAACTCCTCTATCTGCTGGCTTGTCAACATTGTTATGCTCCCGAAGTTGGCGTACACCACGGAGCCGGGCCGCTTGCTCTGGAGCCATGCCAGGCAGCCGTCGTCCTCCTTGGTGAGGCTGGAGCCATGCCAGGCAGCCGCCGGCAACCACTTGCTCCGCCGCGAGCTGGGGAGGGGCCCTACGGTGTAGATGGGTGGGAGGACGGCGGACATGGCGGCGACGACCTCTCCCTCCAGCTCGTCCAGCGTGTTGAGTACAACGGCGGACGTGGCCGTCCGGATGCTATCCATGACGCCAAGTACGCTGCGGAGCACAGCATCGTCGGGGTCCGTCGTGCGGATGAAGCTTACGAAGTCGCGCAGGCGCATATCTGCCGGCATCCCTGGCACCCAGTCGATGATCGTGCTGTCAAGGTAGCCATTGCTCAGCTGCTCTGCGTCTGCTCGAGAAGATGAAAGATGATAACATGCGAATCAATGGCGGTTTCTTCTCTGTCTAAAGGCGCAGTGCAAACATTAGATTCGGTCGATCAGAAAGGTGTACATGTATGTACTTGCCTTTAAGTGGAACAAAGCCCCTGTTGATGAGCTCGGGACACTGCATGGATGCCATGAGCCCGCATGCGCTGGTCGTCCAGAAGGTCACGGCAGGGAGGCCCATCTCCTTGGTGGCGCGCAGGACGCACTCGATGTCGGAGACCACACAAGTCACTGGTGCACCAGAGGCGGCGGCGCCGTCGAGGAGGTCCTTGAGGTGCGGCAGGGAGGCTTCAATGGAGTAGAGCAGAGCGGCCATGTGCTGCGGGGAGTCACCGTCCTCGTTGCCGTCGTCGTCGCCAGACGGTGGTGGCAGGCCGTCCGGAACGGCTACGAAGCGGAAGCCCCGGGAGCCGGCGAGAGCGTCCGGGCCCTGTGAGCGGAGGACGCGGCGGCTGTTGCGGTGGGAGTGGACGAAGGTGACGCGGACACCATCCCGGACGTGGAGAAGCTTGGCGAGGTGCAGTGCCGGCGCGACGTGACCCTGCGCTGGGAACGGGAAGAACACTGCGTGGGCGGCTGCCTTGTCGCCGGCTGTGCTACGAGATGCTGCTGTCGCCATGGTGGAAGAAGGCCAAATTCAATGTTTGTGCCTCCACATAACAAACCATTATAAGGCCAGTAGACTGCAGGGGCGGACAGGATTTGGCCTAAGGTCTAGGGCCACTCCATGGGCCAGTTCGTGAATAAATATTGGGGTAATTTGCTACAGTGATCTATAGCGTGGAGAATTTCGGCCCACGTCTAGGGCCATGGCCCAAGTGGTCCTAGGCCTCTATCCGTCACTGGTCGAGTGTACAGTCTTATTATCACATACAGCTAAATAGACAGCTCTAAGCTAAATAGACAATCTATTGTAGAACTTTCTATTTAATTATATGTATCTATCTATTTAACTGTTTATATTAGTTACATAGACAGCAGTTATCTAAACTGTTGTACATGCCCTAAGCCAGCGGTTCCCTAAGCCGTCTAGGGTGGAGGTCCTGCAGTACCGGATCGCCGGCGATGTGGTGGCCGTGGCCTCCCTCAGTGTCCTGCCGGAAGCCACCTGGAGGCTTCAGCCCGGCCACGTATGCGATGGTCGCCGCAAAGATGGCGAGCACCAATAAAGTCTCCATGGCGACCGAGGTAGGGGTTCATCGACGTTGGGCTTCTCCGCCGGCCATCGGATCTGAGGCCGAGGCCGTGGGGTCTGTCTCGACAGCCGACACAGTGGAGCCTCTAGAGCGTGGAGTTTGTAGATTTCGCGTGGTGCCCGGAGCGTGGCACAATGGTGAACCTCGTGTTCCACGCAGCGTCAGCAGATCTCCACAGGTGGGGATGAGTTTGATTGCTTCTTCCTTTTCCTCTTTCCCTAATCCATAATTTTCTTTCTAATCTCAGTTTCAGGCAGGCTTTATTAGCTCTCAAATCTGAGCCAGAATCATGGACTCATGCAGGATCAATGATTACTTGCGCACCGACGGCACGTGGCGGTGGGAACCAGATTTGCTGCACTCAAGCCTCATCCGGTTCCCACTGTGTCACAGTCTGACAGATGGGCATTTGGCTCCTGCTCCAAAGGCCCCCTCTGTTCCTTTTTGCATCGAGTATGATTTTAATTATTTTTTTAATAATTTATAAATATTCTAAAGATTTTAAATGATGGTATTTGCATTTAAATGATAAAAATACTAGAGATGATGGCAAGTTTAATCGGAAAAAAAACTGGCGAAGAGATGAAACGAATCCCGCTAGAAAAGCTCACCAACACATACCACCTATACGTCGGTGATCACCGATTTATTCCTGGATCAATTGGTTATATAGGCGCTAGTAGCAGGGTCGTCCGCTCTCAGGTTGGGCAAGCAGGGTCAAAGAAGGGCTGGGAGCGTTGTGCACGTCGACACATTCATTGATGCCATACCGCATCAGTCAGTGTTAGCGAGGTGAGGGGCGAAATCTTCTTGAGGTCATTGACATAAATTTGAAGCAACATGGATTGAGTGGTTCTTGAGGTCAGTGACAGGAGGAAGCGAAGGAAGACACTGGTTGAGCTGGTGATTTGCCGATGCATGCACCGTAAGGGTCGGTGATGCATGTGAGCCCCAAGAGGCAGTGAGCCAACGACTAGTTGATGGGTATCACCGGTGACACCCTGTGCATCACCGAATCAGTCGGTGATATACGGAATTGTTAGATGAGATGCAACGACTAGTTTTGTTTGTTGGGGTTATAGATACCTCTCCATCTGGTCATTCAAGGGTGCTAGACCTTAGAAAAGTTGCTTGTGTGTCGAGTACACAAAATTAAGTGATTTTATCCATCAAAGTGATAGAGATAAAATTAGAGCAATTAGCAATAAGGCTTATGTTTTGTTTAGTGTTAGTTTAGGCCTTTTAGCACATTGGTCTAGGGATTAATCTAGAGTTAGACAAGGTTTGCACACCATATTGTTATTGATACTTGTAGACATCTTGTGTTATAAATTCATGGCTTGTATGTCTTGGGAGGCCATCCAACCGAGTTTGTGGAATGGTTACCGTTAGTTGTTAGAGGGAGGAGAGTCCCTTGGTCTTTAAACAGTGAAGCTCTAGTGAGTGGAAGTGACAAGAAGCATCATAGAGAGACAATGTGGTGACCCACTCACACGTGGGGAGAGCCCATCTGCTATCCATAAAGTTAGTTAACCTGGGAGCAAGGCCCTTGCGCCGGCATTCCCTTGAGAAGGGCTCAAAAAACAAGGACTGCGGGGAAATCGCTACTCTCTGGTACTTATGATATATCACTGTGTTTGAGTTTGCGTTCTCTACACTATTTATATTTCATATTATTTCTTGCACTAGTTTCAGCATTTAACTTTTCGAGCATTGCCTTGTATAATTGATAGGATTGGAACCTAGCATGCAAAATATTTGAGTGAAAATATTGAAACACATAGAAAAACCAAGTGCACATTTACATAGAATTTAGAATGGATTTTTATATATGTTTGAAAAAACACCTAATTTATCCTCTTCCCTTTTAAGATGCCATGGTCCCTTCATAGCTGCTAACTATTAGTTGGTTAACTGTACCATATCCTTTAATTTGTGAAATCAATTTAGGAATTTTGTGTTGCTAATAATAACTTGTATAATTATGGGAAGTAGTACGTAATCCTAAATTTTATTTGATGAAACAACCATTGCGTGTACCTTCCTTTTTCTCTTCCCAATTATAAAAAAAAAATCTCTATGTGAGACGATGGTTGAGACATGTGGCAATATCCCTGTCCCGCATTGGTCCTATTCAACATGCTAAGAACGGTCCTAACCTATGATGTCTATAAATAGTGTTTATGATGCCATATCAAGAAGACATTATATTTAAAACTATACTTTCCAACCCATGATTTATGGGACATCAATAAATGAATCATCTCTCTTCTCTATCAATTCTAATCGTTGTTCATCTACTATGACGACACCACCGTACCATTTTCCAATGCAGAACTTGGTAGTATCTCGTGTTGAAACTCGGTCTCTTTTACTCTTTTTCTCGCATATTTAATATGATGCCATATAAGCAAATGATCCTATATGACAACTCAATCAAGGCTACGGAAACTATCTTATACGGAGAGTTGCGAGTGCCCTTAAGCGGTGGGATGGTTGATTTAGAATTATTAGCACATGTTAACATCCTCCAACGAGGTAATGTGTTAGAACGGTGGGCTGCTAATAACTGGCTTCTCTTTAGTTGGTCTATTTGAATCCCCACCTACTAATTTTATCTGCTAACTATTAACATTAATGAATCTAAACAGGACTAAGCAGCTGCTAAAATGTGTGATTGTGATAAGTATGGCACACAAAAATTGGTTCTGCCTTAGTAGCTGCTAAAATACGATAAGCTGGACATAGTACATGTGGTTCTTGAAATTTACGCTATAAAGATCAAATTGCCTGAATTTCTGAGCATTTGTTTTTGCCATCCTATCTATTCAAGCTTTCAGAGTAGCAGCTGTCACGTACTCCGTACGCAGTCATTTTCAATATAAATGTTGATGGTTTATAGTGCTAATACTGTGAGATCAACTGTAACGCCGCTCAACCACTTGATCTACCGGGCCTGACATTGAATGTTTCAGGAGGGGTGGTGGCTGCGATCTTGTATGGAAACAATTCGTGACGATAGCCCTGGGTTATGGCAAGGATCTATCGAGAAAGAAACTTTCATTTTTTCTGAAAATAAATTAGATGTATGTTTGCTTGACATATTGCATTATTGTTACTTTCTGCTATCGGTGCCGGCCTTCTAGAATTGGGGCCACCCAGTTAAGACTATCAGTACTATAGGTACCTTCTGAAAAATAAATAAATTAGATGTATGTTTGCTCTTGTCCTCAACAAATTTAAGACTGCAAAGGCCCATCGCCATTATAGAGTTGGGTCGGTGGGTTGATTCATCTCATTTGGGGACAGCTAGCTCTGTAGTTTGTTCAAACAAAGTAATCTCATTATAGAGCAATCCACGTGCCATGTGTATAGCCGTTCTATTAGCGTAGACATTACTCCGTAGCGTCTAAGACTCACCTGCAGCATTAATCTGAATTACTGCCGGATGGATTCCTCCAGAGAGGACGTTGAATCTTCAAGATTGCACAGAAGATTCAACGCACATGGAGCCTCGCCACGCTAGATGATGGATGGTAGAAATGCAACGCTACTGATTCTTCATCTGCCAAAAGCTGCGAGATTCATGTAAATATTTAAACACACACTTCTCACAACTCATCCGTAGATCAGGATTACAATAATGCAAGGACTAACTCAACTCCAATCGCAAGATTATAGGGTGGCATCTTTTAGTGTAATAGCAGAAAATACTTTTTTTCGCGAACGTGCCTTAGCACATATTTCATTAAAAAGAAAACAGTTTATAAACGGTACTTATTTTAGGCCAAATAGGAGGTGACATATACAAGCATACAAAGGACTAAAAACAAGAAAAAAAAACTAAAGAAAAGGCCAACAAAGAAACGGCCAGCAGACCAAACAGCAACGAGCGACGACGGCTCTAGCATACCCAAACCCTATACAAGACACAACAACACTCCTGAACCTGCAAGAACATAACCTCGTCACGAGCGCTAAAGGACTCACAGGTGGCAAAGCATTCACCAAAAAGCACGGACACGACACCAAACCATCCGCCCGAACCAACGACCAAGCACAATAAGGGTGGCAAAGCATCCACCCAACCAATACGACCACAACGGCAAAGCATCCGCCCAACAAAAGGATAACCAATACGACCACGGTGACAAAAATTCCGCAAAAGCAACCATCCATCAGACGACGATGATGGTGACCTAAGCAACCCAGACGAGGTAGACGATAAAAGCAAGGATAGGCGCAGAAGCAGAACCACCAAGAGGACGACCAACAACCACCACCAGGCAATGCCTCAAGGGACGGGGCGGCGTTGGTAGAACTTCCAAGACAACGCCTCAAGGGAGGGGGCGACGACATCAGCACCGTCGCTGTCCGACCACATGGTTTGGGCTTTCACCTAGAAGTTCACCAAAAGGGGATGGAGGGGGACGTATGATACCTTCCGCAAGGTCAACGACGCCCAGAAGCGTTGTCATCATTGGGCTTTCGCCATCCCCCTCTCCCAACCAAGATGCATAGCCCCACCCAGCGTGAACGGCAGCCGCACGCCATCGGCGCGGAAGGCCGCCCCCACGTGGAAGCCTGCCAGCCCGCTGCCGGCCCCACAAAGGAGGCCACAAACCCCCTACGCGGGACAGGGAAGACGGTGGGGCGCATGAGGAGTCCCGGGCAGCCGGCTGAGCCGAAGCTGAACCAGGCAGCCCGCCCCACCCCACCCCGAAGGAGCAGGCTGCAAGGACCCAAAAATAAAACTCCCCCCCCCCCCCCCGGGCAAGACCAGGCCGAAAGCACGCGCCCGGGGGCGGCGTTGGTAGCCGCTGGATCCGGGCGGGGAACGGCCGCCGGCGGCGCAGGCCGCTGGACCAGGCAGGGCGCGGTTGGGAGTCACCTGACCCGGGGCGGGGTGCCGCCGGCAGACAGGTGGCGGCAGTGGCAAGCAGAGGCGGGTGGCAGCGAAGGGGTGGAGTTAGGAGGGGAGAAGAGAAAGTGGGAAAGGGCGCGGGCGGGCCGTCTTCAACGCGCGCCCCAGACCGCCGCCGCCATGGTGCTACCGGCGGCTAGAGGTGGGTGGACGAGGGGGGGGGGGTTCAGCGTTGGGGGCTGGGGGGCCCTCGAGTCGCCTCGCGGGGGAGACGACGCGAGGGGAGAAAGACTGCACCGCCGTACTGCTAATAGCAGAAAATAAAACAAAATGAAACTTTGGAGAAGAAATTTTACTCTTTTTATAACCAGAGGAGCCATGGTGCTAAGATTGCAGGGTTCGAGTTTGCTGACTTGAAGCCGGATCGGTGTGTCGTGCTCCGTCCAAAATGAGTTATCCTTTACCTGACGGAAGATCGGGAACCCTACTCCCCATCAAGTGGTATTCAGAGACAGGTTTACCATCATGTTCGCATCAATTGTATCCCCTCTTTGTCTAGTTCGTGCCATCAACCTAAAACTCCAGAAAATAGCCCTACAAAAATATTTGTTCATCATTATTTCCGCTGTCCTATCAACCAATTTGTGCCTCCCAATTTTTCTTTTCGGTTTGCTTTTCTGAATTTTAGTCCCTTACCGAGTCATGTGTTTGTTGGTTTAATCGAGTCAAGGTCTAGTGTTTGCTCTAGCCTCCTTGCTGTTCTGGTTGTTACTGTTTCACAGTTTGGTCTATATTCTGTATATGTGAATAACTTTGGTGCTGAGTGCTTACTTAATTCCCTCGCATAAGCGGAAAGAATATAGAAAAAGGAAGGACATAGCTGTTTGCGTCCTGCCATCCTAGAAAACCATAGATTGTGCTGTGCGCCAAATAAATTGAAAAGGAAATAGAAGTTTAATTTCTTTTAGTAGGGAAGCGTAGCCCTAGCTGGGTTTTCGCTTGTCGTGGTGATTGTTGAGGACATGTGCTACCTGTGCTTGCATATTCAGCTGCTGTTTTGAGTTATAAATACAATGCAACACTTTTTAGTATAACAAAAGTAGAAGGCAAAGGTGCTGGAAAAAAAGAGAAAGAGCCGCACCTAAAAAAGAAAGAGGAAAAAATAAAAAACAAAGAAAAAATTCAGAAGTGCTTGCATCCTATGAGTCCTTGTGCTGAGTTGTTTTGTTGCTTGCTTGACTAGTCCAGGACAAGTTTAGGCCGGCGACATAGATTAGCAGGGTTTGGAACGTGTTGTTCGGAAGCCGGATCGAATTGTGTTGCGACTTCACCGAATCGATAGTTATCAGAACCTTTTGGAAGATCGGGAACCCTAGTTCACATCATTCCGTCAGGTGAAGGGTAACTCATTTTGGATGGAGCACAACACACCGATCCGGCTTGGAGTCAGCAAACTCGAACCCTGCAATCTTAGCACCACGACTTCTCTGGTTATCAACCGTGTCATAACCCAGTTGACCTCACCAAGAAGGCTAATCCTTGCTACGAAACGAAGAACACATGAAGAACTCAAAAGAACGCAACTCAGTAGGAAGTGACAAACTGCAGATGAATGATTAAGCACAAATGATGGGAACCCTAGTTCACATCATTCCGTCTGGTGAAGGGTAACTCGTTTTGGACGGAGCACAACACACCGATCCGGCTTGGAGTCAGCAAACTCGAACCCTGCAATCTTAGCACCACGACTTCTCTGGTTATCAACCGTGTCACAACCCAGTTGACCTCGCCAAGAAGGCTAATCCTTTCTACGAAACGAAGAACACAAGAAGAACTCAAAATAACGCAGCTCAGTAGGAAGTGACAAACTGCAGATGAATGATTAAGCACAAATGTTGGAGTTCTACAAACCAATGACGGTGATACTGTTCTCAATAGATTAATCTAAAAAAACCTAAGTCTAAACGACGGCGGCTACTGAATTTATGATGTTTGGGACGGGCTAGGGTTGGGGGCACGCCAGGGGGCGCCCACAACATGGGCCAAAGGCCCGACACGATACAAAGCCTAAAAAGACCCAAAACAGATAACACATCACCTTTTTGTGGTCACACCGAATGATCCATGAGTCTTCTGGGGCTAGTACCAGAACCAAAAGAAGTGTCTCGTCATCACGGTTCCAACGCATCCAAGAACGTCTTGATTGGACGATGTATTGCAGTTTAGTTGCAGACATGTCAGCTCAATCCGAACCGAAGACGACATGGCGACGACTTTAGCTTGGAGATGAGGTCGGCTCGTGTATGTACAACGTGGTAACGTCCTCATCACCCACTCTATCACAGTCTGACGGATGGGCATTGGCTCCTGCTCCAAAGGCCCCCTTTTCCTTCTGTCATCGAGTTTGATTTTTTAATTATTTGCTACCACTGCAAACTCTAATGCTTTGCGTATGGACCATTTGTACCCTATATGACTTCGTAGGTTATAGAGCCATCTGCTAATGTATCTACCGTGGACTCAATTGCAATGCAAAATTATCGTTTTTCTTCCTTTTTACATGTTTTTTGTTGGATGTTGACGGTTGACCAGCTAGCTGGTTCCCTTTTTACGTCATTTGTTTCATATCCCATATCTTCACATCTGAAGCTGCAAATTATTAGACTAAGCCCAATAACCCGGATAGGAAATACTGATTAGCTAGCTGGGCTTCCTTTTTTATGTCATTTGCATCCTATCCCATAATGCCATATATGTAGATCTGAAGGTGCAGATTATGAGACTTAGCCCAATAATTAGCAGAAATGTTGCCTGAGTTATCATGGAAAGGGAAGGGAAAGTAACCCACTTTTTCATTCAATTATCCTGAAAGGGGTAGGGAAAGGAGTCTCTTTTTCATTCTTTTTTTGCATGAACCAGCCATGTGTTGCATAAATAGGCAATTTAATAATTAAATTCCAAACAGTATTAAACATGACAAGAATTAAACCTAGAATGCAAATCTGTAACGTACTAGTAATCATCAAACACATTATGACGAACTCAGAAAATATGATGTAAAAATAGATCTGTTTACGGCGTAGGTACTTAGCAGGCGCAACCATGGTGACGAGGGCTGTCGGAGCGATGTTGACGTTACGGACGGCGCGCAGCAACCGGCATCGTAGACAACGGGCTCTCACAGCGCTGGACTTGGATGGAAGACGAGCCGTGGCGAAGATCTCAAGCAGTAGGCAGCGATCGGGATGGAGTAGACAACGAAGGCGGCGCAGCAGCAAGAAGAGGCAAGAAAAAACCCTAACTCGAATAGATGTGTGTTTTTTTAAGGCCAATAGATCACATATATATAGGAAAACCCACGTTCTCACGTCGCGATCGTGATCTAAACTGATAAGGACTCCGCATATCTCGCGTAAGGCCCAGAAACCAAAAAAAATAAAACGACAAAAGATTGAGATAATCACCAAGCCGAGAGCTATGATACAGTCGTGCATAGTACCGAACACATGCAGAACGTTGACTATGACACAATACAGTGGGTGCGAGCCCTATTTTTTCCCATGCCATGATATATATACTCCCTGATCTCTATTGATAAGGCTATCCGCACATGTCTTACTCCATTTTCATCCCCTAAAAAAGATTGTTCTATTTGATCATCAAGATTCTTCAGTATAGTTTCAGTTTTCCCGCACTCACCATCCTCTATATCCATACTTGATGGGAACTAGGGTTTCCCGATCTTCCGTCAGGTGAAGGATAACTCGTTTTGGGCGGAGCGCAACTCACCGATCCGGCTTCAATTCAGCAAACTCGAATCCTGCAATCTTAGCACCACGACTCCTCTGGTTATCAACCGTGTCACAACCCGGTTGACCTCGCCATGAAGGCTAATCCCTGCCTGCGAAACGAAGAACACAAGCAAGAACTCGAAAGAAGCAGCTCTCAAAGGAAGTGACACTACAGATGTATGATTAAGATCAAAAGTTGGGGTTCTACAAACCGATAACGGCGAAACTGTTCTCGACAGATTAATCTAAGTAAAACCCAAACCCTAATGTGGCAGCGGCTACTGATTATATGAGGGTTGGGGCATGCATAACCCCCTAACCACGTCCATAATGGACCCCAACATGATACACGGGCCAACAGCCCAAAAGATGGCGGCGCAGCACCCTGACAGATTTTGGACGTCAACTTGTTTCGACCATTGCCGATAACTCGGAAGGAATTTTGAGGTGGGACCAGTTCCACTGGAAAGCTTATCTCCTTAGCTTTCGAAGCATATGTAGAACGTCAAAAACCGAGCCCGTATGCGACCTGGGCGACGAATTTAGTGTGGGCTGCTCCTGGACTCCGAGGCGGACTCGAACTTGAGTTTCTTTGGGCCTCCACCTTGGGGACTCGAATCGGATTAGCCTTGGGCCTTCTTCTTGACTTGGAAAACCTTGTTGGTCTCCTTCTTCTCCACCACATGCACCCCTCATGGACATATGTATGGGTGTCATGTCCTCATCAATACTCCATATCAACTACAACTCTGTGGGACCCATTTTTTATTTTTTTACTCTCCTCTCTCCTTCTTCCCTCTCTCTCTCGATCTCTCCCCCTCCTCCTCTCTCTCCCCCTCGTCGCCCCCGCCTCCTGTCTCTCTCCCCCTCGCCGCTTGCCACCGCAGCCCTCCGCCTATATGGCTCCTCCTCACCGCAGGTGGCCACCCGCGCTGCCCCCTCCCTGCTCGCGCCTCCCCTCTTCTCCCTCTCCTCCTCTAGTGGTGGGGCACCTCGCCTCCGCGGCCCACCTCCCCTCCGCCTCCCTTCGCCCCTCCCCGCCGCCTCCCCTGCCACCACTCCCACAGCACGCAACCTCCAGCAGGCCACCATCCCGGCTCCCTCGTGTAGCACCCAAAACTAGCCTATTTAAAATTTTAGTAATTTATTGGCTTTTATTTTTAATTGTTCATAATTAATATAGGTTAATTGAGTTATTTATGAATATTAAAATCAAATATAAGTTGTAGAAATATTTTTGTTACATTCATGTTGCTGCATTTATTTTTGTATTGCTTGTGATTCAAACGGGATTTTAAATTTATTTAAGTTCAAATTTGAATCACCTTGTTTGGAGCTCTAGAAAAGTTGCAAAGCCCAGAGTTCACTTATGCCCCTCCATCTTTTTCCCCGGCCCGCATCCCCTCCCTATACTTCTCTCCCGAGCGCAACCCTGCCCCCTCTCCCTTTTCCCCAAGCCGGCCCAGCAGCTCCCTCCTCCCCTCCGCTCGGCCCAAGCGCACCCGCGGCCCAGCCACCCCCTCCCCCTCTCCCTCCCACTGGCAGCCCGGGCCCGCGCGTCAGCTCCTTCTCCCACCTCCCGCCCGAGCGCCTTCCTCCCCGGCGCAAATTGCTCCGCCCCGTCCGGACGCCTAGGCCACCTCCACGCGCCCCCGGACCCACCCCGCGCCTTCCTGGAAGTTTCCCCGCCGTCCCCTTCCTTTCGCGCCGCGCCCCCTCTGTTGGAAAGAGCTCCCCACATGGGAAGCTTGATCCGGCCGCCGCCGCCGGTTTCCTTGGCATGCAGGCCAATGTGGCCACCCCGGGGCTATTTAAGCAGCCCCTCCGCACCACCTAAAACCCCACCAAGCCCTTCCCGAGCTCTCAAGCGCCAGTGCTCCTCTCCACGCCAAGCGCCACAGCCGTCTCCTCGGAGCTCCGCCGCCGCCCGTCGATCCGCGACAAGGGGCGAGCTTCCTCCAATTGGACTGCAGGACAAGCATCACGCTGTGGTAAGCTTCCTCCCAAGCTACTTCCCGCGCTCTCCCTCGCCCGTAGCGCCCCTTCCACCTCGCCGGAGCTCCGCCCCGTTGGCCGACCGACGTGCGCTACTCCACTGCCTCCCCCCTCAACTTGAACCCATCCATCGAACTCTCCGCTTCGCCCCGGTCCTATAGCACCAATCCGCGCCCGATTTGGTGACCCCTAGCACCCGATTGCCTCGCTCCGGCGAGACCTGCACCGCGGCCCCTCCCCCAACTCGTCCCAGCCGCCCGATGCGGATCGGACGGGCGACAGAGCCCCAGGCGCCCGGTCAAACCGGAGCATACCGGTCAGCGAGGAGCAGATAAGCAAAAGTGCCCCTGACCTTCCCGCAACTCAACCCGCGGTCCACCGCAGTAGTAGATTATTTACTAATGGGTCCTAATTTAATCAATTTAGCCCCTGAGCTTTTGAAATTTTTTGCGTGCCATCGTGACTAGTCACTTTTGTGTGTTAGCCCCCGAGTCTATAGCATAATTACCTGTAGGCCCCTGATTTTTCACAAATAAGTCCCTGGAACATTTAAAACCATGCCAGCAAGTCCGTGCAACCTAAAAACACCATAACTTTTCCGTTTTAGCTCCGATTAGTGTGATTTTCGCGCTCATGTTGTCACACCCCAAAATTTTTGGATTTTGGGATGTGAAATTATAGCATAATTAATACAATGACTTTCTCAATTTTCTAAAATTTTCCAACCTCTAAATAATTAATAGGGAATTTAGTATAGGAAATTTTATTTTCTGAGTTAAATTAAAACAACATAGGTTTAATATTGAGTGCTTTGCATTCATGCCGATTGCATTTAGTGCTTTTATGTGTGTAAAGTTTTCAAAAACACGTTTAGAAGTCTAGTGGGAATTTTCCAAAGTTTTCTCGCATTTATTCCTATTTTCCTTAGAGCAAATTCCAATTTTTGGAGTAGGCTAAAATCCATTTCGTGAGGTTCAAATATTTTATTTGGGTATCTCATGTCCAACTCTATCTCTGGAATTTTTCCTAGGATTTTTAGAATTTTTAGAATATTTTTCATGGTTTTAATATCAATTCTGGACTTATCTGGAATTATTTTATAACCAGAAAAATAATTATTCTGAAAATTAAAATCACCCTAAATCTTAGTGGACCAGCCTTGGTCCAAAGTTTATCCAATTTTAGGCCAAATCCATCCCAGCACATGCGCATTGGAATGAGGCAACCCACCTTTAGTCCCTTATTGCTAATGAACCTTGAAGTGAGAGGTTTTCTCCCTATATATACGAACCACCTCTCCTCTGGAAAAGGCACACCATCGAATCCTTTACAAAGAGGCCCCTTTGTTTAGGATTCCCTAAGGTAGTCTTCTTCCACCATATCTTCCACTACTGCCCATTCTTCGTCTCGTCGTTGCGCCGAGCCTTCCGTCGTTTTTGGCCTCAAAATTTTCAGTAAGTCCCTCGGCGAATCTTGTAATTTTCTACCATATTCGTTTAGTCTACACTCTTTCGTAGAAAAGATCCTGCTAGTTTTAAGCACTGAAAATCTTGTTTAGTCCATAGTTTCCAACGTTTTCTAAAATTCGACTAGATTCGTGAGCTACTCACTGTTTTGACCATAACTTTTGATCCGCTTAGCCAAATCTAGCAAATAAATACATTTTGGATATCTACAGAAAATTTCCTACAACTTTCATTAAAGACGTCAGGTAAAATATGCCTATAACTAAGTCTAAAATATTTAAACATATTCCTGCACACTTTGACTGAAGTGCTTCAAAAATTTTCTTATTCGTTTGAACTCAAGTTTTACCTCGGTTTTACAAATTCAAATATAATTATTTGAAATAACCATTACATATGATTTTGTTTAACTAAAATCAATCAAGCATATATTCGTATTGTTTTATAACCAAAATCCTTCGGATAGCAATAAGTCGCAGCGGAGATTTTCACCCTCAAAAACAGATTCTGAATGGTGCACTAAATCATGTGTCGTTTCTAGACCGTAGCTCCTAAAATCGTGATATTTTGCCAAAAGATAGATTATCAAATTATGAAGCTAAACCAATTGGAATCACGTTAATCGGATGTTTAGAACTCGAGATATAAAATAAACAAGCAGACTATGTCAGATGGTGACGAGAATTGATCAAGTCATAACTTTCTCGTTCTAGCTCCGATTAGAGTGATTCTTGCGCTCACGTGACCATAGAATCGAGCCCTTCCGCTTAGCACACTCTTTTAAGGATTTTATTTTTATTGGTGTGCTGTTCTTAGTTGTATATTATTTGTTCGCTTGTTTAGCTACATGTTGTGCTCGTGTCGTTGATTGCTGCAAGTAGAGGAGTGCCATCAAGAGATTTCAAGGACAAGAGTTTGAAGATCAAGATCCAAAGACTATAAGTGATTATACTGGATTTGAGGCAAGTTATAGCACGGACAATCCTTGCTACCTAAACCCACTTTTTACATACATTCACTTTCATATGCATGTGTCTAATTTGATGTCCTATTAAGGTTGTACCTAGTTTGTTTACTCCTATCCTTTGATTACCTGGGATTTATGCATATGGGTAGAATCTTTTACTATGCGCAGCTACTATCACTGGTATTTAATTGTTAATCTTGACTTAATGGTTCACTATAACATTTATGATAAAACATGCTTTTTAGCAACTTGGTTTAGTGAGCTAGAGCATGTGCTGTGTGCTTTGCTCTAGTGTCTCTCCGTAAGGTCCGGTTCTTAAAGCAGCAACCCAGGAGCCGGTCGCCACCGCTAGAACTATTATGGCTCTAGTCTTGGTCGAGTAACTTGCACGTCTCTAGCTTGCCAGTGGTTACCGACGGGCCGACGGCATTGTGGGAGGCAAGGTACGGGGTGTTTCCGGATTCCACCGAGGGCGGGTGATCCGTTGGCTATGTCTCGTCAGGCACAGTCCCATGTTGGGAGTCTCTGTGATGGGGAACTCCACACGTTGCGCATGGATGGGTGTGATGCTCGCGCTCTGGACGCCATTGACCCCCCTATGGTGTGACTCCGTAGGCGTACGTCGATCTCGGTGCCTATGGTCTCACCGCCTTGTATTACCGCAGCGGCCACTGTCTTGTTAGGGTGTCTTGTGAAAAAACCTCGTAGCGTCCCTATGCAATCACACCTCGGAAGTGTTGATGTGCGTGGTTGGGTGCAAAGTTCCTTTGAACTTTTACGCGACTGGTGGGTAAAGGGCGAAACCTCTGCAGAGTGTAAAATCTATCATGATAGCCTTGCTCAAGGTCAATATTGGCCTGGATCCTTTTTGATTAGAAGATGATGATTATTTATGATTATTGTCACTTATACTTATTAATTGGGTTACAACCGGGTTTCATTCACTTGTAGTAATCTGTTAAATGTTAAAATGAACCAACTAAAAATGCTAATGCAGTTAAGCCGTGTCTAGCCTACTTTGAGCCTTCATGTACCCGTGTTATACTTGCTAAGTAAATATTTTACTTACACTTGCCATTATTCAACAAAATTCTGGATGGGTAACAGATGGATTAGTGATTGAGACAGCTATTGAGTTTCCTGAGGATTTTCCATTACTTCTGAGCTGTGGTCAACCAGTCGGTGTCCCTGTGGACTTGAGGCTCTACCCGTCGAGAGAATTAGACTTCCGCTGTGTTTTATTTAGGTAAACTCTGATATAAACTATTTTATTCGAGCATGTGTACTCTGATTTCGATATTTGTAAGTTGTATGTGTTCTGTGGACATCCTAGGCATACATATGGCAGCATTCGGGTTTCTGTGTAAATCCGGGTGTGACACATGTGTTCGTAGTGAAGCGTAGAATATTTCTAGAGCTTTGTTTGTACTGTTTCTACTGTTTGGTGTACTGTTCTAATAGATTATTATTTGTTTGCATGTATTGGCTTGCGTGGATGTTTGTGTGGTGATTCGTGTCCAGTCGGTGAGCCTTTCGCGTTAGACTTCGAGTACAAGGAGGACTTCTAGGGATAGGACTCACGGCAGCAGCAGCCGCCTTTTGAGGAAGGAAAGTTATAGCACGGACAATCCTTGCTACCTACCCACTTGTATTAAATTATTTCATAAATGCATGTGTCTAATTTGATGTAACTTTAAGGTTGTACCTAGATTGATTATCCTATCCTTGTTTACCTTGGGTTTATGCATATGGGTAGATCTTTGCTATGCGCAGCTACTATCATAATTATTTAATTGTTAAACTTGACTTAATGGTTCACTTTAACGTTAATGATAAAACTTGCTTTTTAGCAACTTGGTTTAGGGAACTAGAGCATGTGCTTCGTGCTTTGTTCTAGTGTCCCTCCATAAGGTCCGGTTCTTAAAGCGGCAACCAGGAGCCTGTCGCCACTGCTAGAACTATTATGGCTCTGGTCTTGGCCAAGTAGCTTGTATGTCTCTAGCTTGTCAGTGGTTACCGGAGTGGCCGACGGCGTTATGGGAAACATGGGTGAGAATATGTCTTGATCCACCGAGGACGGGTGATCCGTCGGCTATGCCACCATGAGGCACAGTCCCGTGATGGGAGTCCCTGCGATGGGGAACTCCACACGTTGCGCATTGTTGGGTGTGATACCCGCACTCTGGACGCAATTGACCCCCCTATGGTGCGACTCCGTAGGCGTGCGTCAATCTCGGTGCTTGGGCCATGCTGCCTGTGCTGTACCATAATCGACCATTGTCTTGTTAGGGTGTCTTGTGGAAAACCTCGTAGGCGTCCCTATGCGGTCACACCTCGGTAGTGTGATTTGTGAGGTCCGATCCACCTCCGCGTGGTTGGGTTTAAAGTTCGTTTGAGATTTTACGTGACTGGTGGGTAAAAGGCGAAACCTCTGCAGAGTGTAAAATCTATCATGGTAGCCTTGCTTAGGGTCACGAGTGGTCTGGATCCTTTTTTATTAGAATATGATATTTATTTATGTTTAATGTCACTTATACTTTATTAATTGGGCTGCAACTAGGTTTTATCCACTTGTAGTAATTTGGTTAATGTTAAAATAAACCAACTAAAAGTGCTAATGCAGTTAAGCCGTGTCTAGCCCTATTTTAAGCCTTCATATACCCATGCTACACTTGCTAAGTAATTGTTTACTTACACTTGTCATTTATTCAATAAAATCCTAGACGGGTAAACAGATTGGGCTGGGCATGAGTCTGCTGCTGAGTTTCCAGAAGATTTTGCATACTACTGAGTTGTGATCTCCCAGTCAGAGTCCCCGTGGATTGTGCTCCATTAGTTTGAGAGTTATTAGTCTTCCGCTGTATTTGGTTAGTTTATTTATGATGCACTCTGATGTAAAACTTTATTTAATCAAGAATTTATTCAAGCATATGTTCTCTGTTTATCATATTTGTTCGCTATATGTGTACTTTGACTTCCTGGCACACATATGGCCACATTCGAGTTTTTGTGAAAATCCGGGTGTGACAGATTGGTATCAGAGCCATGCTGACTGTAGGATCGCAGCCTAGTTAGAACGGTTGATTAAACCTTAGGAGACCACCATGAATATGTGTTATATGTCGTCTAGTTTCACTTTTTCAAAAACCCAAATCCAGTCGAGTCTTGTGTGCGTCATGACTTTAGGTGCTTGAAATGATTGTCATTGTGCCTATGCTTGATTTGGATTTTTGTAATGATTATGATGGGCGTAGACGCAAGTCTACCACCATCTAGATGCAGGACTAAGGTTTAAGGACTTTAGTGATTACATAGAGGTGAGTATTCATTTCTCTTGATCTTTTTCCTATCAAGTCCCCCATCATAACCAGTTAGTAATCCTCTGAGGTCACCAACTGAATTTTTTATGAAACTTATTTACTGATGATAGATGGTGAACACAAGGAGCAACACCGGTGCCAGCAGACTGCCGCCACCACCTCCCATCATTGAGCAGATGATGCTCACGCAGACCCAGCTGATGCAGCAGATGGCTCAGACGATGGCAATGATGCAGCAGAACTAGCAGAATCTGCCACCGCAGCACAACATGCCGCCCTATGACAAGAGGGTTGAATTCCTGAAGGGACGTCCTCCTACCTTCACCAAGGTCACCGACCCCCTGCAGGCTGATGATTGGCTCAAGGCGGTGGAGAGATAGCTCAACATCGCGCAGTGCAACGACCGGGAGAAGGTATTGTACGCCGGAGGACAGCTCCAAGGACCCTCGTTGGACTGGTGGGACTCGTACTAGTACGCTCACATTGACCGTACTCAGATCACCTGGCAGGAGTACCGTAGCAGCTTGCGCTCCCACCACGTGCCAGAAGCCCTGATGATCTTGAAGAAGAAGGAGTTCCTGGCCCTGAAGCAGGAAGGGATGAGTGTCACTGCTTAGCGTGACAAGTTCATCGAGCTGGCCTGCTATGCTCCGGAGGACGTGGACATTGATAAGAAGCAGTCCAGGTTCTGTGACAGATTGCAGGATGCACTGTAGTACCAGCTGATGTGCACCAGGTTCCCCAACTTCCAGGAACTGGTGGACGGCGCTTTGATGCTGGAACACAAGCGCCGTGAGATGGAAGAGAAGAAGAGGAAGTTCCAGGGCCAGCAGATCGTTGGCGGTCGTTACAACCCAACTTCGACCACCAATACTCGGGAATAAAAGAGGCTTTATGTAACATTCCATGTACTTAGGTTTTAGTTCTAATAAAGTTCCACGAGTTTTGATGAGTGTTGCTTATGCAAGTACAATATCTACAAATACGTGCTATAGGGGTCAGAAATGACCAATTCGGCCGAACGACACGTTCGGTCGGTTACCCCCCTTAGCCGTACAGGCCAGCGGGAGCCGTCCACATCAACCAAACGACAACACACGACACGTGGACAACCGCCAACACATCCCGAAGCACCGACACGTCATCCTGGGCCGAATCAACTCAAACCCAAGCACCAGAGGCCAGCCTAAGGGGTCCAGGACCAAGAGGCGGTGCACGGGGGGCGTTCTGGGCTGAAAGCCCAGTTCGGCCGAACCCACCAGTTCGGCCGAACCGCCCCCAATGCACCAACCGCCTCCAGGAGTGCATCCATGCCGTCCAGAGCCAAGGCGGTGGATCCAGGGGTTCGGCCGAACCGACCTGTTCGGCCGAACCCGGTCTCTTCGCCCGAATCAACAGGGAATATCCCCTGGATCCCTTGGCGGTTACTCTACTCCAAACCGCCTTAGGACACCTATATAAGCAGTGGCATACACCTTGTATCAAACAAAACACAATAGTAGAGTGGGCGTTGCCATGTTCCACCACTTGTATCAGTAGAATAGGGAGAGAGGAGAGGTGAGCGTCCCGGAGAGGAGCCGGAGTGTCGGCCCCTCTTCCCACTGTACCTCTACGGATGCGGCTCTGCTTCAAGTGACATCCGGGTCATGTCTGGTAACTCTGGTATCTCTTTCTGATTAATTGAGCATTCAGTTCTTACATCTATATACTTGTCTCGTTCTTCGTTCAATGCTTAGTTGATTGGTATAACTGTACACTGGTTGCTTAGCTTGGGTGCTTATCTTGCTATAGGAGATAAGTAGTTATTGACTAGTGTAGGAGTGGTTCCTAGACTTGCCAGTAACCTTAGTTTCTGCCCGTCGCAATGGAGGTGGTAGCCGTAAGGTGGTGACAGCCCTTTCGGTCTTCGTAGTCCATCACGTTAGTTCCGGTGTCCTAGGACCCAAGGTTCAGGGTAACCGGCACCCCTTCTCATCCATTTCTGTGTGTCGGAGGCTCTGTAGTCCTGAAGCAAGTATCTATCTGTATCTTCTGCTCTACTCAGTCAATCGGTAGAATACCCTTACCAGACCTGTACCCTCTCTACCCTCCTACCTCTTCTCTTCTCTCCTTGTTGTCGTCATCCACCTCATCCATTTCATTCATCCACTCCATCTACCTAGGACAACTTAGTTTAGGATTAGTACACTTCTCGTTCCCCGTGGAAATCGATACCGTGGAATACTCCCGGGTGAAAGCTACATCGGTATCCGTCCGCTTGCGGATTTATCTGTAGGCCATAAGGAGTGCCAACAAGCTTTCTGGCACCGTTGCCGGGGAACGGTAGCTGTTCTGATTCCGAACCCAAGTTGTCCGTGTATCCCACCATCATCCATCATATGGATTCCACTCTCACCTTACGCCAACACTCGGCTCCAAAGGGCGATTATTTGGAGCCACCACCATCATCACATCCCATATCCACACCCGGCTATGAGCTACGTCCCGGCTTCATAGCCATGGTTTGTGAGCGATCGTTCTCAGGAACGAAGGCCGAGAGTCCAGACGCGCATTTGAGCGAGTTTGAGCAACTCTGCTCGTTCCTGACCATTGCGGGCATGACACAAGAGACACTCAAATGGAAGCTATTCCCGTTCTCATTAACGGGAGGAGCAAAGAAATGGTACTCTCTGGCTGTCGATACTATGGAAGGGAGTTGGGAAACTCTCAGAGAGAAATTCTGCCTAAATTTCTTCCCAATTTCCAAGGTAGCCAGCCTCCGAATCGAAGTTCTTACCTTTAAGCAATTAGAGGGAGAGTCGTTAGGAGCTGTCTGGGCTCGTTTCAAGCAAATCTTGGCATCCGGACCAGACCTAGGCCTATCTGAACCTATCATTCTCCAACATTTCAGCCTTGGCCTCTGTCCCGTAGCCACCGCTTTCTTGGACTCTGCTTCAAAAGGGTCGTTTTTCATTTGACTCCCAGTGAAGCGAGGAAAGTCCTGGAGCGTAACCTGGACGACACTCCCTACACTGGAGTCTATGACGAACTCCCCGATGAAGAAGAGAAGCAGCCTAAACCTAAAGAGCTAGTACAGTCCCAATCCAAACCAATTAGCTCTTCCATTCCATCAGAACCCGATGCTCATTTCGAACCACAACCATATTCTAGCCTGGATTATTATCATCCACTCTACACCACTCCCTTCGATTTTGATGACGATCTATTCGATAACGTAGGGAGTGCAACAAGTTTCCCATTGGAACAATGTGTAGAACAATGGCCATCTCTCTGCCATCAAGAGTCGGGAATGGCTAGACGAGGCGGACGCCTCGACCGAGGTAGTTAAAATGCCCAAGAGAATCCGAACAATCTTTTGTGAAGTTATGGGCATAGACAAAGAAATCGGGTATGACCCGAGCCTCGGAATCAACATAATCTCTAGCTCCTTGGTGCGAGCCCAACTTCCCGATGAACCATGGTCATCATCTCAGAAACATCTAAGGTTCATATCAGGAAGGGTCCTCGACTGTTTAGGCATCTTGCGGGTCATACCCGTTAAGTTTAACGACCCTGAATTTTTCCTGGATTTCCATATCTTTGACCTACCTGAAAATTCCACTTATTCCATCTTTATTGGTAGGCCAATCATGAAAATCCTAGAAAATTCACCAATAATCCAGCTAGAGCTTAGGATCGCAGAAGAACTCGTCCCAGTCTCTTGTTTCTACTCCTTGAACACACCTATAGAGGCAGATCCCGATCCTGATTCTAAAGAGGAGGTCATGTCAACATCCTTGATAGACTTAGAGCAACCTTTCCTAGAAGAAGATACCCAATTCCTTATGGAGGAAGAAGACATTCATCCTCCAATCGAGCCTAAGCCTCTTCCCTCTGGATTGAAGTGTGCTCCCTTCTTTAAGGACAAACAAACTCCAGTGACCATCAGTGACAAAGCCCCTGGAACCCAACAGACTTTCACTGTCCTGGAGGAAGATCGATCAGTCAATGGATATTTGGCCCAAGATTTCAATGGGATTACTCCTAACCTTCATACTCATCATATCCCTATCTCATCTTATCCTGGGGTCATAAGGCAATTGTCACGGAGATTCGTCTTTGATCAGGGAAAGACTAGAATCAAAGCCTGGAGCCATCATCTTCCCTTGTCATACCCTCTAATACGACCCTATGCCTACACCTCCTACGAGTAAAGGGGATTCGTAGTTCCTTTGGCCACACCGGGCTTTATAGGTGTTTCATCGAAAATTTCTCTCTTATAGCCCGGTCATTGACCACTCTCTTAGCCAAAGAACCCCTCTCGTCTCTAATCAAGAGTGCTATGCTTCCTTTCAAACCCTTAAGAAAGCACTCAGCTTCGCTCCCATCATCCAGCCTCCTGACTGGAGCATCTCGCTAGAAATCATGTGTGATGCGAGCGATTTTGCCGTAAGAGATGTTGTGGGCCAAACCAAGGACAAGAAGCATTATGCTCACTGGCCCTAGCTCAACTACGCAACCACGGAAAAGGAACTCTTAGCAACTATGTTTGTTATAGACAAATTCCGGTCCTACCAAGTTAGGGCAAAGGTCATAGTCTATTCCGACCATACTGCTCTGAAGTATCTTTTGACCAAAAAGGATGCGAAACCAAGACACACGCTCCTTGAGATCACAACACTAGAGCCGTGGTACGCCACCATGGTTGACTTCATGGTGCAAGGGTACGTCCCATCAGGTGGAAATTGGAAAAGATTGGTTTATGAGAGCATACATCACCTATGGGATAACCCGTATCTCTTCTGGATACAAGATGGACTCAGACGATGCATACCTGCACCTGAGGCACATAAAAACCTGGGAGAGATATCATGCAGCACCTTATGAAGGTCTCTATAGAGCGTTCAAAACAAAGGTCTGGCAATGCTAAGAAATTTAGCAAGAGATGCCCACACTGCCAGAAACACGGGAAAGAGACGCAAAGCCACTCACCAGTAATTTTCAGTAGAAATCTTTGATGTAAGGGGAGTAGACCCCATGGGTCCTTTCCCTAACTCAGAGAACTACGAGTTTATTCTGGTAGCCGTAGATCCCTATCGATAAGCAGCCACTGGGCACGCTAAGCAAATGTCCCATAAAAACATCTTTCCTCGCTTTGGCGTCCTGGGCTAGTCATAGGGGCTCCCATCTCATTGACTTCATCTCCCGAAAATATCTAAGCTTGGGGGAGCCGCATTTTATAGCCACACCTTAACACCCCCAAGCTAGTGGTCAAGCTGAAGATCAAGAACACTCTGTAAAGACCGTCAATGAGATGGGTAGGCACTAGAGAGATAGACTCACTGAAGCACTTTGGGCAAACTAGACCACTCTAGTTTGGGCAAATTAGGACAATTCGGCCAAACCATGTTGGTTCGACCGAAGGATCCATCTTTTGTCCCTTTGTAACACCCTAAAAATGCCTATTTTAAAATTTAGTAATTAAATTTGCTTTTATTTAATTTAATGCTCATATTTATTTAAGGAAAATAAATTATTTCTAAGAAAATAAAATTAAATATAAGGTTAGAAACATTTTTGTTGCATTCATGCTGCCTGCGTTGTGTTTTGTTTGTGTGCGGTTCAATTGGAATTTAAATTCTATTTAAATTCGAATTTGAATCGTTTTGTTTGGAGCTCTAGAAAAGTTGTAGCAGCCCGAGTCCGTTTTCCCTCCCTGAACTTCTCTCCCCGGCCGAGCTTGCCCCTCTTTCTTTTCTTCTGCGCAGCAGCCCACCTCCCTGCTTTCCCGCTTTCGGCCCGCCTTCGGCCTGCTCCGCTTCCCCGCCGGCCTGCCTCCCCTCCCGCTCCCGCGCCAGCCCGCCTCGCCCGCCAGCGGCCCAACGCGGCCCAGCAGCGCGGCCTGCAGCACAGCCGCACCCCCTGCCGCTTCCGCGCGGGACCCACCCGTCAGGGTCATCCCCAACCTCGCGACGGAATCCGTCACGGCCACGAGCTCTAGTCCGGCACGGCCACGACACGCACGCCGAGGCCCACCTGAGCCGCCCTCAACCGCTCTATTTAAGTCACCGCCTCCTAACCCCCACCTCAATCCACGCCTAACCCTAGCGCCGCCGTCCGCGTTTCGAGCTCGGAGCCGCTGTCGTCAATCCACCGCGTCGTCGCCGCTCCTCCGCCGCCGACCCTTCCAGGAGCTTCGTGAGAAGGTAACGAACAATCCCGGCCGCTCTTTACTCTCTCTCCCCCTCTGTCGCGTGCTCGCCGAGTTCGCCGGAGTCCACCGCCGCCGCTCGTCGTCGCGCGCCGCTGCCGCCGCATCCCCGCCGCCTAGAGCACCTCGGCTGAGTTCGCCGAGCCGCACCGCGTCCGTAGGTGCAACCCGCACAACCTCCCGTGCCCCGTAGCGCGTTTTCGCCTCTTCGCCGGCGATGCGCCGCCGCAGCCGCCCCAGCGCCGCCGTCGACACCCCCTTCCCTGGATCTAATCCCAGCCGCCCGATCTGTTTTCCACGGTCCGGATCAAGTCAACCACCCGAGTCAACCGAGGCTATACCGGTCAACCATGGCCTTTTTGCAAAAGAGCCCCTCCACTATTTCAAAATCAACCCGCGGTCCAGATCTATTCAAAAGTAATTAGAATTAGGTCCAGAATTTTATGGAAAATCCCCTGTCTTATTTAAAAATAGCACCTGAGGTCCTGTCTTGGTTAATTTGCAAATAAACCCTCCTATTTTAATATAAATTATGTTTTAGCCCCTGAGTTTTTACAAATAAGCCCCTGGAACTTTTAAAACTTTGCCAGCAAGCCCCTGAACCGTAGAAACGCCATAACTTCTTCGTTTTAGCTCCGATTTGGGTGATTTTCGCGCTCACGTGTTCGTAGCGAAGCGTAGATTAGGTTTTCAGCCTTCTTTGCTTCTGTTGCTACTGTTTGGTGTACTGTTCTAATAGATTAATATTGTTTGCATGTACTGGCTTGTGTGGATGCTTGTGTGTTGATGTATGAGTCCAGTCGGTGAGCCGTACGCGCTTGAGTTCGAGGGTTACGAGGAGCAGGACCAGCAGCAGCAGCAGCATCAGCAGTTTGAGGAAGGCAAGAATAGCACGGACAATCCTTGCTACCTAAACACACCTTTACACTACTTACTGCATATGCATGTGTCTAAATTGTTACCCTTTTTAAGGTTGTACCTAGCTTTGTTTATCCTATACCTTGATTACCTTGGGTTATTGCATTTGGGTAGAACTTTGCTAGGCACAGCTACTGTCACCTTTGTTTAACTGTTAATCTTGACTTAATGGTTCACTTCAATGTTAATGGTAAAACTTGCTTTTTAGCAACATGGATCAGGGAGCTAGGGCGTACGCTTCATGCTTGGCCCTAGTGTCTCTCCGTAAGGACTGGTTCTTAAAGCGGCAACCCAGGAACCTGTCGCCACCGCTGGAACTATAATGGCTCTGGTCTTGGACAAGTAGCATGTACGGCTCTAGCTTGACAGTAGTTACCGATGGGCCGAAGGCGTTATGGGAAGCATGGGTGAGAGTATGGTTTGATCCACCGAGGACGGAGTATCCGTCGGCTATGTCCCCGTGAGGCATAGTCCCGTGTTGGGAGCCACCGTATGGCGGGGGTTCCACACGTTGCGCTATTTATTTTATTGTTGATATTCATTACCGCGCTTGGACGCCATTGACCCCCTCGTGTCGCTACATGAGCGTCAGTCAATCTCGGTGCCTTGGGTCATGCTGCCTAGGTTGTACCATAACGGCTACTGTTTAGTTAGGGTGTCTTGTGAAAAGCCTCGTAGCGTCCCTATGCAGTCACACCTCGGAAGTGTTGATGTGCGTGGTTGGGTGCAAAGTTCCTTTGAACTTTTACGCGACTAGTGGGTAAAGGGCGAAACCTCTGCAGAGTGTATAATCTATCTTGATAGCCTTGCTCAGGGTCACGAGCGGCCTGGATGCTTTTTGATTAGAAGTTGATGTTTATTATTGTTTAATGTTCACTTCTACTTTAATAATTGGGTTACAATTGGGATTCATGTGAATGTAGTGTTTATGATGATGTTAAAATGAAACAACTAAAATTGCTAATGTAGTACAGCCGTGTCAAGCCTTTCTTTTAAGCCTTCATTATCCGTGTTGTACTTGCTAAGTAAGGCATTTACTTACACTTGCTATTCAACAAAATCCCGGATGGGTAACAGATGGATTAGATGGTACTGCTGCTGTTGAATTTTCTGAGGATCTGCCATTCTACTAGCTGTGCTCAACCAGGCGGTGTCCCCGTGGGTTATCGTTATCGGCTTCGTTTTCATTTCGAGAGAATTAATAATGAGACTTCCGCTGTTTTATTCAATTTATTTGAGTCAAACTCTGATGTAAAACCATTTATTTTATTCGAGCACTGTATTCTGTTATCATATTTGTTCGCTATGTCTGTAATGACTTCCTGGGAACACATATGGCCGCATTTCGGGTTTCTGTGTAAATCCGGGTGTGACACCCTTGAGCATTCTTTTGGACCCTTGATCCTATCTCTATCCCATCTTGTCTCGAAGTCGCTAGGAAAATGTTGGGAAAGCTGCTTGTCGATCTCAAGTCAGAAACCATCCTCCATCACTTTCCCCAACACGACCAAGTGTTCACATTTCCTAGCCGCCATGACCACCCAATCCTTGTCCAAAGACCTTTCCTCACCCAAGGGCGCCCTCTCCATAAGTATGACAAGTCCACTAACGAAGAAAGCCATGGAGGAGGGAGAAGAGTAAAAGTCGTGTGGTTGTATCTTTTAGAGCACCATTAGTTTCAATTTATTTCCCAATTCAATTTCCCTTTGCTCAAATCATTGTTTAGGAGGTGCTCTAATTATTTCCCTTCCAACACATTTTGTTTCCAACCTTAGCTTGATGAATAAATAAAATCAGAGTTGAATGCAGAAAGAATAAAATTGTCGCTCCGGTTGGTGCATTTGAGCTAACCGGAGATTGCCATGTTTAACGAAAAGATACATGAGTACAGGCATGGCACAGTGGAGGAGCAAGACGAGAACGAGCAGGCCGACCAGCTGACTCAGTACCTTTCAAGGATTGAATCCCTACCAGTGAAGAGTCCAAGCTTGGGGGAGGACCCCCATCAGGTATGTTCCGAATTACTCAGCACTTTGGTCATTCAATTGAAAATACCAATTAACTCCCAACCATGTATGGAATGAAACATATGCCTCTCACTTTGGAAATGATGAATAGTTGCTCTGTCACTAATTTTGCTAGTACTTTGTTGCAACTAGTTGCTTGACTATGCTTGAGTTATTTGGCATGAGTAGAAATGAACCTGAAAACCTTGTGGGAGCATATGCCTTATTCCAAGTCTCGGTTGTTGTGGGGATTGATATAGTGAGACTTCGGTTGAATTCTATTTCGGCTCTTAGTATGGTGAAAATCTCGGATGTTTATGTTTTCAAAAATAAAACAAAGTTCCTCATTGGTCAAAAATTCCTACCAGAGCCATATGATAGGATTAGTTCTAAACTTTCTACCATATGCTGCTTGTCATCTTAGTGAGCCTTGTCAAATTGTTGTAACCTTTGAGGGATCTTTCATGCTTTCAAGATCGAGATTCACAAACACTGCACCTCTCACTTGCAATTCCTACACTGAGAGTTAGCAAAACCATGCCATCATCCATTCCACAAAAATAAACTTCATGTTCTCTGATTCCCTCTCCAAATATCTTTGAAGTAGAGGTATGGACTATGCAAAAAGAAAAAGAAAAGCATGATAAGTGGCATGGCAAAAATATGAGAAAAAGAAAAGCATGCCAAAAAGGCATGGCAAAAAAAGGGAATAAAAGATAGCCCATGCTCTCAAAAAATAAATAAAGGAGAGGAAGAATCATTCCATGAAGTTCCACCAAATTCCACTCCACATATTTCACACACTTGCACTTCTCGATCTAAGAGTGTGATTTGATTCTCCTAAGGTCCGGTCTTTGACTTAGCAAAATATAAGATGCTTGTATGCCTTCATCCTTTGTCCCTGAGCCACACAAAAAGCCAAATTAGATGTTAGGATAAAAAGAAGGCAAAGCCTTTGGTGAGGATTCAAATACACTTGAGCGATTGAGTGAACCAATGAGGAACAACTTATCTTTTCACAAAAGGGGTGAAAACTCCGAGATAGGATCCTGAAAAGAGTAGAGTGGAATAAAACTAAGTTAAACTTTTCATCCTTTCAACCGCCTAAGATAAGGAGTTTGCTATAAGCCCCATAGGTAAAATGGTGAATTAATACTTTGCTAAGTGATTCAAGTAAAATTTGAGTACTAGTTGTTTATAAAGTTACCTGCAAGAGAAATGACATTATAGCAACTCCTGATCCACCGAGCCTAAGTTTTTATCTTTGCTCGAGGACGAGCAAAGAGCTAAGCTTGGGGGAGCTTGTTGGCGGTCGTTACAACCCAACTTCGACCACCAATACTCGGGAATAAAAGAGGCTTTATGTAACATTCCATGTACTTAGGTTTTAGTTCTAATAAAGTTCCACGAGTGTTGGTGAGTGTTGCTTATGCAGGTACAATATCTACAAATACGTGCTATAGGGGTCAGAAATGACCAATTCGGCCGAACGACACATTCGGCCGGTTACCCCCCTTAGCCGTACAGGCCAGCGGGAGCCGTCCACGTCAACCAAACGACAACACACGACACGTGGACGACCGCCAACACATCCCGGAGCACCGACATGTCATCTTGGGCCGAATCAACTCAAACCCAAGCACCAGAGGCCAGCCCAAGGGGTCCAGGAGCAAGAGGCGGTGCACGGGGGGGGGGGGGGGGGCGTTCTGGGCTGAAAGCCCAGTTCGGCCGAACCGCCCCCAATGCACCAACCGCCTCCAGGAGTGCATCTATGCCGTCCAGAGCCAAGGCGGTGGATCCAGGGGTTCGGCCGAACCGACCTGTTCGGCCGAACCCGGTCTCTTCGCCCGAATCAACAGGGAATATCCCCTGGATCCCTTGGCGGTTACTCCACTCCAAACCGCCTTAGGACACCTATATAAGTAGTGGCATACACCTTGTATCAAACACAACACAAGAGTAGAGTGGGCGTTGCCAAGTTCCGCCACTTGTATCAGTAGAATAGGGAGAGAGGAGAGGTGAGCGTCCCGGAGAGGAGCCGGAGTGTCGGCCCCTCTTCCCGCTGTACCTCTACGGATGCGGCTCTGCTTCGAGTGACATCCGGGTAATGTCTGGTAACTCTTGTATCTCTTTCTGATTAATTGAGCATTCAGTTCTTACATCTATATACTTGTCTCGTTCTTCGTTCAATGCTTAGTTGATTGGTATAACTGTATACTGGTTGCTTAGCTTGGGTGCTTATCTTGCTATAGGAGATAAGTAGTTATTGACTAGTGTAGGAGTGGTTCCTAGACTTGCCAGTAACCTTAGTTTCTGCCCGTCACAACGGAGGTGGTAGCCGTAACGTGGTGACAGCCCTTTCGGTCTTCGTAGTCCATCACGTTAGTTCCGGTGTCCTAGGACCCAAGGTTCAGGGTAACCGGCACCCCTTCTCATCCCTTTCTGTGTGTCGGAGGCTCTGTAGTCCCGAAGCAAGTATCTATCTGTATCTTCTGCTCTGCTCAGTCAATCGGTAGAATACCATTACCAGACCTGTACCCTCTCTACCCTCCTACCTCTTCTCTTCTCTCCTTGTTGTCGTCATCCACCTCATCCATTTCATTCATCCACTCCATCTACCTAGGACAATTTAGTTTAGGATTAGTACACTTCTCGTTCCCCGTGGAAATCGATACCTTCGAATACTCCCGGGTGAAAGCTACATCGGTATCCGTCCGCTTGCGGATTTATCTGTACGCCGTAAGGAGTGCCAACACAGATCAGGAGCAGCAGTCGCCCCCGTTTCATTCCTCCTCAGGGAAGTCAACAAATGGGGAGCCAGCAGCACTTCTAGAGTCAGCCCGACCCGCGCAACCATGGCTAATACCAGCAGCGCCCCCAGTACCCCCAGGCGCCACAGCAGCAACGACTCTTGCATAATGCTCCAGCTCAGCACAACCCGGTGTAGCAGGGCCCCGTTCAATGCCCCAACCCCGTCAAAAACACACAAGTGGGTCCCAGAGTGTGTTATCACTATGGAGAGCAGGGGCACTTTGCCAATGTCTACCCCAAGAAGACCCAGAACGCCAACCAATAGGCCGGACAGCAGCAGGTGCAGGCCAACCGGGGACCCAGAACCACACTAGAGGCAAGGTCAACCACATAGGCGCAGAAACCGTAGAGGGAGCTACTGACGTGGTAGTGGGTACGTTCCTTGTCAACTCGACCCCCGCAGTTGTTTTATTCGATTATGGTGCTTCGCATGCTTTCATCTCTGCTGCATTTGTACACAAGAGTATGATGACCCTACAACCCATGGGGAATACTATATTAGTTAGTTCGCTGGGGGAGAACAACGGGCCAGTCTACGCTGCTCCAAGGTTATCATTACAATAAGGGGGGTAGATTTTGAAGTATACCCCATAGTCCTGAATTCTCTTGGATTTGATCTAATCCTGGGAATGAGTTGGCTAGCCAAGTATAATGCTGTGATCCAGTGCTCCGAGAGGGTAGTGCAGCTAGTGGCAAAAGGCGGCGACAAAGTGGAGTACCGGGCAGTCCAGTCTTCAGATCAGTGCCAAGCCAACCAAGCCGAGGGTATAGGTCTCGTAGACATCCGAGTGGTGAACGAGTTCCCGGATGTGTTCCTAGAGGTATTGCCAGGTATGCACCCGGATCGTGAAGTTGAATTCATTATTGAACTTAAACCTGACACTGCACCTATAGCTAAAAGGACATATAGAATGGGAGTGAAGGAACTAGAGAAGCTCAAGGAAGAACTAAGCTCCTTGCTAGCCAAGGGTATATTCGTCCAAGCTCATCACCATGGGGAGCGCTAGTGTTGTTCATGGACAAGAAGGATGGGACACAGAGGATGTGTGTGGACTATCGAGCCTTCAACAAAGTGACCGTCAAGAACAAGTATCTACTGCCAAGAATTGATGATCTGTTTGATCAGCTGAAGGGAGCTTGTGTGTCCTCCAAGATAGATCTTCGATCGGGTTATCATCAGATGAGAATCCGGTCGTCGGACATACCCAAGATGACTTTCACTACTCGGTACGGGTTGTACGAGTTCACGGTTATGTCCTTTAGACTGACCAATGCTTCTGCGTACTTTATGTACCTAATGAATAGTGTGTTCATGGACTAACTTGACAAGTTTGTGGCGGTGTTCATTAATGACATTCTGGTCTTTTCCAAGAATGAAGTGTAACATGAAGATCGTTTGAGATTGGTGATGCAGAGACTTCGGGAACATCAGCTATACGCCAAGTTGAGCAAGTGTGAGTTCTGGTTGAAGGAAGTGGCATTCTTGGGACACGTGCTACCCAACAGAGGAGTGGCAGTTGATCCAAAGAAGGTTAATAATGTGTTGACCTGGAACCCACCTCGGGATGTCAGCGAGATCAGGAGTTTCCTTGGGATGGCTGGATATTATCGACGGTTCATTGAAGGATTCTCTAAGATTACTAAACTCATGACGGTGTTATTGGAGAAAAATGCCAAGTTTATCTGGACGGAGGAATGCCAAATCAGCTTTGAAGAGTTGAAGAAGAGGCTGACAACAGCACCTGTGCTAATTTTGCCCGACATAGCCAAGAGCTTCTCTATCTATTGCAATGCATCTCGTCTATGACTGGGGTGTGTACTTATGCAGGATGGAGAGTCGTGGCATGTGCATCAAGACAGTTGAGGAAGCATGAGCAGAACTACCCGACGCACGACCTGGAGTTGGCAGCTGTAGTACATGCTCTAAAGATTTGGAGGCACTACTTGATTGGACACAGGTGTGACATCTACATTGATCATAGGAGCCTCAAGTATGTCTTCACTCAGTCGGATCTGAACATGAGGCAGCGCCGATGGTTGGAGTTGATCAAGGACTATGATCTAGAGATTCACTACCACCCAGGGAAGGCTAACTTGGTGGCAGATGCTCTGAGTAGGCGGAGCTATGTGAACAAGGTCACCGGACATTGTCTGCCGGAAGAGCTCAGTCTGGAATTTGAGAGGATGAGTCTGGGATTCGTGGCCAGCATCACAGAGATGGTAGTGGAACCGACTCTGGAACAGGAAATCCGGGAGGGTCAGCTTGAGGATGAAAAAATCAAGGAGATTGTGGGGAATGTTGCCCTAGGAAAGGCCCTTGGATTCTGAGTGGATGAACAAGGAACCTTGTGGCACGGGAAGAGGGTATGTGTGCCCGATATAGCGCAGATCAAGGACACGATCCTAAGAAAAGCGCATGATTCGGCATACTCGATCCACCCCGGAAGCACCAAGATGTACCAAGACATCAATGAAAGGTTCTGGTGGTACGGATTGAAGCGTGATGTGGCAACATATGTGGCTCTATGTGACACATGTCAGAGAGTCAAAGGTGAACATCAGAGGCCAGCCGGATTACTCCAACCCTTGAAGATACTCGAATGGAAATGGGAAGAAGTTGGTATGGACTTCATCACCAGTCTGCCCCGCACACAGCGAGGATTTGACTCCATTTGGGTGATTGTGGATCGCTTGACCAAAGTGGCACACTTTCTTCCAGTGAAGACCACTTACACCGGAGCCAGACTGGCAGAGCTATACATGGAGAGGATTGAGTGCTTGCATGGAGTGCCAAAGCGGATAGTGTCTGACTGTGGTACTCAGTTCACTTCATACTTCTGGCAGAAGCTGCATGAGTCTATGCACATTAAATTGCAGTTTAGTTCAGCTTACCACCCCCAGACAGATGGATAGACAGAGCAGACTAATCAGATTCTGGAAGACATGTTGAGGGCACATGCACCGCAGTATGGTGTTAGCTGGGATAAGAGTTTACCCTATGCGGAATTCTCGTACAACAACAGCTACCAGAAGAGTCTGCAGATGGCACCGTTCGAGGCTTTGTACGGCAGGAAGTGCAGAACACCACTATTCTGGAATCAGACTGGAGAGAGCCAAGTCTTTGGGCCTAAGATACTCAGAGAGGCAAAGCGCCAAGTGCAAGTGATCAGGCAGAACTTGAAGGGGGCATAGTCTAGGCAGAAGAGTTACGCTAATGTTAGATGGAGGGATCTCAGTTTTCAGGTTACAGATTTTGTGTACGTCAAGGTGTCTCCGATGAGGGGCGTGAAGAGGTTTAATGTCAAGGGCAAACTAGCACCTCGTTACATTGGACCTTTCCAGATACTTGAAAGGAAAGGTGAAGTGGCATGTCAGTTGGGACTGCCCGAGAAATTGGCTGGAGTGCATGATGTGTTCCATGTGCCTCAGCTGAAGAAATATTTGCGGGTGCTCGAAGAGCAGATCCCAATAGATGAGCTGAATGTGCAAGGAGATCTCACTTACGAGGAGTATCCAGTCAGGATTTTGGGGGTATCTGAGAGGGTGACAAGAAACAAGGTCATCCGGATGTGCAAGGTACGGTGGAACCGACACTCGGAGGATGAAGCAACTTGGGAACGGGAAGAAGATCTCAAGACCGAGTACCCACAGCTCTTCTCATCTACATCCGAATCTCGAGGACGAGATTCATCGTAAGGAGGATAGGTTTGTAACACCCAAAACTAGCCTATTTAAAATTTTAGTAATTTATTCGCTTTAATTTTTAATTGTTCATAATTAATATGGGTTAATTGAATTATTTATGAATATTAAAATTAAATATAAGTTGTAGAAATATATTTGTTGCATTCATGCTGCTGCATTTATTTTTGTATTGTTTGTGATTCAAACGAGAGTTTAAATTTATTTAAATTCAAATTTGAATTACCTTGTTTGGAGCTCTAGAAAAGTTGCAAAGCCCAGAGTTCACTTATGCCCCTCCATCTTTTTCCCCGGCCCGCATCCCCGCCCTCTACTTCTCCCCCGAGCGCAGCCCAGCGCCCTCTCCCTTTTCCCCAAGTCGGCCCAGCAGCTCCCTCCTCCCCCTCCGCTCGGCCCAAGAGCGCCCGCGGCCCAGCTTCCCGCGGCCCAGCCACCCCTAGAACATTTAAAACCTTGCCAGCAAGTCCCTGCAACCTAAAAATGCCATAACTTCTCCGTTTTAGCTCTGATTAGTGTGATTTTCGTGCTCATGTGTTCGTAGTGAAGCGTAGAATATTTCTAGAAGCTTTGTTTGTACTGTTTCTACTATTTGGTGTACTGTTCTAATATATTATTATTTGTTTGCATGTATTGGCTTGCGTGAATGTTTGTGTGGTGATTCGTGTCCAGTCGGTGAGCCTTTCGTGTTGGACTTCTAGTACGAGGAGGACTTCCAGGGACAAGACTCACAGCAGCAGCCACCTTTTGAGGAAGGCAAGTTATAGCACGGATAATCCTTGCTACCTACCCACTTGTATTAAATTATTTCATAAATGCATGTGTCTAATTTTATGTACCTTTAACGTTGTACCTAGATTGATTATCCTATCCTTGTTTATCTTGGATTTATGCATATGGGTAGATCTTTGCTATGCGCAGCTACTATCATCATTATTTAATTGTTAAACTTGACTTAATGGTTCACTTTAACGTTAATGATAAAACTTGCTTTTTAGCAACTTGGTTTAGGGAACTAGAGCATGTGCTTCGTGCTTTGTTCTAGTGTCCCTCCATAAAGTCCGGTTCTTAAAGCGGCAACCCAGGAGCCTGTCGCCACCGCTAGAACTATTATGGCTCTAGTCTTGGTCAAGTAGCTTGTATGTCTCTAGCTTGTCAGTGGTTACCGGAGTGGCCGACGGCGTTATGGGAAACATGGGTGAGAATATGTCTTGATCCACCGAGGACGGGTGATCCGTCGGCTATGCCCCCATGAGGCACAGTCCCGTGATGGGAGTCCCTGCGATGGGGAACTCCACACGTTGCGCATTGTTGGGTGTGATACCCGCGCTCTGGACGCCATTGACCCCCCTATGGTGCGACTCCGTAGGCATACGTCAATCTCGGTGCATGGGCCATGCTGCCTGTGTTGTACCATAATCGGCCACTGTCTTGTTAGGGTGTCTTGTGGAAAACCTCGTAGCGTCCCTATGCGGTCACACCTCGGTAGTGTGATTTGTGAGGTCCGATCCACCTCCGCGTGGTTGGGTTTAAAGTTCGTTTGAGATTTTACGTGACTGGTGGGTAAAGGGCGAAACCTCTACAGAGTGTAAAGTCTATCATGATAGCCTTGCTCAGGGTCACGAGCGGTCTGGATCCTTTTTGATTAGAATATGATGTTTATTTATGTTTAATGTCACTTATACTTTATTAATTGGGCTGCAAATGTATTTTATCCACTTGTAGTAATTTGGTTAATGTTAAAACCAACTTAAAGTGCTAATGCAGTTAAGCTGTGTCTAGCCTTATTTTGAGCCTTCATATACCCATTCTACACTTGCTATGTATTTGTTTACTTACACTTGTCATTTATTCAACAAAATCCCGGACGGGTAAACAGATTGGGCTGGGCATGAGTCTGCTGCTGAGTTTCCAGAAGATTTGCCGTACTACTACGTTGTGATCTCCCAGTCAGAGTCCCTGTGGATTGTGGCTCCATTAGTTTGAGAGTTATTAGTCTTCCGCCGTATTTGGTTAGTTTATTTATGATGCACCTGATGCAAAACTTTATTTAATCAAGAATTTTTTCAAGCATATGTTCTCTGTTTATCATATTTGTTTGCTATATGTGTACTTTGACTTCGTGGGCCCATATATGGCCGCATTAGGGTTTTTGTGAAAATCCGGGTGTGACACCTCGGCGGCTAGCGCGACGGGCAGCGATGGCAGGCAGCCCGGCTCCCTCAGCGGCCAGCGCGGCCGGTGGGCAGTGGAGGCCGGGCGCTGCGGCGGCGGGCCGGCCGGGAGGGGCTGCGGCGGCCTCGCGGGGCAGTGGCCGGGCGAGCTCATGGAGGCATTTCTCTCCCTCACGCCACCCATTGTCTCATTCTCTCCCTCACACGGGCGGACGGCGGGGAGGACGGCTCGCGGTGGCGGCGGAGCGTGGCGGTGGCCCAGCGAGGCGGCGTTCAGCGATGGGCGCCCTCCCTGGGTAGCTTCCTGCGGTGGTGGTTGAGATGTGTGCGTGCCGGCGGCCTCCGTTGGCGGTGGCAGTGAGGAGGCCTCCGTGGGAGCGCAGCCGGCGGCCTCCTTGAGCGTGTGGGCGGCTCCCACGGCGACGGTGATGGTGGACGGCCTCCCGGCGGCGCACCAGAGGCGGCCGGTGGAGCTCGGCTGCCCGCGGATAGGCATGAGGGCGTCGGTTGATGGTTGGCTCGACGTCGGCAAGCTGGAGAAGCTGAAGAGAGCTGCGAGCGAGGGCGCCTCCGACTCAACGACTGCCACCATGGGCCCTGCGGATGCGCCCCGAGCAGAGGAGCAAGCTGATGTTCACCGTCGTCGACTCCTACGGCGGCTTGGGCGGTTGGGTGCGCGGGCCACCGTCGTCGACTCCTACGGCGGCTTGGGCGGTTGGATAGCGCTGTCCGCTGCGTCCCCTAGATTTTGCGGTGCGCTAGCCTTGCGGAAGCATTGCGGGTTACATTACCCCGCTGCAGGCAATTTTACGCCAATCGTGTACAGCCACACGGGGGTACCGGACCCAGTGCGGATAGCCTAAGTAGCTGGTAGTAGCATTTTTGTTGAGTGCAGTCAGTGTGTCTGTATTTGGACCACCTCTGTAACAGAAACTATTGTGGGTGATGACAGAACAGTTGCATAGTTAATCTATCCTGCTGTATACATTAATATATAAGATGCAACATGCTCAATTTGCATACAAATGTGATGTGTACAAACCATCATTGCATTGTTTTACAAATATATATCACCATAAAAGTATGAAACTTAACATTCTTGTATACTGCCTCTCAGCCCACGGTGTTCATGAACCTAAGATTAAGCGTGTCTATCCCACTATCCCCGTGGGGAATGAAACTACGGGGGCTGTTTAGATGCAGTCCTGAGCCACTTGCACTCTGGCCGCGATTGTCGGAAAAATAGGCAATTTAATGCTTAAATGCTGAATTGTATTAAACATGACAAGAATTAAAACTAGCATGTACACTAGTACAGAATCCCCCTTTAGTTCCGGGCCAGAACCCCCTTTAGTCCTGGGCGTGGCGCCCGAGACTAGGAGGCCAGGACTAAAGCCTTTAGTCCTGGTCCCCACGCCCGGGACTAAAAGACGCTAAAACTAAAAAATTGTTGCCACCGAAGGGATTCGAACCCATAACCACTCCACCTACGCAATACGTGTGATAGAAAGTGGGATATTTCCTCTTTTATTGTAACCCGTGAAGCATCTATATCCGGGACTAAATACCCTTTAGTCCCAGTTGGAGCCACCAACCGAGACTAAAAATCACCATTTTAGTCCCGGGTCAAACCACCGCCCGGTCCCGGGATCTTTAGTCCGTGGCAGAAACACCGACTGGGACTAAAGGGTGGCATTTAGTCCCGATCGGTGTTTCCACCCGGGACTAAAGATCCTCCTTGGATCTAGAAAAATACAAACCAGGACTAAAGGCCTATTGTCTCGGTTTAAAACCTAACCGGGACTAAAGATAGGGGATGAAAGTTCTTTTTCTACTAGTGGTAAATCTCTAACATACTAGTAATCATCAAGCACATCATGACGAACTCAAAAAAACATGATGTAAAAACAGATCTGTCCACCACGTAGTACTTAGCAGGCGCAGCCGTGGTGGCGATGACTATTGGAGCGATGTCGATGCTGCGGATGGCGTGCAGCAACCGGCGTCGTAGATGATGGGCTCTCACAGCGCCGGACTTTGACGGAAGACGAGCCGTGGAGAAGACCTCAAGCAGTCGCGCAGAGCACTTCCCAAAAACCTTATCCGCCCTCTCCCGGTGCAGGATCACAAGGGCAAGTGGTTCCGAAGACATGCTCTCCCATTCACCGGTGCACGCCGGCGATCGGGATGAAGTAGACTATGAAGGCGGCGCAGCAGCGAGAAGAGGCAAAAACACTAACTTGATTAAATGTGTTTTTGGTAGAGGCCCATAGGTCATATATATAGGGAAGCTCATGATCTCACGTCGTGATCGTGATCTAAACCGAAAAGGACTCCGCATATCTCGCAGACTTGAAGCAAAGAAACCAAAAAATAAAACAGCAAAAGGAAGCTGTGCCCCGCGCGGGGGGGGGGGGGGATTTCGGCGGATCATTCACGCGGACGTCGTGCGCCCTTCGTCCCTCCCGGCGAGGCAAGCGAGCGCGCACATGTGGAGCTTTCCTTCTCTCCCCACACACATAGCTTGAAGGAGTGGAGACAACCTCCATATTATGTTGGTCATCCTCCCTCTCAACTAGCAATGTGGGAGTAAAGGTTTGCATCACTTTCTTATGCACACATGGGCCTTTGAGATTTATTAGGAATTTTGGAATTTCTTCATGGGCTTCATGGGCCAAGCCCCTCAAATTCCAGCACCATACATGATGAGAACAATATACTATTTACCTGAACACCATGAGAGTTTGGTTTACTGTTCCCTCCTATTTTAGGTAATTGTTCATGGGAGTTTACTGACCTTTCTTATTTTGGGCAGTTTGATTATGCTATCCTTCTGTTGCATATTACTATTTACCCGTACACCATGAGAGTTTGATTTACCTTTACAACTGCCAGTTTGATTATGCCATCCTTCTGTTGTCAACTTAGTAGCATTCATCTCCTCTCCTTCTTGAGGACCTCTGTTGAATCTATTGGTTTCTTCGAAGCAGCTATAACATTTTACGCGTTGACATGGTATGTACAAGCAACTAACTTCATGCTGCTCCGATATTGCAGGGCAAGCACATTTCTATCCCTCTGAATTGCCTGGGCAATGGCCCGTGAATAGTCACATAATTTGTATTCCAGCTCAACACCAATTGATCTAGTATTCTAATTGCTGTGCATATGCAGGTGATCTTACTACCCTGCACTAGAGAAACATAGAAGTACTTGCCTGTTGGTACCCTGCATGATACTAACTTGCCAGCTGCTATACCCTACATGAACACATAGAAGTACTTGCCTGCTGCTACCCTGCATGAACACATAGAAGTACTTGCCTGCTACTTCCTCCTTTCCAAATTGTAGACTGTTTTGGCATTTTAAGGTCAATAGTTTTTACTATGCATCAAGACATAGCTTATATCTAGATGTATATCAAAATTCATTAATCTATAAAAGCTAAAAGAACCTATAATTTGAAAGGGAGGTAGTAGAAAAGAAAAACATAGAGTGTACTTGTCTGCTGCTACCCCTGCATGAACCCAATACAAAATTGTACCCAGCTATGTTGATTTTTTTCATGTATGGTTCGCTAAATTACATTCTACATGTACTAAAACAGACTTGACAATTTTTCTACATTTTTTAACAGATCATACTTTTGACTTTGTATAGGTGTGGCCCCCCAGAGTGGTGTGATGCTCAATTTTGTCAACACATCAAGCAGATTGAAATGCTCATGGATTATATTTTGGCAGCGAGCTTTAACATGCCAAACTTATGGCTGTGCAAACATGTTGACATTGATAATTTGAGTTCATCTCTGCTCCTATTACATAATTATTGAAGGGCATATATTTTTGTTGTAGAACATAAATATACATTGATAAGCAATATTGAAGGGCATGGTGACCTGTGTGTTGCCTCTAGCCTCTGCATGTCTATGTTTTCTTGATTTTGTTTGCTTATATAGCTTTATCTATAATCATACTGCTTTCCAAGCTCTTATACGTGGCTTACTTTAATGATACAATTTTCCGTCAGCTGTTCTCATTCTAGATGTTACATGTTCAGGGCATTGGTGGCTATCTGATAATTTATTTCCAAACTTTTGTAGACATAAAAGACAGCGGACCACAAGGACAACAGCAGGAAATATAGATTTTGGAGTACTGCTAAAATTTTCAAAGTTTGTAGCTAAAGTGGCGGGCCTTTTTGTTCATCTTCCACGGATCAAAAGGTACCTTTCCATCTGTAATTTATGGTAATTGATTCTTTTTTCGAAATGGGAAGCTTTATTAATTTCAAGTAGCATTACATCAAGATGATACAATCGCACTTGAAGATCTCCAGGCCTCTGCCTGGTGGCACAGGCTAAAATAAACAAGAAAGAAAAAATGTAGAGCAGACACGCTAATGACTATCAATCTGAAGACTAGACCGCCACCCATGTCATGGTGGTCGATTCTGACATGGTGGTCGAACTATATCGCCTCCTACTTTGCCCAGAAGTGGGAGTTGTCACACCCGCATTTTTACAAAACCCGAATGCGGCCATATGTGTGCCCAGGAAGTCAAAGTACACATATAGTGAACAAATATAATATGATAAATAGAGAACATATGCTTGAATAAATTCTTGATTAAATAAGGTTTTACATCATAGTGCATCATAAATAAACTAACCAAATACAGCGGAAGACTAATAAACTCTCAAACTAATGGAGCCGCAATCCACAGGGACTCTGACTGGGAGATCACAACTCAGTAGTACGACAAATCTTTTGGAAACTCAGCAGCGGACTCATGCCCAGTCTAATCTGTTTACCCATCCGGGATTTTATTGAATAAATGACAAGTGTAAGTAAACAATTACTTGGCAAGTATAGCACGGGTATATGAAGGCTCAAAATAAGTCTAGACTCGGTTGAACTGCATTAGCATTTTTAGTTGGTTCATTTTATCATTAACCAAGTTACTACAAGTGGATGAAACCCAGTTGCAACCCAATTAATAAAGTATAAGTGACATTTAACATAAATAAACATCATCTTCTAATAAAAAAGGATCCATGCCGCTCGTGACCCTGAGCAAGGCTAACATGATAGATTTACACTCTGCAGAGGTTTTGCCCTTTACCCACCAGTCACGTAAAAGTTCAAAAGTACTTTGCACCCAACCACGCACATCAACACTTCCGAGGTGTGATTGCATAGGGACACTACGAGGTTTTTCACAAGACACCCTAACAAGACAGTGGCCACTAAGGTACAACAAGGTAGTGAGACTCTAGGCACCAAGATTGACTTACGCTTACGGAGTCACACCATAAGGGGGTCAATGGCATCCAGAGCGCGGGCATCGCACCCAACAATGCGTAACGTGTGGAGTTCCCCATCGTAGGGACTCCCAACACGGCACTGGGTCTAACGAGACCTAGCCGACGGGGCTACCATCCTCGGTGGAATCAAGAAACACCTCGTGCCTTGCTTCCCATAACGCCGACGGCCACTCCGGTAACCACTGGCAAGCTAGAGACGTACAACTTACTTAACCAAGACCGGAGCCATAATAGTTCTAGCGGTGGCGACAGGCTCCCGGGTTGCCGCTTTAAGAACGGGACCTTATGGAGAGACACTAGAACAAAGCACGAAGCACATGCTCTAGTTCCCTAAACCAAGTTGCTAAAAAGCAAGTTTTATCATTATGTTGAAGTGAACCATTAAGTCAAAATTAACAATTAAACAATGGTGATAGTAGCTGCGCTTAGCAAAATCTACCCATATGCATAAACCCAAGGTAAACAAGGATATGATATTCAAAACTTGGTACATCCTTAATGGTACATCAAATTAGACACGTGCATTTATGAAATAATTTAATACAAGGTGAGTAGGTAGCAGGGATTGTCCGTGCTATAACTTTCCTTCCTCAAAGGGCGGTTGTTGCTGCTACTGTGAGTCCTGTCCCTGGAAGTCCTCCTCGTACTCGAAGTCTAACGCAAAAGGCTCACCGACTGGACACGAATCACCACACAAACATCCACGTAAGCCAATACATGCAAACAAATAGTATTCTATTAGAACAGTACACCAAACAGTAGAAACAGTACAAATAAAGCTTTTAGAAATAATCTACGCTTCACTACAAACACATGAGTGCGAAAATCACACTAATCGGAGCTAAAACGGAAAAGATATGGCAAATATAAGATCTAGGGACCTGCTGGCAAATATTTTTTAAAGTTTTCATGGGCTTATTTGTGAAAAACCAGGGACCTAAACATAATTATGCTTAAAAACCGAAGGTCTAACGCGCAAGAGAGCAGGGGGCTGGACCGCGGGTTCTAATATTTAAAAGCTCATGGGGTTTTCCATAAAAGAAAAGGACCTATTCGCAATTACTTTCTACGGGCAGTGGACTGCGGGTTCATTCGCGAGAACCTCAGGGTTTCTTTTGAAATATGGCCCATGCTGACCGTTACGGGGGAGTTTGAATCGGGGTGGGGACGCGCCGGCGGCCGTTGGATCTGGATCCAACGATCCAGATCGGCTCGGGGTGAGGGAGTCGCAGGCGGGGTAGGGAGGATGGCAGCGCCGCCGGCTTCCGCGTTGGGGACTCGCTGGAGTCGGGCGGTTCTTGGGCTAGGGGGCCCCATTGGCCATGGGATTGGGCTTTGCGGCATCGGGGAAAGGTGGCGAGTCCACATGGGTAGCTCAAGTCGGCAGTGGGGTGGCGCAGCGGCCGGACGACGACGGACAGCGGCGAGGCTTGCCGGCGAGAGGGGGAATGGGTGCTATGGCGCCTGGTTTTGGGCGTGGTTCGGCTCGGGAGCATCAGGGGGCTAAGGTGACCGCACCTAGGGGGTCCACGACGACGGTGGAGCGATGGCGTCCGCGGTCGACGTCACTGGCTAGCGCAGCTTCTCGGGCGGCGTCGGAGTGGGGCGTGGGAGTGCTGGAGAGCTCGGGGGGAGGCCTAGTGGGGTTCTAAGGTGTAGTGTCAGGCTTTTATAGGGCTCGGGGAGGGTTATCGGCGTGCGTGCCACCCGAATCGCGGCGGCGGCGGTGATTTGTCCCCTTCCATATGGGTGGCGCGATTTCCTTGTGCGGGCGGTGCGAAGAAGGAAAGGAGCGGGGGCAGGAGCTTCGTGGAAGCTTCGTGGGGTGGGGGGTGGTCCACAGGCATGGGCCGGGCCAGGCAGCGGGAGTCGGGTGCGGCGCGCGCGAGCTTGGCTCGGGTTCGAGTCTGGCGCGAGGTAGGGGGCGAGTCCGACAGGCGGGCCCCCTTTGCCAGCGACAGGAGAGGGAGGGGTGGACGCGGGCCGGCGCGAGAGGAAGCTGGGCCGGCTCGGCTGGGGAACTTGGGCCGGACGGAGCTGGAGGGGAGCTGCTGGGCCGTGGGGAGTTTAGCGAGCGAGTGGGCCGAGGTGGGGAAGGAAAGCGGAGGGTGGGAAAGTGAGCCGAAGAGAAAGCCTAGGGAGCAAAAGTGGACTAAGTTAGAATAACTTTTCTAGGATTCAAACAAACGCAAATTAAATTCGAATTTAAACAGAATTTAAATTCCAATTTAACTTACTATCAAACAAAACACAGTGCAGCAGCATGAATGCAACAAAAATATTTTTCTACAACTTATATTTAATTTTAATATTCATAAATAATTTAATTAACCTATATTAATTATTAACAACTTAAATAAAAGTAAATAAATTACTAAAAATTTTAAATAGGTTAGTTTTGGGTGTTACAGTAGTCATCGTTGGTATCCTGTGATTGAATAAATATGTGGAATAAATAAGTGGGAGTCTTCTTATTGCTGTTTTAGCAGATTAATGCCTATTTCTGTTTTTCTATTCTTGTAAAGGTGGAATTTACTTATTACATTCACAAAATATACCTGGTCAGCTACTTCTTTTTCTTATCAGAAATAACACCGTACCCTCTAGCTTTGGGCAAAGAAAGACTTAGTCCCCGCTAGGGTGTTTTCAAATCCCAATCTTAATTAATGTTGCATTATTTTTCCGTTCAGGTTGTTCCACCGTATGGAACTCAACTAAATGCTTTGATCTGGAAGGATTTTGGACAAGGATTCAGTAGAAAACTGCAGGTATTAGATTCTTAATCCGTCACAGAGATTAGATTCAGTAGAAAACTGCCGGCCATTGCTTCTCTTCTTTGTTGAGATTATTTGGGCCTTGGGCGATGAGTAAATTTAATTTGAGTGATAATGGAGCACTGCAATTAGGATTATTTGGCCACAGAGATTTTGGTGCACGTTTAGGCTGCCAGTGCTACAGCTGTTTTATTTTGTCTTCGGCCAGATCAATCTTTGTAGCACATTGATCCTCAGATGAATGGTGCTTCATGTCACATGTAGCACATGAATGTATTGCTAAATTTTCATTTACCACAGGTGACAAAAAGGGTGCTCATGTGTCAACTCCTTATCCTGCAAAGTCTGGAAAGACCCCAGCAACTGACAAGTAGTCAAAGGAGAAGACCATTACTATAACCTGTAAGTCATGCAACAAGTATGCGTGTTGCCCTAAAAAAGTATGTATAGCTTGTTAGAAATTTAGGCATCATTCGGTATATTTTAATTCCAGAAATTAGCAACAAATTCATGACAGCAGTGAGTGATCCAGTGGTAACATAACATGTGCTAGTGTTCAAGTTAATTCTCCTAAATAACATGAACAACATGAGAAACCGAAACAAGAACAAAAAGATGTTCAGGATGTACCCAGAGGCGGGGCCGGTACCGGAGGCACCGGATGCGCCGTCACCAGTTGGAGGAATAGTGTTAACCATCCTCGACTGGCCTTGCTCGAAGTAGTCGATCTAATTCGGTGCAGTGGCGAGTCGATGCAGTGGAGTCCCTCGAATGGTCACCGGGACATAGTCGTTCACGTGAGAAAGACGGCCACCGGGACGTAGTCGTTCACGAGAGGAAGACGGCCACCAGGAAGTAGTCATTCGGGTTGATGAAGTTGGCCACCAGGGAGTAGTCGTTCACAGCAGCGAGCAGGCGCGTACTCGTACGCTCCCCAAAAACCTTATCGCCCGCCTATCCCGAGCAGGATCACTAGACAGGGAGGTTCGGAGGCAACTGCTCACGCAAGCAGAGTGCGCGCAAAGCTTGCGTTGGGAATGCAAGAGAGCAGCAAAAACAGGGAGAACAGAGAGGTCTCCTGAAAGGAGTACTAGAGAGGGAGAGTCTGCTTGTGTGTTCTGGCTATGGGAGAGAGCCCCTCTTATATAGGCGACCAGAGGAGGAGGGGAGATGAACCTGGACACTGCATGAGGCAGCAATGGCCATAATGACGTCAGTTATTGGTCAGCCCAATAATGCCATTAAACGTCATCAGTTATTCTCAGCCATCAAATCGGCAGTTACAGGTAACGTTTAAGACTCAATCAACGTCATTTGTGGCAAATGGTTCATCACACAGCACACGCCGAGCGGCTCGGCACGTCTCGTCTCAACTCGACTCGACACGGCACGACTCGACTCGACTCGACTCGGCACGGCACGGCACGGCCACAGCCACGACCACGGCCTCGGCCACGCGAGGCGAGCGAGCGCGCGTGCGCGTGTGGCATGCCCATCTCCTTTTACCAACTTCACAAGTGGTCCACAGTTGGTCCACTATTTAAGTTGGTTAGGATTCCCGTTGACTCTCCATCCGGGATTTAATTCCCTAGCATTTATTAGTGGACCTTTAATTCTTTGATTAATTGACACTTAAATGGGCCAAGGCCCAATTAATCTAACAATCCCCACCAAGAATTTCAAGGTACACAAGAAAATACTCTCTACTCAACTGTTGTTTTGATATGCTAGCCTCATGGCGGGGACTGTTAAGTTGAACATCCACCTGGGGCAAGAGCTACACTTGTTCACAACTGACCAATGGACTATGCCTTGAATTGACAGTTTTGTGCAAATAAGCTTGACTACAGCCCCTTTGCCAGTACTAGACTGCTATAAGCATTCCCTCGAGTTGGAGCGTATAAGTCATACTCCGTGCCTTTCATGGGTATCTAGAGATCACCCTATCTCATAGATTGTGACTAGCAATCGAACCCATATAGGTGCAATCCTTTGAGATGTTCTGTAGGTCAACATCTTTGCCCTCATTGAGCCACTCGGATCACATTAAGGTTTTCACCAACCTGCCATACAGACTTAGAAGAGAAATGCACCTCCATTGGAATGAGCCCTTTTCAAAGTTTATCTTCTCTCAGTTAAACAGTAGCTTGTTTCACCATCCTAATTCACGGGATCTCCGATCACATAGGACAGGTTACCACTACTGAGTAACACACATGGGCCTCAAGCCCAATTCCCTAGATGCATTGTCTATCACGTTACGTGAAAGACTCTTTGTGAATTGATCTGCCAGGTTCTTAGCCGTTTGGATGTAGTCCAAGGCTATCACTCCGGAGTTTCTCATTTTCCTGACAGATTTCAGCCGCCTCTTTACATGCCTAGAGGACTTCATGTTATCCTTTGAACTGTTCACCTTGACAATCACAGTTTGATTATCACAGTTAATGAGGATAGCCGGTATCGGTTTCTCAACTACCGGCAAATCCATAAGGAGATCACGAAGCCATTCGGCCTCAACAGTGGCGGTGTCCAATGCAGTGAGTTCTGCCTCCATAGTTGACCTCGTTAAGATGGTCTGCTTGCAAGACTTCCAAGAGACAGCGCCACCTCCAAGTGTGAAAACATATCCACTTGTGGCTTTAATCTCATCTGCATCGGATATCTTGTTTGAATCACTATAACCCTCCAGTACTCTAGGGTACCCGGTATAGTGAATTCCATAGTCCACAGTACCTTTCAGAAAGCGCATTACCTGTTCAAGAGCTTCCCAATGAGCATCTCCCGGTTTTGACACAAACTGGCTCAGTTTGCTTACAGCGAACGAGATATCGGGTCTAGTAGCACTAGCTAGGTACATCAGTGAACCAATGATCTGGGAGTATCTCAGCTGACCTCTCATTATTCTTTTGTTCTTCCATAATATTTTACTAGCATCATAAGGTGTTGGAGCTGGCTTGCAGTCATTATATCTGAAATGACTCAAGACCTTCAACACATAGTGGGATTGTGTGAGAACAACCCCACCATCACCTTCTCTCACTAGCTTAATATTTAGGATCACATCAGCCTCTCCCAAATCTTTCATCTCAAAACTCTGAGACAAAAACTCTTTGACTTCCTTAATCACATTAAGGTTTGTCCCAAATATTAGTATGTCATCTACATACATACACAAGATCACTCCTTCGCCCCCACCATAGTGATAGTACACACACTTGTTGGCTTCGTTCACAACAAAGCCAACTGACGTTAAAGTTCTGTCGAACTTCTCATGCCACTTCTTAGGAGCTTGCTTAAGGCCATACAAAGACTTTATCAACTTACACACCATTCCTTCTTGACCTTCCACTACAAAACCTTCTGGCTAATCCATGTAGATCTCTTCCTCCAACTCTCCATTTAGAAAGCTGTCTTAACGTCCATCTGATGAACGAGAAGACCATGGGAAGCTGCCAGAGAGAGCAGTACTCGAATGGTGGTCAATCGGGCAACCGGCGAGTAAGTGTCAAAGAAGTCCTCTCCTTCTTACTGAGTATATCCCTTAGCCACTAGCTTTGCCTTGTACTTCTCAACAGTACCATCAGGCCTAAGCTTTTTTTTGAACACTCACTTGCATCCTACAGGTTTGCACCCATACGGATGTTCCACGACTTCCCAAGTACCATTAGACGTAATAGAGTCCATCTCACTCCGAACTGCTTCCGTCCAATAGTCAGCATCTGGAGAGGAATATGCCTCTTCAATGGTTCTAGGGGTGTCATCCACGAGGTACACAATGAAATCATCACCAAAGGACTTTGCAGTCCTCTGTCTCTTGCTCCTTCTGAGAGCTTCACTATCATCCTCCTCAGGATTTTCCACATGTGTGTGTTCATTGTGTTCTATCGAAACAGCAGGTTCTCTAGGTTCTTTATTAATTGACAGTTCATGACTAGACGTGCTAGCTTCCTCTTTCATAGGAAAAATGTCCTCAAAGAATGTAGCGTCTCTGGACTCCATAATTGTACCAACATGCATGTCAAGTACTCCAGATTTTACTATTAAAAATCTATAACCTACACTGTGGAAAGCATAACCAAGAAAGACACAATCAACAGTCTTAGGTCCCAATTTACGTTTCTTGGTTATGGGCACATTCACTTTGGCCAAACATCCCCAAGTCCGTAAGTATGAAAGGGTTAGCTTTTTCTTTTCCCATTCCTCGAATGGTGTTATCTCTTTCTTCTTCATAGGAACACGATTCAGGACATGACATGCAGTCAATATAGCCTCACCCCACCATTCCTTGGAAAGTCCCGCTGTATCCAACAAGGCATTAACCAAGTCAGTCAGAGTGCGGTTCTTTCTTTCGGCTACCCCATTTGACTGAGGTGAGTAGGGAGGTGTCCTCTCATGAATTATTCCATGTTCCTCACAGAACACAGTGAATACATTAGAAAAATACTCTCCACCGCGATCAGACCTAACTCTTTTGATCTTTCTCTCAAGTTGATTTTCTACCTCAGCTTTATAGATTTTAAAATACTGTAACGCTTCATCTTTAGACTTCAACAAATAAATGTAGCAAAATCTAGTAGAATCATCTATTAAAGTCATGAAGTGCTTTTTACCACCTTTTGTCAACACACCATTCATCTCGCACAGATCGGAATGAATTAAGCCTAGAGGTGCCAAGTTCCTCGCCTCAGCCGCGAAATGAGGCTTGCGAGGTTGTTTTGATTCAACACACACATGACACTTAGAATTTTTGACTAAGGTGAATCTCAAAATTAAGCTCAGGTTTGCAAGACGCATCATACAACCAAAATTAACATGACAGAGTTGCGAATGCCAAACATTAGATTCAGTATTAACGTTTGCAGCATGGTTCACAACTTTATTACAATTGTCTGACAAAGAAAAGCGGAACAAGCCTCCGCTATCATAACCTTTTCCAATAAAACTTCCAAATTTAGAGATTACACATTTATTGGATTCAAAGACTAATTTAAAGTCGTCTCTACACAGAAGAGACCCGCTGACTAAGTTCTTTTTGATGGTGGGGACATGCTGCACGTTCTTCAGTCGAACGGTCTTTCCCGAAGTAAGCTTCAGATCGACCGAACCAGGACCAAGAACACACGCATGTGATCCGTTCCCCATCAACACGGAGGAAGACCCGCCTACCTGGTAAGAAGCAAACAAGGAAATGTCAGCACAAACATGAATATTAGCACCAGTGTCAATCCACCAATCGGGTGAATGACATACTGAAAGAACTGTAGGTAAAAGATTATTGTACCCCGACGTTCCACCAGTCTCACTAACAACCATGTTGGCACTGCCACCATTGCCGCCATTGTTCTTGTCCTTGCGGTGCGGGCACTTTGCAGCAAAGTGGTCCGGGCTACCACAACAATAACAATGCCCTGTCGGCGGTTTCTTCTTCTTCTTGAACTGAGCCGTCTGATTAGCCTTTGTCTGGTTCTGTTGCGGCTTGTTCTTCTTTTTGTTGGATGCATTGAAGTTCTTCTTTTGTACCATGTTGGCACTAGAAGATCCAGCAATCCCTTTACCACGTTGGTCTTTTGCCCTCGCCTTCTCTTCCACATCAAGAGTGCCGATCAGATCGACAATAGTAAACTCTTGTCTCTTGTGTTTCAGAGAGGTCGCAAAATCCTTCCAAGAAGGTGGCAACTTGGAGATAATACCTCCAGCCACAAACTTGTCATGCAACCGACATGGAGCATCCTTGCTATAGTTCTCAAGATCTCTAGCCAGCGCCTGGATCTCATGGGCCTGCTCTACCACAGGACGGTCCTCAACCATCTTGTAGTGAAAGAGCTGTTCCATGACATACAGCTCGCCACCAGCATCAGAGACCCCAAACTTAGCCTCAAGCGCATCCCAAACATCTTTGCCACTCGGCAGCAAGAGGTACGTGTCCACAAGGCTTTCAACGAGAACACTCATGATGGCACCTCTAAACAGGTTATCGGCCACCACGAAAGCCCGCTCCTCCTCTGGAGTGAACTGTTCGGGCTTCCCCAGTATGACATGCATGATGTTCATTGCTTTCAACCATAGCGTGACCCTCTCGCGCCAATGTTTGTAATTAGACCCATCGAAAACATTTGGTTTGATTGATGCGGCAAAACCAGCTACCGAAAGCCTATTATTAACATAAGGTTTTTGGATTGTTAGAAATTTAGGCATCATTCGGTATATTTTTATTCAAAAATTAGCAACAAATTCATGACAGCAGTGAGTGATCCAGTGGTAACATAACATGTGCTAGTGTTCAAGTTAATTCCCCTAAATAACATGAACAACATGAGAAACCGAAACAAGAACAAAACAATGTTCAGGATGTACCCAGAGACGGGGCCGGTACCGGAGGCACCGGATGCGCCGTCACCAGCTGGAGGAATAGTGTTAACCATCCTCGACTGGCCTTCCTCAAAGTAGTCGATCTAATTTGGTGCAGTGGCGAGTCGATGCAGTGGAGTCCCTCGAACGGTCACCGGGACGTAGTCGTTCACGTGAGGAAGACGGCCACCGGGACGTAGTCGTTTACGTGAGGAAGACGGCCACCAGGAAGTAGTCGTTCGGGTTGACGAAGTTGGCCACCAGGGAGTAGTCGTTCATAGCAGCGAGCAGGCGTGTACTCGTACGCTCCCCAAAAACCTTATCGCCCGCCTATCCCGAGCAGGATCACTAGACAGGGAGGTTCGGAGGCAACTGCTCACGCAAGCAGAGTGCGCGCAAAGCTTGCGTTGGGAATGCAAGAGAGCAGCAAAAATAGGGAGAAGAGAGAGGTCTCCTGAAAGGAGTACCAGAGAGGGAGAGTCTGCTTGTGTGTTCTGGCTATGGGAGAGAGCCCCTCTTATATAGGCGACCAGAGGAGGAGGGGGATGAACCTGGACACTGCATGAGGCAGCAATGGCCATAATGACATCAGTTATTGGTCAGCCCAATAATGCCATTAAACGTCATCAGTTACTCTCAGCCATCAAATCGGCAGTTACTGGTAACGTTTAAGACTCAATCAATGTCATTTGTGGCAAAAGGTTCATCACACAGCACACGCCGAGCGGCTCGGCACGTCTCGTCTCGACTCGACTCGACACGGCACGGCCACGGCCACGGCCTCGGTCACGCGAGGCGAGCGATCGCGCGCGCGTGGCACGCCCATCTCCTTTTACCAACTTCACAAGTGGTCCACAGTTGGTCCACTATTTAAGTTGGTTAGGATTCCCGTTGACTCTCCATCCGGTATTTAATTCCCTAGCATTTATTAGTGGACCTTTAATTCTCTGATTAATTGAGACTTAAACGGGCAAAGGCCCAATTAATCTAACATAGCTTACAGTTTTGTTTTTCATGATTGGTTAGTGTCAAGGTGAAGAATACGAAGCTTGAATTGAAGCTTGAATCGAAGCCAGATGTCTTTCAGACAGATGGGAATAGCATCAGGTGAAGTGGTCCTTACCTGCTCTTGTTCACGATGAGATCCAAATTGATTACTTCTGAATTTATAATTTATTCTTGTTGTTTCGATTTACTTGAACTCAACCCTTGTTTTCTTTTTTCAGAGCCACTGTTCTTGAGTTATCTTAGGGTGCCGATATTTTTATGGACGCTTTACTTGGATCAGTTCAATACACGGGTTCCATCCAATTATCTTTTGTCATCTATTTCTTGCTTTTATTTCTTTGTTGTGTATTATCGAACAGCCATGTATGAATCGAACTATATTTCTTGCTGCAGAAGCTAATCTACAATCCACTTTCCTTGTGCACTTTAGTCCACTGGAGAGTGTCAACCACTCAACAATAGTGAAAGTTTTCAGAAATGGTTTTACCACATACAAATAGCTGTATCATTAGATTTTGTAGTCATTATTGACTCTCCTATTTATGTCTATAAAAAATATAGTAATTCTATTTTTTATTGTCGGTACTGGCAACATGGCTATATACCATTTCAGTTTTGGAGGGTTTTTTAGTAGGCAGTGATGTCAAAAACAACACAAATAGCTAGCCCTTTAAATATATGCAGTCGCTCATGTAAGAAAAGTGCAAGTGTGTTTACCAGCGTGGTGTATATCAACACTATTGTTTTACAAAGATACATTTCTATCACAATGAGTGGAAGCTTAAGGCTACTGTTTGCTTGAGATATGTTGTGTCCTAGGTGTTGGAGAAGTCTGCCCTATGTAGTGGGTGGTTTATCTGCAACTGGTCACTTGGACGCCGCAATATGATTTTGATTTTGTGATCCTCTGTTGCACTGCTCTTTCTGAAAATTCTGCTTTTCCTTTCCTTTGTTTGAATAGGGGATGATATTCCTATGTTGCTGGTTTCTAATCTTGTGGGAATAAAGCTAAAGCCTATCAATTACATACAAGAGCTCCTCTCAGGGTGTTATCATTGTCTGCATAATTGTGTTATCTCGTTGAGTTGCTGCTGTTATATATGGGAGGCGTTTGGTTAGACGGATCAGTCCGTCCAGGTCCACTCCGCTCCGGACGATGCGGTCAGACATTTTTTCATCGAATGAGTTGGTTCCGCACAAAAGAACAACAACGCCCGTTAGGATGGATGCGGTGATGCCAGACGAGCCGGTCCCGTTCCACAATCCAAACAAAATGACAGGTTCGGTTTTAGGCTCGGATGACTCTAGAGTCAACCAATTCCGCAATCCAAACGCGCTGATGGTGTGCCATATGGTACCATAGATAGGCAGTGAAGAAATGTATGCACATTGGTGCTCATAGGACTAAGTGCATCGATGGTATATTTTGATTTTTCAAGCTTACGGGTGGCTTCAATATAGTGGGCTGACTATGTGAATTAGGGAAGAAATGTCAAGGATTTCATGCTCAATAGCGGCAAGGAAATATAATGGTGTTATGATCAGTTTATTGTCGATGCGGCTACGGCCCAGATATCAATTGCACATGCAGGTTTCGATGCACTGTCGTATCTATGAGAAAGTTCATGCACCATCCATCACCCATCCATACATGAGACCATCTCTATTCACGTCAAAGAGTCTGACAAAGAGGTCCTATATATTCACGTCAAAGGGTTTGTCAACAGCAACCTATATATTTGATGGACTTATGTGCAGATTGTTTAGTTATCATGCTTTTGTTTAGCTTCATAAAAAAATCTTGCTACACCTGACAAATTGCAAGGTCAATGATGTATTTGCGCTATAAATATTTTGTTACCCGTAACAACACATGGCCATTAACCTAGTTCTTTAACAAAAGCCTATTAGGATCGGAACAAATATCAACAATTTTGTCAGTTTCCATAAGTTCTCATATTTTCATTCAAATATAATGATAATCTTCACAAGCCAAAGGAAGAAAACTAGTGGCGAGAAGGTGTATCTTGGTTACAATGTCGGTACTAACAAAGAGATAAAAAGTAGACCGGTAGGGTTGTTGACACCAAAAATTGGCACCAGGAAGAGGCTGACATGTGGACCGGATTCGTTGAAAAGGTATCATTCGGCAAAGGAGTTTTTCCCCGGAGCATTCGGTAAAGACGTTCTGCGGTCGGGAACGCATCGTCATTCGGCAAGAGAACTGTTCCGCGGAAGGCATTCGGGAGTGCGTGATGACGTGGATCAAGCATAAGGAAAAGGCTGGTTTAACTTGGAATGCAAGACGGATACGGTGCCCCGACGTTTATCTTTTTAGGAAATAAATAAATGTAATCGTAATCGATTAGGAGTCGTGTCGAAACCTGGGTATAAATATAAACCCATGGTAATTGTAAAGAATCAATCAATCAATCATACAACAAACCGGCCCCGTGCCAACTTCGAGTCCTTTAGTCGAGTCGTCGAGTTCTTCGAGAGGAATCATCGATCCGTCGACCTCCGTAAGTATCGGCAACCCTGCGCCATGCCTAGTATCATGCGGTGGATTTAGGCTCTGGTTCAGGAAGGTTCCATTGTTAGAGCATGAGCCATGCGGTGGGCTAAGTTTTAGCTTGGAACAAGTTATCGGCTCTATTGGATTTTGGCAAGATCTGATAGATTCATTAAGTTATCATGTGTTGCTCTGGATTTTACCTTTATGTTTAATTCATTACAACACTCTTTTGCCCAGTCTAGGTTGATTAGATTCGGTTTCCAGCTCATAATGCACTGCGTTTCCATAGCCGAATTCGAAGTCAATCTAGATTGCTACGTGTTGCGGGTTCACGCTCGTTGGTCTTGTGTAGATCTTGACAGAACCGGGTATCATGCGGTGGATGCAGGTTTTTGGGTCGTCTTAGAGCTAGTCATCCGGTGGATTAGAATTCGATTCGATCTGATAGATCTATCATCACCAGCGAGGCATGTTCCTTCTTCATGGAACCCGATTCGGCTATATAGCTGTATTCGGCAGTATCGCCACGAGCGAAACATGCTCACGGTTTTGTTTTAAATAAAGATTGCTTTTAGCCTTCCACGTTTAGAGTGTATCATGCGGTGGATTGCTCTATTCTTGGTCGGTGGTGTGATTCCAAGCAGGTCGTATCATGCGGTGGATTAACTTGCTTGTTTCATGCTCGACGGGTTGAAAAGTACCTAGACATGCGGTAGACTAGTGCTTTTGATCTATGCATTCTTGTTTATTATGAAATTATGGTCATGTTTTCGCCCTTTTATTCATCTATCATGTTATGTTCCTCGTTAATCGGTTACGAATATGAGTTACAATGTCTACTCAGTCGAATGCCGATCTTTCGTCATGCTTACGTCACGCATTCGGCAGTGCGCGTCCTGCGTGCTTTTGCCGATTGCCGAATGATGCTTTAAACGCCGACAGATAGCTTCTCTATAGCTATATGTCGTTCGAAGCTGGCTCCGTAGCCGCAAATATGGAACTGACTGGTATCACCCGGTACGTTCCAGGTGTTATCTAAACATCTTTTCTCCCTTTGTCAGTTTCAGGAAAATTGACTGGCACGCTTCCGGATTCAAAAGCCCGGGCCACGTGTGAAGCCAGCTAATTCGGCTTGCTGTGTGCTTGGCGTGAGGTGCGGATTTTACGTCAACACACTTTTTGGCACGCCCGGTGGGACACAAGCTTTGAAGATGCCTGAATTAAAAGACATTCTGGATGTCACTTTTGAAGAATTGTCTGATGAACATCAACAAATGGTGAAGATTGCTGCAGATCAGTTCATCAAGAAATGCTTGCTGTCTTTTGCTAAAAACAGGAGTGGTGCACCGTTTCTCAAGTCAGATCTGCCAAGAGTTCTTCTGCCGGGACAATCTGATCTTACTGAAGAGGAAGAAAGGGAGAAGTTCTCTAGCTTGTTGTACAAGGCTTTAGGAGAAACAATGACTAATCATAATGCCGCATTCCTGAACAGTTTTCGGCTCATATTGGTCAACATCTTTGGTCAGCACGTGGATAAACCTTTTGAGCAAGCGCATGGACAACTTGGTGGACCAACATATTTCAATATTCAAGCATCGGTCCCAAAACGTCATGGTAAAGGTATTGAAGAAACTGAAGTTTCTGGAACCAAAGACACGAATGGACAGCCGATTCAGCAAGAGCTTCAGCATGCATTGCCGAAACCTCGTACATATGGTGATATGGCATTCGGCACCACGGGAAATCCACCTGCTTCTGCCTATAAGATATCCCCTCTGAGCAACAGGCTGCAAAGAGATGTGTATGGAAACGGATATTCAGAGTTCATGGATTACAATGCTATCGACGCTCTCCCGAATCCCGGGTATGTTGGTACTGCAGGAATGCCTGCTGGAAGACCAGGGAATCAAGATACCAATATTGACCTCATGGTGCAAAAGATGACCGATGTATTGCAAAATCAATTCGGTCTGAAGCCTAAAAATCAGGGGTACATGTACTCGTCTCCTTTCCCAGAATGGTACCAGAGGGTATCATTGCCGAATAGAGTCAAGGTGCCTACAGAGTTTACTAAGTTCTTAGGACAAGATGATACTAGCACTGTGGAACATATAGCTCGATATCTGATGCAGCTTGGAGAAGCTTCAGCGGACGAGGCTTTTAGAATCAGATACTTTCCTTTGTCATTGACGGGTCCAGCTTTTACATGGTTTGCTTCTTTACCTGCTCAGTCAATTTGTACTTGGAAAGACCTGGAGCAGAAATTTCATGCTCATTACTACATCGGCAGTACCGAGAAAAAGTTGGTTGATTTGACCAGCTTAAGGCAGAGGAATAATGAAACACCTACGGAGTTCCTCAGAAGGTTTAGGGAAACAAAGAGCATGTGCTTTTCTCTGAACGTACCTGATGACCAGCTAGCTGGTATGGCTGTAGCTGGCATGCTGCCTGCCATTCGGGAAAAGCTATTCGGGATGGAGTTTGATGATCTGGGCCAGTTGTCACATAGATTGGCCTTAATGAGTAACCAGGCATATGGTTTCAAGAAAGATGCCAGATTTGCTAAACATAATGATGTAGCTGACATCTATAACCAATTCCTTGAAAGAGCAGATCAAGAGGATGAGTATGAAGATAGTGAAGAGATAGCTGCAGCAGAGATAGTGTGGGGCAAAGAACCAGTCATGGTGAATCAGAGATGGATTAAATAGAATAAGGGCACCTATGATTTTGATGTAACTAAGGCAGATAAATTGTTTGACTATCTTGTAAAAGAAGGCCGGATCAAGCTACCAGAGGGGCATTCTATGCTTCGGCCTGATGGAGTGAAGGATAAAAGGTACTGTGGATTCCATGATAGAAATTCTCATTCCATCAATGAATGCAGGGTTTTTAGAGTGAGGATTCAGAAAGCTATCCAAGAAGGGCATCTGAAATTCGACAATAAGATGAAGTTGGACAATAACCCGTTTCCTCAGAATATGATTGGGTTTTCAATTAATATGGTGAATGTTGCCGAATCCGGAGAAAAAGGAAAGATAAGAGTCCTGACGTCGAAGGAAGCAAAGCAGAATGGCTCAGTCGATCCTAATCGGCAAATCACGATCGAACAGATTCGGCAGGAAAAGCCTCGCTTCCCGAATAGCCGATTTGAAATTGGGAAATCTTCTAAACCCAGAGTCACATCGCGCATTCTCCTCAATAAGTGGCAGCGTCAGCAAGAAAAAGAATGCTATCAGAGACGTGAGTACGAGGAGGAGAAGAGGAGGCGCGAAGAAAGAAGGTATGAGGAAGAACAAGAGGAGTATGTCCGAGAACAAGAACGTGCACATTGGGATTGTGCCTTCTTCAGACATTGTTGGAACGAGGGTTTAAAGCTGCCTACATGGAACAACTGTCCTGAATGCAATAATGGATTTATTGAATATAGGCAAAATGGTGCCAGTCGCCGATCCGTCCACGAAAGAATTGGAAGGATACATCCTAGTGATGATCGGCGTCTAAAAATATATGAGAATGATGATCAACCCAGGAAAAGACATGCTGAAGAAGAAGATCGTGAGTATGTCTGGCAAAAAGGACAGTGGTGTCCACCTGGTTTAAGAAGGAGCCAGAAGAGAAGAATCCAGCGCCTGAGGAATCAAGAGTTGAAACGAGCAGGAACCAGGTTGAGATCGATATGGCGTCCAAAAGACAAACCCGACGAATCGGGCCATTCGGCTCCTACATGCATGGTATGTTTCTTGCCGAATGAATTCATGGCTCCAGCTAATCAAATTATACAGGAGGAGATATTGTCAGAAGTGGATGAAGCCGAGCAATGTGGGTTAATGGCACAATTGGTATTGAATAAGCAAGCTGTTTTCGAGAAGCCAGTCCAGAATCGGCACATGAAGCCACTGTACTTAAGAGGATATGTCAACGGAAAGCCACTGACGAAGATGTTTGTTGATGGTGGAGCTGCTGTTAATGTGATGCCATATAACACATTCAGGAAACTTGGCATGAGCCCTGGAGATTTAACACCGACAAGTATCGTTTTGAATGATTTTGCTGGAAATCCTTCGGACACCAAAGGATGTGTACATGTAGATCTGATGATTGGGTCTAAGATTCTGCTTACAACCTTCTTTGTTATTGAAGGCAAAGGGGCATACAGCTTGCTACTTGGAAGGGATTGGATCCATGCGAATTGCTGTATTCCATCTACTATGCATCAGCAGCTTATTCAGTGGATAGATGATGAAGTGGAAATTGTCCCTGCAGATGATTCAATTAGCGTGGCTAATGTGGAACCAGCCTTCTGGGAATATCAAGGCATAGATTGTTTCTCAGGCAAGGACTAGGGAGAAGGTCCTGTTGAGCCAGTCAGCAGTGATCAACAGCCGATCGAAGCAGTCGGCTCTTTTAGTAATTTTTAATGGATAACCCAATCGATGGGACTGACGGGAAGCTAGGACATGGATTTGTGTCGGCTGACAAATTAGAAGAAGTAGACATTGGAGATGGTGACAAACCAAGGCCGATATTCATCAGTGCTAGCTTGGATTCAGTTTTCAGAGAAAAGTTGATTGAGTTGTTAAAAGAATACAAAGATTGCTTTGCTTGGGATTATTCGGAGATGCCTGGTTTAGATCGTTCCATTGTTGAGCATCGATTGCCGATCAAGCCTGGTTATAAACCTTACAAGCAACCACCCCGGAAAATCTACAAAGATGAAGTGTTGGCCGATGTAAAGAAGGAAGTGGAAAGATTAATAGCAGCAAATTTTATTCGGCCATGCAGATATGCAGAATGGATCTCTAATATTGTTCCTGTGTACAAGAAAAATGGGAAGATGAGAGTTTGCATAGACTTTAGAGATCTGAACAGAGCTACACCCATGGATGGATATCCAATGCCTATTGCTGACTCGTTGGTTGATGCTGCTGCTTGTTATAAAGTGATTAGTTTCATGGATGGTAATGCAGGGTACAATCAAATTTTTATGGCATTGGAAGATATAGCGAAAACAGCTTTCAGATGTCCAGGACATATAGGGTTGTTTGAATGGGTTGTCATGACGTTTGCTTTGAAGAATGCTGGTGCAACTTATCAAAGAGCCATGAATTATATTTTTCATGAGTTGATCGGCAAGATTGTGGAAATATATATTGATGATGTTGTGATTAAGTCATTGGATCATGAAGCACATTTGGCCGACATAAGGAAAACTCTAGAGTGCACTAGGAAACATGGGCTCAAGATGAACCCGAATAAATGTGCTTTTGGAGTTTCGGCAGGAGAGTTTCTGGGATTTTTGGTGCATGAAGGAGGAATAGGAGTTGGCAAGAAAAGTATGAAAACCATTGATGAAGTTGTTCCTCCAACTGATCTTAAGGAATTGCAGTCATTACTTGGTAAGATCAATTTCGTAAGAAGATTCATATCAAATTTATCGCAAAAGGTGTTACCTTTCTCTTCACTGCTAAAAGTCAAGAAGGATCAGAAATTTGTATGGGGTGACGAACAACAAAAGGCTTTTGATGAAATTAAGGAATACATGAAAGAACCACCAGTATTGGTACCTCCACAGTTGAACAAGCCTTTTAAGTTGTACGTGGCGGCCGATACCCAAACTATTGGATCGGCCCTCATACAAGAATTTGAGGGAAAGGAAAGGGTAGTTGCATACCTTAGCCGAAAATTGCTTGATCCTGAAACGAGGTATTCGGCTACCGAGAAACTTTGTTTATGTGTTTACTACTCCTGTACAAAATTTCGGCACTATTTGCTACATGCCGAATGCATTGTGTATTCAAAATTTGATGTGATAAAGCACATGTTGTCTATGCCAATTTTGAACGGAAGGATTGGCAAATGGATTTTAGCCTTGTCTGAGTTTGAATTAAAGTTTGAATCGGCAAAAGCTGTTAAAGGACAGGTTATTGCTGACTTCATTACTGAGCATCGCGATTCATCGACTAATCTGCTTGAAATTACTCCTTGGGTATTATTCTTCGATGGATCTTCATGTGACAAGGGTGGTGGAGTAGGTATTTTGTTAATTTCGCCAAAAGGAGAGGTATTTGAATTTGCTATTCCTATTCAACCTACTGTCACTAATAATCAAGCCGAATATGAAGCGTTGCTCAGAGGACTTCAATACTTGAGAGAAGCAAAGGCCATTGCAGTTGAAATTTTTGGAGATTCAGAATTAGTCATAAGGCAACTGAATGGCGAATATGAGTGCAGAAACGATGTCTTAAGGAATTACTATGAAGAATGCAAGCAAATCTTAAAGGAGTTTCAGTCGGTAATTCTGCGGCATATTCCTAGGAAAGACAATGAAGGGGCGAACAGATTAGCTCAGAGTGCTTCGGGTTATAGGGAGCTTCAAGAAGTTTTTGCTAATGATGTATATGCTTTCGGGAGTAATTTAGCAGAGGATGATTGGAGAAAAGAAATTGTTGATTATCTGAAGAATCCATCCCGAAAAGTTTCTAGAAAGCTCAGGTATAAAGCTTTAAAGTTTGTTCTTCTTGATGATAATTTATATTATAAATCCTTGGATGGGGTGCTGTTACATTGCTTAAGTCAAGAAGAAGCAAAAAGGCTGATAAGTGAAGTGCATGATGGGTTGTGTGGAGCACATCAGTCGGCTTACCGAATGAAATGGGTTATTAGGAGAACTGGGTACTATTGGCCCACAATGCTAGAAGACTGCTTTGAATACTACAAGGGATGCCAAGATTGCCAGAGATTTGGAAACATTCAAAGAGTTCCAGCATCGGTCCTGAATCCTATTATCAAGCCATGGCCATTCACAGGATGGGGAATAGATTTGATTGGCCAAATAAATCCTCCATCTAGCAAGGGGCATAAGTTTGTGCTTTTAGCAACCGATTATTTTACTAAGTGGGTTGAGGCGATTCCATTAAAGAAGGTGACATCAGAGAATATGGTTGAATTTGTTAAAGAGCACATTATTTACAGATTTGGAATTCCTCAAACAATCACCACAGATCAAGGAACTCAGTTTACATCTTCAGAGTTCAGAAATTTTGCCGAAAGTATGGGCATCAAGTTGTTGAATTCTTCTCCTTATTATGCCCAAGCTAATGGTCAGGCGGAGGCTTCTAACAAGATTATGATTAAAATTATACAGAAGAAGATTGATCAGAAGCCAAGAAAGTGGCATTCGGTACTCAATGAGGCTTTATGGGCTTACCGAATGGCTCCACATGGGGCTACACAGACTTCTCCTTATGAATTGGTATATGGACATCATGCTATCTTGCCATGGGAGATGCAGTCAGACTCAAGGAGAATTAAGTTGCAAAAGGATTTAAGTTCTGAAGATTATAATGATTTAATGATGGACGAATTAGAAGATTTGCATATGATTCGTCTCAGGGCCTTGGAAAATGTTGAGAAAAATAAAATGCGAGTTGCTAAATATTACAACAAGAAGGTGAAAGTCAAGCAATTTGCAGAAGGAGATTTGGTTTGGAAAGCAATATTGCCGATTGGAACTAAATACAGTGCATTCGGCAAGTGGTCTCCAAACTGGGAAGGTCCTTTCAGAGTGGCCAGATGCGTGCCTGGAAATGCATATATCCTGAAAACTTTACTAGGAGAGGAGTTTACTGCTGCTATCAATGGGAGATACTTGAAGAAATATTATCCTAGTATTGAGATTGATCGCTGATTGAGATATTTAATGTCAGAACGACTGAAATAGCCGGTATTCGGGAAGGAGCCGTCTTTAGAACAAAAATATCAACAGAAGAAGAAATGGCCAATACTAGAACGTATTGCCCTTAGTGCAAATATATTACATAAAATGAGTTTGACAGAGTCATCACATAAAGATCAAAAAGATAAGTTTTATTGCCGAAATTCCATAATCCCTAGTACAAACTAATGGAACAACCTGTTCAGAACAGATTGGGGATGGATGGAATCGGCAATGGCGGCGCCATGAGCATCAAGGCGATCTATGGAGGCCTCAATGTCGTCGATCTCCTCCGGATTGCCATTGGCAAAGCCAGGCGGTAGCCTGGAGTAGTCAGCGCCGGTGCGCGTCGACATGGCGACTAGGCCTGCGGCAGTGCCCAGACGGATGCCGTGTGAGGCCACCTCATCGATGCGGCCTGCCACTGCACCGAGGCGAGCTTCTGGCGTGTCCCCAGAAGCATTCACCTTGTTTGCCAGAGACTCGACTAATGTCTTCAGCTGATCGAGTTCGGCGTCGCGAGCTGTAGAGTTACGAAGCAATGGCGGTTTAGTCCAAAATCAGATTGAAATTAAAGCAAACCGCAGGAATTACCGTCGATGGTCTCGAGCAGCTGCTTGCGCTGGTGTTGCCACTCCAGATCTGCGATCCCGGCTTGTTTGGAGATGACCTCCAGCTCACGCCGAGTGTCATCACGTTCCTGTTTGAATCGGCGAGCGTCGCTATCCGAATAGGGCAGATCCCAGTTAGGCCTTGGGGATCGGCTAGATGACTCTGAAGAGTCACCCGCTGCAGCTGGAGCCGCAGTCAAGATAGTAGCGGGGTTCCATTGGATGAGCCTAAAAAATACAGAGAAAATTGAGAATAAGGCAAAATCTGGAGGAAAGGATAAGGAGAGGTAGACAGTCATCACCTACGACGAGCGCCGGCGCGGCTCCCTTCGGCTTCGTCGACGGCCGGGCGTCTTCTGTTGTTGGGCATCAGGGTTTTTTGGAGGTTACTGTGCTGGAAGAAGAAGAGACTCAGGATAGCAGAGAGCTCGAGTTGAAAGATTTGGTGGAAGATTAGGAGTGCTCGAGGTTCTTATTTATGGAACTAACGAAGAGATCGTGGCCAGGGATTGTGGTGCATATCCCAAGAAGCTCGGAAGTTGGAAAGGATTTTCCAACCGATCGGTTTCCATGTCGTTTGGGATCCTTGCCGAGTCGTATTCGGTTTTGACTGAATGAGATTCGGCTATGTCGAGTTTGAAACGTTTTCGGGTCTGACGCTGTTATGGCCAGCTTTGCCGAATGAGTTGCCCACAATAAAAAGAACAGAGATAAGAAATGGAAAGATTGCAGGATTGATAAAGCATTCGGCTATCAACTGTTTGTTACAATTACAAACCCAAGAACTTTGAGATTACATTTTTAGCATTTGATATCATATTGCTAATGCTCTCTAATAGCTTTTTGTCAGCTTCTTGGGTTCTAGCCAAAGCAGCAAGCTTTGCCTTGAGTTGTTTGTCTTCGTTTAGAGCTGCTGAAGCTTCCTTTCGCATCTTCTCTGTTGACTTGGGAAGCTCGACTATCTTCTTCTTATCAGCTTCAATTTCGGCCGATAAATCTCTCAATTCGGCTTCAAGTGCAGCTTTTCTGACCTCCTTCATTTCAAGTTCAGATTCCAATTTGGTCAGTAATTCCTTGCTATTCTAAGCTTGAGTATGCAGGTCTTTCACAGATTGTTTGGCTGTGGACCTCCTCTGTTCCAGGGCTGGTCGAGAAGATTGGTTTTTCAGAGCCTGCTTTACTGCAGCATATTGTTGATCCAAATGAGAAACTGGTTCCAGAGAGATTTTGATATCATCAGGAAGTTCTTGGTCAATGGATTCCAATACATCCCTTAAGAGATCAGCATCTTTGACTTGATCTTGGATACTCTTATGCAGCAAAGCAAGGATATCTTTCAGCTTTGTTTGATTTTCTTCTGACAGAGCTTGGCCAGAAGATGTTTCTTCCCCTTGTTCGGCAACCAAGTCGTCCACAGCAAAAGAATAGCTGGATGATGAAATGGTTTTCTCCTGAAAGATGGTTCTTGCCGAATTAGTAATAATCTGCTGAATAAAAAGTAGAGAAAGTTAAATGATTATGTTTACCTCGTTCCTGACTTCCTGAATAGGAGAAGGAAGCCTTTCAGGCTCAATTGGGGGATTCTGTGTATCTTGCCGAGGAGAAACTGGAAGACTTCTTGGTGAGGATGATGCTTCTGATTGGGGAAGAAGTTGCAAAGCTAAAGATGAGTCATGGTGAGAAGAAGAGCTCTCCAAGATTAGATCCATTGAGGATTGTTCTATAGTTAACAAAGAATGAGTGCCGATGAAAAAGAAGTTAGAAGAATAAAGTGGTAGAATTTTACCAGTCAATGAAGCATCGGCAAGATCTGTACTGATTGCTAGCTGCTGTTCTCTGGCCTGAAACCAAGAAGAGATAAAGCTGAGCAAAATACCAAATGCATTATAGTCAAAGAAAGAAGGCTCTGACCTTGATTTTGCTGCTTGTTCTTTTCTTCTTTACAACTGAGGAAGCAGCTAAAAGGAGGGTTTTTCTTTTGACAATTGATGATCTGGTAAGTGTTGGATCTAAAGAAGCCTGTCTAGCCATCAGTTGAGCCAAGGTAGGAGATTGGTGCCCCAGAGCAGATATTGGGCCTGCAGCTTTGTATGAGATCGCCCTGGCAAGAGGGGCAGGTGTTATATCCTGCAAGATGACAGAATCAGAATCAATTGGGGTTAATATTATTGAGACAAATGAGGGATTAGCATATTACCTCTGCAGTTGGCTGATAATCAGGCATTAATTCAAGGCAGAAGGGATGGATTGGCATGTTGAAGATATGATCATGGAATTCTTGCCACCAGAGAGTAAAAGAAGGATGGGCAGATATTATTGGCACAAAAGGATCAGGTGCATAGATAGTTCCACAGCATTTATAAGTGAAAATCCTTCTTGTCTCTGTGGAATCTTTGATAATCTCCCTAGGCTTGAGAAATTCATGAAGAAATAGCCTTGGGGGCACTTGGCCACATCCCAACTGTCTAGCCATCATGTTTGGCTGATAATATTCATAAGTGCTTTGAACCAGTCTCCCTCCACAGAATTCGGCTGGCAGGATGCAGGGCTGGATGAAGGCATTGAAAATCGCTATAGATTCTACATCAGTGCATCCAGTTTCAAAGCTGAATTCGCAAGGGAGAGTGAGGTTGTCATTGTCCAAATATGGGAACCAGAGAGGATGAGCAAAGCCTCTGAAGAAGAGCTCAAACAGTTCACCGATGTTCTTGTTGATAGATACAGTGGAGGCAGCTTCTCCATAGGTTTGACAACCTTTGGTTCTTCGGGTTTCTCCTTCTTTGTAATTAATTGAAGGAAAGTCTCGGCTGTTGAGATCAATGGCAATGATTTGATGCATGTACAACTGTAGCCACATTTGGACAAACCACCAAGGACCATTGACACAGGGGATTTTCTTGCTGGTGTGCATCAGGTGGGTGGTTTGATTGAGCATATGGTAGACACTTCCCAGGAGGTATTTCCCGAGTGGAATAAGTTTTCCAGCAGCCAGTTCTTCAGCCATCACGATATGATTCAGGGTTGGCTCATTGGCTTTGCCACAGAAGACTGATCTGCATAGCCACATGTTCAGGAAGGCTCTGTATTCAACATCGGTCAGAGGGCCATCAGACATATAGTTCTGAATGTATCTCTTGTATCCAACCCCTGTTTTTACTCCTGTCTGCTTGGAGGAACCTTTGTGGACATATGGATATATGGTTCCTGTGACGTTCAGGCCGGTCATCATGTAGACATTGGCTAAAGTGGGGGACATTGGGCCATGGCCGAAAAGAAAAGCATTTGCACCATTGGACCAAAAATGGCAGGCTGCAATCAGGAGGTTCTCATTCTTTGGTGTTTCGGCTAGTGACAGCTCCAGGCAATGAGAAATACACAGTTGGTCCCAGTTCTGTGTTTGGGGGCTTTTGTCATCAGATATCCTCTTGTACCAATTTCTCCAGCCAGCAATTGGGGGCAAATGCCAGTTCTTGAAGGCATCTTGCCACTCATGAGGTTTTGTCAGTGAAATCTTGAAAGGGACCCTCTGAGATTCGGCCGCGATGATTTCGGAAGGATCTGAATCCCCTACAGGGCCGAGGAAGTAAGATGGAGCTTTTTCCTCAACGGGAATGAGGATTTCGGCAGCTAGGGCCTACCAGGAATAGAAAGAGGTGGGAAGAAATTTAAAGATGCAAATCGAAAGAAGAATACCGAATGTGCTTGAGGGGATTGAAGTTTACCTGAAGAGCAAGATCTTGGTCCGCCATTTGAAGATTGGATCTTGGAAGTCGATGACCTAGGGTTCGGATCCGGATGAGAGCTCTAAAAGATTCAAAAGGAGAAGCGGGTGCCGAGCAGAACTAACTTGGGAATGTTGAGTGCTTCTGGTCAATTCCGAGATAAAATTACCTCTTATCCCGAAATTGAAGGGGCATGTGTTGACACCAAAAATTGGCACCAGGAAGAGGCTGACATGTGGACCGGATTCGTTGAAAAGGTATCATTCGGCAAAGGAGTTTTTCCCCGGAGCATTCGGTAAAGACGTTCTACGGTCGGGAACGCATCGTCATTCGGCAAGAGAACTGTTCCGCGGAAGGCATTCGGGAGTGCGTGATGACGTGGATCAAGCATAAGGAAAAGGCTTGTTTAACTTGGAATGCAAGACGGATACGGTGCCCCGACGTTTATCTTTTTAGGAAATAAATAAATGTAATCGTAATCGATTAGGAGTCGTGTCGAAACCTGGGTATAAATATAAACCCATGGTAATTGTAAAGAATCAATCAATCAATCATACAACAAACTGGCCCCGTGCCAACTTCGAGTCCTTTAGTCGAGTCGTCGAGTTCTTCGAGAGGAATCATCGATCCGTCGACCTCCGTAAGTATCGGCAACCCTGCGCCATGCCTAGTATCATGCGGTGGATTTAGGCTCTGGTTCAGGAAGGTTCCATTGTTAGAGCATGAGCCATGCGGTGGGCTAAGTTTTAGCTTGGAACAAGTTATCGGCTCTATTGGATTTTGGCAAGAACTGATAGATTCATTAAGTTATCATGTGTTGCTCTGGATTTTACCTTTATGTTTAATTCATTACAACACTCTTTTGCCCAGTCTAGGTTGATTAGATTCGGTTTCCAGCTCATAATGCACTGCATTTCCATAGCCGAATTCGAAGTCAATCTAGATTGCTACGTGTTGCGGGTTCACGCTCGTTGGTCTTGTGTAGATCTTGACAGAACCGGGTATCATGCGGTGGATGCAGGTTTTTGGGTCGTCTTAGAGCTAGTCATCCGGTGGATTAGAATTCGATTCGATCTGATAGATCTATCATCACCAGCGAGGCATGTTCCTTCTTCATGGAACCCGATTCGGCTATATAGCTGTATTCGGCAGTATCGCCACGAGCGAAACATGCTCACGGTTTTGTTTTAAATAAAGATTGCTTTTAGCCTTCCACGTTTAGAGTGTATCATGCGGTGGATTGCTCTATTCTTGGTCGGTGGTGTGATTCCAAGCAGGTCGTATCATGCGGTGGATTAACTTGCTTGTTTCATGCTCGACGGGTTGAAAAGTACCTAGACATGCGGTAGACTAGTGCTTTTGATCTATGCATTCTTGTTTATTATGAAATTATGGTCATGTTTTCGCCCTTTTATTCATCTATCATGTTATGTTCCTCGTTAATCGGTTACGAATATGAGTTACAATGTCTACTCAGTCGAATGCCGATCTTTCGTCATGCTTACGTCACGCATTCGGCAGTGCGCGTCCTGCGTGCTTTTGCCGATTGCCGAATGATGCTTTAAACGCCGACAGATAGCTTCTCTATAGCTATATGTCGTTCGAAGCTGGCTCCGTAGCCGCAAATATGGAACTGACTGGTATCACCCGGTACGTTCCAGGTGTTATCTAAACATCTTTTCTCCCTTTGTCAGTTTCAGGAAAATTGACTGGCACGCTTCCGGATTCAAAAGCCCGGGCCACGTGTGAAGCCAGCTAATTCGGCTTGCTGTGTGCTTGGCGTGAGGTGCGGATTTTACGTCAACAAGGGTAATACCGCCCCACGGTTTTTTATTAAGAAGAAGAAACCTTCTCCCGGTCTAGAAAAACCCCCCCGAACCCCGCAAACCGGTGAGGGAAATTTTTTTAAAAACAACCTGAAAATTCGCTACCACGAGGAGTCAAACGCGACCTAAGGGTGCTACTAAAGCATTGCAACCACCGAGCTACAAGCTCTTTCACGGTACTTACAAAGAGATTAAGGACAATCCCAGTAGAGAATTTTATATTGTTCTTTTCAAAAGTGCCACATGTTGGAAGTTGTTGATGCAGAAATCTGAGTGGTGAACTCCTGCGTGGACAACATGTTGGAAATATAGACAATATATTGATCAAAATCCGAACAGTATTAATCATGGCACGAACTAAATGTAGCATGCAACACTCTATTATACTAGTAACCATCAAGATCATCATGATTAACTCATAAAACATGATGTAGAAATAGATCTGAACACGACGTACGTACAGTGGATGCGCTGGCGCAGCCGTGGTGACGAGTGTTGAAGGAGCGACGTTCACGTTGTGGACGGAGCGCAACAATCGGCGCTGCAGACGACGAGCTCGTACAGCGCCGGACCTTGGCGGAAGACGAGCCGTGGCGAAGATTTGGAGCAGTCGCGCGGAGCGTTTCCCAAAAACCTTATTCGCCCTCTCCCGGTGCAGGATCACAAGGGCGAAGGGTTCCAGAGACCTGCTCTCCCGTTCGCTGGTGCACGCCGGCGATCGGGATGGAGTAGGACTAGAGCGGCGGCGTAGCAGCGAGAGAAGGCAGAAACCCTAGCTCGATTAGATGTATTTTGGCAGAAGCTGACGGGTCGATTATATAGGGAAGCGGTAGCCCACGATCTCTAAACCGATAAGGACTCCGTGTATCTCGCCGAATTGATAGCCAAGGAAACAAAAAAAAGTAAAACAACAAAAGGAAACCGCGCACCTGCAAGGTGAGGGGCCGGATTTCGCCGAACCATTCACGCAGACGTCGTGCGCCCGCGCCCTTCGCCTCGGCCTCGGCCTCGGCCCGGCCCGGCCCGGCAAGGCAAGGCGAGGCGAGCGAGCGTGCGCGTGTGGAGCTTCCCTTCTCTCCCCACACACATAGCTTGGAGGAGTGGAGACAACATCCATATTTAAGTTGGTCATCCATCCTCTCAACTAGCAATGTGGAACTAAAGGTTGCACCCATCCACCACTTCCTCGTGCACATATGGGCCTTTGAGATTTATTTAGGAATTTAGGAATTTCTTCATGGGCTTTAATGGGCCAAGCCCCTAAATTCCATCAATCCCCCACCAGATCTCAAATACCCATCTGAGATTTTGCCTGTCTCTCACTACTGTTTATATACCGGTGTTTCAGCAAGGACTGTTAAGTTGAACTCTCGCCTAGAGCTTCAAGCTACACTCATCCACAACTTGACAATGGACTAGGCTTTGAATTGCAAGTTTTGTGCGAACAAGTTTCACTTAAAGTCAGAACCAGTACGTGGCTGCCAGTAGCCTACCCCGCGGGTGGAGCATATACGTCGTACTCCCTGGTCTCTTCATGAGTTTACTAGAGATCACCCAAATCTCATAGACTGCGACGTTATACAGTCAGGCTCATATAGGTGTGTTCTTTCAAGAATGTCCTGTAGGATGACATCTTTGCTTAACCAAGCCAACAGAATCACATTAAAGCATAAAGCTATCCTGCTATACATCATCTGAGAGTATTGCATCTTCACTTAGAGAGGGTTTCGAAAAAGGTTACTCTCCTCAGTCAACCGACAGCTCGTTCTTCCCAGGTCCAAATTCACGGGATCTCCGATCACATAGGTTGGGTTACCACTTCGGCAACTTAAATGGGTCTCAAACCCATCTCCCTCGATGCACTTTCTATCACGTTACGTGATAGCCCTTTGGTAAAAGGATCTGCCAGGTTTTTATCTGTTTGAATATAAGTCACACTTATTACTCCGGAGTTTCTCAATTTCCTGACAGACTTCAGTCGTAGCATACAACTCATCAGCATCCGAAATCCAATTCGAATCACTATATCCCTCTAGCACGGCAGGATGCCCGGAATAGTGTATCGCATAACTCATAGTCCCCACTAATTAGCACATAACCCTTTCAAGTGCGTGCCAATGATCAGAACCCGGGTTTGACATGAACCTGCTCAATTTGCTCACAGCATAAGAGATGTCAGGCCTCGTTGCGCCAGCTAAGTACATGAGTGAACCAATGATCTGAGAGTATCTCAATTGGTCTTTAGCAATTTTCTTGTTCTTTCTGAGTATCACACTGGGGTCATAGGGTGTTGGAGCCGGTTTGCTGTCCAAATAGCCAAATCGACTCAAAACCTTCTCTACATAATGGGATTGAGAAAGAGTGATCCGATTCTCATGCTTAATGAGCTTAATGTTCAGAATAACATCAGCTACCACCAGATCATTCATATCAAAACTCTTTGATAGAAAAGACTTGACCTCATTGATCACATCAATGTGTGTGCCAAAAATCAATATGTCATCCACATACAAGCACGATATAACACTTTGACCCCCACCATGGCGATAGTACATACATCTATCAGCCTCATTAATGACAAAGCCCGCAGAAGTCAATGTTCTGTCAAACTTCTCATGCCATTGCTTAGGTGCTTGTTTCAGGCCATACAAGGATTTCAGCAACTTACACACCTTGTTCTCATGACCCTTCACTACAAATCCGTCAGGCTGATCCAGGTAGATCTCCTCATCCAACTCTCCATTCAGGAAAGCTATCTTTACATCCATCTGATGAATGATAAGACCATATGAGGCAGCCAACGAAAGTAATGCTCGAATGGTGATCATTCTTGCAACAGGTGAATAAGTATCAAAGAAATCTTCGCCTTCCTTCTGTGTGTAGCCTTTTGCCACAAGCCGAGCCTTGTACTTCTCAATAGTACCATCAGGCCTAAGCTTCTTCTTGAACACCCATTTACAACCCACCGGTTTGCAACTATAGGGTCATTCAGAGAGCTCCCACGTTCCATTAGAAAGAATCGAGTCCATCTCACTACGGACTGCTTCTTTCCAATCATCTGCATCCGGAGATGCATATGCCTCATGGATAGATGTGGGTGTGTCGTCCACAAGGTACACAGTGAAATCATCACCAAAGGATTTTGCAACCCTCTGTCTCTTACTCCTTCTAGGAGCTTCACTGTCATCCTTCTCTAGGACATTCTCATGTTCAAGCTCATCAGGTCGCACATAAGTCTCAACATGTACAGGAGGTTCAGGTGTTATCTTAGTAGAAAATCTAGAAATGCTATGCATATCTTTTAACGGAAATATGTTCTCAAAAAATGTTGCATCACGAGATTCCATAATAGTATCAACATGCATATCAGGTATCTCAGATTTAACTACTAAAAATCTATAAGCAATGTTTCTCTGTGCATATCCTAGAAAGACACAATCCACTGTCTTAGGTCCCAACTTGCGCTTCTTTGGAATAGGTACATTGACTTTTGCCAAACATCCCCACGTGCGCAAGTACGACAGTGATGGTTTCTTCCCGCTCCACATCTCATATGGAGTTTGATCTTTATTCTTGTTCGGAACTCTATTCAGGACATGACATGAAGTCAATACAGCCTCCCCCACCATGCCTTAGATAAACCAGCAGTGTCCAACATGGAATTAACCAAATCAGTCAACGTGCGGTTTTTCCTCTCGGCAATCCCGTTTGACTCGGGCGAATAGGGAGGCGTCCTCTCATGAATAATACCATGTTCCTCACAGAACTCATCAAAGATCTTAGGAAAATACTCGCCACCACGATCAAACCTTAGACGTTTGATCTTTTTCTCAAGTTGGTTCTCAACTTCGGCCTTATAAATTTTAAAGTAGTCTAACGCTTCATCCTTAGTGTGCAACAAATAAACATAGCAAAATCTAGTCGCATCATCAATCAATGCCATGAAATATCTCTTTCCACCTTTTGTCAACACACCATTCATCTCGCACAGATCAGAATGTATGAGTTCTAGAGGTGCCAACTGTCTCTCCTCGGCCGCTTTATGAGGCTTCCGAGGTTGCTTCGATTGCACACAACTATGGCACTTAGAACCTTTGGCAATGGTGAAGTTTGGAATTAAACATAGACTGGAAAGTCGAGACATCAAACCAAAATTAATATGACATAAACGTGAATGCCAAACACTCGCATCATTACTAACGTCGCCACAAATATTGTTCACCGACTTATTACAAAACTCTGAAAGGGACAGGGAAAGGCGGAACAAGCCTCCGCAATCATAACCTTTACCAATGAATTGTCCATGTTTCAACACGACTAATTTATTGGACTCTAAAACTACCTTAAACCCGTCCTTACAAAGGACCGACCTGCTCACAAGATTCTTGTTGATAGTAGGGACATGTTGCACGTTCCTCAGTCGCACGATCTTTCCCGAAGTAAACTTCAGATCCACCGTACCAATGCCACGAACAGCAGCATGTGACCCATTCCCCATCAGCACGGAGGAATCCTGGACGTCCTGGTAAGAAGAAAACAAAGCGATCTCAGCACACACATGAACATTATCACCCTTATCTAGCCACCAACTCGTGGAAAGAAATACTGAAAGAACAGTAGGTAGATTACCGTACCCGTCTCCAGTGTTGCCTGTGGTCACCATGTTGACATCCTTTGAGCTATCAGACTGCTTGCCCTTACGGTCTGCACGCTGTGGACACTCCTTGGCGAAGTGCCCAACATCACCACAAGTGAAGCAGCTCAACTCAGCCTTGTTCACCTTGTTATTCTTCTTCTTAAAGGTAGTGGTCTTAACAACCTTGTTGTTGTTGTTCCCTTTGTTCTTTCCAAAGTTCTTACGTGGGAACTTGTTCTGAACCAGATTGGCACTGGACTGACCTTGATCTCCCTTCTTAGTAGTATCCTTCTTCCGAGCTTTCTCCTCAACATCAAGAGACACTATCAGGTTGTCAACCGATATCTCCTGTCTCTAATGCTTCAGAGCAGTGGCGAAGTTCCTCCACGAAGGGGACAACTTTGCGATCATGCACCCAGCCACAAACTTGTCCGGAAGAACACACTTAGCGAGTTCAAGATCCCTGACAATGCACTGAACCTCATGCGCTTGTTCTACTACAGAACGGTTATTCACCATCCTGTAGTCATGGAAACTTTCCATGAGGTATAGTTCACTGCCTGCATCTGTTGCATCATATCTCGTAGACAGAGCATCCCACAGCACTTTCGCATCTGGCATGTCTAGGTAGTCATCGACCAGGCGATCAGAGATAATGCTTACGAGACATCCCACGAAAAGGTTGTTGGCATTGGTAAACTTTTGCTGCTCTTCAGCATTTAGTTCACCCTCAGGTTTGCCCAACCTCGCGTCCCAGATGTTCATAGCGGTAAACCAAAGACGGATCTTAGCCGCCCACCTCTTAAAGTTCACACCATTGAACTTATCAGGCTTCATCGCATCGACAAAACCAGTCCTCATATCAACAGATTGCCTATAATAAGGTTTTTGGATTGTTGGAAATATAGACAATATATTGATCAAAATCCGAACAGTATTAATCATGGCGCGAACTAAATGTAGCATGCAACACTCTGTTATATTAGTAACCATCAAGATCATCATGATTAACTCATAAAACATGATGTAGAAATAGATCTGAACACGGCGTACGTACAGTGGATGCGCTGGCGCAGCCGTGGTGACGAGTGTTGAAGGAGCGACGTTCACGTTGTGGACGGAGCGCAACAATCGGCGCTGCAGACGACGAGCTCGTACAGCGCCGGACCTTGGCGGAAGATGAGCCGTGGCGAAGATTTGGAGCAGTCGCGCGGAGCGCTTCCCAAAAACCTTATTCGCCATCTCGCGGTGCAGGATCACAAGGGCGAAGGGTTCCGGAGACCTGCTCTCCCGTTCGCTGGTGCACGCCGGTGATCGGGATGGAGTAGGACTAGAGCGGCGGCGTAGCAGCGAGAGAAGGCAGAAACCCTAGCTCGATTAGATGTATTTTGGCAGAAGCTGACGGGTTGATTATATAGGGAAGCGGTAGCCCACGATCTCTAAACCGATAAGGACTCCGTGTATCTCGCCGATTTGATAGCCAAGGAAACCAAAAAATTAAAACAGCAAAAGGAAACCGCGCCCCTGCAAGGCTGAAAGCATCTAGGCCCCTAATTGTGTTTTGGTAATTAATGACAACCCTTGTGGACTAACAATTTTATTTGAGATAATGAGATTAGGTTAGTCCCGAGAGTTGGAATGAGCTTCAAAAGACAATGTGTGGATAGCATCTGTGCTATGGGATTATGGAAGCTCAAGGCAAAGGTATATGATAGGGCTTTTAAATTTGACCGGTCATGAGGCGATTAGTGGGTGAAAAATGACCGGATTGATAGGTTACATAGCAGTACTATCAATAGGGATCAACGTCGTTGGTTCGATGAAATATTAGTGCCACAATGGTCTTTGATGTGCATGTAGTGCATTTAGTATTTGTGGTGACTAACTTGGAAAGGTGCACTCTAAAATTCTGTTGAAACTCCGTCCTGTCGTGTCTGGCGGACGGTCCGCGGAGTGCTGTCGGACGGTCCGCGGAGTGTTGACGGACGGTCCGTGGTGCTGGCGGACTGTCAACTGTGTTTGTTGTACTAGGGCCCACGTGCTTTGACTTGGAGTGATCTTGCGGGCGGTCCGTCATGCGTCACAGACGGTCCGTATTTCCGCTCATTTTCTCCAGGAGCTAGAGCTGTTTCTTGTAGACGGTCCGGCCTTCTCTGGCGGACTGTCCGTGGTGATTGCAGACGGTCCGCAGGTGCTTGGCGGACGGTCCGCCGAGCCCCAACGTTCGACTCTGACACACTCTGACAGCGCTTCATAGTCGTTGTAATTCAAACGCGGACGGTCCGCATGGACCATGCGGACGGTCCGCCGTGCACGATCTAGAACGGGTTTTTCCCCAACGGCTAGTTTTGGGGAGAGGGCTATATATACTCACCCCTCACGGGCATGGGGGGTCTCTTAGCACTTTGAAAAGCTGAACACTCATTCTAGAGCCTTTGTTTCTCCCCTCTCTCACTCACTTGCTTTGGGATTGCATTTCTTTGTGAGATTGAGAGACTCTAGTGCATTGCATCAAGGATTTGATCATTGTGGCACTAGGATTGCATCGAGCTCGTGGTTGATTTGTTACTCTTGGAGGTTGTCGCCTCCTAGCCGGCTCGGAGCTCGTGATTCCACCGAGCACTTCAAGAAGATTGTGAAGTTGCCGTGGAAATTGATTGTGAGAGGTTCATGTGCTCACCTTGCCGGAGCGGTGAAGATCAACTTTAGTGGAATCGAGATTTGGAGCGGTTCATTGGTTCTAGCTGGCTCATACATCAAGTGGAGACTTGATAGAGGAGCGGTTGAACATTGAATCCATCTCAACGTGGATTAGGGGTGACCGGCAAGTCATCGACACCACGGGATAAGTCTTTGTGTCTCTTTGCTTTTGTTACTTGCTTGTATCTTGATTTATTTATTTGAAGCAAGTTAAAATTCATAGAGATTGATCTTTATCTTGTCACCCTAGGTTGCAAAACCATCAACATAGGCGTAGTTTAGCTAGAGAATTTCTTCACCTTGTGTTTCTAATTAAATTTCTCTAGTGTTGTGGTTGAAGTTTTTAAAACCGCCTATTCACCCCCCCTCTAGTCGGTAATCCTAGATCCTACAAGTGGTACCAGAGCTAAGTACTCCCTAATCAAGGATTTAATCATTCCGGAGTAGGATTAAAATGGCTAGAAAAGGCAAAATGAAGCAAAGGAAGGTTCCTTTCTTTGATGGGGAAGATTATGATTATTGGAAGACTAGGATGACTACCTATCTAAGGACGGCCGGAAGAAAAATTTGGGAAATTGTTGAGGATGGGTTTGTCATCCTAGACAAAGACAACAAGGCTGAAAAAGACCTTGAGAATGAGGACCTTAATGAGGAAGCTTTGTGCATTTTGTATGAGGCTCTATCTCGTGATCAATTCAACCGTGTCAAGGGTATTAGAGTTGCAAAAGATGTTTGGAACAAGCTAGCGGAAATTTATGAGGGAACATCCTCGGTCAAAGAAGCCAAACTCTATGTACTCCAAGGAAAATTGAATGAGTTTACTATGAAGAAGGATGAAGACGTTTCAACCATGTTCAATCGGTTGAATGAGATTGTGAATGAGCTAAAGTGTCTTGATTATGATGTGCCGGATCGAGATTTCTCTAGGAAATTTCTTAGGAGTCTCCCGGAAAAATATGAGACAATTGTCACAATGCTAGTGAGAGAAGATTTGAAGAAATACACTCCTACGGAAGTGCTTGGTGAAGTACTCACACATGATATCTTCAAGCAATCTCAAAAAGAAGCTCATGGTCAAGCAACAAATGAAGAGAAGAAGAACATTGCTCTCAAGGCTCAAGCTACTCAAGAAGATACTCATCTTGAAGAAAAACAAGAAGACTCGGATGAGGAGATGGCTCTTATTGTTAGAGGGCTTAAGAAAATTCTTGAGAAGAAGAAGTTTGGGAAGAAAAACCAATTCTCAAGGAAAAATCCATTTGAAGACAAAGATTGCTTCTCTTGTGGTCAAAAGGGACATATATCAATGAATTGTCCAAACAAGAAAGAAGACAAGTTTGGCAAGAACAAGAACAAGAAGAATGACCACAAGAAGAAGAAGTATTACAAGAAGGAGAAAAATGTGCAAGCCTACTTTGTTGAATGGGATTCCGATGCAAGTGATGATGATGATGATGACAAGCCAACAAAAGGTCTTGCCGGGATTACCATCAAGGAAGCTCCATCTCTCTTCTCCAAGCCTCATTGCCTCATGGCAAAAAGTACTTCAAAGGTAACAATGGATAAAGAAGAGAGTGATAGTGATAGTGATGATGATAGTGGTGATAATGCTATTTCATATGAATACCTTGCTAGTTTGGTTATAAAATCCGATGAAAAATTGCGCAAGGAAAAAGAAAAGTTGAAGGATTTAGAATTGAAAAACATTTCAATTCAAAAATCCTATGAGGAGCTAAAGACATCTCATGCCAACCTAAAGGAATCCCATGGTACTCTCAACACTTCATTGGGAATTCTAAAGGGAAAGCATGAGGAGCTTAAGGAAGCTCACAACTCACTCCTTGCGCAAGAGGCCAAAGGGAAAATAGTTGCTAACAATGATAAATGCAATACTTGCTTGTCTTGCTCTACTAACATTTCTTGTAGCACAAGTATAAGCTCTTGCACTAGTGAGAAAAATTCAAATGATGCATCTTTTCTATTATCGGAAAATGAATCTTTGAAGAAGAAAGTGGAGTGCTTGTCCAAGGATCTTTCCAAATGGTTTGGAAGTCAAGTCAAGTTTAATCATTGTTGGACAAGTCAAAAATTCACATTGAACAAGAATGGTATTGGTTATTTGCCCAAGCAAGGGAAGTCGGCCTTCATTCCAAAGAAGACCACTTATGTGCCATCAAGTGTGACATTGCAAGAAGAAGCTAAATTCAAGAAATGTCACATTTGTAAGACAAAGGTTGATGTGAATCACAAGTGCAAGAGCAAGAAGACCGTATCCTTTGATCCATCTTACATTCTTAAGAAAGATTCAAAGGGTGTTGTGTGTGCCAAGTTTGTTGGTAGGTCTATGGATAGCACTAGGCTAAAGTCTATTTGGGTGCCTAAAGCTATGATCACTAACATTGAATGACCCAAGAGTTGGGTACCTAAGAGGAAGTGATTCTTTTGTGTAGGTAAATTATAAAGCCGGAGGAAGGCATTTGGTGATTGATAGTGGTTGCACAAATCACATGACCGGTGAAAAGAAAATATTCTCATGTCTTGATGAAGATATCTCCGACTTTGATAATATTATCTTTGGTGATCATAGCAAGGGAGGTGTACAAGGCATTGGTGACATTTCTATCTCTCAAGATTATAAACTCTCCAATGTCTTGCTAGTTGATTCCTTGAATTTCAATCTTTTATCTATTGCTCAACTTTGTGATAATGGATAGAGATGTTCTTTCACTAGTAATGATTTTGTAGTAACCTCTCTTGATGAAAAAGAAACTATCTTTAAGGGGTTTCGACATGAAAGTCTATATCTAGTGGATTTCTCATCTAAAGAAACAAATCTCTCAACTTGTTTATTTTCTAAAGCTTCCATGGGTTGGTTGTGGCATAGAAGGCTAGGTCATGTTGGAATGAGGCAACTTAATAAACTAATCAAACATGATCTAGTCCTTGGCTTGAAAGATGTAAAGTTTGAAAAAGACAAATTATGTAGCTCTTGTCAAGCCGGAAAGCAAGTTGCAAATTCTCATCCAACCAAGAGTGTCATGTCTACCACAAGAATATTTGAGCTATTGCATTTGGATCTTTTTGGGCCTACGACATATAAAAGCATTGGTGGGAATAGCTATTGTCTTGTGATAGTGGATGATTTCTCAAGATTCACATGGGTATTCTTCCTTCATGACAAAGCGGATGTGTTTGATCATTTCAAGAACTTTGTCACTAGGGCCGAAAATGAGTTTGAGCTCAAGTTGAAGAAAGTTAGAAGTGATAATGGTAGTGAATTCAAGAATACTCGTTTACAGGAATTTTGCAATAAAAAGGGAATCAAACATGAATTCTCAACCACATATACTCCGGAGCAAAATGGATTGGTTGAGAGAAAGAATAGGACCTTGATTGAAATGGCAAGGTCAATGTTGGCCGAGTACAATGTGTCGGATTCATTTTGGGCCGAAGCTATTAACACCACTTGGTATGAGAGGCTTAGGAATTTTCTTTTATCAAAGGGTTTCAAAATTGGAAAGGTTGACACTACACTATTCACTAAGAAAATTGGCAATGATATTTTTATTTGTCAAATATATGTTGATGACATTATCTTTGGTTCTACTAACGAATCTTTTTGTAAAGAATTTGGAGAAATGATGTCTAGGGAATTCGAGATGTCCATGATTGGAGAGTTGAGCTTCTTTCTTGGTCTTCAAATCAAGCAAATTAAGGAAGGCACATTTGTTTGCCAATCTATATATATCAAGGATATTTTGAAGAAATTTGGCATGGAAGATTCAAAGCCAATCAAGACTCCAATGGCTACAAATGGACATCTTGATCTTGATGAGGGAGGTAAAGCGGTTGATATTAAGCTTTATAGATCCATGATAGGTAGCTTGCTTTACCTTACCGCATCTAGGCCCGATATCATGTTTAGTGTATGCATGTGTGCTAGATTTCAAGCCGCACCTAAAGAATGTCATTTGACCGCGGTGAAAAGAATTATGAGATATTTGAAATTCACTCAAAATATTGGTCTTTGGTATCCAAAAGGTGCTCAATTTGAGTTGGTTGGTTATTCGGATTCGGATTATGCCGGTTGCAAAGTTGATAGAAAGAGCACTTCCAATGGTTGTCAACTTCTTGGTTGTTCACTTGTGTCATGGAGTTCAAAGAAGCAAAACTCGGTTGCTCTCTCAACCGCCGAAGCGGAATATATTTCGGCGGGAAGTTGTTGTGCTCAATTATTGTGGATGAAGCAAACACTTCTTGATTATGGTGTGAAATTCAATGGAATTCCTCTCTTTTGTGACAATGAAAGTTCTATCAATATTGCAAATAATCCGGTTCAACATTCTAGAACCAAGCATATTGATATCCGGCATCATTTTCTTAGAGATCATGTGAGCAAAGGTGATATCAAAATTGAAGGTGTGGGCACGGATGATCAATTGGCTGATATATTCACAAAACCATTGGATGAATCTCGGTTTTGTAAATTAAGAAATGAGTTGAATGTCATTGATATCTCAAATGTGGCTTGATCCCTAGCATGAGCATCCTTATGCATATTGTTTTTATCTTGCATTCATATGTTTATTTTTTAACCCTAATGCTCACCATGTCATGATTGCTATGATTGTAAAATTATGCATCATTTTGTCAAGCAATGAACCCCAAGGATCCATCACAATAAGTGTTCAAAAGGTTGGATCTCGGGCTGAAAAGAATGAGTAGGACGGACTGTCCGCCAATGGACCGCGGACTGTCCGCGCCAGCTCGGACGGTCCGCCAGTGGTCCGCGGACGGTCCGTAATTACCCCGAAATTTACCAGAAGGTTTGGGGGGTTCGCGTTCGAGGGGGTCGGACGGTCCGCCATGGACCGCGGACGGTCCGCGAGGCGCCTAAGCGCGTGGGTCCACCCGCCGACGGGATCTAAAGGGATGGGTGTATCTCTCTCTCACACAACTCGTGCCATTGTTCTCCAACCTCTCTCTCTCTAGTTCTTGGTAAGGAAAAGAGCCCATCACTCAATCTTTTGATTGGAGCACTTCCCGGACGGTCCGAGGATATCCACGGACTCTCTACAGTAATCTCCATCATGTCATCCGGGTATTTTCATCGATTTTTCTATCGTTTGGTTTGAATCTAAGGATGAATGTGGCTAGGGTTTGGGCTTCTGATCTGAAATTTGGCCATGGATTTGGAAATCTATCTTGGGGAATATGTTGGATATGGTCTAGTGATGGTTTGGCGAAAGTTTGATCGAGTTCCATTGGTTAAATATTGAGATTTGTGGATCGAAAGTTCGTGGATCACTGTTCATGTTCTTCGCGAAACAGTGCCCAGCGAACCGTCCGCCAGGACGTCGCGGACTGTCCGCCAATACTTGGCGGACCGTCCGCGGTGACTGACAGGACTGTCCGCCAGGCACTGTCAGCTGTGGATTTGGACAGGGTATTTTGGGATTCTCTCATTCATCAAATATTATCCAACTATGTTTGTATATTGACTCAAATGATTGTCTTACCACAGTGCTCGTAAGCTCGCCAAGACTTTGGCTACTCGTTTCAAGAAGAGCGGGGCCAAGAAGAAGGGTGATGATGGGCCGTCCAAGAAACGTCGAGTTGATGATGATGATGTTGATCTTAGCAGTGACGACCCCGATGACAGTGACTATGTAGGTGATGCAGAGGTAGAATCCTCTATGGGGCAGCAGTCTGAATATATTGTGGAGGAGGATGCAGGATTGCATCAAGGGGGAGTTGGTCTGCATCCGGACATTATTGATATTCACTCTCACACAGCTCCTAGGAAAGTCTGGCAGTCAAGAGAATATGCAAGGGTAAGAAACATCAATGCCTACTCTCAGCGTCGTGACACAGATAATCAATTCTTCCATACTTTAGTTCAAGAAGATGCTTTCTTTGGTCACTTGCTTGGTTGCACTCTATGGGCTCATAAGAGGATTGATTTTAATTACCTTGCTAGTAAACCAGTGCTAGAACATGTGGCTGTCTTGCTTGAGAGACTTAGGCTTAGAAATTTTATGGAGCATCACTGTAATTGGAATGAAACACTGATTCGACAGTTCTATGCCACCTTTGAGCTAGATATTGAGACACAAACTGTTGAGTGGATGACTGGCCAATCGAGATACACTGCTACCTTTAGAGAGTTTGCTGCAGCAAATAAATTAGACTATGACTACTTTTATGGTGCTGACAGTCTTGATGTGTATCAACAAGATCTTTTTGAAGAATCCCAGAGATTCTATGAGCCTGCACGTATTGGTATTCCAGTTAAACATGGCACACCCACTGGGCTTAGGCATCACCTCGTTGCTATTAATAGAATTATTCGATACACATTCATGCCTAAGAGTGGGAACAAAGATAAGATTCGAGAGTATTATTGGAATGTGATCCATTATCAAGATGATTACTGGGACTAAATTTAATGTTATCAAGATGATTTTTGAGCTGATGGATGAGAAGAGGATGTCACTAGCTGGCAACATATATTTTGCACCATATATCATGTCCTTAATTAATGAAAAGTGTGGGTACAATGGTCCTTGTGAGATTCGCCACGAATGGTTTCAGCCATTTGCTAATGCCAAGGACTTTCTGAGAAGGGCACTAACCCCTATGACAATGTTGATGATGATGCTGGTGAGCCCAATGTTGGGGCAGAAGCTCATGAGGATATTGATATGGGTATGCCTGAGATGCCTCATCCTCCTACTCCTCCTCCTCCTATGCAGCCACAGGGTTTTTGGGTTCCTCCAGATGGATACTTCACTTCATACTTTGATGGCATGGCTCAGTCTTTTGGGGCACAGATGGCTACTGGGTTTGATACTATGCAGCAGGGCCTCCAGCAGCGATTTGATGAGAGGTTTCATGCCTATGAGCAGCAGATGAACACTCAGTTTTATCAGCCTATTATGACTCAGCTTCAGGGTATGCAGCAGGGGTTTCACACTGATATGGAGAACTTGACTGCTAGATTTAATGGATTGTCTACTTCAGAGCAGTATCAGCAGACGGTGGATCGTCAGACTCAGCTTGAGGGGTCTTTTGCTACATTCAGTACGGCGTTCTCCGACTTCAGTGACCACTTCTATAGCATATATTCTCGTCTACCTCCTCCACCACCGCAGGATGACTATTCCCTTCTTGGTATTTGATGCCAAAGGGGGAGAGATTTGGAGGACTTGGAGTGATGTGATCTCCAGGGGGAGCTTGGAGCTTGTTGCATGAGCATGGACTTTGCATTGCATATTTACTTTTATGACATTTGTGAGATGAACTATGTGTGTGGATGTAATAAGCTAAATCTTAATTGCTTGCGTGCTACTTTTTTATTTGTTTGTGCGATGAACCTATTTATTACATCTCTATCTCACGGTGGTTTGATTTTAATGGCTCTATGGAATTTGAGGCTCGATTTTATCTATATATGTGTTTGTTGTTGCCTTGATATCCATGTTGTAGGGGATGCTTCGAAAAATTTATATTATTTCAACATGTGTGGGAATTGTCACAAGGAATCCATGAACACATGTAGGGGGAGCCATTCTCTATTTTATTGAAACATGAATTTATCTACTCTATTTTCTATATGGAATTCTTTGAATAAGAGTAAGTAATTTCATGTTTCACACTCAACTCTATCACTCCTTTGTTATGGTTGTCATCAATTACCAAAAAGGGGGAGATTGAAAGCATCTAGGCCCCTAATTGTGTTTTGGTAATTAATGACAACCCTTGTGGACTAACAATTTTATTTGAGATAATGAGATTAGGTTAGTCCCGAGAGTTGGAATGAGCTTCAAAAGACAATGTGTGGATAGCATGTGTGCTATGGGATTATGGAAGCTCAAGGCAAAGGTATATGATAGGGCTTTTAAATTTGACCGGTCATGAGGCGATTAGTGGGTGAAAAATGACCGGATTGATAGGTTACATAGTCGTACTATCAAGAGGCATCAACGTCATTGGTTCGATGAAATATTAGTGCCACAATGGTCTTTGATGTGCATGTAGTGCATTTAGAATTTGTGGTGACTAACTTGGAAGGGTGCACTCTGAAATTCTGTTGAAACTCCGCCCTGTCGTGTCTGGCGGACGGTCCGCGGAGTGTTGACGGACGGTCCGTGGTGCTGGCGGACTGTCAACTGTGTTTGCTATACTGGGGCCCACGTGCTTTGACTTGGAGTGATCTTGCGGATGGTCCGTGATGCGTCGCGGACGGTCCGTATTTCCGCTCATTTTCTCCAGGAGCTAGAGCTATTTCGAGTAGACGGTCCGGCCTTCTCTGGCGGACTGTCCGTGGTGATGGCGGACGGTCCGCAGGTGCTTGGCGGACGGTCCGCCGAGCCCCAACGGTCGACTCTCACACACTCTGACAGCGCTTCATAGCCGTTGTAATTCAAACGCGGACGGTCCGCCGTGCACGATCCAGAACGGGTTTTTCCCCAACGGCTAGTTTTGGGGAGAGGGCTATATATACTCACCCCTCACGGGCATGGGGGGTCTCTTGGCACTTTGAAAAGCTGAACACTCATTCTAGAGCCTTTGTTTCTCCCCTCTCTCACTCACTTGCTTTGGGATTGTATTTCTTTGTGAGATTGAGAGACTCTAGTGCATTGCATCAAGGATTTGATCATTGTGGCACTAGGATTGCATCGAGCTCGTGGTTGATTTGTTACTCTTGGAGGTTGCCGCCTCCTAGCCGGCTCGGAGCTCGTGATTCCACCGAGCACTTCAAGAAGATTGTGAAGTTGCCGTGGAAATTGATTGTGAGAGGTTCTTGTGCTCACCTTGCCGGAGCGGTGAAGAGCAACTTTAGTGGAATCGAGATTTGGAGCGGTTCATTGGTTCTAGCCGGCTCATACATCAAGTGGACACTTGATAGAGGAGCGGTTGAACATTGAATCCATCTCAACGTGGATTAAAGGTGACCGACAAGTCATCGACACCACGAGATAAGTCTTTGTGTCTCTTTGCTTTTGTTACTTGCTTGTATCTTGATTTATTTATTTGAAGCAAGTTAAAATTCATAGAGATTGATCTTTATCTTGTCACCCTAGGTTGCAAAATCATCAACATAGGCGTAGTTTAGCTAGAGAATTTATTCACCTTGTGGTTCTAATTAAATTTCTCTAGTGTTGTGGTTGAAGTTTTTAAAACCGCCTATTCACCCCCCCTCTAGTCGGTAATCCTAGATCCTACAAAGGCGAGGGGCCGGATTTCGGCGGACCATTCACGCAGACGTCGTGCGCCCGCGTCCTTCACCTCGGCCTCGGCCTCGGCCCGGCCCGGCAAGGCGAGGCGAGGCGAGCGAGCGTGCGCGTGTGGAGCTTCCCTTCTCTCCCCACACACATAGCTTGGAGGAGTGGAGACAACTTCCATATTTAAGTTGGTCATCCCTCCTCTCAACTAGCAATGTGGGACTAAAGGTTGCACCCATCCACCACTTCCTCATGCACATATGGGCCTTTGAGATTTATTTAGGAATTTAGGAATTTCTTCATGGGCTTTAATGGGCCAAGCCCCTAAATTCCATCAATCCCCCACCAGATCTCAAATAGCCATCTGAGATTTTGCCTATCTCTCACTGCTGTTTATATACCGATGTTTCAGCAAGGACTGTTAAGTTGAACTCTCGTCTAGAGCTTCAAGCTACACTCATCCACAACTTGACAATGGACTAGGCCTTGAATTGCAAGTTTTGTGCGAACAAGTTTCACTTAAAGTCAGAACCAGTACGTGGCTGCCAGTAGCCTACCCCGCGGGTGGAGCATATACGTCGTACTCCCTGGTCTCTTCATGAGTTTACTAGAGATCACCCAAATCTCATAGAGTGCGACGTTATACGGTCAGGCTCATATAGGTGTGTTCTTTCAAGAATGTCCTGTAGGATGACATCTTTGCTTAACCAAGCCAACAGAATCACATTAAAGAATAAAGCTATCCAGCCATACAGCATCTAAGAGTATTGCATCTTCACTTAGAGAGGGTTTCGAAAAAGGTTACTCTCCTCAGTCAACCGACAGCTTGTTATTCCCAGGTCCTAATTCACGGGATCTCCGATCACATAGGTTGGGTTACCACTTCGGCAACTTAAATGGGTCTCAAACCCATCTCCCTCGATGCACTTTCTATCACGTTACGTGATAGCCCTTTGGTAAAAGGATCTGCCAGGTTTTTATCTGTTTGAATATAAGTCACACTTATTACTCCGGAGTTTCTCAATTTCCTGACAGACTTCAGTCGTAGCATACAACTCATCAGCATCCGAAATCCAATTCGAATCACTATATCCCTCTAGCACGGCAGGATGCCCGGAATAGTGTATCGCATAACTCAATCCCCACTAAGTAGCGCATAACCCTTTCAAGTGCATGCCAATGATCAGAACCCGGGTTTGACATGAACCTGCTCAATTTTCTCACAGCATAAGAGATGTCAGGCCTCGTTGCGCCAGCTAAGTACATGAGTGAACCAATGATCTGAGAGTATCTCAATTGGTCTTTAGAAATTTTCTTGTTGTTTCTGAGTATCACACTGGGGTCATAGGGTGTTGGAGCCGGTTTGCTGTCAAAATAGCCAAATCGACTCAAAACCTTCTCTACATAATGGGATTGAGAAAGAGTGATCCCATTCTCATGCTTAATGAGCTTAATGTTCAGAATAACATCAGCTAGCCCCAGATCTTTCATATCAAAACTCTTTGATAGAAAAGACTTGACCTCAAAAATCAGTATGTCATCCACATACAAGCACAATATAACACTTTGACCCCCACCATGGCGATAGTACACACATCTATCAGCCTCATTAATGACAAAGCCCGCAGAAGTTAATGTTCTGTCAAACTTCTCATGCCATTGCTTAGGTGCTTGTTTCAGGCCATACAAGGATTTCAGCAACTTACACACCTTGTTCTCATGACCCTTCACTACAAATCCGTCAGGCTGATCCATGTAGATCTCCTCATCCAACTCTCCATTCAGGAAAGCTGTCTTTACATCCATCTGATGAATGATAAGACCATATGAGGCAGCCAATGAAAGTAATGCTCGAATGGTGATCATTCTTGCAACAGGTGAATAAGTATCAAAGAAATCTTCGCCTTCCTTCTGTGTGTAGCCTTTTGCCACAAGCCGAGCCTTGTACTTCTGAATAGTACCATCAGGGCTAAGCTTCTTCTTGAACACCCATTTACAACCCACCGGTTTGCAACCATAGGGTCGTTCAGAGAGCTCCCACGTTCCATTAGAAAGAATCGAGTCCATCTCACTACGGACTGCTTCTTTCCAATCATCTGCATCCAGAGATGCATATGCCTCATGGATAGATGTGGGTGTGTCGTCCACAAGGTACACAGTGAAATCATCACCAAAGGATTTTGCAACCCTTTGTCTCTTACTCATTCTAGGAGCTTCACTGTCATCCTTCTCTAGGACATTCTCATGTTCAAGCTCATCAGGTCGCACATAAGTCTCAACATGTACAGGAGGTTCAGGTGTTATCTTAGTAGAAAATCTAGAAATGCTATGCATATCTTTTAACGGAAATATGTTCTCAAAAAATGTTGCATCACGAGATTCCATAATAGTATCAACATGCATATCAAGTATCTCAGATTTAACTACTAAAAATCTATAAGCAATGCTTCTCTGTGCATATCCTAGAAAGACACAATCCACTGTCTTAGGTCCCAACTTGCGCTTCTTTGGAATAGGTACATTGACTTTTGCCAAACATCCCCACGTGCGCAAGTACGACAGTGATGGTTTCTTCCCGCTCCACATCTCATATGGAGTTTGATCTTTATTCTTGTTCGGAACTCTATTCAGGACATGACATGAAGTCAATACAGCCTCCCCCCACCATGCCTTAGATAAACCAGCAGTGTCCAACATGGAATTAACCAAGTCAGTCAACGTGCGGTTTTTCCTCTCGGCAATCCCGTTTGACTCGGGCGAATAGGGAGGCGTCCTCTCATGAATAATACCATGTTCCTCACAGAACTCATCAAAGATCTTAGGAAAATACTCGCCACCACGATCAGACCTTAGACGTTTGATCTTTTTCTCAAGTTGGTTCTCAACTTCGGCCTTATAAATATTAAAGTAGTCTAACGCTTCATCCTTAGTGTGCAACAAATAAACATAGCAAAATCTAGTCGCATCATCAATCAATGTCATCAAATATCTCTTTCCACCTTTTGTCAACCCACCATTCATCTCGCACGGATCAGAATGTATGAGTTCTAGAGGTGCCAACTGTCTCTCCTCGGCCGCTTTATGAGGCTTCCGAGGTTGCTTCGATTGCACACAGCTATGGCACTTAGAACCTTTGGCAATGGTGAAGTTCGGAATTAAACATAGACTGGAAAGTCGAGACATCAAACCAAAATTAATATGACATAAACGTGAATGCCAAACACTCGCATCATTACCAACGTCGCCACAAATATGGTTCACCGACTTATTACAAAACTCTGAAAGTGAAAGGTGGAACAAGCCTCCACAATCATAACCTTTACCAATGAATTTTCCATGTTTCGACACGACTAATTTATTGGACTCTAAAACTACCTTAAACCCGTCCTTACAAAGGACCGACCCGCTCACAAGATTCTTGTTGATAGTAGGGACATGCTGCACGTTCCTCAGTCGCACGATCTTTCCCGAAGTAAACTTCAGATCCACCGTACCAATGCCACGAACAGCAGCATGTGACCCATTCCCCATCAGCACGGAGGAATCTTGGACGTCCTGGTAAGAAGAAAACAAAGCGATATCAGCACACACATGAACATTAGCACCCGTATCTAGCCACCAACTCGTGGAAATAAATACGGAAAGAACAATAGGTAGATTACCGTACCCGTCTCCAGTGTTGCCTGCGGTCACCATGTTGACATCCTTTGAGCTATCAGACTGCTTGCCCTTACGGTCTGCACGCTGTGGACACTCCTTGGCGAAGTGCCCAACATCACCACAAGTGAAGCAGCTCAACTCAGCCTTGTTCACCTTGTTATTCTTCTTCTTAAAGGTAGTGGTCTTAACAACCTTTTTGTTGTTGTTCCCTTTGTTCTTGCCAAAGTTCTTACGTGGGAACTTGTTCTGAACCAGATTGGCACGGGACTGACCTTGATCTCCCATCTCAGTAGTATCCTTCTTCCGAGCTTTCTCCTCAACATCAAGAGACACTATCAGGTTGTCAACCGATATCTCCTGTCTCTTATGCTTCAGAGCAGTGGCGAAGTTCCTCCACGAAGGGGGCAACTTTGCAATCATGCACCCAGCCACAAACTTGTCCGGAAGAACACACTTAGCGAGTTCAAAATCCCTGACAATGCACCGAACCTCATGCGGTTGTTCTACTACAGAACGGTTATTCACCATCCTGTAGTCATGGAAACTTTCCATGAGGTATAGTTCACTGCCTGCATCTGCTACATCATATCTCGCAGACAAAGCATCCCACAACACCTTCGCATCTGGCATGTCTAGGTAGGCATCGACCAGGCGATCAGAGATAACGCTTACGAGACATCCCACGAAAAGGTTGTTGGCATTGGTAAACTTTTGCTGCTCTTCAGCATTTAGTTCACCCTCAGGTTTGCCCAACCTCGCGTCCCAGATGTTCATAGCGGTAAACCAAAGACGGATCTTAGCCGCCCACCTCTTAAAGTTCACACCATTGAACTTATCAGGCTTCATCGCATCGACAAAACCAGTCCTCATATCAACAGATTGCCTATAATAAGGTTTTTGGATTGTTGGAAATATAGACAATATATTGATCAAAATCCGAATAGTATTAAACATGGCACGAACTAAATGTAGCACACAACACTCTATTATATTAGTAACCATCAAGATCATCATGATTAACTCATAAAACATGATGTAGAAATAGATCTGAACATGGCGTACGTACAGTGGATGCGCTGGCGCAGCCATGGTGACGAGTGTTGAAGGAGCGACGTTCACGTTGTGGACAGAGCGCAACAATCGGCGCTGCAGATGACGAGCTCGTACAGGGCCGGACCTTGGCGGAAGACGAGCCGTGGCGAAGATTTGGAGCAGTCGCGCGGAGCGCTTCCCAAAAATCTTATTCGCCCTCTCCCGGTGCAGGATCACAAGGGCGAAGGGTTCCGGAGACCTGCTCTCCCGTTCGCTGGTGCACGCCGGCGATCGGGATGGAGTCGGACTAGAGCGGCGGCGTAGCAGCGAGAGAAGGCAGAAACCGTAGCTCGATTAGATGTATTTTGGCAGAAGCTGACGGGTCGATTATATAGGGAAGCGGTAGCCCACGATCTCTAAACCGATAAGGACTCTGTGTATCTCGCCGACTTGATAGCCAAGGAAACCAAACAATTAAAACAGCAAAAGGAAACTGTGCCCCTGCAAGGCGAGGGGCCGGATTTCGGCGGACCATTCACGCAGACGTCGTGCGCCCGCGCCCTTCGCCCCGCCCCGCCCCGCCCCGGCCCGGCGAGCGAGCGCGCGCGTGTGGAGCTTCCCTTCTCTCCCCACACACATAGCTTGGAGGACTGGAGACAACTTCCATCTTTAAGTTGGTCATCCCTCCTCTCAACTAGCAATGTGGGACTAAAGGTTGCACCCATCCACCACTTCCTCATGCACATATGGGCCTTTGAGATTTATTTAGGAATTTAGGAATTTCTTCATGGGCTTTAATGGGCCAAGCCCCTAAATTCCATCACAACATATAGAAAAAAGCCTCGGAGATTTGCTTAAACTTTGATGAAGAGCCTTGTAAAAATCCTGAGGTTCGGAGCGTGCTAGTCAATTTGACATGTAATTTAAAAAGGATAAAAAGATGTAAAATTTATAGATCGGCTATAATTCTGAACCGTCTATATATCAGCTAAAATGAGCCGATGCACATTTTAGAGTCCAAATCCAAGTCTAAAATCGGTTGTATGCTTAAAAGCTTTGAATCCGATGGAAAGCTTGCAAATGGACTAGATAGATTGTGATAAAAACAAAAGCTTAATTGAATTAAACAAATAATCTATCAAGATTTAGTAAATATCAATAACTTGAACACAAAGACAAAGCAAAACAAAGAAACCTCAATCGGCTACTCTGATCGGTTAAGCAAGAACGTTCGATAAATTGTGTAAAGAACATATTAAATATAAAATGATGTGTTACAATGTTCAATCTAATCTATCAGGATAACTCTTAAGAGATCTAGACGAAACCACAGCGATACGTCCGATAGTTAAAGCCAAGAATGCACCAAGTAAAAGAAGAACTTACATGCAAGCCGGAGATCGAGATGATACAACCGTACTTAACTTGGAAGAACTCGTTGAAAACTACTAAAAACTAGGGTTTAAAGTAAATGCGACAAAAAGTAAGAACTTGTTTGTTTGATTGGTGTGAACAACGATTACAAAGCCCTATTGTGGGATACCTATACATGGAGTATATAACACAATAGGTTACATAGCCTAAGACAACCTGCGCAAGCGTCGTAACCACGGCCTAAATGAAGGCAAGCCCCAGTCCCCGACCGACTGGCAGAGTCCTGCCGGACAGGACACGTGACGACCTCCCGACCACTCGGGACATGCTGTCGAGCAACATACGTGGCCTTACCCCGACTGCTAGGGAGACACGGTCCACCAGGACACGCGGCGCCCTCCCAACCGCTCGGGAGGGCACGACCCATACCAAGACAAGACAAGTCACTAATCACTCAACGGCTCAGCCTTGATGACAACTTGTTGGCACTTCTTACAATCCAATATCAGGATTGTGAATCCCGGTACTGGGATAAGGAGTGTTTCAGTGGTTTTTCTTATGGCTCAGTAAAATATATAAATATTCTGCAAGTGCACAGAATTATCGCTGTAGCACTTCACCAGGAAGTATTCCGAGGAATCATAATTTATAATTTCCGCAAGGAAGCTTATGGCAAGAGTACTAGCAAACAGATATTCGAGACTATCAAAGAGGGGTACACGACTAACAAGACGGAGGATAACGGTATTGGATAGGAGTGGATATACCATGACACACAGCTCAAGGGAGGTTCAGATAGGAAAGAGAAGGAATAGATAGTTGGGAGGACAACGAGAAGAGATAGAGAATTCCTAGGTACTTTATCTGTCTATGTCACTCGGGGTTTTAGATACAGAGGCTGTAGAGCCAGCACTCAGAGCTCAAGGTCAAACCTATGTCTTAACTTTGGGACAACAGAGCCTACACCACACAAAAAGGGATATGAAGGGGTGGCATCTACCCTGCGCTGGGGGATCCTACAAGCCGAGACGAACGTGATGGGCTACAAAGGCCGTATAGGGCTGTCACCACCTAACGACTACCACCTCCACAGACTCAGGGGTAAACTAAGGTTACTGGCTAGCCTAGGAACCACTCCTTCACTAGTCAACAACTACTTACTCCACTAGCAAGAGCAAGCAACCTTGTCAATACTCTCTGTGACAATTCACCTCAAGTATCGAGCAAGATCGAAGAACCGGCTAAGACAAAGACCTAAAGAAGATCTAGAAGCACTAGAACTAGAACCAACTATAGTCTAAACACGATATAGATGTAACTAGAATAAAGTAGAAGCAATCTATAAATGACAGAGGCAAAGTGATAAAGATAACTATATTGATAACTCAAAGTCTACAAAAGGAAAGGAAAAGATACAAGAGCTTATACCAAAGCTTCTAAAGACGACTCCGGAACCTCCGAGGCATAGCTCAACTCAACTCTAACTCCCAACTAAACTATCCTAACTCTACTAGAGAGAAGTGGAAATGAGAGCTCATTGGCTTGGTGTGTGTGAAACCGGGCATGGGACACCTCCATTTATAGTGGTTGATGTTCGGCCGAACCAACCATCTTGCACCGCTTTCATCCCACGGCCCTGATCAGCTCCTGGAGGCGGTTTGGGCAGTGGGGGCGGTTCGGCCGAACTGGGCTGAAAGCCCAGGCCTACTCCCATGCTCCGCCTTTGCTTTCTGGGCTTCGTGGATGACTTGATACAGGTGGTCTTCGTGTTGGTTTGGCCCAGGAGTGACGTGTCGGTCGCCACGTGTCATGTGTCGTCATCGCTTGGTCATCATTGACGTGGATGACTCCCGGTTGTGCTTTATGTCGTGTATGGCTAAGGGGGTAACCGGCCGAATCGGTCATTTTTGACCCCTCTAGCACGTATTTCTCATTGTTGTACCTGCACAAGTGAAACTCACCAAAGCTCATGGAAGTTTATTAGAAGTAAACCTAAGTACATGGAATTTCACATATATCCTCTTTTATTCCCGAGTATTGGTGGTCGAAAACGTGCCATAACGACCGCCAACAAGCTCCCCCAAGCTTAGACCTTTGCTCGTCCTTGAGCAAAGATAAAAACTTAGGCTCGGTGGATCAGGAGTTGCAACAATGTCAATATCTTGCAGGTAATCTTTATAAATAGCTAGTGCTCAAAGTTACTCGAATCATTTAGCAATGTATTAAATCACCGTTTTACCTACGGGGCTTATAGCAATCTCCTTGTCTTGGGCGGTTGAAAGGTTGAACAGTTTGATTTAGTTTTATTCCACTCTACTCTTTTCAGGATCCCATCTCGGAGTTTCCATAATTTTGTGAAAAATGTAAGTTGTTCGTCATTTGGCACACTCAATCACTCAAGTGGTATTTGAATCCTCACTAAAGGCTCGTGCCTTCTTTTCATCATAAAATCTAATATGGCTTTTTGTGTGGCTCAGGGGTAATGGATGAAGGCATGCATGTATCTTATATTTTGCTAAGTCAAAGATTGGACCTTTGGGGAACCAAATCACACCTTTAGATCAAGAAGTGCAAGTGTGTGGAATATGTGGAGTGGAATGGAGTGGAATATGGTGGGACTCCTTGGGATGATTCTTCCTCTCCTTGACTTCTTTTTGAGAACATGGGCTATCTCTTCTTGCTCATATTTTTGCCATGCCATTTGGCATGCTTTTCTTATTTCTTATTTTTGCCATGCTCTTGGGCATGCTTTTCTTTTTCTCTTTCTTTTTTCCGTGCTCTTTGGAAAGCTTTTCTTTTTGCATAGCCCGTGTCTCTATTCAAGGATATTTGGAGAGGAGATCATAGAACATGGAGCATTTGTTTTGTGGATGGATGATGGCAATGTTTGCTAACTCCCAGTGTAGGAATTGCAAGTGCTCCCAGTGTAGGAATTGCAAGTGAGAGGTGGTGTATATGTGAATCTCGATCTTACAAGCATGAAAGTTTCACCCAAAGGTCACAACAATTTGACAAAACTCACTAAGATAACAAGCAGCATATGAGTAGAAGGTTTCAACTAAACCAAACATATGGCTTTGGTAGGAATTTCTGACCAATGAGGAACTTGTTTTATTTTTGAAAGCACAAAGCATCCGAGATTTTCACCATACTAAGAGCAAAAGTACAACTTAACCACAATCTCACTATATCATTCCTTACAACAACTAAGACTTGGAATAAAGCATGTGCTCCCACAAGGTTTTCAGGTTCATTTTTACTCATGCCAATTAGCTCAGGTACTATCAAGCAACTAGTCGAAACAAAGCACTCGCAAGATTAATGACAGAGCAACTATTCATCATTTCCAAAGTGAGAGGCATATGGTTTATTCCATGCATAGTTAGGAGTTAATTTTATTCAAAGCAAATATTTTTGGTCTTTTCATTTTAAGGTGGAAATAAAATAGAAACGGAAATGGCAAATGCGAAATCAAAGTGCTGAGAGGAACATGGAACATACCCGGTGGTGGTCCTCCCCCAAGCTTGGATCTTTCATTGATATGGTCGAAACCTTGAAAAGTATTCTGCCATTTGGTCTGTCTGTCGCTGGACATCGTACCTTATAGATTCCAGCATGCCACTATTCTCTTGATGGTACTGAGAATGGCGTGCTAGAGTGTCTTCCATGTTTCGGGTACGGTCATCGAGGAGGTCAACTCGGTCGAAGATGTAAGATAACTCAATACCGATGTCGTAGCCGCTGGGTGTGGAGAAGCGTGCGGACTGAGAGCGCCCAGTGAAGTACGGCTGGGAGGCACTATCGTACCCCCCTTGCATACCACCCGTAGGAGTACTCAGAATCTGTACTCTGGGCGTAGTCCCAATGGCTCGGGGTGAAGTAGTCCGGGTCCTAGGATTGTCCAGAGCCTCCTGCTCCTGACGTCCCAGTACCGGTGTACTCGTCGAAGGCCGCCTCGAACGCAGACGTATGCGGTGTGGTTGTGTTTGTGAAGTTGCTGGTTCCTGTGCGGTGAAGAGCCCGACATCATGCCTGGCTCGTCCCCGGGTGAATGGTCCTTCGCCTGCAACACTGTGCCGAGCAGGCTCTCTCCAAGGGGGAGAGTCATCCGACTCGGTACTCAGCTGAAGAGTTAGTTTCTGAGCGGTATACAACCTCAGCTCTGCATAGGGCAGCGACACTTTGGTTGTATAACCATGGTAAATCATCACCAGTGTTGCATCGAGCGCCCGTCGTATCACGTGGCCTTGCACAAAGTGCTCGGCATCTACAACGGAACGAGCTGTCTCTATGTACGCGAGCTGGGCGTCCTCTAGAACGCCCAACTGGTTAGTGAGGCGAGTGAGAAGATAAGTCACTGCCACACTACCCACGCGAGAGTGATGGGGCAGCCAATGGGTGTAACACCCAAAAATAGCCTATTTAAAATTTTTAGTAATTTATTGGCTTTTATTTTAATTGTTCATAATTAATATAGGTTAAATGAATTATTTATGAATATTAAAATCAAATATAAGTTGTAGAAACATTTTTGTTGCATTCATGTTGTTGCACTGAGTTTTGTTTGATAGTAAGTTAAGTTGGAATTTAAATTCTGTTTAAATTCGAATTTAATTTGCATTTGTTTGAATCCTAGAAAAGTTAATTCAAGCTGAGTCTGCTTTTGCTCCCTAATCTTTTTCCCGATCCACTTCTGCTGCTTTTTCTTATCTCCCGAGCGCAGCCCAGTACCTTCCTCATTTTCCCCCGGCCCAACTCCCCTTCCTTCCCCACCTAGGCCCTCTCCTCCCAGGCAGCCCAACGACTCCGCCCCGGCCCAGCTTCCCCCTCCCCTCACTTCCCCTCACCGACAGGCGGGGCACGCCTGTCAGCTCCCTCTTCCTCCTCTCGCCGCGCTCTCCTCCCCGCCCGGCGCAATCCCCACCGACCCGGCCGGCCACCCCAGCCCCACCCCGCGTCCGTGGGCTCCTTGGGAAGCTTCCCCGAGCTTTCCCCGCAGATCCCCTTCCTTTCTCGCTCCACGCCTCGCTTGGAAAGCTTCTCCCCCGCATGGAAAGGTGCCGCCGACCGCCGCCACCCGATCTCCGCGCTCACTTGCCAAATGTGACCCCCCCTCCGGCCAATATAAGGCACGCCTGCAGCCCCTCGACACACCCAAGCCATCACCAGCACACCCGAGCCCCCCCCCCCCAGCATCCCTACCCGCGAGCGCCGCCTCGAAGCTCCGCCGCTCACCGACGAGAACCCCGCTCCGGCGCCGCTCCGTGCCCCTCGACGCCACGGGTGGACTCGCAACGAGGTAAGGGACCTCCCCACCCCGTTAATTGGCCATTTCGTGCCCCCAAACCATGCCAACCCCGCTCACCCGAGCCGCCTTTCACCGATCATCACCGCCCGCCGCCCTCGCCGCCTTTTGGTCGACTTGAACCCCACCAGCGTGTTCGCCGTCCTTCCCTGGTCGCGTAGGACCAAACCTCGTGGCCAATGGTGCCCTGTAGCACGAGGAATGCTCCTCTCCGGCGAAGTTCCGCCACTTACCGAGGTGCGCCGCCGCTTCCCTGTTCGCCGCTGGTGACTCTTCCCCCCCAACCAACCACAGTCGTCCGATCTAATCTTAGCCGCCCAGATTAGAACCCAGATACCCCTTCGTGTTTTAAATCTGAGATGTCCAGATCAGATCCAAGGGCCGCGTACTGGTCAACCCTGGTCAGCCTGGCCATTTTATTAAAGAGCCCCTGCAAGATTAGCAATTAACCCGCGGTCCACGCCCTGTTGAAAAGTAATTACCAGTAGGTCCTTCCTTTTATGAATAACCCCATGCCCTTTTTAAAAATAGAACCCGCAGTCCTGCCATCCCCATTTTACGCGTTAGCCCTTTAGTTTTAATGCGTAATTACGCATAGGTCCTTGGTTTTTTGCAAATAAGCCCCTTATAACTTTTAAAACTTGCCAGCAGGTCCCTAGAACTTAGATTTGCCATATCTATTCCGTTTTAGCTCCGATTAGTGTGATTTTCGCGCTCATGTGTTCGTAGTGAAGCGTAGATTATTTCTAAAAGCTTTATTTGTACTTTTTCTACTTTTTGGTGTGCTGTTCTAATAGAATATTATTCGTTTTCATGTATTGGTTTGCGTGCATGTTTGCGTGGTGATTCGTGTCCAGTCGATGAGCCTTTCACTTTGGACTTCGAGTACGCGGAGGACTTCCAGGGACAGGACTCACAGCAACAGAAGCAGTCGCGTTTTGAGGAAGGAAAGTTATAGCACGGATAATCCTTGCTACCTAACTCACTCTTTACACTTATTTAATTTCATATGCATGTGTCTAAATTGTTGTCCCATTAAGGTTGTACCTAGCTTTGTTTAATCCTGTCTTTGATTACCTTGGGTTCATGGATATGGGTAGAATCTTTGCCATACACAGCTACTGTCACCATTATTTAACTGTTAATATTGACTTAATGGTCCACTTCCACATTAATGATAAAACTTGCTTTTTAGCAACATGGTTTAGGGAACTAGGGCATGTGTTGTGTGCTTTGCTCCAGTGTCTCTCCCTAAGGTCCGGTTCTTAAAGCGGCAACCCAGGAGCCTGTCACCACCACTAGAACTATTATGGCTCTGGTCTTGGTCAAGTAACTTGTACGTCTCTAGCTTGCTAGTGGTTACCGGAGTGGCCGATGGCGTTATGGGAAACATCAGTGTGAGTATGTCTTGATCCACCGAGGACGGGCGATCCATCGGCTATGCCCCCGTGAGGCACGGTCCCGTGCTGGGAGTCCCTGCGATGGGGAACTCCACACGTTGCGTATTGTTGTGTGTGATGCCCACACTCTGGACGCCATTGATCCCCTATGGTATGACTCTGTAAGCGTACGTCAATCTCGGTGCCTGGGCCATGCTACCTATGCTGTACCATAATCGGCCACTGTCTTGTTAGGGTGTCTTGTGAAAAACCTCATAGCATCCCTATGCGGTCACACCTCGGAAGTGTGATTTGTGAGGTCTGATCCACCTCCATGTGGTTGGGTTTAAAGTTCTTTTGAGCTTTTACGGGACTGGTGGGTAAAGGGAGAAACCTCTGCAGAGTGTAAATCTATCATGATAGCCTTGCTCAGGGTCACGAGCAGCCTGGATCCTTTATTAGAAGATGATGTTTATTTATGCTTAATATCACTTATACTTTAATAATTGGGTTGCAACTAGGTTTCATTCACTTGTAGTAATATGGTTAATGTTAAAATGAACCAACTAAAAATGCTAATGCAGTTAAGCCGTGTCTAGCCTTATTTTGAGCCTTCATACCATGCTATACTTGCTAAGAATTGTTTACTTACACTTGTCATTTATTCAACAAAATCCCGGATGGGTAAACAGATTGGGATGTGCATGAGTCTGCTGCTGAGTTTCGAGAAGATTTACCGTACTACTAAGCTGTGGTCTCCGAGTCAGAGTCCCTATGGATTGCGGCTCCATTAGTTTGAGAGTTTATTATCTTCCGTTGTTATTGGTTAGTTCATTTATGAAGCACTCTGATGTAAAGCTTTATTTAATGAATAATTTATTCAAGCATATGTTCTCTGTTTATCATATTTGTTCTCTATATGTGTACTTTGACTTCCTGGGCACACATATGGCCACATTCGGGTTTTTGTGAAAATCCGGGTGTGACAATGGGCAACCATATCCTTAATCGGAGAAACAACAACTTGCTTAACCATGGCATAAAGAAGCCGCAACTCGACTGTATTAACGAGACGCAAATCAGAACGTGCAAACACTGTCATAGCCATCCACCGATGCATGAAACGAAAGGTGGGGTTATGAATGTTATTGGTGCCTGGAGCAGAACAATTGGTGCTTTCGGAAATCATTTTTCAAAACCCGTCCTGACTAAACCTTTTCAAAGCTTCGGCAGGCTCCAAAGAACAATGACTGGCAAAACCAAGAGACATGCTCAAGTCCCTCCAAGAGTAGAAGTACTCTTGGTTGAAAAATCGAAAGCGAACACTCTCCCATTCAGATGAAAGAGTCGAAAGAAATTCGTTGACACGCCAGAAGTTGCCCCAGCCAACGGCTTCGAAGACTTTTGGGAATTCTTCATCCATACCCGTTCTTACGAGCAAGTCCTGCTCGAAGACATGGGTATGCTCAAACTCCTTCAAGCGCAGCATGTTGAAGAAATCCGCTCCCGGTCCGTCCAGAGGATGATGTCACCCTCGTTCAGGAGCTGCCAGGTTGGGTGCGAGGCAGAGCCTCTCCCAAAGTCGGCTGCCCCTGACTCGTCCACCTCTATCTGGCTTGAACCGCGGGACGGGGCTGGGGAACTCCCAGCATCGTCCGAGCGTTTGCTCAGCTGGGCAGCGCACGGAATGCGGAGAAGATCTTCGACATGCTACCTACAAAATGTTAGCACAACGACTACCCGAAGGACTGAATATATGGGGTTAGCACAAGTAAAACAAATCAGTCGTTTAAGAGGGTTAGTCGTTCTTGCAGGGATGAAGAACTGTAACACCCAAAAATGGCCCATTTAAAATTTTTAGTAATTAATTGGCTTTTATTTTAATTTTTCATATTTAATATAGGTTAAATGAATTATTTATGAATATTAAAATCAAATATAAGTTGTAGAAATATTTTTGTTGCATTCATGCTGCTGCACTGTGTTTTGTTTGTGGGCAAGTTAAATTTGAATTTAAATTCTGTTTAAATTCAAATTTGAATTGCCTTTGTTTGAGCCCTAGAAAAGTTAAACCATGTCAAGTCTGTCTTTGCCCCCTCAATTCCTTTCCCGGGCCGCTCCTGCTCCCCCAACCCTTTCCCCGAGCGCAGGCCAACCCCTCCCCGCGCCCCGCTTTTGGCCCAGTACGGCCCAAGCCAACGCCCCACACTTCTCTCCCCTCCCTCTCCCTAACCGGTGGACCCTGCGCGTCAGGTCCCTCTCCCTCCCCGCGCCCGAGCTATCCTTCCCCCGCGCCCGAGCCTCCCTCCCCAGCGCGCCATCACCACCGCAATTCCGGCCGATTTGACCCCGCTCTGCGCCCCTGGGACCACCCCGCACCATCCCCGAACCTTCCCCCGGCCTTCACCGCCCCGAGCTTGGCAAGCTGCCCCGGGCTTGGAAAGTGCGGGATCGCCGGCCGCGCCGCCCGATCCCCGGCGTACCTACCCAATGCACCCCCTTGCCCCTATTTAAACAGCCCCACGGCACCCCCACACCTCACCAACGCCTCTCCCGAGCTCCCAAGCCTTCCCCAGCTGCTCTCCTCCCCGCTCCACCGCTGCCCGAGCCGCTCCACTGACCGCCGTCGTCGACCGCCGTCGCCGTCGCTCCACCACCGCCTTGGACCCCCCTGGTAAACTCGCCAAGTCCCCCTGGCACTTCTGCACCACTTCCCACCCCGAGCCATGCGTTGTAGCCTCCCCTCCCATCTTCGCCGGCGAGCACCGCCGCGGTCCAACGCCATCCGCCCGCCCCGTCCGATTTCGGCCGTCGAGAACACTCTGGGTGAACTCGTCATGACCCCCTTAGCCCATAGGGCAAAGCCTTGTGGCCAATGGGGCCCTGTAGCCCGAGAACCGCCCAGCTCCGGCGAGTCTCTGCCGCCCCCGAGCTGCGCCGCCGCGTCTCTGCTCGCCGCCGGCGGTTCTTTCCCCCCCAACCAACTAGAGCCGTTGGATCCACCACCAACCGCCCAAATTAGATTCCCCGATACCCCTTCGTGTTTTAAATCTGAGCTGTCCAGATCCGATCTAAGGGCTGCGTACCGGTCAACTCCGGTCCGCGATGGCTCTCTTGTTAAAGAGTCCCTCCGCTATTTGTAAATCAACCCGCGGTCCTTTTTAGTTCAAAAATAATTCCAGTTAGGCCCTGATTTTTATGGAAAACCCCATGAACTTTCGAAGAATAGAACCCGCCGTCCTAGGGAGTCGTTTTCGCGCATTAGCCCTCAGTTTTTTATATAAAATTATGTTTAGGTCCCTGTTTTCTTTCAATTAAGCCCCTAGAAACTTTTAAAAATTGCCAGCAGGTCCCTAGAACTTATAAAACTCATATCTTTTTCGTTTTAGCTCCAATTAGTGTGATTTTAGCGCTCATGTGTTCGTAGTGAAGCATAGATTATTTCTAAAACCTATTTATGTATTGTTTCTACTGTTTGGTGTACTGTTCTAATAGAATATTATTTGTTTGCATGTATTGATTTGCGTGCTTGCTTGTATGGTGCTTCGTGTCCAGTCGGTGAGCCGTTAGCTTTGGAGTTTGAGCTCGATGAGGACTTTCTGGAGCAGGACTCGCAGCAGCAGCACTTCGAGGAAGGCAAGTGATAGCACGGACAATCCTTGCTACCTAACCATACCCTTTACAGTTATTTAATTTCATATGCATGTGTCTAATTTATTGTCCCATTTAAGGTTGTACCTAGTTTTGTATATCCTGTTCCCTTGATAACCTTGGGTTTATGCATGTGGGTAGATTTTTGCTATGCGCAGCTACTGTCACCATTATTTAACTGTAAATTTCGACTTAATGGTTCACTTCAACATTAATGATAAAACCTGCTTTTTAGCAACTTGGTTTAGGGAGCTAGAACATGTGCTGTGTGCTTTGCTCTAGTGTCTCTCCGTAAGGTCCGGTTCTTAAAGCGGCAACCCAGGAGCCTGTCGCCACCGCTAGAACTATTATGGCTCTGGTCTTGGTCAAGTAACTTGTACGGCTCTAGCTTGACAGTAGTTACTGACGGGGCCGACGGCGTTATGGGAAGCACTCGTGAGAGTATGGTTTGATCCACCGAGGACGGGGGTACCGTCGGCTATGTCTTGTCAGGCACAGTCCCGTGTTGGGAGTCCCTGTGGTATGGGAACTCCGCACGTCGCGCTCTTTTACTTGTTGGCATGCGTGCCCACGCTCTGGACGCCATTGACCCTCTTATCGCTGCGCCTTGAGAGTCAGTCAATCTCGGTGCCTTGGATCATGCTGCCTGTGTTGTACCATAGTGGCTACTATTTTGTTAGAGTGTCTTGTGAAAAACCTTGTTAGTGTTGATGTGCGTGGTTGGGTGCAAAGTTCCTTGAACTTTTATGCGACTGGTGGGTAAAGGGCGAAACCTCTGCAGAGTGTAAAATCTATCACGATAGCCTTGCTCAGGGTCACGAGTGGCCTAGATCCTTTTTGATTAGAAGATGATGATTATTTATGTTTATTGTCACTTATACTTATTAATTGGGGTACAACCGGGCTTCATTCACTTGTAATAATCTGTTAAATGTTAAAATGAACCAACTAAAAATGCTAATGCAGTTAAGCCGTGTCTAGCCTACTTTGAGCCTTCATACCCGTGCTATACTTGCTAAGTAATTGTTTACTTACACTTTCCATTTATTCAACAAAATCCCGGATGGGTAAACAAATTGGGTTGATTAGGAGACTGCTGCTAAGTTCCCTGAGGACCTGCCGTACTTCTGAGTTGCGCTCTCCCAGTCAGAGTCCCTGTGGACTGCGTCTCCGCTTTAGTTGAGAGTTATAGACTTCCACTGTAATAAATATTTATGATATACTCTTATGTAAACTATTTTATTTCGAGCATTTGTACTCTGTTTATCATATTTGTTCGCTATATGTGTTCTATGGACTTCCTAGGCACACATATGGCCGCATTCGGGTTTTGTGAAAATCAGGGTGTGACAAGAACCACCACAAAAAGTTAGTCGTTCTTGTAGGTGTCGGAAACCACTACAAACATGTTCAAGTTTTCTGCACATGGATCAAACAAAAGCAAAATATTTTTGTGATTTTTCAGCAATGCAAGTGAACGAACTTGAGCAAGAACTTCAGTAGAACTTGAGCAAGAACTTGAGAGAGAGAGCTTCTAGGAGAGTTTTTCCAGTGTGAGATGGTGCAGCAAGCAAGGAGGCAAGGGGTGGCATTTATAGGCGAAGGGATGCAGCCGGCCTGGTTCGACCGAATTGCCTGGTTCGGCCGAACTAGGTCATTCGGCCGAACTGGCCATATGCTGCGTGCATATCTTGCCTCCCACCAGCACAAAAATCTTTCATAGGTCCAACACTAGGGCATGGGCACTTTGGTGGTTTTTGGTAGGTAATATGCAAAATTCACATGACCAAAGTAGAAGTTAGTGGAGTCACCCCCATGCTGCCATATTTTGTGATAATTGGAGAGTGTTCGTCCATATGGAGTGGAGTAGACATGTTTTGTGCTGGTTGGTGATGATGGGAGATAAATGGAGCACTTTGGAAAAGGGTAAAAATGATGAGAATTATAAAATATACCCAATTCGAATAAATTTTAGCATGCTATCCATTTATTTTTACCATGCTTGCAATTTTTCTACTCTCTTTCAAATTAATTGCACAAGTGGTTCATTTATTTTGGAAAGGGAAACATGCAAATGCAACGATGGAAATTAAAATTTGGAAGGGAAACATGGGATACATACAGGTTTTCCGCGCGGCGAGAGCTCGTGTTTAAAGTCCGCGAGCGGGACTCCTCCTGTCTTTAGTTGTTTTTGTCATCGTCTGATCCTGGAGTGGGTAGTTCGGACGATGCAGCCTTCTTCCGCGACGCCTTCTTGTTCTTCTTATGTGTAGGTGGTGGTGGGATTGGCTCCTCTGGAGAATTCCAGAGGGCCTGATCTTCCTCGTATCTCTTCACGAGGAGGTCCATTTCTTCTGCGCTCATTGGTCCTGTCAGCTCATCCCATTCGAACTGCTCTTCACCGAGTATTTCCAGCTCTCTAGTGAGGAGTGCTTTTAGGAAACATTCAACGCTTTTCTGCTCCAGTGTACGAGGCTTTGTCTTCTTCTCTTCCCAAGGTCGGAACTGGAAGGAGATCGGCGTTTGGTTGATATGGAACAGGATTTCTCTTATATCCATGTCAATCCTGGCCCGGGTATTGTTCAAAGATGGCCAGCCGAACACAAGGGGAAATGAATAATCGCTCCCCGTGTCAAATAGAACGAAGTTCGTAGAGACATAATGTCCCTAGACTCGGACCGGCACATTATCGATTACTCCCTCGGGGTAGCGGATCGATGAATCTGCCGGTTGTACCTGGGCATTTGTAGGAGACAGAGTAAAATAGCGTAACTTTTTAAATAATACCTTGGACATGACGTTGAAGCTGGCTCTCAGATCACAGAGTGCATCATCAATGCGACGATTCCAGATCGTGCATTGAATGATTGGCACTCCGGGATGGCTTTAACAGCAGCTCTTGGCAGGTGTGCCCCTTGTGGTATTTCTACTTGGACTCGTGAGACTACACCTGCGTGACAAGCACAATATGTTCTACGAGACGCCTTACCTCGTCTCGTAGTAACTGCATTTACTATTTCAATGGAAGGTTCGGGTTGCCCCGAAATCTTCCCTGACTCGGTAACAGGAACGGCTGCAGCTAACTGAGCAATTTGGGTTTCGATCATTTTATTAAAGCTCAATTGACTTTTCATGGCAGAAGAGAATGATTCCAATCTATAGTCTAAGCTTTCTAGGATTTTATCATTAGCAGCAAGCTTTTTATTGATATTGTCAGTGATTTTACCCTGGCCAAGCACTAGATCTCTAAGAGATGGCTAATTATTGAAATTTCTAGAATTGAAATTGTTAAATTGTTGAGGCCTCTCAAATGGGAGGTTTGGGCGCGAATTCCAGCCTTGATTGCCGCAGTTGCTCGATCGATACCTGTTGTTGTTGGAGTTGTTGACGTAGTGGGCATCTTCTCGTGTTTCAGGGCAGTCATTTCCTGAATGGCCAGCGTTGCCACAGACCTCGCAAGTCATGTGAGCGTCCATGGCTTTCACCATTTCTTGAGTAGGGCCCTCCATCTTCTTCATCAGAAGGTCCATCTTGGCAGCGAGCATGTCCAGAGTGTCAACTTGATGTACTCCACGGGTCCGAGGTTGGGCTCGATCATCGGACCAACCTTGGTTCTTGACCATCTTCTCGATGAGGGCCTTTGCACGACTCTCCTCAAGAGAGAAGAAAGAACCTCCAGCAGCAGCATCCAAGTACTCACGGGCAGAGCTTTTAAGCCCATGGTAACAGGTTTGGATGACTAACCAACTCTGCATACCATGGTGAGGACAAGCAGATATATAGTCTTGGAGGCGATCCCAAGCCTCCGGGATTGTTTCATCTTTTAACTACTAGAAACTAGCAATTTTATTCCGGAGTGCATTGGTTTTCCCAACCGGAAAGAATTTAAGCAAAAATGCGCTAGTCCACTTATCCCAAGTGTCTATGGCTTCGCGGTTAGCATAAAACCATTGTTTTGGCTTGCCTTATAATGAGAATGGGAATAAACGAAGGTGAATGGCATCGATACTTACCCCGCGTATGGTGAAAGTGTTGCAAATCTCCAGAAAATACTGAAGATGAGCTTTGGCATCCTCGTATGGCTTCCCGCAGAACGGGCTAGCCTGCACCATGTTGATGAGGGCTGGCTTGAGCTCGAAGTTGCCATCTCCGACTGGCGGAGTTGGTCTAACACGCACGTTCTCGCTCGATGGAGCGGAGAACTCACGGATCGTCTTGCTTGCCATCCTCGATGAAGCCATGTCGACAAAGGGAAAGACTGGGCTCGCCGGAATGAGTTGCTTCTGAGGAGGTACAACACGGGGTCGCACTTTCCTCACAAGAGACTCAGGATTTTCTTGGAAGTTTGACGGTAGTTGGAAACCAGTCATGCACTGCTCTGCTTCACAAGACCAACGAAATAGAGCAAGGATAAACCCGCCTGAGTAGCGGTATACTCAACTAAGATAGCTCGAGATAAAAGTTTGAAAGTATCTAGCCAATTACTTACCCGGCAACGGCGCCAGAAATGCTTGTTGGCACTTCTTACGATCCAATATCAGGATTGTGAATCCTGGTACTGGGGTAAGGAGTGTTTTAGTAGTTTTTCTAATGGCTCAGTAAAATATATAAATATTCTACAAGCGCACAGAATTACCGCTGTAGCACTTCACCAGGGAGTATTCCGAGGTATCGTAATTTATATTTCTGGACGGAAGCTTATGGCAAGAGTACTAGCAAATAGATATTCGAGACTATCAGAGAGGGGTACACGACTAACAAGACAGTGGATAACGGTATTGGATAGGAGTGGATATACCATGACACACAGCTCAAGGGAGGATCCGATAGGAAAGAGAAGGAATGGATAGCTGGGAGGACAACGAGAAGAGATAGAGGATTCCTAGGTACTTTATCTGTCTATGTCACTCGGGGTTAGAGATACAGAGGCTATAGAGCCAGCACTCAGAGGTCAAGGTCAAACCTATGTCTTGACTTCGGGACAGCAGAGCCTACGCCACACAAAAAGGGCTGAGAAGGGGTGGCATCTACCCTGCGCTGGGGGATCCTACAAGCCGAGACGAACGTGATGGGCTACAAAGGTCGTATAGGGCTGTCGCCACCTAACGACTACCACCTCCGCAGACTCAGGGGCAAACTAAGGTTACTTGCTAGCCTAGGAACCACTCCTACACTAGTCAACAACTACTTACTCCACTAGCAAGAGCAAGCAACCTTGTCAATACTCTTAGTGACAATTCACCTCAAGTATCGAGCAAGATCGAAGAACCGGCTAAGACAAAGACCTAAACAAGATCTAGAAGCACGAGCACTAGAACAAACTATAGTCTAAACACGATATAGATGCAACTAGAATAAAGTAGAAGCAAGCTATAAATGACAGAGGCAAAGTAATAAAGATAACTATATTGATAACTCAAAGTCTACAAAAGGAAAGGAAAAGATATAAGAGCTTATACCAGAGCTTCTGAAGATGACTCTGGAACCTTCGAGGCACAGCTCGACTCAACTCTAACTCCCAACTAAACTATCCTAACTCTACTAGAGAGAAGTGGAAACGAGAGCTCCTTGAATTGGTGTGTGTGAGACCTGGCATGGGACACCTCCATTTATAGTGGTTGATGGCGGTTGAGGAGAAGTACCGGCCAAGGGACCGAGGCGGTGCCCCTAGCCAATTCGGCCAAATGGATTGGTTCAGCCGAACCGTCCATCCTGCTTGGCCTTCATCCCACGGCCCTGATCAGCTCCTGGAGGCGGTTTGGGCATTGTGGGCGGTTCGGCCGAATTGGTGGATTTGGCCGAACTGGGCTAGAAGTCCAGGCCTGCCCCCTACACCACTTTTGCTTCCTGGGCTTCATGGATGACTTGATCCAGGTGGTCTTCGTGTTGGTTTGGCCTAGGAGTGATGTGTCGGTCGCCCACGTGTCGTGTGTCATCATCGCTTGGTCATTGTTGACGTGGATGACTCCCGGTTGTGCTTTATGACGTGTACAGCTAAGGGGGGTAACCGGCTGAACTTGTCATTTCCAACCCCTACAGCACGTATTTCTCGTTGTTGTACCTGCACAAGTCAAACGCACCAAAACTCATGGAACTTTATTAGAAGTTCACCTAAGTACATGGAATGTCACATATATCCTCTTTTATTCCCGAGTATTGGTGGTCGAAAACGTGCCGTAATGACCGCCTACACAAATCCATCCTTATCCAAAATGAAGAGCCCATGCCACCTTCTGGGATTTGCAGTTGTACCTGTGGCATGACCCAAACAAGCCTAAACACCGAAAAGTGTCAGGCAAAGGCCCACGTGAGTCCCAGGGTTGACCCTCGACCTCTTGGGCGAAGTCAAATGGGAGACCGTACTTTCCCAACCACTCCTCCATTATTGAGCATACCACACGACCAACCACTCCTTGAACAGTGAGGCACTGTGCAAGGCGTGCGCAGACTCACATCTGTGGAGGCCACACTATGGACCACAGTGTAACGAAGGATGGCACAGTCCCGCCCTGTGCTAACCACTACGTCAGCGCAGGGGATAGCAAGAAGCATACGGCGACCAAACAAAGACTTCTGATCGTCCGGAGCCGTGACCAAGGCAGAAGGGCCCACATGACCCCATCCGACCTCCTTATTTTTTCCTTTTTCCGTATGTAACTGACCTCCAGTCATACATAAGGGGGAGGGGCCCTAGGGAAGGGCAGGCCACAAGCTCTGAGTTCCTTCACACTCCCGCTTCCACGAACATGCACACACATAGTCGCTGAAAGTCTTTGTTTTAAGGTTTAACTCGGGGTAGTGCGATCTCACATAGGTCAGCACACCGTTAGCCGCAAACAGCACACCGTGACAGATCAAGATGTTGACCTCATCAGGGGCCTCCGCTAGCCAGGTCACAGGCAAGCTTGAGCTCGGGGTGGCACCGATCACCTCCCCGATCACCGTCAGCACCACATTCTACAACTAGCCGAGAACCCCGCGAAGGGACTCACGCTCAGCCACAGCCTTGGCCAGAGACTCGGTGCTGCTGCTGAGGCTGCCCTGAGTGGTCTCAAGCTCCATGTCTGCCTCTGCACAAAAACAACATGTCAATTTCCCTGATCATCAAAAGCCAGTACAGCAGAACAAGCTAGGGCTGTTCTCACCAAGCTTGGCCCGCTGCACTTCGTTGAGGTCAGCGACAAGACCATGGCGTGCCTGCTCCACTTCTTCCAGCTCTTCCCTCAGCCTGCTGATTCTGCCCCCGAGTTCTATCATGGAGAACCAATCAAGACCGTAATTTGGGGAAATCAAGGCAACCAGGAAAAAAAGAGAGGACTGAGAAGGGAAACAAGCTTACCAAGATTTGTGTCCTGCTGGATTGGGTACGCCTCTGCCTAGTCACGCACAGCCTTCTGCACAGCATCCCTGTCGCTTACCAAGACAGCCACTTGGTCACGCACAGCCGGGCTGGTCTCAGCGACCTCTTGGTCCTTTTTGGTAACCTCCTGGGCCTTCTCGGCGACCTCCCAGGCCTTCTGCTCCTCACGCAAAGCGTGCTTGCGCAGCCAGCAGTTCTGTTGGGCGGTCAACAGCTCTGAGCGCATGGTCTCGGTGTTTGCTGCCACCGTGCGCAGGCTCACCAGCTCAGCAGCCACATTGGCTCGAGCAGCCGCAAACTCTCGGTCTGGCTGCATGCTGTGGTAATCTCGCTTGCCACGGAAGCACGAGCAGCATCCACCTCGGCTTCTACGTCAGCCTAGACCTTGGCGATGTGGGCCGCTGCTTCCTCACGCACCCTACGCTCCACCTCCTCAACTTGCCGCCAGAGCTCCTCCTCTTGATGCCGCCCGCTGGCCTCACGGCGGCGCACGGACGTGCTCCTCGTGAAGTGTCGGCACTCCTTACGGCCTACAGATAAATCCACAAGCGGATGGATACTGATGTAGCTTTCACTAGGGAGTATTCCAAGGTATCGATTTCCATGAGGAACGAGAAGTGAACTAATTCTAAACTAAGTTGTCCAGGAATGGTATGGTGAAGTGGAGTGGATGACAACAAAGAGAAAGAAAGGAAAGCGATAGGAGGGTAGAGAAGGTACGGATTTGGGCTAATGCTCTTCCTTGACTAACTGAGCAAATCAGATAATACAACTAAATGCTTGCACTGGAACATAGAGCCAATGGCACACAGAAAGGGATGAGAAGGGATCCCACCAACTCTGTACTTGGGTGTCCTACGGTGCGAGCCAGGCATGATGGACTACGTAGGCCTTATAGGGCTGTCACCACCTAACGGCTACCACCTCTGTGCCAGCAAGGAAGCACTCCAAGCTAACCTCAAGTCTAAGCACCACGCCTACACTAGTCGGTTAGTACCTATCTCCTATAGAAAGATAGGCACCAAAGCTAAGCAACCAGTATACAATTATACCAATCAACTAAGTAGTGAATGAGGAACTAACAAGCATATAAAAGTAAGAACTGAATGTTCAATTAATCAAAGAGAGATACAAGAGTTACCGGACATGACCCGGATGTTACTCGAAGCAGAGCCGCATCCGTAGAGGTACATGTAGAAGAGGGGCCGACACTCTAGCTCCTCTCCGGTATGCTCACCTCTCCTCCCTCCCTATTTTCTAAGTATAATAGTGGCAGCGCTTCGCTAATGCCTCTATCTCTTGTGTTGTGTCTTGTTTCAAGAGCCGAGGGTCTCCATTTATACCAAGGGCCATGGAAGAAGGAGTAACATGCATGGCTGCTCAAGGCGGTTCCCTCCAGTTCGTCCCAGAGATGAAATCTTCTCTCATAAACCAATTTTTTCCTATTTTCAACTGGTGGGACATACCCTGAGACCATGAAGTTGAGTATGTTGGCGTACCACGGCTCTGATGTTATGACCTTGAGGAGTGTGTCTTCCCGTAAATAATCATCAATGGGAAGATTAAACGAGACTTACATCCGAGATAGGTGGTCTGCTACTAAATTCTCTAATCCACTCTTATCTCAATGTCAAATTCTTGGAGTAGGGGGACCCAACGGGTGAGTCTCACATCCTTTTTGGTCAGAAGGTACTTCAGACTAGCATGGTCTGAATAGACTATGACCTTTGCCCTAACTAGGTAGGACCGGAATTTGTCTATAACAAACATAATTGCTAAGAGTTCCTTTTTCGTGGTTGCGTAGTTGAGCTGGGGGGCAGTGAGTGTTTTGATAGCATATGAGATAGCATAACATTTCTTGTCCTTGGTTTGTCCTAAAACTGCTCCTACGACATAGTTGCTCGCATCACACATGGGATGTTCCAGTCAGGGGTTGGATGATGGGAGCGGAAGAGAGTGCTTTCTGAAGAGTGTGAAAGGCAGTGTTGCACTCTTAATCAAAGACGAAAATGGGCTTCCTTGGCTAGGAGATTGGTTAACGGCCGGTCTATTAGAGAGAAATTTTCGATGAAACGCCTATAGAACCCGGCGTGGCCAAGGAGACTATGAACCCCCTTTATGTTGGTGGGAGATGTAAGCATAGGGTAATGTTTAGGAGTATGGTAGGGGAAGATGATGATTTCTGACTTTGAATCTAGTCTTTCCTGATCAAAGATGAATCTCCGTGACACTTTCCTTGCAACCCTATGATATGATGAAATAGGGATACGTTGTGTATGGAGGTTAGGAGTAATCCCTCTGAAGTCTTGGACCGAGTGTCCAAAGACTGATTAATCTTCCTCTAGGACAGTGAAAGTTTGTTGGGTATCAACGTCAGAGGGTTTGTCACCGATGGTTGCTGGAGGTTGTTTGTCCTTAGAGAGGAAGGCATCCTTCAGTCCAGGGGGAAGAGGCTTTAGCTCGATTGGAGGATGAATTTATTCTTCCTCCATAAACAATTAGACATCTTCTTCTATGATAGGTTGCTCTAAGTCAGTCAAAGATGTCGACACATGACTTCCTATATAGGATCAGGATCGGGGTCTGTCTCTATTTGTGTGTTCAAGGAATAGGAATAAGGCACTGGGACAAGTTCTTCTCCGATCCTAAGCTCTACTAGCTGATTTGCTAGTGAATTTTCTAGGATTTTCGTACTTGCTCTACCAATAAAGATGGAATGAGTGGAATGAATGGGTAGGTCAAAGATATGGAAATCCAGGAAAAGTTCAGGGTCGTTAATCTTAACGGGTGTGACCCGCAAGATCCCTAAACAATCGAGGATCCTTCCCGATGTGAACCTTAGACGTTTCTGAGATGATGACCATGGTTCCTCGGTGAGTTGGGCTCACACCAAGGAGCTAGAGATTATGTTGATTCTGAGGCTCGGGTGTTGTTGCACTCCCGATGTTATCAAATAGATCATCGTCAAAATCATAGGGAGTGGTGTAGAGTGGATCATAATAATCCTGGCTAGAATAAAGTGGTGGTTCGAAATGAGCATCGGGTTACGATGGAATGGAAGAGCTGATAGATTTGGATTGTAGACATGTGGGCTCTTCAGGTTTAGGTTGTTTCTCTTCTTCATCGGAGAGTTCTTTGTAGATTCCAGTGTAAGGAGTGTTATCCAAGATACGATCCAGGATCACCCTCGCTTCACTGGGAACCATATGAGAGAATGACCCTCCTGAAGCGGAGTTCAAGAAAGTGGTGGCTACAGGACAGAGGTCAAGGCTAAAATGTTGTAAAACATCAGGTTCTAGTAGGCTTAGGTCTAATCCGGACGCCAGAATTTTCTTGAAATGAGCCTAGGAAGCTCCTAATGACTCTCCCTCTAATTGCTTAAATGTAAGGATTTTGATTCGGAAGCTAGCTACCTTGGAGGCCGGGAAGAAGTTTAAGCAGAATTTCTCTCTAAGGATTTCCCAGCTCCCTTCCACGCTATCGATAGCTAGAGAGTACCATTTCTTTGCTCGTCTCGTTAATGCAAGAATAGCTTCCATTTGAGCGTCTCTTGTGTCAAACTCTTGTAAATGCGCATATGGACTCTCAACATTCGTTCCTGAGAATGTTTGCTCTCGAACCATGGCTATGAAATCGGGACGTAGCTCACAGCCGGTTTTGTGGATGGGATGGGATGTGATGATGGTGGTGGCTCCAAACAATCGCCCTTTGAGGCCGAATGTTGACATAAGGTAAGAGTGGAATCCATATGGCGGGTGATAGGATACACGGACATCTTGGGTTCTCGGAATCAGAACAGCTACCATTCTGCGGCAATGGCGCCATAAAGCTTGTTGGCACTCCTTACGACCTATAGATAAATCTGCAAGCGGACGGATACCGATGTAGCTTTAACTCGGGAGTATTCTAAGGTATCAATTTCCATGAGGAACGAGAAGTGAACTAATTCTAAACTAAGTCGTACAACAATGGTATGGTGAAGTGGAGTGGATGACAATAAAGAGAAACAAAGTGAAGTGATATGAGGGTAGATGAGGACCAGGTGTGTCCGAGGACCGGTGGATGGTTGCTTCCCAGTTTGATGAGTGATTGACAACCTGGTGTTGGACTGACTCTTGGCCTAGTATTGCAGGTGTTCGATGTGACTCAATTTGTGTTGATGCAAGCGCGAAAGTTCTTAGCCAGAGTGACCTCCGAGGAGTGGAGAGACAAGTAGGCTTGGTTCAAGGGATCCGGTGGCCAGACGAGATCGAGTGCGGTCGTCATGGTCCACGAAGAGAAAGACGACGTCGTGAATAGAGCCGGTTCAAGGTAGCGGCTAACAACCGAAGCTTGTACGCGGGGTTTGATGGTTGGGCCACAAAACCGAGTCCGAAGGCCCAACGTGACGGAGACGGTGATCCGGGCGCGTTAGGGAAGCTTCGGAGTGGTGGACGCGCGGCGGGATCCTGGAGCTTGCGTCGGAGGGAAGCAATGCGGGGTGGACAGCGTGCCCAGCCGGGGGAAATATCTCAGAGTTCCAAGATTGCCCCTGAGGGGTATGTATCGTAGGTTTAGAGTGTAGTGGTAGTTGTGTCTTTTCCCGCCACTAGATGACTCAATATAAATAGGAGGTGGAGGGGATGGCAATTTATCTGTTCGAAACCCTAGTTCATTTGCTCTCTTTTCTGGTAGGCTAGCCAAATGAAGATCGAGTAATCTTAGCGGGTCGATGGAGGGTGGAGGTTAGCCACCGTTGTACAGATCGTGACCTCTGGTTGTATGGAAGAATCGTTCTAGAAATTATTTGCTTGTCTTCCTTCCCGCGTTCATTTTGTGCTATTTTCGTTCTTGGTTCAATTCTTCGTTTCTAGTCCGTTTCCTCTCGGATTTCTTTGTGGGGATCATGGGTGAGTGCCTTGTGCCTCTTTGTGGATGATCTTGACCCCTCGAACACCAAGATTTGGTCCGGATTTGAAGTTTTTGTGATGAACTCGTGGTGAGGGTGTTCTTCCGTGAGATCCGCGATTCCTCATGTTGTAGGGAGTTAGAGGCCGAGATTTTTGGGGCATAGCTTCCTCTTGGGTCGCTTCTCATCTCCCCAAAGTTTCGCTTCAAGAGCTCTAGCCGTTTGGGAGATCCGGTGTTGGATTTGGGAGAGTTGACCCACGATTTACTGTAGTTGTTCTTGCTGTTCATCCGTCGAGTTTCTTGGATAGTCCGACTAGGGGTGACGGACAGTCCGCGAGGGTCTCGGACAGTCCGCATGCGATTAGCGGACGGTCCGTGAGTGTTCTGTTTGTCTGAGTTTTTCTCAATTTGGCAAAGTCTTTTCTTGGACGGTCCGTGTGACCATTTCGGACGGTCTGCGACACTGGTAGACAGTCCGCAAGACAGTCCGTAGAGGACTCAAAGTTTCTGGAGATTCAAGTTGATTTTACGGACGGTCCATCCTCCTCTGTCGGACAGTCCGCCCGCCTCACGGATAGTCCGAGCCCTCTGTGCGGACGGTACGACTAGGCCTGGCAGACAGTTTGTGCTTCCGCTTCATTTCTCTTTTGGCTTGTTCCTAGGGTTGTTAGCTTCGTTATGAATACGCTACCTTGACAAGCTCGTGAGGAATTCTTGGGTAGTGATTGTGGGATATAGGCCAAGTTTCGAGAAGAAATTTTTATCGGCTCCCATTCACTCCCCCCCCCTCTGGTCACCATTTCAATCCTTCAATTGGTATCAGAGCCGGTTACGGATCTTTGTGATTCTAACCAGTCTTAAGATCCAAAGATGGCGTACTCAGGAAAGGGTTCGGGTCCTTCTTTCTTTGATGGGAAGAATTACCGGATGTGGTCGGTTCGGATGGGTGCGTTTCTTCGCGGCAAGGGACAATTGATATGGGATATCACTCTTGATAATACCTATACCATCCCTGTTGCAAGAGCGACCCAAGTTGATAAGGATAAGTTTGAGGTAAATGCAAAGGCAGTTGATTACTTGTTCAAAGCACTTGACGAGCATGAGTTCAATCGTGTTATCGAAGAGCAGCTTGCTTGTAAGATTTGGTAGAAATTGGAGGTTGCTCATGGTGGTGATGGTGTGGTTAAGGCTAGGCTCTTTTCGACTTACCGGAGGGAGTATGAGAATTTCACTCATTTTCCTGGTGAGTCAATTGATGCCATGTTTCAGAGGTTTACCGTGATAGTAAACAACATGCAAGCCAATATCGTTGTCTTCCCTTACTCATATCATGATAGATCTTTGAAGCTCTTGCACTGCTTGGATAGATCTGTGTGGGGTGCGAAGGTTGAGGCCATTTTTGAGTCGGATAGCTATGAGATGCTCACAGTCAATGGGTTGTTCTCCAAGCTCAAGTCATCAGAGATCGATAAGATGGCTAAAGCCAAGCTTGAGAACCCGACTGATCCCCATAGTCTGGCCCTCATGAGTGGTTCTAGTTCTAGGTCGCTTGCTAACTCCTCTCGACAATTTGCTTTGTCTATGCTTGTTTCTTTGCCAGATGAGGAGTTCGAGGTGCTGAGTGAGGACGATCTTGCATTGCTGACCAAGAGGTTCGGGCGCTTGCATGAGAACCGCAAGAGTACTAGGCGTGTTGGGAGTACATGCTACAGATGCGGCAAGATGGGGCACTTCATCGCTGAATGCCCGGAAGCAAGTGAGCCGAGGAACGACTACAAGCACCGATCAAGAGATGGCCACAAGAACCAATCCAGGAACGACTACAAGGGCAAGCACAAGAGCAAGGAAGAGTACAAGAAGAAGAAGAACGGTGGCCACAAGCACAAGTACAAGCCTCGAGCCATGGTTGCCGGTGTGAGCGACGTCGACATGAGTTCCAGCTACACTTCATCGAGCTCAAGCAGCGAGGATGAGGACCAAGGTCGACGCCGAAGGCACTCAAGCAAGAACTTCGACGGGTTGTCGTGTGCGGCTTTCGGGGGCTTCTGCACCACGGCACACAGTACCGACGGCAAGAAGAGTGAAGGAGAAGGCTCTGACTCAGACTCCAAAGATGTGGTAAATTGTGATCCAAACTTCTTGCTAGAGGAGGTTGATAGGTTGAATGCTTTGCTTGACAACCGTGATGATGTGCTTAGAAAGACCAACAAGGAGAAGAGGGAGTTTAGGTCTTTGCTTGGTGTGTCTGAGGAGAATGTGGCTAAACTTGAGCCTCTACTTGCTGCTTCTCAAGTTGAGATAGATGCTTTGAAAGTTGTCTCTGTTGGTCCTGATGAGACTGAATGCATAAATTGTGAACATGTGATGAATGAATTGGTTGAATATAATAAGAAACACCTGACTAAACCGGAAGAACTTGATATGCTCCAAGTTGAACTTGATGAGTTGAAATCTAGATCTACTTTGCTAGGAGCTTGCATATCTTGTCCTGTCTTGCATGCTAAATTGGATGAATCTCATGCTAGGATCAAATGCCTTGAAAGCTCTTTGAAATCTTCTGCTACTCATGCTTGTCCTAGTTGTGATGTAAATGCTTTAAAGATTTTTGAACTTGAGCATGCAACTAACCGACTGCAGGATGAGAATGATGAGTTGCGTAAGTGTTTGGGTTGGTTTTCTAGTCATGAGCCCCAGCTTGGTATGATGATAGCTCAGTCCAGGCAAGCTGATAGTCGTGGGCTTGGATCGGAGAAGGCGTGTGAGAGTGAGGATGTGGGTGTGAGAGTGTGTCAATTCCTCCACAAACTACCCCAACCAATAACACCTTTGATCCCAAACCCAACCACTTGAAGAACAAACTTGATACTACTCCTGATCCTCCAGTGTTCCCTCCCCAAACCAACAATTTTCAAAAGAGAGTGAACTTTGTGGGAGAGTCGAGTGGTCTCAAGCCAAGTGAGAAGCCTCCACCAAAAGAAGCTCCAAAGCCAAAGCCAGTCCGCTACCACTGTGGGTTTTGTGGTAGGGATGGTCACCAAGAGGAGTTCTGCTTCAGGAAGAAGAGAGAAGTGAGGAGAGAAAGAGAGATGGGTAACCGGGAGAGGTACCACTCTTCTCATAGCGTGCTTGAGCCTCGTGCACCTATGCCTAGGGATGAAGAGTTTGTGCATTTGATGCCTAGAAGAGGTGCTCGTGGTGTTGCAGGTGGTCCTCAGAGAGGTGGTGATAGGCGCTTTGGGTTTGGACGTGGTGGTTTTGCTAGGCGTCCCCCTCCTCGTGGTCAGTACGAGCTTGGGAGGAACGACCGTAGCTTTGGTGCTCGGAGGGAGTTCAGGCCACGCTTTCCCCCGCGTGGTGCTCCTCTGATTAGGCGTGATAGGTTTCCACCTTTTGCTGGTGGTGGTAGAGTAGATTTTGCTAACCCCTCTTTTGAGCAGATGGCTCGGCACTGGTTTGACTCATTTTGTGCTAACCCCAGTGCTGAGTCGTTTGCTCACTCTCACACTCGATTCTGATTTTGCAGGTAGTGGGAGGCTTGAGGAGGTCATGGTTGATCGACTCCGGTTGCTCTTGTCACATGACCGAAGATCGAAGGTGGTTCTCAAGCCTCAGCCCGGTAAAGACAATGGAGTACATCACTTTTGGGGATAATGGTAAGGGAATAGTGCTTTCAGAGGGAGATATTCAGGTAAGTGAGAAGTTTGCGTTGAAACGTGTTGCTCTCATCAAGTCGCTTGGCTTTAATTTGCTTTATGTCTCTCAGTTGCTTGACGAGGGTTTTGAGGTTCGCTTTGTAAATGGTTCTTCTCGGATTCTTGATTCTCGAGGTGACCTTGTGTGCATGATCATTCCCGAGGGTCAAATTTTCCGTGTTGATTTCTCGAGGTCTTTCGGTCCCTCTCATTGTCTAGTGGCTGGTTCCTCTTTCGAGCTTTGGAAGTGGCATAGGAGGTTGGGTCATTTGAGCTTTGACTTGCTCTCTCATTTGAGCACTCTTGACCTAATCTGAGGATTGCACAAGCTTCGGTATGAGAAGGATTTGGTGTGTGCTCCTTGTAGGCATGGGAAAATGGTCGCCACTTCTTATCCACCTTTGAATAAGGTGATAACTGAGCGTCCTGGGGAGCTTCTTCATATGGACTTGGTTGGTCCAGCTCGCGTTCGCTCAGTCGGTGGGAGGTGGTATGTACTTGTGATAGTGGACGACTATTCTCGCTATGCTTGGGTGTTTATCTTGGCATCTAAGGATGAGGCTTTTGGGTTCTTTTGAGACTTGAACTTGAGGTTGAAAAATGAACATAATGGTAATGCCATGCGAGCTATCCGCAGTGACAATGGCATGGAATTTAAGAACGCTCGTTTTGAAGCCTTTTGCCATGATCAAGGTCTTGAACATCAGTTTTCCTCACCTTATGTTTTTTGTCAGAATGGTGTTATGGAGAGGAAGAATTGAACTCTTTGTGAGATGGCTAGGACGATGCTTGATGAGCATAGGACTCCTAGGAGATATTGGGCCGAGGCGGTGAGCACCGCATGCTATGTCTCGAATCGGATTTTCCTTCGTGCGTTCAAGAAGAAGACTTGCTACGAGATCTTTCATGGGAGACCCCCCCAAGGTGAGTCATTTTCGAGTTTTCGGTTGCAAGTGCTTCATTCTTAAGAAAGGAAATCTAGACAAATTCGAGTCTCGATCTCATGATGGTATTTTTCTTGGCTATGCTAATCACTCTAGAGCATATCGTGTGCTCAACCTTGACTCTAACCAAATCATGGAGACTTGCGAAGTTACATTCGACGAGACGATTCCATGTAGCTCGACTGTCTTTGAGTGTGCAGGTGATGAAGAGATGGGACAGACGATCTTCGAGGACGAGCAAGCGGATGATGGTGAAGATGACGATGGATATGGTGTGCCTCCTATGACACATGTACCTACTACCTCCACTACGACGACTACGGTTGACGATGGTCCATCCCCCACTACCACATCAACACAAGTACCTGAAGGTCGAGTCGAAGCAGTTGCTGAGGGGGAGGAGATTTCAAGGCGTGAGGCCCCAAGACACATTCAAGCTAGACATCCACCCTCAAGCATCATAGGAGACTTCGACGAGCACACTACAAGGTCAAGGGAATTCGAGATGTCAATGATGGGAGAGCTGCAGTTCTTCCTCGGGCTACAGATCAAGCAAGTCAAGGATGGGACATTCGTGCAATAAGCGTAGTACACGAAGGACATGCTGAAGAAGTTTGACATGAATGACTCCAAGCCGATGTCGACACCGATGGGTACAACTACGGCGTTGGATGCTCATGAAGATGGTGACCCAGTGGACCAGAAGGAGTACCGGAGCATGATCGGTTCCCTCCTCTACTTGACGGCGACGAGGCCAGACATACAATTTAGTGTGTCTCTGTGCGCTCGTTTTCAAGCTTCACCGAGGACTTCGCATCAGTAGGCTGCCAAGAGAATCTTCAGGTACTTGAAACACACTCCTGATTTGGGTCTTTGGTATTCTGCCTCCTCGACACTCAGTCTTCACGGTTTTTCCGATGCTGATTTCGCTGGGTGTCGGTTGGACCGCAAGTCTACCTCGGGTCAGTGTCAGTTTCTTGGTTCTTCTCTGGTCTCTTGGTCTTCTCGCAAGTAGTCTAGTGTTGCACAATCCACCACTGAAGCCGAATATGTTGCTGCTGCTCCCAGCTCCTATGGATCACATAAACCTTGAGTGACTTTGGTCTAAGCTTCTCTCAAGTTCCACTTCTATGTGATAGCACTAGTGCCATTAGTGTAGCTAAGAACCTTGTGCTGCATTCCAAAACCAAACACATTGAAGTGAGGTACCACTTTCTGAGAGATCACGTTGAGAAAGGTCACATTGAACTATCACACGTCTCCACCCAAAACCAGCTAGCTGACATTTTTACAAAACCTCTTGATCAAGCTACCTATGCCCGCTTGCGAGGAGAGCTTGGAGTTTGTTGTCCTCTTTGAGTTGGTTTTTGGGGTTCCTTGTAGCATATGTATACTATGTACATTCTGCATTTGCATTTGTATTATAGGCCTTGCATTTCTACATATTTATTTTCATGCATTTTAGGATGAGCTTCTCCGATATGGATTGAATGCTATAATCTGCTACACTTGAGCTAGTGGACATATGTGTAGTCCTTTGGTGATGGTTTGCTATGCTCTTGATTGATTCACTATATATTCATAATGAGCTTGCAAATGATTTTAAAATGTTAAACCCGATCTCACCCATGAGCAAATGCTTTCCATGCTTAGTCCAAGCCTAAATGCTTTCTCATGCTTAGGTTGTGCTAGGATATTCTATTCTTGCTAAATGGGTCAAAGATCATTCTATCATTGCAAATGTTTAGCCTATTGTTTATCTTGTGGAGAAGCATAAGCTTCTTTTTGCCGCAAAGGCACTTCATGTACCATAATTCAAAATCTGAAAAATGAAGTGCTTATGGTTAAAAAAAATGTGTTAAACATGTCAAATATGCTATTATATGTATAATTTTGGGTGCTAAACCATTGCATGTTGTCTACCAAGAGAAGTCTCTATTTAGAAGTAGACACATGGCTCGGTGGCTTTGACATGACATGAGATAGGCTTTGGGTGTTTGCAATGATCATTTAACTAGAATTGGTGACCTGGGATGATCTTTGCATTACTTAGTTCATTTTGGCTTGAAGTTGTCATTTTGCTCATGAGGTGATGAATTCTTGAAAAACTTGTTGAACTTGAAAACTAATTGCCCATTTGCTTATACAATCATGAAATCTTGTTGGCAATGCTTGTATAGAACCATAGACTATTTTGCTTGCTCATTTGCACTTGTGTAGCATTTTATAGTGCTCATTGTATATTTGAGAAGCTCTAGGTTGATTTGTCTGCATGTTAGCCTTGATTCATGCATTTGTGTGCATGGCTTTGCATTATAGGGATACTCAGTTCAGGGGGAGAACTTGAGTTGGTATGCATTTGTTCAGGGGGAGTCTGCATTTGTGCTGGGGGAGCTTCTTGTGTTCCTGATTTGCTTTGCTCTTTTTGCCCATGGTGTTGAGCCATTTCTGCCTCTTCTTGAGGGGTCGACAATTGGAGCGTGTTGGTCTCGGTTGTGTTGAGCCGTTGCCCTTGTATTAGGGGACCGAGACTTTTCTCATTCAAGTGACTTGGTTTCAGCTTGTTCTTTGCTTTGGGTCACTTGTTTGAGCCTTCTTTTCTTTTTCTTTTTTGTTTTCTCTTTCATATCCAATGTCGTGAGGTGTGTTATCAATGCACTCATCAAGGGGGGAGATTGAGGACCAGGTGTGTCCGAGGACCTGTGGATGGTCGCTTCCCAGTGTGATGAGTGATTGACAACGTGGTGTTGGACTGACTCTTGGCCTAGTATTGCAGGTGTTCGATGCGACTCAGTTTGCGTTGATGCTGGTGAAGAACAAGCGCGAAAGGTCTTAGCCAGAGTGGCCTCCGAGGAGTGGAGAGACAAGTAGGCTTGGTTCGAGGGAGCCGGTGGCCAGACGGGATCGAGTGCGGTCGGCATGGTGCAAGAAGAGAAAGACGACGTCGTGAACTGAGCCGGTGCAAGGTAGCAGCTAACAACCGAAGCTTGTACGTGGGGTTTGATGGTTGGGCCACAAAACCATCGGAGGAGGGTTTCTCGGTTTGGGCCTCAAAACCGAGCCCGAAGGCCCAACGTGACGGAGACGGTGATCCGGGCGTGTTCGGGAGGCTTCGAAGTGGTAGACACGCGGCGGGATCCTGCAGCTTGCGTCGGAGAGAAGCAAGGCGGGATGGACGGCGTGCCCAGCCGGAGGAAATATCTCAAAGTTCCAAGATTGCCCCTGAGGGGTATGTATCTTAGGTTTAGAGTGTAGGGGTAGTGTGGTCTTTTCCCCCCACCAGATGACTCAATATAAATAGGAGGTGGAGGGGATGGCAAGTTATCTATTCGAAACCCTAATTCATTTGCTATCTTTTCTGGTAGGCTAGCCAAATGCAGATCGAGTAATCTTATCAGGCTGATGAAGCGTGGAGGTTAGCCACCGTTGTACAGATCGTGACCTCTGGTTGTATGGAAGAATTGTTCTAGAAATGATTTGCTTGTCTTCCTTCCCGAGTTCATTTTGTGCTATTTTTGTTCTTGGTTTGATTCTTTGTTTCTAGTCTGTTTCCTCTCGGATTTCTTTGTGGGGATCATGGGTGAGTGCCTTGTGCCTCTTTGTGGATGATCTTGACCCCTCAAACGCCGAGATTTGGTCCGGATTTAAAGTTTTTGTGATGAACTGGTGGTAAGGGTGTTCTTCCGTGAGATCCGCGATTCCTCGTGTTGTATGGAGTTAGAGGCCGAGATTTTTGGGGCATAGCTTCCTCTTGGTTTGCTTCTCATCTCCCCAAAGTTTTGCTTCAACAGCTCTAGCCGTTTGGGAGATCCGGTGTTGGATTTGGGAGAGTTGACCCGCGATTTACTGTAGCTGTTCTTCATGTTCGTCCGTCGAGTTTTTCGGACAGTCCGACTAGGGGTGGCGGATAGTCCGCGAGGGTCTCATACAGTTCTCATGCGATTGGCGGACGGTCCGTGACTGTTCTGTTTGTCTGAGTTTGTCTCGATTTGGCTAAGTCTTTTCTCGGACGGTCCGTGTGACCATTTCGGACGGTCCGCGACACTGGCGGATGGTCCGCAAGACAGTCCGTAGAGGACCCAAAGTATCTGGAGATTCAAGTTGATTTTATCGACGGTCCGACCTCCTCTGTCGGACAGTCCGCCCGCCTCACGGACAGTCCGAGCCCTCTGCGCGGACGGTCCGACCAGGCCTGATAGACAGTTGTTCTTCTTTGCTTCTTGAGTTGTGTGCTTCTTCTTCGTTTCTCTTTTGGTTGTTCCTAGGGTTGGTAGCTGTGTTGTGAATACACTACCTTGACAAGCTCATGAGGAATTCTTGGGTAGTGATTTTGGGATATAGACCGAGTTTCGAGAAGAAATTTTTATCGGCTCCCATTCACTTCCCCCCCTCTCTAGTCGCCATTTCGATCCTTCAATAGAGAAGGTACAGGTTTGGGCTAATGCTCCTCCCTGACTAACTAAGCAAATTAGATAATACAGCTAAATCCTTCCACTGGAACACAGAGCCAATGCTTCTAGCACGCTCACCTCTCCTCTCTCCCTATCTTCTAAGTATAAGAGTGGCAGCGCTTCCCTAGTGCATCAATCTCTTGTGTTGTGTCTTGTTTCAAGAGCCGAGTGTCACACCCTAAAATTTCATATTTTAGGATGTGAACAGTTAGCCTAATTAATACAATAATTTTCTCAAATTTCTAAAATTTTCTCAAGCTTTATATAATTAATAGGGAATTTACTATAGGAAAACAATTGTTTTCTAAATTAAAATAATATAGGTGGTAATAATGTCTGCTTCTTGCAATTAGTGCCTTTGTGTGTGCAAAGTTTTTAAAAAATGCGTTTAGAAGCCTAATATGAATTTTCCAGAGGTTTCAGGCATTTATTCCTATTTTCCTTAGAGCAAATTTTAATTTTTGGAGTAGGCTAATATCCTTTTCGTGAGGTCCAAATACATTATTTGGGTTTCTCATGTCCAAATCTCTCTAGGATTTTTCCTAGGATTTTTGGAATTTTTTAGTATTTTTCATGGTTTTAATATAAATTTTGGACTTATCTAAATTTTTTATAACCAGGAAATTAATTATTCCGAGAATAAAAATCATTCTAAACCTTAGTAGACCAGCCTTGGCCCAAATTCAACCCAATTTTAGCCTAAGTCCATTCCACCACTTTATTGGGCCGAATTTCAAAGCCCATTAGTGTTGTGGGATATCTCTAAAGCCCATTAGCATTAAAAGGGGTAATCAATGGATTAGTCCCATATTGCTAATGGACATGGAGATGAGGAGTTTTTCTCCCTATATATATGAGCCACCTCTCCTCTGGAAAAATGCACACCATAGACTCCTTTACATGGAGGCCCCTTTGTTGGAGGAGCGGGAATTCAATTCTACCAAAAGATGAAAGAACAATGGTTCTCCATGCCTCTTAAGGAATCGTGTGGAGATTGGAAGTCCGAGTGGTTCATAATCGGTGAGTAGTCAAAAAACGAGTACTCTTTCTATAGTTTTTACGATCAATGTACTTTGTTATACACTAATCTTGTTCCTGTGTAATTGTAATACAGTAGGGAATCATGGAAAAAACTATCCTGTCAAAGATGGATGGTATCCAAGGGATCTATCTAATTGGAACACAAAGCCAACCACTGAAGAAGCCAAGGATGTGCCCGCTTTGCTAAAGCGAGTTCAATCCTTGAAGAATAAAGGCTTGACTGGGGTGGGGATAGCATTCAGTTTCCTCAAGAGAAGAATCCAACCACTCCAAGAGCGTATCAACCCTGGATACAAGTATGAGGGAAATACAGATCCTTCTCGGATGGTGCCAGAAGAACTCTCAGATGAAACCGTGCTAATGTGTTTATCGCGCATGTTTAGCAATGTGAACAACAAGAAACCATACATTGCCAAGGAATTCTGTAAAGGACAATCTCCAAGTTCTGTAAGTACTCGCAGCCTTTAAATTTTAGTTATTCTGAACATGCATCTTAATGCTGATTCTTCTGGTGTAGTCGGCCACTGATTCTGATGGGCCAGTTGGTGGCCTGTCTCCACAAGATTGGGAGAAGTTCGGAAAGAGTTCTTCGGACAAGTCAGAGCCATCCAATGAGAAAGTTGAGGCGATTGCTGACAGTGTAGAAGAACTCGAAGCAATATCCGAAGACAAGGCAGCTGCCTTGGATGACAAGCAATTTAATCTTCAAGGTAAGAGAAGTCTTCATAATAAAATTCGAGTACTTTATCCGTTCCGCCATTGAATTTTGATGAACTATTTCCGAAAAACAGAGGATACAGAAATAGTATCAACTGTTCCCGCAGGGGTAAAGCGAAAAAGAACTACTCGATCTCGATCAGATACCCCATCAGAAGCATACGTGCCTGGAACAGAGGAAGGTCAACGTATCAAGCTCTCCAAGTTTATCACCGCCGTTCAAAGCTTATCGACCACAAGTGCCATGGCCAGTGGTACCATAGGGAGCACAACCAGCTCCAAAGTGAGTGTGCTGAAGTTGAAGAAGTTCAACTTTAAGCCAAAAACCACCTTGCTGATAAAGTAAGTTTGTTAAATCGAATATCATTTCAATAGAGCCATCATTCAGTTATTGAATCTTGCATCCTTTGTGAAGAGTACCATCTGGCGCACTTGCGAGCGCGCTGCATGCGCAGCAAGAACAATTGAAGAAAGCCGAAGAAACATAGCATGATGAAGAAGAAATCATCCCTGGTGCTGTCGATGAGAGTGGCGGGGTTTCAAAATTGAGCCAATCACCAGAGAAGAAGGCATGTGATACCAATCTGGCTTCAGAGACAAACCCCATAGAAACCATAAACCAGGGAGATACCGAAGGGCCGCCGTCAATTGTGGAGGTAAATCATATAGCCTTTGCTTTGTATATTTCCCAGAATTTTATATGAACAATGCTTATGAAATCATGAAGGTTGGTTTGGAGACTGAGGAAGTCGCCAACATTGTTATCAAACAAAGTACTCCACCACCACAAGGGAAGGCTACTGATAATGAAGTAGTGCAGCTGAAACAACACTTGGAAGCCGCTCTGGTAAGAGGAAAGCTTAATAGAAAATAGTTAATTTAGTAGTTATTAACTAACATCAAATGCAGACATTGGTAGATAAATTAGAGAAGAACAAAGATGCAAGTCTGGAATCTCGAATAAAAGAACTCGAAGAAGATCTTGCGGCTGCCTATGAGGCGCGGGAAAAAGCTCGAGTTGATAATCAAGACCTGGTTTCTCAATTACATAAACAACTCGAGGGAATGGGAGATGAGAAATCTCGAATGGATACTCGTAACCGGGCATTGATCCGAGACAACAATAGTAAGTACAGCAAATTTTGTACGCTTAATCATTAATTTAGTCGTATGAAGTGTAATCATAGACTTGTCTTGTATCTGCAGGATTGAAAAAAGAATTGGTTGAAGAACAGAGCAACATCACGTTGTGGTATAACTTGGCGCAATCCAAAACCAAAGACTGTGCCCGCCTGGAGAAAGAGCTCGAAGATCTGAATAGAAAATTTGCCAAGGAGCATCAGATCCGTGTTCACATGGAACAATCTTGCGCCAGGGCCTTGGCGGGACAACAAGCCAAACAACAAGAAATGGAGGATCTCCAGGCCGAGAAGAAGGCCATAGAAGAGGCAGTGCTCCCCATCATTGACATGGTAACACCCGAGGGTGTTGCTATGACTAACCATTCATTATTGGAGCGGATCAACGCAGTACCTGGGCAGATTACTGATTTTTGCAAGAATACCATGAAGGAATGCATCAATCAGCTGCTAGCAATGGTGAAGGCACACAATCCAAACGCCAAACTTGAAGTCGTAGAGCTTCCAGAAGAAATGGAGATTGAGGGATTCGAAGCTTTGGTGAAAGAAACAGAACTAGTCGCAGATACTTTCATTGACTCATTAGAGTAGATCTGCATTGTAAATTGAAGTACTCGTTCAAATGCTCTGTTTTGGACCCGATATGAATATTTGTTCATGTATATAACGTTTGATACTTGATTAAAGTAATCGTTTGGAAATACTACTGTGTAAGTAATATCCAATAGTTTGTGCGTATGCAAAAATGAGTGACTACAGTTTAAGTAGTCCAGTGGTCGTATAAGGTTCACAACTAGAACGAGTTGAATCAAGCCTTGTTAAGGTTTAGCAATTTTGCTAATGCAGGGAGAAAAGCTATGCGTATAGGCATAAGTATGCTATACTTCATAGTACTTTGGAGCACCTTTAGGTGACTTTTATAGGAGACGAAGAATGAGTGTAGTTGGTATAACACTAATTCTTGAAGCTTTCGCTGAGAAAGCCATATAATCAAAAGAAAAGAGTTTATCGCCTTCAACCATGTATAGGTGAGGGTAACTCATCCAAGATTTTTAGGTGTTTTGATACCTCCTTTTAAAAGGGAATCTTGGTTTCTTTTGAGCGGGAGTAGAAGACTACTCGAATACCACACGACGACTAGCGTTGATATGTACATGGTATAGTTTTATCTAATGAGATAAAAGATGTCGTAACTTGTAGATGACAGGAAATATAACTTTATTAATTTGTGATCAAGGGTTGTTTTACAACGACTCGAATACAATGTCCTGTGTTACGCATAAAATTTGCGAAGATGCTCTATGTTCCATACATTTGGCAATTCTTCTCCCTCCGGCGTTTGCAGCCGGTACGTACCAGGTCCAATGACTTGTTTTACAAGGAAAGGACCTTCCCAACGAGACATAAGCTTGTGCAACCCTTCAGTCTTTTGGATTCGACGTAGTACCAAGTCTCATATAGTAAAGGATCGAGGTTGAACAGAGCATTGATGAAAGCGACGCAATCCTTGAAGATAACGCGTGTTCTGAATAAGAGCTGCTACTCGAGCTTCCTCGACGCCATCAACATCCTGAGACCTTTCTTGATGAGCGAGTTGTTCATCGTAATTCTCCAGACACGGAGTGTGGCAGAATAGTTCAGCTTAAACTGGTTCGGGTGCACTAATCACCGCCCCAGGTCGGGTCAGGACTTAATGCACATGAAATAGTGTAAACCAGGTATCTGTCAGGTGCCCGAAGACGCCCGAAACACCGCATTCAAGAACAAATCTATGCATACAGAATCGTTCGCATAGGAAGCTCTCTACAGACATTACATTCTTTACAAAAATACTTAGGGATAAGAGTTATTACAGACCATAAAGCATAAAACTTAGATGCAAGTTAACAACGCTAAGAGTTTTGGAAATCAAACAGGTCGTACTGGTAGTTAAGTTATACCGGTCATGTTTGAAATAAAAGTTTTGTCATCAAGAGATCATGTAGACCCTTCGTGTCTCTTGGCCTTCGCGAGCCCTTAAACTTGCTCCGACTTCTCTTCTGCAGCAATTAGAATCTTGAGTACAAGGGTACTCAGCAAGACTTACCCGTCCAATTATTAAAATAAAAATGAAGACACAGATATGCAAGGCTATTTATTGGACTGGTATACTTCAAGTTTTGCGAAATGCTTACTAATAATTGGTCCTTATATTTTATGTCTTTTATTCATTTCATAGTTGATCCTGTAGACATAAAGTGACATGAAATAACGTTTTTCAAGAAAGCTTTCCATGATAACCAATACCATACTATCCATTAACTACCATTACATTACTAAGTTGTTCATCAGTGATCAAGCGGTATTCATATCGAGAAGTGCGACGATCATGACCAATTTTACATCCTGCAGGGTAAAACCTAATCACACGACACGTGCGCGTCATGGATAACCGCACGCGGCAACCTTTCGCTCATATCACTTCCAGCGATCGAAACTATTCTTGCCAGGGTCCAAGAGTGCATCCCCATAAGCGGCCCCACGTCTAGCCTGACCCACTTATGAGTTTCAGACTACACTCCCGCCTACTGCCTCTCTCCGACTGGGCAAACCATAGTTCCAATCCTAGTGTGACTAAGTTATTTGGACGCATGAAATAATAATTAAAATAGTAGGTAGAGATGCTCCGGTGCTTGCCTGGATTAGCAACAAGATTAGGGTTGTTAGCAGTGACTTCAAGCTTTGGATACTCCGTGATTACTCCTTTGTACTCCTGGGATTCCTTCGGCTGAACTTGACGTATTTCCGATTCCACAGATTCGGTATCTATATGCCATGAATGCAATATGCAAGTTTAGAAAACCTAGCTATACAACTTTCCTTCACGATAAAGTTGCAAGCCAACAATAAAAACACCCATTTAAATCTTATTAGTATTTTTCTTATATTTAAAACCATTTAAAAGCATTTTTAAAACTCATAAAAGAATTACTTAAATTATTTTTATACTAGAATTAACATTATTCTAATTATAATAAAGCATTTTTAATTTATAGTGGACTTTTATCACATTTTTATTTATTTAGGAACTCTATTATTTATTTCAAAGCTTTAAAGAAAAGCATGTTAAATAACTTAAATTTTTATTTAAACTTTTCTAAAGTTTATCATTTTTAATGTATAGAGAAAAATTTAACAAAACTAACAAAATTAGTTTCACTAATTTTGGACACTTCTACCAATTAGGATGATTAAAACAAGATTTCAGCATTTAAAAACATAATTAAAACAACTTAACAAAATCGCTTTGCAAAAGAACCCCTAAAAGAATTAAACCTTCGCAAATAGGTTATCCCGCGCTCTCCTAAGCCGTTTTGCTGATAACCCCCTAGAATTTTCTTTCTTTTAGCAATCAGGTCCTCCCGACCAAAACTCAAGACGGCGGCGGTTGACCGGCGTCAATCTCCCTGACGGCGAGGTCTCCGGCGACAAGAGGCACATCAACGGCACCAGCTCGTCACGGTGAGTACTCTCATGGGTTGAAATATAGCTAAAGATGGCCGGACGGTGGTGCGCGTCGATGACGGCGGCGGCGCTCCGCTTGGGCTTGCCGACCGGCTAAACGGCGGCGGGTCCGGCAAATTGGAGTGGTGCTACAGCTTCCCCAGGAGCTTATTTACATGATGGGATAGCAGCAAGTCGAGGAAGATGGCTGGACCATGGTTTCCCTCAGTGGCTGTCCATGGCGGTGCTATGGCCAACGGCGGCGATGGTGTTCCGGCACGACGGCAGTGCCCTGCGTGGCTTCATCTAGCCCAAAAGCTTAGCCAATGCCTCCTGGTCACGACGCGCTAGTATCAAGACGGGGAAGAGGGTCGGAGCACAGCTCCCCTCGGTAACCTGCCATGGCGCGACGGCGCTCCGGGGTGGCGTTCGCGTTCCGGCTAACCGGCGCATGCGCCATGGCCGAGAGCTAGCTCACAAGCATCTTCAGGACCTAGGGATACTAGTTGTAAGTCTTACCAGGCTCTAGAGACACTCTACCCTATCTCCCCTCGTGAACTCACCTTGAGATGGTCGGCGGCGACCGAAGGTTGAAGACAACGGCGTGGCTGCGACGGTGAGGCTTGAGGCCGAACTTGAGCATGTCGAGGGCGTAGTTGGGGAGGTTATGGAGGTGTGGACGAAGGGAATCGGGCGGTGGTGGGTCAACTGCGATTAATTCCGATGAGACAGTGACGGCGACGATGACAAGCGCAAGACGACGGCGAGGAGGAGATGAACTGTGGCTCTAGTTATATAAAGCTTTCGTCGTGATCATCTTTACCTCCTCATGCTGCTTGAGTTGCTCTAGCACTCATGCTCGCCGGCGCGTGGCAAGTTGAAAACCTTCGCCGCCGGTCAAGGCGGTGCCAAAACCACGGCGGCTCTGTCGTGCCTGCCCTGCTTTCTTCCTCTGTTCTTCCTTTCTTTCTCCTTTCTCTCTTTCTTTCTTGCTCTGAATTCTCACTCAAAGATCAACATTTTATGTATAAGTTGTTCTACTGACCTTAATCACACTTGTAGGTGGTACTTATAGCTATAAAACTGGTGTTAGTCACTTGAGCTAAAACTTCCTTGTTTGCATGATATAGAGCTCTGAACTTTCAGCACTTTTACTGAACTTTCGTATTCAGTTTCGTCAGACATTGGAGCCGTCCAAAACAGTGCAAAGTTTGATCTTTGAGCCTCTAAACAATTTAGATGACAATCTTTTCTTTGGTCTTGTTCTATTCCAAAGTGTAGCTCAAGGTACCTAGTTTTTATTTTGTCACTTTTTGGCCAAACTCTATTTGCAAAAATCTCTCAAATTCTTGGTCCAAAGATGGTACCTTGACATTGTGCATATTCAGTAAATTTTACTATTTTTCCTGAATTTTTATCCAAATTTCAAAATTGGACTCATATTATTAACTCTCACCATAATGTTGCTATAACTTATTTCAAGATTTGGCACATTTTCACTTAATTATCCATTTTTGACAAAATTCCATCAAAATATGAATTCAAATTTACTTTATTTTGACTATTGAGCTTATTAACCCATACTGACTATATATATATATATAGAGTTAATTTATCCTTAATTGTGCTTAAGGGGTTTTTAACATTGGTGATGTTACACGGAGCTTCCCATAAAAGATCGGCAGGCAAAACTGATTCAGAACCATAAACCAAGAAATATGGTGATTGGCTGGTAGCCCTGCTGGGTTGGGTGCGTAGCCCCCAAAGCACTGCGGACAGCTCCTTTGCCCATTTTCCACCATATTTCTTTAAAGGCTCATATAATCTGGGTTTTAACCCTTGCAGTAACAAACCATTCGCTTTTTCCACCTGTCCATTGGCACGAGGATGAGAAACTGAAGCATAATGTATCTCAATGGAGTATCTGTCACAATAGTCTTGGAATTCTTCGCTGGTGAATACAGAACCTAGGTCTGTGATAATGTTGTGAGGAACTCCAAATCTCTGGACAATACCATCAAAGAATTTGATCAAATTACCGGCTTTAGCATTTACTAAGGGTATTGCTTCGATCCACTTAGTAAATTTATCGATAGCTACCACGAGCCACTCGAATCCAACTGGAGCTTTCGTGAGCGGGCCAACGAGATCAAGACCCCAACAAGCGAAAGGCCATGATAGAGGGATAGTGTTGAGGTCGTGTGCTGGAACATGAGCTTGTCGTGCGAAGAATTGACATCCTTGACATTTTTTGACGATGTCTGCTGCATCGTGCTTAGCTGTTGGCCTCTCAGCGTCTGGGCGTCTGGTATCTGGGGTGTGGTGGCTATGATTCACTTGGTTCGTAGCCTTCTGAGCTGTGTCGAGGAGTGAGAGTACTTGTCTGATGGCAGGGGTCTCGGGCATGGCCCTGACGAGTTCTGCTGCGACGGAGATGTTTAATGGCGCGTTTTGGGATACTAACTGGTCTCCGACCATATCGAAATCCGGTGTAAGGTTTCGTATGGCGTTGGCGCGTATCACGGCGTTAAGACGCCTCTGCTTGCGCTTGGCGTTCCTAGCTTGACGCAAGGTCTTTTGCTCCTTTGTTTCTCTGTCAGCAGTGCGTTCCTCTTCTGATACGTCAGTGATCAGCTCGCGGTCGTATTGAGTGCCTTGGTCTTCATTCCCAGCCATGAACACTTGACGACTTGGGTCTTGTTCGCTGAGGACGATCTGAGTTGTTGAGAAGTTGTCGCTTGAGCTTTCAGTTGAGGTGGTGAGCGTTGTAGTCTTGCCGTCTTGGAAGGGCAGTTCCTCCAGTATGACGGCGGCAAGTCTGGAATCGTTGACCCAGCAGGTGTCGGCCGGAATCGCTTTGGGCCAGTGAACAGCGACTCCTCCTGGTTTTCTGGTTATGACTAGTCCGGACGGGAGGCGAATGAGTGGTTCCTCCAACACAAACTTGGTGTTGAAGTGAGCGTGATGGTGTAGGCGTGCGACGTTATCAGGAGCATCACTTAGCAGGATGGTGAAATCATCATCGTCGTCCCTCGATGGCGTTGATGCCAGCTCGAGGTTGTCGGGGGTGATCTGGCTTCGAGTGGGGCTCCTGAGTCATCCTTGCGTCTGCTTTTATGGTATGCCTCTGTTTATATGAATGTGCTACATTGCAGAGTTCAAGCGGGAGTCGGTCTTGGGGGTTGTCCGATGGCGTGGCCAACTTGGAGTTCCCTGCTCTTTCCCTACTTGGGGTCGAGTTGTACCCGGACTCGACTTGGGGAGTCCCGAGCGAACTTGGAGTTAGGATCAAACTTGGAATTGGAGCCGAGGTTGAATTGGGAGTAGTCGTCGAGTAGGGGCCGGGGTTGTTCGCAAGGTAGCTCGTGAACCTACCATCGCTTTCGGCGATGAATGTCCATGCACCGAAGACAAAGGTAGCTCCTTCCTTGACGTCGGCGATCTTGAAGGTGGTGAATCTCATCGTCCCTGATGGTGAGCTTTCGACAAGAGGCCCCACGGTGGGCGCCAAGTGTCGATGATTTATATCGAGCACGTCTATCTAGGGGTATCCCAGGGAGTAGATTAGTGGGTCTCGCCGAGTTCTAGGAATGACAGTGCACGAACAACACAAAGATTTAGACAGGTTTAGGCCGCGAGTAGCATAATACCCTATGTCCTGTGTGCTTGATTGTATTGCACGTGAGTTGAGTTGTTTTGAGGGGGTCCCTGCTCCTCCTTATATACTGTCACACCCGGATTTTCACAAAACCTGAATGCAGCCATATGTGTGCCCAGGATGTCCACAGAACACATACAGCTTACAAATATGGAAATCAGAGTACATATGCTCGAATAAAATAGTTTACATCAGAGTTTACCTAAATAAAACACAGCGGAAGTCTAACTCTCTCAACGGGTTGACCATAGCTCAGAAGTATTGAAATCCCAGAAAACTCAGTAGCTGTTTCAATCACTGATCCATCTGTTACTCATCTGGGATTTTGTTGAATAATGGCAAGTGTAAGTAAAACTTTTACTTAGCAAGTATAGCACGGGTATATGAAGGCTCAAAATAAGGATAGACACGGCTGAACTGCATTAGCATTTTTAGTTGGTGTTGGATATGTTCCAAATTCACATCCACGATATAGGCCATGCTTGGGCCGGAGCGAACCGGAGGCCCATCGCGCTGTGGTTTCTCTCAGAAAGTGCACAGTTTAGTCCCATCTTGGTAACGCAACCAAGTACGGGCGCGTGATCTGCCTATATATATGTAAGCCTATGTAGACGGTAGGGTAAGACAAGACAAGACAAGGCAAGACAGATAAGCCATGTATCATCCCTACTTGTAAACTCTCTTCAATAGTGATTGTCTTCCATGGTTTTTTCCCGCAATGGGTTTTCCACGTTAAATCGTGTCTCGTGTTCGATCTTGTTTTCCGCATTATTTGCTAACAAGTGGTACCAGAGCTTGGTACGAGATCACGTGATAAAAAAATAGGGTTCGGAGTTCTCAGCGCCGTAGTCGCCCGGTCCGTGCCCAGGAAAATCATTTATCGGAATTTTGCTACGCGCACCCGTAAAGATCTACCAGAAGGTTTCCAAAGTTGCTCGCTGGATGTACATACAAAGTGTACCAAGCTGCAGGTTATTGCTAGAGTTACACAGTAACGTTTCTAGATTATTTACTGCAGATTATTTTCTTCTGGTTATTTCTTTCACATGGCTTCTTTGAAATATGATTTCCGCTACTGAGATATTGAGATTTTGAGGAGATATTGGGATTATTATCGGATCACTTTGAGTTAATTCATCTTGATGTTTTGACAACATCGTTCATGCCAGCCTAGTGGTTTTCTTTTACTCCAATGGAGTTGGTTAATTGAAAGTGAAGGTTTTGCTTTGAATTGAGTTCGAGGTGGAGGATTTCAAGTGCAAGAGAGGAGTTTTTTGTTTGACTAAATACTACAGTGTTTTGTATTGCGGGAGCAGTACGTTTATTGCTGTCTTTGCTCATGTTGAGGGATTTAGTCAAAGTTACTGCATAGATACTACAACGTTTTGTACTAGCATTCAGTACGTTTGTTGTTTAAGGTGGAGACGTCCGCTCAGGTCTATTGCAGTAGTTTATACCGTTGGTTGAACATTTATGCCCACATCTGAACCGTGTTTGAATGGAGCAGTAATTGAGTTCTTCACTGGATATTTATTTAATACCATAGGTGATATTGCGACTTTATGTCGTTTAATGATTGAGCATTATTGCCATTTATTTTTCCGAGGCCAGTTGCATAGACTCAGACTTTTGCTGGGATTATGAATTTGTTGAAGGCCCAGATTGTTCGTCTGCTTTGTTGATAGTTGTGTGTGTTTGAACCTATTGGTTATTTGCTCAAGTGTTGGGAGAATACTCAAGTGATCTTATTTGTCCGATGGACATTGGTATTCAAGATTTGAATATGGAGGTTTATTATTCGTCTACATGATGGAATTTGTCTCAAGGTGGAGTTTGTTGGATATGTTCCAAATTCACATCCACGATATAGGCCATGCTTGGGCCGGAGTGAAGCGGAGGCCCATCGCGCTATGGTTTCTCTCAGAAAGTGCACAGTTTAGTCCCACCTTGGTAACGCAACCAAGTACGGGCGCGTCATCTGCCTATATATATGTAAGCCTATGTAGACGGTAGGGTAAGACAAGACAAGACAAGGCAAGACAGATAAGCCATGTATCATCCCTACTTGTAAACTCTCCTCAATAGTGATTGTCTTCCGTGGTTTTTTTCCCGCAAGGGTTTTTCCATGATAAATCGTGTCTCGTGTTCAATCTTGTTTTCCGCATTATTTGCTAACAGTTGGTTCATTTTATCATTGACCAAGTTACTACAAGTGAATGAAACCCAGTTGCAACCCAATTAATAAAGTATAAGTGACATTAAACATGAATAAACATCATCTTCTAATCAAAAAGGATCCAGGCCGCTCGTGACCCTGAGCAAGGCTATCATATTAGATTATACACTCTGCAGAGGTTTCACCCTTTACCCACCAGTCGCGTAAAAGTTCAAAGGAACTTTGCACCCAACCACGCACATCAACACTTCCGAGGTGTGACGGCATAGGGACGCTACGAGGTTTTTCACAAGACACCCTAAAAAACAGTAGCCACTATGGTACAACACAGGCAGCATGATCCAAGGCACCGAGATTGACTGACTCTCAGGGCGCAGCGATAAGAGGGTCAATGGCGTCCAGAGCGCGGGCACGCATGCCAACAAGTACAAGAGCGTGACGTGCGGAGTTCTCATACCACAGGGACTCCCGACACGGGACTGTGCCTGACAAGACATAGCCGACGGTACCCCCGTCCTCGGTGGATCAAACCATACTCTCACGAGTGCTTCCCATAGCGCCGTCAGCTGTTAGAAAATAATGCGAAAAACAAGATCGAACACGAGACACGATTTAACGTGGAAAAACCCTTGCGGGAAAAAACCACGGAAGACAATCAATATTGAGGAGAGTTTACAAGTAGGGATTATACATGGCTTATCTATCTTGCCTTGTCTTGTCTTGTCTTGCCCTACCGTCTACATAGGCTTACATATATATAGGCGGCTCACGTCCCTGTGCTTGGTTGCGTTGCCAATGTGGGACTAAACTGTGCACTCCTGAGAGAAACCACAGCACAATGGGCCTCCGCTTCGCTCTAGCCCAAGCCTGGCCTATATCGTGGATGTGAATTTGGAACATATCCAACAAACTCCACCTTGAGACAAATTCCATCATGTAGACGAATAATAAACCTCCATATTCAAATCTTGAATACCAATGTCCATCGGACAAATAAGATCACTTGAGTATTCTCCCAACACTTGAGCAAATAACCAATAGGTTCAAACACACACAGCTATCAACAAAGCAGACGAACAATCTGGGCCTTCAACAAATTCATAATCCCAGCAAAAGTCTGAGTCTGTGCAACTGGCCTCGGAAAAATAAATGGCAATAATGCTCAATCATTAAATGACATAAAGTCGCAATATCACCTGTGGTATTAAATAAATATCCAGTGAAGAACTCAATTACTGCTCCATTCAAACACGGTTCAGATGTGGGCATAAATGTGCAACCAACGAAGTATAAACCTCTGCAATAGACCCTGCAGTAGTGCAGTCATGAGTGGACGTCTCCACCTTGAACAATAAATGTACTGAATGCTGGCCAGTACAAAACATTATAGTATCTATGCAGCAACTCTGAACTAGATCCCTCAACACGAGCAAAGGCAGCAATAAACGTACTGCTCCCGCAATACAAAACACTATAGTATCTAGTCAAACAAAACTTCCTCTGTTGCACTTAGAATCCTCCACCTCGAACTCAATTCAGAGCAAAACCTTCACTTTTAATTAACCAACTTCATAGGAGTAAAGGAAACCACTATGCTGACATGAACGATGTTGTCAAAATATCAAGAAGAATAAACTCAAAAGTGATCCGATAATAATCCCAACATCTCCTCAAAATCTCAATATATCTCAGCAGTGGAAATCACATATCATAGAAGCCATATGAAAGAAATAACCAGAAGAAAATAATCTGCAGTAATAATCTAGGTATGTTACTGTGTGAACCTAGCAATAACCTGCAGCATTGTGTACAACTCCGTGTACGTTCAGCAAAGCTGAGAAAACCTTCTGGTAGCTTCTCGTAGATTGGTCTGCAGCATCTGGCAAATACGGAATCAGATTCCGTCTTAAACTCCACGTTGACGAGTCTTGCACGAGGTAGCCAATCGCAGATTGATCCGGCTGGCGGCGCGCGATAAACAGGGACGAAACCCAAATTAATTTTTTTTCACGTGATCTCGTACCAAGCTCTGATACCACTTGTTATGAAATAATGCAAAAAACAAGATCAAACACGAGACACGATTTAACGTGGAAAAACCCTTGCGGGAAAAAACCACGGAAGACAATCAATATTGAGGAGAGTTTACAAGTAGGGATGATACATGGCTTATCTATCTTGCCTTGTCTTGTCTTGTCTTGCCCTACCGTCTACATAGGCTTACATATATATAGGCGGCTCACGTCCCTGTGCTTGGTTGCGTTGCCAATGTGGGACTAAACTGTGCACTCCTGAGAGAAACCACAGCACAATGGGCCTCCGCTTCGCTCTGGCCCAAGCCTGGCCTATATCGTGGATGTGAATTTGGAACATATCCAACATCAGCCCCATCGGTAACTACTGTCAAGCTAGAGCCATACAAGTTACTTGACCCAGACCAGAGCCATAATAGTTCTAGCGGTGGCGACATGCTCCTGGGTTGCCGCTTTAAGAACCGGACCTTACGGAGAGACACTGGGGCAAAGCACACAGCACATGCCCAGTTCCCTAAACCATGTTGCTAAAAAGCAAGTTTTATCATCAAGTTAAAGTGAACCAGTAAGTCATGATTAACAAAATAATAATGATGGAAGTAGCTGCGCATAGCAAAGATTCTACCCATATGCAATAATCCCAAGGTGACAAGGACAAGAGTATACAAACTAGGTACAACCTTAATAGGACATCAATTTAGACACATGCATATGAAAGTAAATGTATGTAAAAGTGTGTTTAGGTAGCAAGGATTGTCCTTGCTATAACTTGCCTCAAAGCCATTATAAATACTCATAGTCTTCAAATCTTGATCTTCCAATTCTTCTGCTTGAAATCTCTCGATGGCGTTCCTCTACTCGAAGCAATCATCGAGCACAACATGCAGCTAAACAAGCAAGCGAACAATATACAACTAAGAACAGTACACCAATCAAAATAAAAGCTTTAAAAGAGCGCACTAAAGGATAGGGCTTGATTCTATGGTCACGTGAGCGTAAGAATCGCTGAAAACGGAGCTAGGGTTGAAAAGATACGACTATCGGAAGATTTATATTATAAAAGCAAATAAAAGACTATATGCTTGATTAATTTTAATTAAATAAATAATATAAAAGATATTTCAGAGAAACATCTTATGTTGGAATTAATTCAATTCTATTTGAATTTGTAAACTGAGATAAAACTAATCACATTTTATTTATAAATGTTTATGTAGAGTTCATACAATTTAATATTTAACCTTAGTAAAACAGGCATGTGAGAGCGACTAATCGAATAATAAGATATTTCATGTTTAACTAGCCAATATTATATTTAAAACAAATTAATGTTGACTTTATTCAAATTAATTTAATTATGAAAACTCGGAGTGAAACTCTAATTTGCTTTTAATTAGAAAAGCTAGTTATCATATACATTAAGCATATTAATATTAGTTTATGAAAACCGAGATATAACCTAGTCAACTTTTATTTATAAATCTAATTGAATAAATATTAGTCAATTTATATTAACATTTAAAAGCCGAGTATAAATCTTAATTATATTTTAGTATAGAAAACATATTTAAATATTCTTTAGTCAAACTAATATTTAAATAAAATTCAGAAACACATGACATAGTAAATATGAGTACTAACGCGTAGTTTGAGTTTATACGAATCTGACGTTTTAAAGGTGCTAGGGACCTAGTTGTAATTAACCATAGACTTCAGGGGCTAGCAAGGAAGTCTACAGTGACTCAGTGAATAGTGGCTGAGAATAGAGAAAATCTCGGGGTTAGATCTGCAAAACAACGCGGCTTGGACTGGATCTAAAGGAACCAACAATTTCTAGGGGTTATTCGCAAAAACTCCACCGTCTTCTTCCTACGGTCAGAGGAGGGGGGAGTTCGCCGGCGCCTCTGGCCGAGGGACTCGCCGGTGATTCGGCGCGCCAGGGGAATGGGAAGTTAGCGCGGGAGGTAGAGGAGGACGAGGGGACGACGAGGGACTGTTCACCATCGGCGGGGATCCACGGGGGCGGCCGGAATCTCACCCGGGGCGAAGGCATGGGCCGGCGATGGGTGGCTCACGCGAGGAGGGCGCTCCGGCGGGCGAACGACGACGAGGATTGGCCGGGGAGCTTCGCCTTGGTGTCGTGGTCCTGCTCATGGTGTTGGCTTGCACCGGGAGGGCTCGAGGGCGGCGGTTTGACGGCAATGGCGGCGGCGGTGCTCGGCTCGCTGGCGAGCTCATGCGGCGACGGCGAGGGTGCTAGCGCGAGGAGCGTCGGGGGGCGGCTAGTGCAGAGGGGCGTGGAGCTGCGCGCTAAAAAGGGCATGGAGGCCGAGGGAAAGGAAGGCGCGTCGCGGCGGCGGGATTTGCGGCGGCGGCGGCGGGATTTCGGCGGCGGCGCGTGGGCTGGGGAAAGAAGGAGGGGGCGCCACGTGGTGGGCCGCGTGGGCCGGGAGAAGGGGGGAAAGGCGGGGTGGGCCGCTTAGGGGAGGGGAGGAGTGGTGGGCCGCGTGCTGGGAAGGAGTAGAGGGAGGGGAAACAAACCTCTACGGGAGCTGGGCCGGACCGAGCGAGTGAGAGAGAGCAGGCCAGGGGAGAGGGAATTGGGGCTGGGTTTTGCTGGGCTCGGCCCGATAGGGTTTTGGGTGTTTTTGTTTTTTTTTCTTTTTGTTCTCAGAAAGTGTTTCCATGGCATGAATAAATTCAGATAATTGTAGATAATTCGTTTAAGCCACGAAAATTTCTCTGAAAATTCCAACAATCTAGGGAAAAATCCCAGAGGTAGAATTGGACATGAGGAACCCAAATGAAATATTTGGAGCTCATGAAAAAGATTGTAGCATCTTCCAACAATTGGAATTAGCTATAGGAAAATAGGAATAAATCCTAGAAAAAAATCTAGAAATTTCCTGAAAGGCTTCTAAACGTATTTTTAGAAAACTTGCGCACATAAAACCACTAAATGCAAACCAGCATGAATGCTTGGCACACAACATTAAATCCACACCGCTTTATTTTAATTTAGAAAAATGGTTTTCCCTATACTAAATTCCCTGCAAATTAAATAAGGTTGAGAAAAATTTTAAACTTATGAGAAATCATTTATTTAATTATTCTTTAAAATCACATCCAAAAATCCAAAAATTTTGGGGTGTGACATATACCCGGGGAGCAGAGTTACAAATCGATTACAAAGACTACTCATATCCGACCTGGAAGGTTACATTAAGGTAATCTATCATGTATACTATTTGAATACGAGTAGTTTTACTACTTGACTACATCGCCCTATACCTTATCTGGCTAGTCCAAAGCAGTCGGATCATAACTCTCCATATCGAGTAGTTTAATTCATTAGATGAGTGGTCGTAGGGATCCTGGCCCCACAGTATGGGAACTCTGCACGTCGCGCTCTTTTACTTGTTGGCATGCGTGCCTGCGCTCTGGACGCCATTGACCCTCTTATCGCTGCGCCCTGAGAGTCAGTCAATCTCGGTGCCTTGGATCATGCTGCCTGTGTTGTACCATAGTGGCTACTGTTTTGTTATGGTGTCTTGTGAAAAACCTCGTAGCGTCCCTATGCAGTCACATCTCGGAAGTGTTGATGTGCGTGGTTGGGTGCAAAGTTCCTTTGAACTTTTACGTGACTGGTGGGTAAAGGGCGAAACCTCTACAGAGTGTAAAATCTATTATGATAGCCTTGCTCAGGGTCACGAGGGCCGTGGTCAAAGGTGTGTGTTAAAATTATCATCCTCGCCTAAACACGGCCTAATTAGTGGTCAAACTGACTTTATTTAATATCCTTAATTACCATCCCACAACATATCTGCTCTCGTATACAATTTGGATCCATTATATTGGCATCAAAATTACTTCAAATCAAATAGCATTTTAACTATGAAGTTCTAGATCTCATCAAACCGAACAATTTTCATACAAAGTTTGTCTACAAACGACTCAGTTTGCAGAACTTCCAAATTTCTGAATGCAAGATAAAATTGGAATTACAAGGGTCGGAATAAAAGTGCAGGAATACAAACTGATATTGTATATAGTATTAGGACATCTAATAACTTTAAACTAAAAACCTTTTGATAGATCTGGTTGAAACCTACAATATCCATATAAAGTTTGTCGTGATGCAACCATATCCAAATGTTATGAATTTCCTAATACAACATGAAATTCAATTAGAAGGATATAAAACATGATCTTAAATTACACTTTTTGGTATCTAATTCATATCATAAAACTATAAACTACAAAATTGTAGACATTGTTGAAACTTACAATTTTCATGTAAAGTTTATCTCCATCTAACTTCGTCTGCGGAAGAGCTTACTTGAATAATGTAACACCCTAAAAATGCCTATTTAAAAAAATTTAGTAATTAAATTGTTTCTATTTAATTTGATGCTCATATTTATCTAAGGAAAATAAATTATTTATGAGAAATAAAATTAAATATAAGATTAGAAACATTTTTGTTGCATTCATGCCGACTGCATTGAGTTTTGTTTGTGTGTGGTTCAGTTGGAATTTAAATTCTGTTTAAATTCGAATTTGAATCGCTGCGTTTGGAGCTCTAGAAAAGTTTCTGCGGCCCGAGTCCACTTTTCCTCCCTTAACTTTTTCCCTCGGCCGAATCCTCTCCTTTCTCTTTTCTCTCAAGTCGGCCCAGCCCTTCTCCTTTCCCCCGCAGCGGCCCAGCTCGCGCGCTCCGCTTTTGGCCCAGCAGCAGCCCGCCCCGTTTCCTCCCGGCCTGCTCCGCTCCGCTCCCGCGCCAGCCCCGTCGGCCCACCTCGCGGCCCAGCAACCAGTCGCCGCAGCACACCGCCCCGCCCTCCCCTTCCTCGGCCCAGTCCGGCCCAGCGGCGCGGCCTGCAGCCTGCCAGCGCAGCGCCCCGCGGCCCGCAGCGCCCCTCTCTCTCCACGCCGACTGCCAGGCGGGACCCACGGGTCAGACCCGTCTCCCTCCCCGCGACGAGTCCGACCCCGCCCCGACCGTGGAGACCGAGTCCGGCCGGTGCCCGGCACGCACGCCGAGGTTTGCCAGGACTCTCCCCTCGTCCGCTCTACTTAAAGGCCGAAGCCCCGCCGCCTTTTCCCCCAACAAATCCGCGCCCAAGCCGCCGCTCCAAGCTCACCCGCGCCGCCGCCGCCCGAGCTTCGCGTCGCCGGTCGATTCCTCTCTCCGTCGTCGTTCCCATCGATTCATCCTCGCCCGAAGGTCCCCACGGTGGTAAGCGTCACGCCGAGCCTCCCCTTGCTTTCCCTCCCGCTCTGCCGAGGCCTCGCCGCCGTCACCCGACCGCCGCCGCCGCTGTTGCTCGACGCGCGCCGCCTCCGCCGCTTCCCCGCCGACGAGAACACCCCCACCCGTTTCCCCGCGTCGCCCCGAGTCGATTGCGCCCGGCCACGCTTCAAACCGAGCTCCCTAGCTCGTTTTCGAGCATCGCCGGCGAAGCTCCGCCGCAATCCACGGGCGGCGCCGCCGCATCGATTCCCCGCCGGCGACACCTCCCCCTGGATCTATTTCTAACCGCTCGATTCAAAACCTGCGGCCCAGATCGAGTCAACCCCGGGTCAAATAAACCCATACCGGTCAACCCCAGTCAGCCGCGTCTGTTTTGCAAAAGAGTCCCTATCCTTTTTCAAAATTAACCCGCAGTCCAAATCTATTCAAAAATAATTACAATTAAGTCCTGATTTTTACAGAAAACCCCCTGCCTTATTTGAAAATAGTACCCGAGGTCCTGTTTTGGTCAAATTGCAAATAAACCCTCCTGTTTTTATATAAAATTATGTTTTAGCCCCTAAGTTTTTGCAAATAAGCCCCTGGAACTTTTAAAACTTTGCCAGCAAGTCCCCGAACCTTAGCAAAGCCATATCTTTCTCGTTTTAGCTCCGATTTGAGTGATTTTCGCGCTCACGTGTTCGTAGCAAAGCATAGATTAGTTTTTCAGCCTTCTTTTGTTCTGTTTTTATTGTTTGGTGTACTGTTCTAATAGATTAATATTGTTTGCATGTACTGGCTTGTATGGATGCTTGTGTGTTGATGTATGAGTCCAGTCGGTGAGCCGTACGCGTTTGAGTTCGAGGGTTACGAGGAGCAGGACCAACAGCAGCAGCAAGAGCAACAGCAGCAGTTGGACGAAGGCAAGTACAGCACGGACAATCCTTGCTACCTAAACACACCTTTACAATAATTACTGCATATGCATGAGTCTAAATTGTTGTCCCATTAAGGTTATTCCTAGCTTTGTTATCCTATACCTTGATTACCCTAGGTTATTGCATTTGGGTAGATCTTTGCTAAGCGCCGCTACTGTCACCAATGTTTAACTGTTAATCTTGACTTAATGGTTCACTTCAATGTTAATATTAAAATTTGCTTTTTAGCAACATGGATCAGGGAGCTAGGGCGTATGCCTTATGCTTGGCCCTAGTATCTCTCCGTAAGGACTGGTTCTTAAAGCGGCAACCCAGGAACCTGTCGCCACCGCCGGAACTATAATGGCTCTGGTCTTGGACGAGTAGCATGTACGGCTCTAACTTGACAGTAGTTACCGATGGGCCGACGGCGTTATGGGAAGCATGGGTGAGAGTATGGTTTGATCCACCGAGGACGGAGTAACCGTTGGCTATGTCCCCGTGAGGCACAGTCCCGTGTTGGGAGCTTCCGTATGGCGGAGGTTCCACACGTTGCGCTATTTATTTTGTTGTTGATGTTTATTACCGCGCTTGGACGCCATTGACCCCCTCGTGTTGCGACATGGGTGTCAGTCAATCTCGGTGCCTTGGGTCATGCTGCCTAGGTTGTACCATAACGGCTACTGTTTTGTTAGGGTGTCTTGTGAAAAGCCTCGTAGCGTCCCTATGCAGTCACACCTCGGAAGTGTTGATATGCGTGGTTGGGTGCAAAGTTCCTTTGAACTTTTACGCGACTGGTGGGTAAAGGGCGAAACCTCTGCAGAGTGTATAATCTATCATGATAGCCTTGCTCAGGGTCAAGAGCGGCCTGGATCCTTTTTGATTAGAGGTTGATGTTTATTATTGTTTAATGATTACTTCTACTATATTAATTGGGTTTCAACTGGGATTCACTTAATTGTAGTAATCTTGGTTAATGTTAAAATGGAACAACTAAAATTGCTAATGCAGTACAGCCGTGTCAAGCCTTTCTTTTAAGCCTTCATTACCCGTGTTGTATTTGCTAAGTAAGACAATTACTTACACTTGCCATTCAACAAAATCCCGGATGGGTAACAGATGGATTAGATGGTACTGCTGCTATTGAGTTTCCAGAAGATCTACCATTCTACTAGCTGTGCTCAACCAGTCGGTGTCCCTGTGGATTATGGAGTTCGGCTTCGTCTTCGTCATCGTTTAGAGAGAGTTTAATAAATAGTCTTCCGCTGTGTTATTTAGTTATTTTAGTCAAACTCTGATGTAAAACCATTTTATTCGAGCATATGTACTCTGTTTATCATATTTGTTGTCTATATGTGTTCTGTGGACTTCCTGGGCACACATATAGAAGCATTCGGGTTTCTGTGTAAATCCGGGTGTGACAGATTGGTATCAGAGCCGTGCTGACTGTAGGAACGCAGCCTAGTTAGAACGGTTGAAAAATCACTAGGAGACCACCATGATTTTGATTCAGATCATCTAGTTACGATTTTCAAAACCCGTGTTGTCGAGTCTTCTGTGAATCGTGTCTTTGGGTGCTTGATTTTACTGTTATTATGCTTATGTTTGATTTGGATCTTTGTAATGATTGTGATGGTCATAGATGCAAGTCTATCTCCATCTAGATATAGGACTAAGGTTTAAGGAATATTAGTGAATAAATAGTTGGGTTAGCTGTCTTCTTGCACCTCCTCTGTCTTACTCTCTATACCTCTGAGTCATATCTTTCCAAGTATTGCTATCTTCTTATACACCATCTGCAAGCATGGGTTATCTAATACCAGTTGGCGGGAATACTGATGGGAGATTTCTTGATATGGTAGATGGTTAACACCAGAAGCAACCCCGGAGGCAGTGGAAGCATCCAGAACCAGAACCCACCACCTCCACCACCGCCACTCACCATGGAACAGATGATGCAGATGCAACTTCAGCTGACACAACAGATGGCGCAAACCATAGCACTGATGCAGCAGAATCAGCAGAACCCGCCCCAACAGCACTACGTGCAACCCCGAGATAAAAGGGGCGAGTTTATGAAGGGACGCCCTCCTACCTTCAACAAGTCTAGCGACCCAATGCAAGCAGAGGACTGGCTCAAGGCAGTGGAACGACAGCTGGACATCGCACAGTGCAACGACCGGGAGAAGGTGTTGTATGGAAGTGGACAGCTCCAGGGAGCAGCTTTGGATTGGTGGGATGCATACCAGTATGCTCACCCCAATCGTGATCAGATCACTTGGCAGGAGTTCTGCGACAGCTTCCGTTCTCACCACGTGCCGGAAGCGCTGATGACCTTGAAGAAGAAGGAGTTCCTGGCATTAAAGCAGGAAGGTATGAGTGTCACCGCTTATCGTGACAAGTTCATTGAGTTGGCCCGTTATGCTCCAGAGGACGTGAATACGGACAAGAAGAAGCAGGCCCGATTCCGTGATGGCTTGCATGATACACTCCAGTACCAACTCCTGTGCTCTAGGTTCGCCACTTTTCAAGAACTGGTGGATAGCGCACTACTGCTGGAACACAAGCGCCGTGAGATGGAGGAAAAGAAGAGGAAGCTTCAAGGCACACCGTCAGGAAGCAATGTTCGCCCTCGCTACAATCCTCAGCAAGGAAACCAACAGATGGTGACTCCACAGCGTTTCCAGGGACAGTCCGGTCTGATGAACCGCAACCAGTATCAGCCACGTCCCCAGTACCCCTCAGCACTACCTCAGCAACGTCCTCAAAACCAGCCACAGAATGGTCCCGTCCAACGTCCCAATCCGACCAACAATGCACCTACGGCTCAAAGGTGTTTTGGTTGTGGTGAGCTGGGACACTATGCCAGCGCTTGTCCTCGCAAAGCTCAGAACGCCATTGGTCAGAACAGCAATCAGAGGGTTGGACAACCGCAGCACCAGAACGGGAATCAGCAGCAGAACCCAGCGAGAGGAAAGGTCAACCACATGGGTGCGGAAACCGCAGAAGGAGCAACGGATGTCGTTGTGGGTACGTTCCCTGTCAACTCGTCTCTCGCAACTGTTTTGTTTGATACTGGAGCTTCGCATGCTTTCATATCTGCTGCTTTCGTGAAAAAGAACATGATGATCTTGCAACCTATGGGAAACCCCATGGTAGTTAGTTCACCTGGGGGAGAACAGCGTGCCACTTTACGTTGCCCCTGTATCACCATCACAATAAGGGGGGTAGACTTTGTGGTGAACCCGATAGTCCTAGAAACTCTTGGGTTTGACTTGATTCTGGGTATGAGCTGGTTAGCCAGATACGATGGGGTGATTCAATGCTCCAAAAGAACAGTGCAGCTGACAGCAAAGACTGGTGAGAAAGTGGAGTACCAAGCAGCTAGTCCCGTGGGACACAATCAGATCTACCAAGCCGAAGGTGTAGCACTGGAAGACATCAGAGTGGTGTGCGAATTCCCAGACGTGTTTCCAGATGAGTTACCAGGTATGCCCCCAGACCGCGAAGTTGAATTTGTTATTGATCTTAAGCCTGGTACTGCACCTATAGCTAAGAGGCCATATAGAATGGGAGTAAAAGAATTAGAAAAACTTAAGGAGGAATTAAAGGCATTGCTAGCAAAAGGGTATATTCGTCCTAGTTCGTCCCCTTGGGGAGCACCAGTTTTATTTGTGGATAAGAAAGATGGGACCCAGAGATTGTGTGTGGATTATCGAGCTTTGAATGAAGTGACCATCAAGAACAAGTACCCGTTGCCAAGGATTGATGATCTCTTCGACCAGCTGAAAGGAGCGTGTGTGTTCTCAAAGATCGATCTCCGATCCGGTTACCATCAGATGAGGATACGAGTGACTGACATCCCCAAAACAGCCTTCACAACCCGATATGGTCTATATGAGTTCACTGTCATGTCTTTTGGTTTGACAAATGCACCGGCATACTTCATGTATTTGATGAACAGTGTGTTCATGGACTATCTTGACAAGTTCGTGGTAGTGTTCATTGATGACATTCTGGTTTTCTCCAAGAACGAGGAAGAACACGAAGAACATCTGAGGTTGGTGATGCAGAGACTTCGTGAGCATCAGTTGTATGCCAAGCTGAGCAAGTGTGAGTTTTGGTTGAAGGAAGTAGCATTCTTGGGACACGTACTGTCCAATGGAGGAGTGGCAGTTGATCCGAAAAAGGTTAGTGATGTGTTGAGTTGGAATCCGCCTAAGGATGTGAGTGATATCAGAAGTTTCCTTGGAATGGCTGGATACTATCGGAGGTTCATAGAAGGATTCTCCAAGATTGCTAAGCCCTTGACGGCGTTATTGGAGAAAAATGCTAAGTTTGTCTGGACTGAAGAATGTCAAGTCAGCTTTGAGGAATTGAAGAAGAGATTGACAACGGCACCTGTGCTAGTGTTGCCGGATATAACCAAGAGCTTCTCTATCTACTGCGATGCATCTCGTCTAGGATTGGGATGTGTGCTCATGCAGGAAGGCAGAGTAGTAGCGTATGCATCGAGGAAGTTGAGGAAACATGAGCAAAATTACCCAACACATGATCTGGAGTTAGCAGCTGTAGTACATGCTTTGAAAATTTGGAGGCATTACTTGATTGGACATAAGTGTGATATCTACACTGACCATAAGAGTCTCAAGTATGTATTCACACAGTCAGATCTGAATATGAGACAACGTCGTTGGTTAGAGTTGATCAAGGACTACGATCTGGAGATTCATTATCATCCAGGGAAGGCCAATCTGGTGGCAGATGCTCTGAGTAGAAGGAGTTACGTGCATAAGATCACGGGACATTGCTTACCGGAGGAACTCAGTCTAGAGTTTGAAAGGATGAGTCTGGGATTTGTGACCAGCGTCACCGAGATGGTAGTAGAACCGACCTTGGAACAAGAGATCCGAAAAGGACAGCTCACAGATGAGAAGATCAAGGAGATCGTAGAACTGGTGGCATTAGGAAAAGCCCCTGGTTTTCGAGTAGATGACCAAGGAACCTTGTGGTATGAGAAGCGGATCTGTGTGCCAGATGTAGTGCAGATCAGGGATGCAATTCTCAGGGAAGCCCATGAATCGGCGTATTCAATACACCCGGGTAGTACCAAGATGTACCAAGATATCAAAGAGAGATTTTGGTGGTATGGATTGAAGAGAGATGTGGCCACATACGTAGCTCTATGTGACACCTGTCAGAGAGTCAAGGCTGAACATCAGAGGCCAGCAGGTTTGCTTCAGCCCCTGAAGGTACCTGAATGGAAGTGGGAAGAAGTCGGTATGGATTTCATCACTGGCTTACCTCGCACTCAGAGGGGATTTGACTCAATCTGGGTAATTGTGGATCGTCTGACCAAGGTGGCACATTTCCTACCTGTAAAGACCACCTATTCGGGAGCCAGACTAGCGGAGTTGTATATGGAGAGGATTGTGTGTTTGCATGGGGTACCGAAAAGAATAGTGTCAGATCGAGGTACCCAGTTCACATCACACTTTTGGCGACAATTGCATGAGTCTATGGACACTAAGCTACAGTTCAGTTCAGCTTACCATCCACAGACAGATGGGCAGACGGAACGGACAAATCAGATATTAGAAGATATGTTGAGAGCATGTGTCCTACAATATGGTACCAGTTGGGACAAGAGTCTACCGTACGCGGAATTCTCATACAACAATAGCTATCAGAAGAGTTTGCAGATGGCACCATTCGAGGCTCTGTATGGCAGAAAGTGTAGGACACCACTATTCTGGAATCAGACCGGAGAAAGTCAGGTATTTGGACCTGAGATACTAAGAGAAGCAGAGCGACAAGTGCAGATAATCAGACAGAATCTGAAAGTGGCACAATCCAGACAGAAGAGCTATGCAGATAACCGACGAAGGGATCTCAGCTTTGAAGTTGGAGACTTCGTGTATCTCAAGGTGTCACCTATGAGAGGCGTGAAGAGGTTCAACGTCAAGGGCAAGTTAGCACCTCGATACATTGGACCGTTCAAGGTACTTGGTCGGAAAGGTGAGGTGGCATATCAGTTAGAGCTACCGGAGAAGTTAGCAGGAGTACATGATGTGTTCCATGTGTCTCAGTTGAAAAAGTGCTTGCGAGTACCTGAGGAACAGATTCCGATTGATGAGCTAAATGTGGAGGGAGATCTTACCTATACTGAGCATCCTGTCAGAATTTTGGAAGAGTCAGAAAGAATCACCAGAAATAAAGTGATCCGGATGTGCAAGGTCCAGTGGAGCCGTCATTCAGTGGATGAAGCGACTTGGGAAAGAGAAGAAGACCTCAGAGCTGAGTATCCACAGTTATTCCCATCCACATCCGAATCTCGAGGGCGAGATTCATCTTAAGGGGGGTAGGTTTGTAACACCCTAAAAATGCCTATTTAAAAAAATTTAGTAATTAAATTGTTTCTATTTAATTTGATGCTCATATTTATCTAAGGAAAATAAATTATTTATGAGAAATAAAATTAAATATAAGATTAGAAACATTTTTGTTGCATTCATGCCGACTGCATTGAGTTTTGTTTGTGTGTGGTTCAGTTGGAATTTAAATTCTGTTTAAATTCGAATTTGAATCGCTGCGTTTGGAGCTCTAGAAAAGTTTCTGCGGCCCGAGTCCACTTTTCCTCCCTTAACTTTTTCCCTCGGCCGAATCCTCTCCTTTCTCTTTTCTCTCAAGTCGGCCCAGCCCTTCTCCTTTCCCCCGCAGCGGCCCAGCTCGCGCGCTCCGCTTTTGGCCCAGCAGCAGCCCGCCCCGTTTCCTCCCAGCCTGCTCCGCTCCGCTCCCGCGCCAGCCCCGTCGGCCCACCTCGCGGCCCAGCAACCAGTCGCCGCAGCACACCGCCCCGCCCTCCCCTTCCTCGGCCCAGTCCGGCCCAGCGGCGCGGCCTGCAGCCTGCCAGCGCAGCGCCCCGCGGCCCGCAGCGCCCCTCTCTCTCCACGCCGACTGCCAGGCGGGACCCACGGGTCAGACCTGTCTCCCTCCCCGCGACGAGTCCGACCCCGCCCCGACCGTGGAGACCGAGTCCGGCCGGTGCCCGGCACGCACGCCGAGGTTTGCCAGGACTCTCCCCTCGTCCGCTCTACTTAAAGGCCGAAGCCCCGCCGCCTTTTCCCCCAACAAATCCGCGCCCAAGCCGCCGCTCCAAGCTCACCCGCGCCGCCGCCGCCCGAGCTTCGCGTCGCCGGTCGATTCCTCTCTCCGTCGCCGTTCCCATCGATTCATCCTCGCCCGAAGGTCCCCACGGTGGTAAGCGTCACGCCGAGCCTCCCCTTGCTTTCCCTCCCGCTCTGCCGAGGCCTCGCCGCCGTCACCCGACCGCCGCCGCCGCTGTTGCTCGACGCGCGCCGCCTCCGCCGCTTCCCCGCCGACGAGAACACCCCCACCCGTTTCCCCGCGTCGCCCCGAGTCGATTGCGCCCGGCCACGCTTCAAACCGAGCTCCCTAGCTCGTTTTCGAGCATCGCCGGCGAAGCTCCGCCGCAATCCACGGGCGGCGCCGCCGCATCGATTCCCCGCCGGCGACACCTCCCCCTGGATCTATTTCTAACCGCTCGATTCAAAACCTGCGGCCCAGATCGAGTCAACCCCGGGTCAAATAAACCCATACCGGTCAACCCCAGTCAGCCGCGTCTGTTTTGCAAAAGAGTCCCTATCCTTTTTCAAAATTAACCCGCAGTCCAAATCTATTCAAAAATAATTACAATTAAGTCCTGATTTTTACAGAAAACCCCCTGCCTTATTTGAAAATAGTACCCGAGGTCCTGTTTTGGTCAAATTGCAAATAAACCCTCCTGTTTTTATATAAAATTATGTTTTAGCCCCTAAGTTTTTGCAAATAAGCCCCTGGAACTTTTAAAACTTTGCCAGCAAGTCCCCGAACCTTAGCAAAGCCATATCTTTCTCGTTTTAGCTCCGATTTGAGTGATTTTCGCGCTCACGTGTTCGTAGCAAAGCATAGATTAGTTTTTCAGCCTTCTTTTGTTCTGTTTTTATTGTTTGGTGTACTGTTCTAATAGATTAATATTGTTTGCATGTACTGGCTTGTATGGATGCTTGTGTGTTGATGTATGAGTCCAGTCGGTGAGCCGTACGCGTTTGAGTTCGAGGGTTACGAGGAGCAGGACCAACAGCAGTAGCAAGAGCAACAGCAGCAGTTGGACGAAGGCAAGTACAGCACAGACAATCCTTGCTACCTAAACACACCTTTACAATAATTACTGCATATGCATGAGTCTAAATTGTTGTCCCATTAAGGTTATTCCTAGCTTTGTTATCCTATACCTTGATTACCCTGGGTTATTGCATTTGGGTAGATCTTTGCTAAGCGCCGCTACTGTCACCAATGTTTAACTGTAAATCTTGACTTAATGGTTCACTTCAATGTTAATATTAAAATTTGCTTTTTAGCAACATGGATCAGGGAGCTAGGGCGTATGCCTTATGCTTGGCCCTAGTATCTCTCCGTAAGGACTGGTTCTTAAAGCGGCAACCCAGGAACCTGTCGCCACCGCCGGAACTATAATGGTTCTGGTCTTGGACGAGTAGCATGTACGGCTCTAACTTGACAGTAGTTACCGACGGGCCGACGGCGTTATGGGAAGCATGGGTGAGAGTATGGTTTGATCCACCGAGGACGGAGTAACCGTTGGCTATGTCCCCGTGAGGCACAGTCCCGTGTTGGGAGCTTCCGTATGGCAGAGGTTCCACACGTTGCGCTATTTATTTTGTTGTTGATGTTTATTACCGCGCTTGGACGCCATTGACCCCCTCGTGTTGCGACATGGGCGTCAGTCAATCTCGGTGCCTTGGGTCATGCTGCCTAGGTTGTACCATAACGGCTACTGTTTTGTTAGGGTGTCTTGTGAAAAGCCTCGTAGCGTCCCTATGCAGTCACACCTCGGAAGTGTTGATATGCGTGGTTGGGTGCAAAGTTCCTTTGAACTTTTACGCGACTGGTGGGTAAAGGGCGAAACCTCTGCAGAGTGTATAATCTATCATGATAGCCTTGCTCAGGGTCAAGAGCGGCCTGGATCCTTTTTGATTAGAGGTTGATGTTTATTATTGTTTAATGATTACTTCTACTATATTAATTGGGTTTCAACTGGGATTCACTTAATTGTAGTAATCTTGGTTAATGTTAAAATGGAACAACTAAAATTGCTAATGCAGTACAGCCGTGTCAAGCCTTTCTTTTAAGCCTTCATTACCCGTATTGTATTTGCTAAGTAAGACAATTACTTACATTTGCCATTCAACAAAATCCCGGATGGGTAACAGATGGATTAGATGGTACTGCTGCTATTGAGTTTCCTGAAGATCTACCATTCTACTAGCTGTGCTCAACCAGTCGGTGTCCCTGTGGATTATGGAGTTCGGCTTCGTCTTCGTCATCGTTTAGAGAGAGTTTAATAAATAGTCTTCCGCTGTGTTATTTAGTTATTTTAGTCAAACTCTGATGTAAAACCATTTTATTCGAGCATATGTACTCTGTTTATCATATTTGTTGTCTATATGTGTTCTGTGGACTTCCTGGGCACACATATAGAAGCATTCGGGTTTCTGTGTAAATCCGGGTGTGACAAATAATCTTGAGGAAATGAGTAACTCGGCATGTATAGTACATTATTTGTGTCAAGCCAGGAAGAATATTCCAGGTGTAGATAGTCATGAGGACATCACTCCTCTGGATACACACGACAATCCGCCATTGATCATTCAAGGTCCACTTACTAGAACTCATGCGCAACAATTGAATTTAGAGATGAGCTCGTTCCTAAGCACTTCTTTATATGATTATGAGAATAGTTTGCTACCTAATGATTATATTGTTCTTAGAAATCATGGATACGACCAGAAGATAGTTGGAGAAGAGCTTCGAGGTGGAGAGGGCCAGCAAGGACGTTCAAATCAAGTTGGAGCCCCAAATCAAGTTGACTTTGAGTTCGTCTCGGAGTCTAGGAGCATTCGGCGCTAAAAAGGATGCCCAAGTCGCATACAGATTTGGATTTGGATGTTCTTTATGTACACAGAAAGCTAAGAAGATAATATTTCCAATGGCACTGGTCTCATGTCAACATTCGTTTGGAGTCATCGGAAATTGATGAAACAAGTTGATGTCCAGAATCTATCTTGGTGCTGCGTCACCATATTTTGGCCTTTGGGCAGTGTATAAAGAAGTCTAGGGGTCCATATCTTGGAGCCCATTAGTGGTGCGTCCAGGGGTCTAGCCATGACCTTTGAATCATTATTAAACACCCCCTGCCCCACCATTAGGGTTTGGGTTTTACTTAGATCAATTCTATAAAGAACAATGTCATCGTTCATCGGTTTGTGATAGGATCTACGTGAGTTTAATCATAGATCTGCAATTGTGTTGCATTCTTTTTTGTTTTTGCTTGTGTTCTTTGATTTACAGGCGACGATTAGCATTCTTGGTGAGGTCAACCGTGCAACACCGGTTGATAACCTGAGAAAACATGGTGCTGTGATTACGGGGTTTGGATAGAGTTGTGTCGCGACTGCACCAAATCGAGTCATCTGAACCTTTCGAAAGATCAAAAACCCTAGTTTACATCAAATAGTGTGTTTTCCTTGTCGGTATGATGCACATCGGCATGGATTACTAATCCATTTTCGCTCTATTATATTCTGCATGACTAAGCTGATACAAATGAGTGCTTCTCTACTAATGCAACCTCCAAGGCATGATCTGAAGCATTGGAAAACTGAGGTGGTGGATCGGAGGGTCACCCAACTCTAGACCACCTACAACCACCTTGCCCTCTTGCCTACAAGTACCCAAGACACTTCCACACTATAAAACAGGTGCCTTCCCACTAGGATTCAAATATATCAATAAGGAGCTCTCTATTTCACTTTGTTGTTTAGTTGAGCTAGGATGATTTAGTTACGAGTTAAATTCAAGTCGAGTTTCTTCTTGGAATTAGTATGTGCAAGCATCCATAATAGATTGGTGCAAACCTCGTCTAACTATAGGCTAATCTCTAAAGCATCACGCTAAAAGGCCTAAACTAACACTAATCAAGACCTAACCCTTGTTGCTAATTGCCTAATCTTATAGTAATCACTTTTCTAGATAGAACACTTGAATTTATGTGGAACACAAGTTTACAACTTCCTCAAACACTAACGCACTTGAAATAGCCCGATGAATGGGGTATTTATAGCCCCAACTCTAGAAACAAGACATTGGATCTGAAGCATGGAAAGTATCCCACAACATCCTATGAATGGGGTTTTTGATTGATAACTAGTGTTGCCGACTTATATTTGATAGCATCATCGATTGAGTTGGTGATAATAGTGGCTTCACATGGAAGAGCATTGTTCACACTAACACTTACTCTGATGTATGGAAAGTATCACCATAATATCATATGATCACTAGAAGATTTCTTGAGAACTAGTATCACTGGCTTATACTCTTATAGCATCATCAACTCAATCGGTGATAATAGTAACTTCACATGCAAGAGCACTATGGACACCAACATACTCTGATTGTGTCGGTGAAGGTCATTCTTGTTTTTTTTTTGCAAAAACTCATCCAATTCAATTCCTTTGAGTTTTAAATTTGGTATCTCGGGCTATTTGACAGTCTTCTAGGGTATTTATCATGTACATTTAACCATGTTTGAGGTATTTGATTATCCAAGTCCATCACTTTGCATCCATAAGATTAATTCATTGTATACTAGAAAACTTTGTTTGCCCTATAGTTAGTGTTGACGAACATCACCAAAATGAATAGTGACCTAAGCTAGGTTCATTTTCCATATACATATTTTTAGGTCTCCCTACTTTAATTTTCATAAGCACTAACATACACCTCTTCCCAACTTCTACATGCCCATGGCTACATAATACCTTCTCTCAAAAACACTCATATATATATATATATATATATATATATATATATATATATATATCTTTGTTCCACACTTCTAAAATAAAAAAGTATGCAACACTTGGATTTATACCAAGATTATTTAAATGTTGCACTAAATAATGACCAAAAGAATGCAAATGAACAAAAGTTGCTAGACAGGCACAAGCATCAGCAAAGCGTTAAAGGGGTTCAAGTGCTCTGAACCACCCAAATTTCTTATCTTTCATTTCAGATTCAGAGCGCACCATATGAAGAAGAGTGATGAAGAAAAAACAAGACTCAAATATTTTCCCCTCCCGTCACATCCCTCGCCAGCGACTCCACCTAGCTCCCTTTCTCCTGGGCAGTGTTTCTTTCCCTCTGAAAATATTTTTTCAAATGGAATCTTATATGCATGAAGTATTAAATGAAGTCTATTTATAAAATCTTTTTAGGGATGGGTGTAACTTTACGCGACGAATCTAATGAGCCTAATTAGTTCATGATTTACTGCAGTAACGCTACAGTAATCATTCTCTAATCGTACGGTCAGAGGCCTCGTTAGATAGGTCTTGCGAATTAGTCCAAAGTTGTGAAGTTAATTTTGTAAACTGACTTTATTTAATACCCTCAATTATTGGTCAAACGGTGTGAAAAAATATTTTCACCCCAAAGAAACACGGCCCTGGCATTATCGTCGATCTCGATGCTGACATGTCACTCTGTGCTGACAAATCGGCAGTTGGTCTACATAGGGCCTCCCTCCTGGACGGTCCTAAGGCTATCCATACTCCTATTACTCTGTATCTTTACTCTAAAAGGAATATTTTAGCCACGTCACCAAGATTCTTTACTCTACGTTGGCTTCTCCCGCACTCCTATTACTTTATATCTTTACTCTATACCCAACAACCATATATTTATTCATCCACTTCCAACTATCATCTTTAATTAAAAATGCTACAACATTTTTTTACTTCCATCCGTAACTAGGAAAAAACAAGAAGCTAGGCTGCAGCATCTATACCGTAATGTCTGACTTACGCTGGATACAGAGCAAACATGAGTTTACGGTTGGGTGACGTGATCTTTACCGGCCTGTGCTGCGGCAATTTTTACGTTATTTTTTACGGTATGCAAGTTACCGCAAGAGGTACTGTTGAGCGCTGCAGAAAGCCTAAGACATTCACATGCAATAAATGCATTTATAGAATCTGTTCCTATACATTGTGCATTGGTTCTATAGAAAACCAGATCCTAAGGGCAGGTACATTGCTACACGTCAGCGGTCTCATAGGTTGTCTCATGCAGTGCCACGTAGGATTTTGCTGATGTGGAGGAGAGAGAGCGAGGTGAGAGAAAGAGGTCATTGCTTCACGAAACAACCGCCTCATGAGCTAAATTTCAAGACTATGAGACAACTCCTCCACCATTGTACGAGTTTTATTGCCATGCAACCAATAGTATTTCTTTATTTTTCCATAAATTAAGGGATATTGTATTACTACGAGACAACCAAAACAACAACCTTGTATAGGTTGTCTGATAAGTCATCTTAAGATTACGTGTCATTGCATGAGACCGCCTATTAGATGACATTGCTGCACGTAAGCGGTCTCATAGGTCGTCTCATGCAGTGCCACGTATGATTTTTGCTGATGTGGAGGAGAGAGAGCGAGGAGAGAGAAGGAGGTCATTGTTTCGCGAAACAACTGCCTCATGAGCTAAATTTTAGGACTATGAGAACTCCTCCACCATTGTACGAGTTTTGTTGCCATGCAACCAATAAAATTTATTTATTTCTTCATAAATTAAGGGATATTGTATTACTACATATTGTGTAGGTTATCTGATAAGTCAACTCAATATTACGTGCCATTGCATGTGACCTCCATGAGACGGTACCAATATTGTTAACACCAAAATTTAGCACCAGGAAGAGGCTGACGTGTGGGCCGGATTTGATGGAAAGATACCATTCGGCTAAGGGGCTTTCTCTGAAGTATTCGGCAATAACGCTCTGCGGTCGGGAACGCGTCGTCGTTCGGCAGAGGCATGGTTCCGCAGGTAAAAGCGGTAGCATTCGGGAAAGCGTGATGACGTGGAAAAACATAAGGAAAAGGCCGGTTCGAACAAGGAACGCAATATGGGCACGAAGATTCGTCATTTATTTTTAGAAACAAGTATTGTAGTCGTGTCCGACTAGGAGTTGTATCAAGACCTGGGTATAAATATAAACCCATGGCAATTGTAGATGGAATCGAATCCAATCAATCATACAACAAACCGGCCCCGTGCCAACATCGAGTCCTTTAGTCGAGTCGTCGAGTTCTTCGAGAGGAGTCATCGATCCGTCGACCTCCGTAAGTACCGGCAACCTTGTATCATGCTTAGTATCATGCGGTGGATTTAAGCTTTGATGCAGGTAGTCTTGTTACCATGCTTAGTATCATCCGGTGGATTTAAGTTGTGGTCTCAAGAAGGTTCCTCTGTTAGGTCATGAGCCATGCGGTGGGCTAAGATCTAGTATGGACCAAGTTATCGGCTCTGTTAGATTTCGGCAAGATCTAACAGATTCATTAAGTTACCCCGTGTTGCTTTGTTTTTACTCCGTGCTTAATTCATGCAACACTCCTTTGCCCAATCTAGGTCGGCTAGAATCGGCTCTACTTCACGATGCGATGACTTTTTCCCTCATAGCCGAGTCCGAAACCGATCTAGGTTGCCACGTGTCGCGGGTTCGAACTTGTTGGTATCGTGTAGATCTTGACAGAACCGGGTATCATGCGGTAGATGCAGGTTTTTGGGTCGTCTTAGAGCTAATCATCCGGTGGATTAGAATTCGATTCGACCTGATAGATTTATCTTTATCGATTAAGTTTGTTCCTTCGCCGCGGACCCCGATTCGGCTAAGCAGCCGCATTCGGCAGTGCTCTCACGAGTGAACGTGTTCGTGGATTTGCATTGGGCAATGAATGCTTTTAGCCTTTCACGATTAGATTGTATCATGCGGTGGATTGATCTAATCTGATTGGTGGTGTGGTCTTGAACAAGTCGTATCATGCGGTGGATTAACTTGTTCGTTATCATGCTTGACGGGTGCTGCTTTCGGCCTATGCATTCTTGTTTACTGCGGATTTATGGTCATGCTTTCGCCCTTTTATTTATCTACCATGCTTTGTTTCTCGTTAATCGGCTATGAGCATGCGTTACAATGTTCATTCGGCTGAAAGCCGATCTTTCGTCATGCTTACGTCACGCATTCGGCAGTGCGCTCTCTGCGTGCCTTGCCGATTGCCGAATGAGGTTTTAACTGCCGACTGATAGCTTCTCTGTAGCTATGTGTCGTTCGAAACTGGCTCCGTAGCCGCAAATATGGAACTGACTGGTATTGCCCGGTACGTTCCAGGTGTTATCTAAATATCTTTCATCCCTTTGTCAGTTTCAGGAAAATTGACTGGCACGCTTCCGGATTCAAAAGCCCGGGCCACGTGTGAAGCCAGCTAATTCGGCTTGCTGTGTGCTTGGCGTGAGGTGCGGATTTCACGTCAACACACTTTTTGGCACGCCCGGTGGGACACGACAAATTTCGAAGATTCCTGAATTAAAAGACATTCTGGATGTCACTTTCGAAGAATTGTCTGATGAACATCAACAGATGGTGAAGATTGCTGCAGATCAGTTCATCAAGAAGTGCTTGCTGTCTTTTGCTAAGAACAGGAGTGGTGCGCCGTTTCTCAAGTCAGATCTGCCAAGAGTTCTTTTGCCAGGACAATCTGATCTTACTGAAGATGAAGAAAGGGAAAAGTTCTCTAGCTTGTTGTACAAGGCTTTGGGAGAAACAATGACCAATCATAATGCTGCATTCCTGAACAGTTTTCGGCTCATACTGGTCAACATCTTTGGTCAGCACGTGGATAAGCCTTTTGAGCAAGTGCATGGGCAACTTGGTGGACCAACATATTTCAATGTTCAAGCATCGGTTCCGAAACGTCATGGTAAAGGTACTGAAGAAACTGAAGCTTCTGGAACCAAAGACGCGAGTGGACAGCCGATTCAGCAAGAGCTTCAGCATGCATTGCCGAAACCTCGTACATATGGTGATATGGCATTCGGCACCACGGGAAATCCACCTGCTTCTGCTTATAAGATATCCCCTCTGAACAACAGGCTGCAAAGGGACATGTATGGAAACGGATATTCAGAGTTTATGGATTACAATGCTATCGACGCTCTCCCAAATCCTGGGTATGGTGGCACTGCAGGCATGCTTGCTGGAAGACCAGGGAATCAAGATACCAGTATTGACCTCATGGTGCAAAAAATGACTGATGTATTGCAAAATCAATTCGGTCTGAAGCCTAAAAATCAGGGGTACATGTACTCGTCTCCTTTCCCAGAATGGTACCAAAGGGTATCATTGCCGAATAGAGTCAAGGTGCCTACAGAGTTTACTAAATTCTCAGGACAAGATGATACTAGCACTGTGGAGCATATAGCTCGATATCTGATGCAGCTTGGAGAAGCTTCGGCAGATGAGGCTTTCAGAATCAGATACTTTCCTTTGTCACTGACGGGTCCAGCTTTTACATGGTTTGCTTCTTTGCCTGCTCAGTCGATTTGTACTTGGAAAGACCTGGAGCAGAAATTCCATGCTCATTACTACATTGGCAGTACCGAGAAAAAGTTGGTTGATTTGACCAGCTTAAGGCAGAGGAATAATGAAACACCTACGGAGTTCCTCAGGAGATTTAGGGAAACAAAGAGCATGTGCTTTTCTCTGAACATACCTGATGACCAGCTGGCTGGTATGGCTGTAGCTGGCATGCTGCCTGCCATTCGGGAGAAGCTATTCGGGATGGAGTTTGATGATCTAGGCCAGTTGTCACACAGATTGGCCTTGATGAGTAACCAGGCATATGGTTTTAAGAAAGATGCCAGATTTGCTAAAAATAATGATGTAGCTGACATCTATAACCAATTCCTTGAAAGAGCAGATCAAGAAGATGAGTATGAAGATAGCGAGGAGATAGCTGCAGCAGAGATAGTGTGGAGTAAAGAGCCAGTCATGGTGAATCAGAGGTGGATTAAACAGAATAAGGGCACCTATGATTTTGATGTAACTAAGGCAGATAAATTATTTGATTATCTTGTAAAGGAAGGCCGAATCAAGCTACCAGAGGGGCATTCTATGCTTCGGCCTGATGGAGTGAAAGATAAGAGGTACTGTGGATTCCATGATAGAAATTCTCATTCCATCAATGAATGCAGGGTTTTTAGGGTGAGGATTCAGAAAGCTATCCAAGAAGGGCATTTGAAATTCGACAATAAGATGAAGTTGGACAGTAACCCGTTTCCTCAGAACATGGTTGGATTCTCAATCAATATGGTGAGTACTGCCGAATCTGGAGAAAAGGAAAAAATGAGAGTCCTGACGTCAAAGAAAGCGAAGCAGAGTGGCTCAGTAGATCCTAATCGGCAAATCACGATCGAACAGATTCGCGAGGAGAGACCTCGCTTCACGAATAGCCAATTTGAAATCGGGAATTCTTCTAGACCCAGAGTCACATCGCGTATTCTCCTCAATAAGTGGCAGCGTCAGCAAGAAAAAGAGCGTTGCCGAAGACGTGAATACGAGGAGGAGAAAAGAAGGCGCGAAGAAGAAAGGTATGAGGAAGAACAAGAGGAGTATGTCCGAGAACAAGAACGTGCACATTGGGATTGTGCCTTCTTCAGACACTGTTGGAACGAAGGTTTGAAGCTGCCTACATGGAATAACTGTCCTGAATGCAATAATGGATTTATTGAATATAGGCAAAATGGTGCCAGTCGCCGATCCGTCCACGAAAGAATTGGAAGGATACATCCTAGTGATGATCGGCGTCTAAAAATATATGAGAACGATGATCAACCAAGGGAAAGACATGCCGAAGAAGAAGATCATGAGTATGTCTGGCAAAAAGGACAATGGTGTCCACCTGGTTTGAGAAGGAGCCAGAAGAGAAGAGTCCAACGCCTGAGGAATCAAGAGTTGAAGCGAGCAGGAACCAAGTTGAAATCGATATGGCGTCCAAAAGACAGACCTGACGAATCGGGTTATTCGGCTCCTACATGCATGGTATGTTTCTTGCCGAATGAATTCATGGCTCCAGCTAATCAAATTGTACAGGAAGAGATATTGTCAGAAGTGGATGAAGCCGAGCAATGTGGGTTAATGGCACAATTGGTTTTGAATAAACAAGCTATTTTCGAGAAGCCAGTCCAGAATCGGCACATGAAGCCACTGTACTTAAGAGGATATGTCAACGGGAAGCCACTAACGAAGATGTTTGTTGATGGTGGAGCTGCTGTTAATGTGATGCCATACAATACATTCAGGAAACTTGGCATGAGCCCTGGAGATTTAACGCCAACAAGCATAGTGTTGAATGATTTTGCTGGAAATCCTTCGGACACCAAAGGATGTGTACATGTAGATCTGATGATTGGGTCCAAGATTCTGCTTACAACCTTCTTTGTTATTGAAGGCAAAGGGGCATACAGCTTGCTACTTGGAAGGGATTGGATTCATGCGAATTGCTGTATTCCATCTACTATGCATCAACAGCTTATTCAGTGGATAGATGATGAAGTGGAAATTGTCCCAGCAGATGATTCAATTAGCGTGGCTAATGTGGAACCGGCCTTCTGGGAATATCAAGGCATAGATTGCTTCTCAGGTAAGGACTGGGGAGAAGGTCCTGTTGAGCCAGTCAGCAGTGATCAACAGCCGATCAGAGCAGTCGGCTCTTTTAGCAATTTTTAATGGATAATCCAATCGATGGAACTGACGGGAAGCTAGGATATGGATTTGTGTCGGCTGATAAATTAGAAGAAGTAGACATTGGAGACGGTGACAAACCAAGGCCGATATTCATCAGTGCTAGCTTGAATTCGGTTTTCAGGGAGAAGTTGATTGAGTTGTTAAAAGAATACAAAGATTGCTTTGCTTGGGATTATTCGGAGATGCCTGATTTAGATCGTTCCATTGTTGAGCATCGATTGCCGATCAAGCCTGGTTATAAACCTTACAAGCAACCACCCCGGAAAATTTACAAAGATGAAGTGTTGGCCGATGTGAAGAAGGAAGTGGAAAGATTAATAGCAGCAAATTTTATTCGGCCATGCAGATATGCAGAATGGATCTCTAATATTGTTCCTGTGTACAAGAAAAATGGGAAGATGAGAGTTTGCATAGATTTTAGAGATCTGAACAGAGCTACACCCATGGATGGATATCCAATGCCTGTTGCTGACTCGTTGGTTGATGCTGCTGCTGGATATAAAGTGATTAGTTTCATGGATGGTAACGCAGGGTACAATCAGATTTTCATGGCATTGGAAGATATAGCGAAAACGGCTTTCAGATGTCCAGGACATATAGGGTTGTTTGAATGGGTTGTCATGACGTTTGGTTTGAAGAATGCTGGTGCAACTTATCAGAGAGCTATGAATTATATTTTTCATGAGTTGATCGGCAAGATTGTGGAGATATATATCGATGATATCGTGATTAAGTCATTGGATCGTGAAGCACATTTGGCCGACATAAGGAAAACTCTAGAATGCACTAGGAAACATGGGCTCAAAATGAACCCAAATAAATGTGCTTTTGGAGTTTCGGCAGGAGAATTTCTGGGATTTCTGGTGCATGAAGGAGGAATAGGAGTTGGCAGGAAAAGTATGAAAGCCATTGATGAAGTTGTTCCTCCAACTAATCTTAAGGAATTACAGTCACTGCTTGGTAAGATCAATTTCGTAAGAAGATTCATATCAAACTTATCACAAAAGATGTTGCCTTTCTCTTCATTGTTAAAGGTCAAGAAGGATCAGAAGTTTGTATGGGGCGACGAACAACAGAAGGCTTTCGATGAGATCAAGGAATACATGAAAGAACCACCAGTATTGGTACCTCCACAGCTAAACAAGCCTTTTAAGTTGTACGTGGCGGCCGATGCTCAAACTATTGGATCGGCCCTCATACAAGAATTTGAGGGAAAGGAAAGGGTAGTTGCATACCTTAGCCGAAAGTTGCTTGATCCCGAAACGAGGTATTCGGCTACTGAGAAGCTTTGTTTATGTGTTTACTACTCCTGTACAAAATTTCGGCACTGCTTACTACATGCCGAATGCACTGTGTATTCAAAGTTTGATGTGATAAAACACATGTTGTCTATACCGATTTTGAACGGAAGGATTGGCAAATGGATTTTAGCTTTGTCTGAATTTGAGTTGAAGTTTGAATCGGCAAAAGCTGTTAAAGGACAGATTATTGCTGACTTCATTACTGAACATCGCGATTCATCAACTAATTTGCTTGAAATTACTCCTTGGGTATTATTCTTCGATGGATCTTCATGTGACAAAGGTGGTGGAGTAGGTATTTTATTAATTTCGCCAAGAGGAGAGGTATTTGAATTTGCTATTCCTATTCAACCTACTGTCACTAATAATCAAGCTGAGTATGAAGCGTTGCTCAGAGGACTTCAATACTTGAGAGAAGCAAAGGCCATTGCAGTTGAAATTTTTGGAGATTCAGAATTAGTCATAAGGCAACTGAATGGCGAGTATGAGTGCAGAAATGATGTCTTGAGGAATTACTATGAGGAATGCAAGCAAATCTTAAAGGAATTTCAGTCAGTAATTCTGCAGCATATTCCTAGGAGAGACAATGAAGAGGCAAACAGATTGGCTCAAAGTGCTTCGGGCTATAAAGAGCTTCAAGAAGTTTTTGCTAATAATGTATATGCTTTCGGGAGTGATCTGGCAGAAGATGATTGGAGAAAGGAAATTGTTGATTATCTGGAGAATCCATCCCGAAAGGTTTCTAGAAAACTAAGGTATAAAGCTTTAAAGTTTGTTCTTCTTGATGATAATGTATATTATAAATCCTTGGATGGGGTACTGTTACATTGTTTAAATCAAGAAGAAGCAAAAAGGCTGGTAAGTGAAGTACATGATGGGCTGTGTGGAGCACATCAATCGGCCTACCGAATGAAATGGGTTATTAGGAGAACTAGATATTATTGGCCCGCAATGCTAGAAGATTGTTTTGAATATTACAAAGGATGCCAAAATTGCCAGAGATTTGGAAACATTCAGAGAGTTCCAGCATCAGCTCTGAATCCTATCATCAAGCCATGGCCATTCAGAGGATGGGGAATAGACTTGATTGGCCAAATAAATCCTCCATCTAGCAAGGGGCATAAGTTCGTGCTTTTGGCAACTGATTATTTTACTAAGTGGGTTGAGGCGATTCCATTAAAGAAGGTGACATCAGAGTATATGGTTGAATTTGTTAAAGAACATATCATTTACAGATTTGGGATTCCTCAAACAATCACCACAGATCAAGGGACTCAATTTACGTCTTCAGAGTTCAGAGATTTTGCTGAAAGTATGGGCATCAGATTGATGAATTCTTCTCCTTATTATGCCCAAGCTAATGGTCAGGCAGAGGCTTCTAACAAGATTATGATTAAAATTATACAGAAGAAAATTGATCAAAAGCCAAGGAGGTGGCATTCGGTACTCAATGAGGCTTTATGGGCTTACCGAATGGCTCCTCATGGGGCTACAAAAACGTCTCCTTATGAACTAGTGTATGGACATCATGCTATTTTGCCATGGGAAATACAATTAGACTCAAGGAGAATAAAGTTGCAAAAGGATTTAAGTTCTAAAGATTATAAAGATTTAATGATGGACGAATTAGAAGATTTGCATATGATTCGTCTCAGGGCCTTGGAAAATGTTGAAAAAAATAAAATGCGAGTTGCTAAATATTACAACAAGAAGGTGAAAATCAAGCAATTTGCAGAAGGAGATTTGGTTTGGAAAGCAATATTGCCGATTGGGACTAAATACAGTGCATTCGGTAAGTGGTCTCCAAACTGGGAAGGCCCTTTCAGAGTGATCAGATGCGTGCCTGGAAATGCATATATCCTGAAAACTTTGCTAGGAGAGGAGTTTACTGCTGCCATCAATGGGAGATACTTGAAGAAATATTATCCCAGTATTGAAATCGATCGGTGATTGATATATTAAATTGCCGAACAGCCGATATTCGGGAAGAAATCGTCTTTAGAAGGAAATTGACAGAGACATTGGAGGAAAAGAAAAATGGCCAGTACTGAATGTATTGCCCTTAGTACAAAATATATTGCATCAGGAGTTCATACAAGATCACAAAAGATAAGTTTTATTGCCGAATCCCTAGTACAAACTATTGGAAGAGCCTGTTCAAGACAGACTGGGGATGAATGGAATCGGCAATAGCAGCACCATGGCCGTCGAGACGATCAATGGAGGCGTCAATGTCATCGATGTCTTCCGGGTTGCTGTTGGCGAAACCAACCGGCATCCTGGAATAGTCAGTGCCGGTGTGTGTCGACATGGCAACGAGACCCACAGCGACGCCTAGGCGAACGCCATGGAGAGCCACCTCGTCGACGCGGCCTGCCACCGCGCCAAGGCGTGCCTCGGGTGTGTCCCCTTGGGCGCTCACCTTGTCCGCCAGCTCCTCCACCAGTGCCTTCAGTCGATCAAGTTCAGCATCACGCGCTGCAAGGTTACAAGGGGATAACAGATTAATATCATTTGGAGGACGAGATTGAGATTGAGCAGATTGCAGGACTCACCATCAATGACTTCGAGCAGCTGCTTGCGCTCGTGCTGCCATTCAAGGTCAGCAATCCCGGCTTGCTTGGAGATAACCTCCAACTCGCGGCGAGTATCGTCACGCTCCGCTTTGAATCGGCGGGCATCGCCGTCCGTGTAGCGGTAGTCGTCCGATTCGAGAGATCGATTGGACGAACTCGAAGAGCTAGACGCCGCGGGAGCAGCGGCTGGAGCCGCAACTGGCGCACCAGCACCGGCAATCCATTGGATTACCCTGAAAGAACAAAGAGATTCGTCAAGAAAGAGAAAGGAAATCTCGAGAAGAATGGAGAGAAGTAAGCAGCCAATCACCTGCGGCGAGCGCCGGCGCGGCTTCCTTCGGCCTCATCGGCGGCCGAGCGCCTCCTGTTGTTGTCGGCCATTGGAAGTTCCTCGGAGTTACTGTGGATGGGGAAAAGAATGACTTGGGCCGGCAAGAACTTGGAAGACGAAGAACTCGGTAAAAACTGTGGGCTACCTGGGTGTTTGTTTATAGAACCCGCAGAGGAGATCGTGGTCGGAGATCGTGGCGCGCATCCCAAAATTTCGGAAGGTGGAAAGCCCCACGAACCGAGCAGTTGCCGTGTCGTTTGGGATTCATGCCGAATCGGGTTCGGTTCTACTGAATTGGATTCGGCTGTGTTGTGTTAGGTCGTTTTTCGGGTCTGACGATGTTACGACTAAGCTTTGCCGAATGTGTTGTTCACAATAAAGCGAGGAAGAAAGCAAAGATTGGTGAAACTACAAAGTTGGTAAGACATTCGGCTAATTAAATGTTCGATACAACTACACACCCAAGTACTTGGAGATTACATCTTTAGCATCAGATATCATTCTATTAATGGTCTCCAAAAGATTTTTGTCAGCTTCTTGGGTTTTAGCCAGAGCAGCAAGCTTTGCCTTGAGTTGTTTTTCTTCGTTCAGAGCTGCTGAAGCTTCCTTTCGCATCTTCTCTGTTAATTTGGGAAGCTCAACTATCTTCTTCTCATCAGCTTCAATTTCGGCCGATAGATCTCTCAATTCGGCTTCAAGTGCAGCTTTTCTGACCTTCTTCATTTCAAGTTCAGATTCCAATTTGGTCAGTAATTCCTTGCTGTTCTGAGCTTGAGTATGCAGGTCTTTTACAGATTGCTTGGCCAAAGTTCTCCTTTGCTCCAAGGCTGGTTGAGCAGATTGATTCTTCAGAGCTTGCTTCACTGCGATAAAATGATCATCCAATCTGGAAATTGGATCTAAAGAAGTCTTGATATCGGCAGGAAGATCTTGATCAAATGATTCAAGCAAGTCTCTTAAAAGATCAGCATTGGTAACTTGATCTCGAGTGTCCTTATGCAGAAAAGAGAGGATTTCCTTCAGTTTTGCTTGGTTCTCCTCTGATAAAGCTTGACCAGAAGAAGTTTCTTCTCCTTGTTCGGCAACTAGATCATCCACAGCAAATGAATAGCTGGATGAAGAAGTGGTTTTCTCCTGAAAGAAGATTCTGCCGAATTATTGATGATCCATTGAATAAAGAACTGGGAAGACTGGGTAATTATCTCTACCTCATTCCTGATCTCTTGGATGGAGAGAGAGGGCAACTCAAGCTCAGGCAAAGATTCTTGTGTGACATGCTGAGGAGAGCTTGGAAGATCTTTTGGTGGGGAAGAGGCTTCTGGCTGAGGAACATCAGGTGAAGCTGAAGCTGGTTCTTGATGAAAAGAAGAGTTCTCCAAGATTGGGTCCATTGAGATTTGCTCTGAGACTAAAAAAGAATCAATGCCGATGGAAAGGAACTTTAAAGACTAAATAGTGAGAAATTTTACCAATCCCTGAAGCATCGGCAGGTTCTGTGCTAATGGCCAATTGTTGTGATTTGGCCTGAAATCATAAAGGAGTAGAAGTGAGCAGAATGAAATTAGCATTTTACTCGAGGAAGGAGATATCTGACCTGAGCAATTCTTTTACTGCTTGTTCTTTTCTTTTTTATAGCCAAAGGGGCAGTTAGAGAAGATGTTTTCCTCTTGGCAGCAGGTGGTGCAGCAAGAATTGGATCCAGACTGGCAGGCCTGGACATTATTTGAGCCAAAGAAGGAGAGTGATGCCCCAGAATAGATATTGGGCCTGCAGTGTTATATGCAATTGCTCTGGCCAGAGGGGCAGGGACTATGTCCTGCAGGATAACAGAGTTAAAAGTCGATGAAAGAGGATGTTATTGGAAAAACAGATGGATTATAAGCATATTTACCTCTGAATTCGGCTGATAGTCAGGCATCAAATCAAGGCAGAGAGGGTGAACTGGCACATTGAAGATATGATCATGGAGTTCTTGCCACCAAAGAATAAAAGAAGGATGAGCAAGTGCTGTTGGCACAAAAGGTTCGATCTGGTAGATGGCTGCACAACACTTGTAGTCAAAAATTCTTCTTGTATCTGTGGAGTCTTTGATGATCTGCCTAGGCTTGAGGAATTCATGGAGAAATAATCTTGGGGGCACTTGCCCGCATCCTAATTGCCTGGCTACTGTATTCGGCTGGTAATATTCATATGAACTTTGAACCAGCCTTCCTCCACAAAATTCGGTTGGTAAGATGCAAGGCCGAATGAAAGTGTTAAAAATTGTTGTGGACTCTGCATCTATGCATCCAGTCTCGAAGCTGAATTCACAAGGGAAAGTGAGATTGTCATTGTCCATGTATGGGAACCAGAGGGGATTGGCAAAGCCTTTGAAGAAAAGTTCAAACAGTTCTCCAATGCTCTTATTGATAGCAATAGTGGAGGCTGCTTCCCCATAGGTTTGACAGCCTTTGGTGCTCTGGGCTTCTGCTTCCTGGTAATTGACCGAGGGGAAATGTCGGCTATTGAGGTCAATGGAGACAATTTGGTGCATGTACAATTGCAGACACATCTGGACGAACCACCAGGGACTGTTAACGCAGGAAATTTTCTTGTTGGTATGCATCTGATAAATGGTTTGATGGAGCATGTGATAGACACTTCCCAAGAGATATTTCCCGAAAGGGATAAGTGTGCCTGCAGCCAGGTCTTCGGCCATTACTATGTGATTCAGAGTTGGCTCATTGGCTTTACCACAGAAAACAAATCTGCACAACCACATATTCAGAAAGGCCCTGTATTCAACGTCAGTCAGAGGACCATCATGCATGTAAGTCTGGATGTATTTCTTATAACCGACTCCAGTCTTCACCCCTGTCTGTTTGGAAGAACCTTTGTACCTGTATGGGTGTGTAATCCCTGTGATGTTCAGGCCGGTTATCATGTAGACATCGGCCAGGGTTGGAGTCATTGGTCCGTGTCCAAAGAGAAAAGCATTCATGCCATTAGACCAGAAGTGACAAGCTGCAATCAGGAGATTTTCATTCTTGGGTGTTTCGGCTAGAGATAGCTCCAAGCAGTGAGAAATACGAAGACTGTCCCAATTCTGTGTCTGAGGACTTTTATCTTCAAGAACCCTTTTGTACCAGTTTCTCCAGCCAGCGATTGAGGGCAGAGGCCAGTTCTTGAATGCATCTTGCCATTCGTGAGGTCTCATCAGAGAAGTTTTGAAAGGAATCCTCTGAGACTCAGCCGCAATAATTTCGGAGGGATCTGGATTCCCTGAAGGGCCGAGGAAGAAAGATGCGGATTGTTCTTCAGTGGGAGTCAAGATTTCGGTGGTCAGAGCCTATCAAGGGCAGAGGAAGAGCAAATCGGAGGTTCAAAGTGCAGCTCGAAAGGAGTAATGCCGAATGTGATTGAGGGAAACAAAACTTACTTGAAGAATTTGATCCTGGTTCGCCATTTGAAGATTGGAGCTTGAGAGATTCGACGAACTAGGGTTTTGAGTTTGGAAACGCACTCTGAGGATTTGGAAGCGGAAAACGGATATCAAAGCGGATTCAGCCTGGAGATGTTGGAGATTCCTGGTCAATTCCGAGATAAAAGCATCTTTTATCCCGAAATTGAAGGGGCATGTGTTAACACCAAAATTTAGCACCAGGAAGAGGCTGACGTGTGGGCCGGATTTGATGGAAAGATACCATTCGGCTAAGGGGCTTTCTCTGAAGTATTCGGCAATAACGCTCTGCGGTCGGGAACGCGTCGTCGTTCGGCAGAGGCATGGTTCCGCAGGTAAAAGCGGTAGCATTCGGGAAAGCGTGATGACGTGGAAAAACATAAGGAAAAGGCCGGTTCGAACAAGGAACGCAATATGGGCACGAAGATTCGTCATTTATTTTTAGAAACAAGTATTGTAGTCGTGTCCGACTAGGAGTTGTATCAAGACCTGGGTATAAATATAAACCCATGGCAATTGTAGATGGAATCGAATCCAATCAATCATACAACAAACCGGCCCCGTGCCAACATCGAGTCCTTTAGTCGAGTCGTCGAGTTCTTCGAGAGGAGTCATCGATCCGTCGACCTCCGTAAGTACCGGCAACCTTGTATCATGCTTAGTATCATGCGGTGGATTTAAGCTTTGATGCAGGTAGTCTTGTTACCATGCTTAGTATCATCCGGTGGATTTAAGTTGTGGTCTTAAGAAGGTTCCTCTGTTAGGTCATGAGCCATGCGGTGGGCTAAGATCTAGTATGGACCAAGTTATCGGCTCTGTTAGATTTCGGCAAGATCTAACAGATTCATTAAGTTACCCCGTGTTGCTTTGTTTTTACTCCGTGCTTAATTCATGCAACACTCCTTTGCCCAATCTAGGTCGGCTAGAATCGGCTCTACTTCACGATGCGATGACTTTTTCCCTCATAGCCGAGTCCGAAACCGATCTAGGTTGCCACGTGTCGCGGGTTCGAACTTGTTGGTATCGTGTAGATCTTGACAGAACCGGGTATCATGCGGTAGATGCAGGTTTTTGGGTCGTCTTAGAGCTAATCATCCGGTGGATTAGAATTCGATTTGACCTGACAGATTTATCTTTATCGATTAAGTTTGTTACTTCGCCGCGGACCCCGATTCGGCTAAGCAGCCGCATTCGGCAGTGCTCTCACGAGTGAACGTGTTCGTGGATTTGCATTGGGCAATGAATGCTTTTAGCCTTTCACGATTAGATTGTATCATGCGGTGGATTGATCTAATCTGATTGGTGGTGTGGTCTTGAACAAGTCGTATCATGCGGTGGATTAACTTGTTCGTTATCATGCTTGACGGGTGCTGCTTTCGGCCTATGCATTCTTGTTTACTGCGGATTTATGGTCATGCTTTCGCCCTTTTATTTATCTACCATGCTTTGTTTCTCGTTAATCGGCTATGAGCATGCGTTACAATGTTCATTCGGCTGAAAGCCGATCTTTCGTCATGCTTACGTCACGCATTCGGCAGTGCGCTCTCTGCGTGCCTTGCCGATTGCCGAATGAGGTTTTAACTGCCGACAGATAGCTTCTCTGTAGCTATGTGTCGTTCGAAACTGGCTCCGTAGCCGCAAATATGGAACTGACTAGTATTGCCCGGTACGTTCCAGGTGTTATCTAAATATCTTTCATTCCTTTGTCAGTTTCAGGAAAATTGACTGGCACGCTTCCGGATTCAAAAGCCCGGGCCACGTGTGAAGCCAGCTAATTCGGCTTGCTGTGTGCTTGGCGTGAGGTGCGGATTTCACGTCAACAAATATACTTGCCCTGAGCAATATAACAGAGACTGAGGGAGAGACAAAGAGAGGGGCAAGATGTATATGCCCCATTTATAGATTCAACCAGTTCTATATATTAGAGCCAATAGAACATGAGGCATCAAATCTTTGCGGAACATGTCTATAGAACCAACGGTGGTTCTATACATTGGAGCCCTTATCAACGCCAACAACATGGGCATGCCAAAACGTACAAATGTTCTCAAGCATCGAGTTCCACCCACAGTGCGTTTGGAGTTCACCAACAGCCTCGTGTCACAGTCTTTGGCTTGGTCATTGTCTCTGATCACCAGCAAGAACTCGTAGCTGTTGTTTACCAAACCCCACATGAACTCCCATTTGTTAGCTCGTCAGCATAGCTATGCTCCCGAAGTTGGTGTAAACCATGGAGTGAGGACGCTTGCTTTGGAGTCAAGCTAGGCAGTCATAGTCCTCTTTGTTGCGGTTGGCGTGTCGAGCGGGCCTCCTGCAATGACTTGCTCAGCCAACAGCGGACACGGGCATCTGGATGTTATCCATGAGGCCAAGGACGTGGCAGAGCTCAGCGTCATCGAGGTCCGCCGTGCAGATGAAGCTTATGAAGTCGTGCACATATATCCAGTGGCATCCCAGGCACCTAGTCGATGCTCTTGAGGTACCCACTTTTTAGCTAATCTGCATCTGCATAGGAAATTGATTACACCACTATACACCGACTCATCATTAACGGAGATGTCTGTATTCTATGAAATGGAATCTTGCCTATGAGTGGACCGAAGCCCTTGTCGATGAGTTGTTGGCATTGCGGGGACGCCATGAGACCATAGGCCCTCGGCGTCCAAAAGTCCATGGTCTTGACGCACACCTCTACGGCGGCGCGCATGATATGCTCGATGCCAGAGATTACGCACCTACTGCCAGGGGTCGTCGCCTTTGCCAGACCGAGGTGACAAGCCGTTCGGGATAGAGGCGAAGGCGAATCCCGGGGCACCGACTACCACGTACTGTAGCACCCCGTCAGCAGAGGAGGCGGCGGCGCTTAAGATCGATGTGGACGAAGGTTACGCGGATGCCACCCCAGATGTGGAGGAGCTTGGCGAGCTACAGTGCTGCCGCGACGTGTCCCTGCGCTGGGAATGGGAAGAACACTGTGTGGGTCAATTCAAACTTCGTCATTGTTTAGTTCTCAAATTTGAAAGCCAAACTTTTTTTGGGTGCGTGCGTCACTGTAGCATTTCGTTTATATGTGTGACAAATTATCCAAAAATTGATTAATTAGGCTCAAAATGTTCGTCTCGTAGAGTACAACAAAACTATGAAATTAGTTTTTGATTTCAAATATATTTAGTACTCTCTGCATGCTATGACATTTGATGTGATGAAAATCTTCTTTTTGTACAGTGAATTTTGGGGGTAAAATTTGGGATCTAAACAAGGCCTTCGTTGGAATGCATTCTTGAAAATCATGAAATGGAAATACCCCTGAGAATGGCCTAACTCTTCGGCTAGCTCACAGGAATGCTACTTATTATTTTTCTTACATGAAAGAGATAAGACGATGAGAGAAAATGTATTGTCGCTTGTTCAAGAGCTAGCTCGATCATATAGAGAAAAGGCAGGCTCCCTGCTTTATTGATGACAGATAGGTTGTACAACCTAAGATACTTTGAACAATGTGTCATAAGATAAACTATTAGAAATGTAATCTTTTGTGTGAAGCTTAGAGCTAGTGTACCAGCTCAACTATTAGAGACAGTCTTAGGCCACTCTCAGTAGGTTTTATAGCATTAAATTTTATGTCATATCAGTGAATTTGCTGACATACTAGGGTTATTTAAGCAGAGAGTTTTATAGAATGGGATAAGAGTTTTATCCATACGAAACACATCATGTTCAGCTATAAGCTTCTAGTTTGGTAACTGCGCCATAAAACGTTAGATGGAGATGTGCGGCTGACAGCTAACTACGTCAGCGGTGGGGATTTATATTGATTGCAGTGGTACTAGTGGTTTGACCTACTATCTATACAACATATATAAATGTACCCTACTAACTATTTCTCTCAACATACAAGCTAGCCACATCATCCAGAAACCCATTATATCAAATGACATGTCATCATCCACTAGGACCATCGATCTTCTATAGCCAATAACATCCATGATCTTTGCCAGTACAATTCTATAAAATTCGCACAAAAGATGTCATTCACCGATCTTCTACGATCAATAGTATCCATGGTCTTTGCGAGTATAATGCTACAAAATTCGTACAATAGAAATATATAGATGATCAATCATTTAAGAGTCGTTCTCTCTCAATAAAATGAACATGTTTTTATTTATAATGGCGTTCACAAAAGAATGTTGACATGCAATCACCTTAGTATTTCTACTTTCAAATTCCATCTTAAATCATGTATAAGAAATATTGCTATGCAATCACTTTAGTGTTTTTATTTTAAATTTTTTCTTTAAATATTGTTTAAGAAATTCCCGCATCGCGGGGTATCACCTAGTAACCTAGATGCATCCCACTAAAAATCATTAACTTCATGCATCCCACTAAAAATCATTAACTTCATTTCTCTTAACATGCAAGCTATCAACATCACATCACGTCATCATCCACGAATATCTATTTATACAACCTATATAGATGCACCCCACTAACTATGTCTCTCAAAATGCAAGCTAGCCACATCATCCAACCCATTATATCAAATGGCATGTCACCATCCATTAGGACCATCTATTTGTGTCATGCACCGATCTTCTATGACCAATAGCATCCATGGTCTTTGACAGTACAATTCTATAAAATTCACACAGAAGATGTCATCCATCGATCTTCTACGATCAATAACATCCATGGTCTTTACGAGTATAATGCTACAAAATTCGTAGAATAGAAATACATAGATGATAAATCATTTATGAGTCGTTCTCTCTCAATAAAATGAATATATTTTTATTTATAATGTCGTTTGTAAAAAAAATATTGACATGCAATCATCTTAGTGTTTCTACTTTCAAATTTCAGCTCAAATCATGTATAAGAAATATTGCTATGCAATCGCCTTAGTGTTTCTATTTTAAATTTTTTCTTTAAATATTGTTTAAGAAATTTCCGTGGCATCGCGCGGGATATCACCTTGTAATTGCAAAGAACTGCCACCCAACTCTTCAATTTCCGGTCTCTACACTCTACTTGTCACAGCACTTTTCACGGCGTTCGTCCGTTCCATTGCAAGGCAGATGCTCAAAAACAGGCGCATCAGCTTATGATTCTTTTTGTTTTAAGAGACGACTTAACTGAGCTAAACTGACTTCACTGGAGCTATCTCATTCGAATTAAACCAAAAAAGCTGTAATTAGTAAAACGGAAGGTCAAAATTAAATTTTAATATCACTGTTATATTTTTTTAGAATACGGAGTATTTTCTTAATGACTTGTGGACCAAATGTTTTATATTCAGGAGAAAAAAATTTGGGTTTAAGTTTCCGCTAAAATTTAGACTTAGTTTTAAAAAGAAAAACGTTATGACTTCAACTGAAATAAAATGTTACATATACTTGTAACAAATAATACTACAAAACTAGTGGAACAAAACAAGGATTTGTACATCCAGCCTGTTTGAAAAGAATTTTTTAGCTTAAATAAATTATAGGGCTATTGCGTTTTTGTACATCCAGGCTTTAGGCGAGTTTAACTATTTGATTGCTCCAATTTATAGACTAAATCAGATTTGGAACAAAAATAAACTTACCGAGATCGAATGTACTACCTCTGTTCTAAATTACTATTCGTTATTGACTTTTTCGTTTAACGTTTGACCATTCGTCTTATTCAAAAAAATTTACAAGTATCATTTATTTTGTATGTGACTTGTTTTATCATCGTATATACTTCAAGTATAATTTATTGGTTTGTATATTTAAATAAAATTTTTAAATAAGACGAATGGTCAAATATCATAGAAAAAAGTCAACAACGAATAAAAATTTGGAACATTGTTCTGTAAGCGCCTGAACAAGGAAATAATGCCGGGCAGTTGCACGCGCATGTCAGGTGGCGTTTAAACCTCATGGGTCGCAAAGATTTTTGCACAAGTGACACAAACCTGCTCAAACATAATCTAAGCCCTCGTTTAGTTTCTAAATTTGGGGTGGAATTTGGCCCCTTGTAGTGCGTGCGTCACTGTAGCATTTCGTTTGTATGTATGAAAAAATTTCTAAAAATTGATTAATTATGCTCAAAATGTTCGTCTCGTAGAGTACAACAAAACTGTGCAATTAGTTTTTTATTCCATCTATATTTAGCACTCCATGCATGTCATGACATTTTGATGTGATGGGAATCTTCTTTTTGCATAGTGAACTTTGGGGGTAGAATTTGGGATCTAAGGGCAGGTACATTAGTGTCGTCTAATAGGCGGTCTCATGCATTGACGACTTATTAGGCAACCTATACAATAGGTTGTTGTTTTAGTTGTCTCATAGCAATCCAAAATCCCTTAATTTATGAAAAAATAAAGAAATATTATTGGTTGCATGGCAACAAAACTCGTATAATGGTGAGGGAGTTGTCTCATAGTCCTAAATTTTAGCTCATGAGGTGGTTGTTTCGCGAAGCAACGACCTCGTTCTCTCACCTTGCTCTCTCTCCTCCACATCAGCAAAAATCCTACGTGTCACTGCATGAGACGACCTATGAGACCGCTGATGTGTAGCAATGTACCTGCCCTAAACAAGGCCTAAGGTGTGGCCCGCTGCAAGAGACGATACAAGTTGGCAGTAATTTCATGTAATTATTGCACTGAACGAAGCTGGAGAAGGCAACATATAACCCATCTATTACAACTAAAAATCACAATGTCTTTCTTGAACGCTAAGGGTCTGTTTGATAGAGACCCACCTGATTTTGATTCTCTATAAGAGTTGATTTTCTGAGAGAAGTGGTTCTATGGCTGAAAGCGATTCTTTTTTATTTTCTATTATAAACTATCAAAATTAGGATGGAAAATCACTTCACCGAATCAGAAGAAACTACTTTTTCCAGCTCTCAGCCTCTTAGTTCATTTAAGAGAATCACTTCACAGAATCAGTAGAGAATCACTTCTCCATGAAAAACTGTTCGATGGAGCTCCTTCTGAATTCACCGAAGAATCAGCTCTGAGAGCCTCTGCCAAACGGGGCCTAAATCAATCTAACCAATCTCCCGTGGCCCAGACCCCCTTTCTCTCCGGGCTTGCTCGTCCTGCCGCCTGCGTCGCGCTATCAGCCCATCACACCATTGTCCGCCTACATCTCATTTCAAGCCCGCGCGACAGCTGCAGCTTGCAGCAGAAACCAGGAGGGTATTTCCTGCGAATTGGCTTGTAGTCCAATGGTAGGACGGTCCAGTAGGACACTACCCACCAGGGTTCAAATTCTGGTGCTCGCACCTTTTTCTGGAATTTTTCCAGAATTTACCGGTGCTATGCATTAAGTGGTAAGCGGCGTTTCCGTCGACAACGAGGCGGCAATGGTGACTTCGGGAATCTCCAGATCTGCCGGGTGCTCGGTCCTTTGGAGGTGCTCATAGGGGTAGGGTTTGCGTACGTGTATTCATAGGAATGAGTATGCGTGCGTGTGTGAGCGTCTGCATTGTACTGTGTGATTCTAAAAAAAAAGAGGGTATTTCCTTACTCCCATTCGGTTTTCTAAAACACGATTTCTTTTGCCATCCTTTTGTACCTAACTCCGTTGTTCTAAGTTTACTACGAAGATTAGCGCGCTAACGCTGCGCCCGTATAAGTTATGTTTATAACCGGTTGTTGGTACTATAGTGGCTGATTCTCCATTTTGTATTTGTTGAAGTCAATTGCCGATTACTAAACGTAAAAAAAATGGTGAAAGCATATGTAGAACAGGCACAAATATACACAGAAAGAAGCTCACAGAAATAGCTATCCGGCCATGACATATCGAGCAGCTAGGTACAGGAGACGATGTCGCCGGGCAGTTAGAGGAGTAGCCATCGAGTTGAGTCAAATTTATTTGTATAACTATTTGGTCGTAGCTCGTAAAGGCTATCTGAACATAGGATAGAAACAACATTTAGGATACATATGGTGCTAAGCGAACAGATCAGAATTTCATGTTTACGTGCCTTTCATAAATAGTGTAGGTAATGTGAGCTGAAATTGACAATATGCACACACGGAGATAAAAGTAAGCCACTTAAACACCATGGCAGCATGAATCAACAACATCTGGTACAAACAGAGAACATCAGAATGGAAGAATGTACGTATGTCATGACAGTTGTAAGCAGATTTTAGGTAGATGTTAATAGACGTTTGGGTTGTTCTATTATATTATATATGTGATGTATTGTTATACTTGCCGCACGCCACTACAAATAATGAGATAGGCCGAATTCATCCCTATCGATCTATCACCATCAGAATCTTGGTATTTGTTGACGATCATACATATTTTTTTTGGCAGAATAACAATGAATTGATTGTGAAGTGCCAAAACACAACATGTAAATATATGTTGGTCCAAAAATATTTCCAACTAATGAAACTATAATTTCTGAAAGTAGGGGGCACCCAAATCACTTAGTCAAAATTCATTGTATGTAGCAGCATACAGTCAGAGGAACATCTTTCATCTATGGGAGAAGATAAAAAACAGGGAAACAGCTTAGACATATGCAGAGTTAGTCAGAGAAAATTTGCAAAGGTAGTAAGATTTTGTTGTTGTTTAATGCTGAAATAAGAGATCAGAAGATGATATACAACCGATGTTAACTATTGAAATGTGAGCAGGCACATGAAGTTAGTGGTTAGAGAAGAAAACTGATGTGAGAAAAACCGTTGTAGCAGTAGCTATTAAGAGACGGATAACAACAATGATTATTAGAATCATGCAATGGTTCCTATGAATATAATAAAAAACAATGTAATCTATAATATTTTATTATAACTATTGGCAGGCCCTGAGCCATTTAAATTATCATGTAGAGTGATGCAGTTATCTTAGAAGAGTAAATTGAGTGGTCTTTACGCATGTGAAGCTCTTGTAGCTGTTTTGTTCCTATGTAACATATTACAATTCTTGGCAGACGAAGCAAATTGTATATACAGCTAAATTGAATGTTCCTACAAATGCAAACAACCAGCTCATGATGGTATGAACTCGAAATAAGTTAATCAGACGCTCTCTTTTTTTTTTGCTTTATGTGGCAATGTGAAAGATAAATGTGTGGTGAGATTTGGAAATTGCATGTATCACTACCAGAATGCTTCACATCCGCCCGCCTCCTCCGCCTCGGCCATTTTTGGACCCGGTGCTGATGGGGCTTCAGCACCGGGTCCAACGGCTAGGAGCGGGGGCGGCGCGAAGATGTGTCAGGGCGGACACATTAGCATCGGGTCGTGGCAAGACCCGGTGCTAATGCGCCCCCTTTAGCACCGGGTGCAGCCAGCAACCGGTGCTAATGTGCCGAGTCCATTTCGCACCGGTTGCTGGTTGCACCCGGTGCTAAAGGGTGCACATTAGCACCGGACCCGGTGCTAATGTCTTTTGTATATAGCACCTTCCTCCTCCCCCGGCCGAGCCAGCTGAACACTTAGACGTTGTGTTCATGCTGCTCGGCCGTGGGAGGGGAGATGCTGCCCAAATTTTTTTCAAAATTTGTGAAGATTCTACTCATCTAAGGAGCACTACAAGGTACACTCTTTCATTCTCTAATGTTTTATTTAGCTTGTAATCCTTCTATGATTTAGAAATAGAGGAAAATAATTTATGTGCATACTATGTTTGCGATTACATGTGGAATTGGGGACATAAAAAGCTTACACAACACGATATTATGGTACGTAATAATAAACACATTTCCATTATTATTAAGTGCACAATTATTGTCTCCAACTCGGCGGATTAAATATCTTTCAATTATTTGTAAATTATAGATGTTGAGCCTGAAGGAAGAGGCTCTAGAGGTAGAAAGAATTGACGCAATTGCAGAACAACTCGTCGGATGGATCTGGGACGAGGTCGTCAATCCCCGAGGAGAATTCCACTCGCCAGTACTGGAGGACGTGCCGGACAGTTCAACAAGTCGTCAATCTTAATTAAGTAGAAAATACAGTTTAAATATATATAACTCGAGTTGACATGCATGAATATCTACTTTTGTAATATATATGTCTTCTATTTTGATGAAATGTCAGCTAATATGAATATAGAGTCGGCCGAATACGCATTAGAATACACGTATTAGAATATATACGTATATACACGTATATAGACGTGCATGCATGGCTACTAAAAAAAGCAAAAAAAAAAGAAATCCGGGGCCTTTAGCACCGGTTGCAGACAGCAACCGGTGCTAAAGGCAGGCCCTTTAGCACCGGGTTGTGTCTGGAACCGGTGCTAAAGGCCCTGCTAAAGGCGCTGCGGGGCAGGCCCTTTAGCACCGGGTCGTGGCTGCACCCAGTGCTAAAGGGACCTTTAGCACCGGTTATTCAACCCGGTGCTAAAGGGGTACCCCTTTAGCCTCGGATTAGTTGCACCGGGTGGGAAACCCGGTGCTAAAAGGCTTTCCCACCCGGTGCAGATGTTGATCATTCCGGTAGTGTATTGTTCAGCACATGGCTCATGTAAACAATTTAACTCGGGAAAAGGCAATGTAAATGAAAACAGATGCAACGGACAGATAGGCACAGGCACTCACCCTCAATCGTGAAGCTTGCGATTTATCTGCCGCTTTCCTCCGTCTCTGTCTTGTTCCCCTGCACAACCCGGTGCTGACGAAGCCTCGTAGAACATCCAGGTGATGCCGGAATTCGGCATGACCTTCAGGCTGCTCGCGCCCCATCCGCGGTACAGTCCGAGGAGGCCCTCATGCCGGACAACCTCTGACAGGGCAGCTATCATGTTGGGTGTGCACTTCCCCTGCAGGGCGCCGGCCATGAGCCGCTTCCTTGCTGCTTCTAGCGGGAAGCTGATAGTGGTTGCAATGAGACCTGTGGATCCAGATTAGAACCGCAGACAGAACATGGGAAAGCATTACTGTGGGCAAGGATGATAAGACCTTCAAGGTTCAAGCAGGGGCATGGGGCGGCTGCCGCAGTTGGGTTGTGAAATTTAGGTGGGGTGAGGAACTGAGGATGGAGCGGAAAAGCAGCCGCGAGAACGCGAGGAAGAGGAAGCATCGAGGATGGAGCATGGCTTGATTTCTTTAGGAGACACCAACGAAGCTCTTGGATGATGCCGCTAATTTCTCACGGCGAGAACCGTATTTTTTACCGTGTAATGGTGGGCCCCTCATAGGTGGCCGAGGACGGCGGAAACATAGTCTGGGCGAGCGCATCGACGACGCGCTTGCTGGGCCCATGGCTGGGACACCACCTCCACGCGGTGAGCATGCGTCGGCAGGTAGCGCTGGACGGTACGATTGGCGCCAGACGCCACGCGGCGACGAAGGACACCACGAGCGCCGGATTCGTCGGGACTTCTTCGGGGAGAAGAATCTACATATATATTTGTATAATCGTTGATCTATAATAAGAAACAAAAAATGCATCCATACAGTCTTAGTACAAACGAAAGTTACCTCTTGTCTTGTTTTGAATAAATCTCATGGCCGAGTTTTAACGTGTTAGAAATTTAGGCATCATTCGATATATTTTAATTTCAGAAATTAGCAACAAATTCACGACAACAGTGAGTGATTCAATGCTAACATAGTATGTCCGAGTGTCCAAGTTAAATCTCCTAAATAATATGAACAACATGAGAAACCGAAGCCAGAACAAAACCAGGTTTAGGGTGTACCCCGAGGCGGGACCAGTACAGGAGGCACCGGGTGCGCCGTTACCAGCTAGAGGAGGTGTAGACATCCTCAACTGGCCTGCTTGAAGTAGTCGATCTAATTTGGTGTAGTGGCGAATCATTGCAGTGAAGTCCCTCGGACGGCCAACGGGATGTAGTCGTTCGCGTGAGGGAGACGGCCACCAGGAAGTAGTCGTTCAAGGCCACGGGACGTAGTCGTTCGTGTGAGGGAGATGGACACCAGGAAGTAGCGAGCAGACGCGTACGAGTACGCTCCCCAAAAACCTTATCGCACGTCTATCCCGAGCAGGATCACAGGGCAGGGAGGTTCGGAGGCAACTGCTCACGCAAGCAGAGCGCGTGCAAAGCTTGCGTCGGGAATGCAAGAGAGCAGCAAAAATAGGGAGAAGAGAGAGGTCTCCTGAAAGCTTACGTCGGGAATGCAAGAGAGCAGCAAAAATAGGGAGAAGAAAGAGGTCTCCTGAAAGAAGTACCAAAGAGAGAGTGTGCACTTGTGGGTTTGCCTGGGAGAGACACCTCCTTTTATAGTCGCACAGGGTAGGAGAGAGAGGATGAACCTGGACACTCTTGACCAGCCATAATGACATCAAATCGACAGTTACTCTCAGCCATCAAATCGGCAGTTACCGGTAACGGTTAAGACTCAATCAATGTCATTTGTGGCAAAAGGTTCATCACACAGCACACGCCGAGCGGCTCGCCACGTCCACGGCTCGGCGAGGCGAGCGAGCGCGCGGCACGTCCTTTTCCTTTTACCAGCTTCTCAACAGTTGATCCACCATTTAAGTTGGTTAGGATTCCCGTTGACTCTCCATCCGGGATTTAACTCCCTAGCATTTAGCAGATCTTTAATACTTTGATTAATTGAGGCTTAAATGGGACAATGCCCAGTTAATCTAAGGTACCGTCGGGGTCTGGAAGGGGCAGAAATTCTGCTTCTTGGTTCTTGATTTACTAATTTCTTCTACGGAGTAGTTGTGAGTCGTGGTTGTAGCCTGGCAGTGTTGTGCTGTACTCCTCTACAGATGCTATTAATCAATACCTCTTAATCCATTATTGCTCGGGGGGGGGGGGGGGGGGGGGGTTCATAGCTCATCAAAAATCAGAGGTTAGATTGTTACATTAATTATGACTTACTGCATATGTTGAAGCTATAGTCATAGTTCATCAAAAGGTGGCATGTAATAGTGGCATTAGTGATGACCTTGCCCCAATACTTGATGAATTTTCCAAAACAGTATTTCTAATTACCTAAAATCTACGGTTTGTTGGGATAGAGTCAGAGAAACTGTTGTCTACTGTCACAAAACTCTGAACATTTTTTATCACAGATGTCAATTCATACTTGAACAGATAAAGGACAATGTTGAATAAACTCGTATATCCTTGTATGCAGTACTCCAACTTACACAAATCTTACAACAATGCGGAACTTCTCGTCTATGATCTATCCCTACAATATCTTCCAGGTTCCAACAGTATCCAAACGTGATTATTTGCCAATTTACAGGAAAGCTAGCAGAGCTGAGAAGGTTTCCGATTGCACTGATAGCAGAGCTCAGAAGGGTTCTGATTGTAGTATCACCATCACAGAAGATGGTCATGTTTCCTTGGTAATAATGTGCATTCCTCAAACTCCCCTGAGTTTAATCTGCGAGTGCTTTGATGCTATCAACTATCATGTTTCCTTTTCCAAGTTTCTCAAAACCTCAACGAAGTCCTGCAGTATTGGTGCCGTCTCCAGCCTGTACTTGCCTTCATCCCCAAGAATGGCATGGTGAATCAGGCCAGCCGCAGTTTGAATGCCCCTGGAGGTGACATAACCTGCTCCATGCTTGGTGATGACTTCCATCAGAACAACAACACTTGAAACTATCCAGTCTTGAATGACTTGAAGATATGAAGAACGCTCAAGCAGAAGCAAGATCTCATCAGTGACCAAGCCGTCAGAAAGGCACTCCACCAGTGAGGCATGAGGCACATGGCTCAGTGCTGTAGCATCATCTGTGCAAAGCGCAAGTATCGCCGCACTGGCCTCATTTCTTACCAGGGCATCCTTTGTGCGAAGTAGCTTACCAAGCCTCTTGATTCCACCTATCTCGATGATCTTTCTCCTGAAAGTGTTATATGCTTACAGGATAGCGACTATAGAAGATACCTTAGCCATTACTGTTAATGGATATCCAAGCTTCTTTTTGTTTTTAATGGTTTCCATCAGTGCATCTGGAAGTTGCTCTTGCTTAGCAAGAATCTCCTGATTTGGCCTGTGGCAAGACAGGTTCAGCATTATTGTCAGCCTCTCTTCCTCCAGGTCCCTGGTCCACGTTGACTTCCACTTCTTGTGTAGACCCATCAGCTTGGGAAGCAGATCCTGCCACTGATCAAGGCAGGGATGGACACCCTTGGAGAATTTTGATATTAGCTGGACCTTGTGCAGGGCCTCCTGCTGCTGCTCTACTGAATGCGTAGAGAGGTTCTCAAGGAGCAGCGGCATTTCTTCCTCTGAAGGTGGTACCTCTTCACTGGCAACTAAGGTAGAAGTAGAGGATGGCGGAGGAACTGCGTTATCAAGGTACCATGCTGTTATGACATCACGGAGGAGGTGATTTGGAACCATGAGTAAACGTTGGCCAGCCCCCGGAGAGGACCACTGGTGGGAGAATCTGTCAACAGACTGCAACAAAAGAAGGCAAATTTTAGTGACATCATCAATCAAATTGATTACTGGAACAGAAATTTTAGCATGGCATATTACACAATGAAGAAGACGATTGGCTCAACAATGCAAGCAATGAGATATATAACACATATTGCATGGTAAATATGCCACTGTGTATAATATAACCAACATTATTAGACTGGCAATTGAAAATATAACAAAGTTCATTGAAAGCAAACATTGCAAGTCCTGGAGAAGGTTCCCTTTTTGTCATCAGTGAGACTAGGGCGTCCTAAGAATACATCGCAGTTGAAGAGTTCACTGGTAGTGGAACAAAATGCATGTGGAAACCGACCATTTATGGTTTACTTGCGACACAGAAGTATTAAGGAATTCAAAAAAACAACCAAAGTGGTGGATATCAATTTGCCTACTTCAAAAAATTTGATCTCCAAAAACTCAAAAAGAAGTTGGACAAATATTAAAGCAGTAGTATATTGGATGGAATAAGAGGTTTTCGCATGAGAGAAACAGTATACATCAGAATATCAACAGAAATGGAAAAGTAGCTGAAGGTGCAGCCATTCATATGACCAAAACAAAGTTAAGTATCAGCAAGAAATTACAAAAATAATAGTAGTAATAAAACTGAAATGAGCACGGTGCTTACATGCCCAGACGTCAGGATGACCGGATCAGCAACAATATCTCTCTGAGACCAACTTTTCTGGAAAGGAATCATTGCTGTGAGATCTAAGAAGAGGTCTGGCACTAACATAGTATAAACAGACGAAACTCCTAAAAAATGAACTACAACCAACTCAAGCAAATGTGCCTTCTTTCATGGTCTATTTTAGTATGAGCAGAAAGAATTTGGAACGAAGCAAGAGTATCTCAAACTGTTTGTGCAAAGAAAACTAGAAAAACAACTAGTCTGTCCAGAAATTTCAGTCACCAAGAAACCAAAAAGGACGGCACCATGCAATCCAAATTGTTTGGTCCAGAAAGAGAGACGAAGCAGAACATCGTGAACCCAGGACAAGAAGCCAGAGCAATTCATGATATTTTCCACAAATTTCATTCACCAAGAAACCAAAAAGGACGCCGCCAAGCAATCGAAATTGTTCGATCTACAAAGAAAGACGAAGCAGAACACCGTGAACTCAGGACAAGAAGCCAGAGAAATCCATGATACTTTCCACAAATTTCAGTCACCAAGAAGCCAAAAAGGACGGCACCAAGCAATCGAAATTGTTCGATCTACCAAGAAAGACGAAGCAGAACGCCGTGATCCCAGGACAAGAAGCCAGAGCAATTCATGGTACTTACATTAGCACGAGACAATTTGGACACGAACTCCACAGGTACCACGGGGTCCTTCGCTTTGAACGAGACATCCATGAGGCCCTTCAACGCCTGCTCCATCTCAGAGAACGCCTCGCCAGCATCGCCACCCTGGATTCTCGCCAACGCGGATTTCATCACGGCCGCATAGCCAGACCTGTCCAGAGCAGCGCCTTGTTCCGCTGGCAAGCCGTCTCCCTTGGCGCCTGCTTCCGACGGATGCCTGGGCACGGAGCTCGAGTCCCCGACGGGGGCGTCGGTGCCCTTCTTGACGCGCTCCCCCTCTTCTTGCTCCGTTCCTAGCAGCGCAGGAGGCGGCGCGGAAGCACTCTCGGAGGCGGCAGCGCCATTCTTGCTCTCCTTGATCACCTTCCCGAGCAGCCGCTTCCACGGCGAGACGTTGGCGGCTTTCTTGGCCGCGTAGCTCCTCTTTATTGCCTTATCAACGGCGCCGAGCAGCTTCTCCTCCTTGGACGGCGCCCCCAAGGGAGCCTGTGATCGCGCCAGGGCCGGCGGCGAGGACGAGCTGCCCGAAGACTGTGGCCGTGCCGGGGCCGGCGGCGAGGACGAGCTGCCCAAAGACTGCGGCAGTGCCGGGACCGGCGGCGAGGGCGAGCCCCCCGACATGGCGCCTTTCCCTCTCGGCACCTTGCCTCGCCTTGTTCAGGGAAGGGGGAGGAGGAGGTGGTGGAGGTCGGTTCTTGGTTTGCGAATTTGTTTCAGGAGGGAACAGGCGGCGATGTCGTTGGGTTCAGGGGAATATATAGGAGAGGCAGAGGCGGTTAGAGGATAGCCGATCGCGTGGCGTGGCACGACGCGGCAGTACAGGCATTTCGTCGAACACCTGAGGTCCCGTCCTTTCCTCGACTGCCAGAACTGCCAGTGCGGCTGCGCAAGCGCCACATCCGCGGTCGGGGCAGCAAGCGAGATTCCCCGGCTCGCCGGGGACGGGCAATTTGCGCGTCCTCCGCCGCCGACGGTAAAGCATGCCGTCGGCGGGTGGGAACCTGGGAGGCTTGAGCGAGGGGACAAGGGGAGGAACAGGACGGCGAGTGGCCACCCTGAAGAAAGAGCGAGTCTGAATTGGGTCAAGAGTACAGTAGTACATTTTGTTTCTTTTTTTCTGTCTCCAGGAGATCACCCACCCTGAAGAAGGAAAATTATTACAAATCCTGGAAACCTTTTTCAAACAACATTTGAGTATTCAGTCCTAAATTACTCGAGAAAACTTAGAATTCTTTTAGTACTTTCAAGGCGAGAAAGATGTCAGAGTGAATTTAATCCTGCTTTGATCAAGTGTGCACCGGAACAGTTTAAGCTTGGTAATGAGATTTGAGCAAGAGATATATCACATACTATACTCACTTTGTTTTTTATTACTAATCACTTTAACCTTTAGGAAAAGCCCGATATACATCCTTCAACTAACATGGTAGCCTGATTTTCAACTCTTAACCGGACAAATTTGGCCTGGTTTCAAATGTGGTTTTCATTTTTTTTCTTAGAAATAAAAAATCTAATTTAATAATAAAATAATAACTAATTTATTTTAAATTGTAAAAATATGAAAATCATAACATATTTTTTTCTAAAAATGTACCTATCTATTGTGCTCCATTTGGAGTTTTTTTTACCTCATCCAATATAGTGCAAAATTAACAACTAAAATAAAATAGCATGGATAACTAAAAGCAATAAAACACCGGGACATAGGCATATATATGATATGAAGAGCTTCAATTAGAGCATCTATAGATAGGCTATATTTTTACAAAACTTTCAGCACCACTTTTAGATTTTTCTATTTAAAAGAAATTAGTTATGAACTTTGAGATTAAATCAAGAAAAGTTGATTTCTAGAAAATAGAAAATCAAATTTGAAACCACCCGAAAGACTAAATATGTCCGGTTTTGATAATTGTATTGCCTTTGATGTCAGCTTTTGTTAGGACTGTCCTGCTAGTTGTAGGGTGTAAATCGGACTTTTTCTTATTTAAATTGTTCTTAAATATATATTGGTATTGTATTTATTTGGTACTATGCCAATAAAATATTTTTCCATAAATCTGATCAAAATTAGAAATGTTTTGACTTAGAATAAAATTGAGTACTGATAGTTTAGTAAAATTGATATTTTAGGTTTCTCACTTTCACAGATTTATAGATTCTACTCTCTACAAATGTCGATACCAAACTCAACTGAAGCAAAAATATAAAAAGGACATTATTCTATATAATATATTACAAATTGTTTCAATAAAAGTCCTCAATGAATATACCACAATTTTTTTTAGAGTTTCTAAACAATCTCTCGGTTGTCTTTCTGTATGGTTTTTACCCATATCTCCAGGGCTCTGATTTGAGATATGTGCTGTTGGGGAAGCAATTTCGTGTTGTTGATATCAGGTTTTCTGTGTCCGGATGATGTGTGTTTGACTGAGCAGTTGATCTTTTAAATTTTTTCGCAAAAAAAATAAACTTTGCTATCTTTTAGTGTTGTAGACTTTCAGTGGTTGGCGACCATGTTTTGCCGCAATTCTAAATTTTCTGTAGTATTTTCATTTGCTTCCCGGCCAAAGACATGTAAAAATGCATCAAGTAACAGAGTCGATCTTAAATAAACCAGCCAGACAAAGGATGTCTTGTGAAGTTCTAACACCATCAACGTATTTATAACTTTACTTAAATTTTGAACAAAAAATTGAATCTGCCAATCTTGGTGATTTTACCCGTGAAAAAGGAACATGCAGAGTGAAATTAGAATCTCTTCACTAGTACAATGTAAGTACAAGTAGCTTTTTAGAACAACCATCCACTTTATACTTTATAATGACAAGAGGGTTCTTACTGACAATATTGTTTTGAGGAAACATGGTCAAATAACGGTCTGCAATAACATGGCACACGCATTGATATTTGCTCTTTTTGTGACGGCGGTTATCCGGTGCATACCACTGTCATGTGCTCGGTAGGAAGTACAGCTCATACGAAACTAAAAAAATAAGGAAAATTTACGCAGCAACCTCCTGCCTCTAACCTTAACTTTGCTGGCAGAGATGAGGGTCTTGGCGCAATTGGATGGTGAGCAAAAGTTACTGTGGCTTTTCTAATTGCCCATAAGCGGAAAGATAGGGATATGTACAATTTATCCAATTATCCAGAATTTGACTTGCTTTGAAGATGTTAGCTGACTTTTAATAGACTGCCCCAGAATAGAATTTCAACCGATATGGCAGTGACCTCCCTAAATAAGAAGAAGGGATCGGATGATCTCTCTTCTCATCCAGCAGGAGCATAACCATTCAGGCAGCATGTCGAGGCCACGGAGGGCTCTCCTCATGGTAGCCCTGGCCTCACTCGCCACCCTCCACGGGCTGGCCGGCGTCGACGCGACCGTGGAAGAGACATGCTCGGCGGCGTCCAACAGCGACCGGCGCGTGAACTACGACTTCTGCGTGTCGGAGCTGAACAAGCACCGCGACAGCCCCGGCGCGGACGCCTGCGGCCTGGCCAAGGTGGCGGCCAACCTCGGCGTCGACAACGCCGGCGCCGCCGTGAACGACATGGAGGCCCTGCTCGCCGCGCCGGCGCCGCCGGACGCGAGGACGAGCGCCGCGCTGCGGCTGTGCGAGAAGCTGTACTACGACATGGAGCTCGCGTTCGCGGGGGCCTACGACGAGACCAACGCGCGCAACTACACGGCGGGGGGGCAGGTGGCCGCCGACGCGGACTCGCTGGTGCGCCAATGCACCGGCGGCTTCGCCGAGGCAGGGCTCGTGCCGCCGGAGCCGGTGGCGCGGCGCAGCGCGTACGCCGTGCAGATCGCCATCGTGTGCACGGCCATCACCAACCTCATCATCAGCCCATGACCAAGTGATGCCCGTCCGGATCGAATTTGGACCTCTTTAATTTCCCCCAATCAAGCTTATTAATCATCTTTGTAGCAAAATAATCGGAAGGTTCTTCCAGCAGTAAATAGTACTCCTACTACATAGGTAGGTTTTGATTTCTTTATTTCTGATGATCTTTGCTAGCTTTCTCTTGTAGTAAAGATCCCAAAACAGTGAAACTACATGCAATGCTAAATGAATCCAGGATTCACCATGTTCATTCATCAGTACAGAAGTAATTTTCCATTCCAAATACAATCATTAATTGGGGAGTTCAAGTAAGAGACTAATGGTCGTTTCTTCATCACAATCCAAACGAATGCTAGCATTACTTACAGTAGCTCTGAGATATGCTTTGTACAAAATCACAATTCACAAGTATGCATTGAAACGAATTCTTCATTACGACCTCCCAAAACACGGTGAAGCAAGATTATTCGTATTTTCACAAGCTTCACTTGATTATTCACACGATTCACCAAACTTCCATCACAGCCAACAGTTCAAACTTCTCCAGAAAGCTAAGCAAAACAGCAGTAAATCTCTGGCTGTTTGGGAGCCACACCAGAACCACAGTAAATAATAAGGACAGTATCAGGTTTAGTCTATTTTTTCTTTCTCGAACAGGTTTCGTCTATTCATGTGACAGGAGACACCTTACACGTACCACAGCATTGAAAGCTCTCCGCGGTGAAGATTACAACCGCTGGGATTCGTGCCTGCAATATGAACCATCTAGCTGAATTCCTGAATGCTGTCATACCTTGAGCTCCCCAGTGCAGGCCAGGGGAAGAAGCCAGCCATGCAGGCACTGCTGACACTAATCCCTGCCGCGTCACTGCGCCAATCCAATTACAATTGCAGCATAGTTCTTCAGACGCTTCATTGAACTAAAGCATATCCTGATGTCTTCAAGCTCAACAATGCACTTGCCTGACGGCCGACCTGCTCGTGCCCGGCATTGAGTGAGCACGACCGGTGCAAGCCGCGCGCGATGCCAAAGGCCCCCGCCAACTCCATGCCGCGGCAGCACATCAAGCAGTCTGATGCAGGAGACCTGAGATTTCTCGGTACACGACTGCTCCTCGACTCTGGCATTTCGTCGAGCACCTGAAGTGCGTCGCTTGCCCCCACTCCGTACATCTCCCCGGCAGCGCCACGCGCCCGCCCCCGAGCGCGAGGCGTCCCCAGATGCGCTCGAGACGGAGAATGCCTCGGGATTCGGCGTTGCGTCCTGCTCCCTTGCACCAACCACCACCGTCCAGCACCCACACGTCATGGTCAGAGCGACTCTGCTTCTGTGGAGCAGGGAGACCGAGAGAATGAGAGATGCGTTTTGTTCCATTTGAATTGTAGATTTGGGCTTTGCCCAGGACAGGCCCACTGAACCGATAATGAGCCTGCTCATAATACGCTGCGGCCCTTTTGGGAAGGAAAAAAAAGTTTTGTTTTACTATACTGGACACTAAGCCGAGTCCAGCATTTCTCCCTAGACTTGAAAACCGGGTGAACTACCTCCTTCAACTTTCAAAACCATTCACTTTGCCTCATTGGCGTGGTTTTAAACGGTTTTCAAGGTGATTTTACCTTTTTCAATTGAAAATAAATCTTTTAAATACTTATTAAACCACATAAAATATTCCTAAGCTTCTAAAAATTATGAGAAAAATCTTAGAGATGCAGCAAGCCTAACTGCAGGAATAAAACACTATAAATATGAACAAATAAGATTCAAATACTTCCACATAGAACCAACAAATAGGTCATATTATCTAGAAAAAATATGTAGTTTCATTTTTTCCTGATTTAAGATGAAACGGTTATGGATATTTTAGATTACACTGGATCTTTTTTATTTGTGAAATGAAAACTCTCCTATAAAGAATTAAGGTTGTCCGGTAACAGCTGAATCTTTCTCGATGTTGGGTTTTTATAATTTAGGGTTGTAATTTATAAATCAGACTATCATACTATTTAGAATGTGTAAATTGATTTTTTTTCTTTTTGTCTTTCTCGAACCACACGAGATGGAGCGCCTTCGCAATTAGCATAGTAGTATGCAGTACCGAAGAGAAATTGCGTTCACACTACCTTCCGCGCACCAGAAAACCTCTCCAAAGGAACTCACAGGTGTCCGTCTCCCCGGATGCTAGGAACGGCGGTTGGTGATTTCTCAATTTCTGGTTGGACCTATATATTTGGTGCTACCTTATCGCTTCATCATACTAGTAGATCTTAACTACTGTACCATTTTCTTTGCTCTATAACAGTTGTGATCTGTCGGAGCTGGCTGTTGGCAGCTGCGTCCTCTTCGTACAACAGTTGCTGTCAACCGATGCTTCCGCTGGAGCGTGACCCGATGTCCACACGGTTCCGTGCGGACTTGAGATGGCTCTCCGGAGGAAAACGGCCTTGTTTACTTCTCGAATTTGGGAGCCAAACTTTGGTCTCTTGGGGTGCTTACGCCACTGTAGCATTTTATTTGTATGTGTAAAAAATTATCTAAAAATTAATTAATTAGGCTCAAAATGTTCGTCTCACAGATTACAACAAAACTGTGTAATTAGTTTTTGATTTCATCTACATTTAATACTCCATGTATGCTATGACATTTTGATGTGATTAGAATCTTCTTTTTACATAGTGAACTTTGGGGTGAAATTTGGGATCTAAACAAGGGCCGAGAAAAAGAGTTGTTGCCACATATGTACGGAAACAACTCTTCTAGTAACTCTTTCGACCAGCTTTACCATCATGTACTAAATTTGTTGTCTAATATATGTCGTAGGGGGGTCTTCAAACTTTTCATAATTATTTCTGAGCAAAAGTTCATATAAATTTGACGTCAAGAAAGTACTTTTTTTGACAAGTTTCACTAGTACTATTTTCTTCTGCAAGTCCTAATACTTTCTGTTGGTCAAAGTTTTTATACGTTGACTTCAACTGTTATATGATGACGTCTATTCAGCAGTGGAGATAATTATTTTTAGTTTCATTTCATGACCATATGGAAAAGTTACCCAATTTAGACAACCAACAAACAAAGAAGATAAATAAAAAGAGGAAAATAAGATAAATGAAAAGGATCGATAATAATTTATTTCTTAAGCCCACGGCAAATATAGTTTTGGAAGAAGTGTATTTTTTTCATCCTTCAAGTATCGTAGAAGTATGACTTTTATCTCTTATATTTCAATTGGTGCGAGTTAATCCCTTAACTAATTAAACAGATGCACTAATTATCCCTATCTCAGTTTAACAATGATTTACTGTCATATAACAATGATTTAGACCATATAACAGTTTGATTAATCATCACTTAGCCACGTCATCTTGCTAGAAAGTTTCTTCTTGCACTTGTACTAATAAAAAAAATAGTTGTTTTTCTCAAATATTTTCAGTGACAAGTTGACAAATTATAACATTCATGCGTGAATCAATTTTTTTAATTTCACGTAAAATTTTTGCTCTTTTTTTGTTGTGCCTCACTAATCCCAGCCAGCTCATCAATGATAGACATGATGGCACCAGGAGAAGAGATGAGAGTCACCCGGACTGTGTTGTTCACGATAGTTAGGTCATAGCCATACAAATGTCAAACCACATTTAGCTTTAAGTCCATAAAAATTTTGTCATGAAGCTCAATTTATTGTAGCAGACTACGCTCAATGACCCAGTCTCATGATTGTATCTCCTAAACCATTGCTAGATAGCACTAAAATATTGTTGAGACAAGGTAAGGATGATTAGTGCACCGGTGTAGTTAGTTAATGGACCAATTTGCACCAAGTGAAACATGAGGGTGAAAATCATAATTTCACAATATTTTGAGAGATGAAAAATACAATTTTTCCTATAGTTTTTGCATCTATATGGCATAATAAGTACTCCCTCCGGTATCGTATTAGAAGTCCTTTAGGACAGCGGCACGATCACCAAAGCGTAACTTTGACTTCACTTTTCTATAAAAATATTTTTTTGAAAAGTTATATATGTATATTTTTATGAAAGTAATTTTCAAGACCAATCTATTTATATGATTTTCACATTTTCAAACTCAACGACTTAAATGTTATTCATGATTTATATTCCCAATATTTGACTCAAACCTTGTCCAAAAGAACTTCTAATACGATACCGGAGGGAGTATGAAAACTACCCGTTATATTCGAAATTATGGCAAGTGGTTGCAGGACCTCGGTACTACTATGCCAGAAAAAAGAAAACTATGCATGGAGAGCACGAGACCATTTGTTTGCTACAAGGTATTCCCTTTTAATAGGCACATCGGCAGTTGTTTTTTTAGAAAATCATTAGCGGTATAGTTTGATTATCATTTTTTCTTAATTGCTATCAAATCAATCTTGTATGAAAAGATCTTTAAAAATACAAACTATTAAACTTTGTACAATAGTATCTTTACCGAACATGTGTATACTAAATCACAACGGACAGGAGTAATTCCTGCGTAAACAAAAAGACCCGCTATTATATTCATTGACCTGTTCAAAATTGAACAATTATTTTTTTCTACGGAAAAAAGAAAAGGAGAAAACAGTCTCTAGAAAAAACAAAACGTGGAGACCCGCGTGCGGTGGATTTGGCGGAGACGGGCATGGTGAGGGGGCCGACTCCATGTACTCGCCCTCACACATGTCGCGCGAGGAAGCCCCGGAGGATCCGCCGCGGCTGCCGTCTGTGTGGCCGCGCGTACCAACCGCTGGCCTGCCCACTGCCTGCGAGAACCCACGTCGCCCGAGCCCCGAGCTGCCACGGCCTCACCGGCGCTCGACGGCGACGCGTGAGCGGCGAGCAGTGGCCCCGGCGCAGGGGATCCGGCCCGAGCCTTGCGGTGCAGCAGCGTCCGGGTGACTTGGACGATTCCGCAATGCCTGCCAGGTCGAAGTGTCGGCTCGGGAGGAGAAGACTCCAATGGGAGCACGAGCAGTGTTAAACGGTTCTCCGTCGCTTTCGCACTTTTCTTTCTTTTTTTCTTATTATTATCTTTCCCGCGTAGAAGAGATACGGAGTACACCCTCGGATGCGATAAAAAGCAGTCGTTTACAATAAAGTTTAAGTCAAACATTAAAAATATAAATTATAAATAATATTTAAGTCATTAAATTTAAAAATATAAAAATTATATAAATAAATTGATCTTAAAAAATATCTTCATAAAAATATACACATATATTTTTTTTACAAAATATTTTTATAGAAAAGAGAAGTTAAAGTTGTGTTTTGGTGACCGTGTTGCTTTTCTAAACGATTTTCTCTATCGTTCCGGAGTGAGTACATAGATAGAAGGAATAATTAAATAAAAAAAGTAATCTAAAGAGATTTTCGGATATCTCCGAAATGCCGCACCGCTAACCAAGGTCCGTGTGACGCTTATCTCGAGAGGGATGATCGCCGTACCCAATAGAAAAGATTTTGCCGCGGGATGGATGGGTCCGGATGCTCGTGTAGGCGCCTCGTTTAGTCTCTAAATTCCACCCCAAATTTCATGAGGTAAAAAGAAGATTTTCATTACATCAAAATATCGGTACATACATGAAGTACTAAATGTAGATAAAATTAAAAATTAATTGTACAGTTTTGTTGTACTTTGCGAGATGAACATTTTGAGTCTAATTAATCAATGTTTGGATTCACAAATACTCCATCCGTATCATAATTAGATGACGTTTTGGATAAAGTTTAGGTCAAACCTTGGGAATATAAATCATGAATAACTTTTAATCCATTGAGTTTAGAAATGTGAAAATCATAAGAATAGATTTGTCTTGAAAATTACTTTCATAAAAGTATACATATATAACTTTCTAATAAATATTTTTATAGAAAATATGAGTCAAAGTTATGCTTTGGAGACCGTGTTGTTGTCCTAAACGTTATCTAATATAAGTATAGAGATAGTATAAATAAAATGGTACAGTGACGCTACAGTGGTAAAATTCGTTGTGAACTAAACAAGACCAAAGTAACAAACGTCTTTATCAGTGCCATGCGCCATTAAAGAAGCGGCACCGCACATATACTATACCCTGTCGCTGGCAGAGAGGGATGGGCAGGAATGATTATTCAGCATGAGCACGCTTGAGCAAAAATTCGAAATCGGACGTGGAGATTGCCGTGGATTCCGGTGGTTTAATTTAGGGAGTGGCCATCTGTTTTTTACAAAAGGTTTCGAGATAATTTAAAAAATATGCAACTCAAGGCCTGAAGTGTCTGAAGTGGGCGTAGCTCAAGGCCTCGTTTAGTTCTCAAATTTGGCCCAAATTTGAGAGTTTGAGGTCTCTTCGTAATCATTGCGTCACTGTAGCATTTCGTTTGTATGCGTAAAAAATTGTCCAAAAATTGATTAATTAGGTTCAAAATATTCGTCTCGCAGAGTACAACAAAACTGTGCAATTAGTTTTTTATTTCATCTACATTTAGTACTCCATGCATGTTATGACATTTTGATGTGATGGAGAATCTTCGTTTTGAATGGTGAATTTGAGAGTTGCTTTTTGGAACTAAACAAGGCCTGACTTGATTTCTTGCCCACTTTATTCAGGTTTAGGTTTTCTTACGATCATATTTTTCTAAATTTGTTTTAGAAATTTGTGATGTTATCGCTCTAATAGCCGCTAGGTACTCCGATAACATGTGCATCTGTAATTCAGAAAAAGAAGATCCATGGTGCCAAAAGTAAATTGTCTTTCTTGAGTTACCATTTTTTTTTACCAACGTACCCGGATTGCATGACTCTTATTATCTATTGTCTCCCAAAGTGTGTGTTTGTTTCATTCCCTTATTTTATCATATTTCCTTAACACGGTGCGGCACACCATGGCATTTTAGGACCAAATCGTCATGCACAAAATTGGCAAAATGTGGCCAGAAAACATGGCACCGCTGGTCAGGCTGAAGCAAAAGGAACTTCCTGCTTACCAAGTAGGTGGCAGCTCACTAAGTAATTCATGGTTGGTCAAACATGACCATTTTAGGGGTTGATTGGTTGCCCGCACTAGGGGCTATCCGGGCTTCCATAAGCCAAGGGTGGGCTGATTGGTTGCCTGGATGGGCTCTTAGCCCAGCTCCGGGGGGCTAAAAGGCATAGTAGGGCTTGCATAAGCGGGAACCCGTGAGATTCGCGTTTCCCGCTTAGCCAGGCTTGCATTGCGCCCCGCCGGGCCTTGGGTGTGGGCCCAAGATGACCAGCGTTGGCCACCGAATAAAATCGGGGGCGACATTAGGGTTACCGCGGCACTGTTCCCATTTGCGCCGCCCCCGATCGGCTCTCGCTCTCCTCTCTCGCTCTCGCCGTCGCATTCGCCCTCGCTCTCGCGTCGCCCATGCCCTCGTCGTCGCCGTGTTCGTCGCATCCTAGGTAGTACGGTGGTTGGTTCTTTTCCTCTTTGCATCTCCCTCGATCCCCTTTCGTGGCGGACAGATTTGGTATTTTCGTTTGTTCGATTCGTTGTTTGTGTCCCAGATCTGTGATGTGATGCAACCCTGGCCCCCTCTCTCATTCATGAATCTGTATCCTTTTGTTTGCGGATTTGTTAGGGTTTTACTCGAATATGACCCTTGTGCTGGCAACCAATCAACCCCTATGTTCTAGATATGCCCGGCTGCTTTCTTGGCGGCCAGATTTATGATGTGATGCGAACTCTAGTCCCTTCTTTGTTTAGTCGAGTAGAAAGTTCTAGATCTGGTATGTGTAGATTGTTTGGTTGATTTCTTTGTGACCAGATCTGGTCTATCTACCATACTGTTGACTGATATGTTATACGTGATTTGGCTTTATATTCTGAGCAGTAGCATTTTGGTCAATGATGAGTAGTGGCACTGGGTGGCGCATGTTATCATGTCGCAGCCATGCTTCATATTGTTGAAACATTGTTCATGACACCCACCAGTTACTAGTTCTAATAACTCTGTTTGTTTTGTGTCTAGACATGGATGACATGGATGATGATGTTGCCAAACGTCATGAGATGATCATTAGAGGGGCAGCTCGTTGGTGTCATATCTGCTTGGTTGATGGCTCGGTTTAGGCGTCTAGCACATGATAGACCACCTATTTACTATGGCCTAATGCTTGAGAGGGATGAACAGAGATAGAGAAACCTTGCCTTTATCTACCAGTCCAATGACACCAAATGTGTTAACACCCGTAGGATGAAAAGGCACCTTTTTTCCAGCCGTGTGACCTTTTCCGTAGTAGGGGTTTGTTCAAGGATTCCATCCACACCGTAACATTGAAGAGCAGGTGGCCATGTTCCTTTATGTTGTGGGTCACAAGCAAAGGTTTAGGTGTATCTAGGTCCCATTCCTAAGGTCTGTTGAAACCTTAACTGGATATTTCCAGCAAGTCCTGTATGCAGCGGGGGAGCTTAGATCAGAGATGATCCTTCCTCCCTCAACAGCTACACCAGCTAGAATACAACACAACAGGAGATGGAAACATACTTTAAGGACTGTGTTGGAGCCATTGATGGAACCCATGTGTTAGCTAAAGTTTCTGAGAGGGCTAGAGTAGCATTCATGGGCAGGAAGCATACCACTACCTAGAATGTCCTTGCAGCTGTTGATTTTCACTTGAGGTTTACCTATGTTCTAGCTGGGTGGGAGGGTTCAGCCCATGATGCTCTCATCCTGGCAAATGCACTTCAAAGGTCTGATGGTCTAAAGGTCCCACAAGGTATAACCAGACCCATCACCTCATATATCCTACAGCCTATGTAGAACACATCTGATACTTTTTTCTTCTGCTGTCATAGGCAAGTTCTACCTGGTAGATGTTGGTTCTGCAGTTAGGCCAGGATTCTTGCCACCCTATAGGGGCACAAGGTACCATCTTAGGAAGTTTGGGAGCAGGACACCTCAAAATGCTAGAGAGTTATTCAACCTAAGACATTCCTCCCTACGGGTCACTGTAGAGAGAGAGCTTTTGAGGCACTTAAGAACAGGTTTAAGATCCTATACAACAAACCTTTCCACCCCTACAAGACCCAAGTCAAGCTTGTCATAGCCTGTTGCATCCTACACAACTGGATTCTGCGACATGGTCCTGAAGACCACATTCCACCAGAAGAATCTTGGACTGCCAATCCTTCTAATGAAGCCATTCCCAATAATGTAGTCATGGACAATGCTACTTCGGCTGCCAAAAGGGACACATGGGCACAACAAATGTGGCAGAATAGGGGAGCTGGCAGGAACTAGTTCTTTTTCAGTGCATCTATTTTTGAATTATCCATGTAGGCTTGAACTTGTATAACTGGTGGTGTGTCAATGTACTCTGTTGTGTTATTTGTTGAACTGGTACTGCATCTTGAGACCATATGCTACTGCAATGATGAACTATTTAGTACTTGTTGATTTGAATTATGTGTTGGGAGCAAATGTGATGGTTTAAAATACCTGTTGATTTGCTACTTGTTTGTACCATTTTTTGAATTCAGTTGCATGTTTGTTATTAAAATGGTGGGTAGGGATATGGTTGTTGTTGATGCTGCTGGGTTGGGTGATGAAGTCCAAGAGGTTGTGGTTGTTGCTGCCTTCCAGGGTAATGGTCCAGCAGGTAGGTTGAACTGGACCACTGCAATGTCAGGTTTTGTGTTGCGACGCTTCACAGATCTGGTGCATGAAGGAGTGAAGACCGATAAAGACTTCAAAGATGTGCATCTGAACAGAGTTGCCAAGATGGTCTATGAATTTGCAAATCAAGAGGTTTCTGGCAGTCAGGTGTACAATCACCTTCGCAAGTGGAGAGCCAGATGGGTGAAGATATGCAGGCTGAAGGAAGTGAGTGGGTCACTGTGGGATGAAGACAACTTTGTCACATCTTTGGCTCCTGATCACTATGCAGGACATGTCAAGGTACTGCTGTCTACTTTCATTCCATGTTTCTACTTGTAACTTTGTTTATATAAATGCACTTGCCTTCTCACAATCTATTTGTTCTAACAATCTATTTGTTCTACTGCTGTCTATTTGTTCTGCTGCTGTTTGTTTCAGGATCATCCCAAGGATGCAGAATTCCTCAATGTGCCCTTGGTGAACTACACACAGATGCAAGCCATATTTGGAAGCGGTGTGGCCACAAGAAGGTATGCAATGGGGTCTTCAGAGCCTCTGGAAGATCCGGCTGATGTAGAGACCATTGACATTGATGCTGAAGCACCACCAATGACAACAGATGGCGCAGGAGGATCAGGTGGGAAGAGTGAGGCTTCAAGTGGTGGGAAGAGGAAGAGGGGTTCTGATGGCACAGTTGGTGGGATGCAAGGGTTGACTGAGGCAATTTGGGGGTTTGCAGGAGCTGTTCAGGAAAGTATCCATGCTGAAGGAGCCCCAGGGATTGTGAAGGCTGTTATGGGGTGCACCAACTTCTCCAAGCCACAGATGATGTTTTGCCTTGACCACCTGATGGAACACAAGAGGTCTGCCCTGGGTTTCCTTGAGATGAATGATGACGAGAAGGATCTGTGGCTTGCTACACACCTGAGCAAGAATAACCTGCTTGGATGAATCATCACCCAGCCGGCAGCACATCTTTTTTGGGAGAACAGCTTCTAACCACTTGACTATTTGAGCCATTTGGCTATAACTTGTAACTCTAATTGGTGACTTTGCCTTGGTTACATCTGCTTGATTTACATTCAAGCCTCTTTTGTAAATTAGGATGATGATCAGGTGGTGACTAGATCATAGGAAAAAAAGTCTAGTGTACAACATTGAGCTTGTATTCATGCTATGCCTTACTGTGATGAAGATGGTTTATTCTCGATTATTGTCATTATCGGACCTTAGGACCGACAATCCACCTAGGGGGTACCCAAGTGGTAGATTTGTAGGCGAGGAATCGTTGAGCGAGTAGCTTGATGGTGACACAGGAGGCACTGATTTAGACAGGTTCGGGCTACCCAGAGATATAATACCCTACATCCTCTGTCGGGGTTTGTGTTTGTATTGCTGGAACTCGGCCAAGCTTCAGGAAGCAAGGTCGAGCGATGGTTACAATGGTTGTTCCTTGGGTCCCCTCATGGGGTTGCCCTAGGCTGCCTTATATAGGGTGATAGACTAGGGTTTACAAGTCGGTTTTAATCTAAACCTACTGGGTTACGACTAAGGAATATATCCGAGTCGGTTTCTTCAAGATATCCTGAGATATCCGGGTGCGCCGCCTGCCGCATCTTCATCAAGCTTGTTCATCAAGTCGGGGATGGGGTCGGCCCACAACCTTGTCACGCATGGGCCCAGGTCGGCGTTAGTCTTCTCTGACTATGGGCCCAGTAGTACTCATATCCCACAAGCCCCTGAGCAATATGCAGGCGCGTGTCGAACTGTTGATGAAGAAACGAGGCCAATGTAGTCAGTTGAAGGTGCTTCAACACATGGTCAGCACAAGGGTGGACGATGCTCCAAAAGAAAGAGTACCCCAACACGACGCCGAGTACCTTCGAGGTGGTCGACCAGTTCTCATGAGGACTGGATGCAGGGCGACGATCAGGAGCACTGCATATGCAGTAGCCCCGAGCGTTGGGTTGGTTAGTATAAGCGGGCCAAGGCTCCAAAAAGTAGTCAGACAACTTGCCATGAATATGTCGAAAGCATGTTCCCTTCATGGAAAGAAAAAGCCAAAGTTTAAAAGTAAACCGAACAACATGTTGTTAGGAAAAAGTAGGTGAAAGCATGCTACCACCAAAGAAATAGCCAAAGCCAGCAGCACCTGTGAATGAACAAGCACTAGACTACAATGCAGAAAAGCCGCTATCAGGCATGCCCAGTCAAAAATCAATCATTGAATGCACAGAAAAGGTTGGAGCGCATGCGCATCCGCACTTTAGCTGGTAGTTAGTCACGGATCAACAATAGTTGTTTCCTCGCGCCTATAAATAGACGCCTCTTTCTGTTTTTCCAGAACAGCAAAGCTAAAAATCAACAGCATGTGGTACTCCAATTTTTGTCCTTCTAAAGTGTTCTTGAGTAGTAGCAAAGCCAAGAGAGCAATACACAAATGTACGCGCTACTGATGCCAGAAGAAAACTAGCAAACGACGAAGTAGATGTCGAGCGAGAGCAGTGGAGAGTCAAGTTCCTTGTCGATGAGATGGGGGTCGACTTCGCGAGGCCAGAAGTGTCTCATGGCGATCAAGGCCGAGCCTATTCTCTGGGGTTGTTCACGACGCTGCTCCTCTTCAGCAATGCAGCCGCGTAAGTCTCATTAGTTGATATGATGCCACAAGAAAACTAGCAACAAGTTCATACGGACTAGTCTGAACTTCCTTGGGCTAAATACCATACTGTGAGTACCTCGGAACTGCCAAATAAGTAGTTTATGTCTTTGTACAACAAAACGGCCCATGGCCGATTGTAATTTACTGTTGTAAATACGCCGATTTTCATGGTTAAGGAGCATGTTCGTTTAAGTGGGAGCAAAGTGTCCAGGATGCAATTGCAGGAGCTATCATAATGAAAGGACCTAAGATGGACTAGAGGGAGGGGGGTGAATAGTCCGACCTGCAACTTTTTAGCACTTAAAACGAACTGTCAGTGAAATGTCCGGACACTCCGCAAATTTGTCCGGAAACTCCGCACTTGTGCGGAGATTCCGCAAAAATCTCCGGAAACTCCAGACTTTTTGCTGTAGATGAACTTTGCCAAATCAAACCTGACCCAAACTTGTTTCTTTTGATAAAGATGATTCACTAGGAGCTGATCTACTGATTCAAACACTCAAACCTAGCTCAAACACTTGTATGAAGTAGATCGGCCTCAAACCCTAAGACAATATAGAGCAAAACAAAATCCAAATGCAATAACAAGTAAATCAAGAACAATGACACATGGATTTAGTTCCCGGAGTTCAGCTCTCACAAAGAAAGCCTACGTCTCCGTTGAGGTGCCCAGAAAGGGCGGGTTTGTCAACTAAACCTCTTCCTCTCCCTAGGATCCAATGACCCTAGAGCTTATACTTACTTTACAGGGTGATACAAACTTCTTGGGGCTGCCACAATGCTTGTTGGCACTCCTTACGGCCTACAGATAAATCCGCAAGCGGACGGATACCGATGTAGCTTTCACCCGGGAGTATTCCAAGATATCGATTTCCACGGGGAACGAGAAGTGTACTAATCCTAAACTAAGTTGTCCTAGGTAGATGGAGTGGATGAATGAAATGGATGAGGTGGATGACGACAACAAGGAGAGAAGAGAAGAGGTAGGAGGGTAGAGAGGGTACAGGTCTGGTAAGGGTATTCTACCGATTGACTGAGCAGAGCAGAAGATACAGATAGATACTTGCTTCGGGACTACAGAGCCTCTGACACACAGAAAGGGATGAGAAGGGGTGCCGGTTACCCTGAACCTTGGGTCCTAGGACACCGGAACTAACGTGATGGACTACGAAGACCGAAAGGGCTGTCACCACCTTACGGCTACCACCTCCGTTGCGACGGGCAGAAACTAAAGTTACTGGCAAGTCTAGGAACCACTCCTACACTAGTCAATAACTACTTATCTCCTATAGCAAGATAAGCACCCAAGCTAAGCAACCAGTATACAGTTATACCAATCAACTAAGCATTGAACGAAGAACGAGACAAGTATATAAATGTAAGAACTGAATGCTCAATTAATCAGAGAGAGATACAAGAGTTACCAGACATGACCCGGATGTCACTCGAAGAAGAGCCGCATCCGTAGAGGTACAGCGGGAAGAGGGGCCGACACTTCGGCTCCTCTCCGGGACGCTCACCTCTCCTCTCTCCCTATTCTACTGGTACAAGTGGCGGAACATAGCAACGCTCACTCTACTCTTGTGTTGTGTGTTCAAATGAGCAGCTTGGCCCTCTATTTATAGCACTCAATGGTCGGTTGAAGTGGAGTAACCGTCAAGCCATCCAGGGAATATCCCCCCTTGATTCGGGCGAAGAAGGTCGGTTCGGCTGAACCGACCTGTTCGGCCGAACCGTCCATCTTGCCGCCTTGGCTCCCAATGGCTCAGATTTGCTTTTGGAGGCGGTTTCTGCAGGGGACTCGGTTCGGCCGAAGGCCTCTGTTCGGCCGAATAGGCCTCAGGGTCCAGGCCCACTCCTCTGCACCGCCTCTGCCCTTTGGGTCCCTCCTGGGCCGGCCTGGCTGCTTGGACTTGTGTAGTATGGACCCAGGCTGATGTGTCGGTGCTCCGAAATGAGTTGGCGGGCGTCCTACGTGGCTTGCACAGTCGTTGCTTGGTTGTTGTAGACGTGGACGGCTCCCGGCGGCCTGTACGGCTAAGGGGGGTAACCGGCCGAACGGGTCGTTCGGCCGATTCAGTCATTTCCGACCCCTATAGCACGTATTTCGCAATGTTGTACCTGCACAAGCGACACTCACCAAAACTCATGGAACTCCATTAGAAATAAAACCTAAGTACATGGAATGTTGCATAGTCTCTCATTTATTCCCGCGTATTGGTGGTCGAATTTGGGTTGTAACGACCGCCAGCAAGCTCCCCCAAGCTTGGCTCTTTGCTCGTCCTCGAGCAAAGATAAAACTTAGGCTCGGTGGATCAGGAGTTGCTACAATGTCATTTTTCTTGCAGGTAACTTCATAAACAACTAGTACTCAAACAAATTAATACTTGAATCGCTAGCAAGATATTAATTCACCATTTTACCTATAGGGCTTATAGCAATCTCCTTATCTTGGGCGGTTGAAAGAATGAATAGTTTAACTTAGTTTTATTCCACCCTACTCTTTTCAGGATCCTATCTCGGAGTTTTCACCCTTTTGTGAAAAGATAAATTGTTCCTCATTGGCTCACTCAATCGCTCAAGTGTATTTGAATCCTCACCAAAGGCTTTGCCTTCTTTTCATCCTAACATCTAATTTGGCTTTTGTGTGGCTCGGGGACAAAGGATGAAGGCATACAAGCATCTTATATATTGCTAAGTCAAAGACCGGATCTTAGGAGAATCAAATCACACTCTAGATCGAGAAGTGCAAGTGTGTGGAATATGTGGAGTGGAATATGTGGAGTGGAATTTGGCGGAATTTCATGGAATGATTCTTCCTCTCCTTGATTTATTTTTCGAGAGCATGGACTATCTTTTATTCATATTTTTGCCATGCCTTTTGGCATGCTTTTCTTTTTCTCATTTTTTTTGCCATGCCAATTGGCATGCTTTTCTTTTTCTTTTTGCATAGCCCATGCCTCTACTTTAAAGATATTTGGAGAGGGAATCAAAGAACATGAAATTTTATTTATGGAATGGATGATGGTATGGTTTTGCTAACTCCCAAGTAGGAATTGCAAGTGAGAGGTGGAGTGTATGTGCATCTCGATCTTAGAAGCATGAAAGATTCCTCACTAAGGTCACAACAATTTGACAAAGCTCACTAAGATGACAAGCAGCATATGGTAGAAAGTTTAGAACTAATCCTATCATATGGCTCTGGTAGGTATTATGACCAATGAGGAACTTTATTTTAATTTTGAAAGCATAAACAACCGAGATTTTCACCATACTAAGAGCAGAAATAGAATTCAACCAAAGTCTCACTATATCAATTCCCACAACAACCTAGACTTGGAATAAGGCATATGCTCCCACAAGGTTTTTAGGTTCATTTCTACTTATGCCAAATAACTCAAGCATAGTCAAGCAACTAGTTGCAACAAAGTAGTAGCAAAATTAATGACAGAGCAACTATTCATCATTTCCAAAGTGAGAGGCATATGTTTCATTCCATGCATGGTTGGGAGTTTATTCAAAGGAAGTATTTTCAATTAAATGACCAAAGTGCTGAGTAATTCGGAACGTACCTGATGGGGGTGCTCCCCCAAGCTTGGACTCTTCACTGGTAGGGATTCAACCCTGAAAGGTACTGAGTTAGCTGGTCGGCCTGCTCGTCCTCATCCTGCTCCTCCACTGTGTCATGCCTATACTCATGTGTCTTTCTGTTAAACAGGGCAATCTCCGGTTGGCTCAAATGCACCAACCGGAGCGACAATTTTATTCTTTTTGCATTCAACTCTAATTTTATTTATTCATCAAGCTAAGGTTGGAAACAAAATGTGTTGGAAGGGAAATAATTAGAGCACCTCCTAAACAATGATTTGAGCAAAGGGAAATTGAATTGGGAAATAAATTGAAACTAATAGTGCTCTAAAAGATACAACCACACGACTTCTACTCTATAGATGGATTGTAAAGGTCTAGATGTCATGTGGCTTTGGCGAGCCTCTTGAATTTGGTTGTGAATGCTTGGAAGAGGACATTGTTCTTGTCCATCTGCCAAGGCTCCCCTTCAGTGACCTTCTCATCCTGGTTGCTCAACTTCTGGCTGGTTTGTGCCAGTTCTTTTTCAGGCTCTTCAACCATGGGTTTCTCTTCTCCCTCCTCCATGGCTTTCTTCGTTAGTGGACTTGTCATACTTATGGAGAGGGAGCCCTTGGGTGAGGAAAGGTCTTTGGACAAGGATGGTGGCTGGGAAATGTGAACACTTGGTCGTGTTCGGGAAAGTGATGGAGGATGGTTTCTGACTCGAGATTGACAAGCAACTTTCCCAACATTTTCCTAGCGACTCTAAGACAAGATGGGATAGGCTCTAGGGTCCAAATGGACGCTCAAGGGGCAGAAGAGGGGTCCTTCGGTCGAACCAACATGGTTTGGCCGAATTGTCCTAGAGTGGTCTAGTATGCCCAGTGAGCCTATCTCTCTAGTGCCTACACATCTCCTTGACGGTCTTTGCAGAGTGTTCTTGTTCTTCACGCTGGATGTTCTGCTTGACCATTAGTTTGGGGGTGATAAGGTGTGGCTATCATATGAGGCTCCCCCAAACTTAGATATTTCCGGGAGGTGGAGTCAATGAGATGAGAGCCTCTACGACTAGCCCAGGACGCCAAACCGGGGCAAGATGTTTTCATGGGACATTTGCTTAGCGTGCCTAGTGGCTGCGGGTCGATAGGGCTTGGCTTCTACCCAGTTAGAGACGGGATCTACGGCTACCAGAATAAACTCGTAGTTCTCTAAGTTAGGGAAAGGACCCATGGGGTCTATTCCCCTTACATTAAAGATTTCTACTGAAGATTACCGGTGAGTGACTTTTCGTCTCCTTCCCATGTTTCTGGCAGTGTGGGCATCTCTTGCTAAATTTCTTAGCATCTTCATATTGCCAGTCCTTTATTCTGAACACTCTATAATGTCCTTCACAAGGTGTTGCATGATATCTCTCCCAGGTTTTATGCCTCAGGTGAAGGTATGCACCGTCTGAGTCCATTTTGTATCAAGAAGAGATACGGGTTGTCCCATTGGTGATGTCTGCTCCTATAAACTACTACTTTTCTATTTTCACCTGATGGGACGCACCTTAACACCGTGAAGTTGACTGCTCTAGTGTTGTGACCTTGAGGAGCGTATCACCCCGTAAGAAAATCGCTGATGGGAAGATCAAACGGGGCTTGTACCCGAGACAGGCCAAACGGATGAGTCTTGGGTTCGCATCCTTTTTGGTCAAAAGGTACTTCAAAGTAGCATGGTCTGAATAGACTATGACCGTTGCCCCAACTAGGTAGGACCGGAATTTGTCTATAACAAAGACAACTGCTAGGAGTTCCTTTTTCGTGGTTGCGTAGTTGAGCTGGGGCCAGTGAGGATAATGCTTCTTGTCCTTGGTTTGGCCCACAACAGCTCCTACGGCAAAAAATTGCTCGCATCACACATGATTTCTAGTGAAATGCTCTAGTCGGGAGGCTGGATGATGGGAGCAAAGCTGAGTGCTTTCTTAAGGGTTTGAAAGGAAGCATAGCACTCTTGATTAGAGACGAGAGGGGTTTCCTTGGCTAGAAGATTGGTCAGCGACCGGGCTATTAGAGAGAAACTTTCAATGAGACACCTATAAAGCCCAGTGTGGCCAAGGAACTACGAATCCCCCTTACTCGCAGGAGGTGTACGCATAGGGTCATATTAGGGAGTATGACTGGGGAAGATGATGGCGTCTAGTTTTTCCCCGATCAAATACGAATCTCTGTGACAATTGCCTAGCGACCCCAAGATAATATGAGATAGGGATATGATGTGCATGAAGGTTAGGAGTAATCCCTTTGAAATCTTGGACCGAGTGTCCAAAGACTGATTGATATTCCTCCAGGACAATGAAAATTTGCTGGGTTTCAACGTTAGAGGGTTCGTCACTGATGGTCACTGGAGTGTGTTCGTCCTTAAAGAGGGAAGAACACTTCAATCTAGAGGCAAGAGGCTTAGGTTCGATTGGAGGATGAATGTCTTCTTCCTTCATAAGGAATTGGACATCTTCTTCTAGGAAAGGTTGCTCTAAGTCTATCAAAGATGTTGACATGACCTCCTCTATAGGATCAGGATCGGGGCCCACCTCTATATGTGTGTTCAAGGAGTAGGAATAGGAGACTGGTACAAGTTCTTCTCCGATCCTAAGCTCTACTAGCTGACGTGGTGCATTTTCTAGGATTTTCATGATCGGCCTACCAATAAAGATGGAATATTTGGAATCACTGGGTAGGTCAAAGATATGAAAATCCAAGAAAAGTTCAGGGTCGTTAATCTTAACGGGCATGACCCGCAAGATCCCTAAACAGTTGAGGATCCTTCCCGATGTGAACCTTAGACGTTTCTGAGATGATGACCATGGTTCTTCGGGGAGTTGAGCTCGCATCAAAGAGCTAGAGATTATGTTGATTCCGAGGCTCGGGTCATACCTGATTTCTTTGTCCATGCCCATAACTTCACAAAAGATTGTTCGGATTCTCTTGGGCATTTTAACGACCTCGGTCGAGGCTTCAGCCTCGTCTAGCCATTCCCGACTCTTGATGGCAGAGAGACGGCCTAAGTACTCTCTTTGATATTCTAGTGCTTCCTTGTCGGGTGGTGGATCCTTTTGCTCTACATATTGTCCCCGTGGGAAACGTATGGCACAGTCAATGTCATCGAATAGACCATCGTCAAAATCGTAGGGAGTGGTGTAGAGTGGAGGATAGTAGTCCAGGCTAGAGTAAGGTTGTGGTTCGAATTGAGCATCGGGTATGGACGGAATGGAAGAGCTAATGGATTTGGATTGTAGTTGTACTGGCTCTTCGGATTCAGGTTCAGGCTGTTTTTCTTCTTCATCGGGGAGTTCGTCATAGATTCCAGTGTAGGGAGTGTTGTCTAGGATACGATCCAGGACTATCCTCGCTGCACTGGGAACCAAATGAAAGAACGACCCTCCTGAAGCAGAGTCCAAGAAAGTAGCGGCTACGGGATAGAGGCCAAGACTGAAGTGTTGTAAAACAACAGGTTCTGGTAGGCTTAGGTCCGGTCCTGAGGCCAAAATTTGCTTGAAATGAGCCCAAGCAATTCCTAGCGATTCTCCCTTTAATTGCTTAAAGTTGATGATTTCTGCTCGGAGTCTGGCTACTTTAGAGACCGGGAAGAAATTTAGGCAGAATTTCTCCTTAAGAACTGCCCAGCTCCCGTCCGTAGTGCCGACAGCCAGATAGTACCATTTCTTCGCTCCTCCCGTCAATGAGAACGGGAACAACTTCCATTTGAGTGTCTCTTGTGTCATGCCCGCAATAACGAGACACGAACAGAGTTGCTCAAACTCGCGCAAATGCGCATATGGACTCTCGGCATTCGTTCCTGAGAACGTTTGCTCACAAACCATAGCTATGAAGCCGGGACGTAGCTCATAGCCGGGTGTGGATATGGGATGTGATGATGGTGGAGGCTCCAAATAATCGCCCTTTGGAGCCGAGTGTTGGCGTAAGGTGAGGGTGGAATTCATATGGTGGATGGTGGTGGGGTACACGGACAACTTGGGTTCGGAATTAGAACAGCTACCGTTCCCCGGCAACGGCACCAGAAAGCTTGTTGGCACTCCTTACGGCCTACAGATAAATCCGCAAGCGGACGGATACCGATGTAGCTTTCACCTGGGAGTATTCCAAGGTATCGATTTCCACGGGGAACGAGAAGTGTACTAATCCTAAACTAAGTTGTCCTAGGTAGATGGAGTGGATGAATGAAATGGATGAGGTGGATGACGACAACAAGGAGAGAAGAGAAGAGGTAGGAGGGTAGAGAGGGTACAGGTCTGGTAAGGGTATTCTACCGATTGACTGAGCAGAGCAGAAGATACAGATAGATACTTGCTTCGGGACTACAGAGCCTCCGACACACAGAAAGGGATGAGAAGGGGTGCCGGTTACCCTGAACCTTGGGTCCTAGGACACCGGAACTAACGTGATGGACTACGAAGACCGAAAGGGCTGTCACCACCTTACGGCTACCACCTCCGTTGCGACGGGCAGAAACTAAGGTTACTGGCAAGTCTAGGAACCACTCCTACACTAGTCAATAACTACTTATCTCCTATAGCAAGATAAGCACCCAAGCTAAGCAACCAGTATATAGTTATACCAATCAACTAAGCATTGAACGAAGAACGAGACAAGTATATAAATGTAAGAACTAAATGCTCAATTAATCAGAGAGAGATACAAGAGTTACCAGACATGACCCGGATGTCACTCGAAGCAGAGCCGCATCCGTAGAGGTACAGCGAGAAGAGGGGCCGACACTTCGGCTCCTCTCCGGGACGCTCACCTCTCCTCTCTCCCTATTCTACTGGTACAAGTGGCGGAACTTAGCAACGCTCACTCTACTCTTGTGTTGTGTGTTCAAATGAGCAGCTTGGCCCTCTATTTATAGCACTCAATGGTCGGTTGAATTGGAGTAACCGTCAAGCATCCAGGGAATATCCCCCCTTGATTCGGGCGAAGAAGGTCGTTTCGGCCGAACCGTCCATCTTGCCGCCTTGGCTCCCAATGGCTCAGATTTGCTTCTGGAGGCGGTTTCTGCAGGGGAGTCGGTTCGCCCGAAGGCCTCTGTTCGGCCGAACAGGCCTCAGGGTCTAGGCCCACTCCTCTGCACCGCCTCTGCCCTTTGGGTCCCTCCTGGGCCGGCCTGGCTGCTTGGACTTGTGTAGTATGGACCCAGGCTGATGTGTCGGTGCTCCGAAATGAGTTGGCGGGCATCCTACGTGGCTTGCACAGTCATTGCTTGGTTGTTGTAGACGTGGACGGCTCCCGGCGGACTGTACGGCTAAGGGGGGTAACCGGCCGAACGGGTCGTTCGGCCGATTCAGTCATTTCCGACCCCTATAGCACGTATTTCGCAATGTTGTACCTGCACAAGCGACACTCACCAAAACTCGTGGAACTCCATTAGAAATAAAACCTAAGTACATAGAATGTTGCATAGTCTCTTATTTATTCCCGCGTATTGGTGGTCGAATTTGGGTTGTAACGACCGCCAACACACAACAAGGTTGGAGCTCCCAAGCGACGCCTAGCCGTCTAGGAGCAAAGCTCCAAGAGTAATGAACTCGAAATCAAAGGCTTGACGAAGAACGAAGTGCTCAAAAGATGGGGAATCAACTTGCTAGCACTCAACCTTGCTCTCTCTTCAATCTCACTTCAATCCCCTCACCAAATCTCACTTGGGAAGTCAATGGGGGAGTAAAGAGAGGCTTTGAATGTAAGAGAGCTGCTCAGGTGCGAGTTAGGTCGAGAGAGGTAAATGAGAGAGAGAGTGAGGGGGTATAAATACCCCTTCACTCGAAACTAGCCGTTGTGCTGTTAAAGTGCGGAGTTTCCGCACAATTGTCCGGAGTTTCCGGACTTGAGGTAACTCCGGAACAATTTCCGGTAACTCCGGACATCTATTGGTTTTGGGCTTTTAGAAGGTACAACTGTGGATTTCTCTCTACAAAAATTAGACCTATGAGCACTTCAACTTCACCAAGACCAATAGACTTCGAATCCCCCTTTATAGTACGGCTTTTCCTATTAACCCAAAGGATAAAGACATCAAAATGAGATAAGACGCTTGTGTCCTCGAGTCGCTTTTCATTTCCTCCTTTGGTGTCCCTTCTCCTTATTTTCATAGTATCTCCTCCTGCTCTTGCCTTGGTGAAACATTAGTCTTCCAAGTGACTTGTCATTAATCAACCAAAACTAAGGAGGTCAAATGTACTTTCAATCTCCCCCTTTTTGTGATTGATGACAACACACTTGGAAGACTTGCCTTTGTTACCTTTGAAGTTGACACTTTTGAGCTTTGAAACCACATTATCATACCATGATTTTATACAGATAATCTTGAGTGTACCACATTATCATACATAATGCATATGACATGATGAGCACAAATAAAGGAAAGACAAATAAAATTCAGGCCAGACAGTCCGGAGTTTCCACACGAAAATGCGGAGTTGCCGCACCGGGTGCGGAGTTTCCGCACATTGTTGCGGAGATACCGGACTTTCTATCCAAAAACTCAACAATCATCACGGAAATCAGGTTAAGCACACTAGCATCATGTCCTTGATCGAAGATAAATTGTTCAGCACACAAACAAAGCAGTCAATTCAAATTGTTCTCAAGCCACACTAAGTCTTCCAAGCTCACAAAGTGCTAATTAAGCTATTACAAACCAAGTTTGATACATAAATAGATAACTTTCACTCCCCCTTTGGCATCAAACACCAAAAAGGAAATGAAATGACCATGAAGAGCAGCTACTCATCATCATCAGCGTCCTCTTTGGTAGTGTCTTCATCTTCATCGTCGTCGTACTCGTGATATGTGAGAGGCTCGTCTTCCTCAGTCTCCTCTTCCTCTTCCTCAATGACATCACGGCTGCGAGAGCGACGTGGTGGGTGAGAGGAGCTGCCGGGCACGGATGGATCAACAGCAGCAGCACGAGAGGCTCTAGCTTCTCCCTCAGCATCGTCGGCATCCCACTCCTCAAATGGGTTTGGGAAGTCGGGAAGCTCACGATATGGATCCGTCGGTAAGCCCAAGGAACTCTTTATCTCAATGATGTCACACCGGTTTTCATTTACTTCACTCGCCGTATGCTTGCACATGCACCAAATGGCCTTGAGCGCCTTCTTGATCATGGATGGCTTTGAACGCTCATGTGAGCGAGAACTGGAGGGCTGAAAGCGATGATGACTAATAGGAGCGGGAGTGCGACCCGGCTATCGTGCAGGTGGAGGCTTGTCATTGGACCTGGAGCGCTTGTGCAAAGGCTCATGTGTCTTCTTTTGAAAAGTCTTCTTGGTCACCTTCTCAATCATGTACATAATATATGGTGCATATGGCAGGTGCTTCCTCGAGTCATCCATCGCCTGCCTAAGATCATTCCAAATGTAGTCAAAGATGCAAAACGGGTCACCTCCAGGAGCAAGACGGTTGAGAAGGTTAAGAGCATAGAAGTGCAAAGAATTAGCATCACCTCCCTTTGGATCAATCGTCTCCCTAAAGATAGCATTGAGATGGCAGTAGTAGGGGACCAAGTTGGAAGCTTTGCCTTCGTGAGCGAGCATAGGATTGAAGAACATGAAAGTTGCTTCATTTGTCTTGATTGGATTTTCATTGTGAATACAAGTTCTACTCTCATCTTTAGTACCAAGACCAAGAATCCTAGAGAAAGTCATATAATCCACACAATATTGCTCCCCCTCTGTTGTCCAATATATGGCCACTTGCTTGGCATCATAATAGTAAGAGCTATGGAATTGGCAAAGTATCTCTTGGTTCCAATCATACTTGAAACCCATCAGCTCCCTTAGCCCATATGCCTTGCAAGCATTGATTACTTGTGGGTATACCCCATCATTTCCTTCCTCAAAAAATTTCCAATCAATCCACTTCATTGGCATAATTGGAGGCTTGTTAGGCTTTTTCATGCACACAGACAAGTAGAAATCTTGATGAAAGTTATTCCAAAAACGGGGATCAATTCCTTTCATCTTTGCATATTTTTATGCATCCTCTTTCCTTTGCTCTTTGACTGCCAGCTTCTTGCCGCTATAGTCCCTAGGCATGAGAGGAGTATAACCAAAAGGAGTAATAGGAGCTTTGAGTTTAGGATAAGAATCATGGTTCACTTGATCCGGACCAAAAGAGACTTTGAGGTGAGGAGGAGTGTGAGGACAAATATCATATGCAACTCCTTTGCTCCTAGGGTTTGCACGACGATGAGGAGTGGGTATCGGCATTGATTAACTCATGTATGGAGCTGCTGGTGGAGATCTGGGAGGATCTGGTGCAAAGCGGCGACTTGATGTTCCTTGGTCCACATCTTTTCCCTTGTCTACATGGGCGCGATACCGAGTTCTTCGAACGGGAATCTCTTCCTCATCACTGTCACTTGGCCTTTGACTTATTGGATCATGCCTAGATTTGGATCTTGCTTGTTGCCTAGGATTATTGGGATTGGAGGTACTCTTCTTCACTCTTCCCATTGCTGTGCACAAGGATGTATACATGAGATATAGTTAGCATGGGGTGAACCATATCCAAAAAGTATGTAAATGTTAGCATTCAGGCTAAGAAGGTCTGGAGACTCCGCAGAAATTTCCGGACACTCCGCACATGTGCGGAGTTTCCGGACAATTTCCGGAGTTTTCGTACCTCCCCAGACCGAACCCTAAAATCGACATAGTATTGACATGTGACCAAGGGAATTCAACCAAAACGTAGATCCTAGGTCTAAGGCATCTAGGACAACTTTTCCACCAAGGGGAAACCAAAGGAAAGAGCTACATAGCTAGATTGGGCATCAAGTCCCTAGGGTACCTTGAAGGATGAGGAAGAGGAGAGTTGAATCCAAATCCAAGATCCCTAGGGGGCAATGTATCCTTGGGGAAGCCTTCCTTGAAGATTTGAGCGAGATTCCACGGAGAGACCTTGAAATCACCATGGGCGTGACAAGTATGGTGGAGAGGAGGAGAAGAGAGGCAGGCAGCGGTGAAAAAGAGTGAAGGCGTAACTTTCTCGGGGTAAAAACGAGTATATATAGCCTGCGCTCAAAAGTCCGGAGTTTCCGCTCTTCTCTCCGGAGTTTGCGCAAGTCCGGAGTTTCCGCTCATTTCTCCGGAGTTTCCGCAAGTCCGGAGTTTCCGCTCATTTGTGCGGAGTTTCTGCTCCCCCTGAATCCAGCAGGCAATTCTCACTTGATTTTCCTTGAGAAAGAACTAGCACTAGGGAGTAGTTTTCCTAGGGGCTTGAGAAGTCTATCCACCCAAGATCAGTAAGCAAACAAACAATAGGAGCAATGATCTTGAGTTTCTAGATGAAGAGCCAAAATTTTGAAACCAAAACACACACAATCTTCTTTTAAAACAAAAGTTTATTTTGAAGAGAACCTAACTAAAGTTCAATCAATTTTGTGTGCAATGCCTCAAGCCACGTTACGTGAATCCAAGATGTTTAGTTCACTCCTCAAAGCACAAAATCTTGTCTCATCTAGCGGTTTAGTGAAGATATCGGCAAGTTGACTTTCTGTGTTTACATGATATAAAGCAATATCTCCCTTAACCTCATGATCCCGTAAGAAGTGATGGCGAATGTCTATGTGCTTTGTTCGAGAGTGTTGTACGGGGTGATTAGCTATTTTGATTGCACTCTCATTGTCACACAAGAGTGGAATCTTACTAAACTCACACCCAAAGTCACTCAAGGTTTGCTTCATCCAAAGTAGTTGGGCACAACATGAGCCGGCCGCCACATACTCGGCTTCGGCGGTTGACAAAGCAACCGAGTTTTGCTTCTTTGAGCTCCATGACACCAAAGACTGACCAAGAAATTGGCAAGTGTGGGGCCAGGATCCCTAGGGCCACTCATCTAAAGGAATTAAACTACTCGATATGGAGAGTTATGATCCGACTGCTTTGGACTAGCCAGATAAGGTATAGGACGATATAGTCAAGTTGTAAAACTACTCGTATTCGAGTAATATGCGTGTGGGGCCAGGATCCCTAGGGCCACTCATCTAAGGAATTAAACTACTCGATATGGAGAGTTATGACCCGACTACTTTGGACTAGCCAGATAAGGTATAGGACGATGTAGTCAAGTAATAGAACTACTCGTATTCATGATAGATTACCGTAATGTAACCTTCCAGGTCGGATACGAGTAGTCTTTGTAATCAATTTGTAACTCTGCTCCCCGAGTATATAAGGAGGAGCAGGGACCCCCTCAAAACAGGTCAATTCATAGACAATACAATCAAGCACACAGGACGTAGGGTATTACACTACTCGCGGCCCAAACCTGTCTAAACCTTTGTGTTGTTCGTGCACTGTCGTTCCTAGAACTCGGCAAGACCCACTAATCTACTCCCTGGGATACCCCCAGATAGACGTGCTCGACATAAATCGTCGACACTTGGCGCCCACCGTGGGGCAACTCGCCGAAAGCTCACCATCAGGAACGATGGGATTCACCACCTTCAAGATTGCAGACGTCGAAGAAGGAGCCACCTTCGTTTTCAGTGCATGGACCTTCGTCGTTGAAAGCGATGGTAGGTTCGCAAGTTACCTTGCGAACAACCCCGGCTCCCTCTCAGCGACTACTTCCAACTCAATCTCGGCTTCAATTCCGAGTTCGACCTTAACTCCAATTTCCCTCGGAATTCTCCAGGCCGAGTTCGAGTACAACTCAATCCTAGTTATGGAAAGAGCAGGGAACTCCGAGCTGGCCACGCCATCGGACAACCCCCCAGATCGGCTCCCAATTGAACTCTCCAACGTAGCGAGTTCGCATAAACAGAGTCGTACCACCAAAGAAGAGGCAAGGAAGACCTAGAAGTATCACTCAAAGCCAAGTCGCCCCGACGACCCCAAGCCGGCATCAGCGCCATCGAGGGACAATGACGACGACTTCACCATCATGCTAAGTGATGCTCCCGATAACGTCGCGCGCCTACACCATCACGCTCACTTCGACACCAAGTTCATGTTGGAGGAACCACTCGTTCACCTCCCGTCCGGACTAGTCATGACCAGAACACCCGGAGGACTCGCCGTTCACTGGCCTGGAGCGATTCTGGCCGACACCTCCCGGGACAACGATTCAAGACTTGCTGCCGTTATACTGGAAGAACTCCCCTTTCAAGACGGCGAGACTGCATCGCTCACCACCCCAACTCAAAGCTCGAGCGACAACTTTTCAACCACTTAGATCGCCCTCAGTGATCAAGACCCAATTCATCAGGTGTTTATGGCTGGCAACGAAGACCAAGGCACTCAATACGACTGTGAGCTGATCACCGACATCTCAGAAGAGGAACGCACTGCTGACGGAGAAACAGAGGAGCAAAAGACCGCGCGTCAAGCTAGGAATGCCAAGCACAAGCAGAGGCGTCTTAATGCCGCGATACGTGCTAATGCCATGCGAAACCTTACACAGGATTTCGATATGGTCGGCGACCAGTTAGTATCCCAAAACGCGCCATTAAACATCTCTGTCGCAGCAGAACTCGTCAGGGCCATGCCCGACACCCCTGCCGTCAGACAAGTACTCTCACTACTCGACACAGCTCAGAAGGCTACGAACCAAGCAAATCCTAGCCACCACACACCAGATACCAGACGCCCAGACGCTGAGAGGCCTCCCCCACATGAAGCTTCAATCGCCACCACAGGAGGACATCGACGTGGCCAAGACGCTGATCGCAATAACCAGCAGGGGAGAGGACGCAGTAACAACCAAGACGATGCAAGGCCACAAGACCAAGACCTTCGCAACGTCATTAATGATAACCGCGATGCTCGCTCTGCCATTTAGTCGAGTCAACAACGGCACGTGGAATCCGAACTCCGTCGCCGCGCGGACTACGACCGCAACTACGGGCCTCCACCCTATCACAATTACAGAAACCAACCACGCGATCAAGAACACCATTACGACCGTCACGAAGAATGTCGCAACGATCACCGAGGAGAGCACCGTAACGATCGGCACCGACATCAAGAGTGCCCAAATTATAGTGATCGACCTCCCCAAAACCACAATCGTGGACGGCAATACGACTCCGACCACAACACCTCTAGCTTCCGGAGTGATCGATCACCAAGCGATAAATATGACGGCTTTCCAGCTTTTTCCAGGCGCAAAAAAGAAATCCAATGGCCAATCAAGTTCAAACCTACAGGAATTGAGAAGTTCACGAGCAAGCAAGACCCTGAACAATGGCTCCGAATTTACTCTACAGCCATCCAGATGGCCGGGGGATCCAAAGATATCAAAGTCAGCTACTTCCCCGTTATGCTAGATACCACGCCCCTAACATGGCTCGAGGGCCTTTGCCCCGGGTCCATCGACTCCTGGGACGATCTCACCAGGAAATTCACCACCAACTTCCAGGGAACCTGGGCTCGGCCCGGAACCCGTTATGAACGGGCAGCTTGCAAGCAAGGAAAATGAGAAACCTTGCGAAAATACATCAAGAGATTCTTCGATAAAAGAGCTACAATCGTGGATATCTCTGACCGAGAAGTAATCGACTGCTTCCATGATGGTCTCTACACACGAGAATTGCACCGTGAGTTCGGCCGACGTCGTCCATAAAACATCAGCGAGCTACGACGCATTGTCGCCGAATGGGCAGACCAAGACGACCGCGAGCAGGAGCACTTTGACAGACATCGCGATAACAATACCAACAATCACAAGAAAGACAACGGCGACCGACGTAATTATCGCCCAAACAATCGGGACTTCAATCGCGATAACAGGAAGCGCAAGCCAGACAACACAGTCGCGGCGGTCCAGCGCCGTAGTCGTAAGACTCGTTCAACGGCAGATGTCATGAACGGTCCTTGCCCTTACCACCCCAATGGCAAGCACACAATGGCAAAGTGTTTTCACCTAAAGCAGGAGTTCAACAAGCAAACACCAGATGCTCCCAAAACCGACAAGAAAAAGGAAGACAAAGACGACAAAGACCCTGGCAACAACTTCCCAAATGTCGAGAACGTCGTAGTTGTACTATTCAGTGGAGAAACCCTGAACCGATCGAAGCACGCTTAGAAGCTCACTCTGCGAGAGATCATGGCGATAGAACCTGCCACCCCAACATACCTAAAGTGGTCAGAAGTGCCTATCACATTCTCCAGAACAGACCAGTGGACAAACTTTGCAAATCCTGGGAGATACCCTCTGGTCTTAAACCCGGTCGTGGCGCAAGCCAGACTGACTAAAGTACTCATTGACGGAGGCAGCAGGCTCAATGTCATCTTCGCAAACACGTTCAAGAAGATGGGCTTAGACATTACAAAATACCTCAAACCTACAAACGCTCCATTCTATGGCATTGTCCCAGGCAAAGCAGCAACCCCCCTGAGTCAGGTCACACTACCAGTTACCTTCGGGACGAAAGCAAACTTCAGAATCGAGTACATCAAGTTCGAGGTTGCAGACTTCGAGACCTCATACCATGCGATTCTTGGGTGACCAGCCCTCGCCAAATTCATGGCGATTCCGCATTATGTATACCTGGTTCTCAAGATGCCTTCTCCTAAAGGAGTACTCTCCCTAAAAGGAGATTTAAAGGTATCGTATGATTGCGACGTCGAGGCAGTAGAATTCGCCGCCACTTCGCACGTCCCTACCCAGATGCTAGAAGTACTCGCCCTGGCCAAGAAATTGAAGGAAGAAGACCTAGAAGTACCCAGCAAGAAGTCAACAAGTGCCAACTTGAAGCCCTCCGAAGTAGCACAGCTCAAAACTGTAAATCTTGGGACGGGCGATCCGTCCAAAACTGCCCTTATAGGGGCAGATTTAGACTGTAAATAGGAAGACGCGCTCGTCAAGTTCCTCCGAGATAATAAAGATATTTTTGCTTGGAAACCATCTAATATGCCTGGTGTTCCTAGAGAATTTGTCGAGCACAAACTAAACGTTGACAAGAATGCAAAACCCAAAAAACAGCGCCTCCGATGATTAGCACAAGATAGACGAGAGGCAATAAAAGAAGAACTCGCCAAACTACTCGCCGCAGGCTTCATCAAAGAAGTCTTCCATCCCGAGTGGTTGGCCAATCCAGTGTTAGTTTGGAAGAAAAACAACAATGAGTGGCGGATGTGTGTCGACTACACAGATTTGAACAAGCATTGCCCAAAAGATCCCATGGGACTCCCACGCATTGATCAAGTCGTCGACTCCACGGCAGGATGCGCACTACTCTGTTTTCTGGACTGCTATTCAGGATACCACAGATAGCTCTAAATAAAAAGATCAAATCAAAACATCTTTCATCACCCCCTTCGGTGCTTACTGCTATACAACAATGTTTTTTGGATTGAAGAACGCCGGTGCCACATATCAGTGAGCCATACAAACTTGCCTATCCAAACAAATTGGGCGCAATGTAGAGGCATATGTTGATGATGTGGTCATCAAAACAAGACAGTCAGAACATCTCATCAATGACCTTCAAGAAACATTCGACAACCTTAGAACATTCCGTTGGAAACTTAACCCAACCAAATGTGTCTTCGGTGTTCCGTCAGGGAAAATTTTGGGGTTCATGGTCAGTAACAGGGGTATTGAAGCCAATCCGGCAAAGATTTCAGCAATCCTTAACATGGGAGTACCGAAGAACGTCAAAAATGTCCAGAAGCTGACATGATGCATCACAGCCTTAAACAGGTTCATCTCAAGATTAGGAGAAAAAGGCCTCCCTTTCTTCAAATTGCTTAAAAAGCAGGATAAGTTTTCATGGACGAATGAAGCACATACGGCATTCTAGGAACTCAAAACATATCTATCTACTCCGCCAGTACTCACAGCACCTTTGAAGGGTGATCATCTATATCTATACATTGCAGCGACAATCCATGTGGTCAGCACTGTAATAGTAGTTGAAAGACAAGAAGACGGCCATGTATTCCCAATACAGCGGCCAATTTACTACATTAGTGAAGTACTTTCCGAGTCCAAGATTCGTTATCCTCAAGTGCAAAAACTACTCTACGCCATCTTCATCACATCATGGAAGCTACGACATTATTTCCAAGCTTTTCACATCACAGTCGTAACTAAATTCCCGCTAGGCGAAATCCTCAATAATCCAGACGCAACAGGTCAAATCTACAAATGGAAGGCCGAAATTGGAGCATACCACCTTGACTTCACATCTCAACTAGCCGTCAAGTCCTAGGCTCTTGCTGACTTCACAGTCGAATGGACCGAAATTCAAAATTCTACGACAACCACTCGACCTAAGCACTGGGTCATGTATTTTGATGGATCACTAAAACTTCAAAGGAGGAGGTGCAGGCGTACTTCTTAAATTCTGTTTCAGGTCACCAATAATGAAGCAGAGTACGAGGCTATGCTGCACGGGCTCCGCCTGGCCGCATCACTCGGTATCAAGCGACTTGTTGTTTATGGCGATTCGGCTGTGGCCATCAACCAAGTTAATAAAGACTGGGATGCTTCTAAAGAGACAATGGATGCCTACGTTCACGAGGTTCGTAAACTAGAACGAAACTTCCTAGGCCTGGAGTTTCACCACGTCGTTCGTGACTACAACGTCGCCGCAGATGCCCTGTCAAAGCTAGGATCTCGGCGAGCCGACGTCCCAGCAGAAATATTCGTCCAAGAACTACTCCAGCCATCCATTAAAAGGCCAACACCAGCTGAGACCACGCAATCCCAGTCCCAGCCAGAAACTCAGATTATGGTAATCGACACTGACTGGATGACTCCTTTCATTGAGTACTTGAAAGACCACAAATTGCCAAAGCAGAAGCCAGAGCAAATACACATTCAACGACGAGCTGCTAATTACGTAGTAGTGGACAATGTACTCTACAAGCGTGGGGCTTCGGCCAATGTCTTAATGAAATGCATTACAATTGACCAAGGAAAAGCTCTACTACAAGAAATTCATAGCGGCGTGTGTGGTAATCATGCTGCTTCACGAACCTTGGTCGACAAAGCTTACAGAGCAGGTTTTTTCTGGCCAACAGCCAAGCATGATGCAGCGAACATCGTCAAAAATGTCAAGGATGTCAATTCTTCGCACGACAAACTCATGTTCCAACACACGACCTCAACACTATACCACTATCATGGCCTTTCGCTTGTTGGGGTCTTGATCTCATTGGTCCCCTTACCAAAGCTCCAGGTGGATTCGAGTGGCTCGTCGTAGCCATCGATAAATGTTCCAAGTGGATCGAAGCAATGCCCTTAGTAAACGCTAAAGCCGGTAATTTCATCAAATTCTTTGATGGTATTGTCTAGAGATTTGGAGTTCCTCACAATATTATCACAGACCTCGGCTCTGTATTCACCAGCGAAGAATTCCAAGACTACTGTGACAGATATTCCATTGAGATACATTATGCTTCAGTTGCTCATCCTCGTGCAACCGGACAGGTGGAAACAGCAAATGGTTTGTTACTGCAAGGGTTGAAACCCAGGTTATATGAGCCTCTAAAGAAATATGGCGGAAAATGGGCAAAAGAGTTGCCCGCGGTGCTTTGGGGGCTATGCACCCAACCCAGCAGGGCTACCGGCTAATCACCATATTTCCTAGTTTACGGCTCCGAAGCAGTTCTACCCGCCGATCTTCTATGGGAAGCCCCGCGTCTGGAGAATTACGATGAACAACTCGCTCATCAAGAAAGATCCCCGGATGTTGATGGCGTCGAGGAAGCTCAAGTAGCAGCTCTTATTCAGAACACGCATTATCTTCAAGGATTACGTCGTTTTCATCAACGCTCTGTTCAACCTCGATCCTTTACTATAGGAGACTTGGTACTACGTCGAATCCAAAAGACCGAAGGGTTGCACAAGCTTATGTCTCGATGGTGTTGACACCAAAAATTGGCACCAGGAAGAAGCTGACATGTGGGCCAGATTTGGTGGAAAGATACCATTCGGCTAGGAGGCTTTGCTGGAGCATTCGGCAGGAGACGCTCTGCGGTCGGGAGCGCGTTATCATTCGGCAAAGGTGAAGCATTCGGCAGGAGACGCTCTGCGGTCGGGAACACGTCGTCATTCGGCAGAAGCGCTGATCGTATGGAAAGAGTACTCGGGAAGACATGATGACGTGGATCAACATAAGGAAAAGGCCGGTTCGAACAAGGAAAGCAATATGGGCACGAAGATTCGTCATTTATTTTTAGAAACAAGTGTTGAAGTCGTGTCCGACTAGGAGTTGTATCAAGACCTGGGTATAAATATAAACCCATGGCAATTGTAGAAAAGGATCAACAACCAATCAATACAACAAACCGGCCCCGTGCCAACATCGAGTCCTTTAGTCGAGTCGTCGAGTTCTTCGAGAGGAGTTATCGATCCGTCGACCTCCGTAAGTACCGGCAACCTTGTATCATGCTTAGTATCATGCGGTGGATTTAAGCTTTGATGCAAGTAGTCTTGTTACCATGCTTAGTATCATACGGTGGATTTAAGTTGTGGTCTCAAGAAGGTTCCTCTGTTAGGTCATGAGCCATGCGGTGGGCTAAGATCTAGTATGGACCAAGTTATCGGCTCTGTTAGATTTCGGCAAGATCTAGCAGATTCATTAAGTTACCCCGTGTTGCTTCGTTTTTACTATGTGCTTAATTCATGCAACACACCTTTGCCCAATCTAGATCGGCTAGGATCGGCTTTGCTTTATGGTGCAACGATTTATCCCCTCATAGCCGAATCCGAAACCGATCTAGGTTGCTACGTGTCGCGGGTTCGAGCTTGTCGGCATCGTGTAGATCTTGACAGAACCGGGTATCATGCGGTAGATGCAGGTTTTTGGGTCGTCTTAGAGCTAATCATCCGGTGGATTAGAATTCGATTCGATCTGATAGATTTATCTTTACCGATTAGGCTTGTTCCTTCGTCATGGACCCCGATTCGGCTAAATAGCCGTATTCGGTAGTGCTCTCACAAGTGAACGTGTGTTCGTGGGTTTGCATTGGACAATGAATGCTTTTAGCCTTTCACGATTAGATTGTATCATGCGGTGGATTGATCTAATCTGATTGGTGGTGTGGCCTCAAACGAGTTGTATCATGCGGTGGATTAACTCGTTTGCTGTCATGCTTGACGGGTGCTGCTTTCGGCCTATGCATTCTTGTTTCAATGTAAATTCGTGACTGTGTTGTGGGTTCGTAACTAAACATCGAATGCTTTTAGCTTTTCATGGTTAGATTGTATCATGCGGTGGATTGATCTAATCTGATTAGTGGTGTGGTCACAAACAAGTCGTATCATGCGGTGGATTAACTTGTTTTGTTATCATGCTTGACGGGTGCTGCTTTCGGCCTATGCATTCTTTGTTTACTGCGAATTTATAATCATGTTTCACCCTTTTATTTATCTATCATGCTCTGTTTCTCGTTAATCGGCTATGAGTATGTATTGTAATGTTCATTCTGTTGAAAGCCGATCTTTCGTCATGCTTACGTCACGCATTCGGCAGTGCGTTCCTTGCGTACCTTGCCGATTGCCGAATGAGGTTTTAACTGCCGACAGATAGCTTCTCTGTAGCTATTTGTCTCTCAAGATTGGCTTCGATGCCGCAAATATGGAACTGTCTGGTCTCACCCGGCACGTTCCAGGTTTTGATCTAAACGTTTTATTCCCTTTGTTAGTTTTCAGGCAAACTGACTGGCACGCTTCCGGATTCGAAAGCCCGGGCCACGTTTGAAGCCAGCTTGTTCGGCTTGCTGTGTGCTTGGCGTGAGGTGCGGATTTTACGTCAACACACTTTTTGGCACGCCCGGTGGGACAAACACAAGTTTTCAAGATGCCTGAGTTGAGCGACATCGTGGATGTCACTTTGGAAGAATTGTCTGAAGAGCATCAACAGATGGTAAAGGCTGCTGCTAGTCAATTCATTAACAAATGTTTACTGTCTTTCGCCAAGAACAGGAGTGGTGCACCTTTTCTCAAGTCCGATCTGCCAAGAGTTCTCCTTCCTGGGCAATCTGATCTTACTGAAGAAGAAGAGAGGGAGAGATTCTCGGGCTTGTTATACAAAGCTTTGGGAGAGACAATGACCAATCACAATGCTGCGTTCTTAAACAGTTTTCGGCATATAATGGTAAGCATTTTTGGTCAGCATGTAGATAAACCCTTTGAGCAGATACATGGGCAATTGGGTGGCCCGACATACTTCAATGTTCAAGCACCAGTTCAGAAACCACATGGTAAAGGGAATGGTGATGAAACTGGAGGTTCTGGTGTTAAAGATATAAATGGACAACCGATTCGGCAAGATCCCCAGCTTGCACTGCCGAAAACTCGCACGTACGGTGATATGGCATTCGGCACCACAGGGAATCCGCCTGCTTCTGCTTACAAAATATCTCCCTTGAACAACAGACTGCAGAGGGATTTATATGGAAACGGATATTCAGAGTTTATGGATTACAATGCTATCGACGCCCTCCCGAATCCTGGATATGCTGGTACTGCAGGTATGCTTGCTGGAAGACCAGGGAATCAAGATACCAATATTGACCTCATGGTGCAAAAAATGACCGATGTATTGCAAAATCAATTCGGTCTGAAGCCTAAAAGTCAAGGGTACATGTATTCGTCTCCTTTCCCTGAATGGTACCAGAGGGTATCATTGCCGAATAGAGTCAAGGTGCCTACAGAGTTTACTAAATTCTCAGGACAAGATGATACTAGTACTGTGGAACATATAGCTCGATATCTGATGCAGCTTGGAGAGGCTTCGGCAGATGAGGCTTTCAGAATCAGATACTTTCCTTTGTCACTGACGGGTCTAGCTTTTACATGGTTTGCTTCTTTGCCTGCCCAGTCGATTTGCACCTGGAAAGACCTGGAACAGAAATTCCATGCTCATTACTACATTGGCAGTACCGAGAAAAAGTTGGTTGATTTGACCAGCTTAAGGCAGAGGAATAATGAAACACCTACAGAGTTCCTCAGGAGATTTAGGGAAACCAAGAGTATGTGCTTTTCTCTGAACATACCTGATGATCAACTGGCTGGTATGGCTGTAGCTGGCATGCTGCCTGCCATTCGGGAGAAGCTGTTCGGGATGGAGTTTGATGATTTGGGCCAGTTGTCGCACAGATTGGCCTTGATGAGTAACCAGGCATATGGTTTCAAGAAAGATGTCAGATTTGCTAAAAATAATGATGTAGCTGACATCTATAACCAATTCCTTGAAAGAGCAGATCAAGAAGATGAGTATGAAGATAGCGAGGAAATAGCTGCAGCAGAGATAGTGTGGAGCAAGGAACCAGTTACAATGACTCAAAGATGGATCAAACAGATGAAGGGAACATATGATTTTGATGTAACTAAGGCAGACAAATTATTTGAGTTCCTGGTGAAAGAAGGCCGAATCAAATTGCCAGAGGGGCATTCTATGCTTCGGCCCGATGGGGTGAAAGATAAGAGGTACTGTGGGTTTCATGATAGAAATTCTCATTCCATTAATGAATGCAGAGTCTTTAGGATGAAGATTCAGAAAGCTATCCAGGAAGGACATTTGAAATTTGACAACAAGATGAAACTGGACAGTAACCCTTTCCCTCAGAATATGATCGGGTTCTCAGTTAATATGGTAAATGCTGTTCCATCTGGAGAAAAGGGAAGATTGAAAGTTTTAACATCAAAGAAGGCAAGACAGGATGGTTCAGTTGATCCCACTCGGCAGATCACAATGGAACAGATTCGCCAGAAAAATCTTCGGTTCCCGAATAGCCGATTTGAAGTGGGCGAATCCTTTAAACCTAGAGTTACTACACGTATTCTCCTCAACAAATGGCAGCGTCAGCAAGAAAAAGAGCGTTTTCAAAGGCGTGAATACGAGGAAAAGGAAAGAAGGCGCGAAGAAGAAAGGTTTGAGGAAGAACAAAAAGAATATGCTCGAGAACAGGAACGTGCGCATTGGGGGTGTGCATTCTTCAGACACTGTTGGAACGAAGGTTTAAAGCTGCCTACAAGGAGTAATTGTCCTGAGTGCAATAATGGGTATGTCGAACATAGGCAAAATGTTGCCAATCGCCGATCTGTCCATGAAAGAATTGGTAGGATGCATCCTAGTGATGATCGGCGTTTTGATGATCAACCAAGAAAGAGACATGCTGATTTCAGATGGATTGATCATGAAGAAGAAGATCATGAGTATGTTTGGCAGAAAGGACAATGGTGTCCACCTGGTTTAAGAAGGAGTCAGAAGAGAAGAGTCCAACGCTTGAGGAATCAAGAATTAAAGCAAGCAAAGCCTAGGATGAAATCGATATGGCTCCCAAAAGACAGGCCTGACGAACATAGTCATTCGGCTCCTACATGCATGGTATGTTTCTTGCCGAATGAATTCATGGCTCCATCTAATCAAATTGTACAGGAAGAAATATTGCCCGATATAGATGATGCCGAACAGTTTGGGTTAATGGCACAATTGATGTTGAACAAACAAGCTGTTTTTGAGAAGCCAACCCAGAATCGGCACATGAAGCCACTATACTTGAAGGGATATGTTAATGGCAAACCATTGACCAAGATGTTTGTCGATGGAGGAGCTGCTGTCAATGTAATGCCATATACCACATTCAGGAAGCTTGGTATGGGCCTTAGAGATTTGACACCAACGAGCATAATTCTAAATGATTTTGCTGGAAATCCTTCGGACACCAAAGGATGCGTGCACGTTGATCTGATGATTGGTTCCAAGACTCTGCTTACGACTTTCTTTGTCATTGAGGGCAAAGGGGCATATAGCTTGCTGCTTGGAAGAGATTGGATTCATGCAAATTGTTGTATTCCATCTACTATGCATCAACAGCTTATTCAGTGGATAGATGATGAAGTGGAGATTGTCCAAGCAGATGATTCAATAAGCGTGTCAAACATGGAACCAGCTTTCTGGGAGTATCAAGACATAGATTGTTTCTCAGGTAAAGACTGGGGAGAAGGTCCTGTGGCACCAGCCAGCAGTGATCAACAGCCGATCGAAGCAGTCGGCTCTCATAGTAATTTTTGATGGAGAATCCAATTGATGGAACTGATGGAAAATTAGGACGTGGATTTGTGTCGGCCGATAAATTAGAAGAAGTGGACATTGGAGATGGTGACAAGCCAAGGCCGACATTTATCAGTGCTAATTTGGGTTCGGTTTTCAAAGAAAAGTTGGTGACATTGTTAAAAGAATACGAGGACTGCTTTGCTTGGGATTATTCGGAGATGCCCGGTCTAGACCGTTCTATTGTTGAGCATCGGTTGCCAATCAAACCTGGATACAGGCCTTACAAGCAACCACCCCGAAAAATCTACAAGGAAGAAGTGTTGGCCGATGTGAAAAAGGAGATTGAAAGATTACTAGATGCAAATTTCATTCGGCCATGTAAATACGCGGATTGGATTTCTAATATTGTTCCTGTCTATAAGAAAAATGGAAAGATGAGGGTTTGCATAGATTTTAGAGACCTAAAAAAGGCTACACCCATGGATGGATATCCAATGCCTATTGCTGATTCATTGGTTGATGCTGCTGCTGGATACAAAGTGCTCAGTTTCATGGACGGTAACGCAGGATACAATCAGATTTATATGGCATTGGAAGATATAGTAAAGACAGCTTTCAGGTGTCCTGGACACATAGGGTTGTTTGAATGGGTTGTCATGACCTTTGGATTGAAAAATGCCGGTGCAACTTATCAAAGGGCTATGAATTATATTTTTCATGAGTTGATCGGCAAGATTGTGGAAATATATATTGATGATGTGGTGATCAAGTCTTTGGATCATGAGTCTCATTTGGCCGACATAAGGAAAACTCTAGAATGCACAAGGAAGCATGGGCTTAAGATGAACCCGAACAAGTGTGCTTTTGGAGTTTCGGCTGGAGAGTTTCTGGGATTTTTGATACATGAAGGAGGAATAGGAGTTGGTAAGAAAAGCATGAAGGCAATTGATGAAATTGTTCCTCCAACTAATCTTAAAGAGCTACAATCACTGCTTGGCAAGATAAATTTTGTGAGAAGATTCATATCAAACTTGTCACAAAAGGTGTTGCCCTTTTCCTCACTATTGAAAATAAAGAAAGATCAAAAGTTTGTATGGGGTGACGAACAACAGAAGGCTTTTAATGAAATAAAAGAGTACATGAAGAAGCCACCAGTATTGGTGCCTCCACAATTGAACAAGCCTTTCAAGTTGTACGTGGCGGCCGATGCCCAAACTATTGGATCGGCCCTCATTCAAGAATTTGAAGGGAAGGAAAGAGTGGTTGCATACCTTAGCCGAAAGTTACTAGATCCAGAGACAAGGTATTCGGCTATAGAGAAACTTTGCTTATGTGTTTACTACTCCTGTACAAAATTTCGGCACTACTTACTACATGCCGAATGCATTGTGTATTCAAAGTTTGATGTGATAAAACACATGTTGTCTATGCCAATTTTGAACGGAAGGATTGGCAAATGGATTTTAGCTTTGTCTGAATTTGAATTGAGATTTGAATCGGCAAAGGCTGTTAAGGGACAGATTATTGCCGACTTCATTACTGAACATCATGATACATCGTTAAATTTGCTTAACATTGTTCCTTGGGTGTTATTCTTCGATGGATCTTCATGCAACAAAGGTGGTGGAGCAGGTATCTTATTAATTTCACCCAAAGGAGAAACATTTGAGTTTGCTGTTCCCATTCAATCTGCTGTTACTAACAATCAAGCTGAGTATGAGGCATTGCTCAAAGGGCTCCAATATTTGAAAGAAGCAGATGCCATTGCGGTTGAAATTTTTGGAGATTCAGAATTGGTCATAAAGCAATTGAATGGTGAATATGAGTGCAAAAGTGATACCTTGAGGAATTACTATGAAGAATGCAAAGAAATATTGAAGGGCTTTCGGTCAGTAATTCTACAACACATTCCTAGAAGGGATAATGGAGAGGCAAATAGATTGGCCCAAAGTGCATCAGGCTATAAAGAGCTTCAAGAGGTTTTTGCTAATGATGTATATGCATTCGGGAGTAATCTGGCAGAAGATGATTGGAGAAAAGAGATTGCCGATTATCTGGAGAATCCATCCCGAAAGGTTTCTAGAAAGCTCAGGTATAAAGCTTTAAAGTTTGTTCTTCTTGATGATAATTTGTATTATAAATCCCTGGATGGAGTGCTGTTACATTGCTTAAATCATGAAGAAGCAAAAAGGCTGATGAGTGAAGTACATGATGGATTGTGTGGAGCACATCAATCGGCCTACCGAATGAAGTGGGTTATTAGAAGAACTGGATACTACTGGCCGACAATGTTGGAAGATTGTTTTGAATATTATAAAGGATGTCAAGACTGTCAGAAATTTGGAAACATTCAGAGAGTTCCGGCATCGGCTTTGAATCCCATTGTCAAGCCATGGCCATTCAGAGGATGGGGAATAGATTTGATTGGCCAAATAAATCCTCCATCTAGCAAGGGGCATAAGTTTGTACTTTTGGCAACCGATTATTTTACCAAGTGGGTTGAGGCAATTCCATTAAAGAAGGTGACGTCGGAGAATATGGTTGAATTTGTTAAGGAACACATCATTTACAGATTCGGGATTCCTCAGACAGTCACCACTGATCAAGGGACTCAATTTACATCTTCAGAATTCAGAGATTTTGCTGAAAGTATGGGCATCAAATTGTTAAATTCTTCTCCTTATTATGCCCAAGCTAATGGTCAGGCAGAGGCTTCTAACAAGATTATGATTAAAATTATACAGAAAAAGATTGATCAGAAGCCGAGAAAGTGGCATTCGGTACTCAATGAGGCTTTATGGGCTTACCGAATGGCTCCACATGGGGCTACACAGACGTCTCCCTATGAGTTGGTGTATGGACATCATGCTATTTTGCCATGGGAGATACAATTAGACTCAAGGAGAATAAAGTTGCAAAAGGATTTAAGTTCTAAAGATTATAAAGATTTAATGATGGACGAATTAGAAGATTTGCATATGATTCGTCTCAGGGCTTTGGAGAATATTGAGAGGAATAAAGTGCGAGTTGCTAAATACTGCAACAAGAAGGTGAAAGTTAAGCAATTCACAGAAGGTGATCTAGTTTGGAAAGCAATATTGCCGATTGGAACCAAATATGCAGCATTCGGCAAGTGGTCTCCAAATTGGGAAGGACCTTTTAGAGTGGTTAGATGCATGCCTGGAAATGCATATATTTTGAAGACATTGTTGGGAGAAGAATTTGCTTCTGCTATAAATGGAAGATATTTGAAGAGGTATTATCCCAGTGTTGAAATCGATCGGTGATTGATATATTAATTTGTCAAACAGCCGATATTCGGGAAGAAATCGCCTTCAGAACAAATGTTAACAGAAAAGGAAAATGGCCAGTACTGAATGTATTGCCCTTAGCACAAAATATACTACATCAGATGATTCATGCAAGATCACAAAAGATAAGTTTTATTGCCGAAATTCCATAAATCCCTAGTACAAACTAATGGAATAGCTTGTTCAAGACAGACTGAGGATGAATGGAATCGGCAATGGCGGCGCCATGAGCATCAAGGCGATCTATGGAGGCCTCGATGTCATCGATCTCCTCCGGGTTACCATTAGCGAAGCCAGTCGGTAACCTGGAGTAGTCGGTATTGGTGTGCGTCGACATGGCGACTAGGCCTGCGGCGGTGCCTAGACGGATGCCGTGCAAGGCCACCTCATCGATGCGGCCCGCCACCGCACCGAGGCGAGCTTCTGGTGTGTCCCCAGGAGCATTCACCTTGTTCGCCAGCTCATTCGCCAGCGCCTTCAGCCGATCGAGTTCGGCATCACGCGCTGCAAGTTTACAAAAGGGGCAACAGATTAGTATCATTTGGGGGACAAGATTGAGATTGAGCGAATTGCAGGACTCACCATCAATGACTTCGAGCAGTTGCTTGCGCTCGTGCTGCCATTCGAGGTCAGCAATCCCGGCTTGCTTGGAGATAGCCTCCAGTTCGCGACGAGAGTCGTCGCGCTCCGCCTTGAATCGGCGAGCATCACCGTCCGTGTAGCGGTAGTCGTCCGATTCGAGAGATCGATTGGACGAACTCGAAGACGCCGCGGGAGCAGCGGCTGGAGCTGCAACTGGCGCACCAGCGCCGGCAATCCATTGGATTACCCTGGAAGAACAAAGAGATTCGTCAAGAAAGAAGGAGGAAATCTCGAGAAGAACAGAGAGAAGCGAGTAGCTACTCACCTGCGGCGAGCACCGGCACGACTTCCTTCGGCCTCATCAGCGGCCGGGCGCCTCCTGTTGTTGTCGGCCATTGGGGTTCCTCGGAATTACTGTGGATGGGGAAGAGAATGGCTTGGACCGGCAAGAACTTGGAAGGCGAAGAACTTGATGAAGAAACCGTGGGCTGCCTGGGTGTTTATTTATAAAACCCGCAGAGGAAATCGTGGCCAAAGATCGTGGCACGTATTCCGAAGAGTTCGGAAGGTGGAAAGGGTTTTCCTAGCCGAATGGCTCCCATGTCGCTTGGGATCCTTGCCGAATCGTATTCGGCTTTGACTGGGTAAGATTCGGCTACGTTAAGTTAAAAGCATTTTTTAGCTTAATATTATTTGTAGATGATCTTGCCGAATGAGTTGTTCGCAATGATGGAGAAGAAAAGTTAACAGCTACGAATTCACAAGATGAGGCAATTATTCGGCTACAGGTTATTGGTTACAAGTTACAAACCCAAGTATTTTGAAATTACATTTGTGGCATTGGAAATCATGTTGCTAATGTTGTCTAACAAGTTTTTGTCAGCTTCTTGGGTTTTAGCCAGAGCCTTGAGCTTTGCCTTGAGTTGTTTATCCTTGTTCAGAGTGGCTGAAGCTTCTTTTCGTATTCTTTCTGATAACTTGGGAAGCTCAGCAATATTCTTCTCGTCAGCTTCAATTTCGGCCGATAAGCGTTGCAATTCGGCTTCAAGTGCAGCTTTCCTGGCCTTTTTGCTCTCAAGATCAGATACCAGCTTGGTCAACAGCTCATTATTCTCTTGATCTTGAGAGTGCAGGGCTTTTACTGACTGCTTGATCAGAGATCTTTTTTGCTCTAAGGCTGGCAGAGAAGATTGATTGCTCAAGGCTTGCATCACTGCTGCGAATTGTTGATCCAATTGAGAGACTGGCTCCAATGCGGTCTTGATGTCAGCTGGGAGTTCTTGATCAATGGAGTCCAGTACGTCTCTTAATGAAACAGCATGTGTAGCCTGGTCTTGGATGCTCTTATTCAGTAAGGCTAAGATGTCTTTCAGCTTTGCTTTGGTTTCTTCTGATAAATCTTGGCTAGAAGTAATCTCTTCTCCTTGTTCGGTAACCCAGTCATCCACAGCAAAGGAATAGCTGGGTGATGAAGTGGATTTCTCCTGAAAGGGGTTCTTGCCGAATTAGTAAAAGAATTGCCGAATGAGAGAGAATCAAGAGAATTGAGTGATTATGTTTACCTCGGCCCTGGCTTCCCGAGTGGGAGATGGAAGTGTTTTGAGTTCCATGATGGGAGTTTGTGTATCTGGCTGAGGAGAAACCGGAGTATCAATTGAAGAGGATTCTATTCCTGTTTCTGGAAGGGGCAGCAAAGCTGAAGACGAATCATGAGGAAGGGAAGAGCTTTCCAAGGCAGGATCTGTTGAAGCTTGTTCTGCAGTTGACAAGAGAGTAAATGCCGATGACAAGAAATTGAGAAAAATGAAGTGGTAGATTTTTTACCGTCCAATGAGGCATCGGCAATTTCTATGCTAGCCAACCATTGCTGAGCTTTGGCCTGAAAAAACAAGGAAAGATGAAGTTGAGCAGAATATTATTGACATCATGGCCAAAGAAAGAGAGATCTGACCTGGATGATTTTCTTGGGAACCGCTTTTCTTTTCTTTGTGCCTGAGGAGGCTGCCAGGACAAGGGTCTTCCTTTTGACAGATGATGGCCTGGTGATTTTTGGATCCAGGATAGCTTGTCTGGCCATTATTTGAGCTAAAGTTGGGGATTGATATCCCAGAGCTGAGATTGGGCCTGCTGCCTTGTATACAATTGCCCTGGCAAGAGGGGCAGGTATGATGTCCTGCAAAGATGGTAAAGTCAAGGTCAAGTTGGGTCTTTATTTGATTGAAAGTGAATAAAAGCTGAACATATTACCTCTGAGCTTGGTTGGTAGTCTGACATCAACTCGAGACAGAGAGGATGAATTGGCACATTGAAGATATGATCATGAAATTCTTGCCACCAGATTATGAAGCTAGGGTGTGCAAATATTATTGGCACAAAGGGCTCAGGTGCATAGATTGTGTCACAGCATCTATAAGGGAAGATTCTTCTTGTTTCTGTGGCATCTTTGATGATTTCCCTAGGCTTGAGAAATTCATGAAGGAATAGCCTTGGGGGCACCTGGCCACATCCCAATTGCCTGGCTGCTATGTTCGGCTGATAGTATTCATATGTGCTCTGAACTAGTCTTCCCCCATGAAATTCGGCTGGCAGGATACAAGGATGGATGAAAGCATTGAAAATTGCTATAGAATGTACGTCAGTGCATCCAGATTCAAAGCTGAATTCACAGGGGAGGGTGAGGTTGTCATTGTCCAGATATGGAAACCAGAGAGGATGATCAAAGCCTTTGAAGAAGAGCTCAAATAATTCACAGATATTTTTGTTGATGGATACAGTAGAAGCAGCTTCTCCATAAGTTTGACAACCTTTGGTCTTCTTGATCTCTCCCTCTGCATAGTTGATGGAAGGGAATTCTCTGCTGTTGAGATCAATGGCAATAATCTGATGCATGTACAGTTGTAGCCACATCTGGACAAACCACCAGGGACCATTCACACAAGGTATTTTCTTGTTGGTGTGCATCAATTGGGTAGTTTGATTAAGCATGTGATAGACGCTGCCCAGGAGGTATTTTCCCAATGGGATGAGTTTACCAGCAGCCAGTTCTTCAGCCATCACGATGTGGTTCAGAGTTGGCTCATTGGCTTTGCCACAGAAGATATACCTGCACAGCCACATATTCAGGAAAGCCCTGTACTCTACATCGGTCAAGGGGCCATCAGACATATAGTTTTGGATGTATCTTTTATATCCAACCCCTGTTTTGACTCCTGTCTGCTTGGAGGAGCCCTTGTGGTCATATGGTCGAACAGTTTCTGTTATGTTCAGACCAGTCATCATATATACATCGGCCAAGGTGGGAGACATTGGACCATGACCGAATAAAAAGGCGTTGGCACCATTGGACCAGAAGTGGCAAGCTGCAATCAGAAGGTTCTCATTCTTGGGTGTTTCAGCCAATGACAACTCCAAGCAGTGAGATATGCGCAGACGATCCCAGTTCTGTGTTTGGGGGCTTTTATCATCTGATATTCTCTTGTACCAATTCCTCCAGCCTGCAATCGGGGGCAGAGGCCAGTTCTTGAAAGTGTCTTGCCACTTGTGAGGATTGGCCAGAGAGATCTTGAACGGGATCCTTTGGGATTCGGCTGCGATGAATTCAGAGGGATCTGAGTTCCCTACAGGGCCGAGAAAATACGATGGAGATTTCTCTTCAACAGGGATGAGGATTTCGGCAGCTAGGGCCTGTCAAGCATGGAAAAGGATAAAGAGATTTGAGACAGGAATCAAGAAAAGATTGCCGAATGAGCTTGGAGAAATTAAAGTTTACCTGAAGTGCGAAATCTTGATTCGCCATGAAGAGGTTGAGTCTTGAAACGCTGATGACCTAGAGTGCGGATCTGAGCGGAAGCCTCGTGGATTCAAAGGAGAATGGCGGATGTCGAGTAGAGTTGGCTTGAGAATGTTTGGTGCTTATGGTCGATTCCGAAATAAAGATCACCTTTATCCCGAAATCGAAGGGGCATGTGTTGACACCAAAAATTGGCACCAGGAAGAAGCTGACATGTGGGCCAGATTTGGTGGAAAGATACCATTCGGCTAGGAGGCTTTGCTGGAGCATTCGGCAGGAGACGCTCTGCGGTCGGGAGCGCGTTATCATTCGGCAAAGGTGAAGCATTCGGCAGGAGACGCTCTGCGGTCGGGAACACGTCGTCATTCGGCAGAAGCGCTGATCGTATGGAAAGAGTACTCGGGAAGACATGATGACGTGGATCAACATAAGGAAAAGGCCGGTTCGAACAAGGAAAGCAATATGGGCACGAAGATTCGTCATTTATTTTTAGAAACAAGTGTTGAAGTCGTGTCCGACTAGGAGTTGTATCAAGACCTGGGTATAAATATAAACCCATGGCAATTGTAGAAAAGGATCAACAACCAATCAATACAACAAACCGGCCCCGTGCCAACATCGAGTCCTTTAGTCGAGTCGTCGAGTTCTTCGAGAGGAGTTATCGATCCGTCGACCTCCGTAAGTACCGGCAACCTTGTATCATGCTTAGTATCATGCGGTGGATTTAAGCTTTGATGCAAGTAGTCTTGTTACCATGCTTAGTATCATCCGGTGGATTTAAGTTGTGGTCTCAAGAAGGTTCCTCTGTTAGGTCATGAGCCATGCGGTGGGCTAAGATCTAGTATGGACCAAGTTATCGGCTCTGTTAGATTTCGGCAAGATCTAGCAGATTCATTAAGTTACCCCGTGTTGCTTCGTTTTTACTATGTGCTTAATTCATGCAACACACCTTTGCCCAATCTAGATCGGCTAGGATCGGCTTTGCTTTATGGTGCAACGATTTATCCCCTCATAGCCGAATCCGAAACCGATCTAGGTTGCTACGTGTCGCGGGTTCGAGCTTGTCGGCATCGTGTAGATCTTGACAGAACCGGGTATCATGCGGTAGATGCAGGTTTTTGGGTCGTCTTAGAGCTAATCATCCGGTGGATTAGAATTCGATTCGATCTGATAGATTTATCTTTACCGATTAGGCTTGTTCCTTCGTCATGGACCCCGATTCGGCTAAATAGCCGTATTCGGTAGTGCTCTCACAAGTGAACGTGTGTTCGTGGGTTTGCATTGGACAATGAATGCTTTTAGCCTTTCACGATTAGATTGTATCATGCGGTGGATTGATCTAATCTGATTGGTGGTGTGGCCTCAAACGAGTTGTATCATGCGGTGGATTAACTCGTTTGCTGTCATGCTTGACGGGTGCTGCTTTCGGCCTATGCATTCTTGTTTCAATGTAAATTCGTGACTGTGTTGTGGGTTCGTAACTAAACATCGAATGCTTTTAGCTTTTCATGGTTAGATTGTATCATGCGGTGGATTGATCTAATCTGATTAGTGGTGTGGTCACAAACAAGTCGTATCATGCGGTGGATTAACTTGTTTTGTTATCATGCTTGACGGGTGCTGCTTTCGGCCTATGCATTCTTTGTTTACTGCGAATTTATAATCATGTTTCACCCTTTTATTTATCTATCATGCTCTGTTTCTCGTTAATCGGCTATGAGTATGTATTGTAATGTTCATTCTGTTGAAAGCCGATCTTTCGTCATGCTTACGTCACGCATTCGGCAGTGCGTTCCTTGCGTACCTTGCCGATTGCCGAATGAGGTTTTAACTGCCGACAGATAGCTTCTCTGTAGCTATTTGTCTCTCAAGATTGGCTTCGATGCCGCAAATATGGAACTGTCTGGTCTCACCCGGCACGTTCCAGGTTTTGATCTAAACGTTTTATTCCCTTTGTTAGTTTTCAGGCAAACTGACTGGCACGCTTCCGGATTCGAAAGCCCGGGCCACGTTTGAAGCCAGCTTGTTCGGCTTGCTGTGTGCTTGGCGTGAGGTGCGGATTTTACGTCAACAGATGGGAAGGTCCCTTTCTTGTAAAACAAGTCATTAGACCTGGTACGTACCGGCTGCAAACCTCGGAAGGAGAGGAATTGCCAAATGTATGGAACATAGAGCATCTCCGCAAATTTTACCCGTAACACGGGACATTGTATTCGAGTCGTTGTAAAACAACCCTTGTTCACAAATTAATAAAGTTATATTCCCCTGTCATGGCATCCTTTATCTCATTAGATAAAACTATACCATGTTCATTACGACGCTAGCCGTCGTGTGGTATCCGAGTAGTTTTCTACTCCCGCTCAAAAGAAACCAGGATTCTCTTTTCAAAAGGGAGGTATCAGAATACCTAAAAATCTTGGATGAATTACCCTCACCTATACATGGTTGAAGGCGATAATCTCTTTTGTTTTGATTCTGTGGCTTTTTCAGCGAAAGCTACAAGAATTAGTGTTATACCAACTACACTAATTCTTCATCTCCTATAAAAGTTACCTAAAGGTGCTAAGAAGTGCAGCATGCTTATGCCTATGCGCATAACTTTTCGCCCTGCATTAGCAAGATTGCTAAACCTTAACAAGGCTCGATTCAACTCTTCCTAGTTGCGAACCCTATACGACCACTGAACTACTTAAACTGTAGTCACTCATCAAATATACTACCCACAGTACTTCGCATACACACAAACTATTGGATATTACTTACACAGTAGTATTTCCAAAGGATTACTATAAACAAGTATCAAATGTTATGGATAAGTATCCATGTCGGACCCAAAACAGAGTATTTCAACGAGTACTTCAAGTTACAATACAGATCTACTCTAACGAGTCAATAAAAGTATCCGCGACTGGCTCTGTTTCTTTCACCAAATCTTGGAATCCTTTCATTTCCATTCCTTCTGGAAGCTCTACGACTTCAAGTTTGGCGTCTGGATTGTGTGCCTTCACCATCGCTAGCAGCTGATTGACGCACTCCTTCATGGTATTCTAGCAAAAATCAGTAATTTGTCCAGGCACTGCGCTGATTTGCTCCAATAATGACTGGTTAGCTGTAGTTACACCTTCTGGTGTTACCATGTCAATGATGGGGAGCACCGCCTCTTCTATGGCCTTCTTCTCAGCCTGGAGATCCTCCACTTCTTGTTGTTTGGCTTGTTGTCCCGCCAAAGCCCTGGCGAAAGCTTGCTCCATGTCAACACGGATCTGATGCTCCTTGGCATATTTTCCATTCAGATCATCGAGCTCTTTTTCCAAGCGGGCACAATCATCGGTTTTGGATTGCGCCAAGTTATACCACGATGTGCTGGTGCTCTGTTCTTCAACCAATTCTTTTTTCAATCCTGCAGAGACGAGACAAGTCTATGATTACACTTCATACGACTAAATTAATGATTAAATGTACAAGAGTCAGTTTCCTTACTATTGTTGTCTCGGATCAATGCCCGGTTACGAGTATCCATTCGAGATTTTTCATCTCTCATTCCCTCGAGTTGTTTGTGTAATCGAGAAACTAAATCTTGATTATCAACTCGAGCTTTTTCCCGCGCCTCATAGGAAGCTGCAAGATCTTCTTCGAGTTCTTTTATTCGAGATTCCAGACTTGCATCTCTATTCTTCTTCATTTTATCTACCAACGCCTGCATTTGATGTTAGTTAATAACTACTATATTAACTATTTTCTATTAAGCTTTCCTCTTACCAGAGCGGCTTCTAGGTGTTGCTTCAGCTGCATTGCTTCATTGTCAGTAGCCCTTCCTTGTGGCGGTGGAGTACTTTGTTTGATAACAATATTGGCGACTTCTCCAGCCTCCAAACCAACCTTCATGGTTTTACAAGCATTGTTCATATAAAATTCCGGGAGATATACAGAGCAAAGGCTATATGATTTACCTCCACAATTGACAGGGCCTTTCGGCATCTCCCTGGTTTGTAGTTTCTACTAGGTTTGCTTCTGAAGCCAAATTAACATCAGATGGCTCTTTCTCTGGAGATTGGTTCAGTCTTGAAACCCCGCCACTTTCATCGACATCGCCAGGGAGGACTTCTTCTTCATCATGCTCTGTTTCTTCAGCTTTTTTCAATTGTTCTTGTGGCGCATGCAGCGCGCTCGCAAGTGCGCCAGATGGAACACTTCACAAAGAATGCAAGATTCAATAGCTGTATTATGGCTCAATTGAAAGGATATCTTGATTTAACAAACTTACTTTGTCAGCGCGGAGGTTTTTGGCTTAAAGTTGAACTTCTTCAACTTCAGCACGCCCACTTTGGAGCTGGTTGTACTCCCTGTGGTACCACTCGCCATGGCACTTGTAGTTGAGGAGCTTTGAACATCGGTGATAAATTTGGAAATCTGGATACGCTGACCTTCTTCTGCTCCAGGCACATATGCTCCTGAAGGGGTATCTGATCGAGACGGAGTAGTTCTTTTCCGTTTCACAAAAAGACACAAACAAAGGAATTTCATTTGTGTTTTTAGTGGAAAATTGTGCATTGAAGCAAGCCCTCCACTCAAGAGTTTCCTGGGATAAGAGCAAACTTTGCTCCACTTGGTCATGAAGGTCTCCTTCCTTCGCGGTGCAATACTTCCTAGCATCATCGGGAGAAGGATGAGTTTTGCAATCCGACTTTGTGTTTGGATCTAAGGGAACTCTCTTCCTTGGTGCCTTTTTCTCCGCAGGCTTGGCAGCAGCGGCTTTCTCTATGTTTTTGGGATCTGCTTTCTTTTGGTTCATGGTTGCAGATCGAGTTAAGACTTTACTTTTCTCTTGCATTCACAAGAGAAGCAAGCACGGAAAGTTCTAAAAGACAAAGAATCTACGATGAGGAGACAAAAGGCTATGGCGCTGCGCTCAAGGTTAATGAAACAAATGAAGGTCTCACTTCAGATTTATAACTTTCGGTTAGGGTTACTGTTTTAAACAGTATCTACGGCGTATCGCATTCCGTTACAGGGAAAGGCTTGGTTTTTCGTAAGTTAGTTTTTTCCGGCGTAAATTTCGGATTCCATTACAACAGAATCCTGGTGATTAATCAGATCTTCAAATCAAAGATATTCTTTTGATTCAAAGCTCGGGGGCTGCTAACGGATAATCTGGGATTTGATTTCCTTCCGAGATTTAAGGCGGAAAACAATAGAAAAAGATCTTTGACTGGTTTTAACAAAACACTCATAGATACGGAATTACAGTTGATCAATTCTTACATTTGAAGACAACTCGAAAGTTGTTATACTTACATGGATGCTCGAAAAAGCATGCTGATTCTTATGAAAATAATTATCAAGTATGTATTGGGATTCATTGCTGGGAGTAAATAAAGGGAGCAGAGCTTGATCCAAAGACTACTTAAAAGTACTAGTGGATTCAGAAGTTGCATTTGAAAGATAAGATTTCTTTTAGATCTATTATCCTTTATTCAAGATTTTCGACTAGTTTTAGCGAAACTACTCGAAAGACCGGTGATCTTACTTTATTCAAAGCTTTCGACTAGTTTTAACAAAACTACTCATAATTCGATGGATGCGTCTACTCGAAGTGCACCATTAGACTGCTCAGATGAAATTCAAGATTAATTTTTTACCTTCAGTTACTTAATGAGTACTTGGAGGCTCGGGGGCTACGCCTATTCAGTGTTTCAAAAAGAGGCGCTTTAAAGAAACTGTTCGTTAAGAGAGATTTGATCGTCTTGGGCTTAGCTCTAGCTATTCGAAAACTAAAAAAGATTCAAGAGTTGAAGCAAAGGCGCAAGATGCTCGGGGGCTTATGGGGCCAGGATCCCTAGGGCCACTCATCTAAAGGAATTAAACAACTCGATATGGAGAGTTATGATCTGACTGCTTTGGACTAGCCAGATAAGGTATAGGACGATGTAGTCAAGTTGTAAAACTACTCGTATTCGAATAGTATGCGTAATAGATTACCTTGATGTAACCCTTCAGGTCGGATACGAGTAGTCTTTGTAATAGGTTTGTAACTCTGCTCCCCAAGTATATAAGGAGGAGCAGGGACTCCCTCGAAACAACTCAATTCACATACAATACAATCAAGCACACATGACGTAGGGTATTACGCTACTCGCGGCCCGAACCTGTCTAAATCTTTGTGTTGTTCGTGCACTGTCGTTCCTACAACTCGGCGAGACCCACTAATCTACTCCTTGGGATACCCCCAAATAGACATGCTCGCCATAAATCGTCGACAACAAGTCCCCGATGTAATCTTTCGGTCTACTTTACAACCGGCATAGTCGGAATCCGAATAGCCAAGTAGACTAAAATCTGAGCCTTTGGGATACCATTGTTGGCACTTCTTACGATCCAATATCAGAATTGAGAATCCTGGTACTGGGGTAAGGAGTGTTTCAGTGGTTTTCCTTATGGCTTAGTAAAATATAGAAATATTTTGCAAGCGCACAGAATCACCGCTGTAGCACTTCACCTGGGAGTATTCCGAGGTATCGTAATTTATATTTTCGCAGGGAAGCTTTGGCAAGACTACTAGTGAACAGATATTCGAGACTATCAGAGGAGGGTACACGACTAGACAAGACAGGGGATAACGGTATTGGATAGGAGTGGATATAACGGACACACAGCTCAAGGGATACTCAGGTAAGGGAGAGAAGAGATAGATAGCTGGGAGGATAACGAGAAGAGATAGAGGACTCCTGGATTCTTTATCTACCTATGTCACTCTAGCTTAGAGATACAGCGGCTACAGAGCCAGCACTAGGAAATCTGGGATAACTCTAATGTCTTAGCGTCGGGACAAGGGAACCGGTGAACACACAGAAAGGGATGAGAAGGGGTGCCACTATTTCCCAACTGGGGAATCCTACGGACCGGAACTAACGTGATAGGCTACGAAGACCGAAAGGGCTGTCACCACCTCCCGGCTACCACCTCCGTTGCGACGGGAATAAACTAAGGCCACCGACTAGTCTATGAACCACTCCTACACTAGGCAACGACTACTTACTCTGCTAGCAAGAGCAAGCAACCTTGTCAATACTCTTGGTGACAATTCACCTCCAGTATCAAGCAAGATCGAAGAACCAGCCAAGACAAAGACTTAAACAAGACTACAAGCACTAGAACTATAACTGACTATAGTCTAAACAAGATATAGTTGCAACTAGGATAAAGTAGAAGCAAGATATAAATGACAAAGGCAAAGTGATAAAGATAACTATATTGATACTCAATGTCTTACAAAAGGAAAAGTAAAAGATACAAGAGCTATTACCAGAGCTTCTGAAGACGACTCTGGAACCTCCGAGTCAAAGCTCGACTCAACTCTAACTCCCAACTAAACTATCCTAACTCTACTAGAATGAAAGTGGAAATGAGCTCCTTGGCTTGGTGTGTGTTTAGAAGTGAAGTGCGACCCTCTATTTATAGCTCCAAAGGTCGGTTGTAGGCAGGGTAGCCGCCAAGGAAGGTTGGATGGCGGTTGCAGCCGTTTCGGCCGGGGACGTCGGTTCGGCCGAACCCTGCTCTTCGGCCGAACGCAGGATCCACCGCCTCAACCACCAAGGGCCAGGATGCAGCCCCTAGGGTCGGTTCTGGTGCTGGGGGCGGTTCGGCCGAAGGCCCCAGTTCGGCCGAACTGGGCCTGGCCCGTGGCCGGCCTCCCCAGCACCGCCTCTGGTGCCTGGACCCCCCTAGGCTTCCTCCTGATGCATGACTTCGTGTTGATCTGGCCCAGAATGACGTGGCATGGTCCAGGATGAAGTGGCAGTCGTCCATGTGTCGTGTGATGTCATCACTTGGTTGTTGTTGACATGGACGACTCCCGGCGGCCCGTACGGCTAAGGGGGTTAACCGGCCGAACGGAGTCGTTCGGCCGGTTCGGTCATTTTCGGCCCCAATAACGCGTATTTGTCGTAGTTGTACCTGCACAAGTGACACTCACCAAAACTCGTGGAACTTTATTAGAAATAAAACCTAAGTACATGGAATGTTGCATAAAACCTCATTTATTCCCGAGTATTGGTGGTCGGATTTGGGCTGTAACGACCGCCAACAACCATAAGCCAAGATTAGGAGTGTGCACTAAATATCTAAGAATTCTCTTAACGGCCACCAAGTGACACTCTTTCGGCTTAGCTTGAAACCTTGCACACATGCACACGCTAAGGATGATGTCGGGCCTAGATGCACAAAGGTAAAGAAGAGAGCCAATCATAGAGCGATATACCTATTGATCAACGGCCTTACCTTCCTCATTTAGATCAAGATGTCCATTTGTTGGCATGGGGGTCTTGATGGGTTTGGCATTTTTCATGTCAAACTTCTTGAGCATATCCTTTGTGTACTAAGTTTGACTAATGAAAGTCTCATCCTTGAGTTGCTTGATTTGAAATCCAAGAAAGAACTTCAACTCACCTATCATAGACATCTCAAATCTTTTTGTCATGATCCTACTAAACTCTTCACACCACACATTATTAGTAAAGCCAAATATAATGTCATCGACATATATTTGGCACACAAAAATATCTTTATCTTGTTTGCGGGTGAAGAGAGTAGGATCTGCTTTACCTATCTCACAGCATTTCCTTAAGAGAAAATCTTTGAGACATTCATACCATGCTCTAGGAGCTTGCTTGAGCCCATAGACCACCTTATGAAGCTTGAACACGTGTTGAGGGTACTTGGGATCTTCAAAGCCACGGTTGCTCAACATATACCAATTCGGAGATTGGTCCATTTAGAAATGCACTCTTCACATCCATTTGATATAGCTTGAAATCATGGTGAGTGGCATAGGCAAGTAAAATACGAATTGACTCAAGCCTAGCTACAGGAGCATATGTCTCACCAAAGTCCAAACCTTCTATTTGAGTGAAACCTTGAGCAACCAACCTTGCCTTGTTTCTTGTGACTACACCATGTTCATCTTGCTTGTTCCGAAAGACCCACTTGGTTCCAATCACATTTTGCTTGGGTCTTTCTACTAATGACCAAACTTCATTTCTCTTAAAGTTGTTGAGTTCTTCTTGCATCGCCATTACCCAATCCGGATCATCAAGTGCTTCTTCTACCCTAAGAGGTTCCAAAGAGGAGACAAACGAGTAATGTTCACAAAAATTTGCTAATCGAGAACGAGTTGTTACCCCACTTTGGATGCTTCCAAGTATGTTGTCGATTGGATGGTCTCTTTGGACACTTCGATGAACCCTAGGATGTGGTGTTTGAGCTTGATGTTGAATTTGACCGTCTTCATTATCTTCCACTTGATCTTGAGTCAAATCAGGTGTGTCATCATCAGAGGATCCGGAGTTTCCGGACATTTGTTTGGAGTTTCCTGAAGGTCCGGAGTTTCCAAACATTTGTTCGGAGTTTTCGGACATTTCAGCAGCGAGGTGTGTAGATGAACTTTCAACTGCACCTTCTTCTTCATTTTGATTCTCCTTTTCTTGTGGCCTGATCTCCCTAATGGCTAGCTTCTCAATGGCTTGATGTGGAGCTTCCTCATCTACATCATTCAAATCTATTTGCTCCACTTGAGAGCCATTAGTTTCATCGAAGCTCACGTCACATGCAATTTCAACACAACCGGAGGTCATGTAGAAAATGCGATAGCCGTGAGCATTCGAAGCATAACCAAGTAGAAAGCCCTCATCACATTTAGGTGCAAATTTAGAGTTTTTGGGCTTCTTGTTGAGAATGAAGCACTTGCTTCCAAAAACCCTAAAATATGACATATTTGGCTTCTTACCAGTGAGGATCTCATAGGCCATCTTTCTCAAGAGTTTGTGGAGGTAGAGACGGTTGATGGCATGACAGGCGGTGTTGACGGCTTTGGCCCAAAATTCATCCGAAGTCTTGTATCCATCTAGCATTGTTCTTGCCATCTCTATGAGAGCCCTATTCTTTCTCTCCACAATACCATTTTGTTGAGGAGTGTATGACATGGAAAATTGATGTCCAATTCCCTCTTCTTCTAGAAAGACTTCAATGTTGGTGTTCTTAAATTCGGTGCCATTATCACTTCTTACATTCTTGATCTTCCTTTTGAACTCAACTTGTGCTCTTCTTGCAAATTTCTTGAATATCTCATGGACTTGACCTTTGTCTTCCAAAAAGAACACCCAAGTGAAACGAGAATAATCATCAACAATTACAAAGCCATATTTGTTACCACCAATGCTAATGTAAGCCACTGGTCCAAAAAAGTCCATGTGAAGAAGCTCAAATGGCATTTCGGTGGTGACAATGCTCTTGTGGGGGTGTGGTACACCAACTTGCTTTCCCGCTTGACATGCACTACAAAGACGATCTTTCTTAAAAGAAACATTTGTTAGTCCAAGGATGTGATCGCCCTTAAGAAGTTTGTCAAGATTTCTCATCCCAACATGAGCTAGCCGGTGATGCCAAAACCAACCCAAGCTAGACTTTGCTAGCAAGCATGCATCAAGTTGAGCCTTTTCCGATGTGAAATCCACAAGGTAAAGCTTTCCCTTAAGTACACCCTTGAAAGCAACGGAGTCATCGCTTCTTCTAAAAATGGTCACATCTTCATTAGTGAATAAGCAATTATAGCCCATTTCACAAAGTTGTGAAACGGACAACAAGTTATAATCCAATGATTCCACCAAGAATACATTTGAAATTGAGTGATCGGTTGAGATAGCAATTTTACCTACACCTTTTACCTTTCCTTGGCTATTGTCGGCAAACACAATGTTGTCACTTGAATTTTCTTTTGCCTCAAATGAAGTGAACATACTTTCCTCTCCAGTCATATGATTTGTGCATCCACTATCAAGCACCCACTTGGTTCCACTGGAGGAGTATGCCTACAAAACAATTCAAGCCTTTGCTTTAGGTACCCAAATAGATTTGGGTCCTTGAGTGTTAGTGACAAGAACTTTAGGCACCCACACATTTCTTTTAATCAATGTGTCTCTTGTGCGGTACCCAACATATTTGGCGACCACCCTACCATAATGGTCCCAAGCCAACACATAATCGGCATAAAAAGTGCTTCGAGGAGCATGTGGCTTGATCTTTTTCTCTAGCTTCAAGTTGGTCTGGATAGGTCTTTCCTTCTTGACTTGAGTTAGAGGCCTCTCAAACTCATATGACATGGTATGAGAAGATTTGAAACTCATTGGCTTCGTGTAGTTGGCCTTGTGCTCTTCCCCCTTACTCCAAGGGTACCATGTGTGTTGAGAGGGCTTTAGTAACCCTCCCTTCACACCGAGTCCGGAGGTCTTGTTATTCTTGATGATGGGGATAAGGTTTCTATCACCTTGTTCTTCCTTACCCAACCCCTTGTCATCCTTGTAACCATACTTCTTCATGTAGCTTGTACCAAATGCCTTCGAGTACTTCTCAAATTCTCCTATCTTGAGGTGTGGCTTTTCTTTCTTGAGAAGACTTGTGAGCCTAGCAATTTCCTTCTTCATTGCTTGAGCCTCAGCAAGGTTAGTACCACAAGTTTTTATATCAACATTATAACATCTTGCACAACCATTGCTAGTGGAAGGATTAGAAGACTTGGTTGCATCATTAGAGCATGAAGAGGTGCTATCCCAAAGAGTGTTAAATTGAACTTCAAGAGCCATGTGTTTGGCATCTAAACATGATAGGTTTTCTTGAAGTGTCACTTTTTCACTTTTTAGTTTTGCATTTGATTCATTTGCTAAGGAAAGTTCCTTAGTCAACTTCTCAACATTCTTCTTCTCTTTAGCTAGTGATTCCTCAAACTCAAGAAATTTCTCAATTTTGGCATTGAGCAAGTCATTTTGCTCCTTGAAACCTTTCCTTTCTTGGGAGAGGGATTTCTCAAGGGCTACGGATTTCTCTTGCTCATGCCTCATCAATTCTTCTTGAGCCTCAAGAGTCTCTTCCCTAGCCTCTAATTCTCCGGACAACATCATGATTCTATTTGCGGCCTTTTTACCAAATTGTTTAGTTAATCTTTCAAACAATTGCTCATCATTCTCATTATCATCAAGATCAAGAGATAGATATTGAGGATCTACCTTCACACCTTTTGCCAGTAGACAAGAGTGAGTTGTGTCATTTTCATCATCGGTGAGCTCTCCAAAAAGTGAAGTGCTTGTGGTTGATGTGGCTTGGATTGCAATAGTGGTCATATCTTCATCATCGGAGGTTTCCTCCGTTGAGTCCCATTCTTGACCAAGATGTGCTTCACCAACACGCTTCTTCTTCTTGTTTTCTTCATCCCTCTTGTTGGGTGTTGGACAATCGGCAACAAAGTGGCCAATCTTCCCATACCCATAGAATGGCCGACTTGATTTCCTTTGAGTCTTGCCCTTGAAGTTTCCTTTCTTGAAGAAGCCGCTCTTCTTGAATGATCTCTTGAGGTTCTTCATGAAAAGAGCTAACTCTTCATCATCATCTTCAGTATCACTATCACTTTCTTCCTTTTCTTCTTTCTTGGATATTTCTTCAACTTTGACCACTTCCTTTCCTTTGCTCTTGGAACTTTCTTGAAGGGCTACACCATTTCCCTTTTCAATTTGCTCATAGATTTGTGACATTTGTTGTGAGACTTGAGCTTCTTTGACGGTCATGAGATGCTCTTCAATTCTTTCAATAACATCGGCGGGAGTGAATGTTTTGAACCCTCTCTTCTCTCTAATCAAGGTGGGAAGGTTCACATATCTTGCCATGTATGCACACAAGATCTTGTCCACGACTTCCCGGTCACCCCACTTGGTGCTCCCAAGTGCTCGAATCTTGTTGATTATCTTATTCAACCTATGGTACATCTCTTGTGGTGATTCACTTTGAAGCATGACAAACCTATTGAGCTCTCCTTCGAAGCATCGGATTCTTCCCTCCCTAACCTTTCTTGTGCCTTCATGATTAATTTGGAGAGTGTCCCAAATCTTCTTGGCGGAATGCATCCCATCCACCTTTTCTTTTTCCTCCGGTTCCAAAGCACTAAGAAGGATAGAGGTGGCTTGCATGTTGCGATGAATCTCATGCTCTTGATCCGAAGAAAGAGGAGTGTTGTCCTTCGGATAATTGACACCTACACACACAATCTTCCGGAGTAGCAGTCGAGGAACGATAGGAGTAGACACTCGGCCATGGAATCGACAACTTGGTCGATGCACGAAAGAGGGAAGGAGTCCTTAGGGAAGTACTTGTTGAGATCAGTATAATCGATACACATTCTCCATTCACCGGCTTTCTTTCTTACAGGTTTAGGATTTGTAAGCCATTCGGGGTGCTTGCACACGCGAATGATACCAGCAGCTAGGAGTCTATTTAATTCTACCCTAATGGCCTCCTTGCGATCTTGGGTGAACCATCGAAGCTTCTGCTTGACCGGCTTGGCGGTCGTAACCAAATCCAAGGAGTGCTCAGCCTTTTTCCTTGGAACACCAAGCATATCCGAGGGTTTCCATGTGAATATGTCCCAGTTGTCCCGTAGGAAGGAGGTGAGCGTGCTTTCCTATTCGGGAGTGAGGCTTGGGCCTATTAGCGTCGTCTTGGAGGGGTCGTCGATAGAGAGGATGACTGCTTTGGTCGCTTAGTCTGGCTCGAGCGCTGTCATGGTCGATCGCTGCCCCAGTACGGTTGCGTTGGCCGGTGGGTTGGCCCTAACTTCGTCTGCTAGGAGCACGTTGTTGCCAAGCCGGCGTGAGAGTTCTGTGAGGTGTACTGCTTCACCATCGTACTCGTACAATGTCTTGACGTCGCCCCTGATGCTAAGGACCCCCCTGGGGCCGGCATCTTCATCACCAAGTAGGTGTGGTTTGGGATCACCATGAAGCGGGCTAGCATGGGCCGCCCAAAGATGGCGTGATACGAGCTATTGAAGTCGGCCACCTCAAAGTGGAGGTACTCCGTTCTGTAGTTGTTGGGCGTGCCAAAGGTAACCGGGAGGGTGATTTGCCTCACCAGGTAGGAAGCCTTTCTCAGGATGATGCCGTAGAATGGATGCTCTGCTTGGCGAAGTCGGCTATAGTCGAAACCCATGCTGTTAAGGGTGCTGGTGAAGATGATGTTTAGGGCACTGCCCCCGTCGACCAGCACATTTGTCAGGAGAACCTTGTCAAGGGTTGACTATAAGTGGGTAAGAGCCCGGCTTAGGTAGGTAAACCCAATGGTCGGATCTGGAGAAGGTGATCGGCGTCTCCGACCAACGCAGGTACTCGACCGCCCTGGTGATGACCATGTGGACCTCCCGACTGTGGAGCTTCTTCTTCCTTCAATCCGGGAAGGCGTCAGGGCCCCCCACAATCACGTTGACCTCACGGTCGACGTGTTGGAACTCACCACTGGCTTCGTTGACCGCTCTGGCTCAATCGAATCCGGCCGGCGGCTGTCAGCAGCGCGTGGCCGGTTGTTGCGGTGGTAGCCACCGTCTCTCCTGTTGTCGCGGTGGTACTGGTCGTTGCGGCGATCGCCGTCCCTTCTCTCGCCTTGATTGTCATTGTAGCGCGTCCTTTTTGGAGCTGGGGCACTCCAAGCTCCTTTTTCAGGGTCCAGCAGTCCAGGAATGTGTGCTTCGCGTCCTTGTGGAGAGGGCACAGTTCGTCTAGTCGTGCTAGCTTGTCGGGTAGGAGTCTTAAGTCCACCCTTCCGCCGCTCTCAGTGACAGCGGCAGTGTTGTCGTTCCTACTGCGCCTGTTGCGCGATGGCTCCCCCTGCTTGTAATCAGCGCTTGGTCGGTCGCGGTGATCAACCTTCCTGTCCCTGGGTCAGAACTGGGCTATCTCAGTGTCGTTGGCACTGGCTTCAATTTTGACCACTTTCATCATCTCCCCAACCGTCTCGTTCCTCAATGCCCGCAAGTTTGTTGCGATTGTCGAAGAAGCGGTTGGTGTAGTCTCGGAGACTTTCACCCTTGGACCATTTTACCATATCTAGATCAAATCTGGACCCCGGTCGAGTGTAGGTGGCCTGGTAGTTCTGTGTGAAAGCTTTGTAGAGGTCGGCCCATGAGTTGATGGAGTCCTTTGGAAGTCCTGAGAGCCAGAGTAACGCTGCCTTCCCCAGTATTACTTGGAAGTAAGAGGCCGCCTGGTCGGTCGTGCCATGCGTGGCTTTGACAGCCATGATGTAGGTCTGGATCCAGAGCTTGGGGTCAGAGCGGCCATCGAACTTGCCGACCATAGCTGGATTGAACATTTTGGGCCATTGGACGGCACAGAGTCGTGGCGTGAAAACCTCAAAGCCTTCGAATTCAAGGTCTTCGCCGGTGAAGTCATCGGCCATGTGTCTATCATCGCGGCGTCGCCCTTGGTCGTGGGGAGAACTATAGCGACGATCGTAGCGATCGCGCTCATCGAGCTCATGGCGTGCGTGACGATCGTCTTCATCATTGATGTACTCAGACCGATCACCGCGTCTATCAGGTTGGTCGTAGTCGCGGTCATACCGTTCGTGACGTTCCATCTCGGCTGCGTCGCGCTCCCTGTGATGGTTGTCGAAGTCTGCCCGCACATCGCGGTCGGGCCTCCGGAGGTGGTTGAGGAGATCTTCCTCCGGTCGGCGGTCGTCCCGCCGCCTGTAGTAGTCGCCTCTTCGGCGGTTGCGAGGGTGCCGACCCTCTGATTCTTCTGGGTCGTCCCTCGCGCGTTCCTGGTCGACCTCCTCGTTGATGAACCTGAGTGGCGTGGCGCGTGGCCTGCGTCGATCGCGATCAGATCTGCTGTACTCGGACCTGCGCGAGTATGATCTACCGGAGTTCGATCTTCCGGATATTGATCTGTCATGTCGGTTACACTCCTCCAGCTCCTAGGCGACCCTTAAACATGCCATGACCCATGCCAACCCGGGGATGGCCTCCAAGTGGTCCAGCTCGGCTAGTGTCGCTGCGACGTTGGCTTCAGGCATATGAAACGTCGCATGAGCCCTGTCGAACTCGCGGTCGAGATTACGCGGATCTAAGGGCCCGATAGGATCTCCTTCTCGGTTGGACGACCAGTCTTCAACTTTCGGTTCTTCTGCTGCTCGACACAAGGCGCGATCTTGGTTCTGCTCCTCTCGACGCTGTTGCTTGGACTGAGTCTTGTTTTCCTGAGGAGGCTGGTTCTCGGATACAAATACCTCGCGGTCAGGCACCGTGGTGTAGCTTGCTTCTGCGTCGACCGTGTTCTTGGCTGAGAGAGGATGGTCGTGGCGACCTGGAACTCACCACAGTCCAGAAACTCGGTGGGTTCGGGTGGGTTCTCAGATCGGATTTGAGTTGTGCGTCGCAGGCTCCGACTAGAGTAGACGGAGGCCGCGTTCTTGAGCCCAAAGGGGAACTTGTTCCCTGAGCGGTCCAACGCCTGCTCGGACATGGCGATGCATTTCGCGAGCGTGGCGTTGATACAATCCAGCCCAGTGACGATCTCATTGGGCGGTGGGACTCGGCCCCGAGGAAGTAGATCTAGAATTCGTTCCTGGAGGCTGAGCTGCTCGACCCGCAGCAGGAGTGGGCTGGCAACGTCGAGGAAAGCCCCCAAGCTTGGGGAAGCAGATCTCATCGATGTCGAATCGGCACTAGCGGAACTGGAGATGCTTGATTCGACGAAGAAGCTGATGCCTGGGAGGTACTTGGGCCTGGCCTCCACGCTCGCCGGGAACTTGATGGTGGATCGATCTACCATCAAGCTAGCTAGATTGAAAGATGCCCAACAATCAGCCCTACCTGGCGCACCAACTGTCGGACCTTAGGACCGACAATCCACCTGGGGGTATCCAAGTGGTAGATTTGTAGGCGAGGGATCATTGAGTGAGTAGCTTGATGGTGACACAGGAGGCACTGATTTAGACAAGTTCAGGCTACCCGGAGGTATAATACCCTACGTCTTGTGTCGGGGTTTATGTTTGTATTGCTGGAACTCGGCCAAGCTTCGGAAAGCAAGGTCGAGCGTATGGTTACAATGGTTGTTCCTTGGATCCCCTGGTGGGGTTACCCTAGGCCGTCTTATATAGGGTGATTTACTAGGGTTTACAAGTCAGTTTTAATCTAAACCTACTGGTTACAACTAAGGAATATATCTGAGTCGGTTTCTTCAAGATCTCCCGAGATATCCGGGTGCGCCGCCTGCCACGTCTTCATCAAGATTCCTTATGGACCACCTAGGGGTCGGCCCACAACCTTGTCAAGTGTGGGCCTAGGTCGGTGTTAGTCTCCTCTGACTATGGGCCCAGTAGTACCTATATCCCATAGTCATATGTTAAAGTTGCATTCCAAAGTTTCATGCCATTTGTTTGAATTCATGTGGTGTTGTATATGTGCAGTTTGGGAACCATGAAATGGTATGTTGTGTTTAATGGGAGGAACCCTGGGGTTTATTCAGATTGGGTATCATGTCAACGACGAAGTGAGTGGGTTTAGTCATGCTGTCTACCAAAGCTACAAGTCAAGAAGTGATGCGTTAGAAACATTCAACTCCTACACAAGTGCCCAGTGCAAAGAACTCCAGCAGGCCAAAGACATTGGACAAGAAAAGGAACAAGTTCAAGTTGAAGCTCTGAAAAATGATCATATGATTCAAACAACTCTTCTTTTCATCATTGTAATGATCATAGTGGCCATTTGTGTCAAGTTGTATTGCATGTAACTCTTCTATTCATGACTAAAATTTGTATCAAACATCAAGTGCACTTAAATTTGGCCAAATGTTCATTTGGGTCATTTTCATAACATTGTTACCACATTATCAAATAGCATGAGTTAACGGATACCTTGAAATGGGCCGCATGTTCAAAAGTTAGCATCCACCAGCACAACTCTAACACAAGTCTAACAAAAGCATGGAACTCTAACATCCAAATCTAACACAAGTTCAGTAGGCCATCATTACAGCAAAAGCATGGAACCCACCAGAGCATTCAGTTCTTCTTTAGCACAACTCCAAACAACACTGCAACCATAACTCCAAACAAACAAAGGATGAAGCCATACAACATCTTATTTTCCTGATTGTCACTCCTAATCCTCTGTTCCAGTGTGGAGCATGTTGTCCTGGCGAACTTGGTGCTCATGAATAGTTCCCTCTCTATCCTCTCTTTCTCCTTGAGCAGATTGGACTTATCTCTTGCCCACTCCTGCTTCTCAAGCTCAAAAGCATTCTTCTCTTTAGACATCTCATTCCTAAGCTGAATGGCCGCCAAGAGATCAACTTGAGCCTCATCTGCCTTACTCTTGAACTTGCTAACCACTTCCCACAGGCTTGAGGTGACTTCCTGGAACATAGGTGGTCACTTGTCATCCTTCCAGTACACGAAGTCACACATGTTCTCCTTCCCCTAGGTTTGAAAAAATAACAATGAGACCTTATCTGGTATATACAACATGATCAACATGCTAGGTACCGATGCCCTATGTTCTTGCTATCCCAGCACAGAAGGCGCATTGGATGCTTCCCATGACGGCAGCGGACTAGTGTCTCCTGATCAATGCCACCCCAGTCCTTGGTCTCCATGCCTTTAGGAAGGGCACTCAATGAAGCAGACTACAAATGAATACACAATGAATCATCACAATTTGTGCAACTATCAAGTTAATAGCAACACAAATGAATCCCCACACAATGAAACTACCCATTTCACATGAATAATAGATGAACAACACTAGAACAGGTTCATTTCTGTCACACATGTCTAACATATGACCTAGCTAATGAACAACCTTACTACTACCAAACTCAGACACCAATTTCAGTCACCATAGCTATAACAGATGATAATCGTAGACAATTCATTTGTATAAGATGCAAATCCCTAGAACTACCAATTTCAGTCACCACATTGAAGAAAACTTGAACAAAGATGGATATGGATGAACCCCAGATCGGACGCAGTAGCTCGATGGTGAGTAGCTGACGGATCTTGAGGTGGACTTCGCCGAATCCTCTGACGATGAAGAACCGTTGTGCCGGCGGCCGCAGCTTGGGCCAGCCCAATCGCCGCAGAACATCAAGCCACCCTCGCCTTGCGCCTTGGCGAACTTGTCCATGACATAGGCCAGGCAAGAAGTCCCCTCCAAACAAAGGGCTGGAACCGACGCAGGGGATCGCTTCCCCATGGAACTGGCGGAGCTCCAACGGCCATCTCCACCACCGCTGCCCTCGAATCCCGTCACCACCTTGCTCGCTAGGGGCCATCTCTTTGAATGCCGGCCTCGGATCTAGGGGCACGACCGCAAACTAGGCAGATCTGCTGAGGTAGAAGAAATGACAGCCGGCGAAACTCGAGAGGTAGGGTTGGTAGGGAGAAGAGCGGGCGGTGGGCGGCGACAGGAGCGGCGGCGAGTGTCGGGAAGGAAGGGAGCGGCAGCAGGAGCGCCGGCGAGCGTCGAGTGGGAGGGGAACACGAGCGGCGGCGGCTGTCGAGTGGGAGCGGCGGCGGCGGTGAACGGGAGAGGAGAGGCACTAGGGTTGAACTGTCGGCGCCGTTTCATATATATTGGAATGTATCGGTAACCTCATCTTTCTTGTGCAACTAGTTCCCACACCAGGCGTATGTAGCCAACCAATCAAGCCCGCAACTCCCCCACAATGCAGCCCAACCCCCCTATGCATGCTACCAATCACCATCTCCACGGGCCAAAAACCCTTTGTGCACCCAACCAATCAAGGACCCAAAGGCTAGTGGGGGCTTGGCTTGGGCTGGCCATGCACAAGTTGGAGCCAGGCCCGGGAATCCTATATGGCTTCTGGAAGTTTTTTTCCCTACCTAGCTTCCAATGTTTGAGATTCGTGCAACGATTGGGATTGTGGGCCGAAGAGGTTCAAGCGCGCGGTGGAGAGCTGACGGACGCGCGCACGACGAGAATCTTTTTTGAGTGTCAACATTTAAATATGATTTTCTTTTAAATTGTTAATCCTTTTTGAAATCTGTTTGAACCACCGTGTTATTTAGAATTAATGCAACAAAATAAGATCCAATATGAGTATATTTTTATTTTATATATGGATATTTTAGAATCAACATTTTTCTTGTGCTATTTCAACACTTTGAATAACTATCTCAACATTTTGGACTTATGACTTCAATATTTTCATACAAAATGTTGATCTAGTTTGTCTGAATTGTTAAATTAAGTTTAAGAAAAATGTTGAACCTAATACATGAAAATGTTGAGTGCATAGTTCAACACTTTGAGCATGTTAATAACTTTTTGTGAAAAATGTTAAAAGATATAATTAGAATGTTGAACTATTGTTTTTGGAATGTTACCTGCAACATCTTACCTCCTATATCTACATATATTAACCAGTGATAATTAAAAAAATGAAGAAAGAAAAAAGAGCAACGCACCTAACAACGGAATGGACAAGGAAAAAATGTATAGCAGTACAAGGCCCTCCTTTTCTTCATTTCCACCGCAGAGTGGTAGATTTTTTTCGTAGCTCTGTTGTTGGGCTCGTCTTGGGCCTCTAAGCTCCGTTGCTTAAACAATGAATGGAAGCTATATAGGAGCCCCCAACCAGGCCACCTCTAGTGTGGGCAACCAATCAGGTCCTTAAGGTACATCAAAATGTCCATTTTGATACAATATACTAACTTCCATTCTAATTATTAGACTTGTTCATATAACATTTGACCATTTGTCTCATAATATTCGTGGCTTACTTTATCATAATAAATACTTTAAGTATGTTTTAATTTTTCATGTATTCTGACTAAATTCTTAAATAAGATTAATTATCAAATATTAAGAAAATCAACAGTTAATAATAATTTGGAATGAAAAGAGTACTACTACCTCCGTTCCAAATTACTATTCGTTGTTGACTTTTTTCCATGATCTTTGACCATTCGTCTTATTCAAAATATTTGTTCAAATATATAAACCAATAAGCTATACTTGAAGTATATACGATGATAAAGCAAATCACGTATAAAATAAATGATACTTCTAAAAGTTTTTGAATGAGACGAATGGTCAAACGTTAAACGAAAAAGTCAACAACGAATAGTAATTTGAAACGAAGGTATTACTCGCTGAGAGAACGTGCAAAAGATGGCCGCTATTGATGCAGGCAGTCGGCCACCGACTTTGCCCCTCCTTTCCGTCTTTCACAACACCTTCTTGCCTCGATTTCTAAGATACATATAATAGTAATCACTAAGTACTATGTGTGCATATTTCATACTGTAATACGTGGAAATATAAATCGAAACAAGCAATAATTTCCACGTAAAGTTTATATTCATTCCTAAGAAACAAACTACTCCCTCCATATTGGTATTAAATGATGTTTAGGACAACGACACGATCTTCAAAATGTAACTTTGACTTCTTATTTTTATAAAAATATTTATTAAAAATAATATATGTATACTTTTATAAAAATATTTTTTAAGACAAATATATTCATATGGTTTTCACGTTTTCAAACTCAACTACTTAAAAGTTATTCATGATTTATATTTCCAATGTTTGACTTAAATCTTGTCCAAAACGTCATCTAATATTAATATAGAGGGAGTACTGTATTGCTGTTTTATGGGCGAATAGATAAACATTTAGAGATAGCTCATCTATATTACTATACACGCTCTAATTGATGAGAGTAACTCGTGAACGAAGGCTTGCAGTGAACAATACATCACAATATAAAATAGAAAAATACGGAGTATCTAACTATTTGCCCAAACGCTCCATTGTTTTATAGGTAGTACTTCATCTATATTGGTATTAGATGATATTTAGGACAATGACATGGTCTTCACAACGTAACTTTGACTTCTTATTTTTACAAAAATATTTATTAAAAAATAATATATGTATACTTTTATAAAAATATTTTTAAAACAAATATATTAATATGGTTTTTGCATTTTTTCCAAACTCAACTACTTAAAAGTTATTCATAATTTATATTTCTAATATTTGACTAAAATCTTCTCTAAAACATTATCTAATATCAATATGAAGGGATACTGTACCATAGAAAGGCTGGTTGTACTCGTGACACTACTCTTTTGAACAATACATGCTTCGAAAAGCTCACCTGCCGAGGATGGCATATACGAGGGGAAGTAGTACTAAAAATACCACGAAACGGAACCAATACAAAATCCACGGCGGACAAATTTCCGTTGCATGCCACGGCAAAGGAAGAAAAGGGAAATCTGACGAAATTGACTGCTGCCCTTTCGCCATTTTTTTTACTGTGCCATCGCAGTCTCTCCCCTCATATAAAATTCGCCGAAGCCATCCCTCTCTCTCTCCTCCCGCAGCATCCTGCGTCCCCGAAGCTCCGAGTCCCCATACGGTCCCCCCCTCCTCTCCCTCTCTCGAAGCCTCCAGGCCTCGAGCACCCTCTCCCCCTCTCCCAGCCTCCTCTCGCGCGGCGAGGGGTCGATCCACCCGGCGATCTGGGCCCTCAGGACGGCGCTCGCGCCACGGAGGCTTCCCCTTCCCCGCCGCAAGGGCCGAGATGCTCTCGCTGCAGCAGCAGCACGGCGGCGCCGTCGCAGCCGGCGGCGGCGACGCGCGCAACCACGCGCCACAGCCGGCGGTGCTCGGCGGCGTGGACTGGCTAGGGTTCCTGGGCCGCGCGGACCTGGAGGAGCCCGCGAGGAATGCCCCGTCGCCCGCCTCGTTCCTGCTGCCGCCCGCGCCGCTCGACGACAGGGCGGCCCAGCTCGAGCCCAAGCCCAAGCCCGGACAGCTCGCAGGAGGTGACTCTAGCTGCAAGCGTTCCCCCCCCCCCCCCCCCCCCTACCCTTTTGTTCCTAGATTGTGTCGCGGCTGTCCATGTTTGGGGGAATTCGAGCTTGTGTTCTAAGATCTACCCAGTTCCCCTTTTCGCTCCCTTGTTTGTTGTATTGGATTTGGAAATGAATACCACTTGGTTAGTGTCTCTGCGGAGATTCGATGTTGTTGTTTTATTCTTCTTTTTTAGTAAGTGGAAGAATATATTTTTTTTTTCGTCGATATGAATTAAGAATGGCAACTTGGAGGAGATCGTGCTACTGTTTCGACTGGGAGAAGTGGGCATAGAAAGGTTCTAGAAGAATAGTATAGGCTATCTTAGTTTCTGGTGGTCTATATCCTGTATAGGATTCACACCTTTAGCGTTAGTCTATCTTTAGCAATTGCAATTTTTGGAGGTGGCTTGCATTAGCAGCATAGCTTTCTGGGAAACTGATGTCATGCTTTTTGCTTCCAGAAATATACTTGTATCAAACTGTATCTGTTGCTTGTGTAAATATGAGAAAATGCAATCAAGAGAGATTGATTCCTTTGTGGGCATGATCAATTGCTGATGCTATTTTGCCATACCAATCTGTCAACATAGCTTCTATATTCATCTCGAGGGTTTAGTGAGGAGATTGATGATATTGGCAACTGGGTGTTGATCTCTGAAACGATTAATTTCTGTCCTGGTAAAATTCAGAACAAAACCTTTTTTTTTGGAGGAGAGTTGCACACATCTGTGGCAAATTAGTTACTTCAGATTTATAAATAATTAAACTTGTTAGGTTTAGCATATTTAGCAAGAAACCAAGAAGTATCCTCTTTGTCTTTAGCATGGGCTGAATCAGCTAGTACTTGCTGAAGCTCACCCCAGCTGTTTGGGTATAAAAAGTCTCCTTGTTCTGAGTTGATATAATGATTGCAATTGGTATGCTTTTAATGTTCGAATCTTTGAAAGAGTGACTTTGGTGACTCATGTTTGTGCAAAGTTCATGCTTTCTTCACTTTGAAGTCATATGGGAAAATTTATGTGTGAACTGTGAGAACTCACGCCTCATCAATCCCATTAATCATGGCCTGATCCTTGAAATTGCCTTTGGGTCCAGCATGGTGTGCTACATTTTGTTAGCATGCCTAACTTTCTGCATCCATTCGCAATATGAATTTGTTTTTTTGAAACAAAATATGTATGAAATGGATTGATAATTGATATTCTTGATTTGCAACTTGTGGGAGGGAAATGTGAACATGAATTATCTTGTTTTGTTCAAATGGAGCAGAATTATCAATTCAAGCCTGCTCATAGAGTGTCTTTTTCACTATGTTTATATGTATGTTGATGTTAGGCCTGATGAAACTCTTTATTGGTTACTTTAATGGTGTAGCTGTTGATGAAGAGCAACATTTGGCACATGCTCATCAGAACTACAGGTCAGGGAAGTACAAAGAGGCACTAGAACATGGCAATGTTGTTTATGAGAAGAACCCACGTCGAACAGATAACCTCCTCCTCCTTGGAGCTATCTACTATCAGGTGACTAACTCATTTCATGTTCTTCCGAGCTTGGGTGTTAGCTTTTTCTACCCTACATTTTCTGACATGCTTGAATTCCTTTTCTGTTGCAGATACGTAATTACGACATGTGCATTGCAAAAAATGAGGAGGCTCTTGCCATAGATCCACACTTTGCTGAATGCTACGGCAATATGGCGAATGCTTGGAAGGTAGTTTAATGGGAATTTGGCAAACATCATTTGTTTCCTACTCTACTCTATACACATGCATCTTTTTTTGAAAGCCTTTACCTGCCAATTCTGAGATCAATGCATTTCTATGTGTAGGAGAAAGGCGATATTGACCTTGCGATTCGTTACTATCTTACTGCCATTCAGGTTTGCCTTTAGTCTTATCTTTTTTCCTTGTTTTCATATTACTTTCCCCTTCTTTTGATTTCAGTTGTTTTCACTGTTTCAAGTAATTTATTTCTTCTGGATGTGTTTGCCTATATGGTCATCTAGGATGGCTTGGTGGTGACTAGGTGCCACACGCTAGATGGTAGCAAACAACCTAGTTATAGAGTGAACATTGATCTAGATGGTCTGGCCATCTTGAGGGTTCTAGACAAGCCTAGTTAGCCCTATCCTAGGTAGTTCTGGATGTATTAGTGCAACTTGGTGTCTGTCCCAGCGATGGAGATTGACATTATGTGCAGGGATGAAAATTTGAGTCACTGCCAGGCGCTCATCTTCCCAAAATTTCAGGCTTTTAGCATTCCAACGCCTTATATTTGCCTCTGCTCCATCCACCCCAGCACCAAGCTGTTGTTCTCTTATTTTTTTCTCGAACACGCAAGAGAGCTTCATCATCATCATATTAAAGAGGATGAAAAGGGTTGGAAACCGTTACAACCACACCCCCCCTCACACACCAATAGTTCTTGGATTACGTGCACGCCTTTGATTACGATGCAAAAATGACCTTGACATACGCTGTCGTTCTCCTCACGCTTTTGCCTTTTGTGTTGTGTAGTGCTATGGCTGCTGCTATTTTTGTCTCTTACTGATGCCTCGTACTTGTGACATAATCAATCATTTTACTGATTTGTATGTCAATTAATTAATTGCCGCTCCTCTGGCTTGTGTGCTCTGAATTGGCAGCTTACCTGCATGCGATTCTTCTACTGTGTGCTTGTGCTTTCATCAACTGGTTGAGCTGGTGCTCCAAAAATGTACATGTGGATAATTGTATTCACAGTTTGTCCGCTACTTTGTGCTATGCTGCGACCTCTAGCAAAGAAGCATGGATACTATAAAAAATGAACCCAGTTTGCCATATAGACAGCCTAGACACTAGTTGCTATGTGACCATCTGTCTAGCGTCTGATATGACATGAACATACTGATGCCTGGATTAGAGGCATAAAGCATTAAAGTACCACACAAGATATTTTAAAAAAAATTCCAAGCAGCATTTGGATTATATCCAGAAGTTCTCGGAGGCATATCTTCACTCTCGTGGACATGCTATCTTCACAGGATTGTTTTATTTACCATGTGGATTCATGTTTTTAATGTTCTGCTACTGCTTAGTGTCCTTGCGAGTCCAGTGGAATTTTCACTGTTATACACAAATAGCCCTCATTTGTTGCCTTTCTATGAATCTTTTAGCTGCGACCAAACTTCTGTGATGCATGGTCAAATCTTGCTAGCGCATATACACGGAAGGGGAGATTGAATGAGGCAGCTCAGTGCTGTAGACAAGCACTTGCCATAAACCCTAGATTGGTACGTACATGTGTTCATGTGAAATTGTTAGTAGGTCGACTTGTTTGTGAACTGATGCCATTTTGTGCTGACTTAGGTTGATGCACACAGTAATCTTGGAAATCTGATGAAAGCTCAAGGTTTCATTCAAGAGGTGGGTGACTTGATCAAATTTGTCTTCCATACCTGTCACTGCTTGGTGCTAATTTGAGTTCTGCTTTGCGATAAGTTCTCCCCATTGTCATTTGGTGTGCACGCATATCCTCTTATCTGTTCCATAGGTTCTACATTTTCTGGTTGACTGTCTAATTGGATTCTGAAGTAGATTTCACAGAGCTGTATAATTTCAAATTATGACAAAACTACAGATTTTACGAACTCAATCATCTATGTTGAAGGTCAAACATCCGCAGCCCACTCGAAGTGGTACAGACCAATAATCCACAGTTTCCAGTTAATTGATATTGCCTGCTTACTGTGGCGTGTGGCATAGATCAAGCCTTTGGACTTGTGTATGGGAGTTTGCAAAGTCTATTTCTATCACAAAGGGGCACTAAATAAGTAAACATGGAGTTCTTTGATGAATGACCGTAAACTTGTCATTTGCTATACCACTAGCACCGATTAAACCTTTTCTCTCTCTCTCTAATGGTCTTGAATATGTTGTATTGTAATAGTTTAGTCAATTTAGCTGCATTTTGTGAAATCTACCTATTTCAATTGTGCTTCGAGATAATCGTTTACATCAATATGAGGATGATACAGAACACTAATATTCTAGCAATTTTGTTTTTTTGTTCATTTGAGCACTTAACTCCCTTGTGTAGACTGATACCTTTTGTGTTTTGACATGCTGATTGTAATTACAGGCATATAGTTGCTACATTGAGGCACTACGCATAGATCCTCACTTTGCAATCGCGTGGTCAAACCTTGCCGGTCTGTTTATGGAGGCAGGAGACCTAGACAAAGCTTTAATGTATTACAAGGTAAATGGTACAACTGTATTTATTTGACCACTGCACTTGTTGACATCATATGCTTTATTTCATATTTTTCTGAGGTGATCCTCAATTGAATTTTTTGTGGTACATTTGGAGAGTCTAGCTAAGTTCATTTACATGCAATCTAACAAAGATGGAAGTTGCTTCATGCATTTATACTGGCATAATTGTGGTATCTAGCGAATGTTTGCCAAATAATTTGTGCTAAATTGTTGTTCTAAAGCCTTTTATTGTCATGTTCTATTGTAGAGATTATCCTTTGTTATTTTATACATGGTCATGGACCTTCTCTTCCGTATTCACTGTCAAATTATCATATCTTTATTCACTTTTGCCTATATGCTCCCAAATTCTCATGCAGCGCTCCTATCATTCTCTCATTTTATTAACATACAAGTTGGCCTATAGTTCCTGCATAGTCTGATTTTGGACTGAATGATAAAACATTTCCTTGTTTTGAGCGTCCAACTTGTCAAGCTGATGGGGAATGTTGCCGTCTTTACTTTTATTAAATTTGCAGGAAGCTGTTAAACTTAAGCCATCATTCGCTGATGCATATCTTAACCAAGGGAATGTTTATAAGGTAAGTTTGTAGGTTATGACAAGAATATCCTGCAAGAGGGTGCTGAGACAACTTTGGTATAGGAGGAAAACTAGATCTTATATTCTCTTGGTTGTCCAGGCTTTGGGAATGCCTCAAGATGCCATTATGTGTTATCAACGTGCATTGCAGGCACGCCCTGACTATGCTATGGCTTATGGTGAGATATAATTCCTATACTAGTATTTTATCAAACCCTGGTTTTCTTCTTTCTCTGCATCAGGGTATACTTTTCATTTCTAAAAAAATCTGAACTTTTGGCACAAAAATAAAAATAAATACTGATTAAAGATTATCCTTTGAGTTCATTCATTTAGATATTCATCTCGGGTGAGATGCGAACAAGCTTACAAGAGAATGGTCCTTTCTTTACCTTCAAAGTAGAGCCTTAGTATACCTCGTAATACAAAGGTAGGGGCAACATTTTCGTGCAGGTAATCTTGCTACTATTTACTATGAGCAAGGCCAGCTTGATATGGCAATTCGTTGTTACAATCAAGCTATAGTCTGCGACCCACAGTTTGTTGAAGCATACAATAACATGGTTAGTCATTGGTTGTCCTCATTTTGTCAACACTATTGTGTGTGTAAATAAAAAATTAGTTGACAACTTTTGTCTTTGTAGGGCAATGCACTTAAAGATGCTGGACGAGTGGAAGAAGCAATCAACTGCTACAGAGTATGTTTTCCTGTTATCAGTTTTTCTTGTTTTTCATGTAGCTCTGATTGTGATTCTAGTTCTATTTGTGCAGTCGTGTCTTGCATTGCAAGCAAACCACCCGCAAGCCCTTACGAACTTAGGAAACATATATATGGAGTGGTGAGATTCTTATACCTGCATGGTTTTAGTATAAAAGGAAATACCATTTTCTATTACTTCAATAAGATGCTAATAAGCCCACCATGACAAAAATACACTGCAGGAACCTGATAAGCGCTGCTGCTTCATTTTACAAAGCAGCTATATCTGTGACATCTGGATTGTCTTCCCCACTTAACAATTTGGCTGTGATATACAAGCAACAGGTGGTTCTTTCCTTCATCATATTTAATCATATTTCTACTTTTAGGATGACAGTTTCTGTTCTTGTGTTCAAATTGAATAGTTTCTTGAGCATCCACACCCATACCTACCTTTTATCCCTGATTTTGCTGTTTCATATATGCGCCAGGGAAACTATGCTGATGCTATCACATGTTACACTGAAGTACTTCGTATAGACCCTACAGCAGCTGATGCACTAGTTAATAGAGGAAATACATTCAAGGAGATTGGTAGAGTTAACGAAGCAATTCAGGATTATATTCAGGCTGCAAGAATCAGGCCAAACATGGCAGAAGCCCATGCCAACTTGGCCTCAGCATACAAGGACAGGTGTTCTACATATCTCAAGCCTATTTGGTGTTAATGTATTGCATTTAATTTTTGTCATCATTTTTTTGTTTGCTGTAGTATAAATATTGTTAAATGTACATTTTCTGCAGTGGGCATGTAGAGACAGCTATAGTTAGCTATAAACAGGCTCTCGGGCTGCGTCCTGATTTTCCTGAGGCAACCTGCAATCTTCTGCATACATTACAGGTTACTTGCAACTTTTCTGTACCCATTAAAGGCTGTAAACCTGTAGCTTCCAGGAAAAAAATGAAGATATGTTACAATCAACCTTTCAAGAGGGATCACTACTAACGTGTAGCATTTTCTTTTGGATCACTGCAGTGTGTCTGTGACTGGGAAAACAGGAATACCATGTTTCGTGATGTTGAAGAAATAATAAGAAGGCAAATAAAGGTCATCTTTTTGTAAAAAAAGAATGAAATTCCATTTTTTTAAATGGAGTAACCCTTTCCTGTCCAACTTATTATTTTTTTTGCTCCCTCGCTTCCTACAGATGTCAGTACTTCCAAGTGTGCAACCTTTCCATGCCATTGCTTATCCTATCGATCCAATGCTTGCGTTGGAAATAAGGTATCATTGATAACATTATGTTCTTTAGTATCATTGTATTACATGCTGTTCTTTTACTTAAAATATATTATCTCTTTTGTTTTCTTAATATCACCCTTTTTCTTGGCAGTCGCAAATACGCAGCTCATTGTTCCTTGATTGCTTCTCGTTTTGGGCTGCCACCTTTTGTGCATCCACCACCTGTTCCTGTAAAAGCGGAGGGTAAACACTGCCGACTCAGGGTGGGGTATGTACAACAAAAAAATGTGCTTACATTCAATTGGAAAGGTTTAAACAACAGCAAAATAACCGGGCTTCCCATATTACAGATATGTGAGTAGTGATTTTGGAAATCATCCCCTCTCCCATCTCATGGGATCAGTATTTGCAATGCATGATCGTGGCAATATCGAGGTTATTTCATTTCCATTCACTCTCCCCCCCTCCTTTTTTCACTGTTCATGTTGCAAACGTCTCTATCTCTGACTCATGAAGGAACAACAGGTCTTTTGCTATGCACTGAGTCAAAACGATGGTACTGAATGGCGGCAGCGTATTCAGTCTGAGGCAGAGCATTTTGTTGATGTCTCTGCCATGACCTCTGATATGATCGCCAGACTTATCAATCAAGACAAGATACAGATATTGATAAATCTTAATGGCTACACAAAGGTAATAAATAACCCAAAATCTAGATGGAGAGCCCTCTCCATTTAGGCTTAGCCGGAGAATCCTCCCAATTTAGAAATTTTGTGCATGTGGGGTATTGGGTACTGCTAGAAAAGGGAAGTCCAAAAAAGGAAGAAGAAAAGTAACAGGGGGAGAAGTAGTTCCGGCGATGGGCGGTGCTCTGGCGGGGTTAGGGTTCGGGGGTTTACCTATGGTCCGGACTTAGAGGGAGCTCCGGGGATCCGGCCGGCCGGACTGGCGGCGCTGGCGGATCGAGGGCGGTGAGGCCGGGCATCGATGGCGCCGCCGGCCGAGGCGGCGGGGGACAACCGGTGGGTGGGGTCGGGGCGGGGGAGCTCGCTAGAGATAAGGAAGATGACCATGGGGGGGAGGGGAGGGGAGGAGGGGGTGGGAGGTGGGCGGTCCTCGCCGGAGGTGACGCCGGCGAGGGGGCGGATCCGGCAGTGGTGGTGCGGCTGGGGCGAGCCATTATACTGGTTAGTGAAGGGCGGCGTGGAAGGGGAGGGGTGGGCGGTGGCGCAGGGGCGAGTTCGCCGCCGGCTGTGGGAGGTTGTGGGGGTCTCCGCGTAAACTTATCTGGAGACCCCTCTCCGTGTAGTTGGGTCCTATAATAATGCTGTCCTTCATGAATATTGTTGTTACTCATGCACATCTTGCTTTTCTTGTGCTGTAATATATTTTTTTCTTGAACGCGCAGGGGAGCTGCATATTTTTTTTCTTGTGCTCTAATATATACAGTGGTTCTTTTTTTGCAAATAATTTATTTCAAGGAATTTCATCCATACCACCACTTATAATACATTCCATCTACCGTTACTCTGTGCCCATTACATGTTGGACCAGACCCCAAGTCATTGACTGGCCGGGTGGTATAGATGAAAAATGTGTCTCAAGTGGAGGTGGTATGGATGCAAATTCCCCTAGAAAACCTTGCTAGGAAATCATCCTCAAGTCAGGATAGTAATGTATTTTTATAATGTTCTTGAATGTGGTATGCAGTTTGTTATATTGTTGTATTTGCACAGTTTAGATGTCCTTGCATTGCTATTCATCACCTGAACATGTTCTTGATTGAAATAGGGAGCCAGGAATGAAATTTTTGCATTGCAACCAGCTCCTATCCAAGTTTCATACATGGGGTTCCCTGGCACCACAGGTGCTGCATACATAGACTACCTGGTCACGGATGAGGTATGGTAGCATCTAATGTTCTAGTCTTTTCTAACTGGCCCGGGTGATTTATATTAAATGTGGTTTGCTATAAATTGTCTTGCAGTTTGTTTCTCCAAGTTGCTATGCGCATATATATTCAGAAAAGCTTGTACATTTGCCTCATTGCTATTTTGTCAACGACTACAAGCAGGTTTGTCTTCTTGTTTCATGTTCGTTTCCCTGTTTCATTGATATGCTCTATGGTTTCTAAATGTGTTGTTGTACCAGAAAAATCAAGACTGCCTCACTCCTGTATGTCCACATAAAAGATCTGATTATGGATTACCTGAGGATAAATTTATTTTTGCATGCTTCAATCAGCTTTACAAGATGGATCCAGAAATATTTGATACATGGTAACTGCTGACTGCCTAAAGTACAAGTTGATGCATCTACGTTTTGTTTTGATTTCCCAATGGTGCTATGATTTTTGACTAATCGGTTCACTTTTCTTTTTTTCTTTTTACTGGAGTATTCATTATAAGGGGTGTTTACTAATATTCAGCTCTCTACTCATTCTTAAGGTGCAATATCCTCAAGCGTGTTCCTAACAGCGCATTATGGCTCTTAAGATTCCCAGCAGCTGGTGAAACTAGAGTAAGAGCACGTAAGTACCCTAAAGAGGCTCAAATTGTTTACTTTTCATGTGTTAATTCTACCTCGTAAATGAAAGCTTCAAATGAGGGCAGTTTGTTTGACATGTGCAATGCCACAAAAAAACCCCTTCTATACAGATGCTGCTGCCAGAGGAGTAAGACCAGATCAAATCATATTCACAGACGTTGCCATGAAAAATGAGCATATACGACGCAGTCAACTGGCAGACCTTTTCCTGGACACGTATGGAGTTCTATGACATGCTATTCGCTTTCAATCATAAGCTAAAGCATAGAACTAACATGCATTTTCTGTCCTTGTGATGGATCAGCCCCCTCTGCAATGCGCACACAACTGGCACCGACATACTGTGGGCTGGTTTGCCAATGATCACCCTTCCGCTAGAGAAGATGGCAACCAGAGTAGCTGGTTCCCTCTGTGTAGCTACTGGGCTCGGGGAAGAGATGATTGTTAGCAGGTAAATAAGGACAGCACCATTTCACATCCCAATCAGAGCTGTGCAAAGGCTTACCTTCTTTTCTTTTTGGTTCTACTAGCATGAAGGAATATGAAGATAGAGCAGTTGAACTTGCGCTAAATCCCGCAAAGCTTCAAGCACTGACTAATAAACTGAAGGAAGTTCGAATGACCTGCCCATTATTTGACACAGCCCGATGGGTAAGTTCTCCCAAACAATTTTCCTGAACATTAGTCATCCTGGTGACAAAGTCTTGAGTTCTGACCAGTACCACATGCATACTGTGTTAGGTGCGCAACCTTGAAAGGGCTTACTACAAAATGTGGAACCTGTACTGCTCCAGTCGCCACCCGGAGCCATTCAAGGTGGAAGAGGACGACACCAAGTTCCCGTTTGATCACTAACGGAATTACATCACCCGGCTCTGTAAATAAGGCGAGAGTTAGCATACTGTGTGGCCGCTCCAGGCGCCTGTTTGATGCTGCCTGTCCTGCTGCGCACGTCACCTCTGTGGAGGCTAACACTATGTACACTACCAGAAGATTGTAGGGATACCCGTATTGTTATCACTGTTGTGACCAAAGTCTATTTATTAGCAACGAGGTGTTACTGGCGTACCCGGATGTAACTTGTACGGAATATTACCCCAAGTCTATGTTGCGACTGCAGTATTTATGATAATTGTTAAATCTTCTTCAATTACAATTTTTCTCAATGAATTTTGTTATATCCTTTAACCTATCAGTACTATGGCTCTGTTTGACTGGCGTTATGGCTTATTTGCGTGCTCCATGTGAAAAAAAGGTTTATTTTTAGCCATTCAACTATCGCCTAAGTTTGATTTTGACCATAAAACTCTAAAATCAGGAATCTATGACTATTTAATTTTTAAAACCGTTTATATTTGACCACCAGGCTGTGTTTTGATGGGTGATTTTGCTGAGGCAGACGTCACGTAGAGACGAAACCCACGCGTCAGTATCTCCGCTCTCCGTTTGAGATGTTTGGGCCCCACATGTAATATCCTTCCTCTTCGTTCTTCTTTCTTTCCTCATCTGCTAGTTGCTGGCCTGCTCTCGTCGCCTACACCTATAGTGACCGCAACCGGAGTGAGCGCTGCCGCCTGCCCAGTGACTTCACCTACATCGATGACCTCTCTCACTGGATGTACTCCCTTCCTCCCAAGCTTATGGGCCGCCAGTGTTGGGGCCCAAGCTTGGAGCGGAGAGATGGCGCCATTCTGGGAGAGGGGGTGGGGTGCTGCAGTGGGAGAGCAGGTGCGGGAGGGAGCCTGGAGTCGGAGCGGGTGCGCGTAGGCACGCTGTCGATGGCGGTGGAGCTTGTGCGGGAGAGGAGGGCGGCGACATGGTGATGGCGCTGGATTGGACGAGGGAGTCGAGAGAGAGGAGAAAAGATACTAACATGTGGGCCCCATCTTTACGCGGCGTCTTTAGAAAAATCACTCATCAAAGATTTCTGGTTTTGAAGTTTCATGTTGAAGACTAAACTTAGGGTGATAGTTGGATGGATAAAAATAGACTTTTCTCATGTGAATCCAACAAATTTGTAATATTTACTCCTCAGTTTCAAATTTAGAATCAGTTAGGAATGTTCACGATTATTGTGTGCAAGCTAACGAAATAATTTGTGTTAATCTCATATAGTTAAATTTTGATTGAACTAAAGAGACTTAACTTTAGTGGACAGAAAGCGATTCCATAACCGATAGTGTGCTCTCGATGAAAACTATGTGCCATATATATGCTACTAGGCAGACGGGCGCGCTAACGCGCCAGTAAAGCACCCGCGAATGCCAGTGCACGACACAATGTTATCACGACACCATTAGATATGATAGTGTGGTCTAACTACTGCAGAGTCCACCGAAGACACATATAATTGTTTAATTTTAAGGCTACACGACCACATAAGTTGCAGGCATAAACGACAACATCTCAGGAGACATACTTGCATAAAAAAGGGGGAGACATACCGCTTGCATCATAAAAAATAGACTATATGAATTGTGATCAATTACGATTATCTAATGGCTAAGGACAATCGGAGATTATACATATTATAATGTCAATCCTAGCATCATCCCCTCTTCTAATCTCAAAGAAATTTTATCTTAGCACATACAGGTCTTGAAAAGTCCACCTCAGACTACATATACCTTCAACTCATAACCGAAGCCCATTTACACATGAGCATCCCAAAATACTTGAACTATTTTAAAAAGCAGTAATCCATAGTCAAGAGTTGTGTATTCTTTGCTCCTTGACATGCCATGCTTGCTTCCATTAGGCTTTGCTCCCAGTGTTGCCTGTACCAAGATATTAGTTTTCAGAAATAGGTGAATTACTCATTATTTTAGCATGTAAATTTGGCGTCTAAAAGAGCAAATAGCCACCTCACCTCATGCTTGCTAGGCCTGATCTGGTCACAGAGTTTGAAGAGGTCCCAAGATCCAAGTAGAAGGTGGCCTGCTATGAAAAAACTACTCTGAAAATCTGTTTCACAAAAGATATTTGTAAAAAAGTGATAGACATCAGTAGGGGAGTGCACAACTTAAGTACCCAGGTGGCCTTAGAGATGGATTATTCATGCAAGAAACTAATTTATTTGGATGTGGTGGGGTTGCCATTAAGAGTTGGAACAATAGCAACAGAGCAAAAGCTATATCTGAACCAAATCAGAGTAGAAAGTTTGGCCAAAACCAGTTTTGCATATGTCATGAATACACCTAAGATGATGAAAAGGAGTAATCATATATACTATGATTGAGGTCTTTAACATTTCAGGACCATCACTAATGGAGTTATCCTGATACATCAAATAACCCTTGATTGCACTGTTCTGTGAACATAATGGTTTCATCTAGATTTTGCACCGAATGAAAAGAATTCGAAACAAAAAGAATCAACCTACTGAAACGATGCTAGTAAAATACAACATGTAGATACATGAGCATATTTAAATTTTGAAGTGGGACTAAACTGACTGAACGTAGCCCTGTTGAGCCAGGCACGGAGGCTCCAGAATATGGCCATGTTTAATAGAAGAAAAAAGGTTAACAATATGTGACTTGGATGGGAATTCTAGTCATGCAGATTGCAGAACATACTAAAGCACAGAGGTTGTTTTGATTATAAATTTGAAGGCAGTAACCAGGGGTGCATATCCACAGAACACTCAAATACAAACAACTGAACACTAAATATCACTGCTAAGATGCATTATTTACAGAACCAAATGACGACGTGAAGGTGTGGGAACAGGCAGTGAAAATATCAATGAAATGCAAGTGCAGAATGCTAGAGCAATTAAAAAAAATAACTTGAAAAGAAATCAGCCTATTCATCTAGTTGTGTAGTCATTTCTCAAAGCAGCTGAGTGCCAACTGCCGTGTACATTAACCACCATGTCATGAACTACCGGGCTGCAGATGATGGTAGTATGTCTAAAATTTTGAAAAATGGGTCCATAACATGTATACAATAAAGACCCAAATGGAAGTTACAGCCTCAAAGGATACCGACCTTGCAGACTGCTCATTAAAGAGACATGGAATTTCATATCCCCTAAAGTAGTGGAAACACGTCGTACAGGTATGTGGTCAAATTTATGGTAATGTTAGTTCGATCAAAACAATCTTAGTTCTCTTATATGTACCAAAATGGCCTGTCATTAATCTTTCTGTCTGAACCAGATTTGTTTGGTTATAACTATGCCAGACATTGCTCGATGATATAACAGCACAAGTAGTTCTTAATCTTCTCCTATGTGAAAACATAACTGAGAGAAGGTGATGAGGACATCACTCCTATGGATACTCTCAACAATCCTCCATTGATCGTTCAAGGTCCAATCACTAAAGCTCGTGCGCGACAATTGAATTTAGAGGTGAGCTCGTTCCTAAGTACTTCTCTTTGTGATTATGAGAATAGATTGCTACCTAATGATTATATTGTAATTAGGAACCATGGAGAGGACAAGAGGATAGTTAGAGAAGGGCTTCAAGGTGGAGAGGACCAGCAAGGACGTGCAAGTCAAGATAGAGGCCCAAATCAACTCGACTTCGAGTCCACCTCGGAGTCCAGGAGCAGTCAGCGCTAAATCAGACGCCCAGGTCGCATACGGGCTTGGATTTGGATGTTCTTTATATGCTTGGAAAGATAAGAAGATAATCTTTGCAATGACACTGGTCTCATGTCAAAATTCATCCTGAGTCATCGGGAATCAACGAAACAAGTTGACGTCCAGAATCTGTTTCGGTGCTGCGTCGTCGTATTTTGGCCTTTGGGCCGTGTATCGTGTTGAGCCCATTAGGGGCGCGTCCAGGGGGTCGACCACAACCCTAGACTCCTTAAAACAGTAGCTGCCGCCCAAGTTAGGGTTTGGGTTTTGCTTAGATCAATTCTGTCAAGAACAGTGGCGCCGCTCGTCGGTTTGTGAGACCCCAACTTCGTGAGTTTAATCATACATCTGCAATTGTGTTGCAATCTTTCTCGTTCTTACTTGTGTTCTTTGATTCGCAAGCAATGATTAGCCTTCTGGGCGAGGTCAACCATGCAACGCTGGTTGATAACCTGAGGAGACGTGGTGCTGCGATTGCGGGGTTCGGAACGTGTGGTTCGGAAGCCGGATCGATTTGAGTCACGACTCCACCAAATCGAGAGTTATCAGAACCGTTCGGAAGATCGGGAAACCCTAGTTTCCATCAAGTGGTATTTAGAGACAGGTTTACCGTCAGGTTCGTCCTTTCGCCTTTGTCCTATAGTCCAAAAAATAGCCCTAAAAAAATTTCCGCTGTCCTAGTACCCTTTCAGCCTTTGCAATTTCGTTTCAGATTCGCTTTGTTGAGTTTGTATCCGTGCTCGAGTCTTGTTGCTGGTTTTAGTCGTGTTCGTGTTGTAGTTCAATCGCCCATTGCGTGATTTGTTTTGTTTCCGCCGCTATACCTTCCACCGTGACCAGATTACAAGCCGTGCCACCCCATAATTCGACTTGCCCTCGCTAGCCGCCTTGCGTGAACTCCTGTCGTGCAAGCCCTAGGTAGGTTGCGAGCCGCCGTGTGTCCATCGCCTTGCATCGCAACCCTTCTTGGTTCATCTTGCATACCCTAACTGCCGTCGCGCATCCTGCCGAATTGAGCCTCCAGAGAACCACATCGTGGGCCACCCGAAAACCATAACTTGAGGTACCTTCAGTAAAACGGGCATAACTTTTCGCTCGGTGCTCCGTTTTGGCTCAATTTTTTACAGTAGCTTCATGACTCCATTGTGAGGGGACCCAAACTCGGCTCCGCCCTGTTTGCTCGAGTCAGAAAATTCAACAAAAATCAGGAAGATAAAGAAAAAAATTGATCAAGTTGTTTTAGGGTTTTCAGCGTGTGTTCCTGAATTTCCCTAGGCCGCATCTCACCTAAAAAAAGTGTGAAAAATTGTGTGCTTGAAGCTTTTGGTATCCCTGTTAAGAGAAAAATATAAAAAAAATAGTTGAAAAAATAAAAACTCGTGATTCCTACTAGCCCGGAGGTTTTGGAGAGAAATTCTGAAAAGATTAAAAACGATTGCATAGAGTGCTGTTTTGCTTGTCCTGTGAGATTTTTTCCATTGTTTCTTGTTCCAACTTGTGCTACGTCTAGGACACGTCTAAGCCAGCAATTGTGACTTGTACTTTGGATACTTATTGAACTTTGTTATTCTGCATTCGTTATTTGCTACTCCTTGCTACATATTGTGCCTTCCCAAAGCTCCACATACACCTTCTGGACGGCACTTGTTTTTGACCCTTGCAATCGCGGACTACACGACTTCCAGGTATCCTTTGCCTTGCTTGTTGGTAAGAACCTTGCAAGAGCTTGGTAAAGACGCTTCCTTTGCTGTGTTGAGAGCACGTAGTCGGATTATTAGGGATAACCTTCACTGTGTGTTCTTGTTTTGGTGCTTTTCGATGGCAGGAGATGATGTACCGAAGGCTCCCACAGATTTCAGTGAATGTGTTAGTCGAGAAGAGCTAGAAGCTTCTCGTGACAAGATGGAAGAAACAATCAACAAGGCTGTCACTGACGTGCTCATCGCTATGAAGCTTGGCACCATGTTAGAGAGGGTGGACCGACGGGTGTCCGAGCTTCCCGACAGAGTTGCTGTAGTGGAGGCACGTCTACAGCCACAGCCACAACAACCACCACCTCCACGTTTTCTAGATGACGCGGTGTTTGATGACAATGGTAATTATGATGAAGCAGCTAATAGAAAAACATAACTACAACGTCGCCTTCGCCATAACAGGGTAGGTATGGGTGGCGCTCACCAAGGTAATAACAATCGTGATGACCCTTATGCTAAGATTAAGTTTACCATTCCATCATTTTTGGGTCATTATGATGCTGAGGGTTACCTTGATTGGGAGATGACAGAAGAACAAAAATTTTCTGCCCACCTTGTACCAGAAGAACATCAAGTTAGACAAGCCACTAGTGAGTTTCAGGACTTTGCTATTATTTGGTGGACTAGTCTAGTTGGCAATGGTAGAGCACCTACGTCTTGGAATGAGCTTAAGGTGGCTATGCATGATCGTTTTGTTCCTCCTTCATATCATAGAGATTTGCGTAAGAAATTACAACGTTTAGAACAAGGAGAAACTTCTGTGCAGGATTACTATGGTTCTTTGCAAAAAGGCATAATGTGTTGTGGTATTGTATAAGGGCCTGAGGATTCTATCTATCGTTTTTATTCAAGCTTGAGCGCGTGATATTCAGGACATAGTTGATTATAAGGACTTTAATACTGTCGACCAGTTGTTTCGATATGCTATGCTTACAGAAAAGGAGATTCAGGGGCGTGAACAGCAGGGCAGAACAAGGTGGGAAGCACCTCCTACACCCCACGTACAACGCCATCTTCGAGGCTGCCCAAGCCAACTTCTTTTCGAGCACCCCCACCAGTGAGCAAGCGATCCACACCTTCAACCGCTGCTGCACCATCACCGACACCACCATCTTCTGCACGTTCTTCGGATTCAGGTAAAAATTCTTTGCAGGAGGGCAGCAGGAGTACCACCTCGACACCACGCACTTCCAACATTCAGTGCCACCGTTGCCATGGGCTTGGCCACGTGCAGAAGGATTGCCCTAGTCAGCGGGCATACATTGCTATAGAAGATGGATACGTAAGCACCTCCGACATTGAAGATGATGAGGCAAATGATATTGATGAGGATCGTGGCGTTGCATTTGGTAGTGAGGACACGACGGCCTTTAGAAACATCATTGTGCAGCGAGTACTCAGCGCACAAGTACAACAACCTGAGAAGATCCAACGCCATAACTTGTGCCAAATTTTTTTTGTCATCAACAACCGTCGCGCATGTGTCATCATTGATGGAGGTAGTTGCAATAATTTGGTGAGTTCTGATTTGGTCAAGAAGCTTGGATTGGCCACACGCCCTCATCCCCATCCATATGGTATTCAGTGGTTTAGTGATGCGGGGAAAGCTAAGGTAACACAAACCTGTAGAGTTTCTTTTTCCATTGGTACATATGCTGATTCTGTTGACTGTGATGTCGTACCTATGGATGCTTGTTCTCTTTTATTGGGACGTCCTTGGGAATTTGATAATGATGCTATACACCATGGCAAAAGTAATAAATCACTTTCATACATAAAGGACAGAAAATTACTTTGCTACCTATGACACCTGCTGAAATTGTACAAGCTGATAAAGACCGAGCTGCTAGTTTGCATGATAAGGAATCTGAAAATCAGCAAGTTGCTAAATCTATTTACCCACCTAAAAAGGATAAGTCTGCACCAACTTCTGAGGTCGAGGGAATTAAATTAAAGGGGGGAGTTATGCTCGCAATGAAATCTGAACTTGCTGAACTTTCTGATGATGATATGTGCTATGCTTTGGTATGCAAACGAGCTTTGTTTTCGCTTTATGATATTGCTAGCTCTTTGCCTCCTGTTGTCACTAACATTTTGCAGGAGTATGATGACGTTTTTCCAGCTGAGTTACCGCCGGGCCTTCCACCTTTGAGAGGGATAGAGCATCAAATTGATTTGATTCCCGGAGCCACATTGCCAAACCGTGCTGCTTATCGCACCAATCCCGAGGAGACTAAGGAGATTCAGCGACAAGTCCAAGAACTATTAGACCGTGGGTATGTCCGTGAAAGCCTTAGTCCTTGTGCTGTTCCTGTGCTTTTGGTTCCCAAGGCGGCTGGCGCGCGAGCACCTCCGCCATCGTCAGCGGCGGCAGTGGCCCCACCGCGCGGTCCGCGAAGGCTGCGAGCCGGCGGCGTGGGGGGTGCCGGGGCGAGGCCGAGCCGGAGCCAGTCCCCGGCGCCGCAGTGCCTGCTACCGCTGCCGCCGCTGCTGCTCGCGCTGGTGTCTGCGCCGCCCTCCCTCGACGCGGGGACGGAGGGGAGAGAAGGGGGCGGGGTGGCGCGAAGGGGAGGAGAGGGGAGGGGCGGTGCCGGTGGGAGGAGGCGGCGGTGGCAGGTGGGAGATCTGCGCGGGGCCACATGGATGGGAGCGGAGGGGAAGGGGCGCCGTGAAGAGGAGGTGAGGGGAGGGACGGGGCCGCAGAGGGTGGAGAGAGAAGCCGCGGATAAGGACGACGCGGCTGGACAGGTAAAAAGCGATTCATTCGGCGCAGACGGGGAGGCGGCGGGCGAACGGATGGGCGCCAAGCGGGGTGTGGGGGCCACCCGCCGGCCGGGGATGCGCCGAGCTACGGATGGGCAGCAATCCTTCGAGCGATATGACTCTTACTATGTATACATAGGGTTATAGAGATATAATCTGTCTATAGAAAGCATGTTCGCTCGGCTTATCAGCGCCAGCCAGCAGTATTTTTCTCTCTGCACAAACCAGCACCAGCCACCAGTCAGCCAACAGTATTTTTCTCTCAGCATAAACCAGCACCAGCCACCTGTCACCAGCCAGCCGAGCAGGGCAGCCCTCAAAGTTAGCAAGGTGTCGGCATCGATGCAGTAATGTGGTTCTCTGTTTCTCTCCAACGGTGGCAACGCATCAGCATCAAGGTTGTTTTGTTATTTTTCTCTCAGCATAGATCAACACCAGCCACCAATCAGTCAGCGGTATTTTTCTTTCAGCACAAACCAGCACCAGCGATCAGTCACAAGGCACCAGCCATCCGAACGGGGCAGCTTGTTTTGTGTAGCACGCTGTGCGATGATTTGGGATGATATGGTCATGGAGGCCGATCCCTTCGGTTTGCTGTTAGTTACGGGAAGAGGACGACGAGCTCTACTGGGTTGTGAGGACTACACTACAGAGCATGCTTGTAATTTTCTTTTTCGCTTGGGGTGCCGACACCGCAGGATCTGCTTGCAATTTTATTTTTCACTAAGGGTGCGGTGGGGTTGAGTATTGTTCTATTGTGTATTATTGCTGTCCTTATCTAATGAAAGTAGATATCTCCTAGCCAAAAAAAGGAAGCAAATATGAGCAAGGTGTCAGCTTGATGCGAAGTGAACAGTCCGGATAGCAGACTTTTTTTTTACTGACTACACTCGTCGATAAGTGTGTTTTCTATTGATATAGCACAAAAAATACAAGACTACGACCCTGGAAGGCCATAGCCAAGAAACAGAAAAGAAGAAAAAAATAACTATACTCACTCGGTTGGATTGAGACATCAACGCGGGGTACTACTCAAAACCACTCATCGGCCGATTGGATTGGGACATCAACACGACCGTGCCACTACACACGAAGATGACACGGAGAAGAACAGAAAACCACAGCTCCCACCCATTTTCCGCACCCTTGCGGTCATCGAACCTTCGACGTGATCTAGCGCCGATGGGGGTAGACGCCACCACACCAAGAAGGCCACCGCTATGCAGGACCCTTTACCGTAGTGCCGCTGCAGCAATGCACACCGTCTGACAGAATGAAAACACTGAGTCCGAGCAAACACAACGCACGGATCAACAGAAAAGAAGGAAAAAATAACAGAAAAGAAGGAAAAATAACTATACTCACCGTAGGCAGGAAACAGAAAAGAAGGAAAAAAATAACTATACTCACCCGGTTGGATTGAGACATCAACGCGGGGTACCACTCAAAACCACTCATCGGCCGGTTGGATTGGCACATCAACACGACCGTGCCACTACACACGAAGGCGACACGGAGAAGAACAGAAAACCGCAGCTCCCACCCATCTTCTGCATCCTTGCAGTCATCGAACCTTCGACGTGATCCAGCGCCGATGGGGTAAACACCGCCACACCAAGAAGGCTACCACTATGCAGGACCCTTTGACGTAGTGCCGCTGCAGCAATGCATACCGTCCGACAGAATGAAAACACCGAGTCCGAGCAAACACAACGCGCGGCGGCCTTGCCTCGTCCGCCGTTGGACACCTCCTCTCTCGTGCGCGGGGGCCTCGCCTCATCCGCCACAAACTCCATGCTCTGGACTCATTTCTTGTGTTGCCGTCAAGATAGTGAGCAGGGCTGCCCTGCCTCCATAAACTAACCCGATCGCCGCCGTGGTTCAAATTCACCACATTGCTTCCCCCGCACGAAGCCGCTGCCTTCAAACCAACAGACCAAGGTTGTTGCTTGTGCCGTCTTCCGATGTTGTACCACACCGGATATGTACAGCCATGCTGAACAACCCGCCGCGATCCGCTACCAGCCGAGTCGTCTCCCATTGTCGTTGCCGCAACCGCCGTCCTTCGACGCAGTCCCACACCGTGCTGACGATTGCTAGGCAATGTCGGCCGCCGTGGTCCGCTGCGAGCAGTCGAACGACAACCAAGCGACGACCCTTGGCCACCAACAAGAAAATAGACGCCTCGTCGTGAGGTAGCCAACACCCTTCTGCATGCCCCACAACGGGATTACCAACACTGGTCGTCCAATGAGCTAGCAGTGGCATAAACTGAGTAGGGTCTCTAAAGACGACACCTCCAACGAGGGAACAACACTAGTTGCACCATCACCACTCGTCCGTCACTGGACAGGGTTTCTACCCAGAGAACCCCCTGCAGTAGGGTTATAGTTCCACATTGACGCCCTCAATAGGGAGAGCGACACCCTAAGGCACCGCCGTCATCTTCACCAGCACAAAGCCGACGAGGGCTTTTGCCCGGAGCGTCTCAACTCATGCTGCATGTGCCCGGCTTGGCACTACCGGCGCATCCAAATCAGGGCGGCGCCGCCGACGCGCCTCCACGTACCATGCTACCACTCATGCACCTCCGTTGCCTCCACACAACCACTGCTCCACCTCCACCGCTCCACTGCTCCACGCAGTTGCCGCCCATCACGATGAGCACCCTCTCAGCGTGCGGCCACCGCCGCACGAGCTGCTGGCCGGCGCGCGCGCCCCTCTGGCCACAGGCCGCATCACCGCACGCGGCGCGCGTTGCATGGCCCCATCACGCGCGATGAGCTCCGCTGTCCTCGCTGGGCGCTCGACAGCCGTCCTCGCTGTCCGCGCGCGTCGCAGGCCCCTTGTCGTCCCCTCATCGGCGGCCATTGCTGGCCGCACGCCGGCCACCCTCGCCCCCGGGCCGCCACCCAAGGACTCGCGTATGGCCGACCGCCGGCCACCTCCACAGCCATGGACGCCTTGAGGTCCAAGTCGCCGCCGCTTCCTCAAACCTCACCGCCGCCGCAGATCCACCTAGGAGCTCCATGATCCGGCGTGGGGCACCGCATATCCGGCTCCCAAGGCAGCGAAGCAGCTTTGCCCTCATCGGAGAAGGAGGCGGCGCCGCTGCCCGCAACCCGCGGCTGTGTCATCACTGCCCCCGTGGCCAGCCTGCGCTCTGCCGCGCATGCTCCTCGCCCCACTGCACCGCAACACCGCCTCCTCGCCGTCCAGCTCCGCTCGGCGCCACCCCGCCCGCACGTCGTCGCCGACTCACCTCCTAGATCTGGTCCGGGGAGCGAACCACCACCCCGCCAACGCCGTCCTTGCAGAACGGCGGGCTTCCGCTGCCTTACTCTGGCAGCGGCGAGGGGAGTAGGAGGAAGGTGTGGGGTCGGTGGGTAGGGCTAGGTGGCGCGCTGCCCCGGGTGGGGAGCGACGCGCGGGGGGGGGGGGGGGGGGGGAGGGGGAGGGGGGGGGGCTCAATCAATACTAGTACCTCCCAAAATACTGACATCCGGATTATACTAGTACCTCCCAAAATACTGAAATCCGGATAGCAGACTTGTCTGCAGTATGTGTTGGCTAAGTTGGGACTGAAGTTTCTTAAGCTTCTAACTTCTTGCCTACCTTGGTTTAGTTAAATACACGTACGTTATCACATAAGTAGCTAAGCCATAACGTGTGGATGCGCCTAATGAATCTAACTGCCATATACTGAAAATAGAATGTACTTAGCTCTTGTTTTGAACAATATAACTGAAATTCTGTACTACCAAGCTAGTCGATGGGGGATATTAGGTGGTATACAGCTTCTATTAGCAATGACCAGATCTTCACAACTCCAGCATTGGTCATATCATCATCCTGTATTTGTCATATCTATTTGTACTCCAGGATTGCTAAGTATTCTATATTCTGTGTTTTCAGCTTTGCCATCCAACGATATCACAAGTACTGTAGCAATTCGAGTTACCATATCTTATTGAATAATGTTTCCTCTTCTCAAAGTTCGCTAAAACCTGTCATGATTGCATATTAATTTTCAATTCAGGCGGTTCTGGAGGTGTTGTGCTTGGTCAATTTAATGATTGTGAGTTAGGTCAATTTGTAATAGTCTAATATTCAATACAACATTATTGTCGTCTTAATTGTATATGAAATATTTTTTTGAATCCTCTTGTAGCCTCAGACAATAATTAATCCTGTGGAAAATGTTTTCTTTCTTGAGGCGGATAGGGCGAGAAGGCTCTCATGTTAACTATCGATGGAGAGCCCCCGTCCCCACATCATCGTCCGCAGCTTTGCCAAGAAAAAAAAAAAACCACCCATCTGGCTTTATCCGTGTCGACACGTTTTACGTCCGCTATCAGATTGGTGGTCTCGTGGTCTCGGTAACGGTGCAAGAAGTGGTTTGTTAGTTTTTTTTGGCTCAATAAAATATATAAATATTCTGCAAGTGCATAGAATAACAACGGTAGCATTTCACCCGACAGTATTTCAAAGTATCGTAATTTATATTTTCCACGGGGAAGCAATATATCACTCGCTCAACACAGAAACACAACGACCGTAGAAGACCGCTTACAGATTAAGTCTAACTCTATTGTCTCAACTTGGGGGGAGAGGACAAAGGATCGCGGAAAGGGATGAGAAGGAGATCCAGAGCCGCTTGGGTGGCCCTATAAGGCCACGACTAACGTGGTGGATTACAATGGTCGATAGAGCTTTCACCACCTAGCAGTTACCACACAGTATGTTGAATTGATTGCACTCTAAGCTCACCTTCAAGTTTAGGCACCACGCCTATACTAGTCAAGTTCTACTTACTCTCCTGAAAAGAGCAAACAATCATGTCAATGCCCATGTGACAATTCACCTCAAGCAATTGAACAGAATCGAAGAGGCCCGCTGAGACAAAGACTTAAGCAAGAGCTAAAAGGACTAGAGCCACGACTACTATACTGTAAACACAAAATATTACAACTAGAATAAAGTATATGCAAGATATAAATGACTCGAAGGATATGATAAAGATAATATATTGATAACTCAAAGTCTTACAAAAGCAAAAGTAAAAGTAAAAGATACAATAGCTTACATTAGAACTTCTGAAGACGACTCCGAAAACTTGAGGCAAAGCTCGACTCGACTCCTTGAGCAGTTGTAGTTCCCCCATGCATATTTGCATGCATGGGGGACTTCGGCCGAACTGGTGGATTTGGCCGAATTGGGCTTAGCCCTCCGCTCCCCTCTGAAGCACCGCCTCTGCTTTGGAACGTATAGGATTGCTTCCACTTGGTCGGGGTTGTGTTTGTTTGCCCCGGATTGATGATGTATGCGATCCATGTGACTTCACCCGGTCACCGCTGATGTGGAATCCATGGAGTGGACCTTCTCTGGGTGTGTTTCTCCATGTGGTGGTGTGCCATATATGAATGGGCTAAGGAGGGTGATTCGGCCAAATTGGCCACTTTTGCCCCCCTTAGTCCATGTTTGCCCAATTATGTACCTACACATCACATATTCACCAAAACTTGTGAAACTTTATTAGAATATAAACCTAAGTGCATGAAATGAATCATGTGACCTTATTTATTCCCAAGAATTGGTGGTCGAAATCGTGTCGTAACGACCACCAATAATCCGCTCCTTCCCCGTCTTTCCGCAATGTACGCAACTCCCACGCCGCCTACCCCACCCCGCCCGACAACTATCCAATGCCTCATCAGTGCCGGCTTCGTCGGCGATGGAGACCACCTTCCTCTGTCCCACCCCTCCCCTCCACCTCCCCCTCCCGCTCGCTCTCCCTTATGCCTCCTCCATCATCACGTTCAGGTCCAAGTTCCCCCGCCTCCCCAACCGACACTCCTGGCTTCGTCGGCAATGAAGACCACCTTCCTCTGTCCCACCCCTCCCCTCCACCTCCCCCTCCCGCTCGCTCTCCCTTATGCCTCCTCCATCATCACGTTCAGGTCCAAGTTCCCCCGCCTCCCCAACCGACACTCCTGGCTTCGATGGCGCCGCCACACTGCCGGAACCGTTGTCCACAACCTACTGCCACTACTAACGAATACCTTGCTGTCCCCGCCATGGATCCTGGCTCAACCGCCCTGCACCACCACCGCTGCACCGCTTCGCCGTCCCATCCACACCCTCCCACCACCGCTGGTCCTCCAGCCTCCCCCAACAATCTGTTTAGATTCGGTGGCCATATATCCCCTCCCCAACATGAAACCCCCCAACCCTAATCCCAAACTCCAAACTGATGTGAATGAGGGTTCTGAGGTTCCAATAATTCTCTATTTGGTGGAGCGGCGACACAATTTAATCTGGATTCTAAACAACACGTTCTGAACCCCGCATTCGCTGCACCACGTCTTCTTAGGTTATCGACCGGTGTTGCACGGTCGACCTCACCAAGAAGGCTAATCCTTGCATGCAAATCAGAGAACACAAGCAAGAACAAGAAATAATGCGACACAATTGCAGATGTATGATTAAACTCATGAACTTGGGGTCTCACAAACAGATGAACGGTGGCACTTTTCTTGACATAAATAATCTAAACAAAACCCAAACCATAATGGTAGGGGGACAGCTATTTAATAAAGACTCACGAGTCATGGAAAGGCCCTTGTACGCTCCCTAATGGGCTCCAACACGATACATTGCCCAAAGTCCAAAATACGCATGCAACACTGAGACAGATTCTGAATGTCAACTTGTTTTGGTGATTCCTGTTGAGTCTGAATGAATTTGCACATGAAACTGGTGCAATTGGAAAGGTTATCTTCATCAAGTTTTGTGCAAACACCGAGCCTGTATGCGATCTGGGCATCCATTTTAGCGCATACTACTTCTAGACTTTGAGAGGGTCTTGTAGTCAACTTGATTTGGGCCTCCAACTTGACTTGCACGCCCATGCTGGTCCTCGCCACCTGGAAGCTCTTCTCCAAGTATCTATGACCCTCTCCATGGTTTCTAATAACAATATGATCATTAGGTAGTAATCTATTCTTAAACTCATATAAAGAAGTGCTTAAGAATAAGCTCACCTCTAAATTCAACCGTGGAAGTCCCTCAAATTAAATCAGTTTAACCAACACTATACCTCACCCCATAAGTGGCATTAAGGGTCATTGACGTTTTGAAACAAATTAATTTAGGAATCTGTCAAGTAGAGTCCCGATTTAGCACCTTCTTTTGAGACCGAAACAATGTATGGGATTATAACTCAGCACAAAATTTTAACCACATAGTTTACATAGATGATATTACAAACCAAGTGCTAAATGTAAAGTTATTACAAACCAAAGTTCAGAGTGAAACGAAAATAAAACATCATGAGTACTAACCAATGATACAAGTCATCACATGATAGCCCAACACATGACGACAACACGACTGCGGGCCTCTTACTAAGAGGACGGCTCAAACTCAACAGACCAACCATCTGAAAGGGTACAAGGCCAAGTCAACGAAGCCACCTGCTCCTCGATGCTAGCATCAACTAAAAAACAACCTACAAGCAAGGTTGAGTATACTAATACTCAGCAAGACTTAACCGCCATAAAGGAAAATGATAAGACACTTCTAAGATATGCATGGCTTTTGGCTCGGGTTTTGTTTTTCCAAAGAGCAACTAATAGTTTAACATTACTTTCAAGTTTTAGCTCAAGTTGAATAAAATTTCAGCAAGCTATCAACTAAGTTTTGCTCTATCCAAAGCACACAAGTAATTGAAAATAAATTTCAGCAAGCAACCAAATTTATTCCCCTCATTCTCATTATTAAGTTTAGTTGTCACTACGTGATTACACAATAACCAAGTAGCTTCATATACTGCGAAGGACAAACAATTCGAATTGATTTCAAAATCTGGCAAAGGAAACCTAACCACACGACATATGCACACCCAAAGGTCACGTATGACAACTCTTCCCAACTCTGAAGACAACTACTCCACCATTACCGCATGCCTTTCGGACACTAGTCCCCACACCGATACATCCTAGAGCCTGTCGTACGAGTTAACAACTAGGCCGCTCTCATTCGCGAGGGCAGATGCATGAATGCAAGCAAAGGAGTAAGGAATGTATGCCAGTTTACCGGCCCATTAAAAATTGAAATGCAGGTAGTACGTTCAAAAACTTGACCAACAGTGCTAACTACAGACGAGCCTTAAGAATTTAAGCATATGTGAACGATGTTGTCACCACAAACATGAATATTGCACAAGACCCCGTTCACCGACCTTATGATTCCAACATGAAAGAGAGCACAAGAAACTCCTATACTCGTGAGTGATAAACAATCACTCGACTTCTACCGCGCCCTTATTAGCATGGCAACTATCATCAAAGAACGTACTAGTAAGCATAACATAGGATCCTAGGACCATGCATACTAAGGTTTCAATCAATTCCTAGAAGCTTAAATGCACATAATAAGAAATAAAGCACATTGCATATATTTTCAAACATAGGCTATGCTCCGGTGCTTGCCTTCCTCACCGGCCTTGGCCCTTCCGAGCTTTTGCTCGGGTCTTGCTCAACGATCTCGGTCACGTGCACTTGAGCTTCACCCGTCTCAGTCTCGTACTCAACCACCAACTCATAGTATCTGTCAACTAGAGTGGTATCTAAATGATATGAGAAGCATATGTGTGAGCTCAGGTATGCTAGTGACACAAGGACATATATGATGCTTATGAGTGCAGTAACTCAATCATACAAGTATTTATAAATATGAATGATTCATAAAAAAACACATGTTTGATGACATGATTGCCAAAACAAGGCCATAGTCTAGTGAGTGATTAACAAGTTTCTTTTATCATTTAACGAATAGGTGCAAATTTCCTCTTCGGTGGAGAGGTTTAGTTACTAAGTTTCTTAATCTAATCTTGTCTGAAGTACATCCTTCATCAACTCTAGTACTTGTTTCATTAAGTTCACTACATGACATGCATCAAGTATTGCAATTAAGCACATACAATCTATTTAAATCATAAAATGGTACTTGCAAGCATCCAAAAATTACCAGACAACATGGAATGGTCTAGCACATGATATACTAAATATTTGGATAGAAAGTTACATGAAAACAGAAATATAAACCATGATAAATAATTTATTTCCTAAACATGCTACTTTCCATATAAATTAACAAAACTAGTCCGAATGATAAGCAAATAGGATGACACTTTCTAGGGTAACTCTAATGCATAAGCAATAAAAGTTGGTTAAAGACCAGAGAAATGAAATTTCATCATGCAAACAAAATTAAATATGGTTTCTAGCTAGTAATTTGTATCTGGAGCTAGAGATCAGTACTAATAACAAGATTTACCAGGAATTCAACAATGACATAGCAAGCATGCTGTGAAGTTTTTAGCATTTTAGCACAGGCATACAATTTATAAAATTCATATAAGAACAACTAGATAGTAAAGTAAATAAATCATAACTTTGCACAGAATGACATGCAAAGGTTCCACTTTGCTCATTGGCTCCAATATGATGAAAAGTAGCTTGACACCAAATTTCATACAATTCCAAGCATGTTTACAATTTATTCCAATATTCCAATATTAAACCTTGCATAAATAGTAAATATAACAAGAACAACACATATTGTTGACACCATTTTTCCGCACAGGTGGTCAAAGATATGGTCAAAGGGGTCCAGCCGATGAGGCCGACGTTCAACGTCGAAAGCAAGACCACAGCCAATATGTTCTGAGCCGATGGAATTGACAAAGTCAAAGTTGACCTGGCAGAAGCTGATGAAGTCATTGCGGTCTATGGAGAAAGATTTGGTCGATATACGTGGCAATGGGGCCACACCAAAGTCAGTTTATTTTAGGAGTCCTATGTTAGAAAAGTTTTGTTTTCTTTTCTGTCAAGTTTGTAAATCATAATCGACATGGAGTCTCTATCATAGATTATAAATAGCGGCCTAAGGCCCACGAATAAAGACTGTACACACCAATCAAACAAACCTTTACTCTATTCACATCGCATCTACTTTTAAACCCTAGTTGCAATAGTTCTATGAGTTCTTCTAAGTCTTCGTTGGGCTGCATCTCCATGATCTCTGGCTTGCTTGTAAGTTCCCTTTTACCTGGTTCTCTCTAGGCTTTAACTTTCGGGCATATCGCTATAGTTTCGCCTAGATCTCCTAAAAGTTATTGAGTAAATTAGATTTCTTAATTTAGTTTGTTCACCAATTTGTCATAATCGTTAGATTATAGGTTCAAGTGCTTCACTTTAATCTAGATCTAATTATTAAACCCTTATATCGAACGTTGCTGTGTTGCCCATCAGATTAGCCAATTTAGGTTGTTTTGCTATGCTTTGCTGTTTCATTCAAAGTTATCGATATCTGCTAGATCTTAATAGATTTATCCATTAATTCTAATAAGTTTTAGTTTTTATCAACAATTTATCCAGTCTACCTACTAGATTCAAATCGGCTTTAAAGCTTTTAAGTGCATAGCTGGTTTAAGCTTGGACATGGACTTCAAACTATTCATCGGCCGATTTTGGCTGATCGGATCTACAGAAACAGTGCGGAATCATAGCCGATCTGTTAATTTTACACGATTTTATCCCTTGTCAATTTTAGGTCAAATTGACTGTCACGCCCTAAATCTATAGATTACCGGCTCGTTATCGAAGTGAAGAAAATCTTCGAGGCCGATCGTGTGTTCATGCAGATTGTCATCACCAAATTTTTTGCGTCAAAACATTTTTGGCACACCCGGTGGGACAAGAAAGACCAGATCTACATCATGACAAAGAATGCTAGTACTGCTGCTGAAAAGCCCTTCGAGCTGGACAATGGCAACATCATCCAGGCCAGAATGGAAGATCTTGACGACGATCAGAAGGCCTTGATGGGGAAGGCCATGGAGGAATATGAAGCAGCTTGCGTCAAATCATTTACCGTCAATAAGAGGGGGCATGCTATTCTGAAGACTGCATTGCTGAAGTGGCAATCTATCATGATTACTGAAGATTCGGCTAAGTTTCAGGTTTTGTTTGATAAGTCCATGCATCATGCAATTATCAACCAATCCCTGGTCCTGATTATTGCTTTACACAATGCATTCCTAGAGGTTGCAAAGTCGCAAGCATCTCAACTGGGATATAAGGGGGCGACACTTTATCCTCCGGGTGCAACGGTTGATCAAGCGCTCAAGAACAAAGGCATAGTGACAGAGGGAGGGAATCTGGCAGCACCCCAGAGATCCGGACTCCAGCCTCCTCCTCCAGGGACGACTTCGATCCAACCGAGCATGCTGCAGGTGCCCCCTTCCTTGGTGGCTGCAGGTGCACCGGGTTACACTATACCTCCGAATTTTGTACCAGATTCTAACCTGGGCATGCCTAGGGAGTTCATGACAAGATCTAGCTCAGGAACCGCGCCAGGAGCAACCCAAGGGCAGCAAAATGCTCCTCCGACTTCTCAGTCGATGAGCGCAACTGCTTCGTCGCCGATGAGCAATGCCCAGCCAGGTCAGGGATCGCAGGCCCATCAGGTGTCTCAACATTAGTCGGTTCCGTTCCAACTGACATCACAGGTGACGAACGTGCAATAGGGTTCGCCGGTACAGGATCAGTCGCAGATGAGTCCTCAACATCACACCAATGGAGGGTTTAACTCACAATCAGGAATGCTGGTGCCAAGGAGTCAGCCGATGAGGCAGCCAGGACAATCGATATATCAGCAGTTCGATACAAACGACTGGGTTGATCGGATAACTGATGTCATACATAATCAGTTTGGCCTCAAGCCTAAAGAGCAGACATAAATGTATAGGAGGCCTTACCCAGAGGCATATGATCAGTTCCCAATGCCTCATCGCTACAAGGTTCCAGATTTCACTAAGTTTTCTGGGCAGGACAGCATGTCGACCATGGAACATATTGGACGATTCTTGGTTCAGTGTGGAGAAGCTTCCGCTCAAGACACTTTGAAGATCTGGTTGTTCCCGCTCTGTCTTTCCGGATCAACTTTTGCTTGGTTTACGTCTTTGCCAGCAAATTCCATAATTAAATGGGCCGATCTGAAGAGACAATTCCACAAATATTTCTTTGCTGGGATCTATGAGATGAAGATTATAGATCTAACAACAGTTAGGCAAAGGAACGATGAGTTTGTGCCAGATTATATTCAGAGCTTCAGAGATGTAAGGAGCCGATTCTATAGTCTAAACCAGACAGACAGCCAGTTAACTGCACTGGCATTTGAGGGTCTTCTTCCACACATCAAGGAGAGATATTCTTCTCAGGAATTTGAGAGACTGAGTCACATGGTACATAGGATGTCAAGCATAGATGTCTGTTTCCAAGAGCAGAGGAATCGGCCGTTCCAGAAAAGGGTTTCTGAGTCGAGCTAGCTGAATAGACCAAGAATAAGAAGCCGATCTCATGCCCTTTTGGCAAAAAGGAGCCTGAAAAGTTTGGCTTTGATAATACTAAAGTTGATAAGATCTTTGACCTTTTACTGCAAGAGGGACAGATCAAGCTGTCACCTGTACACACGATCCCATCGATTGAAGAATTGAAGAAACATAAGTACTGCAAATGGCACAATTCAGTGTCTCATGACACTAACGACTGCAAGGTGTTTCGTCAGGAGATCCAATCGGCTATTGATCAGGGAAGACTGAAGTTCAAGAATCCTTTGAAGCCGATGAAGATCAATGGGCACCCGTTCCTAGTGAATATGGTCGATGTTGGAAGATCGACTGACAAGGCTAAGGCCGACATGGTCCAATCGAAAGATAACCATCGACCGATAAAAATAAGGAAGCTAAGCGCGGAGAAGGTTCTTCAAAGCCTCGCAGACCCGTCACTTCTTAGATGTTGATTAGGAAGTATGAAAATCGATAGAGGAGGAAGGAGGAAAAGGAGATGCGATTTCAGAGAACGAGAAGAACGGGAGTTCCGCGCAAGAGGAAGGGATTTCCATGAGAGAAGGAATTCAGATGAAGGCCACTGGAAATGTCCTTTCTTCGTGTTCTGCTAGAATGAAGGTTTTAGATTACCTTCGAGAGAGGATTGCCCTCAATGCAACAACCATCATAATTCTAAGAGGCCGCATCATGATTACAGGAGTTATCGACCAATGGATGAACCAAGGCGCGTTCCTGTACAAGGTCGGCTAGGCGGTAAAGTGCACGATTGGATTGAGCATTTAACCGATGCATGTGTACCTGATGAGGATATCTTGTGCTGCGAACCAGAGAGGAGATGTAAGATGGAAGAGCAGCCTGGGAAGGAGCACGAACAAGGAGGGAGCCAGGGGTATCATTATGATTCAAGAGTTTACCCTGATTGGTACCCAAAAGGCCTCTCTAGATCCCAGAGGCGAAGGCTTCAACATTTGCGCCAGAGGAAGATGGAGGAAGAGATGCTTCAGGATGAGGAAGAAGCAGCTCAGGAAAAGAATGTCAAATCTCAGGTCTGGTGCATTAAGAAAAGAGCCGATACGGAGGATATTCCATTGGTTAATATGGTCTTCGTCTTGTCGAAAGAATTCATGATCCCAGATGATGAAGACAGTGATGAAGAGTTAGCTATGGCGCAGTTGAACCTTGAGCCGATGCAAGCTACCTTTAGCAAGCTAGAAGAAAAGGAGCGGCAACACTTGAAGCCTCTTTTTATTAAAGGCCATGTAAATGGTAAGCCGATGGCCAAGATGATAGTTGATGGGGGTGCTGTTAACATAATGTCGTACGCGACATATCAGAAGCTTGGCAAATGTGAAGATGAACTCATCAAGACTGATATGATGCTCAAGGACTTTGAAGGAAAAGTCTCGCCAGCCCGGGGTGCAACCAATGTGGAGCTAACAATTGGGGGTAATAATCTTCCTACTACTTTCTTCGTCGTTAGTGGGAAGGGTTTGTATAATTCGCTCCTAGGGCGAGATTAGATCCATGCCAATTGTTGTATTTCTTCAATGATGCATCAATGCCTGGTGCAATGGCATGAAGATACTGTGCAGATCGTCTATGATGATTCCTCAGTCTATATTTCCACAACCGATCCACAGACCTGGGGTTATGATGATGTCGAGTGTTTCTCTAGGAAGGTTTGGGACAAAGACTTCATCAAGATGTCAGAGCATGGATTGCAGGCGGTCCAGATGATTGGTTTTGATGAATCATTTTGAGAAGCAAGGATAATAGAAAGTCGATTGTAATTACATCGGATGTAGCCGATATAGAATATCGCCTCTAGATAAAAAATTAGAAGGAAAAATCAATGATGTATGCAACAAATACATCGTAGGCCAATTAGGAGATTGGATGTGGCTGATACAACACGTGTTGTCCTTAGAGCAAATATACAGAAATACAAATGTTGTTTGCGTTGCGGGTGTCTCATCAAGATGTTCGGTGCAAGGATCTAGTCTATTACATTGGACCAAGAAGTCTGCGGATCACGTCAATGGCGCGCAAGCGAATTTGATCGACTTCGTTGATCGCTTGTTGATCTTCTTTAGCTGTTCCAGGAATCGTCTGGGTACCCTTGCGCAATCAAATGGCTTTGCAGACGCAGTTCCCCATTTCTTCTTTCATTAACTTTATAGTCTTGGTGAGTCTGACCAATTTTTCTTCTTCAGCATCGACTTCTGCAGAGATTCTTTCAACTTCCTTCGGCAGTTCAGCTTTCTTGGCCTTGACATGATCAATTGTTTTGACTATCACTGGCTGAGAGGAATTGAGAAGAATAATCCTGGATTGTAGATCATCGGCTCGAGCCTTGAAGCTTGATTTCCCCTTGTTGGCTTCTTCTTGCTGCTGTCGATCGGCTATCCTTTGCTTAGCTTGAAGAACCTGAACCTGCCGGCTTTCAATGTAAGCGGCTGGAATCAGAACCGTTTCAACGTCAGCCGGGAGTTGGCCCTTCAAAGAACGAAAAATATTCCGTATTGGCTCAGCATCTTGCACCAGCAAGCCAATATCTTGATCTAGGAGGGGAAGCAATTCCTGAAATTTGGTTTTGATCTCAGCCAATAGAGGTCCCAAGGCCAATGTCTTGAAAGTTGTTTCTTCGTCATCCAGAAATTCTCCAACCGGAAATGAGAACAAGCTATTGTTTGGAGAATCCTGGGCTTGCAAAATGAATGAATTGAAGAAAATGTATACATAAAGGCAATAATTGAAAGGAAAGATTATCAAAGGCTTGCCTGTTTTAGGTTATGCTCATCAAAGTGAGTTGAAACGGTGTCAGGACCGGTGGCTGACGGAGAAGTGCCATGTGGTATTTCCTCATCGGCCAATCGATCTTCTTGCGGTATCCTTGCCGTGTGACGAACCGATTTAGATGCTCCTTTGAGTTGCCTTTGTCTTCTGAAGATGATGCAGGAGCGTTCTGTTGGGTAGCAAAATCAGATGCAGGGTTGATGAATATATAAATAATGGGGTATTAATGACTACCTGAAGAACGTCATGTTGCGTGCCGATGCCTGCAATCGTTTGGGGAGAAGGGGTCGGTCTCTTCCTTGAAAAGGTAGTTCTGTTGGCCTTACGCTTCCGTACGCGACCAACAGCTATATCCTTGAGTAGTGGGGCACTACGACCGATATGAGGGTTCACAATTTGGGAGCATAATTGATCGGCCGGCCGCTATTGCTCTCGTTTGGAGGATCTGTTCTCATATTCTGGAAACCATCGAAAGAGGAGTAAGGATTCATATGGAGAAAATGAAGGATGAAGCAGAGATGAGATGTTTACCTCATCTTCTGAGTCTGTGTACTCAATGTCGAACTGTTGACAATAAGATTTGACTGGTGCAGAAAACAAATGAGAGTGTCATTCAGACCACCATTTCCTGAAAGGCCTTGTAGTGAAAGACATTGGTATCCAATCAGAAAAGGAGATAGTTTCTGAACTAGGGATCAGATGCTTCAGACAATCGTACTCTAGCCCACTGGATACATCATCCCTTGGCTTTACCAGATCGGCAAAATATAGATGGATTGGAAATTGACCAAAGCCAAGCTGACGTGCTGCCGATGCTGGGTAATAAAATTCATATGAGGGATGGAGAGCTCGTTCAAATATGAAATTGACTGGGAGGAGTCCAAGGGATATGGTGACAATTAGACTCCTCAAGTTATAATCATCTATATTTGGAGTGAACCCAAATTTGACAGGATTCTCAAACAGTTCATACTCTTCTGAATAAGCAAACCAGACAATGTCAGGGGATCCACGGTACATGGCCTTGAAGAGATTTGATGTCTCTGCTGAGTCCAGCTTGTCACAAGGGATTGCTGAGGCAGCTTCACCGTAAGAGGTGCATCGGTGGGTAGCAGGTTCTTCTTCTTCTCTATAATTATCTAGGAAGCTTAGTGAAGAGAGATATTGGCCAAAGATTCTATGCATATACAGGTTCAGCCACAAGTTAATGAACCACCAAGGGCCCCCTCGATTACCAATCGGTTGGCCTGAGATGAGTTTGGCCGATACGGTATGGAGGAGATGGTAGACAGATCCCAGTAAGTGTTTTCCCAAAGGGATGGCATTTCCTGCAGCCAAGGCTTCTGCTATCGCTTGAGCGTTGCTGGTTGGTCCAACAGTTTTCCTACAGTAGATGAATTTTTCAAGCCACATGTTGAGAAAAGCAACGTGTTCTTTGTTACTGACGGGACCGGTCTTCATGTGATGGGTGATGTAACCTTTCCAACCACTCACTCCTTTTGTTTCTAGCTGATGGCTTGTTTTCACCCGAAGAGAGTATGGGCTGTCCGGGGCGGAAATGTTGAGACCCGTTGGCATGAGCATGTCGATGAGAGTTGGAGTCATCGGCCCATGGCCGAAGAGGAAAGCGTTCAAGGCATTAGACCAGAAGTGCGAGGCGGCTATAAGCAGGGACTCATTTCAGCTCATATTGGCAAGGGATAGGTTTATGCATTGACTGAGGTCAAAATCGTCCCAAAGAGCTCCCTGTGATGTAGCCATGCATAGTTACCAGTTCCTCCACCCGAAGTGGGCTTGGCCAAGAACGGAAGGTATGGTGCCATAGATCGAAATCTAGATCTGCGGTCTTGAACGGGAGGTGATTGGTTTCCAGATTAATCAGATCTGTTGGGTCTGAATCTCCCATTGGGCCTAGGCAGATGAAGCTTTTCTTATCCTTTAAAGGTATGGTGATTCTATTCCTCAGATTCTAGAAAAATACGGAAGAGGAGGAGAAGAAAAATTCGATATTCAAAAGAATTGTGGAGGAGGAAAAAATGCGATGCAACGAAGGATGGTTAGGGACGAATCTTACCTCCGGAATATGCTTGACAGTGGCCATTGATGCTAGTAGAAGGATCCACCGCAGTCGTCTTGGGTCAAAAACTCTCGGTTTGAAATACTTGAACAAGATTGGATCTTGAAGCTTTGTTTGGTAGTGGCGGAGACGAGAGGAAGAAGACGGAGTACTGCTTGAGTCTGAGCGTAAGGGAAGAATGATAATGACTCGGGAGAGTTTTGGAACAAAATATATCTTATTCTAAAACTGGGAGTATGTGTTGACACCGTTGATGAGGCGGTATGTGTTGGATCTTTCAGCTGATGAGGCCGACGTTCAATGTTGAAAGCAAGACCGCAGCCGATATGTTCTGAGCCGATGGAGTTGACGAAGTCAAAATGAACCTGGCAGAAGCTGATGAAGTCATTGCGGTCCATGGACAAAGATTTGGTCGATATAAGTGGTAATGGGGCCACACCAAAGTCAGTTTATTTTAGGAGTCCTGTCTTAGGAAAGTTTTGTTTTCTTTTTTGTTAAGTCTGTAAGTCGTAATCAACATGAAGTTTGTATCCTAGATTATAAATAGCGGCCTAAGGACCACGAATAAAGACTATACACACCAATCAAACAAATGTTTACTCTATTCACATCGCATCTACTTTTAAACCCTAGTAGCAGTAGTTCTGCGAGTTCTTCCAAGTCTTCGCTGGGCTACATCTCCATGATCTCTGGCTTGCTTGTAAGTTCCGCTTTTACCTGGTGCTCTCTAGACTTTAACTATCAGGCGTATCGCTGTAGTTTCGTCTACATCTCCTAAAAGTTATCAAGCAAATTAGGTTTCTTAATTTAGTTTGTTCACCAATTTATCGTAATCCTTAGATTATAGGATCAAGTGCTTCACTTTTATTTAGATCTAATTATTACACCCTTGTATCGAACGTTGTTGTGTAGCCGATCAGATTAGCCAATTTAGGTTATTTTGCTCTGCTTTGCTATTTCGTTCAAAGTTATTGATATCTGCTAGATCTTAATAGATTTATCTGTTACTCCCGTTAAGTTTTAGTTTTTATTAAGAATTTATCCCGTCTACATACTAGATTCAAATCGGCTTTAAAGCTTTTAAGCGCATAGCTGGTTTAAGCTTGGACGTGGACTTTTAAACTATTCATCGACCAATTTTGGCTGATAAGATCTACGGAAACACAGTTCGGAATCATAACCGATCTGTTAATTTTACACGATTTTATCCCTTATCAATTACATGTCAAATTGACTGGTACGTTCTGAATCTAAAGATTACATGTTCGTTATCGAAATGAAACAAATCTTGGAGAACGATAGTGAATGTTACTCCATTGTGTCGATCTAGTGCTCATGCGTCGGCACTGTGCTCATGCCTCGGCATAGTGCATCCGTATATCGCAGCAGCGTATGTGTCAGCGCCTTAAGTAAGTGTTAGTGCTTATCAAGGATCCCGATACAGCGGTAGGGGATTCGTGCGCCGCTACCGACGGTTGGATGGGCGGTGTGTGCGCGCGCGCGCCAGCGATGATGGGCGAACTACTGAGTACTGCTGATCAGATCTTAATTTTACTTGGCTTACGTGGACATGATATCTGTGCCCACTTTGATCATCGAGTATTCGAGGAAGGAAACGTTTGTGTAGCAGGCCGTTGTCGGTTTTGCTACAGGAGTAGAGGACACGACTACCACCTGCACTTATTTTGGTCGCACCAACTTGAGCAATATCGCATACAAATCATTCCGTGTTGTGGTTGTAACCGCGTGAAACAAAACTCCCTTTTCCTCCTAATGAAACACGTACATGCTCAGCCATGTTCTCGAAAAAATCTGTGCCGGCCACTTCGACATAGGCAACAACGCGCGTTGTGATCAACCACGAGCTTCATCACCCTCGCACCTAAAGCCAGTCCAAACCCAAGACACTGGTAGTGGTGTCCATAGTCTCCACATCATCAAGAAACACTACTCTTCCAATCCAAACACTACCATTCTAAACTCAAATTTAATGACACTCACCTCTCACTATGTCTTGGATAATGCGTAGAAACCATGTCTCATGCAAGACCCGGTTTCCTTCTCTTTCTTCATTAACTCACTTGACACATCATCTTTTAGCATATGTAGCATGTCATTTAATTCTATGGACACTATTCTAGTCAAGGGGTTGGGAATGGCCTAATATATATTGCATGGCAAGGGAGCTAGTTGCCTAGTTTGTTATATTCTGTTTGTGGTTGACCTTGTCGATTATTATATTACCTGATGATATAAGTATTATTAGGATCCTTTTTTATTTATTCCCCAAACTCGTTCAGAAATGCTCGTAGCACCATGCTGCATAGGATCGACATGCCACAAGTCACACGTCTAATAAGGAGAAACAAGAAAATAAAAGATACATGTTTCATTAGAGAAGTTCCTTTCAAGTGTTCTTAAGGGGAAAATAAGATAGGTGCCGATTTGTCAAGCTACAAAATATGAAAACAAATGAAGATGCAGTAGATCAATCGAAAAGGGATAAAGTTTAAGCGAAGCCAGTATATATGTAACGGGCTGGCCATTATTTCCTAGCCCAACAATGCGAGCCCACATCCAATCATCCGATTCATTATTTCACAAATCACACCCACTGAGGCAGTGACCAGTATCTATCGCGGGCGCCCACGGTAGCCCCGTTAGATACAAGAGATTTTACAAAGTTTGGCCCACGATGGGCAGATAACTAAAAGGATACTCATTTGAGCTTGTACATGCGCCGAACAGGCCTTGGGCTGGACATGCAGGCAGCCCAACCTTCAGGATCTTTGCAAGAAACATCATCGTAACATCTTTTTTTATTAGAATTGGCACGACCTCTGCACTGCTAGTCATTGTGAGCATAAAAGTCTTTCCTAGTTACCCCTCGAGCCCTTGTTTAGTTCTCAAAAAGCAACACTAAAGTTCACTATGCAAAAAAAAGATTCTCATCACATCAAAATGTCATAGCATGCATGGAGTACTAAATATAGATGAAATCAAAAACTAATTGCACAGTTTTGTTATACTCTGTGAGACAAACATTTTGAGCCTAATTAATCAATTTTTAGATAATTTTTCACACATATAAACGAAATACTACAGTGACGCAATGATTACGAAGTGACCCCAAACCCTCAAATCTCCATCCCCGTATTTTGGATCTAAACAAGGCCCAAGTAACGTTGTTCTGTATGCTATCTAATCAAGTTGAGCTGCCTCGGTCAGATGAATGGCCAATTAAATTGGGCAATACTCTTTACTGTTGGAACAGAGACAATTTCTCAAAATACTGTTATGCATGTGTCCCAAAGAATAAATAATGTACGTGGTGGAATTTAAAATCCATGTCGGCCAAAGTAAATCGACGGATGGCTTAGTATAATGTTGAGAGATTATTGGAACCTTGGTGGGTTCCCTTCGACTGCCCCTACGTGCTTGCTAACTTTTTTTTTTGAAAGCAGCTTGCTAATTAATTTTGGTTAACACTCTCACTAGCTTCTCAAGATATATATATAGAGAGATACCTACTATTTGGCTCGCAGGGTGCTAAATAATATTTAGCACTCCGGCGGAGCGCCGCCGATCCAACCTGCTCGGTGCGTGGCGCATGTTTCACTCCACCTTTACCGCAACCGTAAATGACTCCATTAAACAGTAAAAGCAAGCAAATCAATTCTGACGCATGCATGCAACACAAATCAAGGAGAGAGAAGAGATTGACTGGCTTTTATTGTCTTGCATGCGGTGTATGTGCTTGAGTATAGCTGGCAAACAATCTGCTGGATTAATTAGATTGAGACGATTCGTTAGTATATTTCCAAATCTCATCGCCATTCATCAATCGTTCAGCGGGGTCACCACCATTCAACACATCGTCGCCTCCGCCCCGTCAGTGCCATCACCAAATCACCATCGGCAACTTCACCGTGCTCGACGTCCTCCTTCCTCGACTACTGCACCAACGTGCTCCAGCACTGCTCCGGAGAACTGTAACACCCAAAATACTCAAATTTAAAATTTTTGGCAATTAATTAATTATTTAATGCTTTCATCTATTTTATAAAGGCTAAATAATAATTTTCACAAATTTAAAATCAAATATAAGTAATAGAAACATTTATTGTTGCATTCATGTTGCTGCATTTATTTTTGTATTGCTTGTGATTCAAACGAGAATTTAAATATATTTAAATTCAAATTTGAATCACTTTGTTTGGAGCTCTAGAATAGTTGTTAGACCCACAGTTCGGTTCTGCTCCCTGGATTCTTTTTCCGGTCTGCTTTTGCCCCCTCCTCTTCTCTCCCAGCCGGCCCCGCTTGTCGTCTTCCACCTCCCACCTTCTTTTTCCTCCCGACGCCGTGCGGCAGCGCAGGTCACCCCCGCCGGCGTGCGCCGCCGATGACCCCGCCGTCGCACCAGCACGGCCTCACCAAGACACACCAGCTCGGCCAGGCCCTCCTTCCCTTGCGCCGAACGCGCCAACACCGTAGCCACGCGCGCCCCGCACTCGCCGCCCGAAACCGCCGCGCCATTCCCGCGCGCGCTTTCCATACCAAGCACCCCAAGGCCCCAGGCAGCTTCCACGAAGCTTCGCGCGCCTTCCCCTTTCCTTTTTCACCCGTCCCCAGTAAGGAAACCGAGCTCGCCCGGTTTGGAAAGTACCCGCCGCCGCCGCGGACCTTCCATAAACGCCGGCGAACGCGTTCCCGTCGCCCTAGACCTTCCCAAGCCCTTTCTTAAGGCGCCTGCGCACCACCGAGCCGTGCCTGACCTCGCCATCGCACCACAAGACCACCCGAGCCACTCTATCGCCCTGACCACGCGCCGCCGAGCTTGCGCAGCGCCGCCGCACGCCGCCAGGCTGCCCCGGCGTGTCTCCCGGCCGGCCATCACCGCCAAGCTGACCGCCAGGAGGTACTGAAGCTCCCCAAATACCTCTCGTCCTCTCTTATGCCTTGACCGTGGCTAATTGCTTCCCGACGTCCCCAGCGCCGCCGTGGAGGATTCGCCGCCGTTCCTGTCGACCGAGCCGTCTCCGGTCGATTCCTTGCGTCCAACTCTTCCTCAGCAGGTAACAAGTCCACCAGCCCTCTCAATTCGAGCTGTAGTGCGCCGTAGCAGCACCCCCGCGATCACCGTCGTCGGCCGATCGCCGGTCGTCGTCGTCTGGTCGGTTCACTGCACGGAGTTTCACTTGAGCACCTCAGCAGCACTCACCATCGTTCTCTGACGCTCCAGAGCAAGAAACCCGACCTCGAAAACCCCCAAAACCCCTACCCCGCGGCTCATCGGAACGCAGCTCCGCCGCCCATCGTCGTTGGCACGATTCGCCGGCCGATGCTCGTCATGAACCCCCTAGATCGACTCGCCATCTTCTCCTGAAGCCGTAGGACCAAACCCCATCGAAAACCGAGCACCCTAGCCCGAGTCGCTACCCAGCTCCGCCTCGCTCGAGGGTTGTGAACCCCCTCGAATGGGCAAAGCAAACTCCGCCTCGCTCGAGGGTCGCGAACCCCTCGAACAGGCACAGCAACCCCTGCCTCACTCGAGGGTCGTGAATCCCCTCGAGCGGATGAGCCGTCTCCGCCTCGCTTACGGGCGCCTTCCCTGGTGGCTACTGTTATTTACGTATAGGTCCCTGGTTTTTCGCAGTTTAGCCCCTGGAAGCTTTAGAGACTTTGCCAGCAAGCCCACGAATCCTAAAAACCTCTTAACTTTCACGTTTTAGCTCCGATTTTAGTGATTTTCGCGCTCATGTGTTCGTAGCGAAGCGTAGATTATTTCCAGCCCCTGTTTTTGTACTGTTTCTACTGTTTGGTGTACTGTTCTAATAGATTGATTTTGTTTGCATGTAATGATTGCTTTTGGATGCGTGTGTGATGATCGTGTCCAGTCGGTGAGCCCGTAGCTTTGGACTTCGAGTACGTAGAGGACGTGCCGGAGCAGGAGTTTCAGCAGCAGCCGTACTCCGAGGAAGGCAAGTTATAGCACGGACAATCCTTGCTACCTATCTCACTTATAATACACTGTTCATTACATACGCATGTGTCTAATATTGTTTACCATTAAGGTTATTCCTAGCATTTATTTCCCTGTCCTTGTATTCCTATGGGTTTTTGCATATGGGTAGTATCTTGCTAGGCGCAACTACTGTCACCTTTACTTAATTGTTAATATTGACTTAATGGTCCACTTCAACTCTCATGATTAAAACTTGCTTTTTAGTAACATGGATTAGGGAGCTAGAGCATGTGCTGTGTGCTTTGCTCTAGTGTCTCCCTCTAAGGACCGGTTCTTAAAGCGGCAACCCAGGAGCCTGTCGCCACCGCCGGAACTATATGGGCTCTGGTCTTGGTCAAGTAGCTTGTACGGCTCTAGCTTGATAGTGGTTACCGAGGGGCCAGCGGCGTTGTGGGAGGCAAGGCACGGGGTGTTTTCCCGATTCCACCGAGGACGGTAGCCCCGTCGGCTAGGTCTCGTTAGACCCAGTCCCGTGTTGGGAGTCTCAGCGATTGAGGACTCCGCGCGTTGCGCATTGTTGGGGTGGATACCCGCGCTCTGGACGCCATCGACCCCCTCATGGTGTGACTCTGTGGGCGTACGTCGATCTCGGTGCCTAAGGACTCACCACCTTGTATTACTGCAGCGGCTACTATCTCGTTAGGGTGTCTTGTGAAAGCCTCGTAGCGTCCCTATGCAGTCACACCTCGGAAGTGTTGACGTGCGTGGTTGGGTGCAAAGTTCCTTTGAACTTTTACGCGACTGGTGGGTAAAGGGCGAAACCTCTGCAGAGTGTACGATCTATCATGATAGCCTTGCTCAGGGTCACGAGCGGCCTGGATCCTTTTTGATTAGAATATGGTATTTATTCCTGTTTAATGTCACTTACACTATTAATTTGGTTTACAACTGGGATCTCATTCACTTGTAGTAACTTGGACAAAGTTAAAACGAACCAACTAAAAGTGCTAATGCAGTTAAGCCAGTGTCAAGCCTTTTAAGCCCTCATAACCCGTGCTATACTTGCTAAGTAATTTCCATTACTTACACTTGCTATTATTATCATTTTGGACAAAATCCCGGACGGGTAACAGATTGGAGTCAGGCTGACTATGAGGTGGAGTTTCCGGAGGATCTGCCGTACTTCTGAGTTGGCGTTCTCCCAGTCAGAGTCCCTGTGGGATTGCGGCTACGCTTAGAGAGATGTATTAGTTTTCCGCTGTCCTTGTATTTCATTTATGCAAAACTCTGATGTACCCGCTACTTTATGTTGAGAATTAAGCATTGTACTCTGATTTTTACCATATTTGTTCGCTATATGTGTCTGTGGACTTCCTGGGCACACATATGGCCACATTCGGGTTTTGTGTAAATCCGGGTGTGACAAGAACCTCGGTATCGTCGTCTTCTCTAGCTAGCTGCTACGTAATATTTGTCTTCTCAAATTGTCTTCTCGCATCCGCAGAAGTCGAGGACCTTGAGCTGGAGAAGACAATGATGCCGCAGGCTCAATTGTGCGCAGCGCCTGCTGCATCGGCTATATCTCTCCCCCACCCGGTTCTTTCGTTGCCTAGGTCCACCAGGCGTGCGTACTACTTCGGGGGTGCGCATGCATACGCAGATGCAAGCCTGTGATAGATGAGCAGTATAGATTGATTGCAAAAAGAAATGTACGTCTCCATGTATTCCTATGTTTTTGTTTGCATTGATGTAGGACAGGAACTGCTGCGGAGTTGGATATGCTCGCGTCTGCGACGGATCGGCATGTGAACTCGGTAGTGCCGTTGTGGGCATCGTCGGCCTCCCGTCCTGTTGCTGTGTTGACATGGAATTTCGTCACCTTCCCGTGCACCAAGCATCACTTTCTGCATTTGGTGGACTGGCGGGAGTAGAAATTATGGATTTTAACCGTCAGCTTCCTGTCAAGTATTGTCGAATTTTGACTATAAACACCATGATTCTCATTTTGTTGGCTATAGTTCTCGAAATTTTAGTTGGCAATTCTCTTCTGAACTTTTTGTTTCACGTGGACAGTTGGAAATCACTCCTGACACTTGAAAATTACTACCAACATTAGAAAAAGAATACACACATCTTATATGCAGCAAGATTACTCCTCTAAAGTTTCTATTGTACATTAGCACTCTTGTCAGTTGAAAAATATTGCTGACATTTGACAAAATACTCCTGAGAGTTAGAAAATGTACGGCTCTTGCAATTGAAAAAAATAGTCCTCCAGCAAAATGAAAAATACTCCTGATATTTGTAAAATAAATACTTCTCTATTCGGTTGAAAATATTCTTTGATATTTGAGAAATACTCCTGTCATTTAAAAACTACTCATGATAGTTGGAAAAAATACTCTTGTCAATTAAAAAATACTCAGGACATTTGAGAAATGATTCTGATATTTGTAAAAGATCTCAGCCGGGCCAACCTACCAGGCATGCAAGCCTTTAGGCGCGCCCTATAATCCCTCTACTGTAATTATTTTATACTAACATGCAAGCTTCCATGCATGCCACATGCATGCATGCTGAAAAAATCAGGCAGGCGCGCCGTATGCACCGGCACTGCCACCGCCTACAATAGTGCTATCTCAGAGTAAAACCAACTAAATCAGAATATGAAAGCACACTTTTTTCCCACCGCACCCAAATACGTCTCAAACCAATCGAACCCAGGAGAGGAGTTGATTGTTATCCGCTAACTGGCATCTCTGGCGGATACTAGTTACGGTGATCTGTTGCAATCTTCACCATGCGACGCGCCTCTCCAGCCTCGTCTCACGGGCGTTAGTCGATCGATAATTCTGCAGCAGTGTAGCTGGCGGGCATCAATGTAGATATTATTTTTTTTGTCAGTAATAAATGTGGACAATCAAATGATTCTTTTACGGTTGCAGGAACCAATTTACTTCTAACAGCGAAAGGAATAATTTCGAATGAGTAAATTGCTGCCGGAGCTCCGGCGAAGGCTACGTTGATCGATGTCCATTGCAGTGCTCATTTTGTTCAAGTATGGAGCCTTGCAGCAATATCTATGGCACATTACACAATGAGCAGCCGCATCAGTCCTTGATGGCTCCATGATATGCGCTTGTGAAGATTGAAGAAGCTAGCAATTTTGTTTGTGTCTACTATCATTTGAAAAAAATATATTCCTGACATTCACCCCTCTACTCAGTTAGAAATACTCTTTTGACGTTTGAAAAATACTCCTTCCCAGTTGGGAAATACTAAAAAATACTCATGTTAAGTGGGGGAAAATTAATCCTCTTGTCCATTGAAAAATACTCCCAGTACTTGTAAAATATACTCCTACTGTCAACTAAACAAATACTAGTCACCTAAAAAAAATTCTCCGGCATTTTGAAAAAAAAAATACTCATGATACTCCTTGCATCTATTCTGTCCGGACTTTAACATTATAGCTAGCTAATAACAATTACTTTCTATATGAGGAATAAAAAATCCAATAGGAAATTTACTTCTGAAACAAATCGAAACTTCCAAAACTACCTTGGTGATGAAACGTGAAGAAGTGTCTACGATATTTACTTATCATGAGTTTCGAATTCATCAAAGTGTACCACATCTCTCGTTATTTATCTGCATCATTAAATCATGTTTTAACATTTGCAAGGGCTGGACAATTATTTATCTACCTTAGTGCTTGCTCCTTAATTAACTTTGACGGGAAAGACGAAACAAAGGGGAAAACAGTAGAACGCCGCAGGAAGCATCCGGGGCCTCTTTTTTATCCAGTGGCTATGCGTGCTAGGTGTTGACCACCAAAATTGGCACGGACCGAGGGAAACCGGTCTGACCGGTTTGCCCAACCGGTCAGACCGATTTGGATCTGTAATTCGAGTAGGCTTAGGATTCTGAGTTTTGTCCCATACTGTAATCGACTCAAACGGGTAAGACCATCCCACCCTATAAATATAAAGGGACAAGGCCGATTGAGATATCCCCAATCGAATCTATCAAATCTACCTTTTATCGTTTTATCTTTACTTTTATCTCTTTACCCTTCTCTTCCAACCCTACCATGCTGTTCTTCTTTCATCTCCGCGATGTCTGAGGACGCCCTAGCTGGCCTGCCGAGCCTAGGGCAAACCAAGGTGCGCCTGCCCTGACGGGGTCCCTCCCGGGCGGGCGTTCGTTGGTCTCTCGCCGGGCGCCGCCGACGAGACCGGTCTGACCGGTTACCAATACCGGTCTGACCGACCTGCTTGGAGGAGCAGCAAGGAGCCCCTCCGTGCGCCGCACGTTCAAGTGCGATTCGTATGTTGGCCCGAAATTGACGTCAACATATTTTGGCGACTCCGCTGGGGAACGAAAATCAGGTTATCATGGCCGATTTGTCAAACCCTAGTGATACGACATCGTTTGAAGAACTACTTGAGGAATATCAACAAGAATATGACAGAGCAGTTCAAAGTCTATTCTTGTCTTGCTACCGTAAGACAGGACAAGGAGTCATCAAGATTAAAGAGTGGCAGCCACCATCGACCACCGCCATATTAAAGGAGATACAATCTTCCGGTACTATATCTACCCGTCTATTTGCCTATGTTAAATTCACTAGGCACGGCAAAAGAGGTGCGCTTTCACTAGACGGACGGCAAAGAGGTGTCTTTACCGTGCGTCTTTGTTTTGGCGCACGGCAAAGCTCTAAATACATGTTCAATATATAAAGGGACACTTGTGAAGCAACTCATACTTATATTTATCTTCTATACTCTAAACTTTTTTCTACTCTCCACATACAACATGTGTTGCTCCAAGTTAAAATTTGGTACACTTTTGTATTTGTTTGATATAATTAATTAATTAATTACATTTCAAGCAATTTTTTGAATAAAGTCAGATTTGAACTATAAGTGATTCAAATAATAGAATACAATGAGTAAACAAATTATATTCATGTTATTTAGCCTAGTTTGAGTCCTTACGTATGAAATGAAAAGAAATTTCAAACATCTTATGTCAAGAAATATTATCACTAACATGTGTCCAAATAATTTTTAAATTCTAAAAGTAGCAAATTAAGTCTAAAAATCATGATTTTTATCATGAAGTGATTGTGGGATTGTCTAAAAAATCAGAGGCTGTGATAAAAAGTTGAGAAGATTTTACATATTTTGTCATAACGATGTTTATAAAATCAAAACATCTCACAAGAAGTGTGTGTGATTGTATGTGAGAGAGTTAGTGAATGTATGTTTTGAATACAAAATTTTTTATATGATCTCATATGAAAAAATATTTTATACCAAAGTCATACACCTTGACGCAATCTAAAACTTTATAGTTGACAACTTTTGTATTAGAGGATGTTCAATGCCTCAAAATATTATTATAAGTTACCTAATTTAAAATTTTGAAATTTGAAAATTTTCAAATGACCTCGAATGTGAATATGTTTTGTACCAAAATTGTAGGTCTTGAAGAGATATAAAAGTTTACAGTTTACAACTTTTTAATTTAAGATAGTTAAATACATTTAAATATCCTTATAATGTATCTAATTTTTAAAAAATTTCAAATGACCTCGGACGTAAATATGTTCCATATCAACATTGTAGGTCTCGAAGAGATGTAATGGTTTGTAGTTTACAACTTTCATTTGAAATTGTTTAGCCATCAAAAATTTCATTACAAGCACATGAAGAAAACACAAGTGTCATGTCAGCGATCCACTTCTTTAAAACCACGGCCCCTTATTGGTCCAAGAGTGGTCACGCAGATTGCTCACTCACTCATGCAAATAAACACCGGCCTCACTCTTTCTTCTACCTCTCTCATCTCTCTCTCTCCTCTCTCTCCCTCTCCCAGGCCGGCGATGGATGTGGCGGCCACACACTACCATAATCATGCACATTGGCACCGGGTGGGAAAGCCCTTTAGCACCGGGTCAAATAACTGGTGCTAAAGGTGGGGGCACTAGCAAAAAATATTTACATATTTGCGTGTTGCGGGATTCGAACTCAAGACCTCTTGGCTCACGCGCGTGCACCCACCTAACCATCTCACCTACACAGCGCATGTGATAGGATTAAAGATGCGCTCCTTTTGAAGTAGCATGTGACACCTACATTAGCACCGAATCGTATTTACGAACCGGTGCTAAAGGGCCTTTAGCACCGGGTCGTAACACCACCCGGTGCTAAAGGGTGACCCTTTAGCACCGGGTCATAATACCACCCGGTGCTAAAGGAGGGGGACCCTTTAGCACCGGGTTGTAACACCAACCGGTGCTAAAGGGGACTTTTAGCACCGGTTGGTGTTACAACCCGGTGCTAAAGGGTTCCCGAGGGCGCCCCAATTTCGCACCCGGTGCTAACATTACATTAGCACCGGATCTTAAGTGCACCGAGGCATATGAGGGGTGCGGATGTGAGTTATTCTTGTAGTGACAGCCTGGGCGCGGCGCGGTGGCCGGCCCAGGCGCAGGTAGAGCATGCACCGCCGGCCAGCCCCGACGCGGGCGGAGCATGCGCGGCTTGGCGGCGCGGCCTGGCGCGGGCAATCAGCGGGGAGCTCCACGGCATCTCTCCCCCGATGGGGAGCTGCAGGCGGTCAGGAGCTCCGACGGCCTCTCCCTCCCCCGGCAGTGGGGCCGCTCTATTTTTTATTTTTTTGAAAATGTTTATTGTGCGTGTGCATTGACGCATAATAAAGCTACCATCACTGCGCCGTTTCTAACTGTCGTCTCTGTCTCTTTTTTTACCGTACGCCGCCGGTAACGCACGGCAAAAAGGTTCGTCGTGCGTGTGATAAAAAAACACACGGTAAAGCCTATTTATTGTGCCAATTGTTGACGTGCTGGCTTTGTCATGCGTCACGATGAAAAACGTACGGTAAAACTTTTATAAAAACTTTTTATGAAAACTTTTACCGTACGTATACGGGGATTTACCGTGCGTCGGAGGCGTACGGAAAAGAGGCGGCCTCCCGTAGCGAGCTGCTGTTGTTACGTGAACGAACACCATACATCCATTCGTGGATCATAACAACATCACAGTGCGTGGCCACAGATGGCGCTGTCACAAGATGGTTACCGACACGTACAAACACAAGCTGGCTACACGACGACGACACATACGTGCAGGACCCAAGTTCTTTTTCTACCGGCCGCTAGCTTTCGCAGGACAGCCCTCCTGGTCTTATCGACAGCTAACCTCCCCTTGAACGCAATATTATCTCGTTCAATCTTTATCAGTAAAATAAATCTGATGATTGGAGTACGATACTATGATTACCATTGTTTTTAACTGCTCCGTTTTACCGGTGTTATCTAATCCCACGCGAACCGTCCCCGCGTCGCCCTCGAGGCGACTCGGGCGGAACCGCCGCCGCCGCTGCTTGCGCCGCCGTCGTTCGTCTCTGGCCCCCGTTCTCCCTCGCCCCCGGCCTCCTAGGCGGGGGCGAGGGGAGCGGGGGTCCGTCCTCTAGTAGATCGAGTTCTTAATCGAGTCTTTAGGTCCAGGGTTTGTTCGCCGTCAATGCTTGGCGGTGGAATTAGGGTTTGCCGGAGGAGCATCGCTCCTTTGCGGCTTGTTTTTCCTGGTGGCGTCGGCGATGCGGAAGCGACGGCGTTGCGGGGGAATAACTTCTCCCGGCTTCTTCTGTTCTCCGGTGGCGTTCTTCTCCGACGTCAACGGAGAGGCTGGGGAGACCTGTTCAGGAGTCTGGGACCGGCGCATCTTCGTCTTCTTCAGGTGATGACGTTGCTGACCCTTTTAATCTCAAGGAAGATGGTCTCTTGTGGAAATCCGAGTTATGCTCGGGTTGCCGGCAGTGGAATCGAAGGATGCGTCGTGGGTGCCGGAGTTGGCCAATGCGCCTGGGAGGCAGCGTACTCAGCTGATTTGCCTAGCAGTAAGCCCTCCTCTGCGGCCTCTATTTTGTGGAGATTGGCTCTGGCGTCCGATGACGATTGGGAAGCGAATTAGGCGACGGTGACGAACGGATCTCTGAGGGTTTCGAGAAAGATGAATAGGAGTTTTGAACTTCTCTGTAATTTTCCTTTTCTTTGGGTTTCTGTTTGTAAAAGGACCGGTGTACTGTGCTAAGATCAATACATTTTCCTTCTAAAAAAACTGCTCCGTTTTACCTTTCTCTTTCTTACGATTATATTTTGGTTAACTATCTACCATGAGCTTTGTTCCGGTGCTTGGAGGGAACCGGCTGGTTCCTCCGTCCAGAATTACATGAGCCGTTGATTTCTCCGGAATTTTTAGTAGCTGGTTTCTTCCTAATCAAGAGTAGTTTAGTCAAGACTCTTGAGTTTATAATAATAACCGATCCATGTAACAAAATCATCAAGTCAACCTAGCAGCCGGCTTCTCGCGCATCTCCGTCTTCGACGCAAGCAGGCGTCACGCGAGTCGCCGCCGCGGATCCTCGCCGGCTTCTTGCGCATCTCCGTATTGGGAGAAGGTGCTGGACGGCCACGAGGAAGGGATGCACGCGCAGGGGCGTGCCGGCGCCGGCGAAGCTCTCCCGGACGGCCGCAACGAACCTGCGTGCATTGCTTCCCCAGGCCATCGCGTCGGCGTCGAGGTCGACGAAACGCAAGAACTGCAGGGCCGGTGGTGATGGGTTCGCCTAGGCAGCATACCTTGGCGTCCCGGGCGGCGGCGGAGGCGTTGGCGTGGCAGTGGGCGACCATGTGTGCAGGCCACAAGCAGCGGCGGCGGCGGGGCTTGCCGAAACCAAAGCTCCCCGACGGCGCCGCCGGTGCCGGCATCTAAGCGGACAAGTGGCCGTACGCACAAACATAAATCTATACTTTGGCTGTGCCATCTGGGCCTTCATATTTTTACTAAAATTAATTCATGGCCCATAAAAATGATTCCTTCTAATGAGTTTTTGGTTATTTGGTACTGGTTCCTCCTATTTTCTAACCATCAAATCTTGACCCATCAACGACCCATAAAAATTTCAAGCACCAGAAAAACTCTCATCTACCATTCTCTTTATTATTAGCAGCCCTGGACTGACACAACCACCATCTCGAGGGTGCCCAAGTTAGTTGCAAATCCGGCATTCCACGTGTGTGGTATATGCCATGCTTCTTGAAGCAGCCATGTCAGTAATTTGGAATGCACCTCTCAGAAAAAAAAAACTTAAAATGATTGATTTAGCAGCGTATATAAAGACACATCATGAATGGCTAATGATCGAATCTTCTATGATAATGTTAACTAGGTTCATTGGAACGATTTGTGATAATTCCCAAATTCGAGTACAATTGAATAATAAATAGCCACAATGGTGAGACAAACACGATCCATCCCCATTAGACAGTAAGAGTACAACCATCTCCATAAAATAACCCACTCAAGCAATGCTTATTTGATGATCGAATGTAAAGATGACCCTGACCATTGACATAGCAATGCAGTCCAGCTAAGTGGCATTAATGAATGGTATCCCAGACACATGTCACTGTTGATCGGCCAGGCCTTGTTTAGCCCTTGTTTAGTCCCAAAAAGCAACCCCAAAGTTTACTATGCAAAAAGAAGATTCTCATCACATCAAAATGTCATAACATGCATGGAGTATTAAATGTAGATAAAATCAAAAACTAATTGCACAGTTTTGTTGTACTCCGCGAGACGAACATTTTGAGCCTAATTAATCAATTTTTGGATAATTTTTCACACATACAAACGAAATGCTACAGTGGCGCAATGATTACGAAGTGACTCCAAACCCCCAAATCCCCACCCCCTATTCTCCATCTAAACAAGCCCTTAGTTCGTTTGTATGTACAAAAAATTGTCCAAAATAGGCTCAAAATGTTCGTCTCGCATAGTACAACAAAACTGTGCAATTAGTTTTTGATTTCATATGCATTTAGTATTTCATACATATTATGATATTTTGATGTGATGGGGAATCTTCTTTTTACATAGTGAATTTGGGAGTTGCTTATTGGAACTAAACAAGGCCATGAAATGGGGTGGACGGACCTGTCACTTGCAACATGTACCCCGCCCTACTGGGAAAGAATAATAGTGGTTGGCACTTTAACATCGCGTACCCCCGATCGAACACAGATGTGTTTGGTCCTAAACCATGCACGCGAGAGAAGATTCTTCAGTACACTACACATTAAGTTCCCTCCAATTTAGACTTCGTTCTGTTTTGTTTGTTTTCCTTAACTTTTACTATATTCGAAATGCAACTCTGAGCGTTATTTTCTACAACTGGAGTATATCTTAAGGTATACCAATAAAAATGTTGTTAAACTATATATTCCCACAATACAATTTTTAGTCCACATATATTATAGGTAGGGTGGTTTGCGACTTTAATTACTTAATCAGTACGTAGTAATCACCAAAGGTAGCTCTATATATATACGATGTGGTTACTTTGGCACTTCTGAGTATTGACAGTGATACAGGACCAACCAACACAGAAACTAAATAAACATATTGGTGCAGTGGTTACAAGTTACGTACATATGCTCACCAGTCACCATTACCATAATACCACTATAAATGCACTACATCTTCTTTTATTTTTTTTCGCCACATGCCCTTTATTCAGAGTGAGAAGGTGTAGAAATATATATGCAGGTAAGAATCATCATCTATGGTCTTGTAACACGAGATCCATTTTAAGGGTGTGTTTAGTTTCCGTAAAAAATTGCTAGAAAAGTCACATCAGACACTATAGCGTACTATAACACTTTTCGTTTGTTTGTGGTAAACACTGTCCTATCATGACCTAAATATGCTCAAAAGATTCGTCTCGTCGTGTACATCAAAACCATGTAATTAATTTTTTTATTTACCCACGTTTAGTGTTTCATGCATGCGTCATTTGCTATATTTAATATTTTGATGTGACGTTGATGTGACTTTTTCATTTGGAATTCAGGGAAACTAGACACACCCTAAATATATACTGACCGGGCAAAATTGTTAGGGCATTACATGATGTTCGCCCTTTGCATATATACCTACCTCGGCCGCTACTACCTACTAGCTAGCTAAGTCAAAAGCTACTACCTACTACATTGTCTTGGGCTCGCTTGTATGTCAAGCAACATAGTTGAATTTTTCTGTCTTGGCCGGGAGAATGTCCATATTTTTTCACAATCCTCTCAGTTTTGCAACGAAATCTTTCTTGTTATGTTTTCTTGGTATACATACATCACTCTTGTAGTCCACAGTACAAAGAAACATTAGTTTTGTAACACTATAGTACATACATATAAGAGTGAATTCCCTCGTTGCCACTGAAATTTATACGAGTACCCTCGGTGCCATTGAAAATTTTGACTTCCCTTCACTGCCATTGTTTCTAATTTCTCTTCCCTTGCTTGCCACTCCGATAGACTTTCCGTCAGCACTCGCCCGCAGCGTCGGGTTTCCTCGCTCCACCACCGGCGGGACGGCACGGACGACGCTGACTGTAACACCCTAAAATTCCATCACCAATAAATCATAGCAACTTGGTTTAATTTATTTTTCTAAGGACTTAATTAAATTTTTTAAATTAAATTGAGCCTAAAAATATTTAAACATCATTTAAATAATTTTAGGACAATAAGTGCATGTGCATCATATTTGGTTTGCATGTATTTTGTTTGATTTGGTGTGTGAATTTCAAAATCATGAAAAAGTCCAGAAGTCACCCCTCAACTCTCCCTCAATCTCTCTCCCACTCCCGGCCCATCTCTTCCTCTCTCTCTGCGCGCGGCCCAATTCCCCGGCCGGCCCACTCGCTCTTCTCCCCTCCTTTCTTTTTCCCTCACCCCGCCGGCCCGTCCCCTCTTCCGGCCCGGCAACGGCCCAAGCCGTCTCCCCCTCCCTTCCTCTCTCTCCGCCGCCGACAGGTGGAGCCCACCTGTCGGGTTCACCCCCTTCCTCCCGACGTCCCTCCTCTGCCCCGCCCGACCGAGCCGCTCGAGCTCCCCCGCGCCGTTCCCTCTCCCGCGCCCCTTCCCCTCCTCGTCCACCGAGCCAGAGCAACGCCCGCACCACTCCAATCGCTTCCTCTCCCACTCGAAGCGCCGCCCCACCGAGCCTCTCCACTTCCGCACGCCATTAATGGCCGGCCACTCCGACCCCCGCCGTGCCGAGCCCTTCCCCTCCCCTCTTCGCCTTATAAAGAGAATGACCGAGCCCCCGAGAACCCTCTTCGACCCCTCTCGCCACCCAATTTCCCCGGAGCCGCTCCAATTTCACGCCGCCGCCGCCGCCCGAGCGCCGCCGCGTCGTCGATCCGTCGCTCCGGCACTGCTCCACCCCGTCCGACTGCACCGAGCGCATCGCACCGTGGTAATGATGCTCTCCATCCCCTTCTTGCTCTCTGTTTCGCACCCTAGCGCACTGACGACTTTCACCGGCGCTCCACCGCCGCCGTTCGCCACGCGAACACCGCCACCGTAGCAATTGGAGGACTAGAACCCCCTGAGCACGTTCACTAGCCTCCCAGCTGCACCCAGAACCTTTTCCGCGCTTGAATTCGCGACCCAGGGCCGAGTTCGGGTGAACTCCGGCGAACTCGCCGCCGCTCCGTCTCTGTCCTTCATCGACCGCCGCCCTCAGTGTGCAAAACTCGACTTAATCACCCCAGCTGAGTTCGCCTCGCCGCCCTGAAGCCGTAGGACCAAACCGCGTCCCAAACCGAACCCGGCAGCTCGAGTTCGAGCATCGCCGGCGTGTTCCCGAATCGGCGCCGCCGCTCGCCGGCGTTTCCGCCGCCGCCCGACTGCCCCCTTCGCTGTCGATCGTCCGATCTTGATCCAACGGCCCAGATTCTTCCCGACCCGAGTCAGCAGCCGAATAACGGTCAACCCGAGGCACTTTTGCAAAAGAGACCCTGCCTTTTCTGGAAATTAACCCGCCGTCCTGATTAGTTCAAAAATAATTAGATTTAGGTCCTGAATTTTACAGAAAACCCCCTGAGCTTCTCTGTTTTTGTACCCGCAGTCCAGCCCCGGTGTTTTTGCGCGTTAGCCCTCGGGTTTTAACGCGTAATTATGTTTTAGCCCCTGGTTTCTTTCAGTTAAGTCCCTGGAAACTTAGTTTCTTTGCCAGCAAGTCCCTAAAACTTGTTTTGGCCATATCTTTTCCGTCCTAGCTCCGTTTTTAGCGTTCTTGGTGTCCAAGCGTTCGTCTTTTCGAGCTTGTTAGTTTTAGATGCTTGTTAAGAATGTTTGATGTACTGTTTTCTTATTGTTTTACTGTGTTGCTCGTAGACCTCGTGCCAGTTGCAACCGAGTCGCCCGTCGACGCGGATCCGGAACCACTCTACGAAGAAGAAGAAGACCTTTTTGTAGACCAAGGCAAGTGGCCCTCCCCGCATATTCTTTTTGTCCTATATAACTGCATGTCAAACTAAAATTTACTTTTATTGCATTAATATGACGGGAATACCTATGTTAAGGATTTACCTAGTTTTTCACCATAAACCCTTGAATCAACCCAGTTTAAATAATGTTTTGGGATAGTTATGCTTAGCCTTGCTACACTATGGGAAATGCTTTTAAAACTGAATCTTTACAAAATGCTGAACATAATGATTATTGGTGAAATGTTGGTTAATACAAGAGAACAATATTTTAATCGGAACATGGAGTGACCACCCAGGAAAACAGCGCAACCATGGTGTTAATGGGCTCTGACCTTAGCCAATTAATTAGGTGTGTGATCGCACTGATGACCTTATCCGCCTGCGAGGAGCATAGGGGGATTGGGGTTGCAGGGGTCACAGCCCGGTCCTCTTGGGGTAGCAGCCTTTGCTAAGGTGCTGACCATTAGGGAGGTTTGTGGACCGCCCTAGTCTGTAACTATGCGGGTCGTTGGTCTTTTGCATACCTTTGTAAAGGCTTCGTAGTGGATCCCTAGCCACTCACCTCGGAAGTGTTTAAGGGCCTTGCAAACCCGGGCGACATGGGAAACACGAGCCATGGTGAAAGTGTGCAACCTCTGCAGAGTGTAAAACTGATATATCAGCCGTGCTCACGGTCAAGAGCGGCTTGGACCCTCACATGATAATTGAACTTGAAGATGGACTATAAATCGTGGTTTTATTTTTACTCGTGGGATATTTTGAGTAAGATGTTTTCTAAATGCTAAGTGGGATGGTATAAACTTATACCTAGCGAATAGGGAGTTGCTAATAAAACTTGACCAACATTAAAATGCTCATTGCTGTGAAACATAGCCTATCCTTGTGGCCTTGCATCTTCCCCCCGCTTGCTGAGTACCTAGTTAGGTGTACTCACGCTTGCTATTGCTGATTCAGAAGAAGGAAATGGAGAAGAATACTACAGCGACTACGACGAGTTCTGAGGCTTGCGCTCTCCCCCAGTCAAGTGCCTGTGGAAGTCGAAGACGAAGATGCTTCGTGTAGCTATCGTTTGTTCTTCGATAAAGACCTGCGTGTCTTTCGAGAGTGTAATAAGAATACTATAATAAATCTCTTGTAATTTAGAACATTGTGTTTCGATATTACACTCTTTTGTCTATCATATGTGTGTAAACATGATCCTGGCGCACATATGAAACGCACTTGGTTTTCCTCTGAAAATCGGGTGTGACAGGAGTGGTATCAGAGCAGTGTTGACTGTAGGACGCAGCCTTAAGTTAGAACTGGCCGGAAACTAAGGACTCAACATCTAGAAAGCCATGTCATCTTTCAAAATTCCCCTATTTTCATATAAAAGTCTAATTTACATTATTTCTTTTGTTAAAAGATTTCATCATTTTGATTTATTCTATACTGAGTCGGTTTTCTTTTCCTTGTCAGATGGTTCGTGAGTTGCCGACCGCTCGTGCTGTCACCGGAGGTTCACGCCCTGCTGGACCGTCAGTTCCCCAGCACCCTGTGGAGGCACCAGTTGAGGAGGTCCCGGTGCAGGTGCAGCCAGTGGCACAGCCTGAGGTGCAGGCTCAGGACGAGGCACCGGAGGAGCCGCCCCAGCTCTTCGACGGCACTCTGCTGGAGGTGGACGCCGACGGCGACATGGTGATTCCACCTGTTGCCCCTGCCGCTGGTGACGTTGCACCAGAGGCTGACGACGACGACGAGCCCAGTGACGGGGACGACCCCGACGTCGAGGACGAGGGTCAGGACCACGACAGCGACCACGACGACGAGGAGGAGGACCCGGAGGAGCCCCGCCAGCGTGGACCGGAGTACCACCTTCACGCTTCGCTGGGTGGTACCGGGCAGTTCTGCAGACTGCTGGAGGAGCTACTGGGGTTTTTAGAGTTCACTCTAAAGCCTCAGTACGTGGTCGAGCACTTCGAGGAGCCCGGCCTGGAGGACTACTACACAGCTCAGGTACACATCCGGGTACCTCAGCCAGAGGCTTCCGGATGGAGGATCCATTCGACGCACTTCAGCTGTGTTCCCTTCTCCACCGAGGCCGCCGCCATCAACGACGCCGCCAGGAGAGCACTCTACTCCTACAGCTACCGTTTCCGCGACCAGCTGCACCACTCCGACTTTCGCCACGTCCCCAGCCGACCTGTTGGCACTGAGGACACGGTGGTACCTGCTGCTCAGACCGGAGACGACCGTGTGGACGTCCTTGCTCGGGTCACTGCCGCACTCAACACCGACCTGGAGGGAGCCACCTCCGAGATCGAGGCACTGCACGGGAAGCTCCAGGATGCGCAGATCAAGATCGCGCAGCTCGAGGCACAGCTTGCAGGACAGGCACCTCCAGAGGAGATGACTCAGCACTGCACTACTTCTTCCCCTCCGCGCAGGAAGCGTCGCTACGGCACCCCAGGAGCTACGACTAGTCTTGGCTAGGAGTTCTAGATGTCTACCCTTTTATTAATAATTCCGTTCCTGCGAGGACGATGCGATGTAATAGTGGTAGATGGTTGAAAACATGGTTGAGTTGGATCTTTGTGATGACTGGATGCTTTTGTGGAGTGATGGCCACAACTGCGTCAATTAAATAATTAGTTTAATTAATTAATCTTAGCCCCCTTATGCTTTTACTTTACTCTGTTCAGTTCTTACCTGAGACACTTTTCCCTAACACTCAGATGGTAAACACCAGGTCAGGAGGAGGACAAGATATTCCACCAGTGATACGCGCTCATATTGCAAGACAGAGGAATCAGTCACCACCTCCCCCACCAAACCCAACAATGGATCCAGCTATGCAACAGTTTCTGGCTGCTCAGACTCAACTGCTGCAGAATCTCGCTGCAACAGTACAAAACTTACAAGCACAGCAAAACCAGCCACCACAACCAGCACCAGCACCACCACCACCCAGGGACAAGCATAAGGAATTCATGAGCCACCGTCCACCAACTTACTCTCACTCATCAGATCCATTGGATGCTGATGACTGGCTAAAGGTTGTCACCAGGAAGCTGGAAATGGCACAGTGCACCGATCGTGAGATGGTGCTATACGCTGCAGGAAGGCTTGAAGGACCAGCTGCTGACTGGTGGGATGCATACACTGCTGCACATGCCGCACCACAGAACATCACCTGGCAGGAGTTCAGGGATAGCTTCAGAGCTCACCATATTCCCTCCGGAGTTATGAAGTTGAAACAGAAGGAATTCCTCGCACTGAAGCAAGGCAACATGACAGTCAGCGAATACCTGAATAAGTTCACCCAGTTGTCTCGCTATGCACCAGAAGAAGTCAACACTGATGCCAAGAGACAGGAGCGATTTCTAGATGGTCTCATAGGGCCACTCAACTATCAGCTGCAGAGCCATATCTTCCCAGATTTCCAGACCCTCCTGAATAAAGCTATTGGCCTGGAAAGCAAGCGCAAGGAAATTGGTGAACACAAACGCAAGTTCCAGTCTCAAGGACAGTCCAGCAATAACACTCGCCCCCGCTACAATTCCCCTCAGAGTTCTCACTTCCGCTCTGGTGGACAGAATAGAGGTTATCCACAGAATATGCAGCTGCAACGTTCATTTCAGCAGCCACAGCGCTTCAACCAACAATCACCCCGTACTCAGAATCCCCAGCAGCATCGGACAATCAACAACTCAGCCACTCCCCGCCCAAGCAATGCCACAGGCGCTCCTGTGAGAAATAACGCTCCAGTGCAGCCAAATGGATGTTTCAAGTGTGGAGAATTGGGACACTATGCTAACAACTGTCCCCAGCGTGGAATGCATACTCCACAGAGAGGCAATGAACAGAGGACTGAGAAACCATCGTCACAAGTTCGTCCGGGAAGTTCAAGTGCACAAGGCAACAGGGCTCAGCGGAATTTTGTTCGTGGAAGGGTGAACCATGTGACCGCGGAACAAGCCCAGGAAGCCCCAGGAGTTGTACTTGGTACGTTCCTTGCCAATTCCATACCTGCAACAATTTTATTCGATTCTGGAGCAACGCATTCATTTATTACTGAACAATTTGTGGCAAAACATGGTATGACCATGAGAGCTATGAAAAAGCAATTATTAGTTAATACTCCCGGCGGAGAAATGCAAGCCAGTCTATTTTGTCCACAAGTGACACTTAACATCATGGGAGTAGATTTCCCAGCTGATCTAGTAGTTCTAAAATCTTGGGGAATAGATATAATTCTGGGAATGGATTGGTTACACCAGTGGGATGGATCTATCCAGTGCCGAAAGAAGTCAGTACTCTTAACCAGTCCTAACGGAGACAGAATTGAGTATGTGGCAACTCCCTCATCGACAGAAGGCGGAACAGTAAATTCTATGGAGGGCAAGACTCTAGAAGATATCAAAATAGTGAACGAATATCCGGATGTATTTCCAGATGATTTACCAGGTATGCCACCTGACCGAGATATTGAATTCAGCATTGAACTTTTACCTGGTACTGCTCCTATATCTAAGAGGCCATATAGAATGGATGTTAAAGACTTGGCAGAACTTAAGAAACAAATAGAAGAATTATTAAGTAAAGGATTTATCCGCCCTAGCTCGTCACCATGGGGAGCCCCTACCCTTTTTGTAGACAAGAAAGACGGTTCTCGGAGATTGTGTATAGACTATCGATCACTTAATGAGGTAACCATCAAGAACAAATATCCGTTACCTAGAATCGAAGATCTGTTTGATCAGATGAGAGGTGCAAAGGTATTTTCCAAGATAGATCTGCGATCTGGATACCATCAATTAAGAATCCGTCCAGAGGACATTCCTAAGACAGCTTTCACGTCCAGATACGGATTGTATGAGTTTACTGTCATGTCATTCGGATTGACAAATGCCCCGGCATACTTCATGTATTTAATGAACAAGGTGTTCATGGATTATTTGGACAAGTTTGTGGTAGTGTTCATTGATGACATACTGATATTTTCTCAGAATGAGGAGGAACATGAAGAGCATTTGAGACTTGTATTGCAGAGACTACGGGAACATCAGTTGTATGCTAAATTCAGCAAGTGTGACTTTTGGTTAAATGAAGTTTCATTTCTTGGTCACGTTATTACTGACGGAGGAATAGCAGTGGATCCGAGTAAAGTTCAGGATGTGTTGGATTGGAACCCTCCGAAGAATGTGTCTGAGATCAGGAGTTTTCTCGGATTGGCAGGTTACTACCGCAGGTTTATTGAAGGATTCTCGAAGATCGTGAAACCGCTTACAACCTTACTGGAGAAAGGAAAAGAATTCAAATGGAATGATAAATGCCAAGCTAGTTTTGAAGAATTGAAGAAAAGATTGACTACTGCCCCTGTACTGATAATGCCAGACATTCACAAAGGGTTCGACGTGTACTGTGATGCTTCGCGTCAAGGCCTTGGTTGTGTTCTGATGCAAGAAGGAAAAGTAGTAGCTTATGCTTCGAGACAATTGAGGAAACATGAACAAAATTATCCTACACATGACCTAGAGTTAGCTGCCGTCGTGCATGCACTGAAGATTTGGAGGCATTACATGATTGGCAACAAATGTCAGATCTTTACCGACCACAAGAGCCTGAAGTATATATTCACTCAGAAGGATATCAATCTTAGACAACGCAGATGGCTGGAATTAATCAAGGATTATGATTTGGATATTCAGTATCACCCCGGAAAAGCCAATGTTGTAGCAGACGCTTTAAGTCGGAAGAGCCAGGTAAACATGCTCATAGCACAATTGAAACCACAGGAATTATGTTGGGAAATGGCACGACTCAACTTGGGAATTGCTGCCCAGGGCGAATCACTGACCCTGGAAGTTGAATCAACATTGGAACAAGAGATCAGGAACGGACAGTTGACAGACGAGAAGATTAAAGAGTTTGGAGAACTGATCGATTCAGGGAAAGATACAGACTTCAGGAGAGATGAACAAGGAACAATCTGGTTCCGAAATAGGATATGTGTGCCGGAAATTGATAGTCTCCGTGAGACTATATTAAAGGAAGCTCATGATTCAGCATATTCCATTCACCCTGGAAGTACCAAGATGTATCAAGACTTAAAGCAGAAATACTGGTGGTATGGAATGAAAAGAGATGTTGCTGCTCATGTCGCCTTGTGTGACATATGTCAAAGGGTAAAAGCAGAACATCAAAGACCTGCAGGATTGCTGCAACCATTAAAAGTACCTGAATGGAAGTGGGAAGAAATTGGTATGGATTTCATAGTAGGTTTACCTCGTACACGCGATGGTTATGATTCCATATGGGTTATCGTGGACAGGTTAACCAAAGTTGCCCATTTTATACCAGTTAAAACTACTTACTCAGGAGCCAGGCTAGCAGAGTTGTACATGTCGCGAATTGTGTGTTTGCATGGAGTTCCTAAAAAGATAGTGTCAGATCGAGGCACTCAGTTTACCTCACGTTTTTGGAAGAAGCTACATGAGTCACTGGATACGAAATTGAATTTTAGTTCGGCATACCATCCACAGACTGATGGTCAGACTGAAAGGACGAATCAGATATTGGAAGATATGTTAAGGGCTTGTGCTTTAAAGCATGGAGGTAGTTGGGACAAAAGTTTACCATATGCGGAGTTTGCTTACAACAACAGCTACCAATCTAGTCTCAAAATGGCACCGTTTGAAGCCTTGTACGGAAGAAAATGCAGAACACCCTTGTATTGGAATCAAACGGGTGAAAGTCAACTTTTCGGACCGGAAATTATAAAGGAAGCGGAAAGACAAGTCGAAATAATTCGAGAGAATCTTAAAACCGCACAGTCACGCCAAAAGAGTTACGCTGATCCTAAGAGAAGAGAAGTGGTATTCAAGGAAGGAGATTATGCTTATCTCAGAGTATCACCAATCAGAGGATTGCGAAGATTCAATGTCAGAGGAAAGTTATCACCTCGTTTTATCGGACCTTTCAAAATATTGGAAAGAAAAGGAGAAGTGGCATATAGATTGGAATTACCGGCTCGATTATCAGGAGTTCATGATGTGTTCCATGTATCGCAGCTGAAGAAGTGCTCAAGTGAGATTAAAGTGGAGCACTTACCACTGGAGGATTTAGAAGTAAAGGATGATTTGACTTATAAGGAATATCCTATCAAAATCTTAGACAAGTCACAGAGGGTCACACGAAGCAAGGTAATAAAAATGTGTAAAGTTCAATGGAGCAATCACTCAGAAAATGAGGCCACTTGGGAAAGAGAAGAAGAACTTATGGAAGAATTCCCTCAGCTGTTCTCCGAGTCTTCCTGAATCTCGGGACGAGATTCTCTTTAAGGGGGGTAGGATTTGTAACACCCTAAAATTCCATCACCAATAAATCATAGCAACTTGGTTTAATTTATTTTTCTAAGGACTTAATTAAATTTTTTAAATTAAATTGAGCCTAAAAATATTTAAACATCATTTAAATAATTTTAGGACAATAAGTGCATGTGCATCATATTTGGTTTGCATGTATTTTGTTTGATTTGGTGTGTGAATTTCAAAATCATGAAAAAGTCCAGAAGTCACCCCTCAACTCTCCCTCAATCTCTCTCCCACTCCCGGCCCATCTCTTCCTCTCTCTCTGCGCGCGGCCCAATTCCCCGGCCGGCCCACTCGCTCTTCTCCCCTCCTTTCTTTTTCCCTCACCCCGCCGGCCCGTCCCCTCTTCCGGCCCGGCAACGGCCCAAGCCGTCTCCCCCTCCCTTCCTCTCTCTCCGCCGCCGACAGGTGGAGCCCACCTGTCGGGTTCACCCCCTTCCTCCCGACGTCCCTCCTCTGCCCCGCCCGACCGAGCCGCTCGAGCTCCCCCGCGCCGTTCCCTCTCCCGCGCCCCTTCCCCTCCTCGTCCACCGAGCCAGAGCAACGCCCGCACCACTCCAATCGCTTCCTCTCCCACTCGAAGCGCCGCCCCACCGAGCCTCTCCACTTCCGCACGCCATTAATGGCCGGCCACTCCGACCCCCGCCGTGCCGAGCCCTTCCCCTCCCCTCTTCGCCTTATAAAGAGAATGACCGAGCCCCCGAGAACCCTCTTCGACCCCTCTCGCCACCCAATTTCCCCGGAGCCGCTCCAATTTCACGCCGCCGCCGCCGCCCGAGCGCCGCCGCGTCGTCGATCCGTCGCTCCGGCACTGCTCCACCCCGTCCGACTGCACCGAGCGCATCGCACCGTGGTAATGATGCTCTCCATCCCCTTCTTGCTCTCTGTTTCGCACCCTAGCGCACTGACGACTTTCACCGGCGCTCCACCGCCGCCGTTCGCCACGCGAACACCGCCACCGTAGCAATTGGAGGACTAGAACCCCCTGAGCACGTTCACTAGCCTCCCAGCTGCACCCAGAACCTTTTCCGCGCTTGAATTCGCGACCCAGGGCCGAGTTCGGGTGAACTCCGGCGAACTCGCCGCCGCTCCGTCTCTGTCCTTCATCGACCGCCGCCCTCAGTGTGCAAAACTCGACTTAATCACCCCAGCTGAGTTCGCCTCGCCGCCCTGAAGCCGTAGGACCAAACCGCGTCCCAAACCGAACCCGGCAGCTCGAGTTCGAGCATCGCCGGCGTGTTCCCGAATCGGCGCCGCCGCTCGCCGGCGTTTCCGCCGCCGCCCGACTGCCCCCTTCGCTGTCGATCGTCCGATCTTGATCCAACGGCCCAGATTCTTCCCGACCCGAGTCAGCAGCCGAATAACGGTCAACCCGAGGCACTTTTGCAAAAGAGACCCTGCCTTTTCTGGAAATTAACCCGCCGTCCTGATTAGTTCAAAAATAATTAGATTTAGGTCCTGAATTTTACAGAAAACCCCCTGAGCTTCTCTGTTTTTGTACCCGCAGTCCAGCCCCGGTGTTTTTGCGCGTTAGCCCTCGGGTTTTAACGCGTAATTATGTTTTAGCCCCTGGTTTCTTTCAGTTAAGTCCCTGGAAACTTAGTTTCTTTGCCAGCAAGTCCCTAAAACTTGTTTTGGCCATATCTTTTCCGTCCTAGCTCCGTTTTTAGCGTTCTTGGTGTCCAAGCGTTCGTCTTTTCGAGCTTGTTAGTTTTAGATGCTTGTTAAGAATGTTTGATGTACTGTTTTCTTATTGTTTTACTGTGTTGCTCGTAGACCTCGTGCCAGTTGCAACCGAGTCGCCCGTCGACGCGGATCCGGAACCACTCTACGAAGAAGAAGAAGACCTTTTTGTAGACCAAGGCAAGTGGCCCTCCCCGCATATTCTTTTTGTCCTATATAACTGCATGTCAAACTAAAATTTACTTTTATTGCATTAATATGACGGGAATACCTATGTTAAGGATTTACCTAGTTTTTCACCATAAACCCTTGAATCAACCCAGTTTAAATAATGTTTTGGGATAGTTATGCTTAGCCTTGCTACACTATGGGAAATGCTTTTAAAACTGAATCTTTACAAAATGCTGAACATAATGATTATTGGTGAAATGTTGGTTAATACAAGAGAACAATATTTTAATCGGAACATGGAGTGACCACCCAGGAAAACAGCGCAACCATGGTGTTAATGGGCTCTGACCTTAGCCAATTAATTAGGTGTGTGATCGCACTGATGACCTTATCCGCCTGCGAGGAGCATAGGGGGATTGGGGTTGCAGGGGTCACAGCCCGGTCCTCTTGGGGTAGCAGCCTTTGCTAAGGTGCTGACCATTAGGGAGGTTTGTGGACCGCCCTAGTCTGTAACTATGCGGGTCGTTGGTCTTTTGCATACCTTTGTAAAGGCTTCGTAGTGGATCCCTAGCCACTCACCTCGGAAGTGTTTAAGGGCCTTGCAAACCCGGGCGACATGGGAAACACGAGCCATGGTGAAAGTGTGCAACCTCTGCAGAGTGTAAAACTGATATATCAGCCGTGCTCACGGTCAAGAGCGGCTTGGACCCTCACATGATAATTGAACTTGAAGATGGACTATAAATCGTGGTTTTATTTTTACTCGTGGGATATTTTGAGTAAGATGTTTTCTAAATGCTAAGTGGGATGGTATAAACTTATACCTAGCGAATAGGGAGTTGCTAATAAAACTTGACCAACATTAAAATGCTCATTGCTGTGAAACATAGCCTATCCTTGTGGCCTTGCATCTTCCCCCCGCTTGCTGAGTACCTAGTTAGGTGTACTCACGCTTGCTATTGCTGATTCAGAAGAAGGAAATGGAGAAGAATACTACAGCGACTACGACGAGTTCTGAGGCTTGCGCTCTCCCCCAGTCAAGTGCCTGTGGAAGTCGAAGACGAAGATGCTTCGTGTAGCTATCGTTTGTTCTTCGATAAAGACCTGCGTGTCTTTCGAGAGTGTAATAAGAATACTATAATAAATCTCTTGTAATTTAGAACATTGTGTTTCGATATTACACTCTTTTGTCTATCATATGTGTGTAAACATGATCCTGGCGCACATATGAAACGCACTTGGTTTTCCTCTGAAAATCGGGTGTGACACTGACCTCGACCAGCAGCCTGGGCGCCTTGCGTGTGCCTAGCTCGCGCCCCGCCGGCGCGAGCGCTAGCCACCTCTCTGTCGCGTCGTCCTCCGGCAGCGCGAGCTCCGCGCGCGCCAGCACGCGACGGCCGTCGCCTCCGCGTGCCGGCACCCAGCAGCACTGCCGCCAGCCCGGCGACGAGAAGCACACCGGCGGCATCGCCTCGACGTGAAGAGTCCATCCATGGGTCTAACCCCTACCCACAGTGGCGACAACATGGCTCCCCACCAGCGACGACGGTGAGCTGGGCGACGATAAGCGGCTCTGAAGCATCACTAGGACCTCCTCTACGCGGTGCGCTCCATAAATACGGCCTTCCATGACCGGAGCATAGCTCCCCACGGCGCGGCCGTAGCTTGGGCTCGCCGGCATCAAGGCCAGGCCGCTGAACGCTGGGATCATCACGGCGCCCAGGGAAGCCTGTTCCAGCCGACGCGCCGTGCGGGCCTCGAGGTCCGTGAGCAGGTCGGCGTCTGCGCCCGCCGTGCTCCCTGCGCGGAGGAGACAGAGCAGGAAGTCGCACGTGATGTCATCGTCATCGGGCGGCGGGAGCGCGACGATGAGGGACTCGAGGAGGAGTCGCTTCTAGAGCCACGCGGCAGTGGGACTCTCGGGGGGAAGAAGAAAGCGGCTGGATAGGGAGGACGCGGCGTCCAGGAGCCACCTCGCCGCGTAGTGCGACAAGACGGAGGCGAGGCTGCCCGGCGCGGCGGCGGCAGCCGCCGCTGGAGACTTGGACTGGATGGCGGCGATGGTGCGCGAGAAGGCGTCGACATCGTTGACAACGCACGAGTTGTCGCTGGTGCGCGAGGCGGCGGCGGAGTAGGAGAGCCGTGGCTCCGGGGAGGAGCTGACGTAGGCGGTGGGCTCGACGGCGCGGATGCTGGAAGCTCGCGGGGTCGACGGGGACGGGGACGACATCATGGTGCCCGGCCGCCGGCGTTTCTTGTTTGGCTTCGCTTTCGCTGGGCCGGTGAGCTAGCTAGCTAAGGCGGCGCTGCTGGGTGCCGGCGCGCGGAGGCGGCGGCCGTCGCAGTCGATGGCGCACGCGGAGCTCGCGTGGCCGTCGCGGTCCAAAACCCGCGCTGCAGGCGAGTGCTGACGGGAAGTCTAACGGAGTGGCAAACAAGGAAAGAGAAATTAGAAACAATGGCAGTGAAGGGAAGTCGAAATTTTCAATGGCAACAAGGGTACTCATATAGATTTCAGTGGCAGCGAGGAATTCACTCTACATATAACGGGACTGCAAAACCGTGCTTACACCGGAGAATCCTGTCATTTGGCGCAACTTGTACTGAATGAACCAGCACAAAGAAGGGTGAGAAATTAAATAAGCTGTGCCAAATAATGCCTAGCTAGTATGCATTATCCAAAAAGGTGTGGTCAATGGCGTGTCATTCTGCACAACGTATACACATAATTAATCACATCCGCTGCTTTCGGTTGCGTATAGTGCGGCTAGCTATATATAGCTAGCGGTGCACAGGCCATGGACAATTCGACGAGTTAAACCAGTGGTGTGGACTGGAACGGAACTGAGGTGACGCACAAGCTACTGCTACACGCCGGCATAATTAGCTGTAATTGCCGACTAATTAAAACAAATTATTGCAGGGTGTATATATATATATATATATATATATATATATATATATATATATATATATATATATATATATATATATCATGTGGCCGCCCGGCTGCCCGGCCGGGATGTGGATCTCCCTTCCCTTGCTGTTGTGCCATAAGCAGCTTTGTCCCGACTTGTTGCATGCATCTATACCTTAAACTTCTCGGCAGGCCGGCCGGGCGCGCCATGCATTTGCAAGGCAGCCCCAATTCTTCCGATCGATCAAGCATACTTAGTACTGGTATGTTCAGTATTCTGAGCCCGCCGATCGATGTTTCTTGTTGTACCGGCGATTGACAACCAGTTCTTATCCAAAGGTAGCGAAACCGGGCCTTGTTCAGTTCCTGAAATTGGGAGTCAAAATTTGGTTTGTTGGAGTGCGTGTGCTACTGTAGCATTTCGTTTGTATATGTGAAAAATTGTCAAAAATTGATTAATTAGGCTCAAAATGCTCGTCTCGTAGAGTACAACAAAACTGTGCAATTAGTTTTTAATTTTATCTATATTTAGTACTCCATGCATGCTATGACATTTTGATGTGATAGGAATCTTCTTTTTGTATAGTGAACTTTAGGGGTGAAATTTAGGATCTAGGCCTTGTTTAGATGCCACCCGATTCGGGACTGGCGCGTACGGTGTCAATAAATGCGTCACTGTAGCATTTCGTTTGTATGTGTAAAAAATTGTCCAAAAATTGATTAATTTGGCTCAAAATGTTCGTCTCGCAGAGTAAAACGAAACTGTGCAATTAGTTTTTTATTTCATCTACATTTAGTACTCCAAGCATGGACTGATATTTTGATGTGACGGGAATCTTCTTTTTGCATAGTGAATTTGGGGGTGCAAATTTGGGATCTAAACAAGGCCCTAAACAAGGGCCTAGAGTCAAGATGGCAACGGGTACATACCCGCTGGGTACTCCCATTCCATATCCGTACCCGTCAAATATAAGTTTACCCGTTTTAGTACCCGCACCCGTATGCGGGTACAACAACTTACCCATACCCGTATCCGTCGGGTTTTTTCTACCCGTCGGGTAACACGTACCCGATTGTACATTCACTAAGATGTATAGAAATTATAAATATAATGATGATAGAAAGCACATATTAACAAATATGAGTAAATAAGCGTACGAGTGACAAATATTCACTAATTAGTAGTCTAATAAATCACTATATTATGAGTTTATTATTGATATCAAGTCACCATTTGCTATCAAAGTACAAGTTTATGACCTAATTATATATTATAAGTGGGTATATATTACCCACGGGTAGGCGGGTATGGGTAGTTTGCACCCACACCCACACCCGCTTTACCCGATGGGTAGAGGTTTGTGCCCATTACCACACCTGTGGGTGAAGATATCTTTCCATACATGCCTTCTTATCGGGTAAAACCCATCGGGTATGCGGGTTTCGGATACCCGTTACCATCTTGAGCCTAGAGTCCAGTGGTACAGTTCGTTGCTGTAAACCACCGGTGATAAACAGCAGTGTACATCCATCTAACAGCAATCCGAGATTAGTTTGCCTAGAGACTACATAGGTAGCGGTTGAGAGCAGAAGGTTAGGTAGCTATCTACTCCCTCCATGCTAAAAAAGAAGACACTTTAAATTTTTCCTAGGTCAAAGTCTCTCAAATTATTTTCTATTTAAACATATTCTGATGAATGAATTTAACAAACTATCCAACTTAAGAGGACAATAGAGGTTTTGCATTACTAACTTTAATCTGTTAAGTCCTGTTTATTGGATCCATCAACTATCAACAAAGGATCCAAATAGCGCGCACAGCAAAAAGAGGAGCTAATAACCTTCTACTAATTGAAACTTCAGCTAAAATCTAATTGTCGGCGTACGGATCGGCTGCCCGACACTAACTAGAACGAACGCGCTGCGCCCACTCTCTCGATGGTTGGCGCAAAAGATAACATAATGGCACGAGATTTATCCTGGTTCCGACCGCGGGGCCGTACGTGCAGCAAGGGAGGTGCTCGCACTGTATTACTTCGCACCGGAGTGCTCGTAGTAGGGGATTACAAGCGAAGTGGGAGAGGAGGTGAAGCCTCCAAGTCCCGTGCGTGTCGGGTGGTGGTATTCTGGTTGCTCGTTGCTAGCTTTTTATCTATCACTGGGGTTCTATTGCCCTGGTCCGTCTTCCCCGGCTGGGAGTCTACCTCCTCCTTTTATAGTTCAAGGAGAGGCAGAGATACAACTTCACTCAGTGAATTCTACAGTTATCGGGCACTGGAGAGTATGGCGTCGGGCGTGGCCGTTGTCCTTGTGGATCCTTCCGCCCTGCGCAAATCGGCGAGTGTCTTCCAGCTCTAGCGGCTGGCGTGACGGCTCCTGTAGAAAGTACGTGTCCTTGTGCTTGTCCTGGAGTATCTTCGAGGGGTTATGCTGTCCGACGTCCAAGCCCAGTCGTCGTCTGTACACCCGTTTGAGGGTTCTCCAATGCCTTATCGAGGGCTCCGTCATGGGATCAGTACGGGGGTTGGCAGCACAGGAGCGCCAGAGTCAACATCACAGGTCCGAACAGGGCCTCGCAGGCCGGCATTGTGACAGGAGTTGGCGGTGCAGGACCTCGCAGTCACGCACAGTGTTGGGGATGGCAGAGCAGTGACCGGAGTTAGCGGATGGGACCTGGCCCACGTTGTCCATGCGGCAGCACTGACCAGCGCTCACACTCAGTCTTCGTCTGTATGCCCATTCAAGGGTGTTTGCATGCCTGTTCGAGGGCTCTGTCGTGGGGGGTATACGGGGGTACGCAGAGCCGTGCATCGGAGTGACGCTTGCCTGTCCGCACAGGGCGCTGCAGTGCTTGCGCAGTGGCCAGCGTCAGCCGTACAGTGACTGGGGTTGGCCGCATAGTGCCTTAGGTCGTGTCAGTCGCATGGCGTGGGCAGCGATTTGTCTTTTGACTTTGGTGCCTCGTGGCAGGGCCGGGCATTGAATGCCTTTGTCAGGCGAAGCAGATGGGCATGTGCGCGCTATTGTTTGCAATGGTGGCCTCGAGCGAGGCGGAGTTTGGTATTCTCTCGAGGGGGGTCGGTACCTTTGAGCGAAGCGGAGTTTGTACAGTGTTTTGGTCGAGGGAGCCGAGACCCTCGAGCGACTGCTGGGCCGTAATGGGCCGTGGGCTTCGTGCGTGCTTTGGTCTTCTTTGGTCCACGGGGACCTAGTCGTGGGCTATTTTGTGTTTGCGAGGGTGATTACCCCCTTGATGAGGGGACCCCTTACGACCGTCCCCGACAGTAGCCCCCGAGCCTTTGCTGGAGTGGGGGCCAGTCCTGGAAAGGCCGGTGGCCCCGAGGCACCGCTCTTCAGGTGCTCTGTATGGGACTTCCCCTTTGAACACGCGTGGATTTCTGTGGGGGCGCGCTAACGCACCCGCAGGTGTAGCCCCCGAGGCCTTGGAGGAGAGAGCAATCTCGTCCAAGGGCTATAAGCGTTGAATGACGCGCTTACCCTGCGTTTGTTTCAGCCGGCCTCGGCAGTGTCTCAGCCGACATCGGCGATCTACGCGGGTGGGGTGGTGTCGGACTCGTTCGGAGTGTCCTGGTTCCGGAAGATTTGTTTGATTATTCAGGGGTCAGCCCTGCACGGGTCCTCTTAATTGGGCAATCGCGCGACTTGTTCGAAGGGTATGGCCGTGGTGCGAGGGTTCCCCGAGCCCTGGCCAAGGTAGGGACGATCAGGGGAAACCCTCGTCTTCGAGTTACGGCCCTCGTTGCCCTTTCGCTGAGAGGAGGGATGAAGCTATCCATGCTTCCCTCGAACGGGCCGCGAGTCACGGATGCCTCGGCGAGCTGTTAACGGGTGGTTCAAGTGGACGTCTGAGCCCCGTTCGATAAGGGTCGTCTGTGTGGTCTGGAGACACGTCCATGAGAGCGCTCACAAAGGTTTGCTAGGCAGGGCTCGGTCCCATTCGATAGGAGCCGAGGGCGTGGAAGCACTCCCTCGATGGGATCCCTCGACTAGCTATCTTTGTCTGGCCTTGAACACAACATGGGTGCCCCTGAACTCTCGCGTTCTAGGGTAGGCTTGATGAGCACGCCCGAATCGTCCCTGACTCAGTCGATCTGGGGCGCCTGTCCAACCCCTTCGAGGGCCAGGCTTCGAACCCCTGATCAGTAGGGCCCCGAAGAGCTTGCCTTACCTTGGAAGGAACTCTCGACATTTGGTCTTTGGTTATTTGATCGAGTCGTGGCTGACATGGCACGGAGTGGGCGGCGTGGGCGCGCCTTTTTAGGCGGAGCGGCGTGGGAGGCGGGCGGTTGAAGCGACGTGCCGCAGCGCGAGGCGTTTTGTTTTACCGTGCCGCGGTAACTACTGCACCCGCGCGTGCGGTTTTCCCAGGTGATGGGGCCCAGCTGTCAACGATGGGTGGCTCCCGGCGCATTTACTGCGGTTGCCCCTTCGCCGCCGTGGTCATCCCGTCCCCTTCCTACCCTATAAGACAGGAAATTCGGTGGGGGGTGGTTTTCTACCTTAGCCATTCGCTGTTGTTGCCTTGCCTTCGCGTCTCCCCGCTTCCTTGAGCTTGCCGCGAAAGGTTTGCGCTCGTCTGCTTCCGCTTCAGCTCCGCTCCACGTGCCTTCCCCTCCAACCGTGGTTAAGCTGAGTGAAGTTGTGCCATGGAGTCCGTCGATCATGGACGAGCACCTTCTGGCCGGAGTCGTCGTCGGTGGGCAGCTGTCGAAGATCACCGACCCGGCGAACCCGGAGTGGATGGTCCCGCCGGCGTCGCACGAGGAGCCAAATCCCCCGGCGGGATACGTTGTGAGCATGGTGCGCCTGCACAAGCGGGGGTTCAATGCCCCCGCGTCGGCGTTCATGCGGGCGCTATGCGACTACTACGGGGTGGAGCTCCACAACTTCGCTCCCAATGCCATCTCGCAGGCGGCGGTCTTCGTTACCGTCTGTGAGGGATACCTTGGGATCCCGGTGCACTGGGATCTTTGGGTCCATCTCTTCCTGGGCGAACTCCACACGGCCCCCAGCGGAACGAGGGGGGTGCAGAAACCTGTCCGCATCGGCGACCTTACGCTCCAGGTGCGCGAGGGCGGGAAGGACATGTACATCCCAAGCAGCATGACCACGAACAACCATGATTGGGAGAAAGGGTGGTTCTACCTGCGCAACGATGGCATCGGGCTCCCGGCGTATACCGGTAGGGTGCTGCAGGAGAGGCCAGAGGCGTGGACGTATGGAGTGTCCGGTCCCGAGAGGCGGGACAAGCTCATCGACGCGCTGCGTTCCCTGGCGGACAAGGGGCTGACCGCGGCGGCCGTGATCGCCAACTTCCACCACCGAAGGGTGGTCCCGTTGATGGAGAGGGCGCTCCCCATCTAAAAGCTGACATCGAGGACGTCTTTTGAGGGTTCGCAGATGATGGGGAGCTGCTGCCCCACGCGTACGCTGCTACGAGGGCGAGGCGCGCCGTGGATGGCACCAAGACGCCGAGTGGCGATGACGTCATGTGGGTGCTCAAGATGTGCCCGAACAAGGGGTACCTAACATTCATAAGTGGTTGTCTCCTATTCCATTAATTTTGGCTTGATTTTTGTTGGTCGCCTCACGCTGACCCACGTCCTCCTAGCCCCGAGTCCCGTGCAGCGAATCGCACCCATGCCGAGAGGTAGAAGGAGAAGAAGGACTCAGAGAAGGAGAGGAAGAAGAGGAAACAGGCAAGGAAGGTCACGCATGCGAAGGAGGTCCGGAGACGTGACAGGGACGGTCTCTCCCCCCCAGTCACCCCAGAAAGCACGCCCGAACTGGGTGACGACAGCGATGACGGGAAGATGCCCTTCATGGAAGTGGCGGAGGGGGGGGCCCCGCCCGCGCCGATGGCGGGCAAGGAGACCCTCGTCGATACTATGCCCATGCCGCCCCGAGCGCCTGTCGTGCCTGCCTCCACGACAAGCGTGACGCCCCGCGATGGGTCGGCGCTATCGGGGGGTCCGTCGGGCTCGAGGGGTGTGCAGCCTCCGCGCGATAAGAAGCGGAAACTGTTGGCCGCCTCCCGATAACACTTGCTCTGATCTATGCGTCATGCCCACGTTTGATGGTTCATTTTGCTAATTTCTCCCTTTCCTTTTTCTTCTCAGTCAGACGACCGTGCCCGCTGCCCCCATGCTTGCCCCCACTAAGGCGTTGAAGAGGGGGGCGCACGACTCCCCACATGCGACGGGGCCTCGTTTGTCCGGGCGCCACGCCCGGCCGAGGCGGTCGCGGCTGCCTATCGGGCGGCGGTAGCGGAAGGGGCTGAGCGAGGGAGGCGGGAGCTTCGTGCGGCAGGTACGGAGGTCGAGGGCCGCACGGAGACTGCGGCCCTTGTTACAGAAAGAAGGGAGGAAGTGCCCGCGGCTACAGTCGAGGCCGCGGATCAGATGAGTCTGGGTCGTGCTGGGAGCGAGGCCAAGACAACGGTCGGCGAGGACGTCAGCCAAGAGGAGGAGGTGACGGCACTGGGTCTCGAGGCCATGGCCGGGGCGTCCCTGCCCCGCCCCGATGACGAGGCCCGGTCCCTCGAGAGCGGGGGTGGTGGGCAGGTGACAGTACCGGCGTCGGCGGCCGTCATCGCCGTGGATACTGTACCTGTTCCCGCTCCTGCTCTGACCGGGGTTGTGGGCGTCGAGGATGCTGTTGCGTCGGCGATACCTCCAGCCGAGACCCTCAAGTGACCCGACTCGTGGAGCGAGCTGGGGCTCGACCTGCCTGGGGTACCCCCTGTCATTTTAAGGAGTGTGGAGGCAGAGAGGGAGCTGTGGCAGGAGCACTACCATGTTGGCGTCGCTCTGCAGAATGCCCTCGCCGCTTCCCTTGAGATCCACAGGACTAGGGGGCTCGAGCTCCACCAGTGTCACACCCCAAAATTTTTGGATTTTGGGATGTGTTTTGTTAGCATAATTAATACAATGATTTTCTCAATTTTCTAAAAAATTTCCAAGCTTTATATAATTAACAGGGAATTTAGTACAGGAAAAATAAATTTTCCTAAATTAAAATAAAACAATGCAGGTTTAACATTGTGTGCTTTGCATTCATGCCGGTTGCATTTAGTGGTTTTATGCGTGTAAAGTTTCTAAAGTACGTTTAGAAGCCTTCACGGAATTTTTCTTTAGATAATTCTAATTTTTGTAAGGTGCTATAATCTTTTTCATCAGCTCCAAATATTTTATTTGGGTTCCTCTTGTCCAAATCTATCTTCGGGATTTTTCCTGGAATTTTTTTAGAGCATTTTTCGGGGCTTAAATGATTTATCTAGAATTTTCTAGATTTATCTTTGCACGAAAAATAATTTCTGAAAATAAAAAGGAATCCAAAATCCCTAAACAGGCCAAGCCCAACTAAACCCAGCCCAGCCTTAACCCTCTCGCCCTACTCCACACCTCCGGCCCAGCTCGCCCTGCTCCACACCTCCGGCCTAGCTCGATTTTGACCTTGAGCTTTTCACTTAGTCCACTTTTGCCCCTCCTTCTTTTTCTCAGCTCCGGCCCAACCCCTCGGCTCTCCCTCGGCTTGGCCCAAGCGCCCAGCCGGCCCAAGCCAGCGCCCGGCCCTGCTTCGCGCACGCCCAGCGCGCCTCCGCGCGGCCCACCCCGTGCGCCTGCCCCTCCCACGCGCGTGGTCAGCGCCGAGCGCCGCCGCAATCCACGGCGTGCCGCCTTCCTTTTCCTCGGCGTCCGCGCCTCCTTTAATCCCCGCGCGCCCCAAGGCCCTCCTCCTCATCCCCCCGAGCTCGCCCACGTGCCCTAGCCGCCTCCCCCCCCCCCCCCCCCCTCGCTGCCTTGCGCGCCGCACAGAACCGCCGCCGCTGCCATGTGCCTAGCGCCGCCGCCATTGCCGGCGATTTCGTTCATCCGCCGCCCATTGGGGGTAGCCGAAGCCACCAGAAGGTTCCCCGCGACGAACCGCACCTCCTCCTCCGCTTCTCGCCGTCAGTCGTCCACCGGAGCAGGCTCCCTGCGAGAGCACCGAGCCGCCGGCCGCCACCTCCAATTCCGGCCGTCACCACCCACCTTTGGCCCTAGGTGAGCACCTCCCTGAGTTCGCTGTGACCTCTTCTACCTCCCGCGCTAACTCCTCGTCGCCTTAGAGCACCAGAATGCCGGCACCCAGGACGACCGGAGCCGCCGTCGGCCATGGCCGAGGAGCTCTCTATGCAATCCTAGAGGAAGAAGACGACACTTTTCAATTAGGTCCCTGGGAAATCGTGAAAATGATTAGATCTATCCTGTGTCTAGGCAACTTCACTGAAAACCCCCTGCAAGTTTTCCCCCTTTGCACTTAAACCCAGCCCGAGCAGCTTTTGCAGATCTAACCCTAGGTTTCAGCCTTTTCGCCCCCACTATTCAGTGTGTCTTGCGAATCTCCTTTGCTAACCCCTACAGTCTATAGTTAATTACGATCACGTCCCTGCAATCTTGTTTAAGCTCTAGTTTCCGCGTTTTAGCTCCGTTTCAACTCGATCAAGTTGCATTAGATTCATATTGACATGAACTACGTGTTAGCACTGTTATTCACCATGTTATTTATTTCTGAATTTTATTTAACATTAATTTGATTAAAGGCTACTTTAATGTGTTTTTCTAATTTAAAATATAATTAAGGTTTAAACTCGGTTTACATGTTAACTATTAATTTGATTAATATTATTCAGTGAGTTTTATAAATAAAAGTTGACTAGATTATATCTCGATTTTCATAAATAATATTAACATGACTAATGTTTATGATAACTAGCTTTTCTAACTTAAAAGCAAATTAGAGTTAAACTTCGGCTTTTTATAAGTAAATGTTAATCTGATTAATGTCAATAAAAATGTGTTTTAAATAATAATATGACTAGTTCAACTCGAGATATAATGTTAGTCGATTAGATGCTCTCATACATTTTATTTCAAGTTAACATTTAATTTCGCATAATTTTACATAAACAATTATAAATAAAATGTGATTAGATTCCACCTCGGTTTTATAAATTCCAATATAATATTGAATTAATTATAACATAAGGTGTTTCTCTGAAATATCCTTTATATTATTTTAATTAATTAAAATAAATGAAGCATATAATCTTTTATTTTCTTTTTATAATTTAAATCTTTCGATTGTTGTATCTTTTCAACCGTTGCTCCGTTTTCAGCGATTCTTGCGCTCACGTGACCATAGCCTCGAGCACCATCATTTAGTGCGCTCTTTTAAAGCTTTTATTTTGATTGGTGTACTGTTCTTAGTTGTATATTGTTTGCTTGCTTGTTTAGTTGCATGTTGTGCTCGATGGTCGCTGCGAGTAGAGGAACGTCATTGAGAGATTTCAAGCAGAAGAGTTTGAAGATCAAGAGTTGAAGACTATGAGTAATTATAATGGATTTGAGGCAAGTTATAGCACGGACAATCCTTGCTACCTAAACACACTTTATACATTCATTTACTTTCATATGCATGTGTCTAATTTGATGTCCTTTTAAGGTTGTACCTAGTTTGTTTACTCCTATTCTTTGATTACCTTGGGTTTATGCATATGGGTAGATTTTGCTATGTGCAACTACTGTCACCTTTATTTAACTGTTAATTTTGACTTAATGGTTCACTTCAACATTAATGATAAAACTTGCTTTTTAGCAACATGGTTTAGGGAGCTAGGGCATGTGCTGTGTACTTTGCTCCAGTGTCTCTCCGTAAGGTCCGGTTCTTAAAGCGGCAACCCAGGAGCCTGTCGCCACCGCTAGAACTATTATGGCTCTGGTCTTGGTCAAGTAACTTGTACGTCTCTAGCTTGCCAGTGGTTACCCGTGGGGCCGACGGCGTTATGGGAAGTAAGGCACGGGGTGTTTCTTGATTCCACCGTGGACGGTAGCCCCGTCGGCTAGGTCTCGTTAGACCCTGTCCCGTGTTGGGAGTCCCTGCAACGGGGAACTCCGCACGTTGCGCATTGTTGGGTGCGATGCCCGTGCTCTGGACGCCATCGACCCCCCCCCCCCTATGGTGTGACTCCGTAAGGCATACGTCGATATCGGTGCCTAGAGTCTCACCACCTTATTGTACCTTAGCGGCCACTGTCTTGTTAGGGTGTCTTGTGAAAAGCCTCGTAGCGTCCCTATGCAATCACACCTCGGAAGTGTTGATGTGTGTGGTTGGGTGCAAAGTTCTTTTGAACTTTTACGCGACTGGTGGGTAAAGGGTGAAACCTCTGCAGAGTGTAAATCTATCATGATAGCCTTGCTCAGGGTCACGAGTGGCCTGGATCCTTTTTTATTAGAAGATGATGTTTATTTATGTTTAATGTCACTTATACTTTATTAATTGGGTTGCAACTGGGATTCATTCACTTGTAGTAATTTGGTTAAGGTCAAAAAGAACCAACTAAAAATGTTAATGCAGTTAAGCCGTGTCTAGCCTATTTTTAGCCTTCATACCCATGCTATACTTGCTAAGTAAATGTTTTACTTACGCTTGCTATTATTCAACAAAATCTCGGATGGGTAACAGATGGATCAGTGATACTTCTGAGCTGTGGTCAACCGGTCGGTGTCCCTGTGGACTTGAGGCTCTACCTATTGAGAGAGATAGACTTCCGCTGTGTTTTATTTTGGTAAACTCTGATTTAACTATTTTTTTATTCGAGCATATGTACTTTGTTTATCATATTTGTTAGTTGTATGTGTTCTGTGGACTTCCTGGGCACACATATGGCCGCATTCGGGTGTGACAACCAGGTAAGTTGATTTGGTCGTAATTTGCTTGGTTTTCCTCGTGCTCGCGTGGGTGCCTTATTCTGCGTCTTTTTCTCGGCAGGAACTAAGGGGAATGGCGGGGTGCAAGGTCTCCTACATCTCCAGCCTGCATGTCGATTTGCCTCGGCTTAGGGAGGAGAACGCCGAGCTGCGCTCGGATGCAGAGAATGTCCGCGCCATCCTAAACGAGTAGGGGGAGGAGGGCCGCAAGCGCGGCGAGGACTTGGTCTACGCCCGGGAGGAGCGTGACACCCAAAGGGCCATGGCGGAGCTGAAGACCCAGGAGGTCGAGAGGCTGGGTGCCGCGCTTAAGGAGAAGGAGGAAACATTGGCGGTGATGGAGGGCTTGGCCCGAGCGGCAGAGGAGCGTGACGCCCAGAGAGCCCTGGCAGAGCAGAAGGCCCAGGAGGCCCAGCGACTGGGCGTCACCCTGCAGGAGAAGGTCGAGGCGCTAGCGGCGATGGAGGGTCAGCTCCAACAATACTGCGCAGCGCTTGAGGGTGCACGGTCCCAGCTCGCGCTGAAGGACACGACGCTTTCGGCGATGCAGGCTGAACTCCAGCAAGAGCGCACGACATGCGAGGAGGAGAAGGTCGCGCTCCAGCAGGAGGCCAGTGCCGCGTAGGCACTTCTAGCGGAGGAGAAGAGGCGAGTCGAAGGTAAGTCATGACTTATTGATACCTTTGTTGTCCTGCGTTCGTCAGGATTTGCGTTGATGTTTCTTTGCATCTTAGAGCTGTGGAGGGCCGTGGCGGACAAGGCGGAGCAGATGCAGGCCCTCTAAACCGCCTACTCCAAGGTTCAGGAGGAGTTCGAGGGCCTGGAGAGCGCCGCATTGCTGCGTGCAAGGGGTTGAGCGTGGTGAAACCCCTTGGGCAGTTCGTTGCCCAGTCGTCTGAGGTATTTGGGCGACTGCGTTGCTGGGCGCCTGAGGGGGGGCCTTCGCCTTGGTGTCCAGAAGACTCTGCATGGTGTCCACCCACTTCCTTGTCGACCTCAGGGCGCTAACCGCCGGCTACATCATCGCCGAAGACCTTGACGATGATGCCGCGGTTACCGTCATTGACCAAGCTGACGCCGCAGCCGAGGGCCCCGCCACGATGCTCGCCGCCTTATTCGAGGACGACCTCGCCCTGGAAGCAGATGCTGCCGCCATACGAGCGAGTGCGGGAGACGCTGAAGCCAGTGCCCAGGCCCCCCTCGACACGGATGCCCCCGCTGCGGACCCTGTCGACGTCGAGGACCCCTCCGCCGCAGTCCCTCGTGAAGACGCGCCCTGAGAGGCTTGCGAAGGTCCGAATGTATCTAAATGAGGTTTTGTTTTGTAATGGACAACATTTTGGGAAAGAATGTAAACATCTGTTCGCAATCTCATTTTATATGTTATCGTCTTTTCCTCGTGACTTAGAGAGATTTCAGCTAGGAAGATCGAATACGTAAATAACTTAGGCGCGAGGTGGTGAGGGGGATGCCGTATCCTCTCACAGGCGTAGGCAGTCCCGCGACTCGGTCGGCCCCGGCATCAGTTAGTTCACGCCTTGCATCTTTCTTTCTAAGCGTACGAGGCGTAACGCATTAACATTTTTTTAAGAGATAACGCTCGTGAAAAAAATGAGACGATTAGGAGGGGGGCTTGTAGCCCCCGAGGGAAGCTTGGTTTTACCGAGGGTAAAGTCGGGCTTTCCTGCTTCATTGTAACAACAGTTTAGTTCGATAATTTTGTGACCTTTCTTTTTTATTCATTGCGAAACTTACATATGTATGAAGAAACTTGGAAATTCATGGGTAAAAGTGACACAGTTGTTGAATGTTCCAAGCGTTGGTGAAGACTTCGCCCTTCTCGTTCGCGAGCTTGTACGTGCCTGGCTTCAGGACCTCCGCGATGATATACGGCCCTTCCCATGGCGGCGTGAATTTGTGGCGCCCTCGATTGTCTTGTCGCAACCTCAGCACCAGATCTCCCTTGTTGAGGTCTCGACGTTGAACCTTCTGCGCTTGGTATCGCCGAAGGGATTGCTGGTACTTTGCTGAGTGTAGGAGTGCCACATCGTGAGCCTCATTCACTCAATCCAGCGAGGCGCCCTCTTGGTAGGCTCTGAGCCTCGGGGACCCGTATCCAAGTTCGTGGGGAGGATAGCCTCGGCCCCATAGACGAGGAAGAACGGGGTGAAGCCCGTGGCTCTGCTCGGGGTTGTTCTGAGGCTCCAGGCGACCGAGGGTAGCTCCGTGACCCACCTTCGGCCGAACCTGTTCAACTTGTTGAAGATCCTTGGCTTTAGGCCTTGTAGTATCATGCCGTTGGCATGCTCTAGTTGGCCATTCGTTTGTGCATGCGCTACAGCTGCCCAATCCACGCGGATATGGTAGCTATCGCGGAACTCCAAGAACTTCTTGCCCGTGAACTGGGTGCCATTATCAGTGATTATCGAATTAGGTACCCTGAACCTATGGATGATGTCCATGAAGAATTGCACGGCTTGCTCTGATTTGATGCTGCTGATGGCTCAGACCTCGATCCATTTTGAAAACATGTCGATAGCCACTAGCAGGTAAGTGAAGCCCCCGGGCGCTGCTCGCAGAGGACCTACGAGGTCCAATCCCCACATAGCGAAAGGCCACATGATGGGGATAGTCTGCAGGGTGTGCATCGGGAGGTGGGTTTTGCGCGCATAGAATTGACACCCTTCGCAGGTGCGCATGACTTTGTTGGCATCGGCAACCACCGTTGGCCAGTAGAAGCCCTGTCGGAACGCGTTGCCGACAAGGGTGCGTGGTGCCGCGTGATGGCCGCACACGTCGGCGTGTATGTCTCGAATCAGCTCCCTGCCCTCAAGGATGGGGATGCATCGCTGCAAAATCCCTGAGGGACTGTGCTTTTATAATTCTCCATCAATCACGACAAACGACTTGGCCTTCCTGGCGATGCGCCGTGCTTCGGTCCGGTCCGAGGGTAGCTCCCCTCGGTCGATCCAAGCGAGGTACTGGTCGCGCCAGTCTCGAGAGGGTGGGTCCTCACCGATCTCCATCGCCTCGGCCTCGTCTGCCAACAATGCCCCCTGACCCGAGGACTCGAGTTCCCCTTTCGAGGGGTCCTCGTCCAAGGGTACGCCGGGGTTTTTGGCGGTCGTCTTGAAATCGATGGAGGGCTCGGCAAGGTCGCGGGTGAAAATCTTTGGGGGAACGGTGATCCGCCCCGATGCGGTCTTTGCCAGCTCGTCCGCTTCCTCGTTGTACTTCCGGGTGATGTGGTTGAGCTCGAGGCCATGGAATTTGTCCGTGAGTCATCGCACAGCGTTGCAGTATGCCTCCATCTTCTCGTCGTGGCAGCCGGAGTCCTTCATCACTTGGTCGTTGACCAACCGAGAATCTCCCCGGACGTCGAGGCGCTTGATGCCAAGCTCGATGGTGATACGGAGCCCACTAAGAAGGGCCTCGTACTCCACCATATTGTTGGACGCCGGGAAGTGCAAACGCACCACGTAACGTATGTGCTCTCCGAGGGGTGAGACGAAAAGGAGGCCTGCGCCCGCGCCAGTTTTCATCACCGTCCCGTCGAAGTACATGTTCCAGCATTCGGCTTGGATTTGAGGTGGGGGTAGCTGGGTGTCGGTCCACTCAGCAACGAAATCTGCCAAGATCTGTGACTTTATCGCCTTCTGAGGCACGTAGGTGAGAGTTTCACCCATAAGCTCCACGGACCACTTGGCTATCCTACCCGTGGCGTCCTAATTGTGGACTATCTCTCCCAAGGGGAAAAATGAAACCACGGTGACACGATGAGCCTCGAAGTAGTGACGCAACTTGCGCCGCGCCAGCACTACTGTGAAGAGCAGCTTCTGGATGTGTGGATATCGCATCTTGGTCTCAGATAACACTTCACTGATGTAGTACACTGGCCTCTAGACCGGCAGAGCGTGACCCTCCTCCGTTCTTTCTACAACCATGACCGCGCTGACCACCTGGGTCGTCGCGGCCACGTAGAAAAGGAGGGGCTCGCCGTCCTTTGGTGGTGTCAAGATTGGTGCGCGCGCGAGCGATGCCTTTAGCCTATCGAGGGCTTCCTGAGCTTTGGGGGTCCAAGAAAAGGGTACGTGCTTCTTCAGGAGTCGGTAAAGAGGCAAGCCTTTCTCACCAAGTCGTGAGATGAAATGGCTTAGGGCCGCCGGGCAACCCAATACCTTCTGTACCCCCTTTAGGTCTCAGATCAGCCCCATTCGTTCGAGGGCTGAGACTTTCTCAGGGTTGGGCTTGATGCCTCGCTGGGAGACGATGAAACCCAAGAGCATGCCTCGAGGCACCCCAAAGACACACTTTTCTGGGTTTAGTTTTACCCCATTAGCCCAGAGACAATCAAACGCAGTATGCAAATTGTCAACCAGGTCGTTCGCCTTCCTGGATTTGACAACGATGTCGTCGATATAGGCTTCTACGGTTTGCCCGATGTGATCCCCGAAAACATGGAGCATGCACCGTTGGTATGTGGCCCCAGCGTTCCGGAGCCCAAAGGGCATCGTGACGTAGCAAAATATGCCGAAGTGGGTTTAAAAAGAAGTCACAAGCTGGTCGGACTCTTTCATCTTTATTTGGTGGTAACCGGAGTAAGCATGAAGGAAACATAAAAGCTCACATCCCGCAGTTGAGTCTACTATTTGATCGATACGTGGCAAAGGAAAAAGAACTTTGGGACATGCTTTATTTAAACCAGTATAATCTACACACATGCTCCACTTCCCATTCTTTTTATTAACTAATACAGAATTAGCTAGCCAGTCGTGATGGAATACCTCCTTGATGAATCCGGCCTCCAAGAGCTTGCGCGGCTCCTCCCCGATCACCTGGCGTTTCGGCTTGTCAAAGCGTCGCAGGCGTTGCTTCACCGGCTTGGAGTGGGGTAGGATGTCAAGGGACTGCTCGGCGACCTCCCTCGGTATGCCTGGCATGTCCGAGGGGCTCCACGCGAAGACGTCGGTGTTGGCGTGGAGAAAGTAGACGAGCACTGCTTCCTATTTGCTATCGAGGGTGGAGCTGACCCTCAACGTCTTGCCTTCGGGGGCAGCAGGGTCGAGGGGTACCACCTTAGTGTGTTCGGCGGGCTCGAAGCTACCCGCGTGTTTGTGGGGGAGTCGATGGCCTCGTTCGCCATCTTCTCCAAATCCGCCACCATGGCCTCGTCGTCTGCGAGCGCTTCGATGCGCTCAACACACTCAACGTCGCATTCATAGGTATGCTCGAACGACGTCGCATTCGTAGGTATGCTTCGATGCGCTCAACACACTCGACGTCATCTTGAGGTAGGTGGAGTTCAGGATCGCCATAAACTTGGCGTAGCACGGGCGCCTAAGAATGGCGTGGTATGCTTGATGAGGACATGACACCCATACATATGTTCATTAGGGGTGCATGGGGTGGAGGAGAAGAAGACCAACAAGGTTTTCCAAGTCAAGAAGAAGGCCCAAGACTAATTCGATTCGAGTCCCCAAGTTGGAGGCCCAAAAAACTCAAGTTCGAGTCCGCCTCGGAGTCCAGGAGTAGCCCGCACTAAATTCATCACCTAGGTTGCATACGGTCTCGGTTTTTGACGTTATACATATGTTTGGAAATCTAAGGAGATAAGCTTTCCAATGGCACCGGTCCCACCTCAAAATTCGTTATAAGTCATCAGGAATCGTCGAAACAAGTGGATGTCCAGAATCTGCCAGGGTGATGTGCCGCCATCTTTTGGGCTATTGGCCCGTGTATCATGTTGGAGTCCATTATGGATGTGGTTAGGAGGTTATGCATGCCCCAACCCTCATATAATCAGTAGCCGTCGCCACAATAGGGTTTGGGGGTTTTGCTTAGATTAATCTGTCGAGAACAGTTTCGTCGTTCATCGGTTTGTAGAACACCAACTTTGTGCTTACTCATACATCTGCAGTTTGTCACTTCCTTTGAGAGTCGCGTTCTTTCGAGTTCTTGCTTGTGTTCTTCGTTTCGCAGGACTCAAAGGAGATGCGTTCTTTCGAAAGAACGCAGCTCTGAAAGGAAGTGACAAACTGCAGATGTATGATTAAGCACAAAGTTGGGGTTCTACAAACCGACGAACGGCGAAACTGTTCTTGACAGATTAATCTAAGCAAAACCCCCAAACCCTAATGTGGTGACGGCTACTGATTATATGAGGGTTGGGGCGTGCATAACCCCCTAACCACGTCCATAATGGACTCCAACATGATACACGGGCCAACAGCCCAAAAGATGGCGGCGCAGCACCCTGGCAGATTCTAGACGTCCACTTTTTGCGACGATTCCTAATGACTCATTAGCTTATCTCATTAGCTTTCCAAGCATATGTAGAATGTCAAAAACCGAGCCAATATGCGTCCTGGGCGACGAATTTAGTGCGGGCTGCTCCTGGACTCCGAGGCATACTCGAACTTGAGTTTCTTTGGGCCTCCACCTTGGAGACTCGAATCGGATTAGTATTGGGCCTTCTTCTTGACTTCAAAAACCTTGTTGGTCTTCTTCTTCTCCACCCCATGTACCCCTAATGAACATATGTATGGGTGTCCTGTCCTCATCATATGCTCCCCGAAACCCCACCACCTCGAAGGTGAGGATTTCCTTGCGGAAGTTATCCGGCGTGCTGAAGCAGACGGGCAGGTCGATCTGCCCGAGCGGATGGACTCATTTCCCCGGCGCAACGCCATGGAATGGCGACTTGTTGGGGCGTAGCTTGTCGCGGCCAATCCCCATGAGCTCCAAGGTGGATGAGTACATGATGTTGAAGCTGCTGCCTTCATCCATGAGCACCTTGGAGAAGCGTGTGTTGCCAATGATGGGGTAGACGACGAGCGGGTACTGTCCCGGGTTCGGGACGTGATCAGGATAATCTTCGCGGTTGAAGGAGATGGTCTCCTCCGACCAGTCGAGGTATGTTGGCACGGACTTGTGAACGGAGAAAACTTCTCGACGCTCACGCTTGCGCTGTCGGGCGCCATGTTCGCCGTTGGCCCCCCGAAGATGAAGAACACGTTCTCCACATCGGAGAAGTCATCCTTGCCCCCTTCGTCCACATCTTTCTTCGTGTTGTCGTCCTTCGAGGCGACGCACTTATAATATTTTTTGAGCATCTCGCATTGCTCGAGGGTGTGGGTGACTACGTGCTAGTGGTAAGGGCACGGCTTCTTGAGCATGTCATCGAACACGCCTCCCCCTCGAGGGGGGCCTCGAGGCCCGTTGTGAGGTGCATCGACCGTGAAGGTCTCGTCGGGGTCCTTGTCGCACCCTTGACCACACGGTGGTTTCTTGCCCTTCTTGTGCTTCTTCGTGGAGCCCTTGGGCTTGCTGCCCTCCGCGGGCACTTCTTCCGCGTGCTTTCCCTTCTTGCCGTCGAAGATGGACGAACTGCCTCCTCCCCATAGGCGAAACTGGTGGCAACGTCGAATAGCTCGTTCACGCTGGTGGGAGGGCTTCGTCCTAGCTCGCGCACCAGATCTCGGCAGGTCGTGCCCTCAAGGAAGGCGTGGATGACCACGGAGTCGCCAATGCTCGGGACCTCGGTGCAGCGATTGGAGACGCGGCGGATGAAGTCTCGTAGGGACTCGTCAGATGTCTTGCAACACCCACGAAGATCCCACGAGTTTCCAGGGCATATGTATATGCCCTGGAAGTTACCCACAAACGTCTTCACCAGGTCGCTCCAATCGTGGATCTGGCTCGCGGGCAGGTGCTCGAGCCATGTTCGTGCAGAGTCCGCAAGATGAAGTGGCAAGTTGCGGATGATCATGGCATCATTGGTTGCACCGCCTAGCTGGCAGGCCAGGCGGTAATCGTTGAGCCAAACTTTGGGGTCTGTTTCCCCTAAATATTTGGTGATTTTGACGGGCTGTCGAAAGCGCGGGGGGGTGGGAGCTGCGTGGAACTCCCGACTGAACACACGGGTTCCTGGGGCTCCGGCGTTGGGCTCCTATCCTCCCGGCTATCGTAGCGGCCTCCACGTCGAGGGTGGTAGCCTTAGGCTGTTGCTGTGTCCTGTCTTTTCTTGTTTAAGGTGTTGCGGGCGTCGCCATCGCCGGCGTCGCGTGTGTCTAGAATCCGTTCCTTTACGGACTTCCTCTAGACACGGTCTTGAACCGAGGGGGCCTTGCCCTTGCTCATCGGCTGAGCCGGCACCGCTCCACCCACGGGTGGGGTTTGGACCGACTCCTCCGGGTCATGCATGCTCTCGCCAGCCTTCGTACTGGTCGTCTGGCGCATGTGAGACGCGGAGCTCTCGGCCTGCTGCACGGCGGCCTGCTCGATGAGGAGTTGCGCCTTGCGGCAAGTTGCGGCCCTCAGGGGTCGATGGTTCGGGTATGGCCCGAATCAACGTTGCCACGGTGATGAGCTTCTGGCTCGCCCTTGCCATCGGCAGGGGGTCATCCACGTCGTCACCGGCTTCGATGTGTGCACGAGCGACACGTCTTGCTTCTCTGGCGCGCGCTCCACGCTCAAGGGGCACCACCTTGGCCGTGGCTGGTGCACCACGCTCCTGGGGTGCCGTCTCGAGTGTGGCTTGCAGACGCCGTATCTGCTGGCGCTCTTCCTCGACCTTGGCCTCCAGCTCTCGGACCTGAGCTAGCTACGCCTGCTCGAGCGCGGCGTTGTCCGGTGGTGTCGTCGCTTGTGAGTTCACCGCATGGTCAGGGCGTCCTGCTGCGGTTCCTGCCAAGTCATCCTCGTCTTCAGGCCCCATCAGCCCGACAACGAAGCACTCCCGCGTGCGGTCGTACTCCCCCTCGCTAGAGTCATCGGAGCAGGTGAAGTAGTAATCCGCCGCGGCCTGAAACGACACAAAATCCTCACGGTTGCAGAGTCCGGAGTAGTCCCACCCCGGGGCCTCCTGACCGCGCGTGTTTACCTCGTTGTCGGTGTCGGGGCACTGATCGTCAGGCAAGGTCGCGATGAGGTTGCGGATCGAGATCAAGTGATGTCCGGGCAGATCCTCGTACGCATCCATGTTTGTACTGACCGATGACGAGTAGGCCATGGTGGCGATCTGATGTCGCAACGGCTTGGTCGTGCTCTCCCCAAGGGGACACGTCGTGGGTGCCGTCGGTGAAGGCGCCGCCTCCCCCGTTGCTGCCGCAGGTCGCGACTCGTCTGCCCGGCCCCGCTCGGGGAGCACACTTGAGCCGCCATGCGCCGCTCCGCGCGTGCTTGTCGTGCGCGCCGGCCCGAGCGCCTCCTGCGCTGGGTGATGGCGGGGGTGGCGCTGAAGCCTCCACGTTTGCGCTCCTTCAGAGGAGGCGCATGAGGTAGCCGCTGCCAGACGCCTCGAACTCCAAGCTTCTGAACTGAATCTAGAATCAAGCCGGAAACGGGTCCGAGACCCCCATGGGGAATCGCAGCGGCAAGGTCTTGGTGCGAATCACCATCGGGAGAAAGTGTGGGCGGAAAAGATGATCACAGTGCTACCCCTACCTGGTGCGCCACTGTCGGTGTCGGGATCGGCTGCTTGACACTAACTAGAACGAATGCGCTGCGTCCACTCTCTCGATGGTTGGTGCAAAGGATAACACAATGGCACGAGATTTATCCTGGTTCCGGCTGCGGGGCCGTACGTCCAGCAAGGGAGGTGCTCACACTGTATTACTTCACACCGGGGTGCTCATAGTAGGGAATTACAAGCGAAGTGGGAGAGGAGGTGAACCATCCAACTCCCGTGTGTGTCGGGTGGTGGTATTCCGGTTGCTCATTGCTAGCTTTTTGTCTATCACTGGGGTTCTATTGTCCTCGTCCGTCTTCCCCGGCCGGGAGTCTACCTCCTCCTTTTATAGTTCAAGGAGAGGCAGAGATACAACTTTACTCGGTGAATTCTCCAGTTATCGGGAACTAGAGAGTACGGCGTCGGGCGTGGCTGTCGTCCTTGTGGATCCTTCCGCCCTGCGCAAATCGGCGAGTGTCCTCCAGCTCTAGCGGGCGGCGTGACGGCTCCTGTAGAAAGTATGTGTCCCTATGCTTGTCCCGAAGTATCTTCGAGGGGTTATGTTGTCCGGCGTCCAAGCCCAATCGTCGCCCGTACACCCGTTCGAGGGTTCTCCCATGCCTTATCGAGGGCTCCGTCATGGGATCAGTACGGGGGTTGGCAGCACAGGAGCGCCAGAGTCAGCAGCACAGGTCCGAACAGGGCCTCGTAGGCCGGCATTGTGACAGGAGTTGGCGGTGCAGGACCTCGCAGTCACGCACAGTGTTGGGGATGGCAGAGCAGTGACCGGAGTTGGCGGATGGGACCTGGCCCACGTTGCGTGCGGCAGCACTGACCGGCGCTCACACCCAGTCTTCGTCCGTACGCCCATTCAAGGGTGTTCTCATGCATGTTCGAGGGCTCCGACGTGGGGGATGGACGGGGGTAGGCAGAGCCGTGCATCGGAGTGACGCTTGCATGTCCGCACAGGGCGCTGCAGTGCTTGCGCAGTGACTGGCATCAGTCGCACAGTGACTGGGGTTGGCCGCATAGTGCCTTAGGTCGTGTCAGTCGCGCGGCGTGGCGGCGATTTGTCTTTTGACTTTGGCGCCCCGCGGCAGCGCCAGGCATTGAATGCCTTTGTCAGGCGAAGCGGATGGACGTGCGCGCTATTGTTTGGAAGGGTGGCCTCGAGCGAGGCGGAGTTTGGTGTTCGCTCGAGGGTAAGTTTGTACAGTGTTTTGGTCGAGGGAGTCGAGACCCTCGAGCGAGGCGGAGACGGGGTCCGTGCGTCGGGGCCTTTGGTGGAGGGGCCGAGCGACTGCTGGGCCATAATGGGCCATGGGCCTCGTGCGTGCTTTGGTCTTCTTTGGTCCACGGGGACTTGGTCGTGGGCTATTTTGCGTTTGCGGTATTTACCCCCTTGATTAGGGGTCCCCTTACGACCGTTCCCGACACTATTTAAAGACACAAATACTCCTTTACCGATCTTAAAAAAACAAAACTCAATGAAACAGTAAAATTAATATAGGATAACATGATCATTAATTTCTAACCACCTGCAATTAGCAAAAAATATAAACCCCATCATATCTAATGTTTAGATAGCTAAAATAAACCTCTATTTGGTATTAAATCTTACTGGTCAAAATGGACCTATATTCATCAGAGGTTGTATTAGTCTTTATCTATGACAGTAGTCCCACTTACACGAGAAATGACGTTTCATTCTACCGCTAATATAATGCTCTGCGCTTAAAGAAAAGGAATGAGTGTGGTTTCTTTATTGCAGTGCAAACCGTTGTAATGAGTTGTTCCAAATTCTTATGCCCCAACAGTGTCATGTGCTATACCACTGCTCTTGCATGCAGCTCAGTATGCACCCCGCAGGCCGCAGCACATCATGTGGCTGGGAATCTGGGATATCCCTTGGCGTTGGCTCCGTGCATTAGCCCAGTAGTGACAAACGATAGAGAGCTAGGTAGGTAGATGCAACTGTTTTTTTTTGTAGATTGTACGCTGCAGTGCCCTTGAGGACGCCATGTGTAGATGCATCAGCAGCACACCACGCGTGGTGCGTCCAAATGATCTGTCTCCCTCTGCTTGGCATGCACTGCATTATTGTCCACATTATAGCAGGCGGCGTCGCGCGCTGCGCCGGCATAATTAAGCTGCTGGTCCGGGCTAATTGAGACTTCGCAAAATAGTCAATTTGGTTCCCAACTTTGCCACGAGTGTTAAATTTATCCTCAACTTTCGTATCGGCCAATCTATTTTCTCAATTTTTATTCTTGGGTCAAATTCATCCTTGTACTAATGTGGCGCTTCATACTGACATGAAACTAATGTGAAAAGTCTTTTTTACCCTTGCTTCTTCTTCCTCTCATTTTTTGCCATTTCTCATTTTCCCTTCTTATTGAAAGCAAGGAACAAATAGAAAAGCATAAGCATGCACCTCTCTCCAGCGCCTTGTTCTGCACGCGACTGTTGCCTAGCTAGTTGAATAAAAGCGCAACTCTAGGCCCTCACGGATGAGGACCTTGACAGTTGACACCCTCACTACAGCTAGCAAGCTAGTTGACGGATGACGCGACTGTGCAGCTAGCAAGCTTCTGGCATGCAACTACAGCTTGAGCACGCATGTACCCTCACCGTGCTGCAAGGATGTTCAGTGTCGGTGTCGGCAAAATTGGAGAAGGAAACAAGGGCAAAAATGACTTTTTCCATCAATCTCATGTCAACATGGAGTGCCACATCAGTATAAGGGCGAGTTTGACCCAAAAAGAAAAATTGAGGGACCGAAGTGGCCGATAAGTTAAGGGATGAATTTAATCCTTAGAGTAAAGTTGAGGGACTAAAATGTCTATTTTGCCTTCAGACTTGATCATGTTTGGGAGTGATAGGCGGCGTACCGTCGGTGCACTCGCAAAAGTGGTTTAGTTTGCGTGTCAGGCCCTTTGACATCTACTCGTAGCAGTTAGTTACGTAGGGATGGTAACGACTGGGGGACTCTGCATGGCACGAGCATTAGCTTGCCTAGTTACTAGGGTACGTGTTTTTTAGACGGAGGGTAGTCTATTTTATTCAGAAAATAAAAGAGGTTTGGGTCTCTTCGTTAAGAGATGAATGTGACAGTTAATTATTACATAAAGTTTTGAATTAGGGGCAGACTTTGCCACTCAAGACACCCAACAGCCATAACAAAAGGCTGAGCATAAGCCAAAGTTTATCAAAGATTTAATCTATTGCTAAACCTCCACACCTGACAGGCAAAGATCTTTGTTGTCAAAGTTTCCAGAGTTGGCATTGCATTTCTCATAAAGCTTTGATCCTCCTCTTTCTGAAACAAGGACCATATCCTTATCCAATCCACTACTTAAATAACCTGCATATAAGAATAAATATATGTTTTTTATCAAAAACAACATTATTTAGGTTTAGCCACATGGCCCAACACACGCACTTGCATCTACAAAGATTAAACTTTTGTTGTGTGTTGACACACCATCTAACCAGTTCGTAAACATATACATTACCCTTACCGAAGGCAAAAGTCCAAAAGTAACCTCTTCCATTCTCCAAATAAATTTAGCAAGAACACAATCAAAGAAAAGATGTTGTATTGTCTCATTAGTATTGGAAAAACAACTCTTTCATTACGGTGCTACTGTGCCAGTTCTTTTAACTAAGTTATATTTGGTTAGTGCTACTTCTTTGTAGATATACTAGAGGAAAACTTTTATCTGTAAAGGCATTTTAAGTTTCCAAAGAAATATGTTATGAGGTATAATATTTGAGTTTAGCAATGCATTCTACATTATTATAGCCGTAAATTGTAAACCAGGATAGAGCGAACATTTAAACAGGCTTGGTTCATCACTTAGTTTAATATTCACAGTGCTTACAACTAAATTATTACGAGGGAAAAAAAGGTTTTGCCCCACTAAAGATCTCATGAATGAGATATTTAAAATAGCTATACTCAGAGCATAAGCTACAATATCATTTTTCCTCTCAGCTACATTATATAAATTAGGATAGTGCTCTCTTAAAGTGAATTGAGTCTCCTAACCAAATATCTTCCCAAAATCTAATTTGAGCACCATTTTGTAATCTAAAATTTTCGAAGTATAGGAATTGATTTTAACATTCATAATTAAGCCCATCCAGAATTGAGAGTGTTCGGATTTTTTCTCCACTTGAGTAATTAATTTATTGTTATGGTACTTATTTCTAAGCAATTGTTGTCATACCATGTCATCATTAATTAGTTGAAACAGCAACTTACTAAGCAAACATATGTTTGGGTTTTCTAAGTTGGGAATGCCCAAACCTCCTTGTCCTTTGAGAAAAATGCTTATTTGACACTAAAAAATGAATCATTTCTTTCTTGGCCCTCAAAAAAATTTCCTTCCCTATTTGACACTGAACTCAACTTTTGTTCCTTTTTCTACACTGTCGTGAGGTGAGTGCTGAATGCGTTAAAAATGACTTAAAAAGACGATGTTGCCCCTCATACAGTTTTATGTGTAACTCTGTACAACAATAATACAACAGCATATATGGGCTGATTTTATGTGTAGCTCTGTACAACAACAATGGTTTCTTCAATCATGTGGACCACATTTTATTTAAAGTACAACAACAAACAGTACATGTTCACATGCACACAGGTTCAAAAATGCACATAGAATGTTCATAGATACATCATCATAAACTACTTGTTGAAGCAGAAATAGGCAAGCACCAAGGTTCATAGATACATCATCACACATTCATGCATAAGGTTCACATTGCATAGATTAGGACCACACATACATTTGTTTCACAGATACATTAGGTCCACACATACATAAGGTTCAAATTAACATCATAGGCTGAGCCTTCTTTCGCTCCTTGTCCTCAGTGCAAGGCTAGTAGGATTAGGGACAAAAACGATCAGGAATGGACGTGAAAACTCTCTAACCACTTTTGATTTCAGATTTCTATACGAAATCAAAAACGACATCGGGAAAGCCAGACGGGAAAACGATATCGGGTATTTCGGGATGTCAGAAACGAAGTAATTTGAATGGTAATATGTCGATAATGGTCGGGAACCAATAATTTAAATCGGGAACACAAACCATGTAACAACTTCAAACAATCGGCTCAAGAAGAAGGATGCATCAAACATACTCTCATGTCCCATACAATGATGTATAGCCGATCAAAACTAGAACCAGCAAATACATTTCAAAATGACATGCATGATGCACCATATACATCACAATGATCAATGAATTAGTTATTAATGATGCATAGGCCATAGCCGATAACAGATCAAACACGACATACAATAAAATTGAGGTTGAGTTAACAAATCGACATAAAACCAATGTCTCAATAACAGGCTGACAGCAGTAGCCAACATAGTACTTTGTCCATACATAGGTCCAAGGTCCAAACATAAATAATAAGTTCAAGTTCACAGCTAATTAGCTAAAGGTACTGACTCCAGACTGGAGATTGCATTACAGTCACGGCAAGGCAAACAGAAGGTCACCAACAAGGCAAACAGCAAGTCACCAACAGCCTACATGTTCTGCAATTCAATATCCAAATCCCTTGTATGGGGCCCCTCCACCTCTTGATCACAGTCAGCAAAATCGGCCTCCTGTTGAATATAGCAGAGAATTAGGCATGACAATTAACCAATAACCAGTGAAGTTGTAGTGCCAATAACATTTGCAAAAAATAAAATGAACTCACGTTGAAATTATAGAACAATGCATATTGATTGACTGGTGTAGTTGAACACTCAAATAAAAATGACAGGAAAATATAGTAACAAACTTGCAAATCCGCACCTCGCGCGTGAGATTCAAAGCAATGGAATCCAGAACTTCAAGATCACCCACAATGGAACCAACTTTCCTATCTAAAATTTTAGGACAGCAAGGCATAGATTAGCACAGCCACGACATGGTCAATTCTTGTTCAGTAATTAAGTACAACAGGAAATTTATTTGTATAGAAAATTAAGAATAAAAATACAAACTTACCCTTTCTCAATGCAGCAATCCAATCCTTGGTGCAGATCAAAGCTTCAACCATTTATGGATCAAGACGACTGAAATGGATCAATTACACGGCCATCAGCACTAAATGCGGACTTAAAAGCAATAGTAGAGACTTGAACTTCCAGCAAATCATGTGCAATTTGGGAAAGGATAGGATACTCATCTTTCTGGTTCTTCCACCAAGACAAAATATCAAACTTTCCACTAAGCCTCAAAGGTGGATCAGCCATGTACTTATCCAGGTCATTTAAGCTATCAAGATCAGGTCCACTTGCATCATACAAGAAACTTTCTAGTTCATCATCTTCATTCACCACTAGCAAATCCGATACATCACTAGGTTCTGGAGGTGGTTCTGCTCTACTCTTGCTTTTTGAAGAAGATGGTGCATAAGTAACATAAAATTGATACAATTTCTTCAGAACTTCATCAAATTCATCAAGATGGACTTGATATCCAGCACCATGAAAAATTTTCAAGTCTACCAGCCTTTTTTTTGTACCTAGGATCTAGGAAGCATGCAATAGCAAGGGTAGTGGAGGATTTCTTCCAATATTTTTCAAACTTCATACTCATAGAAGATGGCGTTTCACTAATAGTCAGATCTGTACTATCAAATCAATCCTCTATAGAATAAATTTGCAGTGGGATACAAATTACTAGAGAGCAATTCTGTGAGGTCATAGGATTTATTTAGGCATTGAAAAAGCTTGTATGCCTTGGCCCATTCATTATGAGATGGAGAAATTTTCTCATACCTATGATGATCTCATGACTTGAGCCTTATGAATGCAGTTTTGTAGTATAAAGCGTAGCATCAAATAGTTTGAATTCCATCTAGTTGCAACATCAAAAGAGAGGCCCTTAGTTGTATCCAACCCACACTTAGTTGCTCTCTTCATGAGTTCCTCCCACTGCAAAGGGAGATCCTTTAACAGCTAGAACAAGTGATCTAATGTTATCAATTGTGTGTGCAATTACACTCAAACCATCCCTAGCAACCAAGTTCAAAATATGGCAAGCACATCATATCTCACATGAAAGAACAAACCATCACATACCAATGTTGCATTACCATCCAACTTGAGTTCAGATATGATATATTTGAGTGCTACTTCATTTGCCGTTGCATTGTCAAAAGTTAAGGCAAGCAAATTCTTCTCGATGTACCATTTAACCATGACCTCAGTAAAAATCTCAGACAACCTAGCACCAGTATGTCGCCCTTCTACATGGAAGAAATTGACAATCTTTTTCTAAATACACCAATCATCATCTATCCAATGCATCGTGGGAGCCATGTAGGCCTTGTTTTGATTAGAAGTCCACATATCCATGGTGGCACTAAAACGACATTGAACAGTTTTGAAATATCCATAAAGCTTCTCCTTTTTTTCAAGAATATATTCAGAGTTTATTTCCTAATTGTCACATGAGACTTTATAGGAAAGCTAGGGCACAGAGATTTGATGAACTCAACAAAGTACTCATGATCAGCTATGTTGAAAGTGTACTCATGCATGACAATTGGCATGTAAAACTTTTTCAAACTAGTTTCTTCATCATACCTATATGGTTCAACAACAGTGAGATCATTTCCATGGTCTGTTTCCACTTTGAGCTGTTGCTGACCCTTCACAACACTATGTGTAGACTTCAGATGTGCCCAAAATCTAGTTGTTTCATAATTGCTTTTAGCCCTGTACTTGCGCCTGCAGCCAATGAAGTTGCAGTGCCCCCACAACTGCTCACATGTTCTGCCATTCTCCTCAATGATCTCCTTCCTCTTAGTGAAGTACTGCCACACATCTAAAGTACACTTATTTTCCCTCTTTGCACAATGTTGACCATTTTCTTTATCTTGCACGATAATAGCATTTGCAGTATTATCTCCTTGTTGTCCCTGCAATGGCTCAGGCTGCACTTGTGTTCCACCAACACCACTACCACCAGCCACACTGCCACCCACACCAACAATACTAGGACCAAGACCACTGCCACCAACACCACTTGGCATCACAGAACCATGACCTTGCATAGAACCCCCAGTAGCTGCCTTTGAACTTGAAGAAGGTGTTGGTATTGCACTTGCTGATGATATAGACACATCGAAACCTTGACTAGGGCTGCCACTCGTAGACCAAGATCTCTTAATTCCTGCCAAGAGAAGAATTTGTTCGGCATTATAATCAGTGGCAGCCTTGATTATCATGCACAACCAATAATTACATCCATATTTTGCTACTGGTTCCAACAAAAGTGTTAAATTATTACCAAACACATATCAACTAGCCAACTATACTCGTAAAGAAAATCAGTAAACATGGATAAATATACTAGATGATTCAAGCCACATCACAAGATGTACTATCACTAAATATTGCAACTATACTACTAAATACAGATCAAGTATGTTATTTCTCAAATCGTGCACAAAATATTATCACTGATGCATTAATCTACTCATCTATGGTTCAGATCTCCACAAATCACGAGATACATATCACTGGTGCGTGTATATACCTGGAGTTGTGTTGGCACTTCCTACAGTCCACTATCAGGATTGGTGATCCCGGTAATGGTGCAAGGATTGGTGATCCCGGTACAAGTGCAGAATTACCGATGTAGCATTTCACTAGGTAGTTATCCAAGCTATCGTGATTTATATTTTCCACAGGGAAGCTTATGGCAAGACTACTCGTAAATAAGTATTCGAGGATATCACAGAGAAATACACTACCGTCAAGACGGGGGGATAATACTAATGATAAGAATGAAAGACCGCAACACGCAGCTCAAGGATAACTCAGATAAGGAAAGATGAAGGACTAGCTAGTTGGGAGAACAACGAGACGAGATAAGATTTGTAAGTACTTTATCTATTCGGGTCACTTGGGTAAAGAGATACAGCAGCCGGGAAACAGCGCTTAAAGACCAAGCTTAACTCTGTTGCCTTAGGGTCGAGATAAGGGGCCAGCAGCTCACGGAAAGGGGTGAGAAAGGAGAACTCCCATCCTCCTCTAATGATCCTATGGTTCCGAGACGAACGTGGTGGATTACAAAGGACGATAGGATTGTCACCACCTAGCGGCTACCACACGTACGTTGAATCAGGTGCAATCTAAGATCACCTTCAAGCTTGGACACAGCGCCTACACTAGTCAGGTGCTACTTACTCTCCTAGAAATAGCAAGCAACCCCGTCAATACTACAGTGATAATTCACCACAAGTATTGAGCAGGATCGAAGAATCGACTAAGACAGAGACTTCATCAAGAGCTAAAAGAACTAGAGGCACAACCGACTATAGTCTAAACATGATATACTTGCACTAGAATAAAGTAGAGAAAAGATATAAATGACTCAAAGATAATGATAAAGATGATATATTGACAACTGAAAGTCTTACAAAAGGAAAAGTAAAAGATACAAGAGCTTATACCGGAGCTTCTGAAGACGACTCTGAACCTTCGAGGCAAAGCTTGACTCGACTCTAACTCCCAAACTGAACTATCCTAACTCTACTAAAGAAAGTGACAAATGGAGCTCCTTGGCTTGGTGTGTTTTGAACTAGGGGGTGACCACTGCATTTATAGGTGGATGAAAGTGGTTGGTGGAGCACCAGCCAAGGCACCATTAAGCCGGTGCCCCGACTAGTTTGGGCGAACTAGCCAGTTCGGCCGAACTGACTCAGTTCGGCCGAACCGTCCATGATCCACCGCCTTCTCCCCTATGGTCCTGATCTGATCTGGATGGCGGTTGTGAGGTGGTTGGGGGTTTAGGCGAACCGACTAGTTCGGCCGAACCGACCCCGAGGCTCGGTTGCACTCCGTTCCACCGCCTCTACACCTGGACGTCTCGAATAGCTTCCAGTTGGCATGTGTTGTGCTTGTTTGCCCCAGATTGGTGACATCATCAATCCATGTGGCTTGCATCATCATCGCTTGGTCATTGCTGACATGGACTTCATGCATGAGACCTCCCGGTTGTGCTTCGCTTCATGGAATGTATATGGCTAAGAGGGGTAACTCGGCCGAACCAATTGGTTCGTCCGAATTGGCCAATCATATCCCCTTTAACACTTATTTGTCAATTATGTACCTACACATTGGATATTCACTAAAACTCGTGGAACTTTATTAGAATGTAAACCTAAGTGTATGAAGTGATGTATATGACCTCATTTATTCCCGAGAATTTGTGGTCGAAATCGTGTGGTAACGACCGCCAACAAGTTGATGTAAGAGCAAGGGTGCTGGCGTTGGTGTTGACATGCGGGGATATTGGTACTGGTGATGGATCTAGGAAGAGACATCGGTTTGTGGCTGAACTAGAAGCCGACGGATCTCCGGCTCCTCCAGTTGGCGGCATCTTTTGCTCATGAGTCACGACATGCAGCTGCCGCGCGTCCGCACCGAAGTGGCAAGGCCGCGAGCCCGCGAGACTGCAAGAGCAACTAGGCGAACCGATGAAGCACAGAGGGAGGAAGGGGGATCCGCTAGCGGGCTGGTGGTGGTGCTAGGCTACTGGCGGCCTGGCACGGTGGGCGATGGCGCTTGGCGAACTGGCGGCCGCCGCTAGAGAGTGAGTGGAGGCGGAGAGGTGGACAGAGAGAGACTAGGATTTGACTGCTGGCTGGAGACCCTTGAGTTTATATACATGAGTGAGTGGGATGTCTGGCCATGGGCCGCTCAGAGGCTTAGTGGGCTGGTAGAGAAGTTATCACAGGTTTGGTTCATATGCAGGAATTTCCTAGTCCAATAAAGGAAACTGAGAATACAGGCAGGAAAAGAGCCCCCCCCCCCCCCCCATTTCAATACCAATTTCGGATAATTTTCCCGAGTTCCGATCCAATTTCAGATTGTACCCAAAAAATCAGTAAATAGGCAGAAAATTTGGAAAATGGTGCCGGTCGGGCGGGACTTTTCCTGTCCCGTTTTCACCCATAAGGAGGATCCACCTTTTTGCATCATGTGCCCATTGTTCGACTGTCAAGTGGCTCCATTTGAATGCTTGCATTCTTATTTTTAGCCGGCACCTTCCTTTTTCTTTTGGCCTTTTCCTTAACTGGAGCAACTGTGTGCTTAGTAGGCACAGGTAACAAGATGGAAATGGGCTCAGGTGGATTTGTATGTGGGGTAACAATAACCTTAGAGAAAATAACAACTGAAAGATTAGAGATAAGTATAATACTCAGTTGTAGAAGTTTTTACCTCTTTGATGCTCCAGAAGTAGAGGTAGAATGCTTTCTCTTTTTCTTACTTGTAATCTCCAGCTTTGGCTATGGTTAAAAGAAAGGTAATTATAATACATAGCAAATTTGTATTTAATCTAATATAAAATTCAGAACTGTCACTTGCTACCTTTTTTATGCTCTAGAACAAGAATTGAGTTGTTTATCCTTTTTGTTAGATCTAGCCTCTAAGTTTTGGCTAAGATGAGAAAAGTAAGGTAATTAGAGGCTATTGGTGGTGTAAAAATAAGGAACATAGGTGTAAAATCAGGAGCTAACCTTGGTGGAAAAGACATAGAGGTTGCTGGTGCTTCATCCTCATATGGCACAACTGATGACTCTGTTGTTTTGGTTTTCCTTGCCTTATTCTTTGATGGTCCTCTACATGATAAAAAAATCAAATTAACATGTATACTTAATTGTGAAAACATAATGCAAGAAAGAATGAAATATTAAATTTTTTCTACCTCACAGCTAACATAGAAACAATATAACTGGGTTACCCTTCTTGCAAGTGCCAATGATGCCCATATTCTTTACAAATAGGGCTTTGGTGATGGCCTTTTTTTAGTTTTCTTCTCACCACAACCTTTATATCTCCTACATTCTCCTACATGCTCATTTTCTGGTAATCGGTTGCAAAGATAATTACCCTCATCATGATCATTATTGTTGCTACACTTCGTTTGCTCATCATTATGCCACTCTTTGATGGGTTCAAATGGTTCAGAGGGATCACAATATGAGATAAACATGTCTAAACCTTTGTCATAGAGTGTTTTTCAAACATAAACATTAGTTGTTGGACAAATTCTACTTCTGGAAAGGTTTTTAGAACATCATCAAAGTACTGACCATGAGCAACTTCTAAATAGCTCGGTGGGTACTTCTCAACAATCTCATCAACTAAATCTTTAAAAATTATCATATCAGAATCAATACTCATTTCAAAATAGAAACATTGGACCTCAATTGCCAAACAGTTTAATTTTCATCAAGTATGTTGAATTTGGATCCATCACGTATATTAAATCAACAACCTAAGATATTAGCATTCATATTAGAGTGTCCCTTCCTACTCATACTCCTAATCCTAGTATTCTGGTAAGCAAAAACAGTGAGAATTATAAGCATTTGATGGACTCACCCTTCCAAACATTCTTGCTTTGCTTATGTTTTTAGCCGCGCAGCCACATCGAGCGTCGATCTCCCAACCACATGGGGGCGCTCCCCTCGCACGCTCTGTGCACGGTCGTGGGAGCCCTCACTGCCTACATGAGGGTGGATGCTCGCGGGAATTGTGCGATGACCATCCAGGCCCCCAACCTCATGGCGACCGTCCATCCCCTTGACATCCACGCGGTCGCCATGCCTCCTCGGATCCAAGAGGCCGTCGCCACTTGCGCCCTCCATATGGCCGTCGTGGCTTGCGGCCACCGCCCGCTCTTCACCATGGGCGCCTCCATCCACGGGCTTGCCGGGGCCTATGGCCTCCGGATCCAAACCATCTGAAGCCGTGGAATCAAAGTGCAGCCACTCGCGAGCCAATTTTGCGGTGCCGTCGGGGTTGATTTGGGCGGCGCCCCTAGGTTTTGGTGGTAGAGAGGGGCAGGCAGCGCAGGAGATAGAAGGGGCGACGGGGGGTAGGGTAACTGGATAGGATGCGGGTGGATAAGAACAGGGTCAGGGGTATTTTTGACTCCTCATATAAAAATTGGCATGTCTTTGATGGAAAAGTTGAGTTTGGTGTCAAACAGGGAAGGAAAATTTTTTGAGGGCCAAGAAAAGAACGTGCCATTTTTCAGTGTTAAATAAAGAATTTTCCCTTGTTCTTTTAGTCCACAAATAATACTCCTAACATCTCTTTGTAGTGAGTTACTTGGGTGTTGATCATGTAAGTCAAAAAAAAAGGCATGCATGTGCCATCATGTGGGTGCTGTCTTGCATACATACCTTGTAGGAGTACGTCGCAAGTTCTGACCTTGCAATAGTTGCTACACTATTTGCAGCAGCAAGTACTAAAGGTGGCGTGAATTCGGTCGAGATGATGAGTCAATTATATCTCTTCTAAGCCCAGTGGTGAGTTGGTGATGGTCTGACCACTACTACAGGACCATTTTCTATCCGGGTCCAAAACCCTTTTCAGTGTCGGTTTTGGAGTGGCGGAAGTAAAACAGTGGAAGTGAAAATGTCATTTTTAGCACCGGTTTAAACCGGCAGTGGAAACAACCTATCATTGCCGGTTCTATAAGCGTCGGTTTCACCCGACACTAAAAACTTCTCCTTCAATGTCGACTGCAAACTTGAACAGGCAGTGATGGTCCCGTTATTAGCTTCACCGACGGTTTGTGTATAAACCGGCACTGATAGTGCATTTTCAGCAACACGCCCGGGCCGTCCATTGTGCCCAACTGCATGCACGCCCGTGTATTTCCTCTGTTGTCGCCTGGCCTCCAAGTTTCCATTAAAGTAGCCCATACATCTTGCGTTCGGATCAATCCGGGTTGCATCCAACTCTGCAAGTATATATGCTCTCGTTTTTTTAGATGATGGAAAGTTTATTTTCGGCTTCAGTCATCCTCAATTGAGAATGCATCAGTCCATAATTCTTACAAATGGATGCCACCACAACAAAAAGAAAGCACACATCTAAAAGGACGTATAGCTAAGACATTCTATAATCACTGATAAAAAAACTCTAGCCGATAGATCATGTATCTCATTCTGCAGCATTCTGTCTTGTTACGTGATGTCGACTCCAAAAGGACTAGCTTCGCCACATGCGGGTGAACGCAGAACCACAGTTTGAGCCAAATCCAGCAAAGATGAAATAATAACTTCAACCACCGAACAAACTCTGACCATCAAGCTGAGAATATACCGCCATAACGGTCTCACCTCCCACCAGGAAAAGTGATTTCATAAGACACCGTCCACTATTGGAGACATCGGATACTGAAGTGGCAACCAAGCCCTAAAGTGCAGCAACCAACGTTGAAGACACTGACCTCCTACGGCCGGCACTTAGTGATCCTCCCAATGCGATGTCTCCAGGAAGAAAACAACATCAAACGACGCTGCCATCGCACGACTGGATTAACCAATCTTTGGCTTTCGTCTGGGAGAAACCCATCCGGAATTGTAGGATGCAACGACACCTCCAGCTAGGAGAAGTGGCGCCCGCAGGCGTCACCGCCGTCGAGCAGTAGCGACAAGCAGTGAAGCATTCCACAGCTATTCCAAATCCACCTCCCATTGGCCAAAGGGACTTACATATACGCCAAACGCTTGCCGACGGGGCAACCAATAAGGAAGCTTCCACCCAACAAACAGATCCGATCATGTGCGCATCGTATACATCATCCGGCCGCCGCCGATCTAGGCCTGGACTGCTGCACACGTCATGAGCAGCCCGCGTGCAACGACCCACCACTGGTCTCCCAAGCTTGTAAAGGCCCGTTAACGACCGAATGCTACCAAGACGAGTCATTCCAACTAGATTCATCGCCTTAAAGCCGGTCGGCCACCGCCATGCCTTGTCGCGAAGAAGAGATCCAATACAGGCCATGCACACGAACTCCCTTAAAAATCAGGCAGCCCGCAAGGATGCATCAGCGGCAGTGGCCTCGCCACGATACCCATCCGAACTCCTCCTGAGGTGATAGATTAGACCGGAAGAATAGTAGATCTGAACCTAGAAAAATAAGATCCAGCCACCGACCGCCGCGGTCAAAGATCTCACTGGTGCGAGGGGAGATGAGAAACGTTGAAAGAAAGCCCCGCCGCCACCTTTCTTGCAGCACAACGGGCTTCCGTTGAATTGCTCTGGCGGCGGCTAGAGAGATGAGCGGAAGGAGAGTTGCTCTGGCGGCGGCTAGCGAGAGGAGCCGAAGGAGAGTTGCTCTAGCGGCGAGCGGCGGCGCGGACGTCCGTGGCCTTCCGCGCGAGGGGCTCACGGGGGCGTTTCAAAAAAAAACTCCTGAGAGTTGATGGCTCTATGCGTAAGTATATATGCTTTCGTGGATGTATGGTACTAGGAAGATTGGCGCGCTATCGCCGCGCCTGTAGAGAAGTGCGCCCGTGCTGCCTCGCCACGATACCCATCCGAACTCCTCCTGAGGTGATAGATTAGACCGGAAGAATAGTAGATCTGAACCTAGAAAAATCAGATCCAGCCACCGACCGCCGCGGTCAAAGATCTCACCGGTGCGAGGGGAGATGAGAAACGTTGAAAGAAAGCCCCGCTGCCACCTTTCTTGCGGCACAACGGCAACGTTGAAAGAAAGCCCCGCCGCCACCTTTCTTGAGGCACAACGGGCTTCCGTTGAATTGCTCTGGCGGCGGCTAGCGAGATGAGCGGAAGGAGAGTTGCTCTGGCGGCGGCTAGCAAGAGGAGCCAAAGGAGAGTTGCTCCAGCGGCGAGCGGCGGCGCGGACGTCCGTGGCCTTCCGCGCGAGGGGGCTCACGGGGGCGTTTCAAAAAAAAAACTCCTGAGAGTTGATGGCTCTATGCGTAAGTATATATGCTTTCATGGATGTATGGTACTAGGAAGATTGGCGCGCTATCGCCGCCCCTGTAGAGAAGTGCGCCCGTGCTGCCTCGACTGTGGTGATGTATACTACATATATATAATAATACACATCTTACTTAACTAATACTGACAATATATATTAATTAATCTGGTAGAGGGCAGATTTTTTTTGTTTGTAACAAAGAGCGCATTTCGTGACGAAGGAATGGAGGGTTAAAAATATATGTGGAAGGTGATGCTCTAGGGAGTAGAAATCTGTATTGTGATGATGTATGTGTAACGACCATAGAAACAACCATCAATTTTATAGTATTAAATTAAAAAGTAACACAATAGGCCAAAGCAGCACGATATATATAGCAATTTTGGCAGGAAACATGTGCATCAGCTAAGATAGTTCGGTTCGATTAATAACCAAGTATAAAACGATGAGGCTATGGATAAATGAGAATTAACGGGTAAGTAAATTGGAACGGTTCCGAGCATCTGCATTGCACGAAGGTAGAGGTGGGGGAAAATTGCTGCACATGAACCACATCAAGTTATTACACAAAAATACACTGAACCTATCAACAACCTCTGTCAATAGATCATACAAAGGGCAAACATAGAAATTGATGTATGTACCTGAGACATATTTCAATATACAACCATTTGTCTTTTTGAAAGATACATACACCCTTGTCTTCGTAGTGAAACATGCTAGTCATATCCCTTTTTGTTTACATAAAAATATTACAACAATAGAAAAGCATATGCAGTTCAGGATGGTAATTCATTGCAGTTGCTTGTTCCCCGCAAAGAAAAAGGAAATCCATGATAGCCTTAGCAAAATGCAAAACTTTATAGGTTCTAGAATTTGAATACAAAATATATAAAGTTCTGCAAACTTGTTTGAAATGATCCAGTCCTACTGTAGAATATACCAAAGTTTTGAGTCATAAACAATATGCAAGAAAGTACTAATTGTGGAACAAATGAGCCATGACTAAAGTGTTATTTTAGAAAATGTAAAATACGGGTGAGGGACAAATAGTGCTAACCACGGTAAATGCTTTTTGCATACAACCATTGACCAAACATCGATATAATTAATCAAAGCACATATTAATTGAAAACCTAATTGAGCATGTAGGGAAATTGGTACGCTGGATAATAGAATGAGGAATAATAGTTTGTTGTGTAAGAAGTCAGGGTAATTGTAATCTGAGCAAAAGGGCTAATACTTTTAGCATTTACTACATAATACAGAATGGAGCATAACACATTAGAAGGACATAAGACTGAAAGGTGCTATCTACCTCTATGCCAAGGGATGAATCCTGTAACTTGCAAAATCAGCAATCTTGCAAGAAAGCAATATTTTAGGCATATGTATCAGCAGATAAAATGATCAACAAACGGAGCTTGTTGTTGAGGGAAGTATAAAAGATCAGTATATGAATATATTGCTTAGGCAAGAAAATGAACTTTATGAAATTGCCCGCATGTTAACAGTGTATATGTTATGTGGGGGGAATTAACTCAATCCAATTGCATTTTAGAATAATGAAATCCTATCGGTTGTGTAAGACCTCCCAGGCTACAGCAGGAACAATTACGACTGAAGCAATAGTTCCATGTTTAATTAGACAGTCCTGTATTGCTAAAATGGTGCCCAGCTGAAACTTAGCAAAAAGACATGAGGTGTGCAAGTAAATTTTTGTGCCTGGTCTCCATCTAAATTTTTTAGAGGAAGTGAAATGGGAAAAAGAAGAGGTCAGCAACAATAACCATGATGCTTTGATCCGGTTAGCATAGCAACAGAAGCGGCGTCTGTATCGATTTGTTAATCAGGAACCTCCCGAGAGGCCAATTATTAGTGATGTATGTTCCAGGCATTTTTAGATTAAACTAAGTTTAGACAAATTAAGCTCAATATTTAAACTTGAAGCACTTATGGCAGATAAAAAGATAAGGTTTGCAAAGCTAGTTAGTTAAGCATGTAACACTATCCAGATAGGCTTGCAGAAGGCAACTCATCGGCCTCCAATCACTATTGCTTGAAAGATTGTCTTCGAAGCATATGCTAATTCTTTCAAATGCCTGAGTGTTGCTAGTGTAGTTAGCAAAGAAGGTGCAATCACTGAAATATGGTAGCCAGTATTGGAAGAAAGAGCAATAAACTTATCAGTTTTAACTGGCATTTCACCAAATACCTAAAGTGTAAGACAGTAAGCACTAGCGAGCAGGAAGGACAGCAAAATCACCTGAAGCTGGCAGGGTCGATGGAGTCAAAATCACAGTGTGCTGCTACCGCTTGAGGGCTCGTCAGAGGTTCCATCATGATTTGGCTCATAGCGGACGGCGCTGGTCGCGCTGGTCCTGGCAGAGCGGCCATCATGGCCTGTTGGAACGGGAAGAGGACTGCAGCTGCGGCAGCTTCGCCGTGGCCTCCACCTTTCCTGCGAGCTGCCACTGTCTTCTTCGCGTCCATACAACCGGACGGGTCCCCGAGCGCCGCCACGGGATGCTGGAGTGGAAAGAGTCGCTGCCTTGGATTTGGAGATCGAGGAGGCGGCGTAAGCGGAAAGAGCGACGGGGTATGATTTCGGTAGAGGGGCAGAGGAAGTGACAAAGTGGATGAGGGGATTGCGGTCGTGGAGGTCGGCAGGAGGCGGAGGAGGACGCGGCCGATCCAGATCCATAGAAGAGGAAGGGGACGAACGGATTGCTCGTGCCGCTCGAGCACCGCGACCGGCGCGGCACCCTGGCGCCAGCGCGAGCTCCGCAACCGGCACGCGAGCACGGCGGTCGGGTGAGCAAGGGCGGCCAGCGCCCGAGCACCGTGGCTGGGTGAGCGCGAGAGGCCCGCGCGCGAGCTCCGCGACTGGTCGAGCGGGGGCGGCCGACCCCAGGTCCTCCACGGGCGACGTAGGCGGGCGACCGATGTGGGAGCTCCGTGGCCGGCCCAACGACGAGTGCGAGCTCGGCGGCCAACGCGGCGTCCCGGCGCCCGCACGAACTCCGCCGCCGGCACGTGAGCCCGCCGGCCGAGCGAGCAGGGGCGGCCGGCGCGCGAGTACCGCGACCGGGCGAGCGCGAGTGACACGGGCGCGAGCACGCGTCCGGTCGAGCGCGAGGGGCGAGCGCGAGGGGGGCAGGGGGGCGGCCGACGCAGGCGGGCGGCGTCGCCGTAGAGGCTGCAGGCGCGGGCGCGGGCGGAAGGGGAGGCGTCGGGGCATGCCATTGTTCTCCTCCGCCGCCGCCCACACGTTCACGCCGCTGCCGCCGTGATAAGCCGCCGCGGACGGAGGGGCGGAGGGGAGGGGAGGGGGCGGGGCGACATGGGGGCAGAGGGGAGGGAAGGGGGCGGGGCGGCGGGAGGAGGCGACGGCGGCGGGAAGGAGAGAGAGCGAGGAGGGAGGAAGGGGCAGGGGAGCGGAGGTGGTGGGGCCGCGCGGGGGGCAGAGGGGAGGAGGAGGGGCGGCGTCGGGAGGAGGCGACGGCGGCGGCGGGTGGGAGAGGGGGGAGAGAGAGAGGAGGGATGAGCATGCGGGGATTTTTTTTATACAGTCCGACGACGCGGAGACGACGGGACGGAGGGCACGCGGCTCGCGGGACCCACGTTTTTTTAAACAAATGGGCGTGACTAACAACTGTGATCCTGATCACTGAACGGTTATCTCTAAAATAATTGCATATATCTGCTTGAATACTTTTGATCATCAATTACTACTTGATATAACCTGTGTGATGTAAATTATTATTAAATACTAATGGATGTGTATCAATAAATACACCATGCCATCAAGATACCAGCACGAATTATATATTAATAAATGTTAGCGATCCTATGATGATATGCGGATTTGCGTTACATTGGCATGCTGGCATGCCCTCTGCGTTGCCACATCATCTACGATCTAGATAAGGCTATTCTGTTGTCTCTTCAAAATCACACGGACAAGGACACGGTAGAACGGGACAAAACCAACAGCATGTTGTACAATAATGATGATGAATACTCCAAACCGGGGACGTATTTTTAATTAAATTCGCGTACTTGCTCCGGGTGTGTGGACACAGTCCGTGCTAGCTTCCATGCAGGGATGTTGGGGTCACGAAACTTTTGTTTCTGCCCCATTAAATATAAGAATACTAATTAAAAATATTTAATATAGATTAATTAAAAACTTATTATATCAACAAAGACTAATTAATAATAACATAAATCTAATAAGTCTAATTAATCTATGATTCGATAAGATTATGTAGTTCAAAAAGTCAACTAGCATGAAGCGCTCTTCTTTCCTCGTGGACAGGAAGCGCGCCAGCTGAGTGTGTTGCGTGATTCTACCGTATTTTTTTTACTTGACTGGCCGAACAGTTGACCGGAAGATAACTTCGATTTGCTCGACCAGCAGAAGTGTTAATGATGAGTTAATTAATCTTAAAAAATTCATTTTACGAATTAGCTCACTTTTAATTAGTGTCTTTATATTTGATGCGATATAGACTCAACTTTAATCCTGAAACCAAACACCCTAAATTCAAATCATCCAGAGGTACGGTATGGTCAGTGCGTGGCGTGTCACGCTGCGCTATCGGACTAACTGTAGGCGCTGGGCATCTAATCTTCCAGTTTAAGTGATATACAAGCAGCCGCAGCAGTGCGCGTGGGCCGGGGTGGACTGAAACTTATCAATTAGTTGAATCGTCAGTGGCGCTGGACTTGAGGTGACTCGCTAATTAACAACGACTACCTGTCCTGTCATTAGGTTTGCCATGTAGAACATGCTCATACGCGCAAGCATAGGCATACATACATACACGACACGAGAACAGTTGTAGCAGATTAATTAATGGATCAATGATTGCGTTAGATCAAAAGGGGCACGGAGCAGGAAGGAAGGCAAGCCGTCGCCGGGTACGATTAGCCCGCAGCCACACAGTAACTTGCACCGTCACGCATGCCCCGTCCACGTGGGGCTCTTCCGTGAGTTAGATAAGAGAGCCGGCTTAGGCTCAAAAGCGGCCGACCTCTGCCCGACGTCGTATGCTTCGCGTCTGTGCCTCCGCCTTTCCCGCGCCGCACGACAACCTTCCTCACCCCCTTCCGCCGCCGCCGCCGCCCCGGGCGGCGGCCGCCGTGTCGCCCGCCCACCATCCGCCCCCGCCACGCGTTCCTATCCTTCCTAACCTGTTGCTTCTCCTCCCTGCGCCATCGGCCCCGCCCACCGCATGTCCAGCCCTAGCCGGCCGGCGGCGCTTTTGCGCCACTCGCCTCCGCCGGCCGCCGCACCGTCACCACCGCCGGACCTTCCTCTCTCTTTTTCTATATGTACGGCCATTGAAACTCCACATCCGGTAACCCCAAAAACCTAACCCCGCCGCCGCCGACGGCGGCCGAGCCGCCCCTGCCCGGCTCCCGTCCTCCGCCGCCCGGCTCCCGTCCCTTGGCTCACGGCGCGCGCCGTCCGCCCACGAGGACGAAGAAGACGATCCGACGGCTACGAATATGAAAGTTAGCGAGGGTAAAAAGCTTCTGAAAGCTATATAGGTTTCCCACGTAAACGTCGGCATGCCTGCGCTGCCCGGCCTGGTCTTTGGTCTGTTGGCGCGCTCCTGGGCTGGCTGACTGACCATAACTGCTACCTGGGCCAAGCTAACATGTTCATACTTCAAGTAGGCACGTACTTCACCCATATAAATACACGCAGTAACATTTTACCTGTATAAATATTTGCGAAAAATTAGTCATCTTGATCTCGAAATTGCTGAAGTCATCACAAACGTCTCATTATTGATGGGCAGATCGCCTACCACTAAACTATTAGCATATTTAAATTCTGAAATAAATTTAGGAATTAAGCATCCGCATCTGATGAATCAGAATCTCAAACCCGGTGAACAGGTTTCACCGTAACAAACTTTACCTGCTGAGCTACGACTCAGTTCACAAGTACTACATCCGTTCCAAATTACTATTCGTCGTTGACTTTTTCTCGTAACGTTTGATCATTCGTTTTATTTAAAAAATTATGCAAGTATCATTTCTTTTATTTGTGGCTTACTTTATCATCATATATACTTTAGATATGACTTATTTGTTCGTATGTTTGGAAAAAAAATTGAATAAGACGAATGGTCAAACGTTGAGACAAAAAATTAACAACGAATAGTAATTTGGAACGAATGTAGTACTCCAGTAGATATACATCGAAGAAACAGAAATTTGATCAAATAATATTGAACGGTGTTCGCAGGATTCAACAAAGGTTGTATTAACATTAGGAGGGAGGATAATACATGTCTTGTGGTTTTTTTATGCAACCAATAACCCAAAAATGTTGCTCGAATATTTTTGTCTCGAAAACATGTATAGCTGTTATACGATAACTGTACAGTAGAGTATGGTCGCATACATATACGGTCCATAGAACATATGCATGTCGTTGTGTAAAAGATCACTACGGATCAGTATGTACAGAAATTAAAGGAGTATTACTCTTGTACCTAGTACTGCGCTGCGTGGGGAAGGGACCGTACCATACCACCGGCCCACCACCCACGCCAAGAATGAAGAAACAGCGGGCCGGGCCCACGCAAAGGCGCTGCTGTGTCGTCCGATTTGCGCTACGTACAGATCTGAACAGTCCCCACCCAGACAAGAGATTCGCATCGACATATATACCGGGCATGCATGCATGTTGAGCACGTTAGTGGTACCCTGTGTGATGCTAGCTGTCATGCATGCACCTTGCGTGCAACGCGATATTGCAAAACCACTCCTGCGCAGGGGCTGCATGCGAGGCCGCGATCGACGACCCCATGTGTCTGCAGCAAGCCGGCCAGCAGCACCACCCAGCATGCGTGATACATAACATTGATGCATATATATGGTTGTTGGTTGATCTATATATGCTTGTAATTTTCCTGGTATACATATACACACGTACGTATGCACTGCTTATAATTGCGAAGCGCAAGGGATTTATTCAAACCTGGCTGGCCTGGCTATGTTTTGGGGGACCATGTTGGCATGTTGCACGGATCGACCACCCAATCAGTTAACCGTCAGATCAAGGCAGGTTTTGGTGCCAAATGTACGCTGGACCCAGGGATGTTTCTTCTTCGTCTCGCTGCTGCTGCATCGTGGATGATACATGTCGGAACGTACTTTCAGAAGCTAAGGTCCTACCCAGCTTTGGTCGAGTGATTACTCGTTAGGCCCAAAAATTAGGTGTCATTGGTTTTTTTTTTGCATAATGGAGTGCGTCCCGTTTTCTTCTACCTTGTATAGAGAGTTCAGAGTAAGCAACGGCCAGCAATAATGCGGTGGCCCTTTATTTGAGGACCATTTTATATGTTGTCAGCAGGGGCGGATCTACAGGGTATACCGGGTGAGTCAAGGCATACCCCGTAAAATTCAAACATGGACGGATCTACGTTGTGGCCTGTGGGTGCGGCTGCACCCAGCAAAATTCTAAAACTCAATGAAGACATGAACACATAAGCTCTGAAGTGCCCCCCCACCCCGTGGTGTCCTACTCTAGCTTCGCCCTAGTCAAATGTACAGCCCACGTGAAAACGGGGGGGGGGGCCCAATAGGCAACCGGTGGCAACCATATTGGCTATTGCTCTGGCCGCCTCGCGCTGCACTGCATCTCACGTAATCACGTTACGTCGCTGACGGCTGCTGCGCCGTAGGCGGCGAGTCGTTGGTCATCCGCCGGCGCCCGGCCCTTTTGCCCCCCCCTCGATTCCTCTGTGATTTTTTTGGCTCGCCTTCATGATTCGTTTGCCCATACGTTCAGCACTTCAGCAGAGGGCGGCCCCTTGCAATTGTGGCGCACTGTGCAGTATACGCACCGCAAGACTTATGATTTATTCGGATGATATTCCATATTCACATTTTTTACAACTAAGTGTTTAATTTAAGACTTCGATGTTATTTAGCAACATTTGAAATTATATACTGAAATTATATATGAAAAAAAGTTGATTGAACCGAATTATATAGTAAAAAAAATATTGAGGTATATCCTTTAGTCAATTCCTAGCTACGCCACTGGTTGTCAGCTACTGCCTACATATATCTTCAACAGCACTGCATGTTTTTGGAGAAGATGAACATTTGAGATTTCTTTTTTATTATATGTGCCCGTCTTGCTATCCACGCTAGCTTCGGCAACTGACACAGGTGAAGAAATAGGTGGAAGACAACCCAATAATGGTGATGGTAGGCATAGATGCGATGATGAGATGATGATAACACTACGAGAATAACTCACATCCGTACCTCTCATATGCCTCGGTGCACTCAAGATCCGGTGCTAATGTAACGTTAGCACCGGGTGCGAAATTGGGGCGCCCTCGGGAACCCTTTAGCACCGGGTGGTATTACGACCCGGTGCTAAAGGGTCACCTTTTAGCACCGGGTGGTGTTACGACCCGGTGCTAAAGGCCCTTTAGCACCGGTTCGTAAATACGATCCGGTGCTAATGTAGGTGTCACATGCTACTTCAAAAGGAGCGCATCTTTAATCCTATTACATGTGCTGCGTAGGTGAGATGGTTAGGTGGGTGCGCGCGAGCCAAGAGGTCTCGAGTTCGAATCCCGCAACACGCAAATATGTAAATATTTTTGGCTAGTGCCCCCACCTTTAGCGCCGGTTATTTGACCCGGTGCTAAAGGGCAAACCCGGTGAAGTAGAACGGGGATGTTGCCACCAATAGTTTGTGGGGCACGTACACATGCATGCATGTTCGTGAAGCACCATATATACATGCATGATAGCTATAAATCCAGTGGTAGCTGCTGTAGACAAGGAAGGAGGAGGGTGGCGAAAATGAGGTCTTTGTGAAATTAGATGCCAAAGATAAGGAAGCTCACTTAAGAGCTTGGATGGCGATCGGCGACCATGATAGCAAGAGAAGGCAACAAAGTGATCTTGTTGGCAGTTGTGCAAAATTGGGAGGAAGAAATGCTTGGTGCTAACGGGATGATTTATTGGTAGGATTAGTTCGGAGAGGAAGAATGTTGGCTTAAATTTCTCAGGAAACAATAGTTGCTCGACCAGCATCTCTAGTTTTGCATAAACATTTCTTTTACTAGTATAGTGTACGTGCAGCACGTACATATTTCAAAAAACCGTACTAAATAAAAAAGATAGCATCTGCCACAATAATTTTCATCCACTTCAAGCTTTAATAAATTAAACAATTTATATAAATTTTGATATATTATTGAAATAAAACAACCCTAAAATTATTAATTTGGCACCATACAAAAATGGTGAGAAAATTAACATAACTTTTTCCATCCAAATTTGATATGTATTATGAGTTGAGTTTCCAAATATTGAAAATCAAGTTACTGCCCTTGTTTAATAATATTAAAATAAAAGGTTTTCCCACACTATTCCAATTGAAACAAAACCAATCTGATTTGTCCCCTAAGCATGATTTCCACATGATGTGTCATATGTGCCTTTGCTTGATCATGTCAAATTGATTTTGACTCCATGCAATCCATCTTACGTGGAGAGAAGGTGCGTAGGAATATGCCGAACAATTCGGGTCAAATCCTGAAGAAAGCTCAAAAGCTTTGTTTGATGAGCCTACATAGTATTAGGTAGTTGGTCAGCCGATGATGCTTAGCTGGCCCAAACTCCCCGGAGGGGCAGCAGTGGGGAATCTTGAACAATGAGCAAAAACTGATCAGCAATATCGCGTGAGTGAAGAAAGGCAATGCTGTTTGTAAAGCTCTTTTGTCGAGTGCACGATCGAGGAAGAAGCCCCGACTAACTCCATGCCGGCGGCTGCGGGTAAGATGCGGGGGGGGGGGGGGGGGGGGGTGTTGCAAGTATTCTTCAGAATGACTGGCCGTAAAGGACACGTAGGAGGTAAGTCGGGTTGAAAGTGAAAGTCGCCAAAAAGTGGTAGAATGCTCTCGAAACCAATTCACTTGAGTGAGACAGAGGAGATGAATTTCATGTGTAGAGGTGAAATCCTGATGAGGACATCACCACGTTGCACGTACACGAGCCTGACTCGTCTCCAAGTTACAAGTCGTCGCCATGTCGGACATCATCTTCGGCTCAGTTTCAACCGACATGTCTGTGCTTCAACTGTAATTTCTCCTTCATACGACGTCCAAACAAGGCATTTTTGGATGCATTAGAATCGTGACGACGAGACGCTTCTTTTGGTTCTGGTCCTAGCTCCATAAGATTCGTGGATCATACTGTGTGACCACGAAAAGGTGTTGTGTCACCTGTTTTGGGCCTTTTCAGGCTTTGTATCGTGTCGGGCCTCTCGGCCCATGTTGTGGACGCCCCCCTGGCGCGCCCTCAACCCTAGCTCAACCCTAAACTATTAAATTCAGTAGCCACCGTCGTTTAGACTCATGTTTTGCTTAGATTAATCTGTCGAGAACAGTTTCGCCGTTATCGGTTTGTAGAACCCCAACTTTTGATCTTAATCATAAATCTGCAGAGTCACTTCATATTGAGGGCTACTTCTTTTGAGTTCTTGCTTGTGTTCTTCGTTTCGCAGGCAAGGATTAACCTTCTTTGCGAGGTCAATCGGGTTGTGACACGGTTGATAACCAGAAGAGTCGTTGTGCTAAGATTGCAGGATTCGAGTTGCTGACTAGAAGCCGAATCGGTGTGTTGCGTTCCGCCCCAAACGAGTTATCCATCGCCTGACGAAAGATCGGGAACCCTAGTCCCCATCAAATCCATTGATCTACGAAGGAATGCTTAGACTATTCTCCTTGATTTATTTCAGGATTAGCCAGTGCTATTCTTTTCGTGGTAGGCGATGTGTCCGTCGAAATAGCGGGGCGTCTGTAGTGACTCCGTCAATCTCGTCATTTGTCAATGTGGCCAGTCTCTTACAGGTGTTAATAAGGACAGAGTTTGTGTGTGTGAGCACCTACATGATCTTTCAAAAGAATTACAAATTGAGAAAATGACACATTTGGCATTCACTACTTAGGTTAATCTAGTTTCCAAACATACTAGATCATTACTATTAAGAATTCATGTGCTTATTAGCATTATTCTCTACGGAGATTCTCGTAATCTTGATATTATTACTATCGAGGATGTTTCCTTCCCTTTTGAACATGGACCAGCTTTGGCGGAAACGACGGGACATAGAAAACCCGCGCAATTAGGGGTGGTAAATGCCCTAAATTTTATACTAAAAATTTGAAGGACCAGACTCAATTAAGACCGGATCAAAATATTACTAGTTTTTAAGCTAAAATTAATTAGGACCAAGTTGAATTGGGAAGAAGAAAAAAAAGGGGTTACAACCTCTACGCGCCCATGAGCCCCCAAGCGGTAATAGACAGGAGGCCAAGCTCTCTCGCTGCAGGTGCATGGTCGCAACCTGCCGTGACCGATGGAAGGGTCTGGCCAAAGTGGACCCAAAGGGGGCAGCCAGCGGGAACCCGCTCCTCAACTCCTCCGCCAGCTGACGTGGAGTGCATGCAGACCACCAATTGCCATGTAATGCGTCTGTTCAAAAGTCAAATCAAGGAGGGAGCAGAGCACCAAGAGAAACAAAACAGCTGCAAATGCCAAATGCACCCTTAACGGGAGGGAAAGCAGGAGGCAGGCAGGATCGAGTTCGAAATGCCAGAGCGGTCAGGTGGGGTCCGGGACGAGATGACGCCGCGCCAAGCCGCCAGCCGTCCAGCTCCACCCACGCGCTCGCCCCGCCGGATGGGCCCGGCATAAAGTGGGCCTCCCTCCCCGACCTGCCTGTCTGCTGGGGCCCGCCGCTTTTGATGGGCTGCCCACGGACACAGCGGCGCGCGACATGGACCGTGGGCCATGAGCGGGCCTGCTGCTCACGGTCACGGCCGACGAGAAGGGATGGCTACCTGGCTAGTACGTGTTTGCTGCGAGGAGCACAAAGACTTTTCTTCTCCGGCAAAGCACGAAACGGTCTGCGTTTAGTTCTCAAAATTTCATCCAAAATTTAAATAGTCTCGTCACATCATATCAAATCTCTCTCCTCATACATGAAGCATTAGATGTAGATAAATAAAAAAACTAATTACATAGTTTTGATGTACACTACGAGACGAATCTTTTAAGCTTAATTAGCTTATAATATGACAACAATTAGTACAAACAAACGAAAAGTGCTACAATACGTTACAATGATCGATGATTTTTCGACTTTTTAGATCTAAACACAGCCACGCGAGGGCGGGCGGCTCATTCCGGTGGAAAACGAGCAACGGTCTCCTGCAGCGTGGAAAGGAAAAAATTGAGTAGGCGCACATAGTACTCTACGATGCTGTCATCCCAAAAACTGTATGCAGCTGTAACATTGAGCGAAACAAATGGATGTGTTTAGTTTCCGTGAAAAGCTGACGAAAAAGTCGCATCGGATATTGTAGCGTGTTGTAGCACTTTTTGTTTGTTTGTGGTAAACATTGTCCTACCATGACCTAACTAGGCTCAAAAGATTCATCTCGTCGTGTACATCAAAACTATACAATTAATTTTTTTATTTACCCACGTTTAGTATTCCATGTACGAGGAGAGTGATTTGATGTGATAGGTAAATAGTGAAGTTTGGAGAAAGAAATTTTACAACTAAACACACCAAGTAAAGCCAGGAACGGGTTTTTAACGATGTCGCCGATCCAGCTAGAGAGTCTAGAGTATCAGTGTTCGTCTTTGGGACATTTTAGTTCCGAATTTTGACATGTTAAAGTTATTATTTTATCATTAATGCGTTACTGTAACATTTTTATTTGTATTTGTGAATAATTGTCTAAATATTGATTTTCGTCTCGCAAAGTACAACAAAACCGTGTAATTAGTTTTTGATTTCATCTACATTTAGTACTCTATGTATGTGCTGATATTTTAATGTTACGGAAATCTTTTTTTACGTAGTGAAATTTGGAGCCAAATTTGGAAAACTAACAAGCCCTTGTTTAGTTCCCAAATTTCACCCCAAATTCCACTATGCAAAAAGAAGATTTCCATCGCATCAAAATGTCGGCACATGCATGGAGTACTAAATGTAGATAAAATCAAAAACTAATTGCACAGTTTTGTTGTACTTTACGAGACAAACATTTTGAGCCTAATTAATCAATGTTTGGATAATTATTCATAAATACAAACGAAATACTATATTACTGCATTTATGGTAAAGTGTCAACTTTGGATGTCCGAAACTAAACAAGCCAAGGCCTATGGCCTTGTTTAGATCCCAATTTTGGGAGTCCAAAGTTTGGACTTTTCAATCATTACGTCACTGTAGCATTTCATTTGTTTTGTGAAAAATTATCCAAACATTGATTAATTAGGCTAAAAATGTTTGTCTCGTAAAGTACAACAAAACCGTATAATTAGTTTTTAATTTCATCTACATTTAGCACTTCATGCATGTGCCAACATTTTGATGTGATGAGAATTTTTTTTCATAGTGGAATTTGGGGGTAAATTTTGGGAACTCAGACGTCTTTTTTTGCATAGTAGAATTTGGGGTAAAATTTAGAAACCATGCATATAGTACTAAATGTAAATGAAATTAAAAACTAATTGCACAGTTTTGTTGTACTCGACGAGACGAACATTTTGAGCCTAATTAATCAATTTTTGGATAATTTTTCATAAATACAAATGAAATGTTATAGTGCCAGTATTTATAAAAAAGTGACATCTTTCTCTTAATTCTTCGCCCCTTAATTTGCAAACAAGGCCTTGGTGGGCGCCCGTGTCCTTTTATTTGTCTGCTCTGCCTGCTGCCACTGCTGCTCTGCTTGCTCGCTAGGCTGCTAGCTGCCCCCAGCTAGCCTCCCTCCCTGTCCCGGCGCATGGCCACCCTGCCCTGCCGATTTGCTACATGCCGTCTGCTCCGGCGGTGACGCGAGCGAGAGAAACCGAGCACCACCGGGCGCCGGCATTCAGCATTCTCCTCGTGCGCGGCGGCCACCGACAGCTACACGCACGCGGCGCCACCCCACCCTGCAGGCCTGCACGCACGGCTACAACCACAACCCGGCGGCCGGGTCTCCCCGTAGTCCTGCGGCGTGTGTGTGAGCTGCCGCCGTCGCCACGTGGCTGCTGACTCAAAGGAACCCTCGCGTCCCTTTCCCGCATCCTTCCATCGGGCTCTCTCCGTCTCAAAAGTTGGGTATCCCCTCTAGCCTCGATCTGGGCCCCTCTCGTGCCGTACTGTGACTTTTGACTCGTAACCAACTACCTACCGGTCCTGCCGCTACTGCTAGCGGTCAGCGGAGGAGCATTCCCGTGTCGACGCACGTCTCTCGTTAAAGCGAGGCAAGGGGGAGGTCATTGGAATTGGACGGTGCACGTCGGTCTGGCACGGTAAGTTGTCGCGAAAATGCCAGAGGAAAACGAAGGGCTCTTCCTTCCTCTCGCTTTCCATCTCTACTATATACTATCGTCTCCAACAGAGCAGCACCACGTTTACAGACGGCGGCAAATACGTCGCCAGTGCTTGGAGAGCCGAGACCAGACGGAGAGGCCGTTTGCCAAGCAGGATCAGGTGGGGTCGCGGAGAAGATCGCGCGGCGTCAGCTGTGCTGCCACGCGCTCGCACCGTGGGAGCCCGGGAGGGACGAGCCCGCCCGCCGCGCGGGCCCCGGATAAAGTGGGTCTCGCCTTTGATGATGGGCTCGCCGCTGGAGGACACGGAGGCGCACGGAGCTGCGCCACGGCGGCATGCCGACATGGGCGGTCAGCGACCGGCCCGGTGCCCGCCCGGCCGCTCCATGCGATATGCTCAACCGCGTCAGTGGTGCGGAGTGCTGACGTAGGAGCATGTTTTCAGCGGCCATGCCAACTTCATGGCGTAGTAATTCTCGGTTCCAGATCCGGACGTTCTCAATTTTGACATATTAAAATTAATATTTTATCATTAATATATACTATAGTATTTCATCTGTATTTGTAATTAATTGTTTAAACATTAATTAATGAGGTTCAAAATATTCGTATCGTAAAGTACAGTAAAATTGTACGATTAGTTTTTGATTTCATCTATATTTAGTACTCTATGTATGTATGTGCCAACATTTTGATGTCATGAAAATCTTATTTTTATATAGTAGAATTTAGAGATAAAGCTGAGAAATGCGGAGCTGTCCTGGTACTAGAGATTTTACTAGAGACACAAGTCGCGCGTACAGGTTTCCAGGCTCGAAACAAAGTCACGCGAAACGTATGATACCTGTTGCTGTCCTCGGTGAAATGGAAACCTCATTTGACCACAACCATATGGAACCCAAGCCCTTGTTTAGATGTAAAATTTGCACCTTAAATTTAACCTCTTATAGTGCGTGCGTCACTGTAGCATTTCGTTTGTATTTATAAAAAATTATCTAAAAATTGATTAATTAGGCTCAAAATGTTCGTCTCGTAGAGTACAACAAAACTGTGCAATTAGTTTTTGATTTCATCTATATTTAGTACTCCATGCATGTGCCGACATTTTGATGCGATGGAAATTTTTTTTTTGCATAGTGAACTTTGGGAGTGGAATTTGTGATCTAAACAAGGCCCAAGTGTTTTGGTAGCACTCGTCACTCTTGGGAATATATACATCGGATTGAAAAAAATTACGTAAAGAACAAATGCCCTTTTTTCTTTAATAGTATAGATGTGAAAGAAAGGGTATTGTGTTTACCAAAATAAAGTTGTTGGGCCATAGTGTTCCTCCTATATACATGCATAGGTCATCTCAAATACAATGTCTCATGAATGAATTGCCGGAATGAAATGCTTATTATCGAATCGAAAACTCATCAAGATATTCGGGGGCGGACCCAGCCAACACGTTGGGGGGGGGGGGGGCTTTTCTTCCCCCCTTCCCCCATCTCCTTCCTCTCTTCTCCGGTCAAATTTTCCTCCCCCCTTCCCCCATCTCCTTCCTCTCTTTTCTTCTTCTCCGGTCAATTTTTCTTTCCCTTACTGCGCATTGTTCTAATGGAGGTTCCAGCTAGGAGGGGGGCTACAGCCCACCCAGCCCCCCTCCTGGATCCGCCACTGCAGATATTGAGAAAGGCGCGCCGCGTGCATTATGAAATGTAAAAAAAGAAGAAGAATTCTTACCTTTACCCTTTCTCCTTTTGCGAGAAAGGCGGATCTCTCGCAGTCTCGTGCACTCGGAACATATCTCTTAGCAAAATGGAAAGTCTTTCTCGTCAAAGCCACATAGCACATGGAATTTGTGGCGCTTTAATATGTGCACTTATACACAAGATATCCTTTTTATTCTCTTCTCTTTTAGGATATATATGTATATTTATATACAGTAGGCAATATATCTTTTTCGTTTCTTCTCTTCTTTTTAGGATATACTCCGTATATTAAGTGTTGGTTTCACTCTCTCAAAAAATAGTGTCAACTATATTGTTACTTCCAAGATTCATAGAGTAGTCTCAAAATATATAATACCAAAGATAAATAAAAACGATTGATTTATAAAATAAAGTGTAGACCCAAATAATAAAAGAGAGAAAAACGAGTACACAAATGAAGTAAACCAAAACAAAGGAAATGAAACTTAAAGTAATGGGGTGTTTGTATTCCACTCCTAAAATTCAAAAGTACTAAATTAGGACTAAAAAGCTCTAAAGATCCAAACACCTAGGACTAAAAAGGGACTAAAGGGTATCCTTTCCACCCTGCATCTTCCCTAAAAGTGGTTTTTTTCCGCGCCCTGTGACCCCTGCCCCGAGCCGCTCCTCTCTGTCCCGCGCCGCTCCTATGCCCCGTTGCCACCCGCTCCCCTCTCGCAGCCCCGCCGTCGCTCCCGCGCTCCGCCGCCACCGCAACCCTTCTGCTCCGCCGCCGCCGTAACCTCACGCTCCCCTGCCACCGCCTTCCCGCAGCCCCGCCGCTGCTGCCCTTCCGCTGTCCCGCCGCCGGGGGCAGCACCACGAGCGAGAGGATCCCGTACGGGCGCAGGCGCGTGCGCGTGCGGCGGGAGAGGACGGACTGAGCGATGGCGGCGAGGCGCGTGGCCGGGGAGAGCGCAGTGGTGGAGGAGAGAAAGAACTCACGGGAGAGAGGGATTGGTGTGGAAGGGTAAAAACGTATTTGTACACATCATTAAAGCATCTTTAATCTCTTTTAATCCTAGAATCCAAATAGAGGTACTTAAACTTTACCTTCATTTTAGTTCTTTTATTTTAGTCCCAAGGATACCCTAAGTATAACACAAATGGTCCAGCGTCCGTGGAATCTTGAAAATGACTCCAAGCTAGAGTCTAGAGCAATATTCTCCACTCACTCGTGTTTGATTATGACGTGCTCACAATCAGCCTCCACCACCTTTCCTTCAAACAAAACAAATCGACATCATTCTGTCCAACGTGAATGCCTGTTTGGTAGAGCTCAGTCTGATTCTGATTCTCTATGGGAGCTGATTCTCTGAGAGAAGCGATTCTGTGGCTGAAAGTGATTCTCTTTAATTCCCTAGCGTAAAATATCAAAATCAGGATGGAGAATCACTTCACAGAATCAGGAGAAGCTACTTTTTTCAGCTCCCGGCCCCTTAGTTCATTTCGGAGAATCACTTCTCAGAATCAGCAGAGAATCACTTCTCGCTGGAAAACTGTTTGGCAGAGCTCCTCCCGATTCTCTTTAATTCCCTAGCGTAAAATATCAAAATCAGGATGGAGAATCACAGAGAAGCTACTTTTTTCAGCTCCCAGCCCCTTAGTTTATTTTAGAGAATCACTTCTCAGAATCAGCAGAGAATCACTTCTCGCTGAAAAACTGCTTGACAGAGCTCCTCCCGATTCAACAGAGAATCATCTCTGGGAGCTCTGTCAAAAAAGGGCCTAACATTTGTGCTCGTCTAAGAGACTCAAACCCGACAATAATGTTCAACCTCAACTCCTCTCAGAAACAAAATATACAAATGCCGTGAATAAAAAACCAAAATAATATAAGCGATTAAGCACCAATATATATATAATAACACTGCAATCTATCGGTATATCTGATATAAACTTGTCCAGCGGTGCAGCACACGTCGGCCCAAACCCGGTGGCCCCCGCTGTTCGAAAGCAAATCAATCACGGGGCTAAACGTGCCCGGCGCGGGCCCCACAACGGCATAAACCCGCCGCTTAGCCTCAGAAACATAAAAGCTTCCTTCCCCTACAACCCACCACCACCCATCCGAGATCCGGTGCAGTGGCTATAGCCACTGCAAGATAAGCACTGCACGCTACAGTGACCGTCCATTTCACAGATGAACGAACCAGATCAAGTGCTACAGGATTAAACAGTGATGTATAGTACTTTTGGAAACAGTGATGCACAGTGTTGCTACAGTGATCAATAGGTGATTCCCTCACAGTTGCCGACTGCTTATCTTGCAGTGTCTATGGCCACTGCACCGGAACTCGGTCCCCGCCTCCGCCCCCCTTCCCCTTCTCTTCTTCTCCCCTCCCTCCCTCCCTCCCTCTCCTCCTCCACCACCGCTTCATCCCCTCCACCTCTTCCGCTTCCCCCGAGGTGGCCGCTGCTCCCATGCCCGCCGGCGCCCGGCCCGACAAGCCCGAGCCCGACCGTGACCGCGAGGCCTAGCAGTGCTGTATTTGGCTCGCCGGCGAGGGAAGCGATGGCGAAGCCGACCCCGGTGGCCTCGGCGGAGGAGGCGGCGGCGCTGCGGCGCCGTCTGAGGAGGCTCGTGGCCGCAGTGGCGACCGGGAGCGCCGACGCGGACGCCTTCGACGAGGCGGCGGAGGCGCTGGCCAAGCTCAGGGACGTCGAGCTGGGCCCTCGCAAGGACCGCAGCGCTGCCGGCGGCGGCGTGAACAAGGGCGGCACGGAGGCCTCCGCGGTGCCGGAGCAGTTCCTGTGCCCCATCTCCTCGGAGATCATGAGGGATCCCGTCGTCCTCGCCTCCGGTCAGGTAACTTGCTATCTCGCCTTCCCGCGGCTCGGGGTTGGGTTGGATTAGATTGGACGGCCGTTACTTGTCAAAATCGTGTTCGTTGTCTCCTATTCGAGGGGTTTCACAGGGTTCAATCGTCGCTACTCAACCCGTGGTAACTGCGATGGGGAAGCCAGCAAAGAGCGTTTATAGCCTTGATACGATTTTTCAAAGAAAAACAATGAATCATGATTTTGGATTTTTTCTCTCTCCAAGTAATGAGTGGATGGATTTCGAATTACATTGTAGCGCTAATGGTTGTTTCTTAATTCATCCTCCCCGCTTAACTCCTGTCGATTGCTCCTCCCCTGTCCTCATCCTTCTCGGTGACGCTGCGACGTCTGAACCTCCAAACACAGCTAAAACTGATTCATGGTGCGCCAGAAGCTTCTGATGATACCGCCACCTGTCCCTTTCCTGGCTCCGATAGTTTTGTTCCTACCATTTATTTCTTTCCGGACTTCAATTTTTCCCCTCCGCTACATTTTGCTCGTGATTCCCCGCTCTTCCGTGATGTGATTGCGGTTGCTGAGTAGGGGTTTTCAAAAATTTCCATCGGCTAGAATCTTTTTTGGACTGTTGCGTTTGTTACAGTCAGATTTTTCTTTTTTGTCGTTTGATTATTCTGAGAAGGCTCTCTTTCGGTGCACCTGTTCCTTTTGTCGTTCGATTAACTCGTGGACATGCTTCAGGTATGGGCTAAAATAGACCATTTTTACTGAGCGGCAGATTATTCTATTTTTTCTGCGTGGAACTTAATTTATCAACCTCTTGTTAAATCACGATTACCGATTGAATACAATGCTTCATTCCCGTTTCTTTTTTGTCATTGTACCATCCTGTTGTGCTTTCTCCATGGCAAGTGCACAGAAATGAACCCACATGGTGTTTCATCCTCTTTTCTACGCAACCGCGTGCCCTTCTGCTCCATTTCCAGAGAGGACGTTGCCTACTGCAAGACACCTGGTTTTCATGGCCTGGATTTGGAGTCAGGAGGATTTATTATTCCTATAGCCAAAATTAGTTTCAGATGGGTGCAATCATTCTGACCTTCTGACTCCCCCATGCTAGGACACGGCATGTGACTCCAGTTATTGCCATGTTCACTTGCCGTTCCTCTGCTCTTCTTTGCGTGGCAGATCATAAGTTTTTATGGTGAGGGATTTTGTTTGCATCGTTCTGTCGTTGTGATGCGAGTACCGTGACAATTGAATGGACCCATCCAACTATTTTTGGTCAGCTATTGATGCTGGGGTACTTGTCCTTGTTTGCTGAGACTTCCATGCCCAGCAAAAACTTTGTACCTTGCTTGATTTCTTTCTGGTTGTTCTTAGTTCTTGTTTTAATTGGTTCGTTCCTTCCGGAGTTGTTCTTGGTTCTTGTTTTCATTGCTTCAAACACTCAAGTGAAAGTTACATTTTGTGAGTTTAAACCATAAAAGTTGTGGTAGCTGTATGGATATGTTGAATTCACAAAGAAACTATGCTTTTACACAATGGGTAAATTATGTTGATGTTCTCATAATGCATTGAAGAGTGTAACAGGGCTGCTCTTTACCCAAGTTACTTCTAAGATTGAGTTCTGATTTTAATAGTAAGGTTTTAACACTGCAACAAACGCATGTCCCTTTCATGATGTGCTGTATCCCATACTAACTCTGCTATATTGACTTAGGCCTCTACTACCTTTTGTCGGTATGTCATACTCAGAATTTATTCCTTAGTGATGAAATGTGTGCATATTAAGTTTTTCTTACAATTGCTTTATAAATGACGTGGCAGATCTTAATCAAATCCCTAATTAGCCCCCAACCTCCCAGTTTCTATCAAATAAATATGGAGACTTTTGTTTGCAACATTTTTGCAAGAAAAAGCTAGTATGCTAATGCTCCTAAGGAACTAGGTCAATTTAGACTATTAACAAAATTCTTGGCCATTAGGCAGTGTGCGTTAATGATCGATGTTATTTGACTTTTTTTTTCTTTACTTTGTGTGCTCCCGATTTTGACATTATGTATTGATGCATTCGTATCCATCTTTGGCATTACATATTTTCATGATGCAAGCTTTAGATAACTCTTCTACATCTTGTGCAGACTTATGATCGCCGTTTCATTCAAGAATGGTTAAGTTCTGGAAACCGAACATGTCCACAGACTCAGCAAGTCATTTCAAATACAATTCTCATCCCCAACCACCTTGTGAGAAGCATGATCTCGCAGTGGTGCACAGATAATGGGATCACACTGCCGCTGGCTGAGAACCAAGAAGATGTTCTGGTTACGAACAATGAGCGGAAGACATTTACTAAAATATTTGAGAGGATTGCATCATCATCAAACCTATCTGACCAGAGGGAAGCTATTAAAGATCTCAGGTTGCTGACTAAGTGCAACAGTTCACTAAGAGCAGCCATTGGAGAGAAACCGGATTCAATCTCACAGATGATTTCCACTGTATCCAACCCAGAGCTAGAAAACAATGCAGAAGTTCTGGAGGATATGGTGACAACTATTCTTAATCTTTCAATTCATGAGAGCAACAAGAAGATCATTGGAGATGACCCATTGGCAATCCCGTTCCTCACAAGAGCCCTACAATCAGGAACCATGGAGGCCCGCAGCAATGCCGCAGCTGCCATCTTCAGTTTATCTGCTCTTAACAGCAACAAGGCGAAGATTGGTGAATTAGGTGCGATGAGGCCTCTGGTGGATCTCCTTGAACATGGAAGCATGGTAGCGAAGAAAGATGCTGCTTCAGCCATCTTCAACCTCTGCATGCTGCACGAAAACAAATCAAGAGCCACCAAGAGTGGGGTGATCGATGTGACTCTGAAAGCCATCGCTGATTACTCTCTTGTGGACGAGTCCTTGGCTATCCTAGCGCTGCTGTCTGGCGACCATGAGACAGTGGAGGAGATTGGCGAGACTGGCGGTGTGGCCTCCATGCTCCACGTCATAAAGGAGGACCAGTGCAAGCGCAACAAGGAGAACGCGGTGGCGGTGCTCTTTGCGGTCTGCATGTATGACCGCACCAAGCTGCGGGAGGTTTCGGAGGATGAGAACTTGAATGGATCCCTGGCTTGGCTTGCGCAGAATGGTACTTCAAGGGCACGGCGGAAGGCTGCTGGGATCCTCGACAAAATGAAGAGAGCAGTGCACCACACGCACTACTCCTGCTAGTGCCCCTCCCGCCCGCCATGGCTGTGTAGTTATGGGAATAACGGGGGTGCTGGTTGCTTCGCTGTATATATAAATTTGGCTGCACATATAGCTACTCTTGGTCTTTGGTTTGGTACATATGAGGTTACAGTTTCGGTCTTGTAGAGTAATTGCCGGTTTTCCTCTGAAAGCGTTAATGTTCATCTCATCATCTGAAATTTGCACCTCACATGTATCCGCAGGTCTGATCTTCGAGCAAATCTGGTGCCACGCGTGCAATTTTGGTCACAGAAGCTGTGTATTGTTTGATCACGATTTGTGATAGCCTTTTCTGTTGACGTGAGTCAACATTCTACGTGACAGACGGGTCGTTGAGACGTATGGTTCACGCGTTGTCGAATCAGATACCTAATCTTCTGATTTGTAAATGTTGGAAGTCCCTTTCAGGTCTGCCGGCGAACCTTTTTCGGCTGTCATGAGCCATCTGGGCTTTGGCAGAAGATGTTTGAGGTCCAGTCGCACGTTACTCCGTACATTCCACTAATTTTTGTATTGGCCGTGGTTCTTTTGTTTTCTAAAATTTTTTTCTCTAAAAAATTTTACATGAAGTATTAAAAAGTCTATTTATAAAACCTTTTTAAGGATGAGTGTAACTTTACGTGATGAATCTAATAAGTCTAATTAATCTATGATTTACTACAGTAATGCTACATTAACCGTCCTTTAATCATACGGTCAAAGGTTTCGTTAGATATGTCTCGTGAATTAATCTAGGTTATGAAAGGTCTCGCTAAATATGTCTTGTGAATTAATCTGAGGTTAATTTGAGATTATGAAAGGTTTCGTTAAATATGTCCTGTGAATTAATCTGAGGTTATGTATGTAGTTTTGTAAATTAATTTTATTTAATACCGTGTGAAATCTTTTTCACAAAACACGGCCATCGCTGTTGCTCGGCTGGACGCCACGCCATGGCAAAGCGGTTTCGGAATTCTTTTGCTGTTCCTTCGCCTTGCCTGCTAGTTCATGTGTTGTATCAGGCCATGCGATCGATAACAGCATTGACGTACTGTCGTGTCGACATGCCGTGCTACCTCGCTCCTGAATAGATGAAATCGTTCGCCTATCAACACAGGGGTAATTTTCTTTTACTAATAAATTTGTACGTGCGTTACTACGGATAAGAAGACTTCGTTAACGAAGACGTATGGCAACCACAAACACCGCTGATTCTGCATCGGATGGGAAGCACGGCAAAGGAGATATTCTCAGTAGACACTACTACATCCGGGAATAATGGTGGGTCGACTACGGAGATGCAAGTGATGTGAGATGACGAAGGGGTGCATGCGGCGGTACAGATGAGGTATTGTGGGTAGATAAATGCTCATGGATTGGTATGGGTGAATGGGACTTCGTGAGTGAAGGTGCGCATGAGTTATGAACATCTCCCCCGATTCCACATCCAATGAGGAGGCAAGACAAATGAGAAATCCTCAGTATACGTTGTGCCTGGAAACGTTTGCGGGGATGCGAGCGACGTGAGAAGACGAAGGGTTCGTGCGGCGACGCGGGATGATGAGAGGAGATGAGGCACCACTTGTAGATTGACGCACGTGCATTGCTATGGATAAATGGGACTTCTGAGTGAAAACGTATAAGAGTCATGAACGCTGCTACGACAAAAGGAGATATCCCTGGTAGACGTCATGCCCTGAAACAACGGCGGGACGATGACGGGGATGCGAGCGACGTGAGAAGACGAAGGATTACGTGTAATGATGCGGGACAACGAGAGTAGACGAGGTATTGTGTGTTGGTAGATGATATACATCTAAAGTTTTTTCTAAAAATAAACAACTAAAGTTTGATGGGTTGATTTCTATAAATATTATGTTTTTTTGTAAAATTAGAATGTGCGCTAAATCAATTCTTGTTTGGCAAAGTTTGCTACAGGACTTGCAAAGTGGAGCACGTTTGGTGAGACACACCATTGACCACATTATATGCTGTTAGACACCGTATTATTGTGCAATTTTACTGAAACACACCGTAACCAATAAAATATTATTTTTCAGTCAAGTAGGAGAGAAAAGTGATGAAACGTCGATTTTGCCCTAGCTCCATTGGTCAGATTCTTCCCCTTCCCCGCTGGTTGTGACTTGGCAACTCTAACCCCACGCCTGTCACAAAGCATTGTGTTTGAAGAGAAGGGGAGAAGAGAAGGAGAAAAATCTAACCAGTGGGGTCAGGAGCAAAATCAATATTTCATCATGTTTCTCTCTTCTACTTGGTTGGAAAAACTTATTTTATTGACTGTGGTGTGTTCTAGCAAAATTACATAAAAATACATTGTCTAACGACATATAACGTGGTCAACTGTGTGTCTTAGTAAACATGCTCAACTTTATATGTTCGGCAAATTTTGCCTTGTTGTTTTGGTATTAGATAGAGAATGAGTTGAGATTTGTCTTTTGGACCTCGTCGTAACTGAGCCCAAATTCAGATCTTCCCATTGGAATGTGTTGGCCGTTTGAAACGTGTGTCACTTAGGGTCATTTCGGCCTAGCTACTTATTAGGCTTGCTTGGACATTTTTAAAGTAAGTATTGTGGAAGGCTGTAAGAAGGCTAAATGATGAGTGGAGGAGAGAGAAGATGAGAGAGGGGAGGTGGGCTGCAAGTTTACAATCAGCTTGGTATAAGAACCAATAAACTTTGTGAGAGAGACAAATGTGCCATATATTAATGATGAAGAGCTGAATCACTATACTATTAGGCTGAGAGATGTGCTGTAAGGATGCTTCCAGCTGCTGGCTAAATCATTAACCTTGCTCTTATGGGCCCAATTATCTTGGTACACGTTTGTCGTAGCCTGGCCCAACGCATGTATATCATCATCACCTATGTTAATCAGTTTGGAAACCTGATTTCATTACTAACAAAATTTCATCACACAATCTCACAAAAGCCATACAGATAATCAATTTTGAAAGGAATATCCACATAAACGGATGCTAAAAGTGACGAACACTATGCGTAGATGCGTATGTGTGTATATCTGGGTGGCGTGAGTGTGGTAAATGTTGAATATGTGTCTTAAAATAAACTGTATCGAATTACTAAAAAAATAATGTATTAAGAAATTTATTTTTAACAAACATCCTGGGATAGCCAGCAATCATGAAATCTGTATGTAGTTTAAGTATTAACATTGAGTGGTGTCATGTAGCAAATTTAGTCGAATAAAAAAGAGGGGTTTTAAGTAGGAAATCTAGATTTTTATAAATTTATCATACTCTCAATGAATATAAATTTAGTAGGAAACAATGAGGTACAATGTTATCCAATATAAAAGCGGACGTGTCTAGATTTTTCTATATTGATAAACTAGACGGATGTAAAACTATAAAATCAAGTATGAAATTATTTTTTTCGAAACAATAGCAAATATATAGACACTCACATATACGAAACTAAATATGATACTACCTCTGGACGTTAATATATGACGTTGGGATAGATAAATTTTATGTTTTTTCTAAAATTAGATACGGTGTGATAATATGAAAAATGTATTGGACGGTATTAGAATTTCAGTTTTCACCCCCTAGCTAGCGAACAGCAGCTTTTTAACTCATTTCCTCCGGACAGAGACTTTGGTTTCAATTGTTCTGAAGTGACGTGTTTAATTTTATTTCCTTAAAACTTGTCTCATGCAAGACGTGGGACTGTTCTCCTGAAATGCTCCTGTAACATGCATAATTTTGTAGCACAGTCGTCAAAAATTCAGAAAACCCAAAGGAAGGAGTGTCGTCCTGCACTCGTGCTCCCATATACTCCTTCAATTTAAAAATGTATGTTGTTTAACTTTTTAACTCTAAATTTGATCGTTTCATTTTATTTAAAATTTTATACAAATTATCATATTTTTTATAATAATTTATTTTATTAATAATTTTTTTTAAATATCTTAAATTTTACTATATTTTTATATTTTTTTAATAAGACGAAGAATCAATATTTTGGAACACGTGGTACTTGGCCGCGTAATACAGATATACCGCGGCATATACGAGTCCGGCACACTTCCCCTTCCTCCTCCTCTCCCTCCCTCTCGCCCCGCGACAGATCGCCCACCGCACGTAGCCCCCGCCAATGGCGGCCACGCTGGCGAGCCGCGTGGAGTCGTGGGTGCGGGATCAGGCGTCGCGGCTGCCGCCCTGGGCGGCGGCGCTGCCGCAGGCGCCGCGGTGGCCCTGGCCCCCGCCGCGGCCCGCGTGGCCGTGGCCCGGGGACCGCAGGCGCCAGCGGGAGCGCATGTTCCGGGAGGAGTTCGAGCGCCGGCGGCGGCAGCTCCGAGAGCTCTGCCGCGCCGTCCGCGTCGACACCGTCGCCGAGCTCCAGGAGCTGTTCTGCGCCATGGTCCTCGCCGAGTGCGTCTACAAGGTCCGTCCGCTGGCACTCTCCCCCATTTTGTTGCCCCAAGTGCGCTGCGTGTACCTCTCCCGATCCCGGTGGACGGATCCATAGATAGATGTGTGCGGCCATTTTCGGCTGGAGATAGGCGCAAATGGTGCATGTGGCATTAGGAGTAGGATGTTTGTGTAGTTGCTGGAAATAGGAGTTGCCTGCCTCTTCTGGTGGGGAAAGGTTAATGAAATTCTTCACGTTTCTGTCATGTAATGATCGTGCAGTGTTCCGTCCACCAAATGTAGGCGCACCATCTTGGGGGCACTTTTCTGACCAAAATCGTTTGGGATTGTTGCATACACCTGATACTACTAATGTGGCGTTTGTCATTTTGTGCTTTTCCCACGCAGAAACAGCCCCATCCTTTGAGGTGCTTGCTTGATATAGTTGATCTTGGATTACTTATGCTCAGCTTGATATGACAGTTAGGACACATGTAGATTTTTTTTTCCAGATTTTACTGTTTTATATTTACATTTCAAGTCTTCATCCCTTTTCCAAAGAGCACTAGTTTCTGATTTCCACCCAGCCCACCTGATCGCGGTGCTAGGACCTACTATGTTGCCCAATAAGCGCATTAAGCTTTTCTAAAACACTTCTTTTCCCAAATGAATTGCGCTAAATGCCTGAATGTTTATATTGGCCTAACTGCACATTTTACTGTAGTGTTGCATTACACTATTTTACTCATCTTCATATACAATATGTCTGATCATCATCTCTGTTCCCTGTTGCTATCTTCGTGAATGTTCTCACATGTGATGTGCTACATATTTGTTCTCTCTTTATGGTTTACAAAGGGTACTGTCAATCTGAAGAAGAAACCTTTTTTTGCTAGGATAGTAACAATATTTAAGCTTACCCAACTTTCTTAGGACTAAAAGGCTTTGTTGTTATTGATAGTGACAATATATAGAATTTTTCAAAATATCCAATTTCCCTCCTTGCCACGTCACTTAGTTAACCTATATATATGTATATTTTTGCAGAGGCCTGTTTCCGAGATGATGAGATATATTAACAAGTTTAAATCTGATTTCGGTGGAAACATTGTGTCCCTGGAGCGTGTTCAACCATCCTTGGATCATGTACCACATCGGTAAGCCAAAAGCTAAATCCCACTCAGAGGATCAAATATTAGTTGTTATTTGTCCTCCTGTTTTTGCCCTTTACAAAAATTTGTACCGCAGCACTACAATCAAATACAATACAGCTATTATTTGTGCAACTCTAATCTCTAGTAGATCAAGTGCATGTAGAGTCCTTCCTTCATCTGAGCACCCTTAAAAACACACAAAGAGGTACTCCTTTCTGCAATTGCTGTAAACACAAGACAAATTATTCTGTGGGTCGTCCTAAATTTGTAATCTTTGCCGGAAGGCACTCCAAAAATTTTCTTTTCTCCTGGACACTCCTGTAGAAAAATATGTTCTCCCTTTGAAAGGAAATTGTCGACTTATGGATCTCGTCCTTGATTTCAATTATGAGTGGTGATGCTGACTAGCACATGGGGATTAATACCAGCATCACCATGCTCACTGCCTCACTGGTCCAGGGGCATTAAATTTTGTTGGGAACATTCTGTATTTTCCTTATTAACCCTTCACTCACATATGCTAATGGTCCTGCTCTATTACCAGGTCTTGCAGCACTGTATCTTTATACATTATCTTTATTTGATCTGATTATCGTTTCTTGTTTTAAATAGTCCTAATAATTGCAATCTTCACATGGTTTTGCTGCCCTTTTTTGTAGAAATCTGATTAGCGGTAAATTATGTAGGTATCTGTTAGCGGAGGCTGGTGACACCTTGTTTGCTACATTTATTGGCACAAAGCATTACACGTAAGACATTGTTGGGAACTTTAGACTCTGAAATATCTATTATGTTTGCAGTAATACAATTGCATCAAGAGTTTGTTTTTTCTCTGTATATAGAGATATTATTGCTGATGTGAATATACTCCAAGGGACCATATTTCATGAGGATAATGTTCAGGATTTCGCTCCTGATGTTGACTCTGAACAAAATGATGCTCAAAAGGGTGAGGAAAACCTTGGGAAATCTTATCGAGAAACTTCAAAGAAGTTGAGAAAATCAAAGCCTGCAGCACACCGAGTATGCATTTTCTTGCTATATCAATTCATCTTGAGTATCATATACCATTTATGGTTTGGAATATAGGATTTGCCTAACTTAATATACCATGCAGGGTTTTTTAGCTCGTGCTAAGGGAATTCCAGCACTGGAGTTATACAACCTTGCACAGAAAAGGAACAGGAAGCTTGTTCTTTGTGGACACTCACTTGGTGGAGCGGTAGGTACATGTAGACAATATACAGTATCTCATCATTATTTGCCCATACATCTTCGATATTGTTGCAGGTAGCTGCATTGGCTACACTTGCAATCTTGAGAGTCATTGCATCCTCTCCATCTAAAGAGGATAGCAAGCTTCATGTAAAGTGTATCACCTTCTCCCAGCCACCTGTTGGGAATGCTGCTTTGAGAGAGTAAGTTTCTTTAGGTATAGCTACTTGATTTATCTGTAGAGAGGTGTGTAAGTGTGACAGGGTTGATACTATCAAAATTGCTTATTTATCCCCTTGTTTGCTTTGCTAGTTATGTTCACAAAAGAGGATGGCAGGACTACTTCAAATCCTACTGTATTCCAGAAGACTTGGTGCCACGCATTTTATCTCCGGCATACTTTCATCACTATAATGCCCAAACACCTGAAGCATCTTTTATGAATAAAAGTGGTATGAAATCTGAAGAAAATACAGAGACAAGTGCTGAAAGGCCCAAAGGGAACAACAGGGAGCAACTCGTTCTGGGTGTTGGTCCAGTGCAAAAGTCGCTGTGGAGGCTTTCAAAACTTGTTCCCTTAGAAGGGGTGCGGAAAAGCTTAAGTGTAATTCAAAAACAAACAAATATTTTTGGAAAGGCACCATCACAATTGGATAGCTATTTGCAATCAAAGGTTAATGAATCGGAAGAAGAGCCACAATCTCTAGAGATTCAAGAAAGTTCACAAGGAATTGCTCTTACCCCCTTATCCGATAAAGAAGGAGGGCAGGATGAGGATAGTAGTAGGACTGAGAAAATAAATGCATCTGAAGCTGGAGGGTCTAAACGCTGGACTAGAGTACCTTCTTTGCCTTCATACGTGCCATTTGGTGAGGTTGGTAACATATATTTTTGTTAATTTATGGACTCTAGTGTAACACTTCTAGCTCCTGTTTAAAATGATACCCACTGTTCCTTTATGTCAAATTGGCAGCAAGGGAGATTTACGTATTTGTAAACAGATTATCTGTGAATCACAACTTTACATGTAAACATACATGTTACCCACCCCAGACAAATTTCCAGTCACATGATTGAAGATCGTCCATGGCATTGATCTAAACAGCTAGAATTTCGTTATAAAAATATTACCTTTTTGGTTCTAACATTTTATATAATTTAACTGTTGAGTCTGAAACTTGCTCGTTCCTAAAATTAGATGGCGATGGCCAAAACCTTATCGTGACATGCCTATTTATGCTTAGATTTTTATATGATATGCTTATTGTCAATCTCTAGACATTACCATGCGTCCAGAAAATCATGCTGCAAAAGATTAATTTTTTTAATTTGGTATCCATACTCTTAAAAAGGCCCTGTGTAAGTACATTTCTCCTCACAGTAGCAGATGGGGGCAGTTTATGTTGTTTGGCCAGAGCAGCCAAACTCTAGGAACTCTTGGTGAGGTCGTTGACCGCGGCTTAACCCCCAAGTGTTCCCTGGTCATGTTTCATTTCTAGGCCTCAGCATGAATTTAGTTTTTGTTTTCTAGTGAGTGGGTGTCGTGTTAACCTCGACCTGGCAGCATTGTATTGTCTCTCTTCTTTCTTAATGAAATGACATGCAACTCTCACGCGTAGTTCAAGAAAAAATGGGCCCTAAGTAATTTTCACTGTACATAGATATCTTGAAACGATTAGATCTTCATCTTCTGTCTATGTTGAAAATACATGTTCATTCTTATCTTGCTGCCTGGTTGCTGAGATCAAGGTTGCCCTGCTCAGGGTTCACTACCGAATTTGTTTCACTATATCATTTCCAAACAAGGGAGCAAATGTTCCATGTATGTTGAACTTTGCCGTGCAAGTAGGTACATTCATCCAAAATGCCACATCACTGACTATTGTTGCCCAGCATGGCTCCTTTTCATTCTACTTGTTGCCATTTCAGCTGGTACATCTGTGCCATCAATATACTGGCTGTCATCTTCAGTAACGTTCATTTTTTGTATTGAAGCAGATTGCCCCTTTTTCACTTAAATTTTATGTTTCATCCATTGCAAAAGGCATTGGTTGAATATGGAAAAACATATCTTGGGTATCAGTTGAGACTTGGGAGGGAGGGAGGAGCATCTCATTGCAAAGTTAACCTCGACCTGGTTATATCCAGCATTGTATTGTCTCTCTTTTTTCTTAATGAAATGACACGCAGCTCTCATGTGTAGTTCGAGAAAAAATAGGCCCTAAGTAATTTTCCACGGTACATAGATATCTTGAAATGATTAAGGATTCATCTTCTGTCAATGTTGAAAATATTATTTTTATTTTCAGCTTTACCTATTGGGAGATTCATCAGTCAATACACTTTCAGATTCAGAATACTCCAAGATGACATCGGTATGAACTTATTTTGGTGCACATTCCCCTGATTTTAAAAACAAAGATAGGGAGCATGCTTTATTTTTCTTGGGTTTGGTTTTTGAATTGCTTGCCATATTGGTTCTACTCATTTTCTTGCTATATTTTGGCAAAGGCACCTGCAGGTGCAGTCTGTTATATCAGAGTTAAGAGAGCGTTTGCAATCACACTCAATGAAGTCCTACAGGGCTCGGTTTCAAAAGTAAGACCCCACTATCAGGTTATCTTCAGCTAAAATTAGCTCATACCCAAAACTTTCATCTTCCATATGTCTGGACCTTACCCGAAACTTTCATCTTCATACCAATATGACCTTGAAGCTATTGTGTTTGTTAGAATCTTGTGTGTAAATTTGACCAATCATGACAGGGAATAAAGGAAATTTGAATTATTTATATATCTATTAGTCTGCTCTGTAAATATTCATTTGCTGTAAAAGTTAGATAACCTATCATCAATGATATGTGATTGTGCATGTGTCAGTGTGACTCTTTACTTCAATTGCATGAATCGCAAGGCAGCTAACTCATAATTTATGGGAAACAGATGTATTCTCCATTTTTCCTGTTTAAAAGTACTAAATCCGAGCCTTTGCTAGTATGATAAAAAAGGGTGGTTTGGCATTGTCTTTTTTTTCGAGCTTTAAAATAAGAATGTCTCTTTTCTGAAATGCAAAATATTGAAAGATAAACATTGTAATAAGCCTAGCATTAATAAATTGAAGAAAGAAGCTTAATCTGAACATATGGTAACACAAACATGTGACGATGATGTGCTAAAGCAGTCGTTACAGAATAAGGAACAGTCATTTGTTTATTAATAAAGCAGCTTTGAGAGTGATAAATTTTTTGTGGCATAGATATCATTCTGTGTGTGAGTTTTTCCACCATGCTGTAATCATTCCCAAGTTGTTTTATTGACTTATCTATTTAAGCATTTCTTTAATTGCCGTATATCATTCAGTGAGTCTCATTGAAATCAAATGACCACCCACAAATAATGTTGTTGTCTTCTTTTTGCAGAATATATGATTCGTGCATGTGTGCAAATGTCCCCATTTTTACAGGCATTGAACAATTGCCACAATTTTCACATCTACAAGAACTAATTGGTCTAGCAGCTGCTGATTCTGTTGAAATTGGCCATATCGTGGATCCTCCTGTTATTCGAACTGCCACTTCTATCCTTCCTCTCGGATGGAATGGACTCCCCGGTGGTAAAAATGCTGAGCCACTGAAAGTTGATATAATTGGGCATGACCTGCATCTGTGCACTCTTTTCCAGGCACAAATAAATGGAAACTGGTATGCGTTAGCTTGTGAAATATTTTACAAGTTTTGCAATAGAGCTCACAAAGTCTGTTTCATTTCATTAACAATGTAATTGGGTATTCATTATAAGCTTATGTTAATACTTTTTTTGAAAAAAATGGTGTCTTCCATCTTGTTATACTCTATTCTTTCGATCTAGAAAATTAAGGTCATGATGCTCAAGATAATATTTTTTAAAACCATCATTCGAAAAAGATCCTGCGCATGCTTGAGTGAGGGAAATGCTAGTGTAATGTATATGGAATTTGAAACTATCAGTGAAGGAAATGCTTCGTGAAATTTGTAACCATCTATCTTGAACCCATAAACAGGTCATCTAATTGGTTATTTCATACTTAGGTTTGTGTTGGAATGTGGCTAGAGGTATCACCACATATTACTGTTGAGCATTGCTAATGTTTGCATGTTGCATTTGATTGATAGGTTACTATGTACAAGTTTTCCTCTTCACAGTGTTATATCTACAAGTATTTCCATTCTTTAATAGAATGTATTTGTATACAGGTATTCCACGGTAATAGAGACTCTACCGTCAGCCACTTTGAACTCACCAAATGAAGAACTGCAACCTACATTGCAAAAAATGCGGATTCTTGTTGGCCATCCACTAAAGCAGCCTCCGAACTACACTAGTGAGGATTTCATGGTTCCTGTGGTTACAGGTGCTGATTCAACCCCGGATTTTGGATTTGAGTCATTGTTTGAAGATAAAGATTGCTGCAAGGGTTTGAGTGGATTTCTCATATATGGGACAAATGATTTTGTTACCGTATGTAAAGAGGTCTATGTTAGGACTCGGAGGGTGCGATTGCTTGGATTAGAGGTACCTCCATATCTTAGGGTATTTGTTATAATTTGTCCATTTACCTAAGTTCCATGGAGGTGCTACATATTGGATGTATTTGTGTGATGTAGGGAGCAGGTAAAACTTCACTGCTTAAAGCAATGTTAGGACAAGTTAAAGAAAGAAACAATGCAGTTCTTGAATGCATACATGTAGATTTGCATGGCAAGGGAATATCAAGTGGATTGTGCTATATAGATTCGACAACAGTGAACTTGCAGGTACTGTTGTTACCTTCTGTTCTCTTAAACTTAGCACTAAATGTATTATGTTAAGAATTTATCATCAACTCATGGCGTGGTTTAGATTTCCTATTTGAATTGTTATGTGTTCATACAGTTGAAAATGTATTACCCTCTGTAGCTTACAACTGCATTGTGCTTGACTTCTGTACAGAAAATTTAATGGAGTTGTGACATGAAAATTGACGTGTGAGAAAACCATCTGGAAAAATATGGATTGCTCCATTTTCTTCTCACTCAATGCCTACATTTTTTTTTTACTTTCATCATCAGAGCATTTATCCATAGGCTTTGTTTATCTAGTATGATCCTGATCCATTACTTCTGAAAAGTGTAATTGGTCGGTATTGGTGTTTGTTTTCATGGTTCATCCAAGAACAGATAGATGGATAGTAATCTGTTCCTTGTTGTGTGTTGAATTCGTTTATGATTAGATGGAGGGTGGATATCCCAGAAGTTCTATCTATATCCAGAATATCTAACCCTAAGTGCTGCTATGAACTTCTCTTGTATCAGGAGCTACCTTTGGAGGTTAGGCGGTTCAAAGAAGAATTGCTCTTAGGAGTAAATGATCTCAGGAGGAGGACCGACCTTGTTATTGCTGTGCATAATCTAGCACATCGAATCCCACAGTATCAACAGTCCAACACTTGTCGGCCTCAGCCTGCTCTTTCTCTTCTCTTAGATGAAGCCAAGGCTCTTGGCATTCCTTGGATTCTTGCAATAACCAACAAATTCTCTGTCAGCTCTCATGAGCAGAACTCATTGATCAGCTCAGCTATGGAAGCATATCAGCCTTCCCCTGAGATGACGAAAGTTGTTAACTCTACCCCATTTCTAATGCCAAGTGCTAGAAATAGCTTGCTGCCAATTAGTTCATTTGCTAGGAATTTGGGAAACAAGGATCCTGCAAACAGATCTTCTTATCTTCCTATAAACTTTGCATTATCACCATTTCAGAGGAAGGACATTGTCATGCATGTGGAGGGTGTTACTGCTCTTCGTCAACTTGTACATCAAGTAGTCCTCAATAATGAAGAACCAGCATTTCAGGTAGAGCATGTATTATATATATATAATTATAAATATAAATAAATATATGTATGTATGAACCTTTTAGAAACTTAGGATTGACAGTATTGTGGATGCCACATATTTTTCTTCAGAAGTGCCTTCATGGTCTTGCCACTGCAAAATAGCATGCCATCTTTCCAGTAGAAAGGGGGCAACTGCATGAGCCATGAATCTATAAAGGGCGCAACTGCATGAGCCATGAATCCCAAAGATTTTGAGGATAGGATAAAGATCATTTTTATGCTCCTAAGGCATCCTTTGCATATTACTTTTTAGCTGTGAACCATGACCCTAATTACTGCATATGACTGCACAGGAGCTTGCTCATGAGAGATTGTCGCTGGACCTGGCGCGAGAAAAGGCGGCGTCTCTGCAAACGAAACAGAAGCCGCCGAAAAGAGATGGCTCTGTTACAGCTGCTGCTGTAGGCGCATCCCTTGGTGCGGGCCTGGGGATTGTAATGGCTGTAATAATGGGAGCAGCATCAGCCCTCCGAAAGCCATGAGCCCATGACTCTTCATGTCTTGTTTTGATTTATTTGTTTATATTTTCTTTTACTAGGTTATATAGTTTACTCATGTTCCTGGAACAGAAGAATCTCTGGGATAAAAGGGCACTAGTATAGGGCAAGAGGAAAATATGTAGACCAGAATAGGTAGCAGATAGCATATGTAGTGCCACATTTGGCTGTGTATAGAATAGGTTAGGCCTTCAGTGATCATGGGTCTGTTATTTTCGTACTAGTCCTGGACATGTTCTTCACGTTGCAATTACATTCCACTATATTATTCATCATGTTCATTAGCCGAAATTACCACTGGCATCTGTTAATCTGACCGTAAAGGGGATAGAAGAAGCTTCTAAATTGATGTTGAAGGGCACATCACTCGAGTAATACTGACCGTTTGTTAGGTCATTGTTCTTCCTGATGGAGTGTATTCAGTTTAGTCAAGTAGAATTATTAGCCCCCTGATGTTGTCTGAGTCTAGAATGTACCCTCCGATCTCAAATACCAGGAATTCATAGGCACTCCAACTATCAAAATCATTCGGGCCTTGTTTAGATTTCAAATTCCACCCCAAAATGTCATAGCATGCATGGAGTACTAAATGTAGATAAAATCAAAAACTAATTATACAGTTTTGTTGTACTCTACGAGACGAACATTTTGAGCCTAATTAATTAATTTTTGAACAATTTTTCACATATACAAATGAAATGCTACAGTGCGCATTGTACGGTAGCTGTCAGTTCCGAATCGGCGCCACCCGAATCGGGAACTAAACAAGGCCTCAGAATACCCCCGAGTTGTTATTCACCTGGTTTTGGCTCGGGTCCATGTCCATGTTAGAAAAGGAATCCACGCTCGCACATGGCCACGTCATCTCGCATCCACGTCACCTTGAGGCCTAGCCCAACTAAAACGCCGCCGCCTTCCTCGCTCTTCTCTCTATCTCGCTCACTACCTTCTCCCCTTTCTCCTTCCTCCCCCGCTCCCAAACCGTAGCCGCTGACGCCACACCCTCTGGACCCGCATATGGGGAGCTCAATGCTGTCAGGGGTCATCCAGCCGATCTTCGTCATCGTCGCAGGCCAGATTGGAGGGTGAGGCAGCCTTGTCGCCAATACCATACTGGGAGCCGCCATTGGAATTACTAACCGGCGTGGTTGTGCAAGGGCGGTGAAAAGGCTGCGCGGTGGATTTCTTGAAGCAATGAGAACCCTGGGAGGAGGTATTTGACATGCTTAAGGCGTTGGGTAAGTTTGTGTTGGAATTTGTGTTGAAATTTTCAGTTCTTGGTCTGTGTTGGTTCTTGATGTGTTGTCGATTTGGTGTAGACTGGTGGATGTGTTCTGTGGGACTGGTATGAGGATTCGACGAACACTCTAGTTTGTGAGGTAGCTATTGGTGGATCTGCACGATATGGTTTGGGGATTGAAGAGGGGGAGGAAAGAGCTGCTGGCTGCTGTAGGTCAGGCCAGGTCCAAGATGGAGAAGATGAGGAAGGCACAAGTTGGAGAGCTGGCAGCTGCTAGAGAAGAACTGCAAGACAAAGACAAGTCCATTGCTGCACTTGCTGTTAGGGTTAGGAAACTAGAGAAAGAAAGGGATTTGTTTGTCTATGCTTTTGTTGTATGCGCAGCAATATTACTGATGTTAGCTTGTAAGTCCTGGTTGTAGTGTTCAATATGAAAAGAGTACTCGATTCAATGTGAATGGAAGCAATTTGTATTGACATAAGCAAAGTGAATTATGTCTTTGTGGTCTCATTCAGAAACATAAGTTCAATCATGCGGGTATGTAAAATGACAAATGACAGAACCAACATAAGTTTTGGCATACTAGAAAGATCCAATTGCAGCACAAATGCTTAGAGTTTGGAAGATTACAAAGCAAAAGCCAATAGTTTTGGCAGGATTACACCTCATAAGCCATAAGTTTGGCAGATTACATAGCATAATACATCATTTGGCCACTTCATTTGTTATGTGGCAATAACAATCTTGGAACATTCTTAGCCCCTTTAGGTGTCATCTTCTTCCTTGGTGGTTCTCGTGCCTTCACTTGAACAGTAGCCGACCCAGACGTCACATTAACTATGACCTTCGAGCATGCTTGAGATGTAGGAAGATGAGCCTCCAGGTTAAGAGATGCAGAACCACCAGCAAGTGTTTGTACCTTTGCGTTAGCTGATGTTCTCATAGATTTGGCAGTCACAATGCTCATACTGGCATAGCTTAAAAACCTAGTGTCCTGCTTCTGGCCCCCGTGCTACCTGACTTGATCAATTGCAACCAGACTGCTTTTGTGAAAGGCCGAAGAATCCATGACAATTTTATGTTTGTTCAGCAAATGGTCAAGTCCCTGTACAAGAACAAGAAAAAAGAAGCGCACATCCTACTTAAGCTTGATATCCCTAAGGCTTTGGATTCGGTCTCTTGGTCCTTCTTACTTGAAATTTTGAGTCATATTGGATTTGGCCAGAGGTGGATTGATTTGTTATGTCTGCTGCTGTCCACTTTATCCACTCAAGTGCCAGTCAATGGTGAGCTAGGGGAGACTATTCTTCATCAAAGAGGGCTAAGGCAGGGTGATCCCTTGTCTCCAATGCTATTTATTATGGTCATGATTGTCCTCAACTCAATGCTTGAATTTGCTACGAGGGAACATTTGCTGCAGCCTTTGGTCAATCGGTAGGTTCAGAACCGAGTGTCATTTTATGCAGATGATGCAGTGATTTTCCTAAAGCCGCTAAGGGAGGATATACTCGTCATCAAGCAAATCCTGGATATTTTTGGTCACGCCTCTGGACTTCAGATCAATTTGACAAAAAGTTTGTCTCCCATCCATTGTTCTTCTGACGATCTCACTATCACAGCTGAAATCCTTTCCCGTACGGTCAAGGATTTTCCTTGCACCTATCTTGGGCTCCCCCTCACAATTGGGAAACCCACGAAGGATGTTTTGCTGCCCCTGATTGATAAGGTGGCTGACTTTTTACCGGGCTGGAAAGCTTCTTTACTGAATAGAGCAGGAAGATTGGTGATGGTTTGGGTCATCCTGACTGCTGCCCCCATTTACCATATGGTTGCCTTGGACCTGCCTAAATGGGTTCTCAAAGCTATTGACAAAAGAAGAAGAGGTTTTCTCTGGAAGGGTCAGGAACAGGCTAGGGGGGGCATTGCCTGGTAGCATGGGATAGAGTGTAGCGGCCTATTGAATATGGTGGTCTTGGAATTCATAATCTGGAACTTCTTGGCCATGCTCTGAGGATTCACTGGCTATGGGCGGAAAAAAACTGATCCATCAAGATTATGGGCAGGCCTTCCTATGCAGATCCCTTGCAATGCTCAAGCCCTCCTCAACATCGCAGTGGACGCCATTGTTGGGAATGACGAGCAGATTCTTTTTTGGACAGACCGCTGGTTGGATGGTCATACCCTATCCGAATTGGCCCCCAATCTGTTCAACACTATCCCCAAGCGTACAGCCAAGCGACGGAATGTGGCACAGGCAGTCCAAAATCGTAAGTGGGTGGATGACATCAAAGGAGCCCTCACAGTTCAGGTCCTAGTTGAGTACCTTCAAATTTGGGGCATGGTAGATGGTTTAGTCTTGCATCAAGAAGTTCTGGACCAATTTGTGTGGAAATTCTCACAATCTGGTCTTTACACAAGCAAATCGGTGTATAGTGCCTTCTTCATTGGTACTATCAAATTTGGGCCTTGGAGAAGAATCTGAAAGAGCTGGTCACCCCCCGGTGTAAGTTCTTTATTTGGTTGTTTTTTCACAATAGATGTTGGACGGCCGATCGTTTGGCAAGGAGAGGACCGCCCCATCCCGAGGCATGCTCTCTCTATGATCAAGCTGATGAGACCATTCATCACCTCTTGGTCGGTTGTGTGTTTGCTCGGCAAGTGTGGTCTCAGATTTTCCAACAGTTCAGTATCCTCTCATTGGCGCTAGGCACCAAAGCAGTACGTTTCTCAAAATGGTGGTGGACAGCAATCACAACAGTTACAAAGGACATGCAGAAGGGTGTCAATTCATTGATCATACTAGTAGCATGGGAAATTTGGAAGCATCGAAACTCCTGTGTGTTTGAGAACTCTAGACCAAATGTTCAGGAGGTTATCGGGGTAGTCAGAAATGAGGGTTCACTTTGGTGTAGTGCTGGAGCAAAGCAGCTTCAGGAGCTGCTGGTCAAGGGTCAAATGATGAAAGGTTGAGGACCTGTTCCTAGGACCTGTCCTGGTCGTCTTGTTTTTATTTTCGTGAGGTGTGAGAGTTGTTGCTTTTGCTGTTTTTAGTGTTTGTGTGTGTGTGTGTGGTGTTGTTCATAGAGGGGGCTGCCCCATTTTACTCTTCTACCTTAATAAAATGACACACATTTCTCCTGCGTGGTTCAAGAAAAAAACATCCATCCAATCCTATCACCTTCCTACAACAATCCATGGAACCTTTCTTCAATGCATCCAAGCACACATAGAATCTCTAGAAAACTGGTTCTCTCTCATCTAGATCCTCTTTGACTACTACAGTGCTCCTTGGATTTGATCCAGTTGATAGTCATAAACTCTTCCATACTCACCCTTCGTTGAGTTAAACATCCTATCCATTACTATAGCTTTGACCCTCTTAACTTTAGAGATGCTAACATTTGCAAACATATCTTCTTGGATAGTAGCTTTCATTTGTAGCAAGTTCCATTGAGGATTAGCTCTAATAACATTCACATACTTATTGGTTATCCTCCTTGCTGTAACCAATCTATTGTCCCATCTTGGTGGGCAAGTGTGCTCTTCTGTGAAACTACTTATCTGCCAGCTTTCAGTTCTTGAATTTGTTGAAAGTAGACACACCCAAGGACAACTAGTCCAATCACACTTAGCCCTCACTCGGTATCCCTCATCCTTGATAAACTTGATGCACTTTCTTTGTGCCAATGCTAGCTGAGTAACTGCATCCTAATATTACCTCTTATATGAAAACTTCATTCACAAAAACAAAACAGGTACTGCTAGCTTTTTCTTGTACCTAGGGAAATGATCATTATGCCTAACAACGTTCTCATATTCACCTTCATCATCCATGGATTCATCTTCATCATCACTTCTATTAGCATAAGAAGTGTCATTGCTATCATCAATTGCTACATGTTCACTAGGTTTACTGGTAACCTCCCAAAGCATTCAAGATCATTTAAATTTCAAATCCGACCCTTTTTGCACAGCCTCTTGAACTCGTTGAATTTCTTAAGAATTGCCCCTACTTCCTCATCAACCTCTGAAGAGCTAGAATCCCCTGGCAAAAAATCACTATCAGAAGAACTACAGTCATGAGAACTTGAATTTCCATGGACCATAGTACTTGCACTATCACCAAGCTTCTGTGTCAAAGCTAATTTAACTGTGCATGATAAAATCCTGGACAATATAGACTCTAGATTGGATTCATTCTCTTCTGCTATGAAAAGTCAACTGAGCTTTAATAAAATGATAGAAACTCAAGTTGCTCAGTTAGCTGCCGCTGTTCCGGTTGCTGAATCAGGGAAGATTCCGGGGCAACCCGAACCTTCCGTTGAATCCGTTAAAGCTGTTACTACGAGACAGAGTAAGACGTCTCGTAGTACAATCCGTATTAACCGTGCAGGTAAGATCTTATACGTCGAAGTACAAATCCCAAGAATGCATACCTGCCAAAAGCTACCGAGAAAGCATTCATGAAAACTCCTCCGGAGAGGAAGGAAGACCCCGGAGTACCCATCATTCAGTGCACGATTTGGAATCATCGCATTAATGATGCACTCTGCGGTCTAGGAGCCAGCGTCAACATAATGTCTCAGGTACTATTCAAAAAGTTACGCTACTCCACTTTGTCTCCTACAATTGCTCAGGTACAACTTGTGGACTCGACGATCCGCTATCCCGAGGGAGTAATTAAAAATGTGCCAGTCCGAATCTGGGGATATTATGTCCCTACGGACTTCGTCGTCCTTGACACGGGGAGCAATTATTCATTTCCCCTTGTGTTGGGTCGGCCATTTTTAAACACTTCCCGGGCTTGGATCGATATTGAAACAAGAAAAGTCTCGTTCCGCATCGACAGGACACCGATCGCCTTCGAGTTTCGACCACGTGAAGAGCAGAAGGCAAAACCCCTCACACCGAAGCAGAAAAGCGCCAAGTGTTTCTTAAAAGCACTCCTCAATGGAGAGCTGGAAATACTCGGTGGAGAGCAGTTCGAGTGAGACGAGCTGACAGGACCAATGAGCGCAGAAGAAATGGACATCATCGTCAAAAGATATGAGGAGGAACAAGCCCTCTGGAATTCCCCAGAGGAGCCACCTCCACCGCCACCGACACCGAAGAAGACCAAGAAGGTGTGGCGGAAGAAGGTTGCATCATCCGAACCACCCACTCCGGGATCGGACGATGACAAAAATCACTGAAGAAAGGAAGAGTCCCGCTCGCGGACTTTAAACACGAGCTCTCGCTGCAAGGAAAATCGGTATGTATCTCATGTTTCTCTTCCAAATTTTATTTTCCGTCATTGCATTTGCATGTTTCCCTTTCCAAAATAAATGAACCACTTGTGCAATTAACTTGAAAGAGAGTAGAAAATTACAAGCATGGTAAAAATAAATGGAGAGCATGCTGAATTTTTTTTGAATTGGGTACATTTTGCAATTCCCATCATTTTTTACCCTTTTTCCATAGTGCTTCATTTATTTGTTGTCATCACCAACTAGCACAAAACATGTCCACCCCACTTCAAATGGCTGCACAATCATCAATCACCACAAAACATGGCATCATGAATGTGACTCCACTAATTTTAACTTTGGTCATGTCAAATTTGCTTCTTACCTACCAAAAACCACCAAAGTGCCCAAGCACTAGTGTTGGACCTAGGCCAAATTTTTGTGCTGGTGGGAGGCAAAGTGGGCAGTACCCACATGGCTAGTTCGGTCAAACACGCCTGGTTCGGCCGAACCGGCCTGCTGCCTCCCCTTTGCCTATAAATGCGGACACTTGCTTGCTCTCTCCTTGCACCATCCCATTCTGAAAAATTTTCATCCAGGAGCTCTCTCTCTCTCTCTAGTTCTTGCTCAAGTTCTTCCCTTGTTCTTGTTCAAGTTTTGTTCATTTGCATTGATAAAAATCACAAAAAATATTTTGCTTTGCTTGATCTTTGTGCTGCAACTTGAATGTGTTTGTGGTGGTTTCCGACACCAACAAGAATGGCTAACCTTTTGTGGTGGTTCTTTATCCCGCAAGAACGACTGACCCTTGAACAACTGGCTTGATTTGCTTGTGCTAACCCATATTTTCAGTCCTTCGGGTATTCGTTGCCCTAACCTTTTGCAGGAAACATGTCGAGGATCTTCTCCGCATTCCGACACTCCGCCTGACTGAACAAGCGTTCAGGCAAGGATGATGCTGGGAGTTCCCCAGCACCGTCCCACGGCTCGAGCCAGATGGAGGTGGACGAGCCAGGAGCAGCCATCTTGGGCAGAGGCTCTGCCTCACACCCAGTTTGGCAACTCCTGAGCGAGGATGACATCGTCCTATGGACGGACCGGGAGCGTGAAGCTTTCAACATGCTGCGCCTGAAAGAATTCGAGCTCACCCGTGTCTTCGAGCATGACCTGCTTGTAAGAATGGGGATGATCGAAGAATTCCCAGAAGTGTTCGAAGCCATTGGCTGGGACAACTTCTGGTGCATCGACGATTTGGGTTCGTATCTCCTTACCCTCGAGTTTCTTATAACACTTTCATCTGAAAGGGAGGGTATTCGATTTAGGTTTTTCAACCAAGAGTATTTCTACTCTTGGAGGGATTTGAGTGTGGCTCTGGGTTTTGATCGCTGATGTTCTTTAGAGCCCACTAAAGCTTTGAGGAAATTCGGTCGAGACTCTTTTTGGCACAAAATTTCCGGGAACTCTCGTTGTATGGCTCCCCATGCAAAGGAGATCCATATCCCCACCTTGCATTTCATGCATCAGTGGCTAGCCATGACGGTGTTCCCGCGATCCGATTTGCGTCTGGTCAATACAGTTGAGTTGCGTCTGCTTTATTCTATGGATAAGAAAGTTATTGTTTCGCCTGTTCAAGGCATGGCTGCCCATTGGTTGTCATATCCCTCTCGTGTAGGTAGTGTGGCGGTGACTTCGCTAGTCACTCGCCATGCTACCCGGTTGGGCATTCTCGAGGGCTCCCAGCTGAATTACATTGAGACAGCACGCCCCGTCGTAGATGGCAAACACTTTGTGCAAGGCCACATGATACGACGGGCGTTCGATGGGAACTTAGTCAGGATTTATCACAGCTATACAACTAAAGTTCCCCTACCTTGTGCAGAGTTGAGGTTGTATACTGCCCGGAAACTGACCCTTTAGTTGAGTACCGGTTCGGACGACTCTCCCCCTCGGAGAGAGCCGGCCCAGCACAGTGTTGCAGGCACAGGGCCAGTTACCCGAGGGCGAGCCAGGCGAGATGCTGGGCTCACCACCTCGCAGGAGCCAGCAAGTTCACCATCGCAGCCACACCGACATACGTTTGCCTTCGAGGCGACATACGAGGAGTATACCGGTACTGGGACGTCTGGAGCACGAGGCTCTAGACACTTCCAGGATCCGGATTACTTTGCCTCGTGCCGCTGGGATTATGCTCAGAGTATGGACTCTGAGTATTCCCAGGGTTGGTACGGAGGGGCGTACGACAGTACATACCAGCCATACTACCCTGGGCATTCCCAGTCTGCTCGCTTCGAGATGCCAAGTAGGTATGACATCGGTCGAGAATTGTCTTACATTTCCGACCGAGTCGACGTCCTCGATGACTGTACCCGCAACATCGAGAGCACACCGGCACACCACTCTTAGTACCATCAAGAGAATAGCGGTGTGCTGGATTCCCTGAGGTACGACACCCAACAACAGACAAACCAGATGACTCAGTTTTTCTCAAGGTTTCAACCCTACTAGTGACAGAAAGATCCAAGCTTGGGGGAGGACCCCCACCAGGTATGTTTCACGTTCCCTTCAGCACTTTGATTTCGCATTTGCCATTTCTCTTTTCTATTTCCCTTCCAATTTTATTTCAATCTAAAAAAATGAAAAGACCAAAAATATATACTTTGAATAAAATCAGCTCCCAACTATGCATGGAATGAACCATATGCCTCTCACTTTGGAAATGATGAATAATTTCTCTGTCATTAATCTTGCAAGTGCTTTATTTCAATTAGTTGCTCGACAGTACTTGAATTAATTGGCATGAGTAAACATAAACCGGAAAAGTTTGGGGAGCATATGCTTTATTTCAAGTCTAAGTTGTTGTGAGGAATGATATAGTGAGATTGTGGTTAAGTTTTGCTTTTGCTCTTAGTATGGTGAAAATCTCGGATGCTTTTAACTTTCAAAAAAATAAAATAAAGTTCCTCATTGGCTCAAAAATTCCTATCAAAGCCATATGTTAAGCTTAGTTGAAAAACTTACTACTCATAAGCTGCTTGTTATCTTAGTGAGCTTTGTCAAATTGTTGTGACCATTGTAAGGAACATTTCATGCTTTCAAGATCGAGATTCACATACACATCACCTCTCACTTGCAATCCTACACTGGGAGTTAGCAAATTTTGCCATTATCCATCCACACAATAAATGCTCCATATTTTATGATCTCCTCTCCAAATATCCTTGAAAAGAGACATGTGCTATGCAAAAGTTAAAAAAAAGAAAATCATACTAAGTAGCATGGGAAAAAGAAAAGAAAAATGAGAAAAAGAAAAGCATGCCCAAAATGGCATGGCAAAAATATGAGGAAAAAGAAAAAGATAGCCCATGTTCTCGAAAATAAATCAAGGAGAGGAAGAATCATCCCAAGGAGTTCCACCATATTACACTCCACATATTCCACATACTTGCACTTCTCGATCTAAAGGTATGATTTGATCCTCCTAAGGTCCGGTCTTTGACTTTGCAAAATATAAGATGCATGCATGCCTTCATCCATTATACCCGAGCCACACAAAAAGCTTTATTAGATTTTAGGATGAAAGAAGGCACAAGCCTTTAGTGAGGATTCAAATACCACTTGAGTGATTGAGTGTGCCAATTGAGGAACAAATTTAAATTTTCAAAACTGTGGAAAACTCCGAGATGGGATCCTGAAAAGAGTATGAGTGGAATCAAATTATTCAACCTTTCAGCCGCCCAAGACAAGGAGATTGCTATACGCCCCATAGGTAAAATGGTGAGTTAATACTTTACCGATGATTCGCGTATTTTAGAGTACTAGTTGTTTATAAAGATTACCTGCAAGACACTGACATTGTAGCAACTTCTTATCCACCGAGCCTAAGTTTCTATCTTTGTTCGAGGACGAGCAAAGGTCTAAGCTTGGGGAAGCTTGTTGGCAGTCGTTACGGCACGTTTTCAACCACCAATACTCAGGAATAAAAGAGGTTATATGTGACATTCCATGTACTTAGGTTTATTTCTAATAAAGTTCCATGAGTTTTGGCGTGTTTCACTTGTGCAGGTACAATAACAAGAAATATGTGCTATACGGGTCGGAATTGACCGATTTGGCCGAACGACACGATTCGGCCGGTTAACCCCCCTAGCCTTTCACGACGTGAAGCACAATCGGGAGGCCATCCACATCAGCGATGACCGAGCAGTGACCGGGTATGACACGTGGACCACCGCCATGTCACCTCTGGGCTAAACCAACACAAAGTTCACCAAGGAAGAGCAGCCCAGAGCAACCTAGAAGGAGAGGCTGTGCATGGGGGGTGTACTGGGCTGGAAGCCCAGTTTGGCCGAACTCCCTAGTTCGGCCGAACCGCCCCCACTACATGAAACCGCCATCAGGAGCAAATCCCAGCCCTTGGGAAGCAAGGACAGTGGATCCTGTGGTTCGGCCGAACTAGGGGGGTTCGGCCGAACTGATCTGTTCGCCGAATCCCCTGGATTCGGCCGAACCGACCTTCTACCGCCTCAAGCTTCCTTGGTTGCCACTCCTCTCCAAACTGACCTGCTCAGCTATAAATTGAAGGCCCCAAATCCTGGTTCACACACACTCAAGACAAGGAGCTCATTTTCCACTTCTTTCTAGTAGAGTTAGGATAGTTAGTTTGGGAGTTATAGTTGAGTCGAGCTGTGCCTTGGAGGTTCTAGAGTCGTCTTCAGGAGCTCTAGTATAAGCTCTTGCATCTTTTCTTTTCCTTTTGTAGACTTTGAGTTATCAATATACAATATCTTCATCATCTTGTCCTTGTCATTTATAGCTTGCTACTACTTTATTCTAGTTGCATCTATATCGTGTTTAGACTATAGTCGATTGTAGTTCTAGTGCTTCTAGATCTTGTTTAAGTCTTTGTCTTAGTTGGTACTTCTATCTTGCTCAATACTTATAGTGAATTGTCACTGGGGTATTAACGAGGTGGCTTGCTCTTGCTAGCAGAGTAAGTAGTTGTTGACTAGTGTAGGAGTGGTTCCTAGACTAGACGGTAACCTTAGTTTGCCCCAGATTCAGCGGAGGTGGTAGCCGTTAGGTGGTGACAGCCCTATGCGGCCTACGTAGCCCATCACGTTCGTCTCAGCCTGTAGGATCCCAGAGTGTAGGGTTGGTGGCACCCCTTCTCATCCCTTTCCGCGTGTCATTGGTTCTGTTGTCTCGAAGCTAACATAGTAGAGTTAAACCTGGCCTTCAAGTGTTGGCACCTCAGCCACTGTATCTCTTGACTCGAGTGACATAGATAGATAAAGTACCTAGGAATCCTCTATCTCTTCTCGTTGTCCTCCAAGGTATCTAATCCTTCTCTTTCCTATCCGAGCCCCCTTTAGCTGCGTGTCACAGTATATCCATTCCTACCCTTTATCGTTATTCCCCGTCTTACTAGTAGTGTACCCTTCTTTGATAGTATCAAATACATGTTTGCTAGTACTCTTGCCATAAGCTTCCCTGCGGAAATATAAATTACGATACCTTAGATTACTCCCTGGTGAAGTGCTACAATGGTAATTCTGTGCACTTGTAGAATATTTCTATATTTTACCGAGCCATATGAAAAACCACTGAAACACTCCTTGCCCCAATACCGGGATTCACCATCCTGATATTAGATCGTAAGAAGTGCCAACACTAGCTAGTCCTTTTCTTCCTTACCTGAGCTATCCTTGAGCTGTGTGTCATGGTAAATCCACTCTTATCCAATACCGTTATCCCCTGTCCTGTTAGTAGTGTACCCTTCTCTGATAGTATCGAATACCTATTTACTAGTACTCTTTCCAAAGCTTCTCTGCGGAAATATAAATTACGGTACCTTGGATTACTCCCTGATAAAGTGCTGCAGCGGTAATTTTGTGCGATATTTATTTATTTATTTTACTGAGCCATAAGAAAAAACTATTGAAACACTCCTTGCACCAGTACTGGGATTCACAATCTTGATATTGGACCGTAAGAAGTGTCAACATGTACCAGATGAGGACATCCTGTGCCGAGAACCAGAACGTCAGCGCAAAATAGAGAGCCAGTTCGGGCCTGAGCGCAGACGTGAACCAGAAAGAGGCCATGACTATCATTATGATCTAGAGCTTTATCCTCAATAGTGCCCTACAGAAAGACTCTCAAAGATGAAGACTTCAACCCTTGTGGAAGAGAGAGTTGGAAGATGAAATGTTCCAACAGGAAGAGGAGATGAGCGAAGAAAAAACCGTCAAATCTCAAGTTTGGCGTATCAAGAAGAAAGCCGATTAGGAAAATGCTCCATATGTGTGTCCAGGATGTCCACAGAACACATACAACTTGCAAATATGGAAATCAGAGTACATATGCTCGAATAAAATAGTTTATATCAGAGTTTACCTAAATAAAACACAGCGGAAGTCTAACTCTCTCGACGGGTAGAGTCACAAGTCCACAGGGACACCGACTGGTTGACCACAGCTCAGAAGTATAGAAGATCCTCAAGAAACTCAGTAGCAGCAGACTCATTTACTCCATCTGTTACCCATCCGTGATTTTGTTGAATAATGTCAAGTGTAAGTAAAACATTTACTTAGCAAATATAGCACGGGTATCTGAAGGCTCAAATAAGGCTAGACACGGCTGAACTGCATTAGCATTTTTAGTTGGTTCATATTATCATTAACCAAGTTACTACAAGTGAATGAAACCGAGTTGCAACTCAATTAATAAAGTATAAGTGACATTAAACATAAATAAACACCATCTTCTAATAAAAAAGGATCCAGGCCGCTCGTGACCCTGAGCAAGGCTATCATGATAGATTTTACACTCTGCAGAGGTTTCGCCCTTTACCCACCAGTCACGTAAAAGTTCAAAAGAACTTTGCACCAAACCACGCACATCAACACTTCCGAGGTGTGACTGCATAGGGACGCTACGAGGTTTTTCACAAGACACCCTAACAAGACAGTGGCCGCTAAGGTACAATAAGGTGGTGAGACTCTAGGCACCGAGATTGACTGACCCTTAGGGCGCAACGTGAGGAGGTCAATGGCGTCCGAAGCGCGGGCAACTCATGACAACAACAAAAATAAAGAGCGCAACATGCGGAGCTCCCGTACCACAAGGGCTCCCAACACGGGACTGGGTCTAACGAGACCTAGCTGATGGGGCTACCGTCCTCGGTGGAATCAAGAAATACCCCGTGCCTTACTTCCCATAACGTCGTCGGCCCCACCGGTAACCACTGGCAAGCTAGAAACGTACAAGTTACTTGACCAAGACCAGAGCCATAATAGTTCTAGCGGTGGCGACAGGCTCCTGGGTTGCCGTTTTAAGAACCGGACCTTAGGGAGAGACACCGGAGCAAAGCACACAGCACATGCCCCAGTTTCCTAAACCATGTTGCTAAAAAGCAAGTTTTATCATTAATGTTGAAGTGAACCATTAAGTCAAAATTAACAGTTAAATAATAGTGACAGTAGCTACGCATAGCAAAATCTACCCATATGCATAAACCAAAGGAATTCAAGGGACAGGATAATTAAATTAGGTACAACCTTAATAGTACATCAAATTAGACACATGCATGTATGAATTAATTTAATACAAGTGAGTAGGTAGCAAGGATTGTCCGTGCCATATCTTGCCTTTATCCAAATAATAGCCTCTCAAAGTCTTCAGTTCTTTATCTTGAATCTCTCGAATGACCTTCCTCTACTCGCGACAATCATCGAGCACAAACATGAAGCTAAACAAACAAACAAACAAACAAAATAAATAAATAGCAGTACACCAAGCATCAAGAACAGAACAAGGAAGGAGTAGAAAATTAAGGTACTCATTTTTATAGTCGAGAGGGAAAAAGAATTGTCAACCACATAAATTAATATGAAGGAGATACGAATTTTTAGAGGCAAAAGATAATTATTGGATCACAAGGATATAACAATAAAAGACAAAAAATAGGGTCTGTTTGATTAATCTGCTCATTCTATCGAGGTAGTAAGATTGTGGTGTCAAGCTGTGACGAGACAAAGAATAGTGGTAATTATAGGTCAAGTGATCGAATAAAAGATTAAGTGCACAGGTACAAAAATATATGCACATGAAGGCTTTGCGTGACAGTAAGCAGCTCACCACGGCAACATGTACGGAGGTGATGACGACTGATAAGCACATGGCTTATAATGCTATGATTACGAAGGCTAGCTTGCATGGCTCCTTAATGCTGAACTCTGGTAATAGAGTGAAAATAGAGAAATCCAAATTATTACTCAAGCATGACGTAGGCTTGACATCAGCAGATTACTTGAGCAATAAAATAATGTAGCAGAGGAATTAAATCGGAACCTGAAATCTTCTGTTGATCTCTCGGTGGAGAGGAAAATTAGATTGTCCTTAACCTTGCAGATGGCTCGTACGTGGACAGGAGCTGGGCGATCGACTACGGCCAGACTACCATCTGCTCTCACGACAACACTTAGTAATCTGCACCCATGGACATGATCCAATCGTCAGCACCTCATTACACAGGAAGTCGGAGAGAACTTACGTATAAGCCAAGATGGGATTGATGAATGCACTGACGGAGATGAACACACGTGGCCATCGGCAAGGGTTCCCAGGTATCCGACGGCAGCGGCTCGGCGTGCAGGCAGCAGCAACAGGGCGGCAAAGCCCCGACGAGTCGACGACAAGCGACGGGCGGTGGATGGCATCTGCTGCGCACAGCGACGACAGATTCAGATACTCGATTGTGGGTGCGATGGCAAGAGAGGGGTACGGGTGAGATGCAAAATGGAATAGACAAAATATCACGGTGTACGTGCTCACCTACAGGAGACGATGGACGACGGCACATCCGGCAAGTGGGCAAGTGAAGATAGTGGTACGAAGACAAAACGAAGAATGGGCACCAGTAGCGGAAGATATGGTGGCAAAAGGCTACCTTAGAGAATCCCAAACAAAGGGGCCTCTCTGTAAAGGTGTTGATGGTGTGTCTTTTCTAGAGCAGAGGTGGTTCGTATATATAGGGAGAAAACCTCTCACTTCCTGGTTCATTAGCAACATGGGACTAAAGGTGGGTTGCCCCATTCCAATGTAAATGTGCTTTAAAATTTGGCCAAATAAAGTGATGGGATGGGTTTGCCTAAAATGGGTTAACTTTGGGCCAAGGCTAGTCGACTAAGAGTTAGGGTGATTTTAATTTTCGGAATAATTATTTTTCTGGTTATAAAATAATTCCAGATAAGTCCAGAATTGATATTAAAACCATGAAAAATATTCTAAAAATTCTAAAAATCCTAGGAAAAATTTTAGAGATAGAGTTGGACATGAGGAACCCAAATATTGTATTTGGAACTCACGAAAATGATCTTAGCATGTTTCAAAAATTAGAATTTGCTCTATGGAAAATATGATTAATTTCCAGAAAAATCTAGAAAATTCCCATTAGGCTCCTAAACGTATTTTTGAAAACTTTACACACATAAAACCACTAAATGCAACTGGCATGAATGCAAAGCACTCAATATTAAACCTATGTTTAATTTAGAAAACAAAATTTTCATATACTAATTTCCCTGATAATTACATAAACCTTGGACAAATTTTAGAAATTTCAGAAAATCCTCGTTTTAATTATGCTAACAAACCACATCCCGAAATCCAAAAATTTTGGGGTGTGACATCTATGCTAATTCGTGGCTAGGCATAGCTACAGCTGATCCCTAGATCTGGGGTTATGATGGCGTGGAGTGCCTCTCTGGGAAAGTTTGGGAAGGAGACTTCCTCAAGATGTCTAATTTTGGACTAAAGCCGATCGAAGCAGTCAGCTCTAATGAATCGTCCTTACCTGGCGCGCCAACACCCCCTACCTGGCGCGCCAGCTGATAGTGGGTGAGTACCGCAAGCAGGGATTCATCGGAACCCCCGTTTGGAGATTCGGCCAAGGGTGTAACACGCGAAGAACTGAGGTTATTTGGACAGGGGAAACGGAAAATAGCAAGGAGACTTTAGATAGGTTCAGGCCGTCCTGGGCGTAATACAATACGTCCTGTGCGTAGAGTGTATATTCTTTATCGCTGGGATCTAGTCCCCTTACATGGTGTCTTCCTACTTTATTTATAGCTTCTTCCCGCTGGTGGAAAAGGGTTTACCGACTTCAGTGTGAAACCGGCGTCTCCTAAGGGGCGTCGTCCTAATAGCGGGTACTTCCTTTGGCATCGGAATTACCCCAGGACCCCGATGTGTCCCGTGGTCCTTGGGCGCGGCCCAGGCTGCTTGGGCACTTCCTCCCATGCCAGGCCACCATTGAACCGCTCATTGGGTGGCTTGACACGACGGGTCTTGGGTGAGGGTCTTGCTCTGAGACTATGGCAGGACCCCCTGAGCACACGCCTCTCTTGTAATCATGTTGTCTTACGGGGAAGGCGCGTCATCCCTCCGCCATGTTAGGGCGCAGTGTGGCGGGTGCTTTTATCATGCAACCGGGGGCGTCTCCTTCCTAGGGAAGGAAGCTTGACCGCCCGAGGGTCTTCTGGGCCAGTGTGACTCCGGGGCTACACAACCGCTCCGCCTCTGGGCCCAAAAACCTATGTTGGGCCTTGTCTCTTTTCCCCTTGTCCGGTCCAATGGGGACCCTGTTCCCTTGGTGCTGACAGCTATGGTTAGTTGAGTCCAGTACCAAATAATGCTATGACTAAAGGCACTTGAGGAAGGGTTGTCGACACAACTAAAATTTCAAATGTCCCACAAAATGAATATCACAAGAAAGTTTAAATTGTTTGCTCGCCATTATAGTTTTTGTCTTGGTCTCTTAAAAGCTGAGTTTTATTACTACATCTAAAGCTAAAGGCTCGCACTCCTCCACCAGGGGTTTGAATTCTTCTTTAGGGAAGTCGGTCGTCATCCCTTCGCTGATCCGCTACATGGCAAGAGTTAGGAAGTGCGTATTGAGCAGTGTCAGGATCCTCTTGCCATAGCCGACCGTCGCTTATCAAATCCCTGGCGCACAATGGCCCCGCTCAGAGGCGTTCCACCAGAGTCATTGGTGCCACCGACAGAACAGGCGGCACTAGGCTGTCGGCATTATACTGAGCCACAACCTTCAGCTCTTCCAGTTTTGCCCGCAAACCTGGATATACAAGAAAAGGAGGCACCATGTAAAGGAGACTTATTTAGAAACACCATGGTATACTCTAAGTAAAAAAAGAAATAAGTCTCCATGTACCTCGAGGCATTGCAAGACAGTATCGCTGGTACCCTACTTCTTGATGGTTTCTTGGTTGGCTTCAAAGGAGACCCGGTACGTATCTTGTAGAGTCCTCTCCCCAAGTCGAGATGGGTCATTCCCAACTGTCGTCTCTTGGTCGACAGATAGGTCAACCCAACCCGAATTTGCATCATACTCCAGAGGCGGGATCCCATCTCCATTATCTTCGGACCCTCAACCCCTACCCGCTGCAGGATCAACCTGCGATGGTTGACCACTGACTACTGATAGAGGCACACTGCTCGAGTCACCCACGTCAATACCAGGCATTTTCAAGCCCAACCTGGACTCAGCTCCGTCACCAGCAGTTGTTGTCACGCCTTAGCCACTCTGCTGGGTCGTAGTCTCAGGGATATCACCGCTGATGGGCACTGAAGGTGATGATAGAGTCACCTTACCTAGCTTAGGTCTGTCATGTGAAGCTGAAACTTTTGCCAACCCAGAGCGAGAGGAGTTGGTCGCCACTGACTCCCTTCCACACATCTGAATATACATGTTCAGAGCACTATGATCATAAAATGAAAAGCGAAAAGGCAAAAGGAGTACCACCTACTCTTGAAAGTCTTGAAGGCAAGCATTATGGGCACTACAGGAGGTACTTGCACCTTGCTAGCCGTCAGGGAGGATCGAGGAGGTTGTGGTCTTAGCGGCCTTGAGTGTAGAGGCGCCACGTCCAAGGTAGTCGCTGACATAGGAGTCGGCACTTTAGAGCATGCGTCGACCTCTTTTTCGTTTCCGCTCGCGGATGAGCCAGCTCCTTCACTAGGCGTGGAGGGGGTGTTTTGTCGTTGCCTCTTGGTTGCTGACTCGGCCCTAATAGCCTCTCCATGCCTACCGAGGGCTTGCCTTTTCCTCGTCAGCACCCTCTCCTATGGCCCTTGTGGATTGGTAGCCATTGACTCTAATATCTTTCAAGCCATTTCCCATGTATGACCCAATGGAGCCGCAGGCTGGTCCTGTGATTGAGTCCCGGTACCCAGCTCATCACTGTCTATATGGACAACTTCGTTTGACTCCCACTCCTCCTCCTGCAAGATCGTAGTTTGGCAAAAGCGGTTTCTTCGGGTGACAACCACATCTAGGGGCGTTGTTGCGTCGACAGCAGGGGTGCTGGACAGAAGAACTTGTTCTGCACCTTCTGTGTGGTATCCAAGACATTTATCAACAATTTAGACACATGTTATGAGGCAAAAAAGAGAGACTGAACATCATCATAAATATAACCATATTGGGTTAGGCGGATAGTACAGAGCAAATTCCTTCGGTGCACCTAGATTGGTCACCGCCCCCTTCATGAAGCCACTAACCCTTTCAACCAGTTCCTCAACTGGGATCTTCCGATGCTGCTCACAGATTGGGTCTTCACGCCCGGAGAATTTGTACGCTGGGTGCACTCGGTCCTTGATTGGATGTATTAGCCACGTGCAAAACGACATAATCACAACTGCAGCAGTCAGACGCTACTCGTTCAGCCTAACTATTTCATCAAGCAACTGTTCCATGTCCTCCATCTCTTCATCGGTCGACAGTTCTTTCCACTTGGAGTTCTCATCAGGAGGGAACCCAGTCCTAGGTAGCAAGCTAAGGGGATAGTTCCCTACATAGAACCAGTCCGGCCTCCACCCCTTCCTAGTGTCATTCAAATCTAGAGTGAAGTATTTCCTAGCTACGTCGGGTCTAAGTGCAAATCGAGCCCCACCAATCACTCGAGAAGGACCATGTCCACCTTTTTCCTCGCCTATCGGTTTGAGCCTATACATTTGCCTCCATAGATTGAAATGGGGAGGGATTCCTAGATAAGACTCATAGAGGTGGTTGAAGAAAGAGATGTCCAAGATTGAACTAGGAATCAAATGTGTGACCTCGATCTCATAATGATACAAGAGGTTGTTCCCTCGCCATTGTGCTCCCATAGCCGAGTGTCCTTGCCGGGTGCCCGCCACCTGATTACGCTCTTTCGACCCATCAATCCTCGATCGACCAGGCCTTGCAGCTTCTTCTTGGTGACCCTGGACTTGGTCCTGATTTGTTCTTAGTTGGGCACTATCGTCTCTATGGTTGACGCGGATTCTGCCATGGGTGAGGTGTGAAGCTTTTGGAACCTTAGGTGTATGGTGGCAGGAGTCGCGGTGCGCATCCAAGTATGTGCCTTAGACCGCGGTGGAGAATAATGGTGAAGGCGACAGCTGGGCAATGGCAGAGCGGGGCGCTGAGTGAGTCAAGCGATAGAAGCTAACCGATGGGAATGAGAAAGATGATGACGCCCCCCCCCCCCCGACGTTTCACCTTTTATTAAGCCGTTGCGGCCTTAACCCTAATGGTGTCATAAGCCATGGATGGAATTTGTGGATCCCATAATTTTTGGACCATTTTTTTAGCGAACACTATGGGGGAGATCCCCACCGTCATTTTTTGGATCGTTGGTTCCCTAATTTGGCGTACTAGATAGTCATGCTTAGATTTCACTCAGCGTGTCTCAGAGACACTGCCAGCCCTCATACTCGGGGGTTGGGCACTCGGTTTTCACTCGGTGTGGCCACGAGACCCTGCCAACCTTCACATTCGGGGGCTAGGAGCTCAGTTTTCACTTGGCGTGTCCCTGAGACCCTGCCAGGCCACATACATGGGGGCTAGATGCTCAATTTTCACTCAGTGTGTTCCTGAGACCCTGCTAGTACTCATACTCGAGGGCTGGGTGCTCAGTAACACTCGGCGTGTCCCTGAGACCCTGTCAGTCCTCATACTCGAGGGCTGGACGCTCAGTTTTCACTTGGCGTGTCCCCAAGACCCTGCAAACCCTCATACTCGGGGGCTGGGTGCTCAGTTTTCACTCGACGTGTCCCCGAGACCCTGTTAGCCTTCATAAATGGTGGCTGGGCGCTTAGTTTTCACTCAGCGTGTCCCTACGACCCTACTAGTCCTCATGCTCAAGGGTTGGGTGCTTAGTTTTAACTCGGTGTATCCTTGAGACCCTGTCAGCCTCATACTTGGGGGCTAGACGCTCAGTTTTCACTTGGTGCGTCCCTGCGACCCTGTCAGTCCTCATACTCGGGGGGCTGGGCGCTTTGTTTTCACTTGGCGTGTCCCTAAGACCATGCCGGTCCTCATACTCGGGGGCTGGGCGCAAACATGTTCATCGCATTTATATTTGATGATTGCATTTATATTACAAACAGTGGAATACACTTGGCCTTAGGATGTTTGCAAGAACAAAGGTATAAACTACCTTTATGGAAGTTTAGTCGTATCATCAGTATGACACTAGCTACAAGATCAACAAGTTTAGTCAACATTGGCTTATTGCAAGCTTTCTTCTAGCATCATATCAACTGATGATACTTACATGGCTGAAGCAGATGTGCGGAGCAGCCTTTAGGTTTCCTTCGGGACCAACCACAATTTCATCTAGCAAGCTCGGTCTTCAGCTGCGGAGATTAGAATGAAATCATGGCATGGGAGTTTTTCCTCGTCTACTTCGCCGCTCGCATGTTTTCCATGAGTAGCACAAAAACTTGTGCTCTTTTGTTGCCAAGAGGGGACGGACCCCGAGTGGATGAACTATGTCGATATGCATCTTGGGATTGCAATGGGTGTGTTTCGCAAAGCCCTGGTGCTGGATCTATTTATAGGCGTCTTGATACCACTATTTGTTTGTGATGGTCAGTATGATCTTTGGTGTGTGATTTTTTCATTTGAGGTGAGTCCAAGAGCATGCATGCTTTCATTGGCACAGAGTGGCGTGCCATGGGCACGAGTTTACTGTTTTTGGATCGACCTATTGATTCTGGCATCTTTTGTGCTTTGTTGGAAGTGTTCTATTTTGGAGTTTGGCCGGGTTAGGTCTTACTCAGTCAACTGGAAGGTGGATAGGACATGACCCGAGTTTCTATAATTGTTCATGCGTGATGAATGATATGCTGCTTTATGAAAAGCCCTTTGGTTGGTGCTCCAAAGTGCCTGCCTACTTTTTATCCTTTGGCTTGGTGTGGCATGTTGTGCTCACGAGTACACTATTTTGGATAGGATGTCGACATGGATGTCTTTATTCTTAGGAAGCCTGCTTCATGGAACCATAATTTTTATCCTTGGCCTGGTTATCCTAATCAACGTAAGGATCGAGGGCTACATTATATGGAGCGCGCCTTACGCCACTCTCCATATGACCATGTTGAATGGTTATCTTTACCACCTTGGTGCTCGTCACGAATTTGATGGTATTCTTTTTTTATTATCGCCCACCCTTGTGGCGAGTAGAAGTTGAAGCTTCTTAAGTCGACTACATTGGCCTCGTTTCTTCACTAATAGTTTTCCACGTGCCTGCACGTTGCTCGGGGGCTTAGGGATATGGGTACCCCTGGGCCCATCTTTAGTGGGGGACATAGTCGGTTCGGGTCCACATCTAACAAGGTTGTGGGCCGACCCTGAGGTGGCCCACAAGGAACCACCGGTTTGTTGGACAAGTTTGGTGATAACATAGTTATCAAGGCTAGCGGTCTACTAGGCGGATCAAGTCCAGATATCTTGGAAAGATTAGTTGAGATCTAGTCGGATACGTTTCCTTATTGTAATCTAGCAGATTTAGATTGAAACCGACTTATAAACCCTAAGTTGTCGGCCTATATAAGGAGGCTTAGGTCATCCCCCAGGGGACACGAAACCCTTTGTAACCACAAAGTTCACCATAGCTTCCTAAAGCTCTGTCGAACACAACCAATACAAGCAACACTGAACACAAGATGTAGGGTATTATACCTCTGGGTAGCCCAGACTTGTCTAAGCCTTGCATCTTATGTTACCATCAAGTTTACTAACTCGACGATCCCTCTCCTAAAATCTACCACTTGGGAACCCCCTTGTGGATTGCCGGTACTAAGGTCCAATAATTTCAGGGGGGTTTCTGCAAGATGTGTTTTCTTTTTCGAAATTAATTTTATGATAGTGACTGAAATTTGCTAAATTTAAACAAAATTGTGTAGATATTCTAAAATGTTGAAACTTGTTCCGCTAGATTCCTTGCGAGGTGCTTTGTGACATAAAAATATCAAACTTCAATGCTTCTATTGTATATTCTCATTTAGGAATTTATTTGTGTTAAGGATGAAAAATGCATATTAAATTCTATGTTGCTCCAAAAATGGTGAATCCAACTTTGTTAACTTCCTTGTCATATGCTCTTTCCAAATCCATGGCTCAACTCCATAAAATAATTATGTTTACCTTCTGTTAGAATAATAATTTCCTTAGTAATATTTCTTTGATGTCTAATTTTTTTTGAGCAATGTCTTAATAGCTAGTCTTGTATGCTTAAGTAATTGTTTTCCCCTTTTGCTTGCTCATTAAAGTATTTACTTGCCTTGTCCTTGTTGTGTTCTTTTACTTCATGCATTTACATGAGCATTTCCTAATGCATGCATTCATTCATACATTTTATACAGTGAGACACCGAAGAGCTCAATCGTTGAGCCCAAACCCGAAGCCGCCGATGAGGTTTTTGTTGAACACGAGAATAACCAAGCCAAGCCGCTAAGCATCTTCCTTACTATATGGCTATGGGTTGCATTGGGCTATGTTATGTATTATGCATCTTTAGAACCTATGAGATTCGTTTGCCTAACTTGAATTCATTACCTTATTCCCTGTAGCTTGCTAATTGGGGGTTAATGTTACCTTAACTTGTTAGTTGTTTAGCTATTTTTAGAGTTAGAGTAAGGATTACTTTGGTAAAGGGAAGGGAGTTATAGGTTTTCACGTCGATATTAGGATGTGGTCTTTTTTCATATTGTTGGTTAATAATGGAACATGATGTTAAAGGTTGGATGCGAGACTTGGGCGGGTTATAGGGTCACGAGAAAGGAGTGTTTTGAGCACCCTTTTTTGTGCTACCGTATGTCCAATCATTGTTGGGTAAGCCCTTACCCAATTTTGTCTTGAGCATTGGGGCACGGTCCTAGATGTGTGGCTATGGGCTTTGCCTAGGGATGTCACCGGTGGACCTAGTGTTGCCTGCGCACAAGCTAGGCGTGGACTCCCAATATTTGGGGCTTGTTGATGGAGGGTTGATATTAGTAAATCCCGTGTCAAGTGGATAAAATAAGTAAAACCTTGCAAGGTTAAAACAATTCGAATTGCCGCACTCTCGGTTATGAGCAATCTCAAAGCATCGGATTCTTCGCTAAGTTATCGAATGTTTATGTTACATGTTCCTAAGATGATGCTTTATGTTTATATTTTGATTATCATGATAAATCACTAAAACTTGAGGTGTGTTTGGAAAAAATTAAATAAACTTGCTAGTTGTACATAGGGTGTTGTTTCACTTGCTAATGGTCCAAAATTAAGGCTATACGAGTTAGGCTTTGGCAAAATTTATTTAACCTTAAAGCCGCATTTCTTGCTACATCCATGATCCTTGATTATATACTATTACGTAAATCTTGCGAGTACATTTTTGTACTCATGGTGCTATGGTTACCAAAGTTGCAGGTGAACCGGAAGCAGTGTTCGGTCATTGTTACCGCACCAATCTAAGTGTGGGTGACAAGTGACTTGATTGGTTCTTGCTTCAATGGTGCTCTTGGGTAACCGCACCATATCTTTTGCGTTTCATACTTATCCATCGTGTAGTGGAACTCTATCATGAGTTAGGAGTTGGGAAAACTTGAACTTAATCTTTTATCTCTTGTTGTTATCACTTGAGGGCACAAAACTTGTTTTTTGTTGCCTTTGCCTTTAAATTTAGTTTTGAAACAATTTATGCAAGACCATATGTAAGCTTAATTGTTGAAACTTTGTGATGTTTAAAATTGCTCGCTATGGCTCTTGTTGTAATATGTCTTTGTATACGGTATGTGTGCTCGATCTTGGGCATGTTGTGAGGCACATACCGGGACAACCGTGTTTGCTTTCGCTTTAAGTGAAAGAGCTTGGTTACGTGTCTGTAGACGTGGATTAACACATGGTGAGTTGAAAGCCAAACATATGTTACCTCTTATCTTCGTAGAATGTTTGGCGATTCATTTAAATCAAGTGCAAATTAGGCAGTTCTTTACGACGCCCTCGCGACCAATGCTCTGGTGGAGTCAATCCTGCCTACTCCATTATCTAACGAGCCTCCCAGGACCTCCTCTGCAATGGGGCACCTAAGTTAGCCCTTAATCCCTAACCCTAAATTATCATCCTTTAGATTTGGATGATTGATTGTTAAGAAAGATTTTAGTCGATTGACAAAGACTTGATATTTACAAATTTATTCTCCAAAAGAGTAAAACTACAAAACTATGCTGTATAATGTATCTAATTGTGCTAATTTGTAGTTTCGAAAAAATGCTCATTTGTTATTGTAAATTTCAGTAATCTATTCTATTCTAAACAGAGCAACTTCTGTGCATCGGGTGGCATATGCCCACCCCTCTCTCTGTCGTCCGATGGTTTTTCAACGGTCACGATTCACCATGAAGAAAGCTAACGGAGTTCCACGGCGGTAGGCAGGGAATCTTCCCACATGGTGGCCCCCCAGGGGACCTTATCCGTTCTCTCCCACGTCCATCGTCCATCGTCCTCGTCCTCTCTCTCTCTCTCCTCAGCAGGCGTGCGGGCGAGGGCGGCAGCTCGTGGGCGCGGGCATGGCCGGCGGCTCGTGGGTGAGGGCGGCAGGCGCGCGGGTGTGGGTGGCGGCTCGTGGGCGCGGGCGGCAGGCGCGCGGGCGTGGGCGCGGGCGGCAGGCGCGCGGGCGTGGCCGCGGGCGGCGGCTCACGGGCATGGCTGGCAGCTCACGGGCGCGACCGCCGGGCGAGGGCGGCGGCACATCGACGCCGGGAGAGCCCCGCTCCATCTTTTTTCATTGAGTTTGGAGATTGAGGGTTTGGCTTCATGCTGATTCTGGTTTTTCTTTTTGGCTTTTCCCTTTTCTGATGGTTGTTCTTTTTTTTCTCCAACATGTTAAAGATGACGGTAGCAAATTATGTCAGATCCTTCTTTCCATAAAAAAGGATGCGATTCCAAATAGAAATAACATTTTTATTTGATTCTAATTAGAAATATCTTTTTGATATGATTCTAATTAGCAATATTTATCTGACACTCCAACAAAACATATCTGATTGTTCTTTTTTTTTCTCCTACAGGTGATAGTAGTAAATTGTGTTAGATGTTCTTTTCATAAAAAGGATACGATTCCAAATAGAAATAACATTTTTATTTGATTCTAATTAGAAATACCTTTTTCATATGATTTTAATTTGCAATATTTTTCTGACACTCCAACAAAACATATCTAGATTGTGGATGGGAGAGAGAGAAATCAAATACGGTAAAAATTTTGGATGCGCTACATTCCGTGGATGGGAGAGAGAAAATAGGATGCTGAAGATGAACAGTATAAAGAGATACTTTTTTAGATCACGGGGCCATACTCTCTCTTCATGCTCCCTACGATGCTAACGACGTTAGGGGTGGTATGGGTGGGGGCATATGCCGCCTGTGTCGCGATCGATTTTTCGCTTTTCTAAAACTTAATAAACTTTGAATAGTTTGACTTACGCAAAACTTATAAAAAATATAGTTATTCAACTATGTGGAGGACATAAACCATAAACAACTAATCTTTCCCTCGATGCATACCTTTCTCTTTTGCACTTCATTTATTTCTAGAATTCGATCTCCAACAATAAGAAACTAATAACGCTTCATGACGTGAATGTGTAGCTTGTCAATGGTCATCCCCGCATCCTACATGTCAAGACACGAGCTAAGACAACATATAAACAATGTTTGGCAATCTATAGTCTATAGCAGGTAAACGGGACGCTTCGCTGGAACCGACCAGGAGGCAAGGAGCTCATTTTTGCCCACCGCCCGCCGCCTCTCACCTTCTTCCTCTCTGAGCATCTGCCCACCCCAAGGCCGAGCTTGCTTGCTTCCCTGCGAATCAAGGTCCGCCCAAGCACCCCGGCCCGAAGGTCGAGGTCTATTTCATCAATTACTACCATGTGCATCGCTCCACTGCCGAGCTCCCCTTCGATGCCCTCCACTGTACGTTCACAATGTTCATCTTCCGCGGGCAATTGCTGGCACGCACCACCGGTTCCTCCCCCGTCCATTGACACACCTATGTACAAATTACGCTAGTAGAGAAACCACTTTTCATACACCCTTTTAGTCCCCGTGGGAATTAGGACCGGAACTAGTGTGACCATTAGTCCCGGTTCTAAACGAAACATGGAGCAGGGGGCTTTAGTCCCGGCCGGAGGCTCCGCCCGGTACTAAAAGTGTCCTTTTAGTACCGGGCGGAACCCCCGGCCAAAACTAAAAGCTCCCTGCCAATGATACTGTTGGCAGGGGGTCTTTAGTCCCGGCTGGGGGCTCCGCCCTAGATTAAAGGCCCCCTTTAGTCCCGGACGAAGCCGCCGACCGGGAAAGTCCCTGCACCACGGTAATATTTTTTCTTCCTCGATCCTCTCTCTCTCGTATATCTCGATCTCTTCGCTCCCGACCTCTCCCATCTATCCGCTCCCATATCGATCTCTCTGCTCCCTCTCTCCTCTCTCCGCTCCCCCGCCGCCACCCCCTCTCCGCTCCTCTCCGTTCCCCCTCCCCTCTCTCGCAGTGGCCGGCAGGCGGATCCGGCGTGGGGGCGGCCTCCCGGCGCTGGCGAGCAGGGGCGATAGCGGCCGGCGGCGGCCGAGCACAGCGCCGGTCGGGGGCGGAGCGCGCGGCGCGTGGTTGGAGCTGTGGCGCGCGGATCCGGCCGGGGGCGGAGTGCGTGGCGCGTGGCTGGAGCTGCGGCACACGGATCCGACCAGGGGGAGCTGCGGCGCCGGCCAGGGGTGGAGCTGCGGCGCGCGGAGCCGGCCGGGGGCGGAGCGCGCGGAGCCGGCCGGGGACGGAGCTACGGCGCGCGGCCCAGTGCTATGTGCGAGCGCCGCGGGCCGGAGCGGATCCGGCGTTCATCCTCTGCTGCCTCGTCACCATCACCGTAGACATGCCCTTGAACTCATGAGCTTGTGATTTTGCGTCTAACTCTTGAGCTTGTGATTTTGCTGCCATGAACTAAGACTTTACACGTATCTTTGCTTGCTGCCACGATTTGAGGCTTTACATATATCTTTTCTTTTTTCTGTGTTGTTCTTATTCTCTATTTTAAATCTTGTGAATGTGAATGTGATAAGATGAAAAAATAAAAGAAAACAAAAGAAAAGAAATAAAAAAAGAATGGACGGCACATCCTACTTTAGTCCCGGATGATATTAAGGACCGGGACTAAAGGCTCCCTTTAGTCCCGGACGCTACGACCGGGCTAAAGGCCTGGACTTTTAGTTCCGGAGCCGTAGTCCCGGTCGCAGAACCGGGACTAAAAGTGTTTGAGACCCGGACTAAAAGTAGATTTTCTCACTGCGTGGACCGACACGCTGACGCTTTTCTCATCTCCCTCACACAGCAGCTAGCTGCGACTCCGTTGAAGGCAAAGTGGTGCAGCTTCCACGAGGTACTTGCGGTGTACTCGTCTGAGCTTGGGATCCCCTCAACAGCTCGCGTTGTTATGCTTCGGCCCCTATGGTGAGAGATCCGGATGGTGGATGCCGAGGCACGGTGGAGCCATTATCCTCTCCGCTTCAGCTTTTGCTCCTCAACCCTATCCTCCTGCTTGTGCTGCACTACAAATCCGGCCATTAGCACCGTAGTGACATATCCGAGGCCTAGTGTGGTTCATGAGCTCTTTAACAGTAACTTATACCACTAATTTAAATGACTAATATACAAACATCTGACGGTTGAGAATAATTGTATACTAGTGTAACGTTGATCAGTAGTATATGTAGTATATAGTTAGTAGTATAATAGTATAAGGGCATTATTAGAAAAAAATCTAAATGGCATCATTCTAATTTAGATATATTTTAATTTTTTCATTCGATCATACGTCTCGGGCCATGTCGAGGCACGCCAGTGGGATGGGTCTCGAACCGGTGATGCACGCCGTCGTTAAGAATGAGAAGAAGTATGCTTAGTTAATATATTTATATTCAAATTACTATATTACCCATTCTCTATACCATATACCACTGATCAGTGGTATAAGGTACCATAAAAGACCTCGTGGTTCGTAGCCGAGAACAACACCAAGGATGACGGCGCCATCACGGACTAAGCCGCCATCCAGCAGGGTGACGCTTGATACGACCTGCCCGACCGCCTCCAACAACTACGGCGGCGGCACGTGCAACACACTGCCGACGACCCGGAGTCCTGAAGCCGGCGGACCATGGGTTGATTTATGGAAATACTAGGGTTTATTTTGCAAAACTATGACTCAGACATGGTTAGGCTAAATGCAACTGTGCCCTGTATCACCTCCTGGGCCTGTAAATTGACGTTTTGGGGCCTCCTGTATCTGTTGCAGCGGCGTCCTCTAAAACATGTGCTACTTTACCGGCCCAGCTCCCGTCCGCCAAATATCCGGGAGGCGTCCCCCTCCTCCACCCACGTCGGGCCGCGCCGCCTCCCCTTCGCCGCATCAGGCAAGCACCGCGCTGTGCCGCTCCAGCCTTGGCTCGCCTCCACCCGCGCCGCGCCCGCCCCCTTCGCCTCGCGGTGCCCCCACGCACATCCCCCGGTGCCCCCCACGCACTCCCTCGTCGCCGCCCGCCCGCGGCAGCGCCCCACCGACGCGGACGCCGATCCCCCCCTGCTTCCTGCATTCCTTGCGTTGCGTCTCTCTGACTGTGTGAGATTCATGAGCTCCGGCAGGGCTGCTGAGGTGCGGGAAGAGCTGCCGGATCCGGTGGACCAACTACCTTGAGGTCCGACCTCAAGAGGGGCCTCCTCTCCGATGACGAGGAGCGCCTCGTCATCGACCTCCACGCTCAGCTCGGCAACAGGTGCGTGGCTGATTCCGAAATTCTCCGTGGTTTTTTTTTCTTGGGCTTGGTCGTTCGGCCTCTGTTCTGTTGCGGCTCACCGACTGTGGCCGACGCGCGCGCAGGTGGTCCAATATCGCGGCGCAGCTCCCCGGGAGGACGGACAACGAGATCAAGAACTACTGGAACATCCACGTCCGGAAGAAGCTGACAAAGAGTCAGAATTGGAGGTAAAAAAAGTTATGGGAAGTAAGTATAGATGCACATCTTATAAATGCCACGCAAAATGTTTGCTCCATACAGACAGGCAAACAAACAGGAGATAACCTTGCATGGGTCATGGTCACTGTATGAACTGGTACAAGGGTAGATTTTTTATTACTACTTTTATTGTTCATGAATTGAATTGATGTATGAACTGCTTGTGGACAGTGAGTTTCTGCACCCAATTTGGATTTAATATGTTTCAACAAAGTTGTCAATTAGAACTGGGCAGAGCATTTCCCAAGTCTTGTTAGCATTTCAGCAGTGCATAGCAAGTTGATCTCTGTCGTTTATTATTTTTCCTGGATTTACTGTATTTTAGTGCTAAGTTGGTGGCACAAACTGATCTCCTGACCATTTGGGAATTGCCTTGTTTTCAGGCTACTTCAGGTTCAAGCTACTAAGGAGTCCCCACCGGATCTAGGACCAGCCCCATGCACAGAAAGTCTTATCCCTGCGGCATGTTCACTTTACACTATGATGATCCTATATTTTGAAGGAGAAATGGCAATGCTAGTTTGATGTCGTCTTGTTATGAATATTAAATGATTGTGTTCTCAAACTTCGTATTAACTGAGGATATTTGTAACACCCAAAAAATAGCCTATTTAAATTTTTTAGTAATTTATTTGCTTTTATTTAAGTTGTTCATAATTAATATAGGTTAATTAAATTATTTACGAATATTAAAACCAAATATAAGCTGTAGAAACATTTTTGTTGCATTCATGCCATTGCATCAAGTTTTGTATTGTTAGCGCTTCAAATGAGGATTTAAATCTAATTTAAATTTGAATTTGAATCATCTTGTTTTGAGCTCTAGAATAGTTGTTTTCTGCCGAGTTCACTTTTGCCCCCAAGACTTTTTCCTCGGCTCACTTTCACTCCCTCTACTCTCCTCCCGTGCGCAGCGCACCTCCAGCTCCCACCAGCCCGCGCTATCCTCCACCCCCCCCCCCCCGCTCTTGGGCCGAACCAGCAGGCCCAGCTGCACCGCGCCAGCATCCCCCCTCCTCCTCTCACTGGCCAACGGTCCCCGCCCGTCAGACCTTCGTCTTCCCTCGCCCGCGCCCCCTCCTCCCCGGTGTGATTGGCGCCGCCTCGGTCGGCCGCCCAGCGTCCCTCCCCGTGCCCCGTGGACCACACCCGAAGTTCCCCCGCCCCCTTCCTTTCTTGGCACCCTCTCTGCTTGGAAGGAGGCGTCCCCGCTTGGCAACCCCGATCGCCGGCCGCCGCCGCAGGGACTCGCATCACATACGACAAGGCAGGGGCCTCCCTGGGCTATAAAAGCTGCGCCCCCGAGCCCCAAACCTCGCCCCACCTCCAATTCGAGCTCCCAGCCCTCCCAGCGCCTTCTCCTCGCCTTGCGCCACCGCCCGACGGCCGTCGCCGACGAACTTCGCCGCCACCGCCCTCTGCTCATCGTGAGCCCACCCCGAGGCTTCCTGAGAAGGTAACGACGCTAGCCGAGTCATTCCCCGCCCCTTTAAGCTACTTATCGTGCCTGAGTCGCTCGCCGGACTTACACAGGGACGCCAGAGCCGCCCCGCCGCGTCGTCAGCCGACCCCGTCGCCCCACCGCCGCCTTGAGCACCCTAGGTGAGCTCGCCTTTCTCCCCTGGTGCCGTAGAGCCCATCCGCGCACCAATTGGAGCCCCCTAGCTCGAGTTAGCCACTGCTCCGGCGAAGCGCCGCCGCCCACGCGCAGCGCCGCCGCCTCCCTGTGTCGCCGCCTGTCGCTCACCCCCCTCCCTCCCCCAACTCCCCCAGTCGTCCGATCCCGATCCGACGGCCCAGATCTAAACCGCCCGCGAGTCAAACCCCCCTAACGGTCAGCCATGGCGGTTTTGCATAAGAGCCCCTACCCTTTTCGTGAATCAAGCCACAGTCCACGCCTAGTCAAAAATAATTACGATTAGGACCCTAATTTTATAGAAAACCCCCTGCACTTTTAAAGAATAGAACCTGCGGTCCAGCCCTCATCTTTTTGCATGTAGGCCCTCCTGTTTTAACGCATAATTATGCATAGGTCCCTACTTTTTCACAAATAAACCCTTAGAAACTTTTAAAACTTGCCAACAGGTCCCTAGATCTTAGATTTACCATATCTTTTCCGTTTTAGCTTCGCTTAGTGTGATTTTCACGCTCATGCGTTCAAAGTAAAGCGTAGATTATTTCTAAAACCTTTATTTGTACTGTTTCTACTATTTGGTATACTGTTCTAATAGAATATTATTTGTTTGCATGTATTGGCTTGCGTGGATGTTTATGTGGTGATTCGTGTCCAGTCGGTGAGCCTTTCGCGTTGGACTTCGAGTACGAGGAGGACTTCCAGGGACATGACTCACAGCAGCAGCAGCCGCCGCCTTTTGAGGAAGGCAAGTTATCCAGAAGTTATCCAGGGACGGACAATCCTTGCTACCTATCCACCTTGTAATCATTTATTTCATAAATGCATGTGTCTCATTTGATGTACCATTAAGGCTGTACCTAGTCTTGTTTATCCTATCCTTGTTTACCTTGGGTTTTTGCATATGGGTAGAATCTTTGCTATGCGCAGCTACTATCACCACTGTTTAATTGTTAATCTTGACTTAATGGTTCACTTTAACGTTAATGATAAAACTTGTTTTTGAGCAATCTTGGTTTAGGGAACTAGAGCATGTGCTTCGTGCTTTGTTCTAGTGTCCCTCCATAAGGTCCGGTTCTTAAAGCAGCTACCCAGGAGCCTGTCGCCACCGCTAGAACTATTATGGCTCTGGTCTTGGTCAAGTAGCATGTACGTCTCTAGCTTGTCAGTGGTTACCGGAGTGGCCAACGGTGTTATGGGAAACATGGGTGAGAGTATGTCTTGATCCACCGAGGATGCGTGATCCGTCGGCTATGCCTCCGTGAGGCATAGTCCCGTGCTGGGAGTCCCTACGATGGGGGAACTCCACACGTTGCGCATTGTTGGGTGTGATGCCCGCGCTCTGGACGCCATTGACCCCCCCTATGGTGTGACTCCGTAGGCATACGTCAATCTCGGTGCCTGGACCATGCTGCATGTGTTGTACCATAATCGGCCACTGTCTTGTTAGGGTGTCTTGTGAAAAACCTCGTAGCGTCGCTATGCGGTCACACCTCGGAAGTGTGATTTGTGAGGTCTGATCCACCTCCGCGTGGTTGGGTTTAAAGTTCATTTGAGCTTTTACGCGACTGGTGGGTAAAGGGCGAAACCTCTGCAGAGTGTAAATCTATCATGATAGCCTTGCTCAGGGTCACGAGCGGTCTGGATCCTTTTTTTATTAGAAGATGATGTTTATTTATGCTTAATGTCACTTATACTTCATTAATTGGGTTACAACTGGGTTTCATTCACTGTAGTAACTTGGATAATGTTAAAATGAACCAACTAAAATGCTAATACAGTTAAGCTGTGTCTAGCCTTATTTTGAGCCTTCATACACCCGTGCTATACTTGCTAAGTAATTGTTTACTTACACTTATTATTTATTCAACAAAATCTCGGATGGGTAAACTTTTCCAGAAGATTTGCCATACTACTAAGTTGTGATCTCCCAGTCAGAGTCCCTGTGGATTACGGCTCCATTTAGTTTGAGAGTTATAGTCTTCCGCTGTATTTGGTTAGTTTATTTATGATGCACTCTGATGTAAAATTTTATTTAATAAAGAATTTATTCAAGCATATGTTCTCTGTTTATCATATTTGTTCGCTATATGTGTACTTTGACTTCCTGGGCACACATATGGCCACATTCGGGTTTTTGTGAAAATCCGGGTGTGACAATGTTATATAATGTAGTGTGAACCATGCAAAATATATCGGTTTGTTTGGGGGACATCTGTTACTGTGATGAGACAAACATTGTGATGTAATTTTGTCTAAATTTCTCCTTAATGTTATTTGTTGTGAGGATCCCTCACAGTTGGATACTGGATCATGACTGATGAGAATTTCTATTGTTTTGATACATTTGTTGTTGTGGCTGGGTGTCTGTTGAGCTTTGCCATTTTCAGTTTCAGATGCTTGCCACAGCAACTCTGGCAATTTTGGAATTTAATATTATGTTGAGTTTTGGTCAGAGAGTTATATGATGTGTGTCTATTAAGTAAGCCATTCTTGGAAAAAAGGAAAATGTGCCTGGTTATAGTTTTTGTGTTGATCTGTTGCTCAACTGAGAATTAATGCTTGAGAATTGAGTTTTTGTGTTGATCTGGTTATAGTTTTTGAGTTTCAGCCCCCGTTACTAAATGTTGTCTGCTACTGAACGTTGAGTTTCAGTAGAACTAACACTGCACATGCTCTCTTCAGTTCTGTTAGTCAGGGACTTGCACATTTCATCTGGAACACTGCAGGGAGACCAAAGAAGGACAGAGATGCAGCTTCTTAACTGGTGGATCAGTATTCTTGTTCTTGTTCTTGGCATGCTAGATTTCAATGGTGGATCAGTATTCTTGTTGGAACAGGAATCAGGTACCTGCTTGGCAAAGACAGATTTTTACCTGAATGTCAAGAGATTGTTAGCAAAGATAGATTGCCATACAACTTCAGAGTTTCCGTTCAAAAAGTACTGAACACTGAAAAATGCAGAGTTGAGAACAAAATTGTCAGCAAACTCAAGATTCACATGCAAAGTCACTCATACGGTCATACTTGGCCAAATTCCCTGTCAATTACCTAAATGTATAGCTGAATGTTTTCACCAAACAGAAAGGCACTATTTCCGCATAATGTTTTCACCAAACTTAAAAAAACTGCAGCAGAATGGTAAGCTAGTTGCCATGTTTTGCAATAGCACCATGAGAAGAGAATGCATATCAGATATCAATCAGTTTACTTCTGAACCAACTGGATGGTTAAATATCTCAAGTGCTGGCCTTTCCAGCTACATTATGCAGAAATAAAGAAACAGTAGTGTACATTTGGTGGAAGCCATCCACTCTTACAAAAGACAAAACTTGGTTGAATACAATCTCATTTATAAATACAGATAATTTCTTCGTGCTGCTGTTTGAACACCAGAACCGGCCGTGGTGCGCGAGCGTACGGAGCGGCGCCAGGAGCCGCGCCGGGAGCGGGTAGTGCACGCTCTTGCTGACCCACACGCCGGCGTCGGAGGCGTAGCAGCGGAGGCCGGCATGGTCGGTGTCGATGACGGGGATGTGGCCGGGGAAGGCGAGGAGGCGTGGCCGCTGCCGGCGTGGGTGAGGAGGCATGGCCGCCCGCGGCGCGACGTCCTCGCGGCGCGCTCACCCCCCGGCGCGGCGTCCTCGCGGCACGCGGCTCGGTGTCGTCGCGGCGTGGCACGCACGGCGCTCGGCGATTTGGAGGGTGGGATAGGGGATACCGCGGCAGCAACATCTGGATTTAGAGGATGGAATATAGGGGACACCGTTGCAAACAGTCTTAGAATTACGGGGGCTGATTCACTAAAATATTAAAGTTTTCCTTCTAAAATTTTATGATGTACCACCAAATCAATCATTTTTATTATTGGACAGAGGTATACATATTTTTCAATATGGTAATGTAATATAGTATTAATCGGAATTCCTAATCCATTTTGTTTCAAAATTTATCTGCCGCGGCTAATTTTCCATAGTGAAAATTAGGTCCTCTCTAACAGAATATAAACCTTCATGCTTTGAGACTATGATAGATGAAGAATTATTCTAGTTAGGTTGTCCAAGAAATATATAACCCTCTGTGTGGAAGGGTCTTCTGAAAAGAGCTCTTGTACCACTTCGAAAACACTCAATAATAGTGAAGGGAGACATCATATTTGTTAGAAATTTAGACCACATTCGGAATATTTTAATTCCAGAAATTAGCAACAAATTCATGACATTAGTGAGTGATCCAGTGATAATAAGGCATGTGCGAGTGTTAAGTTAAATCTCTTAAATAACATGAACAACATCAGAAACCGAAACCAGAACAAAACCAGGTTTAGGGTGTACCCCGAGGCGGGACCGGTACCGAAGGCACCGGGTGCGCCATTACCAGCTGGAGGAGGTGTAGACATCCTCGACTGGCCTGCTTGAAGTAGTCGATCTGAGTTGGTGCCGTGGTGGGTCGTTGCAATGAAGTCCCTCGGACGGCCACCGGGACGTAGTCGTTCACGTGAGGGAGACGGCCACCAGGAAGTAGTAGTACACGTTGACGAAGCCGGCCACCAGGAAGTAGTCGTATGGGTGACGAAGCCGGCCACCAGGAAGTAGTCATACGGGTGATGAAGTTAGCCGCCGGGAAGTAGTCCTTCGCAGCAGCGAGCAGTTGCGTACTCGTACGCTCCCCAAAAATCTTATCGTCCGCCTATCCCGAGCAGGATCACTAGGCAAGGAGGTTCGGAGGCAACTGCTCACGCAAGCAGAGTGCGCGCAAAGCTTACATTGGGAATGCAAGAGAGCAGCAAAAACAGGGAGAAGAGAGAGGTCTCCTGAAAGGAGTACCAGAGAGGGAGAGTCCGCTTGTGTGTTTGCCTGGGAGAGACACCTCCTTTTATAGGCGCACAGAGTAGGAGAGGGAGGATGAACATGGACACTCTTGACCAGCCATAGTGCCATTAATCGTTGTCAGTTACTCTCAGCCATCAAATCGGCAGTTACTCTCAGCCATCAAATCGGCAGTTACCGGTAACGGTTAAGACTCAAAAAATGCCATCTGTGGCAAAAGGTTCATCACACAGCACATGCAGCTCGACTCGGCTCGGCACGTCTCGGCTCGGCACGTCTCGACTCGACTCGACTCGACTCGTCCACGGCCACGGCCCGGCCAGGCCCAGCGAGGCGAGCGAGCGAGCGCGCGTGTGGCACGCCCTTCTCCTTTTACCAGCTTCACAAGTGGTCCACAGCTGGTCCACCATTTAAGTTGGTTAGGATTTCTGTTGACTCTCCATCCGGGATTTAACTCACTAGCATTTATTAGTGGACCTTTAATTCTTTGATTAATTGAGACTTAAATGGGCCAATGCCCAATTAATCCAACAATCCCCACCAATAATTTCAAGGTACGCATGAAAATACTCTCGACTCAACTGTTGTTTTGATATACTGGCCTCATGGCGGAGACTGTTAAGTTGAACATCCACCTGGGGCAAGAGCTATACTTGTTCACAACTGACCAATGGACTATGTCTTGAATTTGCAGTTTTGTGCAAACAAGCTTGACTAGAGCCCCTTTGCCAGTACTAGGCTGCTGTAAGCATCCCCTCGGGTTGGAGCGTATAAGTCATACTCCGTGTCTTTCATGGGTATATAGAAATCACCCTATCTCATAGATTGTGACTAGCGATCGAACCCATATAGGTGTAATCCTTTGAGATGTTCTGTAGGTCAACGTCTTTGCCCTCATTGAGCCACTCGGATCAGATTAAGGTTTTCACCAACCTGCCATACAGACTTAGAAGAGAAATGCACCTCCATTGGAATGAGCCTTTTTCAAAGGTTCTCTCCTCTCAGTTAAACAGTAGCTTGTTTCACCATCCTAATTCACGGGATCTCCGATCACATAGGACGGGTTACCACTACTGAGTAACACACATGGGTCTCAAGCCCAATTCCCTGGATCCATTGTCTATCACGTTACGTGAAAGACCCTTTGTGAATTGATCTACCAGGTTCTTAGCTGTTTGGATGTAATCCAAGGCTATCACTCCGGAGTTTCTCATTTTCCTGACAGATTTCAGCCGCCTCTTTACATGCCTGGAGGACTTTATGTTATCCTTTGAACTGTTCACCTTGACAATCACAGTTTAATTATCACAGTTCATGATGATAGCCAGTATCGGTTTCTCAACTACCGGCAAACCCATAAGGAGATCACAAAGCCATTCGGCCTCAACAGTGGCGGTGTCCAATGCAGTGAGTTCTGCCTCCATAGTTGACCTCGTTAAGATGGCCTACTTGCAAGACTTCCAGGAGACAGCGCCACCTCCAAGTGTGAACACATATCCACTTGTGACTTTAATCTCATCTGCACCGGATATCTAGTTTGAATCACTGTAACCCTCCAGTACCCTAGGGTACCCGATATAGTGAATTCCATAGTCCACAGTACCTTTCAGAAAATGCATTACCCGTTCAAGAGCTTCCCAATGAGCATCTCTCGGATTTGACACAAACCGGCTTACTTTGCTCACAGCGAACGCGATATCGGGTCTCGTAACGCTAGCTAGGTACATCGGTGAACCAATGATTTGGGAGTATCTCAACTGATCTCTCATTATTCTTTTGTTCTTACGTAATATTTTACTAGCATCATAAGGTGTTGGAGCTGGCTTGCAGTCATTATAGCCGAAACGACTCAAGACCTTCTCCACATAGTGGGATTGTGTGAGAACAACCCCACCATCACCTTCTCTCACTAGCTTAATATTTAGGATCACATCAGTCTCTCCCAAATCTTTCATCTCAAAACTTTGAGACAAAAACTCTTTGACTTCCTTAATCACATTAAGGCTTGTCCCAAATATCAGTATGTCATCTACATACAGACACAAGATCACTCCTTCGCCCCCACCATAGCGATAGTACACACACTTGTCGGCTTCGTTCACAACAAAGCCAACTGACGTTAAAGTTTTGTCGAACTTTTCATGCCACTGCTTAGGAACTTGCTTAAGGCCATACAAAGACTTTATCAACTTACACATCATTCCTTCTTGACCTTCCACTACAAACCCATCTGGCTGATCCATGTAGATCTCTTCCTCCAACTCTCCATTTAGGAAAGCTGTCTTAACATCCATCTGATGAACGAGAAGACCATGGGAAGCTGCCAAAGAGAGTAGTACTCGTATGGTGGTCAATCGGGCAACCGGCGAGTAAGTGTCAAAGAAGTCATCTCCTTCTTTCTGAGTATAGCCCTTAGCCACTAGCCATGCTTTGTACTTCTCAACAGTACCATCAGTCCTAAGCTTTTTCTTAAACACCCACTTACATCCTACAGGTTTGCACCCATACGGATGTTCCACGACCTCCCAAGTACCATTAGACATAATAGACTCAATATCACTCCGAACTGCTTCCTTCTCATAGTCAGCATCTGGAGAGGAATATGCCTCTTCAATGGTTCTAGGGGTGTCATCCACGACGTACACAATAAAATCATCACCAAAGGACTTTGCAGTCATCTGTCTCGTGCTCCTTATGAGAGCTTCACTGTCATCTTCCTCAGGATTTTCCACTTGTGTGTGTTCATTGTGTTCTATCGAAACAGCAGATTCTCTAGGTTCTTTATTAATAGACAGTTCATGACTAGACGTGCTAGCTTCCTCTTTCATAGGAAAAATGTCCTCAAAGAATGTAGCGTCTCTGGACTCCATAATTGTACCAACATGCATGTCAGGTACTCTAGATTTTACTATTTAAAATCTATAACCTACACTGTGGAAAGCATAACCAAGAAAGACACAATCAACAGTCTTAGGTCCCAATTTACGTTTCTTGGTTATGGGCACATTCACTTTGGCCAAACATCCCCAAGTCTGTAAGTATGAAAGGGTTAGCATTTTCTTTTTCCATTCCTCGAATGGTGTTATCTCTTTGTTCTTCATAGGAGCACGATTCAGGACATGACATGCAGTCAATATAGCCTCACCCCACCATTCCTTGGAAAGTCCCGCTGTATCCCACATGGCATTAACCAAGTCAGTCAGAGTGCGGTTCTTTCTTTCCGCTACCCCATTTGACTGAGGTGAGTAGGGAGGCGTCCTCTCATGAATTATTTCATGTTCCTCACAGAACGCAATGAATACATTAGAAAAATACTCTCCACCGTGATCAGACCTAACTCTTTTGATCTTTCTCTCAAGTTGATTTTCTACCTCAGCTTTATAGATTTTAAAGTATTGTAATGCTTCATCTTTAGATTTCAACAAATAAATGTAGAAAAATCTAGTAGAATCATCTATTAAAGTCATGAAGTTCTTTTTATCACCTTTTGTCAACACATCATTCATCTCGCACAGATCGGAATGAATTAAGTCTAGAAGTGCCAAGTTCCTCGCCTCAGCCGCGAAATGAGGCTTGCGAGGTTGTTTTGATTCAACACACACATGGCACTTAGAATCTTTGACTAAGGTGAATTTCGAAATTAAACACAAGTTTGCGGCTTGCGAGGTTGTTTTGATTCAACACACACATGGCACTTAGAATCTTTGACTAAGGTGAATTTCGAAATTAAACACAAGTTTGCAAGACGCATCATACAACCAAAATTAACATGACAGAGTCGCGAATGCCAAACATTAGATTCATTATTAATGTTTGCAACCTGATTCACAACTTTATTATAATTGTCTGATAAAGAAAAGCAGAGCAAGCCTCCGCTATCATAACCTTTTCCAATAAAGCTTCCAAATTTAGAAATTACACATTTATTCGATTCAAAGACTAACTTAAAGCCGTCTCTACACAGAAGAGACCCGCTGACTAAGTTCTTTTTTATAGTGGGGACATGTTGCACGTTCTTCAGTCGAACGGTCTTTCCCAAAGTAAGCTTCAGATCGACCGAACCAGCACCAAGAACACGCCCATGTGATCCGTTCCCCATCAACACGGAGGAAGACCCGCCTGCCTGGTAAGAAGAAAACAAGGAAATGTCAGCACAAATATGAATATTAGCACCAGTGTCAATCCACCAATCGGGTGAAGGACATACTGAAAGAACTGTAGGTAATAGATTACCGTACCTCGACGTTCCCCAGTCTCACTAACAACCATGTTGGCACTGCCGCCATTGTTCTTGTCCTTGCGGTGCGGGCACTTTGTAGCAAAGTGGTCCGGGCTACCACAACAATAACAATGCTCCGTCGGCGGTTTCTTTTTCTTCTTGAACTGAGCCGTTTAATTAGCCTTTGTCTGGTTCTGTTGCGGCTTGTTCTTCTTTTGTTGGATGCATTGAAGTTTTTCTTTTGCACCAAGTTGGCACTAGAAGATCCAGCAATCCCTTTACCACGTTGATCTTTTGCCCTCGCCTTCTCTTCCACATCAATAGTGCCGCTGATATCAACAATAGTAAACTCTTGTCTCTTGTGTTTCAGAGATGTCGCAAAATCCTTCCAAGAATGTGGCAACTTGGAGATAATACCCCCAGCCACAAACTTGTCAGGCAACTGACATGGAGCATCCTTGCTATAGTTCTCAAGATCTCTAGCCAGCGCCTAGATCTCATGGGCCTGCTCTACTACAGGACGGTCTTCAACCATCTTGTAGTCATAGAGCTGTTTCATGATATATAGCTCGCCACCAACATCAGAGACCCCAAACTTAGCCTCAAGCGCATCCCAAACAGCTTTGCCACTCGGCAGCAAGAGGTACGTGTCCACAAGGCTCTCAGGCAAACACACTCATGATGACACCTCTAAACAGGTTACCGACCGCCACGAAAGCCCGCTCCTCCTCTGGAGTGAACTGTTCAGGCTTCCCCTGTATGACATGCATGATGTTCATCGCTATCAACCACAGCGTAACCCTCTCGTGCCAACGTTTGTAATTAGACCCATTGAAAACATTTGGTTTGATTGATGCGGCAAAACTAGCTACCAAAAGCCTATTATTAACATAAGGTTTTTGGATTGTTAGAAATTTAGGCCACATCGGTATATTTTAATTCCAGAAATTAGCAACAAATTCATGATAGAAGTGAGTGATCCAGTGATAATAAGGCATGTGTGAGTGTTCAAGTTAAATCTCCTAAATAACATGAACAACATGAGAAACCGAAAACAGAACAAAACCAGGTTTAAGGTGTACCCCGAGGCGGGACCGGTACCGGAGGCACCGGGTGCGCCGTTACCAGCTGGAGGAGGTGTAGACATCCTCGACTGGCCTGCTTGAAGTAGTCGATCTGAGTTGGTGCAGTGGCGAGTCGTTGCAGTGAAGTCCCTCGGACGGCCACCGGGACGTAGTCGTTCACATGAGGGAGACGGCCACCTGGAAGTAGTAGTATAGGTTGACGAAGCCGGCCACCAGGAAGTAGTCGTACGGGTGATGAAGTTAGCTGCCGAAAAGTAGTTGTTCGCAGGATCACTAGGTAGGGAGGTTCGGAGGCAACTACTCACGCAAGCAGAGTGCGCGCAAAGCTTGCGTTGGGAATGCAAGAGAGCAGCAAAAACAGGGAGAAGAGATAGGTCTCCTAAAAGGAGTACCAGAGAGGGAGAGTTCGCTTGTGTGTTTGCCTGAGAGAGACACCTCCTCATAATGCCATTAATCGTTGTCAGTTACTCTCAGCCATAAATCGGCAGTTACTCTCAGTAGCGTCTCGACTCGACTCGTCCACGGCTCGGCGAGGCGAGCGAGCGCGCGCGTGATACGCCCTTCTCCTTTTACCAACTTCACAAGTGGTCCGTAGCTGGTCCACCATTTAAGTTGGTTAGGATTCCTGTTGACTCTCCATCCGGGATTTAACTCCCTAGCATTTATCAGTGACCTTTAATTCTTTGATTAATTGAGACTTAAATGGGGCAAGGCCCAATTAATCCAACAATATTTACGTGCAAAAGGTAAAGTGGAGAAAAACGCTAGAGACATCCTATAAGAGCATCTCCAAGAGACTAGTCAAATCGTTTTCTAAAGTTAAATTTAGCTATCGTTAGAGAAAAAACGTTTCCAACAGACTTTGTAAATGGCTCTCCAAATTTAGTGGCTCTCTATCCCACCTCATTCGCTAGCTATTTTTAGCTAGCCTACCTCGCTAGCCATCTTTAGAGCATCTCCAAGAGATTAGCTAAAAAGACTAGTCAAATTTACCGATTTAGTCACTCTCCAAAATAGATTTGACTAACAAATAACAGAGTAATCCAACAGATTTTGTAAAGATGGCTAGTGAGGTAGGCTAGCTAAAAATAGCTAGCGAATGAGGTGGGATAGAGAGCCACTATATTTAAAGAGCCGTTTACAGAGTCCGTTGGAAACGTTTTTTCTTGAACAATAGCTAAATTTAACTTTAGAAAATGATTTGGCTAGTCTCTTGGAGATGCTCTTACAGAATCTGTTGGATTACCCTGTTATTTGTTAGTCAAAATCTATTTTTGAGAGTAGCTAAATCAGTAAATTTGACTACTCTTTTTAGCTAATCTCTTGAAGATGCTCTAAGTCTGTATTACAAACATACTGTAGTTTACAAGCATGCGTTATAGTTGCCTCTATTCTCACCCTATATTCTGCGGTGGGCATGCATACAAACGTGTGGAACCGAAATCACATATAGGAGTAGGTTTCTAATATCTTTTAGAGTAGAAAACAATTGTATACCAATTGGTATTTAGATCATGTGAAGACGTATGATCCTTGATGGTGCCACTAGATACCCGATTATAACTGGGTGAAAAAACACAAACGCGGTTATTTTTTTAATCATTCTCTTAATCCTGCAACCTGATTGGAGCTTGCGAGCACCGACCGTCCCACCCAAAAGACCCCAAAATCACATGGAAGTCACCAACCAATAGCAAAGGAGGAAAAATACAGCTAATAAATCACCTAATGCCTTTATTTAAAAAGTCAGCTAATGCCGCTCATCTCTGCATGCTGAGCAACCACCGACAATGTGTGCAAAGTGCAAGCTGCTCCCACATGCACCTTGTCGATCTAGACCACATACTGTAATTTTGAATGATTAATCGACCGTGGAAATTTCAGATCCAGCAAGGAATATATCTTTGCCCCTCAGAATGTCATCTAGACTCAGGCTGTGTTTCTTTGGAGCTGAAAAAAATTTCCACTCCGTTTGATCAATAATTAAGCATATTAAATAAAGTCAGTTTACAAAACTATCTTCACAGCCTCGGGTTAATTCACGAGACAAATCTAACGAGGTCTTTGACCGCACGATTAAAGGATGGTTATTGTAGCATTACTGTAGTAAATTATGAACTAACTAGGCTCGTTAGATTCGTCGCGTAAAGCTATACTCATCTCTAAAAAGGTTTCGCAAATAGACTTCGTTTAACACTTCACTCACGAAAGATTCTCTTACAGAAATTTTTTTCAGAAATACGGGCTCAGTCAGGCGGTGCGGCGGCGTGGTATGGGACCGCCGGAATCCGGCTGGAAAGGTTTAAAGTCTTTGACGAGTCAGGGCCCATGATCCAGGGCGATGTGCAGCCCCAAGCTAGATGCTATAAAAACCCGCCTTCCAACCAGCCAGCCAGCCAGTGCTCTGCTCTACCCTGCGATGTGCTGAGATCTTTGCACAGGCAGACGCACCACGGTCTCTTGTGTAGTCCCTGTAGCCACTTGCTGCTTAGCGTCTGTCGATCATGGGGAGCCACCGAACGATTACGCTGCTGACTCTGCTCTGCGCGTCGTGGGTGCTCGCCGCGGCGCAGAACTACACTGCCATCTTCAACTTCGGCGACTCCATCACAGATACAGGCAACCTGTGCATCAACGGCAGGCCGTCGCAGATCACCTTCACCCAGCCACCCTACGGCGAGACCTACTTCGGCACCCCGACATGCCGCTGCTCCGACGGCCGCGTCGTCGTCGACTTCCTGAGTAGGCGTTGATCACCGTCGAGTTGATCCCAGCCGGCCGTATGTTAATTGTTTCAGATTTTCAATGCAGGCGACCAGTTCGGGCTGCCGTTCCTGCCGCCGTCCAAGTCGAGCAGCGCGGACTTCAAGCAGGGCGCGAACATGGCGATCACGGGCGCGACGGCCATGGACGCGCCCTTCTTCCGGTCGCTGGGGCTCTCCGACAAGATCTGGAACAATGGGCCCATCAGCTTCCAACTCCAGTGGTTCCAGCAGATCGCCACCGCCGTCTGCGGGCAAAGTAAGTGGACGACACGCGACTCGATATATCAGTGCTCACCTACACTGCTGCACTATGTCACCACTCACCACCACGTACGCGCTTTGTCTACGTTGGGTACGTACTCCAGGTTGCAACAGCTACCTGGCCAACTCTCTGTTCGTGTTCGGTGAATTCGGTGGCAACGACTACAACGCCATGATTTTCGGCGGCTACACCACGGAGCAGGCCAGGAAATACACCCCCAAGATCGTCAACACCATCTCCAGGGGCATCGATGTACGTGAACTCTCTAGCTTGTCGCCTCACCTCACCTGCAAGAGTAGTAGAGTACGTACGTAATGCTAGCTAGTGCGCTGTCAGTCTCTTGACATATACGTATACACGTATTATATTGTTGCAGAAACTGATCGCCATGGGCGCGACGGACATCGTGGTGCCCGGGGTGCTACCCATCGGGTGCTTCCCCATCTACCTGACCATCTACCAGAGCTCCAACAGCAGCGACTACGACGACCTCGGTTGCCTCAACAACTTCAATGACCTCTCCACGTACCACAACACCCTGCTCCAGAAAAGGGTTGCCATCATCCAGAGCAGGCACAGGAAAACGGCGCGGATCATGTACGCCGATTTCTATTCCGGCGTCTACGACATGGTCCGGAACCCGCAGAATTACGGTATGTAGGTCATGTCTCCGGCCAACTTTCTCAAATCGGCCTGCTATTACAAGATGCAAATAGAATTAGTATATAATTTCTCCGTTCTATAAATTTGTAGGTACTTTAAGTTTATAGTTTTTACATACGTTTTGATATAGTTTAGATAGATCTAGATACATATTAAAGTCTATAAATTCAGAAAAATTGGAATAATCTGTAATTTGTAAAGAGGTAGTAGCTAGTAGTATAATGGGAAATGGCTCGCAAAAACCTTACCGAGCGTCCGTGACGACTGTCAGTAGCGGGCCGACTTGCTCGGCGGTTACCGAGGTTTCAAACGGAGCCGCTCGTTAGGCCTTGTTTAGTTTCAAAAGGCAACTCACAAATTTACTATGCAAAAAAAATATTTCTCATCACATCAAAATGTCATAACATGCATGGAGTACTAAATGTAGATGAAATTAAAAACTAATTGTACAGTTTTGTTGTACTCTGCGAGACGAACATTCTGAGCCTAATTAATCAATTTTTGGACAATTTTTTACACGTACAAACGAAATGGTACAATGACGCAATGATTACGAAGAGACTCCAAACTTTTAAATTTGATACACCAAATTTAGAAACTAAACAAGGCCTCAGTCTTGAGTCTTGACTATTCAACTCCAGGCCCTACTCGGTCTGACACGGAGCCTTTGTTTCCAACTGGCCATCCTGGCGAACACTACACAACAAAACAAACAACGTGGTCGGTTTTAAAATGATTCTTTTTCCGTTTTGCGCTGAAAACACCGTGCACTAGTACCAACGCAATGAGCACTACATGTCCATGCATGTGCACCGATCTGAGATTCCTCAATCACTAGTGAGACCCGTACCTGCCCGTTACACAGAAATAGGTCTACTACTAGAACGGGTTGAAGTGGGTTTTTATGATCGTTTTTTTATACTTAATTTAGGATGGGTTTTGATATGTGATTGTTGGGGAGAGCGGGTTGAAGCGGGTTTTTAGGATGAGTTTTGATTTGTGGTGTATTGGGCGGGAGGGGTTTAGTGAAAATACTGATTGGCGCATGTTGGATGAATTAAAATGGGTGGTATTTTCCTTGGAATTTACCCGTACTTTATGGCTAGACTTACTTTATGGCTAGACTTACGTATACGTTCCGCGTCATGAGTTAGAGTTTGAACTAAAACCTCCCTATCCACACTTTGAAATTTAGCAAAATTAACTGAAATTTATAGGAGATGACTTAGTATGATGGATAGGTACTTTCTACAAAGCATCATAGCTAGACATATAGGTTGGGCCCACGTCAGCCTTTGGACCCGAAAACTGAAGCGTCGCGTTCACATCTTAAAATTTTAGTAAAATTAGCTGAAATTTGTTGGAAATGACTCAGTATGAAGCATGGCTAGACCTATAGACAGCCCCCACGTCAGGAGTCGGATTCTAAAACAAAAACCTTGCATTCACACCTTAAAATTTTGGTAAAATTGAATAAAATTTGTTTGAGATGACTCAGTATGATAAGCAACAACTTTGTACAAAGTAATGTGCCCAGACATACACATGGGCTCTGCATTAGCAGTTGGACCCTAAAACTAAAACCTTTCGTTCACACTTTCAAATTTAACGAAATTGACTAAAAATTTGTTGGAGATGACTCGGTATGACAGGAAGTGCAAAGTGGTGTGCCTTAACCTATAGATGGGCCCTACGTAAGAGTCGGACCCTAAAAACTAAAACATTGTATTCACACTTCAAAATTTTATTTGCCAAACTAACTGAAATTTGTTAGAGATAACTTAAAAACTAAAACATCGTATTCACACTTCAAAATTTTATTTGCCAAACTAACTGAAATTTGTTAGAGATAACTCAGCATGACAAACAACTACTTTGTACAAAGTAATGTGTCTGGACCTACACATAGACCCACGCTAATAGTCAGATCCTAAAACTAAAATCCATGGATATCTATTTGGGAGTTGGAATTAGGGAGAATACAACTAATAGGAGTAGGATGAGGTGGGTTTACTAGCTGGATTTTTTAGATAAGGTTAGATTGAAATGCACTAGATATGCATCGTTGAGGATCTGGGACGGGTTTGGTCCTATTAACAAGAGTAAATTCCCTATTTGACATCAGCATAATGACTCGTTCCTGTATTGGCCCTTAAAAAATTTGCATTCCCTATTTGACACTGAGTTAAATTTTTGTTCCTTTTTCGACACTACCGTCTGTTCCATCAGTTATCTTTGTGAACAGTAACTCGTGGACGCTAGTAACCCCTTTTTTAAACTAAAATGACCTACAAATCACCTCCAAAATTCATGAAATTTTTTGTAGTCATGCAATAGATGAAAATGAACCTATTTTACATAAAACCAATCTATGAATAGTTAAAATGTTTAAACTAAAATTCATCAAATTATGCTACTTTTGAAGATTATCTGGATTTTTAGGGCACAGACATATCTCCAAAAATTATGTCAAAAATATCTAATATTTTTGTTGCATTATGAAGTAATTTATCAAACTATTATCTGTCATATGTCAGAAAGAGAATTTTTGAAATAATAATTTCTATTAAATAACTCAAAAAATCTTTTCATGACATGATGGATAATAATTTTAGAAATTACTTCATAATGTAGCATGAATATTAGATATTTTGACATAATTTTTGAAAATATGTTTGTGCCCTAAAAATTTAGATAATCTTCAAAAGTAGCCTAATTTTATGAATTTTAGTTTAAACATTTTAACTATTCATATATGTTTTTATGCAAAGTAGGTTCATTTTCATCTATTGCATGACAAAAAAAATTATGAATTTTGGAGATGATTTGTTGGTCATTTTAGTTAAGAAAAGAGATTAGTCGCGTCCACATGTTACGGTTCATGGAAGATAACTGACGGAACATCCGGAAGTGTCAAAAAAGAATGAAAGTTTAACTGGATGTCAAATAGGAAACAAATAATTTTTAAGGGTAAAAAAAGAAACAAGTATTATATTGATTCAAATAGGGAATTTTACTCTATTAACAGGCCTACCCGAAAACGTCCGCACGGATCACTGAAAATGGCACGGCCTGGCATGCACATGCACTTGTTTAGGTGCATGCATGGGAACACGATTTGGTAGTGCAGTGTCGAGCGCTTCATTCTCGAAGTATAAAAAAAACATCTGTCGATTCAACCAATACTGCAATACCGTGGTTTGCGGCGGCTGTAGTCTCGTAGTGTTCTCATTTGTTTTGTCGTTTTTTCTTTGTTCCTGATTGATGGTGGTGCTGCAGGGTTCAGCTCGGTGTTCGAGACGTGCTGCGGGTCGGGCGGCGGCAAGTACAACTACCAGAACAGCGCCCGGTGCGGGATGCAGGGCGCGTCCGCGTGCGCCAGCCCCGCCGCGCACCTCAGCTGGGACGGCATCCACCTCACAGAGGCCGCGTACAAACAGATCACTAATGGGTGGCTCAAGGGGCCCTACTGCCGCCCGCCCATCATTCACGGCTAAAGAAGCCAGGATAGGCGCGGCCCGTGATTTATATTTATTTTTATACTTTCTCTATTTTAATTTATATATCATATTAGATTTGTTCTAAATCAAAATTATGCAACATTAACCAAATTTATAGAAAAAAATTCTAAAGTACCTACTATATCAATTTTGTTTCATTGGATCATCATAGACTAATGCAAATTTTCGATATTGTAGAAAATGTTATATTTCTCTATAAGTTTGATAAATTTTAGATAATTTTGACTTACATTTAATGTAGCATGTAAATAAAAATAAAGAGTATATATAAGTTATATGGATTGGATTAACTCAGGAGGGGACTAATCGTTGGCTTAGGGAACAGAGAGTACGTATACTATTTCTCTATTAGGGGTGGAGAACGGTGCCGGTTGTATTTAATGCATTCACTCACACTGCAAGGAGAAACCAACATGCCCGATGCATTTTAATGACAATAGTGATAGTTTAGTTCGTTTCGACAGTTTCATTACTGCATAAACTTTGTCAGAAAATGTTCGGGTTGTTTTCATGCGCCGATTCGGGCACCAAGGGAAACTAATGCCCCTGATGCACTTCAATGGACTTAATCATGATGTTACGGTTTCATGTTATATTCCTCTATAAATTTGGTAAAATTTAAATAATTTTGACTTACAAATTCAATATAGCATGTAAATAAAAATAAGGAGTATATATAAGTCATATTGGATTGGATTAATTCAGGAGGGGATTAATCGTGGGCTTAGGGAATAGGGACTAGGTATATATTTATGTTAGGGGTGGAAAACGGTGCTGGTTTGACGGGTACCTAGACATGGTATCCAGGGTACTCACGGAGGCAAGTAAAGACAGGCTAAACGACGCCGCCCCGACCAGCTGAGGCAGAGTGGTACGCCCCGACCAACCTAAAGGCCCAATCAGATCGGGTCACGTGGCATAGTCCCGACCGGCCAAGAGACCCGAGCAGAACGGCCACGTGGCATAGTTCCAATCCGCACTAGCATGAACCTAATAGCGATGATTTAGATCGTTTCGGAGAGTTTAGTTACTGCACTAAACCTTATAAAAAATGATTCGGGTTGCACTAAATGCACTGACTTGGACACGAGGGGAAACAAACATGTCGAAGCCACTAGTTTAGACCTAATAGTACTGTTTGGGTTTATTTTGTATTATTTTGTTACTTCACTAAACTTCGTTAAATATAGTTCATGATGCATTTAATTTAACGATCCAGGAACTAGGGGGAACACACACCCCCAATCCACTAGGTTGTACCTAGTAGTGAAGTTTTAGTTTCTTTTGGACAGTTTTGTCACTGCATTGAACTTTGTCGAAAATGATGTGAGTTGCATTTAATGCACTGGTTCGGGCTACAGGTGAAAAGAACATGCCCAATGCACTAGTTTACACCTTGATTCGTGTTCGACAGTTTTGTTACAAACTAGGTTTAATGCACTAACGGTGTGGGATGCAGCTCACATCATTAGATGCAGCACTAACGGTGTGTGCTGCATTTAATGGATCGATTCGGACAGCAGGGGAAACAAACACTCTCAATGCATTAGTTCGGACCTAATAATGATGTTTTGTTTTATTTTGGACACTTTCAATGCATTGTCAAAAACGCCTCGGACGCGTTTAATCCACTGATTCAGGCACTAGGGATACAAAATATGCTTAATGCACTTGTTTTGATCTAGAAGTGATGTTTTGAATTATTTTGGACAGTATTATTCATTCACGATGCATTTAATGCACCAATTTGGGCACTAGGGGAAACAAACGTGCCCAATGCACTCGTTCAGACCTAGTAGTGAAGTTTTAGTTCATTTTGGATAGTTTCGTCACTGCACTAAACTGTGTCAAAAACGACATGAGTTGCATTTAATACACTCCTTCAGAGATACAAGTGAGACGAACCCATCCAATACACTTGTTTGGACCTAATAGTGATGCTTTGATCCGATTTGGAGAGTTTGTTACTGCACTAGATTTTGTCAAAAATGGTTCACGTTGAATTAAATGCACCGGTCCGGGAACTAAGGTAAACAAACACGTCCAATGCACTAGTTTGGACCTAAAAGTAATGTTTTGGTTTATTTTGGATTGTTTTGTTACTGCACTAGACTTTGTAAAAAATTGTTTGGGCTGCATTTAGTGCACCTATTCAGGCACTATGGGAAACATACACGCCCAATCCACTAGTTTAGACCTAATAGTTATATTTGGGTTCATTTTGGTCACTTTTATTATTGCATTAAACTTTATCGAAAACGGTGCGGGATTCATTTAAGGCACCGATTCGGGGTACAGGCGAAATGAACGTGCACAATGCACTAGTTTACACCTAATAGTGACATTTTGGTTCATGTTGGACCAATTTGTAACTGCGCTAAACTTTGTTGAAAACGGTGTGGATGCATTTAATGCACTGACGTGAGTTGTAGGGGAAATAAACATGCCCAATGCATTAGTTCACACATAATAGTGATGTTTTGGTTCGTTTTAGAGACTTTCTTACTGCAACACTTTGGTGGTGTTTGGATCTAGATGCTAAAGTTTAGAGCTTTAAATAAGTGATAATTAGACGTATTAAACATAAACTAATTATAAAACTAATTACATTAATCATGTCTATTTCGCGAGATGAACCTAACAAGCCTAATTAAACTATAATTAATACATAATTACCATACGCTTACTGTAGCATTACAGTGTCTAATCATGGTGTAATTAGGCTTAATAGATTCGTCTCGCAAATTAGTCCTCATTTATGTAATGTGTTTTTAATTGATTTATATTTAATACTCCTAATTAACTCATTTACATCCGATGTGACGGGGCTAAAGTTTATCTGGGGAAACAAACAGGCCCTTTGTTGAAAATGACTCGTGTTGCACTAAATGCCTGCCCTTAGCACTAGTTGGACCTAGTAGTGATGCGTTCCTTCATTTTGAAAACCTTTGTTACTACATTAAATATTGTCTAAAACGGTTCAGGATGCATTTAATGAACCGATTCGACAATTAGGGGAAACAAACGCACCTAAGTTTAGACCTCACAGTGATCTTTTGGTTCATTTTGGACTTTTTTTATTAATGCACTAAACTTTGACAAAAATAGTTCGGGTTGCATTAAATACAACGATTCTGGCACCAGGAAAAATAAACGTGCCTAATGCACTACTTTGGACCTAGTAGTGATGTTTTCTTTCTCTTTGAACACTTTCATTACTGCTCTAAACATTGTCGAAAATTGTTCGGGACGCATTTCATGCACAAATTCAGGAACTTGGGATCCAAACTTGCCTAATGCACTAGTTTAGCTCTAGAACTGATGTTTTGGATAATTTTGGACAATATTTTTATTTCACTAAACTTTGTCAAAATAGTTCGTGATGCGTTTAATGCATCGGTTTAGGCACTAGGGACAAACATGCCCAATGCACTAGTTCGGACCTAGTAGTGATGTTTTGAATCATTTTGGACAGTTTTGTTATGGCACTAAACTTTATCGAAAACGGTTCGGGTTGTATTTAATACACCTATTTGCGCACTAGGGGTACCAAACATGCCCAATGCACTAGTTGTACATCCTAGAGAAGTTTTAGTTAATTTTGGACATTTTAGCCACTGCGCTAAACTTTGTCCAAAACGTGTTGGTTGCATTTAATGCACCGATTTAGAGCTACACGTGAGTTGAACACATCCGATACACTAGTTTAGACCTAATAGTGATGTTTTGGTCCGTTTGGACAGTTTTGTTACTACACTAAATTTTGTCAAAAACGGTTCGTGTTGTACTAAATGCACCGGTCCGGGAACCAGGGGGACAAACACGCCTAATGCACTAGTTTGAAACTAATGATAATATTTTGGTTTAATTTGGATTGTTTCATAACTGCACTGAACTTTTTCAAAAATTGTTCAGGCTACAATTAACGCACCGATTTGGGCACTTGGTCAAACACACACGCCCAATCCACTAGTTTGGACCTAGTAGTTATATTTGGGTTCGTTTTGAACAGTTTTGTTACTGCACTAAACTTTGTCAAAGACGGTGTGGGTTTGATTTAATATGTCGATTCAAGCTACGGGTAAAACGAATATGCCCAATGCACTAGTTTACACCTAATAGCGACATTTTTGTATATGTTGGATAGTTTTGTCGCTGCGCTAAACTTTATCGAAAATATATGGTGCATTTAATGCACTGATTTCAGTGTAGGGGAAAGAAATGTACCCAATGCATTAGTTTAGACCTAGTAGTGATGTTTTGGTTCATTTTGGTCAATTTTGTTACTGCAGTAGACATTGTTGAAACGGACCACGATGCATTTAATGCAGCGATTTGGGTTACACGGGAAACAAACATGCCCAATGCACTAGTTCGGATTAGTAGTGATGTTTTGGTTCGTTTTGGATAGCTTCGTTACAATACTAAACTTTGTCAAAAACGGTTCGAGTTGGATTTAATGCACCGATTCGAGCACATAGGGAACCAAAGTTGCCCAGTGCACTAGTTTGGACCTGGCAGTGAAGTTTCAATTCATTTTGGACACGTGTTACTGCACTAAACTGTCAAAAACAATGTGGGTTGCATTTACTGCACCAATTCGGGGCTATAGACGAAACAAACACACCCAAAGCACTTGTTTGAATCTTATAGTAATGTTTTGGTTCATTTTGGAGAGTTTAGTGGTTGCAATCAACTTTGTAAAAAATAGTTTGGGTTACACTAAATGCACCGACTGGGGCCGAGGGGAAACAAACACGCTCAATCCACTAGTTTGGACCTAATATTAATGTTTTGGTTCATTTTGTATTATTTTGTTGTTGTGCTAAACTTTGTTAAAAACGGTTCATTATGCATTTAATTTACCCATTTAGGAACTAGGGGGAACTCGCGTCCAATCCACTAGTTTAGATCTGGTAGTGATATTTGGGTTCGTTTTGGATAGTTTTGCAACTATAATAAATTTGGTTTAAAATGGTGTGAGTTCGATTTAATGCACCGGTTCGGGCTATAGACAAAGAATATGCTCATGCACTACTTTACTCCACATTTCCATTCATGTTCGAAATTTATGCTCATGCACTACTTTACTCCACATTTCCATTCATGTTCGAAATTTTGATATAGATCTTAACATTGCCCAAAACGACGTGGGGATGTATTTAATGCACCGATTCGGAGTGTACAAGAAACAAACTCTCATAATGCATTAGTTTGGACCTAATAATGATATTTTTTTCATTTTGCGTTACTGTAACAAACTTTATCGAAAATGACTCGGGTTACGCTAAAGGCCCCATTCAGGCACAAGGGGAAACAAATGCACCCAATGCACTAGTTTGGAAGTAGTAGTGATATTCTTCTTCATTTTGAATACTATTGTTACTGCACTGAACATTGTCCAAAATGGTTCGGGATGCCTTTAATGCACGGATTCGGCTAAAGGGGAAACAAACACACCCAATACACTAGTTTAGCCCTAGTAGTGATGTTTTGGTTAATTTTGGACAGTTTTGAGCCTTGCTCTAAGTTATGTACAAACAATCTAAATACCATCTAATAAAATGACATATGTCCGTAAATAATAAACGACCAATAGAAATACCAAAATTAGTAGATGGTATATTCTTTCGTTTTCATTCTTTCCTCCATCTCTAATGATATCCTACAAGTACCTCTAATCAAACCGTTGATGAGATTACATGCTCTTCAACGAAAACCTCGTACTATAAAATATATTAACCTAGGTGATACGTCGCGTGATGCTGTGTGAATGTTTTAAACAAAATTTTAAGATGAAATTGAAAGTATAAACACTAAGATGATTGTATAGCAATATTATTTGGCAAATGATATTATAAATAATTAAAAAATGAAATTTAAAAGTAGAAACACTAAGTTGATTGCATGACAATATCCTTTTTGCAAATGATATTATATATGAAAATATGTTCATTTTGTTGAGAGAGACTGACTCTCAAATGGTTGATCATCTATGTATTTCTACTCTGAGAATTTTTTAGCATTGTGCTCGCAAAGACTAATAAATTACATGCATGAATGCTAATATAATAGTCATAGAAAATCGGTAGAAGATATAAATAGATGATTATTGTGGATGGTTATGTGGCGTGAGTTTCTATACGACGTGCATAAGCCCTGTACCTCTGACCGGTGGTTGGTGCTGATTTGTTCTGAGAGAAAAATACAGCTGATTGGTGGCTGATTTGTTCTGAGAGAAAAGTATTGCTGGCTGGTGGCTGGTAAGCCAAACGAACAGGGAGATAGTTTGCATGTCGAGAGAAATAAACTTAATGATTTTTAGTGGTGGCGTAGGTTATATTGAACGTGAGATTCATAATTACGCTTAAATCGTGCTCAAAACACTTGCCTTCATAAAAGAAAAAAGGGAAGTGAACGACGTTGCTGCCGTCCGTCCAAATGATCGAGCTGTGAGCGGCCCGGATCTGTCCAAACCCACCCCTGGTGAGCGGTGGCGGCATTCGCAAAACCCTATCCCCGGCCGCCGCCTCGTCCCCTGACCCCTACTCGCCGGAGCCGCCCTCCTCTTCCAGTTGCCACCTGCCCTGATCGTGTCGAGACCCACTTCCGTCTCCCGATGGCCATGGCGCAGCGGGCGACGGGCCTGCTCCGGCGGTCCCTCGGGTTTGCGCCGCCGACGGCACAGAGAGCCCTGAGTACCAGCGCCGCGCCGGCGGCGGAGGGGGCGGCGGCGGCCGAGGCGGCGGTGAAGGAGGCGAAGAAGAGGAAGAAGAAGAACCTGTTCGACGTGGTGCAGTTCCTGCCGGGGTGGGGCGTCGGGTACAAGGTCGCCAAGACCACCTGGCGTGACGTCTCCTACCAGATCACCAAGATCAACCTCTACAAGGTGATCCGCTCGCTCGAGCCCTCTCGCTTGCGCTGATTCTTTTCCTTTCTCGGTCCATTTGGATTGGTTTATTATGGTTTTTGCAACGCAGGACGGTCGGCACGGGAAGGCGTGGGGGATTCGGTACAAGGCAGGTTAGTCTTTGCTACACGAACCTTGTTCTACTATGTTTAACGATCTTGTTGTCATCAACTGCTTGTTCAATTTCTCTCTTGCAAAAGCGCATTCCTGTTCTGTGGCCCGCACATCCATGATTCAGAGTGTATTTTTCTTTTTTGCAAATTAAGATTATTGATTCATTTGGTTGACATTCCTAGCGAACTTATCACATCTGGATGGGGGGATATGCAGAAGATAGTTGTAGTTAGACATCAATCTGTGCAATTGTACTACGGATCCTCCAATTTCTCTCCTACTATTCAAAATGATTTGTCTGTAACTTACAATTTTGATTTTGAAACGACCTTTTCACAATGATGGACCTTCCTTTATGATATCAAATTTCTAATCCAACAAAGAAGGGCATACCACTTATTTAGTTAAATGTTTGATACACGGTGAAGGTTAGCACTTGTTTCTGTTGAGGCTATTTAGTTAAATGTTTAATACACGGCAAAGGTTAGCACTTGTTTCTGTTGAGGCATTTTAGGACATACACAATTCGCAACACCGTAGGGAATGATGAGTAGCTGGTGGATGGTGTGGACACTGGCTCCTTTTCCAATCAAGAAAAAAGAAACGCTGGAGGTCAGCAAATTGCAACTGTGTGAATATTCCAAAAAGAAAAAGTACATACATATGTTACAAAACATATGAAAAATCAAGAGTTTAGATTTTTATACGCATAAGATTATAAACTATTTATATTCTCTCTTGCAGTTTGGCTAACAGAAGAAAGATAACATGTTTAAGATAGTTCTTGATAACACATTCTTATTTGTCTGAAGAAATTGCTTCTCATTACCTAGAATATGGACCTTTTTGGTCTTTATTAGTTGACCAAGTGTTTTTATCCCAGTTGCCCTAAAAAAAAGTGTTTTTATCCCAGTTTAGTCAACTTGAGTTGAGGCATCTGCAATGTTTAAGATCTGTTGAGGCATATAGGTTATAGATAACTGTAGTATCCATTATTAGTATGAGGATATAAATACAACATTCAGAATATGCATTGGACAGATAAGACATATTCGTGTATTCTTTTGTTTTATATTTTGTTCAACAATTCTCAGGTATGCTTCTTAGCGTGCTAGTTGTTTCTCCATATTGTTTTTAGATCTTGATAGAATCTGTGTTGTTTTGACTGCTTTTGGCCTCCTGGTTGTCCTATTTGGTGTTTCTGTTTGTCATAGTCTTGGGTTAGATGGTCGCAGTAGCACTCCTAAGGTCCTGGGTTTGACTCCCCGTGGGAGCGAATTTCAGGCAGGGGTTAAAAAAATCCATTCATCTTTCACTATGCCAAAGCACAGGTCTAAGGTCCGACCCAGGTCGTTGGTCGTCTCACACGGGCAGCGGTGCCGCTGTGTAAGGGTGTGACAGGGGTTCGGGGGTTTTCTCGTGCCTGAGAAGCTCTTCTCTTAGCAAAAATGCACGGGGACTGTCTTAACTCCGGTCGCAGTTTTTTTTTTCCTTTTGGTCATAGTCCAGTTACTGTTGGTTGCTGCTATGCATCATAGTCATGGAGGACAATATAAAAAAATAAGTAAAAGAAAATAGTGTTGAAACCTTTCAGGGTGCATCTTTTATTAGCTCATACAAACATGTGTAGGTGTGTAGGTAGATAACACAAAATAAAGTAGTATGCAAGTTGCTTTACATTTCAGTATAGTTTCCAAAATTTGTTTGCTTGGTTTCTAATCGAATTCTCCTGCAGGGGTTCAAGCTGCAGACTCTCCAATTAGGATCAGTGGGGTTAACAAACGTGGGTGGAAGTACATAAAGGAATCACAGAAGAAACTACAAGATGCCTCCAAAGTAGAAGCCCCGGTCACTGCCTAGTTGCAGCCTGTAAGATGCTTCTTGTGTTTCTTTTGTAGCAAAACTTTAGATGGCTGTCGCTGGATGAATGCAGATCCAGAGGCAAGGGTTCCGTTCAGTTTGTTGATGATGACTGAACTATCTGCGTGACAGCAGTGGTTGATGTCAATTTATTCTCCTGGACCTTTTCCATAATGTACTGATACAGAAGAACTGTGTTGATGATAGCATCTAGTTTGTATTCTAATGCAAAGCTTTTTCATTCAAGTGAGTGTTCTCCGGTAATGCATGTTCACTTTGTAATCTTTATGAGAAATTATTTAAGAGCATTGAATTTTTCAAGCGAGAATAGAAATTACTGTTGAACGCACACCACTTGTTGTTAGAGACACGATACAAAAGGTCCTGTTTAGTTTCAGGGGCCTGAGTTGAAGAATGGGAATTGGGAGGGAGGAATTGGGTTTGGGGGAATTAAGATGCTTCTTGTGTTTTGGGGCTGGGATTGGGGAATTGGAATCGGGATCGGGCGATTCCACAGTTGGATCAACACCGAATTACAATTGGAATTAGAATTGAATTTAGGCAGAAATTGCTACAGGCTACAAGAGTGGACGACAAATTGCTACAGCCTACCCCAGCACGAGTTAACTACCCTCATCTCAAACCACCACCACCCTGAGCTCCATTCCAGACACAGGGCCCGTTCTCCATGAGCGTTGTCGTGAGCTCTATTCTCGCCTCTGCTCCTAGTTGGATTGTTTTGCTTTTAGTATCTAAATCCCGTCTCTTGAACATGGTTACATAGAGCACCAATTAGTAGGACTGAACCTATCAAGAGATGAGCATGGATGGTTCGACTATACCTAATTGTGCATGCTTGATTTTTTTTCCCATTGGAAGGAGCCTGAATTAAGTCGCTAGCTTCCGAAAACTATACAAATTTAATTTTTTTTGCATATTTTGATGTGTAATTCACAAATTAAGTCGCTAGCTTCGGAAAACTATACAAATTTAATTTCTTTTGCATATTTTGGCATGTAATTCACATAGATCTACATCTAACTTTGGTTCTTGTCTTTCCGCTTTGTTTGCAAGTATGTTAGGAAGTGAGCCTAGCTCAACTAGTTAGGGTGGGAGGTGTTGTTGTGCACTTTGATCATCCAGGTTTGAGTCCTCTCTAGCTCGACTTCAGGTGTCTATTTTCTTCTTAATAAAAAAACCGGTTAGTTTCTCTCAGGTTGGCTCACATTTTTTGTTTGCAAGTATGTTCAAATTGGATTTCTCAAAATGAACCAAACATCTACAAAGAAGTCATTGGACCCAAAATCCATTTCAGCAATTTCCTTGCTAACCTATGTCTGCCATAATAATTGATTCGGAACATCATTTTCATGTCCATCCGTATTTGGATTTGAGCCACATCCAATATGCCAAACTAGATAGACCCAAGTTGCCGTGGCATAATCTGTTTTATTTTTTGACATGTTAAAAATACAATATGGTCAATAATGGTCTATGTTAAAATCTACTCCCCATTATAAATTATAGGTAGTTTTAGTTTTTCTAAATACATTTTTTTACCATTTATCACATATCGCATATTTAGGTGCATATCTATGAATCTAGAAAAATCTAAACAAAATTTAGTATGTAGGGAGTAACTTTTTTGTCATACAAAGGTTCATGGCAGTAAGATACAACTAAATGGGTTATCACGCATTAATGCCAAGAGCCATGCCGTGACAAAAGATGTTATATGTTGTACATTAAATTGAGAAGCTATTTGATATTACAATGTTATTTAGATGAGTTCAAAAAACTGATAAAGGATTCCTGACGAGTGGCACCTTTTCTTTGCCCGCCATTGACTTTAGTCACAGCGCTCCATAACGTGTGGGGATACTTATTACTAAGAAAAAACTTGTTGAAATCTTCCAGAAAAGTACAAGGCAAAAACACCACGAAGCTGGGGCGGACCCAGGAGAAAATTAGAGGTGGGGCACAAAGTATCATGGACTTCCAAACTACTGAATGTTGGCCTTTGAAATAGGTGAGTGATGGCACCTTCATGGACCGAGGAGGGGCCCAAGTGGTAAAAACCTGAATTGTATAACTAGAGTCTAGAAATTGAGTGGCGGCCTGGGCCTCACTCGGGCCTTCGTGGGTCCGCCCCTGCCAAGGGGGGATTGTACATTTTAATTAATGGAAAACTTTTGGTCGTTGGCGAAAAGGAAATGGACGAGGTTTGCCTAGAAAGAAGAAGAGGAAAGGGAGGTGAAACTGTGACCCCCGTGGCACGTACCCATCCAGCTGTTGTTGGGTCCGGCCGCGTACCTACGGCTACGGGGCCTACGGCCTGCGTCTGGCGCGCGACGCAAGGAGTCCGCGCGACTTGGAAACGCGGCGCGAGCAGGAGCTGCTTGCAGCCCACGCGTCGAACCCGCGGACCAGCCCGCCCGCCTACCCACCCGCCGAGCCCGAAGCCCAGACAGGAAGGCAACACCTCACGCCGTCGCATCGCGCGGACCACCCCGACTCATTCGGCCTTCCTTCCGCCTCCCCAACCGCGGCTGCTGCGGACTGCGGTGACCCAACCCTGGCCCTGCCTCCCTCCGCCGCCGCCGCCCCCGCCGCCCCACGCGCCGTCGCCGTTCAGAGCTAGAGCCCCGGCGGCCGCGACCCCCCTCTGCGCCGCCGCCCCCGTTCAAGCGTCCGCGCGCTACCAGACGCCCTCGACTCCTCCGCCCGTCCCCGGCGGCGATCCGGCCGGCCCCGGAACCCTAGGGTTCCGCCGCAGCAGGTAGCTGACCCTCGCTCGCATGGGCTCCTCTCCTTCGTCCCTGCCCGTTCTCTCGGATCAGGATTCGGAGCGGGCGGCGGGCGGGCCCGCGCTCGGCCGCGCGCTTGAGATCGTAGACCTAGGATTAGATCTGTGGGATTGGGGGCTCTGGCTCTGTGGAAGCTTGGGGGCAACCATTGCTCGGGTCGGATTTTGTTTGTACCTGCTTCCGCGAGCCAGATTTCGTGTGTGGATGTGATGGGCTAATGGCTTTGAGCTAGGAATTTTGTTGGTTTGCTGGGTAGGAAACGGTTATAATATACCTCTGTAGGAGTTTTTTCTGTGGGGACGCGTTGCTGCTAATCCAGTGAAGTTAGCTCCAGCTAGCAGTGGCAAAACATTCAATGTATTGCATCTGGCCAATCGTATTGTTTTTCTAGTAATTGGCTTGTTGTCATTTGGACCCTGTTGCATGTGCTTTAACATGTTGAGATGATGTTGCATCTGGCCAATCCAGTAATCAGATGTTGCTTGTGCTTTAACATGTTGAGATGATGTTGCATCTAGCCAATCCAGTAATCAGATGACAGGCACCGAATTAGTCTTGTGTAATCTCATATGACTCCATTGGTTTCAACATCGTACACAATCTCAATTGCATACTCTGAATGGAACAATCAATTATACCATGACGATTTAGTGTACATGAAAGGAACTCCTGCAAATTTGCTTGCTCATATGATACCATCTCTATATGTTCTACGATGCAACACACTTTTTTTTTTCTTGGAATGATAGTTGAAGCTTTGCAGTAATTCATTTCTGTTTATGTACATAATGTAGCACTATGAACATAATGTAGCAAATTGGATTCACAATCATTTACATACACCTCACTGTAAAATTTCATTGTTCTGTTGCTCCAATTGCTGTTGCAAGGCCTGGTTTGGTTTTGTGCCAAACGAGTCATGAGCAATCTGATTGTCTAGATAGCACTTTTTGCTATAGTTTTTCTGCATCTCAGTAGCTTTGTAAGGTTGATAATACACATTCTTAGATGCCACTATGCACACAGATCTCTTTGTAACTGCAATGTTAGATAACCATTCACACAGATCTTCAGGTGTATCTGTAAGATTAGACAACCATTTACGTAGTATATGTCTATGGTAGTTATGTGAGCTTAGTATAATAGTATGACAATCAGCTTCTTACTAGCTCTGCACTTAGTTTGTCACTAGTAATCGCTGCAATTGTGTCTGCTGTATGCAAAGCTTTCTTATAAACTCAGCATTAATTCTGAGTTCCTTATTCAGGAATGATGAGTCATCAACAGCAAATGGCCCCTCCTAGTAGGGGTTCTGCAAATGGATTCCCCCATCGAAAGCTGGACAGGGAGAGTAGTGGAAGGCATGACAATAAAACAAATCTGGTGAGGTCATCATCTGGTGGTCTTGGTGGAGCAGGTAAACTTCATACCTCATGAAATGTTTTAGCATTTCAATTTAAAAGCTATTGTTGATAATGTTTTCTTTTGTTAAGAAAATGGCATCAAACTAGGACATGCGAGCCATTCGAGGGATCGGCTTATCTATGTTCTAACACAACTTATTGGGCATCATGTGGACGTGCATGTGAAAAATGGATCCATAATCTCTGGAATTTTCCATGCAACAAACTCTGACAAAGACTTCGGTACACCCCTCACTTTTTTTCTGTCACCGCTTTCAAGAATCCTTTTCAGCTTTCTATTGGGAATCCCATTTTTCTGAATTGTATTGTCATATTCCTTCAATACTTATGATAACTTCAAGCTTCTCCTACAGGAGTTGTCTTAAAAATGGCTCAGGTCATAAAGGATGGTTCTTCTAGAGGACAAAAATATCCTTCTGATGTTGTAAAGAAGCCTGAGACTATGATAATACCAGCAAGGGAGCTTGTACAAGTTCTCGCCAAGGTTTCTATTTCCATTCTCATTTTTCTTAGTTTGCAAATTTTCACTGTTATGAATTAGTATTCTGTTTGTGTCATTAATTTTATTATGTTGTGACTGCCTATTATCAATTATCAGGATGTAGCACTTGGTGGCGACGAGCTGCCAAAAGGTCCTGGCCATGACAAAAGGAAGGACTTACTGATTGATTCTGCTATCTCTCGCACTCATTATCTTGAAGAGAGGGAACTTGAGCGATGGGCACCGGATGAAGGAGATTCAGAGTGTATAGAACTGGAAAAATATGACAGAAAGGGGAATAGGTATTTGCTGTAATGAAGCAAATTTAAGCATTTATTTCTTGCATTAGTTGCAACAACCAATCTTCTACATTGGTATATATGGTCGTGAGATGAGCAATCATGTCTATTTAACTGATCAATATTTGATCTTGTTATGTCCATTTCTTATCAGCATCTGTTAATTTTGTCATGCTGGTATATTCTTAATTAGGTCCTTAACACAATAACAACTGAAAAACTGAGCATGACAGAAAATGAATTGTATATATGATAATATTGATCAGCAATATGCGACTTCATCATTGCGTGGGCACTTTCTGTTCATAGTTATGCCCTTGTGCAAAACTATCAATGAAGGAAAAAATGTTTAGGGAAGGAATGTTGCATAATCCCTATGTTGATATATTTTTGTAGGAGCTGGGACCAGTTTGAAACCAATGCAGCTTTGTTTGGGGTAAAGAGTACGTTTAACGAAGAAATTTATACCACAAAGCTTGAGAGAGGTCCTCATATGAGAGAGCTTGAAAAGCATGCTTCAAGAATAGCTAGAGAAATAGAGGGAGAAGATACCAAAGATATTCATCTTGCAGAGGTAGGCCTTGGTTCACATTTCTATTTTTGGTCCCACTGTTGAAAACCTGAAAGTACTCAATACTAGTGAAGACCAAAGTGGATGAAATATTGTATACAAGCATTTGCTTATTAGTAATAAGCAACTGAAGTATTGAGTTCACATCTGCAGGAAAGGGGCTTATTCTTGGGTGATGACTTGGATCATGATGAAGAGATAAAATATTCAGCAGTGCGTAGAGACACCGATAACAGCAAGTACAAGTCATTTGCAAATGTTCCAAGCAGCACACGACATGTTGATTCATTTCACAGGACAGTCAACATTGATCCCAAGGATTCACTGACATGTTCGTCAACAATGGTACAAAATAGCTTTCTATACTAATGTCGCTAATTAAGTACTGTTCTAGGGAGTGACCAAAAAACTACCGTACAACTTTAGTGGTTAATTATAAGTTTTACTGCAAGTTTGACTGCATACGTTATGTCTTTCTCCATGCTTCATTTAGTCGGAACAAGTTTGGGAACTGTTTTGCCTTTTGTCATGAATATGATATCTATTCTTTGGTTCACTTGCTGCATTGTTGGATCTTTCATTCTAGAGGATCTTTCAAGCCAAATTACGTTTTTGTTTAGTAACTTCTTTTCATTTCCAGAGTGTGACCTATCGACGCGCTATATTAATAAATGAGCTCACTGCAATATTTCAAAGCATAACATGCACAATTTCTTAGTTCGTATCTTTGATGTGCAGGATGAAGAATCATCTTCCTACATGTTTGATGATACCGATTCATCTGCTACTATCCAAACCAATAGTGTTGGCAAGCCAACATCTGATGAACCATCAAATAAGCCCCTTTCCATTGACGAAAACAGGTACAAAATCCTCTTTATGAATTAGTCTTCAATTTATGAGCATATAAAATGCATATACGATTTATATATATAGTAGTAGTCATTTTCAAGGCAGTCCCAATGAGTTCAGGTTACATTTTACATAACTCCCATGATTAAGTTTCTTTTTATGGTGTAACTTGAATTGAATCAAAATGTTGAGCTTTGGATGCTCTGTTTTATTTCTCATCTTCACCTACCTTTGGTTCCAATGAGTTCATGTTACATTTTACATAACTCCCATGATTAAGTTTCTTTTTATGGTGTAACTTCAATTAAATCAAAATGCTGAGCTTTGGATGTTTTGTTTTATTTCTCATCTTCACCAACCCTTAGTTCCAACAAAATAAATCAATAAGCTTCTTATGTACTGAAATAACACAATATCAACAGAAGTTTTATTCCAAAAGCAAGTTGGGGTAGCGATATTGATAACAGTAATACTGACATTATAAGAGGGACACTTTTTGGAAGCTGAATTTAGGTAGAATTTAGCTTTTTTCAAAAGGAGTTGTTAATATTTGTTGCTGTCTGTAAAGCTCAATCTAGCCAACCTTGTATTGGTTTAGCTCTAGTCAATCTGAGGTCAAGCAGTGATTTTGTTAGTACTTGTCTCCCAAATGAGTATCCCAACTTGCTACTAAAAGGTTTTGTTGTTCTGCTCTCAGTTGAAGCCAAGCTGGTTCACAAGCTTGTTGTGTTTACACCCTTGCTTCATTCACCAGCATGATTTTTTGGTGCCTGTTATTCCTCCGATAGACACCATTTAGTTATTACTTGTAGATGGATAACTCAATTTAGAACATTTTAAAGCTAACCTTTCTGCAAAATGATTGAATTTTATGATACGCAGTAATAACCTCAGTTTGCTGTATAGTGAATGATTTCCGCATTTGTAACAGGAAATATGTAGTCTAACCAATTGCCCCAAGACCAGGTCATGTCCACTCTGGTTTTTTGATTCGTGGTTTTCAATTACTCTGCCTTTGTTGAAGCTTTATCAATTGTATCACATTTTAACCATTGCAATTGTGTTGATTTTATGCTAACATTGAAAAGTACACTCTTCTTGGACTTGGCCATTCTGACTTGCTATGGTAGCCTGTTGAGACAGCTGAAACTGTAGTTATTGAATGATTTAGCAACTACACAGATTTGTTGCACGAACCGTGATGAAAGTGTATGTATTGAAATATGTGTTGTAAGTTGTAACTTGTAAGTAATTCAAGCTGCGTCAAAGCCTACATTACCTTAGATCTGCAGATGTTTTCACTGTTGGGGATGGGATCACACAACACTGCTATATCTCAGAATTTGACTTGGTAGACACAACTGATGGAGGAAAAGAAGGCACTTAACTCTTATTCATTATGATGGCCCTGAAAACTCTTTGTCCATGATTTCAACTAGCAAACTGTTTGACCATAATACAATTTGTCTCCTAGGTGTAACTATTGTTTGACATGCAACTGCTGTGCTCATTGTATATGTTCCTGACCTAGTCCCCTATATCAGTATGCATGGTTTCCTTCATTTCTACTCTGTTCAAAATTAGATGGTGTGTATGTATTTTTCATGATTCCAAATTAATAATGGCTAACAATTAGACCTGTAAATGAGTTTAGTAATACAAATATGCAACCATTAGATGTCATTCCTGTTGTCATGATTTATTGTTAGTAAAATTATTGTATAAGACTATAAGAGATCTGTGGTTGGAGCTTAATTTAGAAGGCCAGTAGAGTCAAATAGTGCCTTGTAAAAATGAACAGAATATGTACCAGTGTTAACTGGTTAAACTTAACATGTTTTCCAAGTGGATCACTTTAATAGTTGCTATGGCAGCATACTGTTCATTGGACTGTCCTAATAAGAATATGTTAGGACAGATGAAGCATAGTTGATTCATACAGCAAATTTGACATTGTTGTGCACCTTAGGTTGGACCAGAAGCTGAGCAAAGATAGTAATGAGAGCTTGGATAGCAGAAAGTCGCAATCTGAGAATAATGTAAGTTTATGCTACTGTATTACATATAGTCATGAAAACTTTTCTTCTCAGACCTAAACGTATTTTCTTTTTAGCAGTTATCTGGTGGTGTCAGACCGCTTATTTCCGAAGGTGAGTGGTAATGCATCAGTTGGAAATTTTCTATACTTTTTAGACTTGCTGATTCCTTTTCATTTATCTTGCCCATTTGGATACAATTTGTTAACTCTCCTTTGCTTTGGTGTAAGCATTGTTTTTTGGGACCTGGTTGCTGTTGTTGTTTTGCTTTTAGCCATTTATTGTATGTGCGAGGATAAATGATAGGTGGTTCTGTCTAGTTACATTACATTTACAAAGTACAGCTGTTCCTGTGGGTTTCATCCCATGAACAGATTCAGCATGTTGCAGTGTTTCAAAATTTGCGAAGAGAAATCATGTGTTGTACACAAGTAATCCTGCTCTAGATGTCAAGAAACAAATAGACTAGTCCATATGGTGTTGTTCATCCTTTGCTCTGTACCACTCATGATTTTTTAATCTTGACATCCAGTTTGTTTGAATATAAAGTTTAATTTGTTACATTTCTACTTTACATGCATCATATGCTCATGCACAAGGTTTTAAGGAGCTTTTGAAACATCTGGTAACGTTTGATTACCAGTCCCCCTGGGCAGTGGGCACTACCAATTTCCCTATTTATATGTATCATAGTTTTAAGGTTAATTAGGTCTTCACTCTTATTTTACAGCTGAATCGATTCATTTGATTATCGATTCATTTGATTAAATTGCTCTGGACCTTCCTGTTATTCTTTGACTTCTAGATTGCAGCCAAGTTACACAGCATAATGTATGATGATCAACTCTTTGCAGGGTTTGATGGGCCACCTTCAAGTTCACATGCATACGAACCCTCATCTTCTGGTCATGGTTTCAAATCTCCAGAAACACCTGATTCGACAGTACCTGTCAAACATCCTTCTGCGATGGAATCTGTGACTTCCTCTCAAAGACCTGGTAGTTCGGCATCATCAACGTCAGAGCGCATTGCTGCAAACTCAGTTGCGAGTGCTCCTGGCTTGTCACCAAGCTCTTCAATAGGATCTCTTACCTCAGAAAAGTCAACTCTGAACCCAAATGCGAAGGTCTGCCTGACATAAAGTTGCTTATACTCCTCCGATCACTTTTCCTGATGAATCTGCTAAGAACATTATTAAGTTGTCAATCTACCTAACTTCTATGTATTGGATATCAGAGTTTAAAAGTTTTACCATAGGAGTTAAGCAATATGTATTTATGATCCGAGTACTCCCTCTGTATATGATTTAGATGTCGTTTTGGACAACGACACGGTCTTCAAAACGTAACTTTGACTTCTTATTTTTACAAAAATATTTATTAAAAAATAATATACGTATACTTTTATAAAAATATTTTTAAGACAAATCTATTCATATGGTTTTCACATTTCCAAACTCAACTACTTAAAAGTTACTTGTGATTTATATTCCCAATGTTTGACTAAAATCTTGTCCAAAACGACATCTAAATCCTATACGGAGGGAGTATAGAATTATGAACTGCATTGAGCCAATTTTATGCTTACACACTGATGGACATGTATCTGTTTAGCTGTTTTGGCAATATATCAATAACAATGACAATTATTTTTTAACCAGGAATTCAAGCTAAATCCTAATGCCAAGAGCTTCACTCCATCGGTATCTCTGAGGCCACCGCATCCTCCAGCATCTGATGCATCATACTACTATCCTAACAACATGCCAGCTGCACCTCTTGGACCTGGTTTACCAGTGGGCATGGGGGTGAGCATTTGCATTACCTTTTCCTTTTTGTGTTCTTATAAAATTTATATGAAATAGATGGAACATAGTTCAAACTAAATGCAAATGGTCATGTAGAGGTCTCAGTTATGAATTCCTTGGTTGATTTCTCCACTATAACATAACATCACTAAATATAGGGGACTTGTTTGTCGACAGAAATGACTTTACCATTAAAAACTAGTGACATCTAGTCAGGCAATTTCTCATCTAACAATTCTTATTGACCCTCTCCCCTATTGGTGTCCTTCGACCTCTCCAATCTTACAAGTTACAATTAGAACCAGAAAGTTTTTTTTTGACAAATAGTAATGTCAATGAAATGGTGGTTTTACAGATGAATTATATTCCCTAGCATATCTTGTTTTTCTGGAAGGACCTCACTGATGATATATTTGTACTGTTTTATTGCTCTTGAACATTAATGAAGTGTAAACTGTTTTGAGTAGTTGTTTTCACAAGTTTGCATTTTATTTGTTCACTTTGCTTCCGAGTTATAGTCACTACCTAATTTGCATATATTGAATTACAGTTCCCTCCAGCATATGGTGGTCAGCCTGTCATGTATAATACTCAACCTGGAACACCGCCCCAGGGTTACATGCATCCTGCTGGGCCACAGGTGAGAAAGCTTTACTTGTAATGAAGTTAACCATGTGCATCCCATTAGGGCCCATCCGCCCATGAGATGGAGCAGCCACAACCCATTGTAGGGCCGGCGCACTGTTCACATTCGGGTCTTGCTTATGCAAACAATTACGTTGTGGTGCTGTTCATGACAGCTCTAGGATTAGATTTCTTACTTAGATAATCCCTCCGTCCTTAAATATATGACGTTTAGGACAAACAAATTAGTTCATTTTTGAACTAAATAGCTTGTCCTAAACGACATATATTTGAGAACGGAGGTAGTATAAGATTGGGTTGAGTTCGTTCCTTGATTCTAGATATTGGTAAGCCAAGCCAACATGAGATTGTTAATTGTATCTCTTTCAATCAAGCAAGAAATAGATCAAGAGTTCTGATCTCCCTCTATCCTTGCCCTTGTGCAGCCACCATGAGGGTGCTGGTATGTGGTATCTCATGTAGGGTTGACCAAATGAAGTGTATTTAAAAATATGCTATTCTAAGCCATTTATTGCTTATTCCTTAACTTAAAATTGCTTTCTTGGGTAATACTATCTTTTATATGTTCTTTTTTGTCTTAACCATTTTGATTTGCATTACTTGAGATCAAGCAGATTTACATCTCAATTTGGTCATGTTCCACATATTGACATTATTTGAACTACCTTTGTCTAAAAGTCAGTGCTGGGCTAAATCAACTTTGTTTATATGTGCAGTATGGGCAGCAGATGATGATGGGACAGACTCGTCCCGTTTATTATTTTTCACCTGTAAGCTAACATGTCTGTTTCATATGCTGCTCTTGTAGTACACCATGGCTATTAGACCTATAGTTGATTGTGTTTGAATTATGTTTTGCAGGAGATGCAACAATACAGAGGAAGAAACTTCTAGATATACTATTTTGAACTGCTGCTGGATGAAAGTCGCAGCAATCCCCACTGATGGGATTATAACCAGGCAAAAACCGCTATTAGAATGGAAAGAACTGGCGATGATCTCTCACCAACTTTTGTGCTGCTGCTGCTGCTGCTCGGATTTGCTTTGATTCATTATTCCATACCAGTGTTCAACTCCGAAGCAGGTTGACTGGAGTTATTATTTGTCAGACTTTTGATGTTGTAAATTAAATTGTGGGTCATCTGTTCGACCCTGAAATGACATTCATAAATGCGTGAGATTGTCCCATTGTAATATTTATGCGTTCCTTTACTAAAGCTTGTTCTGATGTAAGATTTGAATGGAATTCTCGGAGCTGATGTGGATTAAATTGATGACTTGGTTATCTGCCCGTTTGATGGACTCTGATCTGCTGCAGGAGCAGCCTGCCTTTGCAGGCAGTTGCAGAACCGGTCGTGCTGATCATTTATCCCTGATCATGTTTATAAAACTGTTATGATGCATTTCACACGTTAACGGGAGGTAAAACCTTTTTATTTTGGGGTTTGTACAAGATCTTGGAAGTCATTTATTACTTTTGGAGGGGCTTTAGTTCGGAAATCTGCATAATGATTCATGTGCTATTTAACACATTTTGCTGGCGTCTTGACCTCTAGAGCGTTGCCGCCGTCAATTGCTTTAAAGGTTTGGCTCAAGAGAAATGCCATCCAAACGTTTTCAAGTCTTGTATAGCTATGCTCCAGTTTTAATGAATAATACTGTTTCCTTGATTTTTGTACTTAGTTGTTATCCAACTTTGCTTTAAATCAGGGGCAACACCTAATCGGTGCATATTTTTGTGCATGTTTAATTTTTATCTTAACGACTACAAAATTAACAAATTCTGAGTAGCGAGCCTTCACCCACGAGAAGACGAACTCTGGCCACTCAGGCTGTGTTTGGATCTATGGATTAAAGTTTAGTTCCTCAAATAAGTGACAATTAGTAGCACTAAAAATAAATTAATTATAAAACGAATTGCATAAGTCATATATACTCCGCGAGACGAACCTAACAAGCCTAATTAATCCAGATTAATTAGTACATAATTATTAAATTATTACTGTAGCATTATATTGTCTAATCGTGGACTAATTAGGCTTAATAGATTCGTATAGTAAATTAGTCCTGGCTTATGTAATGCATTTTGTAATTAATCTATATTTAATACTTCTAATTAGCATTCTTCCATTCGATGTGAGACGGCACTAAAAGTTTAGTCAGGGGAACCAAACACCCCTCAATTGTGTGCTTGGGAGTTGGGCCTAAGCGTAGGGCGGAGTGTAGAATGCAAAGAAACAATTACTCAGGGAAACCGATCAAGATCAATAAGAGAGAGAGTAGTCTTTATATGCATAAGCACGCACGGTATTTCCTAAGTGAGTGTTTTTACATACAATGTTACTTAAAATCCTACATTGCTATGATCCAGGTTCTTTACCAGGGCAACAGGTGATCCTTGACCTCTTCAACTTCAAGTATTCTTTGACTCTATGTACTCGGTTGGTACCTAACTCTGTAGTAAGTCGGGGCCTATAGCCGGATCCAAGTCTTTGACCTCGTAATGGACCCTCTCCATTGTCATCCTCGCATTTGAGCCTAGAGTCTGACTTGTAGTGCATTGTGATCTCGATCCATATTATTTGAGAGATAATTTTCTCGTGCTTGCTCGATCTCTTTCTGTTGCGAATTGAAGTGTCGCTTAATTCACCATACAAGTATGCAACTAATAGTATTTCGTAGGAGCGAGTAATCCAATTATGGCCCCGTTTGTTATATATACTAGTGATGTGTGTGATTTAGTACTGATGCACATGTATGTCCATGTAATGTAAGTCTCATGATCTCGTGGACGCAAAATGGCACTAGGAGGAGGAGATCGATGACGCCGGCGGAAGCATGGACAGCCCGAGATCGTCCGTCGACTCGGTGCACCTGCACGTACTGGCAGGCAACAACCACGCTTGCGAGCGCACGAGATTTTTATGTGGTCATCCTAACAGAACACGAGATTTGCATGTCGTCAGGCACTCAGGCTTTCTTCGTCTTCCTCCTTCCTATAAGAGACCGTAGGTGGCGATTCACAGGTAGCAGTGTAGCACCCAGGCCAGCACTGATCCAAAATCAACCAAACTCACTCAGCCTATAGTGAGTTTTTTTTTGAGACATATAGTGATCGAGGTTGTTGGGGCTCCTTCATGATCTCTGCACTGGCACCATCCTAGCTACTGGATCTAATTAACTCTACCGAGAGCTGTCTTGCAACTTGAGAGAAATTTCACCACTTGCTCTGATGACGGTGGTATTAATTTGTCTGCTGAATTATTTCAGGGAATGTTGCACATTCTATAGCAAGGTACGTACCTCACATAACTTTTTCAAGCATCTATTCTTATTGTATACATGCTGAATTGATGAATAGGGTATTTGTTTTAATTCAACTCTTATTATGTGTAAATCAGAAACATTGGCATGTTTCGACTACAAATGGTGCCAGATAAATATCGAAAAATGGCGGGCTTGCTTTTACCCTGCTGTTTTCTGATTATTTGTCTCGCACCATTTGTAAGTGTAACCTTTAATGTTTGCATTTGCAGCAGCGATCCTGGTTGGTAGAATATATAGAATCATGTCTTGAGACGGACATGTTGAGCAGTAGTTAAGACGCTAACGCCGGGCCGCCACCTTCGCATCGTCGTGTGAAGCAGGAACACGTGACGAAACCCCTCCGCCGGAGCTCGCCACAATCATCGAGCCCTGCGCGGAGGACGACGAGTCACAGCAGCGAGAGCGTTGAAGGCATCTGGATCAGGCTTACAGCATGCTACTCCCTCTGTTCTAAACTATAGTTCGTTTAACTTTTTTGACTCTAAGTTTGACTGTTCGTCTTATTCAAAATTTTATGTAAATTATCATATTTTGTATGGTGACTTGCTTTATTAATAATTTTTTTAAAAATACCTTAAATTACTATATTTATACAAATATTTTGAATAAAACGAGAGGTCAAACCTGTGGTAAAAAAATTCAGATGTATTAGGAAATATTATTGTTCATTTGTTTACTTAAGCACTAATTATAAGCAGCTGTTGTATTGTACTCTTCGTTCTAAATTATTATTCATTGTTGATTTTTTCTCACAACGTTTGACCATTCATCTTATTCAAAAGTTTTGTCCAAATATGTGAAAAAATAAGTCATACCTAAAGTATTTGTGATGATAAAGTAAGCCACAAATAAAAGAAATGACACTTGCAAATTTTTTTGAATAAGACGGATGATCAAACATTAAAAAAATCAACAATTAATAGTAATTTAGAACAGAGGTAGTGCATAGGTTATATAGGGTATATATACTCACCGATGGATCCAGTGAACGAAATCATATCATTGCGATTTGCACAAATTAACATGCGAAGAAAAACTCTTATAAGTACCGGTTAGGGGGAAGGGTTAGTACTAGCTGCCCCAGCTGGTACTAACGTGCGAGTCAGTTAGTACCACGAGCCAAGTGCATAGTTTAGTACCGGTACTAATCAGCCTCGCCCCGCGCCTAAAAAAAATTTATTTTGGACAGCCGGGAGGCTCGCAAGTCACAAAGTCACAAGTCATGCGTGTATGCGTCCGCAAGGATTCAAACCCATGACCTCCAGCCTCGCGTGTTGCTTACTTATCATCCCACATATGCATCCCACCTATGCATCATTTAAGATTGAGTGAGAGATGCTTTCCTTTTGAAGTAACCCGCGGAGGACACATTAGTACCGGCTCCCAGGGCCTTTTAAGTTTAGACCCGGTATTAAAATGGCTCTCCGTCACTTTAATACCGGGTCTTTTATGACCTAAATACAAGCGACGGATGTGAGTTTTTTTATAACGTAATAACTCATCGATCGCTTCCGTCCCTTCTTCTCTACCTCGACGTCATGGCTGGCCGGCAGTGACGACGGGCGCACTCGCTGCAACTTTGCCCTCCAACCAGTACGTGTCAATATTGGTTCTCCAAAAATTTGTATTTCTTGTCCTCAAGCACACTGAAATTTATTTCGTGAAAAACGAGCCTTTCGTTTCCTTATTTATTATCTCCCGTTACCACGGACACTCAACAATAGCACAGCCAGTTTGGTGAAGTTTTTACCCGCCGGCCCATAAGGGGACTTGACATTTTGACGCGAGATCGAGAAAACAGAAGCAAATTACTAATAGCAAAGTCCGTTCCTGGTGCTTTATAGTACACGCGACTCCTACAGTCCTATTTTGACCACTTCTCGCATTATCTACGGGGTCAACCATAAGTTTGATTACATCGTTTGAGCTAGGCGCACGGTGAAAAGGTTTATAAACAAGAGAACTGCTCCAGTGCACCCTCTTTATCCAAACCCAAAATCTATACGTCCATTTAAACAAAACTGGAGAACCATCTTGTTACATCAAGAAATGCACGTAGGAAGTAACTTCTCCATACCGGACTTAAGAAGAAACAACTCACCCCGCCGGAATTGAAGAAGACCACCGGATTAGGGTTAGAGATTCGGGTTTGGGGTTGTCGGGGAGGGCTCCATGGCCGGCGGGCTTAGAAGGATGGCCGGCCGGGGAGGCGGTCGCCTGGTGGCGGTGGCGGATCGAGGGCGGTGATGCCGGGCGGCGGAGGACAACCGGTGGGCGGTGTCGGGGGCGGGGGCATCAAAGCGATGCCTCGGTGAAGCCGGACGGCGGAGGACAATCGGTGGGTGGTGTCGGGGGCATCACAACGATGCCCTGGCGAAGCCGGGTTAGCGCGGTGGAGACCGGTGGTGGCGAATCCGGCGGCGGCCACCGCCGGAGATGAAGGAGGAGGGCGGGGCGGGGAGCTCGTCGGAGATGAAGGAGAAGGGAAGGGGTAGGGGAGGGCGGTCGTCGCCGGCGCTGGAGGCGGTGGCGGCTTGTCGGAGGGCGGCGGCGGCGGGGGGGGGGGGGGGGGGGAAGGGCATCACGGCGATGCCCCGACGAAGTCAGGTTAGTGCGGTGGAGGCTGGTGGTGGCGAATCCGGTGGCGGCCACCGGAGACGAAGGAGGAGGGTGGGGCGGGGGGGGGGGGGGGGGGGGGGCGCTCGTCGGAGATGAAGGAGAAGGGGAGGGGAGGGCGGTCGTCGCCGGTGCCGGAGGCGGCGGCGGGGGCTCTGGCGGAGGTCGAAGGTAGCGGGCCGGGAGAAGATCTCGTGGAGTGTTTTTTTTGTTTGACGGGCGAGTGGATAAGGGCGGAGGGGGCTGTCGTTGGGTTCTTTTCCAGAGAGGGGTCTCCCGCTAGTTGCCTCCATAAAACAGCACGAATCTTGAAGTGTCTATAAACCATTTTAATAATGTTTTATTTAATTTTGGATCCTGAGAAGGCCCAGCCCTGCCATATGCCACCTAAATTCTCACAGAAGGTGCCCATTGGATCAAAAAGCACTGCTGGCGGCGCATTCCTTCGCTGGGGAACGGTGGCTTGGTTGCCGGCGCCGTAGCCGACCATTCACCTCAATCGGGAAGATGATCTCCACATAGGCACATGGCTGCCCAACAACAATTCGTTCAGATGGGCCATGGCACTTCGCCGGCAGGAGCAACCTAAGGCATCTTTTTCCAATAGGCTGACTCATGCACGATTTAAAACTCAATAAAACTATAGAACCTTCTTGAGGAAAAACAAAGAACTAGAAAATTAGCGATGTGTCGGCTCTACATGGTGATGGATTTGTTGAATTGCTGAATAGAATTGTTAGAGAATTAGCCCTCGTGACGACGAGCCGCCCGCTAATCTCCTCCAGCGAAAGCGCCGATTAGATCTAATCGAGACGAGCTTGCAAGATCACAGACGACATCGGAGACACGATCTTTGTTAACGAGGTTCAGCCGAAGTCTACATCCCCGGGGCATGACTACGGGCGCTCCTCCCCAAACCGCAACACCGGCCGCTCCGGGGTCCCGGCAACGTGCCGCCTCCCCCTGTGAGCCTGTCGCTATGTCGTCATCATTACAACAGCAGCCCCCCTCTCATATTTATGAGGAGGCTCAGGTTACAGAGTTTGACACGAACTCTACCCTATACTGCTAAATACAACTCCAAGTCCTGTCGTAACCGGACTCATATAAATATTCGACACAATATCTAACAAACTCCACCCTTGCGAATATTCCGCCATCTCGAAGCTGTCATGTGTGAATCTCCATGTACACCGGACTTGAGTTGTTGCCTTTGCCGCTCAACATGAGCTGCCCGACGAGTTTGACTTCTCAAACTCACCACCCGAAGAAAACAATGCTATCCCTACAATTCCAAACTCCATGACTCCATCTGCAACTGCACACTAGTCTCTTCCTATCATCACATGATACCGAGAACCGCACTGCCGTTGTCTGAGTCAAATATTAGAATTTGCCACATTAGCCTTGCTCTTCGTTCCCGCTGCCATACTACGCCTGACGTCTTACAACGTAGTTTTCTGCAGCTCTGACCAACTAGATTACTCCAGTTGCAAGTACAGACATCCACAATCCATACTTCCTTTCAGTTCAACCCTTAAAGCTTCTTCGCGCCCTTCGATCCACGCTTCAGAACCCCGCACGTGCAACTTGAATCGATTCGCGCCTTTGCTGATTTGGAAGCGCACAAGCTCATCCTATGCAAACTTGCATCCTGAGCTCGCGTCGCGTGTCACCATGCCACAGAGAACAACAACCCCATCAGCCGTCACGCTCTTATGTCGTCGTCGCTGATCCTGTCATCATCTCTGACCTGCGGTCTGACTAGCCTGTCGCCGCCAGTCTCTCCGCCGTGCACCACGGTATGTTCACCCTCTAAGTGAACTCTCCGCCAGCCATCTTGAACTGTCCGCCTTGTGCCCCGCGAACTGTTTGGCCCACCAGTGACCATGCCGGCCTACCACCTGACTCCGCCGCTCCTGAGCACCCACTGATCCGCTATCAAACTCCTATCAGTTGCCTTGCGCGCCACAGCTGAACACTGTCGATAGCCTCCGCTCGTTGCCAACGAGCCCGCAACACTGGCCTGAGGTCTGGTCCCTCGAACGCTACCTCTCCTTCGTCGCCTGTTGCAATTTCCATCAGCTTCTGCAACGCACGGCCGTGCCCTGCCGTGCCCTGTAGCTCTGTTGTGCGCACAACCCTGCTACACTTTCGCACGGTACACCTCGTCGCTATAAACTGATCTGACCGACGTGGCTTGCCGATCACAAGACCGTCCGCCCTCCTCGCAGACTGTCTGCTCAGGTCCATCATTGAACCCACCCGTCATCATCGAAACACCATTATGCGAACCCACGTTCACACCATCGCTTTGTCGAGCCGGTCAAGTCACCCATCAAAGCTGCTACTGCAGAGCCGCACCCTCAATCCTTCCTACAGCAACCAAGCCCTCTGATCTGACCACCATGTGTTCGTCTCCACTTGAAGGAGAAAAAAAACAAACCGCACCACACATGCATAACCATATATCAGCATGCATGAAATTGCCCCATGGACCCACGTGCATTGCTTTCTTTTTATTTTTCCTTCTTGGTCTCGTACACGATCACGTAGTACTCTACAGGTCTGGTTGCAGCCACCGGATTTTTTCCTGCACATACTTGACCGAATCTGCATCACATACGTGTCTCTGTCCGACACCGCAACGCCTCTCTCGGTCTTCCCGTAGCAGCCTCGATCTCCATGCGCCACTAGCCTAACCACGACACATTGCACTAATCGTCATAAGCTGCCGATTGCCTCGACAAAATCCGTGACATGATAACACCATCGATGATAACATCCGACTGGAAACTCCAGCCGCAGCAGCCGGCGCTCACGCGTCAGCCCACCGTGACCATATATCTCGGCCACGGCCATGCTCCACCTTGCGTCGCATCCGCACTGCACCGACCATGCATTGCAACTACGCCTTGTGGATGCATAACCCTCGAATCTCTAGGTGATCTTCGCACAGCCTTTAGATCCAATCAAACCAAAGCTCTGATACCACTTGTTAGAGTGTGTTGCGGAATTCGGCCCAGCCCGCTACATCCACGGGTCGGCGCCCCATCATGCCCAGGTCCACCGGAGCCACAACGAACCAAGGCACATGCCTAACTCAACCCAAAAGACTAGTCTGATAGGTGAGGGCTGCCCCCGCTTTATATGCTGTACTCTCCCACCATCAATTTCTGATGTGGGACTAAACCTAACAATCTCCCCCGTCACACATTGGGCCCAACTCTTCCATCACATACACCGCATGTGATCTTATAGAAGACGTTATCCCAGGTCTCGAGTCCAACTCTCCAGCCACAACACCCCGTGTGACCCTCCGGAGACGTTCATGGGCTCCCCCGTCACCATGTGACCCTAGAGATGTTCAAGGTTTCCCGACCTTCGGCTCTGATACCAATTATTAGAGAATTAGCCCTCGCGACGATGAGCCGCCCGCTAATCTCCTCCAGCGGAAGCGCCGATTAGATCTAATCGAGATGAGCTTGCAAGATAACAGACGGCATTGGAGACACGATCTTTGTTAACGAGGTTCAGCCGAAGCCTACATCCCCGGGGCATGACTACGGGCGCTCCTCCCCAAACCGCAACACCGGCCGCTCCGGGGTCCCGGCAACGTGCTGCCTCCCCCCTGTGAGCCTGTCGCTTTGTCGTCATCGTTACAACAGCAGCCCCCTCTCATATTTATGTAATATCAATCAGATTTCTTATTTACTCACCAGCAGTTAGTGAGAATTGATATCAAATAGTTTAGTCAATCATCGTTCAAGTTAAGGTCGAGCAGTGCAGTCACATAGATCTCTGTGCCAGATCACATGAACGAGGATCCAAATTCTGAACTGAAGTGAGGTCAATCAATTTCACTAAATCAGCACTAGTATACAGTACAACGACTCCATCAACATCTATCTATGGTCTATTACAGACTTACAGTGACAGGCTCGTGCTTCATTCTCATATCATATGGCAGGAAGCATGGTATGCACCTGCGCGCGTGAGTGATCCAATAATGACAAGATATCGAAGAAGTGGAGCTGAGGATCCGATCGAGGAGAGAGCGAGACCACCGTGCGCTGGCAATGTACGCTACTTACTCATATATGACAATATATAATCTATCATCATAGCACGTCGTCGGTGTGCAAGGAGAAGTCCGGCTCGTCGGGCTTTGCGAGCTTTGGGAACTTGATACTGGTTGACACGTCCTCGATTCGCTTCTGGTGCAGCGCCGCCCCTCTCTTGGTGTTCTTGGCGAACTTGGACGCCAGGAACGTCGCCGACAGGTGCGCCGCGCCGGCTGCGCCGCCCTCCCCCGCCGCCCCTGCGCCGTGGCCCATCTCTGGTCCGAGCAGCGGCGCGCCGTCTCCGTCTCCGTCGCCCCCGCCGAGCGCCGCCCCTCCGCCGCCGGCGCCTGCCCCGTCGTCGGCGTCCTGGTAGTATATCCCCTCCTGCTTCATGAGCTCCTTTGCCAGCTTCCTCTTCTTGTACCTCCTCCAGGCGCCCTGCACGAAGCAGGCGCCCCAGCTCCTCCACTGGTGCGAGTAGTACCGGAACGCGTGCTGCAGCCGCTTGCTGTGCAGCCTCTTGAACTGGTTGGCCACGTACTTGAGGTCCTCGGCGCGGAGCGCGAAGGCCTCCACCTCCGTGACCGACCGCACCGTGCGCGTGGACTGCGGGAAGTTGAGGCTCGGGTTGGGCATGAGCGCCCAGGTGAGGAGTTCCTCGCCGCAGAAGTCCCCGGGGCGGAGGGTGATGGAGCTGAAGAAGTTGGTGCGGCCGCCGTCGGTGGTGGAGCTCTCGAGCTCGCCGCGGATGATGAAGAGCATCTCGCTGACGGGGTCGCCCTCGCGCACGATGTAGGCGTCCTTGGTGCTCAGCGAGGAGACGAGGCGCTCGCAGATGGCGTCCAGGAGCTGCTCGTCCATCTGGGAGAAGAAGGGGACGCGGCGGACGAGGGCCAGGCAGAGGTGGCGCTGGATCTCGCGCCGGAGGTCCAGGGGGAGGGACTGGAGGATGGACTCCTCGTCCACGCCGCGGGTCGCCAGCCACTTGTACTGGAAGAAGCGGCGCACGCGCTCCTGGAGCTCCGGAGGGAGCTGGCGGTGGCGCATCCACTCCTCGATGTCGCGGCGCTTCACGCGCCACTCCTCAAGCCTCACAGTCATCGACTGCAGGTACGTCTGCATGCCAAACGTACAGATCCGACGAATCATCGTCGTCAGCTAGATATATAGGAATGCGAATTCAGTTTCAGGGGAACAGGTACCTGCATGTTTCCGATGAGATGTGAAAAGAAGACAAGGCCCATGATGCAGATCAGGATGCAGAAAACAGTCTCCCCCTTGTAGGTGCTGTTCTGTAAGTTCTGCCCGTAGGAACTAATTTGTACATACACACATTCAGAAAGAAACATTTATTCATGGATCACACACACACACACATACAATCTGAAGTACGTGACAAATATATATGTGACATAGATTATTTATATCGAAAACTCAGTCTCTGTTTGCCATTTGTACCTCAAGTTCCGAAACCCCCACCAGAGGCAGTAGAGGTACTTATCGATGAAGGCGACCCCGTTGCGGTCAAGATTGAGGGCATCAGCAAACAATCCATAGTCATATTCGGCGTCCGGAAGCATGCACTGTTTCTGGATCACGCTATGGTTATGCCAAGCTTGCCTCATAGGCATATCCCTTGTCTTGCAGTCCAGAAAGGTCAGGTCACACATAGGTAGCGCTCCTGTACTGCCGTTCTCCACGGCGCACACTTCCATCCAGCACGAGTACTGCCGCTCAACCGATAGTAGATACCACAGAGCGCCAAGAACCTGAACGAACATATATACACGGCATGTATGTATGTATCATTCCGGGTTAAGTAGCTAGTATATATAGTAACCAGAGGAAATAAGGTGATGATCGAGGTGCTTTTCATGCATGGCTGAAATTAATGTACGTTGAAACTCTGGTCTCAAAGCTTACATACATGACTTGCTAGTGTGTAAAGAAGCAGGTTGTAGGCGGCCCCTGCCCAAGCTGTTCTCGTGACGACTCCGCTCGCCTTTACAATCTTGGAGTTCAAAGATATGATGAGGTACACTCTTGGTATGTACTGGATCAACACGATCATCGAGAGCGTGTTGTTGGTGTGGTTGGCTGAGGATGTGCTCACGGCTGGTATAACAAACCATATTATCATCTGCAAGGACACGATCCAAGCTAGTGTTAGTTGATCAGAGAAGCTTCATGCATTGTATTAGTATATATAAGCTGCCTCTGAAAGGTGACATCTTGGATAAATACGTAGGAAATGTGGAATAATGTATGGTGCGTGTGCATCATGCATGGCAGTTCTTCTTGCAACACAAGCTGATGAGCACCATGCATGAACAGGAAATGCCGATATCAATTAGCAATGCATTTGTCAGCTTGTGTTCGTGGTGCTCATCAGCATTTCCTGGACGATTATTTCATTGCTAGATATGTAATGGAATAGCTAGCATTAGATACGATATTATGCAATGAAAGGCTACTAGCAGCTAGAGATTACCGGCCGTACCTGCGGGATTGGGAGCATGGCTGCGAGGTCGATGATGAAGTCGTTCTTGAGGTAGCGTATGGCTATCTGGTCGGGGTCCCGGACGAGCTCTCCGCGTCCGAAGATGCGCGAGCTGGGCGCGACGAAGGCGATGCGGAACTTGAGGATCATGTGTGCGAGGTAGAAGAGGTCGGCGAAGGTGCGGATGGCGGTGACGAGGACGCCGATGCCCATGTCCATGGAGACGCACGCCGCGAGGCCGTCGGTGTGGAGGAGGTAGAAGTAGAGCGGGTCGACGAAGAGGCCCACGAGGCAGGTGACGAGGAAGAGGCGGTACCACCGGAGCACGGCGTCGTCGCCGGGGTCCAGGATGCGGTGGGGCGTCCATGGGCGGCGGCCCGCGGCGCCGGGGGGAAGCGCCGAGGAGGAGGCGGGCACGCCGGCGCCCGGGTGGTGGAAGAAGGGGAGCGGCGGGCGGCGGAACGGAGGGAGGATGTGGCGGTGGATGAAGCCGGCCATGGGCGGCGGCGCGTCGGGGAGGCCGGGCGGGGAAGGGGTGGCGCGGCGCGCGGGGTGAGAGGCCGGCGAGAGGAGGAGGCCGGGTGGGTGCATGCGGACGCGCGCGCGTGTCTGCATGCGTACTACTCCACAAACATTGAATCAATGGACGGGTTGCCAGTTGCTTGGTTTCCCGTTCCCCAGCCTCCGCGTGTGTCGTCTTCTCTCCTTCATTCTCTATACGTAATATATATGCTATATATATATATACTTATTACACAAAGCAGTAACAGAGATTCATGAGCTCTTGTTCTATGCATGCAGCATGACATTGCTGTTCATAAGTTTTAGGAGTAAGGCTACAGATGAGCCCCTAAGGTATGGAGGAGCGAGGTTCTTCTATTTAATCTCCTGGACGATTAAGCACCCTGAACCAAGTAAAGTAGTACCTGCCGTGTCAACGACTGTGTGTAATGTGCTATATATATTTGTCAGCAAAATCGTCCTTCAAAACCATCTAGGATATTTAGATGATTTTACATAGTTTGAGGAGTAAAATTCATGACGGGTCCCTAAACTTGTAAGCCGGTGTCATTCAAGTCCCCCAACTCTCAAAATATATTTTTTATCCCTAAACTTGTTTTGGGTGCCACCACCCATCCAATCGGGCGCAGACCTAATCCAAGAGCTGACGTGGCCTTCCACGCCCGATCCTGCGCGGATTGGGCGCGAATGTTGACGCATTTTTTGTTTGATATTTAGCAAATAGACCCACATAACGTAAAAAAATAAATCAAGGAGGTAAGCAAAAAATAAAATAACATGCCATCTTATCTTATCCCCTGAGCCTGAGTTCGTCCAGTTCATTCGACGTCTTAGCCCTCTCGCCGTTGGCCGATTCGGCGTCATCGCCGCTGCCCTCGTCAAATTGGTTCGATTCCCAGCCATGCCATCCAGATCTACCACCGTAATACAACCGCCGAGGTACCGTCGCCCACTGCCTCGCAGTAGCAGGGCCATGCTAGTATGCCACCACCACCTAGAGCGCCGCCGCCAGCCCGCCATCGTTGCCGCTGATGTGCTCTTCCCCTACTTTGTGCTCACGGCCTGCGAGGCCGGCAGCCTGCTCCACGCCGTGCTACTGCCCTGAGCCTTCCCGCTCGTCTAGGCCCTCGGCGAACGCCGCGGTGACGCGGGTGTCTGGGGTGATGTTGTTGGTCACCTCTGCAAAGATTTGGCCGGAGACCTCGTGGCCTGCGTCATCCTGCGTAAGAACTACATGGGCAGCTAAACGTGGTGCTTTTTTGGGTGGGGGGGGGGGGGATCAAGATAATTGCAATCCTTCATCATCAGTGGACTCCTCTCCCTCCTCAAGTGTTACTGAATTAGTCCTCCTTTTGATCTTGGTCCCTCTAGCTACTCCCTCATCATCCACATCATCATTGACATAATCCACAAATAGATCATCATCTCCACCTTCAAGCTCATAGTCACTATCTAGGAAGTCTGAATCTCCATCTTCACTGCCACTATCAAAATCAAGTTCTAAACCTGTACAAAACTGTTGTTCCTCATTTTTGCCCCTCAAATTTTTGTGGAATTCATGAAGTGCCTCACCTTCCTGCTTCTCAATATGCTCCACTTTCACAGGGCTAAAAACCTTAGGTAGCTCTGAAGTTGTGTTGACAACCGCATCTTCCCAGTTTCCAAATGCAATAGTGTCTTCATGGTCAATGTAGACTATTAGATTTTTCACTCTACCCACCACTGAATTCATTGCATTTGTGTCTGCATCAGATACAATTACTCTCAGCCCGTTGTCTAGTTTATTGCCTGGTAACAACCAATACACCTTTAGATCAGGATTCTTTGTGTAACCTAACTGCTCTATGAAATCATCAAACCAAAGCAGAGACCACGTATCACTCTCGCAATGATCAAACCAACTGATCTTCTCATCTGCATCTGTCCTCAAGTGACAAAACCAACAAAAATACCACCATGATGCAACTCTATTGTGAACTGATCCACACAGTCACCTACATATTACAAGGCATATTAAATCAGACAAACAAAAATTAAACTTTGAACACCTCTACCATTAGACTGGAAACCCCCAATTCCTTCCTATTCGATCTTAAATCCGTCAATCCTAAACCCAAGATTCAATCTTTTGATCCCGTCCATCCTCCAGTTCTCCCTACCAATCATCCACACCAAGGCAACCACCATGATTTCGAGGCAAAAAAGCTCACCGTAGGAAGGGGCTGGGTCACCCTTCTGTCGCAACCTCGGTGCCATTGTCCAACGGCACATGCCCCGTCTTGGCAACCACCTGTTGCGGGGTGGCCTCCCTCCCTTGTTCTTCTGCCTCTATCCACTTCTCAGCCGCCGATCTCCTCCGGCAGCAAAAGCAGTTGGGACGATGACGACGAACTCGAAGAAATCAAGAAGAGAGAGAGAGAGAGAGAGGCAACGATTGACGATGAGGGGCCGTAATTAGGGGTTTCCGTGATTAATGGGTTGCTGATAGTCCACGGGAGATCCAACGTGGAAGGCCAGGTCACCTCTCGGGTCGGGTTTGCGCCCGGTTGGATGGGTGGTGGCACCCGAAACAAGTTTGGGGATGAAAAAAAGCATTTTGGGAGTTGAGGGACCCGGATGACACCGGCTTACAAGTTTGGGGACCCGCCATGAATTTTACTCTAGTTTGAGGATGTTCAATATCTGATTTCGTAGTTCAAAGAGTTAAACAGACAAACCCCAATACCTTGGAGATTATGTAGGCTTATTCCTAACTTTAACCAAAACAAAGCTTGGAAACTAATCGTTTCTCAACCACAATGACAATGAGGAGGCTGGATTTTGTGCTGACATAGTGAGTGCCCATAGACGTTCAATGTAGCTAAGAGGAATACGAAAACCAATAAAACCTATATTTGTGAGATTATATAGTATAAAATGACTTGCATGTGGATTTTTGAAACCCTCCTTAACTTGTGGGTGTTTTTTCTTTTGCAATTTTCCCGGTATAAAATGACATCCATATGCAACTTCTTAATTCTATTATAGAAATATTTTTAAAAGGCAAAGATGTTCATCGTCAAGTTCTTGTACAGCTAATGTTATCATCTAGAATCAAACTAATTTTAAATTAATATTACACTTAAATAAGTTTTATATCACAACACATGGATTTCACATGTAGGTAACCCGTACAGTAATCCTCATACAAAAAAACAATGTTGATGCATTGTGCTTGGTGCAAGATCGAGTGCATGGATTTGCCTATGTCTTCGTGAATCTGGTACACATCATGACTCTCTCACTTGTGAGTGGAAAATGAACTCTGGAAACGTCATGGTAATATCTCTGTAATACAAATACGAGACAACTTAGAATACATCACTAGACATAACATAACTACATCTGTACTAGATCATTAGAAGTATTTTACTTATTTTGTGGTTGATTTACAATTACAGCATTCAGGATGTTCATCATTTCTCACCTATGCATGTTAGTGTTCAATCAACCACAAAATAAGTAAATACTTCCAAAAGAATGCTATTTTTTCTTTACAAAAATCCACAATCATCACTAGGATGTCATCAAATATGGGGAATTGAAGTCTTCAACAAGAAGCCGATATTCTTTTCCTGTTTGCTTATAAGTGGAGTTATGAATTATTCTTACTTGAGGTATGTGAGAGTCATATTCTTCAGTAGAGAAGGATGTGCCATCACAAGACTATGCCACTCCTCGAAATCAATCTTCCCATCTTTCTTTGTATCCGCTTCTTCAAAAGTCTGCCATACAAAGTGATTCAATTTGCACAGATATTGTGATTAGTAGTTTCAAAAGGTTTCCGTAATCATATTCACACTAATTATTTTTATGATTGTAACTTCTATCATTGTGCATTATAGAAATTCAAGTCAATGATGATTTCAATAACCTCATTTGAAAGATTTAGATTTGATTCGGCAAGGGTTGCCTCCATCATTTGCTTCAGCTGTAGCCAAGAAAAGGTCTGTCAGAAATGAGTGCTATCAGGTAATCTAGAGATACTAATATGTTGGACAATTTCATGATCACCTCTGGCCTTTCGATGAAGCCTTGGTTTTTGATATCATACAGTCTGAAAGCAACTACAAAAAGGAAACTTTTATAAGCACTCCTTATCCTGAATATCTTAAGCATGGTAAGAAATTAAACTAACCACAATACACCATGAACAACAACCGCTGATACATTTGAATAGATGTAGTAGGTCACACTACACTAGGGAGCTTGCTTAATAATGTAGATTAATTTCCATAAAAAATATGATAAGAAATCAACAAGACAATGAAGTTTTAGCATAATTGTCGCAGTTTTTTAATTATTACTTGTAAAGTAAAGAATAGGGGAGCTATTTTGCTACATGGTATGTATGGATGAGGATAGCCAAAACAAGATTCACTACCAGAATCCTTCACATCCGCCCGCCTCCTCCGCCTCGGCCATTTTTGGACCCGGTGCTGATGGGGCTTCAGCACCGGGTCCAACGGCTAGGAGCGGGGGCGGCGCGGAGGTGTGTCCGGGCGGACACATTAGCACCGGGTCGTGGCACGACCCGGTGCTAATGTTCACCCTTTAGCACCGGGTGCAGCCACGACCCGGTGCTAAAGGCCTCGGGCACATTAGCACCGGGTCGTGGCTGCACCCGGTGCTAAAGGGTGAACATTAGCACCGGGTCTTGCCACGACCCGGTTCTAATGTGTTTGAATATAGGGGCTTCCCCTCCCCCGCCCGAGCCAGCTGAACACTTAGGCGCTGTGTTCATGCTGCTCGGCCGTGGGAGGGGAGGTGCTGCCCAAATTTTTTTCAAAATTTGTGAAGAATCTACTCATCTAAGGAGCACTACAAGGTACACTCTTTCATTCTCTAATGTTTTATTTAGCTTGTAATCCTTCTATGATTTAGAAATAGAGGGATTTGTGAATCAAAGTAAAGCTAGCTAGAGAGAGATTGTGTTCTTGGAGGAGAGAGAGGAGAGAGCTTGAGTTCATGGTGGAGAGAGTGTTCATGCATGTTGTGTTTTAAATGGAGAGAGAAGGCAAGCTAGTTAGTATTTTGTTTTGTATGACTTGTGAATAGTTGTAAGGCTTATAGTAATGTGGTTTTAGAAATTACTAGAAAATCAATATAAAATGCTAGAAAATCTTATAAATTACTAGAAAATCTTATAAATTACTAGAAAATCTTATAAATTACTAGAAAATCAATATAAAATGCTAGAAAATCTTATAAATTAATAGAAAATCTTATAAATTACTAGAAAATCAATATAAAATGCTATAAAATCTTATAAATTAATAGAAAATCTTATAAATTAATAGAAAATCTTATAAATTACTAGAAAATCAATATAAAATGCTATAAAATCTTATAAATTAATAGAAAATCTTATAAATCTTATAAGGCTTATAGTAATGTTATATTTAATGAATATAGTAATGTAGTTTTAGAAATTTATTTATATAATGGAATATATATTATAATTTGTATTTATTTATATATTAATTTTTTTTATCTTTAAATTGTATTGTATATTTGTTATTGGTTAATAATGCAGATGAATAGACAATGGATGTACGGGGACCCCCACGCTCAGGCCTTCCGTGATGGCCTTAGGACGTTTCTCGATGCCGCCGAGGCTAACAGGACGCCGTCCGGTTTCATGTTCTGCCCATGCACCCATTGTAAAAATATACAATCGTACAAACAAAGAGGTTGTCTTCAAGTGCATTTGATGAGGCACGGTTTCATGAGGAATTATTCTGTTTGGACGAAGCACGGTGAAAGAGGAATTCTAATGGATGAAGATGAAGAAGACGAGGCCGATGACGACATTCCGTTATTGGCTCAATACTACGGTTCCTTTGCATATGCTGCAATGGGTGATGCCGATGAGGAAGATGTTGCTCGGGAAGGCGATGCTCAGGAAGATGTTGCTCAGGAAAATGAACCTACTGATGGGCTCGGGCAAATGTTGCGTGATGCCGAGAAAGACTGCGGCAATGATAAGGATATAAAAAAGATACAGCGCATGTTGCAGGACCACAAGACTGACCTGTACCCAGATTGCAAAGAGGGGCTAAAGAAGTTGGGTAGCACACTTGAACTTCTGCAGTGGAAAGCAGCAAATGGTGTTACTGATAAGGGTTTCGAGGAGCTACTGAAACTCGTAAAGAAGATTCTTCCAGAGGGTAACACATTGCCATCGACAACGTATCAAGCAAAACGTGTTGTTTGCCCTCTCGGTTTGGAGGTGCAGAAGATACATGCGTGTCCTAATGACTGTATCCTCTATCGCGGACAGTACGAACACTTGGATCGTTGTCCGGTTTGCACCTGCGCGCGATACAAAATCAGGCGGGACGACCCTGGTGATGTTGGGGGAGAGCGTTCTAAGAAAAAAATCCCTGCGAAGGTGATGTGGTATTTCCCTCTGATACCCCGTCTGAAGCGTTTGTTCAGGAACAAAGACCATGCCAAACTGATGTGCTGGCACAAAGAAGAACGTAAGCAGGATGGCATGTTGAGACACCCCGCCGATGGATCCCAGTGGAGGAACATCGACAGAGCATTCCCAGAGTTTGATGCTGATGCGAGGAATGTTAGGCTTGGTTTAAGTACCGATGGCATGAACCCTTTTGGTGAAATGAGCAGTAGTCATAGCACTTGGCCCGTGACTGTTTGTATCTACAACCTACCCCCCTGGCTCTGCATGAAGCGGAAGTTCATTATGATGCCAGTGCTCATCGAAGGCCCAAAGCAACCTGGCAACGACATTGATGTGTACCTAAGACCATTGGTTGACGAACTTTTGCAGCTGTGGAAGAATGAAGGTGTTAGCGTGTGGGATGAGGACAAGCAGGAGCAGTTTGACCTTCGAGCACTGCTTTTCATAAGCATCAACGACTGGCCTGCACTAAGTAACCTATCAGGACAATCAAACAAAGGATATAAAGCATGCACTCACTGTTTAGAGGAAACCGAAAGCATGTATTTGAAACATTGTCGTAAAGTTGTGTACATGGGTCACCGTCGATTCCTTCCGGCGAAGCATGAGCTACGAAAGAAATGTGCGCATTTTGGCGGGAATGCTGACCGCCGTACAAAGCCGAGACACCGGAGTGGAGAAGAGCTATTTGATATGGTGAAGGACCTACACGTGGTGTTTGGCAAGGGAGACGGAAGCCAGGCTGCTCCGACGGGCGAGGATGGTCGTGCCGCGATGTGGAAGAAGAAGTCTATCTTTTGGGAGCTACCTTATTGGCAACGTTTAGAGGTCCGTAACGCGATTGATGTGATGCATCTGACGAAGAATCTTTGCGTGAACTTGATAAGCTTCCTGGGTACTTATGGGAAGCCAAAAGATACACTGGAAGCACGTCAGGATCTGAAACGATTGAAGCAACGGACTGATCTACATCCAGAAAAGAGAGACAAAGGACGCCAGTACTTGCATCCTGCCAGCTTCACTCTCAGCAAAGAAGAGAAGGCAAGCATGTTTGAATGCTTGAACAGTATCAAGGTTCCGTCTGGCTACTCCTCCAATATTAAGGGAATAATAAATATGAAAGAGAAGAAGTTCACAAACCTGAAGTCTCACGACTGCCATGTGTTGATGACACAGCTGCTTCCCGTCATACTCAGGGGTGTGCTACCAGTAAACGTGCGGAAAGCCATTGTGAAGCTATGTGCATTCCTCAATGCAATTTCTCAGAAGGTGATCAATCCAGACCACTTAGATCAGCTACAGAACGACGTGGTGCAATGTCTTGTCAGCTTTGAGATGATATTTCCACCATCCTTCTTCAATATCATGACACATCTATTGGTTCACCTCGTCAAAGAGATTCGTATATTGGGCCCAGTATTTCTACACAACATGTTCCCATTTGAGAGGTTCTTCGCTGTCCTAAAGAAGTATGTCCGTAATCGTTCTCGTCCAGAAGGATGCATTGCTAAGGGATACGAAACGGAGGAGGTCATTGAATTCTGTGTTGACTTTGTCGACGATCTTATGCCGATTGGTGTGCCCGAATCCCATCACGAGGGGAGACTTGGTGGAAAGGGCACACTAGGGAGAAGATCGATGGTGATCAAGGACGTTGAGACATTTCGTAAAGCGCACCTCACAGTTTTGCAACAATCAACCTTAGTTGCTCCGTACATCGAGGAGCACATGCAGATTCTCAGGGACGAAAACTCAACAAAGTCTGCGGCCTTCATTCAGCGTCTGCACAATAGTACTTTCGCCGATTGGTTGCGAAGACGTCTTATGGGTGTCGAGGGCATTGATGCGCAGCTAGCTTTTGTAGCTAGATTATGATATGCTCGATGGCCGGCCTCCATTCTCAGTGGCTGATGACCCAAGCATCCTGTTAGCGGCGGAGGAGACACCGTATCTACGGCGTGATCACAATCAAGGAACATTTGTAAAGAGGAAGTTTATTAGTGTCCGAGTAAACGATGATGCCATGTAATTTCTATTGATTTATAGGATTTTCTAACATTTTATATTGATTTTCTAGTAATTTATAAGATTTTCTAGTAATTTATAAGATTTTCTAGCATTTTATATTGATTTTCTAGCATTTTATATTGATTTTCTATTAATTTATAAGAGTTTCTATTAATTTATAAGATTTTCTAGCATTTTATATTGATTTTCTAGTAATTTATAAGATTTTCTAGTAATTTATAAGATTTTCTAGCATTTTATATTGATTTTCTAGCATTTTATATTGATTTTCTATTAATTTATAAGAGTTTATATTAATTTATAAGATTTTCTAGCATTTTATATTGATTTTCTAGTAATTTATAAGATTTTCTAGTAATTTATAAGATTTTCTAGCATTTTATATTGATTTTCTAGCATTTTATACTGATTTTCTATTAATTTATAAGATTTAGGCCTTTAGCACCGGGTCGTGGCTGCACCCGGTGCTAAAGGCAACGACCGCGGCTGGCCACGTCACCGGGCGCACACGAGCCACGTCACTGGCCCGGTCGTGGCCTTTAGCACCGGGTCGTGGCTGCACCCGGTGCTAAAGGCCACGACCGGGCCGCGGGGGCCGTGCGGCGGCCGGCCACGTCACCGGGCCACGTCACTGGATGAACAAGAACAATTTTTCTTTTTAATCTCTGTATAAAAGTTGTAACTAGTCGTTCTCCCTCGTACAAACTTCAAAAAAGATCATTTTTCTTCCTAAAAATTCCTAAAATCATACTCTATCAGGTTATGAAACATATTAATGTTATTATTTTGAAAAATCTTCTCGTGTTTGAACAATCCAAATTTTGAATTAAAAATGACACCTACAACCAAGGTTTTTTTCACACTAGGTGATGTCAAATGAAAAAGTGATGAATACCAAAGTTTCATATTTCATCATTATCTACAATCTTTATTTAGGTCATTTTGTCATTTTCAAAATGGGTAATAACATGTAGTAGAAATTTGACAAGTCTCTAACAAAGTTTTGGAAACTATGCGAGTGAATCTAGGATTAATGAACAATGTACACTACCACTTTCTCAAATGCAAAAATGACTTAAATAAAGATTGTAGATCTTGATGAGATATGAAATTTTGGTATTCATGACTTTTTCATCTGAGACCGTTTAATGTTCCAAAATCTTTCATTTAGTTATCAATTTTTGTAATTTATAAGATTTTCTAGTAATTTATAAGATTTTCTAGTAATTTATAAGATTTTCTAGTAAGTTATAAGATTTTCTAGTAATTTATAAGATTTTCTATTAATTTATAAGATTTTCTATTAATTTACAGGATTTTCTAGTAATTTAAAAGATTTTCTATTAATTTATAAGATTTTCTAGTAATTTATAAGATTTTCTAGCATTTTATATTGATTTTCTAGTAATGTATAAGATTTTCTTTTTTAATATATATTTTTAATAGGTATTAATAACTGAATTAAAACAAGTATTAATAACTATACATTAAAAACTATATTTATAAGATTCCCAAATAGTAGCCCCCGGTGCTAAAGGCCCGTTTGGAAACTGGGCGCCAAACGAAAAGTTGGGGCCTTTAGCACCGGGTTGATCTAAAATCCGGTGCTAAAGGCCCCCAATTTTCGTTTGGCGCCAGTTACGGGGCCTTTAGCACCGGGTGTAGAACACCCGGTGCGAAAGGGGGGCCTTTAGCACCGGGTCGTGGCTGCACCCGGTGCGAAAGGCCTCAGTCTGGTGCACAGTTACGGCCTTTCGCACCGGGTGTAGAAGACCCGGTGCTAAAGGGCCTTTCGCACCGGGTGGTGGGAAGACCCGGTGCGAAAGGGGGGGCCTTTAGCACCGGGTCTTCCCACCACCCGGTGCGAAAGGGCCTTTAGCACCGGGTCGTGGCTGCACCCGGTGCTAAATGCCCCGGTCCTATATAGGCCGGGGACTTCTCTCCCCTCCCTCACTTCGCCCTCAATCCTCACAGAAACCGCCGCCTCGTCTCCTCAGCCGCTGCCGCCCGTCGTCCCCGCCGCCGTCGTCGTCCCCGCCGCCGTCGTCGTCCTCGCGCCCACGCCGCCGCCGCCCGTGGTCCTCGCGCCCACGCCGCCGCCGCCCGTCGTCCCCGCCGCCGTCGTCGTCCCCGCGCCCGTCGTCCCCGCGCCGGTGCCCCTCGTCCCGCGCCGCTCAAAATGTTCGTCTCGTAGAGTACAACCAATCCATGCAATTAGTTTTTGATTTTATCTACATTTAGTAGTCCATACATGCTATGATATTTTGATGTGATGACAATCTTCTTTTTGCATTGTAAACTTTGAGGGTGAAATTTGTGATCTAAACAGTGCTAAATGGAAGTGAAATTCCAGGTTTCAGGGCTTGCAACTGATGAACTTTGGGATAATTTAAGTGAGTGCATGGGTTGGAAATGGTTGTTTTGCAATGAACAGGGAAACAGTGGCTGTAGGATTGGGATTGCTTTGGGTTTTATACCTAATACTAGTATGAAATTTATATTGGAAAATGCTTCATTTAAATGTATTGGAGATATTTACATTGAAATGTATATTGGAAATGTTATATGTTTGAAATGTATATTGGAAAATGCTTCATTTAAATGTATTGGAGATATTTACATTGAAATGTATATTGGAAATGTTATATGTTTGAAATGTGTATTGGAGATATTTACATTGAAATGTATATTGGAAATGTTATATGTTTGAAATGTATATTGGAAAATGCTTCATTTAAATGTATTGGAGATATTTACATTGAAATGTATATTGGAAATGTTATATGTTTGAAATGTATACTGGAAAATGCTTCATTGAAATGTATACTATCGAAAATGTTTATTATCGGAAATTCTATGGCGTACCCGAACCCATCGCGCACCCGAACCCCTTAGCGAATCCGTTTTTCGCGCACCGACCCCCTTAGCGAACCCTTAGCGAATCAATTCACACCGCGCACCCGAACAACAACAACAACAACGTCCCACCCGAATCAATTCTTACCAATTATTTTTAATTCTATAGATGGCGGACAACAACAACAACGTCCCACCCATGCAAGAGGACAACAACACCCCTGTCCCACCCATGCAAGAGGACAACAACACCCCTGTCCCACCCATGCAAGAGGACACCAACACCCCTGTCCTACCCATGCAAGAGGACAACGACACATTCTTTGCGAATCAACTTTTCAATATTGTAACCCAACCAATGTCGATGGATGATGTGTTGGGCATCATTGGAAGGGACGACAATGTCCATGGCGACAATGTTGCAAGGGCCGAAACTATTGAAGGAGCCGGTAGCGCGCCCTCGTCTAGTCAGGTGTGTATATAGATAACATAAATTTGTACTGTACATGTCAATTATGTATACCATCTCTATATCATCTCGTATATATGTAATTTGTGTAGGCCGCCTCTGCTAAGAAATCAAAACGATCGACCACGAAGAAGCTGAAGGATGTCAAGTTACACATCACCCGAGTGGAGGATGACGGGGAGCCAGTTGAGCCCCCAAAAGTGGCCAAGAAATTTGTATCTCAGTGCGGGGTAATTGTACGGGACAATGTGCCCATTAGTATCAGAAAATGGAAGTCCACGGACCCCACTGAGGAGTACGTGCTCCCCGATACAGAGAAGGAGATGCTATGGAGGGAATTAAAGGCAATATTCGACTGGCCTAGCACTCATGAAGCAGAACTGAGGGATTGGACAATGAAGAAGATGGCAGTTCTGTTTCAGGATTTCAAGAAGAAGTTGTACTCGCAATTTCTCAAAATCGGAGAGGCCCCGGATCCTGAGAAGTATAAGAAGATCACCAATGACGAGTGGGAAGCATTCATTGAGTACAAAACCTCCGAAGAGGGTGCAACGGCTAGCGCTAGAAACGCTGGAAACGCCGCAAATAAGAAGTACTCGCATAAGATGGGTTCGGGAGGTTACAAGGCAAGCATCGCTAAATGGGAGAAGATGGAAGAAGATCTATATGCTAGAGGCATCACTCCAGCGACACATGACTGGCCCACAAGGACCAAGCATTGGTACTATGGTCATGGAGGCACCCTGAGCCCAATCGACGGCTCCTTAGTTTTTCCCGAGGACTTGCGAGAACTAGCTCAGCGTCTCCTCGATATCCTCAGGGCATCTGATAGGGGAGAATTTGTTGCCGATAGAGACAGAGATGAGCTAACCTATGCCTTAGGGAACAAGGAGCATCCTGGACGGACGCGCGGCGTAGGCACAAGCGTCTCATGGAAGAAAGGTTTCCAAGAGCACGCCGCCACCTATAGGAGCCGTTCGAGGAAGAAGGCCGAATATGAGCAGAGGGTAAGGGACCTAGAGCAAACGGTTGCCGCCCAGGGCTCAAAGCTCCAAGAAATGGAGTCAGAGATGGAGCGACGGATGAAGGTAGCATGGCTGCAGATACAACAAGCCACAGGCGGGACCGGTTCCACAGAGCCTGCACCTCTCCAACAAGCCACAGGCGGGACCGGTTCCACAGAGCATGCACCTCTCCAAGATGCGGCCCTTATTAGCCCTCCACAGCAATATCAAAGCAGTCACGCTTCCATACAGGCCGCCGAAGCGGTCCGTTACACCGTGGATGAAATAACTCAACGGACCGCGTGCGAGCTTGTCGTCAGGCAGAAGAACTTAGCTGTGGTGGTACGTATGCGACCTTAGTTCATACTGCATACATTTCACCGTAAATACCATTCATTTACTAACTTTCTTTGTGACTACTAACTTATCAGGTCGCATACGGTATGACCAAACGTGTGGAAGAAGGGCAAAAATGGCACTGCAATGACATTCCACATGGTTACGTACCTGTTGAGGTGGAGCAAGTCGTCACCAGCTGGGAAGACTTGGAACTTGACATCCCCGGAGGTGACGGAGAAACAAAACTCGGTCAGTGTTCTCACTGCATCATTCTATGGAGCAAGGCAGACATCGTTATACCCGATACACCTGCGGCTACCAACAAGCCCCCGTCACCTCCAAGAGATCCACAGGATCATGACGATTCTCCGGGAGCTCCTGATGCAAGCCCGTCTCCTCCGCCAAAGAGGTCTCCGTCTCCTCCGCCGAAGAGGTCTCCGTCTCCTCCGCCGAAGAGGGGACGCCGCACTAAAGCCTCTGCCCCCACTCCACCAGCGAAGAAGGCGCGAAAAACTAGAGAGAAGCCCGCACCAGAGAAAAGAGCGGGCGAGAAGACTCTAGAGGAGCTCGAAGCCTCGGTAAAAGCAGACACAAAGAGGCAAATGGCCGAGTGGAGGAGAAAACCTGAGGCGGAGCCGAAGCTTGATCCCACCATCGTGAAGTCATTCCTCGGTAATTTGAGCAAGGGTCAACAGAAGGAAGTAATAGTAACAGACTATGACCGCTCATTACTGAAATCTCGCCGGAAACGGAAGGCTGCGGATAAGGAGGCGGGCCCATCCAAAAAGGTTCCTCAACTCGGCCAGCAACCTCAGCGTCCCTTGGGTCCATTGCCATCTCTGGACGAGCTTAACATTCAACGAGTAATGGCCGAGACTGGACTAACCAGAGCGCAAGTCCTGGGGGAAGAAGATGTGCCAGTAAACACAACGCTGAAGTGGCCGTTTAAGCTTGGCGAGCCTATGGTCCCTCCTGAAATGGAGAGGAAGCTACAAACGAAGATGCGCCGATTCCATGACTGGTATTTGGAAGAATCAAGAAGGAATAAACGGCGCATGATAAAAGTAGGCGTGAAGGACCAAGACTTCTACAATGGTGACGCGGATTTTGTCTGGCTCAGGTTTAATGATATATATGAGCTGTACCACCGCGACGCCATGGACGTGGATTTGATCACATGTTGGACATTGTAAGTACTTTGTTGTTGCTTATAATTCACAGTTTAAAAACAATAATTCCAATCTATGTTGACGCGGGCTTTATTTATTGCTTAACATATGCAGAATGGAGATTCAAAAATGTCGCAGAGACAATATATATGACGTTGGTTTCGTTGACCCTCGAAGGATAAGTGAAGAAATGATAATGCACAATCCTGAGGAAACATATTTAAACCTATACAAATATATCAAGAAACAAAATTACTGTGACTCCATACTAATCCCGTACAACATCGAGTGAGTACATTCACAGCCTTCTTCTTATACTGTCTGTGTAACAATTCATTTCTGATTATAATGTATACATGTGCACAGATTCCACTGGTTCCTAATTATATTGTGTCCTGATCGGGGTGTCGTGAACGTCTTTGATTCATTGCACACCCCAAAAGAAAAACTACAGAACATCATGGACATGATGGCAAGGTGATGTATATTTTCCCCTACTTAATCCACCCCTTCCACTCGCAATGACTTAACTCAATTTTTTTGTTCGCAGGGCCTGGATTCAATTTCGTACAGAACACACGGGTATACAACATGAAACACTAAAATGGAACATTGGCTTTCCGGTAAGCAAGTAATTTGTACATGTAGGCATCGACTAATATATTATATGAATTTTACTAGATTTCTTTTGGTCGACAGTGTGCCAAACAGGGACCGGGAAATAATTTATGTGCATACTATGTGTGCGACTACATGTGGAATTGGGGACATAAAAAGCTCACACAACGCGATATTATGGTACGTAATAATAAAGACATTTCCATTATTATTAAGTGCACAATTATTGTCTCCAACTCGACGGATTAAATGTCTTTCAAATATTTTTAAATTATAGATGTTCAACCTGAAGGAAGAGTCCCTAGAGATAGAAAGAATTGACGCAATTGCAGAACAGCTCGTCGGATGGATCTGGGATGAGGTCGTCAATCCCCGAGGAGAATTCCACTCGCCAATACTGGAGGACGTGCCGGACAGTCCAACGAGAGCTAGCTAGTCGTCAATCTTAATTATGTAGAAAATACAGTTTAAATATATATAACTCGAGTTGACATGCATGAATATCTACTTTTGTAATATATATGTCTTCTATTTTGATGAAATGTCAGCTAGTATGAATATAGAGTCGGCCGAATACGCATTAGAATACACGTATTAGAATATATACGTATATAGACGTGCACGCATGGCTACTGAAAAAAGCAAAAAAAAAAAAAAGAAATCCGGGGCCTTTAGCACCGGTTTCAGGCAGCAACCGGTGCTAAAGGCAGGCCCTTTAGCACCGGGTGCAGTCACGACCCGGTGCTAAAGGCCCTGCTACCGGCGCTGCGGGGCAGGGCCTTTAGCACCGGGTCGTGGCTGCACCCGGTGCTAAAGGGCCCCTTTAGCACCGGTTATTCAACCCGGTGCTAAAGGGGTACCCCTTTAGCCTCGGATTAGTTGCACCGGGTGGGAAACCCGGTGCTAAAGGGCTTTCCCACCCGGTGCAGATGTCGATCATTCTGGTAGTGATTGACTTACAGTTAATCTTATCATCAACAGGAGTGTCAGGATGGAAGACCGAAAGAGCTCGTGCAAATTCCTCAAATTCGAGTCCCTTAGATTCATTTGAGTCAAACAAATCAAATACCTGAAAAACAGGTCAGCAAATTAGAAAACACTGTGCATGTTTCAGTAATAGCAAATTTTAAGCACTACCAGAGATCTTCACATCCGCCCCTCTCATATGCCTCGGTGCACTCAAGATCCGGTGCTAATGTAATATTAGGGCCGGGTGTAAAATTGGGTTGCCCCCGAGGACCCTTTAGCACCGGTTGGTACCTTTAGCACCGGTTGGTGTTACCAACCGGTGCTAAAGGTGCTCCCCCTTTAGCACCGGGTCGTAACACCACTCGGTGCTAAAGGGATAAAGGACTTTTAGCACCGGTTGGTAAATACGACCCGGTGCTAAATGGGGTGTCGCATGCTACTTCAAAAGAAGCACATCTTCTATTCTATCACATGTGATGCGTAGGTGAGATGGTTAGGTTGGTACACGCGAGTCAAGAGGTCCTGAGTTCGAATCTCCAAAGCAATGCACATATTTTTTTTACGAAGGTGCACCTTTAGCACCGGTTGGGAATCTGGTGCTAAAGCCCGTTCCCAACCGGTGCGGATGTGGCTTTCTCTGGTAGTGAAGGTACCTCCGAATAACAGTAGACCATCCATTTATTTAACTACTAGACAATGACCAAAATGATCTTCTACTAGGAGGTCTAATTATTATATTTCTTTTACATTTTTGCTTTTGGAAAGTCCAAAGGAGCACCTGATTAGGTGGATTTTGCTCCGAAGCTGTTTCAGGAATCTGCACCCTAGGCAACTTCTTTTCTATAGACTATTATCTTCCAGAAATCCCTCCCTAATTAACATCCTACATGACTAGTCTCCATTCGTTAAACTTGGAAAGTGAACGCAACCTTTTAATTGTTTTTCCTCTCCAAAAAATCAAGGCATGTGAGATTCATTTATCTTACTTCCTCCATGTTGAAATATAAGACATTTTTGTTTATCCTAAGCTAAACTATTCTAAGTAAACTTGGTTGAGCTTAGAGAGAAAAATATTGCCAAAGGCTCCTACCTGAGTTGATTAAGTGGCTCGAGTAGTACTCTTAGGTCCTGTCCCATGCCAAAGCATAGAATTTGGGGCTACGGTCGTTGCGTAATAGTGAAAGTCTTCTTTTAACAAAATGCTCAGGGTTGTCTTACCCCACAGGCCACAAGTTGAGTTTTTTTATAGAAAACACATCAAATAAGTAAATTATAAAATATATTTCATAACTGATCTAATTACAATTATTTGATATCTTAATATTACTGTAATTTTTCTATAATTATGGCCAAACGTAAAATAGTTTGACCGGCGACAAACCTAAATGGTGGAAGTACCTCATAATAGGTCATGTAGGTACACTGTAACAAAGCCCTTCATTCATTCCTTTATCCATAACTATTAAACAGATGCCATTGGTCGATGTCTAATCATGCTGGTTTAGGGAGTAAAATAAATTAATTTACCACTTGATACCAATCCTTTATATCAGATTTATCAACTCTATGTCTTAAACTAGCTAGCATATATACCAAACGTCGTGCGCTTAAGGAAAACGTGAAAAAAGAAGTTGAAAGAAAAACATCAGTCTCATGTGAGCATATATAACATACCCTGTCAACAAAAATAGTGCGCTGTTTGCCAGCACCAAAGACTTTGAGGTTGAACTCTTCCTGCAAACAAAATGAGACGAGCAAGAAAGTGAGATAAAATCCATTTATGGACACGTAAATTTTTTCAAAACCAAAGCACAAAAGAGCCAACACAGGCAAAATGATCATAGGTTCGTTAGTAAGATTCCTTGTGGTGCAGGGTTCGACTCCTCGACTCAGCATTAGTGTCGCATTTTTTAAATTTATATTTATTCTAACATTTAACTGGCGTTATTCTTTTAGTGGTAGGCTGCCCGTCAGCGGTGAGACGCCTACGGTGACTTCGTCAATCTCGATATCTCGGAGGTGCTCATATGGATATGGTTTGCATGCGTATGGAGGCGAGTGTGTGTATTTGTACTAGTATTTCGCAAAAAAAATAATCAACACAGAGCTGATGGTGGGTCTTGCTCATCCAATTTGAGCCATAGACTAAATGCAGGTGTTCATCATTTCTAAGGATCATAATCAGGAGATAATACAGAATCCATGCATACAGGGTGCATTGCATTACTTTGAATAGTTAAAAGCATTGATATTTCTAAAGCTATACTCTTTCGGTCCTAGAATATAGCTACGTGTTTATTTTTTTTGAAGTCAAACATTTTCAATTCTCGGTATAACTAGCAAAATAATCATAGACTAATAACATAAAAATTATGTTAGTAGATTCATCGTGAAACAAACTATTATAATATGTAACATTTTCTATTTAAAATAATCTATTTTTGAGATATTGTTTGTCAAAGTTAAAAAAGATTTGACTTTGAAAACCCCTAGAAGTAGCTATATTCTGGGACAAAGGCAGTATATAGTAGTGAATTCTTATTTAGGAGCTAGTCAAAATCCATGCCCTTATATAATTAGGCACCACGCATCACAACATAGCTACTTTAAACATGACCTAAACGCATATTTTGAAGTACCCCTTGATTCTAAATTGCAAAACATTTTAATTTTGTCCTAATTAATCTAAACCTTTTAAGCGCACTTTAATATCTACAAGAACAAATAAATGCATTATAAAGATATATTTGATGATAGTTGTAGACAAAACTAATTTGATATGGTAGTTCGATATTGATGTATTTTTTTAATATACTTAGGTTAAATTATACTCTAGACAAACTAAAATGTCTTACATTTTTTTAGGGAGAATATTTTTGGTAAGGTTTGCGTGTTGACTGTGGTGACTTTTTCTCTTGCAGGTGCTTACAGTGATAGAGTTTCTGTGCACATATTTGTATAGGCGAGTGTGCCTGTATGAGTGTCTCCGTCTTTAGTTTTGTATCCAGTGGCGAAGCCGGTGACAAAATTACCATGGTGCACTGCTTCATTGGACACCAGAGAAACATAGATAAAATTAGAAAAATACATGGTAATTAAGAGTCAGCTTATAAGGGGATCGTTTTCTACCGTGGTGCACTGGCACCAGGGAAGCATAACGTAGCTTCGTCCCTGTTTGTATCGGTCTTTCCAAAAAAATTCCTCAAAGAGGGATAAGAACTGCACATGTGACGCAAGCATCCATGCACACTCGAGAGGTGATCGAACAAATTTCTGTATGGCTGACCTTGCTGATCATGCCATCCTCCACTGCGGCGCGGTCGATCCGCTTGAACAGCACGTATAGGGCTTCGATCTCGTTGACGCTAACTGCATCGCGCACGCAAAGACTCAAGAGGATCAGTTTGTTGCAGATATATATATGGATATCAGCGAGTTCCATACACGCCTGCAAATAGAGCCATCGAAAGATCTACATCTACTTACAGATGGTTTGCCTGGACAGGAGCTCGGGGTCGCGGGGCCCGTCCGGGGCGGGGCTGCCGCAGTCACAGCGGCAGAAGCAGCACGTCAGGAAGCGCGCCACCTTGGCGAGCCACGACCAGAACCCCGCCATCACCGCGCGCCGCCGCCGCTGTGAGTTATCCTCTGTTGCCGGCGGGTCCGGCTTGGTCGGAGGCGATCTAGGAAGCACGGGAACTCCGGTGTCGGCCTTTGCCGGCTGAGTATACGGAGGCAGGTGTGATGGGATTTACGCTTAGGTGGTTTCAATAGTCGCATGTGTATCGTTGCCCTGTCCTTACGAAAACTTGGCGTGTCAGGATTCATGAATGGCTACGGCACCGATTGATGGGAACTAGGGTTTCCCGATCTTCCGAAAGGTTCTGATAACTCTTGATTTGGTGGAGTCGTGACTCAAATCGATCCGGCTTCCGAACCACACGTTCTGAACCCCGCAATCGCAGCACCACGTCTCCTCAGGTTATCAACCAGCATTGCACGGTTGACCTCGCCCAGAAGGCTAATCCTTGCATGCGAATCGAAGAACACAAGCAAGAACGAGAAAGATTGCAACACAATTGCCGATGTATGATTAAACTCACGAAGTTGGGGTCTCACAAACCGACGAGCGGCGACACTGTTCTTGACATAATTGATCTAAGCAAAACCCAAACCCTAACTTGGGCGGCGACTACTGTTTTAAAGAGTCTAGGGTCATGGTCGACCCCCCTGGACGTGCCCCTATTGGGCTCAACACGATACACGGCCCAAAGACCAAAATACGACGACGCAGCGCCAAAACAGATTCTGGACGTCAACTTGTTTCGTTGATTCCCGATGACTCCGGACTAATTTTGATATAAGACCAGTGCCATTGCAAAGATTATCTTTTTAGCTTTCCAAGCATATAAAGAACGTCCAAATCTGAGCCCGTATGCGACCTGGGCGTCCGATTTAGCGCTGACTGCTCCTGGACTCCGAGGTGGACTCGAAGTCGAATTGATTTAGGCCTCTATCTTGACTTGCATGCCCTTGCTGGTCCTCTCCACCTTGAAGCCCTTCTCCAACTATCCTCTGGTCCTCTCCATGGTTCCTTATTACAATATAATCATTAGGTAGCAATATATTCTCATAATCACATAGAGAAGTACTTAGGAACGAGCTCACCTCTAAATTCAATTGTCGCGCACGAGCTCTAGTGATTGGACCTTGAACGATCAATGGAGGATTGTTGTGAGTATCCAAAGAAGTGATGTCCTCATCATCCTCCCCCTCTTGAATTGGAGTCGTCCTCGACTCAAGCTCATCCTCTTCTCCCAAGTATGACATCAAATCTGAAACGTTAAAGGTGGGACTAACCCCAAACTCGGGAGGCAACTCAAGTTTATATGCATTATCATTAATCTTTTCAAGTATTTTAAATGGGCCATCAGCTCTTGGCATCAACTTCGACTTTCTCAAATCTGGAAATCTTTCTTTTCTCAAGTGCAACCATACTAAATCACCCGGTTCAAGCTTTACTTCTTTCCTACCTTTACTACCAGCAATTCTATACTTGTCGTTCATCTTTTCAATGTTGTGCTTAGTTGTTTCATGCATTTGCAAAATAAATTCAGCACGTTCCTTGGCATCATTATGAATCCTTTCACTAGTAGGCAAAGGCAAAATATCAATAGGAGCATGAGTGTTGAAAGCATACACTACCTGAAAAAGGACTTACCGTGGTGGTAGAATGTGTTGCTCGATTATATGCAAACTCGACATGAGGCAAACATTCTTCCCACATCCTCAAATTTTTCTTCAAAATAGCTCTCAACATAGTACCCAAAGTACGGTTCACGACCTCCGTTTATCCATCAGTTTGTGGATGACAAGTAGTAGAAAACAATAATTTTGTACCCAACTTGTTCCACAGAGTCCGCAAAAAATGACTCAAGAATTTAGCATCACGATCTGAAACAATAATAGACGGCATACCATGCAAACGAATAATCTCTGTGAAAAAGAGGTCAGCAATATGTATAGCATCATCACTCTTATGACATGGTATAAAGTGTGCCATCTTAGAAAAACGATCCACCACAACAAATATGCTATCACTCCCCCTCTTAGTCCTAGGCAATCTCAAAACAAAGTCCATAGAAATATCTACCCAAGGAATAGAAGGAACTGGAAGAGGCATGTATAACCCATGTGGATTCAGGCGAGACTTAGCTTTTTGACATGTGGAGCAGCGAGAAACAAACCTCTCAACATCTCTCTTCATATGAGGCCAAAAAAAATGCGAGGCCAAAACATCCGCGGTCTTCTTAGCACCAAAATGGCCCATCAACCCTCCTCCATGCGCTTCCTGTAACAACAAAAGACGAACGGAACCAACTGGAATGCATAGGCGGTTAGCTCTAACCAAGAACCCATCATTAACCACAAAATTGTTCCATGCACGTCCCTCTCTAAAATTCAGCAACACATCTTTAAAATCAGGGTCAAGCGCATATTGTTCTTTTATCGATTGAAGTCCAAAAATCCGACAATCAAGTTAGGACAGCAAAGTATATCGTCTAAACAAAGCATCGGCAATCACATTATCCTTCCCCTTCTTGTGTTTGACAACATAAGGGAAAGTTTCAATAAATTCAACCCACTTAGCATGTCTACGATTCAGATTATTTTGAGAGCGAAGATACTTCAACGATTCATGATCAGAATGAACAACAAATTCTCTCGGCCACAAATAATGACGCCACGTTTCTAAAGAACGTACAAGTGCATACAATTCCTTATCATACGTAGAATAATTCAGAACCGGACCATGCAACTTTTCACTAAAATATGCAACGGGTTTACCATCTTGCATCAAAACACCTCCAATGCCAATTCCACTAGCATCACATTCTAGCTCAAAAGTCTTACAAAAGTTTGTAAGTTGCAGCAATGGCGCGTGCGTAAGCTTGTACTTCAATGTTGCAAAGGAGTCCTCTTGTGCTTTTCCCCAATGAAACACCACACCTTTCTTTGTCAACTCGTGCAACGGTGCAGCAATGGTGCTGAAATCTTTGACGAAGCGGTGATAGAAACCTGCAATACCAAGAAAACTTCGTACCTGTGTGATGGTTTGGGGCAACGGCCAGCTCGCAATGGCCTCAATATTCATCTCATCCACCTCAATTCCCTGTGGAGTAACAACATAGCCAAGGAAAGAAACTCTATCGGTGCAAAAGATGCACTTATCAATAATAGCAAACAAACGTGCATCTCTTAAAGCATCAAAAACAACACATAAGTGTTCCATATGTTCATCCAAAGACTTGCTGAAAATTAATATATCATCAAAGTAAACCACCACAAATCGCCCAATAAAAGCCCGCAAAACCTCATTCATCAATCGCATAAAAGTACTAGGTGCATTGGTTAAACCAAAAGGCATAACTAACCACTCATATAACCCAAATTTGGTTTTAAAAGCTGTTTTCCATTCATCTCCAAGTTTCATTCTTATTTGGTGGTAACCACTATGCAAGTCTATCTTTGTGAAAATTATAGCACCACACAACTCATCAAGCATGTCATCTAGCCTATGAATAGGATGACGATATCGAATTGTAATATTATTGATAGCTCGACAATCAACACACATACGCCAAGTACCATCTTTCTTGGGATCCAAAAGCACAGGAACAACACAAGGACTAAGGCTTTCACGGACATACCCACGGTCCAACAGTTCTTGGACTTGTCGCTGAATCTCCTTAGTCTTCTCAGGATTGGTGCGATAAGCAACACGGTTCGGCAATGTGGCTCCGGGAATCAAATCAATTTGATGCTCTATACCTCTCAAAGGTGGAAGGCCCGGTGGTAACTCAGCTGGAAAAATGTCCTCATACTCCTGCAAAATGTTAGTGACAACAGGAGGCAAAGAGCTAGCAATATTATCAAGTGAAAACAAAGATCGTTTGCATACCAAAGCATAGCACATATCATCATCAGAAAGTTCAGCAAGTTCAGATTTCATTGCGAGCATAACTCCCCCCTTTAATTTAATTCCCTCAACCTCAGAAGTTGGTGCAGACTTATCCTTTTTAGGTGGGTAAATAGATTTAGCAATTTTATGACCACCCTGGACATGCCCCTATTGGGCTCAACACGATACACGGCCCAAAGACCAAAATACGATGACGCAGCACTGAAACAGATTCTGGACATCAACTTGTTTCATTGATTCCCGATGACTCCGGACTAATTTTGATATAAGACCAGTGCCATTGCAAAGATTATCTTCTTATCTTTCCAAGCATATAAAGAACGTCCAAATCTGAGCCCGTATGCGACCTGGGCGTCTGATTTAGCACTGACTACTCCTGGACTCCGAGGTGGACTCGAAGTCGAATTGATTTGGGCCTCTATCTTGACTTGCATGCCCTTGCTGGTCCTCTCCACCTTGAAGCCCTTCTCCAACTATCCTCTGGTCCTCTCCATGGTTCCTAATTACTATATAATCATTAGGTAGCAATCTTTTCTCATAATCACATAGGGAAGTACTTAGGAACGAGCTCACCTCTAAATTCAATTGTCGCGCACGAGCTCTAGTGATTGGACCTTGAACGATCAATGGAGGATTTTTGTGAGTATCCATAGGAGTGATGTCCTCATCACTGATGGAACATGATTTGGGTAGAATTAACAATAAACTAAAACTCTTCTTCGAGCAGGAGGAATTACTGTCAGGAGGCAACTGGCATCCAACTGATGGGCGATGCATATATACTCCATCTTCTCAATCAATGTACACACAAACATATTGAAGGAACGTGATACTCTAAGGGGGTGAATTATTGAAGGAACGTGATAATCTAAGGGGTGAATTATGTGTTTTCAAAACTAAGGCTCCAAGTATATATAAAAACACATTCCAATTTATATCTAAATATACGCTAGTTTCTATTTGTTTCTATCTTACTGCTCAAAAGTTTTGCACTATATGTTCCAATTCTATCAACTACATATGACAATGCTAAGAATGACAAATACGAAAAGTAATGCAAGAAATAATGCTACTTGTAAAGTGAGTAGAGAACGTAAACTCCGCCCCGACGGTTTATCCTGAGGTACCGGAAAGCAACGGTCCCCTAGTCCTAGTTGTTGGAGCCCCTCTCAATCGAATGACCGCGCAAGGACCTTGCTCCCGGGTCAAGTAAATCCGCGGATAGCCTATAGGCTCTCCCCACGCGCGAGTGGGTCACCACCTTACCTCTCACGGATGCTACTTGCCGTTTTTATTCGGTACAACTTTCGGCAAAACACCGAGGGCCTCTCCTCATTCTCATAATCATCGACGGTCACTCCACAAACTCGGTTGGAGGGTCTCGCAAAACTTATAAGCCCCAGAAATACAACACAAGATGCACGCAAGCACCGATAGCAAAAAGGTGTGCAAACATCGCCTAACTATAGGTAATCCCTAAAGCAATGCGCTACTAGGTCTAAACTAGCATTAATCAAGACCTAAGCTTTGTTGCTAATTACCCTAATATTATCTTGATCATTTTGGTGGATAGATATAACAACCCAGGTTGTTAGGGTTGAAATCAAAAACATTAGAATGGCATTTAAACTCTAAATCACATGAAATGAGATTTTGTCTCAAAAACAAAGTTTGAATGGAGAACAAGATGATCCATGAGTTTTTTTGCTCCTTCCAACGACAATGTTCCTGTCAGACCAGCTACGTCTGTCAGAGACAAAAACTTTGAGCTCAAGCCAGCCCTCATCAACATGGTTCAGACTAGCCCGTTTTGTGGCAAGCCTCACGATGATGCAAATGCACATTTCTTTCTAGAGATCTGCAACACCTTCACCATACGCGGAGTAAGTACCGATGCTATTTACCTTCGTTTATTTCCTTTCTCATTATTGGGTAAGGCGAAGCAATGGTTTTATGCTCACCGCAAAGGTGTCGGTAATTGGGAGAAGTGCACCAGTGCCTTCCTCCTGAATTTCTTTCCGGTTGGGAAAACCAACGTCCTCAAAATAGTTAGTTTCCCACAGTTTAAGGTTGAAATGATCTCGAAGGCATGGTAATGCTTCCGACACTATATATCTGCTTGTCCTCGCCATGGTATGCAGAGTTGGTTCATTATCCAAACCTTTTACCATGGGCTTAAGAGCTCTACTCGTGAGTATTTGGATGTTGCTGCTGGAGGAGCTTTCTTCTCGCTTGAGCAAGGCCGAGGCAAGGCCCTCATCAAGAAAATGGTGGAAAACCAAGGGTGGAGTGACGAGCGCACCCAACCATGGACCTAAGAAGTCCGCCAAGTTGAAGCACTGGACATTCTCACTGCCAAGATGAACCTACTTTAGAAGAAGCTGGAGGCTACTGTCCAAGAAATTGCCCAAACCATGGACGCTCTCATGACTTGCGAGGTCTATGGCAATGTTGGCCATTCGGGGAATGACTACATCGAGACACGAGAAGATGTCCACTACATCAACAACTCCAACAACAACAGGTACTGACCGAACAATTACGACAATCGAGGCTAGAATTCACGCCCAAATCTCTCTTTTAAGAGACCACAAGGAGGTAACAATTTTGATTCCAACTACTTCAATAATCAACTATCTATCAAAGATCTTGTGCTAGGTCAGGTGAAAATGAAGAAAAATATCAATAAAAAGTTTGTTGAAACTGATAAAATCCTGGAAAGCATAGTTTCTAAACTGGAATTGTTCTCTTCTGCTTTGAAAAAATAATTGAGCTTTAATAAAATGATAGAAACCTAAGTTGCTCAATTAGCTGGTTCTTTTCCTATGTTTGAACTAGGGAAGATTCTGGGGCAACCCAAACCTTCCACTAAAACTGTCATGGTAGTGACTATGAGATGGGGTAAGACATCCCGTGGTCCGCCACACATTAACCATGTAGAAAATCTCCCACATACCAAAGTACAAACACCAAGGGGAGTGTACCGGCCAAAATTTGCAAGAAAGGCGATCCTGAATACCCCTCCAAAAAAAAGAAAGATCCTGGAGTACTGTTCATCAAGTGCTCGATCTGGGAGCCAGCGTCAACGTTATGTGTAAGGTATTATTCAACAAATCACACTATCCTACTCTGTCTTTTGCAAATGCCAAGCTACAACTTGCCGACTCATCAATCTAGTATCCCAAGGGGGTGGTTGAGAATATGCCCATCCGGATATGGGGATGTTATATGCCTGCAGATTTCGTATCCTTGACACAAGGAACGATTACTCGTTTCCCCTTGTTTTGGGCCGACCATTCTTAAACACCACCCAAGCGAAGATTGATAGGGATGTGAGAGAAATCTCATTCCATATAAACAAAAATGCGATCTTCTTCAAGTTCCGGCCTCGGGAAGAGCAAAGGACAGAAACACTCACTCCAGAGCAAAACGAAGCCAAGCTCTTCTTAAAAGCACTCTTCAGCGGAGAGATGGGAGTTCTTGGTAGGGATCAAGCTGCTTGGGAAGAGCCTTGTTAAGAAATACAAAAATACAAGGAGGAGCAAGACATTTGGAGTAAACCAGAAGAACCGGTTCCATTGCCACATACACTATAGAAAATAAAAAAGGTATGGCGGAAGAAAAAGGTTGCATCGTCCGAACCATCCACTCTGGGATCGGACGATGACAACAAGAATTGAAGAAAGGGGGAGTCCAGCTTATGGACTTTAAAACACAAGCTCGCACCACGAGAAAAACCGGTATGTATCCCATATTTCCCTTTCCAAATTTTTATTTTGATCACTGCATTTACATGTTTCCCTTTCCAAATTTTTGAATATGCTTTGCATTAAAATCAAGAGAGAGCCAGAAAATATTTTTTTGGGCAGCAGAACAATTGGCCTCTGTGCCCGTTCGTACACTCACCTACAGGGAATCATCATGCAAGGTGAGAATAAATGCAGAGCACGCCAGACCAAAGTCAGACATTGACAAAAGTTGGATGCACCTTCCATTTCCTATATTTTCCACCCTTTACCAAAGTGCTCCATTTACTCCGTCCCTTCACCAAACAGCACAAAAACATGTCCTCCACCACTTAACATGGCTGCACACTCCATTCTATCACAAACATGACAGCATGTAACTGGTGCCATCAGTTTCACACTTTGGTCATGTCATTCAAGTATCTTACCCACAAAATTCCACCAAAGTGATAATGCCCTAGTGCTGCACCTAGTGCAATAACACAAGTAATTGGAGGTGGGTGGGCACTGCACCCACATGGGTGCTTCGGCCAAAGGCCTTGTTGGTGGTCAGTACAGCATGATTTCGACAACCAATTCTCAAGAATAAATGGGATTACATGGTTCATTTCATGCACTTAGGTTTATATTATAATAAAGTTCCACAAGTTTTGGTGAACATCCAGGGGTCTTTCCATGACCCTTGTGTCTTTCTTAGATAGCCACCACCAACAATTAGGGTTTGGGTTTTGCTTAGATCAATTCTGTCAAGAATAGTGTCACCGCTCGTTGGTTTGTGAGACCCAACTTTGTGAGTTTAACAATACATATGCAATTGTGTTGCATTCTTTCTAGTTCTTGCTTGTGTTATTCGATTCGCAGGCAAGGATTAGCCTTCTTGGTGAGGTCAACCGTGCAATGTCGGTTGATAACCTAAGGAGACGTGGTGCTGTGATTGTGGGGTTCAAAACATGTTCGGAAGCTGGATCGAGTTGTGTCGCGACTCCACCAAATCGATAGTTATCAGACCTTGTTCCTGATCAACATAAGGTTAGACAAGCCACTAGTGAATTTAAATATTTTGCTATAATCTGGTGGCAAGAATGTGCTACTTTAAACATACAACATGTTCTTGGGTTGGTCTTAAACTAGCAGTGGGTGATCGATTTGTTCCTGCCTCTTATAAGCATATTTGAATAAGAAGTTGCAACGTTTAGATCAGGGAGACATGTATGTTCAGGAATATTATGTGGAGCTGCAAAACGGTATGGTTCGTTGTGGGGTAGTAGAGGATCCTGAGGATAAAGTGTGTCATTTTTATGGTGGTTTGAGACATGAAATTTAGGATATTATTGACTACAAAGATTTTACTACCACCAACTAGTTGTTCCAGCTTGATATGCTTGCAGAAAAAGAATTGCAGGGTCAGGACAAGCACACCTACACTAAGCCTTCCCCTACTGATTAGAGCTCGTTGAGTAAATCTGCAAGCATTGCACGATCGACACCACCAGCGAGTACACGTTCGACACCACCAGCTCTTGCACTAGCTTTTGAGGTATGCAATATGTCTAATGTGCAAGTCCAACAGAACAAGAAGCCGAGCCCTACCGACAAGAGCTCGTCGAGTAAATCTACAAGCATTGTGTGCCACTGCTGCAAGGGCATGGTACATGTCATGAAGGATTATTATAAGTGCTCATGCTTTCATCACTACACCCGATGATACTGGATATGTAAGTTTTAGTGATGTTGAAGATGATTTGGCTCTTCCGCCTAACGTTGTTGCATATTCGGAGGAAGATGAGGGTGAGACGATTGACTCTGTGGCCGCATATGCGGGGTTTCTTAGCTTGCTTCTTGTCCATCATACATTGAGTTCACAGGTGGAACGTGAGGACGCGGAGAAGCTCCAACACAAGAATTTATTCCACATGTTCCTCATCATCAAGGATTGTCGTGTGCTGACTATAATTGATAGTGGGAGTTGCAATAACTTGGTGAGTTCAGATTTGGCAGAGAAGCTTGACTTGCCAACATGCCTAATTCCACATCCCTATCACTTAGAATGGTTGAACAGTAGTGGCAAGGCAAAAGTAACAAGATCATCACGAATACATTTTTTTGTTGGCTCCTATCATGATTATGCCGATTTTGATGTTGTACCGATGCAAGCTTCATCTCTTTTGTTGGGTAGACCATGATAATTTGATAATGATGTTGTACACCATGGAAGAACTAACACATATACTTTCATGCATAAGAACAAGAAAATTTCTTTGCTTCTTTTATCGCTTGCTGATATTAGGAAACATTTTCAAGAGCTTGCTGAAAAGATAAAGCTAAAACTGCTAGTGTTGCATCTTCTACTGATAAATATAATGGGATTAAATTAAAGGGAGGGGCTTTTATTTCTACTATATCCGTTGCTGCTGAATTAAGTGATAACCCTGATGCTCCTTGTTATACTATGCTTGCTCGAGCTATGTGTCTTGCTGTACATAATTTTATGTCTTGTCCTTTGCATTTTCCTGTTACTAGTCTTTTGCAGGAGCTTGATGATGGAATGGAGTCGAGGGCGACTCCACGCCGCATTGGAAATACACGAGCCGGCCTCATCTCCAAGCTACAAGTCGTCGCCATGTTGGACAACGTCTTTGGTTCGGATTCAGCCGACATGTCTACAACAAAAACGACGATATCTCTCTCATACGGCGTCCAATCAAGGCGTTCTCAGATGCGTTGGAACTATGACGATGAGACGCTTCTTTTGTTCTAGTCCTAGCTCTAGAAGCCTCGTGGATCATTCTGTGTGACCACGAAAAGGTGATGTGTCTAGCTTTGGTTATAATTGCTATAGTTTGGCTCTAGAAGTTCTTTCCTAGTTCTTTATCTCAGTCGGTTCCTCGTCCTTTGTGGAGTGCATGAGTATAATTGTATACTTGTTGCTTTGGTAGGGTGCTTATCTTTCTATAGGAGGTAAGTATTAACCGACTAGTGTAGTCAAGGTGCCTAGACTTTATATTAACTTGGTTTGCTGCCTATTCAACATACGTGTGGTATCCTTTAGGTGGTGAAAGCCTTATACGGCCTTCGTAATCCACCATATAGTCTCGGCCTGTAGGACCCCATGAGAGGAGGTTGGCAGTTCCCCTTCTCATCCCTTTCTGTGGGCTACTGGCGCTTTGTCCCGACACAAAGATAATAAAAGTAGGAAAAGAACCATAGATGCCATTATTCATTCTAGCCATAATCTTTGCTCCAGATATCTCAAGGTCATTTGAAGTTTATAGGAATCCTTTCCTATCTTGTTGTCCTCCCACTAGCTAGACCGTTCTTCTATCTTTATCATTTATCCTGGATTTCTCCTTGTGTGTGTTAAATGCATATCACTCCTATCATATCCTTTACCCCCGCCTTGTTAGCCGATATTTTAATTAGTAGTTACATCCTTGTTAATAGTCAATACACTTTATCCATTGCTTCCCTGAGGAAATAAATGCGATACCTTGGAATACTCCAGGGTGAAATGTTAAATCGGTATTTGTACGCTTGCGGATTTATATCTGTGCCGTAAGAAATAGCAACAATCCCTTTGCCTAAAAATGTACCACTTGGGTATCCCCTTGTGGATTGCCGGTCATAAAGTTCGACAAGAAGGTTTTCAACATGAAATTTCTACCACTGATTCATCCTCTAAATACATCGATGATCATCGACCCTTCCTCTGATTGATCACCAATTAAACCTCTGAATACGTCGATGATCACCGACCCTTCCTCCAATTGATCACCGATTCAATTGGTGTTAGCAGTACAAACCCATGTCTTGTTACTATTCACACCAACCCTTCCTCTAAAGATGTCGGTGATCACCGATTCATACGGTGAATAGGTCGGCGATGACCATTCCTTTGCAAAACTTGTCCAATTCAAGTCATGTGAGTTTTAACCTATATCTTGGGCTACTTGATGGTCTTGTAGGGTCTTTATCATGTACATTTAACCATGTTTGAGATGTTTGATCCCCCAAATCTATCACCGTGCATCTATTGCATTAAGTCATTATATACTAGCAAACATTGTTAGTTCTATGGTTAGTGTTGACGCACAATCACCAAAATCACTAATGGCCTATGCTAGGACCATTTTCTTTACACACCACACACAAATCGGCTCAACATCCCTAGCTAGGGAAGGGGATGACTAGACATTCGACAAAGAAAAGAAAAGGATAAAAATCGTGAGCTCTAAGCTCACACAGAAGATGGAGCAACAATGTTCTCCGGTGGCCTCCAGTCTCTTCCATGAACCCTGCAAAAGTAAACCGTGTGTGGAGTTAAAAAACCTAAGACATACAAGACTAAGTAATTAGGATTATTAATAGCCCTAGCGTTGTACACTAAGAATTAAGACAATAAAGAACCGCCCAATTTACACTCGGTTTAAACGAGTAGCCGGTCATCACAACCAAGCAAAATTCGGTTAAAATGAAAGCAAACACGATAGTCCTGGCATATGTGCTCCACCACTTTCCCAAGATCAAGCACACATGTCGTATACAAATTATGCATCACCACATGAAGTGTAGAGGGTAATTTTAAATATTACAAGAGTTCAACATTTAAGATTCTTCTAGCAGGGAGACATATGTTATATCACCTTGATACCAAACATTGACAACCCATCCAAGGCTTCAGACTTCAGACCAATCTCACTGCTCAATACTTCCATCAAGATTATCACCAAGTTACTGGCAAATAGGCTACAAAGGTGCATCCTTTCTCTTATCCACAAGAATCAATATGGCTTCATACAATCAATAACCATACAAGACTACCTAGAATGGGCCTTTGAATATCTTCACTTATGCCACAAGTCCAAGAAAGAGTTGATCATCCTAAAACTCAACTTTGAAAAGGCTTTTGATAAAATTGAGCATGACTTCATGAGGATTATGTAAAACAAAGGATTTGGGTCTAATTGGTATCGAGAGATGAAAATAATCTGTAACCCAGAAACCTCAGTTGTGCTATTAAATGGCATTAATGAGAAGACTTTCTATTGCAAAAGAGGTGTCGAACAAGGTCAGCACCTCTCGGCTTTGCTCTTTGTCTGATTTCTACATACCCTTCTCAACTCTGCAAGGACACACAATTTCCTAAAATTGCCAATCCGTCTCCAATACAGTTAGGATTTCCCCATCATCTAGTACGCAGATGATACATTGATCATAATTGAGGGTTGCTAGCAAGAACTATTACACCTCAAAGCCCTTCTTGAGCAATTTACAACATCAACTAGCTTCAAAGTCAACTTTGCACACTCTGCAGAGGTTTCGCCCTTTACCCACCAGTCGCGTAAAAGTTCAAAAGAACTTTGCACCCAACCACGCACATCAACACTTCCGAGGTGTGATTGCATAGGGACGCTACGAGGTTTTTCAGAAGACACCCTAACAAGACAGTAGCCGCTAAGGTACAACAAGGTGGTGAGACTCTAGGCACCGAGATTGACTTACGCTTACGGAGTCACACCATAAGGGGGTCAATGGCATCCAGAGCGCGGGCATCGCACCCAATAATGCGCAACGTGCGGAGTTCCCCGTTGCAGGGACTCCCAACACGGGACTGAGTCTAACGAGACCTAGCCGACGGGGCTACCGTCCTCGGTGGAATCAAGAAACACCTCGCGCCTTACTTCCCATACACTATCGGCCCCACCGGTAACCACTGGCAAGCTAGAGACGTACAAGCTACTTAACCAAGACCAGAGCTATAATAGTTCTAGCGGTGGCGACAGGCTCCTGGGTTGCCGCTTTAAGAACCGGACCTTATGGAGGGACACTAGAACAAAGCACGAAGCACATTCTCTAGTCCCCTAAACCAAGTTGCTAAAAAGCAAGTTTTATCATTAATGTTGAAGTGAACAATTAAGTCAAAATTAATAGTTAAATAATGGTGATAGTAGCTGCACGTAGCAAAATCTACCCAAGTGCATAAACCCATGGTAAACAAGGATAAGGTAATCAAATCTAGGTACAACCTTAATGGTACATCAAATTAGACACATGCATTTATGCAATAATTTAATACAAGGTGAGTAGGTAGCAAGGATTGTCCGTGCTATAACTTGCCTTCCTCAAAAGGCGGCTGCTGCTACTGCTGTGAGTCTTGTCCCTGGAAGTCCTCCTCGTACTCAAAGTCCAACGCGAAAGGCTCACCGACTGGACATGAATCACCACACAAACATACACGCAAACCAATACAAGCAAACAAATATAATTATATTAGAACAGTACACCAAACAGTAGAAACAATACATAAAAAGGTTTTAAAACTAATCTATGCTTCACTACGAACACATGAGCGCGAAAATCACTTAAATCGGAGTTAGAAGGGAAAAGATATGGGTTTTCTAAGTTCCAGGGACTTATCTGTGAAGAACCAGTGGCTAAAACATAATTTTATATAAAAACAGAAGGGTCTACGCGTAAAACTAACTAAAAAGGACGGCGGGTTCTATTTTTCAAAAGTTCAGGGGGTTTTATGTTAAATTCAGGACCTAAGTGCAATTATTTTTCAACAGGGGGTGGACCGCGGGTTCTATTTGAAAACGTGGAGGGGCTCTTTAACAAAACTGCCACGGTTGACCGGAGTTGACCGGTACACGTCCATTGGATCTAATCTGAGTGGCCCAGATTTAAAGCGCGAAGGGGTATCGAGCGTTTTAATCTCGGCGGTTGCAAACAGATCGGATGGCTGGGGAAGTTTTGAGGGGGGGGGGGGGGGGGGGAGTCGCCGGCGGCAGCCCCTGGGACGGCGGCGCCGCCTGACAGATGGCGGAGCATCGCCGGAGAAGCCACAATTTCGCGCTACAGGCCGCCATTTTGTACGGGAGTTGGACCTACGGCTCCAGGGGCGAACAACGAGCCTAGGGTGTTGAAGCAGTCGATCCGGCGGCGAGGACCGCGGACGTCGAGGTGTGGCGGCCGCAGCGGCTCTGTGCAAAGTCGGTGAGCGATTAGGCGAGGCACGAAGCAAAACGAAGGGCGGGAGTTGCTCGGGGCATTGCTCACCTTATGGCGGAGCTTCTGGTGGGGTCAATCGGGCCGGAGCGGCGCCAGAGAGAGCGGTCGACGGCGGCGGCGCTCGGAGAGGGCGGTGGTGGCTCGGAGCAAGGTGGAGAGGTGCTGGAGGCTCGAGGGAGGTTCGGCGATGGCTCGGTGACGGTTGGGGGTCGCAGTGGTGCGGCTTTTATAGGGCCGCGGGGATGCCTAGGCGTGCGGGTCACGCCGATTCGGGGCGGCGGCGGCGAGCTCCTCTTTCCATGCGGGGAGCACCTTCCAAGCGGAGAAGAGCGCGGAAAAGGAAGGGAGGGGAGTTAGGAAGCTTCGTCGAAGCTTCAAGGTGGTCCACGGCAGCGCGGGGAGGTGGGCCCGGCTAGACTTGCCATCGGCAGAGGCGCTCGGGCGCCATTCGCGCGGCGAGGAAGAAGGAAGGTGGAGGAGCTGATGCGTGGGCCACTACCGTCAGCCAGAGAGGGAGAGAGGGGAGTGGGGGCACGGGGGAGAAGATTGGGCCGCTGCTGGGCTGATTCGTGCGGGGCTGCTGTGGGGAGTGCTGGTGGGCCGAGCTGGCGTGGGGGGGAGGCTGGGGCTGGGCCGCTGCGAGGCGCTGGGCCGGTGCGACGCTGTTGGACTGGGCTGGCGGGCTAAGTGCGGAGCGGGCCGCGGTGGGAAAGGTGGAGGGGGAGAAGTGAGCCTGGGAGCGAAAACGAACTATGTGGCAAACAACTTTTCTAAAGCTCAAAACAAAGTGATTTAAATTCTCGTTTGAACCACAAGCAATACAAAAATAAATGCAGCAGCATGAATGCAACAAAAATGTTTCTTCAACTTATATTTGGTTTTAATATTCACAAATAATTTATTAAACCTATATTAATCATGAACAAGCAAATAAATTACTAAAATTTTTAAATGGGCTATTTTTGGGTGTTACATTCAGCACCTGCTCCCGTTTTTTCCATTCCTGTCAACAAGTACTCCTGTTCGATTGAGCAACAAACCGAAGCCTTTAGGGTTTCATTCTTCTCTCGATCAATAGTTTGTGCAAACCGTTTGATAGCAGCTCTGTCCCTGACTTTGGAAAGGCACGCGGTAGGTAGCGGTAACGGGTGTTCTGCAGTCTGTCCCCGTAAACTGCCACTACGTGACGCAGAGCCCTCATGGCTGTCATCTGCACAGCTCTGGTGTAGGTCTCCTGAAAAGCGAGTGCCCGAATCTGACTTGTTCCAGCTTGGCCTTTGCTTCTTCATTCACACCAAAGATCTCTCCATCGTAGAGAATGTAGTTAGCATCAAAACTAAGTTTCCACAACACCTCCCGAAGCAACACTGCCAGTCCTTCGCACCCTGTTCCATCAGCAGTGATCGGCCACCAGGTGTTGTCCGGGTCTCTTCTCGTCGCCATCTGCTATGCAATTAGAGGGGTTGTTAGTAAGTTAGTAAAGTTAGCAAGGTAAAGATAAGTGAACAATAGTACAAAGTATTATAAGAAGTAGTTCAAGGATTTCATATATAGCAACAGACTCAGTTAGAGCTTATGTCCTAATTTTTCCGATCTAAGGCTGTGCATTATGGTCAAGTATGGCTTTGATACCAACTAAAATGAACCGGATTCCCAATTACGAGAATCAGACACCTTGTACACTTGTGATAGTCCCAGAATCAACAGCTATCATGTACAGAAATCGTTTCAGCATAATATTGCATCCATACATCGAATAAGATCCACAAACATGATATAAATAACATAGCAGTCTGATACAACCCCTCTGGGCTAATCGACAATAAGAAAATGCTACGCAACGATAGCTAAGATCTTCTGGTGCTTCTAACATCATCTCCACAGGCATCCTTGAGCGCAGTGCACAACCTTCAGTCATACCACCCATCGTGGTTGAACTTGTGGTCAGAGCCTCCTCCTGAGTACCCAAAGTGTGTCCCCAAGGAAATGGGACAGGTCCACGTCACCAACCATACATGCAGCAAGTTTTAAAGTGGCCTAGACTAGTATTTAAATAATCAAGGAATATAAGTTGGGGTTTCCTATGCGTGCAACTGCAATATAACCAAGTAAACTCATCTCCAAACACCTTTCCTCACAAGCACTTCCCAAGATCCAACCACCATTCTCACATCCATATCGGGCTCGTCCTGCCGCAAGAGGTTCATGTAATCATCCGCCAACTCCCTTCACTCACTAGCTCACACGGTGAGCTTCCTCCCCACCTGTCTCATCAGCGCACTGGTCCAACCTCTCATGTCCCAGTTCAAGGTAAAGGTAAGAAAGAAGATTCCCATGCTAATCAAAATAAGCCAAAAGAGTGTTCGTCCGTGACCGTAGACACGACTATACGTATAGTTTACACTATGCAGAGGTCGTACTCCAGGACCCATCCGGGCTACAAGCTCACATCCATATGCTTGCAACAACAATATAACCAAGTCAACTCATCTCCAAACACCTTTCCTCACAAGCACTTCCCAAGATCCAACCACGATTCTCACATCCATATCGGGCTCGTCCTGCCGCAACAAGTTCCTGTAATCATCCGCCAACTCTCTTCACTCACTAGTCGACACGGTGAGCTCCCTCCACACCTGTCTCATCAGTGCACTGGTCCAACCTCTCATGTCCCAGTTCAAGGTAAAGGTAAGAAAGCAGATTCCCATGCTAATCAGAATAAGCCAAAAGAGGGTTCGTCCGTGACTGTGGACACGACTATACATATAGTTTACAGTCTGCAGACGTCGTACTCCAGAACCCATCCAGGCTGCAAGCTGGTGCGCAACCAACTTGAGATGCAACCCACAGCAAAGACCTTAAAAGGTAACGGTACCATCCTGCTTCCCTGGGCTCGGGAAACATCTAAGCTAACATCTGCCCTAAGGGTGTGAAACCTTCCCACCGGGGCCAATCGGGGGCTATGGTAAATCGGGGAGAGTGCGCCGCAACGAGTCTCTCTTACACAAATCAAACTCGACTCTCCTAACAGTCCTGGTATCGCACTTAGTAGACTTGTTGGAACCCTCCCCATTCTGGGTAGATGGTGAACACTGTAAATTCCCACTTCCGGGTTGTCCTGATATGGCCCTTAATTGTCGGCAAGGCGAGCATTAGCAACAAAGCGATCCATCGCAACGGTCCGTGTTGGCACTTCTTACGATCCAATATCAGAATTGAGAATCCTGGTACTAGGGTAAGGAGTGTTTCAGTGGTTTTCCTTATGGCTTAGTAAAATATAGAAATATTCTGCAAGCGCACAGAATCACCACTGTAGCACTTCACCTGGGAGTATCCCGATGTATCGTAATTTATATTTCCGCAGGGAAGCTTTGGCAAGATTACTAGTGAACAGATATTCGAGACTATCAGAGAAGGGTACACGACTAGACAAGACAGGGGATAACGGTATTGGATAGGAGTGGATATACCGGACACACAGCTCAAGGGATACTCTGGTAAGGGAGAGAAGAGATAGATAGCTGGGAGGACAACGAGAAGAGATAGAGGACTCCTGGATACTTTATCTACCTATGTCACTCTAGCTTAGAGATACAGCGGCTACAGAGCCAGCACTAGGAGATCTGGGATAACTCTAATGTCTTAGCGTCGGGACAAGGGAACCGGTGAACACACAAAAAGGGATGAGAAGGGGTGCCACTATTTCCCAACTGGGGAATCCTACGGACCGGAACTAACGTGATGGGCTACGAAGACCGAAAGGGCTGTCACCACCTCCCGGCTACCACCTCCGTTGCGACGTGAATAAACTAAGGCCACCGACTAGTCTAGGAACCACTCCTACACTAGGCAACAACTACTTACTCTGCTAGCAAGAGCAAGCAACCTTGTCAATACTCTTGGTGACAATTCACCTCCAGTATCAAGCAAGATCGAAGAACCAGCCAAGACAAAGAATTAAACAAGACTACAAGCACTAGAACTATAACTGACTATAGTCTAAACAAGATATATTTGCAACTAGGATAAAGTAGAAGCAAGATATAAATGACAAAGGCAAAGTGATAAAGATAACTATATTGATACTCAATGTCTTACAAAAGGAAAAGTAAAAGATACAAGAGCTATTACTAGGGCTTCTGAAGACGACTCCGGAACCTCCGAGGCACAGCTCGACTCAACTCTAACTCCCAACTAAACTATCCTAACTCTACTAGAATGAAAGTGGAAATGAGCTCCTTGGCTTGGTGTGTCTTTACAAGTGAAGTGCGACCCTCTATTTATAGCTCCAAAGGTCGGTTGAGGTAGGGTAGCGGCCAAGGCAACCAGAGGCGGCAGAGAGGCGGTTCGGCCGAATTCCTCGGTTCGGCCGAACTGCCCAGTTCGCCCGAACCGAGGGATGCACCGCCTCGGCCACCAAGGGCCAGGATGCAGCCACAGGGTCGGTTTGGCAGCTGGGGGCGGTTCGGCCGAACCCCCCAGTTTGCCCGAACTGGGCCGGAGGCCCAGGCCCGCCCCCCTGCACCGCCTCTGCTCTGTGGACTCCCTGGGCCGGCCTCTGGTGGTGTACTTCGTGCTGTGTGGGCCCAGGTTGATGTGGCGGTGCTCCGGGATGAGTTGGTGTCGTCCATGTATCATTTGTCGTGTTCATTTGGTGCTCGTTGATGTGGACGACTCCCGGTGGCATGCACGGCTAAGGGGGATAACCGGCCGAACGGAGTCGTTCGGCCGATTCGGTCATTTTCGGCCCCAATAGCGCGTATTTGTCGTAGTTGTACCTGCACAAATGTCACTCACCAAAACTCGTGGAACTTTATTAGAAATAAAACCTAAGTACATAGAATGTTGCATATAACCTCATTTATTCCCGAGTATTGGTGGTCGGATTTGGGCTGTAACGACCGCCAACAGTCCGCACTCGGCACCCACAACAGGTATTGCCGCCTGAACTCCTCAAAAGTCACCCCAAAGGTTGTACCCGCCACATGTACTCCGTAGGAACTGCCCGAGTGCAGTTCCCAAGCACCCCAATCAAAAGATCGGGTTGTTATTACTCTCCTCCACCGCCTAGCTTCTCTATCTTCAACCAAGCCACCCAACTCACGCCAAGAGGATCAATCACAACCATCCCAACACATGCAAGCATATATATATATATATATATACATATATATATACATATATATATATATACATATATATATATATGGGAAGGTATACTCTGTGGCCGGTCATAGAATAGTTATTCTGTAGCCACCTATTTTTACTGTAGTTTTATGTAGTAATTTACTATAATTTCAATACATATTTATGGTAATTGGGTTACTATAACACACATGGAGATATTTACCATTATATTATAGTAAATTACTTAGTAATAAGTTACTAAAATCTCATAAATTACTATAGTAATTATAGTAACTCAAAGTGGCTATAGAATAGTTATTCTATGGCCGGCCATAGACTATATGTTCTATATATATATATATATGTATATATATATATATATATGTATATATATATGTATATGTATGTATATGTATATATATCTATATACTAAAAGGATTGAGTTCTTTTGAAAACATTTGTTACCAATAGAAAACTCTCATACCCCTCACAATGGACCCACGATGTAGGAAAAAAAAGGAAATATTACGGAAGTTTTTTTGGGTAGAGCGAAAAACCCATGTGAGTTCACCCCTAGCCCCTTTTTTTCACCCGTGTTTTTGTATCCACCTATATTTTTTTTGGAAAGGAAAAAAATGTATGGAAACCATATGATGTGCGTCCGGCGTCCGGCAGTGCTTAAACGGATTATTATATAAATATTTACGAGCGGGATGAGCACTTGTCTCCTTGCCGTGATACTCCAAGCTAGGGCCCGGGCCCGGCTGATATATAGATTAATGTTAATGAATAGTACTCGGCTTTTAACATTTTTATTTATTGTCATTACCGCACAGGCAGTTACCATATACATTATTTAATAATCTGTTCTAAAGAAACAAGGACCACGAACTTTGCATTTGATTGGTTCCCCTCTAGTTGTTTTAGATCGGCTAGCTATGTGATCGCTAACTGCTAGCGCTGCTGGCGGTACACTAGGGCAGGTTAAAATTACTTGACTTTACTTAAAAATCACTAAAAGTATAATGTGTGCTAATTTGGACCTGTACGCATATATATAGACAGCATACGTGATTTTCAGAATATTATTGGTCAAAGTCAGAAAAAAGTTAGATAGGTAAGAATTATAAAATGGATATATATTTTGGATAGGAGTGAGCATATTATTTTAGAACGGTATCTGCTCATTCAATTCCCACTTGCAAAAAATAATATCCCATTTTTTATATTTGAAATGTATATATATTGGGTTTGCATTATGTGTGCATGACCATGCAGATGGGCACTGTTGTGTTCGAAACATCCATATCAGATAATGTTTCCGCATGCATTTGCATGCTTCAAGGTGACAAATGATTGTGATATATGTTGTTCTCCAAAAAAAATGCATGGAAACCATACGACGTGGGTCCGGCAAAAAACCTAGAGATCACTACTACGGAGTGATTATCAGAGAACATACCCTCATGCATTCTGACCCAAAATCAGAGTAGACCCACGATCCAAATCTGACCCGATCGGCAACTACCGAAACTCGGGTGGTCAGGATGTATCCACACCCTCGGTCAACCGGTTCCTCAATTAACTTTTCAATGACTGCATGCTTCCGGTGCGAGCAGATCGATCATCTTGCTTGATATCCCCCCTCGATCTCGAGGTCAACAACGCTAGCTGCATATTTGCACATCTGATTTAATTTAATTAGAAGGATCAGGAGTGACTTGTGTTACTGGTCTTGATGTCAAATTATGTGGCCGTGCATGCAACCACGATACGATGCTGGATGAACGAGCATCCACGATCCAAATTTAATTGTAACCCCAAAACTGTTTGCTTGCTGCCTATATACAGCGACCACGCTCACCGCTTCTCCACAACAAGCACACCTGAAGCGATCTGTGGGAGTCCAGGAGCGCAAGGATGCCGTCGCAGATACGGACGAGCTCGGCCTCGATCTTGGAGCGGTATGCGCGGATGGAGGCGGCGTGGGCCTCGTATTAGCTTCAAGTACATCAGCACGCGTATCACAACTTTCAGATAGGGGCCTCGTATTAGCTTCAAGTAGAGAATATCAGCACGCGTATCAGCACTTTCAGGTAGGCGAATTCCACTCTCACGAATCATCATCCACTGTGGTTGTCGAATTGGTACGCGAAGGAAACTAACATTATTTACTTAAAGAAATATAGAAGTGCCGCTGCCGCCGGCCTCCGCGACCTCCGTGGCCGTTGCCGGCGAAGTATTCCGCACGGCCGTTGCCGAAATAATTCTTCTCTATCTAATGGATACCATATACGTGGCGAACAAAATCAAATCATCTAGAAAAAACTCAAGAAAAAGATCGATTTCAGATACATGTAATTTTTTTAATTAACCCCCTCCAAACTGAAAAACAATTCATCTACCGTGAAACCCCCTCTGAGTTTTTTTTAAGGAATCAACCGATACGCATGGCTCCTACAGCCGAAACAAATTTAATTGTCATTGCTGGATATTAAAACAAGGAAAGCACACGGTTATGGCACCAACAAAAATAAATTCCACAGCCAAGCAGGGGCAAGAAACAAGCACCAAATTTTCTTTCAAAATTGCTAATATAAGGAGACCAACACAAGTCGCACGAAGCACCAGAAAAAAATGGAACAATTCTACGCGAAAGTGTCAAGGACATCAAAACTTCGAAGAGAAAAAAAAGGGTCCACCTAAATATACCCACATTTATAACCATGTCTATACATAATAATCCCGTATTGCTAATAGACAATAGATTGGAGAGTTTTTCTACATATAAATAAAGATCAACTATCTCGAAAATGATGTGCCTCTATATTTGAGAATACCTAAAGCTCTCTATACATGAGAGAGAATATAAATTATTTTTAAAAGTGCTTCGCACGACTGTTCTGTTTAATATGGCCCACTCGAGTGACACGATTTTAGTACCTACATGTCATCAATAAACGTGCGGCAAGTTCTTGCTAGTGTATATATATATATATGTATGTATATGTGTATATATATATATGTATGTATATGTGTATATATATATATATATATATGTATATATATGTATGTATATATATATATATATGACCTGGTTATTGAGCTCGTCGCGTGCACGCACGGCCGCAGCCTTCGCCGGAGCTTCGGCCATAAAAAAAAATACTCCCTTTGGTAATTGGAAGTAAATATTCAATGTCGATTTTAATGCCATTCTTTACTCACCCTGATGACTCCTCGGGGGTACAGCCGTAGTAAAGCCACTATTAGAATTCTGGAAAGCAAGAGACACGTGGTGCTGCATTGATACATGCACGTTGGGCGATTAGGGCACGACGTGTAGGGCGGCGGCGCCGAGCTACCGTAAATCGTCGTAATTTATTGGTTGAGTAAGCGATGCCAGACGTGCGGTCAAATACTCGTAGCGAGCGAGAGAGATTCCAGGGCTGGGTCAAATACAAATGCATGAGATATTTTAGGGGCATTTAATAACGCTATTGCAGCCGGAGAGATTTCGTGTTGCAATATACTCCGTACGCATGCATGTGTGGCCGGAATTCAAAACTTAACAGTTTCATAATCTTAGGAGGAAAAAACACTCGCAGCAGAACTAGTACTAAAACTAGTAGTAATTTTAGTCATTTTAAGTTTTTCTAAATATTAAGAGTATTTTTCAATTGACAAGAGGTGTCAAAGAGTATTTTTCAAATGTCAAGAGTATTTTTCCAATTTACAAGAGGAGTATTTTTCAATTTTATGAGTATTTGCAACTGACTAGAAGAGTATTCCTTTTTATAAATGTATAGGATTTTTGTTTGTGATGTCAGAGTATTTTCAATTCATTAGAGAAGTATTTCTGATTGAAATGAGTGTTTAGTGAAGTTTTAATATTTTTCAAATGATAGGAGTATTTTTCAACTAATAGGAGTTTTTGTCAATTGACAGGAGGTGTCAAGAGTACTTTTTAAATGCTAGTAGTATTTTTTAATTTACAAGAGGAGTATTTTTCAAATTTCATGAGTATTTGCAACTAACAAGAGGAGTATTTTTTATAAATGTAGAAAGTATTGTACTTTTGTTTGATATGTCAGGAGTATTTTCAATTGAATAGAAAAGTATTTCTGATTGAAATGAGTATTTAGTTAAGTATTGTACTAAAGGAATATTTTATATAAGTGTAAATATTGTTTTAAAATATCAGGAGTATTTTTCAATTAAATAGAGTATTTTTCTAAGAACTGTGCACGCCATTTGGATGCGTGAAAGAAAAAAAGATCCCAAATGTACAATAGAAAAATGACAGCTTGGGTACGATGATTGACAAGACACGGTTGCTAGCTTCTTCAATTTTTAGATATGCATGGATCTGAGTCATCAGCTACTGACGCAACCTCTCGTTGTGGAATGTACCATGGTGTAGCTGTTGCTGAAAGAGTCCAGAATTGTACAAAATGAGCACCAACATGGACATCAACTGCATGTTGCTAACAAAATGAAGTGGTAGAACCGTTCTTAGTTCCTGCTGATGCATTCTCAGATTTGTACATAATTTAGAATAGATGCACACACACACAAAAAAATCGTGCACATCAAAACAGCAAATACGTGAGGGCACTTAGATGTATCTTCAAAGATGGGCATATGAAGGGCTGGAGATACAGAAAGGTCTAGGAAAAGAGCATGCCAATCCGATAAGAAAGAGCTGCAGATTCATATGAAGGAAAAGCACAACCATAATCAGTGAACTGCATCTACCATTTTTTATTAAACTGTTACTGTAAATCCTGCAAAACTCCATCATGGACCATCAAAACTCTCCAAACTTCTGTTACAAACTCCACCATGGACCATGATACTAGACAGCCTCAAATCAAACAAACAAAGAGCATGCAGGGTACAGGATCAGATCTACAACTTTAATTTCGAGAATGAGTAATACCTGCTTATGAATTGAACGGAAAACAAACCTTCACAGACATGTAGAAACCTTCTACATCTAAGAGTACGGTTGGGGATCATCCATTTGGGGATTTTGGAAGTCGATCAAACAGCCAAAGATATAAACGGAAGGCCAAGGAAATCCTACAGTTGTGGCAGCACTGAAGGGTGTAGTACCGTGCTGAACCAATTCTACGCTCCATCTGTTCCAAAATAAAAACGAATCAGATCAAGATCAAATAATAAACTAGAATTGGGAATTCATTAATCAGTTGCAAGATTAGATGAAGGGAGTAGATCGAATCACTGGTGATGCATGGTGATGGAGTGCAGTAGATCCACGAGATTCTGAAGCGATGGTTATGCTCACCATCGAGGGACGCACGGGTGCACCTCCGGCCACCGAATCAGATGCACTTTCCGGAGGCCGGGGACAGAACGATGGGCTCGTGCTTGGCGATTCGCTATCCACCAGGCGAGCACATGCGGAAGGCGCGTCGCTATCCACCGGCGTCATAGGGGAATGCCTACGATGCTCCACGGCAGGGAATTGACGAGAGAGAAATAGAAGCCAGCAGGCACTAAATGCGGGGATATATTACACGGTCAGATTAATGTAGCTGTGATGGTTTCTTTTAACGGTTTGCTCTGCGTCTCGTACGGTTGCCGGATCTCTGTTGCCAGGCAATAAATGCGATACCATGGCCGGCTGACGAGCGGCACTCCGACGGTGCGCTAAATACTGTTTAACACCCTGAGAGCCAAATAGCAGATACCTATATATGTATATATATAGTAGATAATAGGGTAGCAAGGTAACAGAATAGATAAAAGGCAGTGCAGGGCAATTCATCATCATGCGAGTAAAGTAAAGCGCTAGCATTCTAATTGCATGTCTAATAGGTATTTCATAGATTGGTTGGGCGTGAACCCGGTACTTGGTCTTCTCCCTCACCAAGGTAGTTGGTGTAGTAGACGTCTTCCTCTTAACACTCCGGGGCTCCTAATAATGCGGAAAAAAACTAAGAACGGGGACTACTAGCAAAGAAATGCCAAAACAGTGAAACAAGAAGACCCAAATAACGCCAAACTCTATACTAACGCGTAGATCATGATTTTAGAAAAATATAGAAACTTGTTTTATATTTTTCTAAGCTACGGTCGATTTATTATGATTTTTCAAAGATTAAATCATTTTCTGAAATTATTAATCAAATTCCAAAAAAGAAAAACATCAAATAGTAACTTGCTGACATCAGCATGACGCCATGCTGATGTCATCAGTGGGGTAAGTTGTGCTGACGTCAGCGTTGGGTCAACGATCAGCGAGTCGCCAGGTCAACGGTCAATAGAGTCAATGACACTGGTCAGTCAGTCTCTGCCAGCGAAGGACGCATGGGTCCGGACTGTCAGTGGTTAAAAGAAAAGGGAAAGGAGTTAAAGGTTTGTGGGCCAGTTTAGGGCCGAAAGGTTTGGGCCGGCCCATAAACGCTGGGCTTGAGCCGTGAGAGCGGTTCACATACGTCAGGCTCCAAAATCTGTTGCGGCTGCGCGGAATCCTCTACGACTCAACGCAACGGGGCTTGGTGTGGCCCGCGCTACGACTGGATGCAAGCGAACACGCGCACGACGTCGCGGCTTGGTGCGACGCGCGACGCGGCTCGGCGCTTCGGCGGCAGCACGGCGGAGCTCCGGCGAGGCTGGTTAGCGGCGAACACAACAAGACGGCGACGCGCAGGATCTCGGCGGTTCGAGCCCACGGCGGCGGATGGCAACAAGGTTAGCGCGCGTGCACGTCGTGCGCGCACGGCTCGTCGTGGCGGTGCTCGTGAGACTCTGGCAACCCGGTTCCGCGGCGGCGCTGGGCCTTGGCTAGGTTAGTGCACATGCGCGCAGCACCAACTGCTGCTGGGCCGCGGCATGACTAGCATGGCTTAGGTGCGCGTGCGCAGGCCCACGGTTGCCCGTGGCCACAACATGGCCTCAACGCGCGCGCGGTAACCGGCGTTTCGATCCACGGCGGTCTTGGCTGCAGCTTGGGCGACGGCGGTTTGCTAGCAGGGTTAGCGGCGATGGTCCCTGCAAGAAAGAGCACAACTCGAAGGTCAGCACCACAGAGGCTCGGTGATGGCGGCGGGCGGCAGCGGCTCGACGAAGAAGGGGAAAAACAGGGGAGCGGCGGCTCACTCACTATGGGGCGAAGAAGTAGTGTGTCGCAGGCCTGGGGAAGTCTTGCGGTTCTCCGGTGGCTCGGCGGCGTCCTTGGTCCGGCTCTTCCTCTAACGCCAGCTCCACGAGCGGCGGCAGCTCGCGGTTCGTTGGCGTCGCGGCAGCGCGACGCCCCGGCTTCAGCCTCGTCTCCTCCTCGCAGTTCTGCTCCGCTCCGGCCCTCCTCCTTCTCCCTTCTCCTCCACAGTGACGGCTCAGTTCAAATTAGAGAAACCCCAAAGGGGCGGCGGCTAGGGCAGGGAGCGGCTGATGCGGGGGGACTTGTAGGGCAGCTGCCGCTAGGGTTTGGCGTGCGCGGACGACGAGGGATGGTGGTGTCCGTGCCCCTTTCCATGTGTCAACATCCGGATGGGTGCCACTTCGCCGCGACGCGATTGGCCGGGTGCATCTTGGCATTTAATCAATTTTGGTGATTAATAATAATAGAAATTTGGATATAATGCTTTGAATAAGATTTGCAGGAATAAAACAAAAGGGAAGAAAAGAAATGTGAAAGGAAGGTACCCAATTCTTATCTCTATGATGGTGAATGCTATTGAAGGATTTAAATTTCATTTTCGGTTTGAATTTGAGTATAGGACCACCGTACTATCAAGAGGGATAGGTAATCATGAAATCATGTGACTTTGATGCTCAAATAATATCCTCAAACCTATTCCCAAGATCCTTGCACACAAAAACATACACATCTAGCTTTTGCAGCTTTGCTACCCGACATTTCCATTATGCACCAGAAATTTCCAACAATCATCGGAAATTTCTGATAAACACCGTACATCTCCGAGCCATTGAAAGTGTTAACCTTCCACCGGAAATTTCCGGTAATTGGCAGAATTCTCTGACAAATGCGACGGAAATTTCCAGTATTACTCGCCCCAACGGTCACATTTATGAGTGAGCTATATATACCCACTCCCACTCCACATAACAGTGCTTTTTGGCACTCTTGACGAACCCTAACCTCTCTCAAGCACTTTAGAGCAATTCCAACACCCCTTGCTTTGATTTCCAAGTGTGTGGTGGTGTGTTGGTGAGGGATTTGAACAAAGTGATTCAAGTTTCATCCTCTCCCTCTCTCGAGCATCAAGTTCACGGTTTCCGGTTATCTTGTTTGTTACTCTTGGGGATTCATCCCCTAGACGGTTAGGTGTCACCAAGAGCATCCAAGCCAAGCTTGTGGATTTGTCTCGGAAGTTTGTATTACCCCATCCTTCGTGGATTTGCTAGTAAGTACGCTTAGCTCCTTTGTGGTGACTAAGTGGAGGAAAGTGGCTTAGAGTATATAAGCCTGCTTTTCTTAGGCCCTCAACGGAGACGTAGCCTCCTGTGTGGAGGTGAACTTCAGGATAAATCTTGTGTCTCTGTTGTCATTTGTGTTCTTCGCGTTCTTCGAGTTCATATATCTTGCAAGCAAATTTACTATTTCGTCTCGATCTATATATTTGTGAAGTTCTAGCTACATGTGAAGGTACAATAGGGATATTGACGTCTAGAACAACATATTGATTCATATAGATTGTTGTTGTTGCTTGTATTTATCTTGTGATTCATCATTCTCGCTTGTCACCGGAATTCTCCGGTAGTAGGCGGAAATTTTCAGTAATTGACGGAAATTTCCGGTGGCTACCGGATATTCCGGCTTATCTAACATTTCGTCAAGTTTGTTGTGATAATTTTCAGTTCGCCTATTCACCCCCCCCTAGGCCTAGTGTTGATCCTTTCACCGGGTGGCGGAGCGCTCACGCGCGCTGCATGCACGTGAGACGGGATGCGGTAGCGGCCGAACGAGAGATGGAGTGGTTGGGGAAGGAAGAAAGTTGACAGCTGGGACCCACCTGTCGGCGAAAGGTAAAAGATGAAGTGCGGCGGTCACTTGTTGGGCTGGCTGGGCCGCGGGGTAGGTTAGGGGGTTAGCGGGTTAAGTTGGGCCGGGTTAGATGGTTAGGGCAGTTAGGGCCCAAGTTAGCTAGGTTACTTTAGTTAAATTGGTTAGCTTTTAATTTGAATTCAAATGTAGGATTTGAATTCAAATTCAAACAAAGAACCAAAAAGCCAAATGAAAATCCAACTCAATCATATTTGGTCCTTAACACACTACTTGATTTTTAAAATTTAAATTTAAATTTGCCTAGGAACATAGGGAGCAACTGGAAGACAACCTTATATGTGTTTGCATGCACCTAATTACATAAAAAGTTTTTGAAATTCAAGATTTTCACTCAACAATTTCCTACGAATTTTTGGGATGTTACAGATGTTATCATCACCATGATCTCGTGCATTTGGACAATCAGAAATTATTAAATTTTCAACAATATGGCTCCATCATTGCAGCGTTGCAAAGCTTGCCTGCTCTTTTCTCAGGACAAAAACAGATTTAGTTCCCCACATGACTGAATGGCTAGAATCTTATATGTAATACCATTTTTTTGTTTCTTTCTTTGTTACCTAAGAACTTTCATTCTCTTAATGTAATCCTTACACTTTCTTTCAATGTTATAACTAGTAGGGGGATCCACCTCCTGTTCCCTCAAAAAAGATTTAGAAATTCATGAAATTATTCAATTCTGAAATTTAAATAAAAGAGCTCAAAAATACAAGTCTTAGGCCCTCAAATAACAACAAGAATATCATGAAATTTGGTGGAAGTTTTCCAACAACGATCACTCAAAGAAGACACTAACACTCACCTAAATTAAATAATAATCAATCATGTTGTTGCCCAAGACCACCAATGATGTGAGCATTTGGCTGCTAGAACTACCCATCACAAACATTGCGTTCGGCATGGTAAAAGTGGCCAATCAACATTTCCAATTCTCCTACAACATAGATAGCAATAGCACCATGAGTACAAAAAGGTACTCGCAAGACTAGCACGGTATATAAACAACGACCATGAATAGCAACAAATGAGCCTTAAAGTTAAATAAATTTTGCAAAACCCTAACTCATCCTAGCCATAAATTTGACCATTAGTAAGTGAAATAACACCAAATGGAGAGCTCGCAAGTTTTATTAATCTTGCCCATACCCACCTAAAGTTTTAGTATTTTAAAATGTACAACATCATATAAATATAGGGTATGAATATGTCAACGTATAACATAGCTGGTCGATAACTCAAGAAGAATCCATGGGACTTGAGCTTGCTCATAATCAAGAGCACAACAATCCGAATTGATTATAAACCTTGCAGGGGTCTACTCATTTTATCCACACGACACGAGAACCGTGTGGCTTGCCACCCGGGAAAAGGTGAACAGGGGGGTACTCATCACAACCCTTCCCAATGAGCCCCAGACCTTTGAGATACACACCTAGTTTACGCGGAGGCCACCTAGGTTCACCAGGTACACCCCTAGGTTCCTGTACAAAATCCATAGATCACACATCTAGGATGGTGACCCAAATGAACAGGACAACTAAGATAATGAGCTCATCATTTCCATTATAGGATATCATAGCACAAAAATGTGCTCAAGCCAACATCATCAATGAATTACCCTTAAATGACACATGTGGTCTATTTTTCTGAGACTCCTTTCTGGTGACCCAACAATCCGCTCAAGTCTCATATCCAATTTTAACATCAGGATTCTTTATCCAACATTATGAAAAGGATCCCAACCTAGCATCGATGTTGATTATCCTATGAACTCCCTTCCCTTTCCCAAAATATCCTGATTCAAACTCTAAGCATGGCTAACTGTCACACCCAGATTTTCACAAAAACCCGAATGCGGCCATATGTGTACCCAGGAAGTCATAGTACACATATAGTGAACAAATATGATAAACAGAGAACATATGCTAGAATAAATTCTTCATTAAATAAAGTGTTTACATCAGAGTGCTTCATAAATGATCTAAACAATAACAGCGGAAGACTAGTAAACCCTCAAACTAATGGAGTCGTAATCCACAGGGACTCTGACTAGGAGACCACAGCTCAGTAGTACGGTAAATCTTCGGGAAACTCAGCAGCAGACTCATGCCCAGCCCAATCTGTTTACCCATCCGGGATTTTGTTGAATAAAATAGCAAGTGTAAGTAAACAATTACTTAGCAAGTATAGCACGGGTATGAAGGCTCAAAATAGGCTAGACATGGCTTAACTGCATTAGCATTTTTAGTTGGTTCATTTTAACATTAACCAAATTACTACAAGTGAGTAAAACCCAGTTGTAACCCAATTAATAAGTATAAGTGACATTAGACATAAATAAACATCATCTTCTAATAAAAAAGGATCCAGGCCGCTCGTGACCCTGAGCAAGGCTATCATGATAGATTATACACTCTGCAGAGGTTTCGCCCTTTACCCACCAGTCGCGTAAAAGCACAAACGAACTTTAAACCCAACCACGCGGAGGTGGATCAGACCTCACAAATCACACTACCGAGGTGTGACCGCATAGGGACGCTACGAGGTTTTCACAAGACACCCTAACAAGACAGTTGCCGATTATGGTACAGCACGGGCAGCATGGTCCAGGCATCAAGATTGACGTACGCCTACAGAGTCACACCATAGGGGGGTCAATGGCGTCCAGAGCGCGGGCATCTCACCCAACAATGCGTAACATGTGGCGTTCCCCGTCGTAGGGACTCCTAGCACGGGACTGTGCCTCACGGGGGAATAGCCGACGGATCACCCATCCTCGGTGGATCAAGACATACTCTCACCCATGTTTCCCATAACGCCAACGGCCACTCCGGTAACCACTGGCAAGCTAGAGACGAACAAGTTACTTGGCCAAGACCAGAGCCATAATAGTTCTAGCGGTGGCGACAGGCTCCTGGGTTGTCGCTTTAAGAACTAGACCTTACGAAGAGACACTAGAACAAAGCATGAAGCACATGCTCTAGCTCCCTAAACCAAGTTGCTAAAAAGCATGTTTTATCATAAATGTTAAAGTGAACCATTAAGTCAAGATTAACAATTAAATAATAATGACAGTAGCTGCGCATAGCAAAGATTCTACCAATATGCAATAACCCAAGGTAATCAAAGGATAGGAGTAAATAATCTAGGTACAACCTTAATAGGACAACAATTTAGACACATGCATATGAAAGTAAATGTATATAAAGAGTGTGTTTAGGTAGCAAGGATTGTCCGTGCTATAACTTGCCTTCCTCGAAGGGCGGCTGCTGCTGCTGCTATGGGTCCTGCTCTGGAAAGACCCCCACGTACTCGAAGTCCAAAGCAAACGGCTCACCGACTGGACACGAATCACCATACAAGCGAGCACGCACACCAATACATGCAAACAAATAGTAATCTATTAGAACAGTACACAACACAGTAGAAACAACACAAATAAAGGGTCTAGAAATATTCTACGATTCACTACGAACACATGAGCGTGAAAATCACACTAATCGGAGCTAAACGAAAAAGATATGGTTTTTCTAAGTTCTAGGGACCTATTGGCAAGTTTTAAAAGTTTCCAGGGGCTTATTTTGAAGAAACCAGGGACCTATACATAATTACGCTTTAAAACTGAAGGTCTAACGCGTAAAAATCTAAACTCAGGACCGCGGGTTCTAATTCCTAAAAGCTCAGGGGGTTTTTTATTAAAAACAGGACCTATCTGCAATTATTTTTGAACTAAACAGGACCACGGGTTGAATCCTAAAACTTGCAGGGGCTCTTTTGCGAATTGGCCATAGCTGACCGTTATCCGCGGGTTTGACTCGAGGCGGCTTTAGATCTGGACCGTCCGATCGGGATCGGGCGGCTGGGATTGAGTGGGGAGGGTTGGGCGACCGGCGATGACTCGGGGTGCTGTGGCGTTGGCGAGAGGTCGCCGGAGTTGAGTGGATCTCGAGCTAGGGGCCGCCAGTCGAGATGAGAGTTGGCCCTAGAGCACCGGGAGACCATGACGAGTCCAATTGGGGGGTTCAAGTAGTGGGTTGAGCGGTGGAGACGGCGTGCGACGGTGGCCGGCGGAGGTGGGCTCCGGTGAGAGTGGACGGGGATGCTAGGGGGCGAAAGAGAGAGGGAAAAGGAGGTCGACGCGGTCCTTACCCTCGGGCGATGCTCCTGGAAGGGTCTACTTGGGCGGAGCGGCGCTGTGGCGGGTCGTCGACGGTGGCGGAGCTCGGGCGGCGATGGTGGCGCGTGGGGAGGTCGGGTGAAGGGCGTAGCTGTGGCTGTTGACACCAAAAATTAGCACCAGGGAGAGACTGACATGTGGGCCGGATTTGGTGGAAGGATGCCATTCGGCTAAAGGGTTTTCTCTGAAGCATTCGGCAAAGATGCTCTGCGGTCGGGAACGCGTCGCCATTCGGCTAGGAGGTTTCCTCTGAAGCGTTCGGCAGGGATACTCTGCGGTCGGGAATGCGTCATCATTCGGCAGAGGCATTATTCCACAAGTAAAAACAGTAGCATTCGGGAAAGCGCGATGACGTGGAAAAACATAAGGGAAAGGCCGGTTCGAGCAAGGAATGCAATATGGGCATAAAGATCCATCATTTATTTTTAGAAACAAGTCGTGTCCGACTAGGAGTTGTATCAAGACCTGGGTATAAATATAAACCCATGGCATCTGTAGATGAGAGGAGAATCAATCATACAACAAACCGGCCCCGTGCCAACATCGAGTCCTTTAGTCGAGTCGTCGAGTTCTTCGAGAGGAGTCATCGATCCGTCGACCTCCGTAAGTACCGGCAACCTTGTATCATGCTTAGTATCATGCGGTGGATTTAAGCTTTGATGCAAGTAGTCTTGTTACCATGCTTAGTATCATCCGGTGGATTTAAGTTGTGGTTTCAAGAAGGTTCCTCTGTTAGGTCATGAGCCATGCGGTGGGCTAAGATCTAGTATGGACCAAGTTATCGGCTCTGCTAGATTTCGGCAAGATCTAACAGATTCATTAAGTTACCCCGTGTTGCTTCGTTTTTACTATGTGCTTAATTCATGCAACACACCTTTTGCCCAATCTAGATCGGCTAGAATCGGCTTTGCTTTACGGTGCGACGACTCATCCCCTCATAGCCGAATCCGAAACCGATCTAGGTTGTCACGTGTCGCGGGTTCGAGCTTATCGGCATCGTGTAGGTCTTGACAGAACCGGGTATCATGCGGTAGATGCAGGTTTTTGGGTCGTCTTAGAGCTAATCATCCGGTGGATTAGAATTCGATTCGATCTGATAGATTTATCTTTACCGATTAGGCTTGTTCCTTCGCCATGGATCCCGATTCGGCTAAATAGCCGTATTCGGCAGTGTTCTCACGAGTGAACGTGTGTTCGTGGGTTTGCATTGGACAATGAATGCTTTTAGCCTTTCACGATTAGATTGTATCATGCGGTGGATTGATCTAATCTGATTGGTGGTGTGGCCACAAACGAGTTGTATCATGCGGTGGATTAACTTGCTTGTTGCCATGCTTGACGGGTGCTGCTTTCGGCCTATGCATTCTTGTTTTCAATGTAAATTCGTGACTGTGTTGTGGGTTCGTAACTAAACACTGAATGCTTTTAGCTTTTCATGGTTAGATTGTATCATGCGGTGGATTAATCTAATCTGATTAGTGGCGTGGTCACAAACAAGTCGTATCATGCGGTGGATTAACTCGTTTGTTATCATGCTTGACGGGTGCTGCTTTCGGCCTATGCATTCCTTGTTTACTGCGAATTTATGATCATGTTTCACCCTTTTATTTATCTATCATGCTCTGTTTCTCGTTAATCGGCTATGAGTATGTGTTACAATGTTCGTTCGTTTGAAAGCCGATCTTTCGTCACGCTTACATCATGCATTCGGCAGTGCGCTCCTTGCGTGCCTTGCCGATTGCCGAATGAGGCTTTAACTGCCGACAGATAGCTTCTCTGTAGCTATTTGTCTCTCGAGATTGGCTTCAATGCCGCAAATATGGAACTGTCTGGTCTCACCCGGCACGTTCCAGGTTTTGATCTAAACGTTTTATCCCTTTGTTAGTTTTCAGGCAAACTGACTGGCACGCTTCCGGATTCAAAAGCCCGGGTCACGTTTGAAGCCAGCTAATTCGGCTTGCTGTGTGCTTGGCGTGAGGTGCGGATTTTACGTCAACACACTTTTTGGCACGCCCGGTGGGACACACACAAGTTTTCAAGATGCCTGAGTTGAACGACATCATGGATGTCACTTTGGAAGAGTTGTCTGAAGAACATCAACAGATGGTAAAGGTTGCTGCCAACCAATTCATTAACAAATGTTTACTGTCTTTCGCCAAGAACAGGAGTGGTGCACCTTTTCTCAAGTCTGATCTGCCAAGAGTTCTCCTTCCTGGGCAATCTGATCTTACTGAAGAAGAAGAGAGGGAGAGATTCTCGGGCTTGTTATACAAAGCTTTGGGAGAGACAATGACCAATCACAATGCTGCGTTCTTAAACAGTTTTCGGCATATAATGATAAGCATTTTTGGTCAGCAAGTGGATAAACCCTTTGAGCAGATACATGGGCAATTGGGTGGCCCGACATACTTCAATGTTCAAGCACCAGTTCAGAAACCACATGGTAAAGGAAATGCTGATGAAACTGGAGGTTCTGGTGCTAAAGATACAAATGGACAACCGATTCGGCAAGATCCTCAGCTTGCACTGCCGAAAACTCGCACATACGGTGATATGGCATTCGGCACCACAGGGAATCCGCCTGCTTCTGCTTACAAGATATCTCCCTTGAAAAACAGACTGCAGAGGGATTTGTATGGAAACGGATATTCAGAGTTTATGGATTACAATGCTATCGACGCTCTCCCGAATCCTGGATATGTTGGTACTGCAGGTATGCTTGCTGGAAGACCAGGGAATCAAGATACCAATATTGACCTCATGGTGCAAAAAATGACCGATGTATTGCAAAATCAATTCGGTCTGAAGCCTAAAAGTCAGGGGTACATGTATTCGTCTCCTTTCCCGGAATGGTACCAAAGGGTATCATTGCCGAATAGAGTCAAGGTGCCTACAGAATTTACTAAATTCTCAGGACAAGATGATACTAGCACTGTGGAACATATAGCTCGATATCTGATGCAGCTTGGAGAGGCTTCGGCAGATGAAGCTTTCAGAATCAGATACTTTCCTTTGTCACTGACGGGTCCAGCTTTTACATGGTTTGCTTCTTTGCCTGCTCAGTCGATTTGCACCTGGAAAGACCTGGAACAGAAATTCCATGCTCATTACTACATTGGCAGTACCGAGAAAAAGTTGGTTGATTTGACCAGCTTAAGGCAGAGGAATAATGAAACACCTACAGAGTTCCTCAGAAGATTTAGGGAAACAAAGAGTATGTGCTTTTCTCTGAACATACCTGATGATCAACTGGCTGGTATGGCTGTAGCTGGCATGCTGCCTGCCATTCGGGAGAAGCTATTCGGGATGGAGTTTGATGATCTGGGCCAGTTGTCGCACAGATTGGCCTTGATGAGTAACCAGGCATATGGTTTCAAGAAAGATGTCAGATTTGCTAAAAATAATGATGTAGCTGACATCTATAACCAATTCCTTGAAAGGGCAGATCAAGAAGATGAGTATGAAGATAGCGAGGAGATAGCCGCAGCAGAGATAGTGTGGAGTAAAGAACCAGTTACAATGACTCAAAGATGGATCAAACAAGTGAAGGGAACATATGATTTTGATGTGACTAAGGCAGACAAACTGTTTGAGTTCCTGGTGAAAGAAGGCCGAATCAAATTGCCAGAGGGGCATTCTATGCTTCGGCCCGATGGAGTGAAAGATAAGAGGTACTGTGGGTTTCATGATAGAAATTCTCATTCCATTAATGAATGCAGAGTCTTTAGGATGAAGATTCAGAAAGCTATCCAGGAAGGACATCTGAAATTCGACAACAAGATGAAACTGGACAGTAACCCTTTCCCTCAGAATATGATCGGTTTCTCGGTTAATATGGTGAATGCTGTTCCATCTGGAGAAAAGGGAAGATTGAAAGTTTTAACCTCAAAAAAGGCAAGACAGGATGGTTCAGTTGATCCCACTCGGCAGATCACAATGGAACAGATTCGCCAGAAAAATCTTCGGTTCCCGAATAGCCGATTTGAAGTGGGCGAATCCTTTAAACCTAGAGTTACTACACGTATTCTCCTCAACAAATGGCAGCGTCAGCAAGAAAAAGAGCATTTTCAAAGGCGTGAATACGAGGAGGAGGAAAGAAGGCGCGAAGAAGAAAGGTTTGAGGAAGAACAAGAAGAATATGCTCGAGAGCAGGAACGTGCGCATTGGGGGTGTGCATTCTTCAGACACTGTTGGAACGAAGGTTTGAAGCTTCCCACATGGAATAATTGTCCTGAATGCAATAATAGGTATGATGAATATAGGCAGGGAACTGTCAATCGCCGATCTGTCCATGAAAGAATTGGCAGGGTACATCCTAGTGATGATCGGCGTTTTAATGATCAACCAAGAAAGAGACATGCTGATTACGAGTGGGTTGATCGTGAAGAAGAAAAAGATCATGCTTATGTTTGGCAAGAAGGACAATGGTGCCCACCTGGTTTAAGAAGGAGTCAGAAGAGAAGAGTCCAACGCCTGAGGAATCAAGAATTAAAGCAAGCAAGGCCTAGGATGAAATCGATATGGCTCCCAAAAGACAGACCTGACGAACATAGTCATTCGGCTCCTACATGCATGGTATGTTTCTTGCCGAATGAATTCATGGCTCCAGCTAATCAAATTGTACAGGAAGAAATATTGCCTGATATAGATGATGCCGAACAATTTGGGTTAATGGCACAATTGATGTTGAACAAACAAGCTGTTTTTGAGAAGCCAACCCAGAATCGGCACATGAAGCCACTGTACTTGAAGGGATATGTTAATGGCAAACCATTGACCAAGATGTTTGTCGATGGAGGAGCTGCTGTCAATGTAATGCCATATACCACATTCAGGAAGCTTGGTATGGGCCCTAGAGATTTGACACCAACGAGCATAATTCTAAATGATTTTGCTGGAAATCCTTCGGACACCAAGGGATGCGTGCATGTTGATCTGATGATTGGGTCCAAGACTCTGCTTACGACTTTCTTTGTCATTGAGGGCAAAGGGGCATATAGCTTGCTGCTTGGAAGAGATTGGATTCATGCAAATTGTTGTATTCCATCTACTATGCATCAACAGCTTATTCAGTGGATAGATGATGAGGTGGAGATTGTCCAAGCAGATGATTCAATAAGCGTGGCAAATATGGAACCAGCTTTCTGGGAATATCAGGGCATAGATTGTTTCTCAGGTAAAGACTGGGGAGAAGGTCCTGTGGCACCAGCCAGCAGTGATCAGCAGCCGATCGAAGCAGTCGGCTCTCATAGTAATTTTTGATGGAAAATCCAATTGATGGAACTGATGGAAAATTAGGACGTGGATTTGTGTCGGCCGATAAATTAGAAGAAGTGGACATTGGAGATGGTGACAAGCCAAGGCCGACATTTATCAGTGCTAACTTGGATTCAGTTTTCAAAGAAAAGCTAGTGACATTGTTAAAAGAATACAAGGACTGCTTTGCTTGGGATTATTCGGAGATGCCCGGTCTAGACCGTTCTGTTGTTGAGCATCGGTTGCCAATCAAACCTGGATACAGGCCTTACAAGCAACCACCCCGAAAAATCTACAAGGAAGAGGTGTTGGCCGATGTGAAAAAGGAGATTGAAAGATTACTAGATGCAAATTTCATTCGGCCATGTAAATACGCGGATTGGATCTCTAATATTGTTCCTGTCTATAAGAAAAATGGAAAAATGAGGGTTTGCATAGATTTTAGAGATCTGAACAAGGCTACACCCATGGATGGATATCCAATGCCTGTTGCTGATTCATTGGTTGATGCTGCTGCTGGATACAAAGTGCTCAGTTTCATGGATGGTAACGCAGGATACAATCAGATTTATATGGCATTGGAAGATATAGTAAAGACAGCTTTCAGGTGTCCTGGACACATAGGGTTGTTTGAGTGGGTTGTCATGACCTTTGGATTGAAAAATGCCGGTGCAACTTATCAAAGGGCTATGAATTATATTTTTCATGAGTTGATCGGCAAGATTGTGGAAATATATATTGATGATGTGGTGATCAAGTCATTGGATCATGAGTCTCATTTGGCCGACATAAGGAAAACTCTAGAATGCACCAGGAAACATGGGCTTAAGATGAACCCGAACAAGTGTGCTTTTGGAGTTTCGGCTGGAGAATTTCTGGGATTTTTGATACATGAAGGAGGAATAGGAGTTGGTAAGAAAAGCATGAAGGCAATTGATGAAATTGTTCCTCCAACTAATCTTAAAGAGCTACAATCACTGCTTGGCAAGATAAATTTTGTGAGAAGATTCATATCAAACTTGTCACAAAAGGTGTTGCCCTTTTCCTCACTGTTGAAAATAAAAAAGGATCAAAAGTTTGTATGGGGTGACGAACAACAGAAGGCTTTTGATGAAATAAAGGAGTACATGAAGAAGCCACCAGTATTGGTGCCTCCACAATTGAACAAGCCTTTCAAGTTGTACGTGGCGGCCGATGCCCAAACTATTGGATCGGCCCTCATTCAAGAATTTGAAGGGAAGGAAGGAGTAGTTGCATACCTTAGCCGAAAGTTACTAGATCCAGAGACAAGGTATTCGGCTATAGAGAAGCTTTGCTTATGTGTTTACTACTCCTGTACAAAATTTCGGCACTACTTACTACATGCCGAATGCATTGTGTATTCAAAGTTTGATGTGATAAAACACATGTTGTCTATGCCAATTTTGAACGGAAGGATTGGCAAATGGATTTTAGCTTTGTCTGAATTTGAACTAAGATTTGAATCGGCAAAGGCTGTTAAGGGACAGATTATTGCCGATTTCATTACTGAACATCATGATACATCGATAAATTTGCTTAACATTGTTCCTTGGGTGTTATTCTTCGATGGATCTTCATGCAACAAAGGTGGTGGAGCAGGTATCTTATTAATTTCACCCAAAGGAGAAACATTTGAGTTTGCTGTTCCTATTCAATCTGCTGTTACTAACAATCAAGCTGAGTATGAGGCATTGCTCAAAGGGCTCCAATATTTGAAAGAAGCAGAGGCCATTGCGGTTGAAATTTTTGGAGATTCAGAATTGGTTATAAAACAATTGAATGATGAATATGAGTGCAAAAGTGATACCTTGAGGAATTACTATGAAGAATGCAAAGAAATATTGAAGAGCTTTCGGTCAGTAATTCTACAACACATTCCTAGAGGGGATAATGGAGAAGCAAATAGATTGGCCCAAAGTGCATCAGGTTATAAAGAGCTTCGAGAAGTTTTTGCTAATGATGTATATGCATTCGGGAATAATCTGGCAGAGGGTGATTGGAGAAAAGAGATTGCCGATTATCTGGAGAATCCATCCCGAAAGGTTTCTAGAAAGCTCAGGTATAAAGCTTTAAAATTTGTTCTTCTTGATGATAATTTGTATTATAAATCCCTGGATGGAGTGCTGTTACATTGCTTAAGTCATGGAGAAGCAAAAAGGCTGATGAGTGAAGTACATGATGGGTTGTGTGGAGCACATCAATCGGCCTACCGAATGAAGTGGGTTATTAGAAGAACTGGATATTACTGGCCGACAATGCTGGAAGATTGTTTTGAATATTATAAGGGATGTCAAGACTGTCAGAGATTTGGAAATATTCAGAGAGTTCCAGCATCGGCTTTGAATCCCATTATTAAGCCATGGCCATTCAGAGGATGGGGAATAGATTTGATTGGCCAAATAAATCCTCCATCTAGCAAGGGGCATAAGTTTGTGCTTTTGGCAACCGATTATTTTACCAAGTGGGTTGAGGCAATTCCATTGAAGAAGGTGACATCGGAGAATATGGTTGAATTTGTTAAAGAACATATCATTTACAGATTTGGGATTCCTCAAACAATCACCACAGATCAAGGGGCTCAATTTACATCTTCAGAGTTCAAAGATTTTGCTGAGAGTATGGGCATCAAATTGTTAAATTCTTTTCCTTATTATGCCCAAGCTAATGGTCAGGCAGAGGCTTCTAACAAGATTATGATTAAAATCATACAGAAGAAGATTGATCAGAAGCCGAGAAAGTGGCATTCGGTACTCAATGAGGCTTTATGGGCTTACCGAATGGCTCCACATGGGGCTACACAGACGTCTCCTTATGAGTTGGTATATGGGCATCATGCTATCTTACCATGGGAAATACAATTAGACTCAAGGAGAATAAAGTTGCAAAAGGATTTGAGTTCTAAAGATTATAATGATTTAATGATGGACGAATTAGAAGATTTGCATATGATTCGTCTCAGGGCCTTGGAGAATATTGAGAAGAACAAGATGCGAGTTGCTAAGTATTACAACAAGAAGGTGAAAGTTAAGCAATTTACAGAAGGTGATCTAGTTTGGAAAGCGATATTGCCGATTGGAACCAAATATGCAGCATTCGGCAAATGGTCTCCAAATTGGGAAGGTCCTTTCAGAGTGGTTAGATGCGTGCCTGGAAATGCATATATTTTGAAGACATTATTGGGAGAAGAATTTGCTTCTGCTATAAATGGAAGATATTTGAAGAGATATTATCCTAGTATTGAGATCGATCGATGATTGATATATCAAATTGCCGAACAGCCGATATTCGGGAAGAAATCGCCTTCAGAACAAATGTTGACAGAAAAGGAAAATGGCCAGTACTGAATGTATTGCCCTTAGCACAAAATATATTACATCAGATGTTCATGCAAAGATCACAAAAGATAAGTTTTATTGCCGAAATTCCATAAATCCCTAGTACAAACTAATGGAATAGCCTGTTCAAAACGGACTGGGGATGAATGGAATCGGCAATGGCGGCGCCATGAGCATCAAGACGATCTATGGAGGCCTCGATGTCGTCGATCTCCTCCGGGTTACCATTAGCGAAGCCGGTCGGTAGCCTGGAGTAGTCGGTATTGGTGTGCGTCGACATGGCAACTAGGCCTGCGGCAGTGCCCAGACGGATGCCGTGCGAGGCCACCTCATCGATGCGGCCCGCCACCGCACCGAGGCGAGCTTCTGGTGTGTCCCCAGGAGCATTCACCTTGTTCGCCAGCTCATTCACCAGCGCCTTCAGTCGGTCGAGTTCAGCATCACGCGCTGCAAGTTTACAAAAGGGGCAGCAGAGTAATATCAGTTGGGGGACAAGATTGAGATTGAGCAGATTGCAGGACTCACCATCAATGACTTCGAGCAGTTGCTTGCGCTCGTGCTGCCATTCGAGGTCAGCAATCCCGGCTTGCTTGGAGATAGCCTCCAGTTCGCGACGAGAGTCGTCGCGCTCCGCCTTGAATCGGCGAGCATCGCCGTCCGTGTAGCGGTAGTCGTCCGATTCGAGAGATCGATTGGACGAACTCGAAGATGCCGCAGGAGCGGCGGCTGGAGCTGTGACTGGCGCACCAGCGCCGGCAATCCATTGGATTACCCTGAAAGAACAAAGAGATTCGTCAAGAAAGAGGGAGGAAATCTCAAGAAGAACAGAGAGAAGCAAGCAGCTACTCACCTGCGGCGAGCGCCGGCACGACTTCCTTCGGCCTCATCAGCGGCCGGGCGCCTCCTGTTGTTGTCGGCCATTGGAAGTTCCTCGGAATTACTGTGGATGGGGAAAAGAATGGCTTGGGCCGGCAAGAACTTGGAAGACGAAGAACTTGGTGAAGAAACTGTGGGCTGCCTGGGTGTTTATTTATAGAACTCGCAGAGGAAATCGTGGCCAAAGATCGTGGCGCATATTCCGAAGAGTTAGGAAGGTGGAAAGGATTTTCCAGCCGATCGGTTCTCATGTCGTTTGGGATTCTTATCGAGTCATATTCGGCTTTGACTGGATGAGATTCGGCTATGTCATAGTTGAAGCGTTTTCGGGTCTGATGCTATTAAAATCAGCTTTGCCGAATGAGTTACCCACAATGGAGAGAAAGCAAAAATTGGTGAAAACTGCAAAGTTGGTAAGACGTTCGGCTAAATTAAATATTCAATACAATTACACACCCAAGTACTTGGAGATTACATCTTTGGCATCAGATATCATTCTATTAATGGTCTCCAAAAGATTTTTGCCTGCTTCTTGGGTTTTTTCCAGAGCAAAGAGCTTCGCTTTAAGTTGTTTGTCTTCTGTTAGAATTGCCGATGCTTCCTTTCGAATCCTCTCTGTCAGATCAGGAAGTTCGGCTAATTTCTTCTCGTCAGCCTCGATTTCGGCTGACAGGACCCTCAGTTCGGCTTCTAGTTCAGCTTTTCTGGTCTTCTTCAGATCAAGTGTTGACTGCAGTCTAGCTGACAATTCTTTGTTACTCTGAGCTTGAGTATGCAGATCTTTCAAGGATTGCTTAGCTATGGCTCTTCTTTGCTCTAAAGCTGGTTGTAAAGATTGATCTTTCAGAGCCTGTCTGACTGCAGCAAATTGTTGATCTAATTTAGAGATTGGTTCCAAGGAAGCTTGAATGTCAACGGGAAGGTTGTGTTCAATGGGCTCGAGCATATCTCTCAGAAGATCAGCATCCTTGACTTGATCCTGGATGTCTTTGTGCAGAAAGGAGAAAATTTCCTTTAGTTTTGCTTGGGTTTCTTCTGATAAAGTCTGACTAGAAGAAATTTCCTCTGCTTGTTCGGCAACAAGATCATCCAAGGGAAATGAGTAACTGGGTGATGAAGTTATTTTCTCCTGGAAAAAGATATTGCCGAATTAGTGATTATCCATTGAATAAAGAACTGGGGAGACTGGGAAATTATCTTTACCTCATTTCTGATCTCTTGGATGGAAAGAGAGGGTGGCTCAAGCTCAGGTAAAGGTTCTTGTGTATCATGCTGAAGAGAGCTTGGAAGGTTCTTTGATGGAGATGAGGCTTCTAGCAGAGGTACATCAGGTAAAGCTGAAGCTGGTTCTTGATGAAAAGAGGAGCTCTCCGAAATTGGATCCATTGAAGCTTGCTCTGTGACTGAAGGAAAGTTAGTGCCGATGAAAAGAGTTTTTAAAAGGACAGGATGGTGAGAAATTTTACTAATCACTGAAGCATCGGCAGGTTCTGTGCTAATGGCCAATTGCTGTGATTTGGCCTGAAATCATAAAGGAACAGAAATGAGTAGAATGAAATTAGCATTTTTTACTCGAGGAAGAGGAAATTTGACCTGTGCAATTATTTTGCTGCTTGTTCTTTTCTTCTTTATAGATGAAGGGGCAGTTAGAGAAGAAATTTTTCTCTTGGCAGCAGGTGGTGCAGCAAGAGTTGGATCCAGGTTGGCAGGCCTAGACATTATTTGAGCCAAAGAGGGAGAATGATGCCCCATAATAGATATTGGGCCTGCAGTGTTATATACAATTGCTCTGGCCAGAGAGGCAGGGACTATGTCCTGCAAGATAACAGAGTTAAAAGTCGATGAACGAGGATGTCAGTGGAAAAACAAATGGATTATAAGCATGTTTACCTCTGAATTCGGCTGATAGTCAGGCATCAAATCAAGGCAGAGAGGGTGGACTGGTACATTAAAGATGTGATCATGGACTTCTTGCCACCAAAGAATAAAAGAAGAATGAGCAAGTGCTGTTGGCACAAAAGGTTCAATCTGATAGATGGCTGCACAACACTTATAGTCAAAAATTCTTCTTGTTTCTGTGGAGTCTTTGATGATCTGCCTAGGCTTGAGGAATTCATGAAAGAATAATCTTGGGGGCACTTGGCCACATCCTAATTGCCTGGCTACTATATGCGGCTGGTAATATTCATATGAACTTTGAACCAGCCTTCCTCCACAAAATTCAGCTGGTAAGATGCAAGGCCGAATGAAAGTGTTAAAAATTGCTGTGGACTCTGCATCTATGCATCCAGTCTCGAAGCTGAATTCACAAGGAAAAGTGAGACTATCATTGTCCAAATATAGGAACCAGAGGGGGTTGGCAAAGCCTTTGAAGAAAAGTTCAAACAGTTCTCCAATGCTCTTGTTGATAGCAATAGTGGAGGCTGCTTCCCCATAGGTTTGACAGCCTTTGGTGCTCTGGGTTTCTGCTTCCTGGTAATTGACCGAAGGGAAGTGTCGGCTGTTGAGGTCAATGGAGACAATTTGGTGCATGTACAATTGCAGCCACATCTGGACGAACCACCAGGGACCATTGACGCAAGAAATTTTCTTGTTGGTGTGCATCTGATAGATGGTTTGATGGAGCATGTGATAGACACTTCCCAAAAGATATTTCCCGAGAGGGATAAGTGTGCCTGCAGCCAGGTCTTCGGCCATTACTATGTGATTCAGAGTTGGCTCATTGGCTTTGCCGCAGAAAACAAATCTGCACAACCACATATTCAGAAAGGCCCTGTATTCAACATCAGTCAGAGGACCATCATGCATGTAAGTCTGGATGTATTTCTTATAGCCGACTCCAGTCTTCACCCCTGTCTGTTTGGAAGAACCTTTGTATCTGTATGGGTGTGCTGTCCCTGTAATGTTCAGGCCGGTTATCATGTAAACATCGGCCAGGGTGGGAGTCATTGGTCCATGACCAAAAAGAAAGGCGTTCATGCCGTTGGACCAGAAGTGACAAGCTGCAATCAGAAGATTTTCATTCTTGGGTGTTTCGGCTAGAGATAGCTCCAAGCAATGAGAGATACGAAGACTGTCCCAATTCTGCGTCTGAGGGCTTTTATCTTCAAGAATCCTTTTGTACCAGTTTCTCCAGCCGGCGATTGGGGGGAGAGGCCAGTTCTTGAATGAGTCCTGCCATTTGTGAGGTCCCGACAGTGAAGTTTTGAAAGGGATCCTTTGAGACTCGGCCACAATAATTTCGGAGGGATCTGGATTCCCTGAAGGGCCGAGGAAGAAAGATGCGGATTGCTCCTCCGTAGGGGTCAGGATTTCAGTGGTCAGAGCCTATTGAGGACGGAAGAAGAGCGATTCGGGGATTCAAAATGCAGCTTGAAAAGAGTAATGCCGAATATGATTGAAGAAAACGGAACTTACTTGAAGGATTTGATCCTGGTTCGCCATTTGAAGATCGGAACTTGAAAGATTCGATGAACTAGGGTTTGAGTTTGAGAACGCACTCTGAGGATTTGGGGAGCAGAAAGCGGATGTCGAACGGGCTCAGCCTGGAAATGTTGGGGATTCCTGGTCAATTCCGAGATAAAAGTATCCTTTATCCCGAAATTGAAGGGGCATGTGTTGACACCAAAAATTAGCACCAGGGAGAGACTGACATGTGGGCCGGATTTGGTGGAAGGATGCCATTCGGCTAAAGGGTTTTCTCTGAAGCATTCGGCAAAGATGCTCTGCGGTCGGGAACGCGTCGCCATTCGGCTAGGAGGTTTCCTCTGAAGCGTTCGGCAGAGATACTCTGCGGTCGGGAATGCGTCATCATTCAGCAGAGGCATTATTCCGCAAGTAAAAACAGTAGCATTCGGGAAAGCGCGATGACGTGGAAAAACATAAGGGAAAGGCCGGTTCGAGCAAGGAATGCAATATGGGCACAAAGATCCATCATTTATTTTTACAAACAAGTCGTGTCCGACTAGGAGTTGTATCAAGACCTGGGTATAAATATAAACCCATGGCATCTGTAGATGAGAGGAGAATCAATCATACAACAAACCGGCCCCGTGCCAACATCGAGTCCTTTAGTCGAGTCGTCGAGTTCTTCGAGAGGAGTCATCGATCCGTCGACCTCCGTAAGTACCGGCAACCTTGTATCATGCTTAGTATCATGCGGTGGATTTAAGCTTTGATGCAAGTAGTCTTGTTACCATGCTTAGTATCATCCGGTGGATTTAAGTTGTGGTTTCAAGAAGGTTCCTCTGTTAGGTCATGAGCCATGCGGTGGGCTAAGATCTAGTATGGACCAAGTTATCGGCTCTGCTAGATTTCGGCAAGATCTAACAGATTCATTAAGTTACCCCGTGTTGCTTCGTTTTTACTATGTGCTTAATTCATGCAACACACCTTTTGCCCAATCTAGATCGGCTAGAATCGGCTTTGCTTTACGGTGCGACGACTCATCCCCTCATAGCCGAATCCGAAACCGATCTAGGTTGTCACGTGTCGCGGGTTCGAGCTTATCGGCATCGTGTAGGTCTTGACAGAACCGGGTATCATGCGGTAGATGCAGGTTTTTGGGTCGTCTTAGAGCTAATCATCCGGTGGATTAGAATTCGATTCGATCTGATAGATTTATCTTTACCGATTAGGCTTGTTCCTTCGCCATGGATCCCGATTCGGCTAAATAGCCGTATTCGGCAGTGCTCTCACGAGTGAACGTGTGTTCGTGGGTTTGCATTGGACAATGAATGCTTTTAGCCTTTCACGATTAGATTGTATCATGCGGTGGATTGATCTAATCTGATTGGTGGTGTGGCCACAAACGAGTTGTATCATGCGGTGGATTAACTTGCTTGTTGCCATGCTTGACGGGTGCTGCTTTCGGCCTATGCATTCTTGTTTTCAATGTAAATTCGTGACTGTGTTGTGGGTTCGTAACTAAACACTGAATGCTTTTAGCTTTTCATGGTTAGATTGTATCATGCGGTGGATTAATCTAATCTGATTAGTGGCGTGGTCACAAACAAGTCGTATCATGCGGTGGATTAACTCGTTTGTTATCATGCTTGACGGGTGCTGCTTTCGGCCTATGCATTCCTTGTTTACTGCGAATTTATGATCATGTTTCACCCTTTTATTTATCTATCATGCTCTGTTTCTCGTTAATCGGCTATGAGTATGTGTTACAATGTTCGTTCGTTTGAAAGCCGATCTTTCGTCACGCTTACATCATGCATTCGGCAGTGCGCTCCTTGCGTGCCTTGCCGATTGCCGAATGAGGCTTTAACTGCCGACAGATAGCTTCTCTGTAGCTATTTGTCTCTCGAGATTGGCTTCAATGCCGCAAATATGGAACTGTCTGGTCTCACCCGGCACGTTCCAGGTTTTGATCTAAACGTTTTATCCCTTTGTTAGTTTTCAGGCAAACTGACTGGCACGCTTCCGGATTCAAAAGCCCGGGTCACGTTTGAAGCCAGCTAATTCGGCTTGCTGTGTGCTTGGCGTGAGGTGCGGATTTTACGTCAACAGTGGCTGGGGGGTTCGGGAAGGGTTGGTGAGGTGCTGCTTATATAGGCACGGGAGGGGGTGCTTGGTGAGCGAATCACGGAGATTGGCGACGGCCGGCGATCGGGGGGGGGGGGGTTCCTATGGCGGAGCTCTTGCCTTGCTCGGGCGCGCCGGGAAAGGAAGGTGAGGGCGAGGGAGCTTCGGCGAAGCTTCGTGGGTGAGGCACGGGCGCGGGAAGGTGCCAGCGTGGCCGGGCGGAGCGGCGAGAATCACGCCGGGGAGGTGGAGGAGGCTCGGGCACGGGGGGGGGGAGGGAATGGTATGAGAAGCGGGCCCCCCTTGTCAGTGGGAGAGGGCGAGTGGAAGGGGTGAGCGCAAGATGGGCCGTGTGGGAAGTTGTGGGCCGGCTTGGGGTGGCGGCCCAGGTGGGAGACGGCGAGGGCGAGTTGGGCCGGGTGTTTAAGTGGAGGGGGGCTAGGCTGAGTTTGGGGAGAAGTAGAGGGAGGGAAAGTGAGCCGGGAAGAAGTTGGAGGTGCAAAACTAGACTCAGCTGAAATAACTTTTTAATGCTCTAAACAAGGTGATTCTAATTTGAATTTAAATAAATTTAAATTCTCGTGTGAATCACAAGCAATACAAAAATAAATGCAGCAGCATGAATGCAACAAAAATATTTATACAACTTATATTTGATTTTAATTTTCATAAATAATTCATTTAACCTATATTAATTATGAATAAATTAAATAAATGCCAATTAATTACTAAAAGTTTTCAATAGGCAATTTTTGGGTGTTACAAACCTACCCCCCTTAAGATGAATCTCGTCCTCGAGATTCGGATGTAGATGCGAAGAGTTGCAGGTACTCGGTCTTGAGATCTTTCCGTTCCTAGGTTGCTTCATCCTCCGAGTGTCGGCTCCACTTTACCTTGCACATCCGGATGACCTTGTTTCTTGTCACCCTCTCGGACACCTCCAAAATTCTGACCAGATACTCCTCATAAGTGAGGTCCTCTTGCACATTCAACTCATCTATCGGGATTCGCTCTTCAGACACCCGCAAACATTTCTTCAGTTGGGACACATGGAACACATCGTGCACTCCGGCCAATCGCTCGGGTACTCCCAACTGATATGCCACTTCAGGTTTCCTTTCAAGTATCTGGAAGGTTCCAATGTAACGAGGTGCTAGCTTTCCCTTGACATTGAACCTCTTCACGCCCTTCATCGGAGACACCTTGAGGTACACAAAATCTCCAACTGCAAAACTGAGATCCCTCCGTCTGACATCAGCATAACTCGTCTGCCTGGGTTGTGCCACCTTCAAATTCTGCCTGATCACTTGCACTTGGCGTTCTACATCTCTGAGTATTTCAGGCCCAAAGACTTGATTCTCTCCAATCCGATTCCAGAACAGTGGTGTTCTGCACTTCCTGCCATACAAAGCCTCGAACGGTGCCATCTACAGACTCTTCTGATAGTTGTTGTTGTACAAGAATTCCGCGTAGGGTAAACTCTTGTCCCAGCTAACACCATACTGCAGTGCACATGCTCTCAACATGTCCTCCAGAATCTGATTAGTTCGCTCTGTCTGTCCATCTGTCTAGGTGGTAAGCTGAACTAAACTGCAACTTAGTATCCATAGACTCATGCAGCTTCTGCCAGAAGTGTGAAGTGAACTGAGTACCATGGTCAGACACTATCTGCTTCGGGACTCCATGCAAACACACAATCCTCTCCATGTACAACTCTGCCAATCGGGCGCCTGTATAGGTGGTCTTCACCGGAAGAAAGTGTGCCACCTTGGTCAAGCTATCCACAATCATGCAAATGGAGTCAAATCCTCGCTGTGTGCGGGGTAGACCAGTAATGAAGTCCATGCCAACTTCTTCCCATTTCCATTCGGGTATCTTCAAGGGCTGGAGTAATCCGGCTAGTCTCTGATGTTCAGCCTTAACTCTCTAACAAGTGTCACATAGTGCCACATGTGTCCCCACATCACGCTTCAATCCGTACCACCAGAATCTTTCCTTGATGTCTTGGTACATCTTGGTGCTTCCTGGGTGGATCGAGTATGCTGAATCATGTGCTTCTTTTAGGATCGTGTCCTTGATCTGCGCTATGTCGGGCACACATATCCTCTTCCCGTGCCACAAGGATCCTTGTTCATCCACTTGGAAACCAGGGCCTTTCCTAGGGCAACATTCTCCACAATATCCTTGATCTTTTCATCACCAAGCTGTCCTTTCCGGATCTCTTGTTCAAGAGTTGGTTCTACCGTCATCTCTGTGATGCTGGTCACGAACCCCAGACTCATCTTCTCAAATTCCCGGCTGAGTTTTTCAGGCAAACAATGGCCGGTGATCTTGTTCGCATAGCTTCTCCTACTCAGAGTATCTGCCACCAAGTTAGCCTTTCCAGGGTGGTAGTGGATTTACAGATCATAGTCCTTGATCAACTCCAACCATCGGCGTTGCCTCATGTTCAGTTCTGACTGAGTGAAGACATACTTCAGGCTCTTGTGATCAGTGTAGATGTCACACTTGTGCCCAATCAAATAATGCCTCCAAATCTTCAGAGCATGCACCACAGCTGCCAACTCCAAATCATGTGTCGGATAGTTCTGCTCATGCTTCTGCAACTGTCTTGATGCGTATGCCACGACTCTTCCTTCCTGCATAAGTACACACCCAGTCCTAGACGGGATGCATCGTAGTAGATGGAGAAGCTCTTGGCTATGTCGGGCAATACCAGTACAGGTGCTGTTGTCAGCCTCTTTTTCAACTTTTCAAAACTGGTTTGGCACTCTTCTGTCTAGATGAACTTGGCATTTTTCTCCAATAACGCCGTCATGGGTTTAGCAATCTTGGAGAATCCTTCAATGAAACGCCGATAATATCTGGCCATTCCAAGGAAACTCCTGATCTCGCTGACATCCCGAGGCAGGTTCCAGCTCAACACATCATTAAGCTTCTTCGGATCAACTGCTACTCCTCCATTGGACAGCACGTGTCCCAAGAATGCCACTTCCTTCAGCCAGAACTCACACTTGCTCAACTTGGCATATAGCTGATGTTCCCGGAGTCTCTGCATCACCATCCTCAAATGATCTTCATGTTCCTCTTCATTCTTGGAGAAGACCAGAATGTCATCAATGAACACCACCACGAACTTGTCAAGGTAGTCCATGAAGACACTATTCATCAGGTACATGAAGTATGCAGGAGCATTGGTCAACCCAAAGGACATAACCGTGAACTCGTACAACCCGTACCGAGTAGTGATAGCCGTCTTGGGTATGTCCGACGACCGGATCCTCGTCTGATGATAACCCGATCGAAGGTCTATCTTGGAGAACACATAAGCTCCCTTCAGCTGATCAAACAAATCATCAATCCGTGGCAGCGGGTACTTGTTATTGACGGTCATTTCGTTGAGGGCTCGATAGTCCACACACATCCTCTGTGTCCCATCCTTCTTGTCCACGAACAGTACTGGTGCTCCCCATGGTGAAGCACTAGGACGAATATACCCCTTGGCTAGCAAGGAGCTTAATTCTTCCTTCAATTTCTCCAGGTCCTTCACTCCCATTCTATATGGCCTCTTAGCTATAGGTGCAGTGCCAGGTTTAAGTTCAATAATGAATTCAACTTCACGTTCCGGGGGCATACCTGGCAATTCCTCAGGAAACACATCCGAGAACTCGCTCACCACCCTGATGTCGGCGGGAGCTGCACCATCAGCTTGGTCAGCTTGGCACTGGTCTGAAGACTGGACTGCCCGGTACTCCACTTTACCGCCGCCTTTTGCCACCAGTTGCACTGCCCTCTCGGAGCACTGGATCATAGCATTATACTTGGCGAGCCAACTCATTCCCAAGATTAGATCTAATCCAAGAGAATTCAGGACTATGGGGTATACTTCAAAATCTACCCCCCCCCCTTATTGTAATGATAACCTTGGAGCAGCGTAGACTGGCTCGTTGTTCTCCCCAGGTGAACTAACTAACATAGGATTCCCCATGGGTTGCAGGGTCGTCATACTCTTGTGTACAAATGCAGCAGAGATGAAAGCATGCGAAGCTCCAAAATCGAATAAAACAGTTGCGATGGTCGAGTTGACAAGGAACGTACCCACAACCACGTCAGTAGCTCCCTCTGCAGTTTTTGCACCCATGTGGTTGACCTTGCCTCTGGCGGGGTTCTGGGGTCCCCGGTTGGCCTGCTGCTGTCTGGCCTGCTAGTAGGCGTTCTGGACCTTCTTGGGGGCAGACATTGGCATAGTGCCCCTGCTCTCCACAGTGATAACACGCTCTGGGACCACTGGCGTGTTGTTGACGGGGTTGGGGCGTTGAACGGGGCCTTGCTGCACCGGGTTGTGCTGAGCTGTGACATTTTGCAGCTGGTTCTGAGGACGCTGCTGCTGTGGCACCTAGGGGTACTAGGGGCGCTGTTGGTGCTGGCCACGATTGAACGGGCCCTGCTGACTCTGGAAACGCTGCTGGCTCCCAATCTGCTGACTGCCCTGTGGAGGGACGAAACGAGGGCGACTGCTGCTCCCGATCTGCTGGCCCTGAATCTTCCTCTTCTTCTCTTCCATCTCACGGCGCTTGTGTTCCAGCATCAATGCACCGTCCACCAGTTCCTGGAAGTTGGGGAACCTGGTGCACATCAGCTGGTACTGTAGTGCATCCTGCAAGGCATCACAGAACCTGGACTGCTTCTTCTTGTCGGTGTCCACGTCTTCCGGAGCATAGCGGGCCAACTCGATGAACTTGTCACGGTAGGCGGTGACACTCATCCCTTCTTGCTTCAATGCCAGGAACTCCTTCTTCTTCAGGGTCATCAGAGCTTCTGGCACATGGTGGGAGCGGAAGCTGCTGCGGAACTCCTGCTAGGTGATCTGAGTACGATCGATGTGAGCGTAGTGGTACGAGTCCCACCAGTCCAGTGCCGGTCCCTGGAGCTGTCCTTCGGTGTACAACACCTTCTCCCGGTCGTTGCACTGTGCGATGTCGAGCTGTCTCTCCACCGCCTTGAGCCAATCATCAGCCTATAGGGGGTCGGTGGCCTTGCTGAAGGTAGGAGGACGTCCCTTCAGGAATTCACCCCTCTTGTCACGGGGCGGCATGTTGTGCTGTGGCGGATTCTGCTGGTTCTGCTGCATCATCGCCATCATCTGGCCCATCTGCTGCATCAGCTGGGTCTGCGTGAGCATCATCTACTCAATGGTGGGAGGTGGTGGTGGCAGTCTGCTGGCACCGGGGTTGCTCCTTATGTTCACCATCTATCATCAATAAATAATTCTCATAAAAACTCTGATGGTTATGGCTTCAGAGGTTCACCAATTTGTTATGATTGAGGGCTTAAATAGAAAAAGAGCAAGAGAAATGAATATCCCCCCTCTATTTAATCACTAAAGTCCTTAAACCTTAGTCCTACATCTAGATGGTAGTAGACTTGCGTCTACGCCCATCACAATCATTACAAAAATCCAAATCAAGCATAAGCATAATGACAATCATTTCAAGCTCCTAAAGACATGCTTCACACAAGACTCGACTAGATTTAAGTTTTGAAAAAGTGGAACTAGACGGCGTAAAACATAATCATGGTGGTCTCCTAAGAATTGTTAACCGTTCTAGCTAGGCTGCAATCCTGCAGTCAGCACGGCTCTGATATCAATCTGTCACACCCAGATTTTCACAAAACCCGAATGCGGCCATATGTGTGCCCAGGAAGTCATAGTACACATGTAATGAACAAATATGATAAACAGAGAACATATGCTACAATAAATTCTTCATTAAATAAAGTGTTTACATCAGAGTGCTTCATAAATGATCTAAACAATAACAGCGGAAGACTAGTCAACTCTCAAACTAATGGAGCTGCAATCCACAGGGACTCTGACTGAGAGACCACAGCTTAGTAGTACGGTAAATCTTCGGGAAACTCAGCAGCAGACTCATGCCCAGCCCAATTTGTTTACCCATCCGGGATTTTGTTGAATAAAATAGCAAGTGTAAGTAAACAATTACTTAGCAAGTATAGCACGGGTATGAAGGCTCAAAATAGGCTAGACACGGCTTAACTGCATTAGGATTTTTAGTTGGTTCATTTTAACATTAACCAAATTACTACAAGTGAATAAAACCCAGTTGTAACCCAATTAATAAGTATAAGTGACATTAGACTTAAATAAACATCATCTTCTAATAAAAAGGGATCTAGGCCGCTCGTGACCCTGAGCAAGGCTATCATGATAGATTATACACTCTGCAGAGGTTTCGCCCTTTACCCACCAGTCGCGTAAAAGCTCAAACGAACTTTGAACCCAACCACGCGGAGGTGGATCAGACCTCACAAATCACACTACCGAGGTGTGACCGCATAGGGACGCTACGAGTTTTTTCACAAGACACCCTAACAAGACAGTGGCCGATTATGGTACATCACAGGCAGCATGGCCCAGGCACGGAGATTGACATACGCCTACGGAGTCACACCATAGGGGGGTCAATGGCGTCCAGAGCGCGGGCATCTCACCCAACAATGCGCAACATGTGGAGTTCCCCGTCGCAGGGACTCCCAGCACGGGACTGTGCCTCACGGGGGCATAGCCGACGGATCACCCGTCCTCGGTGGATCAAGACATACTCTCACCCATGTTTCCCATAACGCCGACGGCCACTCCCGTAACCACTGGCAAGCTAGAGACGTACAAGTTACTTGACCAAGACCAGAGCCATAATAGTTCTAGCGGTGGCGACAGGCTCCTGGGTTGCCGCTTTAAGAACCGGACCTTACAGAGAGACACTAGAACAAAGCACGAAGCACATGCTCTAGCTCCCTAAACCAAGTTGCTAAAAAGCATGTTTTATCATAAATGTTAAAGTGAACCATTAAGTCAAGAATAACAATTAAATAATAATGACAGTAGCTGCGCATAGCAAAGATTCTACCCATATGCAATAACCCAAGGTAATCAAAGGATAGGAGTAAACAATCTAGGTACAACCTTAATAGGACAACAACTTAGACACATGCATATGAAAGTAAATGTATATAAAGAGTGTGTTTAGGTAGCAAGGATTGTCCGTGCTATAACTTGCCTTCCTCGAAGGGCGGCTACTGCTGCTGCTATGGGTCCTGCTCTGGAAAGTCCCCCACGTACTCGAAGTCCAAAGCAAACGGCTCAACGACTGGACATGAATCACCATACAAGCGAGCACGCACACCAATACATGCAAACAAATAGTAATATATTAGAACAGTACACCAAACAGTAGAAACAGTACAAATAAAGGTTCTAGAAATATTCTACGCTTCACTACGAACACATGAGCGTGAAAATCACACTAATCGGAGCTAAAACGAAAAAGATATGGTTTTTCTAAGTTTTAGGGACCTACTGGCAAGTTTTAAAAGTTTTCAGGGGTTTATTTTGAAGAAACCAGGGACCTATATGTAATTACGCTTTAAAACCGAAGGTCTAACGCGCAAAAATCTAAACTAAGGACCGCAGGTTCTAATTCCTAAAAGCTCAGGGGATTTTTCGTTAAAAACAGGACCTATCTGGAATTATTTTTGAAGTAAACAGGACCGCGGGTTGAATCCTAAAACTTACAGGGGCTCTTTTGCGAATTGGCCAGAGCTGACCGTTATCCGCGGGTTTGACTCGAGGCGGCTTTAGATCTAGACCGTCCGATCAGGTTCGGGCGGCTAGGATTGAGCGGGGAGGGTTGGGCGACCGGCGGCGACTCGGGGCGCGGCGGCGCTGGCGAGAGGTCACCGGAGTTGAGTGGATCTCGAGCTAGGGGACGCCATTCGAGACGAGAGTTGGCCCTAGAGCACCGGGAGACCATGGCGAGTCCAATTGGGGGGTTCAAGTCGTGGGTTCGGCGGTGGAGACGGCGTGCGACGGTGGCCGGCGGAGGTGGGCTCTAGTGAGAGTGGACGGGGATGGTAGGGGGCGAAAGAGAGAAGGAAAAGGAGCTCGACGCGGTCCTTACCCTCGGGCGATGCTCCTGGAAGGGTCTACTTGGCCGGAGCGGTGCTGTGGCGGGCCGTCGATGGTGGCAGAGCTCGGGTGGCGATGGTGGCGCACGAGGAGCTCGGGTGAAGGGCGCAGCTGTGGCTGGGGGGCTCGGAAAGGGTTGGTGAGGTGTCGGGGGTGCTGAGGTGCTGCTTATATAGGCTCGGGAGGGAGTGCTTGGCGGGCGAATCGCGGAGATCGGCGACGGCCGGCGATCGGGGGGGGGGGGGTTTCCTATGGCGGAGCTCTTGCCTTGCTCGGGCGCGCCGGGAAAGGAAGGTGGGGGCGAGCGAGCTTCGGCGAAGCTTCGTGGGTGAGGCACGGGCGCGGGAAGGTGCCAGCGCGGCCGAGCGGAGCGGCGAGAATCACGCCGGGGAGGTGGAGGAGGCTCGGGCGCGGGGGGGCGGGAGGGAAGGGTATGACAAGCGGGCCTCCCTTGACAGTGGGAGACGGCGAGGGGAAGGGGTGAGCGCGAGATGGGCCGCGCGGGAAGTTGTGGGCCGGCTCGGGGTGGCGGCTCAGGTGGGAGAGGGCGAGGTCGAGTTGGGCCGGGGGTTTACGTGGAGGGGGGCTGGGCTGAGTTTGGGGAGAAGTAGAGGGAGGGAAAGTGAGCCGAGGGAAGAAGTTGGAGGTGCAAAACTAGACTCAGCTGAAATAACTTTTCTAGGGCTCCAAACAAGGTGATTCAAATTTGAATTTAAATAAATTTAAATTCTCGTTTGAATCACAAGCAATACAAAAATTAATGCAGCAGCGAGAATGCAAGAAAAATATTTCTACAACTTATATTTGATTTTAATTTTCATAAATAATTCATTTAACCTATATTAATTATGAACAAATTAAATAAATGCCAATTAATTACTAAAAATTTTAAATAGGCAATTTTTGGGTGTTACAAACCTACCCCCCTTAAGATAAATCTCGTCCCCGAGATTCGGATGTAGATGCGAAGAGTTGCGGGTACTCGGTCTTGAGATCTTCTTCCCGTTTCCAGGTTGCTTTATCCTCCGAGTGTCGGCTCCACTATACCATGCACATCCGAGTGAGTCTATGAGATATAGGGAGGGAAGTGTTTGCACTTGTGTCACACCCCAAAATTTTTGGATTTTGGGATGTGATTTGTTAGCAAAATTAATACAATAATTTTCTCAATTTTCTCATATAAATAAACAGGTAATTTAGTACATGGAAATAATTATTTTCTAAAGGAAAAATAAAGAAACATAAGTTTAATACTGAGTGCCATGAATTCATGCCAGTGGCATTTAATGGCTTAATGTGTGTAAACTTTTCAAAAACACGGTTAGAAGCCTTGGCCCAAAGTTGACCCAATTTTAGGCCAAATCCATCACATCACTTTATTGGGCCAAATTTCAAAGCTCATTCGCATTGGAATGGGGCAACCCACCTTTAGTCCCATATTGCTAATGAACCTGAAAGTGAGAAGTTTTCTCCCTATATATACGAATCACCTCTCCTCTGGAAAAGGAACACCATCGACTCTTTTACAGGGAGGCCCCTTTGTTTGAGATTCCCTAAGGTAGTCTTCTTCCACCATATCTTCCACTACTGCCCATTCTTCGTCTCGTCGTCGCGCTGAGCCTTCCGTCGTTTTTGGCCTCAAGATTTTCAGTAAGACCCTCAGCGAATCTTGTAATTTTCTATCATATTCGTTTAGTCTATACTCTTTCGTAGAAAAGCACCTGCTAGTTTTAAGCGTCGGAAATCTTGTTTCCATAGTTTCCACGTTTTAGATTCGTTTTAATCCGTTTTAGTTGCGATAGACACATATCGACATGAATTACGATTAGAAGTATTATTTAACTTGTTGTAGGATCAAAGTCCTCTAATATAAGCTATCAGAGGGAGGTGAAGGATAGTAATAAGTCACAGCGGAGATTTTCACCCTCAAAAATAGATTCTGAAAGGTGCACTAAATCATGTGTCAATTCTCTACAGTAGCTCCTAAAATCATGATATTTTTCTAGAAGATATATTATCAAATTATGAAGCTAACCCAATTGGAATCACGTTAATCAGATGTCCAGAACTCGAGATATAAAATAAACAAGCAGACTATGTCAGATGGTGACGAGAATTGATCAAGCCCTAATTTTGTGATTAAACAAAGTACGTATGGAATTAAGCAACCAAACTTTTCAGACCTAGTTCTTGATGTCTTAGCAATATTCTGGATGAATTAGACCCTCACATCGACAATCTTGATGTGCACCTTTCTCTAGCCCGAACATCTGGCGAGACATCCTTGACCAATAGGACCTCCATTCCTCCAGAACTTAGTCCCGAGCCTTCCACTTAGCATGCTATTTTAAATCTTTTATTTTGATTGGTGTACTGTTCTTAGTTGTATATTGTTTGCTTGCTTGTTTAGCTGCATGTTGTGCTCGTGTCGTCGATTGTAGCGGGCAGAGGAACGTCATCAAGAGATTGCAAGAACAAGATTGAAGACTCTGAGTAGCGGTATCTTTGTTGGATAAAGGCAAGTTATAGCACGGACAATCCTTGCTACCTACCCACTTTGTAATAAACTATTTCATACATGCATGTGTCTAAATTGATGTACCTTTAAGGTTGTACCTGGTCTTGATTATCATGTCCTTGTTTACCTTGGGTATTTGCATTTGGGTAGAATCTTTGCTATGCGCAGCTACTATCACCATTGTTTAACTGTTAATTTTGACTTAATGGTTCACTTCAAACATGATGATAAAACTTGCTTTTTAGCAACTTGGTTTAGGGAACTAGAGCATGTGCTTCGTGCTTTGTTCTAGTGTCTCTTCATAAGGTCTGGTTCTTAAAGCGGCAACCCAGGAGCTTGTCGCCACTGCTAGAACTATTATGGCTCTGGTCTTGGTTAAGTAGCTTGTACGTCTCTAGCTTGCCCGTGGTTACCGGTGGGGCCGACGGCGTTATGGGAAGCAAGGCACAGGGTGTTTCTTGATTCCACCGAGGACGGTAGCCCAGTCGGCTAGGTCTTGTTAGACCCAGTCCCATGTTGGGAGTCCCTGCGATGGGGAACTCCACACGTTGCGCATTGTTGGGACTCCCTTATGGTGTGACTCCGTAAGCGTAAGTCAATCTCGGTGCCTAGAGTCTCACCACCTTGTTGTACCTTAGCGACCACTGTCTTGTTAGGGTGTCTTGTGAAAAGCCTCGTAGCGTCCCTATGCAGTCACACCTCGGAAGTGTCCGTGTGCGTGGTTGGATGCAAAGTTCTTTTGAACTTTTACGCGACTGGTGGGTAAAGGGCGAAACCTCTGCAGAGTGTAAATCTATCATGATAGCCTTGCTTAGGGTCACGAGCGGTCTGGATCCTTTTTTATTAGAAGATGATGTTTATTTATGCTTAATGACACTTATACTTTATTAATTGGGTTGCAACTGGGTTCCTTTCACTTGTAGTAACTTGGACAATGTTAAAACGAGCCAACTAAAAATGCTAACGCAGTTCAGCCGTCTCTAGCCTTACTTTGAGCCTTCATACACCCGTGCTATACTTGCTAAGTAAATGTTTTACTTACACTTGTCATTATTCAACAAAATCCCAGATGTGTAACAGATGGAGTAAATGAGTCTGCTGCTACTGAGTTTCTTGAGGATGTTCTATACTTTTGAGTTGTGGTCAACCAGTCGGTGTCCCTGTGGACTTGTGGCTCTACCCGTCGAGAGAGTTAGACTTTCGCTGTGTTTTATTTACGTAAACTCTGATGTAAACTATTTTATTCGAGCATATGTACTCTAATTTCCATATTTGTAACTGTATGTGTTCTCTGGACATCCTGGACACACATATGGCAGCATTCGGGTTTCTGTGTAAATCCGGGTGTGAGAACTTGTAGTTTATGATGTAATGCAAAATCTTGTTGATGAATGAATGATTAGCTCTAGAATCAAAACGAACAATGGCGGGATAAGAATTTATGAGTCGCATACCCAAGAGCACTTCAGCATCCTCCAAAATTTCTTCCATGGTGGGTGGGCACACTTAGGGGCATGTTGATTCTTGTCCACTTGGCATGAAGCCTTATGTTGAGTGTTGTCTTTCTTTGGTGCATTGGGAGCATCACCTTGCCTTGAAGAATGATTATTCTTTGATATATGGCCAATACCACCACAATTACAGCACGAGCTCCTTGAACCACCACTACCATTGTTCCAATAAGTATTAGCCGACCTTGGAGGTTGTCCTTGAGGATTAGGGCGTGGAGGAGGGGCACCCGGCGCACGAGGCAAAGGAGGAGGCCCGATGCGTGGGAGTGATGTTCTATGACCCGCCGAAGAAGGAGCAAGACGCTTGGTGTTCTTTGCTTCAAGCTTCTTTGTATTGTGCTCGGCTCATATGGTAATTCAACCATATCATTGAACTCCACAAACTTGGTGGCGAAAAGCTTGTCTTGCAATTATTCTAAGAACCCTTCATAAAAGTGCCCTCGCTTCTTTGCATCAGTGGATACTTGCTCGTGAGCATATTGATAGAAAGTATCGAAGGAATGCACAAAGGTCATCACATCACGATTGCCTTGAGTGAGGCTAAGGATTCCCTCTTATTGATTTCCATAATACCCTTAGGAATGTGAAATCAAATGGGGTGATTCATGGGCTTGTGCCACACCTAGTGCATGGAGGTGGAGTAAGTCATCTGCAAAAGGCATAGAGCGCCATCCGAATATCCTCCCAAGTGAAGCGGTGATTACCGGGGTGTGTGGCAAGCACACTTTGCCACCAAGCCCTAGCAGGCAGCAGCATCTTGAAGTTAATGAGCAGCGAAGAGAACCTTGACATGCTCCCCACACCAGAGGACACCAAGCTTTTGCTCAATGGTATCGAACCAAAAATCCACGTCAAGGCTTTCATTGGTACCAAGAAAGATGGGTGGGTCGGTACGAAAGAAATTTCCATGGCCATGCGTCGGTGGCTCTTCCCTCCGACTTGGTTGCCCAATTTTGGTTGAGTTTCCCAAGGAGTTGAGTTTGTTGGGCAAGCACATCCACAAGGGTCAAATGCTATGGAGGGTCTGGTAGTTTCTCCCCACGCGAAGGTCCACCATGTTCACTTCCCGGACGTGTCCTCATCCTATCGCCAACCAAAAAGGGTTAGCGGCCGGAAGGGATAGATAAAAAATGATTATCCATAAATAAGGACAGCAAGAAGATATAGATTTAACACATGATCGATTGAGATTGGGAATACTCAAGAATAACACATGCATAGGTGCTTTTAGGATAAAAAGATCTATGGCCAGATTTAGAACAACAAGCATATTGTTTAGTTGGCATCAGCTTTTATCATTAAAACAGCAAACAAAACATCAATTTTTTTATCTAATAAGTAGCCAACATGTGTGCTAAACATTATAACATCTCCTCACATCATTCTAAGCATTATACTAGGCTCTAAACATAAATTTCAATAGCAAGAAACTAAAAAAGCATGGTATAACTTGCATAAATGAAGCATATTAACATGGATACATGAACAAAAATTAACCATCACTAAATTAATTAAGTTGCAGCCACCAAAGGTTCATTACAAAGCACATAGGGCATAGTTTAAGATAATGATCATCTCAACGCGACACATAACCAAGGATCAATGATACAACTTCTCAAGCTTCTTCCAACTCCAAAGTGCGCCCAAAAAACCCTCATATAAGAACTTGGGGTAGAGAACTTAACAAGAGAGGTTTGTGGCAAGAAACGCTCTGGGGCTCCCAAAAGGGTCTCGCGTGTGGGGGACACATGGGGAAATTAGCGCACATGCAACCCCATGGAGATAGGGTTAAGCATCGGCCTTGACTCCACCCATTTACCCACCACATGTGGAAAACGATACGAAGGTGGTGCTTCTTCATCTGCCGCGCCATGAGGTAATTCTTCAAGTATCATTCTTGGCACCTTTGTAGTTGTCACAAAGGGCTCCACCGCCACTTGGAAGCGAAAAAGACGCCTCCTAGTCTCCTCCAATTCCCACTTTATGCTTCGATATGCCCACTCATAGGCGGAGATTGTCTCTGCCATGCATCTCTCTAGAGGTGGGGCTCCCACTGGTATAGTGGCAAAGTGGCAAACCAGGTCTTCGATTGCCTTCATTGGAAGGTAGGTGAATGCTTCCAACCAAACCCCACGATGTTGTAAATGAAGCCGAGCTAGTGCTTCTTGGGCCACTTCTTGAATAGCCATCTCCGGTGATGTACCAATCGCCCTAAACTCATGAGGTATGCGCCCTATCACCTAGCTTGATTCAAGGTGGAGAATAGCAAAATAACTCTCCATCCCAACTCCGTAGCCCCAAGCATAAACCTCATATTCAAGCCTAAATTTGTAGTTCACTTTCTCCAAAGCCTCGTTGAGGAGCGCGGGGAACCCAACCGTGTCCGTGGCATGGGTCGCCATGATCAAGTTGAATCTAGAGGGCATCTATCCCAACAAAAGATAAGATAAGTTAAGAACATATTAATTAAACAAGTAAGTGAAGCAAGAGGAAGAACAAGCTCTAGGAAGAAAAAAGATAGAGCATAAAGTCGTAGTTCAAAATTTTAATAGCAATACTACATTAATGCAAATAGTCATATTTTTACTTCTTTTCCCACCCTGCTAAGAAAATTTTCAAGTTCACTCTATGAAATTGAGCTATGGTGGCACTTTTAAAGAACTACCCAATTTGCACTCGGTTTAAATGAACCGCCGGTCATCACAACAAGCAAAATTCGGTTAAAACGAAAGAAAAACTGATAGTCCTGATATGTGCACCACCACTTGCCCAAGATCAAGCACACACACCGTATAAAAGTTACACGTCACCACATGAACCATAGGGGGCAATTCTAGATATTACTAGAGTACATTTAAGATTCACTGGTTCATGACATAAAGGATTCAATTCTGAAATTTAATAAAAGACCTCCAAAATACAATTCTTGGGCCCTCAAATGACAACAAGGGCATCATGAAATTAGGTGGAAGTTTTCCAACAATGATCCCTCAAAAGAAGACACTAAAACACAACGGAATTAATGATAATGAATGGTGCTGATACCCAAGAACACCATTGATGCGAGCATTGGCCGCTCGAATTACTCGTCACCAAAATTGGGATCGACAAAGTAAAAGTGGCCAAACATCACTTTCTGTTGTCCTACAACTTCGGTAGCAATAGAACCATGATTACAAAAAGGTACTCGCAAGACTTCCGCAATACATAAACAAGGACCATGCATATGGATGTAGCAACGAACGAGGCCTTAAGTTAAAAACTCGACCATGGGAGGAGACTCCACCCGGGCTTTGTTCTAAGAAGGTGTCGTGCTTCGAACCCGGGTCGGGACAGAAGTTTCAACGACTTCTGGAGTTCAACGCTCTAACCGGTCCATCGCGAAAAGCTAGGCGAGGCCTTAAGTTTAAATAGGTTTTGCAAAAGCCTAAGTCATTGTAGCCTTAAATTATGACCATTAGCAAGTGAAATAACACCTTATGGACAGCTATCAAGTTTTATTAATCTTGCCCGTACCCACCTCAATTTTTTGTATTTAACATGTACAACATCATATAAACATACAACATGAACATGTGAACATATAACATAACTATTTGATTAACGAAGAATACATGAGACTTGAGCTTCCTCATAACTGAGAGCGCGGCAATTCGAATTGATTATTAACCTTGCAAGGTTGTACTCATTTTATCCACGCAACATCAGAATCATGCGCCTTGCCCACCCGGCCAAAGGTGAACAAGGGGAATACTCATGACAACCTTTCTCAAAGAGCCCCGAACTTTTGATAACATGTCTAGTTTACGCGGAGGCCACCTAGGTCCACCGGGGACACCCATAGGTTTCTCTACAAAGTCTATAGACCATACATCTAGGACCGTCATCCAAATCAACAAGGCCATTAAGGTAGTGAGCTCATCCTTCCCATTATTGGATATGTCGTAGCATGAAAATGTGTTCAAGCCAACATTATCAACAGATGGCCCTTATACGACTCAAGCGGTCTATGTCACCGAGACTCTTTTCTTATGACCCTACACCCGTCCAAGTCTCGTATCCAATTTTAACATCAAGATTCATTATCCAACATTATGAAAAGGATCCCGACCTAGCATCAATGTTGATTATCCTATGAACTCTCTTCCCTTACCCAAAATATCCTCATTCTAACTCTAAGCATGGCTAAACATTTATCAAATTAAATTAACATTAACCCAAGCTACTAGAACGACAAGGTATGGTAAATCAAAACAAGGAAAGTAAATGCATCAAAATCAAAGGTTATGCCCAAAACGATACATATATAAATAACCCGCATGCATCATGTTTCGTAACATAATAACCAATTAATTTATTGTAAAAGACGGGTAGAAATAATATGATTAGCGGCTTGCCTTGGGTCTCTTCATGTGCAACAACCACGTCCACACCAGGCTCAATGGCTTTGCTCTCCGGCGCGTCACTCTCTTTAATAAATGAATGAATGCTTGCATTAGAGATGATGCCATGAATTAGAAGCTCATGAAAATGCATGAAATAAAATAGCACATCAAGAACAAGGCAAAATTATATTTTAACCAGCTAAGCATTAAAAGGAATTATTTAAAGGCACTCCTAACTAGCAAGCATGACATTCCAACATAGAGCAAAAGGCACAAGGTAAAATTATACTGACAGGAGATGGTAAACAAAATTCATAGATTTTGATTTACATCAAAAACTATTTTCATTAATTAACAATAAATCGTTTCTCAAAAAATAATTAACAATAAATCATCCAATTTAAACCTTCCTAAAGCACATAAATCATAAAAGGAATGAACACATCTAGGAAAAATGCCACGTCATTGTTCCCTGCTCCTAAACAGATAAACAGGAGTAACAGAGGTGGATTCACTATTGTACCAATTTTCTGCTATTTATAACAACTGCACACTATAGAAAACATGCACAACTAACATGCTCAAGCTACAGATCTGTAAAGCACACATGACAAGGGATCTAATAAAGTTGGATTCATGAATGTTGGAGTAAGAAACAGTTTAATATGCATTATTCATTACTCGCACAAAAAAAATACATAACTGAAAATATATCATAGAGCATCACAATAGGAACCCAACAAAACAAAGTTAATCATTTTTGGAAACCTAGAGATTGTTTTACGATTTTTGCAAGATTCAGACATTAAACAAGTCCATTTCTCACAAAAATCCGAACCCAAAGCTATCCCCATGGGCCATGGGCGCGGGGCCGGGTCAAGGCCTCCCGGTCGGCCTTGACTGCACCCAAGGCGCGCACACGCGTGCGTGGCATGACGCGGATAGGCTCACCAGCGAGCGGAGGTCGCGGAGGGGGAGCTTGACAGGCGGCGGCGGAAGAAGACGGTGGCGAGCTGCGGCGACCCTACATGCAAAAGGAGAGAGAGAGAGAGAGAGAATTCAGGGCAGACGGAGCTTCGAGAGACGTGGGAACATTCACAGGCGCACGAAGGAGCGGCGGCGCATACCATCGAGGGAGATCGATGGCGGCGGACCACAGGGCGCCTGCAACGGAGGGAGGGGAATAGAGTATGGGCAGCTAGGGTTTGGGGAGCCCTGCGGCTAGGGTTTAAAAAGAGGGGGAATAGGAGAGGAGCCAGCCAAGGATGCATGATGCCTACGTCGGCGACGTGCTGGGACACGTGATACCTGCGTCGGCGACGTGGCGGGCAAGTGGCGCCCAACCCCCGAGCGAGGAGGTGATGCGGATGGGGAGCAGGGGTGCAGACAAGTAGGCCTGTCTGCGGGTTTCGTTTTTTTTAACGGTTGTTACAGAGACCAACACACCATAAGGTCGCCAGCGCCACGCCACATCATACAAGGAAGCCCCAGGCTGCCCAATTCATCATTAATGTGCAATCTCATGAAACCGAGATATCAATCCTGGTTGCTGGATGACGTGCCACTCTTCGTACTGACTGCTCTTCAAATCCAAGCTGCCTCCAAAGGAGCTCAGATGTCAGATCAGTTTCTCCAACATTGCAACGGAAAGCTGCATCTTCTACAGCATAGATTCCTCATATGTTTGACCTGCAAGTTATCAGCTATCCAAGATTAGATAGTGCCTCCACTATATCTACTTGATGCATTTGCAATGCTCCGGCTTTGTGGTTCTTATTGCTAAGCCAAATATTGCCAGTCGCCAATTTTCACAATTTTAGCAAATAAAATATATTGATATTAAGACAGAAAATATGCGCAGAATTGACCCCTTTCCATTGCAGAAAGTACATAGCTCAGGGTTAATATTTTCTTTATAAAGTTCCCCTTTTTTCATAAGTTTGTGAAGTCCCAAAAACCATAAAAGGATCACAACTCTAGACAGAATATGAAGCTTCCAAATAGAAAGCATAGATATGGCTTAGACACATTAAAAATATAAGGCCCTGTTTGGCAGAGCTCCCAGAGCTGATTCTCCTGTGAATCCAGGAGGAGCTCTGCCAAACAGTTTTTCAGAAAAAATGATTCTCTGCTGATTCTGTGAAATGATTCTCTGAAATAAACTAAGGGGCTGGGAGCTGAAAAAATAGCTTCTCCTGATTCTGTGAAGTGATTTTCAATCCTGATTTAGAGAGTTTATTATAGAGAATCAAAGAGAATCACTTTCAGCCACAGAATCACTTCTCTCAGAGGATCAGCTCCCATAGAGAATCAGAATCAGGTAGAGCTCTACCAAACATGCCCTAAGAATAGTAGTACCGAGAGAGAATCAAAGAGAATCACTTTCGGTCACAGAATCACTTCTCTCAGAGAATCTCTCAGAGAATCAGCTCACATAGAGAATCAGAATCAAGCAGAGCTCAACCAAAGAGGCCCTAACAATAGCAGTACCGAGAGGAATACAAACCATTGGGAATTATCCTCATCAACCTAAGTAACAATCATTTTTTGCTATTAGTCTAAACAATTATTCTGTTGCTTTGGTTGATGCCGGTGATTCCCTTATTTGGCATTGTGAAAGTAACAGAATTAGCAAGCTCTACTAATTCAAACCATTCTTAGTAAGCCCCCTAGACAAACATGCGTATAATTTAATCATAACCTAAAACATCGGCTACAGTGGCACATTTTTCAATTAAACAAAACATAGATATCACAAAAGACAGCTGGAGGAGAATTTCCTAGCAGTCTCCCCAAAAATGTTGCTTTCTAGCAACCTCCATTGAGACAAAATTTGATGACTTAGGAGACGAACAGACACATTTCTTTTCTTTTTCCATCAAATTGGCAGAACTACACGTCAGGAAAAGGTTTTGTTACAACACCCACGCACGCCTTGCTTTCAAAACAATACATTCGTGCCACACTGACCTAAAGACCACCTTTCTAAAAAAAAGCAGATGCACGATCAGATTTACAATAGAAAATATTGAACTTTGAGTGGTCAGCTTCCTTGCTATGCCTTCTTTTTGAGGGAATTTTTCAAGGGAAACGGCGGGGGAGGCCACTACCTATTATATATATATACAAGGTGTTTTACCGCTTCCCTTGTTATACATAAGAAGCAAAATAAGGTGGTGTTTGGATCCAGATGTTAAAGTTTAGCACTTTAAATAAGTAATAATTAGATATATTAAACATAAAGTAATTATAAAACTAATTACATAAGTCATGTCTATTTCGCGAGACGAATCTAACAAGCCTAATTTCGCTATAATTAATACATAATTATTATATGTTTACTGTAGCATTACATTGTCTTAATCATGATGTAATTAAGCTTAATAGATTCGTCTCGTAAATTACTCCTTGTTTATGTAATGAGTTTTTAAATTAATCTATATTTAATACTCTTAATTAACATATTTATATCCGATGTGACGGCACTAGCGTGAGAAACAAACGGGCAGGTAATACCTAGCAAAGTGCTCGAGAGTTATGGTTGTGGACTCTGAATTAGACAACTAGAAGTGGAAGGTAAAATACAAGGCATTCATTGCACGTACTTTTTTTACCAACAAGTCACCCTAATTTGCCGTCATCATCAATGTACCTCTTCTAACCAACATACCAAATGAGACAAGTTGAAATATCTTGTATTAGGCAGGCCAAGAGCCCTCATTTGTTTTCCCCAAACATGAGGCACTAATTAGCTACCATTCAAATCATAACCAACTACATCTAAGGCATATTTAAGAAACTTAAAAAAGAAAGGGTGTAAATTGCATCACTCTGGTTGTAGAATTGTCAAGATAATCCAAAACATGAGTATAGTTCAAAACTTAAATAATACATTAACACATTGACATTATTGCTTATAGTTTTCCATGGGAACACTTGAAAGTTAAACAATTTGCTCTGTTACCCAGCTATCTTCAAGTTTTACCATGGCTAAAGATTTCATGACATATGGCATAGTATCAAAGCATCTAGTGCTGCTAAAATGATTTTGTCGAGTTATCCAAAAGACTGAGAGAAATCGTACAAATCATTTTATTGTGTACAAGTTATGTATAAGGAGTCACCAGCATTAGGTCAACAGAATTGAGGCAACAAGGATGTATTCAGGGCAGATATGTCATAAATGATACATATGAAGTAACTGCTCCAATAGCCGGAGACCTTGGGCCTCTATAACATGTCAAAAAGACCATAAGTCCATAACTCAGTTCTCCCAGAGCCGCAGCTATAACATCTATACAATATGGACAATCAATATACGAATGAAGGATACAACCATATTACACAGTTCCAAATCACATTAGGCAGCTGGTACAATATGCAAGACAATAATAAAATATTCACAACTACATAGAATGCACATTATATGATCGGTGATTAATAAGCAGCTAGAGTTCTACCTTCCCAATAGCATTGAAAACTCCAAAAAAATCAGCTAAGTACTCTGACGAATTGGTAATACCGTATAATTCATTAATGTCAAGCATATACAATATTTACCATGATCATGTGATCTAGGGAATGCTTACTTTTAAGACTTGAGGCAACACGATTTGACAATCTGTCCATCAGTTGAAAGAGCACTGTTTTTATATCAACAATTGGCTGGAAAAAATATTTTGAAGATATAATAAAAAAACATGTAAATTCTTAAAGTGAATCCAGCATCACAATATTTAGAATTTGGACCTCATTGAATCTATTTATTGATTTATTCTACAAATTATGACACTAACTGAACATGCAACTCATAATATGCCAGATATTCTACTAGCAAATAGACTGCAAGTTGTATTCTCATCATCTTTCATGATAAATGCATGATAAAAGGAAAAGGAAAAAAAAGGTACATTTTGCAACAAACCTGATGCTGCATCTGGCCTCAGAATTCAGTAATTTCTATAAAATTCTGCCGAACAAATTCGAATCCATCATTAATGCTTTCAGCATCCCTGCATGATTAAAATTACAAAGCATGTATGGATATAACAAGAGTCCCAACATGTACGGATATAACAAGAGTCCCAACACCCAGCTAAATGAAGTAGAATAAGTATAAATAATTTCCCCATTAATACTGATCCATATTCAAGCGGGACCACTGACCACTGGGGACAGTTAGGAGTTGGGATATACAAATGTGCACTCAGATATGGTCGGAAAAACTCTTTTGCAGATTAATGACAGAAAAAGTGATGACAAAGTCATAGCAATAAATGAAAAGGAAGTTGTAGAACTGAGATGAGTAAAAAGCTATATGAAGCCTGAAGACTGAAGAGTACATAACGGGCAACAAAAATATATTAGTTCCAGTGCATCCTATGGGGAAAAAAGTAATATACAATTTGTTAAAAATAAAAATTGTAATAATAATCGAACATCATATTTACACCACATTGTTCAGATTTAATGGTACATCTATCATAGCTGTTGAAGTAATGTATGACATACAAATATATCCTGTGACGTTCACAAAAATGGAAGTATCATATAATCATGGCAACATCCCTAGTTCGGATCATACAAGACCCAGGCCACCTGACTAATCTGTCTCAAGTTTCATTCATAGGTTACACGCGATGACATGAACAGTCAAAAGAGGAAGGTACAAGAGATCAACAACCTGCCAGGACTTGGCAAATCAGTCTCAACAATCTACATCCCTGAGCTGAAGGTTGTAATCATGACAAATGTTGATAAATTAGTAGTTTTTCATTAATGATGTTTATACCAAAAGTATTGTATGACAAAGCATATGATAGCTGCTCTTGAACCAACTATGCAACTGCAGAGCCATAAAAGCAATGTCCAGCTCTTCAGCCAACAACACAATAAATTCAAAAGGTCCATTACGAACTCTATTAGCCTCGATCATTACTTCATTAGAGTGATAATGTACAGGACTGTAGCTGAGCAATATTGTGCTATCTTATCATCCAGGGATGTGAACTCACACATTACCTCACTACTACTCTGTTCATGCAGTTGCAAGTATAGTCCAAAGTACAAAAATACAGTAATTTACTCCGACACTAGCATATTTATGAAGCAAGAAACAAAATGCTGGCCAATAACAAAAAGGAGCTGTAAAGAATACTGAAGAAAAATTTACTTTGTTATTTCAAGATCGGGTGCATTTTGTACGGCGTTCATGAAAAGCCACACTGAAAAGAATATATTGTGAACTCCTAAACTATATGAATCAACTAAGCTGAACAGTTGTAAGAAGCCTTGTGAGTTTACTGAGGGTTTCTCGAGCAGAAACAGTGTCAGGATGGTGCTCGCCACAGATAGAAGTGCGGATAAATATTGCCTTCCTTATCAGGTCATCTCCAATGTCATACTGTCCACCTCGGAGCATCAGCTTGGCCCTTGTTTCCAATACAGAAGCTTTCATAAGAGCCAGCTCCTGCCAAAGATAAGTGTACTGGGCTTCTGACTGAGCTTGCCTAAAGCAGGAGAATGATGTTTCTCTCCATTTGCCAGCATGAGCAAGCATGGACTCAGCTGCTCTCTCTAACGCATCAGTGCACAGGCGCAGCAGCTCCAGTGCTGCGTTACAACGGGAGTATGTTATAAATGTATGTATAGCGAGTGGCAGGACAATCTGTTTCACAAAGAACATCAGTTCAGATGGCCTCAGTTCTACCAGCAGATGATCAGAACCAAATCCAAAAACCATGAAGCAGGAAGCCCACAGGTGCTCAGAAGAATGTTTGATTGAGCCTTGGAGGTACACTGATTGGACCACAGCCTGAGCCACTCGCGTGCCTCCTCGCTGTCGAGCATATAGCCTGATCAGATCATGAAACTGTACATGTTCAGGCTTTGCACTGCATCTGGCCATTCCAAACCTCATTAACATTGCAGCTGCTTCAGCTTCAGATCTCTTCATCCTAGAAGTTGCAAGGCCACAAGTTAGTGTTCGCCACCACTTCCTCCACCTTGGACCCCTCCGGTGCTTCTTTGGAACTTTATGTGCAGCCAGAGCCAACATGTGAACTGGAACTGCAGAGGGTGCAAACCAACCACACACTTGAACCATCCGAGTTGCCAGACTCCTGGGACCATCTGCATGGTCAAATATCGATAAGCACACATCCAGCAGTCGGACAAGAATTTCATGATTTTTCAAGCTGAGAACTTCTCTCTCATTCCATGAGAAATTTCTTATGAGTGGTGTCCGATTCAATGTGTCAAGTAGCCTAGTTGGAGTGATTGGGAGCTCTGAGAGTATAGCTCCAACAATACTTAGGCCCAGAGGGAGTCTTCCAAGCTTTTCCTCAATGACTTTGAGAGCATCAATTTCCACCAGTGGGTAATCCTTGATACCTCCCTTCATTAAAGTCATTGCCTCAGCACCTGATAAATAAGAAAGCTTCATTGGCTCCAAGTTCATCATGCGTGGAAGACGTGTTGTTATGATGAAGTGAGTCTCCCCACCAAAGTGTGGCAGAAGGTCCATTATGACTCGCTTATCCCACCAGTCCTTCTCACTTTCCAAATTATCAATTATGACTAAAAATGGTATGTCCCGCATCAATTCTTGCCGGATTTTGGCAATGGCTTCCTCTTCCTGCTCTTCAAAGCATCGGTCAGTTCCCCTTTCATGCAAGTGACTATCCACGCTCAAATCTACTTCTAGAAATGTTCGCAGAGCCAAATAGTTCTGTCGAATATATCTGTTTTCCCCTCTGACCCATAAGACCATCTTATATCTCTGGAAGAATCTATAGGCATACTCCAAAACCAACTCTGTCTTGCCAATTCCAGGATCCCCTGATATGCAAGCAATACCCTTTCCATAAAGTATCTTCCTAGATCTTTTCTTCCTCCCATACCTTACACCATGCTTCACTCTCAATGGCCGCCCATGTCGCGATGGACTACCCAATCTCTGCATCTCAATGTCTTTCTCAGTCTCCTTCCACAAAACTGGCTCCTTACCCTTGCTATCATCGGTATTTACATGCTCATGATTGTTAGCAGACCGCCTAACCACAAGGCCTTTTCTTCTTTGCTTTGTCTTGAGCTCAAAATATTCTGTTTCCCCATCTCCAGTGACATCACCAAACAAAATGAGCTCCAATTCCGAGAGCTCTTTTTTCCTTCCAACAAAATCATCATTACGGGGGAAAGGAAATTCCTCCTTCTCCATCCTTCCTTTCCATCTGTTCACCCTATCAACCACACTTCTCCGTCCTAATTTTGTGGACAACAGAATAAGTGCTTGCAGTATGCAATCTCTCCAGTTGCCATCATTCGCTTCTAATTGCACATCTACCACCCGAGAAAGAGCATCAACTGATTCCATCCACTCATGTTCCATCCCACCATACAACATCCATAGCTCACCACCATGTTTCTCCCACAGCTCTCCTCTCTTCTCGATGATATCCCTGGCAAGGCAATCAGCTGCATCCAAGTCAAAAAATATAGGGATGAGATTTTTCTTGCCAAAGAAGTTCCTGAGCTCCTCAATGGTATAAGGGTTGCCAAATGACTTCTTTGTGAGAATGACAACTCCATATGTGGAAGCATTCATTATCCTCTCAACTGCATCATGGCTGTGAGAATTCCGGCATCTAGACCTGTCAGAAACAAAGCAGCTGATTCCATGGATCTCTAGTTCTGCGCGAAGCCAGTTTGTGAACCTCAGCAGCGAAGCCTTGCGGCCATGAAATCCAATGTACACATCATAACTCCGAAGCCTACTGACAGAGGCAGCTGATGTCGTCGGTTGGGATGATGAAGATTTCCGATATACTCCCCCGAGCCTCTTCTGCTTCTCCTTCCGGGCCGAACAACCACCATTGCTGGTCGCTGATGAACTACCTTGACACGGGCCATTGAAAGTGGAAACGAAGCTGGGATTGTTGTAGACAATCGCTGGAGTACCAAAGTTGCTTGACGTGCAAAGGCTAATAGGAGGAGACGCATCTGATGGCAAGATCCCAACGTTGGCTGACGGCAGCTGCTGCGGCTGTAAGGAGTCACCAGATAGTATGTCACTGATTTTCAGTGCAATGCCATTCGCGGAGCACTTGTTTTCAGGACCAGCATGCTCTGGGACACGAGCAGACAGCGAGCGTGGCGTGAAGAAGGGGGACTGGTTTGCCGAAACAAATGCCGAGGACGAGGAAGAGAGGTTCCTTGATGCTGCCGAGACCAATGCCTCGGCATCAGAGGTTTCATGTTGAAGCTTCATGAAACCATTTTCAGCACTACCCAGCCCTCAGACTAGTTTGGAGTTGAGGCCATCCCGGTAGCAGTGGTTACCTGCAGAAATCAAAGATATGATCCCCTTAGTCATCTGAACGAACAGGATAAACCGATAATACATTTGAGCTGGCGCTTTAAGAGAACAATACTAGTGATCAACACGATGCGTAAGCAGTACGGCAGAAACGCCAAGCATTTGAGTGATCTTTGCCATGAAGAAACAGACAAATAAGTACTAGCAGAGAAAAGGGCTTTATTTCGAGGCCAAAAGACAAGGTACTAGCTCATAACTACTGACTCAAAACAGGCTGCGAGCTTAGCGGCGCATTGAATCGGCGATGCAGAGAAAGCAGCCAATCATGGATCAATCAGCAGTACTAGTACGTAATAGCTGACCAAGTGCTGCGAGACAAAAAAAACACTCCACCAAAAAAATCGAGGGGAAAAAATGTAAAAGGCTGCGATGCTATGAGCTGCGCGGCTTCGCTGTGACGGCAATCAATGTGCGACGCGGGCGGAAGAACAGCGGCATCATTCGGTTAGGTAAGCACGGGATGGGGGTTGGTAATTGAGTGATGATGCTGCCAAGGTACAACCACCACGAACCTGCGGCGGCGGGCTCGGCGCGCGGCCGTGCCTTCATTGGGCGGCGAGGAGGAAGTCCGGCGGCGCCAACTCGCGGCTTCGATCCTGCGGCGGCGCTGAGGAAGAGTAGGGAGCACCTAATCGAATCGAGGGATGGGTTCGGATTAGCAGGAGCAGCAAACAAACAGGAGTGAGAGAGAGTGAGTAAGATTCGGATCTGGCTGGGAAGCGTACCAACCGAATCTCGGAGCGGGACGACTCGCCGGCGACACGAGTCCCCGCCTCCGCGCGGATCTCGGCTGGACTCCGCTTCCGCTCCGCTGGACGGGGGTGGCGGCCGCCGCTTTTGCGGGTGGCGGGGCGCGAGGATCCAGCGGGGAGCACGAGGGAGAGGGAGGGAGCGCGCGGAAAGGCGAGGCGAGGCGAGACGAGACGAGGGGGGAGGGAAGCGAAAGGGGTGGGGATTAGTGTGGATGCAGCGCAATTAATCGCCGAGGGAGAGGTAGATTAGGATTAGATTAGAGTAGAGTGGTGCGTGCCATGCCATGCCATGCCAAGCCGCGTTCGCTGCTGCGTTGCGTTCCCATGTGTGGGTGAGCGCGGCTGTTTAATCCAACGGCAACGAGTGCCAGGCCGGATGGCGCGCGGTGCCCAGCCGGCAGCGGCATGGGTGGGGGCGGAGGAGGCGACTGGAGTCACCGGGTTGCAGCGGGTGGGGCAGGGTCGAGCTCGAGCCTGACCCGACGACACCCGACAGCGGAGGCAGGCGGAAGCTGACCCAGGCCCAACTCCCTGCGATCCAGCCCGAATGCCCGATCGACTGACGAGTTACGTGTGAACAAACCGGGAGGGGACGCGCCGCAACCAAACCAGTACATGGCCCAGCAGAGTCGGTTCTCGTTCTGGGCTTTGTTTCGTTTAGGCCTTGTTTATACGGAGAAAGGGGGTTTGGGTCCCTTCGTAATCATTGCGCTACTGTAGCATTTCGTTGTACGTGTGAAAAATTATTCAAAATTTGATTAATTAGGCTCAAAATGTTTGTCTCGCAGAGTACAACAAAACTGTGCAGTTAGTCTTTGATTTCATCCACATTTAATATTTCATGCATGACCGACATTTTGATGTGATTGAAATCTTCTTTTTGCATAGTGAACTTTCGGGTTTCTTTTTAGGAACTAAACAAGGGCTTAGATCCCCGGAAGGTAAAGTCTAGACTTTGTTATAAATGCGACACTATAGCATTTCATTTGTATTTATGAATAATCGTTTAAACATTGATTAAGTAGGCTCAAAATGTTCGTCTCGCAAAGTACAACAAAACTATGCAATTAGTTTTTGATTTTATCTACATTTAATACTAAATGCATGTGTCGATATTTTGATGCCATGAAAATCTTTTTTTTGCATAGTAGAATTTAAGGGTGAAATTTAAAAACTAAACAAGTCGCTGCATAAATAATGTCATCTCGCGTCAGAATGGCAGGATATAGTTCTGACAGAATGATGCATTTTTCTCGTTCTTGAGCTAGCCCAATGCTTGTGGATCATCAGTCTATTCTATTGTGCTCTTTATATAACAAAATATAACCAAAAAGATATAAAACAACAGGATGGTAATGGATCATCCATTTCTTCAAAACCAAACAACCTATCATATTTTAGAAAAAAAATTAGGTCTGTGCTATTGCATCAAGTACCGTTTCGACTGAGCTCTCTCCCAATGTTCCTCTCCATAGTACTTGTTGACATCCTCACCACAGCTAACTGCCTCAGCTAGTCAGCTCCATCAACTTTCTTATATCGCTGGCATCCCCATTTTTCTAAAACACCACTTATTAGTCGTATGGTCAGAGGCAAGTCATGATTCTTTTTTTTTATTCTAGGTTATATATCTGCACATTTTCCTTGCGTAGCGTTCTTTTCTTTTATGTTTAGAGTTTGTACTCCCTTCTCTCTCACTCTAAAAGAACGTACAAGGCCAGGATCAAGGCCTACGTGACGAGGACATAACACCCATACATATCTCCATGAGGGGTGTATGGGGTAGAGAAGAAGGAGACCAATAATGTTTTCTAAGTCAAGAAGAAGGCACAAGGCTAATCCGATTCGAGTCCTCAAAGTGGAGGCCCAAAGAAACTCAAGTTCGAGTTCGCCTCGGAGTATAGAAGCAGCCCGCACTAAATTCGTCGCCCAGGTCGCAAACGGGCTCGGTTTTTGACGTTCTACATATGCTTGGAAAGGTAAGTAGATAAGCTTTCTAATGGAACCAGTCCCACCTCAAAATTCCTTCTGAGTCATCGGGAATCGTCGAAACAAGTGGACGTCCAGAATCTACCAGGGTGCTGCGCCGCCATCTTTTGGGCCGTTGGCCCGTGTATCGTGTTGGGGTCCATTATGGACATGGTTAGGGGCTTATGCACGCCCCAACCCTAATATAATCAGTAGTCGCCGCCACATTAGGTTTGGGTTTTGCTTAGATTAATATGTCGACAATAGTTTTGTCGTCATCGGTTTGTAGAACCCCAACTATCGTGCTTAATCATACATCTGCATTTTGTCACTTCCTGTTGAGTGATGCGTTCTTTTTGAGTTCTTGCTTGTGTTCTTCATTTCGCAGGCAGGGATAAACCTTCTTGGTGAGGTCAATCGGGTTGTGACACGGTTGATAACCAGAGGAGTCATGGTGCTAAGATTGCAAGATTCGAGTTTGCTGACTTGAAGCCGGATCGGTGTGTCGTGCTCCGTCCAAAATGAGTTATCCATCGCCTGACGGAAGATCGGGAACCCTAGTCCCCGTCACTACGCCAGTTCATGCCCACAGAATGCAATGTATGAACCTTATTGATTAAGTGTGGTAAACAATTTCGCCATATCTTAGGCGTCGGTACCTATCCATAAATGCTTTCTATCCTACTACTAACCACTTGAATGGTCGATGTTGTGTAAACAAAGCAACTTTCTCCTTAGCTTTCTAGTTCAATTATAGTCCTTGAACTAGCTATAATTGAATTGTAGTACAATTATAGTTCTTTTTATGAGAAAGGTAAGAGACATGATTTTTGAGCTACGTGATTATCGGTATGATCCTACGTGAACTGATTATCCCTTGAATTCCAAATACAAACTTTCATTTGTGTAGTTTTCAAACTTCCTTTCTTTCCAAATAGTACTTGCACTAGCCATTTTGATTACCGACATAATTTTCTACTACGGCCCTGTTTGGATCCACCAGCTAAAGTGGATCCAAACGGGAGCAGCTAAAACTCAGCTAAACTTTAGTTGCATGTCAAAAGGTACACGATTCCTTTAGCTGGTTGAGCCTAGCTAAACGCAGCTAAATGAGTTTAAAGACCAAAATACCCCACATGTTTATGAAAATTTTCCACCATCGCATGATTCTGTCCATAATTAATGAAGGTTAGGATAGTCCAATTAATTCAATTAGCAGATGGATCCAAACACCGCCGGCTAAAGTTTAGATAGGTACTCTTTAGCTAGCTAAAATAAACCACTACAAATTAGCTGGCTAAACTTTAGTTGGGGTGGATCCAAACAGGACCTACATCCATTTTGCAAAATTCACGCTATGGCATCTTGCCAAGAGATTGTTCCGTATTCTATAGTTACTTTCCCCCTGAGGAGTAGTAGTGAAGGGTAATTATTTCTTCATACCATATCATATCTTTTTTTATTAGAGTTAGAGTACGAGTCGGAGTGGATAATGTGGCTTTTTGGGTGCAGGATGGGTGCCAAATATCTACTCTGTTTGAATGGATACACGTTAAACAATGTAGGGATGGGCACAATGAGAATGCTTGCTGAAAGATGTGTAAACAAGAGCACACACTATTCTTTTTTCTATTAATTGGTGGAAACTTATCTATCTGGTATCATACAATTAAGTGAAATATAATCAATATATACTTCATCATATCATCTACATTTTAATACTTTGGATGCACACCGCTAATCCTATATCTTATCCTTCTTTGTTTTTCTCCGAGCTGGAGTCAAACATAAATGCTTCAGCCATATTGTCGGGCTAACATTTAGTCGATCATAAAGTATGTACTACATTAGTTCACTTTAGATTTGTCTTAAGTCGTTAAAATACTTGTCGGGGACAAACCCAGGGGTCCCCTAACCATCGGGGTAATCACCCTGTAAGAACATAAAAACACACTAACCGCAAAAGAACCGCGTCATCACCCAAACTCCGCCTGGCTCGAGGGTCGCGAGCCCCCTCGAGCAGTCAAGACAACTCCGCCTCGCTCGAGGGTCGCGAGCCCCCTCGAGCAGGCGAAACAAGCTCCGCCTCGCTCGGGGGTAGCGAACCCCCTCGAGCGGACAAAGCAGCCTCCGCCCGATACACTTCGGCGCACCGCCCGACGAAGGACATTAATGCCCGCCCCATCAGCCAAGCGCCGAAGTCAAAAGGCAATCTTCCCCCATACCGCGCCAGACATCAACAGTACCCACTGTTCCACCTGCTCCGGTCGCCATCCGCCCTCACCGCCACTGTGAAAGCGCACGCGGCGGTACAGAGCACTGTGCGGACTCTCAGGGGTCAATCCGCGCCTCTGTTCCCCCAACTCCCGGTCAGGTGATGGCAAGCGACAGGTCGAGTCCGCCAACTCTCGGCCATCCCCTGGCGAACGAAGCACGCCGCGCACTGTGGCCGACGACGACGACCAACCCGGGTCCTGTGCTACCGACTCTCGTCCTTCCTCCACCTGCCCCACCCTCGAGGTCAATCAGCGATGGGCAGCTGGACATGGACTATGACAGCAGTACCCCTCGAAACCGCTACAGACCAAGCACAGGGACGGCCACGACGCCCGCAGAAGACAGCACTCGACATGAGCCCTCCGCCAGGGTCAAGGACGGTGGCAGGCCCGACGCCATGCTCTCCAGTACACCCCCCTGTGGCACACCTCACGCATGTACTTGTAAACGCCTCCCCCTCCTTTCTTTCCTTGGTCTATAAAAGGGAGATCAGGACACACGGGACGGACAGGCGACTACATCCCAACACTCGCTCTCAGGGACTTGGAGAAAGCTCCTCTCCTGCCTCGCTTGTAGCCCCCCTCTGCAAGCACTCCGGTGCAAGATAGTACAGCGCCCTTGAGCGCATTCTGCTGGACGTACGACCCCCACGGTCGGAACCAGGATAAACACCGTCTCATTGTACTAAGCCCTTGCATCAACCGTCAAGGGACGGGACGCAGCGCATTCTGTTTAGGCGCCGGGGACTGACCGACCAATCCCGGCACCGACAGTGGCGCGCCGGGTAGGGGCGCGCTGTGGTCGATCACACCCGACAAGTTCCCTTGACGGCAAGTCGCGACGAGACCATGCCACCCCGATCCGCCACGGGGTCCCCCGGTCCTCTTCCGCGCGGATACCGAATCACGTTTGGAAGCCTGGAGTTCGAAGCGACCGGTGAGGGCCTCCTCATGCGGCTCGCCTCCAGGCCACCCAGCGCGACGCCCGACACCCCGACATCGCCGACGACAGTCCAGCTCAGGCGACGGCGGAGACTTCGCGAGCTTCAGATTTATACGGAGCAGCGCGTCGCTCCGCGCGTCGTCCTCCCCGATTGGGACGCCCACTTGCTGCTTCAGCCCACGGCCGCATTGCAGGGGGGCGGACTCCCACCGGCGGTTCCCGCGGAGGGAACGCACCGGGAAAATGTGGCCAGGCTAGCACGCCTCCCGTTCGGGATGAGCAACGCGGCAGCAAGCCACTCCACGGCGATCAGCACCATCCTGGGCGCGCGTGGAAACTCTCCAAGACCTCGGCGGGCCCCAATCCGTGACCTTGGCGCTTCCTCGCCCGGTGGGCTCCACTCCGAGTCAGCGGACGAAGAAGACGTGCGCGGCCAGGAACACCCGGACCTGGATTACACCGAGTTGTGCCACGCCGAAAGCCTCGTCGCTTTTCAGGCCGTTGCGGACTTCTGCCTCACCTGCTCCGACGACTCCAGCGACGGGGAATACGACCCCTCGCGGGAATGCTTCGTCCTCGACGGCGAAGTAGAGTCCGTGGGAGAGGACGAAGAGACGCACGACGGAGCCGGACGCGACGAACCGCAACCGGCACCCGCCGAGCCGGCGAACGAGGCCGCTCTCACACAAGCGCAGCTCGCGCAAGTACAAGAGCTGGAAGCCAAGCTCCAACAGGAGCGCCAGCAGGTACAAGAACTGCGCGCAGCCTTGGAAGCCCAACAACCCAGGCGGGGCGAACACGCCCGAGCCGCCGGGCGCATAGCTCAAGCGCGCATCCTGGGTGACGGTGACGACGCCGGCCCGCCCAGGCCGCCACGAGCCAGCCAAAAGCTCATCGCCGCGGCGACCCTGATTCGGGCCATGCCCGAACCGTCAACACCAGAGGCGCGCAGCATGCGGCGCCAGGTGCAGGCCCTTGTCGAAGAAGCGGCCGTTCAACAAGCGGAAAGCTCCGCCTCCCGCATGCGCCACCAGGACAGTCCGAAAGCCGGAAGCGGCAGGTGGGATAGGGAGCAATCCGTCCACACCCCGCCCAGGGGCGCGTGGACGCCTCACCGTCCAACGAACGACGGAAGGGCGCTCGTGGCCGGCGGCGGCGAAACAAGGAGGTCCGCGAAGGACCGACTTGTAGACACGCGGGGCGCCGTCGACGATGGCGACGCACGCAACATCCTGAACAGGAAGAGGCAGGACGCGGCGCCTCCCCGCAGCAGGCACCCCCGACGGGGAGGTCGCTATGACAGCGAGGAGGACAGAAGCCCGACGCCGGAACCCCCGGGGACCCCGGTGTTCAGCCGGAAGATCCGTTCGGCCGCCATCCCGCCACGTTTTCGCCAGCCAACCACCATCACCAAGTATTCGGGTGAAACGAAACCCGAGACGTGACTCAACGACTATCGCCTGGCCTGCCAGCTGGGCGGGGCCACCGACGATGCCATGATCATCCGCAACCTTCCGCTTCATCTCGCGGACTCGGCGCGGACATGGCTCGAACACCTACCCGCGAACCAAATCCACGACTGGGACGACCTGGTCAAGATGTTCGTGGGTAACTTCCAGGGCACATACGTACGCCCTGGAAACTCTTGGGACCTGCGCGGGTGCCGGCAGGCGACCGGCGAACCGCTGAGGGACTTCATCCGCCGTTTCTCCAAGCGCTGCACCGAGCTCCCGAGCGTAGGTGACTCCGAAATCATCCACGCCTTCCTCGAAGGCACGACCTGTCGAGAGCTGGTGCGCGAGCTGGGGCGAAACCATCCCACCAGTGTCAACGCCTTGTTCGACATCGCCACCAACTTTGCCTCTGGGGAGGAGGCTGTCGGGGCGATCTTCGACGGCAAGACCAAGGGGAAGCACGCGGAGGAGCTGCCCGCGGAGGGCAGCAAACCCAAGGCCAGGGCCAAAAAGCAGAAACGGGGCGGTAAAGGCAAGGGGCCTCGGCAGGCCGCGCAGCAGCAGCGGCAGGGCGAGGACTCTGACGACGCCCTCGTGGTCGAGCGGGGCCGCAAAGGCCCTCGGGGCCCCCCTCAGGGGGGAGGCCTGTTCGACGAGATGCTCAAGAAGCCGTGCCCGTACCACAAGGGCCCTGTCACCCACACCCTCGAACAGTGTGGGATGATCAAGGGCTACTTCAGGCGCACCTCCGCGAAGGAGGATGGCCCGAAGAAGGATACAGGCGATGGCGGCAACGACGAGTTCCCTCATGTGGAGAACGTCTTCTTCATCATAGGGGGGCCCGCGGCGAACGCAACGCCCCGTGAACAGAAGCGTGAACGCCGAGAGGTCTTCTCCGTTCACCCCGCGACGCCAGCTTACCTCGCCTGGTCAGAAGAGACCATCTCTTTCAGCCGCGAGGATCACCCAGATTACGTCCCAAACCCGGGGCGCTATCCGCTTGTCGTCGACCCCGTCATCGGCAACACTCGATTCTCCAAGGTGCTGATGGACGGGGGCAGCAGCCTCAACATCCTCTACGTCCACACCTTGGAGCTCATGGGCATCGGCACGAACCAGCTGAGGCCAAGCAAGGCGCCATTCCACGGCATCGCGCCGGGAAAACGGGTCCAACCCCTCGGGCAGATCGACTTGCCCGTCTGCTTCGGCACCCCTGACAACTTTCGGAGGGAGACCCTCACTTTTGAGGTAGTGGGGTTCCCGGGAGCGTACCACGCTATTCTCGGGCGACCGTGCTACGCCAAGTTCATGGCGGTCCCTAACTACGTCTACCTCAAGATGAAGATGCCAGGGCCAAAGGGCGTCATCACCGTGGGATCGTCGTACGAGCACGCCTACGCGTGCGACGTCGAGTGCGTCGAGGGCGCGGAAGCGCTCGCCTACAGCGAAACCCTGGTGGCGGATTTGGAGAAGATGGCGAACGAGGCCATCGACTCCACCAAAAGGCACACGGGCACCTTCGAGGCTGCGGAACACACCAAGGCGGTGCCCCTCGACCCCGCTGCCCCCGAGGGCAAGGCGTTGAGGGTCAGCACCACCCTCGACCCCAAATAGGAAGCAGTGCTCGTCGACTTTCTCCGCGCCAACGCCGACATCTTCGCGTGGAGACCCTCGGACATGCCGAGGATCCCGAGGGAGGTCGCCGAGCACAGCCTCGACATCAAGCCACCCTCCAAGCCGGTGGTACAGCGACTGCGGCGGTTCGACGAGGAAAAGCGCCGCGCCATCGGGGAGGAGGTGCAAAAGCTCCTGCAAGCTGGGTTCATCAAAGAGGTATTTCACCCAACCTGGCTTGCAAATCCTGTTCTAGTTAAAAAGAAAAATGGAAAATGGCGCATGTGCGTAGACTATACCGGTTTAAATAAAGCATGCCCTAAGGTTCCATTTCCTCTGCCTAGAATAGATCAAATAGTAGACTCCACCGCTGGGTGCGAATTGCTATGCTTTCTTGATGCTTATTCCGGTTATCATCAAATCAAGATGAAAGAGTCCGACCAGCTCGCGACTTCTTTCATCACCCCGTTTGGCATGTTTTGCTACGTCACTATGCCGTTCGGCCTCCGAAATGCTGGAGCTACATACCAGCGATGTATGCAACACGTTTTCGGAAGCCACATCGGGCGAACCGTTGAGGCATATGTTGACGATATCGTTGTTAAGACCAGAAAGGCGAACGATCTGGTTAACGATTTGCAAATCACGTTCGATTGCCTCCGGGCGAACGGGGTGAAGTTGAATCCGGAAAAATGCGTATTCGGGGTGCCGCGAGGCATGCTATTGGGCTTCATCGTCTCCCAGCGAGGCATCGAACCCAACCCCGAAAAAGTCTCGGCCCTAGAGCGAATGGGGCCGATTCGGGATCTGAAGGGGGTACAAAGGGTACTGGGCTGCCTGGCAGCCCTCAGCCGCTTCATCTCTCGACTGGGTGAAAAGGGCCTGCCTTTGTACCGACTCCTAAAAAAGCACGAACGCTTTTCGTGGACCCCTGAAGCCCAAAAAGCCCTCGACGGGCTAAAGGCATCGCTCGCACGCGCACCCATCCTCACGCCGCCGCGGAGCGGTGAGCCTCTCTACCTATACGTGGCTGCGACAACGCAAGTTGTCAGCGCCGTCATCATTGTAGAACGGCTAGAGGAGGGCCGCGCTCTGCCGGTCCAGAGACCGGTGTATTATGTCAGCGAAGTGCTGACCGAAACCAAGACGCGATACCCACAGATCCAGAAGCTGATCTACGCCGTAGTGCTCGCGCGTCGAAAGCTGCGACACTACTTCGAGGCCCACCCGGTCACCGTGGTCTCATCTTTCCCTTTGGGAGAGATAATCCGCAACCCGGACGTCTCGGGTAGAATAGCGAAATGGTCTATGGAACTCGTGGGGGAAACTCTCTCCTACGCACCGCGAAAGGCGATAAAATCGCAAGCCTTAGCGGATTTCGTCGCTGAGTGGACCGACGTCCAACTTCCGCCGCCACAGATCCAGGCCGAATGCTGGACCATGTACTTCGACGGGTCGGTGATGAAAACCGGGGCAGGCGCGGGCCTCCTCTTCGTCTCACCCCTCGGAGAACATATCCGGTACGTGGTTCGCTTGCACTTCCCAGCGTCGAACAACATGGCGGAGTACGAAGCCCTCCTCGCTGGGCTCCGCATCGCCGTTGACCTCGGCGTCAAACGCCTCGATGTCCGGGGAGATTCTCAGTTGGTCATCGACCAAGTGATGAAGAACGCAAGCTGCCGCGATGAAAAGATGGAGGCGTATTGCAACGAGGTTCGTTGTCTCGAGGACAAATTCTATGGCCTCGAACTGAATCATGTCGTGCGCAAATACAACGAGGAAGCGGATCAGCTAGCCAAGATCGCGTCGGAGCGAATCACCGTTCCGCCGAACGTCTTCGCCCGCGACCTCGACCGCCCCTCTGTCAGCTTCGAATCAAAGGCCGGAGCCCACGGGAAACCCTCGGGGGCTGCGGGAATCGAGCCCATGGAGGAAGACCCCTCGAAAGAGGGGCTCGAAGCCCTCGACGCCGAAATCTCCTCGGCCGAGGCCATGGAAATCGACGCGGACGCACAACCACAAGACTGGCGTGATCCGTACCTCGCATGGATCGATCGCGGAGAGCTGCCCTCGGACCGAGCCGAGGGGCGCCGCATCGCCAGAAGGGCCAAGACCTTCGTCTCGGTCGGCGGCGAGCTGTACAAGCGCAGTGCCTCAGGGATCTTGCAGCGATGCATCCCCATCCCCGAGGGAAGGCAGTTGATCCGCGACATCCACGCCGGGACATGCGGACACCACGCGGCGCCTCGCACCCTCGTGGGTAACGCGTTCCGGCAAGGCTTTTACTGGCCCACCGCCGTGTCCGACGCAAACGAGGTCGTGCGCACCTGCGAAGGGTGCCAGTTCTACGCACGAAAGACGCATCTCCCGGCGCACGCCCTTCAGACCATCCCCGTAACATGGCCTTTCGCGGTCTGGGGGTTGGATCTCGTGGGGCCCTTCCGCCCAGCGCCCGGGGGCTTCACCCACTTGTTGGTAGCCATCGACAAGTTCTCAAAGTGGATCGAGGTCCGGGCCATCACCAGCATCAGATCTGAGCAGGCCGTAATGTTCTTCACCGACATCATCCACCGATTCGGGGTACCCAACTCGATCATCACTGACAACGGCACCCAATTCACCGGCAAGAAGTTCTTGGAGTTCTGCGACGACCATCACATTCACGTTGATTGGTCGGCCGTGGCACATCCACAAACGAACGGCCAAGTAGAACGTGCCAACGGCATGATACTACAAGGCCTGAAGCCAAGGATCTTCAACAAGCTGAACAAGTTTGGCCGGAAGTGGGTTGCTGAGCTGCCATCGGTGATCTGGAGTCTCAGGACAACCCCGAGCAGGGCCACAGGCTTCAGCCCGTTCTTCCTTGTCTACGGCACCGAAGCCGTCCTCCCAACAGACTTGGAGTACGGGTCTCCGAGGCTTAAGGCCTACCAGGAAGACCGAAACCAGCGGGACCGCGAGAACTCGCTGGACCAGGTGGACGAGGCTCGCGACGTAGCGTTGCTTCACTCAGCACGCTACCAACAATCGCTTCGGCGACACCAAGCTCGGAAGGTTCGGCGTCGGGACCTCCACGAAGGGGACCTGGTGCTAAGACTACGCCAGGACAATCGAGGGCGCCACAAGCTCACTCCTCCGTGGGAAGGGCCGTTCATCATCGCCAAGGTCCTCAAACCCGGCACTTACAAGCTGGCAAACGAGAAGGGCGAGGTCTTCACCAACGCCTGGAACATCCAACAGCTGCGTCACTTCTATCCTTAAAACTCTCAGTATTTATTGCAAATACTTCGTGTTCTTAGTCAACAATAATAAAGAGTTTGCGAAAAACATGAAAACATTGTTGCTAACAACACAAACAAGGGGGACTTGGTTTTATTTTTAATAAAGCCAAGCCCCCCTCGGGGGCTGCAGGGGGGTTAACCCCCCTAATCGTCCCGGTTTTTTCGAAAGTTGTGCTAAAACTCGAAACGCTTAGAAAGAGGCGGGGCGCAAGTTAGTCAAAGCTGGAGCCGGTCGAGTCGTGAGACTGCTTATGCCCGCGAAAGGCTACAGCGCCTCCCTCACCACCCCACGCTTTAATTACTCACGAATCCGAAGTACCCGGCCATAATCTTTCGAAGAGCTAAGAGTAGCACATCAGAACAACCAAACGAGTGCGAAACAGGCAATCGGCTTTCAAATTTAGTTTTTATATATATATGTATATGTACAAGATACATTTGAAGCCCGAGTTTTTCAGGCTCCATCCCCCTGCGAGGGCGCGATGGACTCGGCAGCAAGGGTCGAGGGAACAGACGAAAGCGCCCCAGGACCACTCTCCTCGCCGCTCACCGAAGCGATGTCGATTTCGAGGGCCGCCACGGCGTCGGCCTCCGGGTCGGCCTCGACTTCAGCAGCGGTCGCGGTCTCTGGCTCGGCGTCAGCAGGCACATCTTCCTCCTCGGGGAAAAGATCGTACCGGAACTTGAGGGTCAAGGCCGCTGCAGCGCTCTCGGCACCGTCATCAGCCTCCTCGAGGGCGGCGAGGGCGGCGTCATCATCCAGGTCAGCATCGATGAAATACCCGCGCCCCACCGCCGCGAGGTCGATGACGTAGTGCGTCGACACCACCCCAAGTGCCTTCTTCACCCCGAGGTGAAGCGCGTTTTCAAGACGCTCCGCCACGCAGCCCTTCAGGGAGCCCAGGCGGCTGGACAGCGACGACCCCGACGGCGTGTCGACGCAGTTGACGTCTCGGCACGCCATGTCGGCCGCAGCCTTGAGCGCCTCGAGCTCCCCCTGGGCCGCGGAGTAGGCAGCCTGGAGGGCCGTCACTTCGTCCGCCTTCTGGGCCTCGGCCCTCCGCAACTCTGACAAAAGCTCGGGCACGTCAGAGAGCAGTTTTCGACACAAGGAAAAGCCGAAGGAAACATGAAGTCTTACCGTCCACCAGGGCTCTCGCCTCGTTGAGCAGGCCGTCCGCGGTCGCCAGCGCGGCCCCCTTCTCGCGGAGCGCAGCCTCCTTCTCGCGGAGCGCGGCCTCCTTCTCGCGGAGCGCGCAGCTCAGCTGCTCGGCCTCCCGGGCCTTCTGCTCCGCCTGAGCCGACGCCTCCGCGAGCTGGGACTGCGCGGCCTCACGAGCCCGGCGCTCGAGCTCAAACCGCTCTAACGCCGCGGACGAGGTCCGGGCCTCCCGCTCCGTCGCGGCATCGCGCTCCTTCTCCGCGCGCGCCTTGGCCTCCTCGCACGCTCGGGCCGCCGCCTCCGCCTCCCTGGCTCGGACTGTGAGCCGGGTCACGTCCGTGCCCAAGTCGGCATTCGCCTGACGGAGCCGGCGGAGGTCGGTGTGCAAGCCCGCAATGCATGCGGTCTTGTCCGCCGCCTCTTGCCGAAGGACCTACTCGAAAGGCCACCAAGATCAAGCCATGAAACCGAAAACACCTCGAAACACTAAAGATAAAAGCAAGAATACCTCGAAAACCTCCAGCGCTTGCCTGGAGTGAAGGTCGGCGGCGGCCGAGATGGCCCGCTCCAGATCCGTCCCGATCCGCTCGGCCTGGGCCCATATCTCGTTTTCCTCGGCCGCGCTCCGCCAGACCTGAGCGGGGACGCCGGGCCCCCTCGGCCACTCGCTCGGCGTGCGCCGATCCTGGAGCCGCGCCGCCTCAGCAGCATTCCACTCAGGCGTCCCTCGGACCGCGGGCATCTGCGGCGGCCCCTGAGACAGGAACCGCGCCGCCGACACCTCGGCAGCAGAGTCCCCGATGAGGGCAGCGCGCCGGCCGCCGCCTGGGGTTGGCGGGGCGACCGCCTCCTGCCCTCGACCGGCAGGAACCGAAGCGGCGGCTCGGCCTCCACGACCGCCAACCTCCGCCGCCAGGGCGCCATGCCTCGGCCCCGCCTCGACGACCGGGGCACCTTGCCTCGGCTCCATCGTTGGAGGCGTCCTCTCCTCCCCCGCCGGTCCGAAGCCTCGCGCCCCCGGCGCCGGTTCTGCCGGCGTCACCTCGAGCGCCGCTGCGGGACGCGGAGCCCCGCGCGAACGTGCCTCCCCGGCGTGAGGGGAATCGGACCCCCCGACCTTCAGCGCCTTCTTAGGCGCAAGATCAGGGGGAGCCCTGGTAACATCTCGAGCGCTGGACCAAGAAGAGGGAAACATAGGTCAAAAGAGAAATCGTATGGAAAAACGGGATCGAAAGTGATCCAAGGAAGAACTCACCGGACACAGCCTCGCAGCTTCCGCTTCGAGCCACTTGAAGAAGGGGCCACCCTCGAACTCGAGGCCCCCCTCGGATCGCTCGGGGGCTGCGAACCCCCCGAGCCCTCGACGCTCGGACGCGACGCCGCGCGCTGAGCCGGCGCGACCATCACCCGCGCCGCCGCCAACACGACGTTGCCCGGAGCCGCCGCGGCCTCGTCCGGCAGCGGCGCGGCCACCTCTGTTGCCTCGACGGCGGGTCCCCCCCCACCGCCGGCAATCTCCTCCTCGCTCTCCTCCTCGCCCTCCTCCCCGCTCCGGGAGTCCTCGGGGGTCGACGGCGTCTCCCCGCCGTCCCTCCTCCACCGGCGAAGCGCCGCTTCGTGCGCGTCCCGCCGGGCCTGCCTCCTACGACTGCGGGCCCTTTTCGCCTCCTTCGCCTCCCTCTCGCGGTCGCGGCGGGCGCGATTCGCGGCCCGCACCTCCGGAGTTGGCGCTACGGAGCGATAGAGGCCGCAGTCCACCCCCTGGAATCACGACAAAATCAAAAAGAAGTTCCAAAAAAGAGACAACAAAGAGGAGAAAGGAGGACTCACCGACAGGATGTGGCCCTCGTCGGGGCGTAACCGGAACGACCGGAGGTCGCTCGGCATGGTATCAGGGTGGACCGCCGTCCGCACCCGCATGACGACATACTCCTCGAGGAGCGGCTCCACCAGCATGCGCGACGCCGCCAATGCCGCCGGGTCCGCTCCCTCCGTCATCTTGAACAAAGGGAGTGGCCTCTCCATGAGGGGGACCACGCGGCGGCGGTGGAAGTGCGCAAGCACGTGCGCCACGGTCAATCCTGACCCTTCCAGGGAGCGGAGGACATCGATGACCGGGCGAAGCCTCTGCCGCTGGGCGTCGCCGGAGACGCCGTAGCTCCAGGAATCGGCCTTCTCCGTCAGGACCTTGCCGGTGTACTCCGGCAGCCCCAGGCCGTCGTTGCGCAGGTAGAACCACCCTTTGGCCCACCCGCTGTTGTTGGTTGTCATCTTGCAGCCCGGGTAGATGCGCTCCCTGGACTCCACCGGCGCAAGCGTGAGGCCGCCCGCGCACGAAGAACGCCGCACCCCCCTCCCCGCGCCAGACGTGCTGAGCTCGGCGCGGAAGAGGTGGACCCATAGGTCCCAGTGCGCCTCGACCCCCAGGACGGCCTCGCAGACACCGACGAACGCCGCCGCTTGCGAGATTGCGTTGGGGGAGAAGTTGTGGAGCTCCACGCCGTAGTAATGGAAGAGCCCCCGCATGAACTGGCTTGCGGGCGCGTTGAAGCCCCGCTCGTGGAAGCGAATAAAGCTCACCACGTAGCCTGCCGGCGGATTCGGCGCCCTGGCCGCCAGCGCCGGAACGATCCACGCCGGCCGCGCCGAATCGCCCCGGGGCGACAGTTGCCCGACATTCACCAAGCCCTCCAGGAGGTGCTCGGTGGCGGTCGATGGAGTCCACTCCGTGGCGCCCTCAAGGACAACCATGGCGAGAAGAGGAGCTCAGGCGCGGGGCGAAGGCGGCGGGATGCGAGCGGAGCACGACGCGTAGGCCGGAGGCAAGCAATAGGCACGGGTGAAAGCTGGAGCGAGAGATGGCAAAGGTAAAGAATCCCCTTCCGCCGCGCCCCTTTTATAAGGGACAGACTCTCCCCGGCCGCGCCACGCCAGCCCGCGCGTGCCGCCACCGAGCCCGCGCGCTAACCGCGGCGGCATGTGGAGTCACTGACACCCGGGCCAGGCGCACGGCGACGATCACCAACAACCGGCGCGCGTGGGCGACAGCGTTTACCGCGGCACGGTAAGCGGAAGCGGCGCGCCTGCGATGCATTAACTACGCGTCGCCTCGCCTCTCCCGCGCGTGCGCCGAGCCCGCCTAAAAAGGCGCGCCCACTACGCCCATCTCGCCCACTCCGCAACACGTCAGCCACGCTCACACCCGCCAACGGTTGTGCGCGGGCCCGCGGTGCCGAAACGACTCAACCTTTTGGGTTCCCCCCAGGTAAAGCTGCAACGCTCCTCCTTCCCAAGACATAGACACAACTAATTGGGGATTCGAAGCCCGAACCTCGAAAAAGTTCAAAGGGTGCCCCAAATCGAATAAAGCGAAGGCCACCAATCGCGCTCGGCCAAGCCTCGAGCCCGCTGCTCAGGTGCAACCCTCATCTAACACAAGGCCCTACTGATCAGGAGTACGAAGCCTGGCCCTCGAAAGGGTTCGACAGGCGCTCCAGATCAACAGAGTCAGGGACGATTCGGGCGTGTCAAACGGACTTTACCCCGAAACGCGAAGTTTTGGGGGCGCTCCTGTCGTGTTCAAGGCCAGACAAAGGCAGCTAGTCGGGGGGATCCCAACGAGGGAGAGCTTTCGCGCCCTCGGTCCCTACGAAAGGGACCGAGCCCCACCTAGCAAACCTTTGCAAGCGCTACATGGACGTGTCTCCGGACCGCGAGCCGACCCCTAGCGAATGGGGCACGGACGTCCACTTGAACCACCCGCTAACAGCTCACCGAGGTATTCGCGTACGTTGCCCAATTCGAGGGTTGCGCGGATGACCTCACCCCTCTCCCCCGCGAAGGGGGTAGCGAGGGTCGAAAATCAAAGACGGGAAGCCCCTCCGATCGCCTCCACACGGGCCAAGGAGCTCGGGGGCTCCCCGCAACATATCCTCCTATACACGAAACGTTTCGAAACCGTGCAGGGTCCACCCCTCGAAATCAGTATAAATCGGTCTCATCCCCCCCCCCGTTGGAAGTAGAGCGACCGACACAAAATAAAGCCCTTGCACGAGTGGATCCACTCCTCCAAGGGCTCGGGGGCTACACCCGCGGGTGCGCTCGCGCGCCCCCACGGAAGAACGTGCATAATCAGAAAGGAACAAGTCCCCACATAAGGCCCGGGAACGACCCTGCGAAACCATCAGCCTCTGCCCGACTGAACCTCAGTCCGCCAGAGACTCGGGGGCTACTGTCGGGGACAAACCCAGGGGGTCCCCTAACCATCGGGGTAATCACCCTGTAAGAACATAAAAACACACTAACCGCAAAAGAACCGCGTCATCACCCAAACTCCGCCTGGCTCGAGGGTCGCGAGCCCCCTCGAGCAGTCAAGACAACTCCGCCTCGCTCGAGGGTCGCGAGCCCCCTCGAGCAGGCGAAACAAGCTCCGCCTCGCTCGGGGGTAGCGAACCCCCTCGAGCGGACAAAGCAGCCTCCGCCCGATACACTTCGGCGCACCGCCCGACGAAGGACATTAATGCCCGCCCCATCAGCCAAGCGCCGAAGTCAAAAGGCAATCTTCCCCCATACCGCGCCAGACATCAACAGTACCCACTGTTCCACCTGCTCCGGTCGCCATCCGCCCTCACCGCCACTGTGAAAGCGCACGCGGCGGTACAGAGCACTGTGCGGACTCTCAGGGGTCAATCCGCACCTCTGTTCCCCCAACTCCCGGTCAGGTGATGGCAAGCGACAGGTCGAGTCCGCCAACTCTCGGCCATCCCCTGGCGAACGAAGCACGCCGCGCACTGTGGCCGACGACGACGACCAACCCGGGTCCTGTGCTACCGACTCTCGTCCTTCCTCCACCTGCCCCACCCTCGAGGTCAATCAGCGATGGGCAGCTGGACATGGACTATGACAGCAGTACCCATCGAAACCGCTACAGACCAAGCACAGGGACGGCCACGACGCCCGCAGAAGACAGCACTCGACATGAGCCCTCCGCCAGGGTCAAGGACGGTGGCAGGCCCGACGCCATGCTCTCCAGTACACCCCCCTGTGGCACACCTCACGCATGTACTTGTAAACGCCTCCCCCTCCTTTCTTTCCTTGGTCTATAAAAGGGAGATCAGGACACACGGGACGGACAGGCGACTACATCCCAACACTCGCTCTCAGGGACTTGGAGAAAGCTCCTCTCCTGCCTCGCTTGTAGCCCCCCTCTGCAAGCACTCCGGTGAAAGATAGTACAGCGCCCTTGAGCGCATTCTGCTGGACGTACGACCCCCACGGTCGGAACCAGGATAAACACCGTCTCATTGTACTAAGCCCTTGCATCAACCGTCAAGGGACGGGACGCAACGCATTCTGTTTAGGCGCCGGGGACTGACCGACCAATCCCGGCACCGACAATACTCTAGCTTTGATCAATTTCTTAAAAGATATATAAACATTTATAGTACACTATCAAAATATATATATTTAATGTTCAAATAAAACTAATTGGATATTATAACTTTTTTGTTTTTCTACAAACTAAATCAATGTCAAAAAGTTTTTTTGAAATGACAAAATTAAAAAAATAATTTAATAAAACTGAAATGAACTATAATTTTGAAAGGATTAATAATAAACATAATAATGAAATATCAACCAATAATCTATTAGTTACCTTCCTTCTTTTTTCCTTTTTTATTCTCTCTTCCTTTGTTTTCTTCCTTTATCCGTTTCTTCTCGCCACGATTCTTTCCTTCCCCACCTCCCCACTCCAAAACAGCCACTCCATCTCCAACATCTGCTCCAACATCTGGTGCACCCTCGGTGCCTTGCTTTGGCCTTGTCGCCAAGTCACCCTTGGCCACCGTGAAGCTTCCCCACAATGGAGCTACTCACCCGCCGTAGTGCCGCTCCCCCCGCCCGTGAGCCACTCCATCTCCACCATGATCCTCCCTCACCATCATGTTGCATCTTCACTACGTTGGTTCCATCATGTTGCTTCACTTCGGCTGCGGGACTACTAGGCTGTGTGCCTAAGCCACCACAACAGGAACCTCTCAGCCACTCCGTCCCTCTCCACCATGCTACTCCCTCACCCTGGCAGGCACCCTGCACTACGGCGGTGCAGCGGACTCCCCCAACCGCTTGATCAAGGCCGAAACCACCACATATGTCGATGTCCATTGTCGCTTGTGAGAGGAAGAAGGGCGAGTGAATGGTGGGGAAGTAGTGCCAATTTGAGTGTAATATTTATGAAGTTGAGGGGCACACCTCAATAGGTCTAGTACAAAAGGGGGAGAAGCCGAAGGGAGATTTTGGCTCCATGGACGTAGTGTAGGAACAGCTCCTAGGCCCCTGGTGCTTTTGGTTGAAGCTGTTTTTCTTTAGATCTACTGTTTGGCGGAGATTTAACTAAAGCGAAGTCAATAAAAAAACTACCAAAGAGGTTCTAAATCTTAGAGTGGTTGTGATAGGTGGGATAAATGTTTCGTGAAAGGAATTGTTCCAAGTTGGTTCTTCTATGACGCAGGAGTATTGAGTTCACTATGAAATCTTTACATATAAATTCAATGTATATAAACTCTTTGTTTTCTTTTGGTAAACCATATTTGCTTTCTTTCCATGTTTACATGCCATTTTCCGGTGGTTTGATGATGATGCCCTTGAGCTGACCAGGATTTGTGTCGGACTTGCAAATGAGAATCCATCATCACTTCGTTATCTTAGTATAACCTACTCCCTCCATTATCTTTTGATATTTCCTATTTAATTGGCACAATGACTAAGGAGAAGGATTCTGCTTATCATCCAATTAATTATGCCATCACACACTCCTCATAAGTGGAGTCATTTTGCATGAGAATCAACGTCATTATATACATACACCAATTTTTTTTCTAGAGAAGTTACTCCACACGGGAATCGAGACGATCATCCTTGTCAAACCTGAGACAACAACTCAACTAAGACTATCAAAAGAGAAACATTTCAGTTTTGGGAATAAGACTATCAAAGAGAAGTATGTCATAATAAAATACTCCCTTCATTTAGAAATGTTAGTCATATTCTGAAAGGAGAAAAGTCTTCTAAAGTACATTTTGTAATCTCCAATTGCTAAAGACTTGATATAATCTAAAATCCATTTTGAATACAAATATATTGATGCAAAATGTATGCACTAAATGTATATATAATTTAACTATTTTTACCATAGTTTTTAAAGTTTAACTTTTTGTTGATCCAAATATACCTGTGAACGGAGGGAGTACACTTGAAACTCACTTCTAGGGGAGACAGTGTAAATGCATTTTTAGGAGAACATACAATGCTATTTGTTCTACTTTGCCATTGCCATGAATATTTTTTTCTCTCTCTAATAAAGCACAGGGGAACAGCCCGTGGACTGGCGCCGGCCCATGATCCCTGCTCCGTCGCGCCCGGGCCGGCCCAAATATGCGCCCCGCACGTTGCCAAATAAAGAAACTTCTACTGTGCTGCTCCTGCTCTCCTCCCAACCCCACCTTCCGGTATTTATAGCCGCCTTCTCCGCCCACTCTCCCCCTCGCCCTATTCCTTCCATTATTACTGCTGCCTTACCAAAAAGGAGAGAGAAGGGAGAAATTAAAAAAAACAAAACCATCCAGAGAGCGGAGATGAACGGTGGTGTGGAGGAGGTGAGCGTGGAGGGGGAGGAGAAGGGCGGCGCTGTTCGTGTTGGCGAGATGGGGACGGCGGCAGCGGCGGTGAGCCTGGAGGCGCTGCGGGAGCGGATGGCGGACTTCGCCAGGGAGAGGGACTGGGAGCAGTTCCACTCCCCAAGGAACCTGCTCCTAGCCCTGGTCCGTCCCACCTACTCCTCTCTCTTTCTCTTACTTATTACTTATGATCTCCATGCCCAATTTCTGAAATTAATTACCGTGTTTAGTAATTTTGGGGTTTCTGGTGGGGTTCTTGATTGATGCGGCGCGGCGATTTTTTTTAAAAAAAACGGGATAAGGATGGGTGTATGCCGTTCAGTTCTCGCTCAGAGGAGAGAGAATGATTGGTCGCATAAAAGCCTTGCCGTCCTTGCGTCCGGCCGTCCTCCCCGTAGTTGTCAGGTCTGCCCCTTTTTGTTCTCTTTCAGTACCACATTGCGAGGGTAATGGCCAACGGGCGCTGCTGTCCTGATCAAAATCTCCCACGATGCGTTGTGGTTTCGCTCGTGGGAACACAAGGGAGAAAGAGGGTACTAGTAGAAAGGGAAGGCACTCAAGAATCGAACGAACCCTTGTTGAAATGGTTCCCGGATATTGCTACTATGTAGGATGCCTTTCGTTATCTCTGATAGAGAAAATATGGACGGTCAAACGAAATGCTAGTCCTGTTAATGCCGCAGGGAAGACTATTTATCTTTAGTTCCCAAAAATCAACCCCAAAGTTCACCGTGCAAAAAGAAGATTCTCAATCACATCAAAATGTCGGCCCATGCATGGAGTACTAAATGTAGATGAAATCAAAAACTAACTGCACATTTTTGTTGTACTATGCGACATGAACATTTTGAGCCTAATTAATCAATTTTTGGACAATTTTTCACATATACAAACGAAATGCTAGAGTGCCGCAATGATTACGAAGTGACCCCAAACCCTCAAATCCCCATCCCTTATTTTGCGTCTAAACAAGGCCTGAAAGGGGTGATGTGCTACATGGCTTCACTTTTAATGCTGGCATGTATGGACCAATGGTTCGGAATGTGCATGTATTTATAATTTGGCCCTTGTTTATTTCCCAAAAAGCAACCACAAAGTTCACTATGCAAAAAGAAGATTCCTATCACATCAAAATGTCGGCTCTTGCATGAAGTACTAAATGTAGATGAAATAAAAAACTAACTGCACAGTTTTGTTGTACTCTGCGAGACGAACATTTTGAGCCTAATTAATCAATTTTTGGACAATTTTTTACACATACCAACGAAATGCTACAGTGGCGCAATGATTACGAAGTGACCCCAAACCCCAAATCCCCACCCCCTATTTTGCATCTAAACAAGGCCTTAGGGATGTTACATCTTTGGAGCTCGCATAGAAATGTGGCAACCCATTTCCATTTACGTTAAACAGTGATATTTATGGTTGGCTGTATTTCCTTCTGTCACATATAGCTTTAGATCTTGTTGTTACTGGAAATTTGGCTTGTCATATGAAAAGTTGGTTGGTGTAAACTTAACTAAAATTTGTTATGCTGCGGCCCTCATGTTCCATAAAAATCTAGTTCATCAATCTTGTGTTTAACACATTCTGAAGTTGTTTATTGGATTGCCAAAATTTTCATAGTTTTCTTTGAAGTAAAGGTTGTTAGACTCCTACCATTGTTGGAATGTGTGTTCATGATTATATAGGCAATCCACCCAAAGCGAAAGGTTTGGTAGGGGAAATTAAGTTTTGTTGTGAACATTTATATTAGCTTATTTACAGGGAAAATGGAAAATGAAATCTATAAACTTCTGTTTTATCAACCTTTTTGTTATGGAACATGTGAGGGAAATTACTGGACTCTAGTTGGCACTCGTTTATTATTTTCTTTGCAGCATATGAAATAAAACTAAACAGTATATAGAAAAACTGCTGCTTACTCCAATCTACAAACTGGCACAAACCATCCATCATCCATGCCTGAACGGGTTCTCCCAGAGACTGCAATAGTACAGCAGACAAAAAAAATCTTCAATCCTGTGTACCTCTGGGAGTAGATGCCAATAGGCATCCTGTTGAAATGTTCTCTTTCTATTGTCTTTTCACCCTCAGATTATCCAAATCAATAGTTTGAATGAGTTGGCCTTAGTACGCAAGATACCCACTCCCGCACCAGATGCCAATTGGTTCTGTTCCTTCTGTACTCTGATGTTGTGGTGGGAGCTAACAAAAAGTTTATACAGCACCCCTTTGTTCCCAACTGTTGCCCAGCTAGGAGATGCTCATGATGGGCGGATGTAGCTAATTGGCACCCGGCAATTCATGGATTTTCATGTCCCTTATCATGTGTGCTTGCTTCATGCTGTGCAGGTTGGGGAGGTAGGAGAGCTATCTGAGATATTCCAATGGAAAGGGGAGGTGCCCAAGGGGCTGCCAGGCTGGGACGAGGCCGAGAAGGAGCACTTGGGCGAGGAGCTTGCCGACGTGCTCCTCTACCTGGTCCGGCTGTCAGACATGTGTGGCGTCGACCTTGGAAAAGCTGCCCTGCGCAAGATGGAGATCAATGCACGCAAGTACCCAGTTGGCCAGTGCAAGGGCTCATCCAAGAAGCACACCCACTATGGCTCTATTAGCGCTAACAACAATGTTAACACCACTGACAAGGAGCATAATAGTGGAGTCTAAAATGGTGCCGGACCTCCTTGAATGGTAGTTCGGCTGGTCCAGGGATCCTCTATTTTGGTGGTAAAGGAACAAGAATGTGGGTTAAAGTTCCCTATACATTGGATGCCTAAAGAACCAAGTGTTAACCATAAACCTTTGTAGGCTGCTTATCTAATTGGATTGTCATTTAGCTTCTGCTGTTTCAGTTATCCAGTTGCATATGATGCAAAAGCAAAGTTGGCTATTTACTTGCAGCAGTGGTACCACTGACACTGCTTTATGATGCAAAGCTGCTTTCTGACAGCTTTGCATATGATGCAAAGTTGTCAATGAAGTCTCGCATTGACGCTCTAGTCCTTGTATTAGGACAAATGAACCAAGTTTATTTTGAGATCTTTATGAACAGATGCTGAAAAGTGGACCTGATACGTTCATTTTCAGCAAGGTTTGCTGGTAAGTGGAGTCCAATGGATACTGCCCCATGCACTTTACTGCTTGGGGGACCTGTGGACTGGAACCACTGTGTGCTTGTGGGGCTTTTTTCGAGGTGTTTTGAATGCTGCAAGTTATCTGACTCTTGCAGGCCCTAACCAGCATTTCTGTTTTGTTATTATTCATTTGGAAGAAGGGCCGTTTTTCGTTCAACAACAACAACAACATAGCCTTTTGTCCCAAGCTAGTTGGGGTAGGCTAGAGGTGAAACCCAAAAATCACGGCTCATGCACATTAATTGCTAGTCTCCAAGCGCTCCTATCCATAGCTAAATCCTTAGAGATATTCCACTCTTTAAGGTCTCTAATAACCGACTCGTCCCAAGTTAGTTTGGGTCGCCCTCTACCTCTCTTAACATTATTGGCCCGCTGTAGAACCCCACTACGCACTGGCGCCTCAGGAGGCCTCCGTTGGACATGTCCGAACCATCTCAACCGATGTTGCGTCAATTTCTCCTCAATTGGTGCCACTCCGACTCTATCTCGAATATCTTCATTCCGTATCCTATCCCTTCTTGTGTGACCACAAAACCAACGCAACATACGCATCTCTGCTACACTCAGTTGTTGTATATGTCGCCTTTTAGTAGGCCAACATTCAGCACCGTATAGCATCGCCGGGCGAATCGCCGTCCTATAGAACTTGCCATTTAGCTTTTGTGGTACCCTCTTGTCACAGAGGACACCAGAAGCTTGACGCCATTTCAACCAACTGGCTGAAATTCTATGCCTAACATCTTCATCAATGTCACCATCCTTTTGCAGCATCGATCCTAAATATCTAAAGGTATCTTTCTCGGCCACCACTTGCCCATCAAGCCTGACATCTCCATCTTCATATCTAGTCCCACTGAAATCGCACATCATGTACTCGGTCTTAGTCCTGCTAAGTCTGAAACCTTTGGACTCTAACGTATGCCTCCACAACTCTAACTTCCTATTAACACCTGCTCTACTCTCATCAACTAGCACCACATCATCAGCAAAGAGCATACACCAAGGGATATCACTTTGTATATCCCTTGTGACCTCATCCATCACCAGAGCAAATAAATAAGGACTCAATGCTGACCCCTGATGCAGACCTATTTTATTTGGAAAATCACTACTGTCTCCACCATAAGTGCGGACAACCGTCATCGCATCCTTGTACATATCCTTGATAAGGGTAATGTACTTAGTTGGGACTTTGTGCTTCTCCAAAGCCCACCACATGACATTTCTTGGTACTTTATCATATGCCTTCTCGAGGTCAATAAAGACCATGTGCAAGTCCTTCTTTTGCTCCCTATGTCTCTCCATGAGTTGTCGTATTATAAAAATCGCCTCCATGGTCGACCTTCCAGGCATGAACCCAAACTGGTTTTGGGTCACACTTGTCACTCTCCTAAGGCGATGCTCGATAACCCTCTCCCAAAGCTTCATCGTATGGCTCATCAGCTTAATCCCACGGTAGTTAGTACAACTTTGAACATCTCCCTTGTTCTTGAAGATCGGTACTAATATACTTCTTCTCCATTCTTCAGGCATCTTGTTTGACCTAAAAATGAGGTTAAAAAGCTTAGTCAGCCATACTATTGCTCTGTCACCCAGGCATCTCCACACCTCAATGGGGATACCATCAGGACCCATCGCTTTACCTCCCTTCATCCTCTTCAAAGCCTCCGCAATCTCTGCCTCATGAATTCTCCTCACAAAACGTCTGTTGGCGTCGTCAAATGCATCATCCAGCTCAAGCGTCGAACCATTCTCCTCATTAAATAACTTATCGAAGTACTCTCGCCATCTGTTCTTGATCTCCTCATCCTTCACCAGAAGTCGATCCGTCCCATCCTTGATGCATTTGATTTGGTTGATGTCCCTTGTCTTCCTCTCGCGGATCCTCGCCATCCTATAAATATCCTTCTCCCCTTCCTTCGTGCTTAGCCGCTGATAAAGGTTATCATATGCACGACCCTTTGCTACACTCACAGCTCTCTTTGCAGCCCTCTTTGCTAATTTATAGCCCTCGATATTGGCTGCACTCCGATCAAGGTGAAGGCGCTTGAAACATTCCTTTTTCTCCTTAATAGCCATTTGCACCTCGTCATTCTACCACCAAGTGTCTTTCGCTTCTTGTTTTCCTCCCCTACTCACGCCAAACACTTCTGAAGCCACCTTCCGAACACATGTTGCCATCTTTAGCCACATGTCGTCTGCATCTTCTCCGTCCTCCCAAGGCCCCTCGCTTAACATCATGTCCTTAAAAGTTTGCGCTACTTCCCCTCTAAGCTTCCACCACTTCGTTCTCGCTATCTTGGCACGTTTGTCCCGCTGGACACGTACCCGAAATCTGAAGTCCGCCACCATCAACTTGTGTTGAGGGACAACACACTCCCCAGGTATCACCTTACAATCTAAGCACGCACGTCTATCCTCCTGCCTTGCAAGGATAAAGTCAATCTGGCTCGAGTGTTGTCCACTCTGAAAGGTCACCAGATGCGATTCCCTCTTCCTAAATAGGGTATTTGCTAACAACAAGTCGTAGGCCAACGCGAAGCTCAAAACATCCTCCCCCTCTTGATTCCTATTTCCATACCCGAACCCCCCGTGCACTCGCTCGAAACCTACATTAGACGCACCTACATGGTCGTTGAGATCTCCTCCTATGAAGAGTTTCTCGCTGATAGGCACGGTACTAACCATGCTATCCAAATCCTCCCAAAACTGCATCTTGGTGCTCTCACTAAGGCCTACCTGAGGGGCATAGGCACTGATCACATTCAGAGCCAAATCTCCAACTACCAACCGAACTAGGATAATTCGATCGCCTTGCCTCCTAACATCAACAACTCCATTCTTAAGGCTCTTATCGATCAAGATGCCTACACCATTCCTTCCCGAAGTCGCCCCCGTATACCAAAGCTTGGAGCCAGTACCCTCTACTTCCCTCGCCTTCTGGCCCTTCCATTTAGTCTCCTGAACGCATAGAATATTTACACGCCTCCTAATTGCTACCTCGGCTATCTCTCGTAACTTACCCGTTAGAGACCCTACGTTCCAACTACCCACCCGAAACCTAGTTGGCTCGGCTAGCTTCCTTGCCCTTCGCACCCGTCGAGGGAAGTGCAAAGACCCTTGCTCATTTTTCACTACACCCGGGCGCCGATGTAGCACGCCACTAAGGAAATGACGACCCGGTCCTTGCTCACTTGACACCGTGCCCAGACCACGACACGGCGCGTCTCGGGGGAGACGGCCCGGCCCTTGCTCATTTAACACCATACCCGGGTTCCGATATGGCGCGTCGCTAAGAGGGTTACGCCCCAACGGGATTCTCTTGGGTTTCATCTCCATATGAGTGGCTAGGTTTTACATTGGCTCGCCGAGCCTATCACAACCCTCCTCCTTTACCAGGGCTTGGGACCTGCTATGTTGAGACAACATAGGCGGAGTTTAGGGTTTAGTTGCGTTTGTGAAATTTTTCGTTGCGTTTTTCACAACCCTCCTCCGTTTTTCGTTGCGTTTGTGAAATTTTTTTCACCAGGGAATCTTAGATACATGGAGTATTAAATAAAATATATTTGCAAAACCTTTTTAAGAATTGTAACTTTACGACGAATCTAATGAGTCTAATTAACAATGATTTACTACAACTAGGCTATAGTAATCATCATTTAATTATACGGTCAGAGGCCTCATTAAGTCTCGCGCATTAACCCGAGGGTTCTGTACATAGTTTTGTAAACTAAATTTATTTAATACTCTTAATTAGTGGTTAAACGTGTGCGTAAAAATTTTGACCACCAAAGAAACATTATTATGCAGATTTCTGGCCGGAGGGTACAATGAGGGCTTATATGAAGAAGTGTAGAGAGAGACTTCAGGCAGCCTCAACTACCCTGCAGGGGATATGATTTGATTTGCTCTAGCACATGCAGTTACCATAAAATGTTAAACCAGGCTGCTATCAGCGTTGCATATTTCTGCTGCTGACAGAGGTTTAGGTTTAGTACATCAGACATTCCAGGGTCTGAGGATGAGTAAAGTATTACTCGCCAAAACAAAAACCCAAGCGGGAAAAGAAAATACAAATTCCTGCACAAATTTCCTTTGGAAGATGCGATTTGTGAGTTGGGTAGGTACATCATATTCATATATGCAGATGACTGGCAGTACCTGCAGAACGACATTTTGTCTCACATCTCCTGCACAAGATCTGTTGGCTGATCATTGCGTAGCCTACTACTACCTCCCCACTCATATTCAGATCACGTTTCAGACAAAAAAAAAGATCAAACTAAAAAACAACTAGCATTTCCTGTTTGAACGTCAAGTAGTACCACCGCGAAAGGATATAGCAAAGCAAATATTTTATGCAAATACTAATTTGGATAAATCCCCTACTTGCCGCTGCGGTTATTGAAAAAATTTCCTCATCGAGTCACCGGAAAGTAAGATTTACCAGATTTGTGGTATTTGTAGCATAACTGCATAAGGGATTCTTCGTTGCAAATACCAGGGAACGGGAGGAGGCTCGAGTGGCTAGCAGCTTCGAGGGTGCATCTTGTGGCTGAGTTCGAATCCCATCGAACGCGTCTACGTTAGAGTGGAAGGTGATCCGGCCAGGGCTTGCCTCTTGTCCCTAGCGTCTGATTACACGGGGGCCTACCCTACCCTTTGGCCCCTCCAAAGAAAGAAAGATCAACCAAAAACCATCGTGGAAGTGGGAACCAAAAGTGTTTGTTCGGAAGAAAAGAGGTAACAACAACGATGGGGACATGCTGGGCCCACTGTTTCTTGGGCTGAATACATGGGCCGGACAGTGAGGTGATGCGTGGCATTCGGGAGACAAAAGCTCGCCGGGGTGCTTATCCGCTTATCTGCTGTGCTTGTCGCCGGGGGAACGTGATCATGGCAAGTCCTGTCAGCTGGGATCTCGCCTCCGATCTGCTCGGTTGTTGATGAAGATGGCGATGGAGTTGGGGATTTGACGGCATCGCGCGTTGTTCATCCTGCCCACTAGCAAACCAACAAGTGTGAGGCTTAAAGGTGGCAAAGCCGCAAAGGCATTATCATCCGTGCATGTGCTCATGCGCCTTTGTACGCTCGTACAATGTGTATGTATTTTTTGTGCATTAAATCTACTTTGAAGGTACGAGTAATGAGCCCTTCGATGCAACAAAATGTAAACCAAACTTGTTTTCAACAACCCGGGGCTGATGTGGGCGACAACGATAATCCTGCCTCCTGTTTTGAAATTACTCTCTCGGTGTTTAGTGTGTGGGGGGCATATTAGGAAAGATTGTTGCTGTTCATCTCTTCTTTTCGATTATTTTAAGTGTAATGACATTACTGGCTAGCTTGTTTTCGTTAAATTGGTTGAATAGAAGATGGCAAAGATGCAACCGGTGGACAATATAAAATTGATGTTAGTGGATTCATCATGAAACCAGCCATCATACCATATTATTTATCTATTTTTAAGAAATTATTTTTAAAGATATTTTGTTGCTCAAATATAAAATATATTTGATTTAGAACAAATCTAAAGCAGCTATATAAGCTCCTAAGGTTTCCAATTCTTGTGCTTGTTCCATATACTCTTATAGGTCAAACCATAAATTAAGGATAAATTAAATGGGATAAGAAATGACATCAGAAAGAGCAAGCAACGATTAATGAAGGCCTTGAGAGGCAATGATGGACTAGCTAAAATCTTGTGGGAGATGGATAAAATATCTAAATGATCTCTTATTGGTGGTGTATTAGATGGGAGAAGTGTCTGCCTTTGATTGTTAATATAGTATAGTAGTCCTATGATAATATCAACCTCGTCTCAACCATAACGAACGACATCATGGATAATGAAATGGGTCAGTGGATCAGGTTATCGGTTTGTCCAGTCTCGCGTTGGGGAGAAGTGGCGCAAAATTGTGAAAAGAATAATCTGATTGCAAGATGAGATCGCAACTACAGTACAGTGTTTTTTTTGGCTTTCTTCTTCTGTGCTAAATGAATAGCAAAAACTGGGGTGTGTAAAGCACTCTCTTGTCGGATTGGCATGTTTTCCGGTATCTAAGCAATTGATTCAGACGACCCTTCGGAAAAATGCTGATTTTTTTATCTGTTGTCAGTTCAGTACGTCAGTAGTACCATTACTTCCCTGTTAATCCAGCTTCTTGGTCAATAACCGGCATCTTTTCAAATTCGAATCCAACTCTATGAACAATTCTATGTACTACTTTAGTGTTTGGTTGGATGGACCAAGATGAATGGGACAGACCATCCTGGATGGATTGAGGATGGATGGGATAATTCAGGATGACATGATACAGATTGTGCGTTTGGTTGGCTGTATGGAGCTATACATGTTTTTTGTTTGGTTGGCTGAATGGAATGGTATGAGTTGGTACATGATCCTGTTTGGTTATGTGTATGATCCCATTCAAGAAAATTTTATTTGTGTGACATCTGCACATATTTTTTACAATAATTTGGTACACATTAATGCAACAACTAACAATAACTAAATAAAAATAAAGTCACGTGGACATTGATATACATTGTATTAACAAACAATTACTAGAATCACAGTCGATAATGACATACATACAGAAACAGTACACAATAGCTAGCATACATACAACAGAATGAATAAAACCATCATACAAGCAGCTATATATATGTAGCAGCACTGGCGAGTACATATTTTTTTCCCGTCTAAACTGCCTGTCCTCCATCTCTACTTTACCTATTATTTCAATCATCCCCTAGCACAACTTCAGATTGGAACATCGAAAACCCATTAAATCTAGTGAACTACTGAAGGATCAGATCACGTAATCGAGCAACCAGAGACAGAGAGAGGGACGAGGAGGAGGGGGCTACCTGGGGAGTTCCTGAAGGCACCGCCCGGGGAGAACGCGCCCAGGCAGCAGCGGTCTCCTTGAGGCCTCGAGCTCTCGCGAGAGGGAAGGAAAAGTCCCCGAGGGAGGGGAAGAGATGAGGGGCGAGCCGCGCGGCGAAACGTTCCGTCCTGAATGGCGTCGTTCGATGTTTTTTCCCGCACGGAGGCATACAGGATCTAAAGAGAATATTCGATGAATATGGGATGGTTCGGTCCTGGACCGTTCTGTCCGATCCCGCAACCAAACGCCGGTGTGGGTGGGCCCCACATGCCCATCCAGGATGGTTCGGTACATGTATGATTTGGTCCTATCAACCAAATGCTGCGCATCCAGGATGGTTCGGTACATCCAGGATGGTTCGTTTTTCTTTTTCATGATTTTCGTAGCTTTTTTTTGGTGGAATTTTCGATCTCTTGATTGGTTGAGATTTTGGGCACGATTCTTTGAGGAACTTGGTGTTGGGACATGTGCAAGAACATCTAGGGTGATCCCCTAGCAAATCCATGCACGAGCACTCTTGAATTTGAGTTGTTCCCATCTCTAGTGTTCTTGACCAAATTCGTGAAATTCATGGTGACGTCTTGATCTTTTTGGAAAGATCTTTTGGGCAAAGAGTCACCATGGTTGCAGAAAGCTACCGGTGAAATATCACGAATTTTGGAGGTCATTTGATTGGGTTTTCACTTTTTTCTAGATCTTGCTCGGGCTGGTGAAACCGGAAGTTCCGGGTTTCAAAAACCAGAATTTCCGGGTTGTGTTTTTCCACTATGATTTGCTAGTTGAGTCACTTTTAAACTTGCTCCTAGGTCCAAAAGTACTTCAATGACTTCGTAGATTTGGCAAGGAAGTGAATTGGTCGCCGTCGGAAGTGATTTTGGGATATAGGCCGAGTTCACTCTATCGAGAGAATTTTTATCGGCTCATATTCACTCCCCCCTCTTTGTTCGCCGATTCGATCCTTAAATTAGTATCATAGCCGGTTATGGATCTTCGTGATTCTAACCAGTCTTAAGATCCAAAGATGGCGTACGGTGAAAGGGGTTCGGGTCCTCCTCACTTTGATCGGAAGAATTACCAGATGTGGGCTGTTCGCATGGGCGCTTTCCTCCAAGGCAAGGGACAATTGCTATGGGATGTTACCATTGACACTACCTATACCATCCCTGCTACTAGAGTGCTTTAGGAGGATAAGGACAAGTTTGAGGCTAATGCAAAAGCCGTGGATTACTTGTTTCGATCGCTTGCCGAACATGAGTTCAATCGTGTCCTTGGTGAACATCTTGCCGGTCCGATTTGGCAAAAGTTGGAGGTTGCTCACGGAGGTGATAGTTCGGTTAAGGCTAGGCTTTTTTTGACTTATCGGACGAGTACGAGAATTTCACTCATCTGCCTGGTGAATATATTGATGCCATGTTTTAGAGGTTTATGGTGATTGTGAACAATATGCAAGCCAACATTACCAACCTCCCATTCACGGATCATGATAGAGCTTTGAAGCTCTTGCACTATTTGGATAGATCTGTGTGGGGTGCCAAGGTTGAGGCGATTATGGAGTCAGATGGCTATAAGACACTTACAGTTAATGGGTTGTTCTCCAAGCTCAAGTCGTCAGAGGTCGATAGGATGGCTAGGGCCAAGCTTGAGGACCCGACTGATCATGAGTAGTTCTGGTTCTAGGTCACTTGCTAACTCTTCATGACAGTTTGCATTGTCTATGCTTGTGTCTTTGCCAGATGATGAGGTTGAGGTGCTGAGCGAGGACGATCTCGCGTTGCTGACTAGGAGGTTTGGACGCATGTACGAGAACCGCAAGAGTACAAGGTGTGTCGGGAGTACGTGCTACAGGTGCGGCAAGATGGGGCACTTCATCGCTGAGTGTCCGGAGCCACCGGAGCCCAAGCACGAGCACAAGCACTGCTCGAGGGATGACCACAAGAACCGATCCAGGAATGACTACCGCGGCAGGCACAAGAGCAAGGACGAGTACAAGAAGAAGCATAGTGGCCACAAGCACAAGTACAAGGCACGAGCCATGGTGGACGGTGCGAGCGACGTCGACACGAGTTCAAGCTACACCTCATCAAGTTAAAGCAGCAAGGAGGAAGATAAAGGTCGACGCCGGAGGCACAAGGACAAAGACTTCAACGGGCCGGCGTGCATGGCTTCTCGTGGCTTCTATACCATGGCACATAGGTCCGACAGGCAGAAGAGCGCAAGAGAAGATCCAGAGTCAAACTCTGAAGATGAGGTAAATCATGATCCTGACTTCTTGCTAGAGGAGATTAATAGGCTGAATGCTTTGCTTGATAATCGTGATGATGTGCTTAGAAAGACCAACAAGGAGAAGAGGGAGTTTAGGTCTTTGCTTGGTGAGTCAAAGGAGAAAGTTGCTGAACTAGAGTTGTTGCTTGCTAACACTAGATCTGAGGTTGATGCTTTAAAAGTTGCTCCTATTGTCTTTGATGAGCCAATTTGCATTGATTGTGATGCTTGATGAATGAATTGGTTGAGTTCAAGAAAAAGCACATGACTAGAGTTGAGGAATTTGATTTGCTTAAGGCTGAGCTTGATGAGTTGAAATCTAGATTTGCTTTGTTATGAGTTTGTACTTCTTGTCCTGTTTTGCACGCTAAACTAGATGATGCTCATGGTAAGATTAAATGCCTTGAACGTCCTTTGGAATCTCCTGTTAAACATGATTGTTCTAGTTGTGATGTAACTATTTTGAAGAATGCTGAATTTGAGCATGCAGTTAACCGTTTGCAGGATGAGAATGATGAGTTGCGGAAATGTTTGGGTTGGTTGTCAGGTCGTGAGCCATAGCTTGGTATGATGATAGCTCAGTTTAGGCGAGCTGATAGTCGTGGTCTTAGTTCGGAAAAGGTGTGTGCGAGTGAGAAGATGAGATGTGAGGATATACCTACTCCACCACAGGTTACCCCAGCCAAGAACACCTTTGATCCTAAGCCCAACCACTTGAAAAAAAAACTTGACACCACTCCCGATCCTCCAGTATTTCCACCACAAACCAACAATTTCCAAAAGAGAGTGATCTTTGTGGGAGAGTCGAGTGGTCTCAAACCTAGTGAGAAGCCTCAGCCGAGAGAAGCTCCCAAGCTAAAGCCTGTCCGCTACCATTGTGAGTTTTGTGGTAGGGATTGTCACCAAGAGGAGTTCTATTTCAGGAAGAAGAGAGAAGTGAGGCGAGAGAGAGAGAGAGATGGGTAACCGAGACAGGTACCGCTCATCTCATAGCGTGCCCGAGCCTCGTGCACCTTTGTCTAGGGGTGAGGGAGTTGTGCGTTTGATTCCTAGAGAGGGTGTTCGTGGTTTTGCTAGTCGTGTAGGTGCTCCTCAGAGAGGTGGTGATAGGCGCTTTGGGTTTGGGCGTGGTGAGTTTGCTAGGTGTCCTCCTCCTCGTGGTCAATACGAGTTTGGGAGGAATGACCGTAGCTTTGGGTTTTGGAGGGAGTATAGACCATGTTTTCCCCCGCGTGGTGTCCCTCCGGTTAGACGTGATAGAGTTCCGCTTGCGAGATATGAGAGGGTTCCACAGTTTGCTAGTAGTGGTAGAGTGGATTTTGCTAACCTTTCTTTTGAGCAGATGGCTCAGCACTGGTTTGACTCCTTTTGTTCTAACCCCAGTGTTGAGTCGTTTGCTCACTCTCGTTCTTGTTTTTTATTTTGCATGTGGGAGGCTTGAGTAGTGTGTGGTTGATTGACTCTGGTTATTCTCGACACATGACCAGAGATCAAAGGTGGTTCTCAAGCCTCACCCCGGTGATGACAAGGGAGTACATCACTTTTGGGGATAATGGTAAGGGAAAAATGCTTTCAGAAGGCGATATTCAGGTGAGCGAGAAGTTTGAGTTGAAGCGTGTTGCTCTCGTCAAGTCGCTTGGTTTTAATTTGCTTTCGGTTTCTCAGTAGGATTGCCCAAGCTTCGGTATGAGAAGGATTTGGTGTGTGCACCTTGTAGGCATGGGAAGATGGTCGCTACTTCCCACCCACCTTTGACTAAGGTGATGACCGAGTGTCCAAGGGAGCTTTTACATATGGACTTGGTTGGTCCAGCTCGTGTTCGCTCAGTCGGTGGGAAGTGATATGTTCTTGTTGTTGTGGATGACTATTCTCGCTATGCTTGGGTGCATTTCTTGGTGACTAAGGATGAGACTTTTGGTTTTGTTCGAGATCTGATCTTGAGGTTGAAAAATGAGCCTAATGGAGATGCTATACAAGCTATACGCAGTGACAATGACACGGAGTTTAAGAACGCTCGTTTTGAGGCCTTTTGCAGTGATCTTGGTCTTGAACATCAGTTTTCTTCGCCTTATGTCGCTCGTCAGAATGGTGTTGTGGAAAGGAAGAATCAGACTCTTTGTGAGATGGCTAGGACGATGCCTGATGAGCATAGGACTCCTAGAAGGTATTGGGCCGAGGCGGTGAGCACCGCTTGTTATGTTGTTAATCAGATTTTCCTTCGTGCGTTCAAGAAGAAGACTTTCTACGAGCTCTTTCATGGGAGACCCCCCAAGGTTAGTCACTTTTGAGTTTTCGTTTGCAAGTGTGAGTTAAATAGGAAAATATATGTCACCTTGTAAACATGTCAATGATGTTCTGGTAAGGATATGTTGGAGACTTCAACGAATCAAAGACGTGGACGATACCTCGGTCAGGACACACTATGATTAGGATCCAGTGAAAACTATATACATGTATACATTATAATGAGAAATAAAATTGAACGGCAATAGTATGGAGTCCATAAAATTTTGTATAAGCACTATAAGTAGATACATGTATAGGCACTCACCCGAAGTTGTACGGCAATAGTATGGAGTCGCAATAATTTTGTTTTTGGAGATACTTGTATAAATTTTGATATGTTTCCTTTAGATTCATCAAAATTATTTTGGCACTTATCTTTGTCGGGTCCATGTAACCAATGTCAAATATTCCTTCCCTCCGACATCTTTGAATCTCCATTCTGCATTGTTAAGCAATAAAGGGCGCGTCAACATAGATTAATTTTTTTTCAAGTGTCAATTATAAATGAGAACAAAGCACTTACAATACCCAACAGGTGACCAAAGACACGTCCATGGCGTCTTGGTGGTACACCTCATATATATATATATATATATATATATATATATATCCTTGAACTCCAACCAGAGCGTTTCCTCGCCATTGAAGAAATCTTGGTCTTGTACGCGAACTCCAAACATGCACCTTTTTCTTCTTGATTGTTCCAGATACCACTGATGGAATCGACGCATCTTTGTTTGTAGCTTGCTCTCCATTTTTGGACCGACCAAAGGCTGGCCAACCTTAAATGGCCACTTGAATGATGTGCTCATAGGGATTTATTTTTGTCCCGTGATTTTCTCTCTCGAGAGTCCTGTCTCGGCCATTTGTCGTTGCACGTTCAGCTCATACTCAGATGTCAACTGAGGCAACGACTGCTGAGGTTGGTTGCCAAGCTGAGCAACAGGTTTGGACGCCGCCACCTTCCTCTTCCGTTGAGATTTCAGTAATGAGAGGTCATAGTCTGATACTTGTGCCCTCTTCTGTTGTCCCCTGGTCAAATTTTGGAGGAAGGATTTTGCCATGGCGGGGTCAATCTTCGGCTCTGGTTATTTTCTCGTGAAAAGTTGCCTCTTTACGTCTTCTTTAACAGAGGCATCGAGCTCTTCTTGAGTCTTCTCATAAGTTTTTTTCGGTGGTGCATGCTTCTCTTTGACTTTCTGTGGCTTCTTCTGTGGTGGAGGGGCCAAGCTAGACAATTTAGAGCGCTTCTTTAGTTCAGGCTTCTGCCGTGGAGGAGACGGAGACAGAAACTTCCGCCGCGGAGGAGACAGAGACTTCCACCGTGGAGGAGACGGAGACGGGTTTGCGTCATGAGCTCCCAGAGAATCATGATCCGGTGGTCCTCTTGGAGACGGGGGATCTGTAGGAGACTTGGTGCTACGAGGTATGGCGATGTCTCGCTTGCTCCATAGAATGATGCCGTGAGAACACTCCCCGAGTTTTATTTCTCCGTCACCTCCGGCGACGTCAAGTTCCAAGTCATTCCACTAGTCAACGACTTGCTCCACCTCAACGGGTACGTAACCATGTGGAATCTCCATGCAATGCCATGTTTGACCTGGTTCCACTGGTTTGGTCAGACCGTATGCGACCTGATAAAATAAGTAGAAAGGAAGTTAGTAAATGAATAATATTTATGATGGTATTTATGAAATGTACAAACTAATGTCGCATACGTAGCACCACAGATATGTTCTTCTGCCTCACAACAAGCTCACACGCGGTCTGTTGAGTTATTTCATCCACGGGGTAACGAACCGGTTCGGACTGAGGTGCAGGAATGTCTTCATGGCCAGATACATGATCTGTGGAAGCGTGACTGCTTCGATGTTGTGGAGGGCTAAAAAGGGCCGCATTAGGATCTTGGAGAGGCACATGCTCTACGCTGGCGGTTCCTGTGGCTTGTATCTGCAGCCATGCTAACTTCATTCGCCGCTCCGTCTCTACCTCCATTTCCTGTATCTTCGAGCCCTGGGCGGCTACCATTTCCTCTAGGTCCCTCACCCTCTGCTCATATTCCGCCTTCTTCCTCGAACGGCTCCTATAGGAGGCGGCGTCCTCTTTGAAACCTTTCTTCCATGGTACTATGCCTACGCCGTGCGTACGTCCAGGATGCTCCTTGTTTCCTAAGGCATATGTTAGCTCATCTCTGTCTCTATCAGGAACAAATTCCCCCATCTCAGATGCCTTAAGGATATCGATGAGACGTTGAGCTAGTTCTCGCAAGTCCTCGCCAAAAACTAAAGAGCCGTCAATCGGACTGAGGGTGCCTCCATGACCATAGTACAAATGCTTGGATCGTGTGGGCCAGTCATGTGTCGCTGGACGGATGCCTCTAGCAAATAGATCTTCTTCCATCTTCTCCCATTTATCAATGCTCCCTTTATAACCTCTTTAATCCATTCGATGGGTGTACTTCCTATTACCGGCATTGTCAGCGTTTCTAGCAGTCATACTTGACCCTTCTTCGGAGCTTTTGTACTCTAAGAACGATTCCCAAGCATCAGGAGTGATGGTTGGATGCTTCGCAAGATCCGGTGCTTCTCCGGTAATGAGATAATTCTTGTACAATTTCTTCTTGTAATCCTAGAAGAGAATTGCCATCTTTTTCATTGTCCAATCCTTCAGTTGCTCTTCATGACTGCTAGGCCATTCAAAAATTCCTTTTAAGTCCACCCATAGCATCTGCTTCTCAGTATTGGGCAACACGTGCGGCTCAGTAGGGTCAATGGATTTCCATTTTCTGATGCTAATGGGCACGCGTTCCCGTAGAAGAACCCCGCACTGAGATATAAATTTTCTGGCCACTTGTTTGGGCTCAACTGGCTCCCCATCATCCTCCACTCTAGTGATGTGAAACTTCACATCCTTCAGCTTCTTAGTGGCAGATCGATTGGATTTCCTAGTTTCGGTTGTCGACGCAGAGGCGGGCTACATAAATTATATATATACGATACAATATTAAATGAGATATATTCACACCTGACTAGACGTGGGCTCATTATTACTGCGTTCATCCACATTACGTTGTTCCACATTTTCGCTCCCTTGAGCAATACCCAGCACGTCTTCCATGTTTGGTTGCGGGTTATCTTCGGCAGCGATACCAAATATTTGATTAATTAAGAACTGGTCATTATCCTCTTTCAAGGGTTCGCTAGGGTTGTTGTCCGCCATCTATAGGAATAAAAATAATTGGTATGCAATAAATATAAATAAATATAGATAATTATGAGGTTTAGGTTTTAGAGATAGGGGGTTTATGTTTGGGTTTTGGGGTTTAGGGTTAGGGATAGGGGGTTTAGGGTTTAGGTTTTGGGGTTTAGGGTTTGAGTTTCAGGGTTGGTTAGGGATATGGGGTTTAGGGTTTGGGTTTTGGGGTTTAGGGTATGGGTTTTGGGGTTTAGGGTTAGGGATTTTTAGGGTTTAGGGTTTGGGTTTCAGGGTTTAGGGTATGGGTTTTGGGGTTAGGAATTGGGGGGGGGTGGGTTAGGGTTTGGGTTTAGGATTTGGGTTTTAGGGTTTAGGGTTTGGGTTTCGGGGTTTAGGGTTAGGGATAAGGGGGTTTAGTGTTTGGGTTTTGGGGTTTAGGGTTTGGGTTTCGGGGTTTAGGGTTAGGGATAGAGGATTTAGTGTTTGGGTTTTGGGGTTTAGGGTTTGGGTTTCGGGGTTTGGGGTTAGAAATAGGGGGGTTTAGGGTTTGGGTTTTGGGGTTTAGGGTTTGGGTTTTGGGGTTTAGAGTTAGGGATTGGGGGTTTATTGTTTGGGTTTCGGGGTTTAGGGTTTGGGTGCGCGACGTGAAGGGGTTCGCGAAGGGTGGGTGCGCGACGCGGACGGGTTCGCGAAGGGGTTCGGGTGCGCGATAGGTTTTGGACATGCTTGATAGGATTTCCGATATATCTAATACACTAAGGTTAATTTTCTAGTACTCTGATCCTCATAATGTTGTCATAATTACAAAGATCCAATTATAATAAAGTCCATATAATCCCAAATATCATAATTAAATGCAAAGTCCCAATTATTACAAGTCCATGTCATACCAAAATGAAAATAGGTGGACTAAAAACCAACAAAAATTCATGCACACACTGCCACTCCACATCTTTTCTTTGGGGGCTTGCGTCCCTACCAGTAAGAATCCATATGCTACAAGATCATAAATTTACATCTGAAGTAATGCTACTTGGTTAATTTAGCACATTGGTTACAAACTTACATTAGCATACGTTGAGATATCCATCATCAAACAAAAGAATTAAAAACATACAGTACCATGAGAACTAGGGAGACATCAAACCGACTCATTGTGTTTTGGTTTACACAGCAAACATAAGTATTCTACCAATTATGCATACTTATGCATGTAAAATTCAAGTATTTTATTAAATAAACATTTTCATGTAAGAAAAAGAAAATTAACCATTCCAATTTCTAGCAAAGTAGCAAGTAGAAAGTTCTCAGATAGCATAACAATATAATTGTCAAAGTGACTAGAAATTGCAAATAATATCATGGCAATTGAGTAATCGATAAATGTGAAATGACGTCATCACACAAATGACAAATACTCGAGTAGTTTTCAGATCAGTACATGAGACGACGACGGGCTGCGGGGTGATAGAAGCGGCGATGGGGTCCTGCAAAAAAAGGCTCGGCACGAAGGCCGACTTCACAAGGGGCTAGCGCGAGGAGTGGACGGCCGGCGCGGGCGACGGGCGACCGGCGACGGGAGCGGGCGACGGGTACGGCCGCGGGAGGTGGACCGGCGACGGAGGCGATGAGGAAGGCGAGAAGTGAGGGTGCGCATCAGAGTGAGGGCGGAGGCGGCGGGCGAGCGGTTATATGGGGCGGGGCCTTTAGCACCGGGTGAAGGAAAGACTCGGTGCTAAAGGCTCATTAGCACCGGGTAGATCAAACACCTGGTGCTAAAGGCTGCCACATTAGCACCGGGTGAAAAAGAACACCCGGTGCTAATGGGACTTTAGCACCGGGTCTGCTTACACCTGGTGCTAGAGATGTGCCCAGGGGCGGCAAATGAAATCCTGGGTACCTTTAGCACCGGGTGTTGGATCTACCCGGTGCTAAAGGGCCTAGGATTTCAGTTGCCGCCATTTTTTCATCCAAATAGACATTTAGCATGGGTCTTTTTTCTATTTCTATTATTTACTTTATTAATAAATACAGATAAATAAATTGCTTTACTTACTAATAGTAATTATTAAATAAACAAAACAAAGCTCTTTAAAATTGTTAGAAAATTCTAGAAAAACGGTAGGAGTTACTAGAAAATAGTAGAAATTAATATAAAATCCTAGAAAATCGTAGGAATTACTATTTGGTTTCATTTACTTTATTAATAAATAAAAATATAATAATTATTTCAAGCGATGAGTGCTTTACTTACTAATAGTAATTATTAAATGAAGCTCTTTATTTCTAAATAATAATTTTGTAGAAATCAAAGCCCTTTAAAATTATTAGAAAATTCTACAAAAATAGTAGGAGTTACTAGAAAATAGTAGAAAATCCCAGAAAATCGTAGGAATTATCATTTGGTTTCATTGATCGAATGTTGCTACATTTCACGAAAGATGAGCTTCGGGTGGTCATATCTTTTGATGGATCATATGTCAAAATGTTAAAAACTTATAAAACAAAGTGCTTTACTTACTAATACAAATATAGTAATTATATCAAACTAAAACCACATAAATGCATAACAAATACACGACGTCATTTATATAAATATGAATTTCTGGAACATAGTGCAATTAAATTACACGACATCATCGTTTACTCGGACACTAATAAACTTCCTCTTTACGAATGTTCCTTGATTGTGATCTCGCCGTTGATAGGGCGTCTCCTCCGTCGCTAACAGGATGCTTGGGTCAGCGGCCATCGAGAATGGAGGCAGTCCATTGAGCATATCATAATCTTCATTTGTCTTGTCATCAACTCCTATGATTTTTCTTTTTCCAGGAAGAACTATATGACGCTTTGGCTCGTCTTGTGATGGGTCCAATTGCTTACCCACCCCCTTCTTATCCGCCCCTTTCTTTGGTCTGCTAGCCATGTCCTTTACATAAAAAACTTGTGTGACATCTTTGGCTAGGACAAACGGTTCGTCTAGAAACCCAATCTTGTTTAGGTCCACTAACGCCATTCCATACTCATCAACTGTAACACCTCCTGCAGTTAGTTTCACCCATTGGCACTTAAACAGTGGGATCTTCAAAGGTCCGTACTCTAGTTCCCATATCTACTCTATGACACCATAGTACGAGTTAGTATTGCCATTGGTGTTTGTCGCATCGATTCAGACACCACTATTTTGGTTGGTGCTCCTCTTGTCCTGGGCTCTTGTGTAAAATGTATACCCATTGATGTCGTATCCTTCGAATTTTAAGATCGTGGTCGATTGACCTCTAGCTACAAAAGCTAGCTTTGCATCAATACCCTCGACACCCATCAGACGTTCTTGCAACCAAGCGGTGAAAGTACTATTGTGCATCCGCTGAATAAATGCTGCAGACTTTGCTAGATTCTCGTACCAGAGAATCTTCATGTGCTCCTCGATGTATGGAGCAACTAAGGTTGATTGTTGCAAAACTATGAGGTGCGCTTTGCGAAATGTCTCCATGTCCTTGATTACCATCGATCTTTTCCCTAGTGTGCCCTTTCCACCAAGTCTCCCCTCGTGATGTGATTCGGGCACACCAATCGGCATAAGATTGTTGACAAAGTCAACACAGAATTCAATGACCTCCTCTGTTTCGTATCCCTTAGCAATGCATCCTTCTGGACGAGAACAATTACAGACATACTTCTTTAACACAACAAAGAACCTCTCAAACGGGAACATGTTGTGTAGAAATACTGGGCCCAGTATACGAATCTCTTTGATAAGGTGAACCGATAGATGTGTCATAATATTGAAGAATGATGGTGGAAATATCATCTCAAAGCTGACAAGACATTGCACCACGTCGTTCTGTAGCTGAACTAAATGGTCTGGATTGATCACGTTCTGAGAAATTACATTGAGGAATGCACATAGCTTCACAATGGATTTCCGCACATTAACGGGTAGCACACCCCTGAGTATGACGGGAAGTAGCTGTGTCATCAACACATGACAGTCGTGAGACTTGAGGTTTGTGAACTTCTTCTCTTTCATATTTATTATTCCGCTAATATTGGAGGAGTAGCCCGACGGAACATTGATACTGTTCAAACATTCAAATATGTTTGCCTTCTCTTCTTTGCTGAGAGTGAAGCTGGCAGGACGCAAGTAGTTGCGTCCTTTGTCTCTCTGTTCTGGATGTAGATCATTCCGTTGTTTCAATCGTTTCAGCTCTTGTCGTTCTTCCAGTATATCTTTTGGCTTCCCATAAGTACCCAGGAAGCTTATCAAGTTCACGCAAAGATTCTTCATCAGATGCATCACATCAATCACGTACGGACCTCTAAAAATTGCCAATAAGGTATCTCTCAAAAGATAGACTTTTTCTTCCACATCGCGGCACGACCATCCTCGCCCGTCGGAACAGGCTGGCTTCCGTCTCCCTTTCCAAACACCACTTGTAGGTCCTTTAACATATCAAATACATCTTGTCCACTCCGGTGTCTTGGGTTTGTACGGTGGTCCGCATTCCCGCCAAAATGCGGACATTTCTTTCGTAGCTCATGCTTCGTAGGAAGAAATCGACGATGACCCATGTAAACAACCTTACTACAATGTTTCAAATACATGCTTTCGGTTTTCTCTAAACAGTGAGTGCATGCTTTATATTCTTTGTTTGATTGTCCTGATAGGTTAGTTAGTACAGGCTAGTCATTGATGTTTATGAAAAGCAGTGCTCGAAGGTCAAACTGCTCCTGCTTGTCCTCATCCCACATGCTAACACCTTCTTCCTTCCATAGCTGCAAAAGTTCGTCAACCAATGGTCTTAGGTAGACATCAATGTCGTTGCCAGGTTGCTTCGGGCCTTAAATAAGCACTGGCATCATAATGAACTTTCGCTTCATGCAGAGCCAAGAGGGTAGGTTGTAGATACATAAAGTCACAGGCCAAGTGCTATGACTACTGCTCATTTCACCAAAAGGGTTCATGCCATTAGTACTTAAACCAAGCCTCATATTCCTCGCATCATATCAAACTCTGGGAATGCTCTGTCGATGTTCCTCCACTGGGATCCATCAGTGGGGTGTCTCAACATGCCATCCTGCTTATGTTCTTCTTTGTGCCATCGCATCAGTTTGGCATGCTCTTTGAGCCTGAACAAACACTTCAGACGGGGTATCAGAGGAAAATACTACATCACCTTCGTAGGAATTTTTTTCTTACAAGGCTCCCCCACAACCTCACCAGGGTCATCCTGTCTTATCTTGTATCGTGCGCAACTGCAAACCGGACAACAATCCAAGTGTTCGTATTGTCCGCGATAGAGGATACAGTCATTAGGACACGCATGTATCTTCTGCACCTCCAAACCGAGAGGACAAACAACCCGTTTTGCTTCATACGTTGCCGATGGCAATTTGTTACCCTTGGGCAGAATCTTCTTTACGAGTTTCAGTAGCTCATCGAAACCCTTATCAGTAACGCTATTTGCTGCCTTCCACTGTAGAAATTCAAGTGTGCTACCCAACTTCTTAAGCCCCTCTTTGCAATCTAGGTACAAGTCAGTTTTGTGGTCCTGCAACATGCGTTGTATCTTTTTCAGTTCCTTATCATTGCCCAAGTCTTTCTCAGCATCACGCAACATTTGCCCAATTCCATCATTAGGGTCATCTTCCTGAGCATCATCTTCCTGAGCAGTATCTTCCTGATCGGCATCACCCATTGCAGCATCTGCAAAGGCCCCGTAGTATTCAGCCAATACTGGAATGTCGTTATCCACCTCGTCTTTTTCATCTTCATCCATTAGAATTCCTCTTTCACCATGCTTCGTCCAAATAGAATAATTGTTCATGAAACCATGCCTCATCAAATGCACCTGAAGAGCTCCTCTTTGTTTGTACGATTGTATATTTCGATAATTAGTGCATGGGCAGAACATGAAACCTAACGGCGTCCTGTTGGCCTCGGCGACATCGAGAAACCCCTTCAGGCCATCACGAAACGCCGTATTGTGATTGTCCCTGTACATCCATTGCCTATTCATCTGCATTAGTAATCAATAACAATTATTTGTATAATTTAATATATAATATAATACAAAGGTAATATATAAGACAATACAAATTTAATATATAACTAAATATAAATTTAACATATAATAGATTACAAAGTTAATACATAAGACAATACAAATCTAATATATAACTAAATACAAATTTAATATATAAATAGATACACAATTAATATATATTTCATTATATAAAACTAGAATTCATATATAAGGCAAACTAAACACATTTCTAAAACTAAAATTAATATATTCATTTTCTAAAAACAAATATACTTCCATTAAAAAAATAAATAACTATTCCAACTTTAAATAAATAACTAATAAATACAATACATAAGCTCTCTTTCTCCACCATGAACACAAGCTCTCTCTCTTCACCATGAACACAAGCTCTCTCTCCACCATGAACACAAGCTCTCTTTCCATTTTGATTCACAAATTTCTCTATTTCTAAAGCATAGAAACAATACAAGCTAATAAAAAACATAAGAGAATGAAAGAATGTACCTTGTAGTGCCCCTTGGATGAGTGAAATCTTCACAAATTTTGAAAAAAAAATCGGCAGCACCTCCCCTGTCCCGAGCACAACATGAACACAACTCCAAGTGTTGATGCTGGCTCGGGCGAGGGGAGGGAAGGTATTATATAGGAGCTCATTAGCACCGGGTCGTGGCAAGGCCCGGTGCTAGTGCTCTCACATTTGCACCGGTTGCAGCCAGCAACTGGCGTTAAAGGGCCTTGGTGTCACACCCGGATTTACACAGAAACCCGAATGCTTCTATATGTGTGCCCAGGAAGTCCACAGAACACATATAGATAACAAATATGATAAGCAGAGTACATATGCTCGAATAAAATGGTTTTACATCAGAGTTTGACTCAAATAACTAAACAAAACAGCGGAAGACTCTTTATTAACTATCTCTAAACGGAGACGAAGACGAAGCCGATAACCATAATCCACAGGGACACCGACTTGTTGAGCACAGCTAGTAGAATGGTGGATCTTCAGGAAATTCAATAGCAGTAGTACCATCTAATCCATCTGTTACCCATCCGGGATTTTGTTGAATGGCAAGTGTAAGTAAATGTCTTACTTAGCAAATACAACACGGGTAATGAAGGCTTAAAAGAAAGGCTTGACACGGCTGAACTGCATTAGCAATTTTAGTTGTTTCATTTTAACATAAACCAAGAATACCAAAATTAAGTGAATCCCAGTTGCAATTCCCAATTAATGAAGTAGAGGTGAACATTAAACAACAATAAATAACAACTTCTAATCAAAAAGGATCCAGGCCGCTATTGACCCTGAGCAAGGCTATCATGATAGATTATACACTCTGCGGAGGTTTCGCCCTTTACCCACCAGTCGCGTAAAAGTTCAAAGGAACTTTGCACCCAACCACGCACATCAACACTTCCGAGGTGTGACTGCATAGGGACGCTACGAGGCTTTTCACAAGACACCCTAACAAAACAGTAGCCGTTATGGTACAACCTAGGCAGCATGACCCAAGGCACCGAGATTGACTGACGCTCATGTCGCAACACGAGGGGGTCAATGGCGTCCTAGCGCGGAAAGAAAGAACAACAACAAAATAAATAGCGCAACGTGTGGAACCTCCGCCATACGGAAGCTCCCAACACGGGACTGTGCCTCACGGGGACATAGCCAACGGATACTCCGTCCTCGGTGGATCAAACCATACTCTCACCCATGCTTCCCATAACGCCGTCGGCCCGTCGGTAACTACTGTCAAGCTAGAGCCGTACATGCTACTCGTCCAAGACCAGAGCCATTATAGTTCCGGCGGTGGCGACAGGTTCCTGGGTTGCCGCTTTAAGAACCAGTCCTCACGGAGAGACACTAGGGCCAAGCATGAAGCATACACCCTAGCTCCCTGTTCCATGTTGCTAAAAAGCAAATTTTACCATTAACATTGAAGTGAACCATTAAGTCAAGATTTAACAGTTAAACATAGGTGACAGTAGCTGCGCTTAGCAAAGTTCTACCCAAATGCAATAACCCAAGGTAGTTCAAGGTAAAGGATAAACAAAGCTAGGATTAACCTTAATAGGAACAATTTTGACACATGCATATGCAGTAAATAATGTAAAGGTGTGTTTAGGTAGCAAGGATTGTCCGTGATGTACTTGCCTTCGTCAAACTGCTGCTGTTGTTGCTCCTGCTGCTGCTGTTGGTCCTGCTCCTCGTAACCCTCGAACTCAAACGCGTACGGCTCACCAACTGGACTCATACATCAACACACAAGCATCCATACAAGCCAGTACATGCAAACAATATTAATCTATTAGAACAGTACACCAAACAATAAAAACAGAACAAAAGAAGGCTGAAAAACTAATCTACGCTTCGCTACGAACACGTGAGCGCGAAAATCACTCAAATCGGAGCTAAAACGAAGAAGTTATGGCTTTTCTAAGGTTCAGGGACCTGCTGGCAAAGTTTTAAAAGTTCCAGGGGCTTATTTGCAAAAACTCAGGGGCTAAAACATAATTTTATATAAAAATAGGAGGGTTTATCTGCAAATTAACTAAAACAAAACCTCGGGTACTATTTTTAAATAAGCCAGGGGGTTTTCTGTAAAAATCAGGACTTAATTGTAATTATTTTTGAATAGATTTGGACTGCGGGTTAATTTTGAAAAAGGACAGGGGTTCTTTTGCAAAACGGTCGAGGCTGACTGGATTTGACCGGTATGGTCAACTTTGACCCGGGCTGGTTTAGATCTGAGCCGTCGGATTGAACACGGACGGCTGGGATTAGATCCAGGGGAAGGGGGTCGTCGGCGGCGAACGGAGCTGCGACAGCGAGCGGCGGCGCGTCGCCGGCGAAGCTCGACAACGAGCTAGAGGGCTCGGTTTGGGACGGGCTCAGGCGCTATGGCTTTGGGATGACGCGACGAACACGTCGGGGTGGGTCTCGTCGACGGCGGAGCAACGACGGTGGCGCGCGAGGAGCGGAGGCGGCGGCGGCGCTCGGGCAACGGCGGTTCAACGCGGGGGCAGCGCTACAGAGCACGGGGAGGGGCGAGAAGGGCAGCTACGGCTTTAAAAGGAGGAGGCGAACCTAGCTAGGGGGTCCTGGAGGATGGAAACGCGGCGGTGCGAGCTCGCGACGCGCAATGGCGGCGGCGGCGCTCGGGTGGCGATGGCGAGCTCGCAGCAGAGGGAGGGAGAGAGCAAGGAGAGGCTCGGGAGCACGAGTACCTGCTGGGGAAGCTCCTTGGGCGGCTAATTCCGTCGGAGCGACGGCGAGGCAACGGGTCCGCGGCGGCGCAGATCTCGGGCGTCGGCGGTTAGAGCAGCGGCCGAGCGGGGAACGCGAGCGAGGGCGGCTAGGGTCGGAGGGAATCGCGAGACGGGGCGGCGGGTATTTGAAGGCGGCCGAGGGGAGAGTCCGGGGGAAAAGGTCCTCGGTGTTCGTGCCGTGGTCCGTCGGGACTCCGGCGCCGGGTCCGGGACGGACTCTGTCGCGAGGAAAGGGATGGGTCTGACCCGTGGGGCCCTCGCGTCAGTGGCTGGGAGTGAGACACGAGGCTGGCTGCGGTGGGCTGGCTTGCTGGGCCGCTAGGTGGGCCGCGAGCGAGGGGAGGCGGGCTGGCGCGGCAGTGAGAGAGGGGCAGGCCGGCGGGGCGAAGCAGGCCGGCGAACTGGGCCGAAAGCGGGGCGCGGGAGCTGGAGCGAGCAGGCCGGCAGCGGGCCAAAAGTGGAAACGCGGGGAGGTGGGCCGCTGAGGAAAAAGAGTAGGAGGGCCAAGTTCGGCCGAGAGAAATAGTTTAGGGAGGAAAAGTGGACTCGGGCCGCAGAAACTTTTCTAGAGCTCCAAACACAGCGATTCAAATTCGAATTTAAACAGAATTTAAATTCCAATTGAACCACACACAAACAAAACTCAATGCAGTCGGCATGAATGCAACAAAAATGTTTCTAACCTTATATTAAATTTTATTTCTCATAAATAATTTATTTTCCTTAGATAATTATGAGCATAAAATTAAATAAATACAATTTAATTACTAAATTTTTAAAATAGGCATCTTTAGGGTGTTACAAACCTACCCCCCTTAAGATGAATCTCGCCCTCGAGATTCGGATGTGGATGGAAATAACTGTGGATATTCAGCTCTGAGGTCTTCTTCTCTTTCCCAAGTCGCTTCATCCACTGAATGACGGCTCCACTGAACCTTGCACATCCGGATCACTTTATTTCTGGTGACTCTTTCTGACTCTTCCAAAATTCTGACAGGATGCTCAGTATAGGTAAGATCTTCCTCCACATTCAACTCATCAATCGGAATCTGTTCCTCAGGTACTCGCAAACACTTTTTCAACTGAGACACATGGAACACATCATGTACTCCCGCTAACCTCTCTGGTAGCTCTAACTGATATGCCACCTCACCTTTCCGACCAAGTACCTTGAACGGTCCGATGTATCGAGGTGCTAACTTGCCTTTGACGTTGAACCTTTTCACGCCTCTCATGGGTGACACCTTGAGATACACGAAGTCTCCAACTTCAAAGCTGAGATCTCTCCGTCGGTTATCTGCATAGCTCTTTTGTCTGGATTGTGCTACTTTCAGATTCTGTCTGATTACCTGCACTTGTCGCTCTGCCTCTCTTAGTATTTCAGGTCCGAACACCTGACTTTCTCCCGTCTGATTCCAGAATAGTGGCGTTCTACACTTTCTGCCATACAAAGCCTCGAATGGTGCCATCTGCAAACTTTTCTGATAGCTATTGTTGTACGAGAATTCCACGTACGGCAAACTCTTGTCCCAACTGGCACCATATTGTAGGGCACATGCTCTCAACATATCCTCTAATATCTGATTCGTCCGTTTTGTCTGCCCATCTGTCTGCGGATGGTATGCTGAACTAAACTGTAGTTTAGTGTCCATAGACTCATGCAATTGTCGCCAAAAGTGTGATGTGAACTGGGTACCTCGATCTGACACTATTCTTTTCGGTACCCCATGCAAACACACAATTCTCTCCATATACAACTCCGCTAGTCTTGCTCCTGAGTAGGTGGTCTTTACTGGTAGGAAATGCGCCACCTTGGTCAGACGATCCACGATTACCCAGATTGAGTCAAATCCCCTCTGAGTTCGAGGTAAGCCAGTGATGAAATCCATACCGACTTCTTCCCACTTCCATTCAGGTACCTTCAGGGGCTGGAGCAAACCTGCTGGCCTCTGATGTTCAGCCTTGACTCTCTGACATGTGTCACATAGAGCTACGTATGTGGCCACATCTCTCTTCAATCCGTACCACCAAAATCTCTCTTTGATATCTTGGTACATCTTGGTACTATCTGGGTGTATCGAATACGCCGATTCATGGGCTTCCCTGAGAATTGCATCCCTGATCTGCACTATATCTGGTACACAGATCCTCTTCTCATACCACAATGTTCCTAGGTCATCCACTCGAAAACCAGGGGCTTTTCCTAATGCCACCAGTTCCACGATCTCCTTGATCTTTTCATCTGTGAGCTGTCCGTTTCGGATCTCTTGTTCCAAGGTCGGTTCTACTGCCATCTCGGTGACGCTGGTCACAAATCCCAGACTCATCCTTTCAAACTCTAAACTGAGTTCCTCCGGTAAGCAATGTCCCGTGATCTTATGCACGTAACTCCTTCTACTCAGAGCATCTGCCACCAGATTGGCCTTCCCTGGATGATAATGAATTTCCAGGTCGTAGTCCTTGATCAACTCTAACCAACGACGTTGCCTCATATTCAGATCTGACTGTGTGAACACATACTTGAGACTCTTGTGGTCAGTGTAAATTTCACACTTATGACCAATCAAGTAATGCCTCCAAATCTTCAAGGCATGTACTACAGCTGCCAACTCCAGATCGTGTGTCGGGTAGTTCTGCTCATGTTTCCTCAACTGCCTCGATGCATAAGCTACTACTCTGCCTTCCTGCATGAGTACACATCCCAATCCTAGACGGGATGCATCGCAGTAGATAGAGAAGCTCTTGGTTATATCCGGCAATACTAGCACGGGTGCCGTTTGTCAGCCTCTTCTTCAATTCTTCAAAGCTAGCCTGACACTCTTCAGTCCAGACAAACTTGGCATTTTTCTCCAATAATGCCGTCAAGGGTTTAGCAATCTTGGAGAATCCTTCAATGAACCTCCGATAGTATCCAGCCATTCCAAGGAAACTTCTGATTTCACTTACATCCTTAGGCGGATTCCAACTCAACACGTCACTAACCTTCTTCGGATCAACTGCCACTCCACCATCGGACAGTACGTGACCCAAGAATTGTACTTCCTTCAACCAAAACTCACACTTGCTCAGCTTGGCATACAACTGATGCTCACGAAGTCTCTGCATCACCAACCTCAGATGTTCTTCATGCTCTTCCTCATTCTTAGAGAAAACCAGAATGTCGTCAATGAACACTACCACGAACTTGTCAAGATAGTCCATGAACACACTGTTCATCAAATACATGAAGTATGACGGTGCATTTGTCAGACCAAAAGACATGACAGTGAACTCATATAGACCATATCGAGTTGTGAAGGTTGTTTTGGGGATGTCAGTCACTCGTATCCTCATCTGATGATAACCGGATCGAAGATCGATCTTAGAGAACACACATGCTCCTTTCAACTGGTCGAAGAGATCATCAATCCTTGGCAGCGGGTACTTGTTCTTGATGGTCACTTCATTCAAAGCTCGATAATCCACACACAATCTCTGGGTCCCATCTTTCTTATCCACAAACAAAACTGGTGCTCCCCAAGGGGATGAACTAGGACGAATATACCCTTTTGCTAACAACGCCCTTAGTTCCTCCTTAAGTTTCTCTAGTTCTTTTACTCCCATTCTATATGGCCTCTTAGCTATAGGTGTAGTACCAGGCTTAAGATCAATAACAAATTCAACTTCGCGGTCTGGGGGCATACCTGGTAACTCATCTGGAAACACGTCTGGGAATTCGCACACCACTCTGATGTCTTCCAGTGCTACCCCTTCGGCTTGGTAGATCTGATTGTGTCCCACGGGGCTAGCTGCTTGGTACTCCACTTTCTCACCAGTCTTTGCTGTCAGCTGCACTGTTCTTTTGGAGCATTGAATCACCCCATCATATCTGGCTAACCAGCTCATACCCAGAATCAAGTCAAACCCAAGAGTTTCTAGGACTATCGGGTTCACCACAAAGTCTACCCCCCTTATTGTGATGGTGATACAGGGGCAACGTAGTGTGGCACGCTGTTCTCCCCCAGGTGAACTAACTACCATGGGGTTCCCCATAGGTTGCAAGATCATCATGTTCTTTTTCACGAAAGCAGCAGATATGAAAGCATGCGAAGCTCCAGTATCAAACAAAACAGTTGCGAGAGACGAGTTGACAGGGAACGTACCCACAACGACATCCGTTGCTCCTTCTGCGGTTTCCGCACCCATGTGGTTGACCTTTCCTCTCGCTGGGTTCTGCTGCTGATTCCCGTTCTGGTGCTGCGGTTGTCCAATCCTCTGATTGTTGTTCTGACCAACGGCGTTCTGAGCCTTGCGAGGACAAGCACTGGCATAGTGTCCCAGCTCACCACAACCAAAACACCTCGGAGCCGTAGGTGCATTGTTGGTCGGATTGGGGCGTTGGACAGGACCACTCTGTGGCTGGTTCTGAGGACGCTGCTGAGGTAGTGCTGAGGGGTACTGAGGACGCGGCTGGTACTGGGGTCGTTGCTGATACTGGTTGCGGTTCATCAAACCGGACTGTCCCTGGAAACGCTGTGGAGTCACCATCTGCTGGTTTCCTTGCTGAGGATTGAAGCGAGGGCGAACATTGCTTCCTGACGGTGTGCCTTGAAGCTTTCTCTTCTTTTCTTCCATCTCACGGCGCTTGTTCTCCAGCAGTAGTGCGCTATCTACCAGTTCTTGAAAAGTGGCGAACCTAGAGCACAGGAGCTGGTACTGGAGTGTATCGTGCAGGCCATCTCGGAATCGGGTCTGCTTCTTCCTATCCGTATTCACGTCCTCTGGAGCATAACGGGCTAACTCAATGAACTTGTCACGATAAGCGGTGACACTCATACCTTCCTGCTTCAAAGCCAGGAACTCCTTCTTCTTCAAGGTCATTAGCGCTTCCGGCACGTGGTGAGAACGGAAGCTATCGCGGAACTCCTGCCAAGTGATCTGATCACGATTGGGGTGAGCATACTGGTACGCATCCCACCAATCCAAAGCTGCTCCCTGGAGCTGTCCACTTCCATACAACACCTTCTCCCGGTCGTTGCACTGTGCGATGTCCAGCTGTCGTTCCACTGCCTTGAGCCAGTCCTCTGCTTGCATTGGGTCGCTAGACTTGTTGAAGGTAGGAGGGCGTCCCTTCATAAACTCGCCCCTTTTATCTCGGGGTTGCACGTAGTGCTGTTGGGGCGGGTTCTGCTGATTCTGCTGCATCAGTGCTATGGTTTGCGCCATCTGCTGGGTTAGCTGGAGTTGCATCTGCATCATCTGCTCCATGGTGAGTGGCGGTGGTGGAGGTGGTGGGTTCTGGTTCTGGATGCTTCCACTGCCTCCGGGGTTGCTTCTGGTGTTAACCATCTACCATATCAAGATATCTCCCATCAGTATTCCCTCCAACTGGTATTAGATAACCCATGCTTGCAGATGGTGTATGAGAAGATAGCAGTACTTGGAAAGATATGATAGAGGAAGTGCAAAGGAGATAGATAACCCAACTATTTATTCACTAATATTCCTTAAACCTTAGTCCTATATCTAGATGGAGATAGACTCGCGTCTATGACCATCACAATCATTACAAAAATCCAAATCCAACATAAGCATAATAACAGCAAAATCAAGCACCCAAGGGCATGATTCACTCAAGACTCGACAGCACTGGTTTTGAAAGAAACGTAACTAAATGATCTAAAACAAAATCATGGTGGTCTCCTAATGATTTTTCAACCGTTCTAACTAGGCTGCGTTCCTACAATCAGCACGGCTCTGATACCAATCTGTCACACCCGGATTTACACAGAAACCCGAATGCTTCTATATGTGTGCCCAGGAAGTCCACAGAACACATATAGATAACAAATATGATAAGCAGAGTACATATGCTCGAATAAAATGGTTTTACATCAGAGTTTGACTCAAATAACTAAACAAAACAGCAGAAGACTCTTTATTAACTATCTCTAAACGGAGACGAAGACGAAGCCGATAACCATAATCCACAGGGACACCGACTGGTTGAGCACAGCTAGTAGAATGGTGGATCTTCAGGAAATTCAATAGCAGTAGTACCATCTAATCCATCTGTTACCCATCCGGGATTTTGTTGAATGGCAAGTGTAAGTAAATGTCTTACTTAGCAAATACAACACGGGTAATGAAGGCTTAAAAGAAAGGCTTGACACGGCTGAACTGCATTAGCAATTTTAGTTGTTTCATTTTAACATAAACCAAGAATACCAAAATTAAGTGAATCCCAGTTGCAATTCCCAATTAATGAAGTAGAGGTGAACATTAAACAACAATAAATAACAACTTCTAATCAAAAAGGATCCAGGCCGCTATTGACCCTGAGCAAGGCTATCATGATAGATTATACACTCTGCAGAGGTTTCGCCCTTTACCCACCAGTCGCGTAAAAGTTCAAAGGAACTTTGCACCCAACCACGCACATCAACACTTCCGAGGTGTGACTGCATAGGGACGCTACGAGGCTTTTCACAAGACACCCTAACAAAACAGTAGCCGTTATGGTACAACCTAGGCAGCATGACCCAAGGCACCGAGATTGACTGACGCTCATGTCGCAACACGAGGGGGTCAATGGCGTCCTAGCGCGGAAAGAAATAACAACAACAAAATAAATAGCGCAACGTGTGGAACCTCCGCCATACGGAAGCTCCCAACACGGGACTGTGCCTCACGGGGACATAGCCAACGGATACTCCGTCCTCGGTGGATCAAACCATACTCTCACCCATGCTTCCCATAACGCCGTCGGCCCGTCGGTAACTACTGTCAAGCTAGAGCCGTACATGCTACTCGTCCAAGACCAGAGCCATTATAGTTCCGGCGGTGGCGACAGGTTCCTGGGTTGCCGCTTTAAGAACCAGTCCTCACGGAGAGACACTAGGGCCAAGCATGAAGCATACACCCTAGCTCCCTGTTCCATGTTGCTAAAAAGCAAGTTTTACCATTAACATTGAAGTGAACCATTAAGTCAAGATTTAACAGTTAAACATTGGTGACAGTAGCTGCGCTTAGCAAAGTTCTACCCAAATGCAATAACCCAAGGTAGTTCAAGGTAAAGGATAAACAAAGCTAGGATTAACCTTAATAGGAACAATTTAGACACATGCATATGCAGTAAATAATGTAAAGGTGTGTTTAGGTAGCAAGGATTGTCCGTGATGTACTTGCCTTCGTCAAACTGCTGCTGTTGTTGCTCCTGCTGCTGCTGTTGGTCCTGCTCCTCGTAACCCTCGAACTCAAACGCGTACGGCTCACCAACTGGACTCATACATCAACACACAAGCATCCATACAAGCCAGTACATGCAAACAATATTAATCTATTAGAATAGTACACCAAACAATAAAAACAGAACAAAAGAAGGCTGAAAAACTAATCTACGCTTCGCTACGAACACGTGAGCGTGAAAATCACTCAAATCGGAGCTAAAACGAAGAAGTTATGGCTTTTCTAAGGTTCAGGGACCTGCTGGCAAAGTTTTAAAAGTTCCAGGGGCTTATTTGCAAAAACTCAGGGGCTAAAACATAATTTTATATAAAAACAGGAGGGTTTATCTGCAAATTAACTAAAACAAAACCTCGGGTACTATTTTTAAATAAGCCAGGGGGTTTTCTGTAAAAATCAGGACTTAATTGTAATTATTTTTGAATAGATTTGGACTGCGGGTTAATTTTGAAAAAGGACAGGGGTTCTTTTGCAAAACGGTCGAGGCTGACTGGATTTGACCGGTATGGTCAACTTTGACCCGGGCTGGTTTAGATCTGAGCCGTCGGATTGAACACGGACGGCTGGGATTAGATCCAGGGGAAGGGGGTCGTCGGCGGCGAACGGAGCTGCGACAGCGAGCGGCGGCGCGTCGCCGGCGAAGCTCGACAACGAGCTAGAGGGCTCGGTTTGGGACGGGCTCAGGCACTATGGCTTTGGGATGACGCGACGAACACGTCGGGGTGGGTCTCGTCGACGGCGGAGCAACGACGGTGGCGCGCGAGGAGCGGAGGCGGCGGCGGCGCTCGGGCAACGGCGGTTCAACGCGGGGGCAGCGCTACAGAGCACGGGGAGGGGCGAGAAGGGCAGCTACGGCTTTAAAAGGAGGAGGCGAACCTAGCTAGGGGGTCCTGGAGGATGGAAACGCGGCGGTGCGAGCTCGCGACGCGCAATGGCGGCGGCGGCGCTCGGGTGGCGATGGCGAGCTCGCAGCAGAGGGAGGGAGAGAGCAAGGAGAGGCTCGGGAGCACGAGTACCTGCTGGGGAAGCTCCTTGGGCGGCTAATTCGGTCGGAGCGACGGCGAGGCAACGGGTCCGCGGCGGCGCAGATCTCGGGCGGCGGCGGTTAGAGCAGCGGCCGAGCGGGGAACGCGAGCGAGGGCGGCTAGGGTCGGAGGGAATCGCGAGACGGGGCGGCGGGTATTTGAAGGCGGCCGAGGGGAGAGTCCGGGGGAAAAGGTCCTCGGTGTTCGTGCCGTGGTCCGTCGGGACTCCGGCGCCGGGTCCGGGACGGACTCTGTCGCGAGGAAAGGGATGGGTCTGACCCGTGGGGCCCTCGCGTCAGTGGCTGGGAGTGAGACACGAGGCTGGCTGCGGTGGGCTGGCTTGCTGGGCCGCTAGGTGGGCCGCGAGCGAGGGGAGGCGGGCTGGCGCGGCAGTGAGAGAGGGGCAGGCCGGCGGGGCGAAGCAGGCCGGCGAACTGGGCCGAAAGCGGGGCGCGGGAGCTGGAGCGAGCAGGCCGGCAGCGGGCCAAAAGTGGAAACGCGGGAGGTGGGCCGCTGAGGAAAAAGAGTAGGAGGGCCAAGTTCGGCCGAGAGAAATAGTTTAGGGAGGAAAAGTGGACTCGGGCCGCAGAAACTTTTCTAGAGCTCCAAACACAGCGATTCAAATTCGAATTTAAACAGAATTTAAATTCCAATTGAACCACACACAAACAAAACTCAATGCAGTCGGCATGAATGCAACAAAAATGTTTCTAACCTTATATTAAATTTTATTTCTCATAAATAATTTATTTTCCTTAGATAATTATGAGCATAAAATTAAATAAATACAATTTAATTACTAAATTTTTAAAATAGGCATCTTTAGGGTGTTACAAACCTACCCCCCTTAAGATGAATCTCGCCCTCGAGATTCGGATGTGGATGGAAATAACTGTGGATATTCAGCTCTGAGGTCTTCTTCTCTTTCCCAAGTCGCTTCATCCACTGAATGACGGCTCCACTGAACCTTGCACATCCGGATCACTTTATTTCTGGTGACTCTTTCTGACTCTTCCAAAATTCTGACAGGATGCTCAGTATAGGTAAGATCTTCCTCCACATTCAACTCATCAATCGGAATCTGTTCCTCAGGTACTCGCAAACACTTTTTCAACTGAGACACATGGAACACATCATGTACTCCCGCTAACCTCTCTGGTAGCTCTAACTGATATGCCACCTCACCTTTCCGACCAAGTACCTTGAACGGCCCGATGTATCGAGGTGCTAACTTGCCTTTGACGTTGAACCTTTTCACGCCTCTCATGGGTGACACCTTGAGATACACGAAGTCTCCAACTTCAAAGCTGAGATCTCTCCGTCGGTTATCTGCATAGCTCTTTTGTCTGGATTGTGCTACTTTCAGATTCTGTCTGATTACCTGCACTTGTCGCTCTGCCTCTCTTAGTATTTCAGGTCCGAACACCTGACTTTCTCCCGTCTGATTCCAGAATAGTGGCGTTCTACACTTTCTGCCATACAAAGCCTCGAATGGTGCCATCTGCAAACTTTTCTGATAGCTGTTGTTGTACGAGAATTCCACGTACGGCAAACTCTTGTCCCAACTGGCACCATATTGTAGGGCACATGCTCTCAACATATCCTCTAATATCTGATTCGTCCGTTCTGTCTGCCCATCTGTCTGCGGATGGTATGCTGAACTAAACTGTAGTTTAGTGTCCATAGACTCATGCAATTGTCGCCAAAAGTGTGATGTGAACTGGGTACCTCGATCTGACACTATTCTTTTCGGTACCCCATGCAAACACACAATTCTCTCCATATACAACTCCGCTAGTCTTGCTCCTGAGTAGGTGGTCTTTACTGGTAGGAAATGCGCCACCTTGGTCAGACGATCCACGATTACCCAGATTGAGTCAAATCCCCTCTGAGTTCGAGGTAAGCCAGTGATGAAATCCATACCGACTTCTTCCCACTTCCATTCAGGTACCTTCAGGGGCTGGAGCAAACCTGCTGGCCTCTGATGTTCAGCCTTGACTCTCTGACATGTGTCACATAGAGCTACGTATGTGGCCACATCTCTCTTCAATCCGTACCACAAAAATCTCTCTTTGATATCTTGGTACATCTTGGTACTACCTGGGTGTATCGAATACGCCGATTCATGGGCTTCCCTGAGAATTGCATCCCTGATCTGCACTATATCTGGTACACAGATCCTCTTCTCATACCACAATGTTCCTAGGTCATCCACTCGAAAACCAGGGGCTTTTCCTAATGCCACCAGTTCCACGATCTCCTTGATCTTTTCATCTGTGAGCTGTCCGTTTCGGATCTCTTGTTCCAAGGTCGGTTCTACTGCCATCTCGGTGACGCTGGTCACAAATCCCAGACTCATCCTTTCAAACTCTAAACTGAGTTCCTCCGGTAAGCAATGTCCCGTGATCTTATGCACGTAACTCCTTCTACTCAGAGCATCTGCCACCAGATTGGCCTTCCCTGGATGATAATGAATTTCCAGGTCGTAGTCCTTGATCAACTCTAACCAACGACGTTGCCTCATATTCAGATCTGACTGTGTGAACACATACTTGAGACTCTTGTGGTCAGTGTAAATTTCACACTTATGACCAATCAAGTAATGCCTCCAAATCTTCAAGGCATGTACTACAGCTGCCAACTCCAGATCGTGTGTCGGGTAGTTCTGCTCATGTTTCCTCAACTGCCTCGATGCATAAGCTACTACTCTGCCTTCCTGCATGAGTACACATCCCAATCCTAGACGGGATGCATCGCAGTAGATAGAGAAGCTCTTGGTTATATCCGGCAATACTAGCACGGGTGCCGTTTGTCAGCCTCTTCTTCAATTCTTCAAAGCTAGCCTGACACTCTTCAGTCCAGACAAACTTGGCATTTTTCTCCAATAATGCCGTCAAGGGTTTAGCAATCTCGGAGAATCCTTCAATGAACCTCCGATAGTATCCAGCCATTCCAAGGAAACTTCTGATTTCACTTACATCCTTAGGCAGATTCCAACTCAACACGTCACTAACCTTCTTCGGATCAACTGCCACTCCACCATCGGACAGTACGTGACCCAAGAATTGTACTTCCTTCAACCAAAACTCACACTTGCTCAGCTTGGCATACAACTGATGCTCACGAAGTCTCTGCATCACCAACCTCAGATGTTCTTCATGCTCTTCCTCATTCTTAGAGAAAACCAGAATGTCGTCAATGAACACTACCACGAACTTGTCAAGATAGTCCATGAACACACTGTTCATCAAATACATGAAGTATGACGGTGCATTTGTCAGACCAAAAGACATGACAGTGAACTCATATAGACCATATCGAGTTGTGAAGGTTGTTTTGGGGATGTCAGTCACTCGTATCCTCATCTGATGATAACCGGATCGAAGATCGATCTTAGAGAACACACATGCTCCTTTCAACTGGTCGAAGAGATCATCAATCCTTGGCAGCGGGTACTTGTTCTTGATGGTCACTTCATTCAAAGCTCGATAATCCACACACAATCTCTGGGTCCCATCTTTCTTATCCACAAACAAAACTGGTGCTCCCCAAGGGGATGAACTAGGACGAATATACCCTTTTGCTAACAACGCCCTTAGTTCCTCCTTAAGTTTCTCTAGTTCTTTTACTCCCATTCTATATGGCCTCTTAGCTATAGGTGTAGTACCAGGCTTAAGATCAATAACAAATTCAACTTCGCGGTCTGGGGGCATACCTGGTAACTCATCTGGAAACACGTCTGGGAATTCGCACACCACTCTGATGTCTTCCAGTGCTACCCCTTCGGCTTGGTAGATCTGATTGTGTCCCACGGGGCTAGCTGCTTGGTACTCCACTTTCTCACCAGTCTTTGCTGTCAGCTGCACTGTTCTTTTGGAGCATTGAATCACCCCATCATATCTGGCTAACCAGCTCATACCCAGAATCAAGTCAAACCCAAGAGTTTCTAGGACTATCGGGTTCACCACAAAGTCTACCCCCCTTATTGTGATGGTGATACAGGGGCAACGTAGTGTGGCACGCTGTTCTCCCCCAGGTGAACTAACTACCATGGGGTTCCCCATAGGTTGCAAGATCATCATGTTCTTTTTCACGAAAGCAGCAGATATGAAAGCATGCGAAGCTCCAGTATCAAACAAAACAGTTGCGAGAGACGAGTTGACAGGGAACGTACCCACAACGACATCCGTTGCTCCTTCTGCGGTTTCCGCACCCATGTGGTTGACCTTTCCTCTCGCTGGGTTCTGCTGCTGATTCCCGTTCTGGTGCTGCGGTTGTCCAATCCTCTGATTGTTGTTCTGACCAACGGCGTTCTGAGCCTTGCGAGGACAAGCACTGGCATAGTGTCCCAGCTCACCACAACCAAAACACCTCGGAGCCGTAGGTGCATTGTTGGTCGGATTGGGGCGTTGGACAGGACCACTCTGTGGCTGGTTCTGAGGACGCTGCTGAGGTAGTGCTGAGGGGTACTGAGGACGCGGCTGGTACTGGGGTCGTTGCTGATACTGGTTGCGGTTCATCAAACCGGACTGTCCCTGGAAACGCTGTGGAGTCACCATCTGCTGGTTTCCTTGCTGAGGATTGAAGCGAGGGCGAACATTGCTTCCTGACGGTGTGCCTTGAAGCTTTCTCTTCTTTTCTTCCATCTCACGGCGCTTGTTCTCCAGCAGTAGTGCGCTATCTACCAGTTCTTGAAAAGTGTCGAACCTAGAGCACAGGAGCTGGTACTGGAGTGTATCGTGCAGGCCATCTCGGAATCGGGTCTGCTTCTTCCTATCCGTATTCACGTCCTCTGGAGCATAACGGGCTAACTCAATGAACTTGTCACGATAAGCGGTGACACTCATACCTTCCTGCTTCAAAGCCAGGAACTCCTTCTTCTTCAAGGTCATTAGCGCTTCCGGCACGTGGTGAGAACGGAAGCTGTCGCGGAACTCCTGCCAAGTGATCTGATCACGATTGGGGTGAGCATACTGGTACGCATCCCACCAATCCAAAGCTGCTCCCTGGAGCTGTCCACTTCCATACAACACCTTCTCCCGGTCGTTGCACTGTGCGATGTCCAGCTGTCGTTCCACTGCCTTGAGCCAGTCCTCTGCTTGCATTGGGTCGCTAGACTTGTTGAAGGTAGGAGGGCGTCCCTTCATAAACTCGCCCCTTTTATCTCGGGGTTGCACGTAGTGCTGTTGGGGCGGGTTCTGCTGATTCTGCTGCATCAGTGCTATGGTTTGCGCCATCTGCTGGGTCAGCTGGAGTTGCATCTGCATCATCTGCTCCATGGTGAGTGGCGGTGGTGGAGGTGGTGGGTTCTGGTTCTGGATGCTTCCACTGCCTCCGGGGTTGCTTCTGGTGTTAACCATCTACCATATCAAGATATCTCCCATCAGTATTCCCTCCAACTGGTATTAGATAACCCATGCTTGCAGATGGTGTATGAGAAGATAGCAGTACTTGGAAAGATATGATAGAGGAAGTGCAAAGGAGATAGATAACCCAACTATTTATTCACTAATATTCCTTAAACCTTAGTCCTATATCTAGATGGAGATAGAATCGCGTCTATGACCATCACAATCATTACAAAAATCCAAATCAAACATAAGCATAATAACAGCAAAATCAAGCACCCAAGGGCATGATTCACTCAAGACTCGACAGCACTGGTTTTGAAAGAAACGTAACTAAATGATCTAAAACAAAATCATGGTGGTCTCCTAATGATTTTTCAACCGTTCTAACTAGGCTGCGTTCCTACAATCAGCACGGCTCTGATACCAATCTGTCACACCCGGATTTACACAGAAACCCGAATGCTTCTATATGTGTGCCCAGGAAGTCCACAGAACACATATAGATAACAAATATGATAAGCAGAGTACATATGCTCGAATAAAATGGTTTTACATCAGAGTTTGACTCAAATAACTAAACAAAACAGTGGAAGACTCTTTATTAACTATCTCTAAACGGAGACGAAGACGAAGCCGATAACCATAATCCACAGGGACACCGACTAGTTGAGCACAGCTAGTAGAATGGTGGATCTTCAGGAAATTCAATAGCAGTAGTACCATCTAATCCATCTGTTACCCATCCGGGATTTTGTTGAATGGCAAGTGTAAGTAAATGTCTTACTTAGCAAATACAACACGGGTAATGAAGGCTTAAAAGAAAGGCTTGACACGGCTGAACTGCATTAGCAATTTTAGTTGTTTCATTTTAACATAAACCAAGAATACCAAAATTAAGTGAATCCCAGTTGCAATTCCCAATTAATGAAGTAGAGGTGAACATTAAACAACAATAAATAACAACTTCTAATCAAAAAGGATCCAGGCCGCTATTGACCCTGAGCAAGGCTATCATGATAGATTATACACTCTGCGGAGGTTTCGCCCTTTACCCACCAGTCGCGTAAAAGTTCAAAGGAACTTTGCACCCAACCACGCACATCAACACTTCCGAGGTGTGACTGCATAGGGACGCTACGAGGCTTTTCACAAGACACCCTAACAAAACAGTAGCCGTTATGGTACAACCTAGGCAGCATGACCCAAGGCACCGAGATTGACTGACGCTCATGTCGCAACACGAGGGGGTCAATGGCGTCCTAGCGCGGAAAGAAATAACAGCAACAAAATAAATAGCGCAACGTGTGGAACCTCCGCTATACGGAAGCTCCCAACACGGGACTGTGCCTCACGGGGACATAGCCAACGGATACTCCGTCCTCGGTGGATCAAACCATACTCTCACCCATGCTTCCCATAACGCCGTCGGCCCGTCGGTAACTACTGTCAAGCTAGAGCCGTACATGCTACTCGTCCAAGACCAGAGCCATTATAGTTCCGGCGGTGGCGACAGGTTCCTGGGTTGCCGCTTTAAGAACCAGTCCTCATGGAGAGACACTAGGGCCAAGCATGAAGCATACACCCTAGCTCCCTGTTCCATGTTACTAAAAAGCAAGTTTTACCATTAACATTGAAGTGAACCATTAAGTCAAGATTTAACAGTTAAACATTGGTGACAGTAGCTGCGCTTAGCAAAGTTCTACCCAAATGCAATAACCCAAGGTAGTTCAAGGTAAATGATAAACAAAGCTAGGATTAACCTTAATAGGAACAATTTAGACACATGCATATGCAGTAAATAATGTAAAGGTGTGTTTAGGTAGCAAGGATTGTCCGTGATGTACTTGCCTTCGTCAAACTGTTGCTGCTGTTGCTCCTGCTGCTGCTGTTGGTCCTGCTCCTCGTAACCCTCGAACTCAAACGCGTACGGCTCACCAACTGGACTCATACATCAACACACAAGCATCCATACAAGCCAGTACATGCAAACAATATTAATCTATTAGAACAGTACACCAAACAATAAAAACAGAACAAAAGAAGGCTGAAAAACTAATCTACGCTTCGCTACGAACACGTGAGCGCGAAAATCACTCAAATCGGAGCTAAAACGAAGAAGTTATGGCTTTTCTAAGGTTCAGGGACCTGCTGGCAAAGTTTTAAAAGTTCCAGGGGCTTATTTGCAAAAACTCAGGGGCTAAAACATAATTTTATATAAAAACAGGAGGGTTTATCTGCAAATTAACTAAAACAAAACCTCGGGTACTATTTTTAAATAAGCCAGGGGGTTTTCTGTAAAAATCAGGACTTAATTGTAATTATTTTTGAATAGATTTGGACTGCGGGTTAATTTTGAAAAAGGACAGGGGTTCTTTTGCAAAACGGTCGAGGCTGACTGGATTTGACCGGTATGGTCAACTTTGACCCGGGCTGGTTTAGATGTGAGCCGTCGGATTGAACACAGACGGCTGGGATTAGATCCAGGGGAAGGGGGTCGTCGGCGGCGAACGGAGCTGCGACGGCGAGCGGCGGCGCGTCACCGGCGAAGCTCGACAACGAGCTAGAGGGCTCGGTTTGGGACGGGCTCAGGCGCTATGGCTTCGGGATGACGCGACGAACACGTCGGGGTGGGTCTCGTCGACGGCGGAGCAACGACGGTGGCGCGCGAGGAGCGGAGGCGGCGGCGGCGCTCGGGCAACGGCGGTTCAACGCGGGGGCAGCGCTACAGAGCACGGGGAGGGGCGAGAAGGGCAGCTACGGCTTTAAAAGGAGGAGGCGAACCTAGCTAGGGGGTCCTGGAGGATGGAAACGCGGCGGTGCGAGCTCGCGACGCGCAATGGCGGCGGCGGCGCTCGGGTGGCGATGGCGAGCTTGCAGCAGAGGGAGGGAGAGAGCAAGGAGAGGCTTGGGAGCACGAGTACCTGCTGGGGAAGCTCCTTGGGCGGCTAATTCGGTCGGAGCGACGGCGAGGCGACGGGTCCGCGGCGGCGCAGATCTCGGGCGGCGGCGGTTAGAGCAGCGGCCGAGCGGGGAACGCGAGCGAGGGCGGCTAGGGTTGGAGGGAATCGCGAGACGGGGCGGCGGGTATTTGAAGGCGGCCGAGGGGAGAGTCCGGGGGAAAAGGTCCTCGGCGTTCGTGCCGTGGTCCGTCGGGACTCCGGCGCCGGGTCCGGGACGGACTCTGTCGCGAGGAAAGGGATGGGTCTGACCCGTGGGGCCCTCGCGTCAGTGGCTGGGAGTGAGACGCGAGGCTGGCTGCGGTGGGCTGGCTTGCTGGGCCGCTAGGTGGGCCGCGAGCGAGGGGAGGCGGGCTGGCGCGGCAGTGAGAGAGGGGCAGGCCGGCGGGGCGAAGCAGGCCGGCGAACTGGGCCGAAAGCGGGGCGCGGGAGCTGGAGCGAGCAGGCCGGCAGCGGGCCAAAAGTGGAAACGCGGGGAGGTGGGCCGCTGAGGAAAAAGAGTAGGAGGGCCAAGTTCGGCCAAGAGAAATAGTTTAGGGAGGAAAAGTGGACTCGGGCCGTAGAAACTTTTCTAGAGCTCCAAACACAGCGATTCAAATTTGAATTTAAACAGAATTTAAATTCCAATTGAACCACACACAAACAAAACTCAATGCAGTCGGCATGAATGCAACAAAAATGTTTCTAACCTTATATTAAATTTTATTTCTCATAAATAATTTATTTTCCTTAGATAATTATGAGCATAAAATTAAATAAATACAATTTAATTACTAAATTTTTAAAATAGGCATCTTTAGGGTGTTACACTTGGCAACATTAGCACCGGTTGCTGGCTGCAACCGGTGCAAATGTTAGACCATTAGCATCGACCCGGTGCTAATGTCCTCAGCCTGCCACTCCTGCGCGCCGCCCCCGCTCATAGCCGTTGGTACCGGTGCTGATGCACCCTTAGCACCGGGTTCAAAATGTGCCGCAGCCTATGAGGGAGGCGGATGCTAGCTTCTCTGGTAATGGGCCATATGGAGAGTGATGATGCTAGGAGGTCGGCGCGCCGTCGCCGAGGCCTTTCGCGGGGCTGCCCGCTCGCCGTAGCTCTGTCTTGCTTGCTTGTTGCGCGCCGGCGATCACACGTCGTTCTTGCGCTCTGACACTCTTTGCTGTGTGGATGATGAGCTAGAGAGCTAGGCCGGTGCGTGCTGCGGTCTACTATATGTAGATGCGCGATGAGCTATACAGCAGCGCGCCCCGAGCTTCGTGTCATAGCCAGCATCAAGCTGGATGCCTGGATCTACCACCACCACCTCCACCGTCTCCCTCACCGGTTACCTCTGTGGCAGGAAAGAACTGAAGAGCACGTAGTCAAGGCACCCGATGAGGACGGTGAGCGGAAAAAGGGAGGGCAGTTCGATGGAGAAGCCGACCGGCAGTCCTTAGGGGTGGTACAGGGCGCTCAATGTTATACTAGAAATTTTAAGGATAGGATCCAATTAGTTTTTGAGCTAAATTTTGCTAGGGTCATGTTGGGGATTGTGAAGGAGCAGAAGAGCCATGATCCGTTATCACCCTAAGCCCCCTTCGTGAATCCTTATCCACTTGACGAACGAAGCAACGAGGAGGAAATGGTTGGGCCCATGCATGTGAACCTACTTCCTTTGGTTCAGCGAGAGACAATTGCTTTATATCACCCTAAAAAGGAATGATACGTGGCCAATCCTTTACTGTCTCGTCTCGTAATATTCTGTACTCCCTCTATACTGATAAAGGAAGCTATTTAGGACAATATTTGAGTCAAACTTTGGAAATATAAATGAAGAATAACTTTTAAATTGGAGTAAATTCCCTGCGTGCCATCAAAAATTATACCCATCCCTTATATATACCATTGAAAATATAGTAATATCTTTAATGTCGTCGTTTTTATTCTTCCGTCCCTTATGTGCCATTCCGTAAGATACTACCGTTATACGTGATGGAAGAGGATGTGGCATATGCGTGAGTGAGAGAAATATTTTTTTTCATCGTAGAGGAGCAGACTACCTCGGTGCCCCTGCCCCGTTGCCGCGGATGACCGCACCGTGCCGAGGAGCACCAGCGGACCAATGCGTCATGCTCCGACCACCGCGAAGCCGGGCCAAGGAGCAGGCTGGCCGCGTGCCGCGCTGAGGAACATCCCAGCGCAGGCTGTAGTTCCCTGCCCCCACTGCCGCTGCCGCGGATGGCTGCACCTAGTGGTGGTGCACAGCGGACCGGACACCGGAGCGCCGGACGCTGTCTGTGTCTGGTCTGGATGCGACGCCGACTACGGGAACGTCCCATCGTGTTGGGGCCTGGTTTCGCCGTTTCGGACGTTGTTGTTCCGTGTCGCGCGCCGTCGCCGTCGATGGGGAACTCCGAGTCCGCCGCCTCCGACACCGCCGACTCGACTGACTGAAAAAGATGACTGCACCAACGAGCAGGCCGCATGCTCCGGCTGCATGCTTCGGTGCCCAATGCAGGATTGGCAGCTTGGCGCAGCCATTGCGTGCGTACACACAGGCGATGAAGATGTTGCCCGCCGATGAAGATGAGTTTAGAGGGGTAGACAAGTCTTTTCTATCACCAATTAACTGGAATTTAACAGATAAGTGACGGTAGTGGCATCTATGGGATGGTAAATTAAAACTAATGGCATACAAGGAAGTTATATTTTTCAGTGGCAAAGAAGAGATGAGTATAATTTTTGATGGCATGTAAGGAATCTACTCTTTAAATTGTTGAGTTTAAAATTGTAAAAGTTATATGAATAGATTTATTTTGAAAAATATTTTTTTAAAAATATACATGTATGACTTTTTGACAAATATTTTTTATAAAAATAAGAAGTCAAAATTATGTATTGAAGACCGTGTCGCTGTCCTAAACGTCTTTCTTTACCAGTACGGAAGGAGTATACCTCTGTATTTTAAAAATAATTGAAGATAAACTATATACTATAATATGAGATTATTTTAACTATTCCATCCACCTTTACCTAAGCACAATTGTTATCATCTACTATATCATAGTTAATTTTAGATGGTAACTCAAGTGCAATTGCAAAATGCCATTATTTTTTAGATATCCGATAAAAATAGCACAAACAAGATATTATATTTATAGTTTTTGTCGGTGTCTTTGTCTAACGTACGGGCATATTTTTCTAATATAATTTAAAACGGAGAGAGGTGATATTTCAGCAATAACACCCACAAAGTTTTAGTCACCATTTGGTGCATTGCAACAACTTAAACGTGCTTCTCAAATTGAACCTACCGCCGCAGCCCAAATTGAATTCCTTTCAATTTAAATCAAACGCGACGCGACTGCCGGAGCGGCGGATTCAACAAGGCGATCCGATCCCCCTGCCCTTCATGACGTGCTTCCTGACACCCGGGACGTGCACGTTGGTGAAGTAATCCTCCCAGTCCACGCCACGCACGTCGAAGGGGAACCCCGCCTTCTCCTCCTCCGACATCTCCGCGAGGAGCGCCTCCGTGTTGGCGGTGTCGAACCTGCCGCCGTAGAAGGTGTAGGGCTCGTAGATGCGGCCGAGGTGGATGATCATCCTCGCGGCGGCCATGGCGGCGGCGTGGACGTCGTCACTCGCCGCCCGTCGCTGCCGGGGCGGCCGCCCGGAGGACGCCGAGCACCTGGTGCTGCTCCGTCGCAGCGGCGCACTCGCCTCCCCGTTGCCGGCGGCGTACTGCTCCATGCTGCCGCAGAACCGCATCGGCCGCACCGGGATGGGGTGCCCGGCCGGCGCCGTCGATCAGCGGCGACCGCCTGAAGTGCTCGTAGATGAACTCGAACAGGTCGTGAAACACCAGCGGCTTCGCCGTCGATGACGACACGTGGTACACGTGCATTCCTGGCGCCGCGTCTTGTGCACCGCCGTGCTTCGCCATGGACGCCAGCGTCGCGTTCACCACCATGTCCGCCGGAACCTTAGCACCGAATTAATTAAGATGGCCATTTGTTACTAGCCGGGGCGGGACTAGCTGGTAGAACATGTTCGTGGAGATCATATTAAGGAGATGGTAAGTTACCACATCAAAAACGCAATCAGGATCGCCAAGGAAGCTACTCATCTGGCCTTTGCCGTAGTACGTTATAATGGGGTCCACCATCCTGATGAGCTCGTGTTCCATTAAAAGGAAGGGTGAAGTGAATCAAATTGATGGTTATGCACATCCAACTAATACAAATATAAAAACATGTCCATTTTATTGTTCCATGGTGGTCAGAGAAACCTACGTACTATTCTTTTTCTAACTTGGGTCATCCGTGCATGAGTTACTGGCCGGATTGGCCTACTAAAACCCATAATAATCTATCTATGCTATAAAAAAAAGACTTTTGATGCTTCTTACATCTCCCTCGCCTATCACCCACTAATTATATATACAGCAAATAGCCTATCCTCCCTCCCTCGCCTGTAGCACATCCGCTGTACCTACTAATCATACATCATGACAATACCACATTTTATATCTCTTGCATGACAATTAGCACTTGGGCACTTGGCCACGCACTTAAGAAAATCAATATTTTTTTCCGGTTATCTTTTCATAGTTTGCAACCACAGAAACACAATCTTGTTTTTTAAGATATTAGTCATTATCGCCAACGTATGATTTTTGAAAATATATGTGCTTGCATCTCCGATACGGTACTGACCTGTTGCCTAGCTTGTATCCAACCTGGGAAGGGGTCCTTCAAGGTGCTCTCGATGACGCTCGGTCTGATGGTGACGACCGGTATCTCTCCCCGCATGCTGTTGATGACCATCTCTCCCATGGCCTTGGTGAACACATAAGTATCTTGCCAGCCATGGAGCTTTGCCCTACCAATGACAAATTATGTAGAACAAACAGATATAATAATCCTACATCATGCATGTGTGTTCTTTTCCCCTCAGCAACTTCAGAAGGACAAGTCAAGAAGCTTTGTGTGCACTCTGCACTGTACCTCTTTAGGCCTAAATATTTCATTTCTTGGGTAAAAGAAGCCACATCATCGGAATGTCTTATGGAGTCAAATGCCAGTTTGATCTCTGCCTCAATATCCAACACGGCACCTTTCTTAGGTTCTGACGAATACGTGGAGCGTAATGTCTCATTTGCTATGGAGTCTCCTAAGCGAAATGGTTTCTCCAGCACCACGCCTTGCATCTCCCCATTGACATACGCTGTTCAGCAAATTAAATAGAGCATACAGAAACATATATCAACCTAGAGGATTATTGTCAGATTTTTTTCAATCATTCAAATTTCACCACAAGACCCCACTTCCATTTCACACTCTGACCTGTTGACACATGCAAGAATAGCTTCAACCTTCGGAACTTCTGCGCGAAACTCATGATCCGGAACGGCCCAAGGGTGTTGATGTCCATTGCAACATCATACCTGCAATCAATAGCGCATCAATTCAGCTGGGTGTGAGCTGATCGATCAAAACATGCATGAACCTTCAATTGAAGCTATATATTGGTATTCCATCACGAACCTCTCATGGAAAGTGGTATTCCCTGCCGAGTTCACGATGATATCCACTTCCTCCCGGATTTTGTCCGCGAGCTCGTGGGCAATGCCGAGATTGGTGTCCCTGATGTCGCCAATGACAGGAACTAGCTTTCTTGCAACAAAGCTGTGGTAGTCTTTCCCATGGATTTCCTTCAAGCATTTGAACAATTCTGTCTCTACTACCTGCACAACACATGCACAGAACTATGGTCATCTCTGCATCTGCATGAATGACATATGTTTTTCTTGGTATAACATGCCAAATAACGTCATCCCACAAACAGTTGATAATATAAACTCCCATCTCAAATAGTAGTACGTTTTGTCGATGCGTATCAGTGATAGTGGGAGGTCATTGCAGATGATTTTCAGACCGACCACGAAATAGTCATCACATAAAAAACTTTTGGATATAATTAAATAGCCATCGATCTGTAGCTGTGAAGATTATAGACAAGCTTTAAAGGGTAAAAAAAGGAAAAAGTCCGGTTTACGCCCTCCAAATACGATGATAGTTCTAATTTTAACCCTAAAGTACAAAAACCAGACATCAAAGACCATCCAATTGTTGAAACCGGACATCTTTGGTCCCTCGAGTGGTTTCAAATGTGGTTTTGTATTTTCTAGAAATATACTTTTTTTAATTTAATCCATATATTAGTAACTAATTCATTTTAAATCAGGAAAAATTAAAATTGATATCAATTTTTTTTGCAAAAATGTAACCTATCTGCTAGTTCTCTAATTGGAGTTATTCCTATCATATATATGTTTGTATCCTAGTGTTTTGTTGCTTTTAGTTATGCATGTTTTTCTTTTAAATTGTTATTATTTACATTATATTGGATGAGGTCGAGTAAGTCCAAAAGAAGCACTAATAGATAAGTACATTTTAGAAATTTTTTGATATAATTTTCATATTTTATGATTTAAAATACATTAATTGTGACTTTTTATATTAAACCAGATTTTTTATTCTTTTATAAAATAGAAAACCACCGGTAAAACTGCTCAAATGGTCAAATTTATCCGGTTTTAATAGTTGAATAGTCTTTCCTATCCGGTTTTGTATAAAAAAGGTTGAAAATCGGACTATCATACTGTTTCGAGGGTGTAAACCGGACTTTTCCAAAAATAAATCTCCATATATGCATGCTGCAGCTCAAACTGCAAGCCTAAAATGCTAAAACCTCATCCTTTGTTTCTCTACACTACAAGCCATGCATATTTTATTGGAGAAATGATTACTTCCGCGCACACGGTGGGAATAAAACTCGTGATGTCAAGGCATGGGAAGCAAATGTACGAGCCCACCTACACTTAAATATATATTATACTCGTGTTTGTTGATCAGTGAATACCGAATAGTCTAATCTATTCACTGATAGAAGTGTCTACCTAGGTCATCAATCTCACTAATGTTGCCACCTCGGGGTTCTGTATCTGTCAAAAACCTTTGTTTATATAAATCAGACATGTCACGGGATGCCCCTACTGTAGAACCATTAGTGATATAGGCTTGTCAGTGACTATTTCGAGAGAAAATAAAGCGCATGTCTCTTAGGCTTTCAGAAGCAGCAAGCAGCTTACCTCAGTTTGCAACCTCTTCAATGCCGCTGCAGTGTCCTTGGCCTTGATGACAATGTACTCCCTCTGTCCCAAAATGTAAGCATTTGTTGACTTTTGCTGATCACGTTTGACCATTCGTCTTATTCAAAAAATTTATGAAAATATTATTTATTTTGTTATGACATGTTTTATCATCGTATATATTTTAAGTATATCGTAATTGTTTTTATATTTTTACAATTTTTTTGAATAAGACGAACGGTCAAACATGATGCGCAGAAATCGAGAAATGCTTATATTTCGGGACGAAGGGAGTATATCTTACCGACGTCAGGATTCGTCCTCAAAATCTTCTCGATGAGAACTGATGCAGAAAAACAGGGGAAGAGAAGGCAACAAGTGTTGGAACGAAAAACTAGGATCATTGTGAAGAGAAGGCAGACGAAGCACGCACACACCTTTCGCCAGAAATCCAGTTCCGCCGGTGACGACGAAGTTCTTGCCCCCAAGGAATCCGGCGATCCCAATCCCGGCGACCTGATCCGTCATTGCCGACGCCGTACGGGCTCTTGGTTCCGCTGCTGAACATTGGAAGACGGCCTTGACCCACTACCAGAGCTACCATTGTTGTGGCTGTTCCTCAACGACAGTGCTGGGAGCATCATGCCTCTCCTTCTCCGACGAGCACGTCCTCCTCCGCCGCCGCTGACAGCGATGCTCGGTATGGGCTTGTAAGCGAGGACGACAGCACTGCCGAGGAAGTTCGTGCTGCCTGCAAACCCCATGGCCGCGGAATAAGTACTTGAAGTGAAGTAATAAGTACTTGTTAGGGGCCAGGTTTGAGAGGAGACCGGGCGATGGAGCAATATATAAGCCCGGGCATTAGGAGACGACGACGGCCGGTGTGCGCATGGTATATAGAGAATCGAGGAGATCGAGATCAGATGATTAGGGCGGCCAATAATCGAGAACCCTGTGGGCCGATAGAATTAATTCATGTGCACACGGAAGGCAACGTGTGTGTTCTGTGAACCTATATGGTGCTACCTACCAGTACTATATAGTGGTTGTCAAGCTCATTTACCATACGCACCCGTGGACGTTTTTTTTAAGGTCCTGTTGGCAATTCGGTGTGCTGCATACCGTGTGCTGCACACCGCAAAGGGCTCACGGCAAACACTGGCCGGCAAAGCCGGTTTTGCCGTGTGCTTTTTGTCAGACACATGATAAAAAAAGCTCAGCCGACGGCTTTTAACAGGGACGGATCGCTTTTGCCATGTGCCATGACGGCGAGACACACGGCAAAGTGTCGTGGCCTTTGCACACGACAAAACCTGCCCACTTTGCCGTGTGCAAAGACCTAGACACACGGCAAAGTGACCATACAGAGGCATATTTTTTTTGACGTATATGGTACCCCAAACAATAAAAAATCATCACAGACATTTATATCGCAATAACCACCGTAGGTGCCTTGCTCCACTTCTGCAAAAACCAATTAGTAGCTAAATTATAAACATAAGCATGTCACCATATCCTTGTGCAATTATTCAAATTTAAGAACATGATGAAACTTAACACAATCAATAATTTGCTTTTCTTTATTGGCTAGCACAACCCTCAATAGTAAAGAAATGGAACGCAAACATAAGCAAGAAGGGGGCAGAACTCACATATGCAGCGAGGGAAGGGCGCCGTGGAGGGGGCGTCGGGGCGGGAGGGAACCTTGGGGGGGGGGGAGGTGGGCGGGCGGGTGGCTGCGGCGGCAGGCAGGCGGGTGCATGAGGGGGGAGGCAGCGAAACTTGTGTCTAGTGGGTGGGCCGGGTGAGCGGAAATTAGGCTAAGTTCCCCTCTCTTTGTTGTATGCCAAATCTGGCCCACGACAAAGTAGTTTTTGTCGTGGATCAGATCTGGCACACGACAAAAAGGGGTGTTTGGTGTTTGCCGTGTGCTGGCCCACGACAACTGTAATTTTTTATTTTTAAATTATTTACATAAATTACTCTAATATTTCAAGTTTAAATTACTTTGTCACATTGTTTACCTTTTCAAGGTGACTCAACAATTTATGTTTTATTATTGTATGCAAAAAAAATCTATTACTTCATGCATTTCAATGTATATGACATAATATTCATTTAATTCATTATCTAAAAATATTCGTTTAATTAAAAAATGAAAATTAACAAATGAATCCGGAAATTAACAAAAAATTGGCACGAAACAATGTAACTTGTTTGTTGCATATACAAAAAGTTTTGAAGGCAAACCCCAATTCAAACTTCACGTTGCTTCAAAATCTGAATGGGTCCTTCGCAACTATATGGATCTTCTCTATAGATGTTTCGATTTGTATGGAGCGTACGTGATAACTTGTGTGAACACTTCTTAATTTTTTACCACAGCTTGTACGCAAGAAATGCACATGGCAATGCATGTTTCTTATACTTGAACTAGTTGTGTTACTTTTGAATCATAGAACCTTGTAAGCCGACATGATCGGTTCGCTGGTTTTGGCCCTGCCAGGCTCAGCAGATGGAGCTTTAGTGTGATTGGTTGTCTACAGCCACGAACTAGTCAGATTAGCGTACACAGCGCAACTCTATAAAAAATGTTGACCTCTAAAAATATTGACCTATAAATTAGCGTACACAGCGCAATACACGGTATATACGGGGCTTCAGGCAGTGAACGGCGGCGCCGGCTCCGGCGGAGCTATTCAATCATGTTGCTCGAGTACAGTATACAAATGGGTGATCTCGTGATCGTCCCTCTTGTCGCTTTCAGTCAGCTCATATATTCCACATGTGCCACTGTCGATTAAATTGATGATGAACAGTGTTATAATGAGCGTGGACATATAACGTGTGTATGTACATGCTTTATGAAATTCTCATTTCAATAAAATAGTAATGTATTTGCTCGAAAAAAAGAAATAGTAATATGTTTTCACGATGAATCAAGTGCCATCAAATTTTGCTGTTGTCGATAAGTTTTATGGAGTGATATTTCAACTTTGAATTAAGACAAATCTCAACGGACCTATATTTGAGACGGTTGGTGATATGACCAAGAGCCCATCATCACAATACGGTTTAAAGGCCCAAGAGGAAATTGATCCAAGAAGGATTAGGGTTACTAATGGGCCTATGAGATAGAAACCCATTAGTATGCCCTATATATATATATATATACACACGAGGGAGGGGCTAAGGGGGTTACAGACAATCTGATAGCCGCACTACCACCCTAGCCGTCACCTCCTCCTCTCTCTCGGCCGCCGGCCTTGCCGTGTGTGCGGTGCTAGCACACTGACGCCCGGCGTTCCATCCTCGTACGTGTGGACTCCGTGGAGGCGGTGCTGCGACTGCTGCGCTGATCGACTGCTGGGATCAAGGACGAGGAGCTCGGTTCGTGGGACGTGATCGACTACTTCCTCTACATCGACGCGCGACTTCTTCCGATGCGCTACGTGTCTAGTGGTAATGATCTACGATCTTCTACTCGCAAGTATCTTAGGTGTATATGGTAGTGATGCTAGCTTAGCCTACCTATATAGTCATTAGTAGTGTCAGAGCCATCTTGCGTATTTTTTGGTCTGGATCATTAGCATATATGTGATATGTTGTTGTAGTAGATTGGATTTATTACTTTTGCACGGTTTGATTAGATCAATTGGTCAAAAGGGGTTAAAACTGGAGCGAGTTGATTGCGCGACACGTGACCAAAAAGATGAGTTCGTGTTCTTTCTCTATTGTGCATACGACATGTCCCTACCGGCTGGAATCACCATCAGGGACTAACTGTGTGCATAATCAGCTGATTGAACCAACAGATCGAGGTCAGCGGGACCGCCGTTGCTTTCTCGCTATAGCGGCTTCCTTAGCGCTACTTTGGTAGAACACGTCGTACGCCTAACGTGTTTTTGCAGGGTATGATGTGAATGGTATGGCCTCAATGTTATGTGATGATGTATGTAATGATTTGTGCGGTCTGCGTGTCGCAAGTTAACACAACCGAGATGAGGTTGCACAATTATTATATAACGACATGCGTGTCGACTTGTGTTGCTTGAATCCTCATGTAATTATTTCACTAGCTATTAGATGTAGTAGCTTAGTATCTTTTCATGGAGGCTTCAATCATGATGGCGATGATGATCACCACAAGACAGGATGAATGGCAATGGAGGACACATTGGAGCCATGGCGATGGAGCTCATTGTGATGCAAGAGGCCAAACTATTCACAATATAATATGATTATATGCATGTGATGTTTATTTTCCTGTCATATTATTCTTTCATGCTTTTACATATGGTGGATGTTTTAATCATGATAGAATAGCTTCCCTCGGGAAAAGTTGAGTTTTTTGATACCATTTACCAATAGCTGCACCTATAAACCTTGATCGTTGTGTGGTATGTTTACCAAAGTAGAGTACCATCAGCTATCTCTTTTGTATAGGGTGGATATTGTTGGGAGTTACTGAAACTGAAGAGAGGATGGGTAGGGAGGCAGGAAGGGAGAGGTAGCTGCGCGATCAGAATCCATGCTCTGGAGTGCGCGATGCAGTCCATGGGTGTCAGCTGAAAGCATCTTGAGGAGGAAGAAAACGATTCGTCGTCGTAGAAGTTAAACAGCGGTTCAAACCATATGAACCGTGAGACCTGGCCCAACCCAACCCGTCAATACAAGTTTTGTGCAAATATTTGGAACCAGATCAACCCAGTCTAAACCGCTAGTTGTGGTCTGGTTTGCAAAACCAGGTTAACCCAGCAAAACCCGCATGTGAACAGGGTGACATGACACCATTAATTCACTATTTTGGTGTACCACGAATCAGAAGTGGTGACCTTAAGGAGCGTGTCGTCCCATAAATAATCATCAATTCGAATATCGGACGGGACTTGCATTTGAGACAAATGGTCAGCCACTGAGTTCTCTACTCCTCTCTTATCCCTTATTTCAATATCAAACTCTTGGAGTAGAAGAACCAAGCGGACGAGTCTCGGTTTTGCATCCTTTTTGGTCAAAAGGTAGACTATGACCTTTGCCCCAACTAGGTAGGACCGGAATTCGTCTATCGCAAACACGACCCAACTAGGTAGGACCGGAATTCGTCTATCGCAAACACGACTGCTAAGAGCTCCTTTTTTCGTGGTTGCGTAGTTGAGCTGGGGGACAGTGAGCGTTTTGCTAGCATATGAGATAGCATAGTGCTTCTTGTCCTTGGTTTGGCACAAAACAGCAGAAATGAGTGCTTTCTTAAGGGTATGAAAGGCTGCGCATAGCACTCTTCATCAAAAATGAAAGGGGCGTCCTTGGCTAAGAGATGGGAAAGGCCGCGATATCTGAGAAAAGTTTTTGATGAAGCGCCTGTAGAATCCGACATGGCCAAGGAAACTATGAATCCCCTTAACATTGGTGGGAGGTGGAAGTTCCTCAATCACATCTATCTTTGCTTTGTCTATCTCGATTCCACGTTCAAACACCCTATGTCATAGGAAAATCCCTTCTCGCACCATAAAATGACACTTTTCCCAGTTTAAGACAAGGTGTTTTTCTTGACATCTCTGGAGGACCTTGTCCAGGTTTTTTAGACACTCGGTAAAGGTCTTCCCATAAATTGAGAATTAGTTCATGAACACTTCCATAATCTCCTCAATCATATCGGAGAAGATGGACATCATGCAACGCTGGAAAGAGGCAGGTGCGTTACACAACCCAAAGGACATCCGCCGATAGGCATATGTCCCATAGGGGCATGTGAATGTGGTTTTACTCTGGTCTTCGGGGTGGATTGGAATTTGGTGATATCCTGAGTAACCATCAAGGAAGCAGAAGAAAGAATGTTGGGCTATATGAACGAAAGGGAGAAATGGTCTTTCTTGGTGGCTTTATTGAGTCTATGATAGTCGATACACATACGCCAACTAGTGATGGTACACTGAGGGATGAACTCATTCTTATCGTTGCGCACAACCATTATTCCTCCCTTCTTAGGAATGACTTGAACGGGACTAACCCATTCACTATTGGGAACTGAATAGATAATCCCAGCGTGAAGGAGTTTGAAAACTTCCTTTTTAACGACCTCTCTTATAGCATTGTTTAACCATTTTTTAGGTTCCCGAGACGGTGTTGTTTCAGAATCGATCGGGATACGATGAGTGCAAGGATTAGGACTGATCCCTTTCAGATCTCGAAGAGAATATCTTAAGATCGATGAATTCTTTACTTTACTAACCCCTGTCAAATTGAGATGTCCCGGGCTGATTGATTCGTAACAGCAAGTATTATGGGCTCGATTAGTCGCCAAAATGAGTCTTAAGTCAGACAAAACCCAAGTGGAATAGCGTGAAAGCAGGAGAGAGCTGAGAACGGGACACGTTCTCTCTCGGTTCCCATTGGCTGCGTGTCCGTGCTGCAACACTGTTACAACACAAGAAGCATTAAATATCAATGGATCCTACCATCACAGCTATCGCCTCTTTTTCTATCTTTCTCTAGAGTCTATGACCAAACAATCCAACTAATGGTAAAGCTAAGAATTTGAACCAGTACTACCTCCGTCTCAAATTATAGTTCATTTAATTTTTTTTACCACAAGTTTGACTAATCATCTTATTTAAAAAAATTATGTAAATAAAGTTAAATTTAAGTCATTTTTAAGAATTTTTATTAATAAAGCAAGCCACCACAAAAAATATAATAATTTATATAAAATTTTGAATAAGACGAGCGGTCAAACTTATACTCAAAAAAGTGAAAACAATATCTATATCTTTATCTAATACTAAAGTAAGGATTGATTCAGCGGTAAATCATAATTTTATAAAATAAACCCTGATATTTTTATTAATTAACCCACCTATAATAAAACTTTTCAAGAAAACCCTTAAAGTTTTCCAAATCAACCTGTAGTCCTTCCTCTTCTTTCGTGATCCCGCCGTCCGCTTGCCTCTTTACGGCTCCTGTGACCCGTCGTTCCGAACCACCGCCACCACCCGCATCTGTCCTGGTGCAGCCTCATGGCATCTGCGGCTTCCCCTCCTTCCCCGCGCCCATCTTGGCTCGCACATGCATCGGATGGCGTCGCCGCCCACCCTTCCTACACTAACCACCATGCCGGCAGCATCCGCCACCACCGATGTCCGCAGCTGTGCTGGAACAAACGGGAGCACGACGTCCTGCTCTGCTACACCTCCCTCCGCTCGTCCATCACGGCGGCATGCAGCCTTGCATTTGCCTGTGCCGGTGATGATTCTGCGCCCCTCATTGACGATCTCTGCCACATGGAAGAGGAGAGAAGTGAGAACAACACTACAGCTGGATGACGGTGCCAGTTTCTATGCCTCCCAGCTCCGCGTTCTGATCTGATTGTCTTGGTTTTGGGCGTCGATGTCGTTCTCCTCTAGAAGCGCTCGCGTCCAGCCGGCAACAGCAATACATGAATACAGTAGCAGCTAGCAGGTCGTCAGGTCGTCGCTCGAGTTGAACTGAGATTTTGGTTCGGTGCCGACTAGGAGATCGACTTCAGCGCAGGTTCTTGAATTGAGTTGCTTCTGGTTTTGATCCTTCTCGATTTGCCATAAAAGACAGCAGGTTAGTTTGTTTGATATCCTATAGCAACCGTCGCCTTTAGGCTTAAGTTAAACAGAAGCTCTTTGGTAAGTTGTTTATTGAGAGGTACAGTGATCAATCAGCTCTTGGGCGGTTCATTGCTCGACTTATGATTCAATCATCTGGCTTGTTTTATGCTCTGTTTAGCTCAGGCAGAGTACAACTGAGTTTGTCACTGTGATGTGCAGAAGTTGCTGTTGAGCCGTGTGTATAATGGCAGCTAATTCTTGCTACCTGATTTACCGAAAGTTCAAGGCATTCTGATCATTGATCAAACATTGCTCTTTCTAACATGCAGCTCTTCGGTGTTGTTTGAGAAAACATTGCGCTTTCTATTGGTTCCAAGCAAAACCAATGAATTAGGGAAAAAAACTTCCTGAACTTTGATAGCCAAGTTCATTAGATAAAAGGCACACCATGATGATTCATGAATATACAAAAAATAGTTGATATTGGTATGTGCAGATGAGGCGTGGTGATAGTTTTGTGGTGCCGCAATTCTTTTCAAAAACAGGAAGTTTTATTATTCTACTGTTTTTCTAAGTCATGTATGATGCACTAATGCTGTCATCGACACCATGATCGAATTAGGTTCTTTGGCTTCACACTATTTTGTCCTAAGCCATAGATCACTAGATTTTTCAGATTGATTCAGTGGCAGGAACTACGGCGTCCTCACGTGAAACAACAGCTCAGGCTTAGGTTATTTGGCTATGCCCCCATGCAAAGAGGTGTGTCAGTTGAGGTGGGGTGAGTTGATTGTGGCCTTGGGGTCTCCAAGATTTCCACTTTCTTTGTTTCGAAAATGCATTGCCAAAAACAGTGAATCCTCTCCATTAACTGCAACTTAAATGGTAATAAATTGAATAAAAAATATATCTCTATGGTATTTTTCTGTAGCAACGCACGAACATATTTGTTAGTCTATATATACCTATCTAATACTAAAATAAGGATTGATTCAGCGGTATATCATAATTTTACTAAAAGCCCCTTAATATTTGTTCAAATAACCCTATGATCATTTTATCTCCCGTTGTCTTGTTGCAGTAAAAAATTGAGCGTGTCGGCTTCGGACTCTACCTCTCCGTACGTACTCAAACGAGTACCTTACCCGTAGAGGTAATCTCTCAATCTCCTTAGACGAGTAAAGCTTCTGCCTAAAATCTTCGTACGTCGCGTTGCCTAATTGATGAATTTTTCTTCGGTTCTGATCCCTCCAGCGCGGTCGGTGACTTCCATCAAGAAAGATTGATCCGGACGTACACATGTTTATGGTTGAATCCCGTATTCCCTGATGAACGATCACCCAATCGACCATGAAGGAACACCCAATCGAGACGTGCGCATCAACAAGAAAAGTGAAAACATCTGGATGATACGTGGACAAGAAGAGAAGGAAAAACTTCATAAAGCCATATCGCTATGAAGAGTGACGATGCTAGGAGGTTGGCGCGATGTCGCCGAGGCCTCTGTCTTGCTTGCTTGCTGCGCGACGGCGACCACACGTCGTGCTTGCGCTCTGACACTCTTTGCTGTGTGGATGATGAGCTAGAGAGCTATGCTGGTGCGTGTTGCAGTCTACTATTTGTAGATGAGCGATGAGCTATGCATGCAGCAGCGCGCCCCGAGCTTCGTGTCATAGCCAGCATCTAGCTGGATGCTTGGATCTACTGTTGGTGATATACCCAAGAGCCTATCATCACAATACGGTTTAAAGACCCAAGAGGATATTGATCCAAGAAGGTTACTAATGGGCCTATGAGATAGAAGCCCATTAGTATGCCCTATATATAAGAGGGAGGGGCTAAGGGGGTGACAGACAATCTGATAGCCACGCCACCACTCTAGCCGTCGCCTCCACCTCTCTCTCGGCCGCCGCCCTTGCCGTGCGTGCGGTGCTAGCACACCGATGCCCGGCGTTCCATCCCCGTACGTGTGGACTCCGTGGAGGCGCTGCTGCGATTGCTGCGCTGATCGACTGCTGGGATCAAGGACGAGGAGCTCGGTTCATTGGACGTGATCGACTACTTCCTCTACATCGATGCACGACTTCTTGCGCTGCGCTGCGTGTCTGGTGGTAATGATCTATGATCTTCTACTCGCAAGTATCTTGGGTGTATACAGTAGTGATGCTAGCGTAGCCTACATGTATAGTCTTCAGTGGTGTCAAAGCCATCTTGCGTAAACTTTGGTCTGGATCATTAGCATATACGTGATATGTTGTTGTAGTAGATTGGATCTATTACTTTTGCACGGTTTGACTAGATCAATTGGTCATAAGGGGCTAAAACTGGAGCGAGTTGATTGCGCGGCACGTGACCAAAAAAGATTAGTTCGTGTTCTTTCTCTGTTGTGCATACGATATGTCCCTACCGTCTGGAATCACCATCAGGGACTAACTGTGTGCATAGTCAGCTGATTGAACCAACAGATTGAGGTCATGTGTAGATGCAGTCTTCTCAAGTGCAAAGGTTGTACGGTCAATGTGATTGACCTAGTGAAAATTGAGGCATTATGAATGGCTCGGATTTGTGGTGATGCGATCACTCCGATGAGATTTTCATAAGGATTCCATAGATGCGATCTGTGTAATTCTGTGAGGTTTTCAGGGCGCTGCCCTGAGACCCGCGCGTGTCGCAAGTTAACACAACTGGTTTGAGGTTGCACCGTTATTATATAACGACCTGCGTGTCGACTTGTGTTGCTTGAATCCTCATGTAATTATTTCACTAGCTATTGGATGTAGTAGCTTAGTATCTTTTCATGGATGCTTCAATCATTATGGTGATGATGATCACCACAAGACAGGACAGATGGCAACGGAGGTCACATTGGAGCCATGGCGATGGAGCCCATTGTGATGCAAGAGGCCATACTATTCACAATATAATATGATTATATGCCTATGATGTTTATTTTCCTGTCATATTATTCTTTCATGTTTTTACATATGGTGGATGTTTTAATCATGATAGAATAGCTTCCCTCGGAAAAAGTTGAGTTTTTTATGCCTTTTACCAATAGTTGCACCTATAAACCTTGATCGTTGTGTGGTATGTTTATCAAATTAGAGTACCCTTAGCTATCTCTTTTGTATAGGGTGGATGTCAGATATTCACAAGCATAGTATTGGTTTACTCAGCAAAACTCTCAAAACAGTTTTGGGCTTTAAGGCATAGTGTTGGGGCCGGGGCGTTGGATGCCACCCAACAAACAAGAGTCGTATAGAGATATGATTAGCAATTTGTTGCTTACCTGTATCACTACTTTTCTAGCCGTGATGCTAAAGCTCACTAGGATTTTAGTGATTATGGATCTTGAACCACTATATGTCATTAAAGGGAAGATGACTTAGATATAGTAGGTTGTCTTTTGTTAAATCAGTTAATGAAAGTCTTTACATAAACTTAGTGCTGAAATCGTGCCTTACTTTAATGTTGTAGATCATGTCTGCCAGTAACAATTCCGTTTTCAACTTGTGTTCAGTTCTTGAGAAAGAAAAGTTAAATGGAACAAACTTTATTGATTGGTACCGCAACCCGAGAATTGTTCTCAGGCAAGAGAAAAAGGAGTATGTTCTTGAGCAGCCATATCCTGATGATCTCCCTGACAATGCAAATGCTGCTGATCGCAGAGCTTATGAGAAGCACTACAATGACTCACTTTATGCCAGCTGTCTGATGCTCGCCACCATGTCCCCTGATCTGTAGAAGCAGTATGAGCATACGGATGCTCACACCATGATCGAGGGGCTGCGTGGGATGTTTCAGAACCAAGCCAGGACTGAGAGGTTCAATATCTCAAAGTCCTTGTTTGCGTGCAAGCTGCCAGAAGGTAGCCCGGTCAGTCCTCATGTGATCAAAATGATTGGTTACATTGAGACTTTGGACAAACTTGGTTTTCAACTTCACCATGACTTGGCTACTGATGTTATTCTCCAGTCTCTCCCGACGAGCTATGAGCCTTTTATCTTGAACTTTCAGATGAATGGCTTGGGTAAAACACTGAGTGAGTTGCATGGGATGCTAAAGACAGCAGATGAGAGCATTAAGAACAATCCCAATCATGTGATGATGATACAGAAGGGGAACAAAAAGAGGAAGCGTTGGACGCCTCCTAAAGGTAAAGGCAAGGAAAGGAGTTCTAGTGGCGAGTCATCGATCTCTAAGCTAAAGCCAGCACCTAAGGTCAAATCTGGCCCTACTTCTGAGGATGAATGCTTCCACTATCATGAAAAGGGACATTGGTCTAGGAACTGCAAGAAGTACTTGGAAGAAAAGCAGAAGAAGGGAAGTGAGACTTCCACTTCAGGTATAAATGTTATAGAAATAAATATTGCATTATCTTCTAGTGAATCATGGGTATTTGATACTGGATCGATGATTCACACTTGCAAATAATTGGAGGGCCTAAGTAAGACTAGAAGATTTGCAAGAGGTGAGTTGGACGTTCGTGTCGGCAATGGCGCAAAGGTTGCGGTGTTGCCGGTCGGCACTTACCACTTGTCTCTACCCTCTGGATTAGTTTTGGAATTAAATAATTGTTATTGCATTCCTGCTTTGAGCAAGAACATTATTTCTTCTTCATGTTTGGAAGAAGTTGATGGTTTTAAGATTGTAATAGAGAACAAACGTTGTTCTATTTTTTGTAATGGTATTTTCTATGCTCATTGTCCATTAGTGAATGGATTATATGTTCTTGATCTTGAGGATAAATCCGTCTGTAACATTAATACTAAGAGGCTTAGACCAAATGATTTGAATCCCACTTTTATTTGGCATTGTCACGTAGGTCATATAAATGAGAAGCGCATTGAACAACTCCATAAAGATGGATTGTTAAGCTCGTTTGATTTTGAATCATTTGACACATGTGATTCTTGTTTGCTTGGGAAGATGACCAAAGAACCTTTCACTGGTCATAGTGAGAGGGCGAGTGACTTATTGGGAATTGTACATACCGATGTATGTGGACCAATGAGCTCAATAGCCAGAGGTGGTTTTTAGTACTTCATTACTTTCACTGATGACTTTAGTAGATATGGCTATATCTATTTAATGAGGCACAAGTCTGAATCGTTTGAAAAGTTCAAAGAATTTCATAATGAAGTACAAAATCAATTAGGCAAAATAATTAAATTTTTGCAATCGGATCGTGGAGCAGAATATTTGAGCCTTGAATTTGGTGATCATTTGAAACAATGTGGAATTGTTCCGCAGCTAACTCCGCCCGGAACGCCTCAATGGAATGGGGTATCCGAACGGAGGAACCGAACCTTGTTGGACATGGTTAGGTCCATGATGAGCCAAGCTGATCTTCCATTGCCATTTTGGGGTTATGCTGTAACAACCCTAATTTTCCTATAGGTTTTGTTGAGTGCAAAAATTCGAATTTAAAAATTTTTGGTGGAATTGAGTGCATGCAACCAACATATAAGAGTGTCTTCTATTTGCTCCCTAAATTCTTAGGCAATTTAAATTCAAATTTAAAATCAATTTGAAGTGCTAAGGATGAAATAGTGTGATTTGGATTTATTTGGATTTATTTGGATTTTTGGTTGGTTTGAATTCAAATTATAGATTTGAATTCAAACTCTAATTGACTAAACTAATTTCCAATCCTATTCCTGTTCGTGGGCCGAATTCCCGCAGCCAAGTCCATTTTTCGCCCTTCAACTCTTCTACCCGAGCCAGCAACCCAGCCGGCCTGCTCGGCCTTTCGGCCCAGCACGGCCCAGCCGTCCACCGCGTCGCCGCCGCGTCCGCCTTCACCCGCTGACCGCTGGGCCCCGCCTGTCAGTCGTCTTCGTCTCCCCCGCGTCATCTTCCTCCCCGCGCCGCGCCGCTCTCTCTCTCTCCCGAGCGCGCCCGTGACCCAACCACCCACGCCCTGTGCGGCCCGTCCGATGCGCGCCGCGTGTCCGCAGTTGCTCGAGCTCCCCATCTCGCCGTCCGTGCCCGCCGAACCCTAGCCCTAGCGCCTATAAAACCCGCCACCGGCCATCTTCTTCCCCAAGCCGCGCCGCCCTTCGGGGTTCCATCCAGATCCAGTTCGAGAGCGGAGAGGAGAGGGAGAAGAGTGGGAAAGGGTGTGGAGCAGTCGGAGCAAGAAGAAGTGAAGCCAGACGCCTTCCCCGCGAAGCCGCCGAGCACCGGAGCGCCGCCGTCCGTGGGCTCGCCGACGAGGAGCCGGACCAGGGACGAGATCAGGAGCACGAGGACCGCCGGACTGCGTCGAGCCTTCCCCGAGCTGCAGCGTACCTCGACGTGACCCTAGGTGAGCTAACCGCGTTCGCCCCCTTCTTCTCTGTTTCCGGCGGAGCGCCGCCGCTCGTGCTCGCCGTGCCAAGCCAAGCCCTCTGTGAGCCAGCCTTCGTGCTGTGCAGTATCTTGTGCAGGATCCCGAGCCGCTAACCGTGCGCAACCCGCCGTCGCCTTTAACCCGCAGCCGAGGCCCGCCACGGCCGAGCTCTGCTCGCCGTGCGCGCGGACGCCGAGGCCGTGTCGCGGCCACGGGCAGCCGTGGACCCGCGCACGCGCACCCCTGCTACGCCCGTGACGCCGCGCATCTACTCGCGTTGGTGTCGCGCGTGCGAAACCCAGCCGAACCAAGTCGAACCCAAGCCGTTTCTACCCGCGCGTCGCCGGCCGCCGTCGCGCCATGGTCGCGTCGTCGCCGTCCGCGTCGGGAAGCCCGATCCAGACCCCAATCCTGGTCCTTTTCACCCCAGCCGTGATCGCCTAACCCTAGCGAAGCTGTTCCAGCCATCCTAGACCCGAGCCGAGCCTTCTCCGGCCGAATCCGCCTCCGACCGTCGCCGCCGGCGTGCTCCAGAGCGCGTCGCGCGCGCGTCGCGCCGCGCCGAGGCCAGATCCAGCAGCCGCCCCTTCGTGGGCTGAATTCTCGCGTTTAAGTCTGTTTAACCACCCTAAACTCTTCCGGCCCATTCGCTTTCGGCCCAATTCCAGCCCAGCCATCGTTTATTCTTTTTCTTTTTCTTTTAACAGCGCTGACGTATGGGACCCACCTGTCATACTCTACGAGTCACTGACACCTGGGGCCCACTGACCAGAGTTGACCCGCTGACCGTTGACCGTTGACCCCGTTGACCGTTGACCGGTCAACGCTGACGTCAGCAGGGCCCACTGCTGACGTCATCCTAGGCGGACCCCACTGCTGACGTCAGCATGGCGTCATGCTGACGTCAGCAGGCTAATTAAATGTCTGTTTTCTTTTTCGGAAATTATTTAATATTTTCAGAAAATGATTTAAACTTCGAAAATTAATAATAAATCAACCGTAGCTCAGAAAAATATGAAACCAGTTTCTATATTTTTCTAAAATCATGATCTACGCGTTAGTGTAGAGTTTGGTGTTATTTGAGTCTTCTTTCGTCGCTGTCTTTGTGTTTCCTTGCTAGTAGCCGCGTCTTATTTTTCTTTTCGCGCAACCCTAGGAGCTTCGGAGAATCAGGAGGAGCCGGACTACTACAACAACTGCTTTGACGAGGACGAAGACCTTTGCCCAGGTTCACGCCCGACCATTTCTGAAATACCTATTAGACATGCAAACTAGTATGCTAGCGCTTTACTTTACTCGCATGATAAACCTGCACTGCCTTTGTTAATATCCTGTTACCTTGCTACCTACTACTCACTTTATAAATATGCTATGCTATGCATGTGTTGGGATGGTTGTGATTGATCCTCTTGGCGTGAGTTGTGGGTGGTTTGGGAGGAGTAGTGCAGCTAGGCGGTGTAAGCGAGTAATAACAACTCGATCGTTGATCGAGGTGCTGAGGGACTGCACTCGGGCAGTCCCTATGGGGTACCTGTTGCGGGTACATGGTTACTGGTTACTTGGGGTTGGTACTCGGTGAGTACCTGAGGAGTTTGGGCGGCAATACCTGTTATGGGTGCCGATTGCGGACCGTTGCGGCGGATCGCTTGTGATGCAGATACTCGCTTTACCGAACAATTAAGGACCGAGTCGTGCCCCCACTTCGGACTTGGGATTTACCGTGCTCACCATCTACCCAGTATGGGGAGGGTTCCAGCAAGCCTACTCTAGTGCGGCGCCGAGACTGTAGGAGAATCGAGTTTGATATGTGTAGGGGGGATTCGTTGCGGCGTAATCTCCCTGATTTACCACGGCCCCCGACTGGCCCCGGTGGGAAGGTTTCACGACCCTGGGGCAGATGTTAGATCGGATGTTTCCCGAGCCCAGGGAGACAGGATTGGCGCCGTTACTGTTTAGGGTCTTTGCTGTGGGCTGCGTCTCAGGTTGGTTGCGGACTAGCCTTGCAGCCCGGATGGATTCCTGGAGTGCCACCTCTGCAGAGTGTAAACTATACGTATAGCCGTGTCCACGGTTACGGACGACCCATTTCTGAGAAGCCCCGGCTAGCATGGGAATCTGCTTTCTTACCTCATCCTTGATTTGGGTTATGAGAGATTGGTCCAGCTGAGGCTGTTGAGACGAGGTGGGGAGGGAGCTCACCGAGTCGACTAGCGAGTGAAAGGTGTTGGTGGATAATGGTTTGCGGGAACCTGCCGTGGCAGGACGAGCCCGATGGGAATATGTGAGGCTGATGGTTGGTTTTGGGGAGTGGATGGATGCGTGTGTGAGCAGGAGTTGGTGCTGAGTTGAAATTGGGTTATTGCTGCTGCTTGCATAAGAAACCCTGGCTTAAACCTTGAATATTTCTATACCTTAGAATAGGCCACCTTTAAAGCTTGCATCATATTATGGTTGGTGACGTGGACCTGTCCCATTTCCTTGGGGACAGACTTTGGGTTCTCAGGTGAAGACCCCGACCGCGAGTTCAACCAGGACGGGTGGTACGATTGAAGGGTGTGCGCTACGCTCAAGGATGCCTGTGGAGGAGTGGTCCCTGTTGTTCTAGCTACCGCTGCGCAGATGTTTCTTATTGTCGTTTTAGCCCAGAGGGCTTGTATCAGTCGCTTTGTCTTTATATGAGTCATGTATTGGATCTTTTATCGTTGTATGGATGTGATATTCGACTGAGATGAGTTCTGTACGAGATAGCTGCTATTCCTGGGACTATCTCAAGGGTACAGGGAGTCGGGTTCTCGTCGGTGAGAATCCGGTTCGTCACAGTTGGTATCAGAGCCATACTTGACCGTAGCGCGTAACCCATAGAACGGAAACTTAGGACAGAAGCTCTAACTGAGTCCTCTATTTTATATGAAACCCCTTGGACTATTTGAAAACTATATAAGTACATCTCATCTATTTGCAAAACTTTTACCCTTACCTTACCTTACTAACTTGCTAACTCACTAACAACCCACTAACTGTCTGGCAGATGGAAGGAAGAGGATCAGCAGATGAACGACGGGAGATCAGGACCACCGGAGCAGACTGTGGAGGTTTGGCAGTGCTACTGAGGGAGGTGCTGCGTACAGTGGGGATAGATGTGGATAACGTCTTCTACGAAGGATGGACCTACGGACCTGGAGAGGGAGTACACACCCGGTTGCAGATGGTTGTACCCAACATCCCTGGACGACCAAGGTCACTGATGCTACGAGCAGCTACCAGCGAGAGCACCTTCAGTCGGGCAGTGCAGACTATAGCTATGAGGATACTCCGACTTGCCACACTTGTGTACCAGAGTCAGCTCAGCCACACTCGTTTCCGGTATCTACCGCGAGCTCTTGAAGATCCGACAGACAGAGACGCAGTCAGCCTGCAGGCTCACGCAGCAGACCGAGAGCGGAACGTGACTCTGCGGACCTCAGTTCAGTGCATGATAGAGCAGGAATACTTGAACATTGGCCTAGAGGAGAAAGTTGCCAAGCTGAAAGAGAAGGTATGGAAGCAAGACCTCCAGCTGATGGAAAAGGACAACAGGATCGCCTTACTTGAGGAGCAACTCAGAGCTAAAACAAGGGAAGTCAGGAACTTGGAATACGAAGCTCGCAACAACAGGCAGTTGGCAGGACTGATCCGAGCAACTCACCATGCTCGAGATGTTCGCCTGGAAGATCAACTCACAGAAAAAGACAAGGAACTAGCAGCCAAGGAAGAAGAGATAGAAGGTCTGAAGGAAGAAGTATACTGGTTGGACAGTCTCAACTCAGAACTCCAGGAAGAGGTGGATAGCTACAAAGAAAAGAGGGGACGAAACTACCAGCTGATGAAGTACCTGAGTCTTCAACAGATTATGGCAAAGGATGAAGCTCGAAGGACCCTTAGTAGTTGGGTAAGATCAGACAGGAAGAGAGTGGCAGAAATGATCACAGTGAACCAAGGATTACCAGAAGAACGCAGAGTTGAACCCAAAACAGAGAACTACAGAGTTTCACCGAGCCGAGTTGAGCCGATACCACTACCTGAGGCTCGAACCTTTACCCCAGAGATGACAAGACTGAGACAAGAACTGGCACACCTAGAACAGCAGTTGACAGAACCTGAGATGGACATAGTGAGGTTGGCAGCGCGCCTCACGGACACCCACCAAGACAACAGGCAGTGATCAAGCAGCAGACAGAGACTGAGGCTGTGAGGTTGGCAGCGCGCCTCGCAGGCACTTTCAGCAGTATGAGACAGATGCAATAGACAGTATCAGCAGATGTCAGCAGTTGATGAGAGTTGTATCTATCTTCTTGAGTAGATGTTTAGACTTAGTAGATCATGACCACCTTTTGGCTCAGCCACGATGTAGCATTCGCTTAGATGTACTCAACCTCAAGGTTCCAGGAGCTGACCTCGGGATAGTACACATGTCTAGGGTGTAATGCTGTAATGATTGATCGATCTTTTTGGCTGTTCTTGCAGTTTTATTGCTGTTCATCTTGAGTGTACTTTAGTGTTGAGTCTATTTCATGTGTGCAGCTCCTACTCTAGTTACGCTAACCTAACCATTACCGACCGCCACTAAATCTGCTTTATGAAAAATACAGCGAGATGTCGATCCGGAGATCCAACCGACTGCTTGCACGTTTTGAGGAAGCTGAGCAAGAAGAGGCAGCAATGGCAGTAAGAGGCAGAGGACGTGTCAGAGGTCGTGGTCACGGAAGAGCAGCAGTTGCAGTTAGAGGCAGGGGTCGTGGACGCGCAGCAGGCGTGCTCCAGCCCGAGAACAACGCACCAGGAGAAGAACAAGAAGTGGAAATGGAAGAACCAGCAGTGGAACCTCAGCAGAACCAGCAGAACGTACAGCAACCACCGCCACCGCCTAACTTGGCAGAAGTGATGACTACTCAGACACAGCTGATGCAACAGATGGCACAGGCCAACACACAGATGATGCAAGCTATGCAACAGATGCAAGGAAACCAGAACCAGAACCGTCAGGGACACCGTGAGGAAGACCTACAAAGGAAGATCGAAAGATTCATCAGGCTGAAAGCACCCACCTTCGACTACTCGGACGAACCACTCGATGCACACGACTGGTTGCGTACCATCGAGACGAAGCTGGACCTGACAGACTACACTGAAGAGGAATGTGTGGCCCTTGCGGCACACCAACTTGAAGGAGCAGCGAAAGCGTGGTGGGAGAGCTACTGTGACTCTCACGCAAACCCAGCTCAGATCACCTGGCAAGAGTTTTGTGAAGCTTTCAAAGAATACCACATACCAGAACAAGTCATGGTGCATAAAGCAATGGAATTCAGGACAATGACCCAAGGAAGTTTGTCTGTAGCTGAGTACGCTCGACACTTTGCAAAGATGTCAAGGTACGCTCCTGAAGACGTCAACACTGAGAAGAAGAAGCAGTTTTGGTTCCAGCGTGGTTTGCACAGAGGTCTGAGGACAGCACTCGCAGCAAGTTCACACAGGTCACTAAGAGAGTTGATTGACAGGGCTATCGCAGTTGAGAAGGAAAGAGTGGGACTTGAAGATACCTGGCGAGAGAAGAAAAGAAAGGCTGAACAGTTACACAACCACCGGCTAAGTCAGAGGCCGAGGAGTGGCCAGAGCAACATGATCAGGAGAAGCTTTCAGCAGAGCAACAACCAAGGAAGCTCAGTGTTCAACAGAAACAGTTACCAGGGTAACCGAGGCAGTAACAGCAACAGTTTTGGCAGCAGAGGGAACAACTACAACAGCTTTGGTAACAGAAACAACAGCTACTCAAGTCAGGGAAACCCCAATTGGAAGCCGAACAACACACCCAGAATTGGTGGAGGAACCACAGTGGTCTGTTTTGCTTGTGGGAAGCCCGGTCACAAGTCCTTTGACTGTCCGGAGAAGAAGAACAAACAAACCCCAGCCAAGGCACCGGCACCTGGAGGACAGGACAGGCAGCCAGCAACAGCGCAGAGAGGACGCCTCAACCACTTGACAGAGGAAGAAGCCGAGGACGCTCCCGACGTTGTGCTCGGTGAGTTTTTAGTAAATGGCATTCCAGCTTTGATATTGTTTGACTCTGGAGCAACTGGATCTTATATCTCGACAAAGTTTGTGAGAGAGCAGTCACCCCCGACAATACCTAAAGCTAGACCTATAGTCACTACTTCTCCCTTAGGAGAGCTTAGGTGCACTTTAGAGTGCCCCGCAGTTAGACTGATGATAGGAGGCCAGGAGTTCGAAGGAAACTTGACAGTCCTGGAATCGGATGGAATTGACGTGATACTAGGAATGGATTGGCTTACAGAGCACAAAGGAATAATCAGCTGCTCACCCAGAACAGTTGAGTTGACACACCCTAGCGGAGTCAAAGTAACAGCAGAACCACAAAGAAGGAAAACAAGGGAGAAATCTAGAACATGTATTCTAAGACAGTTGGTATACTCTATCGAGAAAATGACGATCGAAGAAGTACCTGTAGTATGTGAATACCCGGACGTGTTTCCCGAGGATCTACCAGGACTACCACCAGACCGAGACGTAGAGTTCATAATCGAACTGCAACCAGGCACAGGGCCCATTGCTAAGAGACCATACAGAATGTCAGTGGAAGAGCTGGAAGAACTCAAGAAGCAGCTGAAGGAGATGCTTGAAAGCGGTGTGATTCGACCAAGTGCATCCCCATGGGGATCGCCAGTGTTGTTTGTGAAGAAGAAAGACGGGTCAATGCGCATGTGCGTGGACTATCGATCCTTGAACGCAGTGACGATCAAGAACAAGTACCCATTACCTCGAATTGATGACTTGCTAGATCAGTTGAAGAAAGCCAAATACTTCAGTAAGATTGATCTGAGATCGGGGTACCACCAGATGAAGATTAGAGAAGGTGACATCCCCAAGACAGCTTTTGTGACTCGGTACGGACAGTACGAATTCACCGTTGTGTCTTTTGGATTGACCAACGCACCTGCTTACTTCATGAATATGATGAACAAGGTATTCATGGAGGAACTAGACAAGTTTGTAGTGGTGTTCATTGATGACATACTGGTCTACTCAGAAACAGCCGAAGAACATGAGAAGCATCTGAGGATTGTACTAGAGAGGCTGAGGCAGCATCAACTCTACGGAAAGTTCAGCAAATGTGAATTTTGGTTGGAGAAAGTAGCCTTTTTGGGTCACGTGTTGACAGCTGAGGGCGTAGCAGTCGACCCAGAAAAGATTGAGGCAGTGGCAGAATGGAAGCAGCCGAAGAGTGTCACGGAAATCCGAAGCTTTCTGGGATTGGCAGGATACTATAGAAGATTCATTGAGAACTTTTCCAAGATTGCCAAGCCAATGACCGAACTACTCAAGAACAATGTTCCATTTGAGTGGACGGACAAATGTGAAAGAAGTTTCCAAGAACTCAAGCACAAACTCACTACAACTCCAGTATTGACCCTACCAGATATTCGCAAAGATTTCGTAGTCTACTGTGATGCTTCAAGACAAGGTTTGGGATGTGTTCTAATGCAAGAGGGCAAGGTTGTTGCCTATGCATCGAGGCAGCTGAGGAAGCATGAGGAAAACTACCCCACACATGATTTAGAACTGGCAGCAGTGGTACATGCATTGAAGATCTGGAGGCACTATCTGATTGGCAACAAGTGCGATATCTACACAGATCACAAAAGTTTGAAATATTTCTTTACCCAATCCGAACTGAACATGAGGCAGAGAAGATGGTTAGAACTGATCAAAGATTACGATTTGGAGATACACTACCATCCTGGCAAAGCTAATGTCGTGGCAGATGCCTTGAGCCGAAAGAATTATTGCAACAACTTGATGATAGAAGAAAGTCAGCCAGAACTAGCGAAAGAGTTGTACATGATGAAACTCGAGCTAGTAGAAGAAGGTAAACCCCAAGAAATGAGGGTGAAGTACAACCTAGAAGACCGAATCAAAGAAGCTCAAGGAAAGTGTTCAGAAATTCAAGAAGTAAGAGAGGATATTCAACGAGGAGTAGCACCTGACTTCAGGATCGATGAAGCAGGGACAGTAAGGCTGAAAGACCGTATTTGTGTACCACAGGACGAGGAAATCAGGAGAACAATTCTCTCAGAAGCTCACGAGTCCAAGTACTCGATCCACCCAGGATGCACTAAGATGTATCAGGACCTGAAGGATAAATTCTGGTGGAAGAAAATGAGGGAGGACATAGCAGGGTATGTAGCCAAGTGCGACTCTTGTCGAAGAATCAAAGCAGAGCATCAAAGACCAGCAGGACTGCTGAAACCACTGGAAATTCCAATGTGGAAGTGGGAAGATATTAGCATGGACTTCGTGGTTGGCTTACCCCGCACACAGAAAGGGAATGATGCCATTTGGGTCATAGTTGATCGATTGACAAAAGTAGCTCACTTTATACCAGTCAAAAGCACACACTCAGTAAGCAAACTAGCAGAGCTATACATAGACAACATTCTTAAGCTGCATGGGGCACCAAGAAGTATTGTGTCAGACAGAGGACCCCAATTCACAGCTCAATTCTGGCAAAGCCTACATCAAGCCATCGGGACAACCTTGGAGTATAGCACAGCTTACCACCCCCAGACAGATGGGCAGACTGAAAGAGTGAACCAGGTTCTTGAAGATTTGTTGAGAGCATGTGTTCTAGCTTACAGCACAGACTGGGAGAAGAGTCTATCTTACGCAGAATTCTCCTATAACAACAGTTACCAGGCCAGCCTACAGATGTCACCCTTTGAGGCACTTTATGGCAGAAGATGCAGAACACCTCTAATGTGGTCAGAGGTGGGAGAACGAACATTCTTTGGGCCTGACATGATTGTAGAGGCAGAGGAAAATGTGGCCAAGATCCGAGAGCACCTGAAGGCAGCTCAGAGCAGACAAAAGAGCTATGCAGATAAAAGGAGACGAGATCTGGAGTTCGAAGTAGGAGACTTCGTCTACCTGAAAGTGTCACCCCTCAGAGGGCACAAGAGATTCCAAGTGAAAGGAAAGCTAGCACCCCGTTTTGTTGGACCATACCAGATACTGGAGAGAGTAGGAAAGCTAGCCTACAAGCTAGACCTACCAGAGGAACTAGCGGGAGTACACCCAGTGTTCCATGTATCTCAGCTGAGAAAGTGTCTGAGAGTACCAGAACATGAGATCAAGACAGAGGCATTAGACCTACAGGACACCTTGGAGTACCTGGAGTACCCAGAGAGGATACTAGACAGAGCAGTCAAAGAGACCAGAAGCACAGCTATCCCGTTTTGCAAAGTGCAGTGGAGCAATCACTCAGAAAGGGAAGCCACTTGGGAGAAGGAGTCAGTGCTGAAGGAGAAATACCCCCACTTGTTTAAACCATAGGTAATCACAAATCTCGAGGACGAGATTCTTGTGAGGGGGGAAGACTGTAACAACCCTAATTTTCCTATAGGTTTTGTAGAGTGCAAAAATTCGAATTTAAAAATTTTTGGTGGAATTGAGTGCATGCAACCAACATATAAGAGTGTCTTCTATTTGCTCCCTAAATTCTTAGGCAATTTAAATTCAAATTTAAAATCAATTTGAAGTGCTAAGGATGAAATAGTGTGATTTGGATTTATTTGGATTTATTTGGATTTTTGGTTGGTTTGAATTCAAATTCTAGATTTGAATTCAAACTCTAATTGACTAAACTAATTTCCAATCCTATTCCTGTTCGTGGGCCGAATTCCCGCAGCCAAGTCCATTTTTCGCCCTTCAACTCTTCTACCCGAGCCAGCAACCCAGCCGGCCTGCTCGGCCTTTCGGCCCAGCACGGCCCAGCCGTCCACCGCGTCGCCGCCGCGTCCGCCTTCACCCGCTGACCGCTGGGCCCCGCCTGTCAGTCGTCTTCGTCTCCCCCGCGTCATCTTCCTCCCCGCGCCGCGCCGCTCTCTCTCTCTCCCGAGCGCGCCCGTGACCCAACCACCCACGCCCTGTGCGGCCCGTCCGATGCGCGCCGCGTGTCCGCAGTTGCTCGAGCTCCCCATCTCGCCATCCGTGCCCGCCGAACCCTAGCCCTAGCGCCTATAAAACCCGCCACCGGCCATCTTCTTCCCCAAGCCGCGCCGCCCTTCGGGGTTCCATCCAGATCCAGTTCGAGAGCGGAGAGGAGAGGGAGAAGAGTGGGAAAGGGTGTGGAGCAGTCGGAGCAAGAAGAAGTGAAGCCAGACGCCTTCCCCGCGAAGCCGCCGAGCACCGGAGCGCCGCCGTCCGTGGGCTCGCCGACGAGGAGCCGGACCAGGGACGAGATCAGGAGCACGAGGACCGCCGGACTGCGTCGAGCCTTCCCCGAGCTGCAGCGTACCTCGACGTGACCCTAGGTGAGCTAACCGCGTTCGCCCCCTTCTTCTCTGTTTCCGGCGGAGCGCCGCCGCTCGTGCTCGCCGTGCCAAGCCAAGCCCTCTGTGAGCCAGCCTTCGTGCTGTGCAGTATCTTGTGCAGGATCCCGAGCCGCTAACCGTGCGCAACCCGCCGTCGCCTTTAACCCGCAGCCGAGGCCCGCCACGGCCGAGCTCTGCTCGCCGTGCGCGCGGACGCCGAGGCCGTGTCGCGGCCACGGGCAGCCGTGGACCCGCGCACGCGCACCCCTGCTACGCCCGTGACGCCGCGCATCTACTCGCGTTGGTGTCGCGCGTGCGAAACCCAGCCGAACCAAGTCGAACCCAAGCCGTTTCTACCCGCGCGTCGCCGGCCGCCGTCGCGCCATGGTCGCGTCGTCGCCGTCCGCGTCGGGAAGCCCGATCCAGACCCCAATCCTGGTCCTTTTCACCCCAGCCGTGATCGCCTAACCCTAGCGAAGCTGTTCCAGCCATCCTAGACCCGAGCCGAGCCTTCTCCGGCCGAATCCGCCGCCGACCGTCGCCGCCGGCGTGCTCCAGAGCGCGTCGCGCGCGCGTCGCGCCGCGCCGAGGCCAGATCCAGCAGCCGCCCCTTCGTGGGCTGAATTCTCGCGTTTAAGTCTGTTTAACCACCCTAAACTCTTCCGGCCCATTCGCTTTCGGCCCAATTCCAGCCCAGCCATCGTTTATTCTTTTTCTTTTTCTTTTAACAGCGCTGACGTATGGGACCCACCTGTCATACTCTACGAGTCACTGACACCTGGGGCCCACTGACCAGAGTTGACCCGCTGACCGTTGACCGTTGACCCCGTTGACCGTTGACCGGTCAACGCTGACGTCAGCAGGGCCCACTGCTGACGTCATCCTAGGCGGACCCCACTGCTGACGTCAGCATGGCGTCATGCTGACGTCAGCAGGCTAATTAAATGTCTGTTTTCTTTTTCGGAAATTATTTAATATTTTCAGAAAATGATTTAAACTTCGAAAATTAATAATAAATCAACCGTAGCTCAGAAAAATATGAAACCAGTTTCTATATTTTTCTAAAATCATGATCTACGCGTTAGTGTAGAGTTTGGTGTTATTTGAGTCTTCTTTCGTCGCTGTCTTTGTGTTTCCTTGCTAGTAGCCGCGTCTTATTTTTCTTTTCGCGCAACCCTAGGAGCTTCGGAGAATCAGGAGGAGCCGGACTACTACAACAACTGCTTTGACGAGGACGAAGACCTTTGCCCAGGTTCACGCCCGACCATTTCTGAAATACCTATTAGACATGCAAACTAGTATGCTAGCGCTTTACTTTACTCGCATGATAAACCTGCACTGCCTTTGTTAATATCCTGTTACCTTGCTACCTACTACTCACTTTATAAATATGCTATGCTATGCATGTGTTGGGATGGTTGTGATTGATCCTCTTGGCGTGAGTTGTGGGTGGTTTGGGAGGAGTAGTGCAGCTAGGCGGTGTAAGCGAGTAATAACAACTCGATCGTTGATCGAGGTGCTGAGGGACTGCACTCGGGCAGTCCCTATGGGGTACCTGTTGCGGGTACATGGTTACTGGTTACTTGGGGTTGGTACTCGGTGAGTACCTGAGGAGTTTGGGCGGCAATACCTGTTATGGGTGCCGATTGCGGACCGTTGCGGCGGATCGCTTGTGATGCAGATACTCGCTTTACCGAACAATTAAGGACCGAGTCGTGCCCCCACTTCGGACTTGGGATTTACCGTGCTCACCATCTACCCAGTATGGGGAGGGTTCCAGCAAGCCTACTCTAGTGCGGCGCCGAGACTGTAGGAGAATCGAGTTTGATATGTGTAGGGGGGATTCGTTGCGGCGTAATCTCCCTGATTTACCACGGCCCCCGACTGGCCCCGGTGGGAAGGTTTCACGACCCTGGGGCAGATGTTAGATCGGATGTTTCCCGAGCCCAGGGAGACAGGATTGGCGCCGTTACTGTTTAGGGTCTTTGCTGTGGGCTGCGTCTCAGGTTGGTTGCGGACTAGCCTTGCAGCCCGGATGGATTCCTGGAGTGCCACCTCTGCAGAGTGTAAACTATACGTATAGCCGTGTCCACGGTTACGGACGACCCATTTCTGAGAAGCCCCGGCTAGCATGGGAATCTGCTTTCTTACCTCATCCTTGATTTGGGTTATGAGAGATTGGTCCAGCTGAGGCTGTTGAGACGAGGTGGGGAGGGAGCTCACCGAGTCGACTAGCGAGTGAAAGGTGTTGGTGGATAATGGTTTGCGGGAACCTGCCGTGGCAGGACGAGCCCGATGGGAATATGTGAGGCTGATGGTTGGTTTTGGGGAGTGGATGGATGCGTGTGTGAGCAGGAGTTGGTGCTGAGTTGAAATTGGGTTATTGCTGCTGCTTGCATAAGAAACCCTGGCTTAAACCTTGAATATTTCTATACCTTAGAATAGGCCACCTTTAAAGCTTGCATCATATTATGGTTGGTGACGTGGACCTGTCCCATTTCCTTGGGGACAGACTTTGGGTTCTCAGGTGAAGACCCCGACCGCGAGTTCAACCAGGACGGGTGGTACGATTGAAGGGTGTGCGCTACGCTCAAGGATGCCTGTGGAGGAGTGGTCCCTGTTGTTCTAGCTACCGCTGCGCAGATGTTTCTTATTGTCGTTTTAGCCCAGAGGGCTTGTATCAGTCGCTTTGTCTTTATATGAGTCATGTATTGGATCTTTTATCGTTGTATGGATGTGATATTCGACTGAGATGAGTTCTGTACGAGATAGCTGCTATTCCTGGGACTATCTCAAGGGTACAGGGAGTCGGGTTCTCGTCGGTGAGAATCCGGTTCGTCACATATGCTCTTGAAACTGCTGCGCTCACACTGAACAGGGTTCCAAGTAAGTCTGTTGAGAAAGACACCATATGAGATATGGACTCGGAAGCGTCCCAGATTATCTTTTTCTCAAAGTTTGGGGATATGAGGCTTATGTCAAATGTTTGATGTCAGATAAGCTCACTCCAAAGTGAGACAAATGCTTCTTTGTGGGATATCCTAGGGAAACTAAAGGATATTATTTTTACAATAAGGCAGAAGGCAAAGTGTTTGTCGCTCGCAATGGTGTTTTCTTAGAAAAGGAGTTTCTCTCAAAAGGATTCAGTGGGAGCAAGGTCCAACTTGAAGAAATTCAGGAAACGTTCGAAACTATTTCAGCACCCACTGAAGATCCACGGGATGCGCAAGATGTTGCACAACCCGTAGTTGAGGCACCAGCCCCACAAAGGTCTATAAGGGCACATCGCGCTACTGACAAGCTCAACCTCCTCATTACGGAGGAGCGCTACATATTATTGATGGAAAATGATGAGCCCTTGACCTACATGGAAGCAATAATGGGACCCAACTCCGACAAATGGCTTGAAGCCATGGAATCCGAGTTAAAATCCATGCATGATAATCAAGTTTGGAACTTGGTCGATCAAATTGGACGGTGTTAGACCTGTCGACTATAAGTGGATTTTTAAGAAAAAATTAGACATGGATGGAAATGTTCACATCTATAAGGCACGATTGGTGGCGAAAGGTTTCCGACAAATTCAAGGTGTTGACTATGAAGAAACCTTTCGCTCGTCGCAATGCTAAAGTCTGTTTGGATTCTCCTAGCAATTGTCGCATATTATGACTATGAGATATGGCAAATGGATGTCAAAACCGCTTTCCTTAATGGACATCTGAGTGAGGATGTGTATATGACACAGCCTGAAGGTTCTGTCGATCCTAAAAATGCTGGGAAAATATGTAAGCTTCAGAGGTCCATCTATGGATTGAAGCAAGCATCTCGGAGTTGGAATATTCATTTTGATGAAGTAGTCAAAGGGTTTGGCTTCATCAAGAATGAAGATGAGCCTTGTGTTTACGAAAAGGCTAGTGGGAGCGCACTTGTGTTTCTGGTCCTATATGTCGATGACATATTACTGATCGGAATTGATATTCCAATACTTGAAGCCATTAAAACCTCATTGAAAAAGAGTTTTTCGATGAAGGATTTAGGAGAGGCGGCTTACATTCTGGGTATTAGGATCTATAGAGATAGATCAAAAAGGCTAATTGGATTAAGCCAAGACACGTACATTGACAAAATATTGAATCGGTTCAATATGCAAGATTCTAATAAAGGTTTTTTGCCAATGTCACATCGCATTTCTCTAAGCAAGAGTCAGTGTGCTACGACACCTGATGAGCAAAAGAGGATGAGTACAATTCCTTATTCTTCAGTCATAGGGTCGATCGTGTATGCCATGCTTTGCACGCGCCCAGATGTTTCTTTTGCTCTAAGTGTCACGAGCAGGTATCAGTCAGACTTCGATGAAGCTCACTGGACAATTGTAAAAAATATTCTTAAGTACTTTAGAAGAACTAAGAATATGTTCCTAATATTTGGAGGCAAAAATGAGCTCATTGTAAAGGGTTACACCGATGCTAGTTTTCAAACAGACAAAGATGACTCCAAATCGCAATCCGGTTTTTTTTTTCTGCCTCAATGGCAGGGCAGTGAGTTAGAAGAGTTCCAAGCAAGATACGGTGGCTGATTCGACGATAGAGGCCGAGTATATTGCAGCTTCCGAAGCTGCAAAAGAAGCTGTTTGGACCAGGAAGTTCGTTTCTAATTTGGGTGTTGTTCCTAGTGCCTCCAGTCCAGTGGACCTCTATTGTGATAATAGTGGTGCCATTGCACTAGCAAAGGAGCCTGGAACAACTAATAAGTCCAGACATATACTGCGGAAGTATCACCTCATCCGTAACTTTGTTGAGAGAGGTGATGTGAAGGTTTGCACGGTGCACACGGATTCAAACGTTGCTGATCCGTTGACGAAGCCTCTCCCACAACCAAAACATGAGGCACACATGAGATCTATGGGTATTAGATACTTACATCAGTGATTCCAGTGTGCGTGGGAGATTTTGTGTCATAAGTATGTTTATGTAATAATGAATAATTGTTATTTGTTCCATGGATGATTATCTTTTACATTGATTATCAAGTATATGTCTTGTTCCTGAAACTTTTTATTGACAATGATATGATTCTAAATTATCCCTAGTTTATGTCATTATGTGGGACAACAATGACGTTGAGACTAGCACATGCATTAATTGATGATCTTGTTTCACGGATCATGGATATGGAGATATCGGATTAATGATGTGGACACATGTTGGTGAACATGGTGTTGGATTGACCCACTCCAAGACAATGTTGGGATTGTTATCTTGTATGTGCCATCAGTTGTTCTTGAGTGTTGTACCTACTGGATCCTCAGACCTGAGATCGCCATTGTTTCTCATTGTGTGTAGTGGTGCATCTTGGGGCTGCTAAACGCTACTACGCAACTGGGTAGTTACAAAAGTAGCTTACAGGTGTGTCATGAAACATGTAATGGGATGTGAGCGGATCAAGATGGAATTTGCCCCTCCTAGATAACGGGAGAGATATCTCTGGGCCCCTCGAGATAGTTGGATTGAAAAGTGCATGGCCATGCCAAAATGATTAAAGAGTTAATCATGATGACTAAAGGTTAGTTATGAATGGAATCCACTATTAGGTCGAGAGAATGGTCGAGCTATCACAAAGGTGGGACGCATCTCGCCTTGAGCTTGACTGGTATCGTGTGGCAAAGGGATTGGTGTATGAGTATATCTAAGGTTCGGCTGATATAATCTTTATGTGTATTTGTGAGTCACTGTGCCCTGCTAGGTGCTGCTGTTGACTTGTGATCTAGAAATGGTTTCCGTTCACGACCATCTACACATGAACGTAACGGGTCACACACTTAAGGGGTTTGGAATGATGGAAAGCTTGCCTGTATGATTGTCTGTAGTGCAAGTGGGAGATTGTTGGTGATATGCCCAAGAGCCTATCATCACAATACGGTTTAAAGGCCTAAGAGGATATTGATCCAAGAAGGATTAGGGTTACTAATGGGTCTATGAGATAGAAGCCCATTAGTATGCCCTATATATAAACGAGGGAGGGGCTAAGGGGGTTACAGACAATCTGATAGCCGCCGCCTCCTCCTCTCTCTCGGCCGCCTCCCTTGCCGTGCGTGCGGTGCTAGCACACCGATGCCCGGCGTTCCATCCCCGTACGTGTGGACTCCGTGGAGGCGCTGCTGTGACTGTTGCGCTGATCGGCTGCTGGGATCAAGGACGAGGAGCTCGGTTTGTGGGACGTGATCGACTACTTTCTCTACATCGACGCGCGACTTCTTCCGCTGCGCTGCGCGTCTAGTGGTAACGATCTATGATCTTCTACTCGTAAGTATCTTGGGTGTATACGGTAGTGATGCTAGCGTAGCCTACCTGTATAGTCATCAGAGACACATAGATTTTATGTACGGTAACAATTCTCATGCAAATGACGTATTGAAAAGTTAATTAGTGCAGAGTAGCATATAACAATGAGGCAAGACGATGTATATCAACTAGCATGTTTCTTATACTTGAACTAGTTGTGGTACTTTTGAATCACAAAAGCTTGTAAGCCGACATGATTGGTTCGCTGGTTTTGGCCCAGACAGGCTCGGCAGATGTTGTGATTGGTTGTCTACGGTCACAAACTAGTCAGATTAGCTCGAACAGCGCAACTCTATAAAAAATATTGACCTATAGAACATCAAAAGAATAGTTCCTAGTACTGTGTTGAAAATATCATCTTATCGATGTATCAAATGAAATCTGAAAACTAATCAAAATAATACAAAAATTTAATTGATCGGTAGTTCATACTTGCCCAGCTAAATGGAAGGGTTTTTTTAGAACGTGCATACAATGTATTTCATTAAGAAAAATAGAGTTACAGTGACGCAGCCTCAAGAGAACCCTCGAGGCGCAAAAGAAACGACGAGAAAGTAAAAGGCAGATCACGCCCTAGAACAGAGCTAAAAGAAACCTCTCACCACCACGCTTACAAAGGCAACAAAGCAACCCTACAAAGACAACTGGGGTCCACGACTAACTGCTAAGTCAACCAAAGCAATAAAACATAAGGGGATGGGGAAAAGCCAGACGATGCCTCTAGCGAGAACACAATCCTGTCATCATCCTTTCCGAAGGAGTGAGCTTTCACTCGGCGAATACAAAGTCGGGGAAGGGGGCAATGACAACGCCTTCAACAAGGTAAGCTACGTCCAAAGATGCAGCCGCTGCCAGCACTGTCACAGGCCAAGTAGAGATTTCGCTCATGACACCCGGCCCTAGTACCATAACCCATACAAGCGGATGGCAGCAACGATGAGGACGACCGCGGAGATGACAAAGTAATCAGCAGGGGACAAGCGACCAGAACGACCCACTCCGAAGAGCTACCAACCAACAACATAAAGGCAACAAGTTACTCGTTAGTCGGTGACCGATAATTCTGACGACCAAGGAGGGCACGAGCATGTCAGCAGGAAATTCATGCCAAATGGTTGGGTCTGCAATGTTGGAGCAGTTCGGTGGAGGTGCCGGGTGCCGACCCCGTAGCCCCTCCCCCTCGGGGGCACCTATATAGCTTCCATGCACCTTTTAAGCTTGCTGGCTTAGAGCCCACTAAAGCCCACGAGCACGCGCGGGAGGAATAGCGAGGGAACGGCCCAAGCAACAGACACGCGCGTTATTTTTTTCATTACCATGCCGTTGCCGCGCTTTGACTTTTTTGAACGCACTTTTTCTTCACGCTTTGATTTTTTTTGAACGTACTCAATTATCACTACTAAGTATGCAGCTATAGGAGGTACGATGTTGCACTCGACATTTCAAAAATAACATTTCAACATTCTGATTATACATAACTAACATGCTCAAAGTGTTAAACTAATACAGTCAACATTTTCATATACTAGGTTCAATATTTTTCTCAAACTTAATTCAACAATTCGTATAAACTAGATCAACATTGTGTGAAAATGTTGAAGCAGTAAGTCTAATCAAAATGTTGAAATAGCATATTGAAAGTGTTGATTCTAAAAAGATACACATATAAAATAAAAATATACTCATATTAGATCTTATTTTGTTGCATTAATTCTAAATAACATGGTGGTTCAAACGGATTCAAAAAATGATCCACGGTTTAGGAGAAAATCACATTTAAAGGTTGACACTCAAAAAAGATTCCCGTCGTGCGCGCGTCCGTCAGCTCTCTACCGCGTGCTTGAATCGCTTCGATCCACGATCCCAATCGTTGCACGAATCTCAAACATCGGAAGCTAGGTAGAGAAAAAAACTTCCGGAAGCCATATAGGATTCCCGCTCCCCCTCCCCGCATCACCCAAGCCCATGAAACGGCCATAGCAGCCCACAGGGCCCAGCCCAAGCATGGATAGCAGGGCACAGAGGGCAGGTGGGCTAGGGGACGCCGACCGCAGTGGGATGGGGCCGACCCGATGGTGGCCATCGACCCCAGGGCAGCCCCAGCGGCGTCGTGGCGGCAGCCCCGGGGCGGTTGATGTGCCGAGCTCGGCGCCGGATCCGACGGGCCCATCCAACAGCGGCGTGGATCTGGCCAGACCGATGCGGATCTGGCAGGCGGCGACAAAGCCCGGCCAGCAGTGGGCAGTGGCGACCGGAGGTGGCGGGCGGAGGTGGCGGCGATGACGACCGGTGGACGAGAGAGAAGTGGGGGAGGGGCCGCCGCCGCCGCCGCCACGCACCAACGGCGACGATGGCAGCGGCCGGCGCGGATCCTGGGAGGCCGTCCGACGGCGGCGGCTTGGTCGCCTGGGAGTGGCGACGCGAGGGGAACCTCTTTAGTAATCCCTAAATGGAAGGATTGGCTCTCTCTCACGGAGTTCTGGTACAATACATCTTATCATTCTTCAGTCAAGCCCTGCACTCAACAAAACTCCATTCGAGGTAATTTATGGTCATGAGCCACGACAATTCGGTATTGATAGAGTGGAAACATGTGCTGTGGAAGATCTCAAAGATTGTCTCGCTAACAGAAAACTTGTGAGTCAACTCGTCCAGCAACATTTAGTTTATTTGAAGGTTGGGGAGGGCTCAGCAACACTTGTGAGAGCTCAGCAACGCCAAAAGGTTCAGGCAGATAAAAACAGAACAGAGAGATCTTTCAAGGTTGGGGATTTAGTTTATTTGAAGTTCCAGCCTTATATTTAGAAGTCTGTGGGTGAGCATCTCCAAGAGCCTATCTAAAATGTACTCTCTAAATCATCATTTGGAGAGTCATTTAAGTAAAAATTATTTTCTATATCTTTATACTTTCCAACAACTTTTCTATATCATGTGTACAATCTAGAGAGTCATCTTTTTCTCCATCTTTAGTTAGTGAGAAATTCAGAATAGAGGATATCTATATTTGAATATCCAATTGAAGAGGCTATTGGGTGTTGGAGGGTGTTTCTTTACCAAAATCTCTATTTCTATAAGTTAGAAAATATATAAAGAGTCTCTTAAAGATGCTCAAACTCTCCTTCAGATTCTCTGGGCCATTTCAATTCAAGTACTTGTGAAAATTGGAGCTGTTTCTTATCGCTTGCACCTTGCAGTTACCAGCATCTTCAAACATACATCTGGTGTTTCATGTCTCACAATTCAAATGTGCCAATGGCACTAACCATCAGGTCAGTCCCGCTTTGCCACCTACTGGTACTCAATTCCAGGTTCCTCTTCATGTGCTTCAAGAAGGTTCTATTAAAGAGGCGGTCGTGTTGTTTCTCAAATACTGATGCATTGGTCTTCTTGGCTGGCTTCTCTAGGACAAGAGGTGGCTCTACGGCAACAATTTCCTACTTGCTCCGACTTGGGGTCAAGCCGGTACTGAACGTGGGGGGAATGTCACAAAACATCAATCAATTCAGCCTGAAGACTATGATGCTCATCTGGAGGCTGAGAAGATGGGCCACACCGAGAAAACTGCACGAGTTACAAAGCCCAACAAGAAGTAATTCGGCCCGGAATGGCAGTCCAAGTAATGCAGACCCACAACGGTGGCGGTAGGGAGTAGTATACACAATGGAGTTGCTAGAGGAGAGGGGGAAAAAGAAAGAAGACTTTGGCCGGCTGCGTCCGGAGAAGGCAGCGGTGATCTGTGGATCCCGTATGTACCGTAGGCTGTCTTGTTCGTCTAATAGAAGAGTTTGTATGCAATCGGAGTGAAATCGAGCGAATCGTGAGTTAACCATTACACAAATAGATTGTTCATCGCAGCTGCCACCTTTGTTTAATCTATACATGCATAGTGCAGGAATTTATATTCTCGGCCTTGATTATTTAGCTTGTGGTTTTGGTAGTGCTTGTTCTCTAGACCAGAGAAGTATTGGCTTTTGTGCATCGCTAGGTCTGTCTGTTCTCTGTGTCTCACTGTGTTGTAGGAACAAACAGCTCGAGTCAGAAGCTCGGCTCCATTTAATTCTTGGTGAAAGGTTGCTTTCACACGACAGTAAACCTTTGATGCATATCAGTTAGTTTCATGCATGATCAGCTAATTCTTGTGACATAATTAGCTTGTGGTTTGCTTCCGTGATATTTTGATAAATTCCAAACTATTCCTAGGGTGAGTAGGTCACTAGTTGACTTGTGGCACCTTGTTGATTGGAAGAGAGGTGTGTAGGGTCGTATTTTTGGGACATAGGACTTGTTCTCGGAGAGAATTCGCTGAGGCTCTTATTCATCCCGTGGTCGTCAATTCGCCATTTCTGTCCTTCATATATTACAGTTTCTAGATATATAGATTATAACCAGCATATATACCCGTGCGGTGCTACGAGTGATTTTGTGTTCCTATGAATAACTCTAAAATCTAAGATCAAACCATTCAAGTGTCATAGAATGCTCAATATGCTATATTGGGATTGTGTAATAATTTTTCCTTTACCAAATTATGTAGAAATTTGTATTGCATATTGCATTCTACCCTTAAAAGGAAGTTAACAAAGCTATCAATGATTCTCTAATAAGAAAAGAGAAACATTGGAGTACTTGCTTGATTTGCTTGAGAACAACTAAGACATTGTCTTAATGCAATTGCCTTATTTTCTTATTTTAAAACTCGTAAACCTATTATTTCTGCCATGTTACTCTATTGCTATACATGTTTGCTCCGAAGCACCTAGCATGACTTCCAACAACATATGTGGATGTGACACTTCCTAATAGGAGCAGATTGAGTATCAGGAACACTCGGCAAAGGCTCCTCAAAACTCCTACCAAGGTCCTATATCGGAGAGTCACAATGTGGGAGCTGATCCATTGTTGGGCCACACATGTCAGGGGTGGGATCAATGAACACCGGACGCACCATTACATCTAAACATTGCAACGGACTCTTCATTGCTAATGTCACATAATTATCCCATTGATTCTCACTGTCAATTCGGATTGGTCCGCCCCAAGATGTTGGGGGCAACACCTAGGTTGATAACACCGTCAACTTCTATACCATCAACATCTTCATCGGAACGTATCTCCTCACGAGCCCTTGCAATGAACTCACTAAAAGATGGTCTTTCATTGAATAGAACCAGCACACTTTATATGTCAACAAACTGAACATATCCATAATGATCTCTTTCCACGCTGCCCCCATGATATATGTTCGCTAAGTTGTCCATCCAGTACTACATGCACATATGGAAACAAAATGTCATTAGCCCTGAAGTCATGTCTCTTCGGACACTTATAAATATGCTAATATATACTAATATCTAGCACTACCACTATAAATATACTAATATATACTAACACAAGGAACAGATTCTACTACAATTATTCCACACAACGTGTTTCTTGTATGTGGCGGAATGAATAAAAATATGAAATAGAGGAATTGAAATATTGTTCTTACTTAAGGAGAGTTCAATTAGTTGTTTGTAGAGAAACCTTCACTTGCACAGCTTCACGTCGTTCTCTCTATAAAGTTTGACACAAATTTAAATAATATATCAATGTCAAGAATAGAGTAAATAATATATCACTTGTGTCGTACCAGAATAGTATACCTTACACTATCAGAGAACCTCACATCCGCACCGGTTGGGAATGAGCTTTAGTACCGGATTCCCAACCGGTGCTAAACTTCCGGTGCTAAATGGGTACCCTTTAGCACCGGGTAGCATAACCGGTGCTAAAGGGGGCCTTTATCACTGGTTCTAAACACCAAGCGGTGCTAAAGGCCCTGCCTACACAGCGGGGATAGGAGGGCCTTTAACACCGGTTGGTGTATACAACCAGTCCTAAAGGGCCTGAATTTCTTTTTTTTATTACTTTTTGCAGCCGCCATGCATGTACGTTTATATATGTATTCAAACATGTATTCAGCTGCCGTGCATGTAGTACTATATATTCATATTAGCTAGACATATAATCAAAATAGAAGATATATATATATATATTATAATTTAGATATCCAACTAGAGTTATATATTTGAACTGTATATTACAACTTATGAAATCCGACTAGAGGAACGACTTGACGGCACATCCTCCAGGGGGAGATGGAATTCTCCACGGGGATTAACGACCTCGTCCCAAATCCATCCAATGAGCTATTCTGCAATTGCGTCTATTCTCTCTTGATCGAGTCTATCTTCTACTAGCCTCATCATCTATAATTTGCAAATAATTGGAAATATTAATTTCGTGGAATTGAAGACAACAATTGTGCAATTAATAACCATTTAATATAAAATAAATGCTTTACTTAGAAATACAAATATCCGTCTATAACATCATGGTTATTCATCTTTTTCGTCGACCAATTGAGCATGTTATCACAAACATAGTATGCACATAGATTATTTCCTGATCCCTGTTGGCGACACTGTCGATCAAACAATAAAGTTAAGTAAAATTCATATAATAGGTTAGCGGAGACCTACACGTACAAATTACTTGCTTACCGGAAAGTCAGTCTTCCATGTGAGTGTTTCATGGATCATACCAGGGTTATCTTGACGAAATTGAACCCACGCCCTGTGAACCAAAAATTTTTGTTAAATCATTATGATTGTAAGGGCAGAATTGAGTTAAATGGGAAAATATATGTCACCTTGTAAACATGTCAATGATGTTCTGGTAAGCATATGTTGGAGACTTCAACGAATCAAAGACATGGACGATACCTCGGCCAGGACAAACTATGATTAGGATCCAGTGAAAATTGTATACATGTAGACATTATAATGAGAAATAAAATTGAACGGTAATAGTATGGAGTCCATAAAATTTTGTATAGGCACTATAAGACGATACTCACCCGAAGTTGTACGGCAATAGTATGGAGTCGCAATAATTATGTTTTTGGAGATACTTGTATAAATTTTGATATGTTTCCTCTGTTTCATCAAAATCATTTTGTCACTTATCTTTGTCGGGTCCATGTAACCAATGTCAAATATTCCTTCCCTCCAACATTTTTGAATCTCCATTCTGCATTGTTAAGCAATAAAGGGCGCGTCAGCAAAGATTAATTTTTTTTCAAGTGTCAAATATAAATGAGAACAAAGAACTTACAATACCCAACAGACGACCAAAGACACGTCCATGACGTCTTGGTGGTACATCTCATATATCCTTGAACTCCAACCAGAGGGTTTCCTCGCCATTGAAAAAATCTTGGTCCTTTACGCGAACTCCAAACATGCGCCTTTTGCTTCTTGATTGTTCCAGATACCACTGATGGAATCGGCGCATCTTTGTTTGTAGCGTGCTCTCCATTTCTGGACCGACCAAAGGCTGGCCAAGCTTAAATGGCCACCTGAACGATGTGCTCACAGGGATTTCTTTTTGTCCCATGATTTCCTCTCTCGAGAGTTCTGTCACCATTTGTCGTTGCACGTTCAGCTCGTACTCAGATGCCAACTGGGGCACTGACTGCTGAGGTTGGTTGCCGAGCTGAGCAACAGGTTTGGACGCCGCCGCCGTGTGACGAACCGGATTCTCACCGACGAGAACCCGACTCCCTGTACCCTTGAGATAGTCCCAGGAATAGCAGCTATCTCGTACAGAACTCATCTCAGTCGAATATCACATCCATACAACGATAAAAGATTCATTACATGACATATATAAAAACAAAGCGTCTGGTACAAGCCCTCTGGGCTAAATCGACAATAAGAAACATCTGCGCAGCGGTAGCTAGAACATCAGGGTCCACTCCTCCACAGGCATCCTTGAGCGTAGCGCACACCCTTCAGTCGTACCACCCGTCCTGGTTGAACTCGTGGTCGGGGTCTTCACCTGAGAACCCAAAGTCTGTCCCCAAGGAAATGGGACAGGTCCACGTCACCAACCATAATATGATGCAAGCTTTAAAGTGGCCTATTCTAAGGATATAGAATTAATCAAGGTTTGAGCCAGGGTTTTCTTATGCAAGCAGCAGCAATAACCCAAGTTTCACTCATCACCAACTCCTTCTCTCACACACACACACTCCCAAGACCACCTGTCAGCCTCACACTTTCCCATCGGGCTCGTCCTGCCACAGCAGGTTCCCGCAAACATTATCCACCAACTCCTTTCACTCTCTAGTCGACTCGGTGAGCTCCCTCCCCACCTTGTCTCAACAGCCTCAGCTGGACCAATCTCTCATAACCCAAATCAAGGGTGAGGTAAGAAAGCAGATTCCCATGCTAGCCGGGGCTTCTCAGAAATGGGTCGTCCGTAACCGTGGACACGGCTATACGTATAGTTTACACTCTGCAGAGGTGGCACTCCAGGAATCCATCCGGGCTGCAAGGCTAGTCCGCAACCAACCTGAGACACAGCCCACAGCAAAGACCCTAAACAGCAACGGCGCCAATCCTGTCCCCCTGGGCTCAGGAAACATCCGATCTAACATCTGCCCCAGGGTCGTGAAACCTTCCCACCGGGGCCAGTCGGGGGCCGTGGTAAATCAGGGATATTACGCCGCAATGAATCCCCCCTACACATATCAAGCTCGATTCTCCTACAGTCTCGGTGCCGCACTAGAGTAGGCTTGCTGGAACCCTCCCCATACTGGGTAGATGGTGAGCACGGTATTTCCCAAGTCCAAAGTGGGGGCACGACTCGGTCCTTAATTTTCGGTAAAGCGAGTATCTGCATCACAAGCGATCCGCCGCAACGGTCCGCAATCGGCACCCATAACAGGTATTGCCGCCCAAACTCCTCAGGTACTCCCCGAGTACCAATCCCTCAAGTAACCGTGTACCCGCAACAGGTACCCCATAGGGACTGCCCGAGTGCAGCCCCTCAGCACCTCGATCAACGATCGAGTTGTTATTACTCGCTTACACCGCCTAGCTGCACTACTCCTCCCAAACCTCCCACAACTCACGCCAAGAAGATCAATCACAACCATCCCAACACATGCATAGCATAGCATATTTCATAAAGTGAGTAGTAGGTAGCAAGGTAACAGGATATTAACAAAGGCAGTGCAGGTTTATCATGCGAGTAAAGTAAAGCGCTAGCATACTAGTTGCATGTCTAATGGGTATTTCAGAGAATGGTCGGGCGTGAACCTGGGTAAAGGTCTTCGTCCTCGTCAAAGCAGTTGTCGTAGTGGTCCGGCTCCTCCTGACTCTCCGGAGCTCCTAGGGTTGCGTGAAAATAAAATAAGACGCGACTACTAGCAAAGAAACACTAAGACAGTGACGAAAGAAGATCCGAATAACACCAAACTCTACACTAACGCGTAGATCATGATTTTAGAAAAATATAGAAACTGGTTTCATATTTTTCTGAGCTACGGTTGATTTATTATTAATTTTTGAAGTTTAAATCATTTTCTAAAAATATTAAATAATTTCCGAAAAAGAAAACAGACAGAAATTAGCCTGCTGATGTCAGCATGACGTCAGCAGTGGGGTCCGCCTAGGATGACGTCAGCAGTGGGCCCTGCTGACGTCAGCGTTGACTGGTCAACGGTCAACGGTCAGCGGTCAACTCTGGTCAGTGGGCCCCAGCTGTCAGTGACTCACAGAGTATGACAAGTGGGCCCCATGTGTCAGCGCAGTTAAAAGAAAAAGGAAAAAGAATAAACGATGGCTGGGCTGGAATTGGGCCGAAAGTGACTGGGCCGGAAGAGTTTAGGGTGGTTAAACAGACTTATACGCGAACTTTAGGCCCACGAAGGGGTGGTTGCTGGTGCTGCTCTGGTGGACCAAGTCCACCGTGAACCGTGAGAGGGGTGCATGTGAGCCGGGTGCACGGGATCGATTTGTGGCCGACTCGGGATTTTCTGTGGCTACGTGTGTGGCAACTTGGTGTGGTCTTCGGTGTGGCCACGCCACGGCGCGACGCGAACGCGCGCGGCGCGCACTGGAGCACGCCGGCAGCGTCGGTCGGCGGCGGTTCTCACCGGATACGAGGTCGGCTCGGGCCTAGGATGGTCGGAACAGCATGGCTAGGTTTCGGCGGTCACGGACGAGGTGAACAAGGGCTCGGATTGGCTTAGGATCGGGCTCACCAACGCGAACGGCGGCGACGCGGCCATGGCACCGGCGAGCATCGACGGCGACTTGGGTATCGCACGCAACGGTGCACGACTTGGGTTCGGCTTGCGCGCTCGTGGCCTCCAGTGACTGCTGGGGCACGGCTAGGTGCACACGCGCGGGCTCGTGGTCTCCCACGGCCGCGCGTGGCCTCGGCGTTCGCGCGCGACGAGCGGAGCTCGGCCGCGGCGGCCTCGGCTGCGGGGAACAAGGCGACGACGGCTGCAAGAGGATTTAGCGGCGACGGGTTCCTGCAGAAGAAGGTGCACAGCTCGAAGGCTGGCTCACACGGGCTCGGTCGGCAAGCGGCGTGCACGCGCGGCGGCGCTCCGCCGGAAACAGAGAAGAAAGGGGGGGGGCTCCGCGGTTGGCTCACCTAGGGGGCACGTCGAGGTACGCTGTAGCTCGGGGGAGGCTCGACGCGGTCTGGCGGTCCTCGTGCTCCTCCTCTCGTCCCTGGTCCAGCTCGGGGTCGACGGCTCCACGAGCGGCGGCGCTCCGGTTCTCGGTGGCGACGCGGGGACGGTGCTCCGGCTCCTCTTCCCTTCCTTCTCTCCTTCACCACTCCTCCTCTGGTCCTCCTCTTCCCTCTCCTCACACGAATTGGAGAACTAGGAACCCCAAAGGGGCGGCGGCGGCTTGAACAGGGAGTGCGGCCGGCGGGGGCGATTTATAGGGCGGCGGCTGCGCTAGGGTTCGGGCGCGGACGGCGAGATAGGGATGCTCGAGTGGCTGCGGACACGCGGCGCAATCGCGTCGGGCCGCACGGAGCTCGGGTGGTTGGGTCACGGGCGGCGCGCTCGGGAGAGAGAGCGGTGTCGCGAGGGAGATGACGCGAGGGGAGGAAGAAGAAGGCTGACAGGCGGGGCCCGCCTGTCAGTGGAAGAAAAGGACGACGCGGTGGGGACGCGGCGGGGGTGAAGGATGGGCTGCTGTTGGGCCGAAAGGCCGAGCAGGCCGGCTTGGATCGCTGGCTCGGGAAAGAAGTTGGAGGGGGTTAACCGGACTTGGGCATCGGGAATTTGGCCCACGAACGGTTAGAAGGATTGGAAATTAGTTTGGCCAATTAGAGTTTGAATTCAAATCTAGAATTTGAATTCAAACCAACCAAAAATCCAAATAAATCCAAATAAATCCAAATCACACTATTTCATCCTTAGCACTTCAAATTGATTTTAAATTTCAAATTTAAATTGCCTAGGAATTTAGGAAGCAAATAGAAGACACTCTTATATGTTTGTTTGCATGCACACAATTCCACCAAAAAAATTTTTAAATTCGAATTTTTGCACTCAACAAATCCTATAGGTATTTTAGGGTTGTTACACGCCGCCTTCCTCTTCCCTTGAGATTTCAGTAATGAGCGGTCATAGTCTGATACCTGTGCCCTCTTCTGTTGTCCCCTAGTCAAATTTTGGAGGAAGGATTTTGCCATGGCGGGGTCAATCTTCGGCTCTGGTTGTTTTCTCGTGAAAAGTTGCCTCTTTACGCCTTCTTTAACAGAGTCATCGAGCTCTTCTTGAGTCTGCTCGTAAGCTTTTTTCGGTGGTGCAGGCTTCTCTTTGACCTTCTGTGGCTTCTTCTGTGGTGCAGGGGTCACGCTAGACAGTTTAGAGCGCTTCTTTGGTTCAGGCTTCTGCCGCGGTGGAGACGGGGGCTTCTGCCGCGGAGGAGACGGAGACGGAGACAGGTTTGCGTCATGAGCTCGCAGAGAATAGTGATCCAGTGGACCTCTTGGAGACGGGGGATCTAAAGGAGACTTGGTGCTACCAGGTATGGCAATGTCTCGCTTGCTCCATAGAATGATGCCGTGAGAACACTCCCCGAGTTTTGTTTCTCTGTCACCTCCGGCGATGTCAAGTTCCAAGTCATTCCACTGGTCAACGACTTGCTCCACCTCAACGGGTACGTAACCATGTGGAATCTCCATGCAATGCCATCTTTGACCTGGTTCCACTGGTTTGGTCATACCATATGCGACCTGATAAAATAAGTAGAAATGAAGTTAGTAAATGAATAATATTTATGATGGTATTTATGAAATATACAAACTAATGTCGCATACGTACCACCACGAATATGTTCTTCTGCCTCACGACAAGCTCACACGCGGTCCGTTAAGTTATTTCATCCACGGGGTAACGAACCGGTTCAGACTGAGGTGCGGGAATGTCTTCATGGCCAGGTACATGCTCTGTGGAAGCGTGACTGCTTCGATGTTGTGGAGGGCTAAGAAGGGCCGCATTACGATTACCCATGTAAACAACCTTCCTACAATGTTTCAAATACATGCTTTCGGTTTCCTCTAAATAGTGAGTGCATGCTTTATATCCTTTGTTTGATTGTCCTGATAGGTTACTTAGTGCAGGCCAGTCGTTGATGTTTATGAAAAGCAGTGCTCGAAGGTCAAACCGCTCTTGCTTGTCCTCATCCCACATGCTAACACCTTCTTCTTTCCATAGCTGCAAAAGTTCGTCAACTAATGGTCTTAGGTAGACATCAATGTCGTTGCCACGTTGCTTTGACCCTTGAATAAGAGCTGGCATCGTAATGAACTTTCACTTCATGCAGAGCCAAGGGGGTAGGTTGTAGATACATAAAGTCACAGGCCAAGTGATATGACTACCACTCATTTCACCAAAAGGGTTCATGCCATCCGTACTTAAACCAAGCCTCACATTCCTCGCATCAGCATCAAACTCTGGGAATGCTCTGTCGATGTTCCTCCACTGGGATCCATCAGCGGGGTGTCTCAACATGTCATCCTGCTTACGTTCTTCTTTGTGCCATCGCATTAGTTTGGCATGCTCTTTGTTCCTAAACAAATGCTTTAGACGAGGTATCAGAGAAAAATATCACATCACCTTCGTAGGAACTTTTTTCTTACCAGGCTCCCCCACAACCTCACCAGGGTCATCCCGCCTTATCTGGTATCGTGCGCAACTGCAAACTGGACAACAATCCAAGTGTTTGTATTGTCCGCGATAGAGATACAATCATTAGGACACGCATTTATCTTCTGCACCTCCAAATCGAGAGGGCAAACAACCCGTTTTGCTTCATACGTTACCGATGGCAATTCGTTACCCTTGGGCAGAATCTTCTTTACGAGTTTCAGTAGCTCATCGAAACCCTTATCAGTAACGCCATTTGCTGCCTTCCACTGCAGAAATTCAAGTGTGCTACCTAACTTCGTAAGCCCCTCTTTGCAATCTGGGTACAAGTCAGTTTTGTGGTCCTGCAACATGCGTTGTATCTTTTTCAGTTCCTTATCATTGCCCAAGTCTTTCTCAGCATCACGCAACATTTGCCCAAGTCCATCATTAGGGTCATCTTCCTGAGCATCATCTTCCTGAGTAGCATCTTCATGATCGGCATCACCCATTGCAGCATCTGCAAAGGCCCCGTAGTATTCAGCCAATACCGGAATGCCGTTATCCACTTCATCTTCTTCATATTCATCCATTAGAATTTCTCGTTCACCATGCTTCGTCCAAACAGAATAATTGCTCATGAAATCGTGCCTCATCAAATGCACCTGAAGAGCTCCTCTTTGTTTGTACGATTGTATATTTCGACAATTAGTGCATGGGCAGAACATGAAACCTGACGGCGTCCTGTTGGCCTCGGCGACATCGAGAAACCCCTTCAGGCCATCACGAAACGCCGTATCGTGATTGTCCCTGTATATCCATTGTCTATTCATCTGCATTAGTAATCAATAACAATTATTTGTATAATTTAATATATAATATAATACAAAGGTAATATATAAGACAATACAAATTTAATATATAACTAAATATAAATTTAACATATAATAGATTACAAAGTTAATACATAAGACAATACAAACTAAACACATTTCTAAAACTATAATTAATTTATTCATTTTCTAAAAACAAATATACTTCCATTAAAAAAATAATTAACTATTCCAACTTTAAATAAATAACTAATAAATACAATACATAAGCTCTCACTCTCCACTATGAACACAAGCTCTCTCTCCACCATGAACACACGCTCTCTCTCTCCACCATGAACACAAGCTCTCTATCTCCACCATGAACACAAGCTCTCTTTCCATTTTGATTCACAAATTTCTCTATTTCTAAAGCATATAAACAATACAAGCTAATAAAAAACATAAGAGAATGAAACAATGTACCTTGTAGTGCCCCTTGGATGAGTGAAATCTTCACAAATTTTGAAAAAAAAATTGGCAGCACCTCCCCTGTCCCGAGCACAACATGAACACAACTCCAAGTGTTGATGCTGGCTCGGGCGAGGGGAGGGAAGGTATTATATACGAGCACATTAGCACCGGGTCGTCGCAAGACCTGGTGCTAATGTGCTCATCCTGCCACCCCTGCGCGCCGCCCCCGCTCATAGCCGTTGGACCAGGTGCTGATGCACCCTTAGCACCGGGTCCAAAATGTGCCGCGGCCTATGAGGGGGGCGGATGTGAGGTTCTCTGGTAGTGTTAACTAACAGTTCATATTAAAAAGTTAAACTTCCTAGCATTTGTGTTAGAAAAGAAAGTGCATGAGATTTGCCATTCAATTAACGACTTATTGTAGAGTTTCTTTAAACAACACGTCTATCTCAGCTGATAAAAATATTTCTATACCATCTACCAAATAACATCAAAATAAACCCATAGGAAACTGACAGCAATATAATGTTATCATACAAGCCTCTTCTTTTGATGGATATGTTGGTAAAACCAATTAAGCAAATTGATAAGCCTCTTTATAGTGAGATAAGTTCAATAAACAGCATAATTGATATCTAAACCATCATCCCCAAACCTCAGTCACTAAGAAAAAATTTCAAGTCGTAATTTGCATCACGTATAAAAGTTAACCAAATGAGGCAAACAAAATAACATGAATTTTATAGTGCTAGCAGATTACCAAAGTAGAGCAGTTACAGCCATGTACAATATGGATGTAGAGTCTGAGATGCTTGTGTTTATACCACATAATAACCTAAAACGCAAGGAACAGATGTTCTGTTCTAATGTTTCTTCATGAGAAAAAAGTTATGCACAAAGGCAAGTGAGTAGTGACAGTAAATGAAAACTACAAGTGATAGAATTATAACTTTACCATATATCACTAGAATCCCACAAAAATGTCACACTGTGCACTATTTCATGTCTTTTGCTTAATTTGCTGTTGCCATATTGCCAGGACCTTAAAAACAACATGTTTAATTGATTTACTGACAAAGGGAATGCTACATTGTACTATTATGACCAGTAGACCTTGATAAAATTCACCAAAACCACCTGTATAATTACCATATGTTGTGAACGTTGGTTGATTTCATATGTTCAAATCAATTTCGGATAACATCATATATATATATATTATATTCTAACCTATCAAATTCAAAGTAGGTTTTTTTTTACCTGGCGGCCAAAAGGGGCTGAGGAGCCAACCGGGGGAAGGGGCGCCCAGCCTGCCCGCGGCACGGGGACTACGGCGGGCAGCAACGCCGGCCCCGCCCGCCCACGCGACAGCAGGAGTGCTGCCGACCCCGGACATTGGGCTGCGCAGCGGGGCGGCGGCGGGACGGCGCAGATGGGCGGTGGCCGGAGACGCGAGGCAGTGCGGCGGCGCCAGCCCTGCCCGCCCGCGGACGGCAATAGCGCCGCCGGCCTCGGACGTTGGGCGGCACAGGAGGCCGGATGCGGGACTGGCGGCGGAGATGCGCTGGGGCGGGGCGGAGATGCGCCGGAGAGGAGAGGCGGTGCGGCGGCCGGAGAGGGGATGCGCAGCGCGGTGGTTGGAGAGTGGAGCTGGCGAAGGCGGTGGCGGAGGCGGCGCAGCGAGAGCGAGCGCGAGAGGAAAGAGACACTGCGAGGAGGAGGCCGCCGGCCCTATTCAAACGCTCGGCGCCATGGTCCGTGGCGCCGAGCCCCCTGCCACGACGGCTAGCTTCGCGCTGGCTCGGCGTCATGGTGTATGGCGTCGAGACGTCAAATAACCTCGGCGTCACGATGCATGACGTTGAGTTTAGGATATATTTTTTAAAATCTTTCCACCAGAGACATATTTGTGCACTTCTTTCGCGAAAAATGACTTAAAAACAAAAAAAATCGGGCTATATCGGTGGTATATATACGCTGTAGAATGAACTGATTGTTTTCATGGTTCAAACACCTAACCTACCGATCGAGTGGGACCTTGGCAGTGAGTTGAAGACTGACATCTACTGCAATCTTACACAAACACCATCATCCTCTTCATGGGTTTCAATCCTGATTAGCAGTTAGGATTATCGTAATAATCCATCATGGTTGTATTGCATTTTCATTGCCAAATTTGATTATGAAAATAACTAGAAATATTAAGTGAGGATACTTAATAATATAATTGAAATGTTGTGTATATGGATTTATATGCAAAAATATAATGGACGTTATGATCCCTGAGTTTCTGTTTCAGAAATTTTCATGGGAGCAAGTGACCCTTATCCGTTGTTTATTTTCTCTGGGTTTTCGGCATCAAATCTCCAGAAGGCCCACTCCTCCCCAGTCCTCAGCCCATCTAACACATGGCCCGACTCAGTGCTCATTCTGGCGCCAACACAAACTAACCACAGTATCGATCTAATCTGCAAGGAGCTGAGGGCAGTACATTGGTGTCGTGTAATAGTCGGTCTCATACAGTAACACGTAATCTTGAGGCGATTTATCAGACAACCTGGATTGTTGTTTTGGCTATCTTGTAGTAATACAATATCTCTTAATTTATAGAAAAATAAAGAAATATTATTAGTTGCATGGCAATAAAACTCATACAATGGTGAAGTTGTCTCGTAGTCCTAAAATTTAGCTCATGAGGCGGTTGTTTCGTGAATCAATGACCTCTTTCTCTCACCTCGCTCTCTCTCCACCACATCAGCAAAAATCCTATATGGCACTGTATGAGACGACCTATGAGACCGCTGACGTGTAGCAATGTATCTGCCCTAATAGTTTTTTCCTTTTTTCATTTTTAATTTGGGGAAACGCACGATTTAAATCGCAATTGATCGTAGTCAATAAGTAAGTTTTTTTGTTTGAAATTTATCCACCAGAGTTCCGAGTTATTGGCTTAGCACTTATGTCGCGTTTTGTTATATTTATTCCAGGTTTTAACCAGTGTAGGCGAGTGCCCGTCGACGGCAAGGCTTCCATGGGGACTTCGTCAATGCTTCCATGGGGACTTCGTCAATCTCAGTATATGTCGGTCCAAACTCTCAGAGGTGCATATAGAGGCAGGGTTTGCATGTTGTATTTATAGGGTGGGTGTGCGTGTGTTGTAAACATATGTGAGGCACCCGATGACTTCGTCAATATCAGCGTCCGCCGGTTCGATCTCTCGGAGGTGTATATAGGGGTAGAGTTTATATATGTGTATTTATAGGATTGAGTGTGCGTGCATTGCGAGCATCTGTACCTATACTGATCAATCGAAGAAAAAGAAGTTTTGCTCTCTCATACAAGTTGATTAGCGCTAGAGAATTTGATTCGCTCTGGTTGATCAGACGACGTATCATAGCTCATAGAAGACGAGATCTTGGTACAGTGAACTGGTCCGGACGCTGTGCACGAGGGATTATTAAAAGTTTGCAGACGACGTGCATATAACCTCTGCCACTATTGTCTAGAGATAATTACAAATTCATCCGTTGAACTCCAAAATCATATAACTTTTTATCCGCAGCTCTGATTTAAGTTGATTTTCTTCTGTGCTCTCGAGTTCTACACGTTAAAAACTTCTATAAACAAGATTTTATAATATTGGTGTATTGTTTTCTTATAGTTTGTTTCTTTTTTCTTGTATGGTGATTTGTTTAATTAGAAGGCGAGCAGTTCGTGAATTTCCAGGACCAGTAGTTTGACGTGGTTGATCAAGCTGAGACTGAAGGCAAGTGTCCTTGACTATTGCCAGCACCCTACTTTATTTTATTTTAATAGAATTAGTTAGACCCTCAGTTGCATGCTGTGTCTAATTTGAATCCCTCTGCAGGGTTTACTAGAATTTCAATATATATTCCTTGAAGCCGGGTTGGTTGTAGTTTTATGCGTAGCTTTATAGTCTGGGTTGGTTTGGGTTAAATTAAAAGCAATCAACTTAATTTTGGGTTGGGGAATCCGGCAGGATGGTTGGTTTGAGATGTGGGCTTGGTTTTTAAAATGATGGTTGGTGGATGGGCTTGTGCTAGTTCCTGCTTGGATTCTAAGGTCTGGTTCATAGACAAGTAACCCAGCAAAATAGCGCAACCGCGAGATCTTTGTGGCTCTGGACCTGGCTAATTAATTACCTGCCCAATTCTATACATTGTCGGAGAGATTACAAGGCAAGCATGGCACAAGAGGGCGCTTAATTGGCGAATTCTTAGTGGGTGTATAGATGGGGAACAATAGCTTTGTAAAGGCCTTGTAGTGTAACCCTGGCTGATCACCTCGGCAGTGTGAAGAGTAACAGGAAGCACGACTCATGATGAAAGTGTGCAACCTCTGTAGAGTATAAAACTGATATATCAGCCGTGCTGACGGTCTAGAGCGGGCTTGGTCTTTTTCATGACTAGTGGTGCTCATGGTGACTGGTTGGAGGCGGATCGGATGGATTTCCAGTGGTTGGTGGTTGTGATGGATTTCCGATGTTCTGGTTGTTTTCATAGGAGAAGGGGGAACCACACTTAGTAAATATGTGGTAAGGACTTAAGGTTAAAATTAAGGATATATTGTTTAAGTGTGAGTTAACCCTAAAAGCCCTCCTAATAGCCTCATGTCATACTTTTACTACACTTGCGGAGTACAATTTGTTGAACTCACCCTTACTTTCTCCCCCTGCTATCCTCCCCCCACGGACCCTCAGGATGACGTGGTGGAAACTGGAGTCTGGAGATGACGACTTTCACCCAGATGGTTTATTCTAGGTTGGTGAGCCCCGTCAACTGCTTGTGGATATGAGCCCCGTCCGCTGAAGACTTCGATATATTTATGTAATTTTTATTTCAGACCACGGATCATTTTGTAACGAAGTCTTGTTACGTAATAATATTGGCATGATTCAGTAATAAAGTCAGGCACATGTATGAGTTTATTGATCCTGGCATACATGTGATTGTCATTCGATTTTGTTTCATAAAACCGGATGTGACATATACTGATCAATCGAAGAAAAAGAAGTTTTGCTCTCTCAAACGAGTTGATTAGCGCTAGAGAATTTGATTTGCTCTAGTTGATCAGACAACATATCACAGCTCATAGGAGAATAGATCTTGGTACAGTGAACTGGTCCGGACGATGAGCATGATGTATAATCAAGCGTAACGACTCCAGTCTTCCAAGGATGGTGTTTCCGCTCCAACATTCTTCACGTCTCTGATATTTGCTGACAAACATATAGTATGGCACATGCCTTAAGCCACCAACAATTTCAGATAATAGATTAAACAAAGTGAAAGCATGAAAAGATTCAGTTTGTCTCATGTATACAAACGTTGGATCTATATAGTGGCCAAGCTGTGGGGACGGATTATATGGTTTTTTGAGCTGAGAGGTAGTGTGGTACTACAATAAAGTGGATGTGTAATTAAGCTATGACCTATGAGCTGAGTTCTCAGTTCTCACCCAAATGGATTTCTTTGTCAGCAGCAGCTGTTGCATCAAGAATAACCATAACTTTTCGTAGTCCAGTGCGACAGCATCAGAGACGGTCTGCCTGATACAATTTGGTGTTTGAACTCCTGAAATTTCAACACATATTACAATTTGGTGCTTGAACTCCTGAAATTTCTACACATATACGCACAAAAATAATACGATACTCACTCAATTCTTCTTATATGACATACTAAAGCCAATCATATCAAACTTGCTAGTGTTTGACTTTTGATATATTCAAGACTAACTATTAATAAGGTTGGGTACACTAGTGGAAAAATAGGCTTTAGTCCCGGTTTTCCAACCGGGACAACGGCCCCGGGACTAAAAGGGACCTTTAGCCCCGGTCAGTAACAAACATGTTAGTAACAAGTCACGCGAAAATACACGCGTGTGGCGCGTGGGATCCTGAGACCTCCTGTCTTGCATGTAGCCTCCTTACCAACTCACCTACGGAATAGGGAACACGTCACCAAGCTAAATTGCAACCGAACCATTTGGCAATCCACGTCAGACTGCTACTATGGTGAAATACGTTGATGCGGTGCATTTGAGACCATACATGCACATAACAAACTACTACTAGCATGGGATCCTGAGACCTCCTGTCTTGCGTGTAGCTTCCTTACCAACTCACCTACAGAGCAGATGTGGTACAGTCCTGGGTGCTTTTTTTAAATGCACCCGTGGAGGACTTTTAGTCCCACCTTTAGTCCAGGTTGGTGTTAATCTTGATTGGACACACGAACCGGGACTAAAAGTGACATTTTAGTCCCGGTTGGTGTTTCCAACCAGGACTAAAGGTCCTCCGGGACCTAAAAAATGTGAACCAGGACTAAAAGTTATATTTGTCTCGGGATGAATGTAGGAGATGAAAGGTCCATTCTCTACTAGTGCTATGAAAATCATATAACAAGATTGTTCTCTTTAATAAAAACAGCTTTAAAAGAATATACAATTCAATAAATTAGTTCTACTACTGAACTCATGTAATGAATTTCTTCCTTTAATATATTTAAAATTGACTTCATAAATTTTCACCTTTAATATATTTATAATCAACAATTAAGGTTGCGTACATGAAATTATTACTACATACTATATTTCTGTTTAAATAAAAACCATTTAAAAAATCTAATTCAATCGTATTATCGGTAAAATATTATGAAAACTATATTTGCATCGATCAGCAGAGCTTACCAACAACAACCAGGTTCTTGACCCGTGAAGTTTTTAGGATAGAATCAAGATTTGTCCCGAAGAAAGAGCTGAACCTTGTTTTGACCAGCTTATAGTCCTCTTGTTTGACGACAAGCCCATCGGCCAGCTCTGCGCCTTTGGAACCTTTCATCGCCGGGCCCTTTCCTCTGGAGTAGAATCGCGTGCCAAAGAGCTCGACGTCCCTTCCTTCAGGTTTATGCTCTCTCACAACCTACATTATGGGAACTAGGGTGCCCAATTTTCCATCACGTGAAAGATAACTCGTTTTGGGTGGAGCACGGCACATCGATCCGGCTTCAAGTTAGCAAACTCGAACCCTACAATCTTAGCGCCACGACTCCTCTGGTTATCAACCGTGTCACAACTCGGTTGACCTCGCCAAGAAGGCTAATCCCTGCATGCGAAACGAAGAGCACAAGCAAGTACTCGAAAGAATGCAGCTTTCAATAGGAAGTGACAAACTGCAGATGAATGATTAAGCATAAAAGTTGGGGTTCTACAAACCGATGACGGCGAAACTATTATACAAACCGATGACGGCGAAACTATTATTGATAGATTAATATAAGCAAAACCCGAGTCTAAACGACGGCGGCTACTAAGTTTATATAGCCTAAAGGGTGTGCTGGGGTTGGAGGGGGCGCCCCCCTATAGGCTCTAATAAAATACATGGCCCAATGGCCCAAAATACGATGGCGCAGTATCATGACAGATTCTGAACGTCATATTGTTTTCGTGATTCCCGTTGACTTAGAAGGAATTTTGATATGGGACCGGTGGCATTGGAAAGCTTATCTCCTTAGCTTTCGATGCATATGTAGAACGTAAAAGACGGAACCCGTATGCGACTTGGGCTAGATTTTAGTGGGTGCTGCTTCTGGACTCCGAAGTGGACTCAAACTTGATTTGTTCTGGGCCTCCACCTGGGCGTCTCGAACCGGATAAGCTTCGGCCCTCCTTCTCGGCTTGCACAGCCTTGTTGGTCAACTCCAACTCCATGCCATCCTCCAAGCATGGTCGTCTGCATGGATGTCATATCCTCATCATCCTCTCTTTTTTGACGAAAAGCCGTCCTCAGCGTCGATTGTACTTGAATCCGATCTTGCACAACACAACGAAGAATGGAGTTTCGAAAATAAAGCAAACCAAAATAATTGTGGGGAAGAATGTGACCATGTGTCTAATTTCGTATTATGTCACGGAAGACACACGATATGTTTGTCATTAGTATCCTGCAAAAGATTAGAACCAACAAAGGATACAACAGAAATAGATGGTTCATTGCACGAAAAGTCGGCACCAAAAAGCATAGGTAGCCACCAGCAATCCTCCTCTTCTTGGGAAACAAAACTGCTAGAGGAACCTGTGAATATATTTGTATGATGGTTGCCCTCTGATCGATCACAATCTTGCACAACAAAAGGAGAATTTATATCGCTACCAATGTAGACTATGTATCAGATATTGTCCTTTGTTTTCATATTTGCCAATAACATGATTTGCGTGTTTAGAAAACCATGGCAAATTAGCATGTTGAAAAAGTCTTTCTTTCAAACAATCTAGGTTACACAAATCATCAAATTCAATATAACCCAAAGTATTTAAAGAAGACAATAATTTTTGTTCATCGGGTGCACTAGGAATTGGAATGAACTTGTGATCGGGTACACTAAAAGTTGCTCTACATTAGCTTGATCAGTGGACAAATTTGGCTCATAAAAAAATTCTCAACTTATGTGAGGGTAGCACATTTTTTATTACCTTTGCTCTCATTTTCAGAAATTGTAGGTGCCCTTCTAGTTGCTGGTTCTAAATTTTCACACGAGGAAGGACCCTCCTCATTCTCTAGAGTGTAGTCCACTTCATTGTCCTCGAATGGATCACCAATGACAACACCCTCATCAGTGTCATTAACATCAGAAGTGCTAATGTACCCAACATCTTCTTGAATAATGTATGCCCGTGAACTACTACAAACATCCTGCATGTGTCCAAATCCATGGCAACGGTGGCACTGAACTCTAGAAGTCTGTCCTATGACTGTGAAAGAAGTACACTTGATAGATATCTGCAAAATGTTAGAGACAAGAAAAGGAATGGTGTCCTCCTCCAAATATTGTACCTCATCTTGGTAAATAGGTGCAATTAATTTTGACACATTATCATCACCTAAAAGTTGTTTTTCATCTATACAAGCATGTTCAAAAAATTGTGAAAGAGAACTTCTCCAGGATGGAGAGAAGCTGTTGGGTTTCTACATCGGATAGTTTATACCTAATGATTACTAGAGTTTGCTTGTCCTCATAGAGGAAGGCATATTTCAGTCTAGTGGAAGAGGTTTTAGCTTGATTGGAGATGGTTTTTGCGCTTTGCTTGCATCGAGCTTGATTGGAGAATGAATTGCTTCTTCCTTCAAAAAGAATTGGAGGTCTTCCTCTGGAAAGGGTTGCTCTAGGTCTGTCAACGAGGTTGACATGATGTCCTCTAAGGGATCAGGATCGGGGTGTTCAAGGAATGAGAGTAAGAGACAGAGACAAGTTCTTTCCCGATCCTAAGCTCTACTAGCTAATTTGTTGGTGTTTTTTCTAGGATTTTCAGGATTGTCCTACCGATAAAGATGGAGTGGGTGGAATTCTCGAGTAGGTCAAAGATATGGAAATCCAGGAAAAGTTCAGGATCATGCTAGTGTTTGGGTGTGACCCGCAAGATCCCTAAATAATCTAGGATCCTTCCTGATGTGAACCTTAGACGTTTCTGAGATAATGACAATAGTTCATCAGGGAGTTGAGCTAGAACCAAAGAGCTAGAGATTATGTTGATTTTGAGGCTCGGGTCGTACCCGATCTCTTGGTCATAGCCCATAATTTCACAGAATATTCTTTGAATCTTCTTGGGCATCTTAACTACCTCGGTCGAGGCTTCAGCCTCGTCTAGCCATTCCCGAATCATAATAGCAAAGAGGCATCCTAAGTACTCCCTTTGATATTCGAGTTCTTCCTTGTCGGGAGGTCGGTCCTTTTACTCTACACGTTGTTTCAATTAGAAACTTGTTGCACTCTCGATGTCATCAAATAGATCATCGTCAAAATCATAGGGAGTGGTGTAGAGTGGATCATAATAATCTTGGATAGAATAAAGTTGTGGTTCGAAATGAGTTTCGGGTTCTAATGGAATGGAAGAGCTTACAAATTTGGATTGTAAACATATAGGATCTTCAGGTTCAGGCTGCTTCTCTTCTTCATCGGGGAGTTTGTTATAGATTTCAGTGTAGGGAGTGTCATCCAGAATACGATCCAGGATTACCCTTGCTTCACTGGGAGTCAAATGATAGAACGACCCTCCTAAAGTGGAGTTCAAGAAAGTGGCGGCAACGGGACAGAGGCTAAGGCTGAAATGCTGTAAAACAACAGGTTTTGGTAGGCTTAGGTCTGGTCCTAAAGCCATAATTTGCTTGAAACAAGCCCACACGGCTCCTAACGATTCTCCCTCTAATTGTTTAAAGGTAAGAATTTTGATTCAGAGGCTGGCTACCTTGGAGGCTGGGAAGAAGTTTAGGCAGAATTTTCTCTAAGGATTTTTCAGCTCCCTTCTATATTACCAACAGCTAGAGAGTACCACTTCTTTGCTCCTTCCGTTAATGAAAACGGGAATAGCTTCCATTTGAGCGTCTCTTATGTCATGCCCGCAATGACAAGACAAGAACAAAATTGCTCAAATTTGCGTAAATGCATGTAGGGGCTCTCAGCATTCTCATAGCTGGGTGTGTGGATGGGATTTGATGATAGTGGTGGCTCCAAACAATCGCCCCTTGGAACCGAATGTTGACGTAAGGTAAGAGTGGAATCCATAAGGTGGGTGGTGGGATACATAGACAACTTGGATTCAGAATCAGAACAGCTACCGTTCCTCGGCAACGGCGCCAGTAAGCTTGTTGGCACTCCTTACGGCCTACAGATAACTTCGCAAAGAAGACGGATATCGATGTAGCTTTCACCCGAGAGTATTCCAAGGTATCAATTTTCATGAGGAACGAGAAGTGAACTAATTCTAAACTAAGTTGTCGAAGGATGGTGAAATGGAGTGGATGACAACAAAGAAAAAGGAATAAAAGCAATCAGAGAGTAGAGAGGGTACGAGTCTGGTAGGTGCACTCTAACGATTAACTGAGTGGATCAGAAGATACAACTAGGCACTTGCATCAGGAAAAGGTGCCTACGGTTCACAGAAAGGGATGAGAAGGGGAACCACCAACAACCTAGCAGGGCTCCTATAGGCCGAGACGAACGTGGTGCGCTACGTAGGCCGTATAGGGCTGTCACCACCTAACGGATACCACCTCCGCTGAATCGGGGGAAAACTAAGTTAACTTCAAGTCTAGGCACCACGCCTATACTAGTCAGCTAATACTTATCTTCTATAGAAATATAAGCACACAAGCCAAGCAACCAGTATACAAATATACCAATCAACTAAACATTGAACGAAGAACCAACAAGCATATAGAAGTAAGAACTGAATGCTCAATTAATTAGGAAGAGATACAAGAGTTACAGACATGACCCGGATGTCACTCGAAGCAGAGCCGCATCCATAGAGGTACAACTAGAAGAGGGGCCGACACTTTGGCCCCTCTCCGGGACGCTCACCTCTCCTCTCTCCCTATCTTCTGAGTATAACAGTGGCAGCGCATCGATAATGACTCGCTTCTCTTGTGTTGTGTTTTGTTCAGGGGCCTTGGACCTCCTTTTATAGCTGGAGAAGGACGGTGGAGGTAGAGTGGCAGCCACGGAAGCTCACGGTGGTGCACCCCTAGTTCGGCCGAACCAGGGGGTTCGGTGAACTAGGGGGTTCGGTCGAACGCCACGTGTTCGGCCAAACCACCCTAGCACCGCCTCTGCCTTCCCCACATGCTGGATCACCTCCAACGTCGGTTGGTACGTCGGTTTCTGAGTCCGGGCTGAGTTGGAGGCCTTCAGGTACATGGGCTTGGGCTTTTGCTGAGTTTCGGTCCACTGTCTTTGTGTTGAAGGTAGCCAAGGTGGTCCATCCAAGCCTGTGATTCTGATGGATTGCATGTTTGAATCTTGGGATTTGGCCGAACCCATTACTTCATGTGGTTTTCGACTCAACTTTGGTCATCTGCCTCCTGGAATCAAATAAACTCCAAAACTCATGGAAATGGTTAGAAATAAAACCTATAGGTATGGTGCATGATTCCGTTGTGTTCATTTTATACTCGGTTGGACGTCAGAAATCAGGCCATAACGACTGCCAACAATATCCTTTGAAGTGCGTTGCACCGGAGACGTACGATCTCCATCACCCCGCTCAGAAGGCGGCGTCTCCGTGAGGTGGGCCATGTTACACTCCCACGGGGGATGGTAATGGCCCGAGGAATCAATACTGCTGGCAGCACTATCAAATAGCGCCGAATATGCCAGCAGGTCGTCAACCGTTCGCGGGGGCAATGTCCATCATTCCAATGATGGTGGATGGACAGTCGCTCCTCATGCGAGCCTTGAGCTCAAGCTCAAATAGCTCAGCGGCATTTCGCATGCCATAAGGGAGGTAGGTGCTGGGGTCCCATAACTCATGCTCAAGTGGCATGAGGTCCCCTCCGCAGAGTTGGGACAGCACGTTGGCTATCCTCTGGGCTTGGGTCAGACCCAAGAAAGGCATCGACTCGGCGAGCCAGTCTCTCACCATCGACAGCGAGAGCACCATCTTCACTTGGAAGGAGGAGGTCCGGCATAGGGCCGGTGGGAAGCATGCTCCGCTCGTCGAGGCAAAGTTGCCCAAAGCGATCCACCACGAAGTCGAGACTTCTAAAGCGGATGCTGGAGATGGGCGGTGGTACGAGCCGAAACTCACCCACGCCCACGTGGTGGAAGTCCAACTAGCCGAAGCTAAGATGCTCCGGAATTGCTCCGTAGAGCAGGCTGAGATCAGTCGGGGCCATCGCCCAACTGCTCGAGTTGAAGAAGTGCTGCCCCCCTACTTGGCGCACCAACTGTCTGTGCTTCGATCATCGGCTATTTACTTAGTCACAGTGCTTCTCCGCGGTGAGAGATGGTAGGCACTACAAATACGGAGGAATTATACTTGTTCGGATGAAACGTCCCTACGTCCAGCGTGAGTTGTTCGTGTTCCTTGTGCTTGGTTGTCTCTGGGCTTACAAGGGGGGTGCTCGTAAGCTACGGTGTTGTGTGTGCGTGCTGGCCCGAATGATTGCCAACGTGCCCGTCCTGAGGGCCCCTTCCCCCTTATACATGACTGGGGTCGGTTACATGGGGAAAGAGATGAAAATGGAAAAGGGAGCCTGAAGTCGGAAGCCTCCGAGTGCTTCTGGGCGTCCTCCGTGGGCCCACCCTTTTCTATCGTCGTTCTCAACCTATTTTCGATAGGTTGGGGGCCTGGCCTCAGACGGTGCTCCTTTCTGCCACTGTTAGAGCTAGTCTCACGTGCTCATGATGATGGCGTGTCTGCTGTGGTGTCAGCTATTTAGGGATAGCTTATCAATAAGATAAGGGGTTGATTTGCTCAGGAGTCAATTTTGCAATCAATTTGGGCCTACACCTCCGTCAGCGGGTCTGTATAGGCCTGCTCCTATGTAGGGAAGTAGGGGGCTATCCGTCTCTTGTCACTTCAGATAGTCTGGGCTTTGCGTGCGGCCCAATACATGGAGGGGTGTGCCTGTCCCCCGGTTTCGGGATAGGGACGAAGCACTGTGGTCTGGTATGACCCCTTGCAGGGTCAATGTAACACCCGCATTTTCAGCTTAACTAAATCACGCTACAAATCACATGTTAAAAAAATCATTTTAAAATATTACAAAACTTTTCTCCTGAGCTCAAATACTTTCCATCCAAAAACATTCATCCCACGTATTGACCTTCCAACTCGTTTGCCTTTCTCAAATTAGTATACACAACTAGCCATCTTCTCTTTAATCTACCTAGGCCATCAAGCTAACCCTATGCTCTCACGCACGAGCTGCTAGCCCCAGCATGCCCACCTGAATACCTGATGCATCTTGTGCACGCACTAGCTTACCACTTCCCTGTTATTAATTCCTAGCCTGAGCATGCAGCATGCAAAGCTCCTTACACCAGCACCCTCTTGCTTGTACACGTGCATACTCATGCATACACGAACGCATCAGAACACAAGCACGCATCAACAACAGCGCAGGCAGATGACCAGGCCAAAAGCCGGAGACCTCGGTGAGCTCCTGCAAATCACCACCGCCCTCTGCTCGCGCCATCCCATCGCTCTGCCACGCCATAACTCCGCCTGCACGCGCCGTCGTCTCCGCGGCACCATCCTTGCAAACCACCGCTCGCAAGCCGACGCCTTGCCACAGCACCGCCATTGATGGCGAGAAGCTGAGCGCTGGCGCAGCTCCGCCCACGCCTCCGCGTGTGGCAGTGCTCCACCTTGTCGCTTGCGCCTGGCCCAACCACGTGAACCACACACCTGAGCACGCCGCTCCTGCCTCCGGCACCCCTGCCCCGCCCTGTCCTTTCAGCCGCACAGCGCCGACGTCGCCGGCCGCTTTAACTCCGCACGCAAAGCCGCTGCCGCTCGCGTCCCGTCGTCGCCGGCAGCGTCATTACTCCGAGCTTCCTGTGCGCCGACATTGCCAGTCACCTTCCCCTCACCTCCGCCTATAAAGGGCCCTCCCCTTCGCTCTCCCCCTCCCCACGCACCTCCCAGCCCACCTCCCACTCCTTCCCAGGCTCCAGCGCCGCAACCAGAACCACCGCTGCCGCTCTCCGCACCCGCCGTCGATCTCCCTCTCAGAGCAGTCTCTACCCAAGGTGAGCATGGGACTAGCTTCCCTATCTTCTCCTCTCTCTCCCAGTGCCCTTGGATTTGGAAATGGTGGCCGGACTCACTCTACGGCGAAGCTCCAAGGAGCTTCAGCTGCCTTCCATGGCGGACAGGACGAGGAACACAACCCCCGTGTGCCCTGTCTGTTTCCCGTCCGTGCCTCTCTCCCCCCTCCTATTATGTGATTGTGTCAGCTAGGCTGTGCCGGCCCAACAAAACCTCAACAGCTCAAATGCCAACCGAAAAGGCCAAAGACACAAATAAAAATACAGCCCAGGTGCTGTCCGTATAAGCCCAAGCCATCCACGTCCAAATAAGCCTCATCCGATTATGCCAAATGATTTTCGGATTTAATTAATATCTCAACTTTGCACAGCCATATCTTATTCATCCCAACTCCGATTCCATCGATTCTTTTTCCTAAATTCCTATAAAATCATATAGTGACCATTCCTTCTATCCTCATCTTCGCTTGAGCTCATTTTATTTTGTGTGCTTGATTGTGTGTACCGTAGACCACGCTATGAACAAGGAAGGACTCGACGAGGAGCCGTGCTGCGAGCAGGAGCCCGAAGGCCACTACCCCGAGCAGGAGTTTCCAAAGGCTTTGAGAACGGCAAGTTCGATCTTACCCTTTGATGCATATTTATCCCAGTTTTATAAATGCAACCCATTGGCCGATTTTATGAAACTTGCATGCTCGTCGCTAAACCATTTTGAGTGAGCCGTTCCTTGATTGCTACAAATATTCCTTGATGACCTGGATTAATTTCCAAATGTTTTAGTTGGGAGTTAATCATTGCTATTGCCGCTTAGGATGAAGTTCCCTTTTAAGAATAACTACTACCCACTGATTACTCGGTAAAATATTAAGAATTGCGCTTTAAAAAAAGAATGGGGTTTTGAATGATAAAAATGATTATTACTAGAGGATGAGCCGGACGGTGTTCCTGTGTGGAATACCAAGGTGGGCTTGTGGTTGTGTGGCTGAGCATGGTGGGAGAAGTCTGCCTTGTCATTAGAAGGATGAGTTGATGTGTCATCTTGCCTAACCCAAATATCAGTACCTCCACTCGACCGTTGTATGTGGCAACGACTTGGCATAAATCCCACTAGTTGAGCTGGCAGTCATCAGGTGTGTTGGTGAGCAGCAGAGCACCATGGAGATGGGTATAAGTTCTGGGTGAGTTATGCCCTGGGTAGAACCTCGCGGGTAGGTTGCTGACCCCCTGGTTGCTCTGTGGTGACTTGTCAGTTTAGCTAAGGTGGGTAATGGCCTCGATAGGATCTGCACTGACACTAAGGTGTTCAAGTTGTGGTACCCTACTTGTGGTTGTGTACACCTCTACAGAGTTGAAACCTATCCAGATAGCCGTGTCCACGGTATTGGACGAGTTACGGCATGGTCACTTCACAAGTCCTTTGTTTCTGGTTTTGGTTTTGGTTATGAGAAGTGTTCTGCTGTGTGAGTTGCTTTGGAAATGCTGGTAGTGCCTACGTCGGACGGGGAGTCTGGTAGCACTGAGTGGTGTCTCACGATTTACCTTATTTATGATGCTTTTATCATTAGATTTGCTTTATAGGACTTTCATAAAATGAACCCTTGCATGTGGCATTTTCGCAAATAAACCAATAGCCTATCCTTGATATTTATCCTTGCATGCTTCTGTTGTAACCCTCCGTGGGTATGGATGGACTTGCTGAGTACGTATGTACTCACCCTTGCCTGTTTTACAGAAGAGGACCCGGACTTCACTCCCGAAGACGTCGAGTAGGAGTTACGTTTTGCACCCAACCTTGCATGTGTGTTAGGGACGCCCGCTTGAAGAACCGCATGGCACAGCTCTCTGAAGATGCCATGATTAGTTGTACCATTTGGTTTCTAGTTTTTATCCTCACGCTAGTGGCGTGTCTGTGCCCGCTGCCGCGTAGGTTTGTTCGATAATGGACCATCTGTTGTAATAAATGTGAATCAGCCTCCTAGGACTGATGTTTGTATCACATTTAAGTCTTCTCATTTGAGGGGATGCTTCAGGTGGTATCAGAGCCGATAGGTTGGCCGTAGGACGTGAACCCTAGGATCGAGACCCTTCACCCAGCTTTTCGTTGGATAAGCCCTCCCCGGTTTAAGCCATATTTACCACACCAGCACTCACCGATGGTTTTGCCCTATACAGATGGCTGACGATGGATAGAGTGAGGGGATCTGCCCTGCAGATCCTGACCTTCCTAAGTTGTTGCTACTCAGCCTGGAGTGCGTCGGAGTCACGAACCCACCAGAGTACTCCTACCGAGTGTGCGACTCCCGAGGCACCCGTCGGTGTGAGATGATAATCTTCGTGGGGAAAAGCACACTTTACCCTGAGGTCGAGCCCTGGTTCATCAGGACCACTGGCTTTGGTTTACCAGACACCTACCATAAGGCCGCCAGAAAAGCCCTGATATGCCTGCGTGTGCTCTACAAGCGACATCTCGAAGGGACACCTATGGGATTCTTACCACCCATTAGAGGACGAGGACGCGCACAGATTTCCTGGATGAGAAGTCTTGGAAGGGATGAGGAACTGGAGGACACTGTTTCTCATCTGGCTATCTACCTCAACGGCTTGGACCTTTTGTACCGTGACCAGGCGGTTCAACTGAAGCACCAAATCCGCAGAGCAGAAAAGGCGGAACAAGAAATGGAGAAGCAGCGGATAAGAGCCGGACGAGCCGAGAGCTCCCTAGCTGCCCTCCAAGCCAAATGGCAAGACTATGCTGAAGAAATAGAGCAGATCAAGGCCCACCGAAGGGAAGTTGGGTTACTGGAAGGAGATCCCGAAGAGACCCACCGAGACATGGGTAACTAGACTGAAGAGGAGGAGCCTTGTCTCCCACCGAAGAAATGCCTCAACTGGGTCATAAAGAGAGCCCCCATGAGTGAGGAATAGTGTGACTTGGTTAGAGAATGTCATCCTAATAATGATGTAGCCCTTTCACCAAGTATCCCTTACCCCACCCTGTTATGAATAAAAACCACATGTTCTCCTATATCTCTGAATCTTGTTTATCCTATCCTTGTTTTTCAGATGGCTGCGGAAGAATGTGCCCATGGAATCTGCCAAGCAGCACCTGGCTTTCCCAGCCTTTTGATCAATGCCCTGGAGAGCCTAGGTGTTCCTGAACGCCCAAGGTACTACAGCAGGGAGTACGAGCAGTATGGTACTCTTCGCTGCAGGGTGGTCATCTCCGTCGCTAGGAGCGACCGCTACCCAACAATCGGGGCGTGGCAAGTGACCGTCACAGGGTTTAAGCACCAAGATACCTATCCCTTGGCTGTCTGGAAGGCCCTTCGTTGCATGTGCCAAATCTTTGAAGAGCACCTCGCCCCCACACCAATGAGGTTCTTTCCCCCGTTTGAAAAGACCCCAGTTTGGGAAGCCTGCATGAGAAGCCTAGAGCGGCGCCGCCAAGAAGAGGACCCCCTATACCAAGTGGCTACTTACCTAGCCTCCTTGGACCAGCTCTTTAACGAGCAGGCACAGATCCTACGGGAGCAGCTCCGCCGAGCTGAGCAAGCAGAGCTTGCGGTAAGGATGCACCAGATCCGGGTGGCTCAAGACGAAGCAAGAGCCGCAGCCGCTGTTAGTGGCGAAGCCATTTCCCGGGAGACCCTCAGGCAAGCCCAGGACCGGCGTATGCAAGAATGGACCAGTGGTGGAACGTCTGTCCCAGCAGTTGGGGAAACGCAGATCCTGCTTGGACTCCCGTCATGGCATGGGGAGAACTTTTTGGGACCCCACAAGCTCCAGCTCGGGACCCTGAAGGGCCACCTGCCGCCGTGGAAGGAGAAGCTGCAGAGCAACCCCTGGAGAATGGAAACCCGGAGGACAAAGAGCAGGAGCTGCTTATTCCCCTGGAGGCACACTCTTCCCCGGAGGGAGCCTCGCCCCTCGAGTAGACCCTCTATCAAGCATCCTCATGGGAGTGAAGCCTCCTTGGTCCGAAGCTAGAAGAAGCCCTTCCAGTTCCTTGGTTAGAATTGCACCTTAATGAATGCCCCTGTACCGGTCGTGTAGTGTGCGATTGTCTGTACCCCAAGTGTTGTACCCCCCTGGTTGTTTGAATAAATCCGCTAGTGTTTGTTTGCCTGTTGTTTGTGGAGTGCTTGTTGGCAGGGTGGACTCCGCCTTTTCAAAAATGCGAAATAGATAACTTAAACATCATCTTAAGGCCTAGACCTAAGACCCTCTCAACCTGCAGATGGTTAACACGCGCACCAGGCCCTCTCAGAACCGCACCCCTCCGAGTGGGGCAAGGCAGCAAGATGAAGAGGAACACGGCCCAGTGGTGGAGGAACAAGAAGTAAGCCAACCAAGAGTAGGGGACCAGGGTGAAGAGCAGCAAGTGCCACCCCCACCTCCACCCGGCAGCTTGGTGCAAGCAATACATAACCAGACTATTGCCATGCAAACCATGCTAGAAGCTTTCCTTCGCCGTGAGACACGTCAACAGAAGCTTAATGACAAGTTGTCACACTTCCTAAGGACCAGACCACCCACCTTTGGAGGATCCAGCAACCCACTGGAGGCAGACGATTGGCTGCGGGCTATTAAGAGAAAGCTTGAGCCGTTAGACTGTCAAGACCGCACTTGCCTGGTGGGAAAATTACTATGGGGCTGCCGATGATGAGACATTCATCACCTATAATGAGTTTGTGAGGGAGTTCCGTCGTTGTCATATCCCTGCAGCCACCATGCAATGGAAGGCGGACGAATTCCGAGCACTGCAGCAAGGGACCAAGTCGGTGGAAGAGTACACTCACCAGTTCATAGAACTTGCTCGCTATGCACCAGAAGAAGTGGACACATAGGAGAAGAAGCAAGACATGTTTAAGAAAGGCTTGACCCCAGAACTTAGAACCCTGCTTACCCCTCAGATATACCTGGATTTTAACACACTAATGAACATGGCCATTCTCACAGAGAGAGCCAAGGCAGAAGAAAGGAAGGAGAATAAGCGCAAGTTCCTGGAAAACAAGAACCGCCAATAGGACCGTTTCCAGAAACCAAGGAGCTCCAACTATACTGCACCAAGGACTCATGCCCCGATGCAGTACAGGACCCAGTCCCAGAGAACAGGCTCCCAGACCCAAGGCACCCAGTACAAGAGTCGGAACACCACGAAGCCCGCACAAAGCAATGCCAGCCAAGTCACCAACAATGACAATAATGGTAGAGCTTGCTTCAATTGCCGTGAGACGGGGCATTACATTGCCAACTGCCCCTATGCCAAGAACAAGCCTGTTGCATCAACCTACTCCAACTCAGTGAATGGGCCCAAGCCGCCGGTCACCGGATCAAATCGAGTCCCAGTCCGCAGCAACAACACTAACAACAACAACAACAACCAACAGGCTTATGGACGAGCCCGCGTCAACCACATCGATGCACAGGAGGCTCAAGGAGCACAAGGAGTAGTACTCGATGAGTTCCTAGTCAGCTCAGTCTTGGCAACAGTCTTGTTTAATTCTGGAGCATCACATTCTTTTATATCGTCCAGTTTTGTGGAAAAGAACAACATACCTACAGTACTACTAAAAACACCCCTGGTAACCCGAACGCCTGGAGGTGACCTAAAGTGCCAACTAGGTTGTTTACGGGTAAGGATCAATTTAAGTGGGGTAGAGTTTTTAGCTGACTTAGTAGTACTTAAGTCCAAGGGAATAGATGTGATCCTTGGAATGGAATGGTTAAGCTGACACAACGGACTCATAGGTTGTGCCGACAAAATAGTACATCTAACCAACCCCAGAGGGAATACAAGTAACCTGCCACACTCGTGGAAGTGGACCAGACCCGATGGTTTTCAGTATGGACGTAAGATCTCTAGAAGAAGTTTCAGTTGTCAACGAATACCCTGACATATTCCTAGAGGAACTTCCTGGAATGCCACCAGATAGGGATATAGAGTTTTCCATCGACCTTGTCCCAGGGACCTCACCCATAGCCAAGAGACCCTATAGGATGGCAGCCCCCGAGCTAGCAGAACTTAAGAAACAGCTGGAAGAACTACAACGACTCGGTTTCATCAGACCCAGCTCATCCCCATGGGGAGCCTCAGTGCTCTTTGTTAAAAAGAAAGATGGAAGTATGAGAATGTGCGTGGATTACCGTGCACTAAATGAGGTCACCATTAAGAACAAGTACCCTCTCCCTAGGATAGATGACATCTTTGACCAACTGATTGGAGCCATGTATTTTTCAAAAATCGACTTGAGATCAGGATACCATCAGCTGAAAATCAGAAAGGAAGACATCCCAAAGACAGCCTTTGATACCCGCTACGGACAATTTGAGTTCACAGTAGTGTCCTTTGGACTCACCAACGCACCTGCATATTTCATGAATCTCATGAACAAGGTATTCATGGACGAGTTGGATAAGTTTGTCGTAGTCTTCGTTGACGACATACTCATCTACTCCAAAACCGCCCAAGAGCATGAACAACACCTACGAGTGGCCCTGGAAAGGTTGAGAGCACACAAGCTCTATGCCAAATTCAGCAAGTGTGAATTTTGGCTTGAACAAGTAGATTTTCTGGGTCACGTTTTGACCGCAGAAGGGATAGCAGTGGACCCTGGAAAGGTCGAAGTTGTTTCCAATTGGTGGCAGCCGACCAATGTGAGTGAGATTAGGAGCTTTTTGGGCTTAGCCGGCTATTACCGAAGGTTTATCGAAGGATTTTCCAAGTTAGCCCGTCCCCTGACAGAGCTGCTCAAAAAGGAAAAGAAATTTGCTTGGACAGAGTCTTGTGAGAAGAGCTTCCAAGAGTTGAAGCGTAGACTGCCAACTGCTCCAGTCCTAACCCTACCGGACATCCACCGGGATTTCGTCATTTATTGTGATGCATCCCGACAGGGATTGGGATGTGTGCTCATGCAAGACGGAAAGGTAGTGGCATATGCTTCCCGACAGCTTGAACCCCATGAGCTGAACTATCCAACCCATGATTTGGAGCTTGCAGCTGTAGTACATGCCCTAAAAATTTGGAGGCACTATTTAATCGGAAATAAGTGTGAAATATACACAGATCACAAGAGCCTGAAGTATATTTTCACCCAACCGGATTTGAACCTAAGACAGAGAAGATGGTTGGAACTCGTTAAGGATTATAATATAGAGATCCATTACCACCCTGGCAAAGCCAATGTTGCGGCAGACGCCTTGAGCCGAAAACCTCATGAGCCCAAGAATGGCCACCTACAAGAGGAAATGGCACGGTTAAACGTGCACATTGTTCCCCGAAACTCCAGTCTGAAATTGAGCGTTCAACCCACCCTGGAAGATGAGATCAGGAGAGCCCATAACTCAGATAAGGACTTAGTGAAGATTCGCTGGCACACCGGAGAAAACAAAGCACCGGACTTCCGAGTTGACGACAAGGGAACCTTGTGGTATAAAAATAGGATTTGTGTGCCCCGTGATGGAGATTTTCGACAGAAAATCATGGATAAGGCCCATAACTCGCCGTATTCCATCCACCCGGGATCGACCAAGATGTATCTAGATTTAAAGCAGAAATATTGGTGGAATGGAATGAAAGCAGATATTGTTAAGTTCGTCGCCCACTATGATACTTGCCAAAGGATTAAAGCCGAGCACCAGAAACCGATAGAATTACTGTAACCCTTGCCCATTCCGGTATGGAAATGGGATGAGATAGGAATGGACTTCGTAGTTGGTCTACCCAGAACCCAAAAGGGACATGACTCCATATGGGTAATAGTGGACCGACTCACCAAAGTCGCTCACTTCCTACCCGTATGGACCAATTATGGTGGAGAGAAGCTATCCAAGCTTTATGTAGAAAATATAGTGAAGTTACATGGGGTGCCTAGCAGGATTGTTTTGGACTGAGGGACCCAGTTCACCTCTCGGTTCTGGAAATGTCTGCATAAAGCCATGGGCACTAAGTTGGATTTTAGCTCTGCTTATCACCCGCAGACCGATGGTCAAACAGAAAGGGTAAATCAAATTATGGAAGATATGTTGAGAGCATGTGTCCTGACTTATGGTAAAGATTGGGAACAAAGTTTACCCTATGCTGAGTTTTCATACAACAACTACTATCAAGCAAGCTTAGGCATGTCGCCGTTTGAAGCTCTTTATGGGAGGAAGGGTAGGACCCCTCTGATGTGGTCAGAAGTGGGAGAGCGCACCCTAGTGGGACCCGCACTCATAAAAGAAGCCGAAGAAAAGGTGGCTGAAATTAGGGAAAAACTGAAAGCAGCTCAGTCCCGACAGAAAAGCTACGCTGATAAGAAGAGACGGGAAATAAGTTTCAATCTCGGAGACTTCGTTTATCTCAAGGTTTCACCCATTCGAGGGACCCGCATATTTCAAGTCCATGGGAAGTTAGCCCCTCGGTATATTGGACCAAACCGAGTACTGAAGAAAGTTGGAACTGTAGCATGCCGGCTGGAATTACCAGAAGAAATGTCAAATATACACCCAGTGTTACATGTCTCACAGCTAAGAAGGTGTTTGAGAGTACCTGAAAAAGAGCATGTGCCAGCAGAAGCAATAGATTTACAGACCGATCTGCAGTACCAGGAAATACCTATCAAGATTTTAGACACCGTCACAAAAAGGACGAGAAACTTTGAAGTGCGGATTTGCAGAGTCCAGTGGAGCAGACACGGAGTGGAAGAAGCTACATGGGAACGTGAAGATGCTCTGAAGAAAGAATTTCCTCATCTAGTTAGGAGCCAGTCGAATCTCGAGGACGAGATTCATTTTAAGTGGGGTAGGTTTGTAACACCCGCATTTTCAGCTTAACTAAATCACGCTACAAATCACACGTTAAAAAAATCATTTTAAAATATTACAAAACTTGTCTCCTGAGCTCAAATACTTTCCATCCAAAAACATTCATCCCACGTATTGACCTTCCAACTCGTTTGCCTTTCTAAAATTAGTATACACAACTAGCCATCTTCTCTTTAATTTACCTAGGCCATCAAGCTAACCCTATGCTCTCACGCACGAGCTGCTAGCCCCAGCATGCCCACCTGAATACCTGATGCATCTTGTGCACACACTAGCTTACCACTTCCCTGTTATAAATTCCTAGCCTAAGCATGAAGCATGGAAAGCTCCTTACACCAGCACCTTCTTGCTTGTACACGTGCATACTCATGCATACACGAACGCATCAGAACACAAGCACGCATCAACAACAGCGCAGGCAGATGACCAGGCCAAAAGCCGGAGATCCCGGTGAGCTCCTGCAAATCACCACCGCCCTCTGCTCGCGCCATCCCATCGCTCTGCCACGCCATAACTCCACCTGCACGCGCCGTCGTCTCCGCGGCACCATCCTTGCAAACCACTGCTCGCAAGCCGGCGCCTTGCCACAGCACCGCCATTGATGGCGAGAAGCTGAGCGCTGGCGCAGCTCCGCCCACGCCTCCGCGCGTGGCAACGCTCCACCTTGTCGCTTGCGCCTGGCCCAACCACGCGAACCACACAGCTGAGCATGCCGCTCCTGCCTCCGGCGCCCCTGCCCCGCCCTGTCCTTTCAGCCGCACGGCACCGACGTCGCCGGCCGCTTTAACTCTGCACGCAAAGCCGCTGCCGCCCGCGTCCCGTCGTCGCCGGCAGCGTCATTACTCCGAGCTTCCTGTGCGCCGACATTGCCAGTCACCTTCCCCTCACCTCCGCTTATAAAGGCCCTCCGCTTCGCTCTCCCCCTCGCCCCGCACCTCCCAGCCCACCTCCCACTCCTTCCCAGGCTCCAGCGCCGCAACCAGAACCACCGCCGCCGCTCTCCGCACCCGCCGTCGATCTCCCTCTCCGAGCAGTCTCTGCCGAAGGTGAGCATGGACTAGCTTCCCCATCTTCTCCTCTCTCTCCCAGTGCCCTTGGATTTGGAAATGGTGGCCGGACTCGCTCTACGGTGAAGCTCCAGGGAGCTTCAGCCGCCTTCCATGGCGGACGGGACGAGGAACACGACCCCCCTGTGCCCTGTCTGTTTCCCGTCCGTGCCTGTCTCCCCCCCCCCTCCTGTTATGTGATTGTGTCAGCTAGGCTGTGCCGGCCCAACAAAACCTCAACAGCCCAAATGCCAACCGAAAAGGCCAAAGACACAAATAAAACTACAGCAGAGGTGCTGTTCGTATAAGCCCAAGCCATCCACGTCCAAATAAGCCTCGTCCGATTATGCTAAATGATTTTCGGATTTAATTAATATCTCAACTTTGCACAGCCATATCTTATTCGTCCCAACTCTGATTCCATCAATTCTTTTTCCTAAATTCCTATAAAATCATATAGTGACCATTCCTTCTATCCTCATCTTCGCTTGAGCTCATTTTATTTTGTGTGCTTGATTGTGTGTACCGTAGACCACGCTATGAACAAGGAAAGACTCGAGGAGCAGCCGTGCTGCGAGCAGGAGCCCGAAGGCCACTACCCCGAGCAGGAGTTTCCAGAAGGCTTTGAGAACGGCAAGTTCGATCTTACCCTTTGATGCATATTTATCCCAGTTTTATAAATGCAACCCATTGGCCGATTTTATGAAACTTGCATGCTTGTCGCTAAACCATTTTGTGTGAGCCGTTCCTTGATTGCTAAAATATTCCTTGATGACCTGGATTAATTTCTAAATGTTTTAGTTGGGAGTTAATCATTGATATTGCCGCTTAGGATGAAGTTCCCTTTTAAGAATAACTACTACCCACTGATTACTCGGTAAAATATTAAGAATTGCGCTTTAAAAAGAAGAATGGGGTTTTGAATGATAAAAATGATTATTACTAGAGGATGAGCCGGACGGTGTTCCTGTGTGGAATACCAAGGTGGGCTTGTTCCTGTGTGGCTGAGCATGGTGGGAGAAGTCCGACTTGTCATTAGAAGGATGAGTTGATGTGTCATCTTTCCTAATCCAAATATCAGTACCTCCACTCGATCGTTGTATGTGGCAACGGCTTGGCATAAATCTCACTAGTTGAGCTGGCAGTCATCAGGTGTGTTGGTGAGCAGCAGAGGACCATGGAGATGGGTATAAGTTCTGGGTGAGTTATGCCCTGGGTAGAACCTCGCGGGTAGGTTGCTGACCCCCTGATTACTCTGTGGTGACTTGTCAGTTTAGCTAAGGTGGGTAATGGCCTCAATAGGATCTGCACTGACACTAAGGTGTTCAAGTTGTGGTACCCTACTTGTGGTTGTGTACACCTATGCAAAGTTGAAACCAATCCGGATAGCTGTGTCCACGGTATTGGACGAGTTACGGCATGGTCACTTCACAAGTCCTTTGTTTCTGGTTTTGGTTTTGGTTATGAGAAGTGTTCTACTGTGTGAGTTGCTTTGGAAATGCTGGTAGTGCCTACGTCGTTCGGTAGCACTGAGTGGTGTCTCACGATTTACCTTATTTATGATGCTTTTATCATTAGATTTGCTTTACAGGACTTTCCTAAAATGAACCCTTGCATGTGGCATTTTCGCAAATAAACCAATAGCCTATCCTTGATATTTATCCTTGCATGCTTCTGTTTTAACCCTTCGTGCGTATGGATGGACTTGCTGAGTACGTATGTACTCACCCTTGCCTGTTTTACAGAAGAGGACCCGGACTTCGCTCCCGAAGACGTCGAGTAGGAGTTACGTTCTGCACCCAACCTTGCCTGTGTGTTAGGGACGCCCGCTTGAAGAACCGCATGGCGCAGCTCTCTGAAGATGCCATGATTAGTTGTACCATTTGGTTTCTAGTTTTTATCCTCGCGCTAGTGGCGTGTCGGTGCCCGCTACCGCGTAGGTTTGTTCAGTAATGGACCATCTGTTGTAATAAATGTGAATCAGCATCCTAGAACTGATGTTTGTATGACATTTAAGTCTTCTCATTTGAGGGGACGCTTCAGTCAAAGACCAGCCTCTTTCCCTCGAGTCGCGCCGTGGGTCCCCAAAAGAGGTTGGGGTAATGCCTTTCCTTTCGAGGTAAGCGTGGTGTTTAGGTGGAGAGGCATGCACCCAGCTAGGTCAGGAGTGCGCCATCTGTCCAGCCTGTTTACACCTCCCTAATCGTTCGGGAAGGTGACACGTGCCCTGGTGGGTCACGCCTTTCCAACCAATCGGGTGATTGGGGATTTTGCCCTCATCTCAGACTTTGACACTCGCGCTAATGTTGGTGGGATTAGTACCCTGGTACGGGTATCCCACTCTGAGAGAAATTGCAGAACATCTCCACCAAAATAAACATATCTGGAACTCCAACATTCCTATGCAGATGAACTTTAGTAATCTAAAATTTTTATGAAATTTCCTACAATTTTGTTGACTATCAAAAAGTCCAATTGTGACATTAGATTTACATAAACTTGAAGTGAACGGATTCTGTATAGAATCATGAGTTTGAAAAACTGTCAGGATAAAACTTCAAACTCCCTGGCCTTATCTCCGATTGAGTTGTTCCTTATGTCTGTGGAAAGACCTCAAAGTCCTCTACAACTACTATAAAGTTTTAATATTTTTCTGAGGCCACTAAGACAATGTAATACTAACATGAACAACACCTGTGTAGATTGACCACGCGCTGAAAATAATGACGAGGCTAAAACATTAAAACTAGTCTTATCGGCGATGAGCTCCACTACACGCACGATCTAAAACATAAAAAAAACACATTCTACAGATGAGGCATGCCTCACTTAGAGGTCCCCTCTTGCAAACAACAAGGGCAACCCTGAAGACGACGTTCCTGACAATGATTCCCGCCGCCTATGTGACCGTAGCCCCATCTGCCACCAATAATTTTTGGGGAGGAACGATGGCGATCGACGACAACAAGGCTTAATTTTCTCTCTCTTCTCTCTTTTCTCCCTCTCTCTTCTTCGGTGTACGGCAAAAGGGGGGTGGCGCAAGGGAGGAAAGACGAGGAGTATAGGGTTGGTCTCGAAGTGGGACTCTGGAGAGGGAGAAAACCAGAAAAAGACTCAGCCCAAGAGCCCATGCGACACGGTAGCTCGTGGTACGGTAGCATGATGTACTGTAGCATTCCCTCCAAAAAATACCCTTGGTTGTGATTTCACGATCCAAACTTCAAATACGACATGTGAGTAGTTAAATGGAATGTATTTGACAAGCTCTATGCATATGTAGGGCCTGTTTGGTAGAGCTCCACCTGATTCTGATTCTCTATGGGAGCTGATTCTCTGAGAGAATTGATTCTGTGGCTGAAAGTGATTCTCTTTGATTCTCTATCATAAATTCTCAAAATCAGGATGGAGAATCACTTCACGGAATTAGGAGAAGCTACTCTTTTCAACTCCTAGCCCCTTAGTTCATTTCAGAGAATCACTTCACAGAATCAGCAGATAATGTTTCTCTCTGAAAAACTGTTTGACAGAGCTCCTCTTGGATTCACCAGAGAATCAGCTCCGAGAGCTCTGCCAAACACGGTCGTAGTCTCAACTCATCAGGACGATGGATAAAAAGTAAATTTTTAATCATCGACCTTACGTTTTCTAACATATAAAGCGTATTTAGTTGTTTTATGTATACTGAGTGTCACAAGTGTATGCCTATGAAAGAATCCTGGCCAGACATCATATTTACTGGCTAATTAATGGTACGAGTATGACGAATAGAATATATAGTTTAACGGTTGAAGCGTGACAATTTTTGTTTGGGGTCCCCTTAATTATTTCGGTTGAGAGAAGATATCTTGGATTAGTTTTTCTCGGTGTAAATCTGACATCGAAATTGTCTTCGTGAGCAGATATAGCATAGCCTACAAGGATGCTAACATAGCCAGTAACTTCCTGCACCAAGTTCTTTTTTGAGAGGGTACAATTTATGAGTACATGTACACAACCACAAACACCACACCGACACCACCACACGCACATATACACGGCCCTGATGCTACTGAGGCTCGGCTGACCAACTTTGGAGTTGGTGTCAGAATACTAATAAAAAAACGACCTAAAAATTCGCTCACGCGAGAACTCGAACCCACGATGACGCTGCTATTAAAGCATGGCAACAATCAGGCTACATACTTGTTCCATGTCGGAATACCAATACATATGCATAATGTGAGTCATGTGGTTGTTGTAACGAAAATGATATATTTACTCTATGTATGAGACGTATAAAAGAAAATGAGGGAGGAGAGGGCAGTAATATAATAGATGCAACAATAATTCACCGAGAACATCCGATGGCGGAACGAGAGAACAGCAATGTTTTTCGCCATGTCTCGAAGCTGCTGTCACACAGCTGATGATCTCATCTCTGGATGTGGTTGTGTTAGACAATTAGGTATTCCAATGAAACTGTGGGGGACTGGGAGGTATCATGAACCAATGCCATGCGAACGGCTAGGCGCTCCCTGTGCAGCTTCAAGTTAAAACCGGTTCAAAGGATCCTTCCGGTGGTCCTGCTGGAGCCTTGATCGGTAGGTATATTTCGTCGACTCCTTGACTGCATAGGCTCCTTCCGCAGTACCCATCAGAACTTTTGTGAAATTTGAGGCAGGAAGTGTGCCATCGGATATGGAACTGCAGCTAGCACAAGCGTGCCTTGGTGTGATGAGGATTATTTCACGAGAACTTGTCCAGAAATACAAAATTTGTTGTAGGAACCATGTAAACTTACTGGACGAGCCATCGATCACGTGTCTTGTCGCCTACTCAGCTATGTTGAGCAGCAGGATGACCACGAGTCAATCACGTGCAATCCGTACATAGCATCAACACAGGAAACATTCACTTGAAAAAATATTACAGATCACGTTATTGGATCATCCGATTATGCTAGTAGCTAGGTCATACCAGTCGGTTGTTAAGAGTGAAGGCGTAAATAAACAGTACATACAGACAGAAAACAGGGCAAATTATATTAATTGGCAAACCTGTGCTAGAGCGAATTGCTTGTCCACAAATAATTATATACGTACTGGTGAGTGATGAAAATAATAAAATTCAGGATGATTGTGTCTAGTGTTAACAACGCTCTCTAAGCACTAGTAAAGACACACTAAAACATACGATATTACTAACTGTCCAAACAGAATTGCTCGATCATTTAAACGATTGTTTTCAGTTGTTGACACATTGATGTCAGCCTGCTTGTGTTTGCCGGTTCCCGCAGCGTACTTCTTTCAAATTTCTAACAAACACTAGAGGATGAGAAACTGGTTGCGGCTATATGCTTCAGTGGATATGCGGGATAAGGTTTGGTTGTTTTTCAAGGAACCCAGGACAAGATGCAATTCCAATGCAAACTAACTACTAATAAGCGATTACTAACAAATACACGAAGCAATACAATAATCCTTTTCTTTGAAAATATACTTTGCTCCCTAGATAGATGTGAATTGAGAAAACAGATCTAATATACTTGACACAACAGAGTTGGTCTTTATAAAAGGTATGAGCCATAGGTAAGGGCGCAAACGGGTATAATGTTAAAAGCAACGGACATTGGGCACCTGGCTCTTAACACTTGCTACATTATAGCAGTACTTGGAAATATGTTCAAGTACTTGTTCTCGTACCACACTGAAGCACAAAGATTTTAAATAGCAGCATAGGAGGGTCTCAAAGGTCAAAAAACTTAAGTATTATATCTATTCTAAATTGTAGGTCATTTTGACATTTCTAAATATATAGTTTTTTCTAGGTATCTAAACATAGTGTATATCTAGATACATAATAAAATTTATGTACTCCCTTCGTATATGATTTAGATGTTGTTTTGGACAATGACACGATCTCCAAAACGTAACTTTGACTTATTATTTTTACAAAAATATTTATTAAAAAATAATATATGTATACTTTTATAAAAATATTTTTAAGACAAATCTATTCATATGGTTTTCACATTTTCAAACTTAACTACTTAAAAATTATTCGTAATTTATATCCTCAATGTTTGATTGAAATCTTATCCAAAACGATATCTAAATACTATACCGAGTGAGTATTTGGAAAAGCTAAAATGACTCTCTATTTGAAATAGAGAAAGTACTACTAGAGAACCAGGATACTATATTTAACTTTGACACTGTTACACATCTTCAATGCCTAACGATACATCCCAAAAAGAATGCAAATCTTGCTTCCCGATAAGTCAAACAATTTCAACTTTGGCCAAGTTTATCTAAAATAATACTCACATTTATGTTTCCAAATAGATTGAGTACGAAAATATATATATTCCATAATTAATCTAATGATACTTATTTTGTATCATAAATGTTAGTAATTTTTTATATAAATTTGATCAAACATGAAGCACAACGATTTTAAATAGCAGCATAGGAGGGACTCAAAGGTCGAAAAATCTACAGGTCATTTTGGCATTTCTAGGTATATAGATTTTTCTAGGTATCTAAACATAGTGTATATCTAGATATATATAAAAATCTCTGCATTTAAAAAAACTAAAATGATTCTATATTTGAAATAGAGAAGGTACTACTATTTGACCAAGATACTATATTTAACTTCGATGCCTAACAATAAACTTAAGCATTCCCTTCGCTCCAAAAAGAATGCAAATCTCGATTTCCGAGAAGACAAAAAGAATGCGTGTACTATGTTCCAAAAAGAGTTGCATTTTTCTGGGAGTGTTTAGCTAATCCTATTTTAGGATTAGAAGACATAAGAAATATAGAAATGCGTGCCTGGTCTGAGCTGCCAGTCGCCAATGAACAATATCCCATCGCAGCTGGAAAGCAGCAAAAGGGAGATGCTTCCAAAGGTTGTCGAACGTTACCCTGATTCTTGAAACGGTTAAATTAAGGCTGCCACATATCTTGTTGAATGGGGGGTTTGTCTTTTAGTGTTTTTTTCAGTTATATGAAGGATATTTAAATTGAATATATGAAAATTGTACCACTACATTTGACATTACATGAAACATAGTACACGCATGAAGCACATAGTATTTTACTAGTAAACTGATTTTTCATAGGAAAATAAAGCCATGTCTTGGTGAAAAATCTGACATCGAGATTGTTGTATCCCTGAACAAACGTACCGATACCGTAGCCTAAAAGCCATACAGCTAATCTCTCATCGCCTCATCAATCGGCAATCACAATCTCGTCCGAGCCAACGCCCTGTTCATTTGTGTTGTCAGCCACCAGCCATCAGTACTTTTCTCTCAGAGCAAATCAGCACCAGCCACCAGCCAGCCAGCAGTATTTTTCTCTCAGCGCAGACTCGCACCGGCCAAGCTAGGCCAACATGACTACTAGGGGAGGTGAGTTCATGAATTTTGGCCATTCGTAGTTCTGAACGACACTGACTTCTATGAATTGAAGGCTAATGAAGCGTGCAGTAAGCCCTAGTTCTCAACTTTAGAGGGCCAAACTTGGGACTTCGCCATTAATACGACATTGTAGCATTTCGTTTGTATTTATGAATAATTATTCAAACATTGATTAATTAGGCTCAAAATGTTCGTCTCGCAAAGTACAACAAAACTGTGCAATTAGTTTTTGATTTTATCTATATTTAGTACCACATGCATGTGCCGACATTTTGATGTGATGGGAATCTTTTTTTTGCATAGTGGAATTTGGGGTAGAATTTGGGAATTAAACAAGGCCTTAGGCCTTAAAAGCATCGTTGAACACAGGCACAGCCACAGCGCCACCCATTCAAGATTTTCAGGATAGTTGCTTGTTCAAATTTTTAAGGTTTGGTTTCCTTTGGTTTATTATCTTGATAAGATATGAAGCCTGAAATTTTCTTTGGCCATGTTTTGGAGCTTCTGTCACAGTTGATAATGGCTCACCTCTGGATTGTGGTAGCGATAGGCAATTAGGAATTCCCATAGAACTCTGTAGGACTGGGAGGTATCATGAACCTATGCCATGTGAACGCCCAAGCGCTTCCTTCGCTGCTTCGAGTTGAAACCCCTGCTGAGAGTCCTCCCCGTGGTCATGCTAGAGTCTTGATCAATAGGCATACTTCTTCTACTCCTTTGGAGTAGATTCCTTCTCCAGCCACTGGACGATCAAGAGACCTCTACAATTTCAAGCTGAACCGGGACAGCGTGATTCGGCTGGGACAATGATGCGCGCATGTTTGTACTAGAAAACGGGCGGACGAACGACGAAGCACGCACCTAATTAGGTTGCACATTGCAGATCAGATAATGAGAAGGATTATTTGTGGGATTTATCTAGATATACAAATTTCTTCTAATTGTAAGAACCATGTAAACTTACTGGATGAGCCATCACATTTATGGTTGCTATCACATTTATGGTTGCCTCGTGAGCTATGTTGCCACGCAGGATGACAGCGAGTCAATCACGTGCAATCTATACATAGCATCAGCAAGAAACATTCATTTGAAAAATAGTACAGATCACATATTACGTCACCCGTTTATTCTAGGTCATCGTACATACAAATACAAGTGTGTTGCTAAGAGTGGAGGCGCAAATAAACAGTATAGGCGTGTATGAGCTGAAAAGGCCCAAACAGAAAACATGGCAAATTAATTAGCAAACATATGTGCTAGAGCTAATCGGGTGTCCACAAATAATTATACACTGGCGAGTTAGTGTTGAGAGTAACTGTGTCCAGTGGTGACAACGCTAAACACTACAAACACACAAAAAGTGTACCATATTATTGCTGGTTGTGTCCAAACAGAACTGCTTTATTGTAAAATACTTGTTTTCAGTTGTTGATGACATTGATCAGCCTGCTTGTGTTCTTTGATTTCTCTCACATGCTCCATTAAGGTACAATGATCTCAAATTCATTGCCTTTGACATCCATTGGCCAGACTAACAGAGGTGCTTCGCACCATCTTGCCCTTAAAATAGGTATCCCTATGGTCCTGCTTAGAAATATAAATCAGTCTATTAGTCTATGCAATGGAACTCGGCTCCTTATTAAAAAACTTGAAGAATGTTTACTTCAAGGACGTACGCATAATGATCGGAAACCATATCGATAAGACAGTTTGCATACCCCGCATTGTTCTCAATGGAACAAGTCCCACATGGCCTTTCACCTTGCAACGTCGCCAATTGCCTATCAAAGTTTGTTATGCCATGACAATAAATAAAGGGAAGGCCAAACACTACGGAAAGTCGGTGTATATAATTTCAAGGATGTAGTTTCACTCATGGACAACTATACGTTTTTATATCTCAGATGAATTCTAAACATGGACTAAAAATATTATTTGAAGATAAAGATGGCGAGCCAGACTGCAAAACAAAGAATATTGTCTATGAAGAAGTCCTTACATATATGTAGTATTAGTGTACATGTTGTTCTATCTTACTAGACTGAATGTAACTACACAATGTACTTGTGTGCCCCATACATATATGAATTTCCAAATGTTGTGCCTGCTATTTGTTCTGAACAACCTATCATGCTAGCTCCTCTCATTAAATATCATATTGTTCTGGACTGCCATAGCTGCACTAAACCAACCTGGATGATTACTTCCCTGTTCTACTTCTATGATGGTTTGCCTCATATTGTTATTAACACAATACAAATCTGATCTACTTGCTTAACTATTTTCTGTACCGTACATGATGAATTACTCTCTTATGAAGGATGTGGCATCTGAGTTGCACCGATGGATAGTAAAGGCAAGAGTCAAGGTTATCAGAATACCTAAACAATGAGCAACCTCAAAAAACCATTAGAATGGATTTCATTCTTCTTGATGAACAGGTAACTGTTGCCATCCATTTACTTTGTACATAGAAAATAAAATTATGTTTCAAAATGATTGACAACTTATTTATTTACAGGGCAACACAATGGAAGCTCAGATTCCGCTAAAGAGGATCGAAATATTCATGCCACAACTAAAAGAGTGTTCTGTGTACTACATCCGATATTTCCAAGTTTGTGGTGTCCGTGCAATATTTCGTCCAGTGGACCATCCCTGATGATAAAATTTACGGCTCAGACAAGACTGATCGAGGCCAAATTAGTACCGGATACATTTTATGTATATGAATACACCCTGTCTACATATGAAACTTTACGAAGCAGGATACACTACCAGAATGATCAACATCTGCACCGGGTGGGAAAGCCCTTTAGCACCGGGTTTCCCACCCGGTGCAACTAAATCGAGGCTAAAAGGGTACCCCTTTAGCACCGGGTTGAATAACCGGTGCTAAAGGGTCCCTTTAGCACCGGGTGCAGCCACGACCCGGTGCTAAAGGCCCCGGATTTTTTTTTGCTTTTTTCAGTAGCCATGCATGCACGTCTATATACGTGTATATACGTATATATTCTAATACGTGTATTCTAATGCGTATTCGGCCGACTCTATATTCATATTAGCTGACATTTCATCAAAATAGAAGACATATATATTACAAAAGTAGATATTCATGCATGTTAACTCGAGTTATATATATTTAAACTGTATTTTCTACTTAATTAAGGTTGACGACTTGTTGAACTGTCCGGCACGTCCTCCAGTACTGGCGAGTGGAATTCTCCTCGGGGATTGACGACCTCGTCCCAGATCCATCCGACGAGCTGTTCTGCAATTGCGTCAATTCTTTCTAGCTCTAGGGCCTCTTCCTTCAGGCGAAACATCTATAATTTACAAATAATTGAAAGATATTTAATCCGCCGAGTTGGAGACAATAATTGTGCACTTAATAATAATGGAAATGTGTTTATTATTACGTACCATAATATCGTGTTGTGTAAGCTTTTTATGTCCCCAATTCCACATGTAATCGCAAACATAGTATGCACATAAATTATTTCCCTTCCCCTGTTTGGCACACTGTCGACCAAAAGAAATTAAGTAAAATTCATATAATATATTAGCCGAGGCCTACATGTACAAATTACTTGCTTACCGGAAAGCCAATGTACCATTTTAGTGTTTCATGTTGAATACCCGGGTGTTCTTGACGAAATTGATTCCAGGCCCTGCGAACAAAAAAATTGAGTTAAGTCATTGCGAGTGTAAGGGGTGAATTAAGTAGGGGAAAATATACATCACCTTGTCATCATGTCCATGATGTTCTGTAGTTTTTCTTTTGGAGTGTGCAATGAATCAAAGACGTTCACGACACCCCGGTCAGGACACAATATTATTAGGAACCAGTGGAATCTGTATACATGTATACATTATAATCAGAAATGAAATAGTACACAGACAGTATAAGAAGAAGCCTGTGTATGTACTCACTCGATGTTGTACGGGATTAGTATGGAGTCGCAGTAATTTTGTTTCTTAATATACTTGTATAGGTTTCCATATGTTTCCTCCGGATTCATCAATATCATTTCTTCACTTATCCTTCGAGGATCCACGAAACCAACGTCATATATTGAGGATCTCCGACATTTTTGAATCTCCATTCTGCATATGTTAAGCAATAAATAAAGCTCGCGTCAGCATAGATTGGAATTATTGTTTTCAAACTGTGAATTATAAGCAACAACAAAGTACTTACAGTGTCCAACAGGTGATCAAATCCATGTCCATGGCGTCGCGGTGGTACAGCTCATATATATCCTTAAACCTCAGCCAGACCCAATCATCGTCACCATTGTAGAAATCATGGTCCTTCATGCCTACTTTGATCATGCGCCGTTTATTCCTTCTTGATTCTTCCAAGTACCACTCATGGAATTGGTGCATCTTCGTCTGTAGCTTGCTCTCCATTTCAGGAGGGACCATAGGCTCGCCAAGCTTAAACGGCCACTTCAACGTTGTGTTTACAGGCACCTCTTCTTCCCCCAGGACTTGCGCTCTGGATAGTCCAGTCTCGGCCATTACTCGTTGCACATTAATCTCGTCCAGAGATGGCAATGGACCCAAGGGCCGCTGAGGTTGCTCGCCGAGCTGAGGAACCTTTTTGGATGGGCCCGCCTCCTTATCTGCAGCCTTCCGCTTCCGGCGAGATTTCAGTAATGAGCAGTCATAGTCTCTTACTATTACTTCCTTCTGTTGACCCTTGCTCAAATTACCGAGGAATGACTTGACGACAGTGGGATCAAGCTTCGGCTCTGGCTCCGGTTTTTTCCTCCACTCGGCCATTTGCCTCTTTGTGTCTGCTTTGACCGAGGCTTCGAGCTCCTCTAGAGTCTTCTCACCCGCTCTTTTCTCTGGTGCGGGCTTCTCTCTGGTTTTTCGCGCCTTCTTCCCTAGTGGAGTGGGGGCAGAGGCTTTAGTGCGGCGTCCCCTCTTCGGCGGAGGGGGCGGAGACCTCCGCGGCGGAGGAGACGGAGACCTCTTCGGCGGAGGAGACGGGCTTGCATCAGGAGCTCCCGGAGAATCGTCATGATCCGGTGGATCTCTTGGAGACGGTGGAGGTGACGGAGGCTTGTTGGTAGCCGCAGGTGTACCGGGTATGACGACGTCTGCCTTGCTCCATAGAATGATGCAGTGAGAACACTGACCGAGTTTTGTTTCTCCGTCACCTCCGGGGATGTCAAGTTCCAAGTCTTCCCAGTTGGTGATGACTTGCTCCACCTCAACAGGTACGTAACCATGTGGAATGTCATTGCAGTGCCATTTTTGCCCTTCTTCCACACGTTTGGTCATACCGTATGTGACCTGATAATTTAGTAGTCACAAAGAAAGTTAGTAAATGAATGGTATTTATGGTGAAATGTATGCAGTACGAACTAAGGTCGCATACGTACCACCACAGCTAAGTTCTTCTGCCTGACGACAAGCTCGCACGCGGTCCGTTGAGTTATTTCATCCACGGGGCAACGGACCGCTTCGGCGGCCTGTGTGGAAGCGTGACTGCTTTGATATTGTTGTGGAGGGCTAATAAGGGCCGCATCTTGGAGAGGTGCATGCTCTGTGGAACCGGTCGCGCCTGCGGCTTGTTGGAGAGGTGCATGCTCTGTGGAACCGGTCCCGCCTGTGGCTTGTTGTATCTGCAGCCATGCTACCTTCATCCGTCGCTCCATCTCTGACTCCATTTCTTGGAGCTTTGAGCCCTGGGCGGCAACCGTTTGCTCTAGGTCCCTCACCCTCTGCTCATATTCGGCCTTCTTCCTCGAACGGCTCCTATAGGTGGCGGCGTGCTCTTGGAAACCTTTCTTCCATGAGATGCTTGTGCCTACGCCGCGCGTCCGTCCAGGATGCTCCTTGTTCCCTAAGGCATAGGTTAGCTCATCTCTGTCTCTATCAGCAACAAATTCTCCCCTCTCAGATGCCCTGAGGATATCGAGGAGACGCCGAGCTAGTTCTCGCAAGTCCTCGGGAAAAGCTAAGGAGCCGTCGATTGGGCTTAGGGTGCCTCCATGACCATAGTACCAATGCTTGGTCCTTGTGGGCCAGTCATGTGTCGCTGGAGTGATGCCTCTAGCATATAGATCTTCTTCCATCTCCTCCCATTTAGCGATGCTTGCCTTGTAACCTCCCGAACCCATCTTATGACAGTACTTCTTATTTGCGGCGTTTCCAGCGTTTCTAGCGCTAGCCGTTGCACCCTCTTCGGAGGTTTTGTACTCAAGGAATGCTTCCCACTCGTCATCAGTGATCTTCTTATACTTCTCAGGATCCGGGGCCTCTCCGGTTTTGAGAAATTGCGAGTACAACTTCTTCTTGAAATCCTGAAACAGAACTGCCATCTTCTTCATGGTCCAATCCCTCAGTTCTGCTTCATGAGTGCTAGGCCAGTCGAATATTGCCTTTAATTCCCTCCATAGCATCTCTTTCTCTGTATCGGGGAGCACGTACTCCTCAGTGGGGTCCGTGGACTTCCATTTTCTGATACTAATGGGCACATTGTCCCGTACAATTAACCCGCACTGAGATACAAATTTCTTGGCCACTTTTGGGGGCTCAACTGGCTCCCCATCATCCTCCACTCAAGTGATGTGCAACTTTACATCCTTCAGCTTCTTCGTGGTCGATCGTTTTGATTTCTTAGCTCGACTTGTAGAAGCAGAGGCGGCCTACACAAATTACATATATACGAGATGATATAGAGATGGTATACATAATTGACATGTACAGTACAAATTTATGTTATCTATATACACACCTGACTAGACGATGGCTCGTTACCGGCCCCTTCAATAGTGCTGCCCTGGACACGTTCGCCCTGGACATTGGCGACCCCTTCAACATTTTCGGCCCTTGCAACATTGTCGCCCTGGATATTGTCGTCCCTTCCAATGATCCCCAACACATCATCCATGGACATTGGTTGGGTTACAATATTAAAAAGTTGATTCGCAAAGAATGTGTCGTTGTCCTCTTGCATGGGTGCGACAGGGCTGTTGTTGTCCTCTTGCATGGGTGGGACGGGGTTGTTGTTGTCCGCCATCTATAGAATTAAAAATAATTGATAAGAAATATATACAAAGCATACATATTCCCAATATTTCTAACATTTTCGCTAAGGGGGTCGGTGCGTGAAAAACGGATTCGCCAAGGGGTTCGGGTGCGCGGTGTGAATTGATTCGCTAAGGGTTCGGGTACGCGACGCGAAGTGGTTTGTTAAGGGTTCGGGTGCGTGACGCGAACGAGTTCGCTAAGGGGGTCGGTGAGCGAAAAACGGATTTGCTAAGGGGTTCGGGTGCGCGGTCGGTTCGGGTACGCGATAGAATTTCTGATAATAAACATTTTCGATAGTATACATTATACAAACATATAACATTTCCAATATACATTTAAATGAAGCATTTCCAATATACATTTCAAACATATAACATTTCCAATATACATTTCAATGTAAATATCTCCAATACACATTTCAACATGCCTATACATTTCCAATAAATAAACACGCATATACATTTACATTTTCAGCATATAAATATTTGCAATTTACATTTGCAACATTTTTCAATACATATGAAGCATGTATATTTCTAATAGAATTGCAATATAGAACATTTCCAATGTATCATTTTTATTTCCAATACAATGCATTTCCAATAATTTAATTTCTAATATTTTCAATACATATGAAGCATATATATTTCTAATATTTCCAGTACAATGCATTTCCAATGTATGTGGTTAGCGAACGCGTTCGGCCAAGCGCATTTGGTTAGCGAACGCGTTCGCTAACCAAATACGCATGGCCGAACACGTTCGCTAAGCAAATGTGCATGGCCGGCCATGCAAGGGTACCTGCACACACACAAACAGACACGGCACGAAGGCCGGCTCACACGTACACAACCACGCACGGCACGAAGGCCGGCATAACAGGGGCCTCACCGCGGCCGGGGATGATGGCGGCGCGGGGAAGACGGCGAGGGCGCGAGCAGCGGCAGGGGGACGTCGGCGGGGACGACGACGACGAAGAGTGGCGACGCGGCCGGCCGGGGACGTCGGGCGGCGCGGGGACGACGGGCGGCGGCGCGGGGACGACGGCGAGGGCGCGGGCGGCGGCGCGGGGACGGCGGCGTGGGCGAGGGCGGCGGGCGCGGCGACGACGGCGGCAGGGGCGAGGCGAGGAGGAGGGCCGGCGGTTTGGGGGAAGACGAAGTGCTGCGGGGGCGTCTGTGAGATGAGGGCGAAGTGAGGGAGGGGAGAGAAGTCCCCGGCCTATATAGGTCCCCCATCTCTTAGCACCGGGTGCAGCCACGACCCGGTGCTAAAGGCCCTTTAGCACCGGGTCTGTACAGCACCCGTTGCTAAAGGCCCCCCGTTTAGCACCGGGTCTTCCCACCACCCGGTGCTACAGGCCCTTTAGCACCGGGTCTTCTACACCCGGTGCTAAAGGCCGTAACGGGCGCCAAACGAAAATTGGTGGGGGCCTTTAGCACCGGGTGCAGCCACGACCCGGTGCTAAAGGCCCTTTAGCACCGGGTCTTCCCACCACCCGGTGCTAAAGGCCGTAACTGGCGCCACACGAAAATTGGGGGCCTTTAGCACCGGATTTTAGATCAACCCGGTGCTAAAGGCCCCAAATTTTCGTTTGGCGCCAGTTTCCAAATCGGCCTTTAGCACCGGGGGCTACTATTTGGGAATCTTATAAATATAGTTTTTAATATATAGTTATTAATACTTGTTTTAATTCAGTTATTAATACCTATTAAAAATATATATTAAATAAGAAAATCTTATAAATTACTAGAAAACCAATATAAAATGCTAGAAAATCTTATAAATTAATAGAAAATCTTATAAATTACTAGAAAATCTTATAAATTACTAGAAAATCAATATAAAATGCTAGAAAATCTTATAAATTAATAGAAAATCTTATAAATTAATAGAAAATCTTATAAATTACTAGAAAATCTTATAAATTACTAGAAAATCTTATAAATTACTAGAAAATCTTATAAATTACTAGAAATCAATATAAAATGCTAGAAAATCTTATAAATTACTAGAAAATCTTGTAAATTACTAGAAAATCTTATCAATTACTAGAAAATCTTATAAATTACTAGAAAATCTTATAAATCAATAGAAAATCTTAGAACATAGGTGGAACATAAATGCAAATATAGTCATTACAAATTGGGTGGAACATAGTGCAATTAAATTACATGGCATCATCGTTTACTCAGACACTAATAAACTTCCTCTTTACAAATGTTCCTTGATTGTGATCACGTCGTAGATACGGTGTCTCCTCCGTCGCTAACAGGATGCTTGGGTCATCAGCCACTGAGAATGGAGGCCGGCCATCGAGCATATCATAATCTTCATCCGTCTTGTCCTCAACTCCTATGATTTTTCTCTTTCCAGGAAGAACTATATGACGCTTTGGCTCGTCTTGTGATGGGTCCAATTGCTTACCCCCACCTTTCTTATCCGCCCCTTTCTTCGGTCTGCTAGCCATGGCCTTCACATAAAAAACTTGTGTGACAGCTTTGCCCAGGACGAACGGTTCGTCTAGAAAGCCAATCTTGTTTAGGTCCACTAACGTCATTCCATAGTCCGCTTCAACTTTAACACCTCCTCCAGTCAGCTTCACCCATTGGCACTTGAACAGTGGGATCTTCAAAGGTCCGTACTCTAGTTTCCATATCTCCTCTATGATTCCATAGTATGAGTTTGTATTGCCATTGGTGTCTGTCGCATCGATCCGGACACCACTGTTTTGGTTGGTGCTTTTCTTGTCCTGGGCTCTTGTGTAAAATGTATACCCATTGATGTCGTATCCTTGGAATGTCAAGATCGTGCTCGATGGACCTCTAGCTACAAAAGCTAGCTGCGCATCAATGCCCTCGACACCCATAAGACGTCTTCGCAACCAATCGGCGAAAGTACTATTGTGCAGACACTGAATGAAGGCCGCAGACTTTGTTGAGTTTTCGTCCCTGAGAATCTGCATGTGCTCCTCGATGTACGGAGCAACTAAGGTTGATTGTTGCAAAACTGTGAGGTGCGCTTTACGAAATGTCTCAACGTCCTTGATCACCATCGATCTTCTCCCTAGTGTGCCCTTTCCACCAAGTCTCCCCTCGTGATGTGATTCGGGCACACCAATCGGCATAAGATCGTCGACAAAGTCAACACAGAATTCAATGACCTCTTCCATTTCGTATCCCTTAGCAATGCATCCTTCTGGACAAGAACGATTACGGACATACTTCTTTAGGACAGCGAAGAACCTCTCAAATGGGAACATGTTGTGTAGAAATACTGGGCCCAATATACGAATCTCTTTGACGAGGTGAACCAATAGATATGTCATGATATTGAAGAAGGATGGTGGAAATATCATCTCAAAGCTGACAAGACATTGCACCACGTCGTTCTGTAGCTGATCTAAATGGTCTGGAATGATCACCTTCTGAGAAATTGCATTGAGTAATGCACATAGCTTCACAATGGCTTTCCGCACGTTAACTGGTAGCACACCCCTGAGTATGACGGGAAGCAGCTGTGTCATCAACACATGGCAGTCGTGAGACTTCAGGTTTGTGAACTTCTTCTCTATCATATTTATTATTCCCTTAATATTGGAGGAGTAGCCAGACGGAACCTTGATACTGTTCAAGCATTCAAACATGCTTGCCTTCTCTTCTTTGCTGAGAGTGAAGCTGGCAGGACGCAAGTACTGGCGTCCTTTGTCTCTCTTTTCTGGATGTAGATCAGTCCGTTGCTTCAATCGTTTCAGCTCCTGACGTGCTTCCAGTGTATCTTTTGGCTTCCCATAAGTACCCAGGAAGCTTATCAAGTTCACGCAAAGATTCTTCGTCAGATGCATCACATCAATCGCGTTACGGACCTCTAAACGTTGCCAATAAGGTAGCTCCCAAAAGATAGACTTCTTCTTCCACATCGCGGCACGACCATCCTCGCCCGTCGGAGCAGCCTGGCTTCCGTCTCCCTTGCCAAACACCACGTGTAGGTCCTTCACCATATCAAATAGCTCTTCTCCACTCCGGTGTCTCGGCTTTGTACGGCGGTCAGCATTCCCGCCAAAATGCGCACATTTCTTTCGTAGCTCATGCTTCGCCGGAAGGAATCGACGGTGACCCATGTACACAACTTTACGACAATGTTTCAAATACATGCTTTCGGTTTCCTCTAAACAGTGAGTGCATGCTTTATATCCTTTGTTTGATTGTCCTGATAGGTTACTTAGTGCAGGCCAGTCGTTGATGCTTATGAAAAGCAGTGCTCGAAGGTCAAACTGCTCATGCTTGTCCTCATCCCACATGCTAACACCTTCATTCTTCCACAGCTGCAAAAGTTCGTCAACCAATGGTCTTAGGTACACATCAATGTCGTTGCCAGGTTGCTTTGGGCCTTCGATGAGCACTGGCATCATAATGAACTTCCGCTTCATGCAGAGCCAGGGGGGTAGGTTGTAGATACAAACAGTCACGGGCCAAGTGCTATGACTACTGCTCATTTCACCAAAAGGGTTCATGCCATCAGTACTTAAACCAAGCCTAACATTCCTCGCATCAGCATCAAACTCTGGGAATGCTCTGTCGATGTTCCTCCACTGGGATCCATCGGCGGGGTGTCTCAACATGCCATCCTGCTTACGTTCTTCTTTGTGCCAGCGCATCAGTTTGGCATGGTCTTTGTTCCTGAACAAACGCTTCAGACGGGGTATCAGAGGGAAATACCACATCACCTTCGCAGGGATTTTTTTCTTAGAACGCTCTCCCCCAACATCACCAGGGTCGTCCCGCCAGATCTTGTATCGTGCGCAGGTGCAAACCGGACAACAATCCAAGTGTTCGTACTGTCCGCGATAGAGGATACAGTCATTAGTACACGCATGTATCTTCTGCACCTCCAAACCGAGAGGGCAAACAACACGTTTTGCTTGATACATCGTCGATGGCAATTCGTTACCCTCTGGAAGAATCTTCTTTACGAGTTTCAGTAGCTCCTCGAAACCCTTATCAGTAACACCATTTGCTGCCTTCCACTGCAGAAGTTCAAGTGTGCTACCCAACTTCTTTAGCCCCTCTTTGCAATCTGGGTACAGGTCAGTCTTGTGGTCCTGCAACATGCGCTGTATCTTTTTCAGTTCCTTATCATTGACGTAGTCTTTCTCGGCATCACGCAACATTTGCCCGAGTCCATCAGTAGGTTCATTTTCCTGAGCAACATCTTCCTGAGCATCGCCTTCCCGAGCAACATCTTCCTCATCGGCATCACCCATTGCAGCATATGCAAAGGAACCGTAGTATTGAGCCAATAACGGAATGTCGTCATCGGCCTCGTCTTCTTCATCTTCATCCATTAGAATTCCTCTTTCACCGTGCTTCGTCCAAACAGAATAATTCCTCATGAAACCGTGCCTCATCAAATGCACCTGAAGACAACCTCTTTGTTTGTACGATTGTATATTTTTACAATGGGTGCATGGGCAGAACATGAAACCGGACGGCGTCCTGTTAGCCTCGGCGGCATAGAGAAACGTCCTAAGGCCATCACGGAACGCCTGAGCGTGGGGGTCCCCGTACATCCATTGTCTATTCATCTGCATTATTAACAAATAACAAATATACAATACAATTTAAAGATAAAAAAATTTAATATATAAATAAATACAAATTAAAATATATATTCCATTATATAAATAAATTTCTAAAACTACATTACTATATTCATTAAATAAATAAATATACCTTCCGTTAAATAAATAAATAAATAACTATTCTACCTTTTAATAAATAACTAATAATATATATTTCATTAAATTAATAAATAACTATTCCAACTTTTAATAAATAAACCTCTCTAATAAATAAAATACATAAGCCTTATAACTATTCACAAGTCATACAAAACAAAATACTAACTAGCTTGCCTTCTCTCTCCATTTAAAACACAAATGAACACTCTCTCCACCATGAACTCAAGCTCTCTCCTCTCTCTCCTCCAAGAACACAAGCTCTCTCTAGCTAGCTTTACTTTGATTCACAAATCCCTCTATTTCTAAATCATAGAAGGATTACAAGCTAAATAAAACATTAGAGAATGAAAGAGTGTACCTTGTAGTGCTCCTTAGATGAGTAGAATCTTCACAAATTTTGAAAAAAATTTGGGCAGCACCTCCCCTCCCACGGCCGAGCAGCATGAACACAGCGCCTAAGTGTTCAGCTGGCTCGGCCGGGGGAGGAAGAAGGTGCTATATACAAAAGACATTAGCACCGGGTCGTGGCAAGACCCGGTGCTAATGTGCACCCTTTTAGCACCGGGTGCAGCCAGCAACCGGTGCGAAATGGCCTTGGCACATTACCACCGGTTGCTGGCTGCACCCGGTGCTAAAGGGGGCGCATTAGCACCGGGTCTTGCCACGACCCGGTGCTAATGTGTCCGCCCTGACACATCTTCGCGCCGCCCCCGCTCCTAGCCGTTGGACCCGGTGCTGAAGCCCCATCAGCACCGGGTCCAAAAATGGCCGAGGCGGAGGAGGCGGGCGGATGTGAAGCATTCTGGTAGTGATAGGTATAACTAAGTATTGTTCAAGTAATGCTTTCCACATCTCTACCATTGACTACACAATATAGTTCTGTAGATTACTTATTTGTGCACAACAACCTGCCATTCCTTATTAAAATCCATCCTATTATGTTTAGACGCCATTGGAATTTTCACAGCAGGCTGCACTGAGCCACTGAGGTCAAGCTGCGATACACAAAATCAGCTAAGAGAAAGCTTTGGAACATTTATTTGACCGATGGAAGGTAGTACATAACCACCCGAGTAATTTGGATGCTCTTAGTATAATCAATATCCTTCTCCTACCACACCAGGCCTATTTCTGTAATTTTAATACAGGGAATCAACTATAGTGGCTCATTCAATGGTGAACATTACATGCAGATGGGAAAAAACTCACCAGTAGTACTACTTTTTGTTGCCTTAACACGTGGCCATTTTCAAGGTTAATTAAACACATATATTTTCCCACAAAATATAGTCTCTCGCTGATGATATCCCATAACTTTACATTATAACTGGAAACAGGAAAATTATCTCTCCAAGGATCCTCCTTATGTAAATGGTATGCAAATCATACAGTTCCAGATGCCACTGCCTTACAAGATAGGTACCCAACAAAGCACAGACTAATTTCCTTCAGCATGCATAATTGCGTGTACATATAATTACATATTATATTGGCTATTAAGGTTTACACAATTGCAGGTGCACTGGAAACACGACTCCACCTAATTGGCAAGGTTCCACTGCATCTCAGCTTAATCCAGAGGGGGTCACAGTAACAGAACTTGCTAAATTCAATAATCCTCACATATGTACGGCAACATTTGGAACCAAAAAATACATAATGTACACATATAGGCTGATTGCTATTGTATTTTCCTTCCAATGCAGGGAAACCAATACATTGTTCAAGTAAAAATTAAGAAACTTCTAAGCATCCAATCCTGGTGGTATATGGCATGTGAACAATGTAACAAAGCAGCACATCCAGATGGAGACAAATACAGGTGCTCATCCCCAAAATGTACATGCACAAGCGCATTGCCAAGGTATCATATCCGCGCACAACAACCATACTATTACATGTAAAGATTCCTCTTTATTTTTGGAGAAAAGTATCATGCAAAACTGATGACCTCACCTACACCGGTATCGGCTTTCAGTTGTCTATAGAAATAGTGTTCTTCGGAAGTGTAGCACAAGAAATAGTTGGAGAGTTCGAGTCTCCATCGACACACTGCTTGGTTCCGAAGGAGGAACAGGAACATTCCTTCCAGATCAACTCGTTGGACTCCAAGGAAGACAAGTTGAAGTGTGCATTAGTGTTTCATGTGCATCACTACAAAGAGTTGAAATCACTTACCAAGTATGCCTGCACCACTACCACCAATACTGGAGACACGTAAGTTATAATATTGACAACCTCTTTGTATCTCTACATCTAAATTTTTTCCCCATATGCATGCTCTAACATATCCATGCTATTGTACACGCAACATTGATTCAACACAGACGAAGACAACAGTGCCCAACATGTTGAAACAGGCTCCACACAGAGTAACATCATACCTAGCACAATGGCATAGGTAATATGGATATTCATTCATATCAATACGCCAGCATAGGGAAAAATAAAACTCCCACCATCACACAATTTCAGGATTACAGAAACAACACACCAAACACTGCATGCATTACAACTTCAGCATCCAATGTTGTACATGTTATTCGTACACCCTCCAAGGTAACTTCATTTGAAAACTCAAATAGGTGCACCACACCAATAAGCTTATGTTACATCTGATTTCCTTTCTTATGAACATAACAGGAAGCAGAATCCAACAAGATCAACATAGAAAGCACTACACAACTAAAACATCCATTCACAATTTTACATGTCATACCAAATAATCCCTTCCATTGCAATTAAACTTGATTTTATAAAATGAACATGCCAATTACAGGCTCCTGATACTAAGAAGAACAAACTAAACGCTCAACGCCATACATGCAGTCCAAGGAAGCTTATGACCCTTCAAGCTAATTAACCTTACTACATGATACGAGTAAGTTGTGTCCAACCTTCGTACATGATATGAATAAGTTGTGTCCAAATCACCGGCACAATACAAAGGTAATGAGATGCTAATCACATAACATCAGTTAATACCCCATACATTCATGCAACTGAAACAGAGAAACAAATCCTCGAACGAGGAGACGGTTGGACGTCAAAGAACATAGAAAACAACTTCAGGTAAGTGCACACATGATCAACCTTTTTAATTAGCAAAATAAAACCACTATGACAACCGTGTAACTAAAGTTGCTTACCTTACCTATGCAGCCTCATGATCTGATCACAGAACCATCTTGTACCAAAGCTTTTGCCTTGGAACCTGTGGGATATACATCCCCGGGTACCCTAAAGAGAGAAAGCCGAGTCTTAGTAGAACTACCCGGAGAACTCCTACTCCAAGTAGAACTACTCGTGTACTCCTACTAGGACTTCCAAATTGTAACCGACTAGGAGACTAACCATATAACCTTGCCCTGGGATATATAAAGGAGGACAGGGGTCCCTAGCTCGGTAGATCAAGGCCTAAAACCACCCAACGAGGAGAATACAATATACAGATCCATACAGGATGTAGGGTATTACGCTACTCTGGCGGCCCGAACCTGTCTAAATTCTTGTGTTGTGTCTTCGCATTAACCATCAAGTTCCAGGTCCGACTATCCCCACAAATATACTCCCTGGAATACCCCTAGATGGAGGCAGTCGCGATAAATCTTTGACACTTTGACGCCCACCGTAGGGCCGATCGCAGGATCATTGGGTGAGCTTGATGGACTTATCATCAACAAGATCAATCTGCTCAACATCAACTTACTCGGTGCGATGTGTACGCCGTTTCCTGTCATTGATTCGTCAAGTTAGTTTTGGAATTTCGTCTAGCCGCAACTCGGTGAGTACTATATTCAGAGGCGTTGCAGCGAAGGTGGAGCTTTATTTCATATCAGAAACGGAGATTCGGTCAGATAACAAGTCATTCACGTATGTACGTCACCGATCGGAAGGCGAGGTGGAGTCCGGACAGTGCAATACAGCTTCACAAAACAAGGCGGATTGCACCAGCGTTGAGGCCTAGGGATCGTCGGTTCATTATGGCTGCAAAAACAATAAAGAATTGGCCAAAACAGACTGATCCGCGTGCACAAAAGCATTAAGGTGGAATTCTGCTACGTGCACACCAAAGGTTACCAACAAAGCTTCAAAATTTTTACTTGCTGCACACGGGAGGACGTACGCGAGTACGACTGCATCGACGTCCGGCTGCATCGACTCGTCGTACGACTACTTCGACTACTCGTCTTAACTAGTTAAAACTAGTCGAGATCGGCTACCGTACCTCGGCTACCGCACCATAGGCAACTAGTCGAAACCGACCTCGACTAGTGGACTTCAACAACAACCATTGCGGCTCCATCGCTAACCGCCATGGCTTCACCGACACTCGTCTACGAATCAAGCTAAGTCTTATTTAATAATTATTTTCTTCTTGATAATTTTATCAGCTTGTTTAAAAACATTCTTGGCCATGAACCGACTACTCTAAAAGAGTATTTCGCTCGATAACAAAAGTTCTCGAGGGCCATGCTATCGCCGACTATGGAGCATGCCACGTTAGCCCATGTATTTGGTAGATCAAGTTACGCAGGGCAAGCCCGCGGACTTGGTGCATCGAACTACGTAGGGCTCTCGGAGGCTATATCTACAGATTCAAGATTCTTTGCCAACGGGTTACAAACCCTCGCATGACTTCTCGCTGGCAGGTTACAATCCCTCGCGCGACCTCTCCTATAGGAGAAAAGTCCTACTAACTCATTATTTCTCTGCACTCTTAACGACCAACACCGCTTAGTAGCATGCACCTTAATTCGTGAAACTTCGGTTCCTTCGCAACACCTATGCACCTTAAAAGGACTGGTTAAGCGAGACCAAGTGTTTAAACGTAACAGGGCTACAATTCGAGTGGTTACGAGTCTAACAAGAGCAACGAGTGGAAAACTTTTTATGCATTACTACATGCTATTATTATCCTTTATGGATATTTCTTGATTTGATACTACTCATCCTATGTATTTAAATTGCAGGGTTCATACTTGAGTACTCACGCCAGTGAGACTTGACATCACCTCGCCTCTTTATGACGCCATAAAGCTATTCGAGTACTCTTGAAGCTCGGGGGCTACGCAGCGCAAGACAAGACTTGAAGCCGAGTAATCGAACCAGTCGGTACTCAAATGGTGCGGCCCTACAATGCCAGTCGAGTACTTTAAACCAGTCGATGCTTGCATTTTTCGGCGACTCGACGACCAACCGAGTACTGGCACTAGTCGGTACTTGGATATCAACACAGAAGCTACTTTAAAGATTATGATCTTGACCCTCGGACTGAATGAACAACCATTCGCTTTGAGGCTCGGGGGCTACACTCAAAGGGTACACATTTTTTGTGCCTATTGTTGATCCATTCAAGACAAATATCCGAAGATTTTTACAAGACCCTCGACCTGATTATCCTAATCAACTCGAGGCTCGGGGGCTAAGCATATATGCTTCACCTTCGGTGAGCATATTAGTTGAAGACATTTGTGAAGCTCTTCACAGCCGCTTAGTAACCACAACCATTCGGTGAAAGACTAGAAGACTTCGAAGGAGGTTGCTGTTTGGCTATGAATCGCTCGGGGGCTTGTGGGATATGCATCCCTGGGTACTCACAAGACAGAAGACTGAGTCCTAGTAGAACTACTCGGAGAATTCCTACTCCAAGTAGAACTACTAGTGTACTCCTACTAGGACTCCCAAATTGTAACTGACTAGGAGACTAACCATGTAACATTGCCCCCTGGGATATATAAAGGAGGGAAGGGGTCCCTAGCTCAGTAGATCAAGGCCTAAAACCACCCAACGAGGAGAATACAATATACAAATCCATACAGGTCGTAGGGTATTACGCTACTCTGGCGGCCCGAACCTGTCTAAATCCTTGTGTGTTGTGTCTTCGCGTTAACCATTAAGTTCCAGCTCCGGCTATCCCCACAAATCTACTCCCTGGGATACCCCTAGATGGAGGCAATCGTGATAAATCTTCGACAGAACCTTCCCATCGCAAGCGAAGAACCAAATTGTATGGACACCACTCTTATTAGCCGTATGCCATATCCTTTAGTATTGTACATAAAGTTTAGTTATCCTACCACATATAACAACGAAAACAAAAAATATGGTTGCCCTTTGCAACCCACACTTATATGTAAATTATGAAATATAACGTGTATTGCCCTCTGATGCTACATGGCAATGCGACCTCCCATTTCTGCCACTACAAATACTCTGTATTTAGCACCTTGCCTTTACATATCCTACCGTACTTTTGGTTGTGCTATCAGACATAGCACCGAACCCCCCAAAAAAGTTTGCTCCTATCTACATCTCTCACTTACATGTAGATTACGCAAATTATGGAATATGAAATATACTCTCCTGTGATGTTACATGCCAATAACACCTTCCATTTATACCACTACAAAAACTACCCATGCAGTAAACAATTCTCTGTATTTAACTAGCCGACTTTACATATCCTACCATACTGCAACTCATACCATCAACAACGAATTGCAAAACAAATACAAAAGATACCCCTGTGATTATATTAAACACAACCCCATGCGCAAGAGCACATGTATCCATATTACAAACAACATTGCATTTGCCTGAAGCTCAACCACCAAACTAACTCAGAATAACAATACACTTTCCATGTATACCAAGCCCTTATGCATTACTTTATACAACACATGTGGGTGCCAAACAAGGATGCCACTGCAACTAGAACACTGTTGACACCAAAAATTGGCACCAGGAAGAGGCTGACATGTGGGCCGGATTCGTTGAAAAGATATCATTCGGCAAAGAAGTTTTTCCCCAGAGCATTCGGTAAAGACGTTCTGCGGTCGGGAATGCATCGTCATTCGGCAAGAGAACTGTTTCGCAAAAGGCATTCGGGAGCGCGTGATGACGTGGATCAAGTATAAGGAAAAGGCCGGTTTAACTTGGAATGCAAGACGGATACGGTGCCCCGGCGTTTATCTTTTTTAGGAAATAAATAATGTAATCGTAATCGATTAGGAGTCGTGTCGAAACCTGGGTATAAATATAAACCCGTGGTAATTGTACAATCAATCAATCATACAACAAACCGGCCCCGTGCCAACTTCAAGTCCTTTAGTCGAGTCGTCGAGTTCTTCGAGAGGAATCATCGATCCGTCGACCTCCGTAAGTACCGGCAACCCTGCACCATGCCTAGTATCATGCGGTGGATTTAGGCTTTGGTTCAGGAAGGTTCCATTGTTAGATCATGAGCCATGCGGTGGGCTAAGTTTTAGCTTGGAACAAGTTATCGGTTCTATTGGATTTTGGCAAGATCCGATAGATCCATTAAGTTACCATGTGTTGCTCTGGATTTTACCTTTATGTTTAATTCATTACAACACTCTTTTGCCCAGTTTAGATTGATTAGATTCGGTTCTAGCTCATAATGCACTGCGTTTTCATAGCCGAATTCGAAGTCAATCTAGATTGCCACGTGTTGCGGGTCCAAGCTCGTTGGTCTTGTGTAGATCTTGACAGAACCGGGTATCATGCGGTGGATGCAGGTTTTTGGGTCGTCTTAGAGCTAATCATCCGGTGGATTAGAATTCGATTCGATCTAATAGATCTATCATCATCAACGAAGCATGTTCCTTCTTCATGGAACCCGATTCGGCTATATAGCTGTATTCGGCAGTATCGCCACGAGTGAAACATGTTCATGGTTTTGTTTTAAATAAAGAATGCTTTTAGCCTTCCACGTTTAGAGTATATCATGCGGTGGATTGATCTATTCTTGGTTGGTGGTGTGATTCCAAGCAAGTCGTATCATGCGGTGGATTAACTTGCTTGTTTCATGCTCGACGGGCTGAAAAGTACCTAGACATGCGGTAGACTAGTGCTTTTGGTCTATGCATTCTTGTTTATTATGAAATTATGGTCATGTTTTCGCCCTTTTATTTATCTATCATGTTCTGTTCCTCGTTAATCGGTTATGAATATGCGTTACAATGTTTATTCAGTCAAATACCGATCTTTCGTCATGCTTACGTCACGCATTCGGCAGTGCGCTTCCTGCGTGCTTTGCCGATTGCCGAATGATGCTTTAACTGCCATTCGGCAGTGCGCTTCCTGCGTGCTTTGCCGATTGCCGAATGATGCTTTAACTGCCGACAGATAGCTTCTCTGTGGCTATATGTCGTTCGAAACTGGCTCCGTACCCGCAATTATGGAACTATCTGGCATTACCCGGTACGTTCCAGGTGTTATTTGAACATCTTTTCTCCCTTTGTCAGTTTCAGGAAAATTGACTGGCACGCTTTCGGATTCAAACGCTCGGGCCACGTGTGAAGCTAGCTAATTCGGCTTGCTGTGTGCTTGGCGTGAAGTGCGGATTTTACGTCAACAAACACTTACATTGCTACAAGTTGTATTGTATACAACAAAACACATGCAGTCCACATCGTCAGAAAACCCACACAACGAAGGCCATCAAAATACAACAACTATGACAAATCTTGCATATAGACATCCACCTCTTCTGCCATGTTGTCCCATCCTCAACCGCTAGCTACACTGTGATATCGTTATTACGCCTACACAGATAAACACACAACAAAAACCAACATAATGTAGTCAATCCCTATAGCAATAGCACACTCCCAAAACAAATGAAGGAACAACTTACCACATCATAACCAACCATAGGCACATTGGCAGCCCTATTGACCAGCCCCACTAGCATGAAAGCAAATTTCTCAATACGACTAACAAGAGGCCTCGGGCCACCATAATAGATCTTTCAATCATGAGGAGTAGCTGAAGTACTTTAGAACCCAATAGTACTAATTGGAAATACATCAGAGAAGTCCCTGCATAAGCATTGCCTCCACAACAAAGGAAGAGTATCCATTGCTAATTCCTTGGTTCTTTCCTTCCACCGTCAACAATATGATTCAACACCATAGACAAAGACTCTGCCACTAAAGCCCTCTGGCGTAGAGTCCTGGCCTCATCATAATTGATATCCTCCACTATGACAAAGCATTCCTATGCAGATGAGCAATAGCCACACCACACGCATCTTCCATAGCACCATATTTGTTCAAAGTTTTATGACTGTAGAACTTCTCATGCCTCATAACAGCAAGAGAGCCACTGCACGGAATTTCCATTTCAATCCAACCACGGACAACACCAAACCCGTAGACCTCAAGATGCAGATGTTCCATTATTTGCTCAAGAATAACCTGTTTCAATATGGGTACCCAACGTACGACCTAGGAAAACACAAGAAAAAACATAAATACAACTGATTACATGTTCATACATATACACATCGTCAGACCACAATAGTACCAACAAAGCAATATACACCAGAGAATAAAGCAACACACAAAATAATATAACCCAGGAACATAAGCAAACAGCTGACCGTTGTCCCCTACATGCTTCAGAATCTAAGACAGCAGTGAACACATACAGATCAAAAGTTGACAGGACATCATCTACCAGAGCATCGAAGAAGACATCCGGTTCATACGTCAATTCAGCCTAGTCGTCCAACATAGCAGACCTCACATTCATCGTCATAGCTTCAGCGACATCGAAACTTCCACTCCCCTGCACAAAAACAGAGCCGTTCATTGCACCAAAATAGAGCAACCACATGGAAAAAACTATGAAGGACCCAACAACACCAGGTGCCTCGATTTGGTAGGCCGTGGGGACGCATCGCCGATGGCGGGCCTCTTCGCCCCAGACAATATCACTATCTCCGAACACGTCCACGCCACTACCAGGCGATCCCGTCGATGACTTGCATATGGATAAATATCCAATGCACCTGCTAGATGAGATAACTGAGGCCTCAAGGTCGGCAAAGCGACACAAAAAAAAACATGATCCACCGTCTAAACATGCACTAATTTTTCGACCAACACATATATGCACAACATTTTGGAGACTACAACTGCGCATATAAAACGTGCCAATGACACAAAAAGGAAGACAAAATGATAAATTCACAAAAAAGGAAGATACAATGATAAAGGAACCAGGCCCGGCCCAAACTCTCCCATGTACTTTCCATACAATACCGACGTTAACAAGCCCAGAACAAACCAGCGCTTGCTAAAAAAACACACGGAAACCAGCGGTGCCACAACGCCAAACAAACTACATCACATGTACAGGAGTGACGGCGCGCGCGAACCTACCTAGTAAATATAGTAGCAGAACCAAGTCTTGACGTTAACACGATATGACTATGTAACAGAACCAGCTTCTTACTGTTGGGCTTATGGGTTGACTGTTTAAGGCTAAGTAGGGGGTTAGGCCATTTGGGAACTGATCTATTGGGCTTATACCATCGGCTTAATTAAAGACCACCCCGTTTTGCTCTCCTCCCCGCGACTCACGCGAGAAATAGGACGCGTGTCGAACCAGCGGCGCGCAGGCAGTTGTGCAAAAAAGTCCTACTTTTTTAGAATCAACCCGCAGTCCTCATCATCCAATGCATACAATAACCACGTTCTAATATATTGCATATATACCCTTGCTGTAAAATTTATTTGCACACAAAGAAAAGAAAATTTGAGTATATTGTAGTGCTTATCAAAACCCCCCTAGGCAGTTTTTCAACCCCCCCACCGCAACTCAAACCCTAGCTCTCTCTCTCATCCTCACTCCTCTATCTCCTGTGCTCTCTCCTCCCTGCGTGCCGCCCCTCCCAAGCGACACGAGGGGCGTCACCGCACCGCCGGCAAGGAGCCGCCGCCGCTGCCACTACGGCGCGTGGCCACGGTGGCCCCACCTCTCCTCTGTCCTCTCATTCTCCTTTCCCTCCCATCCTACTCCTCCACCATCACCACCCCTGGTCGTGCCACCGCCCATCCCAGTACCGCCGCCGCCGCCGGATTCGCCGTCCCCACCGCCGGATCCACCGCCCCTATAGCCGGATATGCGCTGCCGACCTGTCACCGGTCCCGCCGCGCCGCCGGTTACCATTGCGGCGGATCTCCAAGCCCGACGGGGGCGGCCTCACCCATTCCCCATCATCACTTCCTGCCCCGGCTCTCCTACACAGCAGCCACCGCTCGATCCTCCTCAAGGACTGCATCAGCAAGCGGCAGCTCGACCAGATCCATGGCCTCGTTCCTCACCTCCTCCTCCCTCCACAGCCTCCCGGGCCTGCGAGCCCTCCTCGTCCGCTGCACCACCGAGCTCGGCGACATGGCCCATGAGGACCTGCTCTTCTCCTTGTTCCGGGGGACCGGTCCCCTCGATGCGGTCACGCTCTACAATGCCATGATCTGTGGCTGCGCCTACCACGGACCCCACCACCGCGCTCTCGAGCTGTTCGTCAAAATGTCGCGCCGTGGGGAGCACCTACTCGTATGTCGTGGACGCGTGCTCGAGGCTGAAAATGTGGCGGAGCGCCGAGGCGGTGCATTGCCGGGTGCTCAAGGAGGGGCTCGACGTCGTACCTGCCGTTGGCAGGTCCCTGCTCTCACTCTACATCGCCCGTAGCTCCCTGGCCGACGCAGGGAGGGTGTTCGACGGCTTCCGTATCAATGTGTTCTTGGTTTCGTTCACAAATGAATGTTTTCTTGGTTTCTTGATTTAAGCCATGCTAATCTCCCCTGCAGGTCGATGTGAGGGCTACTGGTTGCTAGCTCTCTGTGTAGGCAAGGATTTTGTTCTTCCTATTCCATTGCCAAGGTGAGAACTGGCCACCACTTTAATTGAACAACATTGTTGCTGATTTGACCTACATAATAAAAAATGCACAGCACCTACATAATTTTAACGTGACATCTTTGTCATCTGCATTACTCCCATTCCGGCGAGCACCTGACTGAGCAGGTTTAGCATGATCTCTACCTGAGAGTGATCCTGTAGTTGTTAATTATAGGATCTAAGTCACCTATCCTGGTTGGTTCAGCTTTCTCGAACATATTAGTTCTTTGAAATTCTGAAAGGCCATTTCAAAATAATTCCTTAATCATCAGTTTTCCTTTTTTTTCATTGTTAGGTCTGGTAATCTTGTAATAGATATTTTGTGCTTTTGTGAGGAAATGCAATGGCATCAAGAGGAGCCAACATTGCACTGGTATGTCCATATATCTTGCAAATTTTATTGTGCAAACATATTAGTTCTTCAACTTCTGAAAGGTCACTTTGAGCATTTAGTAGTAATTTTTAATTTTTCAGTGACCTGAGGCAGTACCAGCCAAATTCATCTGTACAATTCCTTGTTATGCTGCACAAACGTTCATTGATCCTAACTACATGTAACATGTTTTAATCTTTGTTATGTTGCAGATTTCAGCAAGCTAGACAACTGTCACACCCCAAAATTTTTGGATTTTGGGATGTGAATAGGTAGTACAATTATAACACTGATTTTCTTGATTTTCTAAAATTTTCCAAGCTTTATATAAATAACAGGGAATTTAGTATAGAAAAAATTGTTTTCTAAATTAAATTAAAATAATATAGGTTATAATATTGAGCGTCTTGCATTCATGTTGGCTGCATCGAGGTTTATTTTGCTTGTGGTTCAAATGAGAATTTAAATTAAATTTAAATTCAAGTTTGAATCGCCTTTGTTTGAGCCCTAGAAAAGTTCTTTAGATCAAAGTTCGTTTTTGCCCTTCAAGCGTTTGGCCCCCTAAACTCTCTCCCTCGGCCTGGTTTCCCCTCCTTCCTTTTCTTTTCCCGAGCTGTCCCAGCTTTGCCTACCTTCCTTCCGGCCCATCTAGCCATCCGCGCCTCAGCTCGGCACAGCAGCCCTCCTTTTCAGCCGCTTTGGCCCAGCTCAACCCACTCGTGCCCCAGCTCACGCGCGCCCTGCCTTCTTCCACCCTCGGCCCAGCCAACCGCTCCAGCCCGCGCTTCCCCGGCCCATCTCGCTCCCGCAGCCCAACTCCGCTGCCAGCCCACCGCTCCACAGCCCCCTGCGCCACCAGGCGCTAAGCATCGCCGCCGCGAGGCCAAGCCTTGGCGTGCGTGCCATGGTCGCCTCGGCGTGCGTACCACGCTAGGGCTGCGTCCCGCGCCCCTATAAATAGCGAGCGCCCGAGCCTGTGGCCTTGTTGTTGCCGCCGCCGCTCGACATCTTGCGCCCCACCTCACATCCACGCGCAGCGCCGCCGCCGCCATGGCGCCTCAGAGCCAAGCCGCCGCCGCGATTCGCCACCTCCGCCAACCATCGGCACAAGCGGCCACAACGACGAGTCTCGCGAGGACGAGACGCACCCCTACCGCCGATCGCCGTCGACAAATTCTTGCCAAAACCCCTTCCCCCGTGTGAAGGCACCGCCGCCGGCCATCTCGTCCGCCTTGACCCAACTTCCGGCCAGCGCCGTCCAACTCCGTCACTGGTGAGCACCTCCACGTGATTCCCTCTCTCTCCTCTCTCATTTGCGCTACCTCTCCGCCGCCTTGGACCACCATAGCGCCGGCGAGCCAAGCCGCCAGGAGCGCCGGTGAGCCCTCCTGCGCTGACTCGAGGGAGAAGATGGCGATTTTCCACTTTGGCCGCCACGGTTCCGCATAAACCTTAGATTTGTTTCTGTGTCTTGTGACTTTTGCAGATAACCCCCTACGAGAATTTCCCCTTCTGCACATAAACCCAACCCGAGTAGTTTTGCAGATCTAACCCTAAACCTTGACCAAATTGCGAGCACTATTTGATGTGTGTTGCAATTCTTCCTTGCTAACCCCTCACGGCTATAGTTAATTATGACTAGATCCCTGAAAACATGTTTTAGCTATAGTTTTCGCCTTTGACCTCCGATTCAATCGGTTTTTGATGTGTTAGATTTATAACTACATGAACTATACGATAGCACTGTTTATACCATACAATTTATTTTTGAAGTTTATTTATTATTAATTCGATTAAAGATTAATTACATGTGCTTTCTTAATTAAAAACTAATTAAGGTTATACAGTTTTCATACTAATGTTAAATCGATTAATACTTATTTTATGAGCTTTCTAAATAAAATTTAAGTAAATTATATCTCGGTTTTCATAAACTAATATTAATATACTTAATGTTTATGATAACTAGCTTTTCTAATTTAAAAGAAAATTAGAGCTACACTTCAAGTTTTTATAAATAAATGATAACATTTCTTAATATCAACATAAATGTGTTTTAATTGTAATATTAATTAGGTTAAACACGACATGTTTTATTACAAATTAAAGTTTAATTTAGTATAATTTGTACTTAAACAATTATAAATCAAACATCATTAAGTTTTACAAATTCAAATAAAATTATTTGAAATAACCTTTACAAATGATTTTGTTTAATTAAAATCAATCAAGCATATAGTTGTGTTGTTTAATAATACAAATCTTTTAATGGTTGTACCTTTTCAATCCTAGTTTCGTTTTCAGCGTTTCTTGCGCTCGCGTGACCATCGAACCAAGCCCTATCCATTAGCATGTTGTTTTAAAGATTTTCCTTTTATTGGTGTACTGTTATTAGTTGTATATTATTTGTTTGCTTGTTTAGCTACATGTTATGCTCGTTGATTTCTACGAGTAGAGAAACGTCATCAAGAGATTTTAAGAAGAAGGAACACAGTTCGAGTGATCTAAAGATTAAAAGGGAAAGAGTTGAAGACTCTGAATAGCAGTATCTCTGTTGGATAAAGGCAAGTATAGCATGGACAATCCTTGCTACCTACACACCTCCATTTAATAATTTATTTCATATGCATGTGTCTAAATTGATTTACTTTAAGGTTGTTCCTAGATTTGTATATCCTATTCCGTTGTTATCCCAGATTCATGCATATGGGTAAATCTTTGCTAGGCGCAGCTAATGTCGTTGTTATTTAACGTTAAACTTGACTTAATGGTTCACTTCAATTGGATGATAAAACTTGCTTTTTAGCAACATGGTTCAGGGAGCTAGAGCATGTGATTCGTGCTTTGTCCTGTGTCTCTCCGTAAGGCCTGGTTCTTAAAGCGGCAACCCAGGAGCTTCTCGTCACCACTAGAACTACTATGGCTCTAGTCTTGGACAAGTAGCTTGTACGTCTCTAGCTTGATAGTGGTTACCGACAGGCTGATGGCATTATGGGAGACAAGACGCGGGGTATGGTTTGATCCACCGAGGACGGTAGCCCCGTCGGCTAGGTCTCGTTAGACCCAGTCCCGTGTTGGGGGTCCCTGCGTTGAAACTCCACACGTTGCTCTTTTATTTGATTGTTGGCATGTGTTGCCCACGCTCTGGATGCCATTGACCCTCTTATTGTTGCGCCCTGAGAGTCAGTCAATCTCGGTGCCTTGGATCATGCCACCTTGTAGTACCATAACGGCTACTGTCTTATTAGGGTGCCTTGGATCATGCCACCTTGTAGTACCATAAAGCCTCGTAGCGTCCCTATGCAGTCACACCAAAGGAAGTATGATGTTGCGTGGTTGGGTGCAAAGTTCTTTTGAGTTTTTACGCGACTGGTGGGTAAAGGGTGAAACCTCTGCAGAGTGTAAATCTATCATGATAGCCTTGCTTAGGGTCACGAGCGGCCTGGATCCTTTTTGATTAGTGGTTCTCTAATTAAGATGATGTTTATTATTGTTTAATGTTAATTCTACTCTATTAATTGGGTTGCAACTGGGTTTCATCTACTTGTAGTAACTTGGTTTCTGATAAAATGAATCAACTAAAATTGCTAATGCAGTACTGCCGTGTCTAGCCTTATTTTGAGAGTGCATACAACGTGTTATACTTTCTAAGTAAATATTTTACTTACACTTGACATTTATTCAACAAAATCCCAGATGGTAATAGATTGGTCACTGAATGAGACTGCTGCTGATTTTCATGAGGATCTGTGGTACTACAAAGCTGTGGTCAACCAGTCAGAGTCCCTGTGGACTGTGGCTCCGCTTAGTTTGAGAGTTAATAATAGACTTCCGCTGTGTTATACTTTATTTGTGTCAAACTCTGATGTAAAATAATTTTATTCGAGCACACATATGACAGCATTCGGATTTTTTTGTAAACCTGGGTGTGACAACAACCATCCATTTCATGCAAGTAGGTGAATATTCTTGCTGGAGTCTAAAAGCTACATGTGGGTACTGAAGAGTTGAATATCAGAGTTTTTATCAAAATTCAGAGCTTTGGATCCTCCAAAGCTGTTGGCCTTTTGATTTGAAAATGTATATAAATTATGTAGTCCTTTATAAGCCTAGATTTGGAACTGTATATAAATTATGTAGTTCTTTATAACAGCTGTAAGATTTGGTAGAAGCGTATATCAAGTCAATGGAATTATGTGGAGCAAAGATCCAGTTTAGTAATTATTTATGCACTTTAAGTGCAGTTATATTTCCCTCCATCATACACTTAGCATGGTTCCCTCCGTTTTTTTTAATTGAATCAAGTGCTGCAGCGTTGGCTTGCTGCTGCCACCCTTGGTTGTCTTCTTCAATATGGACAATAAGGACATCTTCTCCTGGAACGTTATGATCAGAGCTCTCACCCTGCACAGACAAGTTGACGATGCCCTTCAGTTGTTTGATCTCATGAGGAAACAAGGGTTTCGGCCCAACCATTTCACCTTCATGAGCGTCCTGATAATTATTCAATAGTACCACTGATAGTTATTACTTAGGTAAAAATGTGTATTACTAATTTATTGTTTTATAATTACTTACATTTAATTGTTCAAATGGTAGAGCGTGCGATGCACTCCCCGAATGTTCTAGTATAAGTTGAAAGCTGGATGAAAATAGGACCTCCCATTTCACATCTCGCTCTCGAATTCCTCGGACCAGTTTCCATCCCGTTTCTAGACTTTTCCATACCGTGCTTTGTTTAGTTAAAAATATAGGATAAATATAGAAAATTGGATGAGCAGAAACAAGATATTTTTTTGACTAGTTTTCAACGCTAGATGGATCCGGGACAAGTGGGATGGTGATGAGGACATGACACCCAAACATATGTCCATTAGGGGTGCTTGGGAAGGAGAAGAAGGAGACCAACAAGATTTTCCAAGTCAAGAAGAAGCCCTAAGGCTAATCCGATTCGAGTCCCCAAGGTGTAGGCCCAAAGAAACTCAAGTTCGAGTCCGCCTCGGAGTCCAGGAGCAGCCCGCACTAAATTCGTTGTCCAGGTCGCATACCAGCTCGGTTTTTGACGTTCTATATATGCTTGGAAAGCTAAGGAGATAAGCTTTCCAATGACACTAGTCCCACCTCAAAATTCGTTCTGAGTAATCGGGCATCGTCGAAACAAGTGGACGTCTAGAATCTGCCACGGTGCTGCGTCGCCATCTTTTGGGCTGTTGGCCCGTGTATCATGTTGGGGTCCATTATGGACGTGGTTAGGGGGTTATGCACGCCCCAACCCTCATATAATCAGTAGCCGCCGCCACATTAGGGTTTGGGTTTTGCTTAGATCAATCTGTCGAGAACAGTTTCGCCGTTATCGATTTGTAGAACCCCAACTTTTGATCTTAATCTTACATCTGAAGTGTCACTCCCTTTGAGAGCTGCTTCTTTCGAGTTCTTGCTTCTGTTCTTCGTTTCGCAGGCAGGGATTAGCCTTCTTGGTGAGGTCAACCGGGTTGTGACACGGTTGATAACCAGAGGAGTCGTGGTGCTAAGATTGCAGGGTTCGAGTTTGCTGACTTGAAGCTGGATCGGTGTGTCGTGCTCCGCCCAAAACGAGTTATCCTTCACTTGACGGAAGATCGGGCACCCTAGTTCCCATCAAGTGGTATTCAGAGACAGGTTTACCATCAGGTTCGTCCTTTCTCCTTTGTCATATAGTCTAGAAAATAGCCCTACAAAAATATTTGTCATCGTATTCCGCTGTCCTAGTACCCCTTTTAGCCTTTGCAATTTCGTTTCAGTTTCGCTTTGTTGAGTTTGTGTTCGTGGTCAAGTCTCGTTGCTGGTTTTAGTAGTGTTCGTGTCGTAGTTCAATCGCCCGTTGTTGTGATTCATTTGTTTCCACCGCTATCCCATCCACGTTTAGCCATACAACAATTCGAGCCACCACATTACTCGATTTGCCTCGCTACCCGCCTTGTGGGAACTCTCGTCGTGCAAGCTCTAGATAGGTTGCAAGCCGCTTTGATCGCTTTTGCATTGCATACTTGATCCTTGTTTCATCTGGCGAATACCTATTGCTTGCTGCCGTAGACACTAGGAGGAAGTTTACCCTAGCCGCTGCTGTTTTTCGTGCCTTTGGAAAACATAATTTGAGATACCTTCCATAAAACAGGCATAACTTTTCACTCTGTGATCCGTTTTGGCTCAAATTTTTACAACAGATTCGTGACTTCATTCGGAGGTGACCCAAACTAGCCGAAGGCTTGTTTGGTCGAGTCAAAAAATTCAAAAAGAATCAGGAAGATAAATAAAAAAAATTGATCAAGTTGTTTCAGGGTTTTAAGCGATTGTTCCTGAAATTCCCTAGGCCGCATCTCACCTCGAAAACGGATGCAAATTTTTATGGTTGGAGCTTTTGATATCCTTATTCTGAGAAAAATATAAAAACAATAGTTGAGAAAAATAAAACATCTTAATTCCTACTAGGCCTGTAGAGAAATTGCTGAAAAGATTAAAAAGCAATTGCATAGAGTGTTGTTTTGCTTGTTCTGTGAGCTTTATCCATCGTTTCTTGTTCCAACTTATTGTGCTACTCCTAGGACACGTCTGAGCTAGCAATTGCGACTTGTGCTTTGGATACATATTGAACTTTGCTATTCTGCATTCGTTATTTGCTACTCCTTGCTACATATTTGGCCTGCCGAGCTCCACAAACTGTACTTCAGGTCAGTGCAGCGAAAGACCCTTGCAATATTGGTACTACTTTCTCACAGGTATCACGAACTAGCCACTGTTTGTACCATCCACTGTTTTGCTTTTGTAAGAACATTTGTAAGAATTTGGTAAAGCATGCGAGAGAGTGTTTCCACTGACACACATATAGTAGTTGATAGGGATAATCTTTTGTGTTTTCTCTTGTCTACATACTAACAATGGCAGGGAGCGATGAGATTGTTCGAGAAGTACTAAGTTCTCAAATGGAGAAAGCGGAGCAAAATCAATTCCACAATTTATTCCAGATTTTCTTTGTTGTGATGGAGAGACGTTGCCGAGTCATCAATGATGGTGAAAGTTGCAACAACCTTGCAAGCTTAGAGCTGGTTGAGAAGCTTGGTTTGACCACAAAGCCACATACACATCCATACTACATGCAATGGGTAAATTCTTATGATAAGATAAAAGTAACCGAAATTGCACATATTGAATTTAGCATTGTTCTTAAAAGGATATTGCTGATTTTGACATAGTACCTATGCAAGCATGTCAGTTGTTGCTAGGCACGCCTTGGATTAATATAAATAATGCGGTACACAAAAAAGTTGTTAATAAATATTGCTTCAAGTACAACGGTAGAAAAATTACACTTGTACCTTTGACTACTGCTGAAATTTTAGAAGCTGATCTCCAAAGGGCGGAGAGAAGAAAAAATGAACCTTTTAGAAAACAATGGGTTGTTTTCGATGACACAACAAATTCATCTAAATCTGAATTTTTACAAAATGATGATATTGTTTTGCCTATTGTTGGAACTGATACTTTGCAGTATGTATATTATGAAGATGACCATACAAATGAACAGGAACATGCAAAATTTTTGATGTGCTGAATTTGCCCTCCAATGATGCAAATAATGTTATACTAGAACCTTCTCTTGTATTACCTTTGTCACAAATAGAGAAAGAGCATGATACTTTTGATTTGAAGCAATATACATGTGCTGAATATAATATTATTATGCCGATTACTTGTGCACATGACGAACTGAAATTATTATCTTCTTTAAACACTTTGGGTTATGTTGAGTTTGATAATTTATGTGCTCTTAGTGGTTTGGAAGAGAAATTTAGATGTGCTGAGTTGCCATGTTTGTCTACTTGTACATATCATTTTATTGGTAAATATAATTGTAAAGGAGAGTATATGGTGCACCGAGTCTACATTTGTGCAAATCTGAAATCTCCTTTTGATGTACAAGATTGTGATCAACTAGATTGTCTATCTAGTTTTACTATAATGAATCGGGTTCACTTTCATGAAGGGGAGCATTGTTGGCTATTACCTATGTGTGCTAGTGCTGATTTTTCTTGTATTGAACAGATACTAGCGGTTGTGCAACCATCTATGTCTGCATTGTGTTTGCTTAGTGCTAATCATTTGCAGGATAGTAGTGACAAAGATCGTGTGCGTTTCGATCACGGAGCCTACGTATTTGCCGACAACTCTGTAGGAGAAGATGCTTTGAGAGATTGCAAATATGGTCATGTCACTCCCCACAATATTCTCAGTTCCTATATTTTCCATAATCTCGTGTTTCTTCGTGTTGTGTAGGGCCATCTTAGAGCACAAACGACGCCGAGGACGGCTTTTCGTCAAGAAGGGGAGGATGATGAGGACATGACACCCATACATATGTCCATTAGGGGTTTTGCTTAGATTAATCTGTCGAGAATAGTTTCGCCGTTATCGGTTTGTAGAACCCCAACTTTTGATCTTAATCTTACATCTGCAGTGTCACTCCCTTTGAGAGCTGCTTCTTTCGAGTTCTTGCTTGTGTTCTTCGTTTCGCAGGCAGGGATTAGCCTTCTTGGCGAGGTCAACCGGGTTGTGACACGGTTGATAACCACAGGAGTCGTGGTGCTAAGATTGCAGGGTTCGAGTTTACTGACTTGAAGCCGGATCAGTGTGTCGTGCTCCGCCCAAAACGAGTTATCCTTCACTTGACGGAAGATAGGGCACCCTAGTTCCCATCAAGTGGTATTCAGAGACAGGTTTACCGTCAGGTTCGTCCTTTCGCCTTTGTCCTATAGTCCAGAAAATAGCCCTACAAAAATATTTGTCATCGTATTCCGCTGTCCTTGTACCCCTTTTAGCCTTTGCAATTTCGTTTCTGTTTCGCTTTGTTGAGTTTGTGTCCGTGGTCAAGTCTCGTTGCTGGTTTTAGTAGTGTTCGTATCGTAGTTCAATCGCCCGTTGCGGTGATTCATTTGTTTCCACCGCAATCTCATCCACGTTTAGCCATACAACAATTCGAGCCACCACATTACTCGATTTCCCTCGCTAGCCGCCTTGTGTGAACTCTCGTCGTGCAAGCCCTAGATAGGTTGCAAGCTGCTTTGATCGCTTTTGCATTGCATACTTGATCCTTGTTTCATCCAGCGAATATCTATTGCTTGCTGCCGCAGACACTAGGAGGAAGTTTACCCTAGCCGCTGCTGTTTTTCGTGCCTTTGGAAAACATAATTTGAGATACCTTCTATAAAACAGGCATAACTTTTCACTCGGTGATCCGTTTGGGCTCAAATGTTTACAGCAGATTCGTGACTTCATTCGGAGGTGACCCAAACTAGCCTTAGGCTTGTTTGGTCGAGTCCAAAAATTCAAAAAGAATCAGGAAGATAAATAAAAAAATTGATCAAGTTGTTTTAGGGTTTTAAGCGATTGTTCCTGAAATTCCCTAGGCCGCATCTCACCTCAAAAACGGATGCAAATTTTTATGGTTGGAGCTTTTGATATCCTTATTCCGAGAAAAATATAAAAACAATAGTTGAGAAAAATAAAACATCTTAATTCCGACTAGGCCTATAGAGAAATTGCTGAAAAGATTAAAAAGCAATTGCATAGAGTGTTGTTTTGCTTGTTCTGTGAGCTTTATTCATCGTTTCTTATTCCAACTTATTGTGCTACTCCTAGGACACGTCTGAGCCAGCAATTGTGACTTGTGCTTTGGATACATCTTGAACTTTGCTATTCTGCATTCGTTATTTGCTACTCCTTGCTACATATTTGGCCTGCCGAGCTCCACAAACTATACTTCAGGTCAGTGCAGCGAAAGACCCTTGCAATATTGGTACTACTTTTTCACAGGTATCACGAACCAGCCACCGGTTGTACGATCCACTGTTTTGCTTTTGTAAGAACATTTGTAAGAATTTGGTAAAGCATGTCAGAGAGTGTTTCCACTGACACACATATAGTAGTTGATAGGGATAATCTTTTGTGTTTTCTCTTGTCTACATACTAACAATGGCAGGGAGCGATGAGATTGTTCGAGAAGTACTAAGTTCTCAAATGGAGAAAGCGGAGCAAAATCAATTCAACAATTTATTCCAGATTTTCTTTGTTGTGATGGAGAGACGTTGCCGAGTCATCAATGGTGGTGAAAGTTGCAACAACCTTGCAAGCTTAGAGCTGGTTGAGAAGCTTGGTTTGACCACAAAGCCACATCCACATCCATACTACATGCAATGGGTAAATTCTTATGATAAGATAAAAGTAACTGAAATTGCACGTATTGAATTTAGCATTGGTTCTTATACGGATAGTGCTGATTTTGACATAGTACCTATGCAAGCATGTCATTTGTTGCTAGGCACGCCTTGGATTAATATAAATAATGTGGTACACCAAAAAGTTGTTAATAAATATTGCTTCAAGTACAACGGTAGAAAAATTACACTTGTACCTTTGACTACTGCTGAAATTTTAGAAGCTGATCTTCAAAGGGTGGAGAGAAGAAAAAATAAACCTTTTAGAAAATAATGGGTTGTTTTCAATGACACAACAAATTCATCTAAATCTGAATTTTTACAAAATGATGATATTGTTTTGCCTATTGTTGGAACTGATACTTTGCAGTATGTACATTATGAAGATGACCATACAAATGAACAGGAACATGTAAAATTTTGAGGTAAACGCTCTCTTGATGTGCTGAATTTGCCCTCCAATGATGCAAATAATGTTATACTAGAACCTTCTCTTGTATTACCTTTGTCACAAATAGAGAAGGAGCATGATACTTTTGATTTGAAGCAATATACATGTGCTGAATATAATATTATTATGCCGATTACTTGTGCACATGACGAACTGAAATTATTATCTTCTTTAAACACTTTGGGTTATGTTGAGTTTGATAATTTATGTGCTCTTAGTGGTTTGGAAGAGAAATTTAGATGTGCTGAGTTGCCATGTTTGTCTACTTGTACATATCATTTTATTGGTAAATATAATTGTAAAGGAGAGTATATGGTGCACTGAGTCTATATTTGTGCAAATCTGAAATCTCCTTTTGATGTACAAGATTGTGATCAACTAGATTGTCTATCTAGTTTTACTATAATGAATCGGGTTCACTTTCAAGAAGGGGAGCATTGTTGGCTATTACCTATGTGTGCTAGTGCTGATTTTTCTTGTATTGAACAGATACTAGCGGTTATGCAACCATCTATGTCTGCATTGTGTTTGGTTAGTGCTAATCATTTACAGGATAGTATTGACAAAGATCATGTGCGTTTTGATCAAGGAGCGTACGTATTTGCCGACAACTCTGTAGGAGAAGATGCTTTGAGATATTGCAAATATGGTCATGTCACTCCCCACAATATTCTCAGTTCCTATATTTTCCATAATCTCGTGTTTCTTCGTGTTGTGCAGGGCCATCTTAGAGCACAAACGACGCCGAGGACGGCTTTTCGTCAAGAAGGGGAGGATGATGAGGACATGACACCCATACATATGTCCATTAGGGGTGCTTGGCATGGAGAAGAAGCAGACCAACAAGATTTTCCAAGTCAAGAAGAAGGCCTAAGGCTAATCCGATTCGAGTCCCCAAAGTGTAGGCCCAAAGAAACTCAAGTTCGAGTCCGCCTCGGAGTCCAGGAGCAGCCCGCACTAAATTCGTTGTCCAGGTCGCATACGAGCTTGGTTTTTGACGTTCTAGATATTCTTGGAAAGCTAAGGAGATAAGCTTTCCAATGGATTTGGTCCCACCTCAAAATTCGTTCTGAGTCATCGGGAATCGTCGAAACAAGTGGACGTCCTGAATCTGCCAGTGTGTTGCGCCGCCATCTTTTAGGCTGTTGGCCCGTGTATCATGTTGGGGTCCATTATGGACGTGGTTAGGGGGTTATGCACGTCCCAACCCTCATATAATCAGTAGCCACTGCCACATTAGGGTTTGGGTTTTGCTTAGATTAATCTGTCGAGAACAGTTTCGCCGTTATCGGTTCGTAGAACCCCAACTTTTGATCTTAATCTTACATCTGCAGTGTCACTTCCTTTGAGAGCTGCTTCTTTCGAGTTCTTGCTTGTGTTCTTCGTTTTGCAGGCAGGGATTAGCCTTCTTGGCGAGGTCAACCGGGTTGTGACACAGTTGATAACCAGAAGAGTCGTGGTGCTAAGATTGCAGGGTTCGAGTTTGCTGACTTGAAGCTAGATCGGTGTGTCGTGCTCCGCCCAAAACGAGTTATCATTCACCTGACGGAAGATCGGGCACCCTAGTTCCCATCAGATGGGGTCATCCTTTAAAGGAAAATATTTTCTTGAGATGTGAGATGAACTCACCCCTTCGAAACGAGCGGACGAGGACGTCCCACTTCGTCCCTCCAAAAGGAACCTGTGACCATCTCACTCCATCTGGCTCCATTGTGGCCAACAGAAATGAGGTTGCTTTTGGCTTGAGCGGCCAAGGGGAGAAGAGAGAAGGCCAGAGAGGAGGAGGCCCGTGAGGAGGAGCACTGCAACATGGGTGAAGGGTGGCATGAGCTTAGGAGGACGAAGATTGATCTCCGATGTGGCTGAGCGAAACTCGATTCGCTCTTGCGTCAGCTGCGATGAGGACCGCTGGGTTGGTTGCCCTAGCTCCTTCAATTTTGGCTGTGCTCGTGCGCGGCTAGGGCAGTCGCACTAAACAAGGCGGCGGCCTACAACTATGGGCCTGACTCAGGAACATCCATCCCGCCCATCTCAATTTCTCCGATTAAATAGAAAATAGGAATAGGTCTATCCTACTCAATCGTATATCTTGAATGAGGCCCGTATGCGAGCTGCTCTAGCAGGGCAGGCCACGGTCAACCGTACAAGTTCTAAGGATAAAAAGAACAAAAAAGAACGAGGCAAAACAAAAAGTGGGGCCTTGAATGACAGATGAAATCCACCAATTAGCGTTGTAGCCTTATCTATTGGTATGAGTTAGTATCTAGCTCTAAACACTCTAAAAGATTACTCTTTTAATGATTTAGCTCTTAGCACATAGCTCATAATATAAATGATCCCACACACCATCCTCACATAATCTCGGAGTACATGTATGAGATTATGTCTTGATCAAGAGATATCTCACTACTACAGAACACGTTATCACAAATGGTTTTGGGAGACCATCACAAACGGTTTTCAATGGCATTTGTGATATGTCGTTTGTGATGCCTCCAGGCATCACAAACGGTTCATGAGCCATTTGTGATTCCACATCACAAACGGTTTTTGATACAAACCGTTTGTGATACCTGACGCATCACAAACGGTTTGTGTCAAAAACTGTTTGTGATGCTCCACATCACAAACGGCTCACAAGCACAGATACACTTCATCATGCACATATATAGCACATATACACATAAGAAGCACATATATAGCACAAGCACAATCTTACAACATCACAAGCACAATTCAACAATATTTGACAAGTTTCAAACTTATTAAGTCCAATGAATCTTACAAGTTCTAAACCGTTACAATTTTTACATCTTCATAATGTTAAACTCACCATCTACGCTCACAACTTGTTCCAGAATGAACCCAGCTAGTTGTTCTTGGAGTGGCAGTACCTCGGCTGCAATCATCTCCGCGGCATCTATTTCACGTTCCTGCACGTACGGCGTGGAAAACAATGCAATGCATTAGCATACGGTTTCAAAAATATATTAAGAAAGCAAAAGACATAATTAGATTGCTAGATTAGTACAAACCATTTGTTCTAAAGTGGTAAAGTCATCTCCACTGAAGCGGTGGATGTAGTCCATTACATAGAACCCGCAAAGATTATTACCGGTGGCTGTCTTTTAATCCACTTGGCATCGTCTACGCTGAACTTTTTGTAAAAAGGTCTATGTTGCCTCGGGTGTGCTTTACAGTACATTGCAAAAATTCTATATAAAATTAAACATTAATTGTAATTGGATTGATGAAATAAAACATAATACGACTAGATAGAATGAACCAACATAATATTAAATACTTACTTGTTTCGCACCTCAAGGAGTGGCTCGATGAGTGATCGAGGCATTTCTTCTTGAGTCGAGAACCCTTATGCTGCTCTCTAGAAGGCAGATATCCAAGAGAACATAATGCTCACTGTAAACATTTCACACATTAAAAAATAGACAAATGATTCGTTAGTGTATAGATGCATGTAACTTGGAACACACTTACGAGCAGTTGTACGATAGAAGTATGTGATCATTCTTTCTCAGTGCGCAAAAAGCAGTGAACAAATAATGACCGGTGTCAGGGTTTCCCAAAACCTTTTCATTTATAGTAACCGGGTCCAAGAAGGCTACACCTAGAATCCCTCTCTGCCTAAAAGTTTGGGTCTCCATCCTACAGAAAGATCAAGTTATAAGTTCACATTGCTTCATCAAAAGAACGGAAGAGATTTAGTTACAGTACTTACAAGCACCAAAGGAACAAGATCTTGACATCGAGGGAATCTTGTTGGTAGAAATCGTATAGAGCACGGAATTCAATCCACAATATGGTATGATTGTTTTTGTCGTCCTTCTTGCCGAAATATTCGATTGGGTATCTGACCCCAAACATCTTTGAACCCCCTTGAGATTTGTACCATTGATGCAATTGCCCCAATCTCGTCGGTAGGTTATGGATATCATCTGGGCAAACCAGGTCCTTCCCAACACAAACTTCCATCTTATTGGCGCGAGTGGCAAATCCACGGCATCGGTGTCTTCTTGCAACTTGCGGAGCTCTTGTGATGAGAGATTAGCTGATTCGCACAATTGCTTCTTAAGTGCTTCCTCCCTTTCCGTAGTGGATTGTCTAATCACTTCTTCGCTAAAGGAACACAACGCCCTTTTGGACGTGATACGCTCAAAGTCTGTCTTCCGAGGTTTGTTATTCCTTGTCAGTTTTACCAATGCCAACTTGGTAAAATGCTCAAGTTATAGTATGGATCAGGTCTTCTTGAAGCTTGTCTAGCGTGGTCGGATCTATGACCTTGTGTGACATTGCATTGAAGAAAGAGCACAACTTTATGAGAGGATCTCGGAGCTTAGTTGGGAGCACACCCCTTAGTGCAACTGGAAGCAGTTGGGTCATGATAACATGACAGTCGTGGGCCTTCAAGTAACTCATGTTGAATTTTGTCTCTTTTCTGTTCACTAGCCTTCTAATGTTGGAGGAGTAGCCGGTTGGCACTTTAAGTTCATCGAAGAATTTACAAATCTTCTTTTTCTCTTTGTCACCCAGTGTCCATGCAGCAACCGGAAGTTTCTTCTTCCCATTAAGTTGTATAATAGGGTGTAGTTCTGGCCTTACACCCTGTTGGCATTTCTTACGATCCAATATCAGGATTGTGAATCCAGATACTGGGGTAAGGAGTGTTTCAGTGGTTTTTCTTATGGCTCGGTAAAATATATAAATATTCTGTAAGCGCATAGAATTATCGCTGTAGCACTTCACCAAGGAGTAATCCGAGGTATCGTAATTTATATTTCCGCAGGGAAGCTTTGGCAAGATTACTAGCAAACAGATATTCGAGACTATCAGAGAAGGGTACACTACTAGCAAGACAGGGGATAAACGGTATTGGATAGGAGTGGTTATATTGTGACACACAGCTCAAGGGTGGCTCAGATAGGAAAGAGAAGGAATAGATAGTTGGGAGGACAACGAGAAGAGATAGAGGAATCCTAGGTTCTTTATGTACCTATGTCACTCGGGCTTAGAGATACAGTGGCTGAAGAGCCAGTACTCAGAGATCAGGGTTAACTCTAATGCCTTAGCGTCGGGACAATAGAACCTATGACATGTAGAAAGGGATGAGAAGGGGTGCCACCAATCCTACACTCTGGGATCCTGTAGGCCACGACGAACGTGATGGACTACATAGGCCGTATAGGGCTGTCACCACCTAACGGCTACCACATCCGTAGACGTGGGGACAAACTAAGGTCACTGTCTAGTCTGGGAACCACTTCCACACTAGTCAACAACTACTTACTCCGCTAGCAAGAGCAAGCAATCTTGTCAATACCCAGTGACAATTCACCACAAGTATTGAGCAAGATCGAAGAACCAGCTAGGACAAAGACTTAATCAAGATCTAGAAGCACTAGAGCTACAACTAACTATAGTGTAAACACGATATAGATGCAACTAGAATAAAGTAGAAGCACGCTATAAATGACAAGGGCAAAGTGATAAAGATAACTATATTGATAACTCAAAGTCTTACAAAAGGAAAAGGAAAAGATACAAGAGCTTATACCAGAGCTTCTGAAGACGACTCCAGAACCTCCGAGGCACAGCTCGACTCAACTCTAACTCCCAACTAAACTATCCTAACTCAACTAGAAAGAAGTGGAATGAGAGCTCCTTGGCTTGAGTGTGTGTGTTACAAGTGAAATGCCACTACATTTATATGTGAACTAGGACGGTGGAGAGGAGTGGCGGCCAAGGGAACCAGGGGGAGTACCCCCTGGTGATTCGGGCGAATTGGATTCGCCCGAACCCTTGGATGCACCGCCATTTGCTCCCACGGCCTAGATTTGCCCCCCTTGGTCGGTTCTGGTGCTGGGGTCGGTTCGGGAAAATTGGGAGATTCGGGTGAACCAGGCCTGGCCCGTGGCCGGCCTCCCCAGCACCGCCTTTGGTCTTGGACCCCCCTGGGTTGGCTTCTGGTGATGGTCTTCATGTTGATCCGGCCCAGGATGAGGTGGCGGTCTCCTACGTGTCATGCATCATCATCTGGTTGGTCATTGTTGACGTGGACGACTCCCGATGTTGTGCACGGCTAAGGGGGGTAACCGGCCGAACGGAGTCGTTCGGCCGAATCGGTCAATTCCGACTCCTATAGCACAAGTGTACCTGCATAAGTGGAACACACCAAAACTCATGGAACTTTATTTGAAATAAACCTAAGTGCATGGAATGTTGCATATATCCTCTTTTATTCCCGAGTATTGGTGGTCGAAAACGAGCCGTAACGACCGCCAACACACCCATCTCTTCTAGGTCCTGTCGAGCTTCCAAGGAGTCTTTTCCTTTCCACTTCGTGTCCATTAACGTGTCGAGTGTGCTCTCAGTCACATTTTTAGTTAGGTGCATGCCATCCAATGCGTGGCGGACATGCAGGATTTTCCAATAAGGAAGCCTCCACAACAAAGAGTTCTTTTTCCATATGGAACCGTTTGGTGCGTGTACAATTCCTTTGTCCTTTCCAAAAACCACTTCAACTTTGCTTACTATTTTGTATATCTCACTCCCATTGCGGTACTTCGGAGGCAAGCAGTTATCAATTGACCCATCAAAGGATTTCTTGTTCCGACGATATGGGTGGTCTCGGTGAAGGAACCTACGATGCCCCATGTAGACCATCTTCTTGCTTTTGTTCAACCATCTAGCGTCTGTGTCATCCACACAAACCACACAACCATTATAGCTCTTTGTAACCTGGTCTGATAAGCAACCAAGGTGGGGTAGGTCAGTTACTGTTAGGAACAACAATCCTTTTAATGTGAAGCGTTCTCGCTTGTATTCATCCCAAACCTTCACATCTTCATCCCACAACAAAAGTAGATCATCCACCAATGGCTCTAGATACACATCAATATTATTGCCAGGCTGCTTTGGCCCTTGTATCGTCAAAGGCTGATGTAAGTCCGCTTCATACACAACCAAGGGGGAAGGTTATAGATGCAAAGAGAGACAGGCCAGGTGCTGTGTTTGCTGCTCACCATGTTAAAAGGATTCATCCCATTTGTACTCAAACCGAACCTTACGTTCCTGATCTCCTTTGTGAATGTTTTCTTGAAATGATAATCAATAGCCCTTCATTGTGAACCATCTGCCGGGTGCCTAAGCTTTCCATCTTTCAGACGCTCTTCTTCATGCCAACGCATGAGCTTTGCTGTCTTTGGGTTAGCAAATAACTGCTTCAACCGAGGAATTATGGGGAAATACCAGACGACCTTGGCGGGTGGCCTTTTATTCCTGTCACGGGTCATATGTATAGCTGACGCAGACTTGTACCTCAAAGTTTCGCACACTGGGCATGCATCCAAATCTTCATAGTCACCACGATACAAGATGCAATCTTTTGGACATGCATGGATTTTCCGTACCTCGAGCCCTATTGGACTTATCATTTGCTTTGCCTCGTACGTGTTCTTAGGCAACCCATTCGGGCTTGGAAGCATCTTCTGCATAAGATCCAACAAACTGTCAAAGCCTTTGTCTGACAGGCCATTAGATGACTTCAAGTCCAATAGCAAGAGGTCAGCTTCAAGCTTGGACATGCTGCATCCATGGTACAAAGGAGTTTTGGCATCCTTCCTCATCTGCTCTAGCTTCTTCAAATTCTTCGCATCAAGGCATTCTGGCTCACCATCACGTATCATCTGGTCAATGTCGTCCACCACATCATCATCTACTAATGTATCTGCATAGTTATCCATTAATGATCCATGGACATTTCCCGTATCATCCCGTGTGGCCTCCTGGAACATTTTCTACAATTTCTCAACCACATTTGGTTGTGTGGTTTCATTCTCACCTTCCTCCTCATACTTGTTCCAAATCTTATAGTTTGCCATGAAACCCCTACACAACAAGTGACGCTGGATCTGCTCGACGTTTCGAAACTGCTTCTGGTTTTTGCAATCAATGCACGGACAGTATATATATCCATCGCTTGTTTAGTACACCCTCACAACATTGACAAAGGAGTCAACCACGTTGACAAAGGAGTCATCTCCACTGGCACCATACATCCAACCTCATTCATCCATCTATTACAAGCAAAATGGGTTTGTCCTTAAATCAATATCCTAATAAAACAATAATGCCAAGTTATTTGCAAATCAATTGCACGAAGTGTTGCTAGATACAAACCTTGAGACAATGGAGTGGATACTTGGAGATATATCCTCTTAAATGCGGAACCAGAGCCCCTCTACCAAATTGATGCCAAATTTCAAAACCTTGTTGCAATAGAATGAGAGTTACACATTTGGATAATCCATGAAGAAATTGATGAAAAACGGCCTAGAGGCAAAAAGAGACTTTCCATCGCATTCTCCGTGATTTTGATAAGCATTCTAGATAGTAAGCAAAGCATGCTAGATACTAACCTTGTTGCAATGGAATAAGAGTTACACATTTGTATAATCCATGAAGAAATTGATGAAAAAAATGGCCTGGAGGAAAAAAAAGAGACTTTGCATCACGTTTTTCTCAATTTTGCAACAATCAAACTAAAGAATTATGGAAGGATGTATATATACTAATCTTCAAGCAAGTAATTGATGATCAACCTACAAAATTACAGTTGCTCCATTGATTTTCAAGAGAAATGAGCTCTAGAGAGTATGAAAGAGCCCCTCCATCAAATTCATGGCAAATTTCAAAATCTAGTGGTTGGAACAAGCTACAAATTGAAAGAGTTGATTGTTACCAACCTAAAAAAAGTTGATGGAGAGCTTTCTTCAAAAAACGTGACCTTTCTTGAGCATTTTGATGAAAAATGGCCGCAACAATGGTGAAAACAATGGTGGGTGTCGGGTTGGAGAAGAAGAGTGGGAGGGGGAGAAGGGTTTTTGTACTGTAGCAGCCATCACAAACGGTTTGTAAGAAGAACCGTTTGTGATTCTGGGGCATCACAAACGGTTCCAACGGCTAGCACGCCCAGCTGCCTGGGAACCGTTTGTGATGTGCGCATCACAACTGGGCATTTGTTGTGTCGTGTTCTGTAGTAGTGTCTCTCTTCTCTCTTTTATATTAAAATATAAAAATATGTTCCATAGGCTAGACAAAGATAAACCATTGAAAAAGGCATAATGGTGTGAAAAGCACTATCCATCTCACCCATCTCATTTCCCCCTATCAAACACAAAACATAGATGGATCTTTCTCACTCCAACTAAACACTATCCGAGACTCTTCTATCCAAAAAATTGAAAGAGTTTGTTCCATCATATTTTGTCTCTGAAACTAAGGACACGCATATATCTTGAACGAGGCCTTGGACCCGTTAAAATATTTATTTAATTTGACAACAGCTCGAGTTGACGTCTACTCACACCGTTGCTGCATCACTTATAGAACTCGACATTGCAAGATTCTGTTTTGAATGTTATATTCAAATTGACGAGAGGCAAAAGAACACTTGGCCATGTCTTTTGTCCAGGTCGGCGCTCATAGAAGCATCTTTTTGTTTTTCATTTCGGACCATATATGCCATCATCATCATTATTTATTAGAGCTATCTACCATCAGTATCACCGTTGTCATTTTCAACTCGAAGTCTCAGTCCAAATGACGATCTGTGGAGCTCGTTCCGGGCGGTCGCCGCCAAGCGCATGCCTGGTCTCCGTGGCACCGAATTATAATTAAGCCTGACCGAACCAGCCCGCCAGCAAGTCACCAACGGCGGCTGTCCCGTAACATACCACTGCGGCCTCCTTTCCGGCTCATGCATCATGCATGCGTAGCGCGCAGACATGGCACACTTGAACTTGAATATTTACGAAGCCATACAAAATTCTTGAGGCGGTGGAAGTTGCTGCCAGTTCCTTCCCCTTTTCATTCAAAACCAACAAAAATAAGGAGGAGGCACGACCTCGACACGATGATGGCGACCGGTCAACCGACCAAATGCCGCCGCTTGCGAGGCGGTCCGATCGTCCTGTCCGTCACGTACGTACTACAGCGAGTCGGAGTCAGCGATGCGCCGCCACCCGCACGGCAGACGTCTTGCGGAGAACGAACGAACACGGGCGGGGCTGAAACGGGTGGGGAAGATCGGGAGCAGAGGACGGTTGGGAACTCGGGAGGGACACAAGGCAGGGTTGGATGGAGCGGAGAGAACCGTGGGTGGCGATCGCGGAAGCCGGCCGACGAGCGTGGACGGGCGGAACCCGGAGGCCGCCCAGGTTTTGGGTGGACGCCTCAGGAAACCGCTTCTGCTGGCGTCGCGCTCGGAGTAATTCCACCGCTTGCGTCCCGTGCGGCGACAAAACCGGCCGCCATCCCGGTGGGCATGCGCGGCGGCACGTAAGCGCAAAGGTACCTGTATATGCGACACGATACGATACGATACGCCGACGCAGTATACACCTTGCGGAAAAAGAAACAAAATGATGAACTGGCTGGGCACGAAAAGAATACCCCCCGTTGGGCTTGCACGAAAAGAAAAAACATAGGAAAAACCAGGGGGCGCCGCGGCACCGAACGCGCACACGGTAGGGTTGGGCCTGGAGGCGCGCACCCAGATCGGGCCCCGCGTCTCTTTTCCCTCGCCCAAGCCGTTTCCGCTCTTGAAATACCCCGACTCCCCCCGGCCGCCTCCCCTGCCCAGCCAACCATCCATCCATCAATTCGCCCCAATCTCCCTGCCTCTGCGACTCTCTCGTAGCAGTCTTCCCTCCAGCGAGCATCGACCATGGTCTACAACGGAAAGTTCGCGGGTACGATCCGTCCCCCTTGGTTCCTCCGCTCGTTCGTTCTTTGTTGTCGATCTGCTTCTGTTGCTGCTCGTTAGTTGGTGTGTCGTGCAGATCTGTTGGTACCTTCAGATCTTGCTTGCCTGCGTAATGATCTCTAGAGCTTTTGGAGATCCGTTTGGGCGGTAGGATTGGTGGGAATTTTATGGGTTCCGTACAGTCTGGTTGACACTTCTGTAGGGCTCCTAGGGGTTTGGTAGTTTGTTCGAAGGGGTTAGGAGAGATAGCAGGTGTTGTTGCGCCTCTATGATCGATTAATTGGCTGTCGGATTTGCTGGTTTTTATTGACGTTAATACATGCTTAACGGTAGTGACCTGCTTAGTTTTTTTGGGGGGCGTCTGGTTGTTTCCAGAGGAGTTGTTCTGTTTTTTGGATTGGATCGGATCGGATTATGTGGCTTGATGACGGTAGATAATTTCTCTATATATCTTGCTACCATATCTATGTGGCGGTAGATAATGTCTCAATATATGTTGCCTAGCACGGACTGTAATTTTTAGGGGATATAGTGCTAGTTTCAATTGATATTACCTTCATATTTGCCTTCTAGAATTTTGCTATACAAAGATTTGCATCTAATATCAATCTGCATTTCCACTTATTTAGGAAAACTGGACAGTGATTTGTCGATAATGTCTGAGACTTCAGGATAGAATAGCATTTGTACTTGTTAAATAAAATACTCTATGTTTATTTATTTGCTTGAGTTATCAATATACACTGCTTTGTTAGATAAATATCCTTGCTGGTTATTTTGCAGCTGAGCTCATCAAGAACGCTGCATACATTGGCACTCCTGGCAAGGGTATCCTTGCTGCTGATGAGTCAACTGGCACCATTGGCAAGCGCCTTTCCAGCATCAATGTCGAGAACGTCGAGGAGAACCGCCGCACCCTCCGTGAGCTCCTTTTCTGCACCCCTGGTGCCCTCCAGTACCTCAGTGGTGTGATCCTCTTTGAGGAGACCCTCTACCAGAAGACCAAGGATGGCAAGCCCTTTGTCGATGTCCTCAAGGAGGGAGGTGTTCTCCCTGGCATCAAAGTCGACAAGGGTACCGTCACCCTTGCTGGCACCAACAAGGAGACCACCACCCAGGGCCATGATGACCTTGGCAAGCGCTGTGCCAAGTACTATGAAGCTGGTGCCCGCTTTGCTAAGTGGCGTGCTGTCCTCAACATTGGCCCCAATGAGCCATCACAGCTTGCCATTGACCAGAACGCTCAGGGTCTGGCTCGCTACGCCATCATCTGCCAGGAGAATGGTCTGGTGCCCATTGTAGAGCCTGAGATTCTCGTTGATGGGCCGCATGACATTGAGCGCTGTGCCTATGTCACGGAGATGGTCCTTGCTGCCTGCTACAAGGCTCTCAACGAGCACCATGTCCTCCTTGAGGGTTCCCTCCTGAAGCCCAACATGGTCACCCCTGGTTCTGACGCCAAGAAGGTTGCCAATGAGGTGATTGCTGAGTACACTGTCCGTGCCCTCCAGAGGACCGTCCCTGCTGCTGTGCCTGCCATCGTCTTCCTCTCTGGTGGACAGAGCGAGGAGGAGGCCACCCTCAACCTGAACGCCATGAACAAGCTCAACACCAAGAAGCCGTGGTCCCTGTCCTTCTCCTTTGGCCGTGCCCTTCAGGCGAGCACCCTCAAGGCCTGGGCAGGCAAGGAGGAGAATGTGGAGAAGGGCAGGGCTGCCTTCCTCACCAGGTGCAAGGCCAATTCAGAGGCCACCCTCGGCACATACAAGGGTGACGCCCCTGCCGGTGAGGGCGTCTCGGAGAGCCTCCACGTGAAGGACTACAAGTACTGATCTGCCTCCCGTTTTGGACCTGCCTACGAGAAGGTCTAGTGTGGTTTGCCTGTCAGCGCTATGTTTGGACATCGAAACTTGGTTGTAATAATCCTGAACTTATGCTTCCCTTTTGCGGATGATATGGTTGGTACTTGGTAGTACTTTTTACATTCGTATATTAGTATTTTTGGTGCTATAATCTGGTCCTGGCGTCGGTGAATCGACCAGCCCCTTTTTGTTTTGTCGTTGCTGTAATGCTGGTTATATAATAGAAAAAAACGTCTTAATGTGTTTATGTGTTGAGTTGTGGCCTTGTTTAGATGCAAAATTTGCACTCCAAATTTGGCGTATTGTAGTGCGTGCGTCACTGTAGCATTTCGTTTGTATGTGTGAAAAATTGTTCAAAAATTGATTAATTAGGCTTAAAATGTTCGTCTCGTAGAGTACAACAAAACTGTGCAATTAGTTTTTGATAAACTGTGCAATTAGTTTTTGATTTTATCTACGTTTAGTACTTCATGCATGACATTTTGATGTAATGGGAATCCTCTTTTTACATAGTGAATTTTGGGGGTAGAATTTGGGATGTAAACAAGGCCTGTGCTGAGTTATACCGTGGCAACTCCTGTGCTGAGTTATACCGTGGCAACTCCGTTAGCAACTCAACCAATTGATCTGAATATATTATGCTCGCATTTGAAGGTCCCTGTTTCGCCGCCACAGTGAACTATCACTAGCGCCAACAAGGTACCGTTCGGAAATCATATCTCTGAATATTCAGGTGTAGCCTCTGAATCATGATGGCAATGTTGGTAGAAATGCTTTGATAGACCTGGTTAAGGGGGTGTTTGGTTCCGGGACTAAAATTTTTAGTCCCGTCACATCGAATGCAAGAATGCTAATTAGAAGTATTAAATATAGATTAATTACAAAATGCATTACATAAGCCAGGACTAATTTACGATACAAATCTATTAAGCCTAATTAGTCCATGATTAGACAATATAATGCTACAGTAATAATTTGATAATTATGTACTAATTATATGTTAATTAGTCTTGTTAGGTTCGTCTTGCGGAGTAGATATGACTTATGTAATTAGTTTTATAATTAGTTTATATTTAATGCTATTAATTATCACTTATTTGAGGGACTAAACTTTAGTCTCTAGGATCCAAACACAGCCTAACTCGTATTGAAGATGTTTGCTAAACGATGTCTCTGATCCCAATAGCCATACAACTATGTATATGAACAAAAATCTCGAGTAGGTTAAGGTAGTATATTTCCTCCTGCAATTAGTTCAGCAAACTATACTACATACATTCTAATGCAAGCAGAACGTTCTGCTCGTCGCCCACGCTCTCTACTAGCTCTCCAACGGTGGCTCCCTAACGGTGAGGGGCGAAACAGACTTCAGACGAGGCCGCCCGGCTCTGAGTAGTACAAGGCGAAATGCCGTATCCCACCTTTCTTCCTTCCCACCCCAAATTTCTAGATCTACCTGCGTAAATCCAACCTGACCATCTCGATCTCGGCTTCTTTTTCTGCTCCATCTCCGATCTTCCTTCTTTCCGGGTTTTGCCTGATTCTGTGAGTGGGTTCCACTCAGGTCGGTCTCTGGCGGCGTTGACTCGGCATCGACACCTGCCCTCCTGCTCCACCGCTCTTCGTTGCCACGCGCCGCCGCCCAGGTTCACCTCATATCTGTCGATCCAGGCCAGTGATTCCTGTTTTTCACCATGCTTTATCAACTGCAACCGGTCATCACTTTCACCTTTCTCACCCCTGTGTTACGATTTCTCCTGCCGCTCCCCGCCATGACCGACGACGACCCCAATGCTCTGGTCCCCTCGACAATGGAGCATGGTCCCCCTGATCCACCTCACCCTCCCGCTCCTCCTGATCCTCTTGGATTGTCAACACCGGCTCCACCCGTCATCAACACAACTCCCACCTTGGCTATTCCACCTCCACCTCATCAGCGTCCGGATGTTTCCTCATCACGTGATACCCATCAGGACAACCAAGACCTCATCAGGTCGCTTGAAGCTCTCCAGGTGACGGCGGCACGTGCAGTTCCAAGTAGTAGTCGTGCCACTCCAAGCAGCAGCTGTGGTCCCGTTCCTTTCAATCTCCTGTTGATGGTAGCAGATCCGGTTGGTAATGTTGCTCCCATCACGGAAGTTGTGGCCAGAGCAGACCTCACGAACATTTGGAGAGGCAGAGTCAGGAACATAGACGAGGTAACTACAAATTTATTTCTTGCTGGGTTTGATTCAGAGGGGGATATGAGTTTGACACGAACTCTACCCTATACTGCTAAATACAGCTTCAAGTCCCGTCGTAACCGGACTCGTACAAATATTTGACACAATATCTAACAAACTCGTGAGAGTGGTTGTCTATCGGGGCGATCGACAATATAGCGTACGGTTATAATTAATCGAGAACCGAAGACCGAATCAAAAAAACTGAGAACTGAAAAAAAAAATTGAAACGAAGAATTTCAGTCATAGGTTCGGTTCTCATTTTTCAAGGAACCAAAAATTATTCGTTCAACCTCAGGTTAACCGAAAGAACTAAAAAAACTGAAGTGTGAAATAGAAACCTAACAACAGCTCAAGCCAAGGCCCATCAGCTCTCTCCATCACATAGACGGCGGTGGCCCACAATCTTCCCAAGAGCTGACGCACCTCGTCAGATATTTTCCCCTCCGCTAGTCCGGCCTCCGCACTTCACAGACGGCAGACCGCGCAGTCGTGTCTTCCCGTCGCCCACTCGTCCCATCTCCTCCTCGCCCTCTCCCCTCTGCAGGTCTTCCATGGCGCATGGCTTCCTGGCCCGTGCGCCCTCGAGCTGTTGGCTGCCCCCACCCCTTCCCTCGCGTCAGTAGCGAGCGCCGCCCGACGGGCCGGTCGGCAGCATATCCCGCAGGCCGCAGGCCACACTCAGCGGTCGGAGCTTCTTGGTGACGCGAACCTAGCCAGGACATCGGGTCTCGTGATGGAATCCAGGGGCTTGGCCCGTTAAAGCCCACGAAGAAATTCCTAAATTCCTAAATAAATCTCAAAGGCCCATATGTGCACGAGGAAGTGGTGGATGGGTGCAACCCTTAGTCCCACATGGCTAGTTGAGGGGAGGGATGACCAACTTAAATATGGAAGTTGTCTCCACTCCTCGAAGCTATGTGTGTGGGGAGAGAAGGGAAGCTCCACACGCACGCGCTCGCCGGCCCCTCGCCTTGAATGTCTCCGGAACCCTTCGTCCTTGTGATCCTGCACCGGGAGAGGGCAAATAAGGTTTTTGGAGGTTTTTGGGAAGCGCTCCGCGCGACTGCTCCAAATCTTCGCCACGGCTCGTCTTCCGCCAAGGTCCGGCGTTGTACGAGCTCTTCGTCTGCAGCGCCGATTGTTGCGCTCCGTCCACAACGGCATGAGAAGTTTGACAGAACATTAACTTCTGCGGGCTTTGTCATTAATGAGGCTGATAGATGTGTGTACTATCGCCATGGTGGGGGGTCAAAGTGTTATATTGTGCTTGTATGTGGATGACATACTGATTTTTGGCACACACATTGATGTGATCAATGAGGTCAAGTCTTTTCTATCAAAGAGTTTTGATATGAAAGATCTGGGGGTAGCTGATGTTATTCTGAACATTAAGCTCATTAAGCATGAGAATGAGATCACTCTTTCTCAATCCCATTATGTAGAGAAGGTTTTGAGTCGGTTTGGCTATTTGGACAGCAAACCGGCTCCAACACCCTATGACCCCAGTGTGATACTCAGAAAGAACAAGAAAATTGCTAAAGACCAATTGAGATACTCTCAGATCACTGGTTCACTCGTGTACTTAGCTGGCGCAACGAGGCCTGACATCTCTTATGCTGTGAGCAAATTGAGCAGGTTCATGTCAAACCCGGGTTCTGATCATTGGCATGCACTTGAAAGAGTTATGCGCTACTTAGTGGGGACTATGAGTAATGCGATACACTATTCCGGGCATCCCGCCGTGCTAGAGGGATATAGTGATTCGAATTGGATTTCGGATGCTGATGAGTTGTATGCTACGAGTGGGTATGTGTTTACCCTTGAAGGTGGTGCTATATCATGGAGGTCTTGCAAACAGACCATTTTGACGAGGTCAACCATGGAAGCAGAGCTTACTGCCTTGGACACGGCCACTGTTGAGGCAGAATGGTTGCGTGAGCTCTTGATGGACTTGCCGGTGGTTGAAAAACCGATACCGGCTATCCTTATGAACTGTGACAATCAGACGGTGATAGTCAAAGTAAACAGTGCTAAGGATAATGCGAAGTCATCAAGACACGTCAAGAGACGACTGAAGTTTGTCAGGAAATTGAGAAACTCCGGAGTAATAAGTGTGACTTATATTCAAACAGATAAAAACCTGGCAGATCCTTTTACCAAAGGGCTATCACGTAACGTGTTAGAAAGTGCATCGAGGGAGATGGGTTTGAGACCCGTTTAAGTTGCCGAAGTGGTAACCCAACCTATGTGATCGGAGATCCCGTGAATTAGGACCTGGGAAGAACGAGCTGTCGGTTGACTGAGGAGAGTAACCTTTTTCGAAACCCTCTCTAAGTGAAGATGCAATACTCTTAGATGCTGTATGGTAGGATAGCTTTATGCTTTAATGTGATTCTGTTGGCTTGGTTAAGTAAAGATGTCATCCTACAGGACATTCTTGAAAGAACACACCTATATGAGCCTGACAGTATAACGTCGCAGTCTATGAGATTTGGGTGATCTCTAGTAAACTCATGAAGAGACCAGGGAGTACGACGTATATGCTCCACCCGCGGGGTAGGCTACTGGCAGCCACGTACTGGTTCTGACTTTAAGTGAAACTTGTTCGCACAAAACTTGCAATTCAAGGCCTAGTCCATTGTCAAGTTGTGGATGAGTGTAGCTTGAAGCTCTAGGCGAGAGTTCAACTTAACAGTCCTTGCTGAAACACCGGTATATAAACAGTAGTGAGAGACAGGAAAAATCTCAGATGGGTATTTGAGATCTGGTGGGGGATTGATGGAATTTAGGGGCTTGGCCCATTAAAGCCCATGAAGAAATTCCTAAATTCCTAAATAAATCTCAAAGGCCCATATGTGCATGAGGAAGTGGTGGATGGGTGCAACCCTTAGTCCCACATTGCTAGTTGAGGGGAGGGATGACCAACTTAAATATGGAAGTTGTCTCCACTCCTCCAAGCTCCACACGTGCGCTAGCCTCGCCTCGCCGGGCCGGGCCGGGCGGGGCGAAGGGCGCGGGCGCACGACGTCTGCGTGAATGGTCCGCCGAAATCCGGCCCCTCGCCTTGCAGTGGCGCGGTTTCCTTTTGCTGTTTTCATTTTTTGGTTTCCTTGGCTATCAAGTCGGCGAGATATACGGAGTCCTTATCGGTTTAGAGATCGTGGGCTACCGCTTCTCTATATAATCGATCCGTCAGCTTCTGCCAAAATACATCTAATCGAGCTAGGGTTTCTGCCTTCTCTCGCTGTTACGCCGCCGCTCTAGTCCTACTCCATCCCGATCGCCGGCGTGCACCGGCGGACGGGAGAGCAGGTCTCCGGAACCCTTCGTCCTTGTGATCCTGCACCGGAAGAGGGCGAATAAGGTTTTTGGGAAGCGCTCCGCGCGACTGCTCCAAATCTTCGCCACGGCTCGTCTTCCGCCAAGGTCCGGCGCTGTACGAGCTCGTCGTCTACAGCGCCGATTGTTGCGCTCCGTCCACAACGTGAACGTCGCTCCTTCAACACTCGTCACCACGGCTGCGCCAGCGCATCCACTGTACGTACGTCGTGTTCAGATCTATTTCTACATCATATTTTATGAGTTAATCATGATGATAGAGTGTTGCATGCTACATTTAGTTCGTGCCATGATTAATACTGTTCAGATTTTGATCAATATATTGTCTATATTTCCAACATCTCGGGGGTTCCTTCCTCGGAGGCTCGAAGATACTCCTCTCTCTGTCCAAGATCCGGCGATTCTGCGGCTCCTATCTACTATCTTGCATATGTGTCTTACGTATGCTATTTGAGTGGTCCATTCATCATTTTCTTGTTCGGATTGACCGGTGTATTCTATGCCGCATTGATGGATTATTTATATTTGTTTTGGATTGACTTTCTCATCCATCCAGCAAAAAAGAAACCAAAAGATGGGAGAGGCGAGCGGAGAAGACGCGCGAGAGGGAGATGGAGCCGGGACGGGACGGGGCGCAGGTCTCGGACATTACGGGCCCATGTGACAGACAGTCAAAACTTTTTAGGGGCGGTGAGACAAAGGACACGGGGTTTAGGACTTCACGGATTGATCGACATACGAAAGTCAACCAGCGACAGAAACAACTTTTAGTATTATATATATATATATATATATATATATATATATATATATAAAATAATGTGCTACCTCGGGTGATAGCTCTCCCCACTCCTGAATGTGGGAGGTTGTCGGACTGATTGAAATGATTGAGATTGTTTGAACAACTTTGTGCAGGCATGTTGATGTGGAGCTGGCGCATGAAGCATGGCAACATGAGCATATGAGGATCAAAGTACAAAAGGCTTTCCTGACGTCTCTCGTTCCAAAATGCTTAGATCTCGAACGGAGTTGAGACGTTGAATGCTTAATGTGGTTTGCTCATCCATCCAAATTAGGTAAGATTTATATGCGAGGTGGCTACAGAGAATGAGGTGAACCCATGGTACCTAGTGCTTATGAGAATGGCCATATATGAGTCATCCGTAACTAATGAAAAAGTTGATACATGTACTTTCTGGTCACCGCCACCGCCGCCTACGCCACACACCCTTCGCCTGCGTCCTCACACCACCACCGCCATTTCCGCACGTCCCTCCCTCTCCTCTACACGCCGCCACTATTGCTTCTCCCTCCCCACTCCTCCACACAGTCGCTGCCACCCTGCCCCTCCCTGCTCCCCTACCTAATGGCGACTCAACCGAACCAGCAAGGGCGGTGACTGCCAAGCAACGACACATATCGATGGCGTCCATGTTTAACATACGGAGGTGATGGTTGATAAAGTAGGAGAGGATCAGAGTGCTTTGTGAATTTCTGAATGTTGCAACAAGTGTTCTATGATATTGCAATTTAATTTCTCTATTGTTGCATTGCGGATGTTCATTTGTTTCACATATTGTGATGTTGCAATTATATTTTTTCACGATGTTGCATTTGTGATTTCCTGATGTTGCATGAGGTATTCTCGAATGTTTCAATAACCGAATTGCAATGTCCTAGTTCTTCCTGGATAAAAAAGGGATTTGGGTCGATTGCGCTGCTTGAAACATCACCGTCCGATGTATGAGCAGTAGTAGGACCGATAAAAAAATTACTATACCGGTTATTGTAGACAAACAAACACTTGCACCGCTGGTGTGGGTGATCTAAGAGACAAGGGCTTGTATCTGCTGTTAACCATGCTCTCAAAGAGACTAGCGTTCTTCATGCACCCTCATATTATGTTCCTTCCAGATTAACCAGGGCACTGACAAAAGTAGATTATGGTGGTCCATACGATCCGAGCCTAGCAACGCTAATAGAGAACCAGCGACACAAATAAATTGCATTTCTTCGAAGCTCCATTAAACTGGTGCTGAGGCAGACAGATGGCTGAGATTAGACGAACAACTTTGTGGACATATTTTGGGTTTCGGGTGTGGACCTGGCAAGTATGGCAAGACATAAGAGTACAAATTGCTTTCATGATGCCTCTCGTTCCAAAATGCGTAGATTTCGCGTATGGACTTGAGATGTTTAGTGATTAATGTTGTAACACCCAAAATACTCAAATTTAAAATTTTTGGCATTTAAGTAATTATTTGAAGCTTGCTTCTATTTATTATAGCCTAAATATTAATTTTCTAAAATTTAAAATCAAATATAAGAGTTAGAAACATTTATTGTTGCATTCATGCTGCTGCATTTATTTTTGTATTGCTTGTGATTCAAACAAGAATTTAAATATATTTAAATTCAAATTTGAATCATTTTGTTTGGAGCTCTAGAAAAGTTGTTAGGCCCATAGTTCACTTTTGGTCCCTGAACTTTTCCCTCGGTCCACTTTTGCTCCCTCTACTTCTTCCTCGGTCCGGCCCAGCCCCCTCTCCTTTTTTCCTTCCCCGCGGCCCAGCTCTCCCCCCCTCTCCCCGAGCCGGCCCAGCAACCTCGGCCCAACTCGGACAGGCCGGCCCAGCTCGCAACCACGCCCCGCCTCCCTCTCTCTCGCTGACAGCGCGGGCCCCGCATGTCAGGTGCTGACGCCGCGCTTGCGTCACCTTCCTTCTTCTCCCCCTCGCCCCCTTTCCTTCCCGAGCGCCGGTGATGGCGCGCTTGCCGCGGCCGGGCCCGCACGCCGAGGCCTCATCCCCCGTGCCTACTTAATTAGGCCCCTAGCGCCGCTCCGCTCCCATCTCACCCCATCGCCCCAACCCTAGCGCCGCCACCGACTCCAATCGCGCCGCTCCCGACGCCGCCGAGCCGTGCTCCGCCGGTCGCCGTCGTCCTCTCGCCCCGGAGCACCTCCACCACGACCGAGCCTCGGAGCAGCTTCGCCAAGCCAAGTGGAGCGCGCCGAGCTACTCCAAACCGCCCTCGAGCCGCGCCACTATCTCGCCGACGCTCCCCGACGCCGCCGACCGCCGCTCGCCGTCGACTCGTCACTCCACCACCTCCCCGACCGATTCTTCGCGCCAGGAGCATCCTTGGGAGGTAACACGGCTCCCCAGCCCTTCAATTTCGGCGTTAGAGCACCGTAGCACTCGTTCCCACGGTCGACGACGAGCTCCGTCCGCCGGTCGCCGTCGTTCACACCTGTTCGCTGCACATAGCTTCACTTGAACACCTCAGATACACTCGCCATCGTTCTCTGCTGCTCCAGAGCCAAAAACCCGCCCTTGAATGCACCCAAAACGCACCTCCCGCGGCTCACCGGAGCTCCACTCCGCCGCGCACCGCCGCCCGACCCTCTCGCCGGCCAATGGCATCCGATCACAGATCAACGGCCTAGATTAGAACCCCGATACCCCTTCGCGTTTTAAATCCCAGCCGTCCGATTCAGATCCGACGGACGCGTACCGGTTCACCGAGGCACTTTTGTTAAAGAGCCACTGGACTTTCTGGAAATTAACCCGCGGTCCATTTTAATTCAAAAATAATTACAGATAGGTCCTGTTTTATTCGTTTTAGCCCCTGGAAATTTTAAAACTTTGCCAGCAAGCCCCCGAACCTTAGAAACGCTACAACTTTCACATTTTAGCTCCGATTTGCGTGATTTTCGCGCTCATGTGTTCGTAGCGAAGCGTAGATTATTTCTAGCTCCTGTTTTTCTACTATTTTCACTGTTTGTTGTACTGTTCTAATAGTATTACTTTTGTTTGTATGTAATGATTGCTGTGGATGCGTGCGTGATGATCGTGTCCAGTCGGTGAGCCCGTAGCGTTGGACTTCGAGTACGTTGAGGAAGGCAAGTTATAGCACGGACAATCCTTGCTACCTATCTCACTTTTAATACACTGTTCATTACATACGCATGTGTCTAATATTGTTTACCATTAAGGTTGTACCTAGCATTTACTTTCCTTGTCCTTGTACTCCTATGGGTTTTTGCATATGGGTAGTATTTTGCTAGGCGCAACTACTGTCACCTTTACTTAATTGTTAATATTGACTTAATGGTCCACTTCAACTTTAATGTTAAAACTTGCTTTTTAGCAACATGGTTTAGGGAGCTAGAGCATGTGCTGTGTGCTTTGCTCTAGTGTCTCCCTCTAAGGACCGGTTCTTAAAGCGGCAACCCAGGAGCCTGTCACCACCGCGCGGAACTATAATGGCTCTGATCTTGGTCAAGTAGCTTGTACGGCTCTAGCTTGATAGTGGTTACCGAGGGGCCAGCGGCGTTGTGGGAGGCAAGGCACGGGGTGTTTTCCCGATTCCACCGAGGACGGTAGCCCCGTCGGCTAGGTCTCGTTAGACCCAGTCCCGTGTTGGGAGTCTCAGCCATTGAGAACTCCGCACGTTGCGCATTGTTGGGGTGGATACCCGCGCTCTGGACGCCATCGACCCCCTCATGGTGAGACTCCGTGGGCGTACGTCGATCTCGGTGCCTAAGGACTCACCACCTTGTATTACTGCAGCGGCTACTATCTTGTTAGGGTGTCTTGTGAAAGCCTCGTAGCGTCCCTATGCAATCACACCTCGGAAGTGTTGATGTGCGTGGTTGGGTGCAAAGTTCCTTTGAACTTTTACGCGACTGGTGGGTAAAGGGCGAAACCTCTGCAGAGTGTACGATCTATCATGATAGCCTTGCTCAGGGTCACGAGCGGCCTGGATCCTTTTTGATTAGAATATGGTATTTATTCATGTTTAATGTCACTTACACCATTAATTGGGGTACAACTGGGTTCTCATTCACTTGTAGTAACTTGGATAAAGTTAAAACGAACCAACTAAAAGTGCTAATGCAGTTAAGCCAGTGTCTAGCCTTTTTGAGCCTTCATAACCCGTGCTATACTTGCTAAGTAATCTCCATTACTTACACTTGCTGTTATTACTATTTTTGGGCAAAATCCCGGACGGGTAACAGATTGGAGTCAGGCTGATTATGCTATGGAGTTTCCAGAGGATTTGCCGTACTTCTGAGTTCGCGTTCTCCCAGTCAGAGTCCCTGTGGGATGCGGCTACACTTAGAGAGAGTTTATTAGTCTTCCGCTATCCATGTATTTCATTTATGCAAACTCTGATGTAAACGCTACTATAAGATGAGATTAAAGCATTGCACTCTGATTTTTACCATATTTGCTCGCTATATGTGTCTGCGGACTTCCTGGGTACACATATGGCCACATTCGGGTTTTGTGTAAATCCGGGGTGTGACAGATTGGTATCAGAGCCGTGCTGACTGTAGGAACGCAGCCTAGATAGTACGGTTGACGAATTACTAGGAGACCCCCATGTTTTAAAGATTTTAAAAAAATCTAACAGTCGAGTCTTGTGTGAGTTTATGCCTTTACCTGCTTGTACTTATTGTTATTATGCATATGTTTGATTTGGTTCTTTGTAATGATTGTGATGGGCGTAGACACCTGTCTGCAACCATCTAGATGTTGGAATAAGGCTTAAGGACTTTATTGTTTAGATAGCAGGGGTATATATATATTTTCTCGTACTAATCATCTGACATCTGACCTTTGTGATTATAGATGGCTCACCCCGGGGGCAATGCGGGCGGACAGCCTCCGCACCAGAATCCGCCCCCGAACCTGAATCCAAATCATCAGATCCCCACCATTGAGCAGCTGATGTATGCTCAAGTACAGATGATGCAGCAGATGGCTGAGACCATGAGGCTGATCCAGCAGAACCAACATCACCCCCAGGCAGCTGCACCGCCCAGAGACAAGAGGGGCGAATTTCTGAAGGGACGCCTGCCGACTTTCAGCAAGGCCAGCGACCCCCTTGAGGCAGATGATTGGCTCAAGGCAGTGGAGAGGCAGTTGGACATCGCCCAGTGCAATGACAGAGAGAAGGTGTTGTACGCCGGAGGGCAGCTTCAGGGGCCGGCGTTGGATTGGTGGGATTCATACCAGTCTTCATGCCCGGCCGGTACTCAGATCACCTGGCAGCAGTTCTGCAGCAGTTTTCGGGCACACCACGTGCCGGAGGCTTTGATGGTTCTGAAGAAGAAGGAGTTCCTGGCACTGAAGCAGGAAGGGATGAGTGTCACGGCTTATCGTGACAAGTTCGTCGCGTTGGCCCGTTACGCTCCGGAAGACGTGGCCACCGACCAGAAGAAGCAGGCCAGGTTCCGTGACGGTCTGCAGGATGCTCTCCAATACCAGCTCATGTGCACCAAGTTCCCGACCTTTCACGAGCTGGTGGACGGCGCACTGATGTTGGAGCACAAGCGCCGTGAGATGGAGGACAAGAAGAGGAAGCTCCAGGGACAGCAGGTGGGCAGTAGCAGTCGTCCACGCTTCGCACCTCCACAGAGTCAGCAGGTGGGAGGCCAGCAGCGCTTCCAGGGCCAGTCCGGCATGCTCAGTCGTGGCCAGTACCAGCAGCAGCGTCCTCAGTTTCCTCGGGCACCACAGCAGCAGCGTCCTCAGGGTCAGCCACAGTTGGGTCCAGCTCAGCGCAGCCAGGTGCAGCCAAGTCCAGTCCAGCGCATCAGTCCAGTCAACACTACACCGGTGGGTCCGAGGGTGTGCTACCACTGTGGCGAGCAGGGACACTTCGCCAATGTCTGCCCCAAGAAGATTCAGAACGCCGCCGGACAGAACCAGCAGGGCAGTACTCAGAGAGTTGGGCAGCCGCAGGGTCAGCAGCAGGGAGGTCGTGTTCCGCAGACTCTCGTTCGGGGCAAGGTCAACCACACCAGTGCAGAGACAGCAGAGATAGCTACTGATGTCATCGTGGGTACGTTCCTCGTCAATTCGACCCCCGCCACTGTTTTATTCGATTCTGGAGCTTCGCATGCTTTCATATCCGCTGCTTTTGTAAAAAAGAACCTAGTAGCATTGTTGCCTATGAGGAATGCTATGCTAGTAAGCTCACCAGGGGGAGAGCAGCGCGCCACACTACGTTGCCCCAGTATCACCCTCACCATAAGGGGGGTAGATTTCGAGGCACGCCCGATAGTCTTGGAGACCCTTGGATTTGATATGATCCTGGGTATGAGCGGGATGACCAGATATGATGCAGTGATCAGGTGTGCTACGAGGACCATCCAGCTAACAGCAGAGTCTGGTGACAAGGTGGAGTATCAGGCAGCCAGTTCCGCAGAGCGAGGCCAAGCAAACCAAGCTGAAGGGACAACAACTGAAGATATCAGGGTGGTGAGCCAGTTCCCGGATGTGTTCCCTGACGAGTTGCCAGGTATGCCTCCGGAACGAGATGTTGAATTCATTATTGAACTAAAACCTGGCATTGCACCTATAGCCAAGAGGCCGTATAGGATGGGAGCAAAGGAGCTGGAGCAGCTCAAGAAGGAGTTGGACGAGTTGTTGGCCAAGGGGTACATTCGTCCAAGTGCTTCGCCATGGGGAGCACCGGTATTGTTCGTCGACAAGAAGGATGGTACACAGAGGTTGTGCGTGGACTATCGAGCCCTCAACGAAGTGACCATCAAGAACAAGTACCCGCTACCGAGGATTGATGATCTGTTCGATCAGCTGAGAGGAGCTTGTGTGTTCTCCAAGATCGATCTTCGTTCAGGTTATTACCAGATGAGGATCCGCCCGTCAGACATACCCAAGACCGCTTTCACCACTCGGTATGGGTTGTATGAGTTCTTGGTCATGTCTTTTGGATTGACCAACGCTCCTGCATACTTCATGTACCTAATGAACATCGTGTTCATGGATTATCTTGACAAGTTTGTGGTGGTATTCATTGATGACATTCTGATCTTCTCCAAGACTGAAGAGGAACATGAAGAACATCTGAGATTGGTGCTGCCGAGACTTCGGGAACATCAGTTGTATGCCAAGCTAAGCAAGTGTGAGTTCTGGCTGAAGGAAGTGGCATTTCTGGGACACGTGTTGTCCAATGGAGGAGTGGCAGTTGATCCGAGGAAAGTCAGTGATGTATTGAGCTGGAATCCACCATGGGATGTGAGCGAGATCAGGAGTTTCCTTGGGATGGCCGGTTATTACAGACGGTTCATCGAAGGATTCTCCAAGATTGCTAAGCCGCTGACTGCATTGCTGGAGAAGAATGCCCCGTTTGTGTGGACAGAGGCTTGCCAGGTCAGCTTCGAAGAATTGAAGAAGAGGTTGACTACAGCCCCAGTGCTGGTATTGCCAGATTTGGCTAAGAGTTTCTCCATCTACTGTGACGCATCACGTCTAGGACTGGGTTGCGTCCTTATGCAGGAGGGCAGAGTCGTGTCTTATGCGTCCAGGCAGCTTAGGAAGCATGAGCAGAACTATCCGACGCACGACTTGGAGTTGGCAGCTGTGGTTCATGCTCTGAAGATCTAGAGGCATTACTTGATTGGACACAGATGTGACATCTACACTGATCATAAGAGCCTCAAGTATGTCTTCACTCAGTCAGATCTGAACATGAGACAGCGCAGATGGTTAGAGCTGATCAAGGATTATGATCTGGAGATTCACTATCACCCAGGGAAGGCCAACTTGGTGGCAGATGCTCTGAGCAGAAGAAGTTATGTGAACAGGATCACTGGTCGTTGTCTGCCTGAAGAACTCAGCCGAGAGTTTGAGAAGATGAGTTTGGGATTCGTCACCAGCATCACAGAGATGGCAGTGGAGCCCACACTCGAGCAGGAGATCCGGAGAGGTCAGCTGCAGGATGAGAAGATCAGAGAGATTGTGGGGAATGTTGCACTGGGAAAGGCCCCTGGATTCAGAGTTGATGATCAGGGAACTCTATGGCATGGAAAGAGGATATGTGTGCCAGACATAGCGCAGATCAGAGAGATGATTCTGAGAGAGGCACATGACTCAGCTTATTCGATCCACCTAGGCAGCACTAAGATGTACCAGGACATCAAGGAGAGATTCTGGTGGTACGGACTGAAGCGTGATGTGGTGACTCACGTGGCATTGTGCGACACATGTCAGCGAGTCAAGGCAGAACATCAGAGGCCAGCTGGATTGCTTCAGCCGTTGAAGATCCTGGAGTGGAAATGGGAAGAAGTTGGCATGGACTTCATCACTAGTCTGCCCCGCACTCAGAGAGGATTCGACTCCATCTGGGTGATTGTTGATCGTCTGACCAAGGTGGCCCACTTTCTGCCAGTGAAGACCACCTACACAGGCGCCAGACTAGCAGAGTTGTACATGAAGCGGATTGTGTGCTTACACGGGGTGCCGAAGAAGATTGTGTCGGATCGTGGTACTCAGTTCACCTCGCACTTCTGGCGGAAGTTACATGAGTCTATGGACACGAAGCTGCACTTCAGCTCGGCTTATCATCCTCAGACAGATGGTCAGACAGAGCGGACCAATCAGATACTGGAGGATATGTTGAGGGCTTGTGCATTACAGTATGGTGTCAGCTGGGATAAGAGTTTGCCGTATGCAGAGTTCTCCTACAATAACAGCTACCAGAAGAGTCTGCAGATGGCACCGTTCGAGGCATTGTATGGCAGGAAGTGCCGGACCCCATTGTTCTGGAATCAGACTGGAGAGAGTCAGGTCTTTGGTCCGGAGATACTCAGAGATGCAGAGCGGCAGGTGCAGGTGATCAGAGAGAACCTGAAGGTGGCCTAGTCCAGACAGAAGAGTTACGCCGATGTCACACGGAGAGACCTCAGCTTCAGGGTTGATGATTTTGTGTACCTGAAGGTGTCACCCATGAGAGGCGTAAAGCGGTTCAATGTCAAAGGCAAGTTGGCGCCTCGTTACATCGGACCGTTCAGGATACAGGAACGGAAGGGCGAAGTGGCATATCGGCTAGATCTGCCTGAGAGACTAGCCGGAGTACACGATGTGTTCCATGTGTCCCAGTTGAAGAAGTGTTTGCGGGTGCCAGAAGAGCAGATCCCGATTGAGGAATTGAATGTTCAGGAGGACCTCACATATGAGGAGTATCCGATCAGGATCCTGGAGGTGTTAGAGAGAGTGCTGAGGAACAAGACCATTCGGATGTGCAAGGTGCAGTGGAGCCGGCATTCAGCAGATGAAGCGACTTGGGAGCGGGAAGAAGATCTCAAGTCCGAGTACCCACAGCTCTTCGCTTCTACATCCGAATCTCGAGGACGAGATTCACCTTAAGGGGGGTAGGTTTGTAACACCCAAAATACTCAAATTTAAAATTTTTGGCATTTAAGTAATTATTTGAAGCTTGCTTCTATTTATTATAGCCTAAATATTAATTTTCTAAAATTTAAAATCAAATATAAGAGTTAGAAACATTTATTGTTGCATTCATACTGGTGCATTTATTTTTGTATTGCTTGTGATTCAAACAAGAATTTAAATATATTTAAATTCAAATTTGAATCATTTTGTTTGGAGCTCTAGAAAAGTTGTTAGGCCCATAGTTCACTTTTGGTCCCTGAACTTTTCCCTCGGTCCACTTTTGCTCCCTCTACTTCTTCCTCGGTCCGGCCCAACCCCCTCTCCTTTTTTCCTTCCCCGCGGCCCAGCTCTCCCCCCCCCCTCTCCCCGAGCCGGCCCAGCAACCTCGGCCCAACTCGGACAGGCCGGCCGAGCTCGCAACCGCGCCCCGCCTCCCTCTCTCTCGCTGACAGCGCGGGCCCCGCATGTCACGTGTTGACGCCGCGCTTGCGTCACCTTCCTTCTTCTCCCCCTCGCCCCCTTTCCTTCCCGAGCGCCGGTGATGGCGCGCTTGCCGCGGCCGGGCCCGCACGCCGAGGCCTCATCCCCCGTGCCTACTTAATTAGGCCCCTAGCGCCGCTCCGCTCCCATCTCACCCCATCGCCCCAACCCTAGCGCCGCCACCGACTCCAATCGTGCCGCTCCCGACGCCGCCGAGCCGTGCTCCGCCGGTCGCCGTCGTCCTCTCGCCCCGGAGCACCTCCACCATGACCGAGCCTCGGAGCAGCTTCGCCAAGCCAAGTGGAGCGCGCCGAGCTACTCCAAACCGCCCTCGAGCCGCGCCACTACCTCGCCGACGCTCCCCGACGCCGCCGACCGCCGCTCGCCGTCGACTCGTCGCTCCACCACCTCCCCGACCGATTCTTCGCGCCAGGAGCATCCTTGAGAGGTAACACGGCTCCCCAGCCCTTCAATTTCGGCGTTAGAGCACCGTAGCACTCGTTCCCACGGTCGCCGACGAGCTCCGTCCGCCGGTCGCCGTCGTTCACACCTATTCGCTGCACATAGCTTAACTTGAACACCTCAGATACACTCGCCATCGTTCCCTGCTGCTCCAGAGCCAAAAACCCGCCCTTGAATGCACCCAAAACGCACCTCCCGCGGCTCACCGGAGCTCCACTCCGCCGCGCACCGCCGCCCGACCCTCTCGCCGGCCAATGGCCGACTAGAACCCCCTAGATGCACTCGCCATGTTCCCCTGAAGCCGTAGGACCAACCCTCGTTCGAATCCGAGCACCCTAGCGCAAGATACGCCGAAGTCCGGCGAACTCCCGCCGCCGGCCGAGCGGCGCCGCCGCGGCTTCGTCTTCCCCGGCGAGCCCTCGCCCAGCGCCATCCGATCACAGATCAACGGCCTAGATTAGAACCCCGATACCCCTTCGCGTTTTAAATCCCAGCCGTCCGATTCAGATCCGACGGACGCGTACCGGTTCACCGAGGCACTTTTGTTAAAGAGCCCCTGGACTTTCTGGAAATTAACCCGCGGTCCATTTTAATTCAAAAATAATTACAGATAGGTCCTGTTTTATTCGTTTTAGCCCCTGGAAATTTTAAAACTTTGCCAGCAAGCCCTCGAACCTTAGAAACGCTACAACTTTCTCGTTTTAGCTCCGATTTGTGTGATTTTCACGCTCATGTGTTCGTAGCGAAGCGTAGATTATTTCTATCTCCTGTTTTTCTACTATTTTCACTGTTTGGTGTACTGTTCTAATAGTATTACTTTTGTTTGTATGTAATGATTGCTGTGGATACGTGCGTGATGATCGTGTCCAGTCGGTGGGCCCGTAGCGTTGGACTTCGAGTACGTTGAGGACGTGCCGGAGCAGGATTTGCAGCAGCAGCCGTACTCCGAGGAAGGCAAGTTATAGCACGGACAATCCTTGCTACCTATCTCACTTTTAATACACTGTTCATTACATACGCATGTGTCTAATATTGTTTACCATTAAGGTTGTACCTAGCATTTACTTTCCCTGTCCTTGTACTCCTATGGGTTTTTGCATATGGGTAGTATTTTGCTAGGCGCAACTACTGTCACCTTTACTTAATTGTTAATATTGACTTAATGGTCCACTTCAACTTTAATGTTAAAACTTGCTTTTTAGCAACATGGTTTAGGGAGCTAGAGCATGTGCTGTGTGCTTTGCTCTAGTGTCTCCCTCTAACGACCGGTTCTTAAAGCGGCAACCCAGGAGCCTGTCGCCACCGCCGGAACGATAATGGCTCTGGTCTTGGTCAAGTAGCTTGTACGGCTCTAGCTTGATAGTGGTTACCGAGGGGCCAGCGGCGTTGTGGGAGGCAAGGCACGGGGTGTTTTCCCGATTCCACCGAGGACGGTAGCCCCGTCGGCTAGGTCTCGTTAGACCCAGTCCCGTGTTGGGAGTCTCAGCGATTGAGAACTCCGCACGTTGCGCATTGTTGGGGTGGATACCCGCGCTCTGGACGCCATCGACCCCCTCATGGTGAGACTCCGTGGGCGTACGTCGATCTCGGTGCCTAAGGACTCACCACCTTGTATTACTGCAGCGGCTACTATCTTGTTAGGGTGTCTTGTGAAAGCCTCGTAGCGTCCTTATGCAATCACACCTCGGAAGTGTTGATGTGCGTGGTTGGGTGCAAAGTTCCTTTGAACTTTTACGCGACTGGTGGGTAAAGGGCGAAACCTCTGCAGAGTGTACGATCTATCATGATAGCCTTGCTCAGGGTCACGAGTGGTCTGGATCCTTTTTTATTAGAATATGGTATTTATTCATGTTTAATGTCACTTACACCATTAATTGGGGTACAACTGGGTTCTCATTCACTTGTAGTAACTTGGATAAAGTTAAAACGAACCAACTAAAAGTGCTAATGCAGTTAAGCCAGTGTCTAGCCTTTTTGAGCCTTTATAACCCGTGCTATACTTGCTAAGTAATCTCCATTACTTACACTTGCTGTTATTACTATTTTTGGGCAAAATCCCGGACGGGTAACAGATTGGAGTCAGGCTGATTATGCTGTGGAGTTTCCAGAGGATTTGCTGTACTTCTGAGTTCGCGTTCTCCCAGTCAGAGTCCCTGTGGGATGCGGCTACACTTAGAGAGAGTTTATTAGTCTTCCGCTATCCATGTATTTCATTTATGCAAACTCTGGTGTAAACGCTACTATAAGATGAGATTAAAGCATTGCACTCTGATTTTTACCATATTTGCTCGCTATATGTGTCTGTGGACTTACTGGGCACACATATGGCCACATTCGGGTTTTGTGTAAATCCGGGGTGTGACAAATGTGTGTTGTTTGCTCATTAATCAAAATAGGTAACAAAAATGTTGTATATATGCGAAGTGACTAACTAAGGAGAATGAGGTGAACACATGGTACCTAGGCCGTTTTTCTTTATGTCAGCAAAAGTTTTTTTCCCGAAGAATCTTGCATGCATGAAGTATTAAATAAAGACTATTTATAAAACATTCGTAAGGATGAGTGTAACTGAGCCTAATTAATCCATGATTTACTACAGTAATAGTGCAGTAACCATCCTCTAATCATACGGTCAGAGACCTTATTAGACAGGTCTCGCGAATTAACCCGGGGGTTTTGTATGTAGTTTTGTAAACTGACTTTATTTAATACCCTTAATTAATGGTCAAACACGTGTGTAAAAATTTTACCCCCAAAAAACATAGCCCTATATATATATATATACATATGAGTCCTCTCATCTCTTAGGTTTATCTGCCCAAGAACGAAAGTACTAAGTATTGCATTGATAAGGAAAGAGACAGTGCACTTTTATATTGGTTTTTTAAAAAATTACTAGAGACCACAGCTAATCAATTAGGAGTGTATATATATAGGAAAAATCATTTCTACATGCGCATGTAGCTACATTCACCTGTATATCTCATGTTAGAATACGTGTATGACCCAACGAAGAGTATGTACATGTAGTACATGATGATACTAGATTGTCTGGATGGTATGTAGGTTGAGTATGTAAGCATACCTTGAGTATGTGGACATACTAATTTCTATATACAGTATAATGGTATAATCATAATAAATTTTAAAAATATGGTTGCTTCTGAATTTTTTCGTGCAATTCGGTTTGGAGTATCTTAGAATTAGTATACGAACATACCCAAACTGATAAATGAGTATGTGAACATACACAGTAGTATATTGATAGTGATGGTAGCTACAGGCGCTTGTAGATAAAACCCGTCATATATATATACATATATATATATATATATATATATATATATATATATATATATATATATATATATATATATATATATATACACGACTGCTATTCAGCAACCAGGGTGCCGAATAATATTCAGCATCCCACCGGAGCGCCGCCCCTCGTCTGGTAGCGTCGTTAACATTCATGCACCATTTATTCCTTGGCCAACTGCATGCATGCATGCAGAGATTAAAAAAATACTATTAGGTATTAATTTGGCTAAGATTAATTGACATAAAAAGCTACCACCGACCAACCAATAATTAATGCCATTTCACTCGCTAATTGACCGAGGATTAATTGTCTTCTTCTTTTCCTTCTACGCGCTAGAGTATATATGGAAGATGAAGACATCCGGAGGAATACTTCCTTCTTTCTTCATCACCATGACGGGTGGGCGATGGGCAGCAGCCCGGGCACGGCTTGAGCGATGGCTACGCGGTCACGGGTGCTGGCCATGGTGCACCACCAGCAGCGGCTCCATCTGTGAGGTAACAATGCTAATTTTTTGCTGCAGAATCCGTTCTGCACTTCTGCTCACAGACCTTTTTCCTCCGTTTCTCATGTGCAGATAGGACCTGCAGGGCAGAGGCGATGTGTTCGTGAAGGTGAAAATAACACTTTTTTCTTTATTTCTCATATGCATGTTCATAGGTTTTCCGCATTCCGTCGTCTCATCTGCAGCGTTGTATGGCACAAGCCCAGATCATAATCGTTCTTCTCACCCATCATCATCGTTCTACTGGAACTGCAACTGTATCGATCGGGCTACGCTTCGACACCACCGCGTATGCCTCAGAGGTCAATAGGGTGAGCGGATCTACATTCTTTTTGAATTTTTTTTATTCTTTAGCCTAGTTTTACATTCATTGGATCATAAATTGACCTGTACATTTCAGGGAGTGACAAAATCGGATTCATGTGGTAGCAAGCTGTTGACGACCAAAATTGGCAGTTGCCTATCAAATCAGGGCAACCGGTCAGACCGGTTCTAGGAAGCGGTCAGACCGGTTTTACTGTAGCTGATCTGGCAACAGCCAAACCGGTCTGACCGGTTCCTAGAAGCGGTCTGACCGGTTTCTGTCGTGATGGAGTAGGTTTAGGACTTTCAAAGAGTTTTATCCCGTATTGTAAACCAACTCAACGGGGAAGACCATCCCACCCTATAAATATAAAGGGTTATGGCCGATTGAGATATCATCTATCCAACATCCAATCGAATTTATCTTATTTATCTTTTTATCTTATTTACCGCTTTCTTTACTTTTATGTTCTGCATTACTTTTATCTCCAACTTCTAGCTCTTCCAATCTCCATATCTTCTGTTCTTCTCTCGTCTCGACGACGTTTGAGGGCGTTCTAGGTGGCCTGCCGATCCTAGAACAACCCTAGACTCTCAAGCTCCGACGGGGTCCCTCCCGAGCTCGAGGTTCTAGGTTTTATCGTCGCCACACCAAAAGCGGTCTGACCGGTCTCAAAAGCGGTCTGACCGGTTCATCTCAAGGAAAGCGGTCTGACCGGTTTCACCAAGCGGTCTGACCGGTTTCGCTCCAAGGGCATCGGCGACTCTGTTGGCGCGGTTTCGTGTCAACATATTTTGGCGACTCCGCTGGGGACGAAAGCAAAGGGATCTGTTACTATGGTTAATCTACCAAAACCTAGTGACGTTGATTCTGCTAATATTGTTAAGCCGATCGTTGACGAATTATCGGCTGAGGATCGTCAAGCTTACGAGGCCTTCATGAAAGACCGTGAGGAGAAGGAAGCCCGACGCAAAGCAGCAGCAGATGAAGAAGCCACTCAGTGGTTTTTGTCTCACTTCTCCAAGAATCGGAAGGGCGGCATCTCCAAGGACAAGGAGATCGTCTTCGTTTCAAGCGAAGACGAACATGACGAAGAAAAAGACACTGTGAGTACTACAGCACCACCTGTTACTTTGGAGCAAATTAATCAATTATTAGTCAATGGTCAAAAACAGATGTTTGCTACTGTCCAAAACATGATTGATAGTTCATTAGGCAAGCAACCTTTGATCAATGATAGTAATGCTCCTAAGTTTGATGTTGCTAGTACTTCACAAAATCATGTCATGCCCCCTGGATCATCGGCAACACCCACGCCTCAATTTGGCATGCCGATGAATTATTTTGAAGGTCAAACGACTCCAGAACCACACAATGCGGTCAGACCGGTTTTACAAACCGGTCAGACCGGTTTTGGTAGACCGGTTCAAACCGGTCAGACCGGTTCTGGTACTGTAGTTGCTTATCAATCATCCCCTGAACCAATTGCTAGTATACCTCATGTTCAGGTTGATTCTAGCCGAACAAATGGGTTTGCTGGTAATTTTGTTCCTCCATATGCAACTACATATTATCCTATGCCTCCTCAGAGTTCAGGTTATTCATACGGTACAGTGCCAAACAATGTTTATTCGCAACAAGTACCGTATGTACAGCCGAACCAGGTACCACATTATGCACCGAATAATTCTAGTATGCAAAGGCCAAATGATGCTTATCATGATCAGTTGCTTGAAAAATACAAAAAAGATTTGGCCATCATGTTTAAAGAAACTTTCGGTGTAGAACTTAAAGACAAAACTCTAGTGTGTCAAAAACCATATCCTGAGAGTTTTGATGCTATACCATATCCTCACAACTTTAAGGTACCCGAATTTGTTAAATTCACTGGGGAGGATAGTAGAACTACATGGGAGCATGTTAGCCAATTTAATGCACAAATGGGTATTCATGGTAATCTTGATCATTTAAAAATCCGAATGTTCCCTTTGTCATTATCTGGTACCGCTTTCTCATGGTTTTCAGCATTATCCCCTAATTCCATTCATACATGGTCTCAATTAGAGAAAAAATTTCATGAACACTTTTACAATAGTGATAATGAATTGAGACTTTCTCACTTAACATCGGTTAGGCAAAAGAGTGATGAGCCTGTTTCTGAATATATTAGAAGATTTAGAGATACAAAAAACCGATGTTATAGTTTGGTTATTTCTGAAAAGGATCTTGCTGAATTATGTCTTAATGGTTTAAGATCTCATATCAAAGAAAGATTAGAAGGCTATGAGTTTCTAACCATTAATCAAGTGATGCAACGAGCTTTGGCTCAGGAAAGCCGAAGTAAAGATGTTAAGCCTAAGCCCGATCGTTTTGGTGTGCATGTCGTCAATTATGATTCTTCAGACGATGAGGGTAAAGAGGTTTATGCTGCTGAATTTGTATGGTCATCTAAAGATAATCCTAGCACTTGTGCTTCTCTCAAGCCGATTCAGAAAAATCGGCACGAAGAAGTAAAATTTACCTTTGATATAACTAAGTGTGATAGGATCTTTGATGAGCTTGCAAAGGCCGGAAAGTTGAAGTTTTCTCACACTATACCGCCGAATGATGAGTTGAAACGGCGAGCTTATTGCAAGTTTCATAATCTTTATTCTCATGCTACCAATGATTGCAATGTTTTCCGTAGACAAATACAATCGGCCATAGATCAAGGACGATTGATGATTGGTGTGATGCAGGTTGATGAGAACCCTTTTCCTATACACACACTTGAATTGGTGAATCCGAAAGTGTTGATTCGGCCGCATCAAGCCGAAAAAGCTAAAGGGAAAAATGTGATCATTGGTGAAGAAAGACCTACAAGGATGCCATCAGAAAAGACCCCTCGGTTCAAGTCGAAGACTCAAACACTCGGGGGGCAAAACAAAAGCAAAAACACCGGTCCTGCACAGACCGGTCTAACCGGTTCCAGAACCGGTCTGACCGGTTTACATGGGAAAAACAGAAACAAAGCAAGGCCGAGCTTTGAAGAGCTCTTGGCCAAATATAAGAAGATAGGGGCTGCTCAGGAACAAAAGAAGCTTCAGAACAAAGTCAGAGGTGCGAAGTCATGTCAGAAGCAGTCAACGAGCAAACAAGAATCATTGAAGCAACTTGCAAAGGTGGTACCAACAAAATCAGCGAAGATCAAGCAAGTTTGGAAGCCAAAACAAGTTGTTTCATCATCAACTTGAGAAAAAGCAAGGTATGGCCGATAATTTATATATCGCCCTTAGAACTTATATATGGCCGATGTATTATCCATCATCGTCCTTAGGTAATTTTGGTCCAAAAGATTGTTTTCTAGCACGCAAGCTTTGCTAAAAAACAGGGGGGCATATGTTGACGACCAAAATTGGCAGTTGCCTATCAAATCAGGGCAACCGGTCAGACCGGTTCTAGGAAGCGGTCAGACCGGTTTTACTGTAGCTGATCTGGCAACAGCCAAACCGGTCTGACCGGTTCCTAGAAGCGGTCTGACCGGTTTCTGTCGTGATGGAGTAGGTTTAGGACTTTCAAAGAGTTTTATCCCGTATTGTAAACCAACTCAACGGGGAAGACCATCCCACCCTATAAATATAAAGGGTTATGGCCGATTGAGATATCATCTATCCAACATCCAATCGAATTTATCTTATTTATCTTTTTATCTTATTTACCGCTTTCTTTACTTTTATGTTCTGCATTACTTTTATCTCCAACTTCTAGCTCTTCCAATCTCCATATCTTCTGTTCTTCTCTCGTCTCGACGACGTTTGAGGGCGTTCTAGGTGGCCTGCCGATCCTAGAACAACCCTAGACTCTCAAGCTCCGACGGGGTCCCTCCCGAGCTCGAGGTTCTAGGTTTTATCGTCGCCACACCAAAAGCGGTCTGACCGGTCTCAAAAGCGGTCTGACCGGTTCATCTCAAGGAAAGCGGTCTGACCGGTTTCACCAAGCGGTCTGACCGGTTTCGCTCCAAGGGCATCGGCGACTCTGTTGGCGCGGTTTCGTGTCAACACAAGCCTTGAAAAGTTCTGTGCTGCCGTGGTGGACTGCGTCTAACCTGGATCAGATATTTACTCCTTGTCGTGATACTAAAATTTACACTAGTCAGTTGAAAATACTCCTAGTATTTGAAGGATACTCCCGACATTTGGAAATAAATACTTCTCTACTCATTTGAATTACTCTTTCCTCGTGGAGCAAAATACTCCTTAATTGCACAATACTACTGATATATGAAAAATATTCTTGATACTTGGAAAAAAATACTATTGTCAATTGAAAAATACTCATGACATTTTAAAAATACTCTATATTTCCACGTCTCTGTTTACAAAAGTTAAAGGAGTAATTTTCCATACACAGAGAACAGATTTTTCATTTTACTCCAAACACAAATGCAGGCATATAGTGCTCCTAAAAAAAGTGCGGCTCTCTCCCAAATAGGCATGCGCATACTCACTCATAGAAGCCACGGGTACATGCATGCATTTATACTTCCTAAATACCGTATCCATGAAAGAAGTTACGGCTCTCTCCTCCAAATACATGCCTTGCCTGCCCCGAAATCTCGATCACGCGCAAGTGTTAACCGCGCCATGTCAAAACATAAGTGTTAAACGCGCATGCAAGGTTAACTGCACCCTGAAGCATGCCATATATACGGGAGCTATCGATTTTCGAAACATGGGGATGATCCAAGCCCCTCAATCTGGTTGCACTCAACGCATACGGTGCCCTCGTGATCCAAACCCCTCAAGTTATTTCTCTTCCTAGTTTGTATTCTGTCGTGTACACGAGGAATTTTTAACGAGACCAAAGGAGTTGTAACACCCAAAAATGGCCTATTTAAAATTTTTAGCAATTAAATTAATTGTTTAATGTTATTTACTATCTTGTTCGTAATTAATATAGGCTAAATAAAAAATTTCTGAAAATTAAAATCAAATATAAGTTGTAGAAACATTTACTGTTGCATTCATGCCGCTGCATTTATTTCTGTATTGCTTGTGGTTCAAACAAGAATTTAAATTTATTTAAATTCAAATTTGAATCACTTTGTTTGGAGCTCTAGAAAAGTTGTTAGGCCCATAGTTTGTTTTTGCTCCCTGAACTCATTTCCCGGTTCGTTTTCCCCCCCCCCCCCCCTCTTCTCTTCCTCTGGTCTGGCCCAACACCCGCTGCTGGCCCAGCGCCCCCTCTCCCCTCCCCTTCGGCCCAGTCCGCCAACCCTGCTCGTGACCCAAACTCCTCCAGCAGCTCAAGTCCGTTTCTGCTCCTCCAACTTCCGGCCCGCCCCACTTTCGCCCCTCCAACTCTTTCCCCGGCTCGCTTCCGCTCCCTTCGCTCTTCTCCAGCGCCCGCCCAGCCATTGCCATTCGGCCCCCACCTGTCAGAGCCATCTTCTTCCTCCCTCCCTTCTTCTTCCCCCGCGCCGAGCTAGCAGCGCCGCGGCCCAGCTCGCCTCGGTCCGCTCCAGCCAGCCCTCCCGCGCGCCAGGAAGCTTCCTAGCGCCTTCCCCGAAGTTTCCTCGCCCCTTTCCCTTCCTTTCCCGCTCGCTCCCAGTATGGTAACCACACCGCTCGGTAATGGAAGGTGATTCCCGCCGCCGCCGGACCTTCCATCCACGGCGACCCCCACCTCAGTTCCCTAGGCCCTCCGAGCCCCTATAAAAGCCTTCCCCCGCACCAATGAGCCTCACCAACCAGCGCTCGAGCCTTTCCAGCACCGCAGCCTCTCCTTCCTCGCGCAGCGCCGCCGCCGAGCGTCGGACTCCGACGAGCACCCTCGTCGGGACCCCGTCGCTTCAATCCAGCACATCCAGGAGCTTCGCCTTGAGGTACTGATGCTCTCCCACCCTTCAATTTGCGCATCCTAGCGTCGTAGCTCGATTCCCCTCGGTCGCCGTCGATGACCGTCCGCCGGTCACCGTCGTCCGCCTTCCCCTCTGCACTATGCTCAACTAGAACCCCACAGAAGCATTTTCCACCTTTCCCTGAAGCTCCAGAGCCAAAAAACCCGACCCCGAAACCACCCAAAACCCACTCCCCGCGGTACACCGGAGTTCTACTCCGCCGCGCGCCGTCGTCCGAACCCCTCGTCGACCAACGCTTGACTAGAACCCCCTAGGTCGACTCGCCATGTCTCCCTGAATCTGTAGGACCAGACCTCGTCGAAAACAGAGCCTCCTAGCGCGAGAAACCCTAACTCCGGCGAACTCCCGTCGCCGGCCGAGCGGCGCCGCCGCGCAGTCGTCGTCCCCGGCGAGCCTCTCGCCGTGAGCCGTCCGATCCGAGATCGACCGTCCAGATTAGAACAACCGATACCCCTTCGCGTTTTAAATCCAGGACGTCCAGATCAGATCCAACGGCCCGGATTCAGTTCCTGCCCAAGCCTTGGTGGTTTTGCAAAAGAGACCCCAAGTTTTCGCAAAATAAACCCGCCGTCCAGCCCTTTTCAAAAATAATTACCGATATGCCCCTAGTTTACTCTTTAGCCCCTGATCTCTCCTGTTTTTACACCCCGAGGTCCAGCCTTGCCTTTTTGCATATAAATCCTCCTGTTCTATTACAAAATTACATTTAGGTCCCTGAGTTTTTCACAAATAAGCCCCTGGAACTTAGAAATGCCATAACTTTCTCGTTCTAGCTCCGATTAGTGTGATTCTTGCGCTCACGTGTTCGTAGCAAAACGTAGAATACTCCTAGCTCCTGTTTTTCTACTGTTTTCACTATTGGTGTACTGTTTCTAATAGAATACTCTTGTTTGCATGTATTGGCTTGTGTGGATGCTTGTGTGGTGATTCGTGTCCAGTCGGTGAGCCGTTGCCGTTGGAGTTTGAGTACGAGGACCTTCAGGAGCCGGACTCGCAGCAGCAGCAGCACTTTGAGGAAGGCAAGTTATAGCACGGACAATCCTTGCTACCTACTCACCTGTATTAAATTATTTCATACATGCATGTGTCTAATTTGATGTACCTATTAAGGTTGTACATAGTCTTGTTTATCCTATCCTTGTTTACCTTGGGTTTATTGCATATGGGTAGAACTTTGCTAGGCGTAGCTACTGTCACCTTTATTTAAGTGTTAAACTTGTATTAATGGTCCACTTCAACTTTAACGTTAAAACTTGCTTTTTAGCAACATGGATTAGGGAGCTAGAGCATGTGCTGTGTGCTTTGCTCTAGTGTCTCCCTCTAAGGACCGGTTCTTAAAGCGGCAACCCAGGAGCCTGTCGCCACCGCTGGAACTATAATGGCTCTGGTCTTGGACGAGTAGCTTGTACGGCTCTAGCTTGATAGTGGTTACCGAGGGGCCAACGGCGTTGTGGGAGGCAAGGCACGGGGTGATTTCCCGATTCCACCGAGGACGGTAGCCCCGTCGGCTAGGTCTCGTTAGACCCAGTCTCGTGTTGGGAGTCTCAGCGATTGAGAACTCCGCGCGTTGTGCAATGTTGGGGTGGATACCCGCGCTCTGGACGCCATCGACCCCCTTACGGTGGACTCCGTAGGCGTACGTCGATCTCGGTGCCTAAGGACTCACCACCTTGTAGTACCCCAGCGGCTACTGTCTTGTTAGAGTGTCTTGTGAAAAGCCTCATAGCGTCCCTATGCAGTCACACCTCGTAAGTGTCGATGTGCGTGGTTGGGTGCAAATTTCCTTTGAACTTTTACGCGACTGGTGGGAAAAGGGCGAAACCTCTGCAGAGTGTAAATCTATCATGATAGCCTTTCTCAGGGTCATGAGCGGCCTAGATCCTTTCTGATTAGAAGATGATGTTTATTTATGCTTAATGCCACTTATACCTTATTAATTGGGTTTCAACCGGGTTTCATTCACTTGTAGTAACTTGGATAATGTTAAAACGAACCAACTAAAAGTGCTAATGCAGTTAAGCCGTGTCTAGCCTTTTTGAGCTTTCATAACCCGTGCTATACTCGCTAAGTAAATGTTTTACTTACACTTGCTATTTATTCAACAAAATCCCGGATGGGTAACAGATTGAGATGTGCATGAGTCTGTTGCTGAGTTTCCAGAAGATCTACCATACTACTGAGTTGTGTTCTCCCAGTCAGAGTCCCTGTGGGATGCGGCTATGCTTAGAGAGAGTTTATTTAGTCTTCCGCTATCCATGTATTTTATTTATGCAGCACTCTGATGTAAACACTACTTTATGATGAATAAATGAAGCATTTGATCTCTGTTTTACCATATTTGTTTGCTATATGTGTATGTGGACTTTCTGGGCACACATATGGCCACATTCGGATTTTTGTGAAAATCCGGGTGTGACAGGAGTAATCCTTATAGAACAAGGAGTAATATTTATTATATATTTCATGCCATGTAAAATTACTCCCTACTGGCTAATTCAATTGAAATTACTACTGAAATTTATAAAACAAATACTCCTCTACTCAATTGAAAATACTCCCGATTACTCCCCATAGACCAAGTAACCGATGTAAAATTTCCCGTTCCTTTCCAAACGCATAAAAAATAAATCATTTTCTTTCGAAATGCATAAAAAATAAATCATTCTAAAATTACTGCTTGCTTCCATGTCTAATTATTCCTTTCTTATGGCTTTATCAAAATAAAACTGAGATAGATTAGTCCATGCCTAACTACTTGTTTCTATAAATAATTACTCTACATGGACAACAAAATGAACAGAAAATCACTCCTGCATGATGACCATTGCCGAGAGTAGACGGGTTGTTGCGGAATCAACGAAGAATTAATGATGAATCAATCAGTGCTGCATTAAAATGAGTGCCATAAATACCTTGCATCTAACTTTTACTGCCGCTCCATAAAGCCACACCATACCCAGTACAAAAAACCGGACCGGAACCCCGGTTCGACCGGAAAAACCGGGAACCGGCAGCCTCATCGGTTCGGTTCGAACAAAAGATCGGCCTAAAGAAAAAACCGGCGCCAACAGCTGCTCCCATGCGTTACTGGGCTACAATCCTGCCCAAATAGCTTGGCCGAAGGCCCAAAGGGGAAAATAGAAGGTAAATATGCAGCAAAAGTGGGGGGAGTGGGATTCGAACCGTGGACAGCGGGTTGAAACTCGACTCTACTAACCATCCCTCTCCTGATTCGCTTGTAAACAATAGGAATAGTTATGATATATGACCATTACTGAACCGCGGTCGGACCGGTGGACCACTGGTCGAACCGTTGAATCAGTGAACCGACAGCCCGACCGGTTCGACTCCCGGTTCGGTTTTTCGTACTTTGACACCATACATTTACGTTCAGGGAATCAAGGAGGTCGCCGGAGCTCGGGGCAAGCGCCGTCGCGACGCGTTGAATAATATTTTTCACGCAACGTGCTAAATATCCCGATCCTATATATATACACACACTTTCTTCTTTTGCGAAAGATACACGCAGATGCTCACCATGCATTGACACCCACCCCTCAACTCTATCCTTATGAACACTGGCTCATTCGATCTAGAGATTCACGGAGTTACCACGGACGTCTCGCTACCGACGGTGATTTCGTTTACCACTAAAACAATAGCACCTCTTAATTTCTAGAAAAAATCTAAAAAAAATACAGCACACATGCTGAATCGACAACTTAAACCCGGATGAACATAAAAACCTTACAACTGATCTAGTTCGCATGAGGATATTTTTCAGAAAAAATTCCATACATGACTCCTGTACAGCACTATCCGTGCAGGACTACCCTTGATTCACGTTGCGTCGACGGTCCATGTATCCAATAGCAGACGGGAGGCGGCTCCTCCTCCTGTTTCCGTGCAATCCACGCGGCTCCAGACGAGGCCATGCACTCAGCTCGGCTCCCTCATATCTCTTCGTCTAGATTCAAGTATTCATCTTCTCCACACAAACCCGCGGCGCGACTCCTATGGTGGCGACGCCACCGCCGCCATGCCGGGAGGCATCCAGGAGGAAGAGACAATGGCCAAATCCAGTGGACCATCAAAGCTGAAGTTAACTTCAGCGTCCAACACGGCAGCTAGTTCTTCCATTGCATCAAACTCCATTATCTCAGCAGCCTGGCAATTTTATAGTAGCTTCTAGAAGAGCTACATTTAACATCCAACCACCACCGTTTAACACGACATAAGGGTCTCTTTTCTCTTCTTCTTGTGGTGTGGAGCTTCGGTCGCTGGGTCTTTAAGAGTTCTCTCCTGTCTGTTTGTTTTTTCTATTCTCGAGGTCGTGTCTTTGTAATTCTCTTCTTCTTAATGAAAAACGTGCTCCGAACGTTCTCAAAAAAACATTTACTTTAACTCCACGATCTGTTCCTCCTTGCCTCTACTAAAAGAGAAACCATATTCAGTAAACGCTCTAACTTGAGGACTACTACGAGTCTAGGACGGCTGTGATGGTAGATTGATCTGGGCCTGGTTTTGACCGAATGATATGTACAAGAACATATACCGTGAATAGTACTGTAGAAATGGCAGTGAATTTACACGACTACTTGTAAGCAAGCCTGATATCTGACTTGTGTTCTACCTGCAATTGTGCCAGCAACTGCCCTTTCTCCATCCCTACAGAATCAGACGGTTACTTTAGCGAAAGGACAGTATTTTCTTTCAGTCAGTCCCGAATGCTCCCATCCCCTCAATCATGCTTGCGACGGGTGTGAAGGCCATGCCAGATTCTGGTGGCGGCGGCAGTGGCTTGCAAAAGGAGGTGAGGATAGGGAAGCGAGGAGAGGGACGCGGCTCAGTGGCGGAAATTTTCTATTTAGCTGATGATTCTCTCCGTCCGATCCCACGAAGTCTGACGCGTCACAAATCAGAGACCGTCCTGCACGGAGGGCGTGCAGGAGTCCTGCATGGAATTTTTTCCTATTTTTCAGCCAAGATTTCTAGAGAAAAATAATTTTTGAATCAAGAATTTGTAATAATTTATCTTTAATATTTATTGGTAGACCAACGGATTTCAATGTATATGCGCACCACAAACATATTCTAGTTTAATTCGTCGGTTACATATACATCACCAAGACATAAAAAATGAATCCATTTCATATATGCGGGCGCCACAGGCCAAACCGGCACTTCCATGTTTCGCTGCACACCGACATCCAGATGTTGATGCTCAGTGCAGCGTGCCCCCGTGCAGGAGCTCCCTCGTCTTGAAGCTGCCATCATCCCTGCGGGGGCTGTGGTCGTTGACCGTGGTGAATCATGGTCACCACGGAAGCAACCATATGCCGCTGAGTGCCCTCGTCGGGAAGCAGGCGCCCGCTGGAAGTGGCGAAGTCGTAGCGCAGGGCGCACGTGGCGGCGTCGCGGTAGTTGTCGGTGAAGCAGAGCGCGCAGGCGCCGATGAGGCAGCCCGTGAGCGCGCGGTGGGCGGCTGTGCAGGCGCCGTCGGAGGTCAAGGACGGACTGACTGACCGTGGGAGGCTTTGGGATTTATTGAGATCGTTGAGATTGTTTGAAAAACTTTGTGCACGCATGTTGATGTGGAGCTGGCGCATGAAGCACGGCAACATGAGCATCTGGAGATCGAAGTACAATAAGCTTTCCTGACGCCTCTCGTTCCAAAATACTTAGATTTCGCATGGAGTTGAGATGTTGAGTGCTTAATGTGGTTTGTGAAAGATTTGATGTAATCGTGACTGCCTTACACGGCGCATCACGAGCTCCATGTTAATATATAGGGAGTAGAAAAGACTCCAGGTATTACAAGGAAAGAGTGTTACAATACGATTCAGTTGTGTAGATATACATTGGAGATAAACTAAAGTTCTATTTTATCTATAACTGAATCGTATACGTAACCAACTCAATGTTTGTTCACACGAGATATTCTAACACCCTCTCTCAATCTAAAGTGTCAACTCGTTTGAGATTTAGATTGTACACAAAATCTTCTAACTTCCGAACAGGAAGGGCTTTAGTGAAGCCATCTGCCAGTTGATCTCCTGAAGGTATGAACCGGACCTGAAGCTGCTTGTTCATGACTCTTTCACGCACAAAATGAAAATCTATCTCAATGTGTTTTGCTCGAGCATGAAAAACAGGATTTGCTGATAAATATGTAGCTCCAAAGTTATCACACCACAAAGAAGGAGATTGCTCCAAATTAATCCCTAGTTCAGCTAACAGTGATTCCAGCCAAATCATCTCAGCAGTAGCATTCGCCATAGACTTGGATTCAGCTTCAGTACTTGATCTTGACACCGTAGCCTATTTTCTAGCACTCCAAGAGACAAGGTTTGGTCCAAAAAATATTGCAAACCCACCAGTAGATCTCCTATCATCAACACTTCCAGCCCAATCAGCATCAGAATAGGCACTAATACAATATGACCTAGACTTCTGAATATATAAACCAAGATCAATGGTGTATTTAATATATCTCATAATCCTTTTAGCAGCTGTCCAGTGTAACATAGTCGGAGCATGCAGAAATTGACAAACCTTGTTAACCGAATATGCTAGATCAGGACGAGTAAGCGTCAAATGCTGAAGTGCACCAACTATACTTCTGTATTTCATACTGTCTTTAGGACTTAAAAGTTCCCCTTCATGACACGAAAGCTTCTCCGAAGTTGAGAGAGGTGTAGTAGATGGTTTACAATTTCCCATACCAACACGAGTCAAAATATCTTGTGCATATTTTCCTTGTGACAAAACTATACCCTCTTTACTTTTCTTCACTTCGATACCCAAGAAATAATGCAACTCACCAAGATCTTTTAATGCAACTCACCAAGATCTTTAAGCAATGCAGATACTGCCTCTGTAGACGAACTGGTAACAATAATATCATCTACATAAATCAACACATAAATTGTCACTTGCTCTTTCTGATAAATAAAGAGTGAAGTATCTGACTTTGAAGCTTTGAAACCAAGCTTAACCAATTTGGAACTCGGTTTTGAATACCACGCTCTAGGCGCCTGCTTTAAACCATAAATAGCTTTATCCAATTTGCAAACAAAACTTGGTATATTAGAATCCTCAAAACCTGGTGGTTGCCTCATGTAAACCTCCTCTTCCAGAACACCATGCAAAAACGCGTTCTGTATATCAAGTTGTCGTAAACACCATCCTTTGGAGACAGCAACACACAGAACAAGTCTGATGGTAGAAATTTTCACAACCGGACTGAAGGTATCCTCATAATCAATCCCATAGCACTGTTTAAAACCTTTAGCCACCAATCTCGCCTAATATCTGTCTATGCTTCCTTTTAAGCTTATACACCCATTTGCAGTCAATCGCATTCTTTCCAGATGTTTTTGGGACCAGATGCCATGTTTTGTTCTGAATCAGGGCATTGTACTCATCATGCATTGCTTGATTCCACTTTGGATCACTAATCGCCTCATGGACTGATTCTGGTTCCCCTGTAGAACTGAAAAAACCATATCGAATCATACCATCATATAGAACTGGTTCTCCTGGACCGCTCTGTAATCTTGTTTGCCGTTGCTGAGGAGGTTCTTGTGCCGGCGGCGACAGAGCTTCAGGTGGCACCGGTATAGAAGATCCAGGAGAACCAGTCGGAACAGGTGGCGGCGTCGAACTGGCGTGGTGCAGATTGCGTGAGGGAGATTTGGGCGCAAGTGCCGAAGACGACCCTGCCCCCCCCCCCACGCGCTAGACTGTGATTTGCGCCAGGCGGCGACGATGGAGCCAACAGAGATCCTATCTTCAGATCAGCGCCTGCAGCTATAGACGGATCAACACCTGCAGTTGTAGACAGCATCGGATCCGAGGTGGATTGCATGCCAGGATTATTTGTGGCTGCTGGATCCATAGTTCCTGCAGTAACACCAGGATAAAAGGAAAAAACACCATTGCCAGGAAGCAAATCTTCCGCCGAAAATTCTTGAGCACCAGAATCAGCAACAGGATGATCAGAATTAGCAGCAAAATCATTAGTAGGATTAGTAATATGTGAGTTAGTACAACTAACACCCCCTAAATTTCGAAGATGATCAGATAAAAGAATAATTTCTTGCTGAATTTGAGCCCCGGCATTGGGATGAAGCTGAGCAAAAGGAAACATATTCTCATCAAAGACCACATTGCGTGATATATACATATGCCCCGTGGAAATATCCAGGCACTTAAAGCCTTTGTGCATAGAACTATACCCCAAGAATACGCAACGTGTGGAACGAAAAGAAAACTTTCTTGAATTATAAGGTCTGAGATTTGGCCAACAGGCACACCCAAAAATTCTTAGAGAGGTATAATTGGGTGTCTCTTTCAAAAGACGTTCTATGGGGGTAGCATAATCAATAACTTTACTGGGAAGAAGATTGATGAGATATGTGGCGGTAAGAAAGGCTTGATCCCAATACTTGAGAGGCATGGAGGCATTTGCAAGGAGTGCTAGACCAACTTCCACTATATGTCTATGTTTTCTCTCTGCATCACCATTCTGTTGGTGGGCATGAGGGAAAGAAACACGATGAGAAATACCAATGCGTTGGAAAAAGGAATTTAACTTCTCATATTCCCCTCCCCAATCAGATTGCATGGCAATAATTTTCTTGTTAAATTTTCTTTCAACCAAGCTTTGAAAATCACAAAATACTTGGAAGACATCAAACTTTCTTTTTAGAAGATAAATCCAAGTGTACTTGCTGAAATCATCAATGAAGCTAACATAATAGGTGTGACGTCCTGCTGAAACAGGAGCTGGTCCCCAAACATCAGAAAATATTAAATCAAGAGGAGCACTAGAAATTTTATTTGATTTTGGATAGGGAAGTTGATGGCTCTTGGCCATCTGACACGAATCACACATTGTTTCAACACTTGGAGAAACATCAAAAGACAATTTATTTGAACTAAGGACCTTTTCCACAATAGGAAGGGCAGGATGCCCTAACCTACTGTGCCATCTTGACATAGATGGTTTATTCACGCCATAAGCTTGTTTACTTGAACTCCCTCTTGACACTGACTGCACGATGGGATAGAGACCTCCTTGGGATCTACCGTGGTGAAGAATTTTCTTCGTGTCCTGGTCCTTAACGAGAAAGAAAGTTGGATGGAATTCAAGGAAAGCATTATTATCACGGGCAAGCTTATGAACCGAAACAAGATTTTTATGGGAACTAGGAACATGGAAGATATTATTCAGATGCAAATCTCTACTAGGGGTATGTAAAGTTGTATGACCAATATTACTAATCTTCATACCTGATCCACTTGCTGTGTGAACTTGATCACGTCCCGTGTACTTGTCACGAACCGTAAGCTTCTCTAGTTCACTGGTCACATGATCTGTAGAACCACTATCTGCATACCAGTTGGTGTCATAGCCATAGCCAGTTGTAGCAGCTCCTGCAGTCTTGCCTTGTTGCTGGTCATCATCATCATAGCGATACCAGCATCTTGGCGCCTCATGTCCAGTCTTCTTGCAGATCTGACACTGAGGCTTGTTGCTTTGTCCTCCTTGCTTGGATGCACTTCCACCATTATTTCTGCCCGGGTATTGGCCTCCACGTCCTTGACGTCCTCGACCACCACCACGCTGATTCCTGCGACCACAGTTTCCACCGCGACCACGCCCAACAGCATTGGCCAGCTTCTTGGAACATCTCCAGGCACAGATCATACTCCAACATTTTAGAGTACATGTTTTGAATAGAGATTGGATCTGAACGACCAAGTATGGAAGACACAAAAGGGTGATAATCAAAATCAAGACCATTCAGAATGTGAGCGAGCACCTCATCATCTCCGACGATCTTTCCTGCATTGGCCAGTTCATCCTTGATGTTTTGCATCTTGTTGAAGTAGGCCGCGGTAGTCATGCTTCCCTTCTTCAAGGTAGCAAGCTTCATACGTAGATTTGTCACCCGTGCTCTTGATTGAGACGCAAACATGGTCTCAATCGCTCCCCACGCCTCTGCAGATGAGGTCGCGGTGGCTACCTGTGCTAGCACCTCTTTGGTGAGGGAATTCGACATGTAGCTAAGGAGATGCTGATCCTTGCTAACCCATGAGTCATACTCAGGGTTAGGGATCATCTCTTTGTTGCCACCCTTCTCCACCTCGACGGTCTTGGCTGGTTCAGGAACCTTTCCTTCAAGGAATCCGACGAGCTGCACACCACGAACGGCGGGAAGGAACTGAGCTTTCCATAGGACAAAGTTGTCCCGTGTAAGCTTCTCTTGAACCTTCGGCCCGAGCTGCGACCACGACGAGGAGGAGGACGATGACGCCATGGGTGAATTTTGTAGATGTATCTAGGAAGAGGCTGCTCTGATTACCATGAAAGATTTGGTGTAATCGTGACTGCCTTACTCGGCGCATCACGAGCTCCATGTTAATATATAGGGAGTAGAAAAGACTCCAGGTATTACAAGGAAAGAGTGCTACAATACGATTTAGTTATGTAGATATACATTGGAGATAAACTAAAGTTCTATTCTATCTATAACTGAATCGTATACGTAACCAACTCAATGTTTGTTCACACGAGATATTCTAACAGTTTGGTCATCCATCCAAAATAGGTAAGGTTTATATGCAAGATGACTACAGAGAATGAGGTGAACCCATGGTACCTAGTGCTTCTGTGTATGGTCATATATGAGTCCTCGATCTGTAACTAATGTAAAAGTTGATACATGTAGTGTGGCACATGTTGTATTGATGCGCAATGACACGGTGTACTTTCAACTGGTAAATAAATTTTACTAGAGACCCAGCAAATAAAGTAAGAGTATTTTTTCAGCCAAAATTTCTATAAAAACAACTTTTAAAACAAGAACCAGCAACGATCTTCTATTTATTAATAGATGAATGAATTTCAAAGCATATGCACACCACAAACACATTCTAATTTAATTTCTTTGGTTTCAGATGCACGAAAACATGAAAAATGCATGAATCAATCTCATATGTCGCGGCACCACAGGTCGAACCAACACTTCTGGATTCCCCTGTGTTGACACGAGACCGCGCCAACGAAGTCGCCGCTGCCTTGAAGCGAAACCGGTCAGACCGCTTTATGAAACCGGTCAGACCGCTTTTGACGGGGCGACGGTAAAACCTAAAATCTCTAGCTCGGGAGGGACCCCGTCGGAGCTTGAGAGTCTAGGGTTGTTCTAGGGTCGGCAGGCCACCTAGAACGTCCTCAAACATCGTCGAGACGAGAGAAGAACAGCAGATACGAGGGTTGGAAGAGCTAGGGTTTGGAGATAAAAGTAATGCGAAACATAGAAAGATAAAAGTAAAGACAAAACGATAAAAGGTAGATTTGATAGATTCGATTGGATGATCCTCAATCGGCCTTTGGCCCTTTATATTTATAGGGTGGGATGGTCTTACCCCGTTGAGTCGATTACAATATGGTATAAAACTCAGAGTCCTAAACCTACTCAAATTCAGACCCAGACCGGTTTGGGAAACCGGTCTGACCGGTTTTCCCAGGTACAGAATCTTCCCGAAGTCATAACTCTCTCATCCGGAGTCCAAAATAGGCGTTCCACATATGCATCTTAATCGTCTCGACGAGAGCTACGCAATGGTGAAGTCCAATTTGCATTTTGACAATGTTTACAAAACCGGTCTGACCGGTTTGTGCATACCGGTCAGACCGGTTTGCACAGCCGTGCCAATTTTGGTCGTCAACATATACGCCCTGTTTTTTGGCGAAGCTTGCGTGCCAAAAAATAAGCTTCTGGACCAAAATTATCTAAGGACGATGATGAACAATACATCGGCCATATATAAGCTCTAAGGGCGATAAACATATTATCGGCCATACCTTGTTTTAACTCAAGTTGATGATGAAACAGCTTGTTTTGGCTTCCATACCTGCTTGATTGTTGCTGATCTTGCTGGTACCACCTTTGCAAGTTGCTCCACTGATTCTTGTTTGTTCATTGACTGCTTCTGACATGGCTTCACACCTTTGACTTTATTCTGAAGCTTCTTTTGTTTCTGAGCAGCCCCTTTCTTTTTATACTTGGCCAAGAGCTCTTCAAAGCTCGGCCTCACTTTGTCTTTGATTTTCCCATGCTGACCGGTCAGACCGGTTCTATAACCGGTTAGACCGGTTTGTGTAGAACCGGCGTCTTTGCTCCTATCTTGCCCCCCGAGCGTTTGAGTCTTCAACTTGAACCGAGGGGTCTTTTCTGATGGCATCTTTGAACTCGTAGGCCTTTCCTCACCAACTATCACATTTTTCCCGTTAGCCTTTTCGGCTTGATGCGGCCGAATCAACACTTTCGGATTCACCAATTCAAGTGTGTGCACAGGAAAAGGGTTTTCATCAATCTGCATTACATTAATCAACAATCGTCCTTTATTTATGGCCGATTGTATTTGCCTACGGAAAACATTGCAATCATTGGTAGCATGAGAATAAGTATTATGGAACTTGCAATAAGCTCGCCGTTTCAACTCATCATTCGGCGGTATAGTATGAGAAAATTTCAGTTTCCCAGCCTTTGCAAGCTCATCAAAGATCCTATCACACTTAGATACATCAAAAGTAAATTTTACTTCTTCGTGCCGATTTTTATGAGTCGGCTTGAGAGAAGAACAAGTGCTAGGCTCATCTTTAGATGACCATACAAATTCAGCAGCATAAACCACTTTACCCTCATCGTCTGAATAATCATAATTGACGGTATGCACACCAAAACAATCGGGTTTAGGTTTAGAATCCTTACTTCGGCTTTCTTGAGCCAAAGCTCTTTGCAACACTTGATTAATGGTTAGAAACTCATAGCCCTCTAATCTTTCTTTAATATGAGATCTCAAACCATTAAGACATAATTCAGCAAGATCCTTTTCAGAAATAACCAAACTATAACATCGGTTTTTTGTATCTCTAAATCTTCTAATATATTCAGAAACAGGCTCATCACTCTTTTGCCTAACCGATGTTAAGTGAGAAAGTCTCAATTCATTATCACTATTGTAAAAGTGTTCATGAAATTTTTTCTCTAATTGAGACCATGTATGAATGGAATTAGGGGATAATGTTGAAAACCATGAAAAAGCAGTACCAGATAATGACAAAGGGAACATTCGGATTTTTAAATGATCAAGATTACCATGAATACCCATTTGTGCATTAAATTGGCTAACATGCTCCCATGTAGTTCTACTATCCTCCCCAGTGAATTTAACAAATTCGGGTACCTTGAAATTGTGAGGATATGGTATAGTATCAAAACTCTCAGGATATGGTTTTTGACACACTAGAGTCTTATCTTTAAGCTCTATACCGAAAGTTTCTTTAAACATAATAGCCAAATCCCTTTTATATTTTTTCAAGCATTTGATCATGATAAGGATCATTTGGCCTTTGCACACTAGAAGTAATATTATTCGGCGTATGATGTGGTACCTGGTTCGGCTGTACATACGGTACTTGTTGCGAATAAACATTGTTTGGCACTGCACCGTATGAATAACCTGAACTCTGGGGAGGTATAGGATAATATATAGTTGCATATGGAGGAACAAAATTACCAGCAAATCCATTTGTTCGGCTAGGATCAGCCTGAACAGGAGGTACACTAGTAATTGGTTCAGGAGATGATTGATAAGCAACTAAAGTACCAAAACCGGTCTGACCGGTTGGAACCGGTCTACCAGAACCGGTTTGACCGGTTTGTACAACCGGTCTGACCGCATTGTTCAGACTGCGTTGTTCTGGAGTCGTTTGACCTTAAAAATAGTTCATCGGCATGCCAAATTGAGGTGTGTGTGTTGCCGATGATCCAGGAGGAATGACATTATTTTGTGAAGTACTAGCAACATCAAACTTAGGAGCATTACTATCATTGACCAAAGGTTGCTTGCCTAACGAATTATCAATCATGTTTTGGACAGTAGCAATCATTTGTTGTTGGCCATTGACTAATAATTGATTAATTCGCTCCAAAGTAACAGATGGTGTTGTAGTACTCACAGTGTCTTTTTCTTCATCATGCTCGTCTTCGCTCGAAACGAAGACCATCTCCTTGTCCTTGGAGATGCCGCCCTTCCGATTCTTGGAGAAGTGAGATAAAAACCACTAAGTGGCTTTTTCATCTGCTGCTGCTTTGCATCGGGCTTCCTTCTCCTCACGGTCATTCATGAAGGCCTCATAAGCTTGACGATCCTCGGCCGATAATTCATCAACAATCGGCCTAGCAATGTTAGCAGGATCAACGTCACTAGGTTTTGGTAGACTAACCATAGTAACAGATCTCTTTGCTTTCTTCCCCAGCGGAGTCGCCAAAATATGTTGACACGAGACCGCGCCAACGAAGTCGCCGCTGCCTTGAAGCGAAACCGGTCAGACCGCTTTATGAAACCGGTCAGACCGCTTTTGACGGGGCGACGGTAAAACCTAAAATCTCTAGCTCGGGAGGGACCCCGTCGGAGCTTGAGAGTCTAGGGTTGTTCTAGGGTCGGCAGGCCACCTAGAACGTCCTCAAACATCGTCGAGACGAGAGAAGAACAGCAGATACGAGGGTTGGAAGAGCTAGGGTTTGGAGATAAAAGTAATGCGAAACATAGAAAGATAAAAGTAAAGACAAAACGATAAAAGGTAGATTTGATAGATTCGATTGGATGATCCTCAATCGGCCTTTGGCCCTTTATATTTATAGGGTGGGATGGTCTTACCCCGTTGAGTCGATTACAATATGGTATAAAACTCAGAGTCCTAAACCTACTCAAATTCAGACCCAGACCGGTTTTTCCCAGGTACAGAATCTTCCCGAAGTCATAACTCTCTCATCCGGAGTCCAAAATAGGCGTTCCACATATGCATCTTGATTGTCTCGACGAGAGCTACGCAATGATGAAGTCCAATTTGCATTTTGACAATGTTTACAAAACCGGTCTGACCAGTTTGTGCATACCGGTCAGACCGGTTTGCACAGCCGTGCCAATTTTGGTCGTCAACACCCTGCACACCGATGTCTGGGTGATTTACCGGCACTAATCGGGCAGTAACGTGATGGATGCCATGCCACAAACTAGTAGCGCGCCAACTGCACGCGACAACGCATCAGCAAGCGAATTAGGATTTACTCCGACTGTAGGAGACTACTGTATTCTTCATCTCCGCCATTGATCACGACGATCCCACGGGGAAGCCGATCCCCCGGCGCGTGGACGGGAACATGGCGAAGAGGAAGCTCCCCGCGGCGCCGGCCGCCACGGGCACGGCCGCCAGCACCTGCCTCGTCGCGGCGGACTCGACGGGGTAGAAGCACGCCACCACGTTGCGGTCCACCATGGCCACGGCAAGGAACACCGTGAACGAGAGCAGCCCGTGCATGACATCAAGCGCGGTGAGCCGGAACCTCTCGTCTCGCGGCGGCGGCGCGACGCCGCCGCCCTCGACGGGGAGCAGGCGGCCGCTGGGCGTGACGAAGCCGTAGCGCAGTGCGCCCGTGGCGGCGTCGCGGTAGCTGTCGGTGAAGCAGAGCGCAAAGCAGCAGAGCGCGCAGGCGCCGACGAGGCAGCCCGTGAGCGCGCGGTTGGCGGCGGTGCAGGCACCGTCGGCGGTGAAGGACGGCGAGAGCACCTCGAAGGCGAGCACGGCGCCCGTGGGGAGGTGCTTGGCGAGGTCGGCCGTGCTGCTCAGCGCCTTGCCGACGACGGTCGGCGGCGGCGCCGCCGTCTGCGCGCCGCTGCCGCTGGCCGCCAGAAGCGGCGCCTCTGCATCGCCGGCGGACGGTCGCGATGCCGTTGCCATGCCTGACTGTCTTTGGCTGGTACTGTGTCGATGCAGAAATCATGTGGGTGCAAGTCGTTTTTAGGCATGAGTAATGGATTTATGCCTGTATTGACGCAGAAGCAAGGAACATTTTTGTGATGTGATGTAGCGTGCGATTTGGGACACTAATGAGCCGCTCGCTAACGCAAAGAAGCCCTAACTTCTTAGCTTTTACACAGCCATGGATGGCCAGCTCAGTGGCATGCATGGCATCATCCAGGGGAGACCCACTAGACCAGCAACCAGGATCCAGCAGTCGCGACTCCACTGCTTTACTCTCGATCTATGCAAAGAAACTCTGAAAGTGTGAAGCATATGACTGTTGACTGGGGTCCCAAGATCCTTGATCATAGGCGCATTTGGTCACTGAAAACACACCAATCACTACCAGTCTGCTTACCCCTCTCCACAGAGATGATGCGGAATTGTGGATACAAAAACCTTAGGCTACAGTAGGCCAGGAATCATATGATGGAAGCACACGGACCGGATCATTTCCACGGGTTTCAACTTGGAGCGGTGAAGGAAGAGCTTGGACGTTCGCGTGGCATTGATTCAGGATACCTCCCAGTCCTGCACTATAACAGCAGCTTCTAGACATGGCAAAAAAAATATCCCTGTACTGTTGCTTTCGAAAAAAAATACCACTGTTCTCTCATTTCACCATTCGATATATATTTTCTCCGTGAATTAACTATGATCGCACCTATTATATTACTAGCCCCTCCTTTTCTTTTGCCATGTATGTGCCTATGTGGGCATATATATATATGACTCCATACATTACTTACAATGGATCATGTTTGGTGCAGGAACCGCACGGGTCACGTTATGTAATAATATCACAGGATGCGCGCCATCAAAGCAAATAATGTGGCAGGTAAAGCCAATCCTAGGACTTTATGTGGGAAATCGCTGCCAGAGGCTATTAGCATCTTTGTAGGCTATGCTCTGTTGGTTCAGGGACATGACAATCTCGATGTTGGAATTTCACCGAGATATGAATTTTGTTTCCTAGTCAAATATTACATGTTTCCTGCTTTAAACTATATTTTATGTAATGTCAAATGTAGTGGTACCATTTTCACATTCCAATTCAAATATCATGCCTACTAAGACATCATGTAAATGTTGCTTGAGGATAGGCACATGGCAGTTCCATATATAGAAGATCAAGCAATCCCACATAAGAGAGGAGCCAGAGAAACTATATGAAACAAAGCGTGGCTTTTTTCGTGAACGTGCCTTAGCTCATATTTTAATAGGAAGAAAGCAGTTTACAAACAGTACTTGTTTCAGGCCAAACAGGAGTTGACCTACACAAGCGCACAAAGGACTAAAAATAGAGAAAAAACTGAAAAAGACCAACAAACAAACGGCCATCAGACCAACTAGCAAGAGCGACAACGACTCCAACACACACCAACCCAAAACCCTAGACACGACCGCATTCCTGAATCTGCAGAAAGATAAAACCTCGTCACGAGCGCTAAAGGACCCAGAGGTGGCAAAGCATCTACCCAGAAGCACGACACGACGGCAAAGCATCCGCCCGAACCAACGACCAAGCACAACAGGGGTGGCAAAGCATCCACCTGATACGGCCACGGCGGTAAAGCATCCGCTCGAACCAAAGGACCAAGCACAGCAGGGGTGGCAAAGCATCCACCCAAACGATACGACCACGGCGGCAAAGCATCTGCCAAAGCAACAGGGGGCGGCAAAGCATCCGCCAGATGACGATAATGACGACAACAGCCCAAACGAGGTGGATGATAGAAGCGACGGTGCAGGAGCAAAAACCTCCATGGGGACGACCGGCGGCCTCCGCCAGGTGCAAGGCTTAGAAAGCCCCACCAGGGACGGACACCAGTAGAAACTTCAAGACAACGCCTTAAGGGAGGAAGTGATGCCGAAGGCGCCGTCGTTTTCCGACCAAACGTGGTCGGGGCTTTCGTCCGGAAGTTCACCGGAGAGGAGGGGGAGCATGATGCCTTTAGCAAGGTAAATGACGCACTGAGGAGTCACCATCATTGGGCTTTCGCCATCCCCCAATCCAACCAAGAAGCATATCGCCACCGGTGGCCCAGATCCGGGGGCGGCCAGCTGCGCGTGTAACTCGGATGGCCGATGGCGGCCAACACCGGTGCGGGCCCACGGCGGCGGACGAGCCAATGGCGGAGGAGGTGGCCAAGCCTGTGGTGGCTCCGGCGAACAAACCGGCGGTGAAGGCCGGATCCGGCGCGGGAGAGGCCGCCGGTGGCAAGAGGTGGCCGGAGACGGCTGACCATGGGCGACCGGATCTAGGTTCGGAGGTGGAGCGGAAGGAGAAGGGGGCGGCCAAGAAAAGAAAAGAGGAGAGGGAGAGGGAGAGGCGGGGCCGCCACCGCCGTCACGAGCCGACGGCGGCGACCGACAGAGCTGGGAGAGGGCTGCCCCGACGGCGGCGGCGCATCGCCCCTCGTGTCGCCCAGGGGACGACGCGAGGGGGGGGATCGAAACAAAGCGTGGCTTTACACTGCCGATTGTTTATTAGTCTCCATCTGAAAGAAGCACTGTCGATTATTGTTTTGCATAGTCGTCAGCGGAGCCTGCTGTGCGCGCCGCTACCGTTTCTGCTGGCCGCCAGGAGCGGCGCCTCTGCGTCTCCAGCGGACGGTTGCGAACTTGCGATTCCATTGCCATGCATGCCTGTCTTTGGCTTTGTAAGGAATATCGATTGTTCCAGTGCAGTAGTGCATGAAGCATGTGGGTGCAAGTTATTTTTAGGCACGACAAGAGGAATGGATTTATGCTTGTATTGACGGGGAAGCAAGGAATATTATTTGTGATGCGAAGTGGCGGACGATTTGGGACACTAATGAACCTCTTATTAACGCAAAGAAGCACTGGTTAGCACTGTAGTTTGTTTTCTAAGCATTTACGCAGGCACACAGCCATGGGTGGCCATCTCAATATGGCATCATCCAGGATCCAGCCGGTGGCATCATCCAGGATCCAGGCGGCTGCCAGCCACGCCCACTGTGCCAAGACGTAATAAGTCTGTGGCATTCGACTACTGTCGCAATATCATGCCATCACATTTTCAGGGCCGTCGATGGCCAGGAGCGACAGGTGCTCGACCGTCCTGGACCCCTAAAACATAAAAACGTGATTAACATTTAATCGTATGGCAAGATGCTTGATGTGATACAAACGATATCTTCAAATGTCGTCTTTGAAACAAAAAGACCGGAACATCGCCCTGAGATGTATTTTGTCCTAGCATTTTTTCCCTGGTACGCAGCATTATCAAAAACATTCCCTGGTACGCAGCATTATCAAAAACATTCTTCCACGCAGATTTATCAAAAACATAGGGCATATGTTGGTGGTTAAAATTGGCACAAAGCTAGTCTGGCCCTTGTTTAGTTTCCAAATTTTGGAGCAAACTTTGGACTTTTGGGGTGCGTGCGCCACTGTAGCATTTCGTTTGTATGTGTAAAAAATTGTCCAAAAATTGATTAATTAGGCTCAAAATGTTCGTCTCGCAGAGTACAACAAAACTGTACAATTAGTTTTTGATTTCATCTACATTTAGTACTTCATGCATGCTATGATATTTTGATGCGATGGGAATCTTCTTTTTATATAGTGAACTTTAGGGTAGAATTTGGGATCTAAACGGCCCTGGTTGGGCTACTCCCTGCATTGCTCCGATGAGACAGGTCTGGCTCTGTAGCAGGTCTAGTGGATCAAGCAATCAGACCGGTTTACCAAATCGGTACATCGATTTGTGTCCAATCCTAGTAGAGTGAGGGAATACATACAGACCAGGTTTCTTTGCAGAGCAATGCAAGACCCCTCCACCCTATATATACTAGTGATTAGCGCGCGTTGCGCGCGTCTGCATTAAAACTAAAATAATTTTTATGCACAATATAGTGAAATAATGTCAAGACGGTTGTTAAGATTGATCACTCGATGTAGATACTACTAAAAAAAGCAATATGAGGTATTGCCATGCAACAATGTGAGGGCATGCTTTTTAAAGCAATATGAGGTATCGTCATGGCGGATACAATTTTCATGGGAGTAGTCAGGAATGTCACCATCTTGGCCGTACCAGTGAAATGCAGGCTATAGACATCAGAGGTAGAGTATCACAGACTGAGTTTGAAGAACTAACCATGACAAGATCCGGCACTGACAAAACAGGGACAACCCAATAACGTTGGTACGCAGAGGACTGTAGTAACATACAGAGCTGGAACCTGCATATAAAGCACATATTGTATATAAGCAATAAATTGGATCATATAAATTAACTTAAATTAACAATTCAAAAAATGCAAAGAAAAACTATCCCGGAATGGAATGGAATCAGGTAAAAATTTTAGGTACTCTCAAAGGATCCCAATAGCAATGTGTAGAAGTAAAACAGAATAAGGTTCATAACCAAACATCACAAAAATAGTAAAGTCACCAATCTTATGGCCACATAGAAGACCCTGGACTTTTTTCTTGCTCTTCATTTTAATTATCTTTATGGTAAATGAGAAAAAAATGAAAATTCGTTATGAATATCACTATTCTTTTAAGGTAAAACTTTATTCTCTTACAGTTCACTTCTTGATCAGTCAGCACAAAATTCAGAGAGAAATCTTAAGATATAGAACAAAATATACTTATAGGAAAATAACATAAGTGAGTAATTGTTGTGGACCACATTTGCATCTTTATGTCTTCTCACACATTGTATGTCAAATAGTTGGGTTAATTCCTGGTTAGCTAATTGCGGGTCCTAAAATCACAAAAACCCACTCCCTGCGACCTATATGTATGCTAGAGGTTTGAGAAAGCAAGATAAAACATTATCGGTTGTGGAAGTTTGTGTATTCAATCTCAAATAGAGAATCCATATCCTTCTGTGATTATCTTATGTTATAAAGATCAAATCATAAGAATGTTTGAGATGAAACATGTTTTGTTGTTAATCTTGTCTTGACATATGACTTACCTCGCAGCACTAAAGACAGCCAAGTAATCGAGAAGCAATCTTGGCCGATGGCAATATGGCCCAAAAAGAAATTATAGTACCCTAAACTATACAGCAATGATGGCATGGAGTGATTCACATGCATCAATCAGTTGGGACCCAAAAGAGAAGAAAAATCTTTTTTTTAACTACAGGACTTGTAGACCAAAAACTATAAGGAATGAAACCTATCAGGTTTACTTTTGTAGAGCATCGTGTACTATATTAAAAGGGTAATTTTCAAACAAACATGTGGAATCCTAGATGTACCTGGAACTCATGATACTTCCACATATCATATCATTAGGCATTCTGCTACAAATTTAAAGAAGTGGAACCCTGACACTGGAGAGCTTTGTCAGTTAGGCTAACAGTAAGGCAAATAAGCACTATCAAGCATCAATGCTGGATCTACCTACAACATTTCTGTAGTAATCATGAAGCAGGTGGACAAAAAAGAAATTGGAAGTAACCAAAAGGGAAATTTGGTAACCATTATTAGCATGAAACCTATCATGTTTATTTTTGTAAAGCTTCGTCTCCTATACTGAAATGATAATTTCAAACAAACATGTAGAATCCTAGATGTACCTGAAAATCATGATACTTCCGCATAGCATATCGATCAGGCATTCAGCTACAAATTTAAAGTGGAACCCTGTCATCGAAGAGGAACAGAGACTATATATGAAGAGTTTGCCTAATAATGCACTTCTAGAATGCTAATTTGTGAACCTTGCGGTTGCAAGAATTTTTATTTTTGGTGGTGCCATGAATCCAACAAGATACCAAAGAACGCTAACAGCCATGGGCAAAAGTGAGTGAGCTTCTTATCTTAACCAAATACTACGATTTGGCAATAGTAAGATCATCAATATTGTATCTATTTAAATCCATGTTCCTTTCGATTAGCTTTAGAAATTAATGGAACAAATAAAATATGATTGGAATACAACCTTCTTTTTAGCTAAATTCCAATTCTCTCTATACCTTCACTTCCTGGTCAGGTACTGCCCAGTTTCATTGAATACCAAAATTTCTAGAGAGGAAATTAAGCTCTCAAAAGGATATATATATATATATATATATATATACTTGCACAAAAATGCAGTCAACAGCATGATGCAAGGTACAATCATGTTTTAAGGGAATGGGAAACAACCTGAATAATATAAATTAACAGGTTTTTGAAACAACTATTTTGAAGATACGGTCTCAACATGGGGCATATCTAGCAAATTAGATAAACAGTGTGGATGACTTGCTGTACATTTAGCCACTGCCTACAAGCTGGCATTTCTTTGCTACTCGAGTATCACGAACTGTACAGTGGTATTACAATAAAATCCCATGGACAATTAAGGGATCTAGCAGGATCTAATTGCATCTTACAAAAATCTAATTTGGTACCACCTACTAAAATATGTTCCTAAACATGACCTCGTTGTCAAATCTGATTCTTTGATTTAAGGCAGATGTTCTAAACTTCGATCCTATGAAAGAAGAGAAGAAACAGACCACACAAAAGAAATCAATTAAAAAACAGAACTATCTTAGCTCATTCCTATTGAGATAACCAAATGCACTTGATTTGCTTTGCATGTTTTTCGTTGCAGCTTCCTATCCTGTGATAATAACAGGAATCGTGTGAAGAATAAAAGAAAAGGAACAGGGAACCTATCCTCATCTAGATCTATCGCTTCCTAGTTGGCAAAAAGATAGCAGGAGAGTAAACAGACTTACCTGCACATGCGCAGCCTCTTTCTAATGTTGCAGGTGATGGAGAAGCAGGAAGTCCTGAAAATGGAGAGCGGCACCACAGTGTGAGGTACCATGGATGCGAGAGACAAGAGGAGGGCTACAAACTGCAGAACTGAGGGAGGCGGAGGAGGTGTGATGCTGGGAGGCAGGGACGTCGCCGTGGCGCCCTCAGAGCTGGGGCGGCGGCACAAGAGCGGTACCATCTCCATCCTTGGCACGAGCTCTGGAATCATCTGCACACAAGAAAGCTGAACATGTGGAAGCAAAGAAAGCACACAAAAGAAAAGGACGAGCGCCGGCACCGGGAAGCGGAGGGGGAGACCGGCACGGGCGGGGGGTGCGCCGCCGGCCGGGGAGGCCGGACCCCCATCTGCCGCCGCCGTTGGAGAGATTAGGGAGAGGGAGAAAATGCGCCGGGGAGGCCCACGCCGCCCGCGCGCTCGCCACGCGCCACGCGTCATCTGCCGTCTGCGGCTGCCCACGCGGCGCCCAAGGCCAGCCACCACCGCTCGCGATCGTCCTCCGCCGCCCTTGCGCCCGAGGGCAGTTCGATGTGCAGCTGCCGCAGCTCCTTGAAGACGGAGCCGCCGCCGCCGCTAACGCCGCCCCGCCACCCCGCCGCCCGAAGGCCGCCCCACTGCGCCGCCGCCCTGCCCGGAGGCCGCCCCGCCGCGCCTCCAACATAGCTCCGCCGCCGCGCGAAGCCGATACGTGCCAGCGCAGGCTCGCCGACGGGGACTGTGACAGCCGATTGACAAGAATCGTGCCAACAAGTTTATCTCCAAAGAACTCCGGGATTAAGCCTGCATGACCGGAGCAATTTTAGGATGGGTAACCGACCGAGAAGTCGTTCCCGAATACGTATGAATGAGGACAAAGTACGCAGAAAAGATATGTGTTGGTCTGTGAGGACAGTCTTGAGGTCCTAGAGGGCTGCCAGGTGTAGGCGGGCCTGGCCTCGGGGAGGCGGGACTTACAGGGACGGCGAGGAGCAGTAGCGGAGCTAGGATTGAAATCTAGCTATGGCGAACCTATAGTAAAAATTTTGCTGCTTTGCTCTCCCATCCGCTGCCATCACTTATTCAAAGAGGAACTTGCCGGCGGCAGGCATGGCGGCCGCCATAGCTCGCCAGATAGCTGGCTCCGCCACTGGCGAGGAGGCCACGAAGGACATGGCGGCGGTGCGGTGCTTGTCTCTTCGACTCCATGCGGAGCAGAGGGGGCGCCGGTGGGAGAAGGGAGGAGGCGGGGAGGTGATGGGAAGGGGAAGGGGCCGCCCCCGCGGCCGCCCTAAACCGCCCGGCGCGCCGCTGGCCACTACCCCTGCGGCAGCCCGCCCCTACCGTCGCGCTGCTGGCCACCGCCCCTGTGTCCACCCGCCCCAGCCGTCGCGACGCCGCCGATGAGAGAAAGGGAGGGGAGGGGAGGGGGCGGTGCCGGGGGAAAGGGGAGGAAGCGAGCGCGAGGGAAGCCGGAGGATGGGGAGGGCGAGGGGAGGCGGGAGGCGGGGAGGGGGTGGGGGAGATTGGGGAGACGGACGCCGATGAAAGGGAGAAGACAACGGAATAAGCGCTTCGCAAGCCTTCCATCCTACGTGCGTGGCCGCGAAGGTAAAGCACCGCGGTGAAAGCGACGGCCGTCGGATTAAAATCGAAGGGGGTAAACTTTTTCTGCTGACGTAGACCGCCTGTGAGGCCGCTGGAGCCTCCCACTTTCATAAGGGTAGATATATGAAGGGGTCATGGCTGATTCAGCATTTATCCAATTGAGCTAATCCCGTCAACGGTTGATAGCCATGGAAGTGCCGGCGGCATTCTCCTCTAGCTTGCTCCACCCTCACATCAACCAACCGTCTCTTACCAAAAAAACACATAGCGTGCTTCGCCTCTTGAACAATTGCTGAGGCCAAATTGTTGTCTGTGTTTGTGAACAATGATTACACCTTCTGGAGAAGGCGAAGCAGGCTGCGGAGTCGGCACATCGGCTCATCGGCGCCGGCTTTGAGCCACAACTTAACGGGACTAGTAGGTGTAACACCGTTGGTATCATGCAATGATGGAACCCTGGGATGCTATAGAACAACACTGTAAACTGCCAAACAAGAATTTCGGCTGCATATACCTACAAACGAGCACAACATAACAAGCCTAGAACTTTAACATAGAGGAGAAATGATTATCTACCATCTCACAAACTTAGAAGCATGCATATTAGCTTTAGGAGATCTCGTGAAAGAGTATGACGTGCAACTAACCTACTCCCCTCCGTGATAGCTTCAAAGGACAACCTGGGGAGGGAGAAATAAGGGTGAGACTGAAAAAAAAAATCTGAACTACTTTAACAAGCTGTCTAAGCCATAATAGATTAATTAATCATTTATAATGTAACAATTATTAAAAGAACAGCTGCATGAATCCACTTCCTATGCCAAGAATTATAATATCACTGCAAGACAAGACAATATTAATTTGTACACCAATAAAGGGGAACAAATGTGAGATCCATGTAGAACAATAATTAACAACCCGCAATACCATATCTTATTAATCTCCATATAACAAGATAAAGGTCAAAGCATAGGTAATGAACATCTCAGGTAATGAAATGAAATAACATTGGCAATTCAATTGAAGTGTATATGAATGCAAGGGACATCACATATAATATGTCTATAATCACATAAGACATACCACAGTACACATCACCATGGAGAAGCACCACCTCCCATGTTAGTTTCATTGGAACTTCATCGCAATCGGCATCCACCCATCAAATCAGTAATGCATATGAGTGGAAAACAGCCCAAGATAATATATCAAAAAATCCAAAACCATTCAGAAATGCATATTGAGGCACATTCTAGCAAGGTATGAAGTCGTCGTTATGCCCAATAAATAATGATATATACACATAAATGCATATAAACTCCTAATTCCATACTTAACAAGGTATGAAGCCGCATCGTTATGCCCAATAAACAATGTTTGTATGCACATGAATGCATATGAACTCCTGCCTACATATAGGTTCGCCCCAATAGACATGGATGCATATAAAACGATGTTGTATGCACATGTCAGGTATGAAGCCGCATCATTATGTCTAATAAACGATGTTGTACCGGTCGCAACCATATAGGTTCGCGACATAACTCCAAATGCCATGTGATGCAATCCAATGCAGTGCAATGATCTGCGATGCCACAAGATAAATACCATCTCCAAAATAAATCCAAATGCTACTCCATGATGGAAAAAAGAAAAAGCCACGGCATTCAATATAGAGAGATACATATAGTGCTTATTCAACATTAGTGGTATCAACAACGATTGAATGATAGAATCGAATAAGTATCAACCATCAGCACAACATTTATCCACGCCATGTTATACCTAAACCACCCTTCACTTAATAGATCATATAGCCATTATCAATTCTAGATATAAAAATAGGCTCTTATATTCTAAACCTCTATCAAACATTTCATTTATCTATTTGCTAAAGTAAAAAGTAATGTACCCTCCACATAGATATATGAGCAACATCATTATTTATTATTTTCCAAGATTATGAACATCATGTATATTGCTTAGGCTATCACATATACGTGTGCTGAATTTTATGAGTGGTGGCAGTAAAAATAACATGTTAAAGTTGTAGCAACGCAACAGCTACGTTCACACCTGTCTTTACCGACCATGTGGATGCGCAGCTGTCTTTACACAACTGTGGCATCTTTGGCCACCGCAGCTCCGGTACAACAGCGAGAAGCCATTGCTCATGCTTGGGATTGAAGGATTGGGTGCTGCTGCTTGCTGACTTCATATAGTGGTGATTGTGGTTGAAGATAGTGGATGAAGAGTGATGGTGCTGGTGTGCCCTATGAATTTTGATGACAGGAGGTCCATGAGTGCAAGCAGAGAAGAGCAATTGGGGAGGAGGCAAGCCGAGAGGAACGGTTGGATTCAGAATTGAGGCTACGTGTTCCCTGTATGTTCAACTAAGTGACCATTGACCATGAGATTTCGCAACGAAGATGAGCATTGCATGTTGAAGCTAACATGGCAAAGCAGCGTATCAAGCAACATAGAACGAAGGATGACATTGAGCTGAAAAGAAAATTTTGAGGATTGAAACGGCCACTTTGATAGTTTAATAGGGATGAAACTAAGCCTCAGCTAATAGTTGGACGAGAATGACTTTTGATTTAAGTAATTGTAAGCCAAGAAAATTTTGGCTTAACTCTATCAATAAGATGAGTATAATTCAACAATTTCACCACTGGTAATTCAACAATTTCACCACTGGTGGTTCACCACATTCACAATCCAAAACATCCCAGCTAATTAATTAGAGAAAAAGCAGACAGAAAACACAAATTGAGAAGTAGCACCCGATACATAAGCAGCAGTTCAAGACCCTAACATTTCACGTAGCGCAAAATTCGAAGGCTACATACTCAAAAGTGAAACACTTGGCTCAGTAGAAATATTATATTCCAGACTAAAATCTAGTCTCCCTTCCGGCGGAAGGAGCAGCCCTCCGTGAGCCTGGCCTTTCCTCCGGTGGGCTGGCAGAGGACAGTTTGGCAGCCTGGGCACACCACAACAGTCTGGGAGTGGCTGAAAACAGTGGTTCTGCAAAACCAATAAGAAATTCATGAGACCAGAAAGCACAAGGTTTAGAGGCCAAATCACTACAATGTTCATAGCGCATTTAACAGATCATGAGGAAAAACCATAGTAGGCATACATTGATGCCAATATCCAACTTATACAAAAATACAAGCTGCAAAGAACATTCATTATTAAGCTACCAGGACAGCAAAATCAGAATCACTCATCCATAATTTTGGTTCTTTGGACAAGGTAGAGGATATTCAAAAATTTAATTTAACAAAATAATGCATAGAAATCCACTGAGCAAACAGAAATACAGGAGCTTGCCACATACAAAGTCTAGAGCAACTGATTCGTGGAGTGATTTGCTTAGATTTTATTTTGCTTTTTGTTACTACATGACAAGTCTGATATTCAAACTTCTTAAGTTCTGAGAAATCAAACATGGCTTGAATTAAGACAATCAGGACATACATCAGCCCTGGTCAAGGACATTAAAACTACAGAAAATGGTTTTCCAAACAAAATGTGTTCAGGGGACAGTTGCTGGTGTCTAATTATTATAACCTAAATCATTAAAATTATGTAGCTTCCTACGCTGCCTATTCTTCGTGCCCCAAATTATCAAGTCACCTTAGTTCTCACCAAATCTAAATCCAATAGGAATATAGGCTTGGAGAAAGCAATACACAAATAACAAGAATACATTACAGATGGAGTCACAAGCATCAGGGCAGGTGTAGTGGATAGACTAGAGTCAATCAGCGATGATATTTACAAAGACTCTCCATAACAAAAGTACAATCAATCAATGACCGAGAGCTAGGTAGTTCTAAACCTAGAAAAGAGGCTGGAGGAGTAGGAAAACTTACATGCTGAAGCATCCCTGGCACTTTACGTCCTGCAACACAACAACGAGATTTCAATTAATATACATGGGGAAAAGAAAGAAAAAGGCGAAGGAAAAATGGCTAGTTTTCCCCAGCCACAGAAACGGGAGCAAATTTGGGATAAGAACACGTACCATGAAAAAAGAGTTGGGGGACTGGACGAGGCGCTTCTTCTTGTGCTTGAGCTTCTCGAGCTCCGCCGGGGGGTTGAGCAGGTCGATGTCGTTCTGGAGCACCTGCGCAACGAATCAATCTCATAATCAGATCGACGACGCTGGCGACGATGGTGACGAGAGAAGGAACAAATTCGGATCTCGGAGAGGTGGAAGAGGAGGCGACCGGAACGTACCATCTTGCAGGGTTCGCGCGAGCTCGGCGGCGGCGGGAGGAGGAAGGCGCCCTAGATGGAGGCGGCGGCGGCGCTGCAACAGAAGAAGCTGAGCCGGGAGGGTATTGTGCGTAGCGCGTGGTTGTTAATTTATAGCGAGATCTGGAGAATCTGGGCCGTTCGATCGTGTTGGCTCACCATCTGGACCTTTGAGTCACACGCATGGCACAATGGGCCGATTAGTTGTGTTGGATCGTTGGGCTTGGCCTGGTAGTTGAGTTGGGCCAGAATCCCACTTGAGGAAATGATTCCAAAATGGTCGATAAATTCCATTGCTGGTGTGTATTTGCATCATGGTAACTGGAATTATGAAAAGAAAAAAGAATAGTTGGAAGAAGAAAACTGGGAGCTTGAAGCAATCTATTTACATGAATCGGTCCAATCAACTCTGGAGCAATGTAGCACCTCAAAACGGAATTTGCTAAGGCAAAATGCAATGTTGGGAGCAAGCTGCTGCATTGTTTGAGGGGCTGGCAGGATTGAATGTTAGCCTCATATTGCTTCAGCCTTTTACTGCTCAGCAAAGAGCATACCAATCCAGATGGTCTTAATCCCACAATTACTCAAATATGCCTAGATCGTCGCAGTTAATTAATAATTAATACGTAACTAGAAATATAGAAAAAAAATCATGACATCTCGTGGCAAGTACCAATTTGTTGTTTGAGGGGCTGGCAGGATTGAATGTTAGCCTCATATTGCTTCAGCCTTTTACTGCTCAGCAAAGAGCATACCAATCCAGATGGTCTTAATCCCACAATTACTCAAATATGCCTAGATCGTCGCAGTTAATTAATAATTAATACGTAACTAGAAATATAGAAAAAAAATCATGACATCTCGTGACAAGTACCAATTTGACCACCTTGGGCAGGGCCTATTCCCGGTGCCAGCAGGTAGCACACCTACATATAAGGCCCTGTTTGGATCCGCGACTAAACTCTAGCAGGCTAAATTTTAGTTATTAGGGATCCAAACAAGCCAGCTAAAATAACAGCTAAAGGCCTCTTGGCTAATTTAAGCCCAGCAATTCTTTTAGCCGGTGGAGGGGAGCTAAACACAGGTAAACATGTTTAAAGTCTTTTTTACCCCTCCGTGACTCCGTAAAAATCCACTTGCGCCGATTCCATTCCCTCCGTGACCCCCCACCCCCGATGCCCCATCTCGCACATCTCGCAGAACTCCCGCACGCCGCCGCCGCCGCCGCTGCAACTCCCCTCCCCCTACGCGAGATGGCCCGGCTAGAGGAGTTCGAAGATGAGGATGCATCCCGGAACCCCACTCCTCGGCGCGCAATCCCTCGGAGCTTCATCTTTTCTCTCCGTCCATCCCCAATCCAGGTTCGGCTAGCTTCGGCATGCCGGGCACCTCCTCCCTGGGGCGAGGGGTAGAGGGACTGGATCTCAACGCGGAGGTCAGCGTGGATGACATGTCGTACATGGATCTGTTGGGGGCTTTGTCCGTCTTCTTGCAAGAAGAAGCCGCAGAGGAATTCATCTCTTCACCAGTTGAGGACAACGGTGGTCGTGCCGCCGTCAGCAGCCGTCAACCCCGATCTGTCCGTGGTGGCGCAATAGTCCAGAGCTGCAGCGTTGCCCGTCGCGCAGGCGGAGGTGGCCGCGGTGGCATTGCTGCCCGATCAGCGGCGGCCCGTGCAGGCTTGCCGCCCCGTCCTGTGGCCCAAGTCAATCGCGCTCCTCGACCAAGTGCCGGTGGTGGGCGTGGCCGCGCACACCCCACGGCGATAGAGTCGTTTGGCGCCTCACAGGACTTCGATGATGAGGTAGAAGAGGTATTTGGCAATGGCAATCAGGTGAGAAACTAGCTGAATGATGTTGTCCTGATGCAAATGTTAGTTCCCTATGACTGTGTTCATGACTTCAGGCAATTGTTAGTGTGTTCAGTGGACTAGTTTTGTGTTCAGTAGTGCAATTGTTACTGTGTTCAGTAGCACAATTGTTAGTGTGTTCAGTAGCTCAATTATTAGTGTGTTCAGTAGTGCAATTGTTTGTGTTCAGTGGACTAGTTTTGTGTTCAGTAGTGCAATTGTTACTGTGTTCAGTAGCACAATTGTTAGTGTGTTCAGTAGCTCAATTATTAGTGTGTTCAGTAGCGCAATTGTTTGTGTTCAGTAGTGCACAGGGGCGAAGCCAGCTTCTGTGTGCACCCACGCCAAAACAAGATTAATAAGCCAGCTTCTGTTCGCTCATCACGTTTTGCACATCATGGTTTTCTATGTTTCTCTGGTAGTGCAACTGTTTGTGTGGTGAGTGCTTTTTTACTCCAATTATAGTGACTTGCAATCAACAATACAATTATAGTGTGACTCCAATTATAGCGACTTGCAATCTACAATACAATTATACCGTGACTCCAATTATAGTGACTTGTAATCTGTTTCTGTGTACACCACATGCTTAGTTTTACGGTTTTGAATATGCATAGCATGCTTAGTGTTCCGTTGTCTGTTATAATTGCTCATGGTATGCTACTGCCAACATGCAATAGAAGGGTGACTTTGACAAGGCTGTATGGACTAGTTTCAACGACAATGTTGTTTTCTGTGATCTTTCGGTTGAGCAAATAAGGGCTGGAAATAGGAACAATGGTACTATGACAACTAGAGCATACAACAACATAGCAGCGGCATTCTATGTAAGGACAGGTTTGCGTCACTCAAAAAAACAGTTGAAGAGTCGGTGGGACCAACTTAAGAGTCTGTACAGTTTCTATATATGGTGTACCAAACAAAGTGGACTTCGCCAGACTCCTAGTGGAGGCATAATTGCTAGCGAAGATTTTTGGGAGAAGCATACTAAGGTACTTGACCATGTTCTGTTTTTTGTTGTCAATTGTCACCGATATTTTGAACAAGTTCCTTCCTGGAGTACTTTAAATATTGCATACAGTAGTAATAGGCTATGTAGTGACACATTTCAGTAGCATGCTATTTTAAATACGGCATTGTGTTATATATGTGTTCTAATGTAATTTTCCATAATTTTTTTATGCAGAAACAACCTGAAAGGAGGAAGCTTAGGCATAGCCCTCCTGAATGTCTAGAAGATCTTACCTTGATGTTTCAAGGAATTGCTGTGGATGGTTCATCTTCTTGTATTCCTAGAGAGATAATGGGTGACAGGGATTTTGATGACGAAAATAATGGGACTGAGGAAAGAGGTGACAATGCCAGTCCTATGAGTATTGGTAGTATGAAGAGGGCAAGTAGTACCACTGTGACTAGCCCGAGGAAGAGAGTGAAGAGTCCTTTGGTGAAGATAATGAAAGGAACTAGGTGGTACCCCGCGCGTTGCTGCGGGAATTTATACAAAATTTGAAGATGCAATTTGAAAGTAGAAACACTAAAATGATTGCATTGCAATTTTTTTTAAACAACAATGTAGAGAAAAACACATTCATTTTACTAAGAGAGAACTACTTAGCAATTTGTAGCATGGTACTCGCAAAGACTTAACACAATGCATAGTTGCAGAAAATCAGTAGAAGACATAAATTCATAATTCTATTGGATGGTGACGTGGACAGCTTGCATGTTGAGAGAAGATCCAGTGGATGGTGACGTGGACATCTTGCATGTGGAGAGAAATAGGGGTGGGTATCAATTATATAGTTGTTATAGATGTGGGATACTATGGAGAGGACTGCTACTGTGGCACAAAAGGCAATGCAAGGGGAACTAGGATCAGAATCTATCAAGGAATGCATGCGCCTGGCTGTTGAAAGTGGGGCAACACCAAGAACTCCGGAGCATTTCATGGCTAGCAAGTTGTTTACCAAGGGTGAACACCGTGATGTGTTTATGACCATAGAAACCAAGAAAGACAGGTTCTATTGGTCGCAGAGGCGGTGCCAGGACAAGAACATTAACTAGTTTGGTTATAAAAAAATTTAGAGAATGAACTATAATCTAGTTATGTCTTATTTTCATGAGAACTACCATGCTGGTTGGAAACTTTGTGTTAGTTGCATGAGAACTATCATGCTGGTTGTTAATTTTGTTTAAGTGATGCTACTGTTGCATGAGAACTATCATGCTGGTTGTTAATTTTAATTTAAGTGATGCTACTGTTGCATGTTTAATTGTTGTTTTCCTGTTTCATTGACATGAAAGTTGCTGTTTGGTTAACAATCAATTACTGATTGGCATGTAGATGAACTCCTCGTCCTCTTCTGATGATGATGATGAGTCGTCAAGTGAAATCGAGGATAATCCAGTAGATATATTGGATCAATGGGGACTGATTCAACAATTTGGGACTGTGTCATGCATGTTTGGTACGTATTTTGAATCTACTTTCATGAGTAAAACCAAGAAAATCAAATTTGGAGAATCAGGATACGATTGGGTTATGAGAACACTTGCCGACCCCACATCTTGCTTTAATATGTTTAGGATGAGTAGGGAGCTTTTTTATATGTTACATGATGTCCTAGTCTCCTCTTATGGATTGAAGACGTCAAAGAAAATGCCCTCAGTAGAGCCACTAGCCATGTTCTTATGGATTATTGGTGCCCCACAATCCATTAGACAAGCTGAAAATCGATTTGAGAGGTCCACTGAAACTGTGAGTAGAAAGTTTGAAGAAGTGTTGCATAGTGTGTTCATACTCTTTGCGGATATTATTAAACCTAAAGATCCAGAATTCAGGACCATACATTCCAGACTCCAAAGTTCGAAATTTTCACCACACTTCGACAATTGCATTGGCGCAATAGATGGGATGCATATACCTGTTGTCGTTCCATCTTCAAAGTTAGTTCAACACACGGGACGACATGGATATACATCACAAAATGTATTGGCTATTTGTGACTTTGATATGAGATTCACATTTGCTGTTGCGGGATGGCCGGGATCAGTGCATGACACGAGGGTATTCAATGATGCTATATCTAGATACAGTGACAAATTCCCGCATCCGCCAGAAGGTACAATGAAATGGCATCTAATCTTTGTCAATTTATTTTAAGTTTTCTGGTTACTAATAGTTATTTTATAACATTGTAATGCTTGATAATAGGGAAATTCTACCTTGTTGACTCGGGATACCCTAATCGGCTAGGATATCTAGCGCCGTATAGGGGGACAAAGTACCATTTACCAGAGTTTCGCAATGGCCCAAGACCAAGTGGTAAAAGAGAGCATTTCAATTATTTACATTCCTCACTTCGCAACGTCATCGAGCGCTCTTTTGGTGTTTTGAAGATGAAATGGCGGATTTTGTTAGATTTTGTTGAAATTGCCAAGTTATCCTATGGAAAAGCAAACCAAAATAATCCTTGCTTGCATGGCACTTCATAATTTCATTTGAGAAAGTGCACTTAGAGATGAAGATTTCGACATGTGCGATCAAGATGAAAACTTTGTGCCAATACCATCATCCTCTTCATATCAACCAAGCGGTACCTACAATCATGTAGCTGATGAAGATGGAAACATGAACAATTTCCGTGACCAACTTGCAAATGCTTTGTTTGTTATGAGAGAGTGATTTTTCAATGGTATTGTATGAACTCGTTTGAATTTGTATGAACTCTTTTGGTGCTCACCGAGTTCTGGGCCAAAAACATGTCAAAGGAAAAGGAGTTGTGCTGTTCTCGCGTCAAATCAAAGCATCGCAGCAGGTCCTGGCGCCAAAAAAATGTGTAATTAATGGAGGGTAGCATGGTCTATTATTTTCAACAAACTGCATTTAGCTGTAGTATCCAAACACCCCCAACTAAAGTTTAGCTACTAAAGTTTTAGCTGGCTAAAGTTTAGCTCTAGCAAGAAGATAGGAAAATTCAGTTAGGGAGAGTAGGAATCTTGATAAATTGCCCTCTCCTCACTTGCGTGGGGGGGCGCCCGGTCGCTCTCAGGAGAGAGAGATCGCGACGCAGGTCGAACCCTAGCCCCGCCGCCGCCATCTATGCCTCCCTCCGTCCGCCCCGCTGCCGCTCGAGCTGCTCGCCGTCCTTGCCGCACGGCCGTGATGATGGTTCCGGCGAGGCCCTCCTCCCTCTCCTCCCCCCCTCTTCTCTCCTCCTTCGGGGTCCCCTGCACGCGGCCGCCGCGGCGCTTGGGTGCCCGCCGGCGGCGTGGCCCCCCTACGCGCGGGCCGCCGTGGCACCTGGGTTCTAGTTTCTTTCGGGCACAGTGGTGAGGTTGGATTCAGTCGACGGCAGTAATGTTTGGGCAGGTTCTGTTGGTTCTTTGGGAAGTGATCCATCGGCGAAAGCTGTGGTCTGACGGTGTTGGATTGGCGACGATATTTCCCTGTTTGAGGCGTTGCTTGGGGTCTTTCCTTCTGGCGGTCCACGGAGGTTTTCGAGGTAAAAACCTGACGCTTGTGCCGACTCGTCGCCTTTGCCTTTCTGAAGGCGTTGTTGTGATAATCCTCCTGCGGCCGTGACATTGGCGCTTTGGACCTCGGGGCTGGCCGATCTTGCAAGTTTTATAATAGAGTCATACATTTTAGGTTCTCCTAGAGTAGCCTCGGATTGTCTCTGGTGTGTCGCCTAGAGGGCATTGTTGCGGATTTGTAAGTGGTTAGTATCGTCGTGAGACATATACTTTATTACTTTATTTTAAAGCTGATAATACCAGTATCCTTACTTATCTATAAAGCATCCTCGCTTTACCTATAAAGCGGTCGTAAAGGCTTTCGAGGGAAAGGACGAAGATAGCTATCCCCTTTTGCCTCCCGTCGATTCCAAGAGCTTGTACATGATTCCAAGAGCTTGTTTGCACAGTGAATAAAGCTCGCGTCAAGTCTTCGGCCCATTTGGTAAACACGCACAAAGGCAGATAAAGGATATCCAATAACATTTGAAATTGGATCTTAAGTTACAAAGAGCAGATGGAACTACTAGCATTTAGTTAAGCATATCAAGCTAACTTTATCTTTTTGAAATTCTAGTATTTTTTCTAATTCTAAGTAGAACTTCCAATTTCAAACTAGTTAATAACTAAGATTAATAATTAAGATCTGACATTTTACAGATTCCCTATATATATTTCTATTTGTTACACTATTTCTGTTATGTAAGCCCACTTAGCTCAGAGGTTAGAGCATCACATTTGTAATGCGAGGGTCATCGGTTCAAATCCGATAGTCGGCTTTTTTGTGCATATCATATTCCAGCTATTTCTGTAAATGATATGAATGTAATGCCTACTGTGTTGGCTAAGCACCCAATGTAGTATTAAAGTTTACAACAGAAGATCATACCCTTTCTATTTTGTTGAGAGGCACTACCACAGAAGATAATCTGTTGCACTGGCCATTTTAGAATACATAACTACATCTCACAGCTCACACCAAAAATCAAGGAAATCGGCATGCTCAAGCTGCAGCAAATCAACAGCACGATAAGATTATGGCTACAATCCTCTATTCATCAAATGTCTGGCCTCTGGTATCACGTTGGTTTTGGAAATCTGGATAACGGTGATTTCTTTCATTTTGGAAATCTGAATAGCGGTGGCTTCTGAAACTAGATTCATTTTGGAAATTTGAATCGCGCTGGTTCCTGAAGCTTGAGTTGTTGTGGAAACTCTGATCAGAACGGTTTCCAAAAGTTTGGCCATGTGAGCCAAAATCGTCGGACATGTTTGTCGGGGCAAGATTTGAATCAGCATCCTGGCTTCTAAATCTCCAGTCATGCCGGCCGAAATTGTTTTCCATGTTCATGGGAGCAAATGCTGCAAATACATGGGGAGATAATACATAAGAAAACATGAAAGCACACACAAAACATACGAAGGCTCAATGGAACCTATTGAACATAACATGCAGAACCATCTATAATAGTACATTCATTATTGGGAACATATTTTAACACAGTTTAGTTTATTGCATGAAAGAATACCATCAACCATTTATGCAACAAATGACAACGGTGGAAATTCCTGATACCAGCTTTATATGTATAACCTTGTAGTTAAAAAATAAGATAAACAAAAAAGATCCAGCACCAACAAACATGAGCTTACCTCGTTCTCTAATCCTCCTTTCTCTGTCATATTCAAATTTGTCACGAATTTGAGTAACCCTTTCCCACGTTTCACCTTGTTTGTTCATCCCGAAGCCAAGGTCCTGCAGTACAAACTCATAACTGACAGCACTATTTCATACTTGCTAGTAACTAACTAGTTGATCTGTTGTCGATATTAAATGTGGCTGATGCAGCAAAAGAAAACAGCTCTGATACTCGAGAACTGACAACAGATAATGATCCAGTTCAGGTAGTATAGCACTATAAAGTTTAACAATGTCCTGCTCAGTTTTAATATCCATTCTTTTCTCTTGAATATAAGTTCTGGATTGCCTGGTACTCCAACAATTCTTAATCCAAATTTTCGGATATTTTTTACAAGAGAAAGAGACTCCCCAAGGTCAAAGTATGATAAATACAAGATATAGGAAAGAAGGCAGCGCTTTCCTTTTTTTAACATTTTTTATCTGTAAACATGTGCTTTCAATGAATCCGCTTCATCTGCAGACTCTATTTCATTCACTGAATATATATGATAATTCATTTCCTTCCAACATGTGTGTGTGGCCCTGTGGATAGCCAATTTAGTCCCAATATGCCATAAAAATAGAGCAGTCGCATGCATCCCAACTACTTCGTTTCCATAATTCTAACTAGGTAACCCCATAAAAATACAGTGCAACAATGTGAGAAAGGGTTTCTTTGGAATGCTGCAGTAACAGTCTTTAAGACCTTAAATCAGGAAGATGCATGCCACATTTCAGTTTCTATTGTCAAGCTTGGTGCCCAGTTTTTACAGATAAACAAATGCCAGGGGAGGTTGATTACTACATTTTTCTGTTTATAAAAGAACAATATAATTATGCATTGGAAGCAATAGCAAGAAACATCTAAAATTATCATCTGAAAATGTGGAACTATGGGCAAGACTAAACCCTTTGATGCATGGTCAGGACTCAACAAATAGATATGACGCAGACAATACTTCCTTCTTACCTGCTGTGTACTAGTGAACAAGGAGAAAGGTACAAAATCAAAGAGTTCATGATGAGTTCCTGTCTTGACTAGTCCTGAACAGGGAAACTACCTACTCTGATTCTTTGTAGCATGTAGCCAGTAGTTGACCTAGATACTATTGGCTATTGTTGATGCCATGTGTTACGGAAATTACGTTAACTTATGTTTGACACCATAATCAATGTCCCTGATACTCCCTCTGTTTTTATTTTAAGGCGTACACAGATATCAAGATTCAAACTTTACAATCTTTGACCAATAATTTAGCCAATAACTTTTATAATGATCTTGATATGGTTGGATTTGTAATTAAATGTACTCTCCAATGATTATAAGATTATAACCATAAAAATTATAAGATAAATGAATGGTTAAAGTGTAAGTTGGGAGGTAATGCCAAGTTAGATCACGGCTTATAAACTAAAGCGGAGGAAGTCATTGCATGAGACATATTACTTCAGTTCAATACAGCAGTGTAGTGGATTACAATGACAGTGTTGGTGGGAACATCTTTTAGATACATTTGGTTTTCCGTTAGCTATATCCCCCTAAGCCCTGTTGCAAAAGACCAGTTGCATTACAAGTATGAGTAGATGCTAAATAAAATAGCCAAGTGATAAAAGAGAGTAACTATTGGATACATAAACCATCTGATTTACGAAATCGGGTGTCAGGCTTTTCCCAATTGATTTCCCACATGAGTTTTAAAGTACAGAAAAGCATCAACAGGTTGGCCCTTAATATTCTTCTACAATTCAATCAGCTTCTGCACAAATGGTGAGCAATAAGCAAAGGATGTGACAAGAGCCCAAAGCATTAGCATATTTAGTTCATAACACAAGATGCAAACCCCTCAGGCACTCAGCATAAACAAATGGAAAGTGAGATGTATCAGCATTGCAGAGAGAACACACCTTGTTCGGTTCTACATTGGACTGTCTTCTCCTGCTGCAATATAAAAACACTTAGAATTAGGAAATAGTATACTCTTAGCACTAATTCGTTCATAAAGCATTTACCTAATTATAATGGCAACAAATTAAAAATATTCATAAACATTCCGAAGTTGGCAACAATCTAACAAGCATTTGTGAGGGCACAGTCTACCAGATATGATCAAAAGATTATGGTAGAGACTGAAATAATGTTTAGATTATGGTAGAGATTGAAATAATGTTTATGGTGTAAAAGAAACCAATTAAACTAAACAGTAAGCAAGGAAAACAAAAGAGAACTATTGACAATTTGCTACCTGTATGGTGAGAAGTCAAGATCATCTTCTTCAGCAGAGTCATAATTAGCATGAGATTCAGCAATCTTTTTTGAATAACCTTCATCCCAATACAACCTTTCCCAGTTTTCTCTAAGTTCTTGGTACAGCTCCATGTACTTTTTGCACCATGTTTCGTGTTCCTGTAAATTTTTGGTACTCACTGGTCAGGTTCCTAGTATCAAAGAACACCATTTTGTGCCTATAGTTATAGGCCATCTAGTCAATAATTTGTCGCTTCAGAACATAGCAACTAATGTTTAAGTTTGACTTTCCACCTATGAAGCATGCACTTATCACAGAATTGTTAAGCACAACATGTTTCTCAGTTTGAGCTAAGCACTATCCTCATATGAATAAAGTAACATGAGTTTTACTATACAATATGCATTTACAGGTTAATAATTTCCTACTAAAGCACAGTACAAGTTATAAGTAAACCTTTTGGAGGAGTTTCTAACAAATGGACACTGTTTCTTGATATTGAACCACATTGTGTTCTTTTTGTTCTATGCATTGCCCAATTATGCAACATTGTTCACATGCCTCCAAATTTTACATGTCTTATGATTTCAAACCTTTATAAAATGCTTGCCAGCACGGTCAAATCACCAAAAACACTAAAGATCACTGTTTCAGTTCATTCCAAAGTGACAGGGTACAACATAAATTCAATGCAATCATTGATGCCCCATGAATTTGCTATGGGAAATATACACCAACCAGCAGAATTCATTCGCTGATTCGCATCATAACTCCACCAAGTACTCTAAGAAAGAATAAGGCTATCCCATCCAGAATATTTAACTTTAGACCATTTCAGCAAATTGAAGGGTACTCCTGTACCCAAGCTAAAATAAATGGAGAAGCTAGGGGTAAATCCCATATTGAACCCATTTCGCTGGATAACATTGACTCATGATTCATCAAAGTACGGTTATGCTAATGTAGATTAAATTCCTCCCATCATAAACTAACTACCCAATCAGTAGGCAGACAACAGACTGCGGCAACCTAGGGTTTAAGGAAAAAGGGGCCAAGCGTGCGGGGAGGACTGGGAGGAGCATCGGAAGATCTATCAGGCGCGGTCTGGGTGCTTACCGAGTCTTTGAGGACGAGGCGCGTGCGGCGCATGAACTGCTCCCGCATCTGCTTGCGGCGGCGGTTGGGGAGGTTATCCCGCGGGATGGCGAAGCGCTCGCGGTGAGGCACGCCGTCCCCGATCTCGTGCATCTCCCCATCCACCGCCCACCACTCCGACTTCTTCGCGCCAGCCCCCGCGGCGGGGCCGAGGCCACGCGGCGGCGGCTTGGACCAACCGGTGCCGCCGGTCACGAAGCCGCCGCGGCGGTGCGCCCACCGCCGCTGCGTGTACGCGCAGCGCAGCATCTTCTTCGCCTCTCCCCACAGCCGCCTTCCCGTTCTGTCGTTGCGGGGGGTTTTGGCTGTGAGATGGACGGTCACGATACCGTGTTGGCGATGATCATTTTTTTTTCCTAAAACACACTCACTGGCCTACAAACCCACCCTGTAAATGCATGCACAATTCATTATTTATGTCTTAAATAAATTCTCGATGGATGGTGTCGGGGACGACCACGAGGGTCCCCTAACCTAAGGGCATAATCACCGAACCTAAACCAATCGCAACCAAATCCACCCGAAGCGAAAAAGATCTGGGCGCACAAAGCCCGCGACCCATCATAGGCCAACGACCCATTTGAGACCCCCCGAAAGGGTCCTCATACGCGCACTACATCTCTGCCTCGATCGATAGTGCCGACCCCCTCGAGCGAAAGGCAAACTCCGCCTCGATCGAGGCCTCCGCGATCGAACCCCGCGCGGCCCTCTACTCTAGAAACTCCGCCTCGCTCAAGGCTACCCCTCGACCCTCTGCGTGCGCCGGTCTGCCTTGCTGACAGGCGCATTCAATACCCGGGCGCTGCCACGGGACGACAAAGTCAAAAGGCAGATAGCGAGCTATCCCGCACAGACGATATGTGCCACACCCGGTTTTAGAAAACAAACCAAGTGTACACCGTATGTGTGCCAGGATCAAGTTTCACACATACAGGAAGCCAGAAAGTGAATAAAAGATACAATATCACGTAAAATAAATATAAATGACTTACAATTCTATCAGAGTTATACAGCGTATCCTAGAAACGAAGGCTCCAACTTCACAGGCAATCGACTGGGGGTTGCGTACGTCTAGAACTCAGCACCATCTTCATCAGCTTCACACAACTTTTTCTTCTGAGCAGCGGTTAGCAAGGATGAGTACACTTATGGTTGGTACTCAGCAAGGCCACAAGAAATAACCAGAGACCATTTAATATCAACTTTAAGTAAATTAATCATGCGAGGGTCCAGACCACTCTTAACCGTGAGTACGACTGATATATCAGTTTTACATTCTGCAGAGGTTGTACACTTTCACCATAAGCCGCGTAAAAGTTCAAAAGAACTTTAAACCCAACCATACTGTGTGGATCAGACACGCATCACACTACCGAGGGATGACTGCATAGGGACGCTACGAGACCTTTACAAAGAATCACTCGATGTATGTGTTGGTCCCCTTCCATGCTGGTATATTGGAGAGCAGTACAGCTTCCTCATCCGCGCCTCTTACACAGACCAGACCGGTAGCCACCGGCACATCCCAACATACAGTACCAACACAACAAAGAGATCATCTAATTAATCAGCCAAGACCAGAGCCCATTAGTTCTCATAGTTGTACTGTTTTCCTGGGTGGTCACTCCATATTCCAATTAAATCATCATGATAGTGTAATTAAATCATAGGTAGAAAGATGGTTAGGGACACTTGCCTTTCTCCAACAGAAATACCACTACTCAAAGTCTTCCATTCTTGCTCTTACTTCTTTTAATCTTCAAAGCACTCAACTGTGTTCCTTCTTCTTATAGCAATCTTCGAGCATAAGCATTCAAGCACACAACTATAGAAGCAAGAACAGTACACCAATTAAAAGAAAAGCTTTAAAAGAGCGCACTAAAAGGTAGGGCTCGAAGCTATGGTCACGTGAGCGCAAGAATCGCTGAAAACGGACCTATAGTTGAAAAGATACATCTAACAGAAGAAGTTGGCTTATAAAACAATACAACTATATGCTTGATTGATTTTAATTAAACAAAATCATATGTAAATATTAATTTCAAAGAATTACATTTGAATTTGTAAAACTGAGGTAAAACTTAATCATTTTATTTATAATTGTTTATGCATATATATTATACCAAATTAAACATTAACTTGAAATAAAACATGTGAGAATATCTATCGATTAATAAGATACATCTCGGTGGACTAACAAAATTTATTTAGAAAACACATTTATGTTAGTTTTTATCACATTAACCATTTATTTAAGAAAATAGGAAGTTTAACTCTAAATTATTTTTAATTAGAAAAGCTGGTTGAATACACATTAATCAAATTAACATCACTTTATGAAAACCGAGATAAAACTTAATCAGATTTTAATTACAAATATGCAAGTACATATTATTCTAGTTAAAGCATTGAGTTAAAATAAAATATGTGAGCATCTAGTGGAATAAAACTAATGATTCGAGTTTCACTAATTATTTCATCAATTAAAAACAGATTTGCTTTGGGATTAGCCATATTAACATTAATTATAAAATATCGAGGTGCAACTCTAATTACATTTTAATTAGAAAAGCTATTTATCATAAATATTATCAAGATTAATATTTGTTTATGAAAATCCGACATATAACCTAGTCAAATTTTAATTATAAGACCAATTAAATAAATATTAATCAATTTGACATTAGTATGAAAATCTAAAGTATAAACCTTAATTAGCTTTTAATTAGAGAAATATATTTGAATATTATTTATTTAATTAATTTAACACAAATAAAATTAAGAAATAATTTTATATTAAATAATAGTTCTAAAATATAGTTCATGACAATATAAATCTATCGCAACGAGAACGGATCAAAACGGATCTAAAATGCGAATTCTATGGTTAAAACAATGTTGTAGGTACCTATACGCAATTAACTATAGATTTCAGGGGCTAGATAGTAACATTCGCGAGACGCAGAGAACAGTGCCCGTGAAATTGGCAAAGGTTGGGGTTAGATCCGTAAAAGTGCTCGACTAGGGCTTATGTGCAGGAATCAAATAGATCTAGGGGGTTTTCTATGAAATTGTCAAGACCCAAGATATGTTTTAAAGGCTACAGGATTCTCTAGGGGCCTTCTCGCAAAATCTTCATCTCCTACCTCTAGACAGGCAGGGGAAGCTCCTGGGCGCTAATCATTAGTGGCGAGGCCCGGTACAGGCCCGACCCGACCCGCTAGGCGCCGCCGCTCACCACAGCGCCTTGCGCGCAGGCCGCCGCCGCCAGGCCATGCCTCAGCGTGCGTGCCACGGCAGGCCGAGCCCGCACCCCACCTCCTGCCGCCGCCCTAGATTCCTTGCCTCGTCCCGCCCTCGTGCCTGCGCCGCACGTCGCCGTCGCTGCCTGAGCAAGGCGCCGCGGCCATGGCGCGTCGATTCGTCGCCGTCGAGCTCTCTCGGAGCAACCCGCCACCACCATGACGATTTACTCGCCAAGACCCATCAATCCCGCCGCTTCCCATCGTCGTTCCGCCGCTGGAGGAGCTTCCCCGCGCAAGGACCCGAGCCACCGGCCGCCTCGTCCGCTGTCGACCAAAATCCGGCCGTCGTCCTCCACTTTCCGCGTCGTTGAGCATCTCCGCGACCTCACCCCGTCCTCCTCTACCTCCTGCGCTAGCTCCCCACCGCCCTAGGCCGCAGAATCCTTTCCCTTTTTTCGGAAGCATTTTCTAGTGCAAGGATAAATCTAGAAATGTATAGATAAATCATTTAGTCCTCGAAAAATACTCCAAAAAATCCAAAAATCCCAAAAAAAATTCCAGAGATAGGGTTGGACATGAGGAACCCAAATAATGTATTTGGAGCTCATGAAAAGGATTTTAGCATGCTCTAAAAATTGGAGTTTGCTCTAGGGAGAATAGGAATAACTTCCAGAAAATTCCCATTAGGCTTCTAAACATACTTTTTGAAAACCCTAAGCACATAAAGGCACACAACAAAGTCACCTATATTATTTTAATTTGATTTAGAAAACAAAAATTTCCTACACTAAATTCCCTTTGCGGCTCTGTGCTGCCAACTCCGGTGCTCCTGTACTACCAACTCCGGTGCTCCTGTACAGCGAACCCCATGACAAAGCCCTCGATAAGGCACGGGAGAACATTCGAACGGGTGTACGGGCGACGACTGGGCATGGACGCTGGTCAGCACGACCCCTCGAAGACGCTCCGGGACAAGTACAGGGGCACGTACTTTCTACAAGAGCTGCCACACCGCCCACTGGAGCTGGCAGACGCTCATCGATTTGCACCGAGCAAAGGGATCCGCAAGGACGACAGCCACGTCCAATGCCATGATCTCCAGTGCCCGATAACAGTAGATTCAACTATATAACATGTGAGCTTCTGTCCCTCCTTGAACTATAAAAGGAGGAGGTAGACTCCTGGTGATGGGAACTAGGGTTTCCCGATCTTTCGAAAGGTTCTGATAACTCTCAATTTGGTGGATTCGTGACTCAAATCGATCCGGCTTCCGAACCACACGTTCCGAACCCCGCAATCGCAGCACCACGTCTCCTCAGGTTATCAACCGGCGTTGCACGGTTGACCTCGCCCAGAAGGCTAATCCTTGCCTGCGAATCGAAGAAGACAAGCAAGAATGAGAAAGATTGCAACACAATTGCAGATGTATGATTAAGCTCACGAAGTTGGGGTCTCACAAACCGACGAGCGACGACACTGTTCTTGACAGACTTGATCTAAGCAAAACCCAAACCCTAACTAGGGCAGCGGCTAGTGTTTTAAAGAGTCTAGGGTCATGGTTGACCCCCCTGGACGTGCCCCTATTGGGCTCAACACGATACACGGCCCAAAGACCAAAATATGACGATGCAGTGCCGAAACAAATTCTGGATGTCAAATTGTTTCATCGATTCCCAATGACTCCGGACGAATTTTGATATGAGACCAGTGCCATTGCAAAGATTGTCTTCTTATCTTTCCAAGCATATAAAGAATGTCCAAATCCGAGCACGTATGCGACCTGGGCGTCCGATTTAGCGCTGACTGCTCTTGGACTCCGAGGTGGACTCGAAGTCGAATTGATTTGGGCCTCTATCTTGACTTGCACGCCCTTGCTGGTCCTCTCCACCTTGAAGCCCTTCTCCAACTATTCTCTGGTCCTCTCCATGGTTTCTAATTACAATATAATCATTAGGTAGCAATCTATTCTCATAATCACATAGAGAAGTACTTAGGAACGAGCTCATCTCTAAAGTCAATTGTCGCGCACGAGCTCTAGTGATTGGACCTTGAACGATCAATGGAGGATTGTTGTGAGTATCCATAGGAGTGATGTCCTCATCATCCTCCCCCTCTTGAATTGGAGTCATCCTCGACTCAAGCTCATCCTCTTCTCCCAAGTATGCCCTCAAATCTGAAACGTTGAAGGTGGGACTAACCCCATACTTGGGAGGCAACTCAAGTTTATATGCATTATCATTAATCTTTTCAAGTATTTTAAATGGGCCATCAGCTCTTGGCATCAACTTAGACTTCCTCAAATATGGAAATCTTTCTTTTCTCAAGTGCAACCATACTAAATCACCCGGTTTAAGCTTTACTTCTTTCCTACCTTTACTACCAGCAATTCTATACTTGCCGTTCATCTTTTCAATGTTGTGCTTAGTTGTTTCGTGCATTTGCAAAACAAATTCAGCACGTTCCTTGGCATCATTATGAATCCTTTCACTAGTAGGCAAAGGCAAAATATCAATAGAAGCACGAGGGTTGAAACCATACACTACCTGAAAAGGACTTACCTTGGTGGTAGAATGTGTTGCTCGATTATATGCAAACTCGACATGAGGCAAACATTCTTCCCATATCCTCAAAATTTTCTTCAAAATAGCTCTCAACATAGTACCCAAAGTATGGTTCATGACCTCCGTTTGTCCATCAGTTTGTGGATGACAAGTAGTAGAAAACAACAATTTTGTACCCAACTTGTTCCACAGAGTCCGCCAAAAATGACTCAAGAATTTAGCATCGCGATCTGAAACAATAGTAGACAACATCCCATGCAAACGAATAATCTCTTTGAAAAAGAGGTCAGCAATATGTATAGCATCATCACTCTTATGACATGGTATAAAGTGTGCCATCTTAGAAAAACGATCCACCACAACAAATATGCTATCACTCCCCCTCTTAGTCCTAGGCAATCCCAAAACAAAGACCATAGAAATATCTGCCCAAGGAATAGAAGGAACTGGAAGAGGCATGTAGAACCCATGTGGATTCAGGCGAGACTTAGCTTTTGACATGTGGAGCAGCGAGAAACAAACCTCTCAACATCTCTCTTCATATGAGGCCAAAAAAAATGCGAGGCCAAAACATCCGCGGTCTTCTTAGCACCAAAATGGCTCATCAACCCTCCTCCATGCGCTTCCTGTAACAACAAAAGACAAACGGAACCAACTGGAATGCATAGGTGGTTAGCTCTAAACAAGAACCCATCATTAACCACAAATTTGTTCCATGCACGTCCCTCTCTAAAATTCAGCAACACATCTTTAAAATCAGGGTCAAGCACATATTGTTCTTTTATCGATTCAAGTCCAAAAATTTGACAATCAAGTTGGGATAGCAAAGTATATCGTCTAGACAAAGCATCAGCAATCACATTATCCTTCCCCTTCTTGTGTTTGACAACATAAGGGAAAGTTTCAATAAATTCAACCCACTTAGCATGTCTACGATTCAGATTATTTTGAGAGCGAAGATACTTCAGTGATTCATGATCAGAATGAACAACAAATTCTCTAGGCCACAAATAATGACGCCACGTTTCTAAAGAATGTACAAGTGCATACAATTCCTTATCATACGTAGAATAATTCAGAACAGGACCATGCAACTTTTCACTAAAATATGCAACGGGTTTACCATCTTGCATCAAAACACCTCCAATGGCAATTCCACTAGCATCACATTCTAACTCAAAAGTCTTACCAAAGTTTGGAAGTTGCAGCAATGGCGCGTACGTAAGCTTGTACTTCAATGTTGCAAAGGACTCCTCTTGTGCTTTTCCCCAATGAAACACCACACCTTTCTTCGTCAACTCATGCAACGGTACAGCAATTGTTCTGAAATCTTTGACGAAGCGGCGATAGAAACCTGCAAGACCAAGAAAACTCCATACCTATGTGATGGTTTGGGGCAACGGCCAGCTCGCAATGGCCTCAATTTTAATCTCATCCACCTCAATTCCCCGTGGAGTAACAACATAGCCAAGGAAAGAAACTCTATCGGTGCAAAAGATACACTTATGAAGATTAGCAAACAAATGTGCATCTCTCAAAGCATCAAAAACATCACGTAAGTGTTCCATATGTTCATCCAAAGACTTGCTGAAAATTAATATATCATCAAAGTAAACCACCACAAATCGTCCAATAAAAGCCCGCAAAACCTCATTCATCAATCGCATGAAAGTACTAGGTGCATTGGTTAAACCAAAAGGCATAACTAACCACTCATATAACCCGAATTTGGTTTCAAAAGCTGTTTTCCATTCATCTCCAAGTTTCATTCTTATTTGGTGGTAACCACTACGCAAGTCTATCTTTGTGAAAATTATAGCACCACACAACTCATCAAGCATGTCATCTAGCCTAGGAATAGGATGACGATATCGAATTGTAATATTATTGATAGCTCGACAATCAACACACATACGCCAAGTACCATCTTTCTTGGGAACCAAAAGCACAGGAACAACACAAGGACTAAGGCTTTCACGGACATACCCACGGTCCAACAGTTCTTGGACTTGTCACTGAATCTCCTTAGTCTCCTCGGGATTGGTGCGATAAGCAGCACGGTTCGACAATGTGGCTCCGGGAATCAAATCAATTTGATGCTCTATCCCTCTCAAAGGTGGAAGGTCCGGTGGTAACTCAGCTGGAAAAACGTTCTCATACTCCTGCAAAATGTTAGTGACAACAGGAGGCAAAGAGCTAGAAATATTATCAAGCGAAAACAAAGCTCGTTTGCATACCAAAGCATAGCACATATCATCATCAGAAAGTTCAGATTTCATTGCGAGCATAACTCCCCCCTTTAATTTAATTCCCTCGAACTCAGAAGTTGGTGCAGACTTATCCTTTTTAGGTGGGTAAATAGATTTAGCAACTTGCTGATTTTCAGATTCCTTATCATGCAAACTAGCAGCTCGGTCTTTATCAGCTTGTACAATTTCAGCAGGTGTCATAGGTAGCAAAGTAATTTTCTGTCCTTTATGTGTGAAAGTGTATTTATTACTTTTGCCATGGTGTATAGCATCATTATCAAATTCCCAAGGACGTCCCAATAAAAGAGAACAACCATCCATAGGTACGACATCATAGTCAACAGAATTAGCATAGGTACCAATGGAAAAAGAAACTCTACAGGTTTGTGTTACCTTAGCTTTCCCCGCATCACTAAACCACTGAATACCATATGGATGGGGATGAGGGCGTGTGGCCAATCCAAGCTTCTTGACCAAATCAGAACTCACCAAATTATTGCAACTACCTCCATCAATGATGACACGTGCGCAACGGTTGTTGATGACGAAAAAAATTTGGAACAAGTTATGGCGTTGGATCTTCTCAGGTTGCTGTACTTGTGTGCTGAGTACTCACTACACAATGATGTTTCTAAAGGCCGTCGTGTCCTCACTACCAAATGCAACGCCACGATCCTCATTAATATCATTTGCCTCATCATCTTCAACGTTGGAGGTGCTTATGTATCCATCTTCTATAGCAATGTATGCCCGCTGACTAGGGCAATCCTTCTGCACATGGCCAAGCCCATGGCAACGGTGGCACTGAATGTTGGAAGTGTGTGGTGTCGAGGTGGTACTCATGCTGCCCTCTTGCAAAGAATTTTTACCTGAATCCGAAGAACGTGCAGAAGATGGTGGTGGCGGTGATGGTGCAGCAATTGTTGAAGGTGTGGATCGCTTGCTCGCTGGTGCGGGTGCTCGAAAATAAGTTGGCTTGGGCAGCCCCGAAGATGGCGTTGTACGTGGCGTGTAGAAGGTGCTTCCCACCTTGTTCTTGCCCTGCTGTTCACATCCTGGAATCTCCTTTTCTGCAAGCATAGCATATCGAAACAACTGGTCGATAGTGTTAAAGTCCTTATAATCAACTATGTCCTGAATATCACGCCTCAACCCTGAATAAAAACGACAGATAGAATCCTCGGGCCCTTCTACAATACCACAACGCATTATGCCTTTTTGCAAAGAACCATAGTAATCCTGCATAGAAGTTTCTCCTTGTTCTAAACGCTGCAATTTCTTACGCAAATCTCTATGATATGAAGGAGGAACAAAACGATCACGCATAGCCACCTTAAGCTCATTCCAAGACGTAGGTGCTCTACCATCGCCAACTAGACCAGTCCACCAAATAATAGCAAAGTCCTTAAACTCACTAGTGGCTTGTCTAACTTGATGTTCTTCTGGTACAAGGTGGGCAGAAAATTTTTGTTCTACTGTCATCTCCCAATCAAGGTAACCCTCAGCATCATAATGACCCAAAAAAGATGGAATGGTAAACTTAATCTTAGCATAAGGGTCATCACGATTGTTATTACCTTGGTGAGCGCTACCCGTACCTACCCTGTTATGGCGAAGGCGACGTTGTATTCGTGTGTTTCTGGTAGTTGCTTCATCATAATTACCATTGTCATCAAACACCGCGTCATCTAGAAAACGTGGAGGTGGTGGTTGTTGTGGCTGTGGCTGTGGACGTGCCTCCACTACAACAACTCTGTCGGCAAGCTCGGAGATCCGTCGGTCCACCCTCTCTAACATGGTGCCAAGCTTCATAGCGATGATCCGTCGGTCCACCCTCTCTTCCATCTTGTCACGAGAAGCTTCTAGCTCTTCTCGACTAACACATTCACTGAAATCTGCGGGAGCCTTCGGTGCATCATCTCCTACCATCGAAAAGCACCAAAAACGAGAACACATAGTGAAGGTTATCCCTAATAATCCGACTATGTGCTCTCAACACAGCAAAGGAAGCGTCTTACCAAGCTCTTGCAAGGTTCTTACCAACAAGCAAGGCAAAGGATACCTGGAAGGCGTGTAGTCCGTGATTGCAAGGGTCAAAAACCAGTGCCGTCCAGAAGGTGTATGTGGAGCTTTGGGAAGGCACAATATGTAGCAAGAAGTAGCAAATAACGAATGCAGAATAGCAAAGTTCAATAAGTATCCAAAGTACAAGTCACAATTGTTGGCTTAGAAGTGTCCTAGACGTAGCACAACAAGTTGGAACAAGAAACGATGGAAAAATCTCACAGGACAAGCAAAACAGCACTTTATGCAATCGTTTTTAATCTTTTCAGAATTTCCCTCCAAAACATCCGGGCAAGTAGGAATCACGAGTTTTTTATTTTTTGAACTATTTTTTTATATTTTTCTCTTAACACGGATACCAAAAGCTCCAAGCACACAAATTTGCACCCTTTTTGGAGGTGAGATGCGGCCTAGGGAAATTCAGGAACAAACACTGAAAACCCTAAAACAACTTGATCAATTTTTTTCTTTATCTTCCTGATTTTTTTTGAATTATCTAAGTCAGGAAAACAATGGAGTCACGAAGCTGCTGTAAAAAATTGAGCCAAAACGGAGCACCGAGCGAAAAGTTATGCCCGTTTTACTGAAAGCACCTCAAGTTATGGTTTTCGGGAGGCCCACGATGCGGTTCTCTGGAGGCTCAATTCGGTAGGATGCGCGGCGGCGGTTAGGGTATGCAAGATGAACCAAGAAGGGCTGCGATGCAAGGCAATGGACACACGGCGGCTCACAACCTATCTAGGGCTTGCACAGCAGGAGTTCACGCAAGACGGCTAGCGAGGGCAAGTCAAGTTATGGGGTGGTACGACTTGTAATCTGGTAATGGTGGATGGGATAGCGGCGGAAACAAACAATGTACAGCAACGGGCGATTGAACTACGACGACAAACACGACCTAATACCAGCAACAAGACTCGACCACGGACACAAACTCAACAAAGCGAATCTGAAACGAAAATGCAAAGGCTAAATGGGTACTAGGACAGCGGAAAATTTTTTTAGGGCTATTTTCTGGACTATAGGAGAAAGGCGAAAGGGCAAACCTGACGGTAAACTTGTCTCTGGATATCACTTGATGGGAACTAGGGTTTCCCGATCTTCCGAAAGGTTCTGATAACTCTCGATTTGGTGGAGTCGTGACTCAAATCGATCCGGCTTCCGAACCACACGTTCCGAACCCCGCAATCGCAGCACCACGTCTCCTCAGGTTATCAACCGGCGTTGCACGGTTGACCTCGCCCAGAAGGCTAATCCTTGCCTGTGAATCAAAGAACACAAGCAAGAACGAGAAAGATTGCAACACAATTTGCAGATGTATGATTAAACTCACGAAGTTGGGGTCTCACAAACCGACGAGCGGTGACACTGTTCTTGACAGAATTGATCTAAGCAAAACCCAAACCCTAACTTGGGCGGCGGCTACTGTTTTAAAGAGTCTAGGGTTATGGTCGACCCCCCTGGACGTGCCCCTATTGGGCTCAACACGATACACGGCCCAAAGACCAAAATACGACGACGCAGTGCCGAAACAGATTCTGGATGTCAATTTGTTTCGTCGATTCCCGATGAGTCCGGATGAATTTTAATATGATACCAATGCCATTGCAAATATTGTCTTCTTAGCTTTCCAAGCATATAAAGAACGTCCAAATCTGAGCCTGTATGCGACCTGTGCGTCCGATTTAGCGCTGACTGCTCCTGGACTCCAAGGTGGACTCGAAGTCGAATTGATTTGGGCCTCTATCTTGACTTGCACGCCCTTGCTGGTCCTCTCCACCTTGAAGCCCTTCTCCAACTATTCTCTGGTCCTCTCCATGGTTCCTAATTACAATATAATCATTAGGTTGCAATCTATTCTCATAATCACATAGAGAAATAATTAGGAACGAGCTCACCTCTAAAGTCAATTGTCGCGCACGAGCTCTAGTGATTGGACCTTGAACGATCAATGGAGGATTGTTGTGAGTATCCATAGGAGTGATGTCCTCATCACCTGGCCAAAGGCCAGACGATCGAACCATTAGAACACACGACAGCCCAGATGACCAGACGCAATGCGTTCGCCAATACCACGCATCCGCATCAACATTCTCCTCAGTCATCTTAGATGCTTGGGACTTGGGGGCCTCTCCTCCTCTCCCGCCTTGCTTGTAAACCCCTACTACAAGCACCCTGGTGTGAAGTAATACAGTGCGTGCACACCCCTTGCTGGACGTATGACCCCGTGGCCAGAACCTGGATAAACCCGCTGCCATTGTGTTAGCCTTAGCACCAACCATCGAGAGAGTGGACGCATCACACTCGTTCTAGTTAGTGTCGGGTGACCGATCCGAACACCGACAGTGGCGCGCCAGGTAGGGGTCGCGCTGTGATCGTTCTCTTCATCCACTATCTCTCTCGATGGTGATCCACACGAGGTGCAGCAATCGATTTCCTATGGGAGTCTCGGACCCGTTTCCTGCCGGATATCGGATCTGGTTCGGGAGCTTGGAGTTCGAGGCGACCGGCAAAGGCTACCTCATGCGGCTCCTTTCGAGGAACGCGAGCGTGGAGGCTTCGGCGCCATCCCCATCGCCACCCCGACGCAGGAGGTGTTCGGGCCAGCGCGCGCGATGAGCGCGTGCGGAGCAGCGCAGAGCGGCTCATGCGTGCTCCCCCGAGCGGGTCAGAGCAAACGAGTCGCAGCCTGCAGCTGCGACGGGGGAGGCGGCACCTTCACCAACAATTCCCATGACGTGTCCCCCCGGGGAAAGCACGACCAAGCCGTTGCGACTCAACACCACCACCACGATTTACTTTTCGTCGGTCAGCACGGACATGGGTGCGTATGAGGATCTGCCGGGACATCACTTGATCTCGATCCGCAACCTCATCACTACCTCACCCGATGATCACTACCCCGACTCCAATAGCGAGGTAAACGTGCGCGGTCAGGAGGCCCCAGAGAGGGACTACTCTGGGCTCCACAACCGCGAGGCTTTTGTGTCGTTTAAGGCTGTGGTGGACTACTTCCTTACCTGCTCCGATGACTCTAGCGTGGGGGATTACGACCCCATGCGGGAGTGCTTCGTCGTCGGGCTGACGGGGCCCGATGACGAGGGTGATGGGGCAGGCGGCGCAGTGGGTCACACCGACCGCGCGGCAAATTTGCAGGCGGCAACACCACCGAACAACGCCGCACTCGCACAGGCACAGTTGGCCCAGGTCCGAGAGCTGGAGCATAAACTCGAGGAAGAGCGCCAACAGGTGCAGCGTCTGCGAGCCACGCTTGAGGCGGGACCCCTTGAGCATGGTGCACGAGCCACGCCCGAGGCGGGGCCCCTTGAGCATGGTGCCCGCGCCAGAGAGGCGGGACGTGTCGCTCAGGCACGCATCAAAGCTGGTGACGACGTGGAGGATCCACTGCCGATGGCAAGGGCGAGCCAGAAGCTCATAACTACGGCGACTTTGATTCGGGCCATGCCCGAACCTTCGACCCTTGAGGGCCGCAACCTGTGCCGTGAGGCGCAGCTCCTCATCGAGCAGGCTGCCGTGCAGCAGGCCGAGAGCTCCGCGTCCCGCATGCGCCACTCGACCAACACGTAGGCTGGTGGGAGCATGCACGACCCGGAGGAGTCGGTCCGAACCCCACCTGGGGTTAAAGTGGCGCCAACTCAATGTTGGCGGTCGTTACGGCCAGCTTTCCGTCCTCCAACCGACTCCACAGTTTGGCCGAACTGGCATCTTCGACCGAACAAGCCGGGCACCGCCTCTCGGTGCCTTGGCCGCTGCTCTACCTCCAACCGCCCTTGTCCACTATAAATTGGAGCCCCCTAGCACCTGTTTCAACACACAACACAAGAGGAGAGTTCCTTAGCGAAGCTCTGCCACTTTCATACTTAGAAGATAGGGAGAGAGGAGAGGTGAGCGTCTCGGAGAGTTGCTGGAGTGTCGGCCCCTCTTCTCGTTGTACCTCTACGGATGCGGCTTAGCTTCAAGTGACATCCGGGTCATGTCTGGTAACTCTTGTATCTCTGTCTGATTAATTGAGCATTCAGTTCTACTTTTATATGCTTGCTGGTTCTTCGTTCAATGCTTAGTTGATTGGTATAATTGTATACTGGTTGCTTAGCTTGGGTGTTTGTCTTTCTATAGGAGATAAGTATTAGTTGACTAGTGTAGGTGCGGTGCCTAGACTTGAGGCTAACTTAGTTTGCCCCTGAGTCTGCGGATGTGGTAGTCGTTAGGTGGTGACAGCCCTATACGGCCCTTGTAGCCCATCACGTTCGTCTCGGCTTGTAGGATCCCTCAGTGCATGATAGATCACACCCCTCTCTCATAACTTTCTCTGTGTGGTAGGTTCTGCTGTCCCGACGTAAGTATCTAGCTGTACCTTCTCACCCGCTCAGTTAATCACTAGAGTGCTTCTACCAGGCCCGTGCCCTCTCTACCCTCTTATCGCTTCTTCTCCATCTTTGTTGTTGTCATCCACTTCATCCATTTGATCTACACCATACCACCCTTGTACAACTTAGTAGAATTAGTTCACTTCTCGTTCTCCATGGAAATCGATACCTTGGAATACTCCCGGGTGAAAGCTACATCGGTATCCGTCCGCTTGCGGATTTATCTGTAGGCCGTAAGGAGTGCCAACACTCAACCGGAGAGTAAAGGCAAGGCGCCCTCGGTTCAAGACTGTGTCCAGAAGAAGTTCGTGAAGGAGCAGATTCTAGACACACGCGACGTCGATGATGGCGACACCCGCAACGTCCTGAACAAGAAGAAACAGGACACAACGACGACTCAAGGCTACCACCCTCGACGTGGAGGCCGCTACGACAGCCGGGAGGATAGGAGCCCGACGCCGGAACCCCTAAGAAACCGCGTGTTCAGTCGAGAGATCCGTGCAGCTCCTATTCCTCCGCGCTCTCGACAGCCCGTGACCACCACCAAGTACTCAGGGGAGACGGACCCTAGAGTTTGGCTCAACGACTACCGCCTGGCTTGCCTGCTGGGCGGCGCGACCGATGATGCCATGATCATCCGCAACCTGCCACTTCACTGTAACACCCTAAAATAGCCTATTTAAAATTTTTAGTAATTAATTGATTATTTTATGTCTTGTTCATAATTAATATAGGGTAAATAAACATTTTCTGGAAATTAAAATTTAATATAAGGTGTAGAAACATTTTTGTTGCATTCATGCTGCTGCATTAAGTTTTGCTTGCTTGTGAATTAAATTGGAATTTAAATTCTGTTTTAAATTCAGATTTAATTTGCATTTGTTTGAGCGTTAGAAAAGTTCTTTAGCCTGAGTCCACTTCTGCTCCCTGAACTCTCCCTCTGGTCCAACTGCGCCCCTTCCTTTCTTTCCCCTCAGCTCGGCCCAACCCGCTTCGCCTCCAGCGGGCGGCCCAAATCCCTCTCGCAGCCGAAAGTTTTCTACTGCCCCCTCCACTCTTTCCCCGGCTCAACTTCACCCCTCCTCTCTTTTCTTTCCCCCGCGGCCCACAGCTCCACTGCGGCCCATCACCGCTGCGCAACCCGCTCGCTCCGCCAGCCCACTCCGCGGCCTCCTCTCCCGCACCGGCCCACTCAGCCGCGCCGGCCTATGTCCCTCGCGCTCTTCCTCCCTCTCTTCCCCTCGGCCCCGCTAGCGCCCCGCGCCAGCCCAACAGCACCGCCGGCCCACTCCCGCTCTCCCTCCCTCTCCTTTCACTGCCGGATGGGCCCCGCATGGCAGGGCCGTCCCCTACCTCCGGCCGAACCAAGCTCGGTCGGGCTCGGGCCGCACCGCCACCTCGGCCCAAGGCCTGAGCCACTCCCGCGCCGCCGTAGGTTCCGCAGAAGCTCTCGCGAAGCTCCCCGCGGCCGCTCCTTTCCTTCCTCGCGCCGCTCCCCGCTTGGAAAGTCCTCCCGGGATGGAAGGCGATCGCCGCCGCTGCCGCCCGATTCGCGTGGCTCGCACGCCAAGGCGACCCTCTCCCCGGGCTATAAAAGCCACGCCCCGAGACCCCAAGCCCTCACCAACCCTCGCTCCCGAGCACCAAGCCCCCCCAGCACCATTCCCCTCGTCTCGCAGCGCCGCCGCCCGCCGCCGCCGGCAGACGCCTCCCCGCTCGATCCAATCTGGATCGTTGGATCCAGATCCAACGGTCCCTGACCACCCTAGACCCATGTCAATTCCTAGCGTACCGGTCAACTCCGACCGTTTTGCAAAAGAGTCCCCCTGTTTTCCTCAAATCAACCCGCTGCCCATCGTAGTTCAAAACTATTTATAGATAGGTCCTGTTTTCATTCGTTTAGCCCCCTGTAGTTTTAAACAAACTAACCCACGGTCCTGCCCTGCTGTTTTTGCACGTTAGCCCTTCTGGTTTAATACGAAATTACGTTAAGCCCTTGGTTTTTCACAAATAGGTCCCTGGAAGTTTCTGAAACTTGCCAGCAAGTCCCTGAACCTTAGAAACACTGTAACTTCCTCGTTTTAGATCCGGTTAGTGTGATTTTCGCGCTCATGTGTTCGTAGCGAAGCGTAGAATATTTCTAGCTCCTGTTTTTGTACTGTTTTCACCGTTGGTGTACTGTTTCTAATAGAATACTCTTGTTTGTATGTATTGGCTTGTGTGGATGCTTGTGTGGTGATTCGTGTCCAGTCGGTGAGCCGTTGCCGTTGGAGTTTGAGTACGAGGACCTTCAGGAGCCGGACTCGCAGCAGCAACAGCACTTTGAGGAAGGCAAGTTATAGCACGGACAATCCTTGCTACTTACTCACTTATAATGCATTATTTCATACATGCATGTGTCAAATATGATGTATCCTTTAAGGTTGTACCTAGTTTTTCATTATCCTATCCTTGTTTACCTTGGGTTTATTGCATATGGGTAGAAATTTGCTAGGCGCAGCTACTGTCACCTTTATTTAACTGTTAAACTTGTATTAATGGTCCACTTCAACCTTAACGTTAAAACTTGCTTTTTAGCAACATGGATTAGGGAGCTAGAGCATGTGCTGTGTGCTTTGTTCTAGTGTCTCCCTCTAAGGACCGGTTCTTAAAGCGGCAACCCAGGAGCCTGTCGCCACCGCTAGAACTATAATGGCTCTGGTCTTGGACAAGTAGCTTGTATGGCTCTAGCTTGATAGTGGTTACCGAGGGGCCAACGGCATTGTGGGAGGCAAGGCACGGGGTGTTTTCCCGATTCCACTGAGGACGGTAGCCCCGTCGGCTAGGTCTCGTTAGACCCAGTCCCGTGTTGGGAGTCTCAGCGATTGAGAACTCCGCGCGTTGCGCATTGTTGGGTGGATACCCGCGCTCTGGATGCCATTGACCCCCTTACGGTGGACTCCGTAGGCGTACGTCGATCTCGGTGCCTAAGGACTCACCACCTTGTAGTACCCCAGCGGCTACTGTCTTGTTAGGGTGTCTTGTGAAAAGCCTCGTAGCGTCCCTATGCAGTCACACCTCGGAAGTGTCGATGTGCGTGGTTGGGTGCAAAGTTCCTTTGAACTTTTACGCGACTGGTGGGTAAAGGGCGAAACCTCTGCAGAGTGTAAATCTATCATGATAGCCTTGCTCAGGGTCACGAGCGGCCTGGATCCTTTTTGATTAGAAGATGATGTTTATTTATGCTTAATGTCACTTATACCTTATTAATTGGGTTCAACCGGGTTTCATTCACTTGTAGTAACTTGGATAATGTTAAAACGAACCAACTAAAAGTGCTAATGCAGTTAAGCCGTGTCTAGCCTTTTGAGCCTTCATAACCCGTGCTATACTTGCTAAGAAATTGTTTTACTTACACTTGCTATTTATTCAACAAAATCCCGGACGGGTAACAGATTGGGATGTGCATGAGTCTGCTGCTGAGTTTCCAGAAGATCTACCGTACTACTGAGTTGTGTTCTCCCAGTCAGAGTCCCTGTGGAGTGCGGCTTCATTTAGAGAGAGTTTTTAGTCTTCCGCTGTATTGGTTAGTTTATTTATGATGCACTCTGATGTAAAACTCTTTTTATTCGAGTAATATATTCAGCATATGTTCTTTGTTTACCATATTTGTTTGCTATATGTGTACTGTGACTTCCTGGGCACACATATGGCCACATTCGGATTTCTGTGTAAATCCGGGTGTGACAGATTGGTATCAGAGCCGTGCTGACTGTAGGAACGCAACCTAGTTGGAATGGTTGATAAATCATTAGGAGACCACCATGATTTTGTTTCAAATCATTTAGTTACGTTTTTCAAAACCAATGCTGTCGAGTCTTGTGTGAATCATGTCTCTAGGTGCTTGATTTTGTTGTTATTATGCTTATGCTTGATTTGGATTTTTGTAATGATTGTGATGGTCATAGACGCGAGTTTATCTCCATCTAGATATAGGACTAAGGCTTAAGGATATTAATGTTTACATAGAAGGGGTATTATTTTTCTTGCTCTTCATCCAACAAATCCTCCATCCTAACGAGTTAGTAATCCTCTGAAGACACTTAGTTATGATCAATGGAGTTCTGATGAGAATTACTTGCTGATGATAGATGGTGAAAACAAGGAGGTACGGTGGTGCTGGTGCTGGTGGAGGCAACCAGAATCAGAACCCACCACCTCCACCACCGCCACTCACCATGGAGCAGATGATGCAGATGCAGCTCCAGTTGACGCAGCAGATGGCCCAGACCATAGCGTTGATGCAACAGCAACAGCAGAACCCTCCTCACCAGCCTCATGTGCCGCCAAGAGACAAGAGGGGCGAATTTCTGAAGGGACACCCTCCTACCTTCACCAAGGCCAGCGACCCTCTGCAGGCAGATGATTGGCTCAAGGCGGTGGAGAGACAACTCGACATCGCGCAGTGCAACGACCGGGAGAAGGTGTTGTACGCAGGAGGACAGCTCCAGGGACCAGCATTGGACTGGTAGGATTCATACCAGTACGCTCACCCCAACCGTGATCAGATCACCTGGCAGGAGTTCCGTGACAGCTTTCGCTCTCACCATGTACCAGAGGCTCTGATGGTCCTGAAGAAGAAGGAGTTCCTGGCGCTGAAGCAGGAAGGGATGAGTGTCACCGCTTACCGTGACAAGTTCATCGAGCTGGCCCGTTACGCTCCAGAGGACGTGGACACCGACAGGAAGAAGCAGACCAGGTTTCGTGAAGGCCTGCAGGATGCTCTACAGTACCAGCTGATGTGCACCAAGTTCCCCAACTTTCAGGAACTGGTGGACGGCGCCTTTATGCTGGAACACAAGCGTCGTGAGATAGAGGAGAAGAAGAGGAAGTTCCAGGGCCAGCAGTCAGGGAGCAGTAGCCGCCCTCGCTTCACTCCTCCACAGGGGAATCAGCAGATGGGGAGCCAGCAGCGCTTCCAGGGCCAGTCCAGCTTGCTGAGTCGTGGCCAGTACCAGCAGCGCCCCCAGTACCCTCAGGCGCCACAACAGCAGCGTTCCCAGAATCAGCTACAGAATGTCCCAGCTCGGCGCAACCAGATGCAGCCAAGTCCTATTCAGCGCACTGCCCCAGTCAACACTACACCAGTGGGTCCGAGGGTGTGCTACCACTGTGGAGAGCAGGGGCACTTCGCCAATGTCTGCCCCAAGAAGACCCAGAACGCCGCCGGACAGAACCAGCAGGCCGGTCAGCAGCAAGCTCAGGCAGGCCGAGGTCCACAGAACCCCGCCAGGGGCAAGCTCAACCACAAGGGTGCTGAGACCATCGAAGGAGCTACCGAGGTGGTTGTGGGTACGTTCCCTGTCAACTCAACTCCTGCAACCGTTTTGTTCGATTCTGGAGCTTCGCATGCTTTCATATCAGCTGCTTTTGTGAAAAAGAACTTAGTGGCTTTGCTGCCCATGAAGAGCACTATGCTAGTTAGCTCGCCAGGGGGAGAACAGCGAGCCACTTTACGCTGCCCCCATATCACCATCACAATAAGGGGGGTAGATTTCGAGGCACGTCCGATAGTCCTGGAGACCCTTGGGTTTGACTTGATTCTGGGTATGAGCTGGTTAACCAGATATGATGTAGTGATCCAGTGCGCCAAGAGAGCAGTATAGCTGACAGCTGAGTCTGGTGAAAAAGTGGAGTACCAGGCAGCTAGTCCCTTGGGGCATAATCAAGTCAACCGAGCCGAAGGAGCAGCACCTGAGGACATCAGAGTAGTGAGCCAGTTCCCGGATGTATTTCCAGATGAATTGCCAGGTATGCCCCCAGAACGCAAAGTTGAATTCGTTATTGAACTGAAACCTGGCACTGCACCTATAGCCAAGAGGCCATATAGGATGGGAGTAAAGGAACTAGCAAAGCTTAAGGAGGAGTTAGACGCGTTGCTAGCCAAAGGGTACATTCGTCTGAGTTCTTCACCATGGGGAGCACCAGTGTTGTTCACGGATAAGAAGGATGGCACACAAAGGTTGTGTGTGGACTATCGAGCCCTCAACGAAGTGACCATCAAGAACAAGTACCCATTGCCAAGGATTGATGATCTGTTTGATCAGCTGAAGGGAGCTTGTGTGTTCTCCAAGATAGACCTTCAATCGGGCTATCACCAGATGAGGATCCGCCCGTCAGACATACCCAAGACCGCTTTCACCACTCGGTACAGGTTGTATGAGTTCTTGGTCATGTCCTTTGGATTGACCAACGCTCCTGCATACTTCATGTACCTGATGAACAGCGTGTTCATGGATTACCTTGACAAGTTTGTGGTGGTATTCATTGATGACATCCTGGTCTTCTCCAAGAATAAGGAGGAACATGAGGAGCACTTGAGATTGGTGCTGCAGAGACTCCGAGAACATCAGCTGTATGCTAAGCTGAGCAAGTGTGAATTCTGGTTGAAGGAAGTGGCATTCTTGGGACATGTGTTGTCTGTTGGCACTTCTTACGATCCAATATCAGAATTGAGAATCCTGGTACTGGGGTAAGGAGTGTTTCAGTGGTTTTCCTTATGGCTTAGTAAAATATAGAAATATTCTGCAAGCGCACAGAATCACCGCTGTAGCACTTCACCTGGGAGTATCCCGAGGTATCGTAATTTATATTTCCGCAGGGAAGCTTTGGCAAGATTACTAGTGAACAGATATTCGAGACTATCAGAGAAGGGTACACAACTAGACAAGACAGGGGATAACGGTATTGGATAGGAGTGGATATACCGGACACACAGCTCAAGGGATACTCTGGTAAGGGAGAGAAGAGATAGATAGCTGGGAGGACAACGAGAAGAGATAGAGGACTCCTGGATACTTTATCTACCTATGTCACTCTAGCTTAGAGATACAACGGCTACAGAGCCAGCACTAGGAGATCTGGGATAACTCTAATGTCTTAGCATCGGGACAAGGGAACCAGTGAACACACAGAAAGGGATGAGAAGGGGTGCCACTATTTCCCAACTGGGGAATCCTACGGACCGGAACTAACGTGATGGGCTATGAAGACCGAAAGGGCTGTCACCACCTCCCGGCTACCACCTCCGTTGCGACGGGAATAAACTAAGGCCACCGACTAGTCTAGGAACCACTCCTACACTAGGCAACGGCTACTTACTCTGCTAGCAAGAGCAAGCAACCTTGTCAATACTCTTGGTGACAATTCACCTCCAGTATCAAGCAAGATCGAAGAACCAGCCAAGACAAAGACTTAAACAAGACTACAAGCACTAGAACTATAACTGACTATAGTCTAAACAAGATATATTTGCAACTAGGATAAAGTAGAAGCAAGATATAAATGACAAAGGCAAAGTGATAAAGATAACTATATTGATACTCAATGTCTTACAAAAGGTAAAGTAAAAGATACAAGAGCTATTACCAGAGCTTCTGAAGACGACTCCGGAACCTCCGAGGCAAAGCTCGACTCAACTCTAACTCCCAACTAAACTATCCTAACTCTACTAGAATGAAAGTGGAAATAAGCTCCTTGGCTTGGTGTGTGTTTTCAAGTGAAGTGCGACCCTCTATTTATAGCTCCAAAGGTCGGTTGAGGCAGGGTAGCGGCCAAGGCAACCAGAGGCGGCAGAGAGGCGGTTCGGCCGAATTCCTCGGTTCGGCCGAACTGCCCAGTTCGCCCGAACCGAGGGATGCACCGCCTCGGCCACCAAGGGCCAGGATGCAGCACCAAGGTCGGTTTGGCAGCTGGGGCCGGTTCGGCCGAACCCCCCAGTTCACCCGAACTGGGCCGGAGGCCCAGGCCCGCCCCCCTGCACCGCCTCTGCTCTGTGGACTCCCTGGGCCGGCCTCTGGTGGTGTACTTCGTGCTGTGTGGGCCCAGGTTGATGTGGCGGTGCTCCGAGATGAGTTGGTGTCGTCCATGTATCGTTTGTCGTGTTCATTTGGCGCTCGTTGATGTGGACGACTCCCGGTGGCATGCACGGCTAAGGGGGATAACCGGCCGAACGGAGTCGTTCGGCCGATTCGGTCATTTTCGGCCCCAATAGCGCGTATTTGTCGTAGTTGTACCTGCACAAGTGACACTCACCAAAACTCGTGGAACTTTATTAGAAATAAAACCTAAGTGCATGGAATGTTGCATATAACCTCATTTATTCCCGAGTATTGGTGGTCGGATTTGGGCTGTAACGACCGCCAACAGTGTTAAGGGTTGATATATCAACTAAAGCCAATTAAAGTGATGCAAAATTGATCCATTTATTACAATAAGTACTTAAAGCATTGTTTCTTCCACAGGACTACTGACTATTCTCTTCTTCCCGGTAAATACTATTGGTGAGCTGCTCTGCCAGGCCCTCAAATCACGGGCTCAACGGCTTCGCTCTCTGGCGTTTCGTTCTCTAAAATGCATGAATGTATACATGCATTAGGAATGATGCAAATGAAAATGCTTATGGGAGTACATCAAGTAAACAACACAACCATGACAATGCAAGGAAATACATTAATCGAGCAAGCACTAGAAAAATCAATTATCAGAATTGAGAATCCTGGTACTGGGGTAAGGAGTGTTTCAGTGGTTTTCCTTATGGCTTAGTAAAATATAGAAATATTCTGCAAGCGCACAGAATCACCGCTGTAGCACTTCACCTGGGAGTATCCCGAGGTATCGTAATTTATATTTCCGCAGGGAAGCTTTGGCAAGATTACTAGTGAACAGATATTCGAGACTATCAGAGAAGGGTACACGACTAGACAAGACATGGGATAACGGTATTGGATAGGAGTGGATATACCAGACACACAGCTCAAGGGATACTCAGGTAAGGGAGAGAAGAGATAGTTAGCTGGGAGGACAACGAGAAGAGATAGAGGACTCCTGGATACATTATCTACCTATGTCACTCTATCTTAGAGATACAGCGGCTACAGAGCCAGCACTAGGAGATCTGGGATAACTCTACTGTCTTAGCATCGGGACAAGGGAACCGGTGAACACACAGAAAGGGATGAGAAGGGGTGCCACTATTTCCCAACTAGGGAATCCTACGGACCGGAACTAACGTGATGGGCTACGAAGACCGAAAGGGCTGTCACCACCTCCCGGCTACCACCTCCGTTGCGACGGGAATAAACTAAGGCCACCGACTAGTCTAGGAACCACTCCTACACTAGGCAACGACTACTTACTCTGCTAGCAAGAGCAAGCAACCTTGTCAATACTCTTGGTGACAATTCACCTCCAGTATCAAGCAAGATCGAAGAACCAGCCAAGACAAAGAATTAAACAAGACTACAAGCACTAGAACTATAACTGACTATAGTCTAAACAAGATATATTTGCAACTAGGATAAAGCAGAAGCAAGATATAAATGACAAAGGCAAAGTGATAAAGATAACTATATTGATAACTCAAAGTCTTACAAAAGGAAAAGTAAAAGATACAAGAGCTATTACCAGAGCTTCTGAATACGACTCCGGAACCTCCGAGGCAAAGCTCGACTCAACTCTAACTGCCAACTAAACTATCCTAACTCTACTAGAATGAAAGTGGAAATGAGCTCCTTGGCTTGGTGTGTGTTACAAGAGGGGGTATGGGGTCCTATTTATAGTGCTCCAGGGTCGGTTGAGGTAGAGTAACGGCCAAGGGAGAGGGCAGAGGCGGTTGCCGGCCGTTTCGGCCGAGAGGGTCGGTTCGGCCGAACCCTGGCGTTCGGCCGAATGCCCGATCCACCGCCTTAGCCACCTATGGCCGAGATGCATCCCCTAGAGTCGGTTCTGGTGCTGGGGGCGGTTCGGCCGAAGGCCCCAGTTCGGCCGAACTGGGCCTGGCCCGTGGCCGGCCTCGCAAGCACCGCCTCTGGTGCCTAAACCCCCTAGGCTTCCTCCTGATGCATGACTTCGTGTTGATCTGGCCCAGAATGACGTGGCATGGCCCAGGATGGGTTGGCGGTCGCCCACGTGTCATGTGACGTGTTTGCTTGGTCATTGTTGACGTGCACGACTCCCGATGGCCTGCTCGGCTAAGGGGGGTAACCGGCCGATCGGAGTTGTTCGGCCGATTTGGTCATTTCCGGCCCCAATAGCACATATTTGTCGTAGTTGTACCTGCACAAGTGACACTCACCAAAACTCGTGGAACTTTATTAGAAATAAAACCTAAGTACATGGAATGTTGTATATAACCTCATTTATTCCTGAGTATTGGTGGTCGGATTTGGGCTGTAACGACCGCCAACATTGTCCAATGGAGGAATGGCAGTCGATCCGAGGAAGGTCAGTGATGTGCTAAGCTGGAATCCGCCTCGAGATGTGAGCGAAATCAGGAGTTTCCTTGGGATGGCCGGATATTATCGACGGTTCATTGAAGGATTCTCCAAGATTGCTAAGCCCCTGACGGCGTTATTGGAGAAAAATGCCAGGTTTGTCTGGACTGAGGAGTGTCAAGTCAGCTTTGAGGAGTTAAAGAAGAGACTAACAACAGCCCCAGTACTGGTTCTGCCCGACATAGCCAAGAGCTTCTCTATCTACTGCGATGCATCCCGTCTAGGACTGGGGTGTGTACTCATGCAGGAAGGGAGAGTTGTGGCATATGCTTCGAGACAGTTGAGGAAACATGAGCAGAACTACCCCACACATGATCTAGAGTTGGCAGCTATGGTACATGCTCTGAAGATTTGGAGGCACTACTTGATTGGTCACAAGTGTGACATCTACACTGATCACAAGAGCCTCAAGTATGTCTTCACTCAATCGGATCTGAACATGAGGCAACGCCGATGGTTGGAGTTGATCAAGGACTATGACCTGGAGATCCACTACCACCCAGGAAAGGCTAACTTGGTGGCAGATGCCTTGAGTAGGAGGAGTTATGTGAACAAGATCACCGGTCACTGTCTGCCAGCAGAGCTCAGCTTAGAGTTTGAGAGGATGAGTCTGGGATTTGTGACCAGCATCACAGAGATGACGGTAGAACCGACTCTGGAGCAGGAGATCCGGAAAGGTCAGCTTGGGGATGAGAAGATCAAGGAGATTGTGGAGCATGTTGCTCTAGGAAAAGCCCCTGGTTTTCGAGTGGATGATCAAGGAACCTTGTGGCATGGGAAGAGGATATGTGTACCCGATGTGGCGCAGATTAAGGATACAATCCTGAGAGAAGCACATGACTCAGCTTATTCAATCCACCAAGGAAGTACCAAGATGTACCAAAACATCAAGGAGAGGTTCTGGTGGTATGGATTGAAGCGTGATGTGGCAACCTATGTGGCTCTATGTGACACATGTCAGAGAGTCAAGGCTGAACATCAGAGGCCAGCAGGTTTGCTCCAGCCCTTGAAGATACCTGAATGGAAGTGGGAAGAAGTTGGTATGGACTTCATCACTGGTCTGCCTCGCACTCAGAGAGGATTTGACTCCATTTGGGTGATTGTGGATCGCTTGACCAAAGTGGCACATTTTCTTCCAGTAAAAACCACTTACACAGGCGCCAGATTGGCAGAGCTGTATATGGAGAGGATAGTGTGCTTGCATGGAGTGCCCAAGCGGATAGTGTCTGACCGAGGTACTCAGTTCACATCACATTTCTGGCAGAAGTTACATGAGTCCATGGATACTAAGCTGCATTTCAGTTCAGCTTATCACCCACAGACGGATGGACAGACAGAGCGGACCAATCAGATCTTGGAGGACATGTTGAGGGCATGTGCCTTGCAGTATGGTGTCAGTTGGGACAAGAGCCTGCCCTATGCAGAATTCTCGTACAACAACAGCTACCAGAAGAGTCTGCAGATGGCACCATTCGAGGCTCTGTATGGCAGGAAGTGCAGAACACCACTGTTCTGGAATCAGACTGGTGAAAGTCAAGTTTTTGGGCCGGAGATACTCAGAGAAGCAGAACGCCAAGTGCAAGTGATCAGGCAGAACTTGAAGGTGGCACAATCCCGGCAGAAGAGTTATGCTGATGTCAGGAGGAGGAATCTCACCTTCGAGGTCGATGACTTTGTGTACCTCAAGGTGTCACCGATGAGGGGAGTGAAGAGGTTTAATGTCAAGGGCAAATTGGCGCCTCGTTACATCGGACCCTTCAAGATTCTGGAACGGATGGGTGAGGTGGCATATCGGCTAGAGCTACCTGAGAAACTAGTTGGAGTGCACAATGTGTTCCATGTGTCTCAGCTGAAGAAATGTTTGCGGGTGCCTGAAGAGCAGATCCCGATGGATGAGCTGAATGTGCAAGAGGACCTCACCTATGAGGAGTATCCAGTCAGGATTTTGGAGGAGTCCGAGAGGGTGACAAGAAACAAGGTTATTCGGATGTGCAAGGTGCAGTGGAACCGACACTCAGAGGAGGAGGCGACTTGGGAAAGAGAAGAAGACCTCAAGGCCGAGTACCCACATCTCTTCGCATCCACGTCCGAATCTCGAGGACGAGATTCATCATAAGGGGGGTAGGTTTGTAACACCCTAAAATAGCCTATTTAAAATTTTTAGTAATTAATTGATTATTTTATGTCTTGTTCATAATTAATATAGGGTAAATAAACATTTTCTGAAAATTAAAATTTAATATAAGGTGTAGAAACATTTTTGTTGCATTCATGCTGCTGCATTAAGTTTTGCTTGTTTGTGAATTAAATTGGAATTTAAATTCTGTTTTAAATTCGGATTTAATTTGCATTTGTTTGAGCGTTAGAAAAGTTCTTTAGCCTGAGTCCACTTCTGCTCCCTGAACTCTCCCTCTGGTCCAACTGCGCCCCTTCCTTTCTTTCCCCTCAGCTCGACCCAACCCGCTTCGCCTCCCGCGGGCGGCCCAAATCCCTCTCGCAGCCGAAAGTTTGCTTCTGCCCCCTCCACTCTTTCCCCGGCTCAACTTCACCCCTCCTCTCTTTTCTTTCCCCCGCGGCCCATAGCTCCGCTGCGGCCCATCACCGCTGCGCAACCCGCTTGCTCCGCCAGCCCACTCCGCGGCCTACTCTCCCGCACCGACCCACGCAGCCGCGCTGGCCCACGTCCCTCGCCCTCTTTTCCTCCGCTCGGCCCAGCGCTCTTCCTCCCTCTCTTCCCCTTGGCCCCGCTCGCGCCCCGTGCCAGCCCAACAGCACCGCCGGCCCACTCCCGCTCTCCCTCCCTCTCCTTTCACTGCCGGACGGGCCCCGCATGGCAGGGCCGTCCCCTACCTCCGGCCGAACCAAGCTCGGTAGGGCTCGGGCCGCACCGCCGCCTCGGCCCAAGGCCTGAGCCACTCCCGCGCCGCCGTAGGTCCCGCAGAAGCTTCCGCGAAACTCCCCGCGGCCGCTCCTTTCCTTCCTCGCGCCGCTCCCCGCTTGGAAAGTGCTCCCGGGATGGAAGGCGATCGCCGCCGCTGCCGCCCGATTCGCGTGGCTCGCACGCCAAGGTGACCCTCTCCCCGGGCTATAAAAGCCACGCCCCGAGACCCCAAGCGTTCACCAATCCTCGCTCCCGAGCACCAAGCCCCCCCAGCATCATTCCCCTCGTCTCGCAGCGCCGCCGCCCGCCGCCGCCGGCAGACGCCTCCCCCGCTCGATCCAATCTGGATCGTTGGATCCAGATGCAACGGTCCCTGACCACCCTAGACCCAAGTCAATTCCCAGCGTACCGGTCAACTCCGACCGTTTTGCAAAAGAGTCCCCCTGTTTTCCTCAAATCAACCCACTGCTCATCGTAGTTCAAAACTATTTATAGATAGGTCCTGTTTTCATTCGTTTAGCCCCGTGTAGTTTTAAACAAACTAACCCGCAGTCCTGCCCTGCTGTTTTTGCACGTTAGCCCTTCTGGTTTAATACGAAATTACGTTAAGCCCTTGGTTTTTCACAAATAAGTCCCTGGAAGTTTCTGAAACTTGCCAGCAAGTCCCTGAACCTTAGAAACACTGTAACTTCCTCGTTTTAGCTCCGATTAGTGTGATTTTCGCGCTCATGTGTTCATAGCGAAGCGTAGAATATTTCTAGCTCCTGTTTTTGTACTGTCTTCACCGTTGGTGTACTGTTTCTAATAGAATACTCTTGTTTGCATGTATTGGCTTGTGTGGATGCTTGTGTGGTGATTCGTGTCCAGTCGGTGAGCCGTTGCCGTTGGAGTTTGAGTACGAGGACCTTCAGGAGCCAGACTCGTAGCAACAGCAGCACTTTGAGGAAGGCAAGTTATAGCACGGACAATCCTTGCTACCTACTCACTTATAATACATTATTTCATACATGCATGTGTCAAATATGATGTATCCTTTAAGGTTGTATCTAGTTTTTCATTATCCTATCCTTGTTTACCTTGGGTTTATTGCATATGGGTAGAACTTTGCTAGGCGCAGCTACTGTCACCTTTATTTAACTGTTAAACTTGTATTAATGGTCCACTTCAACCTTAACGTTAAAACTTGCTTTTTAGCAACATGGATTAGGGAGCTAGAGCATGTGCTGTGTGCTTTGTTCTAGTGTCTCCCTCTAAGGATCGGTTCTTAAAGCGGCAACCCAGGAGCCTGTCGCCACCGCTAGAACTATAATGGCTCTGGTCTTGGACAAGTAGCTTGTACGGCTCTAGCTTGACAGTGGTTACCGAGGGGCCAACGGCGTTGTGGGAGGCAAGGCACGGGGTGTTTTCCCGATTCCACCGAGGACGGTAGCCCCGTCGGCTAGGTCTCGTTAGACCCAGTCCCGTGTTGGGAGTCTCAACAATTGAGAACTCCGCGCGTTGCGCATTGTTGGGTGGATACCCGCGCTCTGGATGTCATCGACCCCCTTACGGTGGACTCCGTAGGCGTATGTCGATCTCGGTGCCTAAGGACTCACCACCTTGTAGTACCCAGTGGCTACTGTCTTGTTAGGGTGTCTTGTGAAAAGCCTCGTAGCATCCCTATGTAGTCACACCTCGGAAGTGTCGATGTGCGTGGTTGGGTGCAAAGTTCCTTTGAACTTTTACGCGACTGGTGGGTAAAGGGCAAAACCTCTGCAGAGTGTAAATCTATCATGATAGCCTTGCTCAGGGTCACGAGCGGCCTGGATCCTTTTTGATTAGAAGATGATGTTTATTTATGCTTAATGTCACTTATACCTTATTAATTGGGTTCAACCGGGTTTCATTCACTTGTAGTAACTTGGATAATGTTAAAACGAACCAACTAAAAGTGCTAATGCAGTTAAGCCGTGTCTAGCCTTTTGAGCCTTCATAACCCGTGCTATACTTGCTAAGAAATTGTTTTACTTACACTTGCTATTTATTCAACAAAATCCCGGACGGGTAACAGATTGGGATGTGCATGAGTCTGCTGCTGAGTTTCCAGAAGATCTACCGTACTACTGAGTTGTGTTCTCCCAGTCAGAGTCCCTGTGGAGTGCGGCTTCATTTAGAGAGAGTTTTTAGTCTTCCGCTGTATTGGTTAGTTTATTTATGATGTACTCTGATGTAAAACTCTTTTTATTCGAGTAATATATTCAGCATATGTTCTTTGTTTACCATATTTGTTTGCTATATGTGTACTGTGACTTCCTGGGCACACATATGGCCACATTCGGGTTTCTGTGTAAATCCGGGTGTGACATTCACCTTGCGAACTCCGCGCAAACATGGCTCGAGCACGTGCCCGCGAACCAGATCCACGACTAGAACGACCTGGTGAAGACCTTCGTGGGCAACTTCCAGGGCACGTACGTGCGCCCTGAAAACTCGTGGGATCTTTGAGGGTGTTGCCAGACACCTGACAAGTCCCCGCGAGACTTCATCCGCCGCTTCTCCAAGCGCTGCACTGAGCTCCCGAGCATCAACAACTCCAAGGCCATCCATGCCTTTCTTGAAGGGACGATCTGTCGGGATCTGGTGCGCAAGCTGGGACGAAGTCCACCCACCAGCGTGAACGAGCTGTTCGACGTCGCCACCAGCTTGGCCTCTGGAGAGGAGGCAATGGGGCCATCTTCGACAGCAAGAAGGGGAAGCGTGCAGAGGAAGCGCCTGCGGGCAGAAAACCCAAGGGCTCTGCGAAGAAGGGCAAGAAAGCACCACGCGGCCAAGGGCGCGACAAAGACCCCGACGAAATCCTCGCGGCTGATGCGGCTCGCAAGGGCCCTCGTGGCCCTTCTCGAGGGGGTGGCGTGTTCGACGACATGCTCAAGAAGCCGTGCCCTTACCACTAGGGTGTGGTCACTCATACCCTCGAGCAGTGTGAGATGCTCAAGAAGTACTACAAGCGTGTCGCCTCGAAGGATGACAACGCGAAGAAAGATGCAGGCAAAGGGGGCAAGGATGGCTTCCCCGATGTGGAGAACGTGTTCTTCATCTTCGGGGGGCCAACGACGAACATGACGTCCCGACAACGCAAGCGTGAACGTCGAGAAGTCTTCTCCATTCACAGGTCCGCGCCAACCTACCTTGACTGGACGGAGGAGACCATCTCCTTCAACCGCAAAGATCACCCTGATCATGTCCCGAACCCGAATCAGTACCCGCTCGTTGTCGACCCCATCATCGGCAACACATGCTTCTCCAAGGTGCTCATGGACAGGGGTAACAGCCTCAACATCATGTACTCCTACACCTTGGAGCTCATGGGGATCGACCAGGACAAGCTACGCCCTAGCAAGTTGCCATTCCATGGCATTGCACCGAGGAAGTGAGTCCACCCGCTTGGGCAGATCGACCTGCCTGTCTGCTTTGGCACGCCAGACAACTTTGAGGTGGTGGGGTTTCGGGGAGCATATCACGCCATCCTTGGGCGTCCGTGCTACATCAAGTTCATGGCGATCCCGAACTACACCTACCTTTAGATGAAGATGTCGGGGCCAAAGGGTGTCACCACGGTGGGGCCATCGTTCGAGCACGCCTACGAATACGACGTAGAGTGCGTCGAGCGCGCCGAAGCGCTCGCGGACGATGGACCCTTGTTGCGGATCTGGAGAAGATGGCGAACGAAGCCGTCGACTCCGCCCACAAGCACGCGGGCAGCTTCGAGCCCGTCGAACACACCAAGGTGGTACCCCTCGACCCCACTGCCCCCGAGGGCAAGACGTTGAGGGTCAGTTCCACCCTCGACAACAAATAGGAAGCGGTGCTCATTGACTTTCTTCGCGCCAACGTCGACATCTTCGTGTGGAGCCCCTTGGACATGCCCTGCATACCGAGGGAGGTCACCGAGCACTCCCTTGACCTCCTGCCCCACTCCAAGCCGGTGAAGCAACGCCTGTGACGCTTTGACGAGTAGAAGTGCCGGGCGATCGGTGAGGAGGTGCGCAAGCTCTTAGCGATCGGATTCATCAAGGAGGTATTCCATCCCGATTGGCTAGCTAATCCTGTATTAGTTAAGAAAAGAATGGAAAGTGGAGGATGTGTGTAGATTATACTGGTTTAAATAAAGCATGTCCCAAAGTTCCTTTTCCTTTGCCACGTATCGATCAAATAGTAGATTCAACTGCGGGATGCGAGCTTTTATATTTCCTTGAAGCATATTTTGGTTACCACCAAATAAAGATGAAAGAGTCCGAGCAACTTGCAACTTCTTTTATCACCCCCTTCGGCATATTTTGCTACGTCACGATGCCCTTTGGACTCCGGAACGCTGGAGCCACGTACCAGCGGTGCATGCTCCACATTTTTGGGGACCACATCGGGCGAACCGTAGAGGCTTATGTCGACGATATCGTTGTAAAATCCAGGAAGGCGGACGACCTGGTTAATGATTTACGTGCTGTGTTCGATTGTCTCCGGGCTAACGGGGTAAAACTAAACCCGGAGAAGCGCGTCTTTGGGGTGCCTCGAGGCATGCTCTTGGGTTTCATCGTCTCTCAGCGAGCCATTAAACCCAACCTTGAGAAAGTCTCGGCCCTCGAACGAATGGGACTGATCCGAGACCTAAAGGGGGTACAGAAGGTTTTGGGTTGCCTGGCGGCCCTAAGCCGTTTTATCTCACGACTCGATGAGAAAGGCTTGCCTCTGTATCGACTCCTGAAGAAACACTAACATTTTGCCTGGACCCCCGAGGCTCAAGAAGCCCTCGACAGGCTAAATGCATCACTCGCTCATGCACTGATCTTGACACCGCCAAAGGACGGCGAGGCCCTCTATCTCTAAGTGGCCGCAACGACCCAGGTGGTCAGCGCGGTCATCGTCGTAGAAAGAGTGGAGGAGGGCCATCCACTGCCAGTCCAGAGGCCGGTGTACTACATCAGCGAAGTGTTGTTCGAGACCAAGATGTGATATCCACACATCCAGAAGCTACTCTATGCGGTAGTGCTGGCGTGGCGCAAGCTAAGTCACTACTTCGAGGGTCATCCTGTCACCATGGTTTCATCTTTCCCCTGGGAGAGATAGTCCACAACCAGGACGCCACGGGTAGAATAGCCAAATGGTCTGTGGAGTTGATGGGTGAGACTCTCACCTACGCGCCTCGAAAGGCAATAAAATCGTAGATCCTGGCGGACTTGGTCGCTGAGTGGACGAACACCCAGCTGCCCCACATCAGATCCAAGCCGAATGCTGGACCATGTACTTTGATGGTCGTGATGAAAACTGGCGCAGGCACAGGCCTCCTTTTTGTCTCACCCCTCGGAGAGCACATACGCTACATGGTACGCTTACACTTTCCGGCATCCAACAATATGGCGGAATACGAGGCCCTCCTCAGTGGGCTCCGTATCGCCATCGAGCTTGGCGTCAAATGCCTCTACGTCCGGGGAGATGCTCGGTTGGTCATTGACCAAGGGATGAAGGACTCAAGCTACCATGACGAGAAGATGGAGGCTTACTGCAACGCTGTGCGACGGCTCGAGGATAAATTCCATGGCCTTGAACTGAACCGTATCGCGCAAAAGTACAACGAGGAAGCGAACGAGCTGGTAAAGATCGCATTGGGGCGGGTCACCGTCCCCCCGAACATTTTCGCCCGCGACTTTGCCGAGCCCTTTGTCGACTTCAAGATGATTGCCAAGAGCCCCGGCGAGCCCTCGGGGGGCAAACCCTCGAGAGCTGCCGATATCGAACCCTCGGATAAGGACCCCTCGAAAGGGGAACCCGAGGCCTCGGATCACGGGGCATCCTCAGTGGACGAGGCTGAGGCGATGGAGATCGATGAGGTCCCACCCTCTCGAGACTGGCGCGACCAGTACCTCGCTTGGATTGATCAAGGGGAGCTGCCCCCGGATCAGACCAAAGCGCGGCGCATCGCCAGGAAGGCCAAGTCCTTTGTCTTGATTGACGGGGAGTTGTACAAGTGCAGTCCCTCGGAGATCTTGCAGTGATGCATTCCCATCCCCGAGGGCAGGGAGCTGATACAAGACATACATGCCGGTGTGTGCGGCCATCACGCGGCACAACGCACCCTCGTCGGTAACGCATTCCAGCAGGGCTTCTACTGGCCCACGGCTGTTGCTGACGCCAACGAAGTTGTGCGCATCTGCGAAGGGTGTCAATTCTACGCACGCAAGACCCACCTCCCGGCGCACGCCTTGCAGACCATCCCCATCACGTGGCCTTTCACTGTGTGGGGGCAGGACCTCGTCGGTCCTTTGCAAGCGGCACCAGGGGCTTCACCCACCTGCTGGTGGCCGTCAACAAGTTCTCGAAATGGATCGAGGTTCGACCCATCAGCAGTATCAGATTCGAGCAAGCCGTGCAGTTCTTCACAGACATAATCCATCGGTTCGGGGTACCCAATTTGATAATAACTGACAATGGCACCCAGTTCACGGGCAAGAAGTTCTTGGAATTCTGCGACAGCTACCATATCCGTGTGGATTGGGCGGCTGTAGCGCATCCACCGATGAATGGCCAAGTGGAGCATGCCAATGGCATGATACTACAAGGCTTGAAGCCAAGAATCTTCAATAAGTTGAACAAGTTTGGCCGAAAGTGGGTCACGGAGTTACCCTCGGTCATCTGGAGCCTCAGAACAACCCCAAGCAGAGCCACGGACTTCACCCCGTACTTCCTGGTCTATGGTGCCGAGGCTATCCTCCCCACGGACTTGGAGTACGGGTCCCCGAGGCTTAAAGCTTACCAAGAAGAACAAAACTAGCAAGCCCGCGAGGACTCGCTGGATCATGTGGATGAAGTTCGTGACGTGGCGCTCTTACACTCAGCACGGTACCAGCAATCTCTCCTACGATATCAAGCACATAGGGTCCAACGTCGAGACCTCAACAAGGGATACCTAGTGTTGAGGCTTCGACAAGACAATCGAGGGCGCCACAAGCTCACACTGTCGTGGGAAGGGCCATACATCATCGCTGAAGTCCTCAAGCCCGGCACGTACAAGCTCGCAAACGAGAAGGGAGAAGTCTTCGCCAACACTTGGAACATTCAACAGTTACGTCGCTTTTACCCATAAGCTTCCAAGTCTCTTTGTACATATGTCACTTTCGCAATCAATAATAAAGAAAGGTCACGAACAGGAGGACTCGGCTTTGCCCTCGATAAAGCCAAGCCCCCCTCGGGGGCTGCATTGGGGGGTTCCCCCCTCCTAAATTGTCCCATTTTCGCAGAATTTTTTCTTTCAAAACTTTTATCGCATTGCACCTCGCGTGCTTCGAAAAGATAGAAGCAGGGCGCAAACTGACTAAGGCCAGGGCCGGCCGAGTCGCGGGACTACCTACGCCTCCGGGATACGGCATCCTCCTCACCACCCTACGCTCAAGTCGTTTTGCGAATGCGACCTACCCCGCCAAAATCTTTACAAGCAGCGTAAAAATGTGATAAATGTATCTAACGATACTGCAAATAAATTGTGCAAACAAATTGTTCATTAAAAACCAAGTGCAATCCAAGCTAAATCCTAAGCTACGAACTTTCTATTCTCTTCGCGAGAACCTGCAGCAGCAGCGTCTTCTCCTTCATCCGCGCCAGGGAAGAGGTCACCCTCGAACAGATCAGCACTTTGTTGTGGCGGTACCATCAGCAACTGCTCGACGACTGCAACTGCGGTGTCGTCGTCGAGGTCTTCGGCGACGATGTAGCCTGCAGCCAGCGCCTCGAGCTCGATGATGAAGTGCGTTGAGATCACGCCGAGGGTCTCCTGGACTCCGAGGTGAAGGGCACCCTTCAGGCGCCTGGTGACACAGTCGCCCAAAGATCTCAGGCGACTGGCCACCGAGCTGTCCAATGGGGTCTCCTCCCCCTCCAGCTCCTTGCACGTGGCGACAGCGACGCCCTCCAGATCATTGAGGTCCTCCTGGGACTTCAAGTATGCGACTTGAAGGGACTCCACCGCCGCCGACGTGTCCGCCACGATCATCCGCAGCTCTGAAACACGAAAAACACCAACATAAGCCTCGACAAACACAAGATTGGCAAAAACATCGATGATAGCGATTTACCTTCGGTTTGTTCTTGTTCTTTCGCCAGCAACTCCTGCGTGGCTCTGGTCTCCTGCAGAAGCGCAGACATCGAGGCCCCCCTCTCCTCGGCGGAGACCTGCAGTGTCTCGACGACAATATGCCCATCGACCAGAGCCTCGGTTAGCAGCCCAATCGCTGCATCCTCGGACTCAAGTTGGGCATTCGTCGCTGTGACCGCTGCCTCTCTCTGCTGGAGCAGGGACCTCGCCTCGCTGAGTGTTGAGCGCTCCTGCTGGAGCTAGGCCTCCATCGCCGTCAGCGCCTCGGTCTTCTCCTGGAGTGCGGCGCCCAGCCTCGAGGCCTCCTGGGCCCCCCGCTCCGCCAAGGCCCTCTGGGCATCGCGCTCCTCCTCCACGTGCATCAATACCTCCCACGTTGGCGACCCTCGGTCCACAGCTCGTTGATCGCGGCATGGAGCTTATCCACCTACGAGTGCAGGTCGGTGTTCTCCTCCACAAACAGTGGACTACTTAACCCCCCAAACTATAAAACCGGACAAATAACCCCCCAATATTTTCAAAACCGGACAGATAACCCCCAAGCGGTTTCAGACGGTGGTTTTGTATTTTTTTTTCTTTTTTATTTATTTTGGCTGAATCTTTGAAAAATCATAGTAATTCATAGAAAAATCATAAAATAGAAAGTCTAATTTTGTTGGACTCCACATGAGCAAAACTACACAATAAACATATAATATAGTATCTTTTACTACAAATTATTTTCTGTAGATTTTGATCTATTCTTTTCTATAATTAATTGGAATAATTCTTAACTGCTGTTTTTATGGTCCGATTGCGATGAACTTTTTATGGTGTCCTAACTATTGTATGCTTGAATTGTAGTAAAAACTTCATACTCATTGGATCATGCATTACATACTTATAAATTTATTTAGTGTTTATGCTTGTTAAATCTATAACTAAGTTAAATCCGATCCAATGAGTATGAATTTGATTACAATGTATCAGAGGACCGAGGTTGATTTTTATAAATACTAGAGAGTTTTCACAAAAGTACAAATTACAATGTATTAAAGAATTGTGGGTTGATTTTTATAAACATTAGGGGGTTTTCGTAAAATTACGATGGTTTGATGGACGAAAAAAAGAGCCTGACAGGTGGGATCATAGGAGGGTTAATGTTTAATGACTGGTGGGCCCGTTGACCCTCAAAAGTTTTGGATCTTTATAGTATACTAGTAGAGTGCACGCGCGACACGCGCGTGTATTAGAAAATAGAGTAAACAAGAATTAATTTGAGGGTGAGCTTAACCCAACTTTTGACCAAAATTATAAAAATTAATTTTTATAATTAATTTTAGCCAATTTAGAAAATTAATTTTTGAAATCATGGTGTAAAGCGTAAAACATTAAAATTGCTAATACATATAATATAATCTACTTTCAAAGTTTCACTGGTTAAAAAAATCACACCGCACTAATTTTCTAATGATTCCATGCAAGATGTATGCCGCGTTTCAGTCACCGTCGAGGATGGCCGCCATGTACGTCGTCGTCGTGTCGGCCGCAATGTGAATAACTTTTTATAAATTTGGTTAAATTAAAATTTGTTTGACTCCTTAAAATGCTATAGCTGTATTCACAGTGAAATTAAATAGCATGATGACATACAATGAAGTAGGTTTATAATGGAATTAAGTAGTTCTCCGAGTGCACAGCAATAGCTAAGGTATAAGTATCTATAAAACGATCTATATTTTGAGATAAAGGGAGTTACCTATCATCATATCCTCTGCCCTTTTCCGTCTAACCGGGGATGTCTCTACACAATTTAGCTAGCACAAACATATCATGCATGCATGCGTCAAACAATCACATAATCACCAAATTGAATGGAATAACTAAAATCACTAAACTTGCTGAATTATTAGATAGGACGACGGTTACGGAGATAAATTAATTAAATAACCCACACCCGCAATAATAGCCCTATTAGCTTATTACCCTGTTAGCTCCACACCACACGGCATGAAGAGGCAGAGAGGAGGCTACCAAAACATGAAAAGAAAAAAAAGGAAAAAACCCCTACATGCTTCGCATCCACTGTAGTTCAGCTCAGGCACTGTACCTGGATCCTCATCCAGCGCCTTAATTTGCTTTCCCTGGCTGCCCTATGCAGGAGTAGAGAGATCATGCATGCAGCTTCACCTTAATCTCCTCGAGTAGTTCCCTGTGCAGGTGCATCGATTCTGCTGGGCCTTCACCTCCTTGAGCATCGCCTTTTGCTCTCGGCGATATCCTTTGTCCCGGTGGAGAGCGTCTTGATGGTGCGAGTACAAGACATAGGCCAATGGATCGAGCACGATGCACCACATGATCGATCGTGGTTAGTTGGATTGGTTGCGCTGCAATGCAAGAGTTGTCGGCGGCGATGAGCTGGTGCGATGCGAGGAATTGCTGTTCCAAATCAACAGTGCAAAAATCTTATTAGTTGCTCTATAATTGGCAGCTCTTGATCGAACTAATTCAATATATTACTTAAATTGCAAATGCATTGAATTGAACCTTTGCCACTATCAGTACCGAGGCAGGCTCCACCTATCAATTATAGCAAATTTCGGATTTCAAATAATTCCAACGGCAAATTTTGGATTGTCCCAAATGATTAAGCTGCCATCAATTGACTTCAATTCATGAGGGTGCAGTAAGAGACACATTCTCTTCAGTTTTCATGTGACGTAATAAGCTAGGGATCGATCGATCATGATTATGGGAGAAGGCCCTTGTCCTGGAAGCTCTTGATGCAGTCGTCGAATATCTGCTGCACGGACAGGAACGGAGGGAATCCAGCGCCTTGATCTTGCTCGTTCCATCTTGTGCGGCCTGTCATCCCCTTTCTGACCGCTGCACTCCGTGAGCGACTCGAGGATCTCCGACCAGTGCGCGACGTCGCAGGAGCAGATGAGCCGCCCGGAGGCCCTGGCGTCCTCCATGGCCAGGACGTGGCATAGCACCACGTCGTCCACGTGTGCACGAACCCGATCGTCGTGTTCGGGTACTTGCTCAGCTCCCCTGCGATGCAGACGCGTGTCGTCATCGGTTAGTCATCATCTTCATTCAATAATCATGTATCATGATCGATGGAGCCTCTCCATTCTAGCTGTCTTGAAGATCATAGAGAGATAGAGACCTTTGAGCATGGCGAGGACGATGAGTATGGTGCTTGTGGGCTTCGGCCCCAGCGCTAGGCCGATCACGAACGACGGGTTCACCACCACCAGGTCGATGCCGTGCTCCTTCGCCAGCCGCCACGCCTCCTTCTCCGCCACCATTACGGATTGGTTTCTTCTCTATATATCTATATATACACGCGTCGTCGTATCCGTGTGCGTATCCGTGTAACATAATTAGTGGGTACACGAGGTGGATAAAGAAATTCCATAGTGAGAAAAGTAATGTCAAAAAAAGCAAAAACTCTCTAGAAACATCGTTTTTGAGAAACTTTTCACGCCGTTTCCACCGTTGGACCCGACATGTGGGTCATCCGTGAGAGGTGGGTAAGATTTTTTTGGATGAGAAACGTTTTCAATTCTACTGGATCCTTATAGTATAATATATATATATATAGATATAAATATAGATAAAGTCGTGTTTGTATGTTGTGGTTTCCAAAAACCATACTATTGGATATTACGGTTTTCAAAACCAAAGCCATGCAATACTTTGGTATTGGTTGCAATATTTTATAGATGATGTGTATTTTCTAGACGTATATACTCCAGGTAAGAGTTGAGTTAACGTGTTACATTGCCAACTTCTGAACATTCTTTTTTATTGGATTGAACTTCCTCATGTGCTATCGCAAACTGTATTTCCATTTAGTACGACCTAGATTCTAGAGGCTAAGCATTGGTTGAAACCAAATTAATTAAGTAATAAAATTGGTTTGAAAGAAGAAGAAAGACAACCAGGAAAGAATACACAACAGAACAAAGGAAGATGGCAATACGAGTGGAGAATTTTATTGCCCGGCTCATGAAGTACACACATAATAAACAGAAAAAAATAGTGCGAGATAGAACTGCACGTCACGTCAAGGACAAGTTCTGTCTAGAAAAAATGAAAGTCTCGGTGTAGTTTTCTGAGCTCAAAAAAATTGTGGTTTTAGCAATACTTTAGTTTTCAAAAGTGCAAAATTTAGTGTGGGCCAATCCACTTTGACTCGTTTTTATAGTTTACATACCTTTGTACTGCCTCTGCCTACTGCCGTATTTATGTTAATGCACTTTTCAACGATACGTAAGCAAGGTATCTCGGGTCCTTTATAGGGAAGGCATATCATAGAGAATTTTGTGACACCCAAACACTTCCTTGCATTTCGATGCCAAGGTACTTTATAAAACTGTAGTATTTCTTCAATACTTTAAAAATACTTTGCATCAAGCATGGCTTAATTTCCTTATGTTGCTTCTTTTCCTTAATGAAATACGTGCTAAGGCACGGTCGTGAGAAAAAAAAAACTTTTCTCCCTCGATTTAAGACATGTCCAAGATGTCAACTCATGATTTTTGTCCATTTTTATGTAAAGGACATGATCTTCATATTCTTGATATTGTTTTACAATTTTAATTAAATATTTTTGATGTTGCAAATATTGCTCCGCTTCTAATGCTGCATGTGAAGATCGGAGCGTTTCACAGCCTTCCACCAGATGTCTGCAAGGAAATAAAACCTTTACAAATGTCACATATTCATACAGAAAACGGCTCAATACAGTCGTTCGATCCATTAATCTCATTGCATCTTGGTGGCGTGGATATGGTTAAAGATGAAAGGGTTGCAGCAAACAATTTTTCATGTTCTCAGATAAAAAGGCTTCTAGCACAGCAGGTAGAAGCAAAGCCAATCTGTCTTATCACTAATTCATATTTCAATTTATCACTAATTCATACTTCCTTCTTTTGCTTTTATAAGGCACGATTTGACTTGCCGCGGTCTTCTAAATTACATTTTAATCGTTCATTTATCTTATATTATATTATTTTTAACAATTCCAAATTTGCACTATAAAGTTAATTTTATTGCTTAAATTATTCGATTCCCAAAAGTAGACGCTGATGATCGAATCACTAGTGAGTGGCCATAATCAAATTAACAAAGCACAAACTCAATAATATCTGACTCTAATCCTTCTGTCATCCTCCGAGCTTCCTGGATGGGAGCTCCGGAGCCCGCCCAACCGCCACGGTACTTGCCTCTCCGAGTCTCCGACGTCGGATCAAACCACCTGTAGCTTCAGTGGAGGAAGCGAGGCAACGCTCAGGCGAGGTTGAAGAGACAAAGGCCACCCGTTATCTAAAAATGTGGTATGATTCACATTGTCAATTTCAGCAAAAGCAGTTAATAAGCAGCTAATACAGATCGGGCTCATACTTTGTCTCGCTCTCACAGCCTTGTCCGTCTCCCACAGCATGGAAGGCTGAAGCCGCCTCCTTCCCTGCTGGCTGCTGTCGTGCCCCGCCCTTCACGGCGCACACATCCCTACCTGCTTAGCACTACGCAGGGCGCATGAGCTTTGCCTCATTTCTGACCGAGTCGGACAGAAAATATCAGCTTTGCAGTCATCGCGCTAATCGTTCATAAATTTTTCTTTCCAGCAATATTACAAATAAAGTTTACCTCGACACCCTTTTTGTTGCTGTCACTCTCACAGTAAGTTTTTCTTTTTACAACATTCAATTTCTATGCACACTTGGACGAAAAGAAAAACTGGCTACATCACACGCACTGTAGTTCGGAGCTCTCTGATCCACCAAATTAAGCGGGCTTCACGATCATGCTCAACCAAAGAATCGATCCGCAAAGTTATAACCTCTTGACGGAAATGCGTCCTTGCGGCTTTGGTGCTGTACATGTACCTTGTGATCTCTCTTGGCTGTCGAGTACACTCCAGTTACCATCACCCGCAGCGTCGCAGCCTTTTCTTGGTCAGCTCCAGAACTATTCCCTGGAGTTCCGATAAGAAAGTCCTGACTTCGTAGTTGTCCATGTTGCAATGTCACTTCCACTGATTGTCCGGGAGAAATAATACCGACTGCTGGAGAGACCTGTGGTGAACACTGTCTTCTTTCAGTTCTCAAAGCATTAAGCTCATATTATTAGGGTATCATTATCATTCCAGTCATAAAAAAGCTAGATATATAATAAAAAACCTAGATATAATAAGACATGCAGATTGACATTCAGTCAATCTTTTTGCCAGGTTGCACAGCTAAGTAACTAGCTCTTGATGGAAAACAAGTTCCATACTTTCTGTTGTGTCTGAATATTTGGCAGTAGTTCATGTTCCAGGCTATACTAAACTATGTTAAAATGAATTACCTTACCATAGGATAATAAGGAGAATAAAGACAAGTCAGTACCATACCTTCAGCCAAGAAGGGAAACCTGAAGAAGGTGTGCCAGACGAGTTTGGTGTCTGACCAATGATCTCAAAACAAGCCACCTCTGTTGTACTTCTGTTTTGTAGTTTCACAACAGAAGGGTTTTGATCTTGCAGAATGATATCATTAGTGCTGATATTTACTTCAGGGAAAGCCTCCAAGCCCTGAAGCAAGTACAGCACTTTCTTATTCGAAGTCATTATTTCCCCATATTTCTGCCTCATTGTTTGCTTGTCAACATGAGCAACATCTAAATTGAATACGCATTTTACAGGTTTGTGATCACTGTCTGTTGCTTCCATGCAAGAGTCATACCTACAAAAATACAATAATAGAGCAATGCAAATTAACGGGCAGAATGTATGTAACAGCATTATATACTGTCAGATAATCAAGCAAACAACTTACAGTGATATTGAACCAACCACAGGACATTCTAAAGAACACTCGATATCCGAACTAGCCCGGCTGTCCCGATATAGAATTCTGTCGCACCAGGCTGGAATGCGTCTTTTCTCACTACTATCATACCCTATAAGGAAAATAAAAGTGAAGATCCTTAAGGGAATCCCTACTTGCATATTATTGAAATGTATAGCTTATGCTGATGTAATTAATTAACTACAGAAGCTATGATTTTAAACAGATAGTTTTATACCTGATAAGCCTTCTATGTGTTTCTCAAATTTGTAAGTAGGGGGGAACTTGAATTCTCCTTCACGGAACCCCTGGAAGACTCTCCCAGATTTCATTTCTGCTTGTAGTTGGTCTTTCTCTCTCAGCCAGTCAAAGTATCTCTGGGAAACCAAGCCCATTGCCTCATCATAAGAAATATCAGAAAGCCGGTAATTGAAGTCACCAAGAAACACAATCATGTCCGTATCTGACAACTCAGGCAGTTTCAATCCCTGTCATAGCAACACGACAGTTTGTTTACAATCATAAAACATGGATCCAGCAATAACTTTATCCGCTAACAAAATAATGAAGATGATTAACAGCATACATTTGCTCCTCGAAGAAGTTGAGCAGTAGAACCAGAAACTGCAAAAACAGAGCAAAGTGTATATAAGATAAAATATTCTACAATAATTGCTGAATGTGGTTAACAAAAGGTTGCACTAAATTTTTACGAATTTGCGCGTCCATAAGTAGATGCAGACAGGTTAATGAGAAGATTGAATAAATACCTGATGTCGTCAATAATCCATTGGAAGGAGAAGAAAATGTCATTGATCTGAATACATGGTCAAAGTCTTCATTCCGTTTGTTCACAGCTTCCATATGTGCAGCAAAATGACAATTTACAAAGCAAATGCTTCTATCATGTATTCTCATTCTCAATCCTACTGCTCCCTGAAATAGTCAGATACATCAAAGATACAGTAAACTAGCCCATTGGTCATGCAAGAAAACATATAAACTAGCACAATGGTCATGCAGGAAAACATAATGGTATGTTGAACAGGGTGAAAGAAAAATGATTTATTTGTGTTTCAATTGAAACTATCATCTAAGGAGTATGAAAAAAAAAGAGTTACAGGCACATGTTAATGCAGGGGAATTCTCAGTGTATCCTAGGTAGGCATACTTTCCCTGAAAATGCACAAAGGGCGCGTTTGGATAGGTGCCGCTGTCTGCCAAGCCAAAATTTGGCCGCTGACCATGGCTGAGATAGTCGTTTGGATGCCTGCCCTGATTTGGCTTGTCCTGAGCTACGTGCCCAGGTGCAGTTCATTTTGCGCTCAGCTCCGGCCAAATCACGGGCGGCCAAATCGGCAACCGAAGTTTGGTCAGCCGATGCTTTGGCATGGCAGATCGGCGTTAGCATCCAAACGGACCCAAAGCACACACCAGTAGACAAGATACAGCACAACACACAAGATATACATTGACTCTTTTCATTTTTCATAAATTAGGGGGACATTTGCAGGGAAAACTCAAATACAAGATCTGTTTCGAAAGGCGGAGCCTAGGTGGTTTCCACCTGGAGCTCTTTAAGGCTTGATCAATGTATGAAAGTGGGATAAATTGGTGATGGAGGAAGATGAACTATGGTCATGGAACTCATGTATGCATGATAATATCAAATTATTTGTTTTAATATGCCAAATTTTCTCCACTGAAATGGCATTACTCGAACCACCTGGAAATACAACTGCCTAGCCACACAAAGGCACTAGGTGGAGAATAACCACCTGCCTAGCACCTAGCACTTTTTTCTGAAACATCGAAGAGTTGGATGATGGATGAAGGTTAAATGTATAAGAATTTAAAATGTATTGGGACGCTAACATCATGTTATCCATCATGTGATATGACAGTCCCTCCAAGTCATTTACCCTAGGAAACTTGCATGATTGCACCAAAATATGCACCAGATCACCCAAAAAAAAACAATACTTGGTTCATTGCCATTAAGCAAAATGATAATTATGCCACTTACTAAAATTGTGAAACTACCTACATTTCACAAAGAGCAACAGAATTATTTCCTTTCTCTCCACCAGAATGGTCATGTAAAATCTTACTTGGAGCAATTAAGGTTCCATAATGGCTGGCGCTAAAGGCTTGAGTGCCCTGGTCGCTAGTAGGTCTGCTGTCTGAACAGCATTTGATCTGATCTAGGGTCAAGTTTTTCTTTAGAATAGGCGCAAATGTAACCTAGAAAGCTGTGGGTGTAGGGTGTGTTGTATGACAATTTTGGCCTTTTTCATCTCTTAATGCAATGATACGCAGCTCTCCTGCGTATTCGAGAAAAAAAATTAAGGTTCCATAACAAAATTCAGGCTTGGCTCAGCAACCACGAATATTTTGAATTATTCAAACTTCCAAAAGTTTCGAGAGTTACTCTCAGAAAACCAACGGTCAAGTTACTTTCAGAAAACGATGGTCAAGAAACAAGTAAACAAAAAATTCCTGAAAATGGAATACATGAATGAGGATTCATATTAAACATGTTTTTTTTCTTAGACCTCAGACTTCAGCAAACAAGAAACGAATCAGATCATATAGCATTAGCTGCGTCACTAAAAGGAACTTTCGTGGAATATTAGCTTATCGAAATGGTTAGCTGTATGTAAAAAGCATATTTAATTGTTGACGTTACTTGTAAACAATATTCCTTGGATACTTAATATTAACAAATGGGAGTGATAATCAATGACATGACTTGAGCACCTTGTTGCCGATTGCTCTCCCTAATCCACATGCCACTGCCGCATTGTCAATGTCTCCAATAAACTGCTTAAGATTTATTCTGACCCTGAAGAAAGAAGAAATTGAGTAGTTTAAACAAAAAACAGATGATAGGTCGGATACTCAGATCAAGGAAAAAAGGATTAGTCCTAAACAGATTACCATACAGCAATGATTAATCCAGCCATCTGCCTTGAACCAACACGCACAAAGGAGTGTCCCTTCAAAATCTGGCCAATTACATCCAACCACCACTGTCCGTTTGGACTTCCCTCTAGCCCTACCTAAAGACAGTAGAAATAGCAACTCAGCATTAAAATTACAAATATTAAAAAAATGTTTAAAAAAATACTTATTAAGATTCTCGAAAATTTTAACAAGGGATGAGTTTCTAAACAGGTAATAATCAAAATTCCTCTTTCCAGTGGACCTTGTGTCACAGAGAATTTGGGAAACTCCACAGAAAACAGAAAAGCTAGCCACAAGTCTAAACAAAATCTACATGTCAAATTTATGGCCAAGATCAGAAGATTGAACAATGAGGCAACGTTATAGATAATTACAATAAATCTTCAACCATCTAGTTGTTAGCTAAAATTATAGGTCTCACAATATTTTGATCCAGACATCTAGTGCCGCATGTTTCTAGGACTTGGACAAGCCTGGTATATAGGATATATCTTCAGATGATTTTTTGTGACGATTAGCAGATACAATTCATCTGATTAGAAGAAATAACAATTACTCCCTCCGTTCCAAATTACAATTCGTTTTGGCTTTCCTAGATACACAGTTTTTTGCTATGCACCTAGATATATGCTATGTCCAGATACACAGTAAAGCCTATGTATCTAGAAAAGCCAAAACACATTGCAATTTGGGACGGAGGGAGTATGTAACAAAAATTAAAAACTAAAACCTAGAGTTTCTGAAGACATCTATACCGTTTCTTTGGCAGCAGACATTGCAAGAAAACCAGCACCCATTTCCACCTCCTGCAATCCAATTACAATAACCCCAACCTCTGGAGTTGGGAGTTTTAGCCAAGCTTTTAAAGATTCATAGGATGCCTTTTCTTGCCCAACATTCCAAGAACCCACTAATACTTTCATATACTCAAAACTTTTGTATGACACATCTTTTTCAATCAAGTCTGAACGCAAAATGCTATCAAGGGGCCCTGGGGATGACAAGTTCCATCCGCGGATTCCCCCATGACCAGCCAATGTAAAGATATATGAACCTCCAATAGCCATACTCAGAATTGGACTACTATGGGCAATCCATCCGCCTAACAAGTTGCCGTCAAGGTCCAACAGCTGGATGCTGCCATCCATGTAACCCACCCATAATCTTGTTCCAAAGTTGCACATGCATTGAACAGATGATGAATGACGCAGGAACTCTTGCAAACGATTACCGCTGCCATCCCATTGGGCCAGAGAACCATTTGCAGATCCTGTCCAGATCATCCCATCTGTTGACATTGTAAATGCTTCTATTCTTCGAGTGTCATCTCCAAAACCTGCTTTAACAGCAACTCTCCGGACTGCATCAGCAGCTCCCAACAAAGCATTTCGTGATCTCTGCAGGAAACCAACAGGACTGCGAGCTTTCTCTTTCCTTGGAGGGGAGAATAAGGTTTGCTTCATTTCATAGCTATACGGATCCTGAGAAGATAAGATGTCGAAACGGGTATCAACTTGCCCATCAATATTTACCACTTTTAGAAGTTCCTTGGTTCGAGAATCCCTGCATAGCAAAATAGATAATAGTATTATACAAAGATAGAAATAGCTGGGCTAATGTCAGCCAAATGCAACAAGATGAATGAACGCATGAAGTGTACCAGAGTGCAAATGAGAGGTAACCAACACTCCATACTTTTGATCTAGAATTGTCAGACAATAGAAGTTTTACATCTACGGCAGGCAAGGGACAGGCCCCTCCATCACTGACCATGTCCCTAAGGTCAATGGATGATCTTTCAACTAAAAAGGAGGCCTTACGCTTTTCTTCTCTTTGTGAAACAAGTGACTTCTCAATCGCTTCTCCATACCATACTTTGATTACTCCCCCTTCAGACCCAGACCACAAATCACCTGTAAAACATGCAATCAAAATCAGCATTCCATGGATGCATATGGCTTGATCGAAGAGATAAGTTTGACTGCTGAAAATACTAGTCCCACCATTCAATAATAGTACCATGGGTACTCTATGCACACAGACCAAGCAGGCACACAATCTATGTAATTAATGAAGTCAGACTATTCAAACCCCAAACTAAATTATATACTTCAAACACACAACATCTTTCACATCATCAAGAGCATTAGCAAGGGAAGACGGTGGAAAAACTGGCAACTCTACTCATGATTACCTAAATGCACATACTGTCATATACCGGAGCATTGGAAATGCGGGCTTTGGCCCTGCTCCTCATGGCAATGGTATACTGGATCAGAGCCAATTGACAATACAGCAGCAAGGGCATGGCACCCAGCCACGAATACGAACTGACATTTGAGACAGTGGTGCATCACATTGCGACAAACTGCATGTGGGCTCAAACACCATAGAGCATGGCACATGTCAATCCCATACTCCACCATCTTTCTCACTTCACAAACCTACACAAGCAAGTTGTGCCAGTCGCCAATTGGAGCAGGACAGTGAAGTGCAAGAGGTGAAATCAGAGCCTCACCAAAGAGGAGAGACATGGCCTGGTGGTGCTAGTGGATGCCAATAGCTTACCGCCGACACCGATAGATAAAGAAGGCAGAGGTGCTAACTAACTGTGCGCATAGAGATGGGAATCAACATTGAGGGAGTAGCAACAGAAGGGAGGGGATGATTCTTGTCAGTCTGGCAGCAAGGGAGAAAAACAATTTAGAAGAAATGCATGAGAACTAGAAAAGAACTGAGGAGAAGATTATTGAAGGGTATTTCACAGATCTCAAGAAAAATTTTATCCCAAAATGTTAAACTGACAAAAGTACGAGGATGACATAACAGGAAGACTTTTGGTGCCATGAAAGTGTACCGAGAATATTTGGTGGCATGCTGTTATTGTGAAAACCTTTGAGTGCTATAGTACAACTTTTCTTTTGTTTTTTTAAAGGATAAGATACCACACACAACACTTCAACCACATGGAGAGATTAGAATTCCTTGTGCTTAAAAATGTAAATAACTGATTTTCAAATTACTTGTCATTGCTCTGATTCAGTTATGATAACAAGCAGCTAAATATATGTACTGAATGATACAGACCACGACAAGGAAATGAACCTAGCTGACCTGGTTATGCGGCTGTTCATCCCAGAGGAGAAAAATACAGCGCCCGTTTTGTGGTTACTAGCTCCACAAGCCCAATAAGGAATAGTTTATTTTCAGTACTTGGAACTATTTTCTCATGTGTACAATAGGTATAAGGAATAGTTTATTTTCAGTACTTGGAACTATTTTCTCATATGTACAATAGGTATAAGCTGAACCAATTATACCTGTGCATTCTTTTTTTTAACTGTAAGACGATCCTTCTTTGGTGAAGGAGAAACAATGCTCGTTATACAGTTGCAAAGCCAAAATCGTTCACCATTGTCCAATAATCACGATAACTAGTGCTACATTGTATCTGAGTGGTGCAAAACCGTACTGATCGCCAGAAAATGTTGCCAAGGAGAATTACCGTAGGGAGTAACGGCCAACGCGAAGACAGGCCCGCGGTGTGCCTCCCACGCGAGGAGCTCCCCAGCCTCCGGTCCAGGATCCGCGCTCCACCCCATGACCCGCCCGTCCGCGTGGCCGCTCCACACCACGCCGCGTCCGGGGTCCGCCGCGAGGCACAGCGCCTGCGGCGTCCTGCGCGACTCCCTGAAGGGCGCAGCCGCCTCGTCGCCCCAGCGCTGCCGGGACGGCGGCGCGCGGAAGGCGTCCGCGAGGTCCCACGCCCTGACGCCGCCCTCGCCCGCGGCCCACAGGCGCGGGCGGGCGCTGCCGCGGGCAGCATCATCGCGGCAGCAGCAACAGAAGGCGAGAACGCGGAGCGCCGCATTGGCCTGCGACTCCCTGGGCGGACGCGGGCGCAGCTCGAGCGGGGGCGGGCGGTCGGCGCGCACCGAGGCGCGCTCGGGCGGGCGGTGCGCGCTAGAGGCCGGGGCGGCGGCGAACTCCGGGAGGGAGCCCGTGTGGTGCGGCCCCGGGGGCGGGAGCCAGACTTCTGCGGCGGCGGCGGAGCGGGAGGCCGCAGCTGGGAAGGCGGGGAGGGAGTGGCTCGGGTGGAGGAGGTGCGGCGGCGGCTGGTGCGGGTGATGCGACGCCGGCGGCGCGCGGTGGCGCAGGTCCGAGAAGGAGCCGGAGGCCGAGGCGGAGGGGGCGGGGGTGGAGGAGGGAGGGAGGGAGGCGGATCGGTGGGGAACAGCGGGGGAGGCAGCGGGGCGGGGCGAGGTGGAGGGAATAGGGGCGGGGGCAGCGGGAGGGGAGGAGATGGAGGCGGAGAGGAAGAAATCGTCGGGGAGGTCGTCCCACGACGACGTGACGGCGGCGGCAGCGGCGGGGGACGAGGAAGCGAAGGGGTTCGTGGCGTCGCCGCCGGGATCCGCCATCGGAGAGGGAGATCGGAGGGAGAGGGGACAGGAGGCGCAGCCGCAGCAAGCAATGCAGGCAGCACCTAGCAGCGGAGGAGGCCGGCGGGGATGCGCCTGTGTCAAAGCTGTTTCGGTGGGGGATCCGGCTCGGTCGTGCTGGAGAGTGGGCCGGCCGTTTACGGTTTTGCACATGCTGCGCTGGAAGGACAGGTCACCAGCAGAAAGCCCATGCACATCTCATCTTCCTCCTCTAAGGCTATCCGCACTCGTCGTACTCCAAACATATCCCTAAAGGAAATATTCTATCCTGGTCATCAAGATTTTACTGTACAGTTTCCGTTTCTCCGCACTCGTCATACTCTATTTACCTCCCCTATACAAACTACCAACCCGTGGGGCCCACGTTATATATTTTTTCTCCTCTCCTCCCTCTCCCACCTCTCTTCCTCTCCCTCTCCCTCTTCCCCTTCCCCTCCGCCGCCGCATCGGCTTCGGCCCTTCGTCACGCCGCCCGCCCAATCCCCAACCCCTCTGCCGCCCGCCCCGCCGCCTTCCCACCTCGCCTCCTGGCCGCCGCCGCGCTCGCCAGGCTCATGCTCTCGCCGCGCTCCTCCACCATCTGGATCCGCGGCAGCAGCTTCCCCTCACCGGATCCCTTCACGTTCCACTGTCCCGCACCTCCGCCGCCGGCCGTGGCTTCGGCACAGCGAGGCGGCCATGGCTGCAGCGCGGCGGTCGGCTGTGGCTTCGGCGCGGTGAGGATTGGCCGGCGTTTCCTTCCGTTTCTCTCCCTCCCCGAGCAACGATTGGATTGGCCTCGGCGTGTGCGCACGGGGGCGGAGGAGCTCGGGTCGCCGGCATCGTCCATGGAGCTGCCGCGCTCGGAGGTGCTGCGGCGCCTCCTCCCCTGCCTCCGCAAGGCAAGCCGACGCGGCGAGCGCGAAGCGGCGCGGCGGGCGGCGAAGCAACGCGGCGGGCGGCGAAGAGCGCACGCAGCGGTTGGCCACGGGCCCCGTGCCAACGTGGCATGGTACCGTTCGGCCGCTACACACGCTCAGTTTGCCTCTTGTCCTCACCTTGGGGTCCGTGCCGTAATGCTTAGCGTTTGCCGTTGCAGACCATTTTGCACTCTCGTACGCGCTAAACCCTGTAGCGTTTGCTTTTACCGCGCGCCGGTGCGAGCAGCCTAAGAAGTCCGTCCGCACTCACGTTCCGTATTTCATTCCCAAAGAATATTCTACCCTAATCATCGAAATTCCTTCGTCTATCACAATTTCTTCCGCACCCATCTCTCCTCTATACTCTTCCTCTATCACAACTACCACATATTTTATTTATTTTTTCCATCCCATCCCACCCTTTTTTCCGTGCGGTGGCCCCACCGCCTGCCCCACCTTCTCGCCATCCCCGCCGCCCAGCCTCCTCCCGCCTCCCCCACCTCCCCGTGCGGTGGCCGCGGGAGGCCAGCGCGGCTCGCGTGGGCGGCGCGGCGGGCAGTGCTACGGTGGGACGGTGGTGAAGTGCTCCCCTTCAGCGGCGAGAGCGCCATGGAGGTGCTGGTCGAGGCCCCGCGATGGCCGCGGCCATGGGCTTCTTGAGGCGGCGGGGGGTGCAACGCGGCGGGCCAGGACTCGGAGGGGAGGTGCGCGGGGCGGAAGTGGTAGAGGAGCAGCGCGGCGAGGGAGGCGGCGACGGTGAGGGCGGTCGGTGGCGGTGGCGGAGCATGCGAGCAGGGCCCAGGCGTAGCGGGACGGAGGGCGGTGGTGGGGCGGTGGCCGCGAGGGCGACTGTTGTCGAAGAGCTCCTCGTCGCGGCGCTCGCCGGCTTCGCGGCCTCGCTGTCACCGGCGGCCTTGACTCCCTTTGTGGAGGAGGAGTAGGAGCGGCAAGCAGCGGCGCAGACGAGGCAGGGCAGGCGGGGCGGCATCCGAGCGGGCCCAGGCGGCGGGCGGAGCGGAGTGGCCGGAGCGGGCGGAGCGGAGCAAGGCGGTTGGGTTGTATGGGCCCGCCACCACGGTGGCAGCGTAGGGGAGCTCCGCTACCTCCGCTGGATTTGGGAGAGGTAGGGGCCTCCGCTTCTGTAGGAGAAGCGTTCCAGGAGGCCGGTGCAGCTCCTTTTCCCCAAAAACGTTCCTGCAGAGGCCGGTGCGGGAACCCAGTGTGGACGAGACATTTTGATATTTGGGACTCGATTCGCGAGCCTTTCAAGATTTGACACCCATATCACAATGACATATAGGGTCATCCAGAGTCAATGACATGTGGGTCAGGGTGTCAAATCTTAAAAGGCTTACGATTTTAGTGTCAATTCTTGAAATTTCTCAGTGCTGACAGCCTTATGACAAAGATCACGGGCACATGAGGAGGGCGGTCGGTCGGGTAGAGCTGCAGCTTCAAGGGGCTTGACTTGATCACTGAGCACCAACAGCTAAGACGTGTCTCATGGAGAGACAATTCAGGAACTAGGCAAAATAGGTAAACCAACTTCATCCATCAACTCTTAAAAAAGCCGATTTAGTCTTCGAACTTCATGTTTCCGGTTTAATTCTGTCCCCCATCTGAGTTGGACTGCCAAGTAAGCACGGCACGTCATCCAAATATATGGCCTGCTATAGCAAATATCCTAAATACCCTTGATTCGTTTGGCTTCCCCTTCCCTGCAGCTCCAGCCTCTTCTTTCTTTTTTCGAAGACCTCGTACCATCCTGAAATCAAAACCGAATAAAAGTATATAACTGCTGGTAGCTTTTTTATCATATAAGTATATAACTGCTGGTAGCTGTGCATGTTCATCTAATAAGAGGTTATACATGGCATGTAAGTTCTGTTTCATACACCAAATAGACCGAATAAAAGACCCTCTAATATATGACTGTAGCATCAGGAGTCATACTTGTTGATGAGCAGTCTTATTCTGGAGAACGCCGTTCACGTTTGTTAAAACAAACACATAAAAATCCAAGAGCAAAAGTGCATGTCAAAGATCCTCGGCAACAGTGCCAATAACAATCTGTGGATGGAGAAGGGGATGTGTGTAGCATGGCGAGGTCGGAGGTGGAGAGGGAACTGCCGAGGGACCGGCGGCGGCTTCAAAAAATGAACGAACAGATACAGAGAAGGGAGAGGGGAAGGGGAAGCCAAATGAATCATGGGCATTTAGGACATTTACTATAGTGGGTCATGCATTTGAATGATGTGTCGCGCTTACTTGGCAGTCCAACTCGGATGGGGGACTAAATTGAACCAGAAACATGAAGTTGAGGACAAAATCAGCCTTTTCAAGAGTTGGGGGACGACGTTGACCCTTGGGCAAGAGTTGAGGTACCAATTCACCTATTTTGCCGAACCAGAACTATAGTAGAGTTAAAAGAGAAATCTAAGTAGCATAATGATCGAGCCACTTCTTAAAACTCTCATGTCATTAAAATACACGCCTGATATAACTCGTTTATTACATAATATTATGTTGTTTCTCATGAATCCAGGTTAATTAATCGATATGTGCCTTGTTTGCGCAATTTTTTTATTGCTGAACTACCCATGTTTTCTCATTCCAAATAGTAATCCATACCTTAATTTCTGCCTTAAGGTATCATCTTTGCCATAAATTTGTACTGTAGCAATCACATGTCGCTTCTGTCGCATTTAAAAACAAGTATCTCCACAATCTTGTATTGATGTGATATTTCAAGGTACACTTGTAACATCCCGGATTTTTTCAAAAATGTTAATTGTTTGTAAAATGTAGATTTCAAAATTTTTCGTGCAACGTGTGGAAGCTAGTTAGAAAACTTAAGACTGTCTCCTTTTGCTCTCTCAAAAATTCCTAGTAATAAGAATTTGAGAGCTTTTAATTTAAATTAAGGATAAATAATGTTAGTGTGATTTAGTTTTTCTTTTGGTTTTGTTTGTTTCTTTGTGTGTGATTTATATTTGAATTCTAAATTCAAATATAAATCAAAAGATAAACTAACCCCTAACTCCTAACTGGACCTAAACCCGCTAACTACCTAACCCAAGCCCACTACCTAACCTAGGCCCAGCTCTGCTCACCCCAAGGACGCCTAACCCCGCATAGGCCCAAGTCGCCAACTCGGCCCAGCCAGCGTCACCAACGCCCTCACCCCTCCACCCCTTCCTTTCTCTCTCACTGGCTGATGAGCCCCACCCGTCAACTTTATCCCCTCCCTCGCTACTCTCTCGAAGCCGCCTACTTGTCCCATCTGCACTGTCGCCCCGCTCCACGCCGAATCACCGCCGCACCAACCCCGGATGGCCCCAACGGGTAAAGCGCGCACAAACGCCGAGGATCGACGGCACGTGCTAGAGCAAACCCCCAAACCCTAGCCCTGGCCGCCCTATAAATCCCCTCGGCCGTCGTCACCCTAACCCTAGCTACCCTTGGGGGATTTCCCCATTCCTATCCACCGGCCGCCGCCCTGGGAGAGAAAAGGAGAGAGGGAGAAGCTGAGGAAGGAAAGGAAGCGAAGAATCGGAGCCAAGCTGCCGGCGTTGCTCCTCTCGGTGCCGCCCGCGAAGGAGAGGAGCTCAAGCCGGAGGACTCGTCGTCGCCGTGCGGAAGAAAAAGAGGGGAAGCTGTCGGCCGGTGCGTTGTTGAGGAGGTCCACGAGCTGGAGCACCATCGTCTTGGGAGCCACATCGGAGAAGGAGGAGGGCCACTCGGCACCAAGCCTCCGTCCACCACCGCCACCGCAGGTGATCCCGTGCGCCGCTCCTTTACCCTTTACCCTTTTCCCCTTGTGTCGGCCATCGAGCCGTAGCCTCTGGGTGGTGGCACTTGAGCCACCAGTGCAGGTACCGCCGCTAGAAGCCCTCGCTGCCCGCCGTCCCTAGCGCCAAGCCCACCCACCGCCCGCCATGGTTGTCACATCCTGGGAGTGCCCGGACCATGCGGGCACCAAGGCCAAGCCGCAGGCAAGCCTAGAGCTTCCCCCGCGTGCATGAGAGCCAAAGCCGTGGCTTAGCCGCAAGCCCTCGCGGGAGCCAGGCCCCGCTGCTGTGTGCCATTGACTGTGAACCCTACTTCCTAGCCACAGTCCCAGGCCGCCCCAGCACCACCGCGGTCAAGGGATGCCCCGAGTCCATGCGCGCCGCCCTTGCCGTCTTGTTGCCTTGCTGCCAGGCCCCGAGCGCTTAGCCCTACCCTGACGCCACCCTTGGATCAGGCCTCGCCATCGCAGCTGCCCTGGTTGTTGCCGTCCACGTTGCATCACCGTCGCGGCTGCTCCGCGTCGCAAACCTCACGCGAGCCAAGCCAACAACCATGTCGTCTTCACTAGAGCCCGTCGCGCGCGCCGCCAGCAATGCTGCCTGCCGTCGTAGACGCCACGCTCGCTGAGCCCCATGTTGCCGTCATTTTTTCCTTGCCACCGGCCAGCTCCTCTCCATGCTGCTATACGCCATCACGATGGGGGTGACCGCGGTCACCGCTGCCCGTGCGCCATGACGTCGTGCGCCCAAACCCCGCCGTCCTCAAGCCACATGGAAGACCACAGCAAGCCCAGCGTGACCAGCCGCAGAAGATCCCGTGAACCGCAGCCTGATTCCGTGCGCCCAGCCCTTGTGAGCCGCAGACAAGGATCACCATGGACTATGTCCACGCCGCTAGCCCCTCCCTAGCTTGGGTCATTGCTGACACAGGCGCTGGCGTCGCGGTTGATGCTAACAGCCGAAGCCTCCCGAAGCGGCTAGTAGGCTGAAAGCCCACCATTAGCCTGGCCCAGCTCGTCGACTAACTGCCTGGCCCAACCTTGCCTATCGGCCGGCCCATGCAACCAGCCAGGCCTGTTAAGTTAACAGGCCGGCCCACAAAAATGAGCACGTGTCAGCCCATCCTTCCCCTTCCCTTTTTCTTTTCTTTTAAACCGTTGACCGGTGGGTGCCGGCTGTAAGTGATTAGCACTAACTGATCAGTGGCCCCCTCTGGCCGGAGGACCTAGTTGACCGCTGACCTATTGACCGATCAAATCTGACCATTGACTTGGTCAACGCTGACATCAGTAGGGCCTATGCTGACGTCAGCAGAGGTGACCCCATTGATGACGTCAGCATGCTGTCATGATGACGTCATGTCGTACTGACGTCAGCAGGCTGACTGTGGCACTCTCTGGTGCTGCCACGTGTCACTGTTTTTCTTTTTCTTTTTTGGAATTAATTAAATAATTTCATAAATGGTTTAAACTTTAAATTTTAATAATAAATTAACTGTAGCTCAAAAAAATATGAAACCAGTTTCATTATTTTCCTAAAATCATGCTCTACATGTTAGAGTAGCCTTTGGTATTATTTGGTTCTTTCTAGTTTTGTTTTAGTGTTTGTTTGCAAGTAGGTCCTCGATATTTATTATATTTACGTCTCTAGTATCTGTCGAGGACCGTGGTGAACTAGAAGACCCAAGCTACTACTACGAGGAGGAGGAAGAGCAATCTCCAGGTTCACACCCAACTGAATCTTGAACTCCTATTAGACATTGCAACTAGTATGCTAGTTCTTTACTTTTCGCATGATGATGACGATATACCCTACATAGCCTTATTTTAGAGTAAAATGCACGGTAGGCCCTTTAACTTGTCAAGGTGTGTCAAATAGGTCCACCAACTCTGAAAACGCATTTATGGGTCCCTAATCTAATCAAGTCGTTTACCCATGGTCCAAATGACCTCGTGCCCAGGTCTTGGTCGATGTGGCGCCGCCAACGTGGCGTGTAGGCGGGGTGGAGCGCACATGACGGAAAGACGTAGACAAATTGCAGATTGCCCCTGGTTTCATCTAGTCTTAACATAAATCGCCCTATCCCCTTTCCTCCTCCTGAGTCCGACGGCTGTCGGGCGGAGACGAGCAAGGACGACGACGACGACATTTGTCGGAGGGAATCGACGGCGAGGTAGAGAAGAGGCTAGAGTGCACCTACTGAGCGTGGGTTCCCACGGAGACCGCGGCGAATCTGCGCGATGGTGGCCACTTTACGGCAGGAAGGGGAGCCACCGCCCGTGTATGGTGAGTCAATCGAACCCAAATCGATGAAATTAGTGGTTGTTATGCAGATTTTATGGTGGTTTTGGCTGGGTTTTGGACTGGCAATATCTAATTTTGGACTGGTGATCTGTAATTTTGGATTGAGTTCGGCTAGGGTTTTGGATTGGTAGTCTTCGTATTGTAATTGTTCTACTCTTGGTAATATAGGTGTTGATTGTCAAGAATTCACGGTTGAGATACATCACGGGGGATTCTTTGTTGGTCAAGGATTGAATCGGGCTTATGTTGATGACAAAGTTAGTTGGTTTGATCATTGTGAGGTAGATACTTGGTCTTTGTTGTGGATAGAAGACTTTGTTGATCAGCTAAAGTACCCCAAGACTCCAACTTTGAAGATTTACTGGTTGCTTCCAGGGACAGACCTTTCAGATGGGCTTAGAGTTTTGTCTTGTGATGATGACACCATAGTGATGGTGGCTATGGTGAATAAGGTGAACAATTATTATGTCCTGTATGTAGACCATCATGATGATATTGCAGGCATAAGCTGGGATGACATTGTAGCAAACCCAATTGCTTCATTGCCAAAGGTACTGAGCCCCAAGAAGGTGGAATATGTTGGCAGGAACCAAGGTGAGAAGCTACCAGGTTTCTATTCAAACTTAAAGAACATGGTAGATGATGTTGTAGAGCCAGAGGTAGAAGCAGTAGAACCAAACTTGGACAGTGGAAGTAGTGACAGTGAGGAAGACACAGATTTTGTTGATAGTGACTATGAGTTAGAAGATGCTGATGATGATCTGTTTGTTGATAATGTGGATGAGGAAGTGGTAGATGAAGGAGTGGCAAAGGGTAAGAGGATAGGAAAAGGTCAAAAGGGTAGAGGCAACAATGTCAAAGGTAATGGGCCAGTTATTGTGGACCAAGATGATATGTCATCTGATGAGGAAGATCTACAGCTACTAGACTTAGATGGAGAAGGTAAGCTTAAGATGGGCTTTAGGCCATTTAGAGAAGTGGACCTGCAGAATCCAATGTTTAAGGTTGGCATGCTATTTGAGTCTGTTGAGCTTCTAAGGAAGGCAATCATAGAATATAGCTTGAAAGAGAGGGTGGAAATCAGGATGCCAAGGAATGAGAAGAAAAGGCTCAGGGCAGTTTGTGCAGAGGCTTGTTCCTGGCAGCTATATGCTTCCAATGATAGCCGGTCAAAAGGGATTATGGTGAAGACTTATTCAGGGCAGCATACCTGTCAAAAGCAATGGGTTTTGAAGAGGTGCACCTCAAATTGGCTAGCTAAAAAATACCTAGAAGCCTTCAGAGCTGATCAGAAAATGTCACTAACCAATTTTGCTAGAACTGTTCAAAGAGAGTGGAACTTGACACCATCAAGGTCCAAACTTGCTAGAGCTAGAAGACTTGCCATGAAATAAGTCCTTGGTGATGAGGTGGAGCAGTATAAATTGCTTTGAGACTATGCCCATGAGTTGAGAAGGAGCAACCCTGGCAGTACCTTTTTCTGAAAGTGAATGATAACATATTCAACAATTTATACATGTCACTTAATGCATGCAAAAGGGGTTTCTTGGTTGAATGTAGACCAATAATTTGTTTGGATGGATGCCACATTAAGACCAAGTATGGTGGACAAATTCTAACAGCAGTTGGCATTGATCCAAATGATTGCATCTATCCCATTGCAATTGGTGTAGTTGAAGTGGAATCAAAAGCAACATGGAAATGGTGTCTACATACTTTAAAAGAGGACCTTGGCATTGACAATACTTATCCTTGGACAATAATGACTGACAAACAGAATTGACATGATCTTGTAAGTCCAACTAATTCTGTTTTTGTTGCAGGGTTTTAATTCAATGAAATTGTTTGTTTTGTAGGGTTTAATTCCAGCTGTGCAGCAAGTATTTCCTGAATCAGAGCGTAGATTTTGTGTGAGGCACCTCTACTCCAACTTTCAGATGCATTTCAAAGATGAGAACTTGAAGAATCAACTTTGGGCTTGTGCTAGGTCTAGCTGTGTAGTTGAGTGGAACAGAAACATGGACAAGATAGATGAATTAAACCTTGATGCATTTAATTGGTTAGAGGGGATGCCACCACAAACCTGGGTCAGAGCCTTCTTTAGTACTTATCCCAAGTGTGATATCCTACTCAATAATAGTTGTGAGGTCTTCAATAAATACATATTGGATGCCAGAGAAATGCCTATTCTTAGCATGTTACAACAAATCAAGAGTCAACTCATGACAAGGCCCTACAACAAGGAGAGAGAGGTGGGAGATTTGTGGCAAGGACCAATATGCCCTAAGATTAGAAAGGAACTGCAGAAGGACTCTGAATTTGCAAACATATGTTATGCTTTACCTGCTGGGGAAGGTGTTTGAGGTGCAAGGCAAGAACAACAAATACATTGTGGATATTGTGCACAAAACATGTGACTGTAGAAGGTGGGATCTCACTGGTATCCCTTGCTCTCATGCCATTTCCTGCTTGAGGCATGAAAGAATCCCTACTAAGTTAGTTCTTCCAAAGTGTTACTCATCTGAAAGCTACCTTCTTGCTTATGGGAACACCATATGGCCATGCAAGGATAAGAGTTCATGGGAGAAGATAGATGCACCTGAAGTCTTACCACCTGTCTATGAGAAGAAGGTTGGCAGACCACCCAAATCCAGAAGGAAGCAACCATATGAAGTTGAAGGCAAAAATGGTCCTAAACTATCAAAGCATGGTGTCATCATTAACTGTATGTACTATGGAGGACAAGGTCATAATAGAGGTGGATGTAGTTTGAGAAAGATGGGAATTAGGCCCAAGCTTCAACCACATAGGAATCAGGCCCAAGCTTCAAGCACACATGGAGTTGAAGAAACAGTTGCTGATGAAGAGATTTATGATGAACCAACCATTAGCCAGGTTAGTAAAATACATTACTTCTAGTTGTTGTCACAATGCATCTTCGTGTATTACTTTGCCTACTCTCACATCTGTAGGTTTCTATGCACTGTGATCAAGGCGGTGTGCCTCTATTCTCACAACTGACAAATACAATGATTTCACATATGGGAGCCGAGGTAACTACTTGTGCCCTTTTTCAGATCTAGTATTGTCCAAATTTTCTTGTCAAATAACATTGATTTCTCTTCCAATCCTCACAGACAAGAACAAATACACAACAACCATTGCCAGAGTCAGCTTTTATCAACTCAAATCTGCCAACAACAAGACCAGTGGCACCTACCACTGCAACAAAGGCTGGAAGAGCAAGGGTGTCTAAGTGCAAGGAAGGTCCTGAATTACCACCCAAGCAAGCAAAAGCTCCAAAGAAGCCTACAGCTCTAAAGAAGGTTACTGCTCCAAAGAAGGCTACAGCTCGAAAGAAGCCTACAACTCAAGACACTTGTTTTTCTTCTGGAAATGCATTTAGATGCTTTTGGTCTGTCATCTTCTGTACATCAGCAGCAACAAACTACATAGACTCTGCTCTGTGATCCTTTTGTACAGCAGGAACAACAAACTAGATAGCCTATGCTCTGTGATGCTTTTGATCACTTCTAGTTTCATAGGTCTGGAAAGGTAGATGCAAAGTTCAGCAGCAACATAAAACTTCACTTTGGCTCTTTTGGTTTGTTAGAACTGCTTGTCCTAATGGCATCCAAATAGTGTCATGCTTGAATGATTCATGCAATGCAAATGACAAGACAGTTCAGCTGATAAATGTGTGCTTCCATTTCTTACTTCATTTCATAGCTCATAAACATGAATTTCACTTGTTCAGATGAACACTTACATTAAGCAACAATACAAACTACCTGTTGATACACATAAAGTTTACTTGATGAGATGGACAACAACACAAACATCAGACACACACAGCGCAAACATATGTTCTTCAACAAACAAACTACTTCTGTACCAATTTGTATCAGTTCTTGCACATTCTTCTTAGTCCCCTGCATACTTGATTCAACAACATTCATCATCTTATCTCCTTTGTACACGCCTACAGGTTGTGCAGCACACATTCCTCTGGTGGCAAGGAACTCGACATACTCATCCTTCCAGTACCAAAATGGACACCCACTGCCATCACGCTACAAAAATGGTACGAATCAACAACAATACAGCTCCAACACAAAAGAAAACTCCATTCAAATGCCTACCTTCTGCAGTGGGCAACAGTAGAAAATCTGCCATTGGCTCCATGGCTGCTGGGATATGCACCTCACCACCCTCCTCAGTCCGCAATATGTGCATATAATGAGCGGGAGCCAGTCTGCACTTGCCGGATTGGAGCTTGCCAAGGTGGATCCGCCCACCATGGCCTGGATCTCAACGGGAACGCGACGGCGGAAGAGAGGAACGAGAGAGAGAAGACGACGGGGGAAGAGAGGAACGAGAGAGAGAAGGCGACGGGGGAAGAGAGGAATGAGAGAGAGAGAGATTGGGAAGACAGGAGGTCAAGAACTCATTTTTGAAGTCCATGAGGGCCAAAGTGCAAACATAATCCTCGCTTTTGGTGCCAAATATCCCGCCAAAACCCCTACACGCCATGCTGGCGGCGCCACGTCGGCCAAGACCTGGGCACGAGGTCATTTGGACCATGGGTAAACAATTTGATTAGATTAGGGACCCGTAAATGCGTTTTCAGAGTTGGTGGACCTATTTGACACACCTTAACAAGTTAAAGGACCTACCGTGCATTTTACTCCTTATTTTATGCCTGTTATTCCTTGCTACCGTGTTTTACACTACTATAAGCTTATGCTACGCGATGCTTGCATTGTACGATAAAATGGTTTTAAACTCTCTTGGCGTGAGTGGGTAAAACCGGGTGGAAGGAAAAGGTGATTTTGAAAACTATTTTGCGGAGGCGAGCAACAACCCAATCTTCGGATTGCGGGATGCCAGGGAGTTGCACTTGGGCATCTCCTACGGAGTACCTGTTGCGGGTACATTTTATGGAATACTTGAGAGTGATGGAATTGAGGAGTTTTGGCGGAAATACCTGCAATGGGTGCCAATGGTGGACCGTTGTGGCGGATATGCATTTTTGGAAGAAACTTGCCTTTGGCCTTGTGCGGACCGACTCGGACTACCTTTTTCATGGGACTATGTAAATGTGCACACCGTGTGTCCATTATGAGGGTGGGCCCATTCCGAGCCTAGCAAGTGCGGTACCAAGCCTGTAGGAGGATAATGTATCAGTGTAAGGGGGGCTGGTGTTGACCTTTGCTCCCTGATTTGCTTTGGCCCCTGACTGGCCCCGGGGGAGTGCTTCACGGTTCGGGGCGACCTCTTGCGGGAGGACACGCCCAAGCCCGGAAAAGCAGGATGGTGCCGTAACTACTAGACCTCCGTTCGGTGTGGTGTGGCCCGGATGGCTCATTACCATATGGGTGCACCTCGCATGGGTACTGGTGTACAAACTCTACAGAGTTAAAACTACACGTATAGTCGTGTCCTCAATCATGGACAAACCCTGTGAAGCGTACGCTTTAACTTGTGCCCGAGATTTCAATTCTATCTCCCCTTTTGTAAAATTGTTTTGAGTGAGGTACGACCTTGGTGACCTGGAAGGGAGGGAGCTTTCCTTGTCCCAGACCGAGAGTGGAGATGGAGAACGGGACCTGTGATGACAAGATATTGCTCGTTGTTTTTCAAATGTGTTGAGTTGAGGATATTATTCTGCTGCTGCTTCGCATAGGAAACCCCAGCCAACTCCTTGCTTATTTGAATACTACACTATTCCACTTTAAAGCTTGTACATATACGATTGGTGACGTGGACCTGTCCCATTTCCTTGGGGACAGTTCTGGAGATTTCAGGTGATGGATGCTGCTTTGGAGGGTTAGGTGCTTCGCTCAAGGATGCCTGTGGAGAAGAAGTGAAGATTGGAGATGAAGACTTGAAGCCCTAGCTACCGCTTCGTAGGGTTTCTACTTGTCGCTTAGCCCAGTGGGCTTGTACAAATTCATAATCGTTACGTAAATACCCTTGTTGTACTCTGATTTTGATGTATAGAAATGTTATTGTTCTGAAATGAGTCATGTACGTGATAGCCGATGTGTCCTGGGACTATCACAATGGTACAGGGAGTCGGATCTCTTTTATGAAAATCCGATTCGTTTCAACACTAAACAGTTCGTGCACTACTTTAGGGCTTGTGCAAGGAGAATGCACTACTACAAAACTCACATTCGTCCCTTGCCTTTAGTACCAGTCATAAAAAGACCCGTACTAAACTGGCATGGAGTCATTTTAGTACTGGGTTTAAATTTGAAAGGCCCCCGAAGCCATTAGTACCGGCTAGAGGCTAGAAGTCTTGGGTTCGAGTCCTTGGGGCCGCGCACGCGCATTTATCTGTGAAAAATCACATGTGTGCGAGCCTCCCGACAATCCAAACATTGTTTTCCTTTTTTTTGGCCGCGGGATCATTTAGTACTGGCTGCCCAACCGGTACTAACTGACTTGCATGTTAGTGCCGCCCAACCCGTACCGGCTGGGCTGACCGGTACTAAACGGGGCTCCTGATCGGTACTGATGCCTAGTTTTCTAGTAGTGATGTTTCGCAGCAATAGTTGCATTATTTTACCACAATTATATATGTTGGAATATTCATATTCCCGCCACAAATTTATCTCTTGGTGATATATTTGCTTTCATTGCCATGATGCAACAAACGAAAATGTTGTAGCATTAATGTACTATTGTCGCCATAATCATGTTTTGCCACAAAGGTTTTAGGGCCCTGGAAGGCTTTGTACAAATTGAACATTAAGGAAAGTTTTCCTTCTATAGTCATTTGGAACACAAAGTTTGAATCTATTCAAACAAAATGGAACTCCTAAGCCTAAATGATCATTCAAATTAATGTGCATTTCCTTCTCTTCAAGTTCTTATGTTTTGATATATTCCATCCAAATAGCCGCTCTTTCATCTTACATTGTTTTTCGTATTTATATTATTATCATATTTTGTTTTTTTTCTATTTCTATGCTCCAAACAAGTTCTTACATATATGATCTGGGGAGATTGTTCTTGGGGGACTGATTTTCACAAATCGAAACCAATATAAGATGTCAAAATCAATAGGCAAAGAAAATAATGATTTTGTGTCTTATTTTTTTAGAAAGGGTTGAACACCTTGATTGCAAACAACATGGATTAGTTGAATATATAAAACTGAGTAGAGACATAAATGGCAATAAATAAACCAATATACTTCATTTTTTAAATTTAAGATCTCTTTTGAAACTTAGGCCTTTGAAATCTAAAGTTCTAATGGATCTAATACTTCATACCAAAAGTTGTGTGTAAAATAAGTCACTCCAAAACTTTTTTTTATGTAAATAAAATCGATACCTGCATTTTTGTACACAAATTGGCATATCATTTATACTTGGGGGCTGATTCTTGAAAGGTCACCTCACTGCATTTTTCATCTCATTATTTAACATCATGCCATTAATTATTACAAACGATCTCTTGGTTGAAGTCATCATAGAACCCAGGATGATTAAAGGTCAAATAGAGTCACAACTGTTATGGAGACGCTATTAAGAACAAATTCTATTAAGTATTAATAAAACTCCGCTTGTTGTTGGCAAACAACTGCATGGCCATCATTTCTAAAGAACGGCGTGCTAGCTGTATACTTGCTTTGTTCGTCTCTTGAAAAAATACTTGTTCTCCAGACGTGCCCTTCGTTTCCAAATATAGTACTACTTTACTTCCGTTTTAAATTATATTTCGTTTGATTTTTTTACCACAAGTTTGACTGTTCGTCTTATTAAAAAATTTATGTAAATATAGTCAAATTTAAGTCATTTTTAAAGAATTTTTGTTAATAAAGCAAGACACCATAAAAAATATGATAATTTGCATAAAATTTTGAATAAGACGAGTGGCCAAACTTAGAGTAAAAAAAGTTAAACGAACTATAATTTGAAAGGGATGAAGTAGTTAGAAAAAAGCATGTGAAATATGTTCGTGATCCACCGAAAAAACAGTATACTCATTTTCATAGAAACAGTGACAGTTTATATCTGGCTTTATTCCTCTCAAATCGAGTGGGCACCGCTGCGGGGCAAAGACATCTTTGGCGCCGCGCGACGGTGACGGGAGGGAGGCGGTGGATCGACATCGAGCTCAAGGCGCACCTGCCCCGATCGTTTGGAGTCTGGAGGACACCTTCCAAACTACGTTTTTTTTTTTGCGAAAACCTTCCAAATTACGTTGTGCGATGTTTTTTTTTTGTCAGAATGTGGTGAATGTCCATTCCAGTGCTACGGTGATGCACAAGTTTTTTCTTTCCGGGCTCAAATTTCGACGAATGATGATGACAGCTACAACGAAAAAAACAAGGTAACACTCAGATGTATGCTCCCAACCGTGCAAAATTCACCTGGCTAAAAGCCTCAAATATCTTCCCTCCCTGTCGGCTGTAGCTGTCCGCGACCTCGCGAGCACGATTCAGCGTCAAGCTGAGAAATGGACCGCTCGTACCCTCTAAAAGCAACAACGGAACGGACGGACCTGGGAACAGATCTGTACCAGACAACCATAACATCTCCATCAACGTAGAAGAATTTGGACGGTAATTGGGCTCTGCATAACTGACTCCCCTCCCGTACCTGATGCCAACAGATGGCGACAAGTGGGCACGATACAGACAATCGCAGCAAGAAAGCTCCATGTTTCCCATGTATGCTCGTTTTTTTTTCCACAGATATTTTCAGGAACGATACAAAACTGAATTTCATTTCTTTTACAGAAACAAAAATAGATGCAACCTTTTTTCTTGTCCATCCATACAGAAACAGAGTATTTGGCAGTTGGAGCCTGGAGGGTCGAGGGTGTCATGTCATGGAAGCTGCCAAAACAGGTCAACCAGCAGAAAATGAAGCTCAATACTATATGATACTCCACTGCGTTGCTCTTTAAGAGTTCAGAGTTCATTGCGCATGATATCAAAGCAAAAAAAAAGAGCATTGCAGAAAAGAAATAAATGAAATCTGATCATGGGGCTGGCTTTGAGAACAATGGGTTGTGAGCATCAATGATACTGCACAGACATATGTATAGCACTATACCTCTAATAATATGAGCATCCTCCATTTGTGCCTAGTGGTACCTAGCATCTACAAGGCGCTGGTAAGAGACAACTAACTCAACCTACAATATATGGTATGATACGTGAGTATGACTACAATGTGCAATCCCTGTTACCCTCCATATTGTACAAGTGGTTCTTGTCGTAAGGTTGTTCTCCTTGATTCTTATCATCAAAAGCCCACAATCTGTAGTTCTCCTTTGTAGCCATGGCATACCTCATGCAGGACTATGATGCAGCACCTTCCCTATAGCTCCAGTCACATTTGGTAAATGGATTTCTGGAATTGATGCCTCAAGGGGATCCATGGAAAAATTGCCAGGAAGCATCCAACGGCCATCATGAGCTCACACTTGCAAAAGCTTGCGGAGAAAATACCCCAGCAATATCTCTTATTCGTGAGCCACTTCCCCAGTATGATGCAAGAGTCAAACCAAAAATGGCCATGATGACAACAGAACATGCTGCAGGAACTGCCTGACTGGTTCCAAGAAACTGCGTCGCAAGAAGTCCAGCAAGGGTGGAGCTCTGCATCCCAGTACACACGGAAATTGTCCTGCAAACAGGCTCTTCTTGCCTGTAGAACAATGCCAAAGTATTAGGAGAACGGCATCAAGGCACTTAAGGATTAGCAAAATTGCAAAATAAAAATTTAGAAAGACTAAAAATGGATCGAGATTTACAAATTACCTCCACTGTGGCAACTTGGAGACCCAGTAACCCGCAATGAATGAAACAATATGGAAAGCCATTATAGGGAGAAGTAAGAAGAATCCTTCTGGAGAGAGGATCTTGCTCCTATTGATAGCAAGAGGGCTGCCAATGCACAGAGATGTGCACAACATAGCAACAAACGGCATTACCGGCTGTATTACATTCACCACTCCCTTTGCATAAGTATTCAGGAGAAGGCCTAGTGTCACAGGAACAAGCACCACCTGTCAAACAGGAAGTTGCAGGGTCGCATGATCAAACAAAGAATCGAAGATGAGGTACATGAAGAATGTATAGCAGAAAAAGTATTGCTTAATCACGGATCATTTGACTACCTGCAGAATAGATTTCGCCATCGCAATTCCATCCACCGGAACCATGGAACCAATCAACAACCCAGTAAGAACAGGTGTGACAACCACCGAAGATATCGTCGAGCAGCTTGTCAACAAAATGCTCAACGCCACATCCCCTTTGCTGAGGAAGCTAGCATAGCTCGACAGCTGAGCGCCCGAGACAGAGCAAGTGAGCATAAAACCTGCGAAGAATGCAGACGGCATACGGAACGCCTTTGCAATCAACACGCCCAGAAGTGGCTTGAGCACGTACTGCGCGGCGTAACCAATGGACAGTGGTACAGGCCTGGGAGATACAAGACGCAAGAAACAATAATTTCAGCTTTGATCGCCTAAATCCTCTTATGTCACCATATTTGGCGAAGGAGTAGAAAGAACAGAACCTCTTGAAGGCGAGAGCGAAGTCGTCGATAGAGAGCTTTATGCCGATGGAGAGCATGATGCCGCCGAGCGCGGGGGCGTAGTAATCCTTGGAGACCCTGCTAGGCAATCATAAATTTAATCAGGCCACATGTGTTCGTTGCCCAAGGTTTCCTAGTCTAAGAACCTTCCTGAAGCGGACAGGTGGCATTCCTGAAGCAGACAGGTGGCGTACCAGGAGAAGGTGGCGGGGTTCCCGAGCGCGGCGACGGCGGTGGCGGCGACGACGAGCGGGAGCAGCGCGGAGAGCGCCTGCGAGGGGTCCCCCGCCGCGGCGTCGGGCGCCGCGGCGGTGTCGACTCGGAACGAGAGCAGCCAGGCGTTCCCCTCGCGGCGCGGCCAGCCAACGCGTCCGAGGTGGGGCAGCGACGGCGCGGAGCAGAACGTGGTGGGCGCCACCCGCCGCGGCCGCCGCCAGAGGAGCGCGCGCGGCGGCGCCGGCGACGGCAGCGGGAAGAAGCTGGGGGAGGCGCCGCAGGGGTGGGCGTCGTGGGGGTGGGGGTGGTAGTGGCGGTGGAGAGACGGGGCCCGGCTGAAGGCCGTGTGGGAGGAGGCGGCGGCGGCCATGGCCATGGTGGCGATGCCGCGATGGAGGCTGTTGGAATGGCGGAATGGGCGGTGGGGGGATGTGGGAGGTGGGAAGAGATAAAATGAGGCGCCGCGTTAACGGGGACTGATTGCCCATGTGTTTCTCGATTTAAATTAGTTTTATTTATTTGATTTGAGTTAATATTCCTATTTTTTATTTTCTCTTTACAACTATATATTTGATTATATGCACTGTTCAACTAAAAAAGAAACCAATATATGAAATAAATATTTTTAAATCCTCCTATACTTATTTAGAAATGGAAAAGGAGCTAAAAGAACGTACACAAACTTGCTTTCTATAGAATTACTAAACATATGAGCAAAAGCGCGAAAAAAGGTTCCAAAGTTTCTCTCATGTACTTCGGTCTTTCAATAATTCTAATGGCGTCGATCTATAATTTGCTTGAATTTGAATTAATGAATAAATAAGTTGTACATGGTTGAGAATCAACAACCTAATAGAAAAAACATAAGAATTATTCATAGGCTCATCTACTATGCTTAATACATTACCGTTGTAAAGTTTGCAATGTAAATGCATCGATTTGCCAAATTATTATACTAAATCTAAGCATTTTATACGTTGTTGGACTAATTTGCACCAACATGTCAAGTTATTATACCAACTTGAGCATTTTATACCTTTTTGGACCAATTTGCACCCACATGTCAAGTTTTTGTACTAAATTAAACATTTTATAAGTCGTTGGATGAATTTACACCCACCTGCCAAGTTGACGTATGATGAATGTAATTTACTCTTTCTAATAAAATTGTGCTAGGTGCCTAGGTCTCGGAAATCATTAAGGGTGACTTCATGCATTTATCTAAAGTAGATTTGCGGCCAACATTTTTGTTTCTACTGTAGAGGACACTGTTGCTCCAATCAACTTCATGCGGCGTTTCCTAGTATCCACAAAATATGGTACTAATATTTTCCCAGTCGAAGAGTCGATTGACAACAATCGGGAAGGCGTGCGTGAATACACTAAGTATAAAACTCTCTATTAGTCTTAGTTTTAATGAGGCTTTAGTTTTGGTTTCGCAACCGGCATTATGAATCCGAGACTACCCGGTGGGGACTTCTAGTCCCGGTTGTTAACAACAAACGGGAATAAAGGGGGCACGTCCAGCTAGCCAGCACAACCCCTTTAGTGCCGGTTGGTATCTCCCTTTTTTCCTTTTCTTTTCCTACTTTTCTCTTCTGTTATTTCTTTTTCATTTCAGTAATTTATTTTTATGTACTAATTAATGTATATATTGTACACTACTATTATACACCCGTATACTTATATGAAACCCACTAAGATATATACAAAATGGTATTACAAAATGATGTAAAAATAAAACTTATATACGTATATTTCTACAAAATGTCTCGAAAAACAACGTAAAAAATATACTTGTTGATATTTGCTAGTATTATCTATTTGCTTTCCATCGTGATGGAATGTACCACTGGGCAGGGCAACCTCTTCATAGATGAATACACAAAGAGCCTCTTGAATTGTATGGACTCTTTTATGGGGTGTGAGCTGATCTCACATCCACATTATATACGAAAATATTATAAAACCAAAATAAGTACTTTACTTTTCTGGAATATATGAATGTAGGAACAACATAATAATGTTAGAAAAACAAAATGTACTTGTTGTATATGTATTTTATTTCCCCATTTACTGATCGTGAGTCTATCATCTACAAGGCTATGCATGAACTTACATACATATTATCCATATCGGTTGTTTCACCACTCCTACCTCATACACTTTATAAAAAATATGTCATCAAATCTATACGTGGTAAATAGTACCCAGTGATATACTAGAAAATCGTTCTTCAATACAAGTTTTTCCTTGTGGTACTAGCCTGTTTGTTAGGTGCGCCACTTCGCCCAATATCGGGGGTGCACGATGGCGGTTCATAGCGTCGGGGATGGAGGGCGGAGCCGGGGGTGGGGAACAACACCGAGGGCCTAGGACGGCGCACAGGGGGTAAAGGACGACACACATGTCGAGGAAGGAGGCCGCGGGGGCGTGTGGGCAGCGCACGATGTCGGGGGCGGAGGGCGACGGCGGAGGGCAGCACCGTGGGCGGAGGAGGAAAAGGCGCAGGGGGCGGATGATGAGAGAAGGGCGGCGACGAGATGAGAATGAGGCGGTGGGGGCCGGCAAAATATTTAGTGTGCATTTTTTGAATTGTTGCAACGCAGTTTTGCTTTTTTACACGAAATTCGATTTTACAAAATGCGTATTGAAAATTGTTGGAGATGCTTTATTAGAGACCAAAAACACCGAAAATATGGGATCTATAGGAGTTTGATGGTTGAGAGCTCTTCAAATTGCAGACTATAAGGATTCAGGACATACGATTCTTCTAAATTAAAAATCAAGCTGAAAACGTCCTGATTGTTCCATAACGTATTGTTTCCTCTCCCCCGTACGTTGAAATCAAGCCACTGTCAAGCTATGTACAAAGATCCTTATCCTCCTAATAACGCCACTCCCAAAACCCTGCAATCTACAAAGATCAGCCACTGTCGCTATGTACAAAGACCATCAGCTCACGAAGCTGCCACCCTGCGACGACGACGACTGCCCGTCGTAGCCCAGCAGCGCGAACTTCACGTGGAGCCCGATCTTCCCTCCCTCTGTCACGAGCTTCGCCGCGATCACCAGCCAGTGCCCCGGCACGTCGTGCGGGCCCTTCACCACCTCCGCCATGTCCACGAACTTGAGGAGCTTCCTGGACCGGAGCGGCACCGGCGGCCCGTCGGGGTACACGCCGGAGTTGAGCTGCGCCGGCTCGTGCTTGGGCGCGTGCTGGTGGTGGGCGTCGCGCTGCGTGAAGGGGGAGCTCAGCGTCGTGCTGATGGTGGTCAGGAAGCTCCCCTTCTGGGACGACGCCGGAGCCCTGCTCCACTCGGTCCTCTGGATGGTGCAGCCGGGGACGTGGGTGTAGAGGAGGCGCAGGTGGAGGACCTTCTTGGACCAGGAGCCCTTGGTCACGAGCTGGGCGCCGGTGACGATGAAGACGCCGCCGGGAGCCCGCTTGTGCCACTCCGGGTTGTACTTGACGGCGGAGGTGCAGACGCAGGAGTAGCTCTTCCACTGGATGGCCTCGATGTAGCCCGGGTCGGTGTCCTCGGACTCGCGCCACTGCGACATGGAGGTCGCCATGGAGTCACCCAGCATGCTTGGGGCGCTTGATAGGTGCTGGACATGGATGGCCAGCCGGTTGCACTTCCTGCCCTCCAGGTATAGCCGAAGGCCGACTATAGGTTTCTGAGAACTAGATACCTTGAAGCAGCAAAAGGGAAATGGAAACATGTGAATAGATGGAAATTTGTGGCTTAGCTGAAAAAGTAATTCTTCGCATGAAGATGGCAATTTCTCAGAGATTAAATTTCTGGTTTAGTAACATAAACAGACAACACAGCTCTTCTGTGTGTCCGAGAAAAACATAAAACGATGACGAATGAAAGAAGGGCTTTAAATATGAAATGCATATATTAACATAGCTGGTACCTGAGAAGTGCTAACATGGAGTTTTGGGCCGAGAAATCTGAACTGCATGGAAGGGTAGGAGCCTTTTCTCTTTTGAGGCCCAAGGACAAGCTCATTGAACATAGGTGCCCATTGTAGAGGCACTTGAAACTCCAAGAAATATTGCAATTCGTAAAGATCAGGTTTATCTGCAGAACGAACATTGTATGTAAGAATTTACTCAGGTAAATAGCATCCTAACCAAGATGTTTCATTTAAAAAACAGTTGATCTGAAACAGAGTAAACAGCAGATAACACAATTTCTAAGGAAAAGATTTGTTTTCAGGACTTACAGCGAAGGTATAAATTGATGGCATGGCTGAGGTAACCGCTACCAGGAATACCAGTAAGAAGAGATGTGATTGCGACAAATTTGAACATAATAGCATCAGGTTTCTTTGGCACTGTTTGCAGCCATTTGGAGTGGTTCTGTATGAATGCTTCTCCTCCCCTCTTTGAACATGTAACTGTCAGGCCCTGTTTGGAACAGCAGACATATAACTTATGACTTGATACCAAGAGACAGAAAATTGACACTAATAAGTAATAAAAAAATACTTACATCCTTGGTTGATGTTTCAGAGTAGGTAGAAAGGTGCAGGTTATTAGGTTGTTGCACTATCCTGACAAAAACATCAGGCGCCTGTATTGAAATGAATCAGATTAGCTAAATTCTGTTCCAATACACAAGAACACATCAATATGGACATAAGATGGAAGCTAATATACCTTGCTGCCATCCTTTGTCTTGCGATGAATTGGGGAATGGCTCTTCCCATCAGAAAATAAAAAATCACCAAGATCCTCCATATGCAGCTTTAAATCAGCAGTTGAAATGGTTGAAGAATGATTTTGCTTAACACATATAACATCCTGACCTCCGATTGCCATTTCAACAATTATATGGGTCCCATAAGTTTTGATAAACCTGACATTCACCAGATCACTCAACAGTTAGAATGTAGACCCATGGTTGGTGTAACCAAACCAGAACAAGAGACAGTACAATGCAATTAAACAAAGAAACATGAAATTTAGAAAATAAAATCCGATCTGAAATTATATATGATTGTCTCCAGAATGCAGCAATTATTTACCATCTTTGTTTAGTGGATTTATATCTTATATTTATAGAAAAAGGCAAAGCTCTTTGAAAGGATGACTGAGTATCATAATGATCTAGAAATACATCAAAATAATGAAAATGAAAGGGAGCAAGTTGACTATGAGTGAAGGGTGGAAGTTGTCAGATAAGAGTGATAAGAACATCGGCCGATCATATCGTTTTAGTGCATCAGAGAAGATCTAATTAACTATGAGTGAAGGGAGCAGGTTGTCTTACGAGGCTAATGCAACCGGATCCCACTTGGATGGAACAGCATTTTTGACTTCATCTCGAAGAACCAACGGAGAAGCTTTTAGGTGCAGGTTGTACAAGGAAATGAAATATCCATCAAACGCTAAATGCTTAGTATCTTTGGCATCAGTCAACCAAGCTCCAGTTAATTCAAAAAGCGCGTTAAAACAGCCTGAAGGAACTTTCCCTTGGACTGAAGACTTCTGATTAAGTAATTCTGACATCTGGTCAAGAAAATTGAAATGTCATCAGCATAAACTGTAAACATTTGCAAATAAAGTTCAACAGCTGTAATCATCATGCACAAATAATGAAATGTAGATGGCTTTCATTGTCAACCTTTCTTTAGTATCTTCATTATTCTTTTACTAACTAATTCTGCTGGAATATTACTGCAGACTACAGATCAATCTGACTCTGACCAGTGATAACCATAGCTATCAAATATGAACACAGCTCCAAAAACTAAGAGGAGTAGATTTTCAATATTATAACCTAAAAACTACAGATATTTATAGAAAGGAAAACAAATAAAGTAACAGCAAGTCAGCATAAACTGATTACATTGTTGAAAGGGCACCTAATATATGAGGAACACTCTTGAGAGTCAAAATTGTCAGAAACAGGCCAACAAATGTTTAAGCTAATTAATCAGAGAGATGATAACCTAGTCAGTCTTGAATCATAAGCGAATGACCCAAGCCTACCGGGTGAATTGTACTCAATAAAAGCCGTCAACTAAAGCTACTTTTCACCTTGAAAAGCAAGAAGGTTCTACACATTTTAACAGGCCACATGGTCCAATGATATGCTGCAGTCGTGCATTGGAAATACATCAAGACCGGTTGTTGTTGAAACCACCTCCGAAAGGCCCACAATGTTTTATCATAGTATATACCAGCTTCCATGACATGGCTACTAAGTTTTCCTCTGCCACGGGTTTGCACATCATTTGCCATCTTGCTAAAATTCAGAGAGCAACAACTGAAGCAGTGTTGCCTATCCATCTGTGCTGAACAGGCCCCTAAAGAAAACGTCAACCATTTCTCCCGGGAGTGGTTTCCAGTTCGTGTAATCCATCCAGAAATTTTCACACATACATCACCGGTGCTTAAAGATTCTAAAGCGTAACCCTACAGCTAAAACGATAGTCCGGGCAGCAATGATACAGAGTTGTACCAGCCAGAAAGGCTGGAAAACCCACCACTACTACTAGTGCTAGTACTAGTATCAGTCTCAGCGTTGGAATGGGCACGGGGAGTCTTAATCGCGCATCAGCGTGATGTAACGCGGACCGAACCGGATCGTTGAACGATTTGCGCAGGAATTGATTGCTGCCAGTGCCAGATCAAGGCGCCATGATGAAGGGAAAGGCCGGCCGGCAGGCGGGCAATATCACCCCCGGCCAATACAGGTGTCCGCCGAACTCCGGTAGGCCGTAAGCATCAGTCGCGGAGCAGATGGATGGGATCATTATATATTCTTCCAGGACGCTGGACATTCTCCAGCGTTAATGAAAGTTTACGCGGTTGGTGGGGGGCGCGGGCACCGCGCAGGCTACTGGATGGTTGCGGAACAAGGCCCCCACGCAAAGGAAAAGTGGAGAGGTGTCGCTTCTTGAACTGTTGTGATGAGGATGATGGCGATGATTCGGCTTTAAGCCCAAGACTGACCGATTTATTTTTGCAAACAAGAAAGATACAGCACGGAATCCTTTGCTCTGAACCGTCGCTCGCTCCCGCGTCACCAACCATTGAATGCTAATTTTTTAGGAAAGAAAAAAATGGAAGAGTTCAAAGTTTCTCCGCGGCGAAATGCGAAATGTTTGAAGCGACCAAGAACGATAAAAAAGAAACGCGGTTGCGTACTAATCCGACAGAGCCGAGCTGCGATGCGACAAGGTGGAATCGGCACACGGTTCCTCCGAGCTGGCGGCTTCTCCAATCCAACCGCTCCGAGGGTCAGGCAGAGGCGGCTGGCGATCTTCCGGACGCAACGGGCAAAGGACACGCGAGACCAAACGCATGAATCGAATTCGAAACCCGCATCTGATCCCCCAAATCCGCGACCAATCCGCCGCGTCCAAAAAAGTCAGGAGGTGGAACAGAGCAGCGCGACGCCGGACACAGGGGAGCAGGGCCGCGGCTCGGGTGGCAGGCGGCGACCGGAACCGAGAGCGAGGGAGGAGAGGGGGGGGGGGGGGGGGGAGGAAAGAGAGGCGGAGGCGCGGCACGCACCTGGTTGAACTCGAGCACGTCGGAGCGGAAGCGGATGCGGTCGCCCTTGTCGACGCCGACGTCGCGCGGCACCCCGCGGAGGGTGGCCCCGGCGCCGCCGGGGAGCGGCACGTCCCTGGTCTCCCCGCCGAGCTCCACCAGGCGCCGCCCCTCGCCGGCCTTGGCGAAGCGCAGGCGGAAGTCGGACGTGAGGTCGAACCCCGCGCCCAGCGCCCGCACCGCCTCCTCCCCGACCTCCATCATCACGTACGCTCACGCGCTTCCTCCTCTCAACTGCCTCGCAGCAGCTACGGACGATGGTGAGGGGCGCAACCACCGCCCGAGCGCATGCCTTTCTTCTTCAAGGGAAGAGAAGAGAGGAGAAGAGTAGCAGAAGGACAAGGAGAAGATGGAGAAGGAAGGTTTGACTATGGAAAGGTCGGAGGAAGGAAGGGGAGGAGAGGGGGGTTTGGTGGGAATGCGGGAAGGATGCAACTGCGCCAGCGCCAGGGGCGGGTCGGGTGGATCGGAGGACAGAATGGGCAGAATCGGTGGCCCGCCGTCTGCGTCTGGTGGTTTGCGCGGTTTTTGCCGCCGCAGGCCTCGGCTGACAGGTGCGGTCCTCGGCACCACGTTGGGTTGACATCTACTTACACGAGGACGTACTGACTTGTATCCGTGTTTTATAACAAATCTTCAAGGTTTCTTTTCTATCTGCAAATTCGATCTACAGATTATTGCACCATATGTATATAATGCATCAAAGATTCAAACTAGTGTCTTCCATTTTATTCGGAGTAGAACATATATAAATCGTGCAAGCCAGGAGCCGTGAAACGGTTTTGATGCAACGTCCGTCTACTTTACTATCCCTACGAACGGCATATTTGACACACGTAAGTATTAATACATCTAGATATTGCTCCAGATAAATGTCTAGCTATAGTGACATCAAATTTTGTTATCGAGGACACCTATCGCTGTCTATAAAATAGGGCTGCATACATTTGTCGTTTTCGACGCACCCAGACACGTGTGATACTTTCTCTAAAACGCATCGGACGCCCGAAAATAAATATAACAAAGTCTTCAAGGTTTCTTTTCTATCTACAAAATCCATCTACGGATGATTTCATCGTCTGTGTATATTAGTACATCAAAGATTCAAAACTAGTGTTTTCCGTTTTGTTCGTAGTGAAACATATATAATTCCTGCATGCCAGGAGCCGTAAAACGGTTTTGATGCAACTTCTTTCTACTTTACTATCTATACTATAAAGAGAATTAGATTTGAAAACGCTTCTCGCCAAGATTAGGCCCACCCCCACCTCACAGAGGACCCATCTGTCATGAAAAAAGGACTACGAAAGGGGAGGGGGAGACCCATTTTGTCGCCCTTCGGAAGAGAATTTCCCCCAAAATCTAAAACTTTTTTCACCTAAATCGGGTCCACCTAAATCTACCCACGCGCCCTTTATGTTGCCATATTTAATATGTATAATCTTAGCAAGTTTTCAAATAGATGGTAGTTGATGATTATCTTTGAATTTAAGTCCAATCTGTTACCATAATTAATATGTATAATTTGAGTATGTTTTAAACAGACGATAGATTTCCATATTTAATATATATAATCTGAGCAAGTTTTCAGATAGATGGTAGTTGATGATTACGTTTGGATTTAAGTCAAATGTGTGCCATAGTTAATATGTACAATCTGAGCAAGTTTTTAAACATATGATAGGTTTCCTTAGTTGATGATTGTGTCCAGATTGAAATCTAATAATTACCATACTAGACTATCCAAATTTAATATATACAATCTGAGGAGGTTTTCAAACATATGATAGGTTTCCTTAGTTGATGATTGTGTCCAAATTGAAGTCATAATTACCATACTAGACTAGCTAGGACTTATATAAATCACGCCAACCAGCCGTCACTTCTCATTATCCCCCCTCGACATGTGGTTGTTCCACAAATCCTCCAGCAGAGAGATCCGCCGCTCCGCCATCACCCGCGACCGTCGGCTCAACACATATGTGCACCTGCACACCGGAGCGTCTCCAGCGTCGGAGGCCGTACTACAGGGCGTCGTGCATGATGGGTAGAGGCAAGAACGCCGGCGCCGTCGACAGCGATACGACAACATCGGACGAGGAGGACGACGAGGTCAAAACCAGCAGCTTCGCCATGTTCGACGTGATGAAGAGCCCTGCGGTGGCGGCGTTGAGCCAACGCGAGAGGTACTACCTGGTGGCGTGCAAGCAGATGGTGGGGTTTTTTGCGATGGTATGGGTGAGTCCAAGTTGGTGCCGCACGTCGGCCATGTCAGGTTCTCCTGCGCCGGCCACAGTATCATGGGATACTAGACTAGATAGTTTGATGAACTTGTTGATAGGATGAACTTATTGCGTCGACCGCGGCACATGCAACTATCGAATTGATTTAATTAGTTGTTAGATCCACATGTTTACGTGATTTGCGGCACTGTTTGGATGTGTTTTTTTTCGGCAGCTCATATTTCATTTCTGAACATATATACAGTACTTATGTTGTCATGTATACATCATGGTCAAAAGGAATTTGCCAGTATACTTGCAAAACTGGCGTATATGATTACGTTTAGATTAAAGTCCAATAATTTTATATTTTCTTTTTGTTTTTGTAGTGTACAATACGGTAAGTTTTGCTTGCGATGCCGCGCCCTTTATGTTGCCATATTTAATATGTATAATCTGACCAAGTTTTCAAATAGATGATAGTTGATGATTATGTTTGGATTTAAGTCCAATAATTTTACATTTCCTTTCTATTTTTGCGGTGTACAATATGGTAAGTTCTGCTTGCAATGCCGCTCCCTTTATGTTGCCATATTTAATATGTATAATCTGAGTAAGTTTTTAAATAGATGATAGTTGATGATTACATTTGGATTTAAGTCCAATAATTTTACATTTCTTTTCCATTTTTGCAGTGTACAATATGGTAAATTCTGCTTACGATGCCGCGTCCTTTATATAGTCTAAACACGTTTTTAAATAGATTGTAGTTAATAATTACGTTTGGATTTAAGTCCAATAATTTATATTTTCTATCTATTTTTGCAGTGTACAATATGGTAAGTTCTGCTTGCGATGCCGCGCCTTTTATGTTGCCATATTTAATATATATGATGAGCAACTTTTCAAATATATGGTAGTTAATTATTACGTTTAGATTTAAATCCAATAATTTTACATTTCCTTTCTATTTTTGCAGTGTACAATACGATAAGTTTTCCTTGCAATACCGCTCCCTTTATGTTGCCATGTTTAATATGTATAATCTGAGCAAGTTTTTTAAATAGATAATAGTTGATAATTATATTTGGATTTAAGTCCAATAATTTTACATTTTCTTTCCATTTTTGCAGTGTAAAATATGGTAAGTTCTGCTTGCGATGCCGCACCTTTTATATTACCATATATAATATGTATAATACGAGCGAGTTTTTAAATATATGGTAGTTGATGATTACGTTTGGATTTAGTACAATAATTTTATATTTTTTCATTTTTGCAGTGTACAATATGGTAAGTTCAGCTTGCAATGTCGCGTCCTTTATATTGCCATATTTAATATGCATTATCTAAGCAAGTTTTCAAATAGACGGTAGTTGATGATTACGTCCGGATTTAAGTCCAATAATTTTACATTTCCTTTCCATTATTGCAGTGTACAATACGGTAAGTTCTGCTTGCGATGCCGCACCCTTTATGTTGCCATATTTAATATGTATAATCTGAGCAATTTTTCAAATAGACGGTAGTTGATAATTATGTTTGGATTTAACTCCAATAATTTTATATTTCCTTTCCATTTGTGCAGTGTAAAATATGATAAGTTCTCCTTGCAATGCCGCTCCCTTTATGTTGCCATATTTAGTATATATAGCCTAAGAAAGTTTTCAAATAGATGGTAGTTAATGATTACGTTTGGATTTAAGTCCAATAATTTTACATTTCCTTTCCATTTTTGCAGTGTACAGTATGGTAAGTTCTGTAGATATGACTATTTTCACCTGCTTCCAAATAGTTATTTGGATCTTCATCACACAATGGTACCTCCTCCTCCGGAAGTCTATGAGTTAGAGTAGATGTGCCAATTGCACGTTTAGTCTCTATTTTATATTGTCGTTTGGAACATTTCGGTCTCGAATATTTACTTATTTACCTTTGTAATATTTACTTATATTTATATATTATAGTATACACTTGAGTTTGATATTTTGTCCATTATTCTCTCTTTTCGGTTTCTCTGATTTGACGTAGTGCTGAAACAGTTGATTACCGAGCCACTGAAAGGTGAGCTCCAAGTGAATGTTTGTGAGTTTGTGATTCCAATTTGTGAATTCGTAAAAAGAGAAGAAGCGTTGAGTATAAAGTTTATAGAACGTGTACCGTGTGTCTTGCAAATTGAACATTTTCTTTAAATTACAATCAACTTTCTATTGAATTCAAGATTTTTCCTATGCCCTTTTTAAAACACGTGTCTGTGGCACGTGCATACCAACTAGTAGTACCAATGGCATATTTGACACACGTAAGTGTTAATAAATCTAACTTTTGTTGTTGAGAACACATGCCGCCGTCTATAGAACAGGTCTGCATACATTTGTCGTTTTCAATGAGCGCACCCAGAAACGTGTGATACTTTCTCCAAGACCCACCATATGCCCAAAATAAATAATATTTATGCCTCTTATGTCAAAGGACCCATAAGTATGTTGTATTTTAGTCTTAGATGGAGCAACGAGTTTGATGATCTAAATAAGGATGATCAGACATAATAAAGCATAATAAAGTATGTTTTCTATCTACAAATTTATTCTACGGATGTTTGCACTATATAAAAATTAATGTTTTCCCACTTTATTCGGAGGGAACCATATATAACGCCTGCATGCCGAAAGCCGTGAAACAATTGCATAGTGCAATATCCTTCTACTTAATTATTTATAGTAACGGCATGTTTGCCACGTGTAAGTGACAATGAAAACAATTATCTGTCCAAACAAAAACAACATTTGGCTACAATGACATCAACTTCAGTTGCCAATGGACAGCCACTGTCAATGAGACAGGGCTGTATACGTTTGTCGTTTGCCATAAGTACGCCCGGGATAGGTGTCATGGTTTCTCCGAGGTGCATTGGAGGCTCAAAAATAAAGAATGGTAACACGAGTCACGCCGAAGGGCCCACCAAGTATGGTCTATTCTAGTGCATTAGATGGAATTACGAGCTTCATGATATAAGTTATAACGATGGGACATAATAAAACATAGCAAAAAAAATATATTATAATTTTAATACTTTGCTTGATACAAGTTATATAATGTTGTTAGAATAGTACGTTTTTTGTACATCTAAAATCATCAAACATGAACGGGTAACATCTTCCTACCTTCATTGTGATAGTAGCTATGATATTCTTGATATTTGGAAGTGACAATACTGACCGTCGTTGATCCAAACAAAAAGTACATCTAGCTACAGTGACATCATCATTGATATGTTGCCGAGGTTATCCATCGCCAATATGATCGAACCATCTATGTCTCTTATTTTGAGTGATCCCAGCCAGGTATGATATTTTTTTCTGGAGGAGCAAACACTGTTACTATCGAAAGTGACTATCAAATATATTTTATCATAGAATTAGATAGAACGACAATTCCAGTGACATAAGTTGAGTTATTGAACATAATACAATGAATAAATGAAAATATTTTATATTTTGCTACATATGCATGGTGTATTATCGTTGTAGCAAGCTTTGTGCAACATGGATCATCAAATGATTGCAATAACCAATGCTCTCCTACTTTCGTACCGACGTCAATGACATGTTTGCCATATGGAAGTGATGGCGCTAGTAGTCGTTTCACTAAACCAACAATATATATCTATAGTGACGTCAACTTCTATTGCTGAGGATGCCTAACGTCATGATGTTGCATACGGGTGTTATTTTGCAAGTGTGCATCCTAGCCAGGAGTGATTTTTTTTATTCCAAGGATCGACGATTGCATGCTTGCCACATAAAGTAAAGAATGTCAACACCTGTCACTCCGAAGGGCCCATCAAGTATCTCTCTTTTACTATTGGAAAAAACAATGAATTTGGTGGCATGCATCGAGCATAAAATTGTCTTTTAGGTTACTTTTTTATTTATAAATTTGATCTATATATTTCACTATTTATAAATTAATAATAATAAAAACACTAGTGTTTTTTCACTTTGTACGGAGAGAAATCATATATAACGTTTGCACGCCGAGAATGGTGAAATGACTGCATGTTACAACACCCTCCTACTTTTTCTCCTAATAACCGTTGTTTGCCATAGCAATAATACAGATGATTATCGATCCAAACAAACAAGCCTGGCGACAATGACATCAACTTCAGTTATTGAGGGCACCCACCGTTGATTAGATGATGAGATAGGGCTGCATACATTTGTAGTTTTCAATGACGGAAGTTGAGATAGGTGTGATGGTTTCTCCAAGGTACATTGGATGCTTAAAAATAAAGAATGATAATAGTAGTCATTGCCCAAGGACCCATCAATTATGTTCTATTCTAGTATTAGATGGAGTGATGGATTTGATGATCTAAGCTAAAACGATTGAACATAAGCAAAAATATGTTATAATTTTTAATATTTCGCTTGTTACATATTATACAATATTATTATAACAAGTTCTGTTCACCTAGAATCTTTAATCGACTGCAATGATCAACATCTACCTACAATGACACCATCTTGGATATGTTGCCAAGGATACCCACGGCCGACAAGATCGGCAGGGGCGAAGCCACATTGTGGCTTGTGGGTGCCCAGGCACCCATAAAAATTTGAAACACCACTGGTAAAAATAAATTTTTACCATGTTCACAGATTAAATTTTCACATCTATAAGAGAAAGGCACCCCCCTCTAACTTGCTCTAGCTTCGCCTCTTAGATCGGGCTATATACAATTGTTATTCTAAGGGTTTGCATCTTAGCCACGTGTGATCTTTTATCTCTCGAGGAGCAAACACTTGTCACTTGTAGAGCGACAAATTTGGTAGTTGGTTTGAGGCATCAAACATAAGAAAATAAATAATAGAAAGTATATTACAATATTTTGCTAGATATGCATGGTCTATCATTATTATAACAAGCTTTGTGCAACATGAATCGCTCTGTCCCTGTTTATATGAAAAAAGAATGATGTTTTAGAGTTTTTCAGACAGATTAGAGGTAGATGAAAAAGACTCATCTGCCCTTAGTTGAGTTTATATGCAAAAAATGGAAAGAATCCATTTTCATCTAATGCATGCATGAGATTTGTTTCCATTTAGTCCTACATGCATGCCAAAATATCATTCTTTATGCGATAAATTTTAAATAGTAAAACATTATTTTTTGGATGGAGGGAGTATCTATAGTGATGTCAACTTCTATTGCCGAGGATGCCTAGTGTCCATAAGAAAAGACTAAATGCACATGTTATTTTGAACATTTGCATCCTAGCTAGGTGTGATAATTTTTTCTTCCAAGGATCATTGCATGCCTGCCACTGAAATTAAGGAATGTCAACACATGTCACTCTAAAGTGCCTATCAAAGTGCTCTTTTTAAGTATTAGAAGAAACAACGAATCTGGTGGCATAAAACATAAGAAAATGAACAAAAGAAAAATATTTTATAACTCTTTTGACATTTTGCTAGATATGGATTTTGTGTTGTCATTAAAATAAGCTTTGTGCGCCATGGGTCATCGAAAGGTAGCAATGAGTTAGCGGCATTCTCCTACTTCCATTCCAATAGCAATATATGCTTGTAGGGCTAGACCAAAAGCTCGAAACTCGTGAGCTAACTCGGTTCGCCTCACCTCGATGGATTTTTTACAAGTCGAGAAGTCATTTTTTCTCATTTAGTTAACGAGCCAGCTCACGAGCTGCTTATGAGCCAAACTATTGATTAGATATGACTTGTGTAATCTTCGTATATAGTATTAAGTGATGCTATGATTATGTTTTACTATTATAATATATGGAGTAGATTTTAGAAGCATAAAAATCTTATAATTATTATGTTTTTTGTGTTTGATATATATTATACTGGTACTTTTGCATTTACTTCTTGCTCGTGAGCTTAACAAGCCAGCTCGAGCTGTTAACGAGCTGAGCCGAGCCGAGTCAGTTTTTTTTGCTCGTTTTCTTAACAAGCTGAGCCGAGCTAGCTCGCCCCCCCCCCCCCCTACATGGTTGCCACCAATGGCGGATCCAGCCCAAAATGTTTGTGTGTGTGTGTGTGTGTTGGGGAGGGGGGGGGGGGGAGGGTAGTGGGTGCTGAGCAATCTTCTAACACGAGGTAACAAAGAGATGTGGGCTTCATGGGCCAGATATGACTGTCAAATCCTATTTCATTTCATTTCTTCTTGAAGCCCAAAACGCTTTCCCACTGTCGGATGCTAGTTGCTCCTTCAACTTCCCATTGGATGGCGCCACTCCCTGTATATTCATCCATGAACACTAGAAACTGGAGATGAGGGGAGGGGGCGCTCGAGCCACGTGATGGATCTGCCCATGGTTGCAACAAAATGACAACAACCAGCTATAGTAACAGGCTAGGTGAGAAGTATTGCATACTTACCACCAAAATATAAAGAAGAGTTAAATACATCATTAGTACACAAACTTGGCGAGTGGGTACATTTAGATACACCATCTATCTAATTGCTCATTTAGGAGCAACAAATTGGTATGTAGGTGCAAATGGGTCAGCACGACAACTTATGGCAAAAAAATGTCATGTAGGCAGCGTCGCAGTGATGTGTTAGCCAATGTTTTTTTTCTGCAAAACTCCTTACTCATTATGCAATTTAGATTAGTTTAGTAGTATCATTTTTAGATTTTTTTTGTAGCACACTTTTAGACAAAGAATATTGTAAAATGTTTAAAAATCATGTATAGTACGAAAATGGTTATTTTTGGCAAGGTGAAATGAAATAATATAACATATAATATATGAATTTGGCATCGATCGTAGGCATCATATAAGCGCAAATATTTGACTTTTTGATTCGTAGCTCAATTTGAGTCCTTGTCTCTCAACAAAGTTTTAGTGGTAATATAAATTCTCAACTTATTGTATTGTGTTGATAGATTGTTCATCCTATTGTATTAGCATCATAAAAGCTTGATGTTTGTCAAAATTGGTATATGTCAAAATGAGTCCTAATAAACAATAAAATAACACCAAATATACACATATGCTGCCTACATAGCGTTTTTTTGCCCATGTGTCATGCTGGTGACTTATTTGCACATATATACCAAGTTGTTGCTTCTAAATAAGTAATCAGAAAGATGTTGTACCTAAACGCATCCACTCGCCAAGTTTGTGTATTACTGATGCATTTAACTCTATAAAGAATGGCAACGCCTCTCATTCCTAAGTGCCTATCAAGTATGCTCAATTATAGTATTGGATGGAGTGACGAATTTGGTGGACTTCATCTATTCTTCTATTGTCTGGAATCACTAGTTTGGTGGCTTGATTTAAGGCATTAAACATAATATAGTATGAATAAAAGAAAGTATGTTACACAATTATTCTATAGGACCACTGATAAAATAAAAATGATTGAGAGAGGACTATTGTAAGCTTGCCAATAGGGGACTATCGGTGGTCTAGGATGGGGCGGACCTAGGACTTGGCGACCTTGGGTGCTTACCTGGGCTTTATTTTTGAAACTATGATGGAGTAACCGTTCTCGTCCATGGTTTCAACGTTATTCTCTAGAGATGAGAAGTGAAATGTCTTTGCATCGCCTAGGTTCCGCTTGAGCGTTGGGTCTGCCACTAGGTCTAGGGGTGGTAGAGTACCATATGGAGGGTGGTTACCTAATTGAGTTGGGGTTACATACCACTATAGAAGGAAGAAGACAAATCATCCTACTCCCCATTACTAAACGTCATCCATCTCAAATGTCGGTTACATTACTAGACGTCATCCATCTCAAATGTCGTCTCATGCACTCCACATAGGATGTTTTTATGATGTGGATGAGAGAGAGGGAGGGAGGGAGGTGAGAGAAAAAGTGGTGGTTTCTACATCATGAGCTAAAATTTAGGACTATGAGATCACCCCCCCCCCCCACCATTGTACAAGTTGTTGCTATCATGCGACTCACAATATTTCTTTTTCTTTCACCCACAAATTAAGGGATATGGTATTGCTACAAGACAACCAAAATGTCAATCTATTGTAAGGGTTATTTGTTAAGTCATCTTAAGATTACGTGTCAATGCATGAGACCCCTAAGTTATATGCCCCAAGAACCATCAAATTATTGCATGAGACAACATCCTCCTATTTTTATTATTCCAAACAATGGCATGTTTTCCACACATAACTCACGGTACTAAAAATTGTTGCTCTTTTCGAAAGAACATCTAGATATAGTGACATCAATTCCTATTGAGGAGAAAACCCATGATTAACTAGATGGGGTTGCACAGATTTTGCATGAGCGCAATTTGAGCCATGTGTGATGCGTTTTCAAGAAAAATGGTATGCTTGACACCATAGATAAATAATTCTGAGACTTGTGACTCCAAATTAGTTATCACTTTTCTAGTACAAGATTTAATGAAAAACTTTTGGTCATAGTTAATTAATGCATTCTAACATAATAGAAAATGAATAAAAGAAAATATTTTATTAACATTTTTTTCCATTTTGCTTGATCTATATTGTGTATTGCTATTAGAACAAAATCTTTGTACACCACGAACAGAATAATCATCATATTCTTGCAATGAGCAACATCCTCTTACTCTTGTTCCAATAGCAATGACATGCTTGCCACATATTGCTCCAAACTCACAACGTCTAACTATAGTGACACAAACTTCTATTGCAAAGTATATCCATTGTGAATGAGAAGGAGCTCCATATATGGGTTGTTTTCGAGTGAGTGTATCATAGCTAGGTGTTTCATAATTTTTTTAAATGATCTTTGCATGGTAACTGAAGCCAGAAATAAAGAAAGGTGAATCTTGTCACTTCAAAGTGCTAGAAAGGGAATAAAAGATTTCTCCCCTTTTTTCATTTCTCTCGATCTTGACTATGTATGATCGTAAGAACAAGATTGTGGATCGAGTGATGAAGATAGAAGACCCGTTTGGATTGAAGCCCCATCTTTTGATGAGAGGTCAACTGATAACTTGATTTGTGGTAGGAGGAGACGTTTACAGCTCGACTACAACCATACAAGGATGCTGCGCCTTAGCAACCGAAACACCACCTCCAAAGGTCGATGCAATCTTGCGGTGCGCGTCACCGGCCACTAGGGCACTTGTCCTACAAGCAATCGAAGAACTAGCAAGAACAAGTAAAACAGGTACTGAATTACGAGATGTAGATGAATGTCTCAAACTGAATCTCAATTATGGTGGGGTTATAAAAGCAGGAAAACGAGCGACAGCTTCTGCACACGCGCTTACAAGAAAGTAGCGAACACTAAACTTGCATCTAAGAAAACATCAAGTCTTTGTGTCAAATATAACCTAACAAGATTATCAATGACTATGGGAGGACAACCCTACCTCCAATTAGAATAGAGCACGTCACCAATTGATATGCTTGTTGTTCATTATTTCCTTTCCTCGAATAAAATATTCTAGCCCGCAGGAGTTTACACTTTCAACAAAAAGAAAGAGTGACTCTTCAACTTGAAAATCATATCTTTTCTTTCAGATAGAAACACCCATAAAATTGAACTGAGGATTAGAACTAGAGATGTTATGAGGTCAATATCTTTGAGGCCATATATCTTTGGGATAGTCATTATCTAAAAAAAAAGAACTCTTTGATATTGTATATCTTTGAGCTCAGTATATCAAAAACCTTGTCAGAACTGAAATACATCAACTGATAGAAGATCAATAGCATTATTGCCTGGGGCGGCAAATACGTTAGGAGGCCACTTAAGTTAAAATTCTTTGTCACTCCCAAATATTAGTGACCACATGTCATCACCCGAGTTTACTTCGTTCCAACATAGATGTCGTTTCTCGTAATAAAAAAACGATTAAAATCTTTGAGTATTTCTACACAGATATTTCATTTTGAGATTTGTTTGTTCCGCATCAAAAGGGATATGATGCAAATTGGTGACTGTTAGGAGAACTTAAACCCTCTTTAGTTCAAATATTTATACTATTTTTTTTTTCAAAATAGGATACCATCTTCAAAATACCAAGTCACCAATTTGGACCCCCTACGCATCAAAGTTACTTCCATATGCGCCGGTTATTTATTATTTTATAAACATTACATGCATGTTGAAAAGAGCACAGATTAGACTAAGAATGGCAGGCTGCAACAGATAAAGAATCCGAGATAAATGACGAATATTTTCTCTGTGTGTTTCTATTCTTTTGCGAGGAAATTTTTTTCTCTCTCCCGTGAACGGCAATAATTAATTTCTCCCAGTGCCAAACGGGCCTGCTCTCTCTCCCTCTCTGCTAGGAATTTTCCCCACGTCGGCACGGGATGGGGATCGATCCGCCTGGGCCTGGCGCGCGTCAGATAGAGACGTCGGGTCGCCGAAACCGGCGGCGCTCGCGGAGGGCCTGACGCATCCACCGCGGGGCCGGCCGCTGCGGTTGACTCGCCCGTCGCGGGTTGACCCCACCGCCCGAAGCGGAGCGGCGAATCGGATGGTGTGGTCAACGATGGCCACACGACGACGGCGGCGGGGCGATCAGATGGATACTGACTCCCCCAGCCTTGGCCCTTGGGCCCCCGCGACACAATGCGTCTTTGAATTTGAATTCAAGCCCGACAGCCCGGCGGCTCCCGGTCGCTAGCTCCCGCCAAAGGCGACCGCTTCAACGCATGCCAGAGAGCCTCACGACACATGCGCGCGCGTGCCCTCCCTATCGCCCTGCTTGCTGCCCAGATCCAGCTGTACTGCGTACTGGCCGTGCCCATCGGTACAGAGGTATGGATAGTAGCCACGGCAGCGACGACCGAACATGGACGTGCACGTGCTCATCGCTTGGGACATCAACGGGCCCCAACCAAGAAAGTGCGTGGATGAACCTACTCTAGCTAATTATAAGGTTGCCGGTGAGTCCGTCAGGATTTCGACATGACCAATCTTTTGCAAAATGTAATCTATAATCAACTACGAAGTATCGTCGAAACATTTCTTTCCCAGGACCTAGTGGGCACTAATCTTGTGTTGTCAACCTTAGTGAGTTTTTCTATATTAGTGACTAAAATCATAATTAGAAAACGGTCACGGGTTAGCGTAAGTAAGGCCGATCTTAGTGGAGAGTTTCATAGATATTAAATTTTATGTTATGTCAGTAAATTTGCTGATTTAAAAGGGCTATTATGAGAAGAGAGAATGAGATAATTTTATCCTCATAAAACTCAGCAGGCTCGATTAATAAGAGCAAGGTTAATAATAGAGACAAATGCTTGGCTATTAGACAAGACATAAGAGCCAAATCATACAATAGTGGTCTATTACTGTCTACACATTACTAACTTTTTGTCATTTGTTATCTTCTCTTTTCTATCCACTCTCACATCCTCTCTCATCTGGCCCCACCTCTACATAGGAGCTTGTTGCTTGCATGAGAGCCAAGCTCTCTTCTCTCTCCTTCTTTTTCTCATCAGCAAAAACATTAATTAGCTTGGCTACAAGACTATTATTATTCCTGCTCTAAGTTCTCAGTCTTGATAACGGTGCCATAAAACCATGCACTGCAATTGGCCTAAAGTAGTGGTGATGACCATAGTAAATTTATTTCCAAATATACTCTGCCCCTGAACATATATAGAAATAAAAGGCAGTATAATTCTGTTGGAATCAAACGAGATAAACATATATAGTCGATGGAGTAAATTCTAACAGGTATAATTCTAGTTTAGGTGGGAGCTTGGGCGGCTTTTGCGGGTTGCTACAAATGAGTAAGACCAACCCCGGGAGTACTTCCTGTTATCCCTAGAATAAAAGGTGTGCTTCACGTCGGTACGGATGGTTGAGCAAGACTCCCAACGCGAGAAAAGAGTCTTTCTTTACCATCCGGTTCTACCACATCCCCTCAAACTCCTTCCTATTGCATCCATTCCCTCTGGTTTTGCTTTGAAGCACTCACAGCCTGCAGAAGAACTTGGATGCCATCATCCTCTCCAGTGGCATCCGAGCCTACGTATGTTGACGAGGTCACAGCTGACTCATCGCTTTGGGCATATATGGCCTAATACCTCTCAGAATAGCATCCCATGGAAGCCAACAATAGCACCTTACTTTTACTTTCTAATATAAATACAACTTTTGCTTCTTAGAAGCCCATTTCAAAACCTGGCTGTCTATTTCAGCTTTTGGGTTTTGACCAAAAGCCAAAATCAAAAGCTGAAACTGCAGAAGTGCCTTAGTCCATTTCTATCATGATTTTAAATGAGGCCTCCAGTGATTGCTCCTATCCAACCATTTTCCGAAAACTGAATATGCAATATGTTTAACGGGTAAGAGCAGCCTTCAGGACCGAGGAAATGTTGATTGAAGTTGCATAGCAGCTTTCACCATTCTCTCTGTCTCCAGAGTAAAACATGTGAGATTCTACCGTTCAATGCAACTAGGCCCTTCCGAAAAAAAAACAAGAAAGGAAAATGTATGTAAACCTATTGTTTGTTTTTTATCCATCCATGCTCGTGCCGAGGCGTGGTTATTAGACTTTGGCGAATAATTCTCCAGATGAGTCCAAAACTAAACTATTGCTGGTCAACTATTTCTAAGCTGATGAACCCGGACACCTCCTCCGTCTTGGTCACTCTCTTGCCCCTGGGTCCGGAGTAGTTCCGTGCCTTTAAGCCTAATAACCAGTAAATTATTCAAAGGTCGTGCATCCCACGATCGAATTAAGCTAGACTAAGATGATTAGTCTGTCCAATCAATAACCGTATTTAATTAGCACAATTCTGCTTCCAAAAATTGTATAGCTGGCATTTTAAGAAATAACTTATATAATCTCAACATCCACCAGCCTTTGACATGGTCATTAGCCTTTTATGAAAGAAATTAGATAATATTATCCACCCTGTTTCAAAATGTAAGACATTATAGTTTGATCTGTTGTTAGTCAGTCTTCTCCAATTTTAACCAAATAAATAGAAAATATAATAATATCTAAAGTATCAAATAAATACAATAAAGAAAGATGCAAATGACTAACAAAACTGTAAGAAGTGAGTTATGTAGTCTGAAAATCTGAGCGCGTCTTTACCTCTTGGTACCTCTATTTAGGTATCTCTGGTTACTTCCTTTGTTTTCACCGTCCGATTTTTTGGACGGATGGCTCTAATTAATCTCAATTATTTCAAAATTCCTCTTGATATGAACCCTAAATAAGTATACGTAACAAAACTGTGTTAGATGAGCACTGCAAAGCTCACTAAACTACTGGAAGAATTAGCTGAATTTGTGTACTCCTTTTTTTTTTTGTTGATTCCTAACAAACTTGCCACCTGAGATCATATCGAATCAATATAAGCTATTATATTTCCTCGAGCTTTGATTTTGATGTGAGTGGATGGAATATTTGGGTTTGGTTGGAATATTCACTCTTGTTGCCAAGTTTATCCAACTTGTTATTGAGCAATGCACAGTTGGTGACCTTGAAATGTCGTAGTACCCTAGTTAATATAGTAGTAGACTGGTTGATATATGAGTGATTATATATAGTCTGACTCTAATCATGCAAGTTGTCAAAAGATTCGTTTTCTTCCTATTTTAGTCTGAACGTTCTTCCGAATAAACATTTCCATTCATGACAAGTTGGTGTACTAATTAAAAGCTGGAGGATCGAGGATGATCTTTCCTTGTTGAGGAGAGATTTTTCAATTGTAAAAGAAATCCAAAAAGGTTCCTTGCAGGTACAAGCAATATCATAAGTTTCTTTTACAATCTACTCCAATACGCAAATTTTCTCTATTTGCGTATGTGTTCCACTTGCTATCATTGCTTTCCCTTCAGTTTTGGTGAGAATGGCCAGAGCTCCTTCGAATAAATATCAAACAGTCAACACAAATTAACGGTACTTCTTCACCAAAAAATACAAGGGGTGTTTGGATCCAAGGGGCTAAATTTTAGTCCATTGAATAAATAATAATTAGAAGTATTAAACATAAACTAATTATAAAACTAATTGCATAAGTCATGTCGACGAACCTAACAAGACTAATTAACCTATAATTAATATATAATTACCACATATTTACTGTATCATTGCATTGTCTAATCATGGACTAATCACTAGTAGAAAAAAATGGCATTTGTCCTAGTTGGATAGGAGCTTTAGTCTTGGTTTTCCAACCGGAACTAGACATCCGGGGCTAAAAGAACCCTTTAGTCCCGGTAGGTAACACGGACCGGACTAAAGAGTCCCAAAAAAAGTTTTAAAAAAAGAGTTGAACCCGGGGAGAGTCCCAAGTCACGCGATGTTTACTGTACCATTACATTATCTAATCATTGACTAATCACTGGTAGAAAAAGTGGCTTTGTCCCGGTTAGATAGGGGCTTTAGTCCTAGTTTTTCAACCGGGACTAGGCGTTCGGGACTAAAGGGGCCCCTTTAGTCCCGGTAGGTAACACGGACCAGGACTAAAAGGTCCCCAAAAAATTAAAAAAAAGAGTTGAACCCGGGGAGAGTCACGAGTCACGTGATTTTTCACGCGTAAATACGCGCGTGCGGTGCCCCTGGGATTCAAACCCGGGACCTCTGCCTCGCGGGTAGCCACCCCTACCATTTCACCCACAGAGCACTGATCCGACGACCCACGCTCCTCCCCCGCCCGCGGTCAAACCGCGCGTACCGGTCAGCCTGGCTAAATTGCTAAAGAGCCCTCCAATTTCTCCCGAATCAACCCGTCGTCCATCGTCTCTCTAAAGTATTTCCTTTTAGGTCCTGTTTTATTCGATTAGGCCCCTGCGCTTTTAAGTATTTGAACCCGCAGTCCTGCCCTGCCCTTTTTACTTGTTAGTCCTTCTGTTTTAATACGAAATTACGCATAGGTCCTCGGTTTTCTTCAAATAAGCCCTGGAAACTTTTAAAACTTACCAACAGGTCCCTAGAACTTAGAAAACACATATCTTTTCCGTTTTAGCTCCGATTAGTGTGATTTTCGCGCTCATGTGTTCGTAGTGAAGCGTAGATTATTTTTAGCACCTTTATTTATACTGTTTCTATTGTTTGATGTACTGTTCTAATAGAATATTATTTGTTTGCATGTATTGGCTTGCGTGGATATTTGTGTGGTGATTCGTGTCCAGTCGGTGAGCCTTTCGCGTTGGACTTCGAGTACGTGGAGGACTTTCCGGAGCAGGACTCGCAGCAGCAACCTTTTGAGGAAGGCAAGTTATAGCACGGACAATCCTTGCTACCTAAACACACTTTTTACATACATTTACTTTCATACATGCATGTGTCTAAATCTGATGTACCACTAAGGTTGTACCTAGTTTTGTTTATCCTATCCTTGTACACCTTGAGTTTTTGCATATGGGTAGAATCTTTACTAAGCACAGCTACTGTCACCATTATTTAATTGTTAATCATGACATAATGGTTCACTTCAATATTAATGATAAAACTTGCTTTTTAGCAACATGGTTTAGGGAACTAGAGCATGTGTTGTGTGCTTTGCTCTAGTGTCTCTCCGTAAGGTCCGGTTCTTAAAGCGGCAACCCAGGAGCCTGTTGCCACCGCTAGAACTATTATGGCTCTGGTCTTGGTCAAGTAACTTGTACGTCTCTAGCTTGCCAGTGGTTACCGGTGGGGCCAACGACGTTAGGGGAAGTAAGGCGTGAGGTGTTTCTTGATTCCACCGAGGACGGTAGCCCCGTCGGCTAGGTCTCGTTAGACCCAGTCCCGTGTTGGGAGCCCCTGTGGTACGGGAGCTCCGCATGTTACGCTCTTTATTTTTGTTGTTGGCATGAGTTACCCGCGCTTGGACGCCATTGACCCCTCACGTTGCGCCCTGAGGGTCAGTCAATCTCGGTGCCTAGAGTCTCACCACCTTATTGTACCTTAGCGGCCACTGTCTTGTTAGGGTGTCTTGTGAAAAGCCTCATAGCGTCCCTATGCAGTCACACCTCGGAAGTGTTGATGTGCATGGTTGGGTGCAAAGTTCTTTTGAACTTTTACGCGACTGGTGGGTAAAGGGTGAAACCTCTGCAGAGTGTAAAATCTATCATGATAGCCTTGATCAGGGTTACGAGCGGCCTGGATCCTTTTTGATTAGAAGATGATGTTTATTTATGTTTAATGTCACTTATACTTTATTAATTGGGTTGCAACTATGTTTCATTCATTTGTAGTAACTTGGTTAATGTTAAAATGAACCAACTAAAAATGCTAATACAGTTAAGCCATGTCTAGCCTATTTTGAGCCTTCATACCCATGTTGTACTTGCTAAGTAATTGTTTACTTACACTTATCATTTTATTCAACAAAATCCCAGATGGGTAAACAGATTGGGCTGGGCATGAGTCTGCTGCTGAGTTTTCCGAAGATTTACCGTACTACTGAGCTGTGGTCTCCCAGTCAGAGTCCCTGTGGATTGCGGCTCCATTAGTTTGAGAGTTTATTAGTCTTCCGCTGTATTTTGTTAGTTTATTTATGAAGCAATATGATATAAAACTTTATTTAATAAAGAATTTATTCAAGCATATGTTCTCAGTTTATCATATTTGTTCGCTATATGTGTACTTTGACTTCCTGGGCACGCATATGGCCGTATTCGAGTTTTTGTGAAAATCCGGGTGTGACAACTTGTGATACATAGGAGGTTTCTTTCCTTTTAATTTATCCCGTAGAGCACCTTTAGTCCCGTGGAAACACTAATTGAGACTAAATGTCCTCTGGAACCTAGAAAAAATATAAACCGGGACTAAAAGGATATTTATCTCGGGCCAAAATGCAACCGGGACTATAGGGGTGGATGGAAAGTCACTTCTCTGATAGTGAATTAGGCTTAATAGATTCGTCTCGTAAATTATCCATCGTTTATGTACTAAGTTTTTTTAATTACTCTATATTTAATACTTCTAATTAATATCTTTATATCCGATGTGACAAAACTAAACTTTAGTTAATTAAGGTATCCAAACACCTCCTAAGTATTTCTAGGAATTTTTATGACATAGTAAGCAAAAAATACTTTGGTAGCTCTCGTTAAATCGCCCGCGACATCTCTTTATCGTCATGCAGGAGACAGATTGGGGGATAATTAAATGCGGTTGCTTTGACTAAGGTGGAATACCAGCAATGCTTAACGCCAGAAATACTAGTCGTAGATGGAGGGAGTAAGTATTAACTTTTGCCCCAGATGTCTACCGGCGTCAAATTAAATAGGATATTTTTGGATAACAGGAGACATGTCACCTTTTGTAGCTTAAGCTGACAAGAACATCTCCAGTTCCCCTTTCCCTCAAAAAACTACCCCCTCAATAGAGTAATCCTTTTTCCAACAATTCAACTCCAACCCCTCAATAGTTCTCCATTTTCCCAACAATTCAACTTCCTTCAAACAGAGGGACAGTTTGCTATCCTTCTAATACAATAGTTGTCCTTCACACCATGCCGTTTTCCCTAACCCACCCATTCCACGGCCACCGCCCTTGCCATAATGGCTCGCATTACACTCACCGCCGGTCAGCTGGACTTTGCCCTTGCGACTAAGGTCTTCTCCAATAGTTTGAGCTAGTATCTAGTTTTAAACATTATAAGAGACAACTCTTTCAATGATCTGGCTCTTAACATATAGTTCATGATATAAATGGCCCCACACATCATACTCACATATTTATACGTATATAAGACTATATCTTGATTAAGAAATGACTCTTCTCTCTATTCTATTAAAATATAAGAAAATATTTCATGAGCTAACTAAGAATACACCATTAGAGAAGGCCTGACATCGGCCTCCCCGCCGCCATGCCACCAAAGTTTGTTACTATTTGAGAGTCGCCGCCGGCTGCTCACTGCCAATGCATCGACGACTAGTTATTGGAAAAGAGCTTATTAGTGGGAAACTATTGTAAAATGCTCTAAAGATTCCCATGTTTTGACTTGGTAAAACAATGTTGAGCGGGTATAAGACATGCATGTCAATTAAGGTCTATCTATACGCCCAGGCTATATATTGTGCAGTTGTGCACAGCTAGAAAGCAAAGATTTTTATTTTTGCAAAAGATGTACATATGCAAATGCTCTAAAGATTCCCATGTATTGACTTGGTAAAACAATGTTTTTTTTTTGACATGTGGTAAAACAATGTCGAGCGGGTATAAGACATGCATGTCAGTTAAGGTCTGTCTATACGCCCAGGCTATATATTGTGCACCGCTAGAAAGCAAAGATTTTTATTTTTGCAAAAGATGTACATATGCAAATGCTCAAGGAAAAATGGAAAATACATACCCATGCTAAATCGATGACTCGAACTATAATGTGTACAAAAGGTTATAACTGACCTACAATCAGTTCGCACAAGAAAGCAAAGATTAATTCCAAGAAAATCTTGACATATGAGTCATGATGCAAGCGGGTTGTTATTAGTTAACCCAAACACTGGCCCAAACTACCTAAACATCTATTAATTAGTTTTAGAGCGGCCTAAACGAATTCAATTCTTGAAACCAGTAGAACTGATTGACCCAATGGGTCAGGAGATGCGGCCTGCTCCGAATCTTTAGCACGGCAGAGCTTGCACTTGGAGTCTTGGAAGCAGAAGGAATTTGAGCGAGAGGGACCTCGTGGAGGGGTGAGGTTGACGACAGCCTGGAGGGTCATGAGCGAAGTGGAAATGTGGAATCGCTGCCGTAGGGCGCTGCAGGGCCGGTACTGTGTGAGGATGGCGACGAGCGAGATGCGCCGCCGCATGGAGCTTGGGAGTGACGATTGGGTTACCCAAACAATCAAAAGCGTTCATCAGTGGGTTGACCCAAGGGGTAATTACACCACTTCTTTTATCTTTTGGGTTTTGGGTCATTAGATTGAGTGATTGACCCACTAAAATATCTGCATCCCGACATATAAGATATGAGTATATACATGTACAACGGTTTAAAATACAAGATTAATTGAAACAAATCTGAGAGGAAATAGTTGATCATTAAGCATTATCCTAGACATTTTTTTTCTTTCCTAGGCTAAATATATTAAGCTGAATAACGACTTCTAGACTGAAAGTAGACTAGCAGGCCTCAGATCCCACGGCGAGACAGTGGGTGTCTTTGTTTTAACCAACCATGTTGGACTTTGAGGGACATTTTGCTGTCTGAACACTAGGAAAAAGCAGAGATGCTTTGGTCAAGCGGCACAACAGAACCTGTCCTGAAGTGGCCAGGGCTTCAGCGCCACAGAATGTAGCTGAAAACGAAAGGTATGGACTTCTTATCAGAAGCTATTTTGGCACGTACGCCAGAGGAAAAATGGACAATATTGACTGGGCCTTGTTTAGTTCCAAAAAACAACTCCCAAATTCACTATGAAAAAGAATGATTCACCATCACATCAAAATGTCATAACATGTATGGAGTACTAAATGTAGATGAAATTAAAAACTAATTGCACAGTTTTATTGTACTCTGCGAGACGAACATTTTGAGCCTAAATTTTTGGACAATTTTTTACACATACAAACGAAATGCTACAGTGACGCAATAATTACCAAGAGATCCCAAACTTCCCACAAATTTGGGAACTAAACAAGGCCTGGATTAACTACTCTACAATCCAGCAAGCATCCATTGACGACGGTATGAACGCTAAGAATGCTAATGCAGCAAGTTTTGAAGGGAAGATACTCGATCTGACGGCCGGACTGAAATGATGATTAGGTATAGTAGTTGACTTACACGATGACTTAGCTTTGTAGAGTCGGGTGAGCACCGGTGGTTTTGCGCCGGACGAGCACTGAGTGTGCGTGTTCTACATCTCCGAGAATTGTTTATCTTTTTTCTTTTAAGGAATCCATAAGTGTACAAACCGAGCATCTATTTTATCTTCTTGGCGAATGGTTAGAAAAGAATCTGATACGGTGCTGACGGTGGAGTGCCACAGACGTGCCTTGGCACTTGACTAGACCGGATTTATAGGTGCTTTTCGTTTCGTTTGGGTTTATTTCCCCGGAGACGAGGCAGCTGGGCTGGGTCACGATCCTCTAGCGCAACGCAACAAGCAGCCATGACAGCGACGACCCCTAATCAATTCGCTGACCACCGGGTTGCCGTGTGGACTCAAGGATGACTATTGAGTGCTCTGTGTTAAAAGGCTTCTGTTGATGACAATCACTTACAGAATACTTAATTTAGTACAATAACTTAAACGGATGGGTGCAAATTGATCCAATAACTTGTAAAACACTCAATTTAGTATAATAACTTGGTAAATTAGTGCATCCACAGGTCCAAACGTCCAATAGAAACATATTACTAACTCTAGGTCATAATAGAGGTATATTCACGTTGAAATAAATTATTAAATATTATTTGGTCACTAATATTCCCGTGACGATGTTAACATATTTGGTCAAGATAAGAACCTTTGATGTTTAGGAAACTAGTTATATCTTCAAATTAATTATTTTTGTGTAGTGATTTAATAGTTATAAGTCCGCCCTAGTTGTTTTCTACGCGTTTGATTATAAGAATCTTTGTGCAAACCAATATATTAATAACTATTAACTACACTTTTCAGAAACTTGGCATAAATATTTTAAAAGTGTTCTATGCTTGTTTAGATATAGAAAATGAGCTAAAAGAACATAATTAAGACAAATTACTTTCTCACTACTGTTGAATACATGAGACAAACATAAGGTCCTAAAGTTTCTCTTATGAACTTTGATCTTTTGGTAATGCTAATGGTCTATTTTATAATTTATTTAATTTTGATTAGTGACAAATAAATTATGTACACACTTGAGAAGTAACAACAAAATAGAAAAAACAAGAATTATGACCAAAATAAAATTCACAAGTCCATCTACTTTGCTTAGTATGTTACCGTTATAAATTTTGGACAGTGAGTTTGCCAAGCTACTAAGCTAAATTAAATATTTTACGAGTTGTGGACCAATTTGCATCTCACACGTCAAGTTAATATACTAAATTGAGCATTTTTTAAGTTGTTAGACCAATCTGCACCCAATTGTTAAGTTATTAGACCGAATTGATTATTTTACAAGTTGTTGACCCATCTACACCTACAAATCAAGTTGTTGTATGCTGAGCATAATTTACTGAAAATAAAACTTCACTGGAACTAAAGGCTAAGAAAGCGTACAGCAGGTGACATTTGCTTCTATATGCTGGACTATTTTCCCTGAAAGCAGCCACATATACAATTCAAGCAAGTCACATCCCTTCATACTCCCTCCATCCCACAAACTATGGAATTTTAGGATCTTCACGCCCACCAATAAACACATAGAAAGACGCATGTACCCCTACTCTGAGTACTATGCAAACATACGGTGCAAACGTACGATGATTTTAGAAATCGAGGTAAATAATTGCAAGCATGCGTGAACCAATAGCCACCAATACCACGGTGTTGTAATCCACATGAGCTGGTCCATGTCTACTATGACAGGTGGGTCTCTAGCCTTATGAGGCCAGATGTTTTTGTCCATCTTTAGGCCTTGTTTACATTCAATTCGGGATGTGCAAAGTTTGCACTTTGTAATAAATACGTCACTATAGCCTTTTCGTTTGTTGTGAAAAATTGTCCAACATTGATTAATTAGGCTCAAAATGTTCGTCTCGCAAAGTACAACAAAATTGTACAATTAGTTTTTGATTTCATCTACATTTAGTACTCCATGCATGTGCCGACGTCGACGTCTAGTACTAATTCTGTGTTAAGTAGTCTTGCCCTTTTTATGTTATCCTTCTTTGAAATACCAAAAGGGATACTGCAGAAGTTGGACTTTTATCGATCCAGATTTTTTTGGCAAGGAGGCAATCACAAGAAAAAATATAGACTAGCTAGATGGAATAACCTATGTACACCTAAAGAACAAGGGGGTATGGGCATTTTAAACTTAGAAATCCAGAACAAGTGTCTACTCAGTAAATGGCTTTTTCTTCTAATTAATGAGGATGGAGCATGGCAACAAATCCTTCGAAATAAATATTTATGTACTAGAACAATTACTCAAGTGGAGAAAAAACCTGGTGACTCTCAATTCTGGACAGGTCTGATGAATGTCAAAAGTCAATTTCTGAATTTTAGAAATTTCAGACTTCAAAGTGGCAATCAAATCAGATTCTGGGAAGATAAGTGGCTAGGTATGAACACTTTAAAAGATCAATATCCTAATCTGTACAATATAGTTAGGAGAAAAGACGCTACAGTTGGAGATATCTTGAGCACAATTCCTTTAAACATCTCCTTTCGAAGAAGTCTAGTTGCACATAATCTCAATTCTTGGAATAGCCTTGTCCTAAGAATTGCAGACATACATTTAAATGATCAGCCAGATATCCTGAGATGGTCCCTAAATGCAAATGGCATGTTCTCGGTTAGATTAATGTATAATGCAATTTTGAACTCAAACAATGGACCTCGTAATAGTTTACTTTGGAAGATCAAAATACCTTTCAAGGTTAAAATATTTCTTTGGTTTCTGTATAGGGGCGTTATTCTTACTAAAGACAATCTAGTTAAAAGAAATTGGCACGGAAACGAGACATGTTGTTTTTGTAATAATTATGAAACTATACAACATCTTTTTTTCGATTGCGTTCTTGCTAAGTTTGTCTGGAGAATGATACATTTAGCCTTTGGTCTCACCCCCCTTTAAACGTATTTCATATGTTTGGTACTTGGTTGAATAATTTGCCAAAGGACAAAAAACCTCTTGTTTTGGTGGGAGGAGGCGCCATGTGTTGGGCCATATGGTTAAGCCGAAATGATATAGTATTTGACAAAGCACCGACTTGTTCTTTTATGCAGGTTATTTACAGGGGTTCACACTGGACACGGACATGGTCGATCTTCCAAAAGGAGAAAAGGGGATTTATGCAACATGCATGCCGCCTTTTGGAGTCTCTGACAATTGAGATTTTTGCCAGGAATGGGTGGAGGTTTAGCAATAGATTAAGTTTATGATTAACTTCTTAGTTTTATCTCAGCTCTTTTCTCTCTTGGTTGTTGAGTGTGTTAACTATGTGGACGATGGAGTCAACCACTTAGTTCAAACTTGTAATAATTATTGGCCTCATACATCTCACGATGTAGCAGCCGGGATAGTTTCATTTGCTTGATGAAATAGATTTCCCTTGATAAAAAAATACATGTGCCGACATTTTGATGTGATGGAAATCTTCCTTTTGCATAGTGGAATTTGGGGTGAAATTCTGGATCTAAACAATGCCTTAATTCCCAAATTCCAACCCCAGATTCCACTATGCAAAAAGAAGATTTCCATCACATCAAAATGTCGGTACATGCATGGAATACTAAATGTAGATGAAATCAAAAACTAATTGCGCAATTTTGTTATACTCTGTGAGACGAACATTTTAAGCCTAATTAATCAATGTTTGGACAATTATCCACAAATACAAATGAAATGCTACAGTGCCACATTTATGGCAGAACCTCAACTTTGGTCCTCCAAAGTTAGGAACTAAATAAAGCCTTCGTGGAGTGCTCCATCGACGATTTTTTTACTGACTTCACTAGTAGAAAAAAGGACATTTCATCCCCTATCTTTAGTTCCGGTTAGGTTTTAAACCGAGACAATTGTCCTTTAGTCCCGGTTTGTATTTTTCTAGGTCCAAGGAGGACCTTTAGTCCCGGCCGGTGGTTTCACCCGGGACTAAAAGGGTGATTTTTTTTTCCCGGTTGGTGGCTCCAACCGGGACTAAAGCCAGGTGAATGTGTTTCACGGGTTACAATAAAGAGAAAGCATCTCACCTTCTATCACATGTACTGCGTAGGTGGAGTGGGTAGGTCGCTGTGTGTGACACCATGCAAGATGTTGTGAGTTCGAATCCCATTGGATGCAAACATTTTTTGAAAAGTATGGACCCTTTAGTCCCGACCTCCTAGTCCCGGGCGCCACGTCCGGGACTAAAGGTGGTTGAGGATCAAGACTAAAGCCCGGTTCTCTACTAGTGCTTGATCCGTACAACAACAGGTCCAGCACCAACTAAATAGGCTCAGCGTTGGGACGGAAGGAGTATATAGTTTCATGGACCGCAGCTAGGTCATCAAAAGCTAAGGGCAGTCTCAACCCTCTAATTAGGATGGTTTCCATAGCATTAAATAGGGTGACACATATGACTGTTGGCTTATGTGGCGCTACATTAAATAGGAGAGGGGGGGAAAAGAGCGAGAAAAGAGCGAGACACTGAGTCTCATGCAAGACCCAGTTTCTACATGAGAACCTATACTAGAATACTACTAAGTTTGGGTTGGGAGACGATAGTGTCTTCATTATAGATAAAAAATAAATACGATTGGTGGAGAGGAGAGATAATGAATTTATTGAGGACCCATGCTAAGAAATTATGGGTTAAAGAACACAATGTCTAAAATAATGTCTCGCTAACGTGACATCATGGACACTAACTATAAACATCACGTTGCGACATCATGTTGGGACTGGCCTAGGGCGAGGGCGCTGTCGATCGCTTCGGCCCATGTTACGAAGACGGCAAGGGTGACGCTGACACTACCAGAGAAAGCAACATCCGCACCGGTTGGGAACGGGCTTTAGCACCGGATTTCCAACCGGTGCTAACCTTCCGGTGCTAAAGGTGCAATCCTTTAGCACCGGGTTAAATAACCGGTGCTAAAGGTGCGCGTACCCACCTAACCATCTCACCTACGCAGCACATGTGATAGAATAGAAGATGCGCTCCTTTTGAAGTAGCATGCGACACCCCCTTAGCACCGGGTCGTATTTACCAACCACCTTTAGCACCGGGTGGTGTTACGACCCGGTGCTAAAGGGGAGCACATTTAGCACCGGTTGGTAACACCAACCGGTGCTAAAGGTGACTTTTAGCACCAGTTGGTAACAAGGGTCCTCGGGGGCACCCTAATTTTACACCTGGCGCTAATATTGCATTAGCATCGGATCTTGAGTCCACCGAGGCATATGAGAGGGGCGGATGTGAAGATTTCTGGTAGTGTGACGAGGGGCCCCTGTCTGCTGTCTGTATGCATGCGAGGAGTCCGAATGGATCAGCGAGCAGCGGCGGCGATGTGCGGTGCCATTAGCATTCGGGCGCCGGCAGTCTTGCGTTGAGACAGGATCGATCGGACCCCCACCATGACCGATTCAAACTTTCACGCTAGCTTGACATGGATGAAGCATGGACTGTCAATCATCATTACTACATTTTTTTTCTTGCCAAGTGCTTATTACTTTGAGAAAATATCTCATATCTGTAAGTATCTTTCATTTACAGACAACGGAGCTCAGCCACTAGATAGAGAAGGAACAGATTAATTAGCATCTCTACAGTGAGCTTTGGCGACTATTTTATATTACACTGTATTTTTGAAAGTTTTTAAAGATTGTAGACGCTATGAAATTATTTTCAGAACTGATATACATAGAAGAATACACACGTCTCAAAATTAAATACGCTCTCTCCATCCTAAATTACAATTCATTTTGATTTTATTAGATACATAACGTTTATGCTATATATATAGCGTATATCTAGATTGATTGCAAAAACTATATATATGTAGGGGAGTCAAAACGAATTGTTATTTGTTGAAGGGATTAATTATTAAAGTTGCTTACTATCAAAGCTTAAAAGTATTTGATCACATCTATGTGACTAGAGGTGGTATCCACTGCCGTAAAGTGAAAAACAAGGAACAATAGTATAGACTTCTTACTAAAATCTACCAACTATTAGCCTAAGAATTTATAGCATATAAATTTAGTACCGTTGTATTCATGTTTAAAATACGTTCATATACGTGAGGTCAATTTGCGAACAGGCTTGCAAGCCACTTGATTAACAGAAGCCTTAGTAGCATCGGCCTCCTCAGGAGAACTTGAGTTTGATCCCTAGTGGGGATGAATTTTCCAGAATTTATTATTATATTGTGGTGTCCTTCACAAAAAAGAAGTCGGTACCAAGATTCGAACACGGGCTGGCAACAGAGGTATCATCAACCTCTGAAGTTCAACGCTCTAACCGTTGCGCCACGAGAATTTGGTAGTGGCCTTCACAAGGGGTGTGCGTGAGGTGTGTGTATGTGTGGTGTGTGTCTATGACTACAACTTGTGCTTTGTAAGTAAGGACATCGTATGATTATGAGCAATGTATAAAAAATACATTTTGAGAGGGATACTGCATTTTTTTTCTTTTTTGATGAACCGATGAGAATGGTGACCAATTGCAATGCCCCAGCCCACAGCCCCACGCGGCCCGGAAACGATAGCCCCATACGGGAACGTGGCCTCGGCCTGTTTATACCTTCATAGGCCTCACTGACATACTCCATTTTTTTCGTACTCAAAGGCCCATCACCACGTGAGGGCCCATTAATCGGTTATCCCATTTCGATAGTTTATTAATTATTTGTCTTTCTTGTGCAAACTAAAAGAATGTCTTTCTTGTGCACTAAAAAATTCAAAATAATTCCTTTAAAATATTCAATAGAATTTTCTAAAAAACAAAACTTTATTGTAAGGACTTTATTTGTCTAAAAAATGCATGTTTAACAATTTTTGGGACCTATTTTAATGATTTTTATAACATTTGCAACATCTTGTATGCGATTTATGTATGGAAACAATATATTGAATTATTAAAATATCATGTTTTTGAATTTGAATTTTTAGAAATTCAAACATTTTCAAATCGGATGTTTTGTCGCGCTAAGTCAAGCACAAGAAAACATATACCATGTTCTAGTATGATTTCTTGCGTCGGCACCTCCTTAGGTACTTCCTATAAAAAAACATTCTTTCCACTGTCAGCTTTACTCGCTCACATGTTTAGAACGCAGGGAAATTTCCTACTATCATGGGCATATAATTCATTTCCTTTGTAACTCTTTGCTCCTTGTTTGGCGTAAATAATAATATATATCAAACCCCAATCAACAATGTTCCAAGTAATACAGCATGGACAACATGCATGTCTGACTGGCATCTTAGTTTAGATTTTTTATGAAGACCCTTTGATGCCAGTCACGACTATAGAGATAGTCTACGTACTCACACTGCTAAAATGTAGCTGGGCGCAACTCGAAATTTGTACTCGGTTAATTTTGGATGAAACTGCATTAATTCACAATATAATAGAACATAAAAAACATTGTAATTACTATGAAGCATGCTCAGGCCAAGGTCACTGGCTTATTGACCTTGAAATAATGAGAATTCAATGGCCCGATGATCAGATCGATCAAGCACCATATATTGTACGTGTGTCCATGCGCCAGAGGGTTGACAGATTGCATCCGTGTGTCACCCAACACCTATATATAATTCTTGTTTAAAAAGAGCAAATCATATTATCACAAAAAGGAACTCTTGCATCAATACGATTCCAATTTCACCACCTCGCCACAAGTATGCACAGTAAAAATGTGTAGTACTTCACGGTTCGGATATTCTATTTGATGCCAACTTGATCCATAGTAATTTATATATATAGTGTGCTTATCTGTCATATTACATGCTTACAAAGCTTTCTATCAACTATATGTTATCGTACGTACATGCACTTGAGCGATAACTATATCAATCCCCAATTTTGCAAAATAGAATTGTATGCTAAAACGAGTACATATATACATCAACCCCCAGATGGATGAATGAAAACTCCTGAAATATTGCGGCTATAGCATAGATACATGTTCTTGTCATAGTGGTGTAAAGGTAATAGAGTTGCGTCAATGGTATGGATCAATCATGGAGGATAGTGCGGTAACAAAGCTGGGCCTTCTTAGCACCATTACAGATATATGTATATATATATATGACTTGATATACATATTACTTTGTTTGATTTTCTTATTACTCTTTAGATTCCATAGCTAGGGCTAAAAATGTGCACATTTTTAGTTCGAAGACCACTAAATGCAATGCTTCCTAGCTAGAGTTCCCCAATTATGTACCATGGTTCTTCATTTTATCCATACGATTGTTCTACAACACTGTTTCAGCTGGGATCCAATTATATACAAGATCAATATCTAATCTTTCACAACTATTAGTTCTACCATGCGTTTTTGTTTAGTTATAACTTGTACCCCGCTTTATCAATCACACTCCACTAGAATGCCCTTAATGTTCGTGACACTTAAACATGCAAGGTCTTGGATAATACATCTCTCATTCTTGACCTAGAGCTACAAAAAAGAATGAAAGAAAAGGCAGAGATGATAGACAGAAGTAGTTAGAGTTCCATGCCAGGTGGTATAGTCACATGCATTATTAAACACGTTTAAGAGTATTAATACTATGATGCTGATCGAGGAACTCATCATCAAGATCAGTACACTCTCTAAGGCCTCTTATATTTTTTTTCCAATTTCACTATCTATTCGATGACCATTATTGAAATATATATAGAGTCAAAGCTGGTGCAAATGTGAATTGCACTTTTCTCACTAAACCTACACAAACTACCACATCGGAGCATAAAAATATGGCAATAAGAAATATGTATATATATGATATTTTCCAATAAGTTGTTTTCATGCATGTCACCAGCCTACGCAACTGCTATAGTCATTTGCACAGGTGGATCATATTGTGTCTAAATGGGACGACAGATTGGAGTTAGATCGATGTAAGCCATATCATCAGAGATTTCATAGGTTACATGTGTGGATGCACATTCGTGATTGAAAAGGTTAAGAAGTCAAATGAAAAGTACCTTCATCGAACCGATGGTCTAGAATGCACAGCAATATAAGTCTTTTTTTTGGGTGCAAACAGATGTATTTTTCATTTGATAAGTTCATGATGTTTTCTACATTTAACAGGCACAATATCTTTTCGTTGCCCCTTCAGTTTAATTTCTAATATGCCTCTCTTTGCATTTGAGCAAAGTAAAATCCAACTCTGCTAATTTTCAATTGATTTGACAATTAATGGAAATGAACATCTGAATTCATTATTGTTGTTCTGAAAGACTCCTATGCTAATCTATATTATTTCTATTCTATGCCCTTAGTAAGACGATAAATTGAGACAGTATACATAATTTAGGCCCAAATGATATATCAATGAAAAAAATCTACAACAAGCATTTCAATTGAGGAACGCAAAAGTTCCACATCTAAAAGAAATCAATGGATAGCAAAGGATATTGTCTTGAAACAAAAACAAATGAAATAACATGAATTTATATATCTCACTTGATAGATTTTTGCAGGATTTATAAATGATTTCAGATCCTTTCAGTGAAAAATGATGAGCCCCCAATGAGTTAATAATACATAAAAATAAAGGTGGAGCAAAATTTACCATGGAAGAGAGTAGTAAAACACAATATCAGAAAACTAACTGCACATGCTATTTTGCACCTTGTGAACACATGAGTACGTAGTTTCGGTGACAACAACAGTTTCATAAGTTCATATGTACAACCATCTATCATTTAGTATTCAGTGCAGATAAGGTTCGGTTACATGCGAATATGAAGCGGTAGCATGCATATATATGCACTGAAAGCTTTTTTTTTTGCGAAAAGCCTTGAAAGCTTCAGGTTGTGAGTTCGTTCCAGTGTTGTCGCATGCTATAGGTCCATTTGCTCTTGCACATTCAAGCGATGAAGTCTGTAATATATATGTAGATTAGTGTTTCTCAAATCTTTTTTTAGGGCAGTGTTTCTCAAATCTTGATAAGGACATACTCTACTCTATTTTACTTTCGTGCCGAGAGATTTTATTTCGACCTTGTGTGGTGCCTAACGGTACCACAAGTTATTGAACTTTCAGGGCGTCAGCCCAAATCTTTTGAATTCCGTTCAATTCAAAGAAATTCAACCATTAATTTCCGTTTGTGAGAGAAGATACAAACAATAGGGCCAGAGATGAACTCTAGGTATTGAACTATAATAGAAATGAAGTTAGCTTTTAAGTGGAGGGGCGCGCAAGAAAGGTGGGGTTAGGCAGGTAAGAAATTTTCCCCCATGCTGTGAGGCATCTAATAAAAGTTCATCAGCTGCATATACTGACTAACAAAAATATAAGATGCATGCATGTGATGTTTATTAGCTGCATGTTTGAAACAAATGAAAAAGAAACTGACCAAAAAGTTAGAGTTGGATTGGGTCCTGGTGCATGGCTATGATCCGGGCCAGATCTGAGTCCTGCTTCCTCTCAGAGCTACCCGAAGTGTGTACGCAAACTTTGCATCAAAAAAGCTAAGAGAAGAAGAGAGAGGGTACAGCCTTCATGATCACACACACATAACCGGATAAGAGACTGATGAGATCTGAAGTGTGTGTACATGGTAAGGCTGTACTCTCTCTCTTCTCCCTTTAGCCTTGATGAATTTTCAACTCTCTCTCTATCCTACACTCACTATACATTTTCTCTGTAGCTAGCTCTCCCTCCCATCTCCGTACGTTGTTCTTCTATCAGCTCTTGCTACCGCTGAGACTTGTGCCGCTCCTGGGGATACCCCCTCCTCTTTATATAGACGCTCGATTGCACATGACAATTAGCAAAGGACAGAGACAATAATTCACCTGAGGGTGTGCAAGTTGAAGCTTCCGGTGGCAGTGGTGATAACGTAGGCCATCCCAACCTCCTGTGTTGTCACAGCGCCATTCAAAATGGCTGGCTTGTCAAGGTACTATAGTTTCTGCTTTAATTTGGAGACAGATCTACAGAGAAACACTTTAATTTTTGACCTTTGTTGACACCAAAATTTGGCATCAAGAAGAGGCTGACACGTGGGCCGGATTTGGTGGAAAGATGCCATTCGGCTATTCGGCAGGAAACGCTCTGCGGTCGGGAACGCCTTATCATTCGGCAGGAGTGAGGCATTCGGCAGGAGATGCTCTGCGGTCGGGAAGCACGTCGTCATTCGGCAGAAGCATTGAGTATTCGGGAAAGCGTGATGACGTAGAATCAATATAAGGAAAGGCCGGTTCAACAAGGAATGCGACATGGACACGAAGATTCATCGTTTATTTTTAGGAGCAAGTATTGCAGTCGTGTCCGACTAGGAGTTGTATCAAGACCTGGGTATAAATATAAGCCCATGGCAGTTGTAAAAAAAGGATCAACAACCAATCAACACAACAAACCGGCCCCGTGCCAACATCGAGTCCTTTAGTCGAGTCGTCGAGTTCTTCGAGAGGAGTCATCGATCCGTCGACCTCCGTAAGTACCGGCAACCTTGTATCATGCTTAGTATCATGCGGTGGATTTAAGCTTTGATGCAAGTAGTCTTGTTACCATGCTTAGTATCATCCGGTGGATTTAAGTTGTGGTCTCAAGAAGGTTCCTCTGTTAGGTCATGAGCCATGCGGTGGGCTAAGATCTAGTATGAACCAAGTTATCGGCTCCGTTAGATTTCGGCAAGATCTAACGGATTCATTAAGTTACCCCGTGTTGCTTCGTTTTTACTATGTGCTTAATTCATGCAACACACCTTTGCCCAATCTAGATCGGCTAGGATCGGCTCTGCTTTACGACGATTCATCCCCTCATAGCCGAATCCGAAACCGATCTAGGTTGCTACGTGTCGCGGGTTCAAGCTTGTCGGCATTGTGTAGATCTTGACAGAACCGGGTATCATGCGGTAGATGCAGGTTTTTGGGTCGTCTTAGAGCTAATCATCCGGTGGATTAGAATTCGATTCGATCTGATAGATTTATCTTTACCGATTAGGCTTGTTCCTTCGCCATGGACCCCGATTCGGCTAAATAGCCGTATTCGGTAGTGCTCTCACGAGTGAACATGTGTTCGTGGGTTTGCATTGGACAATGAATGCTTTTAGCCTTTCACGATTAGATTGTATCATGCGGTGGATTGATCTAATCTGATTGGTGGTGTGGCCTCAAACGAGTTGTATCATGCGGTGGATTAACTCGTTTGCTGTCATGCTTGACGGGTGCTGCTTTCGGCCTATGCATTCTTGTTTTAATGTAAATTCGTGACTGTGTTGTGGGTTCGTAACTAAACATTGAATGCTTTTAGCTTTTCATGGTTAGATTGTATCATGCGGTGGATTGGTCTAATCTGATTAGTGGTGTGGTCACAAACAAGTCGTATCATGCGGTGGATTAACTTGTTTTGTTATCATGCTTGACGGGTGCTGCTTTCGGCCTATGCATTCTTTGTTTACTGCGAATTTATGATCATGTTTCACCCTTTTATTTATCTATCATGCTCTGTTTCTCGTTAATCGGCTATGAGTACGTGTTGTAATGTTCATTCGGTTGAAAGCCGATCTTTCGTCATGCTTACGTCACGCATTCGGCAGTGCGTTCCTTGCGTACCTTGCCGATTGCCGAATGAGGTTTTAACTGCCGACAGATAGCTTCTCTGTAGCTATATGTCTTTCGAGATTGGCTTCAACGCCGCAAATATGGAACTGTCTGGTCTCACCCGGCATGTTCCAGGTTTTGATCTAAACGTTTTTATCCCTTTGTTAGTTTTCAGGCAAACTGACTGGCACGCTTCCGGATTCGAAAGCCCGGGCCACGTTTGAAGCCAGCTTGTTCGGCTTGCTGTGTGCTTGGCGTAAGGTGCGGATTTTACGTCAACACACTTTTTGGCACGCCCGGTGGGACCAACACAAGCTTTCAAGATGCCTGAGTTGAGCGACATCATGGATGTCACTTTGGAAGAATTGTCTGAGGAGCATCAACAGATGGTAAAGGTTGCTGCCAACCAATTCATTAACAAATGTTTACTGTCTTTCGCCAAGAACAGGAGTGGTGCACCTTTTCTCAAGTCCGATCTGCCAAGAGTTCTCCTTCCTGGGCAATCTGATCTTACTGAAGAAGAAGAGAGGGAGAGATTCTCGGGTTTGTTATACAAAGCTTTGGGAGAGACAATGACCAATCACAATGCTGCGTTCTTAAACAGTTTTCGGCATATAATGGTAAGCATTTTTGGTCAGCATGTAGATAAACCCTTTGAGCAGATACATGGGCAATTGGGTGGTCCGACATACTTCAATGTTCAAGCACCAGTTCAGAAACCACATGGTAAAGGGAATGCTGATGAAACTGGAGGTTCTGGTGTTAAAGATATAAATGGACAACCGATTCGGCAAGATCCCCAGCTTGCACTGCCGAAAACTCGCACATACGGTGATATGGCATTCGGCACCACAGGGAATCCGCCTGCTTCTGCTTACAAGATATCTCCCTTGAACAACAGACTGCAGAGGGATTCATATGGAAACGGATATTCAGAGTTTATGGATTACAATGCTATTGACGCCCTCCCGAATCCTGGATATGCTGGTACTGCAGGTATGCTTGCTGGAAGACCAGGGAATCAAGATACCAATATCGACCTCATGGTGCAAAAAATGACCGATGTATTGCAAAATCAATTCGGTCTGAAGCCTAAAGGTCAGGGATACATGTACTCGTCTCCTTTCCCTGAATGGTACCAGAGGGTATCATTGCCGAATAGAGTCAAGGTGCCTACAGAGTTTACTAAATTCTCAGGACAAGATGATACTAGCACTGTGGAACATATAGCTCGATATCTGATGCAGCTTGGAGAGGCTTCGGCAGATGAGGCTTTCAGAATCAGATACTTTCCTTTGTCACTGACGGGTCCAGCTTTTACATGGTTTGCTTCTCTGCCTGCCCAGTCGATTTGCACCTGGAAAGACCTGGAACAGAAATTCCATACTCATTACTACATTGGCAGTACCGAGAAAAAGTTGGTTGATTTGACCAGCTTAAGGCAGAGGAATAATGAAACACCTACAGAGTTCCTCAGGAGATTTAGGGAAACCAAGAGTATGTGCTTTTCTCTGAACATACCTGACGATCAACTGGCTGGTATGGCTGTAGCTGGCATGCTGCCTGCCATTCGGGAGAAGCTGTTCGGGATGGAGTTTGATGATCTGGGCCAGTTGTCGCACAGATTGGCCTTGATGAGTAACCAGGCGTATGGTTTCAAGAAAGATGTCAGATTTGCTAAAAATAGTGATGTGGCTGACATCTATAACCAATTCCTTGAAAGGGCAGACCAAGAAGATGAATATGAAGATAGCGAGGAAATAGCTGCAGCAGAGATAGTGTGGAGCAAAGAACCGGTTACAATGACTCAAAGATGGATCAAACAGATGAAGGGAACATATGATTTTGATGTGACTAAGGCAGACAAATTATTTGAGTTCCTGGTGAAAGAAGGCCGAATCAAATTGCCAGAGGGGCATTCTATGCTTCGGCCCGATGGAGTGAAAGATAAGAGGTACTGTGGGTTTCATGATAGAAATTCTCATTCCATTAATGAATGCAGAGTCTTTAGGATGAAGATTCAGAAAGCTATCCAGGAAGGACATCTGAAATTCGACAACAAGATGAAACTGGACAGTAACCCTTTCCCTCAGAATATGATCGGGTTCTCGGTTAATATGGTGAATGTTGTTTCATCTGGAGAAAAGGGAAGATTGAAAGTTTTAACATCAAAGAAGGCAAGACAGGATGGTTCAGTTGATCCCACTCGGCAGATCACAATGGAACAGATTCGCCAGAAAAATCTTCGGTTCCCGAATAGCCGATTTGAAGTGGGCGAAATCCTTTAAACCTAGAGTTACTACACGTATTCTCCTCAACAAATGGCAGCGTCAGCAAGAAAAAGAGCGTTTCCAAAGGCGTGAATACGAGGAAGAGGAAAGAAGGCGCGAAGAAGAAAGATTTGAGGAAGAACAAGAAGAATATGCTCGAGAACAGGAACGTGCGCATTGGGGGTGTGCATTCTTCAGACACTGTTGGAACGAAGGTTTAAAGCTGCCTACAAGGAGTAACTGTCCTGAGTGCAATAATGGGTATGTCGAACATAGGCAAAATGTTGCCAATCGCCGATCTGTCCATGAAGGAATTGGTAGGGTGCATCCTAGTGATGATCGGCGTTTTGATGATCAACCAAGAAAGAGACATGCTGATTTCAGATGGATTGATCATGAAGAAGAAGATCATGAGTATGTTTGGCAGAAAGGACAATGGTGTCCACCTGGTTTAAGAAGGAGTCAGAAGAGAAGAGTCCAACGCTTGAGGAATCAAGAATTAAAGCAAGCAAGGCCTAGGATGAAATCGATATGGCTCCCAAAAGACAGGCCTGACGAACATAGTCATTCGGCTCCTACATGCATGGTATGTTTCTTGCCGAATGAATTCATGGCTCCATCTAATCAAATTGTACAGGAAGAAATATTGCCCGATATAGATGATGCCGAGCAATTTGGGTTAATGGCACAATTGATGTTGAACAAACAAGCTGTTTTTGAGAAGCCAACCCAGAATCGGCACATGAAGCCACTATACTTGAAGGGATATGTTAATGGCAAACCATTGACCAAGATGTTTGTCGATGGAGGAGCTGCTGTCAATGTAATGCCATATACCACATTCAGGAAGCTTGGTATGGGCCTTAGAGATTTGACACCAACGAGCATAATTCTAAATGATTTTGCTGGAAATCCTTCGGACACCAAGGGATGCGTGCATGTTGATTTGATGATTGGGACCAAGACTCTGCTTACGACTTTCTTTGTCATTGAGGGCAAAGGGGCATACAGCTTGCTGCTTGGAAGAGATTGGATTCATGCAAATTGTTGTATTCCATCTACTATGCATCAACAGCTTATTCAGTGGATAGATGATGAAGTGGAGATTGTCCAAGCAGATGATTCAATAAGCGTGTCAAACATGGAACCAGCTTTCTGGGAGTAATCTGGCAGAAGATGATTGGAGAAAAGAGATTGCCGATTATTTGGAGAATCCATCCCGAAAGGTTTCTAGAAAGCTCAGGTATAAAGCTTTAAAGTTTGTTCTTCTTGATGATAATTTGTATTATAAATCCCTGGATGGAGTGCTATTACATTGTTTAAATCAAGAAGAAGCAAAAAAAAAAAAGCTGATTAGTGAGGTGCATGATGGATTATGTGGAGCTCATCAATCGGCTTACCGGATGAAGTGGGTTATTAGAAGGACTGGATATTATTGGCCTACAATGCTAGAAGACTGCTTTGAATATTACAAAGGGTGCCAAGATTGTCAAAGATTTAGAAATATTCAGAGAGTTCCAGCTTCAGTCCTGAATCCTATCATCAAACCATGGCCGTTCAGAGGATGGGGAATAGATTTGATCGGCCAGATAAATCCTTCATCTAGCAAGAGGCGTAAATTCGTGCTTTTGGCTACTGACTATTTTACCAAGTGGGTTGAGGCAGTTCCATTGAAGAAAGTAACATCAGAAAATATGGTTGAATTCGTTAAAGAACATATTATTTATAGATTTGGAATTCCTCAGACTATTACAACAGATCAAGGAACTCAATTTACATCATCAGAGTTCAGGGATTTTGCCGAAAGCATGGGTATCAAGTTGATGAATTCTTCTCCTTATTATGCTCAAGCTAATGGTCAGGCAGAAGCTTCTAACAAAATTATGATAAAATCATACAGAAGAAGATTGATCAAAGGCCAAGAAAGTGGCATTCGGTACTTAGTGAGGCTTTATGGGCTTACCGAATGGCTCCACATGGTGCTACGCAACATCTCCTTATGAGTTAGTATATGGGCATCATGCTGTCTTGACATGGGAAGTGCAGTCAGACTCAAGGAGGATTAGATTGCAAAAAGATTTAAGTGCCAAAGACTATAAAGACTTGATGATGGACGAATTAGAAGATTTGCATATGATTCGTCTCAGGGCATTAGAGAATGTTGAGAAAAACAAAATGCGAGTTGCTAGATATTACAATAAGAAAGTGAAACTCAAGCAATTTGTAAAAGGAGAATTGGTTTGGAAAGCAATATTGCCGATTGGAACGAAATATAGTGCATTCGGCAAGTGGTCTCCGAATTGGAAAGGTCCTTTCAGAATAATCAGATGCATGCCTGGAAACGCGTATATGTTGAAAACTTTACTAGGAGAAGAATTTGCAGCTGCTATTAATGGAAGATATCTGAAGAAATACTATCCTAGTATTGAAATTGGTTGCTAATCAAAGTGTTCGGTATCAACGCAATTGATATAGCCGGCATTCGGGAAGAAGCCGCCTTCAGAGCAAAAATTCCAATGGAAGGAAAATGGCCAATACCAGAATGTATTGCCCTTAGCATGGATACATCGAAAGATTGGGGACGGATGGAATCAGCAATGGCAGCACCGTGGCCATCGAGACGACCAATGGAGGCGTCAATGTCGTTGATGTCTTCTGGGTTGCCGTTGGCGAATCCGATCGGCATCCTGGAGTTGGATGACCCTAGCAGTACGAGAAGGAGTTCAGGATAATGCAAGAAATCATCAGCGTCTTCATCAGCCCAGAAAAGGGAAGCGTACATGCAAATATGAGGAACTATTGAAGAAGAAGACCTCTGAAGTGAACAGCTGTCTCGGGGGGCCTGGGTTCGCCATGAACATTCATTACACAACATCGGGCGATCCATCGTGAAGAAGGACAAGATGAATGGCTGCTTCATCTTCAACGGTGGTTTGTGTGATTTTACCCTCGCTTCTCTAATAGTTTCAGAGCTTATAATAAAGTCATTAAAAAGTGAAACTTCTCATGTTGCATATCCGCATTGAAATAAAAATCTTGAGAATAATTCCATGAATATGTGATATAAATATTTTGGTTTATCCATTGTTGAAATGATAAATAGATGCTCTGTTTTATATTTCACCTGTGTCTAGTTTCTAGTTTTGACTTCTTTAAAAATTGGATTTAGTGGTTGTAATATTTGTCTTGAAGTCTTTGAAACCTGTGGGTTGCATAAAGTTTCAAACTTTGTCCAAGTGATTGTGGAATAAGAATGAAAATAGAGTTTGCTGTGACATTGTTCTGAGAAAACTTGAAATCCGGATGAATTTTCTAAAATAAGATCAACTAATAAAACTATCATGTTGAGTTTTGTCAAATTGTTGTGACCACCAGTGTAGATTATAGTCATATGCTCAAGATCAAGATTCATTACACTGAATATCTCGTAGTTATATTTCTTCTCTGATTAAAATTTATGAGGTAAAAAGGAAAAATATAATAATATATACAAATGTGTTGATTTACCTTACTGTCCCACATCAAGGTATTGAGACGGCTTTCCATTGCACTAAGGGATGAACTTGAACCTTGTAGTGAAGTCCAAAACCACTCGTGACGAGACAGCTTCCCATTGCACTTAGGGATGAACTCGGCGTGGTTTATAAAATAATAACCATGGAATGCGTGACAGTAGCCTCATAAGTTTTAAGATGATTGGAAGGAATATGTGTACAGGAAAATAATTTTGATCAAAGCTAACAAATTCTTGGTCTGAGCATGTGCCTTGTATTTCCTTGTGGTCCGATTTTGACTTTACAAAATATATGGTATGATTTCCTAGAGGGAGAAACTCAGAAATAAAAATGACGGACACGTGTCCGCCACAACTGAGTTATGAAACACAAAACTCCGGAATAAAAGTAATCAAAGGATAAAAGATAAGCAGACTCTGTAATTATTCTGTTTTGCAGTTACTCGACTTAGTGAGAATTATAAGCCCCATGTTTGAGGAGATAGACGGATGAGTAGAGTACCATTTTATTCAAGTTTAAGAGAAATCTAAGCTATAAACCTGATACTCTTGAGATGTAGTTGGCATTGCAGCATCTCTTGATCAACGACAAATAAAAAAAAAAAAAAAACTATAATATTTATACACATGCATTTACCACTGACCTATTTCCACATGTATTGGAAGTTTATTGTTTTACAGGTGAATTGTGGAAATATGGTAAGAATGCTATTGTTGCAAGTGGATTTCTTGGCTCTGTAAAGAAGACCAGTGGAGATCAAAATAGTTCGAAGCATGAGAATTCATACTCCGAACTAGGGGGGCCTATGTTGACACCAAAATTTGGCATCAAGAAGAGGCTGACACGTGGGCCGGATTTGGTGGAAAGATGCCATTCGGCTATTCGGCAGGAAACGCTCTGCGGTCGGGAACGCCTTATCATTCGGCAGGAGTGAGGCATTCGGCAGGAGATGCTCTGCGGTCGGGAAGCACGTCGTCATTCGGCAGAAGCATTGAGTATTCGGGAAAGCGTGATGACGTAGAATCAATATAAGGAAAGGCCGGTTCAACAAGGAATGCGACATGGACACGAAGATTCATCGTTTATTTTTAGGAGCAAGTATTGCAGTCGTGTCCGACTAGGAGTTGTATCAAGACCTGGGTATAAATATAAGCCCATGGCAGTTGTAAAAAAAGGATCAACAACCAATCAACACAACAAACCGGCCCCGTGCCAACATCGAGTCCTTTAGTCGAGTCGTCGAGTTCTTCGAGAGGAGTCATCGATCCGTCGACCTCCGTAAGTACCGGCAACCTTGTATCATGCTTAGTATCATGCGGTGGATTTAAGCTTTGATGCAAGTAGTCTTGTTACCATGCTTAGTATCATCCGGTGGATTTAAGTTGTGGTCTCAAGAAGGTTCCTCTGTTAGGTCATGAGCCATGCGGTGGGCTAAGATCTAGTATGAACCAAGTTATCGGCTCCGTTAGATTTCGGCAAGATCTAACGGATTCATTAAGTTACCCCGTGTTGCTTCGTTTTTACTATGTGCTTAATTCATGCAACACACCTTTGCCCAATCTAGATCGGCTAGGATCGGCTCTGCTTTACGACGATTCATCCCCTCATAGCCGAATCCGAAACCGATCTAGGTTGCTACGTGTCGCGGGTTCAAGCTTGTCGGCATTGTGTAGATCTTGACAGAACCGGGTATCATGCGGTAGATGCAGGTTTTTGGGTCGTCTTAGAGCTAATCATCCGGTGGATTAGAATTCGATTCGATCTGATAGATTTATCTTTACCGATTAGGCTTGTTCCTTCGCCATGGACCCCGATTCGGCTAAATAGCCGTATTCGGTAGTGCTCTCACGAGTGAACATGTGTTCGTGGGTTTGCATTGGACAATGAATGCTTTTAGCCTTTCACGATTAGATTGTATCATGCGGTGGATTGATCTAATCTGATTGGTGGTGTGGCCTCAAACGAGTTGTATCATGCGGTGGATTAACTCGTTTGCTGTCATGCTTGACGGGTGCTGCTTTCGGCCTATGCATTCTTGTTTTAATGTAAATTCGTGACTGTGTTGTGGGTTCGTAACTAAACATTGAATGCTTTTAGCTTTTCATGGTTAGATTGTATCATGCGGTGGATTGGTCTAATCTGATTAGTGGTGTGGTCACAAACAAGTCGTATCATGCGGTGGATTAACTTGTTTTGTTATCATGCTTGACGGGTGCTGCTTTCGGCCTATGCATTCTTTGTTTACTGCGAATTTATGATCATGTTTCACCCTTTTATTTATCTATCATGCTCTGTTTCTCGTTAATCGGCTATGAGTACGTGTTGTAATGTTCATTCGGTTGAAAGCCGATCTTTCGTCATGCTTACGTCACGCATTCGGCAGTGCGTTCCTTGCGTACCTTGCCGATTGCCGAATGAGGTTTTAACTGCCGACAGATAGCTTCTCTGTAGCTATATGTCTTTCGAGATTGGCTTCAACGCCGCAAATATGGAACTGTCTGGTCTCACCCGGCATGTTCCAGGTTTTGATCTAAACGTTTTTATCCCTTTGTTAGTTTTCAGGCAAACTGACTGGCACGCTTCCGGATTCGAAAGCCCGGGCCACGTTTGAAGCCAGCTTGTTCGGCTTGCTGTGTGCTTGGCGTAAGGTGCGGATTTTACGTCAACAACCTTACATACCCTACACCCCTAAAAAGTACACAATATCAACAATCATTACTTTTCCAACTTATATCAGTTGAATATCGTAAGAAAGGAGTCCACAAAAAGAGGGCCCATATAAAAGAAGCTTATTGCATATATAGGGCGCTTTAGGTCAGTTATGCCACTTCCCATGAAAGAGAACAAGTTTAATAGTAGAATCAAAAAGCACAACTGTTAGCAAATTAGGTTAGTTTTACACACAAACTATTAATATATAACAAATGAAGGACTAATATAGTGACCAGATCTTATAAATTTAAGAAATACATAGTTTTTTGTTTCCTTTAAATTTTAAATCTCATTAAATTTTATTTAAATATATAAATTAGAGCTATATAAATTAGAGCATGGAGATCAGATGGTATCTTTTCCTCTCAAACATTTCTCATGTTATTTCATCTTTGATTTATTAACAGCACATTTGGTTTGCGTCGTGACGCTATCCGGATTCATCCGAACCTATATCCGAACCTAATCATTTTGTTTGGTTTGTATCATGGGTTTGACTCGTCCGTCACGATCGTGCTCTGCGTAGCGCCACCGGCAAGGCAAATCTGCAGCGTGAGTTTGCTCCATGAAAAAAACGTCGGACGACCTCATGCCAGACCAGCCTATGCCGAACCAACTGCATCCACGAATCAAACATGCCATAACATTCCAAACTTCTTGCATTTTGAATATTTTGGAGAAACTACTGAATATTTCTTATTAAAATCATCCTAGTCGTATATTAATTTTTTTGTGACAGACATTTATAATGTATTTTATCACCTATATCTAATTTATGAATGTGCATTATAATAATGTTTCTTTGGCAGTTCTAAATTTTTTGAAAATATAATTATAAAATTTGGAATTTGTATAACATAGACAATTTGAAGATGATCTCAAAGTAAGTCATCCACATAGACAAATATGAAGGTGTTTTAGAATGTAGAGCATTTATATGTGTACTACTCAAATTGCTGTATAAATATTAGGAAAAACTCCACTTTACCCTCCATTCTCTTTTGATAGTCTTATTTCCAAAACTGAAGTATTCTCTTTTGATAGTTCTATTTGAATGGTGTCTTGAGTCTCACAAAGATAACCTTTTCGATTCACGTGCAGAGTAATTCCTCCAGAAAAAGGATTGGTGTGTGTATATAATGATGTTAGTTCCCATGCAAAATAACCCCACTAACGAGGAGTCATGATGACATAATTAGTTGGATGATAAGTAGAGTCTTTCTCCTTGGTCACTGTGCCAAGGTGAAATATAGCTATCAAAAGAGAATGGAGGGAGTACCATCAACAAATTTAGCATAGACAATTTACTTTATCCATCTAACCCCCTCAACAAATTTAACTTCAATTTACTACCCCGATCTATTTGATTTGGTCTAATCTACCCCCCAATGACATTTGACCTTTTTGTTTCTTCACATACAATATGAGTTTTTCAGTCAAAGTTTTAAGAGGAGATAAATAACATGATGCCTTGGATTAGAAAAATATATTTAGAATTTTTGTGTGGCTATTTTCCTAGATTAGAAATATTTAATATGAAATTTATGCTAAGGATACAAAATTGTATGCAAAGAAATCATGAAAAAATACAAATATATTTTTCTAATATAGGACATCATGTTATAAGCCGTCTTGCCAAATTTGAACTTAAAATTCAACCTATATAGGGAGAAATATAAAAGACAAATCTCATCAGGGGTAGATTGAACCAACTACTATATAGTTTAGATGAGTAAAATGAATCTAACTTTTATTCAGGGCGATAAGTGGAGACAGTGGATTAGTGAAGGCGGTTAAATAGACTTTTTTCCTAAGTATTATATAAATTTTTATGTCAACTACACCCATTAAAATATCTTGCATATGGACTTTGAGATACTCTATAGTCTGTACACATATATATTCGTTTAGAAGATTTATTTAGTTAAATATCGGAATGTGGCTTCTGGAGGTATTGCTTGGTTAGATTCTGTAATTTATGTGATCATGGTTTGAATAATTAGTATCTTGAGAGCTATATGCTTCTATATATATCTCCACGGTTGAATATTGTTTCATTGTTGACACCAAATTATACAAATAAACTTGTAAATTCATGTCGTGAAACACAGCAGTAGTACAAGACAACCGAATAACATGTCCAAGACGTATCAACTTCGAGTTCCAGTCTAGGATCACATATAGAATTCAGGAGCAATAGCAATTTTGTAAATGCTTTGAACTGTTTTGTAATCTTGAGAATAAGATATTAAAAAATGCCACCAAAACCATCATTGGAATTCTCGCAATGAAAATAAAAATCAGAGGGACGTTTGCAAATTCCCTTGGAATTTATGTACCTAAAATTCATAAGCAGCGAGTATTTTCATGCATTTATAAATAAAAGGCTTTTAGAAATTTAAAATGGCAATCAATATCCCACACGAATCAAGGAAGTTTGGATTATATTGATCCTATAGAAAATCAAAAACTAAAGAAAGTTAACCAATTTTAGCGCAAAGAAGTTATATTATCAGTCCAAAAACTTAAACACAGGGATATATATTTCTCTGACTGCTACCAGAATCCAAACCTTTTTTCTGACAACTGATACTAAAGTTATGCCTATCAACTGCAAACCGTTTGGAAAATATGCTGGACCACACATAATAAGGAAATGTATTGCCTTCTCGTCTATCCTCTCCAGGCCAGAGTTGTCATTTGACTTGAATCAAATAATTCGGACGGCCATGCAGAAAAGAGCTCATTGGACATGGGTGTCGGCGAAGTTCAGTGCATGTGCCCGTTCCAGGGCGCCTGATCGAGGGCATCATCAACTTGCAAATATGATGATCTGATCGATCTCCCAGCCCGCCGTCCCCCGTCCCCATGGGGGGTGGCCATGGCCGGCAAGTGGCAACAGTATCAACTCCACTGTGCCCTGTTCACTCAGCACAGTACACTCGCACATGATCGAGCACGCAGTACGTACTGGTGATGAACAGGAGGTCTAGCTAGCTTTGGCGCCATAAAACAATGCACGCATGCATGGTTATATTTCATGTATTACAAAGGCCCTGCCATGTGCAGCTGGGGTCCTACACTGACTTTTCGTGCTTTTGTCATTTCTAACTGGCCGGCCCTGATCGATTGCATGCCCTCCCGTGTAAGTGTAAGTAGTCCTGTGTGAATGAAGTAGAAAAACTGTGAAGTATTATGAGATCCCAATTATCTTCTCTTAAGAACCCTAAGAATGATATTTTTCGATCAACCCCAAGAATGATATATAGGACCTCCATATGAGTCCTATATGATTATAAGTGGAGTTATACTCAAACTACATGTTCTAGTCGTTACATCAATTACTCAAACTCCACTTATAATCATATAGGACTCCTATGAGCCTGGACTATATAACGAAATCTCAGGAGACCATATAGGTCAAGTCGTTGCATCAATTATTTCTACATAGTATCCCAGCCATAAGACCAACGTCGTTCAATTTTTGGGACATACCGCATCTTCCGCTTGCGCTCCCTATGGAGACAAATCTCTAGTCTCTCTGGGGCGCCGCATCAATTAGCTAGTTAGCCTCCAAAATATCATATAATATAGATTAGATTCGTTTTTTTATCTTCTACATCACCCAGGTCTTCATAAACATGGTCTGCATCAACATAACACCGCCACTTCATCCATAAGATTGACATCTCGCGTCCTCTGATAAACAATTGTGCAAGAAGCTTCATCAACGACGGCAACATACTGCATAAACATATCGTCCCATAACGTATGCAAGACGAAACCGTCCTCTAACATACGCAAGACCCAATCGTCCTCTAACATATGTAAGACTCAATTGTCCCCTGACATATGCAAGACACAATCATCCTCTAACATATACAAGAAGCCATTAATGATATCCTCTGATATATGCAAGATGCCTAATCTATGGTTGCAACTATGTCTTTACAACATAGCGTAGATTTTTTCGCCTTCGTCTACGTGCAACAATATTGACGACAACCACTACATCGACCATGACTACTACATACCACTATTGGCTATGCCTTCAACAACTCATCACCGACAAACTCCAGTCAAAGTGCATGTCCATGTCATCTATGACACTCCCGGTATGACTACATAATGGAATATAGGAGAGATAAGGGACGGACGCACCGTCTAGGGCCAGATCATCCATCAGAAACACAGTTGATAATGACAAAGCAAAGAAGACGGTGGAAGTAAGAGACATCAAATTCAATCGTTATTGTTCGCTTCACTCCCAGTACAACTGAGAGGGAATGTTAGAGTATGGTTGTAATAGAATTGGACTAGGACATGTATTTTGAGTAGGACTCTACATGTAATCATACAGGACTCGGATGAGCCTAGACTATATAGTGAAAGCTCAGGCGACCTTAGAGATCAAGCCATTCCATGAATTATTTCTACAATAGGGTCTGTTTGGAACACAAAATTATGGAAACGTAGGAATAGCAAAAATAGGGGATTGGAGTTACACCGAAACTTGCAATCCTCTGAGAATAATTCAAAATGCAGAAAATTTTGTAAAGCAACATTTGGATGCAACACAAGAATTCCAAGAGAGAGATAGACACAAACGAAGGTTTCTATGAGGTTCAACCCTATGTTTATTTTCCTCTAAAATTCGTATGAATTCATGCATCCCATAGGAATCCTTTGGAATTTCATTATGTGTGTAAACATCTGTTCCAAAGAGTACAAAGGAAATTTTTATATAGGATTGGAATCCTTCAGAAGGACTTCTATGCATAGCATAGGGTAGTACCATACGTACACATCGTTGGTTGGGGCCAAAATGCACACGGGCACACACATAATGTATATACTGTAGGAGCCAAAGCTAGGAGCAAGAAGGTCCAAAGCAAGCTACTACTGTATATACTGTAGGTAGTACTGTAGTAGGCGATGGGTTGCGCCGTATTATAAGTTTTGACTATTTTACCTTTTCAAAATAATGAATAAAAGCAATGTCCGGGATGTTATTACCTCCGTCACGCCAATTGAATATTGCACGATAAAATTAAAGCATTATATCGAGATGGAGTAATAATCAATAGTATTCATGAGTGAACGACTCCATATTAACGGTGGTGTTTTCTCAATAAAAAAATAACGGCGGGTGTGGGTGAGGCCCAGCACAAGACGCGGATCGAGCACCGCCTGCTGGTCACAGACGTGTGGCCCGCTAGCCATGTGCAGGACTGGTGGCCCGACTCAATGATGCCGTGCAGACGAGATGGACAGCAGCATGCATGTCGGGTGAGACGGGCCACACCAATCTCAGCGAAACATTTTTGTTATTCTTCGTCAACAACATTTAACAGGATCCTCGCTATTAGGCCAATTCCGAAGGAATGTTTTATTTTGTTGTTTCCAAAAATATCACATCAACAAAATAGAAATGAAATCATAGATGAAACTCCTTAATGCATGCTGTTTCATCTTTCCTATTTCATAGGCTCTCATGATATTTAAGCCAATGACTCATCAACTCATCAAGAAATAGAAATCTCTACAGAGGATGATCTAGATGAAACTGATTTTTTCTTTCTTTTACTTCTTTGCCATATCATCAAATAATTTTATATGACATGCAATTTAGGCCATGTTTGGATCCACCAGCTAAAGTTTAGCTGCTAGGGATCCAAATGGGAGTAGCTAAAACTTAGCTATAAACTTTAGTTGCATGCCAAAGTTACATGATTCCTTTAGCTGGTTGAGCATAGCTAAACGCAGCTAAAGGAGTTTAAAGACCAAAATACCCCCACATATTTATGGAAATTTCCCACCGTCACACGATTCTGTCCATAATTAATGAAGGTTAGGATAGTCCAATTAATTCAATTAGCTGATGGATCCAAACATCCCTAGCTAAAGTTTAGGTAGGTACTCTTTAGCTAGATAAAATAAATCATTACAGATTAGCTGGCTAAGTTTTAGTTGGCTAGATGGATCCAAACAGGGCCTTAATGAGAATGAAATTCCCATGGAATTTCCATTAAGATTGACCTTATACGGGTACTACATATAATTCAACTGCACTACGAGATAAGCATGCATATGCCTGCATTTGTTTCCAGCTCGTGTGACCCGCAGTCTCTGCAACCATATTACCAGCCTTAATAATTGCCATGTGCACATATAATATCTACCATAGCGCTCAGCATTTTATCATGTGCGTATATATGTATAGGGGACACAAACTGGATATCGACACTATTACAACTTGTACTGTAACAAAAATTGTACTGGAAGCCTGCGCCTAGGCCAGGGATCGTTTCCTCCTTTGTTAGAAAGTAGAAATAGAAATGTAGGCCATCGTCCTCAAAACGACTTTTCCACGCAGGGAACAGTTGCGACAGTAAGATATGCCTCGGGACTCAGGTAACAACACGTGTTGAAAGACAAAAATAGCGCTGTGCGCATGGGCGCAAAATAGTAACGCTTGCGACCAATCAGTGCGTCGGATGTAGCATGCGATCGAGCAGTGTGGACACTGTTCAGTGGCCAGTGGGTGGAGACCTCTCGCGGGGACATGCCCCTCTGCACACGACACATCGCTCTCGGTGCCCATGCAGCTTGCGCCCAGTAGGCGGAAACAGGGCTGACAGAAAAGTTTGAACCTTGTGAGCAGATTCGTTCGTTCGTAAATTTGGCTTAGTTGAGTTTGGTTAGATCCTGTACACTAACAGAATGATCAACATCTGCACCGGTTGGGAACCGGCTTTAGCACCGGGTATCCCAACCGGTGCAGATCTTTCAAGGCTAAAGGGTACCCCTTTAGCACCGGGTTGAATAACCGGTGCTAAAGGGTCCCTTTAGCACCGGTTCCAGACACAACCCGGTGCTAAAGGGCCTGCCACCACAACGAGAATAGTAGGGTTTTTAGCACCGGTTGAAAATATCACCCGGTGCTAAAGGTTTATACAAAAAAAAATAAATATTTCTTTTACTGCTCGTTCCTTTCCCTCTCCTCTCTTTCCCCGCGCCATGGCATCTCTCTGTTCTTTTTCAAGAATGCGTTCGTTCTTGAAGAAGAAATGTCATGGCGGCGAGAAAAGAGAGGGGAAGAAAAGAGACGAGGAGTAAAAGAACATAAAAACAAAAGAAAGAAGATGAAGAATAGATAAATAAGAGGAGAAAGAAAGAGATTTAAGAGTAGAAACAACTTAATTTAGATTACAACATCAAGATTGAACAGGAAAATTTTGATTAAACATTCAAGATCTAAAAGAGGATCTTCACGCCTGTCAAGCTAAGGACCTTCACGCCTGTGAGTACTGTAGCTGCGCTTCATTTAATCCCAGCATGTATGTAAAAAATTCAACAATAATGATCAGACCACACCGTTGCATTGCACATCTTTGCATTTTTTACTCTCATCCCTTTCCCTCCTCTCTGTTCTTGCCGCTTCTTCAAGAAGCGGAAGAACAGAAGAACAAATTTTTGTTCAAATTCTTCAGGAACAGAAAAAGAAAGAAGATGAAGACTAGATAAAAAAGGGGAGAAAGAAAGAGATTAAGATTAGAAATAATTCAATTTTGATTACAACATTCAAGATCCAACATGGAAATTTAGATTACAACATTGGAGATCCAACAAAGGAATTTAATTACCACAAGATTTAATGAATCTGAGCACAACACATCTACGGAAGCCAAGCAAATCACCTGCATGCTCCTGCACGGCAAGCAAATCTGAGCACGCCGCTCGCAAGCCAGCACGCCTGCCAACTCCTCGCCTGCCAGCTCCTGCTCCCAGCGCCTGCTCGCATGCGCCGCCCACCAGCGCGCCGCCCGTACGCGCGCCGCCTGCCCGCGCCTGTTCGCATGCGCCGCCCGCCAGCGCACGCCGCGCCGCCCGCACGCGCGCTGCCCGCCGGCGCTGGCCTTGCCCCTGGCCTAGAGAGGGAAGAAACGAAGTGAGAAAGAGAGAAGAAAACGAGAAGAGATAAGATGGAAGAAGAGAGAGGGGAGATAAAAAGAGAAGGGAGTGGGTGCCGTATGCTGCTTTTAACACCGGTTGCTGCCAGCAACCGGTGCCAAGGGCTTTGGCAGATTTAGCACCGGGTGGTGGCTGCACCCGGTGCCAGTCGGGAACCTTTAGCACCGGATTTTACTGTGACCCGGTGCTAATGAGTTCTCTCCTATCAAACCTGTGCACCATTCCGCTCCTAGCCATTGGACCCGGTGCTGAAGCCCCATCAGCACCGGGTTCAAAAATGGCCGAGGCTTTTGAGGGGGCGGATGTCAACTATTCTGGTAGTGGTAAATAAACTGAGTTAAGTTTTAATTTTAACTTGTTTTATTAATGAGTCAGCTCGTGAACTGCTTGTTAGCTGTTTGGTTTGTTAGACTCGATAAATACGATAATTATCAATTTAGTCTTTATTAACACATTATTATTATTATTATTTGACTAAGATAAACACGTTATTCAACTTTTCAATACAAATTTGATACTAATTGAGTCTATTCTAGTCTACAGACATCTATATTATCCTGATTTATTGACTTATATTATTCATTTCAATAACGTTATCACGAGCTATAGTTTTAAATGTTGTTAGCTATACTTAAAATATCATATATTTATTAATATCACCTTTAATATTAACATTAATGTTAAGGACACAACTAGAGGGAGGGCACCTCTATTTAGCGCACGCTAATTTTACGAAGCCTTATCTTCTCGTCTCTCCCTCACCGCTTCTTCTTCAAGTTCCTGTTCTTCTTCCCCCGCCTGCGCCATGCTCCTGTCCTCTAGCCCCCACCTCGCCTGCCAGCCTCCACCTCACCGGAGTCGTCTCCGACGCCGGCGAGGACCGCCCTTCCCTTCTCCATCTACCTCTCACTCCCCTTCCTCACATGCTCTACTCCTTTTGGATGAGCTCCCCCGCCTCCACTCCGCCTCTTTCGGCTCTGGCAGCACCGCCGCCGCCGGATACACTGCCCCGACGACCGCTCCCACCCTAATTCGGCCAAAGCATGACTTCCCCGATGCTTGCCCCGCCCAACCATCATCCTTCACTGCCGCGGGCGGACAGCGCCCCCCGCCGCCTCGCCGTCCTGCCCGGCGCCCGACGCCACCGCTGGTCCGTCAGCCTCCCCGACCATTCCTCTGTACCCCATAGTCTCAAATCCCTCCTCCAAAACCCGAAACCGCAAAATCCTAACCCTAACCCCAACCCTAACCAAAATCAAACTCATCGGAGTTGTAGTCGCTGGGGAAAAGGAGGTGCACATCGAGGGAGGAGGAGCTCGCATGAAGAAAGAGGCATCTCGATTCATTACTTTTTTTGTTTTGATTTGCTATTTCTTCTTTTCTTTCTTTTTTTTGTTCTTCGGGCATCCCTCTTGTTACTGAATCCAGGGGCTCTCACGGTAGCACAAATGGAGAGTGCTCTTGATTTAGATTTTGGGTAATGTTAAATAACATTTAGCTCAGCCATACGAGCTAGCTTGAACATTTCAGCCAAATCAAGCTAAACTCAATTTTTAACTTGTTAGCTTTAATGACCCGAGCCGAGCTAGCTTATTATTAAATTAGTCATAACGAGCTGAGCTGGCTCATCAGCCACCCCTAGACGGAAAAAGCTCCCCGGTGGTTCGGCCTGGGGCCATCAAGCCGAGCTGGGTAGCCGTTCGTGCTCATTTAATTTGTTTCACTAGCCAAGACCAAGTCAGCTTGGAATGGAAGCCACTCGTTTCAGCGTTGTTAGCTTGCATTATTTGTGCAAATCCATGCCCCAAATCCACTGTATTGCCATGCATGGTTTTTAACCAGCGATCACGATTGGAAAGACATGATGGCATTGAAGGACTTGAAGCACAGAAGTATGTCACGTTTGGGAGGGACCCCATCAAGGTGAGGTGTACGATATATTAACTCCTATTTGTTAGTTATCCTCTACTAGCAAGAGTTAGGAGGTCAAGGGTTTTGTTTCTCGGCTTCCTCAGACTGTGAAAATTGAGAGGAAAGTAGGCCTCGTCGCCTCGTGGTGACGATGGACTGTGTAACGGCGATGAGGTGTATCATCGAACAGAGGATCGGAGTCCCAACCTGAGAATTTATTTAAAAAGTGACGGTGTGGAAGCGGTAGAGGTGGACTTTAACCACCAATATGTAAAATCTTACATAAATTGATATTATATACTGATATTAATAGACACAATGAATTGTATTTTTATAATATTCCTCTTCTTACTCTTAAACACAATATGTTTCTGTAGATATTTATATTAGAAATGGCACGTTGGATACCATGTTGGTATCCTAATAACGTATTTATGATTGGAGGAATTAACTCAACTGTCAGGTAGGAAAATGGGAGGAGCCATCTCCAGACACAATAGCACCTCCGAAATACTAGGCCGACACATCCGATCTAAAGAAATGGCACATTGGATACCATATTGGTATCCTACCACTGAAAAAATAGTGCCGTTAATTTCTGGAATAAATCTTGAAAAAATGCGGTACCTATGCCGAGTTGAGGGACTCGAATCCTAGTAGACATTTCATCATAAAAACCCTTACCAACTGACCTATAATTAGTTCGTAGCCATCTTGAGGTCTGGATGTTTAACCCATTTATATCCTAGATTCAAAGCTTTATGGACATGTGTTAGTATGCTACTGTTGTACCCTCTACAAGACTACGACACTGAAATGTATACTGATTGTGCTGGATCTTCGATTTGGTAGCAATTGGACGTCCATTGGTGGCAACTCTAGCCCGCTGCTAAATAACCCGTTTACTAAATGAAGCACCTAAAAGGAAAGAGTCTGAATTGCTACCCTCAAGTAGATAAAGTCTAGATAACCCTCTAATGTATATTTTGGTTCATTTTACACCCACAACTATCTAAATCGGTCTAATCTACCACTTCGTAAGATTTGTCTTTTTTTTCTCCATGTACAAGTGGTATTTTAAATTAAATTTTGATGATAGGTGACCATATAAAGTATTTGTAAAAAATATAAAATAATTTTTTATCATTATTATGAAAGGCTATGATATGTAATGATAAATTAACCATATTGATGTAAACTTTTAGAGAAATAATGATGAAAATTTCATATTATATTTTAAAAATACTTTATGTGACCCTCTATCATCCCAAAAAATTTGAACTTAAAACACCACTTATGCATGGAGAAATAAAAAAAGACAAATTTTGTGAAGGAGGTAGATTGGACTAATTAAGATAGTTATTAGTGTAAAATGAACCAAAACATACTTTAGTGGGTTATCCAGATTTTATCAATACTTGGGGTAGTAATTTAGTCTTTCCCACCTAAAAAGATTTACAAATTGAGTACATATTCTACTGACACCAGTAAAAATGATTTGTGATGGCACCGCCTATTTATAGTGCTGGCGGTTAGTATTGGCCACCGCCAGCACAAATAGAATGGGAGCTGGCCATTTACGGACCGCCAGCACAAATCAATTTCTTTACATTAACATAATTTTGATTAATTCTTAAAAAATAGCAAATGGGCTCGAAAAATTGTTAAACTCCTACAACACTACTTATATGTAGTACATTACATGTAGAAAATAATATGAGGTGTATATGGGCAAAATATTGTTATATGATGTATGAACTACCAAGTTTGACTTACGGTATATGAAACTATGTGAATGGTGCATCAATTTCTAAATCATGTGTCCTCTAATTATTATTCAATATAGTGAAACATTTTTAACATAACTATTGACCTATGAAAGTATTGCATGCCAATATTTAGATATTTTTACCACTTTTAGGTTTTATTAGTATTATTGTTAGTGCAATCGTAAATAGAAGTTTGGATTATTCTAAGAATACAATTGAAACTAAAAAGTTTTGTGATGGAAAAATGTCAACTAAAAAGTTTCAATATAAATTAAATAAATGGGCAATACATTGTTCATAAATAGACACATTGCTTATAATGTTTCATATAACTTAAGACAAACTTAGAAACTTGTGATGTAGCTTACACAAACTTTAAATTTATCAACCTCACATTATTTTTTAATGTAACAGACTACTTATATATTCTTGTGTAAAAAACGTAATAATTTCTGAACTAATTTACTATTTTTTAAATTTAAATTAAAGTTTATTAAAATTAACTCTAATTCAAACTATATTTTTACTCGTGGTGGGTATAAACGCCCGCCAGCACAAATCTTGCATGGGAAGGTTCAAATCCATTTAAGTTTATATTGAATTCATGTGTTCCATTCTGTTCCACACTCTCTCCCGCATTCTCTCTTTATCTCTTTACCTGTTCGTCTCCCCCTCAACCTTATCTATTTCTCTTTCTGAGCCATTCTCAACCTTATCTCTTTCTCAGCCATTCTCTCTCCCACGGCGCGTTGGAGCCGGTGGGCTTGCATCCGACGACGGCGGGGCCTGATTCCGGCAGAGGAGACCGGCACCAGAGGCTCGAGCGGTGGCCGCGCCGGCCAGCGCGGGAGCCTACGTGTGGCAGGGGCAGCATGGGAGTTGGGCCGGCAGCCAGCGATGGGGGCCCGTGTTGGAGCCAGCGAGCTGCCTGCGTCCGGCTGCAGAGGCCGGCGCAAGATCCAGCGCCGGAGGCCCGAGCGGTGGCCATGCCGGCTTGCGTGAAAGCCTATGGGGCCAGCGGAGGAGATGGGTGGGCAGCCGGCGGCGGGGGCAGGCTCTGGAACCAGCGCCGAAGACCATCGGGCAGTGGCCGCGGGCAGCAATGGGGGCTGGCGCGGGAGCCGGTTGCGGCAGGGATCCGACGTGAGCCTGCTGGCGGCGGTGGCGTGGCCAGTGCAAGCGGCGACCGTCCGTAGAGATGGGTCACGAAGCCGTCGACGGTGACGTCAGTCAGCCGCTATGCTGTATTTTTTTTATGCCGTGCAACAATTAGTGCTGACAGGTGACATAAGGACCCGACGGCACAAAAACTATTTGTATTGGTGGTCAGGACACGCCAGCACTAACAGCTAATTTTTTTGAAACAAACGGGACAGGAGAGCTGCCAATTATATTGAAAAGAAGAATGAGACTCAGAATGAGAACAACAGTACACCAACAACAACTCCAAAGGATAGAGCAACGACAACAATAGCTAAAATTTCACTCTGGCAACTAGATCTACCTAAAGCAACTTTGCTCGGATTAGGACCTATACTCTCTACAAACAACCTTCATATCACAAACTAAAAATGAACCTAATGAAGGGGCAACGAAATCCCTGCCACAAGGTCCCAAAATGCACGACCTTTCACATGCATGAGTGAGCTTAGAAGGTCCGGCGGTAGGAGCTCCTTCATATAGTTTGCATAATCTTGAATTACATCCTCACCAATCTTCCTGTTGTCCTCCATATTGCCCAACTTCCTTAGTGTATCACGTTGGGCAAGGCGAGCGCTTCGGTGGAGTGACGATTTGTAATAAGACTTGCGCCTGCGTCTTTTTGTTACCGTCGTTGATGGCGTTCTCAGTGATAGAGGAAGAATTGTGTCATTCGGAGGAGGCAATGTCTCCAGCAGAATAGTGTCCAGGAGTTGGGGCTCTTCCACCCCGGCCTCATCAAGGGATAGAGTGGGGCTATCTGTAGCGGCAACTGTGGTGAGGTCTTCTTCATCATCAGATGCATCTTCCACAATCACAACATCCTCTATTGCTCGTCGGTTCTCGAACTTCATGGCGGTAACATTCATGTGACATGTTGCCTCCATCATAGACTCATCTGGCAGTTCCATCTTAGCCTCAATTGTAGATTGGGCGAGGCCATCCGCTATAATGATGACATCGACAAGATCCTCAAATGTTGTATCCACAACTGAGTCAGCTACCTCATCCTCAGATACATTTTCCACCGTAATGACCTCCTCAACAGTGGTGCCAACTCGCAGTGTCAATTGCTCCATGGGTCAATCCAAAGGCGCCTCAGTGTTCTCATTAGTTTGGACATGCAAACTAGATGGTGCTGAAGGCTCTAAAATTGTCTCATGTATGGTGGGAAGCTCACACTCCTTGGTGTTCGACTGCACCACATCATCCTCTGCAGCAGCCATAAAATGCCCATTGTGGGGCATGGAGTTCTGGGTTGGCATGCAATCAGTCGTAAGTGAACTGAAGAAAGGTGTAGTTGGAGAGCGATAAACGGGGGAACAAGGACCAAAAAGGTTGACCGAGTCACTAACGGCGGGGTCCTTGTAAGAAGGATCCACCTGCTCTAGATGACTGGCCACCCGTGCAAGCCACAACCTAATGATAGATGCCTCAACCTCGATTGGGTGCACCACTTCCTCAAGTCTAGAGGTGAAGAAATTCTTGAGGTCCAAACAAAGCAACTCCACCAGATGCCCAAGCACAGATTGACGATCCTGCACATAGGCGAGTTATGTCCTGCTTCGCAATGACAACCACACGCGGCACAAGAGGCGACGTTCATGCCACTTCTCAGATTGTGGTCAGCGGGAGTTGGCAATGGAGCATGAAGCCCTGTTGATGGAGACATGACAGCAACATCTACCCACCTCCGAGGTGTATGCTGAGGGTGGTGAGGTTGGAAACGTGGAGCAGCAAGGCGAGACGGGAAGCGACATTATCGCTCTTTGTGCCCAGGACGACAACACCGTATACAACGAAAGGAGTCTCGACCGGAGTTGACTTGATGGTCGCGGGTGAGACATCTTTAGCATCTACCTTGAGCCCATTTTTTGAAGGCGAGGCTCCGCTCCACTTGTGCCTTGGACGGTGGCGATGATGAACGCATGGCGCATCACAAAGATGAACTGTCAAGGGGGCGAACCTCCGCTCGGACCCCCACAAATGGGGAGTCCGACAGAGAGGAGGATGGCATGGTACAGTCGTGTCCCTCCCGGCTAGGTGATGGGGCCAACCGTCGACTTGGAACCTGGCCGGTGGCGTACTGACGATGTAGCACATTGTGGCAACCGACAGGAAAGATGCCCCAGAGAAGTACGACGGCGTAGGGAAGACAACAGCTTGATGGCCAGAAACCGTCCTCAGCATAGGCTAGACGGGCTACTAGTTGGGGCTGTTACCTGCACGGCCGTTGGCGACACGACAGATGGAGGAAAGTCACCTCCTCGCACTTCATTAGCCCCAGGGTAGCAGCGCTGGGGGCTTGCTGTGGAAGGGGCCGACCAATGGAGGAGCCCGTCGACGGTGTAGGAGGTGGCCGTAGAGGGAGCTTCTCAGTCGTGCGGCATGACCCTTCCCAGGGACAGGCGGCGTTGACTCAGTGGTTACCGGGGTGCTGAGACGGGACGGCAGTGAGAGCAGATGTTGAAGGGTGACTTCAGATCGCGGAGAGGCAGATGCAGGAGAGTCAGCTACCGGCGGCACTGAGGGGCCGACGCCGGTGGCGGCAGCAGGGCCAGTATGCCCCTTAGGTCGCCATGGCTATGTCCTAGCTTGGGATGCCTTTCCAGTGAGAAAAAGTGGAGAAATCGATGGCTAAGAGCGTGGGGCTTCTTGATCTGTAGGTCGATTGGATTTTGGGAGTGATTTGAGGGAGGATTGGGAAGGATTTGGCGGAGGAGCGGCCGCTGGCGAGCACTACGGGAAACAGGTGATTTGCCGAGTGCCTGGGACACTCGGCAAACCCACAAATACACTCGGCAAAGCCTTTGCCGAGTGTAACACTTGGCAAAGACGACTCGGCATATATGGTTACGGCAAAGCCAAGTTTGTCGAGTGGTACACTCGGCAAAGGCTTTGCCGAGTGCCCAAAAAACACTCGGCGAAAGTTTTTCCAAAAAAATAAAAAAACCACCCCGCCAGCCGCGCTTCCTGACCACCCGCCGCCCGACCATCGCGTGGCCGCGCCGCTCGCTGCCCGCCCTCGCCGGGGCCGCCGGTGAGAGGGAGAGAGAGATGAGAGAGAGAGAGGAGAGAGCTGCCGTGAGGGGGAGAAAGATGAGAGAGGGGGAGTGAGATATTTTATTTGGATGTTGGATGGGTAATCTATGTGCTCATGAATGGACCAATAGGAGCTCATCATTTTAAAGGGTTGGATCGTTGACCTGGCGCTGACGTGGCGAGTTGTGTTTCCTCTATGCGTTTATAACAAAGTTTTGGATGTCTAAACAATTTCAAATGAAAAAGTTGTAAACTACAAACTTTTACGTCTCTTCGAGGCCTACAACTTTGATATAGAACATATTTATATCCGAGATCATTTGAAAAATTTAAGATTTCAAATTATATACATTATAAGAATATTTTAAAGTATTAAACAATCTCAAATTTAAAACTTGTCAACTAATAAGTTTTATATTTCGTGGATATGTACAAGTTTGATATATAACTTATTAACATTCAAGATCATTTGAAAATTTTAAATTTCAAATTAGATAACTTATAATAACATTTTAAGTTATTAAATAATCTCAAATACAAAAGTTGTAAACTACAAAGTTTTATATTTCATTGAGGTGTACGACTTTCGTATAAAAAGTTTTTTCATATGAGATCATATAAAAAAGTTTGTATTCAAAAAATATATTCACTAACTCTCTCACGTACAATCACACATATACTTTTTGTGAGTTGTTTCGATTTTATAAATATCGTTATGATAAAGTGTACGAAATCTTCTCAACTTTTTATCACAGCCTCTATATGTGGTACCATCACATCAAGACAAATCTCATGATTGTTAGACTTAATTTGTTTTTTAGAATTTAAAAATCATCCAAACACATGTTAGTGATCAAATAACTTGACATAAGATGTTTGAAATTTCTATTCATTTCATGGGTAAGGACTCAAACTGGGCTAACTAACATGAATATAATTTTTTTACTCATTATTTTCTATTATTTGAATCACTTATAGTCCAAATTTGACTTTATTAAAAAAGTTGCTTGAAATATAATTAGTTAATTAGTTATAGCAAACAAATATAAAAGTGTACCAAATTTTAACATGGAGCAACACATGTTCTATGTGGAGAGTAGGAAAAGTTTTGGAGCCAAAAGAGGAAAATAAATAAATCTTTGCCGAGTGTCAAAGAAAACACTCGGCAAACTCACATCTTTACCGAGTGTCAAAGAAAATACACTCGGCAAAGAGCTTGTTTGCTGAGTGCCTAAAAAAACACTCAACAAACATGAACATAATTTTTGTACTCATTGCATTTTATCATTTGCCTTGATTCAAAAAATTGCTTGAATCGAAAAAAGTTGAGGCTAAAAAAGGAAAAAAAATTAACTCTTTGTCGAGTGTATTTTTTAGGCACTGGGTAAACAATTTTTTGACGAGTGCTTTTTTTGGCACTCGACAATAAGACCTTTGCCGAGTGTTTTTTTGACACTTGACAAAAAAGCTATTTGTCGAGTGTATTTTGTTGTCGAGTGCCCTACAAGCTCTTTACCGAGTGTATTTTATTTGCCGAGTATTTTCTTGACACTCGATGAAGAGGTTGTTCGTCTAGTGTAAAAAAAATACACTCGATAAAGGCCTAATCAATCAATAAACTCAGGGTTTCTCTAGTGGAGCGAGTCTCTTTCGCAGTGATAGGGGCGGCACTGTGTCTGCAGTAGCTAGACGGAGTTTGTCAATAATCAGCACTAACAACTATTTGTGCTGGCGTAGAGTTGCTGGGGGGCGCCACAATCAACTGCCAATACAAATGTGTTTTGACCATCGGACATGGATTATGTACTAGTGTGACATGAACAAAACAGTCAGCTCGCCAGGCGAGCCTGAGCGACTGCCCGGGCTCCCGCGCCGCACGTTAGAATTCATGTGTTTTGTGTGCAGTAGTACGTGCGTCTTCTAAAATTTTTCTTACATGTAACTAAGTGTGCGTTAGTTTGTTGGTGTATGTACGTATGATCGGTTTATGAGCATCCATGGACTACATGTTAGCACTAGTTCGCGCAGGCTCGCCCCTCGCAGCCGCCCGGCACGTACGTACAATCGTGTCAGATGCCAGCGTTACTCAGCAGGCAGAGCAGCGGCGCTCTGCATCCATCAGATGTGCAAAGCATAGCTTTTTAAATTTTATTATAAAAAAAGATTTACATCATATCAAAATATTATGGATACATAAAATTAAAAACTAATTACATTATTTTATTATATTTTACGAGACGAATATTTTGAGCCTAATTAATCAATGTTTGTATAATTTTTAACAAATATAAATGAAATGCTACGTGACCTATTTATTACAAACATCAAACTTTGGTCCAAAGTTTTGATCAAAAATTTGAATAGCTATTTGCTGCATGCCCTGTGGAGCAGCGACGACGCGTCACCTCCACCGGTCACGTCTCGTGTCTCGCTAGCAGCTCTCGCCCCCAAGCGGCGCCGGCCAGCACCACATGGCGCGGCCCCTCCCTCCCTGCTCCGGTCTCCTCCCTCTCGGTCTCCGCTCTCTCAGATCAGGAAAAAAGAAAGAAAAAAGAGCGGACGCGCAGGGCCATTCCTTGCACCTCTAGCTAGCTAGCTAGGTACCTAAGCGCGAAAGCCATTGGCCACGAGTGCCGTGGCGACACGCGCGCGATCATCGTCGTCTCATCAGCTCGTCACGCGCGGCGACGGCGACCGCGGCGGGCGCCGATCTATGTATTGGCAACTTCTACTTTTCCTTTATAGGCCTGCAGCATGCGCCGGTAAGGGCGGTCCCAGCCCTCCTGCGGGTAAGATGGTTTTTATAGTATTAATTAGGCTGTCACATAGGACTTTTTGTTTGTGTGGCACTGTATTAAATAAGATAGTGTGTGGAAAGAGAAAAAATTGGGTCTCATACAAGACCCAGTGTCGACACGAGAACCTATGCATAGGACACTACCAAAGTTTGCATTGGGAGATGATAGTGTCTTCGTGATAGAAAAAGAACAAGTATGATTGGTAGAGAGAAAAGATGATGAATTTATTAATGATCCATCCTAAGAAATCGTGGGTTGGAGAATGTAGTGTCTAATGTGATGTGTTGCTAACATGACAGTATGGACACTACTCATAGACATGATGGGTTGGGACCGCTGATGGCGTGGCTACCGTGAGGCTCTAAGCTAAGCTAGGGCTTACGGAATAATTAATTATTAATTGCATTGGGCGGGGCTTCAATTCAAGCAACGTACGCACCGGCCGCAACGGCGCTGACGCCTCACCCTTGGTTGTTCCTTGTGTTTCTAGGCAGCTACGCGAAGTATTCAGAAGAAAGCTACGCGAAGCGGTTCAGAGCCGTATGTAGAGTCACAGCGAGGAGGTGCAGTATGTACCGCCGATACAGTACAGTAAGTACAGTAGCATGCAAACCAAGTACGAGTACAGTACCTTCCTTGCCGCAACGGTAAAGTTATTTGTACCAAAAAAATAACGTTGATTTCTTTAGAACGTGCCTAGCCAATTTTTTATTAAGAAAAATAAAATTACGAGCATACAACTACAATATATAAACTCTCATAGCGCAGAGTTATAAAGCACCACCAATCAAGTGGCAAGCGACCCGACACAAACCCAAACAGCAAGAGAAAGAGAGACAAGCATGAAGAGGAACCCACTCAACCCCACAATCCTAAACTACGACCAAAACATCTAATTAACCCTGCAAACAAAAGCACCTTCGTCAAAGTTGCCTAACCAAACCCACCCATCCGCCAAACCACCACGATCAGAACAACAAATTAAGATGACGGTGGACAAGCCAAAGCGAAGACACAAATAGGTTAAGAATCTTCTTCCCATGTCGAGTGGATGATGGCCACCACAATGATGCCTAGTGCCTATTAAGACGTATATCGGGACAACTGTCCCATATGAGGGTGGGGTCATGGGCAGCGCCAGCGATCTCCCACGAGCCCAAAAGTGTATGACGTGGTGACTTGGCCGGCCGAGCTTCGAATAGAAGCCCCAAGAAGCAAGACGACGCCACTAGCGCCGCCGTCGTCTGAACAACACGGTCAAGGGCTTTCACCAACGAAGCTCGGCCAGCCAAAGGGATCGAGTGTGGTAGGGAGGTGCTCCCGAGTGACACCTCCTCAAAGGGAGGAAAGCGATGCCGTCATCGGACTGGAAGCAGGTAAAGGCTTTCGCCTCGACCCCGCACCCAACGACCAAGCAATACCATTGGCTCGCTGCCATGCCGTAGAAGCCTAAAGTCCCACACAAACAAGGGACCAGCTGCTGACAGCGGCCTCAGGCGCGCCACCGCACCCTAGGCCCCCGACATGTCACCACCGCCCCAGGACATGGACAGGATGCGCCGCCAGCGCGACGTTGACACCGGATTTTGTCTCTAAATTCAATGTAATTTGAATTATGAAATAATCGGCAGCTAGTCTGTATCGCCAGGAATCGTGATCAAGTTAGTTGGTGAAGTCACGTGGACATGTCAAAGGTCCTTCGTGTGTTGTCAACGTAGAAGTTCACCGCTCGATTTTTGCGTCAACTATGACCATTGGCGGCGGAGGAATCCATGGTGGGGGCGTGGATAGTTGGCGCTAGCCAAGGCCAGGATGCATATCGTCACCGAAAGCCGCCGCCTCGGTCGCCATGAGCCTCGAGCTTGCAGATTCGGGCCATAGGGAGGCGGATCTAGCGTCAACCGGATCAATCGTCGGTGTCAGCGGCCAACCACTAGCACCCGAGATGCGGGAGGGAGTGGGGGAGGGGGGATCGTAGCCGGGGAAGGCAGATCCAGGATCCAGGCCCATGGAGGAGGATGAAGAGCTTTGACGCCCATGGACCGCAAACAACGAAAGCAACCACAAGCGGTGGGATGAGTGCGAGTGGAGGGTGGGAGGGATGATGGAAAGAGGGGAAGGGGAGGGGTGGCTGTCATTGCTGGCCATCAGATGCATGGCAGCAACGGCTGAAGTTTCTTCCTCTCTTCTCCCACTAACTCGCCCTGTACCATCACTATCCAAAATAACGTGGTTTAGGCATGCTTGTATACTGTAGGATGGCTCGTTCGATTAAAAATAGAGAAAATTTAGCTTAAGATAAAGCTAATATGGTTTATAACTTGGAACCAAAATACTCGTGTTGGATATTTGGGCTTCGAGCCTCCGTTTGATAATAGCATTATCCAAGATTTTTTATAATGCTTTTGGTTTTTGGCAACACACGGGGGCAGATAAGAGAAGTTAAATGATGCAGGATCCTTAGATATCATGCGCCAATAATTTTAAATAGATTTTTATGCAGGTTATTTTAGGATAGGGGGCATGGCCCCTACTAGCCCCTTGGCTTTTTGTAACAAGTTTCTTGTTCTCGGCCTATTATTTATATGTTTAGAGAAAATGATAAGAAAAAAAAACCGGAGTAGATCATTGACCGAAGGACCTGCAGCACCGAAGGTGGAGATATAGCAAGCAAAGGAAGCTGGCCGAGTTGCTCACACAGTTGGCCATCGACAGTGAGGCCTTGTTCGTCAGGCAGGGATTTAATCCCCAAGAGGATTTAATCCAGGGAGGGATTGAGTGAATGCCTCTCGTGTCACTCAAACCCTGTGCCAAATCCCTCTCCTTAATCCCTCCCTGATACCTGTGTTCGGTTTTAGGTTGGAAAACATCCCCGTGGTGACAAAAAGCAACGCCACATGGAAAGATAGGCAGACAAATACTGAGTATCCAGACATCTTTTGAACAAAGAGTTGCAGTCCAGCACATAAAAGGAACTAGCCTTCGTACATAATTGATGAGTAGTAACTGGCTTGTAATTTTTAGGTGGGTTACATAAAAAAAGCATCATCGCATCTGAAACATTCTGTATTTAGCTTGTACTATTTAGGAGAAATAAATAAAAAGCTTGAACTATGAGCATCAACAGGCCATTTGACAAAACACAAACTTAATGCTTTGGTTGCTACTTGACACCAGACTTGGCAACCTGCATGGCAAAAGAAAATTGCAAGTTAGAACTTGAGTACTGAACTGCAGCACTACCACACTTTTGCGCCTAAATCTTGTTACAAGTAGCAGCTTAGCAGTAGTAGCTTCAGTAGCAGGTTGAGTTTTGTACCAGCAGGTTAGCAGTAACAGGTTAGAAGAACAAGTCAATGAGATACGAGGCATGTGCTTTATACAATCAAACGGAAAAGGATATAGAAACTGCTGGAATAGAGTTATCTGCTATTTTAGCAATTTACTCTGCTATCTACACACAACAATTTTATCAGGAAAAGCCAGCCACACACAAATCCATCTCAAAATCTGCACACAACAATTTTACCTCCTGTGATAAAAAGCTAGCTACATACAAATCCTAAACATCCCCTGATACATGTCTAGCACCATACAGACCAGGCCTAAACTAGACAGGTAACGTCACATTGATAAAAACGCAGCTACACACAAATCCTATGTTTCTACAGGCTGTTCTCAATCTGTGCACTAATAGCAGCGACAATTTCCTGTATATGAACTACAAAGCGTTGTTTCTCTGCAAGGACAGTGGCAGATTGCTAGCTTTTATCAGTCTAGTTTCGCAAGAAATGTACTAATACGATGTAAAACAGCTACAACACATTACAGCAATATGAGAATTGGTTGGCTTAGTTCGGTTGAATCCTATGCCAATTTATCATCACTGAAGTTATAGTAGAAAACAGAAGCAGGATTGGGCATGACAATTTTGAGGAGCAACTCATGAAAGAAACTCACAAGTAGATTAATTATATCTGATGGTATGCACATCTAGGAAAGCTAGACATAAATTCATATATAACAAATATGAAAACCCAGCAATTAAAATAAAAGGACATAAAATATTTTTAGGAATAGATTGATTACCAAATGGTGAGGGTAAAGGGTCCCAGGATGGTGGGGGTTCGCCTTCAAAACAGGTGGAGGGACAATCTGTACAATGCAATATAATTTGCGGAGGGGTTTGCATGAGTCATATGTTTCTCTTTTCTTTGTTAAAAAAAATAAAGCAAAAGCACACTACAGCAATAGCATCGGCATTTTGTAGTAGTTCTGAAATTAAACGTCTGCCCTTTCTTAACAGCCGAGTAGTATCAAACATTGCTCCACAAAGAAATATCACATTAAAGTTTGTGATAGATAAAATGTACTAAAGCAGATGCATGACAACCACTGAGTTGAGACCATTCATGTGATAAACCAGGCCATAACAGCTTGACAGTTTCAGCATCAACTTTCATGCTCAGTGAATAGGAAACAGAAGTACAAGACAGTACTTCCATCCAACTTACTAAAATAATGTTGGGAAAAAATTGACTACAAGCATTGGGTTTTCTATCAGGAGCACAAGTGTAGGCCAGAGAACAAGTAAACAGATGGATAAGCCATATCAGATTTCAATAAGTCCCATGCCAGCATATCAAATTAGTTAAGCCATGACAAAATATCATATGTCCCATTTTCCACGCCAAATCAAATTCTTGTATACAGGCAGCCCAACAAGATTGAAACTTTTAAACAGAGATAACGATATCACATAGCATGCTCCATATCAATTATGTTGCCTAAAAATTGAGGTGTTCAACAATTAAAGCTAGTAATTGGTGAAAGCAATAGCGTCATATGGTTAGAAATACAATGGAATAGAACTGAAAGGGGATAACAGATCCCTGCCTGTAGGGAGATACGTAGTACTAGTGAGAAGATGAATAGTACTCATGACTTCAAGTTGCAAGTTGATACACACACCATGCAGCACCAAGAAGTACCCTCCCTACGCTGCATCTATTTCCATTCACATAGACAAATTATTTTTCAGAGATATTGGTCAAGTATACTAGAGAAGCCTGAGCAATCAGCATTACCAAAATGTCTAGAGCCCAACATCAGAAAACCAGAACAATGGTGCTCAAATACATGGCACTACCAAAAGTTAGAACTAAAAATTGGCACATTGTTAAATGATTAGTAGTAACCTCATATGTGTGTGCAGCTGTGCTTCAAAAACTGGTAATCCAATGTGAATGGCAATACTACTAATTAGGTTTCACAGCAGACTGCCCAAACCAAATATCAATCAGATGCAACATTAATAGGCAAACCAAATTCTAGAAAACAGCAGAGATATTCCTAAATCAATCACCAGTATTATGAAGTTTCACGAGCATATGACAGATCAATGTACTAATGTAATCACGGTGGTATTCAGTACTCACATGACTGTAATTGCTTCACCAACACGAAGGGTCAAATCAGCCTCACGTGAGGAGCATAAGCAAGCATAGTAATATGTAACTGGACAGGTAACATTGCAAAGAAGCCATAATCAGAAACTCTGTTGTGATAAACTGGACAGGTAACATTCCTATATATTAAGAACAACTAGTTGAATTCAACAGAGGAGCTGCAAATGTGACCATGAGCAGTGTTTAGATAAAAATAGTAGGTACCAGTGCAAGACAGGCAATCAACTTATCTAAGAAAACTGAATACTACTACAAAAATATGTATGTGGACATTTTTCACTATAGTTCAAATAATAGGATACTAGATCTAATAATCATTCTGCTTTTATTTTTTCTGTGGTACAAATCAACAAATGGAAATCGGTCCACACTACTACTAGTCTTGTTCACAGGCATTGTCCATTATGGATGAGTGTAAGAAATGTGCCAATTATCAATTAGCATGCTGCCGAATTGCAGTAAGCAACCGAATGCTTGTTGTTTTACAAGATTAAAAATACAGTACCTATGCGCCCAGCAGATGGAATGATCCACAAGCATGTCCTGTCCAAGAACACCAAGGGACAAATCAGCCTCACGCGAGGAGCAAATGCAAGCATAGCAACATCCGTTTGACCCAAGAACCACATGTCCTGTCCAAGAATCCTAACCAACAACCCTAGGACATAGGAGATCCAGCACTTGCGGATTCAAGAACCCTAGGAATGGATAGGTGAGGGAAGGAGAAGAGAAACATACCGGCGAGAAGGTGGGAGGGGATGGCTCTCGCCTCTGTGTTGCACCGCCGCCGCCGCCTCCAAGTTGCACGGCCGCCGTTGGTTCCAAGATGCGTGGCCGTCCCTCGCGTGCAACCCTCGTCACCCTACTGCCAGCCAGATCCGCCGTCCACCCCTCGCGCACAGAGCCGCTCGCCGCCGCCGATTTGCCACTGTCCCTTGGGCAGCCCTCGCGTATCTCGCGCCCGTCGCATCGGGAGAGGGAGCGACGGGGGTTGGTTCCACACCTCGGAGACGAGGGAGCCATACCAGGCCGGGGTGGGGGGTTTTCGAGTGGGTTGGGCCGGGGTGAAACCCATGCCGGGTGTAACCGAAGGCAATTTTTTCATGGGCCGGGATTCAATCCATGCTGGGTCGACCCCGTGGATTGGGCTGCGTTCCCGGCCGGGAATGGGTTAAACGAACAAGGCCTCGGGGGAAGCGGAGGCGGCAACAATGGGTGTAGGATCATTCTTCAAAGACCAGGTGGTTAAAAAGTGGGATGAGAAAATAGGTGTATTTACTGTGTTATTCTTGAATACACTTCTTGAATGTAGCACTTAAGTCACGAGGAAGTTTAATCTTGTCTCTTAGCTATTCGTCTAAGTGAAAACGTTTTTTATGTAACACGATATCGGTAATAGGCACGCATAGCACGTTACAAATAGAAACAACAAATAAGGCCTCGAAGTCGGGCCATGAGCCCGGGAAAGATGACGCATGCTACATATGAACATAGATTGGTAACAAGCAGTAATTGCATCCCTTACTAATTATTTTTGTAACAACACAAACGTCCATTACCAAACATGGACACATTGTTAATGGGCATTCTTCACCCATTATCTATCAATAAGGCTCTCCACACTCATATTCCTCTATTTGCTTTCTGTAAAAAGAATATTCTATCCTGGTCATCGTGATTCTTTCCTCTACCCCAATTTCCCCAGCACCCATCTCTCCTTTATACTCTTCCTCTATCCCAACTACCATATATTTTATTCTACTGTCTCCAACTACCATCTCATTTTAACAAACACATTCATCATAAGACAATCATTTGAAATGATGATTCTTAAATCATGGAATCTAAAATAATTAGTAATACAACTTTTAAATAAGTAATAATTCTTAGTAATACTATTTAATTAAAGGAAAAAATTAACAAGTTGACGCAGGGAGTGGAGGTGTGTTGCTCGTGACTTACTTTTGCAAAGGTGAATATTCTTGACATGCACCACCGTTTGCAAAAGCAATTCCCATGACTCTTTTGCACGGCTTGCTCACTGGTCGCATGCACTTTGCTGGCCACGCTCACATGCATATAGCTTCCTTGTTGCTCATTGCTCACGCACATAGCTTCCTCATTCCTCATCACTGCACATTGCTCACATAGAAAACTAGTTCACGCGCTCTCTCACCCTTGCTCATTGCCCAGTAGATCAAGTGGCCAAGCACCATCCTCTTCCTCACTTCTAAAGAGATATCAACGTCATGGATGACTACCCAAGCTCGTTGCGAAGATATTGGATGATGGAGGATGAAAACGACGACGACACTCATTTCTTGCTTGATGATGATGAAGCGGAGCTCGCGACATACAACCACCCGGTGCAGGCAAAGAGCTCTCGCCCGCGTCGTCGATCTGATGCTCCACCAAAGGTTATTCAGCCAAGGGACCTTCCTTCTGGCCACAAGCAAATCAAAGCCGACTACTTTGTTCCAAATCTTGTTTACAATGATAAGCAGTTTCGTAGAAGGTAAATTTTGGCATATTTCGAATATCGGTCAGTATATGTCTGTAGTACCTCATATCAGATGTGTTCTTCTAGGTTTCGGATGCGTCGACATTTATTTAAGTCCATTAAAGAGGCTGTTAAGAATCATGATAATTACTTCAAAAAGAAGTGTGATGCCACTGGCAAGGAAGGACTATCGGCTCTTCAGAAGTGCGCCGCATCTATACGCATTCTCGCTTACGGTGTCCCAACCGATGTCGATGATGAGTATGTGCGAATTGGTGAGTCAACTACTCAAAAAGCTTTGCAGCATTTATGTTGGGATGTTATTCATGTTTTTGGCCAAAATTATTTACGGGCACCCAACGCTACTGATGTAGCTAGGCTTCTTCAAGAGGGTGTGAATTGTGGGTTCCCGAGGATGCTAGGCAGCATTGACTGCATGCACTTGGAGTGGAGGAACTGCCCCACGGCATGGACGGGTCAATTCACGGGGAGGGGGAAGCATCTGTCTATGATCTTGGAGGCGGTTGCATCGCGGATCTTTGGATATGGCATGCCTACTTTGGCATGCGTGGAAGTAACAACGACATTAACGTTCTTCATAGATCCCCTGTATTCTTGAACTACATCAGGTGTTGTTCAGCACCTGTGAAGTTTGTAGTCAATGGAAGGACCTATAACATGGGGTACTACCTTGCCGATGGGATTTACCCTGAGTGGGCAGGCTTTGTTAAGACTATTCGTTGTCCCATGGAGCAGAAGATAAAATACTTTGCTACTCGACAAGAAAGTGCACGCAAGGATATAGAGTGCGCATTTGGTGTCCTCCAAACACGGTTTACGGTGATCCGAGGACCCGCATATGGTTGAGACCATAGACAAATTAATGGAATAATGATGACTTGCATTATTTTGCATAACATGATAGTGGAGGATGAAGGAGACCATGCATGTAATTGTGATTTCGATCGCATTGGTGATCTAGTTGTTCCATATGCAAACAATCCACACAGGGAGGCGTTTGTTGCAGCACACCATATGCTTCATGACCAAAACAAGGACTTTCAACTACAATGTGATCTCATCGAGCACCAGTGGATGAGGCAGGGATCTCTTCACTATCTCTCATGTAATAATTATTAAGATTTGTAATATTATGTGGTCATGTAATAATTATTAAGACTTGTCATGCAAATTGTTAGCTCTTTCTTGCACTTTCCAGGCCACCAGCAGCATGTACCAACAATATTTTTCACATGCAAGTGACACAAAGTATCTCAGGAAATATACTTTCACATGTACCAACAATATTCTTCACATGCACCCACAATATTCTTCACATGCAACCTGACAACATCAAGCAATTACACTCAAATAATAGTTTCCAGTACACACAAATACTACTAGTACAAGCTTATAGTACAATCACAATCAACAAATAATATTTCCCACTAGGCCCCTACACAAGCTCACAATACAATCACACTAAACAAATAGCAGAATTTCACTCAACTAAGGTTAAAGAATTACATGGTTGCAGTTGGCGGTCGTTACGACACGTTTTCGACCATCAATACTCGGGAATAAAAGAGGATATATATGACATTCCATGTACTTAGTTTTACTTATAATAAAGTTCCACGAGTTTTGGTGAGTTTCACTTGTGCAAGTACAACAACGAGAAATACGTGCTATAGGGGTCGGAAATGACCGATTCGGCCGAACGACACGATTCGGCCGGTTACCCCCCTTAGCCGTACACGACATAAAGCACAACCGGGAGTCATCCACGTCAATTATGACCAAGCGATGATGATGCACGACACGTGGGCGACTGACACGTCACTCCTGGGCTGAACCAACACGAAATCCATCACATACAAGCAACCCAGGAGGGCCCAGGACTTGAGGCGGTGCTGGGGAGGCCGACCACGGGCCAGGCCCAGTTCGGCCGAATCCAGGCCTTCGGCCGAACCGCCTCCACACCAGGAACCGCCTCCAGGGAGCACATCCAGGCCATAGGAGCGAAGGCCGGTGGATCCAAGGGTTCGGCCGAACCGACTTGGTTCGGCCGAATCCCTCAATTCGCCCGAATAAGCCGGGGAGCCTCTATGGCTCCCTTGGCGGTTACTCCATCCAAACCGCCATCAAGCCACTATAAATAGAGTGTCCAAGTGCCCGGTTCAACACACACCAAGCCAAGGAGCTCTCATTTCCACTTCTCTCTAGTAGAGTTAGGATAGTTTAGTTGGGAGTTATAGTTGAGTCGAGCTGTGCCTCGGAGGTTCCGGAGTCATCTTCAGAAGCTTAGGTATAAGCTCTTGTATCTTTTCCTTTCCTTTTGTAGACTTTGAGTTATCAATATAGTTATCTTTATCACTTTGCCTTTGTCATTTATAGCTTGCTTCTACTTTATTCTAGTTGCATCTATATCATGTTTAGACTATAGTTGCTTCTAGTTCTTGTTTAAGTCTTTGTCTTAGCTGGTTCTTCGATCTTGCTTGATACTTGAGGTAAATTGTCACTAAGAGTATTGACAAGGTTGCTTGCTCTTGCTAGTGGAGTAAGTAGTTGTTGACTAGTGCAGGAGTGGTTCCTAGGCTAGCCAGTAACCTTAGTTTGCCCCTGAGTCTGCGGAGGTGGTAGTCGTTAGGTGGTGACAGCCCTATACGGCCTTTGTATCCCATCACGTTTGTCTCGGCTTGTAGGATCCCCCAGCGCAAGGTAGATGCCACCCCTTCTCATCCCTTTCTATGTGGCGTAGGCTCTGTTGCCCCCGAAGTTAAGACATAGGTTTGACCTTGACCTCTGAGTGCTGGCTCTACAGCCTCTGTATCTCTAACCCCGAGTGACATAGACAGATAAAGTACCTAGGAATCCTCTATCTCTTCTCGTTGTCCTCCCAGCTATCTATTCCTTCTCTTTCCTATCTGAGCCTCCCTTGAGCTGTGTGTCATGGTATATCCACTCCTATCCAATACTATTATCCCCCGTCTTGCTAATTGTGTACCCCTCTCTGATAGTCTCGAATATTTGTTTGCTAGTAATCTTGCCATAAGATTCCCTGCGGAAATATAAATTACGATACCTCGGAATACTCCCTGGTGAAGTGCTACAACGGTAATTCTGTGTGCTTGCAGAATATTTATATATTTTACTGAGCCATAAGAAAAACCACTGAAACACTCCTTACCCCAGTACCGGGATTCACAATCCTGATATTGGATCGTAAGAAATGCCAATAGTTGCCTCAACAAATAACAGAATTTCACTCAACTAAGGATACAAAAATACATGGTTGCATCGAGCTCATGTTTCTTCATGCGCCTAGCTGCAATCTTTTCCAGAATGTCGTCCTGAAGAGCTTGATAGTGCACTCGTTGAGCTAGTGTGCAAGTATCAAGATCAATCCCAAGGATCCTTTCATCCTCTAGCTTCTCCTTCTCTTCATTCTCCATATCATGCTTCTCACGCATGATCCGAACCTTCTCTTGCTCAACAACTAACAATTTATGATTGGGGCTTTACATTTCCTTGTAGCGTTGTTGTTCTATACATGCAAGTTGTTGGAAACGTTCATTTTAACGAACAGATTCTTCTTGGATCATAGTCATCTTTTGCAAGGATAGATCTTGCATCCTTGAAGCATAATCCGAATATGAAGCTGAACCCGCATCAGAATTTGCTTTGTTCTTGAGTGCTTTAGCTCTATCCCTACCCATAGGCCTCTTCTCAGCTAAGGCATTTGGATCAGAGTTGTCATCTCCAAGGTTGATGGTGTCCTCTCCAAAACCATTACCTCCGGCTGACCGTGCAAATGCTCTGGACTTTGGATCCTGCCATTTGGGCTCATCCTTCATGAGCTCCCAACAATTCAGCAACTGGAAGTTGTGTTTCAGGATACCAGCAAAGTTAGCTGCTACATGAGTGATCTGCAGCATCAAATAATTCTTGTTAAATTTACAACAAAAAGCATAAATATGTAACTACATGAAATAGCTCAACCAACCACAAACCTTATCGGCATCCGACATCCCGCTAGGATTCTCTCAAATGACATTAGCATAGATGGATGCAAACTTCCCCACTTTAGCCTTGATAGTGTCCCAATGGCTCTGTAGAGATCTCAAAGTCCTTTCTGGGTATGATCCCCTCCTCTCGTTGTATCGATGCAAAATATTTAACCAGTAGCCTTCTTTTTTTGTGCATTACCTTTAATTGGGTCGTTGCTTATTTTAAGCCATGACATGACCAGGTTTTGATCTTCTTCTAGGTTGAAATTGCTTAACTTGGTCCTGGTGACCACCTTTGTCCTGTTTTCTTTTCCTTTAGGCGCCGAAGAGACGGGAATTTCCTCCACATCTTTGTCATCTTTTTGCATAGATGCAGTTGCGTTTTAAGCCAGATCAAACACTTGTGGACCATTTTGACTTGTATGCGTCATTGAGACATTGGGTGGAATTTGCAGGTATCATTGGGGGAACCAGGATGGAGGACCTTGCTACCCATACATGTATGGGTTCCATGCTGGATGGTAGGGAGGAATGTTGCCACAGGAAAACCTCCACGTGATCCATCATTGGACTGGTTAGGTTCCATCCTGAAATCAGAGGGAAAAAACATATATTAGTGAGCACTCGGCAATTAAATACAAACCAGCATCAAAAAGGCTGGTTTGTACTGCCAGCAATCTACTGAACAACAAAATCATATGATGCTTGCTAAAATTTATATCTGTGGAATGTACTGCCAGCAATCTACCAGTGTCCAGTGTGCCTTACAATATAATGTATTTTCAGAATATACTGTATTTCCAAAATACCACTAGGGAGAACTAAAAAACACAATTGAATTTCAAATATCAGAGGTTCGCTAGGCTGGTTGGTACACAAGAAGTTCATGTCACTTCAGTAATATAAATATGTGTCTATTACTAAATCCAACTTACAACAACTATAAGTTTGCAATTGTGTGCAGTTCTATGTACTTGTGAAAAGCTCTAAATACACATGTTCCTATCAAGATACTTTCTTACACATCAATGTCAGTGATATAATTGCTTATAAAGGAAAGAAATAGACTATGTTGAACTCAATGTTGAACTCTGTTGAGAAATCTCAACAACACATATTTGAAAAGTAGAGTCTTACTTTCTTTCTTCAAAGTTTAAATGAAGAAGAAAAAGCTGAACAAATAAATCTCAAAACAGGATGAAGGTGATATTTGTGAATAAGACATATGCTTATGATAGAATCATTTCATACAACTCAGTACTCATTTAAAGTGAGAAATACATGTACATGGCATTTAAGACAAACCAGCAAGTAGACAACATATTTCTTTAAACATATCAACTAAAGTCACTGTACTGAAGGCGGTAATGCAGACATTTGAAATTCAAGGTTTGGCATTGGGTATCTGGCAACACATTTTTGGCACTTCAAACACCATCTTACAGGAATCCAGAAAGAACACGATTCGTGTACGGAACTAGCACATGAACGACATCATTCTATTCGAATGCACGAGCGTGACAACAAAACACAGCGCAAGAAATTAAACTGTCTAATCACTCATCAGCAACTCAATTTCTAATCAGGGAGCAAATTCACCACAGAAATTCCAATAAGCTCGAACGAGGAACTGATTGAACGGAAATGGCTGCTCAAGCTAATTTATTGCTCTACCTTGTAATTTTGGGGTTTTGCCAGCAGAAGTTTATGAACTGCAGCAAAGTGATGGAGATACCTGAGTTGGGCAGGACGCCGGCTGGAGCGTGCGGTGGAGCTCACCTCGGATGTGGCCGCCTCCGGTGAAGCTCGCCGCTGCCGCTTCCGCCCACGGCTGCGCACGGCTGCCTTCTCCAGGATGGAGTCGCGGCGCCGGCGGCTTCCAGCTTCGTGGCGGTGGAGTGGAAGACCAAGGGTGCTGCCCCGATCTGGCGGACGGACGTGAACGACGGAAACCGGGGTGGTTGGAGCCTGGCGGCGCTGGGAGGCTGGACGCGACGCGAGGATGCTCGAGATGGCGGCTGTGGGCCTGAGTTGCCTTCCCCGCATGGATCGAAAAGGGGAGGCGCCGACAACGAAGCAAATCGGGAACGGCAGAGCGGCACCTCCCCGACACGGGTCCACTCTTCCCTAGACCGGATCCGGCGCAGACGGCAGTGGATTCGGCGCAGACGGCGGCGGATTCGGCTCCTCATGTGGCCACCGTGCCTCCTCGCGCTCTTCCTAGGACGATGGCGGCGTGGACCGAAAGTATGGCAGCGGTGGCGTGGACCAGGAGGATGGCGGCGACGGCGCGGCACGGCCAAGGACGGAGGCGCGGGCAGTGGAAGGCACGGCCAAGGGTGGCGGTGCGGGCGGCGGCCTCGTGGATGACGCTGGAGGAGGCCTTGGGTGGTACGGTACTGCACTGAATATGGAGGAATGAAGATGTTACTGAACAATAGCGTGACGTTTACAGGGCACCGGTGCAGCAAGTTTCTCCCCCATATCTTACTGCAGGAAGGGGTACCGCTCCCCAGTGCGGCAGCCTAATGGACTTTGAATGTCCGTTACCTGCCACGACATATGTTACTGTTGGCGGTCGTTACGACACATTTTCGACCACCAATACTCGGGAATAAAAGAGGATATATGTGACATTCCATGTACTTAGGTTTATTTCTAATAATGTTCCACGAGTTTTGGTGAGTGTCACTTGTGCAGGTACAACTACGACAAATATGTGCTATGGGGGTCGGAATTGACCAATTCGGCCGAACGACACGATTCGGCCGGTTACACCCCTTAGCCGTAAATACCACCGGGAGCCGTCCACGTCAACAATGACCAAGCAAGAACAACGCATGACACGTGGACGACCGCCAACTCATCCCGGACCTATGCCACGTCATCCGGGGCCCACACAACACGAACCCCATCAAGAGAAGGCAGCCCAGGACATCCAGGACGCAGAGGTGGTGCACGGGAGCAGGCCTGGGCCCTGAGGCCTATTCGGCCGAACCACCCCTAGCCAGCAACCGCCTCCAGGGGGTGAATCCTGGCCCCTGGTGGCCATGTCGGCGCATCCAAGGGTTCGGCCGAACCGCCCTTCTTCGCCCGAAGTCCCAGGGGGTACCCCTGGTCCCTTGACGGTTACTCCACCTCAAACCTCCATGGACACCTATATAAATAGTGGCACACCTCTTGTATAACACACACCAAGCCAAGGAGCTCTCATCTCCACTTCTCTCTAGTTAGGATAGTTTAGTTGGGAGTTAGAGTCGAGTCAAGCTTTGCCTCGGAGGTTCCGGAGTCGTCTTCAGAAGCTCTAGTATAAGCTCTTGTATCTTTTCCTTTTCCTTTTGTAAGACTTGAGTTATCAATATAATTATCTTTATCATCTTGCCTTTGTCATTTATAGCTTGCTTCTACTTTATTCTAGTTGCATCTATATCATGTTTAGACTATAGTCAGTTCTAGTTCTAGTGCTTCTAGTTCTTGTTTAAGTCTTTGTCTTAGCTGGTTCTTCGACTTAGCTCAATATTTGCCGGTGAACTGTCACCGGGGGTATTGACGGGTTGCTTGCTTTTGCTAGTGAAGTAAGTAGTCGTTGGTTAGTGTGGGTGTGGTACCCAGACTAGTCAGTGGCCTTGGTTTGCCCCCGATTCAACGAACGTGTGGTAGCCGTTAGGTGGTGACATGCCTATACGGTCTTTGTAATCCACCTTGTTAGTCTCGGCCTGTAGGATCCCCCAGTGTGGAGCTGGTGGCACCCCTTCTCATCCCTTTCTGCGTGTCACTGGTGTCCATTGTCCCGATGCTAAGACATTAGAGTTAACCCAGACCTTCCAGTGCTAGCTCTTTAGTCGTTGTATCTCTAAGCCCGAGTGACATAGACAGATAAAGTCCATAGGAATCCTCTATCTCTTCTTGTTGTCCTCCCAGCTATCTATACCTTCTCTCTCCTACCTGAGTCTCCCTTGAGCTGTGTGTCACGGTATATCCACTCCTATCCAATACCGTTATCCCCTGTCTTGTTTAGTTGTGTACCGTTCTCTGATAGTCTTGAATACCTGTTTACTAGTACTCTTGCCAAAGCTTCCCTGCGGAAATATAAATTACGATACCTCGAGATACTCCTAGGTGAAGTGCTACAGCGGTGATTCTGTGCATTTGAAGAATATTTATATATTTTACTAAGCCATAAGGAAAACCATTGAAACACTCCGTACCCCAGTACCGGGATTCTCAATCCTGATATTGGATCGTAAGAAGTGCCAACAGTTACCTTTATTCAGCTTAATTAATTTAGCTTGGGAGCTTCCATCCACAGACTCAGTTGTGTTGTTCGCTCACTGTAGCAGATGGCAAGTGGTGATTAGGGGGTGATTTGCGGATGATTTTCCCCCATTTATTTTAACTTGCATTTGGATCCTCCTTTGACTCTTCAAGGTATATATCTTCACTCCATTCTAAAGTTTGTTATCCTTCTACTCCCTCCTCATCCCTTCTACCTCCTTCTCTTGCCCTTGTATGAGATAAATGACTCTTGCATATTTCTCTAAAGTCATCGTAGAAGTAGCTTCTTGAATGTTAGATTTTTGTTATCGGGTTGCTCGATCCACTCAAAAATGTCATAGATCTAGTTGAGTTTTATAATTTTCTTGTAATAGTCTTAGTCATTGATTTTTTAAATAATTATTAATTTATTTGTCGATATCAAATGATAGGATTTGGATGTACATTGAGCCTCGTTGTTGCTTCGCCTTCTTGACTGGATTGAAGCATTTTATTGATACCATGAGGCGGTATGAAAGCTCAAGGGAAACAAACAATGTATTGGCCATGCTTCAATTACAAGAATCAAAAGAAGTTTGTACAATTAGGAAATATGTTCGCACATTTGATCATGTGTGGATTCAAGAAAAAGTATACCATTTGGATCCACATTGGAGAGAAAGCGCTTAATGAAGGTGAAGGGGTGGCCTTCACGGAGGTGAACAAGGGGAGGGTGAGTTAGAAGAAGAAGTCCCGGGTCTTGGTACGCAACTCGATCTTAGCGATCAAACCATATTAGAGTTAAATAATGATGATTTCCATGGGTGAGATAATGTGGATACGATGGCGGGGATTGGGATCGACAAGGCATGTACACGCCTCTTGAGGAAAGACCCTAAGCATTTTGTTGCAGATTCCAAGAAGGCTCTATATCGAAATTGCAAGAAGTACTCATGCCTATCTGGGGATCTTACACTTCAGAAACTAAAGGCAACACATGGAGGACTGATAAAAGTTTCAAGGGATTGTTGGATCTGTTAAGGGAAGGGTTAGTTGGATTCATGCCATTATAATTTTTATATTTTGGAAATATGCCATCGGTGTGTCACTGACAGATGGGGGGCCACCTCAGTCACTAACAGTAGTATTTTTCAAAAATTTGAAAATTGTAATGGCACGTTTGAAATTTTCCCTAAGGGAAATGCTACCGGAGGGGAACGAGGTGACAGAGTTTGTCTATGAGGCGAAGAAGATTATTTGTCCTTTGGAGTTGGAAGTTGAAAAACTACAAAATTACATACCAACAAGGAGAGTTGTGTCTTGCTCTGTGGAGAGTATGAAGAATACAAAAACTGTCTTGAATCTGGGTTCTGTCATTTCAAGCGAAGAAAAGATGGTGGCAATGGCAGGGATCATGGCAATCACGGGGATGGGGATATCACCAAAAAAGGATACTAGATCAAGGATCAACACCTAAATGTAGTTGTGTCGTATGTCATTGAGCACATGCAGAATCTTTATCAATAGAATCCTGGCCGGACTAACTCATGGGCTGCGAAGAAACATATAGAAAGCTTCAACATTTGGTTTAGAGACCAGATCCAGAATGCTCATGTGTCCAATGTTAACTTGATTTAAAAACTAGCATTGAACCATTGTTCACTTTTCTGACATACAAAGCATATGATATCAGGATACACATTCCCCGGTAATGGCGCCAGAAAGCTTGTTGGCACTCCTTACGGCCTACAGATAAATCTGCAAGCGGACAGGTATCGATGTAGCTTTCATTCGGGAGTATTCTAGAGTATCGATTTCCACGAGGAATGAGATGTGAACTAATTCTAAACTAAGTTTCCCAAGGATGGTATGATGGAGTGGATGACAACAAAGAGAAGGAGAGAAAAAGCGATAGGAGAGTAGAGAGGGCATGAGCCTGATAATTGTGCTCTCTTGACTAACTGAGCGAATCAGGTGATACATATAAGTGCTTGCATCGGGACAAGGCGCCTACGGTTCATAGAAAGGGATGAGAAGGAGAACCGCCAACTTCCTCAACGGGTCCTACAGGCCGAGACGAACGTGGTGGATTACGAAGGCCGTATAGGACTATCACTACCTAACGGCTATCACACGTACGTTGAATCGGGGGCAAACCAAGTTAACCTCAAGTCTAGGCATCGCGCCTACACTAGTCAGCTAATACTTATCTCCTATAGACAGATAACCACCAAAGCAAAGCAACCAGTATACAATTATACCAATTAACTAAGCAATGAATGAGGAACATGCAAGCATATAAAAGTAAGAACTGATGCTCAATTAATCAGAGAGATACAAGAGTTACTAGACACGACCTGGATGTCACTCAAAGTGGAGCAGCATCCGTAGAGGTATAGATGGAAGAAGTGCCAACACTCCGGTTCCTCTCCGCACACTCATGTTTCCTCTCTCCCTATTTTCTAAGTGTAACAGTGGCAACACTTCACTAGGGACCTTATCTTCTCTTGTGTGTCTTTGGAGGTGAAAGGAGGCCTCTATTTATAGTGGGCAAGGTTGGTGGGAGGCAGAGTAACGGTCACAACACCATAGGGCGGTGCTAGCCAGTTTGGCCGAATCGGGTGGGTTCGGGTGAACTGGCATGGTTCGACCGAACCGCCTCAATTCGGTTGAACCACCCGATCCACCGCCTTTGCATCCAATGCTCAAGATTTGACCCCTAAGTCGGTTTGCAAGTAGGTGCTAGTTCGGGCGAACTGGGCTCTGGCCCTTTCCGCCTTCTCGTCCACCGTCTTCGTGTTGGAGATGATTGTGATGGTCCATCCAAGCTCGGGGTTCTGATGAATTTCATATCTTTGTGTCGTGGCATGCTCCAGGTATAAGGATGGAGTTCGGTTGAATCTCAGGATTCAACAAACCCATCAATCTGAGTGGTTTTTGCCTCAACTTTAGTCATTCACCTTCTGGAATCAAATAAACACTAAAACTTGTGGAAATAGTTAGTAATAAACCCTATAGATATGGTGTATTGTCCCATTATATTCGTTTTATACTCAGTTGGAGGTTAGAAATCAGGCTGTAACGACCACCAATAGTTGATCCAGCTTCCTCCGAGATGGACGGTTGAGTGGGACATGTCCTCAACGGGCGAGGACCATGGTGAGTGATGTCATAGAAGGCTTTACCATGATGTCATGTATTGTCGTTAGAGTTATCATTTTTATTTTTGTTGCTCAAATTTGAACTCTGAACTACTTTACTTTATGAACTTGATTTGTAATAATTATTGTGTAAGTGTCGGATCATGTTTAAGGCGATGTTAATACACTTTTATTGGGTAAATAAGGACGTTCTGCTACATGTTGGTTGTCGTTACGGCACGATTTTGACCACCAATTCTCGGGAATAAATGAGGTTATATGTATCATACCATACACTTAGGTTTATATTCTAATAAAGTTCCACGAGTTTGGGTGAATATCCAATGTGCATGTACATTATTGACAAATATGTGCTAAAGGGGGTAGAATTGGCCAATTCAGTTGAACCACTTGGTTCGGTCGGGTTACCCCCCTTAACCATACACATTCCATGAAGCGAAGCACAGTCAGGAGGTCTCATGCACAAGGTCCACGTCAGCGGTTACCAAGTGATGACAATGCAAGCCACGTGGATCGATGACATCACCAATCTGGGCAAACAAACACAACCCCGGCCAAGTGGAAGCGATCCAGGACGTCCATGTGCAGAGGTAGTGCATCGAAGGGCTGCTGGGCTCCAGGACCAGTTCGGGCGAATGAATCCGCTCAGCCAAACTAGCCCACATGCACGAACCGCCTTAGAACCGCCTCAGCACCGACCCAGGGGGCAAATCCAGGTCGTAGGCACCAAGGCGGTGCCACGTGCCAGTTCAACCGAACTGCCAGGTTCTGGCGAACCAGCTTGTTCGGCCGAACAAGCCGGGCACCGCCTCTCAGTGCCTTGACTGGTGCTCTACCTCCACCGCCTCTTGTCAGCTATAAATAGAGGTGCCCATGCCCAGCTTCAACACACACCAAGCCAAGGAGCTCCATTTGTCACTCTCTTTAGTAGAGTTAGGATAGTTTAGTTCGGAAGTTAGGGTCGAGTCGAGCTTTTCCTCGGAGTTTCCAGAGTCATCTTGAGAAGCTCTGGTATAAACTCTTGTATCTTTTACTTTTCCATTTGCAAGACTTTGAGTTATCAATATATCATCTTTATCATTATATCCGAGTCATTTATCTCTTGCTTCTACTTTGCTCTAGTTGCAAGTATTTCATGTTTAGATTATAGTTGGTTGTGGCTCTAGTTCTTCTAGTTCTTGTTTAAGTTTCTTAGTTGGTACTTTGATTCTGCTCAACACTTGTGGTGAATTATCACTGGGGTATTGGCAAGGTTGCTTGCTCTTGCTAGTGGAGTAAGTAGTTATTGACTAGTGTAGGTGTGGTACCTAGACTAGATAGTAACCTTGGTTTTCACCTGATTCAACGGACGTGTGGTAGTCGTTAGGTGGTGACAGCCCTATACGGCCTACGTAGTCCACCACGTTAGTCTCAACACTGTAGGATCCTTTTGCAGTTATTGGCATCACCCCTTCTCATCCCTTTCTACGTGATTGTTAGTTATGTGTCCTGATGCTAAGGCAATAGAGTTAAGCTTGACCTTTAAGTGTTGTTCTTCAGCTGTTGTATCTCTTTACCCGAGTGACCCGAATAGATAAAGTACCTCGGAATCCTTTTCTCGTCTCATTGTCCTCCCGACTAGCTAGTCCCTCTCTTTCTTATCTGAGTTATCCTTGAGTTGTGTGTCATGGTCTTTCACTTTTATCATTACTGTTATCCCCTGTCTTGATGGTAGTATATTCCTCTGTGATATCCTTGAATACATGTTTACTAGTACTCTTGCCATAAGCTTCCCTATGGAAAATATAAATTACGATACCTCGAATTACTCCCTGTGAAATGCTACATCGATAATTCTGTGCACTTGCAGAATATTTATTTATTTTACTAAGCCATATGAAAAACCAACAAAACACCTCTTGCACCATTGCCGCGATTAACAATCCTGATAGTGGACCGTAAGAAGTGCCAACACAACACATACCCTTGATGTTAGCTTGCTAAGGTGCTTCGCATTTAAGTCAGTTCATACCAGAGATTCAATGATTATTAACACCAAGTATAGCAAAGTACTAAGATTTTTTTTGTAGAAAAATAGTTGAAGATACAAACAAGATGCATGAGGATGTAGGTTTCATGGACCCATAGAATTTTTCGAAAGCGGTGATCGATAGCCAACAAAATAAGGGTAGAGATCGATTGGTTATGGTCATAATTGACTCTGTGTGTAGTGCAAAGGAAGGCTCGCGCAATGCTAGAGGTTGTGGGTTCGAATCTTGTTAGCCGCGTGATGGCAAATGCCCAACTTGGTGGGTGAGTACCTGGGAGCCTCCTCAGTACAACAGAGCCTCCCAAGTACAAAAACAAATTGTGAAGGGCCTCTAGTCTAGTGGTTAGAGTACCTGAGTAGCACCCAGCAGACCCAGGTTCGACTCCTTGTGGGAGCAAATTAACTGGTTTGGAATAAACAATATAAAAAAATAGGTAGGGGCTTCCCCTGCTGACTTCGGTCAAAAGTACAAAAACAAATTGCATATTTTTTGCGCTGCTTTTATATTTTTCTCATAATTTTGAAAACTGATTTGATTTATAGGTGCAGCCATTTGTAGGTGTGGACCGTACCTGCCCCTGCAAATGGAATTTGCGAGTGCGGGCGAGGCAGTTGTCTGTCCCTACAAATGCCATTTGCGGGAGCGGCTCAGCGCCTGTGTCCACTCCTACAAATACCATTTAAATTGCTCCTACAAACCATTTCTGTAGTAGTGTTTACTACGTTGTGTAAATGCTAATATATTCATTTCAACCGTGGTATAATGTAGGATTTTAGATCTCCCCGAGGCTCAATCATGAAACAAACACTATGTGATATCCGGGATCATGAAGGAAATCATGCACCCAGACAGTTATCTGCATGTGTAATGGTCCCGTTAGAGATGTGGATGCATTTTAAACTTCTCAAGACATGTACATTTTTTATTTGTTAGGATTTATTGTAAATAGTGATATTTTGAATCTTGTGTTGCATGAATGCGATAGATGTGACTTGTTAAAAATAATGATTGTGTTGGATATGACATAGATATGCTTGTTGAAATACATATATTGTTGTTTTTGTGGTTTTGTGAAATATTTATGCAGGCTCTTGTAGTGGATATAGCTCAAAGATTAGATGGATAATAAACACACCTTCACAACAATATAGATGCTCAGATCTCAGAAGCACCCGCAATACAAAACTATCCAAATTCATACTGCAATTCCTAGTAGGATAACGAATTTATCCACAGATTCTAGCGGATGCAGTGTTGATAGCCAATTCAAAGCAAATCAAACATGAATGGAATTTGAATATGGAATTGGGAGAGAGAGTCTCGATCGGGGGAATATATTCTCACTGCTCGCCGAGGAATAAGAGGAAGTCGCCTCCTGCTTCTGCACCTAACCTTGCCCCTCCACCATCCACACACGCGAGCGACGTCCCTTGGACACACACACGCAGCTGCGCCCGTCGTCTCTGGTCCCCTCGCTGCCGCCCAGCAGCTACCCAAGGAGCAGCGGCAGCGCGACAGCCATTAGAGGGGGGAGTCGCGGCCTCCCCGGCTGGTGGAGCGGCGGCGAGGGGGGACCCGGCTCCCCCAACTTGCGACGTGGCGGCGGCGAGGAGCTGCGCGAGAAGAGGGGAGAGGCGCGATGCGAGGGGGAAGGCGCACGGTGAGGGAGGAGCCGCCGCAAGGGATCCGCGCCGTGAGGAGGAGGAGGTCGTGGAGGAGGGCGGACTTGCAGGCGGCGGAGAGAGGGGAATGGACATAAGAACTAGGGTTTCTAGTTATTTTATATCATGGCGGTGCAATCACAGTCATTAGATCGGAGATGAATGACCAGAATTTATTGGGCAATTTGGGCTGAAACGGGCCTTGATCTATTCCTTTTGCTTAACATTTTTCTTTTTCCTTTTTCATTTTGTTGCACCATTGTAATGTAACACATAAAAATAATTATCTTATGTACACCAACTCAATTTTTATATGTAATAGACTATATATATGTTGTCTTGTAGAAGTTTAAAGTTTTTAAAAGTGATTACTATTTTGTGTAGTTTAAATGAATTTCTACGTGCTTATCAAAAGTAATTCCAAATTGAACTACTCATATGTCAAATAAAATTTTAAAATATATAAAAATATATTTCGTCTTATATGTTGTATTATAGCACATATTCTAGAGATAGATGAAGAATTTAATTGTTTGCTAGGGATAATTCAACTTTCTACCTCCAAATTACCATAGAATAATTATAACAAATCTCAATTTGGTTGAACTAATCTACAACTTGACATGACAACATATCTTGGGTTAATAAGCTTGTTATAAAAAATTTGGAAGGTTTTGATAATGTAATATTATGCATTGTTCACAAATGAGTGCATCTTTTACATAGTTTCTTATAACTCAACTCAGACTTTGAGATTTGAACACCTTGTAACATTTCCGAACTCGAATGCACCTAAAATTCGGACACAACCTTATGTTGACCATAACATTGAAAATATAAAGTTACATTAGCAATTGTTATACAAAAGAATATTTTTTATTCTCTACTTAAGTGGAAGAAAACAAGTCATATGAAAAAGATCCGAAAAATAGCAATTATCATACAAACAAATGATATTAAATGAAAGATAGTGATTTTAGAAAAATTTAGAAAGAAAAATGATCAAATTTTGATTACGTATGACGAAAAAATACCAGATACAAATTTTGATTCCAGATTAAAAAGAAAAATGGCAGTTGTTCTTGTGTTCTTCATGGCAAATAGAGATATGATAAATTATATGCACAAGCATGTTACCAGCATTGAAGTGGTGCAATGGTTTGGTGTGCTTGGTTGCTTTCTGAGACAGCAAGGTCACGGTTTCAATTCCCCTTGGTTGCACCAATTTTTGCTGTAGTTTTCAATAAAACAGTAGAACGACATTATAAAACATCCCAATGCCAAACTTGTTCACAAATGTTATTGTAGTCCAGTGGTAGGGCGCTAACTTCCCGTCCACTGGTTCGCAGGGTTGGAGCCCTGCGTCTGCCCTTTTTTTTGCTGTATTTTCCAATAAAACAGTTGGAAACAATTATACAATAATTAACGCCAATTTCCTTCACAAATGGTAAGGCGCAAGCTACACGTCCACTGGGTTGTCGGTTCGACTCTCGCTTGCGCACCTTTTTTCCTTTTTTTTGCATTTCAGACTAAGACTGGCCGGAATGGGGAGTTTTTGGCCCAAGAGCAGCATCTGGTTTGCAACGCAGGGCTCAGCCCAAAAAGAAAAAAATGCTAGACCAGTTACCTTGATTAGAACTAAATAACTATGCTTGGAAGGAATGAGGTGCTGGCCTGGTGGTAGATGAGCTCAATTTTAAGTGGCAGGTTAAGTGTTCAAATTATTTTTCGGTTTTGTTGGTCGATTGACAACATATATTTTTTTGGTTTTGATTGTGGACCGACAATGTAAATCCGAGAAAAAATACATTCCCATCTTGAAACAGATAAGCAAGTTGTGCGGTGGTATGAAGTTGTTCGCTATGGTGCTAGGTCATAGATTCAAATAAAAGACAAAGGGACCGGAAAGCAAAAGAAAGGGAAAAAAATACTATGTGAGACCCATGCTGATAGTTTGGGCCCACTTGTCCATGTGGCAGTGGGACCCACCATAGTCCTGTCTTTTTCTTTTGAAAATTCATGACGTTTAACAGTTTTGCTTAACGACAAAACAAAATTCATTACGATTTTAGCTTTGCAATAGTTTGTGATAATTCTTAGTTACTCTTAATGACGAACACCTCATTTTTGTCGCTAAGTTGCGCTGTATGATATAGAACGTCACAAAACCAAACATGATAACACCGAATAGGTCAAATGTCATCATGTATTTGTCACAAAAGGTCATATTTCTTGTAGTGACAGCTTTACCTTGTTGCAACGCTTCAGCTAATAGTTGCTATACCAATGACAATGTCGCAACGATGCTGGTGTGCGTTGCTATAGCTATGCCTCATTGCAACGCTGCACGTTTAGGTTGTAATAGTGAACCCTCATTCGCAACACTCTCTCTTTGCGTTGCTATATCTAAGGAATCTTTTGCAATACTTCAGTTTCGTGTTGCCATAGCATGAAGTCTATCGCAACAACCGGGTTCATCTATAACAACGATTGATTTCAGTTGCGATATTGACCACTATTGCAACCATTGTAAAAAAGGGTGGCAACAACGTCACTCTAATTATGACGCTCGCAACGTTGTCGTGATACATTCACCTTATTGCAACCCACACTAATTAAATTGCAACAGTACCCCCATTGGTGGTAGTATGTCACCCTGTAGCTACATAACTCGACAAATGTTGCGATAAACCCTATGTATTGCAACCAAAACATTGGTGTTGCGTTGAAATCTATGGCATTAGCCCAGCTCCCTTGTAGTGTTGTTTTGTATGCTATGGGAGGGCATAATTAAACGATGATCGAAGACCGAATCGAAATACCCAGAACTGGAACCGAAGTTTTCAATCCTAAATTTGGTTCCTAGCTCTAGACCGAATTTAAACCAGTTTTTTTTGTTCTTAGCCTCGTGTGATCGCTTTAACCAAAGAAGAACGAATTATGGTCCAATAGGCCCGATAACACATACAGCCTAGGCCCAATAAGCAAACCATAGTGTATAAAGGTTTTTCGCACCTCCCCACAGTTCACTCCCCACTCCAAGCCCTCCCCCCCAACCCCCCACCCATCCAAACCCAAGCCGCTAGTCTCCTCGTCTCCTCTCTCATAGTCAACATCACCTCCTCCCCATAAGATCCGGCATCATTGCCTCCACCCCACCTTCCAAGATCTAGCGACGGTGTCTCCTCCCCTCTCTCCAAGGTTAGATGGCAATGAGCAAGGGGTGGCCCCTCTATCTACTAGAGCAGCCAATCGGCAGCGGCGGCACTCGTTATCTACAGGACTACGATGCCATAACACCTCCCACCGTAGTCTGTAGTTGCCACTCCACTATGTACCCTACCCTCCTTTAAAAGAATTTGCAACATCATATGTAATAATGGTGACCTAATATGAGTTTGAGGTCTAGGAGAGAATTTATATGCTCCTCTCTAGAAGCATACATAAAACTGGATACCTATAAAATTTCTTGAAAATGCTATTAGTTTCTAGGTGTTCTCGGTAAAAAAACCAAGACACAAAAAAACTATTGAAAAATTACATATTTTATGAGGTCCTCTTTGCAAAATCTCACGGCATCTTAACTTCTTCCTAAATCATCCATTCCTGACGGAGGCGGAGCTCAGCAGCTTCGATGCGGTGGTGCTCGCCCCTCCTAGCAGAGGTGGGGTACGACAGCTCGTGCGTGGCGGTGCCCGCACCTAGTGGTGTTGGCGAGATAGGGAAGTTAGTGATGGGGACAACGGCTCGGCCAAGGGTGCGGTAGGGTTCTACTGCCCATGCCTCGTGTTGACCGCTAAGGATGGAATCAAATCGGATACGCATGGAATTAGATTTAGATAGTACATTTTACCATATTTTATTTCAAATATGAATGCAGATTTGGATGTTCTCAAATACGAATACAAAACGGTTGTCTCGGATTCGGATACGCATTCGGATATTTAATTGTTTTATATGATAACAATTAATAAGTATCAATTTATTTTATCGATAGTTTTAGAAAACAACATGAAACATATCAATAGAGATTAAATATAATATATGTAGACAAGAATCACTTGTTAAAAATATTTTTTAATAAAATTAATAATTAAATAAATCATATAAATAATTTATATTAATAAAATAATTCAAATAAAGTATTTGAGTGTAATTTACATAGATAATACATTAACTAAATCAAAATAATATGTTTATAGCATGGTTTGAAGATGTGTTTATTCTATACGGATACGAATAATATCGGATATTTCATCTATATCCACATTTATTTCGGATACAGATACAAATTCGATATTGAAAAAACGGATTCAAATATATCCACTTTACTTTTCATATTAAAAACGAATACGGATACGGATTTCCATATTTACGTTTTAGCGGATACAGATATTGGATAATTCGGATAACCACTTTCTCATTTCCATCCCTTATTGACGGCCACTAAAACCTATGCTTAATCGTTAAATAAGTAATAAAATGAAGCTCATGCCATAGATAGGATTTATAATTAATAAATTCCACTAGTTTTGGTGTCTATGTGTATGAGAGGCCCACTAGTCAAAGATGGGCCAAATCAGGGGCCATAACCCATCGCCCGACATGCATGGGTCCCAATCTGGCCCACTTTGTCACAGGAAACACAACTCCACGTCATCAGAGGCGTTGATTCAATATTGGTTCAATCCATGTAGCGAGAACAAGTCACATGAATCAACCATGGATTGAAGTGCCCACAAAAAATCATTTTCACCCAACCTGAGCCAACTCATGCAACACGCCCACTAGGACCCACAGGACAATCACTCGGACGAGGTAGAGGTCAAGTGGTCCTAGCGGGATGTCGGCCGACGTACCCCGCCGCCCTGACACCCCAGGGTGTTGACGGACTTTATGACCAGCAATCCACTAGGGAATACCCAAGTGGTAGATTTGTAGGCAAGGCATCGTGGGGTTAGCAAGCTCGAGGTAACACAAGACGCAAGGTTTATACAGGTTTGGGCTACCCGAAGGTATAATACCCTATGTCATGTGTTCTATGGTGTTTATATTGCTTGTGTTCGACATAGCTTCAGCAAGCTATGGCGAACTTTGTGGCTACAGCTGGAAAAAGGCCTCGTCTCCTCCGAGGGATGACCTAGGTCGCCTTATATAAGCCGACGGCCTAGGGTTTACAAGTCGGTTTAGATCTAAAGCCTACTAGACTATATTAAGAAAATCTATACTATTAGATTATATCCTATTAGATTAAAACGGATACTCCTAGATGTCCGGGTACAATACGACTATCGGGCTACATGTCTTAGTAATCATGTTGTCAAAGATTCCTTGCGAGCCATCTCAGGGTCGGCCGACAACCCTGTCAGAAATAGACCAGGCCGACTATCTCCCTTACTGGTGATGGGCCCAAAGCTACCCATATCCCACGGCGCAAAACCATCCCAACTTCCACGTGTGCCTTGTTACCGACCTTAGAGACACATCCTGACCGTGCACGACCGAAGGCGGTTCATCCAAGGATCGACCGACCTCCCGCATCGGCCAACCTAGGAAGTGAACCTCAAAGCCTCAACTGCCTCCCTGTGCCACTTAATGACCTCCTAGTCTATTTAAGGCGGGATTGGGCGCATTTAGAATCATCATCAAGTTGTGCAATATATTTCCAAGGCGAAGCCCTACTCTTCTAGAGTTAGAAATAGGGAGAGCGTCAGGGGAGTTCCAGGTTTGTCGAGAACCTCTCCATCTTGTACCTTGGAGGATACATTCTTCAATAAGTGAGTATCTGGGATCCTCAAGTAATTGGTTCTTGGTATGATCAATTAAGTCTTCTTTTCTATGCTTGTGGGTTCATCATTCATTTACAAGTAAACAATTCATTTAATCTCAGTGTAAGGCTAGAGTAGTAATCTTTAACTTAGGCGTGGTGCCTAGGTTGGTTATTACCTTTGTTTGCCTCGTCCCCCATGTATTTGCAGTGGTAACCTATAGATGGTGACAACCCTATCACCTTAGTAATCCATCACGCTCGGGTTTGGGGTAGAGTCGCAAGCCGATATCTTTAGCCTAGCTAGAGTAACCCGGTGCCCGAATTAAGTATTATAACTTGGCCTTAATCATTTCCGCCGATACTTATAATCCTCTCTACCTAGCCTTTTTCAGTTCTCGTTCGATCCTAGGAAAACAATCCTTTATTTGAGATAGTATCTAGTACATTCCCCGAGAAAATATCGATACCTGGAATACTCTAGGTGAAAGTTACTTGCGGTTAATTCTGTTTGTCATAGCCAAGATCAACACCTCGCTTCTCATCTCTGCCATGGAGGCCTTTTTCAGTTCTCGTTCGATCCTAGGAAAACAATCCTTTATTTGAGATAGTATCTAGTACATTCCCCGAGAAAATATCGATACCTGGAATACTCTAGGTGAAAGTTACTTGCGGTTAATTCTGTTTGTCATAGCCAAGATCAACACCTCGCTTCTCATCTCTGCCATGGAGGACGGCGGTGATCATGGCAAGTGGCATCGAATCGGACAATCGACGATGGACGGCCTTAGATTGAAGCGGAGGACCATGAATCGGTGGTGGTAGGACTCGAATCGCCTGCTTCTTTCTTGCCTCCTTCCCCTCCACCACAGGCCAAAGGCAAGAAGGTCCATAAGGTGTGATAGGGGCAGCAGAAAGGGTTGGATAGCGCACAGTAAGGTGCCCGGGGGTGGTCTGGGAAGTCAAGGAGGTAGGGGAGTGCTCCAACGGCGGCCCCAGCCAGTGAGCTGAGCGGAGTGCGAACAAAAACAATACCTTAAAACATATATCGATATAGTAGTTCATATAGCAATATTATTAGAGCTGTTTTTAATAATATTTATAGTTTTTAAGTATAATAATTCAATATAGCAATGTTATTAGAAATAATTTTGAAAATCATCGGTCTCAACGCCCACCGCTTACGCGTGGAATTAGGAAATTATGGAAGCTGCTGAGTATTGGAACCTATAGAGCCTACTCCCTCATAAATCAATCTCGAGATCCATATTCTCAATCTAAAGATTACAGAGGCGTTCACAAGAAAAAAGAGAGAATGTAAGTACACATTTAATATGTATATAATGTAAGTACACATTTAATATGTATATAATGTAAGTACACATTTAATATGTTTATGTTTTGCCAAATATAAACAGCGCCCAAGACAACCCACGCAATGCGACCTCTTTTGGTTGAAAGAAACATTAGACGTCAATCGTAGAATGGCAATCTCGCCAAATGCCCCTTTTGGATTGACCGATGGAGTTATCCGGAATCATCCGAACCCCAGGTCCAACCCTGATGAATCTCTAGTTCTATACGTCCACAACAACTTGTTCGTGCACGAGTAAAAGATGGTAGTAGTAACAAGTTTGACATATTCCAATACTCATTTATAATCCTAATTTCACGAGACTAGTGTTCAATACTTGCCAACTCTGCAGCACAAACTAACCAATCTTTCCCCTTTCCAAAATAAATGAACAAAAAACAAATATAAATGTCCACTTGCAAAAAAGAAAAAGAAAAAAACATATACCACAGCCCCACCATGGAACTGCAATGCCATGCCTAAACCAAAACCATATACAATCTACACCGAACAGTTCTAAACTTGACCGGAGAATGCAACCCCACCACCACAGGGAATTCTCCAACAAAATGCTCTTACAAGCCCCCCAAAAAATTGATGGCCCGAGAAGCAACTGTCCTCGACAGAGAAACTTTCTGGTGTCACGCTTGCACAACCGAGACCGCAGCAAACGAGAACATGAGCCACGAGGAACATGAATGCTGATGACAGATTATCCAGGATGACTATCATTGGTTTCTCTCGCAAGGATAGAATTTTGCTAGCCTAAAATTGTCCTACCTTGAAAGGTTGGCTAAGGCTGCAAAATTCATTTACCTGCGATTGGCAAATCATAGCAAATTGACCAACGACCAATGCTATACTGGCAAATGGCAAAGTAATCACCATGCATCATCTGCGAATCGTCACTGTGTATTTGCCTTCTCCAATTTCTCTCTCTCTATTTCAACTTTTCTTTCCTCAGCATGTTGAGCTATGCCGCTAGCAAGAGCTTGATAGCGGAAATCCAAAGTCTGCATAAGGTTCTGGAACCTGGCGGGATCAGATGCTTGCAAACCTGTGACAGGCAGTGGGAAACTTATAAGGACTTGAACAAGATGCTTTCAAGCGACAGAAAAAAAATAATAACAAGGCTATGATTTACCTTGGACAGCTTCAACAAAGAAAATGAACGGATCCACCTCATCTATTGGTGACTGTAGATCCTCATCATCACTGAAATCGTCATCTGAGTCATCATCCTCATCAGCTGGCTGGAAGCCTCTAGCCTGAATCATTACAAAAACAAAAACAACGAATCGAGCATCAGGATCAGAAAATGCATCCTCAAAAAAGAATTATACATATTATTTCAGACAGCAACTGAAGTTGAACTGTCTGAAAACACAGGGAAAACAATACCTAAACTAACAGTAAATAACTATAATTATAATAAATCATTGATACAAGCTAGGCTACAGATTGAAAACCATTAGAAAAAATCTCGTTTACCGGGGGTCGTTTTCGAATCGTTTCCATAAAAATAATATTGTTTCCGAATATTACCGGACAAAAAATTAAATTTTTTTAAATTTCCTACAGTGTCGTATTATAGTAGCCATAGAAAAGTTAAATTATGAAATCAGTGAAATTTCCATTCGACCGGCAATCAGTTCGTATAGATTAATACAGTGGCCGACCGTTTTAGATCGTTTTCATCCCAAAAACACACCTCTGATGCTAATTTCTGGAGCTGGAGGCTGCTAACTTCATCCCCATCTTCATCATCAAGACCCATCTCCTTATCTGAGTCAACTTCCTCATCATCTTCTTCATCAGCATCAAACCCATCCATATCATCAGCAGCCTCCTCATTTTGCTTCTTATTTTCTGAGTATTGGTGTATTGGTCAGCAGGAAATACAAAAACAATTTGAAAACAGATAGATAGTGAAGTTCAAGATCACAAAAAATAAATTGCAGAGAACACACTTAGTAACCAAAACTTAAGGCGGAATTTATCATAACTCAAACCAACACATAATATGCAAGTTCACCAACATGATCAAACACAAACTCTACCTGCAACTTGGTCTTTGTAAGCAACAAGTAGCTCAAGTGTTGCTTTGAAAATCCGATCTAAAGCTTCAGCTGGAATCTTATCAGCTGGAAGCCCAATAAGCGAGGTCAGACCCAAGCAGCAGACTTTTTTATCATGCTCTCTGCAAATGAAACAATACAACAATACTAGTTCATTGTAAGTACCATGAAGAAAAATAACTGTGCCAAACAGACACCCATACCTCTTGAAATTGACCCGCGCACCACTCTTTTTTACTTGTTGTAGCATAGCAAACCAATGGTTAAAAATGTCTGCTGCAACCCCAAGCTTATTTAGAGTTTCAAGGGTCAGTGCAGGATTGTAGTAGAGCGCATTAGCAATCTGCAGGCACCAGATGATAGTTGTCAGGTACAAGCATAAACAGAGAGCACATGAACCAGTCATAACAGTAGGTTTTTCTTTTCAGTTTCAATATTAATTGTGGTTCACATGGTCCAGTACTACACCTATAACATAGGGTACAATAGGGTACGCTGTTTTGCAGAAACCGAATCGGTTACTGCCCTCAGCTATGCCAGTACTGAGTTTGAAACCCGGGTCCTTTAAGATGGTAAGCAATTTTCGCTTACTAACAAGTTTAGTACTAAGCAGAAATTGAAATGCTGAGAATCACTAGATAAATTTCCATCCACATACTGGCCAGTACTAGGTCAAATGATGGATTAACACTAGCAAAAACTCCAAAGAGATTTTGGAAACAAAGGGACTCTTAGCTGTTTAATGTGTTATGAAAACACATACGGCAGTTAATGTTCGTCCAGGAAGACCTCCAACATTAGGTTTTTATGCTCAATGAAACCGATCGGCACTATGATAGGAAACAAAATAGGTAAATAGGTGTATCTGTATTGCATCTTACCACTTGTACAAGGAGGCATTTCAAATATGGCTTCTGCGCTCGACGTAACCGCTCAATTGTAATCCTGAGGTAATGCTCAACCCACTGATCCACACTGCCTTTGCAATTCTGAAAGAACACTTCAATGAGCTTGGGAGCCGGCTCAATATCAGAATCTTCCATATTTTCGTCCATCATAATCTACAAGTATCGGCATTTATCAGTGAAAGATAGTAACACTCAAATCACCAAAAACATCATAAGAAAGCTAATGGAACAATTAATCTGAACAAAACTTACAGATTGCAGTGCATTCCACAGGCTTTGCTGATAATCTGGATCTTTGCATGCAAGAAAATGATCAGTTCCTCGGGAAATGTAGTTGTCCAATGGAACAAGAATATCTGTAGAGTTAAGGCCAAACCACGAACAGTCAACTAACGTGAAGATCACTTACATTTTAAGGTTGCACTAATTCAGAATTTACTAATTCTCACAAATGGGAAATATGTTAACGCAGAATTAGTTGTTCATCAGATAATCAGACTCGAGCTTTTTTTTAAAAAACTTTGCATCCTCTTTTAAAGGAAACCATTCTAAGAACAGGCCAACAAACATTATAACATGTCATATCACAAATTAAAATGTAAAAGAAATATGGGAACAAAACCAAAAAAACTGACAATAAAAATATGCCACAAGAGCACATGATGCTTTCAGGCCATTGAAGACTAGTAATAGACAAACACTTTTTAGCTACAGAATTGCAAAGTTCCAAATAGCGGGCTATAGCGGTTGGAGCTAAGTGCCACCACAACAGTGTTGTACTAATAGCAGGCCATAGCGGCGCTGAGCAGAGGTTTCCGCTAAATGTTATAGCCCACTATTTAAAACATTGATATTGGACATTATCTTAGCAACACTAAGAAAATACATTACAGTATTGGACTTAGTTTTAGATAACACATTTTAGCTACAGTATTCATCAATGTAAATCATAACAGAATAGACCTAATGTTTCCCATCTACCAACAGCAAGAGCTCATGAATGAGCAATATGCCAGCTGTAATCCATTAACCAAAATTATCACATAAGTTCATGTAACATTACACAAACACCCAAAGGAAACGTCCTATATTCGATAGCCATTTAATTATACATCTAGGAGGGTTCAAAAAGAACATGTCGAAGACTAGTCTATTTAGTAGTCCTGCATTAATAGATTCACTAAAGATGGACCAAATGCATGCATCTTAATGTGCTAAGCACATGGAAAGCCTGGAATAGTTCTCAAAATATGGTCAGTTTAAGAAGAAATGGCACACAACAATGATGCAAAAGCATGTGGTGCATGCATCTGTAAATTATTGTGACAAGTAACCTTTTTCTGCATAAAATATAAGTGTGATATCATAAAGTTAAGACATACTCTCAAAGAAATCTATAGCCCAGTCATTAAGTGCCTCCATCATCAGTGGCCACAAGCTCCACATGTCCAGTGAAATCGTAGGCGAGAAAAATGTCATATAGGAGACAATTTCAAGAACTTCTTCGTAAACATCTGCCAAGGAATTGGAAAGATTAAGGCCATGGACATAGTGACTATAACACAATGTCAGTGCTGAATCACATAAACTTATGCCTCAGTTGTTTGGGCTATCAAACTACAAAAAAAATCCCTAGTTGTAAGTGTAATGGCAACTTGAGATTCCATGAAGATTCTAAAGGTTCAAAGGTAATATGTGCAACAAAATGCCTCTGCCTAAATAATAACTGGAGTACTTGTGTAATGACACATACTACAGAACATTAAGAAATAAATTATTTTAAGGCATCCCACTATTTGAAAAATGCAAGGTTTTCCATATGCTCAATGAGCACATCTAACATTGTTCAAAACATCTGGCCTGTATATTTTATATATTTAATGAACTTAAAAATATATTATTGACACCCTCCAAAATAATTACTTGCATAATGACACATACTCCCTCGGTCTCATGAAGAGTGCAATTCTAAGATTTAAAAAAATCCCACAAAAGAATGCAATTCTAGCTGTAACTAACTGTCTTATTCCTTGAAATAGATAATTATCTGCATGCACCAACAACCTTCATGCCTAAATTAGTGGGATTGAGACAGTTATTAAGGGTAACATGGTCTTTTGCCAACAACACTAATCTGTCTGAAAAATATTAGAATTGCATTCTTCATGGGACGGAGGGAGTACTACATAGCATTAACAAATAAATTATTTAAGCCACCCCACTATTTGAGGAAAAAAAATCAAGGTTCTCCAGAAGCTCAATGAGCACATCCAACATAAAGATCTGGCATGTATATTTTTATATATTTAATGAACTTAAAAGTATATTCTTGACACCCTCCAACACAGTAGCATATTTGGACGCCTCCTATGAGCCTACTGACGAGCATGGGGGTTTATATTCAATGCTAATCTAAGCATTTTCTTGCAAATAATAGTTATGTTGTTTGAGAATAGAGTAGAGGCATGAATGCAACAGATAAAGGATACGCATTGCAGCATGGAAAATATGTGTTCATATGTACTGATCAGAGGAACTATTTTTTGTAGATCAACAGTGACTAGTAGTGAATCTTTAGGTTACTTTAAGAAGCTTCTTTATGCAATCAACATTGTTTGCATCATCACAGAAGGTAATTCTATCTGTATCATTTCATGCACATTTTTTGTGTCAGCCAGTTAAGGATGGTTCAAAAATAACATTTAAAGAAACTAAACAACAGACACATCTACCAATCGACCAAGAACAGTTACCTTGGCCATCAGATGTCAACATCCTGCGCATTATAGGCAACAATGTAGGTTCTATTTGTATAAAAAGATGCGGGAGGCTGCTAATGGACTCAAGGATTGTGCTGATTGCTCGTAAGCAACCAACAGCTGCCAAAGCACCAGAATCATCAGCTTCGTCATCAGCTTCTGAACTAGCCATACATCTCCAGAAAGCAGCAGCCTATCAGATTAAAGCAATATGGTTTGTAAGGTGGAAAACATTTACAGAAGAACTTGAACTATACAGAAAGCTTAAATTACAGAAAGAGCATACCAAATTCTGACACAATCCTAGTGCATATGGTGCCATCTCTTCACCAAATTTGTCAACAATGGTTTCAAGGGTGAACACAAGGTCCTCATTCTCAACTTCATTCATCAACTTAAAAAATTCTGCAGAACACATGTGATAAGCAAGAAGTATTATCATTGATTTACTAGACAAGGTAAATCCCTCATATGCCATCGATGTGTCACCGAGAAAACTCATAATCCCTCATGTCATTAATATGTCTATGACATATGTGACCTTCCACAGTGACTGACAGTGGCATATGAGGAATTTAGGGTTTAACCAGTGGCATGTGAGGATTTTTCCAACTATTTTCATACCATCAAGGAGTTGAGGAAGTATAGGTCGGATCTCATCTAAATCTGCAGATATAAAATTATAGTCAATTATTTAAAGTAATGTCCACAATTTTAATAGGAATTAGAAACACCAGATAAGCATACCTTTGCAGGCTTCAACAAAAGAACGAAGTGAAAAGACTGAATCAACACGCACAGGAAGATCAGGATCACGCATTCCAGAGACTATACAGTGCATAGCCTGACGAAAATTGTTCGGGTCTGAAAAGTTGATATGGGCATACTGCCCAGCAACCCATGCCGCCTGTAAGATTCAATATATCAGATCATTAGCATAAATAGAATTTCAGTAAGAAATTAATAGGAACAGAAGTAGACCACATTTAATGGTCCCAAGAAGGAAACACCAGCCTATAAGATTCAATCTACATACAAATAAAGACGCCAAATGCTTTCCTTATATTTGTGTACCACTAATCAATTATGTTCACATGATTCACACCAATACTAAATGTGACCCTTCATCATCGTCGCCTCATCTAACTAAACGGAACATTTAACTTTGTGTGCCACTGAAAATAGAAATAGAAATGTCTAATATTTGGTAGCTCCCTGCATTCCTTTTTGTAAGGTATGAGAGCATTTCAAGATTCAAACTTCAAAATTTTGGTCAACAACTAAGTAACAATTTGCAAGTTTTGTACCAGTGGAATCATTTAGAAATGGTTGTGGCTTCCCAATATAATAATAACTTTATTGTCATCGGCACTATACTACAAGAGAAACAAAAGGTAAGTGTACAACGAGTCAATGCATTTTGAAATGGAGTACCTAATATGAAATATTGTATATTTGGTGCACTCCATATATGAACTAATAATCATTATTGACCAATGAATAGCTACTGTTTTACCAAAATGATCAAAGAATATGAATGAATATATAAGGATCCAGTTCTTTTGAAAACACTTCTCACCTAAATAATTCCTACCCACCCCTCACAGAGGACCCACATGTCAAGTCTAAGGGTGGAAAAGACGTGGAAAGTTTTCACAAACAAGAAAAAAAAATGATGTTTTTAGAGAGTTTCTGCCGTTTTGGCATTACTTTTCTCACGATGGAATTTCTCTACCCACCCCATGTACCCACCAACCAAATAGTCTAAAATAACCCTGATAATAAAGGTAACACGGGCGTGTCACGCGGACATATTTGCTAGTATGAATAAAGCGTTAGTGATAATTTACAATTAGTAAGTACATCAGCAGTATAAAGCATGCAGGCAACACAAACTTCCATAGTATCCAACCTTTGCGCGCAAGTGTCCAACACGACTGCTGAATTCAGGAAAGACATGTTGAACCAGCATCCGCTCCAGCTCAGATTTGTACGGATCCGTTTGCTTTAGTTTATCACAGAGTGTCCCAATAGCCAGAAGAGCACCATCTTTTTGGCGATATGGCTTAAGATCAGCAGGTGCCTCATCATACCTGTAAAGTATGTCAGAAATTAGGAAGTCCATGCAGCATTAGTTACAAAGTCAAATGGTAGGCCACCATTACCTCCTGAATATATCCACAATGAAATGGATAAACTTTTGGAGGTTGTTTTTCCCTCGCTTTCTAACCAATTCACCCACAAAGTCCATAGCAGCTGTTCGTGGACTGTACAAATCTTCAATAATATCTATAAATATGAAAAATGGCATTGTGAGTAATCTAATTACAATCTGAATTGAGACAAAAACAAAGGCCCCAAAAATTTTATCAGTAAGAGCCAACTCTAATTAGAACAAATAAACAAAGATAAGTAAATTCACCATAGCCCTTGCGAACATATTCATGAGGATCTTCATCCCACAACTTTTGGTCGTTGTCATTGAAGCACATGAGAGGAAATATTATCTCAAAAATAAGTATATCAATCTGAGGCTGCATCATCTGATACATACTGTTCTTCGTAACACTGCAAGATACAAAGCAAACAGTTACTAATAAGAATTTTTACGATGATCAAGTTGGATGGTTGTGAGTTCATGGCCACAATCAAGGAAAAATTAGATGACAACTGCACTGACAGAGATATCAGGGAGCCACAGCTCAAATAAACCTCAGAATTACTAGTTTTGCAAGCCCAGCAAGCAGGAACGCTTCCAACAACCCTTTGTTAATGTCATTTTATTTGACCAAATGGACAAAGAAAAAAAATCGGCAAATCTGTACCGGGCAAGATTAGTTTGCATATAAGAGTAAGTCAGCTTGTTCCTTGCGTGTCCCTCAAAAGTAATTTTTTTTGTCAAAATGCAACTAGTTTGAACTGAAATCGATCTGACTTTTAGAAGAGAACTCTTCTGGTGAAAACTTACCACATCTTTAAAATTCGTGGCAGCATTGATGATTGATCAAAATGGTTGCCACGTTCTTTAACGCTTTTGGATAATACTACCACGCACAATTAGTTGGCCAAAACAAAACAGCCTCCTAACAAAAGCTACATGTTATGTCCAAATTACACCCAAGTTATAATTTTCTCCAATCACAAATACAAGTCAACCAGATTAGATTCTACTGCTAAGCTAGCCAAACTTAATAAATAAGGATCAAGATCATTCTTTGAGTTCAGGCAATAACAAAACACTTTCTCTCCCTCTTCTCTCCTTCTGCCACTAGAAAAAGGTCAACCTTTGCCACAGAGGCACCTGGACAATAAGGTTCTGAAGCAACCCACCAAATCAAGCACATAGCATCAATATGCTGTGCAATGCTTGAAAGTGGCTGAACTCATTAGTTAGAATCAATGAGTATTCCGTGCAGCATATACAGGACCCCAAAAAACAAGGATAAAGCAAACGACACGAGATGCAGCACGGAAGACCACTTTACGATACAAGCACAAAATGAATATTGTTGTCATTGAGACACACCTGTTAGTCAGATACTGAAGAACAAGATTGATAACCCTATCGGGCAAGTAGTCGCCAGTACGAATTGCATTCAGTAGCTGCATGTGACATGCCAATATTTTTCCTGCATACGTCTTTTGAAACATTTGAGCAAAAGCTTTACTCTCTGGTTTCTGAAGCTTCAGATCACCGAATCTGTATACAGTGAATTATAGATCAATACAAAGCATGACTACCCAAGATAAAGTTTGCTACATGCCTATTCAAGACTGACCGGGTGTAGAGACGGTTCAAGATATGGATAGTCCATTTCTTAACTTTCCACCAGCCCCAAGATTTCCTGATCTCAGGATCTAGCGGTTGGCCTTCCACAGGAACTGGCCTTTCCAACATGTTTATAAACAGAACCATCCATGCATTGAAGACATTTGGATCAAATAATTGCTTCGGAATCTCCAACTGCACAAGCAAAGAGACAAATAGAAAAATAATTAGGGATGACCTGAAAAATGATACAAAGCAATGTCATAAAAATGATTATAGAGTGCAGAGCATACGTAAATTGACGACCAAAATATTTTACATATCAACTTGATTAAATCAGCCACTTCAATCGGCGGATTGACAATCTGAACCAGTTTGCTAAAAATGCTTAGTAGACGAGGAAAGGTCTCCTCTACAATGTGATACAGAGGTATCCTCTCTTCCTCGGACTTGAACCTTCAAACAAAATGGATACATCAGAGAGAATATTACAGCCAATAACACAGTACCAAAAAAAAGTGATGATTTCATCCTACAACACATAAGACTATTAGCAATCTTGCTTTTGAGTCATCTCTCGCTTGCTGTTATCTCTTACAAAAAGGTAAGAGTGATATATAACTATATTACACATCTGCTGCTAAACCGACCGGTAAGTCCAAGAAATCACTGTAGAAACTTGGTTGCCTTGAACAGATCAAAACCAAGTCAAACAGGTCGGTTTTGTCTGAACAGGTTAGATCGAACAGTTTTAACTCAACTGAATATCCCCACAATGGGAAATGAACACAGTTAAGTACACATTCTGAGATGTGAACATGGAACCTATAGAAACATATTGAATATGCACAAGGCTCATTGGCTGCAAATTTAGTAGTTGAGATAGGTTTATGAGTAAAGATATGCATATGTACAAATAAAAGTTGATGACTGTTCTACTCTTAAGCTATCTCAAGCATGATTACAACTATTAAATGCATAGGCTGAAATTCATATGCTCATATATGCATCTCTATCATGTTATTACTTGCTAAAAATATTATGGTACCAAGACCTCAAGGAGGACCAGCATGGTATTTTGCTATAAAGAAATGCATGTGAGCCTTGGGCTCTTGGAAGCTGAGACATTTGCAGTAAATATACAAGTTGAAATAGAATACAAGAACAAGGCAGATAATGGAAGACAGCCAAATATGGTTTAGTAAACGCTCAGATGAGATGCATTGGGAGACAAGAAGCAAAATACATCAATGAGTAACATAAGAATGAGCAAAATAAGAAAACAAACAAAAAAGGGAATAAAAAAATACAAAGCAATGCATACTTACTCATATTTCCTGGCAAGAACCCTTAGCACATATAAAGCACCAAAAATTTGATTTTGTAACTCTAGGTTGTGTGTAACCCAATGAAGGAGACTTGGCCACTGCTCGGGATAATCAGAATGAATTATTGTTTTGATACTTTCTCCGAGCTGGGCTCTACAAATAACCAAAAAATGTTAATGAAATGCTTTCGTAAATCACAACACAGAATTATAACACTTCCACCATGAGATGGCAGAGTTTCAATTTCATCAAAATAGATATGTTCATGCCAGTATTATGCTATAGCATCTAAAACATTTAACTTGATACTTCTATTACATAATTAACCGGTAAATCCCTAAGAGGTTGGACCAGACAGGCATGAACCTTTTGGTGAAATTGGATCAAATGATATGTTTTTTTCACCTATTGCTTTACTGCAGACTGCAACAAAAAATATACATTACAGGGATTCTCGAGAAGTTATTCAGCAAAATCATTAACATAGTAGGGAAGAATTCAAATGAACAGCTGCTGTGCTACTATCAGAACTAAGTTGGCAATAAAAGATGGAAAAGCCTATACAGTAGCACAATGTAGCCCTTTCCACCAATTAAGGAGGGAAAAGATTGACTACCACGAAGCATTTACCTCAATAAAGGGGGCACTTGAACAATAAAACCAAGTATATTTTCACGGACCATTGCCTTGTCACTTTCTAAAACTTTTGGGGAATCATCTACAGAAACGAAAATAGATATATGAATTTAAGTTAGCAGAGCATAAGCAAATATATGGTACACGTTAAACCTAGTATACCTGGATTGTTAGGAGACCAGTTCTTTGCAATAAAATTCTTGAAATGAATGCTTGCGACCTGCCGTACAGCCATATCACAACTTCCATCCACAATGATCTGTAACAATCTCACCAAATGCTGTGGCGTGTATTGGAACTGCAGAAGTTGGAGAAGTATCAACTTAGTTAAGTGCTCAAAAGACAAAATAAAACAAAAACATTAAGCAAGGAAAATTGTAGTACTCAACCTAACTATGACACATTATCCACAACATACAAACAAGGAGCTCATATTTTTCCCCATTTCTTTGCTAAAATGAGACCTGTTTTCGACTTGATTTGAATTCAGACAAAAGAAATGGTGTTTTTATCCCAGTGCATTAGTCCATGGTGAAGCACAGTACATCAGCATTTCTTCTTATCCCAGTGTAAGCACAGTACATCTCTTTCTATCTTCATGTGAATTCAGACCAAAAGAACATTTAACTCTATTTCATTACACTCAGATTCTTTAGCACCACTGGCTATTGAATTTACAAACATAATTTATACCTCATTTGTGCTGTGCCCCTCCACTGTAAACACAAGCTAATCATTCCACCAAGCAATGATATCATAAAGGATTATCAAATGGAGATATGTAACATGACAACGATGGCAAGTTTCAGACAGGCTCAGGCCTGCCAGCAAGCCATAACAGCAGCAAATTAGTTCACAAGGAAGTAGCTTCAGTTTAGGTATTAGAACAACGTATATTGCGGGTCAGAAGTTATCTTTTATATTTCCTTTTGGTATCTACCTTTTTGGCTCTGGTTTCAAAATACAAGGAGACCATGGATACCATTCTCAATCAAGCCGGATAATGAAAGCATTATCTCTGCCAGTATTTCTATCAACACAATTTCCCACCATCAGGAACGAAAACCAGCCCTCCTCGAGTAATGTTTACCCCGAAATGATCTAAGTATCATGACATAAAGCGAGAATCCTTGGCTTCGTATCAAGTCAGACACCTTTGTGCTTCAACTTATTTGTGCAGTAAGTGAATCGGTCTCCCCCATGTTGTCGAATGTTTGAATGTGTTTGTGGTGACCACAGAAAGTGACACAGATCAGTCAGACACCTTTGTGCTCATATCAACACACAAAAGGCCAATGATTTCCCTTGACACCTCGCTCCAGCTCACTATGTGGCCCCACAACCTCATCAGTCCCCGCCGCCGTTGCCATCCAACACAAGTTCCACCAATATTCAAACGACAACAACATCACCTCAACATGTGCTTCAACCATGGCCACAACAGCTAGGGATATTTGTCAAACAAGGGTGGGTGTCACAAGTTGTCATGCACAGAGAGGCCCAAGCAAGCTCAAATCATTAATTCACAGCATCATTGACAGTGATAATCTATGTTTGGAATACCTATCCCAATGGACAATTCCCTGTGCACCATATGATGTTAGCGTAATTCTCAATTTGCCATTGAAAAAGCCATGCCCCTCCTGTGCCATCACTTCATTTCTTTTCATCCCCTTGTGACACTACTGTCATAATGGAGCTAATGGCAGTGGCACACATGGGACAAAAAAATGAATTTTTGATCCCTTGTGTGTCACTGCTATAAATTGTGTTATGATGACAGTGGCATATCACAGGGGATGAAAAGGTTAATAGGAGACGTAGGAGTGGCCATCACCTTTTCAGTGCCAAATCAAAAAATTCTCAAACTACACAGGGAACTAAATCCAAGTAATTGCCATTTTCATCTTTCTAAATTATCATCAAAAAGTCGTACCATACTCCATATCAGTCTATTGTCTACAGCCTAGTGTTGTGTTGATCATGAATCTACATTGGAAGTCTCGAAAACGCATTGAGACCACTTGACTAGCTCATTCAAATAATTGAAGATTGAGCGCACAACATTCACTGTATCATTTTGACCAACATATGTTAAACAAATACAGTTCATTCCGTGCATGTCACCTAAGCCAATCCACCCAGCTGCCGCAAAAAGAAAACTGGTGGTAAATGTAGTACTAAATATAATGCAACCGCCACCAGAAGATTGCACCCTAACCTCAGTCTGATCCTTAGCAGCTGCCAGCAAACAGTAGCAGTTTAAGACTACTATTGTCAAAACACTGCATTTTGTTCGCAAAGAGAAAATAAAATGCTCATTTACATATTTTCTGCTGACTGATACATCTTTGTTGATCGGCTAGTTGATTGAATAGTTCATTGATTCTGTAAGACTCTACGTGGTAGCACCTCTGACATAGAAATTGAAAGAGAAAGCCCAGTGTAAAGAGATTAAAGTTTGCCAAGTGTTAGGAACCAGGAAAACTTTCCAGGAGTAACTAGCAAGTACGATTTCTCAGAAATTTCGTTCCTCTGCTCCAGATAGAATTGGTAATTGGGAGAAAGCAGTTAAAGTGACAATGGGGATGCTTTGAACACCAGCCCGACTGCCAAAATAGGACCTTCACACAATTGCGGTCGACTATGTAGCACATTTGAATATGTTGACCCGCTAGCTTGTCTGCTCGAACAGTTAATTGAGCCACCAACTCTTTTTGGCGTCGAGCAAGGCACGGAGTAAGTAAAATTACTGTACTCGACCCGGAAGACTTAATGAACCTAACAACTCAAACCCGCTGCGACAGTACACGTAGTACAAAATTACCATCGCCGCAGTTGCCACAGTTAAAAACCTGCACGAGTACCGGAGCAAGACACCACCAAAACACTCACACGAACCCCGTACAAATTAGAATAATCAGAGCACCGACGCGGACTCCCAAAAGCCCCCCTGAAAATAATCGAGCGCGCTCCAAGCTCGTCTCCAGCTCTCAGATTCGCGTACGGATTACCGGCCATCGAAACCAACCCCAGAGTTAACGCCTCGCGATCAAACAGTGCCGCAGCCCAATGAATGGGCGATTTGATTCAGAGGAAGAGGAGGAGGAGGAGGAGCAGGGGCGTAGGAGGAGGTTAGGGAGGCGCTCACCTGGTTGAGGCTCTCCTCCGCTGCCTTGCGCTCCTCGGGGACGTGGCTGAGCGCGGCGCGCAGCACGACGGCGAGGCTCGGCAGATCCATGTCCACCCGCGCCGGCGGCGGCAGCGGCGGCGGGTGGTGCCAAAAAGGAAGGAGGCCGGAGGCGGACACCAGAAGGCCAAAACCCTAGCTCAGGGCGCGGGGCTCGGGCTCCGCCGCCGCCTGGGAGAGGTCTGGGGTGGAGAGAACAGGAGTGGGGCGCGCGGGCGTGGGGGTGGCGGTCTCTCCCTTTTTGCGTCGCGAGGTCTTTGGGAAGGGGGCGGGCGCGGGTGCGTGCGGGAGAGACAGAAGCAGGGGATCAAAACGTATTTAACCCTAGGGTTTGGTCAGGTTGCGGCGCGAGGGGGTGGGTTGGTGACCAGGGGGTTGTTACGCTGGCCGGCTGGGCCCAGTAGTCAGAGGATCCTCTGTGGCAGACTGACCGGCCTCGCTGGCGCCTTGGGATACCAGGACCCACCACCGGCCGGGCCGAGCGACAGACAGCTGGTTACAGGGTCGCCTCTATCATCTCTCGTTTCGGAGCCAAATATAGTACAATGGTTGGTCCGGCGTTTAATGTTTATGATCTGGAATGAACTTTCCCATTTTTTAGACCACGAATCATCTGATGCAATAATACAATTCCACTCAATTTTATGAAAAAATAAAATAGACCTATGCAGTTTTGCATTACAGATATCTCTTCCATTTCCATCTCATTATTACCTTGTTCTATACAGAGTCTTATAGCATATACTCCTATTTGCTTAAGTTTTATACTTTTCAACTGCAGATTTTACAATCGAATAAATTTGGAATAAGCATACGACTTTTCTTTCTCGGATTCCATAGTTTGCACTCCTAAGATTCCACGATATACGATCCATCTTTCACCAACTTATGTTACATTGTGGTTCAGATATTTAACTCCTATTGTGGCTTCTGGCTACCTCAATCTGGTGCTTGTTTTTGCTAACCCAATTCATTTTTGAAATAAGTAAGCATAAAAGGCTATCCACAAAAGTGGTACGCCACAGAAAATGCAAACAAACTTATCAAAATCCAGCGAGTGAATCTGTGCCTATGAGCTTTCACGAAAGCCTAGGCTTTTCTCTGATCCAATGAATGAAATCCAAGCCTATTGAAACTTTTCTCACTCTAAGGCCTATGACCACCTATTAGCTTGACTTTGACTACTTCAATCATAAGCAAGCCCGTGAGGAGTGAAATTCAAGGAATTACAACCATGCTTACTATTTACAGCCTATCATGCCATTACAAATATAGCATGAACCGGTTTATTCTCGCACCCGATTTTCCTCTTGCATGCAAGGAACGAAAGAAAAAAAATAGGGGAAGGATAGGATATCGTGGAAACTCTTTTTTGCGCTTGGATTGGCCTATGGCGGTAAGTCGGTAAGGAGAAGAGGGCTATCTTCTCTAAATGTAATGAGAAAGAGATAGACGAGGAAAAGGAGATAGTACAATCTACATGTAAGAGAAAGATGCTAAGCAAACAGCCACTAGTTTTAGACCTATGGTTTTCCACAATGCAGTGCTAAAACAAATAAGACCTTAATAAGTTAAATTGATTTTGACACCTGATTTTTGGGAAATTCGGGGGCGCCCGCACCTCTCTCTCGGAGGCGACGGGCGAAACCCTTCCGCCACCGCGAGCCTCGACACCCGCGCTCCCCGCTCCGCCGCTGCCAGAGCGGCCCCGCTGGCGTCGCAAGGCGGCCGCGGTGACGGCGGCCGCGGGGCACTTCTCCTCCGCCGCAGATCTAGCGGAGAGTTCGTCGGTCGCCCCTCCTCTCCGATCTTCTTCCATGGGCACTTTGGCTCCGCGCGGACCGCTCGGCGAGGTCCAATGGTCAAGGCCCGGCGCGCCCCTGTCCACGCCAGCGAGAGAGGCCGGTGGTCGTCGGGGGTCCCCCTTCTCGGGGTGGTGGTGGTTCTCGTCGGTGGATACCGCAGGGGGGAGGGGTGCGCCGCCGCGGCTCCGAGGGTGTCGGCTCGACGGCGTGTTCGGCCTCCGCGACGGGAGGGTGGGCTCCCCTCCTGGTCTTCGTCGCCGGCCTGGCACCTGGTCCCCTGGCTGGGGCTTTGTAACGCCCGCGTTTTTGATCTCTGAGAAAATCACCTAATGAAATCACCCGGTGAAAATCGTTTCAAAATCTTTTCACCCGAGCTCCCTTTCCGCCGAATCCTCTTCGCCTGTCGTTTCCCCCCCCCCTCTCTCCCTGTCCACATCCATCACCGCTCCCTCTTTTTCCGTCCCATCCCGCGTCGCCCGCTCTCGGGTCGACCGCCGGGTCCATCTCTCTTTGGCCGACAGCCGTCGACCGCCCATCAACTTCCCACCGCGAATCCCGCCGACCCCTCCCCTTTTCCCCTCTCCCTCTTCCTTTCTCCCTTCCTTTCTTTTTCTCTTTCTTCTTTTTCTTTTTCCCTTCTTTCCTCTCTTTTCCCTCCCTCCTCTGTTTTTCCCCACCCGACACCGCCGCTGCCGCGCTGTGGCTCTGCTCGCCGCCGACCACCCCTCCCCCACTGCGCTACTCGTCACCCCCACTCCACTCCCCTGCCTCGCACCACACCCTGCACTCCACCGTGTCCACCACCTCCCCATCACCGCCGGCGCTGCCAGCACGCCACCGCCCGGCTCTGTCGCGCACGCTCTGCTCCGCCCCGCCGCGCCAGCACCGCACGCGAGCCACGCCGAGCGCCGCCCCCCCTGTCCTGCTCACCACCGCCACTCCACCTCTCTGCTCCCCATCCCGAGCACTGTGCTCCGCTCGCCGCCGGCCGAACCCCACCCGCTCCCCCGTGCCGACCGCGCGCGTGCACGACACCGCCTGCCCACTGCCGTCTCGTCGTCGCACCGACACTCCACGCCATCGCCGGCCGGCCTCCCTTCACTCGACTCGATCGCCCGACCGTCGTACACCACCACCGTGCCGCTAACCCAAGCTCCTCGACCGACGCACCGCCGACCATCGCGCCGCTCCTGCACGCCACCACCCGTCCTCGCCGCGGCCCCATCCGCTCGGGCACGCACGCCGCGTCGCGACGCACACACGCAACAAGAACAGCAGCAGCACCTCCACAGCGTCGTCGTACCAATCCCCGCACGAAATCCGCCGGCCATCGCCGTACCCGAGCGCCGGACGCCATTAACGCCGCCCGACCTACCCCTCTCGTCGGCCCACTCCCTCACCGCCGCTCCGCGCCTATAAATGAGGTCCTGAGCACCCTCTCCCTCACCACCAGCTCACCCGCCCTCCAATTTAGCCCTCCACCACCACAGCGCCGCCGCCATCGCCTCCAGTGCCGCCGCCGCCGCCGCTCTTGTGAACCGGCCGCCTCACTCCACCTCCGCCTGAGGTAGGACCACCAGTGGACTTGCCACGACCCCCTCTCCCTTTTCCCCCTGTTCCCGTCCACCGCCGCTGCCCCTATCGCCGGCGATTGGCCGGACAGCGCGGCCGCCATCGCCCCCCCCTCTCTGCGCTCTGTTTCGCGAGGAGGACAGCACTTTTGCGCATAACCCCCTGAAGATTGTCCTAATCAACCCGCCGTCCACATAAACAGGAGCCCCCTCTCTTGCACGTTTGCACATGACCCCCTGAACTTTAAACAATTTAACCCGCGGTCCATACAACACTATTCCCTCTCTCTCTGTCTGTTTCACCCGAGGACCCTGAGCTTTCTGGTATTTACAGAAAGGTCCTTTTTCCTTTAAAACAGCCCCTAAACCCCACTGAACTCGTCATTTCATGCGCCAAATTAATCCCGTTTGACCCCAAATTCCACCATAATTTTCACCATTATATTTTCGCCAAACCCAACCAGTCCATACCCAAAAATAATCATCTCATCACCATCCGCTCTCTTTTTCCGTTCCTTCTTTTGGAGCTCAATAAAAACCTTTCTTTCATTTATTGGGTGTTTGCTTGTGTGTGCCGTAGACTCCGCTGTGAACGAGGAAGGACTCGAGGAGGAGCAGTGCTACGAGCAGGAGCTTGGAGACCAAGACCCCGGGCAGGAATCCCCCGAGGGTTGGGAGAACGGCAAGTGCAATCCCACCCTTTGATGCATACTGTTGTCCCAGTTTTTATAAACACAACCCATGGCCAGATTTATAAAACTTGCATAATTTTTCTGCTAAACCCGGTTGGATAGCCATACCTTGGTTGCTATGACTAATTCCTTGACAACCTGGATTAATGTTTGAATATGACAATGCTCTATTTAAATATTGGTCTCTGCTAGAAATGCTTAGGAACATTTTACCATTATACCCCCATGACAAATACTTGGTGTTTACAAAAAAACAACCGTGTGCGTACTTTGAAATAAAAGAGATGATTTGTGTAAATAAAATGAGTACCCGTGTGGGATGAGACAGATGGTATTTCCGTGTGAAATACCGAGGTGAGCTCGAACCGGTGTGGTTGAGCATGGTGGGAGTTGTCTATCTCGTCACAAGTTTTGGGATGATGTTGATGTGTCATCTAGCCTAACCCATTTTACTGTACCACCACTCGACCGTTGTATGTGGCAACGGCCTAGCATAAATCCCACTAGTTGAGCTGCTGGTTATGTGGTGTGCTGGTGAGCAACAGAGGGCCATGGAGCCGGGGATACGGTCTATGTGAGGTATGCCCCTGGTTGGAACCTCGTTGGTAGGTTGCTAACCCCTGGTCGCGTCTGCGGTAACTTGTCAGTTTAGCTATGGTGGGTAATGGCTTTGATAGGAGCTGCACTGGCACTAAGGTGTTCTTGTTGTGGTAGCCTACTTGTGGTTGTGTACACCTCTGCAGAGTTAAAACCTATCCGGATAGCCGTGTCCACGGTATTGGGCGAGTTACGGCTTGGTCACTTCACTAGTCCCCTATTTTGGTGTAAGAAAATGTTGGTATTTGATTGAGCTGAGAAATATTTCGATTTGGGCTACGACAGATGGGAAATCTGGTAGCAACAACATCTTGTACGAAAAAGTATTACATTTACTGTTCCTTTTAAAAGTAATTTGTGAAAACCCATTGCGAAAACCAACCCCTTGCATGTGTAATAAAATTTGCTTTGCTGCTAAATAAACCACAAGCCATCCTTGTTACAATACCTGCATACTTCTGTTATACCCCTCCGTGGTTGTGGTTGCGCTTGCTGAGTACGTATGTACTCACCCTTGCTTAATCTGTTGCAGAGGCAGACCCGGACTTTGTGCCTGAGGATATCGTCTAGTGGGGTTCGTTCTGCACCCAACCTTTGCCTGTGTGTTAGGGCCACCCGCTGGAAGCCGCATGCGTTGCCACTCTGATGAAGACCTCTATGTTATCACCCTTTTTATCTGGAGCTTAGTGCTAGTCCTGTTTGTCGTGGCCCTGCAATGCCACCGTCTCCCGTAATGTCGCTTTTGTACTGAACTATCTGTTGTAATAATGTGAACCAGCATCCTCGGACTGGTATTTGTATCACATTAAGTTCTCTCTTTCGAGGGGACGCTTCAGGTGGTATCAGAGCCGATAGGTTGGCCGTAGGACGTACCCCTAGGATCTTGACCCTACCTAGTCTTCTCTCACCAGTTTGTTCTTGCCTAATCCTTTCCCCCACACCAGTACTCACCGACGGCTTTTTGACTTGTTCCAGATGGCCCAGTCGGCTGACGAGGGTTGGGGCGAAGGAGTCTGCCCCGCAGAACCTGGCCTCCCCAAGTTGCTGCTGCTCAGCCTGGAGCACGTTGGAGTCAGAGAGATCCCCGAGTACTTTTACCGGGAGTGCACCACCAATGGTACCCGTCGGTGCCGGATGTTCATCTTTGTGGGGAGAAGCTCGCTGTACAAAGAAGTGGCACCTTGGTTTGTTCACGCCACCGGCTACGACCGCCCCAATGCCTACCGCAAAGCCGCAAGAAGAGCCTTGATGTGCCTCCGCGAACTCTATAGGCAGTACCTCGTGGGAACAGCACTAGGATTTGCCCCACCCCTGGAAAGTGGAGGACGCGAGTGGATTGCCCAGATGAGGAACCTTGGGAGAGATGAAGATATGGAGGACACTGTGTCCCACTTGTCCATTTACCTCACTGGCTTAGACAGGCTGTACCGGGAGACATCGGGACAGCTGAGGCACCAGATCCGCAGAGCCGAGAAGGCAGAGAAGGAGCTAGAGGAGGTAAAGAGAGAGCTAGGAGAAACGAAGGAAGAACTGGAGGTACAGAAGGCGACGGCCACACAGGCTGTCAGTTCCCTAGCCACTCACCAGACTAGATGCCAGGCCTACTATGAGTATATGGATAACCTGGAAGCATACAGGAGAGAAAGAGGGTTGTTGGAAGATGAACCCGAGATGACCCACATGGATGCAGGCACACAGACTGAAGATGAGGTGCCAGAGTATCAGCTTCCCCTGAAGAAGCGCCGAGTCTGTCTGGAGTAGTTTAGCACATAGTTTAGCTTCTCCCTAAGTAGTGTTTGTTGTTTCCAGTAGCACTACCAGCTTAGCCTCGATGTATCCATGGTCTTTGTACCCTACCATGTTGTGCAATAAAGGTCACCTTTTATCCTGCATCTGTTCAAACTTTTATTTTACCCCTTGTTTCAGATGGCGGAACAAGGATGGACCCAGGGAGTTTGCCCAGTCACACCGGGCTTCGCTAGCCTGTTGATCCCCGCGCTGGAACGCCTCGGTGTACCAGAACGCCCGAGGTACTACAGCAGGGAGTATGAGCACCATGGGACTCAACGCTGCAGAGTGGTCATAGTTGTCGCCAAGAGTGACCTCCACCCTGTCGAGGCATGGCGTACGACCGCTACAGGATTCAGGCACCAGGACACCTATCCCTTGGCACTCAGGAAAGCCCTCCGCTTCATGTGCGGAATATTTGAAAGGCACCTAGTCCCCACTCCAATGAGGTACTTTCCGCCAGTCGTCAGAAGTGCAGTCTGGCAAGCCCGCATAAGGAACTTGGAGCAGCGCCGTCAAGAGGAACCCCTTTTGCACCAGGTGGTCACCTACCTCAGTTCCTTGGACCAACTCTTTGACGAGCAGGCCGAACGCCTGAGAGAACAGACCGCCCGGGCTGAACAAGCAGAATTCTCGGTCCGCATGCACCAAGTCCAGGTGGCCCAAGCCGAAGCAAGAGCTGCTGCTGCCATCAGCAACGAGGCAGTCGCCCAAGAAAGCCTCCGGCAGGCTCGGGACCTGCGTATCCAGGATTGGACCAGAAGTGGAACGCCTGTTCCGGCAATTGGAGAACCCCATGTCCTACTTGGGACACCGATCATGGCATGGGGAGAAATTGTGGGAAACCCATTGGCACTGTCGGGAACTCCGGCAGGATCGCCGCCCGCTGAAGAAGGACCGTCTGAGCCGCCTCGGGAGAATGGGACCTTGACCGAGGCTGAGCAGGCATGACTTGCACCGCCAGAGGAAAGCTCGCCTCGCGAGTAAGCCCAGAGTCAAGCGCTCGAATGGGAATGAAGCCAGCTTGGTCCGGAGAACTCTTGTAGCCCTAGCAGTAGCTTTCCCTACCATGTCCTGTACCCCGCCCTGAAGTGCGAACCTTGTGTACCCCCCCAAGTGTTGTAACCCTCAGTTGTTGGAATGGAACCTAGTGTGTTTGTTTGTTAGCTCGTGTGCTGTTTCTGCTTTGTCTTAAAATGCGAACTAATCAACTTAAACATCATTTAACCCAATCTCACGAAGGCCTTGCTCAACCTGCAGATGGTGAACACTCGTGCTAGTGCCTCTCAGAGACGCGCCCCTCCCGCTGGAGGAGAGCAACCAGAAGGAAGAAGAGAGAACCCTGAGAACCAGGAAGTGGATCAGCAGGATCCTATGGGAGAGAACCAGCCGGAAGGACAAGCGCCTGTAAGAGGCGGACCAGAAGCAAGCCATCCCAGAAGTCAGAATGAGGGATCTTTTGTTATGCCCCCACTCCCACCAGATTTCAACCTGGCACAAGCATTGTACCACCACACCCTGTTCATGCAAAATGTGTGGAATGCCAGCCGCCGTCAGGAGACAGCCCGTAGACCCAATGCGGGTGATAAGTTGACCAATTTTCTGAGGACCAGGCCACCCACCTTTGGAGGGTCTAGCAACCCCTTGGAAGCAGATGACTGGCTGAGAACTATCAAGAGAAAGCTGGAACCGTTTGGATGTGGAGACCGCGACAAAGTTCTTCTGACCTCCCACCAACTCACTGGAACTGCCTTAGCTTGGTGGGATGCTTATTGTGCAGCCTCCCCAGACGAGTCTGCAATCACCTGGAAGGAATTTGAAGAAGAGTTCCGTCGCTACCACATCCCCGACGCCACCATGAGGCGCAAGGCTGATGAGTTCCGTGCACTGAAGCAAGGGAACAAGACCGTGGAAGAGTACACCCACGAGTTCACTGAGCTAGCCCGTTATGCACCAGATGAAGTGAAGACAGATGCAAAGAGGCAGGATGCTTTCATTAGAGGTCTACACCCAGATCTTCGAGCCCTGATAGTCACCCACAGTTTCCCTGACTTCAATACACTGATGAACAAGGCCATTGTCACAGAAAAGGCCAGAATGGAGGCAAGGCAGGAGAACAAGCGCAAGTTCTTGGAAAGCAAGAACCGTCAGATGGACCGCTCACAGAAACCCCGGAGCTCCGGTTATGCCGCACCTAGACCCCAGGCTCCCGTACAGTACAGGACCCAGTTTCAGGCCACAAGCTCCCAGGCTCCCAACAACCAGTTCAAGAGTCAGACCACCTCGAAGCCACCACAGAGCAAGGTCAGTCAGGCCACAGCCAGCAACAGCAATGCAAGAGCCTGCTTCAACTGCCGTGAGACCGGGCACTACATCGCCGATTGCCCGTATCCTAGGAGCAAGCCTGCGATATCAGTCTACTCCAACTCAGTGAATGGACCCAAGCCACCAGTGTCTGGAGCCAACCGTGTACCAATCCGCAGCACCAACACCGGCAGCAACAACAACAACAACACCCAGCAGTCATACGGACGAGCCCGCGTCAACCACATCGACGCGCAGGAAGCTCAAGGAGCACAAGGAGTAGTACTCGGTGAGTACCTAGTCAGTTCAGTTTTGGCAACGGTATTATTTGATTCTGGGGCATCACATTCTTTTATATCATCAAGTTTTGTGGAAAAGCACAAAATACCCACAGTACTACTAAAGACACCCCTACTAACCCGAACACCTGGAGGTGATATTAAGTGCCAATTAGGTTGTCCGCGGGTACGGATCCTTTTAAGTGGGGTAGAGTTTCTAGCAGACCTAGTGGTACTAGAATCCAAAGGAATAGATGTGATCTTTGGAATGGATTGGTTAGGCAAACACAATGGTCTCATAGGTTGTGCTGATAAGGTAGTGCACCTAACCAACCCGGATGGAATGCAAGTAACCTGTCACACCAAGGGAAGTGGACCAGATCCTATGATCTTTAGTATGGAAACAACAACCATAGAAGAAGTCCCAGTAATCAGAGAATATCCTGATGTTTTCCCTGAAGTTCTACCCGGAATGCCACCGGATAGGGACATAGAGTTTTCTATTGAACTTGTCCCTGGAACCTCTCCTATAGCCAAGAGACCCTGTAGAATGGCAGCCTCAGAATTAGCAGAGTTAAAGAAACAACTGGAAGAGTTGCAACAGATGGGATTTATCAGGCCCAGTACGTCCCCTTGGGGAGCCCCAGTGCTCTTTGTAAGGAAGAAAGATGGGAGTATGAGATTGTGCATCGACTATCAGGCACTAAATGATGTCACCATCAAGAACAAATACCCACTCCCTAGAATTGATGATCTCTTTGATCAGTTGAAAGGAGCCAAATACTTCTCCAAGATTGACTTAAGGACTGGGTATCACCAACTGAAGATTAAAGGGAGTGACACCTCAAGGACCGCATTTGTCACCCGATATGGGCAGTATGAGTTCACAGTGATGCCATTTGGACTCACCAATGCACCGGCTTACTTCATGAACCTTATGAACAAGGTATTTATGGAAGAGTTAGACAAGTTTGTCGTAGTCTTCATTGACGACATACTCATCTACTCCAAGAGTGCCGAAGAACATGAGCAACACCTGCGGGTAGTGTTGGAAAAGTTGAGAGCACACCAGCTCTATGCCAAATTCAGCAAGTGTGAATTTTGGTTGGAAAAAGTAGCCTTCCTTGGCCATATTTTGACCGCAGAGGGAGTAGCAGTAGACCCTGAGAAAGTAGAAGCAGTCTCGAACTGGCAACAACCAACCAATGTGAGTGAGGTCAGAAGTTTTCTGGGTTTAGCTGGGTACTACCGGAGGTTCATTGAAGGATTTTCCAAGATAGCTAGACCCATGACAGAATTGCTTAAGAAAGAAAAGAAATTTGCTTGGACCGAGTCGTGCGAAAAGAGTTTTCAAGAGCTAAAGAAAAAGTTGACCGCTGCCCCAGTTTTAACCCTACCAGATATTCACCGGGATTTCGTCGTTTACTGTGACGCGTCCCGCCAAGGATTAGGGTGTGTTCTCATGCAAGACGGAAAGGTTGTAGCATATGCCTCCCGACAACTTAGACCCCATGAGCAGAATTACCCAACGCATGACTTAGAATTTGCAGCCGTGGTGCACGCACTCAAGATCTGGAGACACTACCTAATTGGGAACAAGTGTGAAATATACACGGATCATAAGAGCTTAAAGTATATTTTTACACAACCAGATCTGAATCTCAGACAGAGAAGGTGGTTAGAATTGGTTAAGGATTATAATGTGGAAATTCATTACCACCCTGGCAAGGCCAATGTAGTGGCGGATGCCCTAAGCCGAAAATCTTACACACCCAGGAGTGCCCACCTGCAAGAAGAAGTGGCACGATTAAATGTGCACATTGTTCCCCAGAATGCTAGCCACCAGCTGACGATCCAGTCCACTCTGGAGGATCGGATCGGAGAGGCCCAGAAAGCAGACAAGGATTTAGTGCAGATCCGCAAGCACACCGGAGAAAATAAGGCACCGGACTTTAGAGTCGACAGCAAGGGAACGCTGTGGTATAAAGATAGGATTTGTGTGCCTAAGGAAGGAGACTTTAGACAGATAATCATGGACGAGGCTCATAACTCGCCATATTCCATTCACCCGGGATCCACCAAAATGTATTTGGATTTAAAGCAGAACTATTGGTGGAAAGGAATGAAAGCTGACATAGCCCAGTTTGTCGCTCAGTGTGATACTTGCCAGAGGATTAAAGCGGAACACCAGAAGCCGGCAAGGTTATTACAACCCTTGCCCATCCCAGTTTGGAAATGGGATGAGATAGGAATGGACTTTGTGGTAGGACTACCCAGAACACAGAAGGGACATGATTCTATATGGGTAATAGTGGACCAACTCACTAAAGTCGCTCACTTTTTACCTGTACGAACCAATTATGGTGGAGAGAAGCTAGCCAAACTGTATGTGGAAAACATAGTGAAGTTGCATGGAGTGCCCAGTAGGATTGTTTCAGACCGAGGGACCCAATTCACCTCGAGATTTTGGAAAAGTTTGCATAAAGCTATGGGCACCAAGTTGGATTTTAGCTCCGCGTACCACCCACAGACCGATGGCCAGACAGAAAGAGTAAATCAGATCATGGAGGATATGCTGAGAGCATGTGTCCTTACGTATGGTAAAGATTGGGAACAGAGCTTACCCTATGCAGAGTTCTCCTATAACAACGGTTACCAGGCAAGTTTGGGTATGTCCCCGTTTGAAGCTCTCTACGGGAGAAAGTGCCGAACTCCTTTAATGTGGTCAGAAGTAGGAGAGCGTACACTAGTAGGACCTGCACTCATAAAGGAAGCCGAAGAAAAAGTGGCTGAAATTAGGGAGAAGTTGAGAGCAGCTCAGTCCAGGCAGAAAAGTTACGCCGACAAGAAGAGACGAGAACTGGAGTTTAATCCAGGAGATTTTGTTTATCTCAAGGTTTCACCCATCCATGGAACCCGTAGATTTCAAGTCCATGGGAAGTTAGCCCCTCGGTACATGGGACCATACCCGGTGCAGAAGAAAGTTGGGAAGGTGGCCTACCAATTGGAGTTACCCGAAGCAATGTCAGATATACACCCGGTCTTCCATGTATCCCAATTGAGAAAATGCCTGAGAGTACCTGAGGAAGAACACATACCGGAAGAAGAAATTGACCTACAGACGGACCTACGTTATCAGGAGGTACCGGTCAAAATTTTGGACACCGTCACCAAGAGAACCAGAAACTCTGAAGTACGGACATGCAGAGTACAGTGGAGCAGACACAGTGTAAAGGAAGCTACGTGGGAAAGGGAAGATGCCTTGAAGAAAGAGTTCCCCCACCTTTTTAGGAACCAGCCGAATCTCGAGGACGAGATTTCCTTAAGTGGGGTAGGTTTGTAACGCCCGCGTTTTTGATCTCTGAGAAAATCACCTAATGAAATCACCCGGTGAAAATCGTTTCAAAATCATTTCACCCGAGCTCCCTTTCCGCCGAATCCTCTTCTCCTGTCGTTCCCCCCCCCTCTCTCCCTGTCCGCATCGCATCACCGCTCCCTCTTTTTCCGTCCCATCCCGCGTCGCCCGCTCTCGGGTCGACCGCCGGGTCCATCTCTCTTTGGCCGACAGCCGTCGACCGCCCATCAACTTCCCGCCGCGAATCCCGCCGACCCCTCCCCTTTTTCCCCTCTCCCTCATCCTTTCTCCCTTCCTTTCTTTTTCTCTTTCTTCTTTTTCTTTTTCCCTTCTTTCCTCTCTTTTCCCTCCCTCCTTTGTTTTTCCCCACCCGACACCGCCGCTGCCGCGCTGTGGCTCTGCTCGCCGCCGACCACCCCTCCCCCACTGCGCTACTCGTCACCCCCACTCCACTCCCCTGCCTCGCACCACACCCTGCACTCCACCGTGTCCACCACCTCCCCATCACCGCCGGCGCTGCCAGCACGCCACCGCCCGGCTCTGTCGCGCACGCTCTGCTCCGCCCCGCCGCGCCAGCACCGCACGCGAGCCACGCCGAGCGCCGCCCCCCCTGTCCTGCTCACCACCGCCACTCCACCTCTCTGCTCCCCATCCCGAGCACTGTGCTCCGCTCGCCGCCGGCCGAACCCCACCCGCTCCCCCGTGCCGACCGCGCGCGTGCACGACACCGCCTGCCCACTGCCGTCTCGTCGTCGCACCGACACTCCACGCCATCGCCGGCCGGCCTCCCTTCACTCGACTCGATCGCCCGACCGTCGTACACCACCACCGTGCCGCTAACCCAAGCTCCTCGACCGACGCACCGCCGACCATCGCGCCGCTCCTGCACGCCACCACCCGTCCTCGCCGCGGCCCCATCCGCTCGGGCACGCACGCCGCGTCGCGACGCACACACGCAACAAGAACAGCAGCAGCACCTCCACAGCGTCGTCGTACCAATCCCCGCACGAAATCCGCCGGCCATCGCCGTACCCGAGCGCCGGACGCCATTAACGCCGCCCGACCTACCCCTCTCGTCGGCCCACTCCCTCACCGCCGCTCCGCGCCTATAAATGAGGTCCTGAGCACCCTCTCCCTCACCACCAGCTCACCCGCCCTCCAATTTAGCCCTCCACCACCACAGCGCCGCCGCCATCGCCTCCAGTGCCGCCGCCGCCGCCGCTCTTGTGAACCGGCCGCCTCACTCCACCTCCGCCTGAGGTAGGACCACCAGTGGACTTGCCACGACCCCCTCTCCCTTTTCCCCCTGTTCCCGTCCACCGCCGCTGCCCCTATCGCCGGCGATTGGCCGGACAGCGCGGCCGCCATCGCCCCCCCCCTCTCTGCGCTCTGTTTCGCGAGGAGGACAGCACTTTTGCGCATAACCCCCTGAAGATTGTCCTAATCAACCCGCCGTCCACATAAACAGGAGCCCCCTCTCTTGCACGTTTGCACATGACCCCCTGAACTTTAAACAATTTAACCCGCGGTCCATACAACACTATTCCCTCTCTCTCTGTCTGTTTCACCCGAGGACCCTGAGCTTTCTGGTATTTACAGAAAGGTCCTTTTTCCTTTAAAACAGCCCCTAAACCCCACTGAACTCGTCATTTCATGCGCCAAATTAATCCCGTTTGACCCCAAATTCCACCATAATTTTCACCATTATATTTTCGCCAAACCCAACCAGTCCATACCCAAAAATAATCATCTCATCACCATCCGCTCTTTTTTTCCGTTCCTTCTTTTGGAGCTCAATAAAAACCTTTCTTTCATTTATTGGGTGTTTGCTTGTGTGTGCCGTAGACTCCGCTGTGAACGAGGAAGGACTCGAGGAGGAGCAGTGCTACGAGCAGGAGCTTGGAGACCAAGACCCCGGGCAGGAATCCCCCGAGGGTTGGGAGAACGGCAAGTGCAATCCCACCCTTTGATGCATACTGTTGTCCCAGTTTTTATAAACACAACCCATGGCCAGATTTATAAAACTTGCATAATTTTTCTGCTAAACCCGGTTGGATAGCCATACCTTGGTTGCTATGACTAATTCCTTGACAACCTGGATTAATGTTTGAATATGACAATGCTCTGTTTAAATATTGGTCTCTGCTAGAAATGCTTAGGAACATTTTACCATTATACCCCCATGACAAATACTTGGTGTTTACAAAAAAACAACCGTGTGCGTACTTTGAAATAAAAGAGATGATTTGTGTAAATAAAATGAGTACCCGTGTGGGATGAGACAGATGGTATTTCCGTGTGAAATACCGAGGTGAGCTCGAACCGGTGTGGTTGAGCATGGTGGGAGTTGTCTATCTCGTCACAAGTTTTGGGATGATGTTGATGTGTCATCTAGCCTAACCCATTTTACTGTACCACCACTCGACCGTTGTATGTGGCAACGGCATAGCATAAATCCCACTAGTTGAGCTGCTGGTTATGTGGTGTGCTGGTGAGCAACAGAGGGCCATGGAGCCGGGGATACGGTCTATGTGAGGTATGCCCCTGGTTGGAACCTCGTTGGTAGGTTGCTAACCCCTGGTCGCGTCTGCGGTAACTTGTCAGTTTAGCTATGGTGGGTAATGGCTTTGATAGGAGCTGCACTGGCACTAAGGTGTTCTTGTTGTGGTAGCCTACTTGTGGTTGTGTACACCTCTGCAGAGTTAAAACCTATCCGGATAGCCGTGTCCACGGTATTGGGCGAGTTACGGCTTGGTCACTTCACTAGTCCCCTATTTTGGTGTAAGAAAATGTTGGTATTTGATTGAGCTGAGAAATATTTCGATTTGGGCTACGACAGATGGGAAATCTGGTAGCAACAACATCTTGTACGAAAAAGTATTACATTTACTGTTCCTTTTAAAAGTAATTTGTGAAAACCCATTGCGAAAACCAACCCCTTGCATGTGTAATAAAATTTGCTTTGCTGCTAAATAAACCACAAGCCATCCTTGTTACAATACCTGCATACTTCTGTTATACCCCTCCGTGGTTGTGGTTGCGCTTGCTGAGTACGTATGTACTCACCCTTGCTTAATCTGTTGCAGAGGCAGACCCGGACTTTGTGCCTGAGGATATCGTCTAGTGGGGTTCGTTCTGCACCCAACCTTTGCCTGTGTGTTAGGGCCACCCGCTGGAAGCCGCATGCGTTGCCACTCTGATGAAGACCTCTATGTTATCACCCTTTTTATCTGGAGCTTAGTGCTAGTCCTGTTTGTCGTGGCCCTGCAATGCCACCGTCTCCCGTAATGTCGCTTTTGTACTGAACTATCTGTTGTAATAATGTGAACCAGCATCCTGGGACTGGTATTTGTATCACATTAAGTTCTCTCTTTCGAGGGGACGCTTCAGGCTTCCTGTCCGGCGCGTGGCCCTGCTTGGTGGCGGCCATGTGCTGTCGGTCGTGCTTCTCCTCTTCGCCGGCAGCGGGAGGGGAGAAGGGGGAGCTGGTCCGGCTTTGGCATCCCCGGCGATCCGGCCCTCTAGTGACGCCATTCTTCCCATCTCCATTGTTCTTCTGATTTCGTACTACTCGATCCATGGATCCTTCGACTAGACCAGATGGGTTTTGCCCCAAGATGGGGGCGAATCTGGGATCCAGTGCTGGTAGTTCGTTCGGGGTTGCCCACAATTGAGGTGGGCGACTTTGGGTTGGGCGCCAAGCTCGTGTCCCCCAGTTCAGTGGAATTGGTGGCGGCCTTAGTTCTTATGGGATCGTGCGGGAAAGGGTCGGCGGCCTCGATGCATAGGTGATGTTCCATGTCGTTCGAGTCGGGCCTTGTCTCCTCGGGGTTGGGTGGTGTTCTGCTAGCGCAAGCTGCGGTCCGGCGGGCAGGATTGGGCAACGGTATTTCCCTGTTGAGGGCGTTGCTTTGCGAACACCTCCCCTGGCGTTTGTAGTGGTCTCCATGGTGAAAACCAAACATTGGCGCCGGCTCGGCGCTTTTGCCTTCCTGAAGGCGTTGTTGGGAGCTGCCCCTGCTGCCGTGTTGCTGAAGTTTCGGACCCGCTGGCTGACGGTCCTCTCTTGCAGGTCTCTAATAGGTTTTTGACCTTTAGGTGATGTGTCGTGTGTGACTTCGAGTTGTCTCGGGCTTGTCGCCGAGAGGTTCTGTTATGGATTTGTTAGAAGTTAGGGGTTGTTAGTGGACTTGTGCTTCATTATAAACTTGTAATCCCAGTATTTGACATGCTTTATATATGAAGCCCGATCTCGACCCTTTTGGTTAAGTTAAATTTATTCCCCCCCCCCCCCCCACCCCCTCCACCCAACATGCATGAGAGATGTGCACGTCTGCATTAGAGACGTAGTCAAACTAAAAAATCATAGTATCTTAACAAGACAAACAAAAAAAATTATCCATATGCGTAAGGATTATCCCATACACATGCATAAAAAATATCATTTAGATATAAAATTATGACATCACAATTAACGCATACAAAGACATCTAGATACTATTATCGGCACAGTTGCGCATTGCTGTTATGGTATATACGTTGTGACCATGCGGATGGCCCAAAAACTACTTTGGACAAAGGCTTGATACAAAGGCAAGATAAGAAATACTCCCTCCATATTGATAAAGAATGACCGTTTTAGACAAGATTTTAGTCAAACATTGGAAATATAAATCATAAATAACTTTTAAGCCATTGAGTTTGGAAATGTGAAAACCATATGAATAGATTAGTATTAAAAAATACTTTTATAAAAGCATACATATATTATTTTTAATAAATATTTTTGTAAGAATAAGAAGTTAAAGTTACGTTTTGGAGACCGTGTCATTGTCCTAAACATTATTCTTTACCAGTATGGAGAGAGTATTACCTAATTAAAGAATGTTGTTTAATGAAGCTACAAAATCATGGTACATTTGTGTGTTATTAATTTGTGCTTGGATCCACTATAATAATAAAAGTTGGTTGTTACAGGTAGGCATTGCCGCTATGGAGTGGCCGCTTTTCCGAACTTGGGCCTTGTTTTTTTATTCCAAAAGGCAACTCCTAAATTTACTATGCAAAAAGAAGATTCTCCATCACATCAAAATATCATAACATGTATGAAGTACTAAATGTAGATAAAATAAAAAACTAATTGCACAATTTTGTTGTACTCTGCGAGACGAACATTTTGAGCCTAATTAATCAATTTTTGGACAATTTTTCGCACATACAAACGAAATGCTACAATGACGTAATGATTACGAAGAGACCCAAACTCCCAAATTTGGTGTAAACAAGGCCTTGATCGAGATTCTGAATGGCTGCCAGCCGGCCAGCCAGACCGTAACGCATCTGTTGGAGCCCTAATAGCTCCACTTGTTTAATATGATCGGATTAGAGTAATATTAGCACAGGTCTGTTGTGTGTTTGTGTTTTTTAGGCAACAGGAACTGTTGTATTGTGAGAAGAAAGAAAGCTCTGCTTTTCCACCGGGCCCGGACGGAGCACACGTCACAGCTCACCCGGCCGAAACGACGAATCCGTTTGGTAACCTACCCGTCGCCCGTTTCCCGCAAACTTGGCCCCCCACGCGTGCACCGGGAGCAGGGACCAGCTAGCTAGTAGCTCCCCACCGCAGGGCGCAGACGGCCAGCAGCGGCAGGAACAAAACCGCCGGGGCGTGCCGCGCTGCCGGCGCGCCGGGTGCCGCCGGGACCGCCGCGAGGCGCGACCGCGACGCAACAGCGCATCCGTCCGTGGAGGGAGAAGCCGAACGGCGGCGGTCTCCCGTCGCGTCTGCGCTGCCGCGCGCACGTGGGCGGGGCGTGCCTAGCGGATCTTCTGCGGCCACCAGAGGGGGTTGGGGGACGGGCTAAGGCTGAGGCTGAGGCTGGCGGCGACGGCGAGGCGGTGTTAGAGTTCGGGGGTTGCCGGTGGTCGAGCTTGGAGGTGCTCCAATGGCCTCCGGCCATAGAAAAGAAGGAGGTGAGGGCGGAGGGAAGGTCCGGCGGTGGTGGCGGTGCGGCCGGCGGCGGAAGCGAGGCGGCGCAGGAGCGCCGCCGGCCGGGCGGGGCCGGACAAGCGGTTGGCGGGGATTGGCGATGCGGGGGCGACGAGCCCACCGGTTTAGGAAGGGCAGGGGCGTGTGGCGGGGGTGGATGGTGGGCGGGCGGCGCGGCGGCGGGGCGGTGCGGCAAGGAGAAAGAAGGGGAAGGCGTGAGCCTGATGGGCTGGAAGCCAGCAGCCTTAACTGCTTCCGTGCGCCATACATCGCCCCATGGGAAGGGACCGATTCGTCCGGCGCCATGGCGGGAGGCATGTGCGCTCCCTGCGGGTTTTCTTTCTCGTCGCCTGCCGTCGCGTCCCAACAGATGCCTCCGGCCATGACGCCTCGCAACGCCCGTCCTCCTTTTTTTTTTGAGAAAAAGCGCTGCCGCGCGCGCGTGTACCCTCCACGTCCCCTGCCTTGCGGCTTCCCCCCACGTCCCCTGCCTTGCCTTTCCGGTGCTCGGCGGCCTCTGGCTCTGCTCTCACCTGCCTCCCTCTTCTAGTCTCCTGCTCAAAGGTTGCTTTGTTGGGGATGCTGGACGGACGGGAGCCTCACCCGGTAAGTTTTTGTTACCCCGGCCGTGGTACGTGCTATGTCAGTGTAGTACTGCACCTGTAGCAGTAGTGCCGCGATCATGATGGCGGGTCGATCGGGGGCCCATCATGCTTGCTCTCAAAAAACGAGAAAGGGGTGCGCGCGCCACGTCGGTGCCAATCATCGGCTGCATCGCCACTCGAGTGCCCACCTGACACGCCTTTTGCCCGCCTCTCGGTCTCGGGGGAGGAGGAGGAGCTCAGGAGCAGGACGTAGAGCATTTGCCTGTGGCAGCGGGTTTAGCAGCCAGCTGCAGCGGGTATCTAGTACTGAAGCCCAACTCGGACTTTTACTGAAGCCTAGCACAAACCTTCCCTCGTGGTCCAAAGTAAACAGCTCTATTTACGTTCCCAGTCTTTTTAGTTGTCGCTGCTGCTTAGTGCTTTCTACTGCTAGTGCCTTCTACTAGATAAGGAGTAAAACGGAAAAAGATTACTCCAATACACTGATGATGATGCACATGGCTGGACCAGCCTTGCTCGTGCAGCAGCCTTTCGACCTCCGCGGTATCGAGCCGGAGCAAGCCCACTTAGCACTCCTCAAGCCCACCGCGGCTACCTAGCACCATACTCGGTGGCATCATGATCACCTGACAAAATGAGCCCAAGCAGGCCTTATATTTTTCTCCTCAACCAAAAACGTGTTTTCACTCCAAAAAATGAAAAACGTGTTTGGGAAAAGCAAGCCTGCTATATTGAGAACAAAGCCATCTTTCTTTTTTATTGGGATCGCCTGATGATTTCGAGCTTCGGATGGCAAAGACCCCATTGATCAGCCCCTAAGGCTCTTTTCAAAAAAACCGTAAAGCTTCAATGAAATTCTCGTCTTGCAAACTGTCATGGATTGGTGTAAAGAGCCATGTGTGATCTCTCATCCTCAATGACTACTCCCTCTGTTCCAAGTGGAGGAGACTTCTACCCTTACTACGTTACAAGTTGTTGGCATACGACTTATAGTATTTTGCATGATTGGTGATTTTTTTTTGGTTGGCATGTTTGGAAAAGAAAATTAAGTGAAGGAATAGAAGATTTATTTTTTATTAATCACCAAAAGCCGTGCAACCAACTGATCCAAGTGGTGTTTATCATCAAATCAGCCATAGTCCAACAATGCAAGATTGGTTTTGGAGATACCGACCAGAAGAATTCATTGTTGATAGTTTATTGGGACTGTAGTTATACCCGCTCCTTTTTTTCGTTTTCCAGTTTGTTCTCTTTTATCTTGTTCTATATTACTGTATATCTAGACTAAATTTCACCAACGGTCCTTAAACTTATCTCGAGTCCTCATCCTGGTCCCAGTACTTTTAAAATGCACATAGTTGTCCTTAAACTTGTCACACACTCTCATCCCGGTCCTTAAACTTGTCTCGAGTTCTCGTCCCAATCCCGGTACTCTCAAAATGCACATAATCATCCTTAAATTCGTCCCGTGCTCTCGTCCCGGTCCATAAACTTGTCCTATGTTCTCGTCAAGATCCATATACTTTAAAAATACTTTTTATGTAATGTTTCACCTTTAGGGTTTCAAACCAAGTTCGAATCCCACTAAAAGTGATCCAAAATTAAAAGGATAGTTGCCATCACGAATTAAGTGTGAAATATCAAAATCTGTAAAATAACTGGGAGATCATTTTTATTTTCTAAAACAACCAAATTAAATGCTTTTCACATATCTTTTTAATCTCGAAGATCAAATCAATTATTTAATAATTGTATTAAAATTACAATTCTAAAATTCACCATATCTTGTACCAAGGTTCATGGACACCAATGTGTTTATGATGATTTCCCTATGAATCTTTTTGTCAATTTTGAGCGGGGTCGAAATTTGGATTGAAATCCTAAAAGTTTAAAAAAATTAGCAAATGTTTCATAAATAAATCAATGTGTCGGACCTTAGGACCAGCAATCCACCTTGGGGTACCCGAGTGGTTGATTTGTAGGCGAGAGATCGTCGAGCGAGTAGCTTGATGGTACACAGGAGGCACTGATTTTAGACAGGTTTGGGCTATCCGGAGGTATAATACCCTACGTCCTATGTCGGTGTTTGTGTCTGTATTGCTGGAACTCGGCCAAGCTTCAGGAAGCAAGGACGAGCAAATGATTACATGATGGCGTATGTGATGTCCTTCATGGGGTTGCCCTAGGCCGCCTTATATAGGGTGATGGACTAGGGTTTACAAGTCGGTTTTAATCTAAACCTACTGAATTACGACTAAGGAATATATCCGAGTCGGTTACAATACGATATCCCGAGATACCCGGCCGCGCCACCGGTCGTGTCTTCATTAAGCTTGTTCATCAAGTCGGGGATTCCTCGTGGGCCACCTGAGGGTCGGCGCTCAACCTTGTCAGGCGTGGGCCCAGGTCGGCGTAGTCCCTCCGACAGTGGGCCTAGTGGTACCCATATCCCACAAGCCCTCGAGCAACGTGCATGCGTGTGTCGATCTGTTGATGAAGAAACGAAGCCAATGTAGTCGGCTGAAGGTGCTTCAACACATGGTGGGCACAAGGGTGGGCGGTGCTCCAAAAAAGAAGAGTACCCAACACGACGCCGAGTTTCTTCGAGGTGGTCGACCGGTTCTCATGAGGACTGGATACAGGGCGACGATGAGGAGCACTGTATGTACAGTAGCCCCCGAGCATTGGGTTGGTTAGTATAAGCAAGCCAAGGCTAAAAAAGTGATCGGTCAACCTATTGCCCAATGGTTGGTGGAAGCATGCTGCCACCGCAAGGAGCCAAAACAAAAAAGGAAGTCGGACAACATGTTGTCGGGAAAAGGAGGTGAAAGCGTGCCTTCGCCTCGGGAAAGGCCAAAACATTCTGCGCCCGTGAATCAACAGGTGCTTGAGGATAATGCGGAAAAGCCGCTTACCAGGCATGCCCGGTCAAAAGCGCAGTCAATGACTGCACAGAAAAAATGCAACGCGCATACGCATAAATGCCCCAGCTGCTAGCGGGTCACGAGCGAATAGTAGCTAGCCCACCGCGCCTATAAATAGACGCCTCTGTCTGGTTTACCAGAACAACACACTTGAAGTCACTAGCATGTGGTGTCCCCAAATTCATCCTCCTGATGCGTTCTTGAGTGGGAACGAAGTAGCCACAATGATGCGTAGAAACGCGCACCACTGATGCCAGAAGAAAGCTAGGGAGTGAGAAGCAGACGCTGGGCGAGAGCAGCGGAGGATGAAGCTCAATGTCGCTGAGATGGGGGTCGACTTCGCTAGGAAGCTAGCAAATGGCGCCACCCAGGGTCAAGTCTCTACACCGAGGGTAACTCAAACGCCGTCCTCTTCTAGCAATGTAGCCTCACAAGGTTCTTCAGTTGGTGTGATGCCACAATAAAGCCAGCGAGAGGTCTGTGCAGACTAGACTAGTTTCACTTGGGCAAAAAACCTTACTGTAATGACCTGTGTACTGCCAAGTAGGCAGTTTATGTTTTTGTATTTGCAAATGGCCCATGGCCGACTATAGTTTATCTTGTAAACCCACCAAGTCTGAATATATGAACATGTCCACTCGGAAGGGGAAACTCGGCGTCCGACCCTTCTTAGGCAAAAAGAGTCAAAGTGGTCTCAAGAACACGCTGCATCCTGACACAACGCCTAGCCCCCGAGCATGCGAAGGGTCTGGCATGGCCTTAAAGGCGTTCCGAGTCCACGTCGAGCGCCCAGCCCTCGAGCATGCTAGGTGTCTGGCCTGGTCCCTTTGGGCGCGCCGAGTCCGTGTCGAGCGCCCAGCCCCCGAGCATGTGAGGTGTCAGACCTGGTCCCTTTGACGCACCGAGTACGTGTCGAGCGCCTAGCCCCCGAGCATGCGAGGTATCTGGCTGGTGCCTTTGGACGCGCCGAGTCCGTGTCGAGCGCCCAACCCCCGAGCATGCGAGGTGTATGGCCTGGTCCCTTTCGACGCGCCTCGTCCGTGTCGAGCGCCTAGCCCCCGAGCATGCGAGGTGTCTGGCCTGGTCCCTTTGGACGCGCCGAGTCCCCGTCGAGCGCCCAGCTCCCGAGCATGGGAGGTGTCTGGCCTGGTCCCTTTGGACACGTCGAGGCCGTGTCGAGTGCCCAGCCCCCGAGCATGCGAGATGTCTGGCCTGGTCCCTTTCGACGCGCCGAGTCCGTGTCGAGCGCCCAGCCCCCGAGCATGCGAGGTGTCTGGCCTGGTCCCTTTGGATGCGCCGAGTCCTTGTGGAGCGCCTAGCCCTCGAGCATGCGATGTATCTGGCCTGGTCCCTTTGGACACGCCGAGTCCGTGTCGAGCGCCCAGCCCCCGAGCCTGCGAGGTGTCTGGTCTGGTCCCTTTGGACGCGTCGAGTCCGTGTCGAGCGCCTAGCCCCCGAGCATGCGAGGTGTCTGGCCTAGTCTCTTTGGACGCGTCGAGGCTGTGTTGAGCGCCCAGCCCCCGAGCATACGAGGTGTCTGGCATGGTCCCTTTGGACGGTCGAGTCCGTGTCGAGCGCCCAGCCCCCGAGCATGCGAGGTGTCCGACCTGGTCTCTTTGGATGCACCGAGGCTGTGTGGAGCGCCCAGCCCCCGATTATGCGAGGTGTCTGGCCTGGTCCCTTTGGACGCGTCGAGTCCGTGTCGAGCGCCCAGCCCCCGAGCATGCTAGGTGTCTGGCCTAGCCCCTTTGGACGCGCCGAGTCCTTTGAAAAGGAAGCATACCCCGTCCGCCAATTTCGGATCCAACGGATTGCGGATCGCCAATCCCGCGGATTCCGTCCATCTATTTTGGAGCCGTTAGGGTAGACGTCTGTCGCCTTATAAATACGCCACGCCGGGTGCCGTCATCTTCATCCTCCTCATCGCACCGCACCCTTCGCATTCTGCACAGTAGCCGTTGCGCTGTTTCTGCCATTGCGCCCAAACGAGCTCCTCGCCGTTCCAGTAGGCACATAGATCAGTCCTCGCTGGTTTGGCTGCGCACCCCCGCCTACATTCATCCTTCCTATCGCCGCCGCCAAGCCTGATCCATGGCCACCGAATTTGCAGCCGCCGCCGCACCGCTGGTGTCGGAGCAAGAGTCTAGTTAGGGGAAGTCGCGCATGACCGAGGTGAGGCTCGAGGCCATGGCGAGGCGCGGCGTGCTGCCACCGAAGAGTGGTGATGCATGGAGGGTGCTAGACAAGGAGAAGCAGCCGTTCGAGAACACCTGCAATCTCGCCTGCTTCGCCCACTTCGTCGAGCGTGGGTTCGGGGTGCCGACCGACAATTTCTTCCACGGGCTTCTTCACTACTACGGTCTGCAACTCTCACATCTTAATTCCAATGGGATCCTGGACATTGCTTTCTTCATTTATCTGTGTGAGGCCTATTTGGGGGTTGCTCCCCATTTCAATCTGTGGAGGTATTTGTACCGAGTCAAGGCGATCGGCTCGGGCAAGCGATGTGACGGTTCGACCCGGATCACTGGCGGGGAAGGGATCATGCTTTGGGTTGGAATGGTGAAGAGATACTTCAATCTGGAGCTGAACGACTGCAACAAGAGGTGGCGCAAGGATTGGTTCTACTTGAGAGACCATCCGCCAATGCTGCCGGGGAGGTCAGGGTTTCCTCAAGTAGAGCTTGATTTCTGGAGGGAGGCGCTGAGGGGGGAAGGACTTGGAGCAGGTGGAGGAGCTGTTGTCCAAGATTGATGTGTTGAAGTTGGCCAGACTCACAGCCCCAGCCGTGATAATTTCAATCATCGCCCGAGCAATTCAACCCATCAAGGAGCGTGTGCACCCAGCGTACGAGTTATCTGGTCAGAATGACCCGACTCGGGAGCACAATAGGATTGTGGATCAGGATGAGATCCACGAGCGAGTCAGCAGCATTGTGAAGGGTGACATTTCCAACAGGGGTGCTCCACACCCTTTCCATCTTATGTACCTTCCAGACCCGGTGCGTAACGAGCTGCCCAGTGCTTGTGATCTCTTTTTCTTAGATGTTGAGCTTTTGCAAATTATTGTTTGATCTTGTTGGCTTGAACTTTTGTGTGTGTAGGAGGAAACCAATCGCTTCTTCAGCCCGGCTCCTTTGCCTGCCGATTCCGTTCGGCGGGAGAAGGTGATGACCTTGGAGGAGACACAAGCCGGCCCTTTACAGTTTGAGTCTGAGCCATGGGTGTCGGACAAGTTCTGTTCATCACCGAGTGGCGAAAAAGCTGTGGGGGCGCCGGGTCGGGCCGCCGGACCCACGGGGAGGACCCGAGGCACCGCGGGCAAGTTGTCTGAGTCCCGAGTGGTGCCCATCACGCGGAAGAGGTTGGTCGAGCTCCGGACGCAGAGTCCGGTTGACGCGACCGTGAAGAGGCAACGTGCGGGGATGCCACCAGTGGCCGGCAAGGAGGCTGGTTCTTCTATGAGCGCCTTGGAGGGGAGCCTTCCTCAACAAGGCTCGCGGGAGGTGACACCTTCATCTGTCGTCCCAAAGGCAATTATGCCTATTCAGGCCCGGCCGCCGAATCCTTTGGGCCTGAGTGCCCAGAGGCCGGCTTGAAGGAACATCTGCGTTTGGTTATGCGTATTGTTGTTGTTGATGCCATCCGCGTTGTGTCTTTGGTTCGTTTTCGTTGCTAACGTCTGCCCACTTCCACAGGCCGTCGAGCAAGAGTGCCGGGCTACGGCAATCGGAGTTGGTGAGGTCTTGCTCGGACGAGGATTCAGCGCTGGGGGAGGTGTAGAAGCCGAGCGCCGAAGCTGCTGGCGCGTCGCCACAACATGTTGTGGTGTTGCCAGAGGATCCACCCGTTACCGTTGTCCCTGTGTCAAGGTCGGCACCCTCACCTGCTGTCGCCCCTGCATCGACTGCACAAGAGGTGCCGAGTACTTGCGTTCCTCCTGCTGGTGCCGACATGGGGGCTGACGATGCGCTCTGGAGGGACTCGGCCGGGAAGGGCGACGATGAGGACATGCCAGATCTAGAGGATACCGCTCTCCCCAACTTCGGGCAGCAGGTAGAGCTGGCTGCTGAGGGGAGTGGAGGTCAGAGTCGTGCCAAGCAGTTTTAGTACTCGTACAACGACGATCATGAAGCCATCAACAGAATGCACGATGCCACAAATGTTATTGACAAAAGCCTCGAGGTACGTGTGGTAATCTCGTCGCAACTTCTGTGTTAACTGAACCTTGATGCCGAGTGTTGCTTGTTGTTGTTGTAGATTCTGCTGGCGAATGCTAGTGAGCGCACCAGAATGGTGAAAGTGGCGGAGGAGCAACACAAGAAACTCCTGGAGCTGCGGGCGCGTGTCCGTGCAGTGGCCACTAAGGCCAAGCAGTTCGCTACCTAGAAGGAGGCGGATATGGAGAAGACCGCCGAGCTGAACTGGGACCTTGTCGCTCAGCTGGCGGAGCTGACCACCAGTAAGTTGATCCCCACTCTGTCTTGAGTATATGTCGAGTTCTTGAATCCTTCAAAGTCATGTTTTGGTCGTGTGTAGATGCTGAGAAGGAGAAGAATGCCCTGGGGGACCGGGTGGCTGCCCTGGAAGCTGAAGTGAAGAAGCAGGCTGCCGAGCGCATGCAGGCTGTTGCCGACCACCAGCGTGCTTTGCAATGTGAGCCTAAGCCCGTGAGGCGTCATCTCTGCTACCCCATTTGTGTAGTTCATGGCACCATAACACTTGGTTATGGGAGGACATCGTGCATAGGTCATGCCAGTGAAAAGAAAGTATGGGAAAAGAAGCTGGAACTCGCGCTGAAGGAGAAAGATGACATCGGCCGGGCATTCAACCGGGCGAAGGGCTCCCACGAGGCCGCTTTTGTAGGGTAGGTTTGCTTTTCTTGATCCTTTAGTTCAGCCACATGTGGCTGGCAAGAGATAAGTGCCGAGTGCCGAGCTGTTCTGATCATGCAGAGTTCGCCCAAAAATAATAGGCCTTAGAAGAAGCTGCGCAGTCCGCCTCGATATCATTGACCCGATGGAACCCGATGCGCCTGCTCGGTTGCTGGAGGAGAGGCTTCGGGCGGCTCCTGACCAAGCCCGAGGTGCGATGAAGACAGGAGCCGCAACAGTGGCGAGAGATTTGCTGGCAATTTTGAAGACCCACTATCCCGACCTCCAGCTGGATTGCGTTGGGGAGGGCTTCAACTGCGCGTATAGCGACGAAGAGTTTGAGGCGATCACGCCGTCTTTTGAGGGCCTGGCAGAGCAGCTCACCAATAGTATTTACCGGGAAGAAGAGAATAGTCAGTGGTCCTGTGGAAGAAACAATGCTTTAAGTACTTATTGTAATAAATGGATCAATTTTGCATCACTTTAATTGGCTTTAGTTGATATATCAACCCTTAACACTGTTGGCGGTCGTTACAGCCCAAATCCGACCACCAATACTCGGGAATAAATGAGGTTATATGCAACATTCCATGCACTTAGGTTTTTTTTCTAATAAAGTTCCACAAGTTTTGGTGAGTGTCACTTGTGCAGGTACAACTACGACAAATACGCGCTATTGGGGCCGAAAATGACCGAATCGGCCGAACGACTCCGTTCGGCCGGTTATCCCCCTTAGCCGTGCATGCCACCGGGAGTCGTCCACATCAACGAGCGCCAAATGAACACGACAAACGATACATGGACGACACCAACTCATCCCGGAGCACCGCCACATCAACCTGGGCCCACACAGCACGAAGTACACCACCAGAGGCTGGCCCAGGGAGTCCACAGAGCAGAGGCGGTGCAGGGGGGCGGGCCTGGGCCTCCGGCCCAGTTCGGGCGAACTGGGGGGTTCGGCCGAACCGCCCCCAGCTGCCAAACTGACCCTGGGGCTGCATCCTGGCCCTTGGTGGCCGAGGCGGTGCATCCCTCGGTTCGGGCGAACTGGGCAGTTCCGCCGAACCGAGGAATTTGGCCGAACCGCCTCTCTGCCGCCTCTGGTTGCCTTGGCCGCTACCCTGCCTCAACCGACCTTTGGAGCTATAAATAGAGGGTCGCACTTCACTTGTAAACACACACCAAGCCAAGGAGCTCATTTCCACTTTCATTCTAGTAGAGTTAGGATAGTTTAGTTGGGAGTTAGAGTTGAGTCGAGCTTTGCCTCGGAGGTTCCGGAGTCGTCTTCAGAAGCTCTGGTAATAGCTCTTGTATCTTTTCCTTTACCTTTTGTAAGACATTGAGTATCAATATAGTTATCTTTATCACCTTGCCTTTGTCATTTATATCTCGCTTCTACTTTATCCTAGTTGCAAATATATCTTGTTTAGACTATAGTCAGTTATAGTTCTAGTGCTTGTAGTCTTGTTTAAGTCTTTGTCTTGGCTGGTTCTTCGATCTTGCTTGATTCTGGAGGTGAATTGTCACCAAGAGTATTGACAAGGTTGATTGCTCTTGCTAGCAGAGTAAGTAGTCATTGCCTAGTGTAGGAGTGGTTCCTAGACTAGTCGGTGGCCTTAGTTTATTCCCGTCGCAACGGAGGTGGTAGCCGGGAGGTGGTGACAACCCTTTCGGTCTTCGTAGCCCATCACGTTAGTTCCGGTCCGTAGGATTCCCCAGTTGGGAAATAGTGGCACCCCTTCTCATCCCTTTCTGTGTGTTCACCGGTTCCCTTGTCCCGATGCTAAGACATTAGAGTTATCCCAGATCTCCTAGTGCTGGTTCTGTAGCCGCTGTATCTCTAAGCTAGAGTGGCATAGGTAGATAAATAATCCAGGAGTCCTCTATCTCTTCTCGTTGTCTTCCCAACTATCTATCTCTTCTCTCCCTTACCTGAGTATCCCTTGAGCCGTGTGTCCGGTATATCCACTCGTATCCAATACCGTTATCCCTTGTCTTGTTTAGCTGTGTACCCTTCTCTGATAGTCTCGAATATCTGTTCACTAGTAATCTTGCCAAAGCTTCCATGCGAAAATATAAATTACGATACCTCGGAATACTCCCAGGTGAAGTGCTACAGCGGTGATTCTGTGCGCTTGCAGAATATTTCTATATTTTACTAAGCCATAAGGAAAACCAATGAAACACTCCTTACCCCAGTACCAGGATTCTCAATTCTGATATTGGATCGTAAGAAGTGCCCACAAACACCTTATCGTAGTCATGAAAGTGCTTGAGCGCTCGACCGGGAAGGTGGATGGAGCTCGCATGGAGGCAGCACACCTACATGCTACGATGCTCTCATGGAGGCTTAGTCGTAGGTAGGGGACAAGGTCGAGTACTTTCACACGTGTTTAGACTTTGGTTTTAGTATGTCGGACTTGCCGGTTATTGCTTACATGAGCATTTTCGTGGGGAGTGAACACATGGTTGTCCGGATTTAAGTAATTTCAATTTGCAAAAATAAAGCATCACAAGTAATTTGGAGGAGCAATATACTTTTATTGAATATTGAAAAGAGAGTAGAGGTACATAGCTGGTGTTTAGGACTAAGGATAGAACTTAGTAAGGTGCTGGATGTTCTAGACGTTCGGAACTGGATCGCCGTTGGCCGACTCCAGGCGGTATGTTCCTGGTGAAATGACCTCTTTAACGATGAAGAGGCCTTCCTTGGGAGGTGACAACTTGTGTTGGTCCTTTGCAGTCATGGCTCGGCACAATGCGAGGTCGCCCACGTTTAGCGAGCGTTCCCTGACGTTTTAGTTGTGATACCGGCAGATCCTCTGCTCATGGCATGCATGTTGGGTCAAGGCGCAGAGCCTGTGCTCTTCTAGAGCGTCGATGTCCTCCTGTCAACTTGATTCGGCCTCGCGTTCCTCGTAGAACTGGATGCACGGAGCACCGTGGGACAGTGATGAGGACATCACTCCTATGGATACTCACAACAATCCTCCGTTGATCGTTCAAGGTCCAATCACTAGAGCTCACGCGCGACAATTGAATTTAGAGGTGAGCTCGTTCCTAAGTACTTCTCTATGTGATTATGAGAATAGATTGCTACCTAATGATTATATTGTAATTAGGAACCATGGAGAGGACCAGAGGATACTTGGAAAGGGCTTCAAGGTGGAGAGGACCAGCAAGGGCGTGCAAGTCGAGATAGAGGCCCAAATCAACTCGACTTCGAGCCCACCTCGGAGTCCTGGAGTAGTCAGCGCTAAATTGGACGCCCAGGTCGCATACGGGCTCGGATTTGGATGTTCTTTATATGCTTGGAAATCCAAGAAGATAATATTTGAAATGGCACTGGTCTCATGTCAAAATTCGTCCGGACTCAGCAGGAATCGATGAAACAAGTTGACATCCAGAATCTGTTTCGGTGCTGCATCGCCGTATTTTGGCCTTTGGGCCGTGTATCGTGTTGAGACCAATAGGAGCGCGTCCAGGGGGGTCGACCACGACTGTAGACTCCTTAGTAGCCTCCGCCCAAGTTATTGTTTGGGGTTTTACTTAGATCAATTCTATCAAGAACAGTGTCGCCGCTCGTCAGTTTGTGAGACCCCAACTTCATGAGTTCAATCATACATCTGTAATTGTGTTGCAATCTTTCTTGTTCTTGCTTGTGTTCTTCGATTCGCAGGCAAGGATTAGCCTTCTGGGCGAGGTCAACCATGCAACGCCGGTTGATAACCTGAGGAGACGTGTGTAACACCCAAAAATGGCCCATTTAAAATTTTTAGTAATTAATTGGCTTTTATTTAATTGTTCATATTTAATATAGGTTTATTGAATTATTTATGAATATTAAAATCAAATATAAGTTGTAGAAATATTTTTGTTGCATTCATGCTACTGCACCATGTTTTGTTTGATGGCAAGTTAAGTTGGAATTTAAATTCTGTTTAAATTTGAATTTAATTTGCATTTGTTTGAGCCCTAGAAAAGTTAATTCAAGCCGAGTTCACTTTTGCTCCTTCAGCTTTCTCCCTGGTCCACATTTGCTCCCCGTACTATCTCCCGAGCGCAGCCCAATCCCTGCACTCTTTTCCCCCGGCCTAGTGCAGCCCACTCCATTCCCCCGCGAGCGGCCCAGCTCGCCGCCCCCTCCACCTGGGCCCCGCCTCGCCGCTCGGCCCGACAGCGCAGGCTGGCCCACGCCCCTACGCGCTGCCCCGGGCGCCCTCTCTCTCCCGCTCGCCAACAACCGGGGCCCGCCCGTCAGTTTCACCCCCTTCCTCTCGCCCGGTGCCACTCCTCCCTCCCCGGCGCTAATTCCGCCGCTTGGCCGGCCGTCCTACCTCTCCCCCGCACCCCTGGGACCAGCACGAAGCTTTCCCGAAGCTTCCAGCGGCCCCCTTGCTTTTAGCAAGCTCCCTCCCTTGGCAAGCACCCCCTCCCCCCCTGCATGGCAACCCGATCACCGCCGCCGCCGCCTGATCTCCGGGCTCGGTTACCAAAGATCACCTCCCCCAGGCTATAAAAGCCGACCCCTCCGGCACCCCCTAAGCCTCACCAGCCATCGCCAAGCTCTCCCGAGCCCCAACGCCTCTCTCCCATCTCGCACCGCGCCGCCGCCGCCCCAAGTCCGCCGGCCACTGTCGATTCTCCATTCCAGCACCGCTCCGGCCCAACTGAGTCCCCCAGGAGCTCCGCGCGAAGGTACTGAACCACCCCGGTCACTTCCTGCCCCGAACCACGCGCTATAGCCCCCCTCCCACCTTCGCCGGCGAGCTCCGCCGCGGTTCAACGCCGTCCGGCTACCCCGACCGGCTCCGGCCGCCGCCAAGACTCTTGGTGAACTCTCCATACCGCCCTGAGTCTCTAGGACCAAGCCTCGGAGCAAATGGAGCCCCCTAGCGCCAGGAAGCTCCTGCTCCAGCGATGCGCCGCCATAGCCCGAGTCGCACCGCCGCCTCTCCTGTTCTCGCCGACGACCCCTCCCTCCCGAGCGATCTAAGCCGTTGGATCTAAATCCAATGACCCTCGACGGTCCAAGCCCCGAGTCAAACCCCCCCTTTACCGGTCAGTGAGCACTTTTTGTTAAAGAGCCCCCCAAGTTTTGCCAAATCAACCTGCGCTCCAGCTCAGCTCAAAAATAATTACGAATAGGTCCTGTTTCTTATGAAAAACCCCCTGCACTTTTTAAATATAGAACCCGCCGTCCATTTAGGTCAGTTTTACGTGTTAGCCCTCGGGTTTTAACGCGTATTTATGTATAGGTCCTCGGTTTTCTTCAAATAAGCCTCTGAAAACTTTTAAAACTTGCTAGTAGGTCCCTGGATCTTAGAATTGCCATATCTTTTCCGTTTTAGCTCTGATTAGTGTGATTTTCGCGCTCATGTGTTCGTAGCGAAGCGTAGAATATTTGTAAAACCTTTTTATGTGTTTTTTCTACTGTTTGGTGTACTGTTCTAATAGAATCATATTTGTTTGCATGTATTGGTATGCGTGTATGCTTGTGTGGTGCTTCGTGTCCAGTCGGTGAGCCGTTAGCTTTGGGCTTCGAGTTCGCGGAGGACTTTCCAGAGTAGGACTCGTAGCAGCAGCAGCACTTCGAGGAAGGCAAGTTATAGCACAGACAATCCTTGCTTCCTAAACACACCTTTTACATTCATTTACTTTCATATGCATGTGTCTAAATTGATGTTCCATTAAGGTTGTACCTAGTTTGTATACTCCTGTCCTTGTCACCTAGGGATTATTGCATATGGGTAGAATCTTTGCTATGCGCAGCTACTTTCATCATTGCTATATTGTTAATCATGACTTAATGCTTCACTTTAACTTAATGATAAAAATTGCTTTTTAGCAACATGGTTTAGGGAACTGGGCTTGTGTTGTGTGCTTTGCTCCAGTGTCTCTCCCTAAGGTCCGGTTCTTAAAGCGGCAACCCAGGAGCCTGTCGCCACTGCTAGAACTATTATGGCTCTGGGCTTGGTCAATGTTGGCGGTCGTTACAGCCCAAATCCGACCACCAATACTCGGGAATAAATGAGGTTATATGCAACATTCCATGTACTTAGGTTTTATTTCTAATAAAGTTCCACGAGTTTTGGTGAGTGTCACTTGTGCAGGTACAACTACGACAAATACGTGCTATTAGGGCCGAAAATGACCGAATCGGCCGAACGACTCCGTTCGGCCGGTTGTCCCCCTTAGCTGTGCATGCCACCGAGAGTCGTCCACATCAACGAGCACCAAATGAATACGACAAACGATACATGGATGACACCAACTCATCCCGGAGCACCGCCACATCAACCTGGGCCCACACAGCACGAAGTACACCACCAGAAGCCGGCCCAGGGAGTCCACAGAGCAGAGGCGGTGCAGGGGGGCGGGCCTGGGCCTCCGGCCCAGTTCGGGCGAACTGGGGGGTTCGGCCGAACCGCCCCCAGCTGGCAAACCGACCCTGGGGCTGCATCCTGGCCCTTGGTGGCCGAGACGGTGCATCCCTCGGTTCGGGCGAACTGGGCAGTTCGGCCGAACCGAGGAATTCGGCCGAACCGCCTCTCTGCCGCCTCTGGTTGCCTTGGCCGCTACCCTGCCTCAACCGACCCTTGGAGCTATAAATAGAGGGTCGCACCTCACTTGTAAACACACACCAAGCCAAGGAGCTCATTTCCACTTTCATTCTAGTAGAGTTAAGATAGTTTAGTTGGGAGTTAGAGTTGAGTCGAGCTTTGCCTCGGAGGTTCCGGAGTCGTCCTCAGAAGCTATGGTATTAGCTCTTGTATCTTCTACCTTTCCTTTTGTAAGACTTTCAGTTATCAATATAGTTATCTTTATCACTTTGCCTTTGTCATTTATATCTTGCTTCTACTTTATCCTAGTTGCAAATATATCTTGTTTAGACTATAGTCAGTTATAGTTCTAGTGCTTGTAGTCTTGTTTAAGTCTTTGTCTTGGCTGGTTCTTCGATCTTGCTCGATACTGGAGGTGAATTGTCACCAAGAGTATTGACAAGGTTGCTTGCTCTTGCTAGCAGAGTAAGTAGTCGTTGCCTAGTGTAGGAGTGGTTCCTAGACTAGTCGGTGGCCTTAGTTTATTCCCGTCGCAACAGAGGTGGTAGCCGGGAGGTGGTGACAGCCCTTTCGGTCTTCGTAGCCCATCACGTTAGTTCCGGTCCGTAGGATTCCCCAGTTGGGAAATAGTGGCACCCCTTCTCATCCCTTTCTGTGTGTTCACCGGTTCCCTTGTCCCGATGCTAAGACATTAGAGTTATCTCAGATCTCCTAGTGCTGGCTCTGTAGCCGCTGTATCTCTAAGCTAGAGTGACATAGGTAGATAAAGAATCCAGGAGTCCTCTATCTCTTCTCATTGTCCTCCCAGCTATCTATCTCTTCTCTCCCTTACCTGAGTATCCCTTGAGCTGTGTGTCCGGTATATCCACTCGTATCCAATACCGTTATCCCCTATCTTGTCTAGTCGTGTACCCTTCTTTGATAGTCTCGAATATCCGTTCACTAGTAATCTTGCCAAAGCTTCCCTGCGGAAATATAAATTACGATACCTCGGAATACTCCCAGGTGAAGTGCTACAGCGGTGATTCTGTGCGCTTGCAGAATATTTCTATATTTTACTAAGCCATAAGGAAAACCACTGAAACACTCATTATCTCAGTACCAGGATTCTCAATTCTGATATTGGATCATAAGAAGTGCCAACAGTCAAGTAACTTGTACGACTCTAACCTTAATTTAGTTACCGACGGGGCCGACGGCGCTATGGGAAGCACTCGTGAGAGTATGGTTTGATCCACCGAGGACGGGGGTACCGTCGGCTATGTCTTGTCAGGCACAGTCCCGTGTTGGGAGTCCCTGTGGTATGGGAACTCCGCACGTTGCGCTCTTTTACTTGTTGGCATGCGTGCCCGCGCTCTGGACGCCATTGACCCTCTTATCGCTGCGCCCTGAGAGTTAGTCAATCTCGGTACCTTGGATCATGCTGCCTGTGTTGTACCATAGTGGCTACTGTTTTGTTATGGTGTCTTGTGAAAAACCTCGTAGCATCCCTATGCAGTCACAACTCGGAAGTGTTGATGTGCGTGGTTGGGTGCAAAGTTCATTTGAACTTTTACGCGACTGTTAGGTAAAGGGCGAAACCTCTGCAGAGTGTAAAATCTATCATGATAGCCTTGCTCAGGGTCACGAGCGGCCTGGATCCTTTTTGATTAGAAGATGATGTTCATTTATGATTAATGTCACTTATACTTATTTAATTAGGTTAGAACTGGGTTTCATCCACTTGTAGTAATTTGGTCAATGTTAAAATGAACCGACTAAAAATGCTAATGCATTTAAGCCGTGTCTAGCCTATTTGAGCCTTCATACCCGTGCTATACTTGCTAAGTAATTGTTTACTTACACTTGCCATTTATTCAACAAAATCCTGGATGGGTAAACAGATTGGGCTGTGCATGAGACTGCTGCTGAGTTCCCTGAGGACCTGCCGTACTTCTGAGTTGCGCTCTCCCAGTCAGAGTCCTTGTGGACTGCGGCTCCGCTCTAGTTGAGAGTTATAGACTTCCGCTGTAATGAATATTTATGCTATACTCTGATGTAAACTATTTTATTTCGAGCATTTGTACTCTGTTTATCATATTTATTCGTTGTATGTCTTCTGTGGACTTCCTAGGCACACATATGGCCGTATTCGGGTTTTGTGAAAATCCGGGTGTGACAACGTGGTGCTGCGATTGCGGGGTTCGGAACGTGTTGTTCGGAAGCTGGATCGATTTGAGTCATGACTCCACCAAACCAAGAGTTATCAGAATCTTTCGGAAGATCGGGAAACCCTAGTTCCCATTAGCCAGGTCGGCCGGTAGGACAAATTCCGATCCGTAGACCAGAAAGAAAGGGGTGTACCCCGTAGCTCGGCTGTTCTAGGTGCGTAGGCCCCATACCACATGTGGTACTTCTTTTGCCCAACGGCCTACACGTGGGTTGAGTGCGTCGTATATGTCCTTCTTGAGGGCGTCCAGGACCGTGCCATTGGCGCGCTCAACCTGCCCGTTACAGCGGGGATGAGCGGACGAGGAGTAGTAGACGTCGATGTTGCTATCCTGGCAGAAGTCCCAGAACTCGTGGCCCGTGAACTAGGGGCCAAGGTCTGTAATGATGCGGTTTGGCACACCAAAGTGATGCGTAAGTTCCTTGATGAAGGCGGTCGTTGTTGCCGACTTGGTGACGGTGACTACCTTGTACTTGATCCACTTGGTGAACTTGTCCACCACGACCAAGATGTGCTTAAAGCCGCCCGGGGCCGGCTTGAAGGGTCCCATGTTGTCCTGGGCTGGCAGGTGTTTTTGCTTTTGGAAGAATTGGCACCCGACGCAGCACTGGACGAGCTTTTTAGTGCCAAGCCTTCACTTCGAAGGATGCACTTCATGAGTACACCTGTGGACACTGCTTTCCTATACAGCTCGGAGCCAATGACCACATAGTTGGGGGTTTGCCGACTAAGCTGCTCGAGGGCGACCTTGTCATCCTTGAGTTTGTTCATTACGGCCATCTTGTATTCTTTTATGAATGCGATTAGGGGTTCGGGCCAGTCTGCCTCTGGGGGTCCGTCAATAGGTGCAACAACTTGGTCAGTGGTTGGCTCATCATGTGCTTCGTCCAACAATTTGATGGATGGCTTGCGGATGTTTTGGACGAACACTCCGGCTGGAACTTGGGATCGCTTGGATCCGAGCTTGGAGATGATGTCGGCCACCACTTCTTCCCTCACGACGTGGTGGAACTCGAGCCCGTAGAAATGAGCTTTGAGCTTGCGGACCTCGGTGCAGTAGGCGTCCATCGTGTCTTTGTTGCCGTCCCAATTCTTGTTGACCTGCTGGATAAGGACCTTCGAATCTCTGTAGCACACAAGGCGTTTGATTCCGAGCGTTGTTGCTATCCTGAGGCCGTGGATCAGCGCCTCATACTCGGCGCCATTGTTGGTTGCCTTGTAGTGGATTTGCCTTGTAGGTGACCCAAACTGGCCTTCGGCCTGTTTGGTTGAGTCAAAAAATTCAAAAAAAATCAGGAAGATAAAGAAAAAAATTGATCAAGTGGTTTTCAGTTTTTCAGGAAACGTTCCTGATTTTATGTGGACCGCATCCTAGCTCCAAAAAAGTTGCAAATTTGTGTGGTTGGAGCTTTTGATATCCCTGTTTAGAAAAAAATATAAAAAATAGTTGGAAAAATAAAAAATTCATGATTCCTACTAGTCCTGGAGGAAATTGCTTAAAAGATTAAAAATAATTGCATAGAGTGCTATTTTGCTTGTTCTGTGAGCTTTATCCATCGTTTCTTGTTTCGACGTGTTGTGCTACGCCTAGGACACGTCTAAGCCAGCAATTGTGACTTGCACTTTGGATACTTATTGAACTTTGCTATTCTGCATTCGTTAATTGCTACTCCTTGCTACATATTGTGCCTTCCCAAAGCTCCACATACACCTTTTGAGCGGCATTGGTTTTTGACCCTTGCAATCGCGGACCACACGCCTTACAGGTATCCTTTGCCTTGCTTATTGGTAAGAACCTTGTAAGAGCTTGGTAAGACGCTTCCTTTGCTGTGTTGAGAGCACGTAGTCAGATTATTAGGGATAACCTTCACTGTGTGTTCTTGTTTTGGTGCATTTCGATGGCAGGAGATGATGCACTGAAGGCTCCCGCAGATTTCAATTAATGTGTTAGTCGAGAAGAGCTAGAAGCTGCTCGTGACAAGATGGAAGAAAGAATCAACAAGGCTGTCACTGACGCGCTCATCGCTATGAAGCTTGGCACCGTGTTAGAGAGGGTGGACCGACGGGTGTCCGAGCTTGCCGACAAGGTTGCTGTAGTGGAGATGCGTCCACAACCACAGCCACAGCCACAACAGCCACCACCTCCACATTTTCCAGATGACGTGGTGTTTGATGACATTGGTAATCATGATGAAGCAGCTACCAGAAACGCACGACGACAACGTCGTCTTCGCCAAAACAGGGTAGGTATGGGTGGCACTCACCAAGGTAATAACAATCATGATGACCCTTATACTAAGATTAAGTTTACCATTCCATCTTTTTCGGGTCATTATGATGCTAAGGGTTAGCTTGATTGGGAGATAACAATAGAACAAAAATTTTCTGCCCACCTTGTACCAGAAGAACATCAAGTTAGACAAGCCATTAGTGAGTTTAAGGACTTTGCTATTATTTGGTGGACTGATCTAGTTGGCGATGGTAGAGCTTAAGGTGGCTATGTGTGATCGTTTTGTTCCTCCTTCATATCATAGAGATTTGTGTAAGAAATTGCAACGTTTAGAACAAGGAGAAACTTCTGTGCAGGTTTACTATGGTGCTGTGCAAAAAGGCATAATGCATTGTGGTATTGTAAAAGGGCCTGAGGATTCTATCTGTCCTTTTTATTCAGGCTTGAGGCGTGATATTTAGGACATCATTGATTATAAGGACTTTAACACTGTCGACCGGTTGTTTCGATATGCTATGCTTGCAGAAAAGGAGATACAGGGGCGTGAACAACAAGGCAAGAACAAGGTGGAAAGCCATTTTCGGGGCTGCCCAAGCCAACTTCTTTTCGAGCATCCCCACCAGCGAGCAAGCGATCCACACCTTCGACTGCTGCTGCACCATCACCGCCGCCACCATCTTCTGCACGTTCTTCGGATTCAGGTAAAAATTCTTTGCAGGAGGGTAACAAGAGTACCAGCTCGACACCACACACTTCCAACATTCAGTGCCACCGTTGCCATGGGCTTGGCCACGTGCAGAAGGATTTCCCTAGTCAGCGGGCATACATTGCTACAAAAGATGGATACATAAGCACCTCCGACGTTGAAGATGATGAGGCAAAGGATATTGATGAGGATCGTGGCGTTGCATTTGGTAGTGAGGACACGACGGCCTTTAGAAACATCATTGTGCAGCGAGTACTCAGCGCACAAGTACAACAACCTGAGAAGATCCAACGCCATAACTTGTTCCAAATTTTTTTCATCATCAACAACCATCGCGCACGTGTCATTATTGATGGAGGTAGTTGCAATAATTTGGTGAGTTCTGATTTGGTCAAGAAGCTTGGATTGGCCACACGCCCTCATCCCCATCCATATGGTATTCAATGGTTTAGTGATGCGGGGAAAGCTAAGGTAACACAAACCTGTAGAGTTTCTTTTTTCATTGGTACCTATGCTGATTCTGGTGACTGTGATGTCGTACCTATGGACGCTTGTTCTCTTTTATTGGGACGTCCTTGGGAATTTGATAATGATGCTATACAACATGGAAAAAGTAATTAATACACTTTCATACATAAAGGACAGAAAATTACTTTGCTACCTATGGCACCTGCTGAAATTGTACAAGCTGATAAAGAACGAGCTGCTAGTTTGCATGATAAGGAATCTAAAAATCAGCAAGTTTCTAAATCTATTTACCCACCTAAAAAGGATAAGTCTGCACCAACTTCTGAGGTCGAGGGAATTAAATTAAAGAGGGGAGTTATGCTCGCAATGAAATATGAACTTGTTGAACTTTCTGATGATGATATGTGCTATGCTTTGGTATACAAACGAACTTTCTTTTCACTTGATGATATTGCTAGCTCTTTGCCTCTTGTTGTCACTAACATTTTGCAGGAGTATGAGGACGTTTTTTCAGCTGAGTTACCACCGGGACTTCCACCTTTGAGAGGGATAGAGCATCAAATTGATTTGATTCCCGGAGCCACATTGCCGAACCGTGCTGATTATCGCACCAATCCTGAAGAGATTAAGGAGATTCAACGACAAGTCCAAGAACTGTTGGACTGTGAGTATGTACGTGAAAGCCTTAGTCCTTGTGGTGTTCCTGTGCTTTTGGTTCCCAAGAAAGATGGTACTTGGCGTATGTGTGTTGATTGTCGAGCTATCGATAATATTACCATTCGATATCGCCATCCTATTCCTAGGCTAGATGACATGCTTGATGAGTTGTGTGGTGCTATAATTTTCACAAAGATAGACTTGCGTAGTGGTTACCACCAAATAAGAATGAAACTTGGAGATGAATGGAAAACAACTTTTAAAACCAAATTTGGGTTATATGAGTGGTTAGTTATGCCTTTTGGTTTAACCAATGCACATAGTACTATTTTCATGCGATTGATGAATGAGGTTTTGAGGGCTTTTATTGGGCGATTTGTGGTGGTTTACTTTGATGATATATTAATTTTTAGCAAGTCTTTGGATGAACATATGGAACACTTACGTGCTGTTTTTGATGCTTTGAAAGATGCACATTTGTTTGCTAATCTTGATAAGTGCATCTTTTGCACCGATAGAGTTTCTTTCCTTGGCTATGTTGTGACTCCACAAGGAATTGAGGTGGATGCGGTGAAACTTGAGACCAATGATAGCTGGTCGTTGCCCCTACCCATCACACAGGTACGAAGTTTTCTTGATCTTGCAGGTTTCTATCGCCACTTTGTCAAAGATTTCAGCACCATTGTTGTGCCGTTGCACGAGTTGATGAAGAAATGTGTGGTGTTTCATTGGGGAAAAGCACAAGAGGAGTCATTTGCAACTTTGAAGTACAAGCTTACGCACGCGCGATTGCTGCAACTTCCAAACTTTGGTAAGACTTTTGAGTTAGAATGTGATGCTAGTGGAGTTGGCATTGGAGGTGTTTTGATGCAAGATGGCAAACCCGTTGCATATTTTAGTAAAAAGTTGTATGGTCCAGTTCTGAATTATTCAAAGTATGATAAGGAATTGTATGCACTTGTACGTTCTTTAGAAACGTGGCGTCATTATTTGTGGCCTAGAGAATTTGTTGTTCATTCTGATCATGAATCGCTGAAGTATCTTCGCTCTCAAAATAATCTGAATCGTACACATGCTAAGTGGGTTGAATTTATTGAAACTTTTCCTTATGTTGTCAAACACAAGAAGGGGAAGGATAATGTGATTGCCGACGCTTTGTCTAGACGATATACTTTGCTGTCCCAACTTGATTGTCGTATTTTTGGACTTGAATCGATAAAAGAACAATATGCGCTTGACCCTGATTTTAAAGATGTGTTGCTGAATTTTATAGAGGGATGTGCATGGAACAAATTTGTGGTTAATGATGGGTTCATTTATAGAGCTAACCGCCTATGAATTCCAGTTGGTTCCGTTCGTCTGTTGTTGTTACAGGAAGCACATGGAGGAGGGTTGATGGGACATTTTGGTGCTAAGAAGACTGCGGATGTTTTGGCCTCGCATTTTTTTGGCCTCATATGAAGAGAGATGTTGATAGGTTTGTTTCTCGTTGCTCCACATGTCAAAAAGCTAAGTCTCGCTTGAATCCACATGGGTTATACATGCCTCTTCCAGTTCCTTCTACTCCTTGGGCAGATATTTCTATGGACTTTGTTTTGGGATTGCCTAGGACTAAGAGGTGGAGTGATAGCATATTTGTTGTGGTGGATCATTTTTCTAAGATGGCACACTATATACCTTGTCATAAGAGTGATGATACTATACATATTGCTGACCTCATTTTCAAAGAGATTGTTCGTTTGCATGGTATGCCGTCTACTATTGTTTCAGATCACGATGCTAAATTCTTGAGTCATTTTTGGCGGGCTCTGTGGAACAAGTTGAGTACAAAATTGTTGTTTTCTACTACTTGTCATCCACAAACTAATGGACAAACGGAGGCCGTGAATCGTACTTTGGGTACTATGTTGAGAGCTATTTTGAAGAAAAAATTGAGGATGTGGGAAGAATGTTTGCCTCATGTCGAGTTTGCATATAATCAAGCAACACATTCTACCACCAAGGTAAGTCCTTTTTAGGTAGTGTATGGTTTCAACCCTCGTGCTCCTATTGATATTTTGCCTCTACCTACTAGTGAAATGATTCATAAAGATGCCAAGGAACGTGCTGAATTTATTTTACAAATGCATGAAACAATTAAGTACAACATTGAAAAGATTAACAAAAAATATAGAATTGCTGGTAGTAAAGGTATGAAAGAAGTAAAGCTTGAACCGGGTGATTTAGTATGGTTGCACTTGAGAAAAGAAAGATTTCCAGATTTGCGAAAGTCTAAGTTGATGCCAAGAGCTGATGGTCCATTTAAAATACTTGAAAAGATTAATGATAATGCATATAAACTTGCGTTGCCTCCCGAGGACGTCATCAATTCAAGAGGGGGAGGATGATGAAGACATCATTCCTATGGATACTCACAACAATCCTCCGTCGATCGTTTAAGGTCCAATCACTAGAGCTCGCGCGCGACAATTGAATTTAGAGGTGAGCTCCTTCCTAAGTACTTCTCTATGTGATTATGAGAATAGATTGCTACCTAATGATTATATTGTAATTAGGAACCATGGAAAGGACCAGAGGATACTTGGAGAATTGCTTCAAGGTGGAGAGGACCAGCAAGGGCGTGCAAGTCGAGATAGAGGCCCAAATCAACTCGACTTCGAGCCCACCTCGGAGTCCTGGAGCAGTCAGCGCTAAATCGGACACCCAGGTCGTATATGGGCTCGGATTTGGACGTTTTTTATATGCTTGGAAAGCTAAGAAGATAATCTTTTAAATGACACTAGTCTCATGTCAAAATTCGTCCGGAGTCAGTAGGAATAGACGAAACAAGTTGACGTCTAGAATCTGTTTCGGTGGTGCATCACCGTATTTTGGCATTTTGGTCGTGTATCGTGTTGAGCCCAATAGGGGCGCATCCAAGGGGGTCAACCACAACCCTAGACTCCTTCAAATAGTAGCCGCTGCCCAAGTTAGGGTTTGGGGTTTTGCTTAGATCAATTCTGTCAAGAACAGTGTCGCCGCTCATCGGTTTATGAGACCCCAACTTCGTGAGTTTAATCATACATTTGCAATTGTGTTGCAATCTTTTCTCATTCTTGCTTGTGTTCTTCGATTCGCACGCAAGGAATAGCCTTCTAGGCGAGGTCAACCATGCAACGCCGGTTGATAACCTAAGGAGGCGTGGTGCTGCGATTGCGGGGTTCGGAACGTGTTGTTCGGAAGCCGGATCGATTTGAGTCACGACTCCACCAAATCGAGAGTTATTAGAACCTTTCGGAAGATCGGGAAACCCTAGTTCCCATTAGCCAGGTCGGTCTGTAGGACAGCTTCTGATCTGTAGACTAGAAAGAAAGGGGTGTACCCCGTAGTTCAGCTCTTCTGGGTGCATAGGCCCATACCACATGTGGTACTTCTTTTGCCCAGCGCCCTACGCGTGGGTTAAGTGCGTCGTATGTCCTTGAGGGCATCCAGGACCGTGCCATTGGTGTGCTCAACCTGCCCATTACAGCGGGGATGAGGAGACGAGGAGTAGTAGACGTCGATGTTGCTATCCTGGCAGAAGTCCCAGAACTCATGGCCCATGAGTTGGGGGCCAAGGTCTGTAATGATGCGGTTTGGCACACCAAATCGATGCATAAGTTCCTTGATGAAGGCGGCCGCTGTCGCCGACTTGGTGACGGTGACTACCTTGTACTTGATCCACTTGGTGAACTTGTCCACCGCGACCAAGATGTACTTGAAGCCGCCCGGGGCCGGCTTGAAGGGTCCAACGTTGTCCTGGGCTGGCAGGTGTTTTTGCTTTTGGAAGAATTGGCACCCAGTGCAGCGGTGGACGAGCTTTTTTGCGTCGGTGACCGCCGTAGGCCAAAAGAAGTCAGATCTGTAGGCCTTGCCGACCAACGTCTTAGCTGTCGTGTGATTGCTGCAGCTGCCCGAGTGGATCTCATGCAGAAGTGCCAAGCCTTCACTTCGAAGGATGCACTTCATGAGCACACCTATGGACGCTGCTTTCCTATACAGCTCGGAGCCGATGACCATATAGTTGGCGGTTCACCGACTAAGCTGCTCGAGGGCGACCTTTTCGTCCTTAAGTTTGTTTATTACGGCCATCTTGTCTTCTTTTATGAACGCGATTAAGGGTTTGGGCCAGTCTGCCTCCGGGGGTACGTCAATAGCTGCAACAAGTTGGTCGGTGGTTGGCTCATCATGCGCTTCGTCCAACAATTTGATGGAAGGCTTGCGGATGTTTTGGACAAACACTCCGGCTGGAACTTGGGATCGCTTGAATCCGAGCTTGGAGAGGATGTCGGCCGCCACTTCTTCCCTCACGACGTGGTGGAACTTGAGCCCGTAGAAATGAGCTTCGAGCTTGCGGACCTCGGCGCAGTAGGCGTCGATCGTGTCTTTGTTGTAGTCCCAATTCTTGTTGACCTGCTGGATAATGACCTTTGAATCTCAGAAGCACACAAGGCGTTTGATTCCGAGCATTGTTGCTATCCTGAGGCCGTGGATCAGCGCCTCGTACTCTGCGCCATTGTTGGTTTCCTTGTGGTGGATTTGCAAGACGTACTTTAGGTGCTTGCCCTCTGGGGAGATAAAAAGCATGCCAGCCCCTGCTCCTTGAAGGTTGAGGGCGCCATCGAAGTACAGGGTCTAGTGCTCGAGCGGCTCTGTCGGGGTCGGCGCCTGGATCTCTGTCCATTCTGCTACAAAGTCGGCCAACACTTGGGACTTGATCGATTGCCTTGACTTGAAGGTAATGTCAAACTCGCCAAGCTCCACGGCCCATTTCACCACTCGGCAGTTGATGTCATGGTTACAGAGGATTTCTCCGAGTGGGAAGTTGGACACCACCTGGATTGGGTGTGCCTGGAAGTAATGGCGCAGCTTCCTCGAGTAGATCAGGAGTGTGTATAGCAACTTCTGTGGGTGCTGGTAGCGGATCTTGGAGTCGGCCAGCACTTCGTTGACATAGTAGACCGGTCGTTGGACGGCGTATGTGTGGCCTTCTTATTGTCGTTCCACGACTAAGACCGTGCCGACAATGTAGGTGGTTGCTGCTATATGTAGCAGGAGCGGCTCTTCCTTGGTTGGCCCAGTGAGCACTGGTTGAGTCACCAGGAAGGCCCTGAGGTCGGCCAACGCTTGGTCGGCTTCTGACGTCCACTCGAAGTTGCCGGCCTTCTTCAAGAGCTTGAAGAAGGGGGCGCCTCGTTCACCTAGCTTGCTGCTGAACCGGCTTAAGGCTGTCATCATTCCCGTGTGTTTCATCACGTCTTTCTTGTTCAGATTTTGAATAGCGGCAATCTTAGTTGGGTTTGCCTCGATGCCACGCTGGCTTACCAGGAAGCCCAGGAGCTTACCTGATGGTACCTGGAAAACACACTTGGTCGGGTTGAGTTTCCATCTGAAGCGCCGCAGGTTGTTGAACGTCTCCTGGAGGTCGGCGATCAGGATTTCTGGGTCGTAGGTCTTGACCACGACGTCATCCACATATGCTTCAGCGTTTCGCCCAATCTGGCTGGACAAGCAACTCTGGATTGCTTTCTGATAGGTGGCCCCGGTGTTCTTGAGGCCAAAGGTCATGGTGTTGTAGCAGTATATTCCATGCGGCGTGATGAACGTCGTCTTGTCTTGTCTTGTCTTGCAGTGACAGCCAGAGTAGCAGTCGAGGAAGGAGAGGAGTAAACATCCGGCCGTAGAATCGACAACCTGGTCGATGCGCGGAAGAAGGAAGGGGTCCTTACGGGAGTATCTATTGAGATCTGTATAATCAATGCACATTCCCCATTCACCTGTTTTCTTTCTTACAAGTACAAGATTTGCAAGCCATTCAGGATGCTTGCACTCTCGAATGAAACCAACGGCTAAGAGTTTATTCAATTCTATCCTAATGGCCCCCTTGCGATCTTGGGTGAACCGTCGAAGCTTCTGCTTGACCGGCTTGGCGGTCTTGACCAAATCCAATGAGTGCTCAGCCTTCTTGTTTGGAACATTGGTCATATCCGAGAGTTTCCACATGAATATGTCCCAATTGTCTCTCTGGAAGGAGGTGAGTGCGCTTTCCTATTTAGGAGTAAGGTACCAACGCCGTTTTGGACGGGTTGTCGCTGGAGAGGCTGATGGTCTTGGCCACCGAGTCCGGCTCGAGCGCGGTCATGGTCGCCTCTTGCTCCGGCACGCTTGCGTTAGCAGGGGGGTTGGTCCTGGCCTCGCTTGCGAGGAGTACGCTATTCCCGAGCTGGCAGGAGTGGTCGGTGAGGCGCACGGCTTCGTCGTCGCACTCGTATGACGTCTTGACGTCGTCCCTGACGCTGATGACTCCCTTGGGAGCTGGCATCTTCATCACCAAGTAGGTGTGGTTGGGGATCACCGTGAAGCGCGCCAGCATGGGCCGCCCGAAGATGGCGTGGTAGGAGCTGTTAAAGTCGGCCACCTCAAAGTGCAGGTGCTCGGTCCGGTAGTTTTCAAGCGTGCCAAAGGTAACCGGCAGGGTGACCCTCTCCACTGGGTAGGAAGCCTTCCCTGGGATGATGCAGTAGAATGGGTGTTCGGCTTGGCGGAGTCGTTCGTAGTCGAAGCCCATGTTGTTTAGGGTGGTGGTGAAGATGATGTTGAGGGCGCTGCCCCCATCGACCAGCACCTTAGTCAGCAGGACCCTGTCAACAACCGGGTTGACTATTAGGGAGTAAGTGCCCGGCTCAGGCAGGTAGACCCAGTGGTCGCCCCTAGAGAAAGTGATCGGCATCTCCGACCAATGCAGGTACCGATCTCCTTAGTGCCAATTAGATGGATCTCGCGTCTATGGAGCTTCTTCTTCCTTCGGTCTGGGAAGGCGTCCGGGCCTCCCACGATGATGTTGACCTCCCGGTTGGCGTGCTAGAAATTGCCATGGGGCTCGTTGGATGGCCTTGCAGCCGGATCCGACTGGTTGTTGATGTTGGCGGCGCGTGTTCAGTCGTTGCGGCGATAGCCGCCATCTCTGCGATTGTCGCGGTGGTCGTTGCGGCGATCACCGTCTCTCTTGTCGCCGCGATTGCCATGGTAGCGCAGCTTCTTCGGAGCTGGGGGGACTCCAAGTTCTTTCTTCAGGGTCCAGCAATCCCGGAACGAGTGCTTCGCGTCCTTGTGGAAGGGGCACGGCTCGTCCAGGCGTGTCAGCTCGGTGGGTAGGAGTCCTGACTCTAACCTGCCATCACTTTCAGTGATAGCAATGATGTCGGCCCTGCTGCGCCTGTTCCGCAATGGCTCCCCCTTTTTGTGCTCGGCACTTGGCCGATCGTGGTGGTCGGTCCTTGTGTCCCTGGGTCAGAACTAGGCCGTCTCCGCGGCAACGGCATTGGCTTCCACTTCTACCACCTTCATCATCTTCCCAACCGTCTTGGGGGCGCTCTTGAACATGGTGCGGAAGACATCCTTGTTGTAGAGGCCGCGGCGGAAAGCGTCAATGACGTCCCTCTCCTCGATGTCCGTAAGCTTGTTACGGTTATCGAAAAAGTGGTTGGTGTAGTCCTGAAGACTTTCGCCTCTGGACTGTCGTATCAGATCCAAGTCGAATCTGGTACCCGGCCGAGTGCAGGTGGCCTAGTAGTTCTGCGTAAAGACTTTGTAGAGGTCGGCCCATGTGTTGATGGAGTTCTTCGGTAGGCCTGAGAGCCAAAGGAGTGTCGCCTTCCCGAGCATGGCCGGGAAGTAAGCGGCCGCTTGGTCGATCGAGCCACACGCTGCTTTGACCGCTGTGATGTAAGTCTAGATCGAGAGCTTGGGGTCGGAGCGTCCGTCGAACTTGTCGACCATGGCCGGTTTAAAGGTGTTCGGCCATCGGACAGCTCGAAGTCGTGGGGAGAAAGCTTGGAAACCTTCAAACTCGAAGCCGTCATCGTTGAAGTCGTCGTTTCTGTCCCCGTTGTCGTGGCTGCGCCCATGGGCCCGAGGTGATCCGTAGCGGCGATCGTAGCGATCGCGTTCGTCGAGTTCGCGGTGTGCGCGGTGATCGTCATCGTCGTTGGAGTACTCGGACCGGTCGCCATGCTTGTCTGGTCGGCCGTAGTCGCGGTCGTACAGCTCGCGACGCTTCAGCTCGGCTGCGTCACGCTCCCTGTGGTGGTTGTCGAGGTTCCTCCACATATCGTGGTCTGGCCTGCGAAGGCGGTCGCGGAGGTCGACATCTGGTCGGCGATCTTTCTGTCGCCTGTCGTGGTTGCCCCTTCTACGGTTGCGAGGGTGCCTGCCTTCATATTCATTTGGACAGTGGTCGTCCATATACTCCTGGTCGACTTCTTCGTTGATGACCTCCAAGGGTGGGGGATGTGGTCAGTGCTGGTCCCGATCAGATCTGCTGTACCCGGACCTGTGGGAGTGGGATCTGCTCAAGTATGACCTTCCAGATCTTGACCTGGCCTATCGATTTTCCTCTTCCAGCTCTTGGGCCACCACGAGGCGAGCTCTGATGCGAGCCGCTTCGGGGGTGGCCTCCATGTGCTCCAGCTCGGCGAGGGCTGCTGCCCTTAAAGCGGATGGGGTGCGGAACACCGCCTTTGCCCTGTCGAACTCACGCTGTAGGTTGCACGGGCTAGGGGGTCGTCTGTTGACGTAAAATCCGCACCTCACGCCAAGCACACAGCAAGCCGAATTAGCTAGCTTAACACGTGGCCCGAGCGTTTGAATCCGAAAGCGTGCCAGTCAATTTTCCTGAAACTGACAAAGGGAGAAAAGATGCTTAGATAACACCTGGAACGTACCGGGTGATACCAGTCAGTTCCATATTTGTGGCTACGGAGCCAGTTTCGAACGACATATAGCTACAGAGAAGCTATCTGTCAGCAGTTAAAGCATCATTCGGCAATCGGCAAAGCACGCAGGAAGCGCACTGCCGAATGCGTGACGTAAGCATGACGAAAGATCGGTAGTTGACTGAATAAACATTGTAACGCATATTCATAACCGATTAACGGGGAACAGAGTATGATAGATAAATAAAAGGGCGAAAAAATGACCATAATTTCATAATAAACAAGAATGCATAGATTAAAAGCACTAGTCTACCGCATGTCTAGGTACTTTTCAATCCGTCGAGCATGAAACAAGCAAGTTAATCCACCGCATGATACGACTTGCTTGGAATCACACCACCAACCAAGAATAGATCAATCCACCGCATGATACGACTCTAAACGTGGAAGGCTAAAAGCATTCTTTATTTAAAACAAAACCGTGGACATATTTCACTCGTGGCGATACTGCCGAATACAGCTATATAGCCGAATCGGGTTCCATGAAGAAGGAACATGCTTCGTTGGTGATGATAGATCTATCAGATCGAATCGAATTCTAATCCACCGGATGATTAGCTCTAAAACGACCCAAAAACCTGCATCCACCGCATGATACCCGGTTCTGTCAAGATCTACACAAGACCAACGAGCTTGAACCCGCAACACGTGGCAATCTAGACTGACTTCGAATTCGGCTATGGAAACGCAATGCATTATGAGCTAGAACCGAATCTAATCAATCTAGACTGGGCAAAAGAGTGTTGTAATGAATTAAACATAAAGATAAAATCCAGAGCAACACATGGTAACTTAATGGATCTATCAGATCTTGCCAAAATCCAATAGAACCGATAACTTGTTCCAAGCTAAAACTTAGCCCACCGCATGGCTCATGATCTAACAATGGAACCTTTCTGAACCAAAGCCTAAATCCACCGCATCATACTAGGCATGGTGCAGGGTTGCCGGTACTTACGGAGGTCGACGGATCGATGATTCCTCTCGAAGAACTCGACGACTCGACTAAAGGACTCGAAGTTGGCACGGGGCCGGTTTGTTGTATGATTGATTGAACGATGTTTTTACAATTATCATGGGTTTATATTTATACCCAGGTTTCGACACGACTCATAATCGATTACGATTACATTATTTATTTCCTAAAAAAGATAAACGCCGGGGCACCGTATCCGTCTTGCATTCCAAGTTCAACCAGCCTTTTCCTTATACTTGATCCACGTCATCACGCGCCCCCGAATGCCTTTTGCGAAACAGTTCTCTTACCGAATGACGATGCATTCCCGACCGCAAAGCATCTTTACCGAATGCTCTGGGGAAAAACTTCTTTGCCGAATGATATCTTTTCAACGAATCCGGCCCACATGTCAGCCTCTTCCTGGTGCCAATTTTTGGTGTCAACACATGCCCCTTCAATTTCGGGATAAAAGATAATTTTATCTCGGAATTGACCAGAAGCACTCAACATTCCCAAGTTAGTTCTGCTCGACACCTGCTTCTCCTTTTGAATCTTTAGAGCTCTCATCCAGATCCGAACCCTAGGTTATCGACTTCCAAGACTCAATCTTCAAATGGCGGACCAAGATTTTGCCCTCCAGGTAAACTTCAATCCCCTCAAGTACATTCGGTATTCTTCCTTCGATTTTGCATTTTAAATTTCCTCTCATCTTTTTCCACTCTTGATAGGCACTAGCTGCCGAAATCCTTATCCCTGTTGAGGAAAAAGCTCCATCCTACTTCCTCGGCCCTGTAGGGAATTCAGATCCTTCCGAACTCATCGCGGCTGAATCTCAGAGGGTTCCTTTCAAGATTTCATTGACAAAATCTCACGAGTGGCAAGACGCCTTCAAGAACTGGCCTTTGCCCCCAATTGCTGGCTGGAGAAATTGGTACAAAAGGATATCTGATGACAAAAGCCCCCAAACATAGAACTGGGACCATCTGCGTATTTCTCATTGCCTGGAGCTGTCATTAGCCGAAACACCAAAGAACGAGAACCTTCTGATTGCAGCTTGTCATTTTTGGTCCAATGGCGCAAATGCTTTTCTCTTCAGTCATGGCCCAATGTCTCCCACTTTGGCCGATGTCTACATGATGACCGGCCTGAACGTTACAGGAACTGTATATCCATATGACCACAAAGGTTCCTCCAAACAGACAGGAGTAAAAACAAGGGTTGGATACAAGAGATATATCCAAAACCATATGTCTGATGGCCCTCTGACCGATGTCGAATATAGAGCCTTCCTGAACATGTGGCTATGCAGATCAGTCTTCTGTGGCAAAGCCAATGAGCCAACCCTGAATCATATCGTGATGGCTGAAGAGCTGGCTGCCGGAAAACTCATTCCACTTGGGAAATACCTCCTGGGAAGTGTCTACCATATGCTCAATCAAACCACCAACCTGATGTGTACCAGCAAGAAAATCCCCTGTGTCAACGGTCCTTGGTGGTTTGTCCAAATGTGGCTGCAGTTATATATGCATCAAATCGTCGCCATTGATCTCAACAGCCGAGACTTTCCTTCAATCAATTACAAAGAAGGAGAAACCCGGAGAACCAAAGGTTGTCAAACCTATGGAGAAGCTGCCTCCACTGTATCTATCAACAAGAACATCGGTGAACTATTCGAGCTCTTCTTCAAAGGCTTTGCTCATCCTCTTTGGTTCCCATACCTGGACAACGACAACCTCACTCTCCCTTGCGAATTCAGCTTTGAAACTGGATGCACTGATGTACAATCTATAGCGATCTTCAATGCCTTCATCCAGCCCTGCATCCTGCCAGCCGAATTCTGTGGAGGAAGGCTGGTTCAAAGCACTTACGAATATTATCAGCCAAATATGATGGCTAGACAGTTGGGATGTGGCCAAGTGCCCCCTAGGCTATTTCTTCACGAATTTCTCAAGCCTAGGGAGATTGTCAAGGATTCCACAGAGACAAGAAGGATTTTTACTTATAAATGCTGCGGAACTATCTATGCACCTGATCCTTTTGTGCCAATAATATCTGCTCATCCTTCCTTTACTCTCTGGTGGCAAGAATTCCATGATCATATCTTCAACATGCCAATCCATCCCTTCTGCTTCGAGTTAATGCCTGATTATCAGCCAACTTCTGAGGTAATACGCTTATCCCTTCATCTGTCTCAACAATATTAACCCCAATTGATTCTTATTCTGTTATCTTGCAGGATATAACACCTGCCCCTCTTGCCAGGGCGATCTCGTACAAAGCTGCAGGCCCAATATCTGCTTTGGGGCACCAATCTCCTACCTTGGCTCAACTGATGGCTAGACAGGCTTCTCTAGATCCAATACTTACTAGACCATCATCTGTCAAGAGAAAAACCCTTCCTTTAGCTGCTCCCTCAGTTGTAAAGAAGAAAAGAACAAGCAGCAAAAAAGTTATCAAGGTCAGAGCCTTCTTTCTTTGACCATAATGCCATTGGTATTTTGCTCAGCTTTATCTCTTCTTGGTTTCAGGCCAGAACACAGCAACTAGCAATCAGTGCAGATCTTGCCGATGCTTCATTGATTGGTAAAATTCTACCACTTTATCCTCTTAACCTCTTTTTCATCGGCACTCATCCCTTGTTAACTGCAGAACAATCCTCAATGGATCCAATCTTGGAGAGCCCTTCTTCTCATCACGATTCATCTTTAGCTTTGCAACTTCTTCCTCAATCAGAAGCACTATCTTCACCAAGAAATCTTTCAGCTTCTCCTCAGCAAGATACACAGAATCTTTCCATTGAGCCTGAGAGGCTTCCTTCCCCCATTCAGGAAGTCAGGAACGAGGTAAACAAAATCATTCAACTTTCTCTACCCTTTTACTCAGCGGATTATTACTAATTCGGCAAGACTTTCTTTCAGGAGAAATCCATTTCATCATCCAGCTATTCTTTTGCTGTGGATGACTTGGTTGCCGAACAAGGGGAAGAAACATCTTCTGGCCAAACTCTGTCAGAAGAAAATCAAACAAAGCTGAAAGACATCCTTGCTTTGCTGCACAAGAGTATCCAAGATCAAGTCAAAGATGCTGATCTCTTAAGGGATGTACTGGAATCCATTGACCAAGAACTCCCTGATGATATCAAAACTTCTTTGGAACCAGTTTCTCATTTGGATCAACAATATGCTGCAGTAAAGCAGGCTCTGAAAAACCAATCTTCTCAACCAGCTCTAGAACAGAGGAGATCCACAGCCAAACAATCTGTGAAAGACCTGCATACTCAAGCTCAGAACAACAAAGAATTACTGACCAAATTGGAATCTGAACTTGAAGAGAAGAAGGTCAGAAAAGCTGCACTTGAAGCCGAATTGAGAGATCTATCGGCCGAAATTGAAGCTGATGAGAAGAAGATAGTTGAGCTTCCCAAATTAACAGAGAAGATGCGAAAGGAAGCTTCAGCAGCTCTGAACGAAGAAAAACAACTCAAGGCAAAGCTCGCTGCTCTGGCTAGAACCCAAGAAGCTGACAAAAACTTACTAGAGAGCATTAGCAATATGATATCAGATGCTAGAAATGTGATCTCAAAGTATTTGGGCTTGTAATTGTAACAAATAGTTGATAACCGAATACTCTATCAATCCTGTAACTTTGTTATTTCTTAACTCTGTTTTTCTCCATTGTGAATAACTCATTCGGCAAAGCTGATTGTAACAGTGTCAGACCCGAAAATGCTTCAAACACAACACAGCCGAATCTCATTCAGTCAAAACCGAATACGACTTCGGCAAGAATCCCAAACGACATGGAAATCGATCGGTTGGAGAACCCTTTCCACCTTCCGAACCCCTTGGGATATGCACCATAATTTTCGGCCACGATCTCTTCGTTAGTTCCATAAATAAGAACCTTGAGCACTCCTAATCTTTTATCAAATCCTCCGTCTTCCAAGTTTTCTGCTAGCCTGAGCCCCCTCTTCTTCGAGCACAGTAATCTCCAGAAAACCCCAATGACCAACAACAACGGAAGACGCCCGGCCGCCGACGAAGCTGAAGGGAGCCGCGCCGGTGCTCGTTGGAGGTGAGGACTGTCTGCCTCTCCTTATCCTTTCCTCTAGATTTTGCCTTATTCTCAACCTTCTTTGTGTTTTCAGGCTCATCCAATGGAACCCCGCTACTGCCTTGACTGCGGCTCCGGCTGCAGCAGGTGATTCTTCGGAGTCATCTAGCCGATCCCCCAGGCCCAACTGGGATCTGCCCTACTCAGACAGCGATGCCCGCCGATTCAAGCAGGAACGTGACGACACTCGGCGTGAGCTGGAGGTCATCTCCAAACAAGCCGGGATCGCAGATCTAGAGTGGCAACACCAGCGCAAGCAACTGCTCGAGACCATCGACGGTAATTTCTGCGGTTCGCTTAACTTCAATCTGACCTTGGACTAACCCGCCGTTGCTTCGTAATCCTATAGCTCGCGACGCTGAACTCGATCAGCTGAAGACATTGGTTGAGTCTTTGGCAAACAAGGTGAATGCCCCTGGAGACACGCCAGAAGCTCGCCTCGGTGCAGTGGCAGACCGTATTGACGAGGTGGCCTTACACGGCGTCCGTCTGGGCACTGCCGCAGGCCTAGTCGCCATGTCGACGCACACTGGCGCTGACTATTCCAGGCTACCGCCCGGCTTTGCCAATGGCAATCCGGAGGAGATCGACGATATTGAGGCCTCCATAGATCGCCTTGATGCTCATGGTGTCGCCATTGCCGATTCCATTCATCCCCAGTCTGTTCTGAACAGGTTGTTCCATTAGTTTGTACTAGGGATTATGGAATTTCGGCAATAAAACTTATCTTTTGCAGTCTTCTTGTGATAACTCTATCAAACTCATTTTTTGTAACATATTTGCACTAAGGGCAATACGCTCTGGTATTGGCCATTTCTTCTTCTGTCAATATTTTTGTTCTGAAGACGGCTCCTTCCCGAATGCCGGCTGTTTCAGTCATTCTGACATTGAATATTTCAATCAGCGATCAATCTCAACACTAGGATAATATTTCTTCAAGTATCTCCCATTGATAGCAGCAGTAAACTCCTCTCCTAGTAAAGTTTTCAGGATATATGCATTTCCAGGCACGCATCTGACCACTCTGAAAGGACCTTCCCAGTTTGGAGACCACTTACCGAATGCACTGTATTTAGTTCCAATCGGCAATATTGCTTTCCAAACCAAATCTCCTTCTGCAAATTGCTTGACTTTCACCTTCTTGTTGTAATATTTAGCAACTCGCATTTTATTTTTCTCAACATTTTCCAAGGCCCTGAGACGAATCATATGCAAATCTTCTAATTCGTCCATCATTAAATCATTATAATATTTAGAACTTAAATCTTTTTGCAACTTTATTCTCCTCGAGTATGACTGCATCTCCCATGGCAAGATAGCATGATGTCCATATACCAATTCATAAGGAGATGTCTGTGTAGCCCCATGTGGAGCCATTCGGTAAGCCCATAAAGCCTCATTTAATACCGAATGCCACTTTCTTGGCTTCTGATCAATCTTCTTCTGTATAATTTTAATCATAATCTTGTTAGAAGCCTCTGCCTGACCATTAGCTTGGGCATAATAAGGAGAAGAATTCAACAATTTGATGCCCATACTTTCAGCAAAATTTCTGAACTCTGAAGATGTAAACTGAGTTCCTTGATCTGTGGTGATTGTTTGAGGAATTCCAAATCTGTAAATGATATGTTCTTTAACAAATTCAACCATATTCTCTGATGTCACCTTCTTTAATGGAATCGCCTCAACCCATTTAGTAAAATAATCGGTCGCTAAAAGCACAAACTTATGCCCCTTGCTAGATGGAGGATTTATTTGGCCAATCAAATCTATTCCCCATCCTCTGAATGGCCATGGCTTGATAATAGGATTCAGGACCGATGCTGGAACTCTCTGAATGTTTCCAAATCTCTGGCAATCTTGGCATCCCTTGTAATATTCAAAGCAGTCCTCTAGCATTGTGGGCCAATAGTACCCAGTTCTCCTAATAACCCATTTCATTCGGTAAGCCGATTGATGTGCTCCACACAGCCCATCATGCACTTCACTTATCAGCCTTTTTGCTTCTTCTTGACTTAAGCAATGTAACAGCACCCCATCCAAGGATTTATAATATAAATTGTCATCAAGAAGAACAAACTTTAAAGCTTTATACCTGAGCTTTCTAGAAACCTTTCGGGATGGATTCTCCAGATAATCAACAATTTCTTTTCTCCAATCATCTTCTGCTAGATTACTCCCGAAAGCATATACATCATTAGCAAAAACTTCTTGAAGCTCTCTATAACCCGAAGCACTTTGAGCTAATCTGTTCGCCTCTTCATTGTCTTTCCTAGGAATATGCCGTAGAATTACTGACTGAAACTCCTTTAAGATTTGCTTGCATTCCTCATAGTAATTCCTTAAGATATCGTTTCTGCACTCATATTCGCCATTCAGTTGCCTTATGACTAATTCTGAATCTCCAAAGATTTCAACTGCAATGGCCTTTGCTTCTCTCAAGTATTGAAGTCCCCTGAGCAACGCTTCATACTCGGCTTGATTATTAGTGACAGTAGGTTGAATAGGAATAGCAAATTCAAATACCTCTCCTTTTGGCGAAATTAACAAAATACCTACTCCACCACCTTTGTCACATGAAGATCCATCGAAGAATAATACCCAAGGAGTAATTTCAAGAAAATTAGCTGATGAATCGCGATGTTCAGTAATGAAGTCAGCAATAATCTGTCCTTTAACAGCTTTTGCCGATTCAAACTTTAACTCAAATTCAGACAAAGCTAAAATCCATTTGCCAATCTTTCCGTTCAAAATTGGCATAGACAACATGTGCTTTATCACATCAAATTTTGAATACACAATGCATTCGGCATGTAGCAAGTAGTGCCGAAATTTTGTACAGGAGTAGTAAACACATAAACAAAGTTTCTCGGTAGCCGAATACCTCGTTTCGGGATCAAGCAATTTCCGGCTAAGGTATGCAACTACCCTTTCCTTCCCCTCAAATTCTTGTATGAGGGCCGATCTAATAGTTTGGGTATCGGCCGCCACGTACAACTTAAAAGGCTTGTTTAGCTGTGGAGGTACCAATACTGGTGGTTCTTTCATGTATTCCTTGATCTCATCAAAAGCCTTTTGTTGTTCGTCACCCCATACAAATTTCTGATCCTTCTTGACTTTTAGCAGTGAAGAGAAAGGCAACACCTTTTGTGATAAGTTTGATATGAATCTTCTCACGAAATTAATCTTGCCAAGTAATGACTGTAATTCCTTAAGATTAGTTGGAGGAACAACTTCATCAATGGTCTTCATACTTTTCTTGCCAACTCCTATTCCTCCTTCATGCACCAAAAATCCCAGAAATTCTCCTGCCGAAACTCCAAAAGCACATTTATTCGGGTTCATCTTGAGCCCATGTTTCCTAGTGCACTCTAGAGCTTTCCTTATGTCGGCCAAATGTGCTTCATGATCCAATGACTTAATCACAACATCATCAATATATATCTCCACAATCTTGCCGATCAACTCATGAAAAATATAATTCATGGCTCTCTGATAAGTTGCACCAGCATTCTTCAAACCAAACGTCATGACAACCCATTCAAACAACCCTATATGTCCTGGACATCTGAAAGCTGTTTTCGCTATATCTTCCAATGCCATAAAAATTTGATTGTATCCTGCATTACCATCCATGAAACTAATCACTTTATATCCAGCAGCAGCATCAACCAACGAGTCAGCAATAGGCATTGGATATCCATCCATGGGTGTAGCTCTGTTCAGATCTCTAAAGTCTATGCAAACTCTCATCTTCCCATTTTTCTTGTACACAGGAACAATATTAGAGATCCATTCTGCATATCTGCATGGCCGAATAAAATTTGCTGCTATTAATCTTTCCACCTCTTTCTTTACATCGGTCAACACTTCATCTTTGTAGATTTTTCGGGGTGGTTGCTTGTAAGGTTTATAACCAGGCTTGATCGGCAATCGATGCTCAACAATGGAACGATCTAAACCAGGCATCTCCGAATAATCCCAAGCAAAGCAATCTTTGTATTCTTTTAACAACTCAATCAACTTTTCTCTGAAAACTGAATCCAAGCTAGCACTGATGAATATCGGCCTTGGTTTGTCACCATCTCCAATGTCTACTTCTTCTAATTTATCAGCCGACACAAATCCATGTCCTAGCTTCCCGTCAGTCCCATCGATCGGATTATCCATTAAAAATTACTAAAAGAGTCGACTGCTTCGATCGGCTGTTGATCACTGCTGACTGGCTCAACAGGACCTTCTCCCCAGTCCTTACCTGAGAAACAATCTATGCCTTGATATTCCCAGAAGGCTGGTTCCACATTAGCCACGGTAATTGAATCATCTGCTGGGACAATTTCCACTTCATCATCTATCCACTGAATAAGCTGCTGATGCATAGTAGACGGAATACAGCAATTCGCATGGATCCAATCCCTTCCAAGTAGCAAGCTGTATGCCCCTTTGCCTTCAATAACAAAGAAGGTTGTAAGCAGAATCTTAGATCCAATCATCAGATCTACATGTACACATCCTTTGGTGTCCGAAGGATTTCCAGCAAAATCATTCAAAACTATGCTTGTTGGCGTTAAATCTCCAGGGCTCATGCCAAGTTTCCTGAATGTATTGTATGGCATCACATTAACAGCAGCTCCACCATCAACAAACATCTTCGTTAGTGGCTTTCCGTTGACATATCCTCTTAAGTACAGTGGTTTCATGTGCCGATTCTGGACTGGCTTCTCGAAAATAGCTTGCTTATTCAATACCAATTGTGCCATTAATCCACATTGCTCGGCTTCATCCACTTCTAACAGTATCTCTTCCTGTACAATTTGATTAGCTGGAGCCATAAATTCATTCGGCAAGAAACATACCATGCATGTAGGAGCCGAATGACCCGATTCGTCAGGTTTGTCTTTTGGACGCCATATCGATCTCATCCTGGTTCCTGCTTGCTTCAACTCTTGATTCCTCAGGCATTGGACTCTTCTCTTCTGGCTCTTTCTTAAGCCAGGTGGACACCACTGTCCTCTCTGCCAGACATACTCACGATCTTCTTCTTCATGATCAATCCATCTATGATCAGCATGTCTTTTCCTCGGTTGATCATCATTCTTATATATTCTTAGGCGCCGATCATCACAAGGATGTACCCTTCCAATTCTTTCGTGGACGGATCGGCGACTGGCAATATTTTGCCTATGTTTGACATACCCATCATTGCATTCAGGACAGTTATTCCATGTAGGCAATTTTAAACCTTCGTTCCAACAGTGTCTGAAGAAGACACAATCCCAATGTGCACGTTCTTGTTCTCGGACATATTCCTCTTGTTCTTCCCCATGCCTTTTTTCTTCGCACCTCCTCTTCTCCTCCTCGTACTCACGTCTCTGGTAGCGCTCTTTTTCTTGCTGACGCTGCCACTTATTGAGGAGAATGCGCGATGTGATTCTGGGTCTAGAAGATTCCCCAATTTCACATCGATTATTCGGGAAACGAGGCTTTTCCTCGCGAATCTGTTCAATCGTGATTTGCCGATTAGGATCGACTGAGCCATTCTGCTTCGCTTCCCTCGACGTCAGGACTTTCATCTTTCCCTTTTCTCCAGATTCGGCAACATTCACCATATTGATTGAGAACCCAATCATGTTCTGAGGAAACGGGTTATTGTCCAACTTCATCTTATTGTCGAATTTCAGATGCCCTTCTTGGATAGCTTTCTGAATCCTCACTCTAAAAACCCTGCATTCATTGATGGAATGAGAATTTTTATCATGGAATCCACAGTACCTCTTATCTTTCACTCCATCAGGCTGAAGCATAGAATGCCCCTCTGGTAGCTTGATCCGGCCTTCTTTTACAAGATAGTCAAACAATTTATCTGCCTTAGTTACATCAAAATCATAGGTGCCCTTATTCTGTTTAATCCACTTCTGATTCACCATGACTGGTTCTTTGCCCCACACTATCTCTGCTGCAGCTATCTCCTCACTATCTTCATACTCATCTCCTTGATCTGCTCTTTCAAGGAATTGGTTATAGATATCAGCTACATCATTGTGTTTAGCAAATCTGGCATCTTTCTTGAAACCATATGCCTGGTTACTCATTAAGGCCAATATGTGTGACAACTGGCCCAGATCATCAAACTCCATCCCGAATAGCTTTTCCCGAATGGCAGGCAGCATGCCAGCTACAGCCATACCAGCTAGCTGGTCATCAGGTATGTTCAGAGAAAAGCACATGCTCTTTGTCTCCCTAAATCTCCTGAGGAACTCCATAGGTGTCTCATTATTCCTCTGCCTTAAGCTGGTCAAATCAACCAACTTTTTCTCGGTACTGCCAATGTAGTAATGAGCGTGGAATTTCTGCTCCAGGTCCTTCCAAGTACAAATTGACTGAGCAGGCAAAGAAGCAAACCATGTAAAAGCTGGACCCGTCAGTGACAAAGGAAAGTATCTGATTCTGAAAGCCTCATCTGTCGAAGCTTCTCCAAGCTGCATCAGATATCGAGCTATATGTTCCACAGTGCTAGTATCGTCTTGTCCTGAGAACTTAGTAAACTTTGTAGGCACCTTGACTCTATTCGGCAATGATACCCTTTGGTACCATTCTGGGAAAGGAGACGAGTACATGTACCCCTGATTTTTAGGCTTCAGACCGAATTGATTTTGCAATACATCGGTCATCTTTTGCACCATGAGGTCAATATTGGTATCTTGATTCCCTGGTCTTCCAGCAGGCATCCCTGTAGTACCAACATACCCAGGATTCGGGAGAGCATCAATAGTATTGTAATCCATGAACTCTGAATATCCGTTTCCATACACATCCCTTTGTAGCCTGTTGTTCAGAGGGGATATCTTGTAAGCAGAAGCAGGTGGATTTCCCGTGGTGCCGAATGTCATATCACCATATGTACGAGGTTTCGGCAATGCATGCTGAAGCTCTTGTTGAATCGGCTGTCCACTCGCGTCTTTGGTTCCAGAAACTTCAGTTTCTTCAATACCTTTACCATGACGTTTTGGGACCGATGCTTGAATATTGAAATATGTTGGTCCACCAAGTTGTCCATGCGCTTGCTCAAAAGGTTTATCCACGTGTTGACCAAAGATGTTGACCAGTATGAGCCGAAAACTGTTCAGGAATGCAGCATTATGATTGGTCATTGTTTCTCCTAAAGCCTTGTACAACAAGCTAGAGAACTTCTCCCTTTCTTCATCTTCAGTAAGATCAGATTGTCCCAGCAAAAGAACTCTTGGCAGATCTGACTTGAGAAACGGTGCACCACTCCTGTTCTTAGCAAAAGACAGCAAGCATTTCTTGATGAACTGATCTGCAGCAGTCTTCACCATTTGTTGATGTTCATCAGACAATTCTTCAAAAGTGACATCCAGAATGTCTTTTAATTCAGGCATCTTCGAAGCTTGTTGTCCCACCGGGCGTGCCAAAAAGTGTGTTGACGTAAAATCCGCACCTCACGCCAAGCACACAGCAAGCCGAATTAGCTAGCTTAACACGTGGCCCGAGCGTTTGAATCCGAAAGCGTGCCAGTCAATTTTTCTGAAACTGACAAAGGGAGAAAAGATGCTTAGATAACACCTGGAACGTACCGGGTGATACCAGTCAGTTCCATATTTGTGGCTACGGAGCCAGTTTCGAACGACATATAGCTACAGAGAAGCTATCTGTCAGCAGTTAAAGCATCATTCGGCAATCGGCAAAGCACGCAGGAAGCGCACTGCCGAATGCGTGACGTAAGCATGACGAAAGATCGGTAGTTGACTGAATAAACATTGTAACGCATATTCATAACCGATTAACGGGGAACAGAGCATGATAGATAAATAAAAGGGCGAAAAAATGACCATAATTTCATAATAAACAAGAATGCATAGATTAAAAGCACTAGTCTACCGCATGTCTAGGTACTTTTCAATCCGTCGAGCATGAAACAAGCAAGTTAATCCACCGCATGATACGACTTGCTTGGAATCACACCACCAACCAAGAATAGATCAATCCACCGCATGATACGACTCTAAACGTGGAAGGCTAAAAGCATTCTTTATTTAAAACAAAACCGTGGACATATTTCACTCGTGGCGATACTGCCAAATACAGCTATATAGCCGAATCGGGTTCCATGAAGAAGGAACATGCTTCGTTGGTGATGATAGATCTATCAGATCGAATCGAATTCTAATCCACCGGATGATTAGCTCTAAAACGACCCAAAAACCTGCATCCACCGCATGATACCCGGTTCTGTCAAGATCTACACAAGACCAACGAGCTTGAACCCGCAACACGTGGCAATCTAGACTGACTTCGAATTCGGCTATGGAAACGCAATGCATTATGAGCTAGAACCGAATCTAATCAATCTAGACTGGGCAAAAGAGTGTTGTAATGAATTAAACATAAAGATAAAATCCAGAGCAACACATGGTAACTTAATGGATCTATCAGATCTTGCCAAAATCCAATAGAACCGATAACTTGTTCCAAGCTAAAACTTAGCCCACCGCATGGCTCATGATCTAACAATGGAACCTTCCTGAACCAAAGCCTAAATCCACCGCATGATACTAGGCATGGTGCAGGGTTGCCGGTACTTACGGAGGTCGACGGATCGATGATTCCTCTCGAAGAACTCGACGACTCGACTAAAGGACTCGAAGTTGGCACGGGGCCGGTTTGTTGTATGATTGATTGAACGATGTTTTTACAATTACCATGGGTTTATATTTATACCCAGGTTTCGACACGACTCCTAATCGATTACGATTACATTATTTATTTCCTAAAAAAGATAAACGCCGGGGCACCGTATCCGTCTTGCATTCCAAGTTCAACCAGCCTTTTCCTTATACTTGATCCACGTCATCACGCGCCCCCGAATGCCTTTTGCGAAACAGTTCTCTTACCGAATGACGATGCATTCCCGACCGCAAAGCATCTTTACCGAATGCTCTGGGGAAAAACTTCTTTGCCGAATGATATCTTTTCAACGAATCCGGCCCACATGTCAGCCTCTTCCTGGTGCCAATTTTTGGTGTCAACATCGTCGTTGTCTTAGTCCCTGTCACCATGGGGTCGTCCCTAGCTTCTGCGGCGCATCGCTGAGCTCAGTCCTCGTTTGCCTCAACGCGGCGCTGCAGCTGGGACTGGGTCTCCCCGTTCTGAGAAGGCTGGTCCTCAGATACGAACACCTCGCGGTCAGGCAGCGTGGTGTAACTCGCGTCGGCCGAGTTCTCGGCGAACGGAAGGATGGACCTAGCGACCTGAAACTCACCGCAGTCCGGAAACTAGGTGGGTTCGGGTGGGTCCTCAGATCGGATCAGAGTCACGCGTTCATGAGCCTGAAGGGGAACTTGTTCCCTGAGCGATCCAGCGCCTGCTCAGACATGGCGATGCATTCAACGAGCGTGTCGTTGATGCGATCCAACCCGACGACGATCTCGTCGGGTGGTGGGACTTGGCGTCAGGGAAGCAGATCTGGGATCCGATCCCGGAGGCTGAGCTGCTCAACCTGCTGCAGGAGCTAGCCAGCAATGTCGGGGGAAGCCCCCGAGCTTGGCGAAGCAGAACCCGACAGGTGACGGGTCGATGCTGGCGGAACTGGAGCCGCTTGAGTCGGCGAAGAAGCCGACCCCCCGGGAGGTGCTTAGGGTTGTCCTTCATGCTCGCCGGGAAGGTGACGCCAGATTGGTGTGCCATCAAGCTAACTGGATTGAAAAACTCAACAATCACCCCTACATGGCGCGCCAACTGTCGGGCCTTAGGACCGGCAATCCACCAGGGGGTACCCGAGTGGTTGATTTGTAGGCGAGGGATTGTCGAGCGAGTAGCTTGATGGTATACAACATGCACTGATTTTAGACAGGTTCGAGCTACCCGGAGGTATAATACCCTACGTCCTGTGTCGGTGTTTGTTTTTGTATTGATGAAATGCGGCCAAGCTTCCGGAAGCAAGAACGAGCAAAGGGTTGCATGATGGCGTATGTGATGTCCCTCATGGGGTTGCCCTAGGCCGCCTTATATAGAGTGACGGACTAGGGTTTACAAGTCAGTTTTAATCTAAACCTATTGGATTATGACTAAAGAATATATTCGAGTCGGTTACAACAAGATATCCCGAGATACCCGGCCGCGTCGCCGGCCGTATCTTCATCAAGCTTGTTCATCAAGTCGGGGATTCCTCGTGGGCCGCCTAGGGTTCGGCCCTCAACCTTGTCAAGCGTGGGCCCAGGTCGGCGTAGTCTCCTCTTACAGTGGGCCCAGTGGTATCCATATCCCACACAATGTATTTTGGTAGTATATAGACTTGGATGAGAGGGTAGGGCAAGTTTAAGGATTGAGATGAAAGCATGGAACAAGTTTAAGGACCCTCATCATATGCATTTGGAGAGTACCGAGACCGGAATAGAAAGTGGAGACAAGTTGAAGGACCATGATAAGAGTACGGAACAAGTTTGAGGACCGTTATGCGCATTTTAAGAGTACCGGGACCGGGATAAGAACTCGGGACACGTTTAAGAACCATCGGTGAAATGTACTCTTATAGGACCGCGTTAAGCCGCGACCTGTCGCGCTATAGTCAAAAGCGCAACCACACGTACCTTACAAATCGTACAACACAGCAGCAGCGAGGCGATGGAATTTTGACCTCCGTAAACAGAGGGAAGGGGTGGGTCACATTTATTTGTTTTTCTATCATTTTTAATATACTATTTCTTTCACGTACGAGTTCCGAGTTCCGATTTTTATTCCATTTGCCACGTTGTGATCCTTACGACGAGATGTACGCAACAAGAACCACTTTGCATATGTTTTTAGGACATTTTAGTTGTACCGTCAATATATGTGTAGTGGTACTAACAATTTATATAGACATATTGTATCAACCTATGTATATATTAGATGGCAACTTATGCTGAGAGACAGTGTATCAACTTACCTATATAATATAATTATATGTAGACTAGTATAAACTTACACATATTGTTTATATTAACTTACATATGTATAGCAATATCATTTTATGTAGAGGTAATGTATCAGTTTATGCTATGATTTTAGGTTATTTTTTATACTTATAACTTTTATTTAGTGGTACTAATAACTTGTATTAATATTTTGTATCAATACATGCATATGTTAGATGTCAGCTTATGTGTATTAACTTTTGTGGAGACGGTGTATCAAATTTAGATGCCATGTAGTATCACGTGTAAAGACTAGTATTAACTTACACGTTGCAATTATGTTAAATTTTTTATACGATAGTATTATTAGTCATGCATCAAATTATGCATAATTTTAGTAACAACCTACGAAAAGATCATTAGAAATCTAAAAACTTAAAAAATGGATAACTTATGTGTAATTTCAGTAGCAACCGATATTTATACATAAGTTGTTACTTCTATCGTATATAAGTTGACACGATAAATAAAATAACTTCAAAACATATGCAATATGGATCTTGTTTTGTTGATCTCATCATAAGAAACATATTCGTGCAAACGAAATTAAAAACGGGCAATAAATAGACAAGTTATCATAATTTTAAAAATAATATAAGGTAGTACAAAGATATTAGTTATCTTGTATACATCAGTTTATCACGTATTCAATATAGACTCTAGAACGTATGTATACATGCATGTGAAAGTTAGCGGTCCATTGACGCGTAAAGGCTACCGGCCCATGATGCAAACGGGCCGCAAACTAGGCCCCGAGTTGACGCATGCTGCGGGTCACGCGCTTCGGCGTGAGCGCGACTCCGCGCGATACCATTTCCGCTCTTATATTAAATTAGCTGAATATTAACGTCGGCTTTTTCTGTCCCATCGTGAGACACTTCTGGGCCTCAAGTAAGAGTACGGCCGAAACTGGTGTGGACTAAAACGCACCTACGCAGCGGCGCGCCGGGCAAGGCCCATCAGGGGAAAGGAGGAGAACGGATGGCGAAGTCGACTGGGTCCCCGCGGAGTGACAATCTGTCGCGCGCGCGGAGGGTGGGCTCACTTGGACGTGCTTTCTCGACCCATTAAGATCGTGGGCTGTGCAGAGTACCACAATAAACCCAATAAAGATCTATATATTAGTTTTTTTATTATTTTTATTATTTATTATTTATTTACTTTTTCTATATCTATTAATTTATATTTTTTATGTTCTTTTATTTATTTTCGGTACTCTTATTTTTTATACTAGCTTGTTCGTCGTGTATATATATATATAATGTTCGTAATGTAGATATATTTGTTCTCCGCATATATTAATTTGTTCACAAAGTGGATTTTTATGTTCTCCATGTGCAGCAATTTGTTCGCAACGTGAACTCATTTGTTCTCTATGTGTACTAATTTGTTCGTAATATGCACTGATTTGTTCTTTATGTGTAGTAATTTGTTCGCAGTGTAGATTCTTATGTTCTCTATGTGCAGCAATTTGTTCGCAATGTGAACTCATTTGTTCTTCATGTATAGTAATTTGTTCGCAACGTGGACTCTTCTGTTTTATATGTGCATCAATTTGTTCGCAATGTGGACTCATTTATTCTAGTTTGATAAAAAATATTCACAAAAACTCATCTAAATATAGTCAAGTGAGATCTTGTTTTGAAGATTTTATCGCAATAAACATTATGGTGCGATCAGAATTTAATTTGGATGTTTGGTTTAAGAGTAATGATTTTTTTCTAAACTTTATCGCATGCAAAAAGTAACAGTGAACCAGTCATGTCACTGGATGGGAGCAACCTAGGTGCATGTGCTATGCGCGCGGTCAGTTCTAGATGGCTGAATCAATTCAGCCAAATATTAGCCCAACATAGAAAATAAAAGGTATGGAATCTTTTAGGTGATAGTTGTGTGCGCATTGCAAGCGTGATGGCCAGACACGCCCGGGTCCCCGGGAAAGCCTTGGATGCTAAGGTTTCCGCGGCTGCCGGCCGGCGTCGGCAGTCACCACGAATCCACGATCCGCAAGCGTGTGTGCGTGTGCCGCGACAACGCACGCACGGTGCGACACCAACATAAATATCCGTTTAAAAAAAAAGATAAAGACATGTACAACAGTTTAGACAGCTACTGTCTATTTAACACACACATACAGTTAAATAGTCAGCTCTACTATCACAGACAGCTGCTGTCTATTTAACTGTATGTGTGATTGTAGAGCTGACTATTTAACTGTATGTGTGATAATAAATACGCACTCTGGTTTCTGATGTTTTGCATGAGAGCACGAGCCAAAGCAGTAGACGAGATAGTAGACAGCAACACTCTCTTTCCTCATTAAATGGTGGCCACATCAGCTCATTTAATTTATGTGGCAATAAAAAGACAGCTTTGTCTGTGGGTCGTAGGTGCGCTCTAGATTCGCTTACGATAGAAGAAATGACGCGGCAGGGAAGGACGGGGTGTTTGATGAGTCAAACGGCGAGCTACCGCGGTGCCGCGAGGGAGAAGGTACGGCTGCATTTAATGGGCGCCATGTGTGGCGTTCCTTGGGAGCTGCGGTCAACTCGATCGGTCGAATTTCCGTCGATTGCAACAATGATCAGTTGCAGCCTAGGGTGTTTGGATACCCGATTAAAATTTAGGCCCCTCACGTCAAATATAAAAAAATAAAGATGTTAATTAAAAGTAGTATTAAATATAGAGTAATTAAAAATCTATTATATAAATAAGGACTAATCTATTAAGTCTAATTAATCTATGATTAGACAATCTAATGCTACAGTAAATATGTGATAATTATATATTAATTATAGGTTAATTAGACTTGTTAGGTTCGTCTCACATTATAGACATGAGTTATATAATTAGTTTATGTTTAATACTTCTAATTATCATTTATTTAAAGGACTAAACTTTAGTCTTTATATCGAAACACCCCATTATACTACAGTATTATATGGCGTTTCACTTCCATTTTTGTTATACTCTATCACTCTAATATCGTAGCCGGTGAACTGTCGTCGTGTATCCCTCCCACTGTCTTAAGATTATTTCTTAGATGACTGCACAACTAGGGATGAAAACGATTACGGAAATTTTCGATGGACCGAGTTTTGTTTCCGAGATTTTTCGTTCCGATGAAACGGAAACGGTACATGTCGGAAAACGATACGGAAATGATAATGGATTTATACCGTCGAATAGCTCTATCGATCGAATTTAGTCAAAAATTTCCGTTGGAATTCCGAATTCGACCCAGTTAAATCATTGATGCCCAAAATTCATAGCTACCCTTCTACTTCGCCTAAAATTTTCTTTGTCGCAAATGGAAATGAATCCCCACCCTATATAGCCTCATTGATTTTTATCAAAAATGTACATGCATAAATGATATATAAATATGTAATAATGTTGGTTGTTGAAATTTGCCTACAAAGTTTTCGATTTGAAGTTTTCGACGTTTTCGTTTTCGATATACCGACTTTTCCGTTATTGCTATCGTTTCCGAGTAAAAAAATATGGTTAGGAAATGACAATGAAAATTTTCGATCGTTTCCGACCGATTTCATCCCTATGCACAACAGTAGCATACACACAGTATACTATGCTAGCGCAGTATTGTTTCTTCCTGAAATTTACTAGTGTGCTAGTAAGTTGACTTGACGAATATACACACACTACTAGAGGGAAATGGCGAAATGCAAGTCTTCACGTACGGTAGCGATCGATGCAAGTAGTCAGCTCAGCTCGATCTTGGCAGACGATATGGTGGACCTGCACGTACCTAGCTAGCGCAGGGTCTTCCCGGTGCGTGCAAAAGCCGATCGCCGCCTAACAACGCTACTTGCGGCTACTGGGGGTAAGAGTAGGATCGATTGTTCGGCCGCCGGTCCAACGACGACGGATGATCTTTGCATTTCGGCCTAACACTGCAACGGGCACGAGCTGTGGTCCATCCTATCCTATCCTCCTGTACGTCGTACTCGTACCTACAGTAAAGTAGCATCGCTAGCTCTTCTCACCCCGTACGTCCCGGGTTGCTCGCGAGTCGTGGTCGGCGACGACCGACCGCCTGGCATATCGGCCCAATCGACGCGTGCAAGTGACGACGCGTCACTGTTTCAATTCGTACCGGATCGTGTAGCTATAGGGGCGCGGCGGCTCCGGAAACCAAATTACACCCATCCTTACTAACCATATTTACACACAAATCCAATCCACCCACTTAGCATTCGATCCAAACCATTTAGCTTTTCTCTCGTAATCAAATCAAATTAATCGGTTTTAGCCTCGAATATTGAAACCGGTTTTCACTGACTACTACTCCTAATAAGGATACGTGTGGGGTCCACATATTGATATAGCTCAATCAATTTGTATGGAGTAGCTAACTCTTATTCTGAGATATATTCAACAAATTTTAGTCAAATTCGCTAAAATTTTATAGTGTGAACGCGAGGTTTTAGTTTTAGTGTCCGGCTTTTGACGTGGGGCCCACACGTGGATCTCATCACATAGCTTCACACAAAGTAACCGACCATCGTTTTGAGTCATTTACAATAAATTTCAGCCAAATCCGCTAAAAATTTATAGTGTGAACGTCATGTTTTAGTTTTAGAGTACGACTTTTCATCTAAGTCAAAATATATATTTATAATAATTATTTTATCTAATCTTTTGAATTAGTCAAACTAATCCCGAACTGATCCAAACTGGTTTAAACCATTATAATTGTTAAACTATTATATATCTCGACCTATTATACACCAAACCAGCACTACCAGAATGCTTCACATCCGCCCGCCTCCTCCACCTCGGCCATTTTTGGACCCGGTGCTGATGGGGCTTCAGCACCGGGTCCAATGGCTAGGAGCGGGGGCGGCGCTGCGGGGTGTCAGGGCGGACACATTAGCACCGGGTCGTGGCGAGACCCGGTGCTAATGCTCCCCCTTTAGCACCGGTTGTAGCCAGCAACCGGTGCTAATGTGCCCGAGGCCATTTAGCACCGGTTGCTGGCTGCAACCGGTGCTAATTGGTGCACATTAGCACCGGGTCTTGCCACGACCCGGTGCTAATGTCTTTTGTATATAGCACCTTCTTCCTCCCTGTTGGCAGTCGTTACAGACCGATTTCCGACCTCCAACCAAGTATAAAATGAACACAATGGAATCACACACCATAGCTATAGGACTTATTTCTAACCATTTCCATGAGTTTTGGTGTTTATTTGATTCCAGGAGGCACATGACCAGAGTTGAGGCAAAAAGCATAAGAAAAGATGTGTTCGGCCGAATCCCGTGATTCGACCGAACTCCGTCTATGAACCCAGTGGACCGGAAGACGGGAGAGGCCCAAGTCCATCTCGACCGAAGCCCGTCAGTCCACTAGAAGGCCTCCAACTCAGCCCAGACCGAGGAACCGACCTACCCACCGACCCAAGAGGTGATCCAACACGTGGGAGGGACGAAGGCGGCGCAGAGGTCGGTTCGGCCGAACTTCCCGGGTTCGGCCGAACCCCCCAGTTCGCCCGAATCAAGCCCACCACCTCACAACCGACCCTGGGAAGTGATCTTGACCGTAGAGGGCAGAGGCGGTGCAAAATGGGTGGTTCGGCCGAACTGGGCAGTTCGGCCGAACCGACCCCCTTCGGCCGAACGCGGGATCTTCGCCCGAAGATGCTGGAACCGCCCCTGAGCTTTCTTGGCCACTGCTCCACTTCAAACCGACCCTCCATGCTATAAATAGGACTCTCCAGCCCCTGCAACAACACACAACACAAGAGTAGAGTGAGCGTTGCCAAGTTCCGCCACTTGTATCAGTAGAATAGGGAGAGAGGAGAGGTGAGCGTCCCGGAGAGGAGCCGGAGTGTCGGCCCCTCTTCCCGCTGTACCTCTACGGATGCGGCTCTGCTTTGAGTGACATCCGGATCATGTTGTATCTCTTTCTGATTAATTGAGCATTCAGTTCTTACATCTATATACTTGTCTCGTTCTTCGTTCAATGCTTAGTTGATTGGTATAACTGTATACTGGTTGCTTAGCTTGGGTGCTTATCTTGCTATAGGAGATAGTAGTTATTGACTAGTGTAGGAGTGGTTCCTAGACTTGCCAGTAACCTTAGTTTCTGCCCGTCGCAACGGAGGTGGTAGCCGTAAGGTGGTGACAGCCCTTTCGGTCTTCATAGTCCATCACGTTAGTTCCGGTGTCTAAGGACCCAAGGTTCAGGGTAACCGGCACCCCTTCTCATCCCTTTCTGTGTGTCGGAAGCTCTGTAGTCCCGAAGCAAGTATCTATCTGTATCTTCTGCTCTGCTCAGTCAATCGGTAGAATACCCTTACCAGACCTGTACCCTCTCTACCCTCCTACCTCTTCTCTTCTCTCCTTGTTGTCGTCATCCACCTCATCCATTTCATTCATCCACTCCATCTACCTAGGACAACTTAGTTTAGGATTAGTACACTTCTCGTTCCCCGTGGAAATCGATACCTTGGAATACTCCCGAGTGAAAGCTACATCGGTATCCGTCCGCTTGCGGATTTATCTGTAGGCCGTAAGAAGTGCCAACAAGCTTTCTGGCGCCGTTGCCGGGGAGCGGTAGCTGTTCTGATTCCGAACCCAAGTTGTCCGTGTATCCCACCATCATCCATCCATATGGATCCCACTCTTACCTTACGCCAACACTCGGCTCCAAACGGCACTTGTTTGGAGCCACCACCATCATCACATCCCATATCCACACCCGGCTATGAGCTACGTCCCGGCTTCATAGCCATGGTTCGTGAGCAATCGTTCTCAGGAATGAAGGCCGAGAGTCCATACGCGCATTTGCGCGAGTTTGAGCAACTCTGCTCGTGCCTGACCATTGCGGGCATGACACAAGAGACACTCAAATGGAAGCTATTCCCGTTCTCATTAACGGGAGGAGCGAAGAAATGGTACTCTCTGGCTGTCGGTACTATGGAAGGGAGTTGGGAAACTCTCAGAGAGAAATTCTGCCTAAATTTCTTCCCAATTTCCAAGGTAGCCAGCCTCCGAATCGAAGTTCTTACATTTAAGCAATTAGAGGGAGAGTCGTTAGGAGCTTCCTGGGCTCGTTTCAAGCAAATCTTGGCATCCGGACCAGACCTAGGCCTATCTGAACCTATCATTCTCCAACATTTCAGCCTTGGCCTCTGTCCCATAGCCACCACTTTCTTGGACTCTGCTTCAAAAGGGTCGTTTTTTCATTTGACTCCCAGTGAAGCGAGGAAAGTCCTGGAGCGTATCCTGGACGACACCCCCTACACTGGAGTCTATGACGAACTCCCCGATGAAGAAGAGAAGCAGCCTAAACCTAAAGAGCCAGTACAGTCCCAATCCAAACCAATTAGCTCTTCCATTCCATCAGAACCCGATGCTCAATTCGAACCACAACCTTACTCTAGCCTGGACTACTATCCTCCACTCTACACCACTCCCTACGATTTTGACGATGGTCTATTCGATGACATCGACTGTGCCATACGTTTCCCACGGGGACAATGTGTAGAGCAAAAGGATCCACCACCCGACAAGGAAGCACTAGAATATCAAAGAGAGTACTTAGGCCGTCTCTCTGCCATCAAGAGTCGGGAATGGCTAGACGAGGCCGAAGCCTCGACCGAGGTAGTTCAAATGCCCAAGAGAATCCGAACAATCTTTTGTGAAGTTATGGGCACAGACAAAGAAATCGGGTATGACACGAGCCTCGGAATCAACATAATCTCTAGCTCCTTGGTGCGAGCTCAACTTCCCGATGAACCATGGTCATCATCTCAGAAACATCTAAGGTTCATATCGGGAAGGGTCCTCGACTGTTTAGGGATCTTGCGGGTCATACCCGTTAAGATTAATGACCCTGAACTTTTTCTAGATTTCCATATCTTTGACCTACCCAACGATTCCACACATTCCATCTTTATTGGTAGGCCAATCATGAAAATCCTCGAGAAATCACCAATAATCTAGCTAGAGCTTAGGATCGGAGAAGAACTCGTCCTAGTCTCTTATTCCTATTCCTTGAATATCCCAATAGAGACAGATCCCGATCCTGATCCTAAAGAGGAGGTCATGTCAACATCCTTGATAGACTTAGAGCAACCTTTCCTAGAAGAAGATGCCCAATTCCTTATGGAGGAAGAAGAGATTCATCCTCCAGTCGAACCTAAGCCTCTTCCCTCTGGATTGAAGTGTGCTTCCCTCTTTAAGGACGGACAAACTCCAGTGACCATCAGTGACAAACCCCCTGGAACCCAACCGACTTTCACTGTCCTGGAGGAGGATCGATCAGTCTTAGGACACTCGATCCAAGATTTCAAAGGGATTACTCCTAACCTTCATACACATCATTTCCCTATCTTATCTTACCTTGGGGTCGTAAGACAATTGTCACGAAGATTCGTCTTTGATCGGGGAAAGACTAGATTCAAAGCCTAAAGCCATCATCTTCTCCTGTCATACTCCCAAATACGACCCTATGCGTACACCTCCCACGAGTAAAGGGGATTCGTAGTTCCTTGGCCACACCGGGCTTTATAGGTGTCTCATCAAAAATTTCTCTCAAATAGCCCGGTCGTTGACCAATCTCTTGGCCAAGGAAACCCCTCTCGTCTCTAATCAAGAGTGCTATGCTTCCTTTCACACCCTAAGAAAGCACTCAATTCTGCTCCCATCATCCGGTCTCGCGACTAGAGCATCCCATTAGAAATCATGTGTGATGCGAGCAATTATGCTGTTGGAGCTGTTGACTCCCGGAAATATCTAAGCTTGGGGGAGCCGCATTTTATAGCCACACCTTAACACCCCCAAGCTAGTGGTCAAGCTGAAGATCAAGAACACTCTGTAAAGACCGTCAATGAGATGGGTAGGCACTAGAGAGATAGACTCACTGAAGCACTTTGGGCAAACTAGACCACTCTAGTTTGGGCAAATTAGGACAATTCGGCCAAACCATGTTGGTTCGACCGAAAGACCCCTCGGTTGCCCCTTGAGCGTCCTTTTTGACCCTTGATCCTATCTCTATCCCATCTTGTCTCGAAGTCGCTAGGAAATGTTGGGAAAGATGCTTGACGATCTCAAGTCGTAAACCATCCTCCAGCACTTTCCCGAACACGACCAAGTGTTCACATTTCCCAGCCGCCATCCTTGTCCAAAGACCTTTCCTCACCCAAGGGCTCCCTCTCCATGAGTATGACAAGTCCACTAACGAAGAAAGCCATGGAGGAGGGAGAAGAGAAACCCATGGTTGAAGAGCCTGAAAAAGAACTGGCACAAACCAGCCAGAAGTTGAGCAACCGGGATGAGAAGGTCACTGAAGGCGAGCCTTGGCAGATGGACAAGAACAATGTCCTCTTCCAAGCATTCACAACCAAATTCAAGAGGCTCGCCAAAGCCACATGACATCTAGACCTTTACAATCCATCTATAGAGTAGATGTCGTGTAGTTGTATCTTTTAGAGCACCATTAGTTTCAATTTATTTTCCAATTCAATTTATTTCCCTTCCAACACATTTTGTTTTCAACCTTAGCTTGATGAATAAATAAAATCATAGTTGAATGCAGAAAGAATAAAATTGTCGCTCCGGTTGGTGCATTTGAGCCAACCGGAGATTGCCCTGTTTAACGAAAAGATACATGAGTACAGGCATGGCACAGTGGAGGAGCAGGACGAGAACGAGCATGCCGACCAGCTGACTCAGTACCTTTCAAGGATTGAATCCCTACCAGTGAAGAGTCCAAGCTTGGGGGAGGACCCCCATCAGGTACGTTCCGAATTACTCAGCACTTTGGTCATTCAATTGAAAATACTTCCCTTGAATAAAATTAACTCTCAACCATGCATGGAATGAATCATATGCCTCTCACTTTGGAAATGATGAATAGTTGCTCTGTCATTAATTTTGCTAGTACTTTGTTGCAACTAGTTGCTTGACTATGCTTGAGTTATTTGGCATGAGTAGAAATGAACCTGAAAACCTTGTGGGAGCATATGTCTTATTCCAAGTCTAGGTTGTTGTGGGGATTGATATAGTGATACTTTGGTTGAATTCTATTTCTGCTCTTAGTATGGTGAAAATCTCGGATGATTATGCTTTCAAAAATAAAACAAAGTTCCTCATTGGTCCAAACATTCCTACCAGAGCCATGTGATGGCCTTAGGACGTTTCTCGATGCCGCCGAGGCTAACAGGACGCCGTCCGGTTTCATGTTCTGCCCATGCACCCATTGTAAAAATATACAATCGTACAAACAAAGAGGTTGTCTTCAGGTGCATTTGATGAGGCACGGTTTCATGAGGAATTATTCTGTTTGGACGAAGCACGGTGAAAGAGGAATTCTAATGGATGAAGATGAAGAAGACGAGGCCGATGACGACATTCCGTTATTGGCTCAATACTACGGTTCCTTTGCATATGCTGCAATGGATGATGCCGATGAGGAAGATGTTGTTCGGGAAGGCGATGCTCAGGAAGATGTTGCTCAGGAAAATGAACCTACTAATGGACTCGGGCAAATGTTGCGTGATGCCGAGAAAGACTGCGGCAATGATAAGGAACTGAAAAAGATACAGCGCATGTTGCAGGACCACAAGACTGACCTGTACCCAGATTGCAAAGAGGGGCTAAAGAAGTTGGGTAGCACACTTGAACTTCTGCAGTGGAAGGCAGCAAATGGTGTTACTGATAAGGGTTTCGAGGAGCTACTGATTTATAAGATTGTTTTTATTAATTCTAGCATTTTATATTGATTTTCTAGTAATTTATAAGATTTTCTAATAATTTATAAGATTTTCTATTAATTTATAAGATTTTCTAGCATTTTATATTGATTTTCTAGTAATTTATAAGATTTTCTAGTAATTTATAAGATTTTCTAGTAATTTATAAGATTTTCTATTAATTTATAAGATTTTCTAGCATTTTATATTGATTTTCTAGTAATTTATAAGATTTTCTATTAATTTATAAGATTTTCTTATTTAATATATATTTTTAATAGGTATTAATAACTGAATTAAAACAAGTATTAATAACTATATATTAAAAACTATATTTATAAGATTCCCAAATAGTAGCCACCGGTGCTAAAGGCCGGTTTGGAAACTGGCGCCAAACGAAAATTGGGGGCCTTTAGCACCGGGTTGATCTAAAATCCGGTGCTAAAGGCCCCTAATTTTCGTTTGGCGCCAGTTACGGCCTTTAGCACCGGCTGTAGAAGACCCGGTGCTAAAGGGCCTTTAGCACCGGGTGGTGGGAAGATCCGGTGCTAAAGGGGGGCCTTTAGCACCGGATCGTGGCTGCACCCGGTGCTAAAGATGGGGATCTATATATGCGGGGACTTCTCTCCCCTCCTTCACTTCCCCCTATTCTCCTCAGATCGAAACCGCCGCCGCCGCCGCGCGCCCCCTCGTCTCCTCAGCCGCCGCCCCGCCGCCGCCCGTCGACCTAGGCCCCCGTCACCGCCGCCGCCCCTTCGCCGCGGCCGCGCCTCCGTCCACGGTCGTCGCCCGCGTCGTCCCCGGCCGCGCCGACGCCGCCGCCCATCGTCGTCCCCGCGCCCGGCCACGCTGCCGCCGCCCGTCGCCGTGGCCTAGCCTCCGTCGACGTTCGCCGCCGTCGCCACCAGTGGTCCCCGCGCCCATGCCGCCGCCGCCCGTCGTCCCCACGCCCACGCGCCGCCGCCCTCGTCCCGGCCCGCGCCGCCGTCGTCCACGCCGCCATACGTCGTCGTCCCCGCGCTCGTCGTCCCCGCCGCCGTCGTCGTCCCCGCGCCGGCGCCCCTCGTCCCCGTGCCGCCCGTCGTCCCCGCGCCGGCCCCCCTCGTACCCGCGCCGCCCGTCGTCCCCGCGCCGACGCCGCTCCTCGTCCCCTCGCCGCCGCCGCCGCTCGTCCCCGCGCCGCCGTCGCCCGCCGCCCGTCAATCTTAATTAAGTAGAAAATACAGTTTAAATATATATAACTCGAGTTGACATGCATGAATATCTACTTTTGTAATATATATGTCTTCTATTTTGATGAAATGTCAGCTAATATGAATATAGAGTCGGCCGAATACGCATTAGAATACACGTATTAGAATATATACGTATATACACGTAAATAGACGTGCATGCATGGCTACTGAAAAAAGCAAAAAAAAAAAGAAATCCGGGGCCTTTAGCACCGGTTGATGTCTGCAACCGGTGCTAAAGGCCCTGCTAAAGGCGCTGCGGGGCAGGCCCTTTAGCACCGGGTTGTGTCTGGAACCGGTGCTTAAGGGACCCTTTAGCACCGGTTATTCAACCCGGTGCTAAAGGGGTACCCCTTTAGCCTCGGAAGATCTGCACCGGTTGGGATACCCGGTGCTAAAGCCGGTTCCCAACCGATGCAGATGTTGATCATTCTGGTAATGCAGTCAATTCAATTAAAAAACCAAACCAGCAAAACCAGTTTCAACCCAAATCATTGTCAACTTGAGAAACGGCTGCCGCGTTTCAGCCGTTGGCAAGTGCCAACCTTCTTCTTCTCCTGCAAAGAAAAGGAGAAACGCGTACACTGCTCGTTTTTTTTTTCTTTTTTCTTTTTGCTAGCCGACAGGGTCATTGTTTTTGCTCGCGTTCAAACTGGACGCGCTACCACAATGCAGCCGTGTGGGGACTGGGGAACAACCGGCCAGAATTTCAACAGGCAGAGACAAGAGAAATCGCCGGAGCGGGGACGACACATGGAGGATAGTAGGATTATATTTAACGGTCATTATGTTTCAAAATGTTCATTAGGCCTTGACACTGACATGGAACGATGCCATATATCCAGCACGTGTCCAGAGCAGCGGCGTGCTATCCTGTGCTGCCCCGCCGCACGGTCCAGCCCGGCTCCGTTCTCCTTGTCTTGCGCGGACAAATCGATCTGCTTTGGTTATCACCAGTAGATGCGTTTTGCCCGTCTGCTTTTATCCCGAACGATACACGCCACCACGACGGCTGCCCATTCGTCCACGCCTGCGTGTATCCACTAGCCGGACGTGCCCGAAAAGAACCGGAAATAAGCAGACGTAACGTCAAAGCCTCCGTTAAAAACTCACCAACAGCCGCGGACGTCACCGCACCGTTCGCTATCATATGTTAACGTTTTATTTTACCGAGTGTCAGAAAAATCACTAAGCAAATATGACTTTATCGTTACTGAATATGCCTAGCCATATTTGCGTGTTTTTGGATATTTATCGAGTGCTTCGGTTTTCCGTAGTGACAGCTGCAGACGTATAGTATCTGAGAGGATGGCACGACCCTGAGCAGCCAATATTGCTTTCACGTCTTATAAAACACGCGGTTGGGTAATACTAATGGAACGGTCCAACAAAAAAGAAGAAATAACGGAATGGAACAGAAAGAGCAGTCCTGCTTCGCAATTAACAAACATGGCTAGGGAAAAAGGTGAAGAAAAAGGAGCGAACGAAGCCCTTGTTTAGATGGGTGGGGTGTAGGGTCACTTCGTAATCATTGCGCCACTGTAGCATTTCGTTTGTATATGTAAAAAATTGTCAAAAATTGATTAATTAGGCTCAAAATGTTCGTCTCATAGAGTACAACAAAACCGTGCAGTTAGTTTTTTTATTTCATCTACATTTAGTACTCCATGCATGGGCCGACATTTTGATGTGATGAGAATCTTCTTTTTGTATAGTGAGCTTTGAGGTTGCTTGCCTTGTTTAGTTCCCGAATTTGGGAGCCAAACTTTGGCCTTTTGGGGTGCGTACGCCATTGTAGCATTTCGTTTATATGTGTAAAAAATTGTCCAAAAATTAATTAATTAGGCTCAAAATGTTCGTCTCGCAGAGTACAATAAAATTGTGTAATTAGTTTTTGATTTCATCTATATTTAGTACTCTATACATGTGCCGACATTTTGATGTGATGAGAATTTTCTTTTTACATAACGAACTTTGGGGATGGAATTTGGGATCTAAACCAGACCTTGGGAACTAAACAAGGGCGAAGTGTTATTTCCAACGCACCTGAGCCCTTGTGCATGGTTTCATAAACCTCGATCTTTCCACCCAACAGTGTTATTTCCAGCGTACCTGAGCCCTCGTTTAGTTTTCAAATTCCACCCTAAAACTAACATGTAATTATTTTTGTGCAGTACTCTAAATTAACTTTTGATTGGAAATAACGCTGGCTCATTTCTTTTACCGTGCGTACATGGTTGGACACCAACGACCTTCGTTCCTTCTTTCTTCAATGTCTTCCTCTGACTAGCTCTTTGGAAGCTGGTCTTCTGAATCTTTGTTGGGGTCAGGTTGACCCCCAAACAGTTCTCTGCTCTTAATAATAATAATATATGTGTATGTTGTTGATAAAGAAAAAAACCCTTCGTTCCACCGCCATCACCTATTGACACACCCATGACACATCTTGAACGCGACCTATAATCCAACCAACCTTGACAAAGCTCCTTGTTAATATCAGCAAAGAGCGCTTGCGTGGTGACACAAAGATGCAACAAAATCGATTATGACGTGATGGTAGCTCTGACTTTGTGTGCAACTCCACTTTTGTTGGTTATCACACCGACGTGTAGAACACCACCATTTTGCACTGTAGCTCGATCAGGCATTTGAATTTAGCATCATTCAGGTACGTTTGGTTGGTGGGATAAGTGAGTACGGGACGGAGCGGCTCCATTCTCGCAGGTGTTTGGTTGGAGAACGATGGAATGGAGACGCTCCCATAGAGGAATATACCTTCAGATTCTAGGACGAGCTCATCCAAAAAAAGCCGAACGAGCTCATTCCAGTTGCACGGCGTCACCTCCCATCTCCTCCCTCTGCGCCTCCTTCAACCTCGAGCTCCTCACTCAGCGACCACCCAACACCCGTGCTGCTGTCGCGGGCGAGGTTGGCAGTGGCCGTTGCAGTCGCACGTAGCGAGCGGTGGGCGGCGAGGCCATGGGCACGCAGCGGTGGGTGCACGCGGAGGCGAGGCCGTGGGCAGGCGAGTGTTGACACTTCTTATAATCCAATATCAGGATTGAGAATCCCAGTACTGGGGTAAGGAGCGTTTCAGTGGTTTATCTTATGGCTTAGTAATAATATATATATATATATATATTCTGCAAGCGCACAGAATCACCGCTGTAGCACTTCACCAGGGAGTATTCCGAGGTATCGTAATTTATATTTCCGCAGGGAAGCTTATGACAAGAGTACTAGCAAACAGATATTCGAGACTATCAGAGAAGGGTACACGACTAGCAAGACAGGGGGATAACGGTATTGGATAGGAGTGGATATACCGTGACACACAGCTCAAGGGAGGCTCAGATAGGAAAGAGAAGGAATAGATAGCTGGGAGGACAACGAGAAGAGATAGAGGATTCCTAGGTACTTTATCTGTGTATGTCACTTGGGGTTAGAGATACAGAGGCTGTAGAGCTAGCACTCAGAGGTCAAGGTTAAACCTATGTCTTAACTTCGGGACAGCAGAGCCTACGCCACACAGAAAGGGGTGAGAAGGGGTGGCATCTACCTTGCGTTGGGGGATCCTACAAGCCGAGACGAACGTGATGGGCTACAGAGGCTGTATAAGGCTGTCACCACCTAACGACTACCACCTCCGCAGACTCAGGGGCAAACTAAGGTTACTGGCTAGCCTAGGAACCACTCCTACACTAGTCAACAACTACTTACTCCACTAGCAAGAGCAAGCAATCTTGACAATACTCTTAGTGACAATTCACCTCAAGTATCGAGCAAGATCAAAGAACCGGCTAAGACAAAGACTTAAACAAGATCTAGAAGCACCAGAACTAGAACCGACTATAGTCTAAACATGATATAGATGCAACTAGAATAAAGTAGAAGCAAGCTATAAATGACAGAGGCAAAGTGATAAAGATAACTTTATATTGATAACTCAAAGTCTACAAAAGGAAAGAAAAAGATACAATAGCTTATACCAGAGCTTCTGAAGACGACTCCGAAACCTCCGAGGCACAGCTCGACTCAACTCTAACTCCCAACTAAACTATCCTAACTATACTAGAGAGAAGTGGAAATGAGAGCTCCTTGGCTTGGTGTGTGTTTACAAGTGAGAGGACCCCTGCTTTTATAGTGGACATGAGGCGGTGGAGGAAGAGCACCAGCCAAGGCACCTTGAGGCGGTGCCCGGCTGGTTCGGCCGAATGGATGGATTCGGCCGAACCACCCAATTCGGCCGAACGGGCACGTGGCACCGCCTGGGTGCCTACGGCCCTGATCTCTCCCCTGGGTTGGTTGCTGAGGCGGTTGTGCATGTCTCCATGCTTCGGCCGAACTGTAGGCTTTGGCCGAATTGGTCCCAAGGCCCAGCTGTCCTCCGATGCACCGTCATTGCCTCTGGATGGTCTGGATTGGCTCCATTTGGCTGGGGTGTGTTTGTTGCCCCGGATTGGTGACGTCATCGGCCCACATGGCTTGCTTAGTCACTGCTCTGTTATCGTCAAGGTGGAGTTTGTGCATGAGGCCTCCGGTTGTGCTTTGCGTCGTGTATGGCTAAGGTGGGTAACCGACCGAACGGAGTCGTTCGGCCGAATCGGTCATTTCCGACCCCTATAGCACGTATTTCTCGTTGTTGTACCCGCACAAGTGAAACTCACCAAAACTCGTAGAACTTTATTAGAAATAAACCTAAGTGCATGAAATGTCACATATATCCTCTTTTATTCCCGAGTATTGGTGGTCGAAAATGTGCTGTAACGACCGCCAACAGCGAGCTCGGCTGCGGGCGGTACAGCCCCGGGCAGACGAGGACGAGCGTAGTGGTGGCCGGGGGCGAGCACGACGGCGTGCAGTGCAACCATAGGTGGGCAGGGTTGAGCACGACGATGGACGCGACGGAGGTGAGCTCGGCGGCGGGGCCATGGGCGGGCGGGGAAGAGTGCGGTGGCCATGGGCCGGCGGGGTGAGCTCGGCCACGGGCGGGCGGCGACTATTCGGGGGTGGGGCACGGCCGTCGGTGGCGGGCGCATAACGGCTGGGAGGCGCGCCAGTGTGGGTAGGGATGTCCGACGGCGTGGTCGGGGGCGGACGCGCGGCGTAGCCGTGGACCGCTGCGGCTTGGAGGCTCGCTGGCCGGGCCGTGACGGGTGTGCGGCCGCCGCCGGGGAGGCGCCATTGGTGGTTTCAAGGTGGGGGGAGGGGATGGGGGGGGGTGGGGGTAGAAGAAGATAAGATGTAATAAAAATAAAAATAAAAATGGCTTTGCAGTGAGAATGACATGTGGGCCATGTACATGCCATGTGGGGTCCACTGAGTACTGTGTCTAACGACGTTAAAACGTCATCCATCCCACGTTCTCGATCCCTCGTACCAAACAGAATACTAGAATGAATCCATCCTCTCAACCAAACACGAAACGAAATCATCCCATCCCATAAAATAGGGACGGGACCGTCCCATTTCATCTCGTCCCCGAACCAAAGACACCCTGATGATGCAATGAATTTCAACAAATTTGACTAGGTTCCTTTCAAACAATTCCAGTGGATATTTCCATAGTAAACGAGTAGGGCTGTGTTTAGTTCCCAAAATTCCACCCCAAAATTCCACTATGCAAAAAGTCCCATCACATCAAATCTCTCTCATCATGCATGAAGCATTAAATGTAGGTAAATAAAAAAACTAATTACATAGTTTTGATGTAGACGACGAGACGAATCTTTTGAGCCTAGTTAGGCCATGGTAGGACAACAATTACTGCAAACAAACGAAAAGTATTACAGTGCGTTACAGTGATCGATGTGACTTTTCGACCACCCTTTTCAGGGATCTAAACACAGCCTAGACTTCTTTTTGAGCAGAGGCCTTGTTTAGATCCCAAATTCCACCCAAAGTTCACTCTGCAAAAAAAAAGATTCCCATCACATCAAAATGTCGGCACATGCATGAATTACTAAATATAAATGAAATCAAAAACTAATTGCACAATTTTGTTGTACTCTGCGAGATGAACATTTTGAGCCTAATTAATCAATTTTTGAATAATTTTTCACAAATATAAACGAAATGCTACAGTGGCGCACGTACTACGAGTGACTAAATTTAGGTGCAAATTTTGCATCTAAACAAGGGCAGAATGACTAGCCAATTTTAGCTTATGGATGGAGTTCTAGATTCCATCAAATCAAATCATTCTATTCGCAAGTAGTATGCGTTTTGGTTGGACCTTTCCTTGAATAATCAGAAAAAAGGGGAACCTAGATGCAAGTGATCCCAACCAGAAACGTGAAACGCAAAGAACATGAGGGGATTGGTGAGAACATCCATACACATTTCACCATATCTCCCGGCCGATTTAAATACCGACCGTTTAAAGCACCGCCCATTAAATTTCCCCTTTGTCTTCCTTTCCTCCGTCCCTCTTTTCCGGCGCCTTCCGGGACGCGGACACACGCCCGCCTCTCCTGCCCGCTTCCTCTTCCCTTCTGCTTCGCCTGCCGGCCAAGCCGGCCGGAGCACGAGGGCCAAAACCAACCAACCAAGCTAAGCAAACCCAAACCCAGGGCCCGACCAATCAATGGCTTCGTCGCCCCGCGCCCCCAGCTTCTTCCGCGCGCTCCTGGTCGTCGTCCTCGCGCTGTCGGTGGCGCTCGCGCCGGCCCCCGCGGCCGCCACCGGCGTCTTCCGGGTGCGCCGCAAGTTCCCGCGCCACGGCGGTGCGGCGGGGGAGGCGGAGGAGCACCTCGCGGCGCTGCGGAGGCACGACAGCCGCCGCCACGGCCGGCTCCTCCTCGGCGCCGTCGACCTCCCCCTCGGCGGCGTCGGCCTTCCCACCGAGACCGGGTAGGTGACACATCCACCTCGCCGCGCGTGCGCGTCTCTGACGCGGCGCGGTGATGCCACAGCTAACGCTTGCATATGTTTTTTCTCTCTCTTTCTCTTGGCGTGTCTGACTGGGCGCTCTGCGCAGCGCAGCCTGTACTTCACGCGGATTGAGATCGGGGCGCCGCCCAAGGGGTACTACGTGCAGGTGGACACCGGCAGCGACATCCTCTGGGTCAACTGCATCCGCTGCGAAGGCTGCCCCACCAGGAGCGGCCTCGGGGTACTGCTCCATTCCCACCCCTCTTCTTCTTCACCACTCCCCTCCAACCTCCATCCACTCCCGTGATATACTTCTCTTCTCGATTGCTCGGATTTGGGGGCATAACGGTGGGCTGGGTTTGCTTGCAGATAGAGCTGACGCAGTACGACCCCGCGGGGAGCGGGACCGCGGTGGGGTGCGACCAGGACTTCTGCGTCGCCAACAGCCACGGCGCGACGTGCTCCCCCACGGGCCCCACGTCGCCGTGCACGTTCAAGATCACCTACGGGGACGGGAGCTCCACCGCCGGGTTCTACGTCACCGATTCCCTGCAGTACGACCAGGTGTCCGGCAACGGCCAGACCACGCCGTCCAATGCCAGCATCACATTTGGGTGAGTGAGTTCTCTAGCGCAATGGGACTAATGGCATCTGGGGACCAGGGTTCGTTTGGCAGAGGTGTGTGGGGAGGTGAGGGTGATCACTCTGTCTCTGTTCTGTAGGTGTGGCGCTCAGCTTGCTGGGGATCTGGGGTCCTCGAGCCAGGCCCTTGATGGGATTCTTGGGTTCGGCCAGTCGAATTCGTCCATGCTGTCGCAGCTGGCTGCTGCTGGGAAAGCGCCGAAGATTTTTGCTCACTGCTTGGACACTGTGCATGGTGGTGGGATCTTCGCAATTGGGAATGTGGTACAGCCAAAAGTGAAGACGACGCCGTTGGTGCCAAAAGTGTATGTGGGCCTTATACTATTCCAATCAGTTACTTTTTGCTTCCTCCTTCCTTAGTTTAAAGTGCCGTGTTTCTTTAGGTGAATTTTTTTTTCACCCCAGTATTAAATAAAGTAATTCACGAGACAAATCTAATGAGACCTTTAATCGCACGATTAGAGAATAGTTACCATGGACTTAGCGTTAGATTCGTCGCGTAAAGTTACACTCATCCCTAAAAAGATTTTGTAAATAGACTTCATTTAATACTATATATGCATGTAAGATTTCTTTTGAATTTTTTTTTCCGGAAAGAAAAAGAAACACGGCCAAGGCATCATTAGTTGCTCCCTTGGTTGACCTTTTGACTAGTTTCATAGTTTGTTTGCTTGATTAATTACATATAGCCTACCATATCCCGTTGTTCCTGCCATGGCCTATCATGCACAACTCTGCAGTTCCTTGTTCATACAATACTGTACTTATTTTTCCATGAGATAGTTGATTCCTTCGAATTTCTGTGCATTGTTTTCCTACAACGTCTGGTCAAGACTTAGGTATACAAGACGTCGAAGCTTTGAGTTTGACTTTATCATGCATGCATTATAGACTTAGGTATAGGCTATAATGGAATATACTTTGTTAATCTATCTGGTGGTATAACTAGTTGTCTGGCTCACCATCCAAAGCTTTGGCTAGTGTTTTGAAGACATCGAAGCTTTGACTTTGACTTTATCATGCATGCATTCAATTTGATCTAGAAGCATAATCTTTCTTCACCCAAAATGTATGAAAGTAAAAAAAGTATTCTCAGCAGCCAAACTGTAACATGTCCTGAAATTTTGAAGGTTCAGATTGAGTTTTATTATTTTTGTTTTTCTAGCTTGTTATGTGAAACACTTGGTTTGCATATGTGCGTCACTCACATTTGTTTATATCTGCTGGTGTTATTACTATTCTCTTCATTTTCTTGTCCATGAATATTGCTGTGTTATCTACATGAGTATAAATAAACTAAAATGCTGCAAGCTGTTCAATTAACTGAACTGAGAGCATCTCCAAGAGACTAGCCAAATCATTTTCTAAAGTTAAATTTAGCTATTGTTAGAGAAAAAACGTTTCCAACGACTCTCCAAATTTAGTGGCTCTCCATCCCACCTTATTCGCTATATATTTCTAGCCTACCTCACTAGCCATCTTTACAGAATCTGTTGGATTACTCTGTTATTTGTTAGTCAAATCTATTTTTGAGAGTAGCTAAATTAGTAGATTTGGCTAGTCTTTTTAACTAATCTCTTGGAGATGCTCTGAGATATCTGGATTTAGAGAATAGAAATGTCATGTTTCTCTGAGTAAAAAGGGAGTAGCCTTGTCTGATTCCACTTTTGTTACCCTGCTGCTGGTCCCCTTCCAGGCTTCCATAATTCCATTGCTATGCCTGCTGTGATTTGATCATTTGACTTCCATGTTTGCTTACTGTGGTGAAACGCTACCTTTTCTTCGTCTTGGCCTTACCTTTTCTTCAACTTTACCTTATTTGCCACATCCTTCTTGGTTCTAAATGCAATGGTGAGGCCGCACACATGAAAACTCTGCAGATGTTTGTTTTGGAGAACAGGAAGTTAAGCAACTTTGTTGATGCTGCATGTTCCTGTTTAATTTGTATGCATAATCATTTCCCTCTACGACAAATTAGAGTTCAGCTGTAGGCATTGTGTAGTAGTAGGAGGATTTAAATTCATGGGCAAGCAAGTTTTGTTGTGATTACATACAACAGACACTCGCTGTTATAATCCCAGTGAAGCATGCTTCTGTGATGGGTGGTATTCACTATTTCATTTGTGACACCTTATGAAAATTTACCACAGGGCACACTACAATGTCAACCTGAAAGGAATTGCTGTTGGTGGTGCTGCACTTCAGCTTCCAACAAATACTTTCAATTCAGGTGATAATACAGGCACTATCATTGACAGTGGGACAACGTTGGCATACCTCCCGGATGCAGTTTATAAGAATTTGATGGCTGTGGTGAGGAAGCATCTATCTGAACCAATCTTTGCTATGAAGAATAATTTGTGCTCGCTGTGATGTTTTCTTGATCATTTTAGGTATTTGACAAATATCAAGATATGAAACTCCGTAATTATCAAGACTTCCTCTGTTTCCAGTTTTCTGGAAGGTATATTTGATGATAGTTCCCTATATACTCATTTATAATAAAGGGATCATATCACTGCTTGACCTCTTCATTTTTTGAAAAAAAAAATCCTTATCGTGTATATTTCTAACTCCGTCAGCTGATTTCTTTTTGCAGTGTAGATGATGGATTTCCCATAATCACCTTTAGTTTTGAGGGAGACCTTACACTCAATGTTTACCCACATGATTACCTTTTCCAAAATGGGGTAAGATAACATCTCTTTTCATTGCTTTTCCTTAAGTAGCAATATTTCTGTCAAGCCTTTGCATTTGCTATCTACAATTCAGGTCCACCAGCCCATTGTTGCCATGCTAGATTGCTAGTTATGTTGGTCGTGTATTTGCATGCTGTGTCATGTGATGAAGTATGCCAAAAAAATATTATTAAACTGCCACCAGGAAATTGTTCAATTAATTTCAATTCTTAAATTTTATGCATTCAAAATTGTTATGGCAAGCCCAGCAACAAAAGTTTTCATCTTTTGTTCCTTGCTAACAGAGATTCTAAAAATGTAATGAATGCACGTGCATTATGATGACTTGATCTCTATGCCTATAGAGGAATAAAATTACAAATTGATGTGCTCCTTTAGCATCTGAATAGTTAATAATTCTATTACACAAATGGCAAAAGTACCTGCCTTCATTACTCTCATAATACTACCTCTTAATTTTGACATGGCACATATTTAAGAGCATGATTAGTTGTGCACCTACAAATGGGAGGCTACCTTTGAAGCCTCTATCTCACAAAACATGCTAGAAAGAAGGATAATTACTAGAAATCCTCACGAAATTAAAAAAAAGCATCGCTTCGTCAATTCGGTAGGCCCTAATCACCATTGACACTAATAGCCATTAGATCTATCCTATTTTCTTACAAATTACACCTCTGCCGGTATGAAAATAGTCTAAAGTAACCCCTCAATATGCATTGTGAAAATAAGCTAAAGTAACCCCCTAATCTTCATTTAAATCACCCACCTGTGCTATTATAAGAAATAATGTAAAGCAACCCCTTAAATTTGTATCTAAATTACACACCTCATTAAAAATAACCAAAAGTATCCCATAAATATGCATATCATTATAGAAACATATCCCAAAATGCTTATATAGTTATATGCTTCTAAATTACCTATTTCTGCCATTGTTAATATAGAAAAGACCTACGTTAGTCATGATTAAAATATTATCGTATATATGATTCTAAATTATCAATTTCTATGATTGTTTATATAAAAAACTAACTCAATGTATACACTCATGATGTATGTTACCATACAAATGCACATCACGTATACATGTATGCAGGAAGCGATAAACATATTGATTTCCATATCAAACACATGAGAACACATGGAGGTGCAATGCAAAGGGGAAAATATTAATGGGGATGAAAAAGTATATAGAATAATTGGTAAATAGAGTACCACAACCAGATAAAAGATAGAAGAAGGTATTTATCTGAGTATTGTATTACAATACGAACAAATGAGAGAAAGCAAAGATAAGCTATTTTGGTTAGCTGTGGCACCAAGTTTACCTATTAATTTCCAACACTTATGTCTCTTAGCCTGTGGAGGCACACAGGTCGATGGACTAGTTTACCAAAATTTCTGGGCACATTTGCTTTAGACTCTTTATCGTCTTCCGACTCATGTAATGCATTGAATTATGACTCTAAACAAGAAGAAAATAAATCTAAACTTAGATTAATAACATTGAAATATCAAGCAAGCATACTTCATGGGAGAACTTTTTAGCTATCAGTAACATCTTAAAGTTTGGTGGCCACTGGTTATCCTATTAAGACCCAACATGAAGAAATATTTGTATCTGATAAAAAAATTCCTGGTATATTAAAGAAAAGTTCATTGAAAACATCATGTAGCTATTGGTTTGCTGTGTTTCAGCAGACTTGGAGGCTTGACATACTAGTTGTAGGGTATTTTCCCTAGATTTCTACCCCCAAATCCCACTTTTGGATTTCTATTTATATCTGATCTTATCTGTCATCCACTCTATAGTATATGTTCGACTATTTGGTCTGGCCCTGCCCATCAACCTCCTATAAATGAAGTCGGAAGAGTATTTCGTTTTAATTATCTGCAGTGTGGACAAGTGTTTGTTCTTTACCATGTAAGATGACTTACCCTATGGAAGTTCATGGTCCAACTTGATGTAATTTTTTGTGTGCAGAATGATTTCTACTGTATGGGGTTCTTGAATGGTGGATTACAAACCAAGGATGGGAAAGAAATGGTTCTCTTGGGAGGTACCATCAACCTGTTATGTAATATTGATCTATTTACATTCCCTCTTGCTTCTAAGTTCCATGAACTCTGTTGCAGACCTGGTGCTCTCAAATAAACTAGTGATTTATGACTTGGAAAATCAAGTTATTGGATGGACAGACTATAACTGTAAGTAACACATTCATTTGTAAATTTATAAGTCCGTCCCCACAGAATCCAAAATATTGTAGCATAGTCTATCCTAGTTTGTGTATTGCAATCTTTTTGGGAAAAAGTCTAGATCACCCCCTCACCTATGGAGGTTGGACTACGTAACCCCAACCTATAAAATGGTCTATATCACCCCCGAACTTTTCAAAACCATTCAAATTACCCTAAAGAAATTTTGAAAAATCATAGTAAATCACAGTAAAATTATAAAATAGAAAATCTAATTGTGTTGGAATTCAAATGAGTATATCTACACAATGAACATATAATATGATATGCTTTAGTAAATTTTTTTGCTGTAGCTTTAGATCTATGTTTTTCTTCATAGCTGTAAAAAAATGTACCAAAGCATATCATATTATATATTCACTGTGTAGATATACTCATTTGCAGTCCAACACAATTGAATTTTCTATTTTATGATTTTTCTGTGATTTACTATGATTTTTTAAAATTGCTTTAGGGGGTAATTTGACCGGTTTTGGAAAGTACAGGATGATACTGACCGTTTCATAGGTTAGGGGTTACGTAGTCCAACCCTCATAGGTGAGGGGGTGATATAGACTTTTTCCAATGTTTTTGCAACACGATATGTTAATTATGAATTTTGTTTTCTACAGTTCTACTCCTGACATTGTAAATGAGTTAATGCGGTACTTGGACATTTTGATTTCAGGTTCCTCAAGCATAAAAATTAAGGATGACATGACTGGCTATACATACACTGTTGATGCACATAATATCTCGTCTGGATGGAGATTCCAATGGCACACTTCCTTAATTCTGTTGTTATTAACAACAATCTGGAGCTATTTAATGTTCTAGCCTGACCTTGGGCTCTCGGATGTAGAACATGGAAGCTGTATTCTGTAACATTATTTGAGTTTTCTTTTTAGAAAGAAAAGGAATAGATGTTTAGACTTATACTTCGGTACGGGAGTGAATGAGTGATTTGATATGATTTAGTTACTGAAGTTCAAAAAAATGTAAAGTATAGCAAATGGATCGTCAAACTAGAGTATAATTGATGGTGGGTTGAGGTATGGTTCTCGTTGTGTTTTTATAATGCAATCAACGAACCGATCAAGTGCAATTGAAGTTTGGGGCGTTATTCTTCCATAGCATAGATGCATATCTTGATTCCATTGGAATGAGAATATTGTTGATTTGTTGAAACATCAGCTTCAAAAGCAAAGATTTGCCTTTGTCAGAGTTTCTCTGATAGAGTACTCCCTATGTTCATCAAGGTGTATTTTGACTAGAGAAATGTCGAACTTTGGTGTATATAAAAGTTATTTGTATTTAAACTGGTGCATATATCACTACGTGAAAATCGAAGATAGCTGCGGCCGCAACGAATAATAAGGCCCCACTGATCCTGCCAGACCTGGTCAACGATCGATCATCAGAGATACTGGTAAGGGCACATACAGCCCACAGACAACCGCTGTGTTTTTATTGCAACCTAAGTCAAATGAGCTGATGTGACTATCATTTAATGAGAAAATAGAGTATTCATGTCTACTATCTCGTCTACTGCTTTGGTCCGTGCTCCCATACAAAACAATAGAAATCAGAGTGAATATTTATTATCACACAGACAGCTAAATAGACAGCATCTGTCTAAACTGTTGTAGAGCTGTCTATTTAGCCGTCTGTATATGTTAAATAGACAACAGCTGTCTAAACTGTTGTACATGGCCGTGGTAACGGTTGTGAACCACTCCCGTGCTATACTGGACAGTGCCAGACTTGGGCATTGTTTAGATGCAAATTTAGGGGGCTAAATTTGACCTAAAGATGTCACTTTGCCATAAATGCGCCACTGCCATTGTAGCATTTCGTTTATATTTGTGAAAAATTGTCCAAACATTGATTAATTAGGCTCAAAATGTTCGTCTCGGAAAATACAATAAAACTGTGTAATTAGTTTTTGATTTCATCTACATTTAGTACTCCATGCATGTGCCGATATTTTGATATGATGGAAATCTTTTTTTATAGTGGAATTTGAGGGTGAAATTTGGGATCTGGGGCTTGGTAAACGATATAGAGTAGACTCACGTTCTTCTTCTCTCACTACATTTAATTCTGGCCCCCGTGGGATTGATGCTAATATGGAGTAGACTACTAGTACATTTCTTTACGATATAGAGCGAGTGCCCAAACTTTTGTTTGCAGTGCAACATTGTGCTGATTGTGTCAGTAGTAGATTGCATGTCCTTATAGTTTAATTAGCTGACCACTGAATCTCTCTTAGCGATCTTCTATGGAAAAACATAATAAGGATTACTACAAGCTGAAACTGCAAATGTTTGAAATGTTTATCACTGCAAATCTTTAGTTTAAATTAGTTGAATTTATTTATGTTTAGTTAATTTAGTGAATATGCATGTTTAATTGAATGCATGCTTATTTAGTTGAATTTATAGATTTTTTAATCTTAATTAATATTAATTGAATTAGTGTATGTTTAGTTGAATTTTCAATGAATTTAGTTGAAAGTAATTGATTTTATCCAATTTTCAAAATTTTAATTTAATTAAATGATTTTGTTCAATTTTAGTGCTATGAATTGAATTCGTGTATGTTTAGTTAAATTTTCAATGATTTTCATAAAGTTAGATGTCTACAACGGCATCCTCCGGTGACAACAATTCTTGGCCTAACCCACCCCCGCCTATGCCTACCCAATCATCACAAACAACTCATAGTGGTACTTGAGCCCACAAGCCAAGGACACAAACCAAATGGCTAGATGACAAGTTCACTGCCACCGGAAAATCGATGACTAAGCTTGGTTTGTTCCACAAGCTGTGAGGGATAGATTTGTACTACTATATGGGCTAATTGCTCGGGAGAGGGTCTCAACAAAGATAAAGCTTGAAGATACGCCAGCAACAACGATGAAGAGAGAGCTATTCCCTATCCTCGAGGAAAAATTGGAGTATCCGGCGATTCTTTCCTCTCATGATCACGGGAAGGGAGTTAAGGCAGCTACGAAAGAGATAGCTATTTTGCGGCAATGCTTTAAGTCTCATTTAAGGAGAAATTTTGTGAAACAAGAGCTGCAACCCTGTGAGAAACATCCCTTTCTCAAGCTAGAAGATAGGGAGCAATTTGTGGAGAGAACGACATCGGAAGGTTTCGAGCGGATGAGCCATGACATGAAAGAAAAGCAGGCCTACACATAAACCCCCATAGGGTTGGGATGAAAAGGTTATGTTGGCAAAAGGAAAGACCGGGAGGCGGAGGATGAAAAGCTAGCGGCCGAAGGGAAAGAAAATCCTTGGCTGCAATATCCTGGTTGCTCAGGGCCGTGTTTGAGGACCAGATCAAGTAAGCCGACTGAATGGGGTGGCATTACATTAAATCCCCCTTCGGTCTTAGCTCTAGTTGAGAGGGTAAAAAACATCGCTGCGGAATCTAGCGATGGTTCTTTTACCGGAGCTAGGGAAAATGATATTCTCACCAAGGAAGTTGAAACCCCAGAGCATCGCGGTCGAGTCTTGCTCAATTGGGTAGGAAAAAGTTGTGAGTGAAGAATATGTTGGGATGTTTAAAAAGAAAAAGGGGTCTAGTAATGTGAACAAGGAAGATATAGTGAATGAAACAGTGCGGCAAATTATGGATATGCTCCAAGGTGCAGGCATGCCCATACCTCCTCAACTTTGGCGGTAGCCTCCCTCAAGGACGGAAGAGTTGCTGTGGGGAGGTGGAACATAACTCACCAAACCCATCACCCATTGTGGACACAATAGATGGCCTTACGTAGCAGACAATCTATAGTCTTCTGGACATCAAGTATCAGATGGAGCTTGTATTTGACACTGTCTATCCAAAATAGGATGTGCGCCACATAGTATTTGTCGGTGTTTAGAAATTGTGGTCCCGATACCAACCATAAATGCGCTGTGTTCCCTCCCCTGATGGTTGATGCAGAAGATAACACGAGACACGGGTTTATCCTGTTCCGGTCAGAAGACCGCACTTCCAGCAAGGCTGTATGTGTGATGTATTATTCTGCACCGGACTGCAAGTAGTAGGGGGTACAAGAAGGTTGGGACGAGAGTCTAGACCTCCGAGTCCAGGATGATTGAGGCAATGTGCCAATATCGTGGTTTTTTCTGAGTGTATGCGGATTCTTCCTCTTCTTTTCGTGTCGTCCTCTTGCTCGATCACCCCCTCCTTTTATAGGCCAAGGAGGAGGGGTTACAGGAGCGTGTTGCTGCTTAGGCATAGTTGTCGCACAATAGTAGGAGTGGCGTTGGGCGTGCTTCTGTGTCCTTGTTTACTGTAGTCGATTCTTGTACTAGTGATGACGTCGAGGAGTGGTCTTGAGGATCCAAGGCGTCCTTTGTGCGATAATGGCTCGTCCGTACACCATCTCGAGGGTCTCCCATGCCTGCGCACAACTTATTCTGTGGAAAATCGCTGTGGGAGTCAGTGGCACAGGGAGTTAGAGTGACCCGGCCCTGTTCGCACGGCGGCGACATGTCCGCACAACGCCGGGGTTGGTCGCATAGTGCTCGGAATCGCCCGCCATACCTCTATCGTCATGTGCTCTTCTCCCGCTGTGTGCTCGAGGGTCTCTCCGTCCAACGGAGGTCTTCGAGTCATCGGAGTTGGCAGTACAGGAGCTCGGAGTGACGGGCTCTGTTCGCACAGTGCTGGCCTGCCCGCACAGAGCCTCGGTTGGCAGCATAGTGACGGGAGTTGGCAGATGCGATGTGAGGGGTCGTGGCCGTCAGGGCAGTATGGCGAGAGATCTGCCTTTTGACTTTGGAGGCACGGTGGCAGTGGGCGCCATTTATTGTCCGTCGGAGCGAGGGTCCCGACCGAGGCGGAGCTTTCCCCATTCCGTGGGTTGCTCGAGGCTCGGTCCCCAGGCCTCGACCGAAGCGGAGTTCTCTGATTCGCTCGAGGGGTCGGTCCCCTCGAGCGAAGCGGAGATTTTGGTTCGCGTCGAGGCACGCCGTGGGGCATCTTGGCTGGGCCTTCATTTGTTGCTGGGCCGTGGGCTTTAACATTCATTTCTTTTTCTGGTTACCTGGATGAGATTAATGTTCACTAGGGCGGTTATCCCATAGGTTTGGGTACCCCTAATGATCGCCCCCAACAGTAGCCCCGAGCCTTTGTTGGAATATGTTTTAATCTGACAAAGGCTCGTCGAGGATTTCCTTGAAGAATTCCACTGGATGCGCGCTAGCGCACCCGCGGGTGTAGCCCCCGAGGCCTTGGAGGAGTGGATATACTTCTGCAAGGGCTTATCAGCGTTTCGCGCCTTCGTGAGCTACAACATGTTTCGTCTTTAAGGAATTCAACCTTGTGGTGCAAGGGGACCCCGAGCCCTGGCCCTAGCAAGGTCGATCAGGGGCGGTTCTTGACCTTGAGTTACGACCCTCGTCGCCCCGTTTGTGGGGAGGAGGGTTGACGCAATCCATGCTTCCCTCGAACGGGCTGCGAGTCATGGATGCCTCTGTGAGCTGTTAGTGGGTAATTCAAGTGGACATCCGTGCCTCGTTCGATGGAGGCCGGCTCGTGGTCTGGAGACATGTCTCATAAGAGCACTTGTGGAGGTTTGCTAGGCAGGGCTCGACCCCGTTCGTTTGGGGTCGAGGGCTCGTTGCTCTCCTTCGGTGGGATCCCTCGACTAGCTGCCTCCATCCTGGCCTTGAATATAACATGAAGGGCACCCTCAAGTTTCGTGCTCAAGGATAGGCTCGATCGCGTGTGCCCTTGGTTATCCCTGACTCTGTTAGATCTGAGGTGCCTATCGAACCCTCGAGGGGCCAAGACTTTTTGTTGGCCTCGAGCGTTTATTTCCGTAGTCGTGAGTGACGTGGCGCGGAGTATGCGAAGTGGGCAGTTACGATGCGACGTGCCGCCTAGATTTAAGCGCGTAGTGGTTATCCCAACTCGTGGGGCCCGACCGTCAGTGGTTGTGGTGCCAATCGTATTGGATGCGTTTTTCACGCGGCCGGGGTGCCGGTTGCGCTTTGCGTGATACTATAAATTAAGGGACAAGGGGAAAGGATTAGCTTACTATTGGCACTTCTTACGATCCAATATCAGAATTGAGAATCCTGGTACTGGGGTAAGGAGTGTTTCAGTGGTTTTCCTTATGGCTTAGTAAAATATAGAAATATTCTGCAAGCGCACAGAATCACCGTTGTAGCACTTCACCTGGGAGTATCCCGAGGTATCGTAATTTATATTTCCGCAGGGAAGCTTTGGCAAGATTACTAGTGAACAGATATTCGAGACTATCAGAGGAGGGTACACAACTAGACAAGACAGGGGATAACGGTATTGGATAGGAGTGGATATACCGGACACATAGCTCAAGGGATACTCAGGTAAGGGAGAGAAGAGATAGATAGCTGGGAGGACAACGAGAAGAGATAGAGGACTCCTGGACTCTTTATCTACCTATGCCACTCTAGCTTAGAGATACAACAGCTACAGAACCAGCACTAGGAGATCTGGGATAACTCTAATGTCTTAGCATCGGGACAAGGGAACCGGTGAACACACAGAAAGGGATGAGAAGGGGTGCCACTATTTCCCAACTGGGGAATCCTACGGACCGGAACTAACGTGATGGGCTACGAAGACCGAAAGGGCTGTCACCACCTCCCGGCTACCACCTCCGTTGCGACGGGAATAAACTAAGGCCACCGACTAGTCTAGGAACCACTCCTACACTAGGCAACGACTACTTACTCTGCTAGCAAGAGCAAGCAACCTTGTCAATACTCTTGGTGACAATTCACCTCCAGTATCAAGCAAGATCGAAGAACCAGCCAAGACAAAGACTTAAACAAGACTACAAGCACTAGAACTATAACTGACTATAGTCTAAACAAGATATATTTGCAACTAGGATAAAGTAGAAGCAAGATATAAATGACAAAGGCAAAGTGATAAAGATAACTGTATTGATACTCAATGTCTTACAAAAGGAAAAGTAAAAGATACAAGAGCTATTACCAGAGCTTCTGAAGACGACTCCGGAACCTCCGAGGCAAAGCTCGACTCAACTCTAACTCCCAACTAAACTATCCTAACTCTACTAAAATGAATGTGGAAATGAGCTCCTTGGCTTGGTGTGTGTTTACAAGTGAAAGTGACCCTCTATTTATAGGAGTCCAAGGCGGTTGAGGTAGGGTAGCGACCAAGGAAGCCAGGGGGGGTACCCCCTGGGATTTCGGGCGAGGGGAGGCGGTTCGGCCGAACAGGTCGGTTCGGCCGAACCGACCATCCCACCGCCTTTGCATCCAACGGCTGTGGGCAGCTCCCTGGAGGCGGTTACGTGCTGGGGGCGGTTCGGCCGAAGGCCCCAGTTCGGCCGAACTGGGCCTGGCCCGTGGCCGGCCTCCCCAGCACCGCCTCTGGTGCCTGGACACCCCTGGGCTTCCTCCTGATGCATGACTTCATGTTGATCTGGCCCAGAATGACGTGGCATGGTCCAGGTTGAGTTGGCGGTCGCCCACGTGTCATGTGATGTGTTCGCTTGGTCATTGTTGACCTGGACGACTCCCGGTGGTCTGCTCGGCTAAGGGGGGTAACCGGCCGAACGGAGTCGTTCGGCCGATTTGGTCATTTCTGGCCCCAATAGCACATATTTGTCGTAGTTGTACCTGCACAAGTGACACTCACCAAAACTCGTGGAACTTTATTAGAAATAAAACCTAAGTACATGGAATGTTGCATAAAACCTCATTTATTCCCGAGTATTGGTGGTCGGATTTGGGCTGTAACGACCGCCAACAAGCTCCCCCAAGCTTAGCTCTTTGCTCGTCCTTGAGCAAAGATATAGACTTAGGCTCGGTGGATCAGGAGTTGCTACAATGTCATTTCTTTTGCAGGTAACTTTATAAACAACTAGTACTCAAAAATACTTGAATCATAGGCAAAGTTTCAAATCACCTTTTTACCTATGGGGCTTATAGCAATCTCCTTATCTTGGGCGGTTGAAAGGACGAACAGTTTAAACTCAGTTTTATTCCACTCTACTCTTTTCAGGATCCCATCTCGGAATTTTTCACAAGTTTTGAAAACTACAAATTGTTCCTCATTGGCTCACTCAATCACTCAAGTGTATTTGAATCCTCACCAAAGGCTTGTGCCTTCTTTTCATCCTAACATCTAATATGGCTTTTTGTGTGGCTCAGGGACAAAGGGTGAAGGCATGCATGCATCTTATATTTTGCTAAGTCAAAGACCGGATCTCTGAGGAGACAAATCACATCTTAAGATCGAGACGTGCAAGTGTGTGGATATGAGTGGAGTGGCATATGGTGGAGTGGTGGAATTGAATATGGTGGAATGGTGGAATGGAATATGGTGGAATGGTGGAATGGAATATGGTGGAACTCCTTGGATGAATTTCCCTCTGCTTGATTTATTTTCGAGAACACGGGCTATCTTTTATTCTTATATTTTTGCCATGCCACTTGGCATGCTTTTCTTTTTCTCCTTCTCTTTGCCATGCTCTTTGTTATGCTTTTCTTTTTCTCTTATTTTTGCCATGCTTCTTTGGCATGCTTTTCTTTTTTCATAGCCCATGTCTCTTTCAAGAATATTTGTGGAGGGAAATCATAGAACATGGATCATTTATTTTTGTGGATGGATGATGGAAAATGTTTGCTAACTCCCAGTGTAGGAATTGCAAGTGAGAGGTGGTGTGTGTACGTGGGTCTCGATCTTTAAGAGTATGAAAGCTTCACTCAGAGGTCACAACAATTTGATAAAGCTCACTAAGATAACAAGCAGCATATGAGTAGAAATTTTCAACTAAGCTTATCATATGGCTCTGGTAGGTGTTTTGACCAATGAGGAACTTGTTTCATTTTGAAAGCATAAATTTCCAAGATTTTCCCCGTACTGAAAGCAGAATAGAATTTAACCAAATTTTCACTATATCAATCCCCACAACAACTTAGACTTGGAATAAAGCATGTGCTCCCACAAGGTTTTCAGGATCATTTTTACTCATGCCAAATAACTCAAGCACAATCTAGCAACTAGTTGAAACAAAGTACTTGCAAAATTAATGACAGAGCAACTATTCATCATTTCCAAGGTGAGAGGCATATGATTCATTCCATGCATAGTTGGGAGTTATTTTATTCAAGGGAAATATTGTTTAAGGGAAATATTTTTGGTATTTTCATTTTTTTTAAATGCAAACTATCATGAAGGGAAATGAAAGAGAAATTAAATGATCAAAGTGCTGGATAAATCGGGACATACCTGTGGGGGTCCTCCCCCAAGCTTGGACTCTTCACTAGTAGGGGTTGAGCCTTGAGAGGTACTGGCTCAGCTGTTCCGCTTGTTCATGGATGTCGTGCTGGATAGACACCACCATCCCGCTATTCTCTTGATGGTACTGAGAATGGCGGGCTAGTGTGTCCTGGATCTCGCGGGTACGGTCGTCGATGGGCTCGACTCGGTTGGAGATGTAGGACAACTCCCGGCCATAGTCGAAGCGTGCGGACTGTGAGTATCCGGGGTAGTATGGCTGGGAGGCACTGTCGTATCCCCCTCCATACCAGCTCCCGGACCACTCAGAGTCCGTGTCCTGGCCATGGTCCCAGCGTCCTGAGGTGAAGTAGTTCGGCTCCTGATGCTGCCCGGAGCCTCCTGCTCCTGACGTCCCAGCGCCGGTGTACATGTCGTAGGTGGCCTCAAAAGCGGAAGTGTGTCGGTGCGGCATTCGTGGTACATCTTCCGGCTCCTGTGAGGTGGCAAGCCCAGCATCACGCCTAGCTCGTCCCCTCGTGACGGGTCCGTCACCTGCAACGCTGTGCCGAGCGGGCTCTCTCCAAGGTGGAGAATCGTCCGACTCGGTCCTCAACTGAAGAGTTAGTTTCGGCGTGGTATACAACCTTAGTGCTGCACAAGGCAAGGGCACTTCAGTTGTATAGCCACGGTAAATCATTGCCAGCGTTGCGTCAGGCGTCCGCCGTATCATGTGGGCTTGCACGAAGTGCTCGGCATCCACGACGGAACGCGCTGTCTCGATGTACGTGAGCCGGGCGCCTTGAAGGACGCCCAGGTGGTTAGCGAGGCGAGTGACTAGAGAAGTCATCGCCATGCTACCTGTATGAGAAATATGAGACAGCCAGTGACCAACCATGTCTTTCACAGGTGAATAGGGAATCTGCTTGACCATGGCAAAAAGAACCCGCAACTCGATGGTGTTGACAGGGCGCAAATCTGCCCGGGGGAATACCGTCATAGACACCCAACGATGCATGAAACACAAAGTGGGGTTATGTATGTTGTTCGTGCGTGGCGCATGACAGTTGGTATCCCCCGAAATCTTTTTCCAAAATGCCACCCGGTCAAATCGTTTAAGCGCTTTGTTCGGGTCTAATGAACAACGGCTTGAAAATCCGAGACCCGAACTAAAATGCCCCCAAGAGCAGAAGAACTCTTGGTTGAAGAACCGAAAACGAATCCCCCCAGTTTCAGAAACAAAAGTCGAGAGGAATTCAAGGGTGAGCAGGTACGAACCTTCTTCGTTGATGTGCCAGAAATTCTCGCAGCCAATGGCCTGGAAGATTTCTGTAAACTCTACGTCCATCCCTGTGTCCCTGAGCAAATCTTGCTCAAACACACGGATGTGCTCGAACTCCTTCAGCCGAAGCTCGTTGAAGGTGTTCCGCTCCCTTTGTGTTCTAAGGTTGATGTCACTCTCGCTCAGGAGCTGCCTGGCTGCGGGCGTGGCATGGCCCCATCCCGAGCCGGCTGCTCCGTGCTCGTCCGTGTCCATCCGGCTCGAGCCTCGAGACGGAGCTGGGGAACTCCCAGCATCGTCCGATCGTCGGCCTAGCCGGGCGGAGCGACGGAGCGAAGTGAAGAACTTCGACATGATTCCTGCAAAAGGTTAGTGCAACAACGACTACCCGAAGGACTGAATATATGTATGGTTAGCACAAGAAAATCAAGTCAGTCGTTCGAGATAGTTAGTCGTTCTTGCGGGGATGAAGACCACCACAAAAGGTTAGTCGTTCTTGTGGGTGTCGGTGACCACCCCAAAATAGTCCAGAAATTCAGCACAAAGATCACAACAAAAGCAAAATATTTTTTTGGGATTTTCTAGTGATGCAAGTGAACCAAAACTTGAGCAAGAACTTGGGGAGAACTTGAGCAAGTACTAGAGCAAAGAACTTGAGAAAGAGAGAGAGCTCCTAGCAGAATTTTTCTGAGTGAACGAGTGTGTGAGGAGCTCACAAGCTTGCACCAGCATTTATAGGCCGAGGGGGGGCAGGCCCCTGGTTCGGCCGAACCGGGCAGGTGTGGCCTGGCCACTCCATGTGAGTGCAGCCCCCTCCTTTGCTTTGATTCCATGCCAAAATGTGTGGCCACAAAATTTTTAAGTCATGTGAGTGGAGTTAGTGGTAGGTGAGATGCAAAATTGACATGACCAAAGTGGATTTTAGTGGAGTCACCCCCATGCTGCCATGTTGGTGATAATTGGTGAGTGTGCATCCATTTTTAGTGGGGTAGACATGTTTGGTGCTGGTTGGTGGTGATGGTAAATAATTGGAGATGTTCTAGAAGGGATGAAAATGATAAAAGTTACCAATTACATCCACCCTAGGTAAAATTTCAGCATGTGTCCAATTATTTCTAACCAAACTTGCAAAATTTTCTACTCTTTCTCAAATTAATTACTCAAGTGGTTCATTTATTTTGGAAAGGGAAACATGCAAATGCAATTGGAAATTTAAAATTTGGAAGGGAAATATGGGATACATACCGGTTTTCCTCGCGGCGAGAGCTCAGCTTTTAAGTCCGCGAGCGGGACTTCTCCTGTCTTTAGTTGCTCTTGTCATCGTCCGGTCCCGGAGTGGAAGACTCGGACGATGCAACCTTCTTCCGCCACATTTTCTTGTTCTTCTTCTTTGGTGTTGGTGGCGGTGGGATCGGCGTCTCTGGAGAATTCCAGAGTGCTTGTTCTTCCTCGTATTTCTTTACGAGGAAATCCATCTCTTCTGCACTTATCGGTTTTGTCGGCTCGTTCCACTTGAGCTGCTCACCACCGAGTATTTCTAGCTCTCCATTAATGAGAGCCTTAAGGAAACACTCGGCGCTCCTCTGCTCCGGTGTGAGTGGCTCTGCCTTCTTCTCTTCCCGAGGTTGAAACTTGAAGTAAGTCAACCTTCCGTCGATACGGAACGAGATTTCTCTCGCATCCATATCGATCCTAGCCCGGGTGGTGTTCAAGAATGGTCGGCCCAACACAAGGGGAAACGAATGCTCGTTCCCCGTGTCGAGGACAACAAAGTCCACAAGGACATATCGTCCCCAGATCCGGACCGGTACATTCTCGATCACCCCCTCGGGGTAGCGGATGGTTGAGTCCGCAAGCTGTACCTGGGCAGTAGTAGGTGACAAAGTAGGGTAGCGTAATTTCTTAAATAATACCTTAGACATGATGTTGACGCTTGCCCCCAGATCACAGAGTGCATCATCAATGCGACGATTTCAGATCGTGCATTGAATGATGGGCACTCCGGGATCTTCCTTCCTATCCGGAGAGGTCTTGATGATCGCCCTTTTTGCAGCTCTTGGCAGGTAGGTCCATCTTGGTGTCAGCACTTGGATGCGTGCGGCCTTCCCTGCGTGGTTAGTTCGGAAGACACTATGAGGCATCTTACCATGCCTTGTAGTGACGGCTTTTACTGTTTCGATGGAAGGTTCGGGTTGCCCCAGAATCTTCCCCGATTCAGTGACAGGAACAACAGCAGCTAACTGAGCGACTTGAGTTTCTATCATTTTATTAAAGCTCAGTTGACTTTTCAGAGCAGAAGAAAATGATTCCATCCTAGAGTCTATGCTTTCCAGTGTTTTATCATTAGCAGCAAGCTTTTTATTGATGTTTTCAGTTATTTTCATCTGGCCAAACACTAGATCTCTAAGAGACGGCTAATTATTGAAATTGCTGGAATTGAAATTGTTACCTTGTTGAGGCCTCTCAAAAGGGAGGTTTGGGCGCGGATTCCAGCCTTGGTTGCCGTAGTTGTTCGGTCGGTACCCGTTGTTGTTGGAGTTGTTGACGTAGTGGGCATCTTCTCGCGTTTCGGGGCAGTCGTTCCCCGAATGGCCAGTGTTGCCACAGACTTCGCAGGTCATGCGAGCGTCCATGGCTTGCACCGTTTCTTGAGCAGGGGCCTCCAGTTTCTTCATCAGGAGGTCCATCTTGGCAGCGAGCATGTCCAGAGCTTCAACTTGGTGAACTCCTCGGGTCTTTGGTTGAGTCTGGTCGTCGGACCAACCTTGGTTCTCGACCATCTTCTCTATGAGGGCCTTCGCACGACTCTCCTCAAGAGAGAAGAACGAGCCTCCAGCAGCACATCCAGGTACTCACGGGCAGAATTTCTCAGCCCGTGATAGAAAGTTTGGATTATGAACCAACTCTGCATACCATGGTGAGGACAAGCAGAAATATAGTCCTGGAGACGATCCCATGCCTCCGGGACTGTTTTATCTTTTAGCTGCTGGAAACTAGCTATTTTGTTCCGGATGGCATTGGTTTTCCCAACCGGAAAGAATTTTAGCAAGAAAGCGCTAGTGCATTTATCCCAGGTATCTATTGCTTCGCGGTTAGCATAAAACCATTGTTTCGCCTTGCCTAATAATGAGAATGGAAATAAATGAAGGCGAATGGCATCGATACTTACTCCGCGGATGGTGAAGGTGTTGCAAAGCTCCAGGAAATGCTGGAGATGAGCATTGGCATCTTCGTGTGACTTGCCGTAGAATGGGCTAGCCTGTACCATGTTGATGAGGGTTGGCTTCAGCTCGAAGTTACCATCTCCGACTGGCGGAGCTGGTCCGACACGTACGTTCTCGCTTGATGGAACAGAGAACTCACGGATCGTCTTGGTTGCCATCCTCGATGTAGCCTGGTCAACGATGGGAAGGACTGGGTTCGTCGGAAGGAGTTGCTTCTGAGGAGGTACAACACGGGGTCGTACTTTCCTCACAAGTGACTCCGGATTTTCTTAGAGGTTTGACGGTAGTTGGAAACCAGTCATGCACTGCTCTGTTCCACAAAGACCAACGAACAGAGCAAGGATAAACCCGCTTGAGTAGCGGTACTCAACTAAGATAGCTCAAGATAAAAATTCAAAAGTGATCTAGCCAAAGACTTCCCCGGCAACGGCGCCAGAAATGCTTGTTGGAACTTCTTACGATCCAATATCAGAATTGAGAATCCTGGTACTGGGGTAAGGAGTGTTTCAGTGGTTTTCCTTATGGCTTAGTAAAATATAGAAATATTCTGCAAGCGCACAGAATCACCATTGTAGCACTTCACCTGGGAGTATCCCGAGGTATCGTAATTTATATTTCCGTAGGGAAGCTTTGGCAAGATTACTAGTGAACAGATATTCGTGACTATCAGAGGAGGGTACACAACTAGACAAGACAGGGATTAACGGTTTTGGATAGGAGTGGATATACCAGACACACAACTCAAGGGATACTCAGGTAAGGGAGAGAAGAGATAGATAGCTGGGAGGACAACGAGAAGAGATAGAGGACTCCTGGACTCTTTATCTACCTATGCCACTCTAGCTTAGAGATACAGCGGCTACAGAACCAGCACTAGGAGATCTGGGATAACTCTAATGTCTTAGCATCGGGACAAGGGAACCGGTGAACACACAGAAAGGGATGAGAAGGGGTGCCACTATTTCCCAACTGGGGAATCCTACGGACCGGAACTAACGTGATGGGCTACGAAGACCGAAAGGGCTGTCACCACCTCCCGGCTACCACCTCCGTTGCGACGGGAATAAACTAAGGCCACCGACTAGTCTAGGAACCACTCCTACACTAGGCAACGACTACTTACTCTGCTAGCAAGAGCAAGCAACCTTGTCAATACTCTTGGTGACAATTCACCTCCAGTATCAAGCAAGATCGCAGAACCAGCCAAGACAAAGACTTAAACAAGACTACAAGCACTATAACTGACTATAGTCTAAACAAGATATATTTGCAACTAGGATAAAGTAGAAGCAAGATATAAATGACAAAGGCAAAGTGATAAAGATAACTGTATTGATACTCAATGTCTTACAAAAGGAAAAGTAAAAGATACAAGAGCTACTACCAGAGCTTCTGAAGACGACTCCGGAACCTCCGAGGCAAAGCTCGACTCAACTCTAACTCCCAACTAAACTATCCTAACTCTACTAGAATGAAAGTGGAAATGAGCTCATTGGCTTGGTGTGTGTTTACAAGTGAAAGTGACCCTCTATTTATAGGAGTCCAAGGCGGTTGAGGTAGGGTAGCGGCCAAGGAAGCCAGGGGGGTACCCCCTGGGATTTCGGGCGAGGGGAGGCGGTTCGGCCGAACAGGTCGGTTCGGCCGAACCGACCATCCCACCGCCTTTGCATCCAACGGCTGTGGGCAGCTCCCTGGAGGCGGTTACGTGCTGGGGGCGGTTCGGCCGAAGGCCCCAGTTCGGTCGAACTGGGCCTGGCCCGTGGCCGGCCTCCCCAGCACCGCCTCTGGTGCCTGGACCCCCCGGGCTTCCTCCTGATGCATGACTTCGTGTTGATCTGGCCCAGAATGATGTGGCATGGTCCAGGTTGAGTTGGCGGTCGCCCACGTGTCATGTGATGTGTTCGCTTGGTCATTGTTGATGTGGACGGCTCCCGGTGGTCTGCTCGGCTAAGGAGGGTAACCGGCCGAACGGAGTCGTTCGGCCGATTTGATCATTTCCGGCCCCAATAGCACATATTTGTCGTAGTTGTACCTGCACAAGTGACACTCACCAAAACTCGTGGAACTTTATTAGAAATAAAACCTAAGTACATGGAATGTTGCATAAAACCTCATTTATTCCCGAGTATTGGTGGTCGGATTTGGGCTGTAACGACCGCCAACACTTACCCAGCCCTTGCCTTCCGATTGCATCTACTATTTCCAAGCGCCGCCGCTCTTCGCCTTTCACCTTTCCGCGCACAAGACTTCGCCCTTTTCGCCGCCGCCGTTCGCCATGGTGACCATCGTCGACCGTGCTCCGTGGAGCCCCTCCATCGCCACTGATGCCTATCTCACCGGGCTGGTGGAGGCCGGGGTGCTGCCGGTGAACAGCAACCCGGACGAGCTGATGTGGATCGCGCCGCCATCCAATCACCACGAGCCTTCTCCACCGGAGGGCTTTGTGGTGAGCCTGGCGAGACTTCACAAGCGGGGGTTCGGAATCCCCGCATCGCCATTCTTCTGCGGGTTGTGCCTCCACTACGGCGTGGAGCTCCACAACATCGCCCCCAATGCCATCTCGCAAGCGGCGGTCTTCGTCGCCGTTTGTGAGGCGTACTTGGGGATCGAGGCTCACTGGGACCTATGAGTTCACCTTTTCCGGGGTGAGCTCCATACGGCCGTAGGTGTGTCTCGGGGACTCTGCCGAGCGGTCCGCGCTAGGGGCCTAACCCTGCAAGTTCGGGGGCAGCGGATCGGGTTGTACATCCCGGCGATGATGACCTCCAACAACGCCGATTGGGACAAGGGGTGGTTCTACCTCCGCAACGTCGACAACAAGCTGCCGGAGTACACCGGCAAAGTGCTGCGTGAGCGACCGGAGGCGTGGAGCTACAGAATTTCCTCCGCCGACCGTCAGGAGCGACTCCAGGTCTTCACCGACGCCTTTGCCGCGCTTTCGAGGGCGGGTTTGACCGCGGTGGGAGTGATTGCAAACTTCAATCAGTGGTATGTACTGCCGCTGATGGAGAGGACGCTGCGGCTCGACCAGCTCAGGACGGATTCACCCTGGCAGGGCTCGAAGATGAAGGAGGGGACCCTCGTCCTTGAGTACTGCATCCATCGAGCACGGCGTGCCGTGGAGGTCTCCAAGCTTGATTGCAAGGAGGAGGCCCTTTTCGCCGTCAAGATGCGACCCGAAGTGGGGTTTTTACAATTTGTAAGTTCCGCTTTAAGTTTGATTTAGATTCAATTTTGCTTTCTACCCTCGAGATTATCTGATCGCTTAATCCTGAATTCTTTCTTCAGGGTTTGTCTCAAAAAGGGTATCGTTCTGCTCCTCCTCTTCGCGAGGTTCGTGCTGCGAACCGCCTTTCTGCCGAGAGGCAGAAGGCGCAGAAGGACGCGGCGAAGTAGAAGAAATAGAGGAAGCGCTTGCGGAAGGCGGCGTACGAGAAGGAGCGCCGCCGTCGAATGAGGGAGGGGAGATCCCCACCTACCACCCCCGAGAGTACTCCGGAGGAGTCTTCTTCTGAGGACCTCGTGGAAATTCCGTCACCTGCGCCGGTGGCTGCTGAAGTGACTGCGCCTCCGAGGGGGCAACGCCAGGAGATCCCATCGTCGTCACGGGGTAGGGAGGCCTCGAGTGGCCTGGCGCCTTCGACAGCGGGTGCCGTTCCTCCGAGTTCCGTGGCAGCGGCTGCAGGGGCTCGAGCTCGGAGCCCGTCGGTGCCTGGGGCGGACAAGGCGGCAGTCGCCCCAGGGGCCACAGGGGCTCAAAGCTCCGCATCCGCGGGTTCGAGGTCCGCGAGCGAGACCCCACCGTCGAGGGGTCGTGGTCGTTCGGGGGCTCGGCGGCCCTCGGGCAGCAAGAAGCGCAAGCTTAGCCACCTCATCCGGGTTAGGTAAGTCGCTGTTCTTTTCTCGGACTTAATTCTCAAGCTGTTGATTTGACTTTGTTGACTTGGTTTCTGTCAGCCAATCCGGTCCGGCGGCGCCGACGAAGGCGTTGAAGGTGTCGGCGCGCGCTACTCCTCGTTTGGCAGCGCCGCCCTCGTCCGGGGCACCCCAGGCATCGGGGATTGTCACCCGGTATCGGGCGGCCCTTACGCGAGGGACCGCCCGATCAAGGGGGCAGGCGGCAGCTGGAGAAGCGTCGGTGGTGGCGGGCGAGGAGCGGGCCAGGGAGACGCCCTCGGCCCTCCCTGTGGAGGATGTAGCCCCTGCCGTTGCGGGGGTGACAGAGACCTCCGTGCCGGCCGAGGGCACGGGGGTATGGAAGGCGCGGCCCGAGGTGAAGATGCGGGTCAGACCGCAGCGGGAGGCATCGGTTCAGCGGAGGTCGAGGAGGTGCCCGGGGCCGGCTCCGCAATGATGACCCTCCTGGCCACCCTCGAAGGTGGTCAGGAGGATGAGGAAGAGGACGCTCTAGGATCCCGCGACAGGACCTGGAGCCCTTGGGAGGAGAGGGCCGTGGGCACCTTGCCTGGTATTCCGGCCTTCGAGGCCTGGCGCAATTTTGGGCTCGGTCGCCGCGGGGTTCCTCTTGGCCTGGCCAAGGCTGCTGAGGCCGAGCGCCTCCTATGGGAGGAACAGCAAGCCTTGGGGACGACGGTCCAAGAGGCCCTGAAGCAGGTCCTCGAACTCCACCTTGGTCGGGGTTTGGACCTCCACCGGGTAAGTGACTTATTACTAATTTTGTCGCACGTTTTGCGTCTCTCCCCCTTTTTTCACTTTCATCTGTCGTGTTAATGATAGGATCTGAGGGAGATGGCTGGGCAAAAGGTTGCCGAACTTGCTGATGCGCACGTCGAGGTGCATCAGCTAAGGGAGGCCTTGAGCCACGCCGAGCGGGAGCGCCTTTGCGAGAGGACACTCGCCGTGGAGACGGCAGAAGAGGTCCTTCGGCAAGGGGACGAACTCCATCGATGAACGCAAGCGCTGGCGGCGCTCGAGGGTGAGCTTCAGCAGGAGCATGCTGCCCTTGCCGAAGCCCGGGGGCAATTACAACAGCGGGACTCGGCGCTTGCCGTGGCTGAGGCCCAACTGAAGACCCAGGGCGAGGCTATCGACCTGCTCACCGTGGCGGTGACGGAGGGAGATGTTGCTATCATGGAGCTGCGGGCCTCAGTTGAGGCTCAACAAGGAGAGATGGCGACATTCCATCAGGAGGCCAGCACTGCCCGGGAGGCCCTCGCCGAGAAGGAGAAGCTGGTCGAAGGTAAGTCTAGTACGAACTTATCCTAAATTTGGATTGGAGTTTTCGATGGCTTATCTGATTTCGGTGTTGGGCTTTCAGAGGTGCGGAAGGTGGCGGAGGAGACCTCCTCACAGGCGGAGTCTCTCCAGGTAGTATATTCGAAGGCCCGGGAGGACCTCGAGGAGCTACAGGAAGTAGCCCTTGCCGTCTGCGAGGAGGTCAAGGGGCCAGACGCCCTCGAGTCCCAATCGGGTAGCTCGGTGGCCAGCCGTCTAAGAGCCTTGGGCGGTTGCGTTACGGAGCGCCTGAAGGGGGCCCTTCTCCTCGACGTGCAGAAGACCCTCGGGGTGATCTCGACGCACTTTGTCATGGACCTCGAGGCGGTCAGCGGTGGTTACGTGGTGGCGGACGACCTCGATGATGATGCTGCGCTGGCCGTCGTGGAGAGTGCGGATGCTGCTGCCTCTGCTCCTGCTGCCACCCTCGCGCGAATCTTCGAGAGCGACCTCCTTCCCGACGCTGAAGACGAGGAGGATGCCACCCCCGAAGACCCCGCTCCCTGAGTAGTTTTTAGAGATTTTTTATGTAATAAGCACTCTAGTGGTTCAAACTATTTTATGTTTTTGAAGCACACATTCGAGTTTTTTTTTGAATTATGGTTTCTTTATCACGTTTATCTTGCTGAATTTGCAAAGGACTTGTCGAGGAGAGTATTGTTCATAGAGCAATCTTAGCGTAGGGTGACGAGGGGGATGCCGTATCCTTTCGAAGGCGTAGGCGGTCCCTCGACTCGTCCGGTCCTTGGCCTTAATCATTCTATGCCTCGAGCTGCCTTTTGGCAATTACAGGAGACGAACGTAATGAAAGAATTTTATTAAAAAACTTTAAAATTGGGACAATTTTAGGAGGGGGTGCCCCCCGGATTAGCCCCCGAGTGAGACTTGGCTTTTTTCGATGGTAAGCCTAGTCTTACTCATTTTAAGGTCCTTTATATTTTTAATGACATAAGTACAAATGTACATGAATGCTTGAAAGCTTAAGGGTAGAAGCGACGTAGCTGTTGGATATTCCAGGCGTTGGCGAATACTTCGCCTTTCTCGTTTGCGAGCTTGTATGTGCCTGGCTTGAGGACCTCAGCAACGATGTAGGGCCCTTCCCATGGTGGTGTGAGCTTGTGGCGCCCTCGATTGTCTTGTCGCAGCCTTAGCACTAGGTCCCCCTTTTCGAGGTCTCGTCATCGAACCTTTTGGGCCTGATACCTTCGAAGCGACTGCTGGTACCGAGCCGAATGTAAGACTGCGACGTCTCGAGCTTCATCCGCTTGGTCAAGTGAGTCTTCCCACACTTGCTTGTTTCTTTCCTCTTGGTAGGCTCTGAGCCTTGGGGACCCATATTCCAAGTCTGTGGGGAGGATAGCCTCGGCACCATAGACGAGAAAAAATAGAGTAAAACTCATGGCTCTGCTTGGGGTTGTTCTAAGGCTCCAAATTACCGAGGGTAGTTCTGACACCCATTTCCCGCCGAATCTATTCAGCTTGTTGAATATCCTTGGTTTGAGACCTTGTAGAATCATGTCGTTGGCACGTTCTACTTGGCCGTTTGTCTGTGGATGTGCTACAGCCGACCAATCCACGCGGATATGGTGGTCGTCACGGAATTTCAAGAACTTCTTGCCTGTAAACTGGGTGCCATTGTCAGTGATTATCGAATTGGGGACCCCAAACCTGTGAATTATATTTGTAAAGAATTGCACAGCTTGCTCGGATCTGATGCTGCTGATTGGCCGAGGCTCGATCCATTTTGAGAACTTGTCGATGGCCACCAGCAGATGTGTAAAGCCCCCGGGCACTGCTCGCATTGGACCAACGAGATCGAGCCCCCATACGGCGAATGGCCATGTGATAGGAACGGTTTGCAAGACTTGAGCCGGGAGGTGGGTTTTACGTGTGTAGAATTGACACCCTTCGCAGGTGCGTACGATTTCGTTGGCGTCTGCAACAGCCGTGGGCCAGTAGAAGCCTTGGCGAAACGCGTTGCCCACGAGGGTTCGGGGCGCCGCGTGGTGGCCGCATACGCCAGCGTGGATGTCTCGGATGAGCTCCCTTCCCTCCGGGAATGCACCGCTGCAAAATTCTGGAGGGGCTGCGCTTGTACAACTCCCCATCGATTATGTGGAACGACTTGGCCTTTCTTGCGATGCGTCGAGCCTCGGTTCGATCCGAGGGTTGTTCCCCTCGGGTGATCCAGGCGATGCATTGGTTGCGCCAATCGCGAGTTGATGGGGCCTCGTCGATTTCCATAATTTCACCCTCGTCCGCCGAGTATATTTCCTGACTTGAGGCTTCAGGTTCCTCTTTCGAAGGATCCTCCTCCATGGGCTCGACATATGGAGACCCCGAGGGTTCGGTTGTCGAGGGAGCATCAGGAGCTTTGGGGGTCGGCTTGAGGTCGATGCTTGGCTGTGTCAGGTCACGGGCGAATACGTTTGGAGGAACGGTGATCTGCCCAGACGCAATTTTTGCTAATTCATCGGCCTCCTCATTGTACTTTCGCGTGATGTGGTTGAGCTCAAGGCCATGGAATTTGTCCTCGAGTCTGCGTACTGCATTGCAGTATGCTTGCATCTTGTCGTCGTGGCAGCTTGCCTCCTTCATAACCTGGTCGATGACCAATTGTGAATCTCCCCGGACGTCGAGGCGTTTAACGCCCAATTCGATGGCTATGCGAAGGCCGGCTAGAAAGGCTTCATATTCGGCCATGTTGTTGGACGCCGGAAAGTGCAAGCGTACCACGTGCCTTATATGTTCTCCGAGGGGTGAGACGAAGAGCAGGCCCGCGCCTGCACCGGTTTTCATCACCGACCTGTCGAAGTACATGATCCAACATTCGGCTTGGATTTGTGGTGGGGGCAGCTGTGTGTCGGTCCACTCTGCCACAAAATTGGCCAAGATTTGCGATTTAATTGCCTTGCGGGGGGCATAAGTGAGGGTTTCGCCCATCAATTCCACGGACCATTTGGCTATTCTACCCAAGACATCCTAGTTGCGGAGTATCTCCCCCAAGGGGAAAGAGGAGACCACGGTGACAGGATGAGCCTCGAAGTAGTGGCGCAATTTGCGCCAAGCTAGCACTACTGCGTAGAGCAGCTTCTGGATTTGTGGATATCGCGTCTTGGTTTCGGTCAGTACCTCGCTGATGTAGTATACCGGCCTTTGGACAGGCAGAGCGTGCCCCTCCTCAGTTCTCTCTACGACGATGACTCCGCTTACTACTTGAGTCGTTGCGGCTACGTAGAGGTAGAGGCGCTCGCCCTCCTTAGGTGGCGTTAAGATTGGCGCTCGTGCGAGAGACGCTTTTAGCCCGTCGAGGGCTTTTTGAGCCTCGGGGGTCCAAGAAAAATGTTCGCTCTTTTTTAGGAGTCAGTACAGGGGTAAGCCTTTCTCACCGAGACGCGAGATGAACCGGCTTAGGGCTGCTAAGCATTCCAATACCCTCTGTACCCCCTTTAGGTCTCGGATCGGTCCCATATGTTTGAGGGCCAAGACTTTTTCAGGGTTGGGTTCAATGCCTCATTGAGAGACTATGAAACCCAAGAGCATACCTCGAGGTACCCCAAAAACGCATTTTTCCGGATTCAGTTTTACCCTGTTGGCCCGGAGACAATCAAACGCAATGCGCAAATCATTTACCAGGTCGTCCGCCTTCCTGGTCTTTACAACAATGTCGTCAACGTATGCTTCTACGGTTCGCCCGATATGATCTCCGAAAACATGAAGCATACATTGCTGGTATGTAGCTCCGGCATTCCGAAGTCCAAACGGCATTGTGACATAGCAGAAAATACCAAAAGGCGTAATAAAGGAGGTTGCCAGTGGGTAGAAATTTTCATCTTAATTTGGTGGAAACCAGAATAAGCATTAATGAAACATAATAGCTCATATCCTGCGGTTGAATCTACGATCTGATCGATACGTGGTAGAGGAAAAGGGACTTTTGGACATGCTTTATTTAAACCGGTATAATCTATGCACATCCTCCACTTCCCATTCTTTTTCTTAACTAAAACAGGATTGGCAAGCCAGTTAGGGTGAAATACCTCCTTGATGAATCCGGCCTCGAGGAGCTTGCGCAGCTCCTCACCAATGGCCCTGCGCTTGTGCTCGTGGAAGCGTCGTAGTCGTTGAACCACCGGCTTGGAATGGGGCAGGATGTCAAGGGAGTGCTCGGCGACCTCCCTCGGTATGCCTGGCATGTCCGAGGGGCTCCACGCGAAGATGTCGGCGTTGGCGCGGAGGAAGTCAACGAGCACCACCTCCTATTTGCTGTCGAGGGTCGAGCTGATCCGCACCATCTTGTTGCTGGGAACACCAGGGTCGAGGGGCACAACCTTGGTGTGCTCTGCGGGTTCGAAACTGCCTGCATGCTTCGAAGTGGAGGGGATGGTTTCGTTCACCATCTTCTCCAGGTCTGCGATGAGAGCCTTGTCCTCAGCAAGCGCCCCGACGCTCTCGATGCATTCCACGTCGCATATGTAGGCATGTTCGAATGATGGGGCCACGGTGATGACGCCGTTTGGTCCCGGCATCTTCAACTTGAGGTAGGTATAGTTCGGGATCGCCATGAACTTGGCGTAGCACGGGCGGTCGAGGATGGCGTGGTACGCACCTCGAAATCCCACTACTTCGAAAGTCAAGGTCTCCCTACGGAAGTTGTCGGGGATATTGAAGCAAACTGGCAGATGGATCTGCCCGAGGGGCTGAACTCGCTTTCCCGGCGCAACGCCATGGAACGGCGCCTTGCTAGGGCGCAGCGTGTCCCTGCCGATGCCCATGAGCTCCAAGGATGAAGCATACATGATATTGAGGCTGCTACCTCCATCCATGAGTACCTTGGAGAACCGGGTATTGCCGATGATAGGATCAACGACAAGCGGGTATTGCCCCGGGTTCAGGATATAGTTGGGGTGGTCGTCTCGACTGAAGGAGATGGTCTCCTCTGACCAATCGAGGTACGACGGCCCCGCCTTGTGTATGGAGAATACCTCTCGGCGCTCGCGCTTGCGCTGCCGAGGGGTCATCTTCGCAGTTGGCCCACCGAAAATGAAGAAGACGTTTTCCACCTCCGGGAAGCCCTGGCCATTCCCGTCGCCCGTGTCTCTTTTTCCCCCTTCGTCCTTCGAAGCAGAGTGGTTGAAGTATTTCTTTAGCATTCCGCACCACTCGAGGGTGTGGGTCACGACGCCCTTGTGATAAGGGCATGGTTTCTTGAGCATATCATCGAAGATGCCGCCTCCTCGAGGGGGGCCTCGAGGAGGTTTGGGCGCAACAAGATCGACTGCGAGTATTTTGTCAGGGTCCTCGGTCCGCTCTTGTCGGCGCGAGGCTATTTGGGGCTTCTTCCCCTTCTTGCCTTGCCTTTGTTTCTTGACAGATCCTTTGGACTTGCTGCCCTCCGCGGGCGTTTCCTCCGTCCGCTTCCCCCTTCCACTATCAAAGATGGCTCCGACCGCCTCCTCGCTGGAGGCAAAATTGGTGGCCACGTCGAATAGTTCGTTTACGCTAGTAGGAGGAATGCGTCCTAGCTCGCGTACCAAGTCCCGGCAAGTTGTGCCTTCGAGGAAAGCGTGGATGACTTCGGAGTCACCCACACTCGGGAGCTCGGTGCATCGCTTGGAGAAGCTGCGGATGAAATCACGAAGGGACTCGTTGGGTGTTTGGCGACACCCTCGAAGGTCCCATGAGTTTCCAGGGCGTAGGTAGGTGCCCTGAAAGTTACCCACGAATGTCCTCACGAGGTCGTTCCAGTCGTGAATCTGGTCCGCGGGTAGGTGCTCTAGCCATGTCCGCGCAGAATCCGCCAAATGAAGCGGCAAGTTGCGGATGATCATGACGTCGTCGGTCACGCCGCCCAATAAACAGGCGAGGCGATAGTCGTTGAGCCACACCCTCGGGTCCGTCTCCCCCGAGTACTTGGTGATGGTCGTTGGCTGCCTGAATCATGCGGGAATCGGGGCCACACGAATCTCCCGGCCAAATACCCGGGTTCCCGGGGGCTCTGGCGTTAGGCTCTTGTCTTCGTCGTTGTCGTAGCAGCCTCCACGGCGGGGGTGGAAACCGCGAGATGCGCCATCCCACCTCTTTCTGTTAAGGGTGTTGCAAGCGTCGTCCTCGCTGATGTCACCACATGTGTCAAGGATTCGCTCCTTGAGAGGCTTCGTTCCGATGCGTTCGTGCACCGAAGGTGCCTTTCCCTTATTCGAGGGTGGGGGTGGCATTAGATTGTCCCTTCGCGGGGTTTGTGCCGATGCCTCGTGCTCCCGCGTTGCTCCACCGGTTTTTGGGCCGGCGGAACTGCGGATGTGAGAGGCTGAGCTTTCAGCTTGCTGCACAACCGCTTGTTCGATTAGGAGCTGCGCCTCTTGACGCAGGTTTCGGCCTTCGGGTGTTGATGGCTCGGGCATGGCTCAGATCAGAGTTGTTGCGGCGATGAACTTCTGGATTGCCCTGGCTAACGCGATTGGGTCGTCCACATCATCATCAGCCTCGATGCGGGCTCGTGCTATGCGCCCGGCTTCCCTGGCACGCACGCCGCGCATAGGACGATTGTCCTCAAGCGTTGCCCGAAGCTCTCGGACCTGTCAGCGTTCTTCTTCAAGCTTGGCTTCAAGTTCGCGGACTTGGGCCAGTTGTGCCTGTGCGAGTGCAACATTGTTATGCGCCTGTTCGTGATCTCTGACGTGCGCTGGCTCTCCTGCCCCGTTGTAACAACCCTAAAATTCCCTATAGGATTTGTTGAGTGCAAAAATGTGAATTTAAAAATTTTTGGTGAATTGTTGTGCAAGCAAACCCATGTTTAAAATTAAATTCTATTGCTCCCTAAATTCTTAAGCAATTTAAATTTAAAATTTAAAATCAATTTGAAGTGCTAAGGATGAAATAGTGTGATTTGGAATTATTTGGATTTATTTGGATTTTTGGTTGGTTTGAATTCAAATTCTAGATTTGAATTCAAACTCTAACTAATTAAACTAAATCCCAAATCTATCTAACTGTTCGTGGGCCTAAACCGGAAGCCAAAGTCCATCTAACCCCCTCTAACTTCTTCCCCCGAGCCAGCCAACCAACCGGCCCGCTCGGCCATTCGGCCCAGCAGCGGCCCATCCTTTTCCCCCACCGCGTTGCCGCCGCGTCGCCCTTCTCTCTCTCTGACGAGCGGACCCCACCTGGCAGCCTTCTCCTTCCTCGCGTCATCTTCCCCCGCGCGCCGCTTCTCTCTCTCCCTCTCTCTCCCGAGCGCGCACGCCCGTGACCTCCAACCACCCGAGCTGTGCGGCCCGATGCAATGCGGACGCGTGTCCGAAGCCGTCCATCGCGTCCAATCTCGCCGTCCGTGCCCAGGAAACCCTAGCGCCTATCCTCTTTAAAACCGCCGCTGGCCTTTCTTCCTCCCCGAGCCGCGCCGCCCCATTGGGGTTCGATCCGATCCAATCGTGAGGGGTGAGAGGTGCGAGGAGAGGTGGGGAAGAGGTTGAGCGGGAGCAGGAGCAAGGAGAGGAGCCAGAGCGTCTTCCCCGCGTCGCCGCCGCCGAAGCCGACGCCGCCGTCCGTGGAGCCGCCGAGGAGGAGCCGGACCAGGGACGGGAGGAGGAGCACGAGCTTCGCCAAGCCACGATGAGCCCTTCCCCGAGCTGCAGCGATCGACTACTGGCCCCAAGGTGAGCGCCGACGCTTCTCCCCCTTCTTCCCCAACTCCGGCAGAGCGCCGCCGCTTGCTAGCCTTCTGTGCACCGGCCATCGAGCCGTGTATTTTCTGCAGGGTCTCTTCGTGCCGCTGCAGCCGACTTGCAGCCCGCCGTCGCCTTGTTCCCCGCAGCCGAGGCCGCCGCGGCCGAGCTCCGCTCGCCGCGCGCGAACGCCGAGGCCACGCGCGGCCGTGGGCGACCACGAGCCCGCGCGTGTGCACCTAGCCATGTCCCAGCAGCCGCTGGAGCCGCACGCACGCACGTTTAACCCAATCCGCGCGCTGTTGAACCGAAAGCCCGAGCCGCCGCCGCTGCTCGCCGGCGTCCATGGCCGTGCCGCCGCTATTTGCGACGGAGGCCCTCCTAGCCACCCAATCACCCGCCTTTTTCACCCCGTTCGTGTTCGCTGAGCCCAAGCCAAGCCTTCCCGGCCGCCCTAGAACCGAGCCGAGCCATTTCCGGCGATAACCGCCGCTGACCGTCGCCGCCGGCGTGCTCCAGTGCGTGCCGCGCGCGCGTCGCATCGCGCCGTGGCGAAGCCACACCGATGACCACACCAAGTCGGCCACACGAGCACCGCAGACGATCCCGATTCGGCCGCCGAATGATCCCGTGCACCCGGCTCATGTGGACCCCTCTCACGGTTCACGGTGGACATGGTCCACCAGAGCAGCACCAGCAGCGCCCCCTTCGTCGGCCGAATCTTGCACTTAAGTCCAGTTAACCATCCTAAACTATCTTGGCCTAGTCACTTTCGGCCCAGTTCCAGCCCAACCATCGTTTAATCTTTTTCTTTTTCTTTTTAACTGCGCTGACGTATGGGACCCACTTGTCATACTCTGCGAGTCACTGACACATGGGACCCACTGACCAGAGCTGACCGTTGACCCCGTTGACCGTTGACCGGTCAACGCTGACGTCAGCAGGGCCCACTGCTGACGTCATCCTAGGCGGACCCCACTGCTGACGTCAGCATGACGTCAGCAGCAGGCTAATTATTAATCTGTTTTCCTTTTTCGGAAATTATTTAATATTTTCAGAAAATGATTTAAACTTCGAAAATTAATAATAAATCAACCGTAGCTCAGAAAAATATGAAACCAGTTTCTATATTTTTCTAAAATCATGACCTGCGCGTTAGTGTAGAGTTTGGTGTTATTGGGTCTTCTCTTTTCGCTGAATTGGAGTTCCTTTGCTAGTAGTCGCGCCTTATTTTATTTTCCGCAACCTTAGGAGCTCCGGAGAGTCTGGAGGAGCCGGACCACTTCGACAACTGCTTTGACGAGGACGAAGACCTTTGCCCAGGTTCACGCCCAACCATTCTCTGAAATACCTATTAGACATGCAACTAGTATGCTAGCGCTTTACTTTACTCGCATGATAAACCTGCACTGCCTTTGTTATTATCCTGATACCTTGCTACCTACTACTCACCATATGAATATGCTATGCTATGCATGTGTTGGGATGGTTGTGATTTGATCCTCTTGGCGTGAGTTGTGGGTGGTTTGGGAGGAGTAGTGCAGCTAGGCGGTGTAAGCGAGTAATAACAACTCGATCGTTTGATCGAGGTGCTGAGGGGCTGCACTCGGGCAGTCCCTACGGAGTACCTGTTGCGGGTACATGGTTCTTGGATACTGGTACTCGGTGAGTACTTGAGGAGTTTGGGCGGCAATACCTGTTATGGGTGCCGATTGCGGACCGTTGCGGCGGATCGCTTATGATGCAGATACTCGCTTTACCGATAATTAAGGACCGAGTCGTGCCCCCACTTTGGACTTGGGATTACCGTGCTCACCATCTACCCAGTATGGGGAGGGTTCCAGCAAGCCTACTCTAGTGCGGCGCCGAGACTGTAGGAGAATCGAGCTTGATATGTGTAGGGGGGATTCGTTGCGGCGTAATCTCCCTGATTTACCACGGCCCCCGACTGGCCCCGGTGGGAAGGTTTCACGACCCTGGGGCAGATGTTAGATTGGATGTTTCCCGAGCCCAGGGAGACAGGATTGGCGCCGCTACTGTTTAGGGTCTTTGCTATGGGCTGCGTCTCAGGTTGGTTGCGGACTAGCCTTGCAGCCCGGATGGATTCCTGGAGTGCCACCTCTGCAGAGTGTAAACTATACATATAGCCGTGTCCACGGTTACGGACGACCCATTTCTGAGAAGCCCCGACTAGCATGGGAATCTGCTTTCTTACCTCATCCTTGTTTCGGGTTATGAGAGGTTGGTCCAGCTGAGGTTGTTGAGACAAGGTGGGGAGGGAGCCCACCGAGTCGACTAGTGAGTGAAAGGTGTTGGTGGATGATGATTTGCGGGAACCTGCCGTGGCAGGACGAGCCCGATGGGAAAACGTGAGGCTGACGGGTGGTTTTAGGGAGTGGACGTGCGTGTGAGGGAAGGAGTTGGTGGTGAGATGAAATTGGGTTATTGCTGCTGCTTGCATAAGAAAGACCCTGGCTCAATACCTTGAATATTTCTATATCCTTAGATTAGGCCACATTAAAGCTTGCATCATATTATGGTTGGTGATGTGAACCTGTCCCATTTCCTTGGGGACAGACTTTGGGTTCTCAGGTGAAGACCTTGACCACGAGTTCAACTAGGACGGGTGGTATGACTGAAGGGTGTGCGCTACGCTCAAGGATGCCTGTGGAGGAGTGGACCCTGATGTTCTAGCTACCGCTGCGCAGATGTTTCTTATTGTCGATTTAGCCCAGAGGGCTTGTACCAGACGCTATGTTTTATATATGTCATGTAATGAATCTTTTATCGTTGTATGGAAGTGATATTCGACTGACATGAGTTCTGTACGAGATAGCTGCTATTCCTGGGACTATCTCGAGGGTACAGGGAGTCGGATTCTCGTCGTTGAGAATCCGGTTCGTCACACCCGTCATCTCCGCCATCCTTTCCCGGAAGGATGACGAAGCATTCCCTGGTGGGATCGTAATCCTCCTCGCTGGGGTCGGCGGAGCAGGTTAGGCAATAATCTGCCGCAGCCTCGAATGATAAGAGGGCCTCTCGATCGTGAAGCCCTGAGTAATCCCATTCGGGGATCCTCCGGCCGCTCTCGGATGCCTCGCTACCAGACTCAGGGTAGTTGTCGTCTGGCGACGTTGCTATGAGATTGCGGATCGAGATCAGGTGGTGGCCCGGCAAATCTTCATACGCCGTCATGTCCGTGTCAACTGATGAAGAGTTGGTCATGGTTGCGGTGCGTGTCCCACCGGGGTTTCGCCACGGGTCGACCGTGCTGTCCTCGACTGGTTGTACCGCAGTGGTGGCGGTTGTTGCCCTTGTCGTGCCGGGCTCAACCCGTTCGGGGGAGCCGGCGTGGGCTGTTTCGCGTCGCTCCGCGCGCGTTCGCCGCGCGCGTTGACGCGAACGCCTTTTGCGTCGTGGTGATGGTGATGGGAGTGACGATGGCACACTCATGCTGGCGCTCCTCGTCCGGAGCTGCACGTTGTAGCCATCGCCAGTCGCCCTGAAGTCAAGACTCCCGAACCGGATTTCGAATCCGGCAGGAAGCTGATCCGATGCTGGCATCGAGAACAGGTTGTTGCGTACGACTCGAGTTGCCATCAAGGGAGATGGTGGATGAAACAATCGATCACAGCGCGAGCCCCCTACCTGGCGCGCCACTGTCAGTGTTTAGAAATCGTGGTCCCGACACCAACCATAAATGCGCTGTGTTCCCTCCCCTGATGGTTGATGCAGAAGATAACACGAGACACGGGTTTATCCTGGTTCCGGTCAGAAGACCGTACTTCCAGCAAGGCTGTATGTGCGATGTATTATTCTGCACCGGACTGCAAGTAGTAGGGGGTACAAGAAGGTTGTGACGAGAGGCTAGACCTCCGAGTCCAGGATGATTGAGGCAAGGTGCCAATATCGTGGTTTTTTCTGAGTGTATGCGGATTCTTCCTCTTCTTTTCGTGTCGTCCTCTTGCTCGATCACCCCCTCCTTTTATAGGTCAAGAAGGAGGGGTTACAGGAGCATGTTGCTGCTTAGGCATAGTTGTCGCACAGTAGTAGGAGTGGCGTTGGGCGTGCTTCTGTGTCCTTGTTTGCTGTAGTCGATTCTTGTACTGGTGATGACGTCGAGGAGTGGTCTTGAGGATCCGAGGCGTCCTTTGTGCGATAATGGCTTGTCCGTACACCATCTCGAGGATCTCCCATGCCTGCGCACAACTTATTCTATGGAAAATCGCTGTGGGAGTCGGTGGCACAGGGAGTTAGAGTGACCCGGCCCTGTTCGCACGGCGGCGACATGTCCGCACAACGCCGGGGTTGGTCGCATAGTGCTCGGAATGGCCCGCCATACCTCTATCGTCCTGTGTTCTTCTCCCGCTGTGTGCTCGAGGGTCTCTCCGTCCAACGGAGGTCTTCGAGTCGTCGGAGTTGGCAGTACAGGAGCTCAGAGTGACGGGCTCTGTTCGCACAGTGCCGACTTGCCCGCACAGAGCCTCGGTTGGTAGCATAGTGACGGGAGTTGGCGGATGCGATGGGAGGGGTCGTGGGTGTCAGGGCAGTATGGCGAGAGATCTGCCTTTTGACTTTGGAGGCACGGTGGCAGTGGGCGCCATTTATTGTCCGTCGGAGCGAGGGTCCCGACCGAGGCGGAGCTTTCCCCATTCCTTGGGTTGCTCGAGGCTCGGTTCCCAGGCCTCGACCGAAGCGGAGTTCTCCGATTCGCTCGAGGGTCGGTCCCCTCGAGCGAAGCGGAGATTTTGGTTCGCGTCGAGGCATGCCGTGGGGCGTCTTGGCTGAGCCTTCATTTGTTGCTGGGTCGTGGGCTTTAACTTTCGTTTCCTTTTCTAGTTACCTGGATGAGATTAATGTTCACTGGGGCGGTTATCCCATAGGTTTGGGTACCCCTAAGGATCGCCCCCAACAGTATTGGTAGAATATGGATACGTCGTGGTGCAACCTACTTATGGGTGGCCTAATGCAGGTCACATAAGTTTGCCTATCCCAATAGGCGAAGAGATCACAAATCTTGGTGAAGCTCGATTTAATCACATACATGGCCAAGACGGGACATCCTTTTACCACCAAGGACAGGGACTCCCACCTTTGGTCCATCATTATCATCGGGTGCGCAAAAGCTGCTTCCTTGTTTTATGGGCAAGTCACCCTCGCCTACTTCACAACATGCTCCTTCGCTGTCTCCCCCTCTAACTCAATTTCGAAAGGATGACAATGAGCCACCATCTGACATGCCTCAAATTGAAAACATTGTTGGCGGTCATTACAACATGATTTTGACCACAAATTCTCAAGAATAAATGAGGTTATATGATTCAATTGACGCACTTAGATGAATATGTGATATGCGGTACACAATTGATAAAACATGGACTAGGGGGGGGGGGGCAAAATGGCCAATTTGGCCGAACTACCTGGTTCGGCTGAACCACCTCCTTAGCTCATTCATATGTGCCACACTCTCATGCAGAGAAACACACTCAGAGAAGGTTCAGTTCATTGATTCCACGTTAGCATAATCAAGTGGTGACCAGACGAAGATACACGGATCGTTGACATCATCAAATCCAGGGCAAAGAAACATAAATTGACCAAAAAAAATCAAAACATGCCTACGTTTATTTTTATTTTCTTCTTTTTGTTGTTTTCGTAATCGTAACTTTTTCTATATCCTTTTTCTACTTTCTCTTTTATTTTATCTTATTATTTCCTTTTGTTTCTATTTTCTTTTATTTTCATTATTTCTTTTATTTTATTATTTATACTAACTTGTTCGGTATGTTTACCTATTTTGTTTATATATAAGTATAATTTGTTTGCAATGTTAAATTATTTTTTAAAAAATATTGAATATTTTGTTTCATAATGTATAGTCATTTCTTTGTGCAATAGAATATTTTTTCCTAATATTCACATTCTTTTGTTTGCATTATGTACTCATCCGTTGGTGCATACAATATTTTTGTTCGTGATATTCATCTTCTATTGTTTGTCGTACACAATCAATTGTTTGTGATGTTTAGAATTTTTTTTGTAGTGTACTATTATTTTGAGCGGTGTGTTTAATCTTTTGTTTTCAGGAAATGACCATTCATACTTTTGTTCAAATATTTGTGTGTAATATTCAAAATTAATTATTATATACTTAAAATATTTTTTTGAAAATTTCTTTAAATATAATCAAGTTTGGTTTTCTTTTGAACATTTTGTTGCAAGAAACATTATGGTGTAATTATAATTTAATTTAGATGCTCGGTTTAATATTTATGGTGTTTCAATTTGAATATGTAAACATGCCGGTGATATCATCGTTTTTTTTGCATGTTTGCACCGGATCCCTCGTCTCTGTGCATCTTGCTAGTGATGTTGTGCTTTATGGCCTTATAATAACATGCGCAGGTGCATCCTAAAATAACATGGGCTGAAAATGTGCTACCAAAACAATTGGCCCATATCGGTGCTGGGGAGTCTTTCAAGTGACAAAAGGCACTCGAACAAACAATTGTAAAAACATATATATATCTAGCAACGTAACTAGTACTTGAGGCCCTGAGCACAACAAATTAGACATCCAACACTGACTGATCATAAGTCAATCATAGGGTTTCTTGTGGTGAAATCTGGCCATCAGGGTTAAGTCCTTGACTCAACGCTGACGTTGCATTCTCATAGATTTATTCCAGGATTGAACCGACGTATTTTTACAGTGGTAGACGATGTGCTCGTCAACAACGAGGCACCAGTGGTAACTTCGTCAATTTTGACATATGCTGAACCAATCTCTCAGAGATGGGGTGAGTGTGAGTGCGTTGTGAGTGTCCGCGTCTGTACTAGTCTTTAAAAAAAATTAAACACCCCAATTATTTAGTGAAAAGATATTAAATTTCATGGCAAATAATGTACAATGGACACAAACTAAAATCGTAGCTAGACACATTTACCAATTCCATGGCCACACTTATACTACGGAAACAATTTATTTAAGAACACGGTAGAATACACCAAAATTCTACTACCCAATGCCAAAATAAACAGATAGCCATGAATGATGCTTGATTCACAACAATGTTCAAAATCCATAGAAAGTACAAACCACGAGGCATACTCACCAAATTCATTCCGTTGTGGCATTAGAAATCCTTCCAACATTGAGAGCCTAGCCTATTCGAGGGGATTGAGGGGGATTTGATCCTCAAGTGACTTAGAGAAGTATAATAATAGGCTTATAGCCAAGCTAATCTGTATTTTTGGTGATGTGGAGGAAAGAAAAGATGAGAGAGAAGAGAGATTGGCTCTCATGCAAGCAACAAGCTGTGCACAATCTACTACGTAGAAGTGGGGCCAAATGAGAGGAGATGTGAGAGTAAGTAGGAAAGTGAAGGTAATAAATAACAAAAAATAATAATGTGTAGACAAGTAATAGACCACTATCGTATGACTTGGCTCTAATATATTGTAATAGTAAAGTACTTGTCTCTATTATTAACCTTGCTGTTAGGAGAACAAATTCCCTCCAATCCCTGGGGATTAAACGAAGAAGGCCTAACAGGGTGTTTAGATACCTTTGACTAAAGTTTAGTCCCGTCACATCAGTATAAAGATGTTAATTAGAAGTATTAATACAGAGTAATTAAAAAACCTATTACATAAACGAGGAATAATTTATGAGACAAATCTATTAAGCCTAATTAGTCCCTAATTAGACAATGTAATGCTACAGTAAATATACGATAATTATGTATTAATTTTAGGTTAATTAGTCTTGTTAGGTTCGTCTCACGGAGTGGATATGACTTATAAAATTAGTTTTATAATTAGTTTATATTTAATATTTCTAATTGTTATTTATTTAAGGGACTAAACTTTAATCCCTTGGATCTAAACACCTCTAAATAAGCCTAAGACAAATTGCATTTTGCAGGTTCAAGGGTAATTGGCAAGATCCGGATTCTTTTTTTTGAACAACTCAAGACCCGGATTAATACTCAAATTCACGCAGAAGACATAGATTTTTCTTTTTTTTCTCGAAAGAAAAAATTCCTGTAGCTTCCAAAGCTAACGGGCCCACTCCAGTCTGGCAAAACGTCGAACACTCTCACCACAGTACCACACCCAGGCCCCCCACCACACCCGCAAAACATGACGCCGCCGCCCCCGCTTCCGCCGCACCTCCGCGGCGTCGCGCCCGCTCCTGCAGCCGCCGCTCCCTCCTTCCTCCACCTTCCGCTCCGCACGCTCCGCACGCACCACCGCGTCCCCGCTCCACGTGCCGCCGCCTCCGTGCCCGCCTCTCACTCCTCCCACGCGCATGACGCCCTCCTCCTCCGCCGCGCCGCCGACGTGGCCGACCGCTCCGCAGGGCTCACTTCCCCGCACCCCAACTTCGGGTGCGTCATCGCGCGTCCCCAGCGCGAGGACGATAGCGCTGATTCCTTTGTGCTCGGCGAGGGGTTCCTCTACGCGCAGGGGACGCCCTGCGCCGAGCTCCTCGCCGCACAGGAGGCGGGCGAGCACGCGCGCGGCGCCACGGCGTATCTCAACCTCGAGCCTGGGGACTGCTACGGGGATAGCACGGCCATTGGATCCCTCGTCCAGGTGCTCGACGGAATTGCCTTTCCTAACCTTCCTCCCCATGTTTTTCCAATTTTTTCCGTTTGACTTACAATGCCCGCATTTTTCACGTGCCATGGAATCAGTTGGGCTAAGATCAAAATCTTGTTATAATACCTGGCTCACGGTCCTGAATGATCATAGGTAATTTGAATTTTTGGTGTATCAACCATAAAGTTAATCATAAGGGGATGAATAGACCATCAACAAATATCCTCGTCTCAGCTCCTGGGCGTCAAATATATCTTGCAGATTAGTCTCTTTTAGTAAAGATGATTGCGATATGGACAAGATGGATCGGCTTTCAGACATAAGATCGTTTTTTGGGTGCTTGTGCTGTCCACATGAACCCTGTTTTTGCATATGCGTCAGAGCTGGTCTAACACACTGGCATTAACTTGTTAAGTCTTCCTCAATGTATAAGCTAGATACTAATGATTTTTTAGGCAGGGATTACAAGAGTTGTGGTGGGTCTTAGACATCCCTTGAAGCACTTGAGAGGTAAGGCAATTCAAGCATTACGAAATGAAGGCATCCAAGTTGATGTTGTGGGGGAGGATCTGCAAAATAAATTGTTCCAGGTGACTCTACTTTTTTGTAATATTTGAATTCTTAGAGCTTTACTGTCCATTTTTTTATAACATTCTTCATCTGTGCAACCATGCATTAATCATACATTTTCTTAATCATATCTGACTTCCTGAACTCAAGAGTTCTTATCTTGTAATTTTGGTACTAGTATTATGATATGAAAATATGTCAAGACTATAGGTTTACTATAGCATGAAACAAAAATACGAATACATGTATTGATCTGTATTAGTTTGGAAGTTTAAGTTCAATGGGGGCACTATCACTAGATTTATTTTCTCCAGTTGTTGAGAAAATTTGATGTGACATATCATTTACATGTATACAGTTAAGAGTGACTTTGGGTACAATTATAAAACCCAAACTAAATGATGTGACATATCATTTACATGCATACAATTATAAGCCGGCTTATCATTTACATCTGATTTTTGTGTTTTATGTGTACTTTAATAAGCCGGTTTGATGAATATAATCATTACATTTTTGCACCTTACCAATTTGTTAACTTTTAATTGTTAATTCTTAACTGTAGGAAGCTCTGAAGTCTTGCCTCACTGTAAACGCACCATTACTTTACAGAGCTGCCTTTCATGTTCCTTTTTCTGTTCTGAAGTATGCTATGACTGCAGATGGTGAGACATGTTATTCCGCTCGTTAATATTAGTTGGTATTATAATTAATATACATAATTAATTTATAACATTCAATTCACTTTTATTAATCGGCAGGGAAAATAGCTGCAAGTACTGGACATGCTTCTTGGATAAGTGGCAAAGCATCCAGAGGGCGTGTATTTGAATTGCGTGGCAGAAGCGATGCTGTTATTGTTGGTGGAAATACAGTGCGCTTTGATGGTAGGACCACATAATGCAGCATTCTATTAACTGTAGTTAATAGTGTTCATTCATATGAGCTTAAAAGTCTTTTGGTTGTATTGTAGATCCTCGGTTAACTGCAAGGCATGTTAAGGGGCATGTTCCAGTGCGCATAGTGATGTCACAGTCTCTCAACCTTCCTGAGAAAGCAAATTTATGGAATGTTAACGAAGCCTATACAATCGTCGCAACTCAGAGAGGTGCTCGGAGAGATTTCCAAAAGAAGCTTGCTATGAAAGGTGTTGAAGTAGTTGAATTTGACATGCTGAATCCAAGAGATGTTATGTCATATTGTTATGATCGTGGTTATCTTTCTGTATTATGGGAATGTGGTGGGACCTTAGCAGCGTCTGCTATATCTGCGAGTGTAATTCATAAGGTGAATCCTTTTTTCGATATCTTCTGTAATGTCTCGTTTTTATTAGCTGTGTTAAGGTGGATGTAACCTACTTTTGATTTTAGTTATAATTCATATGTAGCGACTTAATGAACATGAAACCAGATAAAATATATAGTTTATTTAAATAAATATTAGAATTCCTCAATTCATGTCATAATGTGCTTGGCTCTCTGTCCCAAAAAGAATGTCATTCTAATTTTGTCGTAAGTCAAACTACTTTTAAGTTTGACCAAGTTTATAGAGAGGAGTATTAACATTTACGACACAAAGTATGTGTAGTTGTGTACTATGAAAATATAATTCATGATGAATCTAATGGTGTACTTATTTGGTATAATATAAATATGGGTACCTTTTTGTATAAACAGTCAAACTTAAGATGGTTTGACTTATGACAAAGCTAGAATGGCATTCTTATCGTGAATTTGCATCATTTAACAGGTTTATACATTCTTGGCTCCAAAAATAATTGGGGGAGTAAATGCACCAACACCAGTTGGTGAATTGGGGATGAGTCAAATGACCCAGGCGATTAATTTAATTGATGTCTCATACGAGAAGGTCAACTCTTATTCTAGTTCAGATACATTTCACTCTGCATATCTGTGAGCCTAATAGGCTTTATACATGCACTTTTATTAATGAACATTTAATTTTGCAAGTGTTTCTTTGTATTTCCCTTCTGTATCAGTGCCCTGTTTTCTCTTAATAGAATTTAGAAATGCCCACATTTTTGTCTATATTCAGTTATGTCTTCTACCGCTGTTCTCTTCATATTTTCCATTATTTACACTGCAGATCTAAGTAAATATGCACTTCTGTAGGCATATCTATGCCATTTGGTATTAGTTCACAACTGTTATATATTATTATAAATCTGCAGATTGACAGGGACATGCTCATGAGTGGATACATCCAACCCATTCCTGATCTTTCACCTGTTATACCATCTGTGGATGAAATACCTTCTGTTGATCCAGAAGTATCTCCCTATGAAACAAATATTATTCCCTTTTACAAGACTTGGGATACTTTTGGGGCTTTCTCAAACTTTTCTCCTCATCCAATTTACATGCCCGATGAAAATGGAGATTATTTCACATGGCCTACAGTGGAACACTATTACCAGGTGTGTCTTCTGTTCTTTGTTGCTACATGTGTGCCTTTCTGCTTTGCTATGGCAAGCAACTCATGATCATACATTCATAATGTGCCAGTATGTGTTCCATTTTCTTTATAACACGCAACATCATTGTTTGGACCATCTATAAGCCCCCATTTTGTTTCAGGCTCATAAATTTGTTGGTGTTGAGAATCCTCAAGCAAGAACCATTGTGAAAGAAATAAAGCTGGCAAAGAGTCCTGAAGAGGCTGCTAGAATAGGAAGGACCCGACAAAAAGAGTTCCCTGAATTGGTATGGCTGAATATTGTGCTTTCATTTTACACGACTGTAGTGGGAAGAGATGAAGGGACCTGTTGATTAGTGGTACCTAACAAAACATGTCATTGTCCTAATGATAGATATTATAGAAAGAGGTGCTTATGTATCTAGTATCTGCTTCAGAACCTCCACTTATCATTTGCTAATTGTAAGATTATTATTCGTGAATCTAATAGCATAAATGCACGCTTGAAAACAATGATGCATCTGACAAGTCCATTATAATGCCATCAAATTTTACTTCTTGAACCTTACTTTATAATTATATTTTGTTTCTCTAATTACATGATGCACTATGTAGCATAGGTGCAAAATCATGGCCTTACGCTGGGACTTCCCTTGTACATGCCTCCATGTGTTCAAAGTTAACTAGACTATGCATTGCCTGTTGCAAAACATCTCCTTGCTGTGAAAGCATTAGGGCTTATAGTTCTATATGGCTGCAATTATATGATACGACCTGTCAGTTACTAGTTATTAGTATGTGCATTGCTACGTTGACCATTACATTTACTCAAGTATAGCTTATTTATTTCCACACTTTGCTTGGTTACGTAAACTTCATCATTGTTATTATTTTAAATTACATTTGCTTTTCAGGTACGGACAGATTGGGAGACTTCAAAGATCGATGTGATGTACAAAGCTATCAAATGCAAGTTTTCAACCTACCCCAGTCTGACTAATATGTTGCTGACAACTGCTGGCTCGGTTCTTGTTGAGTCATCGCCCCATGATTTATTTTGGGGCGGTGGGCGTGAGGGCGAAGGTTTGAATTACCTGGGTAGATTGCTCATGCAGCTGAGATCAGAGATTCTGGGGACGTTTCCAGCAAGTGTCCAGGTGGGAGAGGCAGCTTGATTTGCAGGTGAGGCAATCTCGTTTAGGAGGAGAGCTGGTTGCAAGATCAGGCGTTTAGGTCTGGCTGGTGGCTGGTTCTCGATTGCTACAGTACAGTAGTGAAAGCGAGCGCAACTGAGATTTTGTTAAATTATCTGTGCTTGATTTCCCTTTTCATTGCTATATCCAAAGCTCAGGTGATGCTTTCTTGGCCTGAAGAAATGTATCTTGGACCTGTTCTCATGTCATAAGAGAGAACATGGATTCATCGATGAATGTGGTTGCGAAGGCATCAAGGACTAACAAACTACTGTGGATGAAGTTTGGTGTGTTTATTCTGGAATGTCATAGGGATTGTTTGTGTACATGTAAGACCTCGGTGGATGGACCCTCTCTGTTACACGGGAGAGCAGGATGGACCATGATCAGACTGCGCGAACTGGGCATAGGCACTGTCAAGCTGCTGCATCTCACTCACGGCAGGCAGCGGCGGTGCCTCCTCCATCAGTTGCTCCATTGCTGCTACTCGCGGAAGGAATGTAAGGATGCAGATTATCCAGGCATTACCGTATTGAAGGGAATTATATTTCACAGAACTGCAAAGTTTCAATGCCGCAGAATACCTCAACTTGCAGTGCATTAAATCCTTGTTCACAGAACCCAACCATTCCATGCCAGAACAGCTTTAACCGATTCATATGGTAAATCAAACTTAGGCCTTGTTTGGATCCCAAATTCTACCCCCAAAGTTCACTATGCAAAAAGAAGATTCCCATCACATCAAAATGTCATAGCATGCATGGAGTACTAAATATAGATGAAATCAAAAACTAATTACACAGTTTTGTTGTACTCTACGAGACGAATATTTTGAGCCTAATTAATTAATTTTTGGACAATTTTTCATACATACAAACGAAATGCTACAGTGCGTCTCGGTTTCCCAACTCCCAAATTTGGGGTGCCAAATTGGCATCTAAACAAGGCCTTAGACAGAGGCAGTATCCATTTTCGGTTCTTTCATTTAAAATTGGCAATAATAACATATATTTAACTATATCATCCTTACTAATAATGATGCACTCAGCTGATAATAAATAATGTGAGGCTTGGTATAAGAAAAATACAAGCATAAATAAAATTTTTCAACTGGAGAATGCCTGGTCTCTACGTCTACGTCTAGAAGCCTTCTACTCACATAATAAATAATAAATAGCACGCTCCTTCCGTTCAAATTCTTGAATAAGGGCCGATCCTATAACATGATCATCAACCAATAGGTATAACCTAAATGGCTTGTCTTTTTGAGGTGGAACCAAGTCTGGCGGAGACGCAATGTATTGCTTCACATCTTCAAGAGCCTTTTGTTGATCCTTCCCCCAAATGAATTTTTGACCGGCCTTTAGTTTTAATAGTGAACTGAATGGCCCAATTCTGCCATATAAATTTGATACAAACCTTCTGATGACTGAAGCCCCCTTTTGTTTGCAGGGACAACAACCTTATTTATTACAGAAATACTCTTTTGGCCGATCTCAGTCCCTCGTTCATGGATCATGAAGCCTAAGAATTGGCCAGCCAATACCCCAAATGCACATTTCTTCAGATTCATTTTTAAACCATGCTTCCTTGTACATTCCAGGGTCCTCCGCAAATCGGCTAAATACTCTCGAGAATCTTTAGATTTCACTACCACATCATCAATATAAATTTCCACAATCTTACCGATGAGACTATGAAAATTGTAGTTCATGGCCCTTTGATATGTGGCTCTAGCATTCTTCAACCCAATGGTCATCACCACCCACTCAAACAAACCGATGTGTCTAGAACATCTGAATGCAGTTTTTGCAATAGTTTCTTCAGCCACAACTATTTGATCGTATCTAGCATTACCATCCATAGAACTAATCACTTTATGTCCTGTATCTATCAACACATTGGCCACCAACATAGGATATCCATCCATTGGAGTTGCCTGCTCAAGTCCCTGAAATCTATGCAAACTCTAAGTTTCCCATTTTTCTTGTAAACAGGGACTACATTCAAAATCCATTCAATATATCGGCACCGATGAATAAGTTTAGCTTCAATTAGATGAGTAATCTCAACTTTAATATCAGGTAACACTTTTGGTTTACAACGCCTCACATGTTGCTGAAATGGCCGATATCCAGGCTTAATTGGCAACCGATGCTCAACAATCAATCTGTCTAATCCAGGCATCTCATAATATTCCCAAGAAAAACAATCTTTGATTTCTTTCAATAGTCCAACTAATTATCATTTGTACTTAGGATCTAGTTTAGAACTAATAAACAACCTTGGCTTATCACCATCCTCAATACCTACATTTTCCAATTCATCGGCTGGTGTAAATTCATACCCAAGCTTGCCTTCGTCTTCATCTATCTTGGACCTGGGCTTGTCGTCCACTTTCCCAACATCCATAATGTTTGTAGGAAACCGGTGTCCAACAATCCGCATTGGTTTACAAGGGTTTCCAAACTTGATCCTTCCCTGTCCAATAGCCGATTGGACTTGCTGACGAAACACGTTGCAATCATTGGTGTCGTGAGAGACATAATTGTGCCACTTGCAATATTTATGCTTTTTTAATTCCTTAGCCAATGAAATTACATGATTAGGAGATAGCTTCAATTGTCCCTCTTGTAGCAAAAGGTAAAAAATCTTATCGGTCTTGGAAATATCGAACACAAACTTCTCAGGTTCCTTCTTACCAAATGGACATGAAACTGACTTTTTACTCTTGATCCATTCAGCCAAGTCAATTTCAGCTTCATCATCAGAGTCAGAAGTATCCACAAAAGACACCCTCTTTTGGAATGATCGATTTCTCTGATCTTGAAAATGAACATTGACATTAGCCATCCTCTGCACCAAATGGTTTAAAGTTTCAAACTCTTGAGAGGAAAACCTCTCCTTAATGTATGACAAAAGTCCTTCAAACGCCATTGTAATTAATTGGGTGTCAGTCAGATTCAAACTATAGCATCGGCTTATTGTATCCTTAAATCTTTGTATGAAGTCTTGAACCGATTCATCGTTTCTCTACTTGACAGCCATCAGATCTGTAATCTTCATTCTATGCACCCCAGCAAAGAAGTATTTGTGAAACTGTTTCTCCATATTAGCCCATCGTATGATAGAATTTGCTGGCAATGATGAAAACCAAGCAAAGGCCGATCCGGACAACGAAATTGGAAACAACTAAATTTTTAACGCGGCCTCTGCAGCAACTTCCCCACATTGGATCAAGAATTAGCTGATGTGTTCCACTGTAGAGACACTCTCTTGCCTAGAAAATTTGTAACGATGCGGCATAGGAATCTGATCGTAAGCTTCCGAATAAGGGCTCCGGTACATATATGTCTATTCCTTAGGCTTGAGGCCAAACTGGTTTTGAATCACATCGATGATTTGATTTGCCTAGTCATTGTGATTGAACGGTTGATACCTAGCTTGTTGCACTATCTGTACCATAGGCTGCGCTTCCATAGGCGGTGATACTGTCTGGAACATGGGAATGCCCACGTTTTGAGACTGTTGATTTTGATTCGATGTTTGCTGATGAGGGCTCATCGTCTGGGATGTTCGCACTGTGTACTGCGAATGGTTTCCTACCAAATTCTGAGCCACTGTTTGAGGTAACTACACTATCGGCTGCACATGCCCATGAGCAGTTGCCTTGCTGCACATTTTGAGCCGATGGTTAGGCAAAGGGAACCATCTGCTGTTGTGTCCTGGGAGACAGTTGCGCTTGAGGGTCACTTTGATATCGAACCGAAGTATGTGGACCCATCGGCTGCCGAGCATGTGTATGACTCTGCATCCCTTCTAGATTTGCACAACTTGAACTTCCCAAATTCGCAGACGTTGAAAACTCTCAAGGCATCCCCTGGTTAGGATCTGGTACAAATCCGGTTGGAAGTTGAAACAAATCCTTTTGTACAGAAGATGCCATCTGTGGTGGAGGTGCAAGGGGTGGAGTAGTTTGAATTGGCGTCCCAATCTGCGAGTTGCTGTTGGTCTTGAGCACAGATGATGGCATCAAACCACTTCCTTCAACAACCACTTCTTTGCCCTTGGCTGTTCCATTAGTCGATGTACTTGGAAATAAGTATGTGGGCCCCCTGTAACCTTGTTGGGACATGCTTCCAATCATGGTGTCCATCAATGAATTATGTACTGCATTCACAAGGACTCCCGATTGATTGATCAATGCCTGGTGCACAACTTTATTAAACATCTCCTAGAATTTGATTGAATCCTCAGCGATCAAAATATCATGAGGCTTTGGAAGAGGATTCTTCTAAATGGCTTGTCCTCTATCTGTGACACTGAATGATTGAAGACAGCCCGCTGATGCTCTTTCATCATCTTGTCGATGGTTTCTGTCTGTTCAACATTAAGATCTTCCAAAGTCACAATTAAGATGTTGTCCTTGTCGACTTCTGATGGCTTGTAAATAACGTCATTCTTGGTCATCTTGGAAGATTGTTCTTGTCCCACCGGGCGTGCCAAAAATGTATTGACGCAAAAATCAAGTATATAAATTACGATACTCTGGAATACTAGTTACCATATTTTATATTTTCCATGAGGAAGCACTATGGTAAGATAACTAGTAAACAAGTATTCGAATGATATCATAGAGGAATACACTACCGTTAAGACAAGGGGTAACGGCAACGATAGGAGTGAAATATCATGAGATTCAGCTCAACGATAACTGAGAGAGAGAGAGAGAGATAGAGAGAGAGAGGACTAGCTAGTTGGGAGAACATCGTCTATTGATCAAGGCTAACTCTATTGTCTCAACATCAGAACTGGGCCCACCAGCAAGGTCAAAGAAAGGGATGATAAGAGGAATTGCCAGTCACTCGGGGAGTGGTTCTATAATGCCAAGACAAACATAATGGAATACATAGGCTGTTAAGGCTGTCACCACCTAGTGTCTACCATAGACATCCGTCCAATTGAGTGCACTCTAAGCTCACCATGAAGTATAGGCACCACACCTACACTAGTCTGCTCTAGAAAGAGCAAGCTACCCTATTAGTGCCTAGGTTACAATTCATCCAAACAGTTGACCAAGATCAAAGAGGTCGGCTGAGACAAATACTTAAGCAAGAACTACCAGAGCAAGAGCCACAACTACTATACTCTAAACACAATATATCACCACTAGAATAAAGTAGATGCTGAATATAAATGACTTAAAGGATAAGATAAAGATAATATATTGATAAGTTAAAGTATTACAAAAGGAAAAGTAAAAGATATAATAGCTTATACCAGAGCTTCCGAAGACGACTCCGAAACCTCTACGCAGAGCTCGAATCGACTCTAACTCCCAACTAAACTATCCTAACTCTACTAAAGAGAGTGAACTAGAGAGCCCGTTGGCTTGGCGTGTCTTTAAACGGCGGAAGAACATCTCCTTTTATAGGTAAAGCTTGGAGGGGAGGTGGAGCAATGGCCAAGGCACCAGAGATTGCTTTGGTCGAAATCCTTGCTTCGACCGAACTGGTTAGTACGACCGAAGTCGTGGATCTCCACCGCCTCTTTGGCCGACGCTCTGGATTGCTTCTAGATGGTGGTTGTAGGTCAGTTGCATGTCTGCACGTGTGGATTTGGTTCGGCTGAACTGGGGCGTTCGACCAAACTGGGCCCAGGCCTTGGTCGCCCTCCAATCCACCGCCATTGTTTCAGGGGTGTCCATGATTGGCTCCACCTGGTTGTTGGGGACAGTCTTAAGGGGTCCCCTAACCTAAGGGATAATCACCCCAGAAAAACACAAAAAAATCAGAAACCAAATCCCCGTGAGCCAAAGAAGACCAAAGCACGCACAAGGCCCACGGCCCATTACGGCCCAACGGTCGCTCGGGCCCCTCCACCAAAGGTCCCGACGCACGGACCTCATCTTCGCCTCGCTCGAGGGTCTCGGCTCCCTCGACCAAAACACAGTACAAACTCCGCTTCGCTCGGGGGTACCGACCTCCCTCGAGCGCACACCAAACTCCGCCTCGCTTGAGGCCACCCTTTCGAACAACGGCGCGCACGCGCCATCCGCTTCGCCTGACAAGGGCATTTAATGCCCGGCGCTGCCGCGGGGCGCCAAAGTCAAAAGACAAATCACCGCCCATGCCGACTAACACGACCTAAGGCAATATGCGGCCAACCCCAGTCACTGTGCGGCTGACGCCGGTCACTGTGCAAGCGCTGCAGCGCCCTGTAAGGACAGGCAAGCGTCATCCCAATGCACAGCTCTGCCCATCCCCATCCATCCCTCATGACGGAGCCCTCGAACAGGCATGGGGATACCCTTAATTGGGCGTACGAATGAGGACGGGGCGTGAGCACCGGTCAGTGCAGCTGCACGAACAACATAGGCCAGGTTCCATCCGCCAACTTCGGTCACCGCTCTACCATCCCAGCACTGTGCGTGACTGCGAGACCCTGCACCACCAACTCCTGTCACCATGCCGACCTGCGAGGCCCTGTTCGGACCTGCGCTGACGACTCTGGCGCTCCTGTACTGCCAACCCCCGTACTGATCCCATGACGGAGCCCTCGATGAGGCATGGGAGAACCCTTGAACGGGTGTACAGGCGATGACCGGGCTCGGACGCCGAACAACATAACCCCTCGAAGACACTCAGGGACGAGCACAGGGACATGTACTTTCTACAGGGGCCATCACACCGCCGTGCACAAAAGCTGGCAGAGGTTCAGCGATTTGCGCCGGGTGAAAGAATCCGCAGTACGATTGCCACGCCCAACGCCACACTCTCTAGTGCCCGATGACAGTAGATTTAACTGTGCGATACATGTATTCCTGCCCCTCCTTGGACTATAAAAGGAGGAGGTAGACACCCGGCCAAGGCCGGGCACACAGATAGACGATAAGCGACACACTCACACGATCATCAATCATCCACCAGAGCTCACAATACATCCATCTGATACGCTCGGGACTTGGAGGCTTCTCCTCCTCTCCCACCTCGCTTGTAAACCCCTACTACAGGCACCCCGGTGTGAAGTAATACAGTGGGAGCACCTCCCTTGCTGGACGTACGGCCCTGTGGCCGGAACCAGGATAAACCTTGTGCCATTGTGTTATCCTTTGCATCAACCATCGAGAGAGTGGGCACAGCGCATTCGTTCTAGCTAGTGTCGGGCAGCCGATCCGGACACCGACACCGGCTGGGTTCGGTTGGTTTATATTTGTTTGCCCCCGATTGATGGCGTCAGCGATCCGTATGACTTCTTTCGGTCACCACTAGATCATGCTGGCATGAAATCAATGGTCTGGACCTTCAATAAGTGTGTTTCTCTGTACGAGACTGTGCCATTTATGAATGGGCTAAGGGGGTGGTTCGGTAGAACTTAAAATAATGTACTAAAAGAATAAAAATTTAAATAGCTAGATCAAATGATATGTATACATGAATGAAAAGTTTGTTCAAGTGATACAAAATATCAAGAATAAAACTTATATAGTAAAAATTTTATGAAAGTTAAAGGTTTTTCATACAATATCAAGAATAAAACAAAAATTAGCCCGGAAATAAACACAACATGCATGAAAATAATGGTAAAAAGAGAGAAAGGTAACTAAGCTAAACATATTTTAGATCTAACAAGCTTTAAACAAGGAAGAAATATAGCATACAAAAATGAGTTGAAAGCTACTGTGGAAAGGATGTTTTGTGGTTTTTGGGACCAAACATTATCCAACAGCCACCATGTTGTTGCTTTCCTCCCGCAGCAGTGCAGGACCATGTGCTGCTAGCTGGGTCAGCAGGCCACTTGGATTACGCGCACCTGGGACAGAGGGAGGTGGGCAGTGCACGTTTCCTGCTGCATATGGACGGCCTATAACATTTCTGGTGCCCAATGTTACATCCTGAAAGCGGCTCAAGGTCATGCGCGAGAAGTGCGAATTTGGTGTTGTAATAATAATAATAATAATAATAATAATAATAATAATAATAATAATAATAATAAGTTCTTATCACTGAAGAACTTGCAGTTACTGAAGAACTTGCAGTTACCGCAGCGATTCTGCGGGTTTCTATTGTACCACCGACGCGCGTACGTTTTCTCCGGTATCAGTTTCGTTCCCATGGGCTTTTATTTCTGTTTGTATTCTCCCATTGAACCATGCTTTGCCTTCATGCTGGCCCATTCTTCCTGTTATTGGGCTGGGCAGTTCGTCTGCGTCGTCGGTGCCTCCCTGGGATTTTCGTGATCTTCAGTTGGGCCACGCATCCGTCGGCAACTCCGCCGATGTTGCCGAGGCTTACGGCAGCGGCCGCCTCTCCTCGAGGTCGTCGTTACCCTTCATCTCCTTCATTGCAAGGTACGCGTTCTTCTTCCTCTCTTCATCTTTATTCATTGCAAGGTACGTGTTCATCTTTATTCTTCGTGCAGCTCCATTCGATTTGTTCTCTCCCTGTACTATGCTCCTCGTATGGGTTGCCCCATCGCCACTGCTCATTTCTTTTTCATATATTTTGCTTGCTGCATGCCGTCATGTGTGCACAGATTCGAGGATCCTGTCGATTTAGATGTGTTTCATTGTTTCCCTGCTTTTGTATGTGGTTTTTAGTCTTCAAATCATTTCCCATTTCTTATTATCCTTTGCTTATCCTGACTTCCTACTTCATCAGCAGGGGCGAAGCCAGAAATTAAGCATAGGAGAGGCAATGAACAAAGAAAAGTAGAACCGATAGCTATATGAGCTTGTTTTTAGTAACATAAATAATAGTAGCATGTTTCACAAGTCTCAACTAAGAGAAATTTACATATCTATTATTTTAAACTAGCAAGAACGCACGTGCACACATGTTTATTGATGATATGTAGGTACTAAAACAGTGTCACTTGAGTAGACCATGGTAAACAGACCAGCTATGCGAAGCGCTTTTAAAAATACTTTATATTCGGTGTCTCATGTATAGATAGTTTTAGGTATTCTCAAATCTCAAATCTAGAGGCACATCATTTTCGAGATAGTTGGCACTTATTTATATGGAGAAAAACTCTACAATTTATTATCTATTGCTAGCAATACGGGATAATTGTGTATAGACGTGGGTATAAATGTGGGTATATTTAGGTGGACCCTTTTTTGGGTGAAAAAAGTCGGTTTGGGGGGAAAATCCTTCTCTAACGTCGAAAAATATCCCTGCCCCACTCTTCTATCAAACTTTTGGCATGGCAAGTGGGTCATCTGTGAGGTGGGGGGTGGGCCAAATACTGGTAACAATTGTTTTCAAATCTAATTCTCTTTATAGTATAAATTTAGCTCTACGGCTACCAACAAGATCGTAGGTTGTAATAATGTCATCGGTACTAATTGATACAACCAATTCCTTCTCGATATAAATTACCAAATAATTTCGCACAAATCCATCTCCTATTGTACATGGAAGGCGTGTCTTCACAAGTTTCATAGCCGAGAAGCATCTCTCGGTGATTGCAGTTGATACCAGAAGAGTTAAGACTAATCTTGACAACGTGTCCACCAGGATAAGATGAACATTTACTTGTTTTAAATAGTCCACTTGTTAGAATGAAAATATTATTGATTTGATTATTTTAAATAGTTGCTTTAAATAGTTGAACATGTAGGGCCTGTTTGGAATGGGGTTGTTAAACTTTAGCACTTGCTAAACTTTAACACCTTAATTTTATGTGTTAAAGTTTAACATATAGAGATGTTTGGATACAAGTGTTGAAGTTTATCATATAGATGTAGAAAATACCCATTTACCCTTATTAATGACGGTGGAGGGACAAAATTAAATGTGGTGGGGAGGGGTAAGGGATGTAAAAAGTCCATCTAGACGACTTTTAACAAAAAAACACCCCTTGGAGGTGTTAAAGATTTTGTGGTGTTAAACTTTAGCAACTCACTTTTAAAAAGATTTAAAACACCCGTTTGGATCCAATATGATAATTTTTAGCAAAAAGTAGGGTGACAAATTTTAACACCCCAAACCAAACAGGTCCTAAAATGAAAATCAGAATTTTAGACGATGATCATTGATTTGATCAGATAAGATTATAAGCGGTTCTGTATTACCTTATTTACGTATTGCAGCATGCCAGCGGCCAGTGGCCAACGACGACAGCGTCCGCCATGCGACGGTCGGCGAGCAATCGGCAACCGCCAACCGGCAAGGTCCGGCGTGGCGGCGTCGTGTCTCCTGCCTGCGAGGCCGCGATGGAAGGCGCAAAAACCGAACTAACAGATACCGATACGACTTACAAGCAGCCAAGCAGTCATCGTCGATTCACATTCATTTTTTTTAGCCACCGCAAAGGCCTAGCGGGCTGTTTGGGCTTAATTAATTACACAATATACATGGAGATTAGCAAACCACCGGAGAAAAGTCAGGCAGCGATAAAGTGACGAAAGATAAAAGTACTATTATATATATAAAGATGTGAAAGTATGTGTGTAGTCTTAGGTTGTTTTTCATGATATCAATTCTTCAAGTTGTTTCATTCAATGTTTGTCATTTACTGTTATCCAATTATACTTCTCAACACTATATGTGCTATAATAATGTATCATCTTTTTGGAAGAAAGTGTGCTTTATATCATTGTCTTTTGAAAAGTCAATGATGTTTCCATGGGCCTCGTTGCAATAAGTGATTAGCTCATGACCAAGCATCACAATATTTGATTTTTGTAATTTTGTTGGGCTATTAGACCTCGTTACATTTCCATGATGGTAGTGTTTGGAGAAAAGTCCGGGCCGGAGTGATAAAGAGATGAAAGACAAAAGTATTATATACTCCCTCCATATTGGTATTAGATGACGTTTTGGACAAGATTTTAGCCAAACATTGAGAATATAAATTATGAATAACTTTTAAGTCGTTGAGTTTGGAAATGTGATAACCATATGGATAGATTTGTCTTAAAAAATATTTTTATAAAAGCATACATATATTATTTTTTAATAAATATTTGTAAAAATAAGAAGTCAAAGTTACGTTTTGGAGACCGTTCATCTTAAACGTCATCTAATACCAATATGGAGGGAATATATACAGATGTGGAAGTATGTGTGGTCTTTGGTTGTTTTTCATGGTATTGATTCTTCAAGTTGTTTCATTCTATATTTTTCATTTACTCTTATCCAATCATACTTCTCAGCACTATATGTGCCACCACAATATATCATCTTTTCTATAAAGAAAGTGTGCTTTTATATCATTGTCTTTTGAAAAATCAATGATGTTTCCATGGGCCTAGTTGCAATCAGTGATTAGCTCATGACTAAGCATCACAATATTCGATTTTTGTAATTTTGTTGGGCTATTAGACCTCGTTACATTTCAACGATGGTAGTGTTTGGAGAAAAGTCAGTGAGTGATAAAGTGATGAAAGACAAAAGTACTATATATATAAAGATGTGGAAGTATGTGTGTAGTCTTAGGTTATTTTTCATTGTATCGATTCTTCAAGTTGTTTCATTCTATGTTTGTCATTTATTGTTATCCAATCATACTTTCAACACTATATGTGCTATAATAATGTATCATCTTTTTGGAAGAAAGTGTGCTTTATATCAGTGTCTTTTGAAAAGTCAATGATGTTTCCATGGGCCTCGTTGCAATAAGTGATTAGCTCATGACCAAGCATCACAATATTTGATTTTTGTAATTTTGTTGGGCTATTAGACCTCGTTACATTTCCATGATGGTAGTGTTTGGAGAAAAGTCCGGGCCGGAGTGATAAAGAGATGAAAGACAAAAGTACTATATACTCCCTCCATATTGGTATTAGATGACGTTTTGGACAAGATTTTAGCCAAACATTGAGAATATAAATTATGAATAACTTTTAAGTCGTTGAGTTTGGAAATGTGATAACCATATGGATAGATTTGTCTTAAAAAATATTTTTATAAAAGCATACATATATTATTTTTTAATAAATATTTGTAAAAATAAGAAGTCAAAGTTACGTTTTGGAGACCGTTCATCTTAAACGTCATCTAATACCAATATGGAGGGAATATATACAGATGTGGAAGTATGTGTGGTCTTTGGTTGTTTTTCATGGTATTGATTCTTCAAGTTGTTTCATTCTATATTTTTCATTTACTCTTATCCAATCATACTTCTCAGCACTATATGTGCCACCACAATATATCATCTTTTCTATAAAGAAAGTGTGCTTTTATATCATTGTCTTTTGAAAAATCAATGATGTTTCCATGGGCCTAGTTGCAATCAGTGATTAGCTCATGACTAAGCATCACAATATTCGATTTTTGTAATTTTGTTGGGCTATTAGACCTCGTTACATTTCAACGATGGTAGTGTTTGGAGAAAAGTCAGTGAGTGATAAAGTGATGAAAGACAAAAGTACTATATATATAAAGATGTGGAAGTATGTGTGTAGTCTTAGGTTATTTTTCATTGTATCGATTCTTCAAGTTGTTTCATTCTATGTTTGTCATTTATTGTTATCCAATCATACTTTCAACACTATATGTGCTATAATAATGTATCATCTTTTTGGAAGAAAGTGTGCTTTATATCATTGTCTTTTCAAAAGTCAATGATGTTTCCATGGGCCTCGTTGCAATAAGTGATTAGCTCATGACCAAGCATCACAATATTTGATTTTTGTAATTTTGTTGGGCTATTAGACCTCGTTACATTTCCATGATGGTAGTGTTTGGAGAAAAGTCCGGGCCGGAGTGATAAAGAGATGAAAGACAAAAGTACTATATACTCCCTCCATATTGGTATTAGATGACGTTTTGGACAAGATTTTAGCCAAACATTGAGAATATAAATTATGAATAACTTTTAAGTCATTGAGTTTGGAAATGTGAAAACCATATGGATAGATTTGTCTTAAAAAATATTTTTATAAAAGTATACATATATTATTTTTAATAAATATTTGTAAAAATAAGAAGTCAAAGTTACGTTTTGGAGACCGTGTCATCTTAAACGTCATCTAATACCAATATGGAGGGAATATATACAGATGTGGAAGTATGTGTGGTCTTTGGTTGTTTTTCATGGTATTGATTCTTCAAGTTGTTTCATTCTATATTTTTCATTTACTCTTATCCAATCATACTTCTCAGCACTATATGTGCCACCACAATATATCATCTTTTCTATAAAGAAAGTGTGCTTTTATATCATTGTCTTTTGAAAAATCAATGATGTTTCCATGGGCCTAGTTGCAATCAGTGATTAGCTCATGACTAAGCATCACAATATTCGATTTTTTTAATTTTGTTGGGCTATTATACCTCGTTACATTTCAACGATGGTAGTGTTTGGAGAAAAGTCAGGGAGTGATAAAGTGATGAAAGACAAAAGTACTATATATATAAAGATGTGGAAGTATGTGTGTAGTCTTAGGTTGTTTTTCATTGTATCGATTCTTCAAGTTGTTTCATTCTATGTTTGTCATTTATTGTTATCCAATCATACTTTCAACACTATATGTGCTATAATAATGTATCATCTTTTTGGAAGAAAGTGTGCTTTATATCATTGTCTTTTGAAAAATCAATGATGTTTCCATGGGCCTAGTTGCAATCAGTGATTAGCTCATGACTAAGCATCACAATATTCGATTTTTGTAATTTTGTTGGGCTATTAGACCTCGTTACATTTCAACGATGGTAGTGTTTGGAGAAAAGTCAGGGAGTGATAAAGTGATGAAAGACAAAAGTACTATATATATAAAGATGTGGAAGTATGTGTGTAGTCTTAGGTTGTTTTTCATTGTATCGATTCTTCAAGTTGTTTCATTCTATGTTTGTCATTTATTGTTATCCAATCATACTTTCAACACTATATGTGCTATAATAATGTATCATCTTTTTGGAAGAAAGTGTGCTTTATATCATTGTCTTTTGAAAAATCAATGATGTTTCCATGGGCCTCGTTGCAATAAGTGATTAGCTCATGACCAAGCATCACAATATTTGATTTTTGTAATTTTGTTGGGCTATTAGACCTCATTACATTTCCATGATGGTAGTGTTTGGAGAAAAGTCCGGGCCGGAGTGATAAAGAGATGAAAGACAAAAGTACTATATACTCCCTCCATATTGGTATTAGATGACGTTTTGGAAAAGATTTTAGCCAAACATTGAGAATATAAATTATGAATAACTTTTAAGTCATTGAGTTTGGAAATGTGAAAACCATATGGATAGATTTGTCTTAAAAAATATTTTTATAAAAGTATACATATATTATTTTTTAATAAATATTTGTAAAAATAAGAAGTCAAAGTTACGTTTTGGAGACCGTGTCATCTTAAACGTCATCTAATACCAATATGGAGGGAATATATACAGATGTGGAAGTATGTGTGGTCTTTGGTTGTTTTTCATGGTATTGATTCTTCAAGTTGTTTCATTCTATATTTTTCATTTACTCTTATCCAATCATACTTCTCAGCACTATATGTGCCACCACAATATATCATCTTTTCTATAAAGAAAGTGTGCTTTTATATCATTGTCTTTTGAAAAATCAATGATGTTTCCATGGGCCTAGTTGCAATCAGTGATTAGCTCATGACTAAGCATCACAATATTCGATTTTTTTAATTTTGTTGGGCTATTATACCTCGTTACATTTCAACGATGGTAGTGTTTGGAGAAAAGTCAGGGAGTGATAAAGTGATGAAAGACAAAAGTACTATATATATAAAGATGTGGAAGTATGTGTGTAGTCTTAGGTTGTTTTTCATTGTATCGATTCTTCAAGTTGTTTCATTCTATGTTTGTCATTTATTGTTATCCAATCATACTTTCAACACTATATGTGCTATAATAATGTATCATCTTTTTGGAAGAAAGTGTGCTTTATATCATTGTCTTTTGAAAAATCAATGATGTTTCCATGGGCCTCGTTGCAATAAGTGATTAGCTCATGACCAAGCATCACAATATTTGATTTTTGTAATTTTGTTGGGCTATTAGACCTCATTACATTTCCATGATGGTAGTGTTTGGAGAAAAGTCCGGGCCGGAGTGATAAAGAGATGAAAGACAAAAGTACTATATACTCCCTCCATATTGGTATTAGATGACGTTTTGGACAAGATTTTAGTCAAACATTGAGAATATAAATCATGAATAACTTTTAAGTCGTTGAGTTTGGAAATGTGAAACCATATGAATAGATTTGTCTTAAAAATATTTTTATTAAAGTATACATATATTATTTTTTAATAAATATTTGTAAAAATAAGAAGTCAATGTTACGTTTTGGAGACCGTGTCGTCTTAAACGTCATCTAATACCAATATGGAGGGAGTATATACAAATGTTGAAGTATGTGTGTAGTCTTTGGTTGTTTTTCATGGTATTGATTCTTCAAGTTGTTTCATTCTATATTTTTCATTTACTCTTATCCAATCATACTTCTCAGCACCATATGTGCCACCACAATATATCATCTTTTCTATAAAGAAAGTGTGCTTTTATATCATTGTCTTTCGAAAAATCAATGATGTTTCCATGGGCCTAGTTGCAATCAGTGATTAGCTCATGACTAAGCATCACAATATTCGATTTTTGTAATTTTGTTGGGCTATTAGACCTCGTTACATTTCAACGATGGTAGTGTTTGGAGAAAAGTCAGGGAGTGATAAAGTGATGAAAGACAAAAGTACTATATATATAAAGATGTGGAAGTCTGTGTGTAGTCTTAGGTTGTTTTTCATGGTATCGATTCTTCAAGTTGTTTCATTCTATGTTTGTCATTTACTGTTATCCAATCATACTTCTCAACACTATATGTGCTATAATAATGTATCATCTTTTTGGAAGAAAGTGTGTTTTATATCATTGTCTTTTGAAAAATCAATGATGTTTCCATGGGCCTCGTTGCAATAAGTGATTAGCTCATGACCAAGCATCACAATATTCAATTTTTGTAATTTTGTTGGGCTATTAGACCTCGTTACATTTCCATGATGGTAGTGTTTGGAGAAAAGTCTGGGCCGGAGTGATAAAGAGATGAAAGACAAAAGTACTATATATATATAGATGTGGAAGTATGTGTGTAGTCTTTGGTGCACCTCAGTAAACCCTTCAACACTATATGTGTGTTACATTAGTAATTTCTTATGGCTAAAGAATTCCCTGGCCGCAGGAGGCCTTCAGTTACTGTTCATCAATTGCGTGATGGTAGAAATGTGTCAAAGCTTACCGCTTGCATGCTGCCAACGCGGAACACGATATGCCGTAACCCTCCGCGTGGCAGGTAATCAAGACACGCCAAGGCACAAAGAGGCGGTGCCCGGCTGGTTTGGCCGAAAAGGTCGGATCTCCTGACTGGCACGTGGCACCACCTTTGTGCCTACGGCCTGGATTTGTCCCCTAGGTCAGTGCTTGAGGCGGTTCTGCATGTCTTCATGCTTCGGCTGAAGTGGGCCCACGGCCCTGCTGCCCTATGTTGCATCATCATTGCTCTTGGACGGCCTCGATATCCTCCACTTGGTCGGGGTTGTGTTTGTTTGCATGGATTTGCCCCCGGATTGATGATGTCAGTGATCCATGTGACTTGCCTCATCATCATGTGGTCATTGCTGACATGGACTTCATGCTTGCGACCTTCTGGCTGTGCTTCATGTGTATGGGCTAATGTGGTAACCCCTTTAGCACATATTTAGCAATAATGTACCTGCACATTATGTATTCACCAAAACTCATGAAACTTTATTAGAATATAAACCTAAGTGCATGGAATGATACATATAACCTCTTTTATTTCCGAGAATTGGTGGTCGAAATCGTGCCGTTGGTCGAAATCGTGCCGTAACGACCGCCAACAAGCTCCCCCAAGCTTAAACCTTTGCTCATCCTCGAGCAAAGATAAAGACTTAGGCTCTGTGGATTTGGAGTTGCTATAATGTTAGTGTCTTGCAGGTAAACTTCATGCACAACTAGCACTCTATAATACTTGAATTATTGGCAAAGTGATAACTTACCTTCTTACCTATGGGGCATATAGTAATCTCTTTATCTTGGGCGGTTAAAAGGTTGAACAGCTTGACTCAGTTTCATTCCACTCCTACTCCTTTCAGGATCCCATCTCAGAGTTTTTCAAACTTTTTTTTTGAAATTAAAACAGAGTTCCTCAATTTGCACACTCGATCACTCAAATGGTATTTGTATCCTCACCAAAGGCTTTGCCTTCTATTCACCCTACATTCTAATAAGGCTTTTTGTGTGGCTCAGGTACGGAAATGGACGAAGGCATACTTACATATTATATTTTGCTAAGTCAAAGACCGGATCCTTGGAGGATAAAATTATACCTTTAGATTGAGAAGTGCAAGTGTGTGGATATTTGGGGTGGAAGGTGGAACATAGTAGAAATTCCTTGGGAAGATTCTTCCTCTCCTTGAATATTTTTTCGAGAACATGGGTTATCTTTCTTTTTCTTTTCTCTTTTTTTGCCATGCTTTGCGCATGCTTTTCTTTTTCTCATGTTTTTTTTCTTTTTGCCATGCTTTTTAACATGTTTTTCTTTTTTGCATAACCCATGTCTCTTTTCAAGGATATCGATGGAGAGGGAATCATAAAATATGGAGCATTTATTTTTGTGGATGGATGATGTAAATACTTTTGCTAACTCCTAGTGTGAGAATTGCAAGTGAGAGTGGTGTGCACGTGAATCTCGATCTTGAAAGCATGAAGTGTTCCTCACAAAGGTCACAACAATTTGACAAAGCTCACTAAGATAACAAGTAGCATATGTATGAAGGGTTTTCAACTAAGCTTATCATATGGCTTTGGTAGGAATTTCAACCAATGAGGGACTTCATTATATTTTTGAAATTAAATTCATCCCAGATTGTCACCGTACTAAGAGAAAGAACAAGAACTCAACTAAGGTCTCACTATATCATTCCTCACAACAACTTAGACTTGGAATAAAGCATGTGCTCCCACAAGGTTTTTAGGTTTATTTTTCACTCATGACAAAATAACTCAAACACTAATAGAGTAACAAGTTGTGAACAAGGTACTTGTAAGATACAAGACAGAACAACTATTTATCATTTCCAAGGTGAGAGGCATATGATTCATTCCATGCATAGTTGGGAGTTATTTATTTGAGAACAAATATTTTTGGTATTTTCATTATTAAAACTAAAATGAAAGAAAAACTAGATCAAAATCTAGCTTGCAATGATACGGTTGGGACTTACCTCGTGGGGATCCTCTCCCCCAAGCTTGGCTTGGAACATCAGTGTCAGTGATCCTTGTTTCGGCCTTCATCGGTGCCGAAACATGTGATGAGGTAAGGGAGTTGTCCCTAGCCTCACCACTGCTCGTGTACCGAATGTGCTTGATCGTCCTTAGGAATAGAGACCACGAGATGATGCCTGCAAAATGTTAGAACGACAATACTCGAAGGACTATGGGATCAAAGTTAGCATAAGATGAGCGATTAGTCGTTCGGGGTTAGTCGTTATTACAGGGATTTAACCTCCACAAAATGTTAGTTGTTCTTGTGGGGTATTTGGGACCTCCACAAACTGTTTTCAAGAAGCAGCATAATGATTAAGACAAAGGAAATATTTTTGTTGTTTTTATGTTTTTAATCATGCAAGTGAATCAAACATTGCATAGAAGTGAGAGAGAAATGTATTCATGGAATGTACAAGTGCAAACTTGACTGGAGCAAGCTTCCTCCATGTATCCAGAGTGTCATCCATAGGCAAGTGAGAGGAGGAGGAACTCGGCTGACACCATGGTTCAAACGTACCACCCCTGTGATGTTCAGCTTTTTGGCCTCCCCTTGTGAGCCATGGAGCTTTGTCCAGCACTAAGGCATGGGAACATTGGTGGATTTTGTGGATAGGATGATATGACTAAAGGATCAAAGGGATCACACCATTCCCATGCTGCCTTGATTGTGATAGAATAAAGTGTGCAACCATGTGGAGTGGTGGAGACCATGCTTTTGTGTTGGTTGGGCAAATTTTTGTGGTAGAAGGTGAAGGGTAGGATCGATCAAGGGTGATACCCCCAGCCAAACTGAACAAGTATGGGGTTTGCACGAAAATTTGCTCTGGACGGATGAGTGTGAATGCTTTGAGTGCTAGGTGAAGGGATGTTGCAAATGGAGTATTTGGCATAGGATGAATGCATTTGAAAGTGAAAGATATACCTGGCTGACTGTACTCCTTTGGTCTTTCCCTGCAGGTCAGTGCACATTCGGGCACAAGGATAGGTTCAGCCGAACTAGAGAGTTCGGCTGAACCACCCACTGCCCGAAAAGTATTCTTTTTGCTCTCTTAATTCTAATGCAAGGGTGATTCGAGTTTGGAAAGGGAAACATGCAAATGCAGTGATGGAATTGAAATTTTGGAAGGGGAAATATGTGATACATATTGGTTTACCTCATGGCAAGAGCTCATGTTTTAAGTGCGTGAGCGGGACTTCTTCTTCCTTCGATTGTTCTTATCACCGTCCAATCTGGAGAGGATGTTTTGGACGATGTGACTTCTTCTTCCGCCACTCATTTTTTGATATTTCTTGGTGTCGGCGGCGGTAAATTTTTCTGCTCTTTTTCCAGTGTTTCCTTATGGCAAGGTTGACCATCTTGGCTTCGGTGGAGTTACTTTGACCTGTCTAGGTTATTTGTAATTTACTGATAAATGCGCGTACCTGGGATGATTGCTCCACCCTGGGCTTCAAATGTGTCCACAGCCGTGGCTCATCTCCGATGTAAAGTACTAGCTAACAAGGCGGGGGTAAAGGATATGATAGGAGTGATATGCATTTGCACACAAGGAGAAATCCAGGATAAATGATATAGATAGAAGAACGGACTAGCTAGTGGGAGAACAACGAGACATGAAAGGATTCCTATATACTTCCAATGACTTCGAGTCATCTCCAGCAAAGACTACAACTAGCATGAAGAAAGGCATCTATGGTTCTCTTCCTATTTCTATTATCCGAGCATCGGGACACAAAACCAGCCGCACACAGAAAGGGATGAGAAGGTGTGATGCCAATACCTGCTATAAGGATCCTACGGTTCTAAGCTGGACGTGGTGGACTACGTAGGCTGTAAAGGGCTGTCACTACCTAACGGCTACCACACAACCATAGACTTGGATGCAAACCAAGGTTACTATCTAGTCTAGGCATCATGCCTAAACTAGCTAATAACTACTTACTCTACTAGAAAGAGCGAGCAACCCTGTCAATACCCCAGTGACAATTCACCTCAAGTATTGAGCATAATCGAAGTACCAACTGAGATAAAGAACTAGGAGAGAAGTCCTAGAATCAGACTACAACAGTTATAACCAAGGCTAGACATTCTACACTTAATCGCGATATAAATGCAGAACAAATAACTCAAGTTATTGTGGAAGATAATATATTGAATACTCAGAGTCTTACATAAAGAAAAGGAAAATATACAAGAGGTTTACCAGAACTCCAGAAGACGACTCCGGAACCCTGAGCGAAGCTCGACCTTGACTCTAACTCCCAACTAGGCTAGCCTAACTCTACATCTTGAAAGAGGAGAATGGAGACCTTCTCCCAAGTGGTGTGTGTTGAACCAGGGGCTGAGCACCTTCATTTATAGTGGCCAAGAGGCGGAGGAGGAAGAGAACCAGCCAAGGAACGGAGAGGCGGTGCCCGGCTTGTTCGGCGAAAAAGGTCGGTTCGGCCGAACTGGCACGTGGCACCGCCTTCATGCCTACGACCTGGATTTGCCCCCTAGGTCGGTGCTTGAGGTGGTTCTGCATGTCTTCATGCTTCGGCTGAACTAGGCCCTTCGACCCAAGTGGGCCCATGGCCTCGTTGGCCTCCGTTGCATCGTCTTTGCTCCTGGACGGAGATGTCCTCCACTTGGCCGGGGTTGTTTTTGTTTGCATGGATTTTCCCCCGGATTGATGATGTCAGCGATCGATGTGACTTGCCTCGTCATCATGTGGTCATTGCTGACATGACTTCGTGCTTGCGACCTTCTGGCTGGGCTTCATGTGTATAGGCTAAGGGGGTAACCTGGCCGAACCAAGTGGTTCGGCCGAATTGGCCAACTCTGTCCCCTTTAGCACATATTTAGCAATAATGTACCTACACATTAGATATTCACAAAAACTCATGGAACTTTATTAGAATATAAACCAAAGTGCATGGAATGATACATATAACCTTTTTTATTTCCGAGAATTGGTGGCCGAAATCGTGTCGTAACGACCGCCGACAGAGATCTTTCCACGGGCATAAAAAACAACTCAATTGGAGTTAAGGTTCAGGAGTAATTGAACTTTTGTGCAAATCTAATGTCAGAAGTGGACTTTCTAATATTTAGAAAGGATGTAGTACATATTATAAGATTTCCAGATTGGTAAAGTGCATCTTCATATGAATTTTGGAGCTCCAGTTTTGTTTATTTTGGTGCAGGTGTTCTGCAATTTCTATCGGATTGTCAGATTAAGGTTCATCTAAAGATTAGGCTATGATGATGATTTTTTCTTTGGTTTGAGATAACTAGAAAGTTGAGAAATTTTGGCCATCAGAATTAAATGATACAAAAAAGAGAAGCAACAATGCTGCTGTTATGCCTGGTTTTGGGTGTGTTTATGTGAGGACGTTGGGTTCGAGCGTAGGAACACTTCAAATTAAGTTTGTATATGTTTGTGTGATTGTTTTGTTGATGACATATATTTTTGAAAAGGTGATGCACCTTGGGATCGTGCTTAGCTCATGTTTCTCATCACCAAAGAAGGCAAGTAAGCATGACGTTGTGGTCCACACGCTTCAACTTTGTTGTTTGAATTGCCTGCACTTAATTTCAGTACCTCACATGAGTCATATGATTTGAAATTGATTTTTGATATCGAAGGATTATGTGGTACACTTGTGGCTTTACTTTGGGAAAATTGGATTGGTACCACTGAAAGATTCAGATTTTGGAAAAATAGCATCAAAAGTTTGTAGCTTAGAAAATTACCAACGAAAGTTGGCTCCATTGTAGCTTTGTACCATCCTGTTAACTTAGACGTTAACTGGAGTTGAACACGAACCGAATACACGCACATCGGCAGCAGCAGAAGTGGAGCGATGAGTGGCTGGATGCCGGCGCGGCATGGCGGCGCTTTCCTCTCGGCACAACTGGACGCCGTCGCGGCATGGCGAGTTCGCTTTGCTCTCTGGCTGCATGCTTGCCGATGACTACTGGTGTCCACGAATGGGATGTTAAGAACTCGACACTAGCAAGCAACGGACCAATCGATCCACATTAAGTGAGCTCAATTGTGATGGCAGCTACCTCCATTTAGAGTAGCGTATGTGTATGATTGATTTGGAGTATCGTGGAGTGACGTGCAGGCACGCAGCTCTGATTGTATAAGAGACATGGAGAGATGATGTTGGGCTGCAGCTGCTGTGCTTGGAAGGAGAGGTGAGGGAGAAGAAAGGAGAAACACGCACGCATGCAGCAACCTGAAGCCAAGAGCAAAAAACTGTGGACCGGCTGTGTACCTCCCGCTGGCTCCTCGTCAAGCTCCCACGTTGTGCCCCCGCCGGACCCATGTGCCATGCCTTATCGGGAGACCTCCGTGTCGAGAGAAACAAAAGTTGTCGCCTCTGGGCAGAGCGGACATGACGAGGAGGTGGAGGGAGGGGTTGGGGAAGCCATGCGCAGGGAGGAAGAGAGGGAAGACGGGGTGGGCAGTGCCGGAGCCCGGAAGCTGCAGCGGTGTAGGAAGGAGAGGAGGGGATTGTGCCGAGAGGAAGAAGCACTTGACGGAGTTTGTAGGAATGGTAAAAATCGGAGTGAATTTTTATGGTAGTTTTCTAAACCTCAAACTTTCGATGCTATTGTCCTAAAGTGTGAATCTTTTAGTGGTACTCATCCAATTTCCCCCTTTACTTTTGAAGATTTGATCACTGAAGTATATGAAGTCTATTGCATTGCAATCTTGCATTTGCATTTGTATTCTCATGTTTGATATTCATATGAAGACACCGTAGCCGGATTGGTGCGGTAAGTACCGGTATAGCAACACACGTTGAGATATAACAATGTGGTTGTTTCCCTCATTTCCTTCCTTAGGATGTGTGGGTAGAAGTGAAGTCATGCATTGCAGTCAAGAGGCTCACAGTTGGAGTGGCAAAGACCACTGGCTGCGGGGCTCCCACCCATGGTTCAAATCCTGGGTGCGGCACCATTTCATTAAAATTTGTGCTGTGGGGTACTCCCCTACAGTTTTCTTTCAAAAAAAAGTCATGCATTGCATTGCACCATTGCATCATCAGTTATGAAGCAATGATATGAAGTATCTATCATTTATTTTACTATTTGAAGTTATATATTATTACAATATGGTGATTTTTCCATGTCTCTATTCTTAAATTGATGCTTAATCAATTATAATTTAAATAACTCAGTTGAAACAGTTTGCTTGGTGAGGTTTTTCATAAACCTCATATGCTTTTTCCCCCTCTACAGGTTCTTGAGTTTGGATGGTTCATCATTGGATGGGATTAGCTGCACGTGTGCACACATTTATTTCTATAAATATTTTTGACATATTTTTTTGTAATAAAATTGCTTGGATGGTTTAGGTTGCTTCTGTATACTCTATTGTGTTTTCTCTCTTGCATTGTTTCTAGCAGTTGAAACATAGTGTGGTAATGCTTCAGAATGTTTTTTCTATTCTAGGGTGTTACAGTGTGATGTGAACTAGGGTTCCTGATCTTCCGAAAGGTTCTGATAACTATCGATTTGGCGGAGTCGCGACACAATTCGATCCGGCTTCCAAACAACACGTTCCGAACCCCGCAATCGCAGCACCACGTATCCTCAGGTTATCAACCCGTGTTGCATGGTTGATCTAGCCAAGAAGGCTAATCCTTGCCTTCGAATCGAAGAACACAAGCAAGAACAAGAAAGAATGCAACACAATTGCAGATGGATGATTAAACTCATGAAGTTGGGGTTTCATAAACCGACGAACATCGACACTATTCTCGACAGAATTAATCTAAGCAAAACCCAAACCCTAATGGTTGGCGGCAGCAAGCTAATAAAGGCTCAAGGGTCGTGGAAAGACCCCTGGTCGTGCCTGTAATGGGCTTACACATGATACACGGCCCAAAGGCCAAAATACGGTGACACAGCACCGAGACAAATTCTGGATGTCAACTTGTTTCATTGATTTCCGATGCCTCTGAAAGAATTTTGACATGAGACCGGTACCATTGAAAAGTTTATATTCTTAGATTTCCAAGCATATAAAGAACATACAAATCCAAACCCGTATGCGACCTGAGTGTCTGATTTAGCACTAACTACTCTTGGACTCTGAGGTGGACTCGAAGTAGACTTGATTTGGGCCTCCATCTTGACTGGCACGCCCTTGCTGGTCCTCTCCACCTTGTAGCTCTTTTCCAACTATCTTCTGGGCCTCTCCATGGTTCCTAATTACAATATAATCATTAGGTAGCAATCTATTCTCAAAATCACGTAAAGAGATACTTAGGAACGAGCTCACCTCTAAATTCAATTGTCGCGCGCAAGCTCTAGTGATTAGACCTTGAATGATCACTGGAGGATTGCTGTGTGTATCCACAGGAGTAATGTTCTCATCATAGTGGGTTCGTATTGCTGTGTAGTCATATAGTTTGAGATTAGTTTATGTCTTAGTAACTTAGTAAAAGAGAACAACATTGATTACTAAAATAAAAAATAATAAATGAAAAAGAAGTGATGGAAAAAATGCAAGGGCTTCTTGATACCGGTCCGTAGTGTAATACCTCGGCCCATGATGTTCTGGTTTCGGCCGGTTCTTGACCCATGTGTCCTATTCTGGTGGAATTACTCCCACCTAGGTAGTCTAATTAGGTTTGAGCCAGCTTATAATCCTTATCATTCCAAACGTAGCACCTCCGGGTTACAGATGGTATTCAGAGCTAGTACCCTCGCTGCACGTGTGCATGCATGTTGGACTGTGGAGGGGGCATGGCATGGCCGTTGCACCGAGAGGAGATCCTGTATATTTGTCTACCGTGAAAGCGGTAAGCTGCCGAGGGCGTCAGCCCTGAAGGAGGGGAGAATGTAATACCCCTGCCATAGTGTTCTGGTTTCGGCCCGTTCTTGGCCCATGTGTCCTATTCTCCTCGAATTAGTCCTACCTTGGTAGTCTAAATAGGTTTGGGCCAGCTTATAATCCTTGTCGTTCCAAACGTAAGTTAAAAATATGGATTTCAAAATTTTTCGTGCTTGATGTGCTTTGCTCATAATCATAAGGCTATCTTCTTGTGCTCTTCCTAAATTTCTATTAATTAACTTAATTAAATTGCTTCGTGTGCTAAGGACAATTTAATGTTAGTGTGATCTGGCTCTTAGTTGGTTTCTTGGTTCTTTGTGTGTGGTTTAATTTGAATTCTAAATTTAAATTAAATCTAAAGTTAACAACTAATTCTCTGGTGCTGACTTGGGCTCTAACCACTAACTGTCCTATCTAACTTCGCTCAGCCTGCTAACTTAGCCGAGTGCTGACCTGCTAACTAACCAACTAACTTGACCCGCTAACTTTTCAGCCAGCTCATTCCCTAAGTTCTCTGGAAATTGATTAAATGGATTACGACATAATTTTCTAACTCTTCGAATTAATTCTATGCTAATTAATTTGATTAAAAAATGGTCTAATTTATTTGTATTAAATTTCTATTGCTTCATTTGAATTATGAGTATATTTTCTGTCTTCTTGAATTAATTATCTTTTAATTAATTCGTTACTCAAAAATTAGCCTAATTCATTTGTACCAAGTTTACGAAATAAATTGTAATAATATTTGGTTCCAAACTTGAGGCCCATCTAAAAGCCCAACGGCTAACCTAGCCCTAACCCTGACCACTTCCCGTAAATATCTACCTCTCACCCTCTCCCTCTCATTTTTCCACCGCCGCCGCCAGCTCTCTTCTCGCTCGGTTACTTTCTTTCTTCCACCACAAGAAGCAAATTCCCGCAGCCTGATCTCCTCTCTCGCTGACCTTGCGCACCGATTCGGGAGCAACGAGCAGCTTGTCTCCCGCTGCCCTCTCTTTGCCGAGCAAGCAAACCAGCAGCAAAGCCCCAAGACCTCCTCTCTGTTTCCCATCCACGCAAGAACAAGAACAGCAGCCATACTGCTTCTTCCCCTTGTCCAATCCGAACAAGCACCTCCTCTCCATCTCCCTGATCTCTCTGAACCAATCCCAAGCCAAACCAGCAGCAGTAGCACGCATCTCTTGTTATGTCCCAGAAGTGTAGAAGAGGTAGATTAGGGAAAAGCTAGCAAGGATCTGGAAAAGGGAAAGGAGAAACACGACGAACTCGCGAAGAACAGAGAAGAGTGTTCAGAATTGAGTTTTGATTTCCGTTGTTTGTTACCCTTACAGACGGGTTCTCGATGCTTATATCACACGCACCACCCAACAGACCAAGCCCATGCATTACGGGTGCGTTTGGATGTTGCCCCAGTCTGCCAGGCCAAAATTTGACCATGGCCAAAGTTGGGGCTAGGACAAAACTGGGCAGTTATGACGTGTTTGGTTTATTGTCAAAGAGCAAGGCCAAAATTTGGTCAGGCTGACCATGCGTGTTTGGTTGAATACCAAATGGATTGCCAAGTTTTGGTCACGCAAGATTGCAGCCATTTGGATTGATACCAAATTACATAGGGTTAACTTCCCAACTCTTTTGGTGAGGTTACCTCTATTCTTTCTCCAAGTCACCATACAAGCATCCATTTCAACATATACCAGAAAATAATAAATATATGCTAAATAAGTCAGCTGCTTACAGGCAGCATGCAGGACAACACAAAATATACACTTAGGTGGCATCCTACACCACGAGTCCATACAATTAGCATCTAACACAAAATATATACTCACTACTACCCCAGTTCACTTGCCATTAGCGTCGATCATAGTTACAAAAGCCAAGTCTACTACAACTTAGTGATATATATTCAGATGTCCACTATCACTTACAGCAATGTGTTGCTGCCAAAATTCCACCCGCAACCTGCATGATCAAAGAGAGCTGAAACCATCAACAACACCATATTTGGTGCTCAGAAAATCTATAACCCAAGCTTGGAAAGTTGTATCACTTGCAGTTTTAAGGTAACTGCGGAAGGTCTCTTGGTTTGGATTCGAGAGATAGGATGCAATCTCAATCTTGTCCCTTGCTGTGACGGTGAGATCTTCTATGCGCTTCCAAAGCAGAGCATTAGGGTCTGATGGCTCATCAATTTTGACATTATTCTGGACAAGTGCATTGGGATTACCACAAGCAAGAATGTCTACAAGCCGCACAATACTATCTGAAAACTTATCATTTAGGTTGTCACGACTTTTCTTTCCCTTGGATGGATTCCTTGGATGGATACGCTTTCGCTTCTTACCAGAACTAGTACCTTCAGTAGTTGGACTGTTTCGAGCAATGGTGTCAGAGTCATTCCCTCCATCTTCTTCTGTCATTTGATAGTTCTCCAATTCCTTCACACCCTCGCTTTCATCACTGTCACTTGGAACATTAACAGTGGACTGGTCAATAGCAAGAGAACCATCAGCTTGCGGTGAGTTCACGAACAATTCTTCTAAGAGACGATAGAACTTTATAGGCCTTGTAAGATAGTTGTATTTTGCCGTCTGCCATAAAGTTAAAAAATCAGAAACCAAGATGTCAAGCTATTTTCATTTCAATAAAATATGTATGAATGCATGTGTCAAATTGAAGTACTTACACCAAGCTTTTTAGGGTCTTTCTCTGATGGATCAATGTTGAATTTTAGTACTGTTGCATCGAAACCATTGCCACTCTTTGCTAGAGCAAGACGTATCCAGCCCCATTTCTCCTTGCATGACCTGAAGTTCCTATAGACTTGGTTTCTAGTAACTCCATTTCCAAACCTGCCATTCAGAGCATCTGCACATTGAAGGTGGTGATGTTGCTTCCAAGTAAATGTGGTGGGTTTTTCCTTTTGCTCCTCAATGTACCCCCAGTAGCCCTTTTCCTCTAAGGCGACTACACAGTTTGTAAAATAAAGCTCGACACATCCACAATTGACTAATGCATATCATATCTGAGGTGTCAATCAGCCTAATTAGTTCACTCCTCCTCCATACATCCCTAGTAATCAATGGCCCATACTTAACACCTCTGCCTCTACGTTTCCTACCATCTAGGTTCTGCCACAACATGACCAGCATAAGAACAATGACAACTAATGCCTTCTGCCTCCACATGCAGTAACTAAGGTACTGCTGTTGATTGTTGTCCATCTGGATAGGATACGTAAATGTCACACCCGGATTTTTACAAAAATCCGAATGTGGCCATATGTGTGCCCAGGAAGTCAAAGTATACATATAGCGAATAAATATGATAAACAGAGAACATATGCTTGAATAAATTCTTCATTAAATAAAGTTTTACATCAGAGTGCTTCGTAAATAAACTAACCAATAACAGCGGAAGACTAATAAACTCTCAAACTAATGGAGCCGCAATCCACAGGGACTTTGACTGGGGGATGACAACTCAGTAGTACGGCAAGTCTTCTGGAAACTCAGCAGCAGACTCATGCACAGCCCAATCTGTTTACCAATCCGGGATTTTGTTGAATACATGACAAGTGTAAGTAAACATTTACTTAGCAAGTATAGCACGGTTATATGAAGGCTCAAATTAAGGCTAGACACGGCTGAACTGTATTAGCATTTTTAGTTGGTTCATTTTATCATTAACCAAGTTACTACAAGTGAATAAACCTAGTTGCATCCCAATTAATAAAGTATAAGTGACATTAAGCATAAATAAACATCATCTTCTAATCAAAAAGGATCCAGGCCGCTCGTGACCCTGAGAAAGGCTATCATGATAGATTTTACACTCTACAGAGGTTTCGCCCTTTACCCACTAGTCGCGTACAAGTTCAAAAGAACTTTGCACCCAACCACGCACATCAACACTTCTGAGGTGTGACTGCATAGGGACGCTAGGAGGTTTTTCACAAGACACCCTAACAAGACAGTGGCCGCTAAGGTACAATAAGGTGGTGAGACTCTAGGCACCGAGATTGACTTACGCTTACGAAGTCACACCATAAGGGGGTCAATGACATCCAGAGCGCGAGCATCGCACCCAACGATGCGCAACGTGCGGAGTTCCCCATCGCAGGGACTCCCAACACGGGACTGGGTCTAACGAGACCTAGCCGACAGGGCTACCGTCCTCGGTGGAATCAAGAAACACCTCGCGCCTTACTTTCCATAACGCCGTTGGCCCCACCAGTAACCACTGGCAAGCTAGAGACGTACAAGTTACTTGACCAAGACCAGAGCCATAATAGTTCTAGCGGTGGCGACAGGCTCCTGGGTTGCCGCTTTAAGAACCGGACCTTATGAAGACACACTAGAACAAAGCACGAAGTACATGCTCTAGTTCCCTAAACCAAGTTGCTAAAAAGCAAGTTTTATCATTATGTTAAAGTGAACCATTAAGTCAAGATTAACAATTAAATATTGGTGATAGTAGCTGCGCATAGCAAAGATTCTACCCATATGCAAAAACCCAAGGTAAACAAGGATAGAATAATCAAAACTAGATACAACCTTAATGGTACATCAAATTAGACACATGCATTTATGAAATAATTTAATACAAGGTGAGTAGGTAGCAAGAATTGTCCGTGCTATAACTTGCCTTTCTCAAAAGGCGGCTGCTGCTGCTGTGAGTCCTGTCCCTAGAAGTCCTCCTCGTACTCGAAATCCAACGCGAAAGGCTCACCGACTGGAGACGAATCACCACACAAACATCCACACAAGCCAATACATGCAAACAAATAATATTCTATTAGAACAGTATACCAAACAGTACAAACAATACATAAAAAGGTTCCGCGGTGGCGCCGCTCGGCCGAAGGCGAGAGCTCGCCGGAGTTGGCGCTAGCTCGAGCTACAGGGCTCCAAAAGCAGCACGGTTTGCTCCTACTGCACCAGGGCGATGCGGTGAGCAAGATGGGGAGGTTCAATTGGGCCAGGACGCAGCGGCGGTGGCCTACGTCGGCGAGCAGCGGGAAGTTGCTGGGGAGGCTCAGTACCTTCGCGCGAAGCTCCTGGTGGACTCAATTCGGTCGGAGCGGAGCTGTGGCGGCCGGTCGTCGGTGGCCGACGCTCGGGCGGGAGGTAGGGGCGGCGGTGTTGCGTGGAAGGGGCGCTGGAGTGCTCGAGAGCTCAGGAGGGGGTCGGTGAGGTGCTGGGGGTGCGAGGGGCAGCTTATATCGGCCCAAGGGGGCTGCATTAGCGAGGTGAAGCGAATCCCGGCAGCGGCGGTCGGCGGCTCGGGTTGCCATGCGAGAGCGGACTTGCCGTGCATGCGCGCGCGCAAAAGGGGAAGGGGATCGCGGGGAAGTAGCGGGGCAGCTTCGTGGAGGCCCCACCGAGCGCGGGGGCGGGCCGAACGGCCGGCCGAGCGGCGAGATGGACGCCGGGGAAAGGAGGCGGCTCGGGCGGGAGGAGAGGGATGGAGCTGACGGGCGGGACCTGCGTGGCAGTGGGCGCGGGGAAGGGAGGAGAGGGGGGAGCTGGGCTGGGCCGGCGGGAGTGGTTGGGCTGGCGCGGGAGGCGGGGCCCAGGTGGGGGGGTGAGTTGGGCCGGGGCGAAAAAGGAGAGGGGCTGGGCTGGTCCGGGGAGGAAGTGGAGGGGGCTAAAACGAACCAGGGAAAAATTCAGGGGTGAAAGTGAACTCGGCTTAGAATAACTTTCCTAGGAATCAAACAAAAGCAAATTAAATTCGAATTTAAACAGAATTTAAATTCCAACTTAACTTGCTATCAAACAAAATACAGTGCAGCAGCATGAATGCAACAAAAATATTTCTACAACTTATATTTGATTTTAATATTCATAAATAATTTACTTAACCTATATTAATTATGAATAATTAAAATAAAAGCCAATAAATTACTAAAATTTTTAAATATTTTTTGGTGTTACAGTAAATAAGCTTATATGGTGAAAAAATTACTAACTAGAAGAAAAATTGAAAACTAAAAAAGAAAGTAAATGAACAAACATAAATAAATTAAAAAATCAGAACCTGCGTATCCACATTTCAGAGGGTTCAAAGTAGATTTCTAATGTATTACATAAACCTGCTTCAAATGCAAGAATAAAATATGCATTCCTCTTCCAGCACATAAATACGTAACTAAAATGCCCTTCTAGTGTCTCGTTAAGAAATTTTTTTCTACCTATCGGAGCACAAAAACAGTGATTAACCAACACTAGTAGCAAGCATGATGGATTAATAAAACAATCCCCAAGAAACTGGCGAGATGAGTAAGCCATACCTCAACCGGTTGTTCTTCCAACTCAAATCGGCATGTTCCCAACTCGATCTGCTGTTCTCCACCTGGATCTGCCACTGCTCAAGTCAACCAAGCTTCTTCCCTTCCTTCCCCAACAAAATCTGAACCAAATTACTACCCGATGGGCCTAGCACCAGTGAGGAACGCGGGAGATAGCAGAGCCGACGGGGAAGGAACAAGAGATTGGCAAGGAATCCTGCTGGTGAGATTGACGCTCTCGACAGGAAAGGAACGAGAAAAGACTGCGGCAAAACTGAAGGGGGCGGAGGGGGAGAAAACCTATACGATTTATATATATGCGGTGACTTCAGCGCGCGCAGCTTGGGCCAAGCCAAAATCGGGCGGCCGATTTGCCCGCCAAGAATTTGGCCGAGCATTGGCGCGGGCTTGTACAGGCGCGGCCAAAATTTCATCGATAACGCCAAACATCGGCCTTGCACCAAATGCTGGCCTAATTAGCTGGGCAGGCCAAAATTTGCCTGGCAGGTTGGGGCCAACATTCAAATGTGCCCGTAAGCCCACACGGCCCATTAGTCACTTGCCTATTCCACGCCTAACTGCCTGTCCTTCTGCTCGGCGCTTCTGCACCAAGATGTGCTTCTTGTATTGCCTCTTTGTCATGACACTCTTTCTTCCTTGAAATACAGCTTTTACCCAAGCTGGTGCTGAAGGAAAGCGATGCTTCAAGTCCACTTCATCCTCCCACGACTGCAGAGCAGAAACTGTATCCCATTGCACAAGAATCTTGGGCACTTCGGTTCCTCCCACTGTCTTCAAAGCTCGGTCCAGCACACAGATAGGCAGCACAGGGTCAGAAGGATTTGTACATACCGAAGAAAGATCAGTACTGACCATTGTTGGAGAAGACACGTGACGCTTGAGTTGGGAAACATGCACCACCGGATGAATTAGAGCATGATCAGGTAACTGAAGTTTGTAAGCCACTGATCCAACCTTCTGTAGGACAGGAAATGGGCCATAGTTTTTGAAAGACAACTTATGATTACTCCTCGATGCCACAGAGGATTGAGCATGAGGTTGCAGCTTCAGATAAACCATATCACCCACTTGAAATTCCCTTTCTGACCTATGAGTGTCAGCCTGATGTTTCATTCTCTGTTGAGCTTGGAAAAGTTACTGTTGAAGCAGTTTAGACATAAACTGGCGATCAGTCATCCAAGAAGCTAGATCAGTCACTAAATAATCTTCAGGGTTAGCAATGCCCAAATGGCGTGGAGGATGACCATATAATGCCTCAAATGGAGAGAGACCCAATGTTGTATGAAAGGCAGTGTTATACCAGTACTCAGCCAAAGACAACCATTTGTGCCACTGGGTTGGACAAGAATGAACAGAACGCCTCCAGACATGCATTTACTCTTTCTATTTGACCATCGGTTTGTGGATGATAGGAAGAACTCATCAAGAGTTGAGTATCACTGAGTTTAAACAATTCTTGCCACAAGTTGCTTGTAAAAACTCTATCTCCATCAGATATGATAGCTTCTGGTAGGCCATGTAATTTGTATATGTTGGCAAAATACAACTGAGCAACAGACAGAGCCGTGAATGGGTGAGCAAGTGGCACAAAATGAGCATACTTAGTGAATTTAACCACAACCACCAGAATTGCATTGTAAGATTGTGATTTGGGTAAACCTTCAATAAAATCTAAACTCACAACCTTCCAAGCTTTGTCAGGTACTAGTAGAGGTTGCAGAAGACTAGGGTTTTAACATGTTCCACCTTAGCTTGTTGACATATCACACAAGATTGCACAAACTGTAAAACAGATTATTTCAGGTGTGGCCAGGCAAAGAGAGCTTTAACCCTCTGATAAGTAGCTTGAATACCAAAATGGCCCCCAATCCCACTAGCATGTATGGCTTGCAAAATATGCTCTTGAGCTAACTTGTTGTTACCCACCCAAACTTTACCCTTATGATGAATGATGCCATTTTGCAGTGTAAAACCTTTGTCATTCGAAGTAGTCACACTTAGTTCAGTGAGAAGTTGTTGGGCTTGAATATCCTCTGCATAACCTTCTTGCGGTTTCCCCAACCATGAGGGTGTACAAGTGGAGATTGCATGAATGACTTGAGCAGAATGTTCAGGGTATCTCAAAAGAGCATCAGCGGCTGCATTGCTACTCCTAGCCTTGTACTAAATTTTGAAAGTCAGATCCATCATAGCCTTCTGCTGTAACTTAGTAGTGACCCTCTGATCAATAAGAAACAATAAACTGCGATGATCAGTTCTGATGATGAATTCCTGATTTGTAAGTAAGACCTCCATTTATCGACAACCAAAAGAACTGCCATGCATTCCTTCTCATATGTGGACAACGCTTGATTACGGGGACATAATGGTTTACTCAAATATGACACTGGGTGGTCATCTTGCATTAACACTGCTCCCATCCCCAGATCACTAGCATCAGTCTCTACCACAAACTGCTTAGTAAAATCAAGAATGGCTAAAACAGGTGCTTGCACCAGAGCTTGTTTCAACAAATTAAAGGCATCTTGAGACTGTTGTGTCCACACAAAGGGACCTCCCTTTTTCAGCAGCAGAGTAAGGGGTTTGCTGAGCATAGCATAATGACGAATGAACCTTCTATAATAACCAGTCAAACCCAAAAAACCTCACGGTTGCTTAATGTTAACTGGAGTAGGCCAAGAAGAAACAGCAGAAATTTTAGAGGGTTCAGTGGCTACACCATCAGCTATAACAATGTGGCCCAAATACTCAAGCTGTTGTTGTGCAAAAATGCACCTGGAAGGTTTCACTAAAAACTTGCGGTGCTGCAAATCTCAAACACTTGCTGAAGGTGTTGGGCATGAGACTCAATAGAGGGACTATACACCAGAATGTCATCCATAAACACCATAACACAGTGCCTGAGCAAAGGAGCAAATATTTTGTTAATGATACCTTGGAAGGAAGCAGGGGCATTGGACAGCCCAAAGGGCATGACTGTGAACTCATACAAGCCGCTATGAGTCCTGAAAGCAGTCTTATGCTCATCTTCTGAAGCCAATCTGATTTGATGATAACCAGCTCGAAAGTCCAATTTAGTGAACCATTTTGCTCCAGCTAATTCATCCAATAATTCATCCACAATGGGTAAGGGATACTTATTTTTTATTGTGATAGCATTGAGGTGCCTATAGTCCACACAAAACCTCCAGGAACCATCCTTCTTCTTTACTAACAACACAGGAGAGGCATAGGGACTGGAACTATGCTGAATAACTCTAGATTTGAGCATTTCTGTGATCTGCCTTTCAATCCCAGTCTTCTGTTGAGGAGAATACTTGTATGGTCTGATGTTAACTGGTTGAGCACCAACTATAAGGGGAATATGATGGTCATCTTCCCTCTGAGGTGGTAATGCATAAGGCTCCTGGAACAGATTAGCATGATTCTGAATCACCTCTTGAATCAGGCCAGGGGCATCAGCTGCTAATGAAACTAGTGGACCTGACAATTCCATAGAATGAACTAGATGTTGGTTGGAAGACATAGGTTTTGTGCACAATTCCACCATGTGAGTTACAACAGACCTCCTGAGTAGACCTTTAAGTTTTCTGACTGACACAACTTTGCAAGAGTAAACATCATCCTTAATGCCAGATATTACAACTCTTCTGCCTTTCAATGGAAACCTCATCTGCTTCTTTTTCCAGTGAATCCAGGTTGGGCTATGATCCTCCAACCAATCAGCACCTATGATCATGTCAAAGCACTGAAGAGGAAGGACTCGAGCATCATAAGTGAAAGTATGACCCTGAATACCCCACTGAAACCTTGGAATAAATCTGTTGGAGAGCATTGGTGTACCATCAGCTATAGAAAACTAAAGTTCCTCACAAGATTGGTCCGCAACTGCCTGGCTGATAAAAGTGCCTGCACTACCTGAGTCCAAAAGAATAGAAATCTCTTTTTTATCCACTACACTCCTAAACCTCATGGTTTTTCTTCTTTTCTTGGGAGTAAACTCAGATGGGCACTTCTGCACCACCATCACCACTTCATCTGAAGGTGCATCATCAGAATCATTGTTGTCATTATCAGAAACAGATTCCACCTAGAACAGTTCCACCATTTCTTGTAGCACATTAATGGGAACTTGGTCAGGGCACTTGTGAGTTTTACCAGTCCATTTCTCACCACAAGTAAAGCATAAACCATTAGCCTTGCGATGGGCCATAAGAGAAGACCACTTGGCATCCATTGAAGATTTATCCCCTCTTTTAGTGTCATCTTTCTTGAAAGGAACTTTGGGTTTATCAGCAGCAGAGAAAACCTTACTGCTGGATTTACCTGAGTCCTTATTCTCATGCTTCACTAGAAATTGCCTCCGCTTAGAGTCCACCTCCGCTTCCTGCAATAATGCTAGAGCACTAGCAGTATCTACATCTTTTGGACGATGTAATGCAATAGAAGCACGAATTTCGTCTTTAAGACCACCCAAAAAATGAGTAACCAGGAAGGTATCATCATAACTGGGATTATAAAGCATTATGCCATGAGCAAGTTGCTCAAACTGGGCTTGGTAATCACCTACAGATCCCACCTGGATCAAGATATCCAACTGCCTCATGAGGAGTTGATACTGATCCTTATCAAATTGGGCACAAACTGTAGAGCATAAATCCTCCCAGGAATTGAACCAGCCTTTTAACTCAAGGGTGTGAAGCCAGGTTTCAGCAATTCCTTCAAAACCCATGGCAGCAAAATGGGGTTTCAGGTCATCACCCACACAATACACCTCAAAATAGAGCTCACACTTATCCTTCCAAAGCCGGGGGTTAGAGCCATCAAATTTGGGAAACTCAATTTTGGGCTTGTGGATAGAACGGGTAGGATTCGAACTGGATTCAGCGAACTCATGCGTGCGAGGAGGGATTGGACACATACCCATGACTGGGAGTGGGGGAGATCCAAGGATCCCACCACCAGCATCCCGGTTGCTCGAATTGACGCGGTGCCCTTTGAGCCGCTCCCCAGTCGACGCAGGTGGGTGCACTGTCTGCTTAGGAGCAAGGTTGGGCTCGAACGGGTTGATCCATGCCGACAAAGGCTGAGGCAGAGGAGGGCAAATGGGCTACTGATGTGGAAGCACCCGCGGCTGTTGTGGAATCGCCTCGAGAAGTTGAAGGCGCGACGACGCCTCTTCCGCCTTGGTGAGTAGAGAGCTCATCGACTTGTCTGCAGTGGACTTCCAGGTCTCCAGATCAGTGACCTTGTCGAGGATCTTCTGGAGAACTGCATCGAACCCGTCGAATTTGGTAGCTAGTTCCTCCATGGACGTTGTCATCTGGGATTGGAATTTTGTCAGTTTCTTCCGCGCCAGGGCGGAACTCCGCAAATTAGCACAAAAATTTTGGGAAAATTTGTGGGGAAAGGCTCTGGATACAAATTGTTATGTCCCAGAAGTGTAGAAGAGGTAGATTAGGGAAAAGCTAGAAAGGATCTGGAAAAAGGAAAGGAGAAACACGACGAACTCACGAAGAACAGAGAGGAGTGTTCAGAATTGAGTTTTGATTTTCATTGTTTGTTACCCTTACAGACAGGTTCTCGGTGCTTATATCACACGCACCACCCAACAGGCCAAGCCCACGCATTACAAGCCCACACGGCCCATTAGTCACTTGCCTACTCCATGCCTAACTGCCTGTCCTCCAGCTCGGGTCTTCTGCACCGAGATGTGCTTCTTGGATTGCCTCTTTGTCATGACATCTCTCCAGCCCCATCCTCTCCACCGAGCAGAAGAGAGGAGAGCAGCAGCGCTACTAACCTTCCTGCACACCGCTGCCTATCTTTTCTCTTCTGTTGTTCACGCAAGAGGCAAACCAGGACACCGAGCCGAAGAAGAAGTACCACGACGACCCTGCCGTCATCCATGCAAGACAAACCACAAGCCCGGCGCCCAGAACTTCAACATTGATGCCATCCTCGCCGTCCTCGTCGCCTACGACCGCGAGCCCAACGTCGGCCGACGCTGCGTGCACCAACCTTCGAGTCGAGCTCTTCTTGCAGGTTCCCGTCGCCGCCGCTAACCCTTGCGCAAACTTGCCGTCTCCCTTTCCCTTGTAGCCAAGGCCGCCGTGAACCAAAGCACCGGCCACCGCGTGCGAGCCGAGGCCGTGGACGGCAGCAAGCCGCGCTCACGCACCGAGCCGTAGACAAGCCGTGGCACAGCCCAACTCAAGCTGGAGACTGTGTGCATGTGTGCTAATAGACGCCACTGCGATGACGTGGAACCGGTATGCCGGAGCTTCGTGAGCGCAGCCGCCGTGTCAAGCTGTACGCACATGCCGCGTACGCGCGCTAACTCCACCGCTGAGACTCCACGCGTCACCGACGTGCCATTTTCGACGTTCTCACCGCTAACCCAGCCTTCGTCGGACCTCCGCCGTGTCACTGCCAGGCACCGAGCCGTGCTGCGTGTCGCGCCATGCCGCTAGACATGCAACTAGAGAAGCTAGAATGCTATTTTACATGCAACTAGAGAACCTATCTTTGAAATACCTATTGGACATGCAACTAGAATGCTAGCGCTTTGCTTTACTCGCATGATGATGATATACCCTGCACTGCCTTTTCATCTATCATGTTACCTTGCTACCCTATTATCCACTTTATATATACTATGCTTGCATGTGTTGGGATGATTGTGATTGATTACTCTTGGCATGGGTTGGGTGGCATGGGTGAAGATAGACAAGCTAGGCGGTGGAAGCGAGTCATAACAACTCAATCATTTGATTGGGGTGCTTGGGGACTGCACTCGGGCAGTTCCTACGGAGTACCTGTGGCAGGTACAAACTTTTGGTGACTTTTGAGGAGTTTGGGCGGCAATACCTATTATGGGTGCCGATTATGGACCTTTGATGTTGATACTCGCTTTACCGACAATTAAGAACCGTGTCGATGGCGGCCTTCGGAAGTGGGAAATACAGTGCGCACCATCTACCCAGAATGGGGAGGGTTCCAGCAAGCCTATCTAGTGCGGTACCAGGACTGTTTGGAGATTCAAGTTTGATATGTGTAAGGGGCACTCATTGTGGCGTACTCTCCCTGATATATCACAGCCCCTGACTGGCCCCGGTGGGAAGGTTTCACACCCCTAGGGAAGATGTTAGCTGAGATGTTTCCCGAGCCCAGGGAAGCAGGATGATACCGTTTCTTTTTAGGGTCTTTGCTGTGGGCTGTGTCTCAAGATGGCTCATTACCGTTTGCAGCCCGGATGGGTCCTGGAGTACGACCACTGCAGAGTGTAAACTATACGTATAGCCATGTCCACGGTCACGGACAACCCACATCTGATATCATCTAGATTAGCATGAGATTCTGCTTTCTTACCTTTACCTTAAACTAGGGTATGAGAGGTTGGACCAGCGCTGCTGATGAGACAGGTGGGGAGGGAGCTCACCGTGTCGACTAGTGAGTGAAAGGAGTTGGTGGATGACTATGCAGGAACCTGTTGTGACAGGACGAGCCCGATGTGGATGTGAGATTGGTGGTTGGTTCTTGGGAAGTGCTTGTGAGGAAAGGTGTTTCGAGATGAGTTGATTTGGTTATATTTCTTCTTCGCGCATAGGAAACCCCAGCTTATTTCCTTGAATATTTTATACCCTAGATTAGGCCACTTTAAAGCTTGCGCATTTATGGATGGTGACATGGACCTATCCCATTTCCATGGGGATAGTACTGGGGCTTTCATGTGACAACTACAACACTGTTAGATGCTGCTTTGGAGGGTTACGTGCTTTGCTCAAGGATGCCTGTGGGGAAGACCGAAGATGAAGACTTGAAGGCCTAGCTACCGTTGCGTAGATGTTTCAGCTTGTCGATTTAGCCCAAGTGGCATGTACTGATCTCGTACTCTGATATGTAAATAATGAATGCAGTCATGTTTATCGTTGTATGGATGTGATATTATGCTGAAATGAGTTCTGTACGTGATAGTTGTTCATTCTGGGACTATCACAATGGTACAGGGAGTCGGATTCTTAGTTTTGAGAATCCGGTTCGTTTCACCCTTTTACACGAAGCGATGATGAAAGTGTAAGAGAGGTGCTATGGATATGTGGGCTCACCCCACGGAAGGGCTAGGCCATAAGTAGATTTTGGACATGGGGTGTTATAGGTATTAAATGGTCTATGTGCATCCATGGCCGTGGGAGTCTCTAATATTGGGTGGGTGACCCATATTAATAAGGAGACTATTAGTCTAGCAGTCCCAATATAATCATTAGGTAGCAATATATTCTCAAAATCATATAAAGAAGTACTTAGGAACGAGCTCACCTCTAAATTAAATTGTCACGCGTGAGCTCTAGTGATTGGACCTTGAATGAGCACTGGAGGATTGATGTGTGTATCCACAGGAGTGATGTCCTTATCATCCTCTTCATCTTGAATTGGAGTCATTCTCGACTCAAGCTCATCCTCTTCTCCCAAGTATGGCCTCAAATCTGAAACATTAAAGGTGGGACTAACCCCAAACTCGGGAGGCAACTGTTGTCGGTCGTTATGGCCTGAGTTCCGACCTCCAACCGAGTATAAAATAAACACAATGGAATCATGGATTATAGCTATAGGGCTTATTTCTAACCATTGCCACAAGTTTTGGTGTTATTTGATTCCAAGAGGCATATGACCAAAGTTGAGGCCAAAACCACATGGAATGATGGGTTCAGCCGAATCCCGAGATTCGACCGAACTCCATCCTTGAACTTGGGACGTACCACGACGTGAAGACATAAAACCCATCAGCACCCCGGGCTTGGATGGACCGCTACGGCTACCATCAACACGAACCCAGTGGACCGGAAGACGGGAGAAGCCCAAGTCCAACTCAACCAAAGCCCATCAGTCCACCCAAAAGCCTCAGCTCAGCCCAGGACCAAGGAACCAACATACAAACCGCTTGAAGATGAGAGCCAACACGTGAGAGAAGCAAAGGCGGTGTGTTGGCGGTCGTTTCTACACGTTTTTGATCACCAATACTCGGGAATAAAAGAGGTTATATGGAACATTCCATGCACTTAGGTTTATTTCTAATAAATTTCCATGAGTTGTGGTGTGTATCACTTGTGAAGGACAATAACGAGAAATACATGCTATAGGGGTCGGAATTGACCAATTCGGTCGAACTACACGATTCGGCCGGTTACCCCCCTTAGCCGTACACGACGTGAAGCACAACCGGAAGGCCATCCACGTCAGCGATGACCAAGCAGTGGCCGGGCATGACACGTGGACCACCGCCATGTCAACTCTAGGCCAAACCAACACAAAGTTCATCAAAAGAAGACAACCCAGAGCAATCCAGAAGGAGAGGCAGTGCAGGGGGCGGCCCGGGGCCAGAAGGCCAGTTCGGCCGAACTGAGGGCCTTCGGCCGAACCGCCCCCAAGCTCCAAACCGACCCTAGGCTGCACTCCCAGGCATCCAAAGCAGAGGTTGTGTATCCTGTGGTTTGGCCGAACCCTGGCGGTTCGGCCGAACCGACCTCTGACCGCCTCTGGCTGCCTTGGCGGTTACAAAAGATCAACCGCTGTGAGCCACTATAAATACAAGTGTCCAAGGCTCGGTTCAACACACACTCAAGACAAGGAGCTTATTTCCATTTTGTTCTAGTAGAGTTAAGATAGTTTAGTTGGGAGTTAGAGTTGAGTCGAGCTAGGCCTCGGAGGTTCCGGAGTCATCTTCAGAAGCTATGGTATTAGCTCTTTTATCTTTTCCATTTCTTTTGTAGACTTTGAGTCATCAATATAATTATCTTTATCATCTTGTCTGAGTTATTTATACCTTGCCTCTACTTTATTCTAGTTGCAAGTATTTCATGTTTAGACTATAGTGAGTTGTAGTTCTGGTTCTTCTTGTTCTTGTTTAAGTCTTTGTCTTGACTGGTTCTTGGATCCTGCTTAGTACTTGAGGTGAATTGTCACCTAGAGTATTGACGGGTTGCTTGCTCTTGCTAGCGGAGTAAGTAATTGTTGGATAGCGTAGGTGTGGTACCTAGACTAGACTTAGCCTTAGTTTGTCCCTAAGTCCACAGAGGTGGTAGCCGTTAGGTGGTGACAACCCTATATGGCCTACATAGCCCATCACGTCTGGCTCGGTCTACAGGAACCTCCAGTGGTTATTGGCAACACCCCTTCTCATCCCTTTCTGTGTGTTGTAGGTTCCGCTTCCCGACGTTAACACAATAAAGTTAACCCAGAGCCTGTAGAACTTCTCTCTCAACTCCTGTATCTCTCGACCCGAGTAACCCAGATAGATAAAGTACCCAGGAAACCTCTATCACTTCTCGTTGTCCTCCTAGCTAGCTAATCCTTCTCTCATCTATCCGAGTCCCCGTGAGCTGTGTGTCACGATATAACCATTCCTATCCTTTATCGTGATCCCCCGTCTTGTTAGTAGTGTACCCTTCTTTGTTAGTCTCGAATATCTATTTGCTAGTACTCTTGCCAAAGCTTCCCTGTGGAAATATAAATTATGATACCTCGGATTACTCCCTGGTGAAGTGCTACAGTGGTAATTTTGTGCGCTTGTAGAATATTCATATATTTTACTGAGCAATAAGAAAAACCACTAAAACACTCCTTACCCTAGTACCAGGATTCGCAATCCTGATATTGGATAGTAAGAAGTGCCAACAAGCATTTCTAGTGCTGATACTAGGGAAGCAATTGGCTAGATACTTTCAAACTTTTATCTCGAGCTATCATAGTTGAGTATACCGCTACTCAAGTGGGTTTATTCTTGCTCTGTTTCATTGGTCTTGTGAAGCAGAGCAGTGCATGACTGGTTTCCAACTACCGTCAAACTTCCAAAAAAATCCTGAGTTTCTTGTGAGGAAAGTACGACCTCGGGTTGTACCTCGTCAGAAGCAGTTCATTCCGGCGGGCCCAGTCCTTCCCTGTCGTTGACCCGGCTTCATCAAGGATGGCAAGAAAAATGATCCGCGAGTTCTCTGCTCCATCGAGCGAGAACGTGCGAGTCGGGCTAGCTCCGCCAGTCGGAGATGGAAACTTCGAGCTCAAGCCAGCCCTCATCAACATGGTGCAGGCTAGCCCATTCTGCGGCAAGCCACACGAGGATGCCAACGCACATCTTCAGCATTTACTGGAGATCTGCATCACCTTCACCATACGCGGGGTAAGTATCAATGTCATTCACCTTAGTTTATTGCCATTCTCATTATTAGGCAAGGCAAAACAATGGTTTTATGCTACCCACAAAGATATAGATTCATGGGATAAGTGCACCAGCGCAGTTTTGCTGAATTTTTTTCCGGTTGGGAAAACCAACGCCCTCCGGAACAAAATAGCTAGCTTCCAGCAATTATAAGATGAAACAGTCCTGGAGGCATGGGAACGCCTCCAGGACTATATTTCTGCTTGTCCTCAGCATGGTATGTGTCACACCCGGATTTACACAAAAACTCGAATGCTGTCATATGTGTGCCCAAGATGTCCACAGAACACATACAGCTTACAAATATGGAAATCAGAGTACATATGCTCGAATAAAATAGTTTATATAAGAGTTTACCTAAATAAAACACAGCGGAAGTCTAACTCTCTTGACGGGTAGAGCCACAAGTCCACAGGGACACCGACTGGTTGACCACAGCTCAAAAGTATAGAAGATCCTCAAGAAACTCAGTAGCAGCACACATATTTACTCCATCTGTTACCCATCCGGGATTTTGTTGAATAATGACAAGTGTAAGTAAAACATTTACTTGGCAAGTGTAGCATGGGTGTATGAAGGCTTGTTGGCACTTCTTACGACCCAATATCAGAATTGAGAATCCCGGTACTGGGGTAAGGAGTGTTTCAGTGGTTTTCCTTATGGCTTAGTAAAATATAGAAATATTCTGCAAGCGCACAGAATCACCGCTGTAGCACTTCACCTGGGAGTATCCTGAGGTATCGTAATTTATATTTCCGCAGGGAAGCTTTGGCAAGATTACTAGTGAACAGATATTCGAGACTATCAGAGGAGGGTACACGACTAGACAAGACAGGGGATAACGGTATTGGATAGGAGTGGATGTACCGGACACACAGCTCAAGGGATACTCAGGTAAGGGAGAGAAGAGATAGATAGCTGGGAGGGCAACGAGAAGAGATAGAGGACTCCTGGATTCTTTATCTACCTATGTCACTCTAGCTTAGAGGTACAGCGGCTATAGAGCCAGCACTAGGAGATCTGGGATAACTCTAATGTCTTAGCATCGGGACAAGGGAACCGGTGAACACACAGAAAGGGATGAGAAGGGGTGCCACTATTTCCCAACTGGGGAATCCTACGGACCGGAACTAACGTGATGGGCTACGAAGACCGAAAGGGCTGTCACCACCTCCCGGCTACCACCTCCGTTGCGACGGGAATAAACTAAGGCCACCGACTAGTCTAGGAACCACTCCTACACTAGGCAACGACTACTTACTCTGCTAGCAAGAGCAAGCAACCTTGTCAATACTCTTGGTGACAATTCACCTCCAGTATCAAGCAAGATCGAAGAACCAGCCAAGACAAAGACTTAAACAAGACTACAAGCACTAGAACTATAACTGACTATAGTCTAAACAAGATATAGTTGCAACTAGGATAAAGTAGAAGCAAGATATAAATGACAAAGGCAAAGTGATAAAGATAACTATATTGATACTCAATGTCTTACAAAAGGAAAAGTAAACGATACAAGAGCTATTACCAGAGCTTCTGAAGACGACTCCGGAACCTCCGAGGCAAAGCTCGACTCAACTCTAACTCCCAACTAAACTATCATAACTCTACTAGAATGAAAGTGGAAATGTGCTCCTTGGCTTGGTGTGTGTTTACAAGTGAAAGTGACCCTCTATTTATAGTTGCACAGGTCGGTTTGGGGCTGAGTAACCTCCAAGGCATCCAGGGAATATCCCTCCTTGATTCGGGCGAGGAGAGGGGGGTTCGGCCGAACGTAGGATCCACCGACCTGGCCACCAAGGGCCAGGATTTCGCCCCTGGAGTCGGTTCTGGTGCTGGGGGCGGTTCGGCCGAAGGCCCCAGTTCGGCCGAACTGGGCCTGGCCCGTGGCCGGCCTCCCCAGCACCGCCTCTGCTCTGTGGGCCTTCTGAGCTGCCTCCTGGTGGTTGGCTTCGCGTTGTTCTGGCCCAGGGTGACGTGTTGGTCCTTCGGGGTGAGTTGGCGGTCGTCCACATGTCGTACGTTGTGTTCGGTTGACGTGGACGGCTCCCGCTGACCCGTACGGCTAAGGGGGATAACCGGCCGAACGGAGTCGTTCGGCCGATTCGGTCATTTTCGGCCCCAATAGCGCGTATTTGTCGTAGTTGTACCTGCACAAGTGACACTCACCAAAACTCGTGGAACTTTATTAGAAATAAAACCTAAGTACATGGAATGTTGCATATAACCTCGTTTATTCCCGAGTATTGGTGGTCGGATTTGGGCTGTAACGACCGCCAACAAGCTCCCCCAAGCTTAGCTGTTTGCTCGTCCTCGAGCAAAGATATAGACTTAGGCTCGGTGGATCAGGAGTTGCTACAATGTCATTTCTTTTGCAGGTAACTTTATAAACAACTAGTACTCAAAAATACTTGAATCATAGGCAAAGTTTCAAATCACCTTTTTACCTTTGGGGCTTATAGCAATCTCCTTATCTTGGGCGGTTGAAAGGACGAACAGTTTAAACTCAGTTTTATTCCACTCTACTCTTTTCACGATCCCATCTCGGAATTTTTCACAAGTTTTGAAAACTACAAATTATTCCTCATTGGCACACTCAATCACTCAAGTGTATTTGAATCCTCACCAAAGGCTTGTGCCTTCTTTTCATCCTAACATCTAATATGGCTTTTTGTGTGGCTCAGGGACAAAGGATGAAGGCATGCATGCATCTTATATTTTGCTAAGTCAAAGACCGGATCTCTGAGGAGACAAATCACATCTTAAGATCGAGACGTGCAAGTGTGTGGATATGAGTGGAGTGGCATATGGTGGAGTGGTGGAATGGAATATAGTGGAATGGTGGAATGGAATGGTGGAATGGAATATGGTGGAACTCCTTGGATGAATTTCCCTCTGCTTGATTTATTTTCGAGGACATGGGCTATCTTTTATTCTTATATTTTTGCCATGCCACTTGGCATGCTTTTCTTTTTCTCCTTCTCTTTGCCATGCTCTTTGGCATGCTTTTCTTTTTCTCTTATTTTTGCCATGCTTCTTTGGCATGCTTTTCTTTTTGCATAGCCCATGTCTCTATCGAGAATATTTGTAGAGGGAAATCATAGAACATGGAGCATTTATTTTTGTGGATGGATGATGGAAAATGTTTGCTAACTCCCAGTGTAGGAATTGCAAGTGAGAGGTGGTGTGTGTACGTGGGTCTCGATCTTTAAGAGTATGAAAGCTTCACTCAAAGGTCACAACAATTTGACAAAGCTCACTAAGATAACAAGCAGTATATGAGTAGAAATTTTCAACTAAGCTTATCATATGGCTCTGGTAGGTGTTTTGACCAATGAGGAACTTGTTTCATTTTGAAAGCATAAATTTCCGAGATTTTCCCCGTACTAAAAGCAGAATAGAACTTAACCAAATTCTCACTATATCAATCCCCACAACAACTTAGACTTGGAATAAAGCATGCGCTCCCACAAGGTTTTCAGGATCATTTTTACTCATGCCAAATAACTCAAGCACAATCTAGCAACTAGTTGAAACAAAGTACATGCAAGATTAATGACAGAGCAACTATTCATCATTTCCAAGGTGAGAGGCATATGATTCATTCCATGCATAGTTGGGAGTTATTTTATTCAAGGGAAATATTGTTTAAGGGAAATATTTTTGGTATTTTCATTTTTTTTAAATGCAAACTATCATGAAGGGAAATGAAAGGGAAATTAAATGATCAAAGTGCTGGATAAATCGGGACATACCTGTGGGGGTCCTCCCCCAAGCTTGGACTCTTCACTGTTAGGGGTTGAGCCTTGAGAGGTACTGGCTCAACGGTTCCGCTTGTTCGTGGACGTCGTGCTGGATAGACACCACCATCCCGCTATTCTCTTGATGGTACTGAGAATGGCGGGCTAGTGTGTCCTGGATCTCTCGGGTACGGTCGTCGATGAGCTGGACTCGGTCGGAGATGTAGGACAACTCCCGGCCGTAGTCGAAGCATGCGGACTGTGAGTATCCGGGGTAGTATGGCTGGGAGGCACTGTCGTACCCCCTCCATACCGGCTCCCGGACCACTCAGAGTCCGTATCCTGGCCGTAGTCCCAGCGTCCTGAGGTGAAGTAGTTCGGCTCCTGGTGTTGCCCGGAGCCTCCTGCTCCGGACATCCCAGCGCCGGTGTACATGTCATAGGTGGCCTCAAAAGCGGAAGTGTGTCGGTGCGGCATTTGTGGTGCATCTTCCGGCTCCTGTGAGGTGGCGAGCCCAGCATCACGCCTGGCTCGTCCCCTCGTGACGGGTCCGTCACCTGCAACGCTGTGCTGAGCGGGCTCTCTCCAAGGTGGAGAATCGTCCGACTCGGTCCTCAACTGAAGAGTTAGTTTCGGCGTGGTATACAACCTTAGTGCTGCACAAGGCAAGGGCACTTCAGTTGTATAGCCATGGTAAATCATTGCCAGCGTTGCGTCAGGCGTCCGCCGTATCATGTGGGCTTGCACGAAGTGCTCGGCATCCACGACGGAACGCGTTGTCTCGATGTACGTGAGCCGGGCGCCTTGAAGGACGCCCAGGTGGTTAGCGAGGCGAGTGACTAGAGAAGTCATCGCCATGCTACCCGTACGAGAAATATGAGACAGCCAGTGACCAACCATGTCTTTCACAGGTGAATAGGGAATCTGCTTGACCATGGCAAATAGAACCCGCAACTCGATGGTGTTGACAGGGCGCAAATCTGCCTGGGGGAATACCGTCATAGACACCCAACGATGCATGAAACGCAAAGTGGGGTTATGTATGCTGTTCGTGCGTGGCGCATGACAGTTGGTATCCCCAGAAATCTTTTCCCAAAATGCCACCCGGTCAAATCTTTTAAGCGCTTTGTTCGGGTCTAATGAACGACGGCTTGAAAATCCGAGACCCGAACTAAAATCCCTCCAAGAGCAGAAGAACTCTTGGTTGAAGAACCGAAAACGAATCCCCCCAGTTTCAGAAACCAAAGTCGAGAGGAATTCAAGGGTGAGCAGGTACGAACCTTCTTCGTTGATGTGCCAGAAATTCTCCCAGCCAATGGCCTGGAAGATTTCTGTAAACTCTACGTCCATCCCCGTGTCCCTAAGCAAATCTTGCTCAAACACACGGGTGTGCTCGAACTCCTTCAGCCGAAGCTCATTGAAGGTGTTCCGCTCCCTTTCTGTTCTAAGGTTGATGTCACTCTCGCTCAGGAGCTGCCTGGCTGGGGGCGTGGCATGGCCCCATCCCGAGCCGGCTGCTCTGTGCTCGTCCGTGTCCATCCGGCTCGAGCCTCGAGACGGAGCTGGGGAGCTCCCAGCATCGTCCGATCGTCGGCCTAGCCGGGCGGAACGACGGAGTGACGTGAAGAACTTCGACATGATTCCTGCAAAAGGTTAGTGCAACAACAACTACCAGAAGGACTGAATATATACGGTTAGCACAAGAAAATCAAGTCAGTCGTTCAAGATAGTTAATCGTTCTTGTGGGGATGAAAACCACCACAAAAGGTTAGTCGTTCTTGTGGGTGTCGGTGACCACCACAAAATCGTCCAGAAATTCAGCACAAGGATCACAACAAAAACAAAATATTTTTGGGATTTTCTAGTGATGCAAGTGAACCAAAACTTGAGCAAGAACTTGGGGAGAACTTGAGCAAGCACTAGAGCAAAGAACTTGAGAAAGAGAGAGCTCCTAGCAGAATTTTTTCAGAGTGTATGAGTGAGTGGTGCAAGGAGAAGCAAGCAGCGCACCAGTATTTATAGGCCGAGGGGAGGCAGGTCCCTGGTTTGGCCGAACTGGGTGGTTCGGGCGAACCAGGCCCTGGTGGCCAGTCCACTCCTCCCTGAGTGGAGCACCTCCCCTTGCTTTCATTCCACGAAATTTTGTGTGGCCAACAATCCCCCAGGTCATGTGAGTGGTTTTTTTAGTGGTAGGTAAGATGCAAACTTGACATGACCAAAGTTGGTTTTAGTGTAGTCACCCCCATGCTGCCTTGTTTGTGATAATTGGTGAGTATGCAGCCATTTTAGTGGGATAGACATGTTTGGTGCTGGTTGGTGCTGGTGGTAAATAATTGGAGATGTTCTAGAAGGGATGAAAATGATAAAAGTTACCAATTACATCCACCCTAGGTAAAATTTCAGCATGTGTCCAATTATTTCTAACCAAACTTGCAAAATTTTCTACTCTCTCTCACAGTAATTACTCAAGTGGTTCATTTATTTTGGAAAGGGAAACATGCAAATGCAATTGAGAATTTAAAAATTGGAAGGGAAATATGGGATACATACCGGTTTTCCTCGCGGCGAGAGCTCAGCTTTTAAGTCCGTGAGCGGGACTTCTCCTGTCTTCAGTTGCTCTTGTCATCGTCCGGTCCCGGAGTGGAAGACTCAGACGATGCAACCTTCTTCCGCCACATTTTCTTGTTCTTCTTCTTTGGTGTTGGTGGCGGTGGGATCAGCGTCTCTGGAGAATTCCAGAGGGCTTGTTCTTCCTCGTATTTCTTTACGAGGAAATCCATTTCTTCTGCACTTGTCGGTTTTGTCGGCTCGTTCCACTTGAGCTGCTCACCACCGAGTATTTCCAGCTCTCCATTAATGAGAGCCTTAAGGAAACACTCGGCGCTCCTCTACTCCGGTGTGAGTGGCTCTGTCTTCTTTTCTTCCCGGGGTTGAAACTTGAAGTAAGTCAACCTTCCGTCGATACGGAATGAGATTTCTCTCGCATCCATATCGATCCTAGCCCGGGTGGTGTTCAAGAATGGTCGGCCCAACACAAGGGGAAACGAATGCCCGTTCCCCGTGTCGAGGACAACAAAGTCCACAGGGACATATCGTCCCCAGATCCGGACCGGTACATTCTCGGTCACCCCCTCGGGGTAGCGGATGGTTGAGTCCGCAAGCTATACCTGGGCAGTAGTAGGTGACAAAGTAGGGTAGCGTAATTTCTTAAATAATACCTTAGACATGATGTTGACGCTTGCCCCCAGATCACAGAGTGCATCATCAATGCAACGATTCCAGATCGTGCATTGAATGATGGGCACTCCGGGATCTTCCTTCCTATCCGGAGAGGTCTTGATGATCGCCCTTTTTGTAGCTCTTGGCAGGTAGGTCCATCTTGGTGTCGGCACTTGGATGCGTGCGGCCTTCCCTGCGTGGTTAGTTCGGAAGACACTGCGAGGCATCTTACCATGCCTGGTAGTGATGGAATTCACTGTCTTGATGGAAGGCTCGGGTTGCCCCGGAATCTTCCCCGATTCAGTGATAGGAACCGCAGCAGCTAACTGAGCGACTTGAGTTTCTATCATTTTATTGAAGCTCAGTTGATTTTTCATAGCAGAAGAAAATGATTCCATCCTAGAGTCTATGCTTTCCAGTGTTTTATCGTTAGCAACAAGCTTTTTATTGATGTTTTCAGTTATTTTCATCTGGCCAAACACAAGATCTCTAAGAGACGGCTGATTATTGAAATTGCCGGAATTGAAATTGTTACCTTGTTGAGGCCTCTCAAAAGGGAGGTTTGGGTGTGGATTCCAGCCTTGGTTGCCGTAGTTGTTCGGTCGGTACCCGTTTTTGTTGGAGTTGTTGACGTAGTGGGCATCTTCTCGCGTTTCGGGGCAGTCATTCCCCGAATGGCCAGTGTTGCCACAGACTTCGCAGGTCATGCGAGCGTCCATGGCTTGCACCGTTTCTTGAGCAGGGGCCTCCAGTTTCTTCATCAGGAGGTCCATCTTGGCAGCGAGCATGTTCAGAGCTTCAACTTGGTGAACTCCTCGGGTCTTTGGTTGAGTCCGGTCGTCGGACCAACCTTGGTTCTCGACCATCTTCTCTATGAGGGCCTTTGCACGACTCTCCTCAAGAGAGAAGAACGAGCCTCCAGCAGCAGCATCCAGGTACTCACGGGCAGAATTTCTCAGCCCATGATAGAAAGTTTGGATTATGAACCAACTCTGCATACCATGGTGAGGACAAGCAGAAATATAGTCCTAGAGGCGATCCCATGCCTCCGGGACTGTTTCATCTTTTAGCTGCTGGAAACTAGCTATTTTGTTCCGGAGGGCGTTGGTTTTCCCAACCGGAAAGAATTTTAGCAAGAAAGCGCTAGTGCATTTATCCCAGGTATCTATTGCTTCGCGGTTAGCAAAAAACCATTGTTTCGCCTTGCCTAATAATGAGAATGGAAATAAACGAAGGCGAATGGCATCGATACTTACTCCGCGGATGGTGAAGGTGTTGCAAATCTCCAGGAAATGCTGGAGATGAGCATTGGCATCTTCGTGTGGCTTGCCGCAGAATGGGCTAGCCTGTACCATGTTGATGAGGGCTGGCTTTAGCTCGAAGTTACCATCTCCGACTGGCGGAGCTGGTCCGACACGTACGTTCTCGCTTGATGGAGCGGAGAACACATGGATCGTCTTGGTTGCCATCCTCGATGTAGCCTGGTCAATGACGGGAAGGACTGGGTTCGTCGGAAGGAGTTGCTTCTGAGGAGGTACAACACGGGGTCGTACTTTCCTCACAAGTGACTCCGGATTTTTCTTGGAAGTTTGACGGTAATTGGAAACCAGTCATGCACTGCTCTGTTCCACAAAGACCAATGAACAGAGCAAGGATAAACCCGCTTGAGTAGCGGTACTCAACTAAGATAGCTCAAGATAAAAATTCAAAAGTGATCTAGCCAAAGACTTCCCCGGCAACGGCGCCAGAAATGCTTGTTGGCACTTCTTACGACCCAATATCAGAATTGAGAATCCTGGTACTAGGGTAAGGAGTGTTTCAGTGGTTTTCCTTATGGCTTAGTAAAATATAGAAATATTCTGCAAGCGCACAGAATCACCGCTGTAGCACTTCACCTGGGAGTATCCCGAGGTATCGTAATTTATATTTCCGCAGGGAAGCTTTGGCAAGATTACTAGTGAACAGATATTCGAGACTATCAGTGGACGGCTCCCGCTGACCCGTACGGCTAAGGGGGATAACCGGCCGAACGGAGTCGTTCGGCCGATTCGGTCATTTTCGGCCCCAATAGCGCGTATTTGTCGTAGTTGTACCTGCACAAGTGACACTCACCAAAACTCGTGGAACTTTATTAGAAATAAAACCTAAGTACATGGAATGTTGCATATAACCTCGTTTATTCCCGAGTATTGGTGGTCGGATTTGGGCTGTAACGACCGCCAACAAGGCTCAAAGTAAGGCTAGACACGGCTGAACTGCGTTAAAATTTTTAGTTGGTTCGTTTTAACATTGTCCAAGTTACTACAAGTGAAAGGAACCCAGTTGCAACCCAATTAATAAAGTATAAAGTGTCATTAAGCATAAATAAACATTATCTTCTAATAAAAAAGGATTCAGGCCACTCGTGACCCTGAGCAAGGCTATCATGATAGAGTTACACTGTAGAGGTTTCGCCCTTTACCCACCAGTCGCGTAAAAGTTCAAAGGAACTTTGCAGCCAACCACGCAAACATCACACTTCCGAGGTATGACTGCATAGGGACGCTACGAGGCTTTTCACAAGACACCCTAATAAGATAGTGGCTGATTATGGTACAACATAGGTAGCATGGCCCAGGCACCGAGAGTCACACCATAGGGGGGTCAATGGCGTCCATAGGGAGTTCCCCATCGCAGGGACTCCCAGCACAGGACTGTGCCTCACGGGGGCATAGCCGACGGATCTCCCGTCCTCGGTGGATCAAGACATACTCTCACCCATGTTTCCCATAACGCCGTCGGCCCCATCGGTAACCACTGGCAAGCTAGAGACGTACATGCTACTTGACCAAGACCAGAACCATAATAGTTCTAGCAGTGGTGACAGGCTCCTAGGTTGCTGCTTTAAGAACCAGACCTTATGGAGAGACACTAGAACAAAGCACGAAGCACATGCTCTAGCTCCCTAAACCAAGTTGCTAAAAAGCAAGTTTTATCATTAATGTCAAAGTGAACCATTATGTCAAGATTAACCATTAAACGTTGGTGATAGTAGCTGTGCATAGCAAAGATCTACCCATATGCATAAACCCAAGGTAATCAAAGGACAGGATTATCAAGACTAGGTACAACTTTAAAGGTATATCATTTTAGACACATGCATGTATGAAATAAATTGTTACAAAGTGGATAGGTAGCAAGGATTGTCCGTGCTATAACTTGCCTTCCTCAAAGTGCTACTGCTCCTAGTCCTGCTCCTGAAAGTCCTCCTCGTACTCGAACTCCAACGCAAACGGCTCATCGACTGGACACGAATCATCACACAAGCATCCACACAAGCCAATACATGCAAACAAAAGTATTTTATTAGAACAGTACACCAAATAGTAGAAACGGAACAAAAGAAGGTTTTAAAACTAATCTATGCTTCGCTACGAACAGGTGAGTGAAAGAATCACACTAATCAGACCTAAAACGAGAAAGTTACGACGTTTCTAAGGTTCGGGTACTTGCTGGCAAGGTTTTAAAACTTCCAGGGACCTATTCGTGAAAAACTGAGGACCTATACGCAATTTCATATAAGAACCCGAGGGCTAACACGCAAAAAGGCATGGGCTTTTCTACGAAAGAGTATAGACTAAATGAATATGATAGAAAATTACAAGATTTGCTGAGTGTCTTACTGAAAATCTTGAGGCAAAAAATGACGGAAGGCTCAGCGTGACGACGAGATGAAGAATCGGCAGTAGTGAAAGATATGGTGAAAGAAGACTACCTTAGGGAATCCCAAACAAAGGGGCCTCCCTGTAAAGGAGTCGATGGTGTGCCTTTTCCAGAGCAGAGATGGATCGTATATATAGGCAGAAAACCTCTCACTTGCAGGTTCATTAGCAATATGCGACTAAAGGTGGTTTGCCTCCATTTCAATGTGAATGGGCTTTGAAATTTGGCCCAATAAAGTGATGGGATGGATTTGGCCTAAAATTGGGTCAACTTTGGGCCAAGGCTGGTCTACTAAGATTTAGGGTGATTTTAATTTTCGGAATAATTATTTTCCATGTTATAAAATAATTCCAGATAAGTCCAGGATTGATATTAAAACCATAAAAAATATTATGAAAATTCTAAAAATCCTAGGAAAAATTCCAGAGATAGAGTTGGACATGAGAAACCCAAATAAAATATTTGGAGCTCATGAAAAAGATTTTAGCACCTTCCATAAATTGGAATTAGCTATAGAAAAATAGGAATAAATCCCAGAAAGTTCTGGAAAATTCCCATTGGGCTTCTAAACGCATTTTTCAAAACTTTACACACATAAAACCACTAAATGCAACCGGCATGAATGCAAAGCACTCAATATTATAACCTATGTTATTTTTATTTTGAATTATTTTTTTGTACTAAATTCCCTGTTAATTATATAAAGCTTGGAAAATTTTAGAAAAATGAGAAAATCATTGTATTAATTATGCTGACAAATCACATCCCAAAATCCAAAAATTTTGGGGTGTGACAGTATGCAGAATTGGTTCATCATCCAAACATTTTACCATGGGTTAAGAGCTCTGCACGCGAGTATTTGGATGCTGCTGCTGGAGGTGCCTTCTTCTCACTTGAGGAGAGCCGAGCAAAGGCCCTCATCGAGAAGATGGTCGAGAATAAGGGTTGGACCGATGATCGTGCCCAACCACGGACCCGAGGAGTTCACCGGGTTAATGCCCTGGACATGCTCGCTACGAAGATGGACCTCCTAATGAAGAAGCTGGAGGTCCCTGCTCAAGAAACGGTGCAAGCCATGGATGCTCGCTTGACGTACAAGGTCTGTGGCAATATCGGCCATTCGGGCAATGATTGCCCCGAAACGTGAGAAGATGCCCACTACATCAACAACTCCAACAACAGCGGGTACCGTCCGAACAACTATGGCAACCGAGGCTAGAATTCACGCCCAAACCTCTCGTTCGAGAGGCCTCGGCATGGTAACAAATTCAATAATCTGCCATCGCTTAGAGATCTTGTGTTAGGCCAGGGTAAAATCAATGACAATATTAGTAAAAAGCTTCCTAATAACGACAAAGTCCTGAAAAGCATAGACTCAAGATTGGATCCATTCTCTTCTGCTATAAAAAAATCAAATGAGCTTTAAAAAAATGATAGAAACTCAAGTTGCTCAGTTAGATGCTTCTTTACCTTAATCTGTGACGGGGAAAATTGATGGGAAATCAGATAACTACCCCCATGAAAAGATTGAAGCGGTCACCACGAGAGGGGGTAAGACCACTCGAGACCCGCCATATCCTAATGGTGCAGGTAAAGAGACAGCCACTCCAGCCACTGATAGCGTAGAAGAGGTGGCCGCAACAGAACCTCAGAAAACCAGCCCTTAGAAGGAAGCAAAGACGATCACTCACGAATTCTACGACACGACTGTGCTGTCATTCCCAAGAAGATGTCACAAGCCAATGGTGGATGAACAATTCAGCAAATTTGTTGAGGTAATTCGAAAACTCTATGCCAATATTCCATTACTTGAAGCTATGCAGGTTCCCACATACGCCAAGTATCTGAAGGACATCCTCAACAACAAAAGGCCAATGTCGACCACCGAGGTAATTAAACTAACAGAGGAATGCAGTGCAGCTATTCTGAACGACCTCCCAGAAAAGAAGGACCCATGGTGTCCCACTATCGCGTGTTCTATTGGGGATCAACACTTCAACAATGCCCTCTGCGACCTTGGAGCAAGCGTCAACGTTATGCCCAAGGTAGTGTTTGATAAATTGAATTATACTTCCTTATCCTCTACAACTATGTATTTGCAGCTGGCGGATCAGTCGATTCGCTATCCCACGGGAATAGCAGAAGATATTCCGGTGAGAATTCAGGATTTCTTCCTACCCGTGGATTTCGTGGTGCTTGATATGGAGGTCGACACGAAGACACCTCTCACTCTGGGGAGGCCATTTTTGTGCACCGCCAATGCAAACATCAATGTAGGAGCCGGAGAGATAAACTTGAACATCAATGGCAAGGAAGAAAAATTCGTGTTCAAGCCCAGGGTGGAGCAATGTTCTCAGGTATGTGCATTTTTAGACCAAAATTTTTATAACCTGGAGTAGGTCAAAGCAGCTGCACCCGAACCACTGATGGATAGTCTCGTTGCCACTATGAAGCAACACAGGGAGAATGAACGGAAACATCCACCGCCACCAACACCAAAGAAAATCAAGAAGGCGTGGCGGAAGAAGGTTGCATCGTCCGAACCACCCACTCCGAGATCGAACGATGACAGAAATCACTGAAGACAGGAGGAGTCCCGCTCACAGACTTTAAACTTGAGCTATCGCCGCGAGGAAAACCGGTATGTATCTTATGTTTCCCCTTCAAAATTTATTTTCCATCATTGCATTTGCATGTTTTCTTTTAAATTTTTGAATCACTTGTGCATGAAATAAAATGGGAGCAGCAAGAAATTATTTTCTATGTTAACACCCATGGTAATTGCTTTGATTAATGAAATGGATTAGGTGCTAAAAATTTAATTGCTAAACCACTTTGGTAAATGCTAAAACCCACTTGCATTCACTCTTATCTTTTCCCAAAGTGCTCCATTCACTTCATCCTTTCACCAACCAGCACAAAACATGCTCTCCCCACTTCACATGGCTGCACATCAATCACCACAAAACATGGCAGCATGGAAGTGACTCCACTAATGTACACTTTGGTCATGTCAAAATGAGCATCTTACCCACTAAACTCCACCAAAGTGCCATACCCTAGTGTTGGCTGCATCAACTTTGCGTAGAATTGAAGCAAGGTGGGTGTTGCACTCACATGGAGTGCCCAGGCGATGAAGCCTGGTTCGGCCGAACCAGGGGTCTGCCTCCTTTGCCTATAAATGCTAACCAGGTTGCTAGAAAGTTCCTTGCCCCATTCAGCTATGTGATCATCCACTCCTGAAGCTCTCTCTCCCTCTCATTTCTTGCTCAAGTTGGCTCTCTTGCATTGAAAAAAAAGAGAAGAAGAAAAGCACACAAAAATATTTCCCTTGGTTTGATCTTTGTGCTGCTACTTGAACGTGTTTGTGGTGATTTCTGACACCCACAAGAATGACTAACCTTTTGTGGAGGTTTTTCATCCCTGCAAGAACGACTGACCCTCGAGCGACTAACTTGCTTTACTTGTGCTAACCCTATATCTCCAATCCCTCCGGTATTCGTTGCGCTAACCTTTTGTAGGAAGCATGTCGAGGTTCTTCTCCTCGTTCTGACGCTCCACCCGGCTGAACAAGCGTTCGGGCGAGGATGATGCTTGGAGTTCACCAGCACTGTCTCGTGGCTCGAGCCAAATAAAGGTGGACGAGACAGGAGCGGCTAGCTTGGGCAGAGGCTCTGCCTCACACCCAGTTCGGCAGCTCCTGAGTGAGGACGACATCATCCTCCAGACGTACCGAGAGCGTGAAGCCTTCAACATGTTGCGCCTGAAGGAGTTCGAGCTCACCCGTGTCTACGAGCATGACCTACTCGTAAGAACGGGGATAATCGTGGAATTCCCAGAAGTGTTCGAAGCCGTTGGCTAGAACAACTTCTGTCGCATCAACGAATCAGGTTTGTATCTCCTTACCCTCGAGTTTCTTACAACGCTTTCATCTGAAGGGGGGGAGGGTATTCGCTTTCGGTTTTTCAACCAAGAGTATTTCTACTCGTGGAGGGATTTGAGTGTGGCTCTAGGTTTTGATCGCCGATGTTCTTTAGAGCCCACTAAAGCTTTAAGAAAGTTCAGTTGAGATAGTTTTTGGCATAAGATTTCTGGGAATACTAGTTATACGGCTCCCCGTACCAACAACATCCATAACCCCACCTTGCGTTTCATGCATCTGTGGCAGGCTATGATAGTGTTCCCACGATCCGACTTGCGTCCGGTTAATACAATTGAGTTGCGTCTGCTTTATGCTATGGTTAAGAAAGTTGATGTTTCGCCTGTTCAAGACATGGTTGCCCATTATTTGTCATATCCCTCTCATGTAGGTAGTGTGGCGGTGACTTCTCTAGTCACTCGCCTCGCTACCCGGCTGGGCATTCTCGAAGGCACCCAGCTGAATTACATTGAGACACACCCCGTTGTAGATGCCGAGCACTTTGTGCAAGGCCACATGATACAACGAGCGTTTGACGGGAACTTAGTCATGATTTATCGTGACTATACAACCGAAGTCTCACTGCCTTGTGCAGAGCTTAGGTTGTATGCTGCTTGGAAACTGACCCATCAACTGAGTTCCGGTGTGAATGACTCTCCTCCTTGGAGAGAGCTAGCCCGGCACAGTGTTGCAGGCACAGGGCCAGTTACCCGAGGGCGAGCCAGGCGAGATGCTGGGCTCGCTACCTCCTAGGAGCCAGCAAGTTCACCATCGCAGCCGCACCGACATACGTCTGCCTTCGAGGTGGCATACGGTGAGTATACCGGTGCTGGGACGTCTGGAGCAGGAGGCTTAGACACTCCCAGGATCTGAATTACTTTGCCTCGGGCCGCTGGGATTATGCTTAGAGTACGAACTCTGAGTATTCCCAGGGATGGTACGGAGGGGCGTACGATAGTACGTACTAGCCTTACTACACTAGGCACTCTCAGTCCGCACGCTTCACCATGCCAAGCGGTTACGAGATCGGTCGGGAGCTGTCTTACATCTCCGACTGAGTCGACGTCCTCGACGACCGAACCCACTACATCGAGAGCACACTGAACGCCATTCTTAGTACCACCAAGAGAATAGTGGTGTGCTGGATTCCCTGAGGTATGACACCCAGCAGCAGACGTACTAGATGACTGAATTCTTCTCGAAGTTTCAGCCCTACCAATGACGGAAAGACCCAAGCTTGGGGGAGGACCCCCATCAGGTATGTCTCAAATTCCCATCAGCGCTTTGATTTCACATTTGCTATTTCCCTTCCAATTTCAATTCCATATAAAATTGAAAAGACCAAAAATATTTGCTTTGAATAAAATTAACTCCCAACTATGCATGGAATGAACCATATGCCTGTCACTTTGGAAATGATGAACAATTGCTCTGTCATTAATCTTGCAAGTGTTTTATTCCAACTAATTGTTCAATGGTACTTGAGTTAATTGGCATGAGTAAAAATGAATATGAAAACCTCATAGGAGCACATGCTTTATTTGAAGTCTGAAGTTGTTGGGAGGAATGATATAGTGAGATTGTGGTTAAGTTCTGCATTTACTCTTAGTATGGTGAAAATCTAGGATTCTTTTTGCTTTCAAAAATAAAATAAAGTTCCTCATTAGTTAAGAACTCCTACCAAAGCCATATGTTAAGCTTAGTTGAAAGCCTTCTACACATATGTTGCTTGTTATCTTAGTGAGCTTTTTCAAATTGTTGTGACCATTGGGAGGAACCTTTCATGCTTTCAAGATCAAGATTCACATACGCACCACCTCTCACTTGTAATTCCCACACTGGGAGTTAGCAAATTTTGCCATTATCCATCCACAAAAAAAAGCTTCATGTTCTATGGTTCCCTCTCCAAATATCCTTGAAAAGAGATATGGGCTATGATAAAAGAAAAAGAAAGAAAAGCATGCTAAGTAGCATGGCAAAAAGAAAATAAAAATTAGAAAAAGAAAAGCATGTCAAAATGGCATGGCAAAAGTATGAAGAAAAAGAAAAAGAGATAGCCCATGCTCTCGAAAATAAATCAAGGAGAGGAAGAATCATCCCAAGGAGTTGCACCATATTCCACTCCATATATTCCACACACTTGCACTTCTCGATCTAAAGGTGTGATTTGGTCCCTCAAAGATCCGGTCTTTGACTCCATCCATTGTCCCTGAGCCACACAAAAGCTTTATTAGATTTTAGGATGAACGAAGGCATAAGACATTGGTGAGGATTCAAGTACCACTTGAGTGATTGAGTGTGTCAATTGAGAAACAAATTTAAATTTTCAAAAACTGCGAAAAACTACGAGATGGATCCTGAAAAGAGTAGGAGTGGAATAAAACTGAATCAAACTGTTCAACCTTTCAACTGCCCAAGACAAGGAGATTGCTATACGCCCCATAGGTAAAATGGTGAGTTAATACTTTGCCAATGATTCATGAATTTTAGAGTACTAGTTGTTTATAAAGATTGCCTGCAAGAGTACTCCTGATCCACCGAGACTAAGTTTTTATCTTTGCCCGAGGACGAGCAAAGGTCTAAGCTTGGGGGAGCTTGTTGGCGGTCGTTACGGCACGTTTTCGACCACCAATACTTGGGAATAAAAGAGGTTATATGCAACATTCCATGCACTTAGGTTTATTTCTAATAAAGTTTCACGAATTTTGGTGTGTATCACTTGTGCGGGTAAAATAAAGAGAAATGCGTGCTATAGGGGTCAGAATTGACCGATTCGGCCGAACGACACGATTCGGCCGGTTACCCCCTTAGTCGTACACGGCGCGAAGCACAACCTTGAGTCTATCCACGTCAGTGATTACCAAGCAGTGACCAGGCATGACATGTGGACCACCACCATGTCACCTCTGGGCCAAACAACACGAAGTTCATCAAAAGAAGACAGCCCAGAGCAACCCAGAATGAGAGGCGGTGCAGGGGGCGGCCCGGGGCTAGAAGCCCAGTTCAGCCGAACTGAGGGCCTTCGGCCGAACCGCCCCAAGCTCCAAACCAACCCCAGGCTGCACTCCCAGGCGTCCAGAGTAGAGGCGGTGCATCCTGTGGTTCGGTCGAACCCGGAGCATTCGGCCGAACCGACCTCTGACCGCCTCTGGCTGCCTTGGTGGTTACCCAAGCTCAACCGCCATGAGCCACTATAAATACAAGTGTCCAAGCCCTGGTTCAACACACACTCAAGCCAAGTAGCTAATTTCCACTTTGTTCTAGTAGAGTTTTGATAGTTTAGTTGGGAGTTAGAGTTCAGTCGAGCTGTGCCTCGAAGGTTCTGGGGTCGTCTTCAGAAGCTCTGGTATTAGCTATTGTATCTTTTCCATTTCTTTTGTAGACTTTGAGTCATCAATATAATTATCTTTGTCATCTTTTCTTTTATGTTGAGAAGTTTCCATTGGAGTGCATCTTTGATGCACCCAATAGGTGTAGCCCCCGAGCCTTCGACCACTTTTAAGTAGCCGAAGGTTCAAAAGAAATCTTTAGTCTTTAACTTGGGTAGTTTCAATGGTATGCACTTAGTAGGTGCACCCATTGGGTATAGCCCCTGAGCTTTGAGTAGTTTTGTTAAAACCAGTCGAAGGTCGTTGCATGACTTATGCCTTAAATCTCGGAAAAATCAAATCTCGGATTCTCCACTAGCAGCCCCCGAGCTTGTAGCCCATGGGAGGAAATCTTTAAAAATATGCACAAATCTTGAATCATCCGAAGATTCCGTCATTGGTGGTTAGTTAGGAAGGTTATCCCTAAAAAATTGGCCCTGATGGCGAAATGTGATGCGCCATGGCACTATTGCATACAGTAACCCTAGCCGCTTATTATAAATCTTGAGGTTCGACCTTGCTCATTTCCATCTGCTTAGTGCACCACAATCGATCTTCTTCCTGAGCTCAGAGCAGATAGCCCTAGAGCCTGCGCAGCCCCCGATATTGTAGCCCCCAAGCTTGCGCAACCTTATTGCATCACACCACCACTCCCCAATCGATTAATGCGAGAAAAATCCAAGGTAGTGTGTGGGGCCAGGATCCCTAGGGCCACTCATCTAAGGAATTAAACTACTCGATATGGAGAGTTATGACCCGACTACTTTGGACTATCCAGATAAGGCATAGGACGTTGTAGTCAAGTTGTAGAACTACTCGTATTAAAGATAGACTGCCTTATTGTGACCTTCCAGGTCGGATACGAGTAGTCTTTGCAATCAATTTGTAACTCTGCTCCCCGAGTATATAAGGAGGAGCAAGGACCCCCTCAAAACAACTCAACTCACATACAATACAATCAAGCACACAGGACGTAGGGTATTACGCTACTCACGGCCCGAACCTGTCTAAATCTTTGTGTTGTTCGTGCACTGTCGTTCCTAGAACTCGGCAAGACCCACTAATCTACTCCTTGGGATACCCCCAGATAGACATGCTCGACATAAATCGTCGACATAGTGACACGCTCAGCTGCCATGGGTCAGAAGAAAGGTGCCGTGAAGAACATTGAAGACGCCGGATCTGCCAAGCCACTGGAAAGGACGACCGCAAGGAAGAAGCCATCATTGGTAGATCCAAACACAAAGCCCAACTCCAAGACTCATCCTTCGCCCGCTAATGCTTGGAAGTTCTGCACTGCCTCAGAGGATGATCTTAATGGCCTAGTGTCCCAAGGTTTGCTCCTATCGCAACAAACTCTTGAATGGAAGTCTTGCTTGAATCTACAGTTTTCCACTAAAAATACTAATGAAATACCCTTATTTCTCTTGTTTTGTGATCGTGGGGTTGATTTGCCTATTTCATCATTCTTTTGAGAACTTCTTGATTTCTATAAACTGCAACTTCACCATCTTAATCCCAATGGGATTTTGTACATCTCTGTCTTTATCCACACCTGTGATTAAACCAGATCTCGCTATATTTTGCACTCTGTACCATATCAAACCCTAACCCAACTTCCAAATGACAGAAGTAGTCGGTGGAGCCGGCATTCAATTCCGTTAGAAAATGAAAGATCAATGGTTCAATATGCCGATTAAGAATTTGTGCAGAGACTGGAAGTCCAACTGGTTCATCATCCGTAAGTTGTCTAAATCAACTGTTTTTATTCCTATTAGGAATTACTTGTGTATACACTAATCTTTTCCCGTGTATTTTTAATACAGCAGGAAACCATGACAAGAGTTGTCCAGTGAAAGATGGGTGGTACCCGAAAGACTTAAGCAACTGGAACACCAAGCCCAGCGCCGAAGAAGCTAAGGATGTACCCGCTTTGTTAAAGCGAGTACATGCGTTGAAGAAAAAGGGCCTCACTGGAGTAGGGATTGCATTCAGCTTTTTAAAGTGAAGGGTGCAAGCACTTCAGGAGCGTGTGAACCTAGGGTACGACTACGAGGGAAGCTTGGATCCCTCAAGAATGGTACTAGAAGAAATTGCAGACGAGACAGTGCTAATGCAACTGTCTCGTATCTTTACTAGTATATCAGGAAAGCCTGTCTTCATTGGGGAATACTCAAACGGAAAGCCCCCAAGCCCTGTAAGTGATCATATGTCTTGTTTCGCCAATAATCTTAAAATAACACTTCTCATCCGAGTGGTTGTCTTGATGTAGCTTTCTAATGAAGATAACGACCAGTCGGAGAGCTCACCCATGAGGAGTGGGAAGACTTCAGTAAGAGTTCCTCAGAGAAAACTCAAATTGCTGAAGCAAATGTTGACACAAGAGCCGATGTTGAAGATGAAGTTGTAGCTGATTCTGATGAAGATATGGCTACACATCCCTCGGACCGGGAGGACTCCAGGGGTAAGTCCCTTGTATCCGGCCCAATAATTATTGAAGATTATCACACCATAGGAGTAGATAATCCTAACAAGTTGATGCCATCACCAAAAATCCTATGGGGTACTTTCAAACGAGAGTGCTCAAGAGAGCCTCCAGCAATCCCTACAGGAGTGAAAAGGAAAAGGTCCGCCCAATCACACTCAAAGACTCCATTGACTGGTTTTGTCCCTGGTGCTGATGAATCCCAACGGATCAAGATATCCATGTTGATCACAGCACCCCAAAGCTTTTCCACGACTAGTGCCATGGCGAGTGGTACAATAGGAAGCACTACCAACTCAAAGATGGGCATTCCAAAGCTGAAGAAGTTTAGTTTCAAGCCAAAGGCAACACCTCTTGTAGAGTAAGTAAAGCAGTCGCTTGAGCCTTGTATGTTTATAAATTCAAGTAGTCATTGAGTAATTCTGTCACTTGTTTCATGACAGGTCACCAGCTAAAGAATTCTTGATAGCGATGCAAGCGAACGAAGTGGATCAACAATAACCTGCTGCTACAGAAACGGGAAAGAGTGATGAACAACCACCTGCCGTAGCAGAACATGAGCAAGTCACGGAAGAACCACTCGTCGAGGCTGAACCGGAGAAAGCCGCCGATGTAGCAATTGTAGCAGACCTAGAGGAGGAAAAAGAGAAATCCCCTGCTACCATGGATGTCGATTTGGGCGTTGCTGCTGTAGAAGATGATACGCTTTATTCGAACAAAGCTCCAGAAGAAGACTCAGCAACTACTCTACTAGTACCCGGGGCAAGCTCTACTCCACCAGCCGCTCTTGAGAAAGTAGATATCATCCCGGACAATGTAGAGGTATGCCCAATAGCTCAGTATGTACAATCTGGTCCGCCAATTCATATATCATGGCCACTATTTGTGACCACCATGATGTGTGACCTGCAAAAGCCGCAGACTGGCGAAACAAATGAAACAGAGAGGCGCAACATGGATGTTGGCAAAAGTACTCTGCAAACAAGAGAAGAGGCCCCCAAAAATGTAAGTAGCCTTTTTTAAAAGCTTGTTTATAAATATTATACCAAAGTAGTCTTACGAACAATCACATAACCATCTTATAGATTGAAATTGATGAAGAAAGCCTTGAGGGTGAAGCTGCACAACTTAGAAAACATCTGGAAGCGGCCCTGGTGAGGACACTTGATTTGTAATTAGTTAAACTCCTAGAAAGTAGTTAATAATGATTATATCATCAAATTTAGGCTTTGGTAGAATAACTAAAACAACCGAGCAATGCCAGCCTAGAAGCACGTGTCAAGGAGCTTGAGGAGGATCTAGCCGTGGCTTTTGAAGCGCGCGAGAAGACTCAGGTAGATAATCAGCACATGATTAACAATCTCCACAAGCAGCTTGAAAGCCTTGGTGATGAGAGGTCTAGGCTAGACACCCGCAACCGTTCGTTCATGAAAGAAAATACTAGTAAGTAATGTCAAATGTTTAATCTGACAATGAAGTAATCACTTGGAAAGTTGTTTACTAATCAACACCCGATCTTGATGCAGGGGTAAAAAATGAGTTGAAGGAAGAACAGCGTACCAGCACATCTTGGTACAACCTGGCACAATCCAAAACTGAAGAATGCACTCACCTGGAAAGGCTAGTAGAGCAAAAAGAAGAAGAATGTACCAAAGAGCATCAAATCCGAGTGGGCATGGAAAAAGACGTTGTAAAGGCTCTGATGGGTCAACAAGCCAAGCAGCAAGAAGTAGAATATCTGCAAGCGGAAAAGAAGACAATAGAAAATGTCATACTAGCAATTCTAGAGATGGTAACTCCAGAAGGCATGGAGACAAGAAACCAGACGTTCTTGGAATGCATCAGCATGGTACCAGATCAGATTACTAACTTCTGCAAGAGCACCATGAAGGACTGCATCAACCGGCTGCTAGCCATGGTCAAGGCGCACAATCCAGAAGTCAAGCTAGAAGTAGTCAAGCTACCCGATGGAGGCACCTTGGAAGAATATGAGGCTTTGGTTGTGGAAATCGAGCCTGTTGCTGATCGATTCATTGACTCATTAGAGTGATAGAGAAACATTATTGACATTGTGCTGTAATATTGCCACTGTGAAACAGTCTGCGATGTTTACTACTGGATAAGTAGTCGATTAACGTTTCTACTGTCATCCTATTCGTAGGCTAGATGATATGCTTGATGAATTGAGTTGTTCTGTGATATTTTCTAAGATTGATTTGCATAGTGGTTACCATAAAATTCGAATGAAAATTGGCGATGAATAGAAGACTACTTCTAAAACAAATTTTGGGTTTATGGATGATTAGTTCTGCCTTTTGGTTTGACTAATGCTCCTAGTACATTCATGAGGTCGATGAACCATGTCTTGAGAGCTTTTATTAGAAAATTTGTTGTGGTTTACTTTGATGACATCTTGATTTATAGCAAGACATTGGAGGAACATGCTGAACATATGCAATAAGTTTTGGATGTACTTAGAAAAAAAGAAATTGTTTGCTAATCTCGAGAAGTGCACCTTTTGTACAGATCATGTTGTGTTTCTTGGTTTTGTTGTTTCTGGACAGGGAATACAAGTTGATGAGTCCAAGGTGAAAGCAATCAAGGAATGGCCGGCTCCTGAGAATGTAAACCAAGTGAGAATTTTTCATGGCCTTGCTAGTTTTTACAGGACATTTGTGAAAGATTTTAGCACAATAGCTGCTCCACTAAATGAGTTAACAAAGAGCAACAAGAAAATTCTTTTCAAGAATTGAAGAAACGATTGATGGAAGCACCCCTACTTGTGTTGCTAGATTTCACAAAAAACTTTGAGGTTGAATTTGATGCAAGTGGGATTGTGATTGGAAGTGTACTTATGCAAGATGGTAGACCCATTGCATACTTCAGCGAGAAGTTGGGAGGAGCACAACTAAACTACTCCATGGATGACAAAGATATGTATGTGCTTGTAAGAGTACTTGAGACTAGGCATCATTATTCATGGCCAAAAGAATTTGTTATACATTCAGATCATGAAGCTTTGAAGTACTCAAAAGTCCAAGACAAGCTAAACCGTCGACATGCCAAATGGGTTGAATTCATTGAAACATTTCCGTACATGGTAAAATACAAGAAAGGTAAGGAGAACCTTGTTGCCGATGATTTGTCCCGAAGAAATATTTTAGTGAACCAACTTGAGGTAAAGGTACCAGGACTAGAGAGCTTGAAAGATATATATTCTACTGATCATGAATTTTCAAAACCATATGCCAAACCTAAAACACAATAAGGATGGAATTTTGTTTAGACCTAACAAAATATGTGTGCCAAATTGTTCTTTTAGACTCTTGTTGTTACAGGAAGAAAATGCACGTGGCCTCATGGGTCATTTTTTATGGAAAAAGACCTAGGAGTTGCTGGCCGACCATTTCTATTTGCCCAACATGAGGAGAGACGTTGAGAGACTTGTGCAGCGATGCATCACATGTCACAAAGCTAAGTCAAAACTGAACTCCCATGGACTATATACTCTATTGACTATTCCATATGTTCCTTAGGAAGTCATTAGCATGGACTTTGTTCTGGGTGTACCAAGGACTAAGAGGGGGATGGAATACATTTTTGTTGTTGTTGATATATAGATTCTCAAAAATGGCGCATTTTATACCTTATCATAAAAGAGATGATGCTTCCCACATTGCATCTTTGTTTTTCAAGGAAATTGTGAGATTGCATGGGATGCAAAGGACCATTGTTTCAGATCGAGATACTAAGTTCTTGAGCTACTTTTGGAAGACATTATGGGCAAAATTTGGAGCAAAACTACTGTTTTCTACAACTTGCTACCCGCAAGCGGATGGGCAAACAAAAGTGGTGAATAGAACACTTTGTATGTTGTTGCGTACCATTATCAAGAAGGTCTTGAAGGAGTGGGTAGAGTGCTTTCCACATGTGGAATTTGCATATAACAGGGTTGTACATTCTACCACTCATATGTGTCCATTTGAAGTTGTTTATGGATTCAAACCACTTGCTCTGATGGATCTATTGTCATTGCCATTGCAGAAGAGGAGTAACATGGATGCCTCTTAGCATGATGCATACGTAAAAAAAATACATGAGAAGACAAAGGAAGCAATCGAGAAGAAAGCCAGGTACTATGTTGAGTGGGCGAACAAGCATCATAGGAAGGTGACATTTGAACCAGGAGATTTTGTTTGGGTACACCTTCGCAAACAACGCTTTCCAGAGAAGCGTAAATCAAAATTAATGCTAAGAGGAGATGGACCATTCAGAGCACAAGAAAAAAATAAATGATAATGCATACAAGATTGAACTCTGTGATGACTATGTTGTTAGCACAACATTCAATGTTACTTACTTGTCACCATACTTTGGTCCAGAAGAATCAGAATCGAGGACGACTCCTTTTTCAAGAGGGGCAGGATGAAGAGACCATCTCAACCAACAATGCCCCTTCCCATGTAAACCAAGGGTATGATGTCGAAGACATCACCCAAGCAAAGGAACAAGTGAACATTGCACCAATTACACGTGGCCGAGCTAAGAAACTACAACAACAGGTGACTTCACTCCTAGCTGAAATTAACTTCTACACATATGAGAATGTTATACTACCTAAATGTCCTAGATTGGTTGTGCTTAGGTTCACACATAAAGAGGAGAATTCTACTATACATAGAGATGAACCTGACCACAAGGAATGGACTAATAAGGAGCAAAAGTTCTATTTGGACAGTTCAGACAACTAGTTCGAATAACATACTGATTAGTTCGGACCTGTAGATTGAATCAAGTATAACTCTTGATTTCCAAAGGCTCTGGAGGTCCCCAAGTACTTGATGGAACGCTCATCAAGTATAGTTTCCAATGCAACAAATCTCATGTCCAAACAATTTCAGTTGTATGTAAGCTATTTGCAAGACTTTGATAATTGAATAGAACTCTATATTATTCAATTGTATGCTAACAATTTCAGAGAGTGATCTCTACCTCTTTGCTCTTGTGATTTCCTTGAGAGATTACAAAAGTGGCCGCGTTATCGCCTCCAATTGGTGCTCCTAGTCCATTTGATTCCAAGTTGTGTTGGTTGGTTCTTTGAGAGTGTGGTTGCGCGAATCCTCGAATCAGGTTGCCGGTTAAAGATGGTGGTTGGCTTCGAGTTTTATTTGCCATGTTGCACTAGTTATCGCTGCTTGCAGCAAATTATCTCGGTTGTCGTACAGCTAGTTATCTTGTTCAAGATCCTAGGACTTGAAAATCGGGACTGAGTCTCTTCATTCTCCACGCATCACACAAACACAAGAAAATAATACAATAAATAAGAAACCATATGCCATACAATTCTAACTGAACCAAAAAATAGCACAAAACTATTATACACATTATAAGGAACACGTGAGCACAAGAATCATTAAAAATCGAGCTAGAATGATAAAGATTTTCTAGGGGTTTGTTGGTGAGTTTTAAAAACTTCTAGGAGCTTAACCGCGAGAAAACATAGGCTAACACATAATTTTGTACAAACACTCCAGAAATAACTTATAAAAGCTCAAGAGCTGGAATTTGAAATACAACACTAAGATGGTGGGTTTAACTTGCTGACCACGGTCATGGATCGGACCGCTAGTTGTGCATCTGACAGTCTAGAACAGATCGGGCAGCGGGAGGGGTGCTGGCAACACGGCAACACATCACTAGGGCTTGGCTAGAATCGAGCTATGGTTCACCAAAAAAATGTGGGCGGTTGTTACGGAGAGAGGGAATGATGGTGAATGTGGTTGTCTAGGTCCTCATCGGCTGCAAGGAAGTGGCGTCTGTGGTCTTTGGTCCTCCGCAAAGAAGGAAGTTCGGCAAGGGTGCACATGCGCTAAGCGTCAATAGAGCGAAGAAGGAGAAGTTGAACAACCTCTCCATGACAACGAGGAACTCAGAGATGACCTTGGGTGGTGAGGTGTTGGCCGCGATGGGAGTTCAATGGCAACGGCGGCAAGAATGAAGGCGGAGGGTGACTTGGATCCGAGTGTGGTTTGCAGCAACGATAGAAGGGCCTGGTGGCGGCACCGCAAGCCTTGATATGCGGTTCAGGCATGTCTCGTCATGTGTGCCATGGGACCATAGTGCTGGCGAGTCAAGCTTGCCTTGGATCCGAGTTCGACCAGAGGGCAAGGATGGTGATGACACGCGGGCATTACGTGTTGCTGAGGGATGACGGGACGCAGCGAAGCACGCCGATCCGCAGGCGAGGCGCCCGGAAGAAAGAAACCCAGAAGATCTGAAGGTGAAAAAACATACTTTGCCAGAAACAGCTAATCTAGAGAACGAATAAATGCGAATAAAAATCACATTTAAATTAGATTTAAAACTAGACTTGATCTAGCAGCAACCAAAAGTCAATGTAGTAGTATGATGCAACAAAAAGAGTTAAATGCATCATTAGTACACAAACTTGGCGAGTGGGTGCATTTAGGTACACCATCTCTCTAATTGCTCATCCAGGAGCAACAATTTGGCATGTGAGTGCAAATAGGTTACCACGACGACACATAGCCAAAAAAACTGCCATGTAGACAGCATCGCAGCGATGTGTTAGCCATTCATTTTTGCAAAAGTTCGTACTGGTTATGGCATTGAGGTTAGTATAGTAGTATCTTTTTAGATTTTGTCTGTAACATCTTTTAGATAAGAATATTGTAAAATTTTTAAAAATATTATATTTTACAAAAAATATTTATTTTTGATGAGGTGAAATAAAATAATACAACAAACAAGATATATATTTGGCGTCGTAGGCATCGTATAAGCGCAAAAAAATGACTTTTTGATTCGTAGCTCAGTTTGCAGTTCCTACCTCTAACAAAGTTTGAGTGGTAATATAAATCCCTAAATCATAAAAATTTGATGTTTATCAGAACTGGTATATGTCAAAATGAGTCCTAATAAACAATAAAATAACATCAAATGTACACATATATGCTATCTACATGGCGTTTTTTTGCCCATGTGTCATATCGGTGACCTATTTGCACCTATATGCCAAGTTGTTGCTCCTAAATGAGCAATTAGAAAGATGATGTATCTAAACGCACCCACTCGCCAAGTTTGTGTATTAATGATGCATTTAACTCCAACAAAAACTTATTGTGACTAAAAATTATTTAATGTGATATTTAAATTGATTAAGAGGCTAGAAATTCTAATTAAATTGAGGAAAATTCATTTAAGCCTTAACGTATCTTGAAAAACAGAAAGTTGCTAAATAATTTATGTGATGAATTATAGGGTGTTACATTCCTAACACCCATTTTATGTTTCTAACGTACTTCCAACGGGAATAACTAAAGAAAAGTCTGATAGTGTAAAAATAAGAGATTATTATAAAGATAGTAAGATACCATTAGACAAATAGTTCCACATATCATGAGAACTCACCATGATCCTATATAAATTATTTAAATCCATGAACGCATCCCTCTTCCATGTCCTACTCTTAGCATCCATCCTGTTTCATTGTTACTTTGTCTTAGTGGCGGATCCACCACCCGGTGAGCCCAGGCGGCCGCCAGACTCCTATTGGCGAAACGCTGAAACGCAACGTACTGTGATCTCTCTCTTTGTTGGATGGGGGTAAACATGATATATATTTCTAAATAAATACTTTAGCATAATATAAGGATCGCCTAGGCTGCAGAGATGTTCTAGGTCCGCCAGTCTCATTGAGTCATGGGACTAGAGCGATTCTATATCGCCAATGAGTATAGGTTTGTGGGAAGTGTGATTTAGCCAAAAGAGCCTGGCTCCTCCACTATGCACACGTAACTCGCACTAGCAATCTCACTTTCCTTTTAAATGCTCATGTGTGTTTTATTTATGAAATAGAGTACACATGCAAACGTTTACAAACATCCACACATGCACAATCCTACACCTATGTGCACTTTTGAGAGACTGAGCTGGTAGCACCAATGAAAACTCATATTTGTCCATGTATATTAGTACCGGACACTAAATACCCTGTACTAAAGGTGATATGGAGTCATCTGAGTACTGGGTCTAAATTTCAAAGCCCCCAGAGCCATATCGGTACAGGCTCAAAACACCACCCGATACTAAAGGTCACATTTATTACCAGTCTTGACCCATTACTAAAATAGTGCTACATTTAGTACCGGTCAATAGCACCGGCTGGCACTAAAGTGTGACATTTAGTATCAGTCGGTGTCTTGGCCCGGTACTAAGTGAGCCTTCACGGTTTACTTCAAAAGGAAAGCATCTCACAATCAATCGCATGTGATCTATAGGTGAGATATTAAGGAAGCAACACATGAGGTCAAAGCTTGCAGGTAGGAATAATCCTCGTGGCCGCGCACACGCATTTACGTATGACAAAAATCGCGTGACTTATAACTTTGCGTGTTACCAACCAGTATTACATGATGTCATTTAGTACTGGGCAGCCCATCCTATACTAAATGGTTTGCATGTCAGCGCTGGCCATCCAATACCAACTGAGCTAGCCGGTACTAACTGTTAGAAATTTAGGCACCATCCGGTATATTTTAATTCCAGAAATTAGCAACAAATTCATGACAGTAGTGAGTGATCCAGTGATAACATAGCATGTGCGAGTGTTCAAGTTAAATCTCCTAAATAACATGAACAACATGAGAAACCGAAACCAGAACAAAACCAGGTTTAGGGTGTACCCCGAGGCGGGACCGGTACCGGAGGCACCGGGTGCGCCGTTACCAGCTGAAGGAGGTGTAGACATCCTCGACTGGCCTGCTTGAAGTAGTCGATCTGAGTTGGTGCAATGGCGAGTCGTTGCAGTGAAGTCCCTCGGACGGCCACCGGGACGCAGTCGTTCACGTCTCAGCCACCAGGAAGTAGTCGTTCAGGTTGACGAAGCCGGCCACCAGGAAGTAGTCGTACGGTTGATGAAGTTAGCAGCAGGGAAGTAGTCGTTCGCAGCAGCGAGCAGTCGCGTACTCGTACGCTCCCCAAAAACCTTATCGGCCGCCTATCCCGAGCAGGATCACTGGGCAAGGAGGTTTGGAGGCAACTGCTCACGCAAGCAGAGTGCGCGCAAAGCTTGCATTGGGAATGCAAGAGAGCAGCAACAACAGGGAGAAGAGACAGGTCTCCTGAAAGGAGTACCAGAGAGGGAGTGTGCTTGCGTTGTGTGTTTGCCTAGGACTGACACCTCCTTTTATAGGTGCACAGGGTAGGAGAGGGAGGATGAACTTGGACACTCTTGACCAGCCATAATGCCATTAATCATTATCAGTTACTCTCAGCCATCAAATCGGCAGTTACTCTCAGTCATCAAATCGGCAAAAGGTTCATCACACAGCACACGCAGAGTGGCTCGTCTCGGCTCGTCTCGGCTTGGCACGGCACGGCACGGCACGTCACGTCATGACTCGTCTTGTCTCATCTCGTCACGTCACGGCAACGGCCACGGCCCGGCTTGACGAGGCGAGCGAGCGCGCGTCTGGCATGCCCTTCTCCTTTTACCAGCTTCACAAGTGGTCCACAGCTGGTCCACCATTTAAGTTGGTTAGGATTCCCGTTGACTCTCCATCCGGGATTTAACTCCCTAGCATGTATTAGTGGACCTTTAATTCTTTGATTAATTGAGACTTAAATGGGCCAAGGCCCAATTAATCCAACAATCCCCACCAAGAATTTCAAGGACAAGAAAATGCTCTCGACTCAACTATTGTTTTGATATACTGTCCTCATGGTGGAGACTGTTAAGTTGAACATCCACCTGGGGCAAGAGCTATACTTGTTCACAACTGACCAATGGACTATGCCTTGAATTGGCATTTTTGTGCAAACAAGCTTGACTAGAGCCCCTTTGCCAGTACTAGGCTACTGTAAGCATCCCCTCGGGTTGGAGCGTATAAGTCATACTCCGTGCCTTTCATGGGTATCTAGATATCACCCTATCTCATAGATTGTGACTGGCAATCGAACCCATATAGGTGCAATCCTTTGAGATGTTCTGTAGGTCAACATCTTTGCCCTCATTGAGCCACTCAGATCACATTAAGGTTTTCACCAACCTGCCATACAGACTCAAGAGAAATACACCTCCATTGGAATGAGCCTTTTTAAAAGGTTTTCTTCTCTCAGTTAAACAGTAGCTTGTTTCACCATCCTAATTCACGGGATCTCCGATCACGTAGGACAGGTTACCTGTAACACCCAAAAATGGTCCATTTAAAATTTTTAGTAATTAATTGGCTTTTATTTTAATTGCTCATATTTAATATAGGTTAATTAAATTATTTATGAATATTAAAATTAAATATAAGTTGTAGAAACATTATTATTGCATTCATGCTGCTGCATTTATTTTTGTATTGCTTGTGATTCAAAACCAGAGTTTAAATTTATTTAAATTCAAATTTTGAATCACTTTGTTTGAGTCCCTAGAAAAGTTTATTTCACCCGAGTCTAGTTTTGCACCTCCAACTTTTTCCCCGGCTCACTTCCGCTCCCTCCTTTATTTTCCCAAGGCCCCGACCCAACCCTCCTCCTCCCCGCCTGGGCCTTCGACCAGCCGAGCCGGCCCAGCGCACGCCCCTCCGCTCACCCCGGCCCATGCGCGCACCGCGGCCCAACTCATTTCCCCCGCGCGGCCCAGCCCCGCTCGCCCCCTTCTTCTCTCCCTCTCCCACTGCCGACTGGCCCCACCGGTTAGATCCCTCCCCTTCCTCGCGCCAACATTCCCCCTCCCTCCCCGGTGCCGATTGCGCCCCGCTCACCGGCCGACTTGCCACTCCCGCGCGCCTGTGAACCCCCAGAAGCTTCCCCGAAGTTTCCACCTGCCCCTCCTTCCTTCCCCGCGCCGAACCCCGCAAGGAAACCGTCGCTCAGAAAGGAAAGCGTCGTCGGCGCTGATATGCTCCCCAATCTTCGACACGCACGCCTAGGGCGCCCCGGACTACTTAACCCCCCCCCCCCCCCCACCGGCGCATCAACACCACACCGAGCTTTCCCCCGAGCCCCCAGCCACTGCAGCGCCCTCCCCGAGCTCCTCACGCCGCCGTTGTCGCTCCGAGCTCCGCACACCGGTAAGGGATCTCCCCAAGCCCTCAGTGCCCGCTCTTCTGCTCTCTAGCACCGCGCGTGCTCGCCCGATCCTCCCGGCCGCCGGCCACCATCGCGCGCCGACTCCACCGCCTCCCCCTTGTCTTGACCCACCCTAGTGAACTCGCCGTGCCGCCCTGAGACTCTAGGACCAATCCCCGTGTCCAATGGGGGCCCCTAGCTCAAGCTAGGCGCAGCTCTGGCGAGCTCCCGCCCTCAGCCAAGCAGCGCCGCCGCGGATCCCTCCCCTGCCGACGCCCCCTCTCACCCGGCCGGATCTGAGCCCTCAGATCTTGATCCGACGGCTCACGTGCGCCCCCACCCCTGGGTCAATTCCTCCCATACCGGTCAAACCTGCCATTTATGCAGAAGAGCCCCTGCAGGACTTAAAATAGAACCCGCAGTCCACCCCGTTCAAAAATATTTATGGTTAGGTCCAAAATTTCTCAGAAAGCCCCCTGCCCTTTTAAAAATAGAACATGCGGTCCATCTAAGCCCATTTTACGCGTTAGCCCTCGGGAATTAACGCGTAATTATGTATAGGTCCCTGGTTTTTCACAAATAAGCCCCTGAAAACTTTTAAAACTTGCCAGCGGGTCCCTAGAACTTAGAATACCCATATCTTTTCCGTTCTAGCTCTGATTTAAGTGATTTTTGCGCTCATGTGTTCGTAGTGAAGCATAGATTAGTTTTAAAACCTTTTCATGTACTGTTTCTACTGTTTGGTGTACTGTTCTAATAGAATTATATTTGTTTGCATGTATTGGTATGTGTGTATGCTTGTGTGGTGCTTCGTGTCCAGTCGGTGAGCCATTAGCTTTGGATTTCGAGTTCGCGGAGGACTTTCCGGAGCAGGACTCGCAGCAGCAGCACTTCGAGGAAGGCAAGTTATAGCACGGACAATCCTTGCTACCTAAACACACCTTTTACATTCATTTACTTTCATATGTATATGTCTAAATTGATATCCTATTAAGGTTGTACCTAGTTTATATACTCTTGTCCTTGTCACCTTGGGATTATTGCATATGGGTAGAATCTTTGCTATGCGCAGCTCCTGTCATCAATGTTAAATTGTTGATCTTGATCTAATGGTTCACTTTAATGATAATAATAAAACTTGTTTTTTAGCAACATGGTTTAGGAAACTGGGGCATGTGCTGTGTGCTTTGCTCCAGTGTCTCTCCCTAAGGTCCGGTTCTTAAAGCGGCAACTGCTAGAACTATTATGTCTCTGGTCTTGGTCAAGTAACTTGTACGTCTCTAGCTTGCCAGTGGTTACCATTGGGGCCAACGGCGTTAGTGGACACAAGGTGAAAGGGTGTTTCTTGATTCCACCGGGGACGGGTGATCTATCGGCTATGCCCCCGTGAGGCACAGTCCAGTGCTGGGAGTCCCTGCGATCGGGAACTCCACACATTGCGCATGGATGGGTGTGATGCCTGCGCGTTGGATGCCATTGGCCCCCTCATGGTGTGACTCCGTGAGCGTACGTCAATCCCAGTGCCTAGGGTCTCACCGCCTTGTTAAACTAACGGCTACTGTCTTGTTAGGGTGTCTTGTGAAAAACCTTGTAGCGTCCCTATGCCGTCACACCTCGGAAGTGTTGATGTGCGTGGTTGGGTGCAAAGTTCCTTTGAACTTTTACACGACTGGTGGGTAAAGGGCGAAACCTCTCCAGAGTGTACAATCTATCATGATAGCATTGCTCAAGGTCACGAGCAGCCTAGATTCTTTTTAATTAGAAGATGATGTTTATTAATGTATAATGTCATTTATACTTTATTAACTGGGTTGCAACTGGGTTTCACATACATGCAGTAACTTGGATCATGCTAAAATGAATCAACTAAAATTGCTAATGCAATTAAGCCGTGTCTAGCCTTATTTTGAGCTTTCATGTACCCGTGCTATAATTGCTAAGTAATTGTTTTACTTACACTTGCCATTATTCAACAAAATCCCGGATGGGTAACAGATTGGGTTGTGCATGAGACTGCTGCAGAGTTCCCTGAGGACATGCCGTACTTCTGAGTTGCGCTCTCCAGTCAGAGTCCCTGTGGACTGCGGCTCCGCTCTAGTTTAGAGTTATAGACTTCCGCTGTAATAATCATTTATGATATACTCTGATGTAAACTATTTTATTTCAAGCATTTGTACTGTGTTTATCATATTTGTTCGCTGTATGTGTTCTGTGGACTTCCTGGGCACACATATGGCTGTATTCGGGTTTTGTGAAAATCCGGGTGTGACATTACCACTACTGAGTAACACAAATGGGTCTCAAGCCTAATTCACTGGATGCATTGTCTATCATGTTACGCGAAAGACCCTTTTTGAATTGATCTGCCAGGTTCATAGTCGTTTGGATGTAGTCCAAGGCTATCACTCCGGAGTTTCTCATTTTTCTGACAGATTTCAGCCGCCTCTTTACATGCCTAGAGGACTTCATGTTATCCTTTGAACTATTCACCTTGACAATCACAGTTTGATTATCACAGTTCATGAGGATAGCCGGTATCGGTTTCTCAACTACGGCAAATCCATAAGGAGATCACGAAGCCATTCGGCCTCAATAGTGGCGGTGTCCAATGCAGTGAGTTCTGCCTCCATAGTTGACCTCGTTAAGATGGTATGCTTGCAAGACTTCTAGGAGACAGCGCCACCTCCAAGTGTGAACACATATCCACTTGTGGCTTTAATCTCATATGCATCGGATATCCAGTTTGAATCATTGTAACCCTCCAGTACCCTAGGGTACCCGGTATAGTGAATTCCATAGTCCACAATACCTTTCAGAAAACGCATTACCCGTTCAAGAGCTTCCCAATGAGCATCTCCCGGATTTGACACAAACCGGCTTAGTTTGCTCACAGTGAACGCGTTATCGGGTCTCGTAGCGCTAGCTAGGTACATCAATGAACCAATGATCTGGGAGTATCTCAGCTGATCTCTCATTATTCTTCTGTTCTTCCGTAATATTTTACTAGCATCATAAGGTGTTGGAGCTAGCTTGCAGTCATTATAGCTGAAACGACTCAAGACATTCTCCACATAGTGGGATTGTGTGAGTACAACCCCACCATCACCTTCTCTCACTAGCTTAATATTTAGGATCACATCAGCCTCTCCCAAATCTTTCATCTCAAAACTTTGAGGCAAAAACTCTTTGACTTCCTTAATCACATTAAGGCCTATCCTAAATATCAGTATGTCATCTACATGCAGACACAAGATCACTCCTTCGCCCCCACCATAGCGATAGTACACACTTGTCGGCTTCGATCACAACAAAGCCAACTGACGTTAAAGTTCTGTCGAACTTCTCATGCCACTGCTTAGGAGCTTGCTTAAGGCCATACAAAGACTTTATCAACTTACACATGATTCCTTATTGACCTTCCACTACAAACCCATCCATGTAGATCTCTTCGTCCAACTCTCCATTTAGGAAAGATGTCTTAACGTCCATCTGATGAACGAGAAGACCATGGGAAGCTGCCAGAGAGAGTAGTACTCGTATGGTGGTCAATCGGGCAACCAGCAAGTAAGTGTCAAAGAAGTCCTCTCCTTCTTTCTGAATATAGCCCTTAGCCACTAGCCTTGCCTTGTACTTCTCAACAGTACCATCAGGCCTAAGCTTTTTCTTAAACACCCGCTTACATCCTACAGGTTTGCACCCATACGGACGTTCCACGACCTCCCAAGTACCATTAGACATAATAGAGTCCATCTCACTCTGAACCGCTTCCTTCCAATAGCATCTGGAGAGGAATATGCCTCTTCAATGGTTCTAGGGGTGTCATCCACGAGGTACACAATGAAATCATCACCAAAGGACTTTGCAGTCCTCTGTCTCTTGCTCCTTCTGAGAGCTTCACTGTCATCCTCCTCGGGATTTTCCACATGTGTGTGTTCATTGTGTTCTATCGAAACAACAGGTTCTCTAGGTTCTTTATTAATAAACAGTTCATGACTAGATGTGATATCTTCCTCTTTCATAGGAAAAATGTCCTCAAAGAATGTAGCGTCTCTGGACTCCATAATTGTACCAACATGCATGTCAGGTACTCCAGATTTTACTATTAAAAATATATAACCTACACTGTGGAAAGCATAACCAAAAAAGACACAATCAACAGTCTTAGGTCCCAATTTACGTTTCTTGGTTATGGGCACATTCACTTTGGCCAAACATCCCCAAGTCCGTAAGTATGAAAGGGTTAGCTTTTTCTTTTCCCATTCCTCGAATGGTGTTATCTCTTTGTTCTCCATAGGAACACGATTCAGGACATGACATACAGTCAATATAGCCTCACCCCACCATTCCTTGGAAAGTCCCGCCATATCCAACATGGCATTAACCAAGTCAGCCAGAGTGCAGTTCTTTCTTTCAGCTACCCCATTTGACTGAGGTGAGTAGGGAGGCGTCCTCTCATGAATTATTCCATGTTCCTCACAGAACGTAGTGAATACATTAGAAAAATACTCTCCACCACGATCAGACCTAACTCTTTTGATCTTTCTCTCAAGTTGATTTTCTACCTCAGCTTTATAGATTTTAAAGGATTGTAACGCTTCATCTTTAGATTTCAACAAATAAATGTAGCAAAATCTAGTAGAATCATCTATTAAAGTTATGAAGTGCTTTTTACCACCTTTTGTCAACACGCCATTCATCTCGCACAGATCGGAATGAATTAAGTCTAGAGGTGCCAAGTTCCTCGCCTCAGCCACGAAATGAGGCTTGCGAGGTTGTTTTGATTCAACACACACATGGCACTTAGAATTTTTGACTAAGGTGAATTTCAGAATTAAACTCAAGTTTGCAAGATGCATCATACAACCAAAATTAACATGACAGAGTCGTGAATGCCAAACATTAGATTCATTATTAACGTTTGCAACATGATTCACAACTTTATTACAATTGTCTGACAAAGAAAAGCGGAACAAGCCTCCGCTATCATAACCTTTTCCAATAAAACTTCCAAATTTAGACGCTACACATTTATTGGATTCAAAGACTAACTTAAAGTCATCTCTACACAGAAGAGACCCGCTGACTAAGTTCTTTTTTTATGGTGGGGACATGCTGCACGTTCTTCAGTCGAACGGTCTTTCCCGAAGTAAGATTCAGATCGACCGAACCAGCACCAAGAACATGCGCATGTGATCCATTCCCCATTAACACGGAGGAAGACCCGCCTGCTTGGTAAGAAGAAAATAAGGAAATGTAAGCACAAACATGAATATTAGCACCAGTGTCAATCCACCAATCTGGTGAATGACATACTGAAAGAACTGTAGGTAATAGATTACCGTACCCCGACGTTCCACCAGTCTCACTAACAACCATGTTGGCACTGTCGCCATTGCCGCCATTGTTCTTGTCCTTGTGGTCCGGGCTACCACAGCAATAACAATGCCCTGTCGGTGGTTTCTTCTTCTTCTTGAATTGAGCCGTTTGATTAGCCTTTGTCTGGTTCTGTTGCGGCTTGTTCTTCTTTTTGTTGGATGCATTGAAGTTCTTCTTTTGCATCAAGTTGGCACTAGAAGATCCAGCAATCCCTTTACCACGTTGGTCTTTTGCCCTCGCCTTCTCTTCCACATCAAGAGTGCCGATGAGATCGACAATAGTATTGTCTCTTGTGTTTCAGAGAGGTCGCAAAATCCTTCCAAGAAGGTGGCAACTTGGAGATAATACCTCCAGCCACAAACTTGTCAGGCAACCGACATGGAGCATCCTTGCTATAGTTCTCAAGATCTCTAGCCAGCGCCTGGATCTCATGGGCCTGCTCTACCACAGGATGGTCTTCAACCATCTTGTAGTCATAGAGCTGTTCCATGACATACAGCTCGCCACCAGCATCAGAGACCCCAAACTTAGCCTCAAGCAATTGTGTCTTGTTGTATATAGAGGTTGCCAATGTGCGGTGGGTTATCTGTACGACAAAGAAAGGGTGCGATGCTCCTCTGTTCTACTATTAATGGAAAAGGACATTGAATTACACATGTTTAGCGTGTACTCATTGTTGTGATAGATTTTGTGCTATGCTCCTCTGTTCTATTATCCATGAAAACGGACATTCAAGTATTTTTTTGAAAGACTGTACAAACACAGACGCTCACATGTACGCACATCCACTCCTATAAATACACGTACGTTAACCTATCGGCAGATTCGATCATGAGATTTACGAAGTTATCATAGACGCCTTGCTGTCGACAGAGACGTCACCATAAATAAAGAAAACTAGGTGGTACCCCACACGTTGTTGCGGGAATTTATACAAAATTTGAAGATGTAATTTGAAAGTAGAAACACTAGAATGATTGCATTGCAATTTTTTTTAAACAACAATATAGAGGACAAACACATTCATTTTATTGAGAGAGAACTACTTAGGTGGTACCCCGCGCGTTGCCGCGGGAATTTATACAAAATTTGAATATGCAATTTGAAAGTAGAAACACTAAAATGATTGCATTGCAATTTTTTTAAACAACAATGTAGAGGAAAACACATTCATTTTATTGAGAGAGAACTACTTAGAAATTTGTAGCATGGTACTCGCAAAGACTAACACAATGCATAGCCGCAGAAAATCAGTAGAAGACATAAATTCATAATTCTAGTGGATGGTGATGTGGACAGCTTGCATGTTGAGAGAAATAGGGGTGAGACTTTTAGTGGGTACCAATTATATAGTTGTTATAGATATGATAACCGTACTGAGTCGAGGATATAAACCCGATAAATTCCATCACAAAAAATTTTATCAACTAATTTACCATCAATTTGCTTTGAATCTTATAACATGTATAACATATATTACAGGAGCCTCATAAACCACTGCCACGGCACCAATAAATACATGTATAGTTTTTTCACGACCATTGATGAGTGTATAGGACCACATTTTCTGCTTTTCATTATTTGTGCTCTCATGGATGTTAGCGTGGTAACGTGCCACGGTACATTTTTTCTTTTCCTTTTTTTTGGTAGAAGTTTGAGATTTAGGAAGTCACGCATATCATGTGTCGTGGTGTTTCTCGGGCGGTCTAGCCTGGCTCGCATCAAACCAGCCAGCATGAGTAGAGCCTGGGCATGCGGGTGCAACCTACGTTTGTCTGGTTCACTGAACGAAGAAAGCCTGAACGAGCTCAGTTGTTGTTTGGATGCTTGAACAAGCTAGCGAACGAGTCTATTTACTGCCTCAATGCATTCGCTCCTGTCCCGCACGAGCCAGGCCCGGGAGAAACGGATTCTATTTTTGTTTCTCGGGAGCCAGGCTCGGCGGGGCGTTTTGCATGCCACCAGCCAGGTCCAGAGCTACTCCCAGGCAACCGAACAAGTTGATGCTGCATCCGACGAACCAGGCCAGGCCATATGCGGCAAACCTAATCAGCCCCTATAAGAATTCCCCCCCACCACCTGCACAAAGCCCAGCATCTCATCAGTCCCAAAGAATACCAAGTTGTGTGATTGTCTTCGATCGCAGCGAGCCATGGGCCCTGTGGCTGCCAACAAGTGGAGCGAGACTGCCATGCTCGTCATCGATATGCAGGTAAACAGGCCGGGGTTTCCCTGTTTTCCTTATCTTGGTCTTTCGTTTGGTGGAGGTGGTTGCTGCTTTTTTTTTTTGTTCTGATGATGGCATTGCACGCGGTTGGCTGCAAAAGGAGTTCGTAGACCCGGCAACATCATTTCCGACCAGATTTACCATAGTGTTGTTTGTTCATTCCCTCAACAGCTTCATCATCGAGGTTGTGAACGCCGTGATCGCCTCGGCCGGCAGCCGCCGACCACTAAACGTGGCCGGTGAACTCTTGTGAGGCATCATGCATGTTCATCCTTGAGGAGGCCGGCCTAATTGCATTAAAGGTCGCATTACGCTAGCTCACTGCATGTTTGGCATAGGTCTTTCAATAGAAAGGCTTCGACGCACCGTTGGTATATCATATTGTTGACACGAAAATGCGCCAACAAACTTGAAGATCGATCGAACGCGCAGCACGGCCGTCACAACGGCCAACTCCTGAGCACCCGGGGCAAACCGGTCTGACCGGTTACAAGAACCGGTCTGACCGCTTCTGGTCGGGAGGTCGTAAAGACCTAGAAACTCAAGCTCGGGAGGGACCCCGTCGGAGCTCGAGCTGATCTAGGGTTGTTCTAGGGTCGGCAGGCCACCTAGAACGTCCTTGAACGCCGTAGAGACGAGCAAAGAACAGAATATGGGGGTTGGAAAAGATTAGGGTTTGAGAGATACACAAAATAGAAGATAAAAGTATTTGATTCGATTGGGAATACCTCAATCGGCCGTCTAGCCTTTATATTTATAGGCCGGGGAAGTCTTACCCCTTTCGAATAGGTTACAATATGGAATTAAACTCGGAATCCTAATCCTACTCGAATTACAGAACGAAACCGGTCTGACCGGTTTGGCAAACCGGTCAGACCGGTTTGGCCTTCGGCCCAATTTGAGCGTCAACACATGCCCCCCTGCGTTTTTAGTGAACTTGAGAACTAAAAAGCAAGTAAATACAACTTAGGAGCTAAAAATTTATACTAAGGGCGATATTTAACAATATATCGACCATTGATTTTCACACATCTTGCCAAACACTTGGATAGAATTTCTTCAGATATCTCCCGTTGATAGCTTTAGGCAAAGGATCTCCCTTCAGTGTCTCTAACATGTAAGAATTCCCAAAGATGACTTTGACAACTCTATAAGGCCCTTCCCAACTCGGTGACCATTTACCAAACTTGTTGCTTTTTGATCCAATAGGCAAGATCGTCTTCCAAACAAGCTCACCAACTTGAAAATATTTGCCTCGTACCTTCTTGTTGTAAGCTTTAGCGACTCGAAGCTTATCTTTCTCAATCTCCTTCAAAGCCTTCAATCTTTTGTCGGTTACCTCATCAATATTGTCCAACATCAAATTGTGGTAATCAACAGCATCAAGGTCATTTTGCTTAGCCAACCTATAAGCACCCAGATTTACCTCAACAGGTAAAACGGCCTCTTGACCATAAACAAGCTCAAAAGGAGTAACCTTAGTAGCCCCATGTCTAGATATACGATGAGCCCATAATGCTTCAGATAAAACTTCGTGCCATCTCTTAGGATTTTCAGCTATTTTTTTCTTAATCAACTTAATCAAAGTTTTATTACTTGACTCGGCTTGTCCATTAGCCTGAGCATAATACGGAGATGAATTGAGCAACTTAATTCTATAGGATTCGGCGAATTCACGTACCTCCTTAGACATAAAAGAAGTACCTTGATCCGTTGTCAATGTTTGAGGAATACCGAATCTATGAATAACATTCTGAGTAACAAACTCAATCACCTCTCGATGCGTCATATTCTTCAAAGGAATCGCTTCAGTCCATTTAGTAAAATAATCCGTAGCAACCAATATGAACCGATGTCCTTTTGATGATGGGGGATTAATTTGTCCAATAAAATCCAATCCCCAACCTCGGAATGGCCATGGCTTAATAATAGGATGCATCAATGCAGCAGGAACAAGTTGCAAATTTCCAAACTTCTGACATTCTTTACATCCTTTGTAATATTTAAAACAATCTGCCGTCATAGTAGGCCAATAGAAACCGGCTCGTCTAAGTAACCACTTCATCTTCGGAGCCGATTGATGCGTACCACAAATTCCTTCATGGACCTCAGCCATGGCAACCTTGGCTTGATCCGAGTCAAGACATTTTAACAATAAATCTTCGGCGTTTCGACGATAGAGTTCATCGCCAAGTAAAATATACTTAAATGATACTCGCCGAATATTTTTCTCTGCACCACGACCAGGATCTTTCAAATAAGTGATAATAGGCACTCTCCAATCCTGATCTTTAACTTTGGATTGATTAGCATTATCCAAAGTATTTTCGCTTCTGTCAGGGGACAAAGCGGTCTGACCGCTTTCAGAACCGGTCAGACCGGTTCTGGCAGTACAACCGGTCTGACCGGTTTCTGAAACCGGTGTGACCGGTTCGTCCAGAACCAGAATCTCGGCCTTTGTTCGCATCGGTTTTTGGAGATAGAAATATTTCTTTGCAACCATATAACCAGATGCTTTCTGAGCCAGAGCATTTGCCTTATCATTCTCTCCTCTTGGAATATGTTTGATTGTAAATTCATCAAAAGAAGATATAATATCAAGGCATCTATCAAGATATGCATTTAATAAACCATTATAACATTGGCATACCTTCGATACTTGATGTACCACCAGGAGCGAATCACCAAAAGCTTCAACATGTTTTACTCCCATGTCTTGCAAAAATTCCAAGCCAAATAGAAGAGCTTCATATTCAACTTGATTATTGGTTCGCTTTTCTTCCAATCGGTTTGAAAATTCAAAAACGGCGCCACTTGGAGAAATCAAAACAGCACCAATTCCTTGCCCATCATTGCAAACCGATCCATCAAAGTATAGCTTCCATGGTGTACAAGTAACATAGCCGATGTCGATTTCACAAGTATCATTAATCCGATGTTCAACAATAAAATCGGCTACAATTTGACCCCTCATTGATTTCAAAGGTTCACAAGTCAAATCATACTCAACCAAAGCATAAGCCCACTTGCCGACTCTTCCACTAGATATCGGCTTTTGCAACATATGTTTAATCACATCGGTTTGACACAACACGATGCAAGTACTAGATAGTAGATAATGCCGCAATTGAGTACAAGCATGATACAAGGATAAACATAGCTTCTCAATGAAAATATACCTTGTTTCTGCATCAATGAGCCGTCGGCTTACATAAGCGATCACATACTCCTTGTTGCCGATTTCTTGAGTCAAAACAGCTCCAATAGTTCTATCTTCAGCCGCCACATAAAGTCTAAATGGAACTCCTCGCTTAGGCGCCCGAAGCACCGGAGGTGAAGACAAGTATTCTTTGATCTTCTCAAAAGCTTCTTGCTGTTTTGCCCCCCAGTTAAAATCGGCTTCATTCTTTAACCGAAGTAAAGGAGTAAAAGCATCAACCTTTCCAGACAAGTTAATTATAAACCTTCTCAAGAAATTTACCTTGCCTAGAAACTTTTGCAAGTCCTTCTTGCAAGTAGGAGCTTCGACTTTCTTCATAGCTTCAATTCTCTTGGGATCAATTTCTATGCCGTTCTCATGAATAACAAACCCAAGAAACTTCCCAGCCGAAACACCAAAAGCACATTTGAGTGGATTCATCTTTAAACCATACCGTCGCATCCTTTCAAGAGCAAGTCTTAAATCGGCTAAATGAGAATTCAAGCCATCCGATTTAACTACAATATCATCAATATATACTTCCACAATAACACCAAGTAAATCATGAAAGATTAAATTCATAGCCCTTTGATAAGTTGCACCGGCATTCTTTAACCCAAAGGTCATAACTACCCACTCAAATAAACCAATAAATCCCGGACATTGAAAGGCCGTTTTGTGCATATCCTCTTCGGCCATGAAGATTTGATTATATCCGGCATTACCATCAAGAAAACTAACAACACGATGTCCAGAAGCTTCATTAATTAAGACATCGGCTACAGGCATGGGATATGAATCCTTTGGAGTAGCTTTATTAAGATTTCTAAAATCAATGCAAACTCTAAGTTTTCCCGAATCTTTCTTTTCAACGGGAACAATATTAGAAATCCACTCCGCATAACGACAAGTCCGAATAAAACCAGCATCTAATAAACGATTAATCTCTTCTTTTATTCGGTCATAAATAGCGGGATTAAAACGTCTAGCCGATTGTTTAAAAGGTCTAAAACCGGCTTTTATTGGTAAACGATGCTCAACTAAGTCACGACTTAAACCAGGCATCTCACGGTACTCCCAAGCAAAACAATCGACATACTCTTTCAACAAATTTATTAATTCGGCTTTAAACGTAGCCGATAAATTCTTGTTTATAAAAGTAGGCCTAGGAATAGTACCATCACCAATATCTATTTTTTCTAAAGGATCAGCTGATGTAAAACCCTGACCCAATTTGTCCATATCACCAAGATCTTCAATAGCTTCAAACATGCCGGCCGAATGAGCTCGATGATGATCAATTCGGTCTTGAAGCCACTGGCCAGACGCAAACCGGTCTGACCGGTTCCCAGAAGCGGTCTGACCGGTTTGGCTCGGTCGGCGCTGTTCAGACCCAAACCGGTCTGACCGGTTTCCAGAAGCGGTCTGACCGGTTTGTCTCTGTTGATTTTGTTGCTCCATTAATTACAATAAGTAATTCAACCGATTTTCCATCGGCTTTAATGTAGCAGGAACAAAACCATCCTTGGTGCAACTGATCAACTCATAATCGGTCAAATCCATGCCCGACAAACATTGGACCTTTTCATTTGCACTAAGAGAATCGGAATCGGCCGTTGCAACAAAGGAAGAATTGTCACCATGGACAACTTCAACTTCATCGCCGATCCACTGAATAAGATATTGATGCAAAGTAGATGGAATACATTTATTCGCATGAATCCAATCTCGACCAAGGATTAAACTGAAGTTACCTTGCACCTCGGAGACGAAGAAAGCCGTAGCAATAGTCTTGCTCCCGACGGTCAACTCCATAGAAGCCACCCCCTTGGCACCAATGGGATCACCTCCACCAACTCCACTGACCGTCATGTTCGTCTTGATCAGTTCTTCGTCTTTCCCGCCAATCTTCTTATAGAGAGAATATGGCATGAGATTTACAATGGCTCCACCATCAACCAACATACGAGAAATTGGCTTCCCGTTGATGTGCCCTCTCATATACAAAGCCTTGAGATGATTTTCTGATTCACTAGGTTTCTGAAACACAGCATCTCGAGGCCCAAGTTGAAGATGAGAAATTTCCTCCTCTGGCACGACATAATAATCAGAAGATAAATAGACAACATTAATTTCCATGTTGTCACGTTCTGGAGAAGGCTCAAAATCAACCAATTCTTCATCTTCAACCACTGGAGAAATTGATGGAGTAGCATTAATGGTTGAAGTAACTTTGGCCCCTGCCTCTGTCGACAAACCGGTCTGACCGCTTTCATAAACCGGTCTGACCGCTTCTGCAGCGGTGGGCTGATCAGAACCGGTCTGACCGGTTTCTGAAACCGGTCTGACCGGTTGTGCTGCTGGCTGCACAACTCGCCAGGTCTTGGTCTGAGGAATCATGGGTCTATACTTGTTGAAATGTTCATCCCTCAGCTTCTCGGCTTCCTGTTCCCTCTTCTCTTTGTTTCTCAAGCGCTGAAGTTTCCGCTTCTGTGTATGAGTCAACCCAGAAGGACACCATCTTGGTTGAAAAACTTTCTTTACGCCCTTGCTACTGCTAGCCTCATGATCATTAACCATGATCGGCTTCTTGACTGGAACAGGAGCCGAATCTCCAATGACTATCGGCTTTTTACCCAAGTCTTGCATAGCCACTGGAATATCGCCAATTTTTATGAATTTATTGGCTTGGGCTTGCACATCCTCCTTTTTCTCCTTGACACGGTATTCTTGCTTAGGAGGAACATGAATGTGTGGCTCAGACCGAAACCGGTCTGACCGGTTCACAGCACCGGTCTGACCGCTTTGAAAAGCGGTCAAGCGACCTGGTTCGTACGAGCTTAATCGGTTATGCACCGAATTTCCAATAGCACCACCACGACGTTTATAACCTGTAGGACTGTTCCATCGCTGTGGTGACCTCTGTCTCTTTTTTGTCGGCCGATCAACTTGAACGGCCTTTGTGTACTTGTTCATGAGCTGCGAAAAAGTAGGTCCTTGCTTCAGAACCCTCCCTTGAATCTTTGGCTCATTGAATTTCCAAGTACCCACTTCCGGGCGCTTAGGCTTGAAAGTTCTTGGACGGTCTGGAGACAAACCGGTCTGACCGGTTTGAGAAACCGGTCTGACCGGTTTCGCCTGGTTAGCAGACCGATTTTCTTCCAAAGAACTTCCTTGCCCCCCGGGTCTTGATGTGTTAATTGTAATTTTCAGAGACTCTTTTCCATCAAGAGTCCTCCCAATCATCACTGTTCTGGCCGGAACTTTGTCATTAACTATTTCCGGCCTCGGATCTCCAATCACCACGTTCTTCCCTTTAGCTCCATCGGCTTGTTCCGGCCGAATCAGCATCTTGGTGTTCACATCCAAGGTATGAACAGGGAAAGGAGCCTTGTCAACTTGCATTTCAGCGAGCACTAATCGACCTTCATTAAGGGCCGATTGTACCTGTCGTCGAAAAACATTGCAATCATTTGTTGCGTGAGAAAAAGAATTATGCCATTTACAATATGCACGATTTTTCAATTGATCGGCTGGTGGAATTGCATGAGAAAGTTTAACAAAGCCATTCTTAAGCAATTCATCAAAAACACGATCACACTTGGCTACATCAAAAGTAAATTTTTCTTCTTGCCGATTTTTCTGGACCGGCTTTAATGAAGGACAAGAACCAGGTTTACTTTTTGATGACCAAACAAATTCAGCGGCATAAATTTCTTTATCATCGTCCGAACTATCAGAATCATTATCAACAATATGCACGTTCGAACGATGGGGTTTAGCAGATTCTTTTGCATTTTTAAATTTCAATTCTAGACTCATGGCCTTCATTTGCAAGTGATTAATAGTGAGAAAATCAGAACCTTCTAATTTTTCCTTGTAATGAGACCGTAAGCCTACAAAAGCCAAATCTGCTAAATCTTTTTCAGAAACAGTTATGTTAAAGCATCGGTTCTTAACATCTTTAAATCTTTTAAAATAATCAAGAACCGATTCCTCTCGGCTTTGCTTAACCGATGTTAAATCAGATAACTTAGCCTCATTTTCTCCGCTAAAGAAATGATCATGAAATTTACGCTCCAATTGAGTCCAATTTTGAATAGAATTAGGAGCAAGCGAAGAAAACCATGAAAAGGCAGTTCCAGTTAAAGATAATGAGAACAACCGTATACGCAATGCCTCATAAAATGATGCCTCTCCTAATTGCAAAACATATTGACTAATGTGTTCCCAATGAGTTCTATTATCTTCACCACTGAATTTAATAAAATCAGGAACACGCCAACCATTAGGATAAGGAACCAAATCAAATTCAGGCAAATACGGTTTTTGATATAAGCGTGAACTACCCAATTCAAGCCCGAGCCTTGTTCTAAGTGTATTTGCTATGTCTTCTTTGAACTTAGCTAGCTCGGCTTGATAGTTCCCATCACCTCTGTTTTGCGGAATGCGGGGAACACCATACGTTGTGTTATAGGAAGTATTCGGAATCGGCGCGTGAAACGAGCCAGATCCGTGGGGTATACCTCCTGGAACCGTAATGCGTGGAACAGTAAAAACAGGACCAGAACTAGTAGTATTTGATAAAACCATCGCACTAGTCGCCCCCGAACTCATGGAACCGGCCTGACCGCCATTGGGCGGCAAACCGGTCTGACCGGTTATACAAACCGGTCTGACCGGTTCGGGGACCGAACCAGGGTAAGGTGTTTGTCCCGCATAAAAATTCATCGGCATGCCCAAATTAGGATCTAAAACATGCTCTGGCATGCCTGATGAGCTAGGAGTTGAGTTAGGCAATTCATTAAATTCTATATTATTTTTACCCTTATCAGAATTACCCGACATATTAGCAATCAACTCACTAGTAACGGTTTGTGCAGCAAGTAATTTATCATCCATCATGCGAGTAATTTGCTGCATCAAGTCAGAGGATTCGCCAGTTACCTTAGGAAGTTCTTCAACTTGGTCGTTTGCCAGTTTGAAAGCCGGCATGACGAATTCCTCCACCCTCTTGACAAGGCCACCGCGATCTTTCTTGAAACCCTTCAGGAATTGCGTCCTGAAGTGTTCCTCAGCGATCAGGTACCGCTTCCGCTCCTCGTCCGTGAGCTCTTCCATCGTCGCGGCGATGATGTTGTCCTTGTCGAGGTCGCACGTCGATCCAGACATATTCGGAGTAGATTGAATCGGTTGTGGCACCAGATTAATCTTCCCCAGCGGAGTCGCCAAAAAGTATGTTGACACGAAAATGCGCCAACAAACTTGAAGATCGATCGAACGCGCAGCACGGCCGTCACAACGGCCAACTCCTGAGCACCCGGGGCAAACCGGTCTGACCGGTTACAAGAACCGGTCTGACCGCTTCTGGTCGGGAGGTCGTAAAGACCTAGAAACTCAAGCTCGGGAGGGACCCCGTCGGAGCTCGAGCTGATCTAGGGTTGTTCTAGGGTCGGCAGGCCACCTAGAACGTCCTTGAACGCCGTAGAGACGAGCAAAGAACAGAATATGGGGGTTGGAAAAGATTAGGGTTTGAGAGATACACAAAATAGAAGATAAAAGTATTTGATTCGATTGGGAATACCTCAATCGGCCGTCTAGCCTTTATATTTATAGGCCGGGGAAGTCTTACCCCTTTCGAATAGGTTACAATATGGAATTAAACTCGGAATCCTAATCCTACTCGAATTACAGAACGAAACCGGTCTGACCGGTTTGGCAAACCGGTCAGACCGGTTTGGCCTTCGGCCCAATTTGAGCGTCAACACATATCAAAGACGCGACGTATCCGGAGACGACGAGCAGGTGACTGGCTGGATGGAGCTTGGAGTTGTGTGATGTCGATGATCGGGACCGGATGGTACTAGACACCCCACGCTTGGTGTCCCCATCCAGGTCCGCTCGATTAATTATATATTCCAAATGGATGGGTTATCGCCTTATCGGCTCAGCTCAGCTGTATCAGCATTACGTCGCAGCCGCCAGAGCCTCAGCAGCAAGCAACCCGCCCCTCATCAGCCGCAAAGTGCAGTACATTGTTGTCCGCTGGCTCTGCCTGCATTTTCTTGTCAATATATATTGTCGGTCCAAGGCAACGGTGCATTCTAATTTCCTGAGAAGAAACTTGTAGAGCTGCAATAATATTACAGTAGACATTTTACTCGCTCCACTCATTTTGCTTCACTTTAATGGTGGCCTAAATGAGGTATAGCATTTTCTAAAAACGAAGAGGGGTGTTAGCTAGAGCACGTGTGGCCACGTACATTTTTGTTCAAAGCATATGCTATCACGAATTGTGCAAAAGTTTCGCAAGAGATATTTTAATCCAATAGGCATAGTTTGGGTACTCTATAATCCACGACTAAAGTGATCTATAATTTGAAATCGAGGGAATACTGGATATAGTATATAAGGTCCATGCAAGATAGTGAAAGATGGAAATAACACAGCCACAATTAGCTGAAATAACTTTTTTCTCCAAATTATTCTTCATTCGAAATAAGCATTACTATCTTGGATCTTGGACATGTACTACGTTCTGGCATCTTACCACATGTTACTGATACTGAACTGATGTTTATTGCGACTTGCAAGCTAACCTCTGTTATCAAGTAGCCTACAGTTGAGTCCAATGCTGAGACACTGATTGGGACTAGTGAACAACTACAATATAATGTAGGTTGTGAGAGAGCATGACCCTGATGGAAGGGACGTCGAGCTCTTTCGCAGGCAATTCTACTCGGAGGAAAGGGCCCGGCGACGAAAGGTTCCAAAGGCGCAGAGCTGGCCGATGGGCTTGTCACCAAACAAGAGGACTATAAGCTGGTCAAAACAAGGTTCAGCTCTTTCTTCGCGACAAATCTTGATTCTGTCCTCAAAACTTCAGGGATCAAGAACCTGGTTGTTGTTGGTAAGCTCTGCTGATCGATGCAAATATAGTTTTCATAATATTTTACCAATAATACAATTTAATTAGATTTTTTTCAATGATTTTATTTAAACAGAAATATAGTATGTAGTAATAATTTCATGTACGCAACCTTAAATGTTAATTATAAATATATTAAAGGCGAAAATTTATGAAGTCAATTTTAAACATATTAAAGGCAGAAATTCATTACATTAGTTCAGTAGTAGAACTAATTAATTGAATTGTATATTCTTTTAAAGCTATTTTTATTAAAGAGAACTATCTAGTTATATGATTTTCATATACCCAACCTTATTAATAGTTGGTCTTGAATATATCAAAGGTCAAACACTAGCAAGTTTGATATGATTTGGCTTTAGTATGTCATATAAGAAGAACTGAGCGAGTATCGTATTCTTTTTGTGCGTATGTGTTGAAATTTCAGGAGTTCAAACACCAAATTGTATCCGGCAGACGGTCTTTGATGCTGTCGCACTGGACTACGAAAAAGTTACGGTTATTGTTGATGCAACAGCTGCTGCTGACAAAGAAACCCATTTGGGTGAGAACTGAGAACTCAGCTCATAGGTCATAGCTTAATTACACTTCCACTTTATTGTCGTACCACACTACCTCACAAAACCATATAATCGGCGGTCCCCACAGCTTGGCGACTATATAGATCCAACGTTTGTATACATGAGGCAAACTGAATTTTTTAATGCTTTCACTTTGTTTAATCTATTTATCCGAAATTATTGGTGACTTAAGCCATGTGCATACTATATGTTTGCCAGCAAATATCAGAGACATGAAGAATGTTGGAGCGGAAACACCATCATTGGAAGACTGGAGTCGTTACGCTTGATTATACATCAAGCTCATCGTTAAAGAAACATCACCGATCTTATCAGGTGCAATGCAATGTGTGTGGTTCTTCAAAAAAGAGGAATATGGTTTGTCTTATTTCGATACGATTGTGTGTGTAATTATATTGTGCTATGTCTGGTAGAATAGTGCCAGAAGTTATATGCATGTCTACAAACTTGTAATAATTCCCTCATGCACAGCGTCCGGACCAGTTCACTGTACCATGATCTCATCTCCTATGAGCTATGATATGTCGTCTGATCAACCAGAGCAAATCAAATTGTCTGGCGCTAATCAACTTGCATGAGACAGCAAAACTTCTTTTTGTTTTTTGTGAGTAAAAGCGCAAATCTTATCTAAATGTGATCCGCCTAGCCGTTTTTTTCTTTGATTGACCAGTATAGACACCAACGCTCACAATACACGTACATTCAATCCTTTAAATACATATAACTCTACCTCTATATACACCTCTGAGATATTAAACCGACAGATGCTGAGATTGACGAACTCACCAGAGCGTCTCACAAACGCTTATGACGCACACACACCCACCCTATAAATACACCATGCAAACTCTACCCTTATGTGCACTTCTGAGAGTTTGGACCGACATATGCTGAGACTGACGAAGTCACCACGGACGTCTCATTGTCGACGGGCACGTTGCCTACTCTCGTTAAAACCTGAAATAAATCTAACAAAACACGACACCAATGCTAAATCGAGAACTCGAACTCTGGAGACGAATTAAAAATGAAAAAAGAAAAAACTATTAGCTCCTTGCATATTAGATCGATATTGTAGTTAGTTTTTGTTGGCCCACAATGAGCACTGAGGCCGTGGATTAGATGCGCTGAGGACTGGGGAGGAGTGGGCCTTCTGGAGATTTTGATGCCGAAAACCCAGAGAAAATTAACAAGGGATAAGGGTCACTTGCTCCCATGAAAATTTCTGAAACAAAAACTCAGGGATCATAACGTCCATTATACTTTCGCATCTAAATCCATATACACAACATTTCATCTATATTATTAAGTATCATAACTTAATATTTCTAGTTATTTTCATACTCAAATTTGGCAATGAAAATGCGAAACAACCATGATGGATTATTACGATAATCCCAACTGCTAATCAGGATTGAAACCCATGAAAAGGAAGAAGATGATGTTTGTGTAAGATTCGTGGCAGTAGATGCCGGTCTTGATCAACTCACTGCCAAGGTCCCAATCGATCCGTAGGTTAGGTGTTTGGACCATGAAAACAAATTGAGGTAGCGCCCGAGTGCAAGAATTCCGAGGCCCAGAGCAAGAAAGACCGAGGTGCGGCAACCTACCAGAGCACACCCAACACGGACTACGGGCTCTACGGCGACGCGCGAAAGCTTCTTGATGGTTGATGCAGCCGTTCACACCGGGAGGAACGCCGGCACGGCCTAGCTAGCAGCAGCTTTGCGGCGCCCACGACGACATGAGCTGTCGGGCTTCCTGGATCTCGTCGATCGATCGAAGCCAGTGTGGTCCGCCCCTGCGTTGCCGAGATGGAGGAGATGGGCCATGTTGATGCAGGTTGTGCAGCTGGTCACATGGCTAGATGCATCTTCGGTCTTGCACTCCATGAGCATGATTAATCTGACACCAACCTCGGCGTCGTCCGTCTTCAACGCCGAAGGGAACTCAGATCGAGGTGCGGCACCATAGCGGCAAGTAGAGGGAATACGTTGTGAGTTGTCACTGTGGTCGCTTGCTGATCTGCTCTGTATCTCTTCGAAGGCCTCCTCCCTTGTCTCTCTCCCGGCAGGAACTCAAACAATTTGTTTCCAATGGATTCCCTTCCACGTTTGCTCTGAAATAACTAGCCTGGCTAGGACACGTTTCATTGAGTTACACAAATTATTGATCACCAACGTAATCTCCTTACCCAATAGAACAAATAATGCTTTCAAATATATATCAGAGATACATATGGATTTGTGTGGTGGAATCTGAATTAGAAGATATATGCATGTAAGCACTCATTCAAGAATGCATGCTGATTTTCTCTCCTGGAAAGGATTGGCAGTCGTACTGTCGGATCTCTCAATTGTTTTCACATAGACAGCTTGTGTTCGATCCTGTCTTGTCTCGAGGCATTCTTTGATAATTTAAGAAATAGAGAGATTTGTAATGAGTATATACTTGAATAAAGAAATTATATTAAGCCTAAAATTCTACGGAGCAAACATGTATAGCAATAGAGTAACATAGCATAAATAATAAGTTTAAGAGTTTTAACATAAAAAAAAATAACGCAATTGCATTAAGACAATGTCTTAGTTGTTCTCATGCAAATCAAGCAAGTACTCCAATGTTTCTCTTTTCTTATTGGAGAATCATTGATAGCTTTGTTAACTTCATTTTAAGGGCAGAATGCAATATGCAATACAAATTTCTACATAATTTGGTAAAGGAAAAAATTTTACACAATTCCAATATAATATATTGAGCATTCTATGACACTGGAATGGTTTGATCTTAGATTTAGAATTATTCATAGCAACACAAAATCACTCGTAGCAATGCATGGGCATATCTGCTTAGTTATAATCTATATATCTAGAACTGTAATATATGAAGGACCAAAATGACGACCAGGGGATGAATGAGAGTCTCAACAAATTCTCTCCGAGAACAAGTCCTATGTCCCAAAAATACGCCATACACCTCTCTTCCAATCACCAATGTGACACAAACCAGCTAGTAACCTACTCACCCTAGGAGTGATTTAAGAATTTATCAAAATATCATGGAAGCAAATCACAAGCTAATTATGTCACAAGAATTAGCTGAGCATGCATGAAACTAACTGATATGCATCAAAGGTTTACTGTCGTATGAAAGCAAACTTTCACCAAGAATTAAATGGAGCCGAGCTTCTGACTCGAGCTGTATGTTCCTGCAAGGCTGCAACACAGTGAGACACAGAGAACAGAGAGACCTAGCAATGCAGAAAAGCCGGTACTTCTCTGGTGTAGAGCACAAGCACTTCCAAAACCACAAGCAAACTAATCAAGGCCAAGAATATAAATTCTTGCACTATGCATGCATAGATTAAAGAAAGGTGGCAGCTGCGATGGACAATCTATTTGTGTAATGGTTAACTCATGATTCACTCGATTTCACTCCAGTTGCATCCAAACTCTTCTATTAGACGAACAAGACAGCCTATGATACAGACGGGATCCGTAGATCGCTGCTGCCGTCTCCGGAAACAGCCAGCCAAAGTCTTCTTTCTTTTCCCCCTCTCCTCCGTCAACTGCATCTTGTATATTATATTACTCCCCACCGCCACCGTTGTGGGCCTGCATTACTTGGACTGCCATTTCGGGCCGAATTACTTCTTGTTGGGCTTTGTAACTCGTGCATTTTTCTCGGCGTGGCCCATCTTCTCAGCTTCATATATAGTTTTCAGGCTGAATAGATTGATGCTTTATGACATTCCCCCCTCCTTCAGTTCCGGCGTAACCCCAAGCCAGAGCAGCAGGAAAGTGTTGCCATAGAGCCACCTCATTCTCCCAGGTTGATAGAGAAGCCAGCCAAGGAGACCAATGTATCAGTATTTGAGAAACAACACGACCGTCTCTTTGAATAGAACGGCGTTGAAGCACATGAAGAGGAATCTGCAATTGAGTACCAGTAGGTGGCAAAGTGGGACTGACCTGATGGTTAGTGCCCACGGCATGTTTGACTTGTGAGACGTGAAACACTGGATGTATGGTTGAAGATGACAGTAACTGCAAGCGATAAGCAATAGCTCCAATTTTCTCAAGTACTTGAAATGGCCCAGATAATCTGAAGGAGAGCTTATAATTGGCTTTTGGTGCCACAGACATCTGAATATAAAGCTGTAACTTCAAATAAACTAAATCCCCAACCTTGAAAGATCTCTCTGTTCTGTTCTTATCTGCCTGAACTTTTTGGCGTTGCTGAGCTCTCAACAAATGTTGTTGGACGAGTTGACTTATAAGTTTTCTGTTAGCGAGCCAATCTTTGAGATCTTCCACAGCACATGTTTCCAATCTATCAATACCCAACTATCGTGGCTCATGACCATAAAGTATCTCGAATGGAGTTTTTTTGAGTGAAGAATGATAAGATGTATTGTACCAGAACTCCGAACTCCGTGAGAGAGAGCCAGTCCTTCCATTTAGCTGGGCAAGCACGAAGAAAACACCTAAAATATGTTTCAAGACACTGGTTTACCCTCTCTGTTTGCCCATCTGTTTGAGGGTGGTACGCGGAACTGAGCTTCAACTCTGTACTAGAAAGTTTGAACAACTCTTGCCATCATGTACTAGTGAAAATCCTATCCCTATCTGAAATGATGGCTTGAGGTAAACCATGCAATTTATACAAATTGTCCATATAAGCCAAAGCCACTTTCAGAGCAGTAAATGGATGAGTTAGAGGTATGAAATGACCATACTTAGAAAATTTATGGCTGGCTTAGGGGGGTGGGGCGCAAAGCTGCATGGCTGGCAAGATACTTATGTGTTCACCAAGGCCATGGGAGAGATGGTCATCAACAGCATGCGGGGAGAGATACCGGTCGTCACCATCAGGCCGAGCGTCATCGAGAGCACCTTGAGGGACCCCTTCCCAAGTTGGATACAAGGGAACAGGTCAGTTACCATATCATTCCAATGTATTTTGAATATGTAGCATGTTATCACTTATCAGTGGTAAACCTGTATGATAATTTGTTTTCAGTCCCTAACTTTCTGCTCCATGTAGCTTGGCGCAACAATGGCCAAGTATTCCTCTCCGACGGTACTGTAGCATGTAAAAAACTCCCGCCGCAACATGATATGATGTTACATGCAACATGTAAAATTTTTGCAACATTCAAGAATAGCGTATGCAACATCAAACAGTAGTATGTGCAACATAAATACTCATTGTTTGCAACACTAGAAACACGCGCTCACAACTCTCAGCCACGCACGGCAGCGGACGAAAAATTCCCAATGAAAATGCAACATCCGAATGAAACACTTGCAACGTGCATGCGAAACATATGCAACATCCAACATCTTAGATCTACTTTTACAACATTCACATCAAACAGTTGCAACATTCTTCTGGATCATCCGAAACACGTGAAATATGCTATTGCACATGGAGCAAAACCCTAGCCAAAAAATGAGAACTGAATGAGGAGAAGGATGGTGAGCAGGAAGTGCAAGCACGGAGGAGATAGCCGCCGCCGCTGTCGGCGCCCGCGGAGGATGGCCAGTGCGCCACCCCCTCCCCTACCTCGCGCATGCGTCATCCATGATGCGGCGGCGGAGCTCCGCGTGCTCGCCGGCGACGGATCCGTTGCATTTATGGCCAGAGGAGCGCCGCGGTGGCGGCCACAGCCGCGGAGGAGCGGTGGCGGCGACGCCCGCGGATGAGCACGACGTCGACGTGGAGGAGCAGGGCGTGGCGGCGGCGACGCATGGGCCGGCCGTGTCGGCGGCGGCTCATGGGACGGCGGCGCGCAGGGCTGCCGCGTTGGCGTCGGCTCGCGGGGCAGCGGCGGCGGTGCGCAGGGTGGCACCCGCGGAGGGGCACGGCGTCGGCGTGGAGGAGCAGGCGCGGGCGGTGTCGGCAGCGGCGGCGTGTGTGGAGGAGCAGGCACGGGGCGGATCGAGGAGGAAGCAGCGGACGGAGGAAGCAAAGGAAGCTGCGGGCTTGAGATTTTTTATTTGGGATGGCGACGTGCGGCCGCAGAATGGTGCGGGGCGTTCGATGGATCGGACGTCCTGTCTATAGCATTACCGTTTATAATGTGGTGCCCCACTATTCAACAGTACCGAGTACGGAGTGGTGCCCCACTGTTCAACAGTACCGAGTACGGAGTACTCCGTATGTCCTTCCAGAAATGCACACTCTGGGCTTATGGTCCACTCATGTCGCCTCATGAGTCGTAACTGAGTGGCCACCGCCAGTTACTGATAGCCCGATTGGTTGGTTGGATTTCATTTTTCGCCCAGCCAAATCCACTTGCCAAAATCAGAGCTTGTCAAAACAAGGACGTGTCAAAGTTAAGACAAAAAATCTAAGTATTCAATTGATTTAATGTCAAAATATGACAACCAATAGGTTTCATCCTAGTATCTTTTTAGGAAGTTTCTAGTTACTTGACATGGCATTGATTATAGTGTCAATTTCTTGGTAATAAACCAAATATGAAAGCCAAAATTTCTAGGCATGCCGTTTGGCAAACTTTGATACCAACCAAGCAGGCTCTGAGCAACTGTTGCCTTTGCATTGCCAGCGCCTAGACCAAGGCCGGTGTGGGCCACCTTGTGTGTTGTTCGAGCTTACCTCCGCCGCCACTACGGAAAACTAGAGCACTCGACAAAACCCTAAAAACAATCGGCAAAGCCTTTACCGAGTATAACACTCGGTAAATAACACACGGCATATCGGATGACGGTAAAGCCCCTATTTATCAAGTGTTTTTTATCGGACACTCGGTAAAGGCTTTGCTGAGTGCTAAACCGACACTCGGCAAATATTTTTCAAGAAATTAAAAAAAAAAGACAGCCGACACTGGCAAACATTTTCTCAAATAGAAAAACATCCACTGTGTCGGCCGTACCCCGCCGCCCGCGCCAAGCCGGCCACCCGCCCACGCTAGATGCGCCGAGCCGGCCGCGCCAGCTGCGCCGCGCCGCCGCCGCACGCCCGCGCTTGAAGGGGCGGAGCATGGAGGTGGTGACCCCGGCGAACGGCGCGAGGTAGAGGAGGTAGACGGCGACGGGGGCACGAGGTGGAGGAGGTAAACGACGAGAGCTCCGCTGGGTCCGCCGTCGTCGCTCGCGCACCGGCCATGGCCGTCGCCGCCGCAAGAGCTCCGCTGTCCACTCGACGCAAGAGCTGCGTGGCCGCATGGAGTAGCCGGAGGCGGAGGCCAAGCAGGCGGCGCGCGGACGGCCGGGAACCGGGCGTGCTCGACGTCGGGCGGCCTGGAGGAGAAGCTCGAGGTGCGGATGGTGGGGCGCGAGGCGGCGCCGGTGCGCCTGACGACGGCGGGGGCGCACGCCCGCCCGGCTGCCTGGCCGCCCGGCCGCCGGTTGCCTGCTCCAGCCTGGCCGGCTGGCCCCTTGCGATGGGAGAGAGAAGGAGATGCTCCGGTTGCCTGGCCAGCTGCTCCGTGCGAGCTGAGCGAGCGTGAGAGGGAAGAGAGATGAGAGAGAAGGACATAAGCTAGTGTATTTTAATTGAATGAGGGAGGAATCCATGTGCTCTTATTTGGATCAATGAGAGGCCACCATTTTGAGGATGCGGATTGATGACGTGGCACGTGTGTTTTCTCTTTGCTCTTGTATCGAAATTTTGGATGGTCAAACAATTTCAAATAAAAAAGTTGTAAACTACAAAGTTTTACATATCTTTGATACCAACAACTTTGATATAGAACATATTTACATCCGAAGTCATTTATAAATTTTAAAAATTTAAGATTTCAAATTAGACACATTATAAGGATATTTTAAACTATTAAACAATCTCAAATTAAAAAGTTGTCAACTATAAAGTTTTATATTTCGTGGATATGTACAACTTTAATATATAACTTATTCACATTCAAGGTCATTTAAAAACTTTGAAATTTCAAATTAGATAACGTATAATAATATTTTAAGGTGTTAAACAATCTCAAGTATAAAAGTTGTCAACTATAAAGTTTTAAATTTCATCGAGGTGTACAACTTTGATATAAATTGTTTTGTCATATGAGATCATATAAAAAAGTTTGTATTTAAAACATACATCCACTAACTCTCTCGCATACAATTACCCGTACACTTCTTGTGTGATGTTCGATTTTGTAAACATCATTATGACAAAATGTACAAAATCTTCTCAACTTTTTATCACAGCATTTATATGTGATACCATCACTTCATGACAAATTTCATGATTTTTAGACTTAATTTGCTTTTTTAGAATTTAAAAATAATTTGAACACATGTTAGTGATAATATTTCTTTGCATAAGATTTTGAAATTTCTTTTCATTTCATGGGTAAGGACTCAAATTGGGCTAAATAACATGAATATAATTTTTTACTCGTTGTATTCTATTATTTGAATCACTTGCAGTTCAAATTTGGCTTTATTCAAAAAATTACTTGAAATGTAATTAATTAATTAATTATAACAAATAAATATAAATATATAGCAAAATTTAAACGTGAAGCAACATATGTTGTATTTGGATAGTAGGAAAAGTTTTGAGGCCAAAAGAGAAAAAAAATAAATCTTTACCGACCGTCAAAAAATACACTCGGTAAAGAAGCTCTTTGCCAAGTGTATTATAGTTGACACTAAGCAAACTCACATCTTTACCGAGTGTCAACAAAATACACTCGGCAAAGAAGCTTTTTGCCGAGTGTTTTTTATCACTCGGCAAATAACGTGCAAATAATGTTTCTAATCCTTATATTTTATTATTTTTGAATCACTTGTGATTAAAAAAGAAAAAACTTAATTATTTACAATTTTTAACCCTCGGCAAACAAGCTCTTTGCCGAGTGTTTTTTATTTGACACTCGACAAACACCTCTTTGCCGAGTGTATTTTTGTTTGTCGAGTGTTATTTTTTTGACACTCGGCGAAGAGTTTGTTCGCCGAGTGGCCGGAAAAAAAAACACTCGACAAAGATATAGATATAGGCATATACGGGTTTCCGGTAGCGTGTCCTACCTGCCTTCAGCTGCTATCCACTGCCGTTATCTCGACCACAGTCCCACGCTAACATGTCCCCAGTCGGTGCTCGTCTCCATCACCTCCATTGCGGCAATGTAGCTGGGAAATTAAACGAGGGTCTTCTCCTAATGATCCCCATTTTATTGGAGTGGGGACTTATGTTTTTGCTGGGTCCTTTTTGGATCTGTCCCTGCCGCCATTGTATCTCCCACCACCAACGATCTTGTTGGCTCGAAGCTTTGTTTAGATCCACTTGTACCGTACAAATCTCGATTTTCAAAAGCTCGCAGGATCTTGCCACACGTGGAAAAGAAGAGGGAGGAGTGAAAGAAAAAATATAAATTTAGGTGTAGGTGTAGTATAGCAATTCCAAAATAAATAGTAGCTTTTTATCACTAAAATAATATGATCGACATGTTTATATATATGGCTATAGAATAGTTATTATATGGCCGACCATAGACTATAGGTTATATATATATATATATATATATATATATATATATATATATATATATATTAGTTGAATGTGCATATCCACCACTTTCATTCTAGCTTCACGCTTCCTTTCAGTGGAATATGAACTCAGGATGCTGGATCCCATTATAACGTACTACGGCAGGGGGCAGATGAGTAGTTTCCTTGCCGATCCTGAGTCGTCACTGCGTTTTTGATGTGGTAACTTACCATCTACTTATAAGATCTCCTCCACGAACATGTTCGACCAGCATGACATAGCGAGTAACAATGGCTATTTTTATTAATTCGGTGCTAAGGTTCCGGCGGGCATGGTGGTGAACGCGACACTGGCGTCCATGGCGAAGCACGGTGGTACGGCACAAGGCGCGGCGCCGGAAATGCACGTTAGAAATTCAGACATCATTCGGTATATTTTAATTTTAGAAATTAGCAACAAATTCATGACAGCAGTGAGTGATCCAGTGGTAACATAACATGTGCCAGTGTTCAAGTTAATTCTCCTAAATAACATGAACAACATGAGAAACCGAAACAAGAACAAAAGGATGTTCAGGATGTACCCAGAGGCGGGGCCGATACCGGAGGCACCGGATGCGCCGTCACCAGCTGGAGGAATAGTATTAACCATCCTCGACTGGCCTTGCTTGAAGTAGTCGATCTAATTCGGTGCAGTGGCGAGTCGATGCAGTGGAGTCCCTCGAACGGTCACCGGGACGTAGTCGTTCACGTGAGGAAGACGACCACCAGGAAGTAGTCGTTCGGGTTGACGAAGTTGGCCACCAGGAAGTAGTCGTTCACAGCAGCGAGCAGGCGCGTACTCATACGCTCCCCAAAAACCTTATCGCCCGCATATCCTGAGCAGGATCACTAGACAGGGAGGTTCGGAGGCAACTGCTCACGCAAGCAGAGTGCGCGTAGGGCTTGCGTTGGGAATGCAAGAGAGCAGCAAAAACAGGGAGAAGAGAGAGGTCTCCTGAAAGGAGTACCAGGGGAGGGAGAGTGTTTGTGTGTTCTGGCTATGGGAGAGAGCTCCTCTTATATAGGCGACCAGAGGAGGAGGGGGGATGAACCTGGACACTGCATGAGGCAGCAACGACCATAATGACGTCAGTTATTGGTCAACCCAATAATGACATTAAACGTCATCAGTTACTCTCAGCCATCAAAATGGCAGTTACTGATAACGTTTAAGACTCAATCAATGTCATTTGTGGCAAAAGGTTCATCACACAGCACACGCCGAGCGTCACGTCACGGCCACGGCGAGCGAGAGCGCGCGCGTGTGGCACGCCCATCTCCTTTTACCAATTTCACAAGTGGTCCACAGTTGGTCCACTATTTAAGTTGGTTGGGATTCCCGTTGACTCTCCATCCGGGATTTAACTCCCTAGCACTTATTAGTGGACCTTTAATTCTTTGATTAATTGAGACTTAAATGGGCCAAGGCCCAATTAATCTAACAATGCACGTGTACCACGTGGTGTCATCGACGGCGAAGCCGCTAGTGTTTCACGACCTGTTCGAGTTCATCTACCAGCACTTCAGGCGGTCGCCGCTGATCGACGGCTCCGGGCAGCCCATCCCGGTGCGGCCGATGGAGCTTGGCTCTCATCTGCTCCTTCTCGCGGATGAGGTCGCACCTAGGGCTCGAAGGGGAGGTGAAGCCGGAGGAGACGGTGCTCGCGGTTGTCGACGTGCTGCGCCGTTCCTCGTCGCTCCGTGTCTCTGAGGACGGTAAGCAAGTTATTTCTTCTCTTCACCCATATTATGCAAAATGGTGTGTGTCTCTGAGGACGGTAAGCAAATTATTTCTTCTCTTCGCCCGTATCATGCAAAGTGGTGTGGTGTTCTTCAATCACAGTCACTTTTGATGGTGAATAAGCTTATACTTTGGTTGAACTGGTTTATGTTCTGATTTCATTTTTAGCTATTGAACTACGTTCATATTTACAATGGCCCTATTCTGGATTCTGATGGATGTCAGACCAAACTTCAAATCATGAGCTATCTTTAAGTCACCTTTTTTCATAGTGATATGTTTTTTTGTTAAATCACCTGTTCATGAAGTAATATGGACATTTGCTGCACGGTTCAAATGAAACAAAATTAAGCTCATCCTAATAAGAATGGTCCTGGTGAAGGGTAAGTACTCTTTAACTGCAATGTGACATGCATTTTTCTTTAGACTTCTATTTACTCTTTAACTGTACCCAGCGGAGGAGGCCGAGATGGTGCAGAAGCTGGGTCTGTTGTGCTCCCACTCCCACTCGGTGCCCGCCGAGAGGCCGTCGGTGCGGCAGGTGGTGCAGTACCTCGATGGCGACGTGCCGACGCCCGAGCCGCCGTGGTCGTGCCAGAGCTTCACGCTGAGGCGGCGACACACAATCGCATTTCAAAATACAATCCCTCGACACTTGTGGCGTGGAGAACCTATTCCTTTTGATATTTTCTGTAATGCTCATGTGTAAGTTGCACTTATGTCATGGTTGAATATCATGATTGAATGTTGATGATACGATCCATTTGCTTGAATGTTGATGATATGACCCAAGTAATTTAGTAGTAATGTCATGTATTTTTTCTATTATATTCTCATATTTTTTATGATTTATTCTGATAATTTAATGATTAATTTGGACATTTTTCTATTTTTTTGAATTATTCTGATTTTCTATGAATTATTTGGATTTATTTACACATTTTTCTTGATTTTTCTGAATTTTTGTGAATTTCTAGACATTTTATAATTTATTTATGAAATTTTCTGATTTTATAATTTACATACGAATTATTTCCTAATTTAAAATTTAAAATTATTTCTATCATTTTCTAAATTATTTACTGATTTTCCATATTTATTTACTATTTTAAACTTATTTCTATTATTTATTTAATAACAAGGGCAAAACGATCTTTTTACCCCTCTATCGACACCGTTAAACCTCTTTCCATTCAAAATAACGTAGAGGTAAAAGAAAATTGGGAACGTGCAGACAAACTTTTTTACGACAAAGATCACCGTCACGTTTCGTAACGACACAGAGGTAAGAGGTAAAGGACTAAATTTTTTTTTCACCACCCACGCGTACCCATACCAGCCACTTAGCCGCGAGGTAACCGTAAACCCTCGCCCCATCCGTCTCGCCCCCGACCCATGCCCCGTCTGTCTCGCCGCCGCCGCTTCCTCGGCCGCCATCATTCCCACCCGGCCGCCATATGCAATGCCGATGTGAGCTCTCTCTCCCCCTCGGTCTCGCACCGTGTCAGGGCTGCTCCCTCCGTCTCCCCTTTGCCGGCGCCTCCCTCCACGCGCCCCGCAGTCCCGCCACCGCCTAGCGACGCAACGCTCGCCCCCGTGCATCTGGGCCGCGGCCGCCACCGCCACCGCTTAGCGATGTGGATCTTGCTCGCGACTCCGGCCACCGCCGCCATGCCCCGCGGAGCTCGCCCGCGAGTCCGGGCGCCGCCGCCATGCGGCAAGGAGATTGCCTGCGTGGCCGGCCGCTGCCAAACTCGTTCGTCGCGCCGCCACTGCCCAAGCTCCCCAGCCAACAACAGGTGAGCCACCTCCCCAACCACTCTAGTGTCAACGGCAGTCGCTGCAGACGTTCCTGCAGGGCTAGGAGCTTTCCACGCGTCCACGCGCAAAAGGAGGTCACCTACTACGCCCATGGAGGCAACCATGGTTTGCTCCTCCGTTTGTGTTTTTTTTTTGTTATCTGCTTATTATTCTTTTATTATGTGGCATATAGAGCTCTTTCCTTCTCAAGATGGAGGCAGTTATGAACTTTGGATTGATGTGTTCCTCATGTTCCTCCGATCAGATTTTTTGATTACGCAGATTTGTTTTTGTTTCTGAGGGAAAGCATAGGATATTTTGCACAAGAGGCGCTACATCTTCACCGGTGCCGTGCCACCGATGGGACACTGCTCTACACCCCAGCAGAAAGTACGTCACCTCTCTTTTTCTTGGTCTAATCCATTCGCTATAGTTTGGTCCCAAGAGGTCTCAATCTGACTGGTTCACATATGTTTTCATGCTTGTCCGTGCGTGTGTGGTGTTGGCACTACTCTCTAATTTCCTCAACATACAACTGTTTAGGTTTATCTGGATTGGAACAAGGAAAGAAGCACATCTGTGTCTGCGCTAGGCAACAGCTAGCTACAAGCCCTAGCAGTTGGAAGGAATGAGGACCACCACTTATTCACAATCAAGCACGTTGAGGTCACCTTTGATTATTTTCTCCACTGTTTTTAGCCTAAAAGAACTTGAGCGTTGGTTTCAGTTTTTAGCCTGGAAGAACGAGTGCTGATTATCGATGACGGGGAGAATTGTTCGTGATAAAAAAAGGATGAAGGTTGGTGCTCGATATCTATATATCAATTGTTGTCTTGCATCCTGGGATTGATCTGTGGGGGATTTTGATGGTGAGTGCATTGTATCCTACTGATGGTTCATTTGTTAATTTGTGCCTTCTTGGAGCTCGATGAAATGCCCATGGCCAAGACATTAAGCAACTGCGCATGAGTTGGTATGCAATTTATTTTTTCTAATATTTTTTTGCCATAATTTTAGATATTTTCATTTTTCATAAAATTTATTTGCCTATCTATCTGGGCTTTGATGTGTGCATATCACAAATTCAGTTAGTTTATTGGGAGGCCATCATGCTCCATGGTTAGAAGTACAATCTTGATTTGATTTACCATTCTAGAAGAAAAATTATTCGTAAATCGTAATGGCTATGATCCTAGATGATTCACGGTGGCAGGAATAGAGAAGCATAGCTGAAAGTATGTGCACTATATTCACCATTAAAAGGACTTTCAGCTTCCAATGCATTATATAAAGTTTCAATCTTTTCATGATTTTTATCTGATTTTTGTGATCTTTGGGGCTGTTTAGGCATATTTGGATCCCTCTTTGTGGTCCTACATGTCCTTTGAATCATTCTAGACAGTTTTTCTGGTTAATGATCAATAGTTGAACCACAAACAAGCCCTGTCGATTAACAAGATGCCCATCTTAAAATGTCGCACATTTACCTCAACCGATATTTTTTTAATTACATATCTATGATACAATAATAAAATCCTGCAAGTTTCTTTGGAGAAAGCAAAGAGTTCATATCTGTTCTACAAGAATTTAATATGACTTGTGCTGTTTATTTTGCAGTTCTGCAATGATGGTTAAACCAGGACTTATTTCCATGATATGTAGTTTGTCTGGTTCCTACTTGGCAAGGGACCTTTTGCTCCCAGTAGGTTTCCCATCATATAGTTGCCAAATATACCTTTTAGCTCCATCAAATGTATGAATGTCTAATCGTATCCTTCAATTCAGCAATCTCCTATGCTATAGTGCTTTAATTTCAATCAAAGTTATAATTTGAGTGGAAATATTTTTTTGTCCCCTTTTGCAACTGGTGTGTACCAAGAGATAATTCACACATTAGACTGTTTTTTCTTAGCTTTTAATTACATATCTTTGCTGCTCAACCGAATTATTTATTACCCATGAATTTGATATTTCTATAATTGTTGCCAGAGCAAATGGCTTGTGGCCAGCCCATGCCACAAGCCCATAACTTGTTTTTTTGCAGGTGGATGAGGAGATGAAAGGTCAAGCAGATGAGGAAGGAGCAGGTGCCAAGAGCACATCTGATGCTAGATTGTGCCTAAAGAGTAGCAGGTTTGGAGTCCTTGTCTCCTCTTTCAATAGATTGTTTCACATCTGGATGCGCCACAATGCATGATGACTTCTACTAAAACCTGCTAGATATACTTCTCTGAGAATTGAAGGAGGATTGTGAACTTGTTTTATCACTGAGTAGGTTACCAATCCTGGGAGCCCTTGCCTACATTGGGCTGAGCGGAAGGAAGTGTTGCTTGCAGGTATTTAAACATTACCATTTATTTTAAAAACATAAATGGTTATGTGCATGCATTTTAGTTGTACCAGATTCACCTGGAAATCTACCTACTCCACTCTGGCTGGATATTGATCTTTCAGTTCTGAATGTACTTATTTCTGTATGTTCCTCTTTAAATTTGATGAAACCATGTTTCCTATGCTTCTATTCCAAATGAGAATAGTGATACCTTGTAGTAAAATGTGAGAGATGCATTAACTGAATGTTAAAGCAGATAAAGGTAATAGATTGTCGTTTCAAATCATTCCTCAAGTTCTCAAGGTGGCACATGCTTTCTTTATGTCTTATAATTCTCTTTTATTCTAATGATCAGTCTTTCTGTACAGAACAAATGGACAGTTCCAGACCTTCATGACGTTCCTAAATTTTCATGTCCAAAATGTGCTTGCTAAAAGACCAGTAAGGTTTTGTATTCGAGTAAGGTTGTACCCATTGTATTGAGATGTTCACTATACTAAGTCCCTGATTTTCAGAGAGATACCAGTTTTATGATTGTTTCATATGGTTTATCTGATTGTATCATATGGTTTATCTGATTAGTTATAGACTCTGTGATTGCGGAACTATTTAGGTTGCATACCTTCTACTGTTACAAGACTACTACAACCATGGTTTGTCATCAGGTAAGTGAGCTTTCAACTAAACCTATATATGATATTGTTTGTTAATTGTTAATATTTGTATTTGGGAGCACCTCTTTTCTTGCTAGCGCAGAAAAGAAGAAATCTGGTACTAGCTATAAAAAATGTCAGTATACCAAGTTATCTGAATTATTATGTGGTTGATATATTTTAGTGGAATGTGTCAGCGCCAGTTTTGTAAGATCACTTTGGAACAAACAAGATACGCTTGATTCTTCAATACACTACTAAGTAATATTGTGCTATTCTGTAGGATCAATTTTCATAGTTTTCAATCCCTTTCAAGTGTTTTATTACTTATTCTTGGATATGATCTTTTTTAGCTCTGTTGCTAATTAATTTGATTGGTGTGATTGTGTCAGGTGAAAATTTCTACATTTTGCATTGCTGAAACACAGCGCAATAAGCTTCAACACCAGGAAGCTGGTGAATACGTTGTCCAAGGGGCGAAGTGCAAGCACTTGAATTTTTGAGGTAGAAATTTTGTTGATGCATATTCTATTTCAGAATGTTTGTTAGATAATGGTTCTGAGATTGGACTACACTAAAGATTTTGTAACTTTGGGATTTTTTTCTTGTCAAGTTGGAAAAGGATTGCTCTAGAATGCCAAGGCTTAGAAGCTCACATTGTAGCGTTAGCGGCGAAGCGATGAGTGTCGGTTGAAACTTGTTGCAACATGTCTAGGCTTTATTGAATGCCGATCAGGGAATGTGCTAACATTCATATGTCATTTGATTTCAAGGCAAGGAAGCAGGCAATTTGATTATATACACACAATACACTTATTTTTTAGAAAAAAAATTATCCCATACATTGGCGTGTCTGTTAAGTAATAGCAGCTGCATAACAGTGAATTATGTAAGTTGTCTTTTCATTAGTTCACACACCACATGGTCTTGGGTTCTTAGCTGCAGATTAATGTCTCACCATGATAACAGGCCATTGCCCAAGAAAGTGATATAGCTCCGTCTGATAAGAAAAAGAGGAATATTATCTGTTACAACAATTCGTCGATAATTTCCAGTGCATAATTACATTCATTATGACAGCAAGGCACTGTTTCCCCATTTTGATATGCATTGTACTTTGCTCTTCAGACCAATTACTCCAGAGACAAAATTGTAAACTTTAGTGTTTAGATTGCATTTTCTTCTTCCTATCCTTTGGAAAATTCTAACTGGTCATATGCCTTGTTGCATAAATTTTTTACTCAAAATGGCTGTCAAAAACAAGCATGCTTCAACCACATTCAAATAATGCAGATAAGTATAATGTTCTTTTTTGTTGACAAAGATCATGTACATAGTATAGCACTGTCAGTTAGTAGTATTTGTATTGCACACATGCCTGGTTAGCTGTAAAATACAAAATGTTTCTGAAAAGAAAATCGTGACTAAGTACTTACCTAGCTTAGAGTAACACAATATTTTATTTGGAAGCATATCATCATGTAATCTTGTTATATAACCTCCCTTTGCTATTTCTGAAACTGGCCGGTTAGAAAAGAGAAGAACCTCATGTATAGACCAGATGGAGAAAAAACATTTATTTCCTAAAACTGTAATTTCAGTAGTTGTAGAATCAGATGGCATAGACACGCATGTTTCTGTGCTGATTGGGGTCTTGGATGATTTGATTGTCTACGTGTTGGTCATAGGAAGATGGAGCAGCTTGGTGCTGACCGCCGGCACGGCTTGCGTGACAGACAGGGGAGATGGAACTACATTATGTAGTTGATGTCGTGGTGATGCGGAGCTACAGGGTGTACTCGGTGGATGCTGGTTCGGTACTTGGGAACAAAATCATCAGGTGAGCTTATAGACGTAAATTTTTCAACACCCTCATCCATTTTTACTTTAGGGTAATCACTCTAATATTTTTATTTAGGCTATTACCTAATATGAGTTTTGTCGCCTCCATGTGTATTGGATTGACTTTGCTGCCACACTTGGGAAGAGGAACGAATATGAAATTAATATCCTTGGTGAAATTAATGCAATATTGATTGGTAGTATAGCATTTTTTGGATGGGTCGATAAGATTCCTGTTACGGTTCGTGAATGTTTCAACCAATCCTCCATCAATGAATGAATGTAATATCTTTTTTCTTTTTCCATTTCTTTGTGGTTGACGTAAACATGTATGTGTTGCACCTCTAACTCACTATAAGGAACATTAATATGGTTGCGTGGTATTCATGACTCTTTTTTTTTTAAGGAAGGAAAGGGAATATGAAGCATAAATAGCATCGTTACCTTTTCCTTGTGGACTGGTGGAGCACATATCAGCTCATAACAGACAATGCAGTGGCTACTTGGTTCTATCAAATCGATTTAAGAATATGCGGTGCCTCTGGAGTACCTGGTTTAGTTATTTTTTTATATTTAAGGAAAAGATGTGATATTAATATGGTTGTCATAAGTTTGCGGTTGTGGTTTGCCATGGGGCTAGATAGTGTGTGGAGCACAGGCTTAGGGAACCAAAGAATGTACAATCTTTGGTGGTGGTGGTGGTGGTTCCATTTTACCACGATGGATGATGTTCACGAACTAATAGCTATCTAGACCAATGTTTCCATGTATGCTCATTGTAACATTGCCTACATTTTAAAAAATAATTATATGCTTATGTATTAGTTAGTGGTGTTTTTATTCGTTCTGAAATCCATCACTACTGGAGAAGAAAGTCAATGTTTGCTCATATTTATGAATGAGTCGATAATGTTGGGGTTCAATATTATAATGAGTTATTGAAAAACAGCTTTTTAACGAGGCTAAATCGAAAGGGGAGGGGAAAATGGTAGTTGTGTGTTGGTATCTATATATGTGGTGGTGTAGTATAATACTCCGAATGCACTATCATATGTTCTCATATTATTATGTATGTTTCTGTTTTTTTGTCTATTGAATCTTAATTTATTGATTAATGATTTTCTAAGGTATGTGATCTCTTTTAAACACGTGACGTGCGTGACTAAAGAGTCATTGATTATCAAAATTTTAAAATTCCATCAGATAGGAAATCCCTACCCAGCATGCCCAAATAATGATGGATTTGCTCGTTATGGTATTTGCAGCCTGGAGATTATTTAAGAGCATTTACTGCAACCTGAGGATTGGGAAACTTGCTAAACAAAAGTTGTTTTCATCGGACCATGCTCCGACTTAAGCAGTGTCCTCATCTCAGCCTTCCAAAACCCAATCAAAGGACAGGATGAGAGCTCTGTTTAGCCTCGTTTTCTCTCCTCTTGCTGCTGTCATCCGGTGCTTGCTTTTGGAGGGAAAAGACAGAGAACAGAGATGCCTTGGCGCCATTTTCTTTTCATTTCTCTTATTGCTGTCATGAAACTCCTGACAGCATGTGTTTTTGGTTGAAAAAATGCACAGATAAGACATAATACAATAGAAGCAATTAACACATGATAGATCCTAATCTCATTTAGCAATAATCACAACCTTTCATAAATTTTACCCTAAATTGAGAAGTCAATGGCTTCTATATTTACATTCACAGATAAGCACATGCTTGACACAAAAGGAGCATATGCTAAACAGAGATCCATTTACACAAAATACCAATGTTCTCTGTTTCTATTTTTCACATACAAAAGATTGCATCACCAAACAGAAGATTTTGTCTTGTCTTTACCACATGACCTGCAATAAGAAATAATTTAAAGATGATGATCTAGATATGATCCTTTCAACTTGTGTAATTCACCTGTACTTACAAGTTTTCCTAAAAATACCAGTCATCAATCCCTTCAAAGGAGGGAAGATTACTAGCATACTGATCATGTGAACTCTGTAAAAAATAAGGTACACACAGAGAGAGACATTTGAGAATATTATTTTTTATGTACAAAAACAGAAGTGTCAAGTGTCAACATACCATAATAAGTTGGGTAAAACTAGCAAGTGATTCATAGCCTTGATATTCGCTTGAAATAGGGCCTGTGTTTCTCTCATATGCTTGAGATTCTGGCACGGGACTTTCACTTTTATCATGTTGTAAAGGCTTGCTTATTTTCTTGCTTGCTTTGCCCTTCTTTTTCTTTCGAAATTTGTCAACCCAATTTTTCTTTCGTTTTGAACCACCATTTTTCCTTTCTTTCTTCTTTAAACCAGCCACATGCGCAAATTATTCAGGTAAGGTGAATGGCTCTTGAACACTAGATTTTTCAGCATCAATGTTAGGAGTTTCTCTAATTTTTTCTTCCACCCGCTTACTCAAACCATGAAGTGCCTCTTCTACAAGCAAGTAGCAGTCTTCAAAATCAGCCGCCCGTGAAGCCAATTGAGTGAATCTGCGGCAAAGATTTTTATACCAAAGTGCAGCATCTAACTTAGTGTTTTCCACTATATCTCTCCCATTCATATCTTGGATAATCCCTGACTTTGCACCTCGAGTCCATCGCTTCAAAATGTATCTTTCAGGCAATAACTTGATGTTCACCAAATCAAGACCTTTCAGGGCATGACTATATAATATACCAATCCTCTCAAAGAGTCGACAACTACATGAGACCATCTAATCAACAGGGTTGACTGTAACCATGCGCTCTTCTTCTTCAAGTGTGAATGACCCTCCAAGAGCTCCAATTGCAATGACAAATTCATTAGTTCCATTTGAACCTACTGTGTAGGCTGCCAGGTACTTCTCATATTCATCTTGAAATACTTCAAATATTGTAGGCGTATAGATCATACTTGCTTGTACCAATATAGGTGCATTCATCCCAATCCTTGGTTGTATCACTACTACAGAATTCAACATCACAAACGGTTTTAAAGCCTCATCACAAACGGTTTTGCTAGACGTTTGTGATATAGCGTTTGTGATGCCTTGTAAACTGTTTGTGATAAGTGCACCAAAAAACCTCAAAAAAATAGCAAAAAAATTATTTTAATGTGGGAAGACCACCAACCGGCCACCAACCATCTAAGACATTTTTCCCACAAGTCACACTGTTTTTCGCGCAATGTGCGGCCGGTGGGATTCGAACACGTGAACTCCCACTCGCGCGTAACCTCCTCTACCACTACACCACACTCTCAATTGTGACTAGATTCCGTTCTGGTTCCTACCATATTATACTAAATAGAGTGTAAATTGCTTGTTTGAGGCCCTAAATGATGCCAAATTAAAAAGTTATCAACTACAAAGTTTCATAACTTTTTGAAATCTACATGTCTTATTTTGGTCGTTTCTCCATCCGAGGTCGTTTATAAAATTTGAATTTCAAATTTGAGAACATTCAAACTTAGTTTTCGTTGACTGGATGATTTCAAATGAAAAAGTTGTCAACTACAAAGTTTCATAACTTATTGTGATCTACAACTCTTATTTTGATTGTTTCTACATCTGAGATCATTTGAAAAAAACTCAAATTTCAAATTTTGAGAACTACAAACTTACTTTTCATTAGTAAAACAAATTCAAATTAAAAAGTTTCAAACTACAAAGTTGTATAACTTCCGAAGATCTACAACTTTTCTATATGTTATTTCTTTATCAGATGTAGTGAGAGTAACATTGATTAGAAATTTTATAGATCTCTTGTAGTTTCAGGAAACTCTATGAGAGATATAGATTTTATGAACAATATTCATATAAATTTGTCGAATGAAGAAATGACTAAACTAAAAGTTCTACATATTGAGAAGTTATACAACTTTGTAGTTCATCACTTTTTGATTTGAATTGATTTACTACTTCAAAATGTGGTTTTAATGTATATTGTACACACCATCACAAACGGTTTGTAGGAAAAATCGTTTGTGATGGTGCTCGGGGGCATCACAAACCGTTTGTGATGCCTCACATCACAAACGGGTTTTCCTACAAACTGTTTGGGATGATGCTCCGGGGCATCACAAACGGTTTTTTACAAGGACCGTTTGTGATGCCCCACATCACAAACGGTTCCAACGCCCAGCTGCCTTGGAACCGTTTGTGATGCCCCACATCACAAACGGTTCCAACGCCCAGCTGCCTTGGAACCGTTTGTGATGTGGGCATCACAAACGTTTGTGGCTGGACGTTTGTGATGTCGTGTTCTGTAGTAGCGTTTCTTTCTAGACTCAAATTCAGATTGCAACTCCTTCTCCCTTTTATCTCGAACAACCTGCTCCACACGCTTTAGAAATCTAATGATGTCAAGATTAGATTTCAAATGGCCTTTCAATGCATTATTTAAGCTCTCACTTAGTTGTGTACTTCACATTCCGAGTGTAAAAACATCTAGCATGTAGCACTCAGCCCACTTTTGCTTTAACAGGTAAATGTTGTCTAGCCAAGTCACCTTACAAACTTTTGTTCTCATAGCATCAAATGCTTCTTCAAATTCGTCCTTATTTTCATATTGATACATACATGCACTAAAATCTAATAGGATACTTGACTCTTCTTCACTCTGAGACTCTTCTTCATTCTGAGAATCTTCTTCACTTTGAGAACTCAAGTGCTTTAATGCATTTTCTGATATATGCCAAGTGCACAAACCATGCCATGCACTAGTGAAGACTTCAGACACGGCCTTTCCCATTGCAGTATCTTGATCAGTGAAAATTGTTTGAGGTTGCTTTTGATTATGTGTTGACAAAAAATGCATTGAATAACCACTTGAATGACTCAAATGTCTCATCATACATCAAAGCTGCACCAAAAACCACAGTCTCTCGAAACTGGTTGAAACCTACAAACATACCAAATGGTCTATATTCTTTGTTGGTTCCAAAGGTAGTGTCGAATGTGATGACATCACCAAAGTGAGCATAATCCACAATCATCTTTGCATCAACCCAAAATATGTTGGCTATCTGTTCTTCACAATCCAATTGTGTTGCATATTGAAATGAGGGATTCTCCACGACTTTTTCTTGAAAATACTTTAGCAAACTTCCAGCCTCACCATACATCATCTCTCTTTGGCGTTTAGTTCGTAAATAATTCCTATGATCATGATAGGTGTACCCAAGGTTAGCCGATCCACCAACATATCGACCAATATACTCATGTGCTGCTATAGGTCCAATACGTGGCTCATCAGCCACCTCAATATCAATAGCTTGATACTTAGAAATGTTTCTCTGTGATGGCATTAGATGACTTGTTTGTGCAGTTTGAAGGACGTGGTTGTGCTCAACAAATAGGTCATGTACCCTGTAAGTCCCATTTTCTCTTTCCAGTGTTATGCCCATGCGGACTCTACAGCCTGTTCTTGTTTGAGCTCGATTACGCTTACCAACACTAAACCTTTTATTTTCAGTCCGAGAACCCTGATTAGAACAAACAAATCTGCTAGTTGTCACCAATCCATCGAGTCCGCTCTTATTTGCGTGTGACTTGCGAACATCAAAACCCATCCGACCACCATATGTGACCCAGAAATCCCATGCTTCATCACAACTACTAAACATCATACCAATTTGAGGGATCCAAAAGGGATTTTTAGCCATTCTGCTACAACATAGATGGCACTAATTATGAATAATAAAAATAAAAAGATGCTGCATATAAATGTGAAAGCTTTGTAAAGCATATAGTACCTTAGTCACTACAAATTTCTACCTCGAGCTCAAAGAAAACCATGTATATGTATAGAGGACCTCAAGAACAATAGTGAAGGGAGAAGAGCTCCTGGACAACCATGGAGATCACTCGTGAGGAGAGAACTGTGTTTCACAGATTATATCAAGGAATCAGTAACCAAATAAATAAGATGAACATTTTGCTGCAACTCTCCATCACAGCCCAGAAAAGAGACCGAGCAATCTCACCTGAAACTGGACCCCTAGCTCCTCCTGCTTAAGCCTGATGCGATGGCCATGACGCCCTCCATGGTCCTCTGCTTGTCCCTGCAGCACACCTATGCAGTCATTTCCACTCCAACAGTGCCAGACACCGGCCGGGAATTGAAATCCATGGAGAGGAGAACCGTACCTGAGAGGAGGCCGCGTCCCAGAACCAGTGCCACAAGCAGCTCGTCGGACCCATCGTGAGCAGACTCACGGAAGAGAAAAATGGCGCCAAGGCATCTCTGTTCCCTGCCTTTTTCCCTCCAAAAGTAAAGCACCGGGTGACAGCAGTAAGATGAGAGAGGAGTTCCCATCCTATCCTTTGATTGGGTTTTGGAAGGCTGAGATAAGGACACTCCTTAAGTTGCAGTGGTAATAACCACTCAACCAGAGCACGGTCTGTTTTCATCGCTTACGAACCAGGTAGTCTTTACGCGTGGACCCCACAATAGTGGGTGTTAGTTAATGTCTGCCCTCATAGTGCTATGGACCGCATAAAAATTTTAACGTGGGATCGACGTAGTAAAAAAAATAGCTCCTCGTCAACTTCCTCGTGGCCTTGGCGCGAGAAGCTTCCGTTCCCCACCCCGCGAACCTTAACGCTTCAGTGCTGCCGATTTGGATCCCCTACCACCGAATCCGCAAGCAACCCTGCCTCATCTCCTGCTCCGGCGTATTCTACGGCGTGCATCGTCACTCCTCCTGGATCCATCCCTGTGAGTTGCACTAGCTGCATAGCCTGCGGTCTCAGATCTAAAGCCAAGGCAGCGGCGAGCGGGCACGACGGACGGACGGCCACAGCGGCGATGAGCACGTCGGCGGTTAGCCGGCCACGGGAGCGTCGATGCTTTGGCGGGTGGACGGCCGCAACTGCGAGCGGGCAGTAGGCGGCCGGCCGGCCACGGGGGCGACGAGCGCGTCAGCGGTTCGCCGGCCACTGGAGCGGTTCGCCGTACGAATTAGTAGGCAACGTCTCCTCGCGGCTCGCGCACAATGCAAAGGAGCAGCAGATAATCATCTCGTGCCTTCCTTCTAGGTGATTTACTAATTCGGTTGGCCTTCTATGTTGTTGGTGTCAAGATTGCCGTGCTGGAGGCATATCCCTGAAGTACTTTTTTGCTTTTAGTTGTAAAAATGAGAATAATTTACGATGCAGTCAAAGGGACTTGTGCTTAGTAATTCATAGAAAAGAGGATCTGAGTTAGGACCCATGTTTATATACTTTGAGACAATGGAACATACATTGTCAATCTTTATTGAGTGCATGAATACAAACTGATAAGCAATTTATCTAACATCACACATTTCATTAGCAGGGATACAGTACAAGCACTAGGTACATGCACTAAATACTGAATAATATGGGTACAGTAAACATAAACCAAATGCTACGGGTACATTAACCATACACTAAGCACTAGAGTACAACATAATAATAGGTTCTCCTCCTTCATTACTCTGCAAGTTCTTTAGCTAACTGGTTCAACATAGCCTCATGTCTTTTCAGTTTTTCTTCACTGAAATTAGAGGTGTCTCTCTCCTCCAACTTTAAGTATGTCACCCACTTATCCGTTCTTGTTTTTTCTTGTTTTGCTTCAGCTGATTTTGTTGTTGCTTCTCCTGTCTTCAACAATGCTTCAGCTCTAATCTTGACAGTTTCGTTGAACAAGACCATATTTTGAGATGGTTGGATCCCCAAAGGAGAAGATGAAGTGCCTTTTCCTTTGGCTTTCAGTCTATCTTTTGCTTTCTTCTGCCCCTCAGGACGCTTCTCTTTGGCTGATTCTTCTTCAGTATCCTGGTTTGATGATGATGTGTAAGCTCCTGACTCTGAAATCTTAGTCCTCTTGTTCTTGGCTAGCTCCTTTTTCACGACTGAGCGCCATTTTGGTTGATCCTTGAGCTCTTTCCACATATACTCCAAAGTGAATGGTTTATCACTTGATTGACTCTTGTACCATGCATGGGCTTTCTCCATGATCATATCATCGGAGTGTCCACTGGAAAAGGTATTTCTAACAGTAGCATAAACTCCACAGAACTTAGCAGTATCCCTCTTAACATTACCCCAGTGTGTCTTTCATTGCTTGACAGTCCTCTTGTGGGCATTTGTAGGTCGGTTGCTGTTGAACTCATTAGCTATATCCTTCCAAAAATATTCTCCCTTCTTACCATTTCCTTGAACAGAATCAACTGAGTTGTTTAACCAAGCAAAAAGTAACCTTAGATTTTCTTCTTCTGTCCAATTGAAGCGATGTGCTCTCCCCACTTCCTCTTCACTACTATCACTTAACTCTTCAATTTCAACTGATTGCTTCTCTCGCTGTCTTGCAGTGCAAGGAGTGGATGACTCAGACCCATGGGAAGAAGTGTTGGCAGCAGGACCGATAGAGCTGCCATATTGTGGCATAAAGGTTGCTCTATTGCTCGCTGCTCCAAACACCTGATTCAGTGACTGCACCAAGTTTTCTTGTAAGTGGTAACCTTGTAAGTTGGCTGCTCCCCAATTTGCTTGATGTTGAAGTCCTTGAAATCGTGGAGGAGAATGACTATATGGTGGGAAGTTGGTTGGGCCACCAAATGGGTAGAAATTATGAAAATATTGTGGGTTGAAGATTTGGGGGAACTGAGTTGAGGGAAAATTGTTATGGAATTGTTGGGGAGGGGAGCTGTGTCCTGGCTCGATGGGATTTGAGGGTTCATCATTTTTGTTTCTGAAATTTTTGTCGGAGGAATCCATCTCTAGAATGAGCTAATGTGCATACATTTGTTTTGGAGGCACCAACATATGGAGCTCAACTATGTATTTGGAGGCCGCAACATGTGAAGAGGGAAGCCAGCAGCCAACGGCCGCAACCGGAGAGGGAAGCCAGCAACCGCTATTTGTCCAACGGCTCTCTGTCTGTCCGTGCTCAACCGTTTTATTTTTATATTGATATGTAAACAGTGAACTCAAAAAGTAATATAGTTTATTCCTTGTGGCCAGTCCATAGCCATATCGACTACTTTTGTCATCGTTACTACGTAGACCACTTGTACAATGTATATGGGCAGTCCATAAGGGTGCATTAATTGCATAAGGACCACTTTTTCTACACATTGCTGGTGCCCTTAGATTTGCTAGGGCTCTATGAATCCAAGAAAGTCTATCGCTCAAGACTATCCCTAAACACGAGTACAAGGGCATTCAGGCGTGTACGGTATCGACGGACAGTATCCCCGCGCCTGTCCTTACAAACGAGTTGGACATGACATGTTTGGCTGGCTGGTGTAGATTTATATTGAGAGAAAAATATCGCTGTCTGGTTGGTGATACGTGGCAGGTGCTGATTCGTTGGGATAGAAAAATACAGTTGACCGGTGCTGATAAGTCCAACGAATGGGCTTATTTGCTTGAGCACTGTTCTCGGTCACATCGGACAGCCCTGCACAACAACTCCTGCTGTCCCCCCAAAAGAATCAACGTTGATCCTAGAGCAGCTAGTAACAGTGCCAGGAACTCGGCCCTCGTTGATCCCAAATTCCACTCCCAAAGTTCACTATACAAAAAGAAGATTTTCATCACATTAAAATGTCTAAATGTAGATAAAATCAAAAACTAATTGCACAGTTTTATTGTACTCTACTAGACGAACATTTTGAGCCTAATTAATCAATTTTTGAACAATTTTTCACACATACAAACGAAATGCTACAGTAGCACGCGCACTCCAATAAACCAAAATTTAGCTCCCAATTTTGAGAACCAGAGGCCTCGGAGTGCCGCTGATCGGGATTGATCAGGTAAAGGACAACAAGCTAGGCGGCAGGGAAAGGCGAGCCAGCGCGGCGGCAGAGCAAGATCCTGCCTTTGGAACCATCGGCGCTAAAATCTTTTTAGGGAAAATTAACCCATGAGTAATCATAGTTCAATCGTACGCTCAAATGCCTCATTAGATTTGTCTCGTAAATTAACCTGAATGTGGTGAAGGTAGTTTTATAAACTCACTTTATTTAATACCCTTAATTATTTGTCAAACATGTGTGTAAAAATTTTTAGACACCAAAGAAACGCAGCCCTTATCGTTTAAATTAAAGGTCGTTCCGTCAGGCAGGGACCTCACTGACCTACTGTTGGCGCTAATGATTGGGTTGATCGGACATTATATTTCTCAAGGGAAAACGCAGGTAAAGTCCAATGCAGCGCTTGGCCTTTTCAAATACTGTATGTACAGTACGTATACGTAGTGGTGGAGTACATATGTACAAGTGTACAACTATGTCGTCTACACATAACTATGTTACTGGGAATGTCTGCACACAGATTTTTTTTTTCAGCAGCATGCGGTCATGACGATCAGCTCTTGATGCAAGCTTCTTATTTTTGTTGAGGTTTTCAGTGTTTTTTTTTCTCTATAGTCAGTTTTTTTAGAATTACACGGTACAACGCAGACGCTCACAACATGTACACATACTCACCCCTATGAATACACGTACGCAAACCCTGCCTCTATAAGCACCTCCGAATGACTGAGCACGGTAAATCTGGAGAATCTTGAAGTCACCATTGGCGTCTCGTTGTCGACGGAAACAAGTTGATATCAGATTACGACTGCATCCTCCAGTGACAATGAAATGGCCCAGTAGATCACTTGGGTCGGCGGACATTTCCCCATACAACAACACATATATGATCAAACGAGCCGAAACCCCTGTGGCGGCCCATCACTCACCTTCCTTTTATAAAATAAACTTGTTGTCCAAACAAGCAAGCAATTAAAGCCCATCGCCATTACTTACTTTTGCTCCAAGCAATACCTCCCTTCTTCCCTCTTGGTCCCTACCCTCGACCCACTGACACTCCGGCCCCACTCTACCCTTCCCCACATGTCATTCTCCACTCACCTCGTCGACCATTCACAACACTTCACAACACCACTAGCCACCCCCGCTCGCTACAATTCACACGGATGGTAACCCTAGGACCGCGCTATCCCGCGACCGATCGCGCTAAAGGCAACCGCGCGACCCCCGTATTCTTCCTTGTCTCCTCACCCCCGCCGCTTCCCCCGGCTCCGGCGGCCGAGCCGCCTCCGCTGCCGCCCACCGCCCGCCTCCACGCTAACCTCTCCTCCGCCACCTCCTCCACCCCGGCTCCAATGGCGCCGCGCCGCCTCTACCGCCGCCCACCGCCCACCTCCACGCTAATCCGCCGCCGCCGCCGTCTCCTCTTCCTCGTCTCCGCACCCGCCGCCGGCACGGCCTCGCGTGCCCCCACCGCCCGGCCGGCAGCGCCATCGCCGCCCGGCCCTCCGCCCGTCGCCCCCGACCCCTCCTTCTAGGTCCGCCGGCTATGGATCTCCCGCATCACCCCCGGGGCGCTAACCCGGCCGGTGGCGGCGTGCGAGGTAGGGCGTGCCGCCCACCTCCACGCTAACCTCTCCTCCGCCACCTCCTCCACCCCGGCTTTGGCGGCGCCGCGCCGCCTCCGCCTGCCTCCGCCGCCGCCCGCCGCCCACCGCCCACCGCCCACCTCCACGCTAATCCGCCGCCGCCGCCGCCGTCTCCTCTTCCTCGTCTCCGCCCCCGCCGCCGGCACTGCCTCGCGCGCCCCCACCGCCCGACCGGCGGCGCCATCGCCGCCCGGCCCTCCGCCCGTCGCCCCCGCCGGACCGGTCGTCGCCCCTGACCCCTCCTTCTAGGTCCGCCGGCTGTGGATCTCCCCCATCACCCCCGGGCCGCTAACCCAGCCGGTGGCGGCGTGCGAGGTAGGGCGCGCCGCCCGCATCCACGCTAACCTCTCCTCCGCCACTTCCTCCACCCCGGCTCCGGCGGCGCCGCGCCGCCTTCGCCGCCGCCCACCGCCCACCTCCACGCTAATTCGCCACCGCCGCCGCCGTCTCCTCTTCCTCGTCTCCGCCCCCGCCGCCGGCACTGCCTCGCGCGCCCCCCCCCCCCCCACCGCCCGGCCCTCCGCCCGTCGCCCCCGCTGGGCCGGCCGTCGCCCCCGACCCCTCCTTCTAGGTCCGCCGGCTGTGGATCTCCCCCATCAGCCCCGGGCTGCTAACCCGGCCGGTGGCGACGTGCGAGGTAGGGCGCGGCGGCGTCCTGCCAGGGAAGAAGGCCGCGCACTAAAGCGCGAGCGCGACTACCCGCGCAATAAACTTAACGTAACCCTACCCATCATATCTTCACCATTGACACATGGGCCATAGTGCCCAGTAACACACCCGACCCCACGAGCCCAAGAAATATCTCTGTGCCCTGCGCCTTTTAACCCACTAGAACATTAAGCGCGCGTTGTGCGCCCTATCATAATCATCATAATACAAAAATTATGAGAGCAAAAATAGAAATATTCTGATCTTACGACACTATCTATATTCACAACTGGTATTCAAATCTAGTAACCAACATGTATAGGTAATTCGAGTCTTTTTATAGCTTTTTTTCATGTTACTCTATCCTAAATATACCAAATGCACTTACCTTATTGATAAAATTTTAGTCATGTTCTATAGTAATCTTTTCCATGCCAATATTTCACTCACACAACTCAGTTTAATCCAATGTTTCACAATATAGGCTTTACAAAGCAATTTTTGAGCGGGCATAATCTTTGAGAAATATTTTTTACAAACAGCAAAGACACTAATACACAAGAGAAGCCATTTGCTGGATTCAATACTCTTACAATCGAAGATCCTAAGTTCATCTTGCCGTTCGTTGGAGATGGCCACTTTACGCTTGTTAATGGCCCTTTATATTGCGGCTTGGTAATTGAGACTATCATTTTTGCAAACTGTGAGTGTGCTGTGGCGTCAAGCTACTTCCTGTAATAACTTGATGCCGAGCCCCTTTCTTCTGGAAGTGGTGAAGCCGGAACCTTTCCTTTATTTAAAAGAAACAATCGGAGGCAATTGATGTAGTATTGGATACCTAAAGAACAATGCGGAAAGTGTATATTTCATTCTGTTTCAAAGAAGAAAACCACTCGGTGTAAAGAAGTGACCTACTTTACAATGAATACATCAGGCATACATAAGGTGTAGCATTCTCAACAGGAAACTGTTAATTAGTACAATGATACTTTTGGAACTATTTTTGCTAAGACTGTGTGCTTCTTTTATGAAACAAATTTTTTAGATTGATAAAAAAGGAATAAGTACCTTGCCAATGAGACAGATCTGATAGAAGTTGAGTTCCACATGGTAAACTTCAAATTCATATGACAATTCAGGAGCTAACCACAATTAGGAGCATTCTATGCATTTAATCTAGCCCTTCATGTTATTGAAGGCAATATTGTTTTTATGTGCCTGTGTTGCTAGGTATGGGATTTGACTACATGAGATCCTAGGTTACTTGTCTACTTGGAGTGCCACAGAAAAACAATACCTGTCCAAAACCCTGCTCGCACTGTTCTTCACCAATGTCCTAAGCAAGAAGCAAGAAAGGTAGACATACCCGTAGTTAGGTGTTATCAACCAAATATGCCACAAGGCACGGACAAAAACTAAAGCCCATAGTCTTAGATCAAATCCAGATAGGTTTTAGAGAATGTGTAGCTTATAATTCTTTTAGTTAAGACCGAAGGTCCAGATCCGGTCTCTGCTGGACCAGATGACATGCCTAAGCCCTGACAGTAATAGTGCCATTTTCCAAAAAAAAATAATACAAAAGTGAATACCATCTTCTAACAGATGATCTTTTAATGCCAATCCTGAATTTAGGCCAAAAAGACAGACCTGTAGAATCTCTGATTGATGTGCACTTGAACAACAGTTACCATATATCGGTGATGGAAGCTAAAACAATGCACCCATAATAAGCATAAAAATTACAAATTCAACTCTTGTGTTCATTATTCATGTAAATTGAGTCATTGCTGAAACAAATTGAACTTTGCAATGTAGACCTGCTGATTAAGGATTACTAATAAATTGTGGAACCATGGCAGATACTAAACGTTTTGTACGAAGAGTTGATCTTGGCAAGCCATTCTTGGTAAACAATAGACACTGCATAGGAATCATAGCTGGGAACAGGTTGATCCATATAAAAGCAGCAACTGCCTACCTCCTGGTCGATGGAGCAGCGAGTGCGGTCTATGCATAAAAGTTTAGACTACTCCCAAACGATCAAACTGGGCAAAAGATTGTTGATACAAAAGAATGTGAAAAGCAATGTGGTGGTCTTACTCCCCCCCCCCCCCCCCCCCCCCCAACCTCAAGTTGTGGCTGACCAGGAGAGCGAGCCAGATGCTCCGTTACTAAGCTGCTCCTCCACCTCATGCTAATCCATATCTATTTACATCTGCAAGATGCTTTTGTCCTTCTGTCAAGAAAAAAAGATACTCCTTGCTGTGATTTTCCTCAGCATTGATGCGATTTGGGCTAAACAAACGGAGAGATAGAAAAAACAAAACACTAAAAAGGAATGCTCCTGTCATCGAAGACTAAGAAACAAGCAGAAACTCTTCAAGAATAATGGCTGGAGGCACTGCCGAGTAAGAAATGGCATGCATTATTACTACTATGAGCAGGCTGGTTATGCCAAGCAATCGCTAGCAATGTGATTAAGCAGCAAGGTTGCAGGTACTGCCTTGGTTCTTAGGGAGTTCGCACCCCCTCCATAATATAGTTATGGCAATGCTTGGATAAAGGAAAATACAAAAAATTATCTTCTGTACAGACATTGAACAATTTAACATATTGAGTAGATATAGTGCATGGGAATAGATATCCACCAAATTAGTAACAAATCTATACAACTGATTCATTCCTAAAATGAATATATAATAGATTTCTTTAGCCTCTTCTTTTCCTATTTAAACAGGGTCTTCAGTAGATAAATTTTGATTTAAGATATGTGCACAATTGCAGTGCATTTTTTCCAACGGGTGTGGCATTAACTATAAAGAGTTCGGGGAGGAACTGATGGCAATAAAACTACGAGTCAGACAGTCACCATGAGAAACGCCAACCTAGGGACGCTTATCCTGACAAATGAAACTAGCTGGGCAGTGATTTTCCTAGAAGCTAGCTGGTCTAGAAATCAGCTGCCTATAGAATCCGCTGGTGTAGGAATCGTAGCGTTTAGCAGCTTGATTTTTTGTCCGTGAGATTGTTTGTGTCGAGGGTACAATGACATAAATGCCTAGAAAATTGATAATAGCTTGCTTGTTAAATAATAACTTTACAACGCACTTTGCGTCCATTGAAAAGCATGGTGAAGATTGCTAAACCATCCACAGATCCATATACACCGGAGCTGAAATTGAACTCTAACGCAAATTGTTGAAAAGGTTGTAGAAAATCAACAGAGCTTTCTACGAACCATTCGCATCTAATTTTGTATCTATGAACGACAAATCAAGCAGTCAATCGGAAGAGGACAAATCAAATTACCCTATATCCGTGAGCACCTCAGCTCGTCGGGGCACCGTCGTTCGCGTCCTCAGCCGGCTAGAGGCAGGCCCCACACATGGGTCAGGCGGAGGCGGAGCCCTGCTTATGTGTCGGCGCCCCAGGAGGAGCGGCCGCTGAGCGCACTGAGCGGAGTGCTGGGCGCTGGAGCGCGTCGAGTGGAGCGGCTGGGCGCTGGAGCGCGCAAGGCAGAGGGGCGGCGCGGCGCGACACCATGTTTTCGCCGGTGGAAAGGTAGGGGCGCAGGGCCGCATCAGTCTTTGCGGCTGGTGCGGCGGCTGAATGCGAATGGATGGGGGCAGGGTAGGTAAGGAGGTACCTTACGTCAGCCTTCATGGCAGGATACTGCCGGACCAGCCGGCCTACGCCATGAACCCCCTGGCCGCTGGGCCTCATTGCCCCCACGGCGTCAAATCTGTCTGAGTGTGTTGTTGCCGTAGCCGCCGCTCCACCGAGCGCCGCACAGAGACGTTCAAGAGCTAATGAGCTCCCGTAGATACGGTCGGCGCCGCGGCCGCGGCCGTTCTGCTCACCGTGCCATCGCTCTGCGTGCCGCCGTGTGTGCTCCCGTGTTTTCTGGATGAGAGTGAGAGAGATGGGGAGGCCCATGGGGGAAGCGATGGGAGAGCCGGAGATGGAGAGGGACGGGAGGGACAAATAGGACCTTGTTCCCAACTTTTGCGCGTCAAAGTTGGACTTCGCTACCGTAGCATTACTGTAATATTTCGTTTTTAGTTGTGAATAATTGTTCAAACATTGATTAATTAGGCTTAAAATGTTCGTCTCGTAAAGTATAACAAAATCGTGCAATTAGTTTTTAATTTTATCTACATTTAGTACTGTACTCCATGTATGTGCTGATATTTTAACATGATGGGAATCTCCTTTTTGCATAGTGGAATTTGGGGTGAAATTTGGGAACTAAACAAAGTTTACACTTTATAATAAATGCGCAAATGTAGCATTTCGTTTGTATTTGTGAAAAATTATCCAAACATTGATTAATTAGGCTTAAAATGTTCGTCTCTCAAGATACAACAAAACTGTGCAATTAGTTTTTGATTTCATCTATATTTAGTACTCCATACATATGCCGACATTTTGATGTGATGAAAATCTTCTTTTTTATAGTGAAATCTGGGAGCCAAATTTAAAATCTAAACAAAGGCCAGGTTAGATTGGTTGTTGTTGTGAGGTCTACCATGTGACGAGGGTTTCCGAGCGCCGCCGTACGCGTGACTGTGTTTAGTTACTCTCAATTTTTCAAACTTTTCATCACATCGAGATCACGTCAAAATATTAAATATAGTAAATGGCGCATGTATGAAGCATTAAACGTAAGTAAATAAAAAAACTAATTGCATAGTTTTGATGTACACGATGAGATGAATCTTTCCAACAATAAGATAACAATTAACACAAACAAATAAAAAAGATATAATATGCTACAGTGTCGTGACCTTTTTTTCATCTTTTTAACACGGCCTTGCAGGTACACGCGCTGTGGTACTCGGAGAAGGGGTAGCGGTCCGTCTTTAAGAAACCCGATTCCCCTTCTCGTCTACTCGCTTCGTGCACCACCCCCTGCCGTCCCCTCTCCCCCGTTCCCTCACCCTAGCCGCCGCCACCCCCAGCGGCAGCAGTAGCAAGCTCCGGCAGCCATGTATGCCGCCCTCCGCCGCGCGGCGCCACTCCGGCGTCGCGCCGTGTCCGCGCTCGCGTCCGCGGTGCTACAGCAGCAGCCGGCGGCGCTGCTCGGGGCGGTGGCCCCGCGGCTGCCGGCGCCCGCTGCGGCTTCGGCCGCGGCGACGGCGGCGTGGTTCCACTCGTCGCCGGCGTGGCTGGGGTTCCGGGAGATGGGGCCCGCGGGCGCCGCCGCGCGGGCGGAGTTCGCGCCGGCCGAGGAGGGACCATTCTACGAGGAGGAGAAGAGAGCGCCGGGCGGCGCGGCGGAGGAGGGGCTGGAGATTGCCAAGCTGGGGATCTCGTCCAAGATTGTCGATAGGCTCGCCAAGAAGGGCATTACCAAGCTGTTCCCCATCCAGGTAACGACGAGCGGCGAATCTTTACCATTCGTTCGGTCAAACAGGAATCATATGCCGGTAGATTCATGTTTTTGCTGCGAAAAGCTTATCTTTTTTTTTTCACTCTGCTTGTTTGGTTACAATAGTAGCAACCATGTACAAACCCGCTTGACCTGTTATCTGCAGATACGATCCATAAAGATGATACCGAATTAGGGATCACCAGACAAAGTCTCCCGTTTGCTTTAATTGCTTATATATTATATTTTGGTTGATCCAAATATGACTGCTTATGTGATGTGGCAAATTTTGTTACTACCAGACACTACACATTGCTGTTCTTTACGTTTCATTTTGTCTGACTACCTTGCAATGGTGATTAGATGAAACATTAGAAATACTACTGTTCGTTAGTGTTTAGGTGCTAAATTACAAAAGAGAGGTTATGAGGCCAAAGATCAGGGACATGAAACACATTTTCCTAAATAAATTCTTGTAAGATGTTGTTTTGTAAGTAAAGTATGATGTAATGATTGACTTTAGAAAACGTACGAGATTAGTATCATTACCAATACATGTCTACCAACCAGAACAACGACGCAAATGCTGGGCTTGCTGGGCCACCACGAAACATATTTATAATTCAACATGATATTCTGTTACATCGGCTGCTCCTTGCTTTGCTCCATTGGTTGTCAAATGTTTTGCATCATGTTATTATGTAGCTTGCGTTTGTTGGTCATTCTTTGCTTATAGTGGTTTCTTGTTTGAATTACTCTGCTACTATTCTCTAAGCAAGATTAAATGCCCCATATCATTTATTCTATCGAAGATATGCCTCTTCTCCTTCTCCAAATTGACTAGAATATGGCAATACAGCGGATAAAAGGTCTTCCAGTTTTAAATTCATCGAAAACTTAAGCAGAAAGTATCAGGAGAACACTTTTAGTATGATGAACCTATTAAGACAACAGCGCATAATGTGCAGATCATTGCAGACTTGGACAAGAATTTATTTAGGAAAATGTGTTTCATGTCCCTGATCTTTGGCCTTTTCTAGTAGCTGGCAAGTTATCATTATGTTGTGTAACATGAATGAAAGTTTCATTTGGATGGCAGTTGATTTCCAGGAAGAAACAATAAAATCATTCTATCATGTGTCATCACTTGTCCTTTTTTGTTGTACGTGGGACAGTCAAGTAACATGATATATTTCTTATTTATTGATTGTAAGATAGTCTGAAGTGCCTATATTTTCTCATGCTCTCAGGAACACAGAGATCCATTTGAATTAGTCGCCGATGATCTATCGCTTGTTGCAGATAGGTTACGATCCATGGTGGCTGCTGAGGTCAGTAAGAAATTGGTCCTGCTCATGGAAACTTGTCTTTGTGATTTCTGAGCTGCTAATAGCGTAATGATTTGATGCTTCACTGATCTAGCGATCACAAAAAATTGTCGTTTTCTATCATCCCGAACTTACTTCAAAGTTGGCACTAATTTTTTATTTCCAGGTTCCCAAACTGGCATCAGCTGCGGAGTATTTTTTCAAGGTGGGAGCTGAGGGGAAAAAATTTCGACCAACGGTAACATCTCAATCTCTGTATTTCTTGAAGCAGTGGCTATAGTATCATTTCATATATCTTTGTTGTTTTTAATGCTGTAATCTGTATTGGCAGGTTTTGTTGTTGATGGCATCAGCTCTCAAATTCCCCCTGTCAGAATCAACAGATGGAGTTCTCAGTATATTAGCCGATAAACTCCGCGCACCCCAGCTAAACATTGCAGAGATAACAGAGATGATTCATGTTAGAATAGTATTATGGCTGTCTTTCAGAGCAGACACATTTGCTTTATTTCTTTTATTTCTCAAACCGTTCCCTATTACAGGTTGCAAGTCTTCTGCATGATGATGTTCTAGATGATGCTGATACTAGGCGTGGTGTCAGTTCACTGAATCTTGTTATGGGTAACAAGGTATTGCAAGCTGTTCTTTGTAGTAATCACTTGTATAGTATTTATTGAATCTCAAGTGTATCTTTGCACTGAGAACTACAAGTCACTTAAATAGTTCACAGTTCAGGGTCCAAATCTATGAAAGCTTCATCTATTAGTAAACTGGTATCCATTAGTGCTCCAGTGTCCAGGCAAAAAAAAAGAAAGGCTTCATATGATTTCAGCTTAACATGAGTATTGTTGGGCATTAGAGAATAAAAGCATTGAATTAGCCTGGACCTCAAGTTACCAGAAGCACTGTTCTGATGTTACAGCCTTACAGGGATGGTGTAATTGATATTTCTTCTCGAAACTGCTTCCTTTGTTACTCTACTTCTAAAATGGAGAATCTTCTACGTTTGAGATATTTGACATCAGTATTCCTCATTTGTTTTGGTTGCAGCTTTCTGTACTCGCAGGTGACTTCCTCCTGTCTAGAGCATGTGTGACACTTGCAGCACTTGGGAACACAGAGGTAAATATATGGGCTCATTCATTTGATTTTAGCAATCTTAAGAATAGCTAATATGCATAGTTCATGTGACTCACCGTCTCAGTTGCTACAATGGATTTAGTCGTTTGACCTTTATTCACATGTCTATCCCTCAATTCATGTTGACCTTAGATTGTAATCCTTTGCCTCTTTGGTATCCATAGCGGCATTACCGTGCTTAGCTAATGCTCTAATTCTAGATTAACCCTTGTGACTGCAGTGGCCACTTTGTTCTTCTTGCATGTTGTCTGTGGTACCAACCAGTCTATCAACCATGTGCAGGTGGTATCCCTAATGGCAACTGCTGTCGAACATCTAGTTACTGGTGAAACTATGCAGATCTCGACAAGCAGAGAGCAACAGCGAAGGTTTAATATTTTCTCTTAGTTGCTCTAGTCAGATGTAACATAATGTTCAAAGAGTTGCGGTGTGAAAATCTTGCAATTTTCGATTCTTTATTTTACTTTAGAATTCTCTATTGGATATGTTGGTTTCTGCTAACTAATTCTGGCATGAATTCCCAAATTTGTGCAGCATGGAGTACTACCTGCAGAAGACGTACTACAAAACAGCATCACTGATATCAAATAGTTGCAAGGCTGTTGCTGTTCTTGCGGGGCACACTGCTGAGGTCTCAATGCTTGCATATGAATATGGCCGAAACTTGGTGTGTAATATTTTACGTTCCGCTTCATCTTTTCATGAATAATTTCCTTCTAAGATAATCCTAAAAATATCAGCAGCTTAGTTTATTTATGCAGGGTTTGGCGTTCCAGTTGATTGATGATGTTCTAGATTTCACTGGCACCGCTGCATCCCTTGGGAAGGGTTCATTATCTGATATTCGCCATGTAATAATAACTGCTCCCAGCTTTTGTTATACCCAGCTTCCTCTCCAGTGACTGAATATGTTCCCCTTTCTATCATCTGAAATGGGATTATTCATTTATCTTTTACCTAGCCATATTGTGTGTCATAATATTTTGGATACAAGAAATTTATATAAGCTTTTGCTTTCTGGTGTTAATAATACTTGCTTAATGGATATGTATATGCTGCATTCTACCAGCACAATCCATTTTGCTGAAACTTTTTATGCTGCTACCTTGGGCATGCAACTCCCATGATAGACTTCTTGCAAGAAATACCATGATTTGGATTAGTGCTTTTTGATAGGGCATGACATTTTTTTGTGACTATTTCCATTGATATGTCACATCAGAACAAGGTAGAAATGATTATTGTTGTACTGGATAAGAAGGAAATGGTGAGCCTTGAATAATGCCGTATGTCTCTGTGAGCTACTGAAACTAGATGTAATGGTTAGGCAAGACCTGTTGTATCAACACTAAATTACAACTGTGATATTTAACAAGGAACACATGCATGGTGATTCTCATTCTCTCATGTTTACATTTTCTGTCATGTGATGGCATTCATGATGCAGGGAATCATTACTGCCCCAATTTTATATGCGATGGAGGAATTCCCACAACTAAATGAAGTTGTTGACCGTGGTTTCGACGATCCTGCAAATGTTGAACTTGTAAGTGAATATTTTAGTTGTTCATCTACCTATAGGGTACAGACAAACATTAGGGTATAATTTGCAATGCCACACGTAATAATATATTTCTTATCATGCTATTGTTGCATGAAGACAACCTATACTGGTTTAAATAACAATGATAAAACTGTATTTCATGAAATGGCATGAAGAAATAAAACTCCCCTGCGTCATTTGTGAAATAAAACTCTTTTTATTTTTTTCTTTTTCTTTTTTGAAAGATTGGCAGGAGCTTCTGCCTTGTCATTTAAGAAGGAAAAGCATGCTGGTTCTTACTTTTTTCTCGAACGACGCAGGAGAACCGTGTCATTTCATTAAGGTAGGAGAAAACAAAACAATGAGGCTCAGCCACAGCCAGCCCCGAGGAACAAAAACTCACACCACACCCGAAACATCTACTCAAAAGTAGCTTACAAACACGCCACCGAAAAAATACGAACGACCTAACAAGCCATAGCCTAATCAGCTACAGCCAACGACCAGGCAAGGAAACCCTGAAGATTAGTAGCACCAGCCATGCCCCACATACTACATTCAGTGGCCACTGCCCTGAGTAAGTCTGGAATGCAAGGCTGTGCCTGCTCAAACACACAAGAGTTCCTGTGTTTCCAAAGTTCCCAGGCGACTAGGATTACTAGAGAATTCAAACCCTTGCGTCTCTCCTTAGGGACCCCTTGAGTAGCCTTTGTCCACCAGCTTGAAAATCTGGTGGTTGTCGATGTGGGCTGAAAGATGTAAGGGTTGGAGAATTGTAAACCAAACTTGCCTAGAGAAGACACAGCCCATCAATAGATGCTGCATAGTCTCTTCCTGATCACAAAAAGGACATGTATCTGAATGGGGCAGGCCTCGTTTAGTAAGACGGTCAGCAGTCCAGCACCTGTTATTGACTGCCAGCCAAATAAAAAACTTGCAGCGAAGGGGCGCCCAACTCCTCTAAATCTTCTTTCATGGTGCAAATTTAATTGTCCCGACAAAGAAAGCATTATATGCTGACCTACTGGTGTAGATTCCAGATTGGGTCAACTTCCATCTATACTGATCTGGTACGTCCTGTTGCAAGGTCATGCCATCCACAAGGTCTCAAACCTGAAGGACATGTATCTGAATGGGGCAGGCCTCGTTTAGCAAGACGGTCAGCAGTCCAGCACCTGTTATTGACTGCCAGCCAAATAAAAAACTTGCAGCGAAGGGGCGCCCAACCCCTCTAAATCTTCTTTCATGGTGCAAATTTAATTGTCCCGACAAAGAAAGCATTATATGCTGACCTACTGGTGTAGAATCCAGATTGGGTCAACTTCCATCTATACTGATCTGGTACGTCCTGTTGCAAGGTCATGCCATCCACAAGGTCTCAAACCTGAAGATATTCAATTAGGACCTGGACAGATAAAGCACCTTTGATGTCAGCCACCCAACGCCGATTATTGAGAGCCTCCGCTACTGTTTGTCTCCTGATTGTTCTTTTGGGGTTTGCTTGCATAAGATTAGGTGCAATCTCATTCATGGTTTTGCCATTCAGCCATCTATCTTTCCAGAACATTATTGTCTCACCATTCCCTACAATTGACTCCATAGACATATTGAAAAGAGCTTGAGCAGGTTGTGGCAGTTGGCTATGTCACGCCGATTCAGATACGTGTATCGGTATCGGATACGGATACGCCGATACGATACGGCATTTTCAAATTAATCTGATACGGCAATATGTTTGGAATTTAAATTTAATACATAAAATAAGTCTCAAATAAATCATAAAATATGTCTCAGATAGACGAATTTAAAATATAAAACAAGTCTTAAATAGGTGAATTGAGCGTCCTAGTAAATAAGCAACCACCACGGCAGCATCTAGTCTCCAACTCTTTATTCCTGCACCGGATTTGCTTCTCCCTCCTCAAATTCCTCCATATCTCCAAAAGTCACAGCTTGTAGCTCAGGTTCATCAATTGAGAGCTCAGCAAATTCAAGGATGCCTACACCAGTCATAGATTCGAAAGCATCACCTCCTACATCCCACATACATGTTTCCCCTTTTTTGTATGCATCTGTTCTTCTAGAGAGATGTCTCAGATTTGAGTGGACATAAACCAAATCCTCAGCACGCTCTGGAGTTAAGGCATTTCTTTTGACGCTGTGGATAAAGCTATAAGTACTCCAATTTCTCTCACAGCAAGAAGATGAAGCTGGTTGGCTCACCAATCTGATGGCCAAACTCTGCAATAGTGGAACAGTTTGCCCGTAGTTGGACCACCAAGTCATTGGCTCACAAAGCCACCTATCACGAATTGAATCATGATCATTAAATTCTTCAGAACAAGTAGAGAATCATGATCATTAAATTTTTGAAACCTCACTGTCCCTGTGTGGGGGCACACGGCCAGCTGACTGATCAAGCTATTTTTTGCTATAAAATCTACACATTAAATATACAAATAATTAATAAATAAAGAAGCAAGAGTGCAATATATCTGAGAACGAAAATGTTAGATCGAATAGATCCTTCACCTTGGATTGAGTGAATGGGCCAAACAATGCAGTGGATTATTGCCTTTTGTCCACCTAGCAAGCAAAATCTCATAAACAACTGAGAACAAGTCAGATTCTTCACCTTCTTCCTTCCCTTCCCATAAATATATCTCTTTCTTCACCTTCTCAATCATTGAGTCCCACATCTCATAAATTAGATGAAGGCATGGAGTGTCGGTGTCTGCAACACGTATCATATCATAGATAGGCATTGTAAATTTCAGAATAAAGTCCACATTGCTCCACCACACTTCACTGAGTATCTTCTCTCTAACATGAGCTGCAACTCCGGCAGCATCATCTTTGTAATGATTCCATTGCTCACTAATTACCATAGCTTGTAGTTGCCTCTTAACTTGCACAAACCGTTGTAGCATACACACAAGTGAAGCAAATCTTGTTTCAGCAATAGCAAGTAACTTCAAAGAGCTAAACTCTTTATAAATTGAAAGCACCATGCCATGGTTCATGATAAAATTCTTTATCATTTGAGCTTCAAATTTAACATGTGATATAAATTCAAGTGTGCTGAACACAAAACTTTGAGGATCTTTATCATTCCTTCCCTGTTTAGGCTCGCAAATATTTTTCATTGCCAGATTAAGGGTGTGTACAACACATGGAGTCCAAAAAATTGTATTATATTCAGCTTGTATAAGCAGACCTGCATCGTTGCAATTTGCAGCATTGTCAGTGATGATTTGCACCACATTTTTTGGACCAACTTCAATAACACTCCTCAGCTTGGCAGCAGTATACTCCTTTGTCTTCACATCTCCTTCACAATTATCAGCCCTCAAGAACATAGATGATTTCCCAGAAATTGCAACAAAATTAATTAGTGGCCGCCTCTGAGGATCTGACCAGCCATCAGCACAAATTGTCACTCATTTCTCATGCCATGTGCTCTTTGAACTCACTAATAGCATGTCAATGTGAGCCCTTTCTTGCTTGAGGAGAGTTGTACTAATTTTCTTGTCCCCTGGCATACTATAGCCTGCCAAATCATTGCTACAAGCATATCTAAATGCTTCTCGAATATAAGGATTCCTTGCAAAATTGAAAGATACCACTCCTGAATAAAATCCTCTTGCAATTAAACAGTCTAATTTTTTGCGTGACTCCATTTTCCAAGCTTTCTCTAAAGCTGAAGGAGGTCCACTCCGCCTTTTCTTGCCGTCAGTGTTGACAACACCAACAGATGAAGAAGAAACAGGCAAAGACACAGTTTTTTTTTCTTTCGATCATTCTGCCAATTCTTTAGCTTCTGCAACTTCTTTCTTCATCTGGCTCAAAAGATCGACTGAGATATTACGGCATACTGTGATTCCCTTACCTGACAACTGCAACAAGTGAGCTTCCACCCTGGTGTAGCTGGTAGTTCTTGAGGTAGGACAGTACTTGCATTTCCATTTAACATTTCCTCCACTTGAATCCCCTTTGCTTAAAATCGTTACATGATCCCATAGTGGTGCCTTGATGTCACTGAAGCGTTGAGCACTTGCAGGAGTTGCAGATGCACTACCAGTACTGGTTGCTGACATCTAATTAGAGGGAAAAAAAGATCGATCTAAGAAAGTAAGGACTAAGGAGCAATAACAGGAGGGTTATAGTCTGGACAAGTACGAGAGAAGTTGGACCTTAGAAGTTAGAACCACTCACGTTGCACACAGAAAGCTAGCTCGCCGGAGTTCCGTCGATGTCGGGCGATACGAATGGGAAGCGACGTTCGACACAGCGGCAAGTTCACGTATATAATTGTGGAGGTGGGCCGCTTGGGCTGTGTTGGGCCGTATCGATTGCGAGTCCATCTGTATCGGCTACGTATCGGTGTTCTTTTTTTTGCGTTTAATGTTTCGATACTCCGCAGGACGTCCGCATGCCGTACTACTGCCGTTTCACGTATCGAAGACGTCCGCGATACGTGAAACGGCACTTGACTAGCGTATCGGCGTGGCGTAGGCAGTTGGATCTGAAAACTTGCTTTAAACTGTGCATAAAACATTAAAACTCTATTTCCATGGTTTACAATTTAGGTATGATAAGTAATCTTGATTTGTAGTGTTACCAGGTGTTCAGACCAACTTGACTAGTTTAGCAGGATACTGGGGACCGTGTAGCTCATAATAGACTGAAAGCTCCAATTGTTGCCTTCTCCAGATGATCCTAGCCAGATGTTGAACAATTAATTCTTGCATGCACTCCGCAGTCTGCAATCCTTGCACACCTGAAAAATGCATGCACTATTTTCACCCTTGCACACTTGAAAGTGCATGCACTTTGCAATCCCATAGTAACCAGGGATAGAGAGGAACCATATACTTAATTATCTTCATGTGTGCAAATTGCAGGCCCTCGACTATCTCCGGAAGAGTCGTGGAATTGAAAGGACGAAAGAGCTGGCACGGGAACATGCTAACCATGCGATCAAAGCTATAGAAGCCCTTCCAGATAGCGACGACGAGGATGTTCTGACTTCCAGGCGCGCTCTTATTGATATAACAGAGAGAGTCATCACGAGGACAAAATAGCAAGGTGCTTGGCATTTTTGCAAGGTGAACAGAAAGCTGAACCTCCCCACAGGCCTGGTATTCCAATCGTAAGGTATACTGCCTTTTGGTGTTGTCGGAACCTGGTTATTTCTTTATGATCACCATCTTGACAATACCAGATAATTTGTAACGGTGGGCAGGATATTGAGCTTTGTCTATAGGTGGAAGTGGACATACAGTGAAACAGTTAAGTAGTAAAGCTGTCATACATGGCTTGTAGTAAGTTTGAAGCAAAATTGTCAGACAATACAATTTGTACATGGGCAACTCATCGATTTACACTGAAGAATCTTTTTATTTTCTTTTTTAACATCTCTCATGAATCTCAACTTGTTCCAACTGCAACTTGTCCTACAATGACTGAAATTTTGGTGGCACTGTATTATCATCTGTACGCAGATTGCCAAGTTACCATTTTGATCTGATGCACGTCACACAATCATTTGATAAACTCATGGTAATCTGATGGATCGTATTCTGATTTGATTTGTGAATATAAATAGCAACCAAACTGAATTGAAACATATATAGTGGCCTTGTTCACTGGTGTGTGTGCATCTTGATGCCACTCCTGGGGCCATCCGGCCAGGTATGATAATATGCATCCCCAGGTACCTCAAGAAAGAAGATCGAATTCTAGTATAACTACTCGGAGAACCACTCGTGTAGTTATAATAAGACTCCCATATTGTAACCGACTAGGATATTTGCTATGTAACATTGCCCTCTGAGAGATATATAAAGGACTAAAGGACGGCAGAGGTCTCTAGCTTGGTAGGCCTAAAACCACCCAACGAGAAGAATACGATATATAAACTCTCGTACAGGACGTAGGATATTAAGCTACTCGCAGCATGAACGTGTCTAAATCCTTATGTGTTGTGTCTTCGCGTTAATCATGTCCGATGATCCCCTCAAATCTACTCTCTGGGATACCCCTAGACAGACGTGCTCGATGTAAATCTTCGACACTTTAGCACCCACCATGGGGCAGATCGTGAGATCATTGGGTGAGCTTGATGGACAACAAAATCAGTGATTCGGCAAGAAAATTGGATTCCACGTCCGGTCTTCCTACTACTCGACGACTCCATCGAGGGGCAGTACCGCAAGGTCAGCGTTTTTATTGTCCGATCCCGTCCAATTTGGGTTATGTGTTTTGTATCCGACTCGTGAACATCGCACCCATTTTGAGTTGGACTTGGAATCGGAGGCGGAACTCAAAACGTCCAGGCTAAATCGGACTCGGTGGACAGCGCGCCCGTTTTTATCTACAAATCTGCGAGGGACAACCTGCAAGAGCGAAGCGTCGGTGCACAAATGGCTGTGTTTCTTTGGGGTGGAAAATTTTTTTTACCCCATTTGACCAATAATTAAGAATATTAAATAAAGTCAGTTTATAAAACTACCTTCATAACCTTGAATTAATTCACGAGACAAATCATACGAGGCCTTTGATCGCACGATTAGATGTAGCATTACTGTAGTAAATTATGGACTAATTAGGCTCATTAGATTCATCGCGCAAAGTTACACCCATCTCTAAAAATGTTTTGTAAATAGATTTCATTTAATACTCCATGCATATAAAATTCCCTTTAGAAAATATTTCCGGTTTCCAACGAAACAGGGCCTTAACAAAGAAACTACTACCGTGCATCAAGAAAAAAGCTGCAAGCCGGCAACAAAAAACAAAGAGAAAGCTGCAAGCAAGAGGATCAAGATCGAGAGAAACAGAGCATTCAAAGTCAATTTAGTTGACTTTTGCTTGATTCCCACGAAGATGCACTAGAAGACTTCTAATTCTTCGCTTGCCGCACACGAGAAGATATACGCGAGTACGACTACATCGACGATCGGCAACGCCAATTCACTATCGACTTCTTCAACTACTCGAGTACAACTTCATCGACTTGCCGGCGACAACCTCGACTACTTATCTCGACTAGTTAAAGACTAGTCGAGATTGGCTACCGTGCCGTCAACAACTAGTCGGGACCGACCTCGACTAGACGACTTCAACAACAATTGTCGCGGCTCCATCGCCGACCGCCATGGCTTCGTCGACAATCGTCCGTTAATCAAGCTAAGTCTTATTTAATAATTATTTTCTTCATAATAATTTTATCAGCTTGTTTAAAAATATGATTGGCCATGAGCCGACTACTCTAAAAGAGTACTTCACTCGACAACAAAAGTTCTCTAGGGCCATACTATCACCGACTTTGGAGCATGCCACGTCAGCCCATGTATTTGGTAAATCGAGTTACGCAGGGCAAGTCCGCGGACTTGGTGCATCAAATTACGTAGGGCTCTCGGAGGCTATATCTAAAGATTCTTTGTCAACGAGTTACAAACCCTTGCTTGACCTCTCGCTAATGGGTTACAAACCCTTGCGCCATTTCCGCGACCGCAACTACAACGACTATCGCGACGGTTGCAACTACAACGATTATCGTGACAGCTGCAACTACAACGACTACCGCCGCGACCGCGACACAACCAGACTCCTCGATTTTTGCACTTTAGGAGCTCATTAGAGTTTAATCCTAAATGTGTCTTGCGTACATCAGTACCGCCCCTTTGCGTAAAATACACAATTTGTCTTAAAAGACAATTATCGAAGACCTCCGACTGGTTTTAACAAAAATTACTCGAAGATTTGTTTGCATAAACGCATACTCCAAAAACTACTTCAAGTAGTACCTCAAGGTTGCGCTAGCAGCTATGCCTCGTCTTTACAAGATGGAATCGACCCAGATCACCTCAGCGGACAAGAAAGTATTCATACCATGAACCAAAAAGTACTCAAAGTCTACTTAACCAGTAGCACAAGTCTACTTAACTAGTAGCATAAGTCTACTTAACCAGTAGCATAAGACTACTTAACCAGTAGCATATTCATAAGACTACTTAACAAATAGCATATGAAAGACTACTTAACCAGTAGCATTCAAACGACTACTTAACCAGTAGCATATGAAAGATTACTTAACCAGTAGCATATGAAAGACTACTTAACCAGTAGCATTCAAAAGACTACTTAACCAGTAGCATTCAAAATACTACTAAACCAGTAGTACTTTCAAAAGACTACTTAACCAGTAGCATATTCATAAGACTACTTAACCTGTAGCACAAGTCTACTTAACCAGTTGCATATTCATAAGACTACTTAACAAGTAGCATATGAAAGACTATTTAACCAGTAGCATATTCATAAGACTACTTAACAAGTAGCATATGAAAGACTACTTAACCAGTAGCATTCAAAAGACTACTTAACTAGTAGTACTTTTAAAAGACTACTTAACTAGTAGCATATTCATAAGACTACTTAATCAGTTGCATATTCATAAGACTATTTAACCAATAGCATATTCCTAAGACTACTTAACCAATAGCATATTCATAAGACTACTTAGGCACCATATCCTATGGAAACCAGGCCTCTTGTGTAAACTTTGGAAACTCCAACGGAGGCCACAGGATCCCCATCCGAGGGCACTGTATAGAGGTGGGGAATTTTGACATCCAGGCGCCCGCCTCTCCCTCACCAGCCCCTGTTTTTTTGCACTTCCACCCCTCCCTCACGACCGTTCCGTCTCCGTCCGTCCGTTCCATCTCCGTGCCGCACGACACATGACGCCTTCCTCCGACCCATGCGGCCAGCGCCGGCGCCCCCCCGATCTCGACCAGCGCCGCCCCTCCTCATCTCGTCCAGCGCCGCCGCCTCCATCTCGTCCAGCGCCGCCGCCCTCCCCCCGCATCTTGTCCAGCACCGCCGCCCTCCAGCTCGTCCAGCGCCGCCGCCCTCCACCGCCTCCAGCAGCGCCGACGCCCCTCATCGGAAGGGTCGCTGCCGCCCTCGTCGCAAGGCCATGCAAGCCGGCCTCCAACTCCAACAGCGTCGCCGCCCAGCCATGAAGCTGGTGGCCGCCCGCGATGCCATGGATGACAGTTCCCGTTCCCAACCTTATCTGCTATTGCTCAGCTTCAGCAGGTTTTCAAGCATGTGGTGAGTAACTTGCCAATATCTGTCATGTTTATATACTTGATTCCAATATTATGCAGGTTAAGGTGTTGAACAAATGTTGCATTATGAATTACTAGGGTATTGGAGCTGTTGTTGGAGCATTGTCTCACAATCTTGGCAATCTTGAGGAGCGTGAAGAAAGCTATCTGAATATCTATGACCAGCATCCACTAGCCATTCCGAAGGTTTGATCTTGTGCTCCTATTGTCAGCAGTCGGTGCAAATGTGCAATCATTAAGTACTAGTTCAGTTCTTATGTGGTTAACACTTAACAGTGACATTTTCATATGGTGCTATCTGCAGGACCCGATAATCGATCTGATAAAGGCTACAACTGACAAGCTGACAAGCTGTTCAGCAGCATTGTGCTGCTTCTGGGCAATGTGATGTATGCTCTAGTCTATCATCTTAACTCACTGGTGATCCTCCTCGTCGGCCGGCTTCTGTTCGGGTATGCAAGGATCAGCGCTAGCACTGCTAATACTTTTTCTGAGGACAGCAAGTGCACAGATAAACAAGTTGTGGAATCTGATAAAATCTCTACTGAAATTTGCAGTCTAGGATCTGCAAGAGCTGTGAACAGGGGGTACATCAGCGACTGTGTTCCTCCTAGGATCCGAATGCAAGATATGTGATGGAAGGAGATAAACAAGACCAAAATGTAGTTGGCACTAGCTACTTGTATGCTGCTTTTTTCATTTGCTGTACACCGAAAGGCTTGATATTTTGTATTGACAGAGTGACCATGTATTGACATTTTGATATATGCAATAGAATGGAAATTTAATTTTATAGTTGCATCCCTGTCATATGTATGATTGGTCATCCGTAGAACAAGTGCAGTCAGATTTTAAATCTCAAGAAAGTTAAATTACGAAAAACAATACCGAGAGAAGAAAATATAGGGGATGCAAGACTGAATTATCCTTTTGTTCAGTAATTTCCTCAAGCAAATTACCATACATTACAGAAAGGATTCACCCAAAACCGATGCGCATTCAGTTCACAAAATGACAGCAAAAAAAGACACATATGTCTCCTTGTCAAAGCCACCAAATAAGCTTATAGAAATACAAATATGGTTCACAACTCCACCTAGTAGCAATAAGCTTACAGAAACTTGAAATATCAGCTAAGCAACATTGTTTGGGCAATTGCGCGCATCATGATCAACTATTTGCTTACACTTTCTGCACTTCCGTTTGTTCTTCGACTTCTTACCCTTACTTCCACTTCCAGTCTTCCCGTCCTTGCTCTTCCTAATTCTTTTGGATCTCCCTTTCGACCTGATATCGTTTGGTGGATGTATATCGATTTCAGTTGGAATTTTATTACCCAGGAAAGATTCATACTCATCCTGTTTATCAACTCTCATAGTAGGTGTGATCTTTTGGAGAGGTTCTACTAGGTTGGATAAACTAGAATATAAAAGGTCCATCCCTTGTTCAGAGGTCTTGGCCATTTGGATCAGATTTTCAAACTTGTTGCGCGAATCTGAAATCTTTTTCCGCATTGCCACCTCCTTAGGATCCTTAGGCTTTTCATCCAGTAGGTTACCTTCCTCATCAAAGAATAGTTCCCTGTAAAATTGAAGAGCTCATTAAAGCTGACAGTATAAAACAAAAAAAGGGGGCTGTACATAAGGAAACAAAACAGCTATAGGAAAAAATGAAAATCATACAGTACACACCTTTTACATCTTGTCTCCCATCTCTTCATAATATAATTTGATGGTACCTCATTTTGCTTCTCGGCGCGAAGCACTTGTATGATATGACGACACGGGATGCCATACGACTCATATAATTTACAGGAGCACCTACCAAACATGTTTGTCTTGTTCATATGAACAACTCGATCTTGTCCCGATAGGCTGCTGATTGTGAAACATTTTTCATCTTCACAATCTGAAATACCTTGAATAATGCAATGGTCCCTTGCAGCTACGATTTGTTCTTGAAATTTACTAAAAACTTCATGTGTATATATCACAATACATTGCTTCTCCATGGGCCATGGTGTCATCATTTTAGGAGTGGTGTGAAGGCTTTCATTGTCGGCTTTCAACTCCTCTTGGCGCTGGCACTCCAAAGCTGTGTCAAACCTTAGCCAGAACTCAACAAAGGTCAACTTCCTATGAATGAAATGGTTAAAAAAGGAATTTGCACTTTCCGACCGTGATGTTGTCCTAAGCATTCCTGCTAGAGCTATGTCAAAAAAGTATACCGGAATCCATGATTCACGAATGTCAAACCTAGAGGAAAACCAATCATTTCCCATTAGTCCATAATCGGTTATGATAGAATTCCATTGTGACACAAATTCATCTGAATTCTCGGTCCCCCAAACACACTTGTTTAGTCTTTCCCAAAACTGTTCATCTGCTCTTAAAGAGGGCCCGACCTTCTCAGGTACCTTTTCCAGGATATGCCACATGCAAAGTCTATGAGCTGTATATGGTAGAATCTGAGCAATAGCAGCCTTCATGCTCGCATCTTCATCTGTTGTGATTAGATGAGGTGCTACTCCACCCACAGCCTTAAGAAAGGTCTCAAACAACCATACATATGACTCAATCTTTTCATCTGCTAAGAATGCTGCCCCAAGGAAAACACTTTGCAAGTGATGGTTGACTCCAGTAAATGGCACAAATTTCATGTTATACTGGTTGGTGGTATATGTCGCATCTACCGAAACCACATCCCCAAAAACACTATAATTTTTCCTGCATACGGCATCTGCCCAAAATACACGAACAAGTCGTCCTTGATCATCCACCATAAACTCATAAAAGAATGCAGGATTTACTTCCTGCTTTCGCTCAAGTTGTGCCACAAGCATGTGTGCATCTGCATCCTTGATTTTGGTTCTGAGGTCACGATAATAGTTTTGTAAATCTCTCTTTGTGCACCCGACATTCTCAAACCCACCCTCAATGACATGGAGAAGTCGATATGCTTGTGAGGTGCCAATGCTAGCCTTATGACAATTGAACAACGTACTCTTAGCCCTCTCACTGACTCTCCGGTTGGATCTTAGTAAATGCCTTTTATCTGGTGACACGAACCCATGCCTGTGGTCCTCAACCATTGAAACAATTCTGTACTTCTTGTCACTGCCAAGCTTGACAACAATATGTGCCTGACATCCACATCTGGTTTCCATCACATTATGTGTCTTCCTTTTTTTTCCAGATTCATCACTTGCATTTGTTACGTTCTCCTGTCTAAACCCTTCTCTTGAACAATAATACCTCTTGATTAATATTTCCTCATTTCCCTTCTTGTGCTGACCAACACGAACTGAGAAACCAACTTCATGTGCGTACGACTTGTAAAATTCCTCCACATCATTGAGTGTATCAAAGATCATTCCAATTTTTGGCTTCAAATGTTCTTTGGAATTTGCGTAGTTCGTGTCACTTGTACAAGAGACCTACAAAGTGTAAATTTGTGTGAGCTGATAAGAAAATCACTTGATGCTTGGCATTGTACTAAGCCGTTAAGGATACGATGATGCTGCACATTTAATTGCCATGAAGATAACAGTACAGGAACTTACTGTTGTACTCAAATGATGTGGTGTGCTTGGACGTTCGGGGTGGGCTTCAACTCCAGCGTTGATGGTGATGCCATCATGATCATCCACTGCATGCATGCAGCCACGCTAGTAGTGATCAGATCAGATTAATTTTTATTAAACAAAGTAATGCCGGCATGAATGGCTGCCACTACCAACGCCAAAGTTCGCGTCGACGGTGTTGGACTTGGCGACAATTCCCGATGATGCAGCTCCCAACTCCATGGCATCATGGTCGGCCGCTGGTTCCATGGCAGACTGCAGGACCACGAGACGTGCGACGAGGGCGGCGGCGAGACGCGCGACGAGGAAGATCAGCCCCGCTGCTGTGGAGACGTGCGTTCCGGTGGCCTTGGGGAGACGTGCGGCGAGGTCGGCGAGACGTGCGGCGCTGCCAAGGATGGACGGCGGCGCTGGCCCTTGGTAACGACGGATGGCAGCGCTGCCAAGGAAGGACGGTGGAGCTGCCAGGGACGGAAGGCCCTTCCTAGACGCACGGACGCCGAAGCTGCCAAGGACGGATGGCGGTGCTGGCCCTAGGGAACGACGGAACAGTCGTGTGGCACGGAGACGGAACGGTCGTGAGGGAGGGGTGGAAGTGCAAAAAAACAGGGGCTGGTGGGGGAGAGGCGGGCGCCTGGATGTAAAAATTCCCCACCTCTATCCAGTGCCCTCAGATGGGGATCCTTTGGCCTTCGTTGGAGTTTCCAAAGTTTACACAAGAGGCCTAGTTTCTATAGGATACGGTGCCGACTACTTAACCAATAGCATATTCATAAGACTACTTAACTACTTAACCAGTAGCACAAGTCTACTTAACCAGTAGCACAAGTCTACTTAACCAGTAGCACAAGTCTACTTAACCAGTAGCATAAGACTACTTAACCAGTAGCATATTCATAAGACTACTTACCAAGTAGCATATGAAAGACTACTCAACAAGTAGCATATGAAAGACTACTTGACCAGTAGCATTCAAAAGACTATTTAACCAGTAGAACTTTCAAAAGACTACTTAACCAGTAGCATATTCATAAGATTATTTAACCAGTAGCATATTCATAAGACTACTTAACCAGTAGCATATTCATAAGACTACTTAACCAGTAGCATATTCATGTGGGACCAGGATCCCTAGGGCTATTCATTTACAGGATTAAACTACTCGGCTATGGGAAGTTTGACCTGGCTACTCCAAACTAGTCGACTATGGTGCAAGACGGCGTAGTTGACTAGGAGAACTAGACGTGTACTATTAGGAGACTCCCTAAAGTACCCTGCTGTAGTACTCCCTGTTGTATACGGCTAGTATCATGGAACTGACTTGTAACTCTGCTCCCCGGATATATAAGGCAGAGCAGGGACCCCTCCAAAACAACTCAATCTCACATGCAATATAATCAAGCACACATGACGTATGGTATTACGCAATTTGCTGCCCGAACCTGTCTAAATCTTTGTCACGCACGATCAGGATCGTCCTCGGCATCGTAACTCTCGGGGACGGTCGTTATCCGATATCTCCAAGGCCTACGACGTTATCATCAACGCTCCATCCAGCCTCATTCCTTTACTATAGGAGACTTGGTTTTGAAATATGTTCAGAAGACTGATGGCCTGCACAAGCTTATGTCACATTGAGAAGGTCTGTTTCTTGTAAAACATTTATTGGGGCTGGAACCTATCCCTCCAAACTCAAGAAGGCGACGACTTGATAAATGTATGGAATATTGAGCATCTGTGAAAATTTTACCCTTAAAATGGGTTATGTAACATTCTTCGATGTAACTCCCAGTGATTACAAATCAATAAAGACAATGTTTCCCTGCCAACTACAAGTTGTAGTGTGCTTCTGTTCTAATCTCTAAAAGAACTCTCACTAGAGAGGCCCTGTGTAAAGCCTGCCTGTCCACAGACAGTAGTCGGGACATAGGCTCAGGGAAGTTTTAGTTGGCTCAAAGGGACCAATACTGCTTTCTACAAAAATGGCGCTAAGCCTTAGAAGTCTTGGAAGAGCTACCCTAACCCATACACAGTTGTAGGTGCTAGTCTCGTCTCTTTTGTTGCCTTGATTTCATTAGAAAGCTTGAGGAATTTTTGTTGTATTACAATTACACCAAATCCCTCGACTTTCGCACTATGGGAACTCTTTAGAGTCTAATTCCAGAAACGTGCATAGCATACTTTAGTATTGCTTCTCTGCGTACAACGTACAACTCCAAACCACTATAACATAGTATTTTTTGGCTTGCACTAGCAAGTCTATCTAGTCTTAACAAGGCTAACACAACTATGTTTGCTTTCGCAGACTAGCTAAGAATCTTTACGACCACAAACCGGGTATTATAAATAACGCATCGCACAAAAGACTACTTAACCAGTAGCAGAGGACTACTTAACCAGTAGCAATTCGAGATGACTACTTAACCAGTAGTAATTCGATAATATTACTTAAACATTAGCAATTTTAAAAGATTACTTAAAGGTAGCAACCATAAAATGACTACTTAACAAGTATCAAATAATCAAGATTGCTTAACCAGTAGCACATCCGGGAGACTACTTCATAGTAGCAATAGTACAAGCGCAAGTCTATCATACTCCTACATCACTCTAAAGAGTCGATGAATTGGTCAGCTATGGGCTCAGTTTCTTTAACCAAAGCTTCGTACTCTTCCAGAGTCCCACCAACAGGCAACTCGACTACTTCTAGCCTGGCCTCAGGGTTATGAGCTTTCACCATTGCTAGCAGCCGATTGACGCATTCCCTCATTGTGCTCTTGCAGAAGTCCGTGATCTGATCAGGCACCATACCAATCTGCTCCAGGAAGGATTGGTTGCTGGTACTCGAGCCTTCCGGAGTTACCATCTCTAGGATAGGTAGTATGGCGTCTTCTATGGCCTTCTTACCCGCCTGAAGATTTTCCACTTCCTGTTGTTTGGCTTGGTGACCTGCCAGAGCTGTGGCACAAGATATCTCCATATCCACTCGGATCTGGTGCTCCTTGGTGAGTTTTCCTTTTATTTGCTCTAATTGCCCTTCCAGACGACTGCAATCTTCAGTCTTGGATTGAGCCAAATTGTACCACGATGTGCCGGTACTCTTTTCTTCTTTCAGCTCTTTCTTCAATTCTGCAAATAGATAAGATTGGTGGCTAGTAAAAGCATTCACACGACTACTTTACTGCCAAATTAAAAATTGGGCATTACTTACTTGTATTTTCCTTGACTAATGATCGGTTGTGGGTATCCAACCTAGACTTCTCATCACCCATGCCTTGAAGTTGCTTGTGGAGATGAGAAATCTTTTGCTGGTTTTCTACTCGAGCTTTTTCGCGTGCTTCAAAGGCCACATCTAAATCTTCTTCAAGTTCCTTAACACGAGACAAGGCCGACATTGTTGGGCTTTTGCAATTTGTCTACTAAAGCCTGTACTCGATAACATTATCATTATTGACTATTTTTTAGAAGCATTAACTACTCATAGGCCAAGTGTCCTTACTAGGGCTACCTCTAGATGCTTCTTGAGTTGTGCCGCTTCATTTTATGGGTCTCCCTCAGGAACTTTTACCTACAAGATAGTGATGTGGTTGCTCATAGGGTTGCTTTTATATAATATTTGCAACTATGCTTTTATACAAGGTTACTTACATCTCTGTGAGTTTTTCCCCTGCTTGCAGAGTACTTTCTTCTATAGCCATGTTGGGCATCTTGTCTTCATTTGTTATGAGAGCCTGCAATTTTAACAAAGATCACATATTATGGCATATATATACATATATATATATATATATATATATATATATATATATATATATATATATATATTGGTAACAAAATGCTACATTCCAATTAAGTGGACATACCTCCACATTGGCTAGGAGGATTTATGTGCTTCCAAGAGTGGTTGAACCAGTAAAACCAGCCTCGGCTAATGGGGGAGCATCTATCGAGTCCTTTTTTGGGGGCTGGTTCAAGTCTAGTGAACTGATATCTTCCGCAGCTATATTTGTATCAACATCCATGGTTGTAGGGGACTTTTCTCCTTTTTCTGAGTCAGCTACAACATCTACGACTGCTTCTTCAGCAGCTTGATCTCGTTCTCTTGCAGCAGGTGGTTCATTAGCACTTTTCCCTACTTCTGAGGTAGCAAGAGGCTGTTGATCCCCTTCATTGGCATGCATTGCTGCTATGAATGCTTTAGCTGGTGACCTGCCATGAAACAAGTAACTGAGTTATTCATTGGACACTTGGAATATATATATATATATATATATATGGCTCGAGTGACTACTTTACTTACTCTACAAGAGATGTTGATTTGGGCTTAAAATTAAACTTCTTCAGCATCAAGACACCCATCTTGGAGCTGGTAGTACTTCATGTTGTCCCACTCGCCATGGCACTAGTCGTGAACGAGCTCTGGGGTGCAGTAATAAACTTGGACAATTTGATGTGTTGGCCTTCTTCTGCCCATGGACATAACCACTCGAGGGAGTTTCTGAGCGTGATCACACAATCCTTTTCCTCTTTACCCCTACAGGGGTTGCTGGGGGCTCTCTAGAACATTCTGGTTTAAAGGTTTCCCACAGAATTTTTGGTGGTGGATTACTGCTGTCAGGATTTTTTACTCCTATGGTGTGATAATCTTCAATAATTACTGGGTCGGGTACAAGGGACTTACCCTTGGGGTCCTCCTGGTCTGATGGGTGCGTAGTTGTATCTTCATCAGACTCAGGTACGACTTCTTCTTCATCATCGGTGGGTGCATCAATTTCTTCTTCAGCAGGTTGGGTCTTTTCTGTAGAGCTCTTGCTGAAGTCTTCCCACTCCTTTTGTGTGAGGCCGTCGACTGGTCCATCATTTTCTTCATTGGAAGACTACATTAAGGCACCCACTCGAATGAGAAGTGTTACGACAAGATAAATCATTCACGTGTGAAATGTTATTCTCCAACTTTCAATGGTACAAGACATTGGATTACTTACAGGGCTTGGAGACTGGCCTTTCAAGTATTCATGATGATAGGCTTCTTGTTAATACCGGTAAACATACGAGACTGCCGCATAAGCACTGTCTCATCTGCTAGCTCTTCCGGTGCCATCCGCGAGGGATCCGAGCTTCCTTCGTAGTCGAATCCCAGGTTCACTCGCTCCTGAAGAGGTTGCACTCTTTGCTTTAGAAAACTGAATGCAATCCCTACTCCAGTGAGACCACGCTTCTTCAGTACATGTACTCGCTTTAGCAAAGCGGGTACTTCCCTAGCCTCTTCAGCGCTCGGCTTGGTGTTCCAGTTGGACAAATCTTTCGGGTACCACCCATCCTTCACTAGACACCTCTTGCCATGATTTCCTACTGTATTAAAAATACACAGGAGCATATTAGTGTATACATGAGTAAGATACAACGACAAAAGTAGTCGTTCAGGACAACTTATCGATGATAAACCAGTCAGATTTCCAATCTACACATGAATCCTTGATCGGCATATCAAACCATTGATCCTTCGTTTTCTAGCGGAATTGAATTCCTGCTCCACCAACTACTTCCATCCTCTAGAAGGTTGGTTGGGGTTTGATGTGGTAAAGAGTGCGGAACAGAGCCAGACTCGGCTTGATTCCAAGGAATGCTTCGCAGGCGTGGACGAAAACAGAAATATTCAAAATCCCGTTGCGATTAAGATGATGGAGTTGGAGCTTGTAGAAATCAAGAAGTTCTCGGAAGAAAGATGAAATTGGTAATCCAACTCCACGCTCACAAAAAGAGATAAAAAGAGGAATCTCATCGGTATTTTCGGTGGGAAATTGATAAATCAAGCAATGTTTCCATTCAAGAGTTTCTTGTGAGAGGAGTAAACCTTGGGCCACTAGGCTTTGCAGATCATCACCGGATGCGGTATAATACTTCCAGGCATTCGCGGGTGAAGATGGGTCTTGGAATTGGGTTTCGTGTTTGGATCTACCAACGACGCCCTCTTCCTTGTACTCTTCTTCTCCGCAGGCTTGGTGGATGGAGCATCGTTGGTTTTCTTCACGGTAGCCTTCTTCTGTCCCATGGTTGTTGAGCGTGTAAGGACTTTGCTCTTTTCTCGCATTCACAAATGGGAGTAAAGCTAGAGCTTTGAGGATAGGCTCGGGGGCTACACACGCACACTTGGGGGCTGAAGGCGTCGAGCTCAAGGAGGAGCGAAAGGCAGAGCACTTAACAAATGTGAAATAAGCAAAGCTTACTGCTTCAGATTTATAACCAGCGGCTAGGGTTACTGTGCTGAAGAGTATCTTCGGCGCATCACATTCCGTCATTAGGGCCGGGTTTTTAGGGATAACCTTCCTAACTAACCACCGATGACAGGATTCTCGGATGATTCCAAATGGATATGGTTTTTTAAGATTTCCTTGATCTTTAAACCAAAGATATTTGTTTCAAAGCTCGGGGGCTGCTAGCGCATAATCCAGGATTTGATTTTTCTGAGATTTGAGGCATAAGTTACGCGAAGACCTTCGACTGGTTTGAACAAAAACTACTCGAAGCTCGGAGGCTATACCCAATTGGTCCACCTACTCGGTGCACACCATTGAAACTACTCGATGTACGAACAGAAGACTGCTTTTGAACCTTCGACTGCTTAAAAAGTTGTCGTAGGCTCGGGGGCTACACCCATTGGGTGCATCAGAAGATGCACTCCAATGTAAACTACTCTACAGAGAAGATAAGAGCGTATCGGGCTTAGCTCCAACTACTCGAATCATCAAAAGATGAGACATTGGAGATGTTAAAGCAGATTCAAGATTTGAAGCAAAGGCACAAGATACTCGGGGGCTAGTGGGACCAGAACTACTCAGCTATGGGAAGTTTGACCTGGCTACTCCAAACTAGTCGGCTATGGTGCAAGACGGCGTAGTTGATTAGGAGAACTAGTCGTGTACTGTTATGAGACTCCCCAAAGTACCCTGTTGTAGTACTCCTTGTTGTATACGACTAGTATCATGGAACCGACTTGTAACTCTACTCCCCGGATATATAAGGCGGAGCAGGGACCCCTCCAAAACAACTCAATCTCGCGTGCAATATAATCAAGCACACAGGACGTAGGGTATTACGTAATTTGCGGCCCAAACCTGTCTAAATCTTTGTGTTGTGTGTGCACCATCGTTCCTAGAACTCGGCGAGACCCACAAATCTATTGCCCGGGATACCCCTAGGCAGACGTGCTCGACATAATCTTCGACAATGCATAAGAGTACTTAACAAGTAGCATTCAAACGACTACTTAACCAGTAGCATTTAAAAGACTACTTAACAAGTAGCCCATTCAAAAGACTACTTAACCAGTAGCATATGAAAGACTACTTATCAAGTAGCAAGTATGAGAGCCTACTTAAAAAGTAGCAGCACAAACGACTACTTACCAGTGGCCAATGCGACAGACTACTTAATAAGTAGCAAATACGAATATGAGTAATCGCTTTAACAAAGCGAGGTTGCCAACTGAGTACTCACACCAGTCGTGACTTGGAACCACTTCGCCTCTTCATGACGCTACAAAGCTACTCGAGTACTTATACTAGTCGGAGCTCATATGCTGAATACTTCAACTAGTCTTTTGAAGCTCGGGGGCTACACGACACAAGCCAAAACATAAAGACAAGTACTAGAACTAGTCAGTACTCAAACAATGCTGCCCTACAATGCCAGCCGAGTACTTTAAACTAGTCGGTGCTTGCATATTACGATAACTTGATGACTAACCGAGTACTGGCACCAGTCGGTATTTGGATATCTACATGGAATCTAAAGCTACTTTGAAGATCATGTTCTTGACCCTTGGATCGAATGTAAACCATTCGCTTCGAGGCTCGGGGGCTGTACTCAAGGGGGTACACATTTTTTGTGCCTATTAATTCAAGACAGACTTAATTCAAGACCCTCGACCTGATTATCCTAATCAACTCGAAGCTCGGGGGCTAAGCATATATGCTTCACCTTCGATGAGCATATTTATTCAAGACTCGGTGAAAGACTAGAAGACTTCAAAGGATGGCTGCTGTTTGGCTATGAAGCGCTCGGGGCTTGTGGGATATGCATCCCCGGGTATCCTCAAGAAAGAAGACCGAGTCCTAGTAGAACTACTCGGAGAACCACTCGTGTAGTCCTAATAGGACTCCCATATTGTAACCGACTAGGATACTTGCCATGCAACCTTGCCCCCTGAAATATATAAAGGAGGGCAGGGGTCCCTAGCTCGGTAGACCTAAAACCACCCAATGAGAAGAATATGATAGGCAAACTCCCATACATGACGTAGGGTATTACGCTACTCGTGGCCCGAACCTGTCTAAATCCGTGTGTATTGTGTCTTCACGTTAACCATCAAGTTTCAGGTCTGACGATCCCCTCAAATCTACTCTCTAGGATACCCCTAGACAGATGTGCTCGACGTAAATCTTCAACAATGTCATTACATGATTATGCTTCAGGATACCAAGTGCATAGTTAAAAACCATAATAAACCTCTAAACTCCCTAGCTCGATCAGTGACAGAAATATGCCATCAAATATCAGACTAAACAAAACCAATTCAAAGTTCCAGCCTACTTTGTTTAACCACCTGTAGTTGCAGTTGTTTGATACATTCCAGTGAGTTTTTTATTGAACACAATAATTTAGTTACACAGTGAGGAACTAAAATTATACATGCGTAGTCACTTTCATTTATATGTAGTAAATGGCAAAGAAAAAATCTGTGATAGAGGCTGGCATTTGTGACGAACCGGATTCTCACCGACGAGAACCCGACTCCCTGTACCCTTGAGATAGACCCAGGAATAGCAGCTATCTCGTACAGAACTCATCTCAGTCGAATATCACATCCATACAACGATAAAAGATCCATTACATGACATAATTAAAACATAGCGTCTGGTACAAGCCCTCTGGGCTAAATCGACAATAAGAAACAACTGCGCAGCGGTAGCTAGAACTTCAGGGTCCACTCCTCCACAGGCATCCTTGAGCGTAGCGCGCTCCCTTCAGTCGTACCACCCATCCTGGTTGAACTCGTGGTCGGGGTCTTCACCTGAGAACCCAAAGTCTGTCCCCAAGGAAATGGGACAGGTCCACGTCACCAACCATAATATGATGCAAGCTTTAAAGTGGCCTATTCTAAGGTATAGAAATAATCAAGGTTTTAGCCAGGGTTTTCTTATGCAAGCAGCAGCCATAACCCAAATTCGTCTCATCACCAACTCCTTCTCACACACTCACATTCACGCCCAAAACCACCCGTCAACCTCACATTTTCCCATCGGGCTCGTCCTGCCACAGCAGGTTCCCGCAAAACATCATCCACCAACACCATTCACTCGCTAGTCGACTCGGTGAGCTCCCTCCCCACCTTGTCTCAACAGCCTCAGCTGGACCAATCTCTCGTAACCCAAATCAAGGATGAGGTAAGAAAGCAGATTCCCATGCTAGTCGGGGCTTCTCAGAAATGGGTCGTCCGTAACCGTGGACACGGCTATACGTATAGTTTACACTCTGCAGAGGTGGCACTCCAGGAATCCATCCGGGCTGCAAGGCTAGTCCGCAACCAACCTGAGACGCAGCCCACAGCAAAGACCCTAAACAGTAACGGCGCCAATCCTGTCTCCCTGGGCTCGGGAAACATCCGATCTAACATCTGCCCCAGGGTCGTGAAACCTTCCCACCGGGGCCAGTCGGGGGCCGTGGTAAATCAGGGAGAATACGCCGCAACGATTCCCCCTACACATATCAAGCTCGATTCTCCTACAGTCTCGGCGCCGCACTAGAGTAGGCTTGCTGGAACCCTCCCCATACTGGGTAGATGGTGAGCACGGTAATTCCCAAGTCCAAAGTGGGGGCACGACTCGGTCCTTAATTATCGGTAAAGCGAGTATCTGCATCATAAGTGATCCGCCGCAACGGTCCGCAATCGGCACCCATAACAGGTATTGCCGCCCAAACTCCTCAAGTACTCCTCGAGTACCAATATCCAAGAACCATGTACCCGCAACAAGTACTCCGTAGGGACTGCCCGAGTGCAGTTCCTCAGCACCTCGATCAAACGATCGAGTTGTTATTTACTCGCTTACACCGCCTAGCTGCACTACTCCTCCCATACCACCCACAACTCACGCCAAGAGGATCAAATCACATCCAACCCAACACATGCATAGCATAGCATATTCATAAAGTGAGTAGTAGGTAGCAAGGTATCAGGATAATAACAAAGGCAGTGCAGGTTTATCATGCGAGTAAAGTAAAGCGCTAGCATACTAGTTGCATGTCTAATAGGTATTTCAGAGAATGGTCGGGCGTGAACCTGGGCAAAGGTCTTCATCCTCGTCAAAGCAGTTGTCGAAGTGGTCCGGCTCCTCCAGACTCTCCGGAGGTCCTATGGTTGCGTAAAAATAAAATAAGACGCGGCTACTAGCAAAGAAACACCAAAACAGCGATGGAGAAGACCCAAATAACACCAAACTCTACACTAACGCGTAGATCATGATTTTAGAAAAATATAGAAACTGGTTTCATATTTTTCTGAGCTACGGTTGATTTATTATTAATTTTTGAAGTTTAAATCATTTTCTAAAAATATTAAATAATTTCCAAAAAAGAAAAACAGATAAATAATTAGCCTGCTGACGTCAGCATGACGTCATGCTGACGTCAGTAGCGGGGTCCGCCTAGGATGACGTCAGCAGTGGGCCCTGCTGACGTCAGCGTTGACCGGTCAACGGTCAACGGGGTCAACGGGTCAACGGTCAGCTCTGGTCAGTGGGCCCCATGTGTCAGTGACACACAGTGTATGACAGGTGGGTCCCATACGTCAGCGCGGTTAAAAGAAAAAGAAAAAGATTAAACGCTGGCTGGGCTGGAACTGGGCCGAAAGATGGATGGGCCAAGATAGTTTAGGGTGGTTAACTGGACTTAAGTGCAAGATTCGGCCCACGAAGGGGTTGCTGCTGGTGCTGCTCTGGTGGACCATGTCCACCGTGAACCGAGAGTGCGGTTCACGTAAGCCGGGTGCACGGGATCGATCTGTGGCCGAATCGGGATTTTCTGTGGGTGACTGTGTGGCATGCGGGTGTGGTCGTTCGTGTGGCCACGCCACGGCGCGACGCGAACGCGCGCGCGGCGCGAACTGGAGCACGCCGGCGGCGTCGGTCGGCGGCGGTTATCGCCGGAGAAGGTTCGGCTGGGACCTAGGACGGCCGGAACAGCTTGGCTAGGGTTTGACGGACCGGATCGGGGTGAAAAAGGGTTGTCTTAACCGACGAAGCGGCTCCCCGACGAGCGACGGCGGCGGCTCGGGTGCTCCGGCGAGCCGGCTCCGTGGCGACGCAGAAGTCTGGGGGCTTTTGGCCACGAGGGCCGTGCACGTGCTTCGGTGCTGAGTGGTGCGTGTGTGCGTGAGCGAGTTTGGCTCGCGCGTGTGCAGTTCAAGCCATGGGCTTGACCACGCCGCGGCCATGGCGCTCGCGCGGTCCGAGCTCGCTCGGTGCGCGGCGGCGGCATGGCCGCCGGGTCAACAGCGGGAAGGGCGACGGCGGTTTGCGAGTCGGCTGCAGCGGCACGAAGAGTCCCTGCAGAAGATACACGGCTCGATGACCGGTGCACAGAAGGCTAGCAAGCGGCGGCGCTCTGCCGGAGTTGGGGAAGAAGGGGGAGAAGCGTCGGCGCTCACCTAGGGGCAAGTAGGGGTACGCTGCAGCTCGGGGAAGGGCTCATCGTGGCTTGGCGAAGCTCGTGCTCTTCCTCTCGCTCCCTGGTTCGGCCTGGAGTCGGCGGTCCACGCGCGGCGGCGCTCCGGCCTTCGGCGACGACGCGGGGAAGACGCTCCGGCTCCTCTCCTTGCTCCTACTCCCGCTCAACCTCTTCCCCACCTCTCCTCGCACCTCTCACCCCTCGCGATTGGATCGGATCGAACCCCAAAGGGGCGGCGCGGCTTGGGGAAGAAGAAGGCCGGCGGCGGGTTTTATAGGTGCTAGGCTAGGGTTCCGGGGCTTGAACGGCGAGATTGAGATGGCCAGGCGGCTGCGGACACGCGGCGCATATCAGACGGGCCGCGAGGAGGGCGATGGGACCGGCTCGGGTCACGGGTGCGCGCTCGGGAGAGAGAGGGAGAGCGGCGTGGGGAAGAAGATGACGCGAGGAGGAAGAGAAGGCTGATAGGTGGGGTCCGCGCGTCAGAGAGAGAGAAGGGCGACGCGGCGGGGACGCGGTGAGGGGAAGAAGGATGGGCCGCAGCTGGGCCGGAAGGCCGGCTGGGCCGCTCGGTCGGCTGGCTCGGGGAAAGGAAGTTGGAGGGGGTTTGATGGACTTGGCTTCGTGTATTTGGCCCACGAACAGTTTGATAGAAATGGAATTTAGTTTAAATAGTTAGAGTTTGAATTCAAATCTAGAATTTGAATTCAAACCAACCAAAAATCCAATTAAAACCAAATAACTCCAAATCACCCTATTTCATCCTTAGCACTTCAAATTAATTTTAAATTTTTAAATTTAAATTGCTTAAGAATTTGGGAAGCAATAGAATTAATTTTAAATATTGGTTTGCTTGCACAACAATTCACCAAAAAATTTTTTAAATTCGCATTTTTGCACTCAACAAATCCTATAGGGAATTTTAGGGTTGTTACAGCATTGAACTTACAACCAAATTGGTTATAATTTTACTGAATTCGGCATAAACTAAAATTATATTTTCAATTTAACATGCCTGGATTTTTAGTATAAAAGCATCGAACACTATTGGACATCGACTTGCCAGAACAAACTCGGTGTTTTTGAAAGTAGGGATTGCTGAATTTTGTACAGTTAGCTTATCAATATTAAACCATGATCAAAATAAAATCACAATCACAATACCCTTTTTCTTTCAAAATACATAATACTATGTTGAGCTGTATCTATGCCTGTACCTATAATCCCAGTGTTCGGTTCCTTTTGAAATAGTATAGGGCTTATGGACCTTTTAGCTCACACTGAAGAAAAATAGTGGCAGCAAAATACCCCTAACCTGTGATTATAGCCAGGACAAAAGGTACTTCAGAAACACTGCTGAAACAGAGGTGCAGTTTTCTTTATCAACATCGTATAATCTGTAATCTTATTTTACCAAACATGAATTGGCAATTTGCCCTTTTGTACAAACATACTCCCTCCGTCCCTGAATAACTGTCGCCGTTGGTTTTCATGCCACAACTTTGCTTTGGTTTGTAGAAAATACGTGCAACGTTTTAATCTTCAAATAAATTTATTAAAAAACTATATTCAAATATCTATCTAATGATATTTATTATGTACCATAAATATCAATATATATTTTTATATATCCGGTTAAAGATGTTTCTCGGGAAGCGAAAACGACATATATTTAGGGACGGAGGGAGTACCAAGTAAGAATAGACTGTTAATACACTTCCATGGGAATCCATGTCAGTAGCTTGAATAAGTACATCAAAAGTTACTGAACATTGTCTTTTAACAAAATTTTGGTAATGAGAAGATAAACAGGTCTACTTATATACATCTGAATGAAATACACCACAGATTGTCAGAGCAAGTTATTCATCGTGGATACTTTTTACAGGACATATTCCATACCAATGCCCATACTATTAACTGAATTCAGGTCAAACATTTGGTATAAATATAAATTTGTAGATGCATTCACCTGAGTGAAACAAGGAAATTAAATGCAGATTATGTTGGTTTATTCGCTTAATTGATTATGTAGGAAAATGTTAACCAAGAATAGTCACACAACAATAACAAAGGAGGAAAAGTTAGGAATTTAGGATTGAGGATATATCTGTTACCTGTATAGCTTGGGCTCCAATTGCCCTCCAATAATCTTGATTGAACGGCCTCTGATGGACTGGAAAAGCAGAGGTGCTGCGCCGGGCGCCAGCCGAATTCATGGCCTAGTAGTGGTAGAGAAGGGTGATGCTGGAGGCAAGACGACTGTGTCCTGTGTGGCTGTGCCCCTCCATAGAACAGCCTGCTGCTCAGATTAAGAAGGCGCTCTAAGTACCGGCCGCGCTGCCTAAGGAGCACCGTGGAAGGCGTAAGGTTCGTCAATGCTGCAACCGAGAAGCCATCTGAGCAGCAAGACGTGGTACCGGCCGACGGAGGCCTTTGCGGTGGACAGCGTCACATCAAGGATTCAAGGTGTTTCAGTTCCTCGCCGGCAAAAAGGAAAGGGCAATGGCATAATGAAGATGAAGAAGCTCGGTGCCGGTGTACATCTGAATGTGAATGGCACCAGATGCTGAAGCAGGGGAGGGCAGATGGAGAGGTAGCACGCGGTGGCTGGAGGTGTAGCGGCGCTGGTGCGAGAGGGAGAGGCGGAGATCAGCGGAGAAGAGGCGAGGAACTCCATGCGCATCTGCGGCTCTGTGCGAAGAATTCGGATGGGCCTGGATCCCGTGTGTCAGGCAAGAAGCAGCGGACGTCATGGAGGCTCCATCCAACGTTTGTGATTCTATACATCTTTGATCCGACGGCTCTCAGGACGATGATCATGTGGCGCGATCGATTTTCTGTACCGCGACGCGGTTTCAGTCGAGAAAGATATAATTGGGAGTAGTGAATCAAATACACGAGAAGAATGGATTATTGACTTCTGTCAAGACTCAAGACCGTTCCATATTAGCATATGTTAACCATTCCCTCTTCAAATTTTGGTTTGCTTTCTTGCTTCTTAACAAAGACTTGAAAGAGTATACGGAGAGGAGAACCCACTCGCTCGCTAGGCTCGGAGCGACTGGAGCTATGAAATTGCTGGTTTGTTTTCTCTTCGTTTCTTGAAATGAATTCTTTAGGCATGTTCTGACATGTCGTATGATCTTGTTTTAGCCAAATTCAGTCATCTTATGTTTGTGTTCCATATTTGTGGGCAAGCTGAATGTATTCAATCTTCCATAATGAATGAAGCGTTACAAAATACTGGCCATTGTCACTAGGCGCCTAGAATGTAGCATAATTTTTACATAAGCGCACCATGGATTGACGCAGTCCATCAAAGAATTGGGTGATCTTGAGGACCTGACCCTGATCGTCCTCCAATCACCTGGCCTGGCTCCAGAACCTCTCCTTGGCCCATGCAATCGCCTCGTCCACCGCGGCGGCGCCGACGCTGTCGATGTCGTCGCCTTCGTCCATCAGCAGGAGCGCCCTCTCCCTCGCCTCCATCACCACCTCCTCCGGCCGCCGCGACGTCCTCGCCAGCAGGTTGGTGAAGAACGACGACGACGGTGACCGACGGCGGCGAGTAGTAGTACCCGTAGTCGGCGCCGGAGTAGTCGTAGTCGGTGATGGCGGACGGTGGTCTCGGCCGCCGGTGACCGCGCGCCCCCGCGTGCCTGCCGGAAGCTGGGCGCGTTGCTGCTGGTCTCTGAGTTCGACGTGAAGCAGCCGTCGCCGGCGGCGCCTCTGCTGTGGTTCGATCTGCCGGAGGCCTTGGAATTGGCGTCTCCGTAGTAGTACCCACTACCGGAAAAGCCTTCATCCTGCCGGAGGCCTTGGAATTGGCGTCTCCGTAGTAGTACCCACTACCGGAAAAGCCTTCATCTGCACCGGTTGGGAAGGACCTTTAGCTCCGGTTTTTCAACCGGTGCTAAAGGTGTCCATTCACCAAAAAAAGCCTTCATCTGCACCGGTTGGGAAGGACCTTTAGCTCCGGACCGGTGCTAAAGGTGTCCATTCACTAAAAAATATGTGCGTTGTTGCGGGGATTCGAACTCATGATCTCTTGGCTCAAGCGTTTCCACCTAACCATCTCAACTACGTAACACATGTGATGGAATAGAATATGCTTTTCTTTTGAAGTAGCATACAACACCCCCTTTAGCACCGGGTTCGTAACACCAACCGGTGCTAAAAGGCCTTTAGCACCGGGTCGTAACACCATCCGGCGCTAAAGGCTGGGGAGCACCTTTAGCGCCAGTTGGTGTTACCAACCGGTGCTAAAGGTGACTTTTAGCACCGGTTGGTGTGACCAATCGGTGCTAAAGAGTCTCCGGGGCACCCCAATTTTACACCCGACGCTAATGTTGCATTAGCACCGGATTTTGAGTGTACCGAGACATATGAGACGGACGGATGTGAAGATCTCTGGTAGTGACCGAGCCGCCGGGTATGCCGCCGTCGAGCACGTGAAGCTGCTCTGGTACTTGCCCATCGTCGACGTTGACGACGGCGGCGATGAGTCGTACCGCTGGGAAGGGACCACCGGCCTGCCATAAACGGCAAAGATCATGTTAGCACTAGTGACAGTGATCATCTAATTAGGCATTTGTGAAGCATGACACATTTTTCACGTGCTTTCTAGCTAGGCCACCAAGACTGTCAGTCAGTGAGCTCCTACCTGAACCTAGAAGTGAAGGAGGAGAGCATGGCGTCGGCAGTAGTGGAACCTGCATCTTCTCCGATGCACTGGAAACTAACAGCATCTTCTCCGATGCACTGGAAACTCACAGCATGCAGTAGTGGGTGCGATCTATGTTGGTAATTGACTAATTGTACTGGGACCAGGATGACAGGTTCCTGCCGTTGTATTGTTGCGTAGGCTTTCTGTTTTCTGCTGTTATTTACAGAGGATGGATCTAAGCTTGTGAAGGAGTCTTTCGTCAGAATAAAGGATGTGGAATAATCGGAGGTCAGAGATGAGACTCTAATTTTAGTAGTTGAACCTGGATGAACAAAATGTCTCTTCGTTGTTTGATCATTCAGTCGCAGAGGAGAACCTGCTTTTGCAATAGTTTGATTCTTGATGGTCATGACGTTGCTTACATATCAGCTAAAGCTTTTAATATACTGAATTTTCGTAAACTATTCCACGGCTAGATGGCTTGTTCTAATATTAAGAATTTTTTCATCTCCAGTGCGTTGCGCACAGACATAATTACTATACTATAATTATAAGGTAATGCTTCCTATAGGGCGTCTGATCCATCGGATGCTCCATGCATCATTCCTATCTTATCTACACGCCGCTGCCGTCTCGCCAAAAACAAATCCCGCATCACTCTCACGCGCCGCCGGCATCGTTTCCTCCTCGCTCCCGCGTCACTGTCGCCGGCGGCCCTTCATGCGCCGCTGCCGCACCTTCGCACGTTGTTGTCGACCCCCCGGCACCTCCGCCGCCCCGCGCCTGCTTCTCCATGTGACGCCATTGCTCCTCCACGGCGGCCACCACCACCCCCGCTCCTCCGAGCGACATCGCCGCCGCCCATCTCCTCCTCCCCGACGCTCGCTACTCGTCATCCTCCTACTTCGTCCAACTGTGTAGTTCTCCACTTTGTGCTAGGGTTTGCTGCATATTGCAAGTCTATATTTCACATGTTTCAGATGTTTTCAAATAATGTTGCAACTGTTTTATGTGAATGTTGTAAAAGTAGATCTTGATGTTGCGATTACGATGTTGCATATGTTCGTTCCTTCCGATGCCCGTAGCAAGACGCTGACAATCTGTTCGTCAGCACCAGCCTGTAGTATTTTTCTCTCATGACAAATCAGCATCAGCCACCAACCAGACAGCGGTATTTTCCTCTCAGCATGAATCAGCATCAGTCAGCAGCTAGTCGAACCGGTCGTTCTGGCTGCAAATGGATGGTGTTCCTACCACGTGCGGGCGTGAGGCCCACTGCTTGGCGATCTTCTCCTTGAGTTGCATGTTGCGGCCGATCTATGGCCAGCCTCAGGAAAGCATCGGAGCTACCAGCACAGCGCATCGCGGAGCTTGGGGAAATCCCCAAATTGAGCACGCTCGCTCACAGGGAACAGGGCCACATGGTGCGATCTTGTTGTGGACATCGAGCTGTGGCTGTGGGGAAAAAAAGAAACAGAGGCACCGGTGCTTGCGCTTGATTGGATGGACGGCCGGCCGGCGCTGCTGCTCTGCTATGCAAAATCAGAGGAAATGGAAGTGGATGCGACAAGATTAACAGATGCTCTTGGTTCGATTCAAGGATTTGGTGGTGGTGAGAGAAACAGAAGAGGTAGCAGCCGCTCTGGTGCTGCCGATTTGAGGAGCTGGAGCATCATATCGCGGCGAATACGCCCCCTGCACCGTAGCTCAGCCTTCCCACCGACATCGTGTAAAATCAGTGTAAAATTACAAGAATTCAAAATAATGGTGAATAATAATGATATTTTTTTGAAAATCATTAAAATTATAATGGCATATATCCAATTACCCTTTATAAATCAAATGAATACAGTTGAAATAATAAGGAAATTGATTTCTAAGTGCTCTTATAAATAGGAAATGTAATTGAGTCATTGAGTTGAGATACGATGCCTGATGTATATCAGCTGGATAACCTGAAGATTAATTATTGGATCCATGCCTTAACTTGCGTGCAAGACACGAAGCACAGGAGCGAGGTATGTATAAATGTAAGGCACCATTGTGGAAGCGAGAGGTACTTGCGCATAGCAAAAAGCCTAGAGTATTCGGTCATCGATCAAGTCCTAGATTATAATTTACAGCTAGAGCTACGCTCTTACATCACATTCCTTAAGACAAGAGTTAAGACATTCCAATTGCACTCGCGAAACTCATACCACTAGAAACACCATACAGAATGTACGGTATTTATTCTAATTGGAGACTCGATCATCAGACATATGAGGTGTCCTATTACTCTTCCCGTTCTCCAGCGAACCAATTGATCGAAATGTGTTTTTCAGCTTGGAGATCGGCACCAGTAAGAGGTCCAAATGATGATAAAATAGAAACGGGTGGAAACACACAAGATCTTATAAAAAAGCATTTAGCTGAACTTCAAGCGGGTGGAAACGCATCGTCGCAGTTTCCTCTCCACCGCATTACTGGCTACTCCCTCCGTTCTCAAATATATGACGCTTATGATAAATAAATTAGTTTATTTTTGAACTAAATAGTTTGTCCTAAATGACATATATTCGAGAACGGAGGTAGTACTACGCATAACCTAGCTGGCTTTAATTTGTTCTTTTCTCGAGCCATGCCACGCTGTTATGCATTGTATGTACAGTCGGCCACGTGGGGAGGGTACGCCGCGCGCGCGTGGTCGTCACTGCATGCAGTCAGATCGGCAGCTGTTGTCCAGTCAGCAGCGATATCTAGTGATCACTGATCGCGATCACCCACCTGCAGCAGATCTATCAGGTGGCCAGCCATATTTATTCTCTCCAAACTTTACTATTCACCTATCACATCAGATCTCTTTCCTTATGCATGGAATACTAAACGTGGGTAAATAAAAAAACTAAGTACATGGTTTTGATGTACACGACGAGACGAATCTTTTGAGCCTAGTTAGGTCATGGTAGGACAACGATTACCACAAACAAACGAAAAGTGCTACAGTGTGCTACAGTGTCCGATGTGACATTTTCACTAAACTTCACATTCCCTTTTCGGGAACTAAACACAGCTAATGTTGAGTTTGGGAGGTCGAATTTGAGAGTTTGACGTCACTTCGTAATCATTGCGTCACCGTAGCATTTCGTTTGTATTTGTGAAAAATTGTCCAAAAATTGATTGATTAGGCTCAAAATGTTCGTCTCACAGAGCACAACAAAACTGTGTAATTAGTTTTTGATTTCATCTACATTTAGTACTCCATACATGTTATGATATTTTGATGTGACGGAGAATTTTTTTTATAGTAAATTTGGGAGTAGGATGCCCAGAGGGAACACGGCAAGGCGCGCGCGCGGACCCGGGCGTTGCATGCTGCAAGCCGGCCAGGACACGATCGAGCTAGCTAGGGTCGCCGTACGTACGTCGTCATTTGCTTCAAAAACAAGTACGCACGGCGTCGCATCTCGCTGATTGCCTCGCTACTGCGGCCGCGCACGCACGACGTGCACAATTGATTAATATATGTGCGGTGCCACCCGGGACGTACACTACAGGTGCAGGAACCAACCTCTTTTGCCCAACCAGTGTGCTGCTCACAGCGGCATACAACAACGCAGCGGCCCGGCACGCCTCGGCGCAGTCGGCATAGCTTGCGCGGGGATGGTCTGCAATTTCCACTCCAGAATGCTGGAATCCGTACGTCCATCTCCCCTGCCTGCCCGAAATGGACACCTACGGTACCTAGAACTGTGGAAAATTGTGTCTATGTACATTTTGAGGCCGTGTTTCTTTCCTACCCGCAAAAATTTTTTTAAAGAGAATCTTGCATGCATGAAGTATTAAATGAAGTCTATTTGTAAAACATTTTTAGAGATGAGTGTAACTTTACGCGACGAATCTAACGAGCCTACTTAGTCCATGATTTGCTACAGTAATACTACGGTAATCATTCTCTAATCGTACGGTAGATTTGTCTCGTAAAATTAACCGGGGGTTGTGAAGTTAGTTTTATAAACTAACTTTATTTAATACTCTTAATTATTGGTCAAACGGGGGTGGAAAAAAATTTACATCCCAAAGAAACACGGCCTGAATGCCACTTGTTGCAGACTTATTTTGATCATGCATGCTTCTCTCGGTAGAAAATTTCCACCGGCAGTGCGGCAGAAAATTGCATGCCAGTTTACCAAAAAAACATAGAACGCTCTGAGAGACCACTGTCACCACGAGAACCATGAGCTCGTAGGCTTGTGAACTAATAATGATATATAAAATGATTGCATAGCTTTGGGAGAATTCGAACCCGCCGGCCTCCCATAGAAAATGAAGGACCTATACGAGCCTATATATGTGCTGATTGAAGAATAACAATGAAAGAATATCTATGCAAATATTTCCAGATTTGTGGGGCGCGCTAATCAGCAGGCGACAGCGCTTCTTACTTAAATTTAAACTTGATGACAATGAGGATGAATGTAATGTGCCTGATTAATCTGTTCAGTCTGACAGTGATGTTTGTTCCGCACTAACCCAAGAGGCCAAGACCCATATGGTATATGTGTACATCAGCAACTGTAACGCCCGCATTTTAATCTCTGGGAAAAATCACCTAATGAAATCACCCGGTGAAAATCTTTTCAAAATGTTTACCGCCCGAGCTCCCGCTCCCGCCAACCCCGTCCGCCTTGTTTCCCTCCCCTCTCTTTTTCCTGTCCGCATCTCGATCACGGTCATCTTTTCCGTCCTATCCCGCGTCGCCCGCCCTTGGGTCGACCGCCGGACCCTTTCGACTGTGGCTGACCGTCGTCGACCGCCTGTCGGTTCCCGCCGCGAATCCCGCCGCTTCTCTCCCCTTTTTCCTCTCTCTCCTTCTCTTTTTCTCTTTCTTCTTTTCTCTCTCTTTTCTTTTTTTTCTTTTCTCTCCTTTTTCCTTTCTCCCTTCCTCTGCTTCTCCCAGCCCCGAACGCCACCGCTCTGCTCTCATCCACCGCCGAGCACCGCTCCCCTGTCCCACTCGCCGCCGACCACCGGTCCCCCGTCCGGCCTCGCCCCGCTGCCCCCTCACTTCTCCACCACGCCACCACCACCGACCACCGCTCCCCCCCCAGACCCGCTGTCGTGCCGCCCTCCACCGCAACCCCACCCTCTCGGCTCGCCGCCGCTGTGCACCGGCCGTGCCCCACCACCGACGGCAGCCCTGCACCCCTCACCAGAGCACGCCGCCGTGGTGCCGCTCCACCCGACGTGCACGGCACCGCGCTACTCTCCGCACTGCTTCCCGTACTCGTCGTGAGCACGCGCTCCCGGGCCGGCCCCGCCGCCGACACTGCCGCGCCGCCCACGCCACCGCCCGGCCCCGCCGTAGCCCCGCCACCCCGTCGCCCGACAAGACCGCAGCTACGCAAGCACGCCACGCCGCGCCAAACGCGACACCGTACGCGGCTGCACAGCTCCGCCACAGCGCCGCCGTACCGCCGACCGCCTTTACTCCCCGCCACCGGCCGCCGAGCCGCCTCTCGTCGACCCGCCTCCTCGCCGCCTCTCCCCGCCTATAAAAGGGCCCTCGGGCACCACCTTCACCCCCACCAGCTCACGAACCACCGCAATCGTCCCCTCCGCCACCGCAGCGCCGCCGCCCACAGCCATTGCCGCCGCCGCCCTCGAGCTCCTGTGGACCGCCCCACACCGGCCACCTCCGCCCGAGGTAGGGCCATGGGTGAACTCGCCATGGCTTGCTCTCTCTTTTCCCCCTGCTCCCGTCCACCGCCGCCGCCCCATCGCCGGCGAATCGGCCGGTCAGCGCCGCCGTCGCCTCTCCCCCCCTGACTCTGTTTCGCGTGGAAGAGACGACAGTTTTACCCATAACCCCCTGGCATTCTTCATTTTCGAACCCGCGGTCCATATGAATAGGACCCCCTCTCTCATACACGCTTTCACATAGCCCCCTGAACTTTTACCAAATCAACCCGCGGCCCTTCAGTCACTATTCCCTCTCCCTCTGTTTATTTCGCCAGAGGCCCCTGAACTTTCTGGTATTTACAAAAAGGTCCTTGTTCTTTATAAACAGCCCCTAAACTCCATTAAACTCGTCATTTCATGCGCCAAATTAATCCCGTTTGACCCCAAACTCCACCATAATATTCACCAATATATTTTCGCCTAATCCAACCAGTCCATACTCAAAAATAATCATGCCATCATCATTCGCTCTCTTTCTCCGTTCCTTCTTTTGGAGCCCAATAAAAGCTTTTTCTTTTATTTATTGGGTGTTTGCTTGTGTGTGCCGTAGACTCCGCGGTGAACGAGGAAGGACTCGAGGAGGAGCAGTGCTACGAGCAGGAGCTTGGAGACCAAGACCCCGGGCAGGAATCCCTCGAGGGTTGGGAGAATGGCAAGTGCAATCCCACCCTTTGATGCATACTGTTGTCCCAGTTTTTATAAACACAACCCATGGCCAGATTTATAAAACTTGCATAATTTTTCTGCTAAACCCGGTTGGTTAGCCATTCCTTGATTGCTATGACTACTTCCTTGACAACCCAGATTAATGTTTAAATATGACAATGCTCTGTTTGAATATTAGTCACTGCTAGAAATGCTTAGGAACATTTTACCATTATACCCCCATGACAAATACTTGGTGTTTACAAAAACAACCGTGTGCGTACTTTGAAATAAAAGAGATGATTTGTGTAAATAAAATGAGTACCCGTGTGGGATGAGACAGACGGTATTTCCGCGTGAAATACCGAGGTGAGCTCGAACCGGTGTGGTTGAGCATGGTGGGAGTTGTCTATCCTATCACAAGTTTTGGGATGATGTTGATGTGTCATCTAGCCTAACCCATTTTTCTGTACCACCACTCGACCGTTGTATGTGGCAACGGCCTAGCATAAATCCCACTAGTTGAGCTGCTGGTTATGTGGTGTGCTGGTGAGCAACAGAGGGCCATGGAGCCGGGGATACGGTCTATGTGAGGTATTCCCCTAGTTAAAACCTCGTTGGTAGGTTGCTAACCCCTGGTCGCGTCTGTGATAACTTGTCGGTTTAGCTATGGTGGGTAATGGCTTGGTTAGGAGCTGCACTGGCACTAAGGTGTTCTTGTTGTGGTAGCCTACTTGTGGTTGTGTACACCTCTGCAGAGTTAAAACCTATCCGGATAGCCGTGTCCACGGTATTGGGCGAGTTACGGCTTGGTCACTTCACTAGTCCCCTGTTTTGGTGTAAGAAAGTGTGGGTGTTTGATTGAGCTAAGAAATGTTTTGATTTGGGCTACGACAGATGGGAAATCTGGTAGCAACAACATCTTGTACGAAAAAGTATTGCATTTACTGTTCCTTTTAAAAGTAATTTTGTGAAAACCCATTGCGAAAACCAACCCCTTGCATGTGTGATAAAATTTGCTTTGCTGCTAAATAAACCACAAGCCATCCTTGTTACAATACTTGCATACTTCTGTTATACCCCTCCGTGGTTGTGGTTGCGCTTGCTGAGTACGAGTGTACTCACCCTTGCTTAATATGTTGCAGAGGCAGACCCGGACTTTGTGCCCGAGGATATCGTCTAGTGGGGTTCGTTCTGCACCCAACCTTTGCCTGTGTGTTAGGGTCACCCGCTGGAAGCCGCATGCGTTGCCACTCTGATGAAGACCTCTATGTTTTCAATCTTTTTATCTGGAGCTTAGTGCTAGTTCTGTTTATCGTGGCCCTGCAATGCCACCGTCTCCCGTAATGTTGATGTTGTACTGAACTATCTGTTGTAATAATGTGAGCCAGCATCCTGGGACTGGTATTTGTATCACATTAAGTTCTCTCTTTCGAGGGGACCCATCAGGTGGTATCAGAGCCGATAGGTTGGCCGTAGGACGTACCCCTAGGATCTTGACCCTACCTAGTCTCCTCTCACCAGTTTGTTCTTGCCTAATCCTTTCCCCCCCCCACACAAGTACTCACCGACGGCTTTTTGACTTGTTCCAGATGGCCCAGCCGGCTGACGAGGGTTGGGGCGAAGGAGTCTGCCCCGCAGAACCTGGCCTCCCCAAGTTGCTGCTGCTCAGCCTGGAGCACGTTGGAGTCACAGAGATCCCCGAGTACTTTTGCCGGCAGTTCATCACCAATGGTACCCGTCGGTGCCGGATGTTCATCTTTGTGGGGAGGAGCTCGCTGTACAAAGAAATGGCACCTTGGTTTGTCCACGCCACCGGCTACGACCGCCCCAATGCCTACCGCAAAGCCGCAAGAAGAGCCCTGATGTGCCTCCGCACACTCTACAGGCAGTACCTCATGGGAACAGCACTAGGTTTCACCCCACCTCTGGTGAGTGGAGGACGCGAGTGGATTGCGCAGATGAGAAACCTTGGGAGAGATGAAGATATGGAGGACACTGTATCCCACTTGTCTATTTACCTCACTGGCTTGGACAGGCTGTACTGAGAGACGTCGGGACAGCTGAGGCACCAGATCCGCAGAGCCGAGAAGGCGGAGAAGGAGTTGGAAGAAGTAAAGAGAGAGCTGGAGATACAGAAGGTGACAGCTACCCAGGCTGTCAGCTCCCTAGCTGCTCAACAGGCCAGATGCCAGGCTTACTCTGAGTACATGGATAGGCTTGAAGCCTACAGAAGGGAGAATGGGCTGTTGGAGGGAGAGCCCGAGATGACCCACATAGATGCAAGCACGTAGACTGAGGATGAAGTGCCAGAATATCAGCTTCCTCTGAAGAAGCGTCGAGTCTGCCTGGAGTAGAATCCTAGTTTAGATTAGCACTTAGTATAGTTTCTCCTTAAGTAGAGTCTGTTGTACCTAGTTAGCGCTACCAGCTTAGCCTCGATGTATCCATGATCTTTGTACCCCACCATGTTATGCAATAAAGGTCATCTTTTATCCTGCATCTGTTCAATCTTTGTTTTTCCCCTGGTTTCAGATGGCGGAACAAGGATGGACCCAGGGAGTTTGCCTAATCACACCGGGCTTCGCTAGCCTGTTGATCCCCGCGCTGGAACGCCTTGGTGTACCTGAACGCCCGAGGTACTACAGCAGGGAGTATGAGCACCATGGGACCCAACGCTGCAGAGTGGTCATTGTTGTCGCCAAGAGTGACCTCCACCCTATCGAAGCATGGCGTACAACCGCCACAGGATTCAGGCACCAGGACACTTACCCCTTGGCCCTCAGGAAAGCCCTCCGCTTCATGTGCGGAATCTTTGAAAGGCACCTGGTCCCCACCCCAATGAGGTACTTTGCTCCGATCGTCAGAAGTGCAGTCTGGCGAGCCCGCATAAGGAACTTGGAGCAGCGCCGTCAAGAGGAGCCCCTTTTGCACCAAGTGGTCACCTACCTCAGTTCCTTGGACCAACTCTTTGACGAGCAGGCCGAACGTCTGAGAGAACAGACCGCCCGGGCTGAACAAGCAGAGTTCTCGGTCCGCATGCACCAAGTCCAGGTGGCCCAGGCTGAAGCAAGAGCCGCTGCTGCCATCAGCAATGAGGCAGTCGCCCAAGAAAGCCTCCGGCAGGCTCGGGACCTGCGTATCCAGGATTGGACCAGAAGTGGAACGCCTGTTCCGGCAATTGGAGAACCCCATGTCCTACTTGGGACGCCGATCATGGCATGGGGAGAACTTGTGGGAAACCCACAGGCACTGTCGGGAACTCCGGCAGGATCGCCGCCCGCTGAAGAAGGACCTTCTGAGCCGCCTTGGGAGAATGGGACCTTGACCGAGGCTGAACAGGCTCGACTTGCACCGCCAGAGGAAAGCTCGCCTCGCGAGTAGGCCCAGAGTCAAGCACTCAAATGGGAATGAAGCCAGCTTGGTCCAGAGAACCCTTGTACCCCTAGCAGTAGTTTTCCTACCTGGTCTTGTGCCCCGCCTTGAAGTGCGAGCCTTGTTGAAATCCCCCCCCCAAGTGTTGTAACCCTCAGCTGTTGGAGTGGAACCTTGTGTGTTTGTGTGTTAGCTTGTGTGCTGTTCTACCTTTTTAAAATGCGAACTAATCAACTTAAACATCATTCTTAACCCAATCTCACGAAGGCCTTGCTCCAACTGCAGATGGTGAACACTCGTGCTAGCGCCTCTCAGAGACGCGTCCCTCCTGCTGGGGGAGAACAACCAGAAGGAAGAAGAGAGAACCCTGAGAACCAGGAAGTGGATCAGCAGGATCCTATGGGAGAGAACCAGCCTGAGGGACAAGCGCCTGTAAGAGGCGGACCAGAAGCAAGTCATCTCAGAAGTCAGAATGAGGGATCTTTTGTTATGCCCCCACTCCCACCAGATTTCAACCTGGCACAAGCTTTGTACCACCACACCCTGTTCATGCAAAATGTGTGGAATGCCAGTCGCCGTCAGGAGACAGCCCGTAGACCCAATGCGGGTGACAAGTTGACCAATTTTCTGAGAACCAGGCCACCCACCTTTGGAGGGTCCAGCAACCCCTTGGAAGCAGATGACTGGCTGAGAACTATCAAGAGAAAGTTGGAACCATTTGGATGTGGAGACCGTGACAAAGTTCTTCTGACCTCCCATCAACTCACTGGAACTGCCTTAGCTTGGTGGGACGCTTACTGTGCAGCTTCCCCGAACGAGTCTGCAATCACATGGAAAGAGTTTGAAGAAGAGTTTCGTCGCTACCACATTCCCGACGCCACCATGAGGCGCAAGGCAGATGAGTTTCGTGCACTAAAGCAAGGGAACAAGACCGTGGAAGAATACACCCACGAGTTCACTGAGCTAGCCCGTTATGCACCTGATGAAGTGAAGACAGATGCAAAGAGACAGGACGCGTTCATCCGAGGGTTGCACCCAGATCTTCGAGCCCTGATAGTCACCCACAGTTTTCCTGACTTCAATACACTGATGAACAAGGCCATTGTCACAGAAAAGGCCAGAATGGAGGCAAGGCAAGAGAACAAGCGCAAGTTCTTGGAAAGCAAGAACCGTCAGTTGGACCGCTCGCAGAAACCCAGGAGCTCCGGTTATGCTGCACCTAGACCCCAGGCTCCCATGTAGTACAGAACCCAGTTTCAGGCTACAAGCTCCCAGGCTCCCAACAACCAGTTCAAGAGCCAGACCGCTTCGAAGCCACCACAGAGCAAAGTCAGTCAGGCCACAACCAGCAATAGCAATGCAAGAGCCTGTTTCAACTGCCGTGAGACCGGACACTACATCGCTGATTGCCCGTATCCTAGGAGCAAGCTTGCGATATCAGTCTACTCCAACTCGGTGAATGGACCCAAGCCACCAGTGTCTGGAGCCAACCGTGTACCCGTCCGCAGCACCAACACCGGCAGCAACAACAACAACAACACCCAGCAGTCGTATGGGCGAGCCCGCGTCAACCACATCGACGCGCAGGAAGCTCAAGGAGCACAAGGAGTAGTACTCGGTGAGTACCTAGTCAGTTCAGTTTTGGCAACAATACTATTTGATTCTGGGGCATCGCATTCTTTCATATCATCAAGTTTTGTGGAAAAGCACAAAATACCTACAGTACTACTAAAGACACCCCTACTAACCTGAACACCTGGAGGTGATATTAAGTGCCAATTGGGTTGTTCGCGGGTACGGATTCTTTTAAGTGGGGTAGAGTTTCTAGCAGACCTAGTGGTACTAGAATCCAAAGGAATAGATGTGATCCTTGGAATGGATTGGTTAGGCAAACACAATGGTCTCATAGGTTGTGCTGACAAGGTAGTGCACCTAACCAACCCAGATGGAATACAAGTAGCCTGTCACACCAAAGGTAGTGGACCAGACCCTATGATCTTTAGTATGGGAACAACAACCATAGAAGAAGTCCCGGTAATCAGAGAATACCCTGATGTTTTTCCTGAAGTATTACCTGGTATGCCACCGGATAGGGACATAGAGTTTGCTATTGAACTTGTCCCTAGAACCTCTCCTATAGCCAAGAGACCCTATAGAATGGCAGCCTCAGAGTTGGCAGAGTTAAAGAAACAACTAGAAGAGTTGCAGCAGATGGGATTTATCAGACCCAGCACATCCCCTTGGGGAGCCCCAGTGCTCTTTGTAAGGAAGAAAGATGGGAGTATGAGATTGTGCATCGACTATCGTGCACTAAATGATGTCACTATCAAGAATAAATACCCACTCCCCAGAATTGATGATCTCTTTGATCAGCTGAAAGGAGCCAAGTACTTTTCCAAGATTGACTTAATGACGGGGTATCACCAACTGAAGATTAAGGGGAGTGACACCTCAAAGACCGCATTTGTCACCCGATATGGGCAGTATGAGTTCACAGTGATGCCATTTGGACTCACCAATGCACCGGCCTACTTCATGAACCTTATGAACAAAGTATTTATGGATGAGTTAGACAAGTTTGTCGTAGTCTTCATTGATGATATACTTATCTACTCCAAGAGTGCTGAAGAGCATGAGCAACACTTGCGGGTAGTGTTGGAAAAGTTAAGAACACACCAACTCTATGCCAAGTTCAGCAAGTGTGAATTTTGGATGGAAAAGGTAGCCTTCCTTGGCCATATTTTGACCGCAGAAGGGGTAGCAGTAGACCCCGAGAAGGTAGAAGCAGTCTCGAACTGGCAACAACCAACCAATGTGAGTGAAATCAGAAGTTTTCTGGGTTTAGCTGGGTACTACCGGAGGTTTATTGAAGGATTTTCCAAGATAGCTAGACCCATGACAGAGTTACTCAAGAAAGAGAAGAAATTTGTGTGGACCGAGTCGTGCGAAAAGAGTTTCCATGAACTGAAGAAAAAGTTGACCGCTGCCCCCGTTTTAACCCTACCAGATATTCACAGGGATTTCGTCGTGTACTGTGACGCGTCCCGCCAAGGACTAGGGTGTGTCCTCATGCAAGATGGAAAAGTTGTGGCATATGCCTCCCGACAACTTAGACCTCATGAGCAGAATTACCCAACGCACGATTTAGAATTTGCAGCTGTAGTGCACGCACTCAAGATCTGGAGACACTACCTAATTGGGAACAAGTGTGAAATATACACGGATCATAAGAGCTTAAAGTACATTTTCACCCAACCGGACCTGAACCTCAGACAGAGAAGATGGTTAGAATTGGTTAAGGATTATAATGTGGAAATTCATTACCACCCTGGCAAGGCTAATGTAGTGGCAGATGCCCTAAGCCGAAAATCTTACAGACCCAAGAATGCCCACCTGCAAGAAGAAATGGCACGATTAAATGTGCACATTGTCCCCCAGAATGCTAGCCACCAACTGACGATCCAGTCCACTCTGGAGGATCGGATCAGAGAAGCCCAGGGAACAGACAAGGATTTAGTGCAGATCCGCAAGCACACCGGAGAAAATAAGGCACCGGACTTTAGAGTCGACAGCAAAGAAACGCTGTGGTATAAAGATAGGATTTGTGTGCCTAAGAAAGGAGACTTTAGACAGATAATCATGGACGAGGCTCACAACTCACCATATTCCATTCACCCGGGATCCACCAAAATGTATTTGGATTTAAAGCAGAACTATTGGTGGAAAGGAATGAAAGCTGACATAGCCCAGTTTGTCGCTCAGTGTGATACCTGCCAAAGGATTAAAGCAGAACACCAGAAGCCGGCAGGATTATTACAACCCCTGCCTATCCCAGTTTGGAAATGGGATGAGATAGGAATGGACTTCGTGGTAGGTCTACCCAGAACCCTGAAGGGACATGACTCTATATGGGTAATAGTGGACCGACTCACGAAAGTCGCTCACTTTTTACCTGTACGGACCAATTATGGTGGTGAAAAATTAGCCAAGCTTTATGTGGAGAACATAGTGAAGTTGCATGGAGTGCCCAGTAGAATTGTTTCGGACCGTGGGACCCAGTTCACCTCGAGATTTTGGAAAAGTTTGCATAAAGCTATGGGCACCAAGTTGGATTTTAGCTCCGCGTACCACCCTCAGACCGATGGCCAGACAGAAAGGGTAAATCAGATTATGGAGGATATGCTGAGAGCATGCGTCCTTACCTATGGTAAAGATTGGGAACAGAGCTTACCCTATGCAGAGTTCTCCTATAACAATGGTTACCAGGCAAGTTTGGGTATATCCCCGTTTGAAGCCCTCTACGGGAGAAAGTGCAGGACTCCCTTAATGTGGTCAGAAGTAGGAGAGCGTACATTAGTGGGACCCGCACTCATAAAAGAAGCCGAAGAGAAAGTAGCTGAAATTAGAGAGAAATTGAAAGCGGCACAGTCCAGACAGAAAAGCTACGCAGACAAGAAGAGGCGAGAACTAGAATTCAATCCAGGAGATTTTGTTTATCTCAAAGTTTCACCCATCCGGGGAACTCGTAGATTCCAAGTCCATGGAAAGTTAGCCCCTCGGTATATCGGACCATACCCGGTGCAAAAGAAAATTGGAAAAGTGGCCTACCGATTGGAGTTACCCGAGGCAATGTCAGATATACACCCAGTATTCCATGTTTCACAGTTGAGAAAATGCCTAAGAGTACCTGAAGAAGAACACATACCGGGAGAAGAAATTGACTTACAGACGGATCTACGTTATCAGGAGGTACCGGTCAAAATTTTGGACACCGTCACCAAGAGAACCAGAAACTCCGAAGTACGGATATGCAGAGTGCAGTGGAGCAGACACAGTGTAAAGGAAGCTACGTGGGAAAGGGAAGATGCCTTGAAGAAAGAGTTCCCCCACCTTTTTAGAAGCCAGCCGAATCTCGAGGACGAGATTCCTTTAAGTGGGGTAGGTTTGTAACGCCCGCATTTTAATCTCTGGGAAAAATCACCTAATGAAATCACCCGGTGAAAATCTTTTCAAAATGTTTACCGCCCGAGCTCCCGCTCCCGCCAACCCCGTCCGCCTTGTTTCCCTCCCCTCTCTTTTTCCTGTCCACATCTCGATCACGGTCATCTTTTCCGTCCTATCCCGCGTCGCCCGCCCTTGGGTCGACCGCCGGACCCTTTCGACTGTGGCTGACCGTCGTCGATCGCCTGTCGGTTCCCGCCGCGAATCCCGCCGCTTCTCTCCCCTTTTTCCTCTCTCTCCTTCTCTTTTTCTCTTTCTTCTTTTCTCTCTCTTTTCTTTTTTTTCTTTTCTCTCCTTTTTCCTTTCTCCCTTCCTCTGCTTCTCCCAGCCCCGAACGCCACCGCTCTGCTCTCATCCACCGCCGAGCACCGCTCCCCTGTCCCACTCGCCGCCGACCGCCGGTCCCCCGTCCGGCCTCGCCCCGCTGCCCCCTCACTTCTCCACCACGCCACCACCACCGACCACCGCTCCCCCCCAGACCCGCTGTCGTGCCGCCCTCCACCGCAACCCCACCCTCTCGGCTCGCCGCCGCTGCGCACCGGCCGTGCCCCACCACCGACGGCAGCCCTGCACCCCTCACCAGAGCACGCCGCCGTGGTGCCGCTCCACCCGACGTGCACGGCACCGCGCTACTCTCCGCACCGCTTCCCGTACTCGTCGTGAGCACGCGCTCCCGAGCCGGCCCCGCCGCCGACACTGCCGCGCCGCCCACGCCACCGCCCGGCCTCGCCGTAGCCCCGCCACCCCGTCGCCCGACAAGACCGCAGCTACGCAAGCACGCCACGCCGCGCCAAACGCGACACCGTACGCGCTGCACAGCTCCGCCACAGCGCCGCCGTACCGCCGACCGCCTTTACTCCCCGCCACCGGCCGCCGAGCCGCCTCTCGTCGACCCGCCTCCTCGCCGCCTCTCCCCGCCTATAAAAGGGCCCTCGGGCACCACCTTCACCCCCACCAGCTCACGAACCACCGCAATCGTCCCCTCCGCCACCGCAGCGCCGCCGCCCACAGCCATTGCCGCCGCCGCCCTCGAGCTCCTGTGGACCGCCCCACACCGGCCACCTCCGCCCGAGGTAGGGCCATGGGTGAACTCGCCATGGCTTGCTCTCTCTTTTCCCCCTGCTCCCGTCCACCGCCGCCGCCCCATCGCCGGCGAATCGGCCGGTCAGCGCCGCCGTCGCCTCTCCCCCCTTGACTCTGTTTCGCGTGGAAGAGACGACAGTTTTACCCATAACCCCCTGGCATTCTTCATTTTCGAACCCGCGGTCCATATGAATAGGACCCCCTCTCTCATACACGCTTTCACATAGCCCCCTGAACTTTTACCAAATCAACCCGCGGCCCTTCAGTCACTATTCCCTCTCCCTCTGTTTATTTCGCCAGAGGCCCCTGAACTTTCTGGTATTTACAAAAAGGTCCTTGTTCTTTATAAACAGCCCCTAAACTCCATTAAACTCGTCATTTCATGCGCCAAATTAATCCCGTTTGACCCCAAACTCCACCATAATATTCACCAATATATTTTCGCCTAATCCAACCAGTCCATACTCAAAAATAATCATGCCATCATCATTCGCTCTCTTTCTCCGTTCCTTCTTTTGGAGCCCAATAAAAGCTTTTTCTTTTATTTATTGGGTGTTTGCTTGTGTGTGCCGTAGACTCCGCGGTGAACGAGGAAGGACTCGAGGAGGAGCAGTGCTACGAGCAGGAGCTTGGAGACCAAGACCCCGGGCAGGAATCCCCCGAGGGTTGGGAGAACGGCAAGTGCAATCCCACCCTTTGATGCATACTGTTGTCCCAGTTTTTATAAACACAACCCATGGCCAGATTTATAAAACTTGCATAATTTTTCTGCTAAACCCGGTTGGTTAGCCATTCCTTGATTGCTATGACTACTTCCTTGACAACCCAGATTAATGTTTAAATATGACAATGCTCTGTTTGAATATTAGTCACTGCTAGAAATGCTTAGGAACATTTTACCATTATACCCCCATGACAAATACTTGGTGTTTACAAAAACAACCGTGTGCGTACTTTGAAATAAAAGAGATGATTTGTGTAAATAAAATGAGTACCCGTGTGGGATGAGACAGACGGTATTTCCGCGTGAAATACCGAGGTGAGCTCGAACCGGTGTGGTTGAGCATGGTGGGAGTTGTCTATCCTATCACAAGTTTTGGGATGATGTTGATGTGTCATCTAGCCTAACCCATTTTTCTGTACCACCACTCGACCGTTGTATGTGGCAACGGCCTAGCATAAATCCCACTAGTTGAGCTGCTGGTTATGTGGTGTGCTGGTGAGCAACAGAGGGCCATGGAGCCGGGGATACGGTCTATGTGAGGTATTCCCCTGGTTAAAACCTCGTTGGTAGGTTGCTAACCCCTGGTCGCGTCTCTGATAACTTGTCGGTTTAGCTATGGTGGGTAATGGCTTGGTTAGGAGCTGCACTGGCACTAAGGTGTTCTTGTTGTGGTAGCCTACTTGTGGTTGTGTACACCTCTGCAGAGTTAAAACCTATCCGGATAGCCGTGTCCACGGTATTGGGCGAGTTACGGCTTGGTCACTTCACTAGTCCCCTGTTTTGGTGTAAGAAAGTGTGGGTGTTTGATTGAGCTAAGAAATGTTTTGATTTGGGCTACGACAGATGGGAAATCTGGTAGAAACAACATCTTGTACGAAAAAGTATTGCATTTACTGTTCCTTTTAAAAGTAATTTTGTGAAAACCCATTGCGAAAACCAACCCCTTGCATGTGTGATAAAATTTGCTTTGCTGCTAAATAAACCACAAGCCATCCTTGTTACAATACTTGCATACTTCTGTTATACCCCTCCGTGGTTGTGGTTGCGCTTGCTGAGTACGAGTGTACTCACCCTTGCTTAATCTGTTGCAGAGGCAGACCCGGACTTTGTGCCCGAGGATATCGTCTAGTGGGGTTCGTTCTGCACCCAACCTTTGCCTGTGTGTTAGGGTCACCCGCTGGAAGCCGCATGCGTTGCCACTCTGATGAAGACCTCTATGTTTTCAATCTTTTTATCTGGAGCTTAGTGCTAGTTCTGTTTATCGTGGCCCTGCAATGCCACCGTCTCCCGTAATGTTGATGTTGTACTGAACTATCTGTTGTAATAATGTGAGCCAGCATCCTGGGACTGGTATTTGTATCACATTAAGTTCTCTCTTTCGAGGGGACCCATCAGCAACAATCTGTTACTGTCAGTTGTACAGGTGAGATCATCATGGAGGCTTAAGATCACTGACAGCAACTGTTCAAAAAGTTGAAATGGGAAAGATAAAATAATTCAAAATTCTCCAACTGATCAAAAAGTTAATTATTATGACCTCTGTATGAAAATATGTAACTTATTAAGCCTGTAAGTTTATTATAATCAGCATGAATGATTGTATAAAAGGCAACAAGATAATAATAACAAAGTTCAACGTAAACTGGAGGAAAATGAAAATAAAGCATATCCTCCCGTCTAACCTTCTGTAGGTGCCCCAATTGGCCAATCAATCCACGTCTGTCTTTAGAGCATTTGTGAGGTAATAGTGAAGAATATGTTTTTATCCATGGTCATGCATATTGGCTCAAGACTAGCTAGGGATCAACAATAGACCATGCATGTCTAATGCTTCATGCTGTGGGCAACATAGCTTTGTATTATTATTCATAAATAAATAAATATACTTCCTTCGATCCGTTCAAAAATATAACTAGTTTCAGTGTTCAAAAATTTCCATGAGCACAACTATTTGTGATTTCCCATGATGCTTTGATCCATGAAATCCCTCATGTCTATACAAATCCGTGTGCTACCATGTAGATTGAATTTGGTTGCATGCAAATACATTTGGAAGGGTTCTAATGTGGACATGATAAATAAAAGGCATTTTGGACCTTTAATCTATACTGTTAATCTATCTGAGAAAAACACTTGATGCCCTAAATTAGAAAAAAATACATTTGAATTTCTTTCATGATTTCTTTTCATAAAGTTTTGTATCCTTAGCATAGATTTCATATTAAATGTTTCTAATCTATGAGACTAACAACAAAAAATTGTAATATATTTTTCTAACAGAAAGGCATCACGTTCTCTTTCTCACAAAATTTGACTAAAAAGTTCATCTTGTATGTGGGAAACAAAAAATAAAAATCTCATTAGGGGATAGATTAGACCAAATTAAATAGTTCAGTAGTAAATTGAGCCTAAATTTTATTGAGGGGGTTAGATGGATAAAGTAAATAGATAAGGATAGTAAAATGTACTTTTTCCTTCTAATTAATTTGCATGAGGTTCGTATGCATATTTGAATATGGCCATTGAAAATTAAGTACCTTTAGCTTGGCAACTAGCTAGATAATCGTTCGTACTACATTTCACAATCACTTGGATTGTATCAACGCAAGAAACAAATTACCAAGTAGACATCAAGGTGGTAAACATATTATATGTTGCACAAGGTTCATATGCATTTTTTTATAGTCTATTGAATGACATGTTCCTTCAGCTTGACAATCACAGCACAACTGATTTTCTAACATTTGAAAGTAAATTGACCTATTGTAGGATAAGAACCACGCAGTTCTTGCAGTTAGTGTTTATGATGGGTCAATAAGTCAATATATATTATAAGAGTAATGTCCATTTTACCCCTGATATTGTTACAGAATCTAAAAACCCAACCTAAACTCAAAAACTAGATATTATACATCCCCAATTCTTCAAAATCAGACAAAATACCTCCCAACAATAGTTAGAAGTGGTTTTGACCTTTTTAGTTTAAAAACAAATATGATAAACACAAGATATGTTTTAAATCACAAAAAAAACTTCTATGCTAAAAAAATTCCAAGAAAAAATATAGAGACATATTGGGACATGAGAAACCCAAATATAATATTTAAAGCCCGTGAAAATATATCTAGAGGCTTTTAAAATTAGATTTAGAACTAAGAAAACAGTAAAATATCCAAAACAGTCCCAAAATATTTCAAGCGATGAATAAATGCATTATGAGGGCGTGTATATACAATGACAAAAACACAAGACCAAAACAGCATGAATGCAATCAATACCAATGTGTGTTACATTCATGCTAGTTTCATGTCATTTTTTGTTGTGCAAAGTTATCAAAATCCATTTAAACATTACTTAGAATGTTTTGGAAATTATCTGGATGATTTTCAATTTTGTTAGGGCTAAATTCTATTTTGTAAGCTTTTGGAGATATTCTCATGTGCTCCAAATATTTTCTTTAGATTTCTCGTGTCCCAATATATGACTAGGAATTTTTTTTTTTGGAGGCCAAAAGTTTTTTTTTTGTGATTGAAAAACCTATAATGTATTTGATTATAAATTGGTCAAAACAACATCTAAACCACTTTAACCTAGAGCAGGGGGTACTTTGTCCGGTTTTGAAGAGTTTGGGGCGTATAACGTCTGGTTTTCGAGTTCATGGAGTTTTTTTTTCAGATCTCGTGATAAGGTTAGGGGGTAAAATGGACTTTACTCATATTTTTATCCCTGGGCTTGGCAATTAGAAGCATGCAGTATGGTCCTTCCACGGATTTTAAAATTGTGCTCTCTTCATTTGAAATTATAAGTCACTTTTGCTTTCCTATATATATAGTTTTTGCTACACACCTACAGCTATATTATCAGGAAAACGGCCTATAATTTAGAACAGGGAGAGTAAGACTTATTCCATTACGTTAGGGACAAGAATATGAATATAATTTTGTATTGCATAAATAAAATATTAATATAGTAAATGTTGGTTTCAATAGATTAATAACTGACTGAACCTAGCTGTTGCATCGAAGTATGCCTGTTCATGCCTATCTCTACCATCCAGTCCCGGCCCTGTCTCGCATGGCATTTCAGATGGCCATGATGGGCAGACAATCATTGGTTCTGGGGATGGTCTTGGCTTCGGCCGAATATGTTGATTGGATGAGAAGACACGTTTCATCATGAATTCTAATGTTGCATGATCAAATTAATAATTCAAGTTATGAAGTCCGAATTATTTTATTTCATATAATTAAATAGCTATAACTATTTGTATTGTATCAAAATACTTTGAAGTCGAACATTGAAGGTTACATATGTGAGTTCAAGAATTCATAGCGACATTAATCGATTATTATTGTGTTTCTTCTCGATTTGTTTCCAAAAAATAGACCCTTTACCTCGGCGTTAGGTTCTTTAACGTCGAGGTCTGTTGCTCGGCATCACACGATCGACGCCTTGTCAACTCCACTGCGGTATAGAGAGGAGAAGGTGACAATCATATCACCGACCTCAGGCCATGGCCTAACTCCATCTCCAGCTCTATCCCAGAGTCCCAGACAATGCATGATCCCACATATTAAATCCTCCAACCAAACAAGAGATCGCCGATGTATCGCCATCCCAGATTCCTAGCGACATGGAAACCTGAAGACCTCATAATTTTTTTGCCCTGTGTGTGTAAGCGTGATCCGTGATGGCTGCAATCAACTCCAACTCTCCGAGCAGGTGTGGACCACTGCCCATATAGTAGGCCGCCGTAGCATGGACCAATTCCTGGACCATGCGTATGACCAGCTGGATGACACTGCGCTGCTACAATCGATGTTGTTCTGTGATCGATTTTTTGCTCTGACAACAACGGTCGATGTCCACAGCGTGCACTGTTCGGTTTTGTTCGGCTATTGTGCGATATGAAGACCACACCGGAGCTGCCCTAAGGTAAGGTAAGGGTAACCGAACGAACAAAGGCAACGCGAGGACGCAGCTTTTTCCGTGGTAACCGGCGACGGCGACGTGTGTGACCGGGCTGCGCGCCGCGGGAGCACCGAAGGAAACGGAAGCTGCCCGGCCCCGCGCCCCTGTTCCGCCGTGGCGCGGCGCCCACATCCTGCGATTCCCGTGTGCTCCGCTGCAGGCTGTGCTGGTCTCGATGACTCGGCCGCGCACCGGCCACATCCTGCATCCGGCCGCGCGCGGCGCGGCCGGGCGGGCGGGCGGTGTATGTGTATGTGCATGCGTTGATGGTACGGTTGCAGTGAGATGCATGCGGCCTGCTGTAGCGCTGCCCCTTTTGCTCGGTCTGCATGGGTGACATGACTGGTGTACCCCCCACTGGCAACTGGCAACGTTTTTTTGTTGTGCTCGTGCACCACGTTGCTGAGCTGATCGTCGCGATGTGACAATGTGACATGGCCTGCTAAACGAACCCGTAGCTAACAAAAGAACCAATGCATGTGTGGCCACATGCTCTCGGCAGTCGGCACATTAGTATATTCCAGTTTTCCGTTCTAGGACTGACTTAGTCTGCTTCTCTGCTCTCTAATATAATGTACATAAAACTTTGCAAATCATACTATCCGTCTATTTCATATAGTCCATGGGACATTGCACTACAATTTATTGTTGTATTACGGCAATGGAGTTAGTTAAGTATATAGCCGCACTACACATATAATATAACTATATGTGTTTATATTGGTTTTTTACAAAAAGAACCGCAAACTACACTATCAAAAAATTTATTCCATCTAACCTTATTACAAGGAACCCTTAGAACGTATCAGCAAAAATACATAACAATAAGCTTAAAACAAATAACTTATTCTAAGGGCCTATTTAATAGAGCTTCGCCTGATTTTGATTATCTTTAGAAGCTTATTTTCTAAAAGAAGTGATTTTATGGCTAAAAGTAATACTCTATAATAAATTTTGTTGGAAAAGTGATTCTGCGCGATAAGTGAATCAGAAGAAACTACTTTTTTCAGCTCTCATCCAACCTCTTAGTTCATCTTAGAGAACCACTTCACAAAATCAACATATAATCACTCATATCACAAAAAAAATTAGCAGGGCTTTTTTTGGATTCAACCTAGAAGCTGCTCTAGGAGGTCTACCGAACATACCTTAAATCATGCGTCATTATGATGGGTGATGAGCTCACGTATAATAAAGTAGTGAGAAAATAACTACACAATTGATATACACAAATACACAATTTCTTTATGGAAATTTGAGAAGTTACCTAATTCAGTTTGTGTAGTGTAATACCCCATCCCAATATTCTATAGTAATAGTTGTTAGCCCATATGGTCTTCTTATGTAGTTGTGATGCGGTAGTTTAGTACCATCTTATAAGTTTAAGGAGGTAATCGCTAGTTTATAATGTTTTAATCCTATTCACTCCAAGCATAGCACATCCAGATTAACTATTTTACACAAAGAGAGAATAAAATACAAGAGAGGTGATACACACATTGTACCTTGTTCGACATGGGAGTTGGGCTGTAATCCGGATATGGGATATTATTAGTGTTATAGATAGTATTCCGAACATGAACCATCGCTACATGTGCGTTTGTGTATTAGGTTGTGGTATGATGGTTTAGTACCGTATTGGAAGTTTAGAGAGTGAGAGGTAGCTTATAATCATTATGGCTCCAAATATAGCATATCTGGATTAACCCTTTGCACCAAAATAATAGATGATTGGATGGTCTATAGGTTTGGTAAAAATAATTCTTGTGCTTACCAATCCAACCAAATTCAGATTGAGTAGCCCATGATGACTTGGAAATTATTATAGGAGCATGCAAGGTATCCAATGCCTATAACATGATAAACAAGCAATTATTTGTGTTATGTTTTATCTTCTGAGGTCTCGCAAGTATCATCAATCATAACTTTGACAATGATAACAAAGCACACCATTGTTGTTCATCATGCATCAAGATAGTAAGCCCATGGATCAACAAATCAAATAAACTCTCTAAAGATTTGAAATCCATCATAGCACCATTTTGTTCGCTTCAATATATGATGAAGATACTTTAGTTGATAAAAATTGTCATTTTTGTTATTACATCTTTGGAAAAGATCATTATTTAATAAATTATCCTAGTGTTCCATAAAAAAAAGTTTTAGCATGCCATGATGACAATTGCAACTTTTGTTACATGTTATGTTACATCCTTTCAAGGGCCGCAATGTTACCAAAAATCGATGAATAGATAATATTGTGTGTTTTCTTTTTCCAGGAGGAAGTGATTCACTTGCTTCGATCATTGAGAGTTTAAGCATTTTTGTTAGATTAGCACTTGAAACTAGACATCATGGAGGCATGAAATGGGGGCAAAGAGGACTATGGCTAGTTGCACTAGCACTAATGCCATCGCCGGAACCGGTAGCAAATAATGGAAGAGGACAATGAGGTTTTCTAGAAGGTGCATAAATTGGGTCTCATAGGGTGTGTTTGGTTGTTGGGCTAACTCTAGCCTGGCTACAATTCTAAGCCTAGCCAGGTTTATTCAATGCAAAAGAGTAGTGTTTGGTTGCCTGTACTAGCTAATCCTGCACAAGGTTAGATCTTGTTTGGTTGCCTAGCTTATCAGGAGACCATCACCTCTTCTATGGCAGGGTGAGCATAACTTCATCTTCATCGCCTTTCCCAGTTCTCTCGAGCTTCCTTCTTTTTCTCCATGAGCAAAGCAACAGAAAACATAGATGTGCTTTCCTTTCTGATTTGCCTCTCGATTTTCCTTATCTTTACATGGCCTCATGTTAATCTTTCAAAAGTAGTTACTGCCGAAATCGAGCTAGAACTGGATTATAATTAGTACATGATGAAATAGGTGTGAACTCAAAGTGAAGCAAGGTAAACAAATCGAGATGCGGTGGAACAAGACATTGATGCCTTAATCGAGTAATAGAATGAACAAAGGTCAATAGTTCATATCAACCAGGCTGGAGTACACCAAAATCGAATCTTGATGCATCGTTGAAACCAAATGTCCCCTGAACTTAAGGAATCCTTTCTTGGTGGAGGATCCAAGAGAGCAACATACCAAGAACTAGAAGTAAGATAGAGAAGCTACTTGAAAACAAAATCTTTCCCCCAAGAAATTATGCACAGAACAGATCGGCATAATCTCGAAATGAAGAAATTCGATGCGCATCAGTCCCAAAACTTGCTCTGTGAAGGCCTGAATGGGCCTAATAGCATGTGTTAATGTCGGGTTGTACTCCCTCTCGCTAAACACGAACCCTCTGCTCCAGCTGCAGGTTTGGCCTTGCCGGGGTTGCACTAGTGGAGCATGGGGTGCCATCCCGCTATGCGGACGCATGGTCTTCGTCCTCATCATCGCCATCGGGCCCGTGAGCAAGAGAGAGATCTCTCGTCATGATCCCTTGTCGCCCTCCACGGATTTGGATCCCTTGCGGGTTGTGCAGCCACATGTGCGTCAGGGGATTCAAGGTGGTAGGGGCTCGTGCATCGGGGGATGCGAGAGATGGATAAGCGCCATCGCACAGGGCTCCATCGGCCACATAGGTGAGCTCCCAGGTCGTGCGGTTGCGCTCTGCTGGCCGCGTGGGTGAGCGCATGGATCTGAGAGGCAGCGAAGGTGGCGACGCCGAGTGTGAGGATGGTGGTGATGATTACGCAGCGAACAGGAGGTGAGCAGATGCTCCTCGCAGGTGGCCAACGAGGCTTGTGCAAGCCTGGCTTGCTGGAAACGCTCGCCCCCGCAGGGAACCAAACATTACAAAATTGCATCCAACTAGCCTGTCCAGCCCCTCATGTCCAAACAGTCCCATATGGTGCAAGGCATGCATATTTAATGATATAAAAAGATATTTCTTTTATGTGGTTAGTTGTTCTCAACAATCAAGTTCTAGGCTATCAATCCAGTTACCAGTTCAGTAGTGTAGACTTTTTATGTGCTTGGAAGATGCAAATCATATTATCTATTCATTCGATAAATTTCATGGAAGATTACATTACAACTTATCATTGTATAGGTAGTTCTTCTATTAGGTTTGTGTATAGGCACAATTGGCTCCATAACCAAAAAAAATTCTACCTAATAAATGGTATTGTCAATAAAACTTTGCTAAAAGTTTATCCACAAACTATGTTAAAAGTTTTATAAGGAATTGCTATAATATACGAGAAACGTTGTAACAATTAGATTCAAAAAAAGAACACCTCTTAGTCTTTCTAACATCTTAGTTAATCTTACATTATTATGAAGACTTTATATAATTGTGAATATTGATGATCTTATATGTATACACAAAGTAAGAAAAACAATTATAACAACTCAATTCATATATGCAAATGCATAGCTTGATTGGAGAGATTAGACATATTCACACTTCAATGTATGATATGATCTTTGTATTGAAGATCCTCAGATCCCTTTACGTTTACCGATCCATTGAACTTTATACTTTTTGTAGGCGAGTGTCCTCATAAATATAATTTGAGGTTGTTTGTTGTTTGGTGCCTAATGTGACAAAATACATAATTATTGGTGTCATGTTTTCTAGTTTTATGGGGCCAACAACTATTTAAGCATCTTTAATAGTGACTGTGTTTATTTTTATTTGATGAGAATAAGTGCATTGAATCTATTAAAGCATATTATTGACATATCATCCAAATTCTTACAGTATTGATATTAAAAAAAACTCAGCTCTCAGCCAACCCTTTAGTTCATCTCAGAGAATCACATCACAAAATTAGCATAGAATCACTCATGTCACAAAAAAAAAATTGACAGAGCTTTTTTGGATTCAGCCTAGAAGCTGCTCTAAGAGGTCTATCGAATAGACCTTAAATCATACAACATTATGATCGGCGATGAGCTCATGTATAATAACGTAGTGAGAAAATAACTACACAATTGATATACACAAATACACAATTTCTCTAGGGAAATTTGAGAAGTTACCTAATTCAATTTGTGTTGTGTAATATCCCATCGTAATATTCTATAATAGTAGTTGTTAGCCCATATGGCCTAGTTGTGTAGTTGTGATGCGGTAGCTTAGTACCATCTTATAAGTTTTAGGAGGTAATGGCTACCTTATAAAGTTTTAATCCTATTCACTCCAAGCATAGCACGTCCATATTAACTATTTTACACAAAGTGAGAATAAAATGCAAGAGAGTTGATATGCGCATTATACCTTGTTCCACATGGGAGTTGGGTTGTAATCCGGATGTGGGATATTATTAGTGTTATAGATAGTATTCCAAACATGAAGCATCTCTACATGTGCATGTGTATTAGGTTGTGGTGTGATGGTTTAGTACTATATTGGAAGTTTATAGAGTGAGAGGTAGATTATAATCATTATGGCTCCAAATATAGCATATCTGGATTAATCTTTTGGGCCAAAGTAATAGATAATTGGATGGTCTATATGTTAGGTAAAAATAATTCTTGGGTTCACCAATCCAATGAACTTTGGATGGAGTAGCCCATAATGACTTGGTAATTATTATAAGAGCATATGCAAGGTATCCAAATGCCCATAACATAATAAACATGCAATTATTTGTTTTATGTTTTATCTTTTGTGGTCTCACAAGTATCATCAATCATAACTTTGACAATGATAACAAAGCACACCGTTGTTGTTGATCATGCATCAAGATAGTAAGCCATGTATAGACAAATCAAATAAACTCTCTAAAGATTCGAAAGCCATCATACTACCATTTTGTTCACTTCAATATATGATTAAGATACTTTAGTTGATCAAAATTGTCATTTTTGTTATTACATCTCTGTAAAAGATCATAATTTAATAAATTATCCTAGTGTTCCATAAAACAAAGTTTTAGCATGCCATGATGACAATTGCGACATTTGTTACATGTTATGTTGCATCCTTCCAAGGGCCACAATGTTACCAAAATTGACTAATAGATAATAATTATGTGTTTTATTTTTCCAGGAGGAAGTGATTCGCTTGCTTTTATCATTGAGAGTTTAAGCATTTCTGTTAGATTGGCACTTGAAACTAGACATCATGGAGACATGAAATGGGGGGAAAGAGTACTATGGCTCATTGCACTAGCACTAATGCCATCGCCAGAATTGGTAGCAAATAATGGAAGAGGACAATGAGGCTTTCTAGAAGGTGTATAAATTGGGTCTCATATGGTGCAAGGCATGCAGATTTAATGATATAAAAAGATATTTCTTTTCATGTGGTTAGTTGTTCTCAACAATAAAGTTCTGGGACTATCAATCTAGATATTAGTTCATTAGTGTAGACTTTTTATGTGTGCTTGGAAGATGTAAATCATATTATCTATTCATTTGGTAAATTTCATGAAAAAATTACATCACAACTTATCATTGTATAGGTAGTTCTTCCATTGGGTTTCTATATAGCCATAACTGGCTCCATAACCATAAAAATTCTACCTAATAAATTGTAATTTCAATAAATCCTTGATACAAGTTTATCCACAAACTAAGTTAAAATTTTGTAAAGAATTGTTATAATATACCAGAACAGTTGTAACTATTAGATTCAAACAAATAATACATTTTAGTCTTTCTATCATCTTAATTAATCTTACATAATTATGAATAATTTACATAATTGTGAGTATTGATGATCTTATACTCCCTATGTATATGATTTAGATGTCATTTCGAAAAATGACACGGTCTCCAAAATATAACTTTGACTTCTTATTTTTATAAAAATATTTATTAAAAAATAATACATGTGTACTTTTATAAAAATATTTTTTAAGAAAAATCTATTCATATGGTTTTCATATTTCCAAACTCAACAACTTAAAAGTTATTCGTGATTTATATTCCCAATGTTTGACTAAAATCTTGTCCAAAACGACATCTAAATCCTATACGAAGGGAGTATGTATAACAATGTAAGAAAAACAATTATAACAACTCAATTCATATATGCAAATGCATTGTAGTGCTCTCTAGATTGATTGGAGAGATTAGACATATTCTCGCTTCAATGTATGATATGATCTTTGTATTGAAGGTCTTCAGTGATTGACAATATGATGGTATAGTTTTGCCAAGATCCTCCACTGGTAGAGAAATGTGCTTTAGCACCGGTTGGGAAACCCCTTTAGCACCGGGTTGTGCTAAAGGTGCCCATTCGCCAAAAACATGTGTGCATTGCTGCGGGGATTCGAACTCAGGACCTCTTGGCTCGCGCATACCCACCTTTCCATCTCACCTACGCAGCGCATGTGATGGGGTAGAAGATGCTTTCCTTTTGAAGTAGCATGTGACACCCCCTTTAGCACCGGGTCGTATTTACCAATCGGTGCTAAAGGGTCCCCGAGGGCACCATAATTTTGGACCCGGTGCTAATGCACCTTTAGCACCGGTTAGGGTGCCGCGGCATATGTGCCAGGCGGATGATGGTTTCTCTAATAGTGCTTTTACGTTTATCGATCCATTGAACTTTATACTTTTGATAGGCGAGTGTCCTAATAAATATCATTTGAGGTTGTTTGGTGTTTGGTGCCTAATGTGACAAAAGACATAATTATTTGTGTCATGTTTTCTATTTTTAAGGGGCAAACAACTATTATGAGCATCTTTGATAGTGATTGTGTTTATTTTGCTTTGATGAGAATAAGTGCATTGAATCTATTGAAGCATATTATTGACATGTCATGCAAATTCTTAGAGTGTATTGATATTGATGCTACTACTATTCCCCTAATTAGCTTCCAATAAAGCAAAGACCACCATTATTAATGGTCACATAGCGTCAAGAAGAGCTCATGAAAGCATAAAAAAACCACCTTAAAATATTTGCAATCCATCATACTACAACTTTCTCATACAAACAATGCAAAGTTATGACTTCAATAATTGTCAAATATATATGACTGCCATTTTTGTTCTTACAACTTTGAAGATATCATCACTTGGACTAGTCCAATAGTCTAATAATGATATACTTTTATCAATGACATGATGCCTTGAAGATTGGAGCATGTGAAGTGTATATGGTATCCGACGGTGAATTTGGCTTTTATGTTGATGTTACATCATCCTTTCTGGGCACATATCCTAGCGAAAGTAAAGTGATGACAATGATCTTGTGTCTTATTTCTCCACTTGAGAAATGATCCCTTTTCTTAGCTTTCAATTTTAAACCCTCTATGTTATATTAATGCTTGAAGCTGGACACCATACAATTAAGCTGAGGGTTGTGTGTGTGGCTGGTTGCAATTACTGCATTTCCTTGGGAGTTTCTGAAATATGTATGGATTTGGTGTCATATGGTGCAGGGCATTAGAATTTCTAGTACACTAAAAACTAAAATGTCCCTATATGGAGCCATGTGTTCGGGCGATGCCCTATTCTAGGACCCTTATTAGTCTAGTTCTTTGTTCTTTAGTGTAAGGCTTTTATGCACTTGGAGGATGTAAGTCATATTATCTTTTCATTCCAGGTAGTCGATTGAGGGCATACATTACATTTTATTTTTGTAGCTTGTTTGGCCATGGAATTAGGTATGTATCCCGTGTAGAACAATATGAATAAAACATTGATCTTACTTTAGCCACAAAGTTATTGAAATGTTAGTCTTTTGAATGTTTTATAAAGAACAGCTAGAATATGTTAGCAAAAAATTGTAACAGTTTGCTTCAAACAAAGCACACCCTAATTAGTTCTTCTATAATTTTAACTGGTTGTAGATCATTGTGAATGATGATGAACTCAATTATATGTACCCAAGTAAAAGAAAGTAGAACTACACAACTCATATACACAAATACATATGTCATTGTTACATTTCCTTAAGAAATTGGGCTATTTCCCCGCTTCATTGTTGCATGATATATACATTGAAGAACTTTAATATTCAAAAATTTGATGGCATAGTTTTGGCAAGATCTTCCTCTGTTCACCATTCCATCAAACTTTAGACTTTTATTGGGCCATGATGTCTAAAGATTATTGGAGGTTGGAAGGTATCCGATGCCTAACACAACAAAGAGTTAATTATTCATGTTATATTTTATCTTCTAAGGGACCAGTCTCAACAAACATAACTTTGATAGTGATATATATATATATATGTATATGTATATGTTTATTGTCATCTATTGCATTTAGTTTCAAACAAAGCACATGCCTTCTATACATCGATCATATAACTTCAAGGCAACGATGATCCTAATGAAGGATCAAAATGGCGACCAGAGAGGGGCGAGTGAATGGGAGCCGATAAAAATTTCTCTCACTAGAGCAAATCCGGCCTATATCCCAAAATCACTTCCGATCGTGTCCAACTGCCTTTCTTGCCAAAACCACGAAGCCACTGGAGTGCTTCTGGTCCTAGGAACAAGATCCAAGCTTCTCAAACTAGCCAACACAGCGGAAACTCAAACTCACAACTCAGCTCAGCACTCAGAGCCAAACCAGTCACACCGGGTTTGGAAACCGATCACAGCGGATTTGGTCTGGAAATACCAAACAAAATAACAACCCCACAATAGAGACCACAACACTTCAGAAACACACCCAAAGCAACAACAAGTCCATCCACAGCCAAAACCTCGAGGAACGACACAGAGGAGCTCCTGCGCCAAAACTAGTTAGACCGGTTTGGGAAACCGGTCAGACCGGTTTGCCCAGGCAGAACAAGAACAAGTCGCTCGTGAGGAAATCCAACATTATCTCCAATCGATCTCATGATTTGTCCCACGGATTCAAACAAAACTTTGGGGATACGTGGGATACATCATGAACTAGTCATGGCTCCGAAATCTTCCCAAAATTCGCACTAAATCGAGAGGAATCGAGGATCTAAGATACAACCATCCTGTAACAACCCAAAATTCCCTTAGGATTTGTTGAATACAAAAATGTGAATTTAAAAATTTTTGGTGAATTTTGTGCAAGACAACAAACATATAAGAGTGTCTTCTAATTGCTCCCTAAATTCCTAGGCAAATTAAATTCAAATTAAAAATAATTTGAAGTGCTAAGGACCAAATAGATGTGATTTGGAGTTAATTTGGTTTTATTGGATTTTTGTTTGTGTTTGAATTCAAATTATAGATTTGAATTCAAACAAATACTAACTAAACTAATTCAAACCTAAACCAAACCCTGTTGGGCCCTATCTAACTCAAAGTCCAGAAGAACCCCCTAAACTTTTCTTCCCCGAGCTAGCCAACCGATCCGGCCCGGCCAGCCTTCCGGCCCAGCACCGGCCCAGCAGCGCCACCCGTGCCCCTCTCCTTTTCTCTGTCGCCGACAGGCGGGCCCCGCCTGTCAGCTTTCCCCTTCCTCCCCTTCTTCCTCGCGCGTGGCCGCTCTGCTCTCTCTGCCGCCGCGTCTGTGATCCGAGCCGGTCCCATCGGCCCTCTTCGCGGCCCGTCGCGATTGCGACGCGTCGCCCGGGCGGGCTCGCCAAGCCATCTCGCCGTTCGTGCCCCCTCCAGCCCTAGCGTTCCCCTATAAAGCCGCCGCCCGGCCTTCTTCTTCCCCAAGCTGCCACCGCCCCCTTTGGGGTTTCCTCTCAGCCTGGAATCGAGAGTGAGAGGGAGGGAGAAGGAGCAGGAAGGGTCGGGGAAGGAAGGAGTGGAGAGGGAGCGAGCCGAGGTGGAGTCGATCCCCTTCCCCGCGTCGACGCCGAAGACTGGAGCACCGCCGCTCGCGGAGCCGCCGACCCAACGTGAGCCCCGCCAGTTCTTTTCCCCCTTTTCTCCCCTGTCTCCGGCCGAGCGCCGCCGCACCGCCGTTGCTAGCCCCTCTGGGACCCGACCTTCGAGTCGTGGCCGAGATCGTCTGCAGGAACCCGTCGCGCCGCTCTCTGCACTGCAACCCGCCGTCGAACGCTCGCTAACCCAGGCCGTCGTGGCGTTGCCGCGCACCGAGGCTGCCCGGCCGGCGCGCACGCCATGGCCGCGGCGCGGTCAAGCTCACGGCTTGAACTGCGCCTGCGAGAGCCAAACGCGCATAGCACAGCACGAAGCCGAGCCCTTCCTCTATGCGTTTGGGTGCGTCACTGTCGCGGAGCCGGCCTTCGCTGGAGCACCCGTGCCCGCGTCGCCACGCCGAGCGCCATCGCCGCACCGCCGCCGCTCGCGTCGGGAGGGCAAAACCCCAGCCAAGCCGTGGCCCTTCCCTTGTCGTTTGTGCTCGCGAGCACCAAGCCGAGCCGTAGCACCACTTCTAGGACCTCGCCGACCTTTCCACGGCGATCGCCGCCGTCGACCGAAGCCGCTGGCCGCGCGCCAGTGCGCGCCGCGCGCGTCGCGTCGTGCCGTGGCCGAGCCACACGCTGGACCACACCAACACCACACACAGCACGGCACAAAAGATCCCGAGTCGGCCACAACCTGATCTCGTGCACCGGCTCACGTGAACCGTTCTCACGGTGCACCGTGGACTTGGTCCACAGCGCCGAGCCGGGCAGCCTACCCTTCTTGGGCTTAAAGTTAAACTTTAAGTCCAGTTTACCCCCCTGAACTTTTTCGGCCCAAGCCTTTCGGCCCAGCGTTGTTCAATCTTTTCCTTTTAACTGCGCTGACGTATGGGGCCCAAATGTCATACACTGCGTGTCACTGACCGCTGGGGCCCACTGACCAGAGTTGACCGTTGACCCGTTGACCGTTGACCAGTCAACGCTGACGTCAGCAGGGCCCACTGCTGACGTCATCCTAGGCGGACCCCACTGCTGACGTCAGCATGACGTCATGCTGACGTCAGCAGGCTAATTTCTGTTTGTTTTCTTTTTCAGAAATTATTTACTATTTTCAGAAAATGATTTAAACTTGTAAAATTCATAATAAATCAACTGTAGCTCAGAAAAATATGAAACCAGTTTCTATATTTTTCTAAAGGCATGACCTACGCGTTAGTGTAGAGTTTGGTGTTCTTTGGGACTTCTTTCATCGCTGTCTTGGTGTTTCTTTGCTAGTAGTCGCGCCTTATTTTATTTTTCGCGACCCTAGGAGTTCCGGAGAGCCAGGAGGAACCAGACCACTACGACAACTGCTTTGACGAAGACGAAGACTTTTGCCCAGGTTCACGCCCGACCAATTTCTGAAATACCTATTAGACATGCAACTAGTATGCTAGCGCTTTACTTTACTCGCATGATACACCTGCACTGCCTTTGATAATATCCTGTTACCTTGCTACCTACTACTCACTTTATGAAATATGCTATGCTATGCATGTGTTGGGATGGTTGTGATTTGATCCTCTTGGCCTGAGTTGTGGGTGGTATGGGAGGTGTAGTGCAGCTAGGCGGTGTAAGCGAGTAATAACAACTCGATCGTTTGATCGGGGTGCTTGGGGACTGCACTCGGGCAGTCCCTACGGAGTACCTGTTGCGGGTACATGGTTATTTGGGTACTTGGTTACTTGAGGAGTTTGGGCGGCTATACCTGTTATGGGTGCGGATTGCGGACCGTTGCGGCGGATCGCTTATGACGCTGATACTCGCTTTACCGACAATTAAGGACCGAGTCGAGTTCCACCTTTGGACGTGGGAATACCGTGCTCACCATCTACCCAGTATGGGGAGGGTTCCAGCAAGCCTACTCTAGTGCGGTGCCGAGACTGTAGGAGATTCGAGCTTGATATGTGTAAGGGGGACTCGTTGCGGCGTACTCTCCCTGATTTACCACGGCCCCCGACTGGCCCCGGTGGGAAGGTTTCACATCCCTGGGGCAGATGTTAGATCAGATGTTTCCCGAGCCCAGGGAGACAGGATTGGCGCCGTTACTGTTTAGGGTCTTTGCTGTGGGCTGTGTCTCAGGTTGGTTGCGGACTAGCCTTGCAGCCCGGATGGATTCCTGGAGTGCCACCTCTGCAGAGTGTAAACTATACGTATAGCCGTGTCCACGGTTACGGACGACCCGCTTCTGATAAGTTCCGACTAGCATGGGAATCTACTTTCTTACCTCATCCTTGGTTTGGGTTATGAGAGATTGGTCCAGTGTCGCTGATAAGACAAGGTGGGGAGGGAGCTCACCGAGTCGACTAGTGAGCGAAAGGCGTTGGTGGATGATGTTTGCGGGAACCTGCTGTGGCAGGACGAGCCCGATGGGAATGTGAGGCTGATGGTCGGATCTGGGGAGTGGATGTGCTTGTGAGGAAAGGAGTTGGTGATGAGATGAATTTGGGTTATAGCTGTTGCTCGCATAAGAAAAACCCTGGCTCAAACCTTGATTATTTCTATACCTTAGAATAGGCCACTATAAAGCTTGCTTCATATTATGGTTGGTGACGTGGACCTGTCCCATTTCCTTGGGGACAGACTTTGGGTTCTCAGGTGAAGACCCCGACCACGAGTTCAACCAGGACGGGTGGTACGATTGAAGGGTGCACGCTATGTTCAAGGATGCCTGCGGGAAGTGGACCCAGAAGATTTAGCTACCGCTTCGTAGCTGTTTCTTATTGTCGATTTAGCCCAGAGGGCTTGTACCAGACCGCTATGTTTTATATATGTCATGTATTGGATCTTTTATCGTTGTATGGATGTGATATTCGTCTGAGATGAGTTCTGTACGAGATAGCTGTTATTCCTGGGACTATCTCGAGGGTACAGGGAGTCGGATTCTCGTCGTTGAGAATTCAGTTCGTTTCAGTTGGTATCAGAGCCATACTTGACCGTAGCGCGTAACCCTTAGATCGGAAACTTAGGACAGAAGCTCTAACTGAGTCCTCTACTGTATATGAAACCCCTTGGACTATTGAAAACTATATATAAGTACATCTCAACTATTTACAAAACTGTTACCCTTACCTTACCTTACTAACTTGCTAACGTACTAACAACCCACTAACTGTCTGGCAGATGGAAGCAAGAAGACCAGCAGATGAACGACGGGAGATCAGGACCACTGGTGCAGACTGTGGAGGTTTGGCAGTGCTACTGAGGGAGGTGCTGCGAACAGTGGGGATAGACGTGGACAACGTCTTCTACGAGGGCTGGACCTACGGCCCTGGCGAGGGAGTGCACACCCGGTTGCAGATGGAAGTACCCAATATCCCTGGACGGCCAAGGTCGCTGATGCTACGGGCAGCTACCAGCGAGAGCACCTTCAGTCGGGCAGTGCAGACTATTGCCATGAGGATACTCTAACTTGCCACACTTGTGTACCAGAACCAGCTCAGCCACACCCGTTTCCGGTACCTGCCGCGGGTTCTTGAAGATCCAGCTGACAGAGACGCGGTCCGCTTGCAGGCTCACGCAGCTGACCGAGAGCGGAACGTGACCCTGCGGACCTCAGTTCAGTGCATGATCGAGCAGGAGTACTTAAACATTGGCCTAGAAGAGAAAGTTGCCAAGCTAAGAGAGAAGGTATGGAAGCAAGACATCCAGCTGATGGAGAAGGACAACAGGATTGCCCTACTTGAGGAGTGCCTCGAAGCTAAGGCAAGGGAAGTCAGAGCCCTGAAGTACGAAGCTTGCAACAACAGGCAGTTAGCAGGGCTGATCCGAGCAACTCACCATGCTCGAGATATCCGTCTGGAAGACCAACTCACAGAGAAAGACAAAGCACTGGCAGCCAAGGAAGAAGAGATAGAAGAACTGAAGGAAGAAGTATATTGGTTGGACAGTCGCAACTCAGAACTTCAAGAAGAGGTGGATAGCTACAAGGAGAAGAGTGGGCGAAACTACCAGCTGATGAAGTACTTGAGTCTTCAACAGATTATGGCAAAGGATGAAGCTCGAAGAACCCTTAGTAGTTGGGTAAGGTCAAACAGGAAGAGGGTGGCAGAGGTGATCACAGTGAACCAAGGACTTCCAGAAGAACGCAGAGTTGAACCCAGAACAGAGAACTACGGGGTCTCACCAAGCCGGGTTGAGCCGATACCACTACCTGAGGCTCGAACCCTTACTCCCGAGATGACAAGACTGAGACAAGAACTGGCACCCCTAGAGTAGCAGTTGGCAAGACCTGAGGTGGACACAGTGAGGTTGGCAGCGCGCCTCACGGACACTCTCCACGACGACAGACAGTGATCAAGCAGCAGACAGAGACTGAGGCTGTGAGGTTGGCAGCGCGCCTCACAGGCACTTCCAGCAGTATGAGATGGATGCAGTAGGCACTATCAGCAGATGTCAGCAGTAGTGATGAGACTTGTATCTATCTTCATGAGTAGATGTTTAGACTTGGTAGATCATGACCACCTTTTGGCTCAGCCACGATGTAGCATCCGCTTAGATGTACTAATCCTCAAGGTTCCAGGAGCTGGCCTCGGGATAGTACTCATGTCTAGGGTGTAATGCTGTTATGAATGATCGGTCTTTGTGGCTGTTCTTGCAGTTTTATTGATGTTCATCTTGAGTGTACTCTAGTGTTGAGTCTATTTCATGGGTGCAGCTCCTACTCTAGTTTACGCTAACCTAACCATTACCGACCGCCACTATACCTGCTCTACGAAAAATACAGCAAGATGTCGATCTGAAGATCCAACCGACTGCTTGCACGTCTTGAGGAAGCTGAGCAAGAAGAGGCAGCAGTGGCAGCTAGGGGCAGAGGACGTGGCAGAGGTCGTGGTCGCGGAAGAGCAACAGCTACAGTTGGAGGCAGGGGCCGTGGACGCGCAGCAGGTGTGCTCCAGCCCGAGGACAACGCACCAGGTGGAGGACAAGAAGTGGAGATGGAAGAGCCAGCAGTGGAGCCTCAGCAGAACCAGCAGAACGACCAGCAGCCACCGCCACCGCCTAACTTGGTAGAAGTAATGACTACTCAAACACAGCTGATGCAATAGATGGCACAGGCCAACACTCAGATGATGCTAGCCATGCAACAGATCCAGGGAAACCAGCACCAGAACCGTCAGGGACACCGTGAGGAAGACCTACAAAGGAAGATTGAAAGGTTCATCAGGCTGAAAGCACCCACCTTCGACTACTCGAATGAACCACTCGACGCGCACGACTGGCTGCGTACCATCAAGACGAAGCTGGACCTGACAGACTACACTGAAGAGGAATGTGTGGCCCTTGCGGCGCACCAGCTTGAAGGCGCAGCGAAGGCGTGGTGGGAGAGCTACTGTGACTCTCACGCAAACCCTGCTCAGATCACCTGGCTAGAGTTTTGCGAAGCTTTCAAAGAATACCACATCCCAGAACAAGTCATGGTGCACAAGGCAATGCAGTTCAGGACAATGACCCAAGGTGGTTTGTCTGTAGCTGAGTACGCTCAACACTTTGCTAAGATGTCGAGGTACGCTCCTGAAGACGTTAACACTGAAAAGAAGAAGCAGTTTTGGTTCTAGCGCGGCTTGCACAGAGGTCTGAGGACAGCACTCGCAGCGAGTTCACACAGGTCACTCAGAGAACTGATCGACAGGGCTATCACAGTTGAGAAGGAAAGAGTGGGTCTTGAAGATACTTGGCAAGAGAAGAAAAGAAAGGCTGAACAGTTGCACAACCACAGACTGAGTCAGAGGCCGAGGAGTGGCCAGAGCAACATGCTCAGGAGAGGCTTTCAGCAGAGCAACAGCCAAGGAAACTCAGGGTTCAACAGAAACAGCTACCAGGGAAACCGAGGCAGTAACGGCAACAGCATTGGCAGCAGAGGCAACAACTACAACAGTTTTGGCAACAGAAACAACAGCTACTCAGGTCAAGGAAACCCCAACTGGAAGACAAACAACACGCCCAGAGTTGGTGGAGGGACCTCAGTAGTCTGCTTTGCTTGTGGGAAGCCCGGTCACAAGTCCTTTGACTGTCCGGAGAAGAAGAACAAACAGACCCCAGCCAAGGCACAGGCACCTGGAGGACAGGACAGGCAGCCAGCTACAGCGCAAAGGGGACGCCTCAACCACCTGACACAGGAAGAAGCCGAGGACGCACCCGACGTTGTGCTCGGTGAGTTTTTAGTAAATGGCACTCCAGCTTTGATATTGTTTGACTCTGGAGCAACTGGATCTTATATCTCGACAAAGTTTGTGAAAGAGCAGTCACCCCCGACAATACCTAAGGCTAGACCTATAGTCACTACTTCTCCCTTAGGAGAGCTTAGGTGCACCTTAGAGTGCCCAGCATTTAGTCTGATGATAGGTGGGCAGGAGTTCGTAGGAGACTTGACAGTCCTGAAGTCAGACGGAATTGATGTGAAACTAGGAATGGATTAGCTTACAGAGCACAAAGGGGTAATCAGTTGCTCGCCCAGAACAGTTGAGTTGACACACCCTAGCGGAGTCAAAGTAACAGTAGAGCCACAAAGAAGAAGAACAGGGAAGGAGTCCAAAACATGTATTCTGAGACAGTTGGTATACTCTATCGAGAAAAGGACGGTCGAAGAAGTGCCTGTAGTATGTGAGTACCCTGACGTGTTTCCCGAAGAACTACCAGGATTACCACATGACCGAGACGTAGAGTTCATAATCGAGCTGCAACCAGGCACAGGGCCCATTGCCAAGAGACCGTACAGAATGTCAGTGGAAGAGCTAGAGGAACTCAAGAAGCAGCTGAAAGAGATGCTTGAAAGCGGGGTGATTCGACCAAGTGCATCCCCATGGGGATCACCAGTGTTGTTTGTGAAGAAGAAAGATGGGTCAATGCGCATGTGCGTAGACTATCGATCCCTGAACGCAGTGACGATCAAGAACAAGTACCCATTACCGCGGATTGATGACTTGCTGGATCAGTTGAAGAAAGTCAAGTACTTCAGTAAGATTGATCTGAGATCGGGATACCACCAGATGAAGATTAGAGAAGGCGACATTCCCAAGACAGCCTTTGTGACTCGGTACGGGCAGTACGAGTTCACCGTTGTGTCCTTCGGTTTGACCAACGCACCCGCTTACTTCATGAACATGATGAACAAGGTATTCATGGAGGAGCTAGACAGGTTCGTGGTGGTGTTCATTGACGATATACTGATCTACTCAGAAACAGCCGAAGAACATGAGAAGCACTTAAGGGTTGTACTAGAGAAGCTGAGGCAGCACCAACTCTACGGGAAGTTCAGCAAATGTGAATTTTGGCTGGAGAAAGTAGCCTTTTTGGGTCACGTGCTGACAGCTGAGGGCGTAGCAGTAGACCCAGAAAAGATTGAGGCAGTAGCGGAATGGAAGCAGCCGAAGAGTGTCACGGAAATCCGAAGCTTTTTGGGTTTGGCAGGTTACTACAGAAGGTTCATTGAGAACTTCTCCAAGATTGCCAAGCCAATGACCGAACTACTCAAGAACAATGTCCCGTTCGAGTGGACAGACAAGTGTGAAAGAAGTTTCCAAGAGCTCAAGTACAAACTCACTACAACGCCAGTATTGACCCTGCCAGATATTCGCAAGGATTTCGTAGTCTATTGCGACGCTTCGAGACAAGGTTTGGGATGTGTTCTAATGCAAGAAGGCAAGGTTGTTGCTTATGCATCAAGGCAGCTGAGGAAACATGAGGAAAACTACCCCACACATGATTTAGAACTGGCAGCAGTGGTACATGCATTGAAGATTTGGAGGCACTACCTGATTGGCAACAAGTGCGATATCTACACGGATCACAAAAGCTTGAAGTATTTCTTCACCCAATCCGAACTGAACATGAGGCAGAGAAGGTGGTTATAACTGATCAAAGATTACGACTTGGAGATACACTACCATCCAGGCAAAGCCAACGTAGTGGCAGATGCCTTGAGCCGAAAGAGTTATTGCAACAACTTGATGATAGAAGAAAGTCAGCCAGAACTAGCAAAGGAATTGTACATGCTGAAACTCGAGCTAGTAGAAGAAGGAAAACCCAAGGAAATGAGGGTGAAGTACAACCTAGAAGACCGAATCAAAGAAGCTCAAGGAAAATGTCCAGAAATCCAAGAAGTAAGAGAGGATATCCAGCGAGGAGTGGCACCTGACTTCCGAGTAGACGAAGCAGGGACAGTATGGCTGAAAGACCGTATTTGTGTACCGCAGGACAAGGAAATCAGGAGAACAATTCTCTCAGAGGCTCACGAGTCCAAGTACTCGATACACCCAGGATGCACCAAGATGTATCAAGATCTAAAGGATAAGTTCTGGTGGAAGGAAATGAGAGAGGACATAGCCGAGTATGTAGCCAAGTGCGACTCTTGTCGAAGAATCAAGGCAGAACATCAAAGGCCAGCAGGACTGCTGAAACCACTGGAAATTCCAATGTGGAAGTGGGAAGATATCAGCATGGACTTCATGGTTGGCCTACCTCGCACTCAGAAAGGGAATGATGCCGTTTGGGTCATAGTTGATCGGCTGACAAAGGTAGCCCACTTCATACCAGTCAAAGGCACATACCCAGTGAGCAAACTAGCAGAACTATATATAGACAACATTCTCAAGCTGCATAGGGCACCAAGAAGTATTGTGTCAGACAGAGGACCACAATTCACAGCTCAGTTCTGGAAAAGCCTACATCAAGCCATCGGGACAACCTTGGAGTATAGCACAGCTAACCACCCCCAGACAGATGGGCAAACCGAAAGAGTGAACCAGGTTCTTGAAGACTTGTTGAGGGCATGTGTTCTAGCTTACAGCACAGAGTGGGAGAAGAGTCTATCTTATGCAGAATTTTCCTACAACAACAGCTACCAGGCCAGCCTGCAGATGTCCCCCTTTGAGGCACTATATGGCAGAAAATGCAGAACGCCTCTAATGTGGTCAGAGGTGGGAGAACGAACATTCTTTGGACCTGACATGATTGTAGAGGCAGAAGAAAATGTGGCCAAGATCCGAGAGCACCTGAAGGCAGCTCAGAGCCGACAAAAGAGCTACGCGGATAAAAGGAGCCGAGATCTAGAGTTCGAAGTAGGGGACTTCGTCTACCTAAAAGTGTCACCCCTCAGAGGGCATAAGAGATTCCAAGTGAAAGGGAAGCTAGCACCCCGTTTTGTGGGACCGTATCAGATACTGGAGAGAATAGGAAAGCTAGCCTACAGGCTAGACCTACCAGAGGACCTAGCTGGAGTACACCCAGTGTTCCATGTATCTCAGCTGAGGAAGTGTCTAAGAGTACCAGAACATGAGGTCAAGACAAAGGCATTAGACCTACAAGACACCTTGGAGTACCTGGAGTACCCAGAGAGGATACTAGGCAGAGCAGTCAAAGAGACCAGAAACACAGCTATTCCGTTTTGCAAAGTGCAGTGGAGCAATCATTCCGAAAGGGAGGCTACTTGGGAGAAGGAGTCAGTACTAAAAGAGAGATACCCCCACTTGTTTAAACCATAGGTAACCACAAATCTTGAGGACGAGATTCTTGTGAGGGGGGAGACTGTAACAACCCAAAATTCCCTTAGGATTTGTTGAATGCAAAAATGTGAATTTAAAAATTTTTGGTGAATTTTGTGCAAGACAACAAACATATAAGAGTGTCTTCTAATTGCTCCCTAAATTCCTAGGCAAATTAAATTCAAATTAAAAATAATTTGAAGTGCTAAGGACCAAATAGATGTGATTTGGAGTTAATTTGGTTTTATTGGATTTTTGTTTGTGTTTGAATTCAAATTATATATTTGAATTCAAACAAATATTAACTAAACTAATTCAAACCTAAACCAAACCCTGTTGGGCCCTATCTAACTCAAAGTCCAGAAGAACCCCCTAAACTTTTCTTCCCCGAGCTAGCCAACCGATCCGGCCCGGCCTGCCTTCCGGCCCAGCACCGGCCCAGCAGCGCCACCCGCGCCCCTCTCCTTTTCTCTGTCGCCGACAGGCGGGCCCCTCCTATCAGCTTTCCCCTTCCTCCCCTTCTTCCTCGCGCGCGGCCGGTCCCATCGCCCCTCTTCGCGGCCCGTCGCGATTGTGACGCGTGGCCCGGGCGGGCTCGCCAAGCCATCTAGCCGTCCGTGCCCCCTCCAGCCCTAGCGTTCCCTAATAAAGCCGCCGCCCGGCCTTCTTCTTCCCCAAGCCGCCGCCGCCCCCTTTGGGGTTTCCTCTCAGCCTGGAATCGAGAGAGAGAGGGAGGGAGAAGGAGCAGGAAGGGTCGGGGAAGGAAGGAGTGGAGCGGGAGCGAGCCGAGGTGGAGTCGATCCCCTTCCCCGCGTCGACGCCGAAGACCGGAGCACCGCCGCTCGCGGAGCCGCCGACCCAATGTGAGCCCCGCCAGTTCTTTCCCCCTTTTCTCCCCTGTCTCTGGCCGAGCGCCGCCGCACCGCCGTTGCTAGCCCCTCTGGGACCCGACCTTCGAGTCGTGGCTGAGATCGTCTGCAGGAACCCGTCGCGCCGCTCTCTGCACTGCAACCCGCCGTCGAACGCTCGCTAACCCAGGCCGTCGTGGCGTTGCCGCGCACCGGGGCTGCCCGGCCGGCGCGCACGCCATGGCCGCGGCGCGGTCAAGCTCATGGCTTGAACTGTGCCTGCGAGAGCCAAACGCGCACAGCACAGCACGAAGCCGAGCCCTTCCTCTGTGCGTTTGGGTGCGTCGCTGTCGCGGAGCCGGCCTTCGCCGGAGCACCCGTGCCCGCGTCGCCACGCCGAGCGCCATCGCCGCCGCTCGCGTCGGGAGGGCAAAACCCCAGCCAAGCCGTGGCCCTTCCCTTGTCGTTTGTGCTCGCGAGCACCAAGCCGAGCCGTAGCACCACTTCTAGGACCTCGCCGACCTTTCCCCGGTGATCGCCGTCGTCGACCGAAGCCGCTGGCCGCGCGCGTCGCGTCGTGCCGTGGCCGAGCCACACGCTGGACCACACCAACACCACACACAGCACGGCACAAAAGATCCCGAGTCGGCCACAACCTGATCCCGAGCACCCGGCTCACGTGAACCGTTCTCACGGTGCACCGTGGACTTGGTCCACAGCGCCGAGCCGGGCAGCCAACCCTTCTTGGGCTTAAAGTTGAACTTTAAGTCCAGTTTACCCCCCTGAACTTTTCCGGCCCAAGCCTTTCGGCCCAGTTTCGGCCCAGGGTACAGGGACTATCTCGAGGGTACAGGGAGTCGGATTCTCGTCGTTGCAAAGTGCAGTGGAGCAATCATTCCGAAAGGGAGGCTACTTGGGAGAAGGAGTCAGTACTAAAAGAGAGATACCCCCCACTTGTTTAAACCATAGGTAACCACAAATCTTGAGGACGAGATTCTTGTGAGGGGGGGAGACTGTAACAACCCAAAATTCCCTTAGGATTTGTTGAATGCAAAAATGTTAATTTAAAAATTTTTGGTGAATTTTGTGCAAGACAACAAACATATAAGAGTGTCTTCTAATTGCTCCCTAAATTCCTAGGCAAATTAAATTCAAATTAAAAATAATTTGAAGTGCTAAGGACCAAATAGATGTGATTTGGAGTTAATTTGTTTTATTGGATTTCTGTTTGTGTTTGAATTCAAATTATAGATTTGAATTCAAACAAATATTAACTTAACTAATTCAAACCTAAACCAAACCCTGTTGGGCCCTATCTAACTCAAAGTCCAGAAGAACCCCCTAAACTTTTCTTCCCCGAGCTAGCCAACCGATCTGGCCCGGCCAGCCTTCCGGCCCAGCACCGGCCCAGCAGCGCCACCCGCGCCCCTCTCCTTTTCTCTGTCGCCGATAGGCGGGCCCCGCCTGTCAGCTTTCCCCTTCCTCCCCTTCTTCCTCGCGCGCGACCGCTCTGCTCTCTCTGCCGCAGCGTCCGTGATCCGAGCCGGTCCCATCGCCCCTCTTCGCGGCCCGTCGCGATTGCAACGCGTGGCCCGGGCGGGCTCGCCAAGCCATCTCACCGTCCGTGCCCCCTCCAGCCCTAGCGTTCCCCTATAAAGCCGCCGCCCGGCCTTCTTCTTCCCCAAGCCGTCGCCGCCCCCTTTGGGGTTTCCTCTCAGCCTGGAATCGAGAGTGAGAGGGAGGGAGAAGGAGCAGGAAGGGTCGGGGAAGGAAGGAGTGGAGAGGGAGCGAGCCGAGGTGGAGTCGATCCCCTTCCCCGCGTCGACGCCGAAGACCGGAGCGCCGCCGCTCGCGGAGCCACCGACCCAACGTGAGCCCCGCCAGTTCTTTTCCCCCTTTTCTCCCCTGTCTCCGGCCGAGCGCCGCCGCACCGCTGTTGCTAGCCCCTCTGGGACCCGACCTTCGAGTCGTGGCCGAGATCGTCTGCAGGAACCCATCGCGCCGCTCTCTGCACTGCAACCCGCCGTCGAACGCTCGCTAACCCAGGCCGTCGTGGCGTTGCCGCGCACCGGGGCTGCCCGGCCGGCGCGCACGCCATGGCCGCGGCGCGGTCAAGCTCACGGCTTGAACTGCGCCTGCGAGAGCCAAACGCGCACAGCACAGCACGAAGCCGAGCCCTTCCTCTGTGCGTTTGGGTGCGTCGCTGTCGCGGAGCCGGCCTTCGCCGGAGCACCCGTGCCCGCGTCGCCACGCCGAGCGCCATCGCCGCACCGCCGCCGCTCGCGTCGGAAGGGCAAAACCCCAGCCAAGCCGTGGCCCTTCCCTTGTCGTTTGTGCTCGCGAGCACCAAGCCGAGCCGTAGCACCACTTCTAGGACCTCGCCGACCTTTCCCCGGCGATCGCCGCCGTCGACCGAAGCCGCTGGCCGCGCGCCAGTGCGCGCCGCGCGCCAGTGCGCGCCGCGCGCGTCGCGTCGTGCCGTGGCCGAGCCACACGCTGGACCACACCAACACCACACACAGCACGGCACAAAAGATCCCGAGTCAGCCACAACCTGATCCCGTGCACCCGGCTCACGTGAACCGTTCTCACGGTGCACCGTGGACTTGGTCCACAGCGCCGAGCCGGGCAGCCTACCCTTCTTGGGCTTAAAGTTAAACTTTAAGTCCAGTTTACCCCCCTGAACTTTTCCGGCCCAAGCCTTTCGGCCCAGTTTCGGCCCAGCGTTGTTTAATCTTTTCCTTTTAACTGCGCTGACGTATGGGGCCCAAATGTCATACACTGCGTGTCACTGACCGCTGGGGCCCACTGACCAGAGTTGACCGTTGACCCGTTGACCGTTGACCAGTCAACGCTGACGTCAGCAGGACCCACTGATGACGTCATCCTAGGCGGACCCCACTGCTGACGTCATGATGACGTCAGCAGGCTAATTTCTGTCTGTTTTCTTTTTCGGAAATTATTTAATATTTTCAGAAAATGATTTCAACTTTTAAAATTCATAATAAATCAACCGTGGCTCAGAAAAATATGAAACCAGTTTCTATATTTTTCTAAAAACATGACCTACGCGTTAGTGTAGAGTTTGGTGTTCTTTGGGACTTCTTTCATCGCTGTCTTGGTGTTTCTTTGCTGTTAGTCGCGCCTTATTTTATTTTCCGCGACCCTAGGAGTTCCGGAGAGCCAGGAGGAGCTAGACCACTACGACAACTGCTTTGACGAAGACGAAGACTTTTGCCCAGGTTCACGCCCGACCAATTTCTGAAATACCTATTAGACATGCAACTAGTATGCTAGCGCTTTACTTTACTCGCATGATACACCTGCACTGCCTTTGATAATATCCTGTTACCTTGCTACCTACTACTCACTTTATGAAATATGCTATGCTATGCATGTGTTGGGATGGTTGTGATTTGATCCTCTTGGCCTGAGTTGTGGGTGGTATGGGAGGTGTAGTGCAGCTAGGCGGTGTAAGCGAGTAATAACAACTCGATCGTTTGATCGGGGTGCTTGGGGACTGCACTCGGGCAGTCCCTACGGAGTACCTGTTGCGGGTACATGGTTATTTGGGTACTTGGTTACTTGAGGAGTTTGGGCGGCTATACCTGTTATGGGTGCCGATTGCGGACCGTTGCGGCGGATCGCTTATGACGCTGATACTCGCTTTACCGACAATTAAGGACCGAGTCGAGTTCCACCTTTGGACGTGGGAATACCGTGCTCACCATCTACCCAGTATGGGGAGGGTTCCAGCAAGCCTACTCTAGTGCGGTGCCGAGACTGTAGGAGATTCGAGCTTGATATGTGTAAGGGGGACTCGTTGCGGCGTACTCTCCCTGATTTACCACGGCACCCGACTGGCCCCGGTGGGAAGGTTTCACATCCCTGGGGCAGGTGTTACATCAGATGTTTCCCGAGCCTAGGGAGACAGGATTGGCGCCGTTACTGTTTAGGGTCTTTGCTGTGGGCTGTGTCTCAGGTTGGTTGCGGACTAGCCTTGCAGCCCGGATGGATTCCTGGAGTGCCACCTCTGCAGAGTGTAAACTATACGTATAGCCGTGTCCGCGGTTACGGACGACCCGCTTCTGATAAGTTTTGACTAGCATGGGAATCTGCTTTCTTACCTCATCCTTGGTTTGGGTTATGAGAGATTGGTCCAGCGTCGCTGATGAGACAAGGTGGGGAGGGAGCTCACCGAGTCGACTAGTGAGTGAAAGGCGTTGGTGGATGATGTTTGCGGGAACCTGCTGTGGCAGGACGAGCCCGATGGGAATGTGAGGCTGATGGTTGGATCTGGGGAGTGGATGTGCTTGTGAGGAAAGGAGTTGGTGATGAGATGAATTTGGGTTATAGCTGCTGCTCGCATAAGAAAAACCCTGGCTCAAACCTTGATTATTTCTATACCTTAGAATAGGCCACTATAAAGCTTGCTTCATATTATGGTTGGTGACGTGGACCTGTCCCATTTCCTTGGGGACAGACTTTGGGTTCTCAGGTGAAGACCCCGATCACGAGTTCAACCAGGACGGGTGGTACGATTGAAGGGTGCGCGCTATGCTCAAGGATGCCTGCGGGAAGTGGACCAGAAGATTTAGCTACCGCTTTGTAGCTGTTTCTTATTGTCGATTTAGCCCAGAGGGCTTGTACCAGACCGCTATGTTTTATATATGTCATGTATTGAATCTTTTATCGTTGTATGGATGTGATATTCGACTGAGATGAGTTCTGTACGAGATAGCTGTTATTCCTGGGACTATCTCGAGGGTACAGGGAGTCGGATTCTCGTCGTTGAGAATTCGGTTCGTTTCACATCCTTTTGCTCGGGTTTCTCCAAAATCCACCAAATTCGAGGTTCTTCCCGAGGATTAAGAGGGGAAAATCACTAGAAAAGGATCACTAAAGACCCAATAGTGAATCCCCAACGAAATCCCCCAAAGAAACGGCCTCAAACGTGATGAACACAAATTCACCCAAAAATCCTCCAAAAATTCTAAAAAAGAAAAACGTGAAGAAACAAGAACACAAGACTAGATTATGAGGGAATCACTAGAACATCACGAGGTCAACATCTTTACAAAGGGCTAGCCTCCTCCTTTCATCCTACCCACTTGAAAGTGGAGGAAATAGAAGTGTAGAGAACCACAACTCTCTTCCTCACAACATGAAGCACTTGGCTAGCCTAGAGAGCAAGAAAGAAAATGACTAGAGTCTCAAGAGTTGGCTGCCATCTCCCACCAAGGTGAGTATATATGGCCGCCACCGAAAGTCTAAACTACCCCTACAACTTAAACCTAAGATACACGCCCTCAAGGGCCAAATGGTAAAGCTGCAGATATTTTCGTCCGGCTGGGCACGCATCCATCTGAAGTTGCTTCCCTCCGACGCAACCTTCGAGATCACGCCGCGTGTTCTCCGCTTCGAAGCTCCCCGACGCCCAGACTGAAACCGGTCAGACCGCCTCAACCGGTCAGACCGGTCAGACCGGTCCTGGCTCCCCGGGTCCTTCGGCCTTGGTTTTATGGCCCAAACCAAGAAACCCTCCTCCTCTGATTTTATGATAAACCGGTAAACCCCGCGCACTTGGTCCGGCCTCCACGCCAAGCCTGGAGCACGCCAAGCCTTTCACCTTCAGCTCCCGGATGGTCTACTCGGTCTTGCCTCGTTCCTTGACTTGGCCACACCCAATGTACCGGCTCGAACTCTTCACCCACATTGCCTTGCTTGTTCTTACACCATGTGAACCACACTTGATCCCACTAGCCACCGGGTCCCTCGAACCAAGCCTACTTGTCTCTCCACTCCTGGGAGGCCGCTCCGGCTAAGACCTTTCGCGCTTGATCTTCACCTGCACCGATGCAAACCAAGCCGCATCCAACACCTGTAATACTTGAGCCAAGGCAAATGTCAATCCACACCACATTGTCAATCACTCATTACAAGGAAAGCGACCATCCACTCGGTCCCTCGGACATACATGGTCCTCACCTAATTATATAGATGCATAAGAAAATGCCTCTACGTATTTGCATTCCATCATACTAGTAGCTATTTACTCACAGAAAGATAGCTAAGGTGATACATACAATGCGTGTTTTATTGCTACAACATTGGCGAGATTATCATTTAAATTACTCACAGTCCACAAAACCATATATAGGGCTTTAGCGTTCCAATTCAATAATATCGTGAAGATTTGAGTACGGGAAGACCATGTACCAAAAATATTGGGTTTTATTGCAGGCTTCCGTGGATCACACTATTAGAAAACTCGTTGAAAAATCAGTGTCAATGGGAGTTTTTCAACGGATATCGACGGCGCATTCTCTCCAGCAATGTCACACCCCTGGTACCAAAAATGCATCCCCCGTGATTCCTTTTCCCTCCGCGACAAATGGTAATGGGAATTTCCACTGCCATGAAGGTCGTCGGATTGGCGCTTGATACGAGCCAGCATGGAAGCGTGAAATAAACGAGGGCATCCAGGTAGTGTGCGGCGTACCTCGCTCGCCCGCACCACCGGCTCTGCTGCCACATGCGGCGCCCGAGCCGAATCTTGCGGCAGCGCGAGGCCGGCCAGCAGGGCCAGGAGCGCGAGCGAGCTGAGCAAGCGAGGGACCAGCCGCGCGTGCGTGGGCGCGCGCATGGGGACGGAGACGGCATCCGATGGGGAGGTGGCCAATGGATGGTTGGGCGGGCGCAGGGAGCGGCATTGGCAGGCAACGACAGCGACGTCGTCGTCCTCGATCGCCTCCTCCGTCTCAGATAACCTGACCAACCACCGGCTACCGGCTACCGGGGGGTACAGTGTAGGACACTACTCCACTGCGCCATCGATCTGTGCTCGTGCCTCACATTGCCGTGCCCACGTACAGTCTGATCTGATGATCACCAGCTGCGCCTTGCTTACTTCCTGCCTGACCGAACGAGCCAGGCGCCAGCTGCTGATCTGATCTGAGGACCGTGGGCACGCCGCACGCCTCGCTCGCCCGACCGGCGGCGTCCATGTTCGTGTTCTCCACGTGGCTGACTGTATATACAACGTGACCACCGCACGGCGGCGGCAAGGTCGAGTAATAAATTACCTAAACATAAGGTCGTTTTCGTTTCGGAAAAACATCTTTGACCAAATATATATAAATATATACTAATATTTATGTAAATGTCATTAGATAGATATTGGAATCTAGTTTTTTAATAAATTTATTTAGAGATTAAAATATTATATGTATTTTCTACAAATCGAAGTAAAGTTGTGGCACGAAAACCAACGGCGATAGTTATTTAGGGACGGAGGGAGTAGACAACGCAGCTAGCGAAGAAGACACGCACTTGTGGTTTCCGTTACTATGGTCTTGTTTGTCACAGCTCTAACTTTAAAAAATCTATAAAGTTTTTGGAGCCGGATACGAGAAGCTCCAAAAAATTATAGAGTTAGAGTTGGAATTATGTACAGAATATTTAGATAAATTATTTTATTTATAACTTGTATTAAATATTAATATTTAAAACATATTAATTTAGCATAAAAAAATGTAAATCTGGAGCAGAGCGAGGTGTGGCAAACAGACCCGTTTAGCTCGTACGACGTTGCTGCTGCCAGAGCTGCTCGGCCGGCTGAGTGTGTGCCATGTTCGTGCGCGTTCGTGCTCATGCTCATCAGCGCCCGCCGCCCATGCATGTGCTCTACCTGTGGGTCGAATTTTGTTTAAAAAAAGAACCTATATGCTAGCTGATTATTCCATCTATCAGCGTCATGTCGGTCGCCAGCTTCATTTTATTGGGAAACGGGTGGTTTTGGTTGCAGCTACGTGCTCCCGGACCGGCGGCGGAGGCAGGAATATTTTTCATGTGTGACGGATTTGTAAATGTCAAATATATATAACACAAATATCCTATGCAAGACTGGCAGACATGAAACTGTCAAATCAGTTAAGTAAACTCACGTGTTGGCTCATTAATTATTTGCTAATCACTTGTATACATATATTTAGTTTTTTTAGTATGGCGGCAGCCAAAGCTTGCCAGATACCTGCTTCCGCCACTGCTCCCGCCACTTGACCCAGCACAAACCCAGCCACCCAGCCTGTAGGTCGTGTTTAGTTGAGGGTAAAAAATTTTCACACACGTTTGACCATTAATTAAGGGTATTAAATAAAGTCAGTTTATAAAATTACGTACAGAACCATGGGTTAATTCGTGAGACCTATCTAACGAGGCATTTGATCGTATGATTAGAGGATGGTTACTATAGCATTATTGTAATAAATCAAAGATTAATTAGGCTAATTAGATTCATCTCGTAAAGTTACACTTATATTTAAAAAGGTATTATAAATAGATTTTATTTAATATTTTATGTATGCAAGATTCCCCGGAAAAAAATCGAGGGAACAAAGAAACACGGCTATTCATACCAACGGCACAAAGATTTGAAAGCAAGAGAGCCATGGATCGTGTGTGTTTAGTTCCTTGAAAAGGGGGTGAAAAAGTCACATCAGACACCGTAGCGCACTGTAGCATTTTTCGTTTGTTTGTGGTAAACATTGTCCTACCATGACTTAACCAGGCTCAAAAGATTCATCTCGTCGTGTACATCAAAATCATGCAACTAGTTTTTTTATTTACCCACGTTTAGTGCTCCATGCATGAGGAGAGAGATTTGATGTGATAGGTGAATATTCAAGTTTGGAGAGAGAAAGTGTGGAAACTGAACACAGCCATTCGCAAATTGCTGCTTAAGATAGTATTGCGAAAACGTACAGGCCCAGCATTTTCGTGTGGCCAGTGAATTGACGCCAATTTCTCACGCATATTTATTATAAATATAATGTATGCAAATGTAAATGTCTATCACGATTTCCTAGTTAGTTTATTTATTGAGTAAAATACATGTACGATCTCTAAACTTGTATCAAAGTGTCATCTAAGTCCATGAACTTCTAAAATGTATTTTATGTCATTAAACTTGTCCTCAGGTATCATCTGGGTCACAAAACTCTCAAAATGCATTTTAGGTCATCGAACTTGTGTAGGGTGTCATCCATGTCCATAAACTCTTAAAATATATTTCCGTAAATTCGTCTTGGGTATCATCATGAGCCCAAATACGCGGCAAGATGAGGACTCCACCTTATTCTTACACTATATATATCTTTTTTTCGTCATATCCTGAGAGTTTTTTTTGGCGGAAACCTGCATTCTGAGAGTTTGGAGACCCGGATGATACACTTGGACAAATTCAATGACTTGAAAATTAGTGTTCAAAGATCGGGGACCTGAATGGCACACTAGATAAGTTCGGAGATCTAAAAATATATTTTAAGAGTTTGAGAACTTAAATGGCACCATAAAATAGGTTTAGGGACAAGTGGTGTATTTTGCTTTTATTTATTCGGTGGTTGGTCTTCTTCTGTAGGTAATATGTTGGTGTACAAGAAACTCTCCGCGAGAGGCACGCTGCAACAGTGACTGCGGCCTTGGTGGCATATATACGCGCTCCACACCTGACACTGAAACGCGCAACTTGATGTATACGCAGATTGGTTTCGGTTTCTATCTACGGGGACGCGTGAGGAACTGAGGAAATCATGCATGAATTCAGCTGGCCGGCCGGTTCGCGTTTGTGTATCCATCATTATTCCAACTCTCAGAGCCATCGTGGATTGGCTTGTAGTTCAACTATAGGACGGTCTGGTGGGACGGTACCAACCAGTATTTAAATCCTGATGCTCACATTTTTTTCTAAATCTTTTTAGAATTTATCGACGCTATGCGTCAAGTGATAAGGAGCGTTTCCGTCGACAACAAGACGTCAATACGTGTGTGTGAGCCGTTTCTTTCAACGAAAAGGCGCCAACTCTCACAGCCATTGCGGATCGATGGATCACTTCCAGGAATACGCTTGGACACAACATGTCGGGTGTTTGCAGGACCGGGATTCTCAGAGCCGATTCACACGAGCACTGGATAATTCACGGTGATCCACGAATTACTTATTAATTGGCGTGCAAATTAGGCAATGAGCAATTTTCGCTCCAGTGGTGTAGGCTATGATGTCCGAGTTATTATGATTATTATGATTTTGGTGATTGAGCGCAGAGTAGCATAATTCATGAGACAATTATAGTTTTCTTATACATGTCTTAGCTAGTGTAGATCTCATAGAAACAATACAACCATAGATCATCAAAACTATTACTTGGATTCAATTAGACAAGCCCCGTGATGTTTGTTAACACCGGAACAATATAATTGGTTTTGAATTAGCGCTAATTTAGTTTCAGTTTAATATGTTTACAACAAAATGGGTAGCTGCCTTGCTTCAGAAAATTGACTCGTTGGTTAGTAAAATTAATTTAGTTGTAAAAGAACAGAAACAAAAAACAACAATCTACACACATGCGTAGTTTTCTAATAAATTGAAGACTCGGCAAATTAAATGGTTTGCGTACACCGTGCAGCGCCATCAATTCTCATATAGGTAGTATATAGACAAATGTATATGCCACTTGCAATCGAAATAAAAGCAAGTACGTGTGAGAATCTCGGTCACAGGTACCTAATAGAATATATACACAAGTTAGAGCTGGTTGCTAAATAAAAAAAGTTGTGAGTTCACATTATTACACATTTGTTGTGTCCCTCTAATTCCTGGTCATGTTACGGTTTCTATCCTTCATGTCAGTCTTATTGAGTTATCTAGATTAGAAACTAGGTAACCGAGCCAGATGGATTTTATGGAGGATGAAACTCTTCTCACATCTCATGAATCTTGTCCTTCTCTCCTCGTAATAATTCTACCACATCAACAAATTTAATGGTATAAAACTCCCCATAAAACCTCCATTGAGACAGGCCTAAGTACCTATCAATATCTATAAAAATAAAATAATTTTAGAAACATCTAAATGATTTGAATAAAAAAGATTTTTAAACTAGGAGCTCAATAAGTGCTAAAATTTCATATAAAAGTTTTCTTCATCAGACTAACTATTTTTTATGGTTTTAAATATCTTAATATACATTATAAACTACATATTATCATTTTTGTATTCATACTCTAGCTAGACTTATTTATACTTAATCATGCTTTTCAAAATTTTATTTTGCTATGCTATGTTGCCTATTATGAATATTGTGACGGATGTTATATATCTTTTGAAACATTATCATAATTATTTTTTGTTAGAAAATATTTTCATTGAAATGTAGTAGATCTATTTTAATATTATTTTTGAACAAAACATTTAATTGTGAAATTATTATTTCCCAATTGTTCATACTCGAAACCATATAAGCTATTAGTTTTCATCCATTTGGATTTCATAAATTGCCTCTGATGGTTCTTGTTTGCAAAACTGGGAGGTTATTCAACTATCCCTCACATTTCTTTTGTGGAGATACAATTTCTCATAGATTTGTTTTTTCTGAAACCATGGGAAATATGGCCCAAATCACAAGACTGTTGCACGTTTCATAACTTAAGCCAATAGAAATAAAAAAAAATCTTTGTCAGTTGTAAAGAATCCATGAGAGATGAGAGGCATCTAGCATTGGGTTTTTCTATAGTAGTATGTTTCGAAAGTTAACTTTAAAATGTGCTCTCCAAAATGTTACTCTTTGGCGTTGGAAATAAAACCATTAGTAAGGAATACAAATGCAATAGCTAGACTATGTATAACGGATGTACTTACATAAGGTGCTGAAATATGTGGAACTTATTGTAGGTCAATTGGTAGTGTTTATTACGGTGGAATCTATCCACCTGAGGTTCTGTTTGGATCCACGGCTAAAGTTTAGTGGCTAAAATTTAGTTGCTGGGATCCAAACGGAAGCAGCTAAAACCCAGCTAAACTTTAGTTACATGTCAAAATGTACACGATTCCTTTAGCTAGTTGAGCCTAGCTAAACGTAGCTAAACGAGTTTAAAGACCAAAATACCCCACATATTTATGAAAATTTCCCATCGTCACATAATTCTATTCATAATTAATGAAGGTTAGGATAGTCTAATTAATTTAATTAGAAACACCCCCAGCTAAAGTTCAGATATGTACTCTTTAGCTAGCTAAAATAAACTACTACAAATTAGTTGGCTAAACTTTAGTTGGGGTGGATCCAAACATGGTCTGAATTCAAATCTTATAGTCAGTATAAGTGTTCGTTATTTTTACTGTATTTATTTTAAATTTAATCAATATTATTCTTGTAGTGGTAGACAACGTGCCCGTTGACAGCCTATGAGTAGATCATAATAAAAAAATAGTACCTGTTGTTTGGTACTCCCGTGTGACTTTTCTTTCTGTGTAACTGCACGTTAGCCGCCTAGCTACAAAACATCCGATACCTTATACACCATCGAGTTCGTTTTTTATTATCTTTGTGCCACTAGTATTAGAATTTGCTGAACCGGTTGCTAGAACTCTAGCAGGAGCGGGGAAAAAAAAGACGGTTTTGCTCCTGATCTAAAAGTAGAACCTCCTTCCATGTAGCATTGTGAGCTTTGTTCCCCCTCTTCCTCTCCTCCCTCGCTTTCTTCCTCCTCACTTTTTCTCTCGATGCCAACGTTGCGTCGTTCCCAAGGGCAAAATGGCCATTATCAAATTAAACTGAGCGAGCCAACAGCGAGTTACCTGTTGTGACGGTGATAGCGTGGAAATAAGAGAAAACAGTTTGGAAGGACGCTCGAAGTTTTCTAGTGGCGGCCGAAAGTTTTTTTTTCCGAACATTCAGTGACATACATCCCCTCCCCTGTTCCGTTCCGCCCATGCATGACGCGACGGTGACCCCACGGAGGGTGGATCGGCCGGATGGGGTGGGGTGCTGGGGGCTGCTGCTCGGCTGCTCGTTCGCAGCCGTGGCCGCCGTCTCCCGTAGTCCCGTCCACCGGTCGAAATGGAGAACAGTAGCACGCAGACGCAGTGTGAGCCGAGCCGGCAACGCACCGTTTTCTCACCCACTCGGGCGGGTCCGACCAAGGCCAAGAAGAGCTTTCGCCGACTCCGACACCATCTCCTCCGTCCCTCTCCCGTGCCGCCCTTTTCGGCCTTTTCACTGTCCCCCTCCTGCATCTCGTCGCCTCAGATTCGCCCCCCACCGCGTTCCCCCTCCCCCTTCCCCTCCGAGAGCGAGAGCCGGATTCCATTTCCACAGCAGGAGGCCACGCCGTCCTCTCGTTTTTACAGCTCGCTCCTTCTCCCTCTCCTCCCCGATTACATTAGCGGCTTAATCAGTGCACTGGCTCGTTGCTGAAGTGCCTTTTTAAGTACGGGATTACGCGGGCCTCACTAACCACCACTACTATCCTCTGCTGATGCTCACTCGTCCAGAGACGGACAGAGAGAGATTGGGTTTGGTTGCGCTGCTGGACACGCCCCGTGTCCGTGTTCTTCGTGCCCTTTTCGCGTTGCGGCAGATATAAAATTCCCTTTTTTACACTGTATCCCGGCTTAATTTTAGCGACACCAGCTCTCTTCGCTTTGCTGGTGTGTGAGAGGTGACCCTCCGCTTTGCCTTGCTGTCCGTCGCGCTCGCTCTCCCCCTCTGCCCCCGCCTTGTCGCCGGCGCCGGGGCGGGAGCAAGTCGGCGGGGGCGGCGCGCGGCGCCGGGCGCGGATCGGCCGCGGGTGCATGGTCGAGGCCGCCGCGGGGCGCCGGTCGGGCACCAGCCGTCGGCGGCCTAGCGGCAGCGGAGGGGAGCGCCAGCGCCTGGTCGCGGTCGCCGCGCGCGTCGTCATGGTCACCACACAGTCCGCGGGGCCAGCGGTGGCGGGAGGAGGCGGGGCGGGAGCAGCAGGAGAAGTACAAGGAAGCGGCGGTGGCGGCCGGTGCATGGAGGACTTCTTCAACTGCCTGCTCGGGGTGCTCGGCGCGCTCGGCGTCACGTGGGGAGCGGCCGCGCGGCCCCAGAGGCAGCCGCGCCCGCCGATGCCGCGCGCGGCGCCCGCGGACGCCCGGCGCTTCGCGGCGGAGCTCAGGGCCACCCCCGGCCGGATCGCCGGCAATGGCGCCTGCGCCGTCGCGTCGCTGTACACGCTGCAGGGCAAGAAGGGCGTTAACCAGGATGCCATGATCTTCTGGGAGGTAAAGGAAAAATGAAAAATAGAAAAAGAACCATCTTTTCCCTGCTTTCTTGTCTGTACTTTTTCCTCACATATTCTTGATGTACTTAGTCTGACTCTTCCTTGATCTGATCTCCTCGAGATCTAAGCAACTCTGTTCTAGCTGTGGATTTTATTTATTAGAAATACTTGTTGATTAAATTAACTAATATATTCTTTGATCCAGTTTTTTATGCAATGAAAGTTCCGGTTCAGATTTTATTTTTCTGTAAACTAAATTGATCTTCATATTAACATCAGGAAATTGCTTTTTTTGGGGCACACTCTTTTCTTTGCGGGGCACACCGTGTGCATGTTCTTATGTGTTACGCAACATGAGCACACAGCATCCTAAAACTTGCAAGAATTGAACTTTGACTGAAATTCTATATATTTTTGACGCGGATTGCCATTGGATGTTGCTGGTGGAGAGTTCCTAGTTGGTAGTCTTATTCAAGGGTAATGATTGGCGTTGAGTTGGAATACTTCTTGGAGGTTGGAAGGGCTCCACATGATTCTCATCCTTATCCAATCCTTTTTTTTTGCTCCCTTCTCCATCTCCTTGCTGGATGATCTTATCTGCTTGAAGCCCCATCCTCCCCTTTCCAAATGTTTGATTACCAATTTGGCTGCATGTCCATCGCGTGACACATATACCAATCCTATCTCATTTTGATGGAAGTCATACTTGGCTTCCATGACCATGAGTTTTCTCAACAGTTTGCTAAACTTAGACTTTCATGATTTGATGACAATAATAGTTTCTTACAGATTGCACAGGGGTCCCGTTAAAAAGATAGCGAAATGTGATTTCGCAACAAGTGCCTTTTTGCTTGTATCCTTCTAATTTGTTCTGAACATAAAATTTGCTGCTACTGTTACTTCTGTGGAAGTTTTCTTTGATTATGACAAGCTATATTTACTTGTGGACAGAACTTCTGTTCGAGAGATGATACAATCTTTTGCGGTGTGTTTGATGGTCATGGACCTTACGGCCATTTGGTTGCTAAGAGAGTAAGAGATCTCCTGCCTGTAAAGTTAGGAGCAGATTTGGGAATGGAAGATGCTAGAGGAACATCCACTAGCAACATTAAGAGCAACACAAATGAAGTAGGGTCACTGGAACACATAGACAAACAAGGTACTGTCATTACCTCTGAAGCTGAGCAGAATGGAGAGTATCCAGAGATCTTCCCAGCATTGAGAACTTCATTCTTGAAGGCCTTCCATGTAATGGATAGGGATCTCAAGTTACATAAAAATATTGATTGCTTTTTCAGTGGGACTACAGCAGTGGCAGTGATCAAGCAGGTAACTGAGGCAAATGGCACTGTTAAGCTTTTTCTTGAGAAATATTGTTTTTGTTTCATTATGATTACACCAGCTGATTGGACCTGCATGCTTGTACATTAATTATATTCTGCAGGGACGCTATCTTATAATTGGCAACTTGGGGGATTCAAGGGCTGTCTTGGGCACCAGAGATGAAAATAATCAGCTTGTTGCCATCCAATTGACAGTTGATCTCAAACCAAACATTCCAAGTAAGCCTGTATTTCTTTCTATTGTGCTTGTTGCTTCACTGTGTCCCTAATCGTTTTGCAAATGTATAGCTTCCACTAGTCTTGTTTTGTGCAATAAGAGATGTGCAGTTTTTGAGCTTTGTACGTCTGTTGTAAACATGATTATATTTGATGTCTTTACAGTATTTTCTTTCATTTGTGACAGTATGTGGCCTTCACACATGGAGTAACTAGTATCTTTTCTCATAATATTTGATCTCCTTTTATGTCTTTATTATGTTATGGTCAAAGGGCGAAAAGGCCTCTAGCTGGACTGGTTAGATGGTCTTAGTAGCACTCCTCAGGTCCTGGGTTTAACTCCCTGTGGGAGCAAAATTTAGGCTGGAGTTAAAAAAATCCCCTCATCTGCCACCAAGCCAAAGCACAGGTCTAAGGCCCGGCCCAAGTCGTCGGTCGTCTCACATGGGCAACGGTGCTGCAGTGTTAAGGGTGGGGCAGGGGTTTGGGGGTTTTCTCGACGTGCGTGAGAAGATCTTCTTTTAGCAAAAATGCCCGGGGGCTGTCTTGGCACCATTTTTTATTTAGGTTTTAGTCGGAGTCTTTCACGTTTTCTGTTATTGTTGCAGTTTAGTCAAGTTCTCAATAATTCAATAAAAGTGATCTTCATGAAGAAAAGAAAAATGATCTTATCTCCTCGATGGTGAACTTGTCATTTTTGGTAGAAAGTGATGGAGTACTTTGTTGGTGTGTTTGAAATTAGCTTTTGATGTTTTAGTGTCCTAGACTGACATTTGTAGTACAATTTCTGAATTCTGATGGTTTGGTCATTCCCTAGAAAGTTACGTGAACAATTAATTAGGGATATCAACAAAAGATCAGTTAACTAACCATTTTTAGTGATAAAGGAGGGGTTGTGGCTCCTACTGGTTGGATTTGTGCTATTGTTTATTGCTAAACTATGATTTACTCTCTCTGATCCCAAAAGTCCATTGTCATATCGACTTGGTCTTCAATGTGACACTTTGACTACCACTATCTATGTAAATAAAATATATGTTTCAAATATAAAAAATATATTATGAAATTATGCTTTATTAATCATTATGAATCTATAACATCAACATTATATTGTCAATCTAAACAATTTTAGTTATCAATTGTCAAAGCAGAAAAGGTTTGTCTTACAAATCTGAATGGACTATTTAGGGTTGGAAGGGTGTACATGATCATCGGTTTGCCAATTCTTCTTTAATATTTTAATTTTGAAGAAGCAGATTAATATTTTGTAGATCTATAGCGTGTTCAAGTTTTATTTTTTGTCAACCAAAATTGTTCAAGTGCTTTCACAGAGTCATGCTAGCAAAAGTGGGTCAAATTCATTTGGTGTAACATTGGTGAACCTGGGCGATACAGTAGCCAAGAAAACCTTGAGTCGAGAATTACTTAAGTTTTCCTGTTCCCAGCTGTTGTTTTGGTGAACCTGGGCAATACAGTAGCCAAGAAAACCTTGAGTCGAGGATAACTTAACTTTTCATGTTCCCAGCTGTTGCTTTCTATGTTCTCATAAGTATACCTTAATTTATTCTTGTTAGCAACTGTGCGTATGTCTCTGTATGACTCTTCTCTTCTACAATCAATACAATGATACACAGTTCTCCTGTGTGTTCGAGAAAAAAAACAACTGTTGTCTTGTGTATTTTCATTCCCTCCAATCACAAGAATTAGTGGGAAATTGATATTTGAATGCCATCATCTTTCTAAATATCCAGACTTGTTACATGACCATGAATTGCTCCTTCCATTTTTTTTTGTATTCACAGTTTCTGGAGATATTGAATTTCTACAATCTATATCTTATAAATTTATATTAATATATTATGGAAATATTATACTTTATGAAAGGTTTTTCAAAGACAAACCTAGTAAAATTATTTTCATATTGTTAATCTTGATATCTTTAAACATATTAGTCTAAAGCTTTTTGAGAGTTTGGCTGCATGGATCCTATGAAGACAAATTTAAAGGAACAGAAAGATTATGAAAAAGTACTTTCAGAACATTGTACTTTGTCATATTATGATGTTTGCGATGAATCTAGTGATACAGTTTTCATATATCCAACTTTTGTGAAATAGAGCAAAGGGAGTATATACTAAAATTTATTTGGGAAATTGTTTGGTAGTATTTAGATCTTAGTGTGGAAGGTAACTACTATTTTTTAAGATGTATTCTGGCACTGTGTTTGCAATATACAGTATTATTCAGTTATACAGACATGAGTTCATGATGCAAATATTTCCCCAGCAAGTTCTGCTGAACAATAAAACATTTAGTGTATTCCCTTTTCTTTTCTTGTTCAGTTGAGGAATGACATGGTAATTCTCAGGTGAAGCACAGCGAATCAGGCAACGCAGGGGCAGAATATTTGCACTTCCTGAAGAACCAGAGGTAGCTCGTGTTTGGCTTCCAAAGTACAACTCACCTGGATTGGCCATGGCTAGGGCATTTGGAGACTTCTGTCTGAAGGATCATGGTGTAATTTCCATGCCTGATGTTTCCTATCACCGAATCACAGAAAAGGACGAATTTATTGTGCTGGCTACTGATGGGGTGAGCAGATGTTAATATAATTACACACTTTTTTGTATGTTAAGTCTGGATCTTTTTTGTGCTATATGATATAACTTTCTACTGTCATTGTTTAATTCATGTTAGGTGTGGGACGTGCTGTCAAATGATGAAGTTGTTAGTATTGTTAGCCAAGCTACATCCCGTGCTTCAGCAGCACGTTTCCTAGTCGAATCAGCTCACCGTGCCTGGCGAACTCGGTTCCCCACATCTAAAATTGATGACTGTGCTGTCGTCTGCCTATTCCTGAACACAGATGAAGCAATTGAATCATCCAGTTCCATGCCCAACAATTTGGCAAATGCTGTAGAAGTTAGCAGTGATCAGCACTCCACGACTGTCCAGCTGAGCACTGGAGTCTCTGCAGATCTTGTTACCGCACTGATAATTGATGGAAAGGAGGTTTCTGTTGTTGAAACCGTTGCAGAACCTGCCACTCTTGTGGATCTACCGAAGGATGGTTGAGGTGCATGATCAAGTGAGCTTGCATGCTGTCTATGACTGGGATCTGCTGCACGTTCAGTGGTTCAGGCGCAGAGTTGAGGCAATATGGATAAGCTGTGCCTGTGATTGGCATCTGCCGGACCGAAGTTATGGCGCATAGGAGAGTTGCTGCTTGCTATTTTTTCTGCACGCAAGTGTGACTATGATTTGCAGTTTTGCCTTGTGTAAAACACTCATCAGTTTAGCGCGATTTGTTCGAGTTCCTTGTAATAATTTTGTTCATGTTAATCATCCTCTGTTGAGATCATAGTATCATGTAGGAAGGAGCCTATTGAGTTTTGGTGTTTCTTGTAAATATTCATCATTCTAGCTCTGGTGTCTGTGATCCATCTCATCTTATTTGGGTCTTCTTGGTAAGGGCATAAACCAAAGGCGAAGTTATTGCACTGTTCGCTATCTATTGATCTTATTTTTCTTTCCGTATCTATCAGAATTTGTTAACCAGATTTGACATGAGATTCGTTGAGTTCTGTTGGCCTCGTGAGCAGAATAATCACATTGCAAGGCAATAACTTTGAATGAATCAAACTTCCTCGGCCAGATCCACCATCTTGTCATCTTGGGCCGGGTCAGCCGCCTCCTCGTCGTCCTCTGCTGGATCTGTCTCTGCCCATCTTGTCGTTGACGGGATTTCGCCATCGTCCACCTTGTCCTCGGCCGAACGATATACTCTGATTTGCAGATGCCTTGATGAATACTAGCTTTGAATACATGGACATTCGAGCGAACCCATAACTAGCAAACATGAACGCATATTTTTTTCATGATTTACTTTTATTTTTTCCTACACAACATTCGAGCGAACACATGACTAGCAAGATACTTATACGTTAAGAAACATGTCAAACCATACTTATCACCGGTAGAGGTACACCAATATTCATGATGGTTTTCTCAAAAAAAAATCATGATGGTGCTGCCCTAATTCGTATACATCTATCTATGTCGGGTCTATCCGGTACCAGCAAAGATAAATGATCATATATGCCGACAACGAAGTTGGCATGATTAGGGCATATACAACTCACAGACAACATCTGTCTTTTTGTTGCCACATAGATCAAATGACCTGATGTGGCTATCATTTAATGAGGAAAGAGAGTGTTGTTGTCTACTATCTCGTCTACTGCTTTGGCTCGTGCTCCCATGCAAAACATCAGAAATCAGAGTGCGTATTTATTATCACATAGACAGCTAAATAGACAGCAGCTGTCTAAACTATTGTAGAGCTGACTATTTAACTGTCTGTATGTGTTAAATAGACAGCAGCTGTCTAAACCGTTGTACATGCCCTTAATCACCCCTCGTCCACAACGGTTTTGTTGTGCTTGCCAGATCACCGCCAGTGATGAGATTTTCGAGCTAACACGAATGAGGTGCTCTGTAGTAGTGATTGCAACCGTAGAATGAAAAGCCTAACCAGTCATCGAACCGGTGAGGATGGTAGTCCACTGGTTTAATGGTCGGACGGCTCAAATTACTCGTATACTCCACTCATATAAGATAAATGTTCACAAGATGGCCAGTGGATGGCAAACTTGACCCGCGCCCTTTATGCACCTTTTCCCTGCAATTTTCAGTTGGTTTTATAGTTTGGGCCGTTTAATTGCGCCGGCTAGAGATATACTGTCAACCCAATAGCACTGTTTATGGTTGTTCTAGTCCAACTAGTGACCTAGTCCTTCAACTTTTATTTGGTTTTATAGTTTGGCCTCTGCTTGTATAATTGTGCCGGCTAGAGACATCCTTTCAATCCAATGGAGCCACCAAGGATGAATTCTGTAGAACCGTGAAGTTTGCTTTGTAGATTTCACATGTTCACATTAGATTTCTTTCATATTGTGCCCTTTTCCTTTAATTGCCCCTCATGGTGTGACGCAGGAACCCAATCGGACTAAGATCCTCAATAAAGTCAATGCACAACTCAATGACCTCATCTGTTCTGTAGCCCTTTGCGATGCATCCTTCTAGGAGAGAACGGTTGCGAACATACTTCTTCAAGGCCGCCATGAACCTCTCATAAGGGAACATATTGTGTAGAAAAAACAGACCCAGAATAGTTATCTCTTTGGCAATATAAACTAGAAGATGTGTCATAATGTTAAAGAAGGAAGGTGGAAAGACCATTTCAAAGCTAACAAGACATTGGACAACGTCTTTCTGTAGCTTTATTAGCTTCTTCGAATTAATTGCCTTATGCGAGATTCCACTCATGAATGTACAAGGCTTTACAATTGTCAATCTTACATTTTCTGGTAGAATACATCTTACTGTAACTGGAAGCAACTGTATCATCAGGACGTGGCAATCATGTGACTTTAGGTTTGTGAATTTCTTCTCTTTCATATTTATTATACCCTTTATATTCGAGGAGTACCCGGACGGGACCTTGATACTGTTTAAGCAATCAAACATGATTTGCTTCTCCTCTTTGTTGAGAGTGTAGCTGCCAGGACATAAATAGTGTTGTCATTTGTCTCTCTTTTCTTGATGTATGTCTTTTTATTCTGCCAATTGTTCTAGGTCACGCCTTGCTTCCATCGTATCTTTTGGCACTCCATAAACACCCAAGAAGCCGAGGAGGTTCACGCAAAGATTCTTCGACAGATACATCACATCAATTGCATTCCGAACCTCTAAGACTTGCTAATAAGTTAGGTCCCACAATATACACTTCTTATTCCACATTGGTGCATGTCCCATCATCATCCTTGGGAATAGGTTGGCTACCGCGATCCTTTCCAAATACTACCTGAACATCTTTTATCATTGAGAACACATGATTTCCATTATGGAACAAAGGCTTAGCACGAGTTTTGGGTAGCGCTTTGAAATTCTTCCCTTTCTCTCGTAGGGGCTGATCGCCAAGTAGAAATTGGCGATGGCCCATATACACGCAGTTCTGATAGTGTTTCAAATAAATGCTATCAGATTCATCTATACAGTGGGTGCAGGCCATGTATCTCTTGTTTGGCTGTTCCGACAGGTTACTAAGTGTAGACCAATCATTGATGGTTATGAAAAGCAAAGCTCAGAGGTCGAAAGACTCCTGTTTGTACTCATCCCACACACGCATGCCTTCTTCCTTACAGAACAGTAATAGTTCATCAACTAAGGGTCCTATGTATATGTCAATGTCACTATCAGGTTGTTTTGGCCCTTGGATAAACACCGGTATCATGATGAACTTCCGCTTCATGCACAACAAAGGAGGAAGGTTGAAAATACATAGGGTCATAGACCATATACGATGACCACTGCTAAACTCACCGAACGGATTCATTCAGTCCGTACTTAGACCAAACCTTATGTTCCTAGCGTCCTTGTCAAAATCAGGAAATCCTCGGTCAATGTTTCTTCACTGGGACCCATCTGCAGGGTGTCTCATCATCTCATCTTGCTTACATTCTAATTTGTGCCACCACATCAACTTAGCGTTCGCCTTGTTTCTAAACAAGCGCTTCAAACATGATATTACAGAGAAATACCACATCACCTTTGCAGGAACTCTTTTCTTGGTTGGCTGCCCATCAACATCACCAGGATCATCTCGCATAATATTATACCGCAATGCGCTGCAAACCGGGCATACATCCAAGTTCTCATTTTCAACGCCACAATATAGGATACAGTCGTTCGGACATGCGTTCATCTTTTATACCTTGAATCCAAGAGAGCAAACAACCTCTTTTGGTTCTTATGTTGTCAACGACAGTTCATTACCCATGGGAAGCATGTTCTTTATGATTTTCATTAACTCTCCGAATCCTTTATCGGTGACACCATTTTTTGCCTTCCATTGCAACATCTCCAACACACTGTCCAACTTTTTGTGCCCCTGTTTGCAACCTGGGTACAATAACTTTTTATGATTCTCCAACATCTTCTCAAACATATTTGACTCCTTTGTTGTTTCACTATATTTCTGTGCATCTAATAACACTTGACCTAGTTCATCAGGTGGGTGTTCTTCTCCAACATTCTCTTCAGACTTGTCCATTGGTTCATCTTCAAAGGCACTGGCTTCATATGAGCCAAATCTAGAATGTCATTTTCATCATCTTCTTCTTCATTGTCTCCCATCACAACTCTAACTTCACCATGCTTTACCCAAAGGGTATAGTTCGACATGAAACCATTTACATATATGTGGGCCATTAGAGTGTGTCTTCTCGAGTATTCCTTCTTATTTTCGCAAAAAAAAACATGGACAACACATGAAACCCTTTGGCGATTCGTTGGCCTCTGCCACATTGAGAAAATATTCTACGCTATTAATCCACGCCCTGGTGCTCCGGCTGCCGTACATCCATATTACCGGTTCATCTACAATTAAAGTTTTATTTTTCATAAGTAATGCACACATTCCTTAACATCTCGTGATGCTGCTGGGGAACCCATGGATTACCCATATACATGCCTATAACTTACCCATCCCCATATCAAGGATAATACCCAGTGGGTATGAGCTTCTTCGACAGCGGTGCTCGGTACGACGGCGACAAGAAGGTCATTCCTGGGGCACAAGACGGGGCTCCTCTGCTGCAGCTAGTATGTGTCGAGGAGGGCACTTGCACTGCTGTCGGAGCGGTGCTGGTGGTGGTCTGCCGAAGCGACGGTGGGCTAGAGAAAGCGGGCAAAGAGGACCGCCGGTGAGGACGGCGTGGTGGTGGCCAAGCTGCGGGCTCCACGAGGATGAGGGCTCCGGTGAAGATGTGAGCACCGCGGTGGACGGCTTGGTGACCCCCACGAAGAAGGTCGGTGCTAACACCAGTTACTGTGGCTCCCTTTCCCTTGCCGATGGAATCTCTTGAGAACGGGTAACAGATAATACGAGCAATGCCCTCTGCTGCCCTCCCCATACCCACATACATACGGGTAATCCATACCATCCAAAAATAATGTGAATACCAGCAGCATCGTGACTAACATCCAATACAAAATGTCGTAGAAATGTCTTTTAAATTTTAAATACCACTGTCGGATCTAAGACCTGACGATCCACTAGGGTATACCCAAGTGGTAGATTTGTAGGAGGGAATCACTGAGTTGAGTAGCTTGAAGCTGACACAGGGAACAAGATTTAGATAGGTTCGGGCTACCCCGGAGATATAATACCCTACAGCCTGTTACCTGAGTGGTTGTATTGCTTGTGCTCGATAAAGCTTCAGGAAGCTAGGACGAGTTTGTGGTTACAATGGATGGATTCGTAGTCCGTCTATCTAGGGACCCCTTCCATCCTTTATATATCCCAGTTACATGGAAGTCTCCTAGTCGGTAACAATATGAGAGTCCTAGTAGGAGTCTACTAGGACTCCATCTTCTTCCTTGTTTAGGTAAGCGGACCGGTGATGGGCCCAGGGGTACCCATATCCCACAAGCCCCCAGGCAATGTGCAGGCGCGTGGCGAACTGTTGATGAAGAAAAAAGGCCAATGTAGTCAGCTGAAGAAGCTTCACCATCCGGTCGCCATAAGGGTGGGCGGTGCTTAAAAAAGAAATACCATGACATCATGCCGAGTACCAAAGTGGTAAACATAACCATGCATCATGGTCATATCGAGGGCGGCCCAAGACGCACTCCATATGGAGTAGCCCACGAGCCTTGGGTTCATTAGAATAACCAGGCCAAGGGTCAAAAAATGTTTCCCCTAGCAGTAGGCTGCATGAGAACAAACAGAACAGGCCGAGTCGGGCGAAGTGCACGGAGCGGTCGCCGGGTGCCAGCCCCCAAGTCTAGGAGGCAGCGAGGTCGGGCGAGACACGCGGAGTGGTCGTCGGGCGCCAGCCCCCGAGCTTAGGAGCCGGCGAGGTCGGGCGAGGCACGCAGGGTGGTCGTCGGCGCCAGCCCCCGGGCGTAGGAGCTGGCGAGTCAAGCGAGCCATGCGGAGTGGTCGTCAGGCTCCATCCTCTGAATCTAGGAACCGGCGAGGTCGGGCCAGGCACACGAAGTGGTCGCCGGGTGCCAGCCCCCGAGCCTAGGAGCCGGCGAGGTCGGACGAAGCACGCTGAGTGATCGTCGGGCGCCAGCCCCCAAGCCTAGGAGTTGGGCGAGCCACGCGGAGTGGTCGCCGGGTGCGAGCCGAGCCAGACGAAGCACGCGGAGTGGTCGTCGGGTGTCAGCCCCCGAGCTTAGGAGCCGACGAAGTCTTGAACTCTACAAGGACATAACAAAAATTATGTAGCATGATGCAAAATAACTCAGAATTTTAATCGGCGTCAAAATAAGCTCTTGTGTGTCCCGCTCTTGTCGGGCCATATGATTTCTTCGGATAGTTAGCCTATTACATTTAAGCACCTAGTCTTGCTTATCACTGCTCACGGAGAGGACGGCTTACCACGACTACAATGCTCTCATGGAGGCTTAGTTGTAGGCGTCACGCAGGATCGAGGTTTCACAGATTAAGGCGTGTGACCTTAGTACTTTTAATAACTGTCGAGAGAAGATGACATGACATAAAGAGAACAGCACGACAGCTGAAACCGTGTGAAAAAGGTCCCTAGCATGCACAAAGCCGGTCGGCAATTTGTCCCATGGACATGTAGAAAATATTACGCACATGACGATCCGTAAAATCCGTAAAAATAAAAGAGAAATACTTAGCTTGATTAGTGGCAGAATTGAGATAGTCGCCGCGTGTAATGAGGCGGTTGTTGATGAAGCCGACTAGTCGGGATTGATCCTAGCTAGTTCTTGATTTGGAAGGACTCGTCCTTCACTGTACCACAGCCCTAAATTACCGTTAGACATGCATCGGTATAATTAGAGAATCACCGATAAACTGTTTGTCGATATAGATATGTGTTGAACCATCCGTTGATATTTCGTGATGTTCTGAGTGTATATCGGTCGGTATAAAAATTTTGGTTTTCCATTGAACTGTTCGACGGTATTTCTTGGTTACTCGGGCCAACGATTCGTCGTAATATATGGACCAGGCTCTACGCACTCAAGCGGCCCATCCTACGCGTCAGCGGCCCACCGGTCAGTCTATACACCCCAGAATTACAAACCCTAGTCACCTTCTCCAATTTCCTCGTCGCCGCCGCTTCCCTCAGGCCTCCTCCCAAAAACCACCGCCGCGCACGTTGCCTCTCCCAAATCCCCGCCGTGCGCGCTCGCCCTCTCCAGAATCGGCGCCCCGCGAGCTCTCTCCATCTCCCAATCGCCGCCGCGCACTCTCTCCCTTCCAATTTCAATCGCGTGCTCTCTCCCACGCCCCCAAAACTCAGGCCGCAGCCTCTCCCAAAACGACGCGCCGCCGCAATCTCCTCCAGCTCTCTACACCCAGGTTTAATTCCACGGCCTGAGCTTGGATTCTCCTCCGGCTGGTGAGTATCCCTACCTTGCTCCAGCTGCTAGCACTTGGGATTCGTCGTTCTCCACATCCAGAGCCGTAGATCTGTGTGTAGGTGATGTCATCGAGTTGGCTATGGCTGGGCGGCTGGGCCACTCAGGCCGACCAGATCGACCTTTTCGTCCTTGAAGCAGGCCGTTGCACTGAGGAGCTGCTGCACCAACGCTGTGCCGAAACAAACGTCGTGTTCTAGGTACCTAAGTGCGCTGGTTGTTGCCATGCATCTTGTTGTTTCTTTGACGTTTCTATGTAAGCACGTGCTCATATATCAGGTGGTGATTGAGCTTCAGCACTGTACTTGGAACATTTGGCCAGTCTAAACGTATATTTTGAGTTCGTTTTGGGCCTGAAATATTTCAGCTTAGTGAACTTGGCAGTAACAACGATAACTGGTGAGGAATTTCTGTTTAACAATATGATTTTCTAGCAATCAAGAACGTTTCTCACGGAATTCTTAGGACTAGAGTTGGTTTTGGTGCTAGCAGTAGTTTGATGGCTAGCAAATTAGCAGCATTTCTGTGAACTTTATGGATATTCTGAAGTATCAATAGGCAATAGGAAACAGCAAACTTGCAGCATTTCTGACACGCCAATCTATCCTTACTCATTGATGTGCGTACTTGCTAGGCAAATCTATGATCTGCTACATGGTCTAATTATATTCTCACCTTGCAGTACTTAAACAAGACTTTACATTTGCAAAGTTCAGAGAAACATCAATTATCTTAACGTCTGACAGAAGAATAACTGAATACTGCGGGTAATATATGAGGTCCTTGTTTTCATATCACCATCTGAGAGGGAGACTAGGATGTAGTGCTAAACAAAATTGATTGGCATTTTTTCCATTCTTTATTTATCTCTTCAAGTCCTGCCTGAGTTGTTAAAATGCATCTCATTCCACATGATTTCATTTGCAAAAATTAGTTAAACTGAGTGGATCTTCTCCATTTGTTGCTTGCATGCCCCCCTAACTACCTGATGTAATATCAAGGTAGCACAGACCACTTTTTCTATTCAATTCAGTAAAAGGTGAGTTACCCTGCTAGCTTCATTGCATGGTAACTTTCGGAACAAAAGTAAAAATGAAGTGTCGTCATTCATGTATTAACAATTGGGTGTTTATTTCAGACCCCATAAAAAAAATTCAGACCCCATAATGATTTAGCTACATAATCTGTGAGCATCCAACTAGAAGATTGAGAATCTGCTATTGTTGGGATTATTATGTCCAACTTTGTCTTGCTAGAATTAGTGAGTTGATTATGAGATAGTAGTTAATGTTTAGGGTGCCCTTATAGAATTAATCATTAATCTTATATTCAATTTGAACATAGCTGATATTTGTAGTACATGCAAATCTGAATGCATTTGTATATATTTTTACCTCATGAGTTTTATCGCTACAGCTGCTCAACCTGCAGGTGTACAAGCACTTGTACCTTGGCACAAAACACATGTGCACACCTTGGAGGCATTTGAAGAATATTGGCAGCAACCTGCCTTGTTTATTGGTATAGTTCTCTTTCCCTAGCTGTTCATGTTAAATTACAGTCAATTTGTGGATGTGTATACATGGCAATTGTAGAATGCAGCTATTTTATTGCTTATGCTATGTTTCTTATTTGTTTGTTCAGTTTTCAAATTAAAGTGATTGATTGCCCATACAATTGCTGATGGCATGTGGGTTGATGATGCCCAAAACTAATTTTACTTTGAAAAATTACAGCTGATTGATACCCAAAGCTGAATTTTAAATTTGGTAGTTGCTTCAGATTAGGGACACTGCATCCCTTGCTGTTACAAGCTTTCAGACTTGATTTAGCCTGCAACCCGTTTTTTTAACAATAGAAACCTTTCACTTTGTTCAGGTGGTCCTAGAGGTAGCTGGATGCTCAATCATGTCAGCAGCTAGCCAAAACTAACGTGTGTTGTGACCCATGAGAAGCCAAACTATGTCTGTGTAGAGACTTATTTTGTCTAGCTTCGCTGCGTCCCATTGTTTTTTGTAAAAATGTCTGCCTTAATTGTAAGCTGTGATAAGGCAAATATATTATCTAGCTATCTTGAGCTTAGCTCTGTGACAGATCAAATGATTTTTTCTATCTTCAATGAAAACTCGGACCTATGTAACTGTTCAGCCGTATTTTTTATATGTAATGCTGCAAAGATTGATATTGTATGATTAATGAGAGATTAATTATATAATTTTATAGGTTTATATCAATGCTTAGCGTTGGATTGTTAGTCGGAACAGATACCTTTTTATCCTCAAACAGATGGTCGGTATAACTTCTAACAGACGATCAGTCGGTGTACCTTGTCAGTCGGTATATTCTACAGAGCGTCTAACAATCAGTCGGTAAAAGTACGTTCTTTATACCGACGCCACTTGCTGCGACCGAAATATGGAGTCCGGTATAATGTTATACTGACTGATGGTATGTCGGTGTAGCGGCTTATACCGACACCTATGTAGTCGGTGTTCTAGGGCTGTGGTATAGCGACTGGTTCGTCGATACGAGTAGTTAAAGTCGCCGTCGATGAGTCGACGTGTAGTAGTGTCCACGTACATCTTATATGTACGTCAAGTGAAGATATTGAATCCCTTCAGGAGCTTTGCATGCAGCAACTTGATATCCGTTCGTGTAGCTCTTGTGTATGCGTAGCAAAATTTAATTGCATGCAAGTCTTCGCCGAGTTGATCTCCAGATGCATGCAACAATTAAAAAAGTTCTCTTGGTCTTTTGTGCCCGAGTTTTTTTATCCTGCGCATAGGCCTGTGCCGGACTCGGACGCCAACAAGCAGGCGATAATCATTGCTGAACCTCAGCCGCCAAAACCAAAATCGCAGGGATCCTCGAATTCAGTCCGCACAGTCTTTCCATAGGTAGGCGATTTCCAAATCGATAGGATTAGTGCAACTTGCCGCATGCGATGTCTACGAAACACGGAACCTGTTCCACCTTGGACTCTTCAAAACATTGCAGAGGGACACGGCGAGTCCGCGATTAGTTGACGTAAATCCACGAGGATGCCACGCCATGAATATATTGATTTTGCTACGTCCATGAAGCTTGAAATTCACCGTAGTTTAGAGATTGGGTGGGTTTGGATGAGTTCTCATATTGGATCTAGCCCGACGACGATCTCATCGGACGGTGGGACTCAACGTCAGGGAAGCAGATCTGGGATCCGTTTCTGGAGGCTGAGTTGCTCGACCTGCTGCATGAGCGGGCTGGTGACGTCGGGGGAAACCCCGAGTTTGTTGGTGTGGATTCCGTCGGCGCCGAGTCGACGCTGGCGGAGCTGGAGCTGCTGGAGTCGGCAAAGAAGCTGATGCTCGGCAGGTGCTTGGGGCTCGCCTCCACGCTCGTAGGGAAGATGCGACGAGATTGATCTGGCATCAAGCTAACTAAAAGAAAACTCGACAATCACCCCTACCTGGCACGCCAACTGTCGAATCTAAGACCCGGCAATCCACTAGGGAATATCTGAGTGGTAGATTTGTAGGAGGGGAATCGCCAAGTTGAGTAGCTTGAAGGTGACACAGGGAGCGAGATTTAGACATGTTCAGGCTACCCGGAGGTATAATACTCTACGTCCTGTATCAGTGGTTGTTTGTATTGCTTGTGCTCGACAAAGCTTTAGGAAGCTAGGGCGAGCTTTGTGGTTACAATGGATAGATTCCTGGTCCGTCTATCTAGGAACCCCTTCCATCCTTTATATATCCCGGGAGGTAGGGTTATATGGAAGTCTCATAGTCGGTTATAATATGGGAGTCATAGTAGGAGTCTACTAGGACTCAATCTTCTTCCTTGTTTAGGTAAGCGGATCGGCTGCCACCCCTCTCGGTGATGGATCCAGGGGTACCCATATCCCACAACCATGAAACAATATTAGTACCAGGTGATACCCCGCGTGATGCCCCAAAGATTGCTTAAACAATATTTTAAGGTAAAATTGAAAATAGAAATACTAAGGTGATTGCATAGCAATATTCTTTTGTAAACGATATTATATATGATTTAAGGTAAAATTTAAAAGTAGAAACACTAATGTAATTACATGGCAACATTTTTTTAAATGATATTATACATAAAAACATGTTCATTTTATTGAGAGAGAATGACTCTTAAATGATTGATATCTATGTATTTCAAATGTAGGAATTTTATAGCATTGTACTCGCAAAGACCACGCGGATGCTATTGGTCATAGAAGATCGGTGGAAGACATAAATACATGGTCATAGTAGATGGTGACGTGACATTTGATGTAATGGGTTCCTATATGACGTGGATAGCTTGTATGTTGAGAGAAATAGATAGTGGGGTGCATCTATATAGGTTATATAGATTACAATGTACTAATTTTATTTGTACATCATATTCTCTACTCTATATTATTTTTCAAATTTAATGGATCACGATGCTCCGATCCATCAAGTTACAAAACCATCTGTACATATTTAACATAATTAAGAATTATAAATATTGGCAATTGAAATTTAAAATATTTGCTATTTCTCTTATCATGCTAATTTACTAGCAACGTCATCTAATATCTTCTTAAAGAAAAATTGCATAATGATATATACACATGTCACTTGAAATTAATTGAAAAAATCATTCTAATTTGCCACATGCAAACTATATAATAAACGTTCTCCCAAATTGAAGTCATCAATTCTACATATCTCTAACTAATGTATAAATCAAAAAATCGTGCTCATTATCTCTTATTCTAAAAATTACAAATTTCTCTAACTATAAAACATGAAACAGAGCACAACGACAATGAAAGAGGAGAGGATGAAGTTGCTAACCTTTGGCGCACTTAGATGAGTGAAATCCCCATAATTCTTGAGGAAAATGGGTAGAACCGCCGCTCTAATATGCCATGGAGGAAGAAGAGAGCTCAGGCAATATCTGGTTGGCTTGAGCTCAGGAAATAAGAAGGGACCAGATATATAGGAGAGCATTCATTACCGGCTGAGGGCTCCAGCCGACACTATAGTTGTCCATTTAGTACCGACTGGAGTCCTCAACCGGTACTAAGCGGCCTAGACTCCATTTAGTACCGGCCGGGGGTTCCAGCCAGTACTAAATGGCCAACTAGCCGTTGCCCCCTCCACCCCACAGGGTATAGGATTCATTTAGTACCGACCGGTGGTTCCAGTCAATACTAACGTGCCCCCACATGCACTGTACTCCAGAACCGGTACTAATTGCATGCATTAGTACCGGTTCCAATTTGGCCGGTATTAAATTACATGGATGAATGTGATGTTTTGTAGTAGTGTGAAATGGGCCCTTTTTATCCATATACTGCAATGTAGTTGATATATGATTGCATGATTGAGTTATCAACATTGTTTACCTGTATTTTCAATACTGACTTGCTGTCACTTAGTCAAATCTCATGTGACTTATCAGTATGCATACTCTGAATGGAATACGCAAACTATGCCGTGAAGATTTAGTGAACAAGAAAGGAAAAAAAAACTTTAAATCCGTTTGCTCATATGCTATCAGCACACATGTTTGATGGTTCAATGCGTAAACTAAGACATTGAGTTCAGGTCTTAGTTCCGTACTGCAACTGATTGTTCTAGTCTAAAGTACTAATACATTTTATTTTTGCTTGTTTCAGTTTGCCTTTTATTACAGCTACTGCGGATGAGTCCAAGCTTTTGAGACATCTTAGCAGTGCTAAATTTGAGAAGCTATGCTCGTATCTCTTTGACAGGTATGCAACTGTTAGTAACATCCCGGATTTTTCTGGACCGTTTTATGTGTTGAAAAATGTGGATTTCAAAAAAATTTCGTGCAATGCTTGTCTACTAGCTAGAAAACTTAAGAATTTCTTCCATTGCTCTCCCAAAATCCCTAGTAACAAATTAAATAGAGTTTTAATTTGAATTAAGGATAAATAATGTTAGTGTGATTTGGAGTTTCTTTTGGTCTTATTTGGTTCTTAATTGAATTCAAATATAAACTAAGGCTAACATTAAACTAAACCCATCTAACGCACTAAGTCAGCCCAGCCTGCTAACTAAACTAACCCGGCCCGCTAACTAACTAATCAATCGGCCTACTAACTACCCTGCTAACCCGACCTGCTAACCCACAGCCCAACCCGCAAACCAAACCCCACAGCCCAAAACCCACAAGGCCCAGCCGGCCCAGGCCGCTCGCCCGCCAAGCTAACCGGCCCAGCCAGCCCGGAGGCCACCACTGATGCCCTACCCTTAACTTTGTCGCCGACAGGTGGACCCCACCTGTCAACTTTCCCCTTCATCCCCCCCTCTCTCTCTCCCTCCCTCTCTCTCTTAGCCGCGAGCCTTCCCCACGTCGCACCAAAGGTCGCCACCTCGCCCCGCGCCCTCGGATGGCCGCCACGCGTAAAGCGTGCATGAACGTTGAGGATCGACGACGCGCACCCCACGGCCCCAAACCCTAGGGCACGATCGTCCCATTTAATCCCCGCGCGGTCGCCGCTCCAACCCTAGCCTCCCCCTGGGGTTTTCCCCATCCCCATCCAGAGCGCCACCGCACCAGGGGATAGCGAGAGGAGAACGAGGAGGAGGCAAGGAAGAAGAGGAGGAAGCCCGGGCCGAGCCGGAGCGCCGTCGCTCAAGAGCCGCCGTCGCCATCCATGGAGTTGCGGCGGAGGAGAAGAAGAGGTGGAAGCCCAAGCCGAGCCGGAGCACCGCCGCTCAAGAGCCACCGCCACCATCCACAGAGTCGCGATGGAGGAGAAGAGGAGCCGGAGCCGAGCCCAACCGCCGACGTCGCCCCCTCCCCCCAGTGCTGCTCGCGGAGGAGGAGGAGTCGCCGCCGCGCGGAGGAGAAAGCCGTCGCCGCCCCGACCTCAAGCTGTTCTATGAGGCCGAGTAGATCCACGAGCCCGACGTCACCCTTTCCACCGCGAGCACGTCGCCAAGCCATTTCGTCCACCACCGCTGTCGCCGGTGAGTCCCCAATGCCGAAGCCCTTCCCCTTTCCTTTTCCCTTGTGTCACCGCGACCTTTTTACCTGCCTGTGAGCCCGACCGTTGAGCCGACGAGCCGCCATCGCCGTAGCCTTCTGTGTGATCGTGCCTTCGAGCCACTGTGCAGGTACCTCAGCTAGCCTTCCTCGCAGCCCATCGTCGCCATTTTCCCCACCACCCATAGCAGCCATGGCGGCCGCGCGCCAGGACCACCCGGACCATACGTGCTCGCCATGGACACGTCGCTGGTGATCCCAGAGCTCTCCCCGCGCGCGTGAGCCGAGCACCGCCACGCCTTTGCCTTGCCGCTTCCGGCTCGCTGAGCTCTGCCCTCGCCGTGCGGTCACGTGCACCTTGTTCCAAGCCGCGATGTCACGCATTGCCGTGACTCACGCACTGCCGACCCTCACCATCACCGCTGTCCTGACCACCGCCATCCGCGTTACGCTGCCATCGTGGCAACTCCGCACCGCAAGCGTCGCGAGAGCTAGCCGAACCATCGTGTTTTGTGACGCCATGCGTGTTCACGAGCCCAAGCCGCAGCCTTGCCCCGCGTGCGTGGGAGCCCGAGCAGTGGCTAAGGCCAAAGCTTGGCCGCGAGCTCTCGCCAGAGCCAGCCCCGCTGCGTCGACCCTCACTTCGCCATCGCAGCCACTCTACCCTCACCGTCGCCCCTTACGCCTTCGCCCTACCAGCCTTCCCAGTGCCACCGCGGCCGAGGAACGCATCAAACCCGCGAGTGCTGCCGAGCCCATGCGTCATCGTGGTTCGCAGTCACCGTCGGTCGCATGCGTGACGCCGCGTGCGCAAAACCAGCCCAACCACGGCCACACTAGAGGCCACATCAAGTCTAGCGAGACCGGCGACAGAAGATCCCAATCTGACCACACCGGAACCCATGAACCTAGCTAACGTGAGCCACAGACTCGGCTCACGGTGAACCGTGTCCACGCCGCCAGCACCCTGCTCCGCTGACGCCAGCGCGGGGGCATTCGGAGCCGCGAGTGGGTCGGAAGACCAGTAGCCGCCCAACCCATCCATGCCCGTCGGCTTGCCAAGCCAACCTGACCTGACCTGTTAAGTTTAACAGGACCGCTCATCAACTCCAGCCCAAGCTGGCCCGCGAAACTTTTTCCCTTTCCCCTTTTTATTTTGTAAATCGCTGACATGTAGGCTCCCACCTTCAGTGACTAAGCAGTGACCGATAGGTGGGCCTAGTTGACCCGTTGACCAGGTCAACATTGGCGTCATCATTTCTGGTGATGACGTCAGGATAGCCGGTCCCACTGATGACGTCAGCATCTCAGCAGGCTGACTGTGTATTTCTTTTTCTTTTCTAGAATTAATTAAATAATTTTAGAAATGATTTAAACTTCAAAAACTAATAATAAATTAACCATAGCTCAGAAAAATATGAAACAATTTCATTATTTTTCTAAAATCATGCTCTACGCGTTAGAGTACGCCTTGGTGTTGTTTGGGTCTTCCTTGGTTCTATTTTTAGTGTTTATTTGCAAGTAGGTCCTCGGTATTTATTTTATTTACGTCTCTAGGTCCTGTTGAGGACCAAGGTGAACCTGAAGACCCAAGCTGCTACGAGAGGAAAGAAGAGGACCCTGCTCCAGGTTCACGCCCATCCATTCTTTGAACTCCTATTAGACGTGCTATTAGAAATGGTATGCTTTACTTTTATTCGCATGATGCCTGAGATGATGAAACCATGCATAGCCTGTTTTATTGCCTTTACCTTGATGTCCTACTACTAATATTAATATTGAATGTTATTGCTTCGCTTGCATGCATGTGAGGAAAAATGGGTATTTTTGAACAGTCTTGGCACGCGTGTGGAAAACTAGAGGACTTGGAGGATTTGAAAACCCCTTTTTGTGAAAGCGAGCATACCTTAACTCAATCCTCGGATTGTGGGTTTGGGAAGTACACTTGGCTACTTCCTACAGAGTGCCGTTGCGGGCACAATTTGGTTTTGTTGTGACGATAAGGAGTTGGCGGCTATGCCTGTAATGGGTGCGACTGGCGATCCACTGCGGGGGATACACATTTCAAGAGAAGAGCTCGCTTCGGTAGTTTGAGGACCGGGTCAGACAAACCGCATCATGAGACTATATAAACGTGCACACTGTGTGTCCATTATGAGGGTGAGCCCGTTCCAAGCCTAGCAAGTGCAGTACCAAGCCTGCAGGAGGATAGTGTATCAGTGTAAGGGGGACTGGTGTTGACCTTTGCTCCTTGATTTTCTTTAGCCCCCGACTGGCCCTAGGGGAGTGCTTCATAGTTCTGGGGCGACATACTGTGGGAGGACGTGCTTAAGCCCGGAAAAGTAGGATGGTACCATAACTACTAGACCTCTGTTTGGTGTTGTGTTGTCCCTCTGGCTGGTCCCCGGTTGGATACACTTCTGTCACACCCGAATTTACACAGAAACCCGAATGCTGTCATATGTGTGCCTAGAGGTCTACAGAACACATACAACTTACAAATATGGAAATCAGAGTACATATGCTCGAATTAATAAAGTTTTACATCAGAGTTTACCTAAATAAAACACAGCGGATGTCTAAGTATTAACTCTCTCGACAGGTAGAGCCTTAAGTCCACAGGGACACCGACTGGTTGACCACAGCTTAGAAGTATTGAAGATCCTCAAGAAACTCAGTAGCAGCAGACTCATTTACTCCATCTGTTACCCATCTAGGATTTTGTTGAATAATGACAAGTGTAAGTAAAACATTTACTTAGCAAGTATAGCACGGGTGTATGAAGGCTCAAAGTAAGGCAAGACACGGCTGGACTGCATTAGCATTTTTAGTTGGTTCATTTTAACATTATCCAAGTTACTACAGGTGAATGAAGCCCGGTTGCAACCCAATTAATAAAGTATAAATGACATTAAGCATAACTAAACATCATCATCTAATAAAAAAGGATCCAGGCCGCTCGTGACCCTAAGCAAGGCTATCATGATAGATTTACACTCTGCAGAGGTTTCTCCCTTTACCCACCAGTCGCGTAAAAGCTCAAAAGAACTTTAAACCCAACCACGAGGAGGTGGATCAGACCTTAGAAATCACACTTCCGAGGTGTGACCGCATAGGGACGCTACGAGGCTTTTCACAAGACACCCTAACAAGACAGTGTCCGATTATGGTACAACACAAGCAGCATGGCCCAAGCACTGAGATTGACGTACACTTACGGAGTCACACCATAGGGGGGGTCAATGGCGTCCAGAGCGCGGGCATCACACCCAACAATGCGCAACGTGTGGAGTTCCCCATCGTAGGGACTCCCAGCACGGGACTGTGTCTCACGGGGACATAGCCGACGGATCTCCCGTCCTCGGTGGATCAAGACATACTCTCACCCATGTTTCCCATAATGCCGTCGGCCACATCGGTAACCACTGACAAGCTAGAGACGTACATGCTACTTGACCAAAACCATATCCATAATAGTTCTAGCGGTGGCGACAGGCTCCTGGGTTGCCGCTTTAAGAACCGAACCTTACGGAGAGACACTAGAACAAAGCACGTAGCACATGCTCTAGCTCCCTAAACCAAGTTGCTAAAAAGCAAGTTTTACCATCATGTTGAAGTGAACCATTAAGTCAAAATTATCAATTAAACCATGGTGACGGTAGCTGCGCATAACAAAGATTCTATCCATATGCATAAACCCAAGGTAAACGAGGACAGGATAATCAAGACTAGGTACAACCTAAAATGTACATAAATTTAAACACATGCATGTATGAAATAATTTATTACAAGATGGATAGGTAGCAAGGATTGTCCGTGCTATAACTTGCCTTCCTCAAAGTGCTGCTGTTGCTATAACTTTCTCCTGAAAGTCCTCGTACTCGAACTCCAACGCAAACGGCTCACCGACTAGACACGAATCATCACACAAACATCCACACAAGCCAATACATGCAAACAAAAACTATTCTATTAGAACAGTACACCAAGCAGTAGAAACAGAACAAAAGAAGGTTTTAAAACTAATCTACGCTTCGCTACGAACATGTGAGCGCAAGAATCACACTAATCGAAGCTAAAACGAGAAAGTTACGACGTTTCTAAGGCTCGAGGACTTGCTGGCAAGGTTTAAAAACTTCCAGGGACCTATTCGTGAAAAACCGAGGACCTATATGCAATTTCATAAAGAACACGATGGCTAACGCACAAAAGGCAGGGTCTTTTCTACGGAAGAGTATAGACTAAACGAATATGATAGAAAATTACAAGATTTGCTGAGGGTCTTACTGAAAATCTTGAGGCAAAAAACGACGGAAGGCTCGGCGCGATGGCGAGATGAAGAATGGGCAGTAGTGGAAGATATGGTGGAAGAAGACTACCTTAGGGAATCCTAAACAAAGGGCCTCCATATAAAGGAGTCGATGGTGTGCCTTTTCCAGAGGAGAGGTGGTTCGTATATATAGAAAGGAAACCTCTCACTTCTAGATTCATTATCAATATGAGACTAAAGGTGGTTTGCTCCATTCCAATGCGAATGAGCTTTGAAATTTGGCCCAATAAAGTGATGGATGGATTTGGCCTAAAATTGGGTCAACTTTCAGCCTAGGCTGGTCTAATAAGATTTATGGTGATTTTAATTTTCGGAATAATTATTTTCTTGGTTATAAAATAATTCTTGATAAGTCAAGATTGATATTAAATCCATGAAAAAAATTCTAAAAATCTTAGGAAAAATTCTAGAGATAGAGTTGGACATGAGGAACCCAAATAAAATATTTAGAGCTCATGAAAAAGATTTTAGCACCTTCCATAAATTGGAATTATCTATAGAAAAATAGGAATAAATCCCAGAAAGTTCTGGAAAATTCCCATTGAGCTTCTAAACACATTTTTGAAAACTTTACACACATAAAACCACTAAATGCAACCGACATGAATGCAAAGCACTCAATATTATAACCTATGTTGTTTTAATTTAATTTAGAAAACAAAATTTTCCTATACTAAATTCCCTGATAATTATATAAACCTTGGAAAAATTTTAGAAATTTCAGAAAATCCTTGTTTTAATTATGCTAACAAATCACATCACAAAATCCAAAAATTTTGGGGTGTGACAAACTACCCCCTTAAAAAGAATCTCGTCCCGAGATTCGCAAGGACTAGGGACAAGGAGGAGAATGGGACAACAAGATTCTAGAAGGGAGAAAACATGATATCAAAATGTGTCACTTGATGTAGCTGGTTCCATCTTCTTCGTATTCTTTGTTGATGCAGTTGCGAAGTCTCTACTTCAAATCTTCTTTAGCTTCATTTCCTCATTGCGGGGATTGGCTTCTAGTTTCCTTCTTGATGTTCTTCACTTGATTTACGTGAATAGATAGCAAGAAGAACCAGGATGTGCGGGGAAAACAGAGAGAGCCCAACTACGCAATCATTTCAAAGAAGCAAATCAATCAAAAGCATAAGAACAAGCATTACAAGAACAATCAACTAAAGTTAAACACACAAGCATAAAAGCGACTCTAAACGTTGTCAATAATGTCAAGGGAATCCTCCTATGCAAGGTTATCTCTTAAGTCTTCTTCACCCTAACATCTTCAAACTCGTCTAGTGTGGTGTCCAACTTCTCGGTTGTAGCGGCAGTGAGTGTGACGTCGTCTTGTACTCCGAAGGCTTGAACCTCTTATAGTAGACTAGTATCTTAATTCTTCAAGCGACTTGGGAATGCGATCGGGACGATAGAGACAATCTAAGTAATTTAGGATAAAAGAAGAGTAGAAAAGACACTTTGAGATCAAAAGCCAAGGAAAGAATCTAAAGTAACAATACTTGAAGAACAAGGAGTGAAATGGAAATAGTGTCAAGAAACGACTGAGTAAACAAGGTTACTCACAACGGTAATAGCAATTTCAAGGAGGGGGATGAATGACCAAGGTAAAGCAATAAGCAAGAAGGGAGTTAAATAGACAAGAATTGAAGATCAACAGTTTATCAAACCAAGGTGGAGGTAAATAATCAGAATTCAATGGTGAGAAGTAAATTATCAAGGAGAGGGTAAACATATTCGAGGATATAATAAGCAAAAGATAAATCATCAAGGTGGGAAAATGCTCAAGGATAGCACTTTTTAGCAACAAAATCTCAAGGATAGAGGAAACAAGGATTATAGGACAAAATCTAGGCCGCGGCCCTACAGTCAGCACGGCTCTGATACCAATATGTCACACCCGGATTTACACAGAAACCCGAATGTTGTCATATGTGTGCCCAGGATGTCCACAGAACACATACAACTTACAAATATGGAAATCAAAGTACATATGCTCGAATAAATATAAGTTATCAGAGTTTACCTAAATAAAACACAACGAAAGTCTAAGTTTTAACTCTCTCGACAGGTAGAGCCTCAAGTCCACAGGGACACCGACTGGTTGACCACAGCTTAGAAGTATTGAAGATCCTCAAGAAACTCAGTAGCAGCAGACTCATTTACTCCATCTGTTACCCATCTAGGATTTTGTTGAATAATGACAAGTGTAAGTAAAACATTTACTTAGCAAGTATAGCACGGTTGTATGAAGGCTCAAAGTAAGGCTAGACACGGTTGGACTGCATTAGCATTTTTAGTTGGTTCATTTTACACTCTGCAGAGGTTTCTCCCTTTACCCACCAGTCGCGTAAAAGCTTAAAAGAACTTTAAACCCAACCACGAGGAGGTGGATCAGACCTCACAAATCACACTTCCGAGGTGTGACCGCATAGGGACGCTACGAGGCTTTTCACAAGACACCCTAGCAAGACAGTGTCCGATTATGGTACAGCACAAGCAGCATGGCCCAGGCACCGAGATTGACGTACGCCTATGGAGTCACACCATAGGGGGGGTCAATGGCATCCAGAGCGCGGGCATCGCACCCAACAATGCGCAACGTGTGGAGTTCCCCATCGTAGGGACTCCCAGCACGGGACTGTGTCTCACGGGGACATAGCCGACGGATCTCCCGTCCTCGGTGGATCAAGACATACTATCACCCATGTTTCCCATAACGCCGTCGGCCACATCGGTAACCACTGGCAAGCTAGAGACGTACATGCTACTTGACCAAGACCAGAGCCATAATAGTTCTAGCGGTGGCGACAGGCTCCTGGGTTGCCGCTTTAAGAACCGAACCTTACGGAGAGACACTAGAACAAAGTACGTAGCACATGCTCTAGCTCCCTAAACCAAGTTGCTAAAATCAAGTTTTACCATCATGTTGAAATGAACCATTAAGTCAAAATTATCAATTAAACCATGGTGACGGTAGCTGCGCATAGCAAAGATTCTACCCATATGCATAAACCCAAGGTAAACAAGGACAAGATAATCAAGACTAGGTACAACCTTAAAGGTACATCAATTTAGACACATGCATGTATGAAATAATTTATCACAAAAGATGGATAGGTGCAAGGATTGTCCGTGCTATAACTTGCCTTCCTTAAAGTGCTGCTGTTGCTGGTCTTGCTCCTAAAAGTCCTCCTCGTACTCGAACTCCAACGCAAACGGCTCACCGACTGGACACGAATCATCACACAAACATCCACGCAAGCCAATACATGCAAACAAAAATTATTCTATTAGAACAGTACACCAAACAGTAGAAAAAGAACAAAAGATGGTTTTAAAACTAATCTACGCTTCGCTACGAACACGTGAGCAAAAGAATCACACTAATAAGAGCTAAAACGAGAAAGTTATGGCGTTTCTAAGGTTCGGGGACTTGCTGGCAAGGTTTAAAAACTTTCAGGGACCTATTCGTGAAAGACCGAGGACCTATACGCAATTTCATATAACAACCCGAGGGCTAACGCGCAAAAAGGCAGGGGCTTTTCTACGAAAGAGTATAGACTAAACGAATCTGGTAGAAAATTACAAGATTTGCTAAGGGTCTTACTGAAAATCTTGAGGCAAAAAACGACGGAAGGCTCGGTGCGACGGCGAGATGAAGAATGGGCAGTAGTGGAAGATATGGTGGAAGAAGACTACATTAGGGAATCCCAAACAAAGGGGCCTCCCTGTAAAGGAGTCGATGGTGTGCCTTTTCCATAGGAGAGGTGGTTCGTATATATATGGAGAAAACCTCTCACTTCCAGGTTCATTAGCAATACGGGACTAAAGGTGGTTTGCCCCGTTACAATGCGAATGGGCTTTGACATTTGGCCCAATAAAATGATGGATGGATTCAGCCTAAAATTGGGTCAACTTTGGGCCAAGTCTGGTCTACTAAGATTTATGGTGATTTTAATTTTCGGAATAATTATTTTCTTGGTTATAAAATAATTCCTGATAAGTCCAGAATTGATATTAAAACCATGAAAAATATTGTAAAAATTCTAAAAATCCTAGAAAAAATTTCAGAGATAGAGTTGGACATAAAGAAGCCAAATAAAATATTTAGAGCTCATGAAAAAGATTTTAGCACCTTCCATAAATTGGAATTAGCTATAGAAAAATAGGAATAAATCCCAGAAATTTCTGAAAAATTCCCATTGGGCTTCTAAACGCATTTTTGAAAACTTTACACATATAAAACCACTAAATGCAACCAACATGAATGCATAACACTCAATATTATAACCTATGTTGTTTTAATTTAATTTAGAAAACAAAATTTTCCTATACTAAATTCCCTTATAATTATATAAACCTTGGAAAAATTGTAGAAATTTTAGAAAATCCTTGTTTTAATTATGCTAAAAAATCACATCCCAAAATCCAAAAATTTTGGGGTGTGACAACTTCGCATGGGTACTGGTGTACACACTCTGCAGAGTTAAAACTATACGTATAGCCGTGTCCTCGATCATGGACAACCCCTATGAAATGTTCGTCTTATTAGTGTTTCGGTGACTATACTTCTATCTCCCCCTTTTAAACTGTTTTAAGTGCGGTGAGGTACAGCTTTGGTCGATTAGACTTGGAAGTTAGGGAGCCTTCCTCATCGCAGAATTGAGAGTGTAGAGATGGAGTTGGTGTGGGGACGGGGACCTGTGACGACAGGATAGCCCGTTGTTTTTTTAAAGGTGTTGAGTTGAGGATATTAGTTTATTGTTGCTGATTTGCATAGGAAAACACACCCGAATCCTTGCAATACTTTCTATACTAGATTAGGCCACTTTTTAGCTCGCGCATATATGGTTGCTGACGTGGACCTGTCCATTTCCTTGGGGACAGTTTCTGTAGTTTTCAGGTGACAATTACAACTTTGATCGATACTGCTTTGGAGGGTGTCGAAGATTTATCTCGAGTACGTCTGTCTAGGGGTATCCCAGACAGTAGATTTGTGGGTTTCGCCGAGTTCTAGGAACGATGGTGCACACAACACAAAGATTTAGACAGGTTCGGGCCGCAAATTACGTAATACCCTATGTCCTGAATGTTTGATTGTATTGCACGTGAGGTTGAGTTGTGTTGTCCTACCGAGCTAGGGACCCTTGCCCTCCTTTATATATCCCAAGGGGCCAAGCTACATGGCAAGTCTCCTAGTCGGTTACAGTATGGAGTCCTAGTAGGAGTACACGAGTAGTTGTACTAGGACTCGGTCTTCTTTGTTGAGGGTACCCGGGGATTCATATCCCACAGAGCGTTACGTGCTTCCCTTAAGGATGCATGTGGAGAAGACCGAAGATGAAGACTTGAAGGCCTAGGTACCGCTGCGTAGATGTTTTATCTTGTCGATGTAGCCCAAGTGGCATTTATTAATCTCGTACTCCGATGTTAATAGTGATTGAAGTCTTTGATTTTGATGTTTGGAAATGATATTATTCTGAAATGTGTTTTGTACGTGATAGCCTATGTATCCTAGGACTATCACAATGGTACAGGGAGTCAGATTCTCTTTTATGAAAATCCGATTCGTTTCACTGCTGCTCTTGCAATGGCTTGAATCAGAACTCAGATGTGCATAGTTCCACTGTATTTTGCTGGTGTAAACTCAAGCTTTTGCATGCTTCCGATGCTACTAGCATTTGCTGGGTATGACTCAGAACATTAACGGTCCATTTGGTTGGGCTTTTCAACCTACTTTTACTTTTGCAAAAGCCAAAAGCCAACCAAATTAAAGTGTTGGGGCGATCATTAGGGTTACCCAAACCTATGGGATAATCACCCTTGTTAAACATTAAACTCATACACATACCAGAAAAAACGAAAAGAAGATTAAGGCCCATGGCCCAGCAACGGACCAAGGCCCAGTCAAGACACCCCGCGGGGCACCTCGACGCGCACCTCAATCTCCGCTTCGCTCGAGGGAACCGACCCCTCGAGCGAATCGGAAAACTCCGCCTCGGTCGAGGCCTGAGGATCGAGCCTCGAGAAACCCACGCCGCTCTGACAGCCACGACCCCCCGTCGCATCCGCCAACTCCCGTCACTATGCTGCCAACCGAGGCTCTGTGCGGACAGGCCGGCGCTGTGCGAACAGAGCACGTCACTCCGAGCTCCTGTGCTTCCAACTCCGACGACTCGAAGCCCTCGATCGGGCGGAAGAGACCCTCGAGCACGCAGCAGGAGAAGAAGAGAGGACGGTAGAGGCATGGCGGGCCATCCCGAGCACTATGCGACCATCCCTGGTACTGTGCGGACATGTTGCCACTGTACGAATAGGACCGGGTCACTCCGACTACCTGTGCTACCAACTCCCACAGTGAATTCCCACAGAATGGGCTGTGCACAGGCATGGGAGACCCTCGAACTGGCGTACGGGCAGGTCATTACCGCACGCAAGTCAGCTCGGATCCTCGAAACCGCTCCCTGGCGTCATCAACAGTACAAGAATCGATCTTAGGGACCGCAACACCGTGTAACAGTGGCCAAGGACAGATAGCCACGCCCGGCACCACTCCTACCGCTGTGCAACGACTGTGCTGCATAGCAATGCACGCCTGTAACCCCTCCTCCTTGGCCTATAAAAGGAGAGGGCGCACCCACGAACAAGAAAAACAATCGATCAATCGAAGAAAGACAGAACAAGAAACAACACTCGCAATCCACGATATTGGCACTTTGCCTCAATCATCTGGGACTTGGAGGTCTAGCCTCTTCTCCCAACCTGCTTGTATCCCCTACTACTCGCAGTCCGGTGCAGGATAATACATTGCACGCATCATCTCGCTGGAAGTACGGTCTCGCGACCGGAACCAAGATAAATCCGCGTCTTGCATTACCTTCTGGATCAACCATCAGGGGAGGGAACACAACGCATTTCTGGTTGGTGTTGGGACCACGATTTCTTAACACCTACATAAAGGGTCCATAAACCATAGATGCTTTTATCCAAAAGCAGCTTTTCCTCCAATACATATCTAAAAATATATTTTCCCTTGCTTTCACTGGCTTTTGGCGTTGAATATTAACCCGTGGCACTAGTGTTTACCTAATAATAAAGCAAGCATTATTTGGTACGTCTGCTGACGTCAGCACATCTAATGCTTACGTCACCACCCCTCGCCTCCACCAATCCAAGCTCGAGTCCAACTCTTGCTATTGCTATTGTCGCTGATCCAAGCTCGAGTCCGACTCCTCCAGGTGATTCCTATTGTCGCTAAGTAGGAATCGTGGAAATCGCAGGTGATTCCCTCCGCGCAGCCAAGTCACGGTGCCTATCTCACGCGACCTCTCCTCTATCCACTCCCGCCGCATCGGGAACTAGATCTTCTTCACCGAGCCATCGATCCCTTCCCTGGTAGGTGTTAGGTCCTGTTTGGTACAGCTCCATCTGATTTTGATTCTCTGTGGGAGCTGATTTTCTGAGAGAAGTGATTCTATGGCTGAAAGTGATTCTCTTTAATTCCCTAGCATAAACTATCAAAATTAGGATGGAGAATCACTTCACAGAATCAGAAGAAGCTACTTTTTTCCAGCTCCCAGCCCATTAGTTCATTTCAGAGAATCACTTCTTAGAATCAGCAGATAATCACTTCTCGCTGAAAAACTGTTTGACAGATCTCCTCCTGGATTCACCAGAGAATCAGCTTTAGGTGCTCTGCCAAACAGGGCCTTAATCTGTCCACAAATCCCCTCCTCTTGGCCCTTAATTTCAGTTCTAGTTTCCTCTGGGTGGTATCGATCTGCAATCCATCAGTTCCAAAGCTCGATCTGGTGGGTCTTTAGACTACTCGCACCGGTGAACAGCGCTGCAGTACGCGATAGCGTTTCCGAGCGCTGCAGCGGGGAACGGGAAGCGATACGGAAAAGTTTCGTTCGTCCCGGGGAACGCCAAATCAAGAAAAGGTAGCGGGGAACGCTATGCTCCACGTCAGCGTGGGGCCCGCGCCATCCCAACCACCCATGGCTGCCCCACTGCCGTCCCCGCGCTCGCCCGGAAGCACCTCTGCCACCGGCGCCCGCCCCGCCGCCGCGCTGGCTGGCCTGACTTGGCCGTTGAGGGGCAAGGTTGGTGGAGCCGAGGACGGCGATGGCGAGGAAGAAAAGGAGCAGAGCAGCAGCGGCGTCCATGGCGCCGGGAGGGGAGGTGGACCCCCTGCCCTCTTCGGCCCACCCGCCGTGGCCCACGCTCGCCCTGCCCCCGCGCTCGGCTGTCGAGTCCTTCGCAGTCAGCTCCTCCTCGACCGGCGCCGGCGCCGCCGAGATCAGCCCCGGCCCGCTCACCCTCGCCGCCGCGCTCTTCCCTGACGCGCCCTCTGCGGCCTCCCACGACTCCTTCACCCAGCTCCTCACCGCGGCCCAAGCCTCCGCCGCTGTCTCTCCCCCACCGCCGCAGCCGCCGATGCGGCCACCGAACCCGCGCCCTCCGCCCTCGTGCGCATCCGGAGGGGCCGCGCTTGGGCGCCGCGGGACGCCATGCCGTGAGCCGCCGCCGCCGCCCGGCTCCATCCGCCGCCGCGGGAGGCCACGCTGCGAGCCACTGTCGCGCCCGCCCCCGTCGCGAGCAGCCCCAGCGGCGAAGAGCCGCGCGCGACGCCGCCATGGCTCGGCTCGAGGAGGGTGGGCCACCTGCGCGCCGTGCGGAGGCTGGCGCTGACCACCGCGCCGACAGCTCGAGGAGGGGAGGCGGGGCGGCGTGCGGCGAGGGGGAGGGGAGGGGAGGGAGGCGGGAGCCGCGAGGGGGAGGGAAGGGAGGGCAGCGGGCGCCGCGGAGGAAGAGACCGAGAGAAAGGGGAGGGGAGAGAGAGAAAGGGAAAAAGAAGATAGGGGAGGGGAAAAAAATAAAAAAATGGGCCCCACACGGTGGGTGGTTGATATAGAGTAGGAGTACAGAGTATAACGAGTGCGGGAGAATGTGATATAGAGGATAGAATCTTGGTGACTAGACGGAAATATTCTTTTTAGGGGATGAATATGGAGTACGACGAGTACGGATAGCCTTAGGTACTTAACCAGGTTCGTGCTCCTGAAGGATTTGTCTGTGATGAGCGATTTCTTTGTTGCAGGCTTCAAGCTTGAAGCTTAACCTATGGCATCGCTAGCACCAATCTACTAAACGGAGCAGTTGAAGGCCCTTCAGTTTTGTTGTGGCCTGTGGTCTCACTCGCATTGTGCTTGTGCGGGTTTCATGCTCTGCTTATGCTAGAAGGCTCGCGATACTTTCATCTCTTGCATGTGTGTGGATCCCGTTTTATTAGCTGAGCTGAATGGTTTTTGGTTGCGGTAAGGATGAAGAAATTTTTCTAGATTACTAAGCCAGAATGCATTTTTGGTTGCGGTAAGGATGAAGAAATTTTTCTAGATTACTAAGCCAGAATGCAGGCGGTGAAACCATTCGATGCAGCTCAAATTGGCATAGGCGACACTTTCGTTTGAATAATTTAAGAGGCAGGAATTGCATTCTTGTGTGGTATTGTGGTATCGGTTTGGTTTGTCCTAGCCTGCAAATTAAGCCGAGGGAAAAGATTGAGAAGATGTTTAAAGGTGACAGGGTATGTGTGATGATTAGAAGGTTCAGCTGTTCCTTCGCCAAATAAAAAACAAGATTATGTTCCATCACAAATGTGTATTCAGTATATGATTCAGTGTGACAGCCCTGAACATGAGTACTTTTTATGCTTTTAGCTTGGATGTAATTATTTTATATCTTGCCATTTTCTCTGGTGCATAATATTAGAATAATGTTACATGTTTCAGTTGTCCAGTTAATCTACAATAATGAATTTCTAACACAAGCCATTGGTTCTGTCAAATGGTCAGTGCTTCATGTAATTCTAAAGGCTACAAGCAGAGATGCGGTACAGTGATGAGTTGAATGTGGTCCCTGAAGTTTCAAGTGTTAAAGATAAAAGCAGTTTTTAGATGTTTTAGAAGTGGCTCCTGGGTAAACTTTCAGACAATTCTTGGGACTGTTGAAATCTGGCAGAAAAATTAAGGTTGATCACTAGAACTGCTTGTATCGCAGGTTGGGGCAACTGGAAAAGCATTGACAAATGTTGTGTCAGGTTATAGCACATATGCCGATAGAACTTGAACCCCTCCATTCATTAACAAAGTCTGGTCACTAACATCAACCTAGAAAAAAAAATCTACAAGTTAAGTCTAATAATTATTAATTTTTCTCCTTGAATTGCCCTACTGATGGAAATAATTGAACTCCCGTTTGAAAATATTGTTTATGAGAATATGGATGATAACCCCTTGTAGTTTCAAGTTCTATATGTAATTAATTGTCAGTTAAACTTTTCTTTTCCTATTTCTACTTATGAATATATTGGAAATGAGTTCTTTGCAGTTACAGCTTCCCACCTACCCTAAGTCCTTTGACTCTTGTGTGAATGAAGTCCCAGATCAAAATGGTACTACAGTGTTACTATAGAAATGGAGGAACTGCTATGCACATAATCAGTGGCCTTAATGATTTAACTTTAACAATTATCACTACCGGAAACGAGTAGTTTGCCGTGTGCCACCAGCATACGGCAAAGAGCCTGTAGCACACGGCAAACTGTTTGCCGTCAGTAGCACACGGTAAAGCCCCGATGGTAGTCAGCGCGACGGCAAAGCCTAAGTTTACAGTTTGCTTTATATCGCGCACACGGCAAACACTTTGCCGTGCGCCAGGGTCATCACACGGTAAAATAAGGCATAAAATGGAGAGGCAGACGGAGACGGTGACCTGGTCAACTGTTTGCCGTGTGCCTAACAGCAGAACCTTTGCCGTGTGTTGCATTCCTGGCACACGTCAAACGATGGTAAGTTTTCCGTGTGCCAGACCACGGCACACGACAAACTATGGTCGCTTTGCCGTGTGAGCACATGGTAAAGCGACCATAAAATTCCCGTTTTATTTGTTTTTCGGGTTAAAAGGACCCCATCAAACAAGAAACACATGCATAACACACATATATAGTAATACTATATCCTAACCTGGTAGGAAATAATATTCGATACCCAAGCCGACTCAACGCACCAGCCAACACACACCCATGCCAGACGCTCCACTCCGACGCGACCGGCCGGTTTTTTTATGTGCGATCCCAGCAGGCAGAATACGCCACGATCTACGACATTTTTTCATCTTGTTTCGCATATCCCATCGTCTCCATCGCCTGCAACTAGCCGCATCGCTCCGCGGCGAATCTCACACCTGGCCGGAGACCGCCGCTCCCCCTCCCCTCCCGCCCTCGCAGACCTCGCCACGCCAACGCTCCGCTACTCCGCCACCCCGGTGCTCCGACTACCGCGCGGAAGAAGGTGGACCGCCCGCCGCTCCCTCCCCAGCTCCCTCTACTCTCTCTCCCATCCATTCCCGGCCGCCCCTACACCCTCCAGCTGGGTGAGACGATGACGTTAATGTGCTAGCCCCTACTGCCCTCCTGCTCGACAAGTCGGCGACGGCAGCAGGGTGCAGGCTGCCCCATCCGCCCTCATGCCGAGAGCTGCGGCCACCCCGGCGCACCTTCCCCTTCCGTGCACTGCTTCACGCACGCCTCTCCTTATCCATCAGGTGGAATCATATATCATTTTCTGTCCGATTTCAGTTGACTTTGATTGATTTCTCGTAATGGTGCCGGTGATTTGTGCAGGTAGTAGCAAATTGTTGCAATCGTGGAGCTGCGTGAATGCGTGATCCTTTCCCCTGTTTCCGAATTGATTATGTGAAGAAGCATACCGTATGGAAACCAATTTCTTTTCTGCAGACTTCAGCTTCCGATGTTGTATGGTGGTGTAGAAATTCATTTCCTATCCAATTTCCAATTTCATTTTGGTTCTTACTATTCAATTTCCATCTTCTCCTGTGCATGCAGATTGGAGACACATCAACATGCAGTACCAAATTTCAATATATGGTGGATGTACTCATGGGTGGGTACAAGTTCCTCCAGCTCGGGTAGGGGCTTATTGGTGGTGGCTGCGGCATCATGGTCATGGAATCCAATTCCTTAGCAGCAACTTTTCCGATATGGAACCTGGCGGCTCTCCTGGTGTTCCAGGATCAGCACCAGCTCGTCTAAGGGAGCACATGTGCCATGCTTGTGATGTATTTGACAAAATGCACCGGAGGGAGTGCTGTGGTAATCGGACAGAAGACTTTCCATTACCGTTCCTTTCCGGCATTATCTTTCTTTCCCTAAATAATCAGTTTGAAAAATCGGAACTGTGTGAATTGTTTATTGTTTTTTAGACAAAGACGTGCTTAACCTTTTTAATTAATTAGCCCTACCATTTGTTTTATATCTAAGAATTCTTTTTGTCAGTACAAAAATTACTATAGTAATTTAACCTATTGTACTTATGTGCTGGCTAGTCAAGGACGATTTCTTCACTATCCAACACACAATAATGAAGATAATAAGGACGAGTTCTTTATATTTTAGAAATGAGGATTTCTTGAGCTGTGACTGTCACTATCTTCTAATTATAGTTGTTTCCTTATTAGGTTCAATCCTTTGCTGCTGTTTACTAAATTAAACCTATAACTGAGCTGTAGATGACTGGTGTACAGTTATGAGTGCTCTAGATAGGAGCCGGCTTTTCTGATCAATTCACTGTAGAACATTTTTCAGATAGTTGTGGCAACTTATATTTCAAATTGATTGACTGTAGTTATATTTTTCAAATCCTGTGGCCACCAACATTCCTAATTAATTCACTGTAGCCAAATTTTCAGTTCGTTGTGGCAACTCCTTGTTTTCTACTAATGGACAGACCCCATCCAATGGACCATGCTCATCCATCGGCTTGCCTCCTAACACATCCTTCTGGATGAGACCCAGACAGCTAGGAGACCATGGTAGCATAGGCATTCATGACGACTCAGCACAAGGAGAGCACCAGCTCTGAGTTGGCTGGATCAGCAGAAGAATACTCTGTCTGACCTTGGGAGCTCTGTCAACGTCACTCTCACAACTTTCTTGTGCATGTTTGGCACCAAGATTTTGGCTGATGCAGAGGCATACCGGTGAGATTCCAGGTATGAAGCTGTAGATTCGTCATTATGCTAGAAATGAGCCAGCCACAGGAACTAATCCCTTGGTTTATTTGGCTCGTGATGACTTGATTAGCATTCTCAATTTTGCCTAATGTGTGCGGATTGATGTACACATCGGCAGCCAACCTATGCCTGTATTGGCCTCCGGCCATGGAAGTGCTGAAGGTATCTCTGGGGGTCCAAAACTTCATTTTTCCTGCTTCAATTATATTCTTAATGTCTGTGTTTCTCAAAGGGTAATTGAGAGGGGAAAATGCTAAATTTATCAATTAACAGCGATTCTATTCTTCTCTTGATGTGATCTAAGCTGTGGGTTTCTTTATGGAACACCATGGCTTCTTCATATCCAGTTTGTCTCTTATCTACTCACCTCAACATCAGTTCTGCCGTATTGACTGTCTCAAATGTGTATAGATACTAAAGGAACATGTTGTCTCTATTGTTTCAGCTAGGCTGCTATCGATCAATTCAGATGTTTTCCCTCACAGGGTGATAAAAGCCTGATACATTTGTCCCTTACGCAAGCATTTCAACTGTTTTTTGTTTGGTTTTCTCCCTTACGTGGCAAACCTGATCTGCTCCTTAACTAACTGTTGTTTCATTGGTGCAATTAGCTGATGCATAACAATAAAAGTTTCTGAATTTTAGAGTTTCTTGTCGATTTGTGCATCAATTGTTGATTCACATAGGAATGTAGTGAATTTTTTGTCCATTTAGTGTGGGATGGAGCTTTCTTGTCTTTCCAAATATTCTGAAGCTCTAGGCTTTACAAAATTGTTGGTTCATTATCCTAAAAGTTTGTCCGTTCAAAATGCCTCGTTTCATCTGGAAACCTGTTACATGACCTTACATTTTGGGCCATTTTCTTATATAAAGACATGATATCTGCTTTTCACTATTTGTCCTGGCAGGTAAGGATTCCCATGGAAATGGACAACAAATTGAGTCATGCAGTATACCCTGTCAAAATAAAAGTGCAATTTTATCATGTATACTCCTTGGAAGTGATTATGCGTTGTGGTGTTGGGGTCAACACAGATGCTCATAACTGTTGAAGGAAGAAATTCTGGCCTCGCAGCAAGAAAACTGCAAGCCATCCATGGCTTAGACTTCTATGAAATAATCAAAAGTTTGGGCATTCTCCACAGTGCAGCCTTTCTTTTTATTGTAACGATCACTAGGTGATCCAATTATTGTACCATTGTAATGTTGGTTACTGAATTCATTTTGTTGAAAATAAATAACTGGTAACTCAACTTTTGGAAATCCAGCTACTTCTACATTATGCCTTTGTTTACCCATGTTTGCAAAGATCAAATGCAAATTGTGATATCTGATCAATTGCTAATTGTTGAAATTGCAATGAAGATAGACGCATCCAAGCATCACACGTGCACATGTCCACGTGATACCGATGATACGGTAGCCAAAAGAAACAACCCGGCAAACTTGGCACATCCGGTACAGCTCCCAGCAACGAGTGCAAAAAAAATCCAAACAGACGGAGCTGGTGGATCGCCGGAAAAAACAAAAAAAAATAATAGACGTGCGGACGCCTGGTTCGCTTGGTGGTGGACTCGGTGGTGGGCTAGCGCGGAGCGGCCGCGGGGCTCCCCAGCAGGACGCGTGGGTTGACTCGGGTAATAGCGGCTCTGATACCAGATAAACAATATATATATATATAGAACCTATAGTCTATGGCCGGCCATAGAATAACTATTCTATAGCCACTTTGAGTTACTATAATTACTATAGTAATTCACGAGATTTTAGTAACTTCTTACTAAGTAATTTACTATAATATAATGGTAAATATCTCCATGTGTGTTATAGTAACCCAATTACCATAAATATGTATTGAAATTATAGTAAATTACTACATAAAACTACAGTAAAAAGAGGTGGCTACAGAATAACTATTCTATGGCTGGCCACAGAGTATACCTTCCCTGTATGACTCGTGTATATGGTATTCGGATGGTATGGGATCTGATTAGCGCGTTCGATATTGTATTCGGGAGTACGGATATGAAGATATAATATGCTGATCGATATGATATATGATATGCTAATGATTATATTAGCGCTAAGTATGCGCGGCTTATATCGTATAATATTGTGCGCGTATTATATTCGGTCGGATTCTTTATTCGTGACTGGCCGGATTCTTTATTCGGCTTGATTAAGCAGTGCGATTAGGGGATATATAAAGTATTCGGCGGCGGATATAATATTCGGCGCGTATGAATTCGTTCTTATATCAGGATCCTCTCACGGGCTGGCGAGGCCAACGCGAACACCGGGCTAGCTGTCTCTCTGTTTGTAAAAGTCCTACTCGGTACTCACCGCACTTCTCTCACGCTCCTGGGCCATAAAGGCTCAGCACCCCTCGCTTCCCCGGACATCTACGGACACAGCCGACGTTCCACCCGAAGGGAACACTTCTCCGCGGACACCGCTCTCCAACACGCCACTCTCTGGGCTTCAACGAGAGCATCAAACATGGAGGTTTCTCCTATAGGGTCCATAGCGCAGGCGCTCACACCATGCACGGACATGGCCGGCAGACACAGGGGTCACAGAAGGGAGCTACTCCATTAAGACACGGGCGTACTTACATACGGCTTTCCCTTTCGGGATGCCCCAAGAAACAGAGAAAGCTTACCTCGACTGGCCTAGCTTACATCAGACACGCGCTGCGCGAAGCGCTATACAGTGGTGTGCAGGGACTGGGACTGCTAGCTACTCTGACGCTCCACTCTTGGTGCCTCTCCTTCTTCTGCTCTTTCTTCCCCTCTTCCTTTTCTCTTCTGCAGCCGGACAGCACCTTTTATAGTGCAGCGGTGTCGTCGTCACCCCCGAGGCATGGCCTTGATTGTGGCTAATCCTTGAGGAATGGGCTTGATTGCTTCGCGCGTGCTGCATGCCTCGGAGTTACGTTGCTTGGACTGATGCAGCTTCAGCGACGGCTCTGGAGATAGACTTGAGGCCAGCTCCTTCGGCATAGTTTTATTCAAGCGGCGGCAAGTACATGCACGCTTCTGATGGTACTTATATTTACAAGCATTTATTTACAAGCGTTCGTTCGGGATAATGTATTTGCGGGATATATGTGGCTTACCACGCCCGGAGATTTGGTAGTACCACTACCAAATACTGATGGATATTTGGGGGGGGGGGGTCTTCCCACGCCCAATTATTGATATTCGCGAGAATATTAATATACCTTAACAGAATTTTTTGATTATTTGGATATTCATCCATATCAACGTATCTTTGTTGATATTTAGATTTATTCACTATTCTGGCTTTAGCCTCAAATATTCATATTATCATCTTGAGTTTTATCATCTTCCATAGTATCATCTATTATTGGAAAGTCATATTTTTCATTGAATTCCTTTTTGAGACATTCGGAATTTTCTTTCATTTCTTCCTTGAGCTCATTCAGTATTTGACCTTTTAATTCTTGTTTGAGATCTTGTATAATTTGGCTCTTCATTTCTTTTTTCCATTCTGGAGATATGCTTTCAAATTTCTCTATAATTTTCCAATCCAGATATTCACCATTAAGAGGATCAATATCCTTCTGAGAACCTTTTTTATATGAAGGCCTCTTTGATCCCTCTTCTTTAATATTGGTTGGCGTATTTTGCTGCATAAGACCTTTATTTTTTGCCATCTTAGATTTTTGTATATATTCCTTGGCTATGGGTTCAATATAATAATTAATACCAAGTATTGCCCTTGCCATATTTAGGGCGTTATCTATTTCTGTATATTTCTTCCATGAAATTCCAACTCCTTCTGTTTTAGCATCCATCTTCTGGGATATTATTTCTTCAAAAGTAACATATATTCCTGGCTTTGGTCCTTCATATATAACATATATTGGTTTTTGTTCAACTGATTCAACAATATTTGATATTGGTAGCTTGCTGTTTATTAGATTAAAATATTCAGCAAGGCTATTGAGTATTGAGAGCAGATATCCCCTTTCTTCTCTTTTATTATTATACTGGTACTAGAAGTTGTCGGGTATGCATTCTTGAACTTCATCTAGGATAATATGATCTTTGGGCTTGAACTTATATGAATTTGGAGGAAAAACTCGGAGCTTGTTTTCAGGGCTAAAGACAAAGGTCTCAATGCCTGAGAAGTTAATTGTCTTCTTCATCATTTTGCAAGAAAGAAGAACGAGAAAACAAGTCAGGAAGCTTATTATCTTTTCCTTTTATATTCTCAAACACAACTTTATAACCATTGCCAGTAATAATATCTTCAAACAAAACCCATCTTCTAGTAGAACTCCTTTTGCTATTAAGCTGATTATAGTAACGACATATGGCCTCACAATCTGTTCTTACAGTAAACTCTTTAAAACCTAAATATAACCTAAAAGAGTTTAATGCATGAATCACTGCTAAGATTTCTCTATATGTGTTGTTTACTGTTTTTAGCTTGTAGGTTCCTGAAGCGTATCTACATATCTTTTCTTCTGACTTTGGAGAGTATTTAGTTGGCTTTTGTTTTAATATGGCACCCCAGCCTGATATAGATGCATCCGTTTCAATTATAAAATAGTTATTATCTAATGGTAATTCTAAGGATTTTAAGTTTTTTACTTTTTATTTGATTTCTCTTACTAACTTTATATCTTCAGAATTGAAGTATTTATGTCCATTTTTTCTTAGCTTAGCATACAGAGGACCAGCAAGCTTAGCTAGGTTATCTATATAGTTTCTAGCATAATTTACAATTCCAAGGAATTGTTGTAAAGTCTTTCTTTCATCCATTTTATCTGGAAAATCCAAAATCTTTTTTGCAATATGCTCTAGTAAATATATCTTTCCTTCTCCTATTTCATGACCAAGAAACTTAACCTTTTCTTTGCATATTTCCATTTTCTTTTTAGATAAGATTAAACCATTTTGTTCAACCTTTCTAAAGAAAGTTTCTAAATGGGCGATATGTTGTTTGTATGTTTTTGAGAAGACAAGCACATCATCTATATAGACAAGTATAAATTCTTGATATTCATTGAATATATTTTGCATTTTTCTTTGGAATAGAGCAGGGGAAGTTTTTAATCCTAATGGCATAACAAGCCATTCATAAGGACCTTGGGGACATGTGAAGGTTGTCCATGGTATAGATTCTTCTGCCATTTTTACTTGCCAGAAACCAGCTTTTAAATCAAATTTTGAGAAATATTTACTACCTTGTATTCTATTAATCCATTCTTGTTTATTAGGAATATTATAAGCATCATCTATTGTATTATCATTTAGTCTTTTGTAATTAATTACCATTCTAGATTTTCCTCTAGCTATTTCATTGTTGTTTCTAACTATAAAGGCTGTTGATCTGTGTGGGCTTCTACTATCTCTTATTGCTCTTAACTTTAGTAATTCTTCAATGTGCATTTTAAATTCATCTATATCCTTTGGAGTGGCTTCTATAGGACTTGTTTTAATTATATAATCCGGATTAATGATATTTAGTTTACATATTATATTATTTCTTTCCCAATGCTTCATTGGGATTTCACCAATTATTTGAATATCTTCTAACCTTTGTACAATTCTTTCTATATCTTTTTTAGATTTTATATCTCTATACCAGTTTGGTGCAAAAGATTGTAGCCCAATACATTCCATATTATAATTTTCAACACAGTAGGATTCTATATTATGACTAAGTTCTAATACTTCACTAGCTTCAGATTCTTCATTATTTATTTGTAAGCATTGTGGTGATTTTTTAATTTTTTGTATTTCTGAAATATAAGGAACACTATCATGATAGGGTATGAAAGCTACTCCTTGCTCAGTTAATATTAGACAACTTATACAATACTGTAAAAACCTTAAGCCAATTATCATATCATCATTAATTAGTGACAGGTCTCTTACTGTAACCTCATCTATGATATATTTTGTTCCATTAATATAAGCTTCAATATTATATGCTATTTGATTATGGAGATTCTTTGTTCCTGACATATCTGTAGATACTTCTGCCTTATCATCATCTATAGTTGATACAAGTTCAGGACACATTGCAAAGTACTTGTCATGGATTATATTTTTAGTACAGCCAGTATCTAGTAAAGCTAGAAGCTTATAGGATATGTTTGGTTTTAGAACTAATTTTATAGGGATTCTTATGCCAAGTATATCTTTGAATGGAAATTTTACTATATATTTACTACCAAAGTTTGTTATTGCATCTTTCAGCATTATGCACTTATCACCCTTATGATCTCTTATTGTAATCATTTCATCTTTATTTTCTATGACAACACCTTTTTGTTTATTAGGATTATTATAATTTACCTTACCTTTTAATTCTTCAAATTCTACTTCAAATTTGTTCATTCTATTTTCTAATGTTCAAACTCTACTGGATAGAATTTTTTCTTCAGGTTCTAATTCTACTTCCTTTCTCCAGTTCTAGTTTTTTGACTTCAAACATTCTAAGCATGTTTGCTTAAAGCATATATTGCATGTAGCTCTGTTATCTTGACTTGGATAATATATGCAGAAAGCACACTTTATATTATAATCACCTTTGCCTCTTATCCAATCATGTTCACAATCTACTTGATTCATCATTTCTGTTTTTAAATTTAGATTGTCACTATCTGGCTTTATATTTTTTAACCTGTCTTCTTTTATTATTGTGCATGCAGGTTTGCAATTAGCATTGGTATTGCTTATACTTAGATCTGCAGGCTTAGAATCATTGTTTACTCTAGGAGTGTCTTTATTAATATTATTCCTAGATTCCATGTAACTAGTGTTTCTTATCTGAGAGCATGTAACTATTTTATCTTTCTGTAACTTCTTCAGCCTGGTTATTTCTCTAATAAAGTATACTTCTTTTTCTCTAATATTGGTCCATTCATGCATCATTGACTTATTATATTCCAACCTAACGTTTTTTAATGTTTGCTCATAGTGTTTTATTTGAATATCTATGTCTGATGTATCCATGCATTCAGATATGCTATTTCTTCTATATTCTGATATTTCTGGTTCTAAGGATCCTACAGATTTTGATTTGTAGTTTGTAAACCTTATGCTAGTTCCTCCTATGCAATTATTATAACTGATATAACCTTCAGGCTGCTTCAAAGATTTGCTTTGTATTAATTCACTAATTTTCCACTCTTCCTGCTCTATCTTCAGAACTTATTTTGAGCGGGCTCATAAATTTTATACCTTTATTGCATACTTTCTATGACATCATTGACATTTACTCTATATTTTGTACCACTTCTATTAGTTAACCTTCCTATGAACTCTATGCTTACTAGCAAATTTGTTCCTTTGAAGTCTTCATAACCCTTTGTCTGGAAACCAAAGCTCATTTTTTCTATAAATTCTTTTATTGGCATTATGAGATCTGGAGCTATATATGTGATTAGCATATTCTCATTCATATCACCTTCTACAAAACCTAGTGCTGCTTTATTTATTGTGCCCCATCTTTTGTCTAATAGTGTAACAAGAACCTTCGTTCCTAGCTTCTTTCTAGTCATTCCCTTTATTCCTATGATATACATCCCTTGATGAATATATTTATAACCTGAATATTTTAGTTGGGTCTCAATATCTGTACTTACTATTCTCAGCTCAATAGGGTGTGTTAAAACACTTAATTCAATTTCTCTAGATATTCTATATAAACCACCTCTGCTTTCAAATATTCCCATATGATATAACTGTTGTGGCCTTAAACACCTTAGTGTAATCTTTTGATATCTTTCCATAGCTTTTTCTATGTTTATGACTTCTTCCAGATCATTTATATCATCATTTTTACATTTTACTCTATTGATCATGGTTAAAGGCTTTGAGTCTTGCCTTACTAATTGGATATTTCTGTCTCTTCTAAAGAAGCTTTTAGATAATTCCATTTTTCTGAGTTAATTCCTTTGCTAGATGATATTATACCTGTTGACGTTAACACTAATTCTTTATTCTCTCGACAAGCTTCAAGCTTTCCAAGGATTTGTAACAGTAATTGGAGGATCGTATTATTTTGCCTTATGATAATATTAGAGTCTTCTTTAGGAGTTTCGTAATTTGAGAAACCAACGGGTGGAGATAAATATTTTGTCGTTTCTTTTAATGCTTGACTATATTCGGACATATATTCACTTCAAGATTCAGCCCTTTAAATATTCGATTGTATATAACCTGAACCTGATACCAGATAAACCTGATACCAGGCGCTCACACCATGCACGAACATGGCCGGCAGACACAGGGGTCACAGAAGGGAGCTACTCCATTAAGACACGGGCGTACTTACATACGGCTTTCCCTTTCGGGATGCCCCAAGAAACAGAGAAAGCTTACCTCGACTCGCCTAGCTTACAACAGACATGCGCTGCGCTAAGCGCTATACAGTGATGTGCAGGGACTGGGACTGCTAGCTACTCTGACGCTCAACTCTTGGTGCATCTCCTTCTTCTGCTCTTTCTTCCCCTCTTCCTTTTCTCCTCTGCAGCCGGGCAGCACCTTTTATAGTGCAGCGGTGTCATCGTCACCCCCGCGGCATGGCCTTGATTGTGGCTAATCCTTGAGGAATGGGCTTGATTGCTTCGCGCGTGCTGCATGCCTCGGAGTTACGTTGCTTGGACTGATGCAGCTTCAGCGGCGGCTCTGGAGATAGACTTGAGGCCAGCTCCTTCGTCATAGTTTTATTCAAGCGGCGGCAAGTACATGCACGCTTCTGATGGTACTTATATTTACAAGCGTTTATTTACAAGCGTTCGTTCGGGATAATGTATTTGTGGGATATACGTGGCTAACCACGCCCGGAGATTTGGTAGTACCACTACCAAATACTGATATATATATATATATATATATATACATATATATATATATATATATATAACCAGAAACATCACAGGCCCCTGCCCCGGCCGCCCGCGCGACCCCCAGCCCCGGCGGCACGCGACCCTTGCCCCGGGCGCCCGCAGGTATGTTTTTTAAATTTACTTATTTAGTTTAGTAAATTAAGTAGTTTAGTTAAATTAGTTTAGATTATATAGTTATATTAGTTAGCATTAGCAATTGTAGATATATAATTAGATATATAGTTAGTTATTTGGTTAAATTAGTTAGCAATTGTATATAGTTTAGTTTAGTTTATAGTTTATATAATTTAGTTTTGTTTATATAGTTTAGTTTACATAGTTTGCTTTAGCTTAGTTTATATAGTTTAGTTTGTATAGTATAATTTAGTTTAGCTTAGTTTATATAGTTTAGTTTGTATAGTTTAGTTTAGTTTAGTTTGTATAGTTTAGTTTAGTTTATGTAGCTTAGTTAGCAATTATAGATATACAATTTTAACTTGTCATGCATATCAATTTTAGGGGGAGAGGATTTGTTTGCGGCACTTGGACGTTAGAGGAGGAGGAGGTGGAGATCGCCAGTGAGCCCCTATAGGTGAGCCTCGTGGCCTGTGGTGCATGCCTTGTGTCCGGCCATCGAGCCGTGGGAAGAAAACTGTCGTGTAGCCCGACCTTTGTGTCGTGGCTTGTTTTTTGCAGGTTTTGTTGTTTTGGTAACCTCCCCTAGGGGAGGTTCTGCCGAAATTTTCAATAGACACTAAGCGTTGGTCTAGTTTTGTAGGAATTCTCCCATCATCGCAGCCACCGCCGAAGGAGGAGTAGGAGGCCTTGGAGGCCTCGTCGAGCCCGTCTTGCTGTCCGCCCCCGCCTCGCCATCAAGTAACTAGGTGAGGACATGCAAAACTCTCCTGTTTGCGCATCATGTTCGTAGATTAGGTAACCTAGTTAGGTGTCTCCCGTTGGAAAGAGATACGATTGCAAATATGTGTATGCTTGCATATTTATGACCGTATCTGTTTTGAATTGCCCACGCTTTTTGGATAGCCTAAGGATGTGTAGATGGGTTTAGTTTTCATGATCTACTCCGATCGGGGACAGAGTTTCGGCATCACCTCCCTGTTGCTCTCCGGATACACAATCTCCTTGTCTGGACATGTATCTGGAGAACAACGGGGAGGTGCTGCCAAAATTTTGTCTCGGATAGGAGCAGAGCATGGAAACTAACCTCGTCTACACATCCTCGGGTGGGATTAGGACATATCTTTACCTATTAGAGCATGATAGACATCGTGTATATGCAAACGATTTTTATATCACTTGCTCATATATATGTTAAAGGATGGATAATCGTGAGTGGATGTACACGGGTTGGAGAAGTAATCGTGATTGGACCGATGAATTCGTAAATAAGGTCAATGATTTCCTGAACAAGGCATTTGACAAAGGACAGCGTAAAGCACCGTGTCCCTGCAGAAATTGTGAAAACAAGATAAACCAACCTCAGCTCCAAATGGGTCAACACATTTGCAGATATGGGTTTATGTCAAACTATACCCGGTGGATCTGTCATGGTGAAGCCTATTGTGCAAGAGACGAGGTCATTAGGCAACGCATCGATGATTATGATGTTGAAGCCGGGTGCGGAGACATGTTCGATGAATATCATCAAGCACACTTCGATGGAGGGCCTAGCCATGATACGGAGGATCCTCGAAAGGCAACCGCAAAGGCTTATTATGATATGTTGTCGAGTGCACAGAAACCACTTCACGAGCACACTGATGTGTCTCAACTAGATGCCATCGGCAGCATAATGGCCCTAAAGTCTAAATTTGGCATCAGTTGAGACAGCTTTGATGAAATGGTGGTAGTTTTTGGCAGCCTGCTGCCAAAAGGTCACAATCTGCCACGCAACATGTATGACGCACAAAAGATGCTTCATGTACTTAAGATGCCATACGATGCAATAGATGCTTGTACGAAAGGATGAGTCTTGTTTCGGAAAGAACATGCAGATGCTTGTACTTCCCGAAATGTAAGGCATCTAGGTACCTGGAGGTAGATTCCGGTGATGGTAAAAAGAGGCAACTCTCCATCCCAGGGAAAATCTTACGTTACCTTCCATTCATCCAGAGGATCCAATGGATTTACATGATCGAGGAATCTGCGAAACAGATGATAGGGCACAAACATGGCATACGATACCGTCCCGAAAACATGGTACATCCAGCCGATGCTGATGCTTGGAAATATTTTGACACACGTCATAGTGATAAAGCTGAAGAAGCTCGAAATGTACGTGTTGCATTGGCAATAGATGGGTTCAATCCTTATGAAATGATGGCTGCACCACACACTTGTTGGCCCGTGTTCGTTATCCCGCGGAATCGCCCCCGGGCGTCATCTTTCAGCGGCAGTTCATATTCTTGTCGTTGATAATTCCTGGATACTTGGGGAAGAATATGAGTGTGTACATGGAACCTCTTATTGATGATTTGCTCCATGCTTGGGAGGGCGGGGTAGACACATATGATTAAGCTACACAGACAAACTTCAAAATGCGAGTGTGGTACATGTACTCCCTGCATGACCACGGAAAGTTTCCATGCCCAGTATGTATGGGCTATTTTGTGGCTGGTGTGTCAACGGAAAGTTTTCATGCCCAGTATGTAAGGCAGCTTTTAGGTTCGTTTGGTTCAAGAAGGGTGGCAAATATTCTTGTTTTGACTTACACCGACAATTCCTCCATATGGAGCATCCATTCAGACAAGACACTAAGAACTTTACAAATGGTGTCGTGGTTGAAGACCCCCCACCGTAGATCTTGATAGGATCCGTGGTTCATGCGCAATTAGACGTGCTCAATAAAAAAGGGGGTGGTTTTGTGGGATATGGTGTTGAACATTCTTGGACTCATAAGTCGGGCCTATGGAGGCCACCGTACATGGATGACCTTCTTCTTCCACATAACATCGATATGATGCACACGAAAAAGAATGTCGCCGAGGCACTCTGAGGTACAGTCATGGACATCCTGATAAGACAAAAGACAACGTTAAGGCAAGAGTTGATCAAGCTAGATTATGCAATAGACCAAAATACAACATTCCGCCTCCCAAAGAAGGGAAGAAATGGAAAAAGCCTCCAGCCCCATACATCATCAAGAGGGAGCATAGGAAGGAAATACTAAAATGGTTCCAAAATTTAATGTTTCCCAATGGGTATGCAGCTAATCTAAGGAGGGGGTGAATTTAAGTACTATGCGAATAAATGGGCCTAAGAGTCATGACTACCACATATGGATTGAGCGGTTTCTTCCGGCGATGACTCGAGGCTATCTCCCTGACCATGTGTGGCTAGTGCTGGCAGAGTTAAGCAACTTCTTCTGCATCCTCTGTGCTAAGGAGTTATCTCGGACACTGGTTGCAAAAATGGAAGTTTTAGCTCGGGTGTTGCTTTGCAAGTTGGAGAAGATCTTTCCACCCGCATTTTTCAATCCGATGCAGCACATGATCTTGCACCTCCCGAATGATGCACGACTGGGGAGCCCTGTGCATGGTCATTGGTGCTATGCAATTGAAAGACAACAAATAGTTCTTGAAACTAAATATAAAAACAAATGCAAAATTGAAGCTTCCATTGCTAAGGCATACTATACGGAGGAGGTGACAAACTTTACAACAAGATACTATGCTGATACCCTTCCTAGTGTGCATAATCCACCCCTCCCCCACCCCCCCCCCCCCCCCCCGCTATAATGCCGATGATAATGAGTCGAACCTTAGCCTCTTCAGGGGGCAACTCGGAAGTGCAAGTGTTTCGACTTCTAAGAAGTTGCAACATGAAGAATGTCACAAAATCATGATTTATGTGTTGACCAATCTATCTGAAGTACAACCATACATTGAGTAAGTTCTCAACAAACTAGTTATCTATTATTGCTAGCTTATGATCACTATATTAATGGTATCCAACTCCCTCGTTCATACAGTGAATTTATTAAAAAATTCTGGCAGCAAAGAAGGGAACCGACCCAACGGGAAGTTGATACGCTTCTTGATAAGGGCGCGGGACGTGGAAGCCCGATTTAATTTCTTGGTTCAAGCAGAAGGTACGGTCATAGTTTTTGATTTACAATACGATCGTGCTCATAAATAAACGAAAGGTCCTGCTTGGACTTGCACGGCCAAAATGATGGTCTATGTGTCCTGAGTTGATACAAGTTTCGGTTGGGTGTGACTATAGGGTCATGTCATATGTCGGCTATGACGTGAATGAGTACCGCTTTCACACACAAAGACATGAGCAGAGTCGGCCCAATCGAAGAGCCACAAACACCGGAGTTTGTACGAAAGGCAATGATGTTAATGACTATTATGGAAGAATTGAAGAAATTTATGAACTCACGTTTCTTGGTAGCAAAAAACTTAAATCTGTCATATTCAAATGCCATTGGTTTGATCCTAATGAAAAGTGAGAAAACCTTGATATTGGACTAGTCGAAATTCGACAGTCATCCGTCTATACAGGAGATGATGTCTATATTGTGGGTTAACAAGCCATGCAAGTGTATTATCTCTCATACCCATGCAAAGAAGACGATCTGCTGGGTTGGGACATTATGTACAAGGTATCGCCACATGGTAGTCTACCTTTCCCAAACAATGAAGATTACAACATAGACCCAGATACATATGACGGAGAGTTCTTCCAAGAAAATGGACTACCAGGCAATTTTGTGAGACTTAACCGAAGCGATCGAAATAGAAGTAGAAGACGATGAAAGTGGTGATGACTCAGACGCTGGAGATGAGGTTAATAATGAGAGGGACGTAGAACTACTTGAGAAAATACAATTAGGGATTGATGAAGACATTTCTTCATCGGATGAAGAGCCTCATTATCTGGACATTCATGATAGTGATGATGAGACTTATCATCCAGATAATCCCGATCAAGATGTTTATTTCTAATACACGTATGTTTTGATACCATGTTTGTGTATTCTTTCTCTTTTGCAATATCATGTTATTTTTACTAATTATGTATTCTTTATTTGTTTACTAGTTTACTGACTATTTTCTGGTTTAACTTCAGGTGATAGAACAAAGATGGTGGGTAAAGGCATGTTAGATGACTATCATGAGTCATGAGTCATGAGGTCGCCCGACTTACCTAAGGATTCTGATGTGGGTAAAGGCAAGGGTCGAGGGAAGGGTGGCCCCAAGAGGGGGTATAAAGAAGGGCCGAGTGCAGCGACGGCTGGAGGAGGAGGAGGAGGAGCACCAGGAGGATGAGCAGGAGCAGGGGGAGGAGGATGAGGAATATGTGGCGCAGGAGGAGGAGGAGGAGGACGAGGGGGGAGGGGATGGGGAGCAGGTGGAGGGGGGAGGGGAGGGGGAAATGTCGGGGGAGACTCTGGTGTGACCATTTGGCAGCGAGGTCCCGCACGACTCCCGCCGAGGCCAATACTTGAAGCTCTACGCTCGATGATTAGACCCGTGGGCAAAAAGTATGTAACTTTGTGCATTGTCAATATCTTTTCATTTGATGACTTGAAATCGCAATACAAACTAATATTTCATCTTTTTGAGTTTTGGCAGGAGTTGGAATACCATCGTAGCTGTTGGTCACCACCACCTCGTCAACGACATCTTGGGTCTTTTGTGCAGGGAGTACTTCCCAAACATGGTCTGGATCAGTGAGCACAGGTACGAGTCGGCCTGGACGTGGGCGCACTACCACCGTGCCCCCAATAATCTCGATCTGGTCGGTAGGGTCTATGAGACTAAGACGGCACGAGTCAAGGCCGAACTCTGGGTCAGTCTTTGTTGCACTATATTGTTGAATACATCATATTTACTGCACATTTTTTCATTATTGACTTGAGATCATTGTTTTTATATGCAGGATTTCTACAGGCTTCAGGATGGATATGCCGAGAAGGCAGAGGAGGTGATGGAGAGGGTATGCAAGAAGCTGGTGTTGGACATGCACTACAAGCCGCAAGTTCAATGCATCATAGACTACGTTGTCAACAAGTTAGGGATGAGGTTGTCCAAATCGGAAGCAAGAACCTTCAAGCTGACCCGAGAGCAATACTTGGAGGTGATATTCTTACCTGTCGTTCACTTGATCACGTGTAGATGCCCGTGAAATGGTGCCGTAATAATTCCTATTGCTGGGAACACATAGTCGACAAGTGGTTCACACCGGAGTGGATTGTGAAGCACTATGCTGGCCGAGAGAAGTGGTTGCTGATGCGATATCCATCGCACCATCAAGGCAACCTTACAAACGAGCAATACAGGGTAGGTTGGGTATGAAGATTCAATTCGTTGTTGTTACGTTTAATTCTGTATAATTTGTAATCAACTTGCTATTTGTTCGCAGTCCAACGCACATGGAGGCGCTGAGTGCAGCGAGTTCATGGGATGGGCCTTGCCGCACCAGGCCAAGGCCACCTACAACCCCCAGGACCCGCCCGAGGCGTACACCAACCCCTCCATCCACGACCGCATCAATTTATACACGAAGACGGGAATTCAGATTCATGGGCCAGGGTGGGATCCAAGCCGTGCGCCGCTCGATGGAGAGGTGATCATGAGGGTTGGACAAGGAAAGAAGCATGGCCGGTACAATATTGGTGACAACATGTTAGACGCGGCCACTAATCCCACTCTCGCAGCCCTTCGAGCAAGGAGCACGAGTAGTAGCCCTCCGATACTCCCACGACCGTTATTTCTGAAATATTAATCGTTACTCAATTTCTACATATGTTTCCTTTGCATTGTAATAATGAGACGAACATATGTTTCCTTTGCATTGTAATTGTAGGCCCGGATCGATGAGCAAGCAGCGGCACACCAGACGGCCTTAGCCCAGGTTGAGCAGCGGGTGGCCCAACAGGTGGCCGAGCAGCAGCAGCTGATGACCCGGCACTTGGCTCAGCAGCAGCAGCTGATGGCCGAGCACATGCAGGCATGCATGGCAGCTCTTCAGAGGGGTCTACCAATGCCGGAGATGCCTGTGATGCCTCCGATGCCCCAGTTGGTGTTCACTCCATCTTCGGCTACATTTCCAACAACTCCTGTGTGAGTCACTTGACAACCTTGCTTCATTTCAATTAAACTCTCTTAGAGACCTAGAGATAGTAGAGACTTAAAGAAATGACATAAAAACTTAGATAATTCATATTATAACTTAGAGAACTTGATTGTTGTATCACATGCAAAATACTGTCTTTTTATAGAATCAATCGGCGGCATCGAATAATGTCGAAGTGTCGCCGGTCGTGTCACCGGGGTTGAACCCACAGCAGTTGTTCCCTCCTATGATCGTCGCCCTACCGCCCCCGTTCCAGCCACCTCCTTCTCAGTGAGCTCGTGTTTCTGAGCTATGTGATGAATGCTCATGTTTCTGAACTTGTCTATAGACTTGAATAATGCTTGTCGATGAACTATGGACTTGTGGATAAATTGTGAACTTGTTTGTGTACTCGGACACTCATCGTTGTCCAATTTCTGTGTTTGTTGATGGTTATTGTGATATATATATCATACATGTGATGATTTGTATGACATATATATGATGCCTGTGAAATTTGATTGAGGGGTACTTTTAAATGCGAAAAACAAAAAAATAGGAAAATTTAGGTCACTTTGCCGCGCGCCGAACAGTGGGCGCACGGCAAACTGACCATTCCTGTACACTGGAACGGCACATTTGTCGTGCGCTATACAAGACGCACGCAAAAAGACCATAGTTTGCCGTGCGCCTCATGGCCGGCGTACGACAATAAATACCACGTTTGCCGTGCGCCGGGCTGGTGGCGCACGACAATTTGCCGTGCGCCAAGGGCCGCGGCGCACGGCAAAGCCCCCACCCCGTGGCGTCAACCCCGCGCCGTCAGCCCCCGTGCCGTCGTGCGCCGTCACGCGACGGTAAGCATTTTTTACCGTGCGCTGGATGTCTCGCACGGCAAACACAGTTACCGTGCGCGTGATATAAAGCGCACGGCAAAGACTTGTTTGCCGTGCTTTTGGCTGCCGTGCAGCCTTCGCCGTACGCGTAGGCTAAAAACGCACGGTAAAGACTTTGCCGTGTGTTTTTAGGCCTTTGCCGTGCGCCTGGACGCACGGCAAATGCTCTGTCTCGGGTAGTGTCTAGCTCCGGCGCGCGTACCTTTCCCAACTTTGTTGCCAAATAGAGACCTAGACACGACTGCCTGCCTGGCTCGTTGTTGGCTTCCACGTCAATGCAGCTCTACATATATCATATTGACATGCATGATGAGCTCCTAATCTCAGGTGTAATATCATAAACAACAAGGCATATCAGTGTATAACAAGGCATGGTCTGATCTCGCCTGCTAGCATGTGTACCGTGTAGTGGTTCAAGACATCAACTCATGCACAGATGTATCATGCGTGGAACTGCTCTCAAACTACCTACTAAAAGATCTCTAATAGTTACCTGCACTGCTAATGCAAAGACTACACGTGCACGCATGCTACTTATTTCTACATCATGCAAACTACCACTGTAAACATATGATATGCCCTTACTGACAAGAGATTATAAACTTCTACAGCTAATTGGAATCAACAAGCCCGTCTACATCAGATTATATACGGATGATGATGAGACCCGGTGGGATAGTAGTCAGGGAACGGGGTGGTAGAGGCGGCGAAGGGAAGGAGGAATCAGTTTCTCGCCACTGAAAATTTGAGTAATGTGCTGGATTTGATATAAGAACTGCTAACCATTAAGCCTGCAGCAACTCATTGAACTAAATCTCTGCTGGTTTAAACTATCCAATTTAACCTCTATTTTCTAATATAAAAAAGCGTACCATAGATGTACACATAACAAAGTAGTACAGCAAATCTCGCAAAATATATGAATGATCTCGGATATTTGCTGGTGCTTTCTTTGACATGATTTCCTTTGCGGTCCCTCTTAGCAACCTGAGGTCCTGAGCCATTTTACCTTCATGGTCATACTGAACATCTCTTCCACTAGTCTTTCTGCTAATTTTCTTCATTATTTTCAGTGGCCTTCCTCTAGCTTGGACGCCCCTGTCTTTGAGGACACTGCTTCTTTGCCTTTATCCTTGCTTTCGAGCCTTTTTCCTCCGGGCTCATTTGGTGGATTGGGACCAGTTGAGGTGCCAGCATATCCATTAATGTCTATGACAAGGAATAGTTGAAGTATTAGATAGGCTGGTTACAAGGAGAGATATATACAACCATTGCAGTGAACAGTGTTGTAAATAAAAGAATACAGAGTACACACTCAACTTTTCTGCCTCACCTAAAGCGTTTAAAAGCTTATCAGATCTTATATGTTAATTGTCATTCAGCAAAACCTAATTACAACCTGACTTTGGTGTAAGAGATTGGATAATTGTGTAACCTTTTGCAATATGTAAAACATTTAAGACAAACACTAAATTAACATGTCACCTCTAATAACTGTGCAGATTTTTTCAATGTTAATAAAGGGGCTTGGTAGTTATTTTCCTTGCACAATGACCCGTTCACGCTATACTAGCTTGCATGTGATCTGCAGTGGCGTATTTGGCATCATCTTATGCTGGCATCAACTGTATTTTGTAACTGATCTGAGTAGGACTGGCTTTGCAATTGAGTCTATGGATTACAACTGGACGGCAGCTCTTATTTCAAATGTAATGATTGAAACCGGATATAGTTGAGCAAATATGAATCGGTCGGTCTATGCTAATTGAATCCGACATATATATACATGTGTCCTCGAGGAAACGGGTGACTGTTGTAGTTATGTCATATAGCTGGGAATGGATGCATCGGTGCTGAAGGTGTTTGCGGAACAGGCGGGGAGAGCTTATCTGGTGAAGGGCTAGAGAGGTGTGATATGACCGTGGAAGCAAACAAAGGCTCAGAGCTTGCCGTTGTTTTAGCTTTATTCTAGTGCAACTGGAGCTGCCTGGATTTAAAAATAAGAACAACAGATATGCCGCTACTGCACACACAAAGTACATAGTCATTAAATAGCATACAATATACTGAATTGAAAACCTAGTATTGAAGTATTTATTTGAAAAATTATCATGCCTTCAATACTGAGGAACTAATTTTGACTATTCACTACCAGAATGATCGACATCTGCACCGGGTGGGAAAGCCCTTTAGCACCGGGTTTCCCACCCGGTGCAACTAATCCGAGGCTAAAGGGGTACCCCTTTAGCACCGGGTTGAATAACCGGTGCTAAAGGGGCCCTTTAGCACCGGGTGCAGCCACGACCCGGTGCTAAAGGGCCTGCCCCGCAGCGCCGGTAGCAGGGCCTTTAGCACCGGGTCGTGGCTGCACCCGGTGCTAAAGGGCCTGCCTTTAGCACCGGTTGCTGCCTGAAACCGGTGCTAAAGGCCCCGGATTTCTTTTTTTTTTTTTGCTTTTTTCAGTAGCCATGCGTGCACGTCTATATACGTATATATTCTAATACGTGTATTCTAATGCGTATTCGGCCGACTCTATATTCATACTAGCTGACATTTCATCAAAATAGAAGACATATATATTACAAAAGTAGATATTCATGCATGTCAACTCGAGTTATATATATTTAAACTGTATTTTCTACATAATTAAGATTGACGACTAGCTAGCTCTCGTTGGACTGTCCGGCACGTCCTCCAGTATTGGCGAGTGGAATTCTCCTCGGGGATTGACGACCTCATCCCAGATCCATCCGACGAGCTGTTCTGCAATTGCGTCAATTCTTTCTATCTCTAGGGACTCTTCCTTCAGGTTGAACATCTATAATTTAAAAATATTTGAAAGACATTTAATCCGTCGAGTTGGAGACAATAATTGTGCACTTAATAATAATGGAAATGTCTTTATTATTACGTACCATAATATCGCGTTGTGTGAGCTTTTTATGTCCCCAATTCCACATGTAGTCGCACACATAGTATGCACATAAATTATTTCCCGGTCCCTGTTTGGCACACTGTCGACCAAAAGAAATCTAGTAAAATTCATATAATATATTAGTCGATGCCTACATGTACAAATTACTTGCTTACCGGAAAGCCAATGTTCCATTTTAGTGTTTCATGTTGTATACCCGTGTGTTCTGTACGAAATTGAATCCAGGCCCTGCGAACAAAAAAATTGAGTTAAGTCATTGCGAGTGGAAGGGGTGGATTAAGTAGGGGAAAATATACATCACCTTGCCATCATGTCCATGATGTTCTGTAGTTTTTCTTTTGGGGTGTGCAATGAATCAAAGACGTTCACGACACCCCGATCAGGACACAATATAATTAGGAACCAGTGGAATCTGTGCACATGTATACATTATAATCAGAAATGAATTGTTACACAGACAGTATAAGAAGAAGGCTGTGAATGTACTCACTCGATGTTGTACGGGATTAGTATGGAGTCACAGTAATTTTGTTTCTTGATATATTTGTATAGGTTTAAATATGTTTCCTCAGGATTGTGCATTATCATTTCTTCACTTATCCTTCGAGGGTCAACGAAACCAACGTCATATATATTGTCTCTGCGACATTTTTGAATCTCCATTCTGCATATGTTAAGCAATAAATAAAGCCCGCGTCAACATAGATTGGAATTATTGTTTTTAAACTGTGAATTATAAGCAACAACAAAGTACTTACAATGTCCAACATGTGATCAAATCCACGTCCATGGCGTCGCGGTGGTACAGCTCATATATATCATTAAACCTGAGCCAGACAAAATCCGCGTCACCATTGTAGAAGTCTTGGTCCTTCACGCCTACTTTTATCATGCGCCGTTTATTCCTTCTTGATTCTTCCAAATACCAGTCATGGAATCGGCGCATCTTCGTTTGTAGCTTCCTCTCCATTTCAGGAGGGACCATAGGCTCGCCAAGCTTAAACGGCCACTTCAGCGTTGTGTTTACTGGCACATCTTCTTCCCCCAGGACTTGCGCTCTGGTTAGTCCAGTCTCGGCCATTACTCGTTGAATGTTAAGCTCGTCCAGAGATGGCAATGGACCCAAGGGACGCTGAGGTTGCTGGCCGAGTTGAGGAACCTTTTTGGATGGGCCCGCCTCCTTATCCGCAGCCTTCCGTTTCCGGCGAGATTTCAGTAATGAGCGGTCATAGTCTGTTACTATTACTTCCTTCTGTTGACCCTTGCTCAAATTACCGAGGAATGACTTCACGATGGTGGGATCAAGCTTCGGCTCCGCCTCAGGTTTTCTCCTCCACTCGGCCATTTGCCTCTTTGTGTCTGCTTTTACAGAGGCTTCGAGCTCCTCTAGAGTCTTCTCGCCCGCTCTTTTCTCTGGTGCGGGCTTCTCTCTAGTTTTTCGCGCCTTCTTCGCTGGTGGAGTGGGGGCAGAGGCTTTAGTGCGGCGTCCCCTCTTCGGCGGAGGAGACGGAGACCTCTTCGGCGGAGGAGACGGAGACCTCTTTGGCGGAGGAGACGGGCTTGCATCAGGAGCTCCCGGAGAATCGTCATGATCCTGTGGATCTCTTGGAGGTGACGGGGGCTTGTTGGTAGCCGCAGGTGTATCGGGTATAACGATGTCTGCCTTGCTCCATAGAATGATGCAGTGAGAACACTGACCGAGTTTTGTTTCTCCGTCACCTCCGGGGATGTCAAGTTCCAAGTCTTCCCAGCTGGTGACGACTTGCTCCACCTCAACAGGTACGTAACCATGTGGAATGTCATTGCAGTGCCATTTTTGCCCTTCTTCCACACGTTTGGTCATACCGTATGCGACCTGATAAGTTAGTAGTCACAAAGAAAGTTAGTAAATGAATGGTATTTACGGTGAAATGTATGCAGTATGAACTAAGGTCGCATACGTACCACCACAGCTAAGTTCTTCTGCCTGACGACAAGCTCGCACGCGGTCCGTTGAGTTATTTCATCCACGGTGTAACGGACCGCTTCGGCGGCCTGTGTGGAAGCGTGACTGCTTTGATATTGCTGTGGAGGGCTAATAAGGGCCGCATCTTGGAGAGGTGCATGCTCTGTGGAACCGGTCCCGCCTGTGGCTTGTTGGAGAGGTGCAGGCTCTGTGGAACCGATCCCGCCTGTGGCTTGTTGTATCTGCAGCCATGCTACCTTCATCCGTCGCTCCATCTCTGACTCCATTTCTTGGAGCTTTGAGCCCTGGGCGGCAACCGTTTGCTCTAGGTCCCTTACCCTCTGCTCATATTCGGCCTTCTTCCTCGAACGGCTCCTATAGGTGGCGGCGTGCTCTTGGAAACCTTTCTTCCATGAGACGCTTGTGCCTACGCCGCGCGTCCGTCCAGGATGCTCCTTGTTCCCTAAGGCATAGGTTAGCTCATCTCTGTCTCTATCGGCAACAAATTCTCCCCTATCAGATGCCTTGAGGATATCGAGGAGACGCTGAGCTAGTTCTCGCAAGTCCTCGGGAAAAACTAAGGAGCCGTCGATTGGGCTCAGGGTGCCTCCATGACCATAGTACCAATGCTTGGTCCTTGTGGGCCAGTCATGTGTCGCTGGAGTGATGCCTCTAGCATATAGATCTTCTTCCATCTTCTCCCATTTAGCGATGCTTGCCTTGTAACCTCCCGAACCCATCTTATGCGAGTACTTCTTATTTGCGGCGTTTCCAGCGTTTCTAGCGCTAGCCGTTGCACCCTCTTCGGAGGTTTTGTACTCAATGAATGCTTCCCACTCGTCATTGGTGATCTTCTTATACTTCTCAGGATCCGGGGCCTCTCCGGTTTTGAGAAATTGCGAGTACAACTTCTTCTTGAAATCCTGAAACAGAACTGCCATCTTCTTCATTGTCCAATCCCTCAGTTCTGCTTCATGAGTGCTAGGCCAGTCGAATATTGCCTTTAATTCCCTCCATAGCATCTCCTTCTCTGTATCGGGGAGCACGTACTCCTCAGTGGGGTCCGTGGACTTCCATTTTCTGATACTAATGGGCACATTGTCCCGTACAATTACCCCGCACTGAGATACAAATTTCTTGGCCACTTTTGAGGGCTCAACTGGCTCCCCGTCATCCTCCACTCGGGTGATGTGTAACTTGACATCCTTCAGCTTCTTCGTGGTCGATCGTTTTGATTTCTTAGCAGAGGCGGCCTACACAAATTACATATATACGAGATGATATAGAGATGGTATACATAATTGACATGTACAGTACAAATTTATGTTATCTATATACACACCTGACTAGACGAGGGCGCGCTACCGGCTCCTTCAATAGTTTCGGCCCTTGCAACATTGTCGCCCTGGACATTGTCGTCCCTTCCAATGATGCCCAACACATCATCCATCGACATTGGTTGGGTTACAATGTTGAAAAGTTGATTCGCAAAGAACGTGTCGTTGTCCTCTTGCATGGGTGGGACAGGGGTGTTGTTGTCCTCTTGCATGGGTGGGACAGGGGTGTTGTTGTCCTCTTGCATGGGTGGGACGTTGTTGTTGTTGTCCGCCATCTATAGAATTAAAAATAATTGGTAAGAATTGATTCGGGTGGGACGTTGTTGTTGTTGTTGTTCGGGTGCGCGGTGTGAATTGATTCGCTAAGGGTTCGCTAAGGGGGTCGGTGCGCGAAAAACGGATTCGCTAAGGGGTTCGGGTGCGCGATGGGTTCGGGTACGCCATAGAATTTCCGATAATAAACATTTTCGATAGTATACATTATACAAACATATAACATTTCCAATATACATTTAAATGAAGCACATATATTTCTAATATACATAGAATTTCCAATATACATTTCAATGAAGCATTTTCCAGTATACATTTCAAACATATAACATTTCCAATATACATTTCAATGTAAATATCTCCAATACATTTAAATGAAGCATTTTCCAATATACATTTCAAACATATAACATTTCCAATATACATTTCAATGTAAATATCTCCAATACACATTTCAAACATATAACATTTCCAATATACATTTCAATGTAAATATCTCCAATACATTTAAATGAAGCATTTTCCAATATACATTTCAAACATATAACATTTCCAATATACATTTCAATGTAAATATCTCCAATACATTTAAATGAAGCATTTTCCAATATAAATTTCATACTAGTATTAGGTATAAAACCCAAAGCAATCCCAATCCTACAGCCACTGTTTCCCTGTTCATTGCAAAACAAATTTCACAAATTTCACCCTCAAAGTTTAGATCACAAATTTCACCCTCAAAGTTTACAATGCAAAAAGAAGATTGTCATCACATCAAAATATCATAGCATGTATGGACTACTAAATGTAGATAAAATCAAAAACTAATTGCATGGATTGGTTGTACTCTACGAGACGAACATTTTGAGCGGCGCGGGACGAGGGGCACCGGCGCGGGGACGACGGGCGCGGGGACGACGACGGCGGCGGGGACGACGGGCGGCGGCGGCGTGGGTGTCGGAGCGCGGGGACGACGGGCGCGGGGACGACGACGGCGGCGGGGACGACGGGCGGCGGCGGCGTGGGCGCGAGGACCACGGGCGGCGGCGGCGTGGGCGCGAGGACGACGACGGCGGCGGGGACGACGACGGCGGCGGGGACGACGGGCGGCAGCGGCTGAGGAGACGAGGCGGCGGTTTCTGTGAGGATTGAGGGCGAAGTGAGGGAGGGGAGAGAAGTCCCCGGCCTATATAGGACCGGGGCATTTAGCACCGGGTGCAGCCACGACCCGGTGCTAAAGGGCCTTTCGCACCGGGTGGTGGGAAGACCCGGTGCTAAAGGCCCCCCCTTTCGCACCGGGTCTTCCCACCACCCGGTGCGAAAGGCCCTTTAGCACCGGGTCTTCTACACCCGGTGCGAAAGGCCGTAACTGTGCGCCAGACTGAGGCCTTTCGCACCGGGTGCAGCCACGACCCGGTGCTAAAGGCCCCCCTTTCGCACCGGGTCTTCTACACCCGGTGCTAAAGGCCCCCCTTTCGCACCGGGTCTTCTACACCCGGTGCTAAAGGCCCCGTAACTGGCGCCAAACGAAAATTGGGGGCCTTTAGCACCGGATTTTAGATCAACCCGGTGCTAAAGGCCCCAACTTTTCGTTTGGCGCCCAGTTTCCAAACGGGCCTTTAGCACCGGGGGCTACTATTTGGGAATCTTATAAATATAGTTTTTAATGTATAGTTATTAATACTTGTCAACACAGAATTCAATGACCTCCTCCGTTTCGTATCCCTTAGCAATGCATCCTTCTGGACGAGAACGATTACGGACATACTTCTTTAGGACAGCGAAGAACCTCTCAAATGGGAACATGTTGTGTAGAAATACTGGGCCCAATATACGAATCTCTTTGACGAGGTGAACCAATAGATGTGTCATGATATTGAAGAAGGATGGTGGAAATATCATCTCAAAGCTGACAAGACATTGCACCACGTCGTTCTGTAGCTGATCTAAGTGGTCTGGATTGATCACCTTCTGAGAAATTGCATTGAGGAATGCACATAGCTTCACAATGGCTTTCCGCACGTTTACTGGTAGCACACCCCTGAGTATGACGGGAAGCAGCTGTGTCATCAACACATGGCAGTCGTGAGACTTCAGGTTTGTGAACTTCTTCTCTTTCATATTTATTATTCCCTTAATATTGGAGGAGTAGCCAGACGGAACCTTGATACTGTTCAAGCATTCAAACATGCTTGCCTTCTCTTCTTTGCTGAGAGTGAAGCTGGCAGGACGCAAGTACTGGCGTCCTTTGTCTCTCTTTTCTGGATGTAGATCAGTCCGTTGCTTCAATCGTTTCAGATCCTGACGTGCTTCCAGTGTATCTTTTGGCTTCCCATAAGTACCCAGGAAGCTTATCAAGTTCACGCAAAGATTCTTCGTCAGATGCATCACATCAATCGCGTTACGGACCTCTAAACGTTGCCAATAAGGTAGCTCCCAAAAGATAGACTTCTTCTTCCACATCGCGGCACGACCATCCTCGCCCGTCGGAGCAGCCTGGCTTCCGTCTCCCTTGCCAAACACCACGTGTAGGTCCTTCACCATATCAAATAGCTCTTCTCCACTCCGGTGTCTCGGCTTTGTACGGCGGTCAGCATTCCCGCCAAAATGCGCACATTTCTTTCGTAGCTCATGCTTCGCCGGAAGGAATCGACGGTGACCCATGTACACAACTTTACGACAATGTTTCAAATACATGCTTTCGGTTTCCTCTAAACAGTGAGTGCATGCTTTATATCCTTTGTTTGATTGTCCTGATAGGTTACTTAGTGCAGGCCAGTCGTTGATGCTTATGAAAAGCAGTGCTCGAAGGTCAAACTGCTCCTGCTTGTCCTCATCCCACACGCTAACACCTTCATTCTTCCACAGCTGCAAAAGTTCGTCAACCAATGGTCTTAGGTACACATCAATGTCGTTGCCAGGTTGCTTTGGGCCTTCGATGAGCACTGGCATCATAATGAACTTCCGCTTCATGCAGAGCCAGGGGGGTAGGTTGTAGATACAAACAGTCACGGGCCAAGTGCTATGACTACTGCTCATTTCACCAAAAGGGTTCATGCCATCGGTACTTAAACCAAGCCTAACATTCCTCGCATCAGCATCAAACTCTGGGAATGCTCTGTCGATGTTCCTCCACTGGGATCCATCGGCGGGGTGTCTCAACATGCCATCCTGCTTACGTTCTTCTTTGTGCCAGCGCATCAGTTTGGCATGGTCTTTGTTCCTGAACAAACGCTTCAGACGGGGTATCAGAGGGAAATACCACATCACCTTCGCAGGGATTTTTTTCTTAGAACGCTCTCCCCCAACATCACCAGGGTCGTCCCGCCTGATTTTGTATCGCGCGCAGGTGCAAACCGGACAACGATCCAAGTGTTCGTACTGTCCGCGATAGAGGATACAGTCATTAGGACACGCATGTATCTTCTGCACCTCCAAACCGAGAGGGCAAACAACACGTTTTGCTTGATACGTTGTCGATGGCAATGTGTTACCCTCTGGAAGAATCTTCTTTACGAGTTTCAGTAGCTCCTCGAAACCCTTATCAGTAACACCATTTGCTGCTTTCCACTGCAGAAGTTCAAGTGTGCTACCCAACTTCTTTAGCCCCTCTTTGCAATCTGGGTACAGGTCAGTCTTGTGGTCCTGCAACATGCGCTGTATCTTTTTTATATCCTTATCATTGCCGCAGTCTTTCTCGGCATCACGCAACATTTGCCCGAGCCCATCAGTAGGTTCATTTTCCTGAGCAACATCTTCCTGAGCATCGCCTTCCCGAGCAACATCTTCCTCATCGGCATCACCCATTGCAGCATATGCAAAGGAACCGTAGTATTGAGCCAATAACGGAATGTCGTCATCGGCCTCGTCTTCTTCATCTTCATCCATTAGAATTCCTCTTTCACCGTGCTTCGTCCAAACAGAATAATTCCTCATGAAACCGTGCCTCATCAAATGCACTTGAAGACAACCTCTTTGTTTGTACGATTGTATATTTTTACAATGGGTGCATGGGCAGAACATGAAACCGGACGGCGTCCTGTTAGCCTCGGCGGCATCGAGAAACGTCCTAAGGCCATCACGGAAGGCCTGAGCGTGGGGGTCCCCGTACATCCATTGTCTATTCATCTGCATTATTAACCAATAACAAATATACAATACAATTTAAAGATAAAAAAAATTAATATATAAATAAATACAAATTATAATATATATTCCATTATATAAATAAATTTCTAAAACTACATTACTATATTCATTAAATATAACATTACTATAAGCCTTATAAGATTTATAAGATTTTCTATTAATTTATAAGATTTTATAGCATTTTATATTGATTTTCTAGTAATTTATAAGATTTTCTATTAATTTATAAGATTTTCTATTAATTTATAAGATTTTATAGCATTTTATATTGATTTTCTAGTAATTTATAAGATTTTCTATTAATTTATAAGATTTTCTAGCATTTTATATTGATTTTCTAGTAATTTATAAGATTTTCTAGTAATTTATAAGATTTTCTAGTAATTTATAAGATTTTCTAGCATTTTATATTGATTTTCTAGTAATTTCTAAAACCACATTACTATAAGCCTTACAACTATTCACAAGTCATACAAAACAAAATACTAACTAGCTTGCCTTCTCTCTCCATTTAAAACACAACATGCATGAACACTCTCTCCACCATGAACTCAAGCTCTCTCCTCTCTCTCCTACAAGAACACAATCTCTCTCTAGCTAGCTTTACTTTGATTCACAAATCCCTCTATTTCTAAATCATAGAAGGATTACAAGCTAAATAAAACATTAGAGAATGAAAGAGTGTACCTTGTAGTGCTCCTTAGATGAGTAGATTCTTCACAAATTTTGAAAAAAATTTGGGCAGCACCTCCCCTCCCACGGCCGAGCAGCATGAACACAGCGCCTAAGTGTTCAGCTGGCTCGGGCGGGGGAGGGGAAGCCCCTATATTCAAACACATTAGCACCGGGTCGTGGCAAGACCCGGTGCTAATGTTCACCCTTTAGCACCGGGTGCAGCCACGACCCGGTGCTAATGTGCCCGAGGCCTTTAGCACCGGGTCGTGGCTGCACCCGGTGCTAAAGGGTGAACATTAGCACCGGGTCGTGCCACGACCCGGTGCTAATGTGTCCGCCCGGACACACCTCCGCGCCGCCCCCGCTCCTAGCCGTTGGACCCGGTGCTGAAGCCCCATCAGCACCGGGTCCAAAAATGGCCGAGGCGGAGGAGGCGGGCGGATGTGAAGGATTCTGGTAGTGATTTGACATCCTATAATTCTAACATTTTCACCGGGATAATTTTGAGATTTCTTTTTCCTCAACTTTGCATGAGAACATTGTGTTATTATATTAATAAGAAAATGGGGTACAACTTATGCAATTTTGCGGACATATGACTAAGAAAGAGAGTAGTAAAATATGCATATTATTGGAGAATGTGTTAGTTTTGTCCTTGATTAGAACCAAACAATAAAACAGGTACATATCTTACCTTTGAGTCTCAAATCTCTTGGCTTTGTCAAACTTTTTTGTTTTTGTCCAGCACTCCACTTTGTGGGTAGTCTTCTGCGCATACTCTCAGGCTGGTATGGAAAAGAGTCAATCAACGCAATTATGAAATGATAAGTACTGAATATTTCCTGATAATTGGTTTTTTGCGAAAGTATTTCCTGATAAATGCTAGTAATGTAATATGGAATAATCACAGGATAAATTCAATTTATTAGCAACAATTTCTGATGAAATCAATGTGTACAAAGCATGGTTAATAAGAACGGTAATAAAGAGGCACGCAACTATATGAAGTTTGTAGCTAGTTATGATGTCTACTCCACAAGAAACTAGCTAATAGCAAACCTTGAGGAACTGTAAGCGGCAAAAAGTGGAACGGCACAATATGAAGAAATCATTTTTTCTAGGAGCATGAAAAATCGTACATTTATCACATTATATATGTAGCGATACCTAGCTCAGAAGAATGAAGCTAGGTATCATGTTTATCATCAAGTTCAGTCGATTAGCTAAGTGATGACAAAGAGTAAGTGGTAAAGATGTCGTCTTGGTAAAGATGAAAAGTTCCCCAATTTGAAAAATAATCTGTAGTAGAGGAACTTTATATATGGTCTACTATGCAGAACTATATTTCATTGAATATGCAAAGAATCATCATCATCAAAATTCCATGATGTGGATTTTGGTAAGATAAGTATCTAAAGCAAATACATATATTCAAAATTAAAATAACTATATCACCAGATTGTCACACTTTTCAAAAGAGTACATGTCGTAGACACTTGTCTTCTGATCAACACAAGTACCCTTGATTATTTCCCCAGTCTCAACGTAGTGAACTGCAGATTTCAGTGTACGGAATGCTCGGCCAGTAATAGGATCCGTAAAATACTGCAGAAATAAGTGTAACAACAACAACAAAAATCAAGTTCAATTCATAGTCCTCATGATGAAAAATAAAACTTTACTTCATCAGTTTACCGCATCTTTTCTTAATCTTTTCTCTGTCCTGCTGAATACAACTTCCTTCACCCACCCAATTGGTAATCCATCTGGGTTAAGCTCTACATTTGCAAGTATCTACATATATACATGGTTGTGGAAATTAGTTAAAACAAATAATAGTGTCATTGAAATAGGAGAGGAATTTCTATCTAGAGGCACGGACATTGTCTTCCATAGTTATGTTGCATTCCCCATTTGTATCACATGGAGAGATTTCCATCTCACTAACATAGAGTAGCACATCTTTGACAGAAATCTCACCCCAGTTCGAACATGCTCATAAAACTGCAAATACAAATAGCAAAGATCAAGAGAAGGTTAATACTATCAACTGGATGATTCCATCTATAAATAAATCTTTATTCTTGATATTCTGTTTTTTCTTCCTTTTTTTCTTTGGTGCAATAGAACATTAGAACCTTTTTCAGTTGAATTTGTCAGGACCATCATAATCGGAAGGAATCAAGCGATAGAAAGAGGTAGCAACATAGATAAATGGACTTTACTGGTCCCCTAAGGCTTTATGTGCTTCTCTTTTTGTCCATTTATAAAGAAAATGGTACCGAACAATTTGTCCCTGACATCAAAAGGCAGTAGACTCTTTGCTTGGTAGTACTGTATTATGTATTTTATATATTACCAGTCTGAGTATGATCTATATACAGAACTCAAGTATAATTTATCAGCTAGGTAACACTATCATTATTGTGAATAGTACATTTTTTGATAGTTTGTCTAGTACGTTTGATTAGTACTGAAGACTGCACGACTACATATATTACAGCTGTGGTGGTTATGTGTGAGAGACATATTATATTCTGCATGACAGAGTACATGCTTATATCTATTGATAGCAACAACTGATGTTCAGTAATGGACGCAGAGTTACACCCCACACCCACACCACCACCGTCACCAAAAAAAAACGCACAAAAATCTATTAAAAGCTTTACCATTTGTAAACGAATTAATGCCTTGTTAGTTGATCCACCCTAGGCATCATTGGTAGCTTTACTCATTCACAGACAAAAGTCATACAAATACAAATGTTATAAACATCTGATGGAATAAATTAATTTCACATTTTTTAAAAACTCTTCTTTTAAGTATGGGAAAATTTATGCAACCCTATTTTGGAAGAGGTTTTTTTTTTCTTTTGCAGATAGTCTGAAAAGATCAGGAAAAGCTCATAACACATATATAGTTTTTTGGAGATACGTAATCATCAGATAACAAATTTCAAGAACTATATGTGAAGAGTCATTTTACAGTGGTTGGGAGGTACCTATAGGTAGCTCTTCGTACTTCTCCAAATTAATTCTATTAGACAATTTTAATCCCTCGAGGGTAGTATGGTCATTTGTCCAGCAATACCCCTCCCCCGTCCCTCCGTTCGGCCTTTCCGTGTCCTCCCTGTCGCCGGGCGCTCGCCGTCGTCCTGGCCCTCGCCGGCCGCATCGTCACGCTGCCCGACGATTGCATCGTCATCCGCTGCAAGGACGCGGGAGTCGATTTCCTCGACGCCGTCGCGCCCGGCCTGTCGCTTGACGACTTTCTCGTCCCTGACGCCGACGTGCCGACCAAGCTGACGAAGGACCTATTATCCATGGACCAGACCGTTAGCTACGAAGGGCACCGCCGCCCGCTCACGTCGTTCCAAGTCACCGTGCTCGGCGACGGCACCGTCTTCATCGGCATCGTCGCCAAACTCCTTCTGGGCCGCTATCTGCCGCGGCAACTCACCCAAGCTGCTGGACTTCTACAGAAACTTCTTTGGCGAGTCCAGCACCGTCCTCCGTTTCCCGACGGTGACCTTCTACGTGGACGCGCCTTTCCGGGAGCTCGTATTTCACTTCAACGCGGACGCGATTCACGATTTGCGGACGCCGAGGTTGGCGGCGGCCAGTACATCCTGTCGAAGCTGGCGTCGGAGCAGGAGCTGCTAGCCTACAACACCGGCGAGAGCCCGGCGGCGTTCGAGGTGGTCACGGTGCCCTGCGCCGTCGTGGCCGGCGACACGCTCCAGGGCGGCACCACGGTGTCCCTGAAGTGCGTCGCGTCACCGGTGACCCGCGACGAGCGCCAGTTCGTGGTGCTAAGGATGCTGCGGCGGCTGCTGGGCTCGGTGCCGCTGGCGCACGTGGACGCGCACGCGCAGCACGCAGGCGAATGACACGGGCAGCACGCGCGGCGACGGCGTGCGGCGGCGCGGTGCCGGTGGGTGAGCCGTCGGGCCAAGTGCGGCAACACTGAGGTGAGTGAGGCGCTGCAGCCTGCAGCAGAGGGTGCAGGAGATGAAGGCCATGGACGAGCTGTTCGCCTGACCACGACCGGCGGCGGTGCGCTACTACGCCGGCGTTGACCCCGGAGCAAGGCTACGACGGGACGACGGTGAGACTACACGATTTGCAAAGCATCGGGTACGAATGGCTTCCCACCGCTGTGAACGCCACCGGCACCTAACCCAAACCGACATACTAGTGTACTACTCCGTTGGAACCCCGAACGGACTTGTCTGACGGCGGCTGGAAATACTCTCCTCTGCAGATCATGGCAACTGAACTAAACTGCAGTATATCCGAGCCTCCAAGCCATGACAGCGATCGGACCGACGTGGAACTGCAACTGAACCGTCCAACTCAAAAGCCACATAGGGGTGAAGAACGAAGCTTACTAATTTTCGGTTCGGGTTCCAGTCAAAAGCAGCACAAGCTACAGTCACTTGTGAAATGGTGAGAGCAAAAATGGATCCGGCGGGCCGGGGATGGCGGAGATGCTAAGGGTGCGGTTGGCAACGCTCCAAACCTCAAACCTGCTCTCTGCTCCGCTCCGCTCCGCTCGTCGATTCCAGTCGCTCCCGCTCCAAGATGCTCTAGCTCCGTAAATTAACCGTTTGGTAGCGCTCTCTCAACAGCTCCAGCTCCAGCTCCTGCTCAACGGCTTGCTCGTCCTCCAAGCAACGACGCTGCTCGCCGCCGCTGATCTTCACTTCTGCGCGCCATCTTCCTTCACCCCACCACAAATTGACCCCTCTCTCATGCTGCAAGTGGAGGAGTTGAGGTCGCTAGTCCTTTGCTCGGGCCACGAAGAAGCAGGACAGGTGGTTAATGGCGACAGCCAAATCGCCATAGACGACAAGTCGCTTGATACCAAGTGATGCTGCCAGGCGGAGCCTGTGCAACATAGCCTCGTATTCTGCTTCATTGTTGGTGACCTGGAACAAAATTTGTAGAACGTACTTGAGTTGATCACCTTTAGGAGATATGAGAAGTACACTTGCGCCTCCTCCTTCAAGTTTGAGTTACCCATCAAAGAACATGATCCAGTGCTCAGGGGGAGTAGTTGTCGTAGAATTTTGAATTTCTGTCCATTCGACCGTGAAATCAGCAAGGGCCTGGGACTTGACGACTGTCTGAGATGTGAAGTCAAGGTGGTACGCTCCAATTTCGGCCTTCCACTTAAAGATGCGACCTGTTGCGTCTGGATTATTGAGGATTTCGCCTAGTGGAAATTTGGTTACGACTGTGATGTTGAAAGCTTGGAAATAATGTCGTAACTTCCGCGATGTGATGAAGATAGCGTAGAGTAGTTTTTGGACTTGCGGGTAACGAATCTTGGACTCGGAGAGTACTTCGCTGATGTAGTAAATTAGCCTCTATACTAGGAATACATGTCCGTCCTCTTGTCTTTCGACTAGCATTATAGTGCTGACCATATGGGTTGTGGTTGCAATGTATAGGTAGAGATGATCACCCTCCCTAGGTTTTGTTAGTACTGGCGAAGTAGATAAATATATTTTGAGTTCTTCGAATGCCGTGTGTGCTTCTTTCGTCCAAAAGAACTTATCCTGCTTTTTAAGCAGTTTGAAGAAAGGGAGACCCGTTTCCTCAAGTCTTGAGATGAACCTATTTAAGGCCGCGATGCATCCTGTCAGCTTCTGGACATCTTTTATACTCTTGGGTGCTTCCATTGTAAGGATTGCCGAGATCTTTGCTGGATTGGCTTCGATGCCCCTGTTGCTGACCATTGTCACACCCGGATTTTCACAAAAACCCGAATGCGGCCATATGTGTGCCCAGGAAGTCATAGTACACATATAGCGAACAAATATGATAAACATAGAACATATGCTGGAATAAATTCTTCATTAAATAAAGTGTTTACATCAGAGTGCCTCATAAATGATCTAAACAATAACAGCGGAAGACTAATAAAACTCTCAACTAATGGAGCCGCAATCCACAGGGACTCTGACTGGAAGATCACAACTCAGTAGTACGGTAAATCTTCTGGAAACTCAGCAGCAGACTCATGCCCAGCCCAATATGTTTACCCATCTGGGATTTTGTTTAATATAATGACAAGTGTAAGTAAACAATTACTTAGCAAGTATAGCACGGGTATGAAGGCTCAAAATAGGCTAGACACGGCTTAACTGCATTAGCATTTTTAGTTGGTTCATTTTAACATTAACCAAATTACTACAAGTGAATGAAACCCGGTTGTAACCCAATTAATAAAGTATAAGTGACATTAAACATAAATAAACATCATCTTCTAATAAAAAAGTATCTAGGCCGCTCGCGACCATGATAGATTTACACTCTGCAGAGGTTTTGCCCTTTACCCACCAGTCGCGTAAAAGTTCAAAAGAACTTTGCACCCAACCACGCACACCGACACTTCCGAGGTGTGATTGCATAGGGACGCTACGAGGTTTTTCACAAGACACCCTAACAAGACAGTGGTCGCTTAGGTACAATAAGGTGGTGAGACTCTAGGCACCGAGATCGAAGTACACCTACGGAGTCACACCATAGGGGGGGTCGATGGCGTCCAGATCGCGGGCATCGCACCCAACAATGCGCAACATGCGGAGTTCCCCGTCGCAGGGACTCCCAGCACGGGACTGGGTCTAACGAGACCTAGCCGACGGGGCTACCGTCCTCGGTGGAATCAAGAAACACCCCGTGCCTTACTTCCGATAACGCCGTCGGCCCCACCGGTAACCACTGGCAAGCTAGAGACGTACAAGTTACTTGACCAAGACCAGAGCCATAATAGTTCTAGCGGTGGCGACAGGCTCTTGGGTTGCTGCTTTAAGAACCGGACCTTACGGAGAGACACTGGAGCAAAGCACACAACACATGCCCCAGCGCCCTAAACCATGTTGCTAAAAAGCAAGTTTTATCATTAATGTTGAAGTGAACCATAAAGTTGAAATTAACAGTTAAATAAAGGTGATAGTAGCTGCGCATAGCAAAATCTACCCATATGCATAAACCCAAGGTAATCAAAGGATAGGAGTAAACAAACTATGTACAACCTTAATAGGACATCAAATTTAGACACATGCATTTGATAGTAAATGTATGTATAAAGTGTGTTTAGGTAGCAAGGATTGTCCGTGCTATAACTTGCCTTCCTCGAAGGGCGGCTGCTACTGCTGGGGGTCCTGCTCCGGAAAGTCCTCCACGTACTCGAACTCCAAAGCGTATGGCTCACCGACTGGACACGAATCACCATACAAGCGAGCACGCAAACCAATACATGCAAACAAATAATAATCTATTACAACAGTACACCAAATAGTAGAAACAATACATAAAATGTTCTGGAAATAATCTACGCTTCACTACGAACACATGAGCGTGAAAATCACACTAATCGGAGGTAAAACGGAAAACATATGAGTTTTCTAAGTTCTAGGGACCTGCTGGCAAAATTTTAAAAGTTCCAGGGGCTAGTTTGTGAAAAACCAGGGGCCTAAACATAATTTCATATAAAACAGAAGGGCCTACACGTAAAATTAACTTAAAAGGACGGCGAGTACTATTTTTAAAAAGGGCCGGGGGTTTTCCATAAAAACCAGGGCCTAAATGTAATTATTTTCGAACAGGGGACGGACGGCGGGTTGAATCCTAATCTTGCAGGGGGTTTTTTAGAAAAAGGCCATTGCGGACCGGTAAGTGGGGGGGTTGACTTGGGGCGGGACGCACAGGAGCCGTTGGATCGGCATCGTGCGGCCCGGAACAGATCAGAAGGAAAGGCTCGCCGAGGGGGAGGACTCACGGCGGCGCCGCTGGCTACCGCGGCGAGGACTCGCCGGACTTAGCTCGGAATCAAGCTGCGGGGCTCGGTTTGCGACGGGGATGGCACCTACGGCACCAGGGCGGCGTGGCGAACCCAGCTGGCTAGATCAAGACGAGGGGGAGGCTATGGGGAGGGCCCTCGACGGTGGCCGGCGGCCGGCCATCGACGACGAGGTGGAGGGGCGCGCTAGAGGGCGAAGAAGGGAGGGAAAAGTGGCCTGACAGGGTCCTTACCTTTGCGCGTAAGTCCTGGAGGGGTCAAAGCGAAGCAAAACGATGCCGGGGAGGGTGGTCAGCGGCGGCGCGGAGAGCTCGGGGGGAGGAGTGCTGGGGTTGGGCTCGAGGGGCGAGGCTTGGTGGGGTTAGGGGGTTTGGAAGGCGGCTTTTATAGGCCGGAGGAGCGATCATTGCACGCGTGCCACGGATTCCGGCGGTGACCGGCGGCAAATCTCCCCCTTCCATGCGGGGAGGGAGTTTCCTTGCATGGGCGGCGTGAAAAGCGGGAGGAGCGGGGGCGCGAAGCTTTGGGGAAACTCGGGCGCTACCTACGGGGCGCGGGGCGGGGGGGGGGGGGGCCAAGTCGGCCGACAGGCGAGGCGGGATTGGCGCCGGGGAGGGAGGAGCGCGCGCGCGAGAGGAGGAAGAAGGGCTAGCGGGCGGGGCCCGCTGGTCAGTGGGAGAGAGGGGAGGAGGCGCGAGCAGGCTGGCGTGGGAGCTGGCCGCACGCGTTGGGCTGGGGCGGCGCATGGGGGAAAGTGGGCCGGCTCGAGAAAAAGCGGATGGGAGGAGGGAGCTGGGCCCGTGGAAGAAGAGTGGTTGGGCCGAGCGAGGGGAGGAAGTAGGAGGTGCAAAGATGGACCAGCGAAAAGTTTAAGGAGCACAATCAGACTCGGCTGAATTAACTTTTCTAGGACTCTAAACCAAGTGATTCAAATTTAAATTTAAATAAATTTAAATTCTTGTTTGAATCACAAGCAATACAAAAATCAAATGCAGCAGCATGAATGCAACAAAAAAAATTTTCTACAACTTATATTTGATTTTAATTTTCATAAATAATTCATTTAGCCTATATTAAATGTGAACAACTTAAATAAATCCCAATTAATTACTAAAAATTTTACATAGGTAATTTTTGGGTGTTACAAACCTACCACCCTTAAGATGAATCTCGTCCTCGAGATTCGGATGTAGATGCGAAGAGCTGCGGGTACTCGGTCTTGAGATGTTCCTCCCGTTCCCAAGTGGCTTCATCCTCCGAGTGTCGGCTCCACTGCACCTTGCACATCCGGATGACCTTGTTTCTTGTCACCCTCTCAAACACCTCCAGAATCCTGACTGGATACTCCTCGTAGGTGAGGTCCTCTTGCACATTCAGCTTATCTATCGGGATCTGCTCTTCAGGCACCCACAAACATTTCTTCAGCTGAGACACGTGGAACACATCGTGCACTCCGGCCAATCACTCAGGTAGTCCCAACTGATATGCCACTTCACCTTTCCTTTCAAGTATCTGGAAAGGTCCGATGTATCGAGGTGCTAACTTGCCCTTGACATTGAACCTCTTCACGCCCCTCATCGCTGACACCTTGAGGTACACAAAATCTTCAACCTCAAAACTGAGATCCCTCCGTTTGACATCAGCATAACTCTTCTGCTTGGACTGTGCCACCTTCAAGTTCTGCCTGATCACTTGCACTTGGCGTTCTGCATCTCTGAGTATCTCAGGCCCAAAGACTTGGCTCTCTCCAGTCTGATTCCAGAACAGTGGTGTTCTGCACTTCCTGCCATATAAAGCCTCGAATGGTGCCATCTGCAGACTCTTCTGATAGCTGTTGTTGTACGAGAATTCCGCATAGGGTAAACTCTTGTCCCAGCTGACACCATACTGCAGTGCACATGCTCTCAACATGTCCTCCAGAATCTGATTAGTCCGCTCTGTCTGTCCATCTGTCTGGGGTGATAAGCTGAGCTAAACTGCAACTTAGTGTCCATAGACTCATGCAGCTTCTGCCAGAAGTGTGAAGTGAACTGTGTACCATGATCAGACACTATCCTCTTTGGCACTCCATGTAAGCACACAATCCTCTCCATGTATAGCTCTGCCAGTCTGGCTCCGGTGTAGGTGGTCTTCACTGGAAGAAAATGTGCCACTTTGGTCAAGCGGTCCAAAATCACCCAGATGGAGTCAAATCCTCGCTGTGTGCGGGGTAGACTAGTAATGAAGTCCATGCCAACTTCTTCCCATTTCCATTCGGGTATCTTCAAGGGCTGGAGTAATCCGGCTGGTCTCTGATGTTCAGCCTTGACTCTCTGACAAGTGTCACATAGTGCCACATGTGTCGCCTCATCACGCTTCAATCCGTACCACCAGAATCTTTCCTTGATGTCTTGGTACATCTTGGTGCTTCCTGGGTGGATCGAGTATGCCGAATCATGCACTTCTCTTAGGATCATGTCCTTGATCTGCTCTATATCAGGCACACATATCCTCTTCCCGTGCCACAAGGTTCCCTGTTCATCAACTCGGAATCCAGGGGCCTTTCCTAGGGCAATATTCTCCATAATCTCCTTGATCTTTTCATCATCAAGCTGTCCTTTCCGGATCTCCTGTTTCAGAGTCAGTTCTACCATCATCTCTGTGATGCTGGTCACGAACCCTAGACTCGTCTTCTCAAATTCCTGGCTGAGTTCTTCAGGCAGGCAATGGCCGGTGATCTTGTTCACATAGCTTCTCCTACTCAGAGCATCTGCCACCAAGTTAGACTTGCCAGGGTGGTAATGGATCTCCAGATCATAGTCCTTGATCAACTCCAACCATCGGCGTTGCCTCATATTCAGTTCTGACTGAGTGAAGACATATTTCAGGCTCTTGTGATCAGTGTAGATGTCACACTTGTGCCCAATCAAATAATGCCTCCAAATCTTCAAAGCATGCACCACAACTGCCAACTCCAAATCATGTGTCGGATAGTTCTGCTCAAGCTTCCGCAACTGTCTTGATGCATAGGCCACGACTCTCCCTTCCTGCATAAGTACACACCCCAGTCCTAGACGGGATGCATCGCAATAGATGGAGAAGTTCTTGGCTATGTCGGGCAATACCTGTACGGGTGTTGTTGTCAGCCTCTTCTTCAATTCTTCGAAACTGGTTGGCACTCTTCTGTCCAAATGAACTTGGCATTTTTCTCCAATAATGCCGTCATGGGTTTAGCAATGGAGAATCCTTCAATGAAACACCGATAATATCCGGCCATTCCAAGGAAACTCCTAATCTCGCTGACATCCCGAGGCGGGTTCCAGTTCAACACATCATTAACCTTCTTCGGGTCAACTGCCACTCCTCCATTGGACAGCACGTGTCCCAAGAATGCCATTTCCTTCAACCAGAATTCACACTTGCTCAACTTCGCATATAGTTGATGTTCCCGGAGTCTCTGTATCACCATCCTCAAATGATCTTCATGTTCCTCTTCATTCTTGGAGAAGACCAGAATGTCATCAATGAACACCACCACGAACTTGTCAAGGTAGTCCATGAAGACACTATTCATCATGTACATGAAGTATGCAGGAGCATTGGTCAGTCCGAAGGACATAACCGTGAAATCATACAACCCGTTCCGAGTAGTGAAAGCCGTCTTGGGTATGTCCGACGACCGGATCCTCATCTGATGATAACCCGATCGAAGGTCTATCTTGGAGAACACACAAGCTCCCTTCAGCTGATCAAACAAATCATCAATCCTTGGCAGCGGGTACTTGTTCTTGATGGTCACTTCGTTGAGGGCTCGATAGTCCACACACATCCTCTGTGTTCCATCCTTCTTGTCCACGAACAGTACTGGTGCTCCCCATGGTGAAGCACTAGGACGAATATACCCCTTGGCTATCAAGGAGCTTATTTCTTCCTTCAACTTCTCCAGCTCCTTCACTCCCATTCTATATGGCCTTTTAGCTATAGGTGCAGTGCCAGATTTTATTCAATAATGAATTCAACTTCACGTTCCGGGGGCATACCTGGCAATTCCTCAGGAAACACATTCGAGAACTCGCTCACCACCCTGATGTCGGCGGGAGCTGCACCATCAGCTTGATTGACTGGATTATGCTCCAATGGACTGGCTGCCTGGTATTCCACCTTATCTTCGGATGTTGCCATCAGTCGTACAGTCCTCCTGGCGCACTGGACCACTGCATCATATCTGGCTAGCCAACTCATACACAGAATCAGGTTGAAACCAATAGACTCCAGGATGATTGGGCGTGCCTCGAAGTCTACCCCCCTTATGGTGACAGTGACATGGGGATAGCGTAGAGTGGCGCGCTGTTCCCCTCCTGGTGAGCTAACTAGCATAGCATTCTTCATGGGCAGTAATGCCACTAAGTTCTTTTTCACAAATGCAGCAGATGAATCAAACAAAATAGTCACAGGGGTGGAGTTGATAGGGAACGTACCCACTACCACATCAGTAGCTCCCTCAACGGTCTCCGCCCCGGTGTGGTTGAGCTTTCCTCTGGCAGGGTTCTACGGAGCACGGTTTGCCTGACCCTGGTGCTGATTCTGCGGTAGACCAGCCCTCTGATTGTTGTTCTGGCCGGCGGCGTTCTGGGTCTTCTTGGGGCAGACATTGGCATAGTGCCCCTATTCTCCACAGTGATAACACACTCTGGGGGCCACCGGCGTGTTGTTGACGGGGTTGGGGCGCTGAATGAGATCTTGCTGCGCCGGGTTGCGCTGAGCCGGGACACTCTACAGCTGGTTCTGAGGACGCTGCTGCTGTGGCACCTGAGGGTACTGGGGGCACTGTTGGTGCTAGCCACGGTTGAACGGGCCTTGCTGACTCTAGAAGCGCTGCTGGCTTCCCATCTGCTGACTGCCCTGAGGAGGAACGAAACGGGGGCGACTGCTGCTCCCGATCTGCTGGCCCTGAAACTTCCTCTTCTTCTCCTCCATCTCACGGCACTTGTGTTCCAGCATCAAAGCACCGTCCACCAGTTCCTGGAAGTTGCAAAACCTGGTGCACATCAGCTGGTACTGCAGTGCATCCTGCAAGCCATCACGGAACCTGGACTGCTTCTTCTTGTCGGTGTCCACGTCTTCCAGAGCATAGCGGGCCAACTCGATTAACTTGTCACGATAAGCGGTGACACTCATCCCTTCTTGCTTCAGTGCTAGGAACTCCTTCTTCTTCAGGGTCATCAGAGCTTCTGGCACGTGGTGGGAGCAGAAGCTGCTGCGGAACTCCTGCCAGGTGATCTGAGTACGGTCGATGTGAGCGTACTGGTACGAGTCCCACCCGTCCAATGCCGATCCTTGGAGCTGTCCTCCGGCGTACAACACCTTCTCCCGGTCGTTGCACTGGGAGATGTCGAGCTGTCTCTCCACCGCCTTGAGCCAATCATCATCCTGCAGGGGGTCGGTGGCCTTGCTGAAGGTAGGAGGACGTCCCTTCAGGAATTCACCCCTCTTGTCACGGGGCGGCATGTTGTGCTGCGGCGGATTCTGCTGGTCCTGCTGCATCATCGCCATCGTCTGAGCCATCTACTACATCAGCTGGGTCTGCGTGAACATCATCTGCTCAATGGTGGGAGGTGGTGGTGGCAGTCTGCTGGCACCAGGGTTGCTCCTTGTTTTCACTATCTATCATCAATAAATAATTCTCATAAAAACTCCGATGGCTTCAGAGGTTTACCAATTTGTTATGATGGAGGGCTTAAATAGAAAAAGAGCAAGAGAAATGAATACCCCCCTCTATTTAATCACTAAAGTCCTTAAACCTTAGTCCTGCATCTAGATGGTAGTAGACTTGCATCTACGCCCATCGCAATCATTACAAAAATCCAAATCAAGCATAAGCATAATGACAATCATTTCAAGCACCTAAGGACATGATTCACACAAGACTCGACTAGATTTAAGTTTTGAAAAAGTGAATCTAGACGACAAATAAGACATAATCATGGTGGTCTCTTAAGATTTGTCAAGACTCGACTAGATTTGACATAATCCTACAGTCAGCACGGCTCTGATACCAATCTGTCACACCCAGATTTTCACAAAAATCTGAATGCGGCCATATGTGTGCCCAGTAAGTCATAGTACACATATAGCGAACAAATATGATAAACAGAGAACATATGCTGGAATAAATTCTTCAATAAATAAAGTGTTTACATCAGAGTGCTTCATAAATGATCTAAACAATAACAATGGAAGACTAATAAAACTCTCAACTAATGGAGCCGCAATCCACAGGGACTCTTACTGGGAGATCACAACTCAGTAGTACGGTAAATCTTCTGGAAACTCAGCAGCAGACTCATGCCCAGCCTAATCTGTTTACCTATCCGGGATTTTGTTGAACAAAATGACAAGTGTAAGTAAACAATTACTTAGCAAGTATAGCACGAGTATGAAGGCTCAAAATAGGCTAGACACGGCTTAACTGCATTAGCATTTTTAGTTGGTTCATTGTAACATTAACCAAATTACTACAAGTGAATGAAACCCGGTTGTAACCCAATTAATAAAGTATAAGTGACATTAAACATAAATAAACATCATCTTCTAATAAAAAAGGATCCAGGTCGCTCGTGACCCTGAGCAAGGCTATCATGATAGATTTACACTCTGCAGAGGTTTCGCCCTTTACCCACCAGTCGCGTAAAAGTTCAAAAGAACTTTGCACCCAACCATGCACATCAACACTTTCGAGGTGTGATTGCATAGGGGCGCTACGAGGTTTTTCACAAGACACCCTAACAAGACAATGGCCGCTAAGGTACAATAAGGTGGTGAGACTCTAGGCACCGAGATCGACGTACGCCTACGGAGTCACACCATAGGGGGGTCGATGGCGTCCAGAGCGCGGGCATCGCACCCAACAATGCGCAACGTGCGGAGTTCCCCGTCGCAGGGACTCCCAACACGGGACTGGGTCTAACGAGACCTAGCCGACGGGGCTACTGTCCTCGGTGGAATCAAGAAACACCCTGTGCCTTACTTCCCATAACGCCATCGGCCCCACCGGTAACCACTGGCAAGCTAGAGACGTACAAGTTACTTGACCAAGACCAGAGCCATAATAGTTCTAGCGGTGGCGACAGACTCCTGGGTTGCAGCTTTAAGAACCGGACCTTACAGAGAGACACTGGAGCAAAGCACACAACACATGCCCCAGCGCCCTAAACCATGTTGCTAAAAAGCAAGTTTTATCATTAATGTTGAAGTGAACCATTAAGTCGAAATTAACAGTAGCTGCGTATAGCAAAATCTATCCATATGCATAAACCCAAGGTAATCAAATGATAGGAGTAAACAAACTAGGTACAACCTTAATAGGACATCAAATTTAGACACATGCATATGATAATAAATGTATGTATAAAGTGTGTTTAGGTAGCAAGGATTGTCCATGCTATAACTTGCCTTCCTCGAAGGGCGGCTGCTGCTGCTGCTGGGGGTCCTGCTCCAGAAAGTCCTCCACGTACTCGAACTCCAAAGGGTACGGCTCACCGACTGGACACGAATCACCATACAAGCGAGCACGCAAACCAATACATGCACACAAATAATAATCTATTAGAACAGTACACCAAACAGGAGAAACAATACATAAAAAGGTTCTGGAAATAATCTATGCTTCACTACGAACACATGAGCGCGAAAATCACACTAATCGGAGCTAAAACGGAAAAGATATGAGTTTTCTAAGTTGTAGGGACCTGCTGGCAAAGTTTTAAAAGTTCTAGGGGCTAGTTTGTGAAAAACCAGGGGCCTAAACATAATTTCGTATAAAAACAGAAGGGCCTACATGTAAAATTAAATTAAAAGGACGGCGGGTACTATTTTTAAAAAGGGCAGGGGGTTTTCAATAAAAACCAGGGCCTAAATGTAATTATTTTCTAACACGGGATGGGCGGCGGGTTGAATCCTTCGAGGACGGGTTGACTTGGGGTGGGATGCACAGGAGCCGTTGGATCGGCATCGTGTGGCCCAGAACTGATCAGAGGGAAAGGCTCGCTGGGGGGGGGGAGGACTCACGGCGGCGCCGCTGGCTACCGCGGCGAGGACTCGCCGGACTTAGCTCGGAATCAAGCTGCGGGGCTCGGTTTGTGACGGGGATGGCACCTATGGCACCAGGGCGGCGTGGCGAACCCAGCTGGCTAGATCAAGACGAGGGGGAGGCTGTGGGGAGGGCCCTCGACGGTGGCCGGCGATCGGCCATCGACGGCGAGGTGGAGGGGCGCGCTAGAGGGCGAAGAAGGGAGGGAAAAGTGGCCTGATAGGGTGCTTACCTTCGCGCGTAAGTCCTGGAGGGGTCGAAGTGAAGCAAAATGACGCCAGGGAGGGTGGTCAGCGGCGGCGCAGTGAGCTGCAACGGCGGCGGCGCGGAGAGCTCGGGGGAGGAGTGCTGGGGCTTGGGCTCGAGGGGCGAGGCTTGGTGGGGTTAGGAGGGTTCGGAAGGCAGTTTTTATAGGCCAGAGGAGCGATCATTGCACGCGTGCCACGGATTCTGGCTGTGACCGGCGGCAAATCTCCCCCTTCCATGCGGGGAGGGTGTTTCCTTGCATGGGCGGCGTGAAAAGGGGGAGGAGCGGGGGTGCGAAGCTTCGGGGAAGCTCGGGCGCTGCCTACGGGGCGCGGGGGGGGGGGGGGGGAGGAGTCAGCCGGCAGGCGCGGCGGGATTGGCGCCGAGGAGGGAGGAGCGCACGCGCGAGAGGAGGAAGAAGGGCTGGCGGGCGGGGCCCGCTGGTCAGTGGGAGAGAGGGGAGGAGGCGCGAGCAGGCTGGCGTGGGAGCTAGGCCGCGCGCGTTGGGCAAGGGCGGCACATGGGGGAAAGTGGGCCGGCTCGGGAAAAAGCGGAGGGGAGGAGGGAGCTGGGCACGTGGAAGAAGAGTGGTTGGGCCGAGCGAGGGAAGGAAGTAGGAGGTGCAAAGATGGACCAGCGAAAAGTTGAAGGAGCAAAATCAGACTCTGCTGAATTAACTTTTCTAGGACTCCAAACAAAGTGATTCAAATTTGAATTTAAATAAATTTAAATTCTCGTTTGAATCACAAGCAATACAAAAATTAAATACAGCAGCATGAATGCAACAAAAAAACAATTTTCTACAACTTGTATTTGATTTAATTTTCATAAATAATTCATTTAGCCTATATTAAATGTGAACAACTTAAATAAATGCCAATTAATTACTAAAAATTTTAAATAGGTAATTTTTGGGTGTTACAACCATGAACCCCAGAAGCTTCCCTGATGGAACACCGAAAACACATTTGGTTGGGTTTAGTTTCCAACGGAATGTTCTAAGGTTGTCAAAGGTCTCTTGTAGATCATTGATGAGATCTTCTAACTACCTTGTTTTGACAACCACATCATCAACATATGCCTCTATATTGTGTCCGATTTGTTTGGATAGACACTTTTGTATGGCTCGTTGATATGTGGCGTCTGCGTTCTTCAGTCCAAAAGACATAGTTGTATAGCGCTAAGCACCGAAGGGGGTGATGAAGAATGTCTTGATCTGATCTTCTTTCTTTAATGCTATCTGATGGTATCCTGAGTAGCAGTCTAGAAAACAGAGCAGTGCGCATCCCGCGGTGGGATCCACGACTTGATCAATGCGTGGAAGTCCCATGGGGTCTTTTGGACAGTGCTTGTTTAGGTCTGTGTAGTTGACACACATCCGCCATTCGTTGTTGTTCTTCTTCCGAACTAACACTGGGTTGGCTAACCACTCTGGATGGAAGACTTCCTTGATGAAGCCTGCGGCGAGTAGTTTGGCGATTTTGCCTTTGATTGCTTCACGCCTGTCTTGTGCGAGTCGTCGGAGGCGCTGTTTTTGGGCTTTGCATTCTTATCAACGTTTAATTTGTGCTCGACAAGTTCCCTAGGAACACCAGGCATATTAGATGGCTTCCAAGCAAATATATCTTTATTATCACGGAGGAACTTGACGAGCGTGTCTTCCTATTTATAGTCTAAATCTGCCCCTATAAGGGCAGTTTTGGATGGGTCGCCCGTCCCAAGATCTATAGTTTTGAGCTGTACTTCTTCGGAGGGCTTGAAACTAGTACTTGCCGACTTCTTGCTGGGTACTTCTAAGTCGACTTCCTTCGACTTCTTGGCCAAGGCGAGTACTTCTAGCATCTGAATAGGAACTTGCGACGTGGCGGCGAATTCCACTGCTTCAACGTCGCAATCGTGCGAGATCTTTAGGTCTCCCTTTAGGGAAAGTACTCCTTTAGGAGTAGGCATCTTGAGGACCAAGTATACGTAATGCGGAATCGCCTTGAATTTGGTGAGGGCTGGTCTCCCAAGGATCGCGTGATATGAAGTCTCGAAGTCTGCCACCTCAAACTTGATGTACTCGGTCATGAAGTTTGCTTCCGACCTGAAGGTGACTGGAGTGTGACTTGGCCTAGAGGGATTGCTGCATTGCCTGGAACAATGCCGTAGAATGGGGACTCTATAGGCTTGAGGTATTTCGTAATATCCAGTCCCATCTTCTTGAACGTGTTTGCGAAGATGACGTTGAGCCCACTTCCACCATCGATGAGTACTTTGGTCAATCTGGCTTGCGCCACGACTGGATCCAAGACTAGTGGATATCTCTTGGGATTTGTGAAGTTGGTCCATTGATCCGTCCTAGAAAACGTGATGGGAACTTCCGACCACTTCAAATATGTTGGAGTAGCGGGCTCTATTACCATGATCTCTCGCAGGGTTAACTTCTTAGCGCGCTACGACTGGTTCAATGCTTCTCCACTGAATAGCAGGGCTACGACGTTCTCGACGTTTGGGAAGCCATTGTCGGGTTCTTTATCATCTTTATCTTCCTTTTTCTCGTCAATTTGGGTGCTTCTGGTGTTTGCTTATCAAACTCCTGCTTCAGGTGGAAACATTTTGCCATCGTGTGCTTGCCATTGGGATGATATGGGCAAGGACCGTTCATGACATCTGCCGCTGAACGAGTCTTGCAACTAGGGCGCTGGACTGCCGCGACTGTATTGTCTGGCTTACGCTTCCTATTGTCACGGTTGAAATCCCGGTTGTTTGAGGATTTCCTTTATGCGCCTGGAGAAGGCTGGGAAGCCGTCGTATTTGTCGCTTGGTGAATGATCGCTCTGGTGGCTGGAGGTGTTGTGATCGGAGTCATATTGTCGTCCACGGTTGTGGTTCTGACGTGGTCGATCGTCATGATTCGGTGACTCTTGGTGATGGTGATGGTGATGATTGTTGCCGCGCTCTTGATGACGGTCACGAGGGCGATCTTGATCGCGTGGTCAGTTTTTGTGGCTTTGATGGGGTGGAGGCCTGTAGTTGCGGTCGTATTCTGCACGACGACGGAGCTTCGAATCCACACGAAGCTGTCGGCTCGACTGGATTACACAACGAGCATCACAGTTGTCATTAATGGTGTTGCGAAGGTCTCGATCTTGTGGCCTTGCACCATCTTGGTTGTGACCATGCCCTCTCCCCTGCTTGTGGCCGCGATCAACACCCTGGTCACGTTTGTGTCCTCCCATAGTAGCGGTTGATGCTTCATGTGGAGGATGCCTCACAGCACCCGAGCGCCTGGTACCCGATGCGTGGTCGCTAGGATTTGCTTGGTTTGTAGCCTTGTGAGCCGTGTCGAGGAGCGTGAGTACTTGTCTAACGGCAGGAGTGTCGGGCATGGCCCTGACAAGTTCTGCCATGACGGAGATGTTGAGTGGTGCGTCCCGAGATACTAGCTGGTCGCCGACCATGTCGAAATCCTGTGTAAGGTTTCGTTTGGCATTGGCACGTATGGCGGCGTTGATGCGCCTCTACTTGCGCTTGGCGTTCCTTGCTTGGCGCGAAGTCTTTTGCTCCATTGTTTCCCTGTCGGTGGTGCGTTCCTCTTCTGATATGTCAGTAATCAGCTCACGATCATATTGGGTGCCTTGGTCCTCGTTGCCAGCCATGAACACTTGACGACCATGGTCTTGCTCGCTGAGGGAGAGGATGATCTGGGTGGCTGAGAAGTTCTCGCTCGAGCTTTCTGTTGAAGTGGTGAGCGATGCAGTCTTGCCATCTTGGTAAGGCAGTTCTTCTAGGATGACTGCGGCAAGTCTTGACTCGTTGTCCCGGTAGGTGTCAGCTGGGATCACACCAGGCCAGTGAACGATGAGTCCCCCTGGTGTTCTGGTTACGACTGGTCCGTATGGGAGGCGAACGAGTGGTTCTTCCAGCATGAAATTGGTGCTGAAGTGGGCGTGGTGGCGTAGGCGTGCGATGTTATCAGGAGCGTCACTTAGTTGGACGGTGAAATCATCGTCGTTGTCCCTGGATGGCGTTGATGCCAACTCATGGTCTTTGAAACGATCTACCTTCGAGTGAAGCTCCTGATTCGTCCCTTCTCTTGCTTATGTGGTCTGCATCTGTTGATATGGAGCCACGACATTGGAGTGTTCGAACGGAAGTCGATCTGGGGGGTTGTCCGATGGCGTGGCCAACTCGGAGTTCCCTGCTCTTTCCATATTTGGAGTTGAGTTGTACCCGGACTCGACTTGAGGAATCCCGGATGAACTTGTAATTAGGATCGAACTCGGAGTTGGGACCGAGATCAAATTTGGAGTAGTTGTCGAGATTTGCCTCTTTATGGGGCCTCGTAAAGATCCTAGTGGAGTCGTCATCGTCGAGTAGGGGCCGGGGTTGTTCGCATGGTAGCTCGCGAACCTACCATCGCTTAAGGCGACGAAGGTCCATGCATCAAAGATGAAGGTGGCTCCTTCCTCGATGTCGGCGATTGATCCCATCGTCCCTGATGGTGAGCTTTCGGCGTGTAGCCCCACGGTGGGCGCCAAGTGTCGACGATTTATGTCGAGCACGTCTGCCTGGGGGTGCCCCAGGGAGCAGATTTGTGGGTCTCACCGAGTTCTAGGAACGATAGTACACGAACAACACAAAGATTTAGACAGGTTCGGGCCGCGAGCAGCGTAATACCCTACGTCCCGTGTGCTTGATTGTATTGCACGTGGGTTGAGTTGTTTTGAGGGGGTCCCTGCTCCTCCTTATATATCCGGGGAGCATAGTTACAAGTCGGTTACACAAACTACTCGTATACAACAATGATTATTACAATAAGGTAATCTATTATGTATCGTGTTCGAATACGAGTAGTTTCATTGATCGACTACACCGTCCTGTACCCTAACCGGCTAATTCGAAGTAGTCAGATCAAAACTCTCCATATCGAGTAGTTTAATCCCTTGGATGAGTGGCCCTAGGGATCCTGGCCCCACATTTACCATCATCACCAACTAGCACAAAACATGTCTACCCCATTCAATATGGCTGCACAATCACCAATTATCACAAAACATGGCAGCATGGGGGTGACTCAACTAACTTCCACTTTGGTCGTGTCAATTTTGCATCTTACCTACCAAAACCCACCAAATTGCCCATGTCCTAGTGTTGGACCAATGAAAGATTTTTGTGCTAGTGAGAGGCAAGATGTGCACGTAGGACATGGCCAGTTCGGCCGAATGCCCTGGTTCAGCCGAACCAGGCCGGCTGCCCCCTTCGCCTATAAATGCCACCCCTTGCCTCCTTACTTGCTGCACCATCTCACTGAAAAATTTCTGCTAGAAGCTCTCTCTCTCTCTCTCTCTCAAGTTCTTGCTCAAGTTAGTTCACGTGCATTGCTGAAAAATAACAAAAATATTTTGCTTTTGTTTGATCCTTGTGCTGAAACTTTAACGTGTTTGCTGTGGTTTTCGACACCCACAAGAACGACTAACTTTTTGTGGTGGTTCTTCATCCCCGCAAGAATGACTAACCCTCTCGAACGATTGATTTGTTTTACTTGTGCTAACCCCATATATTCAGTCCTTCGGGTAGTCGTTGAGCTAACATTTTGCAGGTAGCATGTCGAATTTCTTCTCCGCATTCCGTCGCTCCACCTGGCTGAACAAACGCTCAGACGATGCTGGGAGTTCCCCGGCCCCGTCCCGTGGTTCAACCGGATGGAGGTGGACGAGTTAGGGGCAGCCGACTTTGGGAGAGGCTCTGCCTCGCACCAAACTCGGCAGCTCCTGAACGAGGGTGACATCATCCACCGGACAGATCGGGAGCAGAACGTCTTCAACATGCTGCGCTTGAAGGAGTTTGAGCATACCCAAGTCTTCGAGCAGGACTTGCTCGTAAGAACGGGTATGGATGAAGAATTCCCATAAGTCTTCGAAGTCGTTGGCTGGGGCAACTTCTAGCATGTCAACGAACAAGGTTCGTACCTCCTCACCCTCGAATTCCTTTCGACTCTTTCATCTGAACGGGAGGGTGTTCACTTTCGATTTTTCAACCAAGAGTACTTCTACTATTGGAGGGATTTGAGCATGGCTCTTGGTTTTGACAGTCATTGTTCTTTGGAGCCTGCCAAAGCTTTGAAAAGGTTTAGTCGGGACGGGTTTTGGAAAAAGGTTTCCGGAAGCACCAATTGTTCTGCCCCACGCACCAATAACATTCATAACCCCACCTTGTGTTTCATGCATCGGTGGATGGCTATGACAGTGTTTCCGCGTTCGGATTTGCGTCACGTTAATATAGTAGAGTTGTGGCTTCTCCGGTTAAGGATGTGGTTACCCATTGGCTGTCCCATCACTCTCGCGTGGGTAGCGTGGCAGCGACTTCTCTAGTCACTCGCCTCGCTACCCAGTTGGGCGTTCTGGAGGGCACCTGGCTCACGTACATAGAGACAGCGCGTTCCGTCGTGGATGCCGAGCACCTTGTGCAAGGCCACATGATACGAGGGACGCCCAATGCAACACTGGTGATGATTTACCGCGGTTATACAACCGAAGTGCCACTGCCCTATGCAGATAGTACTTGATAGCACATGCTTTATTGTACTTGAGTTAATTGGTGATGAGTAAAAATGTACACTGGTGATGATTTACCGCGGTTTGTCTCGACTAGTTGCTTGATAGTACTTGAGTTAATTGGCATGAGTAAAAATGTACCTGAAAACCTTGTGGGAGCACATGCTTTATTCCAAGTCTAAGTTGTTGTAAGGAATGATATAGTGGGATTGTGGTTAAGTTCTACCTTTGCTCTTAGTATGGTGAAAATCTCGGATGCTTTGTGCTTTCAAAATAAAACAAGTTTCTCATTGGTCAGAAATTCCTACCAAAGCCATATGTTTAGTTTAGTTGGATGTAACACCCAAAAATAGCCCATTTAAAATTTTTAGTAATTAATTTTCTTTTTATTAAATTGTTCATAATTAATATGGGTTAAATAAATTATTTATGAATATTAAAATTTAATATAAGTTGTAGAAACATTTTTGTTGCATTCATGCTGCTGCATTGGATTTTTATTACTTGCGATTCAAACAAGAATTTAAATCTAATTTAAATTCTCATTTGAATCACTTTATTTTGAGCTCTAGATTAGTTGTTTCGGTCTGAGTTCGTTTCACCCCCCTGAACTTCTCCTCAGTTTGTTTTTGCTCCATTTTCTTTTCGTCAGCGCCCAACCCACTGACAACCGCAGCCCAGCTCCCTCCGGCCCAGCGCACCACCCTGGCGGCCCAGCTCGCTCGGCCCGGCTCACCTCGCCCCCCCCCCACCTCTCGCGCACGCAGCCCAGCTCAGCGGCCCGACCTCCCCTCGCAGCCGAAAGTCCGCCTCTGCCCCCTCAATCACTAGCCCACTCCTCATCTGCACCTCCAACTCTTCACCCCGGCTCACTCCGCGTTAGCCCGGCTCCACCCCGCGCCCTTCACCCACTTGGGCCGCCATTTCATCTCGCCGCGGCCCACTGCTCCCACCTTCCCCTCGCACTCCCGCACTTGTACGCCCTTCGTCGGAGTCCGCCTCCGCAGATCGCCGTCGACGGCCTCCTCCGTCGCGTGTTAGACGGCGTAGAACACATAGATGGATTCCCTGCGTCCCCACCTTGCTCCCCGACCAACTCCCATCGCGAATGGTGGCGTACAGCACCCAATTGCATTCACGCCGGCGAGCCTCCGCCGCGGGAGCCGGCGGCGCCGCCGACCGCTCTGTCCCCGCCGGCTGCCTTCCGCCTGAGCAGATCTGGGCCGTCCAGATCTAATCCAACGGCCCACACAACTCAAGCCTTTAAGTCAACTGAGCCCATACCGGTCAGCCTGCCGATTTTGCTAAAGAGCCCTTCGGTTTTTCGAGAATCAACCCGCGGTCCATAGTAGTATTAAAAATAATTACATATAGATCGTTTCTTCGCGTTTTAGCCCCTGAGCTTTTAGAAAATAGAACCCGCCGTCCTGTTTTGACCCTTTTACATGTAGGCCCTTGGGTTTTAATACAAAATTATGTTTCTGCCCCTGGTTTTTGACAAATAAGCCCCTGGAACTTTTTAAATATTGCCAGCAGGTCCCTAGAACTTAGATTTGCCATGTCTTTTTCGTTTTAGCTCCGAATAGAGTGATTTTCGCGCTCATGTGTTCGTAGTGAAGCGTAGAATATTTCTAGAACCTTTATTTGTGTTGTTTATATTGTTTGGTGTACTGTTTTAATAGATTATTATTTGTTTGCATGTATTGGTTTGCGTGCATGTTTGCGAGGTGATTCGTGTCCAGTCGGTGAGCCTTTCGCTTTGGACTTCGAGTACGCGGGGGACTTTCCGGAGCAGGACTCGCAACAACAGCCTTTTGAGGAAGGCAAGTTATAGCACGGACAATCCTTGCTACCTATCCACCTTGTAATCATTTATTTCATACATGCATGTGTCTAAATTGATGTCCTATTAATGTTGTACCTAGTTTGTATACTCATGTCCTTGTTATCTTGGGATTATTGTATATGGGTAGAATCTTTTCTATGCGCAGCTACTGTCACTATTATTTAATTATTAATTATGACATAATGGTTCACTTCAATATTAATAATAAAACTTGCTTTTTAGCAACATGGTTTAGGTAATTAGAGCATGTGTTGTGTGCTTTGCTCTAGTGTCTCTCCTTAAGGTCCGGTTCTTAAAGCGAAAACCCAGGAGCCTATCGCCACCGCTAGAACTATTATGGCTCTGGTCTTGGTCAAGTAACTTGTACGTCTCTAGCTTGCCAATGGTTACCGGAGTGGCCGACGGCGTTATGGGAAACATGGGTGAGAGTATGTCTTGATCCACCGAGGACGGGTGATCCGTCGGCTATGCCCCCATGAGGCACAGTCCCGTGCTGGGAGTCCCGGCGATGGGGAACTCCACACTTTGCGCATTGTTGGGTGTGATGCCCGTGCTCTGGACGCCATTGACCCCCCTATGGTGTGACTCTGTAAGCGTACGTCAATCTCGGTGCCTGAGCCATGCTGCTTGTGTTGTACCATAATCGGCCACTGTCTTGTTAGGGTGTCTTGTGAAAAACCTCGTAGCATCCCTATGCGGTCACACCTCGGTAGTGTGATTTGTGAGGTCAGATCCACATCCGCGTGGTTGGCTTTAAAGTTCGTTTGAGCTTTTACGCGACTTGTGGGTGAAGGGCAAAACTTCTGCAGAGTTTAAAATCTATCATGATAGCCTTGCTCAGGGTCACGAGCGGCCTGGATCCTTTTTTATTAGAAGATGATGTTTATTTAGTTTAATGTCACTTGTACTTATTTAATTGGGTTGCAACTAGGTTTCATTCACTTGTAGTAATTTGGTTAATGTTAAAATGAACCAACTAAAAATGCTAATGCAGTTAAGTCGTGTCTAGCCTATTTTGAGCCTTCATACCCGTGCTATACTTGCTAAGTAATTGTTTACTTACACTTGTCATTTTATTCAACAAATTCCCGGATGGGTAAACAAATTGGCCTGGGCATGAGTCTGCTGCTGAGTTTCCCAAAGATTTACCGTACTACTGAGCTGTGGTCTCCCAGTCAGAGTCCCTGTGGATTGGGGCTCCATTAGTTTGAGAGTTTATTAGTCTTCCGCTGTTATTGTTTAGTTTATTTATGAAGCACTCTAATGTAAAACTTTATTTAATGAAGAAATTATTCAAGCATATGTTCTCTGTTTATCATATTTGTTTGCTATATGTGTACTTTGACTTCCTGGTTACACATATGTTCCTGGTTTTAATATCAATTCTGGACTTATCTGGAATTATTTTATAACCAGGAAAATAATTATTCCAAAAATTAAAATCACCCTAAATCTTAGTAGACCAGCCTTGGCCCAAAGTTGACCCAATTTTAGGCCAAACCCATCCCATCACTTTATTGGGCCAAATTTCAAAGCCCATTCGCATTGGAATGGGGCAAACCACCTTTAGTCCCATATTGCTAATGAACCTGGAAGTGAGAGGTTTTCCCCCTATATATATGAACCACCTCTCCTCTGGAAAAGGCATACCAACGACTCCTTTACAGGGAGGCCCCTTTGTTTGGGATTCCCTAAGGTAGTCTTCTTCCACCATATCTTCCACTGCTGCCCATTCTTCGTCTCGTCATCGCACCGAGCCTTCCGTCGTTTTTGGCCTCAAGATTTTTAGTAAGACCCTCAGCGAATCTTGTAATTTTCTACCATATTCGTTTAGTCTATACTCTTTTGTAGAAAAGCCCCTGTCTATTTGCACATTAGCCCTTCGGTTTTTATACAAAATTATGTTTTAGCCCTTGGTTTTTCACAAATTAGCCCCTGGAGACTGTTAAATCTCGCCAGCAAGTCCCTAGACCTTAGAAACGCCGTATCTTTCTCGTTCTAGCTCCGATTAGCGTGATTTTTGCGCTCATGTGTTCGTAGCGAAGCGTAGATTAGTTTTAAAGCCTTTTTTGTTTTTTTACTATTTGGTGTACTGTTCTTAGTTGTATATTGTTTGCTTGCTTGTTTAGCTGCATGTTGTCCTCGTGTCGTTGATTGTTGCGGGCAGAGGAACGTCATCAAGAGATTGCAAGAACAAGATTGAAGACTCTGAGTAGCGGTATCATTGCTGGATAACGGCAAGTTATAGCACGGACAATCCTTGCTACCTAAACACACCTGTTATAATCATTTACTTTCATATGAATGTGTCTAAATTGATGTCCCATTAAGGTTGTACCCAGTTTTGTATATCATGTTCGTTTGATAACCTTGGGTTTATGCATTGGGTAGAATCTTTCCTACGTGCAGCTACTGTCACCAATGTTTAATTGTTAATCTTGATCTAATGGTTTACTTTAATGATAATGATAAAACTTGCTTTTTAGCAACATGGTTTAGGGAACTAGGGCATGTGTTGTGTGCTTTGCTCCAGTGTCTCTCCCTAAGGTCCGGTTCTTAAAGCGGCAACCTAGGAGCCTGTCGCCACCGCTAGAACTATTATGGCTCTGGTCCTGGTCAAGTAACTTGTACGTCTCTAGCTTGCCAGTGGTTACCATTGGGGCCAACGGCGTTAGTGGACACAAGTTGAAAGGGTGTTTCTTGATTCCACCAGGGACGGGTGATCTGTCGGCCATGCCCCCGTGAGGCACAATCCCGTGCTGGGAGTCCCTGTGATGGGGAACTCCACACGTTGCACATGGATGGGTGTGATGCCCGCGCGTTGGATGCCATTGACCCCCTCATGGTGTGACTCCATGAGCGTACGTCCATCCCGGTGCCTAGGGTCTCACCGCCTTGTTAATCTAGTGGCTACTGTCTTGTTAGGGTGTCTTGTGAAAAACCTCGTAGCGTCCCTATGCCGTCACACCTCGAAATTGTTGATGTGAGTGGTTGGGTGCAAAGTTCCTTTGAACTTTTACGCGACTGGTGGGTAAAGGGCGAAACCTCTGCAGAGTATACAATCTATCATGATAGCCTTGCTCAAGGTCACGAGCGGCCTGGATCCTGTTTTATTAGAAGATGATGTTTATTTATGCTTAATGTCACTTATACTTGATTAATCGGGTTGCAAGTGGGACTTCATTCACTTGTAGTAACTTGGTTAATGCTAAAATGAATCAACTAAAAGTGATAATGCAGTTCAGCCATGTTAAGCCTTCTTTTAAGCCTTCATACACCGTGCTATACTTTCTATGTAAATATGTGACATTCCATGTACTTAGGTTTATTTCTAATAAAGTTCCACGATTTTTGGTGAGTTTCACTTGTGCAGGTACAAAAACGAGAAATACGTGCTATAGGTGTCAGAAATGACCGATTCGGCTGAACGACTCCGTTCGGCCGGTTACCCCCCTTAGCCATACACGACGCAAAGCATAACCGGAGGCCTCATGCACAAACTCCACCTTGACGATGATAGACCGGTGATGAAGCAAGCCACATGGGCTGATGATTTCACCGATTTGGGGCAACAAACACACCCCAGCTAAGTGGAGCCAATCCAGACCATCCAGAGGCAATGACGGTGCATCGGAGGGCAGCTGGGCCTCGGGCCCAATTCGGCCGAAGCCTACAGTTCGGCTGAAGCATGGAGACATGCACAACTGCCTAAGCAACCGACCCAGGGGAGAGATCAGGGCCGTAGGCACCAAGGCGGTGCCACGTGCCCGTTCGGCCGAATTGGGTGGTTCAGCCGAATCCATCCATTCGGCCGAACCAGCCGGGCACCTCCTCAAGGTGCCTTGGTCAGTGTTGTTCCTCCACCGCCTCATGTCCACTATAAAAGCAGGGGTCCTCTCACTTGTAAAGACACACCAAGCCAAGGCGCTCTAATTTCCACTTCTCTCTAGTAGAGTTAGGATAGTTTAGTTGGGAGTTAGAGTTGACTCGAGCTATGCCTCGGAAGTTCCGGAGTCATCTTCAGAAGCTCTGGTATTAACTCTTGTATCTTTTCCTTTTCTTTCTGCAAGACTTTGAGTTATCAATATAGTTATCTTTGTCATCTTATCTGAGTTATTTATATCTTGCTTCTACTTTAGTCTAGTTGCAAGTATTTCTGGTTTAGACTATAGTTGTTGTGATATTAGTTCTCCCAGTTCTAGATTCAAGTCTTTTCCTTGGCGGGTTCTTCATTTCTGCTCAATACTTGTGGTGAACTGTCACTGGGGTATTGACATGATTGCTTCCTTCTGCTAGCGGAGTGAGTAGTTGTAGTCTAGTGTGGTTGTGGTACCTAGACTAGTTCGTAACCTTAGAATATCCCTGAGCTGGCACAGAGGTGGTAACCATTAGGTGGTGATAGCACAATACGGTCTTCGTAACCCATCACGCCTGGCTCGGCCTATAGGATCCCCAAAGTGCAGGGTTAGAGGCACCCCTTCTCATCCCTTTCTGTGTGTCTCCGGTTCTGTGCCCCGAAGTCGAGGTCTCAGCTTATCTTGATCTGTTAGAGCTAGTTTTCAACCCTTGTATTCTAACCCAAGTAACCCAGATAGACAATACCAAGGAATCCTCTATCTCTTCTCGTTGTCCTCCCAACTATCTACTTCTTCACTGTCCTACTTGAGTCTCCCTTGAGCTTTGTGTCACGGTATATCCACTCCTATCCAATACCGTTATCCCCTGTCTTGTTAGTCGTGTACCCTTCTCTGATAGTCTCGAATATCTGTTTGCTAGTACTCTTGCCATAAGCTTCCCTGCGGAAATATAAATTATGATACCTCGGAATACTCCCTGGTGAAGTGCTACAGCGGTGATTCTGCATGCTTGCAGAATATTTATATATTTTACTAAGCCATAAAGAAAACCAGTGAAACACTCTTCACCCCAGTACTGGGATTCTCAAGCCTGATATTGGATCGTAAGAAGTGTCAACAACGGGGCAGCTCTTGGCTGGAACACCTCACTCGGCGGAGGCGGTCGTCGCCAGATATCAGGCGGCGCTGGCGCAAGGAGCAGAGCGGGTGACGCAGGGGCTCCGCGCAGGAGGTGCCGCAGGCACGCAGGTCGTGAGCCGCACGCAGGATGCGGCTCACGTTGTCGAAGGGGAGGAGGAGGTGCCAACGCTCACGGGTGATGCTGCATGCTAGGGGAGCCCAGACCGCGCTGGGGATGTGGCCCGGACAGGAGAAGGCGGGGACGATGGTCGTGAGGCGGAGGCGGCGGCGCCGGAGTTTGAGGCTACGGCCGTGGCGCTCCTGGGTCGCCCCGAGGACGCGGCCCAATCCCTCGAGAGTGGGGGCGGCAGCCAAACAGCAATGCCGGCATCGGTGGCCGCCACCGTGATGGATGTTGCGGTTGTCCCCCTCCCTGATTCGGCCGGGATTGGGGACGTTGAAGGCGCCATCGTGGCGACGTCGCCCCCGGCCGAGACCTCCGAACGTCCCGACGCGTGGAGCGATCGGGGGCTCGACCCGCATGGGGTCCCCCTAACTCTGGTGGACGACGCGGAGGCGGAGAGGGGGTTGTGGCAGGAGTAACAACAGGTCAGCTCCGCTTTGCAAAACAGTCTCCTTTCCGCCCTGAAGCTCCATAGGACTAGAGGGCTCGCGTTCCATAGGGTAAGCCAGTTTGCTCCTAACTTACTAGGTTCTTCTTGCGTTCATGCGTGTGTCTTATCTTGCCTCTTCTCACTGGAAGCAACTACGAGAGATGGCAAGGCAGAAGGTCTCCTGCCTCACCGACTTGCACGCCGATGTGCATCGGCTTGGGCAGGAGAATGCCGACCTACACTCGGACGTAGAAAGGCTCCGCGCCATCACGAACGAACTGTGGGCTGAGGGTCACCAGTGCGGGGAGGCCTTGACCCATGCGGAGGAGGAGCGCGATGCCCAAAGAGCCTTGGCGGAGCAGAAGGCCCAAGAGGTCTCGCGGCTGGGCGTCGCGCTCATGGGGAAGGTCGAGGTGCTAGCAGTGGTGGAGGGCCAGCTCCAGCAGGAGCGCGCGGCGCATGATGAGGTGAGGTCCCTGCTTCAGCAGAGGGATGCAGCGGTTGCGGCAATGAACGCCAACTCCAGTCCAGGGAGGCAGCAATCGGGCAGCTAACTGGGGCTCTGGTGGAGGGCACGTTACTTTCGAAATGCTGTAGAACTCCGCTGAGGAGAGGGAGGCCTCGATGTCCGCGCTTGTCACACCCGGATTTACACAGAAACCCGAAATGCGGCCATATGTGATCCTAGGAAGTCATTACACATATAGCGAGCAAATATGATAACAGAATACAGTGCTCGAATAAAATAAATGGTTTTACATCAGAGTTTGACTCAAATAAATGAATAAAACAGCAGAAGTCTCAATATTAACTCTCTCTAAATGAACGAAGCCGATAACCATAACCCACGGGGACACCGACTGGTTGAGCACAGCTAGTAGAATGGCAGATCCTCGGGAAATTCAACAGCAGCAGTACCATCTAATCCATCTGTTACCCATTCGGGATTTTGTTGAATAGCAAGTGTAAGTAAATGTCTTACTTAGCAAATATAACACGGATAATGAAGGCTTAAAAGAAAGGCTTGACACGGCTGTATTGCATTAGCAATTTTAGTTGTTTCATTTTAGCTTCATCATAATCACTACATTCACATGAATCCCAGTTGTAACCCAATTAATATAGTAGAGGTGAACATTTAAACGATAATAAATATCAGCTTCTAATCAAAAAGGATCCAGGCCTTACGGAGAGACACTAGGGCCAAGCACAAGGCGTACGCTCTAGCTCCCTGATCCATGTTGCTAAAAAGCAAGTTTTACCATTAACATTGAAGTGAACCATTAAGTCAAGATTAACAGTTAATCAAAGGTGACAGTAGCTGCGCCTAGCAAAGTTCTACCCAAATGCAATAACCCAAGGTAATCAAGGTATAGGATAAACAAAGCTAGGTACAACCTTAAAAGGAACAATTTAGACACATGCATATGCAGTAAATAATGTAAAGGTGTGTTTAGGTAGCAAGGATTGTTCGTGCTATACTTGCCTTCCTCAAACTACTGCTGCTGCTGCTGCTGCTGGTCCTGCTCCTCGTAACCCTCGAACTCAAGCGCGTACGGCTCACCGACTGGACTCATACATCAACACACAAGCATCCACACAAGCCAGTACATGCAAATAATATTAATCTATTAGAACAGTACACCAAACAGTAGCAACAGAACAAAAGAAGGCTTAGAAACTAATCTACGCTTCGCTACGAACACGTGAGCGCGAAAATCACTCAAATCGGAGCTAAAACGAGAAAGATATGGCTTTTCTAAGGTTCGGGGGCTTGCTGGCAAAGTTTTAAAAGTTCCAGGGGCTTATTTGCAAAAACTCAGGGGCTAAAACATAATTTTATATAAAAACAGCACGGCTAAAGCGTAAAATAGCTTAAACAGGACCTCGGGTGCTATTTTTAAAAAGGACAGGGGGTTTTCTGTAAAAATTGGGACCTAAATCTAATTATTTTTGAATAGATCTGGACCGCGGGTTGATTTCCAAAAAGGTTAGGGGCTCTTTTGCAAAACATGGGGTGCTGACTCGGTTGACCGGTATTGACTCGGGTTTGACTCGGGCTCGGTTGAATCTGGGCCGTTGGATCGAACACGGGCGGCTCAGATTGAATCTGGGGTGGGGGTCATCGGCGGCGGCGCGACGAGCGGCGGCGCTGGGCGGCTGCGGCGGCGCTTCGCTAGCGAGGCTCGGAAACGAGCTAGGGTGCTCGGTTTGGGGCGGGACTTGGCGCTACGGGTGCGCGGGACGACAGCGAGTCGAGCGGGGTGGATCTCGTCGGCGGCGAAGCAGCAAAGGCGGCGGTCGACGAGCAATGGCGGCGGCGGACTCCGGCGACGGCGGCTCGACGCGGGGGCGGCGCTACAGAGCACGGGGAAGGGCGAGAAGGGGCTCGGGAGGTTCCTCACCTCCACGCGACGGTCCTGGGGCTGCCGGCCGAGGAAGAACGACGGCGGGCGGCGAGATCGACGGCGGCGGCCGACTTGGAGACGGCGGCGGCGCTGCAAGCTCCGGTGGAGGCGGCGACTAGGGTTTTCGATAGGGGTTGGGAGGCGGCTGCGGCAGCTATTTAAAGAGGGGCCGAGGAGAGTCCTGGTGGACCTCGGCATGCGTGCCGGACCTCGGCCAGACTCCGTGGCCGAGCCGAACTCCGGCTGGAGGTCGGGGACGACTCCGACCTGCGGGTCCCGCCTGGCAGCGTCTGCGGGGCGGAGCTGGCTGCTGGGCCGGACTGGCTGGCGAGACTGGGCCGCGAGGTGGGCCGAGCGGGAGAGAAGTGGCTGCTGGCGGGCTGGCGCGAAGAGCAGCGGTGCGGGCTGGGCTAGGCCGAAGCGGCGAAGCGGGCTGGCGCGGGAGCGGGAGGGGAGGCAGGCCGGCGGGGAAGCGGAGCAGGCCGAAGGCGGGCCGAAAGCGGGGAAGCGGGGAGCGGGCTGCTGCGCAGAAGAAAAGAAAGAGGGGCAAGCTCGGCCGGGGAGAGAAGTTCAGGGAGGGAAAACGGACTCGGGCTGTAGCAACTTTTCTAGAGCTCCAAACAATGCGAATCAAATTCGAATTTAAACAGAATTTAAATTCCAATTGAACCGCACACAAACAAAACACAATGCAGACAGCATGAATGCAACAAAAATGTTTCTAACCTTATATTTAATTTTATTTTCTCATAAATAATTTAGTTTCCTTAGATAAATATGAGCATTAAATTAAATAAAAGCAAATTTAATTACTAAATTTTAAAATAGGCATTTTTAGGGTGTTACAGCGCTTCAGCAGGAGGCCAGTGCTGTGCAAGTGCTGCTAGTGAAGGAGAAAGAGCGGACCGAGGATAAGTTGCAATCATCAGTATCTTTACTTATGTTGTGTTCGTCGGGACTTATCTTGACGTCTGTTCATGTTTCAGAGCTACGGAAGGCTGTGGAGGACACGTCGGCGGCAGCGGAGTCGCTCCAGGTCATGTACTCGAGGTCTCAGGAGGACCTCGAGGACCTGGAGGGTGTCGCTGTCGCCGCTTACAAGGAGCTCGTGGGGGAGGAGACCCCATCGGGCAGGTCGGTGGCCAGTCTCCTATGGTCTTTGGGCGGCTGCGTCACCAAGCACCTAAGGGGTGCCCTTCGCCTTGGAGTCTAGAAGACCCTCGGTGTGTTATCGACACACTTCGTTGTCGAACTCGAGGCATTGGCTGCGGGCTATGTTGCCGCCAAAGGCCTCGACGATGACGCCGCGGTTGCCGCTGTCGAGCAAGCTGATGCCGCCGCCAATGGTACCGCCATGGCGCTTTCTGAGCTATTCGAGGGCGACCTCTTCCCTGGCACGGACGAAGGAGAGGACGCTGCCGCTACGTATTTTCGCGATGGGGAAGACGCGCCCTGAAAGGCTCGGGCAGGGAAGCCCGTAATGTACATAGCTTAGGATCAGTACTTGTTTGTAATAAATGATTTGTATGTGTTATTTATTTGAAGTGTCGTTTGGTGCGTTTATCTCATTTTTACATGGCTCACAAAGATTTTGACGGGGAAGGTTGCATTCATAAAATGATTTAGGCGTAGGGTGGTAAGGGGGATGTCGTATCCCGGAGGCATAGGCGGTCCCATGACTCGGCCGGCCCTGGCCTTAGTCATTTTATGCCCTGCTTCTATCTTTTCTGAGCGTGCGAGGTGCAATGAGATAAAAGTTTCCAAAGAAAAAATCTGAAAAAATGCGACGATTTAGGACATGAGGAACCCCCCGTCGCAGCCCCCGAGGGAGACTTGGCTTTATCGAGGGCAAAGCTGAGTCTCCCTGTTAATGACCTTTCTTTATTATTGGTTGCGGGTATGAGATATGTACAAAGAAACTTGGAAATTCATGGGTAAAAGCGACGTAGCTGTTGAATGTTCCAAGCATTGGTGAAGACTTCGCCCTTCTCGTTCGCGAGCTTGTACGTGCCGGGCTCGAGGACTTCAACGATGATGTATGGCCCTTCCCATGGCGGCGTGAGCTTGTGACGCCCTCGACTGTCTTGTCAAAGCCTCAGCACCAGATATCCCTTGCTGAGGTCTCGTCGTGGAACCCTCTGCGCTTGATATCGTCAGAGTGATTGCTGGTACCGTGCTGAGTACAGGAACGCCACGTCACGGCCTCGTCCACGCAGTCCAGCGAGTCCTTGCGGGCTTGCTGGTTTTGTTCTTCTTGGTAGGCCTTGAGCCTCGGGGACCCGTACTCCAAGTCTGTGGGGAGGATAGCCTTGGCACCATAGACGAGGAAGAATGGGGTGAAGCCCGTGGCTTTGCTCAGGGTCGTTCTGAGGCTCCAAAAGACCGAGGGTAACTCTACGACCCACTTTCGGCCAAACTTGTTCAACTTGTTGAAGATTCTTGGCTTCAGGCCCTGTAGTATCATGCCGTTGGCACGCTCCACTTGGCCATTCGTCTTTGGGTGCGCCACAGCCAACCAATCCACGCGGATGTGGTAGCTGTCACAGAACTCCAAGAACTTCTTGCCCGTGAACTGGGTGCCATTGTCGGTTATTATCGAATTTCGTACCCCGAATGTGTGGATTATATCCGTGAAGAACTATACGGCTTGCTCGGATCTGATGTTGCTAATGGGTCGAACCTCGATCCATTTTGAGAACTTGTCGATGGCCACCAGCAAGTGGGTGAAGCCCCCGGGCGACGCTCGTAGAGGCCCGACGAGGTCCAGCCCCCACACAGTGAAAGGCCACGTGATGGGGATGGTCTGCAAGGCGTGAGCCAAGAGGTGGGACTTGTGTGCGTAGAATGGACACCCTTCACAGGTGCGCACGACTTCGTTGGCGTCAGCAACCGCTGTGGGCCAGTAAAAGCCCTGCCGGAACGCATTGCCGATGAGGGTGCGTGGTGCCGCGTGATGACCGCACACACCAGCGTGGATGTCACGAATTAGCTCCTTGTCCTCGGGGATGGGGATGCAGCGCTACAAAATCCCCGAAGGACTACGCTTGTACAACTCCCTGTCAATCAAGACGAAGGACTTGGCCTTTCTGGCGATGCGCCACGCTTCGGTCCGATCCGGGGGTAGCTCCCCTCGGTCGATCCAAGCGAGGAACTGGTCACACCAGTCTCGAGAGGCTGGGGCCTCATCGATCTCCATCGCCTCAGCCTCGTCAGTCGAAGATGCCCTGTGATCCAAGGCCTCGAGTTCCCCTTTCGAGGGGTCCTCGCCAGAGGGCTCGACATTCGCAGCTCTCGAGGGTGTAGCCCCTGAGGGCGTGCTAGGGACTTTGGCGATCGTCTTGAAATCGACAGAAGGATCGGTGAGGTCACAGGCGAAAACATTTGGGGGGCGGTGATCTGCCCAGACGCAATCTTGGCCAGCTCGTCCGCTTCCTTGTTGTACTTTTGTGCGATGCGGTTGAGCTCGAGGCTACGGAATTTGTCCTCGAGATGACGCACCGTGTTGCAGTACGCCTCCATCTTCTCATTGTGGCAGCTCGACTAAATCATCACTTGGTCAATGACCAACCGAGAATCTCCCCGGATGTCGAGGTGCTTGACGCCGAGCTCAACGGCGATGCAGAGCCCACTAAGGAGGGCCTCGTACTCTGACATATTGTTGGACGCCAGGAAGTGTAAGAGCACCACATAGCGTATGTGCTCTCCGAGGGGTGAGGTGAAAAGGAGGCCTACGCCTGCGCCAGTTTTCATCACCGACCCGTCGAAGTACATGGTCCAGCATTCTGCTTGGATCTGAGGTGGGGGCAGCTGGGTGTCAGTCCACTCAGCGATGAAGTCGCCAAGATATGTGATTTTATCGCCTTTCGAGGCACGTAGGTGAGAGTCTCACCCATCAACTCCACCAACCATTTGTCTATTCTACCCGAGGCGTCCTGGTTGTGGACTATCTCTCCCAAGGGGAAAGACAAGACCACAGTGATAGAATGAGCCTCGAAGTAGTGACGCAGCTTGCGCCGCGCCAGCACCACTACGTAAAGCAGCTTCTGGATCTACGGGTACAACATCTTGGTCTCAGACAACACCGGCCTCTGGATCAGCACAGCATGGCCCTCCTCTGTTCTTTCTATGACGATGACTGCGCTGACCACCTGGGTTGTCGCGGCCACGTAGAGATATAGGGGCTCACCAACCTTTGGTGGTGTTAGGATTGGCGTGCGAGCGAGCGATGCTTTCAGCCTATCGAGGGCTTCTTGAGCCTCGGGGGTCCAAGAAAAGTGTTTGTTCTTCTTTAGGAGTCGATACAAAGGCAAGCCTTTCTCACCGAGTCGCAAGATAAAATGGCTTAGGGCCGCCAAGCAACCCAATACCTTCTGTACCCCCTTTAGGTCTTGGATCGGTCCCATTCGTTCGAGGGCCGAGGCTTTCTCAGGGTTGGGCTCGATGCCTCGCTGAGAGACGACGAAACCCAAGAGCATGCCTCGAGGCACCCCAAAGACGCACTTCTCTGGGTTTATTTTCACTCCATTAGCCCGGAGGCAATTGAACACAGTGCGCAAATCGTTTACTAGGTCGTCCGCCTTCCTGGATTTTACAATGATGTCGTCGACATATGCCTCTATGGTTTGCCCGATATGGTCCCCAAAAATGTGGAGCATACACCACTGGTATGTGGCCCCAGCGTTTCGGAGGCCAAAGGGCATCGTGACATAGCAAAATATGCCGAAGGGGGTGATAAAAGAAGTCACGAGCTGGTCGGACTCTTTCATCTTTATTTGGTGGTAACTGGGATTTGCATCAAGGAAACATAAAAGTTCACATCCCGCAGTTGAATCTACTATTTGATCGATGCGTGGCAAAGGAAAAGGAACTTTTGGACATGCTTTATTTAAACCAGTGTAATCTACACACATCCTCCACTTCCTATTCTTTTTCTTAACTAGTACAGTATTAGCTAGACAGTCGGGATGGAATACCTCCTTGATGAATCCAGCCTCCAAGAGCTTGCGCACCTCCTCGCCGATCGCCCGGCACTTCTGCTCGTCAAAGCCTCACAGGCGTTGCTTCACCAGCTTGCAGTGGGGCAGGATGTCAAGGGAGTGCTCGGCGACCTCCCTCGGTATGCCTGTCATGTCCGAGGGGCTCCACGCGAACATGTCGATGTTGGCCTAGAGAGTCGACGAGCACCACTTCCTATTTGCTGTCGAGGGTGGAACTGACCCTCAGCGTCTTGCCATCGGGGATGCTGGGGTCGAGGGGTACGACCTTGGTTTGTTCTGCGGGCTCAAAGCTGCCCGCGTGCTTCTGGACAGAGATGATGGCTTCGTTCGCCATCTTCTCCAGATCGACAACGAGGGCCTCGTCATCCGCGAGTGCTTCAGCGCGCTCAATGCACTCAACGTCGCATTCGTAGGCGTGCTCGAACGATGGCCCAACCATGATGATGCCCTTCGGCCCCGGAATCTTTAACTTGAGGTAGGTGTAGTTCGGGATTGCCATGAACTTGGCATAGCACGGGCACCCAAGGATGGTGTGATATGCTCTCCGAAACCCCACGACTTCAAAGGTGAGGATCTCATTGCGGAAGTTGTCCGGCGTGCCAAAGAAGACAAACAGGTCGATCTGCCCGAGTGGTTGAACTCGCTTCCCCGGTGCGACGCCATAAAATGGCGACTTGCTGGGGTGTAGCTTGTCCTGGCTGATCCCCATGAGCTCCAAGGTGGAGGAGTACATGATGTTGAGGCTGCTGCGTCCGTCCATGAGCATACTGGAAAACCATGTGTTGCTGATGATGGGTTCGACGACGAGCAGGTACTGCCCCCGGTTCGGGACGTGGTCAGGGTGATCTTTACGGTTGAAGGAGATGGTTTCCTCCGACCAATCAAGGTAGGATGGTGCGGCCCTGTGAACGAAGAAGACTTCTCGACACATCATGTTTGTGGTTGCCGCCCCAAAGATGAAGAACATGTTCTCCACGTCGGGGAAGCTGTCCTCGCCCCTTTCGCCCTCGTCTTTCTTCGCATTATCGTCCTTCGAGGCGATGCGGCCATAGTACTTCTTGAGCATCTCGCATTGCTCGAGGGTGTGGGTGACCGTACCCTTGTGGTAAGGGCACGACTTCTTGAGCATGGCTTCGAACACGCCACCACCTCGAGGGGGGCCTCGAGGGCCCTTGCGGGCGGCATCAACCGCGAGGGCCTCGTCGGAATCCTTGTGTTACCCTTGGCCGTGCGGAACTTTCTTTCCCCGCTTCTATTTCTTCGCGGAGCCCTTGGGTTTGCTGCCTTCCGCGGGCACTTCATCTACACGTTTCCCCTTTTTGTCGTTGAAGATAGCCCCAACTGCCTATTCTCTAGAGGCGAAGCTGGTGGCGACATCGAACAGCTCATTCACGCTGGTGGGAGAGCCTCATCCCAGCTCGCGCACCAGATCCCGGCAAGTCGTGCCTTTAAGGAAGGCATGGATGACCTCGGAGTCTCCGACGGTCAGGAGCTCGGTGCAGCGCTTGGAGAAGCGGCAGATGAAGTCTCTTAGGGACTCATCAGGTGTCTGGCGACACCCTCACCGATCCCAAGAGTTTCTAGTGCGCACGTACATGCCCTGGAAATTACCCACGAAGGTCTTCACCAGGTCATTCTAGTCGTGGATCTGGTTCGCCGGCAAGTGCACAAGCCATGTCCATGCAGAATCCGCAAGATGAAGTGGCAAGTTGCGGATGATCATGGCATCATCGGTTGCACCGCCTAGCATGCAGGCCAGGTGGTAGTCGTTGAGCCAAACTCTGGGGTCCGTCTCCCCCGAATAATTGGTGATGGTTACAGGCTGTCGGAAGTGCGAGGGCATCGGAGCTGCGCGGATCTCCCGACTTAACACGCAGGTCCCCGGGGGTTTCGGTGTTGGGCTCCTGTCCTCCAGGCTGTCGTAGCGGCCTCCACATCGAGGGTGGTAGCCATGGCGTCGAGCATCCTGTTTCTTCTTGTTCAGGGCGTTGCGGGTGTCGTCGTCGCTGGTGTTGCCGCGTGTGTCCAAAATCTGCTCTTTCATGGGCTTCTTCTGGACACGGTCGTGAACCGCAGGCACTTTCCCTTTGCTTGTTGGTTGAGCCGGCGCCGCTTTGCCCCTAGGTGGGGTTCGGACCGACTCCTTTTGGTCCCGCATGCTCCCACCAACCCTCATGCTGGTCGAATGGCGCATGCGGGACACAGAGCTCTCGGCTTGCTGCACGGCAGCCTGCTCGATGAGGAGATGCACCTCATGACGCAGGTTATGGCCCTCAGGAGTCGAGGGTTTGGGCATGGCCCGAATCAGAGTCACCGCGGTGATGAGCTTCTGGCTAGCCCTTGCCAACGCCAGTGGATTCTCCACGTCTTCGTCAGCCTCGATGCGGGACCGGGCAACACGTCCCGCTTCTCTGGCGCGCGCACCACGCTCAGGGTGTCCCGCGTCAAGCGTGGCTCGCAGCCTCTGCACCTGTTGGCACTCTTCCTCGAGCTTAGCCTCCAGCTCTCAGACCTGGGCCAATTGTGCCTACGCGAGCGTGGTGTTGTTTGGCGGCGTCGCCGCCCATGAGTTCGCCGCGTGGTCGGCGCGACCTGCCGCGCCGCTTGCTCCATTGCCCTCGTCCTCAGGCCCCGTCAGTGCGACGACGAAGCATTCCCTTTGGGTCATAGTCCCTCTCACTGGAGTCATCAGAGCAGGTGAGGCGGTAGTTCGCCGCAGCATGAAATGACAAAAAAGCCTCACGATTATGGAGCCCAAAGTAGTCCCGCTCCGAGACGTCCTGACCGCACACGTGCACCTCACTGTCGGACTCGAGGTATGGATCGTTGGGCGAGGTCGCGATGAGGTTGCAGATCGAGATCAAGTGATGTCCCGGCAAATCCTCATATGCGCCCATGTTCGTGCTGACTGACGAGGAGTATGTCATGGCGGTGGCGTACATCCCGTAGGGGCATCACGACGGCTTGGCCGTGCTCTCCCCGGGAGGACGCGTTGTTGGGTTTGTTGGTGAAGGGGCCGCCTCTCCCGTCGCAGTAGCAGGTTGTGACTCGTTAGCTCTGACCCGCTCGGGGGAGCATGCACGAGCTGCCCTGTGCCGCTCCGCGCGTGCTCATCACGCGCACTAGCCCGAACGCCTCATGCGTCAGGATGATGGTGGGGGCGGCACTAAATCCCCACCCTTGCGTTCCTTGAAAGGAGCCGAATGAGGTAGCCATTACTGAATGCCTCAAATTCCAAGCTTCCGAACCAGATCTCATATCCGACCGAAAACATGTCAGAGACTCCCATAGGGAATCGGTCACTACGCTCCGTATGGATCACCATCGAGAGAGATAGTGGATGAAGAGAATGGTCACAGCGCTCCCCTACCTGGCGCGCCACTGTTGGTGTTCGGATTCGCGGCCAACACTAACTAGTAAAATGCAATGCGTCCTGTCTCTCGATGGTTGATGCGAAGGCTAACACATTGACACAAGATGTATCCTGGTTCCAGCCACGGGGCCATACGTCTAGCAACGGCTGTGCATGCACTTTGTTATCTTGCACCAGGTTGCTCATAGTAGTGGTTTACAAGCAAGGCGGGAGAGGAGGTGAGGCCTCCAAGTCCCAAGTATCTAAGGTTGATTGAGGTAAAAGCTAATATTAGGGGGTGCAGATGTGTTGTGTTGGTAGATGCGTTGGTCGATCTCCCACTGGCCGGGGGTCTACCTTCTCCTTTTATAGTTTAAGGAGGGGCAGAGACATGCGTGTTGCATAGTAGAGTCTACAGTCATTGGGCATTGGAGAGCATGGCGCCGGGCATGGCTGTCGTCCTTGTGGATCCTTCTGACCGGCGCAAATCGGTGGGCGTCCTTCAGCTCCAGTGGGCAGCGTGGCGGTTCCTGTAGAAAGTATGTGTCCCTATACCTATCCTAGGGTAACTTCGAGGGGTCACGCTAACCGGCATCCGTGCCCAGTCATCGCCCATACACCCATTCGAGGGTTTTCCCATGCCTTATCGAGAGCTTCGTCATGGGTTAGTATGGGGGTTGGCAGCACAGGAGTACAGGAGTTGGCAGCACAGGACCGCACAGGGCCTCGCAAGCCTGCATAGTGTTGGTGATGACCGCATAGTGACCGGAGTTGATGGACACGATCCAGGTCACATCGTCTGTGCGGGATGGCCCGCGATTTACCTTTTGACTTCTGCGTCCCACGGCAGTGCGGGGCATTGAATGCGCCTGTCAGCAGAGCAGACCGGCAGGCGCGTTGCTTGAGGGGTAGCCTCATGCGAGGCGGAGTTTCTTGAATTGAGGGTCATGCGGGGCTTGACTACGGAGACCTCAATTTTTGGCGGAGTTTGCTATTCGCTCGAGGGGGGTCCGGTACCCTCGATCGAGGCGGAGATGGGGTGCGCGCATCGGGGCCTTTACGAAGGGCCTCGAGTGGGCCGTTAGCCCATGATGGGCCGTGGGCTTTGTGCGCTTAGACCCTTTCTGGTTTGTGGAGACTTGGTAGTGGTTTGCTTGCGTTTTTCAAGGGTGATCATCCCTTAGGTTAGGGGACCCCCTTATGGTTGTCCCCGACAAAAATATTGAGAAAAAGAATTGTTTCTATTTATAATAATTAATACTTTCGATTCACAACAAGTTCCTATTTACAATCTAATTGTACAAAAAGAAAAAAAAAAGAGAAAAAGAAAAAGAAAATGAGAAATTACCTCGATGGGGGCATGTTAGTACCGGCTGTACCCACCAGCCCGTACTAAAGTGCTCCCAGGCCGTTGACCAATGGCTAGTTGGCAGTTTAGTACCGGCTGGAGCCACCAGCTGGTACTAAAGTGCCAACTATATATCTGGCACCTTCTTCCTCCCCCGAGCTCAAGCAGTCCATTTTGCTCGAGCTCTCCTCTTCCTCCGGCCATGGCGTGTTAGAGGGGACGTGCTGCCCATTTTTTTCAAGATTTGTGGGGATTTCACTCATCTAAGTGCGTCTAAGGTTAGCAACTTCATCATCTTCTCTTTCATGTTGTTTATGCTTTGTTTCATCCATTATAGTTAGAGAATTTGTAGTTTTTACATGTACGGAGAATGACGAAGTTTTTTTATTTAGACATTAATAAGATATATATAGACTTGAGGACTTTAAGTAAGTACAATATTTATTGTATTGTAAGCATATGGAAAATTAATAGAGTGATTTTTATTTATTGGATTGCGAGCATGTGACAATATTTATTTAGAAAATTATATATATGACTTTAAAATTGTTAGAAAATTCTACAAAAATAGTAGGAATTACTAGAAAATAGCAGAAATTAATAGAAAATTCTAAAAAATAGTTGGACAACAGAACGTTGAGGGCAAGCAGATCCTATTTGGTTTCATTGATCGGACGTTGTCGCATTTGTAACATCCATGATGTTTAAGAAGAACAAAACCATCTTAACACTTAATCAAGTTCTAGAGATGGTTATGAAGGTCACAAGTGCAAATGCTCAAGTAAATGAAAGTCAGTGAGAAACTCAAGCCGAATTTCAAATTTGGATGAAATTTGGCCAAATTTGACAAATAAGAGAAATTGTGCCAAATCCAAAAGAAATACTACCTTTGGAGTATTTTATGGTATTTGGAACAAAGAAACAGCAACAAGTTGGATTTGGAAAGTTTTGGTTAAAAATTCAAAACCTGGAAATTTTGCCCAAAAACAGTGACAAGATGTCATGTTGGAACCAAGAATTTGGGAGAGATTGTATATGAACTTTGGTCAAGAAGTAGCAAAATACAAACCATGTACTTTCTACTCCATATTGAACCACTTCATGATCAAGGAAGTTATTGTTTGCTAATTAAATTGGAGCACCAAAGTTTGAATCTTGCACTGTCATTGGGTCAATCAGTTACTGATGAACTGAACCTAGACGTTCAGTATAAACCGCCAATCTTCAGAGCAATTTTTCTCCCCAACAATTAAGTTTGAGCAACGAATGTCTAAACAAGAATTTAAGCTTGGTATCCTGGCTACAACTTTGCTTAAAGGAAGAGGAGCACTTTATATATGGAATCATGAACTAAAGCTTGAGTTTCAAAGCAAGAAAAGATCAGAGAGAAAGAAGAAAATGCAGAGGCACGCCGGGCGGTCACTACAGCGCCGCCGCGGGTTCGCGCCGCCCTTGACCGTCGGCCAGCTACAACCCTGCCACGCGCTAGCACCCAAGAAAGACAGCCTACACGTGGTGAAACAAGATAGCCACAGTGAGATTTCAAATAAATACCTTGTTGTCATCTTCTTCGCTCCCGCCACCGCCGTTCACTTTCACCATCGTCGCCGCTGTTGGCGGTCGTTACAACCCAAATTCGACCACCAATACTCGGGAATAAATGAGAGTCTATGCAACATTCCATGTACTTAGATTTTATTTCTAATGGAGTTCCACGAGTTTTGGTGAGTGTTGCTTGTGCAGGTACAACAACGAGAAATGTGTGCTATAGAGGTCGGAAATGACCGATTCGGCCGAACGACACGATTCGGCCGGTTACCCCCCTTAGCCGTGCAAGCCACCGGGAGTCGTCCACGTCAGCGCCAACTCATCCCGGGCTTCCGCTACATCACCCTGGGCCCAAACTCAACCTGACAAAGACCCCGAAGTCAACCAGAAGGCCTCCGGCCCAGCCCAGGGCGTGAACCGACCTGCCAACCGACCCCAGGAGCTGGCCCAGCACGTGTGCAAGCTCAAGGCGGTGCAGCACTGGGCCGAGCCCAGTTCGGGCGAACACGTGGGTTCGGCCGAACCAGGGAACCGCCTCCAGGGTGCAATCCTGGCCTTTGGCTGCTGAGGCGGTGCATCCCTCGGTTCGGCCGAACCGGGGAGTTCGGCCGAACCGGGCTTTTCGCTCGAACGGCTCGGCACCAACCTCCAGTTGCTTGGCCGCTGCTCCACTTCTCCACCGACCCTGGCCATTATAAATAGAGGCCGGTTTCACCTGCACAAGACACACAACACAAGAGTAGAGTGCAGGCGAAGCACTGTTAGTTCTCCACTTGTATCAGTAGAGATAGGGGGAGAGGAGAGGTGAGCGTCCCGGAGAGGAGCCGAAGTGTCGGCCCCTCTTCCCGCTGTACCTCTACAGATGCGACTTCACTTCGAGTAACATCCGGGTCTTGTCCGGTAACTCTTGTATCTCTCTCTGATTAATTGAGCATTCAGTTCTTACTTTTATATGCTTGCTGGTTCTTCGTTCAATGCTTAGTTGTGTAGTATAATTGTATACTAGTTGCTTAGCTTGAGTTCTTATCTGTCTGCTGTAGATAAGTATTAGTCAACTAGTGTAGGCGTGGTGCCTATACTTGAGGCTAACTTAGTTTCTGCCCGTCGCAACGGAGGTGGTAGCCGTAAGGTGGTGACAGCCCTTTCGGTCTTCGTAGCCCATCACATTAGTTCCGGTGTCTTAGGACCCAAGGTTCAGGGTAACCGACACCTCTTCTCACCCCTTTCTGTGTGTCGGAGGCTCTGTAGTCCCGAAGCAAGTATCTATCTGTATCCTCTGATCTGCTAAATCAATCGGTAGAGTACCTTTATCAGACCCATACCCTCTCTACCCTCCTATCACTCCTCTTCTCTCTTTGTTGTTGTCATCCACCTCATCCATACCATTCACTCCATTCCATCTACCTAGGACAACTTAGTTTAGAATCAGTCCACTTCTCGTTCTCCGTGGAAATTGATACCTTGGAATACTCCCGGGTGAAAGCTACATCGGTATCCGTCCGCTTGCGGATTTATCTGTAGGCCGTAAGGAGTGCCAACAAGCTTTCTGGCGCCGTTGCCGGGGAACGGTAGCTGTTCTGATTCCGAACCCAAGTTGTCCGTGTATCCCACCACCATCCACCATATGAATTCCACCCTCACCTTACGCCAACACTCGGCTCCAACGGGCGATTGTTTGGAGCCACCACCATCAGCACATCCCGTATCCACACCCGGCTATGAGCTACGTCCCGGCTTCATAGCCATGGTTCGTGAGCAATCGTTCTCAGGAACGAAGGTCGAGAGTCCATACGCGCATTTGCGCGAGTTTGAGCAACTCTGCTCATGCCTGACCATTGCGGGCATGACACAAGAGACACTCAAATGGAAGCTATTCCCGTTTTCACTAGCGGGAGGAGCAAAGAAATGGTACTCTCTGGCTGTCAGTACTATGGACGGGAGCTGGGAAATTCTCAAGGAAAAATTCTGCCTAAACTTCTTCCCAGTCTCCAAGGTAGCCAGTCTCCGAGCGGAAATCATTAACTTTAAGCAATTAAAGGGAGAATCGTTAGGAGCTGCCTGGGCTCGTTTCAAGCAAATACTGGCCTCAGGACCGGACCTAAGCCTACCAGAACCTGTTGTTTTACAACACTTCAGCCTTGGCCTCTGTCCCGTAGCCACCACTTTCTTGGACTCTGCTTCTGGAGGGTGGTTCTTTCATTTGGTCCCTAGTGAAGCGAGGGTAGTCCTGGACCGCATCCTAGACAACACCCCCTACACTGGAATCTATGATGAACTCCCCGATGAAGAAGAGAAGCAGCCTGAACCTGAACCTAAAAAGCTAATACCAGTCCAATCCAAATCCATTAGCTCGTCCAGTCCATCAGAACCTGAAGCTCATTTCGAACCACAACCATATCCTAGCCCAGACTACTATGATTCACTCTACACCACTCCCTATGATTTTGACGATGATCTATTCGATGACATTGGGAGTGTAACGAGTTTCCCTCGAGAACACTATGTAGAGCCCATAGATCAAGCCCCCGACAAGGAAGAACTCGAATACCAGAGAGAATACCTTGGACGTCTCTCTGCTATCATGAGTCGAGAGTGGCTAGAAGAGGCCGAAGCCTCAACCGAGGTCGTCAAGATGCCCAGAAAGATTCAAAGGATATACTGTGAGGTCCTGGGCAAAGACAAAGAAATTGGGTATGACCCGAGCCTCGGGATCAACATAATCTCTAGCTCGTTGGTGCACAACCAACTCCCTGGTGTACCTTGGTCATTTTCTCAAAAACGACTAAAATTCACTTCAGGAAGAATCCTGGATTGTTTGGGGATCTTGCGGGTCACACCCATTAAGATTAACGACCCTGAACTCTTCATGGATTTCCATATCTTTGACCTACCCAGCGACACCACACATCCCATCTTCATAGGTAGACCAATCCAGAAGATATTGGAAAAGGCACCAACAAATCAGATAGTAGAGCTCAGGATCGGCAAAGAACTCATCCCTGTCTCCTATTCTCAATCCTTGAACACCCCATTAGAGGCAGACCCCAATCCTAACCCATTAGAGGAAGTTAGGTCAGCTCACCTATTAGACCTAGAGCAGCCTATTCCAGACGAAGATCTCCCGTTTTTCTCGAAAGAAGAGGAAACACATCCTCCGATTGAGCTTGACACAAACGAAACTCCAAAACCATCCCCAATCGAGCTCAAACCACTTCCACCTGGACTTAGGTATGCTTTCCTCTTTGGAGATAAGCAAACTCCAGTGATCATCAGTGATAAGCTCTCCGAACTAGAAACCCAACAACTCATCACTGTCCGGGAGAAGAATCGATCGGTCTTAGGATATTCTCTCCAAGACCTGAAAGGGATTAGCCCAAATCTCTGTACTCATCGCATCCCGATCGATTCTGAAGCAATGCCGTCTCGGGAACCTCAAAGACGGCTGAACAATGCCATGAGAGAGGTCGTGAAAAAGGAAGTTCTCAAGCTCCTTCATGCTGGGATCATCTACCCAGTTCCCAATAGCGAGTGGGTTAGTCCCGTCCAAGTCGTTCCAAAGAAGGGAGGAATGACGGTAGTGCGCAATGACAAGAATGAGCTCATTCCTCAGCGCACTGTTACCAGGTGGCATATGTGCATAGATTATCGTAAACTCAACAAAGCCACCAAGAAAGACCATTTCCCTCTTCCGTTCATAGACGAGATGCTTGAACGGCTAGCCAAACACTCCTTCTTCTGTTTCCTTGATGGTTACTCTGGATATCACCAAATCCCAATCCATCCTGAAGACCAGAGTAAAACCACGTTAACATGCCCTTAAGGGACGTATGCCTATCGGCGTATGTCCTTTGGGTTGTGTAACGCACCTGCCTCTTTCCAATGTTGCATGATGTCCATCTTCTCTGACATGATTGAGGAGATTATGGAAGTGTTCATGGACGATTTCTCAGTTTATGGAAGGACCTTCACCGAGTGTCTGAAAAATCTGGACAAGGTCCTCCAGAGGTGTAAAGAGAAGCACCTCATTTTGAACTGGGAAAAGTGCCATTTTATGGTGCGAGAGGGTATTGTCTTAGGACATCGGGTGTCAGAACGTGGAATCGAGGTAGACAGGGCAAAAATAGAAGTGATTGAACAACTTCCACCTCCCACAAACGTTAAGGGAATCCGAAGCTTCCTTGGTCATGCCGGATTCTATAGGCGCTTCATCAAAAACTTTTCCCAGATATCTCGGCCCTTGACCAATCTTTTAGCCAAAGATGCCCCCTTCATTTTCAATGAGGAGTGTTACACCGCTTTTCACACCCTCAAGAAGGCACTCATTTCCGCTCCCATTATCCGGCCTCCCGACTGGAGCATCCCATTTGAAATCATGTGTGATGCGAGCGACTATGCCGTAGGAGCTGTGCTGGGCCAAACTAAGGACAGGAAGCACTATGCTATCTCATACGCTAGCAAAACGCTCACCGGCCCTCAGCTCAACTACGCGACCACGGAAAAGGAACTCTTAGCAGTCGTATTTGCTATAGACAAATTCCGGTCCTACCTAGTCGGGGCCAAGGTCATAGTCTATTCAGATCACGCTGCTCTGAAGTACCTTCTGACCAAGAAGGATGCAAAGCCGAGACTCATCCGCTGGGTTCTGCTACTCCAGGAGTTCGACATCGAGATAAGAGATAAGAAGGGAGTAGAGAACTCAGTGGCTGACCACCTGTCCCGAATGGAAGTACCATCTGATCTTCCGATCGACGATTACTTGCGGGATGACACGCTCCTTAAGGTCACCACTGGCGATCCGTGGTACGCTAACATAGTAAACTTCATGGTCACGGGGTATGTCCCTCCTGGAGAAAATAAGAAGAGATTAGCTTATGAGAGCCGACTCCATCTCTGGGACGACCCGTACCTCTTCCGGATATGTAGTGACGGACTCCTCAGAAGGTGCATCCCTGCACATGAGACATATAAAATCCTAGAGAGGTGCCACACAGCTCCGTACGGAGGACACTACGGTGCATTCCGGACCAATGCTAAAGTCTGGCAGAGCGGATTTTATTGGCCCACCATGTACGAAGATGCAAGAGCATTCGTCATGCGATGCCCCTGCTGTCAGAAACACGGAAACATTAACACTAGAGACGCGATGCCACTCACTAGCAATCTCCAAGTAGAAATTTTCGATGTTTGGGAGTGGACTTCATGGGTCCCTTCCCAATTTCCGAGGGTTGCCAGTTCATCCTAGTGGCAGTAGACTATGTCTCTAAGTGGGTGAAAGCTCTACCTTGTGTAGCCGCCGATTCTAGGAATGCGAGACGAATGTTTCATGAGTACATCTTTCCGCGTTTCGGCGTTCCTAGGATAGTCATTAGTGATGGCGGATCCCATTTCATCGATTCAGCCTTCCGTAAGTATCTTTCAAGTCTGGGGGTGCAGCATAATGTTGCTACACCCTATCACCCTCAGACTAGCGGTCAAGCAGAAACATCAAACAAACAAATCAAAAATATTCTGCAGAAGACCGTAAATGAGATGGGTAGGCAATGGAAGGATAAACTCCCAGATGCACTCTGGGCATATCGTACGGCCTATAAGACGCCCATAGGCATGACCCCATATCAGCTAGTATATGGCAAGACCTGCCACTTACCAGTAGAGATGGAGTTCAAAGCTCACTGGGCCATTAGGAAGTGGGGTATGAACCTTCCAGCTGCCGGCCTCAAGCGGAAGATCCAATTGGCCGAATTAGATGAAATGAGGGAACGAGCTTACCAAAGCTCCCGGCTATATATGGAACGGACCAAGAGATGGCATGATAAGAGAATCAAGGTCAAGACATTCAAACCAGGAGATAAGGTCCTCGTTTTCAACTCCCGTGTCAAACTTTTCGGTCACGGGAAGTTGAGGAGCAAGTGGGACGGCCCATTCACAGTAATCAATGCTGCATCTCATGGGGCCGTCACTTTGCAAAGCGAGGACGGAAACACCTTTAAGGTCAATGGACAGCAGTTGAAGGTTTTCCTAGAACCAGAACCTCCGCCACTCGATGAATTAGATGTCGTCGAGTTCATAGAACTCTGAACCCCGTCCGTCTTTAGATAGAGCACCGTTTAGTTCAGTTTAGTTTGGTGTGTTAGTTAATTGTGTGATTCATTTATTTTGCTTAGATTCATGATTAGGATGCTCTGAATTTTCCCTTCCAATCATTTGTTCCAAATTTTAGTTCGAAGAATAAATAAAATTAGAGTTGAATGCAAAAAGAATAAAATTGTCGCTCCGGTTGGTGCATTTGAACCAACCGGAGATTGCCCTGTTTAACGAAAAGATACATGAGTACAGGCATGACACAGTGGAGGAACAGGACGAGAACGAGCAGGCCGACCAGCTGACTCAGTACCTTTCAAGGTTGAATCCCTACCAGTGAAGAGTCCAAGCTTGGGGGAGCACCCCCATCAGGTACGTTCCGAATTACTCAGCACTTTGGTCATTCAATTGAAAATACTTCCCTTGAATAAAATTAACTCTCAACCATGCATGGAATGAATCATATGCCTCTCACTTTGGAAATGATGAATGGTTGCTCTATCATTAATTTTGCTAGTACTTTGTTGCAACTAGTTGCTTGACTATGCTTGAGTTATTTGGCATGAGTAGAAATGAACCTGAAAACCTTGTGGGAGAATATGCCTTATTCCAAGTCTAGGTTGTTGTGGGGATTGATATAGTGATACTTTGGTTGAATTCTATTTCTGCTCTTAGTATGGTGAAAATCTCGGATGTTTATGTTTTCAAAACAAAGTTCCTCATTGGTCAAACATTCCTACCAGAGCCATATGATAGGATTAGTTTCAAACTTTCTACTCATATGCTGCTTGTGATCTTAGTGAGCTTTGTCAAATTGTTGTGACCTTTGAGTGAAGCTTTCATATTCTTAGAGATCGAGATCCACGTACACACACCACCTCTCACTTGCAATTCCTACACTGGGAGTTAGCAAACATTTTCCATCATCCATCCACAAAAATAAAATGCTTCATGTTCCATGATTTCCCTCTCCAAATATTCTTGATAGAGACATGGACTATGCAAAAAGAAAAGCATGCCAAAGAAGCATGGCAAAAATAAAAAGAAAAAGAAAAGCATAGCAAAAAGAAAGGAAAAAAAGAGAAAAGCATGTCAACTGGCATGGCAAAAATATGAGAATAAAAGATAGCCCATGTTCTCGAAAATAAATCAAGGAGAGGGAGATTCATCCCAAGGAGCTCCACCATATTCCATCCCACCATATTCCACTCCATATATCCCACACACTTGCACTTCTCGATCTTAAGGTATGATTTGTTTCCTCAGAGATCCGGTCTTTGACTTAGCAAAATATAAGATGCTTGTATGCCTTCATTCTGTGTCCCTGAGCCACACAAAAAGCCAAATTAGATGTTAGGATGAAAAGAAGGCAAAAGCCTTTGGTAAGGATTCAAATACACTTGAGCGATTGAGTGAGCCAATGAGGAACAATTTATCTTTTCACAAAAGGGTGAAAACTCCGAGATAGGATCCTGAAAAGAGTAGAGTGGAATAAAACTAAGTTAAATTGTTCATCCTTTCAACCGCCCAAGATAAGGAGATTGCTATAAGCCCCATAGGTAAAATGGTGAATTAATACCTTGCTAATAATTCAAGTAAATTTGAGTACTAGTTGTTTATAAAGTTACCTGCAAGAGAAATGACATTATAGCAACTCCAGATCCACTGAGCCTAAGTTTTTATCTTTCCTCGAGGACGAGCAAAGAGACAAGCTTGGGGGAGCTTGTTGGCGGTCGTTACAACCCAAATTCGACCACCAATACTCGGGAATAAATGAGAGTCTATGCAACATTCCATGTACTTAGGTTTTATTTCTAACGGAGTTCCACGAGTTTTGGTGAGTGTCGCTTGTGCAGGTACAACAACGAGAAATGTGTGCTATAGGGGTCGGAAATGACCGATTCGGCCGAACGACACGATTCGGCCGGTTACCACCCTTAGCCGTGCAAGCCACCGGGAGTCGTCCACGTCAGCGCCAACTCATCCCGGGCTTCCGCCACATCACCCTGGGCCCAAACTCAACCTGACAAAGACCCCAAAGTCAACCAGAAGGCCTCCGGCCCAGCCCAGGGCGTGAACCGACCTACCAACCGACCCCAGGAGCTGGCCCAGCACGTGTGCAAGCTCAAGGCGGTGCAGCACTGGGCCGAGCCCAGTTCGGGCGAACACGTGGGTTCGGCCGAACCAGGGAACCGCCTCAAGGGTGCAATCCTGGCCTTTGGCTGCTGAGGCGGTGCATCCCTCGGCTCGGCCGAACCGGGGAGTTCGGCCAAACCGGGATTTTCGCCCGAACGGCTCGGCACTGACCTCCAGTTGCTTGGCCGCTGCTCCACTTCTCCACCGACCCTGGCCATTATAAATAGAGGCCGGTTTCACTTGCACAAGACACACAACACAAGAGTAGAGTGCAGGTGAAGCACTATTAGTTCTCCACTTGTATCAGTAGAGATAGGGGGAGAGGAGAGGTGAGCGTCCCGGAGAGGAGCCGAAGTGTCGGACCCTCTTCCCGCTGTACCTCTATGGATGCGACTTCACTTCGAGTAACATTCGGGTCTTGTCTGGTAACTCTTGTATCTCTCTCTGATTAATTGAGCATTCAGTTCTTACTTTTATATGCTTGCTGGTTCTTCGTTCAATGCTTAGTTGTGTAGTATAATTGTATACTAGCTGCTTAGCTTGAGTGCTTATCTGTCTGCAGTAGATAAGTATTAGTCAACTAGTGTAGGCGTGGTGCCTATACTTGAGGCTAACTTAGTTTCTGCCCGTCGCAACGGAGGTGGTAGCCGTAAGGTGGTGACAGCCCTTTCGGTCTTCGTAGCCCATCACGTTAGTTCTGGTGTCTTAGGACCCATGGTTCAGGGTAACCGGCACCCCTTCTCACCCCTTTCTGTGTGTCGGAGGCTCTGTAGTCCCGAAGCAAGTATCTATCTGTATCCTCTGATCTGCTCAATCAATCGGTAGAATACCTTTATCAGACCCATACCCTCTCTACCCTCCTATCACTCCTCTTCTCTCTTTGTTGTTGTCATCCACCTCATCCATACCATTCACTCCATTCCATCTACCTAGGACAACTTAGTTTAGAATCAGTCCACTTCTCGTTCTCCGTGGAAATCGATACCTTGGAATACTCCCGGGTGAAAGCTACATCGGTATCCGTCCGCTTGCGGATTTATCTGTAGGCCGTAAGGAGTGCCAACATCCGCCTTGGTCTCACTCGAAACTCGCCGCCGCTGCTACTCCATCGAGCAATTCCACTCACTCACAGCACCACCACCCTTCCAGCTACGTGCCCGACCAGCCCAAGTCCAGCCCCAACCACCACAGCCGCCATTCGCCGTCGTCTTCCACCTTCAGCCATCGCCGACCGCGTCAAGGTGAGCTCTCGTGGGAAGCTGTCTTAGCATGCATTTAAGTTCAATCCAGTGCTGTAGCTAGACTCGTAAGATGCTCATGAAGCTCTAGAGCCTATGCCAAGTTCTTGGTTTTGCCCGTGCAAACCGGAACGCCGGCGCCGCCGTAGAGCGCGGCCGCGCCATGGGTGTCACTGAGGGGAGCTATGCTCCAGCCCTCAGGCGTACCTTGCTATTAGCGCTGCATGCTTAGGAAGTCTTGGCGATGCTCTATGGCCGGTTGAATGCTATTGGATCACTACCGTCAAGCTGGAGCACCTCTGCCACCGTCGTGCTGAAAGGACCTAAGATGGACTAGAGGGGGGGTGAATAGTCCAACCTGCAACTTTTTAACACTTAAAAACAAACTGTCAGTGAAATGTCCGGACACTCCGCAGATTTGTCCGAAAACTCCGCACTTGTGCGGAGATTCCGCAAAAATCTCCGGAAACTCCGGACTATTTGCTGTAGATGAACTTTGCCAAATCAAACCTGACCCAAACTTGTTTCTTTTGATAAAGATGATTCACTAGGAGCTGATCTACTGATTCAGACACTCAAACCTAGCTCAAACACTTGTAGGAAGTGGATCGGCCTCAAACCCTAAGACAATATAGAGCAAAACAAAATCCAAATGCAATAACAGGTAAATCAAGAACAATGACACATGGATTTAGTTCCCGGAGTTCAGCTCTCACAAAGAAAGCCTACGTCTCCGTTGAGGTGCCCACAAAGGGCGGGTTTGTCAACTAAACCTCTTCCTCTCCCTAGGATCCAAGGACCCTAGAGCTTATACTTACTTTACGGGGTGATACAAACTTCTTGGGGCTTCCACAACAAGGTTGGAGCTCCCAAGCAACGCCTAGCCGTCTAGGAGCAAAGCTCCAAGAGTAATGAACTCGAAATCCAAGGCTTGACGAAGAACGAAGTGCTCAAAAGATGGGAATCAACTTGCTAGCACTCAACCTTGCTCTCTCTTCAATCTCACTTCAATCCCCTCACCAAATCTCACTTGGGAAGACAATGGGGGAGTAAAGAGGGGCTTTGAATGTAAGAGAGCTGCTCAGGTGCGAGTTGGGTCAAGAGAAGTAAATGAGAGAGAGTGAGGGGGTATAAATACCCCTTCACTCGAAACTAGCCGTTGTGCTGTTAAAGTGTGGAGTTTCCGGACTTGAGGTAACTCCGGAACAATTTCCGGTAACTCCGAACATCTATTGGTTTTGGGCTTTTAAAAGGTATAACTGTGGATTTCTCTCAACAAAAACTAAACCTATGAGCACTTCAACTTCACCAAGACCAATAGAGTTCAAATCCCTCTTTATAGTTGTTGGCACTCCTTACAGCCTACAGATAAATCCGCAAGCGGACGGATACCGATGTAGCTTTCACCCGGGAGTATTCCAAGGTATCGATTTCCACGGGGAACGAGAAGTGTACTAATCCTAAACTAAGTTGTCCTAGGTAGATGGAGTGGATGAATGAAATGAATGAGGTGGATGACGACAACAAGGAGAGAAGAGAAGAGGTAGGAGGGTAGAGAGGGTACAGGTCTGGTAAGGGTATTCTACCGATTGACTAAGCAGAGCAGAAGATACAGATAGATACTTGCTTCGGGACTACAGAGCCTCCGACACACAGAAAGGGATGAGAAGGGGTGCCGGTTACCCTGAACCTTGGGTCCTAGGACACCGGAACTAACGTGATGGACTACGAAGACCGAAAGGGCTGTCACCACCTTACGGCTACCACCTCCGTTGCGACGGGCAGAAACTAAGGTTACTGGCAAGTTTAGGAACCACTCCTACACTAGTCAATAACTACTTATCTCCTATAGCAAGATAAGCACCCAAGCTAAGCAACCAGTATATAGTTATACCAATCAACTAAGCATTGAACGAAGAACGAGACAAGTATATAGATGTAAGAACTGAATGCTCAATTAATCAAAAAGAGATACAAGAGTTACTAGACATGACCCGAATGTCCCTCGAAGCAGTGCCGCATCCGTAGAGGTACAACGGGAAGAGGGGCCGACACTCCGGCTCCACTCCGGGACGCTCACCTCTCCTCTCTCCCTATTCTACTGATACAAGTGGCGGAACTTGGCAATGCTCACTCTACTCTTGTGTTGTGTTTGATACAAGGTGTATGCCACTGCTTATATAGGTGTCCTAAGGCGGTTTGGAGTGGAGTAACCGCCAAGGGATCCAGGGGATATTCCCTGTTGATTCGGGCGAAGAGACCGGGTTCGGCCGAACAGGTCGGTTCGGCCGAACCCCTGGATCCACCGCCTTGGCTCTGGACGGCATGGATGCACTCCTGGAGGTGGTTGGTGCATTGGGGGCGGTTCGGCCGAACTGGTGGGTTCGGCCGAACTGGGCTTTCAGCCCAGAACGCCCCCGTGCACCGCCTCTTGCTCCTGGACCCCTTGGGCTGGCCTCTGGTGCTTGGGTTTGAGTTGATTCGGCCCAGGATGACGTGTCGGTGCTCCGGGATGTGTTGGCGGTCGTCCACGTGTCGTGTGTTGTCGTTTGGTTGACGTGGACGGCTCCCGCTGGCCTGTACGGCTAAGGGGGGTAACCGGCCGAACGTGTCGTTCGGCCGAATTGGTCATTTCCGACCCCTATAGCACGTATTTGTAGATATTGTACCTGCATAAGCAACACTCACCAAAACTCGTGGAACTTTATTAGAACTAAAACCTAAGTACATGGAATGTTACATAAAGCCTCTTTTATTCCCGAGTATTGGTGGTCGAAGTTGGGTTGTAACGACCGCCAACAAGCTCCCCCAAGCTTAGCTCTTTGCTCGTCCTCGAGCAAAGATAAAATCTTAGGCTCGGTGGATCAGGAGTTGCTACAATGTCATTTCTCTTGCAGGTAACTTTATAAACAACTAGTACTCAAATTTTACTTGAATCACTTAGCAAAGTATTAATTCACCATTTTACCTATGGGGCTTATAGCAAACTCCTTATCTTGGGCGGTTGAAAGGATGAACAGTTTAACTTAGTTTTATTCCACTCTACTCTTTTCAGGATCCTATCTCGGAGTTTTCACCCCTTTTGTGAAAAGATAAGTTGTTCCTCATTGGTTCACTCAATCGCTCAAGTGTATTTGAATCCTCACCAAAGGCTTTGCCTTCTTTTTATCCTAACATCTAATTTGGCTTTTTGTGTGGCTCAGAGACAAAGGATGAAGGCATACAAGCATCTTATATTTTGCTAAGTCAAAGACCGGACCTTAGGAGAATCAAATCACACTCTTAGATCGAGAAGTGCAAGTGTGTGAAATATGCGGAGTGGAATATGTGGAGTGGAATTTGGTGGAACTTCATGGAATGATTCTTCCTCTCCTTTATTTATTTTTCGAGAGCATGGGCTATCTTTTATTCCCTTTTTTTGCCATGCCTTTTTGGCATGCTTTTCTTTTTCTCATATTTTTGCCATGCCACTTGGCATGCTTTTCTTTTTCTTTTTGCATAGCCCATGCCTCTACTTCAAAGATATTTGGAGAGGGAATCAGAGAACATGAAGTTTATTTTTGTGGAATGGATGATGGCATGGTTTTGCTAACTCCCAGTGTAGGAATTGTAAGTGAGAGGTGGAGTGTTTATGAATCTCGATCTTGAAAGCATGAAAGATCCCTCAAAGGTTACAACAATTTGACAAGTCTCACTAAGATGACAAGCAGCATATGGTAGAAAGTTTAGAACTAATCCTATCATATGGCTCTGGTAGGAATTTTTGACCAATGAGGAACTTTGTTTTATTTTTGAAAACATAAACATCCGAGATTTTCACCATACTAAGAGCCGAAATAGAATTCAACCGAAGTCTCACTATATCAATCCCCACAACAACCGAGACTTGGAATAAGGCATATGCTCCCACAAGGTTTTCAGGTTCATTTCTACTCATGCCAAATAACTCAAGCATAGTCAAGCAACTAGTTGCAACAAAGTACTAGCAAAATTAGTGACAGAACAACTATTCATCATTTCCAAAGTGAGAGGCATATGTTTCATTCCATACATGGTTGGGAGTTAATTGGTATTTTCAATTGAATGACCAAAGTGCTGAGTAATTCGGAACATACCTGATGGGGGTCCTCCCCCAAGCTTGGACTCTTCACTGGTAGGGATTCAATCCTTGAAAGGTACTGAGTCAGCTGGTCGGCCTGCTCGTTCTCGTCCTGCTCCTCCACTGTGCCATGCCTGTACTCATGTATCTTTTCGTTAAACAGGGCAATCTCCGGTTGGCTCAAATGCACCAACCGGAGCGACAATTTTATTCTTTCTGCATTCAACTCTGATTTTATTTATTCATCAAGCTAAGGTTGGAAACAAAATGTGTTGGAAGGGAAATAATTAGAGCACCTCCTAAACAATGATTTGAGCAAAGGGAAATTGAATTGGGAAATAAATTGAAACTAATGGTGCTCTAAAAGATACAACCACACGACTTCTACTCTATAGATGGATTGTAAAGGTCTAGATGTCATGTGGCTTTGGCGAGCCTCTTGAATTTGGTTGTGAATGCTTGGAAGAGGACATTGTTCTTGTCCATCTGCTAAGGCTCGCCTTCAGTGACCTTCTCATCCCGGTTGCTCAACTTCTGGCTGGTTTGTGCCAGTTCTTTTTCAGGCTCTTCAACCATGGGTTTCTCTTCTCCCTCCTCCATGGCTTTCTTCGTTAGTGGACTTGTCATACTCATGGAGAGGGAGCCCTTGGGTGAGGAAAGGTCTTTGGACAAGGATGGCGGCTGGGAAATGTGAACACTTGGTCGTGTTCGGGAAAGTGCTGGAGGATGGTTTCTGACTCGAGATTGACAAGCAACTTTTCCAACATTTTCCTAGCGACTCTGAGACAAGATGGGATAGAGATAGGATCTAGGGTCCAAATGGATGCTCAAGGGGCAAAACAGGGGTCCTTCGGTCGAACCAGCATGGTTCGGCCGAATTGTCCTAGTTTGCCCAACTAGAGTGGTCTAGTATGCCCAGAGTGCATCAGTGAGCCTATCTCTCTACTGCACACCCATCTCATTGACGATTTTGCAGAATGTTCTTGAAGTGAGTGCTGATGTTCTGCTTGACCATTAGTTTGGGGGTGAGAAGGTGTGGCTATAAAATGCGGCTCCCCCAAGCTTAGATATTTCCGGGAGATGGAGTCAATGAGATGGGAGCCTCTACGACTAGCCCAAGACGCCAAAGCAAGGAAAGATGTTTTCATGGGATATTTCCTCAGCGTGCCTGGTGGCTGCGGCTCGATAGGGCTTGGCTTCTACCCAGTTAGAGACAGGATCTATGGCTACCCGAGTAAACTCGTAGTTCTCTGAGTTAGGGAAATGACCCATGGGGTCTATTCCCCATACATCAAAGGTTTCTACTTGAAGACTACTGGTAAGCGGCTATGCGTCTCTTATATTCCTGTGTTTCTGGCAGTGTGGGCATCTCTTGCTAAATTTCTTAGCATCTCCATTTTGCCAGACCTTTATTTTGAACGCTCTATAGTGACCTTCATAAGGTGTTACATGATATCTCTCCCAGGTTTTATGTGCCTCAGGTGCAGGTATGCATCGTCTGAGTCCATCTTGCATCCAGAAGAGATACGAGTTATCCCATAGGTGATGTCTGCTCTCATAAAACCAATCTTTTCCTATTTTCACCTGATGGGACGTACCCTAACACCATGAAGTCAACTATGGTGGCGTACCACGGCTCTAGTGTTGTGGCTTTGAGGAGCGTATCACCCCGTAAGAAAATCGCTGATGGAAAGATCAAACGGGACTTATACCCGAGACAGACCCAACGAATGAGTCTTGGGTTCGCATCCTTTTTGGCCAAGAAATACTTCAGAGCAGTATGGTCGGAATAGACTACGACCTTTGCCCTAACTTGGTAGGACCGGAATTTGTCTATAACAAACATAGTTGCTAAGAGTTCCTTTTCCGTGGTTGCGTAGTTGAGCTGGGGCCAGTGAGCATAATGCTTCTTGTCCTTGGTTTGGCCCACAACAGCTCCAACAGCATAATTGCTCGCATCACACATGATTTCTAATGGGATGCTCTAGTCGCGAGACAGGATGATGGGAGCAGAATTGAGTGCTTTCTTAGGGTGTGAAAGGAAGCATAACACTCTTGATTAGAGACGAGAGGGGTTTCCTTGGCCAAGAGATTGGTCAACGACCAGGCTATTAGAGAGATATTTTCGATGAAACACCTATAAAGCCCGGTGTGGCCAAAGGAACTACGAATCCCCTTTACTCGTGGGAGGTGTATGCATAGGGTCGTATTAGGGGGTATGACAGGGGAAGATGGTGGCTTCTGGCTTTGAATCTAGTCTTTCCCCGATCAAAGACAAATCTCCGTGACACTTTCCTATCGACCCCAAGATGAGATGAGATAGGGATATGATGTGTATGAAGGTTAGGAGTAATCCCTTTGAAATCTTGGATCGAGTGTCCTAAGACTGATCGATCCTCCTCCAGGACAGTGAAAGTCGATTGGGTTCCAGGGGGTTTGTCACTGATGGTCACTGGAGTTTGTCCGTCCTTAATGAATGTCTTCTTCCTCCATAAGGAATTGGGCATCTTCTTCTAGGAAAGGTTGCTCTAAGTCTATCAAGGATGTTGACATGACCTCCTCTTTAGGATCAGGATCGGGATCTGACTCTATAGGTGTGTTCAAGGAGTAGAAACAAGAGACTGGGACAAGTTCTTCTCCGATCCTAAGCTCTACTAGCTGATGTGGTGATTTCTCTAGGATTTTCATGATTGGCCTACCAATAAAGATGGAATGTGTGGAATCGTTGGGTAGGTCAAAGATATGGAAATCTAGAAAAAGTTCAGGGTTGTTAATCTTAACGGGTATGACCCGCAAGATCCCTAAACAGTCGAGGATCCTTCCCGATGTGAACCTTAAACGTTTCTGAGATAATGACCATGGTTCATCGGGGAGTTGCGCTCGCACCAAAGAGCTAGAGATTATGTTGATTCCGAGGCTCGGGTCGTACCCAATTTCTCGATCAAGGCCCATGATCTCACAGAATATCCTTTTGGTTTTTCTGGGCATCTTGACCACCTCGGTCGAGGCTTCGGCCTCATCTAGCCACTCCCGACTCATGATAGCAGAGAGACGTCCCAGGTACTCCCGCTGGTATTCCAATTCTTCTTTGTCGGGGGCCTGATCCTTTTGCTCTACACATCGTTCCCGTGGGAAACTTGTTGCACTCCCGATGTCTTCGAATAGATCATCGTCAAAATCATAAAGAGTGGTGTAGAGTGAATCATAATGGTCTGGGCTAGAATATGGTTGTGGTTCGAAATGAGCTTCAGGTTCTGATGGACTGGAAGAGCTAATGGATTTGGATTGGACTGGTATTGGCTCTTTAGGTTCAGGTTCAGGCTGCTTCTCTTCTTCATCGGGGAGTTCATCATAGATTCCAGTGTAGGGGGTGTTGTCTAGGATACGGTCCAGGACGAACCTTGCTTCACTAGGAACCAAATGAAAGAACGACCCTCCAGAAGCAGAGTTCAAGAAAGTGCTGGCTACGGGACAGAGGCCAAGGCTGAAGTGTTATAAAACAACAGGTTCTGGTAGGCTTAGGTCTGGTCCTGAGGCCAGTATTTGCTTGAAACGAGCCCAGGTAGCTCCTAATGATTCTCCCTTTAATTGCTTAAAGTTAAGGATTTCTGCTCGGAGACTGGCTACCTTGGAGACTGGGAAGAAGTTTAGGCAGAATTTTTCCTTGAGAACTTCCCAGCTCCCGTCCATAGTACTGACAGCCAGAGGGTACCATTTCTTTGCTCCTCCCGCTAGTGAAAACGGGAATAGCTTCCATTTGAGTGTCTCTTGTGTCATGCCCGCAATGGTCAGGCATGAGCAGAGTTGCTCAAACTCGCGCAAATGCGCGTATGGACTCTCGGCCTTCGTTCCTGAGAACGATTGCTCACGAACCATGGCTATGAAGCCGGGACGTAGCTCATAGCCGGGTGTGGATATGGGATGTGATGATGGTGGTGGCTCCAAACAAGCGCCCTTTGGAGCCGAGTGTTGGCGTAAGGTAAGAGTGGAATCCATATGGATGGTGGTGGGATACACGGACAACTTGGGTTTGGAATCAGAACAGCTACCGTTCCCCGGCAACGGCGCCAGAAAGCTTGTTGGCACTCCTTACGGCCTACAGATAAATCCGCAAGCGGACGGATACCGATGTAGCTTTCACCCGAGAGTATTCCAAGGTATCGATTTCCACGGGGAACGAGAAGTGTACTAATCCTAAACTAAGTTGTCCTAGGTAGATGGAGTGGATGAATGAAATGGATGAGGTGGATGACGACAACAAGGAGAGAAGAGAAGAGGTAGGAGGGTAGAGAGGGTACAGGTCTGGCAAGGGTATTCTACCGATTGACTGAGCAGAGCAGGAGATACAGATAGATACTTGCTTCGGGACTACAGAGCCTCCGACACACAGAAAGGGATGAGAAGGGGTGCTGGTTACCCTGAACCTTGGGTCCTAGGACACCGGAACTAACGTGATGGACTACGAAGACCGAAAGGGCTGTCACCACCTTACGGCTACCACCTCCGTTGCGACGGGCAGAAACTAAGGTTACTGGCAAGTTTAGGAACCACTCCTACACTAGTCAATAACTACTTATCTCCTATAGCAAGATAAGCACCCAAGCTAAGCAACCAGTATACAGTTATACCAATCAACTAAGCATTGAATGAAGAATGAGACAAGTATATAGATGTAAGAACTGAATGCTCAATTAATCAGAAAGAGATACAAGAGTTACCAGACATGACCCGGATGTCACTCGAAGCAGAGCCGCATCCGTAGAGGTACAGCGGGAAGAGGGGCCGACACTCCGGCTCCTCTCCGGGACGCTCACCTCTCCTCTCTCCCTATTCTACTGATACAAGTGGTGGAACTTGGCAACGCTCACTCTACTCTTGTGTTGTGTTTGATATAAGGTGTATGCCACTGCTTATATAGGTGTCCTAAGGCGGTTTGGAGTGGAGTAACCGCCAAGGGATCCAGGGGATATTCCCTGTTGATTCGGGCGAAGAGACCGGGTTCGGCCGAACAGGTCGGTTCGGCCGAACCCCTGGATCCACCGCCTTGGCTCTGGACGGCATGGATGCACTCCTGGAGGCGGTTGGCGCATTGGGGGCGGTTCAGCCGAACTGGTGGGTTCGGCCGAACTGGGCTTTCAGCCCAGAACGCCCCCGTGCACCGCCTCTTGCTCCTAGACCCCTTGGGCTGGCCTCTGGTGCTTGGGTTTGAGTTGATTCGGCCCAGGATGACGTGTCGGTGCTCCGGGATGTGTTGGCGGTCGTCCACGTGTCGTGTGTTGTCGTTTGGTTGACGTGGACGGCTCCCGCTGGCCTGTACGGCTAAGGGGGTAACCGGCCGAACGTGTCGTTCGGCCGAATTGGTCATTTCCGACCCCTATAGCACGTATTTGTAGATAGTGTACCTGCATAAGCAACACTCACCAAAACTTGTGGAACTTTATTAGAACTAAAACCTAAGTACATGGAATGTTACATAAAGCCTCTTTTATTCCCGAGTATTGGTGGTCGAAGTTGGGTTGTAACGACCGCCAACAATAGTACGTCTTTTCCTATTAACCCAAAGGATAAAGACATCAAAATGAGATTAGACGCTTGTGTCCTCGAGTCGCTTTTCATTTCCTCCTTTGGTGTGCCTTCTCCTTATTTTAATAATATCTCCTCCTGCTCATGCCTTGGCGAAACATTAGTCTTCCAAGTGACTTGTCATTAATCAACCAAAACTAAGGAGGTCAAATGTACTTTCAATCTCCCCCTTTTTGGTGATTGATGACAACACACTTGGAAGTCACTTACGAGCATAATTCAAAATGTAATAAATGGATAATTGAAAATGACTTGCCTTTGTTAACTTTGAAGTCAACACTTTTGAGCTTTGGAACCACATTATCATACCATGATTTTATACAGATGATCTTGAGTGTACCACATTATCATACATGATGCATATGACATGATGAGCACAAATAAAGGAAAGACAAAGAAAAATTCAGGCCAGACAGTCCGGAGTTTCCGCACAAAAATGCGGAGTTACCGCACCGGGTACGGAGTTTCCGCACATTTTTGTGGAGATACCGGACTTTCTGCCCAAAAACTCAACAATCATCACAGAAATTAGGTTAAGCACACTAGCATCATGTCCTTGATCGAAGATAAATTGTTCAGCACACAACACAAAGCAGTCAATTCAAATTGTTCTCAAGTCTTCCAAGCTCACAAAGTGCTAATTAAGCTATTACAAACCAAGTTCGATACATAAATAGATAACTTTCACTCCCCCTTTCGCATCAAACACCAAAAAGGAAATGAAATTACCATGAAGAGCAGCTACTCATCATCATTAGCGTCCTCTTCGGTAGTGTCTTCATCTTCATCGTCGTCGTCGTACTCGCGATATGTGAGAGGCTCTTCTTCCTCAGTCTCCTCTTCCTCTTCCTCAATGACATCACGGCGGCGAGAGCGACGAGGTCGGTGAGAGGAGCTGCCGGGCATGGATGGATCAACAGCAGCGACACGAGAGGCTCTAGCTTCTCCCTCAGCATTGTCGGCATCCCACTCCTCAAATGGGTTTGGGAAGTCGGGAAGCTCACGATATGGATCCGTCGGTAAGCCCAAGGAACTCTTTATCTCAATGATGTCACGCCGGTTTTCATTTACTTCACTCGCCGTATGCTTGCACATGCACCAAATGGCCTTGAGCGCCTTCTTGATCATGGATGGCTTTGAACGCTCATGAGAGCGAGAACCGCAGGGCTGAAAGCGATGATGACTAGTAGAAGCGGGAGTGCGACCCGGCTGTCGAGCAGGTGGAGGTGGAGGCTTGTCATTGGACCTGGAGCGCTTGTGCAAGGGCTCATGAGTGACATCCTTTTGAAAAGTCTTCTTGGTCACCTTCTCAATCATGTACATAATATATGGTGCATATGACAAGTGCTTCCTCGAGTCATCCATCGCCCGCCTAAGCTCATTCCAAATGTAGTCAAAGATGCAAAACGGGTCACCTCCAAGAGGAAGTCGGTTGAGAAGGTTAAGAGCATAGAAATGCAAAGGATTAGCATCACCTCCCTTTGGATCAATCGTCTCCCTAAAGATAGCATTGAGATGGTAGTAGTAGGGGACCAAATTGGAAGCTTTGCCTTCATGAGCAAGCATAGGATTGAAGAACATGAAAGTTGCTTCATTTGTCTTGATTGGATTTTCATTGTGAATACAAGTTCTGCTCTCATCTTTAGTACCAAGACCAAGAATCCTAGAGAAAGTCATATAATCCACACAATATTGCTCCCCCTCTGTTGTCCAATATATGGCCACTTGCTTGGCGTCATAATAGTAAGAGCTATGGAATTGGCAAAGTATCTCTTGGTACCAATCATACTTGAAACCCATCAGCTCCCTTAGCCCATATGCCTTGCAAGCATTGATTACTTATGGGTATACCCCATCATTTCCTTCCTCAAAAAATTTCCAATCAATCCACTTCATTGGCACAATTGGAGGCTTGTTAGGCTTTTTCATGCACACGGACAAGTAGAAATCTTGATGAAAGTTATTCCAAAAACGGGGATCAATTCCTTTCATCTTTGCATATTTTTATGCATCCTCTTTCCTTTGCTCTTTGACCGCTAGCTTCTTGCTGCTATAGTCCCTTGGCATGAGAGGAGTATAACCAAAAGGAGTAATAGGAGCTTTGAGTTTAGGATAAGAATCATGGTTCACTTGATCCGGACCAAAATAGACTTCGAGGCGAGGAGGAGTGCGAGGACAAATATCATATGCAACTCCTTTGCTCCTAGGGTTTGCACAACGGTGAGGAGTGGGTACCGACATTGATTGACTCATGTATGGAGCTGCTGGTGGAGATCTGGGAGGATCGGGTGCAAAGTGGCGACTTGATGTTCCTTCGTCCACACCTTTTCCCTTGTCTACATGGGCGCGATACCGAGTTCTTCGAACGGGAATCTCTTCCTCATCACTGTCACTTGGCCTTTGACTTATTGGATCATGCCTAGATTTGGATCTTGCTTGTTGCCTAGGATTATTGGGATTGGAGGTACTCTTCTTCACTCTTCCCATTGCTGTGCATAAGGATACATGAGATATAGTTAGCATGGGGTGAACCATATCCAAAAAGTATGTAGATGTTAGCATTCAGGCTGAGAAGGTCCGGAGACTCCGCAGAAATTTCCGGACACTCCGCACATGTGCGGAGTTTCTGGACAATTTCTGGAGTTTCCGTACCTTCCCAGACTGAACCCTAAAATCGACATAGTATTGACATGTGACAAGGGAATTCAACCAAAACGTAGATCCTAGGTCTAAGGCATCTAGGACAACTTTTCCACCAAGGGGAAACCAAAGGAAAGAGCTACATAGCTAGATCGAGCATCAAGTCCCTAGGGTACCTTGAAGGATGAGGAAGTGAAGAGTTGAATCCAAATCCAAGATCCCTAGGGGCAATGTATCCTTGGGGAAGCCTTCCTTGAAGATTTGAGTGAGATTCCATGGAGAGACCTTCAAATCACCATGGGCGTGACGAGTATGGTGGAGAGGAGGAGAAGAGAGGCAGGCGACGGTGAAAAAGAGTGAAGGGGTAACTTTCTCGGGGTAAAAATGAGTATATATAGCATGCACTCAAAAGTCCAGAGTTTCCGCTCTTTTCTCCAGAGTTTCCGCAAGTCCGGAGTTTCCGCTCATTTGTGCGGAGTTTCTGCTCCCCGTGAATCCAGCAGGCAATTCTCACTTGAATTTCCTTGAGAAAGAACTAGCACTAGGGAGTAGTTTTCCAAGAGGCTTGAGAAGTCTATCCACCCAAGATCAGTAAGCAAACAAACAATAGGAGCAATGATCTTGAGTTTCTAGATGAAGAGCCAAGATTTTTGAAGCCAAAACACACACAATCTTCTTATAAAACAAAAAACTTTATTTTGAAGAGAACCTAACTAAAGTTCAATCAGTTTTGTGTGCAATGCCTCAAGCCACATTACGAGAATCCAAGATGTTTAGTTCACTCCTCAAAGCACAAAATCTTGTCTCATCTATCGGTTTAGTGAAGATATCGGCAAGCTGCCTCTCGGTGTTTACATGATGTAAAGTAATATATCCCTTAACCTCATGATCCCGTAAGAAGTGATGGCGAATGTCTATGTGCTTTGTTCGATAGTGTTGCACGGGGTTATTAGCTATTTTGATTGCACTATCATTGTTACACAAGAGTGGAATCTTACTAAACTCACACCCAAAGTCACTCAAGGTTTGCTTCATCCAAAATAGTTGGGCACAACATGAGCTGGCCGCCACATACTCGGCTTCGGCGGTTGACAAAGCAACCGAGTTTTGCTTCTTTGAGCTCTATGACACCAAAGACCGACCAAGAAATTGGCAAGTCCCCGATGTACTCTTCCTGTCTACTTTACAACCGGCATAGTCGGAATCCGAATAGCCAAGTAGACTAAAATCTGAGCATTTGGGATACCATAAGCCAAGATTAGGAGTGTGCACTAAATATCTAAGAATTCTCTTAACGGCCACCAAGTGACACTCTTTCGGGTTAGCTTGAAACCTTGCACACATGCACACTTTAAGCATGATATCGGCCCTAGATGCACAAAGGTAAAGAAGAGAGCCAATCATAGAGTGATATACCTTTTGATCCACGGCCTTACCTTCCTCATTTAGATCAAGATGTCCATTTGTTGGCATGGGGGTCTTGATGGGTTTGGCATTTTCCATGTCAAACTTCTTGAGCATATCCTTTGTGTACTTAGTTTGACTAATGAAAGTCCCATCCTTGAGTTGCTTGATTTGAAATCCAAGAAAGAACTTCAAGTCACCCATCATAGACATCTCAAATCTTTTTGTCATGATCCTACTAAACTCTTCACACCACACATTATTAGTATAGCCAAATATAATGTCATCGAAATATATTTGGCACACAAAGAGTCAAAGTGTGCAGGAATATGTTTAAATATTTTCTACTTAGTTATAGGAATATTTTGACCTAACTTCTTCAATGAAAGTTGTAGGAAATTTTCTGTAGATATCCAAAATGTATTTATTTGCTAGATTTGGTTAAGCGGATCAAAAGTTATGGTCAAAATAGTGAGCAGCTAAGGAATCTAGTCGAATTTTTAGAAAACGTTGGAATCAGCTATTCAGGATTTAGGCGTTAGATTTCTTTGAATATGTACCCTTGTGACCAACATGAACTATTTGCTAAGTGTAGTTTAAGTTTACATGAATCTAACACAACGAAAAAGGATTAAAACGAATCTAAAACGTGGAAACTATGGACTAAACAAGATTTTCAGTGCTTAAAACTAGCAGGGGCTTTTCTACGAAAGAGTATAGACTAAACGAATATGGTAGAAAATTACAAGATTCGCTGAGGGACTAAATGAAAATCTTGAGGCCAAAAATGATGGAAAGCTCGGCGCGACGACGAGACGAAGAATGGGCAGTAGTGGAAGATATGGTGGAAGAAAACTACCTTAGGGAATCCCAAACAAAGGGGCCTCCCTGTAAAGGAGTCGATGGTGTGCCTTTTACAGAGGAGAGTTGGTTCGTATGTATAGGGAGAAAACCTCTCACTTCCAGGTTCATTAGCAATATGGGACTAAAGGTGGGTTGCCCCACTCTAATGCGAATGGGCTTTGAAATTTGGCCCAATAAAGTGGTGGGATGGATTTGGCCTAAAAGAGGGTCTACTTTGGGCCAAGGCTGGTCTACTAAGATTTAGGGTGATTTTAATTTTCGGAATATTATTTTTCTGGTTATAAAATAATTCCAGATAGGTCCAGAATTGATATTAAAACCATGAAAAATATTCTGAAAATTCTAAAAATCCTAGGAAAAATAGAGTTGGACATGAGGAACCCAAATAATATATTTGAACCTCACGAAATGGATTTTAGCCTACTCCAAAAATTGGAATTTGCTCTAAGGAAAATAGGAATAAATGCCAGAAAACTCTGGAAAATTCCCATTAGGCTTCTAAACGCGTTTTTATTCCGATAATAAAAATTATTCTAAACCTTAGTAGACCAGCCTTGGCCCAAATTCAACCCAATTTCAAAGCCCATTAGTGTTGTGGGATATCTCTAAAGCCATTAGCATTAAAAGGGGGTAATCTATAGATTAGTCCCATATTTCTAATGGACATGGAGATGAAGAGTTTTTCTCCCTATATATATGAGCCACCTCTCCTCTGGAAAAGACGCACCATAGACTCCTTTACAGGGAGGCCCCTTCATTTGGGATTCTCTAAGGTAGACTTTTCCCCGTATCTTCTTCTAGTGCTCATTCTTCGTCTCGTCAATGCACCGAGCCTTTCATCCTTTTTCGCATCAAGATTTTTCAGTAAGACCCTTAACGAATCTTGTAATTTTCTACCATATCCTTTTAGTACTCTTTTACATAAAACCCCCTGCTAGATTGAAATATCGAAAATCTTGTTTAGTCCATGGTTTTCACGTTTTAACTCTGATTTAATTCATTCTTGTTGCGTTAGCTTCATATCAACTTAAACTACACCTTAGCACTATTAATTGACATATACATTATTTCTGAATTTTATTTGTATTAAATGGATTAAATGTTACTCAATCATGTTTTCTTAATTAAAAGCAAATTAAGGTTTATACTCATGTTTTTCATATTGATGTTATTATGATTAATATCTATTCAATTAGTTTTCTAAATAAACTTGATAGGTTATATCTCGGTTTTACAAATTCAAACGTATGTTCTTTCAAAAAACCTTTACATATGATTTTGTATAATTAAAATCAACCAAGCATATAGTTATATTATGTCAACCTTAGCTTCGTTTTCTGTGATTCTTGCGCTTGCATGACCATATCATCGAGCCCTATCCTTTAGTGTGCTCTTTTAAAGTTTTTCTTTTGATTGGTGTATTGTTCTTAGTTGTACTTGTTTGTTTGCTTGTATAGTTGTATGTCTGCTTGCTTGTGCAGGATGATTGCTATGAGTAGATGGAACGTTATTCAAAGAGCAAGAGTTGAAGATATTCTGAGCAGCTATACTTTGGAGAAAGGTAAGTGTCCCTAACCATCTTTCTACCTATGCTTTAATTACACTATCATGATGATTTAATTGGAACATGGAGTGACCACCCAGGAAAACAGTACAACCATGAGAACTAATGGGCTCTGGTCTTGGCTGATTAATTAGATGATCTCTTTGTTGTGTTGGTACTGTATGTTGGGATGTGCCGGTGGCTACCGGTCTGGTTTCTGTAAGAGGCGCGGATGAGGAAGCTGGACTGCTCTCCAATATACTAGCATGGAAGGGGACCAACACATACACCGAGTAAGTCTTTGCAAAGGCCTCGTAGCGTCCCTATGCAGTCACACCTTGGTAGTGTGATGCGTGCGCGATCTGCGTAGGATGGTTGGGTTTAAAGTTCTTTTCAGCTTTTACGCGGCTCATGGTGAAAGTGTACAACCTCTACAGAGTGTAAAACTGATATATCAGCCGTCCTCACGGTTAAGAGTGGCCTGGACCCTCGCATGATTAATTTACTAAAAGTTGATATTAAATTGTCTCTGGTTATTTCTTGTGGCCTTGCTGAGTACCAACCATAAGTGTACTCAACCTTGCTAATTGCTGCTCACAAGAAGGTGTGTGAAGCTGATGAAGATGGTGCTGAGTTCTAGGCATACGCAACCAACCGTCGATTGCCTGTGAAGTAGGAGCCGTCGTTTCCAGGATATGCTGTATAACTCTGATAGAATTGTAAGTCATTTATATAGTTTATTTGACATGATACTGCATCTTTTATTCACTACTGGCTCACTGTATGTGTGAAACTTGATCCTGGCACACATACAGGGTACACTTGGTTTGTTTTCTAAAACCGGGTGTGACAGAAGTGGTATCAGAGATGTATCGACTGTAGGACGTAAGCCTAGATAGTATTGGTCATCCCCTAAGGTTTATTTTGCTATATAATCCTTGTTTTCACTATTCTAGAGATTTTTGTTAAGACAAATGCTATCCTTGAGCAGTTCCCCTCCTTGAAAACTTATGTTTTGCTTATTATATTTTTGAATGTTTTATCCACTCCTTGATAATTTACTTCTCATCATTGACTTCTGATCATTTACCTCCACCTTGTTTTGATATATTACTAATCTCCAAATCTTGTCTTTGGAACCTCTCTGTTGGGGGCGATCATTAGAGGTACCCAAACCTATGGGATAACCGCCCTCGGTGAACATTAATCTCATGCAAGTAACCAGAAAAAGAAACAAAAGTTAAGGCCCACGGCCCAGTAACAAATGAAGGCCCAGCCCAGACGCCCCGCGGCGTGCCTCGACGTGAACCAGAATCTCCGCTTCGCTCGAGGGGACCGACCCCTCGAGCGAATCGGAGAACTCTGCTTCGGTCGAGGCCTGGGGACCGAGCCTCGAGCAACCCACGGAATGGGGAAAGCTCCGCCTCGGTCGAGACCCTCGCTCCGACGGATAATTAATGGCGCCCACTGCCACCGTGCGTCCAGAGTCAAAAGGTAGATCTCTCGCCATACTGCCCTGACAGCCACGACCCCTCCCATCGCATCCGCCAACTCCCGTCACTATGCTGCCAACCGAGGCTCTGTGCGGGCAGGCCGGCACTGTGTGAACAGAGCCCGTCAGTCCGAGCTCCTGTGCTGCCAACTCCGACAACTCGAAGACCTCCGTCGGACGGGAGAGACCCTCGAGCACACAGCAGGAGAAGAGAACAGGACGGCGGAGGTATGGTGGGCCATTCCAAGCGCTATGCGACCAACCCCGGCGCCGTGCGGACATGTCGCCGGCGTGCGAACAGGGCCGGGTCACTCTAACTCTCTGTGCCACCGACTCGCACAGCAAATTTCCACAGAATGAGCTATGCGCAGGCATGGGAGACCCTCGAGGTGGTGTACGGACGAGCCATTATCGCGCAAAGGACACCTCGGATCCTCAAGACCACTCCTCGACGTCATCACCAGTACAAGAATCGACTACAGCAAACAAGGACATAGAAGCACGCCCAATGCCACTCCTACTACTGTGCGACAACTATGCCTAAATAGCAACGCGCTCCTGTAACCCCTCCTCCTTGGCCTATAAAAGGAGGGGGTGATCGAGCAAAAGAGAAAAACGGAAAAAAGAGGAAGAATCCGCATACACTCAGAAAAACCACGATATTGGCACCTTGCCTCAATCATCCGGGACTCAGAGGTCTAGCCTCTCGTCCCAACCTGCTTGTACCCCCTACTACTTGCAGTCCGGTGCAGAATAATACATCGCACATACCATCTTGCTGGAAGTACGATCTTCTGACCAGAACCATCAGGGGAGGGAACACGACACATTTCTGGTTGGTGTCGGGACCACGAATTCTAAACACCGACAGTGGCGCGCCAGGTAGGGGGCTTGGGCTGTGATCGATTGTTTCATCCACCATATCCCTTGATGGCAACCCGAGTCGTACGTGACAACCTATTTTCGATGCCAGCATCGGATCAGCTCCCTGCCGGATTCGAAATCCGGTTCGGGAGCCTTGACTTCAAGGCGAGTGGCGATGGCAACAACATGCAGCTCCTGACGAGGAACGCCAGCATGAGCGTGCCACCATCACTCCCATCACCATCACCACGGTGCAAAAGGCGTTTGCGTCAACGCGTGCGGCGAACGCGTGCGGAGCGACGCGGAACGGCCCATGCCGGCTCCCCCGAACGGGTTGAGCCCGGCGCGACAAGGGCAACAAGCGCCACCACCGCGGTACAACCAGCCGGGGATAGCACAGTCGACCCATGGCGAAAGCCCGGTGCGACACGCACCGCAACCATGACCAACTCTTCATCAGTTGACACGGACATGACAGCGTATGAGGATTTGCCGGGCCACCACCTGATCTCCATCCGCAACCTCATAGCAACATCGCCGGACGACGACTACCCTGAGTCTGGCAGCGAGGCATCCGAGAGCGGCTGGAGGATCCCCGAATGGGATTACTCAGGGCTTCGCGATCGAGAGGCCTTCTTATCATTCCAATCTGCGGTAGATTATTGCCTAACCTGCCCCGACGACCCCAGCAAGGGGGATTATGATCCTACCAGGGAATGTTTCGTCGTCCTTCCGGGAACGGATGACAGAGATGACGGGGCAGGAGAACCAGCGCACGCTAGAGATCACGAACAGGCGCACAACAACGTTGCGCTTGCACAAGCACAACTGGCCCAAGTCCACGAACTTGAAGCCAAGCTTGAAGAAGAACGCCGACAGGTCCGAGAGCTTCGGGCAATGCTTGAGGACAATCGCCCTATGCACGGCGTGCGTGCCAGGGAAGCCGGGCGCATAGCACGAGCCCGCATCGAGGCTGATGACGATGTGGACGACCCACTCGCGTTAGCCAGGGCAAGCCAGAAGCTCATCGCCGCAGCAACTCTGATCCGAGCCATGCCCGAGCCATCAACACCCGAAGGCCGAAACCTACGCCAGGAGGCGCAGCTCCTAATCGAGCAAGAATGAAGAGGAACATGAAGAGCATTTGAGGATGGTGATGCAGAGACTCCGGGAACATCAGCTATATGCCAAGTTGAGCAAGTGTGAGTTCTGGTTGAAGAAAGTAGCATTCTTGGGCCACGTGCTGTCCAACGGAGGAGTGGCAGTTGACCCGAAGAAGGTTAATGATGTGTTGAGCTGGAACCCGCCTCGGGATGTCAGCGAGATCAGGAGTTTCCTTGGGATGGTCGGATATTATCGACGGTTCATCGAAGGATTCTCCAAGATTGCTAACCCCATAACGGCGTTATTGGAGAAAAATGCCAAGTTCATCTGGACAGAGGAGTGCCAGATCAGCTTTGAAGAGTTGAAAAAGAGGCTGACAACGGCACCCGTGCTGATATTGCCTGACATAGCCAAGAGCTTCTCCATCTACTACGATGCATCCCGTCTGGGATTGGGGTGTGTACTTACGCGGGAAGGGAGAGTCGTGGCATATGCATCAAGGCAGTTGTGGAAACATGAGCAGAACTACTCGACACATGATCTAGAGCTGGCAGCTGTAGTGCACGCTCTGAAGATTTGGAGGCATTACTTGATTGGGCACAAGTGTGACATCTACACCGATCATAAGAGCCTGAAGTATGTCTTCACTCAGTCAGAGCTGAATATGAGGCAACGCCGATGGTTGGAGTTGATCAAGGACTATGTTCTGGAGATCCAGTACCACCCAGGGAAGGCTAACTTGGTGGTAGATGCTCCGAGTAGGAGAAGCTATGTGAACAAGATCACTGGCCGTTGTCTGCCGGAAGAACTCAGCCGGGAGTTTTAGAAGATGAGTCTGGGATTCGTGACTAGCATCATGGAGATGAAAGTAGAACTGACTTTTGAACAGGAGATCCGAAAAGGTCAACTTGGTGATGAAAAGATCAAGGAGATTGTGGAGAATGTTGCCCTAGGAAAGGCACCTGGTTTCCAAGTGGATAACAAGGAACCTTGTGGCACGGGAAGAGGATATGCGTGCCCGATATTGCGCAGATCAAGGACACGATCCTAAGAGAAGTGCATGATTCGGCATACTCGATCCACCCAGGGAGCACCAAGATGTACCAAGACATCAAGTAAAGATTCTGGTGGTATGGATTGAAGCGTGAAGTGGCGACACATGTGGCACTGTGTGACACTTGTCAGAGAGTTAATACTGAACATCAGAGGCCAACCGGATTACTCCAGCCCTTGAAGATACCGGAATGGAAATGGGAAGAAGTTGGTATGGACTTCATAATAGGTCTATCCCCGTACATAGTGAGGATTTGACTCCATTTGGGTGATTGTGGACCGCTTGACCAAAGTGGCACACTTTCTTCCGGTAAAGACCACCTACAAGGGAGCCAGACTAGCAGAGCTATATATGGAAAGGATTGTGTGCTTGCATGGAGTGCCAAAACGGATAGTGTCTGACCGAGGTACTCAGTTCACGTCACACTTCAGGCAGAAGCTACATGAGTCTAGGGACACTAAGCTGCATTTCAGTTCAGCTTATCACCCGCAGACAGATGGACAGATAGAACGAACAACTCAGATTCTGGAAGACATGTTGAGAACATGTGCTCTACAATATGGTGTCAGTTGGGACAAGAGTTTGCCTTATGTGGAGTTCTCGTACAACAACAGTTACCAGAAGAGTCTGCAGATGGCACCGTTCGAGGCTTTGTATAGCCAGAAGTGTAGAACCCCTCTATTCTGGAACCAGACTGGAGAAAGTCAAGTCTTTGGGCCTGAGATACTCAGAGAGGCAGAGCGCCAAGTGCAAGTGATCCGGCAGAACTTGAAAGTGGCACAGTCACGGTAGAAAAGCTATGCCGATGTCAGAAGAAGGGATCTCACCTTCGAAGTCGACGACTTTGTGTATCTCAAGGTGTCACTGATGCGAGGCGTTAAAAGGTTCAATGTCAAAGGCAAGCTAGCACCTCGGTACATCGGGCCATTCAAAGTGGTGGAACGAATGGGTGAAGTGGCTTACCGGCTAGAGCTACCTGAGAGACTGGCCGGAGTGCATGATGTGTTCCACGTATTTCAGTTGAAGAAGTGCTTGCGGGTACCTGAGGAGCAGATCCCGATAGATGAGCTGAATGTACGGGAAGATCTCACCTACGAGGAGTACCCTATCAGGATTTTGGTAAGGTCGAAGAGAGAAACCAGAAACAAGGTCATCCGAATGTGCAAGGTGCAATGGAACCGGCACTCGGAGGACGAAGCAACTTGGGAAAGAGAAGAGGATCTCAACACCGAATATCCACAACTCTTCGCTTCCACACCCGAATCTCGAGGACGAGATTCATCTTAAGGGGGTAGGTTTGTAACACCCAAAAATGGCCCCTTTAAAAATTTTAGTAATTAATTGGCCTTTATTTTAAATGTTCATATTTAATATAGGTTAATTAAATTATTTATGAATATTAAAATCAAATATAAGTGGTAGAAATATTTTTGTTGCATTCATGCTGCTGCACTGTGTTTTATTTGTTGGCAAGTTAAATTGGAATTTAAATTCTGTTTAAATTCAAATTTGATTTGCTTTTGTTTGAGCCCTAGAAAAGTTAAACCATGTCGAGTCCGGTTTTGCACCCTCAACTCTTTTCCCGGGCCGCTCCTACTCCCCCAACCCTTTCCCCGAGCGCAGCCCAACCCCTCCCCTCTTCCCCCCCCCCCCGGCCCAGCACGGCCCGCTCCCTTTCCCCGCGCCGGCCCAACTTGCGCAGCACCCCCCCTCTCTTCCCCAGCGGCCGACAGGCGCGCCCCCTTCACCGCCCGGCCAGCCGTCCCCGCCGCTTCCCGCACTCCTGGACCCACCCAAGCACCTTCCCCGCACCTTCCTCCCCCGATCCCCTTCCTTTCTCGGCCACTCCACGCATGGCAACCCTGCCCCCGCAAGGCAAGCACGTCGGCCGTCGATTTCCTCTCCCCAAATCTCCGGCGCGGACGCCTAGGCCTCACCGGGCTATTTAAGCCAAGCCCCAGCCCCACAGCATCTCACCAACCCCCTCCCGAGCCAAACCACGCCCAAACCCAGGCGTCATAGCACCCCTCTGCCCTTTCGCCGGTGAGCCTCGCGATGCGCCGCCGCGCTGGCTCAGCGCCGCCGCCTCCCCTGTCGCCGTCGGTCACCCCCCTCCTCCCCGATCCCCCTGAGCCGTTGGATCTAAATCCAACGACCCACGCTCCCCCGCCCGCGGTCAAACCGCGCGTAACGGTCAGCCGAGCCGCATTTTCTAAAGAGCCCCCCAAGTTCCTGATAATCAACCCGCAGTCCACGCTTATTCAAAAATAATTCCAGATAGGTCTTGTTTTTAATGAAAAACCCCCTGACCATTCTAATTTTAGAACCCGCGGTCCAGCAGAGCCCATTTTACGCGTTAGCCCTCGGGTTTTAACATGTATTTATGTATAGGTCCTCGATTTTCATCAAATAAGCCCCTGGAAACTTTTAAAACTTACTAGCAGGTCCCTAGAGCTTAGAATTAGCATATCTTTTTCGTTTTAGCTCCGTTTAGTGTGATTTTCACGCTCATGAGTTCGTAGTGAAGCGTAGAATATTTCTAAAACCTTTATTTGTACTGTTTCCACTGTTTGGTGTAATGTTCTAATAGAATATTATTTGTTTGCATTTATTGGTATGCGTGTATGCGTGTATGCAGCAGCAGCACTTCGAGGAAGGCAAGTTATAGCGCGGACAATCCTTGCTACCTACACACACCTTTTATATTCATTTACTTTCATACGCATGTGTCTAAAATGATGTCCCATTAAGGTTGTACCTAGTTTTGTATATCCGGTACCTTGATAACTTTGGGCTTATGCATATGGGTAGAATCTTTGCTAGGCGCAGCTACTGTCACCAATGTTTAAGTATTAATCTTGATCTAATGGTTCACTTTAACGATAATGATAAAACTTGCTTTTTAGCAACATGGTTTAGGGAACTGGGGCATGTGCTGTGTGCTTTGCTCCAGTGTCTCTCCCTAAGGTCCGGTTCTTAAAGCGGCAACCCAGGAGCCTGTTGCAACCGCTAGAACTATTATGGCTATGGTCTTGGTCAAGTAACTTGTACGGCTCTAGCTTGCCAGTGGCTACCATCGGGGCCAACGGCCTTAGTGGACACAAGGTGAAAGGGTGTTTCCGGATTCCACCGAGGACGTGTGATCCGTCGCCTAGGTCACGTTAGACCCAGTCCCGTGTCGGGAGTCCCTGCGATGGGGAACTCCAAACGTTGCGCATGGATGGGTGTGCTGCCCGCGCTCTGGACGCCATCGATCCCCCTATGGTGTTACTCTGTAGGCGTACGTCGATCTCGGTGCCTATGGTCTCACCGCCTTGTTAAACTAGCGGCTACTTTCTTGTTAGGGTGTCTTGTGAAAAACCTCGTAGCGTCCCTATGCCGTCACACCTCGGAAGTGTTGATTTGCGTGGTTGGGTGCAAAGTTCCTTTGAACTTTTACGTGACTGGTGGGTAAAGGGCGAAACCTCTGCAGAGTGTAAATCTATCATGATAGCCTTGCTCAGGGTCACGAGCGTCCTGGATCCTTTTTGATTAGAAGATGATGTTTATTTAAGTTTAATGTCACTTATACTTTATTAATTGGGTTACAATCGGGTTTTCATTCACTTGTAGTAATTTGGTTAATGTTAGAATGAACCAACTAAAAAATGCTAATGCAGTTAAGCCGTGTCTAGCCTACTTTGAGCCTTCATACTCGTGCTATACTTGCTAAGTAATTGTTTACTTACACTTGTCATTATTCAACGAAATCCCAAATGGGTAAACAGATTGGGCTGAGCATGAGACTGCTGCTGAGTTCCCTGAGGACCTGCCGTACTTCTGAGTTGCGCTCTCCCAGTCAGAGTCCATGTGGACTACGGCTCCGCTCTAGTTGAGAGTTATAGACTTCCGCTGTAATAAATATTTATGTTATACTCTGATGTAAACTATTTTATTTCGAGCATTTGTACTCTGTTTATCATATTTGTTCGCTGTATGTCTTCTGTGGACTTTCTGGGCACACATATGGCTGCATTCGGGTTTTGTGAAAATCCGGGTGTGACAGTATCCTTGTTTACTTGACTCCACCTTGGCGTTATTTCCAATGTAACATTTTACCACATATCACCCCTCCTTATTTTCTGAAGTTCTGTTACTTTGGATTATTCCTTGTCCATTCTCTCCAATGTATGGTTTTCCTTCTCCGCCCTTATCGCAAAAAGTTAGTACCATATCCTAAAGCCAGTTCACGAGACCTGAAGAATGGTCATACCTTCTACCTGATGTTGACCCCGAGCAATTGTAAGACTACATCGAACTCACTGCCACTTCACCAAGAGGTCGAAGTCAAGCTAAAAGGATGCCTTTGCCAAGATAGTTGAAGATAGGTCCATACTTAGGAGGATTCCCAAAAAGCCTTACTAACAACGTTTAGCATCGCTTTGTATGCGTGTATGGTTAACCTTTGATCGATGCTTGGTAATGAGTGTTGTTGTGCCTAACTCTCATTTTGGTTGTTATCTCCCATATGCTAGTTCCCTTCTCTACCCGTACCTTGATCTAATGGAGGAAAACAAGAGGAGTTTTGAATTTAATGCCAACATCAGCAACATTCCTACAGGAAGGCGTTGTCAACAAAATCCTCGTCACCAACAAGACCATTCGAAGAATACATAAAGATAAAATCCCTCTTCTTTCTTGCTAGCCTTTGCGAATCTCGGGACGAGATTCTGTTTAAGGGGGGTAGTCTTGTCATGTGAACAGTTAGCCTAATTAATACAATAATTTTCTCAAATTTCTAAAATTTTCTCAAGCTTTATATAATTAAGAGGGAAATTACTATAGGAAAAAAATTGTTTTCTAAATTAAAATAAGATAGGTCATAATAATGTGTGCCTTTGTGTGTGCAATGTTTTTAAAAACGCGATTAGAAGTCTAATGGGAATTTTCCAGAGTTTTCTGGCATTTATTTCTATTTTCCTTAGAGAAATTTTCAATTTTTTGAGTAGGCTAAAATCCTTTTCGTGAGGTCCAAATACATTATTTGGGTTCCTCATGTCCAAATCTATCTCTAGGATTTTTCCTAGGATTTTTGGAATTTTTTGAGTATTTTTCATGGTTTAAATATGAATTCTGAACTTATCTGGAATTATTTTATAACTAGGAAATTAATTATTCCGAGAATAAAAATTATTCTAAACCTTAGTAGACCAGCCTTGGCCCAAATTCAACCCAATTTTAGCCTATGTCCATTCCACCACTTTATTGGGCCAAATTTCAAAGCCCATTAGTATTGTGGGATATCTCTAAAGCCATTAGCATTAAAAGGGGGTAATCTATCGATTAGTCCCATATTGCTAATGGACATGGAGATGAAGAGTTTTTCTCCCTATATATATGAGCCACCTCTCCACTGGAAAAGACGCACCATAGACTCCTTTACAGGGAGGCCCCTTCGTTTGGGATTCCCTAAGGTAGTCTTTTCCCCCGTATCTTCTGCTAGTGCTCGTTCTTCGTCTCGTCATCGCACTGAGCCTTTCATCGTTTTTCGCCTCAAGATTTTTTAGTAAGACCCTCAATGAATCTTGTAATTTTCTACCATATCCTTTTAGTGCTCTTTTACGTAAAACCCCCTGCTAGTTTTAAATATCAGAAATCTTGTTTAGTCCATGGTTTTCACGTTTTAACTCCGATTTAATTCATTCTTGTTGCGTTAGCTTCATACCAACTTAAACTACACCTTAGCACTATTCATTGACATATAGATTATTTCTGAATTTTTTTTGTATTAAATGGATTAAATGTTACTCAATCATGTTTTCTTAATTAAAAGCAAATTAAGGTTTATACTCATGTTTTTCATATTGATGTTAATATGATTAATATCTATTCAATGAGTTTTCTAAATAAACTTGATAGGTTATATCTCGGTTTTACAAATTCAAATGTATGTTCTTTCAAATAACCTTCACATATGATTTTGTTTAATTAAAATCAGCCAAGCATATAGTTGTATTATGTCAACCTTAGCTTCGTTTTCAGAGATTCTTGCGGTTGCGTGACCATAGCATTGAGCCATATCCTTTAGTGTGCTCTTTTAAAGTTTTTCTTTTGATTGGTGTATTGTTCTTAGTTGTACTTATTTGTTTGCTTGTATAGTTGTATGCCTGCTTGCTTGTGCTCGATGATTGCTACGAGTACATGGAACATTATTCAAAGAGCAAGAGTTGAAGATAATCTGAGCAGCTATACTCTGGAGAAAGGCAAGTGTCCCTAACCATCTTTCTACCTATGCTTTAATTACACTATCATGATGATTTAATTGGAACATGGAGTGATCACCCAGGAAAACAGTACAACCATGAGAACTAATGGGCTCTGGTCATGGCTGATTAATTAGATGATCTCTTTGTTGTGTTGGTTGTGTATGTTGGGATGTGCCGGTGGCTACCGGTCTGGTTTGTGTAAGAGGCGCGGATGAGGAAGCTGGACTGCTCTCCAATATACTAGCATGGAAGGGGACCAACAGATACACCGAGTGATTCTTTGCAAAGGCCTCGTAGCGTCCCTATGCAGTCACACCTTGGTAGTGTGATGCGTGCCCGATCCGCACAACATAGTTTGGTTTAAAGTTCTTTTGAACTTTTACGCGGCTTATGGTGAAAGTGTACAACCTCTGTAGAGTGAAAAACTGATATATCAGTCGTACTCACGGTTAAGAGTGGCCTGGACCCTCACATGATTAATTTACTTAAAGTTGATATTAAATTGTCTCTGGTTATTTCTTGTGGCCTTGCTGAGTACCAACCCTAAGTGTACTCAACCTTGCTAATTGTTGCTCAGAAGAAGGTGTGTGAAGCTGATGAAGATGGTGCTGAGTTTTAGGTGTACGCAACCCCCAGTCGATTGCCTGTGAAGTTGGAGCCGTCGTTTCCAGGATATGCTGTATAACTCTGATAGAATTGTAAACCATTTATACAGTTTATTTTACGTGATATTGCATCTGTTATTCACTATTGGCTCAATGTATGTGTGAAACTTGATCTTGGCACACATACAGGGTACACTTGGTTTGTTTTCTAAAACCGGGTGTGACAGAAGTGGTATCAGAGCTGAATCGACTGTAGGACGTAAGCCTAGATAGTATTGGTCATCTCCTAAGGTTTATTTTTGCTATATAATCTTTATTTTCACTATTCTAGAGATTTTTGTTAAGACAAATGCTATCCTTGAGCATTTCCCCTCCTTGAAAACGTATGTTTTTCTTATTATATTTTTGAATGTTTTATCCACTCCTTGATAATTTACTTCTCATCATTAACTTCTAATCATTTACCTCCACATTGTTTTGATATATTACTAATCTCCAAATCTTGTCTTTGGAACCTCTCCTTATTAATTGTTTCGTCTTGATCATTCATCCCGCCTTGAAATTTGGCATTACTATTGCGAGTATCCTTGTTTACTTGACTCCACCTTGGCGTTATTTCCAATGTAACCTTTTACCTCATTTCACCCCTCCTTATTTTCTGAAGTTCTGTTACTTTGGATACTTCCTTGTCCCTTCTCTCCAATGTATGGTTTTCCTTCTCCGCCCTTATCCCAAAAAGTTAGTACCATATCCCGAGACCTGAAGAATGGTCATACCTTCTACCTGACGTTGACCCGAGCAATTGTAAGACTACATCGAACTCACTGCCACTTCACCAAGAGGTCGAAGTCAAGCTAAAAGGATGCCTTTTCCAAGATAGTTGAAGATAAGTCCATACTTAGGAGGATTCCCAAAAAGCCTTACCAACAACGTTTAGCATCGCTTTGTATGCGTGTATGGTTAACCTTTGATCGATGCTTGGTAATGAGTGTTATTGTGCCTAACTCTCATTTTGGTTGTTATCTCCCATATGCTAGTTCCCTTCTCTACCCCTACCTTGATCTAATGGAGGAAAACAACAGGAGTGTTGAATTTAATGCCAACATCAGCAACATTCCTACAGAAAGGCGTTGTCAACAAAATCCTCGTCACCTACAAGACCATTCGAAGAATACATAAAGATAAAATCCCTCTTCTTTCTTGCTAGCCTTTGCAAATCTCGGGACAAGATTCTGTTTAAGGGGGGTAGTCTTGTCACACCCTAAAATTTCAAATTTTAGGATGTGAACAGTTAGCTTAATTAATACAATAATTTTTCTCAAATTTCTAAAATTTTCTCAAGATTTATATAATTAAGGGGGAATTCACTATAGGAAAAAAATGTTTTCTAAATTAAAATAAGATAGGTCATAATAATGTATGCTTCTTGCAATTAGTGCCTTTGTGTGTGCAAAGTTTTTAAAAACGCAACTCGAAGTCTAATGGGAATTTTCCAAAGTTTTCTGGCATTTATTTTGATTTTCCTTAGAGCAAATTTCAATTTTTGGAGTAGGCTAAAATCCTTTTCGTGAGGTCCAAATACATTATTTGGGTTCCTCATGTCCAAATCTATCTCTAGGATTTTTCCTTGCATTTTTGGAAATTTTTGAGTATTTTTCATGGTTTAAATATGAATTCTGGACTTATCTGGAATTATTTTATAACCAGGAAATTAATTATTCTGAGAATAAAAATTATTCTAAACCTTATTAGACCAGCCTTGGCCCAAATTCAACCCAATTTTAGACTAAGTCCATTCCACCACTTTATTGGGCCAAATTTCAAAGCCCATTAGTGTTGTGGGATATCTCTAAAGCCCATTAGCATTAAAAGGGGGTAATCTATCGATTAGTCACATATTGCTAATGGACATGGAGATGAAGAGTTTTTCTTCCTATATATATGAGCCACCTCTCCTCTGGAAAAGACGCACCATAGACTCCTTTACAAGGAGGCCCCTTCGTTTGGGATTCCCTAAGGTAATCTTTTCCCCGTATCTTCTCCTAGTGCTCATTCTTCGTCTCGTCATCGCATCGAGCCTTTCATCGTTTTTCGCCTCACGATTTCTCAGTAAGACCCCCAACGAATCTTGTAATTTTCTACCATATCCTTTTAGTACTCTTTTACATAAAACCCCCTGCTAGTTTTAAATATCGAAAATCTTGTTTAGTCCATGGTTTTCACGTTTTAACTTCGATTTAATTCATTCTTATTGCGTTAGCTTCATATCAACTTAAACTACACCTTAGCACTATTAATTGACATATAAATTATTTCTGAATTTTATTTGTATCAAATGGATTAATTGTTACTCAATCATTTTTCTTAATTAAAAGCAAATTAAGGTTTATACTCATGTTTTTCATATTGATGTTAATATGATTAATATCTATTCAATTAGTTTTCTAAATAAACTTGATAGGTTATATCTCGGTTTTACAAATTCAAATGTAAGTTCTTTCAAATAACCTTTACATATGATTTTGTATAATTAAAATCAACCAAGCATATAGTTGTATTATGTCAACCTTAGCTTCGTTTTCAGCGATTCTTGCGCTTGCGTGACCATAGCATCGAGCCCTATCCTCTAGTGTGCTCTGTTAAATTTTTTCTTTTGATTGGTGTATTGTTCTTAGTTGTACTTATTTGTTTGCTTGTATAGTTGTATGCCTGCTTGCTTGTGCTTGATGATTGCTACGACTAGATGGAACGTTATTCAAAGAGCAAGAGTTGAAGATAATCTGAGCAGCTATACTTTGGAGAAAGGCAAGTGTCCCTAACCATCTTTCTACCTATGTTTTAATTACACTATCATGATGATTTAATTGGAACATGGAGTGACCACCTAGGAAAACAGTACAACCATGAGAACTAATGGGCTCTGGTCTTGGCTGATTAATTAGACGATCTCTTGGTTGTGTTGGTACTATATGTTGGGATGTGCCGGTGGCTACCGGTCTGGTTTGTGTAAGAGGCACGGATGAGGAAGCTGGACTGCTCTCCAATATACTAGCATGGAAGGGGACCAACACATACACCGAGTGATTCTTTGCAAATGCCTCGTAGCGTCCCTATGCAGTCACACCTTGGTAGTGTGATGCGTGCCCGATCCGCACAGTATGGTTGGGTTTAATGTTCTTTTGAACTTTTACGCGGCTCATGGTGAAAGTGTACAACCTCTATAGAGTGAAAAACCGATATATCAGCCGTACTCACGGTTAAGAGTGGCCTGGACCCTCGCATGATTAATTTACTTAAAGTTGATATTAAATTGTCTCTGGTTATTTCTTGTGGCCTTGCTGAGTACCAACCATAAGTGTACTCAACCTTGCTAATTGCTGCTCAGAAGAAGGTGTGTGAAGTTGATGAAGATGGTGTTGAGTTCTGCGTAGGCAACCCCCAGTCGATTGCCTGTGAAGTTGGAGTCGTCGTTTCCAGGATACGTTGTATAACTCTGATAGAATTGTAGGCCATTTATATAGTTTATTTTACGTTATACTGCTTCTGTTATTCACTACTGGCTCACTGTATGTGTGAAACTTGATCGTGGCACACATACAGGGTACACTTGGTTTGTTTTCTAAAACCGGGTGTGACAGAAATGCAATTGACGTGATGCACCTGTCGAAGAATCTTTGGGTGAACCTTCTAGGCTTCCTTGGAGTTTATGGGGCGCCAAAAGATTCAATGGAAGCGAGACGTGACCTACAACTATTGGCAGAGCGAAAAGACCTACATCCCGAAAAAGAGACAAGGGAGAACACTATTTACATCCTGCCAGCTACACACTCAGCAAAGAGGAAAAGGAAAGCATATTTGTTTGTTTAAACAATATTAAGGTCCCGTCAGGGTACTCCTCGAATATATAGAATATAATAAATGTGAAAGAGAAGAAATTCACAAACTTAAAGTCCCATGATTGCCACATCCTGATGACACAGTTACTTCCGGTTGTACTAATGGGTATATTACCGGAAAATGTAAGATTTGCAATTGTTAAGCTTTGTGCTTTCATGAATGAAATCTCACAGAAGGAAATTAATCTGAGGAAGCTTATAAAGCTACAGAAGGACATTGTACAATGTCTTGTCAGCTTTGAGATGGTCTTCCCACCATCCTTCTTTAACATTATAACACATCTTCTAGTTCATATTGTCAAAGAGATAAATATTATGGGACCAGTTTTCCTACACAACATGTTCCCTTTTGAGAGGTTCATGGGGGTCCTGAAGAAATATGTTCGCAATCGTTCTCAGCCAGAAGGATGCATCGCTAAGGGCTACGGAACAGAGGAGGTTATTGAGTTTTGCATTAACTTTATTGATGATCTTAGTCCGATTGGGCTTCCTGCATCACGCCATGAGGGACGGCTGAAGGAAAAGGACACTAGGAAAGAAAGCTAATGTCAACATCCATGAAGTGAAATCCGCAAAGCAAACTTCACTGTTTTACAGAATCCATCCTTGCTGGCTCCCTACATGGAAGAGCACAAAAATATTGTATGGCGTGAAAACCCGGGGAAGTCTGAGGCCTGGATTGCACTTCATCACATGGATACCTTTGCCATTTGACTCAGACGAAAATTCTTGGGCAATGACACTATTGATCAACAACTTCAATGGCTGGCTAGGGGACCATCGATCATGGTCCAACAATACCAAGGCTATGAAATCAATGGATATGTATTTTACACAAGAGCCCAAGACAAAAAAAAAGCACTAACCAAAACAGTGGTGTTCGTATAGATGCACTAGACAATAATGGAAAAAAGGACAACTATTATGGTGTCATAGAGGAGATCTGGGAGCTTGACTATGGACCCATAATCGTCCCTCTGTTTCATTGTCAATGGGTGAACAACAATGGAGGCGTAATAAAAGACCACTTTGGGATGACAATAGTGGACCTCCAAAAGATTGGATATAGAAATGAACCATTCGTCCTAGCCAAGGATGTGACACAAGTGTTCTATGTGAAGGACATGTCAAAAAAAGCCAAAGAAAGGCTCTAATAAGGAGAAAAACAAGTCAGATGATGATGAGCCTAAATGTCATATTGTCCTCCCAAGCAAAAGAATAATTGTTGGAGTTGAGGACTTACAGACAAGTCAGAAGATTATGATCAGATTGATGATCTTCCTCCATTCTTAGTTGATGTTAACCCCAGTATCTTGTTATCCAAAGAAGACACGCCATACTTACGCCGCAATCACAACCAAGGCAATGTCGTGAGAAGGAAGATTATCAATGTGATGCTAAATAATGATGAGGCGGAGTAGTTAATTTTTAGAACCATTATATGTTGTATTTGACGTTAAGTGCTGTAATATAATGTATTATGTCGTATTTCTCTAAATTTAAGGTACTCTTTGAGCAATTTGGACTAAATATCTTGAAATAAAGGCATCAAAATACAATATTATAATATTGAATGATAAAAATATAACAACTTGCATTAATTTGGCGTTAATAGAATGGTTGAAACGTTAAATCAGACACAACTAAGAAAATAATATGTGATTTAACGAACACATAGTGTATGTTCTTAGGGTGAACATTTTTGTATATTTTTGCATGAATCAAAAAGTAATTTTCTCGATTTATTACGAATTAACAGAAATATAAACACATCAATACCAACTTATATAAAGAAAAAGTACTATATTAATTATTTTAGTACAATCAATATTTTAGCTTCATAGATATAATTAAAAATATACTAACAAAATTCCTCTAGTAATTTTCACAACATGTTAGTATTTATTATCCAATTGTAGAAAAAGAAAGAGAAAATGCATTTGGCGGGAGCTGAAAATTTGGTGCGCACATTAGTATCAGGTCAACCGACAACCCGGTACTAAAGTGCGCAGCACAATTCCTAGGAGAGCCAGTTTAGTATCGGCTGGTATTCCCAGCCGATAATAAAGTGGCTAGGGGGTAGTTTAGTACCGGCTGGGAACACCAGCCGGGACTAAACTGGCTCTCCTATACAGACAACCCCTCCTCCTTCCTCAGAACTTGGCGATTCTCGATCGATTTGCCTTCTCCCCCGCCGCGCCGCGCCCGACGTCGCCGTCCCCGGCCTGTTGCTCCGTCATCGCCGGCCCGCCCGGTCGTGCGCCCACGCCATCGCGCATCCTCCCGGCCCCGCCGTCGTCACGCTTCACCAGCGCCGCCCGCGCCCTCGCCCGACACTGTCACGCCGCATCGCGCCCCCGCCCATACGTCGTGCCACCGCGTCGTCGTCCCGGCACTTCGGCGCCTCGCCGCCCTCGTCGACCCGCCGGGTCGCCGCCCCAGCCCACGTCGTCTCGGCCCGCCGTGTCGCCGCGTGCGTAAGCCCTTGCTGACGTCAGTGTTTTTTTATTAGCTATTAATTGCCGAAAATATTAGAAAATGACTAGAAATTGCTAGAAAATATTAGAAAATGACTAGAAATTGCTAGGAAATATTTGAAACTGACTAGAAATTACTAGAAAATTATAGATGGCTCACCGATGCCCCATAATGTTAGCCGAACATTTGTAAATCAATGTGGTTATCTTGTTAGGGAAAGCATCCCCATAAGGTACAAGCTATGGAAGAAAAGTAAAAAAAATGATGACAATCCAGCAGATATCGTTCCTGACAGTGAGAAAGAAATGTTGTGGCAAGAAGTGCTCATGCACTTCACATTCCTCCAAGGCACAGAAGCGAAAGTTAAGAAATGGGCGTTCAAAAAGATGGCCATTCAGTTTCAAACGTTCAAGAAAAATCTGACGGCTGACTATGTCAAGAAGGGCCTCACACCAGACTTTGACAAGAAATTAAAAAAGCAACGACATTTCTGGAGTGATTTCGTGCAGCACAAGTTGTCAGTAGAATCAACGGCCCTTTAAGAGAAGAACAAAGTCAATGCGAGCAAAAAGACGCAGTTTCATAAACTTGGGCCAGGAGGTTATGCGGTGGCGATCCCGAAATGGGAAAAGATGCAACGTGACCTGGTTGCTAGAGGAATTGTACCGCAGACTCTGAATTAGTCATTGAGAGCAAAGTATTACTTCTATGCTCATGGAGGAACACTGAACATGGAAGATGGGTCCTTTGTGACTAGCGACCAAATCAGAGCAGCAACTGACAGGCTCGAAGAAGCAATGAGAGCAGCTCAATAAGGAACTTTCAAGCCTAACAGAGAGATAGACGAGCTGACTTATGCTCTTGGCAACCCGGAACACACTAGTTGGACCCGACGCATGGGTGTACTCCCATGGAAACATGGCATTCTTGGAGATCTTGAAACATATAGAAGCCGATGCAGAAGCAAGGCAATAACAGAAGAACGGTTCTGTGCCTTAGAAGAAAGGCTAGCGATGGTTGAATCTAGCCACGGTGAACAACTACAACAAGGTGTCGAACGAGTACTTAGCCAATGCCAAGAACAACAGGCTGCTAATTTGGATGTCAGCCCCGCCTCCCAGCGTCGTAGCAGCGTCATGTCCGCTGATGCTCCATAGAGCCAAACAGGGAATGAGGGCCAACGACACCCCATGGATGACATCACTGAGAGGACCAACTATGAGCTTCTCTATCCATGCGGGAAGAAACTCAAAGTATGTGCTGAGGGTTACGCTGAAGTTACAGTCGAAGGCGCGACACTTCATTGCCAGCCGATTCTCGAAGGATACGCTAAGGTATTCGTTGACCGAGTGGAAGATGGATGGGATGACCTGGACCTCGAGATCCCTGGAGGTGACGGTGAAACAAAACTTCAAGAAGTGGTCCACCAATGGATCTGTTGGCCGAAACGCTACATAAAATTGAAGCAGCAAGCAGCCACAGATGAAGGAACTAGCAGCAGGGGTCCACCTCCACTGACAGCACGGGACCCTAGCCCTAACCCGCCGTCACCTCCAGATTGGGACACTTGCCATGACCCACTGTCACCTCCAGCACGAGACCCAACTTGTAAGCAACAAAGGAGTTCATCGACAAAGGGATCAGCCCCGCCACCTACCAAGAAGGAGAGGAAGAAAAACGAAAAGCCTCCACCTCCAAAGCTTCCTTATGAAATGACACAGAAAGAAACACGTGCTATACTGGAACAATCAGTAAAAGACCTCTTTGCAAAGAGGAAGCCTGAGGAGAAGCAACCAATAGATCCATCTACATTGAACTTCTTTCTTAAAATGGGCACAGCAAGTGTGAAAGCGCGGGAATCAGACTACGATCGGTCAATCAGAAAGTCTTACAGCAACCCCAAAAATCGGATCAGTAGTGGTAACAAAATCCATTCCCCAGCTCGGAGAACAATCCAACCAAACAGTTCAGCCGTTGGTGGTACGAGATCAGTCACGAGATAATAATGCGGAACTAGCCCAAATGATAACTGATACCAACCTTACAAAAGCTAAACTGTGAGGAGAGTTAGCGGCAAGAATACAAGAACTCTAGGGCAGAAAAAAGTTCGTACCGGGTGAACCGCTTATTTGGCAAGAGTTGGTGAATTACCTACCAACGAGAATGTACAAGTTGCATACATGGTACATAAACAAATCACGGAATGGAATGTTAATGTTCGCAGCTCGGATTAGAGATGAGCATCTGAAGCGAGGTAACGATGATGTTTGGATTGAGTTTGACGCACTTTATAACTTATACCATTAAGATGTCGTTGACAAGTCTCTTCTCAGTGTATGTGTCATGTAAGTGTCTCCTCCCATGGCGTTTTCTTATTTAATCTCCACTACTAGTGTGTTGTCTCATCATGTCTTTTGATTAATGGCTCATAGGATGAAGGTCCAAGAGTGCAGGAAAAAAGGATACTATTACGTCGGCTTCATGGACCCCCAATGTTATACACGATGTCTCCGTACGGGATGAACCAAAAGAGACTACTTGGAATATATTCAACGCCTTGGATAGGCAGCATACATGTTCATTCATTCTTTTGCCATACAACTTTAAGTTTTTAATCCTATCAAGTTAATAATAAATACTAAATATAATCAACATTGCCTCTCTATATGTATATGTACGTACAGATTCCATTAGATACTACTTGTTATCCAAGTTGATCAAGCCACGGTCACGGTGTTCGACTCCTTGAGGAAACCAGTCGAAGAGTACCAAAGCCTCATAGACCTGCTTATGAAAGCATGGGGTCATTTCCTAAAAAAACATGTAGGAGTAAGCGAGAAGGGCATTAATCTTTATATTAATACTAGCATACTAATAAGAATATAATCCCTACTTCGATCTAGTAATTTCTAGGTTTTTATATTAATTTAAACTATATATATAGTAATTCCTTAAATTTTCTAAGATTTTATAGTAATTTCTACTATTTTTCTAGTAATTCCTACAATTTTCTAGAAAATTTAACATAATTTCTGCAATATATATAGTGCCTGAGACAGCCGCAAGGAACCAACCTATGTGGATACTATGTGTGCGAGTTCGTCGACATTTTTGTCGGTCCCAAGGGACAAATGACGCTAGCTGCATTCAACGTACGTTAGCAAAATCAGTTCTGTTTGTTCTTTTTAAGTCATTATTATTCGTTATGTTCATGCTTTGATTTCACTGAAATATGCACAAATGGTGTGTGAAAGAAGATCTCATCGAATCGGAACAAATCAGGACAATTCAAGAACAACTATGTGGATTCCTGCTCGATGAAGTCATAAATCTCAATGGCGAATTTCATGCAGATCCTAATGTAACCCTGGCGCAACTGGATCCTCTTAGGCACGATTAATTTGTATGCAGAAATGGTGTATGAAAGAAGATCTCATCGAATCAGAACAAATCAGGGCAATTCAAGAAAAACTATGTGGATTCCTGCTCGATGAAGTCATAAATCTCAATGGCGAATTTCGTGCAGATCCTAATACCTCTTAGGCACAATTAATTTGTAATATCTCGAACATATTTTGTAGTCTCGAGGTAGTAAGCGTGGCGCAACTAGGTGGCTTGGTGGGCGTAATATTTTGAAGTACTCGTAACAATTCAAATGTATATATTATTGATGTGTGCTAATGTATATACATTATAAAGTAATATGTTATATATCATATAACATAATATTACCGTATATGTATAGAGATATAATATATATATATACATACCAATAATATAAGCATTAAAACAAAAATGAAAAAGGAAAGAAACAAAAAAAGAAAAAGCAAAACATGTTACTGTCGGCTGGTAACCCCAGCCGGTACTAAACTGCGCGGCCTCCACTCCTGTGCGGGCGCACTGGTTAGTACCGGCTGGGATTACCAGCCGGCACTAAACAACGCGTTTAGTACCGGGAAGGAGGCCTCGTACTAAATGGCCGGCACATTAGTGCCGGTCAGAATGTACCGGTCAGAAAACTGGTAGTAACAGGGGTTCCCTGACCGGTACTGATGTGAGTTTTTCTATGAAGTTGGCAATATGAAAGCTTCATTCATTTGAAACGAAGCATATATAGCAATTATTTTGGTTTTGTTATAGTACTCAAGTTACACTATTACACTAAGGGTCATCAGCCGGTTCATAAGTCTCATCTTGGCCCTTGTTTAGTTCCCAAAAAGCAACCCCAAAGTTCACTATGTAAAAAGAAGATTCTGGTCACATGAAAATGTCGGCCCATGCATGTAGTACTAAATGTAGATGAAATCAAAAACTAACTGCACAGTTTTGTTGTACTCTATGAGACGAACATTTTGAGCCTAATTACCCAATTTTTGGATAATTTTTCACACATACAAACAAAATGCTACAATGACGCAATGATTACGAAGTGACCCCAAACCCCCAAATCCCCACCCCCATTCTCCATCTAAACAAGACCTTAGACAGATACGCATCGATGACAGATAGTGCGTCACAGCTAATGACCCGATTTTCTAAGACGGAAAAGGCCTTCTGGGATAATCAATGTCTTAGACGGGTAGTCCATCATCAAAGATACCCATGACTGTACATCATTTTATCCGAACGGGTTTTGTTGCGAACTGTGTGGGATGGGCCTGACAAGAAGAATGGCCTACGCAAGCCCATGGAGTAGAATTTGCATGGATCTAATAGTAGTGCATAGGAGAAATGCCCCATGAGATTCGAACTTACAACCTCTTGTATTGCCTCGCGTATAGCCTCCTAACCACCCCACCTACACAACACATGTGACTTTAGGATTTTTAGTCCTAGGTTGTGGCTTTAGTCCCGGGTTGAGCCCCCAACCAAGACCAGAAGGGTGACATTTACTCCCGAATTGAGCCCCAACCGGGACTAAGGTACGAGACATTTTAGTCTCGGTTTGAGCCTTCAACCGGAACTAAAAGGTGACTTTTAGTTTCGGTTGGGTTTTCAACGGGACTAAAGGACCCTCTTTCGGTTGAGTCTAAAATATACGTCCCTAGCACACATGTGTGACTCATGTGCTATGATTAGATTGTGTATCTGAGATCGGTTCCAATCTAGTTATGCAGGCCAACAGCCTACAGAGCCGATCTGGAGGCAAACCCAGTTCTATTCTGCCGTTCTATACCTGGGTCATATTTGCACGTATAAAACAAATATCATAATAGAGCTGATCCCACTTAATTCCTCTACTGTATTCCAACACCTCGAGTACCACTCCCTCGAGTAAATCCCACATCAATATTCCTAGTCACATGCATCTGAATAATTCCACATTGAATTAAATAGTAACCATAGCATATGAGTAATGTTGAAAGCCATATAAATTCTAACATCTCCCACTTGGCTTAAACATTACCACGAATAAAAAGGTTCCATGTGCCTAACATGTTTATTAAAATAATCCTACCTTAGTCAGCGAACTGCAACAACATTAGTTATATACAAATAAATCAAACACAAGCATAACTTAATTTATTTGTCACCTCAGGAATAACATAATAATTTCATCAATGTGTTTACTTCCTTTACAGAATAAGTGACATGTTGTGATGCACATTCTATGACCTTATATGTACAATACATTCCCTTAACCACACACTTCCTTCCATTGCTTTATTGCAGCAACAGATTCTGGCAGTTAAGGTATAACCATTAGCAAAATGAAAATAGCATAAAACTCCAATGCTATGGATTCTTTCATTTTCCTCATGAGTATATGGACCAAATTCCACAATGAGTTTATTTCCTTTCCAGTAGGTGAAACAAACAATTTAGTTTCCATTAGAAAATGAAAACAAAATCTAATCTCTATGTATCAACTTTCAAATATAAGAATACTCCAGCATTAGTTTATTTTCTAATGTAGAAAACAACCAAGCTTTAATTTCTGTCAATAAGAATCATCTCAAGCATAACAATATCACCAACATAAAAATAATGACATAATCTTTAGCATATATGCAATGATAATCCTTCTGTCATCGAAAAGGTTTCCACAAAGTCAACACCCTTCCTTTGCGTAAATAAAGCTAAATGAGTTTCCATAAAGTAAATACCTTTCATTTCCAATAATATTCTACAAAGTAAACCTTCCTTTGTGTAAATCACGATATTTCCACAAAGTAAACAATTCCTTTGTGTGAATTAATTAGCAAGCATCTTATCTTTAAAGTTCCACTAAACTTTATGTACAGTTTACAGCCGTAGACACATAATTGTCTAGAAAAGTAACAAACTCCAAAACACTATCCCTCCTCATTGAGATTAATTGGAGCTGCATTGTTTCGGTACATAACTTTTATAATAAAAGCTGCCAGTATGTGGTAGTTCCTTAAATTAACTCGGTTCAATTGGCACGAGACCTTACCCCATTAGTGGCATCAAAGATCATTGGCGTTTTGGAATGAATTGATTTAGGAAGCTGTCAAGTAAAGGTCCTGATTAACCACCCTTCTTTCGATCGAAACAATGCATGGGAGTCACAACAAAGCAACAAGTTTTAACCACACACTTCACATAGATGTAATTTACAAACCGAGTATAAATATTAAGTTATTACAAACCAAGTTCAGAGTTCAAGTGCAACGGAAATAAAACAACACACGGAAGCTAAACGACGATACAATGACATCACATAGCAGCCCATCATATGACATCAACAACCGCAACCCTCTCACTAAGAGGACGGTTCAAACTGCACAGACCTACCATCTGGAAGCGTACACGGCCAAGTCAGAGAAGCCACCTTCTCCTCGAGGCTACTTCAACTGAAAAACATGCCACAATCAAGGATGAGTATGCTAATACTCAGCAAGACTTAACCGACAACAAGAAAGCAACAAGACACTCCTAAGATATGCAAGGCTTTTGGCTTGGGATAATTTGTTTTGCCAAAGAGCGACTAATAGTTCAACTATCTTTCAAGTTTTAGCTCAAGTTAAAATAAATTTCCGCAAGCTAACAACTAGGTTTTGCACTATCCAAAGCACACAAGTAGCAGCAAATAAATTTTAGCAAGCATACAAATTCATTCTTCTCACTACGTGCTGACACAGTAAACAAGTAGCTTCATATACCACGAAGGACGGACAATTCGAATTGATTTCAAAACATTGAAAGAGAAACCTAACCACACGACATATGCACACCCGAAGGTCACATATGGAAACTTTTCCCAACTCTTAAACCAACTACTCCACCACCACCGCATGCCTTTCGGGCACTAGTCCCCCACACCGGTACATCCCAGAGCCTGCCATGGGAGTTAACAACTAGGCCGCTCTCATCCGCGAGGATATGAGAGTGTCAAATAACAAAAGGGGTCAAGTGCATGAATGTGAGCAAAGGAGTAAGAAAGGTACGTCAGTTTGCCGGCCCCAAAAATTAACCGACATGCAGCTAGTACCTTCAAAAACTCAACCAACAGTGCCAACTATGACTGGGCCTTCACAATTTAAGAATATGTGAACAGGACGATCACCACAATTATGAATATCGCACAAGACCCCGTCTACCAACCTTATGATTCCAACATAAAGTAGAGAGCTCAAACAACTCCTATAACCCCTGATTGACAGGCAATCACTTGACTTGTACCGAGTCCTTATTAGCATGGCAACTATTGGCAATGAACACACTAGTAAGCATAACATAGGTTTCTAGTATCATACACACTAAAGTTTCAAGCAACTCCTAGAATCTTGAATGCAGAAGCATAACAACATAAGTAGACAAAGCCATTGCATAAATTTTGCAAACATAGGTTAATTCTCCAGTGCTTTCCTTCCTCATTGGCCTTGGACCCTTCGTGCTTTGGCTCGGGTCTTGCTCTACCGCCTCGGTCATGAATGCTTGAGCTTCACATTGCTCACTCTCGGACTCGACCACCAATTCGTGGTCACCATCAGCTGGAGAGGTATCTGCATGACATGATATGCATATGTGTGAGCTCAAGTATGGTTATGACACAAGGCCATATATGTGGCAGTCCCTCGAATTAATTTGGTTCAACCGGCACGAGACCTCGCCCCTTTAGCGCATCAAGGGTCATTGGCGTTTTGAAATGAATTAATCCTGGAAGCTGCCAGGTATAAGGTCCTAATTAACCACCCTTCTTTCAATGGATCGAAACAAATGAATTGGGATACAACCAAGCACAAGTTTTAGCCACACAATTCACATAGATGTAATATACAAACCGAGTCCAAATATTAAGTTATTACAACATAAAGTTCAGAGTTCAAGTGTGGCGAAAATAAAACATAAAGTGGAATCTAAACGGCGATACAACAACATCACTTGGCAGCCCATCACATGATGTCCAACTGCAGCCCTCTCGATAAGAGGACGGCTCCCACTCCACAGACCAACCTTCTGGCAGAGTGCACGGCCAAGTCAATGCATCAACCTTCTCCTGGATGCTAGTGGGCATTGAAAAAATAAGCCACAAGCAAGGTTGAGTATACTAATACTCAGCAAGACTTAACCGATAAAAAATAAAATAAATAGACACTCCTAGGTATGCAAAGGCTTTTGGCTCGGGGTTTGTTTTGCCAAAAAGCAACTAGAAGTTCATCTACTTTCAAGTTTTAGCTCAAGTTTAGTAAAAAATTAGCAAGCTAACAACTAGGTTTTTGCACTACCTAGAGCAAACAAGTTGTAGCATACAAAATTCAGCAAGCAACATTTTTCATTCTTCTCATTCTCATGCTCATATTCAAGTTGTAACTACATGCTAACCAATAGGACAAGCAGCTTCATATACCGTGCAGGACAGACAATTCAAATTAATTTCAAAACCTTGCAAGAGAAAAACCTAACCACACGACATATGCACACCCGAAGGTCACATATGGCAACTTTTCCGAACTCTTAGACCAACTACTCCACTATGGCCGTGTTGCTTCCGGACACTAGTCCCCGCACCGGTACTTCCTCGAGCCTATCGTGCAAGTTAACAACTAGGCTGCTCTCGTCCGCAAGGATATGTGAGTGTCACACGACAATAAGGGAACATCACATGAATGCAAGCAAATGAATAAGAAAGGTACTTCAGTTTATTGGTCCCTCTACTCTGGCATGTGACTAGTACGTACTAAAACTTGTACAATGCAGCTAGCTACGATCGGGCCTCAACAATTTAAGCATATGTGAATGGGGCGATCAACCAACACATGAATATCGCACAAGACCCTGTCCACCAACCTTATGATTCCAACATAAAGAGCACAATCAACTCCTATAACTCGCAAGTGACAGGCAATCACTCAACTTTTACCGCCCCTATTAGCATAGCCACTATCGGAAAAGAATGTACTAGTCAACATAACATAGGTTCCTAGGATCATGCATACTAAGGTTTCAAACAACACTTAGAAACATAAATGCACAAGCATATAACATAGAAAGTAAAGCCATTGCATAAGTTTCAATCATAGGTTAGATGCTCTGGTGCTTGCCTTCTTCACCGGCCATGGGCCCCTCCGAGCTTTGGCTCGGGTCTTGCTCTACAACCTCAGTCACGTTCACTTGAGCTTCACGCGGCTCACTCTCGGACTCCCACACCAACTCATAGTCTCCGTCGGCTAGTGAATGATCTAAAATGACATGAGATGCATATGTGTGAGTTACGTTTGAGAATGTCTGACACAATGCATATATGATGGTCATGAATGCAGCAACTCAATCATATGGGAAATAATAACCATGAATGATCCATGAAGAGCACTTTAACACAAATGCGAGCAAGGCCCTAACTAGTGAATGATTAGCAAGTTATTTCTTTGTTAACCGAATAGGTGCTAATTTTCTCTTTGATATAGAGGTTCAGTTAACTACTTTCTTCATCTACTCTAGTAAACATTTTGCACCAAGTTTATTAATGCACTAGTTGTATTTTCCTAGCAACAAAACATGCATATGTGTAAATAAAACATGAAATAGTGCTAGCAAGCATTCAAAAATTATCAATGTCACACCCGGATTTTCACAAAAACCCTAATGTGGCCATATGTGTGCCCAGGAAATCATAGTACACATATAGCGAACAAATATGATAAACAGAGAACATATGCTTGAATAAATTCTTGATTAAATAAAGTTTTAGATTAGAGTGCATTATAAATAAACTAACCAAATACAGCGGAAGACTATAACTCTCAAACTAAAAGGAGCCGCAATCCATAGGGACTCTGACTGGGAGATCACAACTCAGTAGTACGACAAATCTTCTGGAAACTCAGCAGCAGTCTCATGCCCATCCCAATCTGTTTACCCATCCAGGATTTTGTTGAATAAATGACAACTGTAAGTAAACACTTACTTAGCAAGTATAGCACGGGTGTATGAAGGCTCAAAATAAGGCTAGACACGGCTTAACTGCATTAGCATTTCTAGTTGGTTCATTTTAACATTATCCAAGTTACAACAGTGAATGAAACCCAGTTGCAACCCAATTAATAAAGTATAAGTGACATTAAACATAAATAAACATCATCTTCTAATCAAAAAGGATCCAGGCCGCTCGTGACCCTGAGCAAGGCTATCATGATAGATTTTACACTCTGCAGAGGTTTTGCCCTTTACCCACCGGTCGCGTAAAAGCTCAAACGAACTTTAAACCCAACCACGCGGAGGTGTATCAGACCTCACAAATCACACTTCCGAGGTGTGACCGTATAGGGACGCTACGAGGCTTTTCACCAGACACCCTAACAAGACAGTGGCCGATTATGGTACAGCACAGGCAGCATGGCCCAGACACCGATATTGACGTACGCCTACGGAGTCACACCATAGGGGGGTCACTGGCGTCCAAAGCACGGGCATCACACCCAATGATGCACAACGTGTGGAGTTCCCAATCGCAGGGACTCCCAGCACGGGACTGTGCCTCATGGGGGCATAGCCGACGGATCACCCGTCCTCGGTGGATCAAGACATACTCTCACCCATGTGTCCCATAACACCGTCGGCCACTCCGGTAGCCACTAACAAGGTAGAGACGTACATGCTACTTGACCAAGACCATAGCCATAATAGTTCTAGCGGTGGCGACAGGCTCCTGGGTTGCCGCTTTAAGAACCGGACCTTATGGAGGGACACTAGAACAAAGCACGAAGCACATGCTCTAGTTCCCTAAACCAAGTTGCTAAAAAGCAAGTTTTATCATTAACGTTAAAGTGAACCATTAAGTCAAGATTAACAATTAAACAGTGGTGATAGTAGCTGCGCATAGCAAAGATACTACCCATATGCAAAAACCCAAGGTAAACAAGGATAGGATAATCAAGACTAGGTACAGCCTTAATGGTACATCAATTTAGACACATGCATTTATGAAATAATTTAATACAAAGTAGATAGGTAGCAAGGATTGTCCGTGCTATAACTTCCCTTCCTCAAAGGGCAGCAGCAGCTGCTACTGTGAGTCCTGTCTCTGGAAGTCCTCCTCGTACTCGAAATCCAACGCGAAAGGCTCACCGACTAGACACGAATCACCACACAAATATCCACGCAAGCCAATACATACAAACAAATAATATTCTATTAGAACAGTACACCAAACAATAGAAACAGTATAAATAAAGGTTTTCGAATTAATCTACGCTTCACTACGAACACATGAGCGTGAAAATCACACTAATCGGAGCTAAAACGGAAAAGATATGGTAAATTTAAGATCTAGGGACCTACTGGTAAGTTTTTAAAAGTTTCAGGGGCTTATCTGTGAAAAACCAGGGGCTAAAACATAATTTCATATACAAACACGAGGGCCTACGCGCAAAAACCACTTAAAAGGACGGCGGGTTCTATTCTTTAAAGACTCAGGGGGTTTTCTGATAAAAATAGGACCTATATGTAATTATTTTCTAACAGGGCTGGACCGCGGGTTCTAATTTAAAAAGTGGAGGGGCTTTTCTGCAAGATCGCCACAGTTGACCGTTATCCTGGGATTTGACCCGGGCGATGGACGCGATCTGCGCCGTCGGATCGGGATCCAAGGGCTAAGGGGGAACGAGGGGGTGTGGGCTGCCGGCGGGGGAGGGAACGACGACCACCATTTGCGACGATATCTCGTCGGGGAGGAAGCTGGGAGCACGGGGAATCCATCTGGGTAGCTCAAGTTGGGGGAGGAGTGGTGGAGGCGGCCATCGACGGCGGACCGCGGTGGTCGAGCTCCGGTGAGGGGGTTGGGGGTGCTAGGGGGAGAGAGGGAGGGCGGGAAGTGGCCCAAAATGGTCCTCACCGCAGCGTGAAGCTCCTAGGGGGTTCAATTGATGTGGAGCGGCGCCGGAGCGGGGACTTCGTCGACGATCGGCGGGCTTCGGGCAACAGCGGCGCTGTGCAAAGGGGGGGCGCTGGGAGGGAGTGGGCGCTCGGGAGGGTGCTTGGGTGAGTCCTGGGGCTCAGCGAGGTGGCTTTTATAGGCCGGAGAGGGCCGCGTTGGCGTGGGTGATGCGAATCCCGGCGGCAGCGGCCGGCGATCGGGTTGCCATGCGGGGACGCCTCCTTCCAAGCAGAGAGTGCGCCAAGAAAGGAAGGGGGCAGTGAAGGTGCGGGGAAGCTGCTGAGGTGGCCCACGGGTGCGGGGAGGGTGCTAGGCGGCCGGCCTAGGCGGTGCCAATTGCGCCGGGGAGGAGGGGGACTCTGGCGAGAGGAGAGAGAGGGATCTGACAGGCGGGGCCCGCTGAAAGTGGGAGAAGGTGGGGGAGCTGTGGCGCGCTGGGCCAGCTCGGCTGTTGGGCCGAGGGAAGGAGGAGGGGGTGGGGGCGCTGGGCCGGCTCGGGGAAACGGGCCCAGGTGGAGGGGAAGGCTGGGCCGAGCGGGGGAAAAGGTGGAGGGGTGAAAGCGAGCCGAGGGAGGAGTCTAGGGAGCAAAAGTGGACTCGGCTAGAATAACTTTTCTAGGGTTCAAACAAATGCAAATTAAATTTGAATTTAAACAGAATTTAAATTCCAATTTAACTTACTATCAAACAAAACATAGTGCAGCAGCATGAATGCAACAAAAATGTTTCTACAACTTATATTTGATTTTAATATTCATAAATAATTTATTTAACCTATATTAATTATGAACAACTTAAATAAAAGTAAATAAATTACTAAAAAATTTAAATAGGCTATTTTTGTGTGTTACAATCAAATAGCAAGAGATTATGCTTCTAAACATAACAAGATTATTTGGACAGCAAGTCTTGCATGAAAAAGAGTTTAAGTTGCTCTACAAAATTTCATTCCTAGCAATGCTAGTTTTCACATTTAAATGCGAAACTGAAGAAAATGATATGTAAACAGGATGGAACTTTCTCGAGATGTTCTACTATCTATTCTAAGCAGGTTTGACAGGTTCAAGTTCATAGAAATGACATTTTACCAAGCAATATCATTTAAACAAAGATTTAGCCTAGTAATTTTTATCTGAAACTAGGAACATGAAACTAAAGTTAGAATTTGACAGAGCATACATTTGAGCATTTCAAGCTTACTGTAAACATTGCAGCATTTTATCACAAGCACAGGATTTAATAAAAATCATACAACTTCAACTAGCTAGTGCAAGAATAAAATCATAACTTTGCAACGAATGACATTTAAGAGCTCAACTTTTCTCAGCGGCTCAAATATGGTAAGAGGAAGCTTGAGACAAAAATCTAGAGCATTTCAAGCAAGTGTGCTATATAATCTATTTTTCATTGCTTTATCATGGCAAAAATGATAGATAATATATAAGCAACATTGGAGTTAAAATAAAATGCGTAACTCAGTCCATCTAGTAGCCTAGGACATGAAAAAATTTTATTTCACGAATTTATCATGCATAGAAAATTATATATGAATATTTCCAGTTCCCAATCATGAATACAAACATAAATTCGAATCTGCTAAAAAAATGAACTCTCTACCTATGCATGGTACTCCACTGAAAAGATCTAGTTACCAGGAATGCAATGCAACAAGATTGATTATTTTATCATTTTTCTACAATTTATAATGCAATAAACATGACAAAAGGAACACATGCAAGAGAAAAATAATTTCGTACAAAACATCTTTTTCATGCATGCATGCTATAACATCTTTGTAAATTTCACAAGCAGTTTAAAACATTCAGATTTGACATTTTTGGAATTTCCTATGATTTTTGGCTATTTGTCAAAGTTTCAGCTGAAAACAACAAAACTATCCCGTAAACTTGCAGATCTATCCCCCAACTTTCTCTTATTCACAAACTAGCCCCTAAAAACTTTGATCTACCCCCCTGGCGGCAAAATTTATTCACAAAACAGCCCAAAACCATCGCTGGGCTGACTTTGGCCCACTGGGCCGGCCCATTTCTTCCCCTCCCCTTCTTCTTCCTCCCGCTGAGCCAGGGCACACGCGCGGCCGTGGTGGCGCAACTGCGCCGGCCATATCCCTTCGCCTTCTTCCCTTCCTGCTACTCCCTACGCTTCGCCTAGCTGTAGAACACCTGCCATGCTAGCGCTTTGACCCCCCTGCTTGATGAGGACATCCTCCACTATTACCCGCTGGCAAAGACGCAACAAAAATGGGCCAAGTAGCCCAGTTGTAGTCGGGCGGTGACCGTGTGAGCCTTAATTTGTTGGGCCTCGGCCAACCCCACGCTTGGGCCAGATGCATCACTGCTCCTCTTCTTCCCTAAGCATGAGCCAGCCGACGTCGTTCATGGCGTCGTGGCTCAATGCTGGCCATCACCGTCCCTTCTCCTCAGCTTGGCATTAGCTCTCCACCTTCTCCTCCACTTGGAACACCCGAGGCGTCCCTTCTATCTCCTTTCTTCCCTCTCCTTCCTTCTTCTCCACGCCGCGAGCGCTGGCGCCGGCCATGGTGTTCATGGCGACGGCGAGGCTACGCCATCCACCTCCTTGCATCTCCTCTACTTTCCGCTACCACATCACATACCCGTCATGCTAGAACATCGTCCTAGCCCCTCCTTCGCCTCGTTCTCCCTCCTCTACTCATCTCCCATTGGCCGCGGCGGACGGCCGTCGGCAGCATCGGTGTTCTGGCCAAGGAAATCGTCTTCCCTTCGTGTGCGCTGCCGCTCGAGCATCTATAGGGTTCAAGGAGTTGACTGGCGTGGTTGGATTAGAGAAGGAGGTGTGGTTGGGGCTGTCGGCGGTGGAGCTCCTAGCGGCATGGCAAGGGAGCTTCGGTGGCGGTGGGGCGTGGGTGAGTGTGTGGGCTAGCTGGGAGGATGGAGGGGATGGGGTCGAGACACTGGGCGCGGCGGAAGCGTGCTTGGACTGAGATTCAGTGCCTTTGCTTCTTTAAGGCACAACGTACCTTTGCTTCTATGTTTAACCATTCACTGTACTTTCTAAGACAAAGCTATATGCCATAATATTTCTTAGCCATTTGGACAGTATATTGACACAAATTTAATATACAAAAAACAAACTATCCAGACTGCAACCGAAATTACAACTTGTATTTTTGAATCATTTGATGTCACATCGGTGGTGCTGATGGGTGGCGCGGTGAGGTGGTGCTGGTGGGGTGGCGCGGCAAGGGGCGGCGCTCCGTCGGTTCGGCAAAGAGAGCTGCGAGACAGAGAGAGAGCGACCGAGAGACTGCGAGAGATACAGAGACGGGGCGACGGGGTCAAGGCGCGGGGTTTTGCTGGCATGCGGGGACGCATGGCGCGCGAGCATACTATGTGGGCGGCCAGTTGGCGTAGCTGGGTCCGCACTTTTTACATTTTAGCCCTTTTTTGAAAGAATCTCACGTTTAGACTTTTCGAGGAACGAATTGCGGTTTTGGACCCCAAGGGTCGACATCATAGTTCACGGCGCCGAGGTAACACGTTTCGGCACCACGAATCATGGTGCCGAAATGCCAGCATAAAAAAATGAGGTGTCATCTACGTGGCAGGTACCACGGCGCCGCCACGGCGCCGAGGGTGTCTGCCAGCTGCGCGCGCTGGTGTCCGCACTCGCTGCCCGCCGCACGTGCAGGGGGCGGTTGCGTGCGTCGCGCGCTGGTGTCCGCACTCGCTGCCCGCCTCACGTGCAGGGGGCGGTTGCGTGCGTCGCGCGCCTGTCTACTGCCTCGACTACTTCGGGAGGCGGTCAGGCGCGAGGTGTTGCGTGTAAAGAACCGCCCAATTTGCACTCGATTTAAATGAATCGCCGAACGTTTCAATAAGATGAGGACTAACACGTGCTCATCTTTCAATGTGCCAAGTATTAACCCACATCTAGAGGACACGTAATCAAGCCCAATTCACTTAAAAGCGAGAGCAAACCCGGTAGTCCCGGTTTCACAACATGCCCAAGATCAAGCACACTTACCGTTTATAAATTTTTCATTGCCACAAGAACCATAAAGGGTAAATTTTAACATTACAAATCTTCAACAATTAAGCTTACAATCTCAACATAAGAGAGTTCAAATCCAGAAATTTAATGAAAGGATTCAATATACAAGTTTTGAGCCTTCTAAAATAAACAAGAGTATCATGAGATTAGGCGAAAGATTTCTAACAACAACCTCTTAACATAGACATTAAATCGCAGCGGAAAAGAGGATAATCAATGGTGTTGTTGCCAAGAACACCATTGGCCCAAGCATTGGCCGCACAAACTATTCATCACCAACATCGGGGTAACACCACTTCCGGATCTCCTGCAATTTTGGTAACCGTATCACCATGAGTACAAAAGGTACTCGCAAGACTTACGCAAATAATAATCAAGGAGTATGCATATGGTTGTAGCAAGGAATGAGGCCTTAAGGTTAGGTAAAGTTTGCGAAAGCATATCTCATCCTAGACTTAGTTTTTGACCAATAGCAAGTGAAATAACACCCTATGGACAACTAGCAAGTTTTATTGATCTTGCCCAAACCCACCACAAGTTTTAGTGCTTTAACATGAACAATGTCATATAACGTAGAGCATGATCATGGGAACATATAACGTAAACCAAACAACATCATAGCGAAGAATTCGTTGATTTGAGCTTGCTCATAACCGAGAGCGCGGCAATTCGAATTGATTTAACCTTGCAAGGGTGTACTCTTTTTATCCACATGACACGAGGACCATGCGGCTCGCACACCCGGCCAAAGGTGGGCAAGGGGGTACTCGTGACAACCCTTCCCAAAGAGCCCCGAACTTTTGAGACACACCTAGCTTGTGCGGAGTCAACACTAGGTCCACCGGGGACACCCCTAGGTCCCTCTACATTGCCCACGACCACACATCTCAGACCGTGCCTCAAACGAACAAGACAACTAAGTTAATGGGCTCATCCTTACCATTAGGTTGGATATGTGGTAGCACGTAAGAATGCTCAAAAACAAGGTCATCCACGGACGGGCCTTAATCGACTCAAACGGTTCTATGTCACTAACCACATTCGTGACCCTACAACCCGCCCAAGTCTCGCAACCAACTTTTATCATCATGTTCCATTTCTCCAACATAATTGACCAACAATATGAAATGATCTCATTCTAGTAGTGACGTTAAAACCTATAACTCCATTCCCTTGACCCAAGTGACATTTCTCCAAATCTAAGCATAGCTAAGCCTTTAACAATTTAAATTAACATTAACCCAACTATACAAGCGACAAGGTATCGGAAGGAAATTCAAGGAAGGTAAATGCATTAAAGACATAGGTGCTACCCAATAATACATGGATAGATAGGTACCCAAATGCAACCCATAGTATAGCAAAATAATCAAATTATTGTAAAAGAGGGTCGAGAAATATGCTTAGCGGCTTGCCTTGGTTATCCTCGGGTTCGATGACCACTTCAACACCGAGCTCAAACACGGGCTCAACGGCTTCGCTCTCCGGTGTTTCGTTCTCTAAAATGTATGAATGTATGCATGCATTAGGAATGATGCAAATAAAAATGCTTATAGGCTTACATCACGTAAACAACACAACCATGATAAGACAAGGAAATACATTAATCGAGCAAGCACTAGGAAAACCAATTAACTAGGCATACAATAATAGCTATCAAGATATTGCTCAAATAAAAAACATACATATCAGAAATATTATGAAGATAATTTATTCTAACATAGGATTAACAGAATCAAATGATGGAGTTGGACTTATCATAAAATCTATTTCTATTTAATAGCAGCAAATAAATTAGAATGAGCAGCCCTAAAGCATATAGATCAAGAAACACATCTAAACAGAGCAGAAAAATGTCAAACCCATTTTTCTCATAAACTAGACAGTGAGAGCAGATTAATATAACAACTTTCAGCCCTAGAGCAATAGATACAGCTATAACAGTAGATAAATGGTGCAAACCGTGAACTTGAGCTATAGATCTGGATAGAGCATGAGTCAAGGAATCTAACAAGGTTAGATTTGCAATTTTTGGAGCAACATACAATTTATTAAGCATTTTTCATCCCTAGAGCAATTAAATATATAACATGAAAAGTAAAACAGAAGCATAGCAGTTTAATATTTTTAAATAATAGAGCAACATCACTGGAATCTAATAAAAGAAGAATCATGATTTTTGGAGCTCTACAAGATTTACTAAAAATCGCGCAAGAACAGCATACACACATATACAATCTACACATGCACATCACCACAACAATAGGCCCAGGGCGCACAGCGATGGCCCATGGCCCAGCGGAGCGGAGAAGAGGCCCAGCCAGCCCACGGCCACGGGCGATGCGTGGAACGCGCAGAGCGCGCACAGCGCAGTGGCGGTGGCGAAGCGGCGGCGGCGAAGGCGAGGGCGGAGCGGCAGCGGGACGGCGAGCATGGGGTGTTCCCGAGGGCGGCGAGTTCACCGGAGGTCGTTGACGGCGAGGAAGAGCGGTGACGGCGGCGCTCCACGAGCTCCGGCGGCGGCGGACAACAACGAACGGTGACGGGGCTGCACGAGGCGAGAGAGAGAGGGATGAAGGTCGGCGGAGGTTGCGGCGGTGCGGGAATGCACGGGGTGCGCGACAGAAAGCGGCGGGGCTCACCGGAGGAGGAGATCGGCGATGGTGGCGGAGCTTCGGGCGGCAGCGGCAATGGAGGACGAGGAGCGGCGCTAGGGTTTCGTGGGAAGGGTGTCGGCAGTTTAAATCGAGGAGGAGGGAGGCGAGCGGGCGAGGCCGAGGCGCGGTCGGGCGAGATGCCGGAACGTCGGCCGGTGAACGGCAGCGACGTGGAGCGGCCGCCCGCGGCGCCTAATCTCCGTGCGAGGAGATGACGCCACGGGGAGAGGAGGGGACCTACATGTGGGGCCCACGGTGGGGTTTTCTTCTCTCTTTTTTTGGGTCGTTACATTGCGGTTGACGGATTGGGCGACGGCTGTGCTGCTGCCTGTTTTTTTTTTCTGAAATCCATGCACGGAGACGGGACGGGAGGAATGGATGATGGGCGGCTTGCTTGCTTCGGCTTCACTGCATTTTTTTTTCTCTCTCGTTCACTCGTCCTCGTTGCTGATATATATGTTTGGTTGACTGAAGCTGTGCTTCTATTTTCTTTTCCATATATCATTTTCAACTTATGGGAGTAAAACAAGTGAAAGACATGATTCTGTCGGTGATGTTTATTCAACGGGACCATAACTTTGCTGATTTTTGTTCTGGTTCACAACTTCGACCATTGCCAAAACTGCAAAAATAGAAAAGAAAAGAAAATTTGAGTGATTCAATTTAAGCTTTGACTAGAAAACTGGGGTCTAATTGAATACGCTGTACATTGAGTGATACAATCTGAGCTTTGACTAGAAAACTGGGGTCTAATTGAATTTCTATGGTGGTTGCACCCCCAACAAAATAGGATGACCAAGTCGTCAAAGGTATTTGGTACATTACTTACATCATCTGAGACCTCAGCCATCACCTGAAAAAATTGTTGTACGTTCATTATTATTATTATTATTTTTTCACTTCATTCCAATAAAAGGTACAGGCAGGCAAGAAAGAGCAATACAGGAGACAGCAGCCAACATGTGCGCAGAAGAGAGTGTATTAATTATTATAGTAGCATAAATAAACTCGCACCCCCTTTCATGCACAGTGCATCAGTGAATAATCTAATGCCCGAAAAATCTGAACAGAGAAATTCGACATTTGAGTGCTGCGGCTTAAAAGGGATAATATATTCCAACATTGAACTACCAAAGAAATGGCACTGGGCGGTTCCTTTCCTTCACTACTAGCCCATTACTGAACTAAAAATGCAAACATACTCCTTAGTGCAAACTTTGTTGGTATTTTGGTAATCACCTACTTGTTAGGGACCACATGAGCTTTTTAATATGAACACCCTCCAGCTAGAACATCAGAACTATGTGAAACTTCTCGCATCTAACAACGCGAAAGCCATGAACTATGACCACGGCAACAAAAATTTTACTGAACATCTTAGAGGCAAAGACAACCTTATGAAGTAAAAAGAAACATGGATAAGAAGAACTTACATCATCCAACAACAAATTACAGCCGTGGTTACCAAGGTCAAATGGAACCAGCATAACATGAATCAGCAGAGTTGAATCAATATGCTATAAGAAATTTTCAGGAATTTATAATTTAGCTAAAAATACAAATCAAGAGACTCATAATTCATTGCATTTAGACAAACTCTAAGTGCCCAAATCTAGATCGGGATCCCAAGCCCAATTCCCCATGCCCGCTACCAGAACCACAAGCGCAACATGACAAGGTGAGGGAGGGAGAAGCGGGGGACGTACAGGTTGGTGGATGGCCGGCGGTGCTCAGGAGCCGGAGGTCGGCGCGCGGGCGGCCCTCGGTACGGAGATGGGCAGACGGCGGTGCTCGGGGAAGCTGGCGCCCGGCGGACGGACGACCGCTGCCGGCGAACGAACGCCCACAGCCAGCGGCGGCGGCGCGCCTGCAGACGGCCGGCCGGCCGAGCGAGCGGGGAGGCCCGGAGATGGGCGGGCAGCGGTGCTCGGGGAAGGCCCACCGCGGCGGCGGCGACGGCGCACTGGCCGAGCGAGCGAGAGAAAGAGCGAGATAGAGAGAGAGGAGGCGGCTGCGGCGCCGCGCGTCTATAATTCAGCTTCGGCGCCATGATTGCGCCGAGGTGCCTTTCCACCTAGATGCCACCTCATCTTCCATGCTGACATCTCGGTGCCATGATTCGTGGCGCCGAGACGTGTTACTTCGGCGCCGTAAACTATGGCGCTGACCCTTGGGGTCCAAAAACGCAATTCATTTCTTCAGAGGTCTAAACATGAGATTTTTTTTAAAAAAAGAGCTAAAATGTAAAAAGTCCGGTAGCTGGGTTGACGTGCGGGACCCAAGCTGATGTGGCTGCGGGCCCGGCTGACGAGAGAGAGAGGTGAACACATGAACAGCTTGCGTTCGAATCAAATTTGCATGAAATTTTGAACTGAGCGTGAAAAACTTTTGAAGTACAGCTTGTAGAGAAAAACAAGGGATACCAAAAGTTTACCAAACAGTCGATCGGGCAATTTTTCTCTCAGTCAAAGATTTGAAATTCACTTTCAAAAAAAAAGATTTGAAATTCAAATTTCTAGGAATCATTTTCAAGTAGCCATTTTGTGTATAAATTTTAAAATATCTAGAGGTCATAAGTTTGAACAACAAGTGGCTAGTTTTGAAGATCATACAATGAAGAATATTTTGGTGTGACATGCATTTAAAGTTTTCAAATATTATTCAAATGATAGCTCGGTCAATTCGACCAAAAGTCACATTTTGCTGATTTCAAAATCAGGGTTTGACCAACAGTTGACTGCCATTGTGAAATTTAAATTCAAAATCTGTGAAATTGCAATATACTATTGGAAAGGTATTCAGCTCTAGTTTTCAAATATGTAAAAATAGTTTTCAAATATGTAAAAATATTTGGTTACTTTTTAATTAGAATTTGAACAAAATTCATTTGAATTTGAGGCCTACAAGAGGACTTGGCCAAAAATGAGATTTTTGACCATAACCCTATGCATATATATGATGTATATGAAGCATATATAATCATGGTGATGCTTGACATATGTAAACATGGCATAATGAACATGAAATGATGCTTATCATGTAGGTTTGAGTTCCAAATTTTAAACGCATAAGTTTGCACCAATTTAAATGCAAATGCAAACACAAACATACAAGTGTGTGTATATGAGATATGCATGACATATTTATGCAATTTATGTTTAATTATTCTCATTAGCATAATTAAACATTGGGTTTTCACAATATATGATGCTTATGAGTTCAGCAACTCAACCATACAGAGAAATATAAACATGAATGATTGATAAAGAAAACATGCTTCATGTCATGAATGAAAAATGAAGGCCCTAGCCTAGTAAGTGAATGTCATGATCATGTTTATGTTCTACGAAGTATGTGCAAATTTCCTCTTCCGTAGAGAGGTTAAGTTTACTAAGTTTATCAACTACTCTTGTCTAGAGGGCGACGGCGAGCGGTGGCACTCCGGCGAGAGGGCGAGGCAGAGAGCGTGAGAGGCAGAGAGGAAATGAGAGAGACAGCGAGGGAGTCGGGCGGGGTCAAGGAGCGGGGAGAGAGGGGCGCGTGGCCTCGGGCGACAGCGCTGGCGCGCTGCTGGCTGCCAAGTGGTGTGGCCGAGCTGGTGAGCGGGCCCGGGGCTGACATGGCAGGTGGGTCCGGGAGAGAGAGAAAGGTTTTAACCCCAAACAGCTTGCAAACAAACGCAAATTTCACCAAATTTTTGAATTGAACTCAAAATTTTGTTGAACTACAGCTTGTAGAGAATTTCAAAAGCTACAACTTTGATATTGAAAGTTTTTGCCAAAAGTTTACCAAACAGTACATTGGGCAAGACTACTTTCAGTCAAGGGTTTGAATTTCAATTTTTCAGAAAAACCTTTCAAGTAGCCATTTTGTGTTCAGAAATTTAAATATCTATAGGTCATAATTTTGATCACCCAATGGCTAGTTTTGAAGATAAGGCAATGTAGAATCTTTTGGTGTGACATGCATTTCATGTTTTCAAATATTGTTTCAAATGGTGGCTTGGTCAATTTGATCAAAAGTCACATTTTTGCTGAATTTAAGTCAGAGTTTGACCAACAGTTGACTGCAAAATCGAAAATCTTAAACTCCAAATCTGTTAACTTGTGATATACCATTGGAAGGATATTAAAGTCTAGTTTTCAAATATGCAGAAATATTTTGTCAATTTTGAAACAGAATTTGAACAAAATTCATTTGAATTTTAGGCCTACAAGAGGACTTAGCATATGTAAAGGAAGCATATATGTTTGTGATGATGCTTAGCATATGTAAACATGGTATGATGGATAGGAAATGATGCTCTCATGTTGATTTAAATTTGAATTTTTAAATGCACAAGTTTGCACTACTTTAAATGCAAGTGCAACACAAACATACAAGTGCATATGTATGAAATATGCATGACATATTTATGCAATTTAGGTTTAATTATTCTCATTAGCATAATTAAACCTTGGGTTTTCACACGAGCCCTCTATTTGATTATAATATTGTAGCCCAAAAGGATATTTCAGATTAGAGCAAATATAAACTTTATGCACCAAATACTCTCCTTTGCAATTATACTTGCAATAAAATGATATGATTAGACAAGCATGAAAATTCAGAATATGCAAAAAGTTTCTCCTCTAAACACTTTAGATCACAAAGAATATCAAATTCAATATAACCCAAAGTATTTAAAGAAGACATCAATTTCGGTTCATCTTGTGCACAAGTAATAGGATGGAAAAGCTTTTCTTCAGCACATTTGTATGGTTCCAAACCGAAAGAATCACACTTATTCACTACTTGTGGTATATGAGTAAAAGAATCATCAACACACAAGTCCTCTTTATCACAAGGAATAACAAGTAAATCATCTTGTGACAAAGGTAAATCTACCATGGGTTCCACTATCTGTTGCTCTTAATTAGCATGCAAAGTGGACAAATTTTTAATATTATGGGTCACAACATTCTTGCAAGTATTCGTAGATAACAAAATCTTCTTTTTGGCACTTACGACAAGCCAAAACAATGAAGCAATATTGTTGTATGATTTGCTAATTAGCATGGTTCGAATTTTAGAATTAAGCCCTTTGATGAATCTACTCATAACATCTTCCTTGCATTCATCTAATTCACCAAACATGACACAAATCTTAAAGCTATGATAGTATTGTTTTACAGTCCTACTACCTTGCTTCAAGTTGTCCAATTTTGCAAGTAAACAATCAGCATAATATTCAGGAACATATTCATCTCAAAAAAGCATTTTAAAATCTTCTCAAGTTTGTGGAACATTGTTGTGCCTACAAATATGTTTTCATATAATCAAAGCATTATTAGTTAAAATACAAGAAGTAGCTATCACTTTTTTCTCTTCAGACAAATCATATTTTCTGAATTCTTTATCTACTTTAACTCCCAATCAATGTATGCTCCAGGATCATACAAACCAGCATATGAAGGTGAGAAATAAATAACGTCCTCAATTTGAAGGTGTAGTTTTGTTGGCTCAAAAATATCTGTATCATCTGCCATGATTAGTAGAAAACAAGCACTACAAGAAACTATTTAATCTGTGACGGATTTTTCATGACTTTTCAGGGAACGTCACTAATTCACGGTTGTGGATACTGTCGGTGTTAAGAAAACGTGGTCCCGACACCAACCAGAAGTGCGTTGTGTTCCCTCCCCTGATGGTTGATGCAGAAGGGAATGCAAGACACGGATTTATCTTGGTTTCGGTCGCAAGACCGTACTTCCAGCGAGATGACGCGTGCAATTTATTATCCTGCACCGGACTGCGAGTAGTAGGGGATATAAACAGGTTGGGAGAAGAGGCTAGACATCCAAGTCCCAGATGATTGAGGCAAAGTGCCAATATCATGGAGTGTGAGTGTTGTTTCTTGTTCTGTCTTTCTTCGATTTTTTTGGTCTTCTCTTTGTCTCGGGGTTCGCCCTCTCCTTTTATAGGCCAAGGAAGAGGGATTATAGGCGTGCGTCTCTATGTAGGCACAGTCGTTGCACAACAGTAGGAGTGGCACCGAGCGTGGCTCTTTGTCCTTGGCCACTGTTACGCGGTGTTGCGGTCCCTGTGATCGATTCTTGTACTGGTGATGACGCCAGGGAGTGGTTTCAAGGATCCGAGCTGACCTGCGTGTGGTAATGACCCGCCTGTACGCCAGTTCGAGGGTCTCCCATGCCTGTGCATAGCCCATTCTGTGGGAATCCACTGTGGGAGTTGGTAGCACAGGTAGTCGGAGTGACCCGGTCCTGTTCGTACAGTGGCGACATGTCCGCACAGTGCCAGGGATGGTCGCATAGTGCTCGCGATGGCCCGCCATGCCTCCGCCGTCCTCTCTTCTTCTCCTGCCGCGTGCTCGAGGGTCTCTTCCGCCCGATCGAGGGCTTCGGGTCGTCGGAGTTGGCAGCACAGGAGCTCGGAGTAACGTGCTGTGCTCTATTCGCACAGTGTCGGCCTGTCCGCATAGAGCCTCGGTTGGCAGCATAGTGACGGGAGTTGACGGATGCGATGGGGGGGGGGGTCGTGGCTCTCGGAGCGGCGTGGCGAGAGATTTGTCTTTTGACTTTGGATGCACGGCGGCAGTGAGCGTCATTAATTGTTTTGTCGGAGCGAAGGTCTCGACCGAGGCGGAGCTTTCGTGGGTTGCTCGAGGCTCGATCCTCAGGCCTCGACCGAGGAGGAGTTTTCCAATTCGCTCGAGGGGTCGGTTCCCTCGAGCGAAGCGGAGATTGAGGTGCGCGTCGAGGCGCCCTGCGGAGTGTCTTGACTGGGCCTTTGTCTTTTGCTGGGTCGTGGGCCTTAATTTTCTTTTCTCTTTTTCTGGTATGCGCATGAGTTTAATGTTTCACAATGGTGATTATCCCGTAGGTTTGGGTACCCCTAATGATCGCCCCCAACAGATACCAAGCCCAAAAAATTGTGACATTTTATCAATTTCGTCACAATCCGGCCCAAAATACTATGACGTTTTAGCTAATTCGTCACAAAGAACAAAATTAAAAAAAATCATGTTTTATGTTTCGTATGGGAGAAATATGAAACTATTAAAAATAAAAAATTTGCAAAGGTCCAGTGTAAACACAAAAATAGAAAAAATAATGTCCTCGTGGCATTCTTGTGCGAATCTAATGATTCACATAAGATTGATTACGTAATTGATGTTTAAGCTATGGACCAAAACATAAAACTACGTCATATGATCCAAGAAAAAAGCAAAAAAACATGTGTTTCTAAAGAAACAAAAGGCAAAAAGGGGCCCTTCCCCATAGTCTCGAACACAAGACCTCCGAGGTTACACAAGTGCATGGCTTACCAGTACACCACACGCAATCATTTAAATCCAATCTGGTTTTAATTTATTTTATATTGGTTCTTTTGCTCGCCACATCATCTATCCTAGCAAAAAAGGGTGCGGGCAAGGGGCTCAAACCCCTGACCCCTAGGGTAGGATGTTTGCGCCTTACCACCACACCTCAAGGTCGTTGGTGCCATACATTTGTAACGGATATCTTTTATAGAATATATACTCGTTATGCCTCTCTAACAATAAACATATGTACAATTCAACTTTGTCTTTTTAATCTGGAATTTAAATTTGTATTGGTATTTCTCCCCCATATAAACTCCAAATTTCATGAATCTTTTTCCTAATTTTTGCTGAAATCACTATTTTTCATTTAATCTCGTTTGTTTATATGATAAATACTATTATTTTTTATTTTTCATATTGGTTGTTTTCTTTCACTTTGTAGAGAATAGAATAAACATATTTTTGCATAAAAATTGGTAATGTAACTTTATATTATCTAATATTATGGTCATCATAAGGTTGTGTCCAAATTTTAGGTGCATACGAGTTCAAAAATGTTATGAGGTCTTCAAATCTAAAAGATTGACTTGAGTTAAAAGAAACTATGTGAGAGATGTATCCAATTATGAACAATGTATAATCTTACTTTACTAAAACTATCTAAATTATTTATGACAAGCTTATAGACCAAAAATATGTTGTCATATCAATTTGTAGATTTTTTTGACCAAATTTGGATATTATTGTAATTATTATGTGGTCATTTAGAGATAGAAGTTTGAATTATCTCTAGAAGATAGTTGAATTTTTCATCTATCTTCAAGACATGGGCTAGAATGGAACATATGAGCCTAAATATGATTTTTTTGCAATTGTTTGTATATTATTAGATGCACATGTAGTTCAATTTTTTACTTATTTCAATAAACCATGCAGAAATTCATTTAATATACAAAAATAGTAAATTGGCTTAAAAATATTTGAAACTCGTACCAGACAACTAATATGTAGTCTATTACATATCAAAAATTTATTAGTGTATATAGGATAGTTATTCTTATATGTTACTTTACAATGGTGCAATAAAATAAAAAAGAAAAAGAAAAACTTTAAGCAAAAAAAAAGCCAAGGCCCGTTTGGCCTAAATGGCCCAACAAATTTTGACCGTCCATCACCGATTCAACGTCTGTGATCGCTTCCCAGGGGTATAAAACCACAAAAACCCTAGCTTCCCATCAGCATCTCTCATCCTTCCCGGCCTCCCGCTCTCCCCTCGCTTACTTGTTGTCCCCAGCCACCGCTCTCACCTCGCTCACTCGTCGTCCATCAAGGAGCCGAACCTCCACCTGTCATGCGCTCCTCCCGGCCACCGTCCCTCAGCCCCCGTCCCTTGGACCCTCCTTCGTTCACTACCACCGTAGATCTACTCGAAGCTCCTATGGTCACAACCTCCTCCTCCTCCTCCTCCTCCTCCTCCCAATTTTCGACAAGGCGGAGTTCTGTGGCCGCCTAGGCGCGTCTAAGCACGAGGCAAAGGGTGACCACAGGGCCTAGGGGGAGGCTGCGCCCAAGGCGTCGGCCACGCCTACGCGGAGAAAGGTGGCACGAAAGCGGCGCGGAGGCGGAAAAAGAGCCGCTAGTCCCGCTCTGCCCGCCGTGACCCCAAGGCCCGAGCCGCTCCCTCCGCCCGCCGGCGCCGTGATCCCAAGGCTCGAGCTGCTCGCCCGCCTCCCAGTCGCCGTGGCCATGATCTGCTCATGCTCCTTGCCATCGGTTGTCGAAATGCGTGACCTAAACTCCAAGGTATCTCCTTGTCCTATTCTTCAGTAGATCTGCTCGTGCTTCTCCCACCTCCATGACTTTGCGCCTCTTCTCCTCCCTCCTGTGTAGCGTTTGTAGGATCTAGGATTACCGACTAGAGGGGGGATGAATAGGCGGTTTTAAAAACTTCAACCACAACACTAGAGAAATTTAATTAGAACCACAAGGTGAATAAATTCTCTAGCTAAACTACGCCTATGTTGATGGTTTTGCAACCTAGGGTGACAAGATAAAGATCAATCTCTATGAATTTTAACTTGCGTCAAATAAATAAATCAAGATATAAGCACGTAACAAAAGCAAAGAGACACAAAGACTTATCCCGTGGTGTCGATGACTTGCCGGTCACCCCTAATCCACGTTGAGATGGATTCAATGTTCAACCGCTCCTCTATCAAGTCTCAGCTTGATGTATGAGCCGGCTAGAACCAATGAACCGCTCCAAATCTCGACTCCACTAAAGTTGCTCTTCACCGCTCCGGCAAGGTGAGCACAAGAACCTCTCACAATCAATTTCCACGGCAACTTCACAATCTTCTTGAAGTGCTCGGTGGAATCACGAGCTCCGAGCCGGCTAGGAGGCGGCAACCTCCAAGAGTAACAAATCAACCACGAGCTCGATGCAATCCTAGTTCCACAATGATCAAATCCTTGATGCAATGCACTAGAGTTTCTCAATCTCACAAAGAAATGCAATCTCAAAGCAAGTGAGTGAGAGAGGAGAGAAACAAGGGCTCTAGAATGAGTGTTCAGCTTTTCAAAGTGCCAAGAGACCCCCCATGCCCATGAGGGGTGAGTATATATAGCCCTCTCCCCAAAACTAGCCGTTGGGGAAAAACCCGTTCTGGATCGTGCACGGCGGACCGTTCGCATGGTCCACGCGGACCGTCCGCGTTTGAATTACAACGACTATGAAGCGCTGTCAGAGTGTGTTAGAGTCGACCGTTGGGGCTTGTCGGACCGTCCGCCAAGCACCTGCAGACCGTCCGCCATCCCACGGACAGTCCGCCAGAGAAGGCCGGACCGTCTACTCGAAACAGCTCTAGCTCCTGGAGAATTTGAGCGAAATTACGGACCGTCCGTGACGCATCACGGACCGTCCGCGCGATCACACCAAGTCAACGCGCGTGGGCCCTGTTACAGCAAGCACAGTGGATAGTCCGCCAGGACCACGGACCGTCTGTAACCGCTCCGCGGACCGTCCGCCAGAACCAGGCGGACCGTCCGCCAGCCACGACAGGGCTGGATTTTCAACAGAATTTCAGAGTGCACCCTTCCAAGTTAGTCACCACAAATTCTAAATGCACTACATGCACATCAAAGACCATTGTGGCACTAATATTTCATCGAACCAACGACATTGATCCCTCTCGATAGAACGGCTATGTAACCTATCAATCCGGTCATTTTTCACCCACTAATCGCCTCATGACCGGTCAAGTTTAAAAGCCCTATCATATACCTTTGCCTTGAGCTTCCATAATCCCATAGCACACATGCTATCCACACATTGTCTTTTGAAGCTCATTCCAACTCTCGGGACTAACCTAATCTCATTATCTCAAATAAAATTGTTAGTCCATAAGGGTTGTCATTAATTACCAAAACACAATTAGGGCCTAGATGCTTTCAATCTCCCCCTTTTTGGTAATTGATGACAACCATAACAAAAGAGTGATAGAGTTGATTGTGAAACATGAAGTCACTTACTCATGCAAATAATACCATAATATAAGAATAGCTCCCCCTATGTGTGTGCATGGATTCCTTGTGACAATTCCCACACATGTTGAAATAATATAAATTTTGCGAAGCATCCCCTACAACATGGATATCAAGGCAACAACAAACACATATATAGATAAAATCGAGCCATTAAAATGAAACCACCGTGAGATAGAGATGTAATAAATAGGTTCATCGCACAAACAAATAAAAAGTAGCACGCAAGCAATTAAGATTTAGCTTATTACATCCACACACATAGTTCATCTCACAAATGCCATAAAAGTAAATATGCAATGCAAAGTCCATGCTCATGCAACAAGCTCCAAGCTCCCCCTGGAGATCACATCACTCCAAGTCCTCCAAATATCTCCCCCTTTGGCATCAAATACCAAGAAGGGACTAGTCATCCTGCGGTGGTGGAGGAGGTGGATGAGGATATGTGCTATAGAAGTGGTCACTGAAGTCGGTGAACGCCGTACTGAATGTAGCAAAAGACCCCTCAAGCTGAGTCTGGCGATCCACCATCTGCTGATACTGCTCTGAAGTAGACAATCCATTAAATCTAGCAGTCAAGTTCTCCATATCAGTGTGAAACCCCTGCTGCATACCATGAAGCTGAGTCATAATAGGCTGATAAAACTGAGTGTTCATCTGCTGCTCATAGGCATGAAACCTCTCATCAAATCGCTGCTGGAGGCCCTGCTGCATAGTATCAAACCCAGTAGCCATCTGTGCCCCAAAAGACTGAGCCATGCCATCAAAGTATGAAGTGAAGTATCCATCTGGAGGAACCCAAAAACCCTGTGGCTGCATAGGAGGAGGAGGAGTAGGAGGATGAGGCATCTCAGGCATACCCATATCAATATCCTCATGAGCTTCTGCCCCAACATTGGGCTCACCAGCATCATCATCAACATTGTCATAGGGGGTTAGTGCCCTTCTCAGAAAGTCCTTGGCATTAGCAAATGGCTGAAACCATTCGTGGCAAATCTCACAAGGACCATTGTACCCACACTTTTCCTTAATTAAGGACATGATATATGGTGCAAAATATATGTTGCCAGCTAGTGACATCCTCTTCTCATCCATTAGCTCAAAAATCATCTTGATAACATTAAATTTAGTCCCAGTCATAATGTAATGGATCACATTCCAATAATACTCTCAAATCTTATCTTTGTTCCCACTCTTAGGCATGAATGTGTATCGAATAATTCTATTAATAGCAGCGGGGTGATGCCTAAGCCCAGTGGGTGTGCCATGTTTAACTGGAATACCAATACGTGCAGGCTCATAGAATCTCTGGGATTCTTCAAAAAGATCTTGTTGATACACATCAAGACTGTCAGCACCATAGAAGTAGTCATAGTCTAATTTATTTGCTGCAGCAAACTCTCTAAAGGTAGCAGTGTATCTCGATTGGCCAGTCATCCACTCAACAGTTTGTGTCTCAAGATCTAGCTCAAAGGTGGCATAGAACTGTCGAATCAGTGTTTCATTCCAATTACAGTGATGCTCCATAAAATTTCTAAGCCTAAGTCTCTCAAGCAAGACAGCCACATGTTCTAGCACTGGTTTACTAGCAAGGTAATTAAAATCAATCCTCTTATGAGCCCATAGAGTGCAACCAAGCAAGTGACCAAAGAAAGCATCTTCTTGAACTAAAGTATGGAAGAATTGATTATTTGTGTCACGACGCTGAGAGTAGGCATTGATGTTTCTTACCCTTGCATATTCTCTTGACTGCCAGACTTTCCTAGGAGCTATGTGAGAGTGAATATCAATAATGTCCGGATGCAGACCAACTCCCCCTTGATGCAATCCTGCATCCTCCTCCACAATATATTCAGACTGCTGCCCCACAGAAGATTCTATCTCTGCATCACCTACATAGTCACTATCATCGGGGTCGTCACTGCTAAGATCAACATCATCATCATCAACCCGACGTCTCTTGGACGGCCCATCATCACCATTCTTCTTGGCCCCGCTCTTCTTGAAACGAGTAGCCAAAGTCTTGGCGAGCTTGCGAGCACTGTGGTAAGTCAATCATTTGAGTCAATATACAAACATAGTTGCATAATATTTGATGAATGAGAGAATCCCAAAATACACTGTCCAAGTGCATCGCTCACAGTGCCTGGCGGACTGTCCGGCCAGTCACCGCGGACAATCCGCCAAGTATGGGCGGACGGTCCGCGACGTCCTGGCGGACGGTCCGCTGGGCGCTGTTTCGCGAAGAACATGAACAGTGATCCACGATTTTCGATCCATAAATCTCAATATTTAACCATTGAAACTTGACCAAACTTTTGCCAAACCATCACTAGACCATATCCAACATATTCCCCAAGATAAATTTCCAAATCCATGGCCAAATTTCAGATCAGGAGCCCAAACCCTAGCCACATTCATCCTTAGATTCAAACCAAACGAGAGAGAAATCAATGAAAATACCCGGATGACATGATGAGGATCACTGTAGAGAGTCCGTGGATGTGCTCGGACCGTCCGGGAAGCACTCCAATCAAGAGATCGAGGGAGAGCACTTTTGCTAGGGTTGGAGCAAGAGAGAGAGGAGTTGTTGAGGGTGACTTGCGAATGAGGGAGAGGGAGACAGCCCAAACCTTTTAGATCCCGTCGGGGGTGGGTCCCACGCGCTCAGCGCCTCGCGGACGGTCCACCTGGTCACTACGGACCGTCCGACACCCGGGAACACGAACCCCCCAAACCTTCTCGTAAATTTTGGGGTAATTACGGACCGTCCGCGGACCACTGGCAGACCGTCCGAGCTGGTGCGGACAGTCCGCGGTCCGTTGGCGGACAATCCGTCCTGCTCATTCTTTACAGCCCGAGATCCAACCTTTTGAACACTTATTGTGATGGATCCTTGGGGTTCATTGCTTGACAAAATGATGCATAATTTTACAATCATAGCAATCATGACATGGTGAGCATTAGGGTTAAAAAATAAACATATGAATGCAAGATAAAAACAATATGCATAAGGGTGCTCATGCTAGGGATCAAGCCACATTTGAGATATCAATGACATTCAACTCATTTCTTAATTTGCAAAACCGAGATTCATCCAATGGTTTTGTGAATATATCAGCCAATTGATCATCAGTGCCCACACCTTCAATTTTGATATCACCTTTGCTGACATGATCTCTAAGAAAATGATGCCGGATATCAATATGCTTGGTTCTAGAATGTTGAACCGGATTATTTGCAATCTTGATAGCACTTTCATTGTCACATAAGAGAGGAATTCCATTGAATTTCACACCATAATCAAGAAGTGTTTGCTTCATCCACAATAATTGAGCACAACAACTTCCCGCCGAAATATATTCCGCTTCGGCGGTTGAGAGAGCAACCGAGTTTTGCTTCTTTGAACTCCATGACACAAGTGAACAACCAAGAAGTTGACAACCACCGGAAGTGCTCTTTCTATCAACTTTGCAACCGGCATAATCCGAATCCGAATAACCAACCAACTCAAATTGAGCACCTTTTGGATACCAAAGACCAATATTTGGAGTGAATTTCAAATATCTCATAATTCTTTTCACCGCGGTCAAATGACATTCTTTAGGTGCGGCTTGAAATCTAGCACACATGCATACACTAAACATGATATCGGGCCTAGATGCGGTAAGGTAAAGCAAGCTACCTATCATGGATCTATAAAGCTTAATATCAACCGCTTTACCTCCCTCATCAAGATCAAGATGTCCATTTGTAGCCATTGGAGTCTTGATTGGCTTTGAATCTTCCATGCCAAATTTCTTCAAAATATCCTTGATATATTTAGATTGGCAAACAAATGTGCCTTCCTTAATTTGCTTGATTTGAAGACCAAGAAAGAAGCTCAACTCTCCAATCATGGACATCTCGAATTCCCTAGACATCATTTCTCCAAATTCTTTACAAAAAGATTCGTTAGTACAACCAAAGATAATGTCATCAACATATATTTGACAAATAAAAATATCATTGCCAATTTTCTTAGTGAATAGTGTAGTGTCAACCTTTCCAATTTTGAAACCCTTTGATAAAAGAAAATTCCTAAGCCTCTCATACCAAGCACGGGGTGCTTGCTTCAATCCATAAAGAGCCTTAGAGAGCTTATAAACATGATTGGGCAATTTTGGATCTTCAAAACCGGGAGGTTGTTCAACATACACTAGTTCACTAAGATCACCATTTAAGAAGGCACTTTTAACATCCATTTGATAAAGTTTTATGTTATGAGAGCAAGCATAAGCAAGTAACATTCTAATAGCTTTGAGTCTAGCTACGGGAGCAAAAGTTTCATCGAAATCCAAACCTTCGACTTGAGTATATCCTTGTGCCACCAATCTTGCCTTGTTTCTCACCACAATACCATCTTCATTTTCCTTGTTGCGAAAGACCCATTTAGTACCAATAACATTGTAGTTCTTGGGCCTCTCAACCAAAACCGAAACTTTGTTCAGGGTGAAGTTATTTAATTCTTCTTGCATAGCCATCACCCAATCCGGATCAACAAGTGCCTCATCTACACGTTTAGGTTCAAGAGAAGATACAAAAGAATAATGTTGACAAAATGAAGCAACACGAGATCGAGTTTGGACACCCTTACTAATGTCACCCACAATTTGGTCAATGGGGTGATCTTTGGCGACTTGGCCATGAATTCTTGGTTGAGTAACTTGATCTTGAGAAGATGTGGACGATGATGTAGTAGAAATCACTTGCTCATCTTCTTGAGGAGAGTCATTTGCACTTGCATTATCAATCACTTGATTTTGAGAAGATGATGCCATTTCTTGATTACTAACAATATGTTCCTCATCATCATCATCATCATCTTCTTCTTCCCTTGGTCGAATATCACCAATATCCATGTTCTTCATGGCTTCTTTCAAACTATCCCCTCTCACATCATCCAAGTTATCTTTCTCATCTTGTGACCCATTTGTTTCATCAAATTGAAAATCATAAGCTTCTTCAACAAATCCCTTGGACTTGTTGTAGAGTCTATATGCCTTGCTACAAGATGAGTAACCAAGAAAGAATCCCTCATCACATTTGCTTTGAAATTTAGATAATCGAGATCCTTTCCTCAAGATATAGCATTTGCATCCAAATACTCTAAAATATGAAATATTCGGCTTTCTTCCAACAAGCAATTCATATGGAGTTTTGTTAAGAAAGCCATGACAATAAAGCCTATTTGATGAATGACAAGCGGTGTTAATAGCTTCGGCCCAAAATGAATCTGACACATTGTACTCGGCCAACATTGACCTTGCCATTTCAATCAAGGTCCTATTCTTTCTCTCAACCAATCCATTTTGCTCCGGAGTATATGTGGTTGAGAATTCATGTTTGATTCCCTTTTCATTGCAAAATTACTCTACACGAGTATTCTTGAATTCACTACCATTATCACTTCTAACTTTCTTCAACTTGAGCTCAAACTCATTTTCGGCCCTAGTGACAAAGTTCTTGAAATGATCAAACACATCCGCTTTGTCATGAAGGAAGAATACCCATGTGAATCTTGAGAAATCATCCACTATCACAAGACAATAGCTATTCCCACCAATGCTTCTATATGTCGTAGGCCCAAAAAGATCCATATGCAATAGCTCAAATATTCTTGTGGTAGACATGACACTCTTGGTTGGATGAGAATTTGCAACTTGCTTTCCGGCTTGACAAGAGCTACATAATTTGTCTTTTTCAAACTTTACATCTTTCAAGCCAAGGACTAGATCATGTTTGATTAGTTTATTAAGTTGCCTCATTCCAACATGACCTAGCCTTCTATGCCACAACCAACCCATGGAAGCTTTAGAAAATAAACAAGTTGAGAGATTTGCTTCTTTAGATGAGAAATCCACTAGATATAGACTTTCATGTCGAAACCCCTTAAAGATAGTTTCTTTTTCATCAAGAGAGGTTACTACGAAATCATTACTAGTGAAAGAACATCTATATCCATTATCACAAAGTTGAGCAATAGATAAAAGATTGAAATTCAAGGAATCAACTAGCAAGACATTGAAGAGTTTATAATCTTGAGAGATAGAAATGTCACCAATGCCTTGTACACCTCCCTTGCTATCATCACCAAAGATAATATTATCAAAGTCGGAGATATCTTCATCAAGACATGAGAATATTTTCTTTTCACCGGTCATGTGATTTGTGCAACCACTATCAATCACCCAATGCCTTCATCCGGCTTTATAATTTACCTACACAAAAGAATCACTTCCTCTTAGGTACCCAACTCTTGGGTCCTTCAATGTTAGTGATCATAGCTTTAGGCACCCAAATAGAATTTAACCTAGTGCTATCCATAGACCTACCAACAAACTTGGCACACACAACACCCTTTGAATCTTTCTTAAGAATGTAATATGGATCAAAGGATACGGTCTTCTTGCTCTTGCACTTGTGATTCACATCAACCTTTGTCTTGCAAATGTGACATTTCTTGAATTTAGCTTCTTCTTGCAATGTCACACTTGATGGCACATAAGTGGTCTTCTTTGGAATGAAGGCCGACTTCCCTTGCTTGGGCAAATAACCAATACCATTCTTGTTCAATGTGAATTTTTGACTTGTCCAACAATGATTAAACTTGACTTGACTTCCAAACCATTTGGAAAGATCCTTGGACAAGCACTCCACTTCCTTCTTCAAAGATTCATTTTCCGATAATAGAAAAGATGCATCATTTGAATCTTTCTCACTAGTGCAAGAGCTTATACTTGTGCTACAAGAAATGTTAGTAGAGCAAGACAAGCAAGTAGTGCATTTATCATTGTTAGCAACTATTTTCCCTTTGGCTTCTTGCGCAAGGAGTGAGTTGTGAGCTTCCTTAAGCTCCTCATGCTTTCCCTTTAGAATTCCCAATGAAGTGTTGAGAGTACCATGGGATTCCTTTAGGTTGGCATGAGAAATCTTTAGCTCCTCATAGGATTTTTGAATTGAAATGTTTTTCAATTCTAAATCCTTCAACTTTTCTTTTTCCTTGCGCAATTTTTCATCAAATTTTATAACCAAACTAGCAAGGTATTCATATGAAATAGCATTATCACCACTATCATCATCACTATCACTATCACTCTCTTCTTCATCCATTGTTACCTTTGAAGTACTTTTTGCCATGAGGCAATGAGGCTTGGAGAAGAGAGATGGAGCTTCCTTGATGGCACTCCCGGCAAGACCTTTTGTTGGCTTGTCATCATCATCATCATCATCATCATCATCACTTGCATCGGAATCCCATTCAACAAAGTAGGCTTGCCCATTTTTCTCCTTCTTGTAATACTTCTTCTTCTTGTGGTCATTCTTCTTGTTCTTGTTCTTGCCAAACTTGTCTTCTTTCTTGTTTGGACAATTCATTGATATATGTCCCTTTTCACCACAAGAGAAGCAATCTTTGTCTTCAAATGGATTTTTCCTTGAGAATTGGTTTTTCTTCCCAAACTTCTTCTTCTCAAGAATTTTCTTAAGCCCTCTAACAATAAGAGCCATCTCCTCATCCGAGTCTTCTTCTTTTTCTTCAAGATGAGTATCTTCTTGAGTAGCTTGAGCCTTGAGAGCAATGTTCTTCTTCTCTTCATTTGTTGCTTGACCATGAGCTTCTTTTTGAGATTGCTTGAAGATATCATGTGTCAGTACTTCACCAAGCACTTCCGTAGGAGTGTATTTCTTCAAATCTTCTCTCACTAGCATTGTGACAATTGTCTCATATTTTTCCGGGAGACTCCTAAGAAATTTCATAGAGAAATCTCGATCCGGCACATCATAATCAAGACACTTTAGCTCATTCACAATCTCATTCAACCGATTGAACATGGTTGAAACGTCTTCATCCTTCTTCATAGTAAACTCATTCAATTTTCCTTGGAGTACATAGAGTTTGGCTTCTTTGACCGAGGATGTTCCCTCATAAATTTCCGCTAGCTTGTTCCAAACATCTTTTGCAACTCTAATACCCTTGACACGGTTGAATTGATCATGAGATAGAGCCTCATACAAAATGCACAAAGCTTCCTCATTAAGGTCCTCATTCTGAAGGTCTTTTTCGGTCATGTTGTCTTTGTCTAGGATGACAAACCCGTCCTCAACAATTTCCCAAATTTTTCTTCCGGCCGTCCTTAGATAGGTAGTCATCCTAGTCTTCCAATAATCATAATCTTCCCCATCAAAGAAAGGAACCTTCCTTTGCTTCATTTTGTCTTCTCTAGCCATTTTAATCCTACTCCGGGATAATTAAATCCTTGATTAGGGAGTACTTAGCTCTGGTACCACTTGTAGGATCTAGGATTACCGACTAGAGGGGGGGTGAATAGGCGGTTTTAAAAACTTCAACCACAACACTAGAGAAATTTAATTAGAACCACAAGGTGAATAAATTCTCTAGCTAAACTACGCCTATGTTGATGGTTTTGCAACCTAGGGTGACAAGATAAAGATCAATCTCTATGAATTTTAACTTGCTTCAAATAAATAAATCAAGATATAAGCACGTAACAAAAGCAAAGAGACACAAAGACTTATCCCGTGGTGTCGATGACTTGCCGGTCACCCCTAATCCACGTTGAGATGGATTCAATGTTCAACCGCTCCTCTATCAAGTCTCCACTTGATGTATGAGCCGGCTAGAACCAATGAACCGCTCCAAATCTCGATTCCACTAAAGTTGATCTTCACCGCTCCGGCAAGGTGAGCACAAGAACCTCTCACAATCAATTTCCACGGCAACTTCACAATCTTCTTGAAGTGCTCGGTGGAATCACGAGCTCCGAGCCGGCTAGGAGGTGGCAACCTCCAAGAGTAACAAATCAACCACGAGCTCGATGCAATCCTAGTGCCACAATGATCAAATCCTTGATGCAATGCACTAGAGTTTCTCAATCTCACAAAGAAATGCAATCTCAAAGCAAGTGAGTGAGAGAGGGGAGAAACAAGGGCTCTAGAATGAGTGTTCAGCTTTTCAAAGTGCCAAGAGACCCCCATGCCCGTGAGGGGTGAGTATATATAGCCCTCTCCCCAAAACTAGCCGTTGGGGAAAAACCCGTTCTGGATCGTGCACGGCGGACCGTCGGCATGGTCCACGCGGACCGTCCGCGTTTGAATTACAACGGCTATGAAGCGCTGTCAGAGTGTGTCAGAGTCGACCGTTGGGGCTTGGCGGACCGTCCGCCAAGCACCTGTGGACCGTCCGCCATCCCACGGACAGTCCGCCAGAGAAGGCCGGACCGTCTACTCGAAACAGCTCTAGCTCCTGGAGAATTTGAGCGAAATTACGGATCGTCCGTGACGCATCACGGACCGTCCGCGCGATCACACCAAGTCAATGCGCGTGGGCCCTGGTACAGCAAGCACAGTGGACAGTCCGCCAGGACCACGGACCGTCCGTAACCGCTCCGTGGACCGTCCGCCAGAACCAGGCGGACCGTCCGCCAGCCATGATAGGGCTGGATTTTCAACAGAATTTCAGAGTGCACCCTTCCAAGTTAGTCACCACAAATTCTAAATGCACTACATGCACATCAAAGACCATTGTGGCACTAATATTTCATCGAACCAACGACGTTGATCCCTCTTGATAGAACGGCTATGTAACCTATCAATCCGGTCATTTTTCACCCACTAATCGCCTCATGACCGGTCAAGTTTAAAAGCCCTATCATATACCTTTGCCTTGAGCTTCCATAATCCCATAGCACACATGCTATCCACACATTGTCTTTTGAAGCTCATTCCAACTCTTGGGACTAACCTAATCTCATTATCTCAAATAAAATTGTTAGTCCACAAGGGTTGTCATTAATTACCAAAACACAATTAGGGGCCTAGATGCTTTCAACGTTGCGGCTCTACTCCTTAGTCCTCCCTCCCTCATCTGCTACCCGCCTCATCCCCGCCTCGATTGCAAGGAACAATGGCTTTGTAATGCAAGTGGACTAATGAAGTATATCCTAAAATATCTACTATGATTTTTTTATTACATCTAATTTATCCATGTCTTAGAGGTAGATGCTGACTCAATGTATCATCTGCCTTCTATTAATCATATCCTGTCCAGCAGTATGATTGCCCATGTTTGATGGTTGTGTTTTTCACCCATTGGACAGAGCCTACTAAATGCCATGGTTAGCAGTCTGCAGTTTTATATGTGTTTTAAGCAAACTGAGCATTCTTATATTTGATGGTAAGTTCTCCAATGCTGCAATGGACAGAATTCTTTGCCATTTATGAAAAATGTATTTCCATATTTTTTGTCATTTCACACTAATTTAGAATAACACCATTTGTCATATGTGTTCTAAGCAAACCGAGCATTCTTATATTTGATGGTAAGTTCTCCAATGCTGCAATGGAATAAATCTTTGCTATTTATGAAAAATGTATTTCCATGTTTTTCATTTCACACTAATTTAGAATAACACCATTTGTCGTGTACTAGATCTTTTACAGTGATCTTTTCCCCTCTATTTACTATCAATTGCTAGCAAATATGAATCGGTTAAAAAGGCTTACATAGTTACACAACTGCAATTAGCTAGCGATTATAGAATTACGGTGGACATACAAGTGTTAGATCCAGTACTACATTCTTAGACGGATCATTTTCTCCGCAATTACAATGCTCTATGTTTAGTTATCGAATAGTTTGATCCCACTGATGCACAAATTATCTAAGTATTGTCCACATATGATGCGAACCCGCTAGGGTTTGTGCCCGATCTTTTGATGTGAGGGGGATAACTTTGATTTAGACTGGAGAGACGTTCACGGCCTGACTACAACTGTCCAAGGATGCTGTGCCTTAGCAACCGATACACCAACTCCAGCGGCCGCTGCGATCTCGTGGAGCACGATGAACCAAACCACTAGGGTAATTCCTACAAGCAATCGAAGAACAAGGAAGAACAAGTAGAACAAGCAACTCAATTTCTAATATGGAGTTAATAACCAATCTGAAAACATAGAGGTGGGGTTCTGAATCAAGTAGAATGGATGGTCTAACCGACACACGCGTCTACAAGTAGCAATGGCTAAACTTTCATCTAAACAAAACCCAATCTGTTTGTGGCGGCTATGGGGGCATATGAGGGGGGACGTGATGTGAACTAGGGTTCCCAATCTTCCAAAAGGTTCTAATAACTAACGATTTGGTCGAGTCGTGACACAACTCGATCCGGCTTCCAAACAACACATTCCAAACCCCGCAATCACGGCACCACGTCTCCTCAGGTAATCAACCGACGTTGCACGGTTGACCTCACCAAGAAGGCTAATCCTTGCATGCGAATCGAAGAACACAAGCAAGAACAAGAAACAATGCAACACAATTGCAGATGGGTATGATTAAACTCACGAAGTTGGAGTCTCACAAACCGATGAACGACGACACTGTTCTTGACAGAATTTATCTAAGCAAAACCCAAACCCTAATGGTTGGTGGTGGCTAGCTAATAAAGATTCAATGGCTGTGGGAAGACCTCTGGTCGCACCCCTAATGGGCTTACACACGATACATGGCCCAAAGGCCAAAATACGGTGACGCAGCACCGAGATAGATTCTGAATGTCAACTTGTTTTGTAGATTCCCGATGACTCCGGATGAAGTTTGACATGAGACTGGTGCCATTGAAAGGTTATCTTCTTAGCTTTCCAAGCATATAAAGAACATCCAAATATGAGCCCGTATGCAACCTGGGCGTCCGATTTAGCTCTGACTACTCCTGAATTCCGAGGTGGGCTGGAAGTCGACTTGATTTGGACCTCCATCTTGACTTACACGCCCTTGTTTATCCTCTCCACCTTGATGCTCTTCTCTAACTATCTTCTGGTCTTCTTCATGGTTCCTAATTACAGTATAATTATTATGTAGTAATTTATTCTCAAAGGCATATAAATAAGTACTTAGGAACGAGCTCACCTCTAAATTCAATTGTCGCACGCAAGCTCTAGTGATTGGACCTTGAATGATCACTGGAGGATTGTTGTGTGTAACCATAGGAGTGATGTCCTCATCATCCTACCCCTGTTGAATTGGAGTCGTCCTCGACTCAATCTCATCCTCTGCTCCCAAGTATGGCCTCAAATCTGAAATGTTAAAGGTGGGAATAACCCCAAACTCGGGAGGCAACTCAAGTTTATATGCATTATCATTAATCTTTTCAAGTATTTTGAATGGACCATCAGCTCTTGGCATCAACTTAGACTTTCTTAAATCTAGAAACCTATCTTTTCTCAAGTGCAACCACACTAAATCACCCGGTTCAAGCTTAACTTCTTTTCTACCTTTACTATCAGCAATTCTATACTTTTCATTCATCTTTTCAATGTTGTGCTTAGTTGTTTCATGCATTTGCAAAATAAATTCAACACATTCCTTGGCATCATTATGAATCCTTTCACTAGTAGGCAAAGACAAAATATCAATAGGAGCACGGGGGTTGAAACCATACACTACCTGAAAGGGACTTACCTTGGTGGTAGAATGAAATGAGGCAAACATTCTTCCCACATCCTCAAATTCTTTTTCAAACTAGCTCTTATCATAGTACCCAAAGTATGGTTTACTACCTCCGTTTGTCCATCAGTTTGTGGATGACAAGTAGTAAAAAACAACAATTTTGTACCCAACTTGTTCCATAGAGTCCGCCAAAAATGACTCAAGATTTAGCATCACGATCTGAAACAATAGTAGACGGCATACCATGCAAACGAACAATCTCTTGAAAAAAGAGGTCAGCAATATGAATAGCATCATCACTCTTATGACATGGTATAAAATGTGCCATCCTAGAAAAATGATCCACCACAACAAATATGATATCCCTCCCCCTCTTAGTCCTAGGCAATCCCAAAACAAAGTCCACAGAAATATCTGTCCAAGGAATAGAAGGAACTGGAAGAGGCATGTATAAACCATGTGGATTCAAGCGAGACTTAGCTTTGTGACATGTGAAGTAGCGAGCAACAAACCTCTCAACATCTCTCCTCAACTTAGGCCAAAAGAAATGCATGGCCAAAACATCCGCGGTCTTCTTAGCACCAAAATGTCCCATCAACCCCCCTCCATGCGCTTCCTGTAACAACAAAAAACGAACGGAACCAACTGGAATGCATAGGCGGTTAGCTCTAAACAAGAACCCATCATTAACCACAAATTTGTTCCATTCACATCCCTCTCTACAATTTAGCAACACATCTTTAAAACCAGGATCAAGCGCATATTGTTTTTTTATTGATTCAAGTCCAAAAATCCGACAATCAAGTTGGGACAGCAAAGTATATCATCTAGACAAAGCATCAGCAATCACATTATCCTTCCCCTTATTGTATTTGACAACATAAGGAAAAGTTTCAATAAATTCAACCCACTTAGCATGTGTATGATTCAGATTATTTTGAGAGCGAAGATACTTCAGTGATTCATGATCAGAATGAACAACAAATTCTCTAGGCCACAAATAATGATGCTGCGTTTCTAAAGAACGTACAAGTGCATACAATTCCTTGTTATATGTAGAATAATTCAGAACAAGACCATGCAACTTTTCGCTAAAATATGCAACGGGTTTCTCATCTTGCATCAAAACATCTCCAATGCCAACTCCACTAGCATCACATTCGAGCTCAAAAGTCTTACCAAAGTTTGGAAGTTGCAGCAATGACGCATGTGTAAGTTTGTCCTTCAATGTGACAAAGGACTCCTCATGTGACTTCCCCCAATGGAACACCACACCTTTCTTCATCAACTCATGCAATGGGGCAGCAATGGTGCTGAAATTTGTGACGAAGCGGCGGTAGAAACCTGCAAGACTGTGAGACCAGGATCCCTAGGGTCACTCATCCACGAGATTAAACTACTCGATAGGGAAGGTTTAACCCGACTACTTTAAACCAGTCGGCTATGGTGCAAGACGGCGTAGTTGATTGGAAAGACTAGTCGTGTACTGTTAGGAGACTCCCCAAAGTACCATGTTGTAGTACTCCCTCTTCTATACGACTAGGATCATGTAACTGACTTGTAACTCTGTTCCTCGGGTATATAAGGCGGAGCAGGGACCCCCTCAAGACAACTCAAACCACATGCAATACAATCAAGCACACAGGGCGTAGGGTATTACGCTACTCACGGCCCAAACCTGTCTAAATCTTTGTGTTGTTCATGCACTATCGTTCCTAGAACTTGGCGAGACCCACGAGTCTACTCTCTGGGGTACCCCCAGGCAGACGTGCTCGACATAAATAGTCGACACTTGGCACCCACCGTGGTGCTGCTTGTAGAAGCTCACCATTAGACGCGATGGGATCAACCTTCAAAGCCCGCGGCATCGAGGAGGGTGCAACTTTCGTCATCGGCGCATGGACCTTCATCGCTGATGGAAAGGGTGGTTTCACAAGTCTCCTTGTGGATCGTCCAGGCTCGTAACCGATGATGGTGTCTCCACTGGAGCCGCTCCGCGATCTCGTCGAGACGCAAGTTTCGACGACTACTTCGGCAACGACTTCAACCTCGACTCCGACACGTCGCACGACTTTGAGCTCAACTTCGACCTCGACTCCGACTCCGATCGGGACTCCTCAAGACGAGATCAGGTACAACTCGCTTCCAATTATGGAAGGAGCCGGGAACTCTGAGCTGGCTACGCCATCGGACAACCCCCTGAATCAATTCCCGCTCGGATTCACCAAAGCCGTGGCTACATATCAACAGATCTACACCGCGGAGGACAATAAGCCCACACCTAAAGTCGACAGTCTAACTGTGGAATGCTGCAAACACTCTTAGCCGACCTCTAAGCCATCAGAGGACAATGAGGACAAAAATTTCACGGTTCTACTGAGTGACAGCCCTGACAACGTCACATGCTTAACCTATTGTACCCACTTCAAAGCTTGAAGAACCACTCGTCTATTTCCCGTCAGGACTAGTCGTGACCAGCACACCAGGAGGACTTGTTGTTCACTGGCCTAGCGCGATACCTACTGACACTTGTTGGGACAATGAGTCAAGATTAGCCGCAACTATCCTGGAAGAACTACCCTACCAGGATGGCAAGACGGCTTCCATCACCACCTCCTCTGACAGCACAGGAGACAACTTCTCCAACACTTCGACCTTACTACTACCGACCTGTTCCGACCCCGTCAGACAAGTCTTCAATGGCCGGCTCTGGCGACCAAGGCACCTAGTACGATTGCAAGCTGGTTGGCGACATCTCTGAGGAGGAATGCACACTAATGGAGAAACTGAGGAACAGAGAACATCAAGACAAGCAAGGAACGCCAAGCGCAAGCAAAGGCGTATCAACGCAACCATACGTGCAAATGCAACCCGAAACCTTACACGGGACTTCATGATGGTTGGTGACCGTCGAAGATTTATCGCGACTGGCTCCATCTAGGGGTATCCCAGGGAGTAGATTTGTGGGGATCGCCGGACCTAGAACTTCATGGTTAACGCAAAGACACAACACACAAGGATTTAGACAGGTTTGGGCTACCAGAGTAGCATAATACCCTACATCCTGTATGGGGGTATTGTATATTGTGTCTTCTAGACGTTGGTTGGTTATGATCTACCAAACTAGGGACCATTGCCCTCCTTTATTTATCCCAGGGGGCAAGGTTACATGGATAGTCTCCTAGTCGGTTACAGTATAGGAGTCCTAGTAGGAGTACATGAGTAATACTTGGAGTAGGAGTTCTCCGAGTAGTTCTACTAGGACTCGGTCTTCTATCTTGAGGGTACCCGAGGATGCATATCCCACAAGCCCCTGAGCGCTTCATAGCCAAGTAGCAACCATCCTTCAAAGTCTTCTAGTCTTTCGCCGAGTGGTTGTGGTTACTGAGCGGCTGTGGAGAGCTTCATTAATGTCTTCAATAAATATGCTCACTGAAGGTGAAGCATATAAGCTTAGCCCCCGAGCCTCAAGTTGATTAGGATAATCAGGTCGAGGGTCTTGAAAAAATCTTCAAGTCTTTATCTTGAATTAATCAACAATAGGCACAAAAAATGGGTACCCCTTGAGTGTATCCCCCGAGCCTCGAAGCGAGTGGTTGTTCATTCGGTTCGAGGGTTAAGAACATAATCTTCAAAGTAGCTTCTGTGTTTATATCCAAGTACCGACTGGTGCCAGTACTCGGTTGGTCGTTGAGTCGCCGAAAAATGCAAGCATCAACTGGTTTAAAGTACTCGATTGGCATTGTAGGGCCACGCCATTTGAGTACCGACTGGTTCGAGTACTCGGCTTCATGTCTCGGCTTGCACTATGTAGCCCCCGACCTTCAAGCGACTAGTTGAAGTACACGCCGAGTGCTCCTGCAAGGTAGACATAAAAATATGCTATAACTGATACATATACTGGTTAGGTAAAATTGCTACTACTAAGTAGTCGTTTGAATTTGCTATTGGTTTAAGTAGTCTTTTTCCATTGCAACTTGTTAAGTGGCCATTTAGTTCATTATTCAACTCTTAATCACTCGAGTAACCGCCTGTTACGTTTAAACACTTAGTCCCGCTTAACCAGTCCAATAGGTACGTAGGTGTTGCGAAGGAGCCGAAGTTTCACGAATTAAGGTACATGCTACCGAGCGGTGTTGGTCGTTAAAATTTTCTCCTGTAGGAGAGGTCACATGAGGGATTGTAACCCGTCGGCAAAAAATCTTAAATCCATAGATATAGCTTCCGAGAGCCCTACAAAATTTGATGTACCAAGTTCGCGAGCTAGTGCCCTGCGTAACTCGATTTACCAAATACGTGGGCTAACGTGGCATGCTTCTATGGTCAGCGATAGTGTAACCCTCGAGAACTTTTGTTGTTGAGTGAAGAACTCTTTTAGAGTAGTCGGCTCATGGGCAAGCATGTTTTTAAACAAGCTGATACAATTATTACAAAGAAAATAATTATTAAATAAGACTTTTCTTTATTCTTGGACACTTGTCGGCGAAGCCGCGGCGGTCGATGATGGAGCCGCGACGGTCGTTGTTGAAGTCAAGTAGTCGGAGTCGGATCCGACTAGTTGTTGATGACGTGGTAGCCGATCTCGACTAGTTTCAAAACTAGTCGAGACGAGTAGTCGAAGTAGTTGTACGGTGAGTTGACGCAATCCATCTCGACTAGTTTTAATTAGTCGAGACGAGTAGTCGAAGTAGTCGTAAGGCGAGTCAATGCAGCCGGACATCGATGTAGTCATACTCGCGTACATGTTCCGTGTGTGATTAACAAGGAGCTTGTAGCCTTCTTGGTAGGTTTGTGTTGTGCACAAAGCAAAACTCCAAAAAAGCATTGCTTCCCGGACATGACAGATACAAACTGTGATGGTGACAACTTTAACTTCCAAAAAATTCATGTGGAGAACTCGGAACTGGATAAATCTCTGATAAGCCTGCCATAGGTGGAGCAGTTCATGCTTTGGATTCCGATTCGCCATCATGCAGGACAACACAGCAACACAGCATCCAAATTAAATCTGTCTTGAACTTAATCATGCAGTAGATTGGTCAGAACCATTGTCTTGCCATACTCCAAGCGATAGCTGCTCAAGTCGGTGTTCCTTGATCGTGACGTTGAAGTCGCGGTATTGCCTTTCTCGAACATGACAATGTTGTAGCAGATAATTCGGTCCATCAAGCTTTACCATTGATCGTTGTGATCTACCCCACGGTGGAATATTTATCGCGACTACCTCCATCTAGGGGTATCCTAGGGAGTAGACTTGTGGGGATCGCCGGACCTAGAACTTGATGGTTAACGCGAAGACACAACACACAAGGATTTAGACAGGTTCGGGCTGCCAGAGTAGCGTAATACCCTACGTCCTATATGTGGGTTTTGTATATTGCGTCTTCTAGACGTTGGTTGGTTATGATCTGTCGAACTAGGGACCCTGCCCTCCTTTATATATCCCAGGGGGGCAAGGTTACATGGATAGTCTCCTAGTCGGTTACAATATAGGAGTCCTAGTAGGAGTACACGAGTACTTCTACTTGGAGTAGGAGTTCTCCGAGTAGTTCTACTAGGACTCGGTCTTCTATCTTGAGGGTACCCGGGGATGCATATCCCACAGTGACCAGCCCGTACTCCAGGATGCTCCAATGAACATCTCAGTTGCAGCGGAGATAGTCAGATCTATGCCTGAAACACCACAAATCAGGCAGGTCCTGACTCTCCTAGAGTCAGCTCGCGAGAACATCAACACCGGTCCTGCATCAAGCCACCACGTTTTGAGCGCCAGATGCCCTGGAGGCAGGCGCTCGCACGTCGAACTAGCAGCATCCGCTCACCTGAGTCATGCTCCTCGAGAGCCATCGGGCGGAGGAGCTGGAAGACAAGCTAACGAGCAAGTCCCCAATGCCAGACAACAAGATGGCCACAGGCCACGCGATGGGGTGTCACACCCCAAAATTTTTGGATTTTGGGATGTGAATTGATAGCATAATTAATACAATGATTTTTTTAATTTTCTAAAATTTTCCAACCTTTAAATAATTAATAGGGAATTTAGTATAGGAAAATTTTGTTTTCTGAGTTAAATTAAAACAACATAGGTTTAATATTGAGTGCTTTGCATTCATGCCGGTTGCATTTAGTGGTTTTATGTGTGTAAAGTTTTCAAAACGCGTTTAGAAGCCTAATGTGAATTTTCCAGAGTTTTCTCGCATTTATTCCTATTTTCCTTAGAGCAAATTCCAATTTTTGGAGTAGGCTAAAATCCATTTTGTGAGGTTCAAATATATTATTTGGGTTCCTCATGTCCAACTCTATCTCTGTAATTTTTTCTAGGATTTTTAGAATTTTTAGAATATTTTTCATGGTTTTAATATCAATTCTGGACTTATCTGGAATTATTTTATAACCAGAAAAATAATTATTCCGAAAATTAAAATCACCCTAAATCTTATTAGACCAGCCTTGGCCCAAATTTGACCCTCTTTTAGGCCAAATCCATCCCACCACTTTATTGGGCCAAATTTCAAAGCCCATTCGCATTGGAGTGGGACAACCCACATTTAGTCCCATATTGCTAATGAACCTAAAAGTGAGAGGTTTTCTCCCTATATATACGAACCACCTCTCCTCTGGAAAAGGCACACCATCGACTCCTTTACAGGGAAGCCCCTTTGTTTGGGATTCCCTAAGGTAGTCTTCTTCCACCATATCTTCCACTACTGCTCATTCTTCGTCTCGTCGTCGCACCGAGCCTTCCGTCGTTTTTGGCCTCAAGATTTTCAGTAAGTCTCTCAGCGAATCTTGTAATTTTCTACCATATTCATTTAGTCTATACTCTTTCGTAGAAAAGCCCCTGCTAGTTTTAAGCACTAAAAATCTTGTTTAGTCCATAGTTTCCACGTTTTAGATTTGTTTTAATCCTTTTTCGTTGTGTTAGATTCATGTCAACTTAAACTACACTTAGCAACTTGTTCATGTTGGTCACAAGGGTACAGATTAAAAGAAATCTAACGCCTAAATCCTGAATAGCAGATTCCAACGTTTTCTGAAAATTCGACCAGATTCCGTAGCTGCTCACTGTTTTGACCATAACTTTTGATCCGCTTAACCAAATCTAGCAAATAAATACATTTTGGATATCTACAGAAACTTTCCTACAACTTTAATTGAAGAAGTCAGGTCAAAATATTCCTATAACTAAGTAGAAAATATTTAAACATATTCCTGCACACTTTGACTGAAGTGCTTCAAAAATTTTCTTATTTGTTTGAACTCAAGTTTTACCTCGGTTTTACAAATTCAAATATAATTATTTGAAATAACCATTACATATGATTTTGTTTAACTAAAATCAATCAAGCATATATTCGTATTGTTTTATAACCAAAATCCTTCGAATAGCAATAAGTCGCAACGGAGATTTTCACCCTCAAAAACAGTTTCTGAATGGTGCACTAAATCATGTGTAGTTTCTACACAGTAGCTCCTAAAATCGTGATCTTTTTCCAAAAGGTATATTATCAAATTATGAAGCTAACCCAATTGGAATCACATTAATCGGATGTCTAGAACTAGAGATATAGAATAAACAAGCAGACTATGTCAGATGGTGACGAGAATTGATCAAGCCATAACTTTCTCGTTCTAGCTCCGATTAGAGTGATTCTTGCGCTCACGTGACCATAGAATTGAGCCCTTCCATTTAGCACGCTCTTTTAAAGCTTTTATTTTTTATTGGTGTGCTGTTCTTAGTTGTATATTGTTTGTTCGCTTGTTTAGCTACATGTTGTGCTCGTGTCGTTGATTGCTGCGAGTAGAGGAGTGCCATGAAGAGATTTCAAGGAGAAGAGTTTGAAGATTACTATGAGTAATTATAATGGATTAAAGGCAAGTTATAGCACGGACAATCCTTGCTACCTACCCACTTGTAATAAATTATTTCATACATTCATGTGTCTAAATTGATGTACCTTTAAGGTTGTACCTAGTTTGATTATCCCGTCCTTGTTTACCTTGGGATTATTGCATATGGGTAGATTTTGCTATGCGCAGCTACTATCACCATTATTCAACTATTAATTTTGACTTAATGGTTCACTTCAACATTAATGATAAAACTTGCTTTTTAGCAACATGGTTTAGGGAACTGGGGCATGTGCTGTGTGCTTTGCTCCAGTGTCTCTCCCTAAGGTCCGGTTCTTAAAGCGGCAACCCAGGAGCCTGTCGCCACCGCTAGAACTATTATGGCTCTGGTCTTGGTCAAGTAGCTTGTACGTCTCTAGCTTGTCATTGGTTACAGGAGTGGCCGACGGCGCTATGAGAACCACTCGTGAGTGTATCGTTTGATCCACCGAGGACGGGTGGTCCGTCGGCTATGCCCCCGTGAGGCACAGTCCCGTGTTGGGAGTCCCTGCGATGGGGAACTCCACACGTTGCACATTGTTGGGTGTGATGCCCGCGCTCTGGACGCCATCGACCCCCTTATGGTGTGACTCCGTAGGCGTACGTCAATCTCGGTGCCTAGGGCCATACTACCTGTGTTATACCATAGCGGCCATTGTCTTGTTAGGGTGTCTTGTGAAAAACCTTGTAGCGTCCCTATGCGGTCACACCTCGAAAGTGTGATTTGTGAGGTCTGATCCACCTCCGCGTGGTTGGGTTTAAAGTTTGTTTGAGCTTTTGCGCGACTGGTGGGTAAAGGGTGAAACCTCTGCAGAGTGTATAATCTATCATCATAGCCTTGCTCAGGGTCACGAGCGGCCTGGATCCTTTTTTATTAGAAGATGATGTTTATTTATGCTTAATTACACTTATACTTTATTAATTGGGTTGCAACTGGGTTCCTTTCACTTGTAGTAACTTGGACAATGTTAAAACGAATCAACTAAAAATGCTAACGCAGTTCAGCCATGTCTAGCCTTACTTTGAGCCTTCATACACCCGTGCTATACTTGCTAAGTAAATGTTTTACTTACACTTGTCATTATTCAACAAAATCCTGGATGGGTAACAGATGGAGTAAATGAGTCTGCTGCTACTGAGTTTCTTGAGGATTTTCTATACTTTTGAACTGTGGTCAACCAGTCGGTGTCCCTGTGGACTTGTGGCTCTACCCGTCGAGAGAGTTAGACTTCCGCTGTGTTTTATTTAGGTAAACTCTGATGTAAAATATTTTATTCGAGCATATGTACTCTGATTTCCATATTTGTAAGTTGTATGTGTTCTGTGGACATCCTGGGCAGACATATGGCAACATTCGGGTTTCTGTGTAAATCCGGGTGTGACACGGGGCTAACCGCGATGGCGATCTTTGCGCCCACATAAACGCCAATCGAGACGCTCGTTCTGTAATCCAGTCGAGTAGAGCGAACCACATCAACTCGGAGCTTCGCCGGCGTGAAGAATTCAACCGTCTCTACGGACCACTACCTCGTGACCAAAATCACCCACCATGGGACAATGGCCCTCCCCGCGACAACAACCACGACCGTGACCTCCCTCCACACGGGCGCGACCGCGACCACCTACGCGATGAAGATCGTCAACCACGCAACAACGACCCCCCTCGCGACGACAACCATGATGGTGATCGTCCTCCACGCGAACGCGACCGCGACCACAACCATGGACGGCCAGGACCTGACAACTCACCAAGCCACAACTCAGGCAATCGTGGCCACCACTACGACTCCGACCGCAGTGATGGCCGCCGCGGACGTAACCGTTCGCTAGCAGACAAGTATGACGACTTTCCAGCTTTCTCTTGCCGCATCAAGAAGATCAAGCTGCCAAGCAAGTTCAAGACAACTGGCATCGAGAAGTTCACGGGCAAACAAGACCCTGAACAGTGGCTGAGAGTCTACTCGACTGCAATCCAGATGGCGGGAGGAACCAATGATGTAAAAGTCACCTACTTCCCCATCATGATGGATACTACCCCGCTTACATGGCTCGAGGGCCTCCACCCTGGGTCCATCAATTCCTGGGAAGATCTCACCAAGAAGTTCACCACCAACTTCCAGGGAACCTAGGCTCGGCCCGAAACCCGGTTTGAATTGGCAGCCTATAAATAGGATAAAAGTAAAACCCTACGCAAGTTCATCAAGAGGTTCTTTGAAAAAAGAGCCACAATTGTCGATATATCTGACCGCGAGGTCATTGATTGCTTCCACGACGGACTCTACGCCAGAGAGCTACATCACGAGTTCAGCAGAAGATGCCCAACAACCATCCCCAAGCTAAGGCGTATGGCAGCCGAGTGGGCCGATCAAGACGACCGCGAGCGCGAGCGCTTTGACAGGTGCCGTGAAAACAGCAACAACGACAATAACTACAACAAAGACGGTAAAGATCACCACAGCAACAACAACCGTGACTTCAACCGCGACAATAAAAAGCGCAAGCCAGACAACACTGTCGCGGCAGTCGAGCGCCCTGTGTGGAAGAAGAATGCGGTCTCCATCGACAAAGTAATGAACAGACCCTACCCATATCATCCAAACGGCCGACACAAGATGGCTAACTGCTTTCACCTTAAACGAGAATTTGACAAGCAAGGACCAGCAAAGGCAGGCAAAGAGGATGAAAAGAAGGACGACAAGGACAATAAAGACTATGGAAACGGCTATCCCCAAGTCGAGAATGTCAAAGCAATCCTGTTCAGTGGTGAGTCCTTAAACCAGTCGAAGCGGGCAAAGAAACTATCGCTCCGTGAAATCATGGCAATACAACCAGCCACCCCGACGTACCTCAAGTGGTCTGAGGTCCCCATCACCTTCACTAGGACAGATCAGTGGACCAACTTCGCCAACCCAGGCAGATATCCGCTAGTCTTGGATCCAGTCGTGGCACAAGCCAGACTGACCAAACTACTCATCGACGGAGGCAGTGGGTTCAATGTCATCTTCGCGAAGACCTTCACTAAAATGGGACTTGATATCACCAAGTATCTAAGGCCCACGGAATCCCCGTTCTATGGCATCGTACCTGGCAATGCGGCAATCCCCTTGGGACAAGTCATGCTCCCAGTAACCTTTGGGACATAAGCCAACTTCAGGACAGAGTACATCAAGTTCGAAGTGGCAGATTTTGAGACCTCGTATCATATGATCCTTGGGCGTCCAGCCCTCGCCAAATTCATGGTGATCCCGCACTACGTGTACCTTGTTCTTAAGATGTCCGCTCCTAAATGAGTCCTTTCCCTAAAAGGTGACCTAAAAATTGCTTACGACTGCGATGTAGAAGCAGTGGAGTTTGTCGTCACCTCGCAAGTCCGCATCCAGATGCTGGAAGTACTCGCCTTGGCTAAGAAGTCGAAGGAAGAAGACCTGGAGGTCCCTAGCAAGAAGCCCACAAGCACAAGCTTCAAGTCCTCGAAAGAAGTACAGCTTAAAACTATAGACCTTGAGATGGGTGACCCGTCGAAAACCGCCCTTATAGGGGCTGATTTAGATTGTAAATAGGAAGATGCACTCGTCAAGTTCCTTCGTGGTAATAAAGATATATTTGCTTGTAAACCATATATATGCCTGGTGTTCCTAGGGAGCTTGCCGAGCAAAAATTAAACATTGACGAGAAGGCAAAGCCTAAAAGGCAACACCTACGCCATTTTTCTCAAGACAGACGCGATGCGATCAATGCAGAGATCGCCAAGTTACTCGCGGCCGGCTTCATCAAAGAAGTCTTTCATCCAGAGTGGTTGGCAAATCCAGTCCTGGTGTTGGCACTTCTTATGATCCAATATCAGGATTGTGAATCCTGGTACTGGGGTAAGGACCGTTTCAGTGGTTTTTCTTATGGCTCAGTAAAATATAGAAATATTCTGTAAGCGCACAAAATTACCGTTGTAGCACTTTACTAGGGAGTATTCAGAGGTATCGTAATTTATATTTCCGTAGGGAAGCTTATGGCAAGAGTACTAGCAAACAGATATTCGAGACTATCAGAGAAGGGTACACGACTAGCAAGACAGGGGATAACGGTATTGGATAGGAGTGGATATATCATGACACACAGCTCAAGGTAGGCTCAGATAGGAAATAGAAGGAATAGATAGCTGGGAGTACAAAGAGAAGAAATAGAGGATTCCTAGGTACTTTATCTGTCTATGTCACTCAGGGTTAGAGATACAGAGGTTGAAGAGCCTACACTCAGAGGTCAAGGTCAAACCTATGTCTTAGCTTTGGGACAGCAGAGCCTACGCCACACAGAAAGGGGTGAGAAGGGGTGGCATCTACCTTGCACTGGGGGATCCTACAAGCCGAGACGAATGTGATGGGCTACGAAGGACGTATAGGGCTATCACCACCTAACGGCTACCACCTCCGCAGACTCAGGGGCAAACTAATGCCACTGGCCAGCCTAGGAACCACTCCTACACTAGTCAATAACTACTTACTCCACTAGCATGAGCAAGCAACCTTGTCAATACTCTTAGTGACAATTCACCTCAAGTATCAAGCAATATCTAAAAACCAACTAAGACAAAGAGTTAAACAAGGTCTAGAAGCACCAGAGCTAGAACCAACTATAGTCTAAACACGATATAGATGCAACTAGAATAAAGTAAAAGCAAGCTATAAATGACAAAGGCAAAGTGATAAAGATAATTTTATATTGATAACTTGAAGTCTACAAAAGGAAAAGATACAAGAACTTATACCAGAGCTTTTGAAGACGACTCCGAAACCTCCGAGGCACAGCTCGACTCAACTCTAACTCCCAACTAAATTATCCTAATATCAAAGTTTGATAGTATCTAGCCAAATGCTTCCCCGGCAACGGCGCCAGAAATGCTTGTTGACACTTCTTACGATCCAATATCAGGATTGAGAATCCCGGTACTGGGGTAAGGAGTGTTTCAGTGGTTTTCCTTATGGCTTAGTAAAATATATAAATATTCTGCAAGCGCACATAATCACTGTAGTAGCACTTCACCAGGGAGTATTCTAAGGTATCATAATTTATATTTCCGCAGGGAAACTTATGGCAAGAGTACTAGCAAACAGATATTCGAGACTATCAGAGAAGGGTACATGACTAACAAGACGGGGGATAATGGTATTGGATAGGAGTGGATATACCGTGACACACAGCTCAAGGGAGACTCAGGTAAGAAAGAGAAGGAGTAGATAGTTGGGAGGACAACGAGAAGAGATAGAGGATTCCTGGGTATTGTCTATCTGGGTTACTCGGGTTAGAATACATGGGTTGAGAACTAGTTCTAACAGATCAAGATAAGCTGAGACCTCGACTTCGGGACACAGAACCGGAGACACACGTAAATGGATGAGAATGGGTGCATCCAACCCTGCACGTTTGGGGATCCTACAGGCCGAGCTAGGCGTGATGGATTATGAAGACCGTATATGGCTGTCACCACCTAACGGCTACCACCTTCGTGCCAGCTTAGGGATATTCTAAGGTTACGGACTAGTCTAGGTACCACACCCACACTAGACTACAACTACTTACTCTGCTAGCAGAAGCAAGCAATCCTATCAATACCCAGTGACAGTTCACCACAAGTATTGAGAAGAAATGAAGAACCTGCCAAGGCAAAGACTTGAATCTAGAACTGGGAGAACTAGGATCACAACAACTATAGTCTAAACCAGAAATACTTGGAACTAGACTAAAGTAGAAGCAAGATATAAATAACTCAGATAAGATGACAAAGATAACTATATTGTTAACTCAAAGTCTTACAGAAATAAAAGGAAAATATACAAGAGCTAATACCCGAGCTTCTGAAGATGACTCCGGAACCTCCGAGGCACAGATTGACTCATCTCTAACTCCCAACTAAACTATCCTAACTCTACTAGAATGAAGAGTGGAAAATGAGCTCCTTGGCTTGGTGTGTGTACAAGTGAAGTGGACGCCTCTATTTGTAGTGGCTAATGACGGTCGAGGTGGAGTAACTGCCATGGGACCGAGGGGGTGCCCCTGGTGATTCGGGCAAATTGCCCGAGTTCGGCCAAACAGGTCGGTTCGGCCGAACCCCTTGGATCCACCGCCTTGCTTCTAGATGGCTTGGATTGATCCATGGGGTCAGTTGCTGGCTTGGGGGCGGTTCGGCTGAATGCCCCAGTTCGGCCGAACTGGGCCTGGCCCGTGGCCGGCCTCCCCAGCACAGCCTCTGGACCTGGACCTCCTTGGCTGACTTGCTTTGGTGTACTTCATGTAGAATTGGCCCAGAGATGAGGTGGTGGTCGCCCACGTGTCATGTGTCATCATCGCTTGGTCATCGTTTACATGGACGTCTCCCGGTGTCGTGTACGGCTAAGGGGGGTAACTGGCCGAATCGTGTCGTTCGGCCAAATCGGTCAATTCCGACCCATATAGCACGTATTTGTTGTTAATGTACCTGCACAAGTGAAACTCACCAAAACACATGGAACTTTATTAGAAATAAACCTAAGTGCATGGAATGTCACATATATCCTCTTTTATTCCCGAGTATTAGTGGTCGAAAACGTACCGTAACGACCGCCAACACCTGGTCAAAAAGAAAAACAACAATGAGTGGCGGATGTGTGTTGACTACACAGACCTCAACAAGCATTGCCCTCCAGATTCCATGGGTCTCCCGTGCATTGATCAAGTCATGGACTCTACGGCCGGATGTGCGCTACTCTGCTTCCTCGATTGCTACTCGGGATATCATCAGATAGCCATGAAGAAGGAGGATCAAATCAAGACTTCATTCATCACACCCTTCGACGCCTACAGCTACATGACACTGTCATTTCGATTGAAGAACGCCGGAGCCACGTACCAATGAGCCATACAGAAGTGCTTATCATCCTAGATTGGCATCAATGTAGAGGCATATGTTGATGACGTGGTCGTAAAAACAAGAGAACTACAAAAACTCATCGCTGACTTACAGGAAACGTTTGATAACCTCATAATGTTCCGCTGGAAGTTAAACCCGATTAAGTGCGTCTTCGGTGTTCCCTCAGGGAAACTACTCGGGTTCGTTGTCAGTCACAGAGGCATCGAGGCTAACCCCTCCAAAATCAAAGCTATCCTTAACACGGAAGCCCCAAGAAGCATCAAGGATGTAAACTCACGGGCTGCATAGCAGCTCTCAACAGAGTCATCTCATGACTTGGAGAGAAGGGACTCCCTTTTTTCAAGCTGCTCAAGAAGCGGGACCAATTCAACTGGACAGAAAAAGCAAGTCAAGCCTTTGAACAACTCAAAGCCTACCTGTCTACCCCCCAGTGCTTGTCGCTCCCGTCAAAGATGACCACCTCTATTTATACATTGCGGCCACAACACATGTGGTCAGCACAGTCATCGTGGTCGAGCGCAAAGAGGAAGGCCATGTGTTCCCAGTACAGCGGCCAGTATATTACATCAGTGAAGTACTCTCCGACTCCAAGATACGCTACCCCCAAGTACATAACTTACTCTACGTGATCTTTATTACGTTAAGGAAGCTAAGGCATTATTTTCAAGCCTTCCACATAACTATGGTGACTAAGTTCACCTTAGGAAAAATCCTTAACAATCCTAATGCGACTGGACGCATATGCAAATGGAAGGCGGAGATAGCTGCGTACAACCTCGACTTCGCTCCCCAGACGGCCATCAAGTCACAGGCCCTTGCAGACTTCACGGTCGAGTGGATGGAGATCCAGTACTCCAGGGCAACTACTTGCCCGGAGCATTGGATCATGTATTTCGACGGATCACTGAAGCTAGAAGGTGGATGAGAGGGTGTGTTACTAATATCTCCCAAAGGTGACCACCTCAAGTATGTTCTGCAGATTCTCTTCAAAGTTACCAACAATGAAGCAGAATACGAAGCCATGCTACACGGGCTCTGCCTGGCCGCATCTCTTGGTATCAAACGTCTATGCGTGTATGGAGATTCCGCTGTTGCCATCAACCAAGTCAACAAGGACTGGGATTGCTCTAAAGAAACAATGAATGCCTACGTCAAGGAAGTCTGTAAACTCGAGCGCCACTTCTATGGCCTGCAGTTTCATCATGTCGTCCGTGACTACAATGTTGCCGCTGACGCTTTATCCAAACTAGGCTCGAAACGCATGGATGTTCCAGCGGAGATCTTCGTTCACAAACTGCATCAGCCATCCATTAAGGAGCCGACACCTGAGGAGGTCACTCTAGCTCACCCACAGCGAGATCTACATGTCATGGTCATCGACTCCGACTAGACGACTCTGTTTATTGAGTATCTAAGGGACCATAAACTTCCAAATGAAGAGAAAGCACAAGTACGCATCAGACGCAGAGCCGTGAATTATGTAGTAGTGGACAACACACTTTATCGACGTGGGGCTTCGGTCAACGTTCTGATGAAGTGCATCACGGCTGATCGTGCAAGAGCACTGCTGGAAGAAATTCATGGAGGCATATGTGGTAACCACGCAACTTCTCGCACTCTAGTCGGGAAGGCTTACAGAGCTGGTTTCTTCTGGCCATCAGCCAAGGCGGATGCAAAAGACATCGTCAAAAAGTGCCAAGGTTGCCAATTCTTCGCCCGATAAGCCCATGTCCTGGCTCACGAACTCAACATGATCCCGCTATCCTAGCCCTTTGCGTGTTGGGGCCTCGATCTCATGGGTCATTTAGCTAATGCTCCGGGTGGTTTCGAGTGGCTTATTGTAGCCATTGACAAGTTTACCAGATGGATTGAAGCTCAGCCTCTGGTAAACACACGGGCAGAAAACCTGATTAAGTTCTTCGATGGAATTGTCCAGAGATTTGGTGTACCTCACAAGATCATAACAGACTTGGGATCAGTTTTCACAAGTGAAGAATTCCAAGACTATTGTGGGAAGTACTCGATCGAGACACACTATGCTTCGGTCGCTCATCCACGCGCCAATGGACAAGTCGAGAAGGTCAATGGCTTGTTGCTACAGGGGCTAAAGCCCAGACTCTACGATCCTCTGAAGAAATACGACAGCAAATGAGCCAAGGAGCTGCCAGCAGTACTTTGGGGTCTACGCACACAGCCAAGCCGCGCAACTGGGCAGTCACCATATTTCCTGGTCTACGGGTTAGAAGCAGTCTTACCTGCTGATCTCCTTTGGGAAGCCCCGCGACTGGAAAACTACGATGAACAAGCTGCTCAGCAGGAAAGGTTCCAAGATGTCGACGGTGTCGAAGAAGCTCGAGTGGCGGCTCATATCCAGAATACTCGCTATCTCGAAGGCTTACGATGCTACCACCAACGCTTCGTCCAGCCTCATTCCTTCGTCATAGGAGACTTGGTATTGCGACGCATGCAGAAGACTAACGGCCTACACAAGCTTATGTCACGTTGGGAGGGGCCGTTCCTCGTCAAGCAAGTTATTGGGGCTGGAACATATCGCCTCCAGACTCAAGAAGGCGAAGACTTACCAAATTCTACCCATAAAACGGGTTTATGTAATTACTCCAATGTGTTCTCGATGATTACAATATCAACAAAGTTATGCTTTATCTGTCAATTAAAAATTGCAGTATACCTGTCACCTCTTAACTATACTCTCATTAGAGAGACCATGTGTACAGCTTGCCGCTTAAAACGCCCAGGCCTAGGGTAGTTTTTCACTCTATTTACAGAAGCCAAGACTGCTTTTATTACAAAGCGGCACTAAGCCTCAGAAGTCTTGGTAGAGCTACCCCAACTAATACACGGTTGTAGGTGCTAGTCTCGTTTCTTTGATATCCTACCTTCAATGGAAGGTTAAGGTTTTCCTCTACTCTGTGTCCTTTGTCGACTACATCATACCTCTTATTTATGCATTACAGAAACTCATGAGAGTCTTACCTCGGATATGCATAGCGTACATTAGTACTGTTCTCTCATGCAAATAAGCAAAAAAAATTACTCTAAGTCATGCCATGGCTCTGTACTAGCAACCAGTCATGTCTTAACAAGACTAACATAGACAAAATCTGTTACAATAGATAAAGCTTTAAAAGTACCCAGTACAAAAGTACTCTCCCATGACATGCACAAAATCATAAACTACTAAAGTAGTATTGTGGACTTGCCCTAGAAGTCTACCGAGTCTTACCGAGACTAGTTGAACACTATTGTCACACCTGGATTTACACAAAAATCTGAATGCAGCCATATGTGTGCCCAGGAAATCACAGAGCACATATAGCAAATAAATATAATAAACAGAGTACATATGCTCGAATAAAAATAGTTTCACATCAGAGTTCAACATAAATAAACTAACCATACAGAGAAAGTCTAATAACTCTCAACTAAGCGAAGCCGCAATCCACAGGGACTCTGACTGGGAGACCACAACTCAGTAGTACGGCAGATCTTCTGGAAACTCAGCAGCAGACTCATGCACAGCCCAATCTGTTACCCATCCGGGATTTTGTTGAATAAATGGCAAGTGTAAGTAAAGCATTTACTTAGCAAGTATAACACAGGTGTATGAAGGCTCAAAATAAGGCTAGACACGGCTGAACTGCATTAGCACTTTTAGTTGATCCATTTTAACATTATCCAAGTTACTACAAGTGAATAAAACCCAGTTGCAAACCAAATTAATAAAGTGTAAGTGACATTAAGCATAAACAACATCAATTTCTAATAAAAAAAGGATCCAGGCCGCTCGTGACCCTAAGCAAGACTATCATGATAGATTTACATTCTGCAGAGGTTTCGCCCTTTACCCACCAATCACGTAAAAGCTCAAAAGAACTTTAAACCCAACGATGCGGACGTGGATCGGACCTCACAAATCACACTTATGAGGTGTGACCGCATAGGGACGCTATGAGGCTTTTCACAAGACACCCTAACAAGACAGTAGCCGCTAAGGTACAACAAGGTGGCGAGACCCTAGGCACCGAGATTGACTGACGCTTACGGAGTCACACCATAAGGGGGTCAATGGCGTCCAGAGCGCGGGCATCACACCCCAACATTGCACAATGTGTGGAGTTCCCCATCGCAGGGAGTCCCAGCATGGGACTGTGCCTAACGAGACATAGCCAACGGATCATCCGTCCTCAGTGGAATTAGGAAACACCCCGTGCCTTGCTTCCCCTAACGTCGCCGTCCCGCTCGGTAACCACTGGCAAGCTAGAGACGTACAAGCTACTCGACCAAGACCAGAGCCATAATTGTTCTAGCGGTGGCGACAGGCTCCTGAGTTGCTGCTTTAAAAACTGGACCTTACGGAGAGACACTAGAGCAAAGCACGAAGCACATGCTCTAGCTCCCTAAACCAAGTTGCTAAAAAACAAGTTTTATCATCATGTTGAAGTGAACCATTAAGTCAAAATTAACAATTAATCAATGGTGATAGTAGCTACGCATAGCAAAGATCTACCCATATGCATAAACCCGGAGTAATCAAAGGACAGGATAAACAAGAGTAGGTACAATCTTATAGGTACATCAATTTTGACACATGCATATATGAAATAAATGATTACAAAGTGGGTAGGTAGCAAGGATTATCCATGCTATAGCTTGCCTTCCTCAAAGTGTTGCTGCTGGTCCTGCTCCTGAAAGTCCTCCTTGAACCCGAACTCGAACGCGAACGGCTCACCGGCTGGACACGAATCACCACACAAGCCAATGCATGCAAACAAGATTACTCTATTAGAACAGTACACCAAACATTAGAAACAGAACAACATAAGACTTTAAAACTAACTAATGCTTTGCTATGAACACATGAGAGTAAAAATCACACTAATCGGAGCTAAAACGAGAGAGATATGTCGTTTTTAAGGTTCAGGGGCTTGCTGGTGAGGTTTAAAAGTTTCCAGGGGCTTATTTGTGAAAAATAGAGGACCTAAATGTAATTATGATTAAAACTATGAGGGCTAACGTGTAAAAATAATAGACACGATGGCGCACACTATTTCTCAAAAGCATAGGGGGGTTTTCATAAAAGAAAGGACCTACTGGTAAATATTTTTGAATCCGAGTGGACGGCGGGTTAATTCTCAAATAGCAGAAGGGCTCTTTAACAAAAATGCCAGGGCGACCAGCGCTGACTAGTACGCTGACTCAGTCAGATCTCATCTGGACCGTTGGATCTAGATCGGGCGGCCGGGATTAGATTTCGGACTGGGGGTCGGCGGCGGCGTGGGGAGCGGCGGCGCATCGCCGGCGAGACGCGAAAACGCGCTACGGCCATGGTTTTGGGCGCGGTTTGGCTCTAGAGCACCAGGAGAACGCAGCGAACTCACCTAGCTAGGTCCCGACGTGGATGAGGGCGCAACGGCGGCTGGCAACGACGAACGGCGGGCGACGGCTCTACAAGAACGTCGGTATGGTCACGCGGGGTCCACGGCTTGGGGAAAAATGACGAGGATGACGCAGTGGCTTCGGTACCGTCGTGCGATGCTTCCTGAGCAGCCGAACAGGGCGGAGCCGCACCGGAGGAGGGGATCGACGGCGGCGGCGCAAGCTCGGGTGGCGGCGGCGCAGAGAACTCGAGGGGGAGCTGAGGGCTTGGGGCTCGAGGAGAGGCTTGGTGAGGGCCTTGGGGCTGCGGAGGTTCAGCTTTTATAGGGCCTAGGGCTTGCCTTGGCGGGCGAGCCACGCGGATTGGGGCGGCGGCGACGGAAGCTTCCTCGAAGCTCTAGGAGTCCACGGTCTCGTTCGAAATCGGGAGGGGCCGGGGGCCTTGGCGTGCGTGCCACGCGACTCGGGCGGTGCTGGGTCGGACTTGGGTTCGAGTCTGACTCGAACCAGAGGTAGGAGACGACTCCGATCGGCGGGACCCGCGTGGCAGTGGCAGATCGGCTGGGTCGGCGCGGAGCTGGGCCGATGCAGGGAGTTGGGCTGGCACGGTTTGCGCGGTTGGGCTTGGCGGCTGTGGCTGGGCCGAGCGGAGCAGTGGGCTGGCTCGGGTAAAGAGGAGGGGCCAAAGAGAACCAAAGGAAAAGTCCAGGGGGCAAAAATGAACTCAGGCCGAAACAACTTTTCTAGGGCTCAAAACAAAGCAATTCAAACTCGAATTTAAATTAGATTTAAATTCCAATTTGAACTACAAGCAAGCAAAACTTAATGCAGCAGCATGAATGCAACAAAAATGTTTATAGGCCTTATATTTGATTTTAATTCTCAGAAATTATTTATTTACCCTATATTAATTATGAGCACTTTAGTAAAAAGAAATTTATTTACTAAAATTTTAAATAGGGCCATTTCAGGGTGTTACAACTATCACGACCATAAGCAGTAGTACTACAAGTACTCAACACAAAGTGTCTGATGCTTTCCAAAAATATACCACTACTTTGTGGGTAGTAAAACTACTTAAAAGGTAGTGCTTCAACAATGACTACTTAAATAGCGGCATTAAATAGCGACTACTTAACAGTATCAAAAACCATCGACTACTTAAATGTAGCAAATTACAAGCACTACGACTAGTCCTCTATTACTGCTCTACAGAGCTGATAAACTCATTGGCCATAGGCTCGGTCTTGGCCACCAGTGCTTCATATTGTTTTTTCTTCATGCATGAGGCAGATACCTTATCTCTAGCTTGGCGTCAGGATTATGCGCCTTTACCAAAGCTAACAGTCTATTGGTACATTCCTTCAGAGTTGATTTGCAAAACTCTGATACTTGCTCCAGCACCTGATGTAGCCGCTCCAAGAGTGTTTGGTTGTTTGCCTCTGTGCCTTCCGGAGTTAACATCCCCAGGATTGGTTCAATGGCTTCTTCCATATTTTTCTTTTCAGCTAGCAAGGTATCAACTTCTTCCTGCTTGGACTGCGCAAGCTTTACAGCTTGCTCATTTTGACTTTCCCAATCCTGGCGAATCTTGTGCTCTTCAGTGAAGTCTTTATCCTTGTCCTCTATGGTGCGCTTGAGCTGAGAAATTTCATCCGCCTGGGATTGTGAGAGCTTGGACCACGAAGCAACATTGTCATTCTCTTCCTTCACATCCTTTTTTAGTCCTGCTCCATATGTAGTGTTGTTAAACACAACAACTTAACTAGTGACTACTCAAGGAACAAGGATTAAACTAGAAAAGAGTACTTACTAGTGTTTTCCTTCACCAAGCTACTGCAGCGGGCATCTAGCCTAGATCGTTCTTCGCCAAGTGCCTGGAGTTGTGCATGGAGGTTGTCGATTGCTTTTTGATGCTCTACTTGCATCTCTGCGCGTTGCTCGAACAAACTGGCCAGATCCGCCTCCAACTCCTCAATCTTCGCTGCCAATTTCGCATCGCCTAGTTTTTCAACAATGTCTACCAGAGCCTGCAATTAAGGCACACTTCTTATTGAATGCTTTATGCAATTGCCTAACACATTTCAAGTTATGAGTCCTTACCAGGGCAATTTGCAGATGATTCCTGAGTTGTGCAGCTTCATCTACTGGTTCCATTATCGCCACCTCAACTTGTAACAGGATTATGTAGTTATTAACAAAACTACTTTTTCTTGCAATTTATATGCTTCTATAGAGACTACTTACATTTTTGGAAGTTCCTTCACCAGCTAATGAGACGTTTATGCCAACATTTTTGTTAACTGTCTCGACTTCCTCTGTTCCACCAGACTGCGAATTTTGCAGGTTATGATTGTAGAAAAGCACTAAATGGAATTCAAATAAGGAGGATTCGATTCGGTGAACCCCGCTATCTGGCGTACCCTTGCAGTCGAAGGTGCGATCACTTCTATGGTTGAGGGTGGCGCGACGGTCATGGGCTCTTCAACCATGCTTGATGGATCTTCCTCGATGTTCCTGTCAACTTCCATGGGTACAGTCGATTTTTGAGCTTCTGTTAAAGCAGTCGGCTCCACGGTGTCCTTCATACTCGCTTCGGCTTCAGGCTTTTCGCCAGCTTCGTCAGCACTGACCTCAATTGCTAGAGTGGCCTTGGTGGTTTCTTCAACCCTAGCCATCGTTGATTGATCTTTGGCAGTCTCCTCCACTAAAGTGGATTGTTTTCAACATCATCGGCTTGTATAGCCTTTAAGAAGGCTTTGGTTGGAGATCTGTTGAAAGACAAGAACAAGATTATATTTTGACCACTCGATAGCAACACAACTACTCAACAAAGACTAGTGTTATTTCTCTACTTACTCTACGGGAGGTGTCGGGGCAGTCAAAGGCTGGAAACTGAACTTCCTTAGGATGGGTAGGTTTCGCTTTGAACTTGTGGTGCTTCCTGTCATTCCACTTGTCATGGCACTAGTCGTGGACGAGCCTTGCAGCATGACGGCGCGCTTGGGCATTCTACCTTGTTTAGCAGGATCTGCTTCAGGTGGAGCAGATTCACTTTGAACTCGTGGTGCTTCCTCTTGGCACTTGCAGGAATTTTCAGGGTCTCCCTTGAACTCTCTGGTTTGAAATTCCCCCATAGGATTTTTGGTGGCGGTTGTGAGTTATCAGGATTTGTCACTCCTATGTTATGATAATCATCAATAAACAAAGGGCCAGGCACAAGGGACTTACCCTTGAGATCTCCTTGTTTCGGGTCTGTGGCTGTTGTGTCGGCATCCGAGTCTGCTACGCCTTCTTCTTCAGCCATGGTGGCAGTGTCGGGATTGTTAAAAGCACTCAGAGTCCTTTCTGACGAAGTCTTTCTGATATCCTTCTAGACCTCTTCGGTTAATTCATTCCCAAGCACCAGAGCCTACGTTGTTAAAAACAACTCGGATTAATATTTTTTCTCCACATTAGCTTTTGAATTACTTACAGGGTTTGGAGGGCTAGTCTTCGAGTACTATCCCACGATGACTGGTTTTTCCGTGACACCAGTGAACAAGCGATCCAGTCGCATAAGCACTGTCTCATCCGAGAGTCCTTCAGGTACCATGCGTGAAAGATCTGCATTTCCTTCATACTCGTAACCGAGATGGCATCGCTCCTAAAGTGGTCGAATCCTTCGCTTTAAAAAGCTGAAGGCAATCCCAACACTAGTTAAGCCTCTCTCCTTCAATGCTTGTTCTCGCTTTAACAAAGTTGGTACATCTTTGGCCTCTTTGGAATTCAGACGTAGGTTCCAGTTGGAAAGATCCCGCGGGTACCACCCGTCTTTCTCTAGGCAGCTTTTACTGTGATTTCTTGCTGTATTAAAATGACACAGGAGATGCTCAGTAAAATAAATATGACATTTCATCGATGCAAAGTATAGATAATTAAATTGACTCACCAATGGTAAACCATTTGGGTTTCCAGTCTCCAAAGGAGTCCAAGATGGGCATGTCAAACCACTTAGCCCGCATGTTTTGGCGAAATTGAATTCATGCTCCTCCGACTATTTCTGTGTGTTGAAAGTTGGGCTGAGGTTTGATATGATACAATGCACGGAACAAGGCTAAGCTTGGTTTGATACCCAGGAACGCCTCACAGGCATGGACAAAGACAAAAATATAGAGGATTCCGTTTGGGTCGAGGTGGTGGATATGCAGTTTGTAAAAAGCAAGATATTCTTTCATGAAAGGCGAAAGCGGCAACCCTACTCCTCACTCACAGATAGAAAGAAAGAGGGGAATCTCTTCATTATTCTCTGTTGGGAAGGGTTGCTTCCAGCCCAATTTCCACTCCAAAGTCTATTGAGAAAGGAGCAAACCTTGTTCCACCAGATTGTTGAGATCATCGGTGGAGGCTGTACATTGGTTTGAAGCATTAGCAGGACAAGGAGGATCTTTTAAGTCGACCATTGTATTAGGATCTATCAATGACACCCTTTTCCTTGTGGACTTCTTCTCCGGCGGTTGGGCGGATCCAGCGTCATCGGTTTTCTTCACTGCTCCTTGCTTCTTGCCCATGGTGACACTGCGAGTTATTCCCTTGGTTTCTCTTGAACTCACTAGAGAAGAAAAATGGGTGGTGCAGTGTACTAGGGTTGCAAAAGCTCAGGGGCGAAAAGCTCGGGGGCTCGAGATTAAGCTCTGAGAGGTCGATGGCGGCTGCAAGGCTTACTGATGCGAAATGAAACAAGGCTTATCACTTCAAGATTTATAACCGAGGCTACGGTTACTGTATGTTACAGTACTACGACGTATCACATTCTGTTACTTGGGCCGGTTCTTTAGGGATAACCTTCCTAACTAACCACCAGTGGCGGAATACTCGGAGATTCTAGATTTTGACAGATTTTTGAAGATTTCCTTGAACTTTAAACCAAAGATATTTGCTTTAAAGCTCGAGGGCTGCTATCAGAATATCCGGGATTTTATTTTTCCAAAATTCTTGAGTTAATTCAAGCGAAGACCTTCGACTAGTTTTAACAAAACTACTCGAAGCTCGGGGGCTATACCCAATGGGTGCACCTACTCGGTGCACGCCATTGAACTACTCGAGATAAAGATAGAAGACTGCTTTTGAACTTCCGACTACTTAAAAAGTACTTGAAGGCTCAGGGGCTACACCCATTGGGTGCATCTAAAGATGCACTCCAATGTAAACTACTCTACATAGAAGACTTGAGCGTCTTGGGCTTAGCTCCAACTACTCGAATCGTCTACAGGTGATGCCTTGAAGATGTTGAAGTAGATTCAAGACTTGAAGCAAAGGCGCAAGATGCTCGGGGGATTGTGGGACCAGGATCCCTAGGGCCACTCATCCATGGGATTAAACTACTCTATAGGGAAGGTTTAACCTGACTACTTTAAACCAGTCGGCTATGGTGCAAGACGGCGTAGTTGATTGGAAAGACTAGTCATATACTGTTAGGAGACTCCCTAAAGTACCACGTTGCAGTACTCCCTCTTGTATACGACTAGGATCATGTAACCGACTTGTAACTCTGATCCCCGGATATATAAGGCGGAGCAGGGACCCCCTCAAGACAACTCAACTCACGTGCAATACAATCAAGCACACAGGACGTAGGGTATTACGCTACTCGCGGCCCGAACCAGTCTAAATCTTTGTGTTGTTCGTGCACTATCATTCCTTGAACTCGGTGAGACCCTCGAATCTACTCTCTAGGGTACCCCCAGGCAGACGTGCTCGACATAAATCATCGACAAAGACCAAGAAAACTCCTCACCTATGTAGTGGTTTGGGGTACCGACCAACTCTTTATGGCTTCAATCTTCATCTCATCCACCTCAATTCCCTGTGGAGTAACAACATAGCCAAGAAAAGAGACTCGATCCGTGCAAAAGGTGCACTTCTCAAGGTTCCCAAACAAACGTGCATCACATAGATCATTAAAAACATCACATAAATGATCCATATGTTCATCCAAAGACTTGTTGTAAATCAATAAATCATCAAAGTAAACCACCACAGATTGACCAATAAAAGCTCTTAAAACCTCATTCATTAAATGCATGAAAGTGCTAGGTGCATTAGTCAAACCAAAATGCATCACTAACCACTCATACAACCCAAATTTGGTTTTGAAAGCGGTTTTCCATTCATCTCCAAGTTTCATTCTAATTTGGTAGTAGCCACTACGCAAGTCAATCTTTGTGAAAATTATAGAACCACACAACTCATCAAGCCTAGGAATAGGATGACGATATCGAATAGTAATATTATTGATGGCTCTACAATCAACACACATATGCCAAGTACCATCTTTCTTTGGAACCAAAAGTATAGGAACGACACAAGGACTAAGGCTCTCACGTACATACCCGCGGTCCAAAAGGTCTTGAACTTCCTTAGTCTCCTCGGGGTTGGTTCTATAGGCAGCACGGTTTGGCAAAGTTGCACCCAGAATCAAATCAATTTGATGCTCTATCCCTCTCATAGGTGGCAGTCCTGGGGGTAGCTCAGTTGGAAAAACATCCTCACACTCATGCAAAAGGTTAGTGACAGCAGGAGGCAACGAGCTAACAATATCATCAATGAAAAACAAAACTCGTCTGCATATCAAAGTATAGCATATATCAACATCAGAAATTTCAGCAAGGTCACATTTAGTTGAAAGCATAACACCACCCTTCAATTTAATCCCCTCGGCCTTAGAAAAAGGTGTGGTCTTATCATTTTTAGGTGGAAAATCGAATTAGCAACTTGCTAATTTTCAGATTCAACATTATTCAAACTAGCAGCTTGTTCCTTATCAGCTTGTATAATTTTAGCATGGATCAAATGTATCAAAGTAATTTTCTATCCTTTATGCATGAAGGTGTATTTATTACTTTTACCATGGTGTGTAGCATCATTATCAAACTCCCAAGGTCGACCCAACAAAAGTGACCAAGCATGCATAGGAACAACATCATAATCAACATAATCAGCATAAGAACCAATGGATAATTTAACTCTGTAAGTCTTTGTTATCTTAGCAGTACCAGAATCATTTAACCATAGAATTTGATATGGATGTGGGCGTGCGGACAAACCAAGCTTCTTGACCAGATCAGAACTCACCAAATTATTGCAGCTACCTCCATCAATAGTGACACGAGCTCAACGATTGTTGATGATGAAAAATGTGTAGAACAAGTTATGGTGTTATAACTTCTCAGGTTACTGGACTTGTGTACTAAGCACTCAGTGTACAATGATGTTCCTATAAGTCGTCGTGTCGTCACTACTAAGGACATGGTTGGCCTCGTCGTCGCCATTGTCTTTGTCATCTTTAACATCGGAGGTGCTGATGTAGCCATCTTCCATAGCAATATATGTTCGTTGACTAGGGAAATCTTTCTGCACGTGGCCAATCCCATGGCAGCGATGGCACTGAATATTGGAAGTGTGTGGCATCGAGTTGTGCTCTTGCTGCCCTCCTGCAAAGGAGTTTTAGCTGAATCCGAAGAACGTGCAGAAGATGGCTTAGACGGTGGTGCAGCTACTGCCGAAGGTGTGGATCGCTTGCTCATCCCAAGTCATAGGTGCTCTACGATCTCCAACTAGACCAGTCCACCAAATAATAGCAAATTCCTTAAACTCACTAGTGGCTTGTCTAACTTGATGATGGGCTGGTACAAGGTGGGCAGAAAATTTTTGTTCTATTGTCATCTCCCAATCAAGGTAACCCTCAGCATCATCATGACCCGAAAAAGATGGTATGGGGTAAACTTAATCTTAGCATAAGGGTCATCACGATTGTTATTACATGGCTGATGGTTCGGAGCGCCACCCATATCGTCTCTATTTTGGCAAAGACGACGTTGGAGGCGTGCATTTCTGATGGCTGCTTCATCATAATTACCATTGTCATCAAACACCGTCTCATCTGGAAAACATGGAGGTGGTGGCTGCTTTGGACGCGCCTCAACTACAGCAACCATGTTGGCAAGCTCGGACACCCGTCGGTCCACCCTCTCTAACATGGTGCCAAGCTTCATAGCAATGAGCGCGTCAGTAACAGACTTATTGATCATTTCGTCCATCTTGTCACGAGCAGCTTCTAGCTCTTCACGACTAACACATTCACTAAAATCTGCAGGAACCTTTGGTGCATCATCTCCTGCCATTGAGAAGCACCACCACAAAACCAAACACAGTGAAGGTTACCCCTAATAATCCGACTAGGTGCTCTCAACACCGCAAAAGGAAGCGTCTTACCAAGATCTTGCAAGGTCCTTACCAACAAGCAAGGCAAAGGATACATGTAAGGTGTAGTCCGCGATTGCAAGGGCAAAACTTGTGCTGTCCAAAGGTAGTATGTGGAGCTTGGAAGGAAAAATATGTAGCAAGGAGTAGCAAATAACGAATTACAGAATAGCAAAGTTCAATAAGTATCCAAAGTACATGTCACAATTACTGGCTCAGACGTGTCCTAGGCGTAGCACAACAAGCTAGAACAAGAAACGATGCATAAAGCTCAAAATGTCAGTTCTGTAATTGTTGTACTAAGATTGTCAAAAAGGCACTAGTAGGAATCACAGGTGTTTTCGATTTTCTTTTTTCTTTTATTTTTTGATATTTTTCTCACAACCAGGAACACCAGAATCAGAACCACACAAATTTTTAGACCAAACAGAGATGTAATATGGTCTATGGAAAATCAGAAAGCTTCTCTAAAAACCCTAAAAAAACTTCACTGAATTTTTTAATTATCTTTCTGATTTTTTTGAATTTGTTGACTCTTCCCCTCAGAATGGAGTCACGAAACTGCTGTAAAAAATTGAGCTCAAACGGACCACTGAGCGAAAAGTTATACATGTTTTACTGAAGGTATCTCAAGTTATGGTTTTCGAGAGGCACAATTCGGCAGGATGCACGGTGGCGGCTAGGGTATGCAAGATGAATCAAGAAGGGCTGCAATGCAAGGCGATGAACACAAGGCGGCTCGTAACCTATATAGGGCATGCACCGAGCGAAAAGTTATGCCTATTTTGTGGAAGGTACCTCAAGTTAAGTTTTTCAGAAGGTACAACTCGGTAGAAACACGACGACGGCTAGGGTAAAACTTCCTCCTAGCGTCTATGGCAGCAAGCGATAGGTATTTGCCAGATGAAACAAGGATCAAGTATGCGATGCAAAGGTGATCAACGCGGCTTGCACAACCTATCTAGGGTTTGCACGGCGAGAGTTCACACAAGGTGGCTAGCGGGCAAATCGAGTAATGTGGTAGCTCGACTTGTTGTATGGCTAAACGTGGATGGGATAGCGGCGGAAACCAACAAAAAGCGATGGCCACATTGAACTATGACGATGAACATGACCTCAACCAGCAACAAGACTCGACCACGGACACGAACTCAACAAAGCAATCTGAAAACAAAACTATAAAGCTAAACATGGTTGTAGGACAGTGGATTTTTTTTGTAGGGCTATTTTCTGGACTATAGGACGAAGGCGAAAAGACAAACCTGACAGTAAACCTATCTCTGAATACTACTTGATGTGAACTAGGGTTCCCGGTCTTCCGAAAGGTTCTGATAACTATCGACTTGGTGGAGTCGCAAAACAACTCGATCCGGCTTCCGAACAACACGTTCTGAACCCCGCAATCCTCAGCACCACGTATCCTCAGGTTATCAACCAACGTTGCACAGTTGACCTTGCCAAGAAGGCTAATCCTTACCTGTGAATCAAAGAACACAATCAAAAACAAGAAAGAATGCAACACAATTGCAGATGTATGATTAAACTCACGAAGTTGGGGTCTCACAAACTGATGAACAACGACACTGTTCTTGACAGAATTATTCTAAGCAAAACCCAAACCCTAATGGTTGGCGGCGGCAAGCTAATAAAGACTCAAGGGTCGTGGGAAGACCCCTGGTTGTGCCCCTAATGGGCATACACACGATACACGGCCCAAAGGCCAAAATACGGCGGCACAGCACTGAGACAGATTCTGGATGTCAAATTGTTTTATAGATTCCTGATGACTCCAGAGGCATTTTGACATGAGACTAATGTCATTGGAAAGGTTATCTTCTTAGCTTTCCAAGCATATAAAAGATATCCAAATCCGGACCTGGGCGTCCGCTTTAGCGTTGACTACTCCTAGATTCCGAGATGGGCTCAAAGTCGACTTGATTTGGGCCTCCATCTTGACTTACACACCCTTGCTGATCCTCTCCACCTTGAGGCTCTTCTCTAACTATCTTTTGGACCTCTCCATGGTTCCTAATTACAATATAATCATTATGTAGTAATTTATTCTCAAAAGCATATAAATAAGTAATTAGGAACGAGCCCACCTCTAAATTCAATTGCCGCACGCGAGCTCTAGTGATTGGACCTTGAGTAATTACTAGAGAATTGCTGTGTGTATCCATAGGAGTGATATCCTCATCAGGATGGGCACGACCAGGGTGTGGTGGGGACCGTGCTCCAACCCTAGGACGCACCCCATGGGTTCCGACACGATACACGACAAAAAAAGATGATGACGCAGCAACATGGGCTGAAAAAGATTGTGGCCGACTACGAATAGATATAGAGGTCAGGTCAGATCCATTGGAAAGTAGACTTGATAAGCTTTCCAAGAAGTAATTGAACGCCCAAAACGGAGTTTGTATGTGACCGTGACATCCATCACAAGTCGATGCTTTTCTACAGTCCGAATCCAGCCTCCAAAACCTGTTGGACTTTATCTCTTTCCATCTTTGAGCCCAAAGCGATGTGGTGGCCTGGTGGAGGATGTAAGGAACACTTGGACTTGGTCCCCAATCAACTTCTTTGGTCCTCCATGCCTTCCATGTGTGTCTAGCACTCTTTTTAATCCACATATATATTTTTGAAAATGACAATTAACACACATCATGGCGCAGCATCCATTCATCGAATGTAGCAACAATAATCATGATATAGGATTGATTCACCTTTTGTTTACAAGACATTAATATGGTCATATCTAAGCAGGTGATGTCCTCATCAACATAGGTGTGTAAAGTGAGCTTTGCACAAATACTTACAACCATGAGTTCATTATGTGCCTTCTGGAGGCAGGCAACCTATTTAGCTCCATTTTTATTTTCCAACCAATTTGATAATTTTGAAATTCATTTTTGCTACCTTATGCCTCTACAATGTTGCTGCAATGTGCCACTAAAGTGCGATAACTCATCATTCCTGGTTAGATTCCCATCGCCGCCACCTCTTCTCTCAAAACTCACACGGTAGGCTCATCGATTTACTTCTTGAGGACCTGTTTAGATTCTCTTCGGGTGGAGCTCTCCACTTACCTATGGTCGCTATGAATGTCAATATGACCAGGTCACATCTATGCAAAATTGTAGGGGGTGCATCTATTCAACAAGTCAACATGATTTTAGATGTGGAGGGTACAGATTGGTGGTAGGGTTTGCCTCTAGAGTCACCTGAACTCCAACGGCCAGATCAACTTCTCTCTGTCGTTTAGTAAACTGAAACATCCCTTCGTAATCTGAATATTAGTTTTGGTTTGGTTCCTGACAGTTCTCCAAGGATCTTGAATCTTGAAATTAATGCTAATGGATTTACTATAAGATTTACTTGATTTGATGTAGTTCTTTGAGTTATACTGTTCAAAACAAGTGGATTCTTCTTTGTTCCTATTACAATTTCTGTTTTATTATTAAAATATGTTTGATGCGGTTCTTTGAGTTATGCTTTGCCTCTTCCTAAAATTAATCAGTACCCATCTGTGCAATGATTTGTGAGCTTCTGGTATTAAGTGTCGATATATAGCTGAAGAATATGATGAAAGAAAAATAAGAAAAAGAGAATAAATTGACAGAATTCCAATGAAGCTAGTAATATTTCTGAATGGCATATGTGTGGTTAGTCACTTATGAGTTGTATAGGCTGGCTGTGGATCTGAGGAGTCGATTTAGCTGCATATATGATATATCTCAATTGCCCCTCAGTATAGTGCATCTATGTTTTTCCCTTTATCAAACATTTGTATGTGTTTCTGTGTTGGCATTATGTTCTTCCAAAATCTATGAGAGTAACACTGCTTCTTCTCATCTGTAGCATTTCTCTTGAAATTTGGTGTGCATGTGGAGCTGAATCTGGAGCTAATTCTGAATCCTGGGGCTACATGCTACATCCAGTGAGTAGGACGTAGGATGCTCATTTGAAATTAATGTTGTATGTAATCTAGGATATGTTGGATTGTCACCTAATGACAATATTTATAGTTGATATAGTGGACCATGATGCTTGTATTGTGACAATGTTTTGCTGCTAGCATTCTGTTTGTTGTTGCAATGTTTAGTTGTTTTTGTGTTGGGAGTAATATATGTGACATTGGATGTGGTGTGGTGTGCTACAACAAATTACTGGGTTGGAATGGTTGTGAAAATGGGCTTTTGAAATTTATTGGACCAAAATTTGCTGAATTTATTGTGCTAGTGGGATATCGGGCCTAAAAACATTTGGCTTGATTATCATTTTGGCCTGCTAATAAATGGGCCACGCTCATTTTGCCCCGTTAATAAATGGGCCGCCATGATGACATCATCATCTATGTCAGCGGTCATGTCATCGTCCACATCAATTCCATGTCATCAACCACGTCAGCAATAGTTGCCACATCATTAGCCACGTTGGCATCCATGTCAGCAACCACTTCACCTCATTATTTAATCCGTGACGAAGTTTATGACATTTATTTTCGTCATAAACACTGGGCCAAGGCTGGGCTACGCGGGCTCAAGGCCAATCTATGACGATATAAAAACGTCACGGATCACTTCAAGTGATGAATTCTATTAAACCGTTGTTGACACTTCTTACGGTCCATTATCAAGATTGATAATCCCGGTAATAGTGCAAAGAGTGTTTATTGGTATTCTTATGACACAGATATAAATCCACATGCGTACGAATACGGATGTAACATTTCACAAGGGAGTATTCCAAGGTATCGTATTTATTTCCTCAGGAAAGCATTGGATAAAGAGTATTGATAATAAACAAGGATGCAACTACTAAATTAAAGTACCGGCTAACAAGGTTGGGGTAAGGGATATGATAGGAGTGATATGCATTTGACACACACAAGGAGAAATCCAGGATATAGATATGAGAGCGATATAGCTAGTGGGAGGACAACGAGACATGAAAAGATTCATATATACTTCCAATAACTTAGAGATATCTCCAACAAAGGTTACGACTAGCAATAAGAATGGCATCTATGGTTCTCTTCCTATTTCTATTATCTCAGCATCGCGATACGGTGCACGCGACACGCTGAAAGGGATGAGAAGGGTGCCACTAACCTCCGCGGGAGGTTCCTACAGGACGAGACGAACGTGATGGACTACGTAGGTTGTATAGGGCTGTCACCACCTAACGGCTACCACTCCGGAACCCCGAGCGAAGCTCAATCCTGACTCTAACTCCCAACCAGACTAGCCTAGCTCTATTTTGCTAAGTCAAAGACCAGATCTTTGGGGAACCAAATCACACTTTTAGATCAAGAAGTGCAAGTGTGTAGGATATGTGGAGTGGAATATAGTGGAACTCCTTGGGATCATTCTTCCTCTCCTTAATTTATTTTCGAGATCATGGGCTATCTTTCTTTTTTGCTTTTCTTTTTTCTCATTTATTTTTGCCATGCTCTTTGGCATGCTTTTCTTTTCTTTTTTTTGCCATGCTCTTTGGCATGCTTTTCTTTTTCTTCTTTTTGCATAGCCCATGTCTCTATCAAGGATATTTGGAGACGGAATCATGGAGCATTTATTTTGTGGATGGATGATGGAAATATATTTGCTAACTCCTAGTGTAGGAATTTGCAAGTGAGAGTGCTGTGTACGTGAATCTTGACCTTAAAAGCATGAAAGGTTCACCCAAGGGTCACAACAATTTGACTCAGCTCATTAAGATAGCAAGCAGGATATGAGTAGAAATTTTTAATTAAGCTTATCATATGGCTTTGGTAGGTATTTTTGACCAATGAGGACCTTCATTTTACTTTTGAAAACATAAATCATCCGAGATTTTCACTGTACTAAGAGCAAAAGAGAGAATACAACCAAATCTCACTATATCATTCCTCACAACAACTTAGACTTGGAATAAAGCATGTGCTCCCACAAAGTTTTTAGGTTCATTTTTACTCATGCCAATTAACTCAAGCACTAGAGAACAATTATTCATCATTTCCAAGGTGAGAGGCATATAGTTCATTCCATGCATAGTTGTGAGTTATTTATTCAAACGCAGATGTGTTTTTTTGTATTTTTATTATTCAAACTAAAATGAAAGCAAAACTAGATCAAAGATGCAACTTGCAGTGATACGGTTGGGACTTACCTCGTGGGGGTTCTCTCCCCAAAGCTTGGCTTGCAGCATCGGTGTTAGTGATCCCTGACTTGGCCTTCATCGGTTCTGAGACATGTGACGAGATAGGGGAGGTGTCCCTAGCCTCACCACTGCTCGTGTACCGAATGTGCTTGATCATCTTTAGGAAAAGAGAGCACGAGATGATGCTTGTAAAATGTTAGAATGACAATACCCGAAGGACTATGGGATCAAAGTTTAGCATTTAGTTATTTGGGTTTGTTGTTCTTGCAGGGATTTAACATCCACAAAATGTTAGTCCTCCACAAACCATTTTCAAGAAGCAGCATACTGATCAGAACAAAGGAAATATTTTTGTTGCTTTTATGTTTTTAATCATGCAAGTGAATCAAACATTGAATAGAATTGGGAGAGAAATGTACTCAAGGAATGTACAAGTGCGAACCTGAATGGAGCAAGCTTCCTTCATGCATCCAGAGTGTCATCCATAGGCAAGTGAGAGGAGGAGGAACTCGGCTGAACACCATGGTTCGACCAAACCACCCCTGTGATGTTTAGCCTGTTGACCTCCACTTGCGAGCCATGGAGCCTTGTCTAGCACTGGCCAAAGTCACACCTCTGGCCGAATCACACAAAGTGATGATCTCACTTTGGGCTTTGAGTTTGGTGGTGGAAAGTGCCGGTAGTTGATGACGGCAAAAGTTGGTGAAGTTTTGAGAAAGCTGAGACGATCGGCCGAGGGTCGGACCTCCGGCTGAATCCAACTTTGTCAGAAATCAAGTTGGTCTGACACACTCTGTACTCCTCTGATAACCCTGCAGGTTAGTGCACATTTGGGCACAAGGGTGGGTTCGGCCGAACTCAGGAGATCGGTTGAACCACCCTTTGCACCGCAAAAATATCCTCTTTGCTCTCTCTAATTCTAATGCAAGAGTGATTCATATTTGGAAAGGGAAATATGCAAATGCAGTGATGGAATTAAAATTTTGAAAAGGAAAATATGGGATACATATCGGTTTACCTCACAGCGAGAGCTCATGTTTTAAGTCCGTGAGCAGGACTTCTCCTTTCTTCCATTATTCTTGTCACCGTCCAATTCGGAGAGGATGCTTCGAACAATGCAACTTCCTGTCCCAGGTTATTTGTAATTTTACTAGGAAGTGTGCATACCTGGGAACATTATTCCACCTTGTGCTTCAAATGTATCCATGGTCGTGGCACATCTCAGTGTGAAGTAAATTTGCGGACTTCCCATTCAAATTTAATGATTTTTCTACAGGGGTTAGTCCATACACACAACCAATATCTAAAAAAATATTGCTCTCAAGGTTCATTAATCAAATTTTGACACCATGTCTACACTTAATCGCGATATAAATGCAGAACAAATAACTCAAGTAAATGCGGAAGATTATATATTGAATACTCAGAGTCTTGCATAAAAGAGAAGGAAAAGATACAAAAGCTTTACCAGACTCCAGAAGACCACTCCGGAACCCCGAGCGAAGCTCGATCCTGACTCTAACTCGCAATCATACTATCCTAGCTCTACATCTTGAAATAGTAGAATGGAGACTTGCTCCCAAGTGGTGTGTTGATACAAGTGAAGTACCCCTCTATTTATAGCTGTCCGAAGGCGGTTTGGAGAGGAGTAGCGGCCAAGGGAGCTGGGAGGCGGTGCCGGGCCTTCGGCCGAATCCCCCGATTTGGCCGAACCATGGATTTGCACCGCCTTATCTCCCACGGCTCTGATTTGCCCCTGGGAGGCGGTGCTGGTGTGGGGGTGGTTCGGCCAAACTAACATGGTTCGGCCGAACTGGGCTTTCAGCCCATGAACGCCCCCCTGCACCGCCCCTGCCTCTGGACCTCCTTGGGCTTCCTTCTATTGATGTACTTCATGTATTTTTGGCCCAGGGATGATGTGGCGATGGTCCACGTGTCTTGCACTGTCATTGCCTTATCGCCGCTGATGTGGACGAGCACTTGCGGCCTCTGGTTGTGATTTGCTTTACGTATGGCAAAGGGGGTTAACCGGCCGAACGGATTCATTAGGCCGAATCGGTCGATTCCGACCCTGTAGCACGTATTTGTCGATATTGTACCTGCGCAAGGGATACACGCCAAAACTCATGAAACTTTATTAGAACTAAACCTAAATGCATGGAATGTTGCATATAACCTCTTTTATTCCCGAGTATTGGTGGTCGAAAGCGTGCCGTAACGACCGCCAACAACCGTCACATGATTTAATCTATGACGCTCAATCCATGACGTTTTCTGAAACCATCACAAACACTATTTTATGAAGTTTTTTAATGGTCTATGACAAAATTGTTCCGTCATAGATTAAATGATTTGTTGTAGTGAAGAAACATAAAAATAATATGTATTCTTCTTTTGCCAACTACTAGGATGTGTTGAGTGCAATTATCTCAAACTCAACTTGTTCAAAACATGCTCTTACAAGTTCATACAAGGCCAAACATGAGGTGACGGTAAGCAATAAGACAACAACCTCGAAAATAGTGTATCAGTGCCGCTGCAACAAGATCCGTCAAGCAGTAGTCGGATATGTGGAGCTATAGGTGGGCTGAAACAAGGAATGGCTAGCACCATGTTAGTTCAAACAAAGCAAGCTGAATAATCGTTCAACGGTGGTACTATGCTGGTCCTAGCCTAGACCGAGACGCGAGCCTCGACACAAGGGAAGTCACAACGCACCACCGAAAACAATAGATACTCACAATGAACGGATGAGCCCCTTTTTTTCTTTCTTCTTTTATTTTACTTTACTTTTCTTTTTTTCTTCTTTTTTTGTTCTTTTCTTTTTTGGACTAAAATATTTTGATTGATGATATGACAACCAAAACAAATGGCAGCATACAACCCCTACCAAAACATATTTATAATTCTTTTTTCAGCTAGCCAGATGCGTAAATCTCCAAGGCAATTGCGGAGTGCTCAGAAGGAATTTTTGACCAAGGTGAGATCCGTTGGAAGTTAACCTTTCTAGATTGTACTAAAACACCAAATTTGGTGATTGGACGCGGAAACTGTAGTAGTTTTCTTTTCGTACTGGAGAGGAACTCTGAAACGAAACAATATGACAAGAACTCGAAACTCTAAGGACTAAACTAAAACCAACGACTTGAACCAACCGAAGCAACCGAAAACTTAATAAGCCCTAACTAAACAGTACTAGCAAATGCTTAAAGAGTTTATAGGATTGTAGGTAAACCAATCTACTATTTTTTTTGGCTTTTCTGGACTATAGGAAATTAAAAAACAACAAAGGATTGATACTCTTTCAATGATAAACTGGGTACAGATACGCACGATCGGGCCCTCGCAAAATCCGACTTTAGGTACGCGGGAATGGTGACTCTCCCTTTTAAGGTGGCTTCCTCCTCCCTAGCTAAGCAAGATGAGATTATTCAGAGGCTCACACTATCGCCGCTCGACTACAACTGGGCCACTAGGCCCCTCTTTGCTGCGTCTTTGCGAGCGGGTAAGAGTGGATGATATCCTTATCACGCACAACTCAAACTTTAGAAAATCTGTGGAGTTCTTAGAGTCGGATATCAGGAGCTCCAAGAAATTCTGGAGTTCAAGTCGGAGACACATAGAAAATTTAGATGAATCATTTTGTTTATAGTTTATATTAAATATTAATATTTAAAATACTTTAATTTAACATATAAAATATAAATTTAGTGTGCAGTTCAGAGGTGTAGTTATGGCTGTGTTTCTTTAGGGTGGAAATTTTTTTCACCCCGTTTGACCAATAATTAAGGGTATTAAATAAAGTCAGTTTACAAAACTACATTCACAACCCTGGATTAATTCACGAGACAAATCTAATGAGGTCTTTGACCGCACGATTAGATGATGGTTACTGTAGCATTACTGTAGTAAATTATGGACTAATTAGACTCATTAGATTCATCGCGTAAAGTTATACCATCCTAAAAAAATTTTGCAAATATATTTTATTTAATACTTCATACATGTAATATTTTTTTAAAAAATATTTCCGCTTTGCCAGAAATACCGCCTATACCAACCAAACGGGTGAAACTCCCCGTAGAAACCCCCGCTCACGCTGGCCTAAAAAAAACCCGGGCTTCTGCCCCCCTCTGCCTTTGGCTGTGCCGCCCCCGCACTGCTCACCTCCGCTGCCACATCGGACACCCACGAGCTGGGCCGCGCCGCCATCAAGCTGAGCTCGCCCTCAGCGTCGTCCGCCGTCCTCTAGACCTCACCGAGCATCCTCTGCGCCGGCGCCGTCCACCCTCACTAGATCCGGCGTTCGCCTCCGCCGTTTGACCTCACCAGTGCGGCAGCCGTGCTCGCCCGCGCCCTCCCTTGGCCGCGCCACACACCGCCGCGCTCGCCCACGCCCGCCCTTGGCCGCGCCGCACGCCGCCGCACTCGACCGCCGCCACGCCGCCTGCCGCCCTCGGCTGCTTGCCTCAGGACGGAGAAGAGACGAGAGCGAAGTGGAACGCCCCCGTCCGCTCTTTTCGACCGGATAGATCCACACATTATTGCGATATATATGTTGGGCCTAACTTCCCTCCGCTTCTCTGCTCTCCGTCGCTGCACCTCTGCCACCGCCTGCGGCGGAAATACCTCGGTCAAGTCCTCCAGCCTCCTCTCTATTCCTCCGCCCCTCGTTTCTCATCTCTGGAATGATTTCTCCGCCCCTCGTTTCTCATCTCTGGAATGATTTCCTGTTGTTTCCCTCGGACGGGCGGTAGCAGCTTGCGGATGGAGGTCGGCTTTCATTTCCTGTGCCGGAGGTGGACGAAGTTGACACAGCGCCGCCGGAGAACATGCACAAGTGGAGGATGGTGATCGCCTACGATGGGACAAATTTCAAAGGTTCGCTTTATTTTGACTTTGTATCTGCGCTTTTCCTTTGATTCGTGGCGTTGGTAGCTTACGTTATCGTTTGAAACTTTTAAAGCTTCATGGTATGGTTTTGGTACGGTTCCAAGACGTTGCAGAGAAAGCGTTAGGTTTCAAGTCAGCGTTGTTGATGCAAGTATGTTTAATTCTAGATAAAGATGTTGTGCATTACATGTGAATTTTGGACTATCCATATGAAAGGTGGTGAAGTAATGTTGTTTTTAGTTTTGAGGTAGTTATGCTATTATCTATTTGGTAAACCCATTTCTTTTTAGCATTAAGCCAATTTAATTGCGCTTATAGTCTGTGCTATTTGGGACCATAGCCACACCTCAGCACAGGTAATTCTTATTGTATCTAATGTTTATAAGTGAATTTACCAAGGAACAATATTTGTTCTTAGTTGTTAGTATATTGAAATGATTTATGATGATTTAGAGTATTATCTGTTCTGTGGGGCATTGTGCTTCAGCTTAATGATGGTGGCCAACCGAGGTCTACCTCTGGCTTCATTTGGCAACTTGGGAGGGGTGGAGTGCAATTCACAGAGAATCAATCTAATGGGAGATTGGATGGATCCCTCACCTCCAACCTGAGAGGATTAAGCCAATCACCAACATAGTCAGTACACCAGACTTACAAAATTTCGGAAGAATATTTAGAAAACTAGAAATACGCAATATCAGCAGCTCAGCTAATCAGTCAACTAAGATTAAGAACCTAAATTCAGTAGTTGACTATGAAGCAGCATGGTTTTCGCTTTTTGCAAACTCTGAGACACCAAGAGCACAATGGGATCAATAAAATGTGTTCACAGATGGCCAAGGTGCTCCAACTGTTGCGCACTTTTGACCACACACTACAAAAACAAAGTGAAAGAAACATCTATTTGAGTAAGGGTGGTGTTCAAAAACTTAAAATATCACCAAATAATTGAAGTAACTAATGGCAAAATGACTTGTTTTTTCATATGAGCACATATACTCATAGGTGCAGCTGCTCAAGCTCTCTATAAGTTCTTCCAACATACTGTCAGTGGAAAATTTAACACTAAAATTTTGAATTAGTTAAATACACAAACTAGACTTCTCAACTGAACATGGCTAGAGAAGTATCAATTTAACACGATGATTTGCAATCTAAGTAATGAATTATAAGATAATAACAAGGAGGATGCACAACTCTACTGCATTGCTGTTAGAATTCATATACACACACACATCATAACAAACATCCAAAGATATTATGGCTATGTATATTGCCAACTTGTCTAGGCGAGAAGGCGTCTTATTTATTCTTCGTGATGAGCTCAAGGGAGACACATTTTACTATACAGAGCAAGGTTAATATATTGGTACATTTTATCCAAAATTTGTTTATATGTACATTCACTCACTTTGCAAAAATTTGACCTATTTCAAAAGATTAACAAAATCTGACATATTTTAGTTTTACTGTAACATGACACGATTATCGACTAGTAATTGAGCAATCACAATGAGATTAGCAAATGCTAGATTGTAGTTATGTCATATGCGGTCGGCTAGGCCGACTGGTTCTATTGGGCCAGGCCCATTAGGATTAGGTTAGGGATAAGATCAGATCTCTTACTTAGGCGTGAGCCTCTCTCTCTATATAAAGAGGGGATACGTACCAATTGAGGGTAAGCAATGAGAAAATCAGTCTATTAGGGTTAGCTCCTTCTATCCCTGCCCTCGTGGTCTGGCTGCTGCCTATTGGCGAGGTCGGGCTGCTAGCGTTCAGGATCAATCGGATCTGTGTACGTGGCAACTGGTATCAGTTAGCTTTGGTTACATGTCCATGGGTTTGGCACCGCTAGATGTTGTCCTATCTATAATACAAAGATACACAGCTCTCATACGTATTCGAGAACAAAAAACAAGTCAGAAGAGGTCACATTTGTACTCCCATCCAAGAACACTTGAAGCTTGTTAAGGATAACTAAATCAAACTGCCAGAATTGGAGTTTTTAGTTAGGTTTTCGCCCTTGGAATTCCATGCCACGAAGCTTCTCTGTAGGCTTTTCCTTGTGCTCATCACAGAATTGGAGTTTTTAGTTAGCTCAGGTGAATGATGCAGCTCATTGCAGAACCAGCAAACTGCTTGTGAGATCGCTACTTAATCAGATTGCGACAGCACAAAAAAATTTAATAGCCATGCTTCATCCGATTGTTGGGGCACCACCAGATCCAAGACAAATATGAACCCAGAACCGAATTGGACGACTAAAAACAGCTAACAAAACAGAACTTTACACCCAGAATATGTCTGATCTGTGACGTTCAAAGCTAACTTTGATACACAAGAAAGCCAACAACACAAAGATTAGGGTCGATTAACAGACCTAGCGGGGCATGGGGCAGTATAGTTGTTTCGGCAGAACTGGGGGTCCATGGCAGGTTAAAGTGGAGGCGGGCGAGGTTGTGGTGAGTAGAGGTGGAGACACGGTGTCGCGGAGGCAGAGAGAGGAAGCCGTGGAGCAGGGTGGACACTGCTGGAGGGATGTGGCCAAAGAGGTACATGTGAGGGTGAGAAAAATAGTCACAGTGCAAATGAGGCGTTCTGTTCCACACCTAACCTGACCATTATTTTCTCCCACGTGGGTCAACGGGTTTTAACCGGTATATTCCCCAATCCCAATCCATGCGAAGCCAAATGCTCCTTCAGCTGAGACAGAGGGTGTTGCCCTGGATGGTTCTGCTCCCCTGTGTCACGGGGTTTCATCCTGATTCTTCGCTGATCCACGAATTGCCAAACGTCCATAGTGATCAGCCTTTTAGGATATATCATATAGAAGAGTCTGTTAGTGTTATGGGCCAGATTGGCCTGGTTGCAGCCTGCTACAGTAACCCACGACTGTAGGGTTAGCCTGATAATAGTACCAGATTGGGATTCTATTGCTTAGGGGTCAAGTGAGCCTCTCTATTTAAAGAGAGTTGTATCAATCAAAGGAAAGCAAGAAACAATCAATCTAGTTTCCCTCATGTGTTCATCCCTCTCATCTATGATCTAGCCCCTCAACTCTAATAGCCGACTCCATCCGGCTCTCTTCCCGGTGGTGTTTATCTTGTTATGGACAAGGGCCATAACAACTTGGTAGTTGGTATCACAGACCAGCTCTTCATCCATGGGATCTGGGCCTGTTGATGATGAGTTCAAGCGTCTCCTTAGGGAGCAAGAAGACCTGCTGCGCCAAGAGTCCGCAGATGCATTCAAGCTCGTCGCCGATGGATTGGAGACCATCACCACAGGGTTGGAGACGGTCACCACGGCAGTCCAGGGAATTGCAGCTACTCTCACCGACCTCAAGGCAATCCTAACCGGCGTCATGGATCGCCTCACGTGCCTGGAGCGTCAGAAGGGCGTCAACGGCGACACATCGGCGGAGTCCACCGCCACACCTGCTGCTGATCCGGCCAAGGATCCAGTTCCACCCAAAGCTGCTGATCCGCCGCCGCCGCCAAAGCTGCTGTCCGCGGTGACACATCAAGCATGGAAGGCTCCGGTGTCGACCTCCTCCGCAGCACTCATTGGAGTATGTGGAGATATGTGTGCATCTGATCTATTTGAGGTGAAGGAAGAGAAAAGAGATCCAATCACGCATAGAAGTGGCGTGAAGAGATGCGTGATGTTTCCATGGGATCCAGAAGGAACAGATACTTTTTTCCTACGTGCGGATTATGTTCCAAGGATGTCACGTACTGCCCCTGCTAATTCTACCACATTCTTTGGAGATCAACTAAGAGTTTATAATATGGAAGGTGCAGGAGCTCATGCAGACCAAGAATACTTGTCTCTTTGCGATTTAGGATGGAGTCCTCCAAATTTATTTTTAGTCAGAAATGAAGCCAAGATGTAAAAGGCTTATTTCAGAGTCGTTTTAGGCTACATTTGCACCTCGAGTTTATCTGCAGCTCGAGGACGAGCTGCTCGAAAGGATGGGTGAAATGTTATGGGCCAGGCCCTTTGGGCCAGATCGGCTTGGTTGCAGCCTGCTACAGTAACCCACGGCTGTAGCATTGCAGGTTAGCCTGATAATAGTACCAGATTGAGATTCTACTGCTTAGGGGTCAAGTGAGCCTCTCTATTTAAAGAGAGTTGTATCAATCAAAGGAAAGCAAGAAACAATCAATCTAGTTTCCCTCATGTGTTCATCACTCTCATCTATGATCTAGCCCCTCAACTCTAATAGCCGACTCCATCCGGCTCTCTTCCCGGTGGTGTTGACAAGGGCCATAACAGAGTCACATATTGGATTTTTGGATCTGGTCACTACACAAGGTCGAAATAGCTACATGTCTATAGGGCTCGCTCATAGTCTACCACAAGTCCTGTTGACCTGCCATCAGGTTCTAGTTTTTGTCATTTTACAGCTGATTTTCAGTAATCTCATGTATGGAATTTATCCTTCACTATTTGTTGGTCTATCCCTATATTGTTAACAGAGAAATTAAACGAAATGCTACAACTTACACATTTGACAACTCAGTAGATTTTGGACTGGCTTTGAACTCATCTTCATTCATGTTATAAGTGTTTTGTGCTAAAACATTACATATCTTGTTAGATGTGAATATGATTAGTCCTGTTATGGTTCGATGACCCTGGGAATGCTCTTAACCTTTTGAATGCTAAAATGTCATCAATGTGCTTGCATATGTGCTTGTAAACAATTTAACAAACCGTCTGAGAAAAATTAAGTAGAACACTGATCTTTTTTTCCTAAATAAGCATCACTAAGTTCTCTGTATTATTCTCAGGTTGGCAGTATCAACCATCACCTCCAACCATACAATGTTTTTTAGAGAATGCACTGACACGCATCACTAAGCTGGATCGGAAGAAGCTATGCTTGGTCGGTGCAGGAAGGACAGACAAAGGTGTTCATGCATGGGGTCAGGTTCAATAAAAATGCTTTGGCTTACCTTGACATCTACCATTTTGCTTGTGTATCTAGCACTGCTGAATGTCAGGATTTTTTTGTGAACGGTTGGGAATAACAAATTATATTTGTTGTTTATCAGGTGGCACATTTCACTACACCCTTTGCTTATGATTGCCTTGGTAGCATTCATTCTGCAATCAATGGACTTCTTCCTCCTGAGATTCGAGTCAGGGAAATTAGTGCAGCACATCCTGATTTTCATGCCCGTACATCCACAAAGACCAAAATCTATCACTACAAGATCTATAATGAAGCAATCATGGATCCCTTTCATAATTGTTATGCTTACCATACTGCTTATAAACTTAATCCGCATGCCATGCGATAGGCTGCGAAACACTTTGTTGGAATCCATGACTTCACATCTTTTGCTAATGCCACACATAATGATCGTGAACGCAGTCCCATAAAGAAGATAACGCGTTTTGATGTTACAGAAATGGTAATTGGTGTCCGAATTAAATATATTTTTGTACTATTGTGGTTCACGCTCTAGTTTAATCTTTAGTTTTTTTGGAGGGAAATCATTCTGTATTTGACTGTAGTTTGGTGTTGGTTGACATGATCTTTTCTTGGTACTCTCCAGGGTGCTGTCTTACAGCTTGAGGTTGAAGGAACTGGTTTTCTGTACAGACAAGTCAGGAACATGGTAATTTTGTTATTTAAATGACTGTTTCAAATTTAGCTTCTTTACTATTGCATTCCCTCTGATCTAAAATATATGATGTTTAGGACAATCTAATTAGTTAAAAAATGAACTAACTAGCTTATCGTTAGTTCACTTTTTTGGCCTAGCCTTTACTATTGAATCTCTTCATTTTCTTAAAGCTCCACAGTTGGTCTTCTGGATACATGGGATAAACAAATTTCTGTAACACATTAATAGAAACCCTGTTCATCCTTTTCTTGTTTCTACACTTGATAATTAAAATCAACCATGAAAAGCAGTTCGTGCATCTGCAGTTGTAGTCTTTGAATGTTAGTGGAAAGTAAGAACTAATAAGACATCCAACCATGCATGGTATCACCAACTGCAATATTAGTCACTGACGAAACTGGACCACACAGCTAATGTTGCATTTATCTTATTTAATTCTGCTATATTCTATCATTTCCAGTGTTGTCATATCTTCCCTTATATGACATGGATAATTTGCCTTGATCCTCTGAAAGATCAAGATTGCAAATCTAAATGCACTAAGACTGCACAAATATTTTCTTTCTAGCGTCTGTGTCACATGTAGTGGACCTTGTGGTTGGTTCTGCTGACTTGCAGTTCTCAGCGTTGCGACATTTATCTCGTGTAAACATGATATCCTGTGTATTGGGCGTTACCATATATCTCTTTCTCTTCAGCACACAGTTGACATCTGTATCGGATGATGCAGGTAGCTTTGCTGCTTCAAGTTGGAAAGGAAGCACTGCCTTCTGACATTGTTCCAGTGATAATTGCGGCAAGGGACCGCAAAGAACTTGCTAGGGTGGCCTTATCAGCACCACCGCATGGATTATATCTCATGTCGGTTAAATATGATGAGGAAATCCTGAAGCCCCCTGAAGGTTCGCCTCCAATTTCATTTGGTAGGACACACCAGCTTAGTAAATGCAAACTTACATTTTATTAATTTGTTACTAATGAAAAATTATCTGCCAGAGATGTACCATCTTTTAGTTTCTTTTACCTCCTACAGTTTCCTTGAACTGCCAACCACAGGATCTGAATACCTGCTAGTTTGCGGGTATCGGATACAGGATTTGATCGAGAGACCCCTAAGGAATTCTCTTTACAATCATAATTTCTTTGCTGGCAAACAATTTTGAGTGAATAGTAGATTCACCTATGAATGTCAGTAAACTGATTCCAGGAGCAAACCTTGTACAGCAGGAAAGGCTGTTACTAACTCTTGTAACACCCTGGAACATCAACATCATTCTGGAGATTAGCACGCGACGCTATCACAACGTGGAAACGTATTTCAGATAACACAAAAAGGTGATGTGCGCATGTCCCACATTACAAATAACAATACAAGGGACGCCAACACTGTACCTTACAAATAAGGTCTCAAGGTCGGGACCTGACCTTGGTCATGATGACACCTATTACGTATGATGAATAATCAAACTGAACAAAATCTGTTACCAATGTTATTAGTAATGGACATTTATTGATGTATGGTACCAATCATGGTTGGACAAGGTGTTGTTCCACGCTCGCCTAGGCGCACCTATGCGCTAGGCGGCGGGGTACCGCCTCACCTAGGGGGTAGGCGGTACCCTAGGCGGTGCCGGCATGTCGGCGGCGAAGGGAGGGTGGTGGTCGGCTGTAGATCTGTCTAGGTAGGGTCGCAAGATGTGAGGAGGGAGGTGGGAAAGTCGGGCCCCAGCGGGCATGCGGCAAGAGCAGTAGAGGAAGTCAGGCGTCGGCGGGCGGCAACAGCAGCAGAGGTGGGGGAGGCGACATCCGGCAGCAGCAGAGGAAGTCGGGGGCTGGCGGGCGGCAACATCAGCAGAGGTGGGGGAGTCGACATCCGGCAGCAGCAGGGGAGTAGGCGACTTTGGGAAGCAGCGGGGGAGAAGGGGATGGCTGGTCGCAGCGGCGGCGGAGAAGTCGAGCAGCGGCTGTCGTGTGTGGAGATCGTGATCGGGTGAGGGTGACGTAGGGGAGACGGGAATTGGGATGGATAAGGTAGGTGATGGCTGTTCAGACTTAGGCTTGAGCACTTGGGTTGTTTTGATGGGCTTTTCAGTCTAATTTTAGGCCCAATGGTCTCCTGTTATTCTTTTTCTTTTAGAGTACTAGCAAGAGCTCACGTGCAGCACGCACGTTTATTGATGACACGTACATGCTAAAACAATGTCACGTGAGTGGGCTATGGTAAACAGACTAGTCGTGCGAAGCGCTTTTAAAAATACTTTATATTCGCTCTCTCATGTATAGACAACTTTAGGTATTCTGAAATGTATAGGCACATCATTTTTCAGATAGTTGAACTTTATTTATATGGAGAAAAACTCTCCAATCTATTGTCTATTAGTAATACAGGATAATTGTGTGTAGACGTGGTTACAAATGTGGGTATATTTAGGTGGTCCCTTTTTTGGGTGAAAAAAATTCGTTTAAAAAAATGTGGGTATAGTTCGCTGAAATATGGTCGTTCGTCTAATCAGCTTGCCGCGGTTTAGTTAGGTTTTTTGCCTCTCCTTAATGTTGCACTGTTACAATAGTCTACTCTATTATGATCATTATCGTGATCAAGATCGGCATCTTGATGGCTGCCATATCTGCATTTGTTATGTTTTATTCAATTCAAAATTTAGTATGCCGTGTGGGACCTCGTATAGTCCGCAAAAGAAGTATAAGATGTCTAAAATCAGAATTTAATATGACGTGTGCCCCTTATGTAGTCGCACAAAAAGAGCACAACGAGCTCATCCTTACGTAACATTTGCAGAAGAACATGTTTGCTTTCCAAAAAAATAGGTGGGGTAAAAAAAACACCGGTGAAAAAAAAGGGCTAGGGTGAACTCACAAGGGATTTTTCGCTCTTTAAAAAAAATTCCACAATATTTCTTTTTTTTTTCTCTGCAAAGTGGGTCTAAGTGGGTCCGATGCGAGGGATACGGAGGTTTTTCATTGGTAGGGATACGGGGGTTTTTCATTGGTAACAAATGTTTTCAAAAGAACTTGATCCTTTTTTATATATAGATATACGCCTGTACGTGTGTTGCCTTGAACACACGGCCTAGGCGCTCCTACTCCCTAGGCAGCGCCTAACGCCTTTTCCTACCAATAATTTAGACATTTGTAACAGATAGCTTCTATTTATGTTACGTAGTTGTTTCTATGTATATAACATAATTGTCAAGATTAGTAATGTATTGTTCTTGGTGCGTTACCTTTGTGCTTACACTAGCTTATAGCCTCTTTTCCCGTCCGAAATTGAGAAGCTTCCTCGCCTCTAGAAGGTTCAGAAAAGCAAGCTCAAAGCGGTTTGCGTTCGCATACCTTATCTGAGCCGCCCATCTCTGCTTTGTTATTAGTGCTGGTCTACAACCTCGCGTTTCCAGGTTGCACATGCATTGTCAGGTTCATATATTGCTATTCCCTTCGTGTCTCTCCCTCGTTCCTTTCACCATCACAGGTCCCTCCGCCCTGCCGCCCGCTGCTCGCCGTTCTTCTCTCCACTCGCCGTTCTTCTGCTCCCGGCACATGGCGCAGATTTTTGCTAGTCACGGAGCGTTAAGAGTCCAAACCACCATGATTCTGGTTCTCGCAGTGCAGGAGGCGCGCAAGTAGCCGGGTGTCGGCTGTGCTGGCGCTAGCGTCGGCACCAATAGCTCAGCTCCGTCGTCCCTGCTTGCTGCTTGCCGCTCGCCGGATCCCGCGCCTGCCGGCTCTCGTCCCTCGCAACTTGGCTCCGTGGTTTGAAACCGGCGGTTTGCAACAATGTACGAGTAATATTTTTCGAGGACCGCGTTATCGTGCGGCGGGTCGCGCGTTAGGGAAGCGCGTGACCCACCGCTTCGAGGCCCCACCGCCGTCTCCTTCCCGGCTTCGCCGGCCGCCACCGCCTCTACCGCCACCCACCGTCACGGCCAACACTAACCTGTTCGTGCCGACTCCTCCGCCCCTGCCGCCCCGGGCTCCGGCGACGCCCCGCGGTCGTCGACCGCCACCGCTGCGCTAATCCGTCGGACCGCCGCCGTCTCCGCCTCTGCCGCCGGCACCGCTCACCGGGGGTCCCCCACCGCCCGGCCGGTGGCGCCCTCCGACCCTCCGCCCGGCCACCGTCGCCCCCGCCGAGCCAACCATCGCCCCCGAACCCCTCTTATAGAGCCGCTGGCATCGGATCTCCTCCGACAACCCTGCCCCGTAGCCCCGACCGCTAATCCGGTAGCGCCATCGCCAGAGAAGCTGGTCGCCGGGTCGAGCAGGACCCATCGCGCGATAGACTTAACGTTTTTCAAAACTCTCACATGCCATCGTGGGGTCAAATCGCCGTTTCACACAGGCTTTTCCAATCAAAGCTAGCCAGCTCCCTACTCCGTATGTCTAGGCGTGCAGCAGTCAAAGTCATGGTCATGCAACTTGCACCTCCATTAATGATGCTTCTTTATTTATTTATAAATAACAGACATGGCAGGTGCATCAGTGCATGTGCCTCCATATTCCTATCTATCTGTTGGCCAGCAATAGGCGTTCCTAGTTTCTGTAAGTTTTTGTTCCAAAGTTTCAAAAAAAGAAGCAGTTTTTGTTCTTTTTCTTGGGTTCAATCTGGCATTCAAGAAGCGATATCTGGTATCCCATAGATCTATGTCACGCTGATCCGCAGCGTCAATGGCATGTGCGGTGATAATTTGATAATTGAGCTACGAAGGGTAGATTCCAGTTACTAGAATTTAATTCGACCCCCAAATTGAAGCAGTATCTATGGCTGCCTTATACCTGAACAATCGAAAATTGGTTGTATTGCGTTTCATGACTTACTCAGAGACGCATTAGTTTCGTCAAAACAGGAATTATGTTTTACATTTATTTTGTCTATTGATATTGATGCATGCCATGAGCACATTGGATACTTGTCACGATTAAATGGTGAGTCATTTTTTTTATATGGTATGGCACAACACACATAAACACTTCTAGTAACACGTGGTTAGAATTAAGTAGTAATACATACTCCCTCCATTTTTATTTACATGTCGCATTAGATTTATTAGATTTATCCTAAGTCAAATCTGTCCAACTTTAACCAAATTTTATAGAAAAATATAATAACATCTATAACATTAAACATATGGATTATTAAAATATATGATGGATCCAATGAAACAAAATTTGTATTGTATATGTTTTTATAATTTTTAATAAATTTGGTTAAACACCAATAGAGAAATGACCTTCCATCCACCTATATTTGTCCCAGGTAGATTTGAACCCGAGACTGATACCTTTAGTATTGGTTGGAGGCTTCAATCGGGACTAAAGGTTACTCTTTAGTCCCGGTTGGAACCTTTCAATTTTTAGTGCCGGATGGTGGTTTCATCTAGGACTAAAAGGGTGACTTTTAGTTTCGGTTGGTGGCTCTAATCGGGACTAGAGGGTGCTTCACGGGTTGCAATAAAGAGAAAACATCTCACCTTCCGTCACATGTATTGCGTAGGTGGAGTGGCTAGGTGGCTGTGTGTGAGACCATAAAGAGGTTATGGATTCAAATCCCGTCGGGTATACGGCAGGCTTATATGCGTGTATGAGCGCCATGCTTAACGGATGCCATGCACCAATGACTATCTGGGCGCTAATTAATCAGCAGCCATGTACTTGTTGAACACAAGTACGAATGTAGCTTTTGAAATTGGTAGCATCATGTTCTCGTTTTTAAATCTTGCTTCTTTTCTCTTCTTGCTTGGAATAGCATACACATAAGCCATATTAGCATATATATATAGCCCAAATAATCATATTTGAAAAGATTTGCACAAAATCTCGTTGAACACAATAAAAAAGTCAATATTCAATGCCCTCAGAATTGCAATCTCATAATCTTCGACAAATGGAGGGAGTCAAGAAAAAGTCAGGCTATTTGAATAATGATCATACAGTCTAAAAAGTTACCTTATTCAGAATCCAGTGCTCCTTCATTGCAGAATCCCTGGAAGAACCAAAAGAGTGGAGGCTTTCCACAAATCCTACATAGCTTCAGATTGACAGAAATTTCCCTTCCATCAAACAAACAGAAATAACAAGATAGTATTGTGAAATTGAACAGACGATCATAAAATTCAAGTAACCAGGAGATTAAAATGCAGGTTTCGTTTCCACCTTAGGGTCTTGCATAATTAATTGCCTGTTTTAATGTGGCAGTACAACCATCAAACGTCCCAATATCCAGAGCTATGTGGTTGTAGCATGGAGAAAATCAAGAACTCATCTGACACTGAACAAAAATTTTATCCATTAGAACAACAGATCAAAGTGCATCCATAAATCAAGCATATAAAAAATCCAGTGATTAGAATATTGCAAACAATTGCATCCATAACTTGATTGAATTGAAATCAAAAGATAATTAAATCAAAACTATATGGATAATTAATGCAGCTCCTATAATGGAATTTTATGGCATGAAAAAACATAGATTTTAAATAGGAAACAATCAGAAAGGAGGCTCAACGTATAATTTGTTGTGTGCGAAGTACTACCTGTTGCTAAATAGAAGCCTATATATGCTGTTAGAATTTCAGGTGCTGTTTAGTTCAGCGTCCGTAAACGCAAACGAAAATGGTATCAAATCACGCTGGTAACGGAAATGGGATTGATGAAAGCAGACTTTGTTTGGTTTAATTTAGGTAATGGAAAGCAAGTAAACCGGCAAACCTATACATCGCTGAGCACAGCCCAGGTATCAGATACAGAATATTTTGAGTGGTAACAACTTTCTATTGGTCCGGTATCAGATACAACGTCACTTGATTACGTAGCCCTTCAACAAAACGGAAAGTAACGTAAACGAATTACAGCATAATCTGATTACACTGGAAAACAATCGAACCAAACACCACCTCAAACTTACTGTAAAAATTATATATTGTAGGCAGCAACACATAACTATCCAAATAAAAAATTATGAGCTCGCGTTGCACTGGCAAGCTTCAGCATCTCTTTTTGGCTTCCCCAGCGCCAATTGGTCATCGCTCCAAGATGGAAGCTGCAGCAAAGCACATGATGAGTTCACAACGAGGAATCAGAGAACTTAGGTTTTGGAACACTGAGCTGTCGCTGCCATTAAGCAACACGAGCCCTCGGAGCTCCGCGCCGCCGCCGTCGATCTCCGCCTCTCCTGACCTTCGAGGAAGCTTCGCGTGAAGGTGAGCATCGCCCCGAGCCCCTCCCCGCTCGCTCTCGCTTCCCGTAGCCCGCCGTCGCTGTTGCGCGCTCCCGCTGGAGTTTCCCGGCCGCAGTTCACCGCCGTCCACCGCCTCTGTCGCGTTTCCGCCATCGTGAAGCCCCTAGGTGGAATTGTCGTGTCCCAAGCTTGCTCTGCGTCCAAGCCGCGTTGAGTTTGGTGCCTCCTAGCGTGTCTTTCGCGTTGTTCCGGCGATGTGCCGCCGTGAGCGTTGGTGGCGACGCCGCCGCCGGTGACCGCCTCCCCTCGCCGATCTGTTCTGGGCCGCCAGATCAAGATCCAACAGCGCCCAACACCAGAGCCCCAAGTCAACCCTAGCGCTTACCGGTCAGCCGAGCCCTTTTTGTAAAAGAGACCCGGAGTTTTCTAAAATCAACCCTCCGTCCACCCTCAGTTCAAAAATATTTTAGAAATGAGCCCCTAGTTCTCGTTTTGGCCCTTGAACTTTTGTAAAATCGCCTCCCGAAGCCCATTTTTTGCCTTTTTACAAGTTAGACTTCCTGTTTTTATATAAAATTATGTTTTAATCCCTTCAAATAAGCCCCTAGAAGTTTCTAAAACTTACCAGCAAGTCCCTAAACCTTAGAAAAGCCATATCTTTTTCGTTTTAGCTGCGGTTAGAGTGATTCTTGTGCTCACATGACCATAGAACCAAGCCCTATCCTTTAGCGCGTTCTTTTAAAGACTTTCTTTTGATTGGTGTATTGTTCTTAGTTGTATATTGTTTGTTTGTTTGTTTAGCTACATGTTGTGCTCGATGATTGCTGCGAGTAGAGGAACGTCATCAAAAGATTTCAAGAAGAAGATTTTGAAGACTCTGAGCATCTATATTTTGGATAAAGGCAAGTATAGCACGGACAATCATTGCTACCTAAACACCCTTTAATCATTTATTTCATATATGCATGTGTCTAAATTGATGTAACTTTAAGGTTGTACCTAGATTTGTATATCCTGTTCCGTTGATACCCCGGGTTCATGCATATGGGTAGATCTTTACTAGGCACAGCTACTGTCACTCTTATTTCACTATTAATCTTGACTTAATGGTTCACTTCCACATGATGGTAAAATTTGCCTTTTTAGCAACATGGTTCAGGGAGCTAGAACATGTGCTTTGTTGTAGTGTCTCTCTGTAAGGCCTAGTTCTTAAAGCGGCAACCTAGGAGCCAGTCGCCACCGCCGAAACTATTATGGCTCTGGTCTTGGACAAGTAGCCTGTGCGTCTCTATCTTATCAGTGGTTATCGACGGGCCGACGACGCTCTATGGGGAACAAGGTTCTAGGCGTGGTTTCAATCCACTGAGGATGGGTGATCCGTTGGCTATGTCTTGTTAGGCACAGTCCCATGTTGGGAGTCTCTGCAACGGAGAACTCCACAAATTGCGCATTTTTGGGTGCGATGCCCGCGCTCCGGACGCTATTGACTCCCTTATGGTGCGACTCCGTAAGCGTTAGTCAATCTCGGTGCCTTGGGTCATGCTACCTTGTTGTACCTAAGAGGCTATTGTCTTGCTAGGGTGTCTAGGAAAAAGCCTCGTAGCGTCCCTATATAGTGATGGGAACTAGGATGGCCCGATCTTCCGTCAGGTGAAGGATAACTCGTTTTGGGGCGGAGCGCAACACACCGATCCGGCTTCAAGTCAGCAAACTTGAACCCTGCAATCTTAGTACCGTGACTCCTCTGGTTATCAATCGTGTCACAACCCGGTTGACCTCACCAAGAAGGCTAATCCCTGCCTGTGAAACGAAGAACACAAGCAAGAACTCGAAAGAACGCAACTCTCAATATGAAGTGACACTGCAGATGAATGATTAAGCACGAAAGTTGGGGTTCTACAAACCGATGACGGCGAAACTGTTCTCGACAAAATAATCTAAGTAAAGCCCATGTCTAAACGACGGTAACTACTGAATTTATTAACCTAGGGGCGAGCTAGGGTTGGGGGCGCGCCCACAACATGGGCCGAAGGCCCGACACGATACAAAGCCTGAAAATGCTCAAAACAGGTGACACAATAATTTTTGTGGTCACACCGAATGATCCATGAGTCTCATCATCACGATTCCAACGCATCCAAGAACGCCTTGATTGGACGCCATATGAGGGAGATATTGCAGTTTAGTTGCAGACATGTTGGCTGAATCCGAACGGAAGACGTTGCCCAACATGGCGACGAATTGTAGCTTGGAGATGAGGCCGGCTCGTGTATGTCCAACGTGGTGATGTCCTTATCATGTAGTCACACCAAAGAAAGTGTGGATGCGTGTGGTTGGGTGCAAAGTTCTTTTCAACTTTTACGTGACCAGTGAGTAAAGGGTGAAACCTCTGCAGAGTGTACATCTATCATGATAGCTGTGCTCATAGTCACGAGCGACCTAGATGCTTTTTGATTAGTGGTTCTCTAATCAATATGATGTTTATCCTGCTTAATGCCACTTCTACTTTATTAATTGGGTTGCAACGGGGTTTCATGCACTTGTAGTAACTTGGATAATGTTAAAATGAATCAACTAAAAATGCTAATGTAGTACAACCGTGTCAAGCCTTACTTTTGAGCCTTCATTATCCGTGTTGTACTTGCTAAGTAAATGTTTTACTTACACTTGCTGCTATTCAACAAAATCTCGAATGGTAACAAATGGATACCAGAATGATACATCTGTTGCTGATTTTCTTGAGGATGTGCCTTACTACTAAGCTGTGGTCAACCAGTCAGAGTCCCTGTGGACTGTTGCTCCGCTTAGTTGAGATTTAATAAATAGACTTCCGCTGTGTTATATTATTTATGTTAAACTCTGATGTAAAACTACTTTATTCGAGCATTATGTACTCTCAATTACCATATTTTTAAGCTATATGTGTGTTTGGACTTCCTGGGTTCACATATGGCAGCATTCGGGTTTCTGTGTAAACCTGGGTGTGACAGTCTATTTCTAACCACTTCCACAATTGGTGTTTATTTGATTTCAGGAGGCAAATGGCCAAAGTTGAGGTGAAAACCACATGGAATGATGGGTTCGATCGAATCTCAAGATTCGACCGAACTCCATCCTCGAACCCGGGACGTACCACGATACGAAGACATGCAATCCATCAGAACCCTAGGCTTGGATGGACCGTCACGGCTGCCATCAACACAAAGACGGTGGACCAGAACGTAGCGGAGGCCCAAGTCCAGTTCGCCCGAACTCACAAACTGACCTGAAACTGAGCTGGGGATGCAATCTGGACCGTAGGAGGCAGAGGTGGTGCAATGGGTGGTTCGGCCGAACTGGGGCAGATCGGCCGAACCGACCCAGTTCGCCCAAACCCCTGGTTTAGCCAAACTTGGGGGAACCACGATGAGGTTCCGTGGCTTCCACCGCCCTTGGCCAGCTATAAATGGAGGTCCTCGGCTCCTGAAACAACAACACAAGAGAGAAAAGCATTAGCGAAGCACTGCCACTTCTTTATTACATAGAAGACAGGGAGAAAGGAGAGGTGAGTGTGCCAGAGAGGAGCCGGAGTGTCGGCTCCTCTTCCACCTATACCTATACGGATGCGGCTCTGCTTCGAGTGACATGGGGTCGTGTCTGGTAACTCTTCTATGTCTTTCTGATTAATTGAGGATTAGTTCTTACCTTTATATGCTTGTTGGTTCCTCAAGCAATGCTTCGTCGACGGGTATAATTTCATACTGGTTGATTTGCTTGGGTGCTTATCTTTCTATAGGATATAAGTATTAACTGACTAGTGTAGGCGTGGTGTCTAGACTCTAGACTTAACTAGGTTTACTTCTGATTCAACCATACGTGTGGTAGCCGTTAGGTGGTGACAGTCTTATACGACCTTCATAGCCCACTACGGCTTGTCTCGAAACCGTAGGATCCCTTTTACGGTTATTGGCAACACCCATTCTCATCCCTTTCTGCGTGTTGTGGGTTCGGTGTCTCGACACAAGCATTTAGTGGTAACACTTGATTCACTCAGTCAGTCAGAAGAGTTCTACTACCAGGCTCATACCCTCCCTACCCTTCTATCGCTTTTCCTTCATTTTTGTCGTTGTCATCCACTTTACCATACCATCCGTGGACAACTTAGTTTAGGATTAGTTCACTTATCGTTCCTCGTGGAAATTGATATTATGGAATACTCCCGAGTGAAAGCTACATCGGTATCCGTCTGCTTGCGGATTTATTTGTAGGCCGTAAGGAGTGCCAACAACCAACTCCTATATCTCACGATCGACAGGAAATCACTCGACTTTTACCGAGTCTCTATTAGCATAGCCACTACTATGACCCTATACTAGTAAGCCACTTGGGATCCTATGCAAAATGCAACTAAGGTTTCAAAACAACTCCTAGACCTAATGCAGAATCATAGGAACAAGTAAAGGATCGAAGTGTAGTTTTTATAATAAACTAGGTTATGCTCCGGTGCTTGCCTTCTTGCTCAACAGTAGCCTTTGGCTCTTCCACACGTTGGTTTGGGTCTTGGCTAGCCTTGATCACATTCAACTCGCCTTCTTGAACTTCAGTCTCCGGTACGAGTTCGTAGTTACCGTCAGCGAGATTAGTGTCTACATGAAATGCACATGCATAGAATTTCATTTATTCACTTGAATGAATAAAATCATTAAGTAAGCTGAAACTGAAAGCATGAGGTGTACTTGTGGCCATATTCACCTAGATAATAATATATACTTATTTTATATTTACAAAAGTAGCGGTGTATTAGGTGATTCTCTTTCATTTCATTTTGATGGTGATTGTGTACATATAGAAAAGCTTTACACAATAGTATTACATAAAGAAACATAATAACATTACATGGGGGTGAGTGGCTTGCATAAGATCATATGTTCATTAGATTAAACATGTTATACCATTATCATTTTAATCTTTTATTCAACTTCAGGTAGTAAAACCTAATGTATTTAGCTATATTATTTACTGAGCATTGCTACCATTATTACTGATCTAACATAAAAAGTTGAGACTAATTTACTGAGTAAATAAAAATTGTTTTACTATAGCAGGACTAGCAAATGAAATAAACATAAAACAATAGTTAAAGGTCATATTTTGGAGCTCTTTTTATACGGTTAACTAGGCATACCATAAGGAACAACATATCAAAAAATTAGCCATATAGCTTCTTTGTATCTCAAGTTATCCACAAAAGCATTATTGAAAAAAAAATCACCAAATGATTAGACCTGCTTCACCCTTTTCCAAAATTGCATTTGTACACCTTGCTTTTACCACTCAAGTGCAAACCCTGATCCATCTATGCTTATGGGCTAACCATCGCCGTAATGACAAAGTTTTTTTTATATTAGTGCCTTCAACTATTAGGTCAAAAATCACTCGTACCACCTTCCAATAGGAAAAATAATTACAAAATCACTCGTTGAACCATTAGAAAATACTAACCAAATTGTTCTCCTCAATGATGCTTCGACCATATGAGCACATGCCTACAAGGGAACAACCCACTGTGACATCAATAGTTTAACACAATTCTCATCTGGTGTAGCCAACCTTGGATCAAATCCAATGACCTATTTATACTCCTTGTTTTAGCCTCTGCAATGGCAACAAACTTGTAGCTACTACATGAATGGTACTTGTCCACCACTAGAAATTAACTTCAAGATACGAACTAGCTTCACTTCATCAGCTCTAATGATAGTTAAGAGCAAACTAGAATAAAAGTAAAGGATCCTCATTTAAATGACATCATGGGTCACCATCCTTAAGGTCATAATAGAGCCTCCAAAAAACTAAGCTACGATATTTGGAACCTTCTGTCAACTCAAGATTGAGACATAGAACATTAACTATTGGCTCGAGTGCCACAACCTCGTCAACCATACGACGATATAAGCTTGCATCCTGATGCTGCTAGTTATCAATGTCAACCACCAAGGTTATGTGGCTCAACTTATATTCTGAATCATGACATCTCACCAAAAATCATGAGAATAACCACCATCAATGAACCATCAACTCCTAACTTGGCCTTATGGCCTCGATCTTCTTTGGCATCATCATGTTGACAATATATTAAGAAATATCTTCTCCAAGTTGTCTATCCTCAGTACAACTAGCTAGTACACTTCTACTGCTCAAACCCTATGGAAATTCCAATGGGCAACCCAAAACATAACCTTCAATACCAGCACAAACACACAACAAGTCCAAACCACATATATCATATGAAGAATGCAAGCCAACACCAAATGCAAGATTCACGCTCTAGCACTTCCTTAAACAAGTAGCACTCACTCCTTACAGACACAAATGAATGCATCCCACGAAACCTCCCTTCACTTCTCCGCACTAGAGTAAAAGCCCGTACACTATAGGGAAACAATTTAAACCAAAGCTCAAGCTGAACGTTGCCACTCTATTTTATAGGACAAGTCACACAACATCTCACCAATCTGATATATCAAGAGCAAATAGTCAGGGTGAACATCATTGTGGCCAATCCATCCGTTACTCCACTATGTGCTTTGAATATAGATAGTTGGGGTGACCCTAACACACAGACAACCTCACTTGGCAATACAGAATAAGCATTGTAGGGGCCTTCTACTCAACCCATATGCATTGCTAGACTATACTTAATCTATAAGTTTTCTGTGACAACTCAAATGATTAGTGTGGGATATGGGTACCACTGGGCCCACTGTCAGATGAGACTACGCCAACCTGGGCCCACGCCCGACAAGGTTGTGGGCTGACCCCTAGGCGGCCCACAAGGAACCCCCGACTTGATGAACAAGCTTGATGAAGATACGGCCGGCGGCGCAGCCGGATATCTTGGGATATCCTGTTGTAACCGACTTGGATATGTTGCTTAGTTGTAATCCAGTAGGTTTAGATTGAAACCGACTTGTAAACCCTAGTCCGTCACCCTATATAAGGTGGCCTAGGGCAACCCCATGAGGGACAATCCAACATCTCATCCTGTAACCCTTTGCTCGTCCTTGCTTCCTGAAGCTTGGCCGAGTTCCAGCAATACAAACACAACCACCGACATAGGACGTAGGGAATTATACCTTCCGGTAGCCCAATCCTATCTAAATCAGTGCCTCCTTTGTACCATCTAGCTACACGCTCGAGGATCCCTCGCCTATAAATCAACCACTCGGGTACCCCCAGGTGGATTGCCGGTCCTAAGGTCCGATAGTTGGCGCGCCAGGTAGGGGTGATTGTTGAGCTTTTTCGATTCGAGCAGAAAGACAATCTGGCAAATCAATCTGGCATCACCTTTTCAGCGAGCAGAAAGACAGCCCCAAGCACCTGCCAGGCGTCAGCTTCTTCGCTGACTCAAGCAACTCCAGTTCCGCCAGCATCGACCCGTCGCCGACGGGGTCTAGTTCACCAAGCTCGGGGGCTTCCCCCGATGTCGCCGGCCAACTCATTCAGCAGGTCAAGCAGCTCAGCCTCCGGGATCGAATTCCAGATCAGCTTCCCCGACGCCGAGTCCCACCACCCGACGAGATCATCGCCTGGTTGGATCGCATCAGTGACACGCTCACTGAATGCATCGTGATGGGAACTAGGTTTTTCCGATCTTCCGAAAGATTCTGATAACTCTTGATTTGCTGGAGTCGCGACTCAAATCGATCCGGCTTCCGAACAACACGTTCTGAACCCCGCAATCACAACACCACATCTCCTCAGCTTATCATCCGGCATTGCACGGTTGACCTCACCCAGAAGGCTAATCCTTGCCTGCGAATCAAAGAACACAAGCAAGAACGAGAAAGATTGCAACACAATTGCAGATAAAAGATTAAACTCACGAAGTTGGGGTCTCACAAATCGACGAGCGACAGCACTGTTCTTGATAGAATTGATCTAAGCAAAACCCAAACCATAAATTGGGCGACGGCTAGTTCTGGACACGTCCCTATTGGGCTCAACACGATACACGACCCAAAGGTCAAAATACGGCGACGCATCACTAAACAGATTTTGGACGTCAACTTGTTTCATCGATTCCTGATGACTCCAGACGAATTTGGACATGAGACCAGTTCCATTGCAAAGATTATCTTCTTAGCTTTCCAAGCATACAAAGAACGTCTAAATCTGAGCTCGTATGTGACCTGAGCATCCAATTTAGCGCTGACTGCTCCTGGACTCTAAGGTGGATTCGAAGTCGAGTTGATTTGGGCCTCTATCTTGACTTGCACGCCCATGCTGGTCCTCTCCACCTTGAAGCCCTTCTCAAACTATCCTCTGGTCCTCTCCATGGTTCCTAATTATAATATAATCATTAGGTAGCAATCTATTCTCATAATCACATAGAGAAGTACTTAGGAACGAGCTCACCTCTAAATTCAATTGTCGCGCGCGAGCTCTAGTGATTGGACCTTGAACGATCAATGGAGGATTGTTGTGAGTATCCATAGGAGTGATGTCCTCATCATCCTCCCCTCTTGAATTGAAGTCATCCTCGACTAAAGCTCATCCTCTTCTTCCTAGTATGTCCTCAAATCTGAAACGTTAAAGGTGGGACTAACCCCAAACTCGAGAGACAACTCAAGTTTATATGCATTATCATTAATCTTTTCAAGTATTTTAAATGGGCCATCAGCCCTTGACATCAACTTAGACTTTTTCAAATCTGAAAATCTTTATTTTCTCAAGTGCAACCATACTAAATCACCCGGTTCAAGCTTTACTTCTTTCCTACCTTTACTACCAGCAATTCTATACTTGTCGTTCATCTTTTCAATGTTGTGCTTAGTTGTTTCATGCATTTGCAAAATAAATTCAGCATGTTCCTTGGCATCATTATGAATCCTTTCACTAGTAGGCAAAGGCAAAATATCAATAGGAGCACGAGGGTTGAAACCATACACTACCTGAAAAGGACTTACCTTGGTGGTAGAATGTGTTGCTCGATTATATGCAAACTCAACATGAGGCAAACATTCTTCCCACGTCCTCAAATTTTTCTTCTAAATAGCTCTCAACATAGTACCCAAAGTATGGTTCATGACCTCCGTTTGTCCATCAGTTTGTGGATGACAAGTAGTAGAAAACAACAATTTTTTACCCAACTTGTTCCATAGAGTCCGCCAAAAATGACTCAAGAAGTTAGCATCGCGATATGAAACAATAGGAGATGGCATTCCATGCAAACGAATAATCTCTTTGAAAAAGAGGTCATCAATATGTATAGCATCATCACTCTTATGACATGGTTTAAAGTGTGCCATCTTAGAAAGACGATCCACCACAACAAATATGCTATCACTCCCCCCCTTAGTCCTAGGCAATCCCAAAACAAAGTCCATAGAAATATCTGCCCAAGGAATAGAAGGAACTGGAAGAGGCATGTATAACTCATGTGGATTCAAGCGAGACTTAGCTTTTTGACATGTGGAGCAGCGAGAAACAAATCTCTCAACATCTCTCTTCATATGAGGCAAAAAAAGTGTGAGGCCAAAACATCCGCAATCTTCTTAGCACCAAAATGTCCCATCAACCCTCCTCCATGCGCTTCCTGTAACAACAAAAGACGAACGGACCCAACTGGAATGCATAGACAGTTAGCTCTAAACAAGAACCCATCATTAACCACAAATTTGTTCCATGCACATCCCTCTCTAAAATTCAGCAACACATCTTTAAAATAATGGTCAAGAGCATATTCTTCTTTTATCGATTCAAGTTCAAAAATTCGACAATCAAGTTGGGACAGCAAAGTATAACGTCTAGACAAAGCATCAACAATCACATTATCCTTCCCCTTCTTGTGTTTGACAACATAAGGAAAAGTTTCAATAAATTCAACCCACTTAGCGTGTCTACGATTCAAATTATTTTGGGAGCGAAGATACTTCAGCGATTCATGAGCAGAATGAACAACAAATTCTTTAGGCCACAAATAATGACGCCACAATTCTAAAGAACGTACAAGTGCATACAATTCCTTATCATACGTAGAATAATTCAGAACTGGACCATGCAACTTTTCACTAAAATATGCAACGGGTTTACCATCTTGCATCAAAACACCTCCAATGCCAACTCCACTAGCATCACATTCTAACTCAAAAGTGTTACCAAAGTTTGGAAGTTGCAGCAATGGCACATGCGTAAGCTTGTACTTCAAAGTTGCAAAGGACTCCTCTTGTGATTTTCCCTAATGAAACACCACACCTTTCTTCGTCAACTCGTGCAACGGTGCGACAATGGTGTTGAAATCTTTGACGAAGCGGTGATAGAAACCTGCAAGACCAAGAAAACTTCGTACATGTGTGATGGTTTGGGGCAATGGCCAGATCTCAATGGCCTCAATTTTCATCATATCTACCTCAATTCCCTGTGGAGTAACAACATAGCCAAGGAAAGAAACTCTATCGGTGCAAAAGATGCACTTATCAAGATTAGCAAACAAACGTGCATCTCTCAAAGCATAAAAAATAGCACGTAAGTGTTCCATATGTTCATCCAAAGACTTGCTAAAAATTAATATATCATCAAAGTAAACCACCACAAATCGCCCAATAAAAGCCGTCAAAACCTCATTCATCAATCACATGAAAGTACTAGGTGCATTGGTTAAACCAAAAGGCATAACTAACCACTCATATAACCCGAATTTGGTTTTCAAATGTGTTTTCCATTCATCTCCAAGTTTCATTCTTATTTGGTGGTAATCACTATGCAAGTCTATCTTTGTGAAAATTATAGCACCGCACAACTCATCAAGCATGTCATCTAGCCTAGGAATAGGATGACGATATCGAATGGTAATATTATTGATAGCTCGACAATGAACACACATATGCCAAGTACCATCTTTCTTGGGAACCAAAAGCACAGGGACATCACAAGGACTTAGGCTTTCACGTACATACCCACGGTCCAACAGTTCTTGGACTTGTCGCTGAATTGGTGCGATAAGCAGCACGGTTCGGCAATGTGGCTCCATGAATCAAATCAATTTGATGCTCTATCCCTCTCAAAGGTAGAAGGCCCGGTGGTAACTTAGCTGGAAAAACATCCTCATACTCCTGCAAAATGTTAGTGACAATAGGAGGCAAAGTGCTAGCAATATCATCAAGCGAAAACAAAGCTCGTTTGCATACCAAAGCATAGCACATATCATCATCAGAAAGTTCAGCAAGTTCAGATTTCATTGCGAGCATAACTCCCCCCTTTAATTTAATTCCCTCGACCTTAGAAGTTGTTGCTGACTTATCCTTTTTAGGTGGGTAGATAGATTTAGCAACTTGCTGATTTTCAGATTCCTTATCATGAAACTAGCAGCTCGTTCTTTATCAGCTTGTACAATTTCAGCAGGTGTCATAGGTAGCAAAGTAATTTTCTGTCCTTTATGTATGAAAGTGTATTTATTACTTTTTCCATGGTGTATAGCATCATTATCAAATTCCCAAGGACGTCCCAATAAAAGAGAACAAGCGTCCATAGGTACGACATCACAGTCAACAGAATCAACATAGGTACCAATGGAAAAAGAAACTACAGGTTTGTGTTACCCTATTCTGGCGAAGACGACGTTGTAGTCGTGCGTTTCTGGTAGCCGCTTCATCATAATTACCATCGTCATCAAACACCGCGTCATCTGGAAAACGTAGAGGTGGTGGCTGTGGCTGTGGATGCGCCTCCACTACAGTAACTCTGTCGGCAAGCTCGGACACCGGTCGGTCCACCCTCTCTGACATGGTGCCAAGCTTCATGGCGGTGAGCGTGTCAGTGACAGCCTTATTGATTGTTTCTTCCATCTTGTCACGACCAGCTTCTAGGTCTTCTCGACTAACACATTCACTGAAATCTGCGGGAGCCTTCGGTGCATCATCTTCTGCCATCGAAAAGCACCAAAACAAGAACACACAGTGAAGGTTATCCCTAATAATCCGACTATGTGCTCTCAACACAGCAAAGGAAGCGTCTTACCAAGCTCTTGCAAGGTTCTTACCAACAAGCAAGGCAAAGGATACCTGTAAGGCGTGTAGTCCGCGATTGCAAGGGTCAAAAACCAGTGCCATCCAGAAGGTGTATGTGGAGCTTTGGGAAGGCACAATATGTAGCAAGGAGTAGCAAGTAACGAATGCATAATAGCAAAGTTCAATAACTCTCCAAAGTGCAAATCACAATTGCTGGCTCAGATGTGTCCTAGGCGTAGCACAAGTCGGAACAAGAAACGATGGATAAAGCTCACAGAACAAGCAAAACAACACTCTATGCAATTGTTTGTAATCATTTAAGCAATTTCCAACAATTTCCTCCAGGACTAGTAGGAATCATGAATTTTTTTGAACTATTTTTTTATATTTTTCTCTAAACAAGGATATCAAAAGCTCCAACCACACAAATTTGCAACTGTTTTGGAGCTAGGATGCGGTCTACAGAAAATCAGGAACGTTTCCTAAAAAACTGAAAACAACTTGATCAATTTTTTTATCTTCCTAGTTTTTTTTGAATTTTTTTTGACTCGACCAAACATGCCACAAATGGAGTCACGAATCTGCTATAAAAAATTGAGCTCAGACGGAGCACCGAGCGAAAAGTTACGCCTGTTTTATGGAGGGTACCTCAAGTTATGGTTTTTGAGAGAGGCACAAATCGGCAGAAAACGCGACAGAGGCTAGGGTATGCAAGATGAACCAAAAAGGGCTGGGATGTAAGGCGATGAACACACGGCGGCTCGCAACCTATCTAGGGCTTGCATGACAGGAGTTCACACAAGGCGACTAGCGAGGGCAAGTCGAGTTATGGTGTGGCATGACTTGTAATCTGGTAATGGTGGATGAGATAGCGGCGGAAACAAACAATGCACAACAACGGGCGATTGAACGACGATGATGAACACGACCTAATACCAGCAACAAGACTCGACCACGTTGACCTGCTCCAGGTTATTGGAATTTTGAATTAAATCAATGCATACATGAGAGCATTTCTCCACCCTGGGCTTGAACGCGAACTTTTCTTCCTTGCCGTTGATGTTCAGGCTGATTTCTCCGGCTCCTACGTCGATGTTTGCGTTGGCGGTGCTCAGAAATGGCCTCCCGAGGATGAGAGGTGTCTTCGTGTCGACCTCCATATCGAGCACCATGAAGTCCACGGGTACGAAGAATTCCCGGATTTTCACCGGAATATCTTCGGCTATTCCCGCGGGATAGCGAATCGATTGATCCTCTAGCTGCAAATACATGGTTGTAGGAGACAAAGAAGAATAGTTCAGTTTGTCAAACACTACCTTGGGCATGACACTGACGCTTGCTCCAAGATCGCACAGGGCATGGTTGAAGTGCTGCTCCTCGATCGAACATGCGATGGTAGGGCATCCTGGATCCTTCTTCTTTTCTGGTAGATTGTTCAAGATAGCCGCACTACATGCTTCGGTTAGTTTAATTACCTCGGTGGTTGGCAGTGCCCTTTTGTTGTTGAGGATGTCCTTCAGATACTTGGCATATGTGGGAACCTGCATAGCTACAAGCAATGGGATATTGACATATAACTTTCGAATTACCTCAACAAATTTGCTGAATTGTTCGTCCACCATCGGCTTATGGCATCTTCTGGGGAATGGTAGCACATTTGGTTCATAAAACTCGTGAGGGGCAGCCTTTGCTTTCTTCTGTGGACTCGTCTTCTGTGGTTCTGCTGCGGCCTCCTCTTCTTCGCTATCACTTTCTGTAGTGGCTGCCTTTTTACCTGCACTGTCAGGATATGGCGGGTCCCGAGTGGTCTTACCCCCTCTCGTGGTGACCGCTTTAACCTTTTCACGGGGGCAATTGTCTGGTTGCCCAGAGAATTTCCCCGCTACGGGTGAGGGCAAAGAAACAGCTAACCGAGCAATTTGAGTTTCTATCATTTTATTAAAGCTCAGTTGACTTTTCATAGCAGAAGAAAATGATTCCATCCTAGAGTCTATGCTTTCCAGTGTTTTATCATTAGCAGCAAGCTTTTTATTGATGTTTTCAGTTATTTTCATCTGGCCAAACACAAGATCTCTAAGAGACGGCTGATTATTGAAATTGCTGGAATTGAAATTGTTACCTTGTTGAGGCCTCTCAAAAGGGAGGTTTGGGCGCGGATTCCAGCCTTGGTTGCCGTAGTTGTTCGGTCGGTACCCATTGTTGTTGGAGTTGTTGACGTAGTGGGCATCTTCTCGCGTTTCGGGGCAGTCATTCCCCGATTGGCCAGTGTTGCCACAGACTTCGCAGGTCATGCGAGCGTCCATGGCTTGCACCGTTTCTTGAGCAGGGGCCTCCAGTTTCTTCATCAGGAGGTCCATCTTGGCAGCTAGCATGTCCAGAGCTTCAACTTGGTGAACTCCTCGGGTCTTTGGTTGAGTCCGATCATCGGACCAACCTTGGTTCTCGACCATCTTCTCTATGAGGGCCTTCGCACGACTCTCCTCAAGAGAGAAGAACGAGCCTCCAGCAGCAGCATCCAGGTACTCACGGGCAGAATTTCTCAGCCCGTGATAGAAAGTTTGGATTATGGACCAACTCTGCATACCATGGTGAGGACAAGCAGAAATATAGTCCTGGAGGCGATCCCATGCCTCTGGGACTGTTTCATCTTTTAGCTGCTGGAAACTAGCTATTTTGTTCCGGAGGGCGTTGGTTTTCCCAACCGGAAAGAATTTTAGCAAGAAAGCTCTAGTGCATTTATCCCAGGTGTCTATTGCTTCGTGGTTAGCATAAAACCATTGTTTCACCGTGCCTAGTAATGAGAATGGAAATAAACGAAGGCGAATGGCATCCATACTTACTCCGCGGATGGTGAAGGTGTTGCAGATCTCCAGGAAATGCTGGAGATGCGCATTGACATCTTCGTGTGGCTTGCTGCAGAATGGGCTAGCCTGTACCATGTTGATGAGGGCTGGCTTCAGCTCGAAGTTACCATCTCCGACTGGCGGAGCTGGTCCGACACGCACGTTCTCGCTTGATGGAGCGGAGAACTCGCGGATCGTCTTGGTTGCCATCCTCGATGTAGCCTGGTCAACGACGGGAAGGACTGGGTTCGTCGGAAGGAGTTGCTTCTGAGGAGGTACAACACGGGGTCGTACTTACCTCACAAGTGACTCCGGATGTTCTTGGAAGTTTGACGGCAGTTGGAAACCAGTCATGCACTGCTCTGTTCCACAAAGACCAACGAACAGAGCAAGGATAAACCCGCTTGAGTAGCGGTACTCAACTAAGATAGCTCAAGATAAAAGTTCAAAAGTAATCTAGCCAAAGACTTCCCCAGCAACGGCGCCAGAAATGCTTGTTGGCACTTCTTACGATCCAATATCAGAATTGAGAATCCTGGTACTGGGGTAAGGAGTGTTTCAGTGGTTTTCCGTATGGCTTAGTAAAATATAGAAATATTCTGCAAGCGCACAGAATCACCACTATAGCACTTCACCTGGGAGTATCCCGAGGTATCGTAATTTATATTTCCGCAGGGAAGCTTTGGCAAGATTACTAGTGAACAGATATTCGAGACTATCAGAGAAGAGTACACAACTAAACAAGACAAGGGATAACGGTATTGGATAGGAGTGGATATACCGGACACACAGCTCAAGGGATACTCAGGTAAGGGAGAGAAGAGATAGATAGCTGGGAGGACAACGAGAAGAGATAGAGGACTCCTGGATTCTTTATCTACCTATGTCCTGGATTCTAGAAGAGATAGAAGACCGAAAGGGCTGTCACCACCTCCCGGCTACCACCTCCGTTGCGACGGGAATAAACTAAGGCCACTGACTAGTCTAGGAACCACTCCTACACTAGACAACGACTACTTACTCTGCTAGCAAGAGCAAGCAACCTTGTCAATACTCTTGGTGACAGTTCACCTCCAGTATCAAGCAAGATCGAAGAACCAGCCAAGACAAAGACTTAAACAAGACTACAAGCACTAGAACTATAAATGACTATAGTCTAAACAAGATATAGCTGCAACTAGGATAAAGTAGAAGCGAGATATAAATGACAAAGGCAAAGTGATAAAGATAACTATATTGATACTCAATGTCTTACAAAAGGAAAAGTAAATGATACAAGAGCTATTACCAGAGCTTCTGAAGACGACTCCGGAACCTCCGAGGCAAGCTCGACTCAACTCTAACTCCCAACTAAACTATCCTAACTCTACTGGAATGAAAGTGGAAATGAGCTCCTTGGCTTGGTGTGTGTTTACAAGTGAAGTGTAAGGTCCTATATATAGTGCTCCAGGGTCGGTTCAGGTAGGGTAACGGCCAAGGGAGGGGGCAGAGGCGGTTGCCGGCCGTTTCGGCCGAGAGGGTTGGTTCGGTCGAACCCTGGCATTCGGCCGAACGCCTGATCCACCGCCTTAGCCACCTACGGCCGAGATGCATCCCCTGGAGTCAGTTGGGCTACTGGGGGCGGTTCGGGCGAACCCCCCAGTTCGGCCGAACTAGGCTGGGAGCCCAGGCCCGCCCCCCTGCACCGCCTTCGGCTCTGGGTCCCTCCTGGGCCGGCCTCTACTGCTTGGACTTGTCTTGATTCGGCCCAGGTTGACGTGTCGGTGCTCCAGGACGTGTTGGCGATCGTCCACGTGTCATGCATCGTGTTTGCTTGGTCATTGTTGACGTGGACGACTCCCGGTGGTCTGCTCGGCTAAGGGGGGTAACCGGCCAAACGGAGTCGTTCGGCCGATTTGGTCATTTCCGGCCCCAATAGCACATATTTGTCGTAGTTGTACCTGCACAAGTGACACTCACCAAAACTCATGGAACTTTATTAGAAATAAAACCTAAGTACATGGAATGTTGCATAAAACCTCATTTATTCCCGAGTATTGGTGGTCGGATTTGGGCTGTAACGATCGCCAACACCCCCAAGGCGGCACGCATCAGAGCTCGCCTCGTGGTGGTCCAAGAGCTGGAAGAAGAAAATCGACAGGCCAGATCAAGATCTGGAAGGTCGTACTCGAGCAGATCCCACTCCCGCAGGTCCGGGTATAGCAGGTCTGATCGAGACCAGCGCCGACCACGTCCCCCTCCCCTGGACGTCATCAACGAGGAAGTCGACCAGGAGCATATGGACGACCATCGCCCAGATGAATCTGAAGGCAGTCACCCTCGCAACTACATGAGGACAACCGCGATAGACGACGAGAAGATCACCGACCAGATGACGACCTCCGCGTCCGCCTCCGCTGGTCGGACCGCGATATGCGGAGGTGCCTTGACAACTGCCATAGAGAGCGCGACGCCGCCGAGCTGGAACACCACGAGCAGTACGATCGTGAGTACGGCCGACCCTACAAGCACATTGTTGGCGGTCGTTATGGCACGTTTTCGACCACCAATACTCGGGAATAAAAGAGGATATATGTGACATTCCATGCACTTTGGTTTATTTCTAATAAAGTTCAATGAGTTTTGGTGAGTTTCACATGTGCAGGTGCATTAATGAGAAATACGCGCTATAGGGGTCGGAATCAACCAATTTGGCCGAACGACACGATTCGGCCGGTTACCACCCTTAGCCGTACACGACACAAAGCACAACCAAAAGTCGTCCACGTCAACTATGACTGTGAATGGCACGTGGATGATTGCCACCTCACCTCTAGGCCAAACCAACACGAATACCAGCAAAAGAAGGCAGCCCAGAGCAACCTACAAGCAAAGGCGGTGCAGATGGGCAGGCCTGGCCCTCCAGCCCAGTTCGGTCAAACTGAGGAGTTCGGCCGAACCGCCCCCACTACACAACTATCTCCCCAGGGCCAATCTTAGCCCTTGGAGGCAAGGGCGGTGGATCCACTGGTTCGGCCGAACCAGGGGATTCGACCGAACTAGGATCTTCAACCGAAGGCCCAGCACCTCCTCCTAGCTTCCCTTGACGGTTACTCCACCTCAACCGTCATTTGCCACTATAAATAGAGGCGTCCACTTCACTTGTACACACACCAAGCCAAGGAGCTCATTTTCCACTCTTCATTCTAGTAGAATTACGATAGTTTAGTTGGGAGTTAGAGATGAGTCGAGCTGTGCCTCGGAGGTTCCGGAGTCGTCTTCAGAAGCTCTGGTATTAGCTCTAGTATCTATTCCTTTTCTTTCTGTAAGACTTTGAGTTATCAATATAGTTATCTTTGTCATCTTATTTGAGTTATTTATATCTTGCTTCTACTTTAGTCTTGTTGCAAGTATTTCTGGTCTAGACTATAGTTGTTGTGATCCTAGTTCTCCCAGTTCTAGATTCAAGTCTTTGCCTTGGCGGGTTCTTCGTTTCTGCTCAATACTTGTGGTGAAATGTCACTGGGGTATTGACAGGATTGCTTGCTTCTGCTAGCAGAGTAAGTAGTTGTAGTCTAGTGTGGGTGTGGTACCTAGACTAGTTCGTAACCACAGAATATCGCTGAGCTGGCACGAAGGTGGTAGTCGTTAGGTGGTGACAGCCCTATACGGTCTTCGTAATCCATCACGCCTAGCTCGGCCTGTAGGATCCCCAAACGTGCAGGGTTGGAGGCACCCCTTCTCATCCATTTATGTGTGTCTCCAGTTCTGTGTCCTGAAGTCAAGGTCTCAGCTTATCTTGATCTGTTAGAGCTAGTTCTCAACCGTTGTATTCTAACCCGAGTAACCCAGATAGACAATACCCAAGAATCGTCTATCTCTTCTCGTTATCCTCCCAACTATCTACTCCTTCTCTTTCTTACCTGAGTCTCCCTTGAGCCGTGTGTCATGGTATATCCACTCCTATCCAGTACCATTATCCCCCGTCTTGTTAGTCGTGTACCCTTCTTTGATGTCTCGAATATCTTTTTGCTAGTACTCTTTCCATTATCTTCCCTACGGAAATATAAATTATGATATCTCAGAATACTCCCTGATGAAGTGCTACTACAGTGATTATGTGCGCTTGCAGAATATTTATATATTTTACTAAGCCATAAGGAAAACCACTGAAAGACTCCTTACCCCAGAACTGGGATTCTCAATCCTGATATTGGATCGTAAGAAGTATCAACAAGCATTTCTGGCACCGTTGCCGGGGAAGCAATTGTCTAGATACTTTCAAACTTCTATCTCAAGCTATCTTAGTTGAGTATACCGCTACTCAAGCGGGTTTATCCTTGCTCTGTTTTGTTGGTCTTGTGAAGCAGAGCAGTGCATGACTGATTTCCAACTACCATCAAACTTCCAAGAAAATCCTGAGTCTCTTGTGAGGAAAGTGCGACCCCATGTTGTACCTCCTAAGAAGCAACTCATTCTGACGAGCCCAGTCTTTCCCGTCATCGAAAAGCTTCATCGAGGATGGCAAGCAAGACGATCCACGAGTTCTCTGCTCCTTCGAGCGAGAACGTGCATGTCGGACCAGCTCCGCCAGTCGAAGATGGCAACTTCGAGCTTAAGCCAGCCCTCATCAACATGGTGCAGGCTAGCCCGTTCTGCGGCAAGCCACACGAGGATGCCAGTGCCCACCTTCAGCATTTTATGGAGATTTGCAACACTTTCACCATACGCGGGGTTAGCATCGATGCCATTCGCCTTCGTTTATTCCTATTATCATTATTTGGCAAGGCAAAACAATGGTTTTATGCTAACCGCGAAGCCATAGACACTTGGGATAAGTGCACTAGCGTATTTTTGCTTAAATTCTTTTCGGTTGGGAAAACCAACACCCTCCAGAATAAAATTGCTAGTTTCCAGCAGTTAAAAGATGAAACAGTCCTGAAGGCATGGGATTTCCTCCAGGACTATATATCTGCTTGTGCTCACCATGGTATGCAGAGTTGGTTCATCATCCAAACCTTTTACCATGGGCTTATTCGCTCTGCCCGTGAGTACTTGGATGCTGCTGCTGGAGGTTCTTTCTTCTCTCTTGAGGAGAGTCGTGCAAAGGCCCTCATCGAGAAGATGGTCAAGAACCAAGGTTGGTCCGATGATCGAGCCCAACCTCGAACCCGTGGAGTACATTAGGTTGAGGCTCTGGACATGATCGCTGCCAAGATGGACCATCTGATGAAGAAAATGGAGGCCCCCACTCAAGAAACGATGCAAGCCATGGACACTCGCATGACTTGTGAGGACTGTGGCAACGCTGACCATTCAGGGAATGACTGCCCCGAAACATGAGAACGAGAAGAGATAGAGGACTCCTGGATTCTTTATCTACCTATGTCCTGGATTCTAGAAGAGATAGAAGACCGAAAGGGCTGTCACCACCTCCCGGCTACCACCTCCGTTGCGACGGGAATAAACTAAGGCCACTGACTAGTCTAGGAACCACTCCTACACTAGACAACGACTACTTACTCTGCTAGCAAGAGCAAGCAACCTTGTCAATACTCTTGGTGACAGTTCACCTCCAGTATCAAGCAAGATCGAAGAACCAGCCAAGACAAAGACTTAAACAAGACTACAAGCACTAGAACTATAAATGACTATAGTCTAAACAAGATATAGCTGCAACTAGGATAAAGTAGAAGCGAGATATAAATGACAAAGGCAAAGTGATAAAGATAACTATATTGATACTCAATGTCTTACAAAAGGAAAAGTAAATGATACAAGAGCTATTACTAGAGCTTCTGAAGACGACTCCGGAACCTCCGAGGCAAGCTCGACTCAACTCTAACTCCCAACTAAACTATCCTAACTCTACTGGAATGAAAGTGGAAATGAGCTCCTTGGCTTGGTGTGTGTTTACAAGTGAAGTGTAAGGTCCTATATATAGTGCTCCAGGGTCGGTTCAGGTAGGGTAACGGCCAAGGGAGGGGGCAGAGGCGGTTGCCGGCCGTTTCGGCCGAGAGGGTTGGTTCGGTCGAACCCTGGCATTCGGCCGAACGCCTGATCCACCGCCTTAGCCACCTACGGCCGAGATGCATCCCCTGGAGTCGGTTGGGCTACTGGGGGCGGTTCGGGCGAACCCCCCAGTTCGGCCGAACTAGGCTGGGAGCCCAGGCCCGCCCCCCTGCACCGCCTTCGGCTCTGGGTCCCTCCTGGGCCGGCCTCTACTGCTTGGACTTGTCTTGATTCGGCCCAGGTTGACGTGTCGGTGCTCCAGGACGTGTTGGCGATCGTCCACGTGTCGTGCATCGTGTTTGCTTGGTCATTGTTGACGTGGACGACTCCCGGTGGTCTGCTCGGCTAAGGGGGGTAACCGGCCAAACGGAGTCGTTCGGCCGATTTGGTCATTTCCGGCCCCAATAGCACATATTTGTCGTAGTTGTACCTGCACAAGTGACACTCACCAAAACTCATGGAACTTTATTAGAAATAAAACCTAAGTACATGGAATGTTGCATAAAACCTCATTTATTCCCGAGTATTGGTGGTCGGATTTGGGCTGTAACGACCGCCAACACCCCCAAGGCGGCACGCATCAGAGCTCGCCTCGTGGTGGTCCAAGAGCTGGAAGAAGAAAATCGACAGGCCAGATCAAGATCTGGAAGGTCGTACTCGAGCAGATCCCACTCCCGCAGGTCCGGGTATAGCAGGTCTGATCGAGACCAGCGCCGACCACGTCCCCCTCCCCTGGACATCATCAACGAGGAAGTCGACCAGGAGCATATGGACGACCATCGCCCAGATGAATCTGAAGGCAGTCACCCTCGCAACTACATGAGGACAACCGCGATAGACGACGCGAAGATCACCGACCAGATGACGACCTCCGCGTCCGCCTCCGCTGGTCGGACCGCGATATGCGGAGGTGCCTTGACAACTGCCATAGAGAGCGCGACGCCGCCGAGCTGGAACACCACGAGCAGTACGATCGTGAGTACGGCCGACCCTACAAGCACATTGTTGGCGGTCGTTATGGCACGTTTTCGACCACCAATACTCGGGAATAAAAGAGGATATATGTGACATTCCATGCACTTTGGTTTATTTCTAATAAAGTTCAATGAGTTTTGGTGAGTTTCACATGTGCAGGTGCATTAATGAGAAATACGCGCTATAGGGGTCGGAATCAACCAATTTGGCCGAACGACACGATTCGGCCGGCTACCACCCTTAGCCGTACACGACACAAAGCACAACCAAAAGTCGTCCACGTCAACTATGACTGTGAATGGCACGTGGATGATTGCCACCTCACCTCTAGGCCAAACCAACACGAATACCAGCAAAAGAAGGCAGCCCAGAGCAACCTACAAGCAAAGGCGGTGCAGATGGGCAGGCCTGGCCCTCCAGCCCAGTTCGGTCAAACTGAGGAGTTCGGCCGAACCGCCCCCACTACACAACTATCTCCCCAGGGCCAATCTTAGCCCTTGGAGGCAAGGGCGGTGGATCCACTGGTTCGGCCGAACCAGGGGATTCGACCGAACTAGGATCTTCAACCGAAGGCCCAGCACCTCCTCCTAGCTTCCCTTGACGGTTACTCCACCTCAACCGTCATTTGCCACTATAAATAGAGGCGTCCACTTCACTTGTACACACACCAAGCCAAGGAGCTCATTTTCCACTCTTCATTCTAGTAGAATTACGATAGTTTAGTTGGGAGTTAGAGATGAGTCGAGCTGTGCCTCGGAGGTTCCGGAGTCGTCTTCAGAAGCTCTGGTATTAGCTCTAGTATCTATTCCTTTTCTTTCTGTAAGACTTTGAGTTATCAATATAGTTATCTTTGTCATCTTATTTGAGTTATTTATATCTTGCTTCTACTTTAGTCTTGTTGCAAGTATTTCTGGTCTAGACTATAGTTGTTGTGATCCTAGTTCTCCCAGTTCTAGATTCAAGTCTTTGCCTTGGCGGGTTCTTCGTTTCTGCTCAATACTTGTGGTGAACTGTCACTGGGGTATTGACAGGATTGCTTGCTTCTGCTAGCAGAGTAAGTAGTTGTAGTCTAGTGTGGGTGTGGTACCTAGACTAGTTCGTAACCACAGAATATCGCTGAGCTGGCACGAAGGTGGTAGTCGTTAGGTGGTGACAGCCCTATACGGTCTTCGTAATCCATCACGCCTAGCTCGGCCTGTAGGATCCCCAAACGTGCAGGGTTGGAGGCACCCCTTCTCATCCATTTATGTGTGTCTCCAGTTCTGTGTCCTGAAGTCAAGGTCTCAGCTTATCTTGATCTGTTAGAGCTAGTTCTCAACCGTTGTATTCTAACCCGAGTAACCCAGATAGACAATACCCAAGAATCGTCTATCTCTTCTCGTTATCCTCCCAACTATCTACTCCTTCTCTTTCTTACCTGAGTCTCCCTTGAGCCGTGTGTCATGGTATATCCACTCCTATCCAGTACCATTATCCCCCGTCTTGTTAGTCGTGTACCCTTCTTTGATGTCTCGAATATCTTTTTGCTAGTACTCTTTCCATTATCTTCCCTACGGAAATATAAATTATGATATCTCAGAATACTCCCTGATGAAGTGCTACTACAGTGATTATGTGCGCTTGCAGAATATTTATATATTTTACTAAGCCATAAGGAAAACCACTGAAAGACTCCTTACCCCAGAACTGGGATTCTCAATCCTGATATTGGATCGTAAGAAGTATCAACAAGCATTTCTGGCACCGTTGCCGGGGAAGCAATTGTCTAGATACTTTCAAACTTCTATCTCAAGCTATCTTAGTTGAGTATACCGCTACTCAAGCGGGTTTATCCTTGCTCTGTTTTGTTGGTCTTGTGAAGCAGAGCAGTGCATGACTGATTTCCAACTACCATCAAACTTCCAAGAAAATCCTGAGTCTCTTGTGAGGAAAGTGCGACCCCATGTTGTACCTCCTAAGAAGCAACTCATTCTGACGAGCCCAGTCTTTCCCGTCATCGAAAAGCTTCATCGAGGATGGCAAGCAAGACGATCCACGAGTTCTCTGCTCCTTCGAGCGAGAACGTGCATGTCGGACCAGCTCCGCCAGTCGAAGATGGCAACTTCGAGCTTAAGCCAGCCCTCATCAACATGGTGCAGGCTAGCCCGTTCTGCGGCAAGCCACACGAGGATGCCAGTGCCCACCTTCAGCATTTTATGGAGATTTGCAACACTTTCACCATACGCGGGGTTAGCATCGATGCCATTCGCCTTCGTTTATTCCTATTATCATTATTTGGCAAGGCAAAACAATGGTTTTATGCTAACCGCGAAGCCATAGACACTTGGGATAAGTGCACTAGCGTATTTTTGCTTAAATTCTTTTCGGTTGGGAAAACCAACACCCTCCAGAATAAAATTGCTAGTTTCCAGCAGTTAAAAGATGAAACAGTCCTGAAGGCATGGGATTGCCTCCAGGACTATATATCTGCTTGTGCTCACCATGGTATGCAGAGTTGGTTCATCATCCAAACCTTTTACCATGGGCTTATTAGCTCTGCCCGTGAGTACTTGGATGCTGCTGCTGGAGGTTCTTTCTTCTCTCTTGAGGAGAGTCGTGCAAAGGCCCTCATCGAGAAGATGGTCAAGAACCAAGGTTGGTCCGATGATCGAGCCCAACCTCGAACCCGTGGAGTACATTAAGTTGAGGCTCTGGACATGATCGCTGCCAAGATGGACCATCTGATGAAGAAAATGGAGGCCCCCACTCAAGAAACGATGCAAGCCATGGACACTCGCATGACTTGTGAGGACTGTGGCAACGCTGACCATTCAGGGAATGACTGCCCCGAAACATGAGAAGATGCCCACTACGTCAACAACTCCAGCAACAACGGGTATCGACCGAACAACTATGACAATCAAGGCTGGAATTCGCGCTAAAACCTCCCATTTGAGAAGCCTCAACAAGGTAACAATTTCAATTTCAGCAATTTCAATAATCAACCATCTCTTAGAGATCCAGGGTTTGGCCAGGGTAAAATCACTGAAAATATCAATAAAAAGCTTGCTGCTAATAATAAAATCCTGGAAAGCATAGACTCTAGATTGGATTCATTCTCTTCTACCATGAAAAGTCAATTGAGCTTTAATAAAATTATCGAAACCCAAATTGCTCAGTTAGCTACAGCCGTTCCTGTTATCGAGTCAGGGAAGATTCCCGGGCAACCCGAACCTTCCATTGAAACAGTAAATGCAGTTACTACGTGACGAGGTAAAGCATGTCGTAGAACATATTGTGCTTGTCATGCAGGTGTAGTCTCACAAGTCCAAGTACAAATACCACAAGGGGCACACCTGCCAAGAGCTGCTGTTAAAGCCATCACGAGGACACCTCCAGAAAAGAAGGAAGATCCGGGAGTGCCAATCATTCAATGCGCAATCTGGAATCATCGCGTTAATGATGCACTCTGTGATCTGGGAGCCAGTGTCAACATCATGTCCAAGGTATTATTTAAAAAGTTACGCTATTCCACTTTGTCTCCTACAAATGCCCAGGTACAACTAGCAGATTCATCGATCCGCTACCCCAAGGGAGTGATCGAGAATGTGCCGGTCCGAGTCTGGGAACATTACGTCTCTACGGACTTTGTTGTCCTTGACACGGGGAATGATTATTCGTTTCCCCTTGTGTTGGGCTAGCCATTTTTGAACACTAGCTGGGCCAGGATTGACATGGATACAAGAGAAATCCTGTTCCATATCAACCAGACGCCGATCTCCTTCCCGTTCCGACCTCGGGAAGAGAAGAAGACAAAGCCTTGTACACCGGAGCATAGAAGCGTCGAATGTTTCCTAAAAGCACTCCTTAGTGGAGTGCTGGAAATACTCGGTGGAGAGCAGTTCAAATGGGATGAGCTAACAGGACCAATGAGCGCAGAAGAAATGGACATCCTCGTGAAGAGATACGGGGAAGATCAGGCCCTCTGGAATTCTCCAGAGGAACCGATCCCACTGCCACCAACACAGAAGAAGAACAAGAAGGCGTGGTGGAAGAAGGTTGCATCATCCGAACCATCCACTCCGGGATCGGACGATGACAAAAACAACTGAAGACAGGAGGAGTCCCGCCTGTGGACTTTAAACACGAGCTCTCGCCGCGAGGAAAACCAGTATGTATCCCATGTTTCCCTTCCAAATTTTAATTTCCATCATTGCATTTTCATGTTTCCCTTTCCAAAATAAATGAACCACTTGTGCAATTAATTTGAAAGAGAGTAGAAAAATTGCAAGCATGGTAAAAAAAATTAATGGACAACATGCTGAAATTTATTTGAATTGGGTATATTTAATAATTCGCATCATTTTTACCCTTTTCCAAATTGCTCCATTTATTTCCCATCATCACCAACCAGCACAAAACATGTCTAGCCACTCCATATGGCTGCACACTCACCAATTATCACAAAACATGGCAGCATGGGGGTGACTCCACTAACTTTCACTTTGGTCATGTCAAGTTTGCATCTCACCTACCACTAAAATCCACTCACATGACCATACTCTAGTGCTGGCCACAAAATTTTGTGTGCAACTAAAGCAAAGGTGGGAGCTGCACTCACCTGGAGTGCTCAGGCCACACATGCCTGGTTCGGCCGAACCAGGCAATGGTTCGGCCGAACCAGGCCATTCGGCCGAATGAGCCCCTGCTCTCCCACTTGCCTATAAATACCACCCATTGCTTGCTTGCTTCCTTGCACCATCTCACACTAAAAAATTTCTGCTAGAAGCTCTCTCTCTCTCTCTCTCAAGTTCTTGCTCAAGTTCTTTTGTAGTTCTTGCTCAAGTTGGTTCACTTGCATTGCTGAAAAATCACAAAAATATTTTGCTTTTGTTTGATCCTTGTGCTGAAACTTGAACGTGTTTGTGGTGGTTTCCGACACCCACAAGAATGACTAACTTTTTGTGGTGGTTCTTCATCCCCACAAGAACGACTAACCCTTTTGAATGACTGATTTGTTTTACTTGTGCTAACCCCATATATTCAGTCCTTCCAGTAGTCATTGCGCTAACATTTTGCATGTAGCATGTCGAAGATCTTCTCCGCATTCCGTCGCTCCGCCTGGCTGAGCAAACGCTCGAACGATGCTGGGAGTTCCGTAGCCCTGTCCCGCGTTTCAAGCCGGATGGAGGTGGACGAGTCAGGGGCAGCCGACTTTGGGAGAGGCTCTGCCTTGCACACAACCCGACAGCTCCTGAACGAGGGTGACATCATCCTCCAGATGGACCGGGAGCGGAACGTCTTCAACATGCTGCGCTTGAAGGAGATTGAGCATACCCGTGTCTTCAAGCAGGACTTGCTCGTAAGAACGAGCATGGATGAAGAATTCCCAGAAGTCTTCGAAGCCGTTGGCTGGGGCAACTTCTGGCGTGTCAACGAACAAGGTTCGTATCTCCTCACCCTGAAATTTCTTTCTACTCTTTCATCTGAACGGGAGGGTGTTCGCTTTCAATTTTTCAACCTAGAGTACTTCTACTCTCGGAGTGATTTGAGCATGGCTCTTGGTTTTGCTAGTCATTGTTCTTTGGAGCCTGCCAAAGCTTTGAAAAGGTTTAGTCGGGATGGGTTTTGGAAAAGGATTTCCGAAAGCACCAATTGTTCTGCTGCGCGCACCAATAATATTCATAACCCCACCTTGTGTTTCATGCATCGCTGGATGGCTATGACGGTGTTTCTGTGTTCGGATTTGCGTCCCGTTAATACAGTCGAGTTGCGGCTTCTTTATGCCATGGTCAAGCGAGTTGCTGTTTCTCCGGTTAAGGATTTGGTTACCCATTGGCTGTCCCGTCACTCTTGCATGGGTAGCGTGGCAGTGACTTCTCTGGTCACTCGCCTCGCTAGCCAGTTGGGCGTTCTAGAGGGCGCCCAGCTCGCGTACATAGAGACAGCGTGTTCCGTTGTGGATTCGAGCACTTTGTGCAAGGCTACATGATATGACGGGCGCCCGATGCAACATTGGTGATGATTTACCGCGGTTATACAACCGAAGTGCCATTGCCCTGTGCAGAGCTGAGGTTGTATACCGTTCAGAAACTAACTTTTCAGCTGAGTACCGAGTTGGATGATTCTCCTCCTCAGAGAGAGCCCGCTCGGCACAATGTTGCAGGCGAACGACCATTCACCCGGGGATGAGCCAGGCGTGATGTCGGGCTCTTCACCGCACAGGAACCAGCAACTTCACCAACACAGCCACACCGACATATGTCTGCATTCGAGGCAGCCTTCGGTGAGTACACCGGTGCTGGGACGTCAGGAGCAGGAGGCTCTGGACAATCCCATGACCCGGACTACTTCGCCCCGAGCCATTGGGACTACGCCCAGAGTACAGACTCTGAGTACTTCTAGGGGTGGTATGCAGGGGGGTACGATAGTGCCTCCCAGCTGTACTTCCCTGGGCACTCTCAGTCCACACGCTTCTCCACACCCAGCGGCTACGACATCGGCCGGGAGTAATCTTACATCTTTGACCGAGTCGACCTCCTTGATGACCGTACCCGGAACATGGAAGGCACTCTGGCACGCCATTCTCAATACCACCAAGAGAATAGCGGCGTGCTGGACTCCCTACGATACGACGTCCAGCAGCAGAAGGATCAGATGGCAGAATATTTTTCAAGGTTTCAACCCTATCAATGAAAGATCCAAGCTTGGGAGAGGACCCCCACCAGGTATGTTCTATGTCCCTTCAGCACTTGCCATTTCCCTTTTCTATTTTATTTCCATCTTAAAATAAAAACACCAAAAATATTTCCCTTGAATAAAATTAACTCCCAACTATGCATGGAATGAACCATATGCCTCTCACTTTCGAAATGATGAATAGTTGCTCTGAAATTAATCTTGCGAGTGCTTTGTTTTGACTAGTTGCTTGATAGTACTTGAGTTAATTGGCATGAGTAAAAATGTACCTGAAAACCTTGTTGGAGCACAAGCTTTATTCCAAGTCTAAGTTGTTGTAAGGAATGATATAGTGGGATTGTGGTTAAGTTTTACTTTTGCTCTTAGTATGGTGAAAATCTCGGATGCTTTGTGCTTTCAAAAATAAAACAAGTTCCTCATTGGTCAGAAATTCCTACCAAAGCCATATGTTTAGTTTAGTTGAAACATTCTACTCATATGCTGCTTGCTGTCTTATTGAGTTTTGTCAAATTGTTGTGACCATTGGGTGAAACTTTCATGCTTGTAAGATCGAGATTCACGTACACACCACCTCTCACTTGCAATTCCTACACTGGGAGTTAGCAAACATTGCCATCATCCATCCACAAAACAAAATGCCCCATGTTCTATGATCTCCTCTCCAAATATCCTTGAATAGAGACATGGGCTATGAAAAAAAAGCATGCCAAAGAGCATGGCAAAAAAAAGAAATAAGAAAAGCATGCTAAATGGCATGTAAAAAATATGAGAAAAAAGAGATAGCCCATGTTCTCAAAAATAAGTCAAGGATAGGAAGAATCATCCCAAGGAGTTCCACCATATTCCACTCCATTCCATTCCACCATATTCCACTCCACATATTCCACACACTTGCACTTCTTGATCTAAAGGTGTGATTTGGTTCCCCAAAGGTCCGGTCTTTGACCTAGCAAAAGATAAGATACATGCATGCTTTCATCCATTGTCCCTGAGCCACACAAAAGCCATATTAGATTTTAGGATGAAAAGAAGGCACAAGGCTTTGGTGAGGATTCAAATACCACTCGAGTGATTGAGTGTGCCAACTGAGGAACAACTTACATTTTTCACAAAATTATGGAAACTCTGAGATGGGATCCTGAAAAGAGTAGAGTGGAATAAAACTAAATCAAACTATTCAACTTTTCAACCGCCCAAGACAAGAAGATTGTTATAAGCCCCATAGGTAAAATGGTGATTTAATACTTCGCTAAAAGATTATCTGCAAGATATTGACATAGTAGCAAGTCCTGATGCACCGAGCCTAAGTTTTTATCTTTGCTCGAGGACGAGCAAAGGTCTAAGCTTGGGGGAGCTTGTTGGCGGTCGTTACGACACGTTTTCGACCACCAATACTCGGGAATAAAAGAGGATATATGTGACATTCCATGCACTAATGTTTATTTCTAATGAAGTTCCATGAGTTTTGGTGAGTTTCACATGTGTAGGTACTTTAATGAGAAATACGTGCTATAGGGGTTGGAATCAACCAATTCGGCCGAACGACACGATTCGGCTGGCTACCCCCCTTAGCTGTACACGACACAAAGCACAACCGGAAGTCGTCCACGTCAACGATGACCAAACGATGACCGTGCATGGCATGTGGACGATCTCCACCTCACCTCTAGGCCAAACCAACATGAATACCAGCAAGCGAAGGCAACCCAGAGCAACCCAGAAGCAAAGGCGGTGCAGGGGGGCAGGCCTGGGCCTCCAGCCCAGTTCAGGCGAACTGAGGAGTTCGGTCGAACCGCCCCCACTGCACATTCGCCTCCCAAGGGCCAATCCCAGCCCTTGGAGGCAAGGGCGGTGGATCCACTGGTTCGGCCGAACCAGGGGATTCGGCCGAACCAGGATCTTCGGCCGAAGGCCCAGCACCGCCTCCCAGCTTCCCTTGACGGTTACTCCACCTCAACCGTCATTTGCCACTATAAATAGAGGCGTCCACTTCACTTGTACACACACCAAGCCAAGGAGCTCATTTTCCACTCTTCATTCTAGTAGAGTTAGGATAGTTTAGTTGGGAGTTAGAGTTGAGTCGAGCTATGCCTCGGAGGTTCCGGAGTCGTCTTCAGAAGCTCTGGTATTAGCTCTTGTATCTTTTCCTTTTCTTTCTGTAAGACTTTGAGTTATCAAAATAGTTATCTTTGTCATCTTATCTGAGTTATTTATATCTTGCTTCTACTTTAGTCTAGTTGCAAGTATTTCTGGTTTAGGCTATAGTTGTTGTGATCCTAGTTCTAGATTCAAGTCTTTGCCTTGGTGGGTTCTTCGTTTCTGCTCAATACTTGTGGTGAACTGTAACTGGGGTATTGACATGATTGCTTGCTTCTGCTAGCGGAGTAATTAGTTGTAGTCTAGTGTGGGTGTGGTACCTAGACTAGTCTGTAACCTTAGAATATGCCAGAGCTGGCACGGAGGTGGTAGCCATTAGGTGGTGACAGCCCTATACGGTCTTCGTAATCCATCACACCTGGCTCGGCCTGTAGGATCCCCGAACGTGCAGGGTTGGAGGCACCCCTTCTCATCCCTTTCTGTGTGTCTCCGGTTCTGTGTCCCGAAGTCGAGGTCTCCGCTTATCTTGATCTATTAGAGCTAGTTCTCAACCCTTGTATTCTAACCCAAGTAACCCAGATAGACAATACCTAGGAATCCTCTATCTCTTCTCGTTGTCCTCCCAACTATCTAATCCTTCTCTTTCTTACCTGAGTCTCCCTTGAGGTATGTGTCACGGTATATCCACTCCTATCCAATACCATTGTCCCCCATCTTGTTAGTCGTGTACCCTTCTCTGATAGTCTCGAATATCTATTTGCTAGTACTCTTGCCATAAGCTTCCCTACGGAAATATAAATTACGATACCTCGGAATACTCCCTGGTGAAGTGCTACAGTGGTGATTCTGTGCGCTTGCAGAATATTTATATATTTTACTAAGCCATAAGGAAAACCACTGAAACACTCCTTACCCCAGTACTGGGATTCTCAATCTTGATATTGGATCGTAAGAAGTGTCAACACACGTCTACCGGCCCGAGTACTCCAACGACGACGACGATCGCCGCGCACGCCGTGAACTCGACGAACGTGATCTCTACGATCGCCACTATAAATCACCTCGTGCCCATGGGCGCCACTATGATTTTGAGTTCGAAGGCTTCCAAGATTTCTCCCCGCGACTCCGAGCTGTCCGATGGCCGGACACCTTCAAACCAGCCATGTTCGACAAGTTCGACGGATGCTCCGACCCCAAGCTCTGGATCCAGACTTACATCACTGCGGTCAAAGCAGCACACGGCTCGATAGACCAGGCGGCCACATCTTGCCCGGTCATGCTCGTGAAGGCGGCACTTCTTTGGCTCTCAAGCTTGCTGAAGAACTCCATCGACACATGGGCCAACCTCTGCAAAGCCTTTACGCAGAACTACTAGGCCACCTACACTCAATCGGGTACCAGATTAGACTTGGATCTGGTACGACTGTCCATAGGTAAAGTTCTTTGGGACTACACCAACCGTTTTTCGATAATCGTAGCAAGCTTACAGACATCGAGGAAAGGGACATCATTGACACATTCCGCCGTAGCCTATACGATAAGGACGTCTTCTGCACCATGTTCAAGAGCGCCCCAAGATGGTTGGGGAGATGATGAAGGTGGTAGAAGTGGAAGCCAACGCCGACGCCATGGAGATGGCCCAGTTCCGACCCAGGGACAGAAGGATCGACCACCTCGACCGACAAACGCCGAGCACAAAAAGGGCGAGCCATAGCACAACAGGCCCAGCAGGGCCGACATCGTTGCCGTCTCTGAAAACAATGTCAGGGTGGAGTCAAGACTCCTACCCACCCAGCTGACGCGCCTGGATGATCCATGTCCCTTCGACAAGGACGTGTAGCACTCGTTCCGAGACTGCTGGACCTGAAGAAAGAACTCGGAGTCCCCCCAGCTCTGAAGAAACTGCGCTACAATGACAATCGCGGTGACAGGAGAGACGACAATTGCCGCAACGACTGCCGCGACAATTGCAGAGATGGTGGCTACCGCCGCAACGAACGGCCACGCGTCGCCAACGCCAACAACCAGCCGGATCCGGCTGCGGGTGCATCCAATGAACCCCACGGTGACTTCCAGCACACCAATCGAGAGGTCAACGTCATCATGGGAGGCCCGAACGCCTTCCAGATCGAAGGAAGAAGAAGCTCTACAGCCGCGAGATCCACCTGATTGGCATGAAGGAGGTGGAGTACCTGTGTTGGTAGGAAAAGCTGATAACCTTCTCCAGGGGCGACCACTGGGTCTACCTGCCCGAGCTGGGCTCGTACCCCCTAATAGTCAACCCGATTGTTGACAGAGTCCTGCTGACCAAGGTGCTAGTTGACGGGGGCAGCGCCCTCAACATCATCTTCATCAGCACACTCAACAGCATGGGCTTCGACTACGGACGACTTCGCCACGCCGAACACCCATTCTACGGCATCATCCCAAGGAAGGCTTCCTACCCGGTGGGGCGGGTCACCCTGCCGGTCACCTTCGGCACGCCCGAAAACTACTGCACTGAGTACCTGCACTTCGAGGTGGCCAACTTCAACAGCTCCTAGCACGCCATCTTCGGGCGATCCATGCTGACGCGCTTCATGGCGATCCCCAACCACACCTACATGGTGATGAAGAGGCCGGCCCCCAACGGGGTCATCAACGTCAGGTTATCATGATAGATTTACACTCTACAGAGGTTTCACCCTTTACCCACCGGTCGCATATAATTTTATCAAACTTTTGGACAAGTTTACAAAGTGCTTTGGGCACTAAAGTTGTTCTTAGCACCGCTTTCCACCCAAAGACAGATGGTCAATCATAGCGTACTATTCGGACCTTAGAAGACTTGTTGCATTCTTATGTGCTCTCTTGGAAGGGCAGTTGGGAGGATGACTTGCCTCTGGCTGAGTTTGCTTATAACAATAGTCATCACACAAGTATTAAAATGGCTCCACATGAAGCATTGTATGGCCGCAGATGTACTACCCCACTATGTTGGGATGTTGTAGGTGAGAGATCATTGGTTGGTCCGGATTGGGTACAGGAGACTCATGATAAGGTTCGTGAGATCCATCAGAACTTGTTGACTACTCAGAGTCGGCAGAAAAGCTATGCGGATATTTGACGAAGGGATCTAGAGTTTGCGGTTGGTGATGAGGTTCTTCTCAAGGTGTCAACAACAAAAGTCATTGTTCATTTTGGAATTAAAGAGAAGTTGAGCCCAATGTGTATTAGACCATATTTGATTATTGCGTGAGTCAGCGCATTGGCATATCGTTGCCATTGCCTGAATTGATAAGTGGTGTGCATCCGGTGTTTCATGTATCTATGTTGAGAAAGTATTTGAAAAATCAGAGTAAAAGGCTAAGCCAGTGACTATTCAGCAGGATCTGACTATGGAGTGTCACCCAGCGCATATATTGGATTTCTTTGAGCGAGTCATGCGGAATAGGACAATCAAGTATGTAAAAGTTCTATGGACTAATCAATTAGAGAGGGAAGCCACATGAGAATTGGAGGCAAAATTCTGCAAGGAATATCCGGTGCTTTTCGAGTCTAGCAAGTAATTATCTGTTGATAAGTGGTTCACTTTCCATTCTATATGTTAGTGAGTGAATTCGGGGATGGATTCTTTTAAGAAGGGGAGAATGTGAGACCCATTATGCATAAAACAACCAAATGCACTTTGTACTTTGGAAGACGTAAAGTTGATATTTAACAATTGACTTTTGATCTGTCGCTCCACTGAACCATTTGAGGCTACAGATGTGTAGAGCTCATTGAGTATATTTTGTTTGACTACCCACATATCTCATTTGGAGTTTGGATCTTGAAATTGCGTGTGATGGGGTTTTTTCTTTTTTGGGGCGCTAAAATATCGTGGCTACAGTAACGCCCGATGTTTTTTTTTCCATCGCATCCCACGCCAAAACCCTCCCCCCACAATGTTTTCCCCTTGTGCTGACACTCCCCTCCCCTTTTCCCGTACACCAAAGAAAAAAAGAGGGGAGAAAAGAGAGAAGAAGAGAGGGTAGATTAGGGCTCGTTATCGTCGAGTGTCGTCGTTCCTCCCCAAAAAATTGGTTGGCCTTTGTCTGTTGTCTCCGTTTTTTCCCTCAATTGCAATATTTCTTCGTGTTCATCATGGTGCCCCATGTGTGCGGTGTAGATGAGGATATCATCAAAAACACGAGGACAAACCTATGCTAGAACGCCGGAGAACATCGTTCATGAGCGCCTGGAATGTGGCTGGCACGTTGGTAAGGCCGAAGGGCATGACGACTGTTGGCGGTCGTTACGGCATTATTTCAACCACCAATTCTCGGGAATAAATGAGTTTTGGTGAATCTCTAATGTACATGCACAATAATTGAAAAACATGGGCTAAATGGGACAATATTGGCCTATTCGGGTGAGCCACTTGGTTCAGCCCGGTTACCCCTCTTAGCCCAAACACATGTCACACATTCCATGAAGGAAAGTAAAGCTAGGAGGTCCCATGCATGAATTCCACATCAATGATGACCAAGCGATGACGAGGAGAGCCACATGTGAGAAGTCCAGACCAGGTAGGGTTAGAAAAATCTGACACACCGACCCAGTTCTAGACCCACAGGATCCGAACCCACAGTCTTAGCACCACAACTCCGGCAGTATGACACACCAATCCGGCTTCAGATACACACATTCTGGCCCTCACAAAATCTGGCTTCAGGTACGCACGACCTGGCCCCCGTGATTCCGACTTCAGATACGTACGACCTGGCGCCCACAATCTTAGCACCGCCGCCTATCACATCCACTTGGGGAAAGGCCCAATCACCCTAAAAGACTAGTCCAATAGGGGAAGGGTGACTCTCCCTTTTAAGGTGGCTTCCTCTTCCAGAGCTAAGCAAGGTGGTATTATTTAGAGGCTCACATGGTTGCCGCCTGACTAAAACTGGGCCACTTGGCCCATCTTTATTGCGTCTTTGCCAGCGGGTAATAGTGGAGGATGTCCTCATCATTCTCTCCTTCTTAACAAGGGCCCAACTCTGATACTAAAATGATAAATTTGGCCTGGGTAGGGTTGGAAAAGCTTGACACACTGACCCGGTTCTAGACCTACATGATCCGAACCCGCAGTCTTAGCACCACAACTCCAGCAGTACGACACAGTGATCCGGCTTCAGATACGCATGTTCTGGCCGTTGCAAAATCCGGCTTCAGGTACGCATGACCTGCCCCCCATGATTCCGACTTCAGATACGTACGCGTGGCACACCCACTCGGGGAAAGGCCCAATCACCCTAAAAGACTTGCCTGATAGGGGAAGGGTAACTCTCCCTTTTAAGGTGGCTTCCTCTTCCCAAGCTAAGCAAGGTGGGATTATTTAGAGGCTCACACGGTCGCCGCTCGACTACAACTGGGCCAGTTGGCCCATCTTTGTTGCATCTTTGCCAGCGGGTAATAGTGGAGGATGTCCTCATCAACATGGATCAATAACGTCACCAATCCAGGGAAAACAAGCAAAACCCTAGCGAAGTGGAGGTGATCCAGGACGTCCAACTGCAGAGGCCGTGCATCGGAGGGCAACCAAGCCCCGGGGCCAGTTTTGCCGAACCCCCTACTGCCTTACAACCGCCATCCAGAGAAGATCAGGATCGTAGGGGGGAGAGGGAAGGTGGTGGAGCATGGATGGTTCGGCCGAACGGTGTTTTGTTCGGCCAAGCTGGCCGGGCAACCGCCTTGGCCAGTGCTCCACTCAACCGCCGTAATCCACCTATAAATGCAGAGGTTCACGCCCTGGTTCAACACACACCAAGCCAAGGAGCACCATTTGTCACTCTCTTTAGTACACTTAGTATAGTTTAGTTTAGGAGTTAGAGTTGAGTCAAGCTTTGCCTCGGAGGTTCCGGAGCCGTCTTCAGAAGCTCTAGTATCTTTTACTTTTCCTTTTGTAATACTTTTAGTTATCAATATGTCATATTTGTCATTATCTTTGAGTCATTTATACCTTGCCTCTACTTTATTCTAGTTGCAAGTAATTCCTGATGGATCTGGTGACCCATGGCAGATCGGTGACCACGACGACGACCATGATGACGTCCTCTACACAGATCGGGCATTGGTTGGACAAGATCGACTATGGATGACAATTTCCCTTCCTCCCTCCCGACTCCAGCGGGCTTTTCCGGTGAACTCTGATGAATCGGTCACCACCACGAGGATCGCGTCGCTGACATCTACACCATGGCGTGGTTGTCTTTATGAGATCAGCTGCGGAACCATGGCGCCCACACCTTCTTCCTCATCGCCGGTGAGCTCCTCCTCCGTCCTCCCGTGGTGAGCACCTCCCTTTTCCTCCCCTCCTCATCCCCTTCCTTTGTGCATCCTCCCAGCCCGTGGCCACCTCCAACCGACCCTGCCCCAATGCTCAGGCGCCCCCACACATGCCCGTCCCTCCCTAACCGATAGCACCGACGTCCATGGTGGCCATGCCGCTACCCGAAACGGCCACATCGCTCCTATGCCCGACCCGCCCCCTCCTGCCTGTGCCACGCCATCCGTGGCATCCCCTCGTGCGGCCCCACCTACGTTGTGGCCTCACGCACCCACGAAAAGTCCATACGTCACCCGTGACATTCTGTGCCGCTGCAGCCCATACCCGGCTGACCTCGGGATCCACAAAAACGGAGTCGAGTCGACCTCCTCCACCCATCCGTGCCCTCGCCCTGAGCCTCAGGCCACCTGTCACACCCGGATTTACATAAAAACCCGAATGCTGCCATATGTGTGCCCAGGAAGTCCACAAAACACATACAGCTAACAAATATGATAAACAGAGTACATATGCTTGAATAAAAATAGTTAAATCAGAGTTTATCAAAATAAAACATAGCGTAAGTCTATCTCTCTCGACAGGTAGAGCCTCAAGTCCACAGGGACACCGACTGGTTGACCACAGCTCAGAAGTATCACTGATCCATCTGTTACCCATCCGGGATTTTGTTGAATAATAGCAAGCGTAAGTAAATGTCTTACTTAGCAAGTATAGCACGGGTGTATGAAGGCTCAAAATAAGGCTAGACATGGCTTAACTGCATTAGCACTTTTAGTTGGTTCATTTTATAATTATCCAAGTTACTACATTGAATGAGTCATAGTTGCAACCCAATTAATAAAGTGTAAGTGACATTAAGTAGTAAATAAACATTATATTTTAATAAAAAAGGATCCAGGCCACTCGTGACCCTGAGCAAGGCTGTCATGATAGATTTACACTCTGTAGAGATTTCGCTCTTTATCCACCAGTTGCGTAAAAGTTCAAAGAACTTTGCACCCAACCACACACATCAACTTTTCCGAGGTGTGATTACATAGGGACGCTATGAGGCTTTTCACAAGACACACTAACAAGATAGTGGCCGCTAAGGTACAATAAGGTGGTGAGACCATAGGCACCGAGATCGACGTACGCCTACGGAGTCACACCATAGGGGGGTCGATGGCGTCTAGAGCGCGGGCATCACACCCATCCATGCGCAACATGTGGAGTTCCCCATCGCAGGGACTCCCAGCACGAGACTGGGTCTAACGTGACCTAGCCGACGGATCACCCGTCCTCGGTGGAATCCGGAAACACCTCGCGCCTTACTTCCCATAACGCCGTCGGCCCCATCGGTAACCACTGGCAAGCTAGAGACGTACAAGTTACTTGACCAAGACTAGAGCCATAATAGTTCTGGCGGTGACGACAGGCTCCTGGGTTGCCGCTTTAAGAACCGGACCTTAGGGAGATACACTAGAGCAAAGCACACAACACATGCTCTAGTTCCCTAAACCATGTTGCTAAAAAGAGAATTTTATCTTTATGTTGAAGTGAACCATTAAGTCAAACTTAACAATTAAATAGAAGTAATAGTAGCTGCGCATAGCAAAGATTCTACCCATATGCATAAACCCAAGGTAAACAAGGATAGGATAATCAAACTTGGTACAACCTTAAAGGTACATCAAATTAGACACATGCATGTATGAAATAATTTATTACAAGTGGGTAGGTAGCAAGGATTGTCCATGCTATAACTTGCCTCAAATCCAGTATAATCACATATAGTCTTCGGCTCTTGATCTTCAAACTCTTCTCCTTGAAATCTCTTGATGGCACTCCTCTACTCGCATCAATCAACGACACGACCACAACATGTAGCTAAACAAGCGAACAAACAATATACAACTAAGAACAGTACACCAATAAAAATAAAAGATTTAAAAGAGCGTGCTCAGCGGAAGAGCTCGATTCTATGGTCACGTGAGCGCAAGAATCACTCTAATCGGAGCTAGAACGAGAAAGTTATGGCTTGATCAATTCTCGTCACCATCTGACATAGTCTGCTTGTTTATTTTATATCTCGAGTTCTAGACATCTGATTAACCTGAGCCCAATTGGGTTGGCTTCATAATTTGATAATCTATCTTCTGGAAAAAGATCATGATTTTAGGAGGTACTGTCTAGAAACGACACATGATTTAGTGCACCATTCAGAATCTGTTTTTGAGGGTGAAAATCTCCGCTACGACTTATTGCTATCCGAAGGATTTTGGTTACAAAACAATACGAATATGCATATTGATTTTAGTTAAACAAAATCATATGTAATGGTTATTTCAAATAATTCTATTTGAATTTGTAAAACCGAGGTAAAACTTGAGTTCAAACAAATAAGAAAATTTTTGAAGCACTTCAGTCAAAGTGTGCAGGAATATGTTTAAATATTTTCTAATTAGTTATAGGAATATTTTGACCTGACTTCTTCAATAAAAGTTGTAGAAAAGTTTCTGTAGATATCCAAAATGTATTTATTTGCTAGATTTGGTTAAGCAGATCAAAAGTTGTGGTCAAAACAGTGAGTAGCTATGGAATCTAGTCCAATTTTCAGAAAACGTTGGAATCGGCTATTCAGGATTTAGGCGTTAGATTTCTTTGAATATGTACCCTTGTGACCAACATGAACTAGTTGCTAAGTGTAGTTTAAGTTGACATGAATCTAACATAACGAAAAAGGATTAAAACGAATCTAAAACGTGGAAACTATGGACTAAACAAGATTTTCAGTGCTTAAAACTAGCGGGGGCTTTTCTACGAAAGAGTATAGACTAAACGAATATGGTAGAAAATTACAAGATTTGCTGATGGACTTACTGAAAATCTTGAGGCCAAAAACGATGGAAGGCTCTGCGCGACGACGAGACGAAGAATGGGCAGTAGTGGAAGATATGGTGGAAGAAGACTACCTTAGGGAATCCCAAACAAAGGGGCCTCCCTGTAAAGGAGTCAATAGTGTGCCTTTTCCAGAGGAGAGGTGGTTCGTATATATAGGGAGAAAACCTCTCACTTTCAGGGTCATTAGCAATATGGGACTAAAGGTGGGTTGCCACATTCCAATGCGAATGGGCTTTGAAATTTGGCCCAATAAAGTGATGGGATGGATTTGGCCTAAAATTGGGTCAACTTTGGGACAAGGCTGGTCTACTAAGATTTAGGGTGATATTAATTTTCGGAATAATTATTTTTCTGGTTATAAAATAATTCCAGATAAGTCCAGAATTGATATTAAAACCATGAAAAATATTCTGAAAATTCTAAAAATCCTAGAAATAATTCCAGAGATAGAGTTGGATATGAGGAACCCAAATAAAATATTTTGAGCTCATGAAAAAGATTTTAGCACCTTCCAAAAATTGGAATTAGCTGTAGAAAAATAGGAATAAATCCTAGAAAAATCTGGAAAATTCCTATGAGGCTCTTAAACGCATTTTATGAAATTGTCACACATAAAACCACTAAATGCAAACCAGCACGAATGTAAAGTACACAATGTTAAACCTTTATTGTTTTATTTTAATTTAGGAAATTTTGTTTTTCCTGTACTAAATTCCCAATAAATTATATAAAGCTTGAAAAATTTTAGAAAATTGAGAAAATCATTGTATTAATTATGCTAACAAATCACATCCCAAAATCCAAAAATTTTGGGGTGTGACACCACCGAAGCTCCATCTGTGATGGTGGGCAGTGCTGCTGGCCATGAGTCGCCGCCTCCCATGTTCTGTAGGTGAGGAAGAAAAGGCACTTTGCATATGCCCCCTGGAGATCCAAGTAATAAAACCGAACATGTTTGTGTCTTGCGACAGTTGCAGAAACCCCCTAGAAAATCCCACCAAAAGCCATCCAGTCCAGCCCAGCCACTTTTGCATAGCTAACCCTGAAGTTTTCCATATTCATAGTGACTATTATTCACTCTCAGGAAACTGCCCTGCTAGCCCCCCCGGCAAATACGGTTAATTTCGTATAATCCCCTGAACCTTTGAAGGCGCGTTGTTTCGCCGTTTTAACTCTGTTTTGACCTGTTCAAGTTGTGTTGCATTTGTGTCGATGTAAACTACATGCTATAAGTGTTGCTTACCCGGTTAGTTGTAAACTAAATATGCTATTAATTTGATTAATACATAGCTTATGTCTTTTAGAAATAAAATCAAATATACGTTTAAACTCTGGCCTTTTATAAATAAATGTTAATTTGAATAAAATAAACTTAAATGTGTTTTAATATAATTTATTAGTTTAAACACAACATGATATAAATCGATTAGTCGCTCTCACATAACCTGTTTTTCTAATATTAAATGTTTAAATATAGTAATACCTAAGAAACAATTATAAGTAAAATATGACTATCTTTAATCTCATGTTTTCCTAATTGAAACATAATCTGAATTAATCTTAACTTATATTATTTCACCAAAATAATCTTTGTATACGTTTGTTTATAAATAAAATAAATGCAGCTCATAGCCTTTCTCGTGATTAATAACCCAAATCTCTGATAGTCGGCTTTAGCTCGTTTTTAGTGTTTCTTGTGCCTTAGCGTTCGCGGTAGCTAGCTCTAGCTTGTAGTGCGCTTTCGAAAATCATCTTGTCTTTGTTTGGTGTATTGTCTTAGTTGTAAATTGTTTGTGTTTTAGTTAATTGTTTCACGCTGAGGAACGCTTCTGAGCAGTGGGACACTGGAAAAGAGACAAGTGTCTTGATCATCTTCACTCTTGCGCCTTTATTTAATTATACATTGTCACTTTTTATTTATGCTTTCTTGCATTTAGATGTCAATTTGATGGGAATCCTATATAGGTTGTTTACTAGATTTTCTTGATCATTCCTTGAAGCCTTTAGAGGTTGCCATGTTGTGGGTAGTATATGCTTAGCTTGCTCAACAGGGTTGGTTGATAATTTAATCTTGAATAATGAAATGTGTAACTTGTTAATGTGGGTTTGGTTAGAAACATGGAACCCCTAGGTGACTCGGGCAAGTGGAATGAAGGTTTATTTTGTGATTACTTGATGCTAGTCCTGCCTGAGTCAACTCTAAAGGACCGGTCTATGGAGTGACCACACAGGATTTACAATGCAGCCATGAGAACTGTATGGCCAACGGTCTCGGCTAATTAAATAGGGATAAGCTGTCCGGGCTGAATGAGAGTTGCGTTCCAAGAGTATGACATGGAACCACGGGTATCGCTGGTTCACCAGGGTTTGCCGTAACCCGGTTAGTCCGCACTAGAGAACCTATGTAAAGGCCTCGTAGTGCACTACGTAGCACTCACATCTTGGAAATGTGAGGGGGTTAGCTACTCCCAGCGAATGGTGAGACATGACTCATGGTGAAAATGTACAACCTCTGCAGATTGTAAAACTTTTATAACAGTCGTGCTCACGGTCAGGAGCGATCTGGACCCTCACATGGTTAGTTGGTTTGGGTGAATCACAGAAGGGTACATGTGCTATGGAAGTTGGCTTTTATGGTACAATGTTAACCTTAAGTTCAGGACAGGCTGGGTAACCTGTGCCTTGATGGGTGTTAGAAAGCCTTATTCAAATAATATCTCTAGGTGCTTAATTAAAATATGACCAACTAAAATATGAGCTTGCAGTCCACCAAATAAAGCCTTGCTTGTTCATAAGCCCATCATGTCATATTTCTCTCCCACTTGTAGAGTACACGCCTCCAGGTGTACTCACTCTTTTCCTTTGACCCCCCTGTTATGTGTCCCCCTTGCTACTGCTCAGATAGTACCTAAGAAAGAAGCTACTATGAGAAGACTTGGCGAGAAGGAGTTGTTCATGAAGACTTGGAGTCCTAGGTTGGCAAGCCCCCGATCGACGTTCCTGTGGAAAATGGAGCCCTCCGCTGCGATTAATTATTTCCACTATGTAATTTTCTTTTAAGACCCTTTGGTCATTTTCTAATAATATACGCTTTGTATTTGATATTATTGTGATATTCACTGTTGATATCACGTTATGCATGAAAATTGACCATGGGCATGCATAAAAGGTGTGTTCGGTTTTGTCCTTAAACCGGGCATGACAGTGCTCTTGTAGAGCTTCAATGTCCGTCTGCCAACTAGATTTCGCCTCCCCTTCTTCGTAGAACTGTATGCATGGGCACCATGCGCCAGGTCGGCCAGAAGTACTGCTTCCGACCTGTAGACTAGGAGGAAAGGAGTATATCCTGTTGCTCGGATCTTTTGGGTCCGCAGGCCCCATACCACGTGTGGCACCTCTTAGGCCCATCGACCAAGTTGTCGTACAAGTCTTTCTTGAGAGCGTATAGGACCATGCCATTGGCCCTTTCAACTTGCCCGTTGCACCGAGGGTGGGCTGATGATGAGTAGTAAATGTTGATGTTTCTGTCCTGGCAGAAATCTCAAAACTCATGGCCCATGAACTATGGTCCAAGGTCAATGACAATGCGATTTGGCACACCAAACTGACGTGTTAGCTCTTTAATGAAGGGGCTACCGTGGCCGACTTGTTGTCGATGACCGCCATCCACTCGATTCATTTGGTGAACTTGTCCACCATGACTAGGATGTGCTTGAAACCATGTCGGGCTGGTTTGAATGGCCCCACGTTATCGAGGCCCCAGACTGCAAAAGGCCAGGACGACGGGATAGTTATCAGTGCCTGGGCCGGCAAGTGTTTTTTCTATTGGAAGAATTGGCATCCAGCGCAGCGTTGGATGAGTTCCTTTGCATCGTTGACCATAGTGGGCCAAAAGAACTCGGACCTATAGTCCTTGCCAACAAGTGTCTTAGCCGCCGCATGGTTGCTGCAACTGCCCGAGTGGATCTTAGCTTCGTAGGATGCACTTCATGAGTATGCCTGAAGATGATGCCTTCCTATACAGCTGTGAATTGATGACCACGTAATTTGCATGCGCTCACTCAGTTTCCCTAGCGTGGCTTTGTCGTCTTTGAGCTTGTTGGTTATGGTGACCTTGTTGTCCCTGATAAATGTGTTCAAGGGCTCTTGCCAGTCGGACCCGCAAGAGAGTCAATGCGTCGCACTCGTGCGGCTGGTCGGTCTATTTCCATGATTTAGCCTGCATAGGTGGGCACCCAGCGCTCACATCGGTGGGTCCTACCGCTCAGTGACACAGAGGACTATGCTTTCATTGAGTGAATACACAAATTTCTAATGTTTTCAAAAATTGAGAAAACTTTCGTTTTGAGTTCACTATTTTTTTTGCTCAAGGCAAACACAAAAGAATTATAAAGCACAAGGCTTGCACACAAAAGCAGTTATAAACTTGATTAGTTGTTAACTAATTACACATCTGTCCATGCACCATCTTCTTCAGGAGTCTTCCCTTGCGCTTTAGGGCTTGTTCGATAATCCCCCCATGGGAGGGAATGGAGGTGATTGAGGGGGATTTGATCCCCAAGTGACTTGTAGTGGAACAAATCCCCCACAAGCCCCTCCAATCCCTTCCATTTGGGGATTAAACAAACAAGGCGTTAAGAGGTGAAAGACTTGCGCTTCAGAAGGACGCAAAGATTCTCGCCCTTTTGCTTGAGCTGTTAATTGACAAAGGAGCAAGTTACAATATATAATTGGAAATTAAGAATGTTAAGCTAGGCGCCATATCTGACCTCCCTCCTCAACGGCCTCAGCCAATCCCTAGTCTCCTCATCGCTGTCATGGCATAATGTGCAATGAATGGAGACATTGTCATTCATCATGAAGACATTGTCGTGCTCAAGAATCTTCATTAACAAAATCAGAGTCAGCATTAGAATCTGAATCATGCATGAATGCAAGCACTATATTAATCTAAAACAACTACAAACAAATTTACAAACCTTTTTATGGTACATATAGTTAATACTTAAATAATTTGACATGCATGAATGCAAGTGCTAAATTAATCATTGTAACTGATTATATATCCACATCAATGATACACATGATAGATGCTAATATTCATACATTCAACTAGATTCTAATAAAAATGCTAATATCCACACATTCATTAGATCTAAACTACTTATAGTAATCTGAGTGAACAAAAAAAACCCAATCCCATAGCTACAGTAGGAAACCCCAATTCCAAAGCTATCCTCCTAGCAAAAAAACTCCCAAATGGAGTCTAACCGGCGGGGCGGGAGGCAGAGCACTGCGCAACAGTTCATCATTAGAATCCGGGATGACGATCGACAACACCTCTCGGGCGTCCTCATCGGAATCGACGACGACGCCCGGCGCCGCCTCTTCATCTTCCTCCTGGTTGCGCCTCGGGTTCATCGTCATCACCGTCCTCATCCTCCTCCGGTGCATGTTGCTGGTGTGATCGCCCCTAATGAATCCTCCTCGCCAGTTGCGCCTCTGGTAGGTGGAGTGGTGCTCCACTACAGGCAACGCAACAATGGCTGCCGTAGGAGGGGAGCTGGGAATGCGGGCCTAGATCTTATGGGCATCTCTACACGCAAGGTGCAGTCGGGGCGTAGCTACACGAATGGAGGAAGTGCGGCAGCGTGAGCGAGGCGGGAGTTGATGGGGCAGATTGGTTGCGAAATGCTGGTGAAGGGGCCAGATGTTGGGGTTCAATGTGGCCGCTATTCATCAAAAATGATTTCAAATGAGAAAGTTGTCAACACAATAGTTTTATAACTTATCGTGATCTACAACTGTTATTTTAGTCATTTCCACATCCGAGTTAGATTGAACTATTTAAGTATCAAATTTCAACAGTTGAGAAATTCACATATTTTTCTGTGCAATAAATGATTTTCAATTGAAAAAGTCATGAATACAAAAGTTGTAGAACTCCTCTACAAACTTTATTTTAGTCATTAATCCATGTGAAAAAGTTTGAATAATCCATAATTTGAATTTCAAAAATTAATAACTAAAAGCTAGATTATTGAACACTAAATGATGTTAAATGGAAAAGTGATGAATAGCAAAGTTCCATAACTCATCAAGATCTACGATATTTATTTATGTTATTTTGTCACTTCCAAAGGTGGTACTATACATCGGTCGATAATCCTAGATTCACCCACATAGTTCAAGAAACTATGGTAGAGACATGTCAAATGTGTACTACATGTTATTACCACTTTTGAAAATGGAAAAAAGACCTAAATAAATATTGTAGATCTTGATGGGTTATGAAACTTTGCTATTCATCACTTTTCCATTTGACATCATTTAGTGTATGAAAATATTGCTTGTAGTTGTCATTTTTTAAATTCAAAAATTTTGATTGTTCAAATAGACTCACACGAGATGATTTTTCAAAATAATAGCATTAATAAGTTCATAACTTGATAGAGTGTGATTTTAGGATTTTTTATTGGAAAAAATGATCTATTTTTAAGTTTGTATGAGGGAGAAAGACTAGTTACAAGGGTTATGCAGAGATTAAAAAGTAAAATTATGCCTGCTCTTTAGTCTAGTGCACATGGCGCAACGGGATCTCAAGAACAGGCGCCGATAGGTGGATCCACATGTCTGTCGCTCTGTTGGCGATCGTTACGGCACGTTTTCGACCACCAAAGAGGATATATGTGACATTCCATTACTTAGGTTTACTTCTAATAAAATCCACAAGTTTTGGTGAGTTTCACTTGTGCAGGTACAACAACGAGAAATATGTGCTATAGGCGTTGGAAATGACCGATTCGACCGAACGACTCCGTTCAGCCGGTTACCCCCCTTAGCCGTATACGACAAATAGCACAACCGGGAGTCGTCCAAGCGATGACGACGCATGACACGTGGGCGACCACCATCTCATCCTAGGCCAAATCAACACGAAGGACATCAACCCAAGCCAGCCTAGGAGGTCCACAAGCAAGAGGCGGTGCTAGGGAGGCCGATCACGGGCCAGGCCCAGTTCAGCTGAATCCCAACCTTCGGCCGAACCGCCCCCAGCACCAGAACTGACCAAGGAAGCAAATCCTGGCCCTTGGGAGCAAGGGCGGTGCATCCCTCGGTTCGGCTGAATAGGGTGTTGGCGGTCGTTACAACCCAACTTCGACCACCAATACTCGGGAATAAAAGAGGCTTTATGTAACATTCCATGTACTTAGGTTTTAGTTCTAATAAAGTTCCACAAGTTTTGGTGAGTGTTGCTTATGCAGGTACAATATCTACAAATACGTGCTATAGGGGTCGGAAATGACCAATTCGGCCGAACGACACGTTCGGCCGGTTACCCCCCTTAGCCATACAGGCCAGCGGGAGCCGTCCACGTCACCCAAACGACAACACAAGACACGTGGACGACCGCCAACACATCCCGGAGCACCGACACGTCCAGGAGCAAGAGGCGGTGCACGGGGGGCGTTCTGGGCTGAAAGCCCAGTTCAGCCGAACCCACCAGTTCGGCCGAACCGCCCCCAATGCACCAACCGCCTCTAGGAGTGCATCCATTCCATCCAGAGCCAAGGCGGTGGATCCAGGGGTTCGGCCGAACCGACCTGTTTGGCCGAACCCGGTCTCTTCGCCCGAATCAACAGGGAATATCCCCTGGATCCCTTGGCGGTTACTCCACTCCAAACCGCCTTAGGACACCTATATAAGCAGTGGCATACACCTTGTATCAAACACAACACAAGAGAAGAAGAAGAGTAGGCGTCGCTAGGTTCTGCCACTCAGTAGAAATAGGGAGAGAGGAGAGGTGAGCGTCCCGGAGAGGAGCCAGAGTGTCGGCCCCTCTTCCCGTTGTACCTCTACGGATGCGGCTCTGCTTCAAGTGACATCCGGGTCATGTCTGGTAACTCTTGTATCTCTCTCTGATTAATTGAGCATTCAGTTCTTACATTTATATACTTGTTGTTGGCACTTCTTACGATCCAATATCAGAATTGAGAATCCTGGTACTGGGGTAAGGAGTGTTTCAGTGGTTTTCCTTATGGCTTAGTAAAATATAGAAATATTCTGCAAGCGCACAGAATCACCACTGTAGCACTTCACCTAGGAGTATTCTGAGGTATCGTAATTTATATTTCCGCAGGGAAGCTTTGGCAAGATTACTAGTGAACAAATATTCGAGACTATTAGAGAAGGGTACACAACTAAACAAGACAAGGGATAACGGAATTGGATAGGAGTGGATATATCGGACACACAGCTCAAGGAATACTCAGGTAAGGGAGAGAAGAGATAGATAGCTGGGAGGACAACGAGAAGAGATAGAGGACTCCTGGATTCTTTATCTACCTATGTCACTCTAGCTTAGAGATACAGCGGCTACAGAGCCAGCACTAGGAGATCTGGGGTAACTCTAATGTCTTAGCATCGGGACAAGGGAACCGGTGAACACACAGAAAGGGATGAGAAGGGGTGCCACTATTTCCCAACTGGGGAATCCTACGGACCGGAACTAACGTGATGGGCTACGAAGACCGAAAGGGCTGTCACCACCTCCAGGCTACCACCTCTGTTGCGATGGGAATAAACTAAGGCCACCGACTAGTCTAGGAACCACTCCTACACTAGGCAACGACTACTTACTCTGCTAGCAAGAGCAAGCAACCTTGTCAATACTCTTGGTGACAATTCACCTCCAGTATCAAGCAAGATCGAAGAACCAGCCAAGACAAAGACTTAAACAAGACTACAAGCACTAGAACTATAACTGACTATAGTCTAAACAAGATATATTTGCAACTAGGATAAAGTAGAAGCAAGATATAAATGACAAAGACAAAGTGATAAAGATAACTATATTGATACTCAATGTCTTGCAAAAGGAAAAGTAAAAGATACAAGAGCTTATACCAGAGCTTCTGAAGACGACTCCGGAACCTCCGAGGCAAAGCTCGACTCAACTCTAACTCCCAACTAAACTATCCTAACTCTACTAGAATGAAAGTGGAAATGAGCTCCTTGGCTTGGTGTGTGTTTACAAGTGAAAGTGACCCTCTATTTATAGGAGTCCGAGGCAGTTGAGGCAGGGTAGCGGCCAAAGAAGCCAGGGGGGGTACCCCCTGGGATTTCGGGAGAGGGGAGGCGGTTCGGCCGAACAGGTCGGTTCGGCCGAACTCCCCAGTTCGCCGAAACCAGAGGATCTGCCGACCTTGCTTCCCACGGCCAGGATTGGCTCCCCTGGTGTCGGTTTCCAGCTGGGGGCGGTTCGGCTGAAGGGCCCAGTTTGGCCGAACTGGGCCTGGCCCGTGGCCGGCCTCCCCAGCACCGCCTCTGCTGCTTGGACCCCCCTGGGCTTCCTCCTGATGCATGACTTCGTGTTGATCTGGCCCAGAATGACGTGGCATGGTCCAGGATGAGTTGGCGGTCACCCACGTGTCGTGTGATGTGTTCACTTGGTCATTGTTGACGTGGACGACTCCCGATGGTCTGCTCGGCTACGGGGGGTAACCTGCCGAACGTAGTCGTTCGGCCGATTTGGTCATTTCCGGCCCCAATAGCACATATTTGTCGTAGTTGTACCTGCACAAGTGACACTCACCAAAACTCGTGGAACTTTATTAGAAATAAAACCTAAGTGCATGGAATGTTGCATATAACCTCATTTATTCCCGAGTATTGGTGGTCAGATTTGGGCTGTAACGACTGCCAACAAGCTCCCCCAAGCTTAGCTCTTTGCTCGTCCTCGAGCAAAGATATAAACTTAGGCTCGGTGGATCAGGAGTTGCTACAATGTCATTTCTTTTGCAGGCAACTTTACAAACAACTAGTGCTCAAAAATACTTGAATCATAGGCAAAGTTTCAAATCACCTTTTTACCTATGGGGCTTATAGCAATCTCCTTATCTTGGGCGGTTGAAAGGATGAATAGTTTAAATTCAGTTTTATTCCACTCTACTCTTTTCGGGATCCCATCTCGGAGTTTTTCATAAGTTTTGAAAACTACAAATTGTTCCTCATTGGCACACTCAATCACTCAAGTGTATTTGAATCCTCACCAAAGGCTTGTGCCTTCTTTTTCATCCTAACATCTAATATGGCTTTTTGTGTGGCTCAGGGACAAAGGATGAAAGCATGCATGCATCTTATATTTTGCTAAGTCAAAGACCGGATCTCAGAGGAGACAAATCACATCTTAAGATCGAGACGTGCAAGTGTGTGGATATGAGTGGAGTGGCATATGGTGGAGTGGTGGAATGGAATATGGTGGAATGGTGGAATGGAATATGGTGGAACTCCTTGGATGAAACTTCCTCTCCTTGATTTATTTTTGAGAACATGGGCTATCTTTTATTCTCATATTTTTGCCATGCCACTTGGCATGCTTTTCTTTTTCTCTTTCTTTTTTGCCATGCTCTTTGGCATGCTTTTCTTTTTCTCTTATTTTTGCCATGCTTCTTTGGCATGCTTTTCTTTTTGCATAGCCCATGTCTCTATCAAGAATATTTGGAGAGGGAGATCATATTACATGGAGCATTTATTTTTGTGGATGGATGATGGAAAATGTCTGCTAACTCCCAGTGTAGGAGTTGCAAGTGAGAGGTGGTGAGTGTATGTGGGTCTCAATCTTTAAGAATATGAAAGCTTCACTCAAAGGTCACAACAATTTGACAAAGCTCACTAAGATAACAAGCAGCATATGAGTAGAAATTTTCAACTAAGCTTATCATATGGCTCTGGTAGGTATTTTGACCAATGAGGAACTTGTTTCATTTTGAAAGCATAAATTTCCGAGATTTTCCCCGTACTAAAAGCAGAATAGAATTTAACCAAACTCTCACTATATCAATCCCCACAACAACTTAGACTTGGAATAAAGCATGTGCTCCCACAAGATTTTCAGGATCATTTTTACTTATGCCAAATAACTCAAGCACAATCTAGCAACTAGTTGAAGCAAAGTACTTGCAAAATTAATGACAGAGCAACTATTCATCATTTCCAAGGTGAGAGGCATATGATTCATTCCATGCATAGTTGGGAGTTATTTTATTCAAGGGAAATTTTGTTTAAGGGAAATATTTTTGGTATTTTCATTTTTTTAAATGCAAGTTAACATGAAGGGAAATGAAACGGGAAATTAAATGATCAAAGTGCTGGATAAATCGGGACATACCTGTGGGGGTCCTCCCCCAAGCTTGGACTCTTCACTGGTAGGGGTTGAGCCTTGAAAGGTACTGGCTCAGCTGTTCCGCTTGTTCGTGGACGTCATGCTGGATAGACGCCACCATCCCGCTATTCTCTTGATGGTACTGAGAATGGCGGGCTAGCGTGTCTTGAATCTCTCGGGTACGGTCGTCGATGAGCTCGACTCGGTCGGAGATGTAGGACATCTCCCGGCCGTAGTCGAAGCGTGCGGACTGTGAGTATCCGGGGTAGCATGGCTGGGAAGCACTGTCGTACCCCCCTCCATACCGGCTCCCTGACCACTCAGAGTCTGTATCCTGGCCGTAGTCCTAGCGTCCTGAGGTGAAGTAGTTCGGCTCCTGATGCTGCCCGGAGCCTCCTACTCCGGACGTCCCAGCGCCGGTGTACATGTCGTAGGTGGCCTCAAAAGCGGAAGTGTGTCGGTGCGGAATTTGTGGTGCATCTTCCGGCTCCTGTGAGGTGGCGAGCCCAGCATCACGCCTGGCTCGTCCCCTCGTGATGGGTCCGTCACCTGCAACGCTGTGCCAAGCGGGCTCTCTCCAAGGTGGAGAATCGTCTGACTCGGTCCTCAACTGAAGAGTTAGTTTCGGCGTGGTATACAACCTTAGTGCTGCACAGGGCAAAGACACTTCAGTTGTATATCCACGGTAAATCGTTGCCAGCGTTGCGTCAGGCGTCTGCCGTATCATGTGGGCTTGCACGAAGTGCTCGGCATCCACGACGGAACGCGCTGTCTCGATGTACGTGAGCCGGGCGCCTTGAAGGATGCCCAGGTGGTTAGCGAGGCGAGTGACTAGAGAAGTCATCGCCATGCTACCCGCACGAGAAATATGAGACAGCTAGTGACCAACCATGTCTTTCAGAGGTGAATAGGGAATCTGCTTGACCATGGCAAAAAGAACCCGCAACTCGATGGTGTTGACAGGGCGCAAATCTGCCTGTGGGAATACCGTCATAGACACCCAACGATGCATGAAACGCAAAGTGGGGTTATGTATGCTGTTCGTGCGTGGCGCATGACAGTTGGTATCCCCCGAAATCTTTTTCCAAAATGCCACCCGGTCAAATCTTTTAAGCGCTTTGCTCGGGTCTAATGAACAACGGCTTGAAAATCCGAGACCCGAACTAAAATCCCTCCAAGAGCAGAAGAACTCTTGGTTGAAGAACCGAAAACGAATCCCCCCAGTTTCAGAAACCAAAGTCGAGAGGAATTCAAGGGTGAGCAGGTACGAACCTTCTTCGTTGATGTGCCAGAAATTCTCCCAGCCAATGGCCTGGAAGATTTCTGTAAACTCTACGTCCATCCCCGTGTCCCTGAGCAAATCTTGCTCAAACACACGGGTGTGCTTGAACTCCTTCAACCGAAGCTCGTTGAAGGTGTTCCGCTCCCTTTCTATTCTAAGGTTGATGTCACTCTCGCTCAGGAGCTGCCTGGCCGGGGGTGTGGCATGGCCCCATCCCGAGCCGGCTGCTCGAAGCTCGTCCGTGTCCATCCGGCTCGAGCCTCGAGATGGAGCTGGGGAACTCCCAGCATCGTCCGATCGTCGGCCTAGCTGGGCGGAACGACGGAGCGAAGTGAAGAACTTCGACATGATTCCTGCAAAAAGTTAGTGCAACAACAACTACCCGAAGGACTGAATATATGTAGTTAGCACAAGAAAATCAAGTCAGTCGTTCGAGATAGTTAGTCGTTCTTGCGGGGATGAAAACCACCACAAAAGGTTAGTCGTTCTTGTGGGTGTCGGTGACCACCACAAAATCGTCCAGAAATTCAGCACAAAGATCACAATAAAAGCAAAATATTTTTGGGATTTTCTAGTGATGCAAGTGAACCAAAACTTGAACAAGATCTTGGGAAGAACTTGAGCAAGCACTAGAGCAAAGAATCTTGAGAGGGAGAGAGAGCTTCCTAGCAGAATTTTCAGAATGTATGAGTGTGTGAATGGTGCAAGGAGAAGCAAGCAGCAAGGGCAGCATTTATAGGCCGAGGGGAGGGCCTTGGCCAGTTCGCCCGAAGGCTCTGGTTCGCCCGAACCAGGCCTGGTGGCCGGGGCACTCCCATGTGAGTGCAGCACTCACATGCCTTTGTTTCCACTCCAAGTTTGTGTGACCACCAATTCCCAAGGACATTTGAGTGGTTTTTAGTGGTAGGTAAGATGCAAACTTGACATGACCAAAGTGGTCTTTAGTGGAGTTATCCCCATGCTGCCATGTTTGTGATAATTGGTGAGTGTGCAGCCATTTAGACATGTTTGGTGCTGGTTGGTGGTGATGGTAAACAATTGGAGATGTTCTAGAAGGGATGAAAATGATAAAAGTTACCAATTACATCCACCCTAGGTAAGATTTCAGCATGTGTCCAATTATTTCTAACCAAGCTTGCAAAATTTTCTACTCTCTCTCAAATTAATTACTCAAGTGGTTCATTTATTTTGGAAAGGGAAACATGCAAATGCAATTGAAAATTTAAAAATTGGAAGGGAAATATGGGATACATACCGGTTTTCCTCGCGGCGAGAGCTCAGCTTTTAAGTCCGTGAGCGGGACTTCTCCTGTCTACAGTTGCTCTTGTCATCGTCCGGTCCCAGTGTGGATGACTCGGACGATGCAACCTTCTTCCGCCACATCTTCTTGTTCTTCTTCTTCGGTGTCGGTGGCGGTGGGATCGGTGTCTCTGAAGATTGTGGTTCGGATGCAACCACGTTGACCTGCTCCAGGTTATTGGAATTTTGAATTAAATCAGTGCATACCTGAGAGCATTTCTCCACCCTGGGCTTGAACGCGAACTTTTCTTCCTTGCCGTTGATGTTCAGGCTGATTTCTCCGGCTCCTACGTCGATGTTTGCATTGGCGGTGCTCAGAAATGGCCTCCCGAGGATGAGAGGTGTCTTCGTGTCGACCTCCATATCGAGCACCACGAAGTCCACGGGTACGAAGCATTCCCGGATTTTCACCGGAATATCTTCGACTATTCCCGCGGGATAGCGAATCGATTGATCCGCTAGCTGCAAATACATGGTTGTAGGGGACAAAGAAGAATAGTTCAGTTTGTCAAACACTACCTTGGGCATGACACTGACGCTTGCTCCAAGATCGCACAGGGCATGGTTGAAGTGCTGCTCCCCGATCGAACATGCGATGGTAGGGCATCCTGGATCCTTCTTCTTTTCTGGAAGATTGTTCAAGATAGCCGCACTACATGCTTCGGTTAGTTTAATTACCTCGGTGGTTGGCAGTGCCCTTTTGTTATTGAGGATGTCCTTTAGATACTTGGCATATGTGGGAACCTGCATAGCTTCAAGCAATGGGATATTGACATATAACTTTCGAATTACCTCAACAAATTTGCTGAATTGTTCGTCCACCGTCGGCTTATGGCATCTTCTGGGGAATGGTAGCACATTTGGTTCATAAAACTCGTGAGGGGCCGCCTTTGCTTCCTTCTGTGGACTTGTCTTCTGTGGTTCTGCTGCGGCCTCCTCTTCTTCGCTATCACTTTCTGTAGTGGCAGCCTTTTTACCTGCACTGTCAGGATATGGCGGGTCCCGAGTGGTCTTACCCCCTCTCGTGGTGACCGCTTTAATCTTTTCACGGGGGCAATTGTCTGGTTGCCCAGAGAATTTCCCCGCTACGGGTGAGGGCAAAGAAACAGCTAACTGAGTAATTTGAGTTTCTATCATTTTATTAAAGCTCAGTTGACTTTTCATAGCAGAAGAAAATGATTCCATCCAAGAGTCTATGCTTCCCAGTGTTTTATAATTAGCAGCAAGCTTTTTATTGATGTTTTCAGTTATTTTCATCTGGCCAAACACAAGATCTCTAAGAGACGGCTGATTATTGAAATTGCTGGAATTGAAATTGTTACCTTGTTGAGGCCTCTCAAAAGGGAGGTTTGGGCGCGGATTCCAGCCTTGGTTGCCGTAGTTGTTCGGTCGGTACCCGTTGTTGTTGGAGTTGTTGACGTAGTGGGCATCTTCTCACATTTCGGGACAGTCATTCCCCGAATGGCCAGTGTTGCCACAGACTTCGCAGGTCATGCGAGCGTCCATGGCTTGCACTGTTTCTTGAGCAGGGGCCTCCAGTTTATTCATCAGGAGGTCCATCTTGGCAGCGAGCATGTCCAGGGCTTCAACTTGGTGAACTCCTCGGGTCTTTGGTTGAGTCCGATCATCGGACCAACCTTGGTTTTCGACCATCTTCTCTATGAGGGCCTTCGCACGACTCTCCTCAAGAGAGAAGAACGAGCCTCCAGCAGCAGCATCCAGGTACTCACGGGCAGAATTTCTCAGCCCGTGATAGAAAGTTTGGATTATGAACCAACTCTGCATACCATGGTGAGGACAAGCAGAAATATAGTCCTGGAGGTGATCCCATACCTCCGGGACTGTTTCATCTTTTAGCTGCTGGAAACTAGCTATTTTGTTCTGGAGGGCGTTGGTTTTCCCAACCGGAAAGAATTTTAGCAAGAAAGCGCTAGTGCATTTATCTCAGGTATCTATTGCTTCGCGGTTAGCATAAAACCATTGTTTCGCCTTGCCTAATAATGAGAATGGAAATAAACGAAGGCGAATGGCATCGATACTTACTCCGTGGATGGTGAAGGTGTTGCAAATCTCTAGGAAATGCTGGAGATGAGCATTGGCATCTTTGTGTGGCTTGCCGCAGAATGGGCTAGCTTGTACCATGTTGATGAGGGCTGGCTTCAGCTCGAAGCTACCATCTCCGACTGGCGGAGCTGGTCCGACACGTACGTTCTCGCTTGATGGAGCGGAGAACTCACGGATCGTTTCGGTTGCCATCCTCGATGTAGCCTGGTCAACGACGGGGAGGACTGGGTTCGTCGGAAGGAGTTGCTTCTGACGGGGTACAACACGGGGTCGTACTTTCCTCACAAATGACTCCGGATTTTCTTGGAAGTTTGACGGTAGTTGGAAACCAGTCATGCACTGCTCTGTTCCACAAAGACCAATGAACAGAGCAAGGATAAACCCGCTTGAGTAGCGGTACTCAACTAAGATAGCTCAAGATAAAAGTTCAAAGGTAATCTAGCCAAAGACCTCCCCGGCAACGGTGCCAGAAATGCTTGTTGGCACTTCTTACGATCCAATATCAGAATTGAGAATCCTGGTCCTGGGGTAAGGAGTGTTTCAGTGGTTTTCCATATGGCTTAGTAAAATATAGAAATATTCTGCAAGCGCACAGAATCACCGCTGTAGCACTTCACCTGGGAGTATTCCGAGGTATCGTAATTTATATTTCAGCAGGGAAGCTTTGGCAAGATTACTAGTGAACAGATATTCGAGATTATCAGAGAAGGGTACACAACTAAACAAGACAAGGGATAACGGTATTGGATAGGAGTGGATATATCGGACACACAGCTCAAGGGATACTCAGGTAAGGGAGAGAAGAGATAGATAGCTGGGAGGACAACGAGAAGAGATAGAGGACTCCTGGATTCTTTATCTACCTATGTCACTCTAGCTTAGAGATACAGCGGCTACAGAGCCAGCACTAGCAGATCTGGGATAACTCTAATGTCTTAGCATCGGGACAAGGGAACCGGTGAACACACAGAAAGGGTTGAGAAGGGGTGCCACTATTTCCCAACTGGGGAATCCTACGGACCGGAACTAACGTGACGGGCTACGAAGACCAAAAGGGCTGTCACCACCTCCCGGCTACCACCTCCGTTGCGACGGGAATAAACTAAGGCCACCGACTAGTCTAGGAACCACTCCTACACTAGGCAATGACTACTTACTCTGCTAGCAAGAGCAAGCAACCTTATCAATACTCTTGGTGACAATTCACCTCCAGTATCAAGCAAGATCGAAGAACCAGCCAAGACAAAGACTTAAACAAGACTACAAGCACTAGAACTATAACTGACTATAGTCTAAACAAGATATATTTGCAACTAGGATAAAGTAGAAGCAAGATATAAATGACAAAGGCAAAGTGATAAAGATGACTATATTGATACTCAATGTCTTGCAAAAGGAAAAGTAAAAGATACAAGAGCTTATACCAGAGCTTCTGAAGACGACTCCGGAACCTCCGAGGCAAAGCTCGACTCAAATCTAACTCCCAACTAAACTATCCTAACTCTACTAGAATGAAAGTGGAAATGAGCTCCTTGGCTTGGTGTGTGTTTACAAGTGAAAGTGACCCTCTATTTATAGGAGTCCGAGGCGGTCGAGGCAGGGTAGCGGCCAAGGAAGCCAGGGGGGTACCCCCTGGGATTTCGGGAGAGGGGAGGCGGTTCGGCCGAACAGTTCGGTTCGGCCGAACTCCCCAGTTCGCCCGAACCAGAGGATCTGCCGACCTTGCATCCCACGGCCAGGATTGGCTCCCTGGTGTCGGTTTCCAGCTGGGGGCGGTTCAGCCGAAGGGCCCAGTTCGGCCGAACTGGGCCTGGCCCGTGGCCGGCCTCCCCAGCACCGCCTCTGCTGCCTGGACCCCCCTGGGCTTCCTCCAGATGCATGACTTCGTGTTGATCTGGCCCAGAATGATGTGGCATGGTCCAGGATGAGTTAGCGGTCACCCACGTGTCGTGTGATGTGTTCGCTTGGTCATTGTTGACGTGGACGACTCCCGGTGGTCTGCTCGGCTACGGGGGGTAACCGGCCGAACGTAGTCGTTCGGCCGATTTGGTCATTTCCGGCCCCAATAGCACATATTTGTCGTAGTTGTACCTGCACAAGTGACACTCACCAAAACTCGTGGAACTTTATTAGAAATAAAACCTAAGTGCATGGAATGTTGCATATAACCTCATTTATTCCCGAGTATTGGTGGTCGGATTTGGGTTGTAACGACCGCCAACATTTGTCTCGTTCTTCGTTCAATGCTTAGTTGATTGGTATAACGGTATACTGGTTGCTTAGCTTGGGTGCTTATCTTGCTATAGGAGATAAGTAGTTATTGACTAGTGTAGGAGTGGTTCCTAGACTTGCCAGTAACCTTAGTTTCTGCCCGTCGCAACGGAGGTGGTAGCCGTAAGGTGGTGACAGCCCTTTCGGTCTTCGTAGTCCATCACGTTAGTTCCGGTGTCCTAGGACCCAAGGTTCATGGTAACCGGCACCCCTTCTCATCCCTTTCTGGGTGTCGGAGGCTCTGTAGTCCCGAAGCAAGTATCTATCTGTATCTTCTGCTCTGCTCAGTCAATCAGTAGAATACCCTTACCAGACCTGTACCCTCTCTACCCTCCTACCTCTTCTCTTCTCTCCTTGTTGTCGTCATCCACCTCATCCATTTCATTCATCCACTCCATCTACCTAGGACAACTTAGTGTAGGATTAGTACACTTCTCGTTCCCCATGGAAATCGATACCTTGGAATACTCCCGGGTGAAAGCTACATCGGTATCCGTCCGCTTGCAGATTTATCTGTAGGGCGTAAGGAGTGCCAACACAGGGCAGTTCGGCCGAACCAGAGGATTCGCCCGAATCATGGGGAACCGCCCTCTCGCTCCCTTGGCAGTTACTATACACCCAACCATCATTGCAAGCTATAAATACAGTGGTCCAAGCCCGGATCAACACACCAAGCCAAGGAGCTCTCATTTCGACTTCTCTCTAGTAGACTTAGGGTAGTTTAGTTGGGAGTTAGAGTTGAGTCGAGCTGTGCCTAAGAGGTTCTGGAGTCGTCTTCAGAAGCTCTGGTATAAGCTCTTGTATCTTTTCCTTTCCTTTTGTAGACTTAGAGTTATCAATATAGTTATTTTTATCACTTTGCCTCTATCATTTATAGCTTGCTTCTACTGTATTCTAGTTGCATCTATATCGTGTTTAGACTACAGTTGGTTCTAGTTCTGGTGCTTGTAGATCTTGTTTATGTCTTTGTCTTAGCTGGTTCTTCGATCTTGCTTGATACTTGTGGTGAATTGTCACTAAGTGTATTGACAAGGTTGGTTGCTCTTGCTAGTGGTGTAAGTAGTGATTGACTAGTGTAGGAGTGGTTCCTAGGCTAGCCAGTGACCTTAGTTTGCCCCTGAGTCTACGGAGGTGGTAGTCCGACAGCCCTATACGGCCTTTGTAGCCAATCACATTTGTCTCGGCTTGTAGGATCCCCTAGTGCAGGGTAGATGACACCCCTTCTCATCCCTTTCTGTGTGGCATAGGCTCTACTGTCCCGAAGTTAAGACATAGGTTTGACCTTGACCTCTGAGTGCTGGCTCTACAGCCTCTGTATCTCTAACCCCGAGTGACATAGACAGAAAAAGTACCTAGGAATGCTCTATCTCTTCTCGTTGTCCTCGGAGCTATCTATTCCTTCTCTTTCCTATATGAGCCTACCTTGAGCTGTGTGTCACGGTATATCCACTCCTATCCAATACCGTTATCGTCTGTCTTGCTAGTCGTGTACCCCTCTTAGATAATCTTGAATATCTGTTTGCTAGTACTCTTGCCATAAGCTTCCCTGTGGAAATATAAATTACGATACCTCGGAATACTCTTTGGTGAAGTGCTAAAGCGGTAATTCTGTGCGCTTGCAGAATATTTATATATTTTATTGAGCCATAAGAAAAACCACTGAAACACTCCATACCCCAGTACCGGGATTCACAATCCTGATATTGGATCGTAAGATGTGCCAACAAGCATTTGTGGCGCCGTTGCCGGGGAAGCAATTGGCTAGATACTTTCAAACTTCTTTCTAGAGCTATCTTAGTTGAGTATACCGCTACTCAAGCGGGTTTATCCTTGCTCTATTTCATTGGTCTTGTGAAGCAGAGCAGTGCATGACTGGTTACCAACTACCGTCAAACTTCAAAGAAAATCCTGAGTCTCTTGTGAGGATAGTGCGACCCCGTGTTGTACCTCCTCAGAAGCAACTTATTCCGACGAGCCCAGTCTTTCCCGTCGTCACCACGGCTTCATCGAGGATGGCAAGCAAGATGATCCGCGAGTTCTCTGCTCCATCGAGCAAAAACGAGCGTGTTGGACCAGCTCTGCTAGTCGGAGATGGCAACTTCGAGCTCAAGCCAGCCCTCATCAACATGGTGCAGGCTAGCCCGTTCTGCGGCAAGCCACACAAGAATGCCAACACTCATCTTCAGCACTTTCCGGAGATTTGCAACACTTTCACCATACGCGGGGTAAGTATCGATGCCATTCGCCTTCATTTATTCCCATTCTCATTATTAGGCAAGGAAAAACAATGGTTTTATGCTAACTGTGATGCCGTAGACACTTGGGATAAGTGCACTATCGCATTTTTGCTGAAATTCTTTTCGGTTGAGAAAACCAACGCTCTCCAAAATAAAATTGCTAGTTTCCAGCAGTTAAAAGATGAAACAGTCCCGGAGGCATGGGATCGCCTCCAGGACTATATATCTGCTTGTCCTCACCAAGGTATGCAGAGTTGGTTCATCATCCAAACCTTTTACCATGGGCTTAGAAGCTCTGCCCGTGAGTACTTGGATGCTTCTGCTGGAGGTTCTTTCTTCTCTCTTCAGGAGAGTCGTGCAAAGGCCCTCATCGAGAAGATGGTCGAGAACCAAGGTTGGTCCGATGATTGAACCTAACCTCTGACCTATGGAGTACATCAAGTTGAAGCTCTGGACATGCTCGCTGCCAAGATGGACCTTCTGATGAAGAAAATAGAGGCCCCTGCTCAATAAATGGTGCAAGCCATGGACGCTCCCATGACTTGTGAGGTCTGTGGCAACGCTGGCCATTCGGGGAATGACTACCCCGAAGCGCGAGAAGATGCCCATTACGTCAACAACTCCAACAACAACGGGTATCGACCAAACAACTATGGCAATCAAGGCTGGAATTCGTGCCCAAACCTCCCATTTGAGAGGCCTCAACAAGGTAACAATTTCAATTCTAGTTATTTCAATAATCAACCATCTCTTAGAGATCTAGTGTTTGTCCAGGGTAAAATCACTGAAAATATCAATAAAAAGCTTGCTGCTAATGATAAACTCCTGGAAAGCATAGACTCTAGATTGGATTCATTCTCTTCTGCCATGAAAAGTCAACTGAGCTTTAATAAAATGATCGAAACCCAAGTTGCTCAGTTAGCTGCTTCTCTACCTTCATCTATAGCAGGGAAAATTGCTGGGAAACCAGACAATTGCCCCCGTGAAAAGGTTAAAGCGGTCACCGCGAGAGGGGGTAAGACCACTCGGGACCCGCCATATCCTAATGGTGCAGGTAAAAAAGCAGCCACTCCAGCCAGTGATAGCGAAGAGGAGGAGGCCGCAGCAGAACCTCAAATGACCAGCCCTCAGAAGGAAGCAAAGACGCCCCCTCATGAGTTCTACGACACAACTGTGCTGCCATTTCCCAAAAGATGTCACAAGCCGATGGTGGATGAACAATTCAGCAAATTTGTTGAGGTAATCCAAAAATTATATGTCAATATCCCATTGCTTGAAGCTATGTAGGTTCCCACTTATGCCAAGTATTTGAAGGACATCCTCAACAACAAAATGGCAATGCCGAACACCAAGGTAATTAAACTAACCGAAGCTTGCAGCACAACCATTTTAAATGATCAACCAGAAAAGAATAAGGACCCGGGATGTCCCACCATCGCGTGTTCGATCGGGGAGCAACACTTAAACCACATCCCATGTGACCTGGGAGCAAGCGTCAGCGTTATGCCCAAGGTAGTGTTCGATAAACTGAACCATACCTCCTTGTCCCCTACGACTATGTACTTGCAGCTAGCGGATCAATCGATTCGCTATCCCGCGTGAATAGCTGAAGATATTCTGGTGAAAATCCGGGAATTCTTCATGCCTGTGGACTTCATGGTGCTTGATATGGAGGTTGACACGAAGACACCTCTCATTCTTGGGAGGGCGTTTCTGAGCACCGCCAATGCAAACATCGACGTAGAAGCCGGAGAAATCAGCTTGAACATCAACGGCAAGGAAGAAAAATTTGCATTCAAGGCTAGGGTGGAGAAATGCTCCCAGGTATGTACTAATCCAATCAAGGTTTCACTAACCCGAAGCAGGTCAAGGTGGTTGTTTCCAAGCCACAGATGGAGCAACACTGGAGAATGAAAGGAGTCGTTCACTGCCTTCAACACAGAAGAAAATCAAGAAGGCGTGGCGGATGAAGGTTGCATCGTCCAAACCACCCACTCCGGGATCGGATGATGACAAAATCAACTGAAGACAGGAGGAGTCCCGCTCGCGGACTTTAAACATGAGCTCTCGCCGCGAGGAAAACCGGTATGTAGCTCACGTTTCCCTTCCAAATTTTAATTTCTATCATTGCATTTGCATGTTTTTCTTTCCAAAATAAATGAACCACTTGTGCAATTGATTTTAAGGAGAGTATAAAAATTGCAAGCATGGTAAAAATAAATTGACAGCATGCTGAAATTTATTTGAATTGGGTATATTTTATAATCTCATCATTTTTACCCTTTTCCAAAGTGCTCCATTTATTTCCCATCATCACCAACCAGCACAAAACATGTCTACCCCACTCCATATGGCTGCACACTCACCAATTATCACAAAACATGGTAGCTTGGGGGTGACTCCACTAACTTCCACTTTGGTCATGTCAATTTTGGATCTTACCTACCAAAAACCACCAAAGTGCCCATGCCCTAGTGTTGGACCTATGAAAGATTTTTATGCTAGTGGAAGGCAAGATGTGCACGCAGCACATGGCCAGTTCAGCTGAATGCCCTGGTTCAGCCGAACCAGGCAATTCGGTCGAACCAGGCCAGCTGCCTCCCCCCTTGCCTCCTTGCTTGCTGCACCATCTCACACTGAAAAATTTCTAATAGAAGCTCTCTCTCTCTCAAGTTCTTGCTTAAGTTCTTCTCTAGTTCTTGCTCAAGTTGGTTCACTTGCATTTCTGAAAAATCACAAAAATATTTTGCTTTTGTTTGATCCTTGTGCTGAAACTTGAACGTGTTTGTGGTGGTTTCTGACACCCACAAGAACAACTAATTTTTTGTGGTGGTTCTTCATCCCCGCAAGAACAATTAACCCTCTCGAACGACTGATTTGTTTTACTTGTGCTAACCCCATATATTCATTCCTTCGGGTAGTCGTTGCGCTAACATTTTGCAGGTAGCATGTCGAAGATCTTTTCCGCATTCCGTCGCTCCGCCCGGCTGAGCAAACACTCGAACGATACTGGGAGTTCCCCAGCCCCGTCCCGCGGTTCAAGCCGGATGGAGGTTGTCAGCGGCAGCCGACTTTGGGAGAGGCTATGCCTTGCACCCAACCCGATAGCTCCTAAACAAGGGTGACATCATCCTCCGGATGGACCGGGAGTGGAACGTCTTCAACATGTTGCGCTTGAAGGAGTTTGAGCATACCCGTGTCTTTGAGCAGGACTTGCTCGTAAGAACGGGTATGGATGAAGAATTCCCAGAAGTCTTCGAAGCCGTTGGATGGGGCAACTTCTGGCGTGTCAACGAACAAGGTTCGTACCTCCTCAGCCTCGAATTTCTTTCAACTCTTTCATCTGAACAAGAGGGTGTTCACTTTCAATTTTTCAACCAAGAGTACTTCTACTTTTGGAGGGATTTGAGCATGGCTCTTGGTTTTGCCGGTCATTGTTCTTTGGAGATGCCAAAGCATTGAAAATGTTTAGTTGGGACGAGTTTTGGAAAAAGATTTTCGGAAACACCAATTGTTCTATTCCTCACACCAATAACATTCATAACCCACCTTGCGTTTCATGCATCGGTGTTTCCACGTTCTGATTTGCGTCCCGTCAATACAGTCGAGTTGCGGCTTCTTTATGCCATGGTTAAGCAAGTTGTTATTTCTCCGGTTAAGGATATGGTTACCCATTGGCTGTCTTATCACTCTCGCGTGGGTAGCGTGGTAGTGACTTCTTTAGTCACTCGCCTCACTAACCAGTTGGGCATTCTAGAGGGCGCCCAGCTCGCTTACATAGAGACAACGCGTTCCGTTGTGGATGCCGAGCACTTTGTGCAAGGCCACATGATAGGACGGGCGCTCGATGCAACACTGGTGATGATTTACCACGATTATACAACCGAAGTGCCGCTACCCTGTGCAGAGCTGAGGTTGTATACTGCCCAGAAACTAACTCTTTAGCTGAGTACCGAGTCAAATGATTCTCCCCCTTGGAGGGAGCCCGCTCAGCACAGTGTTGCAGGCAAAGGACCATTCACCCGGGGACGAGCCAGGCGTGATGCCCGGCTTTTCACCGCACAGGAACCAGCAACTTCACCAACACAGCCACATTGACATACGTCTGCGCTCGAGGCGGCCTTCGGCGAGTACACTGGTGCTGGGACGTCAGGAGCAGGAGGCTCTGGACAATCCCAGGAGCTGTACTACGCCCCAAGCCATTGGGACTACGCCCAGAGTACGGATTCTGAGTAGTCCCAGGGGTGGTATGCAGGGGGTACGATAGTGCCTCCCAGCCGTACTTCCCTGGTCACTCTCAGTCCGCGCGCTTCTCCACACCCAACGGCTATGACATCATTCGGGAGTTATCTTACATCTCTGACCGAGTTGACCTCCTCGACGACCGTACCTAGAACATGGAAGGCACTCTGGCACGCCATTCTCAGTACCATCAAGAGAATAGTGGCGTGCTGGAATCTATAAGGTATGACGTCCAACGACAGACGGACCAAATGGCTGAATACTTTTCAAGGTTTCGACCCTATCAATGAAAGATCCAAGCTTGGGGGAGGACCCCCACCAGGTATGTTCTATGTTCCTCTCAGCACTTTGATTTCACATTTTCCATTTCCCTTTCTATTTTATTTCCATCTTAAAATGAAAAGACCAAATAAATTTGTTTTGAATAAAATTAACTCCCAACTATGCATGGAATGAACCATATGTCTCTCACTTTGGAAATGATGAATAGTTGCTCTATCATTAATCTTGCGAGTGCTTTGTTTCGACTAGTTGCTTGATAGTGCTTGAGTTATTTGCCTGAAAACCTTGTGGGAGCACATGCTTTATTCCAAGTCTAAGTTGTTGTAAGGAATGATATAGTGATATTGTGGTTAAGTTCTACTTTTGCTCTTAGTATGGTGAAAATCTCGGAGGCTTTGTGCTTTGAAAAATAAAACAAAGTTCCTCATTGGTCAGAAATTCCTACCAAAGCCATATGTTTAGTTTAGTTGAAACCTTCTACTCATATGCTTCTTATTGTCTTAGTGAGTTTTGTCAAATTGTTGTGACCTTTGGGTGAAATTCCTACACTGAGAGTTAGCAAACATTGACATCATCCATCCACAAAACAAATGTTCCATGTTCTATGATCTCCTCTCCAAATATCCTTGAATAGAGACATGGGCTATGCAAAAAGGAAAGCATGCCAAAGAGCATGGAAAAAAGAAAGAGAAAAAGAAAAGCATGCCAAAGAGCATGGCAAAAAATAAGAAATAAGAAAAGCATGCCAAATGGCATGACAAACATATGAGCAAAAAGAGATAGCCCATGTTCTAAAAAATAAGTCAAGGAGAGGAAGAATAATCCCAAGGAGTTCCACCATATTCCACTTCATTCCACTCCACATATTCTATACACTTGCACTTCTTGATTTTGAGGTGTGATTTGGTTCCCCAAAGGTCCTATCTTCGACTTAGCAAAATATAAGATACATGCATGCCTTCATCCATTGTCCCTGAGCCACACAAAAGCCATATTAGATTTTAGGATGAAAAGAAGGCACAAGCCTTTGGTCAGGATTCAAATACCACTTGAGTGATTGAGTGTACCAAATGAGGAACAACTTACATTTTTCACAAAATTATGGAAACTTCGAGATGAGATCCTAAAAAGAGTAGAGTGGAATAAAACTAAATCAAATTGTTCAACCTTTCAACCACCGAAGACAAGGAGATTGCTATAAGCCCCATAGGTAAAATGGTGATTTAATACTTTGCTAAATGATTCGAGTAATTCTGAGCACTAGTTGTTTATAAAGATTACCTGCAAGATACTAACATTGTAGCAACTCCTGATCCACTGAGCCAAAGTTTTTATCTTTGCTCGAGGACGAGAAAATGTCTAAGCTTGGGGGAGCTTGATTCGCCTGAATCAGGGGGAACCGCCCTCTGGCTCCCTTGGCGGTTCCTCTACTCCCAACCGTCACTGCAAGCTATAAATACAGTGGTCCAAGACCCACATCAACACACCAAGCCAATGAGCTCTCATTTCCACTTCTCACTAGTAGAGTTAGGATAGTTTAGTTGGAAGTTAGAGTTGAGTCGAGCTGTGCCTCGGAGGTTCCGGAGTCGTCTTCAAAAGCTCTGGTATAAGCTCTTGTATTTTTTCCTTTCCTTTTGTAGACTTTGAGTTATCAATATAGTTATCTTTATCACTTTGCCTCTGTCATTTATAGTTTTCTTCTACTGTATTCTAGTTGCATCTATATCGTGTTTAGACTATAGTTGGTTCTAGTTCTGGTGCTTCTAGATCTTGTTTAAGTCTTTGTGTTAGCTAGTTCTTCGATCTTGCTTGATACTTGAGGTGAATTGTCACTAAGAGTATTGACAAGGTTGCTTGCTCTTGCTAGTGGAGTAAGTAGTGATTGACTAGTGTAGGAGTGGTTCCTAGGCTAGCCAATGACCTTAGTTTGCCCCTAAGTCTGCGGAGGTGGTAGTCGTTAGGTGGTGAGAGCCCTATACGGCCTTTGTAGCCCATCACGTTCATCTCGGCTTGTAGGATCCCCTAGTGCAGGGTAGATGCCACACCTTCTCATCCCTTTCTGTGTGGCGTAGACTCTGTTGTCCCAATGTTAAGACAAAGGTTTGACCTTGACCTCTGAGTGCTGGCTCTACAGCCTCTGTATCTCTAACCCCGAGTGACATAGACAGATAAAATACCGAGGAATCCTCTATCTCTTCTCGTTATCCTCCCAGCTATCTATTCCTTCTCTTTCCTATCTGAGCCTACCTTGAGCTGTGTGTCATGGTATATCCACTCCTATCCAATACCATTATCCCCCGTCTTGTTAGTCGTGTACCCCTCTCTGATAGTCTCGAATATTTGTTTGCTAGTACTCTTGCCATAAGCTTCCCTGTGGAAATATAAATTACGATATCTCAGAATACTCCCTGGTGAAGTGCTGCAGCGGTAATTCTGTGCGCTTGCAGAATATGTATATATTTTACTGAGTCATAAGAAAAACCACTAAAACACTCCTTACCCCAGTACCGGGATTAACAATCCTGATATTGGGTCGTAAGAAGTGCCAACACGCTCATAGCAGGCGTTAACGCGAGGACTACATGCATGTCACGCACGTGGCGGCCAGGCCTCAAGATGTGTTTCTTGTTGGCGCCTTCGGTGGGTCCCCCAGTCGGACACACAAAGGACTACGCTTTCAAAGAGAGAAGATGCAAATAGCAATTGTTATTGATTTTCAATAACTGTGTAACTGATTTCACCTTTTTTATAACTAATGATTGTTCTTCACATTGTTTCTTTTCACATCCAACCAAAAGAATGCAATCTATCACAATTGTTGAGTGAAAGTTTGTGAGAATGTGGGTGGGGTGATGACTAGCCTCATCTTATATATGTACACATGATCATTGAAGTGAAATCCAATGAAGAGAGAATGGTACCCACGTGTTGGTACCTTTTAAAGTTATACCATAAATATTAGAAGCATGAAGGTGTAAGGTGTGCTTAGACACAAAAGCACATTGCCAAAACACAAGTTAGTCATTGGGGAGCAAAGATTTGTACTCCCGTAAGGCCGTAACATGATGCACAGGACTACATGATTTGGACATTATATGTGAAATCTACACAAGTTTGAACTTTTTATAATGAATCAAAGAAACAAGTTTAGGAGGTCCATCAAGAACCCAACAACAATTCTGAATCTGGGGGTTGATAGGTGGGACCCACCAAGACGCTGTGGCGTGCGTGGCCAACCGGGCCGCGGACGACGTGATGTGGCAAGTTCACCCATAACTAAGGTACAAAAATATATTGTATAAAAAATATGGAGTTAAAATAACAAATAAATAGTAGACTAATGGTAGTTGTGTTTGTCCCCAAGCTATGTTGTCCAGGTTTGAATCTCAAGAGCGACATCCTATTTTTTTGCCGATATTTTCCTACACAGCAATATGTTGCACCCATCAATTCGACAAGGTATAAACTTCAACTTCAATAATGTAAGTACAACTTTTCGACCTCCTCTTTTATTTAATGTTGTTGTTGAGCACCTAACCATATTTATGTGTTCCATTTAGCTAGCCAAGTGTGCATAATATGTTCCATGTCACTTTTTATTTGCCTTGAGTTCATACCATGTGGGAACTAATATAAGACAATGTTTTTGGGCAATGGGTAAAGGAGTTGTAAAGTTAAAAATTTATTTTCAAACTAAGACTCAAATGAAAGAAATTCTCATTACCACCTACATCTTCATTTGAGAGTTTGAATAATAGTGTTTTACAATTTCAAAAGAAACCAATTCCACATGCTATGGATTTTATGTGTCCATTAAGTAGTTTGAGGTATCTTACATTTTTTTATGAATTTTCAATGTAATGTTTTTTTGAGTTTTTCCCGAGAATATAGACGAAAAATCACCTGATTTGGACTAGAAATGCAGTTTTAATATAAACATGTTTTAAGTGTTGATTATGAATCAAAATACAAAATTAAGTACATCACATGCCGATAGGTGGGTCCTGCAAGTCAAACGCAAAGATGAAAAAGCGCACGCGAGGAAGTCACCTCCTCGATCATCAGCGCGCTCGTGGGTCGCGACCCTTCCGTGTGGGTCCTTCGTGGTGGGCTCCACTTCTCAACCACTTGGGGATGGCAACAACTGATGTCTTTCTACTTTCCTTTATGGGATCCCTTCTTTTAGAAGGGAAACGGTCTCGTGGCCCACATTTCGCCTTCTCCCCCCAAATTGTCCCATTAACCATCGTGGGTCCCCCCCCCGCAGGATGCAGCGCCGCCGCCCATCGTCGGTTGCATCCTCATCGCCCAACTCAATTGCCCCGATGCCATGCATCAAGATCAACTGCCGGAAGTTGGCGCGGCGAGATGGCGATTCGCCCTACATCGGCGACTTGCCCTAGGTCAGGCAAGACCGCCGCGCATGAACAAGGTGAGCAAGACCCCTATGCAGCATTTCCATAAGCTTAGATTTTTAGATGGGAGGTGAGTGGTAGGATTTTGGTGATTTTGCGAGGTTTGTGGTTTCCAGGGAGAATCTTGTTAGCTTTTTTTTATTGGATTAACGAGTGATTTACTGATTAAATGCAATGAGAAAGCTTCATATTTGAAATAGATCCACTTTAGGATTGGAGTTCATAAATGTGGTTTAAATGCATCTGAACTGTGCATGAACAAGGTGAGCAATACCCTTTATGCAGCATTTTCATAAGCTTAGATTTTTAGATGGGAGATGAATGGTAGGATTTTGGTGATTTTGTCAGGTTTGTGGCTTGCAAGGAGGATCCTGTTGGTTTTTTTTGGATTTGATTATTGAGGGATGTACTGATTAAATGCAACTAGATAAAGCTTCATATTTGAAATAGATCCACTTTAGGATTGGATTTCATAAATGTGGTTTGAATGCATCTGATAATCTTAGGAAAATGGAATGTTATGAAGTATTGTACCTCCAATTCATTCACAGGGGCGAAATCATTGTATGAAATATTCCAGTTTTGCATTGTGGGTAGAATTGTGTTGACATCATCTAATCTGCCAATGAAAAAATCTAAATATTGCTCTGTTCTAGAAAAAGAGCCACCACATCTACATAGAGGTCGGTTATAATGCCGAAGAGGTGCCGTTTGTAGACTGGAAATACTGTCCAGCAACCTTGGATGAGGTAACACATACTGTTAGTAGCTCTAGATTTCTTTTAGTAACACTTTGTTCTAGAAAACTGTTTGGCTCCAAAATCTGGGCATGCCAAAATTAGGGTAAGAAATCTAGGTATTTACTTGGTATAGTGCCAATATATTGCAACTGATACTTTCCCACTTTAGAAGTTTCTAGTGGTTGCCATAGTTTTGACTATAAATAGTGATGTGCATTTTTTTGGATTTGAACCAATTGATAGCCAAATTTTCTTGGCATGCCCTAAGTTTGGCTGGGCAAACATTGGAACTCAACCAAGCAGGCTCTTAGAGCTTGATTGGTTTGCTACCAATTTTTTGGCATGCTTCAGTTTTGGGAGGCCAAAAGTTGGGCCAAAAACTTGCCAATGTTTTGGTAAGATACTTGTGAGACGTTGGCAGTTTTTGGAAGCAAACCAAATAGCTTCCAAAATTTTGGCATGCCCGTGTTTTGGCATGCCAACATTTTGACACCAAACCAAACATGCCCTAAGTGCCAAAATATGGCAGCCAATATATTTTCCCATTGTGAGCTTCAAGAAGTTTCTAGGACCTGGCCATAATTTTGGCTACAAACATTAGTGTGCCAACTTTTTGGTACTGAACCAACTAGTAGCCAAAATTTCATGGCATGCCTTGATTTTGGTTAGGCAAATATTGGAAGCCAACCAAGCAGGCTCTTGGTACCAAAGCAATCAGGACCTTAACCCATTGGTCCTGACCCTATTTTGCTTGTAATGCAGTCTAAAGGAAACAAGTATGGCATAGTTTTCTCAATAAAGATGAAATGCAAGATTATGATAGACTGGGGTAGTGACATGACGACTACGAGGGACCAACTAAGTCTGGCGCCGATGTGATGTTCCTACCCTGTTAAGTTTAGCATTAGTTTGATATTTGTAGATGCAAGATCATGACAATTCAGATTTTGGTATAACTGACTCCCTTCTAAAATGTAAGCTTCGAGCCATGGCAGCCGCACTTTGCACAGAGGTCAAGCGCAAGCTGCTGAGGAGCGAGTACTACACTTTTGACTTTGGCGAGGATAGAAGTGGAAGCTGATCCTGTAGTTTGTCTGATTCTTTTGTGCAGTTTGTCTGATGAAAAGGCTTGTGTAGCTGGGGCTTTAGCTAGGATATAGACAGACGATGCTGACGAAACACTTCTGATCCACCGAGCCTAAGTTTCTATCTTTGCTCGAGGATGAGCAAAGGTCTAAGCTTGGGGGAGCTTGTTGGCGGTCATTACAGACCGATTTCCGACCTCCAACCGAATATAAAATAAATACAATGGAACCAAACACTTTAGCTATAGGGCTTATCACTAACTATTTCCACAAGTTTTGGTGACTGTCCATTGTGCAGGTACAAAATGGAGAAATATGTGCTATAGGGGTCGAAAGTGACTGATTCGGCCGGTTACCCCCCTTAGACGTACAAGCCACCAGGAGCCGTCCACGTCAACGATGACCAAGCAACAACAACACATGACACGTGGACGACCGCCACTTCATCCTGGACCAATGCCACAGCACTCTGGGCTTGTACAACATGAATCCAATCAAGAGAAAGCAGGCTAGAGCAACCCAGGACCACAGGTGGTGCTGGGGGGCCAGCTATGGGCCAGGCCCGGTTCGGCCGAACCGCCTCCCCAGGCTGAATCCTGGCCCTTGGAGCAAAGGACGGTGGATCCACTGGTTCGGCCGAACCAGGATCTTCGGCCAAATCAGGGGAACCGCCTCCCAGGGCCCCTTGGCAGTTACTCCACCCATAACCGCCATCACTTGCTATAAATGGAGGCCTCCAGCACCTGCAATCACACACAACACAAGAGAGAAGTGCCTTAGCGAAGCTCTGCCACTTTCATACTTAGAAGATAGGGAGAGAGGAGAGGTGAGCGTCCGGAGAGGAGCCGGAGTGTCGGCCCCTCTTCCAGCTGTACCTCTACGGATGCGGCTCTGCTTCGAGTGACATCCGGGTCGTGTCTGGTAACTCTTCTATCTCTTCCTGATTAATTGAGTGGTCAGTTCTACTTTTATTTACTTGCTGGTTCTTCGTTCAATGCTTAGTTGATTGGTATAATTGTATATTGGTTGCTTGGCTTTCTATAGGAGATAAGTATTAACCGACTAGTGTAGGCGTGGTGCCTATACTTGAGGTTAGCTTAGTTTGCCCCCGAGTCTACGGAGGTGGTAGCCGTTAGGTTGTGACAGCCCTATACGGTCTACGTAGTCCATCACGTTCATCTCAGCCTGCAGGATCCCAGAGTGTAGGATTGGTGACACCCCTTCTCATCCCTTTCTGCGTGTCATAGGTTCTATTGTCCCGAAGCAAGTATCTATCTGTACCCTCTGATCCGCTCAGTTAATCAGTAGAGTGCCTCTATCAGACTCGTACCCTCTCTACCCTCTCATCGCTTCTCTTCCCTCTTTGTTGTTGTCATCCACTTCATCCATCCCATTCCATAACCCTTGGACAACTTAGTTTAGAATTAGTTCACTTCTCGTTCCCCGTGGAAATCGATACCTTGGAATACTCCCGGCTGAGAGCTACATCGGTATCCGTCCGCTTGCGGATTTATCTGTAGGCCGCAAGGAGTGCCAACATGCTCCGAGTACGGAATCAGAGTACTCCTAGGGATGGTACAGAGGAGGGTACGACAGTGCTTCCCGACCATACTTCCCTAGGCACTCTCAGTCCGCACGATTCGCTGCACCCAGTGGCTACGACATCGGTCGAGAGTTGTCTTACATCTCTGACCAAGTCGACCTCCTCGACGACCGTACACGGAGCATTGAAGACACCCTGGCACGCCATTCTCAGTATCACAAAGAGAATAGCGGTGTGCTGGACTCTCTACGGTACGGCGTCCAGCAGCAGACGGATCAAATGTTAGAATACTTTTCGAAGTTTCGACCCTACCAGTGAAGAATCCAAGCTTGGGGGAGGACCCCCATCAGGTATGTTCGATGTCCCTTCAGCACTTTGATCTTGCATTTTCCATTTCCCTTTTCATTTTATTTCCACCTTAAAGTGAACAAACCAAAAATATTTCCCTTGAATAAAATAACTCCCAACTATGCATGGAATGAACCATATGCCTCACACCTTGGAAATGATGAATAGTTGCTCTATCATCAATTTTGCAAGTGCTTTGTTTTCAACTAGTCGCTTTATAGTACTTGAGTTATTTGGCATGAGTAAAATGAACCTAAAAACCTTGTGGGAGCACATGCTTTATTCCAAGTCTAAGTTGTGGTGAGGAATGATATAGTGAGATTTGGTTGAGTTCTTGCTTTTGCTCTTAGTACAGTGAATATCTCGGATGTCTTTTGCTTTCAAAAATAAAATAAAGTTCCTCATTGGTCAAAAATACCTACCAAAGCCATATGCTAAGCTTAGTCAAAAATTTCTACTCATATGCTGCTTGTTGTCTTAGTGAGCTTTGTCAAATTGTTGTGACCTTTGGGTGAAACCTTCATGCTTCTAAGATCGAGATTCATGTACACACCACACTCACTTGAATATCGTACACTGGGAGTTAGCAAATATTGCCATCATCCATCCACAAAATAAATACTCCATGTTCTTTGATCTCCCCTCCAAATATCCTTGAATAGAGACATGGGCTATGCAAAAAGAAAAGCATGCCATAGAGCATGGCAAAAAGAAAGAGAAAAGAAAAAGCAAAAAACATGCCAAAGAGCATGGCAAAAATAAGAAATAAGAAAAGCATGCCAAGTGGCATGGCAAAAATATGAGCAAAAAAATAGATAGCCCATGTTCTCGAAAATAAGTCAAGGGGAGGAAGAATCATCCCAAGGAGTTCCACCACATTCCACATTCCACTCCACATATTCCACACACTTGCACTTCTCAATCTAAAGGTATGATTTGGTTCCCCAATGATCCGGTCTTTGACTTAGCAAAATATAAGATGCAAGTAGGCCTTCATCCTTTGTCCCTAAGCCACACAAAAAGCTTTGTTAGATTTTAGGATGAAAGAAGGCACAAGCCTTTGGTGAGGATACAAACACCACTTGAGCGATCGAGTGTACCAATTGAGTAACAAATTTAAATTTTTGAAAATTGTGGAAACTCCGAGATGGGACCCTAAAAAGAGTAGGAGTGGAATAAAAAACTGAGTTAAGCTATTCAACCTTTCAAATAGCAGAATATTTTTCAAGGTTTCGACCCTATCAATGAAAGATCCAAGCTTGGGGGAGAACCCCCACCAGGTATGTTCGACGTTCCCTTCAGCATTTAAATCTTGCATTTTCCTTCCAGTTTTCTTTCCATCTTAAAAATGAAAAGACCAAAAATATTTGCTTTGAATAAAATTAACTCCCAACTATGCATGGAATGAACCATATGCCTCTCACTTTGGAAATGATGAATAGTTGCTCTATCATTAATCTTGCGAGTGCTTTGTTTCGACTAGTTGCTTGATAGTACTTGAGTGAATTGGCATGAGTAAAAATGAACCTGAAAACCTTGTGGGAGCACATGCTTTATTCCAAGTCTAAGTTGATGTAAGGAATGATATAGTGAGCTTGTGGTTAAGTTCTACTTTTTCCCTTAGTATGGTGAAAATCTCGGATGCTTTGTGCTTTCAAAAATAAAACCAAGTTCCTCATTGGTCAGAAATTCCTACCAAAGCCATATGTTTAGTTTAGTCGAAACCTTCTACTCATATGTTGCTTGTTGTCTTAGTGAGTTTTGTCAAATTGTTGTGACCCTTGGGTGAAACTTTCATGTTTCTAATATCGAGATTCATGCCCTGCTTCTATCTTTCTAAGCGCGTGAGGTGCAATGCGATAAAAGTGTCAAAAGAAAAGATCTGAAACATGGGATGATTTAGGAGGGGGTAACCCCCCGTTGCAGCCCTCGAGGGAGACTTGGCTTTATCGAGGGCAAAGTCGGGTCTTCCTGTTCGTGACCTTTCTTTATTATTGGTTGTGAATATGAATATGAACATATCATGGGTAGAAGTGGCGTAGCTGTTGAATGTTCCAAGCGTTGGTGAAGATCTCGCCCTTCTTGTTCGCGAGCTTGTACGTTCCAGGCTTGAGGACTTCAGCGATGATGTATGGCCCTTCTCATGGCGGTGTGAGCTTGTGGCGCCCTCGACTGTCCTGTCAAAGCCTTAGCACCAGATCTCCCTTGTTGAGGTATCAACGTCGAACCCTCTGCGCTCGATATCGTCGGAGAGATTGCTGGTACCATGCTGAGTGCAGGAGCACCACATCGCGGGCCTCGTCTACACGGTCCATCAAGTCCTCGCGGGCTTGCTGGTTTTGCTCTTCTTGGTTGGCCTTGAGCCTCGAGGACCCATACTCCAAGTCCGTTGGGAGGATAGCCTCGGCACCATTGACGGGGAAGAACGAGGTGAAGCCCTTGGCTCTGCTCGGGGTCATTCTGAGGCTCCAGATGACTAAGGGTAACTCTGCGACCCACTTTCGACAAAACTTGTTCGACTTGTTGAAGATTCTTGACTTCAGGCCTTGTAGTATGATGCCGTTGGCACGCTCTACTTGGCCATTCGTCTGTGGGTGCACTACAGCCGACCAATCCACGCAGACGTGTCAGCTGTCACAGAACTCCAAGAACTTCTTGCCCCGCGAACTGGGTGCCATTGTCGGTTATTATCGAATTGGGTACCCCGAACCTGTGGATTATGTCCGTGAAGAACTGCACAGCTTGCTCGGATCTGATGTTGCATATGGGTCGAACCTCGATCCATTTTGAGAACTTGTTGATGGCCACCAGCAAGTGGGTGAAGCCCCCGGGCGCTGCTCGCAGAGGCCCGACGAGGTCCAGCCCCCACACAGCGAAAGGCCACGTGATGGGGATGTTCTGCAAGGCGTGCGCCGGGAGGTGGGACTTGTGTGCGTAGAATTGACACTGGTCCCCTCGATCGATTCAAGCGGGGTACTGGTCGCGCCAGTCTCAATAGGGTGGGGCCTCATCGATCTTCATCGCCTCAGCCTCGTCAGCCAAATATGCCCCGTGATCCGCAGCCTCGGGTTCCCCTTTCGAGTGGTCCTCGTCTGAGGGCTCGACATCCACAGCTCTCAGGGGTGTAGCCCCCGAGGGCGCACCAAGGACTTTGGTGATCGTCTTGAAGTCGACAGAAGGCTCGGTGAGGTCACGGGCGAAAACATTTGGGGGGATGGTGACCCGCCCTGACGCAATCTTGGCCAGCTCATCCGCTTCCTCGTTGTACCTTCACGCGATGTGATTGAGCTCGAGGCCATGGAATTTGCCGTCGCACAGCGTTGCAGTATGCCTCCATCTTCTCGTCGTGGCAGCTTGAGTCCTTCATCACTTGGTCAATGACCAACCGAGAATCTCCCCAGACGTCGAGGCACCCTACGCCAAGCTCAATGGCGATGCGGAGCCCACTGAGGAGGGCTTCATACTCTGTCATATTGTTGGACGCTGGGAAGTGTAGGCGCACCACGTAGCATATGTGCTCTTCGAGGGGTGACACAAAGAGCCCTACGCCTGCGCCAGTTTTCATCACCGACCCATCGAAGTACATGGTCAAGCATTCTGCTTGGATCTGAGGTGGGGGCAGCTGGGTGTCGGTCCACTCAGCGATGAAGTCCACCAAGATCTGCGATGTTATCACCTTTCAAGGCGCGTAGGTGACAGTCTCACCCATCAACTCCACCGGCTATTTGGCTATTCTACCCGAGGCGTCCTGGTTGTGGACTATCTCTCCAAGGCGGAAAGACGAGACCACGGTGACAGGATGAGCCTCGAAGTAGTGACGCAGCTTGCACCGCGCCAGCACTACTGTGTAGAGCAGCTTCTGGATCTGTGGGTATCGCATCTTGGTCTCGGACAACACCTCATTGATGTAATACACAGGCCTTTGGACCGGCAGAGCGTGGCCCTCCTCCATTTTTTCCACGATGATGACCGCGCTAACCACCTGGGTCGTTGCGGCCACGTAGAGATAGAGGCGCTCGTCGTCCTTTGGTGGTGTCAGGATCGGTGCATGAGCGAGCGATGCTTTTAGCCTGTCAATGGCTTCCTGAGCCTCGGAGGTCCAAGAAAAGTGTTCGTGCTTCTTTAGGAGTAAATACAAAGGCAAGCCTTTCTCATCGAGTCACGAGATAAAACGGCTTAGGGCCGCCAGGCAACCTAATACCCTCTGTACCCCCTTTAGGTCTCGGATCGGTCCCATTCGTTCGAGGGTTGGGGTCGATGCTTCGCTGAGAGATGACGAAACCCAAAAGCATGCCTCGAGGCACCCCAAAGACGCACTTCTCTAGGTTTAATTTTACCCCGTTAGCCCGGAGGCAATCAAACGTAGTGTGCAAATTGTTTTCCAAGTCGTCCGCCTTCCTGGATTTTACAAAGATATCATCGACATATGCCTCTACGGTTCGCCCGATATGGTCCCCGAAAACGTGGAGCATACACCGCTGGTATGTGGCTCCAGCGTTCCGGAGTCCAAAGGGCATCGTGACGTAGTAAAATATGTCGAAGGGGGTGATAAAAGAAGTCGCGAGCTGGTCGGACTCTTTCATCTTTATTTGGTGGTAACCGGAATATGCATCAAGGAAACATAAAAGTTCACATCCCGCAGTTGAATCTACACACATCCTTCACTTTCCATTCTTTTTCTTAACTAGTACAGGATTAGCTAGCCAGTCGGGATGAAATACCTCCTTGATGAATCCGGCCTCCAAGAGCTTGCGCGCCTCCTCGCCGATCGCCCGGCGCTTATGCTCGTCAAAGCGTCGCAGTCGTTGCTTCACCGGCTTGGAGTGGGGCAGGATGTCAAGGGAGTGCTCGGTGACCTCCCTCCGTATGCCTGGCATGTCCTAGGGGCTCCATGCAAAGATGTTGACATTGGCGTGGAGAAAGTCGACGAGCACCGCTTCCTATTTGCTGTCGAGGGTGGAACTGACCCTCGACGTCTTGCCATCAGGGGTGCTGGGGTCGAGGGGTACCGCCTTGGTGTGCTCGGCGGGCTCTAAGCTGACCGCGTGCTTGTGAGCGGAGTCGACGGCTTCGTTCGCCATCTTCTCTAGATCCGTAATGAGGGCCTCATCGTCCGCGAGCACTTCGACGCACTCAACGCATTCTACTTCGAATTCGTAGGCGTGCTCGAATTATGGCCCCACCGTGATGACGCCCTTCGGCCCCGTCATTTTCAGCTTTAGGTAGGTGTAGTTCGAGATTGCCATGAACTTGGCGTAGCACGGGCGCCCAAGGATGGCATGATATGCTCCCCAAAACCCCACCACCTCGAAGGTGAGGATCTCCTTGCGGAAGTTGCCTAGTGTGCCGAAGCAGACATGCAGGTCGATCTACCCGAGGGGATGAACTCGCTTCCCCGGCGCAACGCCATGAAATGGCAACTTGCTGGGGTGTAGCTTATCTCGGCCGATCCCCATGAGCTCTAAGGTGGAGGAGTACATGACGTTGAGGCTGCTGCCACCATCCATGAGCACTGGGGAGAATCGCGTGTTGCCGATGATGGGGTCGACGACGAGCGGGTACTGCCCCGAGTTCGGGACGTGGTCAGGGTGATCTTCGCGGTTGAAGGAGATGGTCTCCTTCGACCAGTCGAGGTAGGTTGGTGCGGCCTTGTGAATGGAGAAGACTTCTCGACCCTCGCGCTTGCGCTGTCGGGGCGTCATGTTCGCCGTTGGTCCCCCGAAAATGAAGAACATGTTGTCCACATCGGGGAAGCCGTCGTTGCCCCCTTCGCCTGTGTCTTTCTTCGCATTATCGTCCTTCGAGGCAATGTGTTTGTAGTACTTGAGCATCTCGCACTGCTCGAGGGTATGAGTGACCGTACCCTGGTGGTAAGGGCACGGCTTCTTGAGCATGTCGTCGAACATGCCGCCACCTCGAGGGGGGCCTCGAGGGCCCTTGCGAGCGTTATCAACCGCGAGGGCCTCATCGGACTCCTTGTCTCGCCCTTGACCGCGTAGTGCTTTCTTGCCGTTCTTGTGCTTCTTCACGGGGCCCTTGACTTTGCTTCCCTCCGCAGGCGCTTCCTCCACACGTTTCCCCTTCTTGATGCCAAAGGTGGCCCCAAAAGCCTTCTCTCCAGAGGCGAAGCTAGTGGCGACGTCGAACAGCTCGTTCACGCTGGTGGGAGGGCTTCGTCCCAGCTCACGCACCAGATCCCGACAGGTCGTGCCTTCAAGGAAGGCATGGATGACCTCGGAGTCACCGACGCTCGGGAGCTCTATGCAGCACTTGGAGAAATGGTGGATGAAGTTTCTTAGGGACTCGTCAGGTGTCTAGCGACACCCTCGCAGATCCCAAGAGTTTCCAGGGCGCACTTACGTGCCCTAGAAATTACCCACAAAGGTCTTCACTAGGTGGTTCCAGTTGTGGATCTGGTTGGCGGGCAAGTGCTCGAGCCATGTCCGCGCGGAGTCTGCAAGATGAAGTGGTAGGTTGCAGATGATCATGGCATCATCAGTTGAGCTGCCTAGCAGGAAGGCCAAGCGGTAGTCGTTGAGACAAACTCTGGGGTCCGTCTCCCCTGAGTACTTGGTGATGGTTACGGGCTGTCGGAAGCGCGGGGGAATCGGAGCTGCACGGATCTCCCGACTGAACATGCAGGTCCCCGGGGGTTCCGGTCTTGGGCTCCTATCCTCCCGGCTATCGTAGCAGCCTCAACGTCGAGGGTGGTAACCATGGGTCACCGTTGCGTCCTGTTTCTTCTTATTCAGGACGTTGTGGGTGTCGCCGTTGCCGGCGTCACGTGTGTCTAGAATCCGCTCTTTCACGGGCTTCTTCTGGACACGGTCTTGAACTAAGGGCACCTTCCCTTTGCTCGTTGGTTGAGCCGGCACCGCTTTGACCCCAGGTGGGGTTTGGACCAACTCCTCCGGGTCATGCATGCTTCCACCAGCCTTCATGCTGGTCGAATGGCGCATGCGAGACGCGGAGCACTCGGCCTGCTGCACGGCAGCCTGCTCGATGAGGAGCTGCGCCTCGCGGCGTTGGTTGTGGCCCTCAGGTGTCGAGGGTTTGGGCATGGCCCGAATCAGAGTCGCCGCGGTGATGAGCTCCTGGCTAGCCCTCGCCAATGGCAGTGGATCCTCCACGTCGTCGTCGGCCTCGATGCGAGCCCGAGCAACACGTCCCACCTCTCTGGCGCGCACACCACGCTCAGGGTGTCCTGCCTCGAGCGTGGCATGCAGCCTCTGCACTTGCTGGTGCTCTTCCTTGAGCTTAGCTTCTAGCTCTCTGACCTGGGCCAGTTGTGCCTGTGCGAGCGCGGTGTTGGTCGGCGGCGTCGCCGCCTGTAAGTTTGTCGCGTGGTCAGTGCGACCTGCTGTGCCGCCTGCTCCGTCGCCCTCGTCTCCGGGCCCCATCAGCACGACAACGAAGCATTCCCTCGTGCGGTCGTAATCCCACTCGCTAGAGTCATCGGAGCAGGTGAGGCAGTAGTTCGTCGCAGCCTGAAATGACAAAAAAGCCTCATGATTACGGAGCCCGGAGTTGTCCCACTCCGGGGCCTCCTGACCGTGCACGTGCACGTCACTGTCGGAGTTGGGGTATGGTTCGTCGGGCGAGGTCGCAATGAGGTTGCAGATCGAGATCAAGTGATGTCCCGGCAGGTCCTCATATGCACCCATGTCTGTCCTAACCTACGCGGAGTAGGTCGTGGCGGTGGCGTGCACCCCGTAAGGGAATCACGACGGCGTGGCCGTGCTCTTCCCGAGGAGACATGTAGTCGAGTTTGTCGGTGAAGGCGCAGCCTCCCCCGTTGTAGCTGCACGCTGTGACTCGTTAGCTCTGACCAGCTCGGGGGAGCATGCACGAGCCACTCTGCGTTGCTCCGAGCGTGCTCGTCGAACATGCTGGCCCGGACGCCTCCTGCGTCGGGGTGATGGCGGGGGATTGAAGCCTCCACCCTTGCGTTCCTTAAAAGGAGCCATATAAGGTAGACGTTGCCGGTCGCCTCGAACTCCAAGCTTCCGAACCGGATCTCGTATCCGGCTGGAAACGGATCCGAGACTCCCATATGGAATCGATCATTACGCTCCGTGTGGATCACCATCGAGAGAGATAGTGGATGAAGAGAACGATCACAGCGCTGCCCTACCTGGCGCGCCACTGTCGGTGTTTGGATTGGTCACCCGACACTAACTAGAATGAGTGCACTGTGTCCTATCTCTCGATGGTTGGTGCCAAGGCTAACACAATGACACGAGATTTATCCTGGTTCTGTCCATGGGGCCGTACGTCCAGCAAGGGGTGTGCGTGCACTATATTATCTCGCACCAGGCTGCTCATAGTAGGGATTTACAAGCAAGGTGGGAGAGGAGGAGAGACCTCCAAGTCCCAGGCGTCTAAGGTTGATTGAGGCGAGTGCCAATATCAGGGATGCGGATGCGTTGTGTTGGTGGATGACTTTTAGATCTCTTGTGGTCCGGGCCATGGCCGGGGGTCTGCCTCCTCCTTTTATAGTTCAAGGAGGGGCAGAGACATACGTGTTGCACAGTGGAGTCTATAGTCATCGGGCACTGGAGACCATGTCATCGGGCGGGGCTGTCGTCCTTGCGGATCCTTCTGCCCGACGCGAATCGGTGGACATCCTTCAGCTCCAGTGGGCGGCATGGCGGTTCTTGTGGAATGTACATGCCCATGTGCCTGTCCTAGGGTGACTTCAAGGGGCTGCGTTGACCGGCGTCCGTGCCCCGTCGTCGTCCGTACACCCATTCGAGGGTTCTCCCATGCCTTATTGAGGGCTTCATCATGCGGTTAGTATGGGGGTTGGCAGCACAGGAGCGCGAGAGTTGGCAACACAGGACCGCACAGGGCCTCGCAGGCTGGCACAGCGTTACTGATGGCTTGTGCAAGAGTACGGGAGTTGGCAGCACAGGGTCTCGCTGTCATGTACAATGTTGAGGATGGCCGCACAGTGGCTGGAGTAGGCGGACACAATCTAGGTCATTTCGTCTATGCGGGATGGCCCGTGATTGGCATTTTGACTTCGGTGTCCCGTGGCAGCGCAGGGCATTGAATGCGCCTGACAGCGGAGCAGGCAGGCGCACGCGCCGCTGGTTGAGGTGTAGCCTCGAGCGAGGCGGAGTTTCTCGAATCGAGGGTCACGCGGGGCTCGACCATGGAGGCCTCGATCGAGGTGGAGTTTGCCATTCGCTCAAAGGGGGTCCGGCACCCTCGATCGAGACGGATGTGGGATGCGCGTATCGGGGCCTTTTCGAAGGGCCTCAAGTGTGTCGTTGGCCCGTGATGGGCCGTGGGCTTTGAGCGCTTAGACCCTTTCTGGTTTGTGGAGATTTATAGTGGTTTAATTGTTTGCGTTTTTCAATGGTGATTATCCCTTAGGTTAGGGGACCCCTTATGGCCGTCCCCGACAATTCCATTATGTTCATTTTATACATCGGTTGGAGGTCAGAAATCAGGTTGTAATGACCGCCAACACTTGTCCTTACCATGGTATGCTGAGTTGGTTCATAATCCAAACCTTTTATCATGGGCTTAAGAGCTCCGCCCATGAATACTTGGATACTGCTGCTGGAGGCACCTTCTTGTCGCTTGAGGAAAGACGAGCAAATGCTCTCATCAAGAAGATGGTAGAAAATCAGGTCAGAGCGAGGAATGCGGCCAACCGTGGAGCCGAGGAGTCCACCAAGTGGAGGAATTCGACATGCTCGCTATCAAGATGGACCTACCGATGAAGAAGCTGGAGGCCCCTGCTCAAGAAACTGTTCAAGCCATGGACTGTCATTACGGCCTGATTTCTGACCTCTAACCGAGCATAATATGAATACAATGGAACATTGCACCATAGCTATAGGGTTTATTTTTAATCATTTCCACAAGATTTGATGTCTATTTGATTCCAGGAGGTGAATTACCAAATATGAGGTAAAATCATCCAAAATGGTGGGTTCGGCCGAACCTCATGGTTCGGCCGAACTCCAACCTTGTACCCGGAGCGTGCCACAACACAAAAACAAGCAATCCACTAGAACCCCGGGCTTGGATGGACCATCACGACCATGCCCAACATGAAGATGGTGGATAAGAGGGCGACAGGGCCCAGTTCACCCGAACAACACAACCAAAATGGGGAAGAAATCTGGAGCATCAGAGGTGAGGCGGTGCAGAATAGGTGATTCGGCCGAACTGGGGTAGTTTGGACGAACCGACCCACTTCGACTGAATCCCCTAGTTCGGCCGAAGATGCTGGGCACCACCTTGCGGTGCCTTGGCCACTGCTCCTTCCTCCACTGCCCTTCCTTGCTATAAATAGGACCCTCGAGCACATGTATCAAACACACAAGAGAAGAGAAGCTCCCTAGCGAAGTGCTGCTACTATTATACTTAGAAGATAGGGAGAGAGGAGACATGAGTGTGCTGGAGTGTCGGCCCCTCTTCCACCTGTACCTCAATAGATGCGGCTCCACTTCGAGTGACATCTGGGTCATGTCTCATAACTCATATACCTCTTTAATTAATTGAGCATCAGTTCTTACGTTTATGTGCTTGCTGGTTCCTCGTTCATTGCTTAGTTGATTGGTATAATTGTATACTCGTTGCTTTGCTTGGGTGGTTATCTTTCTAAACGAGATAAGTATTAGCTGACTAGTGTAGACGTGGTGCCTAGACTTTAGGTAAACTCGGTTTGGCCCCTAATCAACCTTCGTAATCCACCACATTAGTGCATGTGAGCGTCCATGGCCTGAACGGTTTCTTGAGCAAGTGCCTCCAGCTTCATCAGGAGGTCCATCATGGCAGTGAGCATGTCCAACGCTTCAACTTCATGGACTCCTCGGGTCTATGGTTGGGCGCGTACATCGGTCCAACCTTGATTCTCCACCATATTCTCAATGACTACCCAAACGGCGAGAAGATGCCCACTACATCAACAACTCCAACAACAACGGGTACCGTCTGAACAACTACGGCAATCAAGGCTTGAATTCGCACCCAAATCTCTCTTTTGAGAGACCTCAACAGGGTAACAATTTCAATTCTGGCAATTTCAATAATCAGCCGTCTATTAAAGATATTGTACTAGCCCAAGTTAAAATCAATGAAAATATGAGTAAAAAGTTCATTACAATTGATAAAATCCTGGGAAGCATAGACTCTAAATTGGAGTCACTCTCTTTTGCTATGAAAAATCAACTGAGTTTTCACAAAATGATAGAAACTTGAGTTGCTCAGTTGGCTGCTTCTTTACCTTCTTCTGTAGCTAGGAAAATTCCTGGGCAACTAGAGAATTGCCCTCATGAAAAGGTTAAAGCGGTCACCACGAGAGAGGGTAAGACCACTCGGGACCCGCCATATCCAAATGGTGCGGGTAAAAAGGAAGCCACTCTAACCAGTGGTAGGAAAGGGGAGGAGCTCATGGTAGAACCTCAGAAAAGCAGTCCCCAGAAGGAAGCAATGATGGCCCCTCACGAATTCTACGACACGACTATACTCTCATTCCCAAGAAGATGTCACAAGCCAATGATGGACGAACAATTCACCAAATTTGCTAATGTAATTCGTAGACTCTATGTCAATATTCCACAATTGAAGCTATGTAGGTCCCCACATATGCCAAGTATCTGAAGGACATCCTCAACAATAAAAGGCTGATGCCGACCACCAAGGTAATTAAACTAACAAAAGAGTGTAGTGCAACTATTTAGCATGATTTCTAGAAAAGAAGGACCCAGGATATCCTACAATCGTGTGTTCCATCGAGGCTCAACACTTCAACCATGCCCTTTGCGGCCTTGGAGCAAGCGTCAGCGTCATGCCCAAGGTAGTGTTTGATAAATTGAATTATACTTCCTTGTCCCCTGCGGCTATGTGTTTGCAGCTAGCAGATCAGTCGGTCTGCTACTCCACAGGAATCGCTGAGGATATTCTAGTGGACTTCATGGTACTCGACATGGAGGTCGACACAAAGACGCCCCTCATTCTTGGGAGGCCATTCTTTAGCACCACCAATGCAAACATAGATGTGGGTGCCAGCGAAATCAACTTGAACATCAACGGAAAGGAAGAGAAGTTCGCGTTCAAACCAAGGGTAGAACAATGTTCTTAGGTAGCACATTTCCGAGTAAAATTTCAAGAAAAAATAACCTAGAGTAGGCTGAAGCAGTTGTACCTGAGCCACAGATGGATAGTCTTGTTGCCACCATGATGCAACACTGGGAGAACAAACGAAGATGTTCACCGCCACCAACACCGAAGAAAACCAAAACACTGTGGTGGAAGAAGGTTTGCATTGTCCGAACCACCTATTCCAAGATCGGGTGATGACAAAAATCATTGAAGAAAAGGAGGAGTCTAGCTCACGGACTTTAAACTCGAGCTCTCGTCGCAAGAAAAATCGGTATGTATTTCATATTTTTCTTTCCAATTTTTAATTCCATCATTGCATTTGCATGTTTCCCTTTCTAAAATTTGAATCATGTGTGCAATTAATTTGAAAGAGAGTAGAAATTTAACATGCAAGGTTAAATTAAATGGAGAGCATGCTCAATAAATATAAAATTTGACTTGAATTGGGTACATCTTGCAATCCCTATCATTATTACCCTTTTCCAAAGTGCCCCATTTATTTCTTTTCACCACCAACTAGCATAAAACATGTCCACCACCACTTCACATGGCTGCACACTCATCTTTATCACAAACATGGCAGCATGGAAGTGACTCCACCATTTGTCCCAATTTGGTCATGTCAAATAAGCATCTTACCCACTAAATTCCACCAAAGTGTCCATGCCTTAGTGCTAAAACTATGTGCAATTTTCGTGCTGGTGGGAGGCAGTGGGGCTGACACCCACATGCCTGGTTCCGGTGAACTAGCCTGGTTCGGCCGAACCAGGCCAGTTCGGCCGAACCAACCCGAGCCCTCCTTTGCCTATATACACCACGTAGGTTGCTTGCCTGCACCTTGCCCCCATTTAGTTGTGTTCTCATCCACTTCTGAAGCTCTCTCCCCCTCAAATTCTTGCTCAAGCTCTTGTTCAAGTTCCTCCCAAGTTCTTGTTCAAGTTTGGTTCCTTTGCATTAAGAAAAACACAAAAATATTTCCCTTGTTTGATCTGTGTGCTGCTGTTTGAGAACGTGTTTGTGGAGGCTTTTAGCACCCCATAAGAACGACTAACCTTTTGTGGAGGTGTCAAGCCCCGCAAGAAGGACTGACCCATGGATGAGTGACTTGATTTTTCTTGTGCTAACCTTGAATATCCAGTCCTTCGCGTAGTTGTGGAAACCACCTTGAATTAATTTAGTTCAACCGGCACGAGACCTCGCCCCTTTAGCGGCATCAAGGGTCATTGGCGTTCTGAAACGAATTAACCCTAGAACTTGTCACGTATAAGGTCTTGATTAACCACCCTTCTTTCAATGGATCAAAACAAATGAATTGGGATACAAGCAAGCTCACATTTTAACCACATAGTTCACATAGATGTAATATTACAAACCAAGTCCAAATATTAAGTTATTACAACATAAGGTTCAGAGTTCACATGCAGCGGAAAGTAAAACATAAAGTGGAAGCTAATCGACGATACAAAGAACAACATGGCAGCCCACGCGTGATGTCCATCCGCAGCCCTCTCTCTAAGAGGATGGCTCCCACTCCACCGACCAACCATCGGGCAGAGTGCACGGCCATGTCAAAGCGTCAACCTGTTCTTGGATGCTAGCGGACACTGAAAAACAAGCCACAAGCAAGGCTGAGTATAATAATACTCAGCAAGACTTAACCAACAACAATAAAAATAAGAGACACTCCTAGGTATACAAAGGCTTTTGGCTCGGGGTTTGTTTTGCCAAAGAGCAACTAGAAGTTCATCTACTTTCAAGTTTTAGCTCATGTTTAGTAAAAATTTCAGCAAGCTATTAACTCGGTTTTGCACTAACTAGAACACATATGTTGTAGCAAATAAATTTCAGCAAGCATCACATTTCCTTCCTTCTCATTCTCATGCTCATATTCAAGTTATTACTACATGCTAACAAAGTGGACAAGTAGCTTCATATACCGTGAAGGACGGACAATTCGAATTGATTTCAAAACCTTGCAAGGGAAACCTAACCACACGATATATGCACACCGAAAGTCAAATATGGCAACCTTTCCTGACTCTCAAACCAACTACTCCACCATGACCGCATAGCTTTCTGGACACTAGTCCCCACACCGGTACTTCCTCGAGCCTGTCGTGTGAGATAACAACTAGAGCCGCTCTCACCCATGAGGTCATGAGAGTGTTACAACAAAAAGGGGGCAAGGTTCACAATGCGAGCAAAGGAATAAGAAAGGTGCGTCGGTTTACCGGTCCCTTTACTCCGGCATGTGGCTAGTACGTTCAAAAACTTGACCATCACTGCTAGCTATGATCAGGCCTCAACAACTTAAGCATACGTGAACGGGGAGATCAACCAACACATGAATATCGCACAAGACCCCGTCCACCGATCTTAAGTTTTTAACATAAAGAGCACAATCAACTCCTATAACTCGCGAGCGACAGACAATCACTCAACTTTTACCGGCCCTATTAGCATAGCAGCTATCGAAAAGAACGTACTAGTCAACATAACATAGGTTCCTAGGATCATGCATACTAAGGTTTCAAACAATAGCTAGAAACGTAAATGCACAATCATATAACATAGAAAGTAAAGCCATTGCATAGATTTCAATCATAGGTTAGATGCTCCGGTGCTTGCCTTCTTCAACGGCCTTGGGCCCCTTCGAGCTTTGGCTCGGGTCTTGCTCGATCCTCGGTCACATGCACTTGGAGCTTCACACGGCTCACTCTCGGACTCCAACACCAACTCGTAGTCTCCGTCAGCTAGCGAATGATCTAAAATCACATGAGATGCATATGTGTGAGTTTCGAGAATGGTTATGGCACAAATCAAGATGGCAACGGGCCCGGATCCCTGATTCCCCGAGGAGAATTCTCCTATTAGGGGACAAGGATGGGACTGATTTCTTCTCCACGGGGGATTAAACGGTCCAAATCGTATCCCCATTGCGGATGACAGGGACAGGGATGATCATCCATGCTCCGTCCCCGCCGCGCTGAGTAGCAAAATGCACTTAGGCCTGCTGAAGTCGTCTAACTCTAATCGGCCCACCAAGGCCCGCTATCAGACTTGGGTATATATGGTCCATACATAACCCTAATCCTACCTCATGCCTCTCCCTTCCCTCCCAGCACACCGCAGTCGGCAGTCCCCTACTCGTTGACGGTGCAAGCATGAATCTCGGGCGCCCGGCGTAGCGACCGCATCACCGCTCGCACCTGTATCCCAAGCGTTCACTACCAGAGAACCTCACATCCGCCCCCCTCATAGGCCGCAGCACAGTTTGGACCTGGTGCTAAGGGTGCATCAGCACCGGGTCTAACGGCTATGAGCGGGGGCGGCGCGCAGGGATGGCAGGCTGAGCACATTAGCACCGGGTCTTGCGACGACTCTTGCTAATGTGCCCAAGGCCCTTTAGCACCGGTTGCTGGCTGCAACCGGTGCCAATGTGAGAGCAGTAGCATCGGGTCGTCGCAAGACCCGGTGCTAATGTGCTCGTATATAATACCTTCCCTCCCCTCGCCGGAGCCAGCATCAACACTTGGAGCTGTGTTCATGTTGTGCTCGGGACAGGGGAGGTGCTGCCAAAAAATTTTTTCAAAATTTGTGAAGATTTCACTCATGCAAGGGGCATTCACTACAAGGTACATTCTTTCATTCTCTTATGTTCTTTATTAGCTTGTATTGTTTATATGCTTTAGAAATAGAGAAATTTGTGAATCAAAATGGAAAGAGAGCTTGTGTTCATGGTGGAGAGAGAGAGCTTGTGTTCATGGTGGAGAGAGAGAGCTTGTGTATTGTATTTATTAGTTATTTATTTAAAGTTGGAATAGTTAATTATTTTTTTAATGGAAGTATATTTGATTTTAGAAAATGAATAAATTAATTATAGTTTTAGAAATGTGTTTAGTTTGTATTGTCTTATGTATTAACTTTGTAATCTATTATATGTTAAATTTATATTTAGTTATATATTAAATTTGTATTGTCTTATATATTACCTTTTTATTATATTATATATTAAATTATACAAATAATTGTTATTGGTTACTATTGCAGATGAATAGGCAATGGATGTACGGGGACAATCACGATACGACGTTTCGTGATGGCCTGAAGGGGTTTCTCGATGTCGCCGAGGCCAACAGGACGCCGTCAGGTTTCATGTTCTGCCCATGCACTAATTGTCAAAATATACAATCATACAAACAAAGAGGAGCTCTTCAGGTGCATTTGATGAGGCACGGTTTCATGAGCAATTATTCTGTTTGGATGAAGCATGGTGAAAGAGGAATTCTAATGGATGAAGATGAAGAAGACGAGGTGGATAACGACATTCCGGTATTGGCTGAATACTACGGGGCCTTTGCAGATGCTGCAGTGGGTGATGCCGATCATGAAGATGCTGCTCAGGAAGATGATGCTCAGGAAGATGACCCTAATGATGGACTTGGGCAAATGTTGCATGATGCTGAGAAAGACTTGGACAATGATAAGGAACTGAAAAAGATACAACGCATGTTGCGGGACCACAAAACTGACTTGTACCCGGATTGCAAAGAGGGGCTTACGAAGTTGGGTAGTACACTTGAATTTCTGCAGTGGAAGGCAGCAAATGGCGTTACTAATAAGGGTTTCGATGAGCTACTGAAACTCGTAAAGAAGATTCTGCCCAAGGGTAACGAATTGCCATCGGCAACGTATGAAGCAAAACGGGTTGTTTGCCCTCTCGGTTTGGAGGTGCAGAAGATACATGCGTGTCCAAATGACTGTATCCTCTATCGCGGACAATAAGAACACTTGGATTGTTGTCTAGTTTGCAGTTGCGCACGATACAAGATAAGGCGGGATGACCCTAGTGAGGTTGTGGCGGAGCGTTGTAAGAAAAAAATTGCTGCGAAGGTGATGTGGTATTTTCCTCTGATACCCCGTCTGAAGCGTTTGTTCAGGAACAAAGAGCATGCCAAACTAATGCGATGGCACAAAGAAGAACGTAAGCAGGATGGCATGTTGAGACACCCCGCTGATGGATCCCAGTGGAGGAACATCGACAGAGCATTCCCAGAGTTTGATGCTGATGCGATGAATGTGAGGCTTGGTTTAAGTACTGATGGCATGAACCCTTTTGGTGAAATGAGCAGTAGTCATAGCATTTGGCCTGTGACTTTATGTATCTACAACCTACCCCCTTGGCTCTGCATGAACCGAAAGTTCATTACGATGGCAGTGCTTATTCAAGGGCCAAAGCAACCTGGCAACGACATTGATGTCTACCTAAGACCATTGGTTGATGAACTTTTGCAGCTACGGAAGGAAGAAGGTGTTAGCATGTGGGATGAGGACAAGCAGGAGCAGTTTGACATTCGATCACTGCTTTTCATAAACATCAATGACTGGCCTACACTAAGTAACCTATCAGGACAATCAAACAAAGGATATAAAGCATGCACTCACTGTTTAGAGGAAACCAAAAGCATGTATTTGAAACATTGTAGGAAGGTTGTTTACATGGGTCATCGTCGATTTCTTCCTACGAAGCATGAGCTACGAAAAAAATGTCCGCATTTTGGCAGGAATGCGGACCACCGTACAAAGCCAAGACACCGGAGTGGACAAGATGTATTTGATATGTTAAAGGACCTACAAGTGGTGTTTGGAAAGGGAGACAGAAGCCAGCCTGTTCCGACTGGCGAGGATGGTCGTGCCGCGATGTGGAAGAAAAAGTCTATCTTTTGGGAGCTACCTTATTGGCAATATTTAGAGGTCCGTAACACGATTGATGTGATGCATCTGACGAAGAATCTTTGCGTGAACTTGATAAGCTTCCTGGGTACTTATGGGAAGCCAAAAGATACACTGGAAGCACGACAAGAGCTGAAACGATTGAAACAACGGAATGATCTACAGCCAGAAAAGAGAGACAACGGACGCCAGTACTTGCGTCCTGCCAGCTTCACTCTCAGCAAAGAAGAGAAGGCAAGCATGTTTGAATGCTTGAACAGTATCAAGGTTCCGTCGGGCTACTCCTCCAATATTAAGGGAATAATAAATATGAAAGATAACAAGTTCACAAACCTCAAGTCTCACGACTGTCATGTGTTGATGACACAGCTGCTTCCCGTCATACTCAGGGGTGTGCTACCCATTAATGTGCGGAAAGCCATTGTGAAGCTATGTGCATTCCTCAATGCAATTTCTCAGAAGGTGATCAATCCAGACCATTTAGTTCAGCTACAGAACGACGTGGTGCAATGTCTTGTCAGCTTTGAGATGATATTTCCACCATCCTTCTTCAATATTATGACACATCTATTGGTTCACCTCGTCAAAGAGATTCGTATACTGGGCCCAGTATTTCTACACAACATGTTCCCGTTTGAGAGGTTCTTCGCTGTGCTAAAGAAGTATGTCCGTAATCGTTCTCGTCCAGAAGGATGCATTGCTAGGGGATACGAAACAGAGGAGGTCATTGAATTCGGTGTTGACTTTGTCAACGATCTTATGCCGATTGGTGTGCCCGAATCACATCATGAGGGGAGACTTGGTGGAAAGGGCACACTAGGGAAAAGATCGATGGTAATCAAGGACATGGAGACATTTCGTAAAGCGCACCTCACAGTTTTGCAACAATCAACCTTAGTTGCTCCGTACATCGAGGAGCACATGAAGATTCTCTGGGACGAAAATCCAACAAAGTCTGCAGCATTTATTCAGTGGATGCACAATACTACTTTCGCCGCTTGGTTGCGAGAGCGTCTGATGGGTGTCGAGGGCATTGATGCGCAGCTAGCTTTTGTAGCTAGGGGTCCATCGACCACGATCTTAAAATTCTAAGGATACGACATCAATGGGTATACATTTTACACAAGAGCCCAGGACAAGAGGAGCACCAACCAAAACAGTGGAGTCCGAATCGACGCGACAGACACCAATGGCAATACTAACTCATACTATGGTGTCATAGAGGAGATATGGGAACTAGAGTACGGATCTTAGAAGATCCCACTGTTTAAGTGCCAATGGGTGAAGCTGACTGCAGGAGGTGTTACAGTTGATGAGTATGGAATGACGTTAGTGGACCTAAACAAGATTGGGTTTCTAGACGAACCGTTCGTCCTAGCCAAAGATGTCACACAAGTTTTTTATGTAAAGGACATGGCTAGCAGACCAAAGAAAGGGGCGGATAAGAAAGGGGTGGGTAAGCAATTGGACCCACCACAAGACGAGCCAAAGCGTCATATTGTTCTTCCTGGAAAAAGAAAAATCGTAGGAGTTGAGGACAAGACGGATGAAGATTATGATATGCCCGATGGGCTGCCTCCATTCTCGATGGCTGCTGACCCAAGCATCCTGTTAGCGGCGGAGGAGACACCCTATCTACGGCGTGATCACAATCAAGGAACATTCGTAAAGAGGAAGTTTATTAGTGTCCAAGTAAACGATGATGACGTGTAATTTAATTACGCTATGTTCCAGAAATTCATATTTATATAAATGACATCATGTATTTGTTATGCATTTATGTGGTTTCAGTTTTTAACAATTTGACATATGATCCATCAAAAGATATGACCACCGAAGCCCATCTTTCATGAAATGTAGCAAGTGGCCAATCAATGAAACAAAATGTTAATTCCTACAATTTTCTGGAATTTTCTATTATTTTCTAATATTTTCTAGTAACTCCCACTGTTTTCTAGAATTTTCTAATAATTTTAAAGGGCTTTGTTTTCTACAAAATTATTATTTAGAAATAAAGAGCTTCATTTAATAATTACTAGAAAATGAAAGCAAATGGTAATTCCTATGATTTTCTAGGATTTTATATTAATTTCTAATATTTTCTAGTAACTCCTACTGTTTTTCAAGAATTTTCTAACAATTTTAAAGAGCTTTGTTTTATTTATTTACGAATAAAGTAAAGTAATAGAAATAGAAAAAAGACCCGGTGCTAATTGTCGATTTGGATGAAAAAATGGCGGCAACTGAAATCTTAACCCTTTAGCACCGGGTAGATCCAACAGTCGGTGCTAAAGTTGCCTAGGATTTCAGTTCCCGCCCTGGGCACCTCTTTAGCACCGGGTGTGCTTACACTCAGTGCTAAAGTCTCATTAGCATCGGGTGTTGTATCCACCCGGTACTAATGTGGTGGCCTTTAGCACCCCGGGCACCACATTAGCACCGGGTGTGCTTACACCCGGTGCTAAAGACTCATTAGCACCGGGTGTTGTATCCACCCGGTGCTAATGTGGTGGCCTTTAGCACCGGGTGAGGGTAAGACCCGGTGCAAATGAGCCTTTAGCACCGGGTGACCCTCTCTCCTCCTCACTTCTCGCATTTCTCGCCCGCCTCCGCCGCCGGTCCCGCGCCCGTCCCCGTCGCTGGTCGCCCTCGCCGCCGTCTCCCGTCGCCCGTGCCACCGTCGCCGCCATTCGCCCGCGCCACCCGTGGCCCGTCGCCGCCGCGTCCGCGCCCTCGCCCGCTCCCTCGTCCGCGCCGGGCCCTCGTCCGCGCCCTCGTCTGTCGCCCCTCGCCCGAGCTCGCACCCGCTGCCGTCGACGGCCGCCCGTCGCCCGCACCCGCCGCCGTTGCCCACACCCGAGCCCCTCGGTCGATTTTTACATTTTGTTATTTAATTTTGTTATTTAATTTGTTATTTATTTTGTTATTGAATTTGGTATATAATTTGTTATTTCATTTGTTATTTAATTTGTTATATAATTTGTTATTATTTATATGCTTATATATAATTTTGTATATATAATTTTGTATGTAATTTGGTATATATAATTTTGTATATATAATGTTGTATATATAATGTTGTATATATAATGTTCTATATATAATGTTGTATTTATAATTTTGTATATATAATGTTGTATATATAATTTTGTATATATAATGTTGTATATATAATTTTTTATGTAATTTGGTATATATAATTTTGTATGTAATTTTGTATATATAATTTTGTATATGTGCATATTTTGTATGTGCAAAACTATCGCGCACCCGAACGCCATCGCGAAACCAAACTCGTCGCCCAAGGTCCTTCGCGAACCCAAACGCGTCGCGTTCCCAAACCTTCCGGAACCCAAACTCATCGCGCACCCGAACCCCTTCGCATCGCGCACCCCTTAGCTCTAACACTAAACCCTGAAACCCAAACCCTAAACCCCCTAGCCCTAACCCTAAACCCCGAAACCCAAACCCTAAACCCCCTAGCCCTAACCCTAAACCCCCTAGCCCTAACCCTAAACCCCGAAACCCAAACCCTAAACCCCCTAGCCCTAACCCTAAACCCCATATCTATATTTATTTATATTTATTGCTTACAAATTATTTTTATTCCTATAGATGGCGAACAACAACCCTAGCAAACCCTTGCCAGAGGATAATGACCAGTTCTTATTGAATCAAATATTTGGTATCGATGCCAAAGATAACCCGCAACCAAACATGGAAGACGTGCTGGGTATTGCTCAAGGGAGCGAAAATGTGGAACAACGTAATGTGGATGAACGCAGTAATAATGAGCCCACGTCTAGTCAGGTGTGAATATATCTCATTTAATATGTATTGTATATCTCAATATATCTCACTTAATATGTATTGTATCTCAATATATCTCATTTAATATTGTATCGTTAATATGTAATTTATGTAGCCCGCCTCTGCGTCGACAAGCGGAACTAGGAAATCCAAACGATCTGCCACTAAGAAGCTGAAGGATGTGAAGTTTCACATCACTCGAGTGGAGGACGATGGGGAGCCAGTTGAGCCCAAACAAATGGCCAGAAAATTTATATCTCAGTGCGGGGTTGTTCTACGGGAACGCATGCCCATTAGCATCAGAAAATGGAAATCCACGGACCCTACTGAGCCGCACGTGTTGCCCAATACTGAGAAGGAGATGCTATGGGCGGACTTAAAAGGAATTTTCGAATGGCCAAGCAGTCATGAAGAGCAACTGAAGGATTGGACAATGAAAAAGATGGCAATTCTGTTCCAGGATTACAAGAAAAAATTGTACAAGAATTATCTCATTACCGGAGAAGCACCGGATCCAGCGAAGCATCCAACCATCACTCATGATGCTTGGGAATCGTTCTTGGAGTACAAAAACTCTAAAGAAGGGTCAAGTATGACCGCTAGAAATGCTGACAATGTCGGTAATAGGAAGTACACCCATAGAATGGATTCAGGAGGTTATAAAGGGAGCATTGAGAAATGGGAGAAGATGGAAGAATCTCTATTTGCTAGAGGCATTCGTCCAACGACACATGACTGGCCCACACGATCCAAGACACGGGTAGAGGCTCCACCTCTAACCCAGCTCAGCAGCTCTTGCGTGAGGACGACATTGTCCTCCGCACGGACCGAGAACATGAGGAATTCAACATACTACGCTTAAAGGAGTTTGAGCATACTCGTGTGTACGAGCAGGACCTGCTCGCACAAACGGGGGTTTTCAACGAATTTATGAGTGCATTCTTCGCCATCAGATGGAAAGATTTCTGGGATGCCCGAGAGCAAGGTTCAAAACTCCTTACCCTCGAATTTCTTTCAACACCTTCTTCTGGGAAAGAGGGGGTTCATTTTTTGCCTTTTTAACCAAGAGTTTGTTTGCTGTTGTGGGGAGTTGAGTGGGGCTATTGGTTTTAATCGTCGCTGTTCTTTAGAGCCCACAAAAGTTTTGAAACAGTTTGCTCATGATGATTTCTGGTACAAGATTTCTGGGAACAGGAAATGTACGGCTCCCCGTACAAATGACATTCATAACCCCCCAGGTTGCGTTGCATGCATCGTTTGCTAGCTATGATTGTGTTCCCATGTTCGGATTTGCGTCCGGTGAGTACGGCTGAGGTCCGTTTGATGTTTGCCATGATAAAGAGAATTTTGGTTTTGCCTATTCAACACATCATTACTCATTGGATTTCTATGCCCACTCTTGTCGGTAGCGTGGCGATGACTTCCCTAGTCACTCGTCTTGCTGCTCGACTTGGCATTATGGAGAATGCCAAGCTTGAGTACATCAGAACAGAGGGTTCCGTAGTTGACACCGAGCACTTTGTGCAAGGCCACATGTTGCGCAGGACGTTCAATGGTAAATTAGTCATGATTTATCGCGGCTATACAACTGAAGTTCCTCTACCTTGTCCGGAACTTGGGTTGTATACCGCTCGAAAGCTGACCCTTCAATTGGGTGCTGGGTCCAATGGCTCTCCTCCTCAGAGGGAGCCTGCCAGACACGGCGTTGCAGGATCAGGACCAGTCACCCGAGGGCGAGCTATAAGAGCTCACTACTTCCAAGGAGCTAGCAAGCTCACCATCGCAACCACACCGTCACATGTCCTCAACACCGGCCTTCAACACAGCCTACGAGCAGCACACCGGCGCTGGGACATCCGGAGTAGGAGGCTCTAGATATTCCTAGGGGCCAGAATACTGTGCTTCAGGTCGCTGGGGTTATGCTCAGACTTCAGACTCTGGGTATTCCGAGGGGTACGCGTACGGTGGAGAGTACTATAGTACATATCAACCGTATCACCCAGGGTGTTGACACTTCTTACTGTCAACTATCATGATTGATATTCCCGGTAATGGTGCAATGAGTGTTTTATGGGTTTTTCGTATGGCTTAGTAAAATAAGTAATTATTCTGCAAGCGCACAGAATTACCGATGTAGCATTTCACCAGGGAGTAATCCAAGGTATCGTAATTTATATTTTTCACAGGGAAGCTTATGGAAAGAGTACTAGTAAACAAGTATTTGGAGTTATCACAGAGGAATACACTACCATCAAGATAGGGGATAATTATATTTGATAAGAGTGGAAGACCGTGACACATAGCTCAAGGAACCATGGTGGTTCAGCCGAACAACCTTGTCTAGCCCCACATGCGGATAAACTCGCCCAATTCCATCTACAATCAATCCTATCCCAGGGTTCGTGAGGAAAACATCGGGAAAGTTGTTTTTTGATCGGGAATTCCTCGATAAAAATAGAAGACCCTCGTCTGCTCCCATCATCTCCTCGACAGAAAACTCCTGCCCCCCTAGCCACCATGACTTCCCAGTCTTCCTCTAAGGACCTCTCCCCTGCAAAGGGCTTGCTCTCTAAGAGCATCATGAGCTGGATGGAAGGATCCCCTCTTGGGAGCAGGCCATGTGCATCGCCAACGTCGACCCGCCATCCTTGAGCGGAGGGCGGCGCGAAAGAGAGATCGCTCGCAGGCCTATGGGGCGACTGGACTCCCCACGTAGTTTAAGGCGGGATGGTTCGCCTGCGTCCCGGCTAATCTTCGATCCGTTCGAACCAACGGGCGCGATCGGGAAGAGGAAGTTCCCGCGCTCATCATCGCCTGCGCGCCACACCACTGGATAGCTACGGCCAAAGGTGATGCTGAAGCTGGCGTCCGCAAAAAAGCTGGACGTCGACCTCTCGCTGCCGGTGCCCAAGGATGAGAGGGCGAAGACGTCGGACTACACGCTAGACAGTCTGCCACGGTTCAACATCAAGGGCGAACGTACCCCTGTTGGCACTCCTTACGGCCTACAGATAAATCCGCAAGCGGACGGATACCGATGTAGCTTTCACCCGGGAGTATTCCAAGGTATTGATTTCCACGGAGAACGAGAAGTGTACTAATCCTAAACTAAGTTGTCCTAGGTAGATGGTGTGGATGAAATGGAATGGATGAGATGGATGACGACAACAAGGAGAGAAGAGAAGAGGTAAGAGGGTAGAGAGGGTACGGGTCTGATAAAGGTATTCTACCGATTGATTGAGCAGATCAGAGGATACAGATAGATACTTGCTTCGGGACTACAGAGCCTCCGACACACAGAAAGGGTTGAGAAGGGGTGCCGGTTACCCTAAACCTTGGGTCCTAAGACACCGGAACTAACGTGATGGGCTACGAAGACCAAAAGGGCTGTCACCACCTTACGGCTACCACCTCCGTTGCGACGGGCAGAAAGTAAGTTAGCCTCAAGTATAGGCACCACGCCTACACTAGTTGACTAATACTTATCTACTGCAGACAGATAAGCACTCAAGCTAAGCAGCTAGTATACAATTATACTACACAACTAAGCATTGAACGAAGAACCAGCAAGCATATAAAAGTAAGAACTGAATGCTCAATTAATTAGAGAGAGATACAAGAGTTACCAGACAAGACCCGGATGTTACTCGAAGTGAAGTCGCATCCGTAGAGGTACAAAGGGAAGAGGGGCCGACACTTCGGCTCCTCTCCGGGACGCTCACCTCTCCTCTCTCCCTATCTCTACTGATACAAGTGGAGAACTAACAGTGCTTCGCCTGCACTCTACTCTTGTGTTGTGTGTCTTGTGCAGGTGAAACCGGCCTCTATTTATAATGGCCAGGGTCGGTGGAGAAGTGGAGCAGCGGCCAAGCAACTGGAGGTCGGTGCCGAGCCGTTCGGGCGAAAATCCCGGTTCGGCCGAACTCCCCGGTTCGGCCGAACCGAGGGATGCACCGCCTCAGCAGCCAAAGGCCAGGATTGCACCCTGGAGGTGGTTCCCTGGTTCGGCCGAACCCACGTGTTCGCCCGAACTGGGCTCGGCCCAGTGTTGCACCGCCTTGAGCTTGCACACGTGCTGGGCCAGCTCCTGGGGTCGGTTGGCAGGTCGGTTCACGCCCTGGGCTGGGCCGGAGGCCTTCTGGTTGACTTCGGGGTCTTTGTCAGGTTGAGTTTGGGCCCAGGGTGATGTGGCGGAAGCCCGGGATGAGTTGGCGCTGACGTGGATGACTCCCGGTGGCTTGCACGGCTAAGGGGTTGTAACCGGCCGAATCGTGTCGTTCGGCCGAATCGGTCATTTCCGACCCCTATAGCACACATTTCTCGTTGTTGTACCTGCACAAGCGACACTCACCAAAACTCGTGGAACTCCATTAGAAATAAAACCTAAGTACATGGAATGTTGCATAGACTCTCATTTATTCCCGAGTATTGGTGGTCGAATTTGGGTTGTAACGACCGCCAACAAGCTCCCCCAAGCTTGGCTCTTTGCTCGTCCTCGAGGAAAGATAAAAACTTAGGCTCGGTGGATCTGGAGTTGCTATAATGTCATTTCTATTGCAGGTAACTTTATAAACAACTAGTACTCAAATTTACTTGAATTATTAGCAAGGTATTAATTCACCATTTTACCTATGGGGCTTATAGCAATCTCCTTATCTTGGGCGGTTGAAAGGATGAACAATTTAACTTAGTTTTATTCCACTCTACTCTTTTCAGGATCCTATCTCGGAGTTTTCACCCTTTTGTGAAAAGATAAATTGTTCCTCATTGGCTCACTCAATCGCTCAAGTGTATTTGAATCCTTACCAAAGGCTTTGCCTTCTTTTCATCCTAACATCTAATTTGGCTTTTTGTGTGGCTCAAGGACAAAGAATGAAGGCATACAAGCATCTTATATTTTGCTAAGTGAAAGACCGGATCTCTGAGGAAACAAATCATACCTTAAGATCGAGAAGTGCAAGTGTGTGGGATATATGGAGTGGAATATGGTGGGATGGAATATGGAGGAGCTCCTTGGGATGAATCTCCCTCTCCTTGATTTATTTTCGAGAACATGGGCTATCTTTTATTCTCATATTTTTGCCATGCCACTTGACATGCTTTTCTATTTTTTTCCTTTCTTTTTATTTTTGTCATGCTTCTTTGACATGCTTTTCTTTTTGCATAGCCCATATCTCTATCAAGAATATTTGGAGAGGGAAATCATGGAACATGAAGCATTTTATTTTTGTAGATGGATGATGGAAAATGTTTGCTAACTCCCAGTGTAGGAATTGCAAGTGAGAGGTGGTGTGTGTACGTGGATCTCGATCTCTAAGAATATGAAAGCTTCACTCAAAGGTCACAACAATTTGACAAAGCTCACTAAGATGACAAGCAGCATATGACTAGAAAGTTTGAAACTAATCCTATCATATGGCTCTGGTAGGAATGTTTGACCAATGAGGAACTTTGTTTTGAAAACATAAACATCCGAGATTTTCACCATACTAAGAGCAGAAATAGAATTCAACCAAAGTATCACTATATCAATCCCCACAACAACCTAGTCTTGGAATAAGGCATATGCTCCCACAAGGTTTTCAGGTTCATTTCTACTCATGCCAAATAACTCAAGCATAGTCAAGCAACTAGTTGCAACAAAGTACTGGCAAAATTAATGACAGAGCAACCATTCATCATTTCCAAAGTGAGAGGCATATGATTCATTCCATGCATGGTTGAGAGTTAATTTTATTCAAGGGAAGTATTTTCAATTGAATGACCAAAGTGCTGAGTAATTCGGAACGTACCTGATGGGGGTGCTCCCCCAAGCTTGGACTCTTCACTGGTAGGGATTCAACCTGGAAAGGTACTGAGTCAGCTGGTCGGCCTGCTCGTTCTCTTCCTGTTCCTCCACTGTGTCATGCCTGTACTCATGTATCTTTTCGTTAAACAGGGAAATCTCCAGTTGGTTCAAATGCACCAACCGGAGCGACAATTTTATTCTTTTTGCATTCAACTCTAATTTTATTTATTCTTCGAACTAAAATTTGGAACAAATGATTGGAAGGGAAAATTCAGAGCACCCTAATCATGAATCTAAGGAAAATAAATGAATCACACAATTAACTAACACACCAAACTAAACTGAACTAAACGGTGCTCTATCTAAAGACGAACGGGGTTCAGAGTTCTATGAACTCGACGACATCTAATTCGTCGAGTGGCGGAGGTTCTGGTTCTAGGAAAACCTTTAACTGATGTCCGTTGACCTTAAAGGTGTTTTCGTCCTCGCTTTGCAAAGTGACGGCCCCATGAGATGCAGCATTGATTACTGTGAATGGGCCGTCCCACTTGCTCCTCAACTTCCCATGACCGAAAAGTTTGACACGGGAGTTGAAAACGAGGACCTTATCTCCCGGCTTGAACGTCTTGACCTTGATTCTCTTATCATGCCATCTCTTGGTCCATTCCTTATATAGCCGGGAGCTGTGGTAAGCTCGTTCCCTCATTTCATCTAATTCGGCCAATTGGATCTTCCGCTTGAGGCCGGCAGCTGGAAGGTTCATACCCCACTTCCTAATGGCCCAGTGAGCTTTGAACTCCATCTCTACTGGTAAGTGGCAGGTCTTGCCATATACTAGCTGATATGGGGTCATGCCTATGGGCGTCTTATAGGCCGTACGATATGCCCAGAGTGCATCCAGGAGTTTATCCTTCCATTGCCTACCCATCTCATTTACGGTCTTCTGCAGAATATTTTTGATTTGTTTGTTTGATGTTTCTGCTTGACCGCTAGTCTGAGGGTGATAGGGTGTAGCAACATTATGATGCACCCCCAGACTTGAAAGATACTTACGGAAGGCTGAATCGATGAAATGGGATCCTCCATCACTAATGACTATCCTAGGAACGCCGAAACGCGGAAAGATGTACTCATGAAACATTCATCTCGCGTTCCTAGAATCGGCGGCTACACAAGGTAGAGCTTCCACCCACTTAGAGACATAGTGTACTGCCACTAGGATGAACTGGCAACCCTCGGAAATTGGGAAGGGACCCATGAAGTCCACTCCCCAAACATCGAAAATTTCTACTTGGAGATTGCTAGTGAGTGGCATCGCGTCTCTAGTGTTAATGTTTCCGTGTTTCTGACAGCGGGGGCATCGCATGACGAATGCTCTTGCATCTTCGTACATGCTGGGCAAATAAAATCCGCTCTGCCAGACTTTAGCATTGGTCCGGAATGCACCGTAGTGTCCTCCGTACGGAGCTGCGTGGCACCTCTCTAGGATTTTATATGCCTCATGTGCAGGGATGCACCTTCTGAGGAGTCCGTCACTACATATCCTGAAGAGGTACGGGTCGTCCCAGAGATGGAGTTGGCTCTCATAAGCTAATCTCTTCTTATTTTCTCCAGGAGGGACATACCCCGTGACCATGAAGTTTACTATGTTAGCGTACCACGGATCGCCAGTGGTGACCTTAAGGAGCGTGTCATCCCACAAGTAATCGTCGATCGGAAGATCAGATGGTACTTCCATTCGGGACAGGTGGTCAGCCACTGAGTTCTCTACTCCCTTCTTATCTCTTATCTTGATGTCGAACTCCTGGAGTAGCAGAACCCAGCGGATGAGTCTCGGCTTTGCATCCTTCTTGGTCAGAAGGTACTTCAGAGCAGCGTGATCTGAATAGACTATGACCTTGGCCCCGACTAGGTAGGACCGGAATTTGTCTATAGCAAATACGACCGCTAAGAGTTCCTTTTCCGTGGTCGCGTAGTTGAGCTGAGGGCCAGTGAGCGTTTTGCTAGCGTATGAGATAGCATAGTGCTTCCTGTCCTTAGTTTGGCCCAACACAGCTCCTACGGCATAGTCGCTCGCATCACACATGATTTCAAATGGGATGCTCCAGTCGGGAGGCTGGATAATGGGAGCGGAAATGAGTGCCTTCTTGAGGGTGTGAAAAGCGGCGTAACACTCCTCATTGAAAATGAAGGGGGCATCTTTGGCTAAAAGATTGGTCAAGGGCCGAGATATCTGGGAAAAGTTTTTGATGAAGCGCCTATAGAATCCGGCATGACCAAGGAAGCTTCGGATTCCCTTAACGTTTGTGGGAGGTGGAAGTTGCTCAATCACTTCTATTTTTGCCCTGTCTACCTCGATTCCACGTTCTGACACCCGATGTCCTAAGACAATACCCTCTCACACCATAAAATGGCACTTTTCCCAGTTCAAAATGAGGTGCTTCTCTCTACACCTCTGGAGGACCTTGTCCAGATTTTTCAGACACTCGGTGAAGGTCCTTCCATAAACTGAGAAATCGTCCATGAACACTTCCATAATCTCCTCAATCATGTCAGAGAAGATGGACATCATGCAACGTTGGAAAGAGGCAGGTGTGTTACACAACCCAAAGGACATACGCCGATAGGCATACGTCCCATAAGGGCATGTGAACGTGGCTTTACTCTGGTCTTCAGGATGGATTGGGATTTGGTGATATCCAGAGTAACCATCAAGGAAACAGAAGGAGTGTTTGGCTAGCCGTTCAAGCATCTCGTCTATGAACGGAAGAGGGAAATGGTCTTTCTTGGTGGCTTTGTTGAGTTTACGATAATCTATGCACATACGCCACCCGGTAACAGTGCGCTGAGGAATGAGCTCATTCTTGTCATTGCGCACTACCGTCATTCCTCCCTTCTTTGGAACGACTTGGACGGGACTAACCCACTCGCTATTGGGAACTGGGTAGATGATCCCAGCATGAAGGAGCTTGAGAACTTCCTTTTTCACGACCTCTCTCATGGCATTGTTCAGCCGTCTTTGAGGTTCCCGAGACGGCATTGCTTCAGAATCGATCGGGATGCGATGAGTACAGAGATTTGGGCTAATCCCTTTCAGGTCTTGGAGAGAATATCCTAAGACCGATCGATTCTTCTCCAGGACAGTGATGAGTTGTTGGGTTTCTAGTTCGGAGAGTTTATCACTGATGATCACTGGAGTTTGCTTATCTCCAAAGAGGAAAGCATACCTAAGTCCAGGTGGAAGTGGTTTGAGCTCGATTGGGGATGGTTTTGGAGTTTCGTTTGTGTCAAGCTCAATCGGAGGATGTGTTTCCTCTTCTTCCGAGAAAAACGGGAGATCTTCTTCTGGAATAGGCTGCTCTAGGTCTAATAGGTGAGCTGACCTAACTTCCTCTAATGGGTCAGGATCGGGGTCTGCCTCTAATGGGGTGTTCAAGGATTGAGAATAGGAGACAAGGATGAGTTCTTTGCCGATCCTGAGCTCTACTAGCTGATTTGTTGGTGCCTTTTCCAATATCTTCTGGATTGGTCTACCTATGAAGATGGGATGTGTGGTGTCACTGGGTAGGTCAAAGATATGGAAATCCATGAAGAGTTCAGGGTCATTAATCTTAACGGGTGTGACCCGCAAGATCCCCAAACAATCCAGGATTCTTCCTGAAGTGAATTTTAGTCGTTTTTGAGAAAATGACCAAGGTACACCAGGGAGTTGGTCGTGCACCAACGAGCTAGACATTATGTTGATCCCGAGGCTCGGGTTATACCCAATTTCTTTGTCTTTGCCCAGGACCTCACAGTATATCCTTTGAATCTTTCTGGGCATCTTGACAACCTCGGTTGAGGCTTCGGCCTCTTCTAGCCACTGCCGACTCATGATAGCAGAGAGACGTCCAAGGTATTCTCTCTGGTATTCGAGTTCTTCCTTGTCAGGGGCTTGATCTATGGGCTCTACACGGTGTTCTCGAGGGAAACTCGTTACACTCCCGATGTCATCGAATAGATCATCGTCAAAATCATAGGGAGTGGTGTAGAGTGAATCATAGTAGTCTGGGCTAGGATATGGTTGTGGTTCGAAATGAGCTTCAGGTTCTGATGGACTGGACGAGCTAATGGATTTGGATTGGACTGGTATTGGCTTTTTAGGTTCAGGTTCAGGCTGCTTCTCTTCTTCATCGGGGAGTTCATCATAGATTCTAGTGTAGGGGGTGTTGTCTAGGATACGGTCCAGGACTACCCTCGCTTCACTAGGGACCAAATGAAAGAACGACCCTCCAGAAGCAGAGTCCAAGAAAGTGGTGGCTACGGGACAAAGGCCAAGGTTGAAGTGTTGTAAAACAACAGGTTCTGGTAGGCTTAGGTCCGGTCCTGAGGCCAGTATTTGCTTGAAATGAGCCCAGGCAGCTCCTAACGATTCTCCCTTTAATTGCTTAAAGTTAATGATTTCCGCTCGGAGACTGGCTACCTTGGAGATTGGGAAGAAGTTTAGGTAGAATTTTTCCTTGAGAACTTCCCAGCTCCCGTCCATAGTACTGACAGCCAGAGAGTACCATTTCTTTGCTCCTCCCGCTAGTGAAAACGGGAATAGCTTCCATTTGAGTGTCTCTTGTGTCATGCCCGCAATGGTCAGGCATGAGCAGAGTTGCTCAAACTCGCGCAAATGCGCGTATGGACTCTCGACCTTCGTTCCTGAGAACGATTGCTCACGAACCATGGCTATGAAGCCGGGATGTAGCTCATAGCCGGGTGTGGATATGGGATGTGATGATGGTGGTGGCTCCAAACAATCGCCCGTTGGAGCCGAGTGTTGGCGTAAGGTAAGAGTGGAATTCATATGGTGGATGGTGGTGGGATACACGGAGAACTTGGGTTCGGAATCAGAACAGCTACCATTCCCCGGCAACGGCGCCAGAAAGCTTGTTGGCACTCCTTACGGCCTACAGATAAATCCGCAAGCGGACGGATACCGATGTAGCTTTCACCCGGGAGTATTCCAAGGTATCGATATCCACAGAGAACGAGAAGTGTACTAATCCTAAACTAAGTTGTCCTAGGTAGATGGTGTGGATGAAATGGAATGGATGAGATGGATGACGACAACAAGGAGAGAAGAGAAGAGGTAAGAGGGTAGAGAGGGTACGGGTCTAATAAAGGTATTCTACCGATTGATTGAGCAGATCAGAGGATACAGATAGATACTTGCTTCGGGACTACAGAGCCTCCGACACACAGAAAGGGGTGAGAAGGGGCGCCGGTTACCCTGAACCTTGGGTCCTAAGACACCGGAACTAACGTGATGGGCTACGAAGACCGAAAGGGCTGTCACCACCTTACGGCTACCACCTCCGTTGCGACGGGCAGAAACTAAGTTAGCCTCAAGTATAGGCACCACGCCTACACTAGTTGACTAATACTTATCTACTGCAGACAGATAAGCACTCAAGCTAAGCAGCTAGTATACAATTATACTACACAACTAAGCATTGAACGGAGAACCAGCAAGCATATAAAAGTAAGAACTGAATGCTCAATTAATCAATGCGAGATACAAGAGTTACCAGACAAGACCCGGATGTTACTCGAAGCGAAGTTGCATCCGTAGAGGTACAGCGGGAAGAGGGGCCGACACTTCGGCTCCTCTCCGGGACGCTCACCTCTCCTCTCTCCCTATCTCTACTGATACAAGTGGAGAACTAACAGTTGTCACACCCGATTTTCGAAGGAAAACCAAGTGCATTTCATATGTGCGCCAGGATCATGTTTACACACATATGATAGACAAAAGAGTGTAATATCGAAACACAGTGTTCTAAATTACAAGAGATTTATTATAATATTCATATTACACTCTCGGGAGACACGAAGGTCTTTATCGCAGAACAAGCGATAGCTAAACGAAGCGTCTTCAGCTTCCATCTTCCACAGGCATCTTGACTGGGGGAAACGCAAGCCTCAGAACTCATCGTAGTCGCTGTAGTATTCTTCTCCATTTCCTTCTTCTGATTCAGCAATGGCAAGTGTGAGTACACCTAACTAGGTACTCAGCAAGCGGGGTGAAAATGCAAGGCCACAAGGATAGGCTAAGGTTCACAGCAGTGAGCTTTTTAGAGTTGATCAAGTTTTATTAGCAGTTTCCTATTTACTAGATGTAAGTTTATACCAGCCCACTTAAGCATTTAAAAGAACATCTTTTTCCAAAACCCACGGGTAAAACCATGATTTAGATTCCATCTTTAAGTTTAATTATCATGTGAGGGTCCAAGCCGCTCTTGACCGTGAGCACGGCTGATATATCAGTTTTACACTCTGCAGAGGTTGTACACTTTCACCATAGCTCGTGTTCCCCATGTTGCCCGGGGTAGCTAGGCCCTTAAACACTTCCAAGGTGAGTGGCTAGGGGTCCACTTCGAAGCCTTTACAAAGGTATGCAAAAGACCAACAACCCGCAAGAGTTACAGCTAGGGCGGACCACAACCCTCCCTAATGGTCAGCACCTTAGCAAAGGCTGCTACCCCAAGAGGACCGAGCTGTACCCCTGCAACCCCAGACCCCCTCTGCTCCTTTCGGATAAGGCCATCAGTACGATCACACACCTAATTAATCGGCTAAGGTTAGAGCCCATTTTGACACCATGGTTGCACTGTTTTCTTGGGTGGTTCTCCATGTTCCGATTAAATAATTGTTCTCTTACATTAACCAGCATTTATTATCAAAGTTGTCATGATCAAATACTTTTATAAAGGTCCAATTTAACCATTCCCAAGGTATTGCAACACTAAGCATGAACTAACCCAAAAATCTTATTTAAAACAGGGGTTGGTACAAAGGAGCATGGTAAAAGACTAGATAAATCCTTAAAAAGGTATTCCCATCATATTAATGCAATAATAGTAAATTTTAGTTTGACATGCAGTTGTATAGGACAAAAAGAATATGCGGGGAGGGCCACTTGCCTTGCTCTACAAAGAAATCTTCCTCTTCTTCGTAGAGTGGTTCCGGATCCGCGTCGACGGGCGACTCGGTTGCAACTGGCACGAGGTCTACGATCAACACAATAAAACAATAAGAAAACAGTACATCAAACATTCTAAACAGACTAAAACAAGCATCTAAAACTAATAAGCTCGAAAAGACGAACGCTTGGACACCAAGAACGCTAAAAACGGAGCTAGGACGGAAAAGATATGGCCAAAACAAGTTTTAGGGACTTGCTGGCAAAGAAACTAAGTTTACAGGGGCTAAACTGAAGAAAACCAGGGACTAAAACATAATTACGCATTAAACCCGAGGGCTAACGCGCAAAAGAACAGGGACTGAACTACGGGTGTGATTTGTGGAAAGGACAGGGGTTTAAACGATAAAAACAGGACCTAGTTGTAAGGGTTTTCACTGGTGGAAGGACCGGCTTGCGATATACAAAGAGATGGGGGTCCTTTTTGCAAAACGACCCCGGCTGGCTCGGTTGACCGTTATGTGACCGGGTTTGACTCTGGCGCGATGATCGTGGGCCGTTGGATGAGCATCGGACGGCTGACGAAAAGGGGCAGGTCGGGCGGCGGCGGGAACGCCGGCGGGCGGCGGCGCCGGGCCGGGAAATCGCCGGCGAAGCTCGAACTCGAGCTGCCGGGCTCGGTTTGGAGCGCGGATTAGTGCTAGAGCTTCGGAATGGGATGGCGAACAAGGCTAGGGGGTTCAAGTCGAGAGTTGCATGGCGAGGGCGGCAGTTCGTCGGCGGACAGAGGCGGGCGGCGGTGAACTCGCCGGAGTTCACCCGAACTCGAAGTTCCGGCCACGATTTCGACCGCGGGTAGGTTCTGGGTGTTGCTGGGAAGTTGGCGAACGCGTTCAGGGGGTTCTAGTCCTTCAATTGGCTACGGTGGCAGTGCTCAACGACGAACGGCGGCGGCGGAGCGCCGGCGAGGGCCGTCGGGGTGCTAGAAGTGCGAAACAGAGAGCAAGAAGGGGATGGAGAGCATCGTTACCACGGTGCGAAGGTTCTGGAGTGGAAGAAGAGGGCGGAGGGGTCCTGGAGCGGCGGTCCGACGAGGCGGTGGCGCTCGGCGGTGGCGGCGGCAGAAATTGAAGCGGCTCCGAGGAGAGTGGGTGGCGCGAGGGGTCGAAGGGGGTTCTTGGGGGCTCGGCCGAGGTATAAGTAGGGCGAAGAGGGGAGAGGGAAGGGTCTGCGCCGCGGGGAAGGGAGGGGCCGGCCATCAATGGCGATCGGCGGTGGAAGGGCTCGGTGGAGCGGCGTTTCGAGTGGGAGAGGGAGTGATTGTGGGGTGGTAATGGCAATTGTTGCGGCTCAGTGGGCCTAGGAGGGGAAGAGACGCGGGAGAGGGAGCGGCGCGGGGGCGGCCGAGCGGCGCGGCGCTCAGCGGGGCAGGGGAGAGGCGCGGCTGGAGGTTGGGGGTGAGCCCGACAGGTGGGCCCCACCTGTCGGCGGCGGTGAGAGGGAAGGGGAGGGGGAAGCGGCTTGGGCCGCAGCCGGGCCGAAAGCGGGGACAGGCTGCGCGCGAAGGGAGGGGAGAGCTGGGCCGCGAACTGCTGCTGGGCTGAAAAAGAGAGGGAGAGAGAGACTGGCTGGGCCGGGAGTGAATGAGAGATTGAGAGAAAGTTGAGGGATCGTTTCTGGACTTTTTCATGATTTTGAAATTCACACACAAATCGAACAAAAGACTTGCAAATCAAATATGATGCACATGCACTTGTTGCTCCAAAATTATTTAAATGATGTTTAAATATTTTTGGGCTCAAATTAATTTAAAAATTTAATTAAGTCTTTAGAAAATTAAATTAAACCAAGTTGCTATGATTTATTTGAGATGGAATTTTAGGGTGTTACAAATCCTACCCCCCTTAAAGAGAATCTCGTCCCGAGATTCAGGAAGATTCGGAGAACAGCTGAGGGAACTCTTCCATAAGTTCTTCTTCTCTTTCCCAAGTGGCCTCATTTTCTGAGTGATGGCTCCATTGAACTTTGCACATTTTTATTATCTTGCTTCGTGTGACCCTCTGTGACTTGTCTAAGATTTTGATAGGATACTCCTTATAAGTCAAGTCATCCTTTACTTCTAAATCCTCCAGTGGTAAGTGCTCCACTCTAATCTCATTTGAACACTTCTTCAGCTGTGATACATGGAACACATCATGAACTCCTGATAATCGAGCCGGTAATTCCAACCTATATGCCACTTCTCCTTTTCTTTCCAATATTTTAAAAGGTCCGATAAAACGAGGTGATAACTTCCCTCTGACATTAAATCTTCGCAATCCTCTGATAGGTGATACTCTGAGATAAGCATAATCTCCTTCCTCGAATACCACTTCTCTTCTCTTAGGGTCAGCGTAACTCTTTTGGCGTGACTGTGCGGTTTTAAGATTCTCCCGAATTATCTCGACTTGTCTTTCCGCTTCCTTTATAATTTCTGGTCCGAAGAGTTGACTTTCACCCGTTTGATTCCAGTACAAGGGTGTTCTGCATTTTCTTCCATACAAGGCTTCAAACGGTGCCATTTTGAGACTAGATTGATAGCTGTTGTTGTAAGCAAACTCCGCATATGGTAAACTTTTGTCCCAGCTACCTCCATGCTTTAAAGCACAAGCCCTTAACATATCTTCCAATATCTGATTCGTCCTTTCAGTTTGACCATCAGTCTGTGGATGGTATGCTGAACTGAAATTCAATTTTGTATCCATTGACTCATGTAGCTTCTTCCAAAAACGTGATGTAAACTGAGTGCCTCGATCTGACACTATCTTTTTGGGAACTCCATGCAAACATACTATTCGTGACATGTACAACTCTGCTAGTCTAGCTCCGGAGTAAGTGGTTTTAACTGGTATAAAATGAGCAACTTTGGTTAACCTGTCCACGATAACCCATATGGAATCATAACCATCGCGTGTACGAGGTAAACCTACAATGAAATCCATACCAATTTCTTCCCATTTCCACTCAGGTACTTTCAGTGGTTGCAGCAAACCGGCTGGTCTCTGATGTTCTGCTTTTACCCTTTGACATATGTCATACAAGGCGACATGAGCTGCGACATCTCTTTTCATTCCGTACCACCAGTATTTCTGTTTTAGATCTTGGTACATCTTGGTGCTACCAGGGTGAATAGAGTATGCCGAATCATGAGCTTCTTTCAGTATAGTCTCACGTAGGTGATCGTCTTCTGGCACACATATCCTGTTTCTGAACCATATAGTTCCCTGATCATCTTTCTTAAAATCGGGAACTTTTCCTGAATCAATCAGCTTTTCGTATTCTTTGATCTTTTCATCTGTCAACTGCCCTTTTCTGATTTCCTGTTCAAGTGTTGATTCGACCTCCAAGGTCATAGATTCACTCTGGGCTACGATTCCTAAGTTGAGCCGTGCCATTTCCCAACATAACTCTTGCGGTTTCAACTGAGCTATAAGCATGTTTGCCTGACTCTTCCGACTCAAAGCATCTGCCACAACATTAGCTCTACCGGGGTGATACTGAATCTCCAAATCGTAATCCTTGATTAATTCCAGCCATCTGCGCTGTCTAAGATTGATATCCTTTTGAGTGAAGATATACTTCAAACTCTTATGGTCGGTAAAGATCTGACATTTGTTACCAATCATGTAATGTCTCCAGATTTTCAGCGCGTGTACAACGGCAGCCAATTCTAGATCATGTGTGGGATAATTTTGTTCATGTTTCCTCAGTTGTCTGGAAGCATAAGCCACTACTTTTCCTTCTTGCATTAAAACACAACCAAGGCCTTGACGCGAAGCATCACAATATACATCAAATCCTCTGTGAATGTCGGGCATTATCAATACGGGGGCTGTTGTCAACCTTTTCTTCAATTCTTCAAAACTAGCTTGGCATTTATCATTCCATTTGAATTCTTTTCCTTTCTCTAATAAGGTTGTAAGAGGTTTCACGATCTTCGAGAAGCCTTCAATAAACCTGCGGTAGTAACCTGCCAATCCGAGAAAACTCCTGATCTCAGACACATTCTTCGGGGGGCTCCAGTTCAACACATCCTGAACTTTACTCGGATCCACTGCTATTCCTCCGTCAGTGATAACATGACCAAGAAATTAAACTTCCTTTAACCAAAAGTCACACTTGCTGAACTTAGCATACAACTGATGTTCTCGAAGTCTCTGTAATACAAGTCTTAAATGCTCCTCGTGTTCTTCCTCATTCTGAGAGAATATCAGAATGTCGTCAATGAACACTACTACAAACTTGTCCAAATAATCCATGAACACCTTGTTCATCAAATACATGAAGTATGCCGGGGCATTCGTCAATCCGAATGACATGACAGTAAACTCATACAACCCATATCTGGACGTGAAAGCTGTCTTGGGAATGTCCTCCGGACGAATTCTCAATTGATGATATCCCGATCGCAGATCTATCTTAGAAAACACTTTTGCACCTCTCATCTGATCAAACAGATCCTCGATCCTAGGCAAGGGATATTTGTTTTTGATGGTGACCTCATTTAGAGATCGATAGTCTACACACATCCTTCTAGAGCCATCTTTCTTGTCTACGAAGAGAGTGGGGGCTCCCCATGGTGACGAACTAGGACGGATAAACCCCTTACTTAACAATTCTTCTATTTGTTTCTTAAGTTCTGCCAAGTCTTTGACATCCATTCTATATGGCCTCTTAGATATGGGAGCAGTACCAGGTAAAAGTTCAATGCTGAATTCAATATCTCGGTCAGGTGGCATACCTGGTAAATCATCTGGAAATACATCCGGATATTCGTTCACTATTTTGATATCTTCCAGAGTCTTGCCTTCCATAGAATTTACCGTTCCGCCTTCTGTCGATGAGGGAGTTGCCACATATTCAATTCTGTCTCCGTTAGGGCTGGTTAAGAGTACTAACTTCTTTCGGCACTGAATAGATCCATCCCACTGGTGTAACCAATCCATTCCCAGAATTATATCTATTCCCCAAGATTTTAGAACTACCAGATCAGCTGGGAAATCTACTCCCATGATGTTAAGGGTCACTTGTGGGCATAATAAACTGGCTTGCATTTCTCCGCCGGGAGTACTAACTAATAATTGCTTTTTCATAGCCCTCATGGTCATGCCATGTTTTGCCACAAATTGTTCAGTAATAAATGAATGCGTTGCTCCCGAATAGAATAAAATTGTTGCAGGTATGGAATTGACAAGGAACGTACCAAGTACAACTCCTGGGGCTTCCTGGGCTTGTTCGGCGGTCACATGGTTCACCCTTCCACGAACAAAATTCCGCTGAGCCCTGTTGCCTTGTGCACTTCAGCTTCCTGGACGCGCCTGTGACGATGGTTTCTCAGTCCTCTGTTCGTTGCCTCTCTGTGGAGTATGCATTCCACGCCGAGGACAGCTGTTAGCATAGTGTCCCAATTCTCCACATTTGAAACATCCATTTGGCTGTACTGGAGCATTGTTTCTCACAGGAGCGCCTGTGGCATTGTTTGGGCGGGGAGTGGCTGAGTTGTTGTTCTACCAATTCTGCTGAGGGTTCGAAGTACGGGGTGATTGCTGATTGAAGCGCTGTGGCTGCTGAAATGAACGTTGCAACTGCATGTTCTGTGGATAACCTCCATTCTGTCCACCAGAGCGGAAGTAAGAACCCTGAGAGGAATTGTAGCAGGGGCGAGTGTTACTGCTAGACTGTCCCTGGAACTTCCGTTTGTGTTCACCAATTTCCTTGCGCTTGCTTTCCAGGCCAATAGCTTTATTCAGAAGGGTCTGGAAATCTGGGAAGATGTGACTCTGCAGCTGATAATTGAGCGGCCCTATAAGACCATCCAGTAATCGTTCCTGTCTCTTGGCATCAGTGTTGACCTCCTCAGGTGCATAGCGAGATAACTGGGTGAATTTGTCCAGGTACTCGCTGACTGACATGTTGCCTTGCTTCAGTGCGAGGAACTCCTTCTGTTTTAACTTCATAACTCCAGAGGGAATGTGGTAAGCTCTGAAGCTATCCCTGAACTCCTGCCAGGTGATGTTCTGTGGTGCGGCATGTGCAGCGGTGTATGCGTCCCACCAGTCAGCCGCTGGCCCTTCAAGTCTGCCTGCAGCATATAGCACCATCTCACGATCGGTGCACTGTGTCATTTCCAGTTTTCTGGTGACAACCTTTAGCCAGTCATCAGCATCCAATGGATCTGATGAGTGAGAGTAAGTGGGCGGACGGTGGCTCATGAATTCCTTATGCTTGTCTCTGAGAGGTGGTGGTGCTGGTGCTGGTTGTGGTGGCTGGTTTTGTTGTGCTTGCAGGTTTTGCACTGTTGCGGCGAGAGTCTGCAGCAGCTGAGTCTGAGCAGCCAGAAACTGTTGCATAGCTGGATCCATTGGTGGGTTTGGTGGGGGAGGTGGTGCTTGATTCCTCTGACTTGCAATATGAGCGCGTATCACAGGTGGAATATCTTGTCCTCCTCCTGACCTGGTGTTTACCATCTGAGTGTTAGGGAAAAGTGTCTCAGGTAAGAACTGAACAGATAAAGATGAGTAAAGTAAAAGTATAAGGGGGCTAAGATTAATTAATCAAACTAATTATTTAATTAACGCAGTTGTGGCCATCACTCCACAACAGCATCCATCCATCACAAAGATCCAACTCAAGCATGTTTTCAATCATCAATCATTACATCGCATTGTCCTCGCAGGATCGGAATTATTAACAAAAGAAAAGGGGTAGACATCTAAAACTCCTAGCCAAGACTAGTGGTAGCTCCTGGGGTGCCGTAACGAAGCTTCTTGCGCGGAGGAGAAGACGTGGTGCAGTGTTGTACCATCTCCTCAGGAGGTGCCTGTCCTACAAGCTGAGCCTCGAGCTGTGCGATCTTGGCCTGAGCGTCCTGGAGCTTCCCGTGCAGTCCCTCGATCTCGGAGGTTGCTCTCTCCAAGTCGGTGTTGAGCGCAGCAGTGACTCGAGCAAGAACGTCCACTCGGTCGTCTCCGGTCTGAGAAGCGGGTACCACCGTGTCCTCAGTGCCAACCGGTCGGCTGGGTACGTGGCGGAAGTCGGAGTAGTACAGCTGGTCGCGGAAACGGTAGCTGTAGGAGTAGAGTGCTCTCCTGGCGGCGTCGTTGATGGCGGCGTCCTCGGTGGAGAAGGGAACACAGCTGTAGTGCGTCGAACGGATCCTCCATCCGGAAGCCTCCGGCTGAGGTACCCGGATGTGTACCTGAGCTGTGTAGTAGTCCTCCAGGCCGGGCTCCTCGAAGTGCTCGACCACGTACTGAGGCTTTAGAGTGAACTCTAAAAACCCCAGTAGCTCCTCCAGCAGTCTGCAGAACTGCCCGGTACCACCCAGCGAAGCGTGAAGGTGGTACTCCGGACCACGCTGGCGGGGCTCCTCAGGATCTTCCTCGTCGTTGTTGTTGTGGTTCTCCTGGTCGTCGACCTCCATGTCGGGGTCATCCCCGTCACTGGGCTCCTCCTCGTCGCTGTCGTCCCCAGAGTCGTCTGGGTCACCACCACCAGCGTCTGGTGCAGCGTCGCCGGCAGCAGGAGCAGCTGGTGGAATCACCATGTCTCCGTCGGCGTCCACCTCAAGCACAGTGCCGTCGAAGAGCTGAGGTGGCTCCTCCTCCTGTGCCTCTGCCTGTACCTCAGGCAGTACCTGAACCGGGACCTCCTCAGCGGGTGCCTCCACGGGGTGCTGGGGAACTGACGGTCCAGCAGGGCGTGAACCTCCGGTGACAGCACGAGCGGTCTGAAACTCACGAACCATCTGACAAAGGAAAAGAAAACTGACTCAGTATAGAGTAAATCAAAACGATGAGATCTTTTAACAAAAAGAAATAATATAAATTAGATTTTTATGCGAAAATAGGGGAATTTTGAAAGATGACATGGCTTTCTAGATGTTGAGTCCTTAATCTCTGACCAGTTCTACTTAAGGCTGCGTCCTACAGTCAACAACGCTCTGATACCACTCCTGACACACCCGATTTTCGAAGGAAAACCAAGTGCATTTCATATGTGCGCCAGGATCATGTTTACACACATATGATAGACAAAAGAGTGTAATATCGAAACACAGTGTTCTAAATTACAAGAGATTTATTATAATATTCATATTACACTCTCGGGAGACACGAAGGTCTTTATCGCAGAACAAGCGATAGCTAAACGAAGCGTCTTCAGCTTCCATCTTCCACAGGCATCTTGACTGGGGGAAACGCAAGCCTCAGAACTCATCGTAGTCGCTGTAGTATTCTTCTCCATTTCCTTCTTCTGATTCAGCAATGGCAAGTGTGAGTACACCTAACTAGGTACTCAGCAAGCGGGGTGAAAATGCAAGGCCACAAGGATAGGCTAAGGTTCACAGCAGTGAGCTTTTTAGAGTTGATCAAGTTTTATTAGCAGTTTCCTATTTACTAGATGTATGTTTATACCAGCCCACTTAAGCATTTAAAAGAACATCTTTTTCCAAAACCCACGGGTAAAACCACGATTTAGATTCCATCTTTAAGTTTAATTATCATGTGAGGGTCCAAGCCGCTCTTGACCGTGAGCACGGCTGATATATCAGTTTTACACTCTACAGAGGTTGTACACTTTCACCATAGCTCTTGTTCCCCATGTTGCCCGGGTTAGCTAGGCCCTTAAACACTTCCAAGGTGAGTGGCTAGGGGTCCACTTCGAAGCCTTTACAAAGGTATGCAAAAGACCAACAACCCGCAAGAGTTACAGCTAGGGCGGACCACAACCCTCCCTAATGGTCAGCACCTTAGCAAAGGCTGCTACCCCAAGAGGACCGAGCTGTACCCCTGCAACCCCAGACCCCCTCTGCTCCTTTCGGATAAGGCCATCAGTACGATCACACACCTAATTAATTGGCTAAGGTCAGAGCCCATTTTGATACCATGGTTGCACTGTTTTCTTGGGTGGTTCTCCATGTTCCGATTAAATAATTGTTCTCTTACATTAACCAGCATTTATTATCAAATTTGTCATGATCAAATACTTTTATAAAGGTCCAATTTAACCATTCCCAAGGTATTGCAACACTAAGCATGAACTAACCCAAAAATCTTATTTAAAACAGGGGTTGGTACAAAGGAGCATGGTAAAAGACTAGATAAATCCTTAAAAAGGTATTCCCATCATATTAATGCAATAATAGTAAATTTTAGTTTGACATGCAGTTGTATAGGACAAAAAGAATATGCGGGGAGGGCCACTTGCCTTGCTCTACAAAGAAATCTTCCTCTTCTTCGTAGAGTGGTTCCGGATCCGCGTCGACGGGCGACTCGGTTGCAACTGGCACGAGGTCTACGATCAACACAATAAAACAATAAGAAAACAGTACATCAAACATTCTAAACAGACTAAAACAAGCATCTAAAACTAATAAGCTCGAAAAGACGAATGCTTGGACACCAAGAACGCTAAAAATGGAGCTAGGACGGAAAAGATATGGCCAAAACAAGTTTTAGGGACTTGCTGGCAAAGAAACTAAGTTTACAGGGGCTAAACTGAAGAAAACCAGGGACTAAAACATAATTACGCATTAAACCCGAGGGCTAATGCGCAAAAGAACAGGGACTGGACTACGGGTGTGATTTGTGAAAAGGACAGGGGTTTAAACGATAAAAACAGGACCTAGTTGTAAGGGTTTTCACTGGTGGAAGGACCGGCTTGCGATATACAAAGAGATGGGGGTCCTTTTTGCAAAACGACCCCGGCTGGCTCGGTTGACCGTTATGTGACCGGGTTTGACTCTGGCGCGATGATCATGGGCCGTTGGATGAGCATCGGACGGCTGACGAAAAGGGGCAGGTCGGGCGGCGGCGGGAACGCCGGCGGGCGGCGGCGCCGGGCCGGGAAATCGCCGGCGAAGCTCGAACTCGAGCTGCCGGGCTCGGTTTGGAGCGCGGATTAGTGCTAGAGCTTCGGAATGGGATGGCGAACAAGGCTAGGGGGTTCAAGTCAAGAGTTGCGTGGCGAGGGCGGCGGTTCGTCGGCGGACAGAGGTGGGCGGCGGTGAACTCGCCGGAGTTCACCCGAACTCGAAGTTTCGGCCACGATTTCGACCGCGGGTAGGTTCTGGGTGTTGCTGGGAAGTTGGCGAACGCGTTCAGGGGGTTCTAGTCCTTCAATTGGCTATGGTGGCAGTGCTCAACGACGAACGGCGGCGGTGGAGCGCCGGCGAGGGCCGTCGGGGTGCTAGAAGTGCGAAACAGAGAGCAAGAAGGGGATGGAGAGCATCGTTACCACGGTGCGAAGGTGCTGGAGTGGAAGAATAGGGCGGAGGGGTCCTGGAGCGGCGGTCCGACGAGGCGGCGGCGCTCGGCGGTGGCGGCGGCAGAAATTGAAGCGGCTCCGAGGAGAGTGGGTGGCGCGAGGGGTCGAAGGGGGTTCTTGGGGGCTCGGCCAAGGTATAAGTAGGGCGAAGAGGGGAGAGGGAAGGGTCTGCGCCGCGGGGAAGGGAGGGGCCGGCCATCAATGGCGATCGGCGGTGGAAGGGCTCGGTGGAGCGGCGTTTCGAGTGGGAGAGGGAGTGATTGTGGGGTGGTAATGGCAATTGCTGCGGCTCAGTGGGCCTAGGAGGGGAAGAGACGCGGGAGAGGGAGCGGCGCGGGGGCGGCCGAGCGGCGCGGCGCTCAGCGGGGCAGGGGAGAGGCGCGGCTGGAGGTTGGGGGTGAGCCCGACAGGTGGGCCCCACCTGTCGGCGGCGGTGAGAGGGAAGGGGAGGGGGAAGCGGCTTGGGCCGCAGCCGGGCCGAAAGCAGGGACAGGCTGCGCGCGAAGGGAGGGGAGAGCTGGGCCGCGAACTGCTGCTGGGCCGAAAAAGAGAGGGAGAGAGAGACTGGCTGGGCCGGGAGTGAATGAGAGATTGAGAGAAAGTTGAGGGAGCGTTTCTGGACTTTTTCATGATTTTGAAATTCACACACAAATCAAACAAAAGACTTGCAAATCAAATATGATGCACATGCACTTGTTGCTCCAAAATTATTTAAATGATGTTTAAATATTTTTGGGCTCAAATTAATTTAAAATTTTAATTAAGTCTAGAAAATTAAATTAAACCAAGTTGCTATGATTTATTTGTGATGGAATTTTAGGGTGTTACAATAGTGCTTCGCCTGCACTCTACTCTTGTGTTGTGTGTCTTGTGCAGGTGAAACTGGCCTCTATTTATAATGGCCAGGGTCGGTGGAGAAGTGGAGCAGCGGCCAAGCAACTGGAGTTCGGTGCCGAGCCGTTCGGGCGAAAATCCCGGTTCGGCCGAACTCCCCGGTTCGGCCGAACCGAGAAATGCACCGCCTCAACAGCCAAAGGCCAGGATTGCACCTTGGAGGCGGTTCCCTGGTTCGGCCGAACCCACGTGTTCGCCCGAACTGGGCTCGGCCCAGTGCTGCACCGCCTTGAGCTTGCACACGTGCTGGGCCAGCTACTGGGGTCGGTTGGCAGGTCGGTTCACGCCCTGGGCTGGGCCGGAGGCCTTTTGGTTGACTTCGGGGTCTTTGTCAGGTTGAGTTTGGGCCCAGGGTGATGTGGCGGAAGCCCGGGATGAGTTGGTGCTGACGTGGACGACTCCCGGTGGCTTGCACGGCTAAGGGGGGTAACCGGCCGAATCGGTCATTTCTGACCCCTATAGCACACATTTCTCGTTGTTGTACCTGCACAAGCGACACTCACCAAAACTCGTGGAACTCCATTAGAAATAAAATCTAAGTACATGGAATGTTGCATAGACTCTCATTTATTCCCGAGTATTGGTGGTCGAATTTGGGTTGTAACGATCGCCAACAACCCCCACTGGGTACAGGAAGGTGTTGGTCCCTCCACTGAACAAGGACGATGTGGAGATAGAAGAATCCATCCAGTCAACCTCGGAGTGACGGATCTTGAGGGGGAGGCGCCACCTCAAGCTTCCTCCCATTAGTAGTCCTCCTAGGCAGATGGAGTTCTCGGAAGAGGAGAAGCCCACGGTAGAGAGCCTGCAGGAAGAAGTAGCACAAGCATGCCAGAAAATAAATAATCTAGAGGAGAAGGTTGCAAAAGGTGAGCTGTGGCAGATGGAGATGGAGGACAAGATGGACACCCTCTGGAAGGCTTTCACCGCCAAGATCAAGAGGCTCACTAAGGCACAGGACGTCTAGACCTTTATGATCCACCCATAGAATAGATGTCCTTGGTTGCATTGTTTAGAGCAGCATTAGTTTAGTTTCCCGATTTATTCCAGTCCCTTCATTTAATTTTTAGAATAATGTTTAGGATGTGCTCTATTTTTTCCCTTTCCAAACAATGGTTTCCAATTCTTAGCTTGATGAATAAAATGAAAGTTTGATTTGAGTTGAATTATGCAAAATAATGCTCTGGCTGGTGCATTTGAGCCAGCCAGAGAATGCCAAGTTTAACAAGAAGGTACATGAGTACAGGAACAACACAGGAGCGAAACAAGATGAGGAAGCACACAGCAGCCAGTTCGGCCGAACAAGCTGGTTCGGCCGAACCAGCTTGACTTGCCACCTTCATGCACCTTCACGTTGGTTTGCACTCATCACTACTGTTCGTTTTTTATTTCTGTTGACACGTTTCTAAAACTTGAACTTTGCACAAACCAATTAAATGAAACGTTCGCGGTTTCCTTTCATGCCATGAATTATGTCAATTGTTTATGCCAAACTAATCACCTACGTGCCTGTGAGATATTTCATATTAGGATCCCCCTGGTCTAAGTTGTTGGTGAATGTGATATGACCTTATAAAACAAACCTCTTGTTCATTCTATCATTCAGGTGAATTTATTTTGAAAATATAAAATCATACCCTATCCTTTCATCCTATCCATAAACCTATACATCCACTTGACATATTCACTTGAGAGATCACTTATGAAAATCTTGTGTTGATTAGTATAATGTCTTGTCAAAATTTTAATCCCTGGAGCCTATCATGTTGCCCCAGATCAATTGCAAGAATATCTATTATCAGAGCCACATTAGAAGTCCTCATGCCTTGGTGATACCCTAAAAAAATATATGATGAGAAAAATAAAGGACTCATGAAAGTCCATGTATGCAAAAGAAAAAGAAAAGAAAGAGAAAAGGAAGAATGAGAAAAATTCCCTAAAAAAGAAAGAAAGAAAGAGAGGGGTCATGAGGTAGAGGACCAACAGTGAGCTCTTCATTCCAGACTTGCAATTTGATCAAGGGTGACCGACACAATCTCCATGAACCAGTCTTTGACTTGACAGAAATACGTGTCTTGACAAGATCACCACCTGAGAGACAAAATAAGACATACAAAAGAGAGTGAATGAAAAGACATAGTGACTCCAGAGAGCATGAGAGTACCATGGATGAAAGGACAAGGGTCGTTTATTTGTGAAAATACTAGAAAACCCCGAATGCAGGATAGAACAAGATGGACCTTGTTGTAAGAGACGTTCACTTCATCAACCGCCCAAGATCTAGGGAGTAGTCACTTCAAATCCATAGGTATGTAGAAAGGTTTGGAATAATCATGTGCATTTATTCCTTTCATGAAAGAACCCTTACCTTAGTTCTTGCTCTAATTTCAATTCTTTACTCGGGAGAGCAAAGATCTAAGTTTGGGGGAGCTTGTTGGCGGTCATTACGACATGATTTCTGACCTCCAATCGAGTATAAAATAAAAACAATGGAACCATGCACCATAGCTATAGGGTTTATTTCTAACCATTTCCATGAGTTTTGGTGTTTATTTGATTTCAGGAAGCAAATGACTAAAGTTGAGGGAAAACCACTGGAAATGACGTGTTTGGCCGAATCCTAAGATTCAACCGAACCCCGTACTTGAACACGGGGCACGTCACTACATGAAGACTTGCAATCTACCTGGACCCCGGGCTTGATGGAGCCTCATGATCATCTCCAACACGAAGCCAATGGACCGAAAGGCGGGAGAGGGCCAAGCCTGATTCGGCTGAAGCCCACCAGTTCGCCTGAACCCACAAACTGACCTAGAAACTGCCTTAGAAGTGATCCAACACGTGGGAAGCAAGAGGCGGTGCAGAAGGTGGTTCGACCAAACACGTGGCATTCGCTCGAACCCCCTAGTTCGCGCCGAACCCCCCTGGTTCGGCCGAACTGGGGGTGCACCGCCCTTAGTTGCCTTGCAGCTACTCTATTTCCACTGCCCTTGGCCAGCTATAAATGGAGGTCCACGGCTCCTGAAACAACACACAAGAGCAAGAGAAGAGTAGCCCCCTAGCAAAGCGCTGCCACTTTCATATCTAGAAGATAGGGAGAGAGGAGCAGTGAGTGTGTCGGAGAGGAGCCGGAGTGTCGGTCCCTCTTCCACCTGTATGTCTACGGATGCGGCTCTGGTCTGAGTGACATCTAGATCATGTCTGGTAACTTTTGTATCTCTTTTTGATTAATTGAGCATCAATTCTTACTCTTATATACTTACCGGTTCCTCATTCAATGCTTAGTTGATTGGTATAATTGTATACTAGTTGCTTAGCTTAGGTCCTTGTCTTTCTATAGGAGATAAGTATTAGTTGACTAGTGTAGGCGCAGTGCCTAGACATGAGGTTAACTTGGTTTGCCCCAAATTTAGTCGTATGTGTGGTAGCCGTTAGGTGGTGACAGCCCTATATGGCTTACGTAACCCACCACGCCTGTCTGGGCCTATAGGAGCCTGCGAGGCTGTTAGTGGCTCACCTTCTCATCCCGTTCTGTGAATTGCGTGCACATTTTCCTGACGCAAGCCTATAACAGTAGTACATGGTTCGCTCATTTAATCAGTAGGATATAGTTATCATATTTTTTTCCCTCTCTACCCTCCAGGCGCTTTTCTTCCCTTCTCTTCATCGTCATCCACTCCACCCCGCCATTCTTGGACAACTTAGTTAAGAATCAGTTCACTTCTCATTCCTCATGGAAATCGATAATCTAGAATACCCCCGGGTGAAAGCTACATCGGTATCGGTCCGCTTGCGGATTTATCTATAGGCCGTAAAGAGTGCCAACACATGTGACCTCTTGACTATGTTTTGCTTCATGGAAAGTATGTGGCTAAGGGGGGTAACCCGAGCGAACCAAGTGGTTCAGCCGAATCGACCAACTTTATCCATTTTAGCACATATTTGTCAATAATGTACCTGCACATTGGATATTACAAACCTCATGAAACTTTATTAGAACATAAACCTAAGTGCATGGAATAACACTTATAACCTCATTTATTCTTGAGAAATGGTGGTCAAAATCGTGCCGTAACGACCGCCAACACAGGGCATTCCCTGTCCGCACGCTATATCACGCCAAGCAGGTACTACATCGATCGGGAGTTGTCCTACATCTCCGACCGAGCTGACATCCTCGACGATTGCACCCGCAACAATGAGGGCACCCTGGCACAACATTCCCAGTACCATCAAGAAAAGAGTGCCATGCTAGACTACGTATGGTATGACAATCAAGAGCAATTTGATAAGATGAATGAATTTTTCTCGAACTTCAAGGCATACCAAGGATACCATGAACAAGCTTGGGGGTAGAGCCCCCGCAAGGTATGTCTACGTATCCCAGCAGTACTTTGATTTTCATTTGTTTTTCCTTTGATTTCCCTTTATTTCAATTCTAGTTTAAATAAATGAAAACACCAAACATATTTGCCTTGAATAATTTAACTCCCAACTATGCATGAAAGGAAACATATTGTGGTAGAACCGTTTAGCTTAAACTGGTTCGGATGCACTAGTCATTGTCCAATGATAGTCAAGAACTTAATGCATGTGAAACAGTGTAAACCCGGTATCCGTCAGGTACCCGCAGGCATCTGAAACACCACTTACTTAGCACAACTCCATGCATACAGGATCACTTGCACAGGAAGCTTTCAATAGACATTACAAACTTTACAAAAATATAGAAGAGTACTAGTTATTACAAACCGAAGTGTACTGGTAAGAGTAAAAACGGTCATCAGAGTTTTGAAGTAATCAGTCGTAACAAAAGCTAAAGTGGTAAAGGCCTAAGTTTTTCAACAAAACATCTGCGTCAAGAGAACACGTAGACCCTTCGTGTCTCTTGGCCTTCAGGAAACCTCTAAGCTTGATCTGCCTTCTCCTCTGCAGCAATTGTAGTATCTTGAGTACGAGGGTACTCAGCAAGGCTTACCCGCCAATTTAGTATAAGAATAACAAGACTCCAGTATGCAAGGCTATATAGTGGACTAGCATTGATGCTTTTGCAAAAAGGCTTACTAGAGTTAGTCCTTATACTTTCAAGATTTTTAATCATGTTGTAGTTGAATTCTTCAATTCTAAGTTAGAAAGAAAAGAACATTTTACAACCAAGATCCTATATGATAATCCAGAAAATTTCTTAACATTGCTCCTCATGATCTTACTATATTGTTCATCAACGATCAAGCGGTATTCATATCGAGAAGTGCGACGGTCATGACCAATTTTTATATCTTGCAGGGCAAAGACCTAATCACACGACACATGCGTGAACCGTCGAACCACACGCGGCAACCTTTCGTTCATATTACTTCCAGAGATCAAAACTATCCTTACCAGGGTCCGAAAGTGCATCCCCATAAGCGGCCCCACGTCTGGCCTGACCCACTTATGAGTTTCAGACTACACTCCCGCCTACTGCCTCTCTCCGATTGGGCAAGCCATAGTTCCAATTCTGGTGTAACTGAGTTACATCAGTTTACTGGCCCCATTCTTCAGTATGTGATTAGTACGTTCAAAACTTGACCTCTGGTCAACAACTACTGCGTCCTTGACCAAACTTTTATAGTTGGACTAGGCTAGCCTATAAGCTCAATCATAAACAAAGCCTTCACAAATCCTCGCCCAACTCAATAAGTGCAACTTCAAAATTTTATGTGATTATCATAGTGATTGGTTCTAAGTTTGTATTGGTAGAACTCACTAAGCTTGACTAAGCCAGTTTGAAGGATCTTTTTGAAGAGGTGGCAAAGATATCCTTAATTAAGGTGGTCATGCAATCAAAGAGGTTTCATTGTAATTCCTGGACTTAATGCAAGTACTGAAATAATTTGGACACATGAAATAATAGATAAAATAATAGCTGTAGATGCTCCGGTGCTTGCCTGGATCAGTAGTGGGGTTAGTATCGTCAGTAGGGGCTTCAGGCTCTTGCTCCACAACGATGACCTCCTCGAACTCCTGGGTTTCTTCTCGTTGGAGTTCGATGAACTCAGTCTCCTCAAACTCGGTATCTATATGCCATGAATGCAAGTGCAAAAGTTTAGAAAAACTAGCTATCCAATTTTTTTTTCACGATAAAGATGCAAGCCAACAAATAAAAACACCCAACTAATCCTTATAAAGATTTTTCCTAAATTCAGAACCATTAAAATTATTTTAGAAACCTTTAAAAGAATTTCTTGAATTATTTTCATACTATAAATAATATTATCTTGAATATTGTAATTTATTTTTAATATGAAATAAAAGTCTTTTCCATATTTTTATTTAGGTAGAAACTCTATAGATTTATTTAAATGCTTTAAAGAAACACACTAAAATAACTTAAGTTTTTATTTCTACTTTTGCAAAAGTTATCATTTTCCATGTACAGAGAAAAATCTAACAAAGCTAACAAAATTATTTTCGTAATTTTTGGATACCTAAATAAATTATAGAGAAATAAACAAGGTTTCAGCATTTTTAAACAAAAGAAAATAGTTAACTTAATTAACTTAGCACAAAACCCCCTGCAAAGATTAAATCCTCGCAAACAAGTCCTCCTGCGCCTAACTATCGGCTTGTTGCTGATAACCCCCTGGAAAGAGTTAAACTCTTGCAATCAGGTCCTCCCGGCTCTAAATTAACTCCGGCGGCGATCGACCGGCCCGATCTCGCCGGCGTCGAGGCCTCCGGTGACGAGAGGTAGCCCAACGGCTTTGTCTCGTCCCGACTAGTCCAACCATGGGTCTAGCTATTAGAAAAGATGACCGGACGGTGAGGCGCGACTGCGGCGGCGCTCCGCTCGGGCTCGTCGGCCGGCTAAACGGCGACGACTCCGATGACTAGAAGTAGCGCTAAAGCTCCTTCACGAGCTTCTCTACAAGATGGGATAGCAGCAAGGCGTGGAGGATTGCCGAATCATGGCTTCCCTCGGAGGCCGACCATGGCGCTTCTGCGCACGACGGAGGCAGAGGTGCTCCGGCTTGACGGCGGTGATCCAATAGCTTTCAACCGGCCATAGAGCATCGCCAAGACCTCCTAAGCGTGTAGCGCTAACAGCAAGATACGCCTGAGGGCTGGAGCATAGCTCCCCTCGGTGACACCCATGGCGCGGCCGCGCTCTGCGGCGGCGCCAGCGTTCCGGTTTGCACGGGCAAAACCAAGAACTTGGCATAGGCTCTAGAGCTTCACGAGCATCTTACGAGTCTAGCTGCAGCACTGGATTGAACTTAAACGCATGCTAAGACAGCTTCCCATGAGAGCTCACCTTGACGCGGTCGGCGATGGCTGAAGGTGGAAGACGACGGCGAATGGCGGCTGTGGTGGTTGGGGCTGGACTTGGGCTGGTCGGGGAGGGAGCTGGGGCGGTGGTGGTGCTGTGGATGAGCGGAATTGAACGGCGGTGCAGCGACGGCAAGGAATTTGGTGGGACAGAGGTGGCGGGGAAATGGCGAGCGTGAAAGCGATGGCGAGGGAGAATATGAAGACGGTGAGGTATATATTTGAATTCTCACCGTGCTAATCACTTCTACCGCCTGTGTACTGCCTTGAGGACTCATCGGTGCGTGGCAACGGTGAGCACCGGCGGTCAAAGCGGTGGAAACCGCAGAGGCTCTGCCGTGTCTGCTCTGCTCTTCTTCCCATTCCTTCTCTTCTTCTTCTCTTTTCTCCTCTAAAACTTGCAGCCTAGATCATGATTTGATACATCAAGTGCTCAATCTCCCTTAAGCAAAGTTGTAGCCGGTACATCAAGCTCCAACTTTGATATATAAGTTTGGTCCAGTTCTTAGAGTTTGGGGAAGAATTTGAACTCCAAAGATTGGTCAAAACACCGAACCAAGTCTCAGTTTCGTCAGATAGGCAGGCCGACCAAAACATTCCATCCTTCAATCTTTGATCCTCCAATTTAATTAGCAAACCAGAATTTCATTGATCATGAAGTGGTCTAAGATAAAGTAGAGGATTTCTAGTTTCTCCCTAGTTTGAAAATTTTGAACTTGTGCACTTCACAACTATCTCTAGATCTTGATTAGGTATTAAGTTGGTTTTGTTCTTCTTAAACATCATGGATGTTACACATATGCCTCTCACTTTGGAAATGATGAATAGTTGCTCTGTTATTTATCTTGCAAGTACCTTGTTTCAATTAGTTGCTCCATTAATACTTGAGTTAATTGGCATGAGTGAAAATGAACTTGAAAACGTTGTGGGAGCACATGCTTTATTCCAAGTCTAAGTTGTTGTGAGGAATGATATAGTGAGACTTTGGTTGAATTCTTGCTTTTGCTCTATTACGGTGAAAATCTCAGATGTCTTTTGCTTTTAAAAACAAAATGAAGTTCCTCATTGGTTCAAAATGCCCACCAAAGACATATCATAAGCTTAGTTGAAAACATGAGCTTTGTCAAATTGTTGTGACCTTTGTGAGGACATTTGATGCTTCCAAGATCAAGATTCATGTACACACCGCTCTCACTTGCAAATTCCTACACTGGGAGTTAGCAAATATTTCCATCATCCATCAACAAAATAAATGCTCCATGTTCAATGATTCTCTCTCCAAAGTTATCCTTGAAAAGAGACATGGGCTATGCAAAAAGAAAAGAAAATGAAAAAAGAAAAGCATGCTAAAAAGCATGGCAAAAATAGAAGAAAAATGAGAAAAAAGAAAAGCATGCCAAAGGCATGGCAAAAAGAAAAAGAAAAAGCAAGATAGCTCATGCTCTCAAAAATAAATCCAAGGAGAGAAATAACTATCCTAAGGAGTTTCCACCATATTCCACATTCCACTCCAAATATTTCACACACTTGCACTTCTCGATCTAAAGGTATGATTTGATACTCCAAAGATCCGGTCTTTGACTTAGCAAAATATAAGAAGCAAGTAGGCCTTCATCCAATTCCCTACTTGAGCCACACAAAAGACATTAGATTTTAGGATGAAAGAAGGTAAAGCCTTTGGTGAGGATACAAACACCACTTGAACGATCGAGTGTGCCAATTAAGGAATGAAGTTAAAATTTCAAAAATGTTTGGAAAACTCAGAGACGAGATCCTAAAAAGAGTAGGAGTGGAATGAAACTAAGTTAAACTGTTCAACCTTTCAACCGCCCAAGACAAGGAGATTGCTATACGCCCCATAAGTAAGTAGGTAAGTTATCACTTTGCCAATAATTCAAATATTATAGAGTGCTAGTTGTGCACAAAGATTACCTGCAAGATATTGACATTGTAGCAACTCCTGATCCACCGAGCCTAAGTTTCTATCTTTGCTCGAGGACGAGCAAAGCTCTAAGCTTTGGGGAGCTTGTTGGAGGTCGTTACAGCACGATTTCGACAATTAATTCTTGGGAATAAATGAGGTTATAGATATCATTCTATGCACTTAATTTTATATTCTAATAAAGTTCCACGAGTTTTGGTTAATATCCAATGTGTAGGTACACAATTGACAAATATGTGCTAAAAGGGATAAAGTTGGCCAATTCGGCCGAACCACTTGGTTCGGTCGGGTTACCCCCCCCCCCCCCCCTTAGCCATATACTTTCCATGAAGCAAAGCACACCCAGGAGGTCTTATGCACAAGATCCACGTCAGCGGTGACCAAGCGATGATGAAGCAAGCCATGTAGATCGATGACATCACCAATCTGGGGCAAACAAACACAACCCCGACCAAGTGGAGGAGATCCAGGCCGTCCACAAGCAATGACGGTGAAACAGAGGACAGCTGAGCCTTGGGCCCACTTTGACCGAAGGGTCCAGTTCCACCGAAGCATGAAGACATGTAGAACCGCCTCATAACTGACCCCAGGAGGCAATCAGAGTTGTGTAGATAAAGGCGGTGGAAGATCAGCGGTTTGGCCGAACTGGGAGGGTTCGGCCGAACTAACCAGTTCGCCCGAACCCCGTGGTTCGGCCGAACTGGCCGGGGCACCGCCTTGCGGAGCCTTCGCCCTTGCTCATCCTCCACCGCCTCCAAGTCCCTATAAATGCTAGCCTTCACCCGTGGTTCAACACACACCAAGGCAAGGAGCTCCATTTGTCACTCTCTCTAGTAGAGTTAGGATAGTTTAGTTGGGAGTTAGAGTCGAGTTGAGCTGTGCCTCGGAGGTTCCGGAGTCGTCTTCAGAAGCCCTGGTATAAGCTCTTATATATTTTACTTTTCCTTTTGTATGACTTGAGAGTTATCAATATATCATCTTTATCATTATATATGAGTCATTTATATCTTGCTTCTACTTTATTCTAGTTGCAAGTATTTCATGTTTAGACTATAGTTAGTTGTGGCTCTAGTTCTTCTAGTTCTTGCTTCAGTCTCTGCCTTAGCTGGTTCCTTGTTTCTGCTCAATACTTGTGGTGAATTGTCACTGGGGTATTGACAGGATTGCTTGCTCTTGCTAGTAGAGTAAGTAGTTATTGGCTAGTGTAGGCATCGTGCCCATACTGTAACTTTGGTTTGCATCCGATTCAACATACGTGTGGTAGCCGTTAGCTGGTGACAGCCCTATACGGCCTATGTAATCCACCATGTTAGTCTCAGCCAGTAGGAGCCTCCTGCGGTTGTTAGTGGCACCCATTCTTATCCATTTCTGCGTGTTGCGTGCTCTGTGTCCCGATGTTAAGGCAATAGAGTTAACCTTGACCTCCAAATGTTGTTCTTCAACTGTTGTATCTCTTGACATGAGTGACCCGAATAGATAAAGTATCTAGGAATCCTTTTCTCGTCTCATTGTCCTCCCAACTAGCTAGTCATTCTCTTCTTATCTGAGTTATCCTTGAGTTGTGTGTCACGATCTTTCACTCTTATTATTACCGTTATCCCCTGTCTTGACAGTAGTGTATTCTTTTGTGATATCCTCGAATACCTGTTTATTAGTACTCTTGCCATGAGCTTCCCTTTGGAAAATATAAATTACGATACCTTGGATTACTCTCTGCTGAAATGCTACATCGGTAATTCTGTGTGCTTGCAGAATATTTACATATTTTACTAAGCCATTAGAAAAACCAACAAAACACTTTTTGCACCATTGTCGGGATTACCAATCTTGATAGTGGATCGTAAAAGTGTCAATAGCCACCACGTTTGCCGAGAGGGCCAAGAAATTCCCACGTTAATCTAAAAAAGAGAAGAAAATGGACCATCAAACTTTATGAAGATCTAATGGCCTAATTTAATCCAAAAAATATATATAAAATATAAAATAGCATAATATACACCATCAGATTTTATGAAGTTCTAATGGCCTAGATTAATCCACAGAGTATATATCAAATAAAAAATAGAAGAGTATACACCATCGGATTTTATGAAGATCCAATGGCCTAGATTAATCAAAGATTATATATCAAATAAAAAAGAATATAAACCGTTGGATTCTATAAAGATCTAATGATCTAGATTAATTCAATAAGCACATATTAAATACAATTAAATATATTATGTTATTGCTAAGAAGAGACAAGATATACATATATTAAAATATAGAAAAGGAAAATAATATACGATCATAATAAGATATACAACTCTTTATTTCTCATATCATCTTCATTATTTCCAAAAAACGACGACGACTAGATATATACCAACAAAATTAGCACTTTCATTTTGTTTTTCTTTCTATAAAGAAACTATGGGGAGGTAAACGACACCACCTTTGACCCATTCTATTAGGCAATTTAACAAGAGGTCAAAATGACAAAAAGTTTCTGGTGCCTACAAAATCGTAACAATCCAACAACAAGGAAATATGTTAGAGTAACCGATTGTATGCACAAGATTCCAACCCTAAATCTGTTGCCATGTCCACTCCTTCTAGGGCACACCCACTATTGTAGGTGAGGCTCCGTCCAACACCATTCCGCCCAACGGAGAGCGGTATGCAGCTATCGGATCAGGATCTCTGGGTACCCTCAAGGACTATTGTGCCAACCCAACTAGGGGATGAGCCGGCATGACTACCTAGCCAAGAAAGAATATCGAGTCCTAGTAGAACAACTCGGATAATCCTACTAGGACTCTCATATTGTACGTGACTAGGAGACTTGTCATGTAACCTTACCCCCTCGGATACATAAAGGAGGGAAGGGGTCCCTAGATCGGCACACCAAACTATTACAAATAGAAGTGCAAAGGGCAATATACAATCCACCATAGAGGATGTAGGGTATTACGCTATATTGGCAGCCCAAACTTGTCCAAATTCTTGTGTGTTGTGTCTTCATGTTAACCATCAAGTTCCAGGTCCAGCAATCCCCACAATTCACTACCCTGGGATACCCCTAGGTAGGTATGCCAGTATCAAAACACCAACATTGGTGCCCACCATAAAACAAATCGCTACGATCATTGGAAGAACTTGATGGACCTGTCATCAACAAGATCAATCTACATGGCATGATGTGATTGGTGTTATATGTCGATGACTCGATGACTCACTGCATCTACATCAATTAATTGGAGCGGCGTTCTGTGTCGGAGAATTCCAATCTGTTGCAGCATCAAAGTTTGAGATGTTGAGACGGAGAGGAAAACGAGATTATTTACTACGCGATTACTTCCGTCTCGGAGAGTCTCATTGACTCCGATCTGGTGTTCTAATTTTGACAACATAAAGCAGAATTAATGATGGACTTGAATCTGTTTCACAGCCGAAGCAGTCAACCTCGATTGTTCCATGCTGGTGTAAAATAAAGAGAAAAGCTAACCAATCACGGTGAATAAGAAAATCTGAAGCGAGGCGCAGTTCCTCTATTCCATTTGGTGAATTGTGCTTCTAGTCCAATTTAAAGGCCACCGCTAACTGAACTCGAGGCATACCAGAAGACTACAAAACCCTTGTTGCACATACACAAAATATTTGTACCGGGATGGCTGTTAATTATTGATGGGATTCGCAATATCAACGGTGGGCTACAATGACGCACTCATAACTAAGAACTAGTCCGGGACATATCCTGACTAGTCGACTTCATCGATAGCCACCTCATTGCGCACGAAAACTACTTCGGCTATGTCATAGTTCATGTACTTGGTACTCTCATTCAATAAGCATTTTCTTCAAAATAATTTCTTTAGCTTATTCTACACATGCTTGGCCATATACTATTACTTCTTTTGGTACGTCCCTCGACAGCAACAGCTCTTGGAGGCTAGACCTATGGGAAACGGGTACTACTGGGCCCACTATAAGAGGGGATAATGGCCGACTTGGGCCCACATCTGACAAGGTTGTGGGCTGACCTGGAGGTGGCCCACAAGTAATTCCCTATTTGTCGAACAAGATTGATGTAGATGAAGCCGGTTCAGAGCCCCGGTATACTTGGTTGACTAAACCCAGATATCTACGATATCCGTAGAAATCTACTCGGATATGACTTCTTATTGTAATCTGGCAGGTTTAGATGCAAACCAACTTGTAAACCCTAGCTTGTCGGCCTATATAAGGTGTCCTAAGTCAACCCTTCGAGGGTATCCCATCTATTGTAACCACAAAGCTCGACACAGCTTCTTGAAGCTTTGCCGAGCACAAGCAATATAAACAGCACTCGATACACGACGTAGGATATTATACCTCCGGGTAGCCCGAACCTATCTAAACCTTGTGACTTGTCCATCAAGTTATTCGACCAATCGGGTATCTTCTTGTGGATTGCCGGTCCATAGGTTCGAGGGTTGGCGCGCCAAGTAGGGGTGGTTCATTTGGTTACTCATAGCTAGCTTGATGGTATATCAATCTCGTGTCATCTTCCCGGCGAGTGTGGAGAACAGCCCCAAGCATCTTCAAGGGATCAGCTTCTTTGCCGATTGCCACAATGTTGGCGATCATTACGGCACGTTTTCAACCACCAATACTCAGTAATAAAAGAGGTTATATGCAACATTCCATGCATTTAGGTTTATTTCTAATAAAATTCCATGAGTTTTGGTGTGTATCACTTGTGTAGGTACAATAATGACAAACACGTGCTATATGGGTCAAAATTGACCGATTTAGCCGAACGACACGATTCGGCCGGTTACCCCCGCTAGCCGTACATGAAGCGAAGCACAACCTAGAGGCCATCCACGTCAGCAGTAACCGAGCAACGAACATGCAAGCCATGTGGACGACCTCCACATCATCTCTGGGCCAAAACTACATGAAGACCACTACGAACAAGTCACCCAGGATGGCCCAGGACTTGAGGCGGTGCACGGGGGGCTACTGGGCTGAAAGCCCAATTCGGCGGAACTCCCCAGTTCGGCCGAACCCCAGTGCACCAAACCACCTCCAGGGGATGATCATGGTCATGGGATGAAGGCGGTGCAGGATGGATGGTTCGGCCGAACAGGTCGGTTCGGCAGAACGAATCCATTCGGCCGAACTAGCCAGGGGCACTGCCTCGGTCCCTTGGCTGGTACTCCTCCTCAACCGCCATCAACCACTATAAATGGAGGTGTCCAAGCCCTGGATCAATACACACTCAAGCCAAGGAGCTCCACTCTCTCATTTAGTTGTAGTAGAGTTAGGATAGTTAGTCTGGGAGTTAGAGTTGAGTCGAGCTGTGCCTCAGAGATTCTGAAGTCGTCTTCAGAAGCTCTAGTATAAGCTCTTGTATCTTTTCCTTTGCTTTTGTAGACTTTGATTTATCAATATAAAATATCTTTATCATCTTGTCTGTGTTATTTATACCTTGCCTCTACTTTATTCTAGTTGCAAGTATATCATGTTTAGGCTATAGCTGGTTGTAGTTCTGGTTCTTCTAGATCTTGTTTAAGTCTTTGTCTTAGTTGGTTCTTTGATTCTGCTCAATACTTCTGGGAGTGTTGACGGGGTTGATTGCTCTTGCTAGCAGAGTAAGTAGTTGTTGACTAGCGTAGGAGTGGTTCCTAGACTAGACAGTAACCTTGGTTTGCCCCGTTGCAACAGAGGTGGTAGTCGTTAGGTGGTGACAGCACTATATGGTCTTTGTAGTCCATCACGTTAGTCCCGGCCTATAGGAAACCCCCCGGGGTGTTGGCAGTTCCCCTTCTCATCCCCTTCCTGAGCTGTTGTTGACTAGTGCTGGCCTTTCAGCCACTGTATCTCTCTCCCCGAGTGACCCAGAAAGATAAAGTAACTAGGAATCCTCTCTCTCTCTTCTCGTTGTCCTCCCAGCTAGCTAGTCCTTCTCTTCCTTACCTGAGCTATCCTTGAGCTGTTTGTCAAGGTAAATCCACTCTTACCCTATACCGTTATCCCTTTCTTATTAGTAGTGTACCCTTCTCTAATAGTCTCGAATACCTGTTTACTAGTCTTGCCAAAGCTTTCCTTTGGAAATATAAATTACAAAACCTTGGATTACTGCCTGGTGAAGTGCTACACCGGTAATTCTGTGCGCTTGCAGAATATTTATTTATTTTACTGAGTCATAAGAAAAACCACTGAAACACGCCTTGCACTAGTACTGGGATTCACAATCCTAATATTGGACAGTAAGAAGTGTCAACAAGCATTTTTCAGCGCCGTTGCCAGGGAAGCAATTGGTTAGATTACTTTTAAACACTTATCTCGAGCTACCATAGTTGAGTATACCGCTACTCAAGCGGGTTTATCCTTGCTCTATCTTCGTTGGTCTTGTGTGAAGCATAGCAGTGCATGACTGGTTTCCAACTACCGTCAAACTATCAAGATAATCCTAAGTCACTTGTGAGGAAAGTTTGACCCCGTGTCGTACCTCCTCAGAAGCAACTCATTCCAACGAGTCCAGTCTTTCCCGTCGTCGACATGGCATCTACATCGAGGATGGAAAACAAGACGATCCGCGAGTTCTCTGCTCCATCGAGCGAGAACGTGCGTGTCAGACCAACTCCGCCAGACGGAGATAGCAACTTCGAGCTCAAGCCAGCCCTCATCAACATGGTTCAGGCTAGCCTGTTCTGTGGCAAGCCTCACGAGAATGTGAATGCACATCTTCAACACTCCTTGGAGATCTGTAACACCTCCACCATCCGCGGAGTAAGTATCGATGCTATTCGTCTTCATTTATTTCCATTCTCATTATTGGGTAATGCGAAGAAATGGTTCTATGCTAACCACGAAGCTATAGATTCTTAGGATAAATGCACTGTTGGATATATGCCCTAGAGCCAAATTGGATTGGATCCACTAATGGGTTTTGATGGATCCACTAAATGCACTGATTGGATCCACTAGAGTCTTGATGGGGCCACAAATGTTGAAAGCCCAATAGTGACCTCTATATATACAGGGTGGAGGGAGGGGAAAACCTAATCCACTGCTATAGTACCCGCACGTGAACAGTAGCCGCCGCTACAGTACTGTGGGTGAACAATAGTCGCACGCTACAGTAATTCCTGCAGCTCCACCTCCATCTATATCCTGCAGATCGCGGTCATTCATGAGGTGCTAGTACACCTACGTTTGACGTTCCATCCTCGTACGTGTGGATACCTCGGAGGTGCTGTGCTTGGAGCATAAAGACGAACCATACGTGCAGGACCAGACGGAAGTGAGCAACTGCACGGCACTGCCACTTCGACGCGTTCATCTACATCGAGATGGCTTCCGCTGCATCTGCACGTCTAGTGGTAACGATCCGTGATCCATAACTGTTGTTGTTCCTATTTTGGGGTAAACGAGTTTTTGTATGTGCTAGCGTAGCCTCCTCATTTCCCTTCAGTGGTATCAGGGCCATAATTGTCTCGTTATAGGTTTGGATGTGTGCATATGGAGATATGCTTGGTTGTAGATGAGTTTTTGATCGGTTCGTGATCTTGCTATGATGGTAGTGCAACAAATTGCTCCTACCGGTCGGAATTCCGCCATCGGAGCTAAGTGATACATGTAAACCCAGTCATGGTGAGATGGAGATCAATTGGATTGGTCGAATCAAACATAGGTCAATGGCCAGGCACATGGTGATGCACGGTGGTGTAGATTGGATCTGCTACCGGGCCGGGTTTTGCATGAAAAATAGGTTGTTCATAAAGCAACCATAACTTTTTGCATACGACCTCAGATTGAGATGATTTTTATATAAAAATTCATCTATAGAAAATTTTAGACCTTGGCTAACTTGTTTTTACAGATTCATGTGATCGGTATGGCCCTATGTGTATGTGATGCATGTATGCAATTAATCATGACCTGTGTGTTGTGAATAGGGCAATACGGCTGGAGCCATATGTATTGTCAATTTGATGTAATGGCCTGCGTGCCAACTTGTGATGATCTAATGCGCGGGTGTGTAATTTATTTTACTAGCATGCGTTAGATAGTTCTTGGAGGACTCATCACTAGAGGATGACATACATGAATCATGGAGATGGGGATCATCATGCTGGACAGTACAATGGAGATATAGATCACCATGTGTTAATGGGCCATACCGTGTCATTACTATGTGAATGTCGTTCTTATTGTTTTATTTCTACATATGCAACGATAATGGTTATTTTTCTGCATGCGACGGTAGAAGTAGAACGACCCTCTACAATGTTTAAGTTTTGAATGTCCTCCCAACTAAACCTTGCACAATCACATGTCTTATACAGTTAGTGGTGGGTCTATGAAATTAGAGTGCCACTAGCTTTCCTAGACTAGATGAGTTCGTATTGGATACTTACTCGCATAAAGGGTTGGTCAACTTAGACAAGGTCATCTTAACGGTTAAGGACCTTGGGGCATAAAGGTTGGGCGTCGAGACATAGAGATGTCACCCAACAATGGGAGTCATATGTGATATAATTAGCAAAGGGTTGCTTACCGATCTACCATGTCTTCTAGCGGTGATGCTCAAGTTCACTAGTGGACTTGTTAGTTCTGGGTCCTGAATCACTAAGTATCAATGGAGGGATATTGATTTTAGTGGGAGTAGATTCTGTTAAATGCTTAATGTAATTTACTCAACCATGGATGTGTTGTCTTAGTATTTTGCATTATTTTGTTGTAGATCAATGGCACCTAGTAACACCACATCGTTTACTTTGTGTTTGGTCTTTGAGAAGGATAAGTTGAATGGAACAAACTTTGCGGATTCGACCCGTAACCTGAGAATTGTTCTCAGGGCTGAGAAAAAGGAAAATGTTCTAGATACCCCATTACCAGCAAAGGGTGACATTAAGAAAAGCACGGGCAGTAGCCATGTGATTGCAATCCATAACAAGCCTACCTTTAAGAAAGGTAATTCTTGGAAGAAGGGCAAAGCTAAAGATGAGATATCTAAGCCAGCACCCAAGGCTAAAGCTGGACCAGCTGCTAATAATGAGTGCTTTCACTGTCATGAACTGGGTCACTTGAAAAGAAATTGCAAGTTGTACTTAGCTTCTTTGAAAGGCAAGGGAAGTAAAGGTACTTCCACTTCAAGTACACTTCATGTTTATGTTACATACATTTTCCTCCCTAATTCTAGTATTAACTCTTGGGTATTTGATACCGGATCGGTTGCTCATATTTGCAATACGATGCAGGGACTAATAAGAAGTAGAAGCGTGGGAAGAGGAGAAGTTGATTTCCGCGTGGGCAATAATGCAAGAGTTGCTGCATTGACCGTCGGGACGATGCAACTTCACCTCCTGTTAGGATTTATTATGGAGTTGAATAATTGTTATTTTTTCCTAGTTTAAGTCGAAACATTATATCTCCTTCATGTTTAATGAAGGATGGTTATTCATTTACGAGTGAAAAAATGGTTGTGTGATCTCTAAGAATGGCAAGTTTGTGGCTCTTGCATCCATTGTGAATGGGTTATTTATTTTAAATCTTGATGATTCACCTATCTATAATATAAGTGCTAAACGGCCTCAGTTAGATGATTTGAATCATACCTATATGTGACATTGTCATTTGGGTCATATAAGTGAGAAGCGCATGAATAAGCTCCATTCTGATGGACTTTTAACTTCATTTGATTTTGAATCATACGAGACATGCAAAGCTTGCTTGTTAGGCAAGATGACAAGGGCTCCCTTCGCAAGTTTTCCTGGGAGGGCGCATGACTTATTGGAACTCGTACATACGGATGTGTGTGGACCAATGAGCACGACAGCTAGAGGTGGATTTCTGTACTTCATAATTTTCACTGATGATTTTAGTAGATATGGCTATGTCTACTTAATGAGCATAAGTCAGAAACTTTGAAAAAGTTCAAGGAGCTTCAGCATGAAGTTGAAAATCAACGTCGTAAGAAAATTAAGGCCTTGAGATCTGATCGTGGAGGCGAGTATTTGAGCCACAAGTTTAGCACTCATCTAAAGAGTTGCAGAATTGTTCCACAGCTTACGCCACCTGGAACACCTCAGAGGAATGGTGTATCCGAGCGACGTAATCAAACCTTGTTGGACATGGTACGATCAACAATGAGCCAGTCAAAGCTACCGTTATCGTTTTGGGGGCTCTGGAAACAACAGCTTTCACACTAAATAGGGTACCGTCTAAGTCCGTGGATAAGACACCATATGAGACATGGACTGGCAAGACTCCCAGTTTGTCTTTTCTAAAAATTTGGGCTGTGAAGTATATGTCAAGCGACATCAGTCAGACAAGCTTACACCCAAGTCGGACAAGTGCATATTCGTGGGATATCCAAAGGAAACTATTGGGTATTATTTCTACCACCGATCAGAGGGTAAAGTGTTTGTCGCTAGGAACGGTGTTTTCTTGGAGAAAGAGTTTCTCAAAAGCGAGAAAAGTGGACAGAAGGTGTAGCTTGAAGAAGTTTGAGATGAGCCTATGAGGCAAGACTTTACGAGTGATGCTAATGTAGCAGAACAAGTTGAGGCACCTGTGGCAAGAGAAGAACCGCCACAACCACGAAGGTTGGAAAGGCCATGTCGCGCAACTAATAGAATGAATCTCCTAGTTACGGGAGAGTGCGACATATTGCTGATGGACAACGATGAGCATAGGACCTATGCAGAAGCAATGATGGACCCAGAATCCAAGAAATGGCAAAGTGCCATGAGATCCGAGATAGATTCCATGGGACACAATCAAGTTTGGAACTTGGTTGACCCACCTGATGGTGTGAGACCCATCGAGTGCCAATGGATCTTTAAGAGAAAGAGAGATGTGGATGGAAATGTTCACGTCCACAAAGCACGACTTGTTGCAAAAGGTTTTCGACAAGTTCAAGGAGTTGACTACGACGAGAAATTCTCGCCAGTAGCGATGCTTAAATCTATTCGGATCATTCTAGCAATAGCTGCATATTTTGATTATGAGATATGGCAGATGGATGTCAAAACAGCTTTCATAAATGGGAACCTGGATGATGATGTATATATGATACAGCCCAAAGGTTTTGTCGGTCCAACTAATGCTGGAAAAATATGCAAGCTTTAGAAATCCATATATGGGTTAAAGCAAGCATCTCGGATGACATATTGTTGATTGGGAATGATATTCCTATGCTGGAATCCGTTAAGACTTCACTAAAAAATAGTTTTTCTATGAAAGACTTAGGGAAGCTGCATACATTCTGGGCATAAGGATCTATAGAGATAGATCAAGGAGGCTTATAGGATTAAGTCAGGATACTTACATTGACAAGGTGTTGAAACGGTTCAACATGGAACAATCCAAGAAAAGGTTCTTGCCTATGTCACATGGCGTACACCTTAGCAAGACTCAGTGTCCTTCGACGGCTGATGAGCGGGAGCGCATGAGTAAGATCCCCTATGCTTCGGCAATTGGGTCTATCATGTACGCCATGATAAGTACTCGCCCAGATGTCTCATATGCTCTAAGCGTTACGAGCAGACACCAGTCTAATCCAGGTGAAAGTCACTGGACAATGGTAAAAAACATTCTTAAGTACTTTAGAAGGACTAAAGATGTGTTCCTAGTCTATGGAGGTGAGGAGGAGCTCATTGTAACATGTTACACTGATGCTAGTTTCCAAATTGATCCAAACGATTCAAAGTCGCAATCAGGATTTGTGTTCACGATCAAAGGTGGTGCTATTAGCTGGAAAAGTTTTAAGCAGGATACGGTGGCTGATTCTACGATGGAAGCTCTAGTATAAGCTCTTGTATCTTTTCCTTTCCTTTTGTAGACTTTAAGTTATCAATATAAAATATAAAATATCTTTATCATCTTGTTTGTGTTATTTATACCTTACCTCTACTTTATTCTAGTTGCAAGTATATCGTGTTTAGACTATAGTTGGTTGTAGTTCTGGTTCTTCTAGATCTTGTTTAAGTCTTTATCTTAGTTGGTTCTTCGATCCCGCTCAATACTTCTGGTGAATTATCATTGGGGGTATTGACGGGGTTCCTTGCTCTTGCTAGTAGAGTAAGTAGTTGTTGACGGTGTAAGAGTGGTTCCTAGAATTGATAGTAACCTTGGTTTGCCCCAGTTGCAACGGAGGTGGTAGCCATTATGTGGTGACAGCCCTATACGGTCTTTGTAGTCTATCACGTTAGTCCCGGCCTGTAGGAACCACCCCCCCTGGGGGGTGTTGGCAGTTCCCCTTCTTATCCCTTTCCGTGAGCTGTTGGTGCCCTTCCCGATACTAAGACAATAGAGTTAACCCTGACCTCTAAGTGATGGCCTTTCATCCACTGTATCTATCTACCTGAGTGACCCAAATAGATAAAGTACCTCGGAATCCTCTCTCTCTCTCTCTGTGTGTGTCTCTCTTCTCGTTGTCCTCCCAGCTAGCTAGTCCTTCTCTTCCTTTTTTGACGGGAATCAGCAGGGGAGGCCCCTACCCCCTTTTTTATAAATATGGACAAAAATGTTTATGAACAGTTCACAAGGCCGCAGGCCCAAGATTTGAAAAGCGGAAAATTACAACAAGTTACTCAGCCAAACGTTACTTTTGTCACTGATCTGCGGCTTGGCCTAAAGGGTTACCATCTTCATCTCTTTGGAAAAGAGCCTTCTCCAACTTGCAAATGAAAGGGACTCATTCTCAAAAATGGTATTGTTTCTATGGCACCAAATAGCCCAGCAGCCTATAATGAATACCTCCCTAAAAATCACAGACTGAAACCTTTGTCTTGCCAAAAGGAGCATCTGCTGAAAATCCAAAGTCATGTCCCAGTGTACGCCTAAAAACGTCCAGCAAGCATTGTGGAATGGGCAGGAGAAGAACAAATGATGAACATCTTCTTCCAAATTTTCAGCGCACATAGCACAATTGTAGGATTGAAGGTGCGTATGCTTTCGACACAGGAGATTTCTGGTGTTGAGCCTGTCTTTGAGAAATAACCAGAAAAAGAACTTGTGCTTGTTTTGAACCCTGGACTTCCACATCCACTTGAAGAGCAGGGAAGTTGGGAAAGTACCTCGAAGACAATCATAGGCTTTTTTGCTCAAAAAACTGTTGGAACCCCATATGTAGACCCAGTCATCCTTTTGTGCCACATTTAAATTCAGATCCTGGATGGTTGCCTTGAGTTCCAGCAGCTGGTTGAGTGCCATGTTTGATAACGGTAAATAAAAGATTCTATTGTCTTCCTATTATGTAAATTGCTTCACAGAGCATTTCTTTTGCTTAGCAAAGGAGAATAACTGTGGATATTTCCATCTGAGAACCCCCAGATCCCAGAGATCATTCCAAAGGGCCATTGAAGAGCCATTGTTCACATTACAGGTTGCTATCATGAAGAATTTTTGAGTAAGTGACATGATATCTCTCCACCAAAAGGAGCCAATTCCAGATCTTTCATGAGGTTTGGTGTAACACCCTAAAAATGCCTATTTTAAAATTTAGTAATTAAATTTGCTTTTATTTAATTTAATGCTCATATTTATCTAAGGAAACTAAATTATTTCTGAGAAAATAAAATTAAATATAAGGTTAGAAACATTTTTGTTGCATTCATGTTGTCTGCATTGTGTTTTGTTTGTGTGCGGTTCAATTGGAATTTAAATTCTGTTTAAATTCGAATTTGATTCGCATTGTTTGGAGCTCTAGAAAAGTTGCTACAGCCCGAGTCCGTTTTCCCTCCCTGAACTTCTCTCCCCGGCCGAGCTTGCCCCTCTTTCTTTTCTTCTGCGCAGCAGCCCGCTCCCTGCTTCCCCGCTTTCGGCCCGCCTTCGGCCTGCTCCGCTTCCCCGCCGGCCTGCCTCCCCTCCCGCTCCCGCGCCAGCCCGCTTCGCCGCTTCAGCCCAGCCCGGCCCGCACCGCTGCTCTCCGCGCCAGCCCGCCAGCAGCCACTTCTCTCCCGCTCGGCCCACCTCGCGGCCCTGTCTCGCCAGCCAGTCCGGCCCAGCAGCCAGCTCCGCCCCGCAGACGCTGCCAGGCGGGACCCACAGGTCGGACTCGTCCCCGACCTCCAGCCGGAGTTCGGCTCGGCCACGGAGTCCGGCCGAGGTCCGGCACGCACGCCGAGGTCCACCGGGACTCTCCTCGGCCCCTCTTTAAATAGCCGCCGCCGCCTCCCAACCCCTATCGAAAACCCTAGCCGCCGCCTCCACCCGAGCTTGCAACGCCGCCGCCGTCTCCAAGTCGGCCGCCGCCGTCGATCTCGCCGCCCGCCATCGTTCTTCCTCGGCCGGCAGCCCCAGGACCGTCGCGTGGAGGTGAGGAACCTCCCGAGCCCCTTCTCGCCCTTCCCCGTGCTCTGTAGCGCCGCCCCCGCGTCGAGCCGCCGTCACCGGAGTCCGCCGCCGCCATTGCTCGTCGACCGCCGCCTCTGCTGCTTCGCCGCCGACGAGATCCACCCCGCTCGACTCGCCGTCGTCCCGCGCACCCGTAGCGCCAAGTCCCACCCCAAACCGAGCACCCTAGCTCGTTTCCGAGCCTCGCCGGCGAAGCGCCTCCGCAGCCGCCCCAGCGCCACCGCTCGTCGCGCCGCCGCCGACGACCCCCACCCCAGATTCAATCTGAGCCGCCCGTGTTCGATCCAACGGCCCAGATTCAACCGAGCCCGAGTCAAACCCGAGTCAATACCGGTCAACCGAGTCAGCGCCCCGCGTTTTGCAAAAGAGCCCCTGACCTTTTTGGAAATCAACCCGCGGTCCAGATCTATTCAAAAATAATTAGATTTAGGTCCCGATTTTTACAGAAAACCCCCTGTCCTTTTTAAAAATAGCACTCGAGGTCCTGTTTAAGCTATTTTACGCTTTAGCCCTGCTGTTTTTATATAAAATTATGTTTTAGCCCCTGAGTTTTTGCAAATAAGCCCCTGGAACTTTTAAAACTTAGCCAGCAAGCCCCCGAACCTTAGAAAAGCCATATCTTTCTCATTTTAGCTCCGATTTGAGTGATTTTCGCGCTCACGTGTTCATAGCGAAGCGTAGATTAGTTTCTAAGCCTTCTTTTGTTCTGTTGCTACTGTTTGGTGTACTGTTCTAATAGATTAATATTGTTTGCATGTACTGGCTTGTGTGGATGCTTGTGTGTTGATGTATGAGTCCAGTCGGTGAGCCGTACGCGCTTGAGTTCGAGGGTTACGAGGAGCAGGACCACCAGCAGCAGCAGCAGCAGTTTGAGGAAGGCAAGTATAGCACTGACAATCCTTGCTACCTAAACACACCTTTACATTATTTACTGCATATGCATGTGTCTAAATTGTTCCTTTTAAGGTTGTACCTAGCTTTGTTTATCCTATACCTTGATTACCTTGGGTTATTGCATTTGGGTAGAACTTTGCTAGGCGCAGCTACTGTCACCTTTGATTAACTCTTAATCTTGACTTAATGGTTCACTTCAATGTTAATGGTAAAACTTGCTTTTTAGCAACATGGATCAGGGAGCTAGGGCGTACGCCTTGTGCTTGGCCCTAGTGTCTCTCCGTAAGGACTGGTTCTTAAAGCGGCAACCCAGGAACCTGTCGCCACCGCTGGAACTATAATGGCTCTGGTCTTGGACAAGTAACATGTACGGCTCTAGCCTGACAGTAGTTACCGTCGGGCCGACGGCGTTATGGGAAGCATGGGTGAGAGTATGGTTTGATCCACCGAGGACGGAGTATCCGTCGGCTATGTCCCCGTGAGGCACAGTCCCGTGTTGGGAGCCACCGTATGGCGGGGGTTCCACACGTTGCGCTATTTATTTTGTTGTTGATATTCATTACCGCGCTTGGACGCCATTGACCCCCTCGTGTTGCTACATGAGCGTCAGTCAATCTCGGTGCCTTGGGTCATGCTGCCTAGGTTGTACCATAACGGCTATTGTTTCGTTAGGGTGTCTTGTGAAAAGCCTCGTAGCGTCCCTATGCAGTCACACCTCGGAAGTGTTGATGTGCGTGGTTGGGTGCAAAGTTCCTTTGAACTTTTACGCGACTGGTGGGTAAAGGGCGAAACCTCTGCAGAGTGTATAATCTATCATGATAGCCTTGCTCAGGGTCACGAGCGTCCTGGATCCTTTTTCATTAGAAGCTGATATTTATTATCGTTTAAATGTTCACCTCTACTATATTAATTGGGTTACAACTGGGATTCATGTGAATGTAGTGATTATGATGAAGCTAAAATGAAACAACAAAAATTGCTAATGCAGTACAGCCGTGTCAAGCCTTTCTTTTAAGCCTTCATTATCCGTGTTATATTTGCTAAGTAAGACATTTACTTACACTTGCTATTCAACAAAATCCCGGATGGGTAACAGATGGATTAGATGGTACTGCTGCTGTTGAATTTCCCGAGGATCTGCCATTCTACTAGCTGTGCTCAACCACTCGGTGTCCCCGTGGGTTATGGTTATCGGCTTCGTTTTCGTTTAGAGAGAGTTAATATTGAGACTTCCGTTGTTTTATTCATTTATTTGAGTCAAACTCTGATGTAAAACCATTTATTTTATTCGAGCATTGTATTCTGTTATCATATTTGTTCGCTATATGTGTAATGACTTCCTGGGAACACATATGGCCGCATTTCGGGTTTATGTGTAAATCCGGGTGTGACATTTGGTACCATTTCTGTAAAGTTGCTGCCAAGTAAGATGAACCCAAGGCAAATCCAACTTATTGTAAAATTTGTGCAGGAATTTCAGTAGAAGTGCCTCATTTTGGGTTCTAAGATTTATGATTCCAAGTCCACCATCTTGTTTGGATCAACAAGCATGCTTATAGGCCACCAGATAACCACCTTTTTTATTTATGTCACCACCATGCCATAGCACATGCTTCCTGTACTTGTCAATTTGTTTGAGGATTTCAGCTGGCAACTTCAAAGAACATAAATAGAACCAAAATAAGCCTCCCAGCAAGAGAAAGATGCCTAGAGATCCCCATCAGGTGTTTCTCCGTCCTGGTGAGTATGGGAGTGAAGTCTTGTATAGAGGGCCTGGTGGTGCCAAGGGGCAAACCAAGGTAAGTAAATGGCATCTGTCCTAGCTGACAACCAAGGGCATTTGTTAGAGCAGGCCAGTCACTCTCTTCCACATTAATTGGCACCAAGAAAGATTTACCAAAATTAACCTTTAAACCAGTGGAAAGGGAAAAAATTTCAAGAATTTCTTTCAGATGGAACAGATGGTCAATATCAGCAGGCAGAACCACTAGAGTATCATCAGTATATTGGATCACTGGGAAGTCACCTCCAAAGTCCTATCCCAAAGGGTGAGATAGGTTGCCCAGCAGTGCTTCAGCATTCAGAATTGACTGCAAGAGGTCCTTCTCTTCCTTACCTAAGCTATCCTTAAGCTGTGTGTCAAGGTAAATCAACTCTTATCCAATACTGTTATCCCCTGTCTTGTTAGTAGTGCACCCTTCTCTGATAGTCTCGAATATCTGTTTACTAGTACTCTTGCCAAAGCTCCCTATGGAAATATAAATTACGATACCTTGGATTACTTCCTAGTGAAGTGCTACAACGGTAATTCTGTGCGCTTGTAGAATATTTATTTATTTTACTGAGCCATAAGAAAAAACACTGAAACACTCCTTGCACCAGTACTGGGATTCACAATCCTGATATTGGACCGTAAGAAGTGTCAACACACAACGACTCCAGCGGCTCCAGCACTGTCAGTGCTGACTGGAAGCATGCCATGTGATAGCCCTATTCCTTAGGTCCGACAAGACCATCACTGACTATGGAGCATGCCATGTGATAGCTCATGTATTTTGGTAAATTGAGTTATACATGGCTCTCTTAACCCACAAACTTGTACTCTTAATTATGTAGGGCTCTCGGTCCATAAACTTGGTACATCATGTTATGCAGGGTTTTTTAACCCATGAACTTGGTACACCGAATTACATTGGGCTCTCGGAGGCTACACTATGGATGCAAAAGTCATTGCCAATGGGTGGAAAACCCTCACATTACCTCTCGCCAATGGGTGGAAAACCCTCGTGCGACCTCGCCGACTACTTTATGATATCTCTTCACTCTTAACGACTAACATCGCTTAATAACATGTACATTAAGTCCTGAAATTTTGGCTCCTTCACAACACCTACGATCCTACACGTCTAGACGACCATGTTTTCTGTGTTATGGGCTATAGTTAACCGGTACCAAGTGCTTAAACATAATATGTTAACTACTTGAGTGGTTAAGCGTCTAACAAGAGCAACAAGCAGAAAGCTTTACATGCATTACAACTTGTTATTATTTTCTTTTGTGGATATTTTTGGATCGAATACTACTCATCCTACATATTTTAAATGTAGGGTTGATAGTTGAGTACCAAATACTTACACTAGTCGATGTTCATATGGTGTGACTCCATATGCCATCCGAGTACTCCAACTAATAGCTTAAGGCTGTTACACAGCACAAACCAAGACTTGGAGCTGAGAACTAGAACTAGTCGGTACTCAAATAGCGTAGCACTACAATGTTAGTCTAGTACTTCAACTAGTCAGTACTTGGCAATTGTGATGTCTCGATGACTAACCAAGTACTGGCACTAGTCGGTGTACTTGGATATCTACATGGAAGCTACTATGCGTACTATATTTATTGACCCACAGATCGAATGGAGAACCATTCACTTCAACGCTCAGGGGCTATAGCCAGTGAGTATTCTTTTCTTAGTGCCCATTGTTGATCATTTTGAAGACAAAGAATCAAAGACTTTTTTTCAAGACCCTAGACCTGATTATTCTAATCAGCCCAAGGCTCGAGGACTAAGCATATATCCTTCATATTCTGTGAGCATATTTATTCAAGATATTGATGAAGCTCCTCACGGCCTCTCAACAACCAAAACCACTTGATGAAAGACTAGAAGACTTCAAAGGGGTTGTTGTTTGGCTATGAAGGCTCGGGGGCTTGTCGTATCAGGATCCCCGAGTACCCAGAAGAACTGTTGGTCCACCTACCTAACCAAGAAAGAATAATGAGTCATAGTAGAACTACTCGGATAATTCTATGGGACTCACAAATTGTAACCAACTATGAGACTTGCTATTTAACCTTGCTCCCTAGGATATATAAAGGAGGGCAGGTAGATCGGCGCACCAAAATATTACATACTCAAGTGCAGGGCACAATATACAATCTACCATATACGATGTAGGGTATTACGCTATATTGGTGGCCCAAATCTATCTATATTCATGTGTGTTGTATCTTCGTACTAAACATCAAGTTTTAGGTCCGGTGATTTCCATGACTCTCTGCTCTGGAATACCCCTAGTTAGGTGCACCGGTATTAAAACACTGACATCAGCTCAAATCTGTCTATATCTATGTGTGTTGTGTCTTGAATGCCGGTTTTAAGGAGAACATGATCACGCGCTTGGAAAGGTGAATCAGAACTGGAACAACAACATAGAGTATTGATGATGAATGAAAAAATTCAGAACAAAAACGGTCGTCATGTTATGCTCACCTGTGAGAAACACACGATGGCCTAAAAGTCAATATAAGACGAAAATGGTCCGCTCATTAGGTAAAGTTAAAACAACTAAAGGCGTGTTTGGTCTCGGGAATAAACCGGTCTGGAATCATCCGATCTAAATACCGAGCCTAAACCCGACGTTTGGTTTGCAGTGCCGGTTCATGTCGTCAGCTCGTCTTGTATACTACTTCGTGCAGGTCAGTTTCCGGAGCCGATTGATTCCTCTAAAAAACTAACGGATGACCTGATGACACATGCGAAATAGACCCATGCAAGATATAGTTAATCCTCAAACCAAACGCGTCCTAAAGTGGCTGGCCCAACCAAACACCATCCTATCATCCAATAATCAGTTTTGGGCATAAAAATACTCCAACGGTGTCTAATTTTGTTCCTAATTTTTTTCCGCATGCCCAATAATAACTCTATTCTGAGTCAAATTTACTCCCCTCTACAAGCTCCCAATACCCTACGAAAAAAAAGGACGGAGAAAAAAAGCTCCTAATACCCCACGGAAAAAAAAGAACGGAAAAAGAATCGTGAGTTGCTGTTCACCACCGAAAAAAATCTAAGCATCGGCTCTGCGATGGATGTCGTGACTGTTTTTGGCTGTAATTTTTTGAAAATGTTAGATTGAAAGGGTATTTTTTTTCTCTTAATAATTTTTAGCAAAGTTCTAAAACTAAATAGTATTTTAGCCGTTCTTTGAGATACTCTTGTAACCGGCCATCAACGCACGGACGGAGCTAAGGAAGGCTCGACCGACCGCACGTTGGTTGCCCGGGAAGCATCTTGCATCATTCCGGCCTATTAATTCGTTCCTAAAGGTGCACGTACACCGGCAGCATCCGCGCCATGCACGGCATTCATGCATGCGCACGAACCTGACAGCGACAAGCCAGCGCTCCTCCTGGAACGAACTCTCAGCTGGACGTACAGCAGTTGCCGGGCTGGTGCCGTACGGTACCACCGTACCGGAACAGCCGCGGCACACCGGCCTTGTTTAGCACGAAAATCAACCCCAAAGTTCACTATGTAAAAAGAAGATTCCCATCACATTAAAATGTCGGTCCATGCATGGAGTACTAAATGTAGATGAAATCAAAAACTAACTGCACAGTTTTGTTGTACTCTGCGAGACGAACATTTTAAGCCTAATTAATCAATTTTTGGACAATTTTTTATACATACAAACGAAATGCTACAGTGACGCAATGATTACGAAGTGACCCCAAACCCCCAATTCCCCACCCCCTAATTTAGATCTAAACAAGGCCTTAGATCCCAAAAGCAACTCCCAAATTTACTATGCAAAAAGAAGATTCATCGTCACATCAAAATGTCATAACATGCATGGAGTACTAAATATAGATGAAATCAAAAACTAATTACACAGTTTTGTTGTGCTCTGTGAGACGAATATTTTGAGCCTAATTAATCAATTTTTGGATAATTTTCACAAATATAAACGAAATGTTACAGTGACACAATGATTACGAAGTGACGTTAAACTGTCAAATTCAACCTCTCAATTTCAACCTGCCCTACCCGCCGCTCAGAGCCGCATGCAACCACGCCTCCGGCTTTACTGCATGCCTCCGCCACACACAGCCGCCGCCGCTTTTTCACGTCACCGCTGGCTCCTCCTGTTCAAAGAGGAATCACATTATTCGAGCCTGCCCCGCAAGAAGCATAGGATAGGAGCGGCATGGCTGCGGCGGCCATGCATCATGGGCGGCGGCGCCTCGTCCTGCCCGCCGTGCCGCTGCTCCTGCTCCTGGTCCTCGCGCCGGTGGTGCGCGCGCGCGTGACGGCGCTGATCGTGTTCGGCGACTCGACGGTGGACGCCGGCAACAACAACGCCATCCCGACGGTGGTGCGCAGCAACTTCCCGCCGTACGGCCGCGACTTCCCGGGCGGCCGCGCCACGGGGCGCTTCAGCAACGGCCGCGTCGCCACCGACTTCTACTCGGAGGCGCTCGGGCTCGGCCGCGCCTTCGTCCCCGCATACCTGGACCCGGACTACGGCATCGGAGACTTCACCATCGGCGTCTGCTTCGCCTCCGCGGGCTCCGGGCTCGACATCGCCACCTCGCGCGTCTTTGTGAGTACTCTCACCTATCTTCTACATACTACTATAGTAAGTACAGTAATAACCAGTGTGCTCTGTGTCGCGCGATTCTGAGCTTAAATGAGGCAGATTGTTAATAGCTGTAAGCAATGGAATGTAGCTACTGGATTCTGGTGTAGAGACAATTGTTTTCACTACCAGAATGATCGACATCTGCACCGGGTGGGAAAGCCCTTTAGCACCGGGTTTCCCACCCGGTGCAACTAATCCGAGGCTAAAGGGGTACCCCTTTAGCACCGGGTTGAATAACCGGTGCTAAAGGGGCCCTTTAGCACCGGGTGCAGCCACGACCCGGTGCTAAAGGGCCTGCCCCGCAGCGCCGGTAGCAGGGCCTTTAGCACCGGGTCGTGGCTGCACCCGGTGCTAAAGGGCCTGCCTTTAGCACCGGTTGCTGCCTGAAACCGGTGCTAAAGGCCCCGGATTTCTTTTTTTTTTTTTGCTTTTTTCAGTAGCCATGCGTGCACGTCTATATACGTATATATTCTAATACGTGTATTCTAATGCGTATTCGGCCGACTCTATATTCATACTAGCTGACATTTCATCAAAATAGAAGACATATATATTACAAAAGTAGATATTCATGCATGTCAACTCGAGTTATATATATTTAAACTGTATTTTCTACATAATTAAGATTGACGACTAGCTAGCTCTCGTTGGACTGTCCGGCACGTCCTCCAGTATTGGCGAGTGGAATTCTCCTCGGGGATTGACGACCTCATCCCAGATCCATCCGACGAGCTGTTCTGCAATTGCGTCAATTCTTTCTATCTCTAGGGACTCTTCCTTCAGGTTGAACATCTATAATTTAAAAATATTTGAAAGACATTTAATCCGTCGAGTTGGAGACAATAATTGTGCACTTAATAATAATGGAAATGTCTTTATTATTACGTACCATAATATCGCGTTGTGTGAGCTTTTTATGTCCCCAATTCCACATGTAGTCGCACACATAGTATGCACATAAATTATTTCCCGGTCCCTGTTTGGCACACTGTCGACCAAAAGAAATCTAGTAAAATTCATATAATATATTAGTCGATGCCTACATGTACAAATTACTTGCTTACCGGAAAGCCAATGTTCCATTTTAGTGTTTCATGTTGTATACCCGTGTGTTCTGTACGAAATTGAATCCAGGCCCTGCGAACAAAAAAATTGAGTTAAGTCATTGCGAGTGGAAGGGGTGGATTAAGTAGGGGAAAATATACATCACCTTGCCATCATGTCCATGATGTTCTGTAGTTTTTCTTTTGGGGTGTGCAATGAATCAAAGACGTTCACGACACCCCGATCAGGACACAATATAATTAGGAACCAGTGGAATCTGTGCACATGTATACATTATAATCAGAAATGAATTGTTACACAGACAGTATAAGAAGAAGGCTGTGAATGTACTCACTCGATGTTGTACGGGATTAGTATGGAGTCACAGTAATTTTGTTTCTTGATATATTTGTATAGGTTTAAATATGTTTCCTCAGGATTGTGCATTATCATTTCTTCACTTATCCTTCGAGGGTCAACGAAACCAACGTCATATATATTGTCTCTGCGACATTTTTGAATCTCCATTCTGCATATGTTAAGCAATAAATAAAGCCCGCGTCAACATAGATTGGAATTATTGTTTTTAAACTGTGAATTATAAGCAACAACAAAGTACTTACAATGTCCAACATGTGATCAAATCCACGTCCATGGCGTCGCGGTGGTACAGCTCATATATATCATTAAACCTGAGCCAGACAAAATCCGCGTCACCATTGTAGAAGTCTTGGTCCTTCACGCCTACTTTTATCATGCGCCGTTTATTCCTTCTTGATTCTTCCAAATACCAGTCATGGAATCGGCGCATCTTCGTTTGTAGCTTCCTCTCCATTTCAGGAGGGACCATAGGCTCGCCAAGCTTAAACGGCCACTTCAGCGTTGTGTTTACTGGCACATCTTCTTCCCCCAGGACTTGCGCTCTGGTTAGTCCAGTCTCGGCCATTACTCGTTGAATGTTAAGCTCGTCCAGAGATGGCAATGGACCCAAGGGACGCTGAGGTTGCTGGCCGAGTTGAGGAACCTTTTTGGATGGGCCCGCCTCCTTATCCGCAGCCTTCCGTTTCCGGCGAGATTTCAGTAATGAGCGGTCATAGTCTGTTACTATTACTTCCTTCTGTTGACCCTTGCTCAAATTACCGAGGAATGACTTCACGATGGTGGGATCAAGCTTCGGCTCCGCCTCAGGTTTTCTCCTCCACTCGGCCATTTGCCTCTTTGTGTCTGCTTTTACAGAGGCTTCGAGCTCCTCTAGAGTCTTCTCGCCCGCTCTTTTCTCTGGTGCGGGCTTCTCTCTAGTTTTTCGCGCCTTCTTCGCTGGTGGAGTGGGGGCAGAGGCTTTAGTGCGGCGTCCCCTCTTCGGCGGAGGAGACGGAGACCTCTTCGGCGGAGGAGACGGAGACCTCTTTGGCGGAGGAGACGGGCTTGCATCAGGAGCTCCCGGAGAATCGTCATGATCCTGTGGATCTCTTGGAGGTGACGGGGGCTTGTTGGTAGCCGCAGGTGTATCGGGTATAACGATGTCTGCCTTGCTCCATAGAATGATGCAGTGAGAACACTGACCGAGTTTTGTTTCTCCGTCACCTCCGGGGATGTCAAGTTCCAAGTCTTCCCAGCTGGTGACGACTTGCTCCACCTCAACAGGTACGTAACCATGTGGAATGTCATTGCAGTGCCATTTTTGCCCTTCTTCCACACGTTTGGTCATACCGTATGCGACCTGATAAGTTAGTAGTCACAAAGAAAGTTAGTAAATGAATGGTATTTACGGTGAAATGTATGCAGTATGAACTAAGGTCGCATACGTACCACCACAGCTAAGTTCTTCTGCCTGACGACAAGCTCGCACGCGGTCCGTTGAGTTATTTCATCCACGGTGTAACGGACCGCTTCGGCGGCCTGTGTGGAAGCGTGACTGCTTTGATATTGCTGTGGAGGGCTAATAAGGGCCGCATCTTGGAGAGGTGCATGCTCTGTGGAACCGGTCCCGCCTGTGGCTTGTTGGAGAGGTGCAGGCTCTGTGGAACCGGTCCCGCCTGTGGCTTGTTGTATCTGCAGCCATGCTACCTTCATCCGTCGCTCCATCTCTGACTCCATTTCTTGGAGCTTTGAGCCCTGGGCGGCAACCGTTTGCTCTAGGTCCCTTACCCTCTGCTCATATTCGGCCTTCTTCCTCGAACGGCTCCTATAGGTGGCGGCGTGCTCTTGGAAACCTTTCTTCCATGAGACGCTTGTGCCTACGCCGCGCGTCCGTCCAGGATGCTCCTTGTTCCCTAAGGCATAGGTTAGCTCATCTCTGTCTCTATCGGCAACAAATTCTCCCCTATCAGATGCCTTGAGGATATCGAGGAGACGCTGAGCTAGTTCTCGCAAGTCCTCGGGAAAAACTAAGGAGCCGTCGATTGGGCTCAGGGTGCCTCCATGACCATAGTACCAATGCTTGGTCCTTGTGGGCCAGTCATGTGTCGCTGGAGTGATGCCTCTAGCATATAGATCTTCTTCCATCTTCTCCCATTTAGCGATGCTTGCCTTGTAACCTCCCGAACCCATCTTATGCGAGTACTTCTTATTTGCGGCGTTTCCAGCGTTTCTAGCGCTAGCCGTTGCACCCTCTTCGGAGGTTTTGTACTCAATGAATGCTTCCCACTCGTCATTGGTGATCTTCTTATACTTCTCAGGATCCGGGGCCTCTCCGGTTTTGAGAAATTGCGAGTACAACTTCTTCTTGAAATCCTGAAACAGAACTGCCATCTTCTTCATTGTCCAATCCCTCAGTTCTGCTTCATGAGTGCTAGGCCAGTCGAATATTGCCTTTAATTCCCTCCATAGCATCTCCTTCTCTGTATCGGGGAGCACGTACTCCTCAGTGGGGTCCGTGGACTTCCATTTTCTGATACTAATGGGCACATTGTCCCGTACAATTACCCCGCACTGAGATACAAATTTCTTGGCCACTTTTGGGGGCTCAACTGGCTCCCCGTCATCCTCCACTCGGGTGATGTGTAACTTGACATCCTTCAGCTTCTTCGTGGTCGATCGTTTTGATTTCTTAGCAGAGGCGGCCTACACAAATTACATATATACGAGATGATATAGAGATGGTATACATAATTGACATGTACAGTACAAATTTATGTTATCTATATACACACCTGACTAGACGAGGGCGCGCTACCGGCTCCTTCAATAGTTTCGGCCCTTGCAACATTGTCGCCCTGGACATTGTCGTCCCTTCCAATGATGCCCAACACATCATCCATCGACATTGGTTGGGTTACAATGTTGAAAAGTTGATTCGCAAAGAACGTGTCGTTGTCCTCTTGCATGGGTGGGACAGGGGTGTTGTTGTCCTCTTGCATGGGTGGGACAGGGGTGTTGTTGTCCTCTTGCATGGGTGGGACGTTGTTGTTGTTGTCCGCCATCTATAGAATTAAAAATAATTGGTAAGAATTGATTCGGGTGGGACGTTGTTGTTGTTGTTGTTCGGGTGCGCGGTGTGAATTGATTCGCTAAGGGTTCGCTAAGGGGGTCGGTGCGCGAAAAACGGATTCGCTAAGGGGTTCGGGTGCGCGATGGGTTCGGGTACGCCATAGAATTTCCGATAATAAACATTTTCGATAGTATACATTATACAAACATATAACATTTCCAATATACATTTAAATGAAGCACATATATTTCTAATATACATAGAATTTCCAATATACATTTCAATGAAGCATTTTCCAGTATACATTTCAAACATATAACATTTCCAATATACATTTCAATGTAAATATCTCCAATACATTTAAATGAAGCATTTTCCAATATACATTTCAAACATATAACATTTCCAATATACATTTCAATGTAAATATCTCCAATACACATTTCAAACATATAACATTTCCAATATACATTTCAATGTAAATATCTCCAATACATTTAAATGAAGCATTTTCCAATATACATTTCAAACATATAACATTTCCAATATACATTTCAATGTAAATATCTCCAATACATTTAAATGAAGCATTTTCCAATATAAATTTCATACTAGTATTAGGTATAAAACCCAAAGCAATCCCAATCCTACAGCCACTGTTTCCCTGTTCATTGCAAAACAAATTTCACAAATTTCACCCTCAAAGTTTAGATCACAAATTTCACCCTCAAAGTTTACAATGCAAAAAGAAGATTGTCATCACATCAAAATATCATAGCATGTATGGACTACTAAATGTAGATAAAATCAAAAACTAATTGCATGGATTGGTTGTACTCTACGAGACGAACATTTTGAGCGGCGCGGGACGAGGGGCACCGGCGCGGGGACGACGGGCGCGGGGACGACGACGGCGGCGGGGACGACGGGCGGCGGCGGCGTGGGTGTCGGAGCGCGGGGACGACGGGCGCGGGGACGACGACGGCGGCGGGGACGACGGGCGGCGGCGGCGTGGGCGCGAGGACCACGGGCGGCGGCGGCGTGGGCGCGAGGACGACGACGGCGGCGGGGACGACGACGGCGGCGGGGACGACGGGCGGCAGCGGCTGAGGAGACGAGGCGGCGGTTTCTGTGAGGATTGAGGGCGAAGTGAGGGAGGGGAGAGAAGTCCCCGGCCTATATAGGACCGGGGCATTTAGCACCGGGTGCAGCCACGACCCGGTGCTAAAGGGCCTTTCGCACCGGGTGGTGGGAAGACCCGGTGCTAAAGGCCCCCCCTTTCGCACCGGGTCTTCCCACCACCCGGTGCGAAAGGCCCTTTAGCACCGGGTCTTCTACACCCGGTGCGAAAGGCCGTAACTGTGCGCCAGACTGAGGCCTTTCGCACCGGGTGCAGCCACGACCCGGTGCTAAAGGCCCCCCTTTCGCACCGGGTCTTCTACACCCGGTGCTAAAGGCCCCCCTTTCGCACCGGGTCTTCTACACCCGGTGCTAAAGGCCCCGTAACTGGCGCCAAACGAAAATTGGGGGCCTTTAGCACCGGATTTTAGATCAACCCGGTGCTAAAGGCCCCAACTTTTCGTTTGGCGCCCAGTTTCCAAACGGGCCTTTAGCACCGGGGGCTACTATTTGGGAATCTTATAAATATAGTTTTTAATGTATAGTTATTAATACTTGTTTTAATTCAGTTATTAATACCTATTAAAAATATATGTTAAAAAAGAAAATCTTATACATTACTAGAAAATCAATATAAAATGCTAGAAAATCTTATAAATTACTAGGAAATCTTATAAATTAATAGAAAATCTTTTAAATTACTAGAAAATCCTGTAAATTAATAGAAAATCTTATAAATTAATAGAAAATCTTATAAATTACTAGAAAATCTTATAACTTACTAGAAAATCTTATAAATTACTAGAAAATCTTATAAATTACTAGAAAATCTTATAAATTACAAAAATTGATAACTAAATGAAAGATTTTGGAACATTAAACGGTCTCAGATGAAAAAGTCATGAATACCAAAATTTCATATCTCATCAAGATCTACAATCTTTATTTAAGTCATTTTTGCATTTGAGAAAGTGGTAGTGTACATTGTTCATTAATCCTAGATTCACTCGCATAGTTTCCAAAACTTTGTTAGAGACTTGTCAAATTTCTACTACATGTTATTACCCATTTTGAAAATGACAAAATGACCTAAATAAAGATTGTAGATAATGATGAAATATGAAACTTTGGTATTCATCACTTTTTCATTTGACATCACCTAGTGTGAAAAAAACCTTGGTTGTAGGTGTCATTTTTAATTCAAAATTTGGATTGTTCAAACACGAGAAGATTTTTCAAAATAATAACATTAATATGTTTCATAACCTGATAGAGTATGATTTTAGGAATTTTTAGGAAGAAAAATGATCTTTTTTGAAGTTTGTACGAGGGAGAACGACTAGTTACAACTTTTATACAGAGATTAAAAAGAAAAATTGTTCTTGTTCATCCAGTGACGTGGCCCGGTGACGTGGCCGGCCGCCGCACGGCCCCCGCGGCCCGGTCGTGGCCTTTAGCACCGGGTGCAGCCACGACCCGGTGCTAAAGGCCACGACCGGGCCAGTGACGTGGCTCGTGTGCGCCCGGTGACGTGGCCAGCCGCGGTCGTTGCCTTTAGCACCGGGTGCAGCCACGACACTGGAAAATCAATATAAAATGCTAGAAAATCAATATAAAATGCTAGAAAATCTTATAAATTACTAGAAAATCTTATAAATTACTAGAAAATCAATATAAAATGCTAGAAAATCTTATAAATTAATAGAAACTCTTATAAATTAATAGAAAATCAATATAAAATGCTAGAAAATCAATATAAAATGCTAGAAAATCTTATAAATTACTAGAAAATCTTATAAATTACTAGAAAATCAATATAAAATGCTAGAAAATCTTATAAATTAATAGAAACTCTTATAAATTAATAGAAAATCAATATAAAATGCTAGAAAATCAATATAAAATGCTAGAAAATCTTATAAATTACTAGAAAATCTTATAAATTACTAGAAAATCAATATAAAATGTTAGAAAATCCTATAAATCAATAGAAATTACATGGCATCATCGTTTACTCGGACACTAATAAACTTCCTCTTTACAAATGTTCCTTGATTGTGATCACGCCGTAGATACGGTGTCTCCTCCGCCGCTAACAGGATGCTTGGGTCATCAGCCACTGAGAATGGAGGCCGGCCATCGAGCATATCATAATCTTCATCCGTCTTGTCCTCAACTCCTACGATTTTTCTCTTTCCAGGAAGAACTATATGACGCTTTGGCTCGTCTTGTGATGGGTCCAATTGCTTACCCCCACCTTTCTTATCCGCCCCTTTCTTCGGTCTGCTAGCCATGTCCTTCACATAAAAAACTTGTGTGACAGCTTTGGCCAGGACGAACGGTTCGTCTAGAAAGCCAATCTTGTTTAGGTCCACTAACGTCATTCCATAGTCCGCTTCAACTTTAACACCTCCTCCAGTCAGCTTCACCCATTGGCACTTGAACAGTGGGATCTTCAAAGGTCCGTACTCTAGTTCCCATATCTCCTCTATGACTCCATAGTATGAGTTTGTATTGCCATTGGTGTCTGTCGCGTCGATCCGGACACCACTGTTTTGGTTGGTGCTTTTCTTGTCCTGGGCTCTTGTGTAAAATGTATACCCATTGATGTCGTATCCTTGGAATGTCAAGATCGTGCTCGATGGACCTCTAGCTACAAAAGCTAGCTGCGCATCAATGCCCTCGACACCCATAAGACGTCTTCGCAACCAATCGGCGAAAGTACTATTGTGCAGACGCTGAATGAAGGCCGCAGACTTTGTTGAGTTTTCGTCCCTGAGAATCTGCATGTGCTCCTCGATGTACGGAGCAACTAAGGTTGATTGTTGCAAAACTGTGAGGTGCGCTTTACGAAATGTCTCAACGTCCTTGATCACCATCGATCTTCTCCCTAGTGTGCCCTTTCCACCAAGTCTCCCCTCGTGATGGGATTCGGGCACACCAATCGGCATAAGATCGTCGACAAAGTCAACACAGAATTCAATGACCTCCTCCGTTTCGTATCCCTTAGCAATGCATCCTTCTGGACGAGAACGATTACGGACATACTTCTTTAGGACAGCGAAGAACCTCTCAAATGGGAACATGTTGTGTAGAAATACTGGGCCCAATATACGAATCTCTTTGACGAGGTGAACCAATAGATGTGTCATGATATTGAAGAAGGATGGTGGAAATATCATCTCAAAGCTGACAAGACATTGCACCACGTCGTTCTGTAGCTGATCTAAGTGGTCTGGATTGATCACCTTCTGAGAAATTGCATTGAGGAATGCACATAGCTTCACAATGGCTTTCCGCACGTTTACTGGTAGCACACCCCTGAGTATGACGGGAAGCAGCTGTGTCATCAACACATGGCAGTCGTGAGACTTCAGGTTTGTGAACTTCTTCTCTTTCATATTTATTATTCCCTTAATATTGGAGGAGTAGCCAGACGGAACCTTGATACTGTTCAAGCATTCAAACATGCTTGCCTTCTCTTCTTTGCTGAGAGTGAAGCTGGCAGGACGCAAGTACTGGCGTCCTTTGTCTCTCTTTTCTGGATGTAGATCAGTCCGTTGCTTCAATCGTTTCAGATCCTGACGTGCTTCCAGTGTATCTTTTGGCTTCCCATAAGTACCCAGGAAGCTTATCAAGTTCACGCAAAGATTCTTCGTCAGATGCATCACATCAATCGCGTTACGGACCTCTAAACGTTGCCAATAAGGTAGCTCCCAAAAGATAGACTTCTTCTTCCACATCGCGGCACGACCATCCTCGCCCGTCGGAGCAGCCTGGCTTCCGTCTCCCTTGCCAAACACCACGTGTAGGTCCTTCACCATATCAAATAGCTCTTCTCCACTCCGGTGTCTCGGCTTTGTACGGCGGTCAGCATTCCCGCCAAAATGCGCACATTTCTTTCGTAGCTCATGCTTCGCCGGAAGGAATCGACGGTGACCCATGTACACAACTTTACGACAATGTTTCAAATACATGCTTTCGGTTTCCTCTAAACAGTGAGTGCATGCTTTATATCCTTTGTTTGATTGTCCTGATAGGTTACTTAGTGCAGGCCAGTCGTTGATGCTTATGAAAAGCAGTGCTCGAAGGTCAAACTGCTCCTGCTTGTCCTCATCCCACACGCTAACACCTTCATTCTTCCACAGCTGCAAAAGTTCGTCAACCAATGGTCTTAGGTACACATCAATGTCGTTGCCAGGTTGCTTTGGGCCTTCGATGAGCACTGGCATCATAATGAACTTCCGCTTCATGCAGAGCCAGGGGGGTAGGTTGTAGATACAAACAGTCACGGGCCAAGTGCTATGACTACTGCTCATTTCACCAAAAGGGTTCATGCCATCGGTACTTAAACCAAGCCTAACATTCCTCGCATCAGCATCAAACTCTGGGAATGCTCTGTCGATGTTCCTCCACTGGGATCCATCGGCGGGGTGTCTCAACATGCCATCCTGCTTACGTTCTTCTTTGTGCCAGCGCATCAGTTTGGCATGGTCTTTGTTCCTGAACAAACGCTTCAGACGGGGTATCAGAGGGAAATACCACATCACCTTCGCAGGGATTTTTTTCTTAGAACGCTCTCCCCCAACATCACCAGGGTCGTCCCGCCTGATTTTGTATCGCGCGCAGGTGCAAACCGGACAACGATCCAAGTGTTCGTACTGTCCGCGATAGAGGATACAGTCATTAGGACACGCATGTATCTTCTGCACCTCCAAACCGAGAGGGCAAACAACACGTTTTGCTTGATACGTTGTCGATGGCAATGTGTTACCCTCTGGAAGAATCTTCTTTACGAGTTTCAGTAGCTCCTCGAAACCCTTATCAGTAACACCATTTGCTGCTTTCCACTGCAGAAGTTCAAGTGTGCTACCCAACTTCTTTAGCCCCTCTTTGCAATCTGGGTACAGGTCAGTCTTGTGGTCCTGCAACATGCGCTGTATCTTTTTTATATCCTTATCATTGCCGCAGTCTTTCTCGGCATCACGCAACATTTGCCCGAGCCCATCAGTAGGTTCATTTTCCTGAGCAACATCTTCCTGAGCATCGCCTTCCCGAGCAACATCTTCCTCATCGGCATCACCCATTGCAGCATATGCAAAGGAACCGTAGTATTGAGCCAATAACGGAATGTCGTCATCGGCCTCGTCTTCTTCATCTTCATCCATTAGAATTCCTCTTTCACCGTGCTTCGTCCAAACAGAATAATTCCTCATGAAACCGTGCCTCATCAAATGCACTTGAAGACAACCTCTTTGTTTGTACGATTGTATATTTTTACAATGGGTGCATGGGCAGAACATGAAACCGGACGGCGTCCTGTTAGCCTCGGCGGCATCGAGAAACGTCCTAAGGCCATCACGGAAGGCCTGAGCGTGGGGGTCCCCGTACATCCATTGTCTATTCATCTGCATTATTAACCAATAACAAATATACAATACAATTTAAAGATAAAAAAAATTAATATATAAATAAATACAAATTATAATATATATTCCATTATATAAATAAATTTCTAAAACTACATTACTATATTCATTAAATATAACATTACTATAAGCCTTATAAGATTTATAAGATTTTCTATTAATTTATAAGATTTTATAGCATTTTATATTGATTTTCTAGTAATTTATAAGATTTTCTATTAATTTATAAGATTTTCTATTAATTTATAAGATTTTATAGCATTTTATATTGATTTTCTAGTAATTTATAAGATTTTCTATTAATTTATAAGATTTTCTAGCATTTTATATTGATTTTCTAGTAATTTATAAGATTTTCTAGTAATTTATAAGATTTTCTAGTAATTTATAAGATTTTCTAGCATTTTATATTGATTTTCTAGTAATTTCTAAAACCACATTACTATAAGCCTTACAACTATTCACAAGTCATACAAAACAAAATACTAACTAGCTTGCCTTCTCTCTCCATTTAAAACACAACATGCATGAACACTCTCTCCACCATGAACTCAAGCTCTCTCCTCTCTCTCCTCCAAGAACACAATCTCTCTCTAGCTAGCTTTACTTTGATTCACAAATCCCTCTATTTCTAAATCATAGAAGGATTACAAGCTAAATAAAACATTAGAGAATGAAAGAGTGTACCTTGTAGTGCTCCTTAGATGAGTAGATTCTTCACAAATTTTGAAAAAAATTTGGGCAGCACCTCCCCTCCCACGGCCGAGCAGCATGAACACAGCGCCTAAGTGTTCAGCTGGCTCGGGCGGGGGAGGGGAAGCCCCTATATTCAAACACATTAGCACCGGGTCGTGGCAAGACCCGGTGCTAATGTTCACCCTTTAGCACCGGGTGCAGCCACGACCCGGTGCTAATGTGCCCGAGGCCTTTAGCACCGGGTCGTGGCTGCACCCGGTGCTAAAGGGTGAACATTAGCACCGGGTCGTGCCACGACCCGGTGCTAATGTGTCCGCCCGGACACACCTCCGCGCCGCCCCCGCTCCTAGCCGTTGGACCCGGTGCTGAAGCCCCATCAGCACCGGGTCCAAAAATGGCCGAGGCGGAGGAGGCGGGCGGATGTGAAGGATTCTGGTAGTGTTTTTTAAAGCAACTCGTTTGATCTTCTACGAATGCATTCGCAGGCGTTGTTTCTCTTTGGCCGGGGGTGCAGCAATTATTGTTTGTTTTTCTTTGGGAATCATTAATTTAGTAATTTGGCATTATGAAGATAATCTAGTATCTAGCTGCATCATGCATGTTAAAGCCCAGTTGACGTACGTATATAACTCAGTTCCAACATTACTGGAAAGGAGCATAAGTTCTGCTCAGCCTTGCAGCTAGAACGTCAGTGGCCACGGAGTAACGGTTTGCTCTGCTGTCCGATAGCTAGGCATACGCAGGGGTGCAATGATTTTTTTTTGTCACGCACTCACACTGTACTAAAATGTGAGCAAAAAATAAAGACACAGGTATGTAATTGCGCCATGCATTGTGCATACGTCCATAGAGCTTTATATGCAATTGCCAATCTTAATACTTCCTCGTGCGCTGGCCTGGTCGTAATTCTAGCTTCGGATTTTTAGACGTTGCAAGTTGCATTGGACTGTAGATTCTGAGCTTAAATGACGCGGAATGTTAATAGTTGTAAGAATGGGATGTCGGATTCTGGTGTACAGACAATTGTTTTTTAAAAAATCAACTCGTTTGTTTAGCTTCACCATTCCAACCAGAATCTAAATTTTCAAAATTACAACACCAAGTTGTTTTAGGATCCCAACCATCAAACTTTCTAATGATCATCATCAGTCCTCTAAAACAATTAAATAAATCGATAGCATAGATTCACCATGAAAAGAATTTTCGTAATATGTTGTTTATTTTGTTAATATCATATTGTCGTGGAAGAAGTCCCCAAGAAAACAAAAGGAAATTGGGATGAGTCACATATATTTGAATTTTGGGGACTAAGTCCTATTTGGAAGAGCTCCCAGAGCTGATTCTCTGATGAATCCAAGAGGAGCTCTGCCAAATAGTTTTTCAGAGAGAAGTGATTCTCTGCTGATTCTGTGAAGTGATTCTCTAAAATGAACTAAGGCTTTGTTTGGATGTCTATATTAGAGGCCATGACATTGAATTGGGTCCAATACCAAATCAGCCATGATATTGAAATTAGCCCCAATTCAATTCTATTGTTTGGATAACCATTGCATTGCCTTTTGGAATCATAGGAAGCGGTACAATTCAATTTTCTGTTTGGACGTGCACAACAACGGAATTGGAATTTGTTTACCAGCACCGCTGCCGCACCCTTCATCTACGGCAAGCAGGTCCACGGCGCCGACGACAGTGACGCCGAGCCCACCGGCACTGCTAGTCTGAGCTCGGGGTTCATGGCGTCGCCGAAGCTCCCTTTCCACCTACAAATCGACTGTCCGAGCTCCTCCGCCGAACCGAATGCCCCGAGCTCCCCGCACCAGATCCGTGCTGCCCTCCTTCAGTACCTCCTCCGCCCCGTCCTCGCGTCGCCGTCGCAGGCCCCATCGCACGCCCCATCCTCATCCTTGGCCCGCGGCTGGAGGTATGCTAGGGAAGTGGTGCGTTGAAGGAGATCCCTCCGCCCGCGGCTGGACGAGGCCGCAGCCGTGGGAAGCGGAGGAGGATGGTAGGGAAGTGATGCGCTGAAGAAGATCCCTCCATGGCCGAGGGAGGCAGTGGAGAGTGGTAGTGGAGGGGGTGCCGGGCGAAGTCTGGAACAAAGGAAGGCAGAGGAGGGTGGTTGGGGAGGGGCGCCCGCCGGAGGAGGTCCATGGTGAAGGGAGATGGAGGAGGGTGGTAGGGGAGGGGCGCCGCCGCTTGGGGTGAGGAGGATGGGAGTGCAAGAGGTAGACGAAGAGATTGGGGGAGGCCGATTCCAGTTAATACGGAGGGTGGAGGCTCGGCATTGGGGGTGCGTGGAGCAGAGCGAGAGGAATACCAGTTGGTATTGCAGTTGATTTTCAATTCTAAATCCGAAGACATCCAAACATGTAGTATTGAGGGCTGTCAATGCCAATTCTAAATTCTGAGGTAGAATATCTACACCCAAACGCTACCTAAGAGGCTGGGAGCTGAAAAAAGTAGCTTCTCCTGATTCTGTGAAGTAATTCTCCCTTCTGATTTTGAGAGTCTATGCTAGAGAATCAAAGAGAATCGCTTTCAGTCACAGAATCACTTCTCTCAGAGAATCAGCTCCTACAAAGAATCAGATGGAACTCTACCAAACAGGCCCTAAATCGAGTCGATATTTATCTAGACAGCAAAAATGACAAAGTAAAGTGCTCAAGTAGTAAAACCATACTATCCCTGTTTTTCAAATATACGAAAAACAATTGGCTTCATCCTATATTTAAAAACGGAGATAACATACATTTTTTTCTATTACGGTATTGCTCAAGTAGTAAAACCTTTTTAAAATGCGCCAATGCCAAAAAAACATATTTTAAAGGAAATGTTCGTGCAATACATATTTTCTCCGAGGGTACATTTCTTATATTTAGTTTCCATTTTTAAAAAAGGTTGAGGCAACGTATGTTTCCACCGACAAGATATTTCTTAGATTTTGGTTTCCGTTTAAATGAAGAAGGTTCCTGACTTCTTGCAACCATCTTAACCCACACAGCATGCATGAATGTAAAATACTATTATTGGACCCACCGTTCCTTTTCCTCCAAACTATGCAGCAATTTTCAGCGGGATTCCCGTTGTACATTCGACGGGAACCAAACAGATCCTCGTGTCCTACTCAGGAACCCTTTGCAGGACGGACACCGGTGAACAGAGTAAGCGCAACAGGTCACGCTGTCGGTTGCCACTCCCCCACTCGTACGGCCGACTACTTTGAGCATAGCAATGTGGTCTCGAATTGAACGCTTCACGTGCGTTGTTTGTAATAAATAGATTATTTACCTAACGTAGGAAATCAATGCTTGTTTCTTTTTCTAGAAAAAATTGAAGAATGCTCTAGTGTTTATTTATAACTGTAACCTCACCGTGATCGTCGATCCAGAGAGTGATCCCCCTTTGGAAGCAAGTGCAAATGTTCCGGGAGTACAAGGCCCGGCTGGCGGCCCACCTGGGAGCCCCCGAGGCCCACGCGGTGGTGGCCGGCGCCGTGTACGCCGTCAGCATCGGCACCAACGACTTCATCGAGAACTACTTCGCGCTGACGACGACGCGGTTCCTCGAGTTCACGCTACCGGAGTACACGGAGTACCTGGTGGGCCTGGCCCGGGCGTTCCTTGCGGAGCTCTACGGGCTGGGCGCGCGCCGGATCGGCTTCACGGGGCTCGCCGCCATGGACTGCCTGCCCATGGAGCGCGCCTGCGCCCTGGGCCGCGGCTGCGACGAGGGGTACAACGCCGGGGCGCGCGCCTTCAACGCGGCGCTGGCGGCCATGGTCGCCGACCAGGGTGCCGAGCTCCCCGGCGCCGACGTCCGGGTGGCGGAGGTGTACGACTTCTTCGAGGGCGTGGTGCGGGACCCGGCGCGGCACGGGTTCGCGCGCGCCGACGTCGGGTGCTGCGGCACGGGCGCGTACGAGACGGGGTACGCGTGCGGGGCCTGGGCGACGCCGGGAGGAACAGGGACGTGCCCGGACGCCGACCGTACCGCTACGTGTTCTGGGACGCCGTGCACCCCACGGAGCGCGCCAGCAGGCTCGTCGCCGAGCACCTCATGAACACCACCTTCGGCCGCTTCGAGTGACCGTTCTCTTTATGTTGGTTTGTTATTAGGAAATATGTCGTCCTGATTCGTGTAACGGATGTGTGTATTATGTTCAGTACACGATTGGTTTAACCCAATTTGGTTCAGTTCAGGTGGTGTGTGGAAGGCTAATTAATTATCGCCGTGCATGATGAGCAGACGATGCACTCCCAAATAATGTTGTTGCTTTTACATTCTTATACGTGGTTGAAGTTTGAGCAGGGAACGGAAGTCATATATCCGAAAGACAGAACACTGCAGGTTGATTTGCAAGGGTGCCAACACGCACGCGCGTCCCCCAAAGTGAAGAACTCGGGTTAAGATCAACCGGCGAGCCGAGGACCATAGTTTGTCACAACTAGTAAGGGTCTTTGTTTTCCTCCGTCTGAACTTTAGCCCCATCACATCGGATATAAACACGTTAATTAGAAGTATTAAATATAGATTAATTAAAAAACTCATTACATAAACAAGGACTAATTTACGAGACGAATCTATTAAGCCTAATTACACTATAATTAGACAATGTAATGCTACAGTAAACGTACGATAATTATGTGTTAATTATAGCTTAATTAGACTTGTTAGGTTCGTCTCGCGAAATAGATATGACTTATGCAATTAGTTTTACAATTAATTTATGTTAATACGTCTAATTATTACTTATTTAAAGCTTTAAACTTTAGCACCTGGATCTAAATGGCACCTTAGTCATAATAACTACAAAGAATTTTGTAGTACAAAACCAAAGAAGGCATGCTGCATTTCTGCTACCGTCAGCTCCTAGCCTTTTCAAGCCAAAATTGTGTCAGATGAACTAAATTGTACAGACATACCATGCACAGACTAGTCAACACTCAACAATCTGAAAGCTAGCTACATTCTCTGCCAACTACACCGGGCCGGCGCGGCCTTCCAGCGCCGGCGGCTGGATCGGTCGATCTCGCCGCCTTGGGCATTCGCCGTTCAGCGGCTCGATCGGGCCCTCTACACTGAAACCACAAGCAACAAATCTAAATCATAAACCACATGGTTTCTGAGCATTTTTTTTCCGCAAACGAATCAACACGCAACGGGGAGAACTCATGACGCACGCGTACCTGCTGAGTGCTGGCCGGGTGCTAGTTGTGACGTGGGTTTGCGTGGGACCCTGGCACAGGGCGACCGAGGCTGGCCCCCGCCCGTCTGAACGGCGTCACCCACCGCCAGCCGCCGACGTCCATCTCCTGCCACGACCCTGACGACCGCGTGTCCGGCGACACCCGCGGTGCGGTCACCAGCAGCTTCCGTCTCCGGGAGTAGCCCGAGCCCTCCGCCGTCGTCGCAGTGGCACGCGCAACCACCGCCGACGAGGAGCTCAGGAGGAGCCCGAGGAGGAGCACGAGACTAGCTCGGTGTAGCGACCGGTGTCTGGCCATTGCTTGCTTACGTCGTGTGTGCTGTATCTCTGTCGATCTCCGGCGATCGATTCACCGAGGCAGTGAAACGAGGCGCAGGCGCAGCAGCGCGAGTGAGCAGGGAGGGAGATGATAGCGGTGGATACAGGCCGGGGATCGGAGGCGCTGATGGGATCTGTGGAAACGATGGAGCATAATTGCGTGTGGCAGTTAGATATAGGTGGTTAAGTGCGGAATTGTTTACTGACGAAAGATGATAGTGGACTGTCAGTCAGTCATATGCATCAGCAGGCTGAATCACATGTAACTCAGGCCGTGCCAAGCTCTTGCCATGTGCAACCGCCGCTCCTAGGCTTAGTTAGATCAGGCTCACAACACATGTCTAGTGGAGTAGAATTTGTCTGGTCAAAAGATTCAACCGAGTTGTTAATGGATGAATCCCTTTGCTATTGCTTTCCATTCCTTGAACACGATGGGACGGATATCTCCTGCAGTCCTCCGCACTACCGAACTGACAATTTCTTCCACGACTGTTGGTCAGTGCTGGAACATCCGGTGCGTAGTAAATTATTCTGAGGCCTACTATTTTTCTTTACTTTCCGCTCCAGGCAAGGAGATACTCTCTACCTCCGCTAGCAACATTAGAGATTTGCTGAATTCCATCGGAACAGGCTATTTGAGGGGCTCGGATTTCGATCCTAATTTCGCTGCAACAGTGGCGGTGTGCGCTTTTCCGTACTTCATTCAAAAGGCTGATGAACTGGTCGATCGTGTCCGTGTGTGACACCATCACACACGCATCTTTGACCGGCCAGTACGTGGGTGCGGAACTTTGGCCGCTGATGGAGACCGGCGTTCCACGATTCAGATGCATTTCGGGCGCACCAACCTGCTTGCCGAGACGAGCTCAGTGTTTCTAGGGGTAGTTAGATCGATGTCAATATAATTTTCATAGTTTGAAAATATGTGATCGATATGTCACTGACAGGTGTGGGCTACTTCAGTCACTGACAGTGACATTTTTCTAATTTTTAAAAATTATAATGGCACAAGAGAAATTAATTTTTGTTTTTAAGCTGTCACTTATGGTAGATGAGAGGAGGAGAGGGAGTGAGGGAGGCCCATGCGTTCATGTGAGGAGGGCATGTGACGGATGGATCCGGTGTCGGAACCCGAAGCCTCGGTGGGAGCGCCGGCCAACCTACTCCTCGGGATTGCCGCGCCGCATCTTGACCACGTTCCGGCGCCGGTCGATTATTCGATCCCTTCGTTATGCTTTCTCCTCCTGCTTCTTCCTTCCCGTATATGGCCTTTCTTAGGTCCTAGATTCCACCCCAAATTTCACTATGAAAAAAAAATTCTCATCGTATCAAAATGTCATAACATGCACGAAGTACTAAACGTATGAAGAAGTACTAAACGTATGAAATCAGAAACTAATTACACAGTTTTGTTGTACTTTACGAGACCAATATTTTGAGCCTAATTAATCAGTGTTTGGACAATTTTTCACAAATACAAATGAAATGCTAAAGTGACGCAATGATTACGAAGTAACACTTTACTCCTAGTTTTGAACTCCCAAATTTGGGATCTAAACAGGACCTATACCTGCAGCTGTGCTACGGTTCTTTTCTTTTTGTCCTTTACTGTATTAGAGTACGGTCACTACTAACGTGTAGCGATAGCACTAGTACTTTCTGTTACTGCTGAGCAAAGAGTTTTCAGAGAAGCACATGCATGTAGTTGCGCTGTTGTTTCTACATTTCTGAAATCTGAACATAGTTCCAAAGATAATTCGACTCCGACAAACCAATTGCGTGTCCTATCAAGACCATTGTTGGAGGGCGGTGAAGGCTGGAACGCCACGCCAGGTGCAGGGTAAAAGTTAACCATCCACCAGCAAATGATAACTGCCCAAACAATAGCTTAATTCAGACAAGCGAGTCTCTCAGTTTCTCTGAATTAGAAATTTCCTGAAAACTGAAATAATGTTAGTGTACAGGCCACCCTTGAATTTTCAGGCTGCAATTAACAGGCTCGAAACCCTTGCTGCAAAAGTTGCTGTGTTCCTAAATCCTGGCAGTGCTCGTGCTCTGATCCTGCCCATATCCAATGTAAACGAAGCGCATCAATATTGGGGTTACTGCTTGAATAGATAAACCCAAAGATGCCGCGAATCTCACGTGATGTATTATTGGATTTATTGCACTGGCTGGCTATTTGGGGTTACACATATCCTCGTCACCACCATCTTCGCGACGATCATTTTTTTCTCTCACGAATGCAACTTTGCACAATCGTTTTTTTCCCTATTATCAGCAACAGAAATGAGCCCACGTATCATTGACACATCAAAGATGTATTTTTTTCAATAGAAAATAAGAAATATTTCTTCTTCGTAGTCCCTCCACTCTAAATTACGATTCGTTTGACTTACAGAGTTTTTACTACATATCTACATATATCATGTATAGTAAATATTATGTATCTAAAAAATTCAAAATGAATTGTAATTTGGAACCGAGAAAGTAGCTATTATATCTTTGTAGGATTTTTTGATGAATTTTTGTCGACGCTACAAGAAAGTGTATATGCTCATTGCCGGGGATAAAAAGAATAAATGGACAGGTATCTAAACGTTGGGTCCGCTAGTTAAATAGGGAGGAGCAACCAGAGGTGCAGCGACAGTGAGCTCGTTGCAGAGGTTATAAACTCCCGAGTCCAGCTAGCACGCTTCAGATCGATGTCTGTGAAGCATGCATGCGCGATCCGCCGTGCGTGATGCCAGCGAGGACAGCGCGTGAGCGCCCCCAGGTTACTCTCGCAGCATCATTCATTCATTTGTACTAGTACAATGTACATATACATGATCGATGCAAGTACGGACGGCGAAGTGTTGCTTTGGAGGAAAGACGCACGGATTTTGTCAGGTCTCGCGAAAAGCTGGACCCGTACGGGTTGCATATTCAGAAAATCTTTGATACAACCGTCGCGACGCCAATCCTCCGGTCAGTCTCCGTCACCTTCGGCAAAACCAGGAGATAACGTCTCTGGGATGGAGTATGTCTTGCAGCGAGTATTTCTTCAGTCAGCACCAGACCATGGCCTTTGGGCTGCTACTGCAGAGTTGGGCACAACGTCACCTGTGTATTAGTAGCACACATTACTACACAAATCATCCGTAGGTCCGGTTGAAAACATATTTATACAAGCGGACCGGTGCCCGCGCTTGCTTTTCGCAGCGAGAAATAGCACATTAGTGGGCGCGGATGCCAAATCCACATGTGCAAATTGATTTCTAGGGGATTTCTATGAGCGGGTGACACCATGCCCTGCCCCTAGAAATCCTATACAACCAGCCCCAATAGCTACGGGCATTTTTGGCGAAATATGCACACTAACGTTTATCGGGGTTCGAACCGCTTACCTAAGGCCTCGCGTGTATGTTCCCTTTATCTGATGACCAGGAATCGCCCTTGATGTGGCTCCTGCATAAGCTTGCCTCAGTCTTTGAAGGAGAGAGATTTAGGGTCTATTTGGATCCAAAGTCTAAACAGTAGTCCTATTTAGATCCAAACTAGTAGAGAGATTTATGGTCTCTTTGGTCCAAAGTCTAAATTCTAGCCCTATTTAGATCCAAACTGGAGTACTAAGGGCAGTCAAAACCCTCCTACTATGATAGTGTCCATAGAATTAATTATAGTGCCACATAGGATGTAAAGGTGATGTGGTATGGTATTAAATAGGACAGAAAAGAAAGATGAGAAGAAACTGGGTCTCATGCAAGACCTGTTTCTATGAGAAAGCCAATGCAGTAAATACTTTCAATATTGCATTGGGAAGAGTGGGTGTCTATACCATTGGTGGGGAAGAAAAATAATTGGTGAATAGGACTCCTAGGAAAAAGAGAATTGAGTAACTAATTTATTGTTTAGACATGGTGCACTGGGTACCATAGTTTCTAGAGTGATGTCTATATGACATGGCATGGCATGGACACTAGTTTGGTTGGTTTGGGTTTGGATTGGCCTAATGCCCTAGCTAAAGTTAAGCGGGAGCCTCCAAAGACAGCCTATTAACTCTTGGGGAGGAGCTAATGCTGACTAAAAGTGTATAAAAGACAATCTGGCCCACTTCTCTATACATACTTTCTTGCTTTCTGAGGCACGAAATAATGCAACAGTGTTTTCTTCTTACTGTTTCAGCGGAACTTTGACATGTATCCAAACTTTAGCCATGTATAAAGTTTAAGTTCATCGAAACATACCATTAGCCATTACTGGAGTTAGAGCCTCATAAGGAGTTGACAACACATGATTAATCACTAAAAGGGCGCAATGAAGTATGGTCCAAAGGCAAGCAGAGGTTAGTGGCATAGTAGCAAGCAAGCATTAGAGGAGAGATAGAGCCAACATGAAAGAGAATAGATCAGAAGAGCAACTCTAATGGATATCTCATTCAACCTACTACCTTTTTTTAAGGGCAAGAACAAGTCTTTAACCTAGTCTCCATCCAACACCCACTTTATGAGAGCCCCTCATCCATCGCTCCCGCCCCTCACCTTAGCCTCTATCACCACTATTTGTTCACTGTTAAATGGAATATAAAACGGCTTGGATCAATTCATTTCTATCTTTATCTTCTTCAACCTAAGTCTCGCTCAAACTCGTTCAAGCGCATGTTGTTGGACATCTCCATATCTCTGGACAACCATGCTCTTGCGCCTTCGTACCCCCAACTCTGGTGGTCACACCACCATCAGAGTTGCAACCCTTGCAACCACTCCCTCAATAATCCAACTGTAGCATGACGTCTACGTGGTTTCCTGACTATTTCTAAGAGATGGGAATGTAGATAAAAAACACCGCAAGGGAACGCCTCGCGGCCTAGTGGTCGACGAGTTCTCAATTGAAAAGTTTACACATCTTATGCATAAAATCAATAGAAGGCAAAGCTGATGACATCACATCATCACATGTAATGAATTTCCAAACAAAAAACTATGTAAATCTGAAGTCATCCATGCAAATGAAATTCCAATTTCATCAATGTATTTCATGCATTAAAATCTTCAAAGTAAGACCACACTTGACTATGTTTCGGATGATATTTTTAAGAGTATTTTTAAATAAAATTGGAATGTTTTGAATATTGCAAATAAATAATTTTAGAATAGTAAGAATGATTATTTTCTACGAACAAAAAGACTAAATATGAGGCATAAATAATAGTACACCAGTAATAAAAGATTGAAACTAACATTTGATTGTTTGGAACAATGAATATAAAATAAATATCACAAACAAATAAGTCCATATTGTCGAACAAAAATTTTCTACACTTGTGCAAAATTTTCTAAAAAAACAAATGCATTAATATAGTGAACAAATTACTCTTATGGAAGAACAATTGGTTCATAAAATGAACAAATAATTTCACATTTAATGCAGGTTAAGTTAGTATACATATTAAATTGTGTGAAGATTAGAATTATCGAAAGGAAAAAGGAAAACAAAAACAAAAAAGGGGAAATGAGTAAGAGAATTTAGTATATCTGAAAATAAAATTTTAAATGGGAAGAAAGGAAAAGAGAACGAAGGAAAGGAAAGAAAAGTTAGAATAGATGAAAAAAATGTAAAATGAAAGGAAAATAAAAAACAAAATAAAAAATAAAAACAGAGACAAAATATAATACAAATAATAAGTGAAATGGATAAATATAGTTATATGGAAAAGAACAGAACAGAAAAGAATAATAGAACAACTGGAGAAGATAAATAAAAGCAAAAGGAAACAAAATGGTATGTGGATCTCTGGGCTGAACTTGGGCCACACCTGGGCCTATGGGCTGCACACGCTGGGGGTCTTTCAAAGCCCACAGCCTTTTCTCAAGCCAAAATCGATTTTTTCCAAATTAAAACTTCATGCAAAATCTACATTCCCACAACAAATTTAACCGTCGTGCGTTCCCGATTCCCGATTCCACCGACTCATGGATTCGCCGTCCGACAAGCAAGAATGCGCTGACTGACCGGCCTGTTCCGTTCCGGCTTGTCTTCAGTTGCTGGATCACACTGCCCGACCTGCGATTGCTGCGCTTTGCTGCCTTGTTGGCTCCCTCTTCACTTGCTTCTGATTATCTTGTCTTTGCAAAAGGGAGGAACAAATTTGGAACAACTTTGGTTCCCAACAAAAAAAAATGGAACAACTGCTAGAGATTGTCGTCCTATGATCGCGGTTACGTATGGCGACAGATTTCATTCTAAAAACAGCACTAGATTGCGTATTTTGCCATTCCGAATATACGGTCGAGAAGACCACCATGTATTGTCACCAAGAACCAACGAAAATTACAGATAAGCGTTATGTGTGTGTACAAGCACCCGAGAAAGAAATTTTTCCCCAGCAGAGCTCTTATTCAGGAGGAATTCTCTTCCTACTCTGCAATCTGTACTTCGCAAGACGCTGAAGACGGCACCAAGATCACCTCGACGATATCCTGCTCGACACCGTCCGCACAGTCATGCTGACACCCGGCCGCTGCTTCAGCCCGCTCACCGGGCCACTGCCAACGCCCACGCCGCTGTCCCTGCTCCTGTTCAGCGACAGCCTTGCCTTGATTGGCGACACGAGCCTTGTCGCTAACCTTGACGGCGAGAACGAGCAGCGCCGGGTTTTGGCCGGCGATGCCTGCGCTTTCGGAGGCGGGGATACCGCGGCGGGCCTTGCCGGCAGGGCCTTCCCGTGGCTCCTGATCTTGGATCCTAGCGCGCTCGGTGGCGTCTTTACCAGGAACTTGTGCGGCGTCTGCCGGGCGGCGATGGGGGACCGCGTCTTGTAGAACCGCTTCTGCTTCTTGGACGGCGACGGCGTGGCGCACGCATCGGCGGCGGCGGCGGAGGCGGAGGTGGAGGCGTGGAATGCGGGGTTCGGGAACATCACCGTCTTCTTGGCCCACGGCCGGTTTTTTGGGGAGACGCGGTTGGCGGACACAGACGGCCGCCCGACGGCGAGCGGCGAGGCGGGCTTGAACTGGATCCGGGACCGTACGCGGCCGCGCGACGGCGGCGTGGCTGCATCGACGCCGCGCCCCGCGCCGCCGCCCCGCTGGCTCTGCTTCTCACGGGCGCGCCGCGCGCGGAGGGGAGTCTGCTCGGCCACTGTCGGCTTCCTGGCCCTGGGCGCCGGTTTCGGGGTCCTCGGGGGCTCACGGTTCGTGGCGCCGGCCACGGCGACAATATCCCGGGCGAACTGGCTTGCCTGCACGATCTCCAGCACAGTCTCGCCGAGCAGCATGGCCGGCAGCGACATCCGCCGCCACTGCGCGCTCTCGCCACAGCCACCACCACCCACGCCCACGCCCACGCCCACGCCGGCGAACCTGCCGTTCGGGGACCTTTTCTGCGCCGACGCGCCGCCCCTCATCCTGCGTCGGAAAGGGAGGTGAGGAATTCGCGCGCGCGAGCCAAGGATCTAGAATTATAGATCGAATCGAACGGGTTAGGATGGGGGGCTCTTACCTGACGGTCTCCTGCTTGCACCGGAGGCTGGTGCGGAGGTACCCGCGCGTGCTGCGTGGGCTGAGGCTGACGCCGGAGACGACCTTGGCGCCGCCGGCCACCGTGTACTGCAGCTCCTGCAGCCGCGCCATGCACCGGTCCACCTGCGCACCGAACCCACCAGCACGAATTCAGTCCCCTGCGGAAAACAGGACGGAGCAGAGCATCTATCTTCTCCTACCTTCTTGAGCGTCTCCCTGACGAGGGCCGGGTTGAGCGCGGCGGCGGCGGCGAGGGCGGCCGCCGTTTGCCTGTCCGGCTTGGCGTTGGGGCTCCTGGCCACCATGGTCCTCGTCGGCGTTGTGCCTGGGCGGTGGAACGGAATGGAAGGAGGCGGAGGAGGTGGAAGTCAAAAAGGGAGCTCGCGGCGAGCGGAGAGGGGGATTGGAAAGCGGGCGGCACATTTCGCAGGAGGGTTGGGGGCTCAACGGTCGTCGGCTCAACGGCTAGTTCTCGGGAGTAAACACGGGGAGGAGGGGGGACCGACAGGCCGGCCCGGCCGCTTCTTCTGGAGTAAAGCGCGGCCTGGGCCGCCACGTCAGACGCTGGACTTGGTCCATTTTACGGTGGGATAAACTGCGGACTCGTCGCTACTGTACTGCTAGACAAGGAAATTTGATTTCTTTATGCTGGTTGCTCAATGGGTTATTCAGATTTATTATGGCAGACAAGTTAATAGAGAGATTAATGGATGGACAGCAGGTGCTGCGGATTTTTCAAATCTTGATTTTCAATTGCAGTAATCAATATTAATAGGAGGGCCAGCCAACGCATGGTTGTGCTACGGTTGTAGCTATAGTGTATCCATTCAAAATACGTTACGGGGAGCGTCTCTTGCGAAACGAATGTGTGACATTTCTGAATCTCGGTTGCAGTATATATGATAGTTTAAAGCTCAGCCTCGTCAAATGTAATTGTGTGATCAGTTCATTCGAAAAAAAATAAAAATATATATGTTGAGAAGCACCACTCAGCCTTAGTTTTACAGACATGTCTCAATGGCACGTGAGTGGCATGCCTTCAGATCCTTCTACAACAGCAGTGCTGCCAGCAGCCTAGCATATAAGATCGCGGGTTACAGTTAGCCAGTCGAATCCGTAAGATTAGGCCAGAAAATCCGTAAAACCCGACGCAAGGTTCAAGTGACTAATCTCTACTACTAATAAACGCGTAGGGGGAACCTTGAGGTGCGACGTTTTCCGTCTGCCTACCATTTTCGTCCGCTGCGATCCCCTTCCCGTCCGCGCGTTCTCTGTCTGCGCTCCGTCGAAATCCGAACCAACGCCTGAGATCGCCCTCCGCCAAACCCCCGCATCGTACCCGGCACCCCTCCCTCCGCGCCGCCCCTCCCTCTCCCTCTCCGTCTCCCTCTCCACCGCGCCGCCCCTGCTCCCCCGGCTCCCACCCACGCCGCCCCCTCCACCGGCTCGCACCCGCGCCGCCCATTCCGCCGGCTCCCAGCCGCGCCGCCCCTGCTCTACGTAGATCTTGACCAGGGCCGGCGGCGGGTGGCCAAGCAGCGGCGGCTCCGGCGCCGCGGCAGCGGGAGCGGCCTCCGCCCGAAGCCCTCCCCTTCGTCGTCCCGGTGGCGGCGGACGGCTTCCGGCGGCGGACGGCCCCAACACTGTGGCGGACGGCGTCGCGGCAGCCGTGGACGGCTCCTCGCTGCAGTTGCAGCTTCGGCGGACAGGACAACACGCTGCGGCGGCGGCTTCCTGCGACGGCTACTGCGACAGGTCATAGACGCAATGTCGCCTCCACGTCGCGCTCCTGACGATTTGGATCTGCAGACAGGCACCAGCCTCTTCGATCTGTTCCTTCACAAATCGCATTGGTAGTAGAGCACAACATCGCCAGAAATAACAGATCGCCGCTACTGTCGATCGGAAGACGACGGCCCGCCGTCTGCCTGCCTGCTGGCGCCTCTCTCCTGGCCTCCACATCACGAGGCCATGTCGAGGCAGATGATCTGCTGCCTCTACCCTATTCCCGGTCGCCCGCATGACGCGCAAACGATGCTAGGTGCCTGCAGGGATCCCCAATAGGACAGTGTTAAAGTTCTGGTGTTTAAGTTCATGTTCTAACTCACCGGCAGCAGGCAACAAGTGCCAAAGGTGAGCATCCCGTAGAACTTTGGGAATATCCCCAACATTTTGGCACTGTTGCAGTTGATGTACACGTGAAATTTCAATTTTATATTATCAGCAGTTAAGCACCAGTACCAGGCTCAGCTTACAATATTTCGACTCATGGATGCAGCCTTCTGTGTTAATGTAGAGAGTCTTTGTTAATTTAGATAGCCTTGTGTGTTGTACCCTTATTATTGGAGACAGTGTGATTAAAATGACACAATTAAGTTGGCACGGTTAGGAATTCATATCTTGTATGAATGGGTCAACGATCATGTCTTGATAGCTCTTTAACTGATTAATGGACCTATGCAATTACTTAGGAGAAGCCAAATACTACCATATTGAGAGATCAGGTGAAACCGCAAAGTTTCCAAGTTTCCTTTTTTTTGGGTGGTACTGTGTTCAGTATTGCTTTGAGTTTAACATTGTCGGAAAATGATATGCTAACAATATCAATTCATTTTCATTGGCTGCATTCTGTCAAATGTATTCTTTTCAGCTGTGGCCAAGGAAACCGGGGCACTTTAGGTAAGGTTTCAGATTCTACACCTGACCCACCAGGTGAATGTACTGCCATTCTTTTAATGCTTTTCCTGCAGCTATACTGAGAATTACATGGCATCAAGTTTGTTTGTTATTATTCATCGAGTGGTTTCTCAAGGACCAAAGTTGATATGTCCTGAACCTTGGTGTGCACTTTGCAGTGTACATATTGTGCAAGTTAAGTGGTTTCACCGGTCATCCTTGATTCTTTGTGGGAACCTGATGCATTCTAAAAAAAAGAATCAGTGGTGTTTATTGAGCCCTCTGAAACTCTTTCAAGTGATATGGCAACCAAGGTATGTTATATTCCTTCTTCCATCGATGCTCTTATTTTCCTATACAGTATGTTCCTAAATTTCATTATACATATATGGTTTCCAGGTCTAGGCACTATAGGTTTCGATTTATCTTGTTCGTTGTCCAGCGAGCCATAAAAATATGAGCTAGGAGTGTGGCAAATTGCCGAATAGCAGGTACCCAGTATAGCTGGTAATACTGTAGTACACAACTTCAATTTAAGCTCATCAAACTATGCATTGATTTCCGTTAAAAAAACTATGCATTGGTATTTATTCGTAATTTTCTCATAAATCGTCTGACATGCGTGTTGCAAATATGAAATATATATGCGAGAACTATACCTCAACCAATATATGTTGTTGATTTGCTGTATAATCTGGCATGCGTGTGATCATCAAACTTTTCACTAATACAAGCTTCTAATTTTGTTCGTGGTGGTGCCAAACAATAGTAGAGATTGACTGTACATGATCGAAAAACAATTTGAACCTTTACAGGTTGTACTAGCATGTGTTGGGAGATATCAAATGTGGAGTTCTGCCTGTCTTGAAATAATTTACTTTCTGAAAAATATCTTGAGATAGCAACATGCAAATCTTGGTGCCCCTCAGAAGTTTTTGTCTATATCTGAGCGCTTCCAAGTCTATTTTAGAAAGATTTGGAGCATTTCCATGAACAAACGCTACTGAATTTTCTCAGTTTAATGCTAAACTTGAAAGGTTTATAATATTACCCTAATTCTGACAATTTTTTCTTACCTAATTATTGGTGTAATGTGGATTGACACTGATTGTTACACGCGATAATTAAAATTGTTGTATATGCATTGCGACCCCCTGTTTTTGCCATTGGAGGATGGCTATTGCTACTCTTATCGATGGTGTTTTGCAAGTACTGGTCAGCTTGCATTACTCCACATATGAACAACCTTAAAATCCATGAGACAATTTTCGGAATTTTAACTGAGAATTTTTTAAAATCTTACAGAGCTTGCATCTGGCAACAGCTTGCCTTATCTGAAAGCTTTATCTGTGTTTCTGTGTATTAAAAATAAAGGTTTATATTATCTAGGAAATGCTTAACGCGCCCATATGAGATTCTTGGTTGGCTCTAGGATGTATGTTTCTAAATTCTGATGGCAATTCTTTGGTATTCACCTATCACATTGGTTAGAGCGGTAGGCATACATCTGTCAAATGTTTTTTTCTTGTTATTGTTCATTTCTCTGACAAGGTATTCACTTATTCCAGTTCTCATTATTCCTTGTCTCAGGTCGCAAGTCAGGACACAGCCCAGATTATGCCGCACTGCAGGTGATTTATGGGTCACAAAATTCCTTCCTCCTGTAACAGTTCATAGATGTCCTGTTTAAATAGTATCATCTAACGAAATTCTCTATGCTTTGTGTGCTCTAGAGAATTGGGCACTGGAATTGTTCCTTACAGTCTGATCGGCCATGGATTTTTTGGCGTTAAGAGGAATGGTATAACAAGTGTCTGCTGATACTACTAAACTGGTAATGATACAATCTATCTCAAATATCATTTCATGGTCTGCATCAGTCAATATTTTTTCTGGTTCACTTATATATTTTACTTGGGCTTTCTCAGCATGGGCATCCAAGTTTTGTGGCAAAAAGAACTGGAAAACAAGCAAATTTACTGAAAAATAAGAACTGACAAATAAGCACCCGTGCTGCTCCTCCCTTTCGTGGTATTGAACTTAAGCTCTGTAATGAGTTCTCACTTCCTAGAGCTAGAAAAAGGATTGGACAACAGTGCAGAATTTTGCGTATAGGAAGGGATGTAGGCTATAGCTGTTAAGTTTTGACAACAAAAATATGCATTCAACATTGATGGGAGGGAGCAAATAGCAAATTATAAGGTGGAAGATTTGAGTAAACTGAGGAATGATTAGTTCTGAAAAGTTTTAAGAATTTTGTCAATGTTCAACCAGAAGGCATATAGGCCAGAAGGTCCCAAAAAAATCTGTACGAAAAGAGCAACTTATGAGTATGGATGATATCATGTGATTCTTTGGTGAAGTTTTAGATACTAGTAGTAGGCTAGCACGGTCAGTTTCTCATTTGCTTGGCTGTTAGTGAGTGAATGAATGGAAGCAAGTATTAGTGAGGCCTGGTTAAGCTTGGAATATTAGGGTAGTAGTAGCATTTTAACTGAGGCAATAATGTAAGAGAAAAGAACTAGAAAGGTGGAAATAGTAGGACTATTGCAATAACACTACACCTATTATTGTATCATTATCTATGAAGGAGACAGTGAAAGTGAGTACTCTGAACTCTGTCTAATTCCTTGTTGCTCTGAACATGTCATACATGTGGTGCTTCGAATAATTTTGTTGCTTGCCTCTAATCATGCCTGCGCTTGCCTTCAGTGTTGCAGAGATCATCAGTAGGATTCATGAGATGAACACTAAGATAAGGTACGTAATGTTGTGTTTTGCCTGTGATGACCTTTTTCTCATTTGATGCAATCATAAAACAAACTACCTGATGATGCAAATCTTTTTTGGTGGAATTATAACTTTTGAACTTTTTAGTTGTGCATTTGTGTGTTCTAAGCACTACATTCAGTTTGAGTTAGCAACAATTTTCATTTAGTACTACAGGTGAGTGAGCCCCTGAACCTAGATGAATATATGATGACTTCTACATTAGGTCGCAATCAGCTATACATAGAACGGTCATTTAGCATTGCTTGGTCATTGTTTTAACTGGATTCCTTCAGTGCAATTACATATATGTTCTGTTGTGCATTACAGAAGCATACTTTGATATTGAAACAATATTTCCAGTACTTTTTTGTGCTAGCATTTTCATCGGTAAAACTGAGCCACGCAGATGTGCTGAGGCCAGCCAGCGAGTTCCACTTGTCCGTGATCTGCTCTACAACCAGCATAGGCTGATTGGTTGCCCAAAGTTTGTAAATTCATCTCCTTCTTGCTTTACAATTTGACTTCTAAGAAGACATGCCCAATCTGCCACGGCACTAGCTACTGAATTTTCTCGGTTTGTCATTGTTAGGATTGAATAGTTGATGTTCGAGTTAGATATAGTGTCTTATCATTTTATGGTTGAATTATGAGGAACATCATTAAGTGGCTATCTTTGCACTGAAATCATTCTGTGTTTTTTTTTGGTTGCTAACCATTCAGCCTGTCCTATGCATCCATCTCAGCTTTAAGGGCCAATCAATTTTTTATATTAAAAGTAGCAAGTTGCTTAGAAGAACAGTAAAAGTGAGACTGGATAAGTAGGGTATATATATAGCCAAGCCTTGAATTATCACTATTTTTCATTTCCCCTTGCTGAAGTTGGCCTTCAAATAAGTATTCAAGTATCACTACTTTGCAAATAACAATTAATTTGTTACCTGGATGTCCGAAAGGAAATGCCATTGTGCTGTTTTGAAGCATGTGGAGGGAGGGTCACGAGGTGAACTAAGTTGTGCTCAACACGATCCTGAAGCTCCTGGTCAAGAAAACAAAAGGTTCAACTATACATAGTGGCCAGTTCAACTCCCTGCTCATCACCTTTACTGGATTCTATACATAGCGGCCAGTTCAACTCCCTGCTCATCACCACTACCAGCTTCTCCTCTGAGCTCATCCCTCAAGGTATGCATGGGCCTAGAATCAGTATGACTGAGCATTGAGCTACATAATACCTCAGTTCTCTCGTATCCAAGTTCATTCTATTTGGTGGACCAGTGATATTCTGAGTGTAAATGTATCATGTTGCTTTGACAACTTCAGTATCATGTTGCCTGGTTATTTCTAACCTAATCAAACTGATACAGTTACAATTGATAATCTGAATACATGTATACACTATTATGTTTACATGTCTAAAATATTTGGACCCTTTTTTCTCTCAAACTAATGTCCACTTATTTTTCTATAAAGACATCCAGAGTGACACCTGTGGACGGTAAATTACCAGATTGAACTTTACACTCTTCAACCAATTGCAGAAGGCAATGAAATCACATTTGAGCACAAGTCTATAAATGCAGTGAGCACATTTCTTGTATCTTTATAAAATTATTATGACCTAAATTTCAGTTTCTCGTGTAATAATATTTGCATACTTATTTTGCTAGAAGAGCATGAAGCACCGATCTGCCTCTGGAATTCAAGTACCCCGAGGCAGCTATTTAAATTTTCTGGTGAAAAAGATTTTGAGAAGGTGAACTTTTATTATTTGGTCTTAAGTGTGCATAATCATGATTGCAGGGCACAACATGAGTGGTCCTTGCAGGTTTGTTAGCAGCAGTCAAGCTGATTGGAGTTGGTTACACCCTAGCAGAGGGTACCTATTTGTTCTCTTGTGCTGGGGAGGTTTGTTATCTTGGTGGGCTTTTTTTTTGTTGTTGTTGAAATGTGGAAGCATAATATGTAGCCTTTTGGTGTTTTTCATCAAAATCTTACTGGTGTTTATTTATATTTACCGGTCCATCAAATCTACGGTTCCGATTATTTACGATGGATTAGATTATCATTTTTTAGTGGGTAGGAGTAGAAAATCCCAGTACTCATATTCTGAAGATAAAGTATACATGAGAGAAAATTCCCTTAGCAACATGCTTAGAATGGTTGATATGGAAACTTTACACATGTCGTTCTATTTTCTGTAAGATAAGAATACATTGAAGCATCACCCCTTGTGCTTTGCATTGGCTGTGAAGTGAAGATTGACCTGTTGCCGAGAAGAATCTCTTCTCTATCTCTCTTATACTCCTAAAAAGCCTCTCGAACCACGACCCCCCCCCCCCCCCCCCCCCCCCCCCCCCCCCCGGGGCGCGCCTCCGCCAAAGAACATCCACACGCTCAATCAAAATATCTATGGATCGCAGTAACGATAGCATTCCCACGCTCGTGCTGTTCTCTGCCCTTCAGATGCCACCATCGTCCAGCGTGTATTCGACGGCCATCGATCTGCAGCCCACATCCCTCCCGTCCACGTCTGGACCCCGCCAAACCCTATGATCCCTGTCTCCTACGCCACGGTTCAATTAATAGCTTACACTGCATATAAATTAATAGAGTCATAGCATATGCATCAGAATCAACTACGGTTTTGTTGTTCATCATTCATAACTTTACGAAAAAAAATACTAACCTCCATGGACTTTGGTGCGACCCTATATCCGTCAAAATTGAATTTTTCATGTGGTCTATTTATCTTTGTTCCATGTATCATACCCGTAACAATGCACGGGCATTTACCTAGTATCTTTTTTAAAGTTATATAAAAAAAATCTATTAGGCCAATCTTAGTGGGGATTTCACGGAAAGTTTTATAACATTAAATACGCTGATGTGGCATATGAGGGAGAAGGTAGAGTTTCACGGTATGTGAAAGGAGTTTTATCACCATGAAACTCCTTTGGCACAATTATCTAGTTTCTGGTTTAAGTAACCGTGTAGTGAAACTGTGCACTGAGACTGGCCTTAGGTAAAAAAAGATAAAATGGCAAAGAAAAACTGTGCAAACGTAAACGTATAATAAGTCAAGGAGCAGGATGTATAAAATGTGTCCGACTGCTATAGTCCCGGACGCGCACCCCGAGTTGTGCGATTGCGAGGTAGAAACATGTGATCACATTATTTTGGGCTGCCCTTTTGCAAACCAAGCCTGGGCTAAGCTGGGGATGGACATCAGTGGCCTTCCCGTTACTAGCCTCTGGACTATTTCTCGTCCAGCAACAATGGACAGCAGCTTCCTCCCTCTTGTATGCTAAGCAATTGTGGAAACATCACAACAACATTGGGTTTTTTAAAGGGTACTGTCGTTTGGAGCTCTCTCCGCGCTCCACATACGCATGGCGATCAGTGGAGCGTAGTGCGGCTATTTTGCATAAACAACCTCCACCTTTCTGTAAATCAACCCGCAGTCCAATCTAACCCGATATTTTTTTAGAAACCTCCCTACCAGAGCAAACCCTACCTCTCCCACATTCCTCCCTCTTTCGGCCCTCTCCTCTTCCCACCGGCGCCGCCACCCATAAATGCTCACAGTGCGCCCCTCCAATCCGGCACGGACGCCGTGGTCACTCCTCCGCAACACCCCTCCTATCACCTCATCGCCAAGGATAGAGTGTCTCCAGGAGATGGATTTGCTGGATCCATCGACATCGGCACAAGATCCATTGAGGCCTAGATGAAGACCTAGGCTGAGGCCGAGGTCGAGCGTGGTGGTGGTCGGGGAAGCACTGTCCTCCGGCAGAGCGAATCCGGCCTGCCCCTCCCTATAGGGTCGATATGGCGGACTAGAGGGGGGTGAATAGTTCTTTCTGAAAACTTAAATTATCGGCTAACCGAAACAAATGCGGAATTAAAACTATCAGTCTAGCCAAGACTTCACCCCCTCTGTTGACACGAAAACGCGCCAACAAACTTGAGATCGATCGAACGCGCAGCACGGCCGTCACAACGGCCAACTCCTGAGCTCCTCGGGCAAACCGGTCTGACCGCTTTCAGGCAGGAACTCGTGAAGACCTAGAAACTCGAGCTCGGGAGGGACCCTGTCGGAGCTCAAGCAAGCTAGGGTTGCTCTAGGGTCGGCAGGACACCTAGAACGCCCTTGAACGCCGTAGAGATGAGCAAAGAACAGAATATGGGGGTTGGAAAAGATTAGGGTTTGAGAGATAAAAAAGTAAAGGATAAACGTGTTTGATTCGATTGGAATACATCTCAATCGGCCTTAGCCTTTATATTTATAGGCCGGGGAAGTCTTACCCCTTTCGAATAGGTTACAATATGGGATTAAACTCGGAATCCTAATCCTACTCGAATTACAGAACCAAACCGGTCTGACCGGTTTGGCAAACCGGTCAGACCGGTTTGGCCGGGCCAGAGCCAATTTTGACTGTCAACACATGCCCCCTGCGTTTTTAGTGAACTTGAGAACTAAAAAGCAAGTAATTACAATTCAGGAGCTAAAATTTATGCTAAGGGCGATATCAACAATATATCGGCCATTGGTCTTCATGCGTCTTGCCAAACACTTGGATAGAATTTCTTCAAATATCTTCCATTGATAGCTTTAGGCAAATGACCTCCCTTCAGCGTCTCTAGCATGTAAGAATTCCCAAAAATGACTTTGACAACTCTATAGGGTCCTTCCCAACTTGGTGACCATTTACCAAACTTGTTGCTTTTCGTCCCAATAGGCAAGATCGTCTTCCAAACAAGCTCACCAATCTGAAAATATTTCCCTCGCACTTTCTTGTTGTAAGCTTTAGCAACCCGAAGCTTATCTTTTTCAATCTCTTTCAAAGCTTTCAATCGTTTATCGGTTACCTCATCAATATTGTCCAACATCAAATTGTGGTAATCAACAGCATCAAGGTCATTTTGTTTAGCCAATCTATAAGCGTCCAGATTTACCTCAACGGGTAAAACGGCCTCTTGACCATACACAAGCTCAAAAGGAGTAACTTTAGTAGCACCATGTCTAGATATACGATGAGCCCATAGTGCTTCGGATAAAACTTCATGCCATCTCTTAGGACTTTATTCTATCTTTTTCTTGATTAATTTGATCAAAATTTTATTACTTGACTCGGCTTGTCCATTAGCCTGAGCGTAATATGGAGATGAATTGAGCAACTTAATTCTATAGGATTCGGCGAATTCACGTACCTCTTTAGACATAAACGAAGTACCTTGATCCGTTGTCAAAGTTTGAGGAATACCGAATCTATGAATAATATTTTGCGTAACAAAATCAATCACCTCTCGATGCGTCATATTCTTCAAGGGAATCGCTTCGGTCCACTTTGTGAAATAATCTGTAGCAACTAACACAAAGCGATGTCCTTTTGATGATGGAGGATTAATTTGTCCAATAAAATCCAATCCCCAACCTCGGAACGACCACGGCTTAATAATAGGATGCATCAATGCAGCAGGAACAAGTTGCAAATTTCCAAACTTCTGACATTCCTCACATCCTTTGTAATATTTAAAACAATCTGCCATCATAGTAGGCCAATAGAAACCGGCTCGTCTAAGTAACCACTTCATCTTTGGAGCCGATTGATGTGTACCACAAATACATTCATGGACCTCACCCATGGCAACTTTGGCCTGATCCGAATTAAGACATTTCAACAGCAAATCTTCGGCGTTTCGACGATAGAGTTCATCGTCAAGCAAAACGTATTTAAACGATATTCGCCGAATATTTCTTTCTGCACCACGACCAGGATCTCTCAAATAAGTAATAATAGGTACCCTCCAATCCTGATCTTCAACTTTGGATTGATTAGCATCATCCAAAAGATTTTTGCTTCTGTCAGGGGACGAAGCGGTCAGACCGGTTTCAGAAACCGGTTCTAGCAGTCAGACCGGTCTGACCGGTTTCTGAAACCGGTGTGACCGGTTTGTCCAGAACCAGAACCTCGGCTTTCGTTTGCATCGGTTTTTGGAGATAGAAATACTTCTTTGCAACCATATAACCAGATGCTTTCTGAGCCAGAGTATTTGCCTTGTCATTCTCTTCTCTTGGAATATGTTTGATAGTAAATTCATCAAAAGAAGCAATGATATCAAGACATCTATCAAGATATGCATTTAATGAACCATTATAACATTGGCATACCTTTGACACTTGTTGTATCACCAGGAGCGAATCACCAAAAGCTTCAACATGCTTTATTCCCATGTCTTGCAAAAATTCCAAACCGAACAGAAGAGCTTCATATTCAACTTGATTATTGGTATGCTTTTCTTCCAATCGGTTTGAAAACTCAAAGACGGCACCACTTGGAGAGATCAAAACAGTACCAATTCCTTGCCCATCATTGCAAACCGATCCATCAAAGTATAACTTCCATGGGGTACAAGTAATATATCCGACGTCGAAATTGTTTGTATCATTTATCCGATGTTCAACAATAAAATTAGCTACAATTTGGCCTTTCATTGATTTTAAAGGTTCACAAGCCAAATCATACTCAACTAAAGCATAAGCCCATTTATCGACTCTTCCACTAGAAATCGGCTTTTGCAACATATGTTTAATTACATCGGTTTGGCACAACACGATGCAAGTGCTAGATAATAAATAATGCCTCAATTGAGTACAAGCATGGTACAAGGATAAACACAACTTCTCAATGAAAGTATACCTTGTTTCTGCATCGATGAGCCGTCGGCTTACATAAGCAATCACATACTCCTTGTTGCCGATTTCTTGAGTCAAAACAACCCCAATAGTTCTATCTTCAGCCGCCACATAAAGTCTGAACGGAACCCCTCTCTTAGGCGCCCTAAGCACCGGTGGTGAAGACAAGTAATCTTTGATCTTCTCAAAAGCTTCTTGCTGTTTTGCCCCCCAGATAAAATCGGCTTCATCTTTCAACCGAAGTAAAGGAGTAAAAGCATCAACCTTTCCAGACAAGTTAATTATAAATCTTCTTAAGAAATTTACCTTGCCTAGAAACTTTTGCAAATATTTCTTGCAAGTAGGAGCTTCGACTTTCTTCATAGCTTCAATTCTCTTGGGATCAATTTCTATGCCGTTCTCATGAATAGCAAACCCAAGAAACTTCCCAGCCGAAACACCAAAAGCACATTTGAGTGGATTCATCTTCAAGCCATACCGTCGCATCCTCTCAAGAGCAAGTTTTAAATCGGCTAAATGAGAATCCAAGCCATCCGATTTAACTAAAATATCATCAATATACACTTCCACAATAATACCAAGTAAATCATGAAAGATTAAATTCATAGCCCTTTGATAAGTTGCACCGGCATTCTTTAATCCAAAAGTCATAACCACCCACTCAAACAAACCAATAAATCCCGGACATTGAAAGACCGTTTTGTGCATATCCTCTTCGGCCATGAAGATTTGATTATATCCAGCATTACCATCAAGGAAACTAACAACACGATGCCCAGAAGCTTCATTGATTAAGACATCGGCTATAGGCATAGGATATGAATCTTTTGGAGTGGCTTTATTAAGATCTCTAAAATCAATGCAAACTCTAAGTTTTCCCGAATCTTTCTTTTCAACGGGAACAATATTAGAAATCCACTCCGCATAGCGACAAGTCCGAATAAAACCAGCATCTAGCAAACGATTAACTTCTTCTTTTATTCGGTCATAAATAGCGGTATTAAAACGTCTAGCCGATTGTTTAAAAGGTCTAAAACCGGCTTTTATCGGTAAACGATGTTCAACTAAATCACGACTCAAACCCGGCATCTCACGGTACTCCCAAGCAAAACAATCGACATACTCTTTCAACAAATTTATTAACTCGGCTTTAAACTCAGCCGATAAATTTTTGTTTACAAAAGTTGGCCTAGGAATAGTACCATCACCAATATCTATTTTTTCTAAAGGGTCGGCTGATGTAAAACCTTGACCCAGCTTATCCATATCACCCAAATCTTCAATGGCTTCAAACGTACCTTCTGTTTTTTCCCGAAAATGATCAATTCGCTCTTGAAGCCACTGTCCAGACGTAAACCGGTCTGACCGGTTCCCAGAAGCGGTCTGACCGGTTTGGCTTGATCTGCACTGTTCAGGTCTAAATCGGTCTGACCGGTTTCTAGAAACGGTCTGACCGGTTTGTCTCTGTTGATTTGTTTGCTCCATCAATTACAACAAGTAATTCAACCGATTCTCCATCGGCTTTAATGTAGCAGCAACAAAACCATCCTTGGTGCAACTGGTCAGCTCATAGTCGGTCAAATCCATGCCCGACAGACATTTGACCTTCTCATTTGTACTAAGAGAATCGGAATCGGCCGTTGCAACGAAGGAAGAAGTATCACCATGTACAACTTCAACTTCATCGCCGATCCACTGAATAAGATATTGATGCAAGGTAGAAGGAATACATTTATTTGCATGAATCCAATCTCGACCAAGAATTAAACTGAAGTTACCTTGCACCTCGGAGACGAAGAAAGCCGTAGCAATAGTCTTGCTTCCGACGGTCAACTCCATAGAAGCCACCCCCTTGGCACCAATGGGATCACCTCCACCAACTCCACTGACCGTCATGTTCGTCTTGATCAATTCTTCGTCTTTCCCGCCAATCTTCTTGTAGAGAGAGTATGGCATAAGATTTACAATAGCTCCACCATCAACCAACATACAAGAAATTGGCTTCTCGTTGATGTGTCCTCTCATATATAAAGCCTTGAGATGATTCTTTGATTCACTTGGCTTCTGAAAAACGGCATCTCGAGGTCCAAGTTGAAGATGAGAGACCTCCTCCTCCGGTACCACATAATAATCAGAAGACAAATATACAACATTGATTTCCATGTTGTCATGTTCTGGAGAAGGTTCAAAATCAACCAATTCTTCATCTTCAACCACTGGAGGAATTGGTAGAGTAGTATCGATGGTTGAAGTAATCTCAGCTCCCGCTTGTGTCGTCAAACCGGTCTGACCGGTTCCAGAAACCGGTCTGACCGCTTCTGCGGCGGTGGGCTGATCCAAACCGGTCTGACCGGACTCAGAAACCGGTCTAACCGGTTGTGCTGCTGATTGCACAACGGGCTTAGCTTGCCAGATCTTGGTCTGAGGAATCATAGGCCTGTAATTGTTGAAGTATTCATCCCTCAGCTTCTCAGCTTCCTGTTCCCTTTTTTCTTTGTTCCGCAGGCGTTGTAACTTCCGCTTCTGCGTATGAGTCAATCCAGAAGGACACCACCTTGGTTGAAAGACCTTCTTTACGCCCGTGCTACTGCTAGCCTCACGATCATTAACCATGACTGGCTTTTTGACTGGAACAGGAGCCGAATTTCCAATGACTATCGGCTTTCTACCCAAATCTTACATAGCCACTAGAATATTGCCAATTGTTACAAACCCACTGGTTTTGGCTTGCACGTCCTCCTTTTTCTCCTTGATACGGTATTCTTGCTTAGGAGGAGTTTGGAACCTTTGCTCAGACCGAAACCGGTCTGACCGGTTCACAAAACCGGTCTGACCGCTTTGGGGAGCAGCCAAAGGACCTGATTGGTATGAGCCCAATCGGTCACGTACCGAAGTCCCAGTAACATCACCACAACGCTTATAAGCTGTAGAATTGATCCAACGCTGCGGTGACCTCTGTCTCTTTTTTGTTGGCTGATCAACTTGAACGGCCTTTGTGTACTTGTTCATGAGCTGAGAGAAAGTAGGTCCTTGCTTCAGAACCCTTCCCTGAACCTTTGGCTCATTAAACTTCCAAGTACCCACTTCCGGGCGCTTGGGCTTGAAAGTCCTTGGACGGTCTGGAGACAAACCGGTCTGACCGGTTTGGGAAACCGGTCTGACCGGTTTCGCCTGACTAGCGAACCGATTCTCTTCCAAGGAACTTCCTTGCCCCCCGGGCCTTGATGTGTTAATTGTAATTTTCAGAGACTCTTTTCCATCTAAAGTCTTCCCAATCACCACTGTTCTGACCGGAACTTTGTCATCAACTTTTTCCGGCCTTGGGTCTCCAATCACCACGTTCTTTCTCTTAGCTCCATCGGCTTGTGACGGCCGAATCAACACCTTAGTATTCAAATCAAAGGTATGAACAGGGAAAGGAGACTTATCAACTTGCATTTCAGCTAGCACTAATCGACCTTCATTAAGGGCCGATTGTACCTGTCGTCGAAAAACATTGCAATCGTTGGTCGCATGAGAAAAAGAATTATGCCACTTACAATACGCACGATTTTTCAATTGATCGGCTGGTGGAATTGCATGAGAAAGTTTAATAAAGCTGAAAGGATCGTGATGTCACCTAGAGGGGGGGTGAATAGGTGATTCTGCAAATTTCCAACACTTAAAACAAATTGTCAGTTCAACTCCGGATACTCCGAGGGTATGCCGGATACTCCGGGGTTAAGACCGGAGACTCCGCAACACCTCCAGATACTCCGGATACAACTTTAGCTGGAAATATGACTAAGTCAGAACCAAAACCGGTCAGACCGGTTTGGGAAACCGGTCAGACCGATTTCTGACTGAGAAACACAAGAATGTAAATTAACCCCCTTTTCGACCTCTAGCACAAAAGCAACTTGATGTAGTGCTTGTGTGGATGATTTCTAGCAGGTCCAACTAGTCCCTGCACACAAGATAGGCACAACCAAGTAGATCGAAGCGGAAGCAAATATATGTGCTAGAAAGGAAATTGTGAGGCAAACCAAATTGGAGACGCAGCGAATTGTTTCCCGAAGTTCGGATTCGCTGTTTGCCCAAAGGCTGCCCAAAAGCACAGCGAACCCTACGTCTCCGTTGAGGAAGCCCCTAGTGACCCAAAGGTCGAGCTATCTCCTCGGTTCCACTAACTTGATCTTTTCCCCGAAGGAGGCAAGACCACACCTGCACAAACAATCCGTGGCACACCACAACCTTGGTGGCTCACCGGCGACGCCTAGCCGTCTAGGAGGCTTCACCTCCAAGAGTAACAAATGCTTCAATGAGTTGCTAGACCTCAACCGCGAGTGCTCAAGCTATGGATTCACTCTTTACTGAGTTAGCTAGCTCTCTAGCTCTCTATTGCTCACACACAAACCCTCTCTCAACCCAATCCAAAGATATGGACAAATTCAACCAACTCTCACAAAGAGAGGCTTGGGGAGAGCTTGCTGGTGCTTGAATTGCTTCTGGTCGCCCAAGAGACCCAAATGAACCAGTAGCCCACAAAGGTGAGGGCTAGGGGGTATAAATACCCCACACACAAAAACTAGCCGTTATGCCCGTGGAAAACCGGTCAGACCGGTTTCCCAAACCGGTCAGACCGGTTTCCCGAACCGGTCAGACCGATTTTCAAACGAAACTAGCCGTTACACTCCTGAGCTCCCAAACCGGTCACACCGGTTTCCAAAACCGGTCACACCGGTTTTGGACCAGCCAGCACACTAAGTCCAAAAACGCTCCTCTCAAAGGCTATCTCACATGGGTTGACCTATGAGCACTTTTTGGTGTGTAGTCAAACAACTAATGTTGCATCCCTCTTGATAGTACGGCATTCCTATACTCAAGATTGCAAATGACAAAATCCCCATTTGAGCTTCTATGTCTTCATTGATGCCATACTTGATCAATATTAACTTGAGGGCTTCAATATTCCATTCTCGCTGAGCGAATCCAACTTGAGCTAGTGGCTTTGAATTTCCAAGTGTATGATCACTAATCCATACCAATTCATAAGCCACTTCTTCATATGATTAAACAATGATCAGACGCATTGCATTGCTTCACTAGTTATGGCTTGATTAATGCTTAGGGATTAATCCACAAGACTAGTTCCTTCACCCTAGCAAAGTTCCTCGGCCACAAGACGACTCTTGTCCTTCTCTTCGCTTAGTACCTCGTCACTAGCCATCTAGTTTGATCCCTTCCATCCTATCTTGCCGCTTTAAGCTAGGCTTTGCTTTGCATCCACATGGAAAACCACATTGAAATCCATGTCCTCAACTATCCGAGATATATCCAATATCTTCAATTGAGTTGTCCCAATATTATTTGACAAGCTTCTTCTAAATGAGACCTATCCATAAGCATCACTTCTTGTCTCATTTGCCATTTCTATTTGCTTGTCATTGTCTAAATTAATCACATGGGATCACATCCACTTGTTTGCTTTCACACTATTAAACCAATAGAGCGCATATTCTTATTAACAATTACATGACATGAATATCCATAAGAATAATCCCCTGCTCACATACTTAAGCAAACAAGTTAGATTACAAATCATGTTGTCATACAAATCACCAAAACACTTAAGTGCCTAGATGCACTTTCAATCTCCCCCCTTTTGGTGATTGATGACAACATGATTAAAGCTTACAAAAAGATATGAAATTTAAGGCTCTAAACATTTGAGATATATAGTGAGCTCCCCCTTAATATGTGCTTTGAGTGGAATATCAAAAATTTGGCCTCACATGCCAAATGCACATAAAAGGAAGAAAACGAGAGCTCCCCCTATATCTCAGCATCCAACATGTGCAACAAGTGTGTGTGACAAAATAAAATAACTCGTGATGCATATGACATGTAGATCATTCAATAGCATAAAATGAAATGCATGTGCTGTCTCAGGCCAAACCGGTCAGACCGGTTTGACAAACCGATCAGACCGGTTTTGCCCAGACAACACACACACAACCATCACATCAACCAACACATGCATATCACACTAACATAATGTCACTTAGGATACATAAATGAGTTCAACACACATAGTAGCACACATTACAAGTCCTCAAGTCCACAAATGAGATAAAATCTAATTTATTACATCCATGTTTCCACACACACAGCTGAAACCGGTCAGACCGGTTCTAGAAACCGGTCAGACCGCTTTTGTCTGACAGACTACAAGAAACTGCTGAAACTTGACGCTTTAATCCATTCTTCTCCCCCTTTGTTATCAATCATCCATAAAAGGGCCTGGAGAAGATTGTAGTCCTGCTCCCACCATCCGTCATGCCTCCACATCTTCGCCGCAACTAGAAGGTCGGGCTATGATCATCTGACGAAGAAGTAGTAGTCCAATGAAAACCTTCACTCAATCGAATGTATATGTCTGATAGTGTGAGAGTGATTCAGATGTGCTAGTCATGGAAGAAGATGTAGATATGCTAAACTCACCATGACTAGGAGCAGAAGTGGGTCCGAAGATAGAAGCCGCTGCCTGTGAAGCAAAGTCTCCGGGAGATGGAGATGGTGCACTCGAGAACTGAAGTCCCGCCATAGATGATGATGTACCAGCATAGTCATATGACGTGGACGGTAGTGTAGCAGCTACATAGGTAGGTCCTGAAGGTGCAAATCCAAACGAGGAACCAAACAAGTCTCCCTCTGAAGTAGGTATGTATGGCATGGTCCCTGGAGCACCAACTGTCTGAGGAGGAGCTGGTGGAGGCTGTGTGCTTGGCCCAACGTGTCCATATCCAAAGATGTCACCATACTCCTCAAAATAACCTGCATTCATGTGATCTGTCATTATGTCTCTAAGCGGGGGAATCTCCGGCAACTCAGGAGGTGGAGAGATGGGAGATGGAGGGTTGTCCGGACTCAACACGGCACGCAATTTCTTGAACTCATCACGAGTTTTCTTGTTGTCGATCCTCTGCTGTCTAAGATCCACCCGGACATTCCGCTGACCTTTGCAAATCCCTGTGAACATAGAAAAGAATTTTCTGATTGGAGATGTCCTTTGCTCGGGCTGTGCACTGCTGCCAGATCCAAACCGGTCCGGCCGGTTTGGTCAGGCTGCTGCTGGAAAGACTGGGGCAGCTCCCCATGCTGCTGCTGCTGCTCATCCTCTGCTGCATCAGTGTCTGCTGGGTCTGCTCGTGGAGATGGAAGCCTAATCTTCTTTGGAATGGGCACACGCAGTCGTCCATGAGATGCATCACAACGAAACCTAGTGCGCGTCACCATCTCTATGACCTTCATGATATAAGGTGCATATCCACAAAGCTTCTGAGGATTTTCAGATATGTGCTTTATTTCCTCCCAAATGTAGTCACCCACACAGAACTTGTCTTCACCTGGCCTCATTTTAGCTAGCAAATTCTTGCCGAACAAGGACACTTCTGAAGTGTTGCCGCCTCTGGGGGCAAGTGTCGCTCTAATGTAAGACCCTAAAAATGCCTATTTTATAATTTTAGTAATTAAATGGTTTTTATTTAATTTAATGCTCTTATTTATCTAAGGAAAATAAATTATTTATAAGAAATAAAATTAAATATAAGGTTAGAAACATTTTTGTTGCATTCATGCCGGCTGCATTGTGTTTTGTTTGTGTGTGATTCAATTGGAATTTAAATTCTGTTTAAATTCGAATTTGAATCATCAAGTTTGGAGCTCTAGAAAAGTTGCAGCGGCCCGAGTCCACTTTTTCCCCCTGAACTTTTCTCTCGGCCGATTTTGCTCCCCCTTCTCTCCTCTCTCGAGCCAGCCCAGCAGCAGCCCACCTCCCTCTGCTCCGCTTGCGGCCCAACCCGGCGACCAGCGCGCCCCCGCTTTCGGCCCAGCAGCGGCCCGCTCCATTTCTTTCCCCGGCCCGCCTTCCCTCCCAGCCGCTCTACCCCGCCAGTGGCCCAGTCCGGCCCAGCCCCGCCAACGCTCGCGGCCCAGCAGCCAGCTCCGCCCGCAGCCGCTGACCGAGCGGGCCCCACCCTTCAGGGTCATCCCTGACCTCCAGCCGAGTCCGTCTCGGCCTCGGCGCCGGAGTCCGGCCCGGCCACGGCACGTCGCAGCTGCCCGAGCTCCCCTTGTCCGCGCTCCATAAAGGCCGAAGCCCCGCCGCCTTTTCCCCCAACAAACCCGCGCCCAAGCCGCCGCTCCAAGCTCACCCGCGGCGCCGCCGCCCGAAGTCGCCGCCTCGCCGTCGATCTCGCCGCCTGTCGCCGTTCCGTCCCGGCGAGTTGCCCCAGCGTCTTCGCGTGGAGGTAAGGAACCTCCCGAGCCTCTCCTTGCTCTCCCTCCCACTCTGCCGAGGCCTCGCCGCCGTCACCCGACCGCCGCCGCCGCTCAGCGCCGCCGCCAGCCAGCGCCGCCGCCGACGACATCCCCTCCCCGATTTAATCTAAGCCGTCAGATCCTAATCCTACGGCCCAGATCGAGCCCAAGCCAAGTCAACCCCGAGTCAATACCGGTCAACCCGAGTCAGCCGCGCCGTTTTGCAAAAGAGCCCCTGACCTTTTTCGAAATTAACCTGCGGTCCAGATTAGTTCAAAAATAATTAGATTTAGGTCCTGATTTTTACAGAAAACCCCCTGCCTTATTTTAAAATAGCACCCGAGGTCCTGTTTTGGTTAAATTGCAAATAAAACCTCCTGTTTTTATAAAATTATGTTTTAGCCCCTGAATTTTTGCAAATAAGCCCCTGGAACTTTTAAAACTTTGCCAGCAAGTCCCTGAACCTTAGAAAAGCCATAACTTCTCCGTTTTAGCTCCGATTTGAGTGATTTTCGCGCTCACGTGTTCGCAGCGAAGCGTAGATCAGTTTCTAAGCCTTCTTTTGATCTGTTTTTATTGTTTGGTGTACTGTTCTAATAGATTAATATTGTTTGCATGTACTGGATTGTATGGATGCTTGTGTGTTGATGTACGAGTCCAGTCGGTGAGCCGTACGCGTTTGAGTTCGAGGGTTACGAAGAGCAGGACCAACAGCAGGAGCAGCAGTAGCAGCAACAGTTGGACGAAGGCAAGTACAGCACGGACAATCCTTGCTACCTAAACACACCTTTACATTATTTACTGCATATGCATGTGTCTAAATTGTTCCTATTAAGGTTATACCTAGCTTTGTTTATCCTATACCTTGATTTATCTTGGGTTATTGCATTTGGGTAGACCTTTGCTAAGCGCAGCTACTGTCACCAATGTTTAACTGTTAATCTTGACTTAATGGTTCACTTCAATGTTAATGGTAAAACTTGCTTTTAGCAACATGGAACAGGGAGCTAGGGCGTATGCTTCATGCTTGGCCCTAGTATCTCTCCGTAAGGACTGGTTCTTAAAGCGGCAACCCAGGAACCTGTCGCCACCGCTGGAACTATAATGGCTCTGGTCTTGGACAAGTAACATGTACGGCTCTAGCTTGACAGTAGTTACCGACGGGCCGACGGCGTTATGGGAAGCATGGGTGAGAGTATGGTTTGATCCACCGAGGACGGAGTATCCGTTGGCTATGTCCCCGTGAGGCACAGTCCCGTGTTGGGAGCTTCCGTATGGCGGGGGTTCCACACGTTGCGCTATTTATTTTGTTGTTGATGTTTATTACCGCGCTTGGACGCCATTGACCCCCTCGTGTTGCGACATGGGCGTCAGTCAATCTCGGTGCCTTGGGTCATGCTGCCTAGGTTGTACCATAACGGCTACTGTTTTGTTAGGGTGCCTTGTGAAAAGCCTCGTAGCGTCCCTATGCAGTCACACCTCGGAAGTGTTGATGTGCGTGGTTGGGTGCAAAGTTCCTTTGAACTTTTACGCGACTGGTGGGTAAAGGGCGAAACCTCTGCAGTGTGTATAATCTATCATGATAGCCTTGCTCAGGGTCAAGAGCGGCCTGGATCCTTTTTGATTAGAAGTTGATCTTTATTATTATTTAATGTTCACTTCTACTCCATTAATTGGGTTACAACTGGGTTCCATGTTAATGTAGTAATTATGATGGTGATAAAATGAAACAACTAAAATTGCTTATGCAGTTCAGCCGTGTCAAGCCTTTCTTTTAAGCCTTCATTACCGTGTTTTATTTGCTAAGTAAGACAATTACTTACACTTGCCATTCAATAAAATCCCGGATGGGTAACAGATGGATTAGATGGTACTGCTGCTGTTGAATTTCCTGAGGTTCTGCCATTCTACTAGCTGTGCTCAACCAGTCGGTGTCCCCGTGGGTTATCGGTTTATGATTATCGGCTTCGTCTTCGTCTTCGTTTAGAGAGAGTTAATAAAGAGTCTTCCGCTGTGTTATCTAGTTATTTGAGTCAAACTCTGATGTAAAACCATTTTATTCGAGCATATGTACTCTGTTTATCATATTTGTTATCTATATGTGTTCTGTGGACCTCCTGGGCACACATATAGAAGCATTCGGGTTTCTGTGTAAATCCGGGTGTGACAGATTGGTATCAGAGCCATGCTGACTGTAGGAACGCAGCCTAGTTAGAACGGTTGATAAATCATTAGGAGACCACCATGATTTTGTTTCAGATCATTTAGTTACGTTTCTTTCAAAACCAGTGCTGTCGAGTCTTGTGTGAATCATGTCTTTGGGTGCTTGATTTTGTTGTTATTATGCTTATGTTTGATTTGGATTTTTGTAATGATTGTGATGGTCATAGATGCGAGTCTATCTCCATCTAGATATAGGACTAAGGTTTAAGGAATAAGAGTGAATAAATAGTTGGGTTATCTATCTCCTTTGCACTTCCTCTGTCTTACTCTCTGTACCTCTCTATCATATCTTTCCAAGTACTGCTATCTTGTCATACTCCATCTGCAAGCATGGGTTACCTAATACCAGTTGGCGGGAATACTGATGGGAGATTTCTTGCTATGGTAGATGGTTAACACCAGAGGCAACCCCGGAGGCAATGGAAGCAACCAGAACCCACCACCTCCACCACCGCCACTCACCATGGAGCAGATGATGCAGATGCAACTCCAGCTGACACAGCAGATGGCGCAAACCATAGCACTGATGCAGCAGAATCAGCAGAACCCGCTTCAACAGCACCACGTGCAGCCCAGAGATAAAAGGGGCGAGTTTATGAAGGGACGCCCTCCTACCTTCAACAAGTCTAGCGACCCAATGCAAGCAGAGGACTGGCTCAAGGCAGTGGAACGACAACTGGACATCGCACAGTGCAACGACCGGGAGAAGGTGTTGTATGGAAGTGGACAGCTCCAGGGAGCAGCTTTGGATTGGTGGGATGCGTACCAGTATGCTCACCCCAATCGTGATCAGATCACTTGGCAGGAGTTCCGCGACAGCTTCCGTTCTCACCATGTGCCGGAAGCGCTGATGACTTTGAAGAAGAAGGAGTTCCTGGCATTGAAGCAGGAAGGTATGAGTGTCACCGCTTATCATGACAAGTTCATTGAGTTGGCCCGTTACGCTCCAGAGGACGTGAATACGGATAGGAAGAAACAGACCCGATTCCGAGATGGCCTGCATGATACACTCCAGTACCAGCTCCTGTGCTCTAGGTTCGCCACTTTTCAAGAACTGGTGGATAGCGCACTACTGCTGGAGCACAAGCGCCGTGAGATGGAGGAGAAGAAGAGAAAACTTCAAGGCACACCGTCAGGAAGCATTGTTCGCCCTCGCTTCAATCCTCAGCAAGGAAACCAGCAGATGGTGACCCCACAGCGTTTCCAGGGACAGTCCGGTCCGATGAACCGCAACCAGTATCAGCAACGTCCCCAGTACCAGCGACGTCCCCAGTACCCCTCAGCACTACCTCAGCAGCGTCCTCAGAACCAGCCACAGAGTGGTCCTGTCCAACGCCCCAATCCGACCAACAATGCACCTACGGCTCCGAGGTGTTTTGGTTGTGGTGAGCTGGGACACTATGCCAGCGCTTGTCCTCGCAAGGCACAGAACGCCGTTGGTCAGAACAACAATCAGAAGATGGGACAACCGCAGAACCAGAACGGGAGTCAGCAGCAAAACCCAGCGAGAGGAAAGGTCAACCACATGGGTGCGGAAACCGCAGAAGGAGCAACGGATGTCGTTGTGGGTACGTTCCCTGTCAACTCGACTCTCGCAACTGTTTTATTTGATACTGGAGCTTCGCATGCTTTCATATCTGCTGCTTTCGTGAAAAATAACATGATGATCTTGCAACCTATGGGAAACCCCATGGTAGTTAGTTCACCCGGGGGAGAGCAGCGTGCCACTTTACGTTGCCCCTGTATCACCATCACAATAAGGGGGGTAGACTTTGTGGTAAACCCGATAGTCCTAGAAACCCTTGGGTTTGACTTGATTCTGGGTATGAGCTGGTTAGCCAGATATGATGGGGTGATTCAATGCTCCAAAAGAACAGTGCAGCTGACCGCAAAGACTGGTGAGAAAGTGGAGTACCAAGCAGCTAGTCCCTTGGGACACAATTAGATCTACCAAGCCGAAGGTGTAGCACTGGAAGACATCAGAGTGGTGTGCGAATTCCCGGATGTGTTTCTCGATGAGTTACCAGGTATGCCCCCAGACCGCGAAGTTGAATTTGTTATTGATCTTAAGCCTGGTACTGCACCTATAGCTAAGAGGCCACATAGAATGGGAGTAAAAGAACTAGAGAAACTTAAGGAGGAATTAAGGGCATTGTTAGCAAAAGGGTATATTCGTCCTAGTTCGTCTCCTTGGGGAGCACCAGTTTTGTTTGTGGATAAGAAAGATGGACCCAGAGATTGTGTGTGGATTACCGAGCTTTGAATGAAGTGACCATCAAAAACAAGTACCCGCTGCCAAGGATTGATGATCTCTTTGACCAGTTGAAAGGAGCATGTGTGTTCTCTAAGATCGATCTCCGATCCGGTTACCATCAGATGAGGATACGAGTGACTGACATCCCCAAAACAGCCTTTACAACCCGATATGGTCTATATGAGTTCACTGTCATGTCTTTTGGTTTGACAAATGCACCGGCATACTTCATGTATCTGATGAACAGTGTGTTCATGGACTATCTTGACAAGTTCGTGGTAGTGTTCATTGACGACATTCTGGTTTTCTCCAAGAATGAGGAAGAGCATGAAGAACATCTGAGGTTGGTGATGCATAGACTTCGTGAGCATCAGTTGTATGCCAAGCTGAGCAAGTGTGAGTTTTGGTTGAAGGAAGTAGCATTCTTGGGACATGTGTTGTCCAATGGTGGAGTGGCAGTTGATCCAAAGAAGGTTAGTGATGTGTTGAGTTGGAATCCGCCTAAGGATGTGAGTGAAATCAGAAGTTTCCTTGGGATGGCTGGATACTATCGGAGGTTCATTGAAGGATTCTCCAAGATTGCTAAACCCCTGACGGCGTTATTGGAGAAAAATGCCAAGTTTGTCTGGACTGAAGAGTGTCAAGTCAGCTTTGAGGAATTGAAGAAGAGGTTGACAACGGCACCGGTGCTAGTGTTGCTAGATATAACCAAGAGCTTCTCTATCTGCTGCGATGCATCTCGTCTAGGATTGGGATGTGTGCTCATGCAGGAAGGCAGAGTAGTAGCATATGCATCGAGGCAGTTGAGGAAACATGAGCAGAACTACCCGACACACGATCTGGAGTTAGCAACTGTGGTGCACGCTTTGAAGATTTGGAGGCATTACTTGATTGGACATAAGTGTGATATTTACACTGACCACAAGAGTCTCAAGTATGTGTTCACACAGTCAGATCTGAATATGAGACAACGTCGTTGGTTAGAGTTGATCAAGGACTACGACCTGGAAATTCATTATCATCCAGGGAAGGCCAACTTGGTGGCAGATGCTCTGAGTAGAAGGAGTTACGTGAATAAGATCACGGGACATTGCTTATCGGAGGAACTCAGTTCAGAGTTTGAGAGGATGAGTCTGGGATTTGTGACCAGCGTCACCGAGATGGCAGTAGAACCGACCTTGAACAAGAGATCCGAAAAGGACAGCTCACAGATGAGAAGATCAAGGAGATCGTGGAACTGGTGGCATTAGGAAAAGCCCCTGGTTTTCGAGTGGATGACCAAGGAACATTGTGGTACGAGAAGAGGATCTGTGTGCCAGATGTAGTGCAGATCAGGGATGCAATTCTCAGGGAAGCCCATGAATCGGCATATTCGATACACCCAGGTAGTACCAAGATGTACCAAGATATCAAAGAGAGATTTTGGTGGTACGGATTGAAGAGAGATGTGGCCACATACGTAGCTCTATGTAACACGTGCCAGAGAGTCAAGGCTGAACATCAGAGGCCAGCAGGTTTGCTCCAGCCCCTGAAGGTACCTGAATGGAAGTGGGAAGAGGTCTGTATGGATTTCATCACCGGCTTACCTCGCACTCAGAGGGGATTTGACTCAATCTGGGTGATCGTGGATCGTCTGACCAAGGTGGCGCATTTCTTACCAGTAAAGACCACCTACACCGGAGCCAGACTAGCAGAGTTGTATATGGAGAGGATTATGTGTTTGCATGGGGTACCAAAAAGAATAGTGTCAGATCGAGGTACCCAGTTCACATCACACTTTTGACGACAATTGCATGAGTCTATGGACACTAAGCTACAGTTCAGTTCAGCTTACCATCCGCAGACAGATGGGCAGACGGAACGGACAAATCAGATACTAGAGGATATGTTGAGAGCATGTGCTCTACAATACGGTGCCAGTTGGGACAAGAGTTTACCATATGCGGAATTCTCGTACAACAACAGCTATCAGAAGAGTTTGCAGATGGCACCATTCGAGGCTTTGTATGGCAGAAAGTGTAGAACACCACTATTCTGGAATCAGACCGGAGAAAGTCAAGTATTTGGACCTGAAATACTAAGAGAGGCAGAGCGACAAGTGCAAATAATCAGACAGAATCTGAAAGTGGCACAATCCAGACAGAAGAGCTATGCAGATAACCGACGGAGGGATCTCAGCTTCGAAATTGGAGATTTCGTGTATCTCAAGGTGTCACCCATGAGAGGCGTGAAAAGGTTCAACGTTAAGGGCAAGTTAGCACCTCGATACATTGGACCGTTCAAGGTACTTGGTCAGAAAGGTGAGGTGGCATATCAGTTAGAGCTACCAGAGAAGTTAGCAGGAGTACATGATGTGTTTCATGTGTCTCAGTTGAAAAAGTGCTTGAGAGTACCTGAGGAACAGATTCCGATTGATGAGTTGAATGTGGAGGAAGATCTTACCTACGCTGAGCACCCTGTCAAGATTTTGGAGGAGGCAGAAAGAGTCACCAGAAATAAAGTGATCCGGATGTGCAAGGTTCAGTGGAGCCGCCATTCAGTGGATGAAGCGACTTGGGAAAGAGAAGAAGACCTCAGAGCTGAATATCCACAGTTATTCCCATCCACATCCGAATCTCGAGGGCGAGATTCATCTTAAGGGGGGTAGGTTTGTAAGACCCTAAAAATGACTATTTTAAAATTTTAGTAATTAAATGGTTTTTATTTAATTTAATGCTCATATTTATCTAAGGAAAATAAATTATTTATGAGAAATAAAATTAAATATAAGGTTAGAAACATTTTTGTTGCATTCATGCCGGCTGCATTGTGTTTTGTTTGTGTGTGATTCAATTGGAATTTAAATTCTGTTTAAATTCGAATTTGAATCATCAAGTTTGGAGCTCTAGAAAAGTTGCAGCGGCCCGAGTCCACTTTTTCCCCCTGAACTTTTCTCTCGGCCGATTTTGCTCCCCCTTCTCTCCTCTCTCGAGCCAGCCCAGCAGCAGCCCACCTCCCTCTGCTCCGCTTGCGGCCCAACCCGGCGACCAGCGCGCCCCCGCTTTCGGCCCAGCAGCGGCCCGCTCCATTTCTTTCCCCGGCCCGCCTTCCCTCCCAGCCGCTCTGCCCCGCCAGTGGCCCAGTCCGGCCCAGCCCCACCAACGCTCGCGGCCCAGCAGCCAGCTCCGCCCGCAGCCGTCAGGGTCATCCCTGACCTCCAGCCGAGTCCGGCTCGGCCCCGGCACCGGAGTCCGGCCCGGCCACGGCACGTCGCCGCTGCCCGAGCTCCCCTCGTCTGCGCTCCATAAAGGCCGAAGCCCCGCTGCCTTTTCCCCCAACAAACCCGCGCCCAAGCCGCCGCTCCAAGCTCACCCGCGCCGCCGCCGCCCGAAGTCGCCGCCTCGCCGTCGATCTCGCCGCCTGTCGCCGTTCCGTCCCGGCGAGTTGCCCCAGCGTCTTCGCGTGGAGGTAAGGAACCTCCCGAGCCTCTCCTTGCTCTCCCTCCCACTCTGCCGAGGCCTCGCCGCCGTCACCCGACCGCCGCCGCCGCTCAGCGCCGCTGCCAGCCAGCGCCGCCGCCGACGACATCCCCTCCCCGATTTAATCTAAGCCGTCAGATCCTAATCCTACGGCCCAGATCGAGCCCAAGCCAAGTCAACCCCGAGTCAATACCGGTCAACCCGAGTCAGCCGCGCCGTTTTGCAAAAGAGCCCCTGACCTTTTTCGAAATTAACCCGCGGTCCAGATTAGTTCAAAAATAATTAGATTTAGGTCCTGATTTTTACAGAAAACCCCCTGCCTTATTTTAAAATAGCACCCGAGGTCCTGTTTTGGTTAAATTGCAAATAAAATAGCACCCGAGGTCCTGTTTTTATAAAATTATGTTTTAGCCCCTGAATTTTTGCAAATAAGCCCCTGGAACTTTTAAAACTTTGCCAGCAAGTCCCTGAACCTTAGAAAAGCCATAACTTCTCCGTTTTAGCTCCGATTTGAGTGATTTTCGCGCTCACGTGTTCGCAGCGAAGCGTAGATCAGTTTCTAAGCCTTCTTTTGATCTGTTTTTATTGTTTGGTGTACTGTTCTAATAGATTAATATTGTTTGCATGTACTGGATTGTATGGATGCTTGTGTGTTGATGTACGAGTCCAGTCGGTGAGCCGTACTCGTTTGAGTTCGAGGGTTACGAAGAGCAGGACCAACAGCAGGAGCAGCAGCAGCAGCAACAGTTGGACGAAGGCAAGTACAGCACGGACAATCCTTGCTACCTAAACACACCTTTACATTATTTACTGCATATGCATGTGTCTAAATTGTTCCTATTAAGGTTATACCTAGCTTTGTTTATCCTATACCTTGATTTATCTTGGGTTATTGCATTTGGGTAGACCTTTGCTAAGCGCAGCTACTGTCACCAATGTTTAACTGTTAATCTTGACTTAATGGTTCACTTCAATGTTAATGGTAAAACTTGCTTTTAGCAACATGGAACAGGGAGCTAGGGCGTATGCTTCATGCTTGGCCCTAGTATCTCTCCGTAAGGACTGGTTCTTAAAGCGGCAACCCAGGAACCTGTCGCCACCGCTGGAACTATAATGGCTCTGGTCTTGGACAAGTAACATGTACGGCTCTAGCTTGACAGTAGTTACCGACGGGCCGACGGCGTTATGGGAAGCATGGGTGAGAGTATGGTTTGATCCACCGAGGACGGAGTATCCGTTGGCTATGTCCCCGTGAGGCACAGTCCCGTGTTGGGAGCTTCCGTATGGCGGGGGTTCCACACGTTGCGCTATTTATTTTGTTGTTGATGTTTATTACCGCGCTTGGACGCCATTGACCCCCTCGTGTTGCGACATGGGCGTCAGTCAATCTCGGTGCCTTGGGTCATGCTGCCTAGGTTGTACCATAACGGCTACTGTTTTGTTAGGGTGCCTTGTGAAAAGCCTCGTAGCGTCCCTATGCAGTCACACCTCGGAAGTGTTGATGTGCGTGGTTGGGTGCAAAGTTCCTTTGAACTTTTACGCGACTGGTGGGTAAAGGGCGAAACCTCTGCAGTGTGTATAATCTATCATGATAGCCTTGCTCAGGGTCAAGAGCGGCCTGGATCCTTTTTGATTAGAAGTTGATCTTTATTATTATTTAATGTTCACTTCTACTCCATTAATTGGGTTACAACTGGGTTCCATGTTAATGTAGTAATTATGATGGTGATAAAATGAAACAACTAAAATTGCTTATGCAGTTCAGCCGTGTCAAGCCTTTCTTTTAAGCCTTCATTACCGTGTTGTATTTGCTAAGTAAGACAATTACTTACACTTGCCATTCAATAAAATCCCGGATGGGTAACAGATGGATTAGATGGTACTGCTGCTGTTGAATTTCCTGAGGTTCTGCCATTCTACTAGGTGTGCTCAACCAGTCGGTGTCCCCGTGGGTTATTGGTTTATGATTATCGGCTTCGTCTTCGTCTTCGTTTAGAGAGAGTTAATAAAGAGTCTTCCGCTGTGTTATCTAGTTATTTGAGTCAAACTCTGATGTAAAACCATTTTATTCGAGCATATGTACTCTGTTTATCATATTTGTTATCTATATGTGTTCTGTGGACCTCCTGGGCACACATATAGAAGCATTCGGGTTTCTGTGTAAATCCGGGTGTGACATCTAAGCATCCTGTTCAGCACCTGATAGTATGTGTATAGGCCAGCTACTTTGCCAAAGTTCCCTGTCTCTGTGCTCGGGTACATGAACTTCATGTTCTCAGCTGGAAAAGTTCCATCTAAATGCAGCCTGTGGCGTCTCCTGTCAGCCTGCCTAAAACCAAGACACTCTGCAAAGGCTAGATAAGAAATGTTATACGAGGTCCCCTCGGTCATCCAATGCATCCTCCTGGTCTCTAGCTCATCTCCCTCAAAGTAGACTGTGGCATAGAACTGACCTATTACTTCTGTGTTCCAATCCGTCTGGTAGCCCATGATGGAGTAAATTTTTCTTGCTTTGCATGTTTCAATGATTTGATCAAAGATCACATTTTCAGCTTTCTCCATGTACTCCCAGTCTATCCAGTGCTACTCACAGATAATCCTCCCTCTAATCACAGTCGTCTGATAATAGTCCTGCTGAAAAGCTGTGTGAAAGCGATAATCAGTAGCTGTCCTCGGGGCACCTATTGGACTTATTCTCCTCTGATCCCTAGCTGTATCTGTCATTCTGAGCCCCCTGTAATTAACAACTCTCCAAGTAGCAGGGGCATTCGGCTCTCTGTCTCTAGGGAATGGTGGCTCTCCACCCTCATCATCATGTCCCTCTTCTTCCTCATCTTCCTCTCCCTGATCTTCTGCCATATCCTCATCATCATCAACTGCTGCCCCACTCACATGTCGTGGCTCAAACCGATACACATCATCCTCATCATCATCGCTCGAAGTGGTCACATGTTCATCCACTTCCTCAATCTGCTGATCGGCTGCCCTCTTTGGCCTTCTAGGCCTCAATGACCTGCCACCACCCGCATGTGAGCTGCTGCCAATGGATGGATCTTGGCGACTCTTTTTGATTCTTTCGGCGTGCGTTCCCCTCGACATCACCCACTTCCTTTCCTGGGTTCACAAGATATGGAATATATAGAATAAGTACCAGGACTGAGATTGACATGAGATTGGTTCAATTTGAGAGCATCCAACAAGTTTTGAGACAGCTCAGAGCCAAACCGGTCCGACCGGTATCGGAAACCGGTCAGACCGGTTTCACCCGAGCTGAACCAAATCGAGTTGGGGTCAAACCTAGACAGTTGCAAGGACAAGATATGAGTGATATACTGCAAGATAAATTATCCCTACACTTTATGGAGGCCAAACACGATGCAAACGAAGGACTTGTGCCTTCACTGACCGGTTTGCCAAACCGGTCAGACCGCTTTTGGCAGTGAAGGTGCAGATCCTTGGTTCGCAAAATGTAGCCCACCAAATCCATTGATCTCTTAGGGATAGGTTCCTAGACATGCCAAAAGATGTTCTACCAAAGGGTTTCGAAAGATATTCATCGAGTGAGTAGATCGGGCGATGGGAACATTTGAATACCTTGAGAGCCTTGAGAACGAGAGAAGATGAAGATTTGAATCCCAAACTTGATGGGAATCCAATCTGGCAGCCTTGGGGCACTCCAATCCCACCAAGAATCCTCCTTTTCCTTGGATGAATCAAGAAATCGCCATGGGGCGTCCTCTTGCGGTGAAAACTGGAGGAGGAGAAGTGTTCTCGTGGTGAAAAGGTAAGGAAGGAGAGAGAGAAACACGGGAGGGGTAAATATCCACGTGGGCCAGCTCCCTGGGCCAAACCGGTCAGACCGGTTTGGGAAACCGGTCAGACCGGTTTCTCCCAGATAGCTGGGACTTGTCCAAATATTGCGGATTTTTGAGCTCCAAAGATTCTTCACTTGATCTGAGATTGCATAAGGTGGTCTTGATCTTCAAAATCTCATGATTGTCTTCAGATGTTTTGCTACAAGAAACTCAGTGACCCTGGATACTCTGAGTGCTTTCCAGAATATCCGAGAACGTCCAAAACAGAAGGGGTACTTGGAACAATAAAGTTCCAGCATGGTCCCTGATATTCCAGGGTGTCCAAGACAGCAGAACCACTTGAGACCTTGAGGGCACTTGGAAGAGATAGATATGTAAGGTCTAAAAGCTCCACTAACTCTTGCTTCTTCCAAGAGAGATGGGAAAGAGATGGATGGATAGATAAGGATTTATGGACTTGAGAATATCTCACTATTTGTGAATAGCCATCAATCAAGCAAAGTTAACTATAGTCACATATAGATCAACAACGGTCAAATGACCAAAACTCAAATATTTTCAAGATAGCACATACCCTATCATGCTAGTTGAGTTTTCAAACACTATCCTATGTCACACAAGGACATGCACTTATATTGAGCTATGGATCACAATAGCACATTTAGCTCACACCATTTGCATTTGAAAAGCTTTTGACGGTAAGTCAATGTTAAAAGGTGTCCACCAAATATCTAATGGATACATAAGAAAGACACTCAATATAGGCGCATGCAAATGCACACACTAGCATGATATAGAGCCTAGATGCACAAGGTAAATACTAGTCAATAGAGATCATACCTTTGCCTCTAGCCACACATGTTGTGCAATATAATCGATTCAAGCAATGTGTGTTCTCCCATGAGATAAGCCATTGGACAAGAGGAAGAGTACTTTAATTTGCACAACAACAAGTTTCATATTAATGACCTTTATATGTGGATGGCAAATGGGTCATTAAATATGAAACCTCATATTATAGACCAAATTCCTTTTCTCTAGTGTATATATGATGTATTGTGTAGGAGAGGCTCATATGCACTAGTTTTGAATCAATCAAGATCAAATAAAGGAATTTAGACTATATTATGGTGAGTTGTCAAAACATATATTAAGAGCAAGATCCAAGATATGAGATGAAACAATTTTACCGCTTTGGATCACAAATTGAAATGACAACTCCAATTGAGAGAATTGATCTCTCACCATTTAGACTACAAGTTCACTAAAAGAAATGTTAGTCTCAAAGACACAAATATTGAAGTAATCTCCCCCTGAATATGTGCATCATGCATGGAAGTCAAGTGACATGCATTTTGTCTTATGAGGGACATGGGTGGATTATTTCAATATTTGATCACAGCACATAATAAATTACTTTGTATTGAAATGTGCCAAGAAAACTTACTACCACATAGGTATAAGTTGATAGATATATGCCAAAATGAGAACTTCAAGAAATATTTCATCTTCATCTTCATTTCTCACTTATTTACTCAAGTAGCACTTTTCTGGGCCAAACCGGTCAGACCGGTCAGACCGGTTTTGCCAGACTTGTGCCACTTGAGTGACTTTGCTTGTGTCTTGTCGTGTTGACATCCAATATTCATTGCAATGTTTTCCTGTGCATGACAAGATCTTGCTCCACAATAGAGCTATCAAAAGCATCACATGGCATATATCGAGAAAATTCATGAATATAGTTTTAGTCACTATCAAGTGTCACATGATTTCAAGAACTTGAAATACTTGATCTCCATCAAAGGAATGAGTGACTGAAACTTAATCAAATTAAGCACAATGTTACCGAGATGACATTGGGTATAAGTTGTCGGGCGGAAGCATCTTTCTTGGCTAGCCATATGATCACGAATAATTGCTTTCAAGCCAAGCTTCCAATGCATCTCTTTGTCCCCGCTATCTCATCAAGCACTCTTTGGTACCCAACTCATGTTGGGTCCAACAAGGTTAGTCACAAGATGCTTAGGAACCCAAATGGCCCTTATGCTAGTTTGAGGTGTGTCAATCACTCTAGTAGCACAGGTGCTCACTTTGTCCTTCCTAAGCTTAGCAAAGTTATAATGAACGAGGTTGGATTTGGAAACATTACCATTTGGACAATCCTTACCCAAATGTCCCTTGGTCCGGCACGTGTAGCAAATACGGCTTCGGAGCCCTCTTGAACCTCTTCTGACTTTCTTCTTGTGGTCATCATCAGTTTTTGACCTTTTGCTTGATGTGTTGACTTGAGAGGCCCTCTTAAGAGGTGGTTGGGCTGCAGCTGCCTGAAACCGGTCAGACCGGTTTGCCAAACCGGTCAGACCGGTTTTGGCTAAGCAGACAGCACTTTGTGGAATTGGGCACTCGGCAATCAAGTGACCCTTTTCCTTGCATCTGAAGCATGCCCTTGTCTTTGCTCTTTGCTTCTCTCTTCTTGTAGGGGACTTCTTCTTGTTCCTCTTGGGTGGACACATGAATGCATAGTGTCCCGTCGTTGAGCACTTGAAACATTTGATATGATCAAGGCTCTTCTTCTCTCCAGCGGGAATCTTGTGCTTGTGAGCTCGATCTTGTTGAGGACTTGGACTAGTGGCGGTTTGTCTCTTCTGAAGCTTCTTCACCATGTAGTCACGGTTATCTTGAGAAGGTTGCACTTGACCCTTGCCCTTCAAGTTGATCAAGTCTTTCTTTAGCCTTTCAACCTCTTGCATGAGATCTTCATTTTCTTTAGCAATGAGGTCGTCACAAGATTCTACAATCACATGCTCATCACAAGAATTTGTTGCTTGGGAGCAACATGGGTTATCACAAGATAATGAAATTTCAACTTGTGAGCATGTGCATGTGTGAGTTTGAGGTTCAAAGAATTTTACCGATGTTACCATAACCCCATGAGCTATGTCTAGAAAAACATGTGCCTCTACAATCTCTTCATGAGAACACAAGAGTTTCTCATGTTTTGCTTGTAGCAACTCATGCTCACTAGCTAGCAAACCAAGTTGTTGCTTGAGCACTTGGTTTTCTTCTTCCACGGCCGCTACACATGAGAGCGAGTTAGTGGCACAAATATATTCATTGACCAATACATCATACTTACTGACCAAAGAGGCATTCATAGATTTGACTTTCTCAAGCTCCTCGGTGAGAGCTTGGATAGTCCAAATTCTTGCACTTTCGTCCCTCTTGGTCTTCTTGTTGTCTTTGGCCATGAAACACTTGGAATCCTCATCACTGGAAGATAAAAATTCTCTTGTGCTTGAGGCTTTGCTTGTGCGGTGTTGGTGGCTCTTTTTCTGACCTTGTGCAGCTCCTCTGCCAAAACCGGTCAGACCGGTTTTGGAAACCGGTTGGACCGCTTCTTGCAGAGAACCTGCAGCTGCGTTGTTTTGGCCCTCTTGCTCCTTGGTGATGATCACATGAGGCTCAGTGCATGTTGCTGATGATGTTGAGCACTCCTCATGTGACTTGGCTCTTGCTTGCTCTTGCTCGTCGCCTTTTGTGCTTGAGAATAATTTTTCAAGTTGAGCCCAAATGAGATGAGCATCAACTTGAATCATCTCACCTTTTAGGATGAGATTCTTCACTTCCTTGCTCAAAACACTAAACAAGAAGTTAGTGACACGAGCGTTGAGTTGAAGACAATCCATCTCCTCTTGTGTCATATTGGACATGTTGTTCCAATCAACATTTGGAGGATGGATTCCCTCAACTACAACCTGCTCAATAAGAGGACTCATGGTCCTAACAATATCAAGTACATGAGCAGACCAAGTAGCATAATTAGAGCCGTTACTAACTAGTGGCCCGACGGTTACCTCATATGAAGTTGACATCTTTCTTCACGGCGGTTAAGCTTGGATGTGAGGCCAAGCTCTGATACCAATTGAAAGGATCGTGATGTCACCTAGAGGGGGGGTGAATAGGTGATTCTGCAAATTTCCAACACTTAAAACAAATTGTCAGTTCAACTCCGGATACTCCGAGGGTATGCCGGATACTCCGGGGTTAAGACCGGAGACTCCGCAACACCTCCAGATACTCCGGATACAACTTTAGCTGGAAATATGACTAAGTCAGAACCAAAACCGGTCAGACCGGTTTGGGAAACCGGTCAGACCGGTTTCTGACTGAGAAACACAAGAATGTAAATTAACCCCCTTTTCGACCTCTAGCACAAAAGCAACTTGATGTAGTGCTTGTGTGGATGATTTCTAGCAGGTCCAACTAGTCCCTGCACACAAGATAAGCACAACCAAGTAGATCGAAGCGGAAGCAAATATATGTGCTAGAAAGGAAATTGTGAGGCAAACCAAATTGGAGACGCATCGAATTGTTTCCCGAAGTTCGGATTCGCTGTTTGCCCAAAGGCTACCCAAAAGCACAGCGAACCCTACGTCTCCGTTGAGGAAGCCCCTAGTGACCCAAAGGTCGAGCTATCTCCTCGGTTCCACTAACTTGATCTTTTCCCCGAAGGAGGCAAGACCACACCTGCACAAACAATCCGTGGCACACCACAACCTTGGTGGCTCACCGGCGACGCCTAGCCGTCTAGGAGGCTTCACCTCCAAGAGTAACAAATGCTTCAATGAGTTGCTAGACCTCAACCGCGAGTGCTCAAGCTATGGATTCACTCTTTACTGAGTTAGCTAGCTCTCTAGCTCTCTATTGCTCACACACAAACCCTTTCTCAACCCAATCCAAAGATATGGACAAATTCAACCAACTCTCACAAAGAGAGGCTTGGGGAGAGCTTGCTGGTGCTTGAATTGCTTCTGGTCGCCCAAGAGACCCAAATGAACCAGTAGCCCACAAAGGTGAGGGCTAGGGGGTATAAATACCCCACACACAAAAACTAGCCGTTATGCCCGTGGAAAACCGGTCAGACCGGTTTCCCAAACCGGTCAGACCGGTTTCCCAAACCGGTCAGACCGGTTTCCCAAACCGGTCAGACCGGTTTTCAAACGAAACTAGCCGTTACACTCCTGAGCTCCCAAACCGGTCACACCGGTTTCCAAAACCGGTCACACCGGTTTTGGACCAGCCAGCACACTAAGTCCAAAAACGCTCCTCTCAAAGGCTATCTCACATGGGTTGACCTATGAGCACTTTTTGGTGTGTAGTCAAACAACTAATGTTGCATCCCTCTTGATAGTACGGCATTCCTATACTCAAGATTGCAAATGACAAAATCCCCATTTGAGCTTCTATGTCTTCATTGATGCCATACTTGATCAATATTAACTTGAGGGCTTCAATATTCCATTCTCGCTGAGCGAATCCAACTTGAGCTAGTGGCTTTGAATTTCCAAGTGTATGATCACTAATCCATACCAATTCATAAGCCACTTCTTCATATGATTAAACAATGATCAGACGCATTGCATTGCTTCACTAGTTATGACTTGATTAATGCCTAGGGATTAATCCACAAGACTAGTTCCTTCACCCTAGCAAAGTTCCTCGGCCACAAGACGACTCTTGTCCTTCTCTTCGCTTAGTACCTCGTCACTAGCCATCTAGTTTGATCCCTTCCATCCTATCTTGCCGCTTTAAGCTAGGCTTTGCTTTGCATCCACATGGAAAACCACATTGAAATCCATGTCCTCAACTATCCGAGATATATCCAATATCTTCAATTGAGTTGTCCCAATATTATTTGACAAGCTTCTTCTAAATGAGACCTATCCATAAGCATCACTTCTTGTCTCATTTGCCATTTCTATTTGCTTGTCATTGTCTAAATTAATCACATGGGATCACATCCACTTGTTTGCTTTCACACTATTAAACCAATAGAGCGCATATTCTTATTAACAATTACATGACATGAATATCCATAAGAATAATCCCCTGCTCACATACTTAAGCAAACAAGTTAGATTACAAATCATGTTGTCATACAAATCACCAAAACACTTAAGTGCCTAGATGCACTTTCAATCTCCCCCCTTTTGGTGATTGATGACAACATGATTAAAGCTTACAAAAAGATATGAAATTTAAGGCTCTAAACATTTGAGATATATAGTGAGCTCCCCCTTAATATGTGCTTTGAGTGGAATATCAAAAATTTGGCCTCACATGCCAAATGCACATAAAAGGAAGAAAACGAGAGCTCCCCCTATATCTCAGCATCCAACATGTGCAACAAGTGTGTGTGACAAAATAAAATAACTCGTGATGCATATGACATGTAGATCATTCAATAGCATAAAATGAAATGCATGTGCTGTCTCAGGCCAAACCGGTCAGACCGGTTTGACAAACCGATCAGACCGGTTTTGCCCAGACAACACACACACAACCATCACATCAACCAACACATGCATATCACACTAACATAATGTCACTTAGGATACATAAATGAGTTCAACACACATAGTAGCACACATTACAAGTCCTCAAGTCCACAAATGAGATAAAATCTAATTTATTACATCCATGTTTCCACACACACAGCTGAAACCGGTCAGACCGGTTCTAGAAACCGGTCAGACCGCTTTTGTCTGACAGACTACAAGAAACTGCTGAAACTTGACGCTTTAATCCATTCTTCTCCCCCTTTGTTATCAATCATCCATAAAAGGGCCTGGAGAAGATTGTAGTCCTGCTCCCACCATCCGTCATGCCTCCACATCTTCGCCGCAACTAGAAGGTCGGGCTATGATCATCTGACGAAGAAGTAGTAGTCCAATGAAAACCTTCACTCAATCGAATGTATATGTCTGATAGTGTGAGAGTGATTCAGATGTGCTAGTCATGGAAGAAGATGTAGATATGCTAAACTCACCATGACTAGGAGCAGAAGTGGGTCCGAAGATAGAAGCCGCTGCCTGTGAAGCAAAGTCTCCGGGAGATGGAGATGGTGCACTCGAGAACTGAAGTCCCGCCATAGATGATGATGTACCAGCATAGTCATATGACGTGGACGGTAGTGTAGCAGCTACATAGGTAGGTCCTGAAGGTGCAAATCCAAACGAGGAACCAAACAAGTCTCCCTCTGAAGTAGGTATGTATGGCATGGTCCCTGGAGCACCAACTGTCTGAGGAGGAGCTGGTGGAGGCTGTGTGCTTGGCCCAACGTGTCCATATCCAAAGATGTCACCATACTCCTCAAAATAACCTGCATTCATGTGATCTGTCATTATGTCTCTAAGCGGGGGAATCTCCGGCAACTCAGGAGGTGGAGAGATGGGAGATGGAGGGTTGTCCGGACTCAACACGGCACGCAATTTCTTGAACTCATCACGAGTTTTCTTGTTGTCGATCCTCTGCTGTCTAAGATCCACCCGGACATTCCGCTGACCTTTGCAAATCCCTGTGAACATAGAAAAGAATTTTCTGATTGGAGATGTCCTTTGCTCGGGCTGTGCACTGCTGCCAGATCCAAACCGGTCCGGCCGGTTTGGTCAGGCTGCTGCTGGAAAGACTGGGGCAGCTCCCCATGCTGCTGCTGCTGCTCATCCTCTGCTGCATCAGTGTCTGTTGGGTCTGCTCGTGGAGATGGAAGCCTAATCTTCTTTGGAATGGGCACACGCAGTCGTCCATGAGATGCATCACAACGAAACCTAGTGCGCGTCACCATCTCTATGACCTTCATGATATAAGGTGCATATCCACAAAGCTTCTGAGGATTTTCAGATATGTGCTTTATTTCCTCCCAAATGTAGTCACCCACACAGAACTTGTACTAGATAAAACCATCGCACCCGGTGCCCCTGCACCCATGGAACCGGTCTGACCACCAGAGGAGGCCAAACCGGTCTGACCGGTTGTGAAAACCGGTCTGACCGGTTCGTGGACCGAACCATGGTGAGGTGGTTGTCCCGCATAGAAATTCATCGGCATGCCTAAATTAGAATCTAAAACATGTTCTGGCACGCCTGATGAGCTAGGATCTGGGTTAGGTAATTCATTAGATTCTATGTTATTTTTACCTTTATCAGAATTACCCGACATACCAGCAATTAACTCACTAGTAACAGTTTGTGCAGCAAGCAATTTATCATCCATCATGCGAGTAATTTGCTGCATCAAATCAGAGGATTCGCCAGTTACCTTTGGAAGTTCTTCAACTTGGTCGTTTGCCAGCTTGAAAGCCGGCATGACGAATTCCTCCACTCTCTTGACAAGACCACCGCGATCTTTTTTGAAGCCCTTCAAGAATTGCGCCCTGAAGTGCTCCTCGGCGATCAGGTACCGCTTCCGCTCCTCGTCCGTGAGCTCTTCCATCGTCGCGGTGATGATGTTGTCTTTGTCAAGGTCGCACGTTGATCCAGACATTATTGGAGTAGATTGAATCGGTCTTGAAACCAGATTAATCGTTCCCCAGCGGAGTCGCCAAAAAGTATGTTGACACGAAAACGCGCCAACAAACTTGAGATCGATCGAACGCGCAACACGGCCGTCACAACGGCCAACTCCTGAGCTCCTCGGGCAAACCGGTCTGACCGGTTCCTGAAACCGGTCTGACCGCTTTCAGGCAGGAACTCGTGAAGACCTAGAAACTCGAGCTCGGGAGGGACCCCGTCGGAGCTCAAGCAAGCTAGGGTTGCTCTAGGGTCGGCAGGCCACCTAGAATGCCCTTGAACGCCGTAGAGACGAGCAAAGAATAGAATATGGGGGTTGGAAAAGATTAGGGTTTGAGAGATAAAAAAGTAAAGGATAAACGTGTTTGATTAGGTTTATCCTACTCGAATAGGTTACAATATGGGATTAAACTCGGAATCCTAATCCTACTCGAATTACAGAACCAAACCGGTCAGACCGGTTTGGCCGGGCCAGAGCCAATTTTGACTGTCAACACCCTCTATCTATGTTCACTAGCACCTTATACAAGATCCTAATTAAGCAAATGAGGAGCCAAGCTAGGACGAGCTCACCTAATTAATTCTAGGAGCAAGGTCACACAAACCTATGCCACTAGTACTTTACACACCGGGGAGCTCCTACACAACTAGTAAGGAAAATCACAAAGCTCTTAAGCTCATTAGCAATGCTCAATGGACAAAACTACACAAGTCTAATCCAAAGGCTCAATTTACTTAGCTACACAAACTAAGCAATGAGACTAAATAAGCTACACAAGCTAATTAGTCACAAGATCACTACTTCTAGCTACACAAGCAAGAAGACAACTCGCAAGCTACACAAGCCAACTAATTATAAGAGCAACCACACAAACACAAGATATATAAGAATGTAAATACAATGCTTGTGATAGAGAATTGCAAACCACCGAGAAGAAAAGACAATGTTGACACGATGAATTTTATCCTGAGGTTCACTTGTTTACCACCAAGCTAGTCCTCATTGTGTCGACCAACACCTCGATGGTTCTTGGGCAAAGCTCTCAAGCCGCTGGCCACTCCGGGCACTCCAAGACACCACTCGCAAGTGTGGTAACTCAATGACACGCTCCACTAGAGTTGCTCTTCGTGATCCCCACGGGGTGAGCACAATCCCCCTCACAAATCCTTCTCTGGAGCACCGCACAATCTCCTTGCATGCTTCAATGGAGCCTCAATCCACCAAGCCGTCTAGGAGATGTCCAAGAGTAACAAGCAAACCAACTTGCAACACGACCGCCTAGTGCCACTCGATGCAATCTCTCAAAGCAATGCACTAGACTCGCACTCACTCACACTAGATGCGCAATCTCACATAAACAAGTGAGTTAGTGGACTCCCAAGGCAAGCACTACCATGGGAAACACATTCCCAAGGTGCTCAACCCCCTCCAAGCCCTGGCCATCCTTCTATTTATAGAGGGAGGGGAAAAACTAGCCATTACACTCTTTTCTCGAGCTCCAATAGCTCTCTCGGACTGTCCGAGGTCCATTCTCGAACGGTCCCTCATTCAAAAAACTAGCCGTTGAGATCCAAACGATCAAAAACGCGCCTCTCCCGGACTGTCCGACCCCATCCTCGGACTGTCCGACTCCCTAGACCAGCGGGAAACGTCTCTGTGTAAAACCGACCGAATTTACGGACTGTCCGACCCAAGTTAACACGGACTTTCTATCGGTCCGAACTTAACACGGACTGCCCGTGATTCACCTCGGACTGTCCGTCCATCTTTTTGCAGCATAACCGAAGCTCGATAAAACGGCCATAACTTTTAGCTCCAATGTCCAAATTAGGTGATCTTGGAATCTATAGAAAGCTTATTCAGAGGACTATCCAACCCAACTGAATACTTGACCCAAAACACTTTGGATCAAAGCATAATTGCAAACCAAGATTACCACAAACTGTATCCATCATCCAAAACTTTAACCCCTTTGCAAATGTGCCGACCCCATAAGTGTACCACCTTATGTGTGAGTGGGTTAGCATTTTTACAAACATTTCTCAAAGGTTTTTTTTGCTCTCTTTACCATGCCACTCGATCCTAACAACATCGCAATGTTACAGCGCTCAAGATATCAACAGAGTCGGTCTTCTCACAGTGCACGTTCCACGGACAATCCGAGCCACGCCACGGACTGTCCGACATTCAGCTCATCCACTCGGAAGTCAATGCAATGACTCGGAGATCTGCGCTCAAAGAGTCCACATGTCAACACTCACCATGGACAGTACGAGCCCACACCATGGACTGTCCGAGGCATGATCGGACACGTCGATCGGCCATCCGAACGGAACTTCCCCCATATTTTAATCTAATCTCACCACAGTCTGTCCGAGGTACACACTAACGGTCCGACAATTGGCTCAAAGTTCTCAAGTATGTACTCAAGTCAACCCACGATTCACGGACTGTCCGAGCCCTATCCACGGACAGTCCGACTCCCAGTCAGATCTTTGTTCTCTCAAAGATTTTCATCAACGCCTTTCACGATGTTCGTCGCCACTCATCTAAATGCACAACATGCAAGTCAAAGATCAAAGTGGCACTAGATGACCTATATGCAAACAAGTTTGCCCCTCTTGATAGTACGGCCATGTATCCTAAACCCGGTCATAAACTTCTCTACTCACCTATGACCGGTTAAATGAAATGGCTATTGGTTATACCTTTGCCTTGCGCATTCCATTCCATCTTCTCCAATGTTGATGCAACACATGCACCAACATCGTCACAAATGATATGATCCACTTCATATCATCATGCGACATATTGGTTCATCGATCTTGACTTCACTTGCTCTTCACCGTTGCATCGGTCCATCGGCGCCAAGTCATTACGCATGCATCCCGCCACGCGGTCCAGCGCTTAGCCTCTTACTTGCCCTTCACACTTGCAACCGGTCCATCAAATGAAGTCTTGTCTTGATCTTCTCCACCAAGTCACATGACTCCATGTCATGTCTCATATGCAATGACCTCCTTCATCACATATTTACCTGTGGACTAATCACCTGTGTATTTCACTTAAACACATATTAGTCCACCTAAGTTGTCACTCAATTACCAAAACCAAACATGGACCTTCAATCTCTCCCTTTTTGGTAATTGATGACAACTTTACAAAGATATGGAAATTATGTTTATTTGGATTTTATGCTCCTTATCCAACATTTCAGCTCTATGTTATAATTAGGATAAGCACCATAAAATCCGACTAGGTAGTGATAACCCCCCTTACATATGTGCTCAAAAGATTTGTTTTCAAGCTTGCACATATGCATAGATATGAAATTTTGGGAGTGTTAACACTACATGGTGATGCTAAGGTGTATAGGATAAACCTTTGTAGTGTGATACCATTTAAGCTTCCACATTGAGGTCCATCCTTAGCATCATGGTTAGCTAGATACCACAATAAACACACTAGATACCTCATGACATTAACATTATAGGCAAGGTTATAGGTGTACATGAAAGAACAAAATATATATAGCTACCAACCTATGCATGCTAGTTAACATTTCATCATTCAAATCCTATAACTAGCATACACCAAACAAGCATGCATATTGAATTTTAAAGCTTATGCAATATGCAAGCAAACACATGAATATGCACATAGCAAATGCAATCAATCACATTCATGAGCTTGCTCCCCCTACTTGTGTGCTTCTCTTTGTCCAAGTCTATCAACTTTACTTCTCTTGGGATTTCTCCAATAATTTCTCCTCCATACCATAGTGGCACCAATATTTCATACCTTCCACTCTCATTTCTTTGTACCACTCTCATTTCATCTTCTGCAATATTTCATATCTTTGTACCACTCTCTCCCACTTTGTCATCAATTTCCATAAAAGGTATGCTTCTTTGATACTAAGGTTATGTGATACTCTCTCCCCCTTATGTGATACTTGAATCTTAATTTTTGATGGACACTATCACATATGTAGAAATGATGTCATTTGTGGGATGCTAAAGGAAAGATACCACTTATAGGTTACTTGGAATGCCTCATGAATGATCTTTTGACCTTGATACCGGTATGTGGGGCATCTTACCCTTTGCCAAAGATTTGGTCATTCAACTTGATTAACTTGAGCTCTTTGTATGTGAGGGATGCACTCTTTTCTTGATGATCACTTGTAATCTTGTAGGATATAACTTACAATCTTGATACAACAATTGAAAATGTACCACTTGAAGAGATACCAAATTATAGATCAATAATATTGAATATATGAAACAATCCATGATGCCTCTGTGCACATCCTCTGCTGACTGTGCCTGACGGACAGTTCGTTTGGGTTGGACGGACAGTCCGTCCGTACTGTACAACGGCGGACATGCACAAGAGGTCCAAGGAATCTGATCCAATAACTCAATGAATACGAGGTTTCTTCCCACCAAAAATTTAACCACAACATCACTATGATATGGCAAACATATTCCCCCAACAAGTTGTTCAAATCCATGGTTGAATCTCAGATCAGAGCCTCAAACCCTAGTCATGTTTATGCCTCAGATCCAGGAGAAATAGAGAGCGATTCAATAAAATACCCGGATGACATGGTGGAGGATCTCGCATAGTATCTGTGGATGTGCTCGGATTGTTCGCAAAGTGTTCCATTCAAAATCTCCAACGGAGGGTCCTTTTCTACACCAAGAGCAAGAGAGAGATAGGAGATAGTTATGGCTCGAGTATGGGAGAGATAGGGATTCCGTTGCCCTTGTTGACCCCGACACGGGTGCACCCACCTGCGCACAGGGGTCTCGGACAGTCCGTGAATGCCCGTCGCACTGTCCGACCCTCTAGAACTTCCAATTTTTGAAATCTCCCAACCTTCTGTGTCATTTCTCACTATTTACGGACAGTCTGAGGTCCATTACAGACAGTCCGTGAGGTTTCCTCGGACGGTCCGCGGTCCATGGATGGACTGTCCGATCCTCAGTTTCTTTTTAGCCCGAGAAATATCATTTTGATGTATCCTTTGGGGTCATTTTCTCAATATGCATGGAGTGAAAATTTCAATGTAGTACCTGTCACTCATAGGCTCTTCAAGATACATCAAGTACTTGGGTTTACTAGCCCATGAACAAACTCATACACTAACCACTAGATCAAATAATCATTCAAGCAATAGTGGTAGGCTATGAATTTCAAAACTTTATTTGTAATGTATGATCCTATAAGCATGTACTATATGCACTAACCGCATACTAGTAAGGGATGAAAATGATCAATGCACATTACAATGATACCTTTGCTATATTGGAGTAGAGGATAGTCAACAAGATTCCAATTTAGCTCCGCAATAGCAATGTGAAGTCCAATTAATAGCTTGGTGAAGATCAATGAATACCAATGTGAATTCCATCATTCACCAATATGAATTGAGAACCACTAATGATCAAGTGCAATCTTCATGTTGTGGTTGGCTTGCTTCTTGTTTTGATCAATGTTTGCATGAGAGAACTATTTAGAATACCAATCGAAATCCCATTACTAGCTCTCTTTTGGGTGTTGCTTGCTTTCTTGATCAACCCTTTTGATTGCTTCAACTAAGCATCTCAATAGTTCCTCGGATCACCACTTCTATTAGCCTTCCAAGCCCCATGCTTGGTTTACCTACAAAAGGCGGCAAGTCCCTACACTAGGGAGAAGTGACCTCTCTCTAAAGAACCATTCTTGACACTCACTTGAAATGTCTTTGTTTGATTGATCTATATGATAGACTTATCTTGATGAATAACTTTGAATTCTTCATTGAGTACTTTCCTTTTTCTACCAAATGATCTCCAATAGTCATTAGAACTTAAACTCCATTTCCATCTTGAGCTTGGTCTTGATCTCTAGCTTGAGTACCAAATGTGTGTTAAGTACACTTCTACAATAAAAGGCCTTGTACTCTTTGCTTGTCAAGCTTCTCACTTAATCCAAAACCAAACTAGGTGCCTCAATTTCTTATCCAACATGATTCCAACTTGAGGACCTTTCAATCAAAGTGACTTGATTTATCCAATAATTGTCACTTGTAAGGCAGATTCAGTACACTTTAAAGAATAATCCATAACTCCCAATGTACAGCTCCAATAATCATAAAATTTGGTGGAGATGTGCTTTACTAACTCATCTTGCAGCTATAGAGATTTGATCTTCATTTGACTTCTCAATTGTTACCAGATTTCATATTTTCCCAACCGCTACATGCTGAAAACTGCTGCTCACATGTTGACAAGATCCACTCCAAAAATGAAGTATCTTTTATCCAATACTCATGACATTTTTCAAGTGTAGAGCATGTATACCAAATTTCAAGCCAATCCAAATAGATTTGATCACTCAAATATGGTTATCATCACAGCTAGCTCAGTTTTTGCAATAAATGACAGATTTCTAAACTTGATCTATACTTTTTCAAATTGAATCAAATTTGATATCAACTGAATTTAGAACTTTCACAAGACATATATCCATTCAGTCCACTTAAAAATTATCTTATGAACTTATCCATCAAATCAATCCAAACTTGAATATTAAATATTTAATCCATTCAATCATCTCATAGCAAGCAACATTTGCATAGATATATCCAATGCACTCAACTCATATGCACCCAAATGAATTAGATCAACAAAGAATATACCTTTGTAGATCATGATCTGCCCATAGCAAGCTTCAACCCAAATATTTTGCAAGCCTTCAATTATATCCAATAAATCACCACAACTTGATAATCATGACCTTGTATGTTGTAGCATATTTGGACTTCACTTGTTTGACATGACATTGGGATGGCATAGCATTAAGCTTCATTACTTCACTCAATCTTCTGATGAACAAAATGAATCCAATTGAGTCAAGCCGCCAATGCCATGGTACCTGCACACATTCATCCACTTTTTGATGGTACCCAAACTAGTTTGGGTCCTCTCAAGTTAGGAGCAACATACTTTGGCATTGCCTTAGCATGAGTAGCGAGATGTTTTGCAATCACAAACAATGAGGTACCATTGCCATCCTTTGTAAGCATGATATCATCAATAATTGAAATAGGCTTAGAATAGTTACCTAGGGGACATGAATTATCCATGTGTCCCATTTTCCGGCAAGAGTAGCGAACTCTCTTTGATTGAGTTGTTTCTTCCTTGCTCATGTGTTGCTTCTCATTGCCTTGCCTCTTCAATTTTGCTTGAATCTTCTTCTAAAGCTTGATAGGAAACTTCGAGGCAAAGTGTCTCACATCTTTGCACTTGATTTGAGCATAATGTTTTTCATCTTGATTCTTGCTCATTATTTGGGTGGCTTGCTTAGAAGTTTGATGCTTTGCTCTTGCTTTGACACCTCTTCTAGTCTTCTTCTTTTTCAACCCCAAATCTTCATCTTGATGGTTGATTTGAACTTATTTTTGAGGTTTTTCTTTCGGCTCAACTTGAGGCTTCTTGGTTGGGCAAAACTTTGCAATGTGTCCCACATCATGGCACCGATAGCACATGATGTAAGATCTCTTTTCTTCTTGCATCTTCTTGTTGTTGCTCTTGCTCTTGCTTTTTAACTTGTTGCTCAAATTCTTCATTTTATTTTTTAGCTCATTGTTCTCCTTCAAAATGTTAGTCTCACAAGATATAGAAGTAGAACATACATTTATTTGTGAAGAATATTACATGTCCAATAAATCATCACAAGAGGTGGATACATGCTTCTTCTCTACATCACAAGAGTTAGCAACATTACATGATTGATCATTTGACCCACGTGATGAGCTCTCACTAGTTTTAGATTTTTCATTGGAAAGTTCCTTAGTGAGAAAAGCATGGTCTTGTACCAAGTTATCATGAGCAACACTAAGTTCCTCATGAGCCATTTTTAGCTCATCATGTGAACAAGTAATGACATTAAGTAGATGCTTTTGTTGTTCACATGTGGTCTTTCGAAATGAGTTTTCATTTTCCAATTTATTTGTTTTAGCCATCTCATTTTCTAAAGCAATGTTCATGCTAGAATGTCTACTAACAAGCTCATCATATGAATTATGACCAATCACATTGCAACTTGATACCTTTGTGTTACCTTGTGACATGAGGCAATGTTGTGGTGTTGGAGAGCTTGTGGTAGCACTATCATTCTCATAGCTTGAGCATGAAACATTCTTATCAACATCAAGTGTGCTTGGAGTAGGGATATTTCCTGCATCACTTGAGCTTCGGCCTTGAACAATTTTGGCAAGTGATCTTGTGATAGAATGATTATCATCACCATCACTTGACTATAAGATGGAGCTATCTTCCACAATCACTAAGTTATGGTCATGCTCAACATCCTCATGTGCCACTTCCTTGGGCTTATCCGCATCATCATCATCCTCATCATCATTATCATCATCATCGAAGATCGTCCCATATTTCTCATTGAGATAAATCCAAATCTCATGAGCATTCTTCAAATACATAATCTCCCCAAATATGCAATCATCCAAAGAACTATAAATGATCTGAGCAGCTTGGTAACCGAATTGTAGGCATTTCTCTTGCACTTGAGTTGGATTGTTTTCATTAAGTACATGAGAAAAACCCACATCTACGATCCACCACATTTGAGGGCAAATAAACTTAAAATTGCATATCATCCAATTTTTCCACCGTGTAAAGTTTGTGTCATCAAAAATGTGTGGACAATCAACATCTAGCCCGTAGTTCACCATCCTCTCGGGTTGGTAAAGACCACAAAAGAGAGACCTAGCTCTAATACCACTTGTAGGGTCGAGATGGCGGACTAGAGGGGGGTGAATAGTTCTTTCTAAAAACTTAACTTATCGGCTAACCGAAACAAATGCGGAATTTAAAATATCGGTCTAGCCAAGACTTCACCCCTCTATCTATGTTCACTAGCACCTTATACAAGATCCTAATTAAGAAAATGAGGATCCAAGCTAGGATGAGCTCACCTAATTAATTCTAGGAGTAATGTCACACAAACCTATGCCACTAGTACTTTACACACCGGGAAGCTCCTACACAACTAGTAAGGAAAATCACAAAGCTCCTAAGCTCATTAGCAATGCTCAATGGACAAAACTACACAAGTCTAATCCAAAGGCTCAATTTACTTAGCTACACAAACTAAGCAATGAGACTAATTAAGCTACACAAGCTAATTAGTCACAAGATCACTACTTCTAGCTACACAAGCAAGAAGACAACTCGCAAGCTACACAAGCCAACTAATTATAAGAGCAACCACACAAGCACAATATATATAAGAATGTAAATACAATGCTTGTGATAGAGAAGTGCAAACCACCGAGAAGAGAAGACAATGTTGACACGGTGAATTTTATCCCGAGGTTCACTTGTTTACCACCAAGTTAGTCCTCATTGTGTCGACCAACACCTCGATGGTTCTTGGGCAAAGCTCTCAAGCCGCTGGCCACTCCGGGCACTCCAAGACACCATTCGCAAGTGTGGTAACTCAATGATACGCTCCACTAGAGTTGCTCTTTGCGATCCCCACGGGGTGAGCACAATCTCCCTCACAAATCCTTCTCTGGAGCACCGCACAATCTCCTTGCGTGCTTCAATGGAGCCTCAACCCACCAAGCATCTAGGAGGTGGCAACCTCCAAGAGTAACAAGCAAACCAACTTGCAACACGACCGCCTAGTGCCACTCGATGCAATCTCTCAAAGCAATGCACTAGACTCACACTCACTCACACTAGATGCGCAATCTCACATGAACAAGTGAGTTAGTGGACTCCCAAGGCAAGCACTACCATGGGAAACACATTCCCAAGGTGCTCAACCCCCTCCAAGCCCCGGCCATCCTTCTATTTATAGAGGAAGGGGAAAAACTAGCCGTTACACTCTTTTCCCGAGCTCCAACGGCTCTCTCGGACTGTCTAAGGTCCATTCTCGAACGGTCCGTCATTCAAAAAACTAGCCGTTGAGATCCAAACGGTCAAAAACGCGTCTCTCTCGGACTGTCCGACCCTATCCTCAGACAGTCCGACTCCCTAGATCAGCGGGAAACATCTCTGTGTAAAACCGAGCGAATTTACGGACTGTCCAACCCATTCCCATGGACTGTTAGACCCAAGTTCGGACCTGGTCCGAACTGAACACAGAATGTCTGTGATTCACCTCGGACTGTTCGTCCATCTTTTTCCAGCACAATCGAAGCTCAATAAAACGGCCATAACTTTTAGCTTCGATGTCCAAACTAAGTGATCTTAGACTCTATGGAAAGCTTATTCAGAGGACTATCCAACCCAACTGAATACTTGACCCAAAACACTTTGGATCAAAGAAGAATTGCAAACCAAGATCACCACAAACTATATCCATCATCCAAAACTTCAACGCCTTTGCAAATGTGCCAACCTCATAAGTGTACCACCTTATGTGTGAGTGAGTTAGCATTTTCACAAACATTTCTCAAAGGGTTTTTCGCTCTCTTTATCACGCCACTCGATCATAACAACATCGCAATGTTAGAGCGCTCAAGAGATCAACAGAGTGGGTCTTCTCATAGTGCACGTTCCACGGACAATCCGAGCCACGCCACGGACTGTCCGACATTCAGCTCATCCACTTGGAAGTCAATGCAATGACTCAAAGGTCAGCGCTCAAAGAGTCCACATGTCAACACTCACCACGGACAGTCTGAGCCCACACCACGGACTGTCCGAGGCATGATCGGACACGCCGATCGGCCATCCGAACAGAACTTCCCGCATATTTTAATCTAATCTCACCACTGACTGTCTGAGGTACACACGAACGGTCCAACAATTGGCTCAAAGTTCTCAAGTCTGTACTAAAGTCAACCCACAATTCACGGACTATCCGAGCCCTATCCATAGACAGTCCGACTCCCTGTCAGAACTTTGTTCTCTCAGAGATTTTCAACAACGCCTTTCACGATGTTCGTCGCCACTCATCTAAATGCACAACATGCAAGTCAAAGATCAAAGTGGCACTAGATGACCGATATGCAAACAAGTTTGCCCCTCTTGATAGTACGGCCATGTATCCTAAACCCGGTCATAAACTTCTCTACTCACCTATGACCGGTTAAATGAAATGGCTATTGGTTATACCTTTGCCTTGCGCATTCCATTCCATCTTCTCCAATGTTGATGCAACACATGCACCAACATCGTCACAAATGATATGATCCACTTCATATCATCATGCGACATATTGGTTCATCGATCTTGACTTCACTTGCTCTTCACCGTTGCATCGGTCCATCGGCGCCAAGTCATTACGCATGCATCCCGCCACGCGGTCCAGCGCTTAGCCTCTTACTTGCCCTTCACACTTGCAACCGGTCCATCAAATGAAGTTTTGTCTTGATCTTCTCCACCAAGTCACATGACTCCATGTCATGTCTCATATGCAATGAGCTCCTTCATCACATATTTACCTGTGGACTAATCACCTGTGTATTTCACTTAAACACATATTAGTCCACCTAAGTTGTCACTCAATTAGCAAAACCAAATATGGACCTTCACTCCCCCCCCCCACGCATGAGGCCTGCTGCGGCATATGCCTGGCAGGGGTGCGCAAGCCCCGCAGTGGCTGGAGGCTAGGTGGGATGCGTAGGCACAATGGCGGTGCATAAGCCCAACGATGGCACAGGCCTGGCGGGGACGCGTAGGGCCAGCAACAGCATGTGACGCAAGGCGAGGCGGCGACAAAGACCATTTAGGAGTACATAGGCAGGTGGAGCGGATGCCGATCCCGTGCGACGAAGACTTTGGTGAGCAAGGATGGTAAGTTTGGGGTTCTAGGATGGATACATCTGCGAGGGTTCCTCTTGTTGCTTACACGACCCTCGAATAAATCCCTCTTCTTTTTCCTCATGCAGCCTGTAGGTGTGCGGGTCGGTAGAAGCCATCGTGTTCGTGTGCTACGTTCTTGGATGCGGATCCCTGCTGTTGAAACCAAGAGGTGCTCCAAAAACAAGGCCTGTTCAAACCACACATTTATCCTTGTTACCCGCATTGTTTTTTGGACTGAGTCTTAGGTAGTTAGAAGAATTTTTCTTATTTATACCTATAACACAAGTAATTTAGAGTGTTAGTTGCCCTGTGTTTATTTAGTTTAATTGGAATGGTAGTAACTCCATTCGTTGAGCAGATGTATAACTTGCAGTCAAGACAATTGATACACAGATGTGTTCCACTCCTAACCTGGCCACTGGTGGTGGTAAGTAAGCAAAGGATCTTTGCTTGCTTTCTTTGATAGATCCGTTCTTGTATGTAGAGTTCATCTTGATCCCTTTCAGATCCAAAACACTCATTGCTGTTATCTCCATTCAGATTTATTGTGGACTTATGAGCTCCATGTGTGCATCCATGGTTTAATTAGTGTGGCATCCCTATTTTACTTGTTTTCCTATAGTAATATAGCTAGAAAAATATATGGACTCATGTACCACTAAGAATTATTTAGTGCGGCATCAACTACACAAGAGATTGAGACCAACCAGAAAATAAGTCAGGACCTGTGTCTGATTCTCTACAATTCAGTGTGGGATTTAGTGCCATTTAATCAGTTGGTTCATACAGGATACATTGTTTAAATGAGGTGCTTGGTGCTGTTAGAAGTTAAGCTGAGCATGCTAAGGCACTTAATTTGGATTCTGTCTTGTATTTTGAACCGCCCCCAATGTATGTTCTCTTTATGTCAGTACTTATTTGAATTTTTACTTTTCTGTTTAATTTAGTTAAAATAGACAACATGAATTCCCTTGTAACAGTGTAAAGCTTTGGCAAGCTAATAAAATACACTAGAAAGGTTTTGTATGCATTGTTTGAGATTATTTTTTAATTTCAGTTACCTAGTTTATACTTGTGCTGGAGATGGAGAACACTCTGATTCTTATCCATGCCTAGAAAATCTTTGTTCATTTATGTCTCTGCTTTTAGTGACATCTATTGTTTGTCCATGTATGCTGTCAAAAATACTGATTTCATATGATTTTAGTAGCTAAGTATTTTTTGCCAACAAATAGAACAAAACAAAACACATGCATATTGAGTGAGTATGGTTAATATACGCAAGGGCTCTGAGTTTTATGTCGCCTAAAATTTTGCAGTTTTTTGTGCCTCATATGTTGATGATGAATCTACTTTAGTCTTTTCATTTCTATGCAACAGATGAAGATGATCATGTTCTGTTCATTTGGTTCTCGAAGCTCATTTACATATGCCTACAGTTGGAAAAATACTATATAGGTGTGTTTCTGTTTCGCTTTGCATATATGACATTGAACGATAGATTTTGGTACAATGCAATTTGATTTGACCAAATAATCTAATATTATTTAGACGATTGCCCTTAATCCCTTGACCTCCCAGATTTGCAATTCACCAATATATCATTAGATATTGCTGGTTAAATACTTCAGGATATGTCTCCATTTAGATGATGGTACTTGACTTTGTCGTGTGTTTAGGCTTCCTGTCCTTTAGTATGGAAATAGGAAGGAAAAAAATGCTTCATCTGCGATACTTGACTTTGCCATGTGCCTAGGTTTCCTTGGTTGAATGCATCGGTGATACTTCAGTTTGTCGTGTTCTTTACTGCGAAAGTAAGAAGAAAAAATGCTTCTCTGCTTTCCTTGGTTGAATGCATCTGTGATTTATGTGCTTACAATTTTGGTTGCTGTGTGGAAAAAATAATCTTTTGTTTTAAGCTGTATGCTTAGGGTTCATGATAGAAGCGAGATCTTGGTGGTTCGTGAGTAAAAAATTATTCTTTCCTTTTTGCTGGGTTTCAAGCATGTTTATGTTCCATCTTGTTCAATAGGGTTCATGATAACAGTGAGATCTTGTGTAGTTTGTGAGTAAAGAGATGATTCTTTCCTTTCTCCAAATGATTTAAACTGTCTTGGTGATTTAACCTGACCTAATGCTTACTTGGTGTTCCTAATAAAACTACTCTGCTGCATTCCTGATATTGTATATAACAATAAAAAAAATGAGATAATGTGATATCATGTCTGGCTATAACTACTATTATTCTGTGTGGCCTGCACTGAAGGTCGTGGAACATTTGAGTGAACACAACATAAGTGCATATGTTATACGACTTTTTAGCAGATGAAAAGGAAAATAGTTTGTTCTAAATATGTTCCATCTACGCATGTTCATCAAATTTATCAATCTCAGATTCTGAATTGTTTGCTACCTCTAATATGGGCTGACATGCTCTTCCTTTTTGCGATGTGAAAGTTAATTGGTATGTCTTTAGGCTGAAGGCTATTGATGCTTAGGATGTTCCCCAGGCATTAAAGATGTGAACTCGGTCTCAAATTTTCGTACATAAGACTGGTGTTTCCTGCATATGACTATTTTGGTAAGGTTAGTAATTTTTAGTGTCAGCCACAACGATCTTGATTGCTAGCATATGTAGTTGCACTAGATTTTCTTGGGCATGTGACAGCGTGGAAAAATCAATGTACTTATAACTGTCTCTTTGTTTTTAAGATTAGCATGTGAACACTAAATAAAGTATAAGCTACGAAAGGATTTAGAGTTTGCAGGAATGGTGGCATATTGTCATCTTCGAGTTAGCTATAGATTGTTGTGTTCCATTCCTTCACAAGCAAATATACTATTGTTATGAATTCAGGAAAAGCAATACTGATAGTAGTGAATTCAGGCTCTGGTTTGAGTAGTTTTATTTGTGGTGCCTTTATTGGTTATCGACAAACATCTCATTGTGGCTTTCTTGTTTTTTTTTAATCCACGGGAGGAAGTAAAGTCGCCGAACATGCGTCAATGAAGGATGAACATTTGCTATTGACAATGTGTTAATATGTTTATTGGCATATGCTGCAGTTTCGTGCTGAGTATTTCTTGATACATGCATCTGCCGTCTGAGATGAATGTTAGCTTTCATTGTCTGCCTAATATTTCTATTTGATTGTTAGGCCCCGTTTGACAGAGCTCCCAGATCTGATTCTCTGGTGAATCCAGGAGGAGCTCTGCCAAACAGTTTTCCAGTGAGAAGTGATTCTCTACTGATTCTGAGAAGTGATTCTCTGAAATGAACTAAGGGTCTGTGAGCTGAAAAAAGTAGCTTCTCCTGTGAAGTGATTCTCCATTCTGATTTTGAGAGTTTATGCTAGGGAATTAAAGATAATCACTTTCGGCCACGGAATCACTTCTCTCAGAGAATCAGCTTCCATAGAGAATCAGAATCAGATGGAGCTATACCAAAAAAGCCATTGATATGATACACGCGCTGGATGTTCTAGTCGTGTTCAATGGTTCCCCCTCCCTCCACATCTCTGGACGGCTATGGAGCTGGTGGTGGCTCCAAGGGGACCGAGTGATAGTATATGTCTGGTGCCAATCCTTTTTCCCAATGTAGAATTTTCTAATATTTTTCTTTGCTATATTGTTCTGTAAAATTGTTGAAATTTCCTTATGTAAAATCTTTGGCGTGTTCAAAAACCCTTGAATGAAAATTAGGTGGGATGCTCTCCCCTGTTGACCCTAAAAAAAATGTGTTTCTCGACTTTTAGATATGAAACGAATCATAAATATTGGCATTTACATCAAATCAAATGATATGCATTGACCAAAATGTGTCCCTCCCTGCAAAGGCACAAGGGAAATATTAGTGAACGGGAATGGTGTTGCTGGAGTCCATCGAGTATTGGTTCTAGTCCTTTCAGCTGACTAATCACCAAGATTAAAGTTACGGCGAGGGAGGGTGAATGAAGAAGTGGATTATGCCAGAAATGTTTATAATTCTGGATAAATTAAACACTTAAATTTATTAACGTAAAGATTATATTAGATTTTCTTTTCTTATATAATCTTATAAACTTATGTTGGAGGGCACAATTCCATATTTCCATTTTATGACATGGAAACGGGAGGCCCTTCTTTTTAAATAGTAAAGCATTTTTACGGATACAACCCTTCTATTACTCATCTGTTTCTGTTGTTCATGGTTTACTGGTTTATAAAGTCCATATGCAAATCATGTTCATAGGATTAACAAGCTTGTTCCGAATGTCATCTACATAAAACATAGAGAGAATATACGCTATGTTTGACAATTATAAATAGCACAACAAAGGGGTTAAATTGGCTCGCAAGAATGACAACTAGTCCCAAGTTAAAACGAACTCCCAAGTTCTCGTTTACCCACACATCTTTTTCGAAACGAAAAAATCTTTTTGTTTCAACAGCTAGCTCTTCTTTCCAGGAGAAAAAAACAGTAAAATTCCAACGAGTTGCATTTAGAACCAGCCATTTTCATGGGCCCCATATGTCATCCTGACCAGCCTAAACCCTTCCGCTGTTCCCCGTTCGCCGTTTCCCATTTCCCCCTTCCCCTCGCCCAAATCCCACCGCCATTGTTGATTTCTTGAGCTCCGCCTCTGCATCCCATCAAATGTGACCACCGATACGGGGTATCCATGCCTCGGCCACTCCCCCCCGTCCTCTCCCTCCTCCTCCTCCTCGCCATCCACCTCCCGGCCCCCGCGGCAGCGGCGAAACTCCGCCACGCGTCCTCATCCACCCCCGTCCCCTCCCCGCCCGCCTCCTACCTGGGCGTGTCGTGGGTGAGCAACCTCACGCTCCTAGGCTCCGCCTCCCTCCTCCCGGGCGCGACCGCCGTCGCGCTCACCACCCCGACCCGCGACGGCGTCGGCGCTGGGCGCGCCCTCTTCTCGGAGCCCCTCCGCCTCCTCGTCCCCTCCTCCACCGCCCCCGCCTCCTTCTCCACCCGCTTCACCTTCCGCATCACGCCCGCGCCCACCTACGGCGACGGCCTCGCCTTCCTCCTCACCTCCTCCCGCACCTTCCTCGGCGCCTCCAACGGGTTCCTCGGCCTCTTCCCCTCCTCCTCCGCCTCCGACGAGGGCGAGGCCGACCTCCGCGACGTCACTACCATCGCTGTCGAGTTCGACACCCACCGCGACGTGGCGCTGCGCGATCCGGACGGCAACCGCGTCGCGGGGTCCATCTTCTCCGTCGCGTCCGCCAGCCCCGGCGTGGACCTCAGGGCAGGGGTGCCCATCACTGCGTGGGTGGAGTACCGCGCACCGCGCCGTCGCCTCAGCGTGTGGCTCTCGTATTCGCCCTTCCGCCGCCCTGAGAAGCTCGCCCTCTCTGCTGACGTCGACCTCTCCGGGCTCCTCCGCACGTTCATGTACGCCGGCTTCTCGGCGTCCAACGGCAACGGCGCGGCGCTCCATGTCGTTGAGCGCTGGACCTTCCGCACCTTCGGGTTTGCCAACTCATCCCACGCATCGCCACCGTCTGAGCCCCCAGCACCACCCAACAAACCCCTGCTGCCGCACAACAAACCACTGCTGCTCACAGGAAAGCACCAGCAACACCTGCACCACCACCACAACCTATTGTACAAGGTGCTTGGTGGAGTCCTTGGTGGCGTGGTGGTACTGGTATTTGTCATCGGTGGCTCTGTTGTCTGGCTTTCTAGGCCAACTCACCACCCAAGTGAAGAACGTACGGCGCCGAGCGAAGAGAAGCCTTATGGGACGATGTCTGTAACACCCCGCCTTTCACGAGCCACCCCGCACAACCCTTCCGAGGGGCGCGCACGCCTACACATAGCACCCTGCTTACACTTTCGTTCTCGCTTCGTGTAAAAGGGTTAACCCGAAGGTGCTATGGCTGGAAGACAAAGGCTTATAAGTTGCCTCCATCCTTGCTCAACTAGCAATGTGGCACTAAATATGTGCATCCCGCACTAATGGGCCACTACCGGGCCATACAAACTGGGCCGGGTGTGACATACACCCCCCCCTCAAAGAACCCGACGTCCTCGTCGGCGCAACTCACCCACCCGGGCAAATGTACAGGAACGTTCCCCCTTAGCGCATGACCGTACGTCCAGTGCCGGCGCCATAGTCCATGCCGTATGCCCTACCCGGGCCATACGCGCCATGCGCCCTATGCCCGCACACTGACCCGTACGCGCAACCACGAGGGTCGGCTCTGATACCATTTGTAACACCCCGCCTTTCACGAGCCGCCCCGCACAACCCTTCCGAGGGGCGCGCACGCGTACACATAGCACACTGCTTACACTTTCGTCCTCGCTTCGTGTAAAAGGGTTAACCCGAAGGTGCTATGGCTGGAAGACAAAGGCTTATAAGTTGCCTCCACCCTTGCTCAACTAGCAATGTGGCACTAAACATGTGCATCCCGCACTAATGGGCCACTACCGGGCCATACAAACTGGGCCGGGTGTGACAATGTCTATGGATGTACACTACCAGAATGATCAACATCTGCACCGGTTGGGAACCGGCTTTAGCACCGGGTATCCCAACTGGTGCAGATCTTCCAAGGCTAAAGGGGTACCCCTTTAGCACCGGGTTGAATAACCGGTGCTAAAGGGTCCCTTTAGCACCGGTTCCAGACACAACCCGGTGCTAAAGGGCCTGCCCCGCAGCGCCTTTAGCAGGGCCTTTAGCACCGGTTGTTGTCTGCAACCGGTGCTAAAGGCCCCGGATTTCTTTTTTTTTGCTTTTTTCAGTAGCCATGCATGCACGTCTATATACGTGTATATACGTATATATTCTAATACGTGTATTATAATGCGTATTCGGCCGACTCTATATTCATATTAGCTGACATTTCATCAAAATAGAAGACATATATATTACAAAAGTAGATATTCATGCATGTCAACTCGAGTTATATATATTTAAACTGTATTTTCTACTTAATTAAGATTGACGACTTGTTGAACTGTCCGGCACGTCCTCCAGTGGCATGTGGAATTCTCCTCGGGGATTGACGACCTCGTCCCAGATCCATCCGACGAGCTGTTCTGCAATTGCGTCAATTCTTTCTAGCTCTAGAGACTCTTCCTTCAGGCTCAACATCTATAATTTACAAATAATTGAAAGATATTTAATCCGCCGAGTTGGAGACAATAATTGTGCACTTAATAATAATGGAAATGTGTTTATTATTACGTACCATAATATCGTGTTGTGTAAGCTTTTTATGTCCCCAATTCCACATGTAATCGCAAACATAGTATTCACATAAATTATTTCCCTTCCCCTGTTTGGCACACTGTCGACCAAAAGAAATTAAGTAAAATTCATATAATATATTAGCCGAGGCCTACATGTACAAATTACTTGCTTACCGGAAAGCCAATGTTCCATTTTAGTGTTTCATGTTGAATACCCGGGTGTTCTTGACGAAATTGATTCCAGGCCCTGCGAACAAAAAAATTGAGTTAAGTCATTGCGAGTGTAAGGGGTGAATTAAGTAGGGGAAAATATACATCACCTTGTCATCATGTCCATGATGTTCTGTAGTTTTTCTATTGGAGTGTGCAATGAATCAAAGACGTTCACGACACCCCGGTCAGGACACAATATTATTAGGAACCAGTGGAATCTGTATACATGTATACATTATAATCAGAAATGAAATAGTACACAGACAGTATAAGAAGAAGCCTGTGTATGTACTCACTCGATGTTGTACGGGATTAGTATGGAGTCGCAGTAATTTTGTTTCTTAATATACTTGTATAGGTTTCCATATGTTTCCTCAGGATTCATCAATATCATTTGTTCACTTATCCTTCGAGGATCCACGAAACCAACGTCATATATTGAGGATCTCCGACATTTTTGAATCTCCATTCTGCATATGTTAAGCAATAAATAAAGCCCACGTCAGCATAGATTGGAATTATTGTTTTCAAACTGTGAATTATAAGCAACAACAAAGTACTTACAGTGTCCAACAGGTGATCAAATCCACGTCCATGGCATCGCGGTGGTACAACTCATATATATCCTGAAACCTCAGCCAGACCCAATCCTCGTCACCATTGTAGAAATCATGGTCCTTCACGCCTACTTTGATCATGCGCCGTTTATTCCTTCTTGATTCTTCCAAGTACCACTCATGGAATTGGCGCATCTTCGTCTGTAGCTTGCTCTCCATTTCAGGAGGGACCATAGGCTCGCCAAGCTTAAACGGCCACTTCAACGTTGTGCTTACAGGCACCTCTGCTTCCCCCAGGAGTTGCGCTATGGATAGTCCAGTCTCGGCCTCAAATTGTTGGATCCGTAGCTCGTGCGGAGTTGGCAATGGAGCCAAGGGCTGCTGAGGTTGCTGGCCGAGCTGAGGAACCGTTTTGGATGTGCCCGCCTCCTTATCTGCAGCCTTCCGCTTCCGGCGAGATTTCAGTAATGAGCGGTCATATTCTGTTATTAGTACTTCCTTCTGTTGACCCTTGCTCAAATTACCGAGGAATGACTTGACGACTGTGGGATCAAGCTTCGGCTCTGGCTCCGGTTTTTTCCTCCACTCGGCCATTTGCCTCTTTGTGTCTGCTTTGACCGAGGCTTCGAGCTCCTCTAGAGTCTTCTCACCTGCTCTTTTCTCTGGTGCGGGCTTCTCTCTTGTTTTCCGCGCCTTCTTCCCTGGTGGAGTGGGGGCAGAGGCTTTAGTGCGGCGTCCCCTCTTCGGCGGAGGGGGCGGAGACCTCTGCGGCGGAGGAGACGGAGACCTCTTCGGCGGAGGAGACGGGCTTGCATCAGGAGCTCCTGGAGAATCGTCATGATCCAGTGGATCTGTTGGAGACGTGGAGGTGACGGAGGCTTCTTGGTAGCCACAGGTGTACCGGGTATGACGACGTCTGCCTTGCTCCATAGAATGATGCAGTGAGAACACTGACCGAGTTTTGTTTCTCCGTCACCTCCGGGGATGTCAAGTTCCAAGTCTTCCCAGTTGGTGACGACTTGCTCCACCTCAACAGGTACGTAACCATGTGGAATGTCATTGCAGTGCCATTTTTGCCCTTCTTCCACACGTTTGGTCATATCGTATGCGACCTGATAATTTAGTAGTCACAAAGAAAGTTAGTAAATGAATGGTATTTACGGTGAAATGTATGCAGTATGAACTAAGGTCGCATACGTACCACCACAGCTAAGTTCTTCTGCCTGACGACAAGCTCACACGCGGTCCATTGAGTTATTTCATCCACGGGGTAACGGACCGGTTTGGCGGCCTGTGTGGAAGCGTGACTGCTTTGATATTGTTGTGGAGGGCTAATAAGGGCCGCATCTTGGAGAGGTGCATGCTCTGTGGAACCGGTCCCGCCTGGTGCATGGTCTGTGGAACCGGTCCCGCCTGCAGCTTGTTGGAGAGGTGCATGCTCTGTGGAACCGGTCCCGCCTGTGGCTTGTTGTATCTGCAGCCATGCTACCTTCATCCGTCGCTACATCTCTGACTCCATTTCTTGGAGCTTTGAGCCCTGGGCGGCAACCGTTTGCTCTAGGTCCCTCACCCTCTGCTCATATTCGGCCTTCTTCCTCGAACGGCTCCTATAGGTGGCGGCGTGCTCTTGGAAACCTTTCTTCCATGAGATGCTTGTGCCTACGCCGCGCGTCCGTCCAGGATGCTCCTTGTTCCCTAAGGCATAGGTTAGCTCATCTCTGTCTCTATCAGCAACAAATTCTCCCCTCTCAGATGCCCTGAGGATATCGAGGAGACGCTGAGCTAGTTGTCGCAAGTCCTCGGGAAAAACTAAGGAGCCGTCGATTGGGCTTAGGGTGCCTCCATGACCATAGTACCAATGCTTGGTCCTTGTGGGCCAGTCATGTGTCGCTGGAGTGATGCCTCTAGCATATAGATCTTCTTCCATCTTCTCCCATTTAGCGATGCTTGCCTTGTAACCTCCCGAACCCATCTTATGAGAGTACTTCTTATTTGCGGCGTTTCCAGCGTTTCTAGCGCTAGCCGTTGCACCCTCTTCGGAGGTTTTGTACTCAAGGAATGCTTCCCACTCGTCATCAGTGATCTTCTTATACTTCTTAGGATCCGGGGCCTCTCCGGTTTTGAGAAAATGCGAGTACAACTTCTTCTTGAAATCCTGAAACAGAACTGCCATCTTCTTCATTGTCCAATCCCTCAGTTCTGCTTCATGAGTGCTAGGCCAGTCGAATATTGCCTTTAATTCCCTCCATAGCATCTCCTTCTCTGTATCGGGGAGCACATACTCCTCAGTGGGGTCCGTGGACTTCCATTTTCTGATACTAATGGGCACATTGTCCCGTACAATTACCCCGCACTGAGATACAAATTTCTTGGCCACTTTTGGGGGCTCAACTGGCTCCCCGTCATCCTCCACTCGAGTGATGTGAAACTTGACATCCTTCAGCTTCTTCGTGGTCGATCGTTTTGATTTCTTAGCTCGACTTGTAGAAGCAGAGGCGGCCTACACAAATTACATATATACGAGATGATATAGAGATGGTATACATAATTGACATGTACAGTACAAATTTATGTTATATATACACACCTGACTAGACGAGGGCTCGTTACCGGCCCCTTCAATAGTGCTGCCCTGGACACGTTCGCCCTGGACATTGTCGGCCCCTTTAACATTTTCGGCCCTCGCAACATTGTCGCCCTGGATATTGTCGTCCCTTCCAATGGCCCTCAACACTTCATCCATGCTCATCGGTTGGGTTACAATATCAAAAAGTTGATTCGCTAAGAACGTGTCGTTGTTCTCTTTCATGGGTGGGACAGGCTCGTTGTTGTCCGCCATCTATAGAACTAAAAATAATTGATAAGCAATATATACAAAGCATAGATATTTCAAATATTTGTAACATATTCGCTAAGGGGTTCGGTGCGCTTAGCGAACGGATTCGCTCGCTAAGGGGTTCGGTGCGCTTAGCGAACGGATTCGCTAAGGGGTTCGGGTTCAATATACATTTCAATGTAAATATACAATGCATTTCCAATATACATTTCAAACATATAACATTTCCAATATACATTTCAATGTAAATATCTCCAATACACATTTCAACATGCCTATACATTTCCAATAAATAAACATGCATATACATTTACATTTTCAACATATAAATATTTGCAATTTACATTTGCAACATTTTTCAATACATATGAAGCATGTATATTTCTAGTAGAATTGCAATATAGAACATTTCCAATATATCATTTTTATTTCCAATACAATGCATTTCCAATAAATTAATTTCTAATATTTTCAATACATATGAAGCATGTATATTTCTAATAGAATTGCAATATAGAACATTTCCAATATATCATTTTTATTTCCAATACAATGCATTTCCAATAAATTAATTTCTAATATTTTCAATACATATGAAGCATATATATTTCTAATATTTCCAGTACAATGCATTTCCAATGTATGTGGTTAGCGAACGCGTTCGGCCAAGCGCATGTTCGCTAACCAAATGCGCATGGCCGAACATGTTCGCTAAGCAAATGACGGGCGCGGGGACGACGACGGCGGCGGGGACGACGACGTACGGTGGCGTGGACGACGGCGGTATGGGCCGGGACGAGGGCGGCGGCGTCGTGGGCGCGGCGACCACGGGTGGCGGCGGCGGCGAGCGTCGACGGAGGCTAGGCCGCGGCGACGGGCTGCGGCGGCGCGGCCGGGCGCGGGGACGACGATGGGCGGCGGCGTCGGCGCGGCCGGGGACGACGCGGGCGTCGACCGTGGACGGAGGCGCGGCCGCTGCGACGGGCGGCGGCGGTGACGCGGGCCTAGGTCGACGGGCGGCAGCGAGGCGGTGGCCGAGGAGACGAGGGGGCGCGCGGCGGCGGCGGCGGTTTCGATCTGAGGAGACGAGGGGGAAGTGGAGGGGAGAGAAGTCTCCGCATATATAGATCCCCGTCTTTAGCACCGGGTCTTCCCACCACCCGGTGCTAAAGGCCCTTTAGCACCGGGTCTTCTACAGCTGGTGCTAAAGGCCGTAACTGGCGCCAAACGAAAATTGAGGGCCTTTAGCACTGGATTTTAGATCAACCCGGTGCTAAAGGCCCCCAATTTTCGTTTGGCGCCAGTTTCCAAACCGGCCTTTAGCACCGGTGGCTACTATTTGGGAATCTTATAAATATAGTTTTTAATATATAGTTATTAATACTTGTTTTAATTCAGTTATTAATACCTATTAAAAATATATATTAAATAATAAAATCTTATAAATTAATAGAAAATCTTATAAATTACTAGAAAATCTTATAAATTACTAGAAAATCAATATAAAATGCTAGAAAATCTTATAAATTAATAGAAAATCTTATAAATTACTAGAAAATCTTATAAATTACTAGAAAATCAATATAAAATGCTAGAAAATCTTATAAATTAATAGAAAATCTTATAAATTACTAGAAAATCTTATAAATTACTAGAAAATCTTATAAATTACTAGAAAATCTTATAAATTAATAGAAAATCAATATAAAATGCTAGAATTAATAAAAACAATCTTATAAATAAATAGAAAATGTTAGAACATAGGTGGAACATAAATGCAAATATAGTCATTACAAATTGGGTGGAACATAGTGCAATTAAATTACATGGCATCATCGTTTACTCGGACACTAATAAACTTCCTCTTTACAAATGTTCCTTGATTGTGATCACGCCGTAGATACGGTGTCTCCTCCGCCGCTAACAGGATGCTTGGGTCATCAGCCACTGAGAATGGAGGCCGGCCATCGAGCATATCATAATTTTCATCCGTCTTGTCCTCAACTCCTACGATTTTTCTCTTTCCAGGAAGAACTATATGATGCTTTGGCTCGTCTTGTGATGGGTCCAATTGCTTACCCCCACCTTTCTTATCCGCCCCTTTCTTCGGTCTGCTAGCCATGTCCTTCACATAAAAAACTTGTGTGACAGCTTTGCCCAGGACGAACGGTTCGTCTAGAAAGCCAATCTTGTTTAGGTCCACTAACGTCATTCCATAGTCCACTTCAACTTTAACACCTCCTCCAGTCAGCTTCACCCATTGGCACTTGAACAGTGGGATCTTCAAAGGTCCGTACTCTAGTTCCCATATCTCCTCTATGATTCCATAGTATGAGTTTGTATTGCCATTGGTGTCTGTCGCGTCGATCCGGACACCACTGTTTTGGTTGGTGCTTTTCTTGTCCTGGGCTCTTGTGTAAAATGTATACCCATTGATGTCGTATCCTTGGAATGTCAAGATCGTGCTCAATGGACCTCTAGCTACAAAAGCTAGCTGCGCATCAATGCCCTCGACACCCATAAGACGTCTTCGCAACCAATCGGCGAAAGTACTATTGTGCAGACGCTGAATGAAGGCCGCAGACTTTGTTGAGTTTTCGTCCCTGAGAATCTGCATGTGCTCCTCGATGTACGGAGCAACTAAGGTTGATTGTTGCAAAACTGTGAGGTGCGCTTTACGAAATGTCTCAACGTCCTTGATCACCATCGATCTTCTCCCTAGTGTGCCCTTTCCACCAAGTCTCCCCTCGTGATGTGATTCGGGCACACCAATCGGCATAAGATCGTCAACAAAGTCAACACAGAAAACAATGACCTCTTCTGTTTCGTATCCCTTAGCAATGCATCCTTTTGGACGAGAACGATTACGGACATACTTCTTTAGGACAGCGAAGAACCTCTCAAATGGGAACATGTTGTGTAGAAATACTGGGCCCAATATACGAATCTCTTTGATGAGGTGAACCAATAGATGTGTCATGATATTGAAGAAGGATGGTGGAAATATCATCTCAGAGCTGACAAGACATTGCACCACGTCGTTCTGTAGCTGATCTAAATGGTCTGGATTGATCACCTTCTGAGAAATTGCATTGAGGAATGCACATAGCTTCACAATGGCTTTCCGCACGTTAACTGGTAGCACACCCCTGAGTATGACGGGAAGCAGCTGTGTCATCAACACATGGCAGTCGTGAGACTTCAGGTTTGTGAACTTCTTCTCTTTCATATTTATTATCCCCTTAATATTGGAGGAGTAGCCAGACGAAACCTTGATACTGTTCAAGCATTCAAACATGCTTGCCTTCTCTTCTTTGCTGAGAGTGAAGCTGGCAGGACGCAAGTACTGGCGTCCTTTGTCTCTCTTTTCTGGATGTAGATCAGTCCATTGCTTCAATCGTTTCAGCTCCTGACGTGCTTCCAGTGTATCTTTTGGCTTCCCATAAGTACCCAAGAAGCTTATCAAGTTCACGCAAAGATTCTTCATCAGATGCATCACATCAATCGCGTTACGGACCTCTAAAAGTTGCCAATAAGGTAGCTCCCAAAAGATAGACTTCTTCTTCCACTTCGCGGCACGACCATCCTCGCCCGTCGGAGCAGCCTGGCTTCCGTCTCCCTTGCCAAACACCACGTGTAGGTCCTTCACCATATCAAATAGCTCTTCTCCACTCCGGTGTCTCGGCTTTGTACGGCGGTCAGCATTCCCGCCAAAATGTGCACATTTCTTTCGTAGCTCATGCTTCGCCGGAAGGAATCGACGATGACCCATGTACACAACTTTACGACAATATTTCAAATACATGCTTTCGGTTTCCTCTAAACAGTGAGTGCATGCTTTATATCCTTTGTTTGATTGTCCTGATAGGTTACTTAGTGCAGGCCAGTCGTTGATGCTTATGAAATGCAGTGCTCGAAGGTCAAACTGCTCCTACTTGTCCTCATCCCACATGCTAACACCTTCATTCTTCCACAGCTGCAAAAGTTCGTCAACCAATGGTCTTAGGTACACATCAATGTCGTTGCCAGGTTGCTTTGGGCCTTCGATGAGCACTGACATCATAATGAACTTCCGCTTCATGCAGAGCCAAGGGGGTAGGTTATAGATACAAACAGTCACGGGCCAAGTGCTATGACTACTGCTCATTTCACCAAAAGGGTTCATGCCATCGGTACTTAAATCAAGCCTAACATTCCTCGCATCAGCATCAAACTCTGGGAATGCTCTGTCGATGTTCCTCCACTGGGATCCATCGGCGGGGTGTCTCAACATGCCATCCTGCTTACGTTCTTCTTTGTGCCAGCGCATCAGTTTGGCATGGTCTTTGTTCCTGAACAAACGCTTCAGATGGGGTATCAGAGGGAAATACCACATCACCTTCGCAGGGATTTTTTTCTTAGAACGCTCTCCCCCAACATCACCAAGGTCGTCTCGCCTGATCTTGTATCGTGCGCAGGTGCAAACCGGACAACGATCCAAGTGTTCGTACTGTCCGCGATAGAGGATACAGTCATTAGGACACGCATGTATCTTCTGCACCTCCAAACCGAGAGGGCAAACAACATGTTTTGGTTGATACGTCGTCGATGGCAATTTGTTACCCTCTGGAAGAATCTTCTTTACGAGTTCAGTAGCTCCTCGAAACCCTTATCTCAGTAACACCATTTGCTGCCTTCCACTGTAGAAGTTCAAGTGTGCTACCCAACTTCTTTAGCCCCTCTTTGCAATCTGGGTACAGGTCAGTCTTGTGGTCCTGCAACATGCGTTGTATCTTTTTCAGTTCCTTATCATTGCCGCAGTCTTTCTCGGCATCACGCAACATTTGCCCGAGTCCATCAGTAGGTTCATTTTCCTGAGCAACATCTTCCTGAGCATCGCCTTCCCGAGCAACATCTTCCTCATCGGCATCACCCATTGCAGCATATGCAAAGGAACCGTAGTATTGAGCCAATAACGGAATGTCGTCATCGGCCTCGTCTTCTTCATCTTCATCCATTAGAATTCCTCTTTCACCGTGCTTCGTCCAAACAGAATAATTCCTCATGAAACCGTGCCTCATCAAATGCACCTGAAGACAACCTCTTTGTTTGTACGATTGTATATTTTTACAATGGGTGCATGGGCAGAACATGAAACCGGACGACGTCCTGTTAGCCTCGGCGGCATCGAGAAACGTCCTAAGGCCATCACGGAACGCCTGAGCGTGGGGGTCCCCGTACATCCATTGTCTATTCATCTGCATTATTAACCAATAACAAATATACAATACAATTTAAAGATAAAAAATTTAATATATAAATAAATACAAATTATAATATATATTCCATTATATAAATAAATTTCTAAAACTACATTACTATATTCATTAAATAAATAAATATACCTTCTGTTAAATAAATAAATAACTATTCTACCTTTTAATAAATAACTAATAATATATATTTCATTAAATTAATAAATAATTATTCCAACTTTTAATAAATAAACCTCTCTAATAAATAAAATACATAAGCCTTATAACTATTCACAAGTCATACAAAACAAAATACTAACTAGCTTGCCTTCTCTCTCCATTTAAAACACAACATGAACACTCTCTCCACCATGAACTCAAGCTCTCTCCTCTCTCTCCTCCAAGAACACAAGCTCTCTCTAGCTAGCTTTACTTTGATTCACAAATCCCTCTATTTCTAAATCATAGAAGGATTACAAGCTAAATAAAACATTAGAGAATGAAAGAGTGTACCTTCTAGTGCTCCTTAGATGAGTAGAATCTTCACAAATTTTGAAAAAAATTTGGGCAGCACCTCCCCTCCCACGGCCGAGCAGCATGAACACAGCGCCTAAGTGTTCAGCTGGCTCGGCCGGGGGAGGAAGAAGGTGCTATATACAAAAGACATTAGCACCGGGTCGTGGCAAGACCCGGTGCTAATGTGCACCAATTAGCACCGGTTGCAGCCAGCAACCGGTGCTAAATGGCCTCGGGCACATTAGCACCGGTTGCTGGCTGCAACCGGTGCTAAAGGGGGAGCATGTCCGCCCTGACACCCCGCAGCGCCGCCCCCGCTCCTAGCCGTTGGACCCGGTGCTGAAGCCCCATCAGCACCGGGTCCAAAAATGGCCGAGGCGGAGGAGGCGGGCGGATGTGAAGCATTCTGGTAGTGGTAGTGCGTGCAGCAACAAAGGGCTTCAACAGTGGCAATGTGATCGGCGTTGGTGGCTCTGGTGCCACTGTGTATGAGGGGGTGCTCCAATCTGGTTCAAGAGTTGCTGTCAAACGATTCCAGGCTGTTTGGCCGTGCACGAAAGCATTTGTGAGTGAGCTTGCTGCAATGCTCAATTGCCCAAATCACCCTAATCTCGTGCGGCTTGCTGGGTGGTGCTGCAGTAAGGATGAGCTCGTGCTTGTTTATGAGTTCATGCCCAATGGGAATCTTGACTGTGCACTGCACACAATGGGTGGGGCAACACTACCCTGGGAGGCACGATTCAGGGCAGTGCTTGGTATCGCCTCAGCGCTTGAATATCTGCATGATGGGTGTGATCACCGGATTCTGCATCGTGATGTCAAGTCATCTAATGTTCTACTTGATGGAGAGTTCAATGCTCGACTGGGTGATTTTGGGCTTGCTCGTTTGGTGAGCCATGGTGGATTACCTCACACGACACAGCCAGCTGGCACACTTGGCTACCTTGCTCCAGAGTATGTGCATTCTGGTGTTGCAACAGAGCGGTCTGAAGTTTACAGTTTTGGCGTGCTTGCTCTGGAGGTTGCCACTGGCCGGAGGCCCACAGAGAGAGGAATCTCAGTTGTTGACTGGGTGTGGGTTCTATGGGGTCGTCGGAGGCTGGTTGATGCTGCAGACCAGCGGCTTCAGGGCCGATTTGCTGCGGAGGAGATGCGGAGGGTTCTGCTTGTGGGTCTCTCTTGTGTGCATCCAGATTGCAGGAAGCGGCCTGGCATGCGAAGGGTAGTCAAGATGCTTGATGGGACTGCACCCTTGACACTGGTGCCAGATAAGAAGCCACCCATTATGCTCCAGACACAAGTAAATCAAGCTTCATCAATGAACTCTGTGGATACTGTCAATACTGCATTCTACAGCTGTCGCTGAACTTATATGTTAATAGGTTGGTAAAAAGCAGCATCTTACTCATATGTAGTTGTGTTGTTTCATAACTTTTTCCAATACTCTTTTCTGAAACAAGAGGGTATAAGCTAATGTTGTCGTTGTTATATAATGTTGTCGGTACAAAACAGTACTTGTGCACAGAATATAATGTTGTTTGTGGTGCAGATTGCATTTTTAACGACTAGGATGTAGATTCGGAATCCATTACCTTTTTTTTTTAAAGATTGAAGCCATTACTCGATGCTTCAGTAACTCCCGTATGCCTCATGATCTGCTTGATTTGCGTGACAAATGATTAGCATCTATTGGGGTATTTGGACATTGGTCTCACTGTGAACAGTCACACTGGAGCTGTAGCTCTCATGTTCACACAGATGTAACAAAAGTGTCTTCCTATGTAGTTTGAACATGTTGTATTCAGCGCATTTTTTCTCTCGAACAATTCGGGGTAGGAGTTGGAAGTGCAAGAAAGAGTTACATAAGAGCGACAGGCCCACATCGAATTTTGGCGCATTTTGTAGTGGCATGTTTTTCTTCACCAGAATTCTTACAATCATCTGGACGATAATTGGTCATTTCACACATTATTACTTTCTCCATCCCTTTATTAAATGTATTCAGTCGCTTTATTATATGGCATGACACGTAGAAACTTGACAATTTAGCACTAGACAATCACTTAAACATAATTTAGATTTGTTCATCTATGCGAAACTATTTGATATTTCCTGTCGGCTAAAAAGTGTAAAGGAGCGGTTTATCAGGGTTGTTACATAATAATATTGAGTGCTTTGAAGGATATTATTAGCTGCATACTACCTTTCCTAACTATATGCTCTTACTTAAAGCTTCATACTTAAATTGCACAAACAGTTTGCATTCTTGAATATCAAGGTATTTTTTGCGAATGGAATATCAAGGTTTTGTTTGTATTAGGTTTAGAATGTAACTTTGTTCTAGCTGAATAATGTTTTGGCATGTGCAAAGGTCAGCTCTGGATATATTCAGTCACTGTAGAGTAAGTATACTAACGTGAATTAGTTCTGACATTGATATATTGCTATATATAATTGGATTTGGATCTCCTCTGTACATTACATGAATGTCAGTCAACTGCAACCAATTTCTTTTTTCGTCTGTCCTTTCTGTTGCTATGAATAAGTTTGATGTTAGATTAATGTGGTTGCACAAAAATATCAGTTTGAACAGATCCATATTTTGTGCAGAAATGTATAAAGATAGTGAGAGTTGCTGTATAAGTTGACCTCCTCTGCAACACAAAATTCTGATCAAATTGGAGATTTCTGCTATGGCCTACACGGTACTCTGATAAGATGTCCAGCATTCCCCTATATATTTAATTTACAACGCCATCTTTTCCATAAAGCATGCCGTTTATACCTAGTCCTGATTCATTTGCTATCTTATTATTTTGATTCTTGATCTTTGCTTCGTTTAGAGGTCGAAGGGTCAGGCTTACTATTGCATTCCAGTAATCACGTCACTTCAACGGATCGATTGGTTTCTGTATAGCAAATCTCAGACCCGAAGGTGGGTTGAACTGAATTCAAAACAATCCCTGAATTTTTGCGAGTTCTCTGATGTTCAGTCTTTGCAATACATTCTTACTTTATAGCTGGATGCTGTAAATTCTATCAGTTAAATGTTGGATGCTGTTACCTCTGCATATGTACCACCACAATGCCTTCAGTATAGATCACCTGATTTGAGTTGTCTGAAGCACCATTCTGAATATTTCAGAATCAGCTGTCCTGCTGTTTTGACGATAGATAACTTATTCCCATCTCGTGTCATTTCTGAACCCAGATTTTCCGCATAACTCATCTTTTCAAGGTGTTACGATTGCAATAGAAAACAGTTTTATATGGGTACGAAACATGCATGCATGGTAGATCGGTGGTGTTTCATTCACGATAGCCACTAAGCTTCTTCTGTACACCAGGAACGATAGAGAACAACATGGCGACCGTGTTTACATCACATTTGGTCGGGGTTCATTGAGGAGTTCATTTTAATTTTGGGCACGCACCCTATACAACAGAGTGCGACGACGAAAGGGCATCATCCGTTGACTGATCAGGATTGCCGATCAGATGTTGGAACGCCAGTCTATTGTCTCTCTGTGTCTCAGCAGCCGTGCTTGATGGCGCAGGCCACCACCTGCGCCCAGTGCCTCAGCCTCGTCTTCACAAGCTGAGGGTTGTCACCTGCACATCAGATCATCCGTGGCCATGCATATATGATTGATGCACCAGAAGTTAATGAATGAATGGGAGATAAATCAAGAGAGCTAAAATGGTTTCATGGAAAAGACACGAGCTGATGGTTTATACCTGGACTGAAGATCTTCCAGGCGTCCGGGACGTCGTTGGGGCTTCGTGGGCTCGGGGTGTCCGGGAACGTGGACGACGACGACACGGCCGACAGCGTCGACGTTGGGCTCGCCGTCAGCGTCCGCAGCTTGGGGTCGGACAGCTGCCGGCTCACAGCGAAGTAGAAGTCGAGGGCGGGGAGCGTGTTGCGGAGGTGGGCGCCGCCGGTCTCCTCGTCGAACCCGAACCCGAGCTCGAAGGAGCCCCGCAGCTCGTCCAGGTCCTCGTCGGTCAGACACCTCATCGCGCGCTCCGACGACGACCTCATCACAACGTGACGCCGCTCGTCAACGACGTCGACGGCGCTCTTGTTGCCTCCTCCGCCGCCGCCGTTCCCCTCCTGCTGCTCCCTGACGACAGATACCATGGTGCCGCGCCGCAGTATCTGCCGCCGGCGCTTCTCCCACTTGGCCTCCCTAGTGGTCTCCTTCATGGACAACTGCTTTGACAGAAGCCTCCTCCTGTTTTCGCCGATGCCGCCGGCGACGGCTGCCTGGTGGCAGCAGTGGTTGTTCCACGCCGCCAGGGGCGGCGGCGCCTCTTGCACCGGCACCGCGGCCACCTCCTGTGCTTCATGTTCCTGCCTGTCGCCGTCGTCCGCCGGCGAGCAGCCGTCGACCTCGATGGGCAGATTGTTCGCCACCACCCGGTCGCCGATGCTGTCCATCTCCATCATGTCCGATCGAACCATGCCTGCCTACTACAATGAATTACGCTACGTATACTATATAGTAATATATTCCTCCTCCGATGAGTGTATGCTGTGGTGTATGATGACACGTAGCAGCTGCCGTCCGTCACCGGTCGGGCGCGCGCACGGCAGCCGCGCGGCGTTCGGAGGAGGTGGGACGGCGGCGAGCGTCGTCGGAGTTGGGGGAGGAGGGTCTCCTCCTGTATGTAGTAGGCCCTGCCGATCAAGAAGGGAAAGGACGGAGACCCTGGTCCTCCCAGGAAATAGGGGCGGCTCACCATTCGCCAACCGCATCTTTCCTATGAAAAGCAAAGCGGCAGTGGCGAGACAGGTGTGTCCATGCGTTATGCATGGTTCAGCTTGCTGTAGGCAAGCTAGCTGGGTTGGCCGGCCGCGGAGATCAATCCCCACCGCTAGCTGCTTACCTGCAGCGCACCAAATTTAGCTTCAGGCAAGGCAACGGGGATGACACAGCTAGGAGTGCATTACAGAGAGGAACAGTTCACCAAAGCATCTAATTGCAGAGGAACAACAAAGAAGCAAATTAGTCTTGGGGAGAAGGGGCTGGGAGCCCACTGGTAGGATCAGGGGCCGAGCTAGCAGGGGAGCTAGGGGGGCCCATGGAGTCCATGAAGACCCCTATAATTTCACCCCTGCCCTCCGTCCCTGTCCTGTGGGCCTTCGTGCGCGTCCGTACTACGAATGGTAGCTGCCTTCACGTAACTCCCTGCTGTGCTCCCTCCCTGTCACGCCTGATCTCTGATTGACTGAATGACGGATGGATCAGCTGGGGGCATCAGACGGTGCCGCATGGGGGTGCGCACGGCGCCCACGGTGCGCACCCCGCGCCCCCCACTTTTTTCCATAATTTCAAGCCATAGATGAAGGGGAGGAGGAAAAAAGAAGGAATGAGGAGAAAAAGAGGAAAAGGAGGAGGAAATAAGCCCCCTAGCTTCCATCTCCAACTCCGCCATTGGGTAGGATTGTAGAAACGTATAACCACTCATATAAGCGACCGCTGGGCTTATCTCAACCACACATCCGCCCTCGGGAACATACACATGTGGACCCAAGTTACATAAACAAATGTTATATACACATGTGGACACACATATAAAAAAAGATGCTTTACATGCAGCTGCTCACAGCCACTCGTTAAGCCCCGCGGTCGCTTGTACAAGTGGTTTTTTTCCATTTGGGTAGGATTGGTATAGCCTCCACTCCATCACGGTCGATATTCATCGAACCCCCCGCTTCGACGGCCGAAAATTGATTAGAGGTGGGCAAAAACAATAGGATGGGATGGGTCAGGTAGAAGTAGAAGGCTGTTTGTTGGATGGGAGGTTTTGATTTTCGAACTTCAGTCGTGCTTTTAATTTTAATTTCGTTTAAACTGTAGTGTTTGTTAGAACTTTTTGGCTTAATGAGATCTAAATATAATATGTATATGTTTTACTTTTTATTAGGCGTTAATTAACATTATAAATATACTACTTCAACATTTTAGATATACCACTTCAAAATTCTAATTTATATTGTTTCAACATTGATGTATAAAATGTTGTAGTAGTTAGTCAAAATGTTAAATTTGATCGGAAGAAATGTTGAACCAACTATTTCAGATGTTTAGGTCACTAGTGTAAATGACAAGTGAATATAAACACTGTTAAGATGTAATGACAGCCTTTCTGAATAGTACCAATCTCTCTTCCTTTGATCTTAAAAGATTAAGTACGGAAATAAAGAAATTGAGTTGACAGTTGCGAATCAATCATTATGATCATCTAACTTATTTATCAGTAAGCAATGCAATAAACCAAATACTAAATCAAGAAAGGCAGTGGAGAACAAATCTACTAGAAGGTCCACCGAGAATACCTTCTTCAAACCCCAGTCCCTCCAGTACGGCAGTACTCCACAGTCCACACCACTCCATTCCCCACCTCAGAACCCTAGCCGCCGCGCCTCTAATTTGGCCCCCGACTCCCGGCGCAGGCGGCCGTGGAGCAGCAGCTGAGGCGCCATGGACGACATAGCTAAGATGCTCCCTTTGATGAAGAGCGCCTTCGCCAACCTCCCTCGCCCGCCCGCCGCCAAGGCCGCCCCGTTCTCCGGCGCCGTCCCGGCGAGGGCCCCCGATGGGGTGGACCGCATCAGCCGCCTCCCGGCCGGGGCCCTCCGCAACATCGTCTCCCGCCTCCCCGTCAAGGAAGCCGCACGCGCCACCGTCCTCTTTTGTGAATTGTTCATCATTCATGGTTGATTAATTTCATCTCTGCATCAAGTTGTGTACAGTCTTTCTGTTTTTCTCTACTGTCAATCCATTTTCTTCTGCTTTTTTTCGAAGCCATTTTAATTAATTTAATGTTCTTTCAACTGTGATGTTTAGAATCATCCTTTGGACCACCTATGAAGATCATGCTTGTTATGATTATTATGTTTAGGGCAAGTATTCCTTTTTATAGGGGTATATGTTTAACCATTTAGAGCATGTTCTTACCTTACATAAATAAATTTAGGTCAGCATTGCTCTTACCTTCTATCATGTTATTTTGTTATAGAACTGATGTTTTAATGAAGAGATAGGCTACAATAAACATAAAACATACTGTTAGCTCCAATTTAGATTAGCCACTTGCATTGCACTTTATAGAGAAGAACTAGCCTGTTTTTGAAAAAAAAATTCACAAAGGTGAGCAGAGATAGTATCAAACCTCCATAACAAACAGATCTTAACCTATTGACATAAACTGTTTCAGATCCTTTCTTCCACACCAAATTTGTTCTGTGTGCAGTTATTGTAAACTAGCTGGGGGTAAAGGCTTCCTCGAAAAAAAGAAGCCAAGTGGATTAGGTTACGTTGATTTTGGTTTAAGTTGGTTTTGCTTTTCATATGTTTAGATTTTCCCAATGCCTGTCATGCTATACTTACCAGTTGCTACCATTATCTTATATCTATATTTGTTAACCATTTAGTTGTATTTTGCTGCCTGGCAAGGCCTCCACCACAGGCAGATATCTGCAGATATATCTAACTAGATTTGGATATTCTACAACACAACTCATGCCTCAAAATGGTTTAACATCTGAGGCACTAAAGGATTGTATAACCTGAACCTTTGACCTGTTATCTCAGATAAGTAGGCAGCTCGGGTTCCTGGTTATCAGAAAACAGTCTCCTGTGCAGGCATGTAGCTGATTCGTGCACATAGAAGGCCATAACACTTCCTGCTTATCTAAAAGGTTATCCAGCCTCTGCACATAGGAAGCTATAATATAGTAGCATCAAACTGGTGCCACAATGTTTTGGCAAGGATGTTGCTTGCGACATGTATTTATCGGTGGCAAAATAGCCATTTCGGTCCCTCAACTTCGTACTAAGGGTCAAGTTCGTCCCTCAACTTTCAGACTGGCCAATATAGTCCTCTAACTTTCGTTATTGGGTCAAATTGGTCCTTGTGCTGATGTGGCAGTACATACTAGCATCAGGCTAATGCGAAAAGTCCTTTTTGCCCTTGACTCTTTCTTTCCCTCAATTTCTACCGTATGCAATTATGTATTGGGCGTAAGTACCTGGAGCTAACTAGTAACATTAGTTAGATGTAAAAACACATCAGGTTTGAACAGTTAAGAAGCAGTTCACATTTAAAACTCGCTCTGTTCGGTAGTGCTGGCTGTTGCAGCGTTGTGGCTGTAGCTGCAACAGCCGCTACAGCTTCTGCAGCCAGCCAACAAAAACTACTGTACAGCTGAACGGCTGAGCTGCTTGCTGCAGCTGCCTGGGCATGCAGCCGAACAGCTTGGTTGTGCAGCCGCAGCTACAGCCGTAGAAAGAGCAGAAGCGAACGGAGTCACTATTTTTTAAAGATATATGATCTCAATTGCCTATAGATAAATTAGAAGTTTGGTCTAGTAGAATATTCAAAAATTTATATAAGCCTTTTTGTTGTCACACTTAACATAATGGAAATATCACAAAAGGTTACATTTATTTTGTTTTCAATTCACTGCATTCTATTTGCAAGAAATTATATACAACAAAAATTGAAGATGAGGAGTAAGGGTAAAAAGGACTTTTTACATTAATTCTATAACATTACGAAGCACCACATCAGGTCAAGGACTAGTTTTACCCAAAAATAAAAGTTGAGGGACCAAGTTGGCCAGTTTAAAAGTTGAGGGACGAATTTGAGTTTCGGGGAAAAGTTGGGGGACTAAAATGGCTATTTTGCCTTTATCGGTTGTGTCAGTATCACAGTACTCAAACCAGTACTGCTCACATCTGAGACGACGTCCTGCTAGGTTTAAATTACGCCGTGAAGTTATTTCTGAATCTTGCTGCAGCTTGCTGGTACCTGCGTTCTGCTTGTTCTGGTGTGACAATGAGAATTGGCTCCGTTCAACTGCAGTGAATCGTCGTTATGGTGAATCTTGTCTGAATTCAATTGATAATTTGATAGCATACCTTAATTTATCACTTTGTGCAGTTGTGCTGGATATTGGCTGCAAATGATGTAAGCTGAGTGAAACATCCCTTCCCGCATCGAGTATCTGTAAGTAACTTAGTCCTCGGTCGTCCTGTTATCTGGCCAGAGTATAATTTGTTTAGGGCCTAAACTCTTAGAGCAGGGTGAAATGCAAACCTTAGAACAAGAAACAATTCAGTCTTCAAGAAGTTGGTTAGCAAGAACAATCTCATAATGGAGAAGCTCGCCAAGATCTAGGCCGTCTCTGAACAATCGCAGTCAAGCTTGTGTGGCATTAGACGCACTACATATATACAGGAGCTGTTCACCAAGGCAGGGCATTGGTTGGCCTCCATCCATTCGCTCCCTAACGCAGATCCTTCATCATGTCCATTGGCATCACTCAAGTATGTGAAGGTTGAAGCACATTTTGGGTTTATAAATGAGAATGAAAATGTCAATCTACTTTAATTGGGAATTGTTCCTCTATTCACCGAGACAAGACTAGGAAAAACGTTAACACAGGCAGTCACCTTCGTTGCCCCCTCTTCGTATGCATGTTTACAACATGACTTTTGTAAATCATTATTAACCTTGATTAAAAGATGTGACTAGCTTGTTTGCTAATCCTCATTGTAATCATTAAAAATGAAAATGAATAGTACGAGTACTCCATGTGATAGGCCTGGTTCGGACATTTGGCCCAACAACACAACCCGACAAGAAGGGAACAAACCCTAGAAACTCCAGTCCACAGTCCACACCTCCGCTCCACTAGTTGCCCCCATCGGCCGACCAACTTCAAAACCACCCCACCATTCCCCATGCCCCCACCCCAGACTACACCGACCAACCAAACCCTCGCCGCCGCAACCCGCAACCACAGATTCCTCCTCCGATCCCGTCGCCAGCGGCCGTGGAGCGGCGGCCGCGTCGCGATGGAGGACATAGCTGAGATGCTGGTCTCCAGCTTGAATTTCTTCATGATGAACAACATGCGCGGTTTAACAAAGCACGTCTTCACCAACCTCCCCCACCCGCCCGCCGCCACCGCCGCCCCACTCTCCGGCACCGTCCCGGCGAGGGCCCCCGACGGGGTCGACCGCATCAGCCGCCTCCCCGCCTTGATCCTCCGCAACATCGTCTCCCGCCTCCCCGTCAAGATCGCCGCGCGCACCGCCGTCCTCTCCACGCGGTGGCGCCGCGTCTGGCACACGGCGCCGCTCGTCCTCGTGGACGCCCACCTCGTCCCCAGCGCCTCCACCGGGACCGGCCGCCGCCGCCTGTCCCGCCTCGGCCCCGACCCGCGCGACCTCATCGACGCGGTATCGACAGTCCTCACCGCGCACCCAGGCCCCTTCCGCTATGTCTACCTCCTCGGCACCGAGATGGAGAGGCACGGGGACGTGCTCGCGCTCTGGCTCCAGCATCTCGCCGCCAAGGCCGTCCAAGAGCTCTTTTTTGTTAACCGGGCAATAATGATAGACAACGACGCGCATCTGCCCGCCACGCTCTTCCGGTGCACCTCCCTCACCAAACTCTACCTCGGCTTCTGGTGGTTCCCAATGACTGCCACCCTCCCTCGCACCGTCGCGTTCCCCTACCTCCGGGAGCTCGGTCTATTTTCACTCGTCATGCAGGAAGAGGACCTCACCTTCGTGCTGAACAGATGCCCCGTCCTGGAGAAGCTCTTGATTGTCGGAAGCCGGTGGCCGGTTTGCCTTCGCGTTCAGAGCCACAGCCTACGCTTGGTTGAGGTGTGCCAGGGTATCGTGCCAGAAATCACAGTGGTGAACGCTCCACGCCTGGAGAGGGTCTTGCTGTGGGAAGCTTGGGGTGGTGGTAGTTTGACCTACATGTCCTCAAGGATCAAGATTGGCCATGCTCCGAAGCTGCGCTTCCTGGGATTCTTTGTGCCTGGAATGCACAAACTGGAGATTGGGAACACCGTCATCAATGTGGGTTGTTGTCTTCGATCATTCTGAATCCTGCTGGTTAATATGTGGAAAGTTTGTGATCTTAGTTTCTTCTTTCGATTACGTGCAATGACAAGTTGCAATGTTGCATCAATTTCAGGCTCAGACTAAGGCAAGCCCAAACACCACTGTCTCAAGTGTCCAGATGCTGGCAGTACAGCTCAATCTTGGAACCCGCATTAAAGCCAGGATGTTGCCGAGTTTCCTCAGATGCTTTCCCAATGTCGAGACACTCTATGTCCAGGTAAAATTTTACCTGAATACTGTGATTTCTATTAGCAACAGATAAGACTTCTAATCCATGACCCATCATCTATGTGTTCTTATCGATTTGATTTGCAGTCCGAGAACGATGACATCAAGTTCTGGGGGCCTCAGTCAGCTGGCACTGGCAAACTAAATCTCAAGTTCTGGAAGGAGGCAGGGCCCATTGAATGTGTTCAGCACCATATCAAGAAGGTGGTTCTCCGTGAGTTCCGTGGGACGAGAAGTGAGCTTGACTTCCTCAAGTACATTGCTGAGCATGCACAAGTTCTTGAGAAGATGGTGATTGTGTTTACCCATGGACATTCCCCTTCAGATCAAATTGGTACCAACCTGAGGACTAAAATGGCTTCTGCAAAATGGGCCAATGCATGCTGTGAGTTGATGATTTTTAAGACTCCATTTCCTCAAGAAGGTACAGCTTGGTGCTTCCTATCAGCATTTGACCTTTCTAACCCAGACCCTTTTGACGTTTCAAAATGTCTTGATGGGAAATGTCAAAGCCATTAGAGTGTTCATGTATCTACCTGCAAAGGCACTGTTTTATATTGTTGGCTGTGTGTATTTTGAAGATTTGTAACGCGTTCCACGCCTTGATTTCAGTGATTTTAAGTGTAGAACTTATTTAGCAGAATCATATGGCTTGGAGAAGACTGTGCTGCTTATTTATGTTTTCTGGTTCAGTGATATGGCATTGGACAGCTGCTAAATGTTTGCTGAATGCTAATGGGGAAATTTATGCTTTTCTTGCCATATGCTTGCATTAGTGTGTCCCTTCAAAAGAAATATTCCAATTGGCATCGCATGTTACTCTTGCGAATTGTTCATCATTTATGATTGATTAGTCACATACTTGCATCGAGTTGTCAATAGAGTTATCTATGGACTTTCTAGTTTATTTACTGCCAGTCCATTTTAATGTGCAATTTTTGGAAGATATTTTAGTTAGTTCAATGTTTCTTGAACTGTGACGTTTAGAAACATTATGTTTGGGGTATGGTCATCCTTTGACCACCTTTGAAGATCTTGCTTGATATAGTCATTGTGTTTGGTGTCTTCCTTTTATTTAGGAGTATATGTTTGGCATCTGTTCTTATATCTTACACAAATATGCCTAGGTCAGCATTGCTCCTACCTTCTACCATGGCATTTTCTTATACAATTTAAGTAATTATGTTAATGAGGACATAGGCTCCAATAAGCATGAAACCATACTGTTACAAACTCCAACTTAGATTAAGCCACTTGTATTGCACTTTCCAGAGAAAAAACTAGCCTGCTTTTGACAACGGTGAGCAGAGACATTAACCTTTCAAACCAAACAGATCCTAAGCTGTTGACACAAACAATTTCAGATCCTTTCTACCCGCAACATTTTCTGTGTGCAATTGTCATTAACTAAATAACTAGCTGTGTGTGCATGCTTTCTCGAAACTAATAAGCTATGTGGGTACAGGCATAGCTGTGGGTGCAAATATTTTGGATCCACTTCTATTTGGTTGTGTCATGCTAATGTCGTTATATTACTTGTTTCCTGTGATTCTGGCTCTTCTCGAAACTGTCCTGCTTCTAGGTAGCCTACCACATAGTAAAAGTAGCCGATTTAGGTTTCTCAATGTTTGGGAGTCAACTTAGAGGGTCACGTATCTGTGTTCTGATTCTGTTATATCAGTATTGGTTTAAGTTTGTTTTGCTTGTTATGTTTTCACATTTTCACCTCCTTACTAATTACTAGCATTATCATATATTTATTGTGAACCTTCCAGGTCATATTGTGATGTCCGAGCAAGACTCCACTTCAGATAGATGTCTGCTGCTATCTAACTAAATTCAGATATAAATATGCTACAACATTGACACTGTCCCAAACATAGGTCTACCATTTGAGGTACTACCCCAAGGATGGTAAACTGGTCAGTTGACATGTGAGATAATTAGCTCGCTTCCTGAAAAAAGACAAGCAGCTAGCTATGATTCCTGGTTATGATTAAACAAAACCTCTTGTGTAGGCACGTAGCTGTAGTTTCATGTGCTAATCTGGGCTATATATATGCTATCCAGGACCCTTTTGATGCTACAAATTGTCCGAATGGGAACTGTTAGAATTGTTAGGGTTATATCCACATGCAAGGCATTGTTTTAGACTGTTGGCAATGTGTGTTTTAGCTGTAGTTTTAGACTGTTGAATGCTGTGATTTTGAAGTGTTTCTTATGTAAGTTGTTTTCTGGTTCTAGTGATATACTGATACTGCATTGTATTATTTCTGGTAAACATGTGCTGAATGGTGATTGCAAAATATATGCTTTTTCTTGATATCATACACATTTGTTCTTTGGAAATTGTCCTTCATTTGTGATTGATTATTCACATCATTGCATCAAGTTATTAGTAGAGTCTTTCAAGATTTGCCACCCATATCACAATGATACGTGGGGTCATCCTGAGTCAATGACATGCGGATCAGGGTGGCAAATCTTGAAAGACTCGCGAATTGAGTCTCAAATATCAAAATCTCTCCCCGCACTGGTGGTGCGTGTCCGCCCTTTTCTGTACGTGCCTGTCGTTGTGTTGTGCGCGTCACGAACGCCGAAGCCACCGCGCCTCTAGAACAAGACCTGGCGTCGCGCGCGGCTGCGTGCTGCACTGCGCCATGGCCTCCGCTCCACCGCGCAGCGCATCGCCGCCAAACGCGCAAATCCAGCACTACCGCTCCCGCCCACTGCCTAGCTCCTCGACACGCGCGGATGTCGAGCTCACCTCGATCACAAGTTACCACCATGTCCCTGCGGCCCTTGTCCTGCACGGTCACGATCCTCGCCGCCGTCGCCACAGATCGACCTGACCCTCGTCGCGACGGCCGGCCTGGCGGCAACATGCTGTGGTTCACATACATGTACTTCAAATGGTGCGACGGAATTTGTATTGCTGAAATTCAAACAAGGAAAATCTCAAATTGCTTCAAAATTCTACATGTGCATTTTGTGAAGCACATATATATGCGTCCAATTTTAGTATGTGCTCGTCAATTGTTAGCAAGGATATTTAGAACTTAAACTGTTAGCTAGGTTAGAGTTGTTTCTGAATCTTGCTGTAGCATGTCGGGGTACCTGGATGTATACTGCTGGTTCTCATGTGACGATCAATGAGAACCCAGCGCCGCGCCCAAGCGAAGACTGTCTACACGCTATTGCAGTGAGTTGTCGCTGTGCTGAATATTGTCTGAGATCAATTGGTAGCAATATCATGCATTAATTGGTTGCTTGCGCTGAATATTAGGCTGCAAAAATGTGATGAGTTAACATCCCTTCCTTTTTTTTTGAAAGACCCGGACCAATTCTGGCTTGTATTTGTAAAGAACCGCCCAAATTGTATTTGATTTAAATGAACCGTCGAACATTCCGGAAAGACGAGAGCTGACACGTGTTCGTCTTTCGACTCACCAAGTGTGCCACATCTAAGGACACGTACCGATCCCAATTCACTTAAAACAAAGGCAAATCCGGTAGTCCCGGTATGTGCTTCAACATGCCCAAGATCGAGCGCACACACCATATACAAAGTTTCTCATCGCCATATGGACCATAAAGGATAATTTTTTAACATTACAAGTCTTCACCAATTAAGCTTACAACCTCCACATAAGAGAGTTCAAATCTGAATTAAGGACTACAAAAGACAAGTTTTGAGCCTTCTCACATAAACAAGAGTATCATGAGATTAGTGATTAAACTCTAACTTCGATCTCTCCAAAAGAACACAAACTACGCAGCGGAAAAGAAGCTATTCAATGGTGTCGTTGCCCAAGAACACCATCAAAGCGAGCACAACCACTTCTCTACTCATCATCAACACTAGGGTCGGCGGGGTAGAAGTGACCAAACACCATCTCAGGCTCACCTACAACTTTGGTAACCATAGCACCATGAGTACAAAAAGTACTCGCAAGACTTACGCAATAGTAAATAAGGAGTATGCATATGGTTGTAGCAAGGAATGAGGCTTTAAGGTTAAGTAAAGTTTGCAAAAGCATATCTCATCCTAACCGTAGTTTTTGACCATTAGCAAATGAAATAACACCCTATGTACAGCTAGCACATTTTATTAATCTTGCCCAAACCCACCACAAGTTTTAGTGATTTAACATGATCAACCTTATACAAACATAGAGCATGAACATAGGAACATATAACATAAACCAAACGATAACATAGTGAAGAATTCATTGATTTGAGCTTGCTCATAACCGAGAGTGCGACAATTCGAATTGATTTAAACCTTGCAAGGGTGTACTTAATTTTATCCACACGACACGAGGACCATGCGGCTCGCCCATCCCTTCCCAAAGAGCCCCAAAGAGCCCCAAACTTTTGAGACACGCCTAGCTTGTGCGGAGGCAACACTAGGTCCACCGGGGACACCTCTAGGTCCCTCTACATAGCCCATGACCACACATCTCGGACCGTGCCCCAAATGAACAAGACAACAAAGTTAATGGGCTCATCCTTACCATTATGTTGGATATGTGGTAGCACGGAAAGATGCTCAAAGCAAGGTCATCAACGGATGGGCCTTAATCGACTCAAGCGGTTCTATGTCACCAACTACATTCTCGTGACCCTCCAAACCGCCCAAGTCTCACAACCATATCCAACAACATGCTCCATCATTAACCAACCATACGAGAGGATCCCATCCTAGTATTGACGTCATTGACCTATGACTCCCTTCCCTTGACCAAAGTAAACCTTATCTAACTCTAAGCATGGCTAAGCCATTAACAAATTAAGTTACATTAACCCAACTAAACAAGAGACAAGGTATTGGTAGGAAATTCAAAGAAGGTAAAATGCATCAAAGATATATGTGCTACCCAAAATACATAATTAGATAGATAACCACATGCAACCCATACATATAGCATAATAACAATTTATATTGTAAAAGAGGGTTTGGAAGATGCTTAGCGGCTTGCCTTGGTTATCCTCGGGTTCGACAAACACTTCAACTTCGGGCTCACACGAGGGCTCAACGGTTTCGCTCTCTGGCGTTTCATCCTCTAGAATGTATGAATGTATGCATGCATTAGAATGATGCAAATGAAATGCATTGAGTAAACAAACACAACCATGACAAGGCAAGGAAGTACATTTAACAAGTATGCGCTAGGAAGAGAATAATTACTTAAGCATACGAGTCTAGCTATCAAGATATAGCTGAAATAAAATTATACACAACAGAAATATTGTAAGCAAATTTTATTCTAATAGCGGATTGACAGAACCAAATGATAGAGTTGGATTTAACATAAACTCTATTTCCATTTAATAGCAACAAATTAATTAAAATAAACAACCCTAAAGCACATAAATCATGAAACACATCTAAAAAGAGCATAAAAATGCCAAAATCATTTTTCTCATAAACTAGACAGTGAGAAAAGATTGATAGAGTTGGATTTACCATTGTATTATATTTCTGAATTTTATGAAAATTATATCAATTTTCAGCCCTAGAAAAGTGGATACAACTAATACCGTGGTAAAAAGGTACAAACTGTGACCTTGAGCTACAGATGTAGATAAGCATAAGTCAATGAATTTAACAAAGTTGTATTTGCAATTTTTGGAGCAATATACAATTTATTAAGCATTTTTCATCCCTAGAACAATTAAATCTATAACTCAGAAATTACAACAGAAGCATAGCAGTTTCATATTTTTAAATAATAGAGCAACATAACAGGAATCTAACAAAATAAGAATCACAATTTTTGGAGCTCTACATGATTTACTAAAAAATCATACGAGAATCAGCATACACAAGAAAAGAATAAAAGCAACAATGCATAGCGGGCCCAAAGGCCAGCTCTTGGCCCAACAGCGGCCCGAGCGGCAGTGGGCCGAGCAGCAGCAGCAGCAGCTCCAGCGGCAGGGCAAGGCCCACGCCGGCCCACGAACGCAGGCGACCCGCGGCGGCGGCCAAGCGGCGCCGGCGACGGAGGGGCCGGAACGGCGGCAGGAGTGAGAGCGCGACGTGTCCTAGGGTATGGAAAGCTCACTGGTGAAGGTCGCGGCGAGGTTTGACGGCGGCGCGTGGGTTGATGACGAGCGGCGGCGACCAGCGGAGGAGTTCGTCGGCGGCGGCGCTACGCGATGCGGAAGAGAGAGAGAGGTGAGGACCGGCGAAGCTTTGGGTGGTGCGGAGACATGCGAGGCGCGCAAAGAACGACAGTGGACGTCGGAGCTCCGAGCGGCGGCGGCAATGGAGGAAGGAAGGGAGCGGGTTAGGGTTTCGTGGCCGGGCACGCGGGTTTGAAAAGAGGAGGAGGGAGGCGAGCGAGGGAGGCGCCCAGGCGAGATGCCGGAGGCGCGGCCGGTCGGCGTCCACGACGTGGCGGCACCGCCCACGGTGGCCAATGCTCGCGCGCGCAGGAGCCGAGGCGAGCGGGGAGGGGATGACAGGTGGGGTCCTCGTGGGGGTTTTTCTTTTCTCATTTTTTTGATCCGTCCGTTACAGTATTAATAAGAAGAAAGCATTTTACAGGCACCAGCGGCGCCAGAGATTGGCGTATTTAGTACAAGGACGTAGCAGGTGGAGCATAGAAGGAGCTCCCAACAGATACATGCATAGAAGTTTTACCCACGAACTGGGGAGACAACTAGAGCTGCTAGGTGCTTATCACCTGCCGCACTCCACAGTCTTGCTTCTTGCTTCCCTTATCTGTAAGTAACTTTATTAGGGTCCTTGGTCGTCCTGTGATTGTTTAGGGCTCTGAAGTTTTAGAGCAGGTGAAATGTGAAACCTTGGACAAAGAAACAGTTCAGTTTTCATAAAAAGAAAGCTAGTGGAGATCTTTACCGTCTCTGAACAATCGCAGGCAAACTTCTGTGGCGTTACAGGAGCTTGTCCTTGGAGAGGCAGGGCAGTGCTCGGCCAGTCGGCCTCCATACATCCATTCCCTAACGTAGGTCCTTCATCAATATCACGTTCATTGGCGACATCACTTATGTATGTGAAGATCGGGCATATTTTTGGGGTAATGGCCAAAGCAAAACTCTAGCTCCACGAATTTGTAGCTCTAAGAAATTCGATTCATTAACGAATACGGCACATTGCCACCGAAAAAAAACACCCTCGGAGGCCCTCGCGGAAGTACGCGGCCGCCCGCGCCCCCGCCTCTCCCTCTGCTCCTCTCTCTCGCCGCTGCCGGAGCAGCTTAACGGGAGCCCGTCCTGCTGCAAAGAAAGTGGCACAGGGCTTCCTTTCAACGTCTTTCATCTCTTCTCCTGCCGGTGAGATCTGTGACCAGTCCCTCGAATTAATTCAGTTCAACCGATACAAGACCTCGCTCCTTTAGCGGCATCAAGGGTCATTGGCGTTTTAAAATGAATTAATCCTGAAATGTGTCAGATATAAGGTCCTGATTAACCACCATTCTTTCAATTAATCGAAACAAATAAATTAGGATACAACCAAGCACAAATTTTACCCACACAGTTCACATTGATGTAATATATAAACTATGTTCAAATATTAAGTTATTACAACATAAGTTCAGAGTTCAAATTGTAGAGGAAATAAAACATAAAACATAGATTAATATATAAACTATGTCCAAATATTACGTAATTACAACATAAGTTCAGAGTTCAAATTGTAGAGGAAATAAAACATAAAACGGAAGCTAAATAACGATACAAAGGACATCATGACAGCACACACCAAATATCCATCCGCAGGCCTCTCGCTAAGAGGACGGCTCCCACTCCACAGACCAACCATCTGGAAGAGTGCACAGCCAAGTCAAAACGTCAACACGCTCCTGGATGCTAGCGGGCACTGAAAACAAGCCACAAGCAAGACTGAGTATACGACTCAACAACACTTAACCCACAACAAAATAAATTAAAGAGACACTACTTGGTATGCAAAGGCTTTTGACTCGGGGTTTGTTTTGCCAAAGAGCAACTAAAAGTTCATCTACTTTCAAGTTTAGTAAAAATTCAGCAAGCTATCAACTAAGTTTTGCACCAACCAGAGCACACATGTTGTAGCAAATAAAATTCAGCAAGCAACACATTTTATCTTCTCATTCTCAATCTCATATTTAAGTTGTTACTACGTGCTAACAAAGTGGACAAATAGCTTTATATACCGCGAAGGATGGACAATTCGAATTGATTTCAAAAACTTGCAAGGGAAACCTAACCACACGACATATGCACACTCAAAGGTCGAGAGATTTTGATATTTGGGACTCAATTCGCGAGCCTTTCAAGATTTTCCATCCATATCACAATGACATGTGGGGTCATCCTGAGTCAATGACATGCGGGTCAGGGAGGCAAATCTTGAAAGGCTCACGAATTTGGTGTCAATTCTTGAAATTTCTCATCAAAGGTCACATATGGCAACCTTTCCCAACTCTCAACCAACTACTCCACCATGACTGTGTACCTTTTCGGACACTATGAGAGTATCACACAAAAGGCGAGTTGTATTTCCTCGAGCCTGCCGTGCGAGTTAACAAAAGGCTGCTCTCATCTGCGAGGATATGAGAGTATCACACAACAAAAAGGGGCAAGGTTCACAATGTGAGCAAAGGAATAAGAAAGGTACGTCAGTTTACCAGTCCCTATAGTCCTGCATGTGGCTAGTACGTTGAAAAATGTGACCATCACTGGTAGCTATGACTGGGCCTCCACAATTTAAGCATATGTGAACGGGGCGATCAATCAACACAGGGATATCGCACAAGACCCCGTCCACTGACCTTATGATTCCAACATAAAGAGCATAATCAAATCATATAACTCGCGAGTGACAGGCAATCACTCGACTTTTACCGGTCCTATTAGCATAGCAATTATGGGAAGAACGTTCTAGTAAGCATAACATAGGTTCCTAGGATCATGCATACTAAGGTTTCAAACAACAACTAGAAACGTAAATGCACAAGCATATAACATAGAAAGTAAAGCCGTTGCATAGATTTCAAATATAGGTTAGATGCTCCGGTGCTTGCCTTCTTCACCGGCCTTGGGCCCCTCCGAGCTTTGGTTCGGGTCTTGCTCTTCAACCTCGGTCACGTGCACTTGAGCTTCACATGGCTCACTCTCGGACGCCAACACCAACTCGTAATCTCCGTCGGCTAGCGAATGATCTAGATAATATGAAGATGCATGTGTGAGCTCGAGAATGGTTATGATGCAAATGCATATATGATGCTTATGAGTGCAGCAACTTAATCATAAAGAGTAATCAACCATGAATGTTTCATGAAGAACACTTTAATCATGATTGCGAGCAAGGCCCTGGCTAGTGAATGATTAGCAAGTTTATTTCATCATTAACTGAATAGGTGCAGATTTCCTCTTTGGTAGAGAGGTTCAGTTTACTCAATTAAGTTAGTTACGTTCTTCATTTACTCTAGTAAACATGTTGTACAAAGTTCATTAATGCATAAGGTAAATTTGCTAGCAACAACACATGTATATATGTAAATAAATAATGAAATGGTACTAGCAAGCACTCAAAATTACTCAAACAGTAAGGAAACATGTATGGTGACATAAGTGACTTATTTGAACAGCAAGACTTGCATGAATATGAATTCAAGTTACTCAAATCAATTTATTTTCTAGCAAAGCTAGTTTTCACTTTTAAATGCAAAACTGAAGCAAATGATATACAAACAGTATGAAACTTTCTGGAGATGTTCTACTATCTATCTTAAGCAAGATTGATAGGTTCAAGTTCACATAAATGACATTTTACTAAGCAATAGCATTTAAACAAAGATTAAGCCTAGTAATTTGTATCTGAAGCTAGGAACATGATATGGTAGTGAACATTTTAGAGAATATAAATTTGAGCAGATCCAGGTTACTGTGAATGTTTCAGAAATTTATAACAAGCATAAAATTTATTAAAATTCATACAAGCTCAGCTAGCTAGTGAAGAAATAAAATTATAACTCAGCACAGGATGATATGCAAGAGCTTAATTTTGCTCAGTAGCTCAAATATGGTAAGATGCAGCTTGGGACCAAAATTTAGACCATTTCAAGCAGGTTTGCTATATATACTATTTTCCATTGCTTAAACATGGCAAAAATGATAGATATTAACAGAGCAATATTTGCATGGAAATAAAATGCATAACTCAGTACAACTACTAGCATATGACATGGAAACATTTATTTCACAAATTTATCATGCACAAAAAATTAGATGTGAATATTTCAAGTTTCCAAGCTTGAATAAAAGTATAAATTCAAATATGCTAGAAAGGTGTACTTCCTGCCTATGCATGTTACTCTAATGAGTAGATCTAGTTACAAGGAATTTAGTGCAACAAGATTGACCATTTTAGCATTTTTCTACGATTTACTAAGCATTAAACATGATAAAAGAAGCACATGCAAGAACAAATAAATTTCGTACAACAAAGTATTTTTTCCATGCTTGCATGCTATACCACTAGAAAGAGCTTTTCACAAGGAGTTCAAAACAACAGGATTTGTCATTTTTGTATTTTCTATGAATTTTGGCGAATTTTTAAAAATCAGCTCAAAAGCAACAAACAGAACCCTAAAACTTTGGATCTAGCCCTTGGGATCTATAGTTAATTATGAACTAGCCCCTGGATTCTTTGGATCTAGCCCCTTAACGAAAATCTTTATTTGCATCCCGGTCCTTCCACGAAACCGACCAGTAGTTTTGTGAAAAGGACCCTGCATGATTTGAAATCATCACACATAAGCCCTGAGATCTTATGAAACACCCCTCAAATTTTCCTTTTCTTTTACAGAAAGGTCTTTGACCTCGGTTCAATGGTGAGCTCACTGGCCGACGGTGGCGCTCGGTCGTTCCGGCTACTACGGCCAAGAATCGATGGCGCGAACTCAACCTTGAGCTTCCCCGGCCCGTGGAACATCCTATCCTAGGGTCCATGGCCCATATCGCACCCTAGAGCCTCGGCCTCGCCATTAATGGCGGGTCGGCGGCTCGGTGTGCATCGGCGGTTTCATCGGAGTTGCGGTCACGGCCCAAGGGCGAGCGCTTGAGCATAACCACCCTACGGGGAGTCTACCTGAGTAGCGGAATGGGATGGGGAGGCGCCGGTGGCTTGGGTCGACGATGATCTTCACCCACCGGCCATGGCGGGCGGGGGTGGTGATGGGACGCGTGGGGATGGCTCAGGTGAGCGGGCAAGGGGGTATAGGTTGTAGCTGAAACGAACCGGATTTTCATAAAAGAAAATCCAACTCCCTGTGCCATTGTGATAGTCCCAGAATCAACAGCTATCACGTACGGAACTCATCTCAGAAGTCATCACATCCATACATCGATAAAAACAGTGCAATATTTAGATTATTACATCTCCCAACATAGGAAGTAGGGATTACAAGCCTCTTGGGCTAATCGACAAAAGGAAAACCAACGCAACGCTAGCTAAGAATCAGGGCTTCATCTCTGTCTTCTCCACAAGCATTCACTCAAGCGTAGCACAACACCTCAGTCGTACCATCCATCAGCGTTGTTGTCGTAGTCGGTCTCGTAACCTGCAAACTCATGAACTGTTCCCAAGGACTGGAACTCACTTCACCATCCATGTATGTGCAAACTTTAAGGTGGACTATACTAGTATACAAATAACCAAGGGAAAGGCTGGGTTTCCTATGCAGTAGCAGAAGTTTTAATATTGCAGTTTCCAACACCAACGCACACTCCCACACGCAATTCTGTCAGAACAGACTCCTGTCTCCAACGTCTACTCGATGGGAGAGCTCATGCCCTCCCATCTCATCGGCCACGCCGGATCCTTAGTTTAAAAAGGGGAGGTAGAAGTTTAGTTACCAAAACACTAATAAGACAAACAGTTCATAGGGTTTGTCCATGACCAAGGACACAGCTATATGTATAGTTTTAACTCTACAGAGTGTGTAGACCTAGAAATCCATGCGATGTGCGTCCAACCGGGGATCAACCAAATGAACAGCACAACACTGAACGGAGGTCTAGTAGTTACGACACCATCCTGCTTTTCTGGACTTGGGCAAGTCCTTCCGCAGTAGGTCACCCCGGAACTGTGAAGCACTCCCCCGGGGCCTGTTGGGGGCCAAAGCAAATCAGGGAGCAAAAGTCAACACCAGCCCCCCTTACACTATCCTCCCGCAGGCTTGGCACCGCACTTGCTAGGCTCAGAATGGGCCCACCCTCATAATGGACACACGGTGTGCACATTTACATAGTCCCATGACGCGGTTTGTCTGACTCGGTCCTCAAACTGCCGAAGCGAGCTCTTCTCTCGATATGTGTGTCCCCCGTAGTGGACCGCCACCCGTACCCTCCAAAGGTACCGCCAACTCCTCAACATATCACACCACAAACATCTTGTGCCCACAACAGTCACTCCGTAGGCAACAGTATTCCCCAAGCCCCCGATCCAAAGGATTGGATTAAGGTACGCTCGCTTCGATAAAAGGTTTTCAAAATCACCATCTTCTTGATTTTCACACTCACACCAAATATAGTTCAAATCACCCATTTTCCTCACACGCATGCCAGCAAAGCATTCTCATCAGAGTAACATATAGTAGTAGTAGGATGACAAGGAAAATGGTAATTAAACAAGCTATGCACGGTTTATCATCTCAGGCATCTCATGCGAATAAATAAAGCATAGCATTTCTATTAGCAGGTCTAATAGGAGTTCAAAGTATGGATGGGCGTGAACCTGGTATCTCGTCCTCGTAGTAGTTCTCCTTGAACTCTGGCTCTTCAGTCTCGACGGTCTCCGGTCCTCCTAGTTTATCAACTTAAATCAATTACCGAGACTACTAGCAAATAAACTCCAAACAAGAGCCAAAGAACAACCAAATAACACCAAACTCTATTCCAATGCGTAGATCATGATTTTGGAAAAATAATGAAATTGGTTTCATATTTTTCTAAGCTACGGTTAATTTATTATTAATTTTTGAAATTTAAATCATTTTCTAAAATTATTTATGAATTACAAAAAATAAAAGAAAAAAAGTGACACATTGAAGCACCAGAGAGTGCCATGTGTCAGCACAATCAACATCAGCGTCATCAGTGGGTCCTGGCTATGCTGACATCATCACTAGAATTGATGATGTCAGCGTTGGCTTGGTCAACATTGACCAGTCAATGGTCTGGGTCAATGGGTCAAAGGTCAATGGTCAGAGGGTCCACCTGTCAGCTGGGCCCACTGGTCAGTCAGTGCTAGTCTCTGACAGCATAGGCCCACAAGTCAGCGTAAAAAGAAAAGAAATAGGGGAAGGGCAAAAAATGCCGGCTTGGCCCAACAACAGTTGGGCCACGACCGAAGAACGTTGGCCTTCCAGCCCGGCTTGGCTTATCACGCGGCGGACGCGGTCCACCATGAGCATGGCTCACATGATCCGAGTCCACTGGATCCTCGTGTGGCCGACACAGGATCCTCTGTGGTTAGGGGTGCGACTGCATGGTGTGGCTAGACGTGTGGCTTGGCACACGCGCGCCCTCAACGCGACATCACGCGGTGGTGACCGCGCTCTGACGCGTTGGCATCGCGACGACAGTTAGCAACGGCAAGGCTGTGGTCGTTTCGGGCTAGGCTCGCATAGAGGGGAAATAGAGGCGGCTTGGATTCGTGATGGAGAAAGGCGAAGAAAAGGGCGAAGCTTGGCCAGCGACGCGGTGCTCCGGTGATGGTTCCAATGACGGGCGGCGTTCACGCACGCGCAGCAGCCATGGTCTGGCACGCGCAGTGGCTACGGTGTGTGCGCGGCTCAACCGCGACCCTAGAAGCATGAGGGCTTGGCCTTGGGGTCGTTTTGTGACGGCGCTCAACTCGGAAACACGCCAGCGGCAACGGGGTTTGGTGAGCTCAAAGAGCTCCGGTAAGGTTGAAGCGGGCCCAAGGCTCGACCTTGGGGCACTCAGGCACACACGCGCGTGTGGCAAGACATGAGCTTGCCCGCGACGCGGCCATGGCGCACTCCTGCGGTCCGGGCGGCCCCGGTGCACGGCGGCCAATGCGGCAAAGGGTCAGCGGAGTGGGCCACGGTGGGCTGCGGCTAGCGGGTTCGGGGTCCCGCAAGAAAAGCACGGTTTAAAGACCGGCGACACAGCTGCTGGCTCGGCGGTGGTGCTCCATGACTCGACAGCCAGACTTCACATAGGGAACGCGGCGGCGCTAGCGAAATTTCGCCAGAGCTGCATCGATCTCGCGCTACAGGGCTCCAATCGGGATGGGGTTTGGCCGTGGAGCATCGGGGGAGTATGGCGAGTCTGGCCAGGGGGTTCAAGTCGAGGGGAAAATGGTGGGGGTGGTGCACGACGGCGTACGGCGGCCGGCGGCTCGGGTGGACGGGGAACAAGGTGGCTAGGGGCGCTATCTGGCCAATTAACAGAGCAGGGAGGATCCTAACCTTGCTGCGAGGTAGCTCGAGGTGTCGAGGGGCTCGGAGTGGCGCCGGAGTGCCATGTCGACGGCGGCGGCGCTCGGGGAAGGGCGGCGGCGCTCGGGGCGAGGTGGAGAGGCGCAGGTGGTGGCTGGAGCTCGTTGTGCGGCTTGGTGAGGGCAGGGGAGCGTCGGGCCATGCTTAAATAGCCCCAGGGGTGGGCTACTCTAGCTGTGCGTGCCCCAGCCGAGGATCGCGCGCCGGCGGGGGAACTTGCCTTGCGGGGAGGGGGTTTCCAAGCGGGGAACGACCCAGAAAAGGAATGGAGCGGGGCGGGGAAGCTTCCAGGAAGCTTCGTGGGGGGTCCCACGGGCGCGGAGCGGGGTCGAGTCGGCCGGAATCGTGGCGGTGATGGCGCGCCGGGGAGGAAGGGGGTGTCAGGCGGGAGCTGAGGGGAGGAGGTGACGTGCGGGCCCCGGGCGGCAGTGAGAGAAGTGGGAGGGGAAAGGGGAGGGCTGCTGGGCCGCTCACAGGGGAGAAGGTGGGCCGCGCTGGGCCGGGGAAAAAAGAGTAGAGAGGGTTGGGCCGGACTGGGGAAAAGAGTAGAGGGAGGGAATGCGGACTAGGGAAAAAGATGAAGGGGCAAAAGTGAACTCGGTTTAAATTAACTTTTCTAGGATTCAAACAAAGGCAAATTAAATTCGAATTTAAACAGATTTTAAATTCCAACTTAACCTGCCACCAAACAAAACACAGTGCCGCAACATGAATGCAACAAAAATATTTCTACCACTTATATTTGATTTTAATATTCATAAATAATTCAATTAACCTATATTACATATGAACAATTAAAATAAAAGCAAATTGATTAGTAAAAATTTTAAATGGGCCATTTTTGGGTGTTACACACCTACCCCCCTTAAGATGAATCTCGTCCTCGAGATTCGGATGTGGAAGCGGAGAGTTGTGGATATTCGGTCTTGAGATCCTCTTCTCTTTCCCAAGTTGCTTCGTCCTCCGAGTGCCGGTTCCATTGCACCTTGCACATTCAGATGACCTTGTTTCTGGTTACTCTCTCCGACCTTTCCAAAATCTTGACAGGGTACTCCTCGTAGGTGAGATCTTCCTGTACATTCAGCTCATCTATCGGGATCTGCTCCTCAGGTACCCGCAAGCACTTCTTCAACTGAGATACGTGGAACACATCATGCACTCCGGCCAGTCTCTCAGGTAGCTCTAGCCGGTAAGCCACTTCACCCATTCGTTCCACTACCTTGAAAGGCCCGATGTACCGAGGTGCTAGCTTGCCTTTGACATTGAACCTTTTAGCGCCTCGCATCGGTGACACCTTGAGATACACAAAGTCGTCGACTTCGAAGGTGAGATCCCTTCTTCTGACATCGGCATAGCTTTCTGCCGTGACTGTGCCACTTTCAAGTTCTGCCGAATCACTTGCACTTGTCACTCTGCATCTCTCAGTATCTCTGGACCAAAAACTTGACTTTCTCCAGTCTGGTTCCAGAATAGTGGAGTCCTACACTTCCTGCCATACAAAGCCTTGAATGGTGCCATCTGCAGACTCTTCTGGTAGCTGTTGTTGTACGAGAATTCCGCATAGGGCAAACTTTTGTCCCAACCGACACCGTACTGCAGAGCACATGCTCTCAACATGTCTTCCAGAATCTGGTTGGTTCGCTATGTCTGTCCATCCGTCTGTGGGTGATAAGCTCAGCTGAAATGCAGTTTAGTATCCATAGACTCATGTAGCTTCTGCCAGAAGTGTGACATGAACTGAGTACCATGGTCAGACACTATCCGCTTTGGCACTCCATGCAGGCACACAATCTTTTCCATATATAGCTCTGCTAGTCTGGCTCCGGTGTAGGTGGTCTTTACTGGAAGAAAGTGTGCCACTTTGGTCAAGCGGTCCACAATCACCCAAATGGAGTCAAATCCTCGCTGTGTGCGGGGTAGACCCGTTATGAAGTCCATACCAACTTCTTCCCATTTCCATTCTGGTACCTTCAAGGGTTGAAGTAATCCGGCTGGCCTCTGATGTTCAGCCTTAACTCTCTGACAAGTGTCACATAGTGCCACGTACGTTGCCACATCGCGCTTCAATCCGTACCACCAGAATCTTTCCTTGATGTCTTGGTACATCTTGGTGCTTTCTGGGTGCATCGAGTATGCTGAATCATGCGCCTCTCTTAGGATCATGTCCTTGACCTGCGCCATATCGGGCACACATATCCTCTTCCCATGCCACAAGGTTCCTTGTTCATCCACTTGGAAACCAGGGGCTTTTCCTAGGGCAACATTCTCCACAATCAACTTGATCTTTTCATCACCTAGTTGACCCCTCCGGATCTCCTGTTCAAGAGTCGGTTCTACTGTCATCTTTGTGATGCTAGTCACGAACCCCAGACTCATCTTCTCAAATTCCCGGCTGAGTTCTTCAGGCAGACAATGGCCGGTAATTTTGTTCACATAGCTTCTCCTACTCAGAGCATCTGCCACCAAATTAGCCTTCCTTGGGTGGTAGTGGATCTCCAGATCATAGTCCTTGATCAACTCCAACCATCGGCGTTGCCTCATATTCAGCTCTGACTGAGTGAAGACATACTTCAGGCTCTTATGATCGATGTAGATGTCACACTTGTGCCCAATCAAGTAATGCCTCCAAATCTTCAGGGCATGCACTACAGCTGCCAACTCTAGATCATGTGTTGGATAGTTCTGCTCATGCTTCCGCAACTGTCTTGATGCATATTCCACGACTCTCCCTTCCTGCATAAGTACACACCCCAATCCTAGATGGGATGCATCGCAGTAGATGGAGAAGCTCTTGGCTATGTCAGGCAGCACTAGCACGAGTGATGTAGTCAACCTCTTCTTGAACTCCTCAAAGCTGGTCTGGCACTCATCTGTCCAGATAAACTTGGCATTTTTCTCCAATAACGCCGTCATGGGTTTAGCAATCTTGGAGAATCCTTCGATGAACCGTCGATAATATCTGGCCATCCCAAGGAAACTCCTGATCTCGCTGACATCCCGAGGCGGGTTCCAGCTCAACACATCATTAACCTTCTTCGGGTCAACTGCCACTCCTCCATTGGACAGCACGTGGCCCAAAAATGCTACTTCCTTCAACCAGAACTCACACTTGCTCAACTTGGCATATAGCTGATGTTCCCGGAGTCTCTGCATCACCATCCTCAAATGCTCTTCATGTTCCCCTTCATTCTTGGAGAAGATCAGTATGTTATCAATGAACACCACCAGAAACTTGTCCAGGTAGTCCATGAAGACGCTATTCATCAGGTACATGAAGTATGCTGGAGCATTGGTTAGTCCAAAGGACATGACTGTGAACTCATAGAGCCCATACCGAGTGGTGAAGGCCGTCTTGGGTATGTCGGATGGTCGGTTCCTCATTTGGTGGTAGCCCGATCGAAGATCTATCTTGGAGAACACACAAGCTCCCTTCAACTGATCGAACAGATCATCAATCCTTGGCAAGGGATACCTGTTCTTGTAGTCACTTCATTGAGGGCTCGATAGTTCACTCACATCCTCTGCGTGCCATCCTTCTTATCCACGAACAACACTGGTGCTCCCCATGGTGAAGAACTAGGACGAATATACCCTTTTTCTAGCAAAGAGCTTAATTATTCCTTAAGTTTCTCCAGTTTCTTCACTCCCATCCTATATGGCCTTTTAGCTATAGGTTCAGTGCCAGGTTTTAGTTCAATAACAAATTCAACTTCGCGTTCCGGGGGCATACCTGGCAATTCCTCTGGGAACACATCCGGAAACTCGCACACCACTTGGATGTCCTCTGGTATTGCACCCTCAGCTTGGTTGACTTGATTGTGCTCTGAAAGATTGGCTGCTTGATATTCCACCTTCTCACCGGTCTTCGTTGTCAGTAGCACGGCTCTCTTGGCACATTGGATTAGTGCATCGTATCTGGCTAACCAACTCATACCCAGAATTATGTCAAAGCCAATAGATTCCAAGACTATCGGTCGCACATCGAAGTCTACCCCTCTTATTGTGATGGTGATATGGGGGAAACGCAAGGTAGCTCGCTGTCCCCCCCCCCCTGGTAAGCTAACTAGCATAGCACTCATCATGGGTTGCAGGGCTATTAAGTTCTTTTTCACAAAGGCATCAGATATGAAAGCATGCGAAGCTCCAGAATTGAACAAAACAGTTGTAGGGGTCGAGTTGACAAGGAACGTACCCACGACCACGTCGGTAGCTCCCTCTACAGTTTCAGCACCCATGTGGTTGAATTTGCCCCTGATGGGGTTCTGAGGACCTCTGCCTGCATGTGCCTGTGGCTGGTTCCCATTCTGCCCAACTCTCTAGGGGTTGTTCTGGCCTGCTGCGTTCTGAGCCTTCTTGGGACAGACATTGGCGTAGTGACCATGCTCACCAGAGTGGTAGCACGCCCTTGGGCCCACGGGTACATTGTTGGCGTTGTTGGGGCGCTGGACATGCCCTTGCTGCACCTGGTTGTGTTGAGCTGGGGTATTCTGCAACTGGTTTTGGACGCGCTGTTGCTGCGGTACCTGAGAGTACTGGGGACGCTGCTGGTACTGGCCATGGTTGAACAAGTTGTGCTAACTGTAGGATCACAGCGTAGATAGAACAGTCGGTCATAGCTAAGTTCAATCCTCACTATTTTACTTATAAAAGTGTTGAGTTTGCAAAATGGTGTTCAATGTCTCCTCTACCCCAGTCCTTTGCAAATTTTTTCTAAAATTTTTCTTTGTCTTCTCTCTGCAGTAGATGGCTCGCACGAAGCTGACCGCCCGCAAGTCCACCTGTGACTACATTCCGCCCCGTGTTCCGGAGATGGACTTTGGCGCCCCCCTACCAGGATGCTTTCCAGGAGTGGGAAGAAATGCAAGAGGAGGAGTGTCTGAGGCAAGAAGAAGAAGAGGCAGAGCAGCAACAGGGAGAGCCTGAAGAAGAGGACCCCGAGGAGATAGAGCCCAAGGATGAGGAGGTGGAGCCCGCTGATGAGTCAGAGGAGCAGCTCGAGCCAGTTCAGCCAGGTGGTGGTGGAAATCCTGCTGGAGACCCATATGGTGATGACAGTGATGATGATGATGATGATGGTGGTGGTGATGATCCGTCAGATGGCGAGGGTGATGACCCTGAGGAGCCCCCAGCACCCCAGCAGCCTGCACCAGCACCAGCAGCACCGAGGTGGACCGTGGAGGACTTTGTCAGAGACGGAGGAGACAACTTCTACCATTGGCGCCTGAGGCAGATACTCCGCTCCCACTACGGCACAGGCAACATGGGCATGGAATTCCACAGTGAGAGGTGGACGCACCCCCGCTTCCCCACCTTCTGGAGCACTACGCTACGGATCCGTACAGCTGACCATGGAGCCAAAGCTGCCATGACGAGGTCGATCCACTACGCCTCCAGTGAGAGATCCACCCAGGAGGCAGAGATAGCAGATGTTGCTCGCCATGCCTTCTACTACTACTATAAAGACAGGTTCTGGGCAGAGATCCAGGACGGGCCACAGAGGTGGTACCCCCGTAGGAGGAGTGGAGAGACAGCCTGCACCATCACCCCCATCGGTGACATCGTCGACCCCCAGCTTGCTGCTACTGTGACACTTGTAGCTACCCTCAATACTGACTTGGAGGCAGCTACTGATGAGATTGCCACTCTGAGGGAGCAGCTGAGAGGGACCCACCAGGAATTGGAGCAGCTGGACCAGATGATGGGAGCCCCACTGCCACGCAGCCCAGACTACCGTGCAGAGTCACCGCCTCGCAAGAGGCACCACTTCGGATCCGCCGCCGCCAGCACCACCATCCAGTAGGGTCCTTAGGAGTTTACCATGAGTCGTATCTTGTAACACCCCGCCCTGCAAAGCCGCCCCGCACAGCCCTTCCGAGGGGCGTGCACGCGTACACATAGCACCCTGCTTACACTTTCGTCCTCGCTTCGTGTAAAAGGGTTAACCCGAAGGTGCTATGGCTGGAAGACAAGGGCTTATAAGTTGCCTCCACCCTTTCTAAACTAGCAATGTGGCACTAAACACATGCATCCTGCACTCACGGGCCACTACAGGGCCATAGAAACTGGGCCAGGTGTGACATGCACCCCCCCTCAAAGAACCCGACGTCCTCGTCGGCACAACTCACCCACACGGGCAAATGTCCAAGAACATTCCCCCTTAGCGCACGACCGTACGTCCAGTGCCGGCGCCATAGTACATGTCGTACGACCTACCTGGGCCACATGCGCCCTATGCCCACACACTGACCCGTACGCGCAACCGCGAGGGTCGGCTCTGATACCATTTGTAACACCACGCCCTCCAAAGCCGCCCCGCACAGCCCTTCCGAGGGGCGTGCACGCGTACACATAGTACCCTGCTTACACTTTCGTCCTCGCTTCGTGTAAAAGGGTTAACCCGAAGGTGCTATGGCTGGAAGACAAGGGCTTATAAGTTGCCTCCACCCTTGCTAAACTAGCTATGTGGCACTAAACACGTGCATCCTGCACTCACGAGCCACTACTGGGCCATACAGACTGGGCCGGGTGTGACAAACACTTCCATAATCTCTTCATTCATATCCGAGAAGATGGACATCATGCAATGTTGGAAAGATGCGGGTGCGTTACATAACCCAAAGGACATCCGCCGATAGGCATACGTCCCGTAGGGGCATGTAAACGTGGTTTTACTCTAGTCGTCTGGATGGATAGGAATTTGATGATATCTAGAGTAACCATCAAGGAAGTAGAAAAAGGAGTGTTTGGTTAGCCATTCAAGCATTTCATCAATGAACGGAAGGGGGAAATGGTCCTTTTTGGTGGCTTTATTGAGTTTTTGATAATCAATGCACATACGCCACCCAGTGACGGTGCGCTGAGGGATAAGCTCATTTTTATCGTTGCGCACAACCGCCATTCCTCCCTTCTTGGGAACAACTTGAACGGGACTAACCCGTTCACTATTGGGAACAGGATAAATGATCCCAGCGTGAAGGAGTTTGAGAACTTCCTTTTTAACGACCTCTCGCATTGCATTATTCAACCGTCTCTGAGGTTCTTGAGATCGGGATTCGATGAGTGCAAAGATCTGGACTAATCCCTTTTAGGTCTTGAGAAGCTGCTGGGTTTCTACATCCGATAGCTTATCACTAATGATCACTGGAGTTTGTTTGTTTCCAAAGAGGAAAGCATACTTTAATCCAGGAGGGAGTGGTTTAAGCTCGATTGTTGATGGTTTTGGATGTATCGAGCTCAATCGGAGGATGAGGTTCCTCCTCTTCAGCAAAGAACTGAATATCCTCTTCTGGAATATGTTGCTCTAAGTCTATCAACGAGGTTGACATGACTTCCTCTATAGGATCGGGATCGGGTTCTGCCTCTATTGGAGTATTCAAGGAATGAGAATAAGAGACAGGGACATGTTCTTTCCCGACCATGAGTTCTACTAGCTGATTGTTCGACACCCTTTTCAGAATGTTCATGATTGGCCTACCGATAAAGATAGAATGGGTGGAATCATCGGGTAGGTCAAAGATATGGAAATCCAAGAAAAGTCTAGGGTCGTTAACCTTAACGGGTGTGACCCGTAAGATCCCTAAACAATCAAGGATTCTTCCCGAGGTGAACCTTAGTTGTTTTTGAGATGTTGACCATGGTTCATCAGGAAGTTGGGCTCGAACAAAAGAGCTAGAGATGATGTTGATCCCGAGGCTTGGGTCATACCTAATTTCTCTATCACTGCCCAGGATTTCACAGAATATTCTTCGAATTTTCCTAGGGAATTTGACAACCTCGGTTGAAGCTTCAGCTTCTTCTAGCCATTCCCGACTCATGACCGCAGAGAGACGTTCAGGTTCTCCCTTTGGTATTCGAATTCTTCCTTGTCGGGTGGTTGATCCTTATGCTCTACTCGTCGTCCCAATGGGAGACTTTTTGCATTCTCAATGTCTTCGAAGAGATCATCATCGAAATCATAGGGAGTGAGTGAGTCATAATAATCTTGGCTAGAATATGGCTGTGGTTCGAATTGAGCTTCGGGTTCCGATGGAATGGGAGAGCCAATGAATTTGGATTGTGAGATTGTAGGCTCTTCAGGTTCAGGCTGTTTCTCTTCTTCATCGGGAAGTTCATCATAGATTCCAGGGTAGGGAGTATCGTCCAGGATATGATCCAAGATTACCCTCACTTCACTGGGAATCAAGTGAGTGAACGACCCTCCTGAAGCGGAGTTCAAGAAATCGGAGGCTACAGGACATATACCAAAGCTGAAATGTTGCAAAACAACAGGTTAAGGCAAGCTTAGGTCTGGTCCGGATGCCAAGATTTGCTTGAAACGAGCCCAGGCAACTCCTAACGATTCTCCCTCTAATTGCTTAACGGTGAGAATTTCGATTCGGAGGCTGGCTATCTTGGAAGCTGGGAAGAAATTTAAACAAAATTTTTCTCTAAGAAGTTCCCAACTCCCCTCCATGTTACCGACAGATAGAGAGTACCATTTCTTCGCTCCTCCTGTTAAGAAAAATGGAAATAACTTCCATTTGAGCATCTCTTATGACATGCCCGCAATGACGAGACATGAAGAGAGCTGCTCAAATTCTCGCAAATGCGAGTATGGACTCTCATCTTTCGTTCCTGAGAACGTTTGCTCTCGAACCTTGGCTATGAAGCCGGGACACTGCTCATAGCTGGGTGTGTGGATAGGATGTGACGATGGTGGTGGCTCCAAACAATCGCCCTTTGGAGCCGAATAATGGCGTAAGGTAAGAGTGGAATCCATATGGTGTGATACACGAACAACTTGGGTTTGGAATTAGAACAGCTACCGTTTCCCGGCAACGGCGCCAGAAAGCTTGTTGGCACTCCTTACGACCTACAGATAAATCCGCAAACGGACGAATACCGATGTAGCTTTCACCCAGGAGTATTCCAGGGTATCGATTTCCACGAGGAACGAGAAGTGAACTAATTCTAAACTAAGTTGTCCTAGGTAGATGGAGTGGAATGAACGGAATGGATGGAGTGGATGACAACAACAAAGAGATAGGAAGGGCACTACGAGGGTAGAGAGGGTATGAGTCTGAAACGGTACTCTACCGATTGATCGAGCAGATCAGAGGATACAGATAGATACTTGCTTCGGGACAATGGACACCAGTGACACGCAGACAGGGATGAGAAGGGGTACCACCAGCTCCACACTGGGGGATCCTACGGGCCGAGACTAATGAGATGGATTACAAAGGCCGTATAGGGCTGTCACCACCTAACGGCTACCACACGTTCGTTGAATCGGGGGCAAACTATGTTAACCTCAAGTCTAGGCACCACGCCTACACTAGTCGACTAATACTTATCTCCTATAGAAATATAAGCACCCAAGCTAAGCAACCAGTATACAGTTATACCAATCAACTAAGCATTGAACGAAGAACCAGCAAGCATATAAAAGTAAGAACTGAATGCTCAATTAATCAGAAAGAGATACAAGAGTTACCAGACACGACCCGGATGTCACTCGAAGCGGAGCCGCATCCGTAGAGGTACAGTGGGAAGAGGGGCCAACACTCCGGCTCCTCTCCGGGACGCTCACCTCTCCTATCTCCCTATCTTCTATTGATACAAGTGGCAGAGCTTCGCTAATGCCTCATCTCAAGTGTTGTGTGTTGATGCAGGGACCCGGGACCTCCATTTATAGCTGGCTGAAGGCGGTGGAGAGGAGTGTCATGCAAGGAAGCTCACGGCGGTGCAGGGCCGGTTCGGCCGAAGCCTGTGGGTTCGGCTGAACTGCCTGGGTTCGGCCGAACCACGGCATCTGTCGCCTTTGCTCCCTACGGCCAAGATCTCTCCCTGGTGTCGGTTTCGTGCGTTGGGGGCGGTTCGGCCGAAGGCCCACCGTTCGGCCGAACTGGGCCTGGCCTCCGGGCCGCCCCTGTGCACCGCCTTCTGTCTTGGGCCGCTCTGGATGCTTTGAACTTGAGGTCCTTCACGTGTCTTGGCCCATGAAGTGATGTGGCGGTGGCCCACGTGTCATGTACGGTCATCGCCTTGTCACCGCTGATGTGGACGAGGCCTTGTACGCTCATGTGTCGGCTAAGGGGGTGGTTCGGTCCGAAACCGGGAGGTTTTGCCGAACCGGGGTTTTTACCCCCCTTAGCGAGCTTTTCGCGATTGAGTTCCTGCAAAACATAAACTCACCAAAGCTTGTGGAATTGATTAGAAATAAGCCCTATAGCTATGGTGCATGATTCCATTATGTTTATTTTATACTCGGTTGGAGGTCGGAAATCAGGCCGTAACGACTGCCAACAGTGATGGCTTGGACGGCAGTGATGATAGCGCTCCTCGGACGGTGCCTCCTCCTTCTCCTTCCCCGTCTCAGGTTCCTCTTCCCAAACTCCTTCTCCTTCCTCTCTCGTGGAGCAGCGGCGGGTTAGGGTTTGGAAACCCCAATGGGGCAGGAGTGCTAGGGTTGGAGGGAGCGGTATGGGCGGCTTATATAGCTCGGCGCAAGTGCTAGGGGCTAGGGCAAGCCGGGTGCAGGGAGTGGGTACGAGCGGCTGGATTGGCGTTCGTGCCATGGCCACATGGTACCCATCACATGTAGGAGCGGTGGCCTTTGGCACGGAGCGGGAGAGGCGAGGTGAGGAGTAAGAAAAGCCTACCACACGGGCCCGGCTGGTCAGTGAGTGAGTAGAAGAGGTGAGGGGCTCGCGGGCAGAGCGCTTGGGCCGGCTTGCTAGCTGTGTTGGGCCGGCTCGGGCTGGGGGCTGCGGGGGTGAGCGGGATAGACCGGCGGGATTGGTTATCGGGCCGGGGTTAGGTTAGTAGGCCTGGGCTGAGCCAGGTTAATTAGTTTGGGCTCGGTTAGGATAGTTAGTTAGGCTAGTTTCCTATTTAGGTTTTTGATTTCAAATTTGAATGGCCTATTTCCAAATTTGAATTCCAAACAAACAAACTCCAATAAATGCCAAATTAAGAGTCAAATCACACTAAGATAAAAATTCACCTTAAATTCTAATTTAATATTTATTTAGTATAGGAATTTAGAGAGGGGAATGGAGCCAAACTCATAGTTATTTTAATTAGCAAACAATTCACGAAAAATTTTGAAAATTCATAAAATTGCACAATAACATTCCGTACAAAAATGCGGGATGTTATAGTAGCAGCGGTGGTGCTGAGTCGGTTGGCTGGATGTGGAGGTGAGTGGGGGCGGGGGGGGGGGGGCGGAGCGGTGGCGCGATGGCGAGCGGCTGCGCTCGTTAAGGAAGAAAGCGGTGCGAGAGAGAGAGAGAGAGAGAGAGAGAGAGAGACGAGAGAGAGAGAGCGGGGCGTCGGGCGGCTTTAGGTTGGGCGGGCGTGCGCGTAGCGCGGCTGGCAGAACTGGCGCGCGGGCTGGTAGCCAAGTGGCATGGGCGAGCTGGCGAGCGGGGCCCATGCTGACATGGTGGTGGGTCCAGCCAAGAGAGCGAGAGAGAAAGAGGTATCCCAAGCAGCTGTGTTTGAATTCAAATTTTTTCCCAAAACTTGAACTAAATGCCAAAATATTTTGAATTGCAGCTCGTAGAGAATTTCAAGAGCTACATGTCTATTCAAAGTTTTTCCCAAAAACTTACCAAAAAGAAGATCGGGTCATTTTACTCTTGGTCAAAGTTTGAAATTCAAATTTCAGGAAACCCTTTTCAAGTAGCCATTTTGTGTACAAATTTTTAAATATCTAGAGGTCATGTGTTTGAACAACAAGTGGCTGGTTTTAAAGATCACACAATGAAGAATCTTTTGGTGTGACATGCATTTCATGTTTTCAAATATATTTTAAATGGTGGCTTGGTCAAAATGACCAAAAATCATATTTTGCTGAATTCAAATTTAGGGTTTGACCAACAGTTGACTGCCATTTCGAAATACTTAAATTCAAAAGCTTTGAACTTGCAATATACCATTGGAAGGGTATTGAGCTCTAGTTTTCAAATATGTAAAAACATTTGGGCACTTTTGAATTGGAATTTGAACAAAATCATTTGAATTTGGGCCTCCAAGAGGACTTAGCCAAAATGAGATTTTTGGATATGAACACATGCACACATATGATGTGTATGAAGCATATTTGATTTTGATGACACTTGACATATGTCAACATGATATTATATCATGAACATAAAATGATGCTTGTCATGTAGGTTTAAGTTTCAAATTTTATTTGCGCAAGTTTTGCACCAAGTTTTATTTAAATGCAAACACATCATACAAGTGTATATACATAAAATATGCATGATATATTTATGCAACTTGGGTTTAATTATTCTTGTTAGCATAATTAAACCTTGGGTTTTCATAGTGGTCGCGGCGGCTGGCGGCCGGATCTAGTTTTTCTAGACTTGGATCCGCTGTTACCCCGGTCTGATCTATCACCTCAGGAGGAGTTCGAATGGGTGGCAATCGTGGGTGTCATGGCGAGGCCGCTGCCGCTGACGCATCCTCGTGGGCTGCCTGATTTGCAAGGGAGTTCATGTGCATGGTTTGCATTGGATCTCTTATTTGCGGCAAGGCATGGCGGCCCCCGGTCGGCCCTAAGGTGATGAATCCAGTTGGAATGACTCGTCTTGGTCGGATTCAGTCGCCAGCGGCCCTTCGCATGCTTGGGATGTGTGCAGCCGCCCAAGGCCTAGATCGGTGGTGGCCGTAGGTGGTGCATACGGTGCACACATGATCGGATCTGCTTGTTGGCCGGCAACTTCCTGCGTTGTCGGTAGGCGCCTGGCGTAACTATGTAAGTCCCTTTGGCCAATAAACAGTGGATTTGAAACAGCTGTGGTATGCTCCATTGCTTGTCGCCACTGCTCAACGGGGTGACTCCTACGGGCGCCACTTCTCGCTTAAGGCGTCGCTGCATCCTACAATTCCGGGGTGATTTCTCCTGGGCGAAAGCCAAAGATTGGTTTATCTAGTCGTGCGGTGGCAACGTCGTTTGATGTTGTTTTCTTTCTGGAGATGTCGCATCGGGAGGATCACTAAGTGACGACTGTAGGAGGTCAGTATCTTCAACGTTAATTGCTGCACTTTAGGGCTTGGTTGTCACTTCAGTATTCGGTGTCTCCAACGGCGGATAGTGTCTTATGGAATCACTTTTCCTGGTGGAAGGTGAGACCGTTACGGCGGTATATTCTCGGCTTGATGGTCAAAGTTCGTTCGGTGGCTGAAGTTATTATTTCATTTTCGCTGAATTTGGCTCAAACTCCGGTTATGTGTTCACCCGCATGTAGCGAAGCTAGTTATTTTGGAATCGACATCATGTAGCAAGACGGAATAATGTAGAATGACTACATGGTCTGTCTATTAGAGTTTTTTATCAGTAATTATAGAATGCCTTAGCTATATGTCCTTTTTGGATGTGTGCTTTTGTTTGTTACGGTGGCATCCGTTTGTAAGAATTGTGGACTGATGCATTCTCAATTGAGGATGTCTAAAGCCAAAAATAAACTTTCCATCAGCTAAAAAAGAAATTCAAGGAGTCCAGGACCTGAATGTGGAGATATGTCAAGTGCATTTAGATGAACCATTTTATTTGTGCTATCTCAGTCCAAAATTATTGGTCTGTAGCTTTGTCATAAGTTAAATATTTCTTCACTTTGTCCATGTTTATAGATGAATATTTTGTTTTTCATAATATAAATTAATACAATATAAATATATATCTCACGTAACAAATTTGATGTTGGTACCTTTTCCTATAAAGTTGGTTAAAGTTAGACAAGTTTGAATCAGAAGATAATTACTAAAATGATCAATAATTTTGAATAGATAAAGCAGTTTAGACTAATTATAAAAAGTTAAACTATTTTAATATAGTGTACAAACCATCAACCTTGTTTATTTACACTAGGAAACTAGGTGACCAGGATGATTCACTTTTGATGAAATGACCAAAATAGCCCCCCACAAGTTATCTAATAGTGTTTGTAGAACATTCACGAGTAATCTTATGACGGCAAAATTGAAAAGTGTATTTGGACAGACATGAAGTGCCAAGTATTTTGAAACAAAAAAATTAGTCAAAAGTGATAAGTATTTGGAAACCGATGTCAGTACATTCCAAATCCAACCTGGATTTTATAGTTGGAGCTATGTTGAACAATAAGGAATGACAATGACAATATACTTCTAGCTTTTCTTTGGTTAAATCCTGATTGAGAGAGAGTTGAGGGGACTGAGGTGGACTAATTTGCCAATGAGTCTGTTGGGGAATTAGTCTAATTTTTTATCGCATTAGATATCTTGAATAAAAAAAGAGGGAATATGTTCTGATATAGATTATTACTTGGCCTTCTTGCCCACCTAAGTACAGTAAATAATTATTTTAGAATTCTATAATGAAATCTTTTATTTTTCGTAACTATAGGGATTTCTATGCGTTGTTCAACCACTATGTTGAGTTTAGTAGTCATGTTTATTTTATCAACTTCTGTCTTCTCTTTTAGAAATTTCTGTGCTGCGGTCAACCACCGGTAGCAATTTAGTGGTCACCTTTGTTTTATCTACTTTTGCCTTCTAATAATAGGCTACTACCTCAATTCCCTCAGTTGGCTCTGTCAAGGAAGTGAAACAAGCATTCCTAGGTTGAGGTTACCATTTTTAGAACAGGGAATATATTACTATTCCAACCATTGCATCGATCAATGCATAGAGCTATTTCTCTTATTAGAAGCCACAACGGTGTTCATCAAACTAAGGAATCACGAAAACCCAGTTTTGACACACTTTCATTAACAAGATTATTCAAATGTAACTCTATTGGTAAAACGCCAGCCAAATCAAGTGAAGACTTCCATAGCAGTCGCCTTAATTTGTCTGCAGGCCTCCTTCATTGCCGGGCGATCCTCCACCGCAGGGACCAAAATCTGGTCCAGTGCATTCCTCTGAAGATAACTTGCAAATATGAAGGTGCCGGGCCCTTGTCAAAAATCATTTCATTATGACTAAGCCAAATTGCTCAACATATTGCACTTGCCCCAACCAAAATCTGATATCTGAGTTTCTTGTTTACCCCCACCAACCAGCCATTAAACAAATGATGTATAGTAGTAGGCGGATTTCAGTTACAAGAAACATGAACAATTCTTCAAATAAATTTAGCCATATGACAGCCAAAGAGTGAGTGTTGAATTGATTCATTTTGAGCACAAAAGCAACATTTCCTATCCTCCCCTTCGCCACCTCCCCTTCGTCGCGCCCCCCTCTCCTCCTGTACCTCCCGCCATGCCTGCCCCCTCCGCCCGCACCTCCCACCGCGCCCGCCTCTGTCTCGTTCATCCTGTCTGCCATCGCCAGCAGCTCCGCCGCTGCAAACGCCTCGGCCTCCCGCCTCTCCATCTCCACCGTGGGGGCCCTAGAGGAGGAGGTCAAGGCCCAGGTCAAACGCGTGTGCTCTCTCGCCGGTGGCGCCAAGGAGGCGTTCAACTCGTAGTCCAAGATCCACAAGCTCTCTAACACGGTCTTCACCTCCCGCCGCGCCCGCCCCCAACAGCAACACAGCACCCACCAAGCTGGGGCTCCTCCATGCCGTGCCAAGTCGATGCACATGGCCTCCACACAGTGCGTCGTGCCGATGGCGGCGGGGAAGCAAAGGCCAGAGCTAGGGGAAGCAGAGGTTGATGCAGCGCCGTCGTGGCTGGGGGAGGCGGAGGATAGAGCCGACCGGAGTTGGGGGAGCCGGCCCACGCTGTCGCACTTTGGCCCCAGCCACACCGGACTTGCCGCTCCCGCCTCCTCCCCCGGCGTCGCTACACCACCCGCCCCTCCGCGGCCCCTCGATGCATGCCGGTCATCCACGACCTTCGCATCCTCAAGCGCAATAGGCCTGCTTGCCCATGCTCCTCTGGCTACGGTCGGAGAAGATGGCCTGCCGCCGCCGGTTTCCATGTCCGCAGCGTGACGTACGCGTCACGCCTCTGCCGGCTCGAGAACGGCCACCTCGGATCTGCCTTCACCACTGCCGACCTCCCCTCTCCCTACGTTGCCGATGCGCCACCACCCGCGGCTGCAGCCCATGGCGCCCGCGGATACGGCACGATAGGGAAAGGGCAGCGCCCGCAGCTGGCGCGGAAGGGCCCGCGCATGGCCAGCGGCGGTCAGGAAGAGGCCTCCTGTGCCTGCACCGATGAGAGGAGAGTCACCGGGGGAGGAGCATCGGCGCGCCGGCGAAGGAGGGACCCGGTGTCGCGAGGTGGCGCGGCGGTGCGGGGATGGTTGGAGAAGAAATAGATAAAAGAATCTGAGAGTGAAATATTCTTTTTGAGGAGGATATATTGAGGACAGCGTTACAATAAAATAAGATTTAGGGGATCAAATTTTTTAAAAGACCCTCCAAATAGTCTTTTAGGAGGTGATTTTTAGAGGACACAGTTGCAGTCAGTCTTATGTAACAGGCCCGGAACAATCAGCTTTTGATATTTTGGCCCAGCAACACAAATGACGGGAACAACCAACACTCCCATGCCCGGCCGACCAAGTTCAAAACCACGCTATTCCCCACTCAGCCACTCCCCAATCCCCACCCAGACCTCACCTATCAAAACCCTCGCCACCGTGGCCTCAGATTCTGCCTCCGATCCCGGTGTCGGCGGCCGCATCGCCATGGAGGACATAGCTGATATGCTGACCAGCGGCTTGGATTCCTTTATGATGGATGACACCATGCTCACTTTCAATAACAGCGTCTTTACCAATCTCCCCCACCCGCCCGCCGCCACCGCCGCCCCCCCTCCCACGCCGTTCAGGCAAGGGCCCCCAATGGGGTCGACCGCATCAGCCGCCTCCTCGTCGGGGTCCTCCGCAACATCGTCTCCTGCCTCCCCGTCAAGGACGCCGCGTGCACTGTGGTCCTCTCCACGCGATGGCGCCGTGTCTGGCACATGACGCCGCTTGTCCTCATCGACGCCCACCTCCTCCCTAGCGGAGCCAGCCGTAGCGGCCTGCTCCACCTCAGCGCCGACATGCCCGACCTCTTCGGCGGCCCACGCAGCCTCGCCGACGCGGTGTCCACCATTCTCGCCGCGCACCTGGGCCCCATCCTCTACGTCTACCTCACCGGCACCCCAATGGAGACACACCAGGACGAGCTCGTGCTCTGGCTCTAGCACCTTGCCACCAAGGCTGTCCAAGAACTCATTTTTCTCAACCGCGCAAGGACGGCAGAATTCGAAGCGCATCTCCCCGCTACACTCTTCAGGTGCCCCTCCCTCACCAAACTCTACATCGGCTTCTGGTGGTTCCCGGAGACTGCCACCCTCCCTCGCACCGTCGCGTTCCCCTACCTACGGAAGCTTGGCCTCTTTTCCCTCATCATTAAGGAAGAGGACCTCGCCTTCGTGCTGAACAGATGCCCCGTGCTGGGGAAGCTCGTGATGGACGGAAGTTGGTGGCATGTTTGCCTCCTCATTCAGAGCAACAGCCTACGATTGGTGGAGGTGTGCGAGGGGCTAGTGTCAGAAATCACAGTGGTGCACGCTTCATGCCTGGAGAGGCTCTTGCTGTGGGAAGCTTTGGGTCCCCGTGGTTTCTCCGACATGTCCTACAAGATCAAGATTGGACATGCTCCGAAGCTGTGCTTCCTGGGATTCTTGCTGCCTGGATTGCACAAACTGGAGATTGGGAACACCATCATCAAGGTGGGAATCATCTTCATTTTCGTGTCCTTGTGAAAGTGTTCTTTTATTCTGAATTGTGGTGGTTACAAAAAAGAACAGTTATATGTCATAGTGTGATCTTAGTTGCTTCTTTCCATTTCTTGCAACTACAAATTGCACCAATTGCAGGCAGAGAATAAGGCCAGCCCAAATACCACTGCCCAAATACCATTGTCCTAAGTGTCCAGATGCTGGTAGTTCAGCTCAAACTTGGAACCGCATTGATGCTAGGATGTTGCCTAGTTTCCTCAGATGCTTTCCCAATGTTGAGACACTCTATGTCCAGGTAAAATTTAACCCCAATACTGCACTTTGTAATTGGGTCATATGAGGCTTCTAATTCAAGGACCTAGTACCTATGTGCTCTGATCAATTTGATTTGCAGTCCGAGAATGATGACTTCAGGTTGGGGGGGCCTCAATTGGCTGGCACTGGCAGGCTAAATCTCAAGTTCTGGAAGGAGACATGGCCCATTGAATGTGTTCAGCTCCGTATCAAGAAGGTGGTTCTCTGTGAGTTCCGTGGCACGAGAAGTGAGCTTGACTTCCTCAAGTACATCGTTGAGCATGCAAAAGTTCTTGAGAAGATGGTGATTGTGTTGACCCATGGACATTCCCTTCAGATCCAATAGGTACCAACCTGAGGATTAAAATAGCTTCTTCAAAATGGGCCAATGCATGCTGTGAGCTGATGATTTTTCAGTCTCCATTTCGTCAACAAGGTACATCTTGGTGCTTCCTATCAGCATCCCTTTTTATGTTTCAAAATGTCTGGATGGGAAATGCCAAAGCCATTAATGTGTTTCTCTATCTACATGCAAGGCAATGCTTTGAATTGTTGGCAATGTGTTTTTGGAAGATTTGTAAAGTTTTCTACGCCTTGATTTTGTTATAAGCGACGGCGAATAACGATGAAGTAAAACTAAATCAAACACAGCAAGACACAAGATTTAACGTGGAAAACCCTCCCAATGTAGAAGGGAAAAACCACGGGCGCCAGCCAGTAAAAACTTTACTATATCGGGTGTGTGTTTACAACGCCTATTGGTGGCTTACAAGAGGATGATCTTTCACCAAAGAACAAATGTCTGTTATATAGGCTGCTCACGTGCCCGTCCTTGGTTGCATTGTCGAGGTGGGACTAAACTGTGCGCTCTTGAGAGAAACCACAGCGCCGCTTCGCTCCGGCCCAAGCCTCCGGCGATGGGCCTTTTCTTGTGCAATGAATTTGGATCACATCACAACAAACTCCACCTTGAGACAAATTCCTTCTTGTAGCATATATCAAATCATCACCTAAACACAATAAAGAACAAAACTTCTGGCGCCAAATAGCCACTTGGGCTAAGCTGTCAAGCCAACTAAACTTGAGCAAAGCTCAAACTTAGCAACAGGAACTGACTTTGTCATCATATCAGCAGGATTATCATGAGTACTGATCTTGCATACCTTCTTCGATTACATCACGCACAAAATGATACTTGATATCAATATGCTTAATCCTTTCATGAAACATCTGATCTTTAGTAAGGTAAATAGCACTTTGACTATCACAGTATAAAGTAATACAAGATTCAACTCCACAAAGCTCAGCATATAAGCCTTTCAGCCAAACCAATTCCTTGCATGCTTCACAAATAACCATATATTCTGGTTCAGTAGTTGACAAAGCAACAACAATCTGTAACGTAGCCCTCCAACTCACAGCACAACTGCCAACACTAAACACATATCCAGTAAGTGATCTTTGCTTGTCCATATCAGCAGCATAGTCAGAATCCACATAACCAATAAGTCCCTTATCTGTTTTTCCAAACTTCAAACAAGAATCTGCCGTGCCTCTGAGGTACCTGAAAATCCACTGAACTGCCCTCCAATGTTCTTTACCAGGATTAGACATATATCTACTGACCAAACTCATAGCATATGACAAATCTGGACGAGAGCAAACCTTGGCATACATCAAAGACCCAACAGCACTAGAATGCTGAACTCTTGACATGTATTCAATCTCCTGATCTGTACTAGGACACTGTGTAGCTGACAACTTAAAGTGAGATGCAATAGGGGTACTAACAGCTTTAGCATCTTGCATGTTGAAACGTTGAAGAATTTTCTTGATATAATTTTGTTGACTAAGAAATAGCAAACCAGATTTTCTGTCTCTACTAATTTCCATACCAAGAATTTTCTTAGCAGCACCAAGATTTTTCATATCAAACTCACTACTCAACAATTTCTTCAACATAGTGATTTCAATCTGACTCTTGGCAGCAATCAGCATATCATCAACATATAACAGCAAGTATATAGGTGATCCATTAACATGTTTGATGTAAACACAGCTATCAAATTTTGACCTTTTAAAACCGTGTGACAGCATAAATGAATCAAACCTCTTGTTCCACTGACGAGGGGACTGTTTCAAACCATAAAAGGATCTCTTCAACTTGCACACAAACTTCTCCTTGACAGGCACTATGAACCCTTCTGACTGGTCCATGTATATATCCTCCTCTAGCTCTCCATGTAAAAACGCAGTCTTCACATCTAACTGCTCAAGCTCGAGATCATGTGAAGCAACAATACTAAATAAAGTACGGATTGAACTGTGTTTTACAACTGGAGAGAACACATCATTATAGTCAACACCCAGAATCTGACTGTAACCTTTTGCAACTAACCCTACCTTAAACTTTGGAGGCTCACTTGGAGATAAACCCTCCTTTCTCTTGAAGATCCATTTACAGCGGATGGTCTTCTTCTCCTTAGGCAAAGGCATAACCTCCCATGTACTGTTCTTCTCAAGAGACTGCATCTCCTCATGCATAGCTGAAATCTAGCTCTCACGATCACCACAACGAACAACTTCTTTATATGTTGCTGGCTCATGAACATTCTCCACCTGTTCAGCACAACTCAAAGCATAGTAAGATAAATTACATTCTTCAATGAGACGTTTGGGAGGACCACAACTTCTCTTAGACTTGCGTTGAGCAATAGGTAAATCCTCCTCTTGCTGTAAAATAGGAGGAGTTTGCTGAACATCATCATGAGCACCATTATCAGCAACCTCATTGTCTTGGTCATCAACTGGATCCACCTGCTCAACTACCTCATCACCAACATGCTCCACCTGCAAGCGCATATGCTGCACCTCTGTAGCAGAAATATCTGGAACACTATCTAAGGACACATTATCATTAAACATCACAAATTCATTGAAAACCACACTTCTGCTCATGAAAGTCTTTCCTGTTTCGGGATTCCACAGTTTATCTCCATTAACTCCAGAACCATAACCAAGAAAAAGACACTTAACAGCTCGAGGCTCTAATTTTCTATTATCAACATGAGCGTAAGCAGTGCAACCAAAAACTTTCAAATGTGAATAATCAGCAGGCGTACCGGACCATACCTCCATGGGAGTTTTCTTATTAAGTGGAATAGAAGGTGACTTGTTTATCAAGTAACATGCAGTATTTGCAGCTTCAGCCCAAAAACACTTGCTCATCCGTGCATTGGACAGCATGCAACGGGCCTTCGATATGATGGTTATGTTCATACGTTTGGCCACACCGTTTTGTTGAGGAGTATACGGTATGGTGTGATGTCTCACAATGCCTTCCTTCCTGCAATAGTCATCAAAGGCAGTCGAACAAAACTCTCCACCATTGTCAGTACGAAGCAATTTTACTTTCCTTTCAGTTTGCATTTCTATCATAACTTTCCAGTCCTTAAAAGCAGCAAAGATATCATCTTTATGTTTCAGAAAATAAGGCCAAACCCTTCTAGAGTAGTCATCAATAATAGTAAGCATGTAACGAGCCCACCAAGAGAAGGACCCCATAAGTCAGCATGTACATAATCAAGAGTACCTTTGGTGGTATGAACTTAAATATTGAATTTTACCCTTTTATGCTTCCCGAAAATACAATGCTCACAGAACTTCATGCTACTCGAAGTGCAGCCATCCAGCAAGTTTCTCTTCATCAATTCTATCATACCAAGGTGACTCATATGGCCCAGACGCATATGCCAGAGGTTAGTAGTACTATGTTTAGAATTAGTAACATTAGTAGAAAACCGAACCATGCAGAGTAGTACCTCTGAGTACATATAAATTTGAAGCATTGAGATCACCTAGAAAACATACAAGAGAACCTTTTGATACCTTTAAAAGTTTATCTAAACCGGTGTATCTGAATCCTTCTCTGGCAAGTGTGCTCAACGAAATTAGATTTCTTTTCATTCCTGGTATGTACCTTACATTTATCAATGTGCGAGTCACGCCATCATGAGTCTTGATCTGAACGGAGCCGATGCCCACAATCTCACACGGGTTATCATCTCCCATTCGCACAACATCTCCGTTCTGCACAGGCTTATAGGAACTAAACCAATCTTTGTTAGTGCAGATATGAAACGAACATTCGGAATCCAGAATCCATTCAACATTACTAGAAACACAACTGGCAGATATTACCAGACAATCTCCTGAATCAGAATCACCAGCAGCAGAAGCAACAGAGACCTTACTATCAGAATTATTTTTCTTCTTCTCCTTATATTGAACTTTCCTGCAATCCTCAATGTTATGATTTCTGAGCTTGCAATAAACACAAAACTTCTTATCAGGAGCTTTCGACTTTGAGCGGCCTCTTCCATCAAAACTCTTGGCATGATCATTTCCATTTTTGGAAGATCTATGCTCAGGTCTGCCTCTCACATGCAAAGCATCGCCCTTGGAGGATGATGTCCCGTCAGACTGCACCATACCTCTCATATTCTCCCTAGAGTGGAGCGCCTCATAAACTTCCTTTAAGGTGAGTTCATCACGGCTCAAAAGTATGGTGCCATGGAAATTAGCATACAAATGCGGCAATGAACATAACAGTAAGAGACCTAAGTCCTCATCATCATACTTCACCTCCATCGACACTAGGTCGGCAACGATCTTCTTGAAGTCAGCGATGTGGCTCATCACCGAATCCTCCGCCTTCATCTTCAGAGTGAACGACTTCATCTTCATATGCATCTTAGTGGTTAGATCCTTGGACATACAGATCGATTCCAGTTTCAGCCATAGTTCTGCAGCAGTTTTTTCTTGCAACACCTCCTGTAAAATATCATTATGAAGATGAAGCTGGATTAGGGCGAGCGCCTTCTGATCCTTGCGCTTCTCCTCGGGACTCCAATCGGCGTTCCTCTTGCCAAAATTTTCCAGCGCCTCATCGTAGTCATGAGTCTGCGCCAGAACTCCCCGCATCTTGACTTGCCATAGCGAGAACCGCGTGTTGTAGTCCAGCAGCGGAAGATCGAACTTCATCGACATCGTTATGAACCCTAATCTGCAACCGGGGCTAGAATACGTCTGATACCACTTGTTATAAGCGACGGCGAATAACGATGAAGTAAAACTAAATCAAACACAGCAAGACACAAGATTTAACGTGGAAAACCCTCCCAATGTAGAAGGGAAAAAACCACGGGCGCCAGCCAGTAAAAACTTTACTATATCGGGTGTGTGTTTACAATGCCTATTGGCGGCTTACAAGAGGATGATCTTTCACCAAATAACAAAGGTCTATTATATAGGCTGCTCACGTGCCCGTCCTTGGTTGCATTGTCGAGGTGGAACTAAATTGTGCGCTCTTGAGAGAAACCACAGCGCCGCTTCGCTCCGGCTCAAGCCTCCGGCGATGGGCCTTTTCTTGTGCAATGAATTTGGATCACATCAGTGACTTTAAGCGTTGACTTTTGTAGCAGCATTATATGGCTTGGAGAAGACTTGTGATGCTTATGTAATCTATTTTCTGTTTCCAGTGATATGATATTGGGCAACTTTTGCTAAATGTTTGCTGATTGCTGATGAAGAAATTTATGCTTTGCTTGCCGTATACAAATCTTCATTAATCTGTTCCTTAGAAAGGAATTTTCCATTTGGCATACTTGCATCAGGTTGCCTATAGAGTTATATATGATCTTTCTATTTTATTTACTGCCAATCAATTTTATCGTGCAATTTTTGGAAGCTATTTGTAGTTCACAATGTTTGTTTAACTGTAACGTTTACAAACATCCTTTGGCCACCTACAATGGTCTTGCTTGAAATGGTTATCATGTTTGGGGTCAAGTACTTCCTTTTCCTTTTAGGAGTATACGTTTAGGACATGTTCTTACCTTGCACAAGTATATACCTAGGTTAGCATTGCTCGACCTTCTACCGTGGCATTTTGTTATAGAATTTAAGGTGCTTTATTAATGAAGAAATATGCTACAATAAACATGAAAATACACTGGTAAGAAATCCAATTTAGGTTAAGCCACTTGCATTGCACTTTGCAGAGAAAAACTTGCCTGTTTTTCACAAAGGTGAGCAGAGTATATTATCAACCCTTCAAACCAAACTAACTGTGTATCGTCCCAAGGAGCGAGTGACACGCCGCCGGCGGCGTGAGGCTGGCCAAGCACGAGCTCGACGGCGGGGATGCCTGCTTCATCCTGGACATCGACGTCAGGGAGGCCACGATGAGAAGGCGGCGGCGATGAGAAGGCGACGGCTTCAGATCGCCCCTGTTGGTGAGATGCATCGCCGGTGGATGACATCTCACCCAACGCGCAAGGTAAGACTTGAGCAAGATTTGATCTCAGTGTTGCAAGTTGAAACTACTGGTGCCACGTATGATGAGGCAGATGAGGCAGTGCTGTGGGCAACGCCGGTGCAATCCTTACCTAGTGACGGCGATCCCCTACATGGTCTAAGGACTAGTGGATCGACGTCAAAGTTCTGGGGTAACGGTATTGAGTTTGCACCACTAACATCAACGCCAGAGTCGATCTCGACGGCATCTCTGGTTCGAATTGCAACAGAGCAAGGTTTATCTGAAGAGGACATGATCGCAACGGCGAATGTGGTGGACGATCCATGTGCATGGGACAACGTTATGGCTTCATCCACGCCAGCATCCATGGATCGTCCGACGACGCTGGCGAGGAAACTTGTCAAAACTATGGCTGCAGGGCGCGCGGTCGCTGGGGTGTGGCATGGCCCTCTACCACCGAAAAGGGTTTCGCCGCCGTTGACTCTCGGCGATTGTCCAATGAAGGTGGCCGCGGCGATGGGCATCGCCGGCCACTGGTCAGGGATGAGGTTTAAAATTCGAACGGCAATTACGATCCCGATTCCTCGCACAGGACCATGCAACGGCGTTTCACGCCTGTGGACCGTGAGCAGGGGGGCTGTGATGGGCCGGTGCAAGGCCTCTCCTGTTGTTTGGTTGAAGGAGGGCCCAACCTGGACTCGTGTGGGGCTCAGGTCTCACGTTGGCAGACTCCTTTCACGCAAGGGGACCCTGCCGTATCTGTTCCATGATAGCAGCCGATCAACCCTAGTGCGCGGCAGCCCGTCGTACGCCGAGGTCGTCCGCCACCGGTCCTAGATGGAGGACAAAGAGGCTCACGACGCGGGCCTGGACCATGGCGGGTTTGGCATGCAGCTGCAGCAGCAGCATGGTATGGCGCCCTCGCACCCACAACAGTAAAATTTTCACAACAATGGCAGCTTTCTGGGTGCGGCCGGGCCGATGGGATTTCAGGGAGGCGTCAGCGGCTTTGGATTTTCAGGTGGTGCTCATGGTTTTCAGGGACAATCACAATTTGCTCAGGGATGGGGCAAACAGGCTGGCCCTTCGTTCCATGGCGCGGGACAGCAAGATCAGGGGGAAGGTCACCAGAATACTTTCAACGCGCAGCAACAAGGTTTTGGTGGACAGCAAGTGTTTGGGCAACAGGTGCAGAGCTCTGGCGGGTTCCCAGTGCAGCAGCAACCTTCCAGTGGTTTCAATCAAGCTGATGGAGCAGCAGGAGGGTGGTCGAGGCAGCGGGGACGTGGTCATGACAGAGGAAGGGGCAGACACTTTGCTGGTCGCGGCTTCAATCATGATTTTAATTTCAGGGTTCCGGGAGCTCAGCAGGTTACTGATGGGGGCTCGATGGCACTCATGCAGTGTCTGCACAAAACATTGTGCAGCCTGGTTTGGCTGACACAGAAATCAAAGGTCCAAATAGAGAGCCAGCGGCAGACTCCAAGCATTTAGAGTATTGCACCAAAGACAGTTCAGGCACAAGCTTCTGGGGAAGGAACTAAGGAAGGCGCTATGGTTGGGGAGAAGAGGAAGAGGGCTGGAAAAGGGAAACAGGAAGCACGTTGTTTCAAGTGCTGTTCAAAAGGCCATGTTTCAGCTGAGTGCACCACACCACTGTTTTGAAACATTTGTGAGAGCGAGGAGAATGTGGCAGCTAAATGTCCCATGAATAAAAAGCCTAAACCGGTGGCACTTGCTGTAGGCTACGCAGTGGATGATCTGGGATTTTATCACATTCCTCATGGTCCTATCAAACCTTCTAAATTGGATAACATCACTGCAGTAATCAAGGTGGAGGGGGGATCTCTGACTGAGGAGGATCTCAGAGGACATCTGAAGCGGTTGTTTTCTCCTAATTTTGATTGGGCTCTACAAGCACAAGCACCAGATGTGTGGATAGCGCCTTTTCCATCGAAGGTGGTGTTTACACGTGCCATAAACTTTGGATCGGCTAATCTCAAAAATGGTATGTGACTGAATTTTGAATGCTTTGAGGAGGAGTATTTTGGTCATGAGCTCCCTATGGTATGGACGAGGGTTCTCAATCTGTCGAAAATACTAAGAACATATGAGGTGCTTTGGGCAGTGGGAACTATGCTAGGGGCGACTCAGAGTGTGGATATGGTAACAACAAGGAAAAATAATTTTGGTAGATTTAAGGTTGATATCCTAAACCCTGCCATTGTGCCGAGTAAAATGGATTGCGTCATCGGGACACGGTTTTTTGAACTTCAGTTTGAGATGGAACCGTTTGTGCCATCTGGGGAGCCGTCACAGTCTGATGCCAAAGAGAATTCAGAGGGAGATGATAGTGGCGATCGCGATGGTGATACAGAAATGGAAGACGCCAATAAAAAAGCTAAACAATCAGATTTTCCCACAACAAAGCAAAGTGAAAAACCTGAGAGTTCAGCAGCGGGACAACAACATGATGTTGATGGCTACATGGAAGATTTTGACGAAGATGATATCTTAGATGATGTTGGGGGAATAACAGCATATGACAAAGCTTTGCAGCAGGACCCAACAGACCCCCTGATTATTCCTTCTGAGGACTTAGAGGTGATGGTGAGTGGAGGGGAGATGCCCACACCTGTCTCGGGTCGTCTGGAAGGGGAAAAGAAGGTGGCAGCTTGCGCAGACAGCCTGTCTGTACCTCCTTCGCTGGCCCTAGGCCCTCTGTTGGAGAGAGCTATCATGGGGCTTAAGGAGATGCATGGTGATGTGAATGTTAGTGGGGAAGGGGGGTGGCGACAGGTAGTCAGGGAGAGGTGACACCTCCCACGACCGTGCTTGCCAGATCCTCCCAAAGCACACCACTCAAGAGGAGCAAGAGAAGGGAAGCCACTGCAGATGAAGACTCCATTGCTAGAGCGGCTAGGCTGGTTGCTAAGAAGAACTTAGATGCAGATGAAGGTATGACATAATAATTCTTTTCTTTCTTTCTCAAATGAGCATATTACAGATAACGTAAAGAATATAGGTATCTCTATTGGTACAGATGCTAGTATTGTTCAATCTTCTGTCATGCTTTTGAATAAAGTTGAAAAAGATAGATTTAAGTTTTCTTCTATTGTTCAAAACACTCAGGATAACATTTTAGATGTCGAAGAGTCAGATTGTGAGATTGACCATTTGGCTATTGGCCACCTATGTGGTGACTTAACCGAGGAGCTAATGGATGATAACAATCTGTTCTCAAGTCTTGCAAATGTTCAAAGTAAAAAGTGTTCTGGTGCTAAGAAAAAAACAGCAGATCAAAAAATGAAAAGTAAAAAGTTGCTGCCAATTCGTAAAGGACAGACAGTCAAAAAACGCAATGTTCTTAGATGAAGGGTCTTTTCTGGAATGGCAGAGGTCTTCGGGACTTGGCTAAAATTAATTTTCTTCAGGACATAGCTGTAGACAAGGACCTTGATTTCATTGCCTTACTTGACACCCATAAAAGAGATTTTACTAACGCGATGTTAGAGGACTTTTGTGGGGGTAGAGAGTTTTTTTGGCATTGGGTCCCGCCTAGAGGCAGATCAGGAGGTATTTTTCTTGGTGTTAACTTATCTATTTTTGTGGTGGAGAACACTCAGGTAGGTGATTTTTTGTGAATTTCACCGTTAGAAACAAATGCGATGGCATTCATTGGGTTTTAATGGCTGTTTATGGTGCAGTTCAACGTGAACATAAAGATAGCTTTCTTGCAGAATTTGTCAATAGCTGCAGTAGTCAGACTTTACCACTTTTGGTGGGTGGCAATTTTAATATTATTAGAAGTCCATGCGAAAAGAGTAATGATCGCTTTGATAGTAGGTGGCCTTTGCTGTTTAATGCTTGCATCGAATCCTTGAATCTAAGAGAGCTAGCACTTTCTAGGAGAAGATTCACATGGGCAAGTTCAGCAGAGATACCCACTTATGAGAAGCTTGATAGAATTTTGGTCAGCACAGATTGGGAGCAAAAATTTCATGTTTCAACAGTTGAAGCTTTAACTAGAGAACTCTCTGACCACAGACCGCTTTTACTAAATACTGGAGATGCAGCTCATAGGGGCAATACTCACCAATTTAAATTTGAATTGGGATGGTTGACCAGAGATGGTTTTCATGATATGGTGGCTCAGGTGTGGGAAAGAACTTCTAGGGGAAACTCTCCCGTGCAACGGCGGCAGAATAAGATTAGGGCTGTTAGAAGATGGCTTAGAGGATGGGCAAATAATTTAGTAGGAGAAAATAAGAGAAAAAAATCTTTCCTTTTGGCGCACAGATTTCTTTGATAGGAAAGCAGAGGAGGATGCATTATCACTACAAGAAATTGACTATAGAAGTTTGCTTCATGCCGAATTAACCAAGTTGCTTAGAGAAGAGGAGTTATACTGGCCACTAGGTTACTGCACGGTGATGATAATACAAAATATTTTCAGTTACTTGCAAATGGTAGATATCGCAAAACGAGAATTTACCAACTAGAGCAGGAGGAGGGTATCGTGGTGGGAGAGGAAAACCTAAAAACTTACATTACAAACTATTATAAAAGGCTTGTTTGGATCCCCTGAGAGTAACCATTTTTCTTTGGTTGAGACTCACAATGAGGACATTCCTCAGGTCTCTGAGGTAGAAAATGAGATTCTATCTGCGGCTTTTTGTGAGAATGAGATTAAAGAGGCAATCTTTCAAATGGAACACAACAAAGCACCTGGGCCGGATGGCTTCACGGCTGAATTCTATCAGCATTTTTGGGGTATAATAAAACCTGACCTTTTGGCGTTGTTTAATGAGTTCCATCAAGGATCTTTGCCTCTGCACTGTCTCAATTTTGGAGTTCTTACGTTGTTTCCTAAAAAGCCGAGGCCTCTATGATTCAACAATATAGACCTATATGTTTGTTGAATGTAAGTTTTAAGATTTTTACGAAGGTTCTTATGAATAAAATTAATCTGGTAGCTCAAAAGGTTATTAGTTCCTCCCAAACAGCCTTCTTACCTGGTAGATACATTATGGAAGGGGTTGTTGTTCTTCATGAAACAATTCATGAGTTGCATAGGAAAAAGAAAGATGGAATTATTGTTAAGCTTGACTTCGAGAAAGCCTACGACAAGGTAAAGTGGCCTTTTCTGCAACAGGTGTTGCGCATGAAGGGCTTCTCACCTAAATGGGCTTCTTGGATTTAGCAAGTCACGTCGAAAGGTTCCGTAGGAGTTAAGGTCAATGATAGTGTAGGACACTACTTTCAGACAAAGAAAGGTGTTAGGCACGGGGATCCTTTATCACCTATTCTCTTTAATATTGTGGTAGATGTTCTTGCTATTTTGATAGCTCGAGGGAAAGATAGTGGAATGTTCAGAGGTCTTGTTCCAAACCTAGTAGACGATGGTTTATCTATCTTGTAGTATGCAGATGATACAATCCTCTTTATGGAAAATGATCTGGAAGAGGCCAAGAATATGAAGCTCTTGCTTTGCGCTTTTGAGCAGTTGTCGGGCCTCAAGATTAATTTCCATAAAAGCGAAATGTTCTGCTATGGTAACGCTAGGAACCTTGGGAGAGAGTACTCAGAAATCTTCGGATGTGATATGGGGACTCTCCCATTTAGATACCTTGGCATCCCTATGCATCATAGAAAACTCCTGAATGCTGACTGGAAAGAAGTAGAGGAGAGGTTTCAGAAAAGATTAAGTAGTTGGAAAGGAAAAATGATTTCCGTTGGGGGTCGGTTGGTTCTTAGCAATTTGTCAATGTTTATGTTGTCTTTCTTTGAGATTCCTCGTGGCATCCTTAAAAGACTGGACTACTACAGATCTAGATTATTCTGGCAGAGCGATGGGCACAAGAAAAAGTATAGACGGACAAAATGGGGAGTACTCTGTACACCTAAAGACCAAGGTGGGTTAGGAATTTTAGACCTAAACCTCCAGAATAAGTGTCTGCTTAGTAAATGGGTGTTTAGAATCATTAATGAGGATAGCATTTGGTAGAGACTCCTTAGAAATAAGTATTTGAGGCATAAAACAATCACCCAAGTGGAATACATGTCAGGTGATACTCAATTTTGGTCAGGTCTTATGAAGATAAAAAATGACTTATTGAGGATGGGAAAATTCAACGTGGGTGATGGGTCACAAATTCGTTTTTGGGAGGATGCATGGCTGGATGACATTTCTTTCAAAAATCAATACCCAGCATTATATAATATTGGGCGAAAGAAAAGTGTGACTGTAGCGACGGTTCTTAGATCGAATCCTTTGAATGTGGCCTTTAGGAGATCTTTAGTTGGCATCAATTTACAGGCCTGGCACCAGTGGGTTACCAAACTTGCGAATGTCCAATTATCAGATCAAAGAGACAATTTTATTTGGTCTCTAAAACAAAATGGTCAGTTTACTGTTCGATCCATGTATAAAATGCTCATCACTCAGTTGCCTGCGCCAAGGAAAATGTGATATGAAAATTAATGTTGCCCTTGAAAGTAAAAATATTCATCTGGTATTTACAGAAAGGAATAGTTCTAACCAAAGATAATCTAGCTCGTGGACATTGAAGGGAAGTTAAAAATATTGTTCCTGTAATCTAGAGGAAACCATACAGTACCTTTTCTTTGACGGTCAATTAGCTAGAACTATATGGAGGATTGTACGAGTTTTCTTTAATCTAATACCACCTGTAAGCATTACGCATATGTTTAATGAATGGCTTAATGGGGTTAACAAGAAACTTAAGTACAAAATGTTGATTGGAGCGTCCGCACTGTGCTCGGCAATTTGGTTAAGTAGAAATGATATGGTTTTTAACAATACTCGAGCTGTCACTCCTTTGCAGGTTACTTTCCGTGGGACTCACTGGATCCGCTTTTTGACGTTGCTGCAGAAGGACGACGAGCGGCCGCACATAATTCGTGGGTGTCGTGCGCTTGAGACCACGGCGATGGAGATCTTTGCCCATAATGGATGGTCTTTTACTAATAGAATTGCTTCCAGTTAGTTTGTGCTGGCTCTTGAGTCAGAACTGTTTTTTCGCATACTTTTTCGCACTAGTTTGTAATTAGAAACAGCTATATGCATAGGTCTATGCAGAGGCTGGAATATTAAAATATATTCTATTTTCTAAAAAAAAACCAAACAGATCATAAGCTGTTGACACGAACTATTTTATATCCTTTCCACCCGCACCAAATTTGTTTTCTATGTGCAATATCCTTAACTAGCTGTGTGTGCAGGCTTTCTCGTAACAAATAAGCTATGTGGGTACGTGCATAGCCGTGGGTGCAATTTGTTTGAACCACTTCTATTTGGTTGTGCCATGTCAACGCAACTAGAATACTATGTTTAATGTGATTCTGATTCTTCTCTGTATGGCTCCTAGGTATCCTTCCACGTAGTAGACGTAGACGACTTTGATTTCTCGATGTTTAGAAGTCAAGTTAGAGCTGTATCTATGTTCTGATTTTTTGTTATATCAGTATTGGTTTAACTTGATTTTGCTTGTTATATTTTCACCTACTTACTAGTAACTAGTATCATAATATATTTGTATTTGTTGACCTTGTAAGTCATATTGTGATGTCTGAGCAAAGACCCTCTTAAGATACACATCTGCTGCTACCTAACTAAATTTATAAATATGTGCTACGACATTTATTCATGCCGCAAAATAGGTCTACCATTTGAGGTACTACCTGATCACTTGGCCTGTTATATCGATAAGTTGCTAGCTTCCTTGAAAAAAAGATAAGCAGCTAGCTGGGGTTACTGGTTATGATAAAACAAAATCTCATGTGCAGGCACGTAGCTGTAGTATAGTTGTCGTTAGTTTCTGTTACTTTACCTTCCCATGGTGTATTTGTAATTTTGTATTTTCTGTATTATTGAGTTTGGTTGCAGTTTTTTTGTTCCTTTAAAAGTTTGAAGCAAGTAATATTTTGGAATGGTTGATCCTTGAATGATATTCTGTGACATGGGCATAACGAGGGCAGAAACGCTGTTGTTTGTGGCAGTAGCAGTACTTGGAAACTAGTACCGCTCACATCTTAAACGTTGTTTGCTAGATTTTAAAATGTACAGTGTAGTTATTTCTGAATTTTGCTGCAGCCTGTCTGTAGCTACGCTCTGTTTCTGTTTTGGTGCGATGACGAGAACTCGCATCACACACCCATGTCGATCTAGATTGTTTCTGTGTTACTGCAGTCAATAGTGTTGTACTTCATTCCCTGGACAGTCGTTTTACTGAACCTTGTCTGAAATCAGTTAGTGGCGTGAACTAACTGGGTGGCGTGTACACTTTGAACATTTTCGCAGCCAAGATAAATAAAATAGGGGGGCCAGCCTATGTAGTACAGTAAGGCCCCTGGGCTCGTGGCGGGAGCAGTCACGCGGCGGGCTCGCCACTCCGATGCCGGCGGCCAGCAAGGCGGCGTGTGGCCGGCGCGAGCAGCGAGGCGGCGCGGGCATCGGAGTGGCGAGGCGGCCGCGCTCGGGGAGCGGCCGGTGAGGCGGCGCGCAGCCGACGCGAGCGGCGAGTGGGCGCGCGACCGGCCTCGCCGGTGGGCAGCGGAGCGGTGAGGCCGCCGCGCTCGGGGCTCCAGTGGCGACGGCGAGTGGGTGCGCGGCCGGCGGCCGGCGGAGCGACGCAGGGCGGCGAGGCGGCCCAATACTGGTGCGGCGGAGGCCGGGCGGCGCCTCCTCTTGGCCGGGCCGGCGCAGAGCGTCTAAGGGCGGCGGCGCGTCGGAGGCCGGGCTGCAGCGGCGGGCGGCGCGTCGAAGGCCAGGCGGCTGCGGCGTCTGGGTGGGCGACGAGAAGGAGAAAAGGAAGGAAAGGGGAGAAGAATTGCCTCCCCATTCTAAAGGGGAATATGATTGGATTAAAGAGGATTGAGAAAAAATTATAGAGAAAGGGGAATAGAAAGAGGATCTGTTGGAGCTGTGTCTTTTCCTCTCAGTTCCCTTTAACTAGGAATATAGAGAAAGGTGATTGTTATTGGATATCTGTTAGAGTTGCTCTAAAACGCTAATACTGAACATTTGCCCTGAGTTTGGAAAATAAGGATATAGCAAGATATGACCATATCCGGACAACCTTACATCTAAGTCAAATTTGTGGTTCTTGATTTTCTGAGGCATAGAAAAATGTTCCTGAACTAAAAACTCGTTCCACACTAAACAGAAAAAAATACTCCCTTCATATTGGTATTAGATGATGTTTTGAATAAGATTTTAGTCAAACATTGGGAATATAAATTATGAATAACTTTTAAGTGGTTGAGTTTAGAAATGTGAAAACCATATGATTAGATTTGTCTTAAAAATATTTTTATAAAAGTATATTCCCTCCGTATTGGTAAAGGAAGCCGTTTAGGACAAGGTTTGAGTCAAACTTTGGGAATATAAATCATGAATAACTTTTAAGTTGTTGAGTTTGAAATTATAAAAGTTATATGAATAGATTTATTTTGAAAAATATTTTCATAAAAATATACATGTATCATTTTTCAACAAATATTTTTATAGAAATAAGAAGTGTTTTGAAGACCGTGTCGCTGTCCTAAACGACTTTCTTTACCAGTATGGAGGGAGTATATATATTATTTTTTAATAAATATTTTTGTAAAAATAAGAAGTCAAAGTTACGTTTTGAAGACCGTGTCGTTGTTTTAAATATCATCTAATACCAATATGGAGGGAGAATGTATCTGGCATGTTAGTATGTCATTTATGAATGTGATTTATCAAGCACGGCAGTGAAATACACGGACCATCTGTCTATTCAGCCCACAAGCAACCGGCTTGGGACATTTGGCCCATCAACACAAAGCGACGATAGAAGCAGTGCCCACTTCCCAGCTCCTACTCCACCTTCCCACTTATCCCGTATAGCCGCAGCCGCACCGACCAAACCCCTTCTCGCCGCCGCCGCACGAGCCCTCAAATCTCCCGTCCGGTCTCGGCGCCAGGGCCGTAGACCAGGCGCGATCCTTGGGGTTGCCATGGAGGACGTCGCCGCAATGCTAGCCCGCGCCATTGATTCCGCTGGGATGGGCGGCAGGGACAGCACGCTCATTTGGAGGCAGAAGGTCCTATCCTGCCTCCCCAATCCGCACGTCTCCACCGCCGCCCGGCTATCCCACGGCGTCGCGGCGAGGGCCCCCGACGGCGTCGACCGCATCAGCCGCCTCCCCGACAAGGTCCTCCGCGAGGTCGTCTCCCGCCTCCCCGCGAAGGACGCCGCGCGCACCGCTGTCCTCTCCAAGCGCTGGCGCCGCGTCTGGAGCTCCACGCCGCTCGTCCTCGTCGACGCCCGCCTCCACGCCCGCGCCGCGGAAGGGATCCACCGCTTTTTTGGCCGTGCCGCGGATCCGCGCGACCTCACCGCCGCGGTGTCAGCCGCCCTCGCCGCGCACCCGGGCCCCTTCCGCTGCGTCTACCTCACCGGCAGCCCCATGGAAGCGCACCAAGCTGAGATCGCGCGCTGGCTCCAGCTCCTCGCTGCCAAGGGCGTCCAGGAACTCGTCTTTGTCAACCGCGCAAGGACGATCAAGGTCGATGTCGACCTGCTCCTCCCCGCCACGCTCTTCAGCTGCACCTCCCTCACCAAGCTCTACATCGGCTTCTCGTGGTTTCCGGATACCGCCATTCTCCAGCGAGCCGCCGCATTCCCCTACCTCCGGGAGCTCGGCCTCTGCTTCCTTCTCATGAAGGAACATGACCTCGCCTTCCTGCTGGACAGATGCCCCGTCCTGGAGAAGCTCCGGATCATCGGGAGCCAGTGGCCAGTGCGCATCCGAGTCCAGACTCCAGAGCCGCAGCCTGCGGTGCGTGGAGATTTGCTCGTCCATCGTGCCAGAAATAACTGTGGTGCACGCCTCACGCCTGGAGAGGCTCCTGCTGTGGGATGCTTGGTGCGATGGCGGACTCACCAACATGAGCGCAAAGGTCAAGATTGCTCATGCACCGAAGCTGCGGTTTCTTGGAATGTTGGTGCCTGGAATGCACAAACTAGAGATCGGCAACACCATTATCAGGGTTCGTTGCTTTCTTTGTGAATGTGTTCTTTTATTCTGATGGTATGCCAATGTGTGTGCTTAACATCTTCTTTCGATGGAATGCAACCACAAAATTGCATAAATTGCAGGCTGGGACTAAGGCAGGACCAAACACCACTGTCCCAAGCGTCCAAATGCTGGCAATTGAGGTGAAACTTGGAAACCGCGTTCAAGCCAGGATGGTCCCTAGTTTCCTCAGTTGCTTTCCCAACATTGAGACACTCTACGTGCAGGTAAATTTTAACCCTGAATACTCTAGTTTGTGATTTATCAAATGCAAATGCTACTCATGACATGTAGTCCATGTGCCCTGACCCTGATCGATTTTATTTGCAGTCTCGCAATGATCACTCCAAGTTCGGACCTCAATCTACTGGCACTGGCAAAGTCAATCTCAAGATTTGGAAGGAGGCTGGCACCATTGAATGCGTCCAGCAACGCCTCAAGAAGGTGGTTCTTCGTGAGTTCCGAGGGACTCGCTGCGAGCTTGACTTCCTGAAATTCATTGTTGAGCGTGCACAAGTTCTGGAGAAGATGGTGATTTATATGACCCATGGATGTTCCCCTTCAGATCAGGTGGGTACCAAGCTGAAGACTTTCATGGCTTCTTCAAAATGGGCTAATGCATGCTGTGAGCTGATGGTCATTCAGTGTCCATTTCCTCAAGGAGGTACAGCTTGGTGCTCCCTACGAGCATTTGATCTTACTTTTTTTTTGAAAGTTGCCAGGAGCACTGGCCCATCATGTAAGAAGTTAGGTGCCTATGTTGACCGGACTCAACGCAGACGAGGCTGCCCGAGTAGTCTCGGGACGCGCCATGCAGAAGCACGCACACCACACACACGCGCACACACGCTTCAGCACCTGGTGCGCACCAACGCCGAAGCGAGGCTTCGAGCGCGGGCGGGCAGGGAGCCCACGGGCATCCCTTGCCAACTGAGCTACGGCTCAGTCCGCACATTTGATCTTACTAACTAGGACCCGTTTGATGTTTCAAAATGTCTTGAGGGGAAATGTGTGAGTTATTAGTGTCCTGTTTGAGTACCCGCATGCAAGGCACTGTTTTTTTAGAGCAATTCATGGCAGGTGCTCTGCCGTTTCATTCATTCAAGCAGTAAGAGAGTTGGTATGTACAGAGAAAGGAAAAGAGATTTCTACAGCTACGCAATTACATCATAAAGGATTGCACCTAGTTATACACTGTTGAGACTGTTTTAGACTGTTGAGAACGTGCTTTGAGGATTGGGAAGCATTCTACTTGCAGGCTTCAGTGAGATTTATGTGCTAAGTGATTTAGAAATCTAATTTGGCTTGCAGACGACTTTTGTATTACAACATGATCTGTTTTCTGGTTTCAGTTATTATTACAATGGACCACTTAAGCTAGATATGTGCTAAATGTTTATGGGAAATTTGTTCTTTGTCTGCTATTATACCATTTCTGATTAGATTGCTCCTTGAAAAGAAATATTCCGTTTGGTGTCACATATCATTGTTTGCAAATTGCCCATAATTCATTATTATCATTCACGTCCTTACATCAAGCTATTTTGAGTTATCTGTGGTCTTTCTAGTTTGTATACTGCCAATATATGAACCATGAAGTTTTTTGGAAGCTAGTTGGTTCATTGTTGCTTGAAATGTGACATCTAGAGATATACTTCGAACATGTTTGGCATTCTGTTTGATGTGGTTGTTATGTTAGGGGCAGGTACCTATGTTTTCTAGGTAAGTGTTTAGGTGGTTTTTGGATCCAGGTGCTAAAGTTTAGAGCTTTAAATAAGTAATAATTAGATGTATTAAACATAAACTAATTATAAAACTAATTGCATAAGTCATGTCTATTTCGTGAGACGAACCTAAGCCTCATTAAGCTATAATTAATGCATAATTACCATATGTTTACTGTAGCATTATATTGTCTAATCATGGTATAATTAGGCTTAATAGATTCGTCTCGCAAATTAGTCCTTGTTTATGTAATGGGTTTTTTTAATTAATCTATATTTAATACTCCTAATTAACATCTTTACATCTGGTGTGACAGGGCTAAACTTTAGTGAGAGGGAAACAAACGGGGCCTTAGAGGAGAAAATTGGAATTTTGAGACCCAAAACAAGTGGCTTCGCACAATTGACATTCCTAAGATTAGCTTCGCAAAATTGGCATCCAAAATATTGACATATTGTTTTGCTGCCATTTTACCTCTTTTATTGATCTTCTATTTCTTTTTTCTCATTTATAGCGATCTAAATTAACCATACTGCCCTTTGCATCTCACCTTATCTAAATTGTATCGATTCTGTTCATGCTTCCTGTGGGTATTCTGTTTGTGCCGCTCAGCGCCACCAGGATTTTGCCGCGACAAGACTTGTTGTTGCCGCCTGTGCCGTGCAATTGGACAGGAAGCCAAGTGAATTGAGGTGCTTGTGTAGGTGCTGAAGGTTCTGAAGACTTGCAATTGGACAGGAAGCCAAGTGAATCGACATGCTTGTGTAGGTGCTGAAAATGTGCAATTGCAGAGAAGCCAAATGAATGCATATTGTCAATGTAGTTTTCAGGATAGGTCAAATTGTTACAATGTGACACTGGCAATGTAATCCTACCAATTTTTGTGGCATGCCACTACCTGTACACTGTAAAATTCAGATTTCGATGCCATGCAATACACACACTTCAATTTTCAGAATTCGGTGCAACAAAGTGTGTTTCCATTCAGATCGTGGTCATAGACTCAGCCTCATAGATCAATAAAATTGAACGAGTTAAGTAGAAAAATAAAGCAGTTCACATCATGAGTTGAAAACCTCATGGAATGAGATTACAGCTCACAAAATAAGTGAGTTCACTGTGTGAGTTCACAGCCACACTGAAATAAAGTCATGGCTCACAAAAATTGAGTTCACACAAAAAAACTACTTGTGAGTTCACACACAAATTGAGTCAGCTAGTTCAGCAACAGGTAAGTCCTTAATGTGTCGGATCCAGTTGTTGATAACCTGTGCTACGTTGTTAGTGACGTAGTCACACTTGATTTCTGGATTGAAGGCACACTTCATCCACTTGAGATTATGGCACTCCTTTAACCAGAGCAATACTGCATTTGATTCTTTAATAGTTTCTACCATATATTTTATGAACACTTCTTCAGTATAAGCTCTTGCTGCGGGATACATCCTTCCAAACCCATGGAACCTTTTCACAAAATTCTTCATAAGATGGAAAAAGCATTCTCTTTGTTCAGCATTAGGAAATACCTTTTTCACTGCATTCTCTAATTAAGCCTTTGCAAGCATCTGTGCCCACTGCAAGAAGTGGAGGGTCTCCAATTGCCGATTCATAAACCAAGTCCAATTATCTTCGGTCTTAGAAGCTATGAAACCTAAAGTAAGTGAATACATCCAATTGTGATCATCGACTGCTGTAGCTGCGGCTAAATGGCCATTCCACCTTCCATTTAGTGCAATCGAATCTATACCCCGATATGGCCTGCAACCCTCCAAAAAACCATCAATACATGGTTTAAGTGCACAGAAAAATCGATGAAAGTACATTGGACCATCTATTTCCAATACTTCAATCTCCACAACACTTCTAGTGACCTCTTCAGTAATTCCTCCTCCATCGGTATAGCAACTCAAAACACTCTTTCCATTTACCATAAGAGCCTTTCTCTCTCCCCCCCCCCCCCCCCCCCCCTCCAGACTGTGTCATATGAGAGCGTGACAGAGTATTCATCGTCCAACATTTTTTGCAATTCTTTAGCTCCAATATTAGGTAAATTTCTAACAATACTCACAGCCTTGCTAGCTACCCACTTCTGAGATGGTGTTATGGTCTTCACCCTGCTGCTTGAAATACAATTATGTTGATCAACTAAAAGTGTCACCTGCAGATAAATCAGGACAAAATAGTTAGGGTAACACAAATACAAAAATTTGGTGAAAATAAGAATATTAAGCATGTCAAGGGTATAGACACACAAAAATATTGTAGGTAATATTATGAACTTTTATGTGTAATATTATGGTAAAGTAGCTGTGGGCATGAACTTTTTAAAAATAACATGGGTTTGGGCACATGGCCAAAAATGTAGAGGGTCATATCTGATCTCTATTGATTGGTTGTGTCATGGCCCATGACACATGACATATGATTGTTGTGTTTGCGGTGCTTCTTCATAATATACTGTTCCTAATGCTGCCATTCGAAATACATGCTGTCCATGATTTGAAGCACAGTGATTATTCAGTTTGTTTAAAATTTAGGTAGTCAATCTAGAGTTCATGTAACGTCGCTGTTGATTTATGTTTTCTTGAAAAAAATTCACATATTCCCATGTCTGACATACTGTTCTTATTTGCATTGTTACCTCTGTTCGCACGGATTCATTACAATGCCTTGACTTACTGGAAAGATCTGCATTGTTATATTTGTTCACGCGGATTCATTACATCAATATGCATCTAGGTTCCATCACTTGTTATGCCTCAATGGTAGTTATTTGGGCTTCATAACCATAGTTCCTACTGCACTGCATAATATTAGCACTTGGCTACTCCTTGCAGTGAAACCCAGATGTGAATTTTTTGGATACTATCGTCGTGACTTATGCCGCAAAAAAAGTTGCACCAGTTTAGGCACCTAATTACTGGGTAATTTGACTTTTGCTATTTCATAAGATGGCTTTCTGCCTTAGGTTATTCTTTTTAAGAAAACAGGATCTTTTTGGGTAGCCATGTTGCTGCAATATTACATGTTGTATCATGCTGTATGCTTATGGATTACTTATGCCATATCCTTGTTCTTGGGTGCTCATGCCACAGACATGTTTATGTTGGTTAACTTTGCATGTAGTATCTGTCAGTATTGGTAAGTTTGGCTGCAATAGTTCCTTTTTTTTTGAACCGGAAACACAGCAAGGGAGACCCCCACTGTGATAAACTTTATTTTAAAATAAAAGGAGTATGTTACAAACATCTAACCACACCATCTTAAAGATTAGACTCGAGCTGAGCGGTACAAAAGAGCAGAGATAAAATACCAAGGAGAACTATGTACAAGAGAGCTATACAGAGAAAGTTGGTTAACCCAAGTGAGGAAAGGTAGTTTGAGTGATTCCTTCATCCTATGAGCTTGATTTAGACTTTCATCCACCAAATCTTTTTTCCACCCATTGATGCTGACTGGCTTATTTTCAAAGATGAAACCATTTCATTGCCTCCAAATTTGCCAGGCTGCAATGATAAATATTTCCATGAAGAATGTAAAATGTTCGGTAACATGAAAGGGAATGAATTCTGTTGAGGAACTGGACATATGAATAAAAGTTGGGGGCACGTAGCAGTGGAGTTCTAATGTGCTTGGTTTGCTCCATACCTGTGATGCCTATGCTTAGGAATCGGTAGCGCGTACGTTTGGAATGTTGTTCTGCTGGATTTATGGCTATTGCCATAATCATAAATCTTGCTGTTTTATGGCCATACATACTTGAATCTTGCTGCAGTACCTGCATCTTTCTTATGCTGTGAACGAAGTTGGCAGGTTGTTCTAGACGGTGAGCAGAGGATAGTGCTTTATTCGCTCTTTGAATAATCCAATCTGGCATTTGTTCAGGGATGGCATGCGGCGTATGGACGAGTGCTTCTCTGTGAGCAACTGAGCACGGTAATGACATTTTGACCATGAAAACCGGCCTTTTGTCCTCTATTTTTGTGTACCAGTGTTGTGTTGGTACTTGGTAGATTGCAGCTCTGTGGTAGAACACCCAAGCCATTTTGCGGGCCGTCGAGCTGCCCCTTCTCTTTATAAAGGCACATTCAAATTTTTTGATAAAAGATAGCAACAACTGCATAATCATAATTTTCTTGCTTCTCCCTGCATTCGACGAGGAATGATTCTTCAACTTGGTAGTCTGGTGGGCTCCTTTATCCTGCCCTCCTCTTTTGTCCTAGCCCCTGTCAACGGATCTTCAGCTTCCCATTGTTGGTCATGGTCCTTTGGTGCTACGGCATAACAATAGCCTGACACCTCATCATATATATATATATATATAGCAAAATCTATGTCTTAGTGGAAAATCCAAAATATATAGGAGTATATGGAAATTCACCCTGCCTCATGGCCCCGTTTGAAACCGGCTTCGGACTTTCGGCCCAACACACCCACCTCGCATCTTCGTCGTCGTCCTCTTCCCGTCTGATCCCATGGACTCGATCATCGGCTTCGGCATGGGGAGGTGAGGGCCCGCATGGAGCGCGATGAGGCTGGATCCCCGCACGCTGGAGTTCGGCATGGCCTTGGCGCTGGACTTCTTGATGCCCTCCTCCCCGACCCGCACGTCACCCCCGCCGGTCCTCTCGTCCTCGTCGGTGCCGCGTGGGCGCCCGACGGCGTCGCCGCGTGGGCGCCCGACGGCGTCGACCGCATCAGCCGCTTCCAATAAGAGGTGCTCTGCAATGTCGTCTCCCGCCTACCCGCAAGGACGTCACGCGCACCACCGCGCTTGCCTCGCGCTGGAGAGGCCTCTGGCGCTCGGTGTCGCTCGCTCTCGTCGACGCGCACCTCCTCTCGGGCGGCAGCGTGGATGGGCATCCGCGTGCTCGCCGCACACCCGGAGCCCTTCCGCTACGTCCACCTCACCCGCAGCACCATGGACGCGCACCGGGCCGAGATCGCGCGCTGGCTCGAGCTCCTGGCGGCCAAGGGCGTAAAGGAACTCGTCTTTGTCAACCGCCCGTGGCCGCTCGAACTCCGCCTCCCTGCCTCATTCTTCAGCTGCACTGCACCTCGCACCCGTCTCCAAATCGGCGTCTCCGTGTCTGGAGAGGCTCGGAGACACCGCTGACCTCGCTCACGCCGCGGGCTTCCCCAACCTCCGGGAGTTTGAGCTCTACATCGTCGTCATGGAGGATAAGGGCATTACGAGAGTTTAGACAGCTGCTGTCTATTTAACACATACAGACAGTTAAATAGTCAGCTCTACAATAGTTTAGACAGCTGCTGTCTATTTAGCTGTCTGTGTGATAATAAATACGCACTCTGGTTTCTGATGTTTTGCATGGGAGCACGAGCCAAAGCAGTAGACGAGATAGTAGACAGCAACACTCTCTTTTCTTATTAAATTATAGTCACATCAGCTTATTTTATCTATGTGGCAACAAAAAGACAGCTGTTGTGTGTGGGTTGTCCATGCCGTATGCCGTAAGGACCTCGCCTTCCTGCTCGAAAGCCCGGTGCTCGAGACCCTCGTGATCTTCTTCCAATACCAGACCGAGGTGCGCCTCCGCCTCGTCAGCCGCACCCTGCGGTGCATTCAGGTCTGCTTTTCCCACTTCGCGGACATCGCCGTGGTGGACGCGCCTCGCCAGGATAGGCTCTTGCTGCGGGTAACTTGGGGCCGCGGCAGCGAGGTCTCGAGGGTCAAGATTGGCAATGCACCAAAGCTGGGCGAGTGGGCCTGGTGGGAGATGCACGGGCTGGAGATCGGCAACACCATTGTAAAGGTGCCGTACGTTCAAGGTCAACTGCATTAATTGTGTGCTTGGTTTTGGTCACATTCTTAGTTCTCTGATATCCTTTTGCATCTGTCATCTGTGCAATTGTACTGCAGTCTGGAATTCAGGCAACCGCAAGCACAATTGTCCCTAGGGTCAAGATCCCTTAGAGGTGCGCTTTGATGTCCCCAATTATGTTGAGACTTGAGATGTTACCTAGCTTCCTCAAATGTTTTCCTAACAACATCGAGACCTACATGTCCAGGTAAAATCAGTTAGCTCTGATTGCTAGTGGCCTAGGAGTATTTTGCATCAGCCACTAACTAGAATGGTCTGATTGTTAATTGTGCCTACAGCTCAACTATACATCTGGTGATTTTATTTGCAGTCTGAGAAAGCTGATGCTCCCACAGGCAAGATCAATCTCAAAGTTTTGGCAGGAGGCCCGATCCCATTGACCGTCGCACATTAAAGAGATGGTTTTACATGAGTGTTCAACGGGTCCAGAAGCGAACTTGCCTTCCTCAAGTTCGTCGCTAAGAGAGCTCAGGTGCTGGAGGAAATGGTGATAGTTGTGGCTCATGAACATTTTCCTTAATTTGGGGGATGACTTGAATGCCAAACTGAAATATCTAACTAACTCAAAATGGGCCAATAAAGATTGCAAGCTTAGGCTCTTCAAGAGCCCAATTACCGTAGAAATCAGCACGGTTTATAACATCCAAAAGGCGTCTGATTTTTCGCATCCCGACTTGTTTGGCCTGATCTATTACCATGAACTAAAAGTGTCGAAGTTGATTAGCAGCACTATTCTTCCTTTATAGGACTAAAGTTAGTTGGCCATGCTGTATCTGAGTCATAAGCAGTTGGTTATCTGCGTTTCAGGGTTTCTCTCACAAGCCTCGGCCTGGTTTCAGTGATATTACATCACATGGCTTCTGACGAATATGTTGCTGGATTCTGGTGGGGCATTATAGATAATGTGTAGTGGCGTAGTGCATATCTTACCAAGTTACCAAATTATTTTAGCATGTCAGTTCCTTGGAAATTTTCTGCAATCTTGCTTTACATTTTACTCCTTGTGCCGCCTCCGAATTCTTCAATGGAAAATTAGTTCTGTGGAATTGAAAGATCACCACTTCCGAGAAAAACCATTGAATGATCGCCGTTACGTAAAATACCATCGAAAGTGACAATTCATTCCAGAAAATGCCATTCCATTAACTTTTAAAGTTATCCTCCCTATTGTACAAAATAAATTGTTGCAGCACCTTACGAATCAACACTCAACTGTCAGCTGGGCTTTCTATGTCTGTGCCTTTCGGATTCTTTCAACTCCAAATATACCATACTGTATTGTGGAAGTTTGGTTGATTAATTTGACATGCACTACAACATTTTTGGATTCTAGGAATCAGTTCAGTGCTTAGGAAATTACTATGGAGTTCCTCCATTCCACCATTCCTGGTAATTTCTGTTGTGTTGAATTGATTGGAGCGCGCTACTTGCACTTTTTCATGCTTCATCATCAACTACATGAATACCGGAAATGCTTATAGATTGAGAGTATTTTTGTCCCATGGACCATATGTCTGGCTCCTAGTCTTACATAGACACTTGTACTGAACAGTGTGGATAATTTCACTACGATAAAAGGCGCCATCGTTACTCACTAACTCCTGATTTGAGATAATAAGCTCAATTGGTTCAAACACTTGTTTTTTTTTGAATGAACTACACTCGACGAGTGCGTTTCTATTGATATAGCAGAAAAAAATACAAGACTACGGCCCTGAGAGGCCATAGGCAGGAAACAGAAAAGAAAGAGAAAAACAACTATACTCCTCCGGTTGGATTGGGACATCAACGCGGGGTACCACTCAAAACCACTCGCCGGCCGGATGGATTGGAACATCAACGCGACCGGCCACTACCCACGAGGACGACAATGGAGAAGAAAAACAAACCGCAGATCCCACCCATCTTCCGCACCCTTGCAGTCATCGAAACCTCCGACGTGATCCAGCGACGATAGAGAAACAAAGGGGGCAGACGCCACCACACCAAGAAGGCCATCGCTATGCAGGATCATTTGCCGTGGTGCCGCTGTAGCAATGCAGAACGTCCGACGGAGTTAAAACCATCGAATCCGAGCAAACACAACGCGCGGGGGCCTCGCCTCATCCGCCGTTGGACGCCTCCTCTCTCATACACAGGGGCCTTGCCACATCCGCCACAACTCCATGCTCCGGACTCGTTCCTTGTGTTGCCGTCAAGATAGCGAGCATGACTGCCCCACCTCCAAAGAACTTTACCAAAACAACCGGACCGCCGCCATGGTTCGACTTCACCACATTGCTCCCTCCAACACGAAGCCACTGCCTTCAAACCAGCAGACCAAGGTTGTCGCATGTGCCGTCTTCCGTCGTTGTACCGCACCGGGTAGGTTCGGCCATGCCGAACAATCCGCCATGATCCGCTACAGGCCGAGTCGTCTCCCATTGCCGTTGCCGCAAGCGTCATCCTCTGACGCAGTCCCACACCGCACTGACGATTGCTAGGCAACGTCGGCCGCCGTGGTCCGCTGCGAGCAGTCGAACGGCAACCAAGCGACGACCCTTGGCCATCAACAAGAAAATAGATGCATGAGGAGGCGACACCCTTCTGCACGCCCCATGATGGGATTACCAACACCGGTCGAGGCCGCCATCATTAGTGGACCGCCCATGCTACCAACTGCGTGGGATATCTAGAGACGACACCTCTAAGGAGGGCATGACGTCAATGGCGCCACCGTTGCTCGTCCAGAAGCTAGACATGGTTTTCACCCAGAGATCTCGTGCAGCATGGTTGACACCCCCAAGAGGGAAATCGACGTTCAAAGACGCCACCGCCATCCGCCATCATGAAGCTAGCGAGGGCTTTCGCCAAGAGCGTCCAACCCATACTGCATGCGCGGCGCAGCAAGATCGGCACCACCACCACGGCCAACCCACCAGAGTGATGCCTCCACCGTAATCCCACATGTCGTGCTACATCCCCTTTACTGCTCCGTGCAGCCGCCGCCCCCACACGCAGATCCACTGAAGGAGAGGGAGAAGGACCCCCACTACACCAGCTCGCAATACCTCCACGACCTCGTTGGGCAAATCTGCCAGCCCGCGCGACGCGGCCTTCCTATGCCGCACATCCTCCTCGCGCGCGCCCAACCACCAGCTGCCAAGCGCCCCGGCCCCCGCTGCCCGCACGCCAGGCCATCGCCCCGGCTGGCCGTGCACGCCGTACGCCGCCGGCCTGCTTACCCTGTCCGCCGCCGCCTCGCCGGCCGTCCGTCCCACGTGCCCGGCCACTAGATGTCGCGCCGCCCTCGCTGGCCGTCACACGCGCTCGGCCGTCGCATGCTGCGCAGTCCTCACCGGCAGTCCCACGCGCCCAGACCGCCGACGAGAGCCCTCCTGGCCCCGGCCGCCGCTGCCGAACGCCGCAGTCTCCTGCGCAGCCCCTCTTGGCCCGCACATGCCGGCGAGCACACGCGCCCACGCAGATCCTCCACCTACCACCGCTGGCCGTGGCCACAAGCCCCACTCGTGCCAGCTCCTCCTCCGCGGCAACTAGCAGGCGCGAGCAGGCCGGCGCACATCCTCCTCCGCCTGACCGGCGCCACCCTGGTGAAAGTCCACACAGGGACGCCGCAAGCCCGCCTCGCGCGCCAGCCACCTACTGCTGGCCCGCACGCTCATTGCCGCACATGCCGCCGACCCCTGCTGCCCCATGCGCTCGCCGCTGTCGCGCCTGGCGGCCTCCTGCGTCCCGCGCACCCCGGCCTCCTTCAGATCTGCTCGGCCTCCCTCAGATCCGCTCGTGAGCAGCCATGAACGGGTCAAATGGCCTGGCCGCCGCCATCCTAGCTGCCGCACGGGCTTCCGGCGGCGAGCCCCGGCGGCGGCGAGGCCCCATGGGGGTGGAAGGGGGCGGCGGCGGCGGCGCGCCGCCCGTGCCACCCCGGAGAGAGCGACGCGGGCGTGGTATCTTGCAAGCTACTTAAAAACTTCAAACACTTGTCAGTACTTGCCATTCTTTATATCATCTGTGTTGGTTGGGTACATGCATGAACAAGTGAATTGTTTTGCTTTGGGTTATGGATCATGCTATCTGATTTTAGAAAGTATCTGGCGGGTGATACTAGTTAGTAAGGCTTGTGCCACTTGCGCAGCTTATTAGAAGTATGCTGCTACAGTGGCAAGTATATGACCCAGCTCTGACTTCCAGTTATCTCGTCAGCAGAGATCGAGTAAAAAGAGCATCAGTAGTCAGTAGAACGCGTCAGCCAATAATTACTTTGTGTTTGAGCTATGGCTGCGTCAATTATATGGATGCGTAGTTCTTCCATTTCCTGTTCCATGAGCATCGCTTGATAAGTAGCCTTGATCCTCTCGTGTAGTTATTCAGTTTCCAGAGTTGTTTATTTAGGTCCCTGTGTTTTGTGGAAACATGATGTTAACTTCTGTATCTGTAACTTCTTCGGTTGTTTTAAGTTTTATATGTGTGGGCATCCCTCAGTTCTGGAATATATATATATATAGAGAGAGAGAGTTATGTTTAGATTTTTTTCCTAAAATCAAACCCTTTTAATTTTGACCAACAATATCTCTAAAAATAAATTATTTTAAAATAGAAAAGTATATATTATAATAGTTGATTTCATGGTAAATCTAATAACATAATTTTTTTGTTATTAGTCTTTGATTATTTTGCTATTTGTAGTCAAAATTAAACAGCTTTGATTTTGAAAACGTACAAGTATAGAGAGTATAGTTTTATATTGCTATAAGAGATGAACCGCTTTTATGTCACGTGCAAGGTTGGCCTCAGTTGTTCTAAGCTAATACGGATTTGAATAGAATCTCAGTAACATGCTGATGGATAATTGCTACGATGGTGACCCACAAATCGCAGATTTGTCTTTGTGGTGTGTGTGGCAGTCTTGAGCTGTAACATCGTATTAACAAGATGCCCCTATTCCTTTTCCTTTTTCTTAAACAAAAGGAGCTGGAAAAATAGGCACTACTATGTGGGAACCTTTTGCATATAATAAGCTAGCAGTGGCGATGGAATACTACTACCAATACCAAGAAAGAGACGCATCGCCGTGCCGGTACAGCTGCGATTCGATTTCCCTGTGACGGGCGCGCACGCACGGACTGTTGAGTTCAGTTGAGTTCAAACCAAACTTCTCGTTGCTCGCGGATGGATTCCTCACCATCACTCGGCCAGCCTGCCACTGCCACGCGGGTGAGTCAACCATGCATGGACCAGAAGGCCCAGCTAAACTGAAGGCGCGCATCCACAAGCACACCATGCAGGAAGGGGAGGACCAGCACCAGCCGAGTCCAGATCTGGCTGGCATATACGCCGGCCCCGCGTAGGGCCCTGTCGACGCACGCGCGGCGCTGGGCGCTTCACGTGAAGCCGGACAGGGAGGGGAGGGCGAGCGGCAGCCGGCAGGCGCGTCCCTCTCGGCCCCCGTGCGCGGCCGCGACGCCCGGCCGGATGCGGACGCATGCAGGCGCTCGCGCGCGCCCGTGCCGTTTCCGCCAACCCATCCGCGCGGAAAAACCACGCGTCCGGTGCTAACGGCTGGGGTGGGGGAGTTTCCAGTGGGCGGGCGGCGGCGGCTGATGCGCGGTATCGATCGGTTCCATGGGACAAGCACGTACAAATGTGTAGCTTCCCACGCGCGGCGGTGCGATAAAAAGGTGGATCGCGCGTGTTGGCAGACGACGGCGTCGACAGCGCAGAGGCGACGGATGGTAACGGGCAATGCATCTTGCCGACCGCAAGAATGTTCCATTCCGGGAATAGACCGGTGGCCAGCAAACCGGCGGAGCGCTCGCTCGCTCGGCTGCGCGCTATGGACCGGAGGTTGCCCTCAACCAGCTGGTCGGTCAATCGGTAGAGCGCGCACTGCACGTGCACATCGTAGAGGGGCCGGGTGATGCCCACTGTCCCGTGATTTTTAGCCACGCAAATAACCATTTGCGCCCGCTTCAATTCCGTCCCTCTTTTCCTTTTACATCGTGCAAAAGTTATCCTCATACATAAAAAAACATTTCTTATTGAAGATACCTTCAATTTTCCATTTTAATCCTAGTTCTTCTTTTGTCTTAAAATTTGGAAATATTCTGTGAGCTAGGTTAGCTTAAGGAGGATGTATATTCTACAAGGCTAGGTTAGGAAATTGTTATCTAATAAAAAGGTCAAAGAGAAAGTATTCTGTGAGGCTAGGTTAAAGAGGACGCCATGTTTTAAAGATTTTTTGGTGCCTATGTGAAGATCTTGGGAATTGGGGAAAAATGTAGCGGATGCATGAATACTGGAAATTTTGTGTGCAAAGGTTACCGAGATGAGTAGCTAGTTATTGTCCAAATGAGTAATTATTATTTTTATTGTGATTGTAATTGTTTTGGTCGCTACTGCAGTTGTCGTATTGTGATTACTTTATGGTGTTATTATCTGCGTTGTTTTTTTTTCATTTTACTCTTTATAGGTCCATCGGCAGATAACTTCCTGGTTTTCTCTTAGAAAAAAGAAAAATATAGAATTCTACAAGATTCCGATCCTACGGAAGAGTTTTCTTGTAGGTTCCCTTTGTAATATAAAGGATCGCATCTAAGGAAGTTCTATGGATTCCGTAGGATGCATGGGTCCACGTTAATTTTGGAGGTAAACAATGAAAAGAGACTAGGGTCGAAAGAAATCTTTCTTTGTGTGTCTACCGTACCTAGCTCTATCTCGCTTTTTCTTGTGCTGTATCAACACTCGTCTTTGTGCTGACGTGGTTTGCCTAGTCATTGCCCAGTTAACCAAAGTTTCGATTTATCATCCTCTCATCATCACCTAGTCACCGATATAAATACTCCATATTCTATATCTCCGTTACGAATTCATGTTATAGCCAAATTTTAGTAATAAACTACATTCTCATGGTCCATTTGTAAATACCCATTTTTCAGCACTAGTTGGCGACGGGGCAGTGACAAAAATCAAAACTCTAGCTGACTAGGTGATGACAACACGAGTTAGTATGGGAGCCATGTCAGCACAAAAGGACGAAATTGAGTAGATTATGAAAATTTAAGGACTATAATGGCTATTTTAGTAGCTCAAGGACACAAGTGAGCCTCAGAGACGAAAACGGATATTTTGGCGTCCAAATTTTTATCCTGAGAACTTCCCTTGGCAACGAGGGCTGTGTGTATCTTGTAATCTCATTTTGAAGAAACTAAATTGTTATTGACTGTTAAAAAAGCTCGTAATTTGGTGAGGGAACGAATAACTAATGTTATGAGTTTAGGTGGCATGCACTGACTGTTAAAAAAGCTCGTAATTTGGTGAGGGAACGAATAACTAATGTTATGAGTTTAGGTGGCATGCAATGACGAGTCAATTCTGTCATGCGTTGGATAGAACGGACGAGTTCATGCGTCTCGATCTAGCAGTTGCTGGCCATGGTAATTGTCCTTTTTCTTATATGGAATAGGAAGGGCAGTGTTTACAGAGATTAAATCTGTGGGAGAACAATCATACTAAACATTCTTGCCATTGTTCAATTAGGGGAGCTAGCTCCCTTTTTTTTTGCTCTATCCATAAGGCAAATTCATATGTGAATTTAAACTTGGTAGCACAGCTCTTGGAGTCTGTCTGTTGAAGATGCAGTAGTCATCACGGCTGTGTCTATATACTCCGTGATAAAAGAACGACAACTTCCATAAAGAAAGGCACTTGAAGCACATCTCTAAAAAGAAGTTAAGCACATAGGATGCGAATTATTGTTCAGTTTTGATGGAGGTTCTGCTGTGCAACGCCAGTGTCACTGACTCACTGGTCTAGCTCGTGGCAACCGCATCTGAGCTGAGGAGACCAGTGGTCGTCTGACCACTACACCGACAGGGCGTCAGCACGAACAGTTGCGTAGTACGTGTAACAAGCAGAGAAGTCAGCGAAAGGGATTGCGTGATAGGATTGGCCGTAGCCAAAGACTTGGGCTTTGGCACCGGTCCCAAGCCATTAGAAAGCCATTCTCGTAAGGTTGTCTGCACCGGGCGTCCGTAAACGCTTCCGGAGGAGCGTTTACCGGAAAAAGAGCTGCACCGGGCTCCTCCAAATCTTCCGCAACGAGAGAGGAAGGCGTCCGATCTTCCAAATTCAGGGGAAGCAGTGGAGGTTCGCGTGGCGGTGGGCCCACACGGCCCAACCGCCTCTGCCCACCGCGCGCCGCGCTGCTCGTGGCCGCCCGCCACCGCCGCGTCCCCGAGGGCGAGGCCGTCGGTGAGGAGCCATCGCGGCCGCCCGCCGCGCCGAGAACCGCCGCTTCGCCGAGCTCGAGCAGCAGCAGCTCACTGCCCCCGCCCCGCGCTGGTCCCCGCGCTGGGCACTTGGCGCTCGTGGGAAGCGCGTAGAGCCTCGCGCGCCCGCCACTGGACCGCGAAGCGGCGCTTGGGGCGGGGGAGGCCTCCGGCGGCGGCGAGAGCGACGAGAGGGAACCGGAGATGCGGGAGAGGTTGTCGGAGGACTGCTTGATGAGGAGGATGGAGTCTGCGGAGTCCAGTACGTCGCGGTAGCTGCGGCCGACGAGCTGTCGGAGCTCCTCCTCCTTGGCCGAGATCTCGCGGCGGGTGGCGCCCACCGCGGCGCGGATCTCCGGGATGCGCTTGGTGCGGAACAGCTCCGCCGCGAGGAGGAGCTTCACCGCCGGCGGACGGGGAGGGTGGCCCCATGGACACCGGGCCCGACGACTGGTAGAGGAGCAAGAGGGAGCTGCGAGTGGAGGGGGCAGCGGCGGAGGAGGAGAGGGAATGGGGCGGCTGCGGGAGAGAGGAGGGGGCAGCGGCTGCGGAGGAGAAGGAAGGGGCGCCGGCGGGGGAGAGGGGGCGGCGCGTGGGTGGAGGGGAGGGGAGGGGGCGGCGGCGGGAGAGGGTATGGTGCGGCGGCGCGGTTCATGGAAGGGGCAGTGGCGCGGGTGGAGGAGAGGGGAGGGGAGGCCGGCAGTGGGCGCGAGCGGGGGAGAGTGGAGGGGGCGGCGTCGAGGGGGAGAGTGGAGGGGGCGGCGTCGCGGGCGAGAGTGGAGAGGGAGGAGGGAGAGGGGGAGATAGGAGCGAGGAAGAAAAAAAGAAAAATAATCTGACGTGTGGGCCCCACCAGGGGTAGTTGATATAGAAGAGAGTATAGAGGAGATACGGGTGCGGGAGAAATTGGAATAGAGAAAATAATCTCGATGACATGGCTAGAATATTTATTTTAGAGGAAGATATAGGGGAGACATGAGTGTGGACAGCCTAAGGCTGCCCGCACCGGTCTCCCCTAAACGTCCCTGCAGGAGCGTTTAGGGGGACGATGCCTCGCACCGGTCTCCTGGGAGACCTCTGGTAAAATGCCGGAGGCCCGTCGCTCCCCTATCTGTGGCGGGATGGCGAAGCTCCTGGACGTGCCGACGTGGCGTGGGGCCCGCGCGCCATACCAACCGACGCGCGCACACTGCCCATCGCGCTCTTCCGCCCCGCTCTGCTCTGCCCCGCTCCTCCGCGCGGAGCCGCCGCTGCGCCACTCGAGCACCCGCCGCCTGGGCCCGCTCCACCACCGTCGGTGGCCGTGGACGCCGTGTCGGACGACGAGCAACACAACGTAGCGTCGGAGTCCGTAGTGGAGAAGGCCGTGGAAGGGCACGAGCAGCACGACGCGGCGTCGGAGTACGCCGCCGCCCCCGCGCTGGCCACTGGCCGGCCACCGCCCACCGTGGAGCTGCCCGCTTGGCCGCCTCGCTCTGCCGTCGCCCCGCCGCTGGGAGCCGCTGGCCGGCCGGCCGCCTGCCGCCCGCACTGCCCAACTGCTAGGAGCCACTGCCCACCACCACGCGCTGCTCGCCCGCCGTTTCTAGGCGACGACGAGGAAGAGGAGGAGCCCTGCTCGGCCGATGTCACGCTGCCGCCTTGGGCTGTCCGTCCGCCCGGCCGCCGTCGCGCTCCACCACCCGCCGTCGCCCTTCACGGCCGCGCGCCGCCGCATCCATGCCACCGCCTCGTGCTGGGCACGCTGCCACCGGGAGCCGCAGCCGCTCCGCGCTGGGCACCGCTGCCCCAGCGTTGGCCTGCCCCCGCTGGCCGCCTGCCGCGCGGGCCTCCGCCCACCGTCGTACCCGCCGTTCGCGGCTGGAGAGAGGGGAAGGGGGGGTGGAGGGGGCGGCACGGCGCGGCTCGGCTCGGGAGGCGAGGCGGAGGGGCGGCACGAGGAGAGGAGGAGGCGAGGCGGCGTGGGGCGGGGAGGCGGCGCGGGTTGAGGGGAGGGCAGGGGCGGCGGCGCGGGTGAAGTGGGTGGGTGGGGGCGGCGGAGGGGAAGAGGTGAGGGGGCGGCGATGGGGGATGGGAGGGGAGGTGGCGGCAGAGGGAGTAAGGGAGGAGGGGCCGAGGTGGCGGTGAAGAGGGGAGGTGGGAGGAGGGGCCGAGGTGGCGCGGACACCGAGCGGGTGGGGAAAAGAGAGAGAGGGGGAGAGAGAAAAGGGGAAGGAGAGACGAAAGAAAATGGGTCCCACATGGTGAGTGAGGTAGTTGGTATAGAGGAGAGTACAGAGGAGTGATGGGTGCGGAGAAAATTAGAATAGAGGAAAGAATTTTACCGACTAAGATAGAATATTTCTTTTAGGGGAAGAAGATAGATGAATATGAGTGCGGATAGCCTAATCTCATGCATGGGGCATGAGACGAAGTAGTAAGGCCTTGTTTAGATGTTAGAATTGTGACGTTGAATTTGGGAGTAAGATGACACTTCGTAAACATTGCGCTACCGTAGCATTTCGTTTGTATTTGTGAAAAAATATCCAAAAATTGATTAACTAAGCTTAAAATGTTCGTCTCGCAGAGTACAACAAAAATGTGCAATTAGTTGTTGATTTTATCTACATTTAGTACTCCATGCATGTTATGATATTTTGATGTGATGGAAAATCTTCTTTTTACATAGTATATTTGGGAGTTGCTTTTTAAAACTAAACGACGCCTAACGCTAACGCAGGCACGTCTGCGCCACAGAGTTGCGTAGATATGTAGCTACAGCTGTGGTAATAGCTATTTTTTTTTACCAACTTGTATATGTCACATATCCAATGTAAAAACGTACAGCAAGATTTTGCTTAGCTAAACACAGTAGTGAATGTTTAGATGAAGCAGGTCTTTGTTCCGACCTATGTGCAAGGTAGTATGATTTTACACGGAAGCTGTGCATAAGTAATACTATAATTTAACTTAAAACTTATTGTGTGTAGAAGTAACAAAAAAAACATGGTTGATAGATAAAGAAGACTGTATTGCTATTATACATGCTAAAGAAAGCTTTGGATATTATTAAAAAGATTATAAAAAACTAATAAGGGTGAAAGGCACTATTGTAAAATTATGGAAATTTAGTACAGTATATGTATTGGTGCCTAAAGAGCTGATGTCACAGCTACTCCCAAAGAGGCCAGTAAGGTTTCGCCGTTGGAGTGGGTCTGTGTCTCCCATGTGCATCACCAGTAACAAATCTGATCAGTCAGGCGCCTAGCTTTACCTGTGAAACAACTGTAGGGCATCATCACTAATAGCAGGAGCAGGAGTTCCCATCTCCCAACAAAGCTGCAAGGTATCGACGTATAGGAGTTGTCGCTGCTAAAAAAGGACTGGTACGTGTTGTACTATTATCATATAAATTACCATCATCTAATTAGAGTCTTCAAACGTCACACCACAAACCTATAATTCATCAGTAAATTTGAAAAAAAACTGCTAAAGACACTTTGGAAAGTAGACGGGACACATGCACACACGCATCGGATATTAAAATAAATATAGTATATTTGGAAACACTACTACTACAAACACTTCGAAAACAAGAGGGCACATCCATGTTATAATGGTACCTACGCGTAGAAAAATCGCCTTGTTTAGTTTCAAAAAGTAACTCTAAAGTTCACTATAAAAAAAATTCTCATCACATCAAAATGTCGACATATGCATGGAGTACTAAATGTAGATGAAATAAAAAATTAATTGTACAGTTTTGTTGTACTCTGCGAGACGAACATTTTAAGCTTAATTAATAAATTTTTAGATAATTTTTTACAAATACAAACGAAATGCTACAGTGAAGCATTTATGACGAAGTGACATCTTTTCCCTAATTTCCCACCCCCATATTCTGCATCTATACAAGGGCTTAGTTTGACAGCAATTTATGAGCAGCCAGTAAAAATCACATCATTTGGACTAGCTGGTGGGACTGCTGTGATCACCTGTGGGCGCGCCCACGCCCTATTTTACTGTGTCCTCGATCCCCAGTCGATCTTCATTCATGTCACATATGACCATGAATCTTCCAAAATGAAAATACTACCTCCGGACCTTAATAGATGAGTTTCCAACAAACATTTTTGACTTGCTGCTAGTTCATTCCGCCTGTCAGAAACATCAAATATTCACCACCGGAGGGAGCAAGTGATTTTAACCACTATACTTGTCTGTTTCCTCCAGAAACGAATGCACTGAGGTGTTGTAGCCTTATAAATAAAAAGGAACTCCAGAAAAATAGTTCGTCATGTGATAATGGAAAACAAGCTTCGTACTCATATATTAATTAGTAACACATATATAGCGCACACATAATTAATTAGTCCAGAAACATGAATTTTCATGCTCAGAACTCACATAATGATATTCCAAATAATATTTTGGCATCAGAATCATATCACTATTCGTTTAAAAAATGTATTGTTCAACTATATTGTGTCCATGCATGCATGATCAATCTGGTGTGATTAGTGAATGAGGATATATTTCTTTGCACTTCTGTGATATTGTACTGACGTCTCCCGTATCTCCAGATTTTAAAGAATGATGTATATATTTTTTCAATACCCTGAAAACGAAATGAAATGTAACTTTGCCTCCAGTTTGGTCCCCCCAATTGCAACGGTTTGCCTCTTCCCTCTGTTTCGGATGTTATCCTCTCCTAGGCAGTTTCTACTTTAAACAAGGGATAGATGCTTGCCAACTTGTTGCAACAAAGGCAAAACTTTGTCAGAATCTGCTTTCTAGGGTTACGGATAAACTTTCTGATGTTCTTCTGATAATGTCTCCTGGAACAAAACGTTAGCTAGGTCGTTAGGAAAAGCTTGCTTTGTGAGTCACGGTAAACCTATAGATTTGAAACTGATTTCAATGAGAAACATGTTTCATAGAAATATATCCATGTGAAGGACAGTGAGTTAAAGATCGAGCTTTAATAGGATGGATCAAAGGAAACATATACATGCAATGATCAAGATATAGACTTGTATTTCTTTTGCTGCTAGCGAGCTATTTGCCTTAATTTAGCATACCTATGGCCCAAAGAAATTTCATAGCCGTTTTATTTTTTCCAATTATACATGTAACAAATAGGCATATTAGTACCTAAACTTTGCTTCAAAGGTCAAGTTCGTCCCTCAACTTCCAAAAAACGATGAATCTAGTCCTGAACTTTTGTTTTTAGATCATACTCATCCCTCAACTTTCGAATCAGCCAATCTAGTCCCTCAAGTTTTATTTTTGGATCAAACTCATCCTTCAACTTTTATTTTTTTCTATTTATTTTACTATTCCTCATCACCACCTTTTTACATGCGGCTGATATTTAAATATATATGGTTTACTAATTTATTTTTACCATCCCGTCTATCGATCATCCTAATTAATAGTTATATCCATCGTATCTATTATGGGTTTTGCGCTTAACTCAATTTTGTTTGGTATAGGCGAGACTACTTTTTGCAGAACTAACCACTGTGCTTATCTATTTGGGCCAATTGTTTTTAAAAAATATACTTCTATCCTTGTATGGAGGTAATCTAAATGATTAGCCATACTTCTAGACGAATTATTCATGTCAAAGTGTTTATCTGAATGTTTATCTAGATGTTAAAATAATAGCATACGACTTTTGTAGCAAACATATACGTGAAAGTATATGGAGATAATCTATATATATAGATATAATTTTTTTTGTGTTCTCTAGGGATGGATTTGACCCAAAAATAAAACTTGAGGGACTATATTGGTGGATTTAAAAGTTGAGGGACATGTTTAATCCAAAAATATAAATTGAGGGACCAAATTGACCAATTTTAAAGTTAAGGGACGAACTCGAACCTCGAGAGGAAGTTGAGGGACGGAAGTGACTATTTTACCTAACAAATATAACATGTTTCAATGATCCCATATGCAGAAAGCTCTATCATATATAGTTAATTTGATATTTTACAGTGTTTGTGTAATTGAATACAATTTTCTTGTCTGATTAGCTTCAAATTATTTCTTTTTCCATGTTTTGGAATAAAGTATTATACTGTATCCAAGAAAATAGGAGACAAGGATGAATTATAACAAAATTTACCAAACATACCAAAATTTCCTAACTGATTTGCTAGCACTATCAAAATCTTGCAAAGAGGGCACATCACAACAACATAGAGCCTCAAATGAAGCAAGCCTCACAAGCTATAAAAGGTTTTTCTGCTATGAATCCCAAGGGTGCTTTGTAAAACGGGAGAGAAGTGTCCCTTTGGAAAAATCTGATAAAATTGACACCATGAAACGGGAAAAATCACATGTAGCTTATTATGCCATATACATACGTAACTGAAATTCGTGAGTTCATACCATATATATATATATTTCTAAATTAAAAGAAGAACCACAAATGTATATATATATCTAACCTTCACTTAACTCTTTGTCTTGAGTTCCCGTAAGCTTAACGCTCTTGCTTCTCAGTAGCACAATCGCAGATCGATCATGATCGAATTTATAAGAAAGAAAGATCAGGTCAATACTATATATATTTTTCATTTGATTCTTACAATATACAGAACTTTGGCAAGCCGTAAAAACAATACAATACCAATAGTTTGCCACCGGTATATATGCCTGTCTACAAGCCCCTGTGCCAGTAAACATGCCTATAAAAGGTAAAAGAGCCAGTATATATATATATATATATATATATATATATATATATATATATATATATATATATATATATATATATATATATATATATATATATCAGGGTGGTACCAACTCTATCAGTCGACTGTCCCTCTTGGTCGTCTGTATATCTGCAAAGAATTCAAAGCACATATATACCATGCATGTACCACTTCCCATGTATGGGCATGCCCCATTATTCCAGATCCAGAGGTTAGAGCTACACACACATATATATAAAGGCCATATGAGCACACACGGCCGGCGCTGCCAGCTCGATCGACCGGCCCTGGAGAAAGCTAAGCAGCGTCGCGCACCTCGAAGACGTTGCGGGTCTTGACGACGATGTCGTACATGTGCACGAGCCTGAACCTGGCGAAGTCCCGGGGCACGGAGATCAGGTGCACGGTGGAGCGCTGGTGGAAGAGCAGCAGGCACGGGTCGTTCACGTAGCGCTCCCACCCGAGCTCCCGGAGCCGCCGCTCCAGCACCTCGTACGACGTCACCACCTCGCCGCTGGGGACGTGCACCAGCACCTTGCGCCGCCCGCCGCCGCCGTTGCCGCCAGACGACGCTTCCTCGTCCCGGCCGGGGTTCTCCACGCGGCGGACGAGGCCGTCCTTGAACACCCACACGCCGGACATGTCTCGTGAGTCTGTGGAATGAATTTGCCGTGGGATGGACAAGGCAGCAGCTTCGCACCACATATGTATACTAGTGCCGGCCAGTGCCGAGAAAGCGAGGATGCTGGGGGGAGGCCGGGGAGAGGGAGATCGGCGGTGTGCTCCTGTGAGTAGGGCCGGGCCGGCAAAGGAAAAGGAAACAGCGCTTACCTTCCTGATTAGCTGAGGCTGGTGGGGTCCACGGGGTGAGCTGGTGTCCAGTACGTGGGTCTCCTCTCTGTGGAAGGTAGGGCAGGGTGTTTGTGGGGCCTCCCCCAATCAACAGGTGTGCACAAGGAACGTGAATCTTCGGCAGTGGAGACCGAGTGCAGAATTGTGTGCGCGGATTATATGTTCGCCGCCGGATCCATGGTTATTTTGCTGCGAATTTTAGTGGTGGGCATTGGCCATGAGTCGATTTCATCCGAGAATCCTTTACTAGAATGGTATCTAAATCCTCTCAGAGCCTATATCGGCGAGCTACAAGAAATGCCACATAAATTTTTGTATACATAGACGAGAGAGATAAAAGCTAGATGAGTTTGCATAATGTATGTCTATATACTATATAATAGGAAAAGTTCAAATTACTACCTCAAGTATGGACAAAGTCCGGATAACCCTATAACAGAACAACACAAAATACACTCACACTTTCATATATCCTGTTGAGTGCATAAAATAGCTAGTCCATCACAAGAGTTATCTATTACGTTTTATCTATAGATGACGTGGACAAATCTTATAAGCATTAGCTAACTCTATTGTTAGAGAGATGCTTTTAGGATACTGTAGTTAGTGGAAGTCGTCTAGCCCTTTCTTTGAGCCTGAGAGCCGATTCTGATATATAGTTTGGTGGTGTGACGTTCGCTTCAGAACATTGGCTATGTGTCCATTTCATGGGAGAAAAAAATTGCATTTGTAATATACTTATGTGATGTGACAGTTCGCTTTACAACACAGGTTATTTATGTGTCCATTTCTCGTGGGAGAGTAGCTTTACAAGTCATCTATAGTTTGTTCGAACTTAAGAATCAGATTGGTGTTAATGTGCGCTCCACTCACCGGTAGAAAAATCCACATTCTTTCGTGGAGTTTAGTACCGGACACTGAAAACTCGGTAATAAAGGTAACACAGAGCCGTTTTAGTGTACCGGCCTAAAATTTTAAGGCCTCTGAAGTTATTTTAGTATCGGCTCAAAACACCACCCGATACAAGTCACATTTTACTACCGGTCGGTGCCTCGACCCGGTACTAAATGGGCCTCCACAGATTATTTCAAAAGAAAAACATCTCCCAATTAGTCACATGTGATGCTTAGGTAGGATGGTAAGGAAGCAACACGCGAGGCCGGAGATCGTGTGTTCGAATCATCGCAGCTGTACACGCAACCTTGCATGAAGGGCAGATGCAGGCGTCTGGACGACATCAACTGTTTTACCGATTGTCACTTCCTTCAACGGAGATGTCACCAGCTCGCCCAGCCGGACTGTCGGTGTTTAACGACCGAGTACCTGTCTAGGGTACCTCAGAATAGAGAAGTCGAGTCTCGCTGAGTTCTTGGGAATGATGGTGTACACACGAGTCAACAATTTAGACAGGTTCAGGCCACAATGTGCATAATAACCTACGTCATGTATGTTGTATTTCCTTGCGTATGAGTTGTGTGTTGTTTCGAAGGGGTCCCTGCTCCGTCTTGGAGAGTAGAGTTACAAGTGGGTTATATAATCGTAGTCCTATACAATAGGGAGTTCAAGAATATGGTAATTGGGGAGTCTCCTAACAGTACACGACTAGTTCTTCAAGTCTACTATGCCGTCTTGCACCATAGCCGACTGCTTCTGGAGTACTTGGGTCGGACTCCTCTTAGAAGAGTAAACCAATCCCGTATATGAGTGGCCCTAGGGATCCTGGTGCCACAAGCCCCCGAGCATCTTGCGCCTTCTCTTCAAGTCTTGAGTCTGTTAACACTTCTTAAAAACCTCATCTTTGATCAGTCAAGTAGTTGAGGTGAAGCACAAGACGCTCTTACTTTTTTATCGTATAGTTTCCATTGGAATGCATGTTTGATGCACCCAATGGGTGTAGCCCCTCAGCCTCCGACTACTTTTAAAGTAATCGGAGGTTCAAACGTTGTCTCTATAAGTCTTGTAGAGTAGTTAACAGCGTGCACGGACTAGGTGCACCCATTGGGTGTAGCTCCCGAGGTTCGAATGATTTTGTTAAATCAGTCGAAGGTCTCCACTTGATTTCAGCCTTAAATTTTGGTAAAGATAAAATCCCTGAATATGCGCCTGTAGCCCCCGATCTTTAAATCAAATATGTTTGTTTAAAGATCTGAGAAATCTGGAAAAAATCTTCAATATCTTGTATTGTTGTTATCACGGTATTCGGTGGTAAAATAGGATAAAAACCCTAAAAACCGATCCAAGTTACGGAATGTCTTGCACCATCAAAAAATTACTATGCACATAAGGTAACCCTAACCACACATTATAAATAGTCCGTAAAAAACTTAAACTTCCCACATCTTTTTACTGTGACCGCCATTGCCATCTCCCTCGAGCTCCAGGCTTTAGCCCCCCGAGCTTGCGCGCGTAGCCCCCGTGAGTGAATGCAAGAGAAGACTAAAGTCACCATGCGCTCAGCCAGCATGAGGCAGAAGCAAGGCGCCACGAAGAAAGCCAGCAATGAAGGCGCAACAAAGCTTGTAGAAAAGAAGTCCGGAATGAAAAAAAGGAGAGCACATCTAGGGTGCCCAAGATTCCCCTGGCGATGCCACAATTAAAAGAACATCCCTCGTTAGGCTATGCCTGGACCACTTGCACCGCAGCTGAAGCGGATCTACAAAATTTGGTTATGCAAGGATTTCTTCAGCCGGAGGAGACAGTTGACTGGAAAGCTTGCTATGGTTTGCAATTTCCTTCTAAGGACGTCACTAAGACAGTCCTTTTCACTTCTTTCTGCGAGCGTGGAGGTAGTTTGCCTATTTCTCCTTTCTTTCGCTTTGTTCTTGATTTCTACCATCTGAATCCTAACGGAATCACCCATCTTGTTGTTTTTGTTCACGCCTGTGAGGCGTTTCTTGGAATAGAACCCAACCTTGCTCTCTTTCGCACTCTATATCATGTTAAGCCATAGCCAAGGGCTGACAAGGTTGAAGTAGTCGGCAGAGGTGGAATTCAGTTCCGCTAGAGGATGCGAGAGCAATGGTTTGAGATGCCTGTGAAAGATTCGTGCGGCACCTGGAAATCTGAGTGGTTCGTCATTGGTAAGTCTTGGTAGACTAGTCTTCTTGATAATTGTCATCTTGTTTTTATTAATACTGAAATCACTGCTGCAGCAGGTAATCATGGAAACCGTTGTCCAGCACGGGATGGATGTTTCCCGAAGCATAAAGAGTGCTGGAACAGCAAGCCTATTCCGAAAGAAGCCGAAGAAGTACCCGTTTTGCTGAAGCGGGTACAAGCTTTCAAGAAGAAGGGCCTTACTGGTGTTGGAATCATCTTCAGCTTTATCAAGCGAAGGATACAACCTCTGCAAACGCGCGAGATGCCTGGATACGAGTATGAGAGAGTCGGTTCCCTCGCGTTTTGCGCCTAAAGAGCTGTCTAATGAACAAGTACTTGAGCGTGTGGCGCATTTGTTTGGCGGCATAACGGAGAAGCCAGTACTCGTAGAGGAGTACTCGAAGATCAAACCACAGGGTCCGATAAGTAAAATGTTGTCGTATAAGAGTACTTTTCTATTGAAATGCATCTTTGATTGTTATAGCCGATTGTATTACTATGTGTTGCAGCCATCATCTGAAGGTGTTGAGCAAGACTCGATAGCCATCGGGCCTAAGGACATTGATTGGGATGAGTTGGAGAGAGTCTTAAAGCCAAAGAAATTTAGCTTTAAGCCCAAGCCTAAACTAGTTTTGAAGTAAGTCATCTTGAACTTATGTTCTTTGTCATGAGTATTTGAAATAGATTTGAATCAGCAAATGAGTCTTGAAATGCTTTTCAGATTGCCAGTTGCTTCTGAAGTTGTCGACAAAGCGGCGGAAGAACATGTTGCCGCAGAACCACCAGCTCTTGATGAAGCGGGTTTAGAGAAAACAGTGCAAGAGCCTCTTGCCATACCAGGCATTACAAAGAAGACGACTGGTACACCAGAAGTGAGCTAGGCGGCTGGCAAAGTCCTATTGGTGGCAGATGTGCCACAAATTACTGGTGCCACACCGTTGTTGGTGGTTGTTACAGTACATTTTTGACCACCAATTCTCGGGAATAAAAGAGGTTATATGTGACATTCCATGCATTTAGGTTTATTTCTAATAAAGTTCCATGAGTTTTGGTGTGTATCCCTTGTGCAGGTACAATATCGACAAATACGTGCTATAGGGGTCGGAATTGACCGATTTGGCCGAACGCCTCCGTTCGGCCGGACTATCCCTCTTAGCCATGCACATTGCATGAAGCAAAGCACAACTGGGAGGACACATGCACAAAGTCCACATCAACGATGACGAAACAGTGACGGTGCATGACACGTAAACCATCGCCACGTCACCTCTGGGCCACAAACATCAGAAATCCACCAAGGAGAGGCGAACCAAGGCAGCCCAGGACCAAAGGTGGTGCAGGGGAGCGTCACTGGGCTGAAAGCTTAGTTCGGTCAAACCATGTCGGTTCGGCCGAACCGCCCCCAACTGCAAACCGCCATGCCAGAGCAAATCCGGGCTGTAGGGAGCAAGGGCGGTGCATCCCACGGTTCGGCTGAACTGGGGGAGTTCGGCCGAACCCTGGCAGTTCGCCCGAACCCCCCTGGTTTGGCCGAGCTGGGAGGCAGCTCCCTTGGCGGTTACTCAAGCTCAACCCACCTCTCTAGCTATAAATTGAAGGCCCAAGACCCCGGTTCAACACACACTCAAGCCAAGGAGCTCCACTCCCTTATTCTTTAGTAGAGTTAGGATAGTTTAATCTGGGAGTTAGAGTCAAATCGAGCTTTGTCTCGGAGGTTTCGAAGTCGTCTTCAGAAGCTCTGGTATTAGCTCTTGTATCCTTTCCATATCTTTCGTAGACTCTGAGTTATCAATATAGTTACCTTGTCATCTTGTCTGAGTTATTTATATTCTGCTTCTACTTTATTCTAGTTGCAAGTATTTCATGTTTAGACTATAGTCGTCGTGATTCTAGTTCTTTTAGTTCTTCCTTAAGTCTTTGCCTTAGCGGGTTCTTCATTTCTTCTCAATACTTGTGGTGAATTGTCACTGGGATATTGATAGGATTGCTTGCTTCTTCTAGCGGAGTAAATAGTCGTTGTCTAGTGTAGGTGAGGTACCTAGATTAGGTAGTGACTTTGGATTGCTCCTAAGTTGGCATGGAGTTGGTAGCCGTTAGGTGGTGACAGCCCTATACAACCTATGTAGTCCATCACACTTGGCTCGGCCGTAGGATCCCCCAGTGCAGGGTTGGTGACACCCCTATCATCCCTTTCTACGTGTCATCGGATCTGTGTCCCGAAGCTAAGACAATAGAGTTATCCTTGATCTGTAAGAGCTGCTTCTCAGCTTCTATATCTCTTTACCCAAGTAACCCAGATACACAAGTACCCAAGAAACATTTTCTCTTCTCGTTGTCCTCCCAGCTAGCTAATCCTTCTCTTTCCTATCCGAGTCTCCTTGAGCCATGTGTCATGGTATACCCACTCCTATCCAATACCGTTATCCCCTATCTTGACAGTAGTATAGTTCTCTCTGGTAGTCTCGAATACTTGTTTGCTAGTACTCTTCCATAAGCTTCCCTGTGGAAATATAAATTATGATACCTCGGATTACTCCCTGGTGAAGTGCTACAGCGGTAATTCTATGCGCTTGTAGGATATTCATATATTTTACCGAGCCATAAGAAAAACCACTGAAACACTCTTTACCCTAGTATCGGGATTCACAATCCTGATATTGGGTGCCAACAGCTATCCTCACCGCATTAGTCACTGCCAGAACAAGCTGTCGAAGAACCTGTTGGTGGTGATGAAGAGGTATGTGAATCTTTTCCCATAGCCCAATTTCTGAAATTTGGGCCACCTTTAAAGAGTCCACTATCCTTGTTTTTGACTACTGTCTGTGGTGATCCATGGACACCGCAGACGGTTGAGACGGAGAAGGAAATAACGAAGGGCTCGCCAGCCCATGCGAGTACCTCCCCGCTGCATGACGAAGTGATCAAACCGGTAAGTTATTAAATCATGTACATTTACATGTCATCAAATAGTCGAATCAAGTTTGTAAACTCTGCTCTTGATGTTGTTGTAGGTTGAAGTTGTGGAAGCGAGCTTTGAGACAAGACGGCTCAGCTAAAGAAACATCTCGATGCTGCGCGAGTAAGTACTCCATCTTGTATACTTGATGATATGGTAATGTGATAGCTTGAGTGGTATTTTGATAATTAAACTCTGTTGTGTAGACCATAGTAGAAGAACTGGATAAAGATAGCACAACCAGCCTCCAAGCGCATATTAAGGAACTTGAAGAAGATCTTCAAGCATCTTTTGAAACTCGCGAAACTACTTGCATGGACCACCATGCAATGATTCAGAACTTCCACATGTAGATTGAAGCCATTGGTGGAGAAAGGGTGTCACACCCAGGTTTTCACAGAAACACGAATGCTGCCATATGTGTGTCCAGAATGTCCACAGAAACATATAGCTTACAAAATGGAAATCCGAGTACCAATGCTCAAATGAAAATAGTTTTACAGCAGAGTTTAACATAAATGAACCAATAAATAATTAAAACAGCAGAAGACTACTTATTAACTCTCGAACTAAGCGGAGCCGCAGTCCATAGGGACTCTAACAGGTTGACCACAGCTAGAAGTAAGGTAGATCCTCTGGAAACTCAGTAGCAGCAGACCCATTCATTCCATCTGTTACCCATCCGGGATTTTGTTGAATAATGGAAAGTGTAAGTAACTTTATTACTTAGCAAGTATAACACGGTGGATGAAGGCTTCAAATAAGGCTAGACACGGCTATACTGCATTGACAACTTTTAGTTGGCTCATTTTATCATTAACCAAAGTACTACAAGTAAATTAAACCCAGTTGCGACCCAATTAATAAAGTAGAAGTACATTAAACAGGAATAAATGCCAAATTAAACTGAGAACCACTAATAAAAAAGGATTTAGGCCGCTAGTGACTTTGAGTAAGGCTATTATGATAGATTTACACTCTGCAGAGGTTTCGCCCTTTCTCCACCAGTCGCGTAAAAGTTCAAAGGAACTTTGCACCCAATCACGCACATCAACACTTCCGATGTGTGACTGCATAGGGACGCTACGAGGCTTTTCACAAGACACCCTAACAAGACAGTGGCTGCTACGGTACAATAAGGCGGCATGATTCGAGGCACCAAGATTGACTGACTCCCAGGGCGCAGCGATAGGAGTGTCAATGGCAATCCAGAGCACGGGGCAACGCAAGCCGAGCAGGCGCAACGTGTGGAGCTCTCTATCCCAGAGGCTCCCAACACGAGACTATGTCTAACGAGACATAGCCGACGGGGCTACCGTCCTCAATGGATCAAAACCATACCCAGCACCTTGCTTCCCATAACGCCGTCAGCCCCATCAGTAACCACTGACAAGCTAGTGACGTACAAGTTACTCGACCAAGACTAGAGCCATAATAGTTCTAGCGGTGGCGACAGGTTCCTGGTTTGCTGCTTTAAGAACCAGACCTTAGGGAGAGACACTAGAGCAAAGCACAAAGCGCATGCCCTAGTTCTAAACCATGTTGCTAAAAAGCAATTTTTATCATTTTTATTAAAGTGAACCATTAAGTCAAGATTAATATTTAAGCAAGGTGTCAGTAGCTGCGCCTAGCAAATATCTACCTATATGCATAAACCCCGGGTAACAAAGGATAGGATAAACAAGACTAGGCGTGACCTTATCAGGGTAACAATTTATACACATGCGTATGTAGTAATTAGTGTAAAAGAGTTGTGTAGGTAGCAAGGATTGTCTGTGCTATATTTGCCTTCCTCAAAGTGCTGCTGGTGGTGGTGGTCCTGCTCCTGAAAATCCTGCTCGTACTCGAACTCCAATGCAAACGGCTCACCGATTGGACATGAATCACCACACAAACATCCACGCAAGCCAATACATGCAAACAAATATTATTCTATTAGAATAGTACATCAAACAGTATAAAAGAAGATCTAGCAAGTGCAAGTGATCCGGCAGAACCTGAAAGTGGCACAGTCACGGCAGAAAAGCTATGCCGATGTCAGAAGAAGGGACCTTACCTTCAAAGTCGACGGCTTTGTGTATCTCAAGGTGTCACTGATCAGAGGCGTGAAACGGTTTAATGTCAAGGGCAAGCCGGCACCCCGGTACATTAGACCCTTCAAAATATTTGAACGGATGGGTGAAGTGGCTTACCGGCTAGAACTACCTCAGAAACTGGCCGGGGTGCACAATGTGTTCCATGTATCTCAGCTAAAGAAATGTTTGCGAGTACCTGAGGAGCAAATCCCGATAGACGAGCTGAATGTACAGGAAGATCTCACCTACGATGAGTATCCAGTCAAGATTTTGGAAAGGTTGGAGAGAGTAACCAGAAACAAGGTCAACCGGATGTGCAAGGTGCAATGGAACCGACACTCGGAGGACAAAGCAACTTGGGAAAGAGAAGAAGATCTCAAGGCTAAGTACCCTCAACTCTTCGCATCCACATCCGAATCTCGAGGACGAGATTCATCTTAAGGGGGGTAGGTTTGTAACACCCAAAAATAACCCATTTAAAATTTTTAGTAATTAAATTACTTTTTATTTAATTGTTCATGATTAATATAGGTTAAATAAATTATTTATGAAAATTAAAATCAAATATAAGTGGTAGAAATATTTTTGGTGCATTCATGCTGCTGCATTGAGTTTTGTTTGCGAGCAATTCAAATATGGATTTAAATTTATTTTAAATTTGAGTTTGAATCACATTGTTTGGAGCCTTAGAAAAGTTCTTTTTGTTTGGGTTCGCTTTTGCCCCATGGATTCTCTTCCCCGGATGGCCTTCGTCCCCCTTCTTTCTCCCCGCTGCCCAGCCAACTCCCCCGGCGCACTCCCCCTTTCCCCCACCGAGCCGGCCCAGCTCGCCACCCTCTCCGCGCGGCCCAACATCTTCCCCCTCCCTTCCCCGCCAGCTTCAGGCCCAGCAGCGGCCCAAGTTTGCCGCCCACTCCCCCTCTCCCTCTCTCTCTGAGCAGTGGCCCCCGGCCGTCAGGCCTCTCTTCCTCCTCCCAACAGCGCGCGTGAGTTCCTCCCCCGCGCTTGCCCGCCGTCTCGGTCAGCCACACTAGCCCCACCCCACGCCCGTGGGCCACTCCCGAAACTTCCCCGTAGCTTCGCCCGCCCCCACCTTCCCTTTCCGCGGCGTCCTTCCTTTCGCGCGGCACCTCCCCACAAGGAAAGAGTTTCCCCTGCTTGGAAAGCTCCGGCCGCGGCACCGCCCTGGCTCATCGTGACCCGCACGCCAATGTGTGCCCTGGGGACTACTTAAGCAAGGTCACCGAAGCCCCTAACCCTCACGTGGCCCTCACCCCGAGCCCCAGAGCCTCCCTCCCACGTAGCGTCGCCGCTTCTTCCCCTAATCCGAGCGCCGCCGCTGCCGGGATCCCCTCCCGACCGCTGCTCCGGCCCCCTCGACCTCCGGGACGACTTCACGCGTCGGTAAGCAAGCCACCAAGCCACCCCTTGCCCCCTCTCTCGCTCTGTCACGCGCGCAAGACCTCGCCAGAGTTTCTCCACCGCGGGTCATCGCCGTTGGCCGCCCCCGCCGCCTTCCCCCTCGTCGTGAACCCCCGAGATGAACTCGCCATGATGCCCCGATGCCATAGGGCCCAACCCCAACCCAAGCCGAGCCCCCTAGCACCGGAACGGCTTTGCGCCGGTGAGCCACCGCCACGGGAACCGGCGGCGCCGCCGCCTCCCCTTTTCCCGCCGGCCGCCTTCCCCCTGATCCAATCTAAGCCGAGGGATCCCGATCCAACGGCTCTGATCCACCCTTGCTCCCGAGTCAAACCAAAGAAAATGGTAAGCGCTATGTTAGTTTGCAAAAGAGCCCCCCCTGTTTTCAAGAAAACAACCCGCCGTCCATCGTAGTTGAAAACTATTCACAACTAGGTCCTGATTTTTATAAATAACCCCCTGAGCTTTTGAAAAATAGAACCCGCCATCTTGTTTAGTTGTTTTTACACGTTAGCCCCTGTAGATTTACGTATAATTATGTTTTAGCCACTGGTTTTTCACAAATAAGCCCCTGGAAACTTTTAAAACTTGCCAGCATGTCCGTAGAACTTAGAAAATCCATATCTTTTCCGTTCTAGCTCCGATTTAGGTGATTTTTGCACCATGTGTTCGTAGTGAAGTGTAGATTAGTTTTAAAACCTGATTTTGTACTGTTTCTACTGTTTGGTGTACTGTTCTAATAGATTAATAATTGTTTGCATGCATTTCCCTGTGTGGATGTTTGCGTGGTGATTCGTGTCTAGTCGGTGAGCCGCTCGCTTAGAGTTTGAGTACGCGGAGGACTTTCCGGAACAAGAGCAGCAGCAGCAGCCGCACCCCAAGGAAGGCAAGTTATAGAACAGACAATCCTTGCTACCTAAACCCACCTTTTACACTTATTTAATTCCATATGCATGTGTCTAAATTGATGTTCCATTAACGTTGTACCTAGTTTTGTATACCCTGTTCCTTTGATTACCCCGGGTTTATGCATATGAGTAGAACTTTTGCTATGTGCAGCTACTGTCACCATTAATTACTTGTTAATTTACTTAATGGCTCACTTCAATACTAATGATAAAACTTGCTTTTTAGCAACATGGTTTAGGGAACTAGAGCATGTGCTGTGTGCTTTGCTCTAGTGTCTCTCCCAAAGGTCCAGTTTTTAAAGCGGCAACCCAGGAGCCTGTCGCCACCGCTAGAACTATTATGGCTCTGGTCTTTGTCAAGTAACTTGTACGTCTCTAGCTTATCAGTGGTTACCGATGGGGCCGATGGCGTTATGGAAAACATTGGGTGAGAGTATGTCTTGATCCACCGAGGATGGGTGATCCGTCGGCTATGTCCCCGTGAGACACAGTCCCGTGCTGGGAGTCTCTGCGATGGAGAACTCCACACGTTGCGCATTGATGGGTGCGATGCCCGCGCTCTGAACGCCATTGACCCCCTATGGTGTGACTCCGTAGGCGTACGTCAATCTCGGTGCCTGGGCCATGCTCCCTGTGTTGTACCATAATCGGCCACTGTCTTGTTAGGGTGTCTTGTGAAAAACCTCGTAGCGTCCCTATGCAGTCACACCTCAGAAGTGTTGATGTGCGTGGTTGGGTGCAAAGTTCCTTTGAACTTTTACGTGACTGGTGGGTAAAGGGCGAAACCTTTGCAGAGTGTACAATCTATCATGATAGCCTTGCTCAGGGTCACAAACGGCCTGGATCCTTTTTTATTAGAACATGATGTTTATTTTTGCTTAATGTCACTTATACTTTATTTAATTGGGTTGCAACTGGGATACTTTCACTTGTAGTAACTTGGATCATGCTAAAATGAATCAACCAAAAGTGCTAATGCAGTTAAGCTATGTCTAGCCTTATTTTGAGCCTTATTTTACTTACACTTGCTATTATTCAACAAAATCCTGGATGGGTAACAGATTGGGCTGTGCATGAGTCTGCTGCTGAGTTTCCAGAGGATCTACCGTACTACTGAGTTGCGCTCTCCCAGTCAGAGTCCCTGTAGACTATGGCTCCGCTTTAGCTCGAGAGTTAATAAATAGACTTCCGCTGTATTATTTATGTCGAACTATGATGTAAAACTATTTTAATTTGAGCATATGTACTCTGTTTATCATATTTGTTCGATGTATATGTTCTGTGGACTTTCTGGGCACACATATGGCCGCATTCGGGTTTTATGAAAATCCGGGTGCGACATCTCGGAGTTGACCGGTATGGCCCCGGTTGACTCGGGGTCGAAAGGCCCTGGGCCATTGGTTTATATCCAACGGTCCAGATTGGATCGACTGGAGAGGGTCGGTAGGCGGTGAGGTTTGGCGGCGGCGCCGCCCACGCACGCGGCGGCGCTTCGCTGGCGCATGCTCGAAAATGAGCTGCAGGGCTCGGTTCGAAGCGGGGGTTGGCCGGGGAGGTTGCTAAGGCCGCGGGGAGTTCACTTAGGTGCAGTGACCGGTGACGGCGAGGTTCGACGGTAGCGGGCGGAGCTCGGGCGGCGGCGGCGCTCAGGCTCGAACAACGGCTAGGGTTTGGGGTGCTGCGAGGTTTGGGGAGGTCCGCGGGTGGCGGCGCGCTTTTAAAGGGGCAAGCCTGAGATCCCCAGGGGTCCTCAGTGTGCGCGTCACCTCGGAGTCAGGCTCGATCCCAACTCGAGCTCGCGTGACTTGCGCGCGTTCCGTTGGGGGAGAAGCCCCTGACGGGCGGGGCCCACTGGTAGAGAGAGAGAAGGGAGAGGCGGGAGGCTGGGCCGGCGTGAGGCGCTTGGGCTGGGCGGAGCGAGCTGGGCCGAGCGGAGAGGAAAAGGACGTGGGCGTGCTGGGCTGCGGGAGAGAAAGAGGAGAGTGGCTGGGCCGTGGGAAAAGGAAAACTAGGGGGAGGGAAAATGAGCCAGGAGAAAAAGCTCAGGGGGCAAAAACGGATCATTGCCAAAAAAACTTTTTGAGAGCTCAAAACAAAAATGAATTTAACTTGAAATTAAATTCTCTTTTGAACCACACACAAATCAAAGCCCAATGCAGCAGCATGAATGCATCAATAATATTTCTACACCTTATATTTAGTTTTAAATTCTCCAAAAATTGTTTATTGTCCTTAAATTAATTATGGAACTTGAATAAAATAAATTATTTACTAAAATTTTTAAATATGGCTATTTTAGGGTGTTACAAACCTACCACCCTTAAGATGAATCTCGTCCCCGAGATTCGGATGTGGATGAGAACAGCTGTGGATATTCGGCCTTGAGGTCTTCTTCTCTTTCCCAAGTTGCCTCATCCTCCGAGTGACGGCTCCACTAGACCTTGCACATCCGGATCATTTTATTCCTAGTAACTATCTTAGATTCCTCCAATATTTTCACCGGGTACTCGTCATATGTGTAACACCCAAAAATGGCCCGTTTAAAATTTTTAGTAATTAATTGGATTTTATTTTAATTGTTCATATTTAATATAGGTTGAATGAATTATTTATGAATATTAAAATCAAATATAAGTTATAGAAACATTTTTGTTGCATTCATGTTGCTGCACTGTGTTTTGGTTGTTGGCAAATTAAGTTGGAATTTAAATTCTGTTTAAATTCGAATTTAATTTGCATTTGTTTGAGCCCTAGAAAAGTTAATTCAAGTCGAGTTCACTTTTTCTCCCTGAACTTTTCCCTCGGCTCACTTTCCCTCCCTCTACTTCTCCCTAAACACAGCCCAGCTGCTCTCCCGCGCGGCCCAATCCCCCTTCCCTCTTTTTCCCCGGCCCAGCATGGCCCACTCCTTCTTCCCCCGAGCCGGCCCAGCTCGCGCGCCTCGCCCTTCCTCCTTCTCTCTCCCTGACAACCCGGGCCCACGCGTCAGGTTTCCCCCCCTTCTTCCTCCTCGCGCCCGGCGCGCCCCCATTCACCGCCGTCAATCTCGCCGCCCGGCCGGCCGTCCGCGCCGCTCCTCGCGCTCCTGGACCCACCTAGGCACCTTCCCCTCACCTTCCTCCCCCGCTCCTTTCCTTTCCCGGCCGCTCCAAGCTTGGCAGGCCGCCCCGCACTTGGAAAGCGCGGATCACCGGCCGCCATCATCGGCCTCGCGATTCACCCGACGAGCTACCCCCTCGGCCCTATAAATTTCGACCCTCCGCACCCCCTAAGCCTCACCAACTCTCCCCGAGCTCCACCAGAGCCCAACGCCTTCCCCCCAGCCTCGCAGCGCTGCCGCTCTCGAGCTACGCTGGCCGCCCTCGTCGACCATCGCCTCCGTCGCTCCGCCGTCGAATTGGACCGCTCAGGTGATCTTGCCATCCCCTCTCGTGCTCCTGCGCCAAACACCTCCCCAAAACCGAGCACCGAAGCCCTCCATCTACCTTGTCGGAGCCTCGCCTCCACCGATCACCGTCGTCCGCCACCCACAGCACTCCACCGAGAACTTGAGCACCACCATTGCACTCGCCGTCCTCTCCTGAAGCTCTAGGGTCAAACCGCACCTCGATTGGAGTCCTGTAGCTCGTGTTGGCCCCAACTACGGTGAGCCCCCGCCGTGGCCGCGAGCGTTGCCGCCGCGAGCTATCTACCGCCGACGACCCCATCTCCCCCAACGCGCCTGGGCCGTCCAGATTCGATCCGACGGCCCAGATTCACCCGCGCCCGAGTCAAACCCGGCGCGTACCGGTCAGCTCTGGCAAGTTTGCTAAAGAGCCCTCCTGTTTTCCCAAAATCAACCTGCACACCAGCACCGCTCAAAGATATTTACGAATAGGTCATGTTTCTTCTGAAAAACCCCCTGCACTTTTTAAAATTAGAACCCGCGGTCCTGAGTTGGGATATTTGCGCATTAGACCTTTGGTTTTTATACAAAATTATGTTTAGGTCCCTGTTTTCTTTCAATTAAGCCCCTAGAAACTTGTAAAAATTGCCAGCAGGTCCCTTGAACTTATAAAACCCATATCTTTTTCGTTTTAGCTCCGATTAGTGTGATTTTTGCGCTCATGTGTTCGTAGTGAAGCGTAGATTATTTCTAAAACCTATTTATGTATTGTTTCTACTGTTTGGTGTACTATTCTAATAAAATATTATTTGTTTGCATGTATTGGTTTGCGTGCTTGCTTGTATGGTGCTTCGTGTCCAGTCGGCGAGCCGTTAGCTTTGGAGTTCGAGCTCGGTGACGACTTTCCGGAGCAGGACTCACAGTAGCAGCAGCTCTTCAAGGAAGACAAGTTATAGCACGGACAATCCTTGCTACCTAACCACACCCTTTACAGTTATTTAATTTCATATGCATGTGTGTAATTTATTGTCCCATTTAAAGTTGTACCAAGCTTTGATTATCCTGTTCCATTGATATCCCTGGGTTCATGCATATGGGTAGACTGTTTGCTTAGCGCAGCTACTATCACCATTGTTTAATTATTAACTTTGAATTAATGATTCACTTCTACATAATGATAAACTTGCTTTTTAGCAACATGGTTTAGGGAACTAGAGCATGTGCTGTGTGCTTTGCTCTAGTGTCTCTCCGTAAGGTCCGGTTCTTAAAGCGGCAACCCAGGAGCCTGTCGCCACCACTAGAACTATTATGGCTCTGGTCTCGGTCAAGTAACTTATACGGCTCTAGCTTGATAGTAGTTACTGACGGGGCCGACGACGTTATGGGAAGCACTCGTGAGAGTATGGTTTGATCCACCGAGGACGGGGGTACTGTCGGCTATGTCTTGTCAGGCACAGTCCCGTGTCGTGAGTCCCTGTGGTATGGGAACTCTGCACGTCGCGCTCTTTTACTTGTTGGCATGCGTGCCCGCGCTCTGGACGCCATTGACCCTCTTATCGCTGCGCCCTGAGAGTCAGTCAATCTCCGTGTCTTGGATCATGCTGCCTGTGTTGTACCATAGTGGCTACTATTTTGTTAGGGTGTCTTGTGAAAAACCTCGTAGCGTCCCTATGCCTTCACACCTCGGAAGTGTTGATGTGCGTGGTTGGGTGCAAAGTTCCTTTGAACTTTTACGCGACTGGTCGGTAAAGGGCGAAACCTCTGCAAAGTGTAAAATCTATCATGATAGCCTTGCTCAGGGTCATGAGCGGCTTGGATGCTTTTTGATTAGAAGATGATGTTCATTTATGATTATGGTCACTTATACTTTATTAATTGGGTCACAACCGGGTTTAATTCACTTGTAGTAATCTGTTAAATGTTAAAATGAACCAACTAAAAATGCTAAAGCAGTTAAGCCGTGTCTAGCCTATTTTGAGCCTTCATACCCGTGCTATACTTGCTAAGTATTTGTTTACTTACACTTGTCAATATTCAACAAAATCCCGGATGGCTAACAGATTGGGCTGATCAGGAGACTGCTGCTGAGTTCCCTGAGGACCTGCCGTACTTCTGAGTCGCGCTCTCCCAGTCAGAGTCCCTGTGGACTGTGGCTCCGCTCTAGCTGAGAGTTATAGACATCCGCTGTAATTAATATTTATGATATACTCTGATGTAAACTATTTTATTTTCGAGCATTTGTACTCTGTTTATCATATTTGTTCGTTGTATGTGTTCTGTGGACTTCCTGGGCACACATATGGCCGCATTCGGGTTTTGTGAAAATCTGGGTGTGACAATATGTGAGATCCTCTTGCACATTCAGATCATCTACCTGAATCTGCTCTTCGGGTACCTGCAAACACTTCTTCAGTTGAGACACATGGAACATATCGTGTACTCCTGATAACCTCTCTGGTAATTCCAGCTGGTAGGCTACCTCACCTTTCCGTTCTAGTACCTTGAAAGGTCCAATGTAGCGAGGTGCTAATTTTCCCTTGACATTGAACCTTTTCACTCCTCTCATTGGGGATACCTTAAGATACACGAAGTCACCGATCTCATATCTGAGGTCCCTTCGGCGGGCTTCCACGTAGCTCTTCTGTCTAGACTATGCCACCTTTAAATTCTGCCTGATTATCTGTACTTGACGCTCCGCTTCCCGTAGTATCTCAGGTCCGAATACCTGGCTTTCTCCCGTATGATTCTAGAATAGTGGGGTCCGACACTTTCTACCATACAAAGCCTCGAATGGTGCCATCTGTAGACTCTTCTGTAAATTGTTGTTGTATGAGAATTCTACGTAAGGTAGACTATTTTCCCAACTAGTCCGGTGCTGCAGGGCACAGGCTCTCAGTATATCCTCCAAAATCTGATTTGTTCGTTCCGTCTGTCCATCCGTTTGCGGGTGGTAAGCTGAACTAAAATGCAGCTTAGTATCCATGGACTCATGCAACTTCTGCCAGAAACGTGAGGTGAACTGTACCCCGATCTGACACTATCCGTTTTGGTACCCCATGCAAGCATACAATCCTTTCCATATAGAGTTCCGCTAATTTGGCTCCAATATATGTGGTCTTTACCGGAAAGAAATGTGCTACCTTGGTCAGGCGGTCCACGATTACCCATATAGAATCGAACCCTCTTTGAGTGTGAGGTAATCCAGTGACAAAATCCATTCCGACTTCCTCCCATTTCCATTCGGGTACCTTCAAGGGCTGAAGCAATCCTGCTGGTCTCTGGTGCTCAGCCTTGACTCGCTGACACGTATCACACAAGGCTATATAGGTGGCAACATCATGCTTCAGTCCGTATCACCAAAATCTCTCTTTACTATCCTGGTACATCTTAGTACTCCTCGGATGGATTGAGTAAGCGGAATCATGTGCTTCCCTCAAAATCGTATCCTTGATCTGCGATAGGTCGGGTACGCATATTCTCTTCCCATACCACGATGTCCCTTGGTCGTCCACCCAAAAACCGGGGGCCTTCCCTAGGGTAACCTGCTCCACCGTCTCCATAATCTTCTCATCCTCAAGTTGTCCTTTTCAAATCTCCTATTCTAGAGTCGGTTCCACTGCCATCTCTGTAATGCCGGACTCCAATCCCAGACTCATCTTCTCAAATTCTAGGCTAAGCGCCTCCGGCAGACAATGTCCGGTGATCTTGTTCACATAACTCCTCCGGCTTAGGGCATCTGCCACCAGATTGGCCTTCCCTGGGTGGTAGTGAATCTCCAGGTCATAGTCCTTGATCAACTCCAACCACCGATGTTGCCTCATATTTAGGTCTGATTGGGTGAAAACGTACTTGAGACTCTTATGGTCGGTGTACATATCACACTTGTATCCTATCAGATAGTGTCTCCAAATCTTGAGAGCATGTACCACCGCTGCCAACTCCAAGTCATGCGTCGGGTAGTTATGCTCATGTTTCCTCAGTTGCCTGGAGGCATACGCTACTACTCTGCCCTCCTGCATGAGCACACATCCAAATCCTTTACGAGAGGCATCACAATAGATAGAGAAACTCTTAGTTATATCTGGCAATACTAGCATAGGTGCCGTAGTTAACCTCTTCTTCAACTCCTCAAAACTGGCCTGGCACTCTGCTATCTAGACGAACTTGACATTCTTCTCCAGTAAGGCTGTCATGGGCTTAGCAATCTTGGAGAAACCTTCTATGAACCGTCGGTAGTATCCAGCCATTCCAAGGAAACTCCTGATCTCGCTCATATCTTGCGGTGGGTTCCACTCCACCGTTAGACAACATGTAACCCAAGAATGCCACTTCTTTCGACAAGAATTCACACTTGCTCAACTTAGCATACAACCTATGCTCTTTGAGTCTCTGCAACACCAGCCTCACGTGTTTCTCATGCTCTTCCTCGTTCTTTGTAACACCCAAAAATCCTCTATTTAAAAATTTATAGTAATTAAATAAATATTATTATTTATGCTCATATTTAAATATAAGGGAATTAAGTTATTATTGAAAATTAAAATAAAATATAAGTGGTAGAAATATTTTTGTTGCATTCATGCTGCTGCATTGAGTTTTGGTTGTGTGCAATTCAATTGGGATTTAAATCTAATTTAAATTCGATTTGAATTTTAGTTTGCTTTCTAGAAAAGTTCTTCTAGGCAGAGTTCATATTTGCTCCCCCAACTCCTGGCCCAACCTCCTTTTCCCTCCCCCATCTCTCCCAACCGAGCCGGCCTGCTCCTTCACTCCTTTTCCCTCCACGCAGCCCAACCAGCTCGGCCCACCAGCACTCCCCACCGCAGCCCGGCGCACAAACGGCCCAGTGGCGGCCCAATCTTCGCCCGCGCGCTCCCCACTCCCCCTCTCCCGCGCTCACTGCCACGCGGGGCCCACCTGCCAGGTTCTCCCCCAACCTTCCTTTCTTCCTCCCCCACGTGAAGGACGCCCGAGCTCCGGCGAAGGCAAGGCCGAGTCCCCCGCGCCGTGGGCCCTGCGAAGCTTCCCCAAAGCTCCCTCCCCGCTTCCCTTCCTCTCCCGCACCGCTCTCCTTCCTTCCTACCCACTCCCCACAAGGAATACCCTTCAACACTTGGAAACCCAGCCGCCGGCGCTTGATCCCCGATCCCGAGCCCGCACGCCAAGGCAGGGGCCTCCCCGGGCTATTTAAGCCACACCCGGAGCCCCCAACACCTCACCACACCTCCCATCCGAGCTCCCGAGCCCCAGCAGTCCCCCCAAGCGCAGCGTCGTCGCCACCGTCCCTGAGCCGAGCGCCGCCGCCGGTGAATCCACTACTCCTGCGTTCCTCCGATCACTTCAAGCCCGCCAGGAGCACCATGCCTTGGTAAGCACCGCCCAGAGCCACTCCTCGACGACCCTCTCGCCTCCAGCCTAATCTAATTACTCGCCGTCGTCTCCAGGGCCGCCGAGCCACTGCCTTTTGCCGGCCACCGTCTCCGCCGCTGCACCCACGACTTGGACCGCCCATGTGAACACACCATCCCCTCCTGATGCTCCTGCGCCAAATCCCGCCCAAAACCGAGCACCGAAGCACCCCCTCCAACTTCGCCGGAGATGGCCGCCCGCCGGCAATCGTCGAGCGCCACCACCGCCACCTGATCCTCGTCGAGAACCCTACCAAAACGCTCACCACTTCCCCTGGTCGTGTGGGACCAAGTCCCGTGGCCAATGGTGGCCCCTAGCCCCTGAATCGCCCGACTCCGGCGAGCCACCACCGCGGGAACCGGCGACGCCGCCGTCTCCCTCCCCGCCGACGACCCCAAACCCCCCAACCACTCAGAGCCACCGGATCTCGATCCAACGGCCGCCAGTGCCCCCCTGCCCGAGTCAAACTTCAGAATAACGGTCAGCCATGGCAGATTTGCTAAAGAGCCCCTCCACTTTTTAGTAATCAACCCGCTGTCCACTCAAGTTCATAAATATATACAATTAGGAGTGATTTTTTTGGAAAACCCCCTGCTCTTGTAAATATTAGCACCCACCATCCTATTTAGTTAGTTTTGCAATTAGGCCCCTATAGTTTTATATAAAATTATGTTTTAGCCCCTGGTTTTTCACAAATAAGTCCCTAGAAACTTTTAAAACTTGCCAGCAGGTCCCTCGAACTTAGAAAACCCATATCTTTTCCGTTCTAACTCCGATTTAGGTGATTTTTGCGCACATGTGTTCGTAGTGAAGCATATATTAGTTTTAAAACCTCTTTATGTACTGTTTGGTGTACTGTTCTAATACAATTATATTTGTTTGCATGTATTGGTTTGCGTGTATGCTTGTGTGGTGCCTCGTGTCCAGTCGGTGAGCCGTTAGCTATGGAATTCGAGTTCGGTGAGGACTTTCCGAAGCAGGACTCACAACAGCAGTGACATCACTTCGAGGAAGGCAAGTTATAGCACAGACAATCCTTGCTAGCTAAACACACCTTTTACAATAATTTACTTTCATCTGCATGTGTCTAATTTGGTATCCTATTAAGGTTGTACCTAGCTTTGATTATCCTGTTCCATTGATATCCCCGGGTTCATGCATATGGGTAGACTTTTTGCTAAGCGCAGCTACTATCACTATTGTTTAATTATTAATTTTGAATTAATGGTTCACTTCTGCATAATGATAAACTTGCTTTTTAGCAACATGGTTTAGGGAACTAGAGCATGTGCTGTGTGCTTTGCTCTAGTGTCTCTCCCTAAGGTCCGGTTCTTAAAGCGGCAACCCAGGAGCCTGTCGCCATTGCTAGAACCATTATGGCTCTGGTCTTGGTCAAGTAACTTGTACGTCTCTAGCTTGCTAGTGGTTACCGATGGGGCCGATGGCGTTATGGGAAGCAAGGCGCGGGGTGTTTCTTGATTCCACCGAGGACGGGTGATCCGTTGGCTAGGTCTCGTTAGACCCAGTCCCGTGCTAGGAGTCCCTATGGTATGGGAACTCCACACGTTGCGCATTGATGGGTGTGATTCCCGCGCTTTGGACCAACTAAAAGTGCTAATGCAGTTCAGCCGCGTCAAGCCTTCTTTTAAGCCTTCATACACCGTGTTATACTTGCTAAGTAATTGATTTAATTACACTTGCTAATATTCGACAAAATCCCGGATGGGTAACAGATGGATCAATGGATGAGGCAGCTACTTAGTTTTCTGAAGATCTTCCGTACTTCTAAGCTGTGGTCAACCAGTCAGTGTCCCTGTGGACTTGAGGCTCTACCTGTCGAGAGACTTAATAATTAGACTTTCGCTATGTGTTGCGTTAAACTCTGATGTAAGTCTATTTTATTCGAGCATGTGTTCTCTGATTTCCATATTTGTAAGCTGTATGTGTTCTGTGGACGTCCTGGGCACACATACAACAGCATTTGGGTTTCTGTGAAAATCCGGGTGTGACAGAATGGTATCAGAGCCGTGCTGACTGTAGGATCGCAACCTAGCTAGAATGGTCGGTCATAGTCAAGTCCAGTCTTCACTATTTTACTTATAAAAGTGTTGAGTTTTGCAAAATGGTGTTCCGTGTCTCCTCTACTCCAGTCCTTTGCAAAGTTTTTCTAAAATTTTCCTTGTCTTCTCTCCGCAGTAGATGGCTCACACGAAGCTGACTGCCCGCAAGTCCACCTATGGCTACCTTCCACCCCGTGTTCCAGAAATGGACTTTGGCGCCCCCTACCTGGATGCTTTCCAGGAGTGGGAAGAAATGCAAGAGGAGGAGCATCTGAGGCAAGAAGAAGAAGAGGCGGAGCAGCAACAGGGAGAGCCCAAAGAAGAGGACCCCAAGGAGATAGAGCCCAAGGACGAGGAGGTGGAGCCCGCTGATGAGCCAGAGGAGCAGCTCGAGCCAGTTCAGCCAGGTGGTGGTGGAAATCCTGCCGGAGACCCAGATGGTGATGACAGTGATGATGATGATGATGGTGGTGGTGGTGATCCGTCAGATGGCGAGAGTGATGACCCTGAGGAGCCCCCAGCACCCCAGCAGCCTGCACCAGCACTAGCAGCACCGAGGTGGACCGTGGAGGACTTTGTTAGAGACGGAGGAGACAACTTCTACCACTAGCGCCTGAGGCAGATACTCCGCTCCCACTACGGCACAGGCAACATGGGCATGGAGTTCCACAGTGAGAGGTGGACGCACCCCCGCTTCCCCACCTTCTGGAGCACTACGCTACGGATCTGTACAGCTGACCACGGAGCCAGAGCTGCCATGACGAGGTCGATCCACTACGCCTCCAGTGAGAGATCCAACAAGGAGGCAGGGATAGCAGATGTTGCTCACCATGCCTACTACTACTACTATAGAGACAGGTTTTGGCTAGAGATTCAGGACGGGCCAGAGAGGTGGTACCCCCGCAGGAGGAGTGGAGAGACAGCTTGCACCATCGCCCCCATCGGCGACATCGCCAATCCCCAGCTTGCTGCTACTGTGACACTTGTAGCTACCATCAATACTGACTTGGAGGCAGCTACTGATGAGATCGCCGCCCTGAGGGAGCAGCTGAGAGGGACCCAGCAGGAGTTGGAGCAGCTTGACCAGATGATGGGAGCACCACTGCCACGCAGCCCAGACTACTGTGCAGAGTCACCGCCTCACAAGAGGCACCACTTTGGATCTGCCGCCGCCCGCACCACCATCCAGCAGGACCCTTAGGAGTTTACCATGAGTCTGTAATAAGATCGAGTAGTCATCGTTTTCTTTTCGAGTCGAGTCAAAAACCAGTGAGTCGAGTCAGTGTGAACCTTGTCTTTTGATGTTTGGTTTGATTATCATTATGCTTATGTATGAGTTGGATTTTTGTAATGATTGTGATGGGCATAGACGCGAGTCTACCACTATCTAGATTTTGGATTAAGGCATAAGGATATTATTGAATACATATAATGTGTTATTTGTTTCACTTACTCTTTATCTATCTTATGCTCTATCTTAACTGGCTCAATCAATACTCTCAAGTTACTTCTGCTCCAAACCTGAGTTACTTGGTTATGTCCGATGAAGTTGATAAAAATCTCTCGCTGATGATAGATGGTGAACACAAGGAGCAACGCCGGTGGCAACAACCAGAACCAGCCACCGCCACCACCTCCACCTCCCACCATTGAACAGATGATGCTCACCCAGACTCAGCTGATGCAATAGATGGCTCAGACCATGGCACTGATGCAGCAGCAACAGCAAAATCCACCTCACCAGCCCCACATGCCACCCAGAGACAAGAGGGGTGAGTTTCTGAAGGGGCACCCTCCCACCTTCAACAAAGCATCCGATCCCCTGCATGCAGTGGATTGGCTCAAGGCAGTGGAGCGACAACTCGACATCGCTCAGTGCAACGACTGGGAGAATGTGTTGTACGCAAGAGGACAGCTTCAAGGACCAGCCTTGGACTGGTGGGATTCCTATCAGTACGCTCACCCTGATCGTACTCAGATCACATGGCAGGAGTTCTCCGATAGCTTCCACTCAGACCATGTGCCTGAAGCCCTGATCACCTTGAAGAAGAAGGAGTTCCTGGCACTGATGCATGAAGGGATGAGTGTCACCGCTTATCATGACAAGTTCATTGAGCTCGACCGCTGTGCTCCCAAAGACGTGAACACGAACAAGAAGAAGCAGTCCCGGTTCCTTGATGGCCTGCAGGATGCACTACAGTACCAGCTGATGTGCACCAAGTTCCTCAACTTTCAGGTACTAGTGGACGACGCTTTGATGTTGGAACACAAGCGTCGTGAGATGGAGGAGAAGAAGCGGAAGTTCCAGAGTCAGCAGACTGGGAGCAACAGCCGTCCCGGCTTTACTTCTCCCCAGGGGAATCAGCAGATGGTGAGCCAGCAACGCTTCCAGAGTCAGCCAAGCTCACTGAACCGTGGTCAGTACCAGCAGCGTGCCCAGTACTCTCAGGCGCCACAACATTAGCATTTCTAGAACCAACTGCAGAATGTCCCAGCTCAGCGCAACCAGGTGCAGCAAGGTCCTGTTCAGCGCCCCAACCCCGTCAACAACGCACCAGTGGGGCCGAGAGCATGCTTCCAATGTGGCAAGCCAGCGCACTATGCCAATGCCTGCCCCCGTAGAGCTCAGAACGCTGCAGGCCAGAACAACAACCAGAGGGTTGGACAACAGCAAGGGCAGAATGGGAACCAGCAGCAAGCACAAGCAGGCTGAGGGCCACAAAACCCAGTCAGGTGCAAGGTCAACCACATGGGTGCTAAGATCACAGAGGGGGCTACTGACGTGGTCGTGGGTATGTTCCCTATCAACTCGACTCCTGTGACTGTTTTGTTTGATTCTGGAGCTTCACATGCTTTTATATCTGCTGCATTTGTGAAAAAGAACATAATGGTTCTAAGACCCATGTCAAACACCATGCTAGTTAGCTCACCAGGTGGGAAACAACGGGCCACTTTACGTTGTCCCCATTTCACTATCACCATAAGGGGGGTAGACTTTGAGGTGTACCCAATAGTCCTTGAATCCATTGGATTCGATCTAATTTTGGGAATGAGCTGGCTAGGCAGATACGACGCACTCATCCAATGTGCCAAGAGAGCCGTGCTACTGACAGCGAAGTCCAGTGAGAAGGTGGAATATCAAGCAGCCAGTCCTTCAGAGCACAATCAAGTCAACCAAGCTGAGTGTGCAATACCAGAGGACATCCGAGTGGTGTGCGAGTTTTTGAACGTGTTTCCAGATGAATTGCTAGGTATGCCCCCGGAATGCGAAGTTAAATTCATTATTGAACTAAAACCTGGCACTGCACCTATAGCTAAGAGGCCGTATAGGATGGGAGTGAAGGAACTGAAGAAACTCAAGGAATAATTAAGCTCTTTGCTAGAAAAAGCGTATATTCATCCTGGTTCTTCACCATGGGGAGCACTGGTGTTGTTCGTGGACAAGAAGGATGGCACGCAGAGGATGTGTGTGGACTATCGAGCCCTCAATGAAGTGACTGCCAAGAACAAGTATCCATTGCCATGGATTGATGACTTGTTTGATCAACTGAAGGGAACTTGTGTGTTCTCCAAGATAGATCCTCGATCGGGCTACCACCAGATGAGGATCCGACCATCCGACATACCCAAGACGGCCTTCACCACTCGGTATGGGCCATATGAGTTCACAGTCATGTCCTTTGGACTGACCAATGCTCCCACATACTTTATGTACTTGATGAACAACGTCTTCATGGACTACCTGGACAAGTTCGTAGTGGTGTTCATTGATGACATTCCGGTCTTCTCCAAGAATGAGGTGGAGCACGAGAAGCATTTACAGATGGCAATGCAGTGACTCAGAGAGCACCGGTTATATGCTAAGCTAAGTAAGTGTGAGTTTTGGCTGAAGGATGTGGCATTCTTGGGTCATGTATTGTCCAATGGAGGAGTAGCTGTGGATCCAAAGAAGGTTCAAGATGTGCTCAGCTGGAATCCACCCAAGGATGTGAGTGAGATCCGGTGTTTCCTCAGTATGGCCGGATACTACAGATGATTCATCGAAGGTTTCTCCAAGATTGCTAAGCCTATGAAAGCCCTACTGGAGAAGAATGCCAAGTTCGTTTGGATAGCAGAATGTCAAGCCAGCTTTGAGGAGTTGAAGAAGAGGTTGACTATAGCACCTGTGCTAGTGCTTCCTGACATAGCCAAGAGCTTCTCCATCTATTGTGATACCTCTAGTCAAGGATTGGGATGTGTAGCATGTCGGTACATCGGGCCATTCAAAGTATTGGAACGGATGGGCGAAGTGGCTTATCGGCTAGAACTACCTGAGAAACTGGCCGGAGTGCACGATGTGTTCCACGTGTCTCAGTTGAAGAAATGCTTGTGGGTACCTGAGGAGCAGATCCCGATAGATGAGTTGAATGTACAGGAAGATCTCACCTACGATGAATATCCAGTCAAGATTTTGGAAAGGTCGGAAAGGGTAACCAGAAACAAGGTCATCCGAATGTGCAAGGTGCAATGGAACCGACACTCGGAGGACGAAGCAACTTGGGAAAGAGAGGAAGATCTCAGGGCTGAGTACCTACAGCTCTTTGCATTCACATCTGAATCTCGAGGACGAGATTCACCTTAAGGGGGGTAGGTTTGTAACACCCAAAAATCCTGTATTTAAAAATTTATAGTAATTAAATAAATAATATTATTTATGCTCATATTTAAATATAAGGGAATTAAGTTATTATTGAAAATTAAAATCAAATATAAGTGGTAGAAATATTTTTGTTGCATTCATGCTGCTGCATTGAGTTTTGGTTGTGTGCAATTCAATTGGGATTTAAATCTAATTTAAATTCGATTTGAATTTGCAGTTGTTTGCTTTCTAGAAAAGTTCTTCTAGGCAGAGTTCATTTTTGTTCCCCCAAATCCTGGCCCTACCTCCTTTTCCCTCCCCCATCTCACCCAACCGAGCCGGCCCGCTCCTTCACTCCTTTTCCCTCCCCGCAGCCCAACCAGCTCGGCCCACCAGCACTCCCCACCAGCACTCCCCACCGCAGCCCGACGCACAAACGGCCCAGTGGCGGCCGAATCTTCGCCCGCGCGCTCCCCACTCCCCCTCTCCCGCGCTCACTACCACGCGGGGCCCACCTGCCAGGTTCTCCCCCAACCTTCCTTTCTTCCTCCCCCGCGCGAAGGACGCCCAAGAACCGATGAAGGCAAGGCCGAGTCCCCCGCGTCGTGGGCCCTGCGAAGCTTCCTCGAAGCTCTGTCCCCGCTTCCCTTCCTCCCCCGCATCGCTCTCCTTCCTTTCCTGCCCGCTCCCCACAATGAATACCCTTCGCCGCTTGGAAACCCGACCACCGGCGCTTGATCCCCGATCCCGAGCCCGCATGCAAAGGCAGGGGCCTCACCGGGCTATTTAAGCCACCCCCGGAGCCCCCAACACCTCACCACACCTCCCATCCGAGCTCCCGAGCCCCAGCAACCCCCAGCGCAGCGTCGTCGCCATCCTCCCTTAGCCGAGCACCGCCGCCGGTGAATCCACTACTCCGGCGCTCCTCCGATCAATTCAACCCCGCCAGGAGCACCGTGCCTTGGTAAGCACCGCCCAGAGCCACTCCTCGACGCCCCTCTCGCCCGCCAGCCTAATCAAATTGCTTGCCGTCGTCTCTGTAGGGCCGCCAAGCCACTAACTCTCACCGGTCGCCGTCTTCGCCGCTCCACCCACGACTTGGACCACCTAGGTGAACACGCCATCCCCTCCTGATGACCCTACGCCAAATCCCGCCAAAAACCGAGAACCTAAGCACCCCCTCCACCCTCGCCGGAGATGGCCGCCCGCAGGCCATCGTTGAGAGCCACCACCGCTGCCTGATCCTCATCGAGAACCCCACCAAAACGCTCACCGCTTCCCCCTGGTCGCATGGGACCAAGTCCTGTGGCCAATGGTAGCCCCTAGCCCCTGAATCGCCCGACTCCGGCGAGCCACCACCGCGGGAACCGGCGGCGCCGCCGTCTCCCTCCCCGCCGATGACCCCAAACCCCCCCCAACCACTCAGAGCCACCGGATCTCGATCCAACGGCCGTCAGCGCCCCCCTGCCCAAGTCAAACTTCAGAATAACGATCAGCACGGGAGATTTGATAAAGAGCCTCTCCACTTTTTAGTAATCAACTCGCTGTCCACTCAAGTTCAAAAATATCTACGATTAGGTCCTGATTTTTTTGGAAAACCCCCTGCTCTTTTAAATATTAGAACCCACCATCCTATTTAGTTAGTTTTGCATGCAGGCCCCTGTAGTTTTATATAAAATTATGTTTTAGCCCCTGGTTTTTCACAAATAAGTCCCTGGAAACTTTTAAAACTTGCCAGCAGGTCCCTGGAACTTAGAAAACCCATATCTTTTTCGTTCTAGCTCCGATTTAGGTGATTTTTGCGCACATGTGTTCATAGTGAAGCATAGATTAGTTTTGAAACCTCTTTATGTATTGTTTCTACTGTTTGGTGTACTGTTCTAATAGAATTATATTTGTTTGCATGTATTGGATTGCGTGTATGCTTGTGTGGTGCCTCGTGTCCAATCGGTGAGCCGTTAGTTCGAGTTCGGTAAGGACTTTCCGGAGCAGGACTCACAGTAGCAGTAGCACTTCGAGGAAGGCAAGTTATAGCATGGACAATCCTTGCTACCTAAACACACCTTTTACAATAATTTATTTTCATCTGCATGTGTCCAATTTGGTATACTATTAAGGTTGTACCAAGCTTTGATTATCCTGTTCCATTGATATCCCTGGGTTCATGCATATGGGTAGACTGTTTGCTAAGCGCAGCTACTATCACCATTGTTTAATTATTAACTTTGAATTAATGGTTCACTTCTACATAATGATAAACTTGCTTTTTAGCAACATGGTTTAGGGAACTAGAGCATGTGCTGTGTGCTTTGCTCTAGTGTCTCTCCGTAAGGTCCGGTTCTTAAAGCGGCAACCCAGGAGCCTGTCGCCACCACTAGAACTATTATGGCTCTGGTCTTGGTCAAGTAACTTATACGCCTCTAGCTTGCTAGTGGTTACCGATGGGGCCGACGGCGTTATGGGAAGCAAGACGCGGGGTGTTTCTTGATTCCACCGAGGACGGGTGATCCATCGACTAGGTCTTGTTAGACCCAGTCCCATGCTAGGAGTCCCTGTGGTATGGGAACTCCACTCGTTGCACATTGATAGGTGTGATACCCGCGCTTTGGACGCCATTGACCCCCTCATGGTGTGACTCCGTGAGCGTACGTCAATCTCGGTGCCTAGGGTCTCACCACCTTGTTGTACTGTAGCGGCCACTGTCTTGTTAGGGTGTCTTGTGAAAACCTCGTGGCATCCCTATGCGGTCACACCTCGAAAGTGTGATTTGTGAGGTCTGATCAACCTCCGCATAGTTGGGTTTAAAGTTCCATGAACTTTTACACGACTGGTGGGAAGGGTGAAAACTCTGCAGAGTGTATAATCTATCATGATAGCCTTGCTCAGGTCACAAGCGTCCGGGATCCTTTTTGATTAGAAGATGATGTTTGTTTATGCTTAATGCCACTTATACTTTATTAATTGGGTTGCAACTGGGTTTCATTCACTTGTAGTAACTTGGATAATGTTAAAGCGTACCAACTAAAAGTGCTAATGCTTTTCAGCCGCGTCAAGCCTTCTTTTAAGCCTTCATACACCGTGTTATACTTGCTAAGTAATTGAGTTACTTACACTTGCCTATATTCAACAAAATCACGGATGGGTAACAGATGGATCAATGGATGAGGCTGCTACTGAGTTTTCTGAAGATTTTCGTACTTCTGAGCTGTGGCCAACCAGTCGGTGTCCCTGTGGACTTGAGGCTCTACCTACTGAGAGACTTAATAATTAGACTTCCACTATGTTGCATTAAACTCTGATGTAAGTCTATTTTATTCGAGCATGTGTTCTCTGATTTCCATTTTTGTAAGCTATATCTGTTCTGTGGACGTCCTGGGCACACATACAGCAGCATTCAGGTTTCTATGAAAATCCGTGTGTGACATTCTTGGAGAAAACCATGATGTCATCGATGAACACCACCACAAACTTGTCAAGGTAGTCCATGAAGACACTGTTCATCAGATACATGAAGTATGCGGGAGCGTTGGTCAATCCGAATGACATGACTGTGAATTCATATAACCCATACCGGGTAGTAAATGTCATCTTGGGTATGTTCGAAGGTCGGATCCTCATCTGGTGATAGCCTGACCGAAGATCTATCTTGGAAAACACATAAGTTCCCTTCAGCTGGTCAAACAGATCATCAATCCTATTCAAGGGATATTTGTTCTTGACGGTGACCTCTTTGAGTGCTCTATAATCCACACACATCCTCTGAGTCCCATCCTTTTTATCTACGAACAACACTGGTGCTCCCCATGGTGAAGAACTAGGACGAATATACCCCTTGGTCAGTAATGCCCCTATTTCTTCCTTAAGTTTTTCCAATTCCTTTACTCCCATCCTATTGGTCCTTTTAGCTATGGGTGTTGTACCCGGTTTAAGTTCAATAATGAATTCAACTTCGCGTTCTGGGGGCATACCTGGTAATTCTTCTAGAAACACATCTGGGAATTCGCACACCACTCTGATGTCCTCGGGAGCTGCACCTTCGGCTTGATTGACCTGATAGTGTCCCATGGGACCATTGGCCTGATACTCCACCTTTTCTCTTGATTCTGCTATCAGCTGTACCGTCCTTCTAGCACATTGGATTATTGTGTCGTACTTGACTAACAAGCTCATTCCCAGGATTAGGTCAAATCCAAAAGAATCCAGGACTATTGGGCTCACCCCACAATCTAACCCCCTTATTGTGATGACCATTGTGGAGCAGTGTAAATTGGCTCGTTGCTCCCCCCTGGTGAGCTAACTAGCATAGTATTCCTCATGGGTCGCAAGTTCATTAAGTTCTTTTTCACAAACGCAGCAGATATGAAAACATGCAATGCTCCAGAATCAAACAGAACAGTGGCGGGAGTTGAGTTAACAGGGAACGTACCCACGACCACATCATTAGCTCCCTCTGCTATGTCTGCATCCATATGGTTGAGCTTGCCTCTAACATGGTTCTGCTGGCCATGGTTTGCTTGTGCCTGTTGCTGGTTCTCATTCTGGTTGTTGTTTTGTCCCGCAGCATTCTTGCAAGGGCAGACGATGGCATAATGTCCCAGCTCTCCACAGACGTAACACGCCCTGGGACCTACTGGAGCATTGTTAACTGGGTTGGGCCATTCTGTGGTGGGTTGCAAGTTACTTCGGCATTTGGCAGCTGATTCTGAGGGCGTTGTTGCTGCGGTGCCTGTGGATACTGGTTCGCGGCGGGTACAGTGGACGCTGCTGGTACGGACTGCGGTTCAGCAAACTGGACTATCCCTGGAAAAGCTGTGGGTTCACCATCTCCTGAGTCCCTGGGTGAGAGTTGAAACGGGGGTGGATGCCGTTTCCTGACTGTTGTCCCTGAAACTTCCTCTTCTTGTCCTCCATTTCATGGCGCTTGTTTTCTAGCATCAGGGCGCCATCCACCAGCTCATGGAAGGTCAGGAAGGTGACACACATTAGCTGGTACTGCAGTGCATCCTGCAGCCCATCCCGAAATCGGGCCTGCTTCTTCTTGTCAAAGGACACATCTTCCGAAGCATAGCGGGCAAGCTCGATGAACTTGTCACGGTAAGCGGTGACACTCATCCATTCCTGCAGCAGTGCCATGAACTCCTTCTTCTTCAAGGTCATTAGTGACTCTGGCACATGGTGAGAGCGGAAACTATCCCGGAACTCCTGCCAAGTGATCTGAGTGCGGTCGTGGTGAGCATACTGGTAGGCATCCCACCAGTCCAGGGCTGCTCCCTCATGCTGGCCTCCTCCGTACAATACTTTCTCCCTGTCATTGCACTGTGCAATGTCAAGCTGTCTCTCCACTGCCTTGAGCCAATCATCTGCTTGTAGAGGGTCATTTGCTTTGTTGAAGGTGGGAGGACGTCCTTTCATAAATTCACCCCTCTTGTCCCGGGGTGGCATGTGGGATTGCTGGGGTGGATTCTGCTGATTCTGCTACATCGTGGCCATGGTCTAGGCCATCCGCTGCATCAACTGGGTCTGCATCACCATCAACTGCTCCACGGTGGGCGATGGCTGGTTCAGGTTCTGGTTACCCCCAGTGGCACATGCATTGCTCCTTGTCCCAACAATTTGTCAGCAACAGATAATCTCTATGAGTATTCCATCATTCATAAGCAAGTAACTTGGGATGATTATGGATTTGGCATGAGTTGAACCAGGGAATGCTGAAAAACTGATAGATAAAGCGAAAGAGAGACAAATGACCCCAACTATTTATTCATTACTTTCCATACACCTTATTCCAAAACTATAGGGTGGTAGACTTGCGTCTACGCCCATCACACTCATTACAAAAATCCAAATCACTCATAAGCATAATGACAACCAAACCAAGCACCTAAGAACAAAGTTTACACACGACTCAACACAACTGGTTTTTGACTCGACTCAACGGAAAAGTGTAAACTACTCAATCCCTATTACAAGCTCATGGTAGACTCCTAAGGATCAGGCTGGACGGTAGTGCGGGCGGTGGCCGATCCGAAGTGGTGCCTCTTGCGCGGTGGTGACTTTGCACGGTACTCTGGACTGCGCAGCGCTGGTTCTCCCATCTGATGCTCAAGCTACTCCATGTCCTTCAGAGTCCCCCTCAGCTGCTCCCTCAACGTGGCGATCTCATCTGAAGCTGCTTCCAAGTCAATGTTAAGGGTAGCCACAAGTGCCATAGTAGCGGTGAATTGAGGATCGACGATGTCTCCGATGGGGGCTATGGTGCAAGCTGTCTCTCCACTCCTCCGACGGGGGTACCACCTCTCTGGACCATCCTGCACCTCTGCCCAGAACTTGTCCCTGTAGCAGTAGTAAGCCCTACGAACCACATCTTCTATCCCTGCCTCCTGGGACTCCCTCTGACTGCTAGCATAGTGGATCGACCTCGTCCTAGCAGCCCTTGTTCAATGATAAGCTGTACGGACCCGTAGTGTAGTACTCCAGAAGGTGGGGAAGCGGGGGTGTGTACACTTCTCACAATGATACTCAGTGGCCACGTTGCCAGGACCATAGTGAGCACGGAGTGTCTGCTTGAGGCGCCAATGGTAGAAGTTATCTCCTCCATCCCTGACATAGTCCTCCAAGGTCCACCTGGGTGCCTCTGGTGCTGCAGGAGCTGTAGGTGCTGGTTGCGCGGGCGCTGAGGGCTCCTATGGGTCTTCATCATCGTCGTCTGATGGTTCTCCAGCTTCATCATCACTCCAATTGTCCTCTTCGTCATCACCATCATCATCAGGGTCACCGGCAGGGTCACCACCATCCTCTGGCTGTGCTGGCGCATGCTGCTGATGCTCCTCAACCTCATCACTCTCAGGTTCAGAATCTGAGGACTCCTCCTCCTCAGGATCTTCTTCCTCCTCCTGCATCTGCCTCAGAAGTTCCTCCTCTTGCCTGTCTTCCCACTCCTGGTAAGCATCCTGGTAACGGGCACCAAAAGCCTGCTCGGGGACACAGGGTGGATGATAGCCATAGGTGGTCTTGCAAGTGGTCAACTTCGTGCGAGCCATCTACTGCTGAAAGGAGACAAGCCAAAGAGAGAAAAAGAAATAAATAAAAGAAAATTTTACAATGGACTGAGGTAGAGGAAACACTGAGCACCATTTTGCAAATCTCAACACTGTTCATAAATAACAGAAAAAGAGCAAAGACTGAACAAGAATCAAATCGACCATCCTAACAAGGTTGCGATCCTACAGTCAGCACGGCTCTGATACCAATCTGTCATACCCAGGTTTTCACAAAACCCGAATGCTGCCATATGTGTGCCTAGAACGTCCACAGAACACATATAGCTTACAAAAATGGAAATCAAAGTACCAGTGCTCGAATGAAAATAGTTTTACAGCAGAGTTTAACATAAATGAACCAATAAATAATTAAAATAGCAGAAGACTACTTATTAACTCTCAAACTAAGCGGAGCCGCAGTCCACAGGGACTCTGACTAGTTGACCACAGCTAGAAGTAAGGTAGATCCTCTGGAAACTCAGTAGCAGCAGACCCATTCATTCCATCTGTTACCCATCCCGGATTTTGTTGAATAATTGCAAGTGTAAGTAACTTTATTACTTAGCAAGTATAACACGGTGGATGAAGGCTTGAAATAAGGCTAGACACGGCTATACTGCATTGGTAACTTTTAGTTGGCTCATTTTATCATTAACCAAAGTACAACAAGTAAATTAAACCCAGTTGCGACCCAATTAATAAAGTAGAAGTACATTAAATAGGAATAAATGCCAAATTAAACTGAGAACCACTAATAAAAAAGGATCTAGGCCGCTCGTGACTTTGAGCAAGGCTATCATGATAGATTTACACTCTGCAGATGTTTCGCCCTTTCCCCGCCAATCGCGTAAAACTTCAAAGGAACTTTGCACCCAATCACGCACATCAACACTTCCGAGGTGTGACTGCATAGGGATGCTACGAGGCTTTTCACAAGACACCCTAACAAGATAGTGGCTGCTACGGTACAATAAGGCGGCATGATTCGAGGCACCGAGATTGACTGACTCCCTGGGCGCAGCAATAGGAGGGTCAATGGAAATCCAGAGCATGGGGCAACGCAAGCCGAGTAGGCGCAACGTGTGGAGCTCTCTATCCCAGAGGCTCCCAACACGGGACTGTGTCTAACGAGACATAGCCGACGGGGCTACCGTCCTCGGTGGATCAAAACCATACCCAGCACCTTGCTTCCCAAAACGCCCTCGACCCCATCGGTAACCACTGACAAGCTAGTGACATACAAGTTACTTGACCAAGACCAGAGCCATAATAGTTCTAGCGGTGGCGACAGGTTCTTGGGTTGCCGCTTTAAGAACCGGACCTTAGGGAGAGACATTAGAGCAAAGCACACAGCACATGCCCTAGTTCTAAACCATGTTGCTAAAAAGCAATTTTTATCATTTATATTAAAGTGAACCATTAAGTCAAGATTAATATTTAAGCAAGGTGTCAGTAGTTGCGCCTATCAAATATCTACCCATATGTTATAAACCCCGGGTAACCAAGGATAGGATAAACAAGACTAGGCATGACCTTAATAGGGTAACAATTTAGACACATGCGTATGCAGTAATTAGTGTAAAAGAGGTGTATAGGTAGCAAGGATTGTCCATGCTATACTTGCCTTCCTCAAAGTGCTGCTTCTGGTCCTGCTCCTGAAAATCCTGCTCGTACTCGAACTCCAATGCAAACGGCTCACCGACTGGACACGAATCAGCACACAAACATCCACGCAAGCCAATACATGCAAACAAATATTATTCTATTAGAACAGTACACCAAACAGTAGAAACAAAATAAAATAAGGTTTTAAAACTAATTTACACTTCACTACGAACACATGAGCGTGAAAATCACCCTAATCAGAGTTAAAACGGAAAAGTTATGGTTTTTCTAAAGTTCAGGGACCTACTGGCAAGTTTTGAAAAGTTTTAGGAGCTTATTTGTGAAAAACTGTGGGCCTAAGCATAATTTTATATAAAAGTAGAAGGCCTAACATGCAAAATAAAGAAAACAGGACCTCAGGCGCAATTTCCAGGAAGGACAGGGGGTTTTTCATAAAACTGGGCTTAGTTGTAATTATTTCTGAATAAAATGGACGACAGGTTGATTCTTAAAACCTCTAGGGGTTTTCTGCAAAAAGGCACGGTTGTCTTGGAGTTGACCGGTATAGCCCCGGTTGACTCGGGGTCGAAAGGCCCTGGGCCGTTGGATTTAGATCCAACGGTCCAGATTGGATCAGCTCGAGAGGGTCCGCCAGCTGCGGGGTTTGGCGGCGGCGCCGCCCACGCACGCGGCGGCGCTTCGCCGGCACATGCTCGAAAACAAGCTGTAGGGCTCGGTTCGAAGCGGGGGTTGGCCGGGGAGGGAGCTAAGGCCGCAGGGAGTTCACTTAGGTGCTTCACGAGATCGGAGGGGCGACGGGGCAACCGGGCGACCGGGCGACGGCGGACCGAGGCGGCGGAGCTCCGGCGGGGATTGCGCGACGGTGGGGCGGCGCTACGGGGCACGGGAGCGGGCGAGGAAGGGCTCGGGAGAGAGCTTACCTGCGCGTGAAGCTTCCCTGGTGGTCCAAGGCGTGCAGCGACCGGTGACGGCGAGGTTCGACGGCGGTGGGTGGAGCTCGGGCGGCGGCGGTGCTCGGGCTCGAACAACGGCTAGGGTTTGGGGTGCTGCAAGGCTTGGGGAGGTTCGGGGGTGGCGGCGCGCTTTTAAAGGGGCAAGCGCGAGATCTTTGGGGTTCCTCGACGTACGCGCCGGCTCAGAGTCGGGCTTGATCCCGACTCGAGCTAGCGCGACTTGCGCACGTTCCGTTGGGGGAGAATCCCCTGACGGGCGGGGCCCACAGGCAGAGAGAGAAGGGAGAGGCGGGAGGCTGGGCCGGCGTGAGGCGCTTCGGCCGGGCGGAGCGAGCTGGGCCGAGCGGAGAGTAAAAGGAGGCGGACGTGCTGGGCCGCGGGAGAGAAAGAGGAGAGGGGCTGGGCCGCGGGAAAAGGAAAAGTAGGGGGAGGGAAAATGAGCCGGGAGAAAAAGCTCAGGGGGCAAAAACAGATCATTGCCAAAACAACTTTTTGAGAGCTCAAAACAAAATGATTCAAAAATGAATTTAACTTGAAATTAAATTCTCTTTTCAACCACACACAGATCAAAGCCCAATGCAGCAGCATGAATGCATCAAGAATATTTCTACACCTTATATTTAGTTTTAAATTCTCCAAAAATTGTTTATTGTCCTTAAATTAATCATGGCATTTGAATAAAATAAATTATTTACTAAAATTTTTAAATATGTCTATTTTAGGGTGTTACAAACCTACCCCCTTAAGATGAATCTCGTCCCCGAGATTCGGATGTGGATGAGAACAGTTGTGGATATTCGGCCTTGAGGTCCAATTCTCTTTCCCAAGTTGCCTCATCCTCCGAGTGACGGCTCCACTGGACCTTGCACATCCGGATCACTTTATTCCTAGTAACTCTATCAGATTCCTCCAATATTTTCACTGGGTACTCATCATATGTGAGATCCTCTTGCACATTCAGCTCATCTACCTGAATCTGCTCTTTGGGTACCCGCAAACACTTTTTCAGTTGATACACATGGAACACATCGTGTACTCCTCATAACTTCTCTAGTAATTCCAGCTGGTAGGCTACCTCACCTTTTTGTTCTAGTACCTTGAAAGGTCTGATGTACCAAGGTGCTAATTTTCCCTTGACGTTGAACCTTTTCACGCCTCTCATTGGGGATACCTTAAGATACACGAAGTCACCGATCTCATAACTGAGGTCCCTTCGGCGGACGTCCGCGTAGCTCTTCTGTCTAGACTATGCCACCTTTAAATTCTGCCTGATTATCTGTACTTGATGCTCCGCTTCCCGTAGTATGTCAGGTCCGAATACCTGGCTTTCTCCCGTCTGATTCCAGAATAGTGGGGTCCGACACTTTCTACCATACAAAGCCTCGAATGGTGCCATCTGTAGACTCTTATGGAAATTGTTGTTGTATGAGAATTCTGTGTAAGGCAGACTCTTTTCCCAACTAGTTCGGTACTGCAGGGCACAGGTTCTCAGCATATCCTCCAAAATCTGATTTGTTTGTTTCGTCTGTCCGTCCGTCTGCGGGTGGTAAGCTGAACTAAAATGTAGCTTAGTATCCATGGACTCATGCAACTTCTGCCAGAAATGTGAGGTGAACTAAGTACCCCGATCTGACACTATCCTTTTTGGTACCCCATGCAAGCATACAATCCTTTCCATATAGAGTTCCGCTAATCTGGCTCCCGTATATGTGGTCTTTACCGGAATGAAATGTGCTACCTTGGTCAGGCGGTCCATGATTACCCATATAGAATCGAACCCTCTTTGAGTGCGAGGTAATCCAGTGATAAAATCCATTCCAACTTCCTCCCATTTCCATTCGGGTACCTTCAAGGGCCGAAGCAATCCTGCTCGTCTCTGGTGCTCAGCCTTGACTCGCTGACACGTATCACACAAGGCTACACAGGTGGCAACATCACGCTTTAGTCCGTACCACCAAAATCTCTCTTTAATATCCTGGCACATCTTAGTACTCCCCGGATGGATTGAGTAAGCGGAATCATGTGCTTCCCTTAAAATCGTATCCTTGATCTATGAACCGTCGGTAGTATCCAGCCATTCCAAGGAAACTCCTGATCTCGCTCACATCTTGCGGTGGGTTCCAACTGAGCACATCTTGAACCTTCTTCGGATCGACTGCCACTCCTCCGTCAGACAACACGTGACCCAAAAATGCCACTTCTTTCAACCAGAATTCACACTTGCTCAACTTAGCATACAGCCTATGCTTTCTGAGTCTCTGCAACACTAGCCTCACGTGTTTCTCATGCTCTTCCTCGTTCTTGGAGAAAACCAGGATGTCATCGATGAACACCACCACAAACTTGTCAAGGTAGTCCATGAAGACACTGTTCATCAGATACATGAAGTATGCAGGAGCGTTGGTCAATCCGAATGACATGACTGTTGTTGGGGGCGATCATTAGGGGTACCCAAACCAATGGGATAACCACCCTTGTCGAAATGCAATACATTGTCAAACTTATAAGAGGTAAGCGAATAAGGCCCACGGCCCAACAAAAGCCAACGGCCCAATCGAGGCGTCTCGACAGGGGTCTCGACGCGCGCCTCAATCTCCGCTTAGCTCGAGGGGAGCGACCCCTCGAGCGAATCACGAAGTCTGTCTCGGTCTAGGCCTTGGGGCTGAGCCTCGAGCAACCCACAAAATGGGAAAAGCTCCGCCTCGGTCGAGACCTCCCCCGACAACCTATTAAAATCGCTTAACGCCGTCGTGCATCCAAAGTCAAAAGGCAAATCTCTCGCCACGCCGCTCTGACAAGCACGATGCCCGTCACATCTGCCAACTCCCATCACTATGCTGCCAACTGAGGTGCAGTGCGGACATGTTGGCACTGTGCGAACAGGGGAACGTCACTCCAAACTCCTGTGTCACCAACTCCAGTGACCTGAGGCCCTCGATCGGGGAGAGGAGACCCTCGAAGCAGGTAACAGGATAAGGAGGAAGGACAGCGGAGGCATGGCGGGCCATCCCGAATACTGTGCGACCATCTCCGGCGCTGTGCGGACACGCCGCCAATGTACGAACAGGGCCACATCATCCTTAGCCCCTGTGCTGCCAACCCCACTATAATCTTCTACGGAAAGGGCTATGCACAAGTATGGGGAAGCCTCAAACTAATGTACGGATGAGTTACAGGAGACCTCGATCAGCTCCAGCCCTTGAAACCACTCCTTAACGTCAGCACCAGCACAGGAACCCTCAATAGGGGCAGCAACGCCGCATAACAGTGAACAAGGACAAGGCGCCACGACCGGCACCATGACTACAACTATGTTGGGACTGTGTCAGTATAGTTACGCATGCCTGTAACCCCTCCTCCTTGATCTATAAAAGGGGGAGGAGAGAGCGAACAGATCAGAGAGAACACCACACTTCACACTCCACCGATATTGGCACTCTGCCCCAATCATCATCATCATCATCTGGGACTTGGAGGCTTGGCCTCTTCTCCCAACCTTCCTGTATCCCCTACTACTCGCAGTTTGGTGCAGGATAATACATTGCACACACCTTACTTGCTGGACGTACGGTCTTGCGACCGGAACCAGGATAATCTTGTGTCTTTGCATTACCTTCTGCATCAACCATCAGGGGTGGGAACACAGCGCATTACTGGTTGGTGTTGGGGCCACGATTTCCAAACACCGACAGTGGTGCGCCAGGTAGGGGGCTAGTGCTGTGATCAACCGCATCATCCACTATCTCCCCTGATGGTAATCCGCGTCATACGCGACAATCCCTTTCCCCGCCGGACACGAAATCCGGTCTGGGAGCCTCGAGTTCAGGGCGACTGGCAATGGTTATCAAATGCGACTCCTTACGAGGAATGCCAGCGTCGGACACCAGCGCCACCCTACCGCCACCACCACCTCGCAGGAAGCGTTCGGGCCAACGCGAACGACGAGCATGCGCGGAACAACGCAGAGCGGCTCGTGCCGGCTCCCCCGAGCGGGTTGAGGAAGGCACACCGAACCCTGCAGCGGTGGCAAGGAATACCCAGCCATCGACATCGGGCACGACAACACGCCTTGCCGGGAATAGCACGGCCGAGCCGTCGCAGATCCCTGGCGAGGTGCACACCGAAACTCTCACCAACTCGTCATCAGTTGGCACGGACATGGCGGCGTATGAGGATCTGCCAAGGCACCACCTAATCTCGATCTGCAACCTCATCGCATCTTCGCCAGACGACTACTACCCCGACTCTGACGGTGAGGCACACGAGTGCGGCCAGAGGGTCCCCGAATGGGACTACTCAGGGCTTCACGATCGTGACGCCTTTATGTCATTCCAAGCTGCGGCGAACTACTGCCTCACCTGCTCCGATGACTCTAGTGAGGGGTATTATGACCCCTCCAGGGAGTGCTTCGTCGTCCTCTCGGATGGGGGTAACGAAGATGAAGGGGCTGGCGATCCGGTGGGCAGCGGCAAAGATGAGCAGCCACCAGACAATGTTGCGCTCGCACAAGCGCAGCTAGCCCAAGTTCACGAACTTGAGGCCAAGCTCCAGGAAGAATGCCAATAGGTTCAGAAGCTCCGGGCAACGCTCGAAGAAAGGCACCCAAGGCGCGGCACGCGTGCCGGGCAAGTTGGTCGCTCGATCCCGCATTGAGGCCAACGACGATGTGGACGATCCACTCGTGTTGGCTAGGGCCAGTCAAAAGCTCATCGCTGCGGCGACCTTGATCCGGGCTATGCTGGAACCCTCGACACCTGAAGGCCAAAATCTACGCCGCGAGGCGCAGCTCCTCATCGAGCAAGCAGCTGTGCAGCAAGCCAAAAGCTCAGCGTCCCGCATACGCCAGTCGGCCGGTCCGAAGGTCGGTGGAAGTGTGCAGGACCACGAGGGATCGGTACGAACCCCGCGTAGGGATGAAATGGTGCCATCCCCATCAACGAACAATGGGAAGGCACCCTCGGTGCATGAACGCATCGGGAAGAAGTCTCTTAAGGAGCGGATCCTTGATATGCGCGGAGACATCAGCGAGGACGATGCCTGCAACTTCCTCAACAGGAAGAAACGGGATGGCGCATCTCGCGGCTTCCACCCTCGACGTGGAGGCCGCTACGATAGCGATGAAGACAAGAGCCCAACACCTGAACCCCCGGGAACCCGGGTATTTGGCCGAGAAATTCACGCGGCTCCGATCCCTGCGCGATTTCGGCAACCGACGACCATCACCAAGTACTCGGGGGAAACGGATCCCAAGGTGTGGCTCAACGACTACCGCCTGGCTTGTCTACTGGGCGGCGCCATCGACAACGCCATGATCATCCGCAACCTGCCGCTCCATCTGGTGGACTCTGCGCGGACATGGCTCGAGCACCTACCCGCAAATCAGATTCACGATTGGAACGACCTCGTGAAGACGTTCGTGGGTAATTTCCAGGGTACTTACGTGCGCCCTGGAAATTTGTGGCACCTTCGAGGGTGTCGTCAGACATCCAGTGAGTCCCTTCATGATTTCATCCGCCGCTTCTCCAAGAGCTGCACCGAGCTCCTGAGCATGGGTGACTCTGAGATCATCCATGCCTTCCTCGAGGGTATGACCTGTCGGGATCTGGTGCGCGAGTTGGGACGAAGCCCTCCTGCTAGCATCAACGAGTTGTTTGATGTCGCCACCAGCTTTGCCTCTGGCGAGGAGGCGGTTGGGGCCATCTTCGACGGCAGGAGGGTGTTGGCGGTCGTTACAACCCAAATTCGACCACCAATACGCGGGAATAAATGAGAGACTATGCAACATTCCATGTACTTAGGTTTTATTTCTAATGGAGTTCCACGAGTTTTGGTGAGTGTCGCTTGTGCAGGTACAACATTGCAAAATACGTGCTATAGGGGTCGGAAATGACTGAATCGGCCGAACGACCCGTTCGGCCGGTTACCCCCCTTAGCCGTACAGGCCGCCGGGAGCCGTCCACGTCTACAACAACCAAGCAACGACTGTGCAAGCCACGTAGGACGCCCGCCAACTCATTTCGGAGCACCGACACATCACCTCTGGGCCCAAAACTACATGAAGCCCATCAAGATGAAGCAACCCAGAAGGTCCAGGAGGGAGAGGGGGTGCAGGGGAGCACTACTGGGCCAAAAGCCCAGTGTGGCCGAACCCACCAAATCGGCCGAACCGCCCCCAAGTGCTGCACCGACCCTGAGCCGCCTCAGCACCAAGGCGGTGCCACTTGGCAGTTCGCCCGAACTGCTCGGTTCGCCCGAACCGGCATATTCGGCCGAACGAGCCGGGCAACGCCTTGAGCTTCCTTGGCGCCTGCTCTAGCTCCACCGCCTTGGCTCCACTATAAATAGAGCCCTCCTTCGCCTGCATCAACACACAACACAAGAGTAGAGTGAGCGTTGCCAAGTTCCGCCACTTGTATCAGTAGAATAGGGAGAGAGGAGAGGTGAGCGTCCCGGAGAGGAGCCGGAGTGTCGGCCCCTCTTCCCGCTGTACCTCTACGGATGCGGCGCTGCTTCGAGTGACATCCGGGTCATGTCTGGTAACTCTTGTATCTCTTTCTGATTAATTGAGCATTCTGTTCTTACATCTATATACTTGTCTCGTTCTTCGTTCGATGCTTAGTTGATTGGTATAACTGTATACTGGTTGCTTAGCTTGGGTGTTTATCTTGCTATAGGAGATAAGTAGTTATTGACTAGTGTAGGAGTGGTTCCTAGACTTGCCAGTAACCTTAGTTTCTGCCCGTCGCAACGGAGGTGGTAGCCGTAAGGTGGTGACAGCCCTTTCGGTCTTCGTAGTCCATCACGTTAGTTCCGGTGTCCTAGGACCCAAGGTTCAGGGTAACCGGCACCCCTTCTCATCCCTTTCTGTGTGTCGGAGGCTCTGTAGTCCCGAAGCAAGTATCTATCTGTATCTTCTGCTCTGCTCAGTCAATCGGTAGAATACCCTTACCAGACCTGTACCCTCTCTACCCTCCTACCTCTTCTCTTCTCTCCTTGTTGTCATCATCCACCTCATCCATTTCATCCATTTCATTCATCCACTCCATCTACCTAGGACAACTTAGTTTAGGATTAGTACACTTCTCGTTCCCCGTGGAAATCGATACCTTGGAATACTCCCGGGTGAAAGCTACATCGGTATCCGTCCGCTTGCGGATTTATCTGTAGGCCGTAAGGAGTGCCAACAAGCTTTCTGGCGCCGTTGCCGGGGAACGGTAGCTGTTCTGATTCCGAACCCAAGTTGTCCGTGTATCCCACCACCATCCACCATCCATATGGATCCCACTCTTACCTTACGCCAACACTCGGCTCCAAAGGGCGCTTGTTTGGAGCCACCCCCATCATCACATCCCATATCCACACCCGGCTATGAGCTACGTCCCGGCTTCATAGCCATGGTTCGTGAGCAATCGTTCTCAGGAACGAAGGCCGAGAGTCCATACGTGCATTTGCGCGAGTTTGAGCAACTCTGCTCGTGCCTGACCATTGTGGGCATGACACAAGAGACACTCAAATGGAAGCTATTCTCGTTCTCATTAACGGGAGGAGCGAAGAAATGGTACTCTCTGGCTGTCGGTACTATGGAAGGGAGTTGGGAAACTCTCAGAGAGAAATTCTGCCTAAATTTCTTCCTAATTTCCAAGGTAGCCAGCCTCCGAATCGAAGTTCTTACCTTTAAGCAATTAGAGGGAGAGTCGTTAGGAGCTGCTTGGGCTCGTTTCAAGCAAATCTTGGCATCCGGACCAGACCTAAGCCTACCAGAACCTGTTGTTTTACAACACTTCAGCCTTGGCCTCTGTCCCGTAGCCGCAACTTTCTTGGACTCTGCTTCAAAAGGGTCGTTTTTTGATTTGACTCCTAGTGAAGCGAGGATAGTCCTGGAGCGCATCCTGGACGACACTCCCTACACTGGAGTCTATGAAGAACTCCCTGATGAAGAAGAGAAGCAGCCTAAACCTGAAGAGCCTGTACACCAACAATCCAAATCTATCAGCTCTTCCATTCCATCAGAACCTGATGCTCAATTCGAACCACAACCTTACTCTAGCCTGGACTACTATCCTCCACTCTACACCACTCCCTACGATTTTGACGATGGTCTATTCGATGACATCGATTGCGCCATACGTTTCCCATGGGGACAATGTGTAGAGCAAAAGGATCCACCACCCGACAAGGAAGCACTAGAATATCAAAGAGAGTACTTAGGCCGTCTCTCTGCCATCAAAAGTCGGGAATGGCTAGACGAGGCAGAAGCCTCGACCGAGGTCATTAAAATGCCCAAGAGAATCCGAACAATATTTTGTGAAGTTATGGGCATGGACAAAGAAATCGGGTATGACCCGAGCCTCGAAATCAACATAATCTCTAGCTCTTTGGTGCGAGCTCAACTCCCCGATGAACCATGGTCATCGTCTCAGAAACATCTAAGGTTCACATCGGGAAGGATCCTCAACTGTTTAGGGATCTTGCGGGTCATACCCGTTAAGATTAATGACCCTGAACTTTTCTTGGATTTCCATATCTTTGACTTACCTGAAAATTCCACTCAGTCCATCTTTATTGGTAGGCCAATCATGAAAATCCTAGAAAATTCACCAATAAACCAGCTAGAGCTTAGGATCGGAAAAGAATTTGTCCCAGTCTCTTATTCCTATTCCTTGAGTACCCCAATAGAGACAGACCCCGATCCTGATCCAATAGATGAATTCATGTCAACAACTCTGGCAGACTTAGAGCAACCTTTCCTAGAAGAAGATGCCCAATTCCTTATGGAGGAAGAAGAGATTCATCCTCCAGTCAAACCTAAGCCTCTTCCCTCTGGATTGAAGTGTGCTTCCCTCTTTAAGGACGGACAAACTCCTGTGACCATCAGTGACAAACCCCCTGGAACCCAACCGACTTTCACTGTCCTGGAGGAGGATCGATCAGTCTTAGGACACTCGATACAAGATTTCAAAATGATTACTCCTAACCTTCATACACATCATATCCCTATCTTATCATACCTTGGGGTCGTAAGACAATTGTCACGAAGATTCGTCTTTGATCGGGGAAAGACTAGATTCAAAGCCTAAAGCCATCATCTTCTCTTGTCATACCCCCTAACACGACCCTATGCCTACACCTCCTACGAGTAAAAGGGATTCGTAGTTCCTTGGCCACACTGGGCTATATAGGTGTCTCATCGAAAATTTCTCTCTAATATCCCGGTCGCTGACCAATCACTTAGCCAAGGAAACCCCTCTCATCTCTGATCAAGAGTGTCATTCTTCCTTTCACACCCTAAGAAAGCACTCAATTCTGCTCCCATCATCCGGTCTCGCGACTAGAGCATCCCATTAGAAATCATGTGTGATGCGAGCAATTATGCTGTTGGAGCTGTTGTGGGCCAAACCAAGGACAAGAAGCATTATGCTCACTGGCCCCAGCTCAACTACGCAACCACGGAAAAGGAACTCTTAGCAACTATGTTTGTTATAGACAAATTCTGGTCCTACCAAGTTAGGGCAAAGGTCATAGTCTATTCAGACCATGCTGCTTTGAAGTACCTTTTGACCAAAAAGGATGCGAACCCAAGACTCATCCGTTGGATCTGTCTCGGGTACAAGTCCCGTTTGATCTTCCCATCAGCGATTTTCTTACGGGGTGATACACTCCTCAAGGTCACAACACTAGAGCCGTGGTACGCCACCATAGTTGACTTCATGGTGTTAGGGTACGTCCCATCAGGTGAAAATAGGAAAAGATTGGTTTATGAGAGCAGACATCACCTATGAGACAACCCGTATCCCTTCTGGATACAAAATGGACTCAGACGATGCATGCCTGCACCTGAGGCACATAAAACCTGGGAGAGATATCATGGAGCACCTTCTGAAGGACATTATGGAGTGTTCAGAATAAAGGTCTGGCAATATGGAGAAGCTAAGAAACTTAGCAAGAGATGCCCACACTGCCAGAAACACGGGAAAGAGACGCGAAGCCACTCACCAGTAATATTCAGTAGAAACCTTTGATGTATGGGGAATAGACTCCATGGGTCATTTCCCTAACTCAGAGAACTACGAGTTTACTCTGGTAGCCATAGATCCCGTCTCTAACTGGGTAGAAGCCAAGCCCTATCGAGCCGCAGCCACCAGGCATGCTAAGCAAATATCCCATGAAAACATCTTTCCTTGCTTTGGCGTCCTGGGCTAGTCGTAGAGGCTCCCATCTCATTGACTCCATCTCCCGGAAATATCTAAGCTTGGGGGAGCCGCATTTTATAGCCACACCTTCTCACCCCCAAGCTAGTGGTCAAGCTGAACATCCAGCGTGAAGAACAAGAACACTCTGCAAAGACCGTCAAGGAGATGTGTAGGCACTAGAGAGATAGGCTCACTGGGCATACTAGACCACTCTAGGACAATTCGGCCAAACCATGTTGGTTCGACCGAAGGACCCCTCTTCTGCCCCTTGAGCGTCCATTTGGACACTAGAGCCTATCCCATCTTGTCTCGAAGTCACTAGAAAATGTTGGGAAAGTTGCTTGTCAATCTCAAGTCAGAAACCATCCTCCATCACTTTCCCGAGCACGACCGAGTGTTCACATTTCCTAGTCGCCATGGCCACCCAATCCTTGTCCAAAGACCTTTCCTCACCCAATGGTTCTCTCTCCATGAGTATGACAAGTCCACCAAAGAAGAAAGCCATGGAGGAGGGAGAAGAGAAACCCATGGTTGAAGAGCCTGAAAAAGAACTGGCACAAACATGCCAGAAGTTGAGCAACCAGGATGAGAAGGTTATCGAAGGCGAGCCTTGGTAGATGGACAAGGATGACAAGATCAATGTCCTCTGCCATGCACCCACAGCAAAATTTAAGAGGCTCGCCAAAGCCACGTAACATCTAGACCTTCACGATCCATCTATAGAGTAGATGTCATGTGGTTGTATCCTGTAGAGCACCATTAGTTTCAATTTATTTTTCAATTCAATTTCCCTTTGCTCAAATCATTGTTTAGGAGGTGCTCTAATTATTTCCCTTCCAAATATTTTTTTTCCAACCTTAGCTTGATGAATAAATAAATAAGAGTTGAATGCAGAAAGAATAAAATTGTCGCTCCGGTTGGTGCATTTGAGCCAACCGGAGATTGCCCTGTTTAACGAAAAGATACATGAGTACAGGCATGACACAATGGAGGACCAGGACGAGAACGAGCAGGCCGACCAGCTAACTCAGTACCTTTCAAGGATTGAATCCCTACCAGTGAAGAGTCCAAGCTTGGGGGAGGACCCCCATCAGGTATGTTCCGAATTACTCAGCACTTTGGTCATTCAATTGAAAATACCAATTAAATCCCAACTATGTATGGAATGAAACATATGCCTCTCACTTTGGAAATGATGAATAGTTGCTCTGTCACTAATTTTGCTAGTACTTTGTTGCAACTAGTTGCTTGACTATGCTTGAGTTATTTGGCATGAGTAGAAATGAACCTGAAAACCTTGTGGGAGCATATGCCTTATTCCAAGTCTCGGTTGTTGTGGGGATTGATATAGTGAGACTTCGGTTGAATTCTATTTCGGCTCTTAGTATGGTGAAAATCTCGGATGTTTATGTTTTCAAAAATAAAACAAAGTTCCTCATTGGTCAAAAATTCCTACCAGAGCCATATGATAGGATTAGTTCTAAACTTTCTACCATATGCTGCTTGTCATCTTAGTGAGCCTTGTCAAATTGTTGTAACCTTTGAGGGATCTTTCATGCTTTCAAGATCGAGATTCACAAACACTCCACCTCTCACTTGCAATTCCTACACTGGGAGTTAGCAAAACCATGCCATCATCCATTCCACAAAAATAACCTTCATGTTCTCTGATTCCCTCTCCAAATATCTTTGAAGTAGAGGCATGGGCTATGCAAAAAGAAAAAGAAAAGCATGCCAAGTGGCATGGCAAAAATATGAGAAAAAGAAAAGCATGCCAAAAAGGCATGGCAAAAAAAAGGGAATAAAAGATAGCCCATGCTCTCGAAAAATAAATAAAGGAGAGGAAGAATCATTCTATGAAGTTCCACCAAATTCCACTCCACATATTCCACTCCGCATATTTCACACACTTGCACTTCTCGATCTAAGAGTGTGATTTGATTCTCATAAGGTCCGGTTTTTGACTTAGCAAAATATAAGATGCTTGTATGCCTTCATTCTTTGTCCCTGAGCCACACAAAAAGCCAAATTAGATGTTAGGATGAAAAGAAGGCAAAGCCTTTGGTAAGGATTCAAATACACTTGAGCGATTGAGTGAGCCAATGAGGAACAATTTATCTTTTCACAAAAGGGTGAAAACTCTGAGATAGGATCCTGAAAAGAGTAGGGTGGAATAAAACTAAGTTAAACTGTTCATTCTTTCAACCACCCAAGATAAGGAGATTGCTATAAGCCCCATAGGTAAAATGGTGAATTAATACCTTGCTAGTGATTCAAGTATTTGTTTGAGTACTAGTTGTTTATGAAGTTACATGCAAGAAAAATGACTTCGTAGCAACTCCTGATCAACCGAGCCTAAGTTTTATCTTTGCTCGAGGACGAGCAAAGAGCCAAGCTTGGGGGAGCTTCTTGGCGGTCGTTACAACCCAAATTCGACCACCAATACGCGGGAATAAATGAGAGACTATGCAACATTCCATGTACTTAGGTTTTATTTCTAATGGAGTTCCACAAGTTTTGGTGAGTGTCGCTTGTGCAGGTACAACATTGAGAAATACGTGCTATAGGGGTCGGAAATGACTGAATCGACCGAACGACCCGTTCGGCCGGTTACCCCCCTTAGCCGTACAGGCCGCCGGGAGCCGTCCATGTCTACAACAACCAAGCAACGACTGTGCAAGCCACGTAGGACGCCCGCCAACTCATTTCGGAGCACCGACACATCACCTCTGGGCCCAAAACTACACGAAGCCCATCAAGATGAAGCAACCCAGAAGGTCCAGGAGGGAGAGGGGGTGCAGGGGAGCACTACTGGGCCAAAAGCCCAGTGTGGCCGAATCCATGAGTTCGGCCGAACCCACCAAATCGGCCGAACCGCCCCCAAGTGCTGCATCGACCCTGAGCCGTCTCAGCACCAAGGCGGTGCCACTTGGCAGTTCGCCCGAACTGCTCGGTTCGCCCGAACCGGCATATTCGGCCGAACGAGCCGGGCACCGCCTTGAGCTTCCTTGGCGCCAGCTCTAGCTCCACCGCCTTGGCTCCACTATAAATAGAGCCCTCCTTCGATGAACAAAAGCGCCGGGCCATTGGTGAAGAGCTGCGCAAGCTCCTCGAGGCTGGATTCATCAAGGAGGTATTTCACCCTGACTGGCTCGCTAATCGTATATTAGTTAAGAAAAAGAATGGGAAGTGGAGGATGTGTATAGATTATACCGGTTTAAATAAAGCATGTCTAAAAGTTCCTTTTCCTTTACCACATATCGATCAGATTGTGGATTCAACTGCGGGGTGTGAGCTTTTATGTTTCCTTGATGCTTATTCTAGTTTCCACCAAATTAAGATGAAAGTGTCCGACCAGCTCGCGACTTCTTTTATCACACCTTTTGGCATTTTTTGTTATGTCACGATGCCATTTGGTCTTCGCGAGCCACATACCAACGATGTATGCTTCGCGTTTTCGGGGATCATATCGGGCGGACCGTAGAGGCATACATTGACAACATCATCGTAAAATCCAGGAAAGACGGATGGCCTGGTAAACGATTTGCGCATTGCGTTTGATTGTCTCTGAGCTAACGGGGTAAAACTAAATCCGGATAAATACGTTTTTGGGGTGCCTCGAGGCATGCTCTTAGGTTTCATTGTCTCTCAGCGAGGCATTGAGCCCAACCCTGAAAAAGTCTCGGCCCTCGAGCAGATGGGACTGATCCGAGACCTAAAGGGGGTACAAAGGGTATTGGGTTGCCTTGCAGCCCTGAGCCGGTTCATCTCGCGTCTCGACGAGAAAGGCTTGCCCCTGTACTGACTCCTAAAAAAGAACGAGCATTTCTCTTGGACCCCCAAGGCCCAGCAAGCCCTCGACGGGCTAAAAGCATCTCTCGCACGAGCGCCTATTCTAACACCGCCTAAGGATGGTGAGCCCCTCTATCTCTACGTAGCCGCAACGACTCAAGTAGTCAGCGGAATCATCGTCGTAGAGAGAACCGAGAAGGGACACGCTCTGCCTATCCAAAGGCTGGTGTATTACATCAGCGAGGTGTTGACTAAAACCAAGACACGATATCCACAAATCCAGAAGCTGCTCTACGCAGTAGTGCTAGCACGGCGCAAGTTGCGCCACTATTTCGAGGCCCATCCTGTCACCGTAGTTTCATCTTTCCCTTTGGGGGAGATACTCCGCAACCAGGATGTCTCGGGTAGGATAGCCAAATGGTCTGTGGAGTTGATGGGCAAAACCCTCACTTATGCCCCTCGAAAGGCAATAAAATCGCAAATCTTAGCGGATTTCGTCGCAGAGTAGACCGACACACAACTGCCCCCACCTCAGATCCAAGCAGAATGTTGGATCATGTACTTCGATGGGTCGGTGATGAAGACCGGTGCTGGCGCGGGCCTGCTCTTCGTCTCACCCTTCGGAAAGCACATAAGACACGTGGTACGCTTGCACTTTCCGGCGTCCAATAATATGGCAGAATACAAGATGTGGATCTGGTAAACAAACCTAGTTGGAGCAGTGTTATTGCGTTGAAACCAAGGGACTTGTTCGCCATGCCTGAATTAGAACTTGAGGACTCAATTGATGTGGGTATCGAAGGCATTAATTTACTTGGTGGTCAGCAGGATTTGACAAATTGGACAAGATCGGACAAGGAAGGCACAACCGGGGATGTCTCTATTATTACTCAGGCTCATGCCGAAGTAGTTGATGAACCAGATGATGTGTTATTTGATGCTGATGATGAAGATGACACGTACATTGATGATGGGAGTTGTTGCACCAGGTGCTTCTGTGGCCCAAGGCCAAGATGATGACTTTTTTATTTGATACTTACATGATTTTGTTTCGCGTTTCAAAAAGACAATTTACTGCCATGACAATTGATTTGAACATTATTTGCAATTTTGTTTTGCGTGTGAACAAATAATTTTTTTGCTGTGTCAATAAATAATTTATTCCCATGGAATTTCCTAAATGCCATTGGCAAAGTAAAATGATCGCAACTCCAAAACTACTTGTACAAACACGATTATCGTACATAGCGATACTTTACATGATAGAAGTAGACAAGGCATTCATAACGAAGCCTACATTCATAACTACAGAAACACATGCAACACCCCCTCCGTCTCGGCTCCCTACCACAGTGTGCTGGGCATGTGCAATGTTGAATGTTGCCTTGCGCCACCGCCATTGGAAGCGTCGGCCGGCGGAGGCCCTGGCGGAGGGCAATTCTCCTCATTTGCCAAGCTAGATTGACCCCACGACTACTGCAATATAGAGATTGCAAGTTTCTGAGTAAAGGCGGGTGCCACTGCCCTTGATCCTCGCCCTCAACCTGTTTCATGTACGCAATCGCAGTGGCGTCGGCATCGGCCCCGCTGTTGGCCCTGTAGAGGAAGACAACGGCCACATAGGTCACTCCTCTGTGCCCGCCCTTGGCAGCATGGTGGAGCTGCTCGGGGGGAGGCTGAGGGTTGTGGTTCCTGCCAAAGATGTCGTCCATCCCGGTGAGGAAGCAGGCCACCGGGTTGCCGTCTTCGGCTAGGCTACGAATGAAGACGTCGTAGCCGTCGGGTCATCGTCATGCATCTGCTCGACTGGAACCCAATGTAGTGCTAGGCGCCTGCCGACGTCTCTGTCATGGCAGGGAGCAAGCATGCTCTTGCAGGTGGCCTGTAGGCTCCGGAGGTCTTTCATAGGCCGAATCGATGTCGCACCGACACAACCAGCGATGATCGCTAGCAACTCCTCCGGGAGTTCCGGGAGCGACCGTGCGTGCTCCCTCGATGCCATGAGTGCCGGTGTGAAAGGAAAGTCGCACGGCGCGGAGCATGAGAGGTGCACGGAGAGGGCGCAGTGGCAGAGGAGGCAGAGCGGCGCTACTAGAGAACCCAAATCTACTATTTCTATCCTAGAAACTACTACTACTCTTGTAGCAACCGGCGGTGGCCTTTCCAGTTTCCAATAATCGGCCGCTGGATCACGAAGTGTCATGCCGTCTGGTCCCCTTGACGCGTCCAACAATTGTGGCCATTGATGAGTCCCTGTTGGCAAAATGAAATAATTAATATTGGTACAAAAGAGGTTCAAATAAAAGCAAAAAAAGCTACTAGTTGCTCAATGGTAATTGTATTTCTTTATATGGCTATGTGATATATGAGGTTCTAGGTTCGATGCTAAAGTCCGCACCTTTTTCCTCTAATGTTTTGTTTTGATCTATTTTTTAATGAAAAACAGCTACTACCTCAATGGTTGTGTGGAGTTCTAAACTCATAAGTTGGTTTCACATTGTTCACTTTGACAAATAATGTATACAGATTTTTTTAAATTTTGTCCATGAATGTGGTTGTAGGGTGATCACACATGTAAGTTGTCTTATGGTACATGAAGTGAAGTTACAGGCGAGTGCGACATGTTAAAGCACTACAACACATGTGGGATTTATTACATTTCATTTATGTCATAGAAAGTAGAAATTATGTCACCTTTTGCAATTTGTAACACTCGCGTGACGAAAATTCGTTCGTCACCTATACCCCGTAATAAAAGGTGTTCAATGACGATTAAGCATTTTTTCGTCATAAATTTTGTAACGATTCTTATGTCGTCACTAAATTATGACGTCAGTTTTTCGTCGTTAAAGACATAAAAAACGTCACTAAACCTTGTGTGCGGATGATATGACAGTGACGTGGAGATGACATGGCAGCACAATTGTGATATTTTAGTACGTCACAAAACATTATATGGCCCAGTAAGGACCATCAGTGAGCAACCAATTTGTGGGCTTAGCCCAACCGTAAGGCCTTTTTATTGTATGGTAATAATCATTTTCAAGTCCATTATTTTATTTTACGCAAAGCCCACTCTAATTTGAGCCCAAATATTTTTGCGGGCCCTATTTTCGACATGGGCCTATAGCATTTTTATACAGATTTTTTTAGAACTTATATATCATTACAGCCCATTATAGTCCTTCCCCAGCCCATGTACCAATTTAGGCCCACAAACCAACAGAACCCATATACCAAAATAGATTTCACAGGAAAAACAAATTTATCATAAATAGAACAGAACAGATTCCTCCATAAAAAGAACAGAACCATTTCTCCATAATAAACAGAACAGATTTCTCCATAACATGTTCACATACATTCAAAACTTTCACGTCTCCAGAACAGAACAGATTTCATGTCATCTCCACAAGAGACATGCACATCCAGCAAAGTAATCCTCGGCAATCTGGGACGAGGGGTTTGCACACAGTCAGCACAGATCTGGGACGAGGGATTACCCGGAGGCGCCAGAGAGGACGGAGAGCAACTTGTCGTAGGTGGCCTGGTCGAACAGCATCGCGTTGTTCACCTTCTACTTTTGCATACTGCACTTTTCAACTGTTACCTCATACACTCGATAGTCAACCTATCATGAAAAAAGTAGAAATGGGTAAAATTAAATGATTGTGATATGCTATTATTTTTTACCATGTGGACAGATAAGCATCAAGTACTCTAGAGTGAATATTCTGAACTGCACTATATATTGTGTTCTTGGGCATGTTGATTATGGTTCAGAAACAATACTTCAGAGTGCAGAGGTTCACCTCAACATTGTCACCATAAAGATTTAGCTGGTGGTTCTCATTGTTGAAAACTTGGGCAGGATAACTGTTCCTAGGATTAAAGCCATATCATCCGCCAACATAAGTATGATCCGCTTGTCAGGTATTCCTAATCTCTTAACAGTCCTGAGAGGAAACAGAAAGAAAGAAAAGATAGAATGAGGAACAACAATATGTAGACAGGACTACACGTGAGTCTAGTTCAATATGTTACTTGTACAAAGACAGTATTCGCCATATGTCGATAATTAAACCTGGGAACATAAGAAATAATTAGTAGGCAATACGTGCACGTAATGCCAAAACATCAGGGACGTAGCTATATGCTATTGCCATATCAGATTATGAGAATTTAACATGGATCTCGATGGATCTATTGGTAAAACAGCTACACCCTATTATTGAACAGGCGTGCAAACCTGTTGGAATCTAGACTAGAACTTTATGTAGGACTGAATATGAAATTGGTAAGCCAGTGAGTAAACTTGCATAGTGCACAATCATAGTTAAAGCATTTGAACTTTGAATCCATAGCTCTTATCCCAACATCCTGGTTAGAAGACGACAGCTTATAGTTCAATTACTCCAATTGAGAAATCAACTACAGAATAGCACTAAGTTTTGTTGATAATCACATGTACGACAGTGAAATAATTAAAGCCAATATCTACTGGAAGTTCCAGAATAACGAAATGTGGTTCATACTCAGTATAAGAATGAACAACTCCACCCCCATAGAACCAACCAATGATCGAAGCAAGCATACCATTAGGCCATTACTGCTTGACTGCACCAACACTGACTCGGTAGCTAGTAACAGAGATGCAGAAGCCCCAAAACTAGTAACGCCATTGAACAGGCGCGATCTACTTCCAACCGAGTCGGAGCTTGCACCAAACGCGCTACTCGCGACTCCCGCAGCCCAAAAGGCACGCGTCCCGCCGATCCAGCACACCGCACCCGGACCGGATGCCTAGCCAGCCGGGCGGGGAGGGGGAGACGACGAGGAGCGGCTGGGCGTCCAAGGGTCTAGGCGCGGAGGATAGAGCGGAGGGCTCACCAGAAGCGGGAGGTTCAGACGAGCACGGCCCAGTTGCTGTTGTGCATCGCGGCGCGAGGAGGAGCCACCGAGCATGACCACACGCCGGGAACCCACTCGCCCATGCCGCGGGCCGCGAGGAGGAGCTGCCGCCGCAAGACAGCGTAGGCAGAGCAGTGGCGGGCGGGCGGGGTCAACGACACCTCCGCGTCCTCCGTATCGCCGGCGCTTGGGGCCTTGGCCTCGTCACGCTCGTGCTGATGCGCTTGGCCAACGGCCGCCGGGCCTCACCCGTCACCCAGATCGAGGAAGTGGACTTCCTCAAGGGGCTGCTGCAGCTTGGAGATCGAGGAAGGCAGGGACGTGGTGCGCGCGTGCGACTCCGGCTGGCCGGCGCGGAGCTCTGGCGGCCGGTGAAGTGGGAGGGAGAGAGGGGAACGGAGGAGCTACGAGTGGATCTGCGGAGGGGAGAGAGAGAGCGACGGGAGAGCGGCCCGGTGAGGGAGAAAGCTGGAGAGCTAGGTTCTGGTTTGTTTTATACAATAGAGACGCGATCACAATCGTTGGATCGATGATGGATGGCCAGAATTAACTGGGCTATTTGGGCCAAAATGGGCCTCGGTGTATTTCTTGTCAGCATAATGTTTTTCTTTTTCTTTTTCATTTTATTGCTCCATTGTGAAGTGACACATAAAAATAATTATCTTATATAGGCCACTATATTTTTTATATATAATAGAATACATATAAGTTCTCTTATAGGAATTTCAAAAATTTTGGAACTGATTTACTATTTTCTATAAGTTAAATGAATTTCTATATAATTATCAAAATTAGTTTCTATTTGAACTATGTGTGCATTTAATAATATACAAAAAAATCATATGTACACTCATACATTGCATTCTAACCTAAGTCATGGAGATAGATCAAAAATTCAATTGTCTTATATGGACAATTCAGACTTCTACCTCCAACTCCAAATTAAAAATAGGATAATTGTAATAATATATAAATTTGGTCAAAAATTCTATAAACTGATGTGACAACATATTTTTGTCCATAAGCTTTCCATAAAAATTTCAAATAATTTTAATCAAGTGGGATCTTACATTGTTCATAAAATGATACATCTCTCACAAAGTTTCTTATAACTCAACCCAAACTTTGATATTTGAATACCTAATTAGTTTTTTGAACTTGTATGCACCTCAAACATGGACACAACCTCAGGTTCACTATAATATTATGAAATGTGAAGTTAAATTATCAATTGTTATATAAAAACTCTAAATTGAAATTCAAGTTCAAACTCATTTAAAGAAGATTTAAGGAAACTCAATTTTTCTCCTAAATATAGAACTCAAATAAAAAACCTTTCAACATGAAAGTTGTAGAACTTCTAATTCTAAGAAACTTTTGTATTGGCCAATTTTTGAGTTTGAATACAAATTTCCGTTCAAATCTTGGTCAAACATCATTTGACACTGGTCAAACATTTTCATTTGACCCTAGGAGAGCTGGGCCGAGCGAGGAGAGTTGGGTCGAACGAAGGGCGCTGGCTGGGCTTGTGGGAGGGAAAGGAAAAACTAGGCCTACTAAGGCGGAGAAGAGCTGGGCCGGGGCGAAGGGAGCTGGGCCGTTCGGGAAGAGAAAGAAGGAGGGGGAAGACTGGTCCGAGAGAGGGAGTTGGAGGAGACTGGTACAACTTTTCTAGAGCTCAAAAGAAAGAAATTCAAACATGAATTTAAATTAAATTAAATTTAAATTCTAGAGAGAAATTGAAAGATCATTTATCATACAAATAAATGAGATCAATTGAAAGATCATGATTTTAGAAAAAATCATGAAAAAGAACCATCATATTTGGAGTCCAAAATATCTCGGTGGTAAGGCACATGATTTGTTTTCCGGCGATCAGGGTTCGATCCTTGGATGCAGTGGGAACTTTTTAAGAAAGGGCGTCGTCTAGCCCACTTGGCAAAAAAATATATGTGGGACCCATGCTGGCAGTGTGGGCCCACTTGTCCAAGTGGCGGTGGAACCTAGCCGAATCTTGTATTTTCTTTTGAAAATTTATGGCGTTTAACAATTTTGCTTAATGACAAAATAAAATTCATCACAATTTTGGCTTTGCCAGAGTTTGTGATGATTCTTAGTTACTCTTAATGATGAACACCTCACTTTTATCGCTAAGTTGCGTTGTATAATATAGAACGTCACAAAACTAAACATGATAACGACGAATAAGTCGAACGCATCAGGTATTCGTCACAAAAGGTGGTATTTGTTGTAGTGAAGTGTTTGTGCATCTAAACATTATATTATACATTTTGTATAAGCAAATGTGTCTGAGATGTGCGTACACAGAAAAGGGTCATTGCCAAATGCAAGTTTATGGTATAGATTGAAATTAGAGAATGAAATGCTTAGACATTTTTATACTAAGGTAGTATATAAAGTCGAGAAACACGACACAGTGGATTCCATTAGATATGTTTACCTTTTTGCTGCACACAGAAAAAACCATCAAATTTGGTCAACAAATGAGAAATAGATATACATGTTTCAACTTTTCAGTACGGATCGAAGATATAAATTTAGGAGATTGATCAAAAAGTCATGAATAACTGATCTAGCTTCAGCGCCGATAGGTGGGACCTGCATGTCAGCCGCACATCAGGACGTGCGCGTGAGGAATACGCTTTCTCCACAGCACCTCGCAAGTGTGTCGGGCTAGGCCATTTTGAAGATTCGGCCCACTGTGGAACGGCGTGTCGGGCAGAGATGAAAACACACGCGAGAAAGACCCATCCTCACCCTCTTATCTCGTCCCTTCTGTGTGGACCCCTGCTACTGGGGCCCATGTCAGTGTCTGGGGATGGTAACAACTGCATTGTCCATAGCTTCCTTAAGAACTAGAACCGTCTCACTGCCTGTTGCCTTTTCCCCCCTTTTGTCTATACTCTTCTCGCCCAAAACGTCCCATCAGACACGCATGTTTTCCTCCGCCTCCCCTCGCTAGCGGCATCGCCTTCTTCCCCTAGCCCTATCGCACATTCCTTCTTGCCCACCTGCATCGCAAAGATGGTGCGCCACAAGCACACCTCCAGAATCCAGATGCGCGACGCGAGGGGTCGCTTCATGCTCGATCCGTCATCCTCGGGGACGTCGGCGAGGTGCAGCGTCCCCTCATCGCACACTACAAGTCGATGGCGGTGCGTCGTCACGCTAGAGCACGCACCACCTCCCGTGGATGACAAGGTGAGCCCATACCCTACCAGCGTCTCCAACTTTTTAGATTTGTAGATTTTAGGTCTTGATGCTTTGCTGCAAGAAGTGCAGTTCATGGAGCACTGATTTTGGTTGTTCTTTATTGGTCTGCAGTGATGTATTTGTTCTTTGTGATGTCTTGATTAAATGCTAGTATCACTATGATACATTCAACCAGATCTGATACATGAAGGTTCTATTTGGGGTTTTTTGGGGTTCATTTATGATATGCCTATCAATAGATTATAGTTTGTAATTAGATTTCACAGCAATACTTGGTGAATGTATAGTAAATATCTATGAACTTTGTAATTCTATATAAATGCAACTACCCAATCTGTCAAACTTTGTGATTTTGCCATTTGAAAACACATGCAACTTTTTGACATGTCAAACTTTGTGATGTCATGATAGGTGCAACCACTGCACATATTTATAGAGTGTCAGCCCACTGAAGAAGAACACTGGCCAGACTTTCCATGAAGGAGTGTGGTTCTAGAGGTGAGTGCCTCTGCTTGTTTAGTTCAAAATTGGGGTTTTTTGGTGCGAGGTTCACTACTTGTTCATGTTTTTCGTATATATTGTGACACTATTTTGCTTGGATTGAACGTACAAGGATGAAAGGCTTTTCAATTATGCTTCAAGAAGATCACCTGCACAATGGAGCTAAATGCGGGTAGCGATGACGAAGACGATGTTCCTCTACTGTCTGGAAAGGAGGTGAAGTTTGATGAGGACATTTCTAGCCTCGACACCACTACTGTAACAAATAAGAGTGGAACCAATATTGTGGGTCCCATTACAAAAAAACGGGCTAAACAATTAGAAAAAGAAATTCATTCTCTGGTGAACTCTAGCCTTATTTCAATTAATCAAAATATTTCAGATCATTCTATGCTTTCAAGTTCTTGTTTTAATATTCTTAGGAATGACGGTGTGTACACACGAGCATGGGACGATGATGGTTTTTGTCCTCCAACAGTATGTTGATCAGCTGGTTTCATGAGATCATATTAAATGACAGATCATAGAGGAATAATGATAGGAAGTAGATGTTTTGGACGTGCTAGAGAGAATAAAGGGAAGAAGAACCATTCAGCATGGACCTTAATTACTTTGTGATGACATCAGCAACAAGACTAGCAACCAGCCATTTACTTCACACGTCCACAAGCAAGCAAGGAAGCACAAGAGCCATCCAAAATAAGAGAAGTTAGAGGAAAACTATTCAGCTTCCATGTAATTATTTTATTGTGTGAACTGAACACAACCATGATCTCTATATGTATCCACGCACTAGAAGGGAGAGGGGACTTTTTGGCTGCCATTTTCAGAACACTCATCTTTGAGATAATATACGTGAGTCTTGAGAAGCTTACAAACTTGTTCTTTCGATTCCTGAGGGAGTTGTAGAACGCTGAACTGCGGTTCACCCAGTTCGTGCCTTCACGTCTATACGGCGTGATTGCGTGGGTTTGGTTTTGTCGGTACGTGGAAGGGCGATTGTATCGGTTGTTCGTCGCGTGTGCAAGATCTGTTTTGTCGGTACGTGGAAGGGCGATTGTCTCGGTTGTTCGTCGCGTGTGCAAGATCTCACGGTGCACAGCCTCGTCGTCAGGTCACGCAGCGATATTTATCAAGTTACTGTGAGGATCCTTCGAGAAGATCGGGCCACAAAAGTCGCTCTCGTGTAATATGTACACGTGCGCACATCATCTGGTATCAGAGCCTACATTTAGTCGGTAGGATTGATCTTGTTTTTGGTAGGATAGATTTTTTTCAGTACCTACAGTCCACCAAAAAGCCATTAAAAAATCATACCTATAGCCTTTTCTTTGCGGCTGATCTGTAGTTTGCATTCTCGAGTTTTGAATCCTTTGAGTCTTGTCTAGTTACTGATTTTCCATGGTACACACTCTCTGCTCATTTTTTTCCTTTTCTTTTTGATCTAAAGTTTAGCCTTCTTTTCTTCATATCTTCTCTCTGAAATACACACACAAAAAATCCCCGCCCATCCCTTCTTTGATTTCTTTCACCTTTGCATAACAAACTTCTCAAGGCTTCATTTTGTTGTTCTGCGCCACTCTATGTTTTGAAGTTATGTGCTGTTTTTCCATGTGGTATTGAGGAAAAAGGAGCAGCAATTCTGTTCAAATAAAATAGAGAGACAAAAAAATATCACGAAAAAAAAGAGAAGCAATTCAGTAAAGAAAAATATAGAAGAGACAAATGAGCTTTGGCAAGAGTAAGAAGATTGAGCTGCAGTTCCGTTGGTGAAAGTTGTGTCTTTCTATTCATTTCGTTCACCCTTCTGCATCCCTGTCCATTTTTTTTCTCTTCCTTATTAATCAGCAACTTAGACTTGTGCTTTGTTGGATTACTATTTGATTTTGCATCCCTACATTCAGCTTGCAGTCCACTGAATTTCACCCCACCAAGCCACATCAAAGCATCAGCGAGCTGTACACCGTCGTCTCTGGGACAATCATTCTTCCATTACTATTTGCTGCCACGGTTCTCACTTTCTCAGGGAGACAAAGAATTTGTTTGTAAGTGGTGAGGGAGTGTTTCCACATACAGTATATATATTTTTTCTTTTCCTACACTAATATGTCAGGGCAAGACGGTTCTGTTTTAGTGCGGGAGTTCCAAGAAATGCGTGCACTAATGAACCAATTGACACAACAGCTACAAGAACTTCAGCATAATCTACACCATGCACCTAACATGGAGGATCAACATGATGATGAACAGCATGTTGAGGACGATGATCCTGCTGCCTTGGAGGCTGAGGCTGCACGTCGTGCCGCTGCAGGAGGCGGTGGCCGTGGACGTGGTGCTGGTCGTGGTCGTGGTGCTGGTTTTGGCAATTTTGGTGGTCCTAATATGCGGCCGCAATTTTTTGGTCGTGCACATCGTGTTCCTATTTTCGGGGCTGTTGGTTTTGATGGTGATGCTGATTTTGATTATCAAGATGACCATTGAGCAGGGCACCATGGTAATCGTGGTGGTTATGATTATCATGGCAGGGCTCCCTTTAGTCACTTTGGTGCTTTTGGTGACCACCAATTTGCTCGTAATGATGGCCACCGTGACCGGCGTTGTGGTGATCATGAACGTCGCCGCGATGATGATGGTTTGTGCAAAGTTAAAGTGAGCATACCTACGTTTAATGGCAAGGAAAATGCTGATTCTAATTTTGAGTGGGAGACCAAAGTGGATCCGATATTTGATTTATATGAATACCCAGCTGAGAAGAAAGCAAAATTGGCAGCGATTGAATTCAAAGGTTATGCGATCACATGGTGGAATCAAGTACGAGCATAATATCATCGTGTGGGACATGATCGTATGACTTGGGAAGACATGAAGGGGGAAATGAGACGTCATTTTGTTCCTACATATTATTCTCGTGACTTACATTTGCGGCTAAAACGCCTTGTGCAAGGTGATCGCAGCGTTGATGAGTATTTTCAAGAAATGGAAATGTGCCTACTTCGTACATGAATCATTGAGGATGAAGAATCCACTTTCTTGGTTGGACTAAATAAGCCAATTGCTAATAAAGTGGACATGACCAGCTACACAAATCTCACTGAATTGGTGCGTTTTGCTAAAAGGGCAGAGCGACAGTTGGCTGATTCTTATAATAAGAGTCGTGTCTCATTTTCTGATAATAACAGTAATACTCTATGGCGCAGCCGACAACAACAAGGTTCAGGGTCGCACACATCTTCCTCTCGTGCACCTTTCACACCTCATGTCGCTTCTACACCAACAAAACGAAATGAGGTAAAAGGGAAAAATGTTGGCTCAAGTCAGTCAAGCTCCTCTACTACTCCAACTAAGAAGACAAGTAAAATTGAATGTTTTAAGTGTGGTGGTCATGGGCGTAAGCAAGCAGAATGTCCCAACCGGCATGTTATTTTAGCACTTGCAGATGGTTCTTATGATTCACAAAGTGAGGAGGAGGATAACAACCATGACACAGATCCACGGGATGACAATTTGAAAACGTTTGAATACGAAGCAGAGGATGGTGAATGTAAATTGGGACTGAATTGTTTAGCACTACAGCATGTTCCTCTTATTTGTGAGAATGACATGACACAAACCATTGGTCCTAGCTCTACGGTGGAAATTAGTTGTGCTGATTTTGATGACCTGCTTGCTGATTTTGGTGATTTGGATACTCATATTTCTCCATGAGAAGATAGCCTCAGTGAGCCTGCTACTGATCCTTCCAAGAGTACTTTTATCACCTTATTGGCTGCTCCCTGTTACAATTTTAGTAGCCAACATGGCACTACTCTAGATGCTGCACCATATCAAGTAGTCTCTGAAGTCATTTGTGCTCCAGAATCTGGTCCTGAACTGCCATTATTTCCATTGGCATATGGTAAGTCAAACATCTCAGAGCCCAATTATCACTCACTGCAACCTGAATATTTATCATCTAATTTGGTGGTACGTCGTGTTCTTTCAACACAATTCGTTCCAGGTGAACAAGGGCAGCGCCATAACTTGTTTCAATCACGGTCCAAAGTCAAAGGACAGGTTTGCCGGTTCATAATTGATGGTGGGAGCTGTTACAATATTGTTAGTGCCATGCTTGTTGAAAAGCTTGGTCTACAAACACGCCGGCACCCACATCCGTACCATATGCAATGGTTGAATAATTCTGGAACCGTGAAGGTGTCATCCATGGTCAGGTTATCATTCTCTATTGATGACTATCATGATGCGGTGGATTGTGACATTGTTCCAATGCAAGCATGCCATTTACTTTTGGGTCGTCCATGGCAGTTTGATGTTGATTCTATGCACTTTGGTCGCTCCAATAAATATTCATTTGTGCACAAAGAGAAGAAGGTGGTTCTGGTCCCATTAACTCCTGGAGAAATACGTGCATCTGATGTTGCTCGTATGAAAAGAGAGGAGGGTGACAAGAGAAAAATGAGTGACACACAGAACAATAGTAAGGAAGAGAATCCTAAACCATCTCACTCCATAAAGGCCATAGAAAACAAAAGAGTGCCAGAACATAATGAGTGTTTATTGGTGAGCAAGAGTGATTAAACACACAAGTCCCATTCTTTGTGCTCCTGGACAAGGATGTTTTGATTTCAACTAACAGCTTACCCTCAACATTGCCTAGTGTTGTTCTTGCTTTATTGCAGGACTTTGAGGATGTATTTCCGGATGAGGTACCAGCTGGCCTTCCTCCCATTTGTGGAATTGAGAACCAAATTGATTTGGTACCTGGTGCTTCCCTTCCAAATCGCCCAGCATACCATACAAACCCCGACGAAACATAAGAAATTCAGCAACAGGTAAAAGAACTTTTAGACAAAGGGTATGTTCGAGAATCTCTTTCTCCTTGTGCTGTTCTAGTACTTTTGGTTCCTAAGAAAGATGGTTCGTGGCGAATATGTGTTGATTGCTGGGCTATCAATGCTATAACTGTTAGATATCGTCACCCTATTCCTCAACTTGATGATATGTTAGATGAATTATGTGGTTCAGTTATTTTCACCAAAATTGACTTACGCAGAGGCTATCATCAAATTCGCATGAAAATTGGTGATGAATAGAAGACAGCTTTTAAGACAAAATTTGGTTTATACGAATGGCTTGTGATGCCCTTTGGTTTGACAAATGCTCCTTCTACTTTTATGCGTTTAATGAATCATGTTTTGAGGGCATTTATTGGCAAGTTTGTAGTTGTATATTTTGATGATATCTTGATCTATAGTAAATTTTTTGATGAGCATATCAATCATATCTGCCAAGTCCTTGCTGTTTTGAGAGCTAAAAAGTTGTATGGGAATATTGCTAAGTGCACTTTTGCACAGATCGTGTTGTTTTTCTTGGTTTTGTAGTGACTGCGCAGGGCATCCAGGTTGACAAAGAGAAGGTCAAAGCGATAAAGGATTGGCCTACACCCGAAAATGTGAGCCAAGTTCGTAGTTTCCATGGGCTTGCAGGTTTCTATCGGAGATTTGTCAAAGATTTTAGCACAATTGCTACACCATTGAACAATTTGACAAAAAAGGATGTTCCATTCAAGTGGGGAGCTGAACAGGACCAAGCCTTCCAAGAGCTAAAAAGAAAACTTTGTGAAGCACCACTTCTACAGCTGCCAAACTTTGGTAAGACATTTGAAGTTGAGTGTGATGCAAGTGGTATTGGCATAGGCGGTGTGCTAATTCAAGAGGGTAAACCCATTGCTTACTTTTCTGAAAAATTAAATGGACCACATCTGAACTACTCAGTTTATGACAAAGAGATTTATGCCTTAGTTCGAGTTTTAGAAACGTGGCATCATTACTTATTTCCTAAGAAGTTTGTCATACACTCTAATCATGAAGCTTTAAAATACCTCAAAAGTCAAGGTAAGTTGAACCGTAGGCATGCAAAATGGATTGAGTTCATTGAAACATCCCCATATGTTGTCAAGCATAAGCCAGGTAAAGATAATTGTTGCAGATGCTTTGTCAAGAAGATGTGCATTGGTCACTCAACTCGATGCAAAGGTTCTTGGTTTGGACTCAATTAAAACACTTTATTCTAATGATTCAGATTTTAAAGAAGCTTTCTCTAAGTGAATTGGTATAAAAGGTTGGGACAAGTTCTATGTGCATGATGGGTTTTTATTTCGAACTAACAAACTATGCATTCCAGCTTGTTCGGTTAGACATGTTCTCTTGCAGGAAGCACATGGCGGTGGCTTAGCAGGTCATTTTGGTGTGAAGAAGACATTAGACATGCTTGTTGACCATTACTTTTGCCACATATGAGACGTGTCCAGCGATATGTTGAGTGGTGCACCACTTGCTTGAAAGCTAAGTCTCACCTTAATCCACACGGGTTATGCATTCCCTTACCAATTCCAAAAATACCTTGGAAAGATATATCTATGGATTTTATTTTGGGGTTACCTAGATCTCAGAGGAGGAGTGATTCTATTTTTGTGGTTGTTGATCGCTTCTCTAAGATGGCACATTTTATTCCTTGTCATAAGAGAGATAATGCTTCACACATTGCTGATTAGTTTTTCAGGGAGATCGTTCGCTTACATGGAGTGCCAAAGACTATTGTTTCAGATTGGGATGCCAAATTGCTTAGCTATTTTTGGAAGACATTGTGGGGTAAACTCGGCACCAAATTGTTATTTTCTACCACTTGTCATCCGCAAACAGATGGTCAAACTGAGGTTGTCAACCGTACTCTATCAACAATGCTAAGAGCTGTGCTGAAAAAGAATTTGAAGCTATGGGAACAATGCCTTCCGCATGTTGAGATTGCTTATAACACGGCAGTACATTCAACAACAAATTTTTGTCCCTTCGAAATTGTTTATGGTTTTAAGCCACATACACCCATGCATCTTTTGCCCTTGCCATTGCAGGAACAAGTTAATTTAGATGCTCTCCAAAGATCAGAGATGATTAAAAAATTACATCGGGAAACAAGGAAGAATATTGAGAAGAAATCTGCTCAGTATGCAAAGCAAGCAAACAAGGGTAAGAAACAAGTTATTTTCCAACAAGGCGATCTAGTGTGGCTGCATTTGTGCAAGGATCGTTTTCCCCAACAACGTAAGAGTAAGTTAGCACATCGAGGAGATGGTCCGTTCAAGGTCATTGAGAAGATAAATGATAATCCTTACAAACTTGAGCTCCCTCATGAATATTCCAATGTGAGTGCAACATTCAACGTCAAAGATTTGCTTCCATTTGTTAGTGAGTCTGAGTCGAGGACGACTCCTTCTCGAGAGGGGGAGGCTGATGAGGACATTCCTAGCCTCGACACCACTACTGTAACAAATAAGGGTGCAACCAATATTGTTGGTCCCATTACACAAAAATGGGCTAAACAATTACAAAATGAAATTCATTCTCAGGTGAACTCTAGCCTTATTTCAATTAATCACAATATTTCAGATCATTCTATGCTTTCAAGTTCTTGTTTTAATATTCTTAGGAATGACGGCGTGTACACAAGAGCATGGGACAATGATGGTTTTTGTCCTCCAACAGTATGGTGATCAGCTGGTTTGATGAGATCATATTAAATGACAGATCATAGAGGAATAATGATAGGAAGTAGATGTTTGGACGTGCTAGAGAGAATAAAGGGAAGAAGAACCATTCAGCATGGACCTTAATTACTTTGTGGTGACATCAGCAACAAGACTAGCAGCCAGCCATTTACTTCTCACATCCACAAGCAAGCAAGGAAGCACAAGAGCCATCCAAAATAAGAGAAGTTAGAAGAAAACTATTCAGCTTCCATGTATTTATTTTATTGTGTGAACTGAACACAACCATGATCTCTATATGTATCCACGCACTAGAAGGGAGAGGGGACTTTTTGGCTGCCATTTTCAGAACACTCATCTTTGAGATAATACACGTGAGTCTTGAGAGGCTTACAAACTTGTTCTTTCGATTCCTGAGGGAGTTGTAGAATGCTGAACTGCGGTTCACCCAGTTCGTGCCTTCACGTCTATACTGTGTGATTGCATGGTCTAGTTTTGTCGGTACGTGGAAGGGCGATTGTCTTGGTTGTTCGTCACGTGTGCAAGATCTCACGGTGCACGGACTCGTCGTCAGGTCACGCAGCGATATTTATCAAGTTACTATGAGGATCCTTCGAGAAGATCGGGCCACAAAAGTCACTCTCGTGTAATCTGTGCATGTGCGCACATCAAAGTTCATGCCCTTCAAGTAATCATAAATATTTTCCAACCTTGTGTAAACCCTTGACATCTTAGTTTTTTTTCATTGAATTTATGTCAGATTAGAAAAAAGGTGGAGGAGGTTCGCCTTCTTGTGAATAAGAGGTTGCAATCGGGTCTATGGTACACGGACAGGAATCAAGTCTTCTTGTAGTTAGGTAGATGTTAGTTTGTTAATGAAAAAACTACCAGTAGTAGTACGTTGGATGCCTCTGCTTGCTTTTGGTGACAAGGGCAACAAGTATATATTTTAGTCTGTGAAGGAAAATGCAATGGAATCCTTTTTCTTGTGCCTGATGGACAACTAATATAGTGTTTAGTGAAGTTGCAATGGCACTATTGTGGTACCCTATGTGGCTATGTAATATATATCTGCTGAATGGTTGTGTCACTTACTCATGGGTCCCACATCTGCATATGAGTCACTTACTGATGGGTCCCACATGCCCCACCTACACTATTTTCCCTTACTTGTGGGCCATGCTGTTTTTACAAATGTTTATGCAACAGCCCAAATGTGTTGCAATTGACCATAACTGGGAGCAATATGACTTTAAAACTAAGTGTTCTTGGCGAAGCAGTTTTTTATTAACAACATTTTTCCATATATCTCGCCAAAGTCTGTTTGTTAGATGAACTGGTAATAAAATTACTTCAACATGTACCTTTGTTGGTTCTCAAATTATTGCAGCTTGTGCCAATCACACAAATTATGTACCAGAGTAACATGCATCACACTAATTAAGTTACCAACTAAGGATACACAACCAGTGCATACGATATATAAGGACTGAGTTCACACGTAGGCTTCCCGAGCCACGTGGACACCACACTAATTAAGGTTTAGACAGCCTAAACATGAGCCACATCGACACAAGTTTAGAAACACATCGACACAAGTTTATAGACACATAGACACAAGTTCGTCAGACATAGGCTTCCTGAGCCACACCGACACAACTTCAGAGACCTACTTCGAGTTTATTTGCTGCACTTCTTGTAGTTCTGCCTGAAAGCACGCCGAAGCCTCTCCGCAAGCTCCTGGACCTGTCATGCATTTTACAAAAGGGGTTAAGGAACAACGTATATATACAAATATATCATTTACATCAACTAATTAAGTGAATGACCATCACCACATAGCATCTAAGAACCTCTTCGTCTTTGTCATCGCTCTCCTCAGTGAATGAGAATGTTACCTCACTCCGTGGAAAACGTAGTAAGCTTCAAGCTCCTCCTTCATTGGCAGTGGCACAATTAAATTAAATAATTAAGGAGAATTTTCATGTGATAGCCTAGCAAATATTAAAGAGTAACAACACCTATCATGCATAAACTTGGACCATGAATCAAATATATCACATGAGCTTGGACCATGAATCAATATATGCCAACTTATTTTGTTCATTACCATGAATTCAAGTACAGTGGATGCAATTTACTCGATATAAAATTACATAACCTAGAAATTAGCATTCAATCAATTTGCACAGCCTAGTCAATGTACCGAGCAGTTTCCATTCAAACAGAATGCATGTAGAAAATCATTAACCTAGCATCTTGCATTGAATCAATTTGCACAACCAAGTCAATCTACCTAGTAAATTTCATTCAAACAAATTGCGAGCTTACCTTTCTGACAAGCACGGCTTTCTTCTCCTTCTTTTTGTTCTTTGCGGTGGCAGGACCTTCAATTCCCGGTGGCGGCACATCAAGAATGTCCTCGTTGCAGTGCACCTCCTCTTTGATGTGGATCTGCCCCTTGGTGGTCGAGGACGGGGTCGTGGCGGCAGCCATAAACTTGGAGGTCGCGGTTGGGCGCGAGGCCTTGTTGTGTGACGGGCCCATAGATGTAGATAACTTCACGGTCGAGGCTGGGGTGCGGCAGCGCGGGGCGATCGCGGCATCAGCAGCCGGTGATGAGGTCGAGGTTGGGTGGCGTGTGGCGATGGTGGCATGACCTGCCGGCGACGAGAACGAGGTCGAGCACAACGGGATCGAGGACGCCCGACTACGCGAGAAGCGCCCAAAGGCGTTGTGCGCCTGCGTCAGAGACTGGTGCTTGGCGCGCTTGCGACCGGCTATCACAGCGCGAGGGGATGGGAGAGCGGCGAGGGGTTAGGCGACCGGCATCGGTGGCGATAGGACGTATTGGTGGGATATGAACAGTTCACATGTGAGGGGCAGGGCGATGGGGCGGCTGTGGACGTGGCATCGCAAGAGTCAACAGAGTAATTGCTTGATGCGGCTCCGGATGGGTGATTGATATGTGGGTCCTACATGTCAGCACCTGGTTATTCACCGGTTCATCTTCTGTTCATCATGATGTATGTTCTGTTTGTTTTGATTTTAATCAAATGTTTAAACAAATATAGAATTTGCATATGTTGTCCAACTTAGGTGATTTTTTGTTTGTTTTGATTTCAATCAAATGTTTAAACAAGTATAGAATTTGCATATGTTGTAAAAAAATATAATCCACACAACATATCTATTGAACCCCTTATGGTTCTCGTTTCCACATTTTCTTCTATACTCCCTTCGCATAGGATTTAGATCTCGTTTTAGCCAAGATTTTAGTCAAACATTCACAATATAGATCATTGTACTTTTAAGTCATTGAGTTTGGAAATGTGGATACCATATTGTTGTCCAAAACGACATATAAATCATGTACAATAATGATAATAATACCCTAAACTTCTCCAAATCTTCTAAAAACTGTAGTAGTATCATATTACGAACGTATAAGCATGACATAAAAGTTTCATAGGATTTTTCCCAAAATAGAGTATACATTGTTCACAAGTTGGACACATGCCTTACATAGTTTCATATACTTCAACTCAAATGTTGTAATTTTGATACCATATAACATCTTTAAAGTCGTAAGCATCTCAATTTTGGACACAACCTTATGTTGACCATAACATTAGAAATTATGAAGTTATATTAGTAATAATTGTTATGAAAAACATGAATTTCTATTCTCCCCTTAAATGGAAGGAAACAAGGTATATGAAAAACAACCATCAAACTTGGAGTTGATACGAGTGAGAAATACCAATTACAAAATTTAATTCAACATCAAAAAGAGAAAGATAAAATTTAATTCTTCAATATTGGCATATATGCTTACAATAAATCCCGTTACATTAGCTAGCCAGAAATGGTTGCATAGTACAGTGGTAAGCCGTGGGACTTGTCCCACCCCCCAAACGGGGTTCGACTCCTCATAGCGCCAATTTCTTTGAGAATTTGTATATTTTTTTTGCCGAAGGGTGACGTGGCTCAGGCGGCCGGCGGGCGTGGCATGGGCGGTCAGGTGACGTGGCCGAGGCGGCCGGCGGGCATGGCACGGGCGGCCGGGTGAGGTGGCCTAGGCGGCCGGCGGACGTGGCACGGGTGGCCGGGTGACGTGGCACAGGAGGCAAAAATCCTATGAAACTTTTATTTCAAGCTTATACATTACTCCATATGATACTATTACAGCTTTCAGAAGATTTTGTGACCAACGTTTTAAACTTTATTCAAACTCATAGATTAGGGAGAGTCAGATATAGGGTGCACATACCATCGCTCTTTAAGAAAAAGGGGATCAAAGAAGAGGAACCCTAATGGTTCGAGAACCAGGGAGTCTTTATTCCAATTCAATTTTTTTGGAATTTATTTTATTTTATTGTCACCATGAGATCCAACTCAAACAAGGTTGTACTTACCTTGCACCCTGTTGACACTTCTTACGATCCAATATCAGGATTGTGAATCCCGGTACTGGGGTAAGGAGTGTTTTAGTGGTTTTTCTAATGGCTTAGTAAAATATATAAATATTCTGTAAGCGCACAGAATTACCACTGTAGCACTTCAACAGGGAGTAATCCGATGTATCATAATTTATATTTCCGTAGGGAAGCTTATGACAAGAGTACTAGCAAACAAGTATTCGAGACTATGAGAGAGGGATACACGACTAGCAAGACAGGGGATAACAGTACTGGATAGGAATGGATATACCGTGACACACAGCTCAAGGTCGGCTCAAATAAGAAAGAGAAGGAGTAGATAGCTGGGAGGACAACGAAAAGAGATAGAGGATTCCTAGGTACTTTATCTGTCTATGTCACTCGGGTTTAGGGATACAGTGGCTGAAGGGTCAGCACTCGGAGGTCAGGGTTAACTCTAATGTCTTAGCTTCGGGACAACAGAACCAATGACACGCAGAAAGGGATGAGAAGGGGTGCCACCAATCCTGCACTCTAGGATCCTACAGGTTGAGACGAACGTGATGGGCTACGTAGGCCGTATAGGGCTGTAACCACCTAACGGCTACCACCTCCGTAGACTCAGGGGCAAACTAAGGTTACTGTCTAGTCTAGAAACCACTCATACACTAGTCAACAACTACTCACTCTGCCAGCAAGAGCAAGCAACCTTGTCAATACCCCAGTGATAATTCACCACAAGTATTGAGCAAGATCGAAGAACCACCTAAGACAAAGACTTAAACAAGATCTAGTAGCACTAGTGTAACACCCAAAAATGGTCTATTTAAAATTTTTAGTAATTAATTGGCTTTTATTTAATTTGTTCATATTTAATATAGGCTAAATGAATTATTTATGAATATTAAAATAAAATATAAGTTGTAGAAATAATTTTGTTGCATTCATGCCGCTGCATTTAATTTTTGTATTGCTTGTGATTAAAACAAGAATTTAAATTTATTTAAATTCAAATTTGAATCACCTTGTTTGGAGCTCTAGAAAAGTTCTTAGGCCCATAGTTCATTTTTGCCCCCTAAAGTTTTTCCCGGCTCACTTTCCCTCCCCCATCTCTTCCTTCCCAAGCCGGCCCAACCCCCTCCCTTTCTTCCCCACCTGGGCCCTTTTCCCAAGCCGGCCCACCTTCTTCCGCGCCTTTGCTTCCAGCCCATCGCCGGCCCGCTCGCATCGGCCCAGCTCGCAGCTCCACCTCCCCCCTACCTTTCCTCGCTGACAGACAGGCCCCACCTGTCGGGTCTTCCTTCAACCTTCCGCCCGATGCCCCTTCCACCCCAGCGCCAATCGCGCCACCCCGGCCGGCCTCCCCGCGACCTTCCCCGCGCCCGTGGGCCATGCCGAGCTCCACTGCCCCCTCCCCCGCGCTCCCCTTCCTTCTTTAGGCCGCGCGTGCAAGGCAAGCTATTCCCCCCACATGGAAAGCTCCTCCACCGGCGCCATCCTGATCCACGCACGCACGCCAAGGCAAGCCCCCCTGGGCTATAAAAGCCGAGCCCGCACCCCCAATCGCTACATCCCAGCCATCGCCCTCAGCCACCTGAGCCCTAGTGCCCCTCCCCAACTTCGCGCCGCCGCCAGTCTCCCCAAGCTCACCACCGCGCCGTCGGTCGGCTCTTGTGGACGCGCGTCAACCAATTGGACCATAGGGGCAGCTTCGCGCCAAGGTAACTCCACCCCAGAGCCACTTCCCGACTGCTCTCGCCTTCCCTAGCTCTCTCGCTACCTCCACGACGGTGGCCGATCGCCGCTCGCCGTCGCCCGCCATCTCCTCCACGAGATCCTCGACGAGAGCACCGTAGGTGATCTCCCCGTGACCCCAACTTCCCCTTCGACTACTTCCCGTAGCCTCTGGTGGTCCCTAGCGCAGGATCGCCCTTGCTCCGGCGAAGGGCCGCCGCGTCCACAGGCGGCGGCGCCGCAAAATTCCCCTGCAGGCAGCTTTCCCCCCTGCTCTATTTCCAGCCCTTGGATCGAGATCCAACGGGCGGATCTGATCCAAGCCCTGAGTCAAACCCCCCTAATACCGGTCAGCTCCCGCGGTTTTGCAAAAGAGTCCCTGTCTTTTTCTCTAACCAACCCGCCGTCCACCCTCTGGAGAAAATAATTACTTCTAGGTCCTCTTTTTAACGATTAACCCCCTGATCTTTTTAAATATAGAACCTGTGGACCAGGTCAGCCTTATTTGCGTGTTAGCCCTCGATGTTTTACTCTTAATTATGTTTAGGTCCCTGTTTTCTTTTAAAAAAGCCCCTGGAACTTTTGAAAACTTGCCAGCAGGTCCCTAGAACTTAGAAAACCCATATCGTTTCCGTTTTAGCTCCGATTAGTGTGATTTTCGTGCTCATGTGTTCGTAGTGAAGCGTTTATTATTTCTAGAACCTTTATTTGTACTGTTTCTACTATTTGGTGTACTGTTCTAATAGATTATACTTGTTTGCATGTACTGGCTTGTATGGATGCTTGTGTGGTGATTCGTGTCCAGTCGGTGAGTCGTACGCTTTGGAGTTCGAGTACGTGGAGGACTTTCCGGAGCAGGACTTACAGCAGCAGCAGTAGCCGCCCTTTGAGGAAGGCAAGTTATAGCACGGACAATCCTTGCTACCTAAACACACGTTTTACAGTCGTTTACTTTCATATGCATGTGTCTAAATTGAACTCCTATTAAGGTAGTACCTAGTTTGTATACTCTTGTCCTTGTTATCTTGGGATTATTGCATATGGGTAGAATCTTTGCTATGCGCAGCTACTGTCACTATTATTTAATTGTTAATTATGACATAATGATTCACTTCAATATTAATGATAAAACTTGCTTTTTAGCAACATGGTTTAGGGAACTAGAGCATGTGCTGTGTGCTCTGCTCTAGTGTCTCTCCTTAAGGTCGGGTTCTTAAAGCGGCAACCCAGGAGCCTATCGCCACCGCTAGAACTATTATGGCTCTGGTCTTGGTCAAGTAACTTGTACGTCTCTTGCTTGCCGGTGGTTACCGGAGTGGCCGACGGTGTTATGGGGAACATGGGTGAGAGTACTTCTTGATCCACCGAGGACGGGTGATCCGTCAGCTATGCCCCCATGAGGCACAGTCCCGTGCTGGGAGTCCCTGCGATGGGGAACTCCACACGTTGCGCATTGTTGGGTGTGATGCCGCGCTCTGGACACCATTGACCCCCCTATGGTGTGACTCCCTAGGCGTACGTCAATCTCGGTGCCTGGGCCATGCTGCCTGTGCTGTACCATAATCGGCCACTGTCTTGTTAGGGTGTCCTGTGAAAAACCTCGTAGCGTCCCTATGCGGTCACACCTCGGTAGTGTGATTTGCGAGGTCTGATCCACCTCCGCGTGGTTGGGTTTAAAGTTCGTTTGAGCTTTTACGCGACTGGTGGGTAAAGGGCGAAACCTCTGCAGAGTGTAAAATCTATCATGATAGCCTTGCTCATGGTCACGAGCGATCTGCATCCTTTTTTTTAGAAGATGATATTTATTTATGTTTAATGTCACTTATACTTTATTAATTGGGTTACAACCGGGTTCCATTCACTTGTAGTAATTTGGTTAATGTTAAAATGAACCTACTAAAAATGCTAATGCAGTTGAGCTGTGTCTAGCCTATTTTGAGCCTTCATACCCGTGCTATACTTGCTAAGTAATTGCTTACTTACACTTGTCATTTTATTCAACAAAATCCCGGATGGGTAAACAGATTTGGGCTGGGCATGAGTCTGTTGCTGAGTTTCCTGAAGATTTACCGTACTACTGAGTTGTGGTCTCCCAGTTAGAGTCCTTGTGGATTGCGGCTCCATTAGTTGAGAGTTTATTAGTCTTCCGCTGTTATTGCTTAGATCATTTCTAAAGCACTCTGATGTAAACACTTTATTTAATGGAGAATTTATTGCGGCATATGTTCTTTGTTTATCATATTTGTTCGCTATATGTGTACTATGACTTCTTGGGCGCACATATGGCCGCATTCGGGTTTTTGTGAAAATCTGGGTGTGACAGATTGGTATCAGAGCCGTGCTGACTGTAGGATCGTAGCCGAGTTAGAACGGTTGACAAATCTTAGGAGACCACCATGATTATGTGTTATATGCCGTCTAGTTTCACTTTTTCAAAACTTAAATCCAGTCGAGTCTTGTGTGAATCATGTCTTTAGGTGCTTGAAATGATTGTCATTATGCTTATGCTTGATTTGGATTTTTGTAATGATTGTGATGGGCGTAGATGCAAGTCTAATACCATCTAGATGCAGGACTAAGGTTTAAGGACTTTAGTGATTAAATAGAGCGGGTATTCATTTCTCTTGCTCTTTTTTTCTATTTAAGCCCTCCATCATAACAAATTGGTAAGGCTCTGAAGCCATAACCATCGGAGTTTTTATGAGAATTATTTATTGATGATAGATGGTGAACACAAGGAGCAACCCCGGTGCCAGCGGACTGCCACCACACCTCCCACCATTAAGCAGATGATGCTCACGCAGACCCAGCTGATGCATCAGATGGCTCAAACGATGGCGATGATGCAGCAGAACCAGCAGAATCCACCGCCGCACAACATGCCGCCCTGTGACAAGAGGGGCGAATTCCTGAAGGGACGTCCTCCTACCTTCAGCAAGGCCACCGACCCCCTGCAGGCTGATGATTGGCTCAAGGCGGTGGAGAGACAACTCGACATCGCGCAGTGCAACGACTGGGAGAATGTGTTGTACGCCGGAGGACAGCTCCAGGGACCGGCATTGGACTGGTGGGACTCATACCAGTACACTCACGTCGACCGTACTCAGATCACCTGGCAGGAGTTCCGCAGCAGCTTCCGCTCCCACCACGTACCAGAAGCTCTGATGACCCTGAAGAAGAAGGAGTTCCTGGCACTGAAACAGGAAGGGATGAGTGTCACCTCCTACCGTGACAAGTTCATCGAGTTGGCCCACTATGCTCCGGAGGACATGGACACCGACAAGAAGAAGAAGTCCAGGTTCCGTGATGGCTTGCAGGATGCTCTGCAGTACCAGCTGATGTGCACCAGGTTGCACAACTTCCAGGAACTGGTGGACGGTGCTTTGATGCTGGAACACAAGCGCCGTGAGATGGAGGAGAAGAAGAGAAAGTTCCAGGGCCACCAGATCGGGAGCAGCAGTCGCCCCCGTTTCGTTCCTCCTCAGGGCAGTCAGCAAATGGGGAGCCAGCAATGCTTCCAGAGTCAGCCTGGCCCGTTCAACCATGGCTAGTATCAGCAGCGCCCAAAGTACCCTCAGGTGCCACAACAGCAGCGTCCTCAGAACCAGCTGCAGAATGTCCCAGCTCAGCGCCACCAGACGCAGCAAGGTCCCGTTCAGCACCCCAACCCCGTGACCAACACGCCAGTGGGTCCCAGAGCGTGTTATCACTATGGAGAGCAGGGGCACTATGCCAATGTCTGCCCCAAGAAGACTCAGAACGCCAACCAGGAGGCCGGACAGCAGCAGGCCAACCGGGGACCCCAGAACCCCGCTAGAGGCAAGGTCAACCACATGGGTGCAGAAACTGCAGAGGGAGCTACTGATGTGGTTGTGGGTACGTTCCTTGTCAACTCGACCCCCGCAACTATTTTATTCGATTCTGGAGCTTCGCATGCTTTCATCCCTGCTGCATTTGTACACAAGAGTATGATGACCCTACAACCCATGGGGAATCCTATGTTAGTTAGTTCACCTGGGGGAGAACAACGAGCCAGTCTACACTGCTCCAAGGTTATCATTACCATAAGGGGGTAGATTTTGAAGTATACCCCATAGTCCTGAATTCTCTTGGATTTGATCTAATCCCGGGAATGAGTTGACTCGCCAAGTATAATGCTGTGATCCAGTGTTCAGAGAGGGCAGTGCAACTGGTGGCAAAAGGCGGCAATAAAGTGGAGTACCAGACAGTCCAGTCTTCAGACTAGTGCCAAGCCAACCAAGCTGAGGGTGCAGCTCCCGCTGACATCAGGGTGGTGAGCGAGTTCCCGGATGTGTTCCCCGAGGAATTGCCAAGTATGCCCCCGGAACATGAAGTTGAATTCATTATTGAACTTAAACCTGGCACTGTACCTATAGCTAAAAGGCCATATAGAATGGGAGTGAAGGAGCTGGAGAAACTGAAGGAGGAATTAAGCTCCTTGCTAGCCAAGGTATATATTCGTCCTAGTGTTTCACCATGGGGAGCACCAGTATTGTTCGTGGACAAGAAGGATGGGACACAGAGGATGTGTGTGGACTACCGAGCCCTCAATGAAGTGACCGTCAAGAACAAGTATCCACTGCCAAGAATTGATGATCTGTTTGATCAGCTGAAGGGAGCTTGTGTGTTCTCCAAGATAGACCTTCGATCGGGTTATCATCAGATGAGGATCCGGTCATCGAACATACCCAATACGGCTTTCACTACTCGATACGGGTTGTACGAGTTCACGGTTATGTCCTTCGGACTGACCAATGCTCCTGCATACTTCATGTACTTGATGAATAGTGTCTTCATGGACTACCTTGACAAGTTCGTGGTGGTGTTCATTGATGACATACTGGTCTTCTCCAAGAATGAAGAGGAACATGAAGATCATTTGAGGATGGTGATGCAGAGACTCCGGGAACATCAGCTATATGCCAAGTTGAGCAAGTGTGAATTCTGGTTGAAGGAAGTGGCATTCTTGGGGCACGTGCTGTACAATGGAGGAGTAGCAGTTGACCCGAAGAAGGTTAATGATGTGTTGAGCTGGAACCCGCCTCGGGATGTCAATGAGATCAGGAGTTTCCTTGGGATGGCCGGATATTATCGGCGGTTCATCGAAGCATTCTCCAAGATTGCTAAACTCATGATGGCGTTATTGGAGAAAAATGCCAAGTTCATCTGGACAGAGGAGTGCCAAACCAGCTTCGAAGAGTTGAAGAAGAGGCTAACAACAGCACCTGTGCTAATATTGCCCGACATAGCCAAGAGCTTCTCCATCTACTATGATGCATCCCGTCTAGGGCTGGGGTGTGTACTCCTACAGGAAGGGAGAGTCATGGGGTATGCATCAAGACAGTTGCGGAAGCATGAGCAGAACTATCCGACACACGATTTGGAGTTGGCAGCTGTGGTGCATGCTCTGAAGATTTGGAGGCATTACTTGATTGGTCACAGGTCTGACATCTACACTGATCATAAGAGCCTGAAGTATGTCTTCACTCAGTCAGAGCTGAATATGAGGCAATGCCGATGGTTGGAGTTGATCAAGGACTATGATTTAGAGATCCATTACCACCCTAGCAAGGCTAACTTGGTGGCAGGTGCTCTGAGCAGGAGAAGCTATGCGAACAAGATCACCGGCCATTGTCTGCCTGAAGAACTCAGTCGGGAATTTGAGAAGATGAGTCTGGGGTTCGTGACTAGCATCACAGAGATGACGATAGAACCGACTCTTGAGCAGGAGATCCGGAAAGGGCAGCTTGGTGATGAAAAGGTCAAGGAGAGTGTGGAGAATGTTGCCCTAGGAAAGGCCCCTGGTTTCCAAGTGGATGAACAAGGAACCTTGTGGCACGGGAAGAGGATATGTGTGCCCGATATAGCACAGATCAAGGACACGATCCTGAGAGAAGCGCATGATTCGGCATACTCGATCCACCCAGGAAGTACCAAGATGTACCAAGACATCAATGAAAGATTCTGGTGGTACGGATTGAAGCGTGATGTGGTGACACATGTGGCACTATGTGACACTTGTCAGAGAGTTAAGGTTGAACATCAGAGTCCAGCCGGATTACTCCAGCCCTTGAAGATACTAGAATGGAAATGGGGAGAAGTTGGTATGGACTTCATAATGGGTCTACCCCGCACACAGCGAGGATTTGACTCCATTTGGATGATTGTGGACTGCTTGACCAAAGTGGCACACTTTCTTCCAGTGAAGACCACTTACACCGGAGCCAGACTGGTAGAGCTATACATGGAGAGGGTTGTATGCTTGCATGGAGTGCCAAAGCGGATAGTGTCTGACCGTGGTACTCAGTACACTTCACACTTCTGGCAGAAGCTGCATGAGTCCATGGACACTAAGTTGCAGTTTAGTTCAGCTTATCACCCCCAGACAGATGGACAGACGGAGTGGACTAATCAGATTCTGGAGGACAAGTTGAGGGCATGTGCACTGCAGTATGGTGTTAGCTGGGACAAGAGTTTACCCTATGCAGAATTCTCGTACAACAACAGCTATCAGAAGAGTCTGCAGATGGCACCGTTCGAGGCTTTGTATGGCAAGAAGTGCAGAACACCCATGTTCTGGAATCAGACTAGAGAGAGTCAAGTCTTTGGGCCTGAGATACTCAGAGATGCAGAACGCCAAGTGCAAGTGATCAGGCATAGCTTGAAGGTGGCACAATCCAGACAGAAGAGTTATGCTGATGTCAGACGGAGGGATCCCAGTTTTGAAGTTGGAGATTTTGTGTACCTCAAGGTGTCTCCGATGAGGGGCGTAAAGAGGTTCAATGTCAAGGGCAAGCTAGCACCTCGATACATCGGACCTTTCCAGATACTTGAAAGGAAAGGTGAAGTGGCATATCAGTTGGGACTTCCCGAGAGATTGGCTGGAGTGCACGATGTGTTCCATGTGTCTCAGCTGAAGAAATGTTTGCGGGTGCAGATCCCGATAGATGAGCTGAATGTGCAAGAAGATCTAACCTACGAGGAGTATCCAGTCAGGATTCTGGAGGTATCTGAGAGGGTGACAAGAAACAAGGTCATCCGGATGTGCAAGGTACAGTGGAGCCGACACTCGGAGGATGAGCGGGTGCAGATCCCGATAGATGAGCTGAATGTGCAAGAAGATCTCACCTACGAGGAGTATTCAGTCAGGATTCTGGAAGTATATGAGAGGGTGACAAGAAACAAGGTCATCCGGATGTGCAAGGTACAGTGGAGCCGACACTCGGAGGATGAAGCAACTTGGGAACACGAAGAAGATCTCAAGACCGAGTACCCACAGCTCTTCGCATCTACATCCGAATCTCGAGGACGAGATTCATCTTAAGGGGGGTAGGTTTGTAACACCCAAAAATGGCCTATTTAAAATTTTTAGTAATTAATTGGCTTTTATTTAATTTGTTTATATTTAATATAGGCTAAATGAATTATTTATGAATATTAAAATCAAATATAAGTTGTAGAAATAATTTTGTTGCATTCATGCTGCTGCATTTAATTTTTGTATTGCTTGTGATTCAAACGAGAATTTAAATTTATTTAAATTCAAATTTGAATCACCTTGTTTGGAGCTCTAGAAAAGTTCTTAGGCCCATAGTTCATTTTTGCCCCCTGAAGCTTTTCCCGGCTCACTTTCCCTCCCCCATCTCTTCCTTCCCAAGCCGGCGCAACCCCCTCCCTTTCTTCCCCACCTGGGCCCTTTTCCCGAGTCGGCCCACCTTCTTCCCCTCCGTGCGCCTTTGCTTCCAGCCCATCGCCGGCCCGCTTACGTCGGCCCAGCTCGCAGCTCCCCCTCCCCCCCCCCCACCTTTCCTCGCTGACAGACAGGCCCCACCTGTCGGGTCTTCCTTCAACCTTCCGCCCGATGCCCCTTCCTCCCGGGTGCCAATCGTGCCACCCCGGCCGGCCTCCCCGCGACCTTCCCCGCGCTCGTGGGCCCTGCCGAGCTCCACTGCCCACTCCCCCGCGCTCCCCTTCCTTCTTTAGGCCACACGTGCAAGGCAAGCTCTCCCCCTCCCCCCCACATGGAAAGCTCCTCCGCTGGCGGCCGTCCCGATCCACACGCGCAAGCCAAGGCAAGCCCCCCTGGGCTATAGAAGCCGAGCCCGCACCCCCCATCGCCACATCCCAGCCATCGCCCTCAGCCACCCGAGCCCCAGCGCCCCTCCCCACCTTCGCGCCGCCGCCATTCTCCCCGAGCTCGCCACCGCACCGTCGGTCGGCTCTTGTGGATGCGCGTGAACCAATTGGACCATAGGGGCAGCTTCGCGCCAAGGTAACTCCACCCTAGAGCCACTTCCCGACTGCTCTCGCCTTCCCTAGCTCGCTCGCTACCTCACCGACGGTGGCCGACCGCCGCTCGCCGTCGCCCGCCATCTCCTCCACGAGATCCTCGACGAGAGCCCCCTGGGTGATCTCCCCGTGACCCCAGCTTCCCCCTCGACCACTTCCCGTAGCCTCTAGTGGTCCCTAGCGCAGGATCGCCCTTGCTCCGGCAAAGGGCCGCATCCACGGGCGGCACCGCCGCGAAATTCCCCTGCCGGCACCTTTCCCCCTGCTCTATTTCCAGCCCTTGGATCGAGATCCAACGAGCGGATCTGATCCAAGCCCCGAGTCAAATCCCCCTAATACCGGTCAGCTCCCGTGGTTTTGCAAAAGAGTCCCTGTCTTTTTCCCTAATCAACCCGCCGTCCACCCCCTATAGAAAATAATTACTTCTAGATCCTGTTTTTAACGATTAACCCCATGATCTTTTTAAATATAGAACCCGCGGTCCAGGTCAGCCGTATTTGCGCGTTAGCCCTCGATGTTTTACTCTTAATTATGTTTAGGTCCCTGTTTTCTTTTAATTAAGCCCCTGGAACTTTTGAAAACTTGCCAACAGGTCCCTAGAACTTAGAAAACCCATATCTTTTCCGTTTTAGCTCCGATTAGTGTGATTTTCGTGCTCATGTGTTCGTAGTGAAGCGTAGATTATTTCTAGAACCTTTATTTGTACTGTTTCTACTATTTGGTGTACTGTTCTAATAGATTATACTTGTTTGCATGTACTGGCTTGTATAGATGCTTGTGTGGTGATTCGTGTCCAGTCGGTGAGCCGTACGCTTTGGAGTTCGAGTACGTGGAGGACTTTCCGGAGCAGGACTCACAGCAGCAGCAGCAGCCACCCTTCGAGGAAGGCAAGTTATAGCACGGACAATCCTTGCTACCTAAACACACTTTTTACAGTCATTTACTTTCATATGCATGTGTCTAAATTGAGGTCCTATTAAGGTTGTACCTAGTTTGTATACTCTTGTCCTTGTTATCTTGGGATTATTGCATATGGGTAGAATCTTTGCTATGCGCAGCTACTGTCACTATTATTTAATTGTTAATTATAACATAATGGTTCACTTCAATATTAATGATAAAACTTGCTTTTTAGCAACATGGTTTAGGGAACTAGAGCATGTGCTATGTGCTTTGCTCTAGTGTCTCTCCTTAAGGCCCGGTTCTTAAAGCGGCAACCCAGGAGCCTATCGCCACCGCTAGAACTATTATGGCATTGGTCTTGGTCAAGTAACTTGTACGTCTCTAGCTTGCCAGTGGTTACTGGAGTGGCCGACGGCGTTATGGGAAACATGGGTGAGAGTATGTCTTGATCCACCGAGGACGGGTGATCCGTCGGTTATGTCCCCATGAGGCACAGTCCCGTGCTGGGAGTCCCTGCGATGGGGAACTCCACACGTTGCGCATTGTTGGGTGTGATGCCCGCGCTCTGGACGCCATTGACCCCCCTATGGTGTGACTCCGTAGGCGTACGTCAATTTCGGTGCCTGGGCCATGCTGCCTGTGCTGTACCATAATCGGCCACTGTCTTGTTAGGGTGTCCTGTGAAAAACCTCGTAGTGTCCCTATGCGGTCACACCTCGGTAGTGTGATTTGTGAGGTCTGATCCACCTCCGCGTGGTTGGGTTTAAAGTTCGTTTGAGCTTTTACGCGACTGGTGGGTAAAGGGCGAAACCTCTGCAGAGTGTAAAATCTATCATGATAGCCTTGCTCAGGGTCACGAGCGGCGTGGATCCTTTTTTATTAGAAGATGATGTTTATTTATGTTTAATGTCACTTATACTTTATTAATTGGGTTACAACCGGGTTCATTCACTTGTAGTAATTTGATTAATGTTAAATTGAACCTACCCGTGCTATACTTGCTAAGTAATTGGTTACTTACACTTGTCATTTTATTCAACAAAATCTCGGATGGGTAAACAGATTGGGCTGGGCATGAGTCTGCTGCTGAGTTTTCTGAAGATTTACAGTACTACTGAGCTGTGGTCTCCCAGTTAGAGTCCTTATGGATTGCGGCTCCATTAGTTGAGAGTTTATTAGTCTTCCGCTGTTATTGCTTAGATCATTTCTGAAGCACTCTGATGTAAACACTTTATTTAATGGAGAATTTATTCCGGCATATATTTTCTGTTTATCATATTTGTTCGCTATATGTGTACTATGACCTACTGGGCACACATATGGTCGTATTCGGGTTTTTGTGAAAATCTGGGTGTGACAACTAGAGGTACAACTGACTATAGTCTAAACATGATACAGAGCAACTAGAATAAAGTAGAAGCAAGATATAAATGACAAGAAAGATGATAAAGATAACCTTATATTGATAACTCAACGTCTAGAAAAGGAAAGGGAAAGATACAAGAGCTTATACCAGAGCTTCTGAAGACAACTCCGGAACCTCTGAGGCACAGCTCGACTCAACTCTAACTCCCAGACTGACTATCCTAACTCTACTAGAAAGAAGTGGAAAATGAGCTCCTTGGCTTGAGTGTGTGTTGAACCGGGCACTTGGGCACTATATTTATAGTGGCTTGATTATGGTTTGGGTGGAGTAGCCGCCAAGGGAGCCAGGCGGGCTCCCCGGGAAGTTCAGCCGAATGGATTGGTTCGGCCGAACCGACCTGTTCTGCCGAACCGTCCATCCTGCACCCTTCATCCCACGGCCCTGATCAACTCCTAGAGGCGGTTGGTGTACTGGGGGTGGTTCGGCCGAACTGGGGAGTCCGGCTGAACTGGGCTTTCAGCCCAGAACACCCCCCGTGCACCGCCTCAAGTCTCGGGCCGTCCTGGATTGCTTCCTCTTGATGTCCTTCGTGTTGGTTTGGCCCAAGGATTATGTGGCAGTAGTCCAAGTGGCTTGCACGGTCATTGCTCGGTCATTGCTGACGTGGATGGCCTCCCGGTTGTGCTTTGCATCATTTACGGCTAAGGGGGGTAATCGGCCGAATTGTGTCATTCGGCCGAATCGGTCAATTCTGACCCCTATAGCTCGTATTTCTCGTTATTGTACCTGCACAAGTGAAACACACCAAAACTCGTGGAACTTTATTAGAAATAAACCTAAGTGCATGGAATGCCACATATAACCTCTTTTATTCCCGAGTATTGGTGGTCGAAAACGTGCCGTAACGACAAGCCAACACACCCTAGAAGGATTATATGTGGCACGACACGCCCCAAGTCCCAGCTCTAGTGACTACACAACCATGCCAACATATTTAAACATTTTTAGTCATATACAATTGACTATTAAATATTACCAATGGATAGACAATACTTCTATAAGTATTTTTAAAAAAATACCAATGCATTATATACATGTTCGAAAAAATACACAAGTGGGACCCACATGTCAGTGGGACACACGAAAACTTAGTCCTCAAATACGCCAAGCGGTCCAAAAATTTTGTAGCCAGCTATTTGGAATGAAAATAAGTGGCACCAGTTTTTCCATCCGAGATTTTATAGAAAGCGTCAAACTACCGCACCACCATCACTGTGCCCACATTGTAGCATAATGCCGCGTTATCACAATTACTCATGCATCTTCCCCTCCCTAACCCCCTCACAAAACCAATCTAGATTAGTCAGTTCGGTATAGATGAGAGGCGGCGCCAAGTTGGTTCTCGCCTTCCACCACGCAGGCGAAGAGGATGCCAACGTCCAGCGAGGCGGCAAGGGGGACCCCTTCCTCGTCGGAAACACTGCACACACCTGCATCGGCGCTGGTGAGACTACCTCCAATGTTCACACCAAACTCTAGTGCAACGACTGAACCTGTCATGTCAACCAGGACTAGGGCAATGACTTCGCTCTTTGGGTCACCATCGTCCCAAAGAGCATCAGAAAGTTCGGCCGACGAAGATGCAGGCGACCACAGCCAAGATCTAGAAAATTTGCTACCTTCATCTCAGGACGAAACCGAGAACAGGTACGCTATTTCTGGGTTCAATCATACCCTGCTACTGCTACCCTAGATTTCATGCAAATGTGCATGCACTGCTACCCTAGATTTCATGCATTTGTGCACGCGATTTACTGCAAATAATTGAAATGCCATCGATGAATATGCAGAACGGGAGATAGAAGGATCATGCATGTCGTTTGCAAGGGGAGTGAGGAGGGACAAGAACATATTAAGACATATAGAGCTCACGTGAGTCAAATCATGATTGGTAACTTAAAAACAATGAAATCAAAATTGGGGTATCAAGCCAGGGATTACATGTACTACAAGAAGAGAAGTGTTGAAGCTCCTGCGGAAGCAACACTTAATGAGATCGAGTTCGATGTTGATGTATTAAGAATGATAGGTAGTAATGAGGAAGAGAGGGAGGTCAGAATAGTTTTGACGAAGAATCCAATAGAAAACCCATCTATGGCCATAACACCAATTAAATCCAATAGAGTTTGCTCAGATCATGATGAAGAAGAAGAAGTGCAAGAATCTGAATTAGATGCATACAAAGATTGGCTAGCTTATATGCATACAAGGAACCAAGCCATGTGTGAGTTATGGTAAAGCCCAATATATATGTATATACATGGATTTTGCAATGCACTCATGACTGATTATCGTTCCTTTTTAGAGTTTCAAGATATATACAGGGAGGACACAATCAAGACATACGAACAATGGTTGGGGGTTGAAGGAAAACTTGATGACATCAGTAATATCCCTCTCCTAATTGTCAAACAATTTACCATTCTTTGTCAGACTTCAAATTATGCTAGCTCATCATGTGACAAAATTGTCTGCAGATGCGTATTTGAATTCTACCATTCATATACAGTCCAGTCAAGACAGCAAACCAACTCCTCCAGTGCAGCCACCGTCTCATGCTCGGCGTTGGACACAGCGACAAGGAAATGGTAAGTTGTGTTTATTAGGAATTAATTGTGTTTCAGTTTTCTGTGTTCCTATATGCGCATATTATGTCGTTTAGTATCTATTATTACATTTTGTTCCCATGGAATAGGCTCAGAAAATGGGAAGAAAAGAGGACGTGGTCCCCTAAAAGGCTTGAAGGCAATCTCCAAGAGAATCAAGGCAGGCAATCAGAAGTTGAAAGTTGACTTCTCCAGACTTGGAGGACCGGTAGGTTATAACTACCGCATGTTCATTGATGAAATAGTAATGTTTATAAGGAAAAGGGCGCCACTCATTGGAGTGAAATAGTGGAAACATATCCATGAAGACGTAAAAGAGTCAATAGCATCTGATATATTGGTAATCATAATATTTGCTTGTGTATACATTTCAATTATAAACTAACGTAACAACTCACATAGTATTTGCATGTTCTTGTAATTATATAACAGGCTAGGTGGGACATTGAGGATAATGATCATTGAAGGAGAATAATATGGGACATTGCTAGGGAGCGTTACAGTGGATGGCGTTCAACTTTCAGTGCTATGTTACATAAGCCTCAAGAATTAGATATTGTTGAATAGCACTATCTGTTGAAGTATTTTAGAACTACAAAATTCCAGGTTTGTTCCACATTGTTACTATTACTGAACAATACCAATTTCATACAAATGGCTATGTCTGAGTCATTAAGATTATTGTTCAAATATTGACATTCTATAGGAAAAGAGCAGAAAAAATTCTGGGATTCGAGGCAAACAAAGGACCAGACATTTGTCAGGCTCTAAGCCTTATGCTCAACGCATCTATGAGAAGGTAATATCTGGAGAAGCACATCTACAAGCTTTCTTGCAGGAAGAATTACTAATTTGTTATGTTCTTAGCATATTAGAGACCCAGAAACTGGTGATAAGCCCAATGATATGGAACTTTGGTTTATAACTCACACAAAGGATGGGCATGGGAAAGACCAAGAATCTAGGAATGTCTATGTGAGTTCTCAATGAATTTGTGCATACATTACTATAGTCCATGCAAATATCGAATGCATGAATTTCTTGTTCAACTAACTACTCCATCTGTGCCTTGTAAATGTTAGGACAAAGCAAGCAGTCTTATTACTGAGGTGGAATCAAATGCAGAGGAAAACTTCATTACCCAAAAGGAATAGAACGAGTTTTTCCAGAAGGCATACAAGGCAGTCACAGAGTGTAAATGAACCAAGTTGCATGGTAATGGGTACCTAGCAAAAAACCCAACTAGAAGGCAACCGCTGAATGCGAATCGCTTGGAACAAATTCGTAAGGAGGAGCAACAGCATCAGGAACACGTCGAGCTCATGGAATCATTTGGGCAGCTACAACAACAAATATCAGCATGGGAAGCTGACAGGGAAGCCGAAAGGAGAGAACATGCACGACAGATTGATGAAATCAAAAAGGCAAGGGAGGCTGGTAAAGAAGCACTTAGGCAAGAGATCATATCAATGATGCAAGCAGCAAAAGGACAGGCACCGTTTCAGCAGGTACTAGTCAAGCTAGTTATTGAATGACTTTCTTTCCTTATAAGGTTCTATATCTAATTGTATGTATCTTTTCATAGATTCTCCTGCCAACAACATCAGTCCAGGCAAACAACAATGTCACTGCATCTGCAGAGGTGGCAGCGGCTGCATCAAACATGAGTACTGAAGAAGTGCAGCCAGACACACAAAATGTGCTCTCTTCACGTCAGGTGGTTTGTGAATTGACAACTTTTTACTGCTATCATCAGATATTGAACATAATGGCACCTAATTTTTTCCTTCCTTGTTCATAGGAGAAGACTCAAAGCAACCCAGAGCAATCTGAAGTCGGTGCTAAATCAAGGCCAGTTGGCATTCGCACTACAAGAAGTAGTAAAGCTGGTAACAATAATGAAGCACATACGGCACCGGCCCTGGCATTCGTTTCAACACAACGGCTACAGGAAAAGGCTGCAGCTAAGAGACGACAAAACCCCAAAAAGAAAGGAGGTGAAATTTTTGTAACTCCTCTACCTGATGTGAATGTTTCTGTTTCAGCTGTCAAAGTGTTTATAGTTATGTTAATTTTTTGCTATCATTTTGATAATTTTATTATTTGCAATGAAACTTTGGTTGACTGCCTGCTATTGTTGCCCCCTTTCCATTATTATAGGTTATTTGATGCTTAAAAATGGTATTCATTCTTTTTTCAGGAAACTAAGGCATTTTGAATGGAGCAAACAGGTGATGGGACCTTCTTGAAGTCACCGTTTGCTGATCAAGTGATGGGATCATCTTCAAGTCACCCTTTGATGATCAAGATCTTCATTTCTTATCAAATTAGCCTGCTATGTGTTGAAATAATGTCATGTTTAAAACTTATTAGTATTTCAGTACTTCGTGTGTCATGGAATTTATCAGTGAATGGTTCAATGTTGTTTCATGAATTATAAATGCGTGGCAATAGAGGACACCACCTATAGCACAGTATTCAACTTTGTGGTAATAGAGGGAACCACATATAGCACCCAAAAAACTTTCGTGGCAATAGATGACACCACCTATAGCACCGAAATCAACTTCGTGGTAACAGAGGGAACCACATATAGCACCCAAAACACTTTAGTGGCAATAGAGGTGCTTCCCCTATAGCAACCACAACTAGAGTGTAGCAATACAATACTTTGCAATGCATTGAGAACGATGGAATTGAACCTCTAGCAACACCAGATGCGTTGCAATATGATAATTTGCAACCAACACGAGTGAGCCCTTAGATGCTAGTTGCAACGCCTCATTGTGTTGTAATAGAAAAATGGTTTGCAACGATAAAAAGACATGTGTTGCTAAAGGCTAATGCAGCGAGACATTTAGCTGCGGTTTTTACGAAAAACATTGGTTGCAATTGCGGCTATTGCAACCAAATAGGGCATATTGAAACGCATTTTGTGCGTTGTATTAGGGGGGAAATCTAATCCTTTGCATTTTGGCGTTGATGTTGTCGTGACGATGGTGAGGATGTCGGCGGCGCGGTGGAGCATCCCGTCGCTCACAGTGCTTTCCCGATCGGAAGGGTTGGACAGAGACAGTGGGGGCGGCGGCGGTGGTGAAACTCATAACCCTAGCCGTGGCCCCACCTCCTCTTTATATGCACTGTGCGATGGGGCCCACTAGCTTGCTTGGGCTAGACGCCCCAATCAGGGCGTGGGTCAAGGGTCCAATGGGCCGTTGGGCCCATTGGTGGAGAGATCAACCTAACATCCTGGGCTGGGTTGAGTGGATGAAAAGAAGGGGAGATGGCGCTGTACTGAGCTGAGGGAGGCGATGAGGCGAGTTGGGCCTAGACATGTGGGCTGGATAGATTCGGCCCAAGTGAAGTTTTCGGTTTTAGTTGTTTTCGCATTTTTGAATTGTAGTTAAATCTTGAAAAAAAATCACCAAAAACTATAGAAAATTGGTACGAATGAAAAACTAATTTTGTTGGGTTCCTGGTAAACATATCTAGGAGAATAAAATGTTGGTTTATGCGATATTACTGTTACAGATGTCGAAATAATTTATTCCATGAAATGTTCCTTGAATATTGTTTAATGCATAATAAATCTTCTGCATGTGATAAAAATGTGAAACCAAATTTGTTGGCATCCTTGTGTTTATATTTATATTTGTTGAGGAAAAATGTCAATTTGCTCACTTTGCATGTGTATATTTTAATATGATCTATTGTCGGTTATATGCGCATGTTATGAAACTTAGTTAGTACTCTTGTTTTATGATAAGCTAACTTCTGGGAAGTTTTGATGTACAGAAAACATAGCCTGAATTTATAGTATTTTCTGTTGCTTTAAATCTATGTAAATCATGAAAAATAGTTTTTGTTAATTTTTGGAAGCTGACAGATTAGTCTCATAGTTGTAAACAGTAGTCTAATCATCCATGAAAGTCTCCTTAATAATGCATACTTGATTGATGTCTGTATGCTATGTTTACCTTCTCTAGCATATTGAGTGATAATTTCTAGTTTTTTAATTTACTAATTATTTGATGTTATTATGAAGTTGTAAACTACATATTCATGATCTGTTAATTAACCATGCTTGCCATGTAAAATTAGGACATCACTAAACCTTGTTTTGGTAATTTACTTCGCTTGGATGTTTAAGAGTTTAATTAACTTTCTTTATGAGTTTATAATTAATCAAGTGCATGTGAGATGGAGTAGCTGCAATCTTTAGTTTATACCTTTATTTGTGTCATTGCCAAGCATAATCTCACACGTATGCATTTTCATGTTGATAACACGCTAGCTAATGGGTTTATGAGCTTATTACTAAGTCCGAGAGTGAGAAGCTTGAATCTTCTTATGTTGCTATTGCTGAAGACCCCAACGAAAGTTCGGAAGAGCATAAGGCTAGCTTTCAGCAAGAAGGCAAGCCCCAGAGCATGACCTTATTTTCAAAACTATGTAATTTATTTATTTATTTATGCATTTAAGTTTTCTAAGAGTTGCTATGAAACCTTAGTATGCATGATCTATAGGTACCCATGAGTTTACTAGTATGTGTAGGTTGGTAGTTTGCTAATTAGGATACGGTACTAGTCGAGTGGTTGGCTGTCACTTGCGATATATAGGTTGTTTATGCAAGTTACTCGTTGTTGGAAAAAACCATAAGGGCAACGTGTGGGGCTTTGTGCGATACTCCTATGTTGTGATATTCGTCCCGTCTGTATAGGGCACTGTTTGGGATCGCTTTTCTATGCAGCAACTTTCTAAGAAGCTAGCTGCCCTGAAAATTGGATGCTCATAGAATCTGCTAGCAGGAGAATGTAAGAGTTTGGCTGTCTGATTTTACGTAAAGAGATTATGTGTTGCATGTGTAATGACACATATGCCCATAAAGCTAATAATAGCTTGTTTGCTTGCTGAATAAGCACAAGAATCAATAATTTTCATAATAGGTAGATATTTTCATAAACGCATAATATAGCATTATTGAAGCATATTGCATTTTGTACATATATTTGATTGAACCCATGACTGCAAAACCGATCCCACTTTATGCTGCAGTCAGCAGTTTGCTGGTCAATACATCAATTTTAAAGCATTGCAAAGATTGCTAAACCATACCTACAGATCCACAACCCGCATGCGCTAAAATTGAACTACAACACATATTGTTGAAATGCTTTCTCCGTACAAATCACTTGCATCCCATTTGCTATCTATGGACGACAAATCTTGCACGGAGAGGAAAAATCGAATTATCCTAGATCCGTGAGCACCTCAGCTCATTTCGGGTGCTACGCTTTGTCTTCGACCTCAACTTGTGAGGAGCTTCAGTCAGCCGGAGGCAGGGCATGCCGGACGGAGCCCCGCTCGTGTGTCAGTTTACATGGGTTGGGAGGAGCAGCTTAGGCTATCCGCACTGTGGTGCTGTAAACGAAACGCTACAGCATTTAGCGAACGCGTTTCGTGTTTTTTGCACTGCAGCGGGCCGGACGGTACCACGTGCGGCACGGTAGCGCAGGCGAGCGTGTCCGCCAAATCAAGCGGAGCAGCGGATGCGCGCTACCCCACCACGGTGGCGCGGGGCCTACATGGCAAACCGCTGCAGGCGCGTGAGGGAGAGGGAGCACTACCAGAATGCTTCACATCCGCCCGCCTCCTCCGCCTCGGCCATTTTTGGACCCGGTGCTGATGGGGCTTCAGCACCGGGTCCAACGGCTAGGAGTGGGGGCGGCGCGAAGATGTGTCAGGGCGGACACATTAGCACCGGGTCGTGGCAAGACCCGGTGCTAATGCGCCCCCTTTAGCACCGGGTGCAGCCAGCAACCGGTGCTAATGTGCCGAGGCCATTTCGCACCGGTTGCTGGCTGCACCCGGTGCTAAAGGGTGCACATTAGCACCGGGTCTTGCCACGACCCGGTGCTAATGTGTTTGAATATAGGGGCTTCTTCCTCCCCCGCCCGAGCCAGCTGAACACTTAGGCGCTGTGTTCATGCTGCTCGGCCGTGGGAGGGGAGGTGCTGCCCAAATTTTTTTCAAAATTTGTGAAGATTCTACTCATCTAAGGAGCACTACAAGGTACACTCTTTCATTCTCTAATGTTTTATTTAGCTTGTAATCCTTCTATGATTTAGAAATAGAGGGATTTGTGAATCAAAGTAAAGCTAGCTAGAGAGAGCTTGTGTTCTTGGAGGAGAGAGAGGAGAGAGCTTGAGTTCATGGTGGAGAGAGTGTTCATGTTGTGTTTTAAATAGAGAGAGAAGGCAAGCTAGTTAGTATTTTGTTTTGTATAACTTGTGAATAGTTATAAGGCTTATGTATTTTATTTATTAGAGAGGTTTATTTATTAAAAGTTGGAATAGTTATTTATTAATTTAATGAAATATATATTATTAGTTATTTATTAAAAGGTAGAATAGTTATTTATTTATTTAACGGAAGGTATATTTATTTATTTAATGAATATAGTAATGTAGTTTTAGAAATTTATTTATATAATGGAATATATATTATAATTTGTATTTATTTATATATTAAATTTTTTTATCTTTAAATTGTATTGTATATTTGTTATTTGTTAATAATGCAGATGAATAGACAATGGATGTACGGGGACCCCCACGCTCAGGCGTTCCGTGATGGCCTTAGGACGTTTCTCGATGCCGCCGAGGCTAACAGGACGCCGTCCGGTTTCATGTTCTGCCCATGCACCCATTGTAAAAATATACAATCGTACAAACAAAGAGGTTGTCTTCAGGTGCATTTGATGAGGCACGATTTCATGAGGAATTATTCTGTTTGGACGAAGCACGGTGAAAGAGGAATTCTAACGGATGAATATGAAGAAGACGAGGCCGATGACGACATTCCGTTATTGGCTCAATACTACGGTTCCTTTGCATATGCTGCAATGGGTGATGCCGATGAGGAAGATGTTGCTCGGGAAGGCGATGCTCAGGAAGATGTTGCTCAGGAAAATGAACCTACTGATGGACTCGGGCAAATGTTGCGTGATGCCGAGAAAGACTGCAGCAATGATAAGGAACTGAAAAAGATACAGCGCATGTTGCAGGACCACAAGACTGATCTGTACCCAGATTGCAAAGAGGGGCTAAAGAAGTTGGGTAGCACACTTGAACTTCTGCAGTGGAAGGCAGCAAATGGTGTTACTGATAAGGGTTTCGAGGAGCTACTGAAACTCATAAAGAAGATTCTTCCAGAGGGTAACAAATTGCCATCGACGACGTATCAAGCAAAACGTGTTGTTTGCCCTCTCGGTTTGGAGGTGCAGAAGATACATGCGTGTCCTAATGACTGTATCCTCTATCGCGGACAGTACGAACACTTGGATCGTTGTCCGGTTTGCACCTGCGCTCTAAGAAAAAAATCCCTGCGAAGGTGATGTGGTATTTCCCTCTGATACCCCGTCTGAACCATTTGTTCAGGAACAAAGACCATGCCAAACTGATGCGCTGGCACAAAGAAGAACGTAAGCAGGATGGCATGTTGAGACACCCCGCCGATGGATCCCAGTGGAGGAACATTGACAGAGCATTCCCAGAGTTTGATGCTGATGCGAGGAATGTTAGGCTTGGTTTAAGTACCGATGGCATGAACCCTTTTGGTGAAATGAGCAGTAGTCATAGCACTTGGCCCGTGACTGTTTGTATCTACAACCTACCCCCCTGGCTCTGCATGAAGCGGAAGTTCATTATGATGCCAGTGCTCATCGAAGGCCCAAAGCAACCTGGCAACGACATTGATGTGTACCTAAGACCATTGGTTGACGAACTTTTGCAGCTGTGGAAGAATGAAGGTGTTAGCATGTGGGATGAGGACAAGCAGGAGCAGTTTGACCTTCGAGCACTGCTTTTCATAAGCATCAACGACTGGCCTGCACTAAGTAACCTATCAGGACAATCAAACAAAGGATATAAAGCATGCACTCACTGTTTAGAGGAAACCAAAAGCATGTATTTGAAACATTGTCGTAAAGTTGTGTACATGGGTCACCGTCGATTCCTTCCGGCGAAGCATGAGCTACGAAAGAAATGTGCGCATTTTGGCGGGAATGCTGACCGCCGTACAAAGCCGAGACACCGGAGTGGAGAAGAGCTATTTGATATGGTGAAGGACCTACACGTGGTGTTTGGCATGGGAGACGGAAGCCAGGCTGCTCCGACGGGCGAGGATGGTCGTGCCGCGATGTGGAAGAAGAAGTCCATCTTTTGGGAGCTACCTTATTGGCAACGTTTAGAGGTCCGTAACGCGATTGATGTGATGCATCTGACGAAGAATCTTTGCGTGAACTTGATAAGCTTCCTGGGTACTTATGGGAAGCCAAAAGATACACTGGAAGCACGTCAGGATCTGAAACGATTGAAGCAACGGACTGATCTACATCCAGAAAAGAGAGACAAAGGACGCCAGTACTTGCGTCCCGCCAGCTTCACTCTCAGCAAAGAAGAGAAGGCAAGCATGTTTGAATGCTTGAACAGTATCAAGGTTCCGTCTGGCTACTCCTCCAATATTAAGGGAATAATAAATATGAAAGAGAAGACTGCCATGTGTTGATGACACAGCTGCTTCCCGTCATACTCAGGGGTGTGCTACCAGTTAACGTGCGGAAAGCCATTGTGAAGCTATGTGCATTCCTCAATGCAATTTCTCACAAGGTGATCAATCCAGACCATTTAGATCAGCTACAGAACGACGTGGTGCAATGTCTTGTCAGCTTTGAGATGATATTTCCACCATCCTTCTTCAATATCATGACACATCTATTGGTTCACCTCGTCAAAGAGATTCGTATATTGGGCCCAGTATTTCTACACAACATGTTCCCATTTGAGAGGTTCTTCGCTGTCCTAAAGAAGTATGTCCGTAATCGTTCTCGTCCAGAAGGATGCATTGCTAAGGGATACGAAACAGATGAGGTCATTGAATTCTGTGTTGACTTTGTCGACGATCTTATGCCGATTGGTGTGCCCGAATCCCATCACGAGGGGAGACTTGGTGGAAAGGGCACACTAGGGAGAAGATCGATGGTGATCAAGGACGTTGAGACATTTCGTAAAGCGCACCTCATAGTTTTGCAACAATCAACCTTAGTTGCTCCGTACATCGAGGAGCACATGCAGATTCTCAGGGACGAAAACTCAACAAAGTCTGCGGCCTTCATTCAGCGTCTGCACAATAGTACTTTCACCGATTGGTTGCGAAGACGTCTTATGGGTGTCGAGGGCATTGATGCGCAGCTAGCTTTTGTAGCTAGAGGTCCATCGAGCACGATCTTGACATTCCAAGGATACGACATCAATGGGTATACATTTTACACAAGAGCTCAGGACAAGAAAAGCACCAACCAAAACAGTGGTGTCCGGATCGACGCGACAGACACCAATGGCAATACAAACTCATACTATGGAATCATAGAGGAGATATGGGAACTAGAGTACGGACCTTTGAAGATCCCACTGTTCAAGTGCCAATGGGTGAAGCTGACTGGAGGAGGTGTTAAAGTTGAAGCGGACTATGGAATGACGTTAGTGGACCTAAACAAGATTGGCTTTCTAGACGAACCGTTCGTCCTGGGCAAAGCTGTCACACAAGTTTTTTATGTGAAGGACATGGCTAGCAGACCGAAGAAAGGGGCGGATAAGAAAGGTGGGGGTAAGCAATTGGACCCATCACAAGACGAGCCAAAGCGTCATATAGTTCTTCCTGGAAAGAGAAAAATCGTAGGAGTTGAGGACAAGACGGATGAAGATTATGATATGCTCGATGGTCGGCCTCCATTCTCAGTGGCTGATGACCCAAGCATCCTGTTAGCGGCGGAGGAGACACCGTATCTACGGCGTGATCACAATCAAGGAACATTTGTAAAGAGGAAGTTTATTAGTGTCCGAGTAAACGATGATGCCATGTAATTTAATTGCACTATGTTCCACCCAATTTGTAATGACTATATTTGCATTTATGTTCCACCTATGTTCTAACATTTTCTATTTATTTATAAGATTGTTTTTATTAATTCTAGCATTTTATATTGATTTTCTATTAATTTATAAGATTTTCTAGTAATTTATAAGATTTTCTAGTAATTTATAAGATTTTCTAGTAATTTATAAGATTTTCTATTAATTTATAAGATTTTCTAGCATTTTATATTGATTTTCTAGTAATTTATAAGATTTTCTAGTAATTTATAAGATTTTCTAGTAATTTATAATATTTTCTATTAATTTATAAGATTTTCTAGCATTTTATATTGATTTTCTAGTAATTTATAAGATTTTCTATTAATTTATAAGATTTTCTAGCATTTTATATTGATTTTCTAGTAATTTATAAGATTTTCTTATTTAATATATATTTTTAATATGTATTAATAACTGAATTAAAACAAGTATTAATAACTATATATTAAAAACTATATTTATAAGATTCCCAAATAGTAGTCACCGGTGCTAAAGGCCGGTTTGAAAACTGGCGCCAAACGAAAATTTGGAGCCTTTAGCACCGCTCATTACTGAAATCTCGCCGGAAGCGGAAGGCTGCAGATAAGGAGGCGGGCCCATCCAAAAAGGTTCCTCAGCTTGGCGAGCAACCTCAGCGGCCCTTGGGTCCATTGCCATCTCTGGACGTGATTAACGTGCAACGAGTAATGGCCGAGACTGGACTAACCAGAGCGCAAGTCCTGGGGGAAGAAGAGGTGCCTGTAAACGCAACGTTGAAGTGGCCGTTTAAGCTTGGCGAGCCTATGGTCCCTCCTGAAATGGAGAGCAAGCTACAGACGAAGATGCGCTGATTCCATGAGTGGTACTTGGAAGAATCAAGACGGAATAAACGGCGCATGATCAAAGTCGGCGTGAAGGACCATGATTTCTACAATGGTGACGATGATTGGGTCTGGCCGAGGTTTAAGGATATATATGAGCTGTACCACCGCGACGCCATGGACGTGGATTTGATCACCTGTTGGACACTGTAAGTACTTTGTTGTTGCTTATAATTCACAGTTTGAAAACAATAATTCCAATCTATGCTGACGCGGGCTTTATTTATTGCTTAACATATGCAGAATGGAGATTCAAAAATGTCGGAGATCCGGGATATATGACGTTGGTTTCGTGGTTCCTCGAAGGATAAGTGAAGAAATGATATTGATGAATCCTGAGGAAACCTATACAAGTATATTAAGAAACAAAATTACTGCGACTCCATACTAATCCCGTACAACATCGAGTGAGTACATACACAGGCTTCTTCTTATATTGTCTGTGTACTATTTCATTTCTGATTATAATGTATACATGTACACAGATTCCACTGGTTCCTAATAATATTGTATCCTGACCGGGGTGTCGTGAACGTCTTTGATTCATTGCACACTCCAAAAGAAAAACTACAGAACATCATGGACATGATGACAAGGTGATGTATATTTTCCCCTACTTAATTCACCCCTTACACTCGCAATGACTTAACTCAATTTTTTTGTTCGCAGGGCCTGAAATCAATTTCGTCAAGAACACCCGGGTATTCAACATGAAACACTAAAATGGAACATTGGCTTTCCGGTAAGCAAGTAATTTGTACATGTAGGCCTCGGCTAATATATTATATGAATTTATGTGCATACTATGTTTGCGATTACATGTGGAATTGGGGACATAAAAAGCTTACACAACACGATATTATGGTACGTAATAATAAACACATTTCCATTATTATTAAGTGCACAATTATTGTCTCCAACTTGGCGGATTAAATATCTTTCAATTATTTGTAAATTATAGATGTTGAACCTGAAGGAAGAGTCTCTAGAGCTAGAAAGAATTGACGCAATTGCAGAACAGCTCGTCGGATGGATCTGGGACGAGATCATCAATCCCCGAGGAGAATTCCACTCGCCAGTACTGGAGGATGTGCCGGACAGTCCAACAAGCTAGTCGTCAATCTTAATTAAGTAGAAAATACAGTTTAAATATATATAACTCGAGTTGACATTCATGAATATCTACTTTTGTAATATATATGCCTTCTATTTTGATGAAATGTCAGCTAATATGAATATAGAGTTGGCCGAATACGCATTAGAATACACGTATTAGAATATATACGTATATACACGTATATAGACGTGCATGCATGGCTACTGAAAAAAGCAAAAAAAAAAGAAATCCGGGGCCTTTAGCACCGGTTGCAGACAACAACCGGTGCTAAAGGCAGGCCCTTTAGCACCGGGTGCAGCCACGACCCGGTGCTAAAGGCCCTGCTAAAGGCGCTGCGGGGCAGGCCCTTTAGCACCGGGTCGTGGCTGCACCCGGTGCTAAAGGGACCCTTTAGCACCGGTCCCTTTAGCACCGGTTATTCAACCCGGTGCTAAAGGGGTACCCCTTTAGCCTCGGATTAGTTGCACCGGGTGGGAAACCCGGTGCTAAAGGGCTTTCCCACCCGGTGCAGATGTTGATCATTCTGGTAGTGGAGGGAGCCGGCGGAGAGGGAGAGGGAGAGGCAAGTCGGCAAAGAGAGAGAAGGAGAGGCGAGCCGCCGCCGCCGCCGCACGGACGCTGCTCCGCCATAGCCGCCCGCCGCCCGCAGATCCGGCCTGCCGCCCGCCGCCCGCAGATCTGGCATGCCGCTCCACCATGGCCGCAACCACGCCGTAGTCGCGCGGGTCAGGAGGGGGAGGAGCCTGGCAGCGCAGACCTCGTCGCGCGGGCCATGCGAACCACGGGGAAGTCGCCCCGCGCTGCGCAAGGGCCTACCCGGCCGCCGACCCACTGCGACACGGGGAGGGAGCGGGGAGGGGCGGCGGAGGGGCCCGACACGTCACCCGCAGCCGCCCACCGCCCCACGCGTGATGCACCACCCAACGCGCGACGCGTCGCCCGATGCGCCGCCTGCGGCCGCCCGCTGCCCCCAGCCGCCCACCGCCACCCCCCCCCCCGAGCCAGCGGAGGAGAGGGAGAGGAGGGGCTGCACGGAGGGAGAGGGAGGCACGTGCGTGTAGGTAGAGGTGGCGGTGGGGCTACGCGGGGAGGGGAGGCGGAGAGGGGCGGGGCGGTCGACGGGGAGGAAAGGGGAGGGGGCGAAGTGTGCGAGGGAGGCGGAAGGGAGGGGGGAGAGAGGAAGAAGGTTAAAAAGATATAAAACATGTGGGTCCCATGGCTAGTAGTTGGTATAGGGGATGACTATGGAGTATGACGAGTACGGAGAAACTAGATATAGAGAAGATAATCTCGATGACCAGGATAGAATATTCTGTTTAGGGGATGGAAATAGAGTATGAAAAGTGCGGATAGCCTTAGCTCTGCACGGAGCCGTGTAGAGCCACGAGTCGAGTGGCAGCGCACTGGGTGAAGCGCTTAGATCGTGCTGAAGTGGAGCCGCGCGTTGGGCGGTGGCGCAACGGGTAGACGGCGCTACGCTAAGTCTGGCGCGCCCGGGCTGGGTGCGGTGGCCAAAAGCGAGGGGAGAGGAGCCGGGGTGACCGAAACCTAATAGGTATATATGTGATGGCAATTTTGTTGTAATTGATGATGAATTTGAGGGGCAATTTTGTAATAGACCTCACACAGTAGGTGGGATTTTTTTCCTGGCACATCTGATTCTTGCTGCATGTTGTTCGCTCGCTGCGGCGGGAATCGCTTCGAGTGGAAGCACCACACAATCATACCATCTGGATGCCTTTGTTCGCTTTTTTCACCAGAATCATCCTAGAATCCAAAACAAACATGACCTAGAAGAAATTCTTAAGGCATCATTTGTTGTTGCACTATTAGGCAAGTTTAAGAACGTAGTAGTCACATGCTGGCCTAGAGACCCAATAAACTGATGTATCTGATTGAACCGGAATTTCACTTTCTCCCCAATCCTTTGGGCGTCAAGGGAGATGGTAGGTGTATTAATAGCCGCGGCACAGGTTAGCCTGGGTACCGTTGGGACTTTGCACCTGATTGGAGTGGGTTTTGTGCAGATGTTCGGGGATTGATGCGAAAGTTGCCCTAGGAGGCTCGTGTGAGCGCTCTCATGGCATGTGACTAGGTTTTACCTTGCAAAAAAATTGACTCAAGCCATCCGCCTTTCACGGTTATTGAAAGTTGAAACTGCTTGTTCACTGTGTTGCATCATAGTAAGAAAGTGTAATTATGATGAATAATATGGCTGGTTGTCTAATCAATTGTCTATCCACATCGATCGGTTACGATAGACTGCTAATATAGTTAATGGTTAGTCAACTTAATATTGTTGGTGAAATTTGAAAGTAAGGATCGATTCCTTAGTTGCTTTTTTGGAAAAACAAACCCATCAAGCCAAAAGACTGCAAGTTTAGGAGTCGGCTAGGTATATGTCGTAGTCGGGTAAGTCTTGCAGAGTATTTGTATACTCAGCCTTGCTTGTTTCTTTGTTTTTAGGTTATCTTTCTGAGGGTACCCTTAATGTTGTAGCTTCTCTCACTTGGCCTTGCACTTTACCTGATGGTTCGAGTGTGGAGTGGGAAAACTGATGTGGAGTCCCCAGTTGTGTTTGCATTCAGATGATGTGTTGTTGAGCTGCTCATATTATCTGTGGACCTTCGTTAGTTGTATCGTTGGACTACTTTTATTTGTTTTGCCTCTACTTATATATCTCAAACTTGGTTTGTAAAACTTAACTACTTCCGCAACTTTGGTTATGTTTATGTAAAAACTTGTGATGATCATCTGGGCTTTCCTTTGGCGAGTCTTCTTGTATGTCGTTTCAATTAGATTCAGTGATTAAATCAGGATTCTACCCGATAGACTACTTGGTTAAACTGGTTGAAGTGTGAGTGACCTATACTTCATTAATATGATAAGGTTCAATGCTCTTGAGCCGGTTTAATTGGGAAGTTTGTCAAAATTATCTGGTGGTGCTACTTTCCGGGGGACTTTTATTCCAATGGCTACCTCACATGGTAAGCCTATATACACCCCCATATGGGTCCTTTCACATATTCTTGACTTCTGGTAACACCAACAACCGATTAGGGTGATAAGGACCAAATATTACAAGATTCAAGCATCCAATTCAAGATTTAAGTGAGCATCAAGGAGTGTACACTCTAGTCCTTCAAGTTCTTCATCTCAAGCTTGTGTGCATCTTGCTTAGTGCTTAGTGCTTGTCAAGTGAGCGCCCATAGGCATGTTAACTCTTGGTGTCCGATGACACCTAGCTAGTCTTAGTGTCGGTGGTGATCTTGGTGAGATCTTAGGGATTGTGGGAGCCTTAAGGCCATGGTGGCATTTGTACATGGTTTCGGAGACGAAGAAGGAGCATCCTTAGTGGAGCACTTGGGTTCTTAGTGACTCAACGATACATATCTCTAAGTTAGAGCCTCAACATGGTATAGGGGGAGCGTCAACTCGATACCACGGGAAAAATCTGGTTGTCTTGTGCCCCCTCGCGTTACATTCCACACTTCATACTTTCATTTACGTTGAATGTTTTACCTTTTGCAAGATATGATATAGAATGTGTTTTGTCTAAGTGTGCTTAATTTGATCTCTAGTATATTTACACATTAGTGTGCTTTGATTAGTTCCTAGTAGAATTTCCTTTGGCATGTGAACTATAGGTTTTGGGCAACACTAAAATAGGCCAAGGTTTATGTATTGTGAAATCAGTTTTTAATTTTTGAGAAAAGTCCCAAATTCAACCCCTCTTTGCCCATCGATCCTTTTCATTTGTTCATATTTCTTTCTCTACTATTTTTTCCTTCCTTTAAATTTTCTTTTTTTACTTTTATTCTCCTTTATTTTTTCTATCATTTTGCAAAACTATTTTTACCTTTTTCATTTATTTTCTTTTGTTTTTACTATTTTTGTTATACTATTTTTCTTTGTATATTAATATGTTTCCCCATGTGTATACTTTTTGTTTAGATGCAAGAAGAACTTGTTCGTTAGGTGAGTGTGTTTGTTCTCTATTTTGAAATATTTATTCATGATTTTTTACTAATTTGTTTGTGATGTTAAGTTATTTTTCATTTATTGGATTAAACTATTCATTTTAATAATGATTTGTTGATGTTGTGTATGCATTTGTTCTTTATGCAAACTATTTTTTTCAAGCGCGAAGCTATTTTGTTTGTAGACTAATTTGTTCGTTATGTTAGATTATATGTTCACTTTTTAGGTAGATTGTAGGTAATATAACTTATTTGAAATGATGAGAAACATAACTCAGCAAAGCTTCATTCCTCTGAGTGTTACACAATAGGATTTCTTGATCTATAATTTACCTATCAAGCTCCACAAAAGCCTTATAGTTGTTTATATGAGTAGAATAGGTGATCTTTTTATTAGCATAGGCTTGAGGGACCAGAAGTGTGGAGAGTTGCCCATGAGTAATGCAAGAATTATGCTGATGATGGTTTAGCTTTTTTGAAGGAAAATATTTCATTTCTTTAAATCTGAGAGCATTGTTTTTTATTCTATTATGGCTTGTTCTTTATAGAAAACATCTATTCTTTATCAACAATAAAGCTAGCTGAACTTGTAGTATTAATTGAACAACCATTAAGAGCACCAAATTTTGTTATGTATAATTAAGTGCAGGATTGAAAACACGTTAATGACACATTTTTACCCGTGTTTCCTATTGGAGACACGGACAACTTGGGTTCGCAATTAGAACAGCTACCGTTCCCCGACAACGGCGCCAGAAAGCTTGTTGGCACTCCTTATGGCCTACAGATAAATTCGCAAGCGGACGGATACCGATGTAGCTTTCACCCGGGAGTATTCGAAGGTATCAATTTTCATGAGGAACGAGAAGTGAACTAATTCTAAACTAACTTGTCCTAGGATAGTGGAATGGAGTGGGTAAAGTGGATGACAACAAAGAAAATGGAAGAAAAGCGATAAGAGGGTAGAGAAGGTACGAATCTGGTAGGTGCACTCTAATGACTAATCGAGCAGGTCAGAAGGTACAACTAGATACTTGCATCGGGAAATGGAACCAACAACACGCAGAAAGGGATGAGAAGGCATGTTGTCAATAACCGTTGGAGGCTCCTGCAGGCCGGGACTAATGTGATGGACTACGAAGACCGTATAGGACTGTCACCACCTAACGGCTACCACCTCCGTTGCAACGGGGGCAAACTAAGTTAACCTCAAGTCTAGGCATCACGCCTATACTAGTCAGTTAATACTTATCTCCTATAGAAAGATAAGCACCCAAGCCAAGCAACCAGTATACAATTATGCCAATCAACTAAGCATTGAACGAATAACCAGCAAGCATATAGAAGTAAGAAATGAATGCTCAATTAATCAAAGAGAGATACAAGAATTACTAGACATGACCCGGATGTCACTCAAAGCAGAGACGCATCTGTAGAGGTACAAGTGGAAGAGGGGCCGACACTCTGGCTCCTCCCCGGGATGCTCACCTCTCCTCTCTCCCTATCTTCTAAGTATAACAGGGGCAGTGCTTCGCTGCTAGATTTCCCTCTTCTTCTTGTGTTTGATACAGGTGCTGGAGGATTCTATTTATAATGGAGAAGTGTGGTTTGAGATGGAGCAGCGGCCAAGCAACCTTAGGGGCGGTGCCGGCTTGTTCGGCCGAACCCGGGGCGTTCGGCCGAACCCGGGGCGTTCGGCCGAACTATGGCGGTTCGGCCAAACTGTGGGGGTTCGGCCGAACCGACCATTTTGCACTGCTTGGAGCCAACGCTCCAGATTGACTCCTGGTGGCGGTGTAATGTCGGTTGCATGTGGGCAACGTCGGCCAAACTGATCCATTTGGCTGAACTGGGTCCAGTGCCTGGTTGCCTTCCGATGCACCGCCTCTGTCTTGGGGACGTCCAGGATTGCTTCCATCCAGCGGGGTTTGGTCAGATTGTGTTTCTATGCCTCGGATTGATGATGTCAGCAATCCGTATGACCTTGCCCGATCATTGCTGACGTGGATCTCGTGTATTCGGCCTCCCGGTTGTGCTTTGCTTCGTGCACGGCTAAGGGGGTAGTCCGGCTGAATTGGGTCGTTCGGCCGAATCGGTCAATTCCGACCCCTATAGCATGTATTTGTCCATATTGCACCTGCACAATGAATAATCACCAAAATTTGTGGAAATGATTAGAATTAAACCTTATAGCTATGGTGTATTATTCCATTGTGTTTATTTTGTACTCGGTTGGAGGTCAGAAATCAGGTCGTAATGACCGCCAATAGCTGTGTTGCGTTGTGTTGCAAGTCGCGGTTCGGCTCGGCTCGGCTCGGCACGGCCACGGCCCGACTCGGCGACTGAGCGCGTGCGTGCGTGTGGCACGCCCTTCTCCTCTTGCCAACGTCACCAAGCGGTCCACAGCTGGTCCACCATTTAAGTTGGTTAGGATTCTCTTTGACTCTCCATCCGGGATATAAAGCCAATAACTCCATAGCATTTTCTAGTGGACCTTTTAATTCTTTTGATTAATTGAGACTAGAATGGGCCAAGGCACAATTAATCCAACACTAACACTAGCTACAACGAGCATAAGAGATCTAGGAACGCTAAAAACAGGCTACATTTGCAAGACACAACTGTTATGACTTGAATTATAAATGGAAAATAAAAGACTGTTGGATGTGTTTATTTTATTTATGGGAAACACATGTAGAGATTATTTCAAGGAAATAACCTATGCTGGATTTAATTCAGATTATATTTAGATTTCGAAACACGATTATGACCTAGTCATGTTTTATTTATGAAATGTTTCATATAGATTATTCCATTTGAATATTTGTTATTAAAAACAGGATTATGTGAGAACAACTACCCGAATTATATCATATTGAGTTGAACTAATCAAATTATAGAATAAAAATGATTCAAGTTGGTATTATTCATATTAATATTTACATAGGAAAACCGAAGTATAAACCAATGTTTCATTTTATTTAAGAAAAGATTAAATTCGGCATTGTCAAGTTAATATTATAATTGAATTCATAAACATGTTACTGGGTGAACATCACTACTAACACGTAGCTTACGTCGACATGAACCCAACACAACTTGAACAGGTCGAAATGGAGCTAAAACAATTAAAGTGCATGGCAAACATTAATCGGGTCGGCCAATGGTTGCGGATGATGGGAATGTCAAGAACTTGCCAAGGGCGGGGCAAACGGGGAACAAGGCCGGTGGAGGTACGAAACGTGTTTATTTTGTGCTGGTCGTTTCTTTATAGATACCATAGATTCCTTTTCTGGACATGTAGTGGGCACAGGGGAACACATTATGACCGAATGGTGCACTGAGAAAGTCAAGAAATCAACGGACGATGCAGATACATTTTTAGGTGTTCATGCCCGATGAGGCGAACACCAGCACAAAGAACAATCAGAGCATCAAAAAATGGATGTACGCTGATCCTACAAACAATCCACTTAGTGGGATCATGTGCAAATATAATAGATATGATGTGGGGAAAGAGTTTGTTGATTCCTCATCTAGCTCATTGGGGAATGCGATCCCACTGCAGCACATGTAAAACAGGCATGACGAGAGAACAACACTACCATGACTGCCATAATGTGGGATGCCTGTAACCAGGGTGCTAATCAAAATAAGGTAAACAGACACAAACTAGTCCTTTCGAACATCATGATTGTCCGATCAGAACAAGGCACGCTGCAGCTCCACGACCAGTTGGGGACCCTGCCAAGCAGGACGCACGACAGCTCCCCGCCCAGTCAGGGACCCTGCCAAGCAGGACATGCGGCTGCTCCCTGACTGTTCGGAAAACCCAGCCAACCGGGGAATGAAACAGACTCCCGACCGCTCAGGGGACCCTGTTGTTCACAACATGTGGCGCCTCCCCGATCACTCAAAACTGGGCCGGCTCACCAAGACACAAGGCAAGCCCACAAGTGCTCAAGGTAGCTGGTCAAACTGCCCAATCTGCTATCACACCAAGCAAAGAATCCGAGGATGCCGCTCCGGATCTTGGGTTGTACTTGCGAGTACGGCCCAGAGACATCGAGATGACAACCACCATCAAACTGACCGCACCAAGCCTGCAGCACAGCACGGAAAGACGATGGAGTGGCACCAGCAGCAGGACCCCACACGGATCAGCCACCTGGCCGATCCCTGACCTTGCAGGTAAGGTAAGGGAGGGGCCAGGCAGCGCAACCATGAGGGGAGGTCATACCCCGCCAACAACCCCCCCCCCCCCCCCCACCAGTCGAGGGTATGGAACCGCTAACAGCTCCCCCACAATCGAGGGTACGGAACCGCCAACAACTCCCAACAGTGGGAACAACAACAGGCATGGCGATGTAGTCAACTGCATAGAACAGATGACTCCCCCATAACACAACATGGCAAGGAGTGTACAGCGCAAGGCAAGGGCCTCCGACCGGGTGCAGCGAGGTCGGGGGATAGTGGCGATGGCACACGAAGCAGAGGGCCCACTAAGGCCTTCTGCTGCCTCTTTCTTTCTTCTTTCTCCCCATGTAACCAACCCCCAAAACTTATATAAGGTGGAAGGAGTGACATGATCGAGGGATCAATAGACACACCTCTTGGTTCACTCGCTCACTCACACACCCGTGCTTACGAGCACCCCCGTTGTAATCTTGAAACACCCATCGCAAGGAACATGACTCCCTCCCACTGGACGTAGGGTCTTTGCCCAAACCAGTATAATTCCTCTGTGTTTAGAGTGTTTACCATCAAAGACCGTGAGCTAGCGCGTCGTAAGTAAATTGCCGGTGTCCAAAGAACCGACACATAAATTTATCTAGGTTACACAACTTGAGGATCCATTTTGTCGGGATGGTAGGGGGTATGAGGGCTGATAAAAATCATGCCATTTAAACCGTTCATCGGAGAACGTGAAGACAAACACAGGGTGGTGTTGCTATCAGGACAGCAGGATTAGCGAGGACGACGAAATTAATATATCAAGATTCATGGTATGTATTGCCGAACCATCTTGTGGAGATGTTTGCAGGCTCATGGGGAACATATTGGTTGAAGGGTTTGCCGATCTGACCCTTGGATCACCAGGGAACGCGATGCCAACGGGCGTCAAGGCGGCTGGACGTGCAGCGGCACGATTCAGATGGGAACTTTGTCGGGATCATTGGGACTCATACTAGGGTCCATGATTCGCTATGGGGAAAGGTAAATTAGAGAGAGGGGGTCAAGGGAGTCTCACTTTGGGTCATCCGGAGGGCCAGGATGGACACGATGGTGACCGGTGGCATCGATGAACAAGGCAAAGAGGGGGGGAGGGGGGGAGGGGAGGGCTGCATGTGATCTACACAAGGGGTTAGGCTTATGTCCATGAAGATGACGATCTTTTGGGGATGCATTCTTTGGTGTACCTACGATGCAAGAAGATGAGAGAGTCTCCGAGGGAGAAAGGGATGGGGATGGTTGTAGCTCATTGGCGTCGTCAACAACGAAGGGCTAGGGAGGGGCGGCCATGCCTCTGTTCCTCTCTTCTAACATGAAACATAGGGGTGGGCGGTATGGGAAGGGGCGCGTGGAAGCGGTGGATGGAATGAGGTACAAACTGGTAAAAGGGATCGCTGGTGACAAGGGCACTCCGTTTTTATAAAGAGGAGGGGGGAGATGAAGGGGTGAGGCTGCTATGGAAGTGGGAGAGAAGGAAGTAGGAGGAGACCGGCCATTGATTTCCTCATGAAAGTAACCGATGAAATAATTGGGGAGGAATTGGTGTGATTAAGGGGTCGGTCCAGTGCGTTCAATTAATAAACTCCAGAACAAACTATTACCACATAGGTTTTTTATAGACGAACCAATTAATAAACTCCACAACAAAGATAGTTGGGGGGTCTTGTTACGATCTTTGGCCGGGTCAGGACCCGAAGGGCTCAGTAGTGAACATAGTGTCCGTCGGTACTATTGCCCGTCGTTACTGCGAACATAGTGTCACCAAGACCAAGTTAGTTTTGACAGGTTTTTATGTAGTATTATCAATTTAATTGGGTTCACCAATCACCAATAGGATCAGGACGTGATCAATTCGTGATAATTTAGGCACTTTCTCCGGTGGAGTACATGGTGCTGTAAAAACTCACTTACACGAAACTGAAAGTTACAAGAAAACCCAGAAAAAGAAGGGGAAAAACGAGCTGTGGTATTACGGTGCTACCAGATACGTGCTTTCCATAGGCGACTCCATTTTGGCGCTCCGTTAGTTCATCACGCGCATACATGCCGGCCGGCCAGCGGCGTGCGCCACGAAACTAAGAGGCAGCAGGTTTCGGAGCGGCAGCCGGGGCGGCCGCCGGGGATCCAGCTTCGTCAGGCTTAGCAGCAGTGGCAATCTTGGACTCGTCAATGTCCGCCGACGATGGCTTGATCTTGCCCCTGCCACCCCTACCACCCCTGCCGCCCCTGCCGCCCTTTCCGCGGCGGCCGGGCGACGCGACGCGCTTGCCGAACCCCGGCGGCAGGATGGGCTCGCTGATCTCCATGATTGACACGGAGTAAGGGCGCGCGGCGACGACCTTGATGAGCTTGGCGACGCATGGCGCGCCGGGGGCGCCGAAGTACATCTGCCCGTCGTCCGCCCTGGAGTAGTTGAGGACGCCGAGTTTCTTGTCGGTGTTGGAGAGGAGCGTGGGGAGAAGCGCTTGGCGGCTCTTCATCTCGTCCAGCTTGATGGGGTCGAAGTAGCTGAGGAGGACGTGGTTGGCCACCGCCGACCGCAGCTTGTCGGCGGGCAGCGACGCCAGGGAGGCGACCGTCTTGTCGGTGACGACGAGCAGCGACGCCGCCCGGAGCTGGTTGGCGTCCGCCGCGACGTTGGTCTGGGACAGGAGCTTGGAGAAGCCGGCGTACTGGGGCTTGTCCACCAGCATCTGGATCACGTCGAAGGCTGCCAGCGCCGCGGGCGAGGCCGCGGCGAGGAGGAGGAGCGGGAGCAGGATCTTCGAAGCCATCGCGGTTTGCAGGGATGACGAACCGGCTTTACGAACTGAATCTATCTATTGATCCATCGTTGAGCTTGGTTATAAAGGCTGGGAGAGTGCTGGCTATATTTGGTAAGGGGCCGTCTCCTCCAGACATTCTCCTGTGTAGGCGTGCCATGAACGCCGCCGTCGGGGCTGCAGCTGCACCACCTGCACCGCAGCGCTCGAGCGCCCATACATTTTTGGGCTTGGAGCCTTTGACATGCGCACTTGGGCATTTGGGTGGCGGGGACAAAAAGGTGAATTCTTTGGTTTAAGAAAATGAGCCATTTATTAACCTATCTATTCAGAGTAAATGCGAGCCCCAAATCAATTTCTCATAAGTAGAGATTCCGTGGTTTTAAAAAAGATAATAAAATAGGGAAGAACCAACGTGGTTTCACTTTGGGCGCTACAAATTATTTCGTTCTATTATCTCTCCCGGATGCTGCGGATGCATTGTGCTGTGCGTGAGGTTTACGGGGCCGTAACAGAAGAGCTTCTTGAGCCGGTGGCCGGTGCAGATTACATCTGTCCGAGTGGAGGCTGGAGAGCCAATAAAGTTTTTTTTTTAGAATGGAGAGCCAATAAAGTTGAAGTTCTTCGTTTGTTTACTTTCCTACCACTACCAGAATCCTTCACATCCGCCCGCCTCCTCCGCCTCGGCCATTTTTGGACCCGGTGCTGATGGGGCTTCAGCACCGGGTCCAACGGCTAGGAGCGGGGGCGACGCGTGGTTGTGTCAGGGCGGACACATTAGCACCGGGTCGTGGCAAGACCCGGTGCTAATGTTCACCCTTTAGCACCGGGTGCAGCCACGACCCGGTGCTAAAGGCCCGAGGCCTTTAGCACCGGGTCGTGGCTGCACCCGGTGCTAAAGGGTGAACATTAGCACCGGGTCTTGCCACGACCCGGTGCTAATGTGTTCGAATATAGGGGCTTCCTCCTCCCCCGCCCGAGCCAGCTGAACACTTAGGCGCAGTGTTCATGCTGCTCGGCCGTGGGAGGGGAGGTGCTGCCCAAATTTTTTTCAAAATTTGTGAAGATTCTACTCATCTAAGGAGCACTACAAGGTACACTCTTTCATTCTCTAATGTTATATTTAGCTTGTAATCCTTCTATGATTTAGAAATAGAGGGATTTGTGAATCAAAGTAAAGCTAGCTAGAGAGAGCTTGTGTTCTTGGAGGAGAGAGAGGAGAGAGCTTGAGTTCATGGTGGAGAGAGTGTTCAAGTTGTGTTTTAAATGGAGAGAGAAGGCAAGCTAGTTAGTATTTTGTTTCGTATGACTTGTGAATAGTTATAAGGCTTATAGTAATGTAGTTTTAAAAATTACTAGAAAATCAATATAAAATGCTAGAAAATCTTATAAATTAATAGAAAATCTTATAAATTACTAGAAAATCTTATAAATTACTAGAAAATCAATATAAAATGCTAAAAAATCTTATAAATTAATAGAAAATCTTATAAATTACTAGAAAATCAATATAAAATGCTAGAAAATCTTATAAATTAATAGAAAATCTTATAAATCTTATAAGGCTTATAGTAATGTTATATTTAATGAATATAGTAATGTAGTTTTAGAAATTTATTTATATAATGGAATATATATTATAATTTGTATTTATTTATATATTAAATTTTTTTATCTTTAAATTGTATTGTATATTTGTTATTGGTTAATAATGCAGATGAATAGACAATGGATGTACGGGGACCCCCACGCTCAGGCGTTCCGTGATGGCCTTAGGACGTTTCTCGATGCCGCCGAGGCTAACAGGACGTCGTCCGGTTTCATGTTCTGCCCATGCACCCATTGTAAAAATATACAATCGTACAAACAAAGAGGTTGTCTTCAGGTGCATTTGATGAGGCACGGTTTCATGAGGAATTATTCTGTTTGGACGAAGCACGGTGAAAGAGGAATTCTAATGGATGAAGATGAAGAAGACGAGGCCGATGACGACATTCCGTTATTGGCTCAATACTACGGTTCCTTTGCATATGCTGCAATGGGTGATGCCGATGAGGAAGATGTTGCTCGGGAAGGCGATGCTCAGGAAGATGTTGCTCAGGAAAATGAACCTACTGATGGACTCGGGCAAATGTTGCGTGATGCCGAGAAAGGCTGCGGAAATGATAAGGAACTGAAAAAGATACAGCGCATGTTGCAGGACCACAAGACTGACCTGTACCCAGATTGCAAAGAGGGGCTAAAGAAGTTGGGTAGCACACTTGAACTTCTGCAGTGGAAGGCAGCAAATGGTGTTACTGATAAGGGTTTCGAGGAGCTACTGAAACTCGTAAAGAAGATTCTTCCAGAGGGTAACACATTGCCATCGACGACGTATCAAGCAAAACGTGTTGTTTGCCCTCTCGGTTTGGAGGTGCAGAAGATACATGCGTGTCCTAATGACTGTATCCTCTATCGCGGACAGTACGAACACTTGGATCGTTGTCCGGTTTGCACCTGCGCACGATACAAGATCAGGCGGGACGACCCTGGTGATGTTGGGGGAGAGCGTTCTAAGAAAAAAATCCCTGCGAAGGTGATGTGGTATTTCCCTCTGATACCCCATCTGAAGCGTTTGTTCAGGAACAAAGACCATGCCAAACTGATGCGCTGGCACAAAGAAGAACGTAAGCAGGATGGCATGTTGAGACACCCCGCCGATGGATCCCAGTGGAGGAACATCGACAGAGCATTCCCAGAGTTTGATGCTGATGCAAGGAATGTTAGGCTTGGTTTAAGTACCGATGGCATGAACCCTTTCGGTGAAATGAGCAGTAGTCATACCACTTGGCCCGTGACTGTTTGTATCTACAACCTACCCCCCTGGCTCTGCATGAAGCGGAAGTTCATTATGATGCCAGTGCTCATCGAAGGCCCAAAGCAACCTGACAACGACATTGATGTGTACCTAAGACCATTGGTTGACGAACTTTTGCAGCTGTGGAAGAATGAAGGTGTTAGCATGTGGGATGAGGACAAACAGGAGCAGTTTGACCTTCGAGCACTGCTTTTCATAAGCATCAATGACTGGCCTGCACTAAGTAACCTATCAGGACAATCAAACAAAGGATATAAAGCATGCACTCACTGTTTAGAGGAAACCGAAAGCATGTATTTGAAACATTGTCGTAAAGTTGTGTACATGGGTCACCGTCGTTTCCTTCCGGCGAAGCATGAGCTACGAAAGAAATGTGCGCATTTTGGTGGGAATGCTGACCGCCGTACAAAGCTGAGACACCGGAGTGGAGAAGAGCTATTTGATATAGTGAAGGACCTACACGTGGTGTTTGGCAAGGGAGACGGAAGCCAGGCTGCTCCGACGGGCGAGGATGGTCGTGCCGCGATGTGGAAGAAGAAGTCTATCTTTTGGGAGCTACCTTATTGGCAACGTTTAGAGGTCCATAACGCGATTGATGTGATGCATCTGACGAAGAATCTTTGCGTGAACTTGATAAGCTTCCTGGGTACTTATGGGAAGCCAAAAGATACACTGGAAGCACGTCAGGATCTGAAACGATTGAAGCAACGGACTGATCTACATCCAGAAAAGAGAGACAAAGGACGCCAGTACTTGCGTCCTGCCAGCTTCACTCTCAGCAAAGAAGAGAAGGCAAGCATGTTTGAATGCTTGAACAGTATCAAGGTTCCGTCTGGCTACTCCTCCAATATTAAGGGAATAATAAATATGAAAGAGAAGAAGTTCACAAACCTGAAGTCTCACGACTGCCATGTGTTGATGACACAGCTGCTTCCCGTCATACTCAGGGGTGTGCTACCAGTTAACGTGCGGAAAGCCATTGTGAAGCTATGTGCATTCCTCAATGCAATTTCTCAGAAGGTGATCAATCCAGACCACTTAGATCAGCTACAGAACGACGTGGTGCAATGTCTTGTCAGCTTTGAGATGATATTTCCACCATCCTTCTTCAATATCATGACACATCTATTGGTTCACCTCGTCAAAGAGATTCGTATATTGGGCCCAATATTTCTACACAACATGTTCCCATTTGAGAGGTTCTTCGCTGTCCTAAAGAAGTATGTCCGTAATCGTTCTCGTCCAGAAGGATGCATTGCTAAGGGATACGAAACGGAGGAGGTCATTGAATTCTGTGTTGACTTTGTCGACGATCTTATGCCGATTGGTGTGCCCGAATCCCATCACGAGGGGAGACTTGGTGGAAAGGGCACACTAGGGAGAAGATCGATGGTGATCAAGGACGTTGAGACATTTCGTAAAGCGCACCTCACAGTTTTGCAACAATCAACCTTAGTTGCTCCGTACATCGAGGAGCACATGCAGATTCTCAGGGATGAAAACTCAACAAAGTCTGCGGCCTTCATTCAGCGTCTGCACAATAGTACTTTCGCCGATTGGTTGCGAAGACGTCTTATGGGTGTCGAGGGCATTGATGCGCAGCTAGCTTTTGTAGCTAGAGGTCCATCGAGCACGATCTTGACATTCCAAGGATACGACATCAATGGGTATATATTTTACACAAGAGCCTAGGACAAGAAAAGCACCAACCAAAACAGTGGTGTCCGGATCGACGCGACAGACACCAATGGCAATACAAACTCATACTATGGAATCATAGAGGAGATATGGGAACTAGAGTACGGACCTTTGAAGATCCCACTGTTCAAGTGCCAATGGGTGAAGCTGACTGGAGGAGGTGTTAAAGTTGAAGCGGACTATGGAATGACGTTAGTGGACCTAAACAAGATTGGCTTTCTAGACGAACCGTTCGTCCTGGGCAAAGCTGTCACACAAGTTTTTTATGTGAAGGACATGGCTAGCAGACCGAAGAAAGGGGCGGATAAGAAAGGTGGGGGTAAGCAATTGGACCCATCACAAGACGAGCCAAAGCGTCATATAGTTCTTCCTGGAAAGAGAAAAATCGTAGGAGTTGAGGACAAGACGGATGAAGATTATGATATGCTCGATGGTCGGCCTCCATTCTCAGTGGCTGATGACCCAAGCATCCTGTTAGCGGCGGAGGAGACACCGTATCTACGGTGTGATCACAATCAAGGAACATTTGTAAAGAGGAAGTTTATTAGTGTCCGAGTAAACGATGATGCCATGTAATTTAATTGCACTATGTTCCACCCAATTTGTAATAACTATATTTGCATTTATGTTCCACCTATGTTCTAAGATTTTCTATTGATTTATAAGATTGTTTTTATTAATTCTAGCATTTTATATTTATTTTCTAGTAATTTATAAGATTTTCTATTAATTTATAAGATTTTCTAGTAATTTATAAGATTTTCTAGTAATTTATAAGATTTTCTAGTAATTTATAAGATTTTCTAGCACAGGGACTTTAGCACCGGGTCGTGGCTGCACCCGGTGCTAAAGGGCCTTTAGCACCGGGTCGTGGCTGCACCCGGTGCTAAAGGCCACGACCGGGCCGCGGCGGTCGTGCGGCAGCTGGCCACGTCACCGGGCGCACACGAGCCACGTCACTGGCCCGGTCGTGGCCTTTAGCACCGGGTCGTGGCTGCACCCGGTGCTAAAGGCCACGACCGGGCCGCGGCGGCCGTGCGGCAGCTGGCCACGTCACCGGGCGCACACGAGCCACGTCACTGGCCCGGTCGTGGCCTTTAGCACCGGGTTGTGGCTGCACCCGGTGCTAAAGGCCACGACCGGGCCGCGGCGGCCGTGCGGCAGCTGGCCACGTCACCGGGCGCACACGAGCCACGTCACTGGATGAACAAGAACAATTTTTCTTTTTAATCTCTGTATAAAAGTTGTAACTAGTCGTTCTCCCTCATACAAACTTCAAAAAAGATCATTTTTCTTCCTAAAAATTCCTAAAATCATACTCTATCAAGTTATGAAACTTATTAATGTTATTATTTTGAAAAATCTTCTCGTGTTTGAACAATCCAAATTTTGAATTAAAAATGACAACTACAACCAAGGTTTTTTTCACACTAGGTGATGTCAAATGAAAAAGTGATGAATACCAAAGTTTCATATTTCATCATGATCTACAATCTTTATTTAGGTCATTTTGTCATTTTCAAAATGGGTAATAACATGTAGTACAAATTTGACAAGTCTCTAACAAAGTTTTAGAAACTATGCGAGTGAATCTAGGATTAATGAACAATGTATACTACCACTTTCTCAAATGCAAAAATGACTTAAATAAAGATTGTAGATCTTGATGAGATATGAAATTTTGGTATTCATGACTTTTTCATCTGAGACCATTTAATGTTCCAAAATCTTTCATTTAGTTATCAATTTTTGTAATTTATAAGATTTTCTAGTAATTTATAAGATTTTCTAGTAAGTTATAAGATTTTCAGGTAATTTATAAGATTTTCTATTAATTTATAAGATTTTCTAGTAATTTATAAGATTTTCTAGTAATTTATAAGATTTTCTATTAATTTATAAGATTTTCTATTAATTTATAAGATTTTCTAGACTTTTATATTGATTTTCTAGTAATTTATAAGATTTTCTTATGTAATATATATTTTTAATAGGTATTAATAACTGAATTAAAACAAGTATTAATAACTATATATTAAAAACTATATATTAAAAACCGGTGCTAAAGGCCGGTTTGGAAACTGGGCGCCAAACGAAAATTTGGGGCCTTTAGCACCGGGTTGATCTAAAATCCGGTGCTAAAGGCCCCCAATTTTCGTTTGGCGCCAGTTACGGCTTTTAGCACCGGGTGTAGAAGACCCGGTGCTAAAGGGGGGGCCTTTAGCACCGGGTCGTGGCTGCACCCGGTGCTAAAGGCCTTCGTCTGGCGCACAGTTACCCCCTTTAGCACCGGGTGTAGAAGACCCGGTGCTAAAAGGCCTTTCGCACCGGGTGGTGGGAAGACCCGGTGCTAAAGGGGGGGCCTTTAGCACCGGGTGTTGTACAGACCCGGTGCGAAATGCCCTTTAGCACCGGGTCGTGGCTGCACCCGGTGCTAAATGCCCCGGACCTATATAGGCCGGGGACTTCTCTCCCCTCCCTCACTTCGCCCTCATTCCTCCCAGATCGAAACCGCCGTCGGTGCCCCCTCGTCTCCTCAGCCGCCGCCGCCCGTCGCCGTCGCCCGTCGCCGCCGCCGCCCGTGGTCCCCGCGCCCACGCCGCCGCCACCTGTCGTCCCCACGCCGACGCTGCGCCGCCGCCCCCGCGCCCGTCGGTCGTCCCCGCCGCCGTCGTCCCCGCGCCGGCGCCCCTCGTCCCCGCGCCGCCCGTCGTCCCCGCGCCGGTACTGTGGTGAGAATGCTTCCTATCCTTTTTGCTGCTGCTGCTACCACCATGACGAGAATGCTTCTTGTCCCTTTTACTGCCACCGGTGCTGCGGCTGCTGCTGCTACATGTTAATAAACCAAATTTGATCGGTGATGCGGCTGCTGCTGCTGATACAATATGAAACTTATGGTATATTGGAAATGTATATTGGAAATGTATATTGGAAATGTTATATGTTTGAAATGTATATTGAAAAATGCTTCATTTAAATGTATTGGAGATATTTACATTGAAATGTATATTGGAAAATGCTCCATTTAAATGTATTGGAGATAATTACATTGAAATGTATATTGGAAATGTTATATGTTTGAAATGTATATTGGAAAATGCTTCATTTAAATGTATTGGAGATATTTACATTGAAATGTATATTGGAAATGTTATATGTTTGAAATGTATATTGGAAAATGCTCCATTTAAATGTATTGGAGATATATACATTGAAATGTATATTGGAAATGTTATATGTTTGAAATGTATATTGGAAAATGCTTCATTTAAATGTATTGGAGATATTTACATTGAAATGTATATTGGAAATGTTATATGTTTGAAATGTATATTGGAAAATGCTCCATTTAAATGTATTGGAGATATTTACATTGAAATGTATATTGGAAATGTTATATGTTTGAAATGTATATTGGAAAATGCTCCATTTAAATGTATTGGAGATATTTACATTGAAATGTATATTGGAAATGTTATATGTTTGAAATGTATATTGGAAAATGCTTCATTTAAATGTATATTGGAAATTCTATGTACCCGAACCCACCGCGCACCCGAACCCCTTAGCGAATCCGTTTTTTCGCGCACCGACCCCCCTTAGCGAACCCTTAGCGAATCATATTGGGAATATGTATGCTTTGTATATATTTTTTATCAATTATTTTTAATTCTATAGATGGCGGACAACAACAACCCCGTCCCACCCATGCAAGAGGACAACAACAACCCCGTCCCACCCATGCAAGAGGACAACAACACCCCTGTCCCACCCATTCAAGAGGACAACGACACGTTCTTAGCGAATCAACTTTTCAATATGGTAACCCAACCAGTGTCCATGGATGATGTGTTGGGGATCATTGGAAGGGCCGAAAATGTTGAAGGGGCCGCCAATGTCCAGGCCGAAAATGTTGAAGGGGCCGGTAACGAGCCCTCGTCTAGTCAGGTGTGTATATAGATAACATAAATTTGTACTGTACATGTCAATTATGTATACCATCTCTATATCATCTCGTATATATGTAATTTGTGTAGGCCGCCTCTGCTTCTACAAGTCGAGCTAAGAAATCAAAACGATCGACCACGAAGAAGGTGAAGGATGTCAAGTTACACATCACCCGAGTGGAGGATGACGGGGAGCCAGTTGAGCCCCCAAAAGTGGCCAAGAAATTTGTATCTCAGTGCGTGGTAATTGTACGGGACAATGTGCCCATTAGTATCAGAAAATGGAAGTCCACGGACCCCACTGAGGAGTACGTGCTCCCCGATACGAAGAAGGAGATGCTATGGAGGGAATTAAAGGCAATATTCGACTGGCCTAGCACTCATGAAGCAGAACTGAGGGATTGGACAATGAAGAAGATGGCAGTTCTGTTTCAGGATTTCAAGAAGAAGTTGTACTCGCAATTTCTCAAAACCGGAGAGGCCCCGGATCCTAAGAAGTATAAGAAGATCACCAATGACGAGTGGGAAGCATTCATTGAGTACAAAACCTCCGAAGAGGGTGCAACGGCTAGCGCTAGAAACGCTGGAAACGCCGCAAATAAGAAGTACTCTCATAAGATGGGTTCGGGAGGTTACAAGGCAAGCATCGCTAAATGGGAGAAGATGGAAGAAGATCTATATGCTAGAGGCATCACTCCAGCGACACATGACTGGCCCACAAGGACCAAGCATTGGTACTATGGTCATGGAGGCACCCTAAGCCCAATCGACGGCTCCTTAGTTTTTCCCGAGGACTTGCGAGAACTAGCTCAGCGTCTCCTCGATATCCTCAGGGCATCTGATAGGGGAGAATTTGTTGCCGATAGAGACAGAGATGAGCTAACCTATGCCTTAGGGAACAAGGAGCATCCTGGACGGACGCGCGGCGTAGGCACAAGCATCTCATGGAAGAAAGGTTTCCAAGAGCACGCCGCCACCTATAGGAGCCGTTCGAGGAAGAAGGCCGAATATGAGCAGAGGGTGAGGGACCTAGAGCAAACGGTTGCCGCCCAGGGCTCAAAGCTCCAAGAGATGGAGTCAGAGATGGAGCGACGGATGAAGGTAGCATGGCTGCAGATACAACAAGCCACAGGCGGGACCGGTTCCACAGAGCATGCACCAGGCGGGACCGGTTCCACAGAGCATGCACCTCTCCAAGATGCGGCCCTTATTAGCCCTCCACAACAATATCAAAGCAGTCACGCTTCCACACAGGCCGCCGAAGTGGTCCGTTACACCGTGGATGAAATAACTCAACGGACCGCGTGCGAGCTTGTCGTCAGGCAGAAGAACTTAGCTGTGGTGGTACGTATGCGACCTTAGTTCATATTGCATGCATTTCACCGTAAATACCATTCATTTACTAACTTTCTTTGTGACTACTAACTTATCAGGTCGCATACGGTATGACCAAACGTGTGGAAGAAGGGCAAAAATGGCACTGCAATGACATTCCACATGGTTACGTACCTGTTGAGGTGGAGCAATCATCACCAGCTGGGAAGACTTGGAACTTGACATCCCCGGAGGTGACGGAGAAACAAAACTCGGTCAGTGTTCTCACTGCATCATTCTATGGAGCAAGGCAGACGTCGTCATACCCGGTACACCTGCGGCTACCAACAAGCCCCTGTCACCTCCAAGAGATCCACAAGATCATGACGATTCTCCGGGAGCTCCTGATGCAAGCCCGTCTCCTCCGCCAAAGAGGTCTCCGTCTCCTCCACCGAAGAGGTCTCCGTCTCCTCCGCCGCGGAGGTCTCCGCCCCCTCCGCCAAAGATAGGACGCCGCACTAAAGCCTCTGCCCCCACTCCACCAGCGAAGAAGGCGCGGAAAACCAAAGAGAAGCCCGCACCAGAGAAAAGAGCGGGTGAGAAGACTCTAGAGGAGCTCGAAGCCTCGGTCAAAGCAGACACAAAGAGGCAAATGGCCGAGTGGAGGAAAAAACCTGAGCCGGAGCCGAAGCTTGATCCCACCGTCGTCAAGACATTCCTCGGTAATTTGAGCAAGGGTCAACAGAAGGAAGTAATAGTAACAGACTATGACCGCTCATTACTGAAATCTCGCCGGAAGCGGAAGGCTACAGATAAGGAGGCGGGCCCATCCAAAAAGGTTCCTCAGCTCGGCCAGCAACCTCAGCGGCCCTTGGGTCCATTGCCATCTCTGGACGAGCTTAACGTGCAACGAGTAATGGCCGAGACTGGACTAACCAGAGCGCAAGTCCTGGGGGAAGAAGAGGTGCCTGTAAACACAACGCTGAGGTGGCCATTTAATCTTGGCGAGCCTATGGTCCCTCCTGAAATGGAGAGCAAGCTACAGACGAAGATGCGCCGATTCCATGAGTGGTACTTGGAAGAATCAAGAAGGAATAAACGGCGCATGATCAAAGTAGGCGTGAAGGACCATGATTTCTACAATGGTGACGAGGATTGGGTGTGGCTGAGGTTTAAGGATATATATGAGCTGTACCACCGCGACTCCATGGACGTGGATTTGATCACCTGTTGGACACTGTAAGTACTTTGTTGTTGCTTATAATTCACAGTTTGAAAACAATAATTCCAATCTATGCTGACGCGGGCTTTATTTATTGCTTAACATATGCAGAATGGAGATTCAAAAATGTCGGAGATCCGGGATATATGACATTGGTTTCGTGGATCCTCGAAGGATAAGTGAAGAAATGATATTGATGAATCCTGAGGAAACATATGGAAACCTATACAAGTATATTAAGAAACAAAATTACTGCGACTCCATACTAATCCCGTACAACATCGAGTGAGTACATACACAGGCTTCTTCTTATACTGTCTGTGTACTAATTCATTTCTGATTATAATGTATACATGTGCACAGATTCCACTGGTTCCTAATAATATTGTGTCCTGACCGGGGTGTCGTGAACGTCTTTGATTCGTTGCACACTCCAAAAGAAAAACTACAGAACATCATGGACATGATGACAAGGTGATGTATATTTTCCCCTACTTAATTCACCCCTTACACTCGCAATGACTTAACTCAATTTTTTTGTTCGCAGGGCCTGGATTCAATTTCGTCAAGAACACCCGGGAATTCAACATGAAACACTAAAATGGAACATTGGCTTTCCGGTAAGCAAGTAATTTGTACATGTAGGCCTCGGCTAATATATTATATGAATTTTACTTAATTTCTTTTGGTCGACAGTGTGCCAAACAGGGGCCGGGAAATAATTTATGTGCATACTATGTTTGCGATTTCATGTGGAATTGGGGACATAAAAAGCTTACACAACAGGATATTATGGTACGTAATAATAAACACATTTCCATTATTATTAAGTGCACAATTATTGTCTCCAACTCGGTGGATTAAATATCTTTCAATTATTTGTAAATTACAGATGTTCAACCTGAAGGAAGAGTCCCTAGAGCTAGAAAGAATTGACGCAATTGCAGAACAGCTCGTCGGATGGATCTGGGACGAGGTCGTCAATCCCCGAGGAGAATACTACTCGCCAGTACTGGAGGACGTGCCGGACAGTCCAACAAGCTAGTCGTCAATCTTAATTAAGTAGAAAATACAGTTTAAATATATATAACTCGAGTTGACATGCATGAATATCTACTTTTGTAATATATATGTCTTCTATTTTGATGAAATGTCAGCTAGTATGAATATAGAGTCGGCCGAATACGCATTAGAATACACGTATTAGAATATATACGTATATAGACGTGCACGCATGGCTACTGAAAAAAGCAAAAAAAAAAAGAAATCCGGGGGCTTTAGCACCGGTTGCAGACAGCAACCGGTGCTAAAGGCAGGATCTTTAGCACCGGGTGCAGCCACGACCCGGTGCTAAAGGCCCTGCTAACGGCGCTGCGGGGCAGGCCCTTTAGCACCGGGTCGTGGCTGCACCCGGTGCTAAAGGGCCCCTTTAGCACCGGTTATTCAACCCGGTGCTAAAGGGGTACCCCTTTAGCTTCGGATTAGTTGCACCGGGTGGGAAACCCGGTGCTAAAGTGCTTTCCCACCCGGTGCAGATGTCGATCATTCTGGTAGTGTACGATAGCATCTTCAACAGTAACCAATAAATACTTTAAATAACCAGTTTTGAGGATAGATTTAAAAAGCAGAGCTCCAATAGTTGCCTAGTATTGTTTTAAATTTTTAGGTGTGGCCAATATAAACTAGATTAAAACAAGACAATTCAGAGAGGTAGGAGTGTGATAACATTAAGCGGAAGTTGAAGGGGGAGGAGATCCCAGTGGGATTACATAATATATATTTTGGTCTGTTAGAATAAAAAATAAATTCTGTTGGAGAAAAAGAAGTAAAAATATTGGATACTTTCGGAGATGCTCTAACGCGCGCTTATTGGGCCTGTTTGGTAGAACTCTGATTCTGATTCTCTGTGGGAGCTGATTCTCTGAGAGAAATGATTCTGTGGCTGAAAGTGGTTCTCTTTAATTCTCTAGCATAAACTATCAAAATCAGGATGGAGAATCACTTCATAGAATCAGGAGAAGCTACTTTTTTCAGCTCCCAGCACTTAGTTCATTTCAGAGAATCACTTTTCAAAATCAGCAGAGAATCACTTCTCACTGAAAAACTGTTTGACAGAGCTCCTCCTAGATTCACCAGAGAATCAGCTCTGGGAGCTCTGCCAAACAGGGTCATTGTATATGCACCGAACTCCTTGCCCGGTCGATCCCTAAGTTTTTTGGCCCTCAGAGGGGGGGGGGGAGGATGGAGACCCTAGCTATATGTTGCCAACAACATTTTTTTCCTCGTTCCAAGTTATTTTGGAGCATTTTTTTGTGACATCTTCTAGCTGCCCAAAACGATATTGAGCTTATGCATCGAACAACATTAATTTATCAATTCATCATCCATCCATCAGGATACTCCTATAGTAACCAATTAACAGGTAATTAATATATCATCAATCCATCATCCATCAAAGTACCAATTATACATGAATATTCATTGTTCATCAATTCTTACCATGCCCGTTAGAATTAGTGAAGCAAACATGAATATTTTTTAGTGAAACGGGAGCGGAATGACCCCTACTGATATGATGCTCCATATGGCCAAAAAAAACAACACCAATTTTGTGTGGATGTTCTCATCAGCATGTCAGTTAAATCCTTAGCTAAATCATGTTTCGAGCACATGAATATTCATTGTTCATCAATTCTTACCATGCCCGTTAGAATTAGGGTGGGTTTGGATCCTAGGGACTAAGAGTTTAGTCCCTCAAATAAGTGACAATTAGAAGCATTAAATATAAATTAATTATAAAACTAATTGCATAAGTCATATCTACTCCGCGAGACGAACCTAACAAGCCTAATTAACATATAATTAGTATATAATTATGAAATTATTACTGTAGCATTATATTGTCTAATCATGGACTAATTAGGCTTAATAGATTCGTATTGTAAATTAGTCCTCGCTTATGTAATGTATTTTTGAATTAATCTATATTTAATACTTCTAATTAGCATTCTTCCATTCGATGTGACGGGAGTAAAACTTTACTCCCTGTAACCAAACCGGGCTAAGCAAACATGAATAATTTTTAGTGAAACAGGAGCGGAATGACCCCTACTGATATGATGCTCCATATGGCCAAAAAAAAACAACACCAATTTTGTGTGGATGTTCTCATCAACATGTCAATTAAATCCTTGGCTAAATCATGTTTCGAGCACACTTTGTAAATTGCCGTAGTTAGCCCTGACGATCCGGCGAGTACCAGGTTTGTGGGCTGGGCGGGCGGCATGTTCAAAATTTTCCCCCACCGTCGTCACGGCGTCAACGCCGTCAGTTCCCCACGCGAGAAACCTTGGCCTTGGCCTTGGCCTTCGCCGCCGCCACCCATCCGCCCAACCGCGGGGTCACCGGCTCTCCGCTCCGCTGGACGACTCCTCCGGGGCAACACATACGGGTTTCTGCTCCCAACCCGCCGCCAATGGCCGACCCCGAAGAGCTGGAGGCCGCCCGGCGCTTGGCGACCCTTGCTTTGGCGGAGCTCTCCCGGGACGTCTCCTCCTCGACGTCCCCGCCTTGTCCGGACCTTCCTCCCCTTCGCCGCTGCCTCCAGTTGCTGCCTCTTCTCAACGCCGGCGACCCCAGCCTAGCCGCTCGATGCTGCCGCGGCCTCTTCGCCTCCCTTGGCGCCATCCTCTCCTGCGACCCGTCCCCTTCCCTCCTCCCCGCACTCGAGGTACTCTTTAATTGCCCTCTCTGTAGTTGGTTGCGTCAATTCCTTAACGAAAGATTCAGGAATCAGCTCGAAGTGCTGATTTCCCCTTCCACTTGAATGTGCTGCGAGCTGATTGGTTTGGGTAAGTGAACTCTTTTGGTTCCCGCAGGTGTTCGCTGGAAGCCTTGTTTTTAGTGACTGCTTGAAGGGCTGCTTGGCCATGGCCAACAATGCTGCACCGGAAGGGTCAAAGATCTTTGCTGAGGCCTGCCAGGGTGGGCACCACATCGTGCTGGAGCTTGTGTGCCGCCATTTCATTTCATCATTGCAGGATGAGGAAGGATTTGAGGTGTTTCTGAGTGCACTTTCTTGGTCAGGGAACAGGTCTCAGGGGACTCCAGAAATCAGTTTTCATGGGGCTTTTGGGCTGATTAACAGGACAGGCTTGTTGTCTTTTCCTGCTGTTGTCCAAGCACACCTTTTACTGCTCGCTTCAAGATGCATCAGTGATCAAGATCTGGGCTCGCATTTGTTAGCATTTGAGCATGCCATGAGTCTTTATGTGAGATATTTACCAGAATTGCATGTTTTCAAAAGAACTGGTGGTGTGAAAATCCCATTGTGTTGCTTGGTCAAGGAAAAACCTTTTAGTTGTTGTATCAAAGGTGCCACTGATCAGAAACTCAAAAGTCAGATCAATAAGCTCCTTTCATTTTGCCAATTGCACTCTGGTGATGGCCTGCCCAACAACGAGAGTGACATTGATCGCCTAATTGAAGAGAACCAGCATATGTTTCATGAAAAGTTCAGGCAAGAATCAACTAAGCTCATGAAGGTCATATTGTCAAACATCCTGCACTGTGCAAAGCAAAAGGAGGTGCAGGAATCCGATGCTGAAGTATCAGGTGGGATCATTTGCCTTGCTGCAGTACTTAGGGTAATGAGTTCCTCTTTTCTACACATCATGCATTATTTCAGCCAAATGAGGTCTGCCAGTGGCAAAGAAAATGTAAACTATGCAATGCTCTCCGAGGGGTACAATGTTATATATGAAACCATCTGTTTGCTTGGGCAACATGAAGCAAATGAGCTTCACAGATATGACTTACATGATATTATTGGGATGCCTGTGGACAGGGAAAGTGCCCCAATGCTAATGCTGGCTCATTTTGCTACCTTATCCATTTTTTGTGTTAGGAGGAGACTTGGCTTTTTGTGGAAAGGTTGCAATATGATGATGATAATGTCTGTGAATCTTATTGCCGAAAAGGAATATCTGGCTACATTTCAGCTCTCCATTGATGTTTCAAAAGAATCTGCAGCTTTACGCAATACCAAAGAGAGAATTAGAGAGGTAGCAATTTATATATTAGTTCTTCCTGATTCATAAGACTTGCTCTTTTTCCACTATTTTATTTCCGCAATTTCATTTTATCTGAATACCACATATGCAGGTTTCTGCACAGACTAAAGCAATAGCATCACGATATGAAACCATACATAAGATTCATAGAAGCAGGCACAACAATGCAGATGGAAGCAGGTAGCCTCTGAAACCATATTTTCAGTTGTTACTACAACTTAGGTCCACAATTGAGAAACTTGTCTTGGTTTTGTACTTAAATGTAGAAATGAAGTAAAAAAATAATAGTACTTCTCTAGTAGTGATGTAGATAAAATAACAGTAATGGGTTAAATAATTTTGATGGCAAACGTAATGCTTACTCCATCTGTTAGTATCTTGTAGAAACTGTTAAACTAGGGCATGTACAAGAACAATGGTGCCAATTGCTCAAAAAAAAAGAACAATGGTGCCTCATCAGCCATTTTCGTAACCTTGCAGATTAGCAAAGTATTAGTTGGACACGAGAGAGAGATTTCATAACCTTGCAGATTAACAAAGTCTTAGTTGAACACGCGCGAAGGAGGGAGGTCCTTCTCTTAGAGATTTATTGTGTTTTTGAATGTGAAGTCTAAGACAATACAGTTATACATGCCCTAAAGTACTTGCCTAGTTGCACTTATTTGACAGAACAACGTTTCTAGATTTCAAATTAGTACACCCATGACATTATATTTTATGCATAGTTTAGTAATGTGTTAGTAATAGTAAAACACGGGCCATGGTACTTTCTGACATCAATTTCGCTCAGCAGGATTTGGTCAATGATTCAATGTCCAATTCCTTGTTATCATTTTTTCCTTTTTCCCTGTTCCTTCTCTAAATGCATATTTAGGTATTATCTGAACTTAATTGGGACCATATGTTTTCTTTATTTTGGACCATGTTTTATTGACTTTGACATACTGGGTCATTAACTCTGTCCCAAACTAGCACCCTGAAGAATGTACCTCTCCGTTCCATGTTAACCAACAGTTTTAGCTCCTGTGGTCCATACTCCTTGATCCGATGGACCCCGGATTCCTGGTTACTATTGGTGGGTGTTTGGCGATTGCAAGATAGTAATTACAATGCTGGTTATTGTTCCATCAAAATGGTAATATTTGAAGGTACTGTCCATTGGAACGACTGAAAGACAAGTAAAAGATGTAGGTGCGCACCAGATGCTTTTGTCTGCAATGCTGATTTGTTCCACATTTTTTTGAGGCATTTGTTCCACTATTGTTTGTGTGTATTGTGATATACAGTCAAGATCAATTTAATCCCTTTACCAAATTTGATCACAGAATTCCTATAGATCAACACATTGATGATGGCGGACTGTTTTATTGTTATCAAATTTAGACCTATTTTAAACATGCAGGACTGATACTATATTCATTTGTCTCTTGACATCTGATTAATGTCTGTTAGCTTAGCGTAATTCTAATAAATATTGATTTTGAACTATGTTATTTTGTTGCAGTTTGCAGACTCCTCAGAAGTGTATCAGAAAGGCTGATGGTCGGGCCTTTTTGGAGCTGCATCCTAAATATTCAGCAGACTGGAATGATCTAATGGATTTTGTTGAATGTGAAGAAGGCAAGGATTATTCAAAGACCTTGAGGCGACACCAGAGGTTTAGGGACTTTAATCATAGGAGATGGAGGAGGCTATCTAACATTTCAGCAAATATTCTGGGATTGAAGCCAAGGATGTAGTGTAGCGAATCTGGTTTTTATCTTAACAGAAGTGAACTGTTGCTTACTGTTCGCTTGGCTTATCAGCAGCCAGCCAGCAGTATTTTTCTCTCACAACGAATCAGCACCAGCCACCAGTCAGCGGTGTTTTTCTCTCAGCACAAACCAGCACCAGCCACCAACCAGCCGAACAGGTTGACTGATCCAGCAGCAAACTGACAACCAATGCTGCATAGCAGCAAATGTGAATAGTATCAACAGGAGCTCATATCATTAGATTGCTTCTCTAACCCTTTTGAATCATTACAAGTATGAATGTGTAATGAGTTGTGTGATTAGCTTTTGTATGTATGGTTGGTAGGGAATCCGGTATCTTTACATCATTTGTTTTTGTATTTTATGATTTGTTATGCCATTAATCCCTTTGGTTTTTAGACCACGTGTTAGGCCAGTCTCAGTGGGGTTTCACGGGAGTTTCATGGCAATAAATGTGCTGACATGGCGTATGAGAGAAAATGAAGAGTTTCATGGTACATGAGATAAGTTTCATCGCCATGAACCTATTTTGTCTCAGTTATCTAGTTTCTGGTCTAGGTAAGTGTATAGTGAAACTATACACTGAGATTGACCTTAGGATTTTCAAAATCTTTAAAGCATTCTCAATTTTTGTGCAATGTATTATCAATTTCCACAAAATCAATGCTGTATTTGTACACATGTGATACGTTTATTTCTCAACTCATTTTCAGTACAATCGTGATAGTTATCTCGGATTCATCCACAAGAATATATGAATTGTATGCTTCATTTATCTGGTATCCTGAGATCAACCTTCCATTTTTGCTCTCCAGTCGCACATGATAGACAGTGTGCTGCACATTTTTTTTTCCTTCGGCTAATTTTCTGATACGAATAGAAATTTTCATACCAGGGGGAGTTCATAGTCTGTTTGATCATTCTAACTTCAAGTTCATATAAGTTAAATTTGTCTAATTTTAACCAAGTTTATAGAGAAAAGTATCAATAACTATGTCATCAAATTAGTTTAATTGAATCCACCATAAATATACCTTAATAACGAATTTATTTGGTTTCATATATCTTAATACATTTTCATATAAATTTAATCAAATTTAGATGAGTTTGATCTAGTTCAGAACTAGAGTGAACCAATAATTTAGAACAGTTGAAGTAGTTGTTTCATGACTGAACAAGTCAAATTCCTTTATTGAACATTTGATCTGTTTTTTTCTTAAATATTTGGTTAATAGTTTAATAAAGCTCTGGAAGATCAGCCGAATGGCTGGTCTAGTACGGTTCAGCTCTCTCGTTTGGTTTAATCATGCGTTTGGTACGCCAATCCTACTAAGCATTTTTGGATGAAAGAAAGTTTTGATAAACTGATCCACTGTCTCAAACAAGATCACGGTAGATGGCATCAGAGACAGTATGTAGAACAGTGGTAGGAGAGGGACACGGAGACACGTGGTGGGGAAGAAGATTGGAAGAAAGAAGAACACTACATGCACTACTACAAAACTCCACGTTCGTCGCTGTCAATTAGTTCCAGTTCTGGAGCACAGTGTCCGTGGGAGCACGTTAGTACCGGCTGAAGCCCCGAGCCAGTACTAAAGTGCTCCAAGGCCGTTGGCGCGCAACAGCCAAGGCCGTTGGCGCGCAACAGCTAGTTGGCAGTTTAGTACCGGCTGGGGGCTCCAGCCGAAGCCCCCAGCCGATACTAAACTACCCGCAGGACGTTTAATACCGGGTGGGGGCTTCAGCCGGTACTAAATGACACAGAATAGTATCGGCTGGAACTCCCAGCCCGTACTAAATGTTCTCCTATATATCCAGGCCCTTCTTCCTCCCGAGAGCTCAAGCAAATAGAACTTGCTCGAGCTCTCCTCTTCCTCCATGGCACGTTAGAGGGGAGGTGCTGCCCATTTTTTTCAAGAATTGTGAGAATTTCACTCATCTAAGTGTACCAAAGGTTGGCAACTTCATCCTCTTCTTTTTCATAGTGTTTGTACTTTGTTTCATCCATTATAGTTAGACAATTTGTAGTTTTTAGAGAAAGTGAGAATGAGCACGATATTTTTGATTTAGACATTAATTAGAGATATGTAAACTTGACAACTTTAATTAAGGACAAGGCTTATTTGATTGCTTGCATGTGGCAAATTATTAGAGTGATTTTTTCAATTAATTTTAAGTGACACGTGTATAAATTATTTTGTAAGCTTTCAATAGCACAAAGTTTAGTTTATTTGTAGACAAATAGTAAAAATTCCTAAAAACATAATAGAGATTACTAGAAAACCCTTGATTATTTATTATTGATTATATATTAGTTTGTTTGGTATAAAACACTAAAAAATATTGAAAATTATAGGTATTACTTTAAAATTGTTAGAAAGTTCTAGAAAATAGTAGGAATTACTAGAAAATAGCAGAAATTAGTAGAAAATCCTAGAAAATAGTAGGACAACAGAACGTTGAGGGCAAGCGGATTCCATTTGGTTTCATTGATCGAACGTTGCCGCATTTCACAAAAGATGACTTTGCCGCACATTTGCTTGCACATTTCACAAATGATGATGCTCCAAAAGAAGATAGACGGTAATATGTTGAGAGAGATGGGGCTTCGAGGCATTCTAGATATCAACAAAGTGTTCATCAAACATGGGAAGGTCAACAAATTTGAGCAAGCTGATGATTTCAAAGCGGATAATGAGTGGATGCTCGATACGGAAGTTGTCCGTCGATCTCTCTTGGATGAGCTTCGAATAAAGCATTGCCAGGATTTCGCAAACCATGCTGTTACGGTCTTGCAGACTGGAACCCATTATAGAAGTACAATCTCCTGTAGTTTGTACCTGGATCTACATATACATCTTCAACTAGCCTTTGTCTTCCTTGCCAGAACAAAATGGACAACTCACAAAAACTATCAAAACGCGATCCTACTTCGCATTCAGGATCCCCGCGTCATAAGCCATGATGGCATCCAAAACCCTCAGGTGGCAGATCACCCGAGCCCCAGCAACCGCGTGCTTCTTCGCCTCCTCCACCTCCTTCCGCAGCGTGCTCATGTCAAATTTCTTGGACGTGTCGCCGTCGTAGACAAAGTATGGCTTCATCGAAGAGCCTTCAGAGTGTCCCTAGTCGCCTCCCTCTAGAACGCGCAATATCCCGACTTCCCGAGCAGTATCCCCATGAGGACTTAAAATGATCTGTTCCACCAGCTACCAGCACCTTTGCCCACAATGACATGAGTCACGATTTTGGCCCACTCTTTTGTCACTATCGCGTTGGACGAATTTCTTGTGATGAATTTATCCATAAAGATGGATTCAAATGGACAGATTTCTTGTGATGAATTTACACCAAGCTATAGCCCTGCATCACCAAGCTATAGTCCCACCTCACCATCATATACACCTGGTTCTCCCACTTACAATCCTACAAGCCCAAATTACTCGCTAACAAGTCCAACTTACTCTCCCACCAGTCCATCATACTCGCCCACATCTCTGAGTTACATCCCTACATCTCCTAGCTACAGCCCTACATCTCCTAGCTATAGTCCTACATCACCAAGCTCAGAAGAATGCAACTTTGTTCTTTAACATTCTGCTTCATAGCACATTTGCTAGCAAGAGGGTCTTGAAGGAATACGGGCTTACAAAGGAACCTTTCGAATGGGATATTGGTGAAATTGAATCTAGGTTCCTTCAGTCTTTGGTGGCCCCTGATATGTATAGAGTAAATGGAGTCATTTTTTCAATTAATTTGAAGTGACACTTGTATATATCATTATACAAGCTTCCTCGTCAACAAACTAGAAAATGAGCACTTTTTATATCTAATTCTAATTGCCAATGTTTTTAATTCGATTGCAGATGAACCGGCAATGGATGTACACCGACAGTCGAAGTGCCAGGGCATGAGTTCTTGGCATAGAAGATTTTCTCGATGCTGCAGAGGCCAACAAGTCACGAAAGGGTTTCATGTGTTGTCCATGCGTATGTTGCAAAAATAATAAGGAATGGAAGAAAAGAAGCACTCTAATGTCCCACATAATGAAAACAGTTTCATGTCAGACTATACCCTTTGGATAAAGCACGATGAACCTAGAGTTGTGATGGAAGATGGTGAAGAAGGAGACGATGAAAACGACATTCTAGATTGGGCTCAGTTATATGCAACCAGTGCCTTGAAAGATGAACCAATGGATGAGTCTAAATAGAATGCTGAAGAAGAGCAGCCACCTGACGAACTAGGTCAAGTGTTGCTAGATGCACAGAAAGACAGTGGAACAGCGGCGGAGACAAAGAAATTCGAGAAGATGCTGGAGGATCATAAAAAGTTGTTGTATCCAGGTTCCAAACAGGGGCACAAAAAGTTGGGCAGCACGCTGGAGATGTTGCAATGGAAAGCAAAAAAATGGTGTCAGTGATAAAGGATTCGGGGAGCTAATGAAAATCGTAAAGAACATGCTTCCCAAGGCTAACAAACTGTCCTCGTCAACATACAAAGCAAAAAAGGTTTTTTTCCCTCTTGGATTGGATGTACAGAAGATACACGCATGTCCGAACAACTGTATCTTGTATCATGGCCCTGAAAATAAGATCTTAGATGCCTGCCTGGTTTGCGTCGCATTATGGTATAAGATCAGGTGAGACGATCCTGGTGATGTTGATGGGCAGCCAACCAAGAAGAGAGTTTCCGCAAAGGTGATGTGGTATTTCCCTGTAATACCACGTTTGAAGCGCATGTTCAGAAACAAGGCAAACGCAAAGTTGATGTGGTGGCACAAAGAAGAACGTAAGCAAGATGAGATAATGAGGCACCCTACAGATGGGTCCTAGTGGAGAAACATTAACCGAGAATTTCCTAATTTTGACAAGGACCCTAGCCCTGACCCACCGTCACTGGCAACTTGGGACATCTACCCTGACCCACCGTCACCGGAAGCACGGGACCCACCGCCATCTCCTAAGAAACAAAGTACGTCGAGAAAGGGATCGGCCCCGCCACCTACTATGCAATAGAGGAAGCAAAAAGAAAAACCTCCACCTCCGAAGCTTCCATATGAAATGACAAAGGCAGAAACAGCGGCAACAGTGAAAGAACATGTAAAAACCTTCTTTGATAAGGTTAAAGAGAAGAGAAAGCCTGAGCAGAAGCAACCAATAGATCCGGCTGCAAAGGCGTTCTTTATTAAAATGTCCAAACCAGTGGAGAAAGTGCGGGAATCAGACTACGACTGGTCAATCAGAAAGTCTTATAGCAACCCCGATAACCGGATCAATGGTAAATGAAAATCCATTCACCAGCTCGGAGAACAATCCCAACAAACGGTCAACCGATGGTGGTACAAGAGATGATGCGATCATGGCACAAACGATAGCGGATACGAACCTTAGAAAAGCTGAACTGCGAGGGGAGGTTGAGGTACCGATTCTCCGAACCCGGGGCAGGAAAAAGTTCGTATTGGATGAATCTCTTGTTTGGCCAGAGTTGGTGAGGTACCTACCAACAAGAATGCACGAGTTGCATACATGGTATCTAAAGCAATCCCGGTCGGGAATGACAATATTTGCAGCTCGGATTTAGATGGCGTATGGATCGAGTTGCTGGCACTTTATGATTTATATCATCAAGACGCCCTTGACAAGTCTCTCCTCAGTGTATGGGTTATGTAAGTGTCTCCTGCTATGGTGTTTTGTAATTTAATTAAGCTCCACTCCTCACGTCTTCTTATTTATGACTTGTAGGATGATGGTTCAAGAGTGCAGGAGAAAGGGATATTATGACATCGGCTTCATGGACCCCGATGTTATACACGAGGCAAACATAAAGAAATATCCGAATCGGACTACATGTCCATTCATACTTTTTCCGTACAACTTTAAGTGAGTTCTTCGCCTTTTTTAATCCTTTCAAGTTAATAATAAATATTAAATATAATCAATATTGCCTCTGTATATGTACATGTACGTACAGCTTCCATTGGATACTGCCTAGTATCCGGGTTTATGTAGCCCAGGTCACAGTGTACGACTCCATGAGGAAACCAAAAGAAGATTATCAAAACCTCATAGACTTGCTTAACAAAGCATGGGCTCGCTTCCTCAAAAAACACATAGGAGTAACAGATCACGTCGGTGATCTTTATATTAATACTAGCAAAACGGTATGTTGTACTATTTTCTAGGATTTTCTAGTCATTTCTGCTATTTTATAGTAATTTTCTAGGATTTTCTAGTAATTTCTGCTATTTATATTAATTCCTACAATTTTCTATGATTTTCTAGTAGTTTCTACTATTTTCTAGTAATTTCCGCTATATATATAGTGCATGAGACAGGCGCAAGGAAACAACCTATATGGATACTACGTATGCGAGTTCATCGAAAACTTTGTCGGTCCTAGGGGGCAAATGACGCCAGACGCATTCAAGGTACGTAAGCAAACATCAGTTCTGCTCGTTCTTTTTAAGACATTATTTTTCATTTTGCTCATGCTTTGATTCTTAAAATATGCAGAAATGGAGCATGAAAGAAGATCTCATTGTAGCAGCACGAATCAGGGCAATTCAAGAACAACTATGTGGATTCCTGCTCGATGAAGTCATAAATCCCAATGGGGAATTTTATGTTGATCCTTATGTAAGCGTGGCACAACTAGATCCTAGTAGGGGCTTGAAAGTTCAGGGCTGATAATTTGTAATATCTCGAATATTTTGAAGTGCTTGGTAAAACAATTCAAATGTATATAATATAGATGTGTGATAATATATGTATATATACATATTATATAAAGTAAAATATTATATATCATATAACGTAATATTACCCATATGCGCATAGCGTACGAATAATATAAGAATTAAACAAAAAATGAAAAAGGAAAAGAAACAAAAAAGGAAAAAAGCAAAACATGTTAGTACCCTAGCCGGTACTAAATTGCGCGTCCTCTGCTCCTGTGCTGGTGTGCAGTTTAGTACCGGCTGGTACTAAGCAGCGTCATTAGTACCCGGCAGGAGTCCCAGTACTAAATGGCTGGCACTAAGCAGCGTCATTAGTGCCGGTTAATCAGTACCGTCAGTGAACGGGTACTATCAGGGGTTCCCTTACCGGTACTGATAAGAGGTTTTGCGGCAGTGAGGATGCGACGGCTCGAAAAATCAGACAAGTGGACTGCTCGAATGCTTGAGCACGTACACTATAGTCTAACCCAGCACGATCAGGGTCTCGACTCGTCCTTGTATGTACAGTTTTGAAAACTCCAGTTCGAATAAAATTTAAGACTATCCACATACACAATTACTACATGCAATTTCAGCAGGCTCAACAGATCATTAACACAACAATACGAGGGAGAAGGAGATTACATTACAATTACATACATTTCATACGTCCAACAGGGAGTGAAGAGCGCGAGCGCAAAGTGAATCACGAACATGACGCTCCCTTCTAATTCCCAGCAATTAGTCACAGTCAAATGATTATCGTCATCAGAAGCGCCACGATTCCCAGGCCCGCACCGGCCACTACCCTGCCGGTGGCCGAACCCTCGGGCGCGTCAGCCGCGTCGTCGCTGCTCTTCTTGTGCGCCAGCGCGTCGGCCTCCGGGCCGTCCGCCGCGGGGCCGTCTGCCGCCGGGCCATCTGCGTCCGGGCCGTCCGCCACTGGGCCAGGTGCGTCCGCGCCGTCGTCGTCGTCGTCAGACGGGGCCGGAGCCGGGGCCTCCTCATCCTTGGGCGGAGGAGCTCCCTTCTTCCCCTTCGCTCCGGGCGCCGGCGCCGGAGCCGTGGACTTGTGCGGCGGCGGCGCGCCGCTGTCCGCGGAGCCGCCGACGCCGGGCGGCACGATGGGGGCGCTGACCTGCAGCACGGAGATGTTGTACGGGCGGGAGGCGACGAACTTGACAACCTGGGAGTTCTTGGGCGCGCCGGGCTCGGCGGAGCCGAACACCATAGTGCCGTCGGAGCGCTTGGTGAAGTTGAGGAAGCCCATGCGGTCGGTGGCCTTGCCGGAGGACTGGAACATGGTGGTGAGCAGGGTGGTGTGGTTCTTGATGGCCTCCAGCTTGGCCTTGTCGTAGTAGTCGAGGACGACGTGCATGGAGAGCACCTTGCGCTGGACGTCGGAAGGGAGGGAGGAGATGCCGCCCGCGGCGCCGTTGTCGACGGCTAGCACGGTGATGGTCTGCCGCCGGTTGATCTCCTCGGCGAGCTTCGTCTGCGACACGAGGCTGTTGAAGTTTGAGAAGTCGGGGAACTCGCCGAGGAGCCTGGTGATGTTGAAGGCCGCCGACGGCGAGGCGAGGCCGGCGGCGAGGATGAGGAGGAGCGCAATGGTGGGCGAATGCGAAGCCATTGCTGCTCTGCTTTGATTCACCAGAGTTTGTGGAGAGAGAAAGACGGCAATATAGATGTGCGTGGCGAGTGTCCTAAACTTGGACGTGCATCTGGCCGGAGACGGAGAGGGGCGACGCTAAATCAGGGGCGCCGCATCTCTGCATGGCTGGGCGACAAGCTTCAACGCTGCTCGACGGTAGGGATGCTTGAGTGGTCAGAAATTTTCGCAGAGTAATCTCACTCGGCTGTTGGACTAACCTCAACATTTGTCTGGCCCGCTGGTTCCGAGAAAAAACAGAATAATTTCGGGACTAACCTCACAACTATATCCTTTTGGAAGAAATACCATCACCAGTATGTTTAGTCTCGGGGTGTATGATTCGGGTATCAACTCATCTGTCTTGGACGGAATGGTGAATTATAAGTATTTCATAAATTTTGGTAGAATGATTCATTATCAATATTTATATCAACTATACGCATATTACGAGAAATAAGATGATGATTCAACAAGCTCCACTTCCCAAACCAAATAGGTAATAGACCATCTTATTCCTTAAACTAAACACTCCAGTACCCACAAAACACAATACACGTATTTAAACTTCATAATGAACATTGTCCATAAAAATTTGAACCCGGCAATATGCATGCTGGTTACCCTCACTTTTTGTGGCCTACCTATAGTCTCTCCTCTCTCTTTTTCACTTTTCACCATTATTACCTTTAAGTTCCCAAAATATTCACAACATTGCCCTTACTTTCTTTTAACAAACTAGGGGCAGTAATACAAACATCAAGGTCAATGGTGAAAAAATGTTTGGAATAGTAAGAGCGGGTACAATAACTGTCTTATCGACCAACACGTCAGCCTGCTTGATGACCTGGATGAGAAAAGCAAAGAGAGAGAGAAAATACCTTGTCGCTAAATCCAGCGCCAAGCACAGCTCGCAACCCAAGACAGCATGCATTCTCTCTCTCATTCTATTCGCTCATCCACCCACGGTAAATATGATGATCAGTGGATGGTGGGTCCCAGCTAAATAAAAAACAGCTTAATAGCATTTATGAAGAGATATGTAAGAGATCATTGTTGTACAACTTGTCTTGTCTCCTCTTACATACAAGAGCTTGTCTCTGTTATTAAACTTGCTCTGAGGGCAATGGTGCAAAGTGAAAAAAAAAGAGCGAGCACTCCCAATTGGCCTTAAACGAGGGATGACAATCATGCAATTATCTCAATATGCTAGTGCCCCCACTTGTAAGAGGATTGAAACTTATTTCATTGTTCAAGTTATTGGTTTAGGATTTATCAGTAACGCCTTTTGTTGTTTTGAATTTTATCTCCATAATTGTATCGTTCATCATCCTCTCAAAAACTGGTAGTTTTATGATGGTTTGAGATCAATTTGCAATATGACACTCTAACTTTACGTTTTGTTATACCGTCGTGCCTACTTCTTATGCTCTGTTTCCAAGACAATGCTAGGCAGGGCAATACCACCTAGCCTACCCAATCAAGATGGCAATGGGTACCCCTAACCCGCATACCCGATGAGTTTTACCCGATAAGAAGGTGGGTATGGAAAGATATCTTCACCTGCGGGTGTGGTAATGGGCACAAATCTCTACCCATCTGGTAAAGCGGGTGCGGGTGTGGGTGCAAACTACCCATACCCGCCTACCCGTGGGTAAAATATACCCGCTTATAATATGTAATTAGGTCATAAACTTGTACTTTGATAGCAAATGGTGACTTGATATCGATAATAAACTCATAATCTAGTGATTTATTAGACTACTAATTAGTGAATGTTTGTCACTTGTACGCTTATTTACTCATATTTGTTAATATGTGCTTTATATCATCGTTACATTCATAATTTCTATACTTCTTAGTGAATGTACAATCGGGTACGGGTTAGCCGACGGGTAGAAAAAACCCGACGGGTACGGGTATGGGTACTAAAACGGATAAACTTGTATTTGACAGGTACGGGTATGGAACGGGAGTACCCAGCGGGTACGTACCCGTTGCCATCCTGACTACCCAATTTTCTGCCTAGGGTGGTTTAGATAGCATGAAAGTGAAATAGGCTAGGTAGAAAAGATAAATTATAGTCATGAAACTTATGCATTGACAATGTCAAACTTTTTGTTTTAATGTGTCAATTCTTCTCTATTTAAAACATTTATTCTTAGGCTGGGAAAAGTACAATAGCCTAGGAACACCTAGGCGCTAGGCAAAGCCTAACTACCTACGGACCTACTACCTTACGGTCTATGACTTTTGAAACAATTGCTTTTATGCAATTATAAATTGACTACATACCCATTTTTCATGATCAAAAAGTGGTGGAACTATTGAAGCCAATTTGCAATGTTAGAATATCCTGTACCGTTGTTTGTAATCATATTCAATACTTGAATCAGGTGAGCAAATAACTATTGAAAACGGTAAAATGTTTCTGTGATGAGTTTATGTAGAACATTTGTTCCAAATTAGCCCTAGGCCCTTCAGGAATACAATTGAGAAGCCCAAGTAAAATTCCATGTGTCCTCTTTTGGGTTGGCCGCAATTCTCGTTCCTGCAATCCAGTCTAATGCACGCAACCGTAGGACCGATGCACTGCATATCTCCTGCAATCCTTTCGCTGTGGACAAGTTTGCACCTCTTGTCTCCGTTGCCGCCTTCACGAGCTACCGGATTGCGGATTACCTGCTCCATTTCCAAACCCTTAACGCGGCTCGCCCACCAGACAATTTGGTCCAAGTAATCTAGTACAGTAATCTTCCTCAAATCAAGTAATGCTTTTGTTTCTCTAAAAGAAACAAGCAAACAATTAACTACCCGGAGCCCGCCACTCATCCCATGCTTCACACAACAGTAACTGCCACGAAACGGCCGGCCACGTCTACTGAATTCCCTCGCCGTGACCTTCAAACCAAAGCACCACGAGAAATGAGAAAAGCCGGCCGGCTCCCTTTGACATCAGATCACCCCACACATCAGCATCCCCTGAACCCAAGCGTTTGACCTGCAAAAGGCAGCCTTGGCTAACACAGCACCACTAACTCTATATAATCACATCACCTAATGGATTTGTCACAGACACAACTGACCCTAATTGCCTTGTCCCAAGAAACCACAGCACATTGCCAGAAATCGCAACAGATACTGATGGAGCATCAGAAGTCGAAATCCATGGAGATGGACAGCGCCATGTGGCGGTCGGCGCGCCTGCAGGCCACCGGCAGCGATGAGCTGGGGCAGTCGTGCAAGGTGTACTGCCCGGCGACGGGGAGGGTGCCGTTCGAGTGGGAGGACGAGCCGGGGAAGCCCAAGGGCTCCGCCGGAATGGACGTCGTCCCGCCGCTGTGCCCCTCACCGGCGATGCAGAGCGCGCGGCTCATGGACCGGCGTGACCGGAGGCGCAAGAGCAAGCAGGGCGTCGGGACGGCGGCTGGTTTCGAAGGCTGCATCCCGCTGAGGTTCCACTTGGGCCGGGCGATGAAGAGGTGGGTGTAAAAACAGGCTAGCACTGGGTGCTGATAAAATTAGATGTGTACATGTATGTGCGTAATAGTACAGACTTCAGTGATATATATGCTATGTTGATAGCTTGCAACTGCAACGGGGATGTAAAGCACGTAATGATACTTCAAGGCTTACCTAGTTATGGTTGAATCAATCAGGTTGTGAGATAGCATTCAGATTTAAATGCATGATACATGATCCTCGTAACGCGATCTGCAAGGTGAATCTTTCATCATACTTCAAGGCTTACCTAGTTACGGTTGAATCAATCAGGTTGTGAGATAGCATTCAGATTTAAATGCATGATACATGATCCTCGTAACGCGATCTGCAAGGTGAATCTTTCATCTTCTCAAGAAAGGCAGCAGAAATGCACGGTAAAACAGTAACTTCAGCAATAACGCATATATAGAGTGCTATATCTGCAACACATGGCACGACTTTCACTTTCTAAAGCATCGATGCATGGTCATCCTTACCACTCAAAAACTGAGTTGACGAGATCAGAGATGTTTGACCTTTAACTATTCCATTCCATTGTGGTCCATAGGTAAATGCTAAATGATGCAACCTCCAAAAAAAAAGGTAAAGGTTTGTTCTGTGCATGTGGCACGCACGAATCAACTCTTTGGTCAGAGCTACTCATGGTATGCGCGACATTTCCCCCAATACAGACAATATATCAAAAGGTTGCACCTGTTCACATCTTCCACCTCTACTGTCTGTCTGGGGTTATGTTCCACAACTTTGAGTGAAAGAACCATGGCAGCACCAAGCAACAGAATAACAAATCTGGCACCACAAACCAATGTCTTATCACACTTACCATGAACTGGTAAACCTGCCAAGGTTGATACTGGATCTAATTCAACAGTCTGCACTTAAGTTGCTACTACAGGAACTTAGATTTCAGTTAGAGCTCAGCGAGATCTTCAAAACTTATCGCAGCATTCATGGCCAATACCAATAATTTCATTGCAAAGCATACAACTAAAAGCAAAAGCTGTTTACTTGGCAATCCATGTGGTGCATGCCTGATTACCTGAAACAAGTACTACGAAACAAACACAAATGTAAGCATATGAAATCAAGAAACAAAGGACTGCACAAGCATTGCTTGGGGCTCACCAAATTGCATGCAGAATGCCAGAAACATCATGTTTAAGTTGTAAACCCATAGTTTCAAAATGAACCACCAAATTCTGTTTTCCTGGAATGCCGACAGAATAAACGATGACAAAAGAAAGGATAATAGAGAACAGGATATCAGTCTACAGAGTTTTGCAAAGTAACTAGCCATTAAGGTTATACATGCTCAGTAGAAGCTCATCTCCCACACTGCCCAGTAACAGAGTAATTGCAACCTGATATCGCACATCTTTGCATTGGTTCATAATCCTGTGAGACATAGAAACAAAAGATCAGTTGATATTATTCAGGAAATCTCTGACAAGTTAGCTGCCAAAAGAACTTAAACCCATAATTGTTTGAAAACAAACACCAAAACAGATACAGTTAATTGTTATTTATCTGTGAAGTCTTTAGTTGCTTGTGCATAAACTCCCTTTTTTCTTTCTTATAATAAAAATCATGCTGTGGTGATTTTCCCATAGTTTCACGACTAATTAAAAAAAATTAAGGTAGAAATAAAACTGTAATACATGAAAAAACGAAGCTTGCCTACCATGAACAAATTGCATAAAAAATCACATAAAAAAGAAATGTCCTATAAACACAACATGGCAAAACTGTTATGCATCATTGGGATTGAAAAAAGTCTAACGCATCATTCCTGAGAGAAATTTTAAGACAGGTTACGAGAAGCTGAAACATTAGGTGATTAACTTTTTAGGGTACGTAATTTTAATGCAAGTGGAGGCACGATGTTAAATGATCCATGAATAAATGTAGAAAACATCCACAGTTCATGTGCCTAGATATATCCCATAAACAAACCAACATTCTTCAATTACAAATAAAATATTAAAATTATGCACTTTCTATCCCTAAGGCAGCAGCCTGGAATAAATTAATATGTGCTTTCTCAAAATTCATGGCCAGGAAACAGTATGATGAAAATTTGAAATGCAAAATGTATATAGACACAGTGATCTTAGCCTTAACTATAGTGGGTGAACATTATTGCAGACCATGAAAAAGAAGATTCATATTGGAGACAAATCTACATCCAATGAAGTTCTTAAATTCATATTGGGACCTGATATAACAATTTTGGGCAATAACCTAATCCACACAAATATTTTGAAATCTGGACTCTGACCGATTATCCTTGGGAACTCCTGTAACTTACGTCAGTTGTACAACAAATCCTTCTATTAATCTGGCTTCGTTTGATGATTATTATAGTATTAATATTCAAAATGATCTAGATTGAGCAAAATCCAAGTAAAAATAAACATTAAATATTCATCTGGTCATAGCTCAATCCAAGCATAATAGCATATGTAAGAAAACAAACTTACTGTAGCTTTGGATGAAAAACAATTGGTATTCATTAGCTCATCTATTCCTTTGTGATTTGTCTCATAACAAGACAGATTTGATATATAAAACCATACTGAACCAAAAAGATAGAAGAAGCAAACTATTACCCCCCCCCCCCCCCCCCAAAAAAAAAAAGACTGCTGCAGGGAACAGCTTCTCAGGAAATCATAAAGTAAAAAGATGGAAAGAGATCCCACAGAGGCACAGAGGACCATCTTTGGAAGGAGCAGGATTTGGTTCAAATTCTAACTAAAATCAGATCAATAGGGAAACGCATCAAGGCATGCACATAACATAAGGGATCTACTAACAGAGCATCTGTTGGATAGGAGGAATTAGGATAAAATAAAACTAAACCCTGAAAATTCCTGGAGTGATCCTCATAATCCAAACACAGGGTCCACAAAATAGATAATGAATTTATATGCCAAAATCACAAGGTTTTCTTATACAAGGACTACATATTTGACAACATTAGTTCTTCTGCGGTCTCTCTCTCTAGGATCATTGTACAATTGTCCTCATAGACTCATAGTTGCAGAAGCAATCAGTAGATGATCAATACAGATTCATAAACCATCAAACTTTCTTATAATCAACTCACTATGTCATAATCTTTTGACTCATCCCCTCCCCCTGTAAGGTACTAAGCATCCACATACATCACTTCACCATCTACCATTTTAAAATCTTTCCACACCTCCCATCTCTCAATAATGATGCTAAGCTTTGCTACATACATGATCGTCTACTAATATTAATCTTCACTAACCACATTAGATGGGCTAAATAAATGAAAAAAAGAAGCATGATAGCTTTGGCCATTCACAAAGGATTTGTGTGCTTGACACTGTCAAGTGGGAATGGTTTAAAAGGCGTCGCCTAGGCATCCAGGCGAGCAGGAACTCTGGGTGTCGGCTTCGCCTAGGTTAGCGCAAGTAAGGCGTCCGCCTTGCCTTGCTAGGCGTCCGCCTTGGCCTGTTAGGCGTCTGGGAGTCACCTAGGCGCTTCAGGCGGACGCTTTAGTCGCGGAAAATCTGCGGCGCGCGCGGAGAGAAAGCGCGCGCACGGGACATCCCGCCTTCCATCTGCCGCGCAGGAAGAAATAGAGAGGGAGAGATAAGAACGGGACAGAGGGAGAGCAATAGAGAGACCTGATTCCCGCCGTCCAGCCCCTTGCGCGGCGATTCTCGCCGGGCGCCAGCGCATCCCCGCGCGGCGCGTCGATTCCACGCGCAGCGCAACCCACCGGCGCCGCCCCACACCTCCGCGCGTCGCCTCCCGCAAGCAACGACCGAATCCCGCCGCCGCCCAGATCGATTGGAGCCCGCCGGCCGCCAAATCGATTGAAGCCCAAGCCATCTGCCCTCTGCTCTCCTCTAGGTGCAAGGACCAAGCGCTAGTGCTCCGCCCCACCCCCGATTTGCCATCCCGTCGGCCCCCAGCTCTGACTTCCTTCCCGCTGCCCCCTCAACCCGAGGTGACTCTGTTTCTCACTTTCTCTTCATCTCCCCCTCCTCTGTCTGTTGTTTAATAGTTGTATTGTACTATTGTCTCACAGCTGACTGATGGCCTGCCTAGTGCCTGCTTCTGTATTGTCTACTTTTACTTTGTCGAATGGGTGCAGATTGTAGTGGTCTAATGCCCCCTGTCTATACTTTATCATACTTATTATGGTCTGGAACTATATTTTCTTATGCTAAGAAGTAGGAATTGATAATATTAAGGTCGATATGCTTGTAAATTTTAGTGGTATTATATATTAAGTTGTTTGTATGGCGTCGCCTAGGCGTCCGCCTAGTTCGCCTAGGCGTCCCGAAGGGGGTCGCTCGCCTCGCCTCGCCTTACCGCCTTTTAAACCATGCAAGTGGGTATCAGGCACTTATTGCAACTCAGTTAACCATACCACAACGATTCATTATTTTAACAATTCCTATATATCTCCAGACTCCAATCCATACCTAACCATTAGGGCAAAAACAATTACATCATGGATACTAACACAGCAGACAGATCCAGATGCCCAGGTGTATAATCTAGAAGGCAACATATCCTATGCAAACCATCTTCGTGTGCAAACTATGCAAACTCTCACCACAACCGCTGGATCCCCATCCGATGACACATAAAGAGGTGTGAAATTTTAACACTTAAACCCTCCCACCGTTAGCTTTCCTAACCACAGTTTGTCAAAGAAAACCCCTCCGATCAGGAACAGAGGAACACGCCATGCCGTTTCCTTGCGAGTCGCCCCGTGACCCCGTCGGCCGATGCCCACCGCCGCCGCCCACCGCCGCCGCCGCTATGGCCCTCCTCCACTTCTCCCGGCCGCCGGCGCTGCCCTTCCTTCCTCCTCTCCCGACTGCCGGCGCCGCCCTTTCTCCTCTCCCGGCCGCCGATGGCGCCCTTCCTCCTCTTCCGGCAACCGTGGCACCATGCACTCGCAGTTGAGAACACAAACTATGGAGCAATTAAGGGATTCACCACATGACCAACGAAACAGCACCACACCAGTCGTGTCTTCTCCGATCAGGAACATGAAAGGGTGATCTGCGATGAAATCGGTGGGCGTCCCATACCAAGAGGACAAAGAGCTCCCAGCCATCAGTACAACAGATGCTGCAGCAGCCTCGGTTCCTTCCTCATTAACTTCTACAAACGACTTGTGAAAAATGGACGAAACGAACAATTCCTCTCGCAAGGGTGAATCAACAAACTGGGACAGATCTGCATCGGCCATAAATGGCAGCTGGAGGCCCAAAACTTTCAGCAACTTGGATGCTTTGAATCCAAAGGACATCTTAAACTTGGGGACTTTGAACTGCCCAACTGGAATCTTCCTCACTGGGATATGCTTGACCAGGAATTCAGGTTCAGAGCTCAACTGTTCAGCCAAGTTCCAGAGACCATCTCGTGCTTCTGGAAGAAGTATGTACATGGAGAACTGCCTCTTGTCCCCACCCTGCTGGAGAAAGGGCGGCGCCGTCAGCCGGGAGAGGAGGAAGGAAGGGCGGCGCCGGTGGCCGCGAGAAGTGGAGGAGGGCCATAGCAGCGGCGGCGGGGCGGGGGGTGGGGGGGGGGCGTCAAGCGGCAGGCACGGGGCGGTGGGCATCGGCCGACGGGGCGACTCGCGAGGAAACGGCACGGCGTGTTCCTCTGTTTGGAGTTTTGTTTTTTGTACAAATTGTGGCTAGGAAAGCTAATGGTGGGAGGGTTTATGTGTTAGAATTTTCCGTTTTCCGTCTCTTTTGTGTGTCATCGGATAGGGATCAACGGTTGTGGTGGGAGTTTGCATAGGTTGCACACGAAGTTAGTTTGCATAGGATATGTTGCCAATCTAGAATTCTAGAATGCATATGAGCAGTATTCCTAACAAGACAAGCATGCCAAGCATATCACACAAAACAGACACTTTGTTCAGAAACCCCCGGAACAAATTCAACACAAAAGTCTACAAACAATAGAACCTCAACTCATGTTGTCAGTAAGATGCAAAATCGATCTGCAATAGCAAGCCAATTAAACGCTAGTGCAAAAAAAACTAACTATCAACAAATGGGCAGAAGAGATTCAGACCTTCCTGCTCAGCGGTTGCGCTCAGGTGGCAGGGGCCGGTTGAAGCCGCCCCGGCGGTTCATGTACTGGCGTGGCTGGCGCTTGGTGACAACGCGCACGCCACTGACGTCGGCGTCCGGCACGTGCTTCCCCTTGGTGGAGTCGAACCCGACGGGGATGCCCATCATCTTCATCATCTCCACCTCCTCCGCATCCACGTCCCCGTCGCCCACTGCTGCGGCGGCGGCTGCCGGGTCCCCTCCGCCCTTGGGTGGCGCGAGCGGATCGGTGGATTTCTTGTCCTCCCTGGGGTGATGGTGGTCAGCGGCGGCGGGGGACGCGTCGCGGCGGCGCTTGTGGCGGCCGGCGTCGGGGGAGGGGGACGAGCGGCCTCGGTGCGGGTGGGAGTGGCGGCGGTGGGAGCGGTCCCGGTCTGCTGACGGGGAACGGGACCGGGAGAGCTTCCGCTCGCGGTCGCGGCGGCGGTCGCGGTCGCGATCCCTATCCCGGTCTCGGTCCCTCTCTCTGTCCCTATCCTTGTCGCGATCCCGGTCGCGATGGCGGTCGAGGTCGCGGTCCTTTTCGCGGTTGCGGGGCTTCTCCCTGTCGCGGCGGCGGTCGGACATTTCGCCGGCGAGGAGGAAGGGGGGAGGGGCTAGGGTTTGCTGGTTTCTCGGGGCTTTTGGTCTTTGGGTTTGGCCCGGTATGTGCGAGTTTCGAGGATATTTAACTATTTATCACACTCCTTTTAAAACGATCCTTATATTGTCACCTACGTTTTCGCCATCGTTCCGTTGAAAACGAAACTCCGACGTGACATGACACGTCAGCGGTCCAGCGTGTCCTGACCATAGCAAACCCATGCAAAATGACCCGACTGCCCCTGCCCTTATCCACCAAACCAGCCATCGCGATGCGATTAGCGCGCTCCGGCCTCCCCTTCCTCATCGACGGCGGCAATGGCGGTGGGGAAAGAGCAGCGTGAGGTGGTGCTCCCTGTGCGCGCGCTCGACGGCCGCACCACGATCGCCCGCCTCCCGGCCGGCCCCTCCGTGCGGGACCTCAAGGCAGCGCTCTGGGCCTCCTTCCCGCCGGTGCAGGCCGCCCCGACCTTCCACCTCTTCCTCCGCGGCGGCAAGCTCCTCCCCGGCGCAATGCTCACCTCCCTCTCCCTCGCCCGGGGGGAGTTCGTCCCCCTCATCTCCTTCTCCACCACCAAGCCCTTGCCGCCGCATCTCCTTCTCCTCGGGGACGGCGCCGCGCATGGCCAGAAGCCGCTCTTCTCCGCGCGCCGCTCCTCCATCCTTGGGCCCGGGATGGGCACCGCCGCCATCCTCGTCGACCTCCTCGCCCCAGGCACCACGGGTGAGTTCCACGTCAACGGGTCGTTCCCGCGTCGGTGCTGCCACATCGCCGCCTCCACCAAGGCCTGGGCTGCGGCCGACGGGAAGGAGGGGGAGGAGGAGGACGTGGAGGTGCAGCGGAAAGTGGACGAGGACGCGCACGTGGTGATGGGCTGGGAGATGTTCGTGCTCTGGGTGCGCACCGGATTCGACACGGCGTTCGCCATGGGGATCGTTCTCGTGCTCGACCGGATCACCGGGGATGAGGTCGACGGACCTGGGAGAGGATCTCGTCGAGGCCACCTCGCCGGCATAATCAAGCTCGCCGGAGCTCCTGCTCGTGTGCTCAGCCTGATGTAGTACGATTTACAAATACTCGTGTCTGATGCCTCTTCATCGTCAAAGTTTGGATCTTTGGCTTGTGAATTGAGCTTGTTGTACCTTTTTTTTTTTGCAAGTAGCTTGCTGTACCTTTGATCACGATGTGAATTATTGACAATTCATGCCTGTTCGGCTGGCGGGTGGCATGTGGCTGGTGTCGGTTTGTGCTGAGAGAAAAATACTGCTGGCTGGCTGGTGGCTGATGGCTGGTGCTGGTTTGTGCAGAGAGAAAAATACTGCTGGCTGGCTGCTGATAAGCCGAGCGAACAGGGTGGCGGCACCACGGTGAAAACGTAGGTGGCAATATAAGGACGGTGTTTAAATGAGTGTCTTGTGTAACGATGGCAAATAGTTAAATATCCCGAGTTTCGGAAAGCAGTGCACGGGTACAATGTTTATCGTTGGGAATTCCAAATGTATTGCATTTGTTATTCTTAATTATCAAAATTACCGACAATTCTATAATTTAAAAGTATTGCATTGATATTATCAAATTTTTTAGGGATTTTTTTCTCAATTGTCCGAAGAGTACAAAATATTTGCATCGAGACTTATTTATAAAAGGGTTTTATTGGCCTAATCTTAATTGCGCACAAAAGGTCACATCTTATTATGTGTACCTAGCCTGGGATATGGCTTGATCGAGCACAATTCAACAAAAAAAATAGCCGATTGATCGAGCTAGTGGATAGGAGCATATTGGTACGATTACACGCTCAAAACCACTCATTTGGTCTAAAATCGTTTGAGCCATGGTTTTATAATTAAGCAATAAAATAAGATTCAAAGAAAGTGTATACATCCTTTCAGAAAATAAAATATTAGGTTTTGTTTCGGTGTGCCACTTGTGATTTTGATGTTCACCATTACTTTTGTGATATTTAGAATCCTCCTATCGTTGTTTAAAACTTGTTTAATTTATATTATCATTGTACTAATTTTAGTGAAAAAAAACTTGTTTAATTCATGCCAATTTAAATTGACATTCTATCCATTTGCTTTTTCTTCTTTTCTACTCAACACAAGTTACAAAAGCCCATAGCACTCATGGGTTCCTTCCCACTCATTTCTAACCGCAATCCATTTGATTAGGGATAGGGATGTGGAAGGAGAGGACTTTAATCTTGGAATTTACACAACGTCCCCTTAGCCCAGAGGAAGGAAGGGGAGACGGAGACCTCGACGGTGGCAGTGGTAGCAATGGTGTGATTAGTGGTGACGAAGAGCTGTGATCTACAAGTCGAAGAAAAGCAATGGATGAAGTTAGTGGCAATGTTTGGGATTCATGTAGGAGAGGACTACTGTTGCCTGACTTTTTTTGTTTTTTAGCCCTTTTCGCGAAAGAAGTTCACAAATACGTCCCTGGTGGAAAGATTTCAAAAAATGGACCCTGGGCTCGGCGCCATAGCACGCGGCGTCGAGGTCATACAGCTCGGCGCCACGGTGCATGGCGCCAAGCCATCGCGAGCCGAGCCGGCGTAGCGTCCGACGTGGCAGGGGGCTCGGCGCCATAGACCATGGCGCCGAGCTTGGCGCCGTGGATCTTGGCGCCGAGCCCCCATTTTCAACCTCAGCCGCGTCCCTGGCTGCTCCATTTGTTGTTTGTTGCTCTCGGTTTTCCCTATTTCCCCCATCCAACCAACGTCCGCAATCGATCTATTGGACCGTGGAAACTTTAATTTTTTCCGTAGATCTTCGAGAGCAAGGTATCCTCTGTCATGTCCTCTATTTTTCTCGGATTGATTTGGTTTAAATTATGTGTATTTTGTAACCCTAGATATGAAACTTCTTATGAGTTATTAGATGATTAATATGTGTACGTGTGATATTGAAAACTAGGATGCCTAGGCGAGGTAGAGGTGGTCAAGCAAGGTAATCTTCGTCCAAAATAGTAAATTCTCCAATTTTGTTAGTAGAGTCATAAATTTAGTCCAAATATGTTTTTGTTGAGTAGGAGGAATAACTTTCAACAAAGGCCTCGCAATGCCTTCGAACCTTACCCATTACCTAGCGGTGTTCCCGTGCCGATGTGCTTTTGTGGTGATCCTTGTAAGGTAGAGGTTTCAGAGGAAGAGGAGACTTTTAGACAAAGGTACTGGATGTGTGCGAACTTTGCATTCGATCCAACACCGGAGCAGATCCGCATTGGCATGATGGTGAGAACTTAGTGGTCAAAATAGTGATTTTTGATTCGTTACTTCATGTAATAGCAATCTAACTCATAATTTTTTGCAGACTCCACCACCGCTATGCGATTATGAGCAGTGGATCGACACTGAGATTAAGAATAAAGACAAGGACTTTTGGGATGGAATGAAGCAGTGGGATGCAGAGATAAATGAAAGGTTGGAGATGAGGCGCAAACAGGAGGCGGAAAAAAAGGAGCGGGAAGAGGAACTGCAAAGGAGGTGTGCTGCGAAGGCAAGGGAGGAGAGAGAGAAGAAGCTTGAGCGTGCTCGTCGTGCGAAAGAAGCACCGGAGGAAAATCCCGATGCTTTGAGGAAGGGAAAGTGGCCGTGTTGTACTCAGTAGCACTCTACATTTGCATGTCTAATGAAGTAGTTATGGACAATGTCTAAGAGTATTTGACTATTATGCTAGTTCGCATGTAATGCACATTTTATTCTTGCACGGTTAATCCAAGAACAATGTTGCATTTTTTATTTTGGTTGGTTGTCAAGCGGTGCATTTTTCGTTTTGGCCTCAAAGAATACAAATTAAAAAACTCACGAAATAGTGCAGTGGATAATCGAAATGCAGAACACATGTAGTGGCATGTGAGGACCTGTACCAAACAAGGGTAAACATGTCCTCCAATAAACCTAACATGCCTTAGGTAATTAAAACCACTAATAACAATATTGTGGTAGTTACATATCAGACATTCAATAATTTTCTAAATTAGTAACCTTTCACCAAAAAAATTTGGCAGAACTTCCCTTGTTTTATTCCATCCTGAATAATTACAAGGCACATATATCATAGGTTCACATAGACACAACAAGTTTACCACGACATAAACAGAGTCCATAAAATTAATCCATACAGTCTATAACAACAGTCCATAGTCCATAAAGTCACGAAATTTTTTTGCCATAACTTCCCTTGGTTTTGAGCATCAAAAGCCCCCGACAATCACAAGTCACATACACAAGCCACCATCACAAGTCGCATACAACACATTCACCATCACAGTGTCCCACAACCATTACAAGTCACCCACAACCATTACAAGTCACCCACAACCATCAGTGCCTCCTAGCCTTACCCTTGCCCTTACCTAGAGCGTCGGTGCCCGGAGTGTAACAGTCACATGGGCGACGCTGCCTACGAGTGGTAGGCTGCGAAGGCTGAGGAGCATCTGGGATCTGAGATGGTCCAATCTCCTCGTGGTCGTCGTCCTCCTCGCCCTCAACTGCAACGTCAGCGAAAGTATCCGTTGTTGACCTGTCGTGCGAAGCAGTGGCCTGTCTTGCACCTCGCCGAGCCGCATCGCCACGCACGTCCCTCGCCGCGCTACTCCTACAACCACAACGAGCTGCAGCACGACGTAGCCGGTGTGCAAGTCTCTGAAGTTCAATTATTAGTCAATGGATATGTTTCGATGACATTTATATATTTTTGTGTTAATATTGCAAACTTACCCAAGAAAGGTAGTCGTCCTCTCATCGACATCCGTCGTCGAAAACCGCTCAATATCAAGCACCGATTGCCTTAGCGCGTTGCCCTGCAAATCACAAACGAAAACAAGCTGTTACTCGTCAACAATCATTAAACTTTCTTAAAATATGATTGCAGAGCTTCCAGTACCACTCTATCCAAGATTGGCGCAGCCTCCACAACGGTCCCTTCCCGGGTCGCAATGTCATAGGACGTATCTTCGTCATCAGACGAATCCATGTCGGCGTAGTCAGCACCTGTCCACTGCACCTTCAATCTGGGACGAGTCACACCTAAGTACCAAGAAAGGTACGCCCGGAAGTTGTAGTTCGTATGCTCGTCCTCATTTTCATACACATTTTCATCAAAAAGATCCCATTCTTCAATGTAAGCGAGGTGAAGTCTCTCGAAATCGGTAGTCTTTTTATGCTTCTGACGATCAATCCTGTAAAAACAGTTTCAACAATGATTTAAAAAGAAGTGAATCATATCGAAATGGACGATTATTCGTTAATCTAAATTGACAAGTAAATCATAATCGAAATGCACAAGGGAATCATAATCGAAATAGTTGTTTGAATCATAATCGAAATGGACAATTTTTCATTAATCTAAATGCACAAGGGAATCATAATCGAAATGGACAGGTGAATCATAATCGAAATGGACAACTTTTTCATTAATCTAAATGCACAATCATAAACGAAATGGAGAGGTGAATCATAATCGAAATGGAATTGAATTTTTTTATTTTCGAAATGGACAAGTGAATGCACTTACTTGTGCAACCCGATGGACGTCGAGAACAGTGGTACGGGCCACTCCTGTCGCAAACCAAACTGCCTAGCAACTCGCTGCGGTAGGTGGTACTCAACTGCGTAGAAGCAGATCAGCGGGCATGTCATCCTATATAGATCCTCATCAGTGAAGCACATGCTGCTCCACTGGAACTGTCCCACCTTCGGATCTGTGTACGGCTGCCAAGGGACCTAGAAAAACTTTATATATTAGTATCGCTTACAACAGTTCAATGAAATGAGTCAATCTAGTACAATCGGTAACGAAATGAAATTAGCTCACCATAGAGGGTGTGAGGCAATCCAGCTCATTAGCATACTCGACGTATGCTCGCACAGACCTGGCATGTGGAGGTGTCACCTGGTCCCAAAGGTAAGCAATCGTCGGTTGAAGTCGAGGATCGGGCTCCACGAACCAGGGACGTGGAGGAAGAACTGTGGGCCGACCAACAGGTAAACGAGTCCACATCCAAAGCTGGAGAAGGTACACCCCCCCCCCCAACAGAACTGCCCTGCCGGCAGGAAGCTCTCTCCCTAGAAAGGCGTGCACACGATCCCTCCAACCCTCAGGGCTGCACTGGCCTGTAACCGGACACCCTCTGACACTGAGTCCAAGAAGCTTCTGCACATCCTCAAGTGTCACTGTCATCTCACCACAAGGAAGGTGGAAAGTATGAGTTTCCGGCCTCCACCTACATAAATGATACACTGAAATGAATCATCCAATACATTGAAAACAACAAAGAGACCGGATTTGTGGGACTATGATTTTACCTATCAACAAGAGTTGTGATCGCCGCTGGGTTCAAAACAGGCAACCCGCGGCGAACCTGGTACGATACGACGTCCAGGCCAACCATCCTCAAGAGAGGAGTGTACCTGTCATCGTACCGCATGTCAACGAACCCGTTATGGGTTCGAGGACGAAGAAGGGGCAGTTCCTGCACAAAATTAAAATTTTGATTAACAAAGTTAGTAGCAATTAGAAATGTAATATGATTGACGAAGCGAGAGTATGTCATTACCTGCCCCTCCGCCGTGAGTCGTCCTCGGTGGTTCTGGTCGTAGTACGGATCCAGCAGGTGGGGTAGCGCCATCCTAAAATAGAGAGACAGATTAGTTAGAAAATTTAACATCTTAACAATAAATATTACAAAAAATATTTGCAACGAATGTATGCAAGTAACCGATAAAATGCGGGAAATAATTTACAAAATGCAACAAAGTACATAATTTATTGTCACCTGACTAATACGCCAATGACACGTGCATGAATTGTGACCCAGTCTACCACACTTGCCACATTCATACTGATCGGGGTCATTAAGAAATGGAGTTCCACTACCTCGCCTAGTTCTTCCTGGAATCTGATCCATAACCATCTTGTACCTCGTCCTCTTTCTAGACCCACGCTTGTCCCAACGGGAAGCTGGATCTGCAACGTACTTCGGGCCGTCATATGGAGGCCACTCTCCCGAGTCCCGAAAAGGTACGAATCTAGGACTCCATGTGAGCACTTGGTAGTCAACACTATACTCACGAGGTATCCTACTCTCGATGTCGTAGTTCCGAGCTCTTGCTGCAGCCACCAAATGAGAACATGGGAAGTGATATTGCTTTGGTGCACCACAAGTGCAGGTAAATTCTTGTAGACAAACTACATGCTTTCTGGACTCTCGGATCTCGCCATCGGATGTTGTACCACCCCTCTGTACTACCTCATAAGTGCCCGAAGTATGATCAAAACACACGACTTCATGTGTGTGTCCCCATTCCTTTGCCTTGTTCAGGTGTTGTGTTGGGTTTTTAGGCCATCTCACTCCACGACTCTGCAACTCTCTAGCCTTGGCATGCCTATCATTGAAAAACGCAACAAGTTTGTAGAAAGTGTAGGAAACAATAGCATTCACAGGCATACCACGTATCCCCAAGAGCAGGCCATTGAACGACTCCGCCATGTTGCTGGTCTGAAACTCGTACCTCCATCCTCCAACATCATGGGACCTAGTCCATTTCTCCAAATCTCTCATCAATCCTATCAACCATTGTCTACCCTCTGCATTCGTGGCTATTCTGATCTGCTCCAACTTCTCACGGAAGTACTTATCCTCAAGCTGACGTGCACACTCCTCGAATAGCTTGAAGTTGTCCCTGACACCATCCTTACGGAGGAGGTTCTCGGCAAGGTGTCGAGTGCACCAACGATGGTGCAAAGGGGCATACCCCTGTATATGCTCACGCACAGCATTCAGTATGCCCTGGTGCCTATCAGATATGACACCAACCTCTCGACCGGGACCAACCACATGTATCCGGACGAGTCTCAAGAACCAGCCCCAACTATCTTTGTTCTCCTTCTCAACCAAGGCAAATGACAAAGGAACTAGTTCGTTGTTTGCATCAACAGATATGGCTATAAGAAGCACCCCTGCATACTTCCCAAGAAGAAACGTGCCGTCAATTGAGAAGACGGGCCGACAATACTTGAAGGCCTCAACACACTGAGGGAAGCACCAAAAGAGTCGAAAGAAAATCTGCCGCCCATTGATCAGCTCATTTGGTTTAGGCATGTACTCGTAAACTGTCCCTGGATTCACCGCTTTGATTGCATTTAAAAGTTCCGGCAACTGCTCATAGTCGTCCTCCCAATCCCCATATATCATCTTCCATGCCCGCTGCTTAGCCCTCCAAGCTTTACCATAAGTAATTTGGTATCCATCATAAACCTCCATAACTGTGTTGATAATTGTCTTCACCTTCATGGTGGGTTCTTGCTTCAGAATTCCCATTAGCCGCTTCGCAATTAAGGTTGAGCTCAACTGTCGATGCTTAGTTGTCAACTCATGTTCTGAACATGTGTGTGGCCCAACCACTTTTGTGATCTTCCACTTACCGGTGACCTTTTGCTTCCTTGCACATACCCTCCAATCACAACGGTCCTTGTCACATACAACTGTGTACCGCCGCTCAGCATAAGAATGGAGGACCTTGTATGGCCTTTTGCGAAGGACTGCAAAATGCTGCAACCACCTCTTCAATGATGGAAGGTCATTGAAAATGCGCCCCATCTCAACTGTCATGCTCCAAGAAACCTCAAGAGCGTCTAAAAGGTCTTCATCATGACCTTCTGCACGAGCCCTATCTGAATGTGCAAGATCACTGAATGCATGAACACTTATGTCACGACCAGGCAGGATACGTCTCATCATCTCAATGTCACTCTCTATAAGCTCTCCAACCGGTCGGTCATCATCAGAGTCAATGGCCCTCGCACACTCATAAGGCTCATCATCATTCATAACTTGAGCTTCATCGGCCACATCTGCCATGCTGTTGGAGGCCCTAATTTCATCTTCATTTCGGACAAAGGAGGAGACTCGGTGTGCACCGACATTATCATGATGCATAACTGCAGCTTCAACTTCCACACTATTGGAGGCCTAATTTCCTCTTCATTTCGGACACCATAGGGCAACGAGTTAACACCGACATTATCATGAATGTCCCCTATACAACAAAAGGCACAAAGATAAGGATATCATGATAAAATGTTATTGCATGAGCTCCAACAACATATGTGGATGCGATACTTACTATCAGGAGCAGATTGAGCATCGGGGACACTCGGCAAAGGTTCATCAAAACTCCTACCAAGTTCTAGCTATAGTAAACTAAAATCACTCACTACTTCTATAGTAACTAAAATCACTATGCATATACTAAACTAAAATCACTAACTACTTCTATAGTAACTAAATTACTATATATAATTCTAGCTATCAGATAAATTACTAACATCACTGACCGTTTCTCTAATTTTTTTTACCTTACACGACAGGGGTGACGCGGCAGGAGGCAGGGGCGCCCGGGAGCAGTGGCGCCGGGCCACGGGCGCCGGCGACACGAGCGCCGACGGCCGGGGGGCGAACGGGGCTAGGGGCACCGGGCCCTGGCCGGCCCAGCCCGGCGGCGACGGGCGGCAGGCGGGCGCGCCCCGCGCGCGCGGGCGGCGGCCGACCGGGGGCGGGGTGGGGGCGGCCGGGGGAGGAACGGCGCGCGGCGGCGGGCGGCAGGACGACGAGCGAGCGGACTGGCAGACGCGCGGGAGGAGCTCGGCGCCGAGTCCTATTCAAAGGCTCGGCGCCAAGATCCACGGCGCCAAGCTCGGCGCCATGGTCTATGGCGCCGAGCCCCCTGCCACGTCGGACGCCACACCGGCTCGGCTCGCGATGGCTCGGCGCCATGCATCGTGGCGCCGAGCTGTATGACCTCGGCGCCGCGTGCTATGGCGCCGAGCCCAGGGTCCATTTTTTGAAATCTTTCCACCAGGGGCGTATTTGTGAACTTCTTTCGCGAAAATGGCTAAAAAACAAAAAAGTCGGTACTGTTGCCTTAACGGTTTCACATAAAAAGACTTAATTTGTGGAAACCCATCTTTCTCCTTTTCCTCACCCCTTTCTTCCTCTTCCTTTAGTCCTCTTTATCTTGTGTTTCCCTATGCTTATTTTTCTTCCTCTCTTTCATCTATGAAAAAGGGGCTAGGTGGGGGCTCCATGGGTTATAACTTGGCAGAGAGGCTTGGAGCTCGATGCTAGATCTGTCCTTGGAGGACAACGTGTAGAAGGTGATGGGAGATTCTTAGTAGTAGAGTTTGTTGCCACGATGAGACCATAGATTGTTATTGTTGGGAATGAGAGAAGGGGTGGTGACCAGCAGAGGGTGGGGATAGCTAGGGTATATTACACTTTAATGAGAATGATGGAGTATGTGTACAAAACCAAATCTTCAAGAATTTAGCGCCACCCCCCCTAGCCAACAGGCCAAGAGGTAGTCCCAGTTTTTTTTTCTCATCTATAGTTCATCAAAAACCAATTGCTATGAATTTCTTTAAATTTTGTTAGTTTTAAACATGCCACTATATTGAACAATTTCATATTAAAAAAGGCTCAATTTAGTACCCCATGACCTTATCAAGGTCAAAGCTATCTATCATCGTAATACATAATTCATTTATTCATCTTCTTCTAGGGCCTTGTTTAGTTCCCGAATTTGGGAGCAAACTTTGGACTTTTGGAGTGCATGCGCCACTGTAGCATTTTATTTGTATGTGTGAAAAATTGTCCAAAAATTTATTAATTAGGCTCAAAATGTTCGTCTCGTAGAATAGAACAAAACTGTGCAATTAGTTTTTGATTTCATCTACATTTAGTACTTCATGCATGCTATGACATTTTGATGTGACAGGAATCTTCTTTTTGCATAGTAAACTTTGGGGTAGAATTTGAGATCTAAACAAGGCCTAGGTCAGTGAGCAATTTCATATCCCATGTGATATCTCCTAACCCCAGCATTAGGCAACAATAGCTCATTATGACGTTGTTCCCAGCTATCATGACGAAGCAACCATGTAGTGTTTCATAAGGGCGAGGGCAATGCATATTGCCCAAGTAGTCATTAGTGGTGGATCCTGCTGAAGTAGACTTTAGTTATTTTCAATCACACAATGCAAAAGCTCGATAAACATTCAACAACGGTGAGGCCCAAACTGTAAAAAACATCACACCCAGGAAACATCCGTTTTCCCCTCCCTCTCCGTTCTTTCATCCCCAAGTGGTAACCAACTCCCTAAAGCTGACGGAAGACAAGCATAGTGAGAAAAATATTACCACAGTGGTGTACCGGTCTTTATAGGGCTATAAAGACCACATTTGGTCCCTATTGCGGCTGCCCTAAGGCGCTATAGACTATAATCGAGTTAGGGATGCTAAATTAAGTGGCAATGCTCTGCGTAACAATGTTTTTTAAAAAAAATACTTCATCAACTCGGACAACCAAAGACACAAAAAATCATGGCGGTGTTACACATGGCAACGATTGCGAGGAGGGGATGTAGAAATAATGTCAGCAGTGCCATTCGTCATACATGGCTCTGTTCGGTAGAGCTTTTAGAGTTGATTCTCTGGTGAATCCAGGAGAAGCTCTGCCAAATAGTTTTTCAGGGAGAATTGATTTTTTTGCTGATTCTGTGAAGCGATTCTCTGAAATGAACTAATAGGCTGAGAGCTAGAAAAAAGTAGCTTCTCCTGATTCTGTGAAGTGATTCTTTCCCCTAATTTTAAGAGTTTATGCTGGAGAATTAAAGAGAATCGCTTTCGTCCACAGAATCACTTCTCTCAAATAATCAACTCCTACGAAGAATCAAAATTAGATGGAGCTCTATCAAATAGGCCCTGGTAGAAGGGTCTGGGTTGCCTTGGTTTTACCCGGTTCCATGGCAATCCCACATGCTCTATTATGGACTCCTCTGTAAAACCCGGCCATTCGTACCAAGGAATTAATCGACGACGCCTGGATTTCTGCTGTGCTTATCTCTGCAGCTCTGCGTTCTCCCAGTCCAATCCACCATCCAGACTGGCGACAAAGAACGTGGTGTACGGATCACGAGTCGTAGCACGACCAGGAGGGAAGCACCGACATGCTAAGGCGCGGTGGCGACAAAGAACGTGGCGTACGAATTAGGAGTCGCAGCACGACCGGGAGCAGTGTGGACGTGGAACTAGCTCGGCTCGTTTTGGCTCAACTTGTTCGAACTCATTAGCGAAACGAGCCAGCTCGGCTCGACTCATTAAGAAAACGAGTAAAAATCTGGACTCGGCTCGGCTCATTAAGCTCGCGAGCTAGAGTTAAATATAAAATTATCACAATAATATATATAATATAAAAATTTATAGTATTTATATGGTCTTAATAACTTCAAATTCTACTATGTCATACTATAAGAATAGAATAATCATAACATCATCTAAAACTATGCATATAGTATACATATATTATTATTAATTAATAATTTATTTATTAGTCTATCAGGTCTTTTAACTCGTTTTATACATATATTATTATTAATTAATAATTTATTTATTAGTCTATTAGGTCTTTTAGTTCGTTTGGCACGCGAGTCAGCTCGAACTCGCTCGTTAGAAATATGCACCGAGCCGAGCCGGCTGTGATCCTAGCGAGCTCACGAACTTCGGTCATTTTGTCCGCCCTAAACGGGAGGGAAGCACCGACGTGCTACGGCGCGGAGTCCTGGACCAGGTACCCTAGAAATGATGGTGAAGGGGGACCTTGGGCGTGCGTTGCATCGCATGTTTAGCCATCGGGAACACACGGGCATGGCGGTGGTAAACAAATGACAGGCAGCTAAGAAATACTATTAGCCATTTCAAATACGACCCCATTTTGTGTCTTGACTGACATAACCTTAGGATTACAGCAGATCCTGAACGGCGGAACAAAACGACTTCTGGATTCTGCCCCCTCCTTGATTCATCTGCGGTCTCCACTCTCCAGACGGCTGGTGTGCGCAGTGCAGATCAAACACGCTCGGGGGCGTTTTTTCGACAGTAGAGACGACCACCTTTCAGGCTCCCACCAAAATGTAACAAATGGAACATGCTTCTCCATACATACGCTGCTAGCTACACATCTTCAACGCAAAACAAAGTTGCTGCAAAGGTGGACAGATAATAACGGTGCAAATGATCAGTAAGATTTGAGTAAGGGGGAAAGGCGATTTCTGTTTTGACCGTGTGAAGTTGCTTACCTTTCATCAAACTTTCTGCACTTTAGTAGTAGGAGGCTCCTTCAGCTTGCCACCTTTTACACAATCCACATCCTGCAACGGAGTTTGTGGGGCATCAGAAAAAGATGTAACAGTTATCCACCAAAATTAAGATGCTCATGCTACATACTGTATTTGTTAAAATGGAGGGATAGGTATCAACTTTTCAAAATTTGGCTGCCTAATCATGCATATGCACACTCCATCTGATCAGTGCCTAACACTTTCTAAGACACAAATACTCAACCAAGAGATAAGAAATACTCTATGACATTGCTGCATCATATGCAGGTATGATAGCAGGTAATGATAAAGGACACTTTCATCATCAGGTTCTACAGATGGAACAAAGAAGGGAACTTGCATAAAACATCGGCTTAATTTAGGCAAAAAAGAGGTGGAGAACATGATAGATAGATGGACAAATATGCAATGGACTTAATGAGCTCATCACCATTCACTAGGTGAATCCTTAATCCCAGTTCAGCGAATTTGTGATCTCATTACCATGCTAATGCTACAGTGTTGTGATAGATAAATAGCACAGACAATTTCTCTATATCTTGGCGAAGTCAGTGATTCTAGACAGTCTCAATATAACAAATCTGGAAGAAAACGTTACTTCAATTCTATGAAATCGTTACTTCAAATCTATGAAATGAAGCGAAATACAAAATAAAATTATGTCATAACAGGTTAACAGCAAACTCATGTGGTAAATTAGTGACACAGATTTGAGATGTGTGCTAATTTTGTCCCAAGGATTCTGCCATTTTTTTTCCTAAAGCCTGTACTGACATAAAACAAGATTGCTATATTGGTATTGCAACATTATTTCATTCATTGTAAATACTATCATAAGTTAAAATAATTTGTCCCTAAATAACCTTAAAAACATCCTAAGTGGCATGAAATCGCGTGCATACTATGCTTGTGATGTCATGAAGTACAATATCAAAATGAGTTAATTGAACATATCAGGATCAAAATGCGGTACTAAAGAAGTAAAGCTAGTTCTATGAGGCCGTGACCTAAAATAACTACCACTTAGGCTGCCCGCACTGGCGCTCGGGATCCCGCACGGTATGCACCACGTGGGCGTGCATGCCGTGCGGGAGCCAGATTGTGGCATGCAGCGGGAGGCGGGATACGAATCGCTAAACGCTAAATCGATCGGGGAAGCTGTAAATCAAGAGGGACAGCGGGCGAACGGCAAACACGCGGGCCCCGCCTCGGCGGTTGCTCACCGCCGCATGCTCATGGAGCCGCTCGCCGCCGCCTCGGCATCCGCTCGCCCCGCCTCGCACCGGAGCCGCTCGCCGCCGTGGCGCTCACCGCCCGGCACCGGAGAGGCGGAGGTGGTGGCGAAGAGGCGAGGGGAGGAGCCACGGCGGCCGCGGGGAGCTCGCCGTCCGGGGAGCTCTCGATGCAGCTGGAGCACGTCTTCCTCGTCTCGTTTGCCGCGAAGCCGAGAGAGCCCGAGCTTGTGAGAGCTGACACGCAGCGCCGTCGCCGTCGTCGTCCACCGTTGCTCACCCGCCTGCGGCCGCCCGCGCCACCGCCGCCGCCGCCCGCCATGCTCGCCCGCCACGCCGTCCGCGCGCACCCTCGTGCTCGCCGTCGATGGCGAAGGGGAAGGCGAAGGCGAAGCGGCGGCACGCCTCCCGCGCTTGGAGGACGACGAGGTTGGCGAGGGAGATGGGGAAGGCGGCCGAATGGGGAGGGGCCCGGCGCGGGGGGAGGCGAAGCGCGGCGAGGAGGCAGCCGGACAGCGGAGGGAGTGGGGGAGGGAGAGGGAGATGAGAGAGAGGGAGGCGGAGCGGGCGAGGGAGGAGCGAGCGGGGGAGCGGGGGAGGCGGGCGGAGGCGGAGGCGGAGGGAGAGAGAGTGAGGAGTGAGGGAGGAGAGAGCGAGAGGAATAAAAATGAGTATAATAGGGTGGTAGTTGATATAGAGAGTGAGATAGAGAGTGAACGAGTGCAGAAGAAAGCGACAGAGAGTGGAGAATCTCGATGACCAGGACATAATATTCTCTTTTAGAGGGTAGAGTAGAGAGAAACCAGTGCGAACAGCCTTAGTATTGTCAACCTATCATTCACCCATCAAAAGCAGTCACCAGCAAAATATCTTGAGGTTTGAAGTGGCAATTATAAACATAGATGATCAGTAGCCACATAACACTAGTATACCAACTATTGGATAAAGCAAGCAAACAACTTTCAGTACATTGTGGCAGAAGTGGTTACAGGGCAACAATAACTATAATACCAACATTAGTGCCAGGGGTGCTTCCAAGAATGCAAACATCACCATCTAAAACAGAACATTGTGCTACCCACTCTATTGACATCAGAGTTGTTCAGAGTTCATCATGTAATGCACTTATATGTGTTGAGAGCCAATAATTAACAAAAGCAGACAGTTCACAAAAGTTAAAACCAGGGAACAACTTTTTGAAAGCTTAAAAGTGCGCTACTCTAGACAATATGACAATTCTAGTGCATACTTCCTAGTCCAACATGATTGCCCATCATTTGTAAGTTGCTAAATAAAGGGTGATTAGGCATCTATTCTTGCCTTGTGTTTTAGGCCTATCTTTGGTTCAACCTTTCCGGATATATTGCAAGATGGGGATTGACTTGAGCTTTGTTGAACAGGCACCACTACCACCACCATCTAAACACCCTTTGCATATATTCTCCAACACAAAAGCCTTTTTGGGCCCAAACAACACCTAACTTCCACACAAGGCACTCCGAGCATCTATCACACCGAGAAGACACTCATCCACACTTTCATGAAGGCAAAGGTCGTAGGGACAGCTCCAAGTCTAGCACCTGCATGTAGAGCTCACTAGGATATCTACAGAAAAGGCCACAACACACGCATCTTACCAACCAACATCGACCTCCACACAAACATCAAATGCTCCATACACCTTCAGACATCGTTGCATCACGGTATCTCATCACACTTATAGATCCAGATCAGAGTACGAATTTGCCAAATCAAACGAAACGACAAAGATCGAACGCGATTCCAACCGAAATTAAACGGGAAACACATCATACTGCCAAGGAGGAGAAATGGAAGAGCACTCAGCCACTCACCTTGCCGGTAGCCTCGTAGTAGTCGTTGAGAGCCCACTGGTACTTGGACTGATCCAACCCGAACCAGTTCGCCACGTACTCGTCGAGGCTCGAGTGCGCTGCCACCAGAACAGCGAGAGTCCGAGCATGAGAAACCCCCAAATCTTGCGAAAAAAAGAAAATCCACCAAAATCACGAAATGCGGTTCACTCACCTTCCTGAACGCGCGCGACGGCGTCCCAGAAGAAGCCGAACGCCGATCCGTCGTGCTTGCCCCCAGCGGACGACTTCTCGTACTGCGGCGGCGGCACCTGGACCGGCGGCGGCGCGACCTTCACGGGAGCCGGCGGCGGGGGCGGGATGAACACCACCGCGGGCGCCGCGGCCGGGCTCGCGGGCTTCCGCGGCGAAGGGGAGGGGGATGGCGAAGGGGCCGCCCTCTGCGGGGTCGGGGTGGAGAAATCCGAGCGCGGGGACTCGGGCGGCGGCGTGCGCGACGCACCCCGTGGCGTGCTCGCGGGAGACGGCGGCGTGATGAAGACAGTGAGGTTCCCGGCCCTCCCGATCATGGGCGGCGGCGGCGGCGACGGCGAGGACGAGGACCCCATTGCCTTAGCTCAGCGGGAGCTAGGATTGGGGGCAGGCGGAGGCAGCGCTGCGGAGTGGCCTGGGGAGGAGAGCGTGAGAAGGAGAGGGGCGCTCGTGGGAAAAGCCCCAGACGCCATTGCAGACAAGGCAGCGCATCTTTTGTTCGCTTCCAAAATTTCCCACTTTTTTAATTAATTTTTCCTCATCAATTGAATAACGCAACTTTTAGCGCCGGCTCCGGGTGGTCCGTGGACCGCGACTTCCAAGGCGCTGAAGGGGTCCCGTCCGATGGGTCCCAAAAATCAGTGACCAAAGTGTTCATGGGCCCAGCGTGGTGCGCTTAGACCTGGTGCACGCGCGCAAGAGTTTTCGTTTGTATTTTTCCCCTTCTCCTTTTCCCTCTCCAGTAACGTGCCTTTTCGCGTTGCTTCTGCGCTTGCCTGCACCGAGTCCAGGGGTGTCATGTTACGGGAGCGTTAGGTGGGGCCCGCGTGGTAAGGGCAATTGGGCAAAGTCGTGGCGGGCCCGGATTTGGTGTGGGAAGACCGGGTGTACGGGAAGGTGGTGAGGTGGGAACGGTAAGGTGCTTTGTCCTTGGATCCCCACTTTGCGCGCATGAGGCGATCTACTGTTGGGGAGGGCGTGGGTGGAGCGAGGTTACGGTTCTACCCCTAGGATTTGGGTGGATTAGCAGTCCCGTGACACTGTAGGGGATGCTGCATTTTTTTTAAATAAAATGAGAGGGGTGGCCCCCCTAATTAATATATTAATAAACTGATAAACAGGTTTTTACAGGACCAAACTTAAGAAACAAAGAAAATAAGTTTAATTATAGAGAGGCTCCTATCCATTCAGCAATGCCAAAGGCTTTTTGTGCTCAGGATCTAAGTGCAACTAGATCCAGCTCCTTTCAGAAGAGAAGCTTACTGCTCTGAACAGTTGGCACTATGTTCATGAAGATTAGATCATTTTTGGCCAACCAAATGCACCATGCCATTATAATGATGATTTCGATGGAAAAAGGAACACTTAAATGTGTTTAGCATAGACTAAGGATGTCATAGGGTTCAAGACCTGCGTGTATCTTAAAACCAATGATCATCCAGCATTGCCAAGGAGCAAAAGGACCGCCGAAGAATAGGTGATCTCTGGTCTCTTCTATCATGTCCTGACAAAGAACACAATTATATGATGGTAGGGCCATATTTTTCCTTCTCAAAATCCCACGTGTGTTGATTCTATCCTTGAAAAGAAGCCAAAAGAACACCTGATGCTTATATTGACAAGATGTTTTTCAGAGCCAGAGGAAGAGTGGATGTGTCTGAGATGTTCCAGTGAGTCTTTTATAAGCCTTAGATGAAGAGAAACTCGGGGAGCCCCAAATGTAAGTCCATATATCAAGTTCAGTAGATAACTGAATGCTATCAAGAGAGATCAATAATCATTTAGTTCATGTGCTTGTTCAGACAGTGGCATGTGAACCAGCTAAGAGACGGAGGTATTGACAAGAGTCTTGTGTATGGTTAGGGTCTTCTTGTTTGCAAAAGAATATAGCTCTAGATATGCTTGACAAGGCACTATGCCCCCCCTCCACACACACAATCATTCCATATACAACAACTCATGCCATCTCTTATGTCTACTAATGCAATTCCTTTGTAAGTATCCAGAAGTTTTAGTACATCTCTCCACCAAAAGGATCCTTTTTTGATGTGACTTGTTAATTTATCATTGCTGTAGTGTTTTTCCCCGATCAAATGAACCCAAGGTATATCAACTCTATTGAAGAATTTATGCATGTTCTTCAGCATAAGGGCTTCATTCCGAGTCTTCATTTTCAGTACCCCTAAACCTCCTTCAGATTTTGGCAAGCATACAATCTCCTAGGCTGGTTTCGACATAGTGTTTGCATTAAGGTCTGCTCCTCGCCACAAGCAGTGCTTCCTGAATTTATCTACCTGCTTGATTATAGCTTTTTTGTAGCATAAAGGTACACATCCAGAAAGTTGGGAGCGAAGTAAACACCAAGGTTGTTATTTGTAATATTCTAGTTTGTGAAAGAAAGGTAGAAGCGTTGATCAATATTCTTTCACACCTCAAAACCAAAGGCCAGAACTCCTCCACTCTTGGCTTGGAGAGACTTAGAGGCAGAGATAAGTAAAAGGTAGGGAGCCTATGGTGCAACCAAGGGTGTGTTTGGTTGGAAGGACAGGACAGGATGGGACAGGGTCATCCCTCTTTTCAGGGACGAGATGATCCTACCTAGTGTTTGGTTGGAGGGATAGGATAGTCCTCAGTTCGTTGTTTGGATGGAGGGATGAGGGAAAGACCGGATAGATGTTGTTTGCATTCCGTTAGTCGTGGGCCCACATGTCAGCCACTTAGAGCGGTGGGGCCTAGTTGTCACATTCAAACCCATCCCGTCGCCGCACTTGCCTTTCCCGCTTGCCCGTCACCCGCTCGCTTGCAGCGCTGCGCCGTCGTCGCCCCTTCCTCGCTCACCCGTCCGCGTCCTGTGGTGCCTCGTCAGTCGCCGCCGCTCGTGGCGCCTATCAGCCGCTGCCGTCCGCTGCCGCCCCGCCGCCTTGTCGTGACCACCCCGCCGCTGGCCATGGCGCCTCATCGGCTGTCGCCTTCTGTGGCCACCGCGCCGCCTCGTCGACTGTGATTGCCGCTCCGCACCGCCCCCCCTTTCCCGCCCGCCCACCGCCCATGGTGCTTTGTTAGCCGCCACCATCCGTGACCGCCCCGCCACCCGTGACCACCCCGCCAGTTCCCATGGCACCTCGTTCGCCGCCGTCGTCCATGGCCACTGCGCCGCCTCGTCGATCGCGGTTGAGGGTCGGGTCAACGCCTAGAGGGAGAAGAGGCGAGCGAGGGAAACAGACGCGGACGCTGTCTCCGCAGGACGAGCTCGTCCGCCACTTTTGTAGGAATCATCTTGTCCTCTATTTTTAAGGAATATTCCTATTTGATGCTGTCCCATCCCACGTATACTCTCAACCAAACACATGCAAATGAGGGATGATCCTGTCCCGTCCCGTCATGTCCTTCCAACCAAACACACCCCAAAAGTCTGTGCCAAAGCTTCTGTATCTGCTTCATTGATGTTTATGGGCACCAACATTGAATTTGTGTATTTAATCTTTAGCCCTGTGGAAGTTGAGAAATTTTGTAGGATATCTTTCAGAGCCTGCAACTGCAAATGTGAGCCTTCCATTATAATAAGGGTATCATCCGCATACTGAAGAATGGGAAAATCCTGGGTGTATTGTAAAGGAATTGGTAATTTGAGAATATGCTTTTCTTTGGCTTCATTAATTACTGTCTGAAGGAGGTCTGCTGCTAGTACAAACAACAATGGGGAGAGGGGGTCTCCCTGCCTCACACCCCTTCTACAATGGAATGTTTTTCCAGGGACTCCATTTAGTAGAATTGAAGAAGTGCCAAAGGAGAAGATGTCTTTCATCCAATTTAGCCAAGTATCTCCAAATCCCTTATGTTTCATGATTTTTAACATGCTTTCATGCTCCACCTTGTCAAAAGCTTTTTCAAAATCTAGTTTGAGGATGTCAATCTTTTTTTTTGACTGATGGCACAGGTGCAAGTACTCAAAAGCCCAAGCTAAGCAGTCTTGGATGGTTCTGGATTGAATGAAGCCATACCTATTTTTCTGAATTATTCTTTTGATGACCTTTTGCAATCTGTTTGCTAACAACTTTGTGATAATTTTTATAGAGATATTAAGCAAGGATATGGGCCTATAATCTGATGGACTTATGGGGCCATCCACTTTTGGAATCAGGGATATATATGAACCATTGATGCTTCTGAGGCACACTTGCACTGATTGAAAGGCTAGCCAAAGATCATAAAAGTCTGTCTTGATGATAGGCTAACACTTTTTAATGAAGTCAATATTAAAGCCATCTGGCCCGATGACTTGTCTGAAGGTAGGTGTCTGACCACATTATCAATTTCTTTATGAGAGAAGGGCAACTCAAGATCATGCAAGTTAGATTCCTGAATCAGGAGGGATTCTAGATCCAGAGCCATATTTTGGAATTCTGACATTCCCAGTCTTTCTCTATAAGTGTTCCACAAAATCTCTGCTTTGTCCTGATGAGAATAGTGTATTTGTCCATCTGACCCTTCAATGGAGGTAATAAGATTCCTTCTATATTGTAGCAGTTGCATGAAAAAATTTTGTTCCTGCATCTCCCAGCTTAACCCACTTAATGGTTCCTCTTTGCTTCCAATAAATCCTCTACTGTTTTAACGAAGACAACTTTTCTTCAAGTAGATTCCTGAAATTCCACTCCTGTAGTGTGAGGTCTCTGAGCTCACCTAGGACTTCCATGAGGTGAAGCGCTAATTTTACATTAGAAATATTAGCTTTAAAGCTAGATAAATGAACTTGCGACGCTCTTATCACTCTTCTTAGGTTCTTGAACGTCATAGTAATTAATTTGGCCTTGTCTAAAGTGGGTGTTGTCAAATTTCACCCATATTGGGCTACCTCCAAGAAAGACTCATGTTCCATTAGGTAGATGTCAAATCTGAAAACCCTGCCTTTTGGAATATGTGTAGCTATGGAAATGATGCAAGGCACATGATCAGATGTCTCCATTATTATAGAGTGGGCTTGTGTGTTTGGGAAGGAAAGAGTCCAAGCATTGGAAGTAAAAAACAAATCCAATCTTTCTAACAGGTGGTTCATCTGTTTGTTAGTCCAAGTGAACCTTCTACCATGAAGAGGAATTTCCACTAGCCCTAAGGAACTAATTGTTTCATTGAACATAAACATCTCATTTAAATCGTCCCCAGGTTTGTTCCTATCCTCAGGCTTTCTCATCAGATTAAAGTCACCAAGGACCGACCATTCAACCAAGTCCAGCATTTCAATATTCTTTAACCATTCTATAAAATCACGCCTTCCATGGGTTGTACATGGACCATACACATTAGTGAGAATCCACTCCGAGTTTTAAAACTTCCATTTGAAATTCTAAAAAACTAGGTGACTTTCAAAGCGAGAAGATTTCCAAACAGTTAGAATTCCTCCTTAGGCTCCCACAGATGGAAGAAAAGCAAGAGCATCAAAGCTAGACAGGCAGAACTTTCTAAGAAATCGTGCATCAATGACCTCTCTCTTAGTTTCCTGTAGGCAAAAGATATCGCATTGACTTTCATTGATTTTGTCCCTGGCTGAGTTCCATTTTTATCTGAATATAAACGAATGATATTCCTCACAAAATTTTCTAGTTTCTATTCGAAGTATCTCGTTGTCTGTAATCCATTAAAGCACCAAGAGAAGGATATGATATTCCTACATACCAAGTATGTGGAAGGAAGTTGACTATCTAAAAAGGATAAGGAACATCGACTGAATCATGGGAAGTAAGAGGCATTGAAACCAAGAACAGTATGAAGCCACCTTTCGAATTTAACAGGAAAGCGGGAGAAAATAGAACCAAGTCCATAGTTATAACAAGACAAAGAAAAATGTCAACATCCAGAGCAAAAGAAGTTTCTAGGACTAGAAAGGAGATAAACATATGACTCAAAATAAAGTTCTCTACAAGTCCCATGGTTATGCTAAGATGATTAGGATTTGGGCTTCTTTGTGCTTGGCTTTGCATCATCTTTGTCATTGGACTTTTTCTTCACTAGTACCTTTTCTCCCCAGGAGCTGATACCTTTGTCTTTCTCTCTCCAGGAGCTGTAGCTTCAGCTTTCTTTTTCCCAGGTGCTGAGACTTTAGCTTTCTTGTTCATAGCTTCTTCTGTAAGCTTTTCTGACTCCATTTTGCAGAATGGAACCCCTAAGTTGCGGATGACTGAAGGATATAGGGATGGTGCTGGATGCTGCATTGCTGCGGGCTGTGACTGGCCAGTGGCAGTGGGTTGCTCACTACACGTGCTTTGTGTTTCTATTTTTATTTTTTCTGTGACTTTCTAGCATGCTGCTCATTTTCTTAAGGAGTGACTAATCACTCGTTAAGTATTAGGTAATACTTAATAATATCACAAGTTTGACTTTTTTACCACAAGTTTGACCGCTCATATTATTTAAAAATTTTATGTAAATATAGTCAAATTTAAATCATTTTTAAAGATGTTTTATTATTAAAGAAAGCCACCAAAAGAATATGATAATTTGCACAACATTTTGAATAAGACGAGCGGTCAAACTAAGGCCAAAAAAGTCAAACAAAATATAATTTGAACCAGATGTTAGTAGGTCATTTTTATAAGTCCATTTCAGATACTATTTGTATTGTTTAACAATATGATTGTTTTAAATTCAGACACTGCTCAATGTTCTGCGCAATCAACGGGGTCCACCATATTTTACGCAAAGTGGTGAGCACCCTTGTTTCTGGAAATATTATGCGCGGTGGGAGGCCAAACACCGCCCACCCATGTGTCTGACATTCCCACACAAGAGGCAGAACTGCGGTTGGTGGGCCCGCATGGCTGGCATCGTTGCGGCTCCACCCGCGCAACCAAGCGGTGTGTCGCCAGCGGTCCTGTGCAGTGGGTGGACGAGCGTTGCGTCCGGCGTGGGTGCCGGTGGCAGCCGTGGGTAGGTCTGTGTTGGCACTCCTTACGGCCTACAGATAAATCCGCAAGCGGATGGATACTGATGTAGCTTTCACCCAGGAGTATTCCAGAGTATCGATTTCCGTGAGGAACGAGAAGTGAATTAATTCTAAACTAAGTTATCCAAAGATGGTTTGATAGAATGGATGATGACAAAGAGAAAGGAAGAGGAACGATAGGAGGGTAGAGAGGGCACGAGTTTGATGATGATGTTCTCTTGATTAACTAAGCTATTGAGGTAATGCAGATAAATACTTGGGTCGGGACACGTAACCTACAACACATAGAAAGGGATGAGAAGGGGTGTTTCTAATAACTGTAAAAGGATCCTACGGTGCCGAGACTAACGTGGTGGCCTACATAGGCCGTATAGGGCTATCACCACCTAATGGCTACCACACGTCCGTTGAATCAGGTGCAAACCAAGCTAACCTCAAGTCGAGGCACCACGTCTACACTAGTCAGTTAATACTTATCCCCTGTAGAAAGATAAACATTCAAGCTAAGCAACCAGCATACAACTATACCAATCAACTAAGCATTGGACGAGGAACCAACAAGCAAATAAAAGTAATAACTGATGCTCAATTAATCAAAGAGATACAAGAGTTGCCAGACATTACCGGGATGTCACTCGAAGTGGAGCCGCATCCGTAGAGGTACAAGTGGAAGAGGGGCCGACACTTCGGCTCCTCTCCGGCACTCTCACCTATCCTCTCTCCCTATTTCTGAGTACAACAGTGGCATCACTTCGCTAATGAGCCTCTCTACTCTTGTCTCTTGAGTGTTTTGTAGGTACCAAGGGGGTCTCTATTTATAGCTGAAGAAGGACGGTGCGAGGTAGAGTGGTAGACACGACACCTTAGGGTGGTGCTGTCCGGTTTGGCCAAACCAGAGGGGTTCGGGCGAACTGGGTCGATTCAGCCGAACACGTGGAGTTCATCCGAACCGTCCCCTGCACCGCATATACTTCCCACGGCTTGGATTGCCTTCCTTAGGTCGGTTGTATGTCGGTTCTTGCTTCGGGCAAACTGGTGGACTTGGGGCGAATTGGGCTTGGGCCTTGCTGCCTTTTGGTCCACCGTCTTCGTGTTGAGGATGGTCGTCATGGTCCATCAAAGCCTGGGTTCTAGTGAACTTCATGTCTTCATGTCATGGCACGCTTTGGGTACAAGGATGGAGTTCGGTCGAATCTCGAGATTCGACCGAACCCAAAATTCTTAGTGGGTTTTCCCTCAACTTTAGTCATTCACCTCCTAGAATCAAATAAACACCAAAACTTGTGGAAATGGTTACAAATAAGCCCTATAGCTATGATGCCTTTGACACCAATTTTTGTGCCGGTGGTCATAGATATAGTTGAAGAAGGTTGGTCGATAGAAGCCGACAGTTGAAGTCAAAGGCTAAGAGATAGCCGATTCATTCAGAGTCGATGGAGTCAGTTTGGTCAACAGTTGATGGAGCTGACAGAAGCCGATGCGCCCAGAGCCGATGTTGACTAATAGTCAGAAGGTCGATCAAGTCAGTAAGGCCAGCCGATTTACCTAGAGACAATGGTTGAGCCGATGCAGAAGGACGCCAATGAAGCTGGACTGGATAGGAAGCGAAGATTTGGTTGACATACGTGGTGGTGGAACCACATCGAATTCGACTTAGTTTAGGAGTTTTTGTGTTAGGAAAATATTGTTTTCTTTTTCGTCAAGTTTGTAAGTCATAATCGACATGGAGTCTGTATCATTAGACTATAAATAGTGGCCTAAGGGCTACGAAGAAAGTTTGTACACACCAATCAAACAAACAATTTCTTATCTCGCATCACATTTACTTTTCAACCCTAGTTTTAGTAGATTCAACGAGTTCTTCCGAGTTCATAGGGCTGCATCATCTTGATCTTTGGCTTGCTTGTAAGTTCTGCTTTTACCTGGTGCTCTCTAGACCGGGCGTATCGCTGTGGTTTCGTCGAGATCTCCTAAAAGTTATTGTAATCATTAGATTATAAGTTTAAGCGTATCACTTTCATCTCGATGTAATTATTACACCCCTGTATCAAACGTTACTGTGTAGTTGATCAGATTAGCCGATTTAGGTTATTTCGTTCTGCTTTGCTTTCACGTTCAAAGTTATTGATATTCTCTGAATCTTAATAGATTTATTTATTTCATTATGTTAAGTTTTAGTTTATATCACCAATTTATCTAGTCTGCTTACAAGATTCGAATCGTCTCTTAACCTTTTAAGCGCACAGCCGATCTGAGCATGGAAATGGACTTTAAACTATCATCGGCTGATCTTAGCTGATCTGATCTTTAAAAGGACGGTTCGAAAAGATAGCCGATCTGCGAATTCTACACGATTTTTATCCCTTGTCAATTACAGGTCAAATTGACTGCCACGGTTCGAAAAGATAGCCGATCTACGAATTACCGGCTTGTCATCGGAGTGAAGCAAAACTCTGAGGCCGATCGTGTGTTGTTCACGTGAACTATCATCACCGAATTTTGTGTCAACAGATGCATTGTGCCATTATGTTCATTTACACTCGGTTGGAGGTCGGAAATCAGGCCGTAGCGACCACCAACATCTGGTCGAACAAACCGGATGGACAGTGCCGTCAGTTCTTTTTTCATCCTTCTTGCTATCTATTGACACAAAATCACGCCAACACACTCGAATGCGCTAGAACACGCGCGCAAGACTGTGTTTATGAAACCGGTCAGACCGCTTTTGATAGGGAAATGGTGAAAACCTAAAACCTCAAGCTCGGGAAGGACCTCGTCGGAGCTCGTGGATCTAGGGTTTTTCTGGGGTCGGTAGGCCACCCAGGAACGTCCTTGAACGCTGTAGAGATGAGCAAAGAACAACAATTAAGGTTTGGAAATGATTAGGGTTTGAGAGACAAAAGTAAATGAAAAATATGTTTGATTCAATTGGGAATATCCTTAATCGGCCTTAGTCTTTATATTTATAGGCAGGGAAAGTCGTACCCCTTCACAAGTCTGTTTACAAAAGGAATTACATTCAAAATCCTAAACTTACTCGAATTACAGATCCTAAAGTGGTCTGTCCAGTTTGGCAAACCAGTCATACCGATTTGCCATGCTAGGTGCCAATTTTGACTGACAACATATGACCCCCTGCCTTTTTAGCGAGCTTACAAGCTAAAAAGCAAGATATCACAAGTACAATTACAACACATTAGCAAAAATTTATACTAATCATCCTACAACATTTCAGCATTGGCCTTTGTCCCGTAGCCACCATTTTCTTGAACTCCACTTCAGGAGGGTCATTCTCTCATTTAATTCCTAGTGAAGAGAGAGTAATCCTGGATCGTATCCTGAATGACACTCCCTACACTGGAATGTATGATGAACTCCGCGATGAAGAAGAAAAGCAACCTAAACATGAAGAGCCTACATGCTTACAATCTAAATCTATCAGCTCTTCCATTCCTTCAGAACCCAATGCTCATTTCGAACCACCACCCTATTCTAGCCAGGATTATTATGTTCCATTCTACACCACTCCCTATGATTTTGATGATGATCTATTCGATGACATCGGTAGTGCAACAAGTTTCTCATTGGAACAACGCGTAGAGCAAAAGGATCAACCCCCCGATAAGGAAGAACTAGAATATTAGACAGAGTACTTAGGGCGTCTCTCTGCTATCCTGAGTCGGGAATGGTTAGACGAGGCTGAAGCCTCCACTGTGGTCGTTAGAATGCCCAAAAAGATCCGAAGAATATTTTGTGAAGTTATGGGCAATGACAAAGAAATCAGGTACGAACTGAGCCTCAGAATTAATACCATCTCTAGCTCTTTGGTGCGAGCTTAATTCTCTGATGAACACCATCATCTCAAAAACGTCTAAGGTTCACATCGGGAAGGATCCTTGATTGTTTAGAGATCTTGCGAGTTAGACCCGTTAAGATTAATGGCTCTGAACTTTTCCTATATTTCCATATCTTTGACCTACCCAATGATTCCACACGTAATATCTTTATCGGTAGGCCGATCATGAAAATCCTGGTGAATACACCAACAAACGAGCTAGTAGAACTTAGGGTCAGAAAAGAGCTTGTCCCTGTCTCTTACTCATACTCCTTGCATACCCTAGTAGAGGCATGTCACACCCAGATTTTCACAGAAACCCGAATGCGGCCATATGTGTGCCCATGAAGTCATAGTACACATATAGCAAAATATGATAAACAGAGAACATATGCTTGAATAAATTCTGGAATAAATAGAGTTTTACATCAGAGTGCATGATAAATAAACTAACCAATACAACGGAAGACTAATAGGTCTCAAACTAAGCGGAGCCGCAATCCACAGGGACTCTGACTGGGAGAACGCAACTTAGTAGTACGACAGATCTTCTGGAAACTTAGCCTCATCTGTTTACCCATCTGGGATTTTTGCCACACCCGAAAATTTTTGTATTTTGGGATGTGAATTGATAGCATAATTAATACAATGATTTTCTCAATTTTCTAAAATTTTCCAACCTCTAAATAATTAATAGGGAATTTAGTATAGGAAATTTTTTATTTTCTGAGTTAAATTAAAACAACATAGGTTTAATATTGAGTGCTTTGCATTCATGCCGGTTGCATTTAGTGGTTTTATGTGTGTAAAGTTTTCAAAAACGCGTTTAGAAGCCTAGTGGGAATTTTCCAGAGTTTTCTGGCATTTATTCCTATTTTCCTTAGAGCAAATTCCAATTTTTGGAGTAGGCTAAAATCCATTTCGTGAGGTTCAAATATTTTATTTGGGTACCTCATGTCCAACTCTATCTCTGGAATTTTTCCTAGGATTTTTAGAATTTTCGAAATATTTTTCATGGTTTTAATATCAATTTTGGACTTATCTGGAATTATTTTATAACCAGAAAAATAATTATTCCGAAAATTAAAATCACCCTAAATCCTAGTGGACCAGCCTTGGTTCAAAGTTGATCCAATTTTAGGCCAAATCCATCCCACCACTTTATTGGGCCAAATTTCAAAGCCCATGCGCATTGGAATGATGCAACCCACCTTTAGTCCCATATTGCTAATGAACCTAGAAGTGGGAGGTTTTCTCCCTATATATACGAACCACCTCTCCTCTGGAAAAGGCACACCATCGACTCCTTTACAAGGAGGCCCCTTTGTTTGGGGTTCCCTAAGGTAGTCTTCTTCCACCATATCTTCCACTACTGCCCATTCTTCGTCTCGTCGTTGCGCCGAGCCTTCCGTCGTTTTTGGCCTCAAAATTTTCAGTAAGTCCCTCAGCGAATCTTCTAATTTTCTACCATATTCGTTTAGTCTACACTCTTTCGTAGAAAAGCCCCTACTAGTTTTAAGCACTGAAAATCTTGTTTGGTTCATAGTTTCCAACGTTTTCTGAAAATTCGACTAGATTCCTGAGCTACTCACTATTTTGACCATAACTTTTGATCCGCTTAACCAAATCTAGCAAATAAATACATTTTGAATATCTACAGAAAAGTTCCTACACCTTTCATTAAAGACATCAGGTCAAAATATGCCTATAACTAAGTCAAAAATATTTAAACATATTCCTGCACACTTTGACTGAAGTGCTTCAAAAATTTTCTTATTTGTTTGAACTCAAGTTTTACCTCGGTTTTACAAATTCAAATATAATTATTTGAAATAACCATTACATATGATTTTGTTTAACTAAAATCAATCAAGCATATATTCGTATTTTTTTATAACCAAAATCCTTCGGATAGCAATAAGTCGCAGCGGAGATTTTCACCCTCAAAAACAGATTCTGAACGGTGCACTAAATCATGTGTCATTTCTATACAGTAGCTCCTAAAATCGTGATATTTGTCCAGAAGATAGATTATCAAATTATGAAGCTAACCCAATTGGAATCACGTTAATCGGATGTCTAGAACTCGAGATATAAAATAAACAAGCAGACTATGTCAGATGGTGACGAGAATTGATCAAGTCATAACTTTCTCGTTCTAGCTCCGATTAGAGTGATTCTTCCGCTCACGTGACCATAGAATCGAGCCCTTCCGATTAGCATGCTCTTTTAAAGCTTTTATTTTTATTGGTGTGCTGTTTTTAGTTGTATATTGTTTATTCGCTTGTTTAGCTACATGTTGTGCTCGTGTCGTTGATTGCTGCGAGTAGAGGAGTGCCATCAAGAGATTTCAAGGATAAGAGTTTGAAGATCAAGATCCAAAGACTATAAGTGATTATACTGGATTTGAGGCAAGTTATAGCACGGACAATCCTTGCTACCTATACCCACCTGTTTACATACGTTTACTTTCATATGCATGTGTCTAAATTTGATGTCCTATTAAGGTTGTACCTAGTTTGTTTACCCCTATCCTTTGATTACCTTGGGTTTATGCATATGGGTAGATATTTGCTATGCGCAGCTACTGTCACCATTATTTAACTGTAAATTTTGACTTAATGGTTCACTTCAACATTAATGATAAAACTTGTTTTTTAGCAACTTGGTATAGGGAGCTAGAGCATGTGCTGTGTGCTTTGCTCTAGTATCTCTCCGTAAGGTCCGGTTCTTAAAGCGGCAACCCAGGAGCCTATCGCCACCGCTAGAACTATTATGGCTCTGGTCTTGGTCAAGTAACTTGCACGGCTCTAGCTTGCCAGTGGCTACCATTGGGGCCAACGACGTTAGTGGACACAAGGTGAAAGGGTGTTTCCGGATTCCACCGAGGACGGGTGATCCGTCGGCTAGGTCACGTTAGACCCAGTCCCGTGTTGGGAGTCCCTGCGATGGGGAACTCCACACGTTGCGCATGGATGGGTGCGATGCCCGCGCTCTGGACGCCATCGACCCCCCTATGGTGTGACTCCGTAGGCGTACGTCGATCTCGGTGCCTATGGTCTCACCGCCTTGTTAAACTAGCGGCTACTATCTCGTTAGGGTGTCTTGTGAAAAACCTCGTAGCGTCCCGATGCCGTCACACCTCGGAAGTGTTGATGTGCGTGGTTGGGTGCAAAGTTCCTTTGAACTTTTACACGACTGGTGGGTAAAGGGTGAAACCTCCGCAGAGTATAAAATCTATCATGATAGCCTTGCTCAAGGTCACGAGCGGCCTGGATCCTTTTTGATTAGAAGATGATGATTATTTATGATTATTGTCATTTATACTTATTAATTGGGTTACAACCGGGTTTCATTCACTTGTAGTAATCTGTTTAATGTTAAAATGAACCAACTAAAATGCTAATGCAGTTAAGCCGTGTCTCGCCTATTTTGAGCCTTCGTACCCGTGCTATACTTGCTAAGTAAATGTTTTACTTACACTTGCCATTATTCAACAAAATCCCGGATGGGTAACAGATGGATCAGTGATTGAGACAGCTACTGAGTTTCCTGAGGATTTTCCATTACTTCTGAGCTGTGGTCAACCAGTCGGTGTCCCTGTGGACTTGAGGCTCTACCCGTCGAGAGAATTAGACTTCCACTGTGTTTTATTTAGGTAAACTATTTTATTCGAGCATGTGTACTCTGATTTCCATATTTGTAAGCTGTATGTGTTCTGTGGACATCCTGGGCACACATATGGCAGCATTCGGGTTTCTGTGTAAATCCGGGTATGACAATTTTGTTGAATAAACGACAAGTGTAAGTAAAACCTTTACTTAGCAAGTATAGCACGGGTGTATGAAGTCTCAAAATAAGGCTAGACACGGCTTAACTGCAGCACTTTTAGTTGGTTTGTTTTAGCATTATTCAAGTTACTATAAGTGAATAGAACCCAGTTGCAACCCAATTAATAAAGTATAAGTGACATTAAGCATAAATAACATCATCTTCTAATCAAAAAGGATCCTGGCCGCTCGTGACCCTGAGCAAGGCTATCATGATAGATTTTACACTCTGCAGATGTTTCGCCATTTACCCACCAGTCGCGTAAAAGCTCAAAAGAACTTTAAACCCAACCACGCGGTGGTGGATCAGACCTCACAAATCACACTTCCGAGGTGTGACCGCATAGGGATGCTACGAGGCTTTTCACAAGACACCCTAACAAGACAGTGGCCGATTATGGTACAACACAGGCAGCATGGCCCAAGCACCAAGATTGACGTACGCATACGGAGTCACACCATAGGGGGGCCAATGGCGTCCAGAGCGCGGGCATCACACCCAACAATGTGCAACGTGTGGAGGTCCCCATCGCAGGGACTCCCAGCATGGGACTGTGCCTCACGGGGGCATAGCCGACGGATCACCCGTCCTCGGTGGATCAAGTCATACTCTCACCCATGTTTCCCATAACGTCGTCGGCCACTCCGGTAACAACTGACAAGCTAGAGACGTACATGCTACTTGACCAAGAACAGAGCCATAATAGTTCTAGCGGTGGCGACAGGCTCCTGGGTTGCCGCTTTAAGAACCGAACCTTACGGAGAGACACTAGAGCAAAGCACAAAGCACATGCTCTAGCTCCCTAAACCAAGTTGCTAAAAAGTAAGTTTTATCATTAATGTTGAAGTGAACCATTAAGTCAAAGTTAACAGTTAAATAATGGTGATAGTAGATGCGCATAGCAAAGATCTACCCATGTGCATAAACCCAAGGTAAACAAGGATATGATAATCAAGACTAGGTATAGCCTTAATGGTACATCAAATTAGACACATGCATTTATGAAATAATTTAATACAAAGTGGGTAGGTAGCAAGGATTGTCCGTGCTATAACTTATCTTCCTCAAAAGGCGGCGGCTGTTGCTTCTGTGAGTCCTGCCCCTGGAAGTCCTCCTCGTACTCGATGTCCAACGCAAAAGGTCATCGACTGGACACGAATCACCACACAAGCATCCACGCAAGCCAATACATGCAAACAAATAATATTCTATTAGAACAGTACACCAAACAGTAGAAACAATACAAAGAAGGTTTTAGAACTAATCTAAGCTTTAGTACGAACACATGAGCGCGAAAATCACTCTAATTGGAGCTAAAACGGAAAAGATATGGCAATTCTAAGTTACAGGGACCTGCTGGTAAGTTTTTAAAAGTTCCAGGTGCTTATTTGTGAAAAACCAGAGGCTAAAACATAATTATACTTAACTATAGGGGCCTACGCGTAAAAACAACTAAACAGAACGGTGGGTTCTATTATTTAAAAGCTCAGGGGGCTTTCCATAAAAATCAGGACCTAATCGTAATTACTTTCTAAAGGCAGTGGACTGCGGGTTGATTTTGGGAAAGCCGAGGGTCTCTTTAGCAAAGTTGCCTTGGGAAAGGATGCTCGGGAGCCGTTGGATCTGGATCTCGATCCAGATCGGCCGGGGCAAGGAAGTCGTCGGGGGGGGGGGTGAGGGAGTCGCGGTGCCGGCGCTGGCTACCGCGGCGGAGTATCGCCGGAGCGACATCGATCTAGCGCTAGGGGGCACCAAACACCGCGGGACTTGGTCCTATGGAACCAGGGGAGAACGGCGAGATCACCTGGGGGGCTTACGACGGTGGGGGTGCGACGGGGGAGGCGGACGACGCGGCGGGCGGCTCCGGCGTCCCTGTGTAACGACGGCGAGCGATTTGGCGGGGATTCAAGGCGAAACAGGGAACTGGGGCCATGTGGAGGGTTTGGTTACCTCCTTAGGAAGCTCCTGGGTGGGTTCCTGACGTGCGAAGGGTGGCGGCGGCGAGACTCGACGATGGCGGCCGAAGAGCGGCATCGCTAGGCGAGGGGGGAGTCGCTGGGGGCTTGGGAGCTCGGATGGAGGCTTGGGCAATGCTTGAGGCTCCGGTGGGGTGGTTTAAATAGCCCTGGGGAGGGAGCCCTCAGCGTGCGCGCGTAGATTGAGGGCGGTGACAGCCGACGGATCGGAGTTTCCATGCGGAGAGGAAACTTTCCTTGCGGGGGCGCGCTAGGGAAGGAAGGGCGGGTGTGGGAAGCTTCGTGGTAGCTTTGGAGGGGCCACGTCAGCGCGCGGGCCATGCTCAAGGTGGGTCAAGTGCGGGTTGGGCGGTGGCGCGGTGAGCTCGAGTCCGGTCGGTCTCGGCGAGAGGGAGGGGATGACCCTGGCGGTTGGGGCCCACAGGTCAGCGAGAGAGGGAAGGGGCGGGGAGTGGTTGGCGCGTTGGGCCGGAGGGTGAGCGTGCGAGTGGGCCGATCGGTGTGGGGTGGGGGAGTGCTGGACAAGCTCGTGAAGGGGAATGGGAAGGGCGCTGGGCCGATGAGGAGGGAAATAGGGGCTGGGCCGTGCTCGGGAAAGAGAGAAAGGAGCAAGAGCAGGCCGAGGAAGAAGTTCAGGGGGCAAAAGTGAACTATGGGCTAAACAACTTTTCTAGGTCTCAAACATAAGCAAATTCAATTTGAATTTAAACAGAATTTGAATCCTTATTTAACCACTAGCAATACAAAACTTAATGCAGCAGCATGAATGCAACAAAAATGTTTCTACTCCTTATATTTGATTTTCATTTCTAGAAATTATTTATTTAACCTATATTAATTATAGGCAACATAATAAAATTAAATTAATTGCTAGAAATCTTCAATGGGAAATTTTAGGGTGTTACAAGGCAGATTCCGATCCTAATCCTATAGAGGAAGTCTTGTCAACTTTTTTGACAGACTTATAGCAACCCATTCCAGAGGAAGTGTCAAAGATTTATCTCCGGCGTGTGTGTCTAGGGGCATCCCAAAGAGTAGATTTGTGGGGATCACCAGACCAGGAACTTGATGGTTAACACGAAGACACAACACACAAGGATTTAGACAGGTTCGGGCCGCCAGTGTAGCGTAATACTCTACGTCCTGTATGGGGGTAGTATATTGTATTCTTCTCATTGGGTGTTCTGTAGAACTTAGTCTTACCGAGCTAGGGACCCCTGCCCTCCTTTATATATCCTAGGGGGCAAGGTTACATGGCTAGTCTCCTAGTCGGTTATAATGTAGGAGTCCTAGTAGGAGTACACAAGTAGTTTCCCGAGTAGTTCTACTAGGGCTCGGTCTTCTTTTTCTTAGGGTACCCAAGGATGTATATCCCACAAGCCCTCGAGCGCTTCATAGCCGAACAACAACCACCTTCGAAGTCTTCTAGTCTTTCAATGAGTGCTTGTGGTGACTGAGAGGCTGTGAAGAGTTTTGTAAATGTCCTGAATAAATATGCTCATCGAAGGTGAAGCATATATGCTTTGCCCCCGAGCCTCGAGTTGATTAGAATAATCAGGTCGAGGGTCTTGAAAAATCTTCGAGTCTTTGTCTTGATAAACAAAAAATATATACCCCTTAGGTATAGCCCCCGAGCCTCGAAGCGAAAGGGTTATAATTCGATTCGAGGGTCAAGAACATAATCTTCAAAGTAGCTTTCATGTAGAAATTCAAGTACCGACTGGTGTCAATACTTAGTTAGTCGTTGAATTATCGAAAAATACAAGCACCGACTAGTTCAAAGTACTCGGCTGGCGTTGTAGTGCCGCGCCTATTTGAATACCGACTAGTTCTAGTACTCGTTTTCACGTCTTGGCTTGAGCCATGTAGCCCCCGAGCTTCAAACGACAAGTTTAAGTACACGTCGAGTGCTCCTGTAAGATAGACATAAAAATATGTTGTAACTGATATATATATAGAATATCGAGTAGGGAACGAATCCCTGCATTGTAAAATGCGTGAAAAGACTTCATGCCAAGCTCTTGCGTAGGGAACGTGCCTCATGTAATTTCTTCGAGTAGTTGGCCTGTTACGTTTAAACACTTGATCCCCGATGGCCTTAGTCCATGGCGTAGGGAACATGCCTCTACACGCTTAGGATCATGGGCTTACAAAAGAGTCGAGGTTTCATGAATTAAGGCTTATGCTACCCGAGTACTTTAGCAACCGTTAAGAGAAGACAACGAGCATAAAGTAGTCGACATGCGACAAAAGTATGCGCAATGCGCAATAAAGTAGTCGGTTAGAACTTTGCTCCTGTTGGAGAGGTCACAAGATGTTTGTAACATCCATAGGCGAAGAATTCTTCATAGGTAGCCTCCAAGAGCTCTATGTAATTCGATGCACCAGGTCCACGGGCTAGCACCCTACGTAACCCAATTAACCAAGTTCGTGGGTCGGGGCCCTACGTAACTCGATTTACCAAATACGTGGGCTAACGTGGCATGCTACAAAGTCGACGATAGTGTAGCCCTCGAGAACTATTGTTGTCGAGAGATATACTCTTTTAGAGTAGTCGGAGATGATGCATCATGTGTAGAACAAGCTGAAGAAATTATTGTAAAAATAATTATTAAATATGACTTAGCTTGATTCGAGGACGAGTGTTGACGAAGCCGTGGCGGTCGGCAATTGAGCCACGACGGTTATTGTTGAAGTCGACTAGTCAAGGTTGATCCCGACTAGTTGTTGATGGCGCAGTAGCTGATCTTGACTAGTTTTCTAGTCGAGATGAGTAGTCGAAGTAGTCGTATGACGAGTTGATGCAGCCGGATGTAGTCGTAGTAGTACCCGCGTACATCTTTCCATCTGTATCAAGCAAAGATTTTGGAGTCTTGTTGGTGGTCTTCCGTGTGCGAGTAGTATTTTGCAACCAATTGAATTTTCAACCGCACATGGAAGACAACGGCAGCCGGGGCTGCATAGTAATCCTTTTGGATTTGGATTTGTCTTGAAGCCTCCTCTGTCTTGGACTCGATGCATGGCAGCGCGGCGGCTTCAACTTGATTACGGAGTTCATGGTTCCTCCACTTTGATCTCGATGGAGCGCCAGCAAAATTCTTGCTATTCGTGGTGTTGGGGACTAGGGTTCCCGATCTTCCATCATTCGATGGATAATTCGTTTGGGGCGGAACGCAACACACCGATCCGGCTTCAAGTCAGCAACTCGAACCCTGCAACCTTAGCACCACGACTCCTCTAGTTATCAACCGTGTCACAACCTGATTGACCTCACCAAGAAGGCTAATCCCTTCCTGCGAAACGAAGAACACAAGCAAGAACTCGAAAGAAGCAGCTCTCAATATGAAGTGACACTGCAGATGTATGATTAAGATCAAAAGTTGGGGTTCTACAAACCGATAACGGTGAAACTGTTCTCGACAGATTAATCTAAGCAAAATCCAAACCCTAATGTGGCGGCGACTACTGATTATATGAGGTTTGGGGCGTGCATAACCCCCTAACCACGTCCATAATGGACCCCAACACAATACACGGGCCAACGGCCCAAAAGATGGCGGCACAACACCGTGGCAGATTCTGGACTTCCACTTGTTTCGACGATTCCCGATGACTCAGAAGGCCATTGCAAAGCTTATCTCTTAGCTTTCCAAGCATATGTAGAACGTCAAAAACCGAGCCCGTATGCGACCTGGGCGATGAATTTAGTGCGGGATGCTCTTGTACTCCGAGGTGGACTCGAACTTGAGTTTCTTTGGGCCTCCACCTTGGGGACTCAAATCGAATTAGCCTCAGGCCTTCTTATTCACTTGGAAAACCTTGTTTCTCTCCTTCTTCTCCTCCCCATGCACCACTCATGGACATATGCATGGGTGTCATGTCGTCATCACGCAGCTGTACTTCCTGCGCCTCGTCTCGGTCAGCACTCGTCTCTGTCTCGAATTCAATTCGACGAGAAACAGAGTTGCGCTCGCCTGGACTCGGCGATAATCCTCGTTCGACTTTGCATCGGATTTGGTGCAAAAATACGACGAGTTACTGAATCGACGAAGTAAAAAACCACACGGAGTCGCCGAGTTTGTTGATCTTGACGATGATAGGTCCATCAAACTCACTCAATGATCCTACGATCAGCCCCATGGTGGGTGCCAAGTGTCAAAGATTTATCTCGAGCGTGTGTGTCTAGGGGTATCCCAGAGAGTAGATTTGTGGGGATCACCAGACCTGGAACTTGATGGTTAACGCGAAGACACAACACACAAGGATTTAGACAGGTTCGGGCCGCCAATGTAGCGTAATACCCTACGTCCTGTATAGGTGATGTATACTGTATTCTTCTCGTTGGTCTGCCGAGCTAGGGACCCCTGCCCTCCTTTATATATCCCAGGGAGAAAGGTTACATGGAAAGTCTCTATGGGACCAGGATCCCTAGGGCCACTCATCCACGGGATTAAACTACTCGATAGGGAAGATTTAATCCGACTACTTTAAACCAGTCGGCTATGGTGCAAGACGGCGTAATTAATTGGAAAGACTAGTCGTGTACTGTTAGGAGACTCCCCAAAGTACCCTGTTGTAGTACTCCTTGTTGTATACGACTAGGATTATGTAACCGACTTGTAACTCTACTCCCCGGATATATAAGGTGGAGCAGGGACCCCCTCAAGACAACTCAACTCACATGCAATACAATCAAACATACAGGACGTAGGGTATTACGCTACTCGCAGCCCGAACCTGTCTAAATCTTTGTGTTGTTCATGCACTATCGTTCCTAGAACTTGGCAAGACCCACTAATCTACTTCCTGGGGTACCCCCTAGCATACGTGCTCGACATAAATTGTCGACACATGGCGCCCACCATGGGGCCTACTCGTCGAAGCTCGACATTAGGCACGATGGGATCAAGCTTCATCACCTACGACATTGAGGTGGGTGCAACTTTCGTCATCGGCGCGTGGTCCTTTGTCGCTGATGGCAAAGGCGACTTCACAAGTTTCCTTGCCGATCACCCAGGACCGTACTCGATGATGGCGTCTCAATTGGAGCCGCTCCGTGAAACACCAGCCTCGACAACCACCCGGCAATGATTTCGATCTCAATTTCGACACCTCGCAGGATTTCAGCTCGATTTCGACCCCAACTTCGATCGGGATTAGCCCAAACGATATCGGGTATAACTCGCTTCAAAATATTGAAGGAGTTGAGAACTCCGAGACGGCTACGCCATCGGACAACCCCTCGAATCAATTCCCACTCGGAGTCCCCAAAGCCGCGGCTACATATCAAAAGATCTACACCGCGGAGAAGAAGGAACACGTACTAAAAGTCGACAGTCCAACTGTGGAAAGTAGCAAGGACTCTGAGCCGGTGTTTGAGCCATCAGAGGACAACGAAGACGATGATTTCACAGTTCTACTGAGCGACAGCCCCGACAACGTGGCACGCCTAACCTGTTGTGCCCACTTCAAGACCGACTATGATCTTGAAGAACCACTCGTCTATCTCCCATCAGGACTCGTAGTAACCACCACACCAGGAGGACTTGTTGTTCACTGGCCTGGCGCGATACCTACCAAAGCCTGTCGAGACAACAAATCAAGGCTAGCCGCAACGATCATGGAAGAACTACCCTACCAGGACGATTAGACGACTTCCATCACCTCCTCCTCCGACAGCACAGGAGACAACTTTTCCAACGCCCCGACTCTACTACTACATACTTCTCCCGACCCTGGAAGACAAGTCTTCATGGCCGGCTCGGGCGATCAAGGCACCCAATACGATCGTGAGCTAATCGGCGACATCTCCGAAGAAGAACCCATTGCCAATGGAGAATCTGAGGAATAGAGAACCTCAAGACAAGCAAGGAACGCCAAGCACAAGCAAAGGCGTATTAATCCAGCCATACGTGCCAACACAACTCGAAACCTCACACGGGATTTCGCGATGGTTGGTGACCAACCAGTGCTTCACGACGCTCCAATGAACATCTCCGTTGGAACAAAAACCGTCAGGTCCATGCCTGAAACACCACAAATCAGGCAGGTCTGGACCCTCTTAGAGACAACTCACGAGAACATCAGCACCGGTCCTGCATTAAGCCACCACGCCTCAAGCGGCAGACGTCCTGGAGGTAGACGCTCGCACGTCGAGCCCACAACATTGGCCCACCCGAGTCGTGCTCCCCGAGAGCCATCGGGCGGAGCAGCTGGAAGGCAAGCTAACGCGCAAGTCCCCAATGCCAGACCACAAGATGGCAACAGGCCACGTAACGGGCCCAACCGCGATAGCGACCTTCGCTCCCACATCAACGCCAACCGAGATGCTCGCTCTGTAATACAGTCAAGTAGAGCAAACCAGATCAACTCGGAGCTCCGCAGGCGTGAGGAATTCGACCGTCGCTATGGACCACTACCCCGCGACCGTCCTCCACGCGGCCGCGACCGTGACCATCTACATGATGAAGATCGTCAACCACGCAACAATGACCCCCCCCCCCCCCCCCCCGCGATAACAATCACGATGGTGATCGCCCTCCACGCGGACGAGACTATGACAAGGACCGTGATCACAATCGCGGACGCTCGAGGCCTGACAACTCACCAAGCCACAGCCCGGACAGTCGTGGAAACCACTATGACTCTTACCGCAGTGATGGTCATTGCGGACATAACCGTTCACCAGTAGACAAGTACGATGGCTTCCTAGCATTCTCCAGCCGCATCAAGAAGATCAAGCTACCCAGCAAGTTCAAGACAACTGGCATCGAGAAGTTCACGGGAAAACAAGACGCTGAACAATGGCTAAGAGTCTACTCGATTGCAATCCAGATGGCCGGAGGATCCAACGACTTAAAAGTCAGCTACTTCCCCATCATGATGGATACTACTCCGCTCACATGGCTCGAGGGCCTTCGCCCAGGGTCCATCGACTCCTGGGAAGACCTCACCAAGAAGTTCACTGCCAATTTCCAAGGAACATGGTCTCGGCCTGGAACCCGATTTGAATTAGCAGCCTGTAACCAGGATAAAAGTGAAACCCTGCACAAATTCATCAAGAGATTCTTTGAAAAAAGAGCAACAATTGTGGACATATCTGACCATGAGGTCATAGACTGTTTCCATGATGGACTCTACGCCAGAGAACTACATCGTGAGTTTGGCAGACGACACCCAACAACTATCCCAGAGTTGCGGCGCATGGCAGCCGAGTGGGCTGATCAAGATGATCGTGAGCGCGAGCGCTTTGACAGGCGTCGCGACAACATCAATAATGACAATAACTACCATAGAGGAGGCAAGGATCATCGCAACGATAACAACCGTGATTTGAACCGCGACAACAAGAAGCGCAAGCCAGACAACACTGTTGCGGCAGTTGAACGCCCCGCGCGGAAGAAAAGCACGGTCTCTATCAACAAAGTGGTGAACAGACCTTGCCCATATCATCCGAACGGACGACACAAGATGGCCGACTGCTTTCACCTTAAACAGGAATTTGATAAGCAATGACCAACAAAGACAGACAAAGAGGACGACAAGAAGGATGACAAGGATGGCAACAATCATGACAATGGTTTTCCTCAAGTCCAGAATGTCGTAGCAGTCCTGTTCAGCGGCGAGCCCTTAAATCAGTCAAAGCGGGCAAAGAAACTGTCGCTCCGTGAAATCATGGCAATACAACCAACCACCCCAACATATCTCAAGTGGTCCGAAGTTCTCATCACCTTCTCCAGAAAGGATCAGTGGACCAACTTCACCAACCCAGGCAGATATCCGTTGGTTTTGGATCCAGTCGTGGCACAAGCGAGACTAACCAAAGTTCTCATTGACGGAGGCAGCGGGCTCAACGTCATCTTTGCGAAGACCTTCACCAAAATGGGACTTGATATCACCAAACACCTAAAGCCCATAGAATCTTCATTATACGGTATCATGCCTGGTAATGCGGCAATTCCCCTGGGACAGGCCACACTCCCAGTTACCTTTGGCACATAAGCCAACTTCAGGACATAGTACATCAAGTTCGAAGTTGCCAACTTTGAGATCTCGTATCATGCGATCCTTGGGCGTCCGGCCCTCGCCAGATTCATGGTGATTCCGCACTACGTATATCTTGTTCTCAAAATGCCTGCTCCTAAAGGAGTTCTCTCCTTAAAAGGTGATTTGAAGATCACTTACGACTGTGATGTGGAAGCAGTAGAGTTCGCCGCCACCTCACATGTCCCTATCCAGATGCTGGAAGTACTTGCTCTGGCCAAGAAGTCGAAAGAAGAAGACCTGGAGGTTCCAAGCAAGAAGCCTGCAAGCACAAGTTTCAAGCCTTCAGAAGAAGTCCAACTTAAAACTATAGACCTTGAGATGGGTGATTCGTGCAAAACAGCCCTTATAGGGGCTGACTTAAATTGTAAATAGGAAGACACGCTCGTCAAGTTCCTTTGTGATAATAAAGACATATTTACATGGAAACCACTTGATATGCCTGGTGTTCCTAGGGAGCTTGCCGAGCACAATTTAAAAGTTGATGAAAAAGTGAAGACTAAAAGACAACGCCTGTGACATTTTGCTCAAGACAGACGTGACGCGATCAAAGCAAAAATCGCCAAACTACTCGCAGCAGGATTCATCAAAAAAGTTTTCCATCCAGAGTGGTTGGCCAATCTAGTCCTGGTCAAAAAAAAATAACGAGTGGAGGATGTGTGTTGACTATACAGATCTCAACAAACATTGCCCTCCAGACCCCATGGGTCTCCCGCGCATTGATCAAGTCATAGACTCCACAGCTGGATGTGCGCTCCTCTGTTTCCTTGATTGCTACTCAGGATATCATCAGATAGCCCTGGAAAAGGAGGATCAGATCAAGACTTCATTCATTACACCTTTCGGTGCTTACTACTACACGACAATGTCGTTTGGGTTAAAGAACACCGGTGCCGCATACCAACGAGCCATACAAAAATGCTTGTCATCCCAGATTGGCATCAATATAGAGGCATATATTGATGATGTGGTTGTAAAAACAAAAGAACCATAAAACCGCATCGCCGACTTACAAGAAACATTTGATAACCTCAGAACGTTTCGCTGGAAGCTAAACCCGACCAAGTGCATCTTGGGTGTTCATTCAGAGAAACTACTCGGTTTCATTGTCAGTCATAGAGGCATCGAGGCTAACCATTCCAAAATCACAGCTATCCTTAACATGGAAGCCCCAAGAAGCATCAAGGACGTACAAAAACTCACGGGCTGCATAGCATCCCTCAACAGATTCATCTCAAGACTTAGAGAGAAGGGACTTCCTTTCTTCAAACTACTCAAGAACCGAGACCAATTCAATTGGACAAATGAAGCACATCAGGCTTTTGAACAACTCAAAGCTTACCTGGCTACACCTCCGGTGCTCGTGGCTCCTGCCAAAGATGACCACCTCTATTTATATATCGCGGCCACAACACATGTGGTCAGCACGGTTATCATGGTTGAGCGCAAAGAGGAAGGCCATGTATTCCCAGTATAGAGGCTAGTATACTACATCAGTGAAGTACTCTCCGATTCCAAAATACGCTACCCTCAAGTACAGAAGTTACTCTATGCGATCTTTATTACTTCAAGGAAGCTAAGGCATTACTTTCAGGCTTTCCACATAACTGTGGTGACCAAATTTCCCTTAGGCGAAATCCTTAATAACCCTGACGCCACTGGACGGATATGAAAATGGAAGGCAGAAATAGCGGCATACAACCTCGACTTTGCCTCTCAAACGGCCATCAAGTCGCAAACCCTTGCAGATTTCACGGTCGAGTGGATGGAGCTTCGATACTTCGGGGCAACCACTCGCCCAAAACATTGGATCATGTATTTCGATGGTTCGCTGAAGCTAGAAGGTGGTGGAGCGGGTGTCCTATTAATATCTCCCAAAGGTGACCAACTCAAGTACGTTTTGTAGATTCTCTTCAAAGTTACCAACAATGAAGCAGAATACGAAGCCATGTTACACGGACTCCGTTTGGCCGCATCTCTTGGTATCAAACGTCTATGCTGTATATGGAGACTCCGCTGTTGCTATCAATCAAGTTAACTAGGATTGGGACCACTCTAAAGAGACAATGGATGCCTCCGTCAAAAAAGTTCATAAACTCGAGCACCACTTCTATGGCCTGGAGTTTCATCATGTCGTCCGAGACTATAATGTCGCTGCTGATGACTTATCCAAGCTAGGTTCAAAAAGTGCGAATGTTCCAGCCGAGATCTTCGTTCATGATTTACATCAGCCATCTATTAAGGAGACAATACTTGAGGAGACCACTCTAGTTCACGTACAACCAGAACTACAGGTCATGGTCATTGACTCTGATTGGATGACTCCATTTATTGAATATCTGAGAGATCATAAACTTCCAGATGATAAGAAAGCACAAATACGTATCAGACGCAGAGCTGCGAACTATGTAGTGGTGGACAACACACTCTATCGATGTGGGGCCTCAGTCAACGTTTTGATGAAGTGCATCACAGCTGATCGTGGAAAAGCAGTGCTAGAAGAAATTCATAGAGGTGTTTGCGGTAACCATGCAGCCTCCCACACTTTGGTAGGAAAGGCATACAGAGCTGGTTTCTTCTAGCCATCAGCCAAGGCCGATACTGAAGACATCGTCAGAAAGTGTCAAGGCTGCCAATTTTTCGCCAGACAAGCCGATGTCCCGGCTCATGAACTTAACACAATTCTGTTATCTTGGCCCTTCGCGTGTTGGGGTCTTGATCTCGTGGGCCCCTTAGCTAAAGCTCCGGGTGGTTTCGAGTGGCTTATTGTAGCTATTGACATATTTACCAAATGGATCGAAGCTCAGCCCTTGGTAAACGCGCGGGCAGAAAACCTGATCAAATTTTTTGATGAAATCGTTCAAAGGTTTGGAGTACCACACGAGATCATAACAGACTTGGGATCAGTTTTCACAAGTGAAGAATTTCAAAACTACAGTGAAAAGTACTCAATCGAGACACACTACGCTTCGGTGGCTCATCCACGTGCCAATGGACAAGTCGAAAAAGCTAATGGCTTATTGCTACAAGGGTTAAAGCCCAGACTCTATGATCCCCTGAAAAATACGGTGGCAAATGGGCCAAGGAGTTACCCGCAGTACTTTGGGGTTTACGCACACAGCCCAGCGTGCAACTGGACAGTCGCCATATTTTCTAGTCTATGGGTCTGAAGTAGTCATACCTGCTGATCTCCTTTGGGAGGCGCCACGACTAGAAAACTATGATGAACAAACTGCCCAGCAAGAAAGGTTCCAAGACGTTGATGGTGTTGAAGAAGCTCGAGTGGAAGCTCTTATCCAGAACACTCGTTATCTCGAAGGTTTATGACGATACCACCAACGCTCTGTTCAAACTCGTTCTTTTGTCATAGGAGATTTGGTCTTGCGGCGCATGCAGAAGACTGACGGCCTACACAAGCTTATGTCCCAGTGGGAAGGGCCTTTTCTCGTCAAGCATGTCATTGGAGTTGGAACATATTGCCTCCAGACTCAAGAAGGAGAAGACCTACCAAATATGTGGAACACTGAGCATTTGAGGAAATTCTACCCATAAAAAGGGTTTATGTAACAACTTCAATGTACTATCCGATGATCACAAGACCAATAAAATTATGGTCTCCCTGTCAATTAAAAATTGCGGTTCATCTTTTACCTTTTAACTATACTCTCATTAGAGAGACTCTGCGTATAACTTGTGGCTTAAAAAGCCTGGAATCAAAGTAGTTATCGTTTTATACGCAGAAAACCAAGACTGCTCCACTTTTTAAAAAGAAGAAGCGGTGCTAAGCTTCAAAAGTCTTGGTAGAGCTACCCCAACCAATACACGGTTGTAGGCGATAGTCTCGTTTTCTCGATGCCTTACCTTCAATGGAAGGTTACGGTTCTGTTCTGCTTTGTGTCCTTTGCTGACTACATCAGACTTCCTACTTATGCATTACAAGTACTCATGAAAGTTTTGTCTTGATATGCATAGCGTACATTAGTACCGCTTTTTTATTCAATTAAGCATAAAACTACATTAAATCATGCCATGGCTCTGCACTAGCAACCAATTATGCCTTAACAGGACTAACATAGGCAAAATCTTTATCACTAGATATTGCTTTAAAAATCCTTGGTATACAAGTACTCTGGCATGGCACACATCATATCATAAACTACTACCATAGTATTCTAGACTTGCCCTAGCAGTCTATCCAGTCTCATTGAGACTATATCAACACTATCACGACCACAAGTAGTTATACTACAAGTCCTCTACACAAAATGTTTCATATTTTCTGCAAACATATTTGGCTGGTCATCAGCTACTTTTTAAGTAGTACGTCAACAAATGATCGTTAATAAACGACATAAAAAACGACTACTTAACAGTAGCCAAAATCATCGATTACTTTTATAGTATCATAATTTACAGACTACTTCATTGTAGCAATTTACATGTGCCAAGATAGATCTCTCATTACTGTTCTAAAGAAATGATGAACTCATTGGCCATAGGCTCAGTTTCGGCCACCAGCGCTTCATATTGTTCTTTCATTGCGCCAGGAGGTAGATACCTTATCTCCAGCTTGGCTTCAGGGTTATGTGCTTTTACCAAAGCTAAGAGCCTATTGGTGCACTCCTTCAGAATTGATTTACAAAACTCTAACACTTGTTCTGGTACTTGATATAGCCGCTGCAAAAGTGTTTGGTTGTTTACCTCTGTACCTTTTGGAGTTAACATCCCCAGGATTGGTTCAACGGCTTCTTCCATAAGTTTCTTCTCAGCCAACAATGTATCTACTTCCTTCTGCTTGGACTGTGTAAGTTTCACAGCTTCCACAGTGTTGGCGGTCGTTACGGCACGTTTTCGACCACCAATACTCGGGAATAAAAGAGGATATATGTGACATTCCATGTACTTAGGTTTATTTCTAACAGAGTTCCATGAGTTTTGGTGAGTTACACTTATGCAGGTACAACAATGAGAAATACGTGCTATAGGGGTCAGAATTGACCGATTTGACCAAACGACTCCGTTCGGCCGGTTACCCCCCTTAGTCGTGCACAACATCGGGAGTCGTCCACGTCAACAATGACCAAGAAAATGACGATGCATGACACATGGGCAACCGCCACATCATCCTGGGCTAGATCAACACGAAGACCATCACCAGAAGCCAGCCCAGGGGGGTCCAAGACCAAAGGCGATTCTGGGGAGGCCGGCCACGGGCCAGGCCCGGTTCGGCCGAATCTCCCAATTTGCCCGAACCGACCCCAGCACCAGAACCGACCAAGGGGGGCAAATCCATGCCGTGGGAGCAAATGGCGGTGCATCCTAGGGTTCGGCTGAATCCTAGGATTCGGCCGAACCCGGGCAATTTGCCCGAATCACCAGGGGGTACCCCCTGGTTCCCTTGGCCGCCACTCCTCTCCACCGTCCTAGTTCACCTATAAATGCAGTGGCATTTCACTTGTAACACACACACTCAAGCCAAGGAGCTCTCATTGCACTTCTTTCTAGTAGAGTTAGGATAGTTTAGTTGGGAGTTAGAGTTGAGTCGAGCTGTGTGACGAACCGGATCCTCAACGACGAGAATCCGACTCCCTATACCCTCGAGATAGTCCAAGGAATAGCAGCTATCTCGTACAGAACTCATCTCAGTCGAATATCACATCCATACAACGATAAAAGATCCATTACATGACATATATAAAACATAGCGTCTGGTACAAGCCCTCTGGGCTAAATCGACAATAAGAAACAACTGCGCAGCGGTAGCTAGATCATCAAGGTCCACTCCTCCACAGGCATCCTTGAGCATAGCGCGCACCCTTCAGTCGTACCACCCGTCCTGGTTGAACTCGTGGTCGGGGTCTTCACCTGAGAACCCAAAGTCTGTCCCCAAGGAAATGGGACAGGTTCACGTCACCAACCATAATATGAAGCAAGCTTTAAAATGGCCTATTCTAGGGTATAGAAATAATCAAGGTTTGAGCCAGGGTTTTCTTATGCAAGTAGCAGCAATAACCCAAATTCATCTCATCACCAACTCCTTCTCTCACACGTACATCCACTCCCCAAATCCACCCGTCAACCTCACATTCCCATCGGGCTCATCCTGCCACAGCAGGTTCCCGTAAACATCATCCACCAACGCCTTTCGCTCACTAGTCGACTCGGTGAGCTCCCTCCCCACCTTGTCTCATCAGCAACGCTGGACCAATCTCTCATAACCCAAATCATGGATGAGGTAAGAAAGCAGATTCCCATGCTAGTTGGAACTTATCAGAAATGGGTCGTCCGTAACCGTGGACACGGCTATACGTATAGTTTACACTCTGCAGAGGTGGCACTCCAGGAATCCATCCGGGCTGCAAGGCTAGTCCGCAACCAACCTGAGACACAGCCCACAACACAGACCCTAAACAGTAACGGTGCCAATCCTGTCTCCCTGGGCTCGGGAAACATCTGATCTAACATCTGCCCCAGGGATGTGAAACCTTCCCACCGGGGCCAGTCGGGGCCGTGGTAAATCAGGGAGAATACGCCGCAACGATTCCCCCCTACACATATCAAGCTCGATCCTCCTACAGTCTCGGCGCCGCACTAGAGTAGGCTTGCTGGAACCCTCCCCATACTGGGTAGATGGTGAGCACGGTATTCCCACGTCCGAAGTTGGAACTCGACTCGGTCCTTAATTGTCGGTAAAGGGAGTATCTGCGTCATAAGCGATCCGCCGCAACGGTCCGCAATCGGCACCCATAATAGGTATAGCCGCCCAAACTCCTCAGGTACTCCCCGAGTACCAATCCCCAAGGAACCATGTACCCGCAACAGGTACCCATAGGGACTGCCCGAGTGCAGCCTCCCAGCACCTCGATCAAACGATCGAGTTGTTATTACTCGCTTACACCGCCTAGCTGCACTACTCCTCCCATACCACCCACAACTCACACCAAGAGGATCAAATCACAACCATCCCAACACATGCATAGCATAGCATATTTCATAAAGTGAGTAGTAGGTAGCAAGGTAACAGGATATTAACAAAGGCAGTGCATGTTTATCATGCAAGTAAAGTAAAGCGCTAGCATACTAGTTTGCATGTCTAATAGGTAATTCAGAGATGGTCGGGCGTGAACCTGGGCAAAGGTCTTCGTCCTCGTCAAAGCAGTTGTCGTAGTGGTCCGGCTCCTCCAGACTCTCCGGAGCTCCTAAGGTTGCGTAAAAATAAAATAAGGCGCGGCTACTAGCAAAGAAACTCCAAAACAGCGATGAAAGGAGTCCCAAATAACACCAAACTCTACACTAACGCGTAGATCATGATTTTAGAAAAATACAGAAACTGGTTTCATATTTTTCTGAGCTACGGTTGATTTATTATTATTTTTTCAAGTTTAAATCATTTTCTGAAAATATTAAATAATTTCCGAAAAAGAAAACAGACAAAAATTAGCCTGCTGACGTCAGCATGACGTCATGCTGACGTCAGCAGTGGGGTCCGCCTAGGATGACGTCAGCAGTGGGCCCTGCTGACGTCAGCATTGACTGGTCAGCGGTCAGCTCTGGTCAGTGGGCCCCATGTGTCAGTGACACACAGTGCATGACATGTGGGCCCCATACGTCAGCGCGGTTAAAAGAAAAAGAAAAAGATTAAACGATGGCTGGGCTAGAATTGGGCCGAAAGGTGGATGAGCCGAGATAGTTCAAGGGGGCAAACCAGACTTAAGCGCAAGATTCGGCCCACGAAGGGGCGCTGCTGGATCCGCTCTGGTGGACTCGGTCCACCGTGAATCGTGAGTGGGGTGCATGTGAACCAGGTGCACGAGATCAGTTGTGGCCGAATCAGGATTTTCTGCGGGTGGTCGTGTGGCGACTTGGTGTGGTCCAGCGTGTGGCGTGGCCACACCGCGACGCGACGCGCGCGCGGCGCGCACCAGAGCACGCCGACGGCGACGGTCGACGGCGGATCTCGCCGGAGACGGTTCGGCCGGGTCCAAGAATGGCCGGAGAGGCTTGGCTAGGGTTCGGCGGTCACGAGCGGGAGGAAAAAGGCCACAGCTTGGCTTCGGCTTGGGCTCCCGACGCGAGCGGCGGCGGCGCGGCCATGGCGCCAAGGCGGCCGGCGACGCGCGGGCGGAAACACGGCTCGGACGGCTCGGCTAAGGGCGATTCACGCGCGCGCAGTCCGCAGCAACTGCTGGGACGCGGCTAGGTGCGCGTGCGCGGGCACATGGTCACCCATGGCCGCGACACGGCCTCGGCGTTCGCGCGCGGCGAGCGGAGCTCGGCCACGACACCCTCGGCTGCGGGGCTCGGTCGACGGCGGGTTGCGGGAGTGGCAGCGGCACGACGGGTCCCTGCACGAGAGCGACGGCCACGGCTCGAAGACCGGGTCCCAGAGGAGGCTAGCAGGCGGCGGCGGCGATTGGCCGGAGACAGAGAAGAAAGGGGGGTAGTCGACGACGGCTCACCTCGGGTCACGTAGGCATACGCTGCAGCTCGGGGTAGACTCGCGGCGCTCCGGTGATCCTTGTGCTCCTCCTCTCATCCAGGGTCCGGCTCCTCCTCGGCGTTCCCACGGGCGGCGGCGACGGCTTCGGCGGCGGCGTCGTGGGGAAGAGCTTCGGCTTCCTCTACTCCCTCGGCTTCTCCTCCACGGGCTTCCCCGACTCCTCCTCCCACCCCTCACCCTCTCGAATTGGATCTAGAAACCCCAATGGGGCGGCGGCGGCTTGAACAGGGAAAGGCTCCCGGCGTGGGTTTTATAGGGCGGCGGCTAGGGTTCCTGGGCACGGACGGCGAGATGGGGGTTGTGGGCGGCCTCGGACACGCGTCCGCATCGCATCGGGCCGCACGGGGGCGATGGGACCAGCTCGGGTGGTTGGGTGCTCACGGGCGCGCGCGAGAGAGTGCGGGCAGCGCGGGGAAGAAGAAAGAGAGGAGGGAGAGAAAGCTGACAGGCGGGACCCGCCTGTCAGTGAGAGAGAGAGAGAGACGCGGCGCGCACGCGGTGGAAGTTTGGGCCGCAGCTGGGCCGAAAGGCCGGCTGGGCCGCTTGGTTCGCTGGCTCGGGAAAAGGAATTCGAGGGGGTTTCTCGGACTTGGCTACGGGTTTCGGCCCACGACAGTTAGTTTAGGTTTGAAATTAGTTTGGCCAATTAGAGTTTGAATTCAAATCTAAAATTTGAATTCAAACCAACCAAAAATCCAATCAAATTCAAATAACTCCAAATCACCCTATTTCATCCTTAGCACTTCAAATTGATTTTTAAATTTCAAATTTAAATTGCTTAAGAATTTGGGAGCACAATAGAATTAATTTTAAATAATGGTTTGCATGCACAACAATTCACCAAAATTTTTGAAATCCATATTTTTGCACTCAACAAATCCTAGGGGAAATTTAGGGTTGTTACAGTCTCCCCCCCTCACAGGAATCTCGTCCTCGAGATTTGGGGTTACCTATGGTTTAAACAAGTGGGGGTATTTCTCCTTTAGTACTGACTCCTTCTCCCAAGTAGCTTCTCTTTCTGAGTGATTGCTCCACTGCACCTTACAAAATGGAATAGCTGTGCTTCTGGTCTCTTTGACTGCTCTGTCTAGTATCTTCTCTGGGTACTCCAGGTACTCCAAGGTGTCTTGTAGGTCTAAGGCCTCCGTTTTGACCTCATGTTCTGGTACTCTTAGACACTTCCTCAGCTGAGATACATGGAACACTGGGTGTACTCCAGCTAGGTCCTCTGGTAGGTCTAGCTTGTAGGGTAGCTTTCCTATTCCCTCCAGTATCTGGTACGGTCCCACAAAACGGGGTGCTAGCTTCCCTTTCACTTGGAATCTCTTATGCCCTCTGAGGGGTGACACTTTTAGGTAGACGAAGTCCCCTACTTCGAACTCTAGATCTCGTCTCCTCTTATCCGCATAGCTCTTTTGTCGGCTCTGAGCTTCCTTCAGGTGCTCTCGGATCTTGGCCACATTTTCTTCTGCCTCTACAATCATGTTAGGTCCAAAGAATGTTCGTTCTCCGACCTCTGACCACATTAGAGGCGTTCTGCATTTCCTGCCGTATAGTGCCTCAAAGGGGGACATCTGCAGACTGGCCTGGTAGCTGTTGTTGTAAGAAAATTCTGCATATGATAGACTCTTCTCCCAGTCTGTGCTGTAGGCTAGGACGCATGCCCTCAACAAGTCTTCAAGAACCTGGTTCACTCTTTCGGTCTGCCTATCTGTCTGAGGGTGGTAAGCTGTGCTATACTCCAAGGTTGTCCCGATGCCTTGATGTAGGCTTTTCCAGAACTGAGCTGTGAATTGTGGGCCTCTGTCTGACACAATACTTTTTGGTGCCCCATGCAGCTTGAGAATGTTGTCTATATATAGTTCTGCTAGTTTGCTCACTGGATATGTGCTTTTGACTGGTATAAAGTGGGCTACCTTTGTCAGCCGATCAACTATGACCCAAATGGTACCATTTCCTTTCTGAGTGCGAGGTAGGCCAACCACGAAATCCATGCTGATATCTTCCCACTTCCACATTGGAATTTCCAGTGGTTTCAGCAGTCCTGCTGGTCTTTGATGTTCTGCCTTGATTCTTCGACAAGAGTCGCACTTGGCTACATACTCTGCTATGTCCTCTCTCATTTTCTTCCACCAGAACTTATCCTTCAGATCCTGATACATCTTGGTGCACCCTGGGTGTATCGAGTACTTGAACTCGTGAGCCTCCGAGAGAATTGTTCTCCTGATTTCCTTGTCCTGCGGTACACAAATACGGTCTTTCAGCCATACTGTTCCTGCTTCATCTACTCGGAAGTCAGGTGCCACTCCTCGCTGAATATCCTCTTTTACTTCTTGGATTTCTGGACACTTTCCTTGAGCTTCTTTGATTCGGTCTTCTAGGTTGTACTTCACCCTCATTTCCTTGGGTTTTCCTTCTTCCACTAGCTCGAGTTTCAGCATGTACAGTTCCTTTGCTAGTTCTGGCTGACTTTCTTCTATCATCAAGTTGTTGCAATAAGTCTTTCGGCTTAAGGCATCTGCCACTACGTTGGCTTTTCCAGGATGGTAGTGTATCTCCAAGTCGTAATCTTTGATCAGTTCTAACCACCTTCTCTGCCTCATGTTCAGTTCGGATTGGGTGAAGAAATACTTCAAACTTTTGTGATCCGTGTAGATATCGCACTTGTTGCCAATCAGGTAGTGCCTCTAGATCTTCAATGCATGTACCATTGCTGCCAGTTCTAAATCATGTGTGGGGTAGTTTTCCTCATGTTTCCTCAGCTGCCTTGATGCGTAAGCAACAACCTTGCCCTCTTGCATTAGAACACATCCCAAACCTTGTCTCGAAGCATCACAATAGACTACGAAATCCTTGCGAATATCCGGCAGGGTCAATACTGGAGTTGTAGTGAGTTTGTGCTTGAGTTCTTGGAAACTTCTTTCACACCTGTCCGTCCACTCGAACGGAACATTGTTCTTGAGAAGTTCGGTCATTGGCTTGGCAATCTTGGAGAAGTTCTCAATGAACCTTCTGTAGTAACCTGCCAAACCCAGAAAGCTTCAGATTTCCGTAACACTCTTCGGCTGCTTCTATTCTGCTACTGCCTCAATCTTTTCTGGGTCTACTGCTACGCCCTCAGCTGTCAGTACGTGACCCAAAAAGGCTACTTTCTCCAACCAAAATTCACACTTGCTGAACTTCCCGTAGAGTTGATGCTGCCTCAGCTTCTCTAGTACAATCCTTAGATGCTCCTCATGTTCTTCGGCTGTTTCTGAGTAGACTAGTATGTTGTCAATGAACACCACTACGAACTTGTCTAGTTCCTCCATGAATACCTTGTTCATCATGTTCATGAAGTAGGCGGGTGCGTTGGTCAAACCGAAGGACACAACTGTGAACTCGTACTGCCCGTACCGAGTCACAAAGGCTGTCTTGGGAATGTCGCCTTCTCTAATCTTCATCTGATGGTATCCCGATCTCAGATCAATCTTACTGAAGTACTTGGCTTTCTTCAACTGATCTAGCAAGTCATCAATCCGAGGTAATGGGTACTTGTTTTTGATCGTCACGGCGTTCAGGGATCGATAGTCTACGCACATGCGCATTGACCCATCTTTCTTCTTCACAAACAACACTGTCGATCCCCATGGGGATGCACTTGGTCGAATCACCCCGGTTTCAAGCATCTCTTTCAGTTGCTTCTTGAGCTCCTCCAGCTCTTCTACTGACATTCTGTACGGTCTCTTGGCAATGGGCCCTGTGCCTGGTTGCAGCTCGATTATGAACTCTACGTCTCGGTCAGGTGGTAATCCTGGTAGTTCCTCGGGAAACACGTTAGGATACTCACATACTATAGGCACTTCTTCGATCGTCTTTTTCTCGATAGAGTATACCAACTGTCTCAGAATACATGTTCTGGATCTCTTCCCTGTTCTTCTTCTTCGTGGTTCCACTGTTACCTTGACCCCGCTAGGGTGTGTCAACTCAACTGTTCTGGGTGAGCAACTGATTACTCCTTTGTGCTCTGTAAGCCAATCCATTCCTAGTATCACGTCAATTCCGTCTGACTTCAGGACTGTCAGGTCTCCTACGAACTCCTACCCACCTATCATCAGACTAACTGCTGGGCACTCTAAGGTGCACCTAAGCTCTCCTAGGGGAGAAGTAGTGACTATAGGTCTAGCCTTAGGTATTGTCGGGGGTGACTGCTCTTTCACAAACTTTGTCGAGATATAAGATCCAGTTGCTCTAGAGTCAAACAATATCAATGCTGGAATGCCATTTACTAAAAACTCACCGAGCACAACGTCGGGAGCGTCCTCGGCTTCTTCCTCTGTCAAGTGGTTGAGGCGTCCCCTCTGCGCTGTTGCTGGCTGCCTGTCTTGTCCTCCAGGTGCCGGTGCCTTGGCTGGGGTTTGTTTGTTCTTCTTCTCCGGACAGTCAAAGGACTTGTGACCGGGCTTCCCACAAGCAAAACAGACCACTGAGGTTCCTCCACCAATTCTGGGCGTGTTGTTTGGCTTCCAGTTGGGGTTTCTCTGACCTGAGTAGCTGTTGTTTCTGTTGCCAAAACTGCTGTAGTTGTTACCTCTGCTGCCAAAGCTGTTGCTGTTACTGCCTCGGTTACCCTGATAGCTGTTTCTGTTGATCCCTGAGCTTCCTTGGCTGTTGCTCTGCTGAAAGCCTCTCCTGAGCATGTTGCTCTGGCCACTCCTCGGCCTCTGACTCAGTATGTGGTTGTGCAACTGTTCAGCCTTTCTTTTCTTCTCTCTCCAAGTATCTTCAAGACCCACTCTTTCCTTCTCAACTGCGATAGCCCTGTCGATCAGCTCTCTGAGTGACCTGTGTGAACTCGCTGCGAGTGCTGTCCTCAGACCTCTGTGCAAGCCTCGCTGGAACCAAAACTGTTTCTTCTTTTCAGTGTTGACGTCTTCAGGAGCGTACCTTGACATCTTAGCAAAGTGTCGAGCGTACTCAGCTACAAACAAACTTCCTTGGGTCATTGTCCTGAACTCCATTGCCTTGTGCACCATAACTTGTTCTGGGATGTGGTACTCTTTGAAAGCTCTACAAAACTCTAGCCAGGTGGTCTGAGCTGGGTTCGCGTGAGAGTCACAGTAGCTCTCCCACCACGCTTTCGCTGCTCCTTCAAGCTGGTGTGCCGCAAGGGCCACACATTCCTCTTCAGTGTAGTCTGTCAGGTCCAGCTTCGTCTCGATGGTACGCAACCAGTCATGTGCGTCGAGTGGCTCGTCCGAGTAGTCGAAGGTGGGTGCTTTTAGCCTGATGAACCTTTCAATCTTCCTTTGTAGGTCTTCCTCACGGTGTCCCTGATGGTTCTGGTTCTGGTTTCCCTGTATCTGTTGCATAGCTTGCATCATCTGAGTGTTGGCCTGTGCCATCTGTTGCATCAGCTGTGTTTGAGTAGTCATTACTTCTACCAAGTTAGGCGGTGGCGGTGGTTGCTGGTCGTTCTGCTGGTTCTGCTGAGGTTCCACTGCGGGTTCTTCCATCTCCGCTTCCTGTTCTCCACCTGGTGCGTTGTTCTCGGGCTGGAGCACGCCTGCTGCGCATCCACGGCCCCTGCCTCTAACTGCAGCTGTTGCTCTTCCGCGACCACGACCTCTGCCACGTCCTCTGCCTCTAGCTGCCATTGCTGCCTCTTCTTGCTCAGCTTCCTCAAAACGTGCAAGCAGTCGGTTGGATCTTCGGATCGACATCTTGCTGTATTTTTCATAGAGCAGGTTTAGTGGCGGTCGGTAATGGTTAGGTTAGCGTAACTAGAGTAGGAGCTGCACACATGAAATAGACTCAACACTAAAGTACACTCAAGATGAACATCAATAAAACTGCAAGAACAGCCACAAAGATCGATCACTCATAACAGCATTACACCCTAGACATGAGTACTATCCCGAGGCCAGCTCCTGAAACCTTGAGGATTAGTACATCTAAGCGGATGCTACATCGTGGCTGAGCCAAAAGGTGGTCATGATCTACTAAGTCTAAACATCTTCTCATGAAGACAGATACAAGTCTCATCACTACTGCTGTCATCTGCTGATACTGCCTACTTCATCCATCTCATGCTGCTGAAAGTGCCTGTGAGGCGCGCTGCCAACCTCACAGCCTCAGTCTCTGTCTGCTGCTTGATCACTGCCTGTCGTCGTGGAGAGTGTCCGTGAGGTGCGCTGCCAACCTCACTGTGTCCACCTCAGGTCTTGCCAACTGCTGCTCTAGGGGTGCCAGTTCTTGTCTCAGTCTTGTCATCTCGGGGGTAAGGGTTCGAGCCTCAGGTAGTGGTATCGGCTCAACTCGGCTTGGTGAGACCCTGTAGTGCTCTGTCCTGGGTTCAACTCTGCGTTCTTCTGGTAGTCCTTGGTTCGCTGTGATCACCTCTGCTACCCTCTTCCTGTCTGACCTTACCCAACTACTAAGGGTCCTTCGAGCTTCATCCTTTGCCATAATCTGTTGAAGACTCAAGTACTTCATCAGCTGGTAGTTTCGCCCACTCTTCTCCTTGTAGCTATCCACCTCTTCCTGAAGTTCTGAGTTGTGACTGTCCAACCAATATACTTCTTCCTTTTGTCCTTCTATCTCTTCTTCCTTGGCTGCTAGTGCTTTGTCCTTCTCTGTGAGTTGATCTTCTAGACGGATATCTCGAGCATGGTGAGTTGCTCGGATCAGCCCTGCCAACTGCCTGTTGTTGCGAGCTTCATATTCCAGGACTCTGACTTCTCTTGCCTTAGCTTCGAGGCACTTCTCAAGTAAGGCGATCCTGTTGTCCTTCTCCAGTAGCTGGATGTCTTGTTTCCATACCCTCTCTTTCAGCTTGGCAACTTTCTCTTCTAGGCCAATGTTTAAGTATTCTTGCTCGATCATGCATTGAACTGAGGTCCGCAACGTCATGTTCCACTCTTGGTCGGCTGCGTGAGCCTGCAAGCTGACTGCGATTCTGTCTGTTGGATCTTCAAGAGCCCGTGGCAAGTACCGGAAGCGAGTGTGGCTGAGCTGGTTCCGGTACACAAGTGTGGCACGACGGAGTATCCTCATGGCAATAGTCTGCACTGCCCGACTGAAGGTGCTCTCACTGGTCGCTACCCGTAGCATCAGTGACCTTGGCTGTCCAGGGATACTGGGCACTACCATCTGCAACCGGGTTGTAACACCCTAAAAATGCCTATTTTAAAATTTAGTAATTAAATTTGCTTTTATTTAATTTAATGCTCATATTTATCTAAGGAAAATAAATTATTTCTGAGAAAATAAAATTAAATATAAGGTTAGAAACATTTTTGTTGCATTCATGCTGTTTGCATTGTGTTTTGTTTGTGTGCGGTTCAATTGGAATTTAAATTCTGTTTAAATTCGAATTTGAATCGTTTTGTTTGGAGCTCTAGAAAAGTTGTAGCAGCCCGAGTCCGTTTTCCCTCCCTGAACTTCTCTCCCCGGCCGAGCTTGCCCCTCTTTCTTTTCTTCGGCGCAGCAGCCCACCTCCCCGCACTCTCGCTTTCGGCCCGCCTTCGGCCCGCTCGTTTCCCCCGCTGTCGCAGCCCAGCATCGGCCCGTTTCCTTCCCGCTCCCGCGCCAGTCGCGCTTCCCCGCTTGCGGCCCAGTCCGGCCCAGCAGCCAGCCCGCCGCAGCGCCCCGCACCCCCTGCCGCTGCCACGCGGGGCCCGCCTGTCAGACCCGTCCCCGACCTCGCGACGGAGTTCGACTCGGCCACGAGCCGGAGTCCGGCACGGCCACGGGCACTCACGCCGAGGACCACCCGAGCCGCCCTGTACCGCCCTACTTAAACTCCGCCACGCCGCCTCCCAACCCCCTATCGAAATCCTAGCCGCCTCTGCCTCTCGAGCTCGCAGCGCCGCCGCTGTTTCCAAGTCGCGCGCCGCCGTCGATCTCGCCGCCCGCCGTCGTTCTACCACGGCCGGCAGCCCCAGGACCTTCGCGTGGAGGTAAGGGAGCTCCCGAGCCCCTCCTTGCTCCCTCTCTCCCTCTGTCGCGTGCTCGCCGTCCTCGCCGGAGTCCGCCGCCGCCTCTGCTGCTTCACCGCCGACGAGATCCACCCCGCTCGACTCGCCGTCGTCCCGCGCACCCGTAGCACCCAGCCGCGTTCAAAACCGAGCCGTGTAGCGCGTGTTTGTGTTCTCGCCGGCGATGCGCCACCGCCGCCGCCCTGCGCCGCCGCCGACTTCCCCTCCCCTAGTTCTATTCTGGATCGTCGGATCCAAATCCGACGGCCCGCATCCGCCGGTACCCGAGTCAAACCCGAATCAATACCGGTCAACTCGAGTCAGCCGCGGTTGTTTTGCAAAAGAGCCCCTCCACTATTTCAAAATCAACCCGCGGTCCAGATCTATTCAAAAATAATTAGATTTAGGTCCTGATTTTTACAGAAAACCCCCTGTCCTTTTTAGAAATCACACCCGAGGTCCTGTCTTGGTTAATTTGCGATTAAACCCTCCTGTTTTAATATAAAATTATGTTTTAGCCCCTGAGTTTTTGCAAATAAGCCCCTGGAACTTTTAAAACTTTGCCAGCAAGCTCCCGAACCTTAGAAAAGCCATATCTTTCTCGTTTTAGCTCCGATTTGAGTGATTTTCGTGCTCACGTGTTCGTAGCGAAGTGTAGATTAGTTTGTCAGCCTTCTTTTGTTCTGTTTTTACTGTTTGGTGTACTGTTCTAATAGATTAATATTGTTTGCATGTACTGGCTTGTGTGGATGCTTGTGTGTTGATGTATGAGTCCAGTCGGTGAACCGTACGCGCTTGAGTTCGAGGGTTACGAGGAGCAGGACCAGCAGCAGCAGCAGCAGCAGTTTGAGGAAGGCAAGTATAGCATGGACAATCCTTGCTACCTAAACACACCCTCACATTATTTACTGCATATGCATGTGTCCAAATTGTTACCCTTTTAAGGTTGTACCTAGCTTTGTTTATCCTTTACCCTGATTACCTTGGGTTATTGCATTTGGGTAGAACTTTGCTAGGTGCAGCTACTGTCACCTTTGTATAACTGTTAATCTTGACTTAATGGTTCACTTCAATGTTAATGGTAAAACTTGCTTTTTAGCAACATGGATCAGGGAGCTAGGGCGTACGCTTCGCGCTTGGCCCTAGTGTCTCTCCGTAAGGACTGGTTCTTAAAGCGGCAACCCAGGAACCTGTCGCCACCGCTGGAACTATAATGGCTCTGGTCTTGGACAAGTAGCATGTACGGCTCTAGCTTGACAGTAGTTACCGACGGGCCGACGGCGTTATGGGAAGCATGGGTGAGAGTATGGTTTGATCCACCGAGGACGTAGTATCTGTCGGCTATGTCCCCGTGAGGCACAGTCACGTGTTGGGAGCCACCGTATGGTGGGGGTTCCACACGTTGCGCTATTTATTTTGTTGTTGATATTCATTACCGCGCTTGGACACCATTGACCCCCTCGTGTTGCTACATGAGCGTCAGTCAATCTCGGTGCCTTGGGTCATGCTGCCTAGGTTGTACCATAACGGCTACTGTTTCGTTAGGGTGTCTTGTGAAAAGCCTCGTAGCATCCCTATGCAGTCACACCTCGGAAGTGTTGATGTGCGTGGTTGGGTGCAAAGTTCCTTTGAACTTTTACGCGACTGGTGGGTAAAGGGCGAAACCTCTGCAGAGTGTATAATCTATCATGATAGCCTTGCTCAGGGTTACGAGCGGCCTGGATCCTTTTTGATTAGAAGTTGATGTTTAATATTGTTTAATGTTCACTTCTACTATATTAATTGGGTTACAACTGGGTTTCATGTGAATGTAGTGATTAAGATGATGTTAAAATGAAACAACTAAAATTGCTAATGCAGTATAGCCGTGTCAAGCCTTTCTTTTAAGCCTTCATTATCCGTGTTGTACTTGCTAAGTAAGACATTTACTTACACTTGCTATTCAACAAAATCCCGGATGGGTAACAGATGGATTAGATGGTACTGCTGCTGTTGAATTTCCTGAGGATCTGCCATTCTACTAGCTGTGCTCAACCAGTCGGTGTCCTCGTGGGTTATGGTTATCGGCTTCGTTTTCGTTTAGAGAGAGTTAATAATGAGACTTCCGCTGTTTTATTCATTTATTTGAGTCAAACTCTGATGTAAAACCATTTATTTTATTCGAGCATTGTATTCTGTTATCATATTTGTTCGCTATATGTGTAATGACTTCCTGGGAACACATATGGCCGCATTTCGGGTTTCTGTGTAAATCCGGGTGTGACACGGGTGCGCACTCCCTCGCCAGGGCCGTAGGTCCATCCCTCGTAGAAGACGTTGTCCACGTCTATCCCCACTGTACGCAGCACCTCCCTCAGTAGCACTGCTAAGCCTCCACAGTCTGCACCAGTGGTCCTGACCTCCCGTCGTTCATCTGCTGATCCTCTTGCTTTCATCTGCCAGACAGTTAGTGGGTTGTTAGTAAGTTAGCAAGTTAGTAAGGAAAGGTAAGGGTAAAAGTTTTGTAAATAGTTGAGATGTACTTATGTATAATTTTCAAATAGTCCAAGGGGTTTCATATACAGTAGAGGACTCAGTTAGAGCTTCTGTCCTAAGTTTCCGATCTAAGGGTTACGCGCTACGGTCAAGTATGGCTCTGATACCAACTGTGACGAACCGGATCCTCAACGATGAGAATCCGACTCCCTGTACCCTCGAGATAGTCCCAGGAATAGCAGCTATCTCGTACAGAACTCATCTCAGTCGAATATCACATCCATACAACGATAAAAGATCCATTACATGACATATATAAAACATGGCGTCTGGTACAAGCCCTCTGGGCTAAATCGACAATAAGAAACAACTGTGCAGCGGTAGCTAGATCATCAGGGTCCACTCCTCCACAGGCATCCTTGAGCATAGCGCGCACCCTTCAGTCGTACCACCCGTCCTGGTTGAACTCGTGGTCGGGGTCTTCACCTGAGAACCCAAAGTCTGTCCCCAAGGAAATGGGACAGGTTCACGTCACCAACCATAATATGAAGCAAGCTTTAAAGTGGCCTATTCTAGGGTATAGAAATAATCAAGGTTTGAGCCAGGGTTTTCTTATGCAAGCAGCAGCAATAACCCAAATTCATCTCATCACCAACTCCTTCTCTCACACGTACATCCACTCCCCAAATCCACCCGTCAGCCTCAGATTCCCATCGGGCTCGTCCTGCCACCGCAGGTTCCCGTAAACATCATCCACCAACGCCTTTCGCTCACTAGTCGACTCAGTGAGCTCCCTCCCCACCTTGTCTCATCAGCAACGCTGGACCAATCTCTCATAACCCAAATCAAGGATGAGGTAAGAAAGCAGATTCCCATGCTAGTCGGAAATTATCAGAAATGGGTCGTCCGTAACCGTGGACACGGCTATACGTATAGTTTACACTCTGCAGAGGTGGCACTCCAGGAATCCATCCGGGCTGCAAGGCTAGTCCGCAACCAACCTGAGACACAGCCCACAACAAAGACCCTAAACAGTAACGGCACCAATCCTGTCTCCCTGGGCTCGGGAAACATCTGATCCAACATCTGCCCTAGGGATGTGAAACCTTCCCACCGGGGCCAGTCGGGGGCCGTGGTAAATTAGGGAGAATATGCCGCAACGATTCCCCCTACACATATCAAGCTCGATCCTCCTACAGTCTCGGCGCCGCACTAGAGTAGGCTTGCTGGACCCCTCCCCATACTGGGTAGATGGTGAGCACGGTTTTCCCACGTCCGAAGTTGGAACTCGACTCGGTCTTTAATTGTCGGTAAAGCGAGTATCTGCGTCATAAGCGATCCGCCGCAACGGTCCGCAATCGGCACCCATAACAGGTATAGCCGCCCAAACTCCTCAGGTACTCCCCGAGTACCAATCCCCAAGGAACCATGTACCCGCAACAGGTACCCCATAGGGAGTGCCCGAGTGCAGCCCCCCAGCACCTCGATCAAACGATCGAGTTGTTATTACTCGCTTACACCGCCTAGCTGCACTACTCCTCCCATACCACCCACAACTCACGCCAAGAGGATCAAATCACAACCATCCCAACACATGCATAGAATAGCATATTTCATAAAGTGAGTAGTAGGTAGCAAGGTAACAGGTTATTAACAAAGGCAGTGCAGGTTTATCATGCAAGTAAAGTAAAGCGCTAGCATACTAGTTTGCATGTCTAATAGGTATTTCAGAGATAGTCGGGCGTGAACCAGGGCAGAGGTCTTCGTCCTCGTCAAAGCAGTTGTCGTAGTGGTCCGGCTCCTCCAGACTCTCCGGAGCTCCTAAGGTTGCGTAAAAATAAAATAAGGCGCGGCTACTAGCAAAGAAACTCCAAAACAGCGATGAAAGGAGTCCCAAATAACACCAAACTCTACACTAACACGTAGATCATGATTTTAGAAAAATACAGAAACTGGTTTCATATTTTTCTGAGCTACGGTTGATTTATTATTAATTTTTCAAGTTTAAATCATTTTCTGAAAATATTAAATAATTTCTGAAAAAGAAAACAGAAAAAAATTAGCCTGCTGACGTCAGCATGACGTCCTTCTGACGTCAGCAGTGGGGTCCGCCTAGGATGACATCAGCAGTGGGCCCTACTGACGTCAGCGTTGACTGGTCAACGGTCAACGGGTCAACGGTCAACGGTCAGCTCTGGTCAGTGTGCCCCATGTGTCAGTGACACACAGTGCATGACATGTGGGCCCCATACGTCAGCGCGGTTAAAAGAAAAAGAAAAAGATTAAACGATGGCTGGGCTGGAATTGGGCCGAAAGGTGGATGGGCCGAGATAGTTCAAGGGGGCAAACCAGACTTAAGCGCAAGATTCGGCCCACGAAGGGGCGCTGCTGGATCCGCTCTGGTGGACTCGGTCCACCGTGAACCGTGAGTGCGGTGCATGTGAACCAGGTGCACGGGATCAGTTGTGGCCGAATCGGGATTTTCTGCGGGTGGTCGTGTGGCGACTTGGTGTGGTCCAGCGTGTGGCGTGGCCACACCGCGACGCAACGCGCGCGCGGCGCGCACCAGAGCACGCCGACGGCGATGGTCGACGACGGATCTCGCCGGAGATGGTTCGGCCGGGTCTAAGAATGGCCGGAGAGGCTTGGCTAGGGTTCGGCGGTCACGAGCGGGGTGAAAAAGGCCACAGCTTGGCTTCGGCTTGGGCTCCCGACGCGAGCGGCGGCGGCGCGGCCATGGCGCCACGGCGGCCGGCGACGCGCGGGCGGAAACACGGCTCGGACGGCTCGGCTAAGGGCGATTCGCGCGCGCGCGCAGTCCTCAGCAACTGCTAGGACGCGGCTAGGTGCGCGTGCGCGGGCACGTGGTCACCCACGGCCGCGAGACGGCCTCGGCGTTCGCGCGCGGCGAGCGGAGCTCGGCCGCGGCGGCCTCGGCTGCGGGGCTCGGTCGACGGCGGGTTGCGGGAGCGGCAGCGGCACGACGGGTCCCTGCACGAGAGCGACGGCCACGGCTCGAAGACCGGGTCCCAGAGGAGGCTAGCAGGCGGCGGCGGCGACGATTGGCCGGAGACAGAGAAGAAAGGGGGGTAGTCGACGGCGGCTCACCTCGGGTCACGTAGGCGTACGCTGCAGCTCGGGGTAGACTCGCGGCGCTCCGGTGATCCTTGTGCTCCTCCTCTGGTCCCGGGTCCGGCTCCTCCTCGACGTTCCCACGGGCGGCGGCGACGGCTTCGGCGGCGGCGTCGTGGGGAAGAGCTTCGGCTTCCTCTACTCCCTCGGCTTCTCCTCCACGGGCTTCCCCGACTCCTCCTCCCACCCCTCACCCTCTCGAATTGGATCTAGAAACCCCAATGGGGCGGCGGCGGCTTGAACAGGGAAAGGCTCCCGGCGTGGGTTTTATAGGGCAGCGGCTAGGGTTCCTGGGCACGGACGGCGAGATGGGGGTTGTGGGCGGCCTCGGACACGCGTCCGCATCGCATCGGGCCGCACGGGGGCGATGGGACCAGCTCGGGTGGTTGGGTGCTCACGGGCGCGCGCGAGAGAGTGCGGGCAGCGCGGGGAAGAAGAAAGAGAGGAGGGAGAGAAAGCTGACAGGCGGGACCCGCCTGTCAGTGAGAGAGAGAGAGACGCGGCGCGCACGCGGTGGAAGTTTGGGCCGCAGCTGGGCCGAAAGGCCGGCTGGGCCGCTTGGTTCGCTGGCTCGGGAAAAGGAATTTGAGGGGGTTTCTCGGACTTGGCTACGGGTTTCGGCCCACGACAGTTAGTTTAGGTTTGAAATTAGTTTGGCCAATTAGAGTTTGAATTCAAATCTAAAATTTGAATTCAAACCAACCAAAAATCCAATCAAATTCAAATAACTCCAAATCACCCTATTTCATCCTTAGCACTTCAAATTGATTTTTAAATTTCAAATTTAAATTGCTTAAGAATTTGGGAGCACAATAGAATTAATTTTAAATAATGGTTTGCATGCACAACAATTCACCAAAATTTTTGAAATCCATATTTTTGCACTCAACAAATCCTAGGGGAAATTTAGGGTTGTTACAAGCTGTGCCTCGGAGGTTCCGGAGTCGTCTTCAGAAGCTCTGGTATAAGCTCTTGTATATTTTCCTTTTCCTTTTGTAAGACTTTGAGTTATCAATATAGTTATCTTTATCACTTTGCCCTTATCATTTATAGCTTGCTTCTACTTTATTCTAGTTGCATATATATCATGTTTAGACTATAGTTAGTTGTAGCTCTAGTGCTTCTAGATCTTGATTAAGTCTTTGTCTTAGCTGCTTCTTCGATCTTGCTCAATACTTGTGGTGAATTGTCACTGGGGTATTGACAAGGTTGTTTGCTCTTGCTAGCGGAGTAAGTAGTTGTTGACTAGTGTGGGAGTGGTTCACAGACTAGCCAGTGGCCTTAGTTTGTCCCCACGTCTATGGAGGTGGTTGCCGTTAGGTGGTGACAGCCCTATACGGCCTATGTAGTCCATCACGTTCGCTGTGGCCTCCAGGATCCCAGAGTGTAGGATTGGTGGCACCCTTTCGCATCCCTTTCTGCGGGTCATACGTTCTATTGTCCCGACGCTAAGACATTAGAGTTAACCCAGATCTCTGAGTACTGGCCCTTCAGCCACTGTATCTCTAAGCCCGAGTGACATAGGTAGATAAAGAACCTAGGATTCATCTATCTCTTCTCGTTGTCCTCCCAACTATCTATTCCTTCTCTTTCCTATCTGAGCCACCCTTGAGCTGTGTGTCACGGTATAACCACTCCTATCCAATACCGTTCATCCCCTGTCTTGCTAGTAGTGTACCCTTCTCTGATAGTCTTGAATATTTGTTTGCTAGTAATCTTGCCAAAGCTTCCGTGCGGAAATATAAATTACGACACCTCAGATTACTCCCTGGTGAAGTGCTACAACGGTAATTCTGTGCGCTTGTAGAATATTTATATATTTTACTAAGCCATAAGAAAAACCACTGAAACACTCCTTACCCTAGTACCTAGATTCACAATCCTGATATTGGATAGTAAGAAGTGCCAACACACGGCTTGACTCTCCCAGTCTTGGCGGATCTTTTGTTCTTCAGCAAGCTTCTTCTCGCTTTCTTCCATGGTGCGCTTAAGCTGAGAAATCTCATCTGCCTGGGACTGTGAGAGCTTGAACCATGAAGCGGCATTATCTTTTTCTTCTTTCACAATTTTCTTTAATTCCGTTCCATATAACATGTTGTTAAACACAACAAATCAATTGGCGCTACTCAAAGGACATGGGTTACCATAGAAAAGAGTACTTACTATTGTTTTCCTTCACCAAATTGCTGCACCGGCCGTCCAGCCTGGATCTTTCATCACCAAGAGCTTGGATTTGCGCATGGAGGTTATCGATCGCTTTTTGATGCCCCAGCTGCATTTCTACTCGTTGCTCGAAAAAACTGGCCACATCCGCCTCTAGTTCTTCAATCCGTGCTGCCAGTTTTGCATCACCTGGTTTCTCAACCATGTCTACTAAAGCCTGCAATTGTGGCATATTTGTTACCAGATGCTATGCTCTATTGCTTAACACGATTTAAGTTAAGAGTTTCTACCAGGGCAATTTGAAGATGGTTCCTGAGTTGCGCAGCTTCATCCATCGGTTCCTCTACCGCAACTTCAACCTATCACATGATTATGTAGTCATTAATCAAACTACTTTCCTCTACAAATTATATGTTTATCAAGAGACTACTTACATTCCTTGAAACTTTTTCGCCAGCTACTAAGACATTCACATTAACATTTTTGTTAACTGTCTCAACTTCCCCTGTTCCGCCAGACTGCAAATTTTGCAGATTGCAGGTTACGATTATTGAAAAGCACTAAATGGAATTCAAATATGGAGGATTCGATTCGTTGAATTTTACTATCCCGCGTACCTTTGCAGTAGAAGGTGTGATCACTTCCGTGGTTGAGGGTGGCGTGACGCTCATGGGCTCTTCAGCTATGCTTGACGGATCTTCATTATTCCTGTCAACTTCCATGGGCACCACAGATTTTTGAGCCTCTGTTAAAACAGTTGGCTCCTCAGCATCCTTTGTACTTGCTTCGGCTTCAGGCCTTCCGCTAGTTTCGTCGGCACTGACTTCAATGGTTAGAGTGGCCTTGGCGATTTCTTCAACCTTAGCCGCCGTTGATGGATCTTTGGCAATCTCCTCCACTAAAGCAGAATGTTTTTGCACATCATCGGCTTGTACTGCCTTTATAAAGGCCTTGGTTGGAGATCTATTAAAAGACACAAACAAGATCATATTTTGACCACTCGATAGCAATACAGCTACTCAACAACGACCAGTGTTATTTCTCTACTTACTCCACGGGAGGTGTCGGGGCAGTCAAAGGCTGGAAACTGAACTTCTTCGGGAGGGGTAGATGCTTTTTTGAATTTGTAGTGCACCCAGTTGTCCCACTTGTCATAGCACTTGTTGTGGACGAACATTGTGGCCTGGCGATGCGCTTGGACACCTCACCTTGTTCGGCAAGATCTACTTCAGAAGGAGCAGATCCAGAGACGGCTTTGGGCGACTCACAAAGGAGTAGCTTGATCGCTTTCTTTTGGCACCCGCATGGATTGTCGGGGGTGCCCTTGAACTTTCTGGTTTGAAATTTTCCACATAAGATTTTTGACAGTGGTGGTGAGTCATCATAATTTGTCACTCCAATGTTATGATAATCATCAATAAATAGAGGACTAGGCACAGGGGACTTACCCTTGACATCTCCTTGTTTTGGGTGCCGCTATATCTGCATCAGAATCTGCAATGCACTCTTCATCAGCCATAGTGGCAGTGTCAAGAATGTTCCCAGTGCTTAATGTCCTTTCCGAAGAAGTCTTGCTGATGTCCTTCCAAGCTTCTTCAGTTAACTCATCAACAAGCATCGGAGCCTAGGTTGTTGTCACACTCGGATTTACACAGAAACCCGAATGCTGGCATATGTGTGCCCAGGATGTCCACAGAACACATACAACTTACAAGTATGGAAATCAGAGTACATATGCTTGAATAAAATAGTTTACATCAGAGTTTACCTAAATAAAACACAGCGGAAGTCTAACTCTCTCGATAGGTAGAGCCTCAAGTCCACAGGGACACCGACTGGTTGACCACAGCTCAGAAGTATTGAAATCACAGAAAACTCAGTAGTTGTTACCCATCCGGGATTTTGTTGAATAATGACAAGTGTAAGTAAATAATTACTTAGCAAGTATAGCACGGGTATGAAGGCTCAAAATAGGCTAGACACGGCTTAACTGCATTAGCATTTTTAGTTGGTTCATTTTAACATTAACCAAATTACTACAAGTGAATGAAAACCCAGTTGCAACCCAATTAATAAGGTATAAGTGACATTAAACATAAATAAACATCATCTTCTAATAAAAAAGGATCCAGGCCGCTCGTGACCCTGAGCAAGGCTATCATGATAGATTTTACACTCTGCAGAGGTTTCGCCCTTTACCCACCAGTCGCGTAAAAGCTCAAACGAACTTTAAACCCAACCACGCGGAGGTGGATCAGACCTCACGAATCACACTACCAAGGTGTGATCGCATAGGGACGCTACGAGGTTTTTCACAAGACACCCTAACAAGACAGTAGCCGCTGGGGTACTACAAGGCGGTGAGACCATAGGCACCGAGATCGACGTACGCCTACGAAGTCACACCATAGGGGGGGTCGATGACGTCTAGAGCGCGGGCATCACACCCATCCATGCGCAACGTGTGGAGTTCCCCATCACAGGGACTCCCAACACGGGAATGGGACTAACGTGACCTAGCCGACGGATCACCCGTCCCCGGTGGAATCCGGAAACACCCCGCACCTTGCCTCCCACAACGCCGTCGGCCCGTCGGTAACCACTGGCAAGCTAGAGACGTACAAGTTACTTGACCAAGACCAGAGCCATAATAGTTCTAGCGGTGGCGACTGGCTCCTGGGTTGCCGCTTTAAGAACCGGACCATAGGGAGATACACTAGAGCAAAGCACACAGCACATACTCTAGTTCCCTAAACCATGTTGCTAAAAAGCAAGTTTTATCATTAATGTTGAAGTGAACCATTATGTCAAGATTAATAATTAAATAGTAGTGACAGTAGCTGTGCATAGCAAAGATTCTACCCATATGCAATAATCCCAAGGTAACAAGGACATGAGTAAACAAACTAGGTACAACCTTAATAGGACATCAATTTAGACACATGCATATGAAAGTAAATGTATGTAAAAAGTGTGTTTAGGTAGCAAGGATTGTCCGTGCTATAACTTTCCTCAAATCCAGTATAATTACTCATAGTCTTCAGCTCTTAATCTTCAAACTCTTCCTCTAGATCGCACTCGCGACGTGTTCATTCTAGTCGCAGCAATCCACGATCCGAGCACAACAAACAACTAAACAAGCAAGCAAACAACATACAATTAAGAATAGTAAACCAATAAAAATAAAATCTTTAAAAAAGCGTGCTAAGCGGAAGGGCTCGATTCTATGGTCACGTGAGTGCAAGAACCACTCTAATCGGAGCTAGAACGAGATCTGACATAGTCTGCTTGTTTATTTTATATCTCGAGTTCTAGACATCCAATTAACGTGATTCCAATTGGATTAGCTTCATAATTTGATAATATATCTTCTGAAAAAAGATCACAACTTTAGGAGCTACTTCCTAGAAACGACACATGATTTAGTGCACCATTCAGAATCTGTTTTTGAGGGTGAAAATCTCCGCTGCGACTTATTGCTATCCGAATGATTTTGGTTATAAAATAATATGAATATATGCTTGATTGATTTTAGTTAAACAAAATCATATGTAATGGTTATTTCAAATAATTCTATTTGAATTTGTAAAACCGAGGTAAAACTTGAGTTCAAACAAATAAGAAAATTTTTGAAGCAGTTCAGTCAAAGTGTGCATTAATATGTTTAAATATTTTCCTCTTAGTTATTTTGACCTGACTTCTTCAATGAAAGTTGTAGGAAATTTTCTGTAGATATCTAAAATGTATTTATTTGCTAGATTTGGTTAAGCGGATCAAAAGTTATAGTCAAAACACTCAGCAGCTAAGGAATCTAGTCGAATTTTCTGAAAACGCTGGAATTGGCTATTCAGGATTTAGGCATTAGATTTCTTTGAATCTGTACCCTCGTGACCAACAAGAACTAGTTGCTAAGTGTAGTTTAAGTTGACATGAATCTAACACAACGAAAAAGGATTAAAACGAATCTAAAACGTGGAAACTATGGACTAAACAAGATTTTCAGTGCTTAAAACTAGCTGGGGCTTTTCTACGAAAGGGTATAGACTAAACAAATATGGTAGAAAATTACAAGATATGCTGAGGGACTTACTGAAAATCTTGAGGCCAAAAACGACGGAAGGCTCGTCGCGACGACGAGACGAAGAATGGACAGTAGTGGAAGATATGGTGGAAGAAGACTACCTTAGGGAATCCCAAACAAAGAGGCCTCCTGTAAAGGAGTCGATGGTGTGCCTTTTCCAGAGGAGAGGTGGTTCGTATATATAGGGAGAAAACCTCTCACTTCTAGGTTCATTAGTAATATGGGACTAAAGGTGGGTTGCCCCATTCCAATGCGAATGGGCTTTGGAATTTGGCCCAACAAAGTGATGGGATGGATTTGGCCTAAAATTGGATCAACTTTGGGCCAAGGCTGGTCTACTAAGATTTAGAGTGATTTTAATTTTCGGAATAATTATTTTTCTGGTTATAAAATAATTCTAGATAAGTCCAGAATTGATATCAAAACCATGAAAATATTCTACAAATTCTAAAAATCCTAGAAAAAATTCTAGAGATAGAGTTGGACATGAGGAACCCAAATAAAATATTTGGAGCTCATGAAAAAGATTTTAGCACCTTCTATAAATTGGAATTAGCTATAGAAAAATAGGAATAAATCCCAGAAAGTTCTGGAAAATTTCCATTGGGCTTCTAAACGCATTTTAGAAAACTTTACACACATAAAGCCACTAAATGCAACCGGCATGAATGCAAAGAACTGAACATTAAACTTATGTTGTTTTAATTTAATTTAGAAAACAAAATTTTCCTATACAAAATTCCCTGATAATTATATAAATCTTGGACAAATTTTAGAAATTTTAGAAAATCCTTATTTTAATTATGCTAACAAATCACATCCCAAAATCCAAAAATTTTGGGGTGTGACAGTTGTTAAAAACAACTCAGATGAGTATTTTCTCAAATATTAGCTTCTGAAGCAAATACTACAATTACTTACAGGGTCTGGAGGGCTAGACTTCGAGTACTCTCCGACGATGATTGGTTTTTCTGTGACACCAGTGAACAAGTGATCCAATCGCATAAGTACTGTCTCATCAGAGAGTTCTTCAGGTACCATGCGCGATGGATTTGTGTTCCCTTCGTACTCACATCCAAGATTGCATCATTCCTGAAGTGGCTGAATCCTTTGCTTTAAAAAGCTAAAGGAAATTCCAACACCAGTCAAGCCTCTTTCTTTTAATGCTTGTACCCGATTTAACAAAGCATGTCCATCTTTGGCTTCTTCATGACTCAGATGTAGATTCTAGTTGGACAGATCTCGTGGATACCACGCGTCCTTCTCTGGACAGCTCTTGCTATGATTACCTGCTGCATTAAAATGATTCAAGAGATGCTTAGATAAACAAATATGCAATGTTATTGATACAAGGTATACACAATACTATCGACTCACCAATGGTAAACCATTTGGCCTTCCAATCTCCACAGGAGTCCATGATGGGCATGTCAAACCACTTAGCCTGCATATTCTAGTGAAATTGAATCCCGGCCCCTCCGACTACTTCTGTCCGTTGAAAGTTAGGCTATGGTTTGATGTGGTACAGTGTACGAAACAAAGCTAGGCTTGGTTGTATACCTAAGAATGCCTCACAAGCGTGGACAAAGACAGAGATATAGAGAACTCCATTTGGATTAAGGTGGTGGAGTTGAAGTTTGTAAAAAGAAAGAAATTCTCTCATAAATGATGACAGTGGCAATCCTACCCCTCGCTCACAGAAGGAAAGAAAGAGAGGAATTTCTTCATTGTTTTCTATTGGGAAGGGCTGTTTCCAACATGATTTCCACTCCAAAGTCTCTTGGGAAAGGAGCAAACCTTGTTCCACCAGATTATTCAGATTGTCGGTGGAGGCTATGCATTGTTTCCAAGCATTAGCCGGACACGGAGGATCTTTGAATTCAACCCTGGCAGTTGGATCAACCAAAGACACCTTTTTCCTTGTGGATTTCTTCTCTGTAGGCTGAGCAGATCCAGCATCACCAGTTTTCTTCACTGCTCCTTGCTTCCTACCCATGGTGATTATGGGAGACAAATAGCCAACGAGATGCGCTAGGGTTGCGAAAAGCTCGGGGGCTAGAAGTTCAAGGGCTGAAGATTGGGGGCTCAATATCAAGCTCTATGGGGCTGATGGCAATTGCAAAGCTTAGTGAAGTGTATTGAACCAAGGCTTATCACTTCAAAATTTATAACCATTGCTAGGGTGACTGTTTGACACAGTACTATGGCGTCTCATTGTTGGCGGTCGTTACGACACGGTTTCGACCACCAATACTCGGGAATAAAAGAGGATATATGTGACATTCCATGTACTTAGGTTTATTTCTAATAGAGTTCCACGAGTTTTGGTGAGTTACACTTGTGCAGGTACAACAACGAGAAATACGTGCTATAGGGGTCGGATTTGACCAATTCGGCCGAACGACTCCGTTCGGCCGGTTACCCCCCTTAGCCATACAAGACACCGGGACACGTCCATGTCAGCGATGACCGTGCAACGACCTTGGAAGCCACTTGGACCACTGCCACATCACCTCTGGGCCAATCCAGCACAAAGTCCACTAGCAGAAGGCAGCCCAAGGCAACCCAGCAGGAGAGGCGGTGCAGGGGGGCGGCCTAGGGCCAGAAGCCCAATTCGGCCAAATGGAGGCCTTCGACCAAACCGCCCCCAAGTTGGAACCGCCTCCACAGGAGCAATCCTGACCCTTGGAAGCAAAGGCGGTGCATCCCTCGGTTCGGCCGAACCGGGTAGTTCGGCCGAACCAGAGGATTCGCCCGAATCCAGGGGAATATCCCCCTGGCTCCCTTGGCCGGTACTCTTCCTCAACCGCCACTCCAAGCTATAAATAGAGGTGTCCAAGCCCCGGTTTAACACACACCAAGCCAAGGAGCTCTCATTTCCACTTCTTTCTAGTAGAGTTAGGATAGTTTAGTTGGGAGTTAGAGTCGAGTCGAGCTTTGCCTCGGAGGTTCCGGAGTCGTCTTCAGAAGATCTGGTATAAGCTCTTGTATCTTTTCCTTTTCCTTTTGTAAGACTTGAGTTATCAATATAATTATCTTTATCATCTTGCCTTTGTCATTTATAGCTTGCTTCTACTTTATTCTAGTTGCATCTATATCGTGTTTAGACTATAGCCGGTTCTAGTTCTAGTGCTTCTAGTTCTTGTTTAAGTCTTTGTCTTAGCTGGTTCTTCGACTTAGCTCAATATTTGCCGGTGAACTGTCACCGGGGGTATTGACGGGTTGCTTGCTTTTTCTAGTGAAGTAAGTAGTCGTTGGTTAGTGTGGGTGTGGTACCCAGACTAGTCAGTGGCCTTGGTTTGCCCCCGATTCAACGAACGTGTGGTAGCCGTTAGGTGGTGACAGCCATATACGGTCTTTGTAATCCAACTCGTTAGTCTCGGCCTGTAGGATCCCCCAGTGTGGAGCTGGTGGCACCCCTTCTCATCCCTTTCTGCGTGTCACTGGTGTCCATTGTCCCGATGCTAAGACATTAGAGTTAACCCAGACCTTCCAGTGCTGGCTCTTTAGCCGCTGTATCTCTAAGCCTGAGTGACATAGACAGATAAAGTCCAAAGGAATCCTCTATCTCTTCTCGTTGTCCTCCCAGCTATCTATACCTTCTCTCTCTTACCCAAGCCTCTCTTGAGCTGTGTGTCACGGTATATCCACTCCTATCCAATATCGTTATCCCTTGTCTTGTTTAGTTGTGTACTGTTGGCGGTCGTTACAGCCCAAATCCGACCACCAATACTCGGGAATAAACGAGGTTATATGCAACATTCCATGTACTTAGGTTTTATTTCTAATAAAGTTCCATGAGTTTTGGTGAGTGACACTTGTGCAGGTACAACTACGACAAATACGCGCTATTGGGGCCGAAAATGACCGAATCGGCCGAACGACTCCGTTCGGCCGGTTATCCCCCTTAGCCGTGCATCCCACTGGGAGTCGTCCACATCAACGAGCACCAAATGAACACGACAAATGATACATGGACGACACCAACTCATCCCGGACCACCGCCACATCAACCTGGGCCCACACAGCACGAAGTACACCACCAGAGGCCGGCCCAGGGAGTCCACAGAGCAGAGGCGGTGCAGGGGGGCGGGCCTGGGCCTCCGGCCCAGTTCGGGCGAACTGGAGGGTTCGGCCGAACCGCCCCCAGCTGCCAAACCGACCCTGGGGTTGCATCCTGGCCCTTGGTGGCCGAGGCGGTGCATCCCTCGGTTCGGGCGAACTGGGTAGTTCAACCAAACCGAGGAATTCGGCCGAACCGCCTCTCTGCCGCCTCTGGTTGCCTTGGCGGCTACCCTGCCTACAACCGACCTTTGGAGCTATAAATAGAGGGTCGCACTTCACTTGTAAACACACACCAAGCCAAGGAGCTCATTTCCACTTTCATTCTAGTAGAGTTAGGATAGTTTAGTTGGGAGTTAGAGTTGAGTCGAGCTTTGCCTCGGAGGTTCCGGAGTCGTCTTCAGAAGCTCTGGTAATAGCTCTTGTATCTTTTACTTTTCCTTTTGTAAGACTTCGAGTTATCAATATAGTTATCTTTATCACTTTGTCGTTGTCATTTATATCTTGCTTCTACTTTATTCTAGTAGCAAATATATCTTGTTTAGACTATAGTCAGTTATAACTCTAGTGCTTGTAGTCTTGTTTAAGTCTTTGTCTTGGCAGGTTCTTCGATCTTGCTCGATACTAGAGGTGAATTGTCACCAAGAGTATTGACAAGGTTGCTTGCTCTTGCTAGCAGAGTAAGTAGTCGTTGTCTAGTGTAGGAGTGGTTCCTAGACTAGTCAGTGGCCTTAGTTTATTCCCGTCGCAACGGAGGTGGTAGCCGGGAGGTGGTGACAGCCCTTTCGGTCTTCGTAGCCCATCACGTTAGTTCCGGTCCGTAGGATTCCCCAGTTGGGAAATAGTGGCACCCCTTCTCATCCCTTTCTGTGTGTTCACCGGTTCCCTTGTCCCGAAGCTAAGACATTAGAGTTATCCCAGATCTCCTAGTGCTGGCTCTGTAGCCGCTGTATCTTTAAGCTAGAGTGACATAGGTAGATAAAGAATCCAGGAGTCCTCTATCTCTTCTCGTTGTCCTCCCAGCTATCTATCTCTTCTCTCCCTTACCTGAGTATCCCTTGAGCTGTGTGTCCGGTATATCCACTCCTATCCAATACCGTTATCCCCTATCTTGTCTAGTCGTGTACCCTCCTCTGATAGTCTCGAATATCTGTTCACTAGTAATCTTGCCAAAGCTTCCCTGCGGAAATATAAATTACGATACCTCGGGATACTCCCAGGTGAAGTGCTACAGCGGTGATTCTGTGCGCTTGCAGAATATTTCTATATTTTACTAAGCCATAAGGAAAACCACCGAAACACTCCTTACCCCAGTACCAGGATTCTCAATTCTGATATTGGATCGTAAGAAGTGCCAACATGTACCTTTCTCTGATAGTCTTGAATGCCTGTTTACTAGTACTCTTGCCAAAGCTTCCCTGTGGAAATATAAATTACGATACCTCGGGATACTCCCAGGTGAAGTGCTACAGCGGTGATTCTGTGCGCTTGCAGAATATTTATATATTTAACTAAGCCATAAGGAAAACCACTGAAACACTCATTACCCCAGTAACGGGATTCTCAATCCTGATATTGGATCGTAATAAGTGCCTACAAGCATTTCTGGCGCCGTTGCTGGGGAAGCAATTGACTAGAATACTTTTAAACATTTATCTCAAGTTATCTGAGTTGAGTGCACCGCTACTCAAGCGGGTTTACCTTTGCTCTGTTCGTTGGTCTTTGTGAAGCGGAGCAGTGCATGACTGGTTAACCAACTACCGTCAAACTATCAAGAGAATCCTGAGTAACTTTTGAGGAAAGTACGACCCCGTGTTGTACCTCCTCAGAGGCAACTCAGCTTGACGAGCCCAGTCTTTCCCGACGTCGACACGGCTTCAGCATCGAGGATGGCAAGCAAGACGATACGTGAATTCTCGGCTCCATCGAGCGAGAATGTGTGTGCCGGTCCCACTCCGCCTGTCGGAGACAGGACTTTCGAGCTCAAGCCAGCCCTCATCAACATGGTGCAGGCTAGTCCGTTCTGCGGCAAGCCTCACGAAGATGCTAACGCTCATCTCCAACACTTCCTGGAGATCTGCAACACCTTCACCATACGCGGTGTAAGTAACGATGCTATTCGCCTTTGTTTATTCCCGTTCTCCTTATTGGGTAAGGCAAAGCAATGGTTTTATGCTAGTCGTGAAGCTATAGATTCATGGGATAAGTGCACTAGTGCCTTTTTGCTAAAATTCTTTCCGGTTGGGAAAACCAACGCCCTCCAGAATAAAATTGCTAGTTTCCAGCAAGCAAAAGACGAAACAGTCCCGAAGGCATGGGAACGCCTCCAGGACTATATTTCTGCTTGTCCTCACCATGGTATGCAGAATTGGTTCATCATCCAAACCTTTTACCACGGGCAAAAGAGCTCAACCCGTGAGTATTTGGATGCTGCTGCTGGAGGAGCATTTTTCTCTCTTGAGGAGAACCGAGCTAAGGCCCTCATCGAGAAGATGGTGGAAAATCAAGTTTGGGGCACTGAACGTGACCAACCACATACCCGACGAGTCCACCAAGTTGAAGCTTTGGAAATGCTCGCTGCCAAGATGGACCTCCTTCTAAAGAAGATGGAGGCCCCTGTTCAAGAAACAGTGCAAGCCATGGACGCTCGCATGACGTGCGAGGTCTGTGGCAACACAGGCCATTCGGGGAATGACTGCCCCGAAACGCGAGAAGATGCCCACTACATCAACAACTCCAACAACAATGGGTATCGTCCGAACAACTACGGCAATCAAGGCTGGAATTCATGCCTGAATCTCTCTTTTGAGAGATCTTCACCAGGTAACAATTTCAATTCCAGTACTTTCAATAATCAGCCGTCTATCAAAGATCTTGTGCTAGGCCAGGGTAAAATCAATGAAAATATTAATAAAAAGTTTGTTGCAACTGACAAAATCCTGGAAAGCATAGATGCAGAACTGGAATCTTTCTCTTCTGCTATAAAAAGTCAATTGAGCTTTAATAAAATGATAGAAACACAAGTTGCTCAATTAGCTGCTTCTTTACCTTTGGGGAAAAATTCTGGGCAACCAGAAAAGATCCCTTGCGGAAATTTTAAAGCGGTTACCACGAGAGGGGGTAAGACCACTCGGGATCTGCCATATCCTAATGATGCAGGTAAAAAGGCAGTAGCTCCAGAAAGTGATAGCGAAGAGGAGTAGGCTGTCGAAGAAACTCTGAAAAGCAAACCTCAGAAGGAAGCAAAGACAGCCCCTCATGAGTTCTACGATACGACTGTGCTGCCATTCCCAAGAAGACTTCACAAACCGACGGTGGATGAGCAATTCACAAGATTTGTTGAGGTAATTCGAAAACTCTATGTCAATATTCCATTACTTGAAGCTATGTCGGTTCCCACATATGCCAAGTATTTGAAGGACATCCTCAACAACAAAAGGGCAATACCGACCACCGAGGTAATTAAACTAACCGAAGCATGCAGCGCAGCCATTTTGAATAAATTTCCAGAGAAAAAGAAGGACCCTGGATGTCCTACCATCGCGTGCTCCATCGGAGACCAACACTTCAGCAATGCCCTGTGCGACCTCGGAGCAAGCGTCAGCGTCATGCCCAAGCTAGTGTTTTATAAATTGAATCATATTTCCTTGTTCCCTACAACCATTTATTTGCAGCTGGCAGATCAATCCATCCAATATCCCGCGGGAATTGCGGAGGATATTCCGGTGAGAATCCGGGAATTCTTCGTACCCGTGGATTTTGTGGTGCTTGATATGGAGGTTGACACGAAGACCCCTCTCATTCTTGGGAGGCCATTCCTGAGCACCGCCAATGTGAACATCGATGTAGGAGCCAGAGAGATCCACCTGAACATCAATGGCAAGGAAGAAAAGTTTGCATTCAAACCCAGGGTGGAGAAATGCTCTAAGGTATATGCATCATCAATTCAAAATTTAACTAACCTAGAGCAGGTCAAGATGGTTGCACCAAAACGTCCACCGCCACCGACACCTACATGAAAGAAAATCAAGAAGGTGTGGTGGAAGAAGCAGAGTTCATCGTCCGAACCATCCACTCTGGGATCAGACGATGACAAAAATCATTGAAGACACGGAGGAGTCCCGCTCGTGGACTCAAAATTCGAGCTCTCGCCGCGAGAAAAACCGGTATGTATCTCATGTTCCCCTTTCAAATTTTAAATTTCAATTCACTGCATTTGCATGTTTTATTTCAAAATTTTTGAATCACTTGTGCATGAAATAAAATGAGAGAATAGCAAGAATAAAATTGGTGCATGCAAAACATCTTTGGTTTAAATTTTGGTAAAAATAAATGGACCATATGCTGAAATTTGTTTGAAGTGGGTAAAATTTATAATTTTTATTACTTTTACCCCTTCTAGAACATCTCCTTTTATTTACCATCATCACCAACCAGCACAAAACATGTTTACCCCACTCCACATGGCTGCACACTCACCAATTATGACAAACATGGCAGCATGGGAGTGACACCAATAATTTATCCACTTTGGTCATGTCAAAATGAGCATCTTTGCACTACCACTCAAATGACCATACATCAATGCTGGCCACTAAAATTTGCGTGCACATGAAGCAAAGGGGGAGCACCAGCACTCACATGGAGTGCTGGCAGCACTGCCCTGGTTCGGCCGAACCAGGGGCCTCCCCTCGGCCTATAAATGCTGCCCCAAGTGCTTGCTTGCTTCTTGCACCACTCCTTGCTACATACATTTGCCCAGGAGCTCTCTCTCCCTCTCATGTTCTTGCTCTAGCTTGCTCTCAAGCTTTCTCTCTCTGTTCTTGCTCAAGTTTGATTCACTTGCATTAAGAAAAACACAAAGATATCTGCTTCCGATTTTGCTGCTGAAACTTGAACGTGTTTGTGGAGGTTTCCGACACCCACAAGAATGACTAACCTTTTTGTGGAGGTGTCAAATCCCCGCAAGAACGATTAACCCTCAAACGACTAAGTTTCCTTCATTGTGCTAACCTCATAATTTCAGTCCTTCGGGTATCGTTGTGCGCACTGAACTTTTGCAGGGAACATGTCGTGGCTATTCCGAAGGTCCAGCCGGTTGAGCCGTCGTTCAAGCGGTGATGATGCCGGTAGTTCACCGACACCATCCAACGCACCGGCTCCGATGGAGATGGATGAGCCAGGGGCATCAAACATAGGCGGAGGCTATGCCTCTAGCTTAGTTCGAAGGCTCCTGAGTGAGGAAGACATCATCCTCAGGACGACCCGTGAGCACGAAGCATTTGCATTGCTGCGCGTGAAGGAGAACATACCCGAATTTATGAGCATGACCTGCTCGTAAAGACGGGGATGGTCGACGAGTTTCCGAAGGTTTTCCACGCCATTGGGTGGGAGAACTTCTTGCAGATCTGGAATCCCAAAGGTATGAGCAGAGGGAGCAGCTCAAGAGAATGAACAATTACTTCTCGAACTTCCGACCGTACCAGTGACGTCGTCAAGCAAGCTTGGGGGGGAGAACCCCCGCGAAGGTATGTCCGACCCGTTCCAGCTCAGCAGTAATTTCGTTTGCTTTCATTTCCCTTCATTTCAATTCTTGTTTAAATAAAAGAAAAGACCAAAAAAATATTTGCTTTGAATCTTGAATAAAATCAACTCCCAGACTATGCATGGAATGAATCATATGCCTCTCACCTTGGAAATGATGAATAGTTGCTCTGTCATTAATTTTGCAAGTGCCTTGTTTTCAACTAGTTTCTTTATAGTACTTGAGTTATTTGGCATGAGTAAAATGAACCTGAAAACCTCGTGGGAGCACATGCTTTATTCCAAGTCTAAGTTGTTGTGAGGAATGATATGGTGAGATTTGGTTGAGTTCTTGCTTTTGCTCTTAGTACGGTGAATATCTCGGATGTTTTTTGCTTTCAAAAATAAAATAAAGTTCCTCATTGGTAAAAAATACCTACCAAAGCCATATGCTAAGCTTAGTCAAAAATTTCTACTCATATGCTGCTTGTTGTCTTAGTGAGCTTTGTCAAATTGTTGTGACCTTTGGGTGAAACTTTCGTGCTTCTAAGATCGAGATTCACGTACACACCACTCTCACTTGCAATTCCTACACTGGGAGTTAGCAAATATTGTCATCATCCATCCATAAAATAAATACTCCATGTTCTATGATCTCCTCTCCAAATATCCTTGAATAGAGACATGGGCTATGCAAAAAGAAAAGCATGCCAAAGAGCATGGCAAAAAGAAAGAGAAAAAGAAAAGCATGCCAAAGAGCATGGCAAAAATAAGAAATAAGAAAAGCATGCCAAGTGGCATGGCAAAAATATGAGCAAAAAGAGATAGCCCATGTTCTCGAAAATAAGTCAAGGAGAGGAAGAATCATCCCAAGGAGTTCCACCACATTCCACATTCCACTCCACATATTCCACACACTTGCACTTCTCGATCTAAAGGTGTGATTTGGTTCCCCAAAGATCCGGTCTTTGACTTAGCAAAATATAAGATGCAAGTAGGCCTTCATCCTTTGTCCCTGAGCCACACAAAAGCTTTGTTAGATTTTAGGATAAAAGAAGGCACAAGCCTTTGGTGAGGATACAAACACCACTTGAGCGATCGAGTGTACCAATTGAGGAACAAAATTGAAATCTTCGAAAATTGTGGAAACTCCGAGATGGGATCCTAAAAAGAGTAGAGTGGAATAAAACTAAGTTAAGTTGTTCAACCTTTCAACCGTCCAAGACAAGGAGATTGCTATAAGCCCCATAGGTAAAATGGTGAGTTAAAACTTTGCCAATGATTCGAGTATTTTCGAGTACTAGTTGTTTATAAAGTTACCTGCAAGAGAATTGACATTGTAGAAACTCCTGATACACTGAGCCTAAGTCTTTATCTTTGCTCGAGGATGAGCAAAGGTCTAAGCTTGGGGGAGCTTGTTGGCGGTCGTTACGGCACGTTTTCGACCACCAATACTTGGGAATAAAAGAGGATATATGTGACATTCCATGTACTTAGGTTTATTTCTAACAGAGTTCCACGAGTTTTGGTGAGTTACACTTGTGCAGGTACAACAACGAGAAATGCGTGCTATAGGGGTCGGAATTGACCAATTCGGCCGAACGACTCCGTTCGGCCGGTTACCCCCCTTAGCCATACAAGACACCGGGACACGTCCATGTCAGCGATGACCGTGCAACGACCTTGGAAGCCACTTGGACCACTGCCACATCACCTCTGGGCCAATCCAGCACAAAGTCCACCAGCAGAAGGCAGCCCAAGGCAACCCAGCAGGAGAGGCGGTGCAGGGGGGCGGCCTAGGGCCAGAAGCCCAATTCGGCCGAATGGAGGCCTTCGACCAAACCGCCCCCAAGCTGGAACCGCCTCCACAGGAGAAATCCTGACCCTTGGAAGCAAAGGCGGTGCATCCCTCGGTTCGGCCGAACCGGGCAGTTCGGCCGAACCAGAGGATTCGCCTGAATCCAGGGGAATATCCCCCTGGCTCCCTTGGCCGGTACTCTTCCTCAACCGCCACTCCAAGCTATAAATAGAGGTGTCCAAGCCCCGGTTTAACACACACCAAGCCAAGGAGCTCTCATTTCCACTTCTTTCTAGTAGAGTTAGGATAGTTTAGTTGGGAGTTAGAGTCGAGTCGAGCTTTGCCTCGGAGGTTCCGGAGTCGTCTTCAGAAGATCTGGTATAAGCTCTTGTATCTTTTCCTTTTCCTTTTGTAAGACTTGAGTTATCAATATAATTATCTTTATCATCTTGCCTTTGTCATTTATAGCTTGCTTCTACTTTATTCTAGTTGCATCTATATCGTGTTTAGACTATAGCCGGTTCTAGTTCTAGTGCTTCTAGTTCTTGTTTAAGTCTTTGTCTTAGCTGGTTCTTCGACTTAGCTCAATATTTGTCGGTGAACTGTCATCGGGGGTATTGACGGGTTGCTTGCTTTTTCTAGTGAAGTAAGTAGTCGTTGGTTAGTGTGGGTGTGGTACCCAGACTAGTCAGTGGCCTTGGTTTGCCCCCGATTCAACGAACGTGTGGTAGCCATTAGGTGGTGATAGCCCTATACGGTCTTTGTAATCCACCTCGTTAGTCTCGGCCTGTAGGGTCCCCTAGTGTGGAGCTGGTGGCACCCCTTCTCATCCCTTTCTGCGTGTTACTGGTGTCCATTGTCCCGATGCTAAGACATTAGAGTTAACCCAGACCTTCCAGTGCTGGGTCTTTAGCCGTTGTATCTCTAAGCCCGAGTGACATAGACAGATAAAGTCCATAGGAATCCTCTATCTCTTCTCGTTGTCCTCCCAGCTATCTATACCTTATCTCTCTTACCCGAGCCTCCCTTGAGCTGTGTGTCACGGTATATCCACTCTTATCCAATACCGTTATCCCCTGTCTTGTTTAGTTGTGTACCTTTCTCTGATAGTCTTGAATACCTGTTTACTAGTACTTTTGCCAAAGCTTCCCTACGGAAATATAAATTCTGATACATCGGGATACTCCCAGGTGAAGTGCTACAGCGGTGATTCTGTGCGCTTGTAGAATATTTATATATTTTACTAAGCCATAAGGAAAACCACTGAAACACTCTTTACACCAGTACCGGGATTCTCAATCCTGATATTGGATCGTAAGAAGTGCCAACACTCATATTCTGTTATTTGGGCCGGTTTTTTGGGGATAACCTTCCTAACTAAACCATGAGTGACAGAATATTTGGAGATTTTGGATTATGGTAGGATTTTGAAAGATTTCCTTGATCTTTAAACCAAAGATATTTGCTTTAAAGCTCGGGGGCTGTTACCGGAATATCCGGGATTTTATTTTCTGAAATTTTTGGCTCAATTCAAATGAAGAGCTTCGACTAGTTTTAACAAAACTACTCGAAGCTCGGGGGCTATACCCAATGGGTGCACCTACTCGGTGCATGCCACTAAACTACTCGAGATAAAGATAGAAGACTGCTTTTTGAACCTCCGACTACTTAAAAAGTACTCGAAGGCTCGGGGGCTACACCCATTGGGTGCATCTAAAGATGCACTCCAATGTAAACTACTCTACAGAGAAGACTTGAGCGTCTTGGGCTTGGCTCCAACTACTTGAATTGTCTAGAGATTATGTCTTTAAGATATTAAAGAAAATTCAAGACTTGAAGCATAGGCGCAAGATGCTCGGGGGCTTGTGGGACTAGGATCCCTAGGGCCACTCATCCACGGGATTAAACTACTCGATAGGGAAGATTTAATCCGACTACTTTAAACTAGTCGGCTATGGTGCAAGACGGCGTAGTTGATTGGAAAGACTAGTCGTGTACTATTAGGAGACTCCCCAAAGTACCCTGTTATAGTACTCCTTGTTGTATACGACTAGGATTATGTAACCGACTTGTAACTCTGCTCCCCGGATATATAAGGTGGAGCAGGGACCCCCTCAAGACAACTCAACTCACATGCAATACAATCAAACATACAGAACGTAGGGTATTATGCTACTCGCGGCCCGAACCTGTCTAAATCTTTGTGTTGTTCGTGCACTATCATTCCTAGAACTCAGCGAGACCCACTAATCTACTTCCTGGGGTACCCCCTAGCAGACGTGCTCGACATAAATCGTCGACAGTCTCATAGTTGGTTACAATTTGGGAGTCATAGTAGGAGTACACGAGATTAGTTCTCTGAGTAGTTCTACTAGGACTCGGTCTTGTTTCTTGAGGGTACCCATGGATGTATATCCCACAGGAAGATACCCAATTCTTTAGGGAGGATGAAGAAATTCATCCTTCAATCAAGCTCGACACAAAGCGAAGCTCCAAAACCATCTCCAATCAAGCTTAAGCCTCTTCCCCCTGGTTTGAAGTATGTCTTTCTCTTTGAGGACAAACAAACTCTAGTAATCATTAGTGATAAGCTATCCAATGTAGAAATCCAACAACTTCTAACTATCTTGAAGAAGAATCGATCGGTCTTAGGATATTCTATCCAAGATCTGAAAAGGATCAGTCCTAACCTTGGTACTCATCGTATCCCAATCGATTCAGAAGCAACACCATCTCGGGAACCCCAATGACGGTTAAACAATGCCATTAGAGATGTCGTTAAAAAGGAAGTCTCAAACTCCTTCACATTGGAATCATTTATCTAGTTCCCAATAGTGAATGGGTTAGCTCTGTTTAAGTCGTTCCTATGCTCCGCGTGTCACCGCTCATCCACGCGCCGCCACCACCGCCGCCTTACCGCTGCTCTGTGGCCACCGCCGCCGCCGCGTCGTTGCTCCGTGGGCAGCACGGCCCATCTTCTCTGCGACCATCGCCGCCGCGCCGCTCATCTACCGCCGCCCATCTCCTCCGCGCCGGAGCTCCCTACTTGCCATTCTCCTCCTCCTCTGTCCACCTATGCAGATCTTTTTTTATGGGTTTTGCTTCATGTTGTAAGCGTATGTTTCACGTGTTTCAAATGTTTCAGAAGAATATTGTAACTGTTTTATATGAATGTTGTAAAAGTAGATCTGGATGTTACGATATTACATATGTTTCACACACATGTTGCAAGTGTTTTATCTGAATGTTGTATTTTTATTGAGAGGTTTTTACTGTGACCAAGAGTTGGCAGCGCGCTGTTTTTACTGTTGTAAACGATGACTATTCATGTTGCAGATACTATTATTTGATGTTGCAGTATCGTTCAATTTTTTTTCCACCATCGAACGTCTAGACGCTAGTAGGACTGTATTTTCTATTAAACATATGGGTCACACATGGGTTAACGCTGGTATGAGAAAAAAGGTAAAAGCAAAATTAGTAGGTAAAAACCAAGAGAACTCTCGCCAAGTAGGTACCTACCGAAAGTCCACAAAATGCTCAGCTCGGAGAGACAGAGACGGATCCCCGATGTCCAAAACGAGACTGAGCCTCGTTTAGTTTTTAAAAAGCAACCCAAAGTTCACTATGTAAAAAAAAAGATTTTTATCACATCAAAATATCGGCAGATGGAGTACTAAATGTAGATGAAATAAAAAACTAACTGCATATTTTTGTTGTACTCTGCGAGACGAACATTTTGAGCCTAATTAATCAATTTTTGGATAATTTTTCACACATACGAACGAAATGCTACAGTGGTGCAGTGATTATAAAGTGATCCCAAACCCCAAAATCTCCACCCCGTATTTTGCATGTAAACAATGCCTAACGCGACCCATCCAATCCACTTGTGCTCGGTTCTAGCTTCCAGCCATCGGCAACAGGCCGAGAGAGAGAGACGGGAAGTAGTAACGCCGAAATCCCACGGAACCAAAATAAGGCCAACCGGGCCAGAGAGAGAAGACAGGACAAGGAAAGCACACCAAGGTCTTGTTTAGATTTCAAATTTGGGAGCCCAAATTTAGAAGGATGATGTCACTTCGTAATCATTACGTATTTCGTTGGTATCTGTGAAAGTTATCCAAACATTGATTGATTAGGCTCAAAATGTTCCTCTCGCGAAGTACAATAAAACTGTGTAATTAGTTTTTGATTTCATCTACATTTAGTACTCCATATATGTTATGATATTTTGATGTGATGGATTTTTTTTTGCATAGTGAAATTTGAGGGTGGAATTTGTGATCTAAACAAGGCCTTAACGCGGCAACGTCACCACCGAGCCGAGGCCGAGGCCGGAGAGCGAGGCTGGGAGTATGATATCACTTCGTAATCATTGCGTCACTGTAGCATTTCGTCTGTATTTGTGAAAATTATCCAAACATTGATTAATTAGGCTCAAAATGTTCCTCTTGCAAAGTACAATAAAACTGTGTAATTAGTTTTTGATTTCATCTACATTTAGTACTCTATACATATTATGATATTTTGATGTGATGAAATTTTTTTACATAGTGAAATTTAAGGATGAAATTTAGTATCTAAACGAGGCCTTAACGTGGCAACGCCACCACCAAGCCAAGGCCGAGGCTGGAGAGCGAGACTCCCCCGCACCCGCACACGCCGGCAGCAGCAGCCAACGAAACCAAGGCCTCGTTTAGATGCCAATTTGGCACCCCCAAATTTGAGAGTTCGAGAACCGAGGCGCACTGTAGCATTTCATTTGTATGGGTGAAAAATTGTCTAAAAATTAATTAATTAGGCTCAAAATGTTCGTCTCGTAGAGTACAACAAAACCGTGTAATTAGTTTTTGATTTCATCTATATTTAGTACTCCATGCATACTATGATATTTTGATGTGACGTGAATTTTTTTTTGCATGGTGAACTTTGGGCGTAAAATTTGGTATGTAAACAAGGCCAGGCAACCAAAGCACCAAGCAAAACGAAGAGCAGAATCACATAGCTAGAGGCTAGCCACCAGCAAGCAACAGCTCCGTCAGCAGCAGCAACAGCGGGCCAAGCAGCACTTCGTCTCTTCCACCGCGATCGCTTCTCCCCTTCGCCGTCCTGCTCGAGGCCTCGAGCACCACCACCACCAAGGTGAGCGAGCCTCCTCTCCTCCCCAAACCCAACTGCTCTCCCCAATTCCCTCGCGCCTCGATTCCCGCCCACGCGCGCCAGCGCAATGGGGGCCCGGCAGCCAGCGTCGCCCAATGGCGCTCGTAAGGCGCTCTCCCCGCGGGCGCTCCGCTGCACCCATCGCCGCCGTCCGGCTTCGGTCGTTGGGGGCGGGCTCGGGAGGTCGAGGGACCTCGGAATTCGGCGCGAAACCCTAGCCCCCTGCCGGAATTCGGGGGGCAAAGCGGCTCGGATCAGGGTAGCCCGGGGGGCGCCCCGAGCTGGGGGATTCAGTTTGAATTGCGCACTGTTGCCGTGCCGCAGTTTGCTACGCCTTCGGTTTTTTTTTTCGGGTGTTTTTTTTTCGCCTCTGAATTTCGCGTCGGGGATGGAGCTTGTTCGTTCGGGGGCTTTTGAATTCGTTCGGAGCGAAACCCTAGCCTGGCTTGTCTCGCTTGCGTCGGAATCTAGAATCGGGGGAGCTGGGTGCTTGGGGGCGTTGCGTGCCCTTTATTTGCTTGTCATTTTGGTTTCAAATCTCCTGCTGCTGTGGCGCTCGGTGATCTTGCCTCTGACTTCACGGCCCCACAGTTCCGGGATCTCAGCACATGCTCACGTCGTGGGTTCGCGTTAGATTCCTGATGTTGTCACTGGCTGTTCGGTTTTGCTGTGTCCGATGAGCTCAGAAGACTTTGCTTGGGTTTATGCATAAAAGGTGGACAGGCTTACAGAATTGGATTGAACAAGCTTCCCATGGTCTTGATTACATTGCGAGCTTCAGACTTACTGTTTCTTCAGTTAACAACAGGTCAATTTGGGTGCCAATAGGTTCTTCTCCTCTAGCTGCTGCTCTGCTCCTTTAGATGTCTCAACTCTCAAGCATGAGCAGGTTTTATTTTTCTCGAACACGCAGGAAAACTGCGTATCATTATATTAATAGGAGAAGAAGGGTCATACAGAGACTCACGTACACACCCAAACAAACCCAAGACTCACTCACACACCCTCCCTGGAGGGAACAGAACCCCAGGTCACCCCATAGGGGCGCAGGGGTCATGACCTGAGCAGGTTTTACAGAAAGTGGAAACAAGTTCCAGCTCTGCGTCACACTAGCTCTAGGATGAGACTACGATAAAAACATAAATAATATACATTGTGATATATTGCATATCATCCAACTTTAAGCATTAGTGAAGAATCCACAAGCTCTCTGTAGATTTATTTTTGCTGTTTGTTGGGCTTTTGCTTGAAAGTGAGCTCCTAATTTTCGTTTTTTGTGGAGACTAATCTTTCAATTGATTAGGCAATGTCATGGGACTTAATGCAGTTTTAATTTAGTACCGTTGTATTGGTTCTAGTTAATCCAACTAGGGCCAAACTTCATTTATTTCATCCTTGTATTTATTTGTTATACCCATTTCTGATGCATAATTTGTTCTCAATTGCAGTTAGTTCTCCTGTTGGTTGATTAGTGTACTGGGGCATATTGGATTGGAGGAACAAGAAAACTCGAAGAATCGGATAATTACTTCGAACTTGAAATTTATGTTCTGATTGTATGGAATCCTATTTATGAGAGATGCCATCGACGACACCGTCGCCGACACAAAATTTGCTCCCACTACCATCACCGGTGGTTGGGCAGAGCACTCGTATTAACCTTGGGGATATCAAACTAAAACTAGTTAAGAGGATTGGTTCGGAGCGGGCAAAGAAGTACTTTGAGCACTTGCAGAGGTTTTTGTCTTCGAAGCTGAGCAAGACTGTGTTTGACAAGCTCTGCCTCACAATACTTGGTCATGAAAACGTTCGGCTTCATAACTACCTCATTCGCTCTATTCTCCACAATGCCTGCCAAGCAAGTGGGCCACCAACAGTCAGTGCACCTAAATCAATTGGAGTTGCCAAGAATTCAAATCATATCTTAAGTCCCACAGTTCTTGTCTCTGACAATGGTGATGTTCCGCATCAACATATGAAGGCCCACTATCCACAAGGCAGAAATGCAGATGTCCAGGAGAATGGTGTTGTGCATTTGACAAAACGAAAGAGATTTCCGCAGCCTCAACAAAGTGACCTCGTGGAACCTCTGTCCAAAAGATTACATGTGGAAAATGCATATTCAAATTTATCTGACTCCCCAAATAGCAATTGTCCTGATGTTGTTGGCAGAGAAAATATGGAAGCCATTCCACAGCATGCTGAAGGTCCAATAACTGCCCCACTAGGGGTTGCTTTCTGTTCAGGTGGTTTTGGTGGGAGTTGGAAAACTTTGCCACTTTCCTCTAGTTCTGGCAGTGATAACTCTGTTTGTTGTTATGACCTTGGTCAGCTGTGTGATACTTCTTTACTGAGACAACGGATGGGGACAATAGCAGAAACAGAAGGGTTGGATGGTGTGTCATTAGATTGTGCTAATTTATTGAATAATGGAATTGATTTGTTCTTGAAACAGCTTATAGGATCTTGTATCAAACTGGTCAGAGAAAGATCTCAGCATGATCTAATGAATCAGATGGCATTGAAGCAACAGTTAAGTCGAAAGCTAATAAATGGTGTACAGCTGCAAAATCAGGTGCATGGTCGAAGTGCCAATACATGTCCACAGATCAGCTCAATTTCATTGCAAGACATCAAAGCTCTATCAGAGCTAAATCCTCAGCTGCTTGGAGTCAATGCATCACTGTTACTTGAAAAAATGAATTCATATGACTAATCAGTTAGGATCCAAATGAATTAATCTTTCTACAAAGATTATCCTTGCCTAGCAAGCATGAGGATTGCAAGCTTGAAATCCTATCTTGGTCAAATGCATTGTCAGCCAAATGGTCTGTGGACTTCCACACATTTTCTTATTGTACCTTTGGCAACAAGAGGCCTCAACCAACGCCCTCTGTTCCCGGTGTGAGCACAGGCTTGAACACCAGCCAAAAAATGCATCGAGCTGGGGTTGGAGTACGGAACATCACAGTGTTGAAGGGGCAAGCCTCGGCAGCTATCATGCTTCTCCACAAATTTTCTGGTCACAGCAAAGTCCTGACTTGCTTCCATGCTAATCTGCAGCTGAGGTGTTTCTTCCCGTTTCATCTCTATTGCACTGCAGCAAAGTCCAAGCCTGCCTCCATAACTTGCTGGAGCTGAGATATTGTCTCCTGCTTCATCTCCACTATTCAAAGGATGTGTTGACATTCTTCGTCTCATACGTAACAGACGCCAAATCTTCTCAGCTTGATGTTTGCGAATGATGCCTGGCGTATATTTTCTTCATTTATTGATGGGCAGTGGAAGGTGCTAATGAACATTGTACAGTATCCTGCTTATGGTGAACTCCACAACTCACTATCAAGACTGCTCCATCAAAATAAGTGATCGCATAACTTCTAGACACTGTTGATTATACAAAGACATTAATTTTGTGCTTTTATGCACCAAGCAAGATTGCACACAAACTGTGGTGATGCAGGCTGCAAAACAGATTTAGAACAGGGCCTTCCAACATAAAGAGAAGTGATCTGTAAGTCTATTGCACTAGTTAATTGTTACACTTGTACTTCAGAGCGTGTAGATACTACATAAATTGATGAATGTGGTGCATTCAATTTGAATTTAGATTTAGCCTGTTATGTTTTGTCTCAATCCCTGAGTGCATTCCCCCTTCCTTTCAGAACTGACAAAAGTTGCAAAATCAGCCATACTCTGGGAACATTTTTTTTTGAACTGTTTAGTTGTTGTAGTTGGTCTATAACTGTTGAAGTACCTATTTCCCAGTCTTCTTTCTATATTAGGTTATGTGCATAGAAAACATTTATTCCATTATTGACTTTTTATGTTCCTTCTTCAATGATACATTGATACATGGTTCTATTTTCGGCTGTTTTACTTTTACTTTGTGTTACCACCTATATACTTCAGCATAATTCCGAAATCACTTTCATTTTGCTCTGCATGAGATGAAGGTAAATCAAATTAATGCATGCTTATATATTCTTTGGAGATGGCCTTGCTGTGTAATATGTCTTGAACTACCATATTTCATTCCTTGAATGTTAGTGGTGCATATGTTTAAACATCAAATAAACCAGTAGTGTGGAAGTAGAATGATTTAGCTAGGATGCATATTTCTGAATTATGTGAACACATTGGGGATGTATCGAATGCAAGCTCACGTCTAGATGATCATGTAAACTTATAATGTGGGCCGATTGGAAGACATTTAGATAGACTAGACTAGATTTAACTGGAGTGAACTGCATCGATGAGTATTTTGCAAATATCCCCTCAAAGATGGAAAGATAAAAAATCAGGTTCACCACTTGAAGTCTCTTTAAACCTAATGTATCGAGTTAACCATCAGTGATATGAGTTTGCATGACCATTTGGACTGTTAATTAAGATATATACATATTTCTTATGAAAAGGATATTCAGAATGTGTGGAAACAAATTAAACATATGAATAGAATTAGTGTACATTTGGGGCGGACACAATCTACAGTATTGTAGTTGAACCACTCTTGCCCAACCGATAATTATTCACTAATGCTTTATGTTTAATCTTTTTGACACTGTTAGATTGCCTCGTTAAGCACTTAAATATAATTATTCTACAAACATGCTGTGTCATTGAATCATTTGGAATATTCTTTTTATTTATTTTAATTCTTTATAATACTATTAAATCGCATACTTGTAATGCATATGTATATGGCTTTTAACACTCCGTTATAATCAAGGTTGACGCGTCAGCCTGATTGTGGTGTTGTGTGGAGTAAATGGGCTAAGAGAGAAGGAAGCTCCAACTTAGGTTATTCGAATTCATATTGGGTACTATTAGTTGGACTTTAAATTTTGTGTTACTTAATTATTGTGTCAAAGTGAGCCTATATTGTTAAGTAGTGATCATGTTAATAACATAGCAAAATAGGCATAGTAAAGTCACCAGCTCCACATTTTGGGGTTAAGCACAAAAGAAAAAAGAAAGAAATTCGAAACACGGAATTAAGAGGGCAACACATTCTGGTTGGGTGAACCTTACAAATATAATCTGTAGGGTATCATCTCACGTCTGAGACTGTCCCAAAACTGGTTTGTCTTTTCAATCACATAATCACATGTACACTGGACCTTGGACAAGTTATGAGTCCTAACTTGCAGAAGTGTTATAAATGTTCAGCAGCAATTTCATTCAATTCCAGAACAGTAACAGTCATATGAATGAAATGAAACATATATGGACATTCACACTTCACGAGTGAGTACATATTTTCATGAATCAGAGCAGTTTTTTACTTCATGATTTGAAAGAAGGTCTGTTACAAGTTCTCCGTCAGCGCCTCCCGTCCATTCTCACTCTCCGCCAGACATGGCAGTCTCAAATCTCCCCACCAAGGCCATTACCTTGTTCTTCCTCTCCTGCATAGGCTTGCCCCTGCCCTCCTCTGTGGCTTCATTGCTCCTCCCATCATCCTTCCTCCACCTCTGTGTCAACTCCATGGTCTTCACTGGCAGCATTATCTTCTCTTCCTTAGGTTTGGCCTCCTCTTGTACTCTTAACTTAGGTTCCACAGCACCATCCTTCAATTCAGTTTCCCTGGCAGATTCTTTTAATTCAGTTTCACAGTCAGCTTCCTTTAACTTGGTTTCATCAATAGCTTCGTTTAACTCAGTTTCACTGACAGCTTCATTCAGTTCAGTCTCATCAACAGATTCCTTTAGCTCAGTTGCACTTACATCTTCCTTCAACTCAGTTTCATCCACAGCTTCCTTCGATTTAGTTTCACTTGTAGCTTCTTTCAAGATGATTGTATCGCTGTTGATTCCAACATCAGCAATGTCACCTGCACTCAGGTCATCATTGTATTTCCCTTCATGTTTTTCATCTAAAATGACCCCTGTATTCTCATTCTTGTATTCCTCCTGACTAGAGGATGGCTTGCTATAGACATCCACAGATTTCAGATCAACAGGGTCAGGGAGCCGTTCTTGCAAGTGCTCTTCTATGGAAGAGGTGCTTATGCTCTCTGTCTCATCAAATTCCATCAACAGCTCAACATCTTGCTCCTCGATTTTCGGTGTCTCTATTTGTCTTGCCGGCACACTTCTTGTCCTCTGGATAGAGTCAGAATTTTTGGTTCCCGTTATTCTCTTTGCTATAGAACCAGGAGCACGAGCCAAGGGCACAACTTGAGTTTTTCCAGCTCCAAGAGGCCCTGTCATTGATTTCTGATGAGTTTTCAGCTTAACAGAAGATGTTGCCATCTTCTGAATACCAGGCTTTGTAGAGAGGTTACTCTTCTGCACGGTGGACGGTGATTTTGCTGTCCTGGTCATATCCTTAGATGAGATGTTTGCAAGGGCTGGAGGCCACACAGATGTGGCAGCAGGCTTTTCTACTTTTCTTCTCATTGTGTTAGCTTGCTTTGCACCAGCCAGGGAAGAACCGGAGTGCAGTGTCTTTCCGTGAGTGGAAGAAGAGCCTGAGCCAGATGTGGACCGGGATGGGGTGGTGCGAGTGTTGAATGACGATGCAGGTCGACATGTGTTGGATGAGCTTGAGGCAGGGGATGGGGATAATCTGCGATCAGGAGAGGTCGGGACAGACCTTGCACGCCGTAGCCCTTGGTCAGACTCACTGGGTTTGAGTCCTGGGGACATATTCCGGACGCCCCGATTGCCCCTAGCATTTGGTTGAGGCTCCCTCCTTGATGTTGCCATTGCGTATAAGCTATTCTGCAAACAATTAAAAGAATGCACAAATTAATGATGCTTTTAGTATTATCTCTGTCTGCCTCTGGGTTATGAACGGCACCCCGTTTTGATGGGATCACTGAAATGTTCTAGATTCGTGTCATTGGGCTTGATGACTAGCAATTCAACATGTTATGAACGCTTATATGTTTCCATGTGCAGTTTCATCTAGGAGAGCAGGCAAATAGTTGTGGACAATTGACGGCAAGGTGCAAAGGGCGGATGGATAGAAAGGAAATGACATGGTTAGAGGTAAATCATACTGATATCAGATGTAACGACATAAATACTTTTCAGAACGGCCTTCGTTAATTGACTTAGATGTTTGCATTCCATGCACCACACATCATACAATCCCCTATTGACGCCTACCCTCTGTGGTTTCAGATGCAATAACCAAAAAAGAACATTCGGCAACCATGAGATCTAAATTACCTGCCATTCTGCCAGGAAAGAGGCCAGGAAATCGTACCTGGGCTGATCTCAGAGCTGCTCGGAAGAATGCCTATTGCCGATCAATCTCTGCAATTCATGGTCACCAATCCACGCTGAAGAGAAAAGAAAGTTTGCATGGCGGTGCCCACTTTTTATGGCCTGCCGCCTGCACCTGGAGGATCCAGGTGGTCGCTGGGTTGAAATAGTCCGAGGAAAGCACTGGCTGAAAAGACTCTGTTTCTAAATGTTTGGCCGTTTGTTGGCTCCGGTGGGCGTTCCATAAATAGCGGGCAGAGATGTCCCGTGGATCTGCCGTTTTGTGTTTTCTAGCCTAATAACAGCAGGCACCCAATGTTAGCTCTCTGCTTTGCACAATTGCGGATGTGAGCAGCCTTCGGTGTATGGCTGGGGGCAGCCAAGCTTCAGGACCTCTTGGCAAGGTCTTTGACCAGCTTAGGCCCCAATGGTCGTTTTGGTCATGTTTTACTCCTTTTTCTGTGGAGAGTCCTTTGTTGGTTCGGTTCTAAGGTGGTTGTAGGTGTGTGTGGTGTGTTGCCTCGACCCGGTTTTGGTCCAGGCTCATTGTTTTGGTTCCCTTCTTCTTAATGAAATGACATGCAGTTCTCCTGCGTGCCTCACTCGAAACTTTGTTGCTGGTGTTAAAAAGGCCTTAATTTTGACCTCATGAGTGCAGCGGCCATGAGATGAATGCTACCGGTAACTGTCATGGCACCATAGTGACAGCTATGATAGCCATTAGCAGAAGAACATGAACAGACTTCACTGACCATTCTAATTAATGTGCAGTGGAAAATGCTTATTGCTGTGAACATTCATGTATTACATTAAGTTGAGACCTTTGAGCTACCCTGTAATCTCTCTATATATATAGAGAGCTTGAGATCAATAGAAATGACCAATGCACCTATCTACAGTGTTCTCTCTTGTTTACATTTCATATTCCAATACGTTATTAACAGCTCTACACTGAACAAGAGAGATAAGGACAGAAATCACCAGCATTCGGTAAGATGGCTCGTCGATTCCCTCTTCGCGCTGGTTCCCTTTCCCGCAACCTCCTCGCTCGTCAACTTCGCCGCTTCATGCACGATCAAGTTGACTCGCTCCTTTGGGCCCCTGTGCGCCGTCTTCGATGTGGCAGGGATCGTGGTGCTGGCTTTGCCGGCCATGGCCCCCCGGTCTCCTCCCTCAGGAGGACGACGCCACGACAATGGCGCTCCTGCCCGCAGAGCCTCTCCAACAGCTAGCAGTAACTCCGGTGATCTGGCGACTCAGCGTGGACCACCAGCGATGCCGGACACCTGCGATGCACCAGAACGCATCCTGGTGGAGTTCCCGCGCCACTGCGAGTCCCATGGGTGGACTGCAAGGGTGCGGCTGCAGCACGACAGGCTGCCACAGCAGGTGCCCGACATGGTGACCTCCTACTGCCCTTGTCACGACTGTACTAACTACACCCGCCGCGACGGCCCTTAATCCGAAGGGCACGCCTTCGCCATGGCTCCACAGCGTCGTGCCGCCACTCCATCCTCTCCGCCTGATTACTCGCCGTCGACGCCTCTGCCCTCCCCAACACCGGTCGCGCCGCCGGAGTTCCTCCTCACAGGCACCATCGCCGCGCGTCGCGGAGCCCCACCTTTCTACATGAGCACCGGTGGGGGCTCGAGCAGCGCGGCCGCGGCGGCGCCCCCCGGCTTTGCCGAGCCCGAGCTCGTGGCTCCAGCGCCACCACCGCCTCAGGCGGCCCCTCTGTCCCCGGCCGCCCGTCCGCAGCCCTCCACCATCAGGTGTGGGGGAGGCCTAGGCGCGCGCGACGAAGGGGCCCAGAGGGAGGGGGAGCGCGGGGGCGGGGTCGACGACAGCACATCAGCGGTGGCGGCGGCCACTCTAGGCGACGGCGGCAGACATCAGGCGGCGGCGGCGGCCGTAGGCGGCAGGCAGGCAGCGGCGGCTGGTGCGGGTTAGGGTTTTGAACCCTAGCCTCCTGACTCGGCCGCTTAGATGCGGCGGCAACAGGAAGGCCTGGGCCAGTTCCACCGGCCCACCGCCCCAAGCCGCACCGCGCCCAGTCCGCCCCCTATCCTGGACCCAAAGCGGCGGTGGGCCGAAACTGAGTTGTTCGGCCCACTGCCCAATAAACTTATTTCCCATTGCCAGTTTTCAATTTCCTCTGAAATTTTACATTCTAGTCCCTGGACTTTTGGTGATTTTACATTCCGCAGTTACACTGCGACAAATAAATGTTTATGTTCAAACCAATGTTCTTATTATATGCGTTTGTTCAGCACTTGCATTTCCATGTATTTTTCTTTCACAAGTTTACTACTTTGCAAAGTTAATTTTCTCGCCCTACTTTAATTTATTTTAATGCAATTATATCTCTAGATTGAAAAATTCTTAGAAGCTTGGGATCATATGGATCTTCGCATACCTCAGTATAGCGCTTATCCCTCGAACTTAGGATTACTTTAGCCACACGCTAACAAAATTCCTCTATTCGTTTACCAAAGTTGGTCATATATCAAAGTGGAATTCAAAACCACAAAGGGATCTACACTATTTTGAATAGTGATTACCCAATTATGATTCTCATACTATGAAAAATTGAATATCGAGCTATTTGATCATGCGACACAAGATATCCAATTTATTGAGAGTATTTATTTACTTGTTCAAATTCATTTTTGAATTCTTGCACAATTGCATAAAAATGCCATAATGTCTCAAAGTTTTTGGCAATCATAATGTAGGTGAGATGACGAAAAAACAGTTCGATGAACTTGCTCTTGATGGTTTAAATTTCCCTACATGGGCGATGGATAGCTAAGTGCAACTGTCGACTGAATGACTATACCGATGTATAGATGAAACAACAGCAGGAGGCGTTACCCCCTCTGACATGTCCAAATACTCCACCTTAAAAGTGATAAGGCAACATATCCATCGGGATTTGAAAATGGAGTATAACAATGAGGAGGACCCACTTGCTTGGTGGACAGCTCTTAAAAATCGATATGAACAGCATAAAAAGATTATCCTACCTGCGGCAACGCATGAGTGAAATCACTTACGTATACAGGATTTCAAAACTGTAGACGAGTACAACCATGTTGTTCATAGGATATGCTCCAGGCTCTGGTTTTGTGAGAAAGAACCTTCCGACGAGGAGAAAAATGAAAAAACTCTTTCTACAATGCTCCAACCAGAAAGAATCATTACTCAACAATACCGGGAGAAGAATTTCACTGTCTACTTTGCACTCATTCAAACATTCAAACAGGCAGAAAAGAACCATGAGCTCACTGTGTGGAACTCATCCCAACGCCCGTTGGGTACTCTTCCACTACCTGAAGTACATGTGAATGAGCAGACAAATGGACCTAATGGAACAAAACAAACTGGAAATCCTTCAAGCCAAGGGAAGCTTAAGAGAGCAAAAAAGCCACGAGGCAAATTCCCTAAGGGGAAAGGCATTTCTAAGAAGAAATATGATAGTGGCACCAAGATTGCCTGTTTCAGGTGTGGGTGCAACAATCATATCACTAAGAAATGCAGTACTCCTAAACACCTGGCTGAACTATACATGAAGTCCATGGGTTGTACATCGAACACCCAAAAGTTTGAAGCTCACTTCACCTCTCAAGTGCTGGAGACCAAAGCTATGGACCCTATCCCTGATGGAGCGGGAACAAGCAACACCAAGACTCTGCCAAATGAAGAGGACGACTCTCTGGACATCGATAACATGCTCGTGTAATTCGCTTCCAATGACATATTTGGAGACCTCAATTAGGCTCCATAGAATTAGATTTTAAATTTTGCAAATAAAGTACTTGTATCAGAAACATGATGTTGCTACATTTTATAGGTTGTAATAATACACCTACTGTCTTAATATTTTTTATGTGCCTTTCTATATTTTTTGCATTATTTTTATGAGTTTAAATTATGCATTATATAGATTGTTACGGGTGTCAATCCAATGGAAGAAGAGATGTGCCTAGTGGACAGTTGTACCACTAACACTATACTTAGGGAAGTCAAATTTTTCTAAACTCTTACAAAGAGAGAAGGGCAAGTTTTGACCATCGCGGGACGCGATGCTATGATTGTTGGTTCCAGAAGAGCCACTATCATACTCCCAATGGGTACACAAGTAAATATCGAGGAAGCATTATTGTATCCCGATTCAACACGTACCCTACTAAGTTATAGAGATATCTGAAATAATGGGATTCACGTGGAAACACATGTGGAAAACAATGAGGAGTTCCTCCTCTTGACCAAAGACACCGAATATGGCAAACAAACACTTGAAAATGTGCCTTCTCTCCCATCTGGATTGTACTACACATATATCAAACCCGTACCACATGTTGCATACAAGGTGATTTTTCAGAATGTGGATACATTCAAAATTTGGCATGAACACCTTGGCCATCCCAGCATCGGGATGATGAGAAAGATCATAGGCAATTCAAGTGGACATGGTATGAGCGACAAAAAATTCCCAGAATCTTCAGATTTTATGTGCACCTCATGTGCAACTGGGAAACTAATTTTGAGACCCTCACATCTCAAAATAAAAACTGAACCACTCAAGTTCCTTGAACGCATTCAAGGCGACATATGCGGTCCCATTCAACCTTTGTCTGGATCATTCAGGTACTTTGTGGTCTTAATAGATGCATCCACAAGATGGTCTCATGTGTTTCTATTATCGACACGGAACCATGCCTTCGCAAAATTGATTGCACAAGTCATCAGACTTAAAGCTAGTCAACCTGAACACCAGATAAAATCTATCAGATTGGATAATGCTGTAGAATTTTCTTCCAAAGCCTTCAATGATTATTGTATGGCCTTAGGAATTGAAGTCCAACATTATGTACCATATGTTCATACTCAGAATGGTTTAGCTGAATCTCTCATCAAGAGAATAAAGCTCATTGCCAGACCACTATTGCAAGATTGTAACCTACCAACCTCATGTTGGGGTCCCGCAGTATTACACGCTGATGACCTAATACAATTGCGCCCAACTGCATACCATACAGTTTCCCCGCTGCAATTGGTTCGTGGTGATCCTCCTAGTATTTCCCATCTGCGGAAATTTGGTTGCGCCGTATACGTACCGATCTCACCACCAAAGCGTACAACAATGGGCCCTCACAGGAAAATGGGGATCTACGTGGGGTATTTATCTCCGTCGATCATTAAATACCTGGAGCCCCTTACAGGGAATTTACTCCAACCCGATTCGCTGATCGTATCTTCAATGAAGAACATTTCACGGCTTTAGGGGGAGAATTCAAGTATCACACTGAATGCCCGGAAATAAATTTAGATGCCATAGACACCCTAAAGGAGGATCCTCGTACCCCAGAATCCGAACTTCAAGTTCAAAGGATCATTAATTTGCAAAATGCTACAAATAACTTGCCAGACTCGTTTACTGTGAGCAAAAGTGTCACTAAATCATATATTCTCGCAAGGAATGTGCTGGAAAGAATAGAGGTACCAAATAAAACTATTCAACTCCCTTCCTCAAAAGAGAGTGGAAGAAGTACGGCAAATCCTCGCAAGCGCACGATGAAACAGAAGAATGAATCCTCTGACACAGTAAATGAAACTCAACCTCACGTTGAGAGACACCGAGTGGATTTACACAATCCACCTCCCACATCAACAGTGCACTCAATTTCTGATGATGGGACATTGGAATGCCCTGACGTGGTCGCATTGGGAAATACCGAGCCGTCATCAAGGGTAAATGAAATTTCCATAAACTATGTTGATTCTGTAGAATCATTCGATCGTAAGACTATAATTGTCGACACATACTTTGCCTCATCAGTTGTCGATACCATCCAAAATGATCCAGATCCAAAATCCATGGTAGAGTGCAAACAATGCTCGTACTGGAACAAGTGGAAGGAAGCAATTGAAGCAGAGTTAGCTTCCCTCAATAAAAGAGAGGTATTCTCATCAGTGATACCTACACCTCCAAAAACCTTCCCTGTGGGTTTCAAATGGGTTTTCATTCGGAAACGGAATGAGAAAAATGAGGTGGTGAGATATAAGGTGAGGCTTGTAGCACAAGGATTCACGCAGAGACCCGGCATTGATTTCAGTGAAACATATTCTCCGGTCATGAGTGGAATTCTGTTTCGATATTTAATATCTTTGGAAATTCAAAAGCATCTATCTATGCAGTTGATGGATGTCGTGACTGCATACTTATATGGGTCACTAGATTCGGACATATATATGAAGGTCCCAGATGTGATCCCTATACCGAATGGAAACGCAAATCGCAGCATGTATTGTGTAGAACTCAAAAGATCACTCTATGGTCTTAAACAGACGGGGAGAATGTGGTACAACCGGCAGAGTGAGTACCTTCTACATAAGGGTTACTCCAATAATGATGATTGCCCATGCGTCTTTATCAAAAGATCATCCACGGGATTTTGTATCATATCAGTGTATGTAGATGATTTGAATATCATTGGCAACACACATGATATTGACGAAGTCTGCAATCATCTCAAGATGGAGTTTAAGATGAAGGATTTGGGTAAAACCATATTTTGCTTAGGTTTACAAATCGAGCACCTTCACTCAGGAATTCTAGTGCATCAATCTATTTATGTCCAGAAATTATTGGAGAATTCAATATGGACAAAGCTTATCCAAGTAAGACCCCCATGGTGGTTCGATCTCTCGAAAAAGAAAAAAGGATATTTTCCGATCACGGGAGGAAGGAGAAGAGATATTGGGATCAGAGTTTCTTTATCTCAGTCTCATCGGAGCAGTAATGTACCTCGCAAACAGTACCAGGCCTGATATTGCATTTGCAGTGAATCTGTTAGCAAGACATAGTGTTGCCCCAACTAAGCATCATTGGACCGGAGGAAAACAAATCCTTAGGTACTTGAATGACACTAAAGATCTTGGCTTATTCTTTCAGAAAACCAATGATCCCAGCTTAATTGGATACAGTGATGCTGGCTATATGTCTGATCCCCACAATGCCAGATCACATACGAGTTTTGTATTCCTTCGTGGGGGAACGACCATATCATGGAAGTCATCTAAACAGACATTAGTGGCTACCTCCACAAATCATTCTGAGATAATTGCACTATTTAAGGCATCGCGTGAATGTGTGTGGCTCCGCAGAATGATAAACCACATTGAGCAATCATGTGGCATTGGTTCCTTAGAATCACCTACCATTATCTATGAAGATAATGCGGCTTGTATTACAAAGATGCAAATGTGCTACATCAAGAGCAATATCACCAAACACACCGCCCCTAAGTTGTTTTATCCCCATGAGCTTCAGCAAAGTGGAGAAATAAACATCTTACAAACAAAGTCTTGCGATAATCTGGCAGATGTCTTCACTAAATCCCTACCTACCTCCTCGTTCGAGAAATGTGTCAAGGGAATTGGTATGAGACAGCTAAGAGACTTGCAAGCTTTAGGGGGGAGAATCTCTGAATGATGGATCCTATTAAACGCATCACATTGTGTCACTTTTCTTTTGTGAGTTTTTACCATCGGGTTTTCTCATACAAAGTTTTTATGATATAATGATTAATTCAAGTATATGCCTTATCTCATGTTTTCTCCACCGGAGTTTTTCTAGAGATGAAACAAGGCATAGATCACTCATTGAACCTTACAGGTTCATCACCAAATAAATTATTCCTGTTTTTCCCACATGGTTTTTAAAGGAACTAAAGAACATGTTGATCTCAAGATGGACTCGATCAAAAGGGGAGTGTTAAGAAGGCCTTAATTTTGACCTCATCAAGTGCAGCAGCCATGAGATGAATGCTACCAGTAACTGTCATGGCACCATAGTGACAGCTATGATAGCCATTAGCAGAAGAACATGAACAGACTCCACTGACCATTTTAATTACTGTGCAGTGGAAAATGCTTATTGTTATGAACATTCACGTATTACATTAAGTTGAGACATTTGAGCTACCCTGTAATCTCTCTATATAGAGAGTTGAGATCAATAAAAATGACCAATTCATCTATCTACAGTGTTCTCTCTCGTTTACATTTCATATTCCAATAGCTGGCACGCGTATTACCTGCCGCACATGGTCCTTGTTTGGCAGAAGTTGTATTCTGAATACTAGGTTATATGTTGCCACAGGAGATGTGACACGAGCTTAGCAGGCGTTGCATACTTTAGGTACGTATGCTATGGAGCAGACGACGATCAGATCATGGAAACACAAGACTGCAAATCGGCTGGGAGAGCTCGGAGGGTCGGACGGAGCAGCAAGATCCCGGGCAGCTGGAAAACACCAGTGCCTGCCGGCATGGCGGCCGCGGTGCCTACCTGGAGTCCGGATCCCCATCCGACGGAGGAGCCGTAGCTCAAGGTATGTCGCGTTGCCTTCCCCCGTGCAGGTCTGCCCAGTCGCCGGGCCTTGTTCGGGGGCGGCGGAAGACTGGCTTTCTTGTCTGTGGTCGACGAGGTCCCACCATCTGATGAGGCCGAGGAAGCTCCCGATGGGCGGGCGGCAGCTTGGCAGGACCAGGGCCTTTGCTCCGGCGCCGGCAGGAACCCCACCCGATCTAGGTCAATCGAGGACCTAGAGGTGCGGGAGGCCACGGGCGGTCGGATCCTGCTCCTTCCCCAAGACGATCCGTCTCGGCCAGACCGGAGGACGGGCGACCGACCGCTCGCCATTGACGACTGCGCTGCCCGGACGCCGGGGAAGAAGGATTTGGGGAGTGGGAAGACGGTGACGTCACGTCATCTGATGGACGGTGGGTCGTGTGGGCCGGATGGGCCTCGCGTCCAGAAGGCCACAAGCCCAACTTTCAGAAGAAGCATCAGCGACCTCTTCACACACTCCTGGTAAGGGCCCTGGACCAGTGGCTCTGGCTCCCGAAGGGTGCCCTATACCTCGAACTAGGGTTTCCGGCCAGCACCGCCGACGTCTCCCGATTTGAAATAGGCGCTCAGCGAGTAGTGAGGGCGGAGCCGCGGCGGACTGACGATCGGTCCTTCGCCGAAGTGTCGAGCAGGATGAAGCGTAGCCACCAGACGGAGCGCAGCGGGGAGGGCGACCTCGGACGGTTCGGGGATCGAAGCCCGGACCGACGTGGGCGCCATGAGCGGTGGATCCCCCCAAGCACAGGTCACCAGTGGAAGCAGGGGCCAATAGAGGGCTCCTGGGGAGGAGGCAAGCAACCCTGGGGAAGACGCACTGACGGAGGGTCCAGCTCTTCGTATGGGGGCTGTTGACACGAAAGCGCGCCAACACACTCGAAGATCGATCAAACGCGCAGCACGGCCGTCACAACGGCCAACTCCTGACTTCCCGGGGCAAACCGGTCAGACCGGTTTATAGAACCGGTCAGACCGCTTCTGGTCGGGAGGTCGTGAAGACCTAGAAACTCAAGCTCGGGAGGGACCCCGTCGGAGCTCGAGCAATCTAGGGTTGCTCTAGGGTCGGCAGGCCACCTAGAACGCCCTTGAACGCCGTAGAGACGAGCAAAGAACAGAATATGGGGGTTGGAAAAGACTAGGGTTTGAGAGATAAAAAGAAAAGGATAAATGTGTTTGATTCGATTGGGAATACCTCAATCGGCCTTCTAGCCTTTATATTTATAGGCCGGGGAAGTCTTACCCCTTCCGAATAGGTTACAATACGGGATTAAACTCGGAATCCTAATCCTACTCGAATTACAGAACCAAACCGGTCTGACCGGTTTGGCAAACCGGTCAGACCGGTTTGGCCGGGCCAAAGCCAATTTTGACTGTCAACACATGCCCCCCTGCGTTTTTAGTGAACTTGAGAACTAAAAAGCAAGTAATTACAATTCAGGAGCTAAAATTTATGCTAAGGGCGATATCAACAATATACCGGCCATTGGTCTTCATGCGTCTTGCCAAACACTTGGGAAGAATTTCTTCAAATATCTTCCGTTGATAGCTTTAGACAAATGATCTCCCTTCAGCGTCTCTAGCATGTAAGAATTCCCAAAGATGACTTTGACAACTCTATAGGGCCCTTCCCAACTCGGCGACCATTTACCAAACTTGTTGCTTTTCGTTCCAATAGGCAAGATCGTCTTCCAAACAAGTTCACCAATCTGAAAATATTTTCCTCGCACTTTCTTGTTGTAAGCTTTAGCAACCCGAAACTTATCTTTCTCAATTTCCTTCAAAGCCTTCAATCGTTTGTCGGTTACCTCATCAATATTGTCCAACATCAAATTGTGGTAATCAACGGCATCAAGGTCACTTTGTTTAGCCAATCTATAAGCGTCCAGATTTACCTCGACAGGTAAAACGGCCTCTTGACCATACACAAGCTCAAAAGGAGTGACTTTAGTAGCACCATGTCTAGATATACGATGAGCCCATAATGCTTCGGATAAAACTTTATGCCACCTCTTAGGACTTGCTTCTATCTTTTTCTTGATTAATTTGATCAAAGTTTTATTACTTGACTCGGCTTGTCCATTAGCCTGAGCATAATATGGAGATGAATTGAGCAACTTAATTCTATAGGATTCGGCGAATTCACGTACCTCTTTAGACATAAACAAAGTACCTTGATCCGTAGTCAAAGTTTGAGGAATACCGAATCTATGAATAATATTTTGTGTAACAAACTCAATCACCTCTCGATGTGTCATACTCTTCAATGGAATCGCTTCGGTCCACTTAGTAAAATAATCTGTAGCAACCAACACGAAACGATGTCCTTTTGATGATGGAGGATTAATTTGTCCAATAAAATCCAATCCCCAACCTCGGAACGGCCATGGCTTAATAATAGGATGCATCAATGCAGCAGGAACAAATTGCAAATTTCCAAACTTCTGACATTCCTCACATCCTTTGTAATATTTAAAACAATCTGCCATCATAGTAGGCAAATAGAAACCGACTCGCCTAAGTAACCACTTCATCTTTGGAGCCGATTGATGTGTACCACAAATACCTTCATGGACCTCACCCATGGCAACTTTGGCCTGATCCGAATCAAGACATTTCAACGGCAAATCTTCGGCGTTTCGACGATAGAGTTCATCGTCAAGCAAAACGTATTTAAACGATATTCGCCGAATATTTCTCTCTGCACCACGACCAGGATCTTTCAGATAAGTAATAATAGGTACCCTCCAATCCTGATCTTCAACTTTGGATTGATTAACATCATCCAAAGGATTTTCGCTTCTGTCAGGGGACGAAGCGGTCAGACCGCTTTCAGAACCGGTCAGACCGGTTCTGGCATTCAAACCGGTCTGACCGGTTTCTGAAACCGGTGTGACCGGTTCATCCAGAACCAGAACCTCGGCTTTCGTTTGCATCGGTTTTTGTTGATAGAAATATTTCTTTGCAACCATATAACCAGATGCTTTCTGAGCCAGAGTATTTGCCTTTTTATTTTCTTCTCTTGGAATATGTTTGATAGTAAATTCATCAAAAGAAGCAATGATATCAAGACATCTATCAAGATATGCATTTAATGAACCATTATAGCATTGGCATACCTTTGACACTTGTTGTACCACCAGGAGCGAATCACCAAAAGCTTCAACATGTTTTACTCCCATGTCTTGCAAAAATTCCAAGCCAAATAGAAGAGCTTCATATTCAACTTGATTATTGGTTCGCTTTTCTTCCAATCGGTTTGAAAACTCAAAGGCGGCACCACTCGGAGAAATCAAAACAGCACCAATTCCTTGTCCATCATTGCAAACCGATCCATCAAAGTATAACCTCCATGGTGTACAAGCAACATAGCCGACGTCGAATTCACAAGTATCATTTATCCGATGTTCAACAATAAAATCAGCTACAATTTGGCTTTTCATTGATTTTAAAGGTTCACAAGCCAAATCATACTCAACTAAAGCATAAGCCCATTTGCCGATTCTCCCGCTAGAAATCGGCTTTTGCAACATATGTTTAATTACATCGGTTTGACACAACACGATGCAAGTGCTAGATAGTAAATAATGCCTCAATTGAGTACAAGCATGGTACAAGGATAAACACAACTTCTCAATGAAAGTATACCTTGTTTCTGCATCGATGAGCCGTCGGCTTACATAAGCAATCACATACTCCTTGTTTCCGATTTCTTGAGTCAAAACAGCCCCAATAGTTTTATCTTCAGCCGCCACATAAAGTCTGAACGGAACTCCCCGCTTAGGCGCCCTAAGCACCGGTGGTGAAGACAAGTACTCTTTGATCTTCTCAAAAGCTTCTTGCTGTTTTGTCCCCCAGTTAAAATCGGCTTCATCTTTCAACCGAAGTAAAGGAGTAAAAGCATCAACCTTTCCAGACAAGTTAATTATAAATCTTCTCAAGAAATTTACTTTGCCTAGAAACTTTTGTAAATCCTTTTTGCAAGTAGGAGCTTCGACTTTCTTCATAGCTTCAATTCTCTTGGGATCAACTTCTATGCCATTCTCATGAATAATAAACCCAAGAAACTTCCCAGCCGAAACACCAAAAGCACATTTGAGTGGATTCATCTTCAAGTCATACCGTCGCATCCTCTCAAGAGCAAGTTTTAAATCGGCTAAATGAGAATTCAAGCCATCCGATTTAACTACAATATCATCAATATACACTTCCACAATAACACCAAGTAAATCATGAAAGATTAAATTCATAGCTCTTTGATAAGTTGCACCGGCATTCTTTAATCCAAAGGTCATAACTACCCACTCAAATAAACCAATAAATCCTGGACATTGAAAGGCCGTTTTGTGCATATCCTCTTCGGCCATGAAGATTTGATTATATCCAGCATTACCGTCAAGGAAACTAACAACACGATGTCCAGAAGCTTCATTGATTAAGACATCGGCTATAGGCATGGGATATGAATCCTTTGGAGTGGCTTTATTAAGATCTCTAAAATCAATGCAAACTCTAAGTTTTCCCGAATCTTTCTTTTCAACGGGAACAATATTAGAAATCCACTCCGCATAACGACAAGTCCGAATAAAACCAGCATCTAATAAACGATTAATCTCTTCTTTTATTTGGTCATAAATAGCGGGATTAAAACGTCTAGCCGATTGTTTAAAAGGTCTAAAACCGGCTTTTATTGGTAAACGATGCTCAACTAAGTCACGACTTAAACCAGGCATCTCACGGTACTCCCAAGCAAAACAATCGACATACTCTTTCAACAAATTCATTAATTCGGCTTTAAACTTAGCCGATAAATTCTTGTTTACAAAAGTAGGCCTAGGAATAGTACCATCACCAATATCTATTTTTTCTAAAGGATCAGCTGATGTAAAACCTTGACCCAGCTTATCCATATCACCAAGATCCTCAATGGCTTCGAACGTACCGGCCGAATGTTCTCGATAATGATCAATTCGGTCTTGAAGCCACTGTCCAGACGCAAACCGGTCTGACCGGTTCCCAGAAGCGGTCTGACCGGTTTGGCTTGATCAGCGCTGTTCAGATCCAAACCGGTCTGACCAGTTTCCAGAAGCGGTCTGACCGGTTTGTCTCTGTTGATTTTGTTGCTCCATTAATTACAGTAAGTAATTCAACCGATTTTCCATCGGCTTTAATGTAGCAGGAACAAAATCATCCTTAGTGCAACTGATCAGCTCATAGTCGGTCAAATCCATGCCCGACAAACATTGGACTTTCTCATTTGCACTAAGAGAATCGGAATCGGCCGTTGCAACAAAGGAAGAATTGTCACCATGGACAACTTCAACTTCATCGCCGATCCACTGAATAAGATATTGATGCAAGGTAGATGGAATACATTTATTTGCATGAATCCAATCTCGACCAAGGATTAAACTGAAGTTACCTTGCACCTCGGAGACGAAGAAAACCGTAGCAATAGTCTTGCTCCCGACGGTCAACTCCATAGAAGCCACCCCCTTGGCACCAATGGGATCACCTCCACCAACTCCACTGATTGTCATGTTCGTCTTGATCAATTCTTCGTCTTTTCCGCCAATCTTCTTGTAGAGAGAGTATGGCATAAGATTTACAATAGCTCCACCATCAACCAACATACGAGAAATTGGCTTCCCGTTGATGTGCCCTCTCATATATAAAGCCTTGAGATGATTTTCTGATTCACTAGGCTTCTGAAAAACAGCATCTTGAGTGCTAAGTTGAAGATGAGAAATTTCCTCCTCCGGTATCACATAATAATCAGAAGATAGATAAACAACATTAATTTCCATGTTGTCACGCTCTGGAGAAGGCTCAAAATCAACCAATTCTTCATCTTCAACCACTGGAGGAATTTGCGGAGTTGTATCAATGGTTGAAGTAATCTCAGCTCCCGCTTCTGTCGTAAAACCGGTCTGACCGGTTCCAGAAACCGGTCTGACCGCTTCTGCAGCGGTGGGCTGACCCAAACCGGTCTGACCGGATTCAGAAACCGGTCTGACCGGTTGTGCTGCTGATTGCACAACAGGCTTAGCTTGCCAGATCTTGGTCTGAGGGATCATAGGCCTGTAGTTGTTGAAGTAGTCATCCCTCATCTTCTCAGCTTCTTGTTCCCTTTTTTCTTTGTTTCTCAAGCGCTGTAGTTTCCGCTTCTGTGTCTGAGTCAACCCAGAAGGACACCACCTTGGTTGAAAAACTTTCTTCATGCCCTTGCTACTGCTAGCCTCATGATCATTAGCTATGACCGGCCTTTTGACTGGAACAGGAGCCGAATCTCCAATGACTATCAGCTTTTTACCCAAGTCTTGCATAGCCACTGGAATATCACCAATTTTAACAAAACCACTGGCTCTGACTTGCATGTCCTCCTTCTTCTCCTTGATACGGTATTCTTGCTTAGGAGGAACTTGAATTCTCTGATCAGACCGAAACCGGTCTGACCGGTTTACATAACCGGTCTGACCGCTTTGGTGAGCAGCCAAAGGACCTGATTGGTATGAGCCCAATCGGTCATGCACTGAAGTCCCAGTAATATCACCACGGCGCTTATAAGCTGTAGAATTGATCCAACGCTGTGGTGACCTCTGTCTCTTTTTTGTTGGCCGATCAATTTGAACGGCTTTTGTGTACTTGTTCATGAGCTGAGAAAAAGTAGGTCCTTGCTTCAGAACCTTTCCTTGAATCTTTGGCTCATTAAATTTCCAAGTACCCACTTCCGGACGCTTGGGCTTGAAAGTCCTTGGACGGTCTGGAGACAAACCGGTCTGACCGGTTTGGGAAACCGGTCTGACCGGTTTCGCCTGGCTAGCGGACCGATTCTCTTCCAAAGAACTCCCTTGCCCCCCGGGCCTTGATGTGTTAATAGTAATCTTCAGAGACTCTTTTCCATCTAGAGTCTTCCCAATCATCACTGTTCTAAACGGAACTTTATCATCAACTTTTTCCGGCCTTGGGTCTCCAATCACCACATTCTTACCTTTAGCTCCATCGGCTTGTTCTGGCCGAATCAACACTTTAGTATTCACATCCAAGGTATGAACAGGGAAAGGAGCCTTATCAACTTGCATTTCAGCTAGCACTAATCGACCTTCATGAAGGGCCGATTGTACCTGTCGTCGAAAAACATTGCAATCGTTGGTCGCATGAGAAAAAGAATTATGCCACTTACAATATGCACGATTTTTCAATTGATCGGCTGGTGGAATTGCATGAGAAAGTTTAACAAAGCCATTCTTAAGCAATTCATCAAAAACACGATCACATTTGGCTACATCAAAAGTAAATTTTTCTTCTTGCCGATTTTTCTGAATCGGCTTCAATGAAGGACAAGAACCAGGTTTACTCTTTGATGACCAAACAAATTCAGCAGCATAAATTTCTTTATCATCGTCCGAACTATCAGAATCATTATCAACAATATGAACGTTCGAACGATGTGGTTTAGCAGATTCTTTCGCATTTTTAAACTTAAGCTCTAGACTCATAGCCTTCATTTGCAAGTGATTAATAGTAAGAAAATCATAACCCTCTAATTTTTCCTTGAAATGAGACCGTAAGCCTGCAAAAGCTAAATCTGCTAAATCTTTTTCAGAAACAGTTATGTTAAAGCATCGGTTCTTAACATCTTTAAATCTTTTGAAGTAATCAAGAACCGATTCCTCTCGGCTTTGCCTAACCGATGTTAAATCAGACAATTTAGCTTCGTTTTCTCCGCTAAAGAAATGATCATGAAATTTACGCTCCAGTTGAGTCCAATTTTGAATAGAATTAGGAGCAAGCGAAGAAAACCATGAAAAAGCAGTTCCAGTTAAAGATAATGAGAATAACCGTACACGCAATGGTTCATAATATGATGCTTCTCCTAATTGCAAGACATATTGACTAATATGTTCCCAAGGAGTTCTATTATCTTCGCCACTGAATTTAATAAAATCAGGAACACGCCAACCATTAGGATAAGCGACTAAATCAAATTCAGGCGGATACGGTTTTTGATATAAGCGTGAAGTACCCAATTCAAGCCCGAGTCTTGTTCTAAGTGTATTAGCTATATCTTCTTTAAACTTAGCTAACTCGGCTTGATAATTCCCATCACCTCTATTTTGTGGAAAACGAGGAACATTGTATGTTGCACTTTGAGAAGTACTCGGAATCGGCCCGTGAGACGCTCCAGATCCGTGGGGTATACTTCCCGCAACCGCAGTGCGTGGAATAGTGTACACAGGACCAGAAGCAACCGTATTAGATAAAACCATCGCACCCGGTGCCCCTGCACCCATGGAACCGGTCTGACCGCCAGAGGAGGCCAAACCGGTCTGACCGGTTGTGAAAACCGGTCTGACCGGTTCGTGGACCGAACCAGGGTGAAGTGATTGTCCCGCATAGAAATTCATCGGCATGCCTAAATTAGGATCTAAAATATGTTCTGGCACGCCTGATGAGCTAGGAGTTGAGTTAGGCAATTCATTAAATTCTATATTATTTTTACCCTTATCAGAATTACCCGACATATTAGCAATCAACTCACTAGTAACAGTTTGTGCAGCAAGTAATTTATCAATTATCATCCATCATGCGAGTAATTTGCTGCATCAAATCAGAGGATTCGCCAGTTACCTTTGGAAGTTCTTCAACTTGGTCGTTTGCCAGCTTGAAAGCCGGCATGACGAATTCCTCCACTCTCTTGACAAGACCACCGCGATCTTTCTTGAAGCCCTTCAAGAATTGCGTCCTAAAGTGCTCCTCGGCGATCAGGTACCGCTTCCGCTCCTCGTCCGTGAGCTCTTCCATCGTCGCGGCGATGATGTTGTCCTTGTCAAGGTCGCACGTTGATCCAGACATATTTGGAGTAGATTGAATCGGTTTTTGAAACCAGATTAACCTTCCCCAGCGGAGTCGCCAAAAAGTATGTTGACACGAAAGCGCGCCAACACACTCGAAGATCGATCAAACGCGCAGCACGGCCGTCACAACGGCCAACTCCTGACTTCCCGGGGCAAACCGGTCAGACCGGTTTATAGAACCGGTCAGACCGCTTCTGGTCGGGAGGTCATGAAGACCTAGAAACTCAAGCTCGGGAGGGACCCCGTCGGAGCTCGAGCAATCTAGGGTTGCTCTAGGGTCGGCAGGCCACCTAGAACGCCCTTGAACGCCGTAGAGACGAGCAAAGAACAGAATATGGGGGTTGGAAAAGACTAGGGTTTGAGAGATAAAAAGAAAAGGATAAATGTGTTTGATTCGATTGGGAATACCTCAATCGGCCTTCTAGCCTTTATATTTATAGGCCGGGGAAGTCTTACCCCTTCCGAATAGGTTACAATACGGGATTAAACTCGGAATCCTAATCCTACTTGAATTACAGAACCAAACCGGTCTGACCGGTTTGGCAAACCGGTCAGACCGGTTTGGCCGGGCCAAAGCCAATTTTGACTGTCAACAGGGGCAACAGACAGGGGCCAGAGGAGCCTCCGCCGCTTTACTCGAGGGTGCGGGGAGGGCCCCAGGAGGGCAGCGGCCAACCCCGAGCAGAGCAAGATCCTCGACACCGCCTCAATCGGGACAGCGATAAGAGTAGCCAAGAGGGATCGACCCCCACAACTATGTCCAAATCCAAGAGAAAGGCAAGTTCGGTTGACCTTTGCTTTAACTGCAACAGAACGGGTCACTTTGCGGCAGACTGCAGTGAGCCGCCCTACTTCTACAATTGCAAAACACCAGGGCACAAGGCTGCTGCATGCCCAAAGCGGAAGGCGCTCAGGCTCTGTGCGTTTGGTATGCTGGGACAAATGTTCTATAGCGTCCACATCCCAGGGGCTCGTGGGGAGAAGAAGAAGGCCCAGTTCATGGGTCTGATGACAATCAAAGAGTGGGTGGGCTCTGTGGAGGCAGTGGAGGCCGAGTTTGAGCATCAGTTCAAGGGGTCCAGTGGGTGGAAGATCAAGCAGTTGAGTCAGGATCAGTTCCTGATCTCCTTCCCAGATGAGGAAATGCGCAGGCAGCTCACCAGGTTCCGGATTTTTGGCTTTGAAACTTCAGCCATCACTGCCTCTGTGACTACAACAGAGATCCCATTTGAAGAGGCAAATCACCTGGAATCCACCTGGGTTAAGGCATCAGGCTTCCCGGCCATTGCCCGAGAGCCGGAGATTGTTAACGAAGTGGCTTTCTTGATAGGGGACCCGATAGAGATTGATCTAGCATCGTTGGGAGGCGAAGGTCCGGTCCGCATCAAGGTAGAATGCAGGGATGCGACGACTATCAGTGGAGAGACAGAGGTGTTCTTCAATGGGGAAAGCAAGCGCATATCATGGCAGTCAGAATCACAAGGCAAAGCCAAGAGCCAGAACAAGCCTAAAGGATATTCTAGATATGACAGGAAGAGAAAACATAATGAAGACGATGAGGAAAATGAGAAAGAAGATGAGTCAGATAGCCACACAATGAACCGCAATCAGTTGCCACAACCTCAGCCCATACCCAACACAGGAGACACCAAGGAGGGCGCAGGGAAGGAGGCAGGCCGGCAGGTCAGCAACCAGGCTCACCATTTAGGAGGTTTGGGTGGACAGGCATGTAGCAACGACAGCTCTCACATGCTCTCTCAGTCCAACCCACAAAACAAAGATCCTGCCATGCTGGTTGACCGTGAAGGCTCAACTAGTATGGGACTTGATCAGGTGGACTATGGGACTGCTACAGTGGACACAGTGGAACCAACTGAGCAGGAAATAGAGGAGATGAGGAAGATCGAGGAGGAGCTGTCCAGCAAAACAGAAAGAGTAGCGGACCAGCTTGCTCTCTCACCAGAGAAGGAGATGGCCCTAAAGTTGGAGATGGCAAAATATCAAAGAACTTTGGACAGGGCAACAGCCGTCTATGAAACACCTCTCCTGGAGGTGATCAACCCAACCCCCTCTGCTACTGTTACATAGCAACAAACCCCACAGAAGCTGAAGGTCAGGCAAGAGCCGGCAGTGGGAGTACGCAAGACTCCAAGGCAGCCTTCCTCCACCACCCCTCTTGTCCAGCGCACAGGTACTGACACCACCCACTATCCCCCTACCTCTTCTCCTTCTATCCTTTCTTTCTCGTTGTTCGGTTCTATGGATGCTTTGGATCTGGTCAATTCGGTGGCTGCGCTAGGAATGCAGATCAAGGGAGGCTCCTCCATCAGTGAGGTAGCCTCCACTATTCAAGCTAGGGAAGCAGCCCAAGCTGCAATTGCGGAGGCCAGAGTACGCTTAGAAGCTAACAGCACTAAAGCCAGTGATGGTGTGGTAGCAAGGCCAATAAATGGGCATGCTGTTCGCTCCTCACAACTGGCTGTGCGGGAGGCGGGAATTGAGCCCAACTCCTTGACAGCCACAGCACCAAAGAGTAACACAATGGCTGCAGCTCAAAGTTCCAAAGGAAAGGGGGTGAGGGTATCAGGTGATAAATGTTAGTGCTCTTCTGGAATATCAGGGGCTTGGGTCAGAAAGGCAGGCTTAGACAATTCAAAGAATTTTTCAGGGAATATAGGTTCAACATAATCTGCATACAGGAAACCATCAAGGAGGATTTCTCCATCAAGGAATTGAACGCACTTGTGCTCAACCAACCATTTGCATGGAACTGGATAGCAGCAACAGGTCATTCTGGCGGAACACTATTGGGAGTGCGCCAAGGTGACCTCGATGCTACAGAAATGGATGAGGGAGAATTTTTCTCCAGTGTGACCATTACGAATAGAGGCGATGGTTTCACATGGGAGTTAATTAATGTGTATGGTCCGGTACAAACTGAAAAGAAGGTGGCTTTCCTACTGGAGCTAACTAATAAGGTCGAAAGGTGTCCAGGCCCGGTCCTCATTGGGGGGGACTTCAACCTCACTAGGCATCCATTGGACAAGTCTCCGGGCGGGCCGGAGACGATATGGATGAGAGCTTTCAACCAATTCATAGATGACATGGAGCTCAGAGAACTACACCGAAGTGGGAGCAGGTATACGTGGACCAACAAACAACAAATCCCAATCAGGAGTAACCTAGATAGAATTTTAATGTCCAATAGCTGGGAACAACACTATCCACTTGCATCGGCGGCAGCTACACTCAGAATCGGCTCGGATCGCTGCCCTATAATTTTGAACTCAGGGGAGCAGGCACCAAAAAAACCCTTATAGATTCAGGTTTGACATGGCGTGGATGTCACAAGGAGGGTTCAAAGAGAAGCTGTTGGAGCGATGGCCCAATCGGGGGGCTATCAGTGCTCAGGATTATTGGAAACAAATAAAACTAGCAATAAAAAGATACTGTAAGGGTTACAGGGCAAACAATAATGGACTTCTAAAACGCAAAAGGAGGAGTTGGGTAGTCAGCGGGCTCAATTAGACCTCAGGGCAGAGCAGGTGGACCTATTAGGGGAGGAGTGGGCACTGCGGTACAAATTAGAGGAGGAGTACGAAAACATCCTTGCATTCGAGGAAGAGTCTTGGCAGAAAAAATGCGGCGACAATTGGATCCTCAAAGGGGACGCTAATATGGAATTTTTCCACCGAATTGCAAATGGAAAGCGCAGGAAACGCCAAATCCACTCCCTAGAGGCAGGAGGGAGTGAAATAACAAACCCAGCACAGCTTAGAACACACATTGAAGAATACTATAAGGCACTGTTCAGGCACGACGAAGGTCAGCTAATACAGCTCCAGGATGACCTCTGGGCCAATAGAGGGGCCCTCTCTACGGAAGAGGCTGAATTTCTTGCAAGGCCTTTCACAGAAGAGGAGGTACACATAGCCATCAAGGGAATGAAAAGCAATTCAGCACCAGGCCCTGATGGCTTCCCAGTTGGATTCTTCAAAGCTTTCTGGGAGCAATTGAAGGCCCCTTTTTGTGAAATGGCAAACCAACTCCACCAAGGATCGCTCAACCTAGCGAGACTTAACTACGGGCAGATCTCACTCATTCCAAAATCCCAAGAAGCCAACAGCATTCAACACTTCCGACCCATCTGTGTCATAGATGTCCCGTATAAATGGTTCACAAAAATTCTCAATAACAGAATAATTGTGATGGCCGACTCGATTCTAAGCAACACACAGACAGCCTTCATCCCAAAAAGAAATATACTAGAAGGTGTCATCATGCTACATGAGATCGTCCATGAGATCACCAGCAAAAAGCAGACGGGTATTATCTTCAAGCTGGACTTCGAGAAAGCATATGATCCAGTCTGGTGGAGCTTCCTATACGAAGTCATGGAGCACAAGAATTTTCCCCCAAGTTGGATGACGTGGATCAGAAAGGTAGTGGAAGGGGGCAAGGTGGGAGTCAATTTGAATGGACAGTCGGGGAATTTCTTCCGTACTCATAGAGGACTAAGACAGGGAGACCCACTCTCCCCTGTCCTCTTCAATCTGGTGGCGGAGGCCTTGGCGACCTTGCTGTCGAGAGCAAGGGATCAGGGCCTTATCCTAGGGTTGACACCTCATCTAGTCCCGGGGGGCATCACACACCTACAGTACGCCGATGACAAGATTATCTTCCTACAGATTGATGTGCAGTCTATCTTCAATACCAAACTTCTTCTATACTGCTTCGAGCTAATGGCTGGCCTGAGAATCAATTACCACAAGAGTGAGGTGTTTGTGTTGGGGGTTGACCAGGCTGAGCAAAATAGAGTAGCCAACCTGTTCAATTGCCGCGTAGGGACCCTCCCGCTCAAATACCTCGGAATCCCCGTGTCAGACAAGAAACTCACAATCCAAGACATGTTATTCCTCCCTCAGCGGATTAGGAAGAAACTCCCAACGTGGCAAAGCACGTTTTTATCTTCGGGAGGCAAATCCATCCTTCTGGAATCTTGCCTCAGTGCCCTACCAAATTATACAATGGAGGTCTACTTACTACAGGAAGGCATCCACCACCAAATGGATATGCCAAGGGCGGATTTCTTCTGGCATGCTGGGAAAAGGAAAAAATATCACATGGTTAAGTGGGAAGAGCTCACTGTGCCCAAGGCGTACGGGGGGATGGGTTTTACTGACACAAGGCTAATGAACAAGTGCCTCCTCTCCAAATGGATCTTCAGACTCGAGGCTGGAGACTCCAGCCCCGTTTGTGACCTGCTGCGCGCAAAGTATCTGGGTGATGGAGGGTTCTTTTCCTCAAGACCCCAAGGGGCATCACAATTCTGGAAGGGCCTTCATGGTGCTAAAGATATCTGTGAGAGAGGTTTGCGATATTTACTAGGCAATGGGAGGAAAATTAGGTTTTGGCATGACGTTTGGCTAGGGGACTATCCCTTGCGCATCACGTACGACCGGCTCTTCAACTGCTGTCGACAACAAAACAAGAAGGTGGTGGAAGTGTTGGGTCCGGAGGGCTTGGACCTCACTTTTCGCCGCACTTTCGGGCCGGAAGAGGTAAACCAATGGGACCAACTGTTCTGCTTAGCGAAGTGACACTGTCCAACTCTCCTGACTCCGCTAGATGGGAGTTGGAGAAGTCTGGAATCTTCACAACAGCCTCGTTGTACAAGCATGTGTCAGATACAGGTATTGTGAATAAGCGAATGCAAGAAATCTGGAGGTCAAAAATGCCTCTGAAAATAAAGATTTTTTTGTGGTTGCTTAACCGGGGGAGAATCCAATCAGCTGATCAACTCAAAAGCAAAGGCTGGGAAGGAAATGACAGGTGCTGCCTTTGCGGTGAATTGGAGACTGCGGAGCATATAATGTTCATTTGCCCCCTGGCAGTCTTCCTCTGGAATGTGGTTGGGGACGTGTGCGAGTGGGTCAGGCCCCCCAAGTCGATCGATGATTTTTTTGACTTAATTAAAACATTCGAAACTCACTCCAGAGACATTCTTATTCGGCTGTTAGGGGCTATTTGCTGGTCGCTGTGGCTCACCCGCAATGAGTTAGCCTTCCAACAAAAACTTGTCTCCTCTCCAGATGCACTAATTTTCAAATCATCATATATGTTGCAGCGGTGGTGCATACTGGGTAAATTAGAGGCCAAGGAGGACATCAACAAGCTGGCGAACGGGCTACGAATGCGGACACTCCAGTTGGCAAGGCATCTACCTGAACCTGCTGGGATTGGCTAATCCCTTTCCTCTTCGTCCCCTCTGTTTCTGCCTCCAGGCTGATTCTCACAGCCTGCCTGCTTGTTGTTTTCGGTTATTGTTGCTCCTGGGTTTGGTCAGTTGCTCCGTGTTCTTTTGATCAGTAGCGTGGTGGTCCTGTGCTATTTGGCTGCTGTAGCTGTTTTAGTTCGGTGCCCGCTGGGTTGCCTCTTTTGGTCCCAGCCTGTTGTATTTTGTTTCTGTGTCTTGGGGCTGTTTCTTCAGCCGAACCCTGTTTTTTTTTGCGCTTTATATATAAAGCTGGCAATAGCCTTTGTGGAGGTACGTATGCTATATGCCATTATGCTCCTGGACGTTGTGGGCTCAATCCCTAGTGTTGTGAAGATGATTGAGCATTGTTCTGAATAAAATGTGCTCCTATGGGCTTGGTTGTCCTATATGCTCGTTTCTGTTGATCCTTCTCTACCTGTTGAACTCCTATGAGAGAATTTCTGAACCTATTGCTAAATGTTTTTGTTAAGGCATATTGCTGAATGTTCCTTAGGACGCGTGTCGAATATACAAAAATTGACCTGACTAACGACTTGTAGGATCCGTCAAATGCTTCGATGGACACGCTGCTCTAAACCTGTGTTCTAGTCCCGTGCATGATATCACTATGGCAGCACTATACTGAATAGGAAAGAGGTCCAGGTAATCCTACCCGAACCGTTTTTTTTTAAATAAAACCCGAACCGTTTTCATGGTCATTCGGAGCGTTTTCCGGTCTGCATTCAGTGACCGATAATGGTAATCCTTGAAACACTATGATTTGATTTAGAGGTATGAACAGCATTACAGCAAAAACTGACGTCAATTTACTATCAGGTTGGTGTATACAGAAATCACACAGTTTACAAACCATGCTGGTTCGTGCATGGAAACAAATAAAAAAGATAAATAAACTTGAGAACAATAAACAAGATCGCCTACAATCTACAGAGAACACAGCGATCACCTAATTCCTGCACTTCCGAATCCATCAACATGTGTTGGATGTATAAGACAAAACTATAGTAATTCTGCAGTTAATTCTATCCTCTTATGCCGAATGCCCGTATCGACCAATCTTGAAGAAAAAAATAATACATCCTTTTGGCTTACTGAAATATCAATTTTCCATAGCGCCTCCACAGGAAAATAGTCTCAAGAATGAAACATGCTTCTCATTGTATGTGTAGTCTTCCTTTTTCTTGTAATGAAGGAATACCACTGTCAACTTCCACAGAAGTATGATCTTTGTATCAGGATCGCAAACCTGAATAGCCTTCAGTTGTACAACGTACAAGTTGCTTGCTGCCTCTTCCAGTTTTGGCGTTTCCCATGTAAAGGGATGGCGATTTGCACTAGAACATCTGTCCAGCATTCAGCTTCCCAGGTGTTGCATTCCCTGACATCTTTCTCCATGCAAACTCTCCAATTTTGCTCCCAGTAAGTCCCAGCGAATCTTGATAGGATGATTCATCGGTCTCCTTGAACATGATGTCTGTGGAGACTACACCCTTGGCAGGTCCATCCTGAGCTCTCAGGCTCCCTTCATAGGACAAAAATTCCAAGACTTCAGCTTTGCGCGTGTCTCTACAGTAGATGAGAGCTATGCCATCAGCTGGTCCATTTTGGAGAGGGGTAGACACTGTGTAAAACAGATAACCAGAACTGCATTCTGTGACAGTGAATGCTTCCCTGTCTGCTAGATTAAGAGAACGATAAATTCGGCCATTTGCTCCATTATACAGTGTGAGCATGAGATCCTTTGCATCTAAGGATGTATGTATCACTAACTCAACAAACTGCAGGAAAAGAAAAAATGTAAGTTTGCAGTTGTGCAGCAAAGAATACAAGCTTGGAGCTAGTGAAATATCAATGAACCCTTTATATACTAGGAATTTTCTGAAACTTTGGACCATCTGTTACAGAAAATATAGGGGCTGATAATTACAGAAAGCACCCAAAGTATATTGCATTGGAGGTTGGCAGGGTTGTTCCTCATGTGAGAGTGGGGCACCCATCCGAGGAAATGGACTAATACATTGAACTTTGTTAGGTGGCTCAATATAGGTCATTGACTTGCCAACACAGCAAAGCCTGGAGGGGTCAACACTTAGAAACAATCATAAGTGGTATTGTGCTCGGCCTAACCCATCAAACTACCAAGAACTTCTTCCCTTTATATATTAGTTATGTCATCATCTGTCTGTTCTTTGTTCATTAGGGGTACGTTAGCCCTTGCATTATGAGTCAATGGTGCATTTTGACCATTTGATTGTGAGGGTGGTCAGTGTAAATCAAAACAGGGGCGAAGCTAGAACAAGTCAGAGGGGGGTGCCTTTCTCTTATAGATGTGAAGATTTAACATGTAAACATGGTGAAAAATTGTTTTCAATAGTAGATTTTCAAAAATTGGTGGGTGCCTGGGCACCCACAACTCTGAATCTGGCGTCGCCCCTGAATCAAAAGACATAGGTGACCATGATTCTGATAGTGATGCACAATCATCAATGGTCCATTCAGAGTTTGTATTATTGGAGAAAAGGAAGAGTTTGCCCTAGATATGTTACCTAATAAATCAATTGCTCAGCAAAAATCCAAAACCTAACCTAACCTAAACAATGAACATCAGATCATTAATTTTCATGTGTGTGCTCATGTCTCAATAGTTGAATGCATCATTTGTTTTCTTGTGCTTATTTTTAGACACTGTGAGCTATTTGAATTACAACATACTGCATCATATAAATGGTAGGCACGTGCTTAAGAATGTAATTAGAGCATGCAAGCCATTTGCTAGGCGATATTAACAAACCGTTGAAAATAAACACTCGAGAAAGATATGGTGAACTGGTAGATGTTGTACCTCATTCTCATCTTTGCCTTTATTTTCATAGTGGAACTCATTGACCCAAGCCTTCTGTGATTTCCCTGTGAAAGGTGAACTTTCGGCAGGAAGGTTCCTCCATATAAGATTTGCATATTCTGGGTGATTGACAAAAGGATTTCGATTATGCTGGTAAAGGCTGCAAACTCTGTCATTTCTAAGCTGCTCAGGTCTTGATGGTGGATCAAGTTCATTCCACCGTAGAAGAGCTGATAGCAGACCCATCTTTCTTCTTTCTTAAACAACAAGCAGACATTTAGTAACTAAAGGAACAAAAATATTTTGTAGTTTAAGCACAATATAATTAAAGTGTAATCGTGCAAGTGACTTGTACTATTAGTTGGTGCAGCACTAAGTTTGATATGGGCAAGCACTGTATTTGCCATAAGGTGCCTGCCAAGTACTAGAACTAAAACCTAAATATCACCAATACATCTCCTTTTGAGAAAGTACTTACGAATACTTGGTGAATCAGAAAGTTCCAGATGTGGAGTTCCCTCCTGGCTAGATCCATAGCTAACAGCCATGTACATCAGGGACCTAGCTACATCTCCACGCACCTGGTGCCAAAAAAAGAGAGGAAAAGTTGTAGTGCCAATAACACAGCAAATGAAACCTACACGAAACAGTGTCTGTTCATATCTGGAAGCCACTACCACTAGTGTAGTAGTGTTCATGTACAATTGAACTACACTCAATTGGCCTGACTTTCCCAAATGCCCCTTCACAGGTTGCACTAAACATTCCAAATAGTACTTTAATATGTTTTTGAAGCTTAAATTTCTAATTTAGATATTTCCCTCCATTGTATTAAAAACATACAATTCCTGTTTCCTGCATCTGCATCTGAATATGTGATTTCCAATTCAAATATCACCATTGTACTACCTGCGTTCCAGAACAAATACAACTCTCGCATTTTGAGGAGTCAAACACTTTCAAGTTTGACCAAATTTATATAAAAAATTACTAACATTTATGATATAAACTAAGTATAGTTAGACTAATTATGAAATATACCTTCATAGTAAATCTATTTGAAGACAGAAATGTTAATACTATTTTGTATAAATTTGGTCAAAGTTGAAATGGTTTGACTCCTCGGAAAGCGAGAGTTGCATTCTTTTCTGGACGGAGGAAGTATTCAACAATAGATATCATTTTCTTTATAATCAGTGCATAATTAAGCATATCATTAATTCCAAACAGATAGTTTATAAACCTGAAAAAGGAGGTGCCCACTTTTCAGCGTCTGTCTGTGTCAGATGCGGCTTCATGATTTGCTGGCCTCACACAATTTGTTGATGTGGCAGTACATTCTCCAAAATATTTGTTTCCTCTTGAGGAGTTCACTGAAAACAGGATTTGCACCTTAAGATAGACAGTCAAAATTTGATGCTGAATGAATTCATCCATTTAAACTATAATTCCTTTGCCTGCAAAAGTTTAGGGCATAATTTAGGGGGCAAATGTCTCACATGAAACAAACACAATCCTAATGCTGAGGTTTTCCTTTTCCATAAATTATGCCTACTGGCCAGTGGTTGAGATGAGGAAGAAATGTATTGCATTTGTTAACGACAGAAACCTAGCACGGACCATTGACATCCGCAGGACATATATTGTGAAGATCAGTTAGTGATGGGCCATAGGTCAGGCCATATGATCGAGGCCACAGGTGTTCCCCTGTGTTGACACAAAAACGCGCCAACACACTCGAAGATCGATCGAACGCGCAGCACGGCCGTCACAACGGCCAACTCCTGACTTCCCTGGGTAAACCGGTCTGACCGGTCTTAAGAACCGGTCTGACCGCTTCTGGTCGGGAGGTCGTGAAGACCTAGAAACCCAAGCTCGGGAGGGACCCCGTCGGAGCTCGAGCTGATCTAGGGTTGCTCTAGGGTCGGCAGGCCACCTAGAACGTCCTTGAACGCCGTAGAGACGAGCAAAGAACAGAATATGGGGGTTGGAAAAGGATTAGGGTTTGAGAGATACAAAAATAGAAGATAAAAATGTTTGATTCGATTGGGAATACCTCAATCGGCCGTCTAGCCTTTATATTTATAGGCCGGGGAAGTCTTACCCCTTTCGAATAGGTTACAATATGGAATTAAACTCGGAATCCTAATCCTACTCGAATTACAGAACGAAACCGGTCTGACCGGTTTGGCAAACCGGTCAGACCGGTTTGGCCTTCGGCCCAATTTGAGCGTCAACACATGCCCCCCTGCGTTTTTAGTGAACTTGAGAACTAAAAAGCAAGTAAATACAACTTAGGAGCTAAAAATTTATACTAAGGGCGATATTTAACAATATATCGGCCATTGATCTTCACACATCTTGCCAAACACTTGGATAGAATTTCTTCAGATATCTCCCGTTGATAGCTTTAGGCAAAGGATCTCCCTTCAGTGTCTCTAACATGTAAGAATTCCCAAAGATGACTTTGACAACTCTATAAGGCCCTTCCCAACTCGGTGACCATTTACCAAACTTGTTGCTTTTTGATCCAATAGGCAAGATCGTCTTCCAAACAAGCTCACCAACTTGAAAATATTTGCCTCGTACCTTCTTGTTGTAAGCTTTAGCGACTTGAAGCTTATCTTTCTCAATCTCCTTCAAAGCCTTCAATCTTTTGTCGGTTACCTCATCAATATTGTCCAACATCAAATTGTGGTAATCAACAGCATCAAGGTCATTTTGCTTAGCCAACCTATAAGCACCCAGATTTACCTCAACAGGTAAAACGGCCTCTTGACCATAAACAAGCTCAAAAGGAGTAACCTTAGTAGCCCCATGTCTAGATATACGATGAGCCCATAATGCTTCAGATAAAACTTCGTGCCATCTCTTAGGATTTTCAGCTATTTTTTTCTTAATCAACTTAATCAAAGTTTTATTACTTGACTCGGCTTGTCCATTAGCCTGAGCATAATACGGAGATGAATTGAGCAACTTAATTCTATAGGATTCGGCGAATTCACGTACCTCCTTAGACATAAAAGAAGTACCTTGATCTGTTGTCAATGTTTGAGGAATACCGAATCTATGAATAACATTCTGAGTAACAAACTCAATTACCTCTCGATGCGTCATATTCTTCAAAGGAATCGCCTCAGTCCATTTAGTAAAATAATCCGTAGCAACCAATATGAACCGATGTCCTTTTGATGATGGGGGATTAATTTGTCCAATAAAATCCAATCCCCAACCTCGGAATGGCCATGGCTTAATAATAGGATGCATCAATGCAGCAGGAACAAGTTGCAAATTTCCAAACTTCTGACATTCTTCACATCCTTTGTAATATTTAAAACAATCTGCCGTCATAGTAGGCCAATAGAAACCGGCTCGTCTAAGTAACCACTTCATCTTCGGAGCCGATTGATGCGTACCACAAATTCCTTCATGGACCTCAGCCATGGCAACCTTGGCTTGATCCGAGTCAAGACATTTTAACAATAAATCTTCGGCGTTTCGACGATAGAGTTCATCGCCAAGTAAAATATACTTAAATGATACTCGCCGAATAGTTTTCTCTGCACCACGACCAGGATCTTTCAAATAAGTGATAATAGGCACTCTCCAATCCTGATCTTTAACTTTGGATTGATTAGCATTATCCAAAGTATTTTCGCTTCTGTCAGGGGACAAAGCGGTCTGACCGCTTTCAGAACCGGTCAGACCGGTTCTGGCAGTACAACCGGTCTGACCGGTTTCTGAAACCGGTGTGACCGGTTCGTCCAGAACCAGAATCTCGGCCTTTGTTCGCATCGGTTTTTGGAGATAGAAATATTTCTTTGCAACCATATAACCAGATGCTTTCTGAGCCAGAGCATTTGCCTTATCATTCTCTCCTCTTGGAATATGTTTGATTGTAAATTCATCAAAAGAAGATATAACATCAAGGCATCTATCAAGATATGCATTTAATAAACCATTATAACATTGGCATACCTTCGATACTTGATGTACCACCAGGAGCGAATCACCAAAAGCTTCAACATGTTTTACTCCCATGTCTTGCAAAAATTCCAAGCCAAATAGAAGAGCTTCATATTCAACTTGATTATTGGTTCGCTTTTCTTCCAATCGGTTTGAAAATTCAAAAACGGCGCCACTTGGAGAAATCAAAACAGCACCAATTCCTTGCCCATCATTGCAAACCGATCCATCAAAGTATAGCTTCCATGGTGTACAAGTAACATAGCCGATGTCGATTTCACAAGTATCATTAATCCGATGTTCAACAATAAAATCGGCTACAATTTGACCCCTCATTGATTTCAAAGGTTCACAAGTCAAATCATACTCAACCAAAGCATAAGCCCACTTGCCGACTCTTCCACTAGATATCGGCTTTTGCAACATATGTTTAATCACATCGGTTTGACACAACACGATGCAAGTACTAGATAGTAGATAATGCCGCAATTGAGTACAAGCATGATACAAGGATAAACATAGCTTCTCAATGAAAATATACCTTGTTTCTGCATCAATGAGCCGTCGGCTTACATAAGCGATCACATACTCCTTGTTGCCGATTTCTTGAGTCAAAACAGCTCCAATAGTTCTATCTTCAGCCGCCACATAAAGTCTAAATGGAACTCCTCGCTTAGGCGCCCGAAGCACCGGAGGTGAAGACAAGTATTCTTTGATCTTCTCAAAAGCTTCTTGCTGTTTTGCCCCCCAGTTAAAATCGGCTTCATTCTTTAACCGAAGTAAAGGAGTAAAAGCATCAACCTTTCCAGACAAGTTAATTATAAACCTTCTCAAGAAATTTACCTTGCCTAGAAACTTTTGCAAGTCCTTCTTGCAAGTAGGAGCTTCGACTTTCTTCATAGCTTCAATTCTCTTGGGATCAATTTCTATGCCGTTCTCATGAATAACAAACCCAAGAAACTTCCCAGCCGAAACACCAAAAGCACATTTGAGTGGATTCATTTTTAAACCATACCGTCGCATCCTTTCAAGAGCAAGTCTTAAATCGGCTAAATGAGAATTCAAGCCATCCGATTTAACTACAATATCATCAATATATACTTCCACAATAACACCAAGTAAATCATGAAAGATTAAATTCATAGCCCTTTGATAAGTTGCACCGGCATTCTTTAACCCAAAGGTCATAACTACCCACTCAAATAAACCAATAAATCCCGGACATTGAAAGGCCGTTTTGTGCATATCCTCTTCGGCCATGAAGATTTGATTATATCCGGCATTACCATCAAGAAAACTAACAACACGATGTCCAGAAGCTTCATTAATTAAGACATCGGCTACAGGCATGGGATATGAATCCTTTGGAGTAGCTTTATTAAGATTTCTAAAATCAATGCAAACTCTAAGTTTTCCCGAATCTTTCTTTTCAACGGGAACAATATTAGAAATCCACTCCGCATAACGACAAGTCCGAATAAAACCAGCATCTAATAAACGATTAATCTCTTCTTTTATTCGGTCATAAATAGCGGGATTAAAACGTCTAGCCGATTGTTTAAAAGGTCTAAAACCGGCTTTTATTGGCAAACGATGCTCAACTAAGTCACGACTTAAACCAGGCATCTCACGGTACTCCCAAGCAAAACAATCGACATACTCTTTCAACAAATTTATTAATTCGGCTTTAAACGTAGCCGATAAATTCTTGTTTATAAAAGTAGGCCTAGGAATAGTACCATCACCAATATCTATTTTTTCTAAAGGATCAGCTGATGTAAAACCCTGACCCAATTTGTCCATATCACCAAGATCTTCAATAGCTTCAAACATGCCGGCCGAATGAGCTCGATGATGATCAATTCGGTCTTGAAGCCACTGGCCAGACGCAAACCGGTCTGACCGGTTCCCAGAAGCGGTCTGACCGGTTTGGCTCGGTCGGCGCTGTTCAGACCCAAACCGGTCTGACCGGTTTCCAGAAGCGGTCTGACCGGTTTGTCTCTGTTGATTTTGTTGCTCCATTAATTACAATAAGTAATTCAACCGATTTTCCATCGGCTTTAATGTAGCAGGAACAAAACCATCCTTGGTGCAACTGATCAACTCATAATCGGTCAAATCCATGCCCGACAAACATTGGACCTTTTCATTTGCACTAAGAGAATCGGAATCGGCCGTTGCAACAAAGGAAGAATTGTCACCATGGACAACTTCAACTTCATCGCCGATCCACTGAATAAGATATTGATGCAAGGTAGATGGAATACATTTATTCGCATGAATCCAATCTCGACCAAGGATTAAACTGAAGTTACCTTGTACCTCGGAGACGAAGAAAGCCGTAGCAATAGTCTTGCTCCCGACGGTCAACTCCATAGAAGCCACCCCTTTAGCACCAATGGGATCACCTCCACCAACTCCACTGACCGTCATGTTCGTCTTGATCAGTTCTTCGTCTTTCCCGCCAATCTTCTTATAGAGAGAATATGGCATGAGATTTACAATGGCTCCACCATCAACCAACATACGAGAAATTGGCTTCCCGTTGATGTGCCCTCTCATATACAAAGCCTTGAGATGATTTTCTGATTCACTAGGTTTCTGAAACACAGCATCTCGAGGCCCAAGTTGAAGATGAGAAATTTCCTCCTCTGGCACGACATAATAATCAGAAGATAAATAGACAACATTAATTTCCATGTTGTCACGTTCTGGAGAAGGCTCAAAATCAACCAATTCTTCATCTTCAACCACTGGAGAAATTGATGGAGTAGCATTAATGGTTGAAGTAACTTTGGCCCCTGCCTCTGTCGACAAACCGGTCTGACCGCTTTCAGAAACCGGTCTGACCGCTTCTGCAGCGGTGGGCTGATCAGAACCGGTCTGACTGGTTTCTGAAACCGGTCTGACCGGTTGTGCTGCTGGCTGCACAACTCGCCAGGTCTTGGTCTGAGGAATCATGGGTCTATACTTGTTGAAATGTTCATCCCTCAGCTTCTCGGCTTCCTGTTCCCTCTTCTCTTTGTTTCTCAAGCGCTGAAGTTTCCGCTTCTGTGTATGAGTCAACCCAGAAGGACACCATCTTGGTTGAAAAACTTTCTTTATGCCCTTGCTACTGCTAGCCTCATGATCATTAACCATGATCGGCTTCTTGACTGGAACAGGAGCCGAATCTCCAATGACTATCGGCTTTTTACCCAAGTCTTGCATAGCCACTGGAATATCGCCAATTTTTATGAATTTATTGGCTTGGGCTTGCACATCCTCCTTTTTCTCCTTGACACGGTATTCTTGCTTAGGAGGAACATGAATGTGTGGCTCAGACCGAAACCGGTCTGACCGGTTTACAGCACCGGTCTGACCGCTTTGAAAAGCGGTCAAGCGACCTGGTTCGTACGAGCTTAATCGGTTATGCACCGAATTTCCAATAGCACCACCACGACGTTTATAACCTGTAGGACTGTTCCATCGCTGTGGTGACCTCTGTCTCTTTTTTGTCGGCCGATCAACTTGAACGGCCTTTGTGTACTTGTTCATGAGCTGCGAAAAAGTAGGTCCTTGCTTCAGAACCCTCCCTTGAATCTTTGGCTCATTGAATTTCCAAGTACCCACTTCCGGGCGCTTAGGCTTGAAAGTTCTTGGACGGTCTGGAGACAAACCGGTCTGACCGGTTTGAGAAACCGGTCTGACCGGTTTCGCCTGGTTAGCAGACCGATTCTCTTCCAAAGAACTTCCTTGTCCCCCGGGTCTTGATGTGTTAATTGTAATTTTCAGAGACTCTTTTCCATCAAGAGTCCTCCCAATCATCACTGTTCTGGCCGGAACTTTGTCATTAACTATTTCCGGCCTCGGATCTCCAATCACCACGTTCTTCCCTTTAGCTCCATCGGCTTGTTCCGGCCGAATCAGCATCTTGGTGTTCACATCCAAGGTATGAACAGGGAAAGGAGCCTTGTCAACTTGCATTTCAGCGAGCACTAATCGACCTTCATTAAGGGCCGATTGTACCTGTCGTCGAAAAACATTGCAATCATTTGTTGCGTGAGAAAAAGAATTATGCCATTTACAATATGCACGATTTTTCAATTGATCGGCTGGTGGAATTGCATGAGAAAGTTTAACAAAGCCATTCTTAAGCAATTCATCAAAAACACGATCACACTTGGCTACATCAAAAGTAAATTTTTCTTCTTGCCGATTTTTCTGGATCGGCTTTAATGAAGGACAAGAACCAGGTTTACTTTTTGATGACCAAACAAATTCAGCGGCATAAATTTCTTTATCATCGTCCGAACTATCAGAATCATTATCAACAATATGCACGTTCGAACGATGGGGTTTAGCAGATTCTTTTGCATTTTTAAATTTCAATTCTAGACTCATGGCCTTCATTTGCAAGTGATTAATAGTGAGAAAATCAGAACCTTCTAATTTTTCCTTGTAATGAGACCGTAAGCCTACAAAAGCCAAATCTGCTAAATCTTTTTCAGAAACAGTTATGTTAAAGCATCGGTTCTTAACATCTTTAAATCTTTTAAAATAATCAAGAACCGATTCCTCTCGGCTTTGCTTAACCGATGTTAAATCAGATAACTTAGCCTCATTTTCTCCGCTAAAGAAATGATCATGAAATTTACGCTCCAATTGAGTCCAATTTTGAATAGAATTAGGAGCAAGCGAAGAAAACCATGAAAAGGCAGTTCCAGTTAAAGATAATGAGAACAACCGTATACGCAATGCCTCATAAAATGATGCCTCTCCTAATTGCAAAACATATTGACTAATGTGTTCCCAAGGAGTTCTATTATCTTCACCACTGAATTTAATAAAATCAGGAACACGCCAACCATTAGGATAAGGAACCAAATCAAATTCAGGCAAATACGGTTTTTGATATAAGCGTGAACTACCCAATTCAAGCCCGAGCCTTGTTCTAAGTGTATTTGCTATGTCTTCTTTGAACTTAGCTAGCTCGGCTTGATAGTTCCCATCACCTCTGTTTTGTGGAATGCGGGGAACACCATACGTTGTGTTATAGGAAGTATTCGGAATCGGCGCGTGAAACGAGCCAGATCCATGGGGTATACCTCCTGGAACCGTAGTGCGTGGAACAGTAAAAACAGGACCAGAACTAGTAGTATTTGATAAAACCATCGCACTAGTCGTCCCCAAACTCATGGAACCGGCCTGACCGCCATTGGGCGGCAAACCGGTCTGACCGGTTATACAAACCGGTCTGACCGGTTCGGGGACCGAACCAGGGTAAGGTATTTGACCCGCATAAAAATTCAACGGCATGCCCAAATTAGGATCTAAAACATGCTCTGGCATGCCTGATGAGCTAGGAGTTGAGTTAGGCAATTCATTAAATTCTATATTATTTTTACCCTTATCAGAATTACCCGACATATTAGCAATCAACTCACTAGTAACGGTTTGTGCAGCAAGTAATTTATCATCCATCATGCGAGTAATTTGCTGCATCAAGTCAGAGGATTCGCCAGTTACCTTAGGAAGTTCTTCAACTTGGTCGTTTGCCAGTTTGAAAGCCGGCATGACGAATTCCTCCACCCTCTTGACAAGGCCACCGCGATCTTTCTTGAAACCCTTCAGGAATTGCGTCCTGAAGTGTTCCTCAGCGATCAGGTACCGCTTCCGCTCCTCGTCCGTGAGCTCTTCCATCGTCGCGGCGATGATGTTGTCCTTGTCGAGGTCGCACGTCGATCCAGACATATTCGGAGTAGATTGAATCGGTTGTGGCACCAGATTAATCTTCCCCAGCGGAGTCGCCAAAAAGTATGTTGACACAAAAACGCGCCAACACACTCGAAGATCGATCGAACGCGCAGCACGGCCGTCACAACGGCCAACTCCTGACTTCCCTGGGTAAACCGGTCTGACCGGTCTTAAGAACCGGTCTGACCGCTTCTGGTCGGGAGGTCGTGAAGACCTAGAAACCCAAGCTCGGGAGGGACCCCGTCGGAGCTCGAGCTGATCTAGGGTTGCTCTAGGGTCGGCAGGCCACCTAGAACGTCCTTGAACGCCGTAGAGACGAGCAAAGAACAGAATATGGGGGTTGGAAAAGGATTAGGGTTTGAGAGATACAAAAATAGAAGATAAAAATGTTTGATTCGATTGGGAATACCTCAATCGGCCGTCTAGCCTTTATATTTATAGGCCGGGGAAGTCTTACCCCTTTCGAATAGGTTACAATATGGAATTAAACTCGGAATCCTAATCCTACTCGAATTACAGAACGAAACCGGTCTGACCGGTTTGGCAAACCGGTCAGACCGGTTTGGCCTTCGGCCCAATTTGAGCGTCAACACCCTGCACAGTAAAACACAGAATATTTCTATGAAAGGAAAAAATAAAGATAAGTGAGCATCGTCGTGTCCAGACGTTAATTTTCTGAAAAATGTAACTCACTGTTCCATCCATCTGGTTTGCCTGCTAAGGCCTTGGGCACTGCTCTCTGCGAGTAAATCTCAATCCTGCAAGAAAACTCAGAGCCTAAAAATCAATACAGAATATGGGAACCACGTGCCAATGTTGCACAAACAAACATTAGTACCCATTATCTGTTACATAACACCATACACGTCAGAGGATGCCTCAGGGTGTTCTGCATCAGCTGCATCGAGAATCTTGAGCGCCTCCCAGACCTACAAGAAAATCTTTCTCAATTCGAGCCGAAATTCCAACAAATTAAGGAGCACGAAATGTGATTGATAACTAGGTAGGCTGCAAGCAAACCGACATCTTTGTACCGCAGGGCGGCGTGAGGCGAGACGATGGCGGCGAGCTTCGTCCTCAGCTCGTCCCCAGCCAGGACAGCGTAGTAGCGCCTGACATCTTCGCAGGGGTACGCGGCGGCGTCCAGCGGTGAACGCACGAGAGCGCGGGCAGCCGGGAGAAGCGGAGGGCTAGAAAGCGCGAGCGCCAGCGCGGCAGCGGCGAGCGCGTGGAGGCACTGGTCCAGCAAGGGCGGCAGGGAGCTCTGTGGGAATGGGAGCAAGAGCAACGGTGGCGCGGTGGGTCCGGGGTTGGGTTTCTTGCCGCGGCCGTGGATGCAGCGACATGGGAAGGATGGGCGACGGGCGGCGATGGAGCGGCAGGTTCTTGCTGGTGACGCGCCGCGGGCAGGAGAGCTGGAAGAGGAGGATGCGGTGACGACGGTGGCCAAGGCCAAGGGCGCCGGCATTTTCGCTCCACTCGGCGCTCCGCCGCGTTGGAGCAGGGTACCCCACTTATCGTGACAGCTGAGTAGTAGCTGACAGTAGCATCCGTATTTTAAATAAAGAAAAAAGTCTATTTTTGACCATCCAACTCTTGGCTCAGTTTGGTTTTGACCATCGAACTTCAAAACCGGATATCTTTAGCCATCTAACTATTAAAACCGTTCAAATTTGGCCATCGGGGCGGTTTTGATGGGTGGTTTTAATTTTTTATTTACAATTTAGTCCTTAGATCTTAAAATGATTATTACTTTTTGCTCGTACCTCCGATTTAGGTGATTCTTATGGTTACACGTTCATGATAGTGAGCTTTATCTTTTAAAATAGTCTTTATAATATTTTATCACTATTTAATATATTGTTTTTATGTTATTGTATAAAAACACCAATATAAGAAAAGTAAAACAAACAGTTAGAAAATATTATGTCCATGACTTTAAAAGATAAAGTTCATCGTTACAAGTGTATGACCACAAGAATCACTTAAATCGGATATAAGAGAAAAAATAGTAATCATTTGAAGCTCCAAGTACTAAACTGTAAATAAAATAGTTCTTGGATCTTAAAATAATTACTATTTTTTTCTCGTATATCCGATTTAAGTAATTCTTATGGTCATGTGTTCGTAATGATGAGCTTTATCTTTTAGAGTCGTGGACATATTATTTTCTAACCATTTGTTTACTTTTTTTATATTGGTGTTTTTACACAACAATATAAAATTAATATAATACATAGTGATAAAATAGTATAAAGTCTATTTTAAAAGATAAAGCTCACCGTTATGAACGTGTGAGCGTAAGAATCACCTAAATCGGAGGTACAGACAAAAAGTAACAATGATTTTAAGATTTAAGGACTAAATTGTAAATAAAAAAATTAAAACCACATATCAAAACCGCCCTGATGGCCAAATTTGAACGGTTTTGATAGTTGGATGGCCAAAGATACCCGGTTTTGGAGTTCGATGGCCAAAACCAAACTGAGGCAAGAGTTGGATGGTCAAAAATGGACTTTTTTCTTAAATAAACATATGAATGCGATTTTTAAACTATTTTGAGCTGATTTTAAATAGATTTATATAAGAATGTTATATAATAATGTATTTTATTGGGCATACCTCAAAAAAATGAATATCAACTCAAATAGTTTAAATAAAATACATTTGTGTCAAAATTTCACACATGGAATATTTTCATCAATACATCGTTATTTTGATGTGTACTTCTTTTTAATAATAGTAGCAGCTCATTCTACATATCACTGACTAGCCTAATTATATAGATGAAAAATGTCTTCCAAGTATGAGTGAACGTTTCATGCACAAATGTTTTTGTGAGTAGATTTTAATAAGGCTTTCATCTAGAAAAGAAGATTTGAATCGGGCTAGAGCTATGTGAAATTGTGGAGCCCGGCCCATCCCAATAGCTTTTCCTAATTTCGATATAATTCCACGTCAAGAAATTAAATCATGAGCACGGGGCCATCCCAGTGCTAGAGAATTGAGTGTTAAGAGAGCGGTCAAAATTTTCTGAACAACAAATTTTACTGCTTCCATGTACTGCGCCTCAGACAACAAATACGCCTCAGACAACTGAATTTGAATATAAACGATCTAATCATGGCAAAATTGACTGCTCCCATGTACTGTGTACATGTTTATATGGAATTTTCCCACCAAATGCTTGTTGTTGTATTAATAAACAAGCAGAAATAGCCCTCTAAATGGTGGTTATTGTGCAGTTTGGTTCTGCAAATTCTCTGCTTTCGCATCTGTTGTAGATGCTCACAATTTGGGTTACATTAATTTCATCTTTTTGTCTTTAAAGTACATTGATTTCATCTTAGATCTATAAAATCTTATTAGTGTACAAGGAAGCTTTCTCTAAATTATTTATTCGAGCTTAGGCTTATTGGATCATTGAGCATCAACCTTTAGGTGCTAGCACATTGCAATAACAGGATGATTAGAGGGGGAAGAGTAAAAGGGCTGAATAATTCATTTTCTGTCAGCAGGCATTAAAGCTTAGAGAGAGTATATGAATGCGATTTTTAAACTATTTTGAGCGGATTTTAAATAGATTTATATAAGAATGTTATATAATAATGTATTTTATTGGGCATACCTCAAAAAATAAATATCAACTCAAATAGTTTAAATAAAATACATTTGTGTCAAAATTTCACACATGGAACATTTTCATTAAAAACATCGTTATTTTGATGTGTACTTCTTTTTAATAATAGTAGCAGCCCATTCTACATGTCACTGACTAGCCTACATCGTTATTTGAATCAGGCTTCCGTACAGAGAAGAAGATTTGAATCAGGCTAGAGCTACGTGAAATTGTGGAGCCCGGCCCATCCCAATGGCTTTTCCTAATTTCGATTTGTCGTACGGAAAAGAAGATTTGAATCAGGCTAGAGCTACGTGAAATTGTGGAGTCAATTCCACGTCAAAATTTTCTGAACAACAAAGAGTCAAAGACAGATCATGAGCACAGGAGCAGGAAAACAAAACTCGACATGTGGCTGCTAGGATTCGAGCCCAGGTCTCCACACCCACAACGTGGAATTCTCACCACTAAACTACAGCTACATTTTATTTTTTCTACAACGAATCTATTTTATCTAGTAAGTCTTCCAAACGTCCCATGCCCCTCGCGGTCCGTCTGTCTCTGTCCCCATCAATCTCGAGGGGTTTTTGCTTCGTGTGGAAGGAGAACAGGAGAAACCAGAAACCGTCTGTCCCCAGCGCCGCCGACCATGGCGCAGCAGCAGCCCAAGGCAGCCACCAGCTCCGGCATCCTCGATGCCGTGCCGCTCTTCGTCGTCGTTCTCCTCGCCGCCCACGTTGTGGCCCTCGTGCGTTTCCGCAGTCCCGTTTGATTTCTTCTTTTTTTCGTTCCCCCGCCGCCCCGCGCCCGCACTCTTCGTCGCTTGAATCCCGAACAGATCCCGACTCCTCACCTCTCTTCCCGCTGGTTGCAGGTGTTCTGGATGTACAAGTTAGCCTCCGAGAAGCAGCCACCCCGGAGAAAGACGCAGTGACGCCCGCCGATCTTTGGTCGGTAAGATTCGATCCTGAAATTGACCTCCTAGGATAATTTGTTTCTGGTTAGGGTTGGTATGCAACTCCTGAAATACGTGAGCAGGTTCATTTTGCTGGATTAATTTAATACCCAAGATAAGTGATTTATTATCTATTTATCTTGTAATTTGAGTGCCTTTTGGAATTTTGGTGGCAGTGCTACCAAAGCGAATTGATACAGTTGTCATTGGGGAAGGAAACAAGTTAAAACTAGTGATGCTTAGAGAAATAAAATTATCTGGCTGTTCAGTGCTTGGATAATAAGGACTAGTATGAAGCACCTGGTGGTGGTTGATTTGCAAGCTGCGGCTGTGGCATGCATGTCATTCTTTTCTCTTACCACCAAGCCTCGTTGATCTGCTCTAGCCTTTCAGTCACTGTTGTCGCATTTCCAAGAAAAAAGAATGCCTGAACACATAAGCACTTTTATATAGTAGCCACCAATGTGCTTTCTTAGGGCAGGCCCAACGCGGTGTCCAAAAAGCGGTGGCCTCACAAGATTTTTATGCGCCATGTATAGATACTAGTCTGCTGAGTGTACTACCTGCCCATTGCAAGCACACATGTCCAATCCCACATCTCTGACACAACCTGCTGCTGTCTTCCTTGGTTCATATTCTTGAAAGACATCATCTGTGGTGCAAAAGATTTAACATGTCTTAAACCATCAATTCTTTGTGCGCAAGTAGGCTGATAGCCTGGTACACAATGTTGTTGAAACTGTCATTACATATATTCCATGATTAACAATAGAACTTCTGCTTGGTTATGTTGTTTTACATTTGCTTTTGACCTCAAATGCTCCGTACTCCCTCACTCCCTCCCTCGGCGACGGCCGACGGTAGCCTCTGCAAATCACACTGACATCTGCAGTGCACGTAACATTTACCACGCTGGCATCCGAGCCTAGTTGGCCTGAGGAAGCCACCAATGAAGCAACCGTGTTGGGCCTGCTCTTATCTTTCATTTCAGTGATCACTAAGTAATGCAAAATCAATCTCTGGCATCACCCTCCCTGCTAGACAGGTTTCACTTACCTGCATCCTGCAGTACTGATTATGACATTTCAATTGCACTCCCTATTATGGCTAACCTGCTAAAATGTCCTACTGGTAGATAGTAACTACCAGTGGATGATATTGATAATGAAGAATGTCTTCAATTGTCAATGTAACAACGTGCCACTTATATTGTTGATAAATACGCAAATGATTTATCTTCCACATGTTTAACATAGAAGCATAATCTAGAAAATATTTCTTTTTGAATCACAGATTGTGAAACAGTGGTTTCAGTTCCAAACATGTTTAATTAAGTAGACAACATAAAGACAAGCACCTTTGGTGCTATAATCACTTCTAAGTTAAAATGTCTAAATTTGAGACCATTTTCTGTTATAAATTTGAGAGAGGGAGTGGTTGGGTTGTGAAAAACTGCAAACAACATTGAATATTCATGAAGAGGGAGTGAGTAGGGCTTTAAAAATAATATTGAATATGCTTGTTCATAGGTTAGATACTACATTTGGGTAATAGCTTGGTATCTGGTGTTACTAGCATAAACTTGAGGACATACCAAGGACATTCTCATTCGAGAAGTCGTGTTTATAGTTGTGGTCTTAAGGTGCCAGTGCAAAGTGACAACCGGCAAATGTAGCTCCAGTGTGATGCATACAATCTTTAGAACTCAGCATCCTAGAGAAAAAAAAATCTTGATTATGGTCTTAGATGTCTGACAATAAAATAAGGTATGCTTTGTGATGATGTTTTAAGGGATCCATCCTTGTATCCATGTGCGTTTCCCATGATATAGTGGTTCCTATTTCTATGTTCTACTATTTTTAAGGAAAAGCTGTAAACGATGAGATATTTTCATATTTCCTAGGAGGTGCATCAAAAGGCAAGGTGTTTGCCTAACTCACTTGTTTCAATCAGTGAACATCAAATCTTTCTTCATTTGTTAAACAAATATCAGTGAACATTCATCATTTTTCTCTAGTTCGATTGTTAGCACACGGATGAATCTGAACAGGAAATTTTGATGCTTTGTTTTGCACATTTTTTATGGCCAGCAATAATAAATGGTAGCATATCTTAGTGTAAATGTCGTACAAGTTCTGATTTCACAAATGATACTTCCTGTGGTTCATATTCTTGAAAGACATCATCTGTGGTGCAAAAGATTTAACATGTCTTAAACCATCAATCCTTTGTGCGCAAGTAGGCTGATAGTCTGGTACACAATAGAGTTGAAACCCAGTCTGTTCAACGGCGGGTTAACACGGTTTAAGATGGTTTTCAAAACCAAACCGCATAAATGTGGGTTAGATGGGTTGGTTCGACGGGTTACGTGGTTTAGAACCGGAGACAAATTAGATCGTCGCTGGCTTCTTGAGATCAGTAGTCTCTGTCTGCGCAAATCGCGAATTCGTGATAAAAAAAGAGTGCAGCAACCTCAGCGCAAATAGCAACAAATTGAAGTCATTATGCGCTAGGAATTGAAGTTATTTCGCTAGCAGCAGACGGTCCTGACATCTTTGGCGGCGACAGCAGGAACAGTCTCACGGCAGCAACAAATGCCAGCATGTCCATTCTCCCAGTATTGCTTGCATGCTTGCTTGCTGCTGCTTCTCGCTCGGCTGCGGGGTGGTGCCGTAACCACTCTGGTTTCTGACGAGTTCATCGAGAGGTTTCTAGCGGTTTAACTGGTCCAAACCGTGGGTTAGCCCAACCCAATGAAAACCGCATAGCCGGGTTTCGACGGTCTGGTTCTCCGGTTTCAACGGGTCTGCACCAAACCATGAACAGGGTGAGTTGAAACTGTCATTACATATATTCCATGATTAACAATAGAACTTCTGCTTGGTTATGTTGACTTACATTTGCTTTCGACCTCAAATGCTTCGTATGGAACTGATTGCATGCCCTTTTTCTTGTCATGTAATTTCTTCTTTGGTTGGTTGATTGAGTCTGCTGTTGTGAATTAATTGTTGTGTTGTTGTGTACAAGATATGTTTCTAAATATTTCAACACTCTCAAAGGCATTCTCAAAGGCATACACAACTTGTACAGATACACCTCCATACCTAGTAACATGTATGTTAATGAGTGATATTTGTGGACAACCTGTACCTGCACACCCTTTTGCTTGGGCCAATTGCATTTTTGCTACTATGAACCGTTATTGTTAATGTGTGACTGTAAAACTTCAATTGTAAATTTGGTTTTGCAAATCCTGGTCAACCATTACACCCACCACTGGATTGACAGATTTTCTTAACTTTACAAGTGACCCAGATAGCCCCAACCTCTGTCCCTCTCATCCCACCACACATGACCGCCAGCCACACTACTCCAGATATGTTGATTCATGGCTTTGTCCATTCCAGTTGCTCCCTTTGCTCATCAATTGGCTTGCTTCTAGGGAGGATTGCAGTGTGGTTCATCTTCTTGGGCTTTGATCTATGCTGTGTATGTCCGTGAAGCCACACCTAGTACCCAGTGAGGCAAGCACCTGCATCACTGCTGTCCTGCGATTTTTCTCCACTGCTGGCCATGGGCTCAAGCTGGACGCCACCATCCTTGCCTCCCTTAGTCAAGTTGTGGTGCAGCAGCAGATGACATGGTGTACAAGCCCGGTGGCAGCCACGGAGGCAGGTGGCTGGTGGGAGATCTTGGTCACAGGAATTGATAATGGGCAGTCAAGCTCCTCTGGGAGCTTTGGTGGCTGGTTGTTGGTCTAGTCGGATAGGGCAGACAGCAAGCAGAGTATAGTGATGAGGATAACTTAGATTTTGTGTTTATATTTTTCCTGCTATCTTGTGTAGGAAATCAAGATGAAGTATCAACCGGTTGGCTGGAAACAGTTGCAAACAGAGCTGAAATATATATACATATCAGTGGCAAATGTGCAATCCCTGCTTTATATATATAATAATGGCAAATTCAATTTAGGGGTTAGAGTAGTGGCAAGTAGCCAAACATAAAAATTGTCCTTTTGGTTTTGTCCACTGAGATTTCATTTCTTTTTGTATTTTTTTGCCTGACTTCTCTTTTTTTAAAGAACTATGATTTTTGTAGACTTTAAGGGCTTACCATTAGTTTTCCTGTGCCATTAATTCTGCTCCTCTCATGGTTGTAGGTCAGACTTTGAGACAAAAGCGATCCTCCAGAAGGTTTAGGTGTCCATTGTTCAGAGACATCTATGTAGCATTTCAATTTGTTTTATTATACTACTTGTTACATATTGGATTTTAGTAGAGAACAACTTGCTGCATTTGGATTTTAAGTATTGATCTTGGCAGAAGCGATAGTCGATCATTCACTCGTGTCCTTTGTATGATAAATAAATGTTCCTAGTAATAGGTATGTGTTTTGACCGAATCATGAGTGGCTAACTTCTTACGAATCGTGTTTTCATCGCTTGCCATATTTGAAATTTGTTAGTTCCGTAATGTAATTGAATGATTGACATACTTACCTAATGGACATTTAGCCTGAGTGACAAAATGGCTTTTGATGGAGCGGAGGCACCTGATTTTACAGTTCAAGCATAGATTAATATTTGCATTCAAGCTCTATTGTGCAGCTTGTTTAATCTAATGCCAGGGCTGATTGCACTACATATTCCCAACGGGGTCCTGCAACGGTATCGGCCCATTGATTGTTCAACACTCAAGCTCTACAAATACTAGCCCAAACGGAAGTAGTTATTCAAATGCGGCATGTCAATAATATCAATGATATTTTTCTTTAATACAAAACTAGCAAGGTGGCCCGCTGTAACACCCGAGAACAACATCAAAATGTTAGAGCATTATAACACTACACTTCAATGAGACAAGGCTCATTGAATTGGGTGTTTAAGAAACTAAGGCTTCAAGTACATAAAAAAATTTATTCCAATTTCTATATAAACGTGCATTAGGTTTTTCTATATGTTTCTATCTCTACTGCTCAAAAGTTTTGCACCAATAGTGTGTGATACCTGTACCCAGGGTACTGTTCCCACCAACATCAGCGCAAGTTGCAAGGCAGAAGCAAGTGCAAACTCCCAGTCCCCGACCGATTGGGAAAACACGACCCGCTAGGGCACGTGTCGCTTCCTCAAACGATTGGGGAGGCTCAAACAACCTGGACAGGTGGCACGCTCCCGGTCGATCTGGGAGCATGCCACTCCGCCTAAACAGAGGCTCGTCTGGCTATGCTGCCCGATTCACCTCCGCCTGCCAGGAGCCGCGATGCCCACCAAAAGGTGTGGCATCCTCCCGACTTGTTATGGGCCAAGACGGCACGTGCTGTCGTGAACAACTGGCCCGTGATCCGACCTCTGACTCTTCTTCTTCTTCTTCTCCTTTTCCCTTGTAACCCACCCCAGTCAAATATAAGGGGGAAAGGGCCATCTGAGAAGACAAGAACATCAGAGCTCACTGCTCCACAGAGCACACCTACAGCTTACGAGCACCCACCTTGTAAGCCTTAAGGCAGCCAAACGCAAGGAACACAAACAGTTTGCACTGGATGTAGGGACATTATGCCCGAACCAGTATACTTCCTCCGTGTTTGCAGTGCCTACCATCGTGAGCCGCGGAGAATCCCTGCGACTAAGTAGACAACCGGTGACGAAACCACCGACAGTTGGCACGCAAGGTAGGGGAAGGAAGTGCTTCTTCAACCCAAGCGGTTGAGCGATGGCCCCGACTGATCTCAGCCTGCTCTACGGAGCAATTCCGAAGCACCTCAGCTTCGGCGACCTGGACTTCCTCCATATGGGCGTAGGCGAGTTCTGGCTCGCACCATCGCCCTTCTCCAGCATCCGCTTTGGAAGCCTTGATTTCATGGCGGATCGCTTCGAGCAGCTTCGCCTCGACGAGCGAAGCTTGCTATCCTCCGGCTCAGTGCCAGACCTCCTGTTCCCGAATGGGAATAGTGCTCTTGCCGTTGTTGGTGGGACATTGGCTCACCGTGTCGATGCCTTTCTTGGGCCTGACCCAAGCCCTGAGGAGAGACGACATGTTTTCTACGCGTTGGCCAATGTGCTATCCCAGCTCTCCAGAGGAGAACGCATGCCACCTGAGCATGAGTTCTGGGACCCCAGCACCTACCTCCCTTACGGCATGCGAAATGCCACTGAGCTATTTGTCGGTGTTTAGAAATCGTGGTCCCGACACGAACCAGAAATGCGCTGTGTTCCCTCCCCTGATGGTTGATGCAGAAGAAAATGCAAGACACAGATTTATCCTGGTTCCGGTCGCAAGACCGTACTTCCAGTGAGGTGGTACGTGCGATGTGTTATTCTGCACCGGACTGCAAGTAGTAGGGGATACAAGCAGGTTGGGAGAAGAGGCTAGACCTCCAAGTCCCAGATGATTGAGGCGGAGTGCCAATATCGTGGTTTTTCGGAGTGTGTGCGAATGTTCTCTCTCTTTCCTCTTGATCGATCGCCCCCTCCTTTTATAGGCCAAGGAGAAGGGGTTACAGGTGTGTGTCGCTGTACAGGCATAGTTGCCGCACAGTAGTAGGAGTGGCGCCGAGCGTGCTTCTTTGTCCTTGGCCACTGTTACGCGATATTGCGGTCCCTGTGATCGATTCTTGTATTGGTGATGATGCCTGGGAGTGGTTTTGAGGATCCGAGCTGTCCTTCGTGCGGTAATGATTCACCCATACACCATTTCGAGGGTCTCCCATGTCAGGGTACAACCCATTCTATGGGAAACCACTGTGGGAGTGGGGGGCCAGGATCCCTAGGGCCACTCATCTAAGGAATTAAACTACTCGATATGGAGAGTTATGACCCGACTGCTTTGGACTAGCCAGATAAGGTATAGGACGATGTAGTCAAGTAGTAGAACTACTCGTATTCATGATAGTTTACCTTAATGTAACCTTCCAGGTCGGATACGAGTAGTCTTTGTAATCAATTTGTAACTCTGCTCCCCGAGTATATAAGGTGGAGCAGGGACCCCCTCAAAACAACTCAATTCACATACAATACAATCAAGCACACATGACGTAGGGTATTACACTACTCGCGGCCCGAACCTGTCTAAATCTTTGTGTTGTTCGTGCACTGTCGTTCCTAGAACTCGGCGAGACCCACTAATCTACTCCCTAGGATACCCCCAGATAGACGTTCTCGACATAAATCGTCGACACTTGGCGCCCACCGTGGGGCCTCTCGTCGAAAGCTCACCATCAGGGACAATGGGATTCACCACCTTCAAGATCGCCGACGTCGAAGAAGGAGCCACCTTCGTTTTCGGTGCATGGACCTTTGTCGCTGAAAGGGATGGTAGGTTCGCAAGTTACCTTGCGGACAACCCCGGCTCCCGCTCGGCGACTACTTCCAACTCGATCTCGGCTCCGATTCCGAGTTCGATCTTAACTCTGATTTCGCTCGGGATTCTCCAGGCCGAGTCCGAGTACAACTCGATCCCAGTTATGGAAAGAGCAGGGAACTCCGAGCTGGCCACGCCATCGGACAACCCCCCAGATCGGCTCCCAATCGAACTCTCCAACGTAGTGAATTCGCATAAACAGAGTCGTACCACAAAAGAAGAGGCAAGGATGACCCAGGAGTATCACTCAAAGCCAAGTCGCCCTGATGACCCCGAGCCGGCATCAGCGCCATCGAGGGACAATGACGTTGACTTCACCATCCTGCTAAGTGATGCTCCCGATAACGTCGCACGCCTACACCATCACGCTCACTTCGACACCAAGTTCGTGTTGGAGGAACCACTCGTTCACCTCCCGTCCGGACTAGTCGTGACCAGAACACCCGGAGGACTCGCCGTTCACTGGCCCGGAGCGACTCCGGCCGACACTTCACGGGACAACGATTCAAGACTTACTGCCGTTATACTGGAAGAACTCCCCTTCCAAGACGGCAAGACTGCATCGCTCACCACCCCAACCGAAAACTCGAGCGACAACTTTTCAACCACTCAGATCGTCCTCAGCGAACAAGACCCAAGTCGTCAGGTGTTCATGGCTGGCAACGAAGACCAAGGCACCCAATACGACCGTGAGCTGATCACCGACGTTTCAGAAGAGGAACGCACTGCTGACGGAGAAACAGAGGAGCAAAAGACCGCGCGTCAAGCAAGGAATGCCAAGCGCAAGCAGAGGCGTCTTAACGCCGCGATACACGCCAATGCCATGAGAAACCTTACACAGGATTTCGATATGGTCGGAGACCAGTTAGTATCCCAAAACGCGCCATTAAACATCTCCGTCGCAGCAGAACTCGTCAGGGCCATGCCCGACACCCTTGCCGTCAGACAAGTACTCTCACTCCTCGACACAGCTCAGAAGGCTATGAACCAAGCGAATCCTAGCCACCACAGACCAGATACCAGACGCCCAGACGTTGAGAGGCCTCCCACACATGAAGCTTCAATCGCCACCACAGGAGGACATCGACATAGCCAAGACGCTGACCGCAATCACCAGCAGGGGAGAGGACGCAATAACAACCAAGACGATGCAAGGCCACGAGATCGAGACCTTCGCAACGTCATTAACGACAACTGTGATGCTCGCTCTGTCATTCAGTCGAGTCAACAACGGCGCGTGGAATCCGAACTCCGTCGCCGCGCAGACTACGATCGCAACTACGGGCCTCCACCCCATCACAATTACAGAAACCGACCACGCGATCAAGAACGCCATAACGACCGTCACGAAGAACATCGCAGCGATCGCCGAGGAGAGCACCGTGACGATCGCCACCGACATCAAGAGTCCTCAAATTATAGCGATCGAACTCCCCAAAACCACAATCGTGGACGACAATATGACTCCGACCACAGCTCCTCTAGCTTCCAGAGTGATCGATCACCAAGCGATAAATATGATGGTTTCCCAGCTTTTTCCAGCGCATAAAAGAAATCCAATGGCCAAGCAAGTTCAAACCTACAGGAATTGAGAAGTTCACGGGCAAGCAAGACCCTCAACAATGGCTCCGAATTTACTCTACAGCCATCCAGATGGCCGGGGGATCCAACGACATCAAAGTTAGCTACTTCCCCGTTGTGCTAGATACCACGCCCCTAACATGGCTCGAGGGCCTCCGCCCCGGGTCCATCGACTCCTGGGACGATCTCACCAGGAAAATCACCACCAACTTCTAGGGAACCTGGGCTCGGCCCGGAACCCGTTATGAACTGGCAGCTTGCAAGCAAGAAAAAGGAGAAACCTTGCGAAAATACATCGACCGACGTCGATAAAAGACCTACAATCGTGGATATCTCTGATCGGGAAGTAATCGACTGCTTCCATGATGGTCTCTACACCCGGGAATTATACCGTGAGTTCGGCCGACGTCGTCCAGAAAACATCAGCGAGCTGCGACGCATTGTCACCGAATGGGCAGACCAAGACGACCGAGAGCGGGAGCGCTTTGACAGACATCGCGACAACAATACCAACAATCACAACAAAGACAACGGTGACCAACGCAATGATCGCCCAAACAATCGGGACTTCAATCGCGATAACAGGAAGCGCAAGCCAGACAACACAGTCGCGACGGTCCAGCGCCCCAGTCGTAAGACTCGTTCAATGGCAGACGTCATGAACGGTCCTTGCCCTTACCACCCCAATGGCAAGCACACGATGGCAAAGTGTTTTCACCTAAAGCAGGAGTTCAACAAGCAAACAACAGATGCTCCCAAAACCGACAAGAAAAAGGAAGACAAAGACGACAAAGACCCTGGCAATAACTTCCCAAATGTCGAGAACGTCGTAGCCGTACTATTCAGTGGAGAAACCCTGAACTGGTCGAAGCGCGTCAAGAAGCTCACTCTACGAGAGGTCATGGCGATAGAACCTGCCACCCCAACATACCTAAAGTGGTCAGAAGTGCCTATCACATTCTCCAGAACAGACTAGTGGGCAAACTTTGCAAATCCTGGGAGATATCCTCTGGTCTTAAACCCAGTCGTGGCGCAAGCCAGACTGACTAAAGTACTCATTGATGGAGGCAGTGGGCTCAATGTCATCTTCGCAAACACGTTCAAGAAGATGGGCCTAGACATTACAAAATACCTCAAGCCTACAGACGCTCCATTCTATAGCATTGTCCCAGGCAATGCAGCAATCCCCCTAGGTCAGGTCACACTACCAGTTACCTTCGGGATGGAAGCAAACTTTAGAACCGAGTACATCAAGTTCAAGGTTGCAGGCTTTGAGACCTCATACCATGCGATTCTTGGGCAACCAGCCCTCGCCAAATTTATGGCGATTCCGCATTATGTATACTTGGTTCTCAAGATACCTGCTCCTAAAGGAGTACTTTCCCTAAAAGGAGACTTAAAGGTATCGTACGATTGCGACGTCGAGGCAGTAGAATTCGCCGCCACTTCGCACGTCCCTACCCAGATGCTGGAAGTACTCGCCTTAGCCAAGAAGTCGAAGGAAGATGACCCTAGAAGTACCCAGAAAGAAGTCAACAAGTGCCAACAAGCACAGGGAGTTGGAGTGACCCGGCCCTGTTCGCACAGTGGCGACATGTGCGCACAGCGCCAGGGATGGCCGCATAGTGCTTGGGATGGCCCGCCATGCCTCCGCCGTCCTCTCTTCTTCTCCTGCTGTGTGCTCGAGGATCTCTCTCGCCCGGTGGAGGGCTTCGGGTCATCGGAGTTGGCAGCACAGGGAGTTGGAGTGACGGGCTCTGTTCGCACAGCGCCGCCCTGCCTGCATAGAGCCTCGGTTGGCAGCATAGTGACGGGAGTTGGCGGATGCAATGGGGGGGGGGGGCGGGGTCGTGGCTGTCAGGGCGGCATGGTGAGAGATTTGCCTTTTGACTTTGGATGCACGGCGGTGGTGAGCGCCATTAATTGTCTGTCGGAGCGGGGGTCTCGACCGAGGCGGAGGTCTCCCCATTTCGTGGGTTCCTCGACGCTCGATCCTCAGGCATCGACCGAGGCGGAGTTCTCCGATTCGCTCGAGGGGTCGGTTTCCTCGAGCGAAGCGGAGATTGTGGTTCGCGTCGAGGCGCTCCACGGGGTGCCTTGACTGGGCCTTCGTTCGTTGCTGGGCCGTGGGCCTTAACTTCCATTTCTCTTTTTCTGGTTATGCGCATGAGTTTAACAAGGGTGATTATCCCATAGGTTTGGGTACCCCTAATGATCGCCCCAACAGTAGCCCCCAAGCCTTTGTTGGAGTAGGTTTTAATCCGGCAAAGGCTTTTCGTCGTGGGTGCTTCTGATAAGGTTTGCTTGAAGAATTCCGCTGGGCGCACCCACGGGTGTAGCCCCCGAGGCCTTGGAGGAGTAGATATACTCCTGCAAGGGCTGTCAGTATTTTCGTCTTCAAGGTAGTCGATCTTGTGATGCGAGGAGCCCCCGAGCCCTGGCCCTAGCAAGGTCGATCAGCGGCGGTCCTCGACTCTGGGTTACGACCCTCGTCGCCCCATTTGTGGGGAGGAGGGGTGACGCATTCCATGCTTCCCTCGAGCGGGCTGCGAGTCATGGATGCCTCTATGAGCTGTTAGCGGGTAATTCAAGTGGACGTCCGTGCCTCGTTCGTCGGAGGTCGGCTCGTGGTCCGGAGACATGTCTCATAAGAGCACTCGTGAAGGATTGCTAGGTAGGGCTCGACACTGTTCGTTAGGGGTCAACGGCTCGTTGCTCTCCCTCGGTGGGATCCCTCGACTTGCCGCCTCCATCTGGCCTTGAATATTATATGGGGGGTGCCCTCAAATTTCGCATTCGAGGATAGGCTCGATCGCGCGTGACCCCCGGTTATCCCTGACTCTGTTTGATCTGGGGCGCCTGTCGAACCCTCTAGGGGCCAGGGCTTCGAACCCCTGATCAGTAGGGCCTCGAGGAGAGGTAGCTTACCTTGGAAGCTTTCTGGTTAGCCTCGAGCGTTTATTTTAGTAATCGTGGCCGACGTGGCACGGAGCATGTGAAGCGGGCACGCCTTTTCAGGCGGAGCAACAGAGGCGTGGATAATTACAATGGGACGTGGCGTGTGCGACGCCTGGGTTCTCGCGCGTAGTGGTTATCCCAACCAGTGGGGCCCGGCCATCAGTGACAGCGGTGCCAACCGCATTGAATGCGTATTTCACGCGGCTGGGATGCCGGTTGTGCTTCGTGTTACACTATAAATAAGGAGACAAGGGGAAAGGTTTGGCTTACCCAGCCCTTGCCTTCCGATTGCATCTACTATTTCCAAGCGCTGCCGCTCTTCCCTCTCGTCTTCCCCATATAAACTTCGCTTTTCGCCGCCGCCGTCCGTCATGGTGACCATCGTTGACCCTACTCCGTGGAGCCCCTCCATCGCCACCGACGACTACCTCGCCGGCTGGTGGAGGCCGGGGTGTTGCCGGCGAACAGCAACCCCGATGAGCCTATGTGGATTGCGCCGCCGTCCAACAACCACGAGCCTTCTCCGCCGGAGGGCTTTGTGGTGAGCCTGGCGAGGCTACACGAGCGGGGGTTCGGAGTCCCCGCCTCGCCGTTCTTCCACGGATTGTGCCTCCACTATGGCGTGGAGCTCCACAATTTCGCCCCCAATGCCATCTCGCAAGCGGCGGTCTTCGTCGCCGTTTGTGAGGGGTACTTGGGGATAGAGGCTCACCGGGACCTATGGGTTCACCATTTCCGGGGTGAGCTGCATACGGCCGTGGGTGATTCTCGGGGGTTCCGCCGGGCGGTCTGCGCCGGGGGCCTCACCCTGCATGTCCGGGGGCAGCGCAGCGGGCTGTATATCCCGGCGACGATGACCTCCAACAATGCTGACTGGGACAAGGGGTGGTTCTACCTCCGCAACGTCGACAACGAGCTACCGGCGTACACCGCTAAGGTGCTGCGCGAGCGGCCAGAGTCGTGGAGCTACGGCATCTCCCCCGCCGACCGCCAGGAGCGACTCAAGGTCTTCACCGATGCCTTCACCGCGCTGTCGAGGGCAGGGTTGACCGCGGCGGGGGTCATCGCGAACTTCAACCAGCGGTATGTCCTGCCGCTGATGGAGAGGGCACTGCACCTTGACCAGCTCAGGGCAGATTCGCCCTGGCAGGGCTCGAAGATGAAGGAGGGGACCCTCATCCTCGAGTACTGTATGCACCGAGCACGACGAGCTGTGGAAGTCTCCAAGCTCGATTGCAAGTAGGCGGCCCTATTCGCCGTCAAGATGCGCCCCGAAGCGGGGTATTTACAATCTTTAAGTTCTCTTTTAAGTTTGATTTAGATTCAATCTTACTTCTTACCCTCGAGGGTTTCTGATTGCCAATCTTGGATTTTTCTCTTCAGGGCTTGTCTCAAAAGGGGTATCGCTCCGCCGCTCCTCTTCGCGAGGTCCGTGTGGCCAATCACCTTTCTGCCGAAAGGCAGAAGGCACGGAAGGATGCGGCCAAGCAGAAGAAGGAGCGGAAGCGTCAGCGAAAGGCGGCGCATGAGAAGGAGTGCCGCCGTCGGACCAGGGAGGGGCGCTCCCCACTTACTACCCCCGAGAGCAGCCCAGAGGCATCCTCCTCGGACGACCTCGTGGAGATTCCGCCACCTGTGCCGGTGGCGGCTGAAGTAACTGTGCCCCCGAGGGGGCGAAGCCAAGAGACCCCGACGTCATCGCGGGGTAGGGGGCCTCGAGCAGCCTGGCGCCTTCGACGGTGGGTACTGCCCCCAAGTACCGTGGTGACTGCCGTAGAGGCTCGAGCTCAGAGCCCGCCGGCGCCTGGGGCGGACAAGGGGGCCACTAGGGCGCAAAGCCCTGCACCCGCGGGCTCGAGGCCCGCGAGCGAGACCCTACCGCCGAGGGGCCGCGGTCGTTCGGGGACCCGGCAGCCCTCGAGCGGCAAGAAGCGTAGGCTGAGCAGCCTCCTTCGGGTTAGGTGAGTTGTTGTTCTTTTCTTGGACATAATTCATGGGTTGTTTTTGGTCTAATTTTATTGACTTGGTTTCTGTTAGCCAACCAAGACCGCCGGCATCGCTCCCGTTGGTGCCAACGAAGGCGCTGAAGGTGTCGACGCGCGCCACGCTTCGTTCGGCAGCGCCGCCCTCGTCCGGAGCGTCCCAGGCGACGGAGATCGTCGCCCGGTATCAGGCGGCCATCGAGCGAGGGGTTGCCCGATCAAGGTGGCGGGCGGCGGCCATAGAAGCATCGGCGGCAGCGGGCGACGACCAGGCCAGGGAGACGACCCCGGCTCTCCCCGTGGAGGATGCGGCCCCTGCTATTGCGGGGGTGACCGAGACCTCCGTGCCGGCCGAGGGCACGGGGGTACCAGAAGGTGCGGCCCGCGCTGAAGACGCGGGTCAGACCGCGGCCGAGGGCAGCGGTACGGCGGAGGCGGAGGGGGTGCCCAGGGCGGGCACCGCAATGGTGACCCTCCCGGCCACCCTCGAGGGTGGTCAGGAGGACGAGGAGGAGGATGCTTCGGGCTTCCGGGACGGGACCTAGAGCCCTTGGAAGGAGAGGACCATGCGTGCCCTGCCTGGCGTCCTGGTCTTCGAGGCCCGGCGCAACTTGGGGCTCGGTCGGCGTGGCGTCCCTCCTGGCCTGGCCGGGTCCGCTGAGGCCGAGCGTCTCCTATGGGAGGAGCAGCAGGCCTTGGGGACCACGGTCCAGGAGGCCCTGAAGCAAGTCCTCGAACTCCACCTCGATCGGGGCTTGGACGTCCACCAGGTAAGTGGTCTCATCACTAAATTCATTGCGTGTTTTGTATCTCTCCCCCTTTTTTCACCTTTGTTTGTCATGTTGATAACAGAACCTGAGGGAGATGGCCGGGCGAAAGGTCGCCGAGCTCGCTCATGCGCACGTCGAGGTGCAACAGCTAAGGGAGGCTTTGAGCCATGCTGAGAGGGAGCGCCTGCACGAGAGGGCCCTTGCCGTGGAGACGACAGAGGAGGTCCTTCGGCAGGGGGACGAGTTCCATCAGCGGACGCAGGCACTGGCGGCGCTCAAGGGCAAGCTTCAGCAGGAGCGCGCCGCCCTTGCCAAAGCCAGAGGGCAGCTGCAGCAGTGGGACTCGGCTCTTGCCGCGGCTGAGGCCCAATTAAAGACCCAGGGCGAGGCTATCGACCTGCTCACTGTGACAGTGATGGAGGGAGATGTTGCCGTCACGGAGCTGCGGGCCTCAGTCGAGGCCCAGCAAGGCGAGATGGCAACGCTCCAGCAGGAGGCCAGCACTGCCCGGGAGGCCCTCGCCGAGAAGGAAAAGCTGATAGAAGGTAAGTTTGATACGAACTTATCCTAAATTTGAATTCCAGTTTTCAAAAACTTATCTGGTTTTTCTTTTGGGCTTTCAGAGCTACGAAAGGTGGCGGAGGAGACTTCCTCACAGGCGCAGTCGCTCCAGGTGTCCTATTCGAAGGCCCAGGAGGACCTCGAGGAGCTACGGGAAGTAGCCCTCGCCGTCTGCAAGGAGGTCGAGGGGCCAGAAGCCCTCGAGTCCCAGTCGGGCAGCTCAGTGGCCAGCCGCCTAAGGGCCTTGGGCGGCTGCGTTGCCGAGCACTTGAAGGGGGCCCTTCGCCTTAGCGTGCAGAAGACCCTCGGGGTGATCTCGATGCACTTTTTTGTGGACCTCCAGGCGGTGAGCGGTGGCTACGTGGTGGCGGATGACCTCGACGACGACGCTGCACTAGCCATCGTGGAGAGCGCCGACGCTAGTGCCTCTGCTCCTGCTGCCACCTTGGCGCAAATCTTCGAGAGCGACCTCCTTCCCGACGCTGAAGACAAAGAGGACGCCACCCCCGAAGGCCCCGAAGAAACTGCTCTCTGAGTAATTAGGGATATTTATGTAATAAGCACTTTTGTGGTTAAACAATTTCATGTTTTCAAGCGCACATTCAAGTTTTTATTTGAGTTATGGTTTTCTTTATCACGTTTTTCTCACTGAATTTGCAAGGGACTTGTCGAGGAAAATATCGTTCATAGACTAACTTTAGTGTAGGGTGGCGAGGGGGATGTCGTATCCTTTGGAAGGCGTAGACGGTCCCTCGACTCGGCCGGCACTTGGCCTTGGTCAATCTATGCCTCGAACTGCCTTTTGGCAATTTACTGGAGATGATTGTGATAAAAGGATTTTGAAGAAAAAACCTTAAAATTGGGACAATTTTTAGGAGGGGGTACCCCCGGGTGCCCCCCCCGAATTAGCCCTCGAGTGAGACTTGGCTTTTTTCGAGGGTAAGCCTAGTGTTTCTCATTTTAAGGTCCTTCTTTATTTATTTAATGAAATAAGTACAAATGTACATGAATGTTTGGAAGCATAAGGGTAGAAGCGACGTAGCTGTTGGATGTTCCAGGCATTGGCGAACACTTCGCCTTTCTCGTTCGTGAGCTTGTATGTGCCTGGTTTGAGGACCTCAGCGATGATGTAGGGCCCTTCCCATGGCGGTGTGAGCTTGTGGCGTCCTCGATTGTCTTGTCGCAGCCTTACCACCAGGTCCCCCTTGTTGAGGTCTCATCGTCGAACATTTTGGGCTTGATATTTTCGGAGTGACTGCTGGTACCATGCTGAATGTAATATTGCCACGTCTCGAGCCTCATCCGGTTGATCGAGTGAGTCTTCATGAGCTTGCTTGTTCCTTTCTTCTTGGTAGGCCCTGAGCCTCGGGGACCCATATTCCAAGTCTGTGGGGAGGATAGCCTCGACGCCATAGACGAGGAAAAATGGAGTGAAACCCGTGGCTCTGCTTGGGGTCGTTCTAAGGCTCCAAATTACCGAGGGTAGCTCTAACACCCATTTTCCGCCGAATCTATTCAGCTTGTTGAATATTCTTGGCTTGAGGACTTGTAGAATCATGTCGTTGGCACGTTCTACTTGGCCGTTTGTCTGTGGATGTTCTACGGCTGACCAATCCACGCGGATATGGTGATCGTCACAGAATTCCAAGAATTTCTTGCCTGTTAACTAGGTGCCATTGTCAGTAATTATCGAATTAGGGACCCCGAACCAATTATATCCGTGATGAATTGCACAGCTAATGGGTCGAGCCTCGATCCATTTTGAGAACTTGTCGATGACTACCAGCAGATGCGTAAAGCCCCCGGGCGCTGCTCGCATTGGACCGACGAGGTCGAGCCCCCATACAGCGAATGGCCATGTGATAGGAACGATTTGCAAGACATGGGTCGGGAGGTGAGTTTTGCGTGCGTAGAATTGACACCCTTCGCAAGTGCGCACAATTTCGTTGGTGTCGGCAACAGCCGTGGGCCAGTAGAAGCCTTGGCGAAACGCGTTGCCCACGAGGGTACGGGGCGCCGCGTGGTGGCCGCATACGCCAGCGTGGATGTCTCGAATGAGCTCCCTTCCCTCCGGAATTGGAATGCATCGCTGCAAAATTTTGGAGGGGCTGCGCTTATACAATTCCCTATCAATAATGAGAAACGACTTGGCCTTTCTCGCGATGCGCCGGGCCTCAGTTCGATCCGAGGGTAGTTCCCCTCGGTTGATCCAGGCAATGTATTGGTTGTGCCAATCACGATATGATGGGGCCTCGTCGATCTCCATAATTTCACCCTCGTCTGTCGAGGATATCTCCTGACTTGAGGCTTCGGGTTCCTCTTTTGAAGGATCCTCGTCTGTGGGCTCAATGCGCGTAGCCCCCGAGGGTTCGGTCCTCGAGGGAGCATCAGGAGCTCTGGGAGTTGGCTTGAGGTCGATGCTCGGCTCTGTTAGGTCACGGGCGAATACGTTTGGTGGAACGGTGATCCGACCTGACGCAATTTTGGCCAATTCATCGGCCTCCTTGTTGTATTTTCACGCAATGTGGTTGAGCTCGAGGCCATGGTATTTGTCCTCTAGTCGGCGTACCGCGTTGCAGTACGCTTGCATTTTGTCGTCATGGCAGCTTGCCTCCTTCATAACCTGATCGATGACCAGTTGTGAATCTCCCCGGATGTCGAGGCGTTTGACACCCAAATCTATAGCTATACGAAGGACGGCTAGCAAGGCCTCGTATTCGGCCATGTTATTGGACGCCGGGAAGTGCAAGCGTACCACGTGCCTTATATGTTCTCCGAGGGGTGAGACGAAGAGCAGGCCTGCGCCCGCGCTGGTTTTTATCACCGACCCGTCGAAGTACATGATCCAACATTCGGCTTGGATCTGGGGTGGGGGCAGCTGTGTGTCGGTCCACTCTGCCACGAAATCGGCCAAGATTTGCGATTTAATTGCCTTGCAAGGGGCATAAGCGAGGGCTTCACCCATCAACTCCATGGACCATTTGGCTATTCTACTCGGGACGTCCTGGTTGCAGAGTATCTCCCCCAAGGGGAAAGATGAGACCATAGTGACAGGATGAGCCTCAAAGTAGTGGCACAATTTGCGCCGAGCTAGCACTACTGCGTAGAGCAGCTTCTGGATTTGTGGATATCGCGTCGTGGTTTCGGTCAGTACCTCGCTGATGTAATATACCGGCCTTTGGATGGGCAGAGCGTGTCCTTCCTCAGTTCTTTCTACGACGATGACTCTGCTGACTACTTGAGTCGTTGCGGCTACGTAGAGGTAGAGGCGCTCACCCTCCTTAGGTGGCGTTAAAATTGGTGCTCGTGCGAGTGATGCTTTTAGCCCGTTGAGGGCTTTTTGAGCCTCGGGGGTCCAAGAAAAATGCTCGCTCTTTTTTAGGAGTCGGTACAGGGGCAAGCCTTTCTCGCCGAGACGCGAGATGAACCGGCTTAGGGCTGCTAAGCATCCCAATACCCTTTGTACCCCCTTTAGGTCTCGGATCGATCCCATCTATTCGAGGGCCAAGACCTTTTCAGGGTTGGGCTCAATGCCTCGCTGTGAGACTATGAAACCCAAGAGCATACCTCGAGGCACCCCAAAAACGCATTTTTCCGGATTTAGTTTTACCCCGTTGTCCCGGAGGCAATCAAACGCAGCGCACAAATCGTTTAACAGGTCGTTCGCCTTCCTGGATTTTACAACAATGTCATCAACGTATGCCTCTACGGTTTGCCTGATATGATCTCCGAAAACACGAAGCATAGACCGCTGGTATGTAGCTCCGGCATTTTGAAGGCCAAATGGCATCGTGACGTAGCAAAAGATACCAAAAGGCGTGATAAAAGAGGTTTCCAGTTGGTCAGAAACTTTCATCTTAATTTGGTGGAAACCAGAATAAGAATCAAGGAAACATAATAGCTCACATTCCGCAGTTGAATCCACAATTTGATCGATACATGGTAAAGGAAAAAGGGACTTTTGGACATGTTTTATTTAAACCATTATAATCTATGCACATCCTCCATTTCCCATTATTTTTCTTAACTAAAACAGGATTAGCGAGCCAGTTAGGGTGAAATACCTTATTGATGAATCCGGCCTCGAGGAGCTTGCGCAGCTCCTCACCAATGGCCCGGCGCTTTTGCTCGTCGAAGCATCGCAGGCGTTGAACCACCGGCTTGGAGTGGGGCAGGATATCAAGGGAGTGCTCGGCGACCTCCCTCGGTATGCCTGGCATATCCGAGGGGCTCCACGCGAAGATGTCGGTGTTGGCGCGGAGAAAGTCGATGAGCACCACCTCCTATTTGCCGTCGAGGGTCGAACTGACCCTTACCGTCTTGTCGTTGGGGATGCTGGCGTCGAGGGGCACGGCCTTGGTGTGCTCCACAGGCTCGAAACTGCCTGAATGCTTTGAAGTGGAGGGGATGGTTTCGTTTGCCATCTTCTCCAGGTCCGCGATGAGAGCCTCGTGCTCGGCAAATGCCTCGGCGCTCTCGACACATTCCACGTCGCATATGTAGGCATGTTCGAATGATGGGGCCATGGTGATGATGCTGTTTGGCCCCGACATCTTCAACTTCAGGTACATGTAGTTTGGGATGGCCATAAACTTGGCGTAGCATGGGCGACCAAGGATGGCGTGGTATGCACCTCGAAATCCCACCGCTTCGAAGGTCAGGGTCTCCCTGCGGAAGTTGTCGGGGGCACCGAAGCAAACTGGCAGATCGATCTGCCCGAGGGGCTGAACTCGCTTTCTCGGCGCAACGCCATGGAACGGTGCCTTGCTGGGGTGCAGCATGTCCCTCCCGATGCCCATGAGCTCCAAAGATGAGACATACATGATGTTGAGGCTGCTGCCTCCATCCATGAGTACCTTGGAGAACTGGGTGTTGCCGATGATGGGATCAACGACAAGCGGGTACTGCCCCAGATTTGGGATGTAGTTGGGGTGATCATCTCGACTGAAGGAGATGGTCTCCTCTGACCAGTCGAGGTAAGATGGCCCCGCCTTGTGTATGGAGAATACCTCTTGGCACTCGCGCTGTTGAGGGGTCATGTTCGCGGTTGGCCCCCAGAATATGAAGAAAATGTTCTCCACCTCCGGGAAGCCTTGGCCACTCCGGTCGCTCATGTCCTTTTTCCCCCTTCATCCTTCGAAGCGGCGCGGCTGAAGTATTTCTTTAGCATTCCACATTACTCGAGGGTGTTGGTTACGACGCCCTTGTGATAAGGGCAAGGTTTCTTGAGCATGTAATCGAAGATGCCGCCTCCTCGAGGGGGGCCTCAAGGAGCTTTGGGAGCGGCAGGGTCGACTGCGAGGATTTCGTCGGGGTCCTCGGTCCGCTCTTGTCGGCGCGAGGCTTTTTGGGGCTTCTTCCCCTTCGTGCCTTGCCTTTGTTTCTTTGTGGATCCTTTGGACTTGCTGCCCTCCGCGGGCGTTTTGTCCGTCCGCTTCCCTCTTCTACCATCAAAGATGGCTCCAACCACCTCCTCACCGGAGGCAAAGTTGGTGGCGACATAGCACAACTCGTTTACACTAGTAGGAGGACTTCGTCCTAGCTCACGCACCAAGTCCCGGTAGGTTGTGCCCTCGAGGAAGGCGTGGATAACTTCGGAGTCACCCATGCTTGGGAGCTCAGTGCAGCGCTTGGAGAAGCGGCGGATGAAATCACGAAGGCACTCATTGGATGTTTGACGACACCCTCGAAGGTCCCATGAGTTTCCAAGGCGTAGGTAGGTGCCCTGAAAAATACCCACGAACATTTTCACGAGGTCGTTCTAATCATGAATCTGGTTCGCGGGTAGGTGCTCGAGCCATGTCCGCGCAGAATCCGCCAAATGGAGCGGCAAGTTGCGGATGATCATGGCGTCGTCAGTCGCACCACCCAATAGACAGGCGAGGCGATAGTCATTGAGCCACACCTTTGGGTCCGTCTCCCCTGAGTACTTAGTGATGGTCGTCGGCTGCCTGAATCGTGTGGGAATCGGGGCCACACGAATCTCCCGGCCAAACACCCGGGTTCCCGGGGGCTCTGGCATTGGGCTCTTGTCTTCGTCGCTGTCGTAGCGGCTTCCACGGCGGGGGTGGAAACCGCGAGACGTGCCATCCCGCCTCTTTCTGTTGAGGGTGTTGCGAGCATCGTCGTCGCTGGCGTCACCGCGTGTGTCAAGGATTCGCTCCTTGAGAGGCTTCCTCCCGATGCGTTCGTGCACCGAGGGTGCCTTTCCCTTATTCGAGGGCGGGGGTGGCATTGGATTATCCCTTCGCGGGGACTGTGCCGATGCCTCGTGCTCCCGCGTTGCTCCACCAGTTTTTGGGTCGGTGGAACTGCGTATGCGAGAGGCTGAGCTTTCGGCTTGCTGCACAGCCGCTTGCTCGATTAGGAGCTGCGCTTCTCAGCGCAGATTTCGGCCTTCAGGCGTTGAGGGCTCTGGCATGGCTCGGATTAAGGTCGCCGCAGCGATAAGCTTTTGGCTTGCCCTGGCTAATGTGAGTGGGTCATCCACATCGTCATCAGCCTCAATGCGGGCTCGTGCTATGCGCCTGGCTTCCCTGGCACGCGCGCCGCGCATAGGACGATTGTCCTCAAGCGTTGCCCGGAGCTCTCGGACCTGTCGGCGTTCTTCCTGAAGCTTGGCTTCAAGTTCGCGGACTTGGGCTAGTTGTGCTTGTGCAAGCGCAACGTTGTCAGGCGCCTGCTCGTGATCCCTGGCGTGTGCTGGCTCTCCTGCCCCGTCATCTCCGCCATCCCTTCCCGGGAGGACGACGAAGCACTCCCTAGCGGGATCGTAGTCCCTCTCGCTAGATTCGTCGGAGCAGGTTAGGCAATAATCCACCGCAGCCTAAAATGATAAAAAGGCCTCACGATCACGAAGCCCTGAGTAGTCCCATTCGGGGAGCCTCTGGCCGCTCTCGTGTGCCTCGTTGACAGAGTCGGGGTAGTCGTTTTCTGGCGATGTTGCTATGAGGTTGCGAATTGAGAGCAAGTGGTGCCCTGGCAGATCTTCGAAAGCCGTCATGTCCGTGTCAACTGATGAGGAATTGGTCACGGTTGCGGTGCGCGCCTCACCAGGGATTCGCCACGGGTCGACCGTGTTATCCCTGGCCGAGTGCGACGTTGTGGCGGTGTTCTTTGCCCTTGTCGTGCCAGACTCAACCCGTTTGGGGGAGCCGACGCGGGCTCCTCTGCGTTGCTCCGCGTGCGTTCGCCGCGCGCGTTGACGTGAACTCTTTTTGCGTGGTGGTGACGGGAGTGGTGGTGGCATGCCCATGCTGGTGCTCCTCATCAGGAGCTGCATGTTGTAGCCATCGCCAGTCGCGCTGAACTCGAGACTCCCGAACCGGATTTCGAATCCGGCAAGGAGTTGATCCGATGTCGGCATCGGAAAAAGATTGTCGCGTACGACTCGGGTTGCCATCAAGGGAGATGGTGGATGAAATGGTCGATCACAGCGCGAGGGCCCCTACCTGGCGCGCCACTGTCGGTGTTTAGATATCGTGGTCCCGACACCAACCAGAAATGCGCTGTGTTCCCTCCCCTTATGGTTGATGCAGAAGATAATGCAAGATACGGATTTATCCTAGTTCTGGTCGCAAGACCGTACTTCCAGCGAGGTGGTACGTGCGATGTGTTATTCTGCACCGGACTGCAAGTAGTAGGGGATACAAGCAGGTTGGAAGAAGAGGCTAGACCTCCAAGTCCCAGATGATTGAGGCGGAGTGCCAATATCGTGGTTTTTTGGAGTGTGTGCAAATGTTCTCTCTCTTTCTTCTTGATCGATCGCCCGCTCCTTTTATAGGCCAAGGAGAAGGGGTTACAGGTGTGTGTCACTGTACAAGCATAGTTACCGCACAGTAGTAGGAGTGACGCCGGGTGTGCTTCTTTGTCCTTGGCCACTGTTACGCGATATTGCGGTCCCCGTGATCGATTCTTGTACTGGTGATGACGCCTGGGAGTGGTTTTGAGGATCCGAGCTGTCCTTCGTGCGGTAATGATTCACCCGTACACATTGTTTTCCTAAACGGTTCTAAACGGCCGTTTAGACGGGTTTAAACGCTAGACGGTAGGCGGCCGTTTAGGCCGTTTAGGCCGTTTAAACCCGTTTAAACCCGTTTAAACCCGTTTAATCCCCGTTTAAACAGCCGTTTAAACCCCATTAAACACTAAACGATGGGTCACCGACTAGCCTCCGTTTACCGTTTACGTTTACACTGCTCGTACATCATTTCAATGGTCTCCCATGCCAGGGTACAGCCCATTCTGTGGGAAACCACTGTGGGAGTTGGTAGCACAGGGAGTTAGAGTGACTCGGCCCTGTTCGCACAGTGGCGACATGTGCGCACAGCGCCAGGGATGGCCGCATAGTGCTTGGGATGGCCCGCCATGCCTCCGCCGTCTTCTCTTCTTCTCCTGCTGTGTGCTCGAGGGTCTCTCCCACCCGGTGGAGGGCTTCGGGTCGTCGGAGTTGGCAGCATAGGGAGTTGGAGTGACGGCTCTGTTCGCACAGCGCCGCCCTGCCTGCACAGAGCCTTGGTTGGCAGCATAGTGACGGGAGTTGGCGGATGCGATGGGGGGGGTCATGGCTGTCAGGGCGGCATGGCAAGAGATTTGCCTTTTGACTTTGGACGCACGGCGGTGGTGAGCGCCATTAATTGTCTGTCGGAGTGGGGGTCTCGACCGAGGCGGAGCTGTCCCCATTTCATGGGTTGCTCCAGGCTCGATCCTCAGGCCTCGACCGAGGCGGAGTTCTCCTATTCGCTCGAGGGGTCGGTTCCCTCGAGCGAAGCGGAGATTGTGGTTCGCGTCGAGGCGCTCCACGGGGTGCCTTGACTGGGCCTTCGTTCGTTGCTGGGCCGTGGGCCTTAACTTCCGTTTCTCTTTTTCTGGTTATGCGCATGAGTTTAACAAGGGTGATTATCCCATAGGTTTGGATACCCCTAATGATTGCCCCCAACACTATTTGAGCTCAAGCTCAACGCTCGTATGAGGGGTGACTGTCCATCTACCTTCGTTGGGGTGACGGACACTGCCCCACGTTCGGTGCACGATTTGCTGGCGTACTCAGCGCTATCCGATAGTGCCGCCAGCAGTACCAACTCCTCAAGCCACTACCACCCCTCGTGGTGTGTAACATGTCCCACGTCACCGAGACCCCGCCGCCTGGGCGGGATGATGTAGATTGTACCCCTTCGGTGCAACGCACTCCGGAGGAGATGGCGGAATACCACCGCAAAAAGGTCATGCGGGTCAAGGTCCGAGAGGCTGACGTTGAGGCGGAGCGCTCCCACCTTAATGCAGAGCGCGTGGAGTTCGACAAGTATCAAACTACCCACAAGGATGCCACTAACGCTCGTTCACACACGCATCGTGTGAACGAGCAAATCCTCCACGATGAGGCAGGCACGCCCTACATTCCGCGAGCTAGCCAGAACGTGGTGGTAGAGGCCATGATCATCTGCTCCGTCGAGGAGCCGACTGATCCCGAGGCACTCCGCAAGCATCACGAGCTCAAGGCACTCCTTGAGATGGCAGCGGTGCAAAAGGCGAAGAGCTCCCAATGCCACCGGCAGGAGTCTGCGAGCCACCACGTTCGCGGAGAGCCGGCTTCTCTCGGCCGGACGCCAAGCCGGCCTTCTGTCATCTCCTAGGATGGCGGGAATAATGACAGGATCCCCCACCGCAAGGTCGGGGCCCCCATTAAGGGAGCTGGTGCAGAACCAGTGCTCCATGCATCAGCGGCACACAACCGGGTAGGTGCAGGCCGCGATGTCCGCAACACACTGAATGTCCGGTGGCACGAGAAGATAGAACGTGACTGTATCTACGACAAGCAGGCGCCCAGGCAACCTCGCAATCGCGAGCGCTCCGTCTCCAATGTAAGGAGCCAGAGCTTTTGCAAGGTGCATTCACCAGGCGCCGTTTCCTATGCACTTCCGAGTGCCTAACACCGTCAACAAGTACGCTAGGGACACCAACCCCAGCGTTTGGCTAGAGGACTACCGCCTGGCCTGTTGAGCAGGCGAGGCAGATAATGATAATTTCATCATCCAATACCTCCCCATCTTTTTGGTCGAGTCCGCAAGGGCCTGGCTGGATCACTTGGCTAGTAGGCGCATCAGGTCCTGGTCCGTCCTGAAGCGCATCTTCATCGGTAACTTCCAAGGCACCTACATCCGCCCAAGTAACTCCTGGGACCTCAAGAACTGTAGGCAATCGTCGGGTGAATCTCTCCAGGAGTACATCCAATGATTTTCCAAGCAGTGCAATGAGCTCCCTGATGTCGACGATGCAGACATCATCGAGGCTCTCATCTCTAGGACAACGAGCGAATCATTGGTCCATGAGCTGGGTTGCAACAAGCCCCGAACCACTTGGGAGCTGTTCAACATCGCCACCAGCCATGCCTCCGAAGAAGAGGCTGTCCGTGCCAACTTCGGCAGGGACAAGGGCAAGAACATAGCTCCCTGCACCAACGAGGAGGCGGGGCCCTCACGCCGCCTCAAGAAAAGGAAGACAACATGAAGAAGCGTGAGGGGGACATCGTTGCAGCCGCCGAGCGCTCGGTGAAGAAGCCAATCAGGCCGAACAATGACCACTTTAAGAAGATGATGGAGGGACCTTGCCCTCACCATGGCTACCCAGTCAAGCATCTCCTCAAGGATTCCTCAAGCCGAACGTCCAAGCCAAGCACGATGACCGGCGCGAGAAGGACGCTGAGGAAGGTGAGGCCTCCCCCGGCTCAATGGTTGTCTCATGAACTTCAGTGGCCCGAGTGCTTGCGAGTCCAAACACCGCCAGAAGCTCACCAAGCGAGAGGTCAATGCCGTAGACAGCGGCGGGCAAGCAATCCTGACCTATTTGCGGTGGTCGGAGACTGCGATCCGCTTCGACCGATCCGACCACCCCAACTGCATTCCATAGCCTGGTCGGTTCCCGCTAGTCATCGACTCCATCATGGGGAACATGCGCCTTTCTAAGGTGCTCATGGATGGAGGCAGCGGCCTCAACATCCTCTACGCTGAGGTGTACGATGCCATGGTGCCCTCCTGCAGCCTCATATGTTCGACCGGGCCCACGTTCTACGAGGTCATCCCAAGAGTCCAAGTGCTCCCCATCGGGCAGATGAAACTGCCTGTCACCTTTGGGGATTGCGACAACTTCCGCACGGAGACTCTCACTTTTGAGGTCGCCGATCTTGCGGAATCTTACCACGCGATCCTGGGCAGGCCATGTTATGTGAAGTTCATGGCCATCGCCAACTACAGCTACCTCAAGCTAAAGATTCTCGGCCCTCGCGGTGTCATGACCGTTGGTTTGAGCTTTCAGCGTGCCATCTCTGCGATCATGGGAGCGTTGACCTGGCCACCACGGCCATCAGGTCCCAGGAGCTACATGACATCAGGCGCACGGTTCAGGAGGTCACTCTTGACTGCAGTGGCTCGAACCACTCAGGGGCCTTCAAGAAGCATGAGGACACCGAGGCGATCTGCGTCGACCTTCCGACCCCAGCAAGGTGACTCACATTAGCGCCAACCTCTCCAGCAAATAGGAAGGCGCGCTCGTCGACTTCCTTTGGGCCAACCGTGACATTTTCACATGGAAGCCCTTGGATATGCATAGAATTCCAAGGGAAATCGCCGAGCACTCACTCAACATCAGGTCGAATGCCTGACCTGTCAAGCAGCGCTTGCGCCGCTTCAACGACAACAAGCGGAAGGCGATCGGGCAAGAGATTGCTCGAGTGCTTGCTGTAGGCTTCATCAAGGAGGTCTTCCACCCCGAGTGGATTGCTAACCCCGTCTTTGTGAAAAAGAAGAACGGCTCTCGGCGCATGTGTGTCGATTACACAAGCCTCAACAAGGCATTCCCAAAGTGTTGTATCCACTTCCGTGGATCGATCAGGTGGTTGACTCCACAACAGGGTGCGAAGCCCTCTACTTTCTAGATGGCTACTCTGGCTTTCACAGATCGCAATGAAGGAATTTGACAAGCTCGTGACCTCATTCATTACCTCCTTTGGCACTTATTGTTACACAACAATGCCTTTTGGGCTAAAGAATGCTTCTGCAACAACCAGCGTTGTATGAAAAAATGCCTTTACAGACTCATCGGTGAGGTCTCCGAGGTCTACATCGATGATATACTGATGAAATTAAGGAGGGCAGACCACTTGGTCGACAACCTTAGGGATGTCTTTGCCCGACTTCGTCACTACTGCATCAAGCTGAACTCGGAGAAATGTGTCTTTGGGGTCCCCAAGGGAAAGGTGCTTGGCTTTATCATCTCTGAGCGCGGCATCGAAGCCAATCTGAAGAAGATCACAGCCATCGCCAGCCTGGGCCCCATCACCAACCTTAAGGGGGTCCAAAAGCTTATGGGCTTCCTTGCCTCACTTAGTCGCTTTGTCTCACGACTTAGTAAGCGTGGCATGCCCCTGTACAAGCTCCTCAAGAAATGGGACCAGTTCCGATGGACCGAGGAAGCGCAGCAAGTCTTCAATAGGCTAAAGACCTTCTTGGCAACGCCGCCCACTCTAACCTCCCCAGGGCCCGAAGAGCCCTTGCTATTATACATAGCTGCGACCACTCAGGTGGTCAGTGCAACCATTGTGGTGGAAAGGAAGAACTAGGGCATGCACTCAAGGTGCAGAGGCCTATGTACTTTGTAAGTGAAGTGTTATCAGACACAAAAATTTGCTATCCGCAGGTCCAGAAGTTGATCTATGCTACGCTGATTTCGAAGTGCAAGCTTCTGCACTATTTTGAGGCACACCCAATCTCAGTGGCGATCTCCTTTCCACTCAGAGAGATCATCCAGAGCCGCGATGCTTCTGGTCGGATAGCCAAATGGGCAGCGGACCTCATGGGCTACCCGATCTCATATGTCCCCAGAACTGCGATCAAGTCCCAGATCCTGGCAGACTTTCTCGCCGAGTAGACTGAAACTCAGTCCTCTCCGACCATCAGCGACCAACAGTACTGGACTATGTACTTTGACGGTTCCCTGATGGCAGACGGGGCTGGGACAGGAGTGGTCCTGATCTCGCCACAGGGCAACTACCTATGCTAAGCAATCCAACTGCATTTCAAATCTCCAACAACGTAGCAGAGTATGAGGTGATCTTGCATTTTCTCAAGATTGATCATGAGCTTGGGGCCCGACGACTCGGAGCTAGTTGTTGACCAGGTCATGAAGGAATCCCCTTGTCAAAACGACAAGATGATGGCCTACTACCAGGAGGTGAAGTTTGATGGTATCGAGCTTCACCATGTCCTGCGAAAGGACAACAAGGCTTCAGACTTCCTCGCCAAGCTGGCTTCGGGCTAGAGAATGGCTCCACCAGGAGTTTTCGTTAATGATGCTTACGAGCCTATGATCAAACCCACTCGGCCTGGTGTTGACACTTCTTACGGTCCACTATTAGGATTGCCAATCCCAGTAATGGTGCAAGTAGAGTTCATTGGTATTCTTACGATACAAATATAAATCCGCAAGCGCACGGATACCGATGTAGTATTTCACCCGGGAGTATTCCTAGGTATCGTATTTATATTTCCGCAGGGAAGCATTGGATAAAGAGTATCGACTATTGACAAGGATGTAACTACTAATTATCGGCTAACAAGGCGGGGGTAAAGGATAGGATAGGAGTGATATTCAGTTGACACACACAAGGAGAAGTTCAGGATAGAGATAGAAGAGCGGTCTAGCTAGTGGGAGAACAACGAGACAGGAAAGGATTCCTATATACTTCCACTGGCCTTGAGATACCTCTGGCAAGGGTTACGGCTAGCATGAAGAATGGCATCTATGGTTCTCTTCCTAGTTCTATTATCTCCACATCGAGGACGGAGCCCGTGACACACAGAAAGGGATGAGAAGGGGTGCCACAAACTCCGTGCTCTTACGGGGTGCCTGCAGACCGGAACTAACGTGATGGAGTACGAAGACCGAAAGGGCTGTCACCACCTCACGGCTACCACCTCCGTTGCGACGGGGACAAACCAAGGTTACCATCTAGACTAGGTACCACACCTACGCTAGGCAGTAACTACTAACTCTTCTAGAAAGAGCAAGCAATCCTGTCAATACCCCAGTGACAATTCACCGCAAGTATTGAGCAGAAACGAGGAACCAGCTAAGACAAAGGACTAAGAGAGAACTTATAGAACTAGACTACAACAGCTTATAACCAAGGCTAGACATTCCACAATTACTCGCGAAATAAATGCAGAACAAATAGCTCAAGTAAATGCAGAGGAAATATATTGATTACTCAGAGTCGAACACAAAGAAAAGGAAAAGATACAAGAGCTTTACCAGAACTCCAGAAGACGACTCTGGAACCCCGAATGAAGCTCGACCCTGACTCTAACTCCCAACAGGACTAGCCTACTCTACATCTTGAAAGTGGAGAATGGAGACTTGCTCCCAAGTGGTGTGTGTTTACAAGTGAAGTGTGACCCTCTATTTATAGCTCCAAAGGTCGGTTGTAGGCAGGGTAACCGCCAAGGCAGCTGGAGGCGGCAGAGAGGCGGTTCAGCCGAACTCGGGATGCACCGACCTGGCCACCAAGGGCCAGGATTTCGTCCATGGAGGCGGTTTGGGCAGGGGAGTCGGTTCGGCCGAATGGGCCTGGCCCGTGGCCGGCCCTCCCCTGCGCCGCCTTTGCTCTGTGGGCCTTCTGGGCTGCCTCCTGGTGATTGGCTTCGTGTGTTTATGGCCTAGAGGTGATGTGGTCGTGGCCCGGGAAGAGATGGCTGCCGTCCTCATGTGATTTGTCGTGTTCGCTTGATATTCGTTGGACAACTCCCGGTGACGTGCACGGCTAAGGGGGGTAACCGGCCGAACGGAGTCGTTCGGCCGATTCGTTCATTTTCGGCCCCAATAGCGCGTATTTGTCGTAGTTGTACCTGCACAGGTGTCACTCACCAAAACTCGTGGAACTTTATTAGAAATAAAAACTAAGTACATGGAATGTTGCATATAACCTCGTTTATTCCCGAGTATTGGTGGTCGGATTTGGGCTGTAACGACCGCCAACAAGCTCCCCCAAGCTTAGCTCTTTGCTCGTCCTCGAGCAAAGATATAAACTTAGGCTCGGTGGATCAGGAGTTGCTACAATGTCATTTCTTTTGCAGGTAACTTATAAACAACTAGTCTTCAAAAATACTTGAATCATAGGCAAAGTTTCAAATCACCTTTTTACCTATGGGGCTTATAGCAATCTCCTTATCTTGGGAGGTTGAAAGGACGAACAGTTTAAACTCACTTTTATTCCACTCTACTCTTTTCAGGATCCCATCTCGGAATTTTTTCACAAGTTTTGAAAACTACAAATTGTTCCTCATTGGCACACTCAATCACTCAAGTGTATTTGAATCCTCACCAAAGGCTTGTGCCTTCTTTTCATCCTGACATCTAATATGGCTTTTTGTGTGGCTCAGGGACAAAGGATGAAGGCATGCATGCATCTTATATTTTGCTAAGTCAAAGACCGGATCTCTGAGGAGACAAATCACATCTTAAGATCGAGACGTGCAAGTGTGTGGATATGAATGGAGTGGAATATGGTGGAATGGTGGAATGGAATATGGTGGAACTCCTTGGATGAAAACTCCCTCTCCTTGATTTATTTTCGAGAACATGGGCTATCTTGGATGAAAATTCCCTCTCCTTGATTCATATTTTTGCCATGCCACTTGGCATGCTCTTTTTTTTTCTCTTTCTTTTTGCCATGCTCTTTGGCATGCTTTTCTTTTTCTCTTATTTTTTCCATGCTTCTTTGGCATGCTTTTCTTTTTGCATAGCCCATGTCCCTATCAAGAATGTTTGGAGAGGGAACTCATAGAACATGGAGCATTTATTTTTGTGGATGGATGATGGAAAAATGTTTGCTAACTCCCAGTGTAGGAATTGCAAGTGAGAGGTGGTGTGTGTACGTGGGTCTCGATCTTTAAGAATATGAAAGCTTCACTCAAAGGTCACAACAATTTGACAAAGCTTACTAAGATAACAAGCAGCATATGAGTAGAAATTTTCAACTAAGCTTATCATATGGCTCTGGTAGGTATTTTGACCAATGAGGAATTTGTTTCATTTTGAAAGCATAAATTTCCGAGATTTTCCCCGTACTAAAAGCAGAATGGAACTTAACCAAATTCTCACTATATCAATCCCCACAACAACTTAGAGTTGGAATAAAGCATGTGCTCCCACATGGTTTTCAGGATCATTTTTACTCATGCAAAATAACTCAAGCACAATCTAGCAACTAGTTGAAACAAAGTACTTGCAAAATTAATGACAGAGCAACTATTCATCATTTCCAAGGTGAGAGGCATATGATTCATTCCATGCATAGTTGGGAGTTATTTTTATTCAAGGGAAATATTGTTTAAGGGAAATATTTTTGGTATTTTCATTTTTTTAAATGCAAATTATCATGAAGGAAAATGAAAGGGAAATTAAAAGATCAAAGTGCTGGATAAATCGGGACATACCTAGTGGGGGTCCTCCCCCAAGCTTGGGCTTTCACTGGTAGGGGTTGAGCCTTGAAAGGTACTGGCTCAGCTGTTCTGCTTGCTCGTGGATGTCATGCTGTATGGACGCTACCATCCCGCTATTCTCTTGATGGTACTGAGAATGGCGGGCTAGCGTGTCTTGAATCTCTCGGGTACGGTCGTCGATGAGCTCGACTCGGTCGGAGATGTAGGGCAACTCCCGGCCGTAGTCGAAGCGTGCGGACTGTGAGTATCTGGAGTAATATGGCTGGGAGGCACTGTCGTACCCTCCTCCATACCGACTCCCGGACCACTCGGAGTCCGTGTCCTGGCCGTAGTCCCAGCGTCCTGTTCGTGCGCGGCGCATGACAGTTGGTATTCCCCGAAATCTTTTTCCAAAATGCCACCCGGTCAAATCTTTTAAGCGCTTTGTTCGGGTCTAAGGAACAACGGCTTGAAAATCCGAGACCTGAACTAAAATCCCTCCAAGAGCAGAAAAACTCTTGGTTGAAAAATCGGAAACGAATCCCCCCAGTTTCAGAAACCAAAGTCGAGAGGAATTCAAGGGTGAGCAGGTACGAACCTTCTTCGTTGATGTGCCCGAAATTCTCCCAGCCAACGGCTTGGAAGATTTCCGTGAACTCTACGTCCATCCCCGTGTCCCTGAGCAAGTCTTGCTCAAACACACGGGTGTGCTTGAACTCCTTCAGCCAAAGCTCGTTGAAGGTGTTCTGCTCCCGTTCTGTCCTGAGATTAATGTCACTCTCGCTCAAGAGCTGTCTGGCCGGGGGCGTGGCATGGCCCCATCCCGAGCCGGCTGCTCCGTACTCGTCCATGTCCATCCGGCTCGAGCCTCGGGACGGAGCTGGGGAACTCCCAGCATCATCCGATCGTCTGCCTAGCCGGGCGGAACGACGGAGCGACGTGAAGAACTTCGACATGATTCCTGCAAAAGGTTAGTGCAACAACAACTACCCGAAGGACTGAATATATATGGTTAGCACAAGAAAATCAAGTCAGTCATTCGAGATAGTTAGTCATTCTTGCGGGGATAAAAACCACCACAAAAGGTTAGTCGTTCTTGTGGGTGTCGGTGACCACCACAAAATCTTCCAGAATTTCAGCACAAAGATCGCAACAAAAGCAAAATATTTTTGGGATTTTCTAGTGATGCAAGTGAACCAAAACTTGAGCAAGAACTTTGGGAAGGACTTGAGCACAAGCTAGAGCAAGACATGAGAGAGGGAGAGCTTCTAACAGAAAGTTTCAGAGTGTATGAGTGTGTGAGAGCAAGCAAGCAACGCACCAGCATTTATAGGCCGAGGGGAGGCAGGTCCCTGGTTTGGCCGAACTGGGTGGTTCGGGCGAACCAGGCCCTGGTGGCCAGGCCACTCCTCCCTGAGTGGAGCACCTCCCCTTATTTTGATTCCACAAAATTTTGTGTGACCAACAATTCCCAAGGTCATGTGAGTGGTTTTTAGTGATAGGTAAGATGCAAACTTGACATGACCAAAGTTGGTTTTAGTGGAGTCACCCCCATGCTGCCATGTTTGTGATAATTGGTGAGTATGCAGCCATTTTAGTGGGGTAGACATGTTTGGTGCGGGTTGGTGATGATGGTAAATAATTGGAGATGTTCTAGAAGGGGTGAAATTGAAGAAAGTTACAAATTACACCCTCTCTAATTAAATTTCAGCATGTGTCCAAATATTTCTAACCAAGCTTGCAAAATTTTGTACTCTCTCAAATTAATTACTCAAGTGGTTCATTTATTTTGGAAAGAGAAACATGCAAATGTAATGAAGGAAATAAAATTGGAAGGGAAATATGGGATACATACCGGTTTTCCTCGCGGCGAGAGCTCAGCTTTTAAGTCCGCGAGTGGGACTTCTCCTGTCTTCAATTGTTCTTGTCACCGTCCGATCTGGAGAGAATGTCTCGGACGATGCAACTTCATGTTCCAGGTTACTTATAATTTACTGCAATATGTGCATACCTGGAATGATTGTCCACCCTGGGCTTCAACTGTATCCATAGCCTTCATATCCGGTGTGAAGTATATTTTGGGACTCCCCCTTCTCTCTTTTTTTTGATTTTCTTTTCTGTAGGGGTTAGTCCACACATACAACCAATATCCATAGAAGTACTGCTTTAAAGGTTCATTAATCAAACTTGACACCATGTCTAGTTCGATTAAAGCAAGCTAATTAACCTAAGCACCATGCTTAATTTAAAGAGCTTATGAATATATTCTAGCTAGCAACACATTCAGACCCGAGCAAACCACAATAGATGAAGGGGGCATGGAAACACCTTGAAATATTCACATGGAGATAAGCATATGACCATTGGTGAACTTTGCTTTTAATTCAGGTAAAAAGCAAAAACCGTTTCACGTACCTGAGCGTGCCTACCGTTGGCATCTGATGATGAATACTTTTAGAACTGATGCAGCGGTGATGCTACAATGCCAACGTGACTGCACGAAGTTGGCTGAGTCCTCCTCCGCGTTGATGTTTCCGTATGGATACACGGTTATGGATGTGGCAAAGGGGATCGGCACTCAAATATACCAACTAGTGGAATGCCGCGGAACTAGCTTGTATGCGAATGTTGAAACAATGGGTCCCAAAAACAAGCAAGTGGAGCGGCAAAGGAGTGGAGGCATAGAGTTTGCCTCCTCTCTCGCGCGAAGCGCAAAGGACAAGCGAAAACTGGCCAGGCCAGGTTATGTTTGGCCACTAGCCTTGAATTAAGGCTTGCAGACATACAGACACCTTGGCCTAACACTAGTGGTCGCTGGATATTTATTTTATTTTTCTTTTAGTGTTTTTTTATGCAAAACAGTGATGGGGCGAATGAATGCAAATGCAAGAATGGGAAATATGCAGTGAATTGGGAAAAAAATGGGGAAATAGTATGCATGAATTCCTAAATTAAGTGATTCAATGCAATCATGCAGTGGATAATGCAACAATATAAAGGATAAAGCTCAAAATTTAAAGTCTAAGAGCTGGATTATCTCACATACCTTGATTTTTCTCGCCATTACCAACAATTTGAGACGGAATTGCGGTGATGCAGCGTCATTCGTCCGTCACATTTGATTTCCTTTTTCTTCCTTGACGACGATCTTTCTTCCATTCTGCACGTGGTTATGATAAAATATGTATATGTATGAACACATACCTGTGCAAATTTTCTTCAGAAGCTTCCGTACGGTACTCATTGCAGTAGACAGGGGCATACATTGATAAATCCTGCATGATCGGGCACCCTGGGCTCTCTGCTTTCCTCCTGTTTGAAACAAACTCAAGCAAACAGGGGTGATCCGCTAATGCTAGCGGTAGATTAAATTAGTAGACACCAATGTCAATCATCAATATCTTTCGCCAATTGCTTCCCTGGCAACGGCGCCAGAAATGCTTGTAGACACTTCTTACGGTCCACTATTAGGATTGTCAATCCCAGTAATGGTGCAAGTAGTGTTCATTGGTATTCTTACGATACAGATATAAATCCGCAAGCGCACAGATACCGATGTAGCATTTCACCCGGGAGTATTCCTAGGTATCGTATTTATATTTCCGCAGGGAAGCATTGGATAAAGAGTATCGACTTTTGACAAGGATGTAACTACTAATTAAAGTACCGGCTAACAAGGCGGGGGTAAATGATAGGATAGGAGTGATATTCAGTTGACACACACAAGGAGAAGTTTAGGATAGGGATAGAAGAGCGGTCTAGCTAGTGGGAGAACAATGAGACAGGAAAGGATTCCTATATACTTCCACTGGCCTTGAGATACCTCTGGCAAGGGTTACGGCTAGCATGAAGAATGGCATCTATGGTTCTCTTCCTAGTTCTATTATCTCAACATCGGGGACGGAGCCCGTGACACACAGAACGGGATGAGAAGGGGCGCCACAAACTCCGTGCTCTTACGGGGTGCCTGCAGACCGGAACTAACATGATGGACTACGAAGACCGAAAGGGCTGTCACCACCTCACGGCTACCACCTCCGTTGCGATGGGGACAAACCAAGGTTACCATCTAGACTAGGTACCACACCTACGCTAGGCAGTAACTACTCACTCTTCTAGAAAGAGCAAGCAATCCTGTGAATACCCCAGTGACAATTCACCGCAAGTATTGAGCAGAAACGAGGAACCAGCTAAGACAAAGGACTAAGAGAGAACTTATAGAACTAGACTACAACAGCTTATAACCAAGGCTAGACATTCCACAATTACTCGCGAAATAAATGCAGAACAAATAGCTCAAGTAAATGCAGATGAAATATATTGATTACTCAGAGTCGAACATAAAGAAAAGGAAAAGATACAAGAGCTTTACTAGAACTCCAGCAGACGACTTCGGAACCCCGAACCAAGCTCGACCCTGACTCTAACTCCCAACAGGACTAGCCTACTCTATATCTTGAAAGTGGAGAATGGAGACTTGCTCCCAAGTGGTGTGTGTTTACAAGTGAAGTGTGACCCTCTATTTATAGCTCCAAAGGTCAGTTGTAGGCAGGGTAACCGCCAAGGCAGCGTGAGGCGGCAGGGAGGCGGTTCGGCCGAAGATCTCGGTTCGGCCGAACTCCCCGGTTCGGCCGAACCGAGGGATGCACCGACCTAGCCACAAAGGGCCAGGATTTCGCCGCTAGAGGCGGTTTGGGCAGGTGAGTCGGATCGGCCGAACCGACCTGTTCGGCCGAACGGGCCTGGCCCGTGGCCGGCCCTCCCCTGCGCCGCCTTTGCTCTGTGGGCCTTCTGGGCTGCCTCCTGGTGATTGGCTTCGTGTGTTTATGGCCCAGAGGTGATGTGGTCATCGCCCAGGAAGAGATGGCTGCCGTCCTCATGTCATTTGTCGTGTTCGCTTGATATTCGTTGGACGACTCCCAGTGACGTGCACGGCTAAGGGGGGTAAGCGGCCGAACGGAGTCGTTCGGCCGATTTGGTCATTTTCGGCCCCAATAGCGCGTATTTGTCGTAGTTGTACCTGCACAGGTGTCACTCACCAAAACTCGTGGAACTTTATTAGAAATAAAACCTAAGTACATGGAATGTTGCATATAACCTCATTTATTCCCGAGTATTGGTGGTCGGATTTGGGCTGTAATGACCCCCAACACCTGGTCTGCGGGAGACTCAACCTGAGGGCCAGCGAGGGGGCTCCTGTACCCTCAGCCTAGGCTCGAATCAGGCCCTGACCTCCGACCTCGGTGTTCAAATGTTAGGGCCTAATGACAATCAGGCTAACCGAGTCCTCACTACTCTAATCGTAGAAGTAGAGGACTAGAGGCCTCTGATCACGGACTTCTTGAGATAGGGCAACCTGCCTCAAGACCCGACCGAGGCACGGTGAATTGCTCGCTGAGCGAAGCCCTTTGTCTTGGTTGGGGACGAGCGGTTCAAAAGAAGTCCCTCATGCTTCCTTCAAAGATGCATCGTTCAGGAACATGGACAGCAGCTTCTCGAGAAAATCCATGGTGGCATCTCTGGCCACCATGCCGCCCCACGAACCCTCGTGGGAAAAGCCTTTCGCCAAGGCTTCTACTGTCCCACGGCTGTCGCCGATGCACAACATGCGGTGCGGGCCTACAAAGGATGCCAATATTACGCTCAACAAATACATTTGCCACCTCAGGAGCTGCAAACCATCCCCATCACATGGCCCTTTGCTGTTTGGGGCCTCGACTTGCTCGGGCCCTTCAAAAAAGCACCCGGGGGCTACACGCATCTCTTCGTTGCGGTGGACAAGTTCACCAAGTGGATTGAGGCAAGGCCTGTCACCAAGGTGACATCCAAGGCTGCTGTCGAGTTCTTCCTCGACATTGTGTACCATTTTGGAGTACCGAACTCCATCATAATGGATAATGGCACGTAATTCATCGGGAAGGAATTTCTTCGCTTTTGCGACGACTACCACATCTGAGTGGATTGGGCTTCTGTAGCCCACCCACCTAAGGACTACCGGGCAGGTCAAACGTGGCAATGGCATCATTCTACAAGGCCTCAAGCCCCGTGTTGATAGTCCTTAAATACAAAATCCAACCGTCAACCATACTCGCCAGCAAGGGAAAACTATGCCTTATACTCACATTTTTGTATCACTAACCTAGTTCCATAGTTGTTTTGTTTACTTAACCATTTCTGGGATACAAGTCTACAATAAGGAGAAAACATGAAGAATACGCAGCAACACAAGCACAGAAGATCATTCGCTGCATCACACTTACAAGAAGGGCCCACATGACAGACCAAACTGACGTAACAACGCGGGAACATCAAGGGATAAGAACCAGGCCCACCTGTCAGTCACCCAAATGAAGGCGGTGGCGAAAGGCAGCCAGGGGGGTCGGCCGCACCTGCCCGGAAGCTCGTCCAAGTGCGCCTTGGCGAGAAGATTCCTTTGATCCTCCCAAAGGCGGTGGGCAAAGTTTCCATACGAGGAGATGGATGGAACCGACCCTAGAGACTATAAAAGGGACCCCTCACCCCCTCATTCCACACACACCTCACTTGAAGCCTCTCTCTCACACCCACACTTGTGACTTGTAATCCTAGGTAGTGGAGCTAGGCTAGCGCTTTCTCTTTAGCGAATCAAGTCGTTCTTGGGCCAGAACCACTTCAGTCCTCAGTATGGCTTTGTATTCACTTTGTCAGTACACTATTCATAATGCAGAGCTAAGCTTTGGTTATCTTACTATCTTGCTAGTATATCATGCTTTGTCTTGCTATGCTATCTTGATGCTAAGTTATATCAATGCTTGTCGCTACAATATTAATTCTTTATATGTACTTAGGACAGATGACCTGGGTAAGGATATCGGTTCGTCATGCTTTCGGGCTTGCCTTAGTGTTTTATTGTAATGAGTGGATCGATTTTGCATCTCTTTAACTGGTATTAGTTGATATATCAACCCTTAACACCTTGTTGTAGTCATGACAGTGCTTGAGCGCTCGACTAGGAAGGTGGCTGGAGCTCGCATGGAGACAACGCACCTACATACTACAATGCTCTCATGGAGACTTAGTCGTAGGTAGGAGACCGGGCCAAGTACTTTCGCACATGTTTAGACTTTGGTTTTAGTGAGCCGGACTTACCGATTATTGCTTACATGAGCATTTTCGTAGGGGCGAACACATGGTTGCCGAGATTTAAGTAATTTCAATTTGCAAAATAAAGCATCACAAGTAATTTGGAGGAGCAATATACTTTTATTAAATATTGACCAGAGAGTAGAGGTACATAGCTGGTGTTTAGGACTAAGGATAGAACTTAGTAAGGTGCTGGATGTTCCAGACGTTTGGAACTGGATCGCCGTTGGCCCATTCCAGGCGGTATGTTCCTGGTGAAATGACCTCTTTAATGATGAAGGGGCCTTCGCAAGGACCCGACAACTTGTGTTGGTCCTTTGCAGTCATGATTCGGTGCAATGCGAGGTCGCCCACGTTTAGCGAGCGTTCCCTAACGTTCCGGTCGTGATACCGGTGAATCTGCTGCTCATGGTGTGCATGTTGGGTCAAGGCGCAGAGCATGTGGTCTTCTAGAGCGTCGATGTCCTCCTGCCGACTTGATTCGGCCTTGCCTTCCTTGTAGAACAGGATACGTGGAGCACCGTGGGCCAGGTCAACCGATAGGACAGCTTCCGATCCGTAGACCAAAAAGAAAGGGGTGTACCCCGTAGCTAGGCTCTTTTGGGTGCGTAGGCCCCATACCACATGTTGTACTTCTTTTGCCCAGCGACATGCGTGTGGGTTGAGTGCGTCGTATATGTCCTTGAGGGCGTCCAGGACCATGCCATTGGTGCGCTCAATCTGCCCGTTACAGCAGGGGTGAGCGGACGAGGAGTAGTAGACATCGATGTTGCTATCCTGGTAGAAGTCCCAGAACTCATGGCCCGTGAACTAGGGGCCAAGGTCTGTAACGATGCAGTTTGACACACCAAAGCGATGCGTAAGTTCCTTGATGAAGGCGGCCACTATCGCCGACTTGGTGTCGGTAACCACGTTGTACTCGATCCACTTGGCGAACTTGTCCACCGTGACCAAGATGTGCTTGAAGTCGCCTGGGGCCGTCTTGAAGGGTCCCACGTTGTCCAGGCCCCATACCACGAAGGGCCAGGATGACGGGATAGTACGGAGCGCCTGGGCTGGTAGGTGTTTTTGCTTTTGGAAGAATTGGCACCCGGTGCAGCGCTGGACGAGCTCTTTTACGTCGGTGACCACCGTAGGCCAAAAGAAGTCAGATCTGTAGGCCTTGCCAACCAACGTCTTAGCTGCCGCGTGGTTGCTGCAGTTGCCTCAGTGGATCTCATGCAGCAGTGCCAAGCCTTCACTTCGTAGGATGCACTTCATGTTTACACCCGTGGACGCTGCTTTTCTGTATAGCTCGGAGCCAATGACCACATAGTTGGCGGTTCGCCGACTAAGTTGCTTGAGGGCGACCTTGTCGTCCTTGAGTTTATTTGTTACAACCATTTTGTCTTCTTTTATGAACGCGATTAGGGGTTCACACCAGTCTGCCTCCAGGGGTCTGTCAATAGCTTCAACAACTTGGTCTGCGGTTGGCTCATGGTGTGCTTCGTCCAACACCCCAGCTGGAACTTGGGGTCGCTTGGATCCGAGCTTGGAGAAGACGTCGGCCGCCACGTTTTCTTCCCTCACGATGTGGTGAAACTCGAGCCCATAGAAGTGGGCTTTGAGCTTGTGGACCTCGGCGCAGTAGGCGTCCATCGTGTCTTTGGTGCAGTCCAAATTCTTGTTGACCTGTTGGATAACGACCTTCCTTGTTTGGTCTAGTGAGCACCGATGGAGTCACCAGGAAGGCCTTGAGGTCGGCCAACGCTTGGTCAGCTTCTGGCGTCCACTCAATGTTGTCGGCCTTCTTCAAGAGCTTGAAGAAGGGGGCACCTCGTTCACCTAGCTTGCTGATGAACCGGCTTAAGGCTACCATCATTCCTGTGAGTTTCATCACGTCTTTCTTGCTCTTAGGTTGTGGCAGATTCTGAATAGCGGCGATCTTAGTTGGGTTTGCCTCGATGCCACGCTGGCTTACTAGGAAGCCCAGGAGCTTGCCTGATGGTACCCCAAAAACACACTTGGTAAGGTTGAATTTCCATTTGAAGCACCGCATATTGTTGAACGTCTCCTGGAGGTCGGCGATCAGGGTTTCTGGGTCGTAGGTCTTGTCCACGACGTCATCCACATATGCCTCGGCGTTTTGCCCAATCTGACTAGACAATCAACTCTGGATTTCTTACTGATAGGTGGCCCTGACATTCTTGAGGCTAAAGGTCTTGGTGTTGTAGCAGTATATGCTATGCGGCGTGATGAACGCCATCTTATCTTGGTCAGCCGGGTTCAGGGCTATCTGGTGATAGCCGGAGTAGCAGTCGAGGAAGGAGAGGAGTAAACATCCGGCCGTAGAATCGACAACCTGGTCGATGCACGGAAGAGGAAAGGGGTCCTTAGGGTAGTATCTATTGAGATCTGTATAATCGATGTACATTCTCCATTCACCGTTTTTTTTTCTTACAAGTACAGGATTTGCAAGCCATTCGGGGTGCGTGCACTCCCGAATGAAACCATCGGCTAAGAGTTTATTCAATTCTACCCCTAATGGCCTCCTTGCGATCTTGGGCAAACCATCGAAGCTTCTGCTTGACCAGCTTGGCGGTCTTCACCAAATCAAAGGAGTGCTCAGCCTTCTCCCTTGGAACACTGGGCATATCCGAGGGTTTCCACGCGAATATGTCCTAGTTGTCCATCAGGAAGGAGGTGAGCGCGCTTTCCTATTTAGGAGTGAGGCCTGGGCCTATCAGCGCCGTCTTGGAGGGGTCGTCACTAGAGAGGCTGATGGTCTTGGTCGCCGAGTTCGGCTCGAGCGTGGTCATGGTCGCCTCCTGCTCCGGCACGCTTGCGTTAGCCGGGGGGTTGGTCCTGGCCTCGCTTGCGAGGAGTACGCTGTTCCCGAACTGGCGGGAGAGCTCGGTGAGGCGCACGGCTTCGCCGTCGCACTCGTACGACGTCTTGACGTCGCCCCTGATGCTGATGACCCCCTTGGGAGCCGGCATCTGTCACCCCCGGATTTACACAGAAACCTGAATGTGGCCATATGTGTGCCCAGGAAGTCATAGTACACATATAGCAAACAAATATGATTAATAGAGAACATATGCTTGAATAAATAGAGTTTTACATCAGAGTTTAACATAAATAAACTAACCAATACAACGGAAGACTAATAACTCTCAACTAAGCGGAGCCGCAATCCACAGGGACCCTGACTGGGAGAATGCAACTCAGTAGTTCGGTAGATCTTCTGGAAACAAAGTAGCAGACTCATGCACAACCCAATCTGTTACCCATCTGGGATTTTGTTGAATAAAGGACAAGTGTAAGTAAAACATTTACTTAGCAAGTATAGCATGGGTGTATGAACGCTCAAAGTAAAGCTAGACATGGCTGAACTGCATTAGCATTTTTAGTTGGTTCATTTTAACATTATCCAAGTTACTACAAGTGAATGGAACCCATTTGTAACCCAATTAATGAAGTATAAGTGACATTAAGCATAAATAAACATCTTCTAATAAAAAAGGATCCAGGCCGCTCGTGACCCTAAGCAAGGCTATCATGATAGATTTACACTCTGCAGAGGTTTTGCCCTTTACCCACCAGTCGCGTAAAAGTTCAAAGGAACTTTGCACCCCACCACACAAACATCACACTTCTGAGGTATGACTGCATAGGGACGCTACGAGACTTTTCATAAGACACGCTAACAAGACAATGGTCGATTATGGTACAACATAGGCAGCATGGCCCAGGCACCGAGATTGACGTACGCCTACGGAGTCACACCATAGGTGGGTCAATGGCGTCCAGAGCGCGGGCATTGCACCCAACAATGCGCAACATGTGGAGTTCCCCATCGTAGGGACTCCCAGCACGGGACTGTGCCTCACGGGGGCATAGCCGACGGATCTCCCGTCCTGGATCAATACATACTGTCACCCATGTCTCCCATAACGCCATCGGCCTAGTTGATAACCGCTGACAAGCTAGAGACGTACATGCTACTTGACTAAGACTAGAGCCATAATAGTTATAGTGGTGGAGACAGGCTCCTGGGTTATTGCTTTAAGAACTGAACCTTACGGAGAGACACTAGAACAAAGCACGAAGCACATGCTCTAGCTCACTAAACCAAGTTGCTAATAAGTAAGTTATCATGTTGAAGTGAACCATTAAGTCAAATTCAACAATTAAACAATGGTGATAGTAGCTGCGCGTAGCAAAGATTCTACCCAAATGCATAAACCCATGGTAATCAAAGGACAGGATAAACAAACTAGGTACAACCTTAAAGGTACATCAATAAATAATTACAAGGTGGATAGGTAGCAAGGATTGTCCGTGCTATAACTTGCCTTCCTCAAAATGCTACTGTTGCTGGTCCTGCTCCTGGAAACCCTCCTCGTACTCGAAGTCCAACGCAAAAGGCTCACCGACTGGACATGCATCACCCCACAAGCCAATACATGCAAACAAATATTATTCTATTATAACAGTACACCAAACAGTGGAAACAGAACAAAAGAAGGTTTTAAAACTAATCTATGCTTCACTACGAACACATGAGCGCGAAAATCACTCTAATCGGAGCTAAAACGGAAAAGATATTGGGTTTCTAAGTTACAGGGACCTACTGGCAAGTTTTTAAAAGTTCTAGGGGCTTATTTGAGAAAAGCCAGGGATCTAAACATAATTATGCGTAAAACTACAAGGGCCTACGCGTAAAAACAACAGGGTAGGACGGCGGATTCAAATATTTGAAAGCTCAGGGGTTTTTTTGAAGAAAACAGGACCTGTTCGTAATTATTTTTGAACTAAGGTGGACGACGGGTTGATTTGAGAGATGGCCAGGGACTCTTTAGCAAAAAGGCTAGAGCTGACCGGCGCTGACCGGTATCTGACTCCGGTCAGATCTAATCTGAGCAGTGGATCTTGGATCTAGCGGCTGGGGTGAGTTGGGGGGGGGCGGGTTGGTCATCGGCGGCCGTTAGAGACGCGGCGGCGCTGCGCCAGCTCGACGGATGATCACTGGCATGAGCTCAAAATCGAGCTAAGAGGCTCAGTTTGCAACGGGACTTGGTTAGGGAGAGAGCTAGGGCTCCGACGAGATCACCTAAGGGCTCTACGGCGACCGAAATAGCACTTAGGCGGCGGACGACGACGGCCAGCGGACGTCGGTCTCCAGCGAGGAGGCACAGACGCGGGAGTGCGCGAGAAGGAGCAAGGAGTAGCTTGGCATGTTGCTTACCACTTCGCGAAGCTCCCTGGGGCGTTGTGGAGGTCCGAGCGACTCTGGAGACGGGGGATCGATGGCGGTGCTCGAGCCCGAGGGGGGGGGGCGGTGCTGCGCGTGGAAGGGGTCGGGGGCTCTTGGTGAGGGGCGGATGAGGGCTTAGGGGGCGCGGGGGTGGGACGGCCCACAGGTGCGTGGGGTCGGGCCAGGGAGTGGGGCCAAGGCACGGGCGCGCGGTGAGCTTGGCTCGGCCGAGTGCGACGTGAGGTAGGGGAAAGACCTGATGGCTGGGTCCCACTGGCCGGTGAGAGAGAGAGGGAGGGGAGAGTGGCTGGCGCGCTGGGCCGGATGGGCCGCTGCTGGTCCTGCGAGGGAGGGCTGGGAAAAGCTGGGCTGGCTCGGGAAGGAGGGAGGGGAGGGTGCTGAGCCGAGCGCGGGGGGGGGGGAATGGAGGGTGTGGAAGTGGAAGTGGACCGAGGAAGAAGACCAGGGAGCAAAAGTGAACTCTTCTAATGAATTTAACTTCAAATTAAATTCTCTTTTGAACCACACATAAATCAAAGCACAATGCAGCCAGCATGAGTGCACCAAAGATGTTTCTATACCTTATGTTTTAATTTTAATTCTCTAAAATGTTTTATTTTCCCTATGTTAATTATGAGCATAAATAATAAAGTTAAATTAATTACTAGAAATTTTTAAATGGGTATTTTAGGGTGTTATAACATCTTCATCACCAAGTAGGTGTGGTTTGGGATCGCCATGAAGCGCGCTAGCATGGGCCGCCCGAAGATGGCGTGGTAGGAGCTGTTAAAGTCGGCCACCTCAAAGTGCAGGTACTTGGTCCAGTAGTTTTTGGGCGTGCCGAAGGTAACTGACAGGGTGACCCTCCCCACTGGGTAGGAGGCCTTCCCTGGGATGATGCCGTAGAACGGGTGTTCAGCTTGGCGAAGTCGTTCGTAGTCGAAGCCCATGTTGTTTAGGGTGCTGGTGAAGATGATGTTGAGGGCGCTGCCCCCATCGACCAGCACCTTGGTCAGCAGGACCCTCTCAACAAACGGGTTGACTATTTGGGGGTACGAGACCAGCTGGGGCAGTTAGACCCAGTGGTCGCTCCTAGAGAAAGTGATCGGCATCTCCGAACAAAGCAGGTACTCGACCTCCTTAGTGCCGATCAGATGGATCTCGTGGCTGTGGTGCTTCTTCTTCCTTCGGTCTGGGAAGGTGTCCGGGCCTCCCACAATGACATTGACCTCTCAGTTGGCATGCTGGAAATCACCATAGGGCTCGTTGGATGGCCCTGCAGCCGGATCCGGCTGGTTGTTGACTTTGGCGACGTGTGGCCGGTCGTTGCGGCGGTAGCCGCCGTCTCTACGATTGTCGCGGCGGTCGTTGCGGTGATCGCCGTCTCTCCTGTCGCCGCGATTGTCATTGTAGCATGGCTTCTTCGGAGCAGGGGGACTCCGAGTTCTTTCTTCAGGGTCCAGCAGTCCCAGAATGGATGCTTCGCGTCCTTGTGGAAAGGGCACTGCTCATCTAGGCACGTCAGCTCGGTGGGTAGGAGTCTTGACTCTACCCTGCCATCACTTTCGGTGACAGCAACGATGTTGGCCCTGCTGTGCCTATTGCGCGATGGCTCCCGCTTTTTGTGCTCAGCGCTTGGCCGGTCGTGGTGGTCGGTCTTTTTGTCCCTGGGTCAGAACTGGGCCATCTCTATGGCGTCAGCATTGGCTTCCACTTCTACGACCATCATCATCTCCCCAACCGTCCTGCGGTAGACATCCTTGTCGTAGAGGCCGAGGCAGAAGGCATCAATGACGTCCCTCTCCTCGACGTCCGTAAGCTTGTTACGGTTATTGAAAAAGCGGTTGGTGTAGTCCCGAAGACTTTCGCCTCTGGACTGTCGTACCACATCCAAGTCGAATCTGGTACTCGACCGAGTGTAGGTGGCCTGGTAGTTCTGCGTAAAGACTTTGCAGAGGTTGGCCCATGTGTCGATGGAGTTCTTCGGTAGGCCTGAGAGCCAAAGGAGTGCCACCTTCCTGAGCGTGACCGGGAAGTTAGCGGCCGCATGGTCGATCGAGCCGCGCACTGCTTTGACCGCAGTGAAGTAAGTCTGGAATCAGAGCTTGGGGTCGGAGCGTCCGTTGAACTTTTTGACCATGGCCGGTTTAAAGGTGTTCGGCCATCAGACAGCTAGGAGTCGTGGGTAGAAACCTTGGAAGCCTTCAAACTCGAAATCGTCATCGTTGAAGTCGTCGTTTCTGTCCCCATTGTCGCGGTGGCGCCCAACACGAGGTGATCCGTAGCGGCGATCGTAGCAATTGCGTTCATCGAGTTCGCGGCGTGCGCGGTGATCGTCTTTGTCGTTGGAGTACTCGGACCGGTCTCCATGCTTGTCGGATCGGCCATAGTCATGGTCGTACCACTCGCAGCGCTCCAGCTCGGCTGCGTTGCGCTTCTTGTGGCGGTTGTTGGGGTTCCTATGCATATCACGGTCCGGCCTGTGGAGGCGGTCGCGGAGGTCACAATCTGGTCGGCGATCTTCCCGTCGCCTATCGTGGTTGCCCATTCTGCGGTTGCAAGAGTGCCTGCCTTCAGATTCATCTGGGTGGTGGTCGCCCCTATACTCCTGGTCAACTTCTTCATTGATGACCTCCAGGGGTGGGGGACGTGGTCGGTGCTAGTCCCGATTAGATCTGCTGTACCCGGACCTGTGGGAGTGGGATCTGCTCGAGTGCGACATTCCAGATCTTGATCTGGCCTGTCGATTTTCCTCTTCCAGCTCTTGGGCCACTACGAGGAGAGCTCTGATGCGCGCCGCTTCGGGGGTGGCCTCCATATGCTCCTGCTCGGCGAGTGCTGCTGCCCTTAAAGCAAATGGGGTACGGAACGCCACCTTCACCCTATCAAACTCGCGTTGTAGGTTGCGCGGGCCCAGGGGGTCATCGTTGTCTTGGTCCCTATCAGCCATGGGGTCGTTCGTGGCTTCTGCGGCGCTTCACCGAGCTCGGTCTTCGTTTGCTTCAACGCGGCGCTGCTGCTGGGACTGGGTCTCCCCATTATGAGAAGGCTGGTCCTCAGATACGAACACCTTGCGGTCAAGTTCTCGGCGGACGGAAGGATGGTCGCAGTGACCTGAAATTCACCGCAGTCCATAAATGGGTTTGGGTGGCTCCTCAGATCGGATTTGAGTCGCGCGTCGTGGGCTCTGACCGGAGTAGTTGGCGGACGCGTTCTTGAGCCCGAAGGGGAACTTGTTCCCTAAGCTATCCAGCGCCCGCTCGGACATGGTAATGCATTCATCGAGCGTGTCGTTGATGCGATCCAACCCGGGGACGATCTCGTCGGGTGGTGGGACTCGACGTCGGGGAAGCAGATCGGGGATCCGATCTCGGAGGCTGAGCTGCTCGACCTGCTGTAGGAACGGGCCGACAACGTCAGGGGAAGCCCCCGAGCTTGGCAAAGCAGAACCGTCGGCGACAGGTCGACGCAGGCGGAACTGGAGCTGCTTGAGTCGGTGAAGAAGCTGGCGCCCGGGAGATGCTTGGGGCTGTCCTTCACGCTCGCCGAGAAAGTGGCGCCAGATTGATCTACCATCAAGCTAAGTGGATTTAAAAACTCAACAATCACCCCTACCTCGCGCCAACTGTCGGACCTTAGGATCGGCAATCCACCTGGGGGTACCCGAGTGGTTGATTTGTAGGCGAGGGATCATCGAGCGAGTAGCTTGATGGTACACATGAGGCACTGATTTAGGCAGGTTCGGGCTACCCAGAGGTATAATACCCTACGTCTTGTGTCGGTGTTTGTGTTTGTATTGCTGGAACTCGGCCAAGCTTCAGGAAGCAAGGACGAGTGAAGGGTTACGGGATGGCGTACCCCCATGGGGTTGCCCTAGGCCGCCTTATATAGGGTGATGAGCTAGGGTTTACAAGTTGGTTTCAATCTAAACCTATTGGATTATGACTAAGGAATATATCCGAGTCGGTTACAACAAGATATCCCGAGATATCCGGCCGCGCCGCCAAGTCAGGGATTCCTTGTGGGCCGCCTAGGGGTCGGCCCACAACCTTGTCAGGCGTGGGCCCAGGTTGACGTAGTCTCCTCTGACAGTGGGCCTAGTGATACTCATATCCCACAGGCAACACAAAGCATCAATCAAACAAGACAAAGTTCAAGGTTGCAAACCTCCTACGGGCGAGCGGTAGGACCGGCATGGCCCCTCTCAAAGAACCACTAGTGGTTCGGCCAGACGCACGTGTGCTTCGAGGTAGGGGCATCGGCCTCCGACCTCCGCCCCGATCTTCAGGTGGAGAGCGGCTCCGACTCCTACTGCGACCTGTAGAAGGGAAGCGGCCCTCTCCACTTCCACGACCTCCAGGATGCGGATGACTTTGCCTCTCTCCTCGCCCACCTGAGGGCCGAATGCCCGGTTTGTGCCCAACTAGGGCCCCACCTCCATGAGCGCCAGGACCTGGAGAGGGGTCGGAGCGCACCATAGCAGTCCGGGCATGCTTGGGCGCACCGACCTACGCCCAGACAGCTCGGAAGAACGCTTCCTTTCCCCCAACGACTCGAGGGCTTGTTCTTCCCCCCTCCTCTCCGGATTCAACATGGATGACCTTGCCATCCACATCACTACCATCATCTTCTTCCTCCTCGAGGGCCTCAAGCTCGGGCAAGATGTCATCAAGATCTTCGCTGTGGCGGACACGACGAGCGACCACTTGATCCCGCAGTTGTTTGTGTAGGGCCTTCTCGCCCTTCAGCTTTTGCTCTTCTTCTTCTTCTTGGTGCTTGGCGAGTGGCACTTGCAGCCCTCGCCTTGGCGCTCTTCTTCAGATGAGGATTAGCCACAAGTCAGTTGAGACCCTGTCACAGAGCTCAAGAAGTAACAAATCGGAGCAAAACAACAATTCATACAAAATTTGGCCACGTGTCTTAGCTTACAGTGGTCGGAGGATGCTGAGCGTCAAATGGCAGAGGAAGTGGATTTGGAGCATGGTTCATGTTCGCCATCAAGAAGATGTCGAGCACCCTCTTCACATGCTCATCGATGAGCTCTGTGACCTTCACCAACAGGTTGGGGTCGGATGGGCCTGTGTACTCCCAGAGACAGGTGGACCGCGCCCCGAGTGGTTGGATCCGTCGACGGATCATGGTAGAGAAGATCATGACCCCGTTCAGGCCAGCATTCATCAAGCGCTCAAATTTGGCGTTTATGATCACCACTTTGTTCTTTAGCCTGTTGCGGCTCCACCAGTTCCACTTTTGTGGCTTCGCAACTGGCCTCCTGTCGGTGAACTTGGGGAAGGGGCCGGCCTCCCGATTTCAGATGTAAAACCACTTCGCCGTCCAGTCACGGGCATAGTTAAGGGGAACATATCTAGGGTACCATACCTCCATAGTCTACTGCCGTTGGATGGCACATCCATCGAGCGGCGCCAGACCCTAGTTGCGCTCTCCCTTTACATTACAGAGCCGGGCGTAGAAGATCCTGCGGAAGTAGTCAACGAAGACCTTCATCCCCATGCCTCGCAGGCAACGACGAAGCCGGCGATGTGGAGGACCCCCATCGGGGTGAGATGCTGGAGGTCAATCCCAAACTCCAACAATCCATGAAAGAACGGATGTGTGGGATACACCAGGCCGCATGTAACATCCCAGATTTTTCTGTAATGTTAAAAATGTGGATTTCAAAAATTTTTCGTGCTTGATGTGCTTTGTTCATAATCATAAGGTTGTCTTCTCGTGCTCTCCCTGAATTCCTAGTAATTAACCTAATTAAATTGCTTTGTGTGCTAAGGACAATTTAATACTAGTGTGATTTGGCTCTTAGTTGGTTTCTTGGTTCTTTGTGTGTGGTTTAATTTGAATTCTAAATTCAAATTAAATCTAACGCTAACAACTAATTCTTGGGCTCTAACCGCTAATTGTCCTAACCTCGATCAGCCCTCAACCTGCTAACTGAAGCCTGCTAATTAACCAACTAACCCGTCCCGCTAATTATCTCAGCCATCTCAATCTCTCCGTGCTCTGCAATTTGATTAAATGAATTATGGCATAATTTTCCGACTCTTCGAATCAATTCCATGCTAATTGATTTGATATCGGAAATTGGACTAATTCATCTGTATTAAATTCTCGTGGACTTCATCTGAATTCATTTGCTATCAATTTATTTCGTTGGCTAATATTATTTTGGCCCAAACTTGAGGCCCATTTATGAGCCCATCTAATGTACCTCTAACCCTAACCACCTACCATAAATATCTACCCAACCATCTCTCTCCTCTCATTTTTCCACCGCCGCCGCCTGCCTCATCCTTCTTCGTGTTCCTTTCCCCTCCCGCAAGAAGCTGGCGCTTGCTCCTTCTCTGCTCTTTTCTTTCAGCCGAAGCAAATAACGCAGCAGCCAATTAATCTGCTCCTCTCTTTCTTCCCCGTGAAGCAAAGCAGGCAGCACAATCCATCTCCGCAAGAAGAACAAGCAAGCTGTCTCTCTCTCTTTCTCCCTTCCACTCAATCTCCTCTCTGCTACTCCTCTCCAATTTCTCCACCACACAAGCAGAGCAAGCAAATCTCTCACATATCCATCTCTCCTCTCTCCCATCTCTTTCCCCTCTCCCAAGCAGCCGCCACCAGCTCTCCTTCCTCTGCTCTTTTCTTCCACCCGAAGCAATGAACGCTGCAGCCTTTCTCTCTGCTCTCTTCTTTCTTCTCCCGCAAGAACAAGCAAAGCTGCTTGCTCTCTCCACTCGATCTCTCCTCCCTGATTTCTCCCTCTGTTCATCCACCAAGCAAGCACCAGCAAGCAGCACAAGCCGCAGATCCCCTATGAGCCAAACAACCAGCAGCTTCCTCTCTCCACTCGATCCCCCTCTGCTGCTGCTCCAATTTTTTCCACCGAGCAAGCAAGAACAGCAGCAGCAGGCATCTCTCCAGTCCCATCCTTTCCACCGAGCAAACCAAAGGAGAGCAGCAGCGCTGCTAGTCTTCCTGCACGCCGCTGCATCTCTTCTCTCTTCTGCTGTTCGCGCAAGAGGAAAAACCAGGAGGCCGAGCCGAAGAAGCAGTACCACGGCAACGTCGTCGTCTCCAAGCCGGACCACGGGAAGGAAGGACGGGATGATGCCGCGTCGCACGGCCACCACAATGACAATGCCAAGCTGTCGCGGATGACGACAACACCGAGCTGCTGCCTCCACCGGCCTCGCCCCACAAGCTGTTCGATGAAAAGCCCAAGGAGAACCGCGAGCTGCTGCCTTCGCCAACCATCGCCCTCAACCTGCTCGACGAAATGCCCAAGACGATCCACGAGTCTGCCTGCACCGCACCAAGCCGCCACGGCCGCGCCTCACCACGGCGTCGCCATCCTGACCTCCACGAGCCCCTCGGTGAGCCATGTCCCTAGCGCCGCCCCTTCTCCCTTCTTGATGGACCGTGCCCCTCGTGGCCGTCGCCTTTCCTTTCCCTGGTGCCGGCCGTCGAGCCGATGGGTGCCGCCGCAGTAGTCTCTCTGTGTGGACGTGCCTTCGAGCCGTCGTTGCAGGTACCCGCCATGAGCCTTCCTAACCCGCAGCCGCTGCCGCGACGTCGTGCGTCGCCACGACACCCGTGTGCCGTCCCGCGTGCTCTCGCTGGAGCCGCTGCCACGACCCCAGCCTAGTAGTTGCGCTGTCGCCGCGAGACAGGAACACCGGAACATCGCGAGACGCCGTGGCCTCGCCGCGACCATGGAGTTCCATGATGTCGTGTGCGAGCGCGCCCTTCACCTTGCCGCCGTTCTCCAACCCGTGTTGCCGCTGCTGTGCGCTGGCCTTCGTGCCACGCAGCCACCCGTCGAGCGGTACCTTTCATCTTGCAGGACACGAAGCCACCGCGCCACTCACGGCAGGTGCGCACCCCGCCCGCATCGTGACCTCAGACAGCCGGCCATTGTGATGCACACGCACGCGCCCGTGAACATGGCAGGACCATGCACCGCGCGGCTGCGCTGCCTTTGCTGCCGTGAACCGTGCGCCCCGCGTTGCCGGAGCAGTGCCCGCGAACCGAGCCCCACCTTCGCTTGTCCTTGCCGCCATTGCCCGAGCCGTGGCGCGACCCAGCACTAGCCGGTGCCCGCGCACACGTGCTGCTAACAAGCCGAAGCCAATCGCCCTGCACGTTCGCCGTGCCCCGCGTGTCGCGCCATGCCGCGACGTCGCGCGCGCGTTCAATCGCGTGCAAGTCGCAGACGCTAACCCTCGCCTTGGAAGCCGGCTTTCTTCCCATGCCTTGCCAAGAACACCAACCTCGTGAAGCCAAGTAGCCTCCCTTGCGTGCGCCATGCGCAACATTGAGGCCAATGCCCCTTTGACATTTCATCGAACACCTTGTGTTCGTTCCTACCTAGTCACACTTTTAACCAAGAATCTAACCTCGACTGACCTTTCCAATAGCCCAGTTCACCTTGGTCTTCTCCAACCTCGCCACGGCCACCTTTGGCCAATAACAGCCACATCCTAGCCACCCCTGGCCACTCGTTGCCACACCCAGCCAACCTCAGCCTGGCCGCGGCCAGCAGCAGCCTGGCTGCAGCCGGCCACAGCTAGCCACCGCCTGGCCTAAGCCGGCCATAGCTGGCTATGCTTGGCCATAGCTGGCCAACCTCGGCCGCAAGCCTTGAGACAGTCCCTGGGACAAACCTACACCCTTCCTCGCTGTCCACAAGTGATCCTCGCCCGTGTAGCCTTCCCACTAACCATCGGACCCACTAACTTGACATGAATCCAGGGTCCACTAACATGTAGGGATCCACATGCTGACATGTGGGACCCTCTGACCCTTCTTTCGTAACGAGTTGTTGACTGTCTTTCGGTCAACGCCGACGTACACGGAGCCCACTGCTAGCGTCAGCAGAACTAACCTAGAGCCGACATGTGGCATGCTTTGGTGATGCCACATGTCTATGCTGTTTTCCTTTTCGTCATTAATTAAATCCAAAAGGTCTTTCAATATTTAAAAATCCATAATAAATTGACTCTAACTTAGAAAGATATGAAACAGCTTTCATTATTTTTCTAAAATCTTGATCCACACGTTAGTGCAAAGTTTGGTGTTATTTGGTTCTTCTTTGCTTCTTCTTTTGGAGTTCATTTGCTTAGTTATCGTTGTTATTGTAATCCGATTGTTAGGATCCTTGGAAGACTCGGACGACTTCGTCGACCTCGTCTTCGACTACGTGAAGAAAGAAGAGGACTTTGCTCCAGGTTCACGCCCGACCATCTCTGAAATACCTATTAGACATGCAACTAGTATGCTAGCGCTTTACTTTACCCGCATGATAAACCTATACTGCCTTTGTTAATATCCTGTTACCTTGCTACCTACTACTCACTTTAAGAAATATGCTATGCTATGCATGTGTTGGTTTGGTTGTGATTTGATCCTCTTGGCGTGAGTTGTGGGTGGTATGGGAGGTGTAGTGCAGCAAGGCGGTGTAAGTGAGTAATAACAACTCGATCGTTTGATCGAGGTGCTTGGGGACTGCACTCGGGCAGCCCTACGGACTACCTGTTGCGGGTATATGGTTATTTGGATACTTGGTTACTTGAGGAGTTTGGGCGGCTATACCTGTTATGGGTGCCGATTGCGGGCCATTGCGGCGGATCGCTTATGACGCTGATATTCGCTTTACCGACAATTAAGGACCGAGTCGAGTTCCACCTTTGGACGTGGGAATACTGTGCTCACCATCTACCCAGTATGGGAGGGTTCCAGCAAGCCTACTCTAGTGCGGCGCCGAGACTGTAGGAGATTCGAGCTTGATATGTGTAAGGGGGACTCGTTGCGGTGTACTCTCCCTGATTTACCACGGCCCCCGACTGGCCCCGGTGGGAAGGTTTCACATCCCAGGGGCAGATGTTAGATCAGATGTTTCCCGAGCCCAGGGAGGCAGGATTGGCGCCGTTACTGTTTAGGGTCTTTGCTGTGGGCTGTGTCTCAGGTTGGTTGCGGACTAGCCTTGCAGCCCGGATGGATTCCTGGAGTGCCACCTCTGCAGAGTGTAAACTATACGTATAGCCGTGTCCACGGTTACAGACAACCCGCTTCTGATAAGATCCGACTAGCATGGGATTCTGCTTTCTTACCTCGTCCTTGATTTGGGAAATGAGAGATTGGTCCAGCATTGCTGATGAGACAAGGTGGGGAGGGAGCTCACCGAGTCGACTAGTGAGTGAAAGGTGTTGGTGGATGATATTTGCGGGAACCTGTTGCGGCAGGAAGAGCCCGATGTGGATGTGAGGATGATGGTTGGTATTGGGGAGTGTATGTGCTTGTGAGGAAAGGTGTTTGGAGATGAGATGAACTTGGGTTTATCGCTGCTGCTCGCATAGGAAACCCCGACTTATATTCCTTGAATACTTTTATCACTAGTTTAGGCCACTTTAAATCTTGCGCATATATGGTTTGTGACGTGGACCTGTCCCATTTCCTTGGGGACAGTTCTGGAGCTTTCAGGTGATAACTACAACTCCGATGGATGCTGCTTTGGAGGGTTACATGTTTCGCTCAAGGATTCCTGTGGTGGAGATTGAAGATGAAGACTTGAAGGCCTAGCTACCGCTACGTAGATGTTTCATCTTGTCGATGTAGCCCAAGTGGCATGTACTAATCTCATACTCTGATATGTAAATAATGATTGAAGTCATGTTTATCGTTGTATGGATGTGATATTTGGCTGAAATGAGTTCTGTACGTGATAGCTGTTGATTCTGGGACTATCACAATGGTACAGGGAGTCGGATTCTCAGTTTCGAGAATCCAGTTCGTTTCAGTTGGTATCAGAGCTATACTTGACCGTAGTGCGTAACCTAGAATGGAAAACTAGTTCAGAGACCTCTGACTGAGTCCTTTGTATATACCCCCTTGAACCATTTCGTATGATACCTTGAACTACTGTTCACTCATCTTTCCTTGACTTTTGCTTCTGACTTACTAACAACCCTTGAATGGCAGAAGCAGTAGTATTGACCACCCTTTGGTATGCCAACGATGTACTCATGCGAGTAGATGTGCCTTATCTCCAGGTTTTGCGAGTTGCCTCGAGAAAGCACTTGTGTCTAGATTGTAACGCATGTTTGAGTGATTGCTTCTTGTGGTTGTTCTTGTTCTTTTCGTTGTTCCTCTTGAGTGTAGCTCTTAGTTTTGTTTTTATGTTGTGCAACTCCTTTAGATAGCTTGAGTGCCTTTTCAACCTAGATGAGACCTCCACTTGGTTTTGAAGAACATATGTGAATGCTGAAGCGAGTCAACCATCCTGAACTCCAGTGATTCAGAAGGACTTCATCACCAATGATGCTGAAGCTCAAGACTTTGGAATAAGATACCATGTGGGTATTGGAATAAGTCAACAGACACGAAGACAAATGCCAAGAAGTTGGAACTAACATGACACACTTGACACTATTATGTGGAAGCATAAAATTGGTTAAGCATAGTTGAGTACTTTGGATCATTATAAAGGAATGAGATCAGAATAAGTTAAAGTCGGTACTCAATTCTATGGACGAAGCGGAAGTACCTTCGACGGACGAACAATCCCGTGAGATTGCAACTAAGTACTTCAGCTTCCACAGATCATGCTGCAAATAAATGAATACGAAGCTACCAGTTTGAAGACAAGGTTAAGGGATGAAGAGTCTCCAACAAGGACACCTCACCATGGTATTGGAACATGGATGAGAGTTGCAAATACTTCATGAAGAACTTCAAGATAATGGAGTAATGCGAGGAAGATTGTCTATATTGGAATCACCCATATGGATACAAGACTATGGTACTAACGATGTACCCTTCAAATGTGGAATACTATACCTCAACCAGAAGGGGTTGTCGTAACTTTTTGGATATGGATTGGATGATCAAACTCGATGGATACAAGTTATGGTGCATGAGTTGTCATCGTAAGAGAAGTTAACTTCCACACCCATGCATGCGTTGCTGAAAATATAAGCAACACAAGTATAATCATCGAAGAACATGCTTGCTATATGGGTTTATCAGCAGAATAAGAATTGCTAGGTCTAAAATTGGATGGAGATATGGAGTTCATGCTCGACCTACTTTTGGAATAGTCCCAGCAACAAAGAGATTCTACTGGACAATAGCTATTGGACTTAACTAAATAACGAGTGACTCCACAAACTACTAGACAAGTGATATCCAGACCTAGTTATTGGAACCTCTTTTCCCTTTTGGAAAAAGGACTGAGCAAAGAGTGTGAGCACAAGGAACCATTGATCACTGAACTGCTCAGGACCAATCCTTGCTACGAAGAGCAAAAGAATTGGTTGGATAACAAAATGAGCCAATTTTCCAGGATAGTTATAAGTGGAGAATGCCATCAACAAGAATAAGATAATGGGATTTGTCAAGACCATGATCTACACCAAGGATCGACAAATGCCGAAACTATCCCTGAACAGGAGTAATGCAGGAAATTGGTTAAGTTGAGATGGTATTCCTAAGTGAAGACATCGTCTATCCTGAGTACGTATAAGCATATGAACAATGTGCGAGTGACACACCTGAGAATATTAAGATGGAGAAATTGGATATAAATAGGCAAGTGTGAGGTTTGGTTGGAGAACTTAACCTTTCTCTATACTCACATTGTTAAGGGTGTTGTAGATGACCCCTCTTAAACATCGAACCACTATGGATGGGAAGTAACCATTTATAGTTTTTGGAATCATCAGATAGATGGGATAATTCAGTTAACGCTAGCACTCTAGCATTTGGAACCATAATATGAAAGGATATGTTGGATAATGTGAGCACTCTAACAAGGACATTAGCTTCCGGATGTGCTAAACCTACGAATTGATTACTTAAGTAACCTTGAAGTAGGTATGGAAATATGGAAATAAGAACAAGCTTCTGGCCGAGACAAACTGAACCTAGGACTTGAGTAACCTTGATGAACTCTTCGTGACTTAATTTTGTCATGTGAAGCTTGAAGATAAGGATAAACAAGGAATATCAAGCAAGGAAATAAAGATGTTTCTTACACCCAGGTATAGATAATGGAGAAAAGGAGAAGCTATCGAATCCTTGGATGGGAGCATTTGTGTTGGAACGTGTGCCATGAAGGTGTGGCAACACTGGCTCATTGGAAACCCAGTTAAAGTTCATATGGAACATGAGAGAAGATATATATCTTCAACGTGCTTAAGATGGGCATGGAATTAAAGAAGATTGCTTGGATCAATTGATAGGATACTAAGGGGCACCAAGGATGCAAGTGAGTTAAGTGAATCGAGATTTAAGAATAACTAGCAGCTCCTAGAATCGATAAGAAAGGCACCACGTGGAATAAGATTTGATTAGTATCCGGTCCATGGCCTTTTGGATAAATGGACAAGTTGGTTAAGTTCAGAAGATATAGGCCAATATGCTGAACATAAGAGCGTTCGTATGCGATAAAATTTGGATAAGTCCTTGTCGTATACAAAAATCTAATCACCATTATTGGACCTAGCAAACTAAGAAATGTTGGCATAAGGAACTATGCTAGGCAATTGATATACGACTCCCTATAAGATAACAAAAGTGGGAGAATCGTACTTGCTTGGATTAGGAAAATATAAAAAGGATGCCATGAGAAATGGCTAAGGTCAGGGAAACAATTTGGAATGCATTTAATAGCATAGAAGAGGTATGCTGATAAGGAGTTAACCTCAAATTCGAGGTTTGGAATAATTTTGGGGATAAGCTCTAAGGATCACATGGATATTAACTCAAGATAATTAATGCCAGCATAAAGGAGGCTAGACAAGAGTAACTTATATATTGGAACTCTAGCCCACAGATTTAAAATCCATCTCGGAAGAACACCCTGAGCATCATGACTTCAACACAGAGGAATATATACTAATATCGGAACGGGAAAGAGCCCGACGAAGACACCTATTTTGAAGACACCCCATGAGAAACAAGTTTATTGGAAGGTTCCTCAAGAGATAGTTTATGAACGAGAAGCCGATGGATATCAATGGCCTTTGGAAGAGTAAACGCATCGACATCGGAATACAAGAGTATGTGCACTTGTTAAAGAAGTGAAGTATCCTCGCCAGACCCCAGTACAACTTTAATCTCGAGGACGAGATTCTTGTGAGGGGGGAGGACTGTAACATCCCAGATTTTTCTGTAATGTTAAAAATGTGGATTTCAAAAATTTTTCGTGCTTGATGTGCTTTGTTCATAATCATAAGGCTGTCTTCTCGTGCTCTCCCTGAATTCCTAGTAATTAACCTAATTAAATTGCTTTGTGTGCTAAGGACAATTTAATACTAGTGTGATTTGGCTCTTAGTTGGTTTCTTGGTTCTTTGTGTGTGGTTTAATTTGAATTCTAAATTCAAATTAAATCTAACGCTAACAACTAATTCTTGGGCTCTAACCGCTAATTGTCCTAACCTCGATCAGCCCTCAGCCTGCTAACTGAAGCCTGCTAATTAACCAACTAACCCGTCCCGCTAATTATCTCAGCCATCTCAATCTCTCTGTGCTCTGGAATTTGATTAAATGAATTATGGCATAATTTTCTGACTCTTCGAATCAATTCCATGCTAATTGATTTGATATCGGAAATTGGTCTAATTCATTTGTATTAATTTCTCGTGGACTTCATCTGAATTATGACTATATTTTCTGGCTTCTCGAATTAGTTCTTTGCTAATTTATTCGTTTCCAGGAAATTAGTTTAATTCATTTGTACCGAGTTTATGAAATAAATTGCTATCAATTTATTTCGTTGGCTAATATTATTTTGGCCCAAACTTGAGGCCCATTTATGAGCCCATCTAATGTACCTCTAACCCTAACCACCTACCATAAATATCTACCCAACCATCTCTCTCCTCTCATTTTTCCACCGCCGCCGCCTGCCTCATCCTTCTTCGTGTTCCTTTCCCCTCCCGCAAGAAGCTGGCGCTTGCTCCTTCTCTGCTCTTTTCTTTCAGCCGAAGCAAATAACGCAGCAGCCAATTAATCTGCTCCTCTCTTTCTTCCCCGTGAAGCAAAGTAGGCAGCACAATCCATCTCCGCAAGAAGAACAAGCAAGCTGTCTCTCTCTCTTTCTCCCTTCCACTCGATCTCCTCTCTGCTAGTCCTCTCCAATTTCTCCACCACACAAGCAGAGCAAGCAAATCTCTCACGTATCCATCTCTCCTCTCTCCCATCTCTTTCCCCTCTCCCAAGCCGCCGCCACCAGCTCTCCTTCCTCTGCTCTTTTCTTCCACCCGAAGCAATGAACGCTGCAGCCTTTCTCTCTGCTCTCTTCTTTCTTCTCCCGCAAGAACAAGCAAAGCTGCTTGCTCTCTCCACTCGATCTCTCCTCCCTGATTTCTCCCTCTGTTCATCCACCGAGCAAGCACCAGCAAGCAGCACAAGCCGCAGATCCCCTATGAGCCAAACAACCAGCAGCTTCCTCTCTCCACTCGATCCCCCTCTGCTGCTGCTCCAATTTTTTCCACCGAGCAAGCAAGAACAGCAGCAGCAGGCATCTCTCCAGTCCCATCCTTTCCACTGAGCAAACCAAAGGAGAGCAGCAGCGCTGCTAGTCTTCCTGCACGCCGCTGCATCTCTTCTCTCTTCTGCTGTTCGCGCAAGAGGAAAAACCAGGAGGCCGAGCCGAAGAAGCAGTACCACGGCAATGTCGTCGTCTCCAAGCCGGACCACGGGAAGGAAGGACGGGATGATGCCGCGTCGCACGGCCACCACAACGACAACGCCAAGCTGTCGCGGATGACAACAACACCGAGCTGCTGCCTCCACCGGCCTCGTCCCACAAGCTGTTCGATGAAAAGCCCAAGGAGAACCGCGAGCTGCTGCCTTCGCCAACCATCGCCCTCAACCTGCTCGACGAAATGCCCAAGACGATCCGCGAGTCTGCCTGCACCGCACCAAGCCGCCACGGCCGCGCCTCACCACGGCGTCGCCATCCTGACCTCCACGAGCCCCTCGGTGAGCCATGTCCCTAGCGTCGCCCCTTCTCCCTTCCTGATGGACCGTGCCCCACGTGGCCGTCGCCTTTCCTTTCCCTGGTGCCGGCCGTCGAGCCGATGGGTACCGCCGCAGTAGTCTCTCTGTGTGGACGTGCCTTCGAGCCGTCGTTGCAGGTACCGCCGCTAGGAGCCTTCGCTGCCCGCCGTCGCCATGAGCCTTCCTAACCCGCTGCCGCTGCCGCGACGTCGTGCGTCGCCACGACACCCGTGTGCCGTCCCGCGTGCTCTCGCCGGAGCCGCTGCCACGACCCCAGCCTAGCAGCTGCGCTGTCGCTGCGAGACCGGAACACCGGAACATCGCGAGACGCCGTGGCCTCGCCGCGGCCATGGAGTTCCATGATGTCGTGTGCGAGCGCGCCCTTCACCTTGCCGCCGTTCTCCAACCCGCGTTGCCGCTGCAGTGCGCTGGCCTTTGTGCCACGCAGCCACCCGTCAAGCGGTACCTTTCATCTTGCAGGACACGAAGCCACCGCGCCACTCACGGCAGGTGTGCACCCCGCCCGCATCGTGACCTCGGACAGCCGGCCGTTGTGATGCACACGCACGCGCCCGTGAACATGGCAGGACCATGCACCGCGCGGCTGCGCTGCCTTTGCTGCTGTGAACCGTGCGCCCCGCATTGCAGGAGCAGTGCCCGCGAACCAAGCCCCACCTTCGCTTGTCCTTGCCGCCATTGCCCGAGCTGTGGCGCGACCCAGCACTAGCCGGTGACCGCGCACACGTGCTGCTAACAAGCCGAAGCCAATCGCCCTGCACGTTCGCCGTGCCCCACGTGTCGCGCCATGCCGCGACGTCGCGCGCGCGTTCAATCGTGTGCAAGTCGCAGACGCTAACCCTCGCCTTGGAAGCCGGCTTTCTTCCCATGCCTTGCCAAGAACACCAACCTCGTGAAGCCAAGTAGCCTCCCTTGCGTGCGCCATGCGCAACATTGAGGCCAATGCCCCTTTGACATTTCATCGAACACCTTGTGTTCGTTCCTATCTAGTCACACTTTTAACCAAGAATCTAACCTCGACTGACCTTACCAATAGCCCAGTTCACCTTGGTCTTCTCCAACCTCGCCACAGCCACCTTTGGCCAACAACAGCCACATCCTAGCCACCCCTGGCCACTCGTTGCCACACCCAGCCAACCTCAGCCTGGCCGCGGCCAGCAGCAGCCTGGCTGCAGCCGGCCACAGCTAGCCACCGCCTGGCCTAAGCCGGCCATAGCTGGCTATGCTTGGCCATAGCTGGCCAACCTCGGCCGCAAGCCTTGAGACAGTCCCTGGGACAAACCTACACCCTTCCTCGCTGTCCGCAAGTGATCCTCGCCCGTGTAGCCTTTCCCACTAACCATCGGACCCACTAACTTGACATGAATCCAGGGTCCACTAACATGTAGGGATCCACATGCTGACATGTGGGACCCTCTGACCCTTCTTTCGTAACGAGTTGTTGACTGTCTTTCGGTCAACGCTGACGTACGCAGAGCCCACTGCTAGCGTCAGCAGAACTAACCTAGAGCCGACATGTGGCATGCTTTGGTGATGCCACATGTCTATGCTGTTTTCCTTTTCGTCATTAATTAAATCCAAAAGGTCTTTCAATATTTAAAAATCCATAATAAATTGACTCTAACTTAGAAAGATATGAAACAACTTTCATTATTTTTCTAAAATCTTGATCCACACGTTAGTGCAAAGTTTGGTGTTATTTGGTTCTTCTTTGCTTCTTCTTTTGGAGTTCATTTGCTTAGTTATCGTTGTTATTGTAATTCGATTGTTAGGATCCTCGGAAGACTCGGGCGACTTCGTCGACCTCGTCTTCAACTACGTGAAGAAAGAAGAGGACTTTGCTCCAGGTTCACGCCCGACCATCTCTGAAATACCTATTAGACATGCAACTAGTATGCTAGCTCTTTACTTTACCCGCATGATAAACCTGCACTGCCTTTGTTAATATCCTGTTACCTTGCTACCTACTACTCACTTTATGAAATATGCTATGCTATGCATGTGTTGGGTTGGTTGTGATTTGATCCTCTTGGCGTGAGTTGTGGGTGGTATGGGAGGAGTAGTGCAGCTAGGCGGTGTAAGCGAGTAATAACAACTCGATCGTTTGATCGGGGTGCTTGGGGACTGCACTCGGGCAACCCTACGGATTACCTCTTGCGGGTACATGGTTATTTGGATACTTGGTTACTTGAGGAGTTTGGGCGGCTATACCTGTTATGGGTGCCGATTGCGGACCGTTGCGGCGGATCGCTTATGACGCTGATACTCGCTTTACCGACAATTAAGGACCGAGTCGAGTTCCACCTTTGGACGTGGGAATACCGTGCTCACCATCTACCCAGTATGGGGAGGGTTCCAGCAAGCCTACTCTAGTGCGGCGCCGAGACTGTACGAGATTCGAGCTTGATATGTGTAAGGGGGACTTGTTGCGGCGTACTCTCCCTGATTTACCACGCCCCCCGACTGGCCCCGGTGGGAAGGTTTCACATCCCTGGGGCATATGATAGATCAGATGTTTCCCGAGCCCAGGGAGGCAGGATTGGCGCCGTTACTGTTTAGGGTCTTTGCTGTGGGCTATGTCTCAGGTTGGTTGCGGACTAGCCTTGCAGCCCGGATGGATTCCTTGAGTGCCACCTCTGCAGAGTGTAAACTATACGTATAGTCGTGTCCACGGTTACGGACGACCCGCTTCTGATAAGTTCCGACTAGCATGGGATTCAGCTTTCTTACCTCGTCCTTGATTTGGGAAATGAGAGATTGGTCCAGTGTTGCTGATGAGACAAGGTGGGGAGGGAGCTCTCCGAGTCGACTTGTGAGTGAAAGGTGTTGGTGGATGATATTTGCGGGAACCTGTTGCGGCAGGACGAGCCCGATGTGGATGTGAGGATGATGGTTGGTATTGGGGAGTGTATGTGCTTGTGAGGAAAGGTGTTTGGAGATGAGATGAACTTGGGTTTATCGCTGCTGCTCGCATAGGAAACCCCGACTTATATTCCTTGAATACTTTTATCACTAGTTTAGGCCACTTTAAAGCTTGCGCATATATGGTTGGTGACGTGGACCTGTCCCATTTCCTTGGGGACAGTTCTGGAGCTTTCAGGTGATAACTACAACTCCGATGGATGCTGCTTTGGAGGGTTACGTGTTTTTCTCAAGGATGCCTGTGGTGGAGATTGAAGATGAAGACTTGAAGGCCTAGCTACCGCTGCGTAGATGTTTCATCTTGTCGATGTTGCCCAAGTGGCATGTACTAATCTCGTACTCTGATATGTAAATAATGATTGAAGTCATGTTTATCGTTGTATGGATGTGATATTTGGCTGAAATGAGTTCTGTACGTGATAGCTGTTGATTCTGGGACTATCACAATGGTAGAGGGAGTCGGATTCTCAGTTTCAAGAATCTGGTTCGTTTCAGTTGGTATCAGAGCTATACTTGACCGTAGTGCGTAACCTAGAATGGAAAACTAGTTCAGAGACCTCTGACTGAGTCCTTTGTATATATACCCCCTTGAACCATTTCGTATGATACCTTGAACTATTGTTCACTCATCTTTCCTTGACTTTTGCTTCTGACTTACTAACAACCCTTGAATGTCGCTGGCTCTCAAGATCAAAGCTCTCCAGTGCGACATCTCGACGAAGGGAGAAGGGTTTGGGAAGGCTAGAGACGAAGCTCTGGCAATGGCAGCTGATGGAAAGGATGCTCTAGGAAGCGGAGGCAAGCTAATAGATGAGAAAGCTTGAAAAGGTAAGAAATCCTCCCCTATAACTCCTTTAAATACAGCGATGAAAAGACCACCCCTAGGCTGGGTCCCACAATGAACAGTCTAGGGGCGATAAACCAAGGCCACGACCCTAAGGTGGCCACCCATGCCCCTTTGGTTTCTCCAAACCAATAACGGCATCAGGGGAACGTGCTGTAATGGGACTGAAGGCAATAAAATCTCAACGCCCTACCCTACCGCGGAGGTCAGGCCAGCACATGCCCAACCAAAGCAAGGTGGCCGCCTTGCGCTGCATAGGTCAGAACCCTTCTATCTGAGTGCTCAGGACGCTGACCAGGCAGGCCCAGCCGCAAGGCTGAGTACCACTCTGACCGCGGAGGTCAGGGCTTGCCAAGGGCAGCTAATAGGTGAAAGGGCTCGGATCGTCCCAATTGACAGGCAAGTGAGCTAGGGAAGAAGGGAGGACCTTCTTAGCGCCTTTAGCTGACCTATCACCGAAGATAGACAAGGTGTCCCAACGGTCATACCCGCAACAAAGGCACAAGGGGTGTTGTTCAACGGCCGCGTGGCATGAACGAGCACTCCAACCTCCCGAGTGCGGAGCTCGGCAAGAGGTTTGAAATAAAACAAAGACGTCATAAGCCTGTCGACCTGCTACTCTACCATAAGAGAGCATAGGGGCTCGGGGTGCAAGACCCAACGCATGGATCCTAAAGACCCAAAACTAGAAAAACAGGGGCATTGGCACACAATACAAGACAAAGAGCTTTATTCCCCGAGAGTTACAAGGGACCGAGTCCCTGAAATAGGAAAAAGTTTCAAGGGTCCATGACCCTGAAAGAGTGTAAACTCATAAAATTTACCCCCTCAAGGGGGCAAGGGGCACAAGAAGATGAAGAGCCAGACGAAGCAGGAGCTCTTGTAGAGCCCGCCTCGCAGGACTACTTCTTGCACCACCGTCAGAATTCCCCTTGCCCAGAGGGAAACACTGAAATGGCCCACCAAGCTAATCTCCACACCACTTGGTGCAGAGAATCCAGCTTGGTGGCAGTTTCCGCAGGCAACCCCTGACAACGGTGTGGAGAGGAGGAGCATACAACCCGAGGCTATCCAAGAGGCAAGCCCTCTGCCTCGACGTACCTCCCCCGCTGGAGCTCGCCTTTGGCATGAAGGACTCGGCAACAGAAAAGGTAAAATGCCTCCTGCCCAGTTCTCTGCGGTCCAAACTCGATGAGGAGCTGAAGGTACCTCTACGGTACCTCTTGACCTCTTGGAGCTCCTCTGCGATAAGCCTTGTAGGGATGAACACTCTGCCGAGCAGAGCGACCCTGGCAAGGTGCGCCGCAGCTCCCACGCCGCAGCTCCCCTGCAGTGTACCTTGCAGACAAGAACACTGCGGGTCGGGTCTGCCCGAGGATAAGGCAAAGTATACCACTTCGACCCCTCAACCCTGTGCAGGTCAAGGCAGACCATGTGCAGGGCGGAGGACTTCACCTTCCACCTCCCACAAGGGGCTGGCTCCCAACACTGGGGCCATGAGGATGCCGGTGAAGCAGGAACGACCTGCCACCTGAGCCTCCTCACTGCTCACCCCCTCCTCGCTGCTCGCCTATAAATTGGTAAATTAAGTAATCAAAATGGAGAAATTATTAAAGAATATAATCCTTATCTATCTTTCCTTTCTTTTTGCTTCTCAAAATATTCTAAAAATGAATTCAAAAAGGTTAAATCTTCTTCATGTTCTCTTGAAAAGAACTTTCACGAGCGGTGTAGCATGCCGCGAGCGGGAAGCCATCCGCTCCACCCTATCTCTTCGCATGAATATTTCTTGCACCAAGATTATAAGTGTTGCTGGGTCAGAACCCAACGGCGGAAGCGAACTCATGGGAACCAAGCTTTTCTAGGCCATATCTTGGCAATGGAAGGGGTCTTGGCGAAAGAGGAAACCAAATAGCTCCTATTTATAGGCTCTTTCGTTACGTTACTATACCATTTATGGCAGCAGTAGATTGCACTCTGTGGATTCCACAGCCACCACGAAGACTTTAATTGAGAGGGTGGCCAGCCGCCTACCCCAGTCAAAGCCAAATGGCTTGCCTGAAGAAGACCTGCACCACAAGCGCCATCAAAGGGCGTGTTGTCTCAGCTGGAAGGGCAACTTGCCCATGCCACTTCAATACCGCGTCAGGAATCCAATCAGAAGGAACCTAACAGACCAAAGGGCAAAGGCCTCCAAGTTCCCTACCAGGCAAATGACAAGACATCTTCAAAGCAGGGAAGCCAAATCTCCCAAGAGAAAATCCTAAAATTCACTTGGAGACTTGGGGGCTACGCCCAGTGGGTCTGCTCGTGTAGACCCACCGACAATCGATGATGCCCAAAACATAGCTCCTCCGATCTATTCATGTGAGGTCTCCAGGAAAGTCCAGAAGCACTTGCCTAGAGCCCCAAAGGCAAGACCCACTGGGTTCGCTAGTCGCAGACTCAATGGCGGATTTTGAGCTTAGTCTTCAAGACCCCCATGGACCAAAGCTCCAAGGGGGGCCTCGGGGCTACTGTGGGATACCTATACCTAGGGTATTGTTCCCATCAACATCAGTGCAAGTTGCAAGGTAGAAGCAAGGGCAAACACCCAGTCCCCGACCGATTAGAAAAACACGACCCGCCAGGGCACGTGTTGCCTCGTCAAACGATTGGGGAGGCTCAAACAACCTGGATAGGTGGCACGCTCCCGACCGACCTGGGAGCATGCCACTTCACCTAAATAGAGGCTCATCTAGCTATGCTACCTGACTCACCTCAGTCCACCAGGATCCGCGATGCCCACCACAAGGTGGGGAATCCTCCCGACTTGTTATGGGCCAAGACGACACGTGCCATCGCAAACAACTAGCCATTGACCCTTCGAAGGGTCAAGCTAGGCCATAGTGTTTCACCCTATCCCAAAGCCAGGGGTCAGGCGCCCCCATCCATGTATTGGGCCGTGCACAGACTACGACACAGACTATATGAGGTGACGAGAGAGGGCTAGCTCTCCACCTCCTTACATAGGAGCAGGCCAAAAGGGATCTAGCAGCAGAGACGTAGGCTCAAATCGATTGCAAGATTGATTCTCGAGCACTCGATAGAGCTAGGGAGAAGATCAGGTGCCGCCCGATCAAATCAATGGCACATCCCCTGATAAACTACTCCCGCACGATTCCTACCCATCATCATGAGCCCACGCAAGTGGCTCTAACGACGACAGAAGAGAGCAGTGCCAAGGCCAAGCCCCGACCTACCTAAAATAGGTCAGGAAAGATGGTGGTGGAAGACGGGACTGGGCAGGCCCACAAAGGACACCCGGAAGCACTCAGAGGCATCCGACCTCTGACTCTGTTTCTTCTTCAACTTCTCTTTTTCCCTTGTAACCGACTCCCATTCATATATAAGGGGGAAGGGGGCCGATCCACGTCCAAGAATATCAGAGCTCACTGCTCCATAGAGCACAACTATACCTTACGAGCACCCCCCTTGTAAGCCTTGAGGCAGCCAAACGCAAGGAAAACGAACAGTTCACACTGGACGTAGGGACATTCTGCCGGAACTAGTATACTTCCTTTGTGTTTGCAGTGCCTACCATCATGAGCCGCAGAGAACCCCTGCAACTAAGTAGACAACCAGTGACGAAACCACCGACAAATAGGTTCCAATCCTATCAACTACATATGACAATTCTAGGAAAGGTAAATACGAAAAGTAGTGCAAGAAATAATGAGAATGCAAACTCTGGCACGGCGATTTATCCCGATGTATCGGAATTCCCATAGTTCTCATTGTTGGAGCCCTCTCAAGGGAATGCATGCGCAAGGGCCTAGCTCTCCGGTCAAGTAACTCCGTGGATAGCCGATGGGATCTTCCCATGCTCGAGTGGGGTCACCACCTTGCCTCTCATGGATGCTCCTTGCCACTCACACTTGGTAGAGCTTCGGCAAAACATCGCCTCTCATCCCTCTCACTATGGATGCAGATTTTTCTAGGTTGACACAGTGGCCCGTTACGCAAAATTAAAACTTGAGTGTAAAAACCCATTAGATCAACCCACAAAAATTCTGGTGTCAACTACTACACAACAGCCTAGGTTACTGGGTAACCTGATCCTAGCCTTGAGCGGCGGCACTATAGCATCCATCTCCCAATCCGCAAATGTGCACTATAGTTCTCTTTTCTCTCTCGATCCTCGCCTGCGGTGGGCTCCAATCATCGGAGCCCCCTTCTTCCTCTCCCACATCGTCTTCCCGTTTCCGCCTCTGCCTAGGCCGAGATCGCCGCTGCTTTTGGAATTGTGCATCATTGAGTCCTGCATCGAGGGCGTCAACACTATGGCCTCATGGTCGCTAATCGCCATCTTGAAGGAATCAAAGGGCCGCAGCGTCTTGGTCTTCTGCGCGGGGCCGCCACCTTGCCGTAGTGATCTCGAAGAGAAAGCGATGGAGGAGCTCGCCGGCATGCTACTGTGGTTGTGGCTTCTTCACCACGTTGTTCTCTTGCTGGTGACCTACCGGAGCACGGTGGCTGCCATCATCCGGATTGTTGACGGCTGCGGCCGTGAAGAGCGTGTTGTCGTAGTCATTGAGGAGGTGTGAGGTCCTCTTGTTTCTCAGGCTATTGGTATGTCATGCTTTCTGTCGTTCAGTTCTTATGTTTTGGGTTAACTATTGAGTCATTTGGGTAATCTCTGTGATGGGTTCAGCTAAACCAAAACCCGAAAATTATCTTCACGGATCATTTGGGTCTACAACCCACCTACATTCTGACCTCTCACAATTACCGGCGGCCAGTCCACAAACTCAGTTGGAGGGTCTTGCAAGACTTACAAGCCTTGGAATTAAACACCTAAAGCACCGATAGCAAAGAGGTGTGCAAACCTCACCTAACTCTAGGCTAATCCGTAAAGTAATGCGCTAATAGACCTAAACTAGCACTAATCAAGACTTAAACCTTGTTGCTAATTGCCCTAATATTCTCTTCATCACTTTGGTGGTTAGACAACTCAATTTTGTGTACAATACACACTAGCAACTTATCCAAGCTTTAGCACCCTTGAAATATCGACCAATGGGGTATAAATAGCCTCAACTCAAGAAACTAGTCGTTGCCAACCGTTGCAACTTTTCTATGTAACACCAACTGATTCAGTGATGCATAGGTGGGGACACAGAATCAATCAGTCTATGCCACCTCAGCTAGCCGTTGGACTTCTCACTCCCACTGACGCCTGGGCCCAAGCACCGACTGATTCGGTGATGCGTAGGAGGGGACACCGAATCAATCGATCTATGCCACCTCACCTAGCCGTTGGACTTCTCACTCCACTGTTGCCTGGGCCCAAACACTGACTGATTTGGTGTTGCACACTTGTTATACACCGAATGAATCGGTGTACACTCCTGAGCGGCTGTCTTTTTGCAACACCGACTGATTCAGTGTGCCTTCATGTATATGACCGAATGAATCGGTCTTTCCAGAACCAAATTTTAACTTGGCCACCAACACCGACTAATTTGGTGTACCTCTTGTACAACACCGATTGAGTCGGTCTGATGCATGTAACACTGACTGATACGTTGCCCCGAAAATACTACACCGAATGAATCAGTATAATAAGTTGGTGTGTAATCTTGTACTGATTCTTCACGAGTCTTTGTTCCAATTCATCTTCTTTGTTCTTACCATCATTTTGGTATCACTTGAGTCCAAATATTGTGATTTGGAATTTGAAAATATTGCTAAGTCATTGCATTTGGATGGCTTGGAATCAAACATTAGGACTTATAAAATCTAGAAATGTTCATCTAGACAAGCTCATAAGTCCTAATGATCATGTTGTCACTCAATCACCAAAATCATAAACAATGGCATAGGGCTATTTTACTTATAACGTCAAAGAATTTTTATTGCAAAATATTTGTTCAAAACATTTATAGAAGTGTGTGCACACATGCTGCTAGTCCCATCTAGTGATGCACCATCCAAATTCAATAACCTGTGGAGAGAGAAATGTGTATGAGGTTTATGAAAAACCTTAATAAGTAAAGTGCTTCAACCGAGTTATTTAAATTATAATTAATTAAGCAATCAATTTAAGACATATACATAAAAAGTTACCACACTATACCAATATATAACTTCAAGTAGTAAAATAAATGATAGATACTTCATGTCAATGCTTGGTAACTATTGATGCAATAGTGTAATGCAATGCATGATTTAACTTTCTACCCACACAACCCAAGGAGGGAAGTGAAGGCTGCAACCACATTGCAATCCTAGCGTCGTTGTACCGGTATGAAGGCATCTATGTCACACCCGGATTTACACAGAAACCTGAATGCTGTCATATGTGTGCCCAGGATGTCCGCAGAACACATACAACTTACAAATATGGAAATCAGAGTACATATGCTCGAATAAAATAGTTTACATCGGAGTTTACCTAAATAAAACACAGCGGAAGTCTATGTATTAACTCTCTCGACATGTAGAGCCTCAAGTCCATAGGGACACCGATTGGTTGACCACAGCTGAGAAGTATAGAAGATCATCAAGAAACTCAGTAGTAGCAGACTCATTTACTCCATTTGTTACCCATCCGGGATTTTGTTGAATAATCACGTGTAAGTAAAACATTTACTTAGCAAGTATAGCACGAGTGTATGAAGGCTCAAAGTAAGGCTAGACACGGCTGAACTGCATTAGCACTTTTAGTTGGTTCGTTTTAACATTATCCAAGTTGCTACAAGTGAATGAAACCCAGTTGCAACCCAATTAATGAAGTATGTGACATTAAGCATAAATAAACATCATCTTCTAATAAAAAAGGATCCAGGCCGCTCGTGACCCTGAGCAAGGCTATCATGATAGATTTACACTATGCAGAGGTTTTGCCCTTTACCCACAAGTTGTGTAAAAGTTCAAAAGAACTTTGCACCCAACCACGCACATCAACACTTCCGAGGTGTGACTGCATAGGGATGCTATGAGGCTTTTCACAAGACACCCTAACAAGACAGTGGCCGCTAAGGTACAACAAGGTGGTGAGACTTAGGCACCAAGATTGACTTACGCTTACGGAGTCACGCCATAAGGGGGTCAATGGCATCTAGAGCGCGGGCATCGCACCCAACAATGCGCAACGTGTGGAGTTCCCCATCGCAGGGACTCCCAACACTGGACTGGGTCTAACGAGACCTAGCCGACGGGGCTACCGTCTTCAGTGGAATCAAGAAACACCATGTGCCTTGCTTCCCATAACATCGTCGGCACCACCGGTAACCACTGGCAAGCTAGAGACGTACAAGCTCCTTAACCAAGACCAGAGCCATAATAGTTCTAGCGGTGGCGATAGGCTCCTGGGTTGTCGCTTTAAGAACCGGACCTTATGGAGAGACACTAGAACAAAGCACGAAGCACGTGCTCTAGTTCCCTAAACCAAGTTGCTAAAAAGCAAGTTTTATCATCATGTTTGAAGTGAACCATTAAGTCAAAATTAACAGTTAAACAACGGTGATAGTAGCTGTGCATAGCAAAGATTCTATCCAAATGCAAATACCCAAGGTAAACAAGGACATGATAATCAAGACTAGGTACAGCCTTAAAGGTACATCAATTTAGACACATGGATGTATGAAATAATTTATTACAAAGTGGGTAGGTAGCAAGGATTGTCCGTGCTATAACTTACCTTCCTCAAAGTGCTGCTGCTGGTCCTGCTCCTGAAAGTCCTCCTCGTACTCGAACTCCAAAGCAAACGGCTCACCGACTGGACACGAATCACCACACAAGCATCCACACAAGCCAATACATGCAAACAAAAGTATTCTATGAGAACAGTACACCAAACAATAGAAACAAAATACAATAAGGTTTTAAAACTAATCTACACTTCGCTACGAACACGTGAACGCAAGAATCACACTAATCGAAGCTAAAATGAGAAATTTACGACATTTCTAAGGTTCGGGGATTTGCTGGCAAGGGTTAAAAACTTTCAGGGACCTATTCATGAAAAACCGAGGACCTATACACAATTTCATATAAAAACCCGAGGGCTAATGTGCAAAAAAGGTAGGAATTTTCTACGAAAGAGTATAGACTAAACGAATATGATAGAAAATTACAAGATTTGCTGAGGGTCTTACTGAAAATCTTGAGGCCAAAAACGACGGAAGGCTCGGCGCGATGATGAGATGAAGAATGGGCATTAGTGTAAGATATGGTGGAAGAATACTACCTTAGGGAATCCCAAACAAAGGAGTCGATGGTGTTTATTTTCCAGAGGAGAGGTGGTTCGTATATATAGGGAGAAAACCTCTCACTTCCAAGTTCACTAGCAATATGAGACTAAAGGTGGGTTGCCTCGTTCCAATGCAAATGGGCTTTGAAATTTGGCCCAATAAAGTGATGGGATGGATTTGGCCTAAAATTGGGTCAACTTTGGGCCAAGGCTGGTCTACTAAGATTTAGGGTGATTTTAATTTTCGAAATAATTATTTTCCTAGTTATAAAATAATTTCAGATAAGCCGAGAATATATTAAAACCATGAAAAATATTCTAAAAATTCTAAAATTCTAGGAAAAATTCCAGAGATAGAGTTGGACATGGGGAACCCAAATAAAATATTTGGGGCTCAAGAAAAAGATTTTAGCACCTTCCATAAATTGGAATTAGCTATAGAAAAATAGGAATAAATCGCAGAAAGTTCTGGAAAATTCCCATTACGCTTCTAAACGTGTTTTTGAAAAATTTACACACATTAAGTGTGGCAGAACCGTTCAGCTTAAATTGGTTCAGAAGCAATAGTCACTGTCCCATGACAGTCAAGGACTCAATGCATATGAAACAGTGTAAACCCGGTATCCGTCAGATATCCGCAGTCATCCGAAACACCACTTACTGAGCACAACTCCATGCATACAGGATCACTTGCACAGGAAGCTTTCAACAGACATTACAAACTTTACAAAAATATATAGAGGAGTACTAGTTATTACAAATCGAAGTGTACTGCTAAGAGTAAGGACAGTACTCAGATTTTTGAAGTAAAAAGACTTAACAAATACTATAGTGGTAAAGGCCTAAGTTTTTCAACAAAACATTTGCCTCAAGAGAACACGTAGACCCTTCGTGTCTCTTGGCCTTTAGGAGACCTCTAAGCTTGATCCGCCTTCTCCTCTGCAGAAATTGTAGTATCTTGAGTACGAGGGTACTCAGCAAGGCTTACCCGCCAATTTAGTATAAGTAAAAACAAGACTCCAGTATGCAAGGCTATATGGTGGACTGGCATTGATGTTTTGCAAAAAGGGCTTACTAGAGTTAGTCCTTATGTTTTCAAGATTTGAATCATGTTATGGTTGAATCCTTCAATTCTAAGTTAGAAAGAAAGCAACGTTTTACAACCAAGATCCTATATGATATTCCCAAAATTTTTCCTAACATTGCTCCCCATGATCTTACTATATTGTTCATAAGCGATCAAGCGGTATTCATATCGAGAAGTGCGACGGTCATGACCAATTTTACATCCTTCAGGGTAAAGACCTAATCACACGACACGTGCGCGAACCGTCGAACCACACGCGACAACCTTTCACTCATATCACTTCCAGAGATCGAAACTATTCTTGCCAGGGTCCGGAAGTGCATCCCCATAAGCGGCCCCACGTCTGGCTTGACCCACTTATGAGTTTCAAACTACACTCCCACCTACTGCCTCTCTCTGACTGGGCAAGCCATAGTTCCAATTCTGGTGTGACTGAGTTACATCAGTTTACTGGCCCCATTCTTCCAGTATGTGATTAGTACGTTCAAAACTAGACCTCTGGTCAACAACTACTGAGTCCTTGACCAAACTTTTATAGTTTGACGAGGCTAGCCTATAAGCACAACCATAAACAAAGCCTTCATAATTCCTCGCCCAACTTAGCAAGTATAACTCCAAAATTTTGTGTGATTATCATAGTGATTGGTTCTAAGTTTGCATTGGTAGAACTTACTAAGCTTGACTAAGCCAGTTTGAAAGATCTTTTTGAAGAGGTGGCAAAGATATCCTTAATCAAGGTTGTCATGCAATCAAAGAGGTTTAATCGCAATTCCTGAACTTAATGCAAGCACTGAAATAATTTGGACACATGAAATAATAGATAAAATAATAGGTGTAGATTCTCCGGTGCTTGCCTGGATCAGTAATGAGGTTAGCGTCGTCAGTAGTGGCTTCAGGATCTTGCTCCACTACGATCACCTCTTCGTACTCCTAAGTTTCTTCTGGTTGGAGTTCAATGAACTTAGGCTCCACGTATTCGGTATCTTGGAAAAGGATCGGCGACGGTCGGAGGTGGAAGACGACAGCGAACGGCGGCTGTGGTGCTTGGGGCTGGGCCTGGGCTGGTGGGGGGCGTAGCTGGGGTCGCGGTGGTGCTGTAGGTGAGTGGAATCGAACGGCGACTCAACGACGACGATGAACTCAGGCGAGACAGAAGCGGCGGGAATGGTGGGCGCGAAGGCGGTGGCGGGGGAAAAATCGACGACGGCTCAGTATATATTCAAAAATTCACCGTGATGATCTTCGCCTTCTGGTGCTGCTCGTGTAGCTCTGGCTCAGATGCTTGCCGACGCGTGTCTGGTTGGAAAATTGCCATCGGTTGAGCCGGTGAAAACCACAGCGGCGCTTGCCATAACCGCTCGGCTCTTCTCCTTTTCCACTTTCATTTCTTCCTCTGAATTCTCCACTTTTTCTCTCGATTCCATGTGTCAAGCTTTCTAACTGCCTATACCAAAATTGTAGCTGGTACTTATGGCTCCAAAGTTTGTATAGATTATTTTTGCTCAAATGATGCAAAAAGGGACGATCAATAGCTCTGAAGATTGGCGGTTTAGACTAAATTTCTGGCTTCAGTCCATCAGTAACTGATTGTCCCAACAATAGTGCAAGATTCAAACTTTGGTGCTCCAATTTAATTAGCAAAAAATAACTTCATGGATCATGAAGTAGTCCATGGTGTAGTAGAAGATTTCTAGTTAATAGTTCACTAGTTCTTGACCAAAGTTTATTTGAAAATTTTCTCAAACCTTTAGCTCCAAGATGGCACATTGTCACTGATTTTTGGGTTAAATTCAAGGTGTTGAACTTAACTCAAGTTTTTTTCCAATTTAAACTTATAGATGCTTCTTTAGCTCAAAAGTCTTCAAATACTTCCAAGTTATTATTTCTTTTGGATTTGGCAAAATTTCACTTGTTGTCCAATTTGGCCAAATTTCATCAAATTTGAAATTTTAACTTGACCTTTTCGCTAACCTTCTTTTGTTGGAGAATTTGAACTTGTGCCTTTCATAACCATCTCTAGAGCTGGATTAGGTGTTAAGATGGTTTTGTTTTGCTTAACATTATGGATGTCATAGCCCTTCCCCCTTAAAAGAATCTCATCCCGAGATTCCATATGAACGGACATCTGGCTGATGAAGCGGAAAGGAAAATGTATCATACATAGGACCATCACTGGTTTCCATTAAAGTACAGTGGTATGGCTGTTCTCTTGATCTACTAACATCTTACCAAGATCTCAGACTACAAACTTCTTCAATAACTCATGATACTTGGACGCTAAGTAGCTTTCTTGCTCCCAAGTAGCTTCGTCTTCAGTGTGATTGCTCCATTGTACTTTATAGAATTTGATACTATGCCTTCGAGTATCTCTAGTCTTCTGATCCAAAATCTTTATAGGTTTCTCTTCATAGGTTAGGTCAGGTTCTATGTGAACGTCTTGATCTTCGATTACTTCTTCTGGTACCCTTAGGCATTTCTTGAGTTGCGAGACATGAAACACATCATGTATAGAGGATAGGTGAACTGGAAGTGCTAACTTGTAAGCTATCGGACCACGTTGTTCAAGGATTTGAAATGGTCCGATATATCGTGGAGCTAACTTCCCTTTAACTCCAAACCGTTGTACTCCCTTCATAGGGGACACTTTCAAGTAGACGAAATCTCTGACATTGAAAGCTAGTGGCTGTCTGCGACGATCGGCATAATTCTTTTGTCGAGATTGTGCTGCTTTCATGTGGGCTTGAATTATACGAACATTTTCTTTGGTTTCCATCACAAGGTCAGGTCCGAAGACCGTCCTTTCCCCTGTTTCAGACCAATTCAGAGGTGTTCTACACCGCTTCCCGTACAAAGCTTCAAATGGTGCCATTTTAATGCTCTCTTGATAACTATTGTTATAAGAGAACTCTGCCAATGGCAAACATTCGTCCCACTTTTTGGAGAAAGTGAGGACACAAGCCCGCAACATATCTTCAAGAACCGAATTAGCTCTTTCTGTCTGTCCTCCAGTTTGGGGGTGATATGCCGAGCTCCTTATCAATGTGGTACCCATAACCTCATGCAGTTGTTCCCAAAATTGAGAAACAAACTGAGATCATCTATCAGAAGTTATGGTTTTGGGTATTTCATGCCGAGACACTATTCTATTCATATATAACTCAGCGTATTGCTTAACTGTATAAACTACCCTGACTGGTAGAAAATGTGCTGACTTGGTAAGCCGATCAATGATCACCCAGATAGAATTATATCCCTTGGACGTTGTAGGTAAACCTACATTAAAATCCATGGATATATCTTCCCAGTTCCATTGAGGAATTGACAATGGTTGCAGGAGTCCAAATGTCTTCTGTTGAATTGCCTTGACTCTCTAACATATGTCACATTCAGAGACGTAGTGAGCTATTTCTCTCTTCATCCTAGTCCACCAAAATCTTTGTCTTAAATCATGATACATCTTGTTGCTTCCAGGATGAATAGAGAATTTGGGCGTATGAGCTTCTTCTAAAATTTTTTTTCTCACATTCGCATTCTTGGGTACAACAATCCTGTCCTTGAAATATAGCACTCCTTTTTCATCTTGGTTGAAACATAATTTCTCTCCCGTGGCCATTCTCTGCCTAATATGGTTCCTACCTTTATCTCTTGATTGGGCTTCAATAATCTGATCCCGCAAATTTGAACTGATAATCAAATTGGTTAGGGTACCTTGTGCGACCATGGTCATGTTCATCTTCTCCATTTCTTGAAATAAGGTTGCCTCCCAATGCTGAGTGGTAATACAGTTACAATGCGCCTTCCGGCTGAGAGCATATCCTACGATATTAGCCTTCCCGGGATGATAATGAATTTCTAGATTGTAATCCTTGATTAATTCCAACCATCTCCATTTTCTCATATTTAACTCAGTTTGAGTAAATATGTACTTGAGGCTCTTATGATCTGTATAAATATGGTAGACGCTTCCCAAAAGATAGTGTCGCCAAATCTTTAAAGCATGGACCACGGCTGCCAACTCCAAATCATGAGTAGGGTAATTTTCTTCATGAGGTCGAAGTTGTCGAGAAGCATACGCAATTACCCGGCCCTCTTGCATGAAGGAACAACCTAAACCTTTTCCCGAGGCATCACAATATACATCAAAGGGCTTCTCCAATTTAGGCTGTGTTAAAATTGGAGCAGTGGTTAAAAGTTTCTTCAAAAGGTTGAATGCCTCATCTCTCTCTGGAGTCCATTCAAACTTAACTTCCTTCTTTACTAGCTCTGTTATGGGTTTTGCGATCCGGGAGAAGTTTGGGATAAATCGGCGGTAATAGCCAGCTAACCCCAGAAAACTTCTTACTTCGTGTACTGTGGCTAGTGGCTTCCAATTTAGGACATCTTGGACCTTCTCCGGATCTACGGCCACACCTTCAGCTGATAAGATATGCCCCAAAAATGGAACTTCTTTTAACCAAAACTCACATTTGCTCAATTTCGCATATAATTTATGTTCCGGCAATCTTTCGAGAACAACCCGGAGATGCTTTGCGTGCTCTTCTTCATTTGGAGAGTATATCAAAATGTCATCGATGAATACCACCACAAACTTGTCCAATTCTGGCATGAAGACTGAATTCATCAAATACATGAAGTGTGCTGGGGCATTGGTTAGCTCGAACAACATCACCAGATACTCGTATAATCCGTATCGGGTGGAGAAAGCAGTCTTGGGTATATCCTCGGCTTTGATCTTGTTTTGGTGGTAGCCAGATCTAAGATCAATCTTGGAAAAGACCTTAGCTCCAACTAGTTGATAAAAAAGAAGATCAATGCGGGGCAATGGATACTTATTCTTGATTGTTACCACATTCAGAGGACGGTAATCCACACACAACCGTAATGTGTGATCCTTCTTTTTGACGAAGATTGCTGGGCATCCCCATGGAGAGGAACTGGGCCTAATAAAACCCTTGTCCAGCAATTCTTGCAGCTGAGTTTTCAACTCTGCCAATTCTTTTGGTGCCATACGATAAGGCCTTCTAGATATTGGAGCCGTTCCAGGTTCCAAATCAATGTTGAACTCCACAGCTCGATATGGTGGTAATCCAGGTAAACCTTCTAGAAATACGTCTAGATATTCTGATACTACTGAAATATCTTTTAAATATATGGCCTCAATTTTGTTCACTGCCCTGTTAAACCTTTCATGTTCTGGCAGTTGGATTGAAAATGACTCATTCCCCAACCCCTTAAGTTGCAGGATTCGATTGTTCACATCAATTAATACCTTTTGCTCCTTCATCCAATTCATTCCTAAAATGAGGTCAATCCCTTGGTTTTCAAGGATCAAGGGATTTACTATGACCATGTTCCACCAAAGTCTAAGATTACTCGGCGGGCGACCTGATAAGTAGTTTGAATAGCACCGGGGGCATGGATCACATATTGGGTGTCTAAATCTTGTATCTCTAACCGATGCTTTAAAGCAAAACATTTACTGATAAATGTATGCGTGGCACCGAAACCAAATAAAACCACTGTTGGATGGTTGTTGATAGAAAACATACCCGCTAGCACTGGTTCTCCTTCCGGGATTTCTTCAACATTCATGAAATGAACCCGTCCAGTCCTAGTGTTTAGTAGCTTCTTCTTGACAAACTTTGAGTTCGAACCTTGAGCTGGTGCGGGTGCAAGTGCCTTGAAATTTCCCGCTTGCCTGGGGAACTTGCAGTCTCGAGCAAAGTGTCCAGGGCGTCCGCAATTATAGCATGGTTGCTGGTTGGATGGTCCAGCATTATTACGGATCCCTGAATTCTGAGGAGCAGCAGGACACGGAGCATTATAGGGGGGGTCTCACCATCCCTTGTTGCTATTGAGGAGGCCTGAAAGTAGGCCTAGCTGGCACCCGATACACCACTCTTGCTCTCTGCGGAACATTGCCCATGGGTCCCGCAGGTGGGGTCCTTCGCTTCAAGGAATTTTCCAGAGCCATAATCTTTTCTTCAACTCGTATAGCAGTGCTAACAAGCACCTTATATTCATTAAAGACGGTGGTGGACAACTTGTCCTGCATCTTCTCATTCAACCCTCGATAGTAGCATCGTACCTTCTTCTTGTCAGTATCAACATGTTCTGGTCCGTACTGGGCTAGATGCTCAAAAGTTTTGGTATAATCAAGGATATTCCTGTTACCCTGTCGTAGGTTCAGGAATTCTCCCAGCTTGATTTCCATCAATCCATCAGGCACAAAATGGTCATGAAACGCCTCCTTGAACTCGGTCCAGGTGATTTCCTTGCCCACGGGTTGCCTGGCTACATAACTTGCCCACCAGGTGACTGCAGGACCTTGCAGTTACAGGGCTACATATTCTGCCTTCTGGATTTCCATACAGTGGGGTATTGCATGAAACTTATGCTCTAATGTTTGAAGCCATTCATCCGCTTCCAGTGGATGTTTTGCTTGGGTGAAGATTGGTGGGTCTACTTTTAGGAATGTTTCATCAGAGACCCCAACTTCTGGCTCTTGTCTACGACCTGATCCGGTCAGAAATGCATGAGCAAAGATCTCTAGCATCCGTGCATTAGTCTCATGATTCTAGGCCACACTCTCTGCTAACCCAGCCAAAACGGTGGCCAAGCTAGGGGGCTCAGGAAGACCCTCCTCATTGCTTCCCCTGCCACCCTGTGGCTGTCCAGAACCTGATTGACTCATCTTCTACAAAATGGAACAAAACTATGTCAAAATCTATGCTAGTCTTCCCAGTCATCTATACTTAACTGTAAACTTTTTAGCATAAGCTGAAAATTAAAACAATCTTATATCCATACTTCATATAAGATGACTTTCACATAAATACAGCACAGTCTTTATTCACCTCGGTACATCAGGATATTAACAGACCTTTATTACAATCACCCGTTTTCCGCCAACCGAAACTACCATACCTGAACAACTTACACACATGGCATGACAAAAAGGTACAGATGCCATTATTTACTATACAAAGTCAAAGAAAAGACTCTCCTAACCGACTTCAGTCCTTTTTCTAGCTAGTACCCTCCATAAGGGTACAACCCCAGATCCTGACTGTTTAAGCCTAACCTATCCATAGCAGCCTGCAGCTTTGCCTCATCCGCAGACATCAAGACATGCCCTGGCGTATGATAGGTAGAGGTGATCTCGTTCTCGTCTCCCTGACTTCCTAACTCTGCACCCCTGGAGTCAAGGCCTGACTCTCCATGAATCTCTGTGGGCTCTTACTCTTCATCCTCGTTCACCTCCATAAGCTCTTCTATCTCTATTTCTTCCTCAGTACTACTCTCATCAAAAATCCATCCAGCATTTTCATGTGAGGGCCAAGCTCAGCAGGAACAAACCCATTAAGCCCTTCTCCTTCAATTCCTGCTTCAACTACGGGAGGATGATGCTCCTCCATATCTACATCGAACCCTCCACCTCCTTGTGCCTAAGCAGGTGCCTGGGGTGGATCTTCTGGATGGCCCGCATTCAACTGCTCCTGGAGTTCTTCTATAGTGATTTCCATCCCTTGAATTTGGTCTAGCTGCAACATACGCTCGGTGTTCAGGCTCTTAATCTCTTTCTCCAAGGTTTCTCTAAGCATATCGGCAGTATGGTTCTTGACATCTACCAAGTCTTGGGCTTCACTAAGCTGCCTATGAAGGTTCTTGAGAGAATCCATGCTTGTTCTCAACTCCTTCAGGTTGTGCTCCTTCGCGTTGGCTTCCGCGATGATCTTCTTGCCCACATGGTAGTCAAAAGTCTGGTCTTTGTGCAATTCATACATAGCCTTCATGTATTGTACTGATGTGGCCAACACTGGGTTATGCTCTATCCTAGTGGACCTTTCTAGGCCCTTCACACGACGGTTCTAGACAGTATCTTTAGGATCTCCAATGGGAAAGTATCTGGCTGTGGTAGTGCTAATATCCAGCTTATACTTGTCACAAATAGTGGTGAGTGCCTCCAAGGCAACTGACTGGATAGTGTCACTAAACTCTGCTCCCATAAATTGGAAGTAGGTAGTTGACCACTCGGGATACTTCTCATTGGCTGGCAAGTACAAGTAGACTATGCACTCATACTTGTAGGCTTCCACGATTTCTTTTCCCACATACTGAGGGGGTTCCTTACAACCTAACTCCTGTAAGACCTGCCAGAGTAGCGAAGGAAAACCCGGCTTCTCAAGAAAATCACTGTGTAGCCACCCAGACTCATCAAAAGTAGCATAGGGGTTGCTTGAACTAGCCATCTGGTTTAGATATACAGAGTATAATTTATTAGTATCAACGTTTCTCACCAAACCCAAAACAAAACACTCTTTAAAGATGATGCAATGCATTTGGCATGAAAGCATTGCCTATGGCCTGACTTTCGTTTATTACTCACAATTAGACTTTTTGTGGCATTGCATACGCTCTTCTGCAATATAGGAAATCGTACTCTACTCGATTCGTGGTTAGTACCTGTAGAAACCATTTGCTATAGAAATGGCGCCCATGCGTTCTTCGTTGCATGAACAACGATGCATACGTCGTAAAAACGTATTCACTCTGGCCATCAACATCTACCTAATGGCACAGACTTCTATGTTCCATAACATTGCCTTATGGAACTCTTAAACATTGTGCATACTAATGATTCGTAAATTCTTAACAGAAGGTACATATAAAGAAACCTTCGTTAGATTAATGCCACCCAACTAATTTTCTTAGTAAATTAGGGTCTTAAAAGGTTTTAAAAACCGTAATGTCTGTCGATTCCCTAATGCATGGCTCTGATACCAGCTGTGGCAGAACCGTTCAGCTTAAACTGGTTTAGATGCACTAGTCACTGTCCCATGACACTCAAGGACTCAATGCATATGAAACATTGTAAACCCGGTATCCGTCAGATACCTGCAGGCATCCGAAACACCACTTACTGAGCACAACTCCATGCATACAAGATCACTTGCATAGGAAGCTTTTCAACAAAACATTTGCGTCAAGAGAACACGTAGACCCTTGGTGTCTCTTGGCCTTCAGGAGACCTCTAAGCTTGATCCGCCTTCTCCTCTGCAGCAATTGTATTATCTTGAGTACGAGGGTACTCGGCAAGGCTTACTCGCCAATTTAGTATAAGTAAAAACAAGACTCTAGTATGCAAGGCTATATGGTGGACTTGCATTGATGTTTTGCAAAAAGGGCTTACTAGAGTTAGTCCTTATGTTTTCAAGATTTTATTCATGTTATGGTTGAATCCTTCAATTCTAAGTTAGAAAGAAAGCAACGTTTTACAACCAAGATCCTATATGATAATCCCAAAAATTTTCCTAACATTGCTCCCCATGACCTTACTATATTGTTCATCAGCGATCAAGCGGTATTCATATCGAGAAGTGCGGCGGTCATGACCAATTTTACATCCTGCAGGGTAAAGACCTAATCACACGACACGTGCGCGGACCGTCGAACCACACGCGGCAACTTTTCGCTCATATCACTTCCAGAGATCGAAACTATTCTTGCCAGGGTCCGGAAGTGCATCCCCATAAGCGGCCCTACGTCTGGCTTGACCCACTTATGAGTTTCGGACTACACTCCCGCCTACTGCCTCTCTCCGACTGGGCAAGCCATAGTTCCAATTCTGGTGTGACTGAGTTACATCAGTTTACTGGTCCCATTCTTCCAGTATGTGATTAGTACATTCAAAACTTGACCTCTGGTCAACAACTACTGAGTCCTTGACCAAACTTTTATAGTTGGACGAGGCTAGCCTATAAGCTCAACCATAAACAAAGCCTTCATAATTCCTCGCCCAACTTAGCAAGTATAACTCCAAAATTTTATGTGTTTATCATAGTGATTGGTTCTAAGTTTGCATTGGTAGAACTTACTAAGCTTGACAAACCAGTTTGAAAGATCTTTTTGAAGAGGTGGCAAAGATATCCTTAATCAAGGTTGTCATGCAATCAAAGAGGATTCATCGCAATTCCTGAACTTAATGCAAGTACTGAAACAATTTGGACACATGAAATAATAGATAAAATAATAGGTGTAGATGCTCCGGTGCTTGCCTGGATCAGTAACGGGGTTAGCGTCATCAGTAGTGGCTTCAGGCTCTTGCTCCAGTACGATAACCTCTTCATACTCCTGAGTTTCTTCTGGTTGGAGTTCAATGAACTCACGCTCCACGTATTCGGTATCTTGGAAGAGGATCGGCGGCGGTCGGAGGTGGAAGACGACGGCGAATTGCGGCTGTGGTGCTTGGGGCTGGGCTTGGGCTGGGCGGGGGCATAGCTGGGGTGGCGGTGGTGCTGTGGGTGAGTGGAATCGAACGGCGACTCAACGACGGCGATGAATTTAGGCGAGATAGAGGCGGCGGGAATGGTGGGCGCGAAGGCGGTGGCAGGGGAAAAATCGACGATGGCTCAGTATATATTCAAAAATTCACCGTGATGATCTTCGCCTTCTCGTGCTGCTCGTGTAGCTTTGGCTCACATGCTTGCCGGCGCGTGTTTGGTTGGAAAATTGCCCTCGGTTGAGCCGGTGAAAACCACGGCGGCGCTTGCCGTAACCGCTTGGCTCTTCTCCTTTTTCCCTTTCATTTCTTCCTCTGAATTCTCCCCTTTTTCTCTTGATTCCATGTGTCAAGCTTTCTAACTGCCGATACCAAAATTGTAGCTGGTACTTGTGGCTCCAAAGTTTGTATAGATTTTTTTTGCACAAATGATGCCAAAAGGGACGATAAATAGCTCTGAAGATTGGCGGTTTAGACTGAATTTCTGGGTTCAGTCCATCAGTAACTGATTGACCCAACAACGGTGCAAGATTCAAACTTTGGTGCTCCAATTTAATTAGCAAACAATAACTTCCTTGATCATGAAGTAGTCCATGGTGTAGTAGAGGATTTCTAGTTTCACTAGTTCTTGACCAAAGTTTATTTGAAAATTTTCTCAAACCTTTAGCTCCAAGATGGCACATTGTCACTGATTTTTGGGTTAAATTCAAGGTGTTGAACTTAACTCAATTTTTTTCCAATTTAAACTTATAGATGCTTCTATAGCTCAAAAGTCTCCAAATACTTCCAATTTAGTATTTCTTTTAGATTTGACAAAATTTCACTTGTTGTCCAATTTGGCCAAATTTCATCAAATTTGAAATTTTGACTGGACCTTTTCGCTAACCTTCTTTTGTTGGAGAATTTGAACTTGTGCCTTTCATAACCATCTCTAGAGCCGGATCAGGTGTTAAGATGGTTTTGTTTTGCTTAACATCATGGATGTCACATTAAGCCATTAAATGCAACCGGCATGAATGCATGGCACTCAGTATTAAACCTATGTTTCTTTATTTTGCCTTTAGCAAATAGTTATTTCCATGTACTAAATTACCTGTTAATTTATATGAACCTCGAAATTTTTTTGAAAATTGAGAAAATTATTGTATTAATTTTGCTAACAAATCACATCCCAAAATCCAAAAATTTTGGGGTGTGACAAACTACCCCCCTTAAACAGAATCTCATCCCGAGATTCGCAAGGACTAGGGACAAGGAGGAGAACGGGACAAGAAGATTCTAGAAGGGAGAAAACATGATATCAAAATGTGTCATTTGATGTAGCTGGTTCCATCTTCTTCGTATTCTTTGTTGATGCAGTTGCGTAGTCTCTATTTCAAATCTTCTTTATCTTTGTTTCGTCATTGCGGGGATTGGCTTCTCCTTCTTGATGTTCTTCACTTGATTTACGTGAATAGATAGCAAGAAGAACAAGAATGTATGGGGAAAACAGAGAGAGCCCAACTACATAATCATTCCAAAGAAGCAAATCAATCAAAAGCATAAGAACAGGCATTACAAGCACACTCAACCAAAGTTAAACACACAAGTATAAAAGTGAGTCTAAACATTGTCAATAATGTCAAGGGAATCCTCCTATGCAAGGTTATCTCTTCAGTCTTCTTCGCCCTACATCTTCAAACTCGTCTAGTGTGGTGTCACACTTCTTGGTTGTAGCGGTAGTGAGTGCGACGTCGTCTTGTACTCTGAAGTCGCTCAGGTTTGAACTTCTTGTAGTAGACTAGTATCTTCATTCTTCAAGTGACTTGGGAATGCATTGGGACGATACAGACAATCTAAGTGTTTTAGGATAAAGGAAGAGTGGAAAAGACACTTTGGGGTCAAAGGTCAAGGAAAGAATCCAAAGTGACATAAGAACAAGGAGGAGTGAAATGAAATTACGGTCAAGGAATGACTGAGTAAACAAGGATACTCACAAGAGTAACACAAATCTCAAGGAGGGGGATGAATGACCAAGGTAAAGCAATAAGCAAGGAGGAGTTAAATAGACAAGAATTTAAGATCAATAGTTTATCAAACCAAGGTGTAGGTAAATAATCAGAAGTCAATGGTGAGAAGTAATTTATCAAGGAGAGAATAAAACAACCAAGGATATAATGACCAAAAGATAAGTCATCAAGGAGGGTAAAATGCTCAAGGATAGCACTTTTTATGAATAAAAATCTCAAGGATAGAGAAAGCAAGGGTTGTATGGCAAAATAACCAATAAAGGATGACCAATACTATCTAGGCTGCGGCCCTACAGTCAGCATGGCTCTGATACAAATCTGTCACACCTGGATTTACACAGAAACCCGAATGCCGTCATATGTGTGCCCAGGATGTCCATAGAACACATACAACTTACAAATATGGAAATCAGAGTACATATTCTCGAATAAAATAGTTTACATCAGAGTTTACCTAAATAAAACACAGCGGAAGTCTATGTATTAACTCTCTCGACAGGTAGAGCCTCAAGTTCACAGGGACACCGACTGGTTGACCACAGCTCAGAAGTATAGAAGATCATCAAGAAACTCAGTAGCAGCAGACTCATTTACTCCATTTGTTACCCATCTGGGATTTTGTTGAATAATCACGTGTAAGTAAAACATTTACTTAGCAAGTATAGCACGGGTGTATGAAGACTCAAAGTAAGGCTAGACATGGCTGAACTGCATTAGCACTTTTAGTTGCTTCGTTTTAACATTATCCAAGTTACTACAAGTGAATGACACCCAGTTGCAACCCAATTAATGAAGTATAAGTGTCATTAAGCATAAATAAATATCATCTTCTAATCAAAAAGGATTCAGGCCGCTCGTGACCCTGAGCAAGGCTATCATGATAGATTTACAGTCTGTAGAGGTTTCGTCCTTTACCCACCAGTCGCGTAAAAGTTCAAAAGAACTTTGCACCCAACCACGCACATCAACACTTCCGAGGTGTGACTGCATAGGGACGCTACGAGGCTTTTCATAAGTCACCCTAACAAGACAGTGGCCGCTAAGGTACAACAAGGTGGTGAGACTCTAGGCACGGAGATTGACTTACGCTTACGGAGTCACACCATAATGGGGTCAATGGCATCCAGAGCGCGGGCATCGCACCCAACAATGCACAACGTGTGGAGTTCCCCATCGCAGGGACTCCCAACACGGCACTGGGTCTAACGAGACCTAGCCGACGGGGCTACCGTCCTCGGTGGAATCAAGAAACACCCTATGCCTTGCTTCCCATAACGCCGTTAGCCCCACCGGTAACCACTGGCAAGCTAGAGACGTACAAGCTACTTAACCAAGACAAGAGCCATAATAGTTGTTGCGGTGGTGACAGGCTCCTGGGTTGCCGCTTTAAGAACCAAACCTTATGGAGAGACACCAGAACAAAGCACGAAGCACATGCTCTAGTTCCCTATACCAAGTTGCTAAAAAGTAAGTTTTATCATCATGTTTGAAGTGAACCATTAAGTCAAAATTAAAAGTTAAACAATGGTGATAGTAGCTGTGCATAGCAAAGATTCTACCCAAATGCAAATACCCAAGGTAAACAAGGACAGGATAATCAAGACTAGGTACAGCCTTAAAGGTATATCAATTTAGACACATGCATGTATGAAATAATTTATTAAAAAGTGGGTAGGTAGCAAGGATTGTCTGTGCTATAACTTGCCTTCCTCAAAGTCCTGCTACTAGTCCTGCTCCTGAAAGTCCTCCTCATACTCGAACTCCAACGCAAACGGCTCACCGACTGGACACGAATCACCACACAAGTCAATACAAGCAAACAAAAGTATTATTTTAGAACAATATACCAAATAGTAGAAACAGAACAAAATAAGGTTTTAAAACTAATCTACGCTTAGCTACGAACACGTGAGCGCAAGAATAACACTAATCAGAGCTAAAACGAGAAAGTTACGGCATTTCTAAGGTTCGATGACTTGCTGGCAAGGTTTAAAAACTTTCAGGGACCTATTCGTGAAAAAACGAGGACCTATACGCAATTTCATATAAGAACCCGAGGGCTAACACATAAAAAGGTAGGGACTTTTCTATGAAAGAGTATAGACTAAATGAATATGATAGAAAATTAAAAGATTCGCTGAGGGTCTTACTGAAAATCTTGAGGCCAAAAACAACGGAAGATTCGGCGCGACGACGAGATGAAGAATGGGCAGTAGTGTAAGATATGGTAGAAGAAGACTACCTTAGGGAATCCTAAACAAAGGGGCCTCCCTGTAAAGGAGTCGATGGTGTGCCTTTTCCAGAGAAGAGGTGGTTCGTATATATAGGGAGAAAACCTCTCACTTCCAGGTTCATTGGCAATATGGGACTAAAGGTGGGTTGCCCCATTCCAATGCGAATGGGCTTTGAAATTTGGCTCAATAAAGTGATGGGATGAATTTGGCCTACAATTGGGTCAACTTTGGGCCAAGACTGGTCTACTAAGATTTAGGGTGATTTTAATTTTCGGAATAATTATTTTCCTGGTTATCAAATAATTCCAGATAAGTCTAGAATTGATATTAAAACCATGAAAAATATTCTGAAAAATCCTAGGAACCCAAATTCCAGAGATAGAGTTGGACATGAGGAAACCAAATAAAATATTTGGAGCTCATTAAAAAGATTTTAGCACCTTCCATAAATTAGAATTAGCTATAGAAAAATAGGAATAAATCACAGAAAGTTCTGGAAAATTCTCATTAGGCTTCTAAACGTGTTTTTAAAAACTTTACACACATTAAGCCATTAAATGCAACTGGCATGAATGCATGGCACTTAGTATTAAACCTACGTTGCTTTATTTTGCCTTTAGAAAATAATTATTTCCATGTACTAAATTACCTGTTAATTTATATGAACCTCAGAAAATTTTAGAAAATTGAGAAAATTATTGTATTAATTTTGCTAACAAATCACATCCCGAAATCCAAAAATTTTGGGGTGTGACAATCTAGGCCTCTAATTAAGTTTTGGTAATTAATGACAACCAAGTGGACTAACAATTTTATTTCAGAATATGAGAATAGGTTAGTCCCGAGAATTTGAATGAGCTTCAAAACATGATGTGTGGATGGCATGTGTGCTATGGATCATGGGAAGCTCAAGGCAAAGATATAAGATATGGCTTTTTGCTTTGACCGATCATGAGGTGATTAGAGGATGAAATATGATAGCCGTACTATCAAGAGGGATCAACGTCATTAGCTTGACGTGTCTATAGTGCCCCTTAAATCATTAACTTGCATGTTGTGCATTTATATGAGTGGTGACTTATCGTAGGAAGAGCGTGCTGAAAATCTGATGGAAATCCAGTTCTATCGAGACTGGTCGGATAATCTGAGGCCTTGCCTCGGACAGTCCGAGATATGTGAGTTAATTAATTAAATGAAAATCATCGGAAATTTCCATTCGGGGTGTCCGATCGATTCTCGGACAGTCCGCGGGTTATGGTCGGACTGTCCGCGACCTGTGCTGAAAGGTGGGCCCACGTGTGCTAACTTCTGAGCATTGACTGTGATGGTTGGACAGTCTGGGGTTGTAGCTTGGACAGTCCATAAATTAGCTCCATTTTACACAGAGAAGGTTTTCAATTAGGGCTGTTTTTCACGCGTTTTAAACGTAACGGCTAGTTCCGAGGAGAGGGCTTATAAATACCCCACTCCCGCAGGTGTGTGAGGTCTCTTGGGACTTTGGGAAGCTTACTTGACATACTAGAGCACTTGTTCTCCTCTCTCTCTCTCTCTCTTACTTGCTTTGAGATTGCATTTCTTTGTGAGATTGAGAGCATCTAGTGCATTGCATCAAGGATTTGATCATTGTGGCACTAGGGATTCATCAAGCGAACGAGTTGATTTGTTACTCTTGGAGGTTGCCACCTCCTAGATGGCTTGGAGCTTGCGATTCCATTGAGCACTTCAAGAAGATTGTGAAGTTGTCTTGGAAGATCGGTGTGAGAGGTTCTTATCCTCACCTTACTAGAGCGGTGAAGAGCAACTCTAGTGTTATCGAGATTTGGAGCGGTTCTTTGGTTCTAACCGGCTTAGAGATCAAGAGGAGTCTTGACAAAGAAGCGATTGAACATTGAATCCATCTTAACGTGGATTAGGGGTGACCGGCAAGTCATCGACACCACGGGATAAATTCTTGTCTCTTGTTTGTGAGTTGTCCATTGTTGTTTACCTTGAGCAATTTAATTTGAGCAAGTTATCTATCTAGAACTTGAATTGTTTCTTGTCATCCTAGGTTGCAAATCCCTCAACATAGGCTTAGAATAGATAGAGATTTCACTCCCCTTGAGGTTCTAATTAAATTTCTCTAGTGTTGTGATTGAAGTTTAAAACCGCCTATTCACCCCCCTCAAGTCGGTAATCCTAGATCCTACTAGTGGCATCAGAGCTAAGTACTCCTTAATCGAGGGATTTAACTATCTCGGAGTGGGATTAAATGGCTAGAGAGAACAAAATGAAGCAAAGGAAGAAACCTTTCTTTGATGGGGAAAATTATGATTATTGGAAAACTAGAATGACAACCTATTTAAGGATAGTCGGATGGAAAATTTGGAATATTGTTGAACATGGGTTTGTCATTGTAGACAAGGATCACAAAACACCAACCGATTTAGAGAATAAAGATCTCAATGAGGAAACTTTGTGTATCTTGTATGAAGGCTTGTCACTTGATCAATTCAATCGTGTCAAGGGTCTTACTATTGCCAAGGATGTTTGGTACAAGCTTGCCGAAATTTATGAAGGAACATCTTCGGTCAAGGAAGCCAAGCTCTATGTGTTCAAGGGAAAATTCAATGAGTTCACCAGAAGAAGGATGAAGATATTTGAACCATGTTCAATCAGTTGAATGACATTGTGAATGAACTCAAGTGTCTTGATTTTGATGTGCCGGATCAAGATTTTTCTCACAAATTCCTTAGATGTCTCCCAGAGAAATGAGACAATTGTTACATTGCTTGTGAGAGAAAACTTGAAGAGCTTGACTCCCACGGAGGTGCCTGGTGAAGTACTCACGCATGACATATTCAAGCAATCACAAAAAGAAGCTCATGGCCAATCAACAAGTGAAGAAAAGAAGAACATTGCTCTCAAGGCCAAAGCCACTCAAGAAGAAGAGAATCATGATGAAATTGATGAAGACTCGGATGAGGAGATGGCTCTTATTGTTAGAGGGCTCAAAAATGTCCTTGAGAAGAAGAAATTTGGGAAGAGAAGTCAATTCTCAAAGAAGAATCCATTTGAAGGGAAAGAATATTTCACATGTGGAGAGACCGGACACATCTCAATTAATTGTCCAAACAAGAAAGAGAACAAGTATGGCAAGAAGAAAGACAAGAAGAATGAATACAAGAAGAAGTACTACAAGGAGAAGAATTGACAAGCTTATTTTGTTGAATGGGATTCTGATGCAAGTTCTGATGATGAGGATGAAGAAGTCAAGCTTTCAAAGAGCCTTGCCGAAATTGCAATCAAGGAAGCCCCTTCACTCTTCTCCAAGCCATATTGTCTCATGGCAAGAAGTGACTCAAAGGTAATAAATGATGATAATGATGATGATGATGATGACAATGTTCTTTCTTATAAAGATCTTGTGAATTTACTTATTAAATCCTATGAAAAAATGCGCAAAGAGAAAGGAAAGTTGAGGGATATGGAGCTGAAAAATGTTTCACTCCAAAATTCCTATGAGGAGCTAAAGGCTTCTCATGCTAATCTAAAGTAATCTCATGATACCCTCAACACGTCATGGGGAATTCTCAAAGGAAAGCATGAGGAGCTTAAGGAAGCTCACAACTCACTCCTTGCGCAAGAGGCCAAAGGAAAATCTATTATTGACAATGATAAATGTAAAACTTGTATGTCTTGTTCAACTAACTCCTCTTGTAGCACAAGCACTAGCTCTTGCATTAGTGAAAAAGATTCTAGTGATGTATCTCTCTTATTATTGGAGAATGAATCTTTGAAGAAGGAAGTTGATTGCTTGTCCAAGGATCTCTCTAAATGGTTTGGAAGTCATGTCAAGTTTAATCATTGTTGGACAAGTAAAAAGTTCACCTTGAACAATAATGGCATTGATTATGTGCCCAAGCAAGGGAAAATGGCTTTGATTCATTCCCAAAAAGACTATGTTTGTCAAGTCAAGTGTGACACTTGAAGAAGAAGGGAAATTCAAGAAATGTTACATATGCAATTCAAAGGTTGGAGTGAATCACAAATGCAAGAGCAAGAAGACCGTATCCTTTGATCCATCTTACATTCTTAAGAAAGAATCAAAGGGTGTTGTTTGTGCCAAATTTGTTGGTAGATCAATGGCTAATACTAGATTAAAATCCATTTGGGTGCCTAAGGTCTTGATCACTAATATTGAAGAACCCAAGAAAAGATGGGTACCTAAGAGAAAGTAATTTTCTTGTGTAGGTGAATTACAAAGCTGGAGGAAGACATTGGGTAATTGATAGTGGTTGTACAAATCACATGACCGGTGAAAAGAAATTATTCTCATGTCTTGATGAAGATATCTCCGACTTTGACAATATCACCTTTGGAGATGATAGCAATGGAGGAGTAAAAGACATTGGTGATGTACCCATCTCACATGATTATCTAACCAATGTTTTGCTAGTTGATTCCTTGAATTTCAATCTATTATCTATTGCTCAACTTTGTGATTATGGATATAGATGTACCTTTACTAGCAATAACTTTGTAGTAACCTCTCTTAATGGAAAGGAAACTATTTTCAAGGGTTTTCGACATGATAGCTTATATTTTGTAGATTTTTCTTCAAAAGAGGCAAATCTCTACTTGTTTATTCTCTAAAGCCTCTATGGGAGGTTATGGCATAGAAGGCTAGGTCATGTTGGGATGAGACAACTCAATTGATTGATTAAGCATGATTTAGTTCTTGGCTTGGAAGATGTCAAATTTGATAAGGATAAATTATGTAGTGCTTGTCAAGCCGATAAACAAGTAGCTAACTCTCATCCAACTAAGAGTGTCATGTCCACCATAAGACCTTTGGAATTATTGCATATGGATTTATTTGGCCCCACTACTTATAGAAGCATTGTAGGCAATAGCTATTGTCTTGTGATTGTGGATGATTTCTCAAGATTCATATGGTATTCTTTCTTCATGACAAAACCGATGCATGTGATATCTCAACCACATATACTCCAGAACAAAATTGATTGGTTGAGAGAAAGAATAGGACTTTAATTGAAATGGCAAGTTCAATGCTAGCTGAATATAATGTGTCGGATTCTTTTTGGCTGAGACTATCAACACCGCTTGCCATTCATCCAATAGGCTATATTGTCATGGGTTCTTCAACAAAACTCCTTATGAGTATCTTGTTGGAAGAAAGCATAATATTTCTTATTTTCAGGTGTTTGGTTGCAATGCTATATCTTGATAAAAAGCTCTCGATTATCCAAGTTTCAAAGTAAATGTGATGAAGGGTTTTTCCTTGGGTATTCATCTTGTAGCAAGGCCTATAGGGTTTACAATAAATCCAAGGGATTTGTTGAAGCCTATGATGTTCAATTTGATGAAACAAATTGGTCACAAGATGAAAAAGATAACTTGGATGATGTGAGAGGTGATAGCCTAAGAGAGGCTATGAAGAATATGGATATTAGTGATATTCGACCAAGAGAAGAAGGTATTGATGAAGAACCAACTACATCTATCCAAGTAAATGCATCCTCTCCTTCAAATGATCAAGAGAATGGTGATTCAAATGCAAGTGACTCTTCTCAAGATAATGAGCAATTGGTCTCCACTACACCACCATCCACATCTTCTCAAGGCCAAATTGTTCAACCAAGAGTTCATGGTCAAGTCGTCAAAGATCACCCCATTGATCAAATTGTGGGTGATATTAGTAAGGGTGTTCAAACTCGATCTCGTGTTGCTTTATTTTTGTCAACATTACTATTTTGTATCTTCTCTTGAGCCTAAACGTGTAGATGAAGCACTTGATGTTCCGAATTGGGTGATGGGCATGCAAGAAGAGTTGAATAATTTCAACCGGAACAAAGTTTGGGAATTAGTTGAGAGGCCCAAGAACTACAATGTCATTGGTACTAAATGGGTCTTTCATAACAAGGAAAATGAAGACGGCATTGTGGTAAGAAATACGGCAAGATTAGTTGCTCAAGGCTACACTCAAGTTGAACGTTTGGATTTCGAATAAACGTTATGCATGTTCTTACAATATAAAACTCTATCAAATGGATGTTAAAAGTGCTTTCTTAAATGGTGAATTAGTGAACTAGTGTATGTTGAGCATCCTCCTGGTTTTGAAGATGCTAAATTGCCCAATCATGTTTATAAGCTCTCTAAAGCTCTTTATGGATTAAAGCAATCACCTCGTGCTTGGTATGAGAGGCTTAGGAATTTTCTTATATCAAAGGGCTTGAAATTTGGAAAGGTTGACACTACACTATTCACTAAGAAAATTGGCAATGATATCTTTATTTGTCAAATATATGTTGATGATATAATCTTTGGTTCTACTAATGAATTCTTTTGTAAAGAATTTGGAGAAATGATGTCTAGGGAATTTGAGATGTCTATGATTGGTGAATTGAGTTTCTTTCTTGGTCTTCAAATCAAGAAAATTGAGGAAGGCACTTTTTTTTTGCCAATCTAAATATGTCGAAGACATTTTGAAGAAATTTGGTATGGAAGACTCAAAGTCAATCAAGACTCCTATGGCTACAAATGGACATCTTGATCTTGATGAGGTATGTAAACCGGTTGATGTTAAACTATATAGATCCATGATAGGTAGTTTGCTTTATCTTACCGCATCTAGGCCCGATATCATGTTTAGTGTATGCATGTGTGCTAGATTTCAAGCTGCACCTAAAGAATGTCATTTGACCAATGTGAAGAGAATCAAGAGATACTTGAAATTCACTCCAAATATTGGTCTTTGATATCCAAAGGGTGCTCAATTTGAATTAGTTGGTTACTCGGATTCGGATTATGCCGGTTGTAAAGTTGATAGAAAAGGTACTTCCAGTGGTTGTCAACTTCTTGGTTGTTCTCTTGTATCATGGTCTTCAAATAAGCAAAATTCGGTGGCTCTTCCAACCGCCGAAGCGGAATATATTTCAGCGGGGAGTTGTTGTGCTCAATTATTATGGATGAAGCAAACACTTCTTGATTATGGTATGAAATTCAATGGAATTCCTCTCTTATGTGATAACGAAAGTGCCATCAAAATTGCTAACAATCCGGTTCAACATTCTAGAACCAAGCACGTTGATATTCGTCATCATTTTCTTAGAGATCATGTGAGCAAGGGTGACATCAAGATTGATGGGTGAGCACGGAGGATCAATTGGCTGACATCTTCACCAAACCTTTGGATGAATCTCGGTTTTGCAAATTGAGAAATAAATTGAATGTCATTGACTTCTCCAATATGGCTTGAGATCTAGCACATGAGTATTTGTTTACATTGTGTTTTTCACTCAAATAATCTTCTTATATTCATATGCATGAATGTTACCTTGTACATCATACTTGTTGAAGCAATTAACCAAAAAGATCCATCAAAGTGTCTGTCAAAAGGATGTATCTCGAGTTGAAAAAGAAGTAAGGGACGGACAGTCTGCCAGTGGACCGCGGACCATCCGAGGCAAACCCTCGGACTATCCGCCAGGGACCTCGATCTGTCCGAAAATTGCGAAATTTCTAATAGAAGGTTTGGGGGCTTATTTTCCATAGCGTAGGAGGGTCCACCCCCAACGGATCTAACATTGTTTGGCAGCTCCCCCCCCCCATCTCTCTCATACTCGAGTCACAATCAATAACTCCCTCTTTCTCTCATTCTTGGTGGTGCAAGGAACCCATCCTTGGATCTCTTGATTGGAGCACTTCCCGGATGATCCGAGGACATCTACAAACTCTCTACAGGATTCTCCACCGTGTCATCCGGGTATTTTCATTGAATCACTCCTTGTTTTGGTTGAATCTGAGGATGAATGTGGTTAGCGTTTGGGATCCTGATCTGAAATCTGGCCATGGATTTGAAAAAATGATTGGGGGAAGATGTTTGCTATTTTCTAGTGATGGTGTGGCAAAATTTTGGTTGGAAGAAATTTGTTATTGATTGAGATATCGGGATCAAATTTTCTTGGACCCCTATTCATGTTCGTCATCGCTACAGTACTTCTCGGACTGTCCGAGGCACCACGGCGGACCGTCTGACCATACTTGTCGGACCGTCCGAGGTGATTAGTCGGACAGTCTGCCAAGTGCTTTCAGCAACGAATTTGGACAGGGTATCATTAGGCTAATTTACACATCATATATTATTCATTTGTATTATTATATTGATTCAAATGATTGATTCATGGCAGTGGTCGCAAGGTCATCAAAACACTGGCCGGTAGAATCAAGAAGGGGATGACTAAGAAAGGAGATGAGGGGTCCTCCAAGAGACATCGCAGAGTCTCAAGTTCTGAAGATGATGATTCTAATGACAGTGATTATATGGTTGAGACAGAGGTTGAATCATCAATAGGTCAATAGGATTTTGTGGTAGAAGAAGATGCGGGCATGCATCACGGGGGAGGTGGTGTTCATGATGACATCATTGATATTCACTCTCACACTGCACCAAGGAAGGTTTCGACCCAAAAGGAGTATGCTAGGGTAAGGAATGACAATGTCTTTGCCCAACATAGCAATACTAATAATCTTTATTTTCATACAATGATGCAAGAAGATGCTTTCTTTGGTCATTTGCTTGCTTGCACCGTATACTCTCACAAAAGGATTGACTTTCCATATCTTGAAAATAAAGAAGTCTTAGTGGGAGTAGCTGTTATGTTTGAGAATCTTAGACTCAGACCTTTTCTAAAGCATAGATGTGATTGGAATGAAACCGTTATTAGACAGTTTTATGCCACCTATGACCTTGATATTGAGGAAAAGAGGCTTGAGTGGATGACAGGCAAAAGAAGGTACTCAGCTACCTTTGAGGAATTTGCAGTAGCAAATGAACTTGACTATAGCTATTTTACTGATGAACAAGCTAGTCTTGATGTTTATCAGCAGGACATTTTTGACAACTCTCAGATATATTATGAGCCTGCTCATCTTGGCATTAAGGTTAAGTTTGGTACACGCACTGGGACTAGACATCATTCCAGCTGCAATCAATTACATTTTTAGATGCACCTTCATGCCTAAAAGTGGAAACAAGGATGCCATTAGAGATCATTATTGGAATGTCATCAACTATATCATGACCGGAACAAGATTCAATGTGGTTAAAATGATATTTGAGCAAATAATTAAAAAGAGAATGACTCTAGTTGGCAACATGTACTTTGCTCCATATATCATGTTATTGATCATAGCCAAAACTGGTTTTAGTGGTCCTTGTGAAGTTCATCATGGGTTATTTCAACCCTTCAACAATGCTAAAGAATTTCTGATGCCGAGGGTGCTCCAGATGTTGGTGCAGAAGCACATGAGGATGTTGATATGGGTCTTCCTGAGATGCCTCATCTGCATCCTCCTCCTATGCAGCCACAGGGCTATTGGGTTCCTCCTGAGGGATATTTCACTCCATATTTTGATAGCATGGCTCAGTCTTTTGGGGCACAGATGACTACTGGGTTTGAGACTATGCAGCAGGGCCTCCAGCAGTGGTTTGATGATAGGTTCAATGCATATGAGCAGCAGATGAACATTCAATATCTCCAGCCTATCATGACGCAGCTTCAGGGAATGCAACAGAGTTATCAACATGATATCAATGCATTGACAACTAGATTTGATGGCTTGGCTACTACAGAGCAGTATCAGCAGCTTGTTGACCATCAGACACGGCTTGAGAGCTCCTTTGACACATTCAACACGGCTTTCACCGACTTCAATGGCCACTTCTACAGCATCTATCCTCGGCCATCTTATCCTCCTCCTCCACCGCAGCAGGATGAGTAGACCTTTTGGTACTTGATGCCAAAGGGGGAGAGATTAGGAGGGGGTTGGGAGTGATGTGATCAGGAGGGGGTTGGGAGTGACGTGATCTTCAGGGGGAGCTTCTTTGCATGAGCATGAAAACTTTGAACTTTCCATTGCATGTTTAAATTTATTGCTATGTGTGATGGACTATGTGTGAGATGTAATAAGCTAGAACTTGCACTTTCCTTTCAGCTCTATGTGATGAACTATTTGTGATATTCCTATCTTGTGGTTTGTGCTAATGGTTGTATGGAGTTAAGGCTAACACATAGTGTGGTTCAAATTATTTTATTTTGGATATATATATGTGGTTGCCTTGATCTCCATCTTGTAGGGGAAGCTCCGCCAAAAATTGTTATAACAATTGCATGTGTGAAAAGTTGAAGTGCAAAATCCATGCACACATGTAGGGGGAGTTATTCTCTATTATTGAATTTCGAAGCCAACTACTCAAATTTAAATCGTGAATTCATCGCTATAAGTAAGTGACTTCAAGTTTCACCCTCAAGTCTATCACTCCTTTGATATGGTTGTCATCAATTACCAAAAAAAAGGGGGAGATTGAAGGCATCTAGGCCCCTAATTAAGTTTTGGTAACTAATGACAACCAATGTGGACTAACAATCTCATTTGAAAATATGAGAATAGTTTAGTCCCGAGAATTTGAATGAGCTTCAAAAGATGATGTGTGGATGGCATGTGTGCTATGGATCATGGGTAGCTCAAGGTAAAGGTATAAGATATGGCTTTTTGCTTTGACCGGTCATGAGGAGATTAGAGGATGAAATATGACCGGGTCGATAGGCTAGATAGCCGTACTGTCAAGAGGGATCAATGTCATTGGCTTGACGTGTCTATAGTGCCACTTTAATCATTAACTTGCATGTTGTGCATTTAGATGAGTGGTGACTTATCATAGGAAGAGCGCGTCAAAAATCTGGTGGAAATCCAGTTCTGTCGAGACTGGTCGGACAGTCCGAGGCCTTGTCTCGGACAGTCCGAGGCCTTGTCTCGGACAGTCCGAGATATGTGAGTTACTTAATTAAATGAAAATCATTGGAAATTTCTATTTGCGGTGTCCGATCGGTTCTCGGACAGTCCGCGGGTTATGGTTGGACTGTCTGCGACCTGTGCTGACAGGTGGGCCCACATGTGCTAACTTCCGAGCGTTGACTGTGATGGTCGGACAGTACGCGGTTGTAGCTCGGACAGTCCATAAATTAGCTCGGTTTTAGACAGAGAAGGTTTTCAATGATGCAGGGGGTCAGACCGTTCGCCCGTGCCTGGCGGACCGTCCGTGATGCCTCTCAGACAGTCCATGGGTGGCGGTCGGACAGTCCAACCGGCCCAACGGTCATCTCTGACACACGTTTGACTACGCATTTATGGCCGTTAGATTCAAGCTCGGACAGTCCGAGGGTGCAGGTCAGACAGTCCGCGAGGGCCGTTTTTCACGCGTTTTTAACATAATGGCTAGTGTTGGCACTTCTTACGATCCAATATCAGAATTGTGAATCCTGGTACTGGGGTAAGGAGTGTTTCAGTGGTTTTCCTTATGGCTTAGTAAAATATAGAAATATTCTGCAAGCGCACAGAATTACCGTTGTAGCACTTCACCTGGGAGTATTCCGAGGTATCGTAATTTATATTTCCATAGGGAAGCTTTGGCAAGATTACTAGTGAACATATATTCGAGACTATCAGAGGAAGGTACATGACTAGACAAGACAGGGGATAACGGTATTGGATAGGAGTGGATATACCGGACACACAGCTCAAGGGATACTCAGGTAAGGGAGAGAAGAGATAGATAGCTGGGAGGACAACGAGAAGAGATAGAGGACTCCTGGATTCTTTATCTACCTATGTCACTCTAGCATAGAGATACAGCGGCTACAGAACCAGCACTAGGAGATCTGGGATAACTCTAATGTCTTAGCTTCGGGACAAGGGAACCGGTGAACACATAGAAAGGGATGAGAAGGGGTCGCACTATTTCCCAACTGGGGAATCCTACGGACCGGAACTAACGTGATGGGCTACGAAGACCGAAAGGGCTGTCACCACCTCCCGGCTACCACCTCCGTTGCGACGGGAATAAACTAAGGCCACTAACTAGTCTAGGAACCACTCCTACACTAGGCAACGACTACTTACTCTGCTAGCAAGAGCAAACAACCTTGTCAATACTCTTGGTGACAATTCACCTCCAGTATCAAGCAAGATAGAAGAACCAGCCAAGACAAAGACTTAAACAAGACTACAAGCACTAGAACTATAACTGACTATAGTCTAAACAAGATATATTTGCAACTAGGATAAAGTAGAAGCAAGATATAAATGACAAAGGCAAAGTGATAAAGATAATTATATTGATACTCAATGTCTTACAAAAGGAAAAGTAAAAGATACAAGAGCTATTACCAGAGCTTCTGAAGACGACTCCGGAACCTCCGAGGCAAAGCTCGACTCAACTCTAACTCCCAACTAAACTATCCTAACTCTACTAGAATGAAAGTGGAAATGAGCTCCTTGGCTTGGTGTGTGTCTACAAGTGAAAGTGACCCTCTATTTATAGTTGCACAGGTCGGTTTGGGGCTGAGTAACCGCCAAGGCATCCAGGGAATCTTCCCCCTTGATTCGGGCGAGGAGAGGCGGTTCGGCCGAACCAGGGGGTTCGGCCGAACGCAGGATCCACCGACCTGGCCACCAAGGGCCAGGATTTCGCCCCTGGAGTCGGTTCTGGTGCTGGGGGCGGTTCGGCCGAAGGCCCCAGTTCGGCCGAACTGGGCCTGGCCCGTGGCCTCTGCTCTGGGGGCCTTCTGGGCTGCCTCCTGGTGATTGCCTCCGTGTGTTTATGGCCCAAAGGTGATGTGGTCGTGGCTCGGGAAGAGATGGCTGCCGTCCTCATGTCATTTGTCGTGTTCGCTTGATATTCGTTGGACGACTCCTGGTGACGTGCACGTCTAAGGGGGGCAACCGGCTGAACGGAGTCGTTCGGCCGATTCGGTCATTTTCGGCCCCAATAGCGCGTATTTGTCGTAGTTGTACCTTCACAGGTGTCACTCACCAAAACTCGTGGAACTTTATTAGAAATAAAACTTAAGTACATGGAATGTTGCATAAAACCTCATTTATTCCCGAGTATTGGTGGTCGGATTTGGGCTGTAACGACCGCCAATAGCTAGTTCCGAGGAGATGGCTTATAAATACCCCACCCCCGTGGGTGTGTGAGGTCTCTTGGCATTTGGGAAGCTTACTTGACATACTAGAGCCCTTGTTCTCCTCTCTCTCTCTCTCACTTGCTTTGAGATTACATTTCTTTGTGAGATTGAGAGCATCTAGTGCATTGCATCAAGGATTTGATCATTGTGGCACTAGGGATTCATCAAGCAAGCGAGTTGATTTGTTACTCTTGGAGGTCGCCGCCTCCTAGACGGCTTGGAGCTCGCGATTCCATTAAGCACTTCAAGAAGATTGTGAAGTTGCCTTGGAAGATCGGTGTGAGAGGTTCTTGTGCTCACCTCGCTGGAGCGGTGAAGAGCAACTCTAGTGGAATCGAGATTTGGAGCGGTTCTTTGGTTCTAACCGGCTTAGAGATCAAGAGGAGTCTTGATAGAGAAGCGGTTGAACATTGAATCCATCTCAACGTGAGTCATCGACACCACGGGATAAATTCTTGTCTCTTGTTTGTGAGTTGTCCATTGTTGTTTACCTTGAGCAAGTTATCTATCTAGAACTTGAATTGTTTCTTGTCATCCTAGGTTGCAAACCCCTCAACATAGGCTTAGAATAGATAGAGATTTTACTCCCCTTGAGGTTCTAATTAAATTTCTCTAGTGTTGTGATTGAAGTTTAAAACCGCCTATTCACCCCCCCTCTAGTCGGTAATCTTAGATCCTACACGGTACTTACCACACCACTTCGGCTACGGTGTCATCATATGCATATCAAAATGAGAATGCAAACGTAAGATTGCAATGCAATGAACATCATATAGTTGTAATAACTTCAGAAGTAAAGCCACAAGTGAACCACATAATACGTCAATATAAAAAAATCAATTTTAGGTCATATGACTGTTTTGAGGTATTGAAATTAAGTGAAAGAAATTCAAACAACAAAGTTAAAGCATGTGGACCACAACACCACGCTTACTTGCCTTATCCAGAGATCAAAATGTGAGCTAAACATGATCCGAAGGTGCACCACCTGTTCACAAATACATTTAAGTACCAGCACAACCACACAAGCATATCCAAACTAAATTTAAAGCATTCCTACGCTTGAACCCAATATCCTCACATAATCAAACACAAAACTAGACATAACAACAACAATGCTCCTTATCCTTTTTGTGTAATTTAATTTTGATGGCCAAAAATTCCCAACTTAAGCCATATGAAAGATAACTTCAGAACCTACAACGTAATAGTTATCTCAAACCAGAGTAAAAATCATCATCATAGCCTAATCTTGAGATGAACCTTAACATGACAATCAGATAGAAATTGCATAACATCTTCACTAAAATAACCAAAACTCAAGCTTCAAACTTTGTATGAAGATGCACGTTACCAATCTATAAAGCTTATAAAATTCCCTACAACTTTGGTGAATATTAAAAGTCTAATTATGACGTTATAATGGCCTAAATGTGAAGTGAACAGGTTTTGTATAGAATTACAACACTGAAGAAATGTCATAATGAAATTTTAATTACTCCCTAACTTTAACTTTGATTGAGTTTTTCTTTATGTCCATAGAAATTCTTGAAAGTTCTCTACAACTCACATAAATATTTAATACTTTTTGTGGCCACTAAGACCACGAAAAACTGAGATGAATGACAACCGCATAAATTGACTACATACTGAAAACAACGACAAGGGTCAAACCTTAACCCTAGTCGTGTCAGCGACGAGCTCCAGTACACGTACGATGTAGAACATCTAAAAACAGAAGAAAATACGTGCTACAGATGGGCATGTCTCACCTAGGATTTCCCCTTGAAAATAACAAAGGCAGCATCAAAGATGATGGTCCCGACAACAATTTCTATCGTCGATGTGGAGACAACCCCGTCGATTGCTACAAAACTACACCAGACATGGGGCACCATGATGAACAGTGAGGAAAGGTTGCAATTGAGGAAAAAATTGAGATGGAAAAAGAAGTCCAACCTATTTTTGGGGAGAAACAACGGCGATTTACGACAAAGCCCTAATTTCCCCTCTCATCTCCTTTGTCTTGTCCCTATTTCTCCTCTTTGATGCACGACCAAAAGGGGTTGGTTGGTCCAGTTAGCAAAGGATGCATGGGTATAGGGTTGGACTAGAAGTGGGACTTCGTGAGGAAAACAAAGAAAAAATGAAACACAATAGGAAAAAGGACTCGGCCCATCATAGGCTGGCCTATACAGTACCCACGGTACCGTAGCTCACGCTAATGTACCAACCCCTCCAATATACTTTTTTTCGAAAGTGCCCAACCCCTCCAATATACCATCAGGTTTAATTTCATGATCCAAACTTTCAATAAGATATGTGAGTAGTAAAACGGAATGCATTCAACAGGTGGATCAAAAAGCCAATTTTGACCAATCAACTTTACCCATTCCAACATGCAAAGCTCATTTAGTTTTTTTTATGCATACAGGGCTGTTACACCCACGTAAATTGCAGGGGTAGCTAGCACTGCTTTACCAATCTTTATCTTTATATTTTTTACATAATAGACGCACAATATTTTTCTAATGGTATCATTGTAATATATGCACAATATTTTTCGGCTATATTTTTCATAAGTAGTATTTTGTGGACTATTTTCTTGCATATGAATTCAGATGAAAAAAGGATTGTATGGAGACCAAAGTATTACCTATTCATAATTTTTAATTAAAATTTGACATTCACTAACTGTGGTTGGTATTGAATCTTCATTTATGTATTTTGCTTTCTAGTTCATATGAAATTGAAATATTGTTTTCCATAACTATAAATTCTAAATTTTTAAGCCTTAATCGTATTATATGTGGATTCAATGGTTTAATATAAAATGTTGGATCATCAAAAGTCAAAATCAGGTGTAGTTTTTTTGGGAATTATATGGTAATTTCTAGCTCTCTCAGCAAACACAGTGGCCTTTTCAACACTCTTTTTATCAAGATGATAGATAGACTAATATCACGGCTAATAGTTAATATGAGGTATATATTTAAAGGTGTTTAGTAGCTTCTGGATTCCTTGACGTTGTATCATATCGGTGGTTACTCTTCAACGATCAAACCAAGATGAGCTTATTGGAAGGCCATTAATCTTCCCTTCAATCTCCACATCATAACCTAACTCCATGGACGACCTCCCCACTTAACTCATCATTATTTTCCTCCAATCCCTGCTACATCAGTTTGCCACGGATGGAATTGATGACTTTGCATTGGTGCCGCTTGGACGATTTACCATTGATGGTCCATATGGTGGCACCAATGCCCAAGGGATCGATTTCTTTTTATGTAGCCTATATTTTGTTCCACTTTAGGGTTGATGCTGCCGCTTCCCATCATGTTTGATCCTTGCATGCCGCATCCTCTTAAAATTTTATTTCCCACGTCAATACCTCTAATATCGGTGGACTCAGGATTCATGTCATTGATGCTTATTTGTTCCTTCATGTTGTTCCTCCATCTCTAGGATCAACCAAGCCAAACCTGTGTATTGGATTATAAGAAAAATAAACTAAAAAAACTCGACCACGGGAGGAGACTCCAACCGGGCTTTGTTCTAAGAAAGTGACGTGCTTCGAACCCGAGTAGGGACGGAAGTTTCAATGACTTCCGGAGTTCAACGCTCTAACCGGTCCACCGTGAGAAGCTAGACTAAGAAAAATAAAACTAGGTGATACCCCGCGCGATACTACAGAAATTTCTTAAACAAAATTTTGAGGTGAAATTGAAAGTAGAAACACTAAGATGTTATATAGCAATATTCTTTTGCAAATGACATTATACATCATTTTAAGATAAATTTTGAAAGTAGAAACACTAAAATGATTGCACGGCGATATTCTTTTGCAAACGACACTATACATGAAAACATGTTCATTTGTTGAGAGGGAACGCCTCTTAAATGATTAATCATCTATGTATTTCTATCGTTGGAATTTTGTAGCATAGTACTTGCAAAGACTAATAAATTGCATGCATAGATACTAATAGTCATAGTAAATCGGTGGAAGACATACATTGATAGTCCTAGGGGATGGTGACGTGACATCTGAAACAATTAGTTCCCATATGACATGGATGACTTACATGTTGAGAGAAATGGAGTTAATAACCCTTAGTGGGGTGCACCTATACAGGGGCGAAGCCATGTTGTGGGTGCCGGGTGCCCAGGCACCCACAAAAATTTGAAAAACCACTGGTAAAAATAATTTTTCACCATGTTTATAGATTAAACCTTCACATCTATAAGAGAAAGGCACCCCCCTCTGACTTGCTCTGGCTTCGCCCCTGCACCTACACAGGTTATATATATTGGCATCTACCATGGAAAATAAAATTGGCAAACACAAACAGACTTGAAATGACTTTTCTACCCCCGGTTGGAATCCTTTCTCTGCCTTTCCTTGTGCTAAGTGCTCGCGGCTAGGCTTCCTTCTTCCGCTGGAAGCAGCAATAGGATTGTCCTTGTGTGTCTGCACCGCCCGTGCCCACCTGTTAGGCTGCCCGCACCGGGGACGGGATCCCACACGGTATGCGCCACGGGGCGTGCATGCCGTGCGGGGTCCCTTTTTGGGCCTACAGCGGCGAGCGGAACAAGCCTCGGTAAACAGTAAATGGCTCCACGCAGCAGTAAATCAAGGAGAAAGGGAGGCTCGATAAACGCCACGTCTGTGTGGGCCCGCCTTCGGCCGTTCCTTCCCCGCCGCGCACCGCCCGTCCGCTCGCCGCCTCGGTCGGCGGAGGTGGTGGAGGGGATGCGGCGCGGAGGGGAGGCGCCTGCCCGCCCGCTTGCGAGGAGCACGATGACAGCGTGAAGAAGAAGGGGAGCCTGCGCCCGCGCCCGCTCCACACCGCCCGCCGCTCGCCCGCACGGCCGCGGTAGCCGCGCACCGCGCCGCCAAAGAGGAGATGGGAGGTGCGGGCGGGGCTTGAGGGGCTCGGAAGAAGAGGAGGAAGTGGATGTGGACGGTGCGGCGGTGGCGGAGGCGGAGGCCTTGGCGCCGGTGTTCCGGTTCTGCACCCCGTCCGCGCGCGCTGGCGCCGCCGCAAAGGCCACCGCCGCGCAGGCAGCTCGCCCACCCACCAGCGGCCGTCGCGCGCCGCTTGCCTGCCGCCGTGGAAGCCATTCACGGGGGAGGGGAGGGGAGAGGGGAAGAGCCCGCGCCCGATTCGAGCGCGCGCCATGGAGGGAGATGGTGGTGGAGGAGCTCGTCGCGGATGGGGACGGAGGGAGCTGGTGGTGGAGGAGCTCGTCGGCGTTGAGGATTCCACGGAGGAGCTCGTCACGGACGGGGACGGAACTTGAGCTTCCTTGCCGCTTCGGGGGAGGAGGTGACCGCGGCTACATGGGAGGAGGAGACGGCGGTGCAGGGGAGGCGGGAAGGGAGCCGGGGAGGGGGCGGCGCGTGGAGGCGGTGGGACTGCGGAGCGAGCCGGGGCGGGGAGGGAGGGCGCCGGTGGTGGAGGGGATTGGAGTGGGCGGCGGGGGAGGGGAGGGGATGGGAGTAAGAGAGAGGGGAGGAAAAATATATATAATATGTTGGTAGTTGATATACAGGGTGAGATAGAGTGTGAATGGGTGCGGAAGAAAGTGATAGAGAGTGGAGAATCTTGATGACCAGGACCGAATATTCTTATTTAAAGGGTAGAGTAGAGTTTCACCAGTACGAATAGCCTTAGGCCATATTTGGTTCGCGTGCAGCTCAGCCTGGCTCATGCCTTGGAGCCAGGCTCTCATAGGACAGGCCGGATGCATGCAATATACTCGTGTTTGATTACATGCGCCTGGTCGACCTGGTTGAAATGAGATGGTGTTTGGTTGCTCGCACAGAACATGCCGTATGAGAAAAAAAATAAAATAATAATTATTACGGTTTTTGATATATGCAACTATTTATGTATAACTCTTATTTCATCTTATTACTCCTTAATATCACTTAAAATATATTAATATTATTTAATATATGTTAACCATGCACTACGGACATTATTAGCTGACTAATTACTCGCATCCAACGAGCCTGGTCTGAAAGAAATGGCCGATTCTCGCGTATGTGTGGAGGCTGGCTGGGGGAACTTTTTTACAGGCATGCAGCCTCGCCAAAAGGGTGAACCAGAGAACCAAACTAAAGCTCCTACGTCCCCGTGAGCCTGGTTCTGACTTGATGCAGGGAACCAAACGCGTCCTTAGTGAACGGCTGCTCCAAGGCAGAGGGCGTGAGCTTGGTCATGGGGTGCCGGATCTGCCGGACGATGGCATGCCGGTACCGGCGCGGTCGGGGCTCACCGCCCACCACCGTATAGGAGCAGTCGTAGCCTCACCGCGGGAGTTGCTGGTCGTGCTGCTGACCTTGCGCGCGGGCGACCGAGGCTCCGCGGGCTACTTGGGTATGCCCCTTTTGCGTTAATGACAGGGCCGATTGTTGTGCGCCGTCACATGGCGTCCCTAGTGCACGCGCAAGAGTTTTTGCTCGTGTGAGCTACGAGCAGAGATGGATAGCTTTTTGAATGTCAGATCATAGAGGATAAGCAGTCTATCAAAATATACTCTATAAATTATTATTTGAAGAGTAATGGAGTAAAAATTATTTTTCATATCTTTATACATTATAACAGTTTTTCTATATCTTATACGCAGTCTAGAGAGTCATCTCGCTCCTTTGGCTAGCGAGAAATTTGAAATAAAGGATATCTATATTTGGATATCGGCCGTTGAAGTGTGTTTTTTTATCAAAATCTCTATTTCTGTAAGTTAGAAAAAATATAAAGAGTTTCTTAGAGATCTGTGTTAGCTCACGTGTGAATTGCAACATTAACCTCCACCTCGTCAGTTGTCAGTTCATCCAACCTCCGTTACATGCGGTCGGTAGCAAATTAGCAATGCTGCTGCTAACAACACCAGATAATCGTGCTTCATTCTACGAAGCTCCGTGCACCCATTTGGTACAGAAGTGGCCGCCTTCATCGCTCGTTCCTACCGGCTGGCCCACCATTGTTTAGCATCTGTCCCCCTCCTGTGCTTGTTTTTCATTCCTCGCTGAAATAGTAAGGGGCATTTTTGTTCCAGTTAACACCGTCTGCACCAAAATTAATGGTGCTAGCTTCAGTTTACGTCTGCAGCTTTCAGAGGTATTCTACGGGCACACCCTTTTTTCATAGTATTTTCTAGAAGTCATGATTTTTTAATGTTACAGAACCGATTTTTCTATTTTATTTTTATTTTTCTTTCATTTTCCATTGTAGATACCAATTTTATTTTTTCCTCCCCTATCCGGTACGCAGGTTTCTCTAGTTTTTAATGGTACAATAGTAAGTGTGTTTATTAATTGAATATTTTTTAATTGGTATAGTTCTAGCTTGTCTCTTCATATGGAGATGATCGGCTACAAGGTAGAAAAACTTTGGGCAAATTTCCTCTAGGACACCGTAGAAATATGGTATTTAGTGAAAGACATCGTTAAAAGGTAAATTTGCTAGTGAACATTGTTCCTTTATGTTTATTTGCTGGTGGACATCGAAGTAAATAAAATATTTATTTTTATATTGTAGAGAGAGAAAGAGGATGAAAACTCCATTTTACCCTTATTAGAGTGGGTTCCGCGAGTCAGATTATTCATCTTGCACCTTGATCATTAGTAAGTGCAGTTGCCTCCGCTTAAAATAACGAACAACCAGTTAGCAAATTGCCATAAACATTCATACTTTTCAACTATTTTTAAAGATTTCTCAGTAAGGACTGAACTGTCAGCTGTTAATGGAAAAATAGTAGCAAAGAATTCTCCGATCACGGACCAGATTGCTTGGTACCGAGCAACAGGAGTGGCGGAAGCAAAGAAGAGGCATGGAAAAAAACAGGCATGTGGGCCCCACTATAACAATGGCAAAATGGACTTTTCACACTCCTTTTATCTCCTTTATAGGAAGAAATGGATATTTTATTCTCTTTAGTGTCCTCAGCAAATATACACAAAGGAGGAGTGTCCAACGGTAAATTCAATATTGAATGATGTCTATCAGCAAATATCATGTTTGTATGGTGTCCTAGAGCAAAATTTCCCAAAAACTTTTGTTTTATTTTGTTTCCCCCCGACAGGACTACCACTTATATCAAGATCATCAGATTATGTTTTTCTACTTTTTCATCAATTATGACATGGTAATTTCTAGATGTATTTATTGCTCGTATTTGGCATGGACTCTCTATATTAGTTTAGACCGTTGGTCATCATAAATTCAACGGTGTACACTTTTTTCAAGACTAATGTGGGACTTTCGTATTTGACTAGAAACAGCTGGCGCGGCCTGGCCGCGCCCGAATTTGAGCGGACCGGTATTTTTTCCTGCAAATTTGTAATGACTGGGTTTACTCTTTTATGTCAAACATTGATATGATTATGATTTTTTTCTACCAGCTCGTAAACAGAAAGTCCCGATTCTTTTGTACAGTAGTATTGTGTAATAAAACCGATCTGAATTGGAGAATGCGCGGCGTTGCCGTGCCATGTTTAAGCTATTCGGTGTGATTTGTTTTGGGTGAGGTTGGGGTGTCAGTTAGCTCGCTGATCTATTTGGCAAACAAAATAGCAATGTCCTGGTCAGGAAGTTATCACTGGGCTTAGTGATTGCGGTGTCCTATGTGCATAGGCCTATGTGTCTCGGCATCGGCGCATCAGCTTCAGGGCCTGTTCAGTAGGCTGGAATCGCTGCGGTAAGATGGAACCAGCGGCTGGGCTGAAACCCATCTGTTCGCTGGGCTGGTTGCCAGCCGTTCGGCCCGCTGGGATGGGAGAAAAACCCCTCCCCCGGTTGCCCTAGCTCACTCGCATTCCCCACCCTCGCGGCCGCCCTCTCCCCCACCCTCACGGCCGCCCTCTCCCCCACGACGCCGCCGCCCTCTCCCCAACCTCGCTGCCGCCTCTCCCCCACGTCGCGACCGCCCGACGGTCGTTTCCACGGCCGCAGACTCACCCAGCCAATTAAAGGATTGGTGCCGGCTACGCTGGCACAGATCCGGCCTGCCGGCGGCCGCCGTCTAGCGCCTGCCCACTCGTGGCACGACGGAGGCGCGCCTCCGGTTCTTGACGAAGCTGCTTCCGCAAATGAAGCTGGCGACACGACACTCCCCAACGGCGCCGCTACAGTCGTCGTCTAGGCGTCCAAGATCTCCGCCAACCGGTCCAAGATCTTCGTTGTCCCATTCAAGATCTACGTCCTCCCGTTCAAGATGTACATGGTGGCGTAGCAGATCTCGTTCCTCCCGTTCCAGAGCTCGGTGGTGCAGTTGAAGATCTACTTCGTGGCATAGCAGATCTCCTTCCTGCCGTACCAAAGGTCCGTGTTGCCGTTCAAGGTCGTCGTCCTCTTACTCCGACAATCAGCCTCCTCCGGTGCATCCCGTCAAGGACCCCGACTATACTCCCCATTAAGGTATCACTCTTCCCTTCTCTGCACATTCCAAGAGTGCCATTGCATCCCATCCTTCTTTTGTGCTTGTTTTACTTATGGAGGTTGGGAAGTAAGGGTCGTTCACTCATGGCACATGGTATGATGGACAGTGAAATGTTTTGGGTTCCTATATGATGGATGTGGGGTTTGCATGTTCAGTTATTCATGTATAACCATGTATATGTTATTCATCATGACTGAGTTATATTGTGGCTCCCTGATTAGAAAGCTACAAGGCAAAATAGTACATCATCAGGACAAGTGGTGGCAAAATATTATATTGTAACCACAGCCTACAACTTTAACTCCGCCATATAAAATGTGTAACCAAAACTAAAAAAAATGTTATGTCCTGTATTTGTTGACCAACAGCATTTAGTCTGCATCTTGGACATGAATTATGCTACTAAGCCTTCAGTATCATTACATGGTAACAATGAATCCTTGTTGTAGACTGCGAAGAGACCAGCTCTAATTAAATAATTGTGCTCCAACAACATTGTATTTGTGTGTGACAAATTCTATGAAATAGAAAACAACCACCACCTCTGCACTTCGATTACTAAAGAAAAAGTGTGCTAATATAAAGTTAAGATCATGTCTAACCGGTAGAAAGCACAAAGCAAAGTCAATGCTTCTCATTTCTTCTAATGATGGAAAATGCATACAGTATCCCCACTAAATATTTGTTTTTTTTTCACATTGGTATGTATATGGTCATCTTCATCATTCTATTCCTGTCTTAACTTCCATCTCTGTTTCAGGACCTCGCACGAACTATTGCAACCACCACTCGCCGAGTCCGTAGCATCGTCCGCTACTGTTGCAGCCTGGGGTTGCAACTGTCGGCGCTGTGTCAAGGCAAGCCCCCACCCCCACCCATGCTGTACACATACTGCTTACAATCATATACAATAAAGGCTTTTAGTCATCCGTATGACTGCCATGCTCTGGTACAGATGTCCTGTGACCGTGCGATCTGGAATATCTGTGACACATCACTTCTACTCGATTTAATACTAGATGCAAAAACTCGGTGCCACTGGTCAAATAGATGTCCTACTACCCCTGGGTGGGCTTACATCAACAAGAAGTTCCATGAGCGCTCCAATTCCCAGTACACCAGGAAACAGATGTCAAACAAGTGGAATGACCTCAAAAAAGCATACTTCAACTGGCGCAACGCACTTCTGAACAAGTCTGGCCTTGGTCGTGACCCTGAGACCGGTGATGTAACTGCAGACCCGGTTTTCGGAGCAGCTGTATCGAAGGAGGTACTACCTTAAACCCCTTGTGATCATGTTAGTTCAGTAGTTACTGATGTTGTACGTCCTTGTTAACATGTGCACAATGCCCCACTACAGGATTCTTATGATAAAGCTGGTAAAAGGTTCAAGTGTCCACCATGCTGTGAGATCTTGTTCAACATCCTGGGCCATGAAGCATACGATAGGGGGGAATTAGTAGATGCCGGGGGTCATGCATCCGAGAACACAGCTACTAAAACCACCCCACAAACTCCTACTGACGTAGATATTGACCCAACACCCAGCCAACATCCTGGCCAGTCCTCAAAAAGGACGGTTAGAGATTTTTGTGTTGAAAGCCCCGTAAAGAAGAAGACTAGCAAGACATTATCATATGATGACTAGGGTGAAATTAGGGTCTTCCCAGGAAAGGTCGCTTCACACGAAACAATCTGACGCAGATACAGAGACCCAAGCAGTTAGAGACCTGTTACACGAGGATGGGTACTCTGAGTCTGACCCTTTTTTTCACCAAGCCTTGTATCTTTGCACCGATCGGGAGCAACGAAGGGAGTTCCTACGCATGACAAGCCCTGAAGGCCGGCTTCAGTACGTGTAGATGGTCTGGCAAGCAATGCAGATGTAGCGCCCAAAGTGAAGACCAAAGAGGCACAATTTGATGTCATCATCGACATGTAGCCGCGTCACCAATAACGAACTGTTCATCTAAGTTTTCCATTCAGTTTTCCTCCAAGTTTTCCATTTAGTTTTGTCATTACCTCCGTTTGTTTGTAATAAAGCAAGTTTGCGGAACTGAGCGATTCCTTGTACGTCGATGAGTTTAAATTTGGCTTGTAAATCTTGTGATTTGCTTGTGAGTTGAACAGTTTATAATCTAGTATGTGCCAGATTGCTTGTATTTTTTTCTATGTGTTACCTTGTGATTTGCTTACTGTTTTCGCATCTCATTTTATTTGGTAGTTTCCTTTTCTCAGATTGCTTGTAAGTTGATCAGTTTTTATTTACTTAGCTTGTGTTACTTGCAGATTGGCAGTTCAAGCACTCCTGAAGTTGACCTGCATTCACTGTTGCAGACAGAGGTAAGATATATATGCCAGAACAATTCATTAGCTAGTCTATATGTTGTACAACATTTTATGTGTTCGATGCCTTTTCTTGCAGGTATAGCGGCTGCTACATGTGTCAAGATGGACATCTACTCGGATGCAGCGGAGATGGACAGCCCCTCGGATGTAGAGGAGATGGACAGCCCCTCGGATGCAGAGGACATGGACAACCACTCGGGTGCAGAGGAGATGGATAGCCCCTCGGATGCAGAGGAGATGGACAACCCCTCGGATGCAGAGGAGATGGACACTTCCATTCAAGAGCATATATACCTCTTGGCTGATTCCCTGAAGATGCTGAGGATGTTGACGGTGTTGAAAGAGATGCAGGGACCAAAGGTAAATCCTCCGTGTCCTTTTCCGAAACTCACTAGTGCGCAATGGTTGGAACTGAATATGACGGATGATTCAAGGTGCTTCAACAATCTTCGTATATCTAGGGATGCTTTTCTGAACTTGCATCACATATTAGATGAGGGGTTTGGGTTAAAAAGTACAAGCCAATGCGACTCTAAGGAAGCTTTAGCTATGTTCATTTGGACATGTGGCCACGCGGGTGCTGTTAGGGAGGCAAAAGATAGATTCGAGAGGTCCATGGATACAATAAGTCGTAAGTGCACCCTCATTGGAGAGATAATGCTTAAATGGTCCAACACAGTCTTAGTGCCATCTGATCCCGAGTACAAGGAAGCGCACATCGAATTTCATCGGTTCGCCCCCCACTTCGATGGCTGCATAGGTGCTATAGATGGCACTCACATCCCTGTTGAGGTCAAGCGTCAGCGGAAACTCGACCACATAAATCAGAAACATTATGCTTCTATAAATGTGTGTGCCATAGTGGACATGCATGGATTGTTTACATATGTTGGCGCGGGGATGGTTGGCTCATGCCATGACATGAGAGTTCTAGATGAATGTATGAGGCAAACGAGGTTCCCGACTCCTCTGAAAGGTACGTTTCATCTTCAGCCATTGGTATTCATGAGCACAGTTGGGTTTGTTGGCAGATGGTTTAACTAATGTTGTGACACTGGTTGCATTAATGCAGGTCGGTACTACTTGGCGGACTCTGGATATGCTGACAGAGATGGATACATGGTTCCATTTCAAGGGAACAGGCTACATCTTGACGAATTTGATGGGGGTACCCATCGAATCACTTGGTAAGGAGTAGAAGTTCAACTGGTGTCATGCGAGCCTGCGGAAAATAATTGAAAGGAGGTTCGGAACCCTGAAAGAGAAGTGGCATATATTGGATGGGGTACCATTGATGCAGCCTAGGAAGCTATTATGATAATTGCCTGCTTTGCTATGGACAACTATTTGTGGCGCAGACATTTTGGACTGGGTGCGAGGTATCCTTTGTTGCCCTTGGTGGATTTGAACAAGGACATGTCAACTTCGGCGCTAAGAGAGTTGACAGCCACGATGTTGTATGATCCACCAATTAACTAGTTACGTCATGGTGTTAAGAGTTTGAGCCAAACAGAACAGCATGGTGGCACTATTGTATGGTCATAAATCTTATTTGAACTTATTCATTGGGAATTGCGTCCTTCGAACATGTCTAGCAGGAATGTAAATTTAGAATATGTTTACAGTGTCTACATTTCCTACTGGTATACTGCTTGAAAGTTATATGTATCAATGGCTCTCTGAATACTTGAATTTTCTGTTGCAGAACCATAATCATCCTTCAGTAGGGTACATTGATTGGGAATCTCAAGCTCTATGAGCCGACAAGAATACCTGGGTCAAGCAAGCTGCGTGTTGGTGCTTGGATCAGGAGTTCATGACCATGCGTATGTCGACGGTACCGTGTACTAGAAGTAGCTGACGAATGACAAATGTCTATCAGGACCATGTATTATTGAAAAGTATCATTTAGTAGTTGCATGTATTGGAGTCCACATGTCTCGGGCTAATGCATGTTGTTGTCATGTTGTCAAGAAACTTGTGTTTATTTTCATGGTTTGTTGTGCTTTGGTGGCATGAAGGATGAATTGGTGTAGTTTTTTGAATTTGAAATGCTTAACCGTTGGCTGGACCAACCGGTTGGGAAGCTGGGTGGCTGGAGCTCGCTGGTTCCAGCAGCAGCGCCAGACCAGCCAGCTTCCAGCACCGGCCGCTGGTTCCATCCTACCGAACAGGTCCTGAAGAACAAATGCAACAGACCTGATGAAACATATAGTTTGTTTTTGTATAGATGTGGTATATATAACTCCAAACTTACATTTATCTATCAGTGTGAGGCTTCTTTTAGCAATGTTTCCACTCCAACTGTAATTACATTGCATATCAGTTTGCCACAGCCTATGAGAATTCAATAAGATACTCGAGTCTCAAACCTAAAGCCCCGGCAACGGCAGCTCGAGCACCAAGAAAAACAGCACATAGAGGAAACATGAACCTTTCTGCTTCTCGTCTGACAGCAGCGCATGCATTCCTACTTCAATATCCTAATCTCGTAGCAATCTTAAGCCAAGGAAGAAGAGTAACATACATGGCACACAACTAACTAAGAATAGGCATTTTTGCTCTTGAGCTTCTAAAAAGCCAAAAACATTTGAGCAGAAGACTTGGTAGAATAAAGTTTATAATTATCTCATAAGACAAGAAATAATTGTAGGCCTAGGAAGTCTTTTGTTATGAATTTTATGCATTCAGTGGAAAAGCTTGTTTGTGAGGAGGTTGTCACCCACTAGTACACATGAATTTATTAGTTTCATGCTTTGAAACCAACAACTGCTATAATAATCCAATGTTTTTTATAAATAACTCGAACGTTTCAGGCTCTGCATAAGGTGGTATGTTTTCCCTATCTTCTGTTTTGAATTAACAAACGATGCAATCCCATCTTAAGAAAAAGAAGTAAAAAAAAAGGCAAAGAACGTAACTACCTAGATATGATTTTTGTTTGTTGGCATGCTATACAACATCGTACCATAACAATAGTTAATAATTTGCGTTTTCACAGACTGTTGCCCTAACATACTGCTTTAAACATATATTTGAGCAAACAATTTACAGAATGTTTCACGGATGTCTTTATCTAAAGAAAATTCAGACTAACATCTTACAGAGCAAATGAAGTGCAGATGATAGCATATATCAGAGCCTACAAATCAATACTTTAACCCCATTCTAAATTTTAAATGGTCTTAGTGTAATGCAGTATTCACATAAGCATTTCCTAAGAGGCATTTCAACAAACAGTGAGACTGTTAGTATATTATGTTGATGAAGAAGGCCAATGCAACTAAGACACATGTCAGATTCCTCGTTCTATTTCTCTATCAGAGATATCCATCCATCCAATCACTACGTGCCAATCTGATTCTTGCTAAACTTTTACATACATCTTGCAGTGTCTTATGGCTTGCAGGTGAAATTCTTTTGCCATATTCCAGAAGCAAATACCAAGGCTAGAAGCATATATACACCATAGTGAAAAGAAGGAAGGAGCATCTGAACCCATAGATCGAGGGCCGGGGCCGCCAGCGCATCGCAGCCGCGGCCGGTGATGCCTTGATCCGAGCCCAAGGCGTACAAAGTTCACAAATTTCAGAACAGCATTCAGAACAAGCAGATTACCTGGCAGCGCGCATCCGTGGGGTACATGCTGACCTCACGGAAATGGGCAAGTGGCGACTCAAATCTACAAGCTTCTCTCGCGAGGTCGTCTCGCCGGCTGTCCACGTCTTGCTCCTCGCCGTGCTTACCGCCAGCAATTCACGCTCCATGCTTATGCGAGCTAGTACCCGGCATGGCTCGCCGCCGCCGAGGCGAAGCTCCGCGGGATACGCACGGCATGGCACGGTCGCGGGCGGAGATGCGGCGGAGGCAGTGGCAGACGGTGACAAACGGGCATGGGTGAGGTGAGCGGCGGAGCAGGGTGCTCGGCGCTCGCGCTTCTGCTCACCGGAGCAATAGAGCCGCTCCCGTCGTCGTCATCTTGCTCAGCCCTCAAATGGATTCCATTCCACTGGGCTGGAAACCTGAAACTTCTCTGCCGTGATGAGGTGGGGAGGAGATGAGGAGCGAGGAGCGAAGTGCTCGCACTGCCGGCTGGCCACAACGCGAGAACCCACGGAGGAGGGAGAGGCGGCGCTGCCACGGCTCGGACCAGGTCGGTGGCGAAGGAGACGCGGGCGGCGCGGCGGATCAGGAAAGGCGCTGGCGGCGGGGCAAGCACAGGGCGGAGGTAGACGAGCGGAGCGGCAGGCGGAGGGGACAAACGGTTCTCGAATCTCGACTATTCGCGAGCGCCCGTGTGTATGGTTTAATGGACAGGACCCGACCCATCGCGCATCGAATGGTCTATATCGCCAACTGGGACGGATTGGTGTTAGCAACAGCAGGACAGGGGGATAGAATTTGGAAGAACTGAGAAAGGATTTAGAGTAATTTAGAGCTAGGGTTGGAGGAGGAAGAAGAACAGAGTAATTGGGAACACGTGTTTAGTTTCTTTCTTCATCGATGCAGATGTCTTGAAAGGCTTCATATAGAAGCCACACATCGTTACATGGGCTTAGCCCAATCGACAAACAGGCACGCAGGCCACAGAAATATTCACTTCCCTATGCTATCGGCCCAAGGAGGCCCAGGTCCAGACATTATCCCCTTCTTAAGCCACAGCTTGCCCTCAAGCCAGTCTCGGTGGGAGTTTTATGTACAATAAATTGACTAACATGTCAGTATTTTTTATGATGTGTCGCTGTATTAATTAAGAGAGAGTTGAAATGAGTTTTATGGTGATGAAACTCCATGTACACAGTTACCTAGACAGCTTATGTCTTGCATATGACCTAGGAAACAACAATTGATGAAACTATGCATTGAGAGGGAGGTGTTTCATCCTAATTTCAAACACTTTTAGATGATGTGTCACTTAAGTAATTGTGTCCACGAAACTTTCGTTGAGACTGGCCTAATTACCATATATAAGCAGTACCTGAACACAAACACAAAGGTCTTGAAACTGATGCTCCCATTTTGTGACTTGAGCATTCAAGGAACTTCAATCACCTCGGGGAAGTATTGATGTCTCACATGTATGTTCTACTAAATCTTGTTCTTGAGGCAATACGATAGGCCCATAGGACAATCCAGAACCGAAGAGAATACTCATGTGAGATCCTAGCTCAAAGTCATCAATCTCCCATAGGTAGTGGCAAGGTGGTATATGAAGCCCAATCTCACATGTATTGTCCGATTTGAGGACAATACAGAGAGCAGTAAAATTGGCAGGAAAAAAAAATCAACAAGATGAAACCCAGGATGCTTCCACCGACAGTGCACCGCAACCATATATCAGCTGAAATCATACCTGTCCAATCTCTGAATATGTGCAGAATGGTCTCCATATAATAGTCAAAGCAGCTTGTATGCTCATTAGCGAGATCAACCCATGTTGAAAAGAATTGCCAACAGCCTGTTCCGTTCAGAATCACTTGAAGACCAAATTGATTTGCAATAGGAAGTGTAGCAGGATGAGGTACAAGGTGCTGCTGCTGGACTGGCCATGTAGCATGTAATAGTGTTCCACCTCTAAAAGACGACCTTTTGAGTTGTGGAACCTGAAGCAAAGTACTAGGTCCAACCCAAACCAACATAGTTGTCAAGGCTCTGAATATGTGTATAATAATCACTATATAGCCGTCAGATATCTGAACTACATTCCAGGCCCGTAAACGACTCCAACATATATTGACAAACTGGCCTGCAACACTTCCCCAAGAAATATTGACAAACAACACCACATAATATCTGAACTGCCAACATTGATCCATCATGTGTATCAACAATCTTTTGGCCACCAGGGCTTTTGGAAAACATCCATTTGTTAGCTGTTCTGAATCAGTCGGTAGATAGCCCATAGAGAGAAAATTATACTCCACTAGAATGCCTCTGATACTCCGTACAAACATATATTCCAAGCATCTCCAATATCCAGCCACTGGCCTGTAAATCGCAAATGCTACTCCACATAGATAGCATTGAACTGATAAGTGTATGCTTGTTACTGCCTCTGTAGAAATTGCATGTCCAACCCAACACAGTAGTGCAATTAGTGAGAAAATGGAGATGGAGTCATCAGGATAGTATGCTGAGTTGAAAACTAATGTCGCATTGCACCCAGCCAAGGTCATTACTTTATAAAGATCAAACAATTTTGCAAGGAGCACCCCATGAGTGATCTCCTGGTATATCTCTGAACCCTTCACACCCATGTCCATCAGTACCTTGCCAAAGTCAGCATGATGTAGTACCGCTAACTGAAATACCACAACTGACCTATATTCAGGGAGTATGAGAGGCCACTGGTTCTGAACACAGGATAGCATGATTGATCTTCTCGTAGTAATGAGATGCAAAAGGAAGGTGATGGAAGCAGCAGGATACTGGTAATTTCCAAGAACACCTTTGGAAGTAAGAATTGCAAATAACATAGCAACCTGATATGGCTGAAACAAAGAAACTGCTAGTTCCCTGATGAACCAATCCGCTTGCAATGCATTTTTAAGGAACTCAAGCCATTGTCGCGAACACTCTATACTGAACTCACAATTCAGAGACTTCCTCAAGCACTTACTCACTGAATCACAAAACATCATTGGCAACAATTTGTTCCACTGCACAACCAGTATGCGACTAGTGAAGGAAGGCCAAGGTATTGGTCTTAGCTGCACATCAGTCCTTTGCATTTTCAACTGGATAGGTGGTGGCCATGGTGGTCTCTGCTATACAGCAAACCAACCAAAACTGAATGGAGGCCATAAGCCTAAGCATAGCTGAATAGTTTCAGAAGGCAAAGCGTTGCAGTGTTGCTTAGGCAGTGGCCAAGGTTCTATGTTAACCACAGTAACAGGCATTGACTCCAGCAACACTGGTTTCTGAGCAAGCCTTCCCTCAAACACATTCGGGACATTAACAATTCTGGTAGCCAGTGGTTGAACAACACCAATCAAGTATGCAGGGGTGGAGTCTGTAATGTACCTTTGCTGCATTTCATCAAACGGTACTTGAGCATCCATGGAGGTGACATGTTTGGGGACGTCCTGAAACTTGACCGAAGTAGGATTTTCCACAATCTTCAGAGAAGCACGTGCAATAGCCGATGAAGGGGCTGGTGTAGCAGTGGGCACAGACAGCAGGTCGTCGGTGTCGTGACAGAGGCAATTAGTCGAACACCTGATAGATGTGTCATTGATGCAGCTGGGACATTTTGTCGAACACTTGGTGGGCGAGCTACTAGTAATGTCGTCGTCGTTTTGCTGCGCCATGGCACACAGAGGAACATGCCAAAGTGGACGCGGAGGACGACGCCGCAGAGGCCGAATCAGGCGAGTTGGAGCTTGCCGCAGACGACGAGGCCGGGGCACGCGCTGAGGAGCTCGCCGCGGACGTCGAGGACGAGGCAGGCGCGGTGGAGCTCGCTGCGGTCGCCGAAGCCGGGGCACGCACTGAGGGGCTCGCCGCGGACGTCGAGGACGAGACGGGCGTAGTGGAGCTCGCGACGGACGCTGAAGCTGAGGCACCCGCAGTCGACCTTGCCGCGGCCGTCGAAGCCAAGGTAGGCGCGGAGGAGCTCGCCGCGATCGCCGAAGCCGACACACACACAGTGGGGCTCATCGTGGACGACGAGGACGAGGCTGGCGCGGAGGAACTCGACGCGGACGTGAAGCACTGAGGCCGTTGTCGATGAACTCATCCACCTCCCCGAGCTTGCTGATGTTGGGGCTGGTGAGCTCGGTGGAGACGGTGTCGCTGAACGTCACCATGGTGGCTGCCGCGGTTGACATGGGCACCAGCTCGTGCGTATCAGCACTGCAGCAAACTGTCGAACACCTTGAGGGCGAGTTGATGGTGATGTCGTCCTCAGTGATGATGTGCTCCGCCGTGGTGTGCTTGCTGTCGGAATTCAACCGCTGATCCCACTTAGCCTCTTGATCAGCGAACAGCTGATCCCACTTGGCATCCAGTGCAGCGAAGTGTTTGTTGAGTGCATCGATGATGAGCTCGGTGTCGAAAGACATAGCACCTAGCGATGAAGAAGAGGGGTAGGATCTGGGATGGAAAAAAAATCCAGGGAACTTGAATGGCTTTGAGTACCAATTGTTAGCAACAGCAGGGTAGCAGGGATAGAATTTGGAAGAACTGGGAAAGGATTTAGAGTAATTTAGAACTAGGGTTGGAGGGGGAAGAAGAACAGAGTAATTAGGGATATGTGTTTAGTTTCTTTCTTCATCGATGCAGATGTCTTGGAAGTACATATAGAAGTCAGACATCGTTACATGGGCTCTGGCCAATCGACAAATAGGCACGCAGGCCCACAGAAATATCCACTTCCCTATACTATCGGCCCAAGGAGGCCCAGGTCCTGACAATCGGACGGCTAACAAGCTAACGGTCAATATATCCTACTCATTTATCTTTTCTGTCGGGATTTGTTCTTTAGAGATCGTGCATCGAATGGTCTATATCGCGAACTGGGATGGATCGGACGGCTAACGAGCTAACGGGCAATGTGGATATCCTACCCGTTTATCTTTTCTGTCGGGATTCATTCTTTAGAGATATGGATTCTCTAGTTAATATATATTGTTGGATCGTCGTAAAATATGACGATACAAGTTCTTCTCCTTTTTAGATTGATGATGTGGAAATTTCTTAGTCCTCTCAGTGAATGTGGCAGCTTCTTTTAACACTATTGTATTAATATAATAGATTCACAGCTTTCCTACATGTTTGAGATTAAAAAAAAGAATATAAAAAATATAGTAAATGGCACCTACTATACAATAGTCAAATCACTTTGGTCCAACAAGTTACAAAATATGTTAATACATGCACGGTTATATGTATGCCATCAGACATTTTGTCATGGTGGTAGTCATCATGGACTGTAGTTTAGGTCACAAGTAATAATTTTAATAAGACAAAAAAGCCCAAACAACAAATTGACATTTCTAGGCCCTCCCTTCCTGTGATCATTCTTCTTTTTTGTTCTTTAGTTGGTCGGATCCATTTATCATGAAGATAAAGTATATGTTTAAAAAATGTAACATGAGAGCCCATTCGGTAAAGTATATAACTAAAAGGGTGTAACATGAGAATTCATATCTCTCGAAATGATAAGAGTTGTCGGATCACTACAGGACTATGATATGGTTAGTCCATTTTTTTACGAACCGGCACGAGATTGTGCCTATTTCATTGATAGAGAAGAAAGTACAGGAACGCGGGCAGCCGCGAACGGGCACGAGATTGTGCCTATTTCATTGATAGAGAAGAAAGTACAGGAACGCGGGCAGCCGCGGTTTACAGAACGAAAACGTTACTCTCGCGAAACAAGTGGGGCTAGCTCTTTTGCCCCCGCAACGATCGACACTTCACTCCTAATTTTTGCCATAAGCATAGCCGTGGATGACACTCGTGCGTCAAATATTCGTGTGTTTCGCTCTTTCCAAATCTCCCAGATGATTAATTAGGTAAGGCTTCTCAAAGCTCTTCTCGGGGAGTCCGGCAATGTGGTGATCATTGTCTACCATTGCAGGACATCGCGAGTAGGCATCCAATCAGTTGGAGACAAGTCGGGCTGTGCCGTCCAAGCTGCAACAAGCTCTCGAATTCTCTTTGTGTATCTGCAGTCTGCTAATAGGTGGTGGGCAGATTCCATGGATCATTGGCAGAGGACGCAAAAGTCGTTGTGCGGCCAACCTCGCGCGGCGAGCCTGTCTGCCAACCACACCCGATTTTGGGTGATGAGCCACGTGAATAATTTGCACTTGGGGGTGCCCAAGATTTCCATATGGAGCTTATCGGCGGAGTTGTGGTGCAGCCGTGGAATTGCGCCCTGTAAGCGGAGGCGGCCGAGTACGCTCCTGACTTTGTAAGTTTCCGGGTGATTGTGTCCTCCAAGTGCGGTTGCAGCTGGACCATCCGTATCAAGGACCAAAGCTCCACAAAAGCGGTGAGGAGGTCGTGGGCACCCGCTGACATTGAGGTCATGTATATAGTTGTCATTGTTTTAATGCGTCGTGGATGGATCTCTTCTTTTTCTGCAAAATCTCAAATAAAATCGGCGCAATATCTTTGGGTCTATGCCCATGCAGCCAGCCGGAGTCCAAGAAGGGGGTCCTCTTTCCGTCACCGAGGGTGATTTTGGTGCATGCGGCGAATAGCAGTTTATCTTCATCTTCGCATGGTGTTTTAGTTCCTACCCAGGGTTTGTCGGTTGAGAGCCACTGATGCCAAAGCCATCGAAGCCGCAGCGCCCTCGCAAATTTCTCCAAGTTTGGTACTCCCAAGCCGCCACACTCCTTCGGTAGGTAGCTTCGGGTCCAATTAACTTTGCACCTCCCTCCCATTAATTGCTTGTCACCCGCCCATAGGAACTGCCTCCGGAGCTTGTCAAGATCCTCAATCAATTCCTTTCTTGGTCTGAGCGTCGTAAGGAAGTACACTGGTTGGGAGGACAAAACGGACTTGGTCAGGCTCACTCTGCCAGCTTGTGTAAGGTTACGGCCCGCCCAGGTAGAGAGTTTTCCTGTCGCTTTATCCATTAGCAGCTGAAAGTCCACCTTTTTCAGCCTCCTGGCAGAAAGCGGGAGACCGAGGTATCGCATTGGGAAGGAGGACCTTGTTACTGGTAGCTCACTCAGTAAATCATCAAGGTCAACGTTATGGCATCTGATCGTAATAAGTTGCGTCTTTTGGAGATTTGTGCAAAGACCCGTGGCTTCACCAAAGTTTTGGAGGACTCGAGCCATGTTTGTGATATCTTTACGCGTCGGCTTAATGAAGATTGCAGCATCGTCCGCATAGAGGGAGGCCCTGAATCTTGTCGCCTTACTCCCAAGTTTGGATAGCAAGTTCCTAGCAGTCGCTTGGTCAATTAGTTGCTACAGCGGGTCGATAGCTACGATGAAAAGTAGGGGCGAGAGCGGGTCCCCTTGCCTGAGCCCCCTGTCGTGCTGGATCGGCTGAAGCGGGGTACCATTGAGTAGCACCCGCGAAGTTGAGGTATAGAGGAGCGTCGTGATCCAGTTGCACCAGCGCTGCGGAAAGCCCCTATGTTGCATTAGGGAGATCAGATAGTCCCATCGGACCGAGTCAAACGCTTTGGAAATATCCAGTTTTAGAAGAAGGGCAGGTGTCTTGTTACGGTGGAAGCGGCGGGCAATGTTGCGCACGTAAAGGTAGTTTTTATGTATGTTTCTAGCTTTTATGAAAGTGCTCTGGCATGGCGAGATGAGCGGCCACATGTGCGGGGCAAGTCTTAGAGCCAGCTCCTTGGTAATTATCTTAGCAATCAAATGGATGAGGCTGATCGGGCGATAGTCCGCCACGCATTTGGCCCCCTCTTTCTTTGGGATAAGAGTGATGTTTGCCTTCTTCACCAAGTTAAGGTCACCACATCACATACTTTGAAAGGAGTTAATCACCGACATTACATCGCTTTTGACAATAGGCTAGCACTTCTTGAAGAAAAAGCCGGTGTAGCCATCTGGACCCGACGCTCGATCTGAAGGGAGCTGAGATATGGCGCACGCGATCTCCTTCTCTTCAAACGGTTTGTCCAGCTGTGATAGACTGATAGGTCAACTCTGGGTAGCTCGATGTCGTCCCAGTTAATATCGTGTGTGCTCTGGTTTGGGGCACTCATAAAGGTCGCAAAGTGCTGCTGGACGATATCACTTTTGTCTTCGTGTGATAGTGCCCACCCCACTTCAGTTCTCAATCGTTAGATGAAATTTTTTTCTTTGGTGCGCGTTAGCCTTAAGATGGAAGTATTTCATGCTGGCATCCCCCTCTCGTAGGTTTTTAATGCGTGAGGATCGGCGCTTACGCGCCCTTTCAATGACCACCCAGCCAAGGAGTCATTTTTTGAGCTTTGCTCGGATGTTAAATTCTGTGTCGGATAACGGTCAAACATCTTGCGTCATATCGAGGAGTTGGATGACCACTTGTGCCACATGGAAGTTGAGTTTTGCATCGAAGATTAGTGAGGCACTCCACTTTCTCAATGCCCTGGCCGTAGAGTGGAGCTTGTGGCCTAAGCGGTGGAACGGCTTGGTGTGGTTTGTGGGGAGGTTCCAGGCTTCCTGCACCATTTCCTAGAAGTGGGGTAACTTCGTCCAAAAATTTTCAAATTTGAAGGGTCGCGGCCTCCATGGTCCGGACAAATGGGCAAGGATCGGGGGACAATGATGGGACTGCGATGATGACAGAGCATGGAGGGTGTGTTCATCGAAGGCGATATCCCAGCTGCATTGCAGAAGAAGCGATCGATCTGAGACATAGTTGGCTGGCATCTCGCGCTGCTCCAGGTGAATTTGCAATTTTGGAGGTGAATCTCTCTCGGCTCACAGAAGGCCAGGGCCAAACGAAAGCGGCGCATAAGTTGTAGGTTAAGTCACCGGTTTTTTTTGTCCTTCGCTTTGTAGATGAGGTTGAAATCCCCCACGATTAACCACTTGGAGTTGTCGTTCGGTCGTAGGCCTCTCAAACGATTTAAGAATGCCTGCTTTTGCTCTCTTCTCGAAGGGCCGTAGACCGTGGTTAGCCTAAAGTCAGAGCCACATTGTTTTATTATTACCGACGCCGTAATGGAGAATCTTGCAACGTGGATGTTTTGAAGATCAATGTAGTTGTTATCCCACGGGATGATGATGCCTCCTCGGGTGCCTTGTGCTAGCTTGAAAGAAAAATTAGTAAGGCGGTAACCTCCTAGGAAGGAAGCAAGGGGCACGTCAACATTGCTCAGTTTCGTTTCTTGAAGGCACACGATGTGGCATTTGGTGGCTTTCATAGTTTCATGGATGACCAAGCATCTTGCGGCAGAATTAAGTCCTCGAACGTTCCAACTGATAAGATTGAAATCACCCGCTTGCATGATGAAATCATGAAAGCGCGAGGAGCAAAAATTTTTGGCGAAAATATAGCCCGAAGGTTGAAGCCAGCAGGGCAGAGACGATGTTTCGTACAAGAAGCCCGAAGGTCAAAGCCAGCAGGGCAATGTCGATGTTACGTTCAGGTAGCGAGCGCCCTTTTACCCGTTCGAAGGTCGCAACCGGCAGGATGGGAAGGAAGCGAAGTGCAGTACTCAAAAATAAATTAAGCATAGCAGGAGCAATTCTCTGGCTAATGTAGCAATTGAAAGCGTGTTTCATTCCTGGACTGCATGGAGCTCAATCTTGATGTCATCGATGTACTGCCCAGCATGTTGCAGGAGGGCGTCATTCACCATCTCAGCACCCTCATCGTTGAGGTCGAAGAGCGTTGTCATCGCTGCAATGATGTGTTCTGGCAGCGGCGCCTGGTGGGAGTTGATGAAGTCTTGCAGGATGTCCTTGATGGGCCGGAGTTCGTCATCCGAGACCCCCAGCTTGCGCCAGAGGTTCCGCTGGGGGCGCTCTAGAGCTGGTATCGCCGGCTTCTTGGCCAGTCTGGAGCTCCGGTGAACTGTGGTCATGTCAAAGGTCCAGGCAGCCCATTGGCGGCGTTACTGCCGGTGCTGCATAATCGCCGGATCTAGGCTGTGAAGAGGTCATCAACGCTCGGAGCCACTGGTGGATTTGAAGGGGCTACCGCGGTTGCCGACAGGTGGACCACCGCGGGAGCTGGCAGTTCTGTCGCCGGCTATTATTGCCCGACGTCAGCGGCGTGTTGCAGTTCAGCTTGCTGCACTTCGAGCTACATCATCTGGAGGGCGTCCTCCACTTTGCGGATGGATGGCGCGTAGTCCTCCTAAGTCACCGGCACAGCCCCGCCGAGCGCCTCGTGCAGCCTAGCGAAAGCTTGATGGAGAGGCACGAGCGGCGTCTTGACGGCAGCGTGCACGGACTAGGCTCGATTCCCCTCACAGCAGCGGGGCTGGTGTTGAAGATTTATCTCGAGCGTTTCTGTCTAGGGGTATCTCAGAGAGTAGTTTTGTGGGGATCGCCGGACCTAGAACTTGATGGTTAACACAAAGACACAACACATAAGGATTTAGACAGGTTCGGGCCGCCAGTGTAGCGTAATACCCTACGTCCTGTATGGGGGTTTTGTATATTGTATCTTCTAAACATTGGTTGGTTACCGAGCTAGGGACCCCTGCCCTCTATGTATCTCAGGGGGCAAGGTTACATGGCTAGTCTCCTAGTCGGTTACAACATGGGAGTCCTAGTAGGAGTACACGAGTAGTTCTCTGAGTAGTTCTACTAGGACTCGATCTTCTTTCTTGAGGGTACCCGGGGATGCAAAATCTTGTTGACGAAGTCCTAAGCGTTGTGCGTCCACTGTGCCTGTTGTCCAGGTGGAAGGGGAGACGTGAGATCGTCAGCACCATAGCGTACCTGCTGGGACGCTAGAGCCTGAAGTTTAAGCTTGAGCGCTAGAGGTTGGGTGTGGAAGAGGGAATGCATCTGCTGGGGCGTCATGCTCTGCAGCTCATCGGCGTTGAGGAGCGGGGACAGGAAGAACAACGGTCTGTCCTGCGGCAGCGGCAAGACAGGGTCAGCGCCAGCACGTGGTTCCTGCGCCGTGCGCTGACTTCGCTTGAACTCGCTCTCCCAGCGCCTTGGGGAGCGTGAGCCCTCCCTCCGGATGACATCGTGGCCGTTGCGGTCATATAGCTTGTTGAGGAAGCCCCAACCATGGCTCGGATGCTCGTAGTCATCGTTGTCATCGTCGTCGTCATCGAGGCCACTGGAACGGCTTGTCGTTGCAAGAGTCGTTTCCCCTGGCATGGTCCACTCGCCCGTGCCGGTTGTCGTCGTTGTGCCGCCCGCATCGTCCGCGATCATATATTTCATAGCAAAGATATACGTGCGTTGTTACGGGTAAAGGGGACTTCGTGAACAAAGGTACGTGGAGCCATGAACATTGCCGATTCTACATCTGATGAGAAGCGCGACCAAAAAAATCCTCGGTAGACGTTGTGCCCAAGAACGACGGCAGGTCGACGGTGGGTATGCAAGGAACGTGAGAAGACAAAGGGGTACGTGCGGAGGTGCGGGACAATGAGAGATGAGATACTATGGGTTGATTAGACGAGATGTCACATGTTCTTTAAAAAAGATTACAACATACCAAAGGAGTGTGGGTCGATGACAAGCACGACAAACGAGAGATCCTCGATGGACGTTGTGCCCGTGAACGACGACAGGCTTTGCGAGCGACGTGAGATAACAAAGTGGTGCATGCGGCGGTCCGGAACACCGAGAGAAGACGAGGTACACCAGGTTGATTAGATGAAACGTCATGGGTTCTTTAAAAACATTACAACATATCAAAGGAGTGTAGGTCAACGAAGATCACGACAAAGGAGAGATCATTGGTGGATGTTTTGCCCGGGAATGACGGCGGGTCAACGACGGAGATGCAAGCGATATGAAAAAACGAGGACAACGAGAAGATACGATATACTACAGGGTTGACTAGACATCATGGGTTCTTAAAAAAACTACAACGTACCAAAAGACTATAAGTTGATCACCATAATATTAGGGTTTTTTATACAAAATTATGGCCGTTGAATCAATCCTTGCTTTATTATTAGATAAAAAATAGTCATATACACTGTCTTAATTTATTTTTCATTTTTTACTAACTTATTTTTACAACACTAGTGAAAATGGTAAAATTTGTAAAATTTAAATGCAAATTCATCAAAATTTTAAACTTTTCCTGCCACCAAGACAAAGTACACTTGGATTTGTACATGCGATCATGGATGTACACGTTTAACAAGTTAATACATCTATCCGCATGTTTTGTAATTTGTTGACTAAAATGATATAAACATACAGGTTGTTATATGATTGATATAATCTACTCAAAGAAATAAAAAGTACGCAGAAACTTTACATGTGCCAAGGGGCTACGAAATTCATTGTTTCTTTCTTTGCACATGGCAAGAGTTTAGAGCATCCAGGCAGCCGCTTTCCCAATTTGTCCTTGAACAGAAACATATACTCTAGGCAAATCAGCCAGACAATAAATCGATCTTAGCTGCCCAATTCTACCCCAACACAATATTTGCTTCCTGATCTGTTTTGCTCCAATGATAATGGTCGTTTCCATGTTTGACAAATCTAACATAACACCATTACACCAATATGTGTTACTCGTCTAGTGCTCTTGGGGTGCTCAGCTCTCTAACTCAGCCATCCTCATAAGCAGTGGCGGAAAAGTTAGGGGGCTCATCTTCCCTATCTTGTTTCTCCCTCCTTTCATTTTTTTTCTTTTTCTTTCTCCTCCTTTTGTTCTTTCTTCTCTTCACCAATCTAAAAATAACTAGTAATTAGCGCGCGCCCATTGCGCGCATCATGGAGAAGAAATGGATCGGTAAATAAATAAGAACAGAGTATCTAATCACGGGTGCTACATAGTAGATTTTTAACATAGTTTACAAACAGCACGTTGCATGGTAGCCAATTTTTGCGGCACAACTGTCAATGAAGGGAAGAAAGGAGAGAAAGCAAAAGAATCCAACGAAAAGATTGATGCAGTACTATATAGGCATCGTATGTCTAATGAGACATATTGTTTACCAACAACCAGTTAGAATAATCACTGAAACGACGAACAACCAATTACCCGTAATCATTTAGCAGGTTAAATCAACTAATGCACAATGGAAGCAGAACTTTTAAGGAAAGGGTTAAACTACAACAGAAAATATACACATTGCACACCGTGAAAGAAGAAATTTCATGAAACCACCAGGAAGCCAAAGTGCCTAGGCTTCCGAGGGAACAATATACTGGAAGTCTCGAAGATACTTTCTTATGGCACCCTACAAACCATAAAGTGTCAATCAAAAAAAAAGATTAGAGAACTGTACTTTCAGGAAGGTTTGAATTGGGCGCAAGGAACTGCATAAGAACACTGAAATATTGGATGCCCTAGCAAAACGAAGTGCAAAAAACTTACCAAATCACCGCCAGCCCAGCAGTTTGGACCTGACAATGACACTGCCGAAGCATAGCACTGAACCTAACACAATGTAAATCATAACTTGATTAGTTTATGTACAGGAAACTAAACTATATGGCATAGGTATTCAGGTGCGCGGGACGCACTAATGCAGCACTCAAACACTAATTAGACTCAGCATAGTTGATCTGGACTCACCGAAATCTCACGAGGAAGAATAGCAGCAAAATGTTGATGGCCAAAGAAGCAGTAACACGAAAGGTGAATACCTGTCTCCAACGAAGCCTTCAAAAGCAGGAAAACAACATCTGAAATCAGTAGTGCTGCGGACATTGCATAACCGTATGACTCTGAACCATAACAGGTAGGAGGAAAAAGGTTTCAAGGACAAAAAAAATCAGAAACAGGCTATCCTGCAGATTAATTCGAACAGAAAAGAGAAAAAGAAAGCACAAGACCACATATCTAAGAAAGCAAAGAACATGGACAATCAAAAGAAAAGATCCTAGAGGAAGGGAAGGGAAGAACAAGGCCAGAATCCGAGGGAAAAAATACAGAGAACAAACAAGAACAATAAAACTCTAAGCAAAAAAGAAAGGGATACTAAAGTGAATGCAGAACTGTCTAACCTTGCCTAGGTAGTATTATAGAGACATGGCAAGCATGCTAGAGTATAAACCAAATATAGAAAGATAGAAGTTGTCCTAGTTTAGTTCTGAACATAAAAAAATTTCAATTGCGCTATAGCATTATAACAAAATGCATAGGGCACCATGCCAAGGTAGTATTGTCATCCTTTAGATAACAGAGAGACAAAAGAAGATTTTAATTCTTTTTTCGCTCATGAAATTTACTTCGGCCAATTCGAGTCTACAATAGAATTGCCCTCCATCAAAATATCTCAATTTTCAATTCAACGATATACAGATTCATTTCTCGAAGGCAATTTTTCCCTGTCGTTCAATTTGATAAATTGGTCAATATGCAGAGCAATTGCTTGGCGTTCTAAATGGAAAGCACATTTTGCCAGTGTAAAATTCAGTGACATTTCAGTTGGAACCCCACCACCCACCAGTCAATGTCCATTTCAACTATCTTGATTTGAAAGTCCATTCTGTGTAGCACAAAATTTCGATAGAAAAATGGTCTGACATAAGTAACTCTACTCAATCCCGTCATACTACTAATGGAAGATTAACCTGGTTTTGATTGAGGCACTTAATATCAGCATGCCCAAATTCCAGTAGGCTTTGTCAACTAAGAAATACAAGCTGGATTTGGTACCTACCAATTATGTCAAGTATTACCTTAACTGCAGCGTCAACTCTATCACCGAACTTCAAATTTCAACTCCATAGTGAAAATGCCTAAGTATCATGTCAGACTAAATTTTGTAAATTTGGTGTCTATACTATGAATTGAAAAGGAACACTAAGAACATTCACCTAATCTATGAAAGCACATTCACCTAGCAACTAGGCTTACATTAAGCCATTGGCATGGATTGATTCATGTTTCTTTTTTTTCTGAAAGGCATATATAAGATATTTATGAAGAAGAAATAATAAAAGGAAATGACAAGCAGTAGGACACAACTCTATGCTATCTGAAACATACCTTAATAGAAGAATCATGCACTGCAGTATGCAAAGGCATTCAAAGTCTGCCTTATTGCAGCCATCGTCTTGCTTAAAGTAAGAACAACAAAGCAAAATTGGTGAACAACACTCAAAGTTTGTTGCTAGGTGAAATACTGCAATGCTACAAAATCTGAACACCACAAAAGTAGATTCAAAACTATCAATCTGTAAGCAGCCATTTTTTTCGCCTAGAATAATTAGCTTAGCCAAGGCATGTAGCTTGAATATGCCTTCTTCTTTTACATAAAGTAGGACTCCTTGTCAGCTGAATATATAGTCACTTTCATTCTTATTTATGCAGAAATCTAAGCTTGATTAAATGGTCAATGTTGAAGAGGCAAACCATCAAACACATAGCATGCTTTCTCCATGGATAAAGTCACAGGTTAGTCTTGCACAGGCAAATAATCGAACACATGCTCTGCATCCCCCCATGAAAGATGTGCTTGTGACCAGCATGGAATGGAATTGGAGTGGATGCAGCTCCTGGACTTACTACGTGATGCACGCCGACGGTTGGTGCTGGCAGCCGCCGCCTCGTGCGACTGCGCTACCTGCTGGGCGGCACGACCATCGCACCGCGTGGCCCTCGTCCCTGAGCCGTGCTGCCTTCACCAGCACGTTGCTGCAGCACGGCGTGAACCTCGCGAGTGATTCGCTGCTTCTGTAGGTCAGTGCTGCCCTCGTCGGCCCTGTAGCGAAGGTGAGAGAGCAGAGACAATAGGAGAGTATGCTGTGAATGGTGCCTGCAATGATGGTGAGGTGAAGATGCGGAGCTGCGATGGGATAAGACTCAAGAGCGAGGCAGCAGGAAGGACGAGCCGGTGAGGCGTAGGAGTCCACGGAAGCGACGGCGAGCGCTGCTCGGTGATGGGGGGAGAGGATTCTGGATACAAATATTGTTCTCCGAGGGAATCGCAAGACGAAGCGTGGATCTTGTGCTGGACGACGAGGCGAGCGCGTGAATCAATGGTGTGAGTGGGGAGGCAGGTGCGGGCAGCGGCATGGCGGCGGCATGGGGAGCGAGGGCGGCCAACCAACGCGGGGGACGCACCGTGGAGGGAGATGCAGTTGGGGCAGTGGAGCGGTGGCGAGGTGGAGGTGGGGCGGGGCGGGGCGGCGCTAGGCGACGACCAAGCGGAGGAAGCGAGTCGGAGCGGCGGCGCTTTTTCTCCGGAAGTTGGGGCGCTTATCGACGTTTCACGGAGGTGGATGAGGGGAGATATTTTTTACCGGCAGTAGTTGATGTGTGCACTATCATGAATGGACACGCTGTAACCGTAAAAATTAGATCTACTTACGTGGATAGTTTGGTTTTGCACGAACTCCGTCCCAAGTCCGGTTTCTTATCTAGTAATGTTAGGAGGGCTTTGGAGGGGTTCCATGGGATACATGCCCCACACACACGCGCTGGATCCGCCCCTACTCACGAGCCCCCTGATGGAAGCGTAGGCGAATGCATCTTTGATCATCCAAGACAGTCTAGACTGACTCGAATCATTTATTTATGGGAAGCGTGATAGCGTTGCTTCATGGTGACTAGCTATTAGCACTTGTGAGCCGGGGTAGGCAACGGTATCTCCATCGCAAAGGCCGAATGATTCAATTGCTAGTTTAATTTATTTTTATCCCACCATACATGATTCAACTAGCGTCCCAGTCATTCGCTAATTGCGGGCTGGTTTCTCAAAGAGAGACAGAGAGGGGCGCACTTAAGTTCGAGCCAGCGAGGCCAGTACCCTCACTTCATATTTTTGAGCTAAGGTAACTGCTATTTTTCTTCACCATTATCTATACTATAAGGATCCACTAGAATTAAAACGCTTCTCACCAAAAAAATCCTACTCATCCCTCGCGGAGGACCCACGTGTCGTCCAACGGTGGAAACACGTGGAAAGTTTTCACAAAACGATGATTCACGACAGTTTTTGCCGTTTTGAGTATTACTTTTCTCACCATAGAATTTCTTTACCTATTCCGTGTACCCACCCAATCAAATAGTCTAAAATAACCGTCGGACTCTTTCGTCATACTTTTTAAAGAAAAAACCCTAATAATAAAAGTATTCGTGAACTCTTTCCTTGTCTCGTACGGCAGGAAGCCAGGAACAACGTCATTGCCATATGCCATGCAACATGCACGTCCAATTAAGGAATGTCAGAAATTGATTAGACTACGATCATTTGTTTCCTTTTGGTAACTCCTTTTCGAATTTATCGGTTTGATTGATTGAATAATTGAATCCACTCTCCACAAATCAGCAAACTTAATTTCCTTATCTCCTGTTGTAGTGATGTCTTGCCATATGTACGTGGTATAACTACTTTAAAGAATACGATTAGATCGATTAATTCCCGTATGCAACAAACTAGGCTACGACTAATAAACATCAATCAATCTTGAAGATCCTGCGAAACCGCTCGCTCGGCATCGTCGACGCCGGCCGCGGCTGGAGCTCGAGCGAGGAGCCATGCGCCCGTGTGCCACCCATCTGGCGAATGGAGGCGTCATATGGCAGGTGGCCGCGCACCCACACGACGATCGCATGAACTCCGTGATTCTCGCCGGCCGCATGTGCGCTTCGTGAAAATATATACATGTTAGCACATTAGCACTCATCAGCTTCAGCCGTGGCTGCTCTCCATCAGATGTATGATGAATAAAGACAGTGGTTAGGTTCATTGTCGGAGCCTCCGAGAGTCCGAGATGAGATACAAATTGGGAGTTGAGTTTGTGACTAATTAGAACGAGGACAGGAGATGCAAATTTGAGCTCTGAGCTGTGATAGTCTCGCAGACGTAAACTTGCTAGAAAAGAAACTTCCGAGTCCACGGATGAGTGTGCAAGAGCACATCCTATCTGACGCTAGATTCAGAGGCTTGAGCGTTTTATATTTTTCTGGGCTCCACAGTTTAAATTATGATCCGCTTCATAGAAAAACTCTTCACAGTTTAAATTATGACCCGCTTCATAGAAAAACTTATGTTATGCATTGACATCGTTTAAAATTAGTCACATTATAAAATAGCTTCACACACATATGGTTAATTGTTAATCATAGGACTAACAATATGTCTATGTAACTTATGTCTAGAGAAGGAAATAAACCATTTTTTCAAATTTATTTTATTTGTCGATTGTGCCGAAATCTATGGTTCGATTGTGTGTGACGAGACTTTTCTCAGTTCTCAAATATATATTATTTAGAACAAATTAATCTATACTATAAAGATCCAAAACTTTCGACAGCTGATGGACTCACCAGTCATTCAAACATTATTCCCCCTGCGACTCCATCCGTAAGGCTCTTTTTTTTCATCAAACCGCGCTTGACGAAACAATCCGAACCCAAGACTAATCGTCAAAATATACAGGAACAAAATGTGATATGCACTATGAAGTATGAACTCAGTACTCCTCGTCGTCAAACCAACAACGTTGTGATCGCCGGTATAATGAAGGTAGAACGTGCGTGTCATGCAGGCATATTTGCTAGCGAATCAAATAACTCCGATGCGTCTCCGTGAGAAATCTTCGCTCTTTTTCCACGTGCAAACCACCGTCCCGCCTCGTGCCCTAGCTTCACCGCCGCCGCCGCTTTCACGGCTCGAGGAAGCCAGTCTGCCGTACATCGTCGTCGATCTACCGCCGGAGCTGCGCCGTCAAAAAGGTCATGTACCCGTCTTCGTCAAGTCCGGTCTCCGCTCATTGCCGCTTCTGTCATCGTTCGTCGCGGGTGAGCACCCTATCATGTTCCCCACCTTGTCCTTGCTGCTCTGTTTAACCGCTCACCCATGCTTCTCATGTCACTCGATCAGTGTCGTGGTCTGATGTATAAGGTTTTTCATTCTCTGTAGATAAAGATCGGGTGTGAACGTATGTGTCGCTGCAAGCAAGCAACGACCCTGCATGCATGTATGTGCGTAACACCGTGGCACCACAATATCCAAAGTCTCAAGTGCCACGTACTTCAACTTGGCTTTTGATTTCCGTCACTGTGTTACATCATGCTGATCCTAATTACCTTTTGCCTTTGAAAATTTTATATCTTAATAGTTTCAATTTTATTTTTTATCTATTCTTGTGCTCTTGCGATCGTAGAAACATGTACAATGATTTATAGCGCTTCTCTTGTTCAGTTCATGATGATTGGTGTACTATTCCTTATTTATTCTTTTTTATTGCTTGTATGATTGTTGGCCTTGATTTATTTTTATTGGATCTATAAATTATAATTTTGTTTTGTTCGATACTGAATTTAACCCATTTAAAATATTTAGGATATTCTATTTTATAAAATGTCTAACATAAAAAATTAAAATTCAATCAAATTTAATAGATAAAATTATTTTTATTAAAGTTTTCTAATACACGCGCGTGCCTTCTTTACCCACCTCATGTAACCACCATGTTTCACGAGCGGGACTCAGGACCGAGCCGGACTTACTCTCGTACGGGGTTCTACAAAATTTCTTCGTCGGTCGGTTGAACCGTAGCCGAGCCGGACTCAAACTGCATGGCGGCAATTACGGTACGCTCTACGTGCGCATTCTGTGCAGATCATCGCTGGCCAATTCACGTGCTTGCAAAGCTAGCGTCAGCCCTGGGCCGGCAGCGCAGCTGGGCCACTAATGTAGGTTTGCTTGCTACTCCGTACTACAAACGGGAGGAGGTGTCTCAGTCTTTCCGGGCGCTATAGGAGAGAGAGGCGACGCGAAGGGCGAATCTCATCTCCTCCGCCGATTCGCCGTTCTCCTCGCCTCGGACGCCCTCGCCGGCGTCGGAGGAGGAGGGGGCGTAGTCGAATCGGCGGCAGATTTGTTCCCCGGTGTATAGGTTAGCTATATAGTTGGGTAGAGTTAGTCGCCGGTGGAGTTAGTAGGTTGGCTGCCGGGTCTTTTGGTCCTCTGGAGCGTAATCGGAAGGAGTGGCGACGGCAGTTCCGGCGACGGCAGTTCCGGCGACGGCGTCGGTAAGTCCGGAGCTTCATCCTTCGGTGGCGGGCTAGGGAGTAATAACAATCCTTGGGTGGTGGTCTGTTACCGCCCAAGTTTTTTCTACCTCGCTGTGAGGTTTGCTTGCTCCTTCCTTGAGGAATCGGGTTGGAGTTGTCTTCTGCTGGTTGCTTCGGAGTTGTTAGCAATTCTTGGAGTGCCAGATCTCTTTCTTCTCGACGAAAGAGTGCTTGCGTGTTCAGCGATTAAGGTGTGCATCGACTTTTTCGGTGCGTCACATGTTGCCAAGGATGGTCTGAAAAGCTTTGTGGCTTCTTCGGAAGTCTCTTCATCGAGCTGGAGTTCGGCTTCAAGACGTGAGCTTGACGGCGTTCTCTTCCATGGGTGCGGCGTTGGGTGGCAACTCCGACGACCAGCAACAAAGGCGACCGAGAATATGCTACAAGGACCTGGATGTAATGTTCTTTTCTTGAGGGGTGTTCTTGTAAGCAATGTCTGTAAACTTTTATATTAATACAACATAACGCGATTTCTCAAAAAAAAAATGCTACTCAGTACTACATAGGCTAACAACATTGTGCTAAAAAAACATAGGCTAACAACAATAGCTTGGCAACGGGGGCTCACAGGCCAGCTGATCAGCCATGCACCGAACCAGCACAAACGGCCTGTTGCTTGACGAGGATAAACAGCATGTGAACCCATTTAAGTTCAAATAAAGAAACAAGTGTCTATAAATGTAAATGTCCAGGTGCAAGAGCTCCAATCAATAAACATTTCAAAGTTTTTAGCTATTCTATTATTATCATTCGTCTATCACGAACGTCCAAAAAATTATTGGTTAGCTATAAATCCTAAGGACACTTATATGTGTCTTTCATATGCAAACTTCACTTCTCTGTATTTTGTGCAATATTTGTTGGGCACACGGATCAGCCTACGACAACATAAGATTGCTGGTCTCCACCGCCATGGCCTAACATGCACAAGCGCGGAAGGCGGCGAGCTCAAGAGAACTTGGGGCAACAACAAATATATTATAGGCGGCACGATAATATAGTCCATGAAGATCCTCTAAATTATTTAAGTCAAAAGTTAAACTTCTATGTAACCTTAAAAGATACAATTAGCATATCTCGTAGCGACGCACGCGCATTATTACTAATAAATGCAGCACACGCCAATCAATCAGCGTTACTAGGTAACCTAACCCTGCGCCTGGACTTTCTTTTCCTGCGCACATCCAACTCGCGTACATGTCTCTAACTCGCTGAGCACCACTAATTCTCGTCGACTTCGAAATTTTCACGGCACAAGTATACGTAATAATATACATACATGCCTCGTCGGATACATCTATCAATCGAGGATATCTGCATGATACATTGATGACGATGACAATGGCGTCTTCTTCGGCCGTCGATTCTCTCATACACGTCGCATTCAACAGCAAGGCCACCCACTTCGTCGCGGTCACATCCTCCGGCGTCCGCGTCTTCTCCTGCAGCCCGTTCAAGCACGTGTTCAGCAAGGACTCTTCCCCTCCCCGGACGGCTCCGGCTCCTCCCGCGAGGTGATCTATGCCGATGTCGTCCTCTCCGGCCAGCTCGTGGCCGTCGTGTTTCGGCAGTCCTTGGTTGGCGCTGGCGCCGCACTCGACCAGACGACTGCAGCTCACCCGGCCAAAGTTACGAGATAAGGTATTGGAGCGAGCTTCACCAGCACATGATGCGACTTGAACCCATCTTGCGGCGGCGGCGGCGGCGGTGCCGTGCGCACCGTCTGCCATGTGGGCACCCACGTCCTCATCGCCGGTGAGGACAAGGTGGCGCTCCACGAGATGTCGCGGCGCGGTGTGAAGAGGACGATGGAGGTGGTCACGGGCCCGAACCGCTGGGGGTGTGCGCGCTGGTGCAGCCACACAACGGCCGTGAGGTGTTCGTGCTCGCCTGCCCGCGGCTGGCCAAGGGAGAGGTGCAAGTCCGGCGAGGCAGCACTGGCGGTGTCGACGTGCCCGCGCACAGCTCGAGCATCGTTGTGACTCCGTCATCGTGGTCCGTTCTCTCCCTTCTAGCTCCATTAAATGCATCTAATAATATAGTTAGCCGTGCATGCATGCCGACGGAAGAGCCGAGCCCGACGCAACTTCTTTAAACAAAGGCACCGCGGATCAGTCGTCCATGCAATCTTTTCCACATCTATATCTCATAGTATCTTCATGCCCTAGAGCCATCGCTAAGTTGAAGCCACCGCCGCCATGAGCAAGCACTGCCGGCGAGGGACGCTGTCAACGCAAGGATCACCGCGGGCGCTAGAGCCTTGCACCCTGCTGGGCGTTCCTCGGTAGCCCAGCTGCCCAGCTCTTCGTCGCGTTGTGATGCCTCCATGAGCTCGCCGAGTTCTGCATGACCGATGGTGCACTGAATCGCCATCTACATCATGTGCAGCACGCCAACGTCGCCATCAAACAAATCATCTGGGATATTGATTTGTTGTGCAAGTGCATGCGGTGCCTATTCCATGCAGTGATGTTCCTTCCACGCTGAATCCGAGTGTAAATCATGTTGTTTTATGCTAGGATCTTTAGTATACATGCCGCTAGATGTTGGAGTTGTGCATTTGGTAATATCTGGTTGCTAGCTTGCTTCTTTGTTTTTCAAGAGCCACTAATCTTAACTCAGTTTATTAATTCGGTTGGTCGATCAGCAGCAGCGATTTAGAAGATAAGCTTAAATCATTTTAACCTCAGTTTACTTTTTACCAAGTTACCGATTAATTCGTTAAAAATTGACTTAAGCTCACCCTCAAATTAATTCTTGTTTATTATATTTTCTGATACACGCACGACACGCACTCTGCCGGAACATAATAACTATATTTAGTGGTATGTCTTCTTATATATATATAAATCATTTTGACATCAGTTTACTCTTTATCAAGTTTCTGGTTAATTTATTAAAAATTGGCTTAAGCTCATCCTCAAATTAATTTTTGTTTACTATGTTTTCTAATACACGCGCTACTACTAGTATGGTTTGAAAATTCTGCTGATTCTAAAAGCGTGTCCCTATTCAAATTTTGACAAAAGTCCGCCCTTGGAGAGAGAGTTTCGGATCTTCTAGCGTCCCGTTGTTCGGTAATTAGAGACTTCTTCAGAGAAGGATGCCTTCGCAAGTCCTGGCAACGCTCTCATTGATTAATCGGAGAGGCTACGAAATTTGAGTCCATCTTGGTCTCATCGATTTGGTGCGCAGTAGCCATCCCAGCCGAATTGAAGACACTTGGCCCCGTTCGAAGTGTCACTGCGTGCGGGCCCACTCGACAGCGCCTCATCGGCAACGCGCACGAAGCTCACAGGTAGACGGCACAGCCTACGAAAAGCGTCAGACCGGAGCACGCGCATGCCGTACACCATCCACGCGTCGTATCCCCATTGGCCGGATTCGCTACCGGCGCCTGGTCCCTTTCCACGGTCAAACCTCTCTTGCACGCCCAGCGACCGCAGGAATCCTCCCGGTTCGGTTCGGCCGCGGCGCACCAGTCACCGGCCGTCCGATCCCCGCCATCGATTCGTCTCCGCGCGCGCCCGGCGCCGTCCGTTCCCTGCCGGCGTCTCGCTTACTCGAGCCAGTCCACTGCCTTGACTGATCCGCCCCGACCACCCCTTCCGTTCTATAAACCCCCTCGCTGCCCTTCGTTCCCGTTTCTCCCCCAGCTCTCTCGCACGCGGACATCTTGCTCGACCCATGATCACCATCGATGATCTGATGACGAGCTGCGGCGGAGACAGCGGCGGCGGGGTTTCTGGCGGCGACGACGGGCAGCTGGCTACGCCGCGGCGGCAGATGGCGGCGGTGGGCGACCACCACCAGCTGACGGTGTCCAGGATCCGGACGGCGGTGTCCATGCTCGGCCGCCGCACGGGCCACGCGCGCTTCCGCCGCGGCCCCGTCGTGGCGGAGCATCCTTCGCCGGGGCAGCAGCAGCAGCCGTCGGGGAGCGCGCCTGCCGTGACGCTGGACTTCGTCGAGGGTTGCGATTCGGGGCTCAGCGCGTCGGCCTCGGGGGCCAACTCGTCGCTCCCCTCGACGACGCTGTCGAGCCTCACCGCCGGCGAAGGGAGCGTGTCCAACGGCCTAGCGCAACAGGGCCGCCGCTTCCCTCCCGTGAGCGGCAAGCCGCGGCCGCCTGCTGCCTCCGATTACGCCCCCGGCGCCGCGCTGAAAAGCAAGTGCCACGGCCGCGCGCGCTCCGAGAACGACGCCGGCGGCAAGGCGCACGCCGGCCGCTGTCACTGCTCCAAGAAACGGTATGTTCTAGTTCTATGCTTTTACATTACCAGATTCCTCTCTTCGATGTGACACGTAATTTGAAACTTATATGATCATTGCTAAAACTATATATGGCAGGAAATCGCGCGTGAAGCGAATGATCCGCGTGCCGGCGATAAGCTCCCGGAACGCCGACATCCCGCCGGACGACTACTCGTGGCGCAAGTACGGCCAGAAGCCCATCAAGGGCTCGCCGTACCCACGGTAAGTAAAAACTGGCACGTACCCCCTCCGATCTCCATCCTTCCCGTGCTTACGCTGCGAGGCCGAGCGAGGCCCTGACCATTTGATGCGTGTACCTGCAGCGGGTACTACAAGTGCAGCACGGTGCGGGGGTGCCTGGCCCGGAAGCACGTGGAGCGCGACCCCAGCGATCCGGCGATGCTCATCGTCACCTACGAGGGCGACCACCGCCACGACGGCCAGCAGCAGGACCGGGGGGCCGCCGCCGCCGCAGCCGCAGCACACGACGTCCAATTGAAGAAGCTCAAAGTCTCCGGCCCCTTTACTTAATTTCCTAGTAGAAATTTCTCGGAGTCGTCTGTGTAGTTTCTTGTCCGGACTCGTAGTGGGGTGTGTGTGTGTCACGTCGCCGTCGCTTCTAGAGGAAATTCTGGGGAACGAAAGATATACGACACGGTGTTTGAAATTTTGACCATCGATGACAATCAGATCACGAGACCATATGCATATATGTAACTTGTCATTTGTCAAGGCTGGGTTGTTGAGTGTTTTGTACTCCATCTGTTCTAAATTATAGGTCGTGTGACTTTTTTTACTACAAGTTTGACCACTCATTTTATTCAAAATTTTGTATAAATTATCATATTTTTATGGTGGCTTGCTTTATTAATAAACATTCTTCAAAAATAATTTAATTTCGCTATATTTTAATAAAAAATTTAAATAAGACGAGCGATCAAACTTGTAGTAAAAAAGTCAAACGACTTATAATTTAGAATGGAGGGAATACTACGCGTCAACTGGCGTTAGTGGTCAAAAGCGAGATCTGTGCTCGGTCCCGGAGGACAGGGACGCCACATGACGCTGGAACTGTGCAAATAGTGGATATAGATCGACCACCACTCGATCTTTGCTTATAACAAGTTAAGGCGTATTAGTATTCATCGCTGATCTTGTAACGGGCGAGTTGCCCATAAACGCTGAGAAATGAAGGTCACAGTATTTCTTAAAAGAAAATAATGCGTAGAAAATTCATTTGGGAAATGGGGGAATCCACAAGAGATGTGTGAATTATTGCAATGAGAGAGAAAGGATAGGACAGAGATTAAAACAACCTAAGAAAACAAAACGGGAAACTGAAAGAAGGCAAGCGCTGATCAAAACATTCACACTGACAACGTACTAATCCTGGTGTCACCTGCCAATCCCCACCATGCATGTCTTCCTTGACCCCTCTAACTAACAACTAACATTACAGTACATACTTGGAGGAAGTCTTAAAAACGCGAGCAATTCAGTCAGAACTAAAGAAACGCGGAGGCGGATATTTGGATCGATATATTTTCGTTGCTTGAAAGTTGGTTTCAAACTGGACAGTTTGACGAGAGGATTAGTCTCTTTCATAAGGATTCTTACCAACATCTTTCTTTTAGACCAGCCAACCTCTTTGCCTCGCTGCACACACAGGGAGGCATTTTGAGTACCTGTCATGTGCCAACAGACCGATATCGAGGACCTCAAGTCCTAATTAACTGTACCATGTGTTAAGCTGGGGAGTTCTATCTGGTGAGTGTTGACTCTTGACAGTCGGTCTAATTTACTGAAAACCTTCAAACGGTGGTGCTGCACCGCATGCCTACACGCTGCTGACAGCTGTTATGATAAAATTAAGAACCATGGTGCTACGTGCCTACATACACTAAGCTGCTATGACCATGTATAAAGAAGTATAAAAGCCATGGATATATACGTGTAAAACCTGCCGACACACCACAGCTTAATTGAGTTGCAGGCTGCCCTAAAAAGATGAAAGCTAACATATAAGCTCATATGATGTTAACCTACGTCTAAAAGGACACGCCAAAATGCCCATGACTCAATTAAAATGTAAAAAAAACTTGAATTATCCTGCACAAGTCCGCTATTGTTTCGTAGTGCCATGTACACGGCAACTTAAAATACAGTCAATAAAAGGGATGTTGAGTATACGCGCGCATTTGGCTGGAGTACACTACAACGTAAAATATAATCAATAAAAGAGAATAAAAAGATCTTTTTATTTCATAGAGTGCGCAGCTTGAGCTACAAGAGATATGCTAATTAGTGATAAACTCTATTCGTTACAAATCATGATATTTGTGGTAGCTTCCTATCTTCCCATGGTCGTGGTCCTCCTCCTACCTAGTAGCGGGTTATCAATGGTATATAGAGGGCCCGTTGGATAGGGCTGCAGCTTCTCTAAAATGGCATTGGCTTTGTGAAGCGGCTTTTCTAGTGGAATTGGAGACATTTTGAATTTTTTTTTGGTAAATCGACTTTTTATGTTTTCATTAATGAATAGAAAAGATCAAATATCCAATGTACCCCGGCCTCTATCTCTAACTTGATTGCACACATGGATTTTGTGTTTTCCTTCAATTATAGTTTTATCTTCATATGACATGAAAAATAATGAATATAAATGGTAGATCAACCAATAATTAGTGGTTTGCTTCATTTTTTATTTCTTTTTATATTCATTTCTTATATGCTTGGGTACGTAAATTCTGCTGCATTTATAGTCCAATAAATAATGTTGCTAATGAGCATACTTAGTGGGGCAGGGCCAGGCTGGTAGCCGCGGGAGCTAGTATTTTGGGCTTCGGGTGTCACTTCTGGCTACAGAGAGCATATTCCAAGATTTAGGCCTTGTTTAGTTCCCAAAATTGGGAGTTAAATTTGGGTCTTTTGGAGTGTGTGCGCTACTGTAACATTTCGTTTGTATGTGTAAAAAATTGTCCAAAAATTGATTAATTAGGTTCAAAATGTTCGTCTCGTAGAGTACAACAAAACTGCGTAATTAGTTTTTGATTTTATCTACATTTAATACTCCATACATGCTATGACATTTTGATGTGATGGGAATCTTCTTTTTGCATAGTGAACTTTGGGGGTAGAATTTGGGATCTAAACGAGGGCCTAGAGCGTTTCTAGGTGTATAATCCTACCGTAGCATTGGGCCCCGCGGCAACTTATGTGGGACCCACGCTGCCGGGCCCATGTCACCATTCAGGTGGGACCCACATACTGATTAGTGGATCCCACCATATTGTTTAGTTTTCCAAAAATAGCTTTGCCAATTTTTGTTGTTTGCCGTTACATTGTTCGTAGACAATATAAATTATATTTTCTTTTTCTAGGTATAAAAGCAATAGCTACACTTATACTTAGTACGTTGCATTAGCCTAAGTACTTTTTCTGACTTTATTCTTTCAATCAATCATGAACTAGCAAAACATAATTGAATTATTCATCCATTACTGAGTTTATTTTTATGTTATCGAAACTATGAATCGGTATAGTATAGCAAGTCAAACTATGTATATATATACTAACATAAAAATCAACGAATTGCTAAAAAATTAATATTAGATACGTCAAATTTTATTTTAAATTATATTTTATTTTTTAAATTTGACCATGGTACGAACAAAATTTCCCACTGCTATAGCAGTAGGACTCATAGAAATACTCTAAACCTTGGAGCTTTAGTATACGTAGTTGATATCATTTATTTCTTATTTAATTCAATTCACCGTCGAATAACTTTACCACTCTTATTATCACGACGCCCCGTAATTGTCGTCTCCCATACCATTCATGGCTAATGGTGTCCTTGTGGCCTCATCCTCTAGTATCAATAGATGGGAGTTTTATGACATTAAATATGTTGATGTGACATATGAGAGAGAATGAATAGTTCCATGATTCTGCGAGAGGAGTTTCATCACAGGTGGCGGAGCGTGAAGCAAAACAGGGGGGGGGGGGGATTTGCCAAATCTAAACCAACATGTATATACGAATTGGCTTGTAGTCCAATAGTGGGACGGTTCAGGGGGACGCTACCCACCAGAGTTCAAATCCTGATGCTCGCATCTTTTTCTAGGATTTACCGGTACTATGCGTTAAGTGGTAAGCGGCGTTCTCGACGACAACGAGGCGCCAATGGTGACTTTGAAAATCTCCAGATCTGCTCAGTCCTTCGAAGGTGCTCATAGAGGTAAGCTTTGCGTACGTGTATTCTTAAAGGTGAGTGTGCGTGCGTGTGTGAGCGTCTGCATTGTACCCTGTAATTTTCGAAAAAAACCAACATGTATATAAGTGGTAGAGGAAATACATTATACTAGGTGATACCCCGTGCGTTGCTGCGGGAATTTGTTAAATAAAATTTTAAAGTAAAATGTGAAAGTATAAACACCAAAGTGATTGCATTGCAACGTTCTTTAGTAAACATTATAAAGTATGACTGATCATACATGTAATTTTTACTCCTGTAATTTGTAATTGCTACTCACAAAAATGTGGCCACAGAAAATCGATTGAAGAATAAATAGATGGTCTAGTGGATGATGACATGGCTTATAGTGGATAGTGATATGTCGCATAGTGGATGATGACGTGGAATGGTTGCATGTTGAGAGAAATCCAACCATGATTTGATAGTGGGTACCCATTATATAGGTTATATAGATACATGTTCGACATAGAAGCAAAAATACAAGGAACAACAGGAAAGCAACCGGTAGTGTTGTGCGGAGGCTGGAGAGAACAGACTCGTAGAGCCAGAGCAGCTTGCTGCTGAGTTGCCCGTGGCCTGAATTAGCTACACTACTCTACGGACAGACTAGATCACTGACCGAAACACGTTAGGGCCTCGTTTAGACGGAGAATAGGGGGTGGAGATTTAGGGTCACTTAGTAATCATTGCACCACTGTAGCATTTCGTTTGCATGTGTGAAAAATTATTCAAAAATTGATTAATTAGGCTTAAAATGTTCGTCTCGCAGAGTACAACAAAATTGTGCAATTAGTTTTTGATTTCATCTACATTTAGTACTCCATATATGTTATGACATTTTGATGTGATGGAAATCTTCTTTTTGCATAGTGAACTTTGGGGTTGTTTTTTGAAAATTAAACAAGGGCTAAGTCTTTAGAAAAATTCTTTACGGCAAGGGGGGCCGAAGCCCACTGTGGCCCCAACGGGGCTCCACCAGTGCTCGTCACCGTGAAACTCCTTTGACTTAATTACGTTTCTGATCTAGGTAACCAAGTAGTGAAACTGTGCACCAAAACTGACCTGAGGCTACTTGCGATGAAATCCTGCCTTAAGAGTTCGTACGCGTTTGGAATTGTATATTCAGGGTGGCATGAAAATCTAGGATGTGTGCAAAAATTATCAATAGAAGATGGTAAATTGATGCAAATTTTCTGCAAATTAGTACTGTGCCTCGTATGTATGCATGAACACGCTGTGGTGGTGCATTTCACATATATGGCTACATCTATATGTATCACCATCTTTTTGTTATTATATTCCATTTCATTTTCATATATATCCTACAAAGACGCACAAGCACAACGACAAAGCTATGACGAGTAATAACAATTGCGCATCACGGAGCATTGACAAAGGAGACGATCCTGTCGAGCATGGCCTTGGCCTTGTCGCCGTTGGGCTCGGCGACATAGAACACGTGCCCCTCGCCCTCCGTCTCCAGCAGCTCCACCGACCCCTCCCCCTCCACGCCCCTCGCCGCGGCCACCGCCTCCGCGTACGCCCGGCCGCGCCACCTCAGGAAGTCGTGCTCCGCGGCGCACACCAAGACCCGCTCGCACGCCATATTGTCCAGCGCCGGCGCTCCTGGCGCCATCGGGTTCATCCGCGGGTCGTCCATGCCGCCGTCCGCGACGGGGCACGCGAACAGCCAGAGCCTCGCCCCCATGGCGCGCGCCGCCGGGTGGCGCGGCTCCCCGCCCACGGCCTCCGAGCCCCAGAACCAGGGGTGGATCAGCACGACGCCCTTCAGCCGCCTCCGCGGCGCCCGCGGTTCGCTGCCGCCGTCGCCGCCTCCCTCGCCATGACGCGCCTGACCGGCGTCGACGATGTCAGGGTGCACGGCCAGGTAGTGGCAGATGTTGGCCCCGGCGCTGTCCCCGGCCAGGAAGACGCGGCGGAGGTCTCCGTGCGCGGCTACACAGGCGTCGGCCGCGGAGAGCGTCCACTTGAGCGCGGCGAGGGCGTCGTCGTAGGCCGCCGGGAGCGGGTGCTCCGGCGCCAGGCGGTACTCGACGGAGATGCCGAGGGCCGGGCAGGCGGCCGTGAGACTGTTGAGGAAGCGGTGGCAGCCCGGGGACGCGGCGGACTCCGCCACGAAGCCGCCGCCGTGGACGTACACGACGACCGGGAGCTTGGCGCCGGGGGCGGCCGGAGGCAGGTAGAGGCGGACGGAGCAGGGGCCGAGCTGGACGTCCCTGGACTCGACGCCGGTTGCGGCGTCGAGACCGGGCGCGACGGGCGGGGCCACGAGGGGCCGCTCGACGCGGCAGCTCTTGTAGACCCGGACGACGCCGAACTCGTGGAGGACCTCGTCGGCTGAGTCCTCGCCGGCTGGGGCGGTCGTGTTGGACGCCATGCGCGGCACTCGCGAGTGAAAAAGCTGAGCTTCCGGGTGGGGTGGTGTCGTCTTGGACAGCTCGATCTTTTGATCACCGGACGAGACCGGCTTATATAATCTAGACGGCCGGTGTCAGTGTCACGGCTCCGTGGGGTCGACGTGGAGCGGGTGCACTGGAACAGAGGTCGCGCCCACTGCCCAGGCCGGCTACGGAGAGAGCGGTGGATGGATCGTAGGACGACACGCGCGCAGAAACCAAACATGTATGCCTCGCCGGACGCCGGCCATGCTGACCTCGTGGGGAGGTCGTGACCTGCTTGACCACGGCTTGCTGACTTGCGTGTATCATGTAGCCTCTGGCTCTGGGTCCATGGAGTCACTGCTAAGAAATGTGCTTCTTTCGCAAGTTGCAGGGGGAGGCAGGGAGACACAGACGGAAACATGTCTTATTTCTCTTTGTTAAACTTGAGAGAGAATGAAAGGAATAGTTGATTGATTCTTATTGACGGAGGACTATTGTTTACGTATACTCCTAAACACTGTTTAGGACAGCGACACGGTCACCAAATCACGACTTTAACTTCTCTTTTCTATAAAAATATTTTTTTAAAAAATATATATGTATATTTTTATGAAAGTAATTTTTAAGACCAATCTATCTATATAATTTTTACATTTCTAAACTCAATGACTTAAATATTATTCATGATTTATATTCCCAATATTTGACTCAAACCTTGTCCTAAACGACCTCCTTTATCAAACCGGAGAGAGTATATATATAGGTTGCCACCCCAAGGGATAGGCCCCTTGGGAGAGGTCCCCTGGTGAAACAGTACCTGCTATTGATCATCTAATATAGTTGTCTAACTTTATTTGTAACACTTCCCATTGATCATTTGCTTCAGGTATATGTCCTCCATTCGTAGATTGTTGTGGGAAAAACTCCTCTAAAACCTAATAGGAAAATACGAGGAGAAACGCGTGATATTTGATGGATGACCATCATATGAAAAACACTCCAAAAACCCTGTAGAAAAAATCTGAGGAGAACCATATTGTATATTGATATGCCACGAAAACTCCTTCAAAATCCAGTGAAAAAATATAAGGAGAAATTGTGTAGCATTAATTATTGTTACATAGCAAACTTATATGAGAAAAACCTTAAAGAGAAAAAACTCATAATAAAGTTAGCAGAACAATAGTATGATCTGTGGATCATATTGAAATAACCTCCCCAAAACCCGATGGAAAAAATATGAGGAGGAATATGTATATGTCATAGGGAAAACTCCTTAAAACCCTTAAGAGAAAATATAGGAGAAAATGTTATATGACATATGTGATTGCTTGTTAATGCATACCGCCTCATTAAAAACCTATGTGTGAGAAAAACCTTGACAGGAAAACTCATTAGGAAAAGAGTGCAATAAGAGGATTATATACAGGTTATATCAGAGGATTTACTCCCCCTAACAATCTGCAAGATTATCACATGACTTGGTTTGCAAGATTTAACCTATATTCGTGCAGTACAAGCAGAATTATCTTCATAGATAATTGTTGGTTACATAATTAAACCAATACCACATAACTGTTGTATGTGATCAATCACTCTGCGAAGCTGTCAGTGTTTGGAAATCGTGGTTTCAACACCAACCAGAAATGCGTTGTGTTTCCACCCCTGATGGTTGATGCAGAAGGTAATGCAATGACACGAAATTATCCTGGTTCTGGTCGCAAGACCGTACATCCAGCAAAGGTGGTGCGTGCAATGTATTATCCTGCACCGGACTGTAAGTAGTAGGGGATACAAGCGGGTTGGGAGAAGAGGCTAGGCCTCCAAGTCCCAGGTGATGATGATTGAGGCAGAGTGCCAATATCGTGGAGTGTGGAATGCGTGGGTTGTTTCTTGTTCTGTATTCGATTGATCGGTTTTTTCTTTCCTTTTCTTTCTCATGAGCGTGCCCTCTCCTTTTATAGACCAAGAAGGAGGGGTTACAGGCATGTGTCAATACGCAGATACAGTTGTTGCATAGTCGTTGGTGTGGCGCCGGGCGTGGCTCCTTGTCCTTGGCCACTGTTGCGCGGTGTTGCCGTCCCTGTGATGGATTTTCGTACTGGTGATGACACCACGGAATGGTTTCGAGGGTCTGAGTTGACTAGCATGCCGCAGTGACTCGTCCGTATGCCAATTCGAGGGTCCTCCATGCCTGTGCATGGCCCTTTCCGTGGAAAATTACTGTGGGAGTCGGCAGCACAGGGAGTAGGAGTGACTCGGCCCTGTTCGCGTAGTGGCGGCGTGTTTGCACAGCGCCGGGGATGGTCGCACAGTACATCGCACAGTGCTCGGAATGGCCCGCCATGCTTCCGCCGTCCTTCCTCTTTATCCTGCTACATGCTCGAGGGTCTCTCCTACCCATCGAGGGCTTCGGGTCGCCGTAGTTGGTAGCATAGGAGCTCGGAGTGACGTGCTCTGTTCGCACAGCGCCGGCATGTCCGCACAGAGCCTCGGTTGGAAGCATAGTGACGGGGGTTGGCAGATGCGACGGGGGGTCGTGGCTGTCAGAGCGGCATGACGAGAGATTTGCCTTTTTGACTTTGGACGCTAGGCGACGACGAGCGTCATTAACTGCGTGTCTGGGCGGAGGTCTCGACCGAGGCGGAGCTTTTCCCATTCATGGGTTGCTCGAGGCTCGACCCTCAAGCCTCGACCGAGACGGAGTGTTCCGATCCGCTCGAGGGGTCGCTTCCCTCGAGCGAAGCGGAGATTGATGTGCGAGGCGCCCAACGAGGTGCCTCGACTGGGCCTTTGAATGTTGCTGGGTCGTGGGCCTTAATTTGCTTTCCTTTTTTTTCTGATATGTGCATGAGTTTGGCAATAGTTAGCGTTTTAACAAGGGCGATTATCCCATTGGTTTGGGTACCCCTAATGATCGCCCCCAACAGTAGCCCCCGAGCCTTTGTTGGAGTAGGTTTAATCCGGCAAAGGCTTTCGTCGTGGGTGCTTTTGATCAGGGTTTCCTTGAAGAATTCCGCTGGGTGCGCGCTAGCGCACCTGCGGGTGTAGCCCCGAGGCCTTGGAGGAGTGGATGTACTCCTGCAAGTGCTGTCAGCATTTCTCGCCTTCGTGAGCTACAACATATTTCGTCTTCAAGGAACTCGATCTTGTGGCGCGAGGAGCCCCCGAGCCCTGGCCCTAGCAAGGTCGATCAGGGGCGATCCTTGACTTTGAGTTACAACCCTCGTCGCCCCGTTCGGGGGGAGGAGGGGTGACACAATCCATGATTCCCTCGAGCGGGCTGCGAGTCATGGATGCCTCTATGAGCTATTAGCGGGTAATTCAAGTGGACGTCCGTGCCTCGTTCGATAGAGGTCGGCTCGTGGTCCAGAGACACGTCTCATAAGAGCACTTGTAGAGGTTTGCTAGGTAGGGCTCGACTCCGTTCGATAGGGGTTGAGGGCTCGTTGCTCTCCCTCAGTGGGATCCCTCGACTAGCTGCCTCCATCTGGCCTTGAATACAACATGGGGGGTGCCCTCGAACTCCACGTTTGAGGATAGGCTCGATTGCGCGTGCCCCCAGTTGTCCCTGACTCTATTGATCTGCGCGTGCCCCCGGTTGTCCCTCGAGGGTGGCCGAGAGGCGGAGGAAAAGCGGGCTCTGGGTTTCCAGGAAGGGTCCTGGAGCCCTTGGGAAGAGAGGACGGTGGAGCCCCTGCCTGGCATCCCGGCCTTTGAGGCCTGGCGCAATCAGGGGCTCGGCCGGCGTGGCGTCGCCCCTGGCCTGGCGAGAGCCGCGGATGCTGAGCGGCTCCTCTGGGAGGAGCAGCAGGGCCTGGGGACCACGATCTAGCAAGCCCTGAACCAAGTCCTCGACCTCCACCTCGGCCGAGGCTTGGACGTCCATCTGGTAAGTGCCCTAACTGCTAACTTCATCGTGTGCTTTGTGTCTTCCCCTTTCTCTTATTTTTATCTGTCGATGCGCCAATGGCAGAGATTGAGGGAGATGGCCGACCGGAGGGTTGCCGAACTCGCTGATATGCACACCGAGCTGCACCAGCTAAGGGAGGCTCTGGCCCATGCCGAGCGGGAGCGCGACCGCGAGAGGACTCTAGCCGTGGAGACTGTTGACGAGGTCCTCCGGTAGGGGGATGAGCTCCATCGGTGGACCGAGGAGCTGGCGGGGCTCGAGGTCGAGATCCAGCAGGAGCGCGCCGCCCTCGACGAAGCCCGGGGGCAGCAGCAGCAGCGGGATACTCAGCTGAAGACCCAGGGTGAGGCCGTCGACCTGCTCACCTTGACGGTGGCGGAGGGAGACGTAGTCATCACCGAGCTGCGGGCCTCAGTCGAGGCCCAGCAAGGCGAGATGGCTACGCTCCGGCAGGAGGCCAACGCCGCGCGGGAGGATCTGACTCAGAAGGAGAAGCTGACAGAGGGTAAGTTCATTACAGACTCATCCTTGATTCAAATTTAGTTTTTTGAAACTTATCTGAATTTGCTTTTTGGTTTTTAGAGCTGCGGATGGTGGCAGAGGAGACTTCCTCGCAGGCGGAGTCTCTCCAGGTGGTCTATTCAAAGGCCCAGGAGGACCTCAAGGCGCTATGAGACGTAGCCCTCGCCGTCTGCAAGGAGGTCGAGGGGCCAGAAGCCCCCGAGTCCCAATCAGGCAGCTCGGTGGCCAGCTGCATAAGGGCCTTGGGCGGCTGCGTCACCGAGCGCCTGAAGGGGGCTCTCCGCCTCGGCGTGCAGAAGACCCTCAGGGTTATTTCGATGTACTTTGTCGTAGACCTCAAGGCAGTAAGCGCCGGGTACGTGGTGGCGGACGACCTCGACGACGACGCTGCACTGGCCGTCGTGGAGGGCGCCGACGCCAGTGCCTCTGCTCCTGCCGCCGCCTTGTCGCAGATCTTCGAGGGCGACCTCCTCCCCAACGCCGAAGACGAAGAAGCCGCCACACCCGAAGGCCCCGAAGACCTCGCTCCCTGAGTAGCTATGAATATTTATGTAATAATTAGATTTGTGTTTTGGAATTTATATGCCTGTCAAACAATTTAATGTTTTTAAGCATATGATTGAGTTTTATTGAACATCATTTTCTTTATCACACTTTTCTCGCTGAATTTGCAAAGGGCTCGATGAGGAAGATTTCGTTCATAGACTAACTTTAGCGTAGGGTGGCGAGGGGGACGCCGTATCCTTTCGAAGACGTAGGTGGTCCCTCGACTCGGCCGGCCCTTGGCCTTAGTAAATCTATGCCTCGAATTGCCTTTTGGCAATTACTGGAGATGAATATGATGAAAGAATTTTAAAAGAAAAAACCTTAAAATTGGGACAATTTTAGGAGGGGGTACCCCCCGAATTAGCCCGCGAGTGTGACTTGGCTTTTTCGAGGGTAAGCCGAGTCTGACTCATTTAAGATCTTTCTTTATTCATTTATTGATATAAGTACAAATGTACATGAATACCTTGAAACTTAAGGGTAGAAGCGACGTAGCTGTTGAATGTTCCAAGCGTTGGCGAAAACTTCGCCTTTCTCGTTCGCGAGCTTGTATGTAGCTGGTTTGCGGACCTCGGCGACGATGTAGAGCCCTTCCCATGGCGGCGTGAGCTTGTGGCGTCCTCGATTATCTTGTCACAGCCTTAGCACCAGGTCCCCCTTATTGAGGTCTCGACGTCGAACCTTCTATGCTTGATACTTTCGGAGGGACTGCTGGTACCGTGCTGAATGCAGGAGCGCCACGTCTCGAGCCTCATCCACTTGATCGAGTGAGTCTTCACGAGCTTGCTTGTTCTGCTCTTCTTGGTAGGTTCTAAGCCTCGGGGACCCATATTCCATGTCCGTGGGGAGGATAGCCTCGGTGCCATAGACGAGGAAAAACGGGGTGAAGCCCGTGGCCCTGCTCGGGGTCGTTCTGAGGCTCCAGATTACCGAGGGTAGTTCCGACACCCATTTTCCACCGAATCTGTTCAGCTTGTTGAATATTCTCGGCTTGAGGCCTTGTAAAATCATGCTGTTGGCACGTTCTACTTGGTCGTTCGTCTGTGGATGTGCTACGGCCGACCAATCCACGCGGATATGGTGGTCGTCACAGAATTCCAAGAATTTCTTGCCTGTAAACTGGGTGCCATTGTCAGTAATTATCGAATTAGGGACCCCAAACCTATGAATTATATCCGTGAAGAACTGCACGACCTGTTCAGATCTGATGCTGCTGATGGGTTGAGCCTCGATCCATTTCGAGAATTTGTCGATGGCCACCAGTAGATGTGTGAAGCCCCCGGGCGCTGCTCGTATAGGCCCGACGAGGTCGAGCCCCCACACAACGAATAATCATGTGATAGGGACGGTTTGCAAGACATGGGCCGGGAGATGAGATTTGCGTGCATAGAATTGACACCCTTCACAGGTGCGCACGATTTCGTTGGCATCAGTGACAGCCGTGGGCCAATAGAAGCCCTGGCGAAACGCATTGCCCACCAGAGTACGGGGTGCCGCGTGGTGGCCGCATACGCCAGCGTGGGTGTCTCGAATGAGCTTCCTTCCCTCAGGAATGGGTATGTGAAAGTGTATCTAGGCACTTAATCAATTTTAGTGATTAATGACAATAGAAATTTGGATATAATGCTTTGAATGAGTTGTGCAGGAATAAAATGAAAAGAAAAGAAAAGAAATGTGAAAAGAAGGTCCCCAATTCGATTTCATATGGTGGTGGATTCGATCGAAGAATTTAATTTGATTTTCGGTTTGAATTTGAGTATAGGACCACCGTACTATCAAGGGGGACGTGTTCGACAAATTCTATTTGTTAAAAGTGCTATGCTTGAGATGAAAATCCACTTGAGAGACCCACAAAGTCACTTTCACATGTTGTCTGCTTGGTCGGAACTTAGGCCGGAAGATCCGACCGGAAATTTCGGCTGGCTCGGTTTCGAGTTGTTTTCCATCGGAAGATCCGATCCTAGCATCAGAACTTCCATCGGAAGATCCTACACCGTGTCGGATCTTCCAGGACTTAGCCAGATTTCAGCCTTTGAATGTGATTAACTGCATGTTCCGACCCCTGGCCGGAAGATCCGACCGGAAGTTCCGGCCGGCTCGGTTTTGGTTTGTTCCGGGCTCGGAAAATCCGACGCCTGTCGGAAGATCCGACAGGGTGTCGGAAGATCCGACGCCTGGAACTGTTCTGAGGATCTCTCGCTCTGTTCTGTCACTTGCCGGAAGTTCTGGCCCTCATCGGAAGATCCGACTCTACGTCGGAAGATCCGATGCCTGGAATTTTTCTGGGGTTTTCTAACACTAATATGTCATTCTTCGGAAGATCTGACTCATGGTCGGAAGATCCGATACCCCTTCGCAGAACACATAACAGTCACATTTTAGGGGTTGGTATATATACCCCTTCACCCCCTTCATTCATTGCTGCTGCCTCCACTGACCTAACTCGTGACAAACACCAACTTGAGCAGTCATTTCACTCCTCCACTCCCTCCCAAGCTTGATTCTTGCAAGGATTCACCTAGGGTTTGAGTGTGAGAGAAGTTTGGTGGTGTGAAGCTTGTGCTAACCTTGGGCTCTCACTTGTTCATCTCTTGAAGCACTTGGAGGAACTTTGATTTGTCAATTCGCGTTTGTTACTCTTGGAGCTTTGCTCCTAGACGGTTAGAGGTGCCGGTGAGCTCCCATTCCTTTGTGGTTGAGCCCCGAAAGTTTGTATTACCCCTCTCTTCGTGAGAGCCAATAGTAAGTGACTCAATCTTCCTTTGTGGTTGACTGAGGGTGACTAGGGGCTAGTGCGACAGCTCGGCTCTTTGTGAGCTTCTCAACGGAGACGTAGCTCCTTTGTGGAGTGAACTTCGGAAGTAAATCCATTGTCTCCTTGTGCTCACTTGTTTTATTGTTGGATTTGCTCGATTTGATCCGATCTACTTGCTTGTTGTTATTCTATTGCATTGATCATATCTAGAATGCTCTATAAACTTATTGTCTCACTTCTATTCAAATAGAATCTTTAAAAAGTGTACTAGAACTCAAATTACGAAGTAAAGTTTTTATCCCGTCGGAAGATCCTACACAGTGTCGGATCTTCCGGGGGTCGAAGATCCGAGACTGCGTCGGATCATCCGACGTCTGACGGTTTTCAGAGAAATTTTGCAGAAATTTTTACAGGGCCTATTCACCCCCCCTCTAGGCCTAGTGTAGGACCTTTCAGTATGCATCGCTGCAAAATTCCCGAGGGGTTGCGCTTATACAATTCCTTGTCAATAATGACAAACGACTTGGCCCTTCTCGCGATGCGCCGAGCCTCGGTTTGATCCGAGGGTAGCTCCCCTCGGTCGATCCAGGCGATATACTGATTGCGCCAATCTCGAGATGATGGGGCCTCGTCGATCTCCATAATTTCAACCTCGTCTGCTGAGGATATCTCCTAACTCGAGGCTTCGGGTTCCTCTCTCGAGGGATCCTCGTCCATGGGCTCGACACGCTCAGCCCCTGAGGGTTCGGCCTTCGGGGGTGCGTCAGGAGCTTTGGGAGTTGGCTTGAGGTTGATGCTCGGCTCTGCTAAGTCACGGGCGAACACGTTTGGTGGAACGGTGATCCGACCTGACGCGATTTTGGCCAATTCATCGGCCTCCTCGTTGTATTTTCGCGCAATGTGGTTGAGCTCGAGGCCATGGAATTTGTCATCGAGCTGGCGTACCACGTTGCAGTACGCTTGCATTTTGTCATCGTGGCAGCTTGCCTCCTTCATAACCTAGTCAATGACCAGTTGTGAATCGCCCCGGATGTCAAGGCGTTTGACACCCATCTCTATAGCTATACGAAGCCCGATGAGCAGAGCCTCGTATTTGGCCATGTTGTTGGACGCCGGAAAGTGCAAGCGTACCACGTGTGTTATGTGTTATCCGAGGGGTGAGACGAAGAGCAGGCCCGCACCTGCACCGGTTTTCATCACCGACCCATCGAAGTACATGATCCAACATTCTGCTTGGATCTAGGGTGGAGGCAGCTGTGTGTCCGTCCACTCTGAAATGAAATCGGCCAAGATCTACGATTTTATTGCCTTTCAAGGGGCATAAGTGAGGGTTTCGCCCATCAATTCCATGGACCATTTGGCTATTCTACCCGAGACATCCTGGTTGCGGAGTATCTCCCCCAGAGGGAAAGATGAGACCACGGTGACAGGATGAGCCTCGAAGTAGTGGCGCAGCTTGCGTCGTGCTAGCACTACTGCGTAGAGCACCTTCTGGATTTGTGGATATCGCGTCTTGGTTTCAGTCAATACTTCGCTGATGTAATACATCGACCTTTGGACAGGTAGAGCGTGTCCCTCCTTGGTTCTCTCTATGACAATGACTCCGCTGACTACTTGAGTTATTGCGGCTACGTAGAGGTAGAGGCGCTCGCCCTCCTTAGGTGGCGTTAAAATTGGTGCTCGTGCAAGAGATGCTTTTAGCCCGTCGAGGGCTTTCTGGGCCTCGGCGGTCCAAGAGAAATGCTCGTTCTTTTTTAGGAGTCGGTACAGGGGCAAGCCTTTCTCGCCGAGACGCGAGATGAACTGGCTCAGGGCTGCAAGGCATCCCGATACCCTTTGAACCCCCTTTAGGTCTCGGATCAGTCCCATCTGCTCGAGGGCCGAGACTTTTTCAGGGTTGGGCTCAATGCCTCGCTGTGAGACTATGAAACCTAGGAGCATACCTCAAGGCACCCCAAAGACGCATTTCTTCGGATTTAGTTTTACCCCGTTAGCCCGGAGACAATCAAACGCAATGCGCAAATCGTTCACCAGGTCGTCCGCCTTCTGGATTTTACAATGATATCATCAACGTATGCCTCTATGGTCCGCCCGATATGATCCCCGAAAACACGAAGCATACACCATTGGTATGTGGCTCCGGCGTTTCGATGACCAAATGTCATCGTGACATAGCAAAAAATGCCAAAAGGCGTGATAAAAGAAGTTGCGAGCTGGTCCGAAATTTTCATCTTAATTTGGTGGAAACCAGAATAAGCATCAAGGAAACATAATAGCTCACATTTCGTAGTTGAATCCATGTTGGCACTTCTTACGATCCAATATCAGAATTGAGAATCCTGGTACTTGGGTAAGGAGTGTTTCAGTGGTTTTCCTTATGGCTTAGTAAAATATAGAAATATTCTGCAAGCGCACAGAATCACCACTGTAGCACTTCACCTGTGAGTATTCTGAGGTATCGTAATTTATATTTCCGCAGGGAAGCTTTGGCAAGATTACTAGTGAACAGATATTCGAGACTATCAGAGAAGGGTACACGACTAGACAAGACAGGGGATAACGGTATTGGATAGGAGTGGATATACCGGACACACAGCTCAAGGGATACTCAGGTAGGGGAGAGAAGAGATAGATAGCTGGGAGGACAACGAGAAGAGATAGAGGACTCCTGGATACTTTATCTACCTATGTCACTCTAGCTTAGAGATACAGCGGCTACAGAGCCAGCACTAGGAGATCTGGGATAACTCTAATGTCTTAGCATCGGGACAAGGGAACCGGTGAACACACAGAAAGGGATGAGAAGGGGTGCCACTATTTCCCAACTGGGGAATCCTACGGACCGGAACTAACGTGATGGGCTACGAAGACCGAAAGGGCTGTCACCACCTCCCGGCTACCACCTCCGTTGCGACGGGAATAAACTAAGGCCACCGACTAGTCTAGGAACCACTCCTACACTAGGCAACGACTACTTACTCTGCTAGCAAGAGCAAGCAACCTTGTCAATACTCTTGGTGACAATTCACCTCCAGTATCAAGCAAGATCGAAGAACCAGCCAAGACAAAGACTTAAACAAGACTACAAGCACTAGAACTATAACTGACTATAGTCTAAACAAGATATATGCTGCAACTAGGATAAAGTAGAAGCAAGATATAAATGACAAAGGCAAAGTGATAAAGATAACTATATTGAGAACTCAAAGTCTTACAAAAGGAAGAGGTAAAAGATACAAGAGCTTATACCAGAGCTTCTGAAGACGACTCCGAAACCTCCGAGGTAAAGCTCGACTCAACTCTAACTCCCAACTAAACTATCCTAACTCTACTAGAATGAAAGTGGAAATGAGCTCCTTGGCTTGGTGTGTGTTTACAAGTGAGGTGCGACCCTCTATTTATAGCTCCAAGGGTCGGTTGAGGCAGGGTAGCGGCCAAGGCAACCAGAGAGGCGGTGCCGGGCCTTCGGCCGAATTTCCCGGTTCGGTCGAACTGGCCAGTTCGGCCGAACCGTGGGATCTGCCGCCTTTGGCTCCCACGGCCAGGATCCACCCCTGGAAGGCGGTTGTGCACTGGGGGCGGTTCGGGCGAACCCCCCAGTTCGGCCGAACTGGGCTGGGAGCCCAGGCCCGTCCCCCTGCACCGCCTTTGCTCTGTGGGCCTTCTGGGCTGCCTCCTGGTGATTGGCTTCGTGTGTTTATGGCCCAGAGGTGATGTGGTTGTGGCCCGGGAAGAGATGGCTGCCGTCCTAAGTACATGGAATGTTGCATATAACCTCGTTTATTCCTGAGTATTGGTGGTCGGATTTGGGCTGTAACGACCGCCAACAAGCTCCCCCAAGCTTAGCTCTTTGCTCGTCCTCGAGCAAAGATATAAACTCAGGCTCGGTGGATCAGGAGTTGCTACAATGTCATTTCTTTTGCAGGTAACTTTATAAACAACTAGTTTTCAAAAATACTTGAATCATAGGCAAAGTTTCAAATCACCTTTTTACCTATGAGGCTTATAGCAATCTCCTTATCTTGGGTGGTTGAAAGGATGAATAGTTTAAATTCAGTTTTATTCCACTCTACTCTTTTCAGGATCCCATCTCGGAGTTTTTCATAAGTTTTGAAAACTAAAAATTGTTCCTCATTGGCACACTCAATCACTCAAGTGTATTTGAATCCTCACCAAAGGCTTGTGCCTTCTTTTCATCCTAACATCTAATATGGCTTTTTGTGTGGCTCAGGGACAAAGGATGAATGCATGCATCTTATATTTTGCTAAGTCAAAGACCGGATCTCAGAGGAGACAAATCACATCTTAAGATCGAGACGTGCAAGTGTGTGGATATGAGTGGAGTGGAATATGGTGGAGTGGTGGAATGGAATATGGTGGAACTCCTTGGATGAAACTCCCTCTCCTTGATTTATTTTTGAGAACATGGGCTATCTTTTATTCTCATATTTTTGCCATGCCACTTGGCATGCTTTTCTTTTTCTCTTTCTTTTTGCCATGCTCTTTGGCATGCTTTTCTTTTTCTCTTATTTTTGCCATGCTTCTTTGGCATGCTTTTCTTTTTGCATAGCCCATGTCTCTATCAAGAGTATTTTGAGAGGGAGATCATAGAACATGGAGCATTTATTTTTGTGGATGGATGATGGAAAATGTTTGCTAACTCCCAGTGTAGGAATTGCAAGTGAGAGGTGGTGTGTGTACGTGGGTCTCGATCTTTAAGAATATGAAAGCTTCACTCAAAGGTCACAACAATTTGACAAAGCTCACTAAGATAACAAGCAACATATGAGTAGAAATTTTCAACTAAGCTTATCATATGGCTCTGGTAGGTGTTTTGACCAATGAGGAACTTGTTTCTTTTTGAAAGCATAAATCTCCGAGATTTTCCCCGTACTAAAACAGAATAGAACTTAACCAAATTCTCACTATCCAATCCCCACAACAACTTAGACTTGGAATAAAACATGTGCTCCCACAAGGTTTTCAGGATCATTTTTACTCATGCCAAATAACTCAAGCACAATCTAGCAACTAGTTGAAACAAGGTACTTGCAAAATTAATGACAGAGCAACTATTCATCATTTCCAAGGTGAGAGGCATATGATTCATTCCATGCATAGTTGGGAGTTATTTTATTCAAGGGAAATATTGATTAAGGGAAATATTTTTGGTATTTTCATTTTTTTAAATGCAAACTATCATGAAGGGAAATGAAAGGAAAATTAAATGATCAAAGTGCTGGATAAATCGGGACATACCTGGTGGGGGTCCTTCCCCAAGCTTGGACTTTTACTGGTAGGGGTTGAGCCTTGAAAGGTACTGGCTCAGCTGTTCCGCTTGTTCGTGGACGTCGTGCTGGATAGACACCACCATCCCGCTATTCTGTTGATGGTACTGAGAATGGCGGGCTAGCGTGTCTTGAATCTCTCGGGTACGGTCGTCGATGAGCTCGACTCGGTTGGCGATGTAGGACAACTCCCGGCCGTAGTCGAAGCATGCGGACTGTGAGTATCCGGGGTAGTATGGCTGGGAGGCACTGTCGTATCCCCCTCCATACCGACTCCCGGACCACTCAGAGTCCGTGTCTTGGCCGTAGTCCCAGCGTCCTGAGGTGAAGTAGTTCGGCTCCTGATGCTTCCCGGAGCCTCCTGCTCCGAACGTCCCAGCGCCGGTGTACATGTCATAGGTGGCCTCAAAAGCGGAAGTGTGTCGGTGCGGCATTTGTGGTGCATCTTCCGGCTCCTGTGAGGTGGCGAGTCCAGCATCACGCCTGGCTCGTCCCCTCATGACGGGTCCGTCACCTGCAACGCTGTGCCGAGCGGGCTCTCTCCAAGGTGGAGAGTCGTCCGACTCGGTCCTCAACTGGAGAGTTAGTTTCAGCGTGGTATACAACCTTAGTGCTGCACAAGGCAAAGGCACTTCAGTTGTATAGCTACGGTAAATCATTGCCAGCGTTGCGTCAGGCGTCCGCCGTATCATGTGGGCTTGCACGAAGTGCTCGGCATCCACGACGGAACGTGCTGTCTCGATGTACGTGAGCCGGGCGCCCTGGAGGACGCCCAGGTGGTTAGCGAGGCGAGTGACTAGAGAAGTCATCGCCATGCCACCCGTACGAGAAATATGAGACAGCCAGTGACCAACCATGTCTTTCACAGGTGAATAGGGAATCTGCTTGACCATGGCAAAAAGAACCCGCAACTCGATGGTGTTGACAGGGCGCAAATCTGCCCGGGGGAATACCGTCATAGATACCCAACGATGCATGTAATGCAAAGTGGGGTTATGTATGCTGTTCGTTTGTGGCGCATGACAGTTGGTATCCCCCGAAATCTTTTTCCAAAATGCCACCCGGTCAAATCTTTTAAGCGCTTTGTTCGGGTCTAATGAACAACGGCTTGAAAATCCGAGACCCGAACTAAAATCCCTCCAAGAGCAGAAGAACTCTTGCTTGAAGAACCGAAAACGAATCCCCCCAGTTTCAGAAACCAAAGTCGAGAGGAATTCAAGGGTGAGCAGGTACGAACCTTCTTCGTTGATGTGCCAGAAATTCTCCCAGCCAATGGCCTGGAAGATTTCTGTAAACTCTACGTCCATCCCCGTGTCCCTGAGAAAATCTTGCTCAAACACACGGGTATGCTCGAACTCCTTCAGCCGAAGCTCGTTGAAGGTGTTCCGCTCCCTTTCTGTTCTAAGGTTGATGTCACTCTCGCTCAGGAGCTGCCTGGCTGGGGGCGTGGCATGGCCCCATCCCGAGCCGGCTGCTCCGTACTCGTCCGTGTCCATCCGGCTTGAGCCTCGTCCGATCGTCGGCCTAGCCGGGCGGAACGACGGAGCGAAGTGAAGAACTTCGACATGATTCCTGCAAAAAGTTAGTGCAACAACAACTACCCGAAGGACTGAATATATATATGGTTAGCACAAGAAAATCAAATCAGTCGTTCAAGATAGTTAATCGTTCTTGCGGGGATGAAAACCACCACAAAAGGTTAGTCGTTCTTGTGGGTGTCGGTGACCACCACAAAATCGTCCAGAAATTCAGCACAAGAGCAAAATATTTTTGGGATTTTCTAGTGATGCAAGCGAACCAAAACTTGAACAAGATCTTGGGAAGAACTTGAGCAAGCACTAGAGCAAAGAACTTGAGAAAAAGAGAGAGCTCCTAGCATAAATTTTCAGAATGGGAGAGTGAGTGAATGGTGCAAGGAGAAACAAGCAGCAAGGGCAGCATTTATAGGCCGAGGGGAGGGCCTTGGCCAGTTCGCCCGAAGGCTCTGGTTCGCCCGAACCAGGCCTGGTGGCCAGGGCACTCCCATGTGAGTGCAGCACTCACATGCCTTTGTTTCCACTCCAAGTTTGTGTGGCCATCAATTCCCAAGGACATTTTTAGTGGATTTTAGTGGTAGGTGAGATGGAAATGTGACATGACCAATGTTGGTTTTAGTGTAGTCACCCCCATGCTGCCATGTTTGTGATAATTGGCAGCCATTTTTAGTGGGGTAGACATGTTTGTTGCTGGTTGGTGGTGATGGTAAATAATTGGAGATGTTCTAGAAGGGATGAAAATGATAAAAGTTACCAATTACATCCACCCTAGGTAAAATTTCAGCATGCGTCCAATTATTTCTAACCAAGCTTGCAGAATTTTCTACTCTCTCTCAAATTAATTACTCAAGTGGTTCATTATTTTGAAAAGGGAAACGTGCAAATGCAATTGGAAATTTAAAAATTGGAAGGGAAATATGGGATACATACCGGTTTTCCTCGCGACGAGAGCTCAACTTTTAAGTCCGCGAGCGGGACTTCTCCTGTCTTCAGTTGTTTTTGTCATCGTCCGGTCCCGAAGTGGACGACTCGGATGATGCAACCTTCTTCTGCCACATCTTCTTGTTCTTCTTCTTCGGTGTTGGTGGCGGTGGGATCGGCGTCTCTGGAGGATTCCAGAGGGCTTGTTCTTCCTCGTATTTCTTTACGAGGAAATCCATTTCTTCTGCACTTGTCGGTTTTGTCAGCTCGTTCCACTTGAGCTGCTCACCACCGAGTATTTCCAGCTCTCCATTAATGAGAGCCTTAAGGAAACACTCGGCGCTCCTCTGCTCCGGTGTGAGTGGCTCTGTCTTCTTCTCTTCCCGGGGTTGAAACTTGAAGTATGTCAACCTCCCGTCGATACGGAACGAGATTTCTCTCGCATCCATATCGATCCTAGCCTGGGTGGTGTTCAAGAATGGTCAGCCCAACACAAGGGGAAACGAATGCTCATTCCCCGTGTCGAGGACAACAAAGTCCACAGGGACGTATCGTCCCCAGATCCGGACCGGTACATTCTCGATCACCCCCTCGGGGTAGCGGATGGTTGAGTCCGCAAGCTGTACCTAGGCAGTAGTAGGTGACAAAGTAGGGTAGCATAATTTCTTAAATAATACCTTAGGCATGATGTTGACGCTTGCCCCCAGATCACAGAGTGCATCATCAATGCGACGATTCCAGATCGTGCACTGAATGATGGGCACTCTGGGATCTTCCTTCCTATCCGGAGAGGTCTTGATCATCGCCCTTTTTGCAGCTCTCGGCAGGTAGGTCCATCTTGGTGTCAGCACTTGGATGCGTGCGACCTTCCCTGCGTGGTTAGTTCGGAAGACACTGCAAGGCATCTTACCATACCTGGTAGTGATGGAATTCACTGTCTCGATGGAAGGTTCGGGTTGCCCCGGAATCTTCCCCGATTCAGTGACAGGAACAGCAGCAGCTAACTGAGCGACTTGAGTTTCTATCATTTTATTAAAGCTCAGTTGACTTTTCATAGCAGAAGAAAATGATTCCATCCTAGAGTCTATGGTTTCCAGAGTTTTATCATTAGCAGCAAGCTTTTTATTGATGTTTTCAGTTATTTTCATCTGGCCAAACACAAGATGTCACACCCGGATTTACACAGAAACCCGAATGCTACTATATGTGTGCCCAGGAAGTCCACAGAACACATATAGTTAACAAATATGATAAACAGAGTACATATGCTCGAATAAAATGGTTTTACATCAGAGTTTGACTCAAATAACTAAATAAAACAGCGGAAGACTCTTTATTAACTCTCTCTAAACGAAGACGAAGACGAAGCCGATAACCATAACCGATAACCCACGGGGACACCGACTGGTTGAGCACAGCTAGTAGAATGGTAGATCTTCAGGAAATTCAACAGCAGCAGTACCATCTAATCCATCTGTTACCCATCCGGGATTTTGTTGAATGGCAAGTGTAAGTAAATGTCTTACTTAGCAAATACAACACGAATAATGAAGGCTTAAAAGAAAGGCTTGACACGGCTGTACTGCATTAGCAATTTTAGTTGATTCATTTTATCATAATCCAGATTTGCTACAGATACAATGAATCCCAGTTGTAACCCAATTAATATAGTAGAAGTGAACATTAAACAATAATTAAACATCAACTTCTAATCAAAAAGGAACCAGGCCGCTCGTGACCCTGAGCAAGGCTATCATGATAGATTATACACTCTGCAGAGGTTTCGCCCTTTACCCACCAGTCGCGTAAAAGTTCAAAGGAACTTTGCACCCAACCACGCACATCAACACTTCCGAGGTGTGACTGCATAGGGACGCTACGAGGCTTTTCACAAGACACCCTAACAAAATAGTAGCCGTTATGGTACAACCTAGGCAGCATGACCCAAGGCACCGAGATTGACTGACGCCCATGTCGCAACATGAGGGGGTCAATGGCGTCCAAGCGCGGAAAAGAATAACACAACAAATAAATAGCGCAACGTGTGGAACCCCCGCCATACGGAAGCTCCCAACACGGGACTGTGCCTCACGGGGACATAGCCAACGGATACTCCGTCCTCGGTGGATCAAACCATACTCTCACCCATGCTTCCCATAACGCCGTTGGCCCGTCGGTAACTACTGTCAAGCTAGAGCCGTACCTGTTACTTGTCCAAGACCAGAGCCATTATAGTTCCAGCGGTGGCGACAGGTTCCTGGGTTGCCGCTCTAAGAACCAGTCCTTACGGAGAGACACTAGGGCCAAGCACGAAGCGTACGCCCTAGCTCCCTGATCCATGTTGCTAAAAAGCAAATTTTAACATTAACGTTGAAGTGAACCATTAAGTCAAGATTAGCAGTTAAACATTGGTGACAGTAGCTGCGCTTAGCAAAGGTCTACCCAAATGCAATAACCCAGGGAATTCAAGGTATAGGATAAACAAAACTAGGATTAACCTTAATAGGACAACAATTTAGACACATGCATATGCAGTAATTAATGTAAAGGTGTGTTTAGGTAGCAAGGATTGTCCGTGCTGTACTTGCCTTCGTCAAACTGCTGCTGCTGTTGCTGTTGCTCCTGCTGCGGGTGTTGGTCCTGCTCCTCGTAACCCTCGAACTCAAACGCGTACGGCTCACCGACTGGACTCATACATCATCACACAAGCATCCACACAAGCCAGTACATGCAAACAATATTAATCTATTAGAACAGTACATCAAACAGTAAAAACAGAACAAAAGAAGGTTGAAAAACTAATCTACGCTTCGCTACGAACACGTGAGCGCGAAAATCACTCAAATCGGAGCTAAAACGAAGAAGATACGACTTTTCTAAGGTTCGGGGACTTGCTGGCAAAGTTTTAAAAGTTCCAGGGGCTTATTTGCAAAAACTCAGGGGCTAAAGCATAATTTTATATAAAAACAGGAGGGTTTGTTTGCAAATTAACTAAAACAGGACCTCGGGTAATATTTTTAAATAAGGTAGGGGGTTTTCTGTAAAAATCAGGACCTAATTCTAATTATTTTTGAATTGATCTGGACCGCGGGTTAATTTTGAAATAGTGGAGGGGCTCTTTTGCAAATGTGGCTCGGCTGACTCAGGTTGACCGTTACGGTCAACTTTGACCCGGGGCTGGTTTCGATCCGGGCCGTCGGATTTGGATCCGACGATCCAGATTGGATCTAGAGGAGGGGGTAGTTGACGGCGGCGCGATGAGCGGCGGCGCTGGCTGGCGACGGCGGCGCTTCGCCGGCGATGCGCGAAAGCGCACTACGGAGCACGGTTTCGAGCGAGGGCTGCACCTACGGCTGCGGGGCGGCACGACGAGTCTAGACAGGGGGTTCACGACGATGACGGAGCAACGGCGGTGGCGCGCGACGAGCGGAGGCGGCGGCGGCGCTCGGGTGACAGCGGAGAGCTCGCGGCAGAGGGGGAGAGGGAGCAAGGAGGGGCTTGGGAGGCTCCTTACCTCCTCGCGAAGCTGCCCTGGTGGTCGATGGCGAAGAGTGGCGCTGGACCGGCGGATCGACGGCGGCGGTGAGCTCGGAAGCGGTGGCGGCGATGCGAGCTCGGTTAGGGGTGGCGGCTTGGATTCTCGATAGGGGAAATTGGGAGCAGCGGCGGCGGCTTTAAATAGAGCGGACGAGGGCGACTCGGGTGGGCCTCGGCGTCCGTGCCGTGGCCGGGCCGAACTCCATGGCCGGGGCCGTGGCGGAGTCGGACTCCGTCGCGAGGAGGGAGACGAGTCTGACCGGTGGCCCCGCTCGGTCAGCGGCTAGGGGCGCGAGGCGGGCCGGCCTGGCTGCTGGGCCGCACTAGGGAAGGAAAGCGGGGAGCGCTGCCCTGGGCTGCTGGGCTGGACTGGGCCAATGGCGAGCGGAGCGGGCTGCTGCGGGGGCGGGAGGGCGAGCAGGGCGGCGCGGGGCGGAGCAGGCCGCTGGGCCGGGCCGAAAGCGGAGAAAGGGGAGACGGGCCGCTGCGAAAACGGGAAAGGGGAAAGGGGCTGGGCCGGCTGGAGAGAAAAGTAGGAGGGGCTAAATCGGCCGGGGAAAAAGTTCAGGGAGGGAAATCAAACTCGGGCCGCTGCAACTTTTCTAGAGCTCCAAACACAACGATTCAAATTCGAATTTAAACAGAATTTAAATTCCAACTGAACCACACACAAACAAAACACAATGCAGTCGGCATGAATGCAACAAAAATGTTTCTAACCTTATATTTAATTTTATTTCTCAGAAATAATTTATTTTCCTTAGATAAATATGAGCATTAAATTAAATAAAAACAATTTAATTACTAAATTTTAAAATAGGCATTTTTAGGATGTTACAAACCTACCCCCCTTAAGATGAATCTCGTCCTCGAGATTCGGAGGTGGATGGGAATAACTGTGGATATTCAGCTCTGAGGTTTTCTTCTCTTTCCCAAGTTGCTTCATCCACTGAATGGCGGCTCCACTGAACCTTGCACATCCGGATCACTTTATTTCTGGTGACTCTTTCTGACTCTTCCAAAATTCTGACAGGATGCTCAGTATAGGTAAGATGTTCCTCCACATTCAACTCATCAATCGGAATCTGTTCCTCAGGTACTCGCAAGCACTTTTTCAACTGAGACACATGGAACACATCATGTACTCCTGCTAACTTCTCTGGTAGCTCTAACTGATATGCCACCTCACCTTTCCGGCCAAGTACCTTGAACGGTCCGATGTATCGAGGTGCTAACTTGCCCTTAACGTTGAACCTCTTCACGCCTCTCATTGGTGACACCTTGAGATACACAAAGTCTCCAACCTCGAAGCTGAGATCCCTTCGTCGGTTATCTGCATAGCTCTTCTGTCTGGATTGTGCCACTTTCAGATTCTGTCTGATTATCTGCACTTGTCGCTCTGCCTCTCTTAGTATTTCAGGTCCAAATACCTGACTTTCTCCCGTCTGATTCCAGAATAGTGGTGTCCTACACTTTCTGCCATACAGAGCCTCGAATGGTGCCATCTGCAAACTCTTCTGATAGCTATTGTTGTACGAAAATTCCGCGTACGGTAAACTCTTGTCCCAACTGGCACCATATTGTAGAGCACATGCTCTCAACCTATCCTCCAATATCTGATTTGTCCGCTCTGTCTGCCCATCTGTCTGCGGATGGTAAGCTGAACTGAACTGTAGCTTTGTGTCCATAGACTCATGCAGTTGTCGCCAAAAGTGTGATGTGAACTGGGTACCTCGATCTGACACTATTCTTTTCGGTACCCCATGCAAACACACAATCCTCTCCATATACAACTCCGCTAGTCTGGCTCCGGTGTAGGTGGTCTTTACTGGAAGGAAATGCGCCACCTTGGTCAGACGATCCACGATCACCCAGATTGAGTTAAATCCCCTCTGAGTGCGAGGTAAGCCAGTGATGAAATCTATACCGACTTCTTCCCACTTCCATTCAGGTACCTTCAGGGGCTGGAGCAAACCTGCTGGCCTCTAATGTTCAGCCTTGACTCTCTGACACGTGTCACACAGAGCTACGTACGTGGCCACATCTCTCTTCAATCCGTACCACCAAAATCTCTCTTTAATATCTTGGTACATCTTGGTACTACCTGGGTGTATTGAATACGCCGATTCATGGGCTTCCCTGAGAATTGCATCCCTGATCTGCACTATATCCGGTACACAGATCCTCTTCTCATACCACAATGTCCCTTGGTCATCCACTCGAAAACCAGGGGCTTTTCCTAATGCCACCAGTTCCATGATCTCCTTGATCTTCTCATCTACGAGCTGTCCTTTTCGGATCTCTTGTTCCAAGGTCGGTTCTACTGCCATCTCGGTGACGCTAGTCACAAATCCCAGACTCATCCTTTCAAACTCTGAACTGAGTTCCTCCGGAAGGCAATGTCCCGTGATCCTATTCACGTAGCTCCCTCTACTCAGAGCATCTGCCACCAGGTTGGCCTTCCCTGGATGATAATGAATCTCCAGGTCGTAGTCCTTGATCAACTCTAACCAACGACGTTGCCTCATATTCAGATCTGACTGTGTGAACACATACTTGAGGCTCTTGTGGTCAGTGTAAATATCACACTTATGTCCAATCAAGTAATGCCTCCAAATCTTCAAAGCATGCACCACAGCTGCTAATTCCAGATCGTGTGTCGGGTAGTTCTGCTCGTGTTTCCTCAACTGCCTCGATGCATAAGCTACTACCCTGCCTTCCTGCATGAGTACACACCCCAATCCTAGTCGGGATGCATCGCAGTAGATAGAGAAGCTCTTGGTTATATCTGGCAACACTAGTACGGGAGCCGTTGTCAATCTCTTCTTCAATTCCTCAAAGCTGACTTGACACTCCTCAGTCCAGACAAACTTGGCATTTTTCTCCAATAACGTCGTCAGGGGTTTAGCAATCTTGGAGAATCCTTCAATGAACCTCCGATAGTATCCAGCCATTCCAAGGAAACTTCTGATTTCACTCACATCCTTAGGCGGATTCCAACTCAACACATCACTAACCTTCTTCGGATCAACTGCCACTCCACCATTGGACAGTACGTGTCCCAAGAATGCTACTTCCTTCAACCAAAACTCACACTTGCTCAGCTTGGCATACAACTGATGCTCACGGAGTCTCTGCATCACCAGCCTCAGGTGTTCTTCATGCTCTTCCTCGTTCTTGGAGAAAACTAGAATATCGTCAATGAACACCACTACGAATTTGTCAAGATAGTCCATGAACACATTGTTCATCAAATACATGAAGTATGCCGGCGCATTTGTCAATCCAAAAGACATGACAGTGAACTCATATAGACCATATCGGGTTGTGAAGGCTGTTTTGGGGATGTCAGTCACTCGTATCCTCATCTGATGGTAACCGGATCGGAGATCGATCTTAGAGAACACACATGCTCCTTTCAACTAGTCGAAGAGATCATCAATCCTCGGCAACAGGTACTTGTTCTTGATGGTCACTTCATTCAAAGCTCGATAATCCACACACAATCTCTGGGTCCCATCTTTCTTATCCACAAACAAAACTGGCGCTCCCCAAGGGGATGAACTAGGACGAATATACCCTTTCACTAACAACGCCCTTAATTCCTCCTTAAGTTTCTCTAGTTCTTTTACTCCCATTCTATATGGCCTTTTAGCTATAGGGGCAGTACCAGGCTTAAGATCAATAACAAATTCAACTTCGCGGTCTGGGGGCATACCTGGTAACTCATCTGGAAACACGTCTGGGAATTCGCACACCACTCTGATGTCTTCCAGTGCTACACCTTCGGCTTGGTAGATCTGATTGTGCCCTAAGGGACTAGCTGCTTGGTACTCCACTTTCTCACCAGTCTTTGCTGTTAGCTGCACTGTTCTTTTGGAGCATTGAATCACCCCATCATATCTGACTAACCAGCTCATACCCAGAATCAAGTCAAACCCAAGGGTTTCTAGGACTATTGGGTTCACCACAAAGTCTACCCCCCTTATTGTGATGGTGATACAGGGGCAACGTAAAGTGGCACGCTGTTCTCCCCTGGGTGAACTAACTACCATGGGGTTTCCCATAGGTTGCAAGATCATCATGTTCTTTTTCACGAAAGCAGCAGATATGAAAGCATGCGAAGCTCTAGTATCAAACAAAATAGTTGCGAGAGTTGAGTTGACAGGGAACGTACCCACAACGACATCCGTTGCTCCTTCTGCGGTTTCCGCACCCATGTGGTTGACCTTGCCTCTCGCTGGGTTCTGCTGCTGATTCCCATTTTGGTTCTGCAGTTGTCCAACCCTCTGATTGTTGTTCTGACCAACGGTGTTCTGAGCCTTGCGAGGACAAGCGCTGGCATAGTGTCCCAGCTCACCACAACCAAAACACCTCGGAGCCGTGGGTGCATTGCTGGTCGGGTTGGGGCGTTGGACAGGACCACTCTGTGGCTGGTTTTGGGGACGCTGCTGAGGTAGTGCTGAGGGGTACTGGGGACGCGGCTGGTATTGGGGTCGTTGCTGATACTGGTTGCGGTTCATCAAACCGGACTGTCCCTGGAAACGTTGTGGGGTCACCATCTGCTGGTTTCCTTGCTGAGGATTGAAGCGAGGGCGAACATTGCTTCCTGACGGTGTGCCTTGAAGCTTTCTCTTCTTTTCCTCCATCTCACGGCGCTTGTGCTCCAGCAGTAGTGCGCTATCCACCAGTTCTTGAAAAGTGGCGAACCTAGAGCACAGGAGCTGGTACTGGAGTGTATCATGCAGTCCATCTCGGAATCGGGTCTGCTTCTTCTTATCAATATTCACGTCCTCTGGAGCATAACGGGCCAACTCAATGAACTTGTCACGATAAGCGGTGACACTCATACCTTCCTGCGTCAATGCCAGGAACTCCTTCTTCTTCAGGATCATCAGTGCTTCCGGCACGTGGTGAGAACGGAAGCTGTCGCGGAACTCCTGCCAAGTGATCTGATCACGATTGGGGTGAGCATACTGGTACGCATCCCACCAATCCAAAGCTGCTCCCCGGAGCTGTCCACTTCCATACAACACCTTCTCCCGGTCGTTGCACTGTGCGATATCCAGTTGTCGTTCCACTGCCTTGAGCCAGTCCTCTGCTTGCATTGGGTCGCTAGACTTGTTGAAGGTAGGAGGGCGTCCCTTCATAAACTCGCCCCTTTTATCTCTGGGCTGCACGGGGTGCTGCTGAAGCGGGTTCTGCTGATTCTGTTGCATCAGTGCTATGGTTTGTGCCATCTGTTGTGTCAGCTGGAGTTGCATATGCATCATCTGCTCCATGGTAAGTGGCGGTGGAGGAGGTGGTGGGTTCTGGTTCTGGTTGCTTCCACTGCCTCCGGGGTTGCCTCTAGTGTTAACCATCTACCATAGCAAGATATTTTCCCATCAGTATTCCCGTCAATCGGTAATAGATAACCCATGCTTGCAGATGGTGTATGAGAAGATAGCAGTACTTGGAAGGATATGATTCAGAGGTATAGAGAGTAAGACAAAGAAAATGCAAAGGGGATAGATAACCCAACTATTTATTCACTAATATTCCTTAAACCTTAGTCCTATATCTAGATGGAGATAGACTCGCGTCTATGACCATCACAATCATTACAAAAATCCAAATCAAACATAAGCATAATAACAGCAAAATCAAGCACCCAGAGACATGATTCACGCAAGACTCGACAGCAATGGTTTTGAAAAACACAACTAAATGATCTGAAACAAAATCATGGTGGTCTCCTAATGATTTATCAACCGTTCTAACTAGGCTGCGTTCCTATAGTCAGCACGGCTCTGATACCAATCTGTCACACCCGGATTTACACAGAAACCCGAATGCTACTATATGTGTGCCCAGGAAGTCCACAGAACACATATAGTTAACAAATATGATAAACAGAGTACATATGCTCGAATAAAATGGTTTTACATCAGAGTTTGACTCAAATAACTAAATAAAACAGCGGAAGACTCTTTATTAACTCTCTCTAAATGAAGACGAAGACGAAGCCGATAACCATAACCGATAACCCACGGGGACACCGACTGGTTGAGCATAGCTAGTAGAATGGTAGATCTTCAGGAAATTCAACAGCAGCAGTACCATCTAATCCATCTGTTACCCATCCGGGATTTTGTTGAATGGCAAGTGTAAGTAAATGTCTTACTTAGCAAATACAACACGAATAATGAAGGCTTAAAAGAAAGGCTTGACACGGCTGTACTGCATTAGCAATTTTAGTTGATTCATTTTATCATAATCCAGATTTGCTACAGATACAATGAATCCCAGTTGTAACCCAGCCGTACCTGTTACTTGTCCAAGACCAGAGCCATTATAGTTCCAGCGGTGGCGACAGGTTCCTGGGTTGCCGCTCTAAGAACCAGTCCTTACGGAGAGACACTAGGGCCAAGCACGAAGCGTACGCCCTAGCTCCCTGATCCATGTTGCTAAAAAGCAAATTTTAACATTAACGTTGAAGTGAACCATTAAGTCAAGATTAGCAGTTAAACATTGGTGACAGTAGCTGCGCTTAGCAAAGGTCTACCCAAATGCAATAACCCAGGGAATTCAAGATATAGGATAAACAAAACTAGGATTAACCTTAATAGGACAACAATTTAGACACATGCATATGCAGTAATTAATGTAAAGGTGTGTTTAGGTAGCAAGGATTGTCCGTGCTGTACTTGCCTTCGTCAAACTGCTGCTGCTGTTGCTGTTGCTCCTGCTGCGGGTGTTGGTCCTGCTCCTCGTAACCCTCGAACTCAAACGCGTACGGCTCACCGACTGGACTCATACATCATCACACAAGCATCCACACAAGCCAGTACATGCAAACAATATTAATCTATTAGAACAGTACATCAAACAGTAAAAACAGAACAAAAGAAGGTTGAAAAACTAATCTACGCTTCGCTACGAACACGTGAGCGCAAAAATCACTCAAATCGGAGCTAAAACGAAGAAGATACGGCTTTTCTAAGGTTCGGGGACTTGCTGGCAAAGTTTTAAAAGTTCCAGGGGCTTATTTGCAAAAACTCAGGGGCTAAAGCATAATTTTATATAAAAACAGGAGGGTTTATTTGCAAATTAACTAAAACAGGACCTCGGGTAATATTTTTAAATAAGGTAGGGGGTTTTCTGTAAAAATCAGGACCTAATTCTAATTATTTTTGAATTGATCTGGACCGCGGGTTAATTTTGAAATAGTGGAGGGGCTCTTTTGCAAATGTGGCTCGGCTGACTCGGGTTGACCGTTACGGTCAACTTTGACCTGGGGCTGGTTTCGATCCGGGCCGTCGGATTTGGATCCGACGATCCAGATTGGATCTAGAGGAGGGGGTAGTTGACGGCGGCGCGACGAGCGGCGGCGCTGGCTGGCGACGGCGGCGCTTCGCCGGCGATGCGCGAAAGCGCACTACGTTGCACGGTTTCGAGCGAGGGCTGCACCTACGGCTGCGGGGCGGCACGACGAGTCTAGACAGGGGGTTCACGACGACGACGGAGCAACGGCGGTGGCGCGCGACGAGCGGAGGCGGCGGCGGCGCTCGGGTGACGGCGGAGAGCTCGCGGCAGAGGGGGAGAGGGAGCAAGGAGGGGCTTGGGAGGCTCCTTACCTCCTCGCGAAGCTGCCCTGGCGGTCGATGGCGATGGAGTGGCGCTGGACCGGCGGATCGACGGCGGCGGTGAGCTCGGAAGCGGCGGCGACGATGCGAGCTCGGTTAGGGGTGGCGGCTTGGATTCTCGATAGGGGAAATTGGGAGCAGCGGCGGCGGCTTTAAATAGAGCGGACGAGGGCGACTCGGGTGGGCCTCGGCGTCCGTGCCGTGGCCGGGCCGAACTCCATGGCCGGGGCCGTGGCGGAATCGGACTCCGTCGCGAGGAGGGAGACGAGTCTGACCGGTGGCCTCGCTCGGTCAGCGGCTAGGGGCGCGAGGCGGGCCGGCCTGGCTACTGGGCCGCACTAGGGAAGGAAAGCGGGGAGCGCTGCGCTGGGCTGCTGGGCTGGACTGGGCCAATGGCGAGCGGAGCGGGCTGCTGCGGGGACGGGAGGGCGAGCAGGCCGGCGCGGGGCGGAGCAGGCCGCTGGGCCGGGCCGAAAGCGGAGAAAGGGGAGACGGGCCGCTGGGAAAACGGGAAAGGGGAAAGGGGCTGGGCCGGCTGGAGAGAAAAGTAGGAGGGGCTAAATCGGCCGGGGAAAAAGTTCAGGGAGGGAAATCAAACTCGGGCCGCTGCAACTTTTCTAGAGCTCCAAACACATCGATTCAAATTCGAATTTAAACAAAATTTAAATTCCAACTGAACCACACACAAAACACAATGCAGTCGGCATGAATGCAACAAAAATGTTTCTAACCTTATATTTAATTTTATTTCTCAGAAATAATTTATTTTCCTTAGATAAATATGAGCATTAAATTAAATAAAAACAATTTAATTACTAAATTTTAAAATAGGCATTTTTAGGATGTTACACAAGATCTCTAAGAGACGGCTGATTATTGAAATTGCTGGAATTGAAATTGTTACCTTGTTGAGGCCTCTCAAAAGGGAGGTTTGGGCGCGAATTCCAGCCTTGGTTGCCGTAGTTGTTCGGTCGGTACCCGTTGTTGTTGGAGTTGTTGACGTAGTGGGCATCTTCTCGCATTTCGGGGCAGTCATTCCCCGAATGGCCAGTGTTGCCACAGACTTCGCAGGTCATGCGAGCGTCCATGGCTTGCACCGTTTCTTGAGCAGAGGCCTCCAGTTTCTTCATTAGGAGGTCCATCTTGGCAGCGAGCATGTCCAGAGCATCAACTTGGTGAACTCCTCGGGTCTTTGGTTGAGTCCGGTCGTCGGACCAACCTTGGTTCTCGACCATCTTCTCTATGAGGGCCTTCACACGACTCTCCTCAAGAGAGAAGAACGAGTCTCCAGCAGCAGCATCCAGGTACTCACGGGCAGAATTTCTCAGCCTGTGATAGAAAGTTTGGATTATGAACCAACTCTGCATACCATGGTGAGGACAAGCAGAAATATAGTCCTGGAGGTGATCCCATGCCTCCGGGACTGTTTCATCTTTTAGCTGCTGGAAACTAGCTATTTTGTTCCGGAGGGCGTTGGTTTTCCCAACCGGAAAGAATTTTAGCAAGAAAGCGCTAGTGCATTTATCCCGGTATCTATTGCTTCGCGGTTAGCATAAAACCATTGTTTCGCCTTGCCTAATAATGAGAATGGGAATAAACGAAGGCGAATGGCATTGATACTTACTCCGCGGATGGTGAAGGTGTTGCAAATTTCCAGGAAATGCTGGAGATGAGCATTGGCATCTTCGTGTGGCTTGCCGCAGAATGGGCTAGCCTGTACCATGTTGATGAGGGCTGGCTTCAGCTCGAAGTTACCATCTCCGACTGGCGGAGCTGGTCCGACACGTACGTTCTCGCTTGATGGAGCGGAGAACTCACGGATCGTCTTGGTTGCCATCCTCGATGTAGCCTGGTCAGCGACGGGAAGGACTGGGTTCATCGGAAGGAGTTGCTTCTGAGGAGGTACAACACGGGGTCGTACTTTCCTCACAAATGACTCCGGATTTTCTTGGAAGTTTGACGGTAGTTGGAAACCAGTCATGCACTGCTCTGCTCCACAAGGACCAACGAACAGAACAAGGATAAACCCGCTTGAGTAGCGGTACTCAACTAAGATAGCTCAAGATAAAAGTTCAAAAATAATCTAGCCAAAGACTTCCCCGGCAACGGCGCCAGAAATGCTTGTTGGCACTTCTTACGATCCAATATCAGAATTGAGAATCCTGGTACTGGGGTAAGGAGTGTTTCAGTGGTTTTCCTTATGGCTTAGTAAAATATAGAAATATTCTGCAAGCGCACAGAATCACCGCTGTAGCATTTCACCTGTGAGTATTCCGAGGTATCGTAATTTATATTTCCGCAGGGAAGCTTTGGCAAGATTACTAGTGAACAGATATTCGAGACTATCAGAGAAGGGTACACGACTAGACAAGACAGGGCATAACGGTATTGGATAGGAGTGGATATACCGGACACACAGCTCAAGGGATACTCAGGTAGGGGAGAGAAGAGATAGATAGCTGGGAGGACAACGAGAAGAGATAGAGGACTCCTGGATACTTTATCTACCTATGTCACTCTAGCTTAGAGATACAGCGGCTACAGAGCCAGCACTAGGAGATCTGGGATAACTCTAATGTCTTAGCATCGGGAAAGGGAACCGGTGAACACACAGAAAGGGATGAGAAGGGGTGCCACTATTTCCCAACTGGGGAATCCTACGGACCGGAACTAACGTGATGGGCTACGAAGACCGAAAGGGCTGTCACCACCTCTCGGCTACCACCTCCGTTGCGACGGGAATAAACTAAGGCCACTGACTAGTCTAGGAACCACTCCTACACTAGGCAACGACTACTTACTCTGCTAGCAAGAGCAAGCAACCTTGTCAATACTCTTGGTGACAATTCACCTCCAGTATCAAGCAAGATCGAAGAACCAGCCAAGACAAAGACTTAAACAAGACTACAAGCACTAGAACTATAATTGACTATAGTCTAAACAAGATATATGCTGCAACTAGGATAAAGTAGAAGCAAGATATAAATGACAAAGGCAAAGTGATAAAGATAACTATATTGATAACTCAAAGTCTTACAAAAGGAAGAGGTAAAAGATACAAGAGCTTATACCAGAGCTTCTGAAGACGACTCCGGAACCTCCGAGGCAAAGCTCGACTCAACTCTAACTCCCAACTAAACTATCCTAACTCTACTAGAATGAAAGTGGAAATGAGCTCCTTGGCTTGGTGTGTGTTTACAAGTGAGGTGCGACCCTCTATTTATAGCTCCAAGGGTCGGTTGAGACAGGGTAGCGGCCAAGGCAACCAGAGAGGCGGTGCCGGGCCTTCGGCCGAATTTCCCGGTTCGGTCGAACTGGCCAGTTCGGCCGAACCGTGGGATCTGCCGCCTCTGGCTCCCACGGCCAGGATCCACCCCTGGAAGGCGGTTGTGCACTGGGGGTGGTTCGGGCGAACCTCCCAGTTCGGCCGAACTGGGCTGGGAGCCCAGGCCCGTCCTCCTGCACCGCCTTTGCTCTGTGGGCCTTCTGGGCTGCCTCCTGGTGATTGGCTTCGTGTGTTTATGGCCCAGAGGTGATGTGGTTGTGGCCCGGGAAGAGATGGCTGCCGTCCTCATGTCGTGTTCGCTTGATATTCGTTGGACGACTCCCGGTGACGTGCGCGGCTAAGGGGGTTTAACCGGCCGAACGGAGTCATTCAGCCGATTAGGTCATTTTCGGCCCCAATAGCGTGTATTTGTCGTAGTTGTACCTGCACAGGTGTCACTCACCAAAACTCGTGGAACCTTATTAGAAATAAAACCTAAGTACATGGAATGTTGCATATAACCTCGTTTATTCCCGAGTATTGGTGGTCGGATTTGGGCTGTAACGACCGCCAACAAGCTCCCCCAAGCTTAGCTCTTTGCTCGTCCTCGAGCAAAGATATAAACTCAGGCTCGGTGGATCAGGAGTTGCTACAATGTCATTTCTTTTGCAGGTAACTTTATAAACAACTAGTTTTCAAAAATACTTGAATCATAGGCAAAGTTTCAAATCACCTTTTTACCTATGGGGCTTATAGCAATCTCCTTATCTTGGGCGGTTGAAAGGATGAACAGTTTATAGCAGGATGTCAAGGGAGTGCTCGGCAACCTCCCTCGGTATGCTTGGCATGTCCGAGGGGCTCCACGTGAAGATGTCGGCATTGGCGCGGAGAAAGTCGATGAGCACCACCTCCTATTTGCCATCGAGGGTCGAACTGACCCTCACTGTCTTGTCGTTGGGGTCGAGGGGCACCGCCTTGGTGTGCTCCGTGGGCTCGAAACTGCCTACATGCTTTGAAGTGGAGGCAATGGTTTCGTTCGCCATCTTCTCTAGGTCCGCGACGAGAGCCTCATCCTCGGCAAGCGCCTCGGCGCTCTCAACGCATTCCACGTCACATATGTAGGCATGCTCGAACGATGGGGCCACCGTGATGACACCTTCGGCCCCAGCATCTTTAGTTTGAGGTATGTGTAGTTTGGGATGGCCATGATTTGGTGTAGCATGGGCGGCCAAGGATGGTGTGGTAGGCACCTCAAAATCCCACCACTTCGAATGTCAGGGTCTCCCTACGGAAGTTGTCAGGCGTGCCGAAGCAAACAGGCAGATCGATCAGCCCAAGGGGCTGAACTCACTTTCCCGGCGCAACGCCATGAAATGGCGCCTTGCTGGGGTGTAGCTTGTCCCTCCGGATGCCCATGAGCTCCAAAGTCGTGACGTACATGATGTTGAGGCTGCTGCCTCCATCCATGAGTACCTTGGAGAACCGGGTGTTGCCGATGGTGGGATCAATGACGAGCGGGTACTGCCCCGGGTTTAGGATGTAGTTGGGGTGATCCTCTCGACTGAAGGAGATGGTCTCCTCAGACCAGTCGAGGTAGAATGGCCTAGCCTTGTGTATGGAGAACACCTCTCAGCGCTCGCGCTTGCGCTGTCGAGGCGTCATGTTCGCCGTTGGCCCCCCAAAAATGAATAAGACGTTCTCCACCTCCGGAAAGCCTTGGCCTCCCCCGTCGCTCGTGTCCTTTTTCCCCCATCCTCCTTCGAAGCGGCGCGATTGAAGTATTTCTTGAGCAAGGGTGCGGGTTACGACGCCATTGTGATAAGGGCAAGGTTTCTTGAGCGTGTCATCGAAGAAGCCGCCTCCTCGAGGGGGGCCTCGAGGAGCTTTGGGCGTAGGGTCGACTGCGAGGATTTCATCGGGGTCCACGGTCCGCTTTTGTCGGCGTGAGGTTTTTGGGGCTTCTTCCCCTTCTTGCCTTGCTTCTGCTTCTTTGCGGAGCCTTTGGACTTGCTGCCCTCCGTGGACGTTTCCTCCGTTTGTTTCCCCCTCCTGCCATCAAAGATGGCTCCAACCGCCTCCTCGTCAGAGGCAAAGTTGGTAGCAACATCGAACAATTCGTTGACGCTGGTAGGAGGGCTTCGTCCCAACTCGCGCACCAAGTCCCGGCAGGTTGTGCCCTCGAGGAAGGCATGGATGACTTCAAAGTCACCCACGCTTGGGAGCTCGGTGCAGCGCTTGGAGAAGCGGTGGATGAAATCATGAAGTGACTCATTGGATGTTTGGCGAGACCCTCGAAGGTCGCACAAATTTCCAGGCGCACGTAAGTACCCTGGAAATTACCCACGAATGTCTTCACGAGGTCGTTCCAACCATGATATTGGTTTGCGGGTAGGTGCTCGAGCCATGTCCGCGCAGAATCCGCCAAATGGAGCGGCAAGTTATGGATGATCATGGCGTCGTCGGTAGCGCCGCCCAGTAGACAGACGAGGCGGTAGTCGTTGAGCCATACCTTGGGATCCGTTTCCCCTAAGTACTTGGTGATGGTCATTGGTTGCCGGAATCGTGCGGGAATCGGGCCGCGCGAATCTACCGGCTAAACACCTGGGTTCCCGGGGGTTCCGGTGTTGGGCTCTTGTCTTCGTCGCCGTCGTAGCGGCCTCCACAGCGAGGGTGGAAGCCGCGAGATGTGCCATCGCGCTTTTTTCTGTTGAGAATGTTGCGGGCGTCATCGTCGCTGGTGTCTCCGCTTGTATCAAGGATTCGCTCCTTGAGAGGTTTCTTCCCGATGCGTTCGTGCACCGAGGGTGCCTTCCCCTTATTTGATGACAGGGGTGGCACCACATCGTCCCTTCACGGGGTTCGCGCCGATGCCTCGTGCTCCCGCATTCCTCCACCGGTTTTCGGGCCGACTGAGTTGCGTACGTGGGAGGCTGAGCTTTTGGCTTGCTGCACAGCTGCTTGCTCGATGAGGAGCTGCGCCTATCGAAGCAGGTTTCGGCCTTCAGGCGTCGAGGGTCTGGCATGGCCCGGATCACGGTCGCCGTAGCAATGAGCTTTTGGCTCATCCAGGCTAACGCGAGTGGGTCATCCACATCGTCATCAGCCTCGATGCGGGCTCGGGCTACGCGCCCGACCTCCCTGGCACGCGCGCCGCGCATAGGGCGGTTGTCCTCAAGCGTTGCCCGGAGCTTCTAGACTTGTTGGCGTTCTTCCTCGAGCTTGGCCTCAAGTTCGTGGACATGGGCTAGCTACGCTTGCGCAAATGCAGCGTTGTCAGGTGCCTGCTCTTTATTCTTGGCTCCCACTGGTTCTCCTGCCCCGTCATCTTCGTCACCCCTTCCCGGGAGGACGACGAAGCATTCCCTGGAGGGATCATAATCCCCCTCGCTAGAGTCGTCAGAGCAGGTTAGGCAATAGTCTGCTGCAGCATGGAATGACATAAAGGCCTCACGATCGTGAAGCCCTAAGTAGTCCCGTTCGGGGACCCTGTGTCCGCTCTCGTGTGCCTCGCTGTCGGAGTCGGGGTAGTCATCGTCCGGCGAAGTTGCGATGAGGTTGCGAATCGAGAGCAGATAGTGCCCCGGCAGATCCTCATACGCCGCCATGTCCGTGCCAACTAACGAGGAGTTGGTCATGGTTGTGGCGCACATCTCGCCGGGGATTTGCGACGGGTCGGCCGTGCTATCCCCGGCAGAGTGCGACGTTGTGCCAAGTGTCGCTGGCAGGATACTCTTTGCCACTGTCGCAGGGTTTGGCGTGCCGGCCTCAACCCACTCGGGGGAGCCGACGCGGGCCGCTCTGCGTCGTTCCGCGCGCGTTCGCCACGCGCGTAGACGTGAACGCTTCCTGCGCGGTGGTGGTGGTGACAGGAGTGGTGCTGGCGTGCCCACACCGATGCTCCTCGTAAGGAGCTGCTTGTGGTAGCCATTGCTAGTTGCCCTGAACTCGAGACCCCCGAACCGGATTTTGAATCCAGCGGGAAGCGGGTCCGAAGTCCCCATCGGAAAAGGATTGTCGTGTATGACACGGGTTGCCATCAAGGGAGATAATGGATGATGTGGTCGATCACAGCGCCACCCCTACCTAGCGTGCCACTGTCGGTGTTTGGAAATCGTGGTCCCGACACCAACCAGAAATGCGCAGTGTTCCCACCCCTGATGGTTGATGCAGAAGGTAATGCAATGACACGAAATTATCCTAGTTTCGGTCGCAAGACCGTACGTCCAGCAAAGATGGTGCATGTAATGTATTATCTTGCACCGGACTGCAAGTAGTAGGGGATACAAGCAAGTTGGGAGAAGAGGCTAGGCCTCCAAGTCCCAGATGATGATGATTGAGGCAGAGTGCCAATATCGTGGAGTGTGGAGTGCGTGGGTTGTTTCTTGTTCTGTATTCGATTGATCGGTTTTTTTCTTTCCTTTTCTTTCTCATGAGTGTGCCCTCTCCTTTTATAGACCAAGGAGGACGGGTTACATGCGTGTGTCAATACGTAGATACAGTTGTTGTAAAGTCGTTGGCGTGGCACCGGGCGTGGCTCCTTATCCTTGGCCACTATTGCGCGGCGTTGCCGTCCCTGTGATGGATTTTCGTACTGGTGATGACGCCACAGAATGGTTTCAAGGGTCTGAGTTGACCAGTGTGCCGTAGTGACTCATCCGTACGCCAATTCGAGGGTCCCCCATGCCTGTGCACAGCCCTTTCCATGGAAAATTACTGCGGGAGTCGGCGGCACAGGGAGTAGGAGTGACCCGGCCCTATTCATGTAGTGGCGGTGTGTTCGCACAGCGTCGGGGATGGTCGCACAGTACATCGCACAGTGCTCAGAATGGCCCGCCATGCTTCCGCCGTCCTTCCTCCTTATCCTGCTACGTGCTCGAGGGTCTCTCCTACCCGATCGAGGGCTTCGGGTCGCCGGAGTTGGTAGCACAGGAGCTCGGAGTGACATGCTCTGTTCGCACAACATCGGCATGTCCGCACAGAGCCTCGGTTGGCAGCATAGTGATGGGGGTTGGCAGATGTGACGAGGCGTCGTGGCTGTCAGAGCGGCATGGCGAGAGATTTGCCTTTTTGACTTTGGACGCCAGGCCGCGACGAGCGTCATTAACTGCGTGTCTGGGCGGAGGTCTCGACCGAGGCGGACCTTTTCCCATTCGTGGGTTGCTCGAGGCTCGACCCTCAAGCCTCGACCGAGACGGAGTGTTCCAATTCACTCGAGGGGTCGCTTCCCTCGAGCGAAGCGGAGATTGAGGTGCGCGTCGAGGCGCCCAGCGAGGTGCCTCGACTGGGCCTTTGACTGTTGCTGGGCCGTGGGCCTTAATTTTCTTTCCTTTTTTTTCTGATATGTGCATGAGTTTGGCAATAGTTAGCGTTTTAACAAGGGTGATTATCCCAGCGGTTTGGGTACCCCTACTGATCACCCCCAACAGAAGCCAAACACATTCACATGATGCATCATACGATGCGATTATTTCAGAGTGATTTGTGGATAAGGCTACTAGAGTTTGTATTGATGACTTCATAATATAGTCGTTCCACCATGTAATAATACAAAACCTGTCTAAGATCTGGCATTATGGGGATCAGATAAAAAGCCAGTATCGGTATATCCAGTTAAATACTTTTCTTGGTTAAATATGTAGATTAAGCCAAGATCTATTGTGCCTTAACTCCAGTCCCAATGGCGTTATGTTGGAGCGTAGTGTCTAGCTAGTAAATTTACCGCAAATGTAATGTCAGGCCTTGTGCAATTTGCGATATACATAAGCGCTCCAATGGCACTAAGATATGGAACCTCTGGTCCCAATAACTCTTCATCCTTTGGTCTGAATTGATCCTTATTCATATCAAGAGATCAAACAACCATATGTGTCTTTGATGGATAAGATATATCCATATTGAATTTCCGCAGAATTTTCTGGATATATGCAGACTGATGTATTAAAATCCATGTAGGAAAGTGCTCAAGTGGTAAACCTAAGCAAAATTTAGTTTTACCCAAAATCCGTCTTAAGATGGTTGTGTGCTTCATTTATATCTTGTGTATTTTCAGTGATATCGAGATCAACGTACATAGATATAATATGAAATCCAGTCGAGGATTTCTTGATGAAAACACATAGGCAATTATCGTTATTGAAATAACCCTTCCGTAGAAGGAATTCCCTTAGTCAGTTGTACCATATTCTTTCCGACTGCTTCAAGCCATATATTGACTTCTAAAGTTTTACACTATACATGTTGCATGATTGACTCTTGTTCGGAATATTAAGCCCTTCAGGAACTTTCATATAGATATCCGAATCAATTGACCCATAAACATATGTACTCACAGTGTCCATGAGATGCATGGATAGACCTTTCTGTACTTCCAATGATATTAAATATCGGAATGTTATACCACGCATAACTGGAGAGTATGATTCATCAAAATCGATGACGGGTCTCTGCGTGGACCCTTGTGCTACAAGCCTCGCTTTATTAATCACCACCTCGTTTTGATCCCTCAGGAAAATATTTCGAGGAGTAGGTATCGCTGCGGCGAATACCTCTCGTTTTGAGCGAGTGCAATTCTACCTTGATTGCTTCCTTCTGTTTGATCCATTCGAAGTGCGGATGCACTGCCATGGTCTTATGTTTGGATCAGTTGAAGGTAATTTGAAATCTTGAATGGGTAGTGTCAACAATTGTAGTCTTTCTTTTGAATGATTTCCCAGAATCAATATAATTGGGCGAAATTTTAATTACCCTTTCTGACTCTTCGTGATTTTCCAATACAGTAGAGTCAGGGTCTTCCGATGTCCCAGCATCAAATTTGTGTGCACACTTGTGCTGGGTATGTGATGTATGTGTTGAACATCTATATTATTTGGATTTGCAATATCCAAATGGTGTCTATCAACTTAATGTTGATTTTCATTTACTACTTTGGAAGTGCTTCTATTTTCCGTGGATATCCTTTATAGTTGTACCTCTCCTCCTCTTATTTTGATTTGGGAGATATTGGGTAGGAATTGTTACTCTTTCTGATACTCTTAACAGCAGGATTAGTGACACCTTTATAGTTAGTAAATGTTTCTGGTAGATTATTTGCAATACTTTGCAAATATATAATCTTCTGAACTTCATGTTCAGATTCTATAGTACGTGGATCATAGGACTGAATACTTGTGGCATTCCAATTTATTTCCTGGCATTTTTCTTGGTACATATTATCTCCCCCTAATGCCGGGAAATCGTCCGTATTGATGATGCAATCAGCGTACCAGGCAGTATCTAAGTCTCATGTAGGATGAAACGAACCGGATTCTCGAAACTGAGAATCCGACTCCCTGTACCATTGTGATAGTCCCAGAATCAACAGCTATCACGTACAGAACTCATTTCAGCCAAATATCACATCCATACAACGATAAACATGACTTCAATCATTATTTACATAACAGAGTACGAGATTAGTACATGCCACTTGGGCTACATCGACAAGATGAAACATCTACGCAGCGGTAGCTAGGCCTTCAAGTCTTCATCTTCAATCTCCACCACAGGCATCCTTGAGCGAAGCACGTAACCCTCCAAAGCAGCATCCATCAGAGTTGTAGTTATCACCTGAAAGCTCCAGAACTGTCCCCAAGGAAATGGGACAGGTCCACGTCACCAACCATATATGCGCAAGCTTTAAAGTGGCCTAAACTAGTGATAAAAGTATTCAAGGAATATAAGTCGGGGTTTCCTATGCGAGCAGCAGCGATAAACCCAAGTTCATCTCATCTCCAAACACCTTTCCTCACAAGCACATACACTCCCCAAATCCACCCGTCAGCCTCACATTTCCATCGGGCTCGTCCTGCCACAGCAGGTTCCTGCAAACATCATCCACCAACGCCTTTCGCTCACTAGTCGACTCGATGAGCTCCCTCCCCACCTTGTCTCATTAGCATCGCTGGACCAATCTCTCTTAACCCAAATCAAAGGATGAGGTAAGAAAGCAGATTCCCATGCTAGTCGGAACTTATCAGAAGCGGGTCGTCCGTAACCGTGGACACGGCTATACGTATAGTTTACACTCTGCAGAGGTGGCACTCCAAGAATCCATCCGGGCTGCAAGGCTAGTCCGCAACCAACCTGAGACACAGCCCACAACAAAGACCCTAAACAGTAACGGCGCCAATCCTGTCTCCCTGGGCTCGGGAAACATTTGATCTAACATCTACCCCAGGGATGTGAAACCTTCCTACCGGGCCAGTCGGGGGCCGTGGTAAATCAGGGAGACTACGCCGCAACAAGTCCCCCTTACACATATCAAGCTCGATTCTCCTACAGTTTCGGCGCCGCACTAGAGTAGGCTTGCTGGAACCCTCCCCATACTGGGTAGATGGTGAGCACGGTATTCCCACGTCCAAAGTTGGAACTCGACTCGGTCCTTAATTGTCGGTAAAGCGAGTATCAACGTCATAAGCGATCCGCCGCAAAGGTCCGCAATCGGCACCCATAACAGGTATTGCTGCCCGAACTCCTCAAATAACCCAAGTATCCATCAACCATGTACCCGCAACAGGTACCCCATAGGGACTGCCCGAGTGCAGTCCCTCAGCACCTCGATCAAACGATCGAGTTGTTATTACTCGCTTACACCGCCTAGCTGCACTACTCCTCCCAAACCACCCACAACTCACACCAAGAGGTTCAAATCACAACCATCCCAACACATGCGTAGCATAGCATATTCCATAAAGTGAGTAGTAGGTAGCAAGTTAACAGGATATTAACAAAGGCAGTGCAGGTTTACCATGCGAGTAAAGTAAAGCGCTAGCATACTAGTTGCATGTCTAATAGGTATTTCAGAGAATGGCTGGGCGTGAACCTGGAGCATAGTCCATATCTTCATCTTCTTCCTTCACGTAGTCAAAGACGAGGTCGACGAAGTCGTCCGAGTCTTCCGAGGATCCTAATAATCGGATTACAAATAACAACGATAACTAAGCAAATGAACTCCAACAGAAGAAGCAAAGAAGAAGCAAACAACACCAAACTCTACACTAACGCGTAGGTCATGATTTTAGAAAAATATAGAAACTTGTTTCATATTTTTCTGAGCTACGGTTAATTTATTAGGAATTTTACAAGTTTAAATCATTTTCTGAAAATATTAAACAATTTCCGAAAAAGAAAAACAGACGAAAATTAGCCTGCTGACGTCAGCATGACGTCAGCAGTTGGGTTAGCCAGGGATGACGTCAGCAGTGGGCCCTACTGACGTCATTGTTGACTTGGTCAACATTTGACTGGTCAATGGGTCAAAGTCAAAGTCAAAGTCAGCGGGTCAGTGGCCCACATGTCAGTCTCAGTTAGTCTATGACGAGTGGGGCCAGGTTGTCGGTTAGAAAAAGAAAAAGGAAGAAAGGTTCGCGGGCCGGAGATCAGCTGAAAGCGGCTGGGCCGAGTTAGTTCACGGGGGTCCAAAGGACTTTGGGGAAAACTTTAGGCCCACGAAGCCGAAATGGCTGGAGCCGGCGCCGTGGACTCAGTCCATGGTGCGCCTAGAGATTGGTTCACCATGAGCCAGGTTCACCGGATCAGGATGTGGCCGCGGCTAGATCTTCTGTGGAGGCTCGTGCGTCGTGTATTTGTGGCCCGCGGTGTGGTTGCTGGGCGGCGCGATGGGGGTGCGCGGCGGCGCGCTCTGGCTCTCGGCCGGCGGGGCGGATCGACGGCGACGAGCATCGGAGAGGGCTCGATAGGGCCCTAGAGCTACTGTTGGCACTTCTTACGATCCAATATCAGAATTGAGAATCCTTGTACTGGGGTAAGGAGTGTTTCAGTGGTTTTCCTTATGGCTTAGTAAAATATAGAAATATTCTGCAAGCGCACAGAATCACCACTGTAGCACTTCACCTGGGAGTATTCCGAGGTATCGTAATTTATATTTCCGCAGGGAAGCTTTGGCAAGATTACTAGTGAACAGATATTTGAGACTATCAGAGAAGGGTACACAACTAGACAAGACAGGGGAGATAACGGTATTGGATAGGAGTGGATATACCGGACACACAGCTCAAGGGATACTCTGGTAAGGAAGAGAAGAGATAGATAGCTGGGAGGACAACGAGAAGAGATAGAGGACTCCTGGATACTTTATCTACCTATGTCACTCTAGCTTAGAGATACAGCGGCTACAGAGCCAGCACTAGGAGATCTGGGATAACTCTAATGTCTTAGCATCGGGACAAGGGAACCGGTGAACACACAGAAAGGGATGAGAAGGGGTGCCACTATTTCCCAACTGGGGAATCCTACGGACCGGAACTAACGTGATGGGCTACGAAGACCGAAAGGGCTGTCACCACCTCCCGGCTACCACCTCCGTTGCGACGGGAATACCCCCTGGGATTTCGGGCGAGGGGAGGCGGTTCGGCCGAACAGGTCGGTTCGGCCGAACTCCCCAGTTCGCCCGAACCAGAGGATCTGCCGACCTTGCTTCCCACGGCCAGGATTGGCTCCCTGGTGTCAGTTTCCAGCTGGGGGTGGTTCGGCCGAAGGGCCCAGTTCGGCCGAACTGGGCCTGGCCTGTGGCCGGCCTCCACAACACCGCCTCTGCTGCCTGGACCCCCCTGGGCTTCCTCCTGATGCATGACTTCATGTGGATCTGGCCCAGAATTACGTGGCATGGTCCAGGATGAGTTGGCGGTCGCCCATGTGTCGTGTGATGTATTCGCTTGGTCATTGTTGACGTGGACGACTCCCGGTGGTCTGCTCGGCTAAGGGGGGTAACCGGCCGAACGTAGTCGTTCGGCCGATTTGGTCATTTTCGGCCCCAATAGCACATATTTGTCGTAGTTGTACCTGCACAAGTGACACTCACCAAAACTCGTGGAACTTTATTAGAAATAAAACCTAAGTACATGGAATGTTGCATATAACCTCATTTATTCCCGAGTATTGGTGGTCAGATTTGGGCTGTAACGACCGCCAACAAGCTTCCCCAAGCTTAGCTCTTTGCTCGTCCTCGAGCAAAGATATAAACTTAGGCTCGGTGGATCAGGAGTTGCTACAATGTCATTTCTTTTGCAGGTAACTTTATAAACAACTAGTCTTCAAAAATACTTGAATCATAGGCAAAGTTTCAAATCACCCTTTTACCTATGGGGCTTATAGCAATCTCCTTATCTTGGGCGGTTGAAAGGACGAACAGTTTAAACTCAGTTTTATTCCACTCTACTCTTTTCAGGATCCCATCTCGGAGTTTTTCATAAGTTTTGAAAACTACAAATTGTTCCTCATTGGCACACTCAATCACTCAAGTGTATTTGAATCCTCACCAAAGGCTTGTGCCATCTTTTCATCCTAACATCTAATATGGCTTTTTGTGTGGCTCAGGGACAAAGGATGAAGGCATGCATGCATCTTATATTTTGCTAAGTCAAAGACCGGATCTCTGAGGAGACAAATCACATCTTAAGATCGAGACGTGCAAGTGTGTGGATATGAGTGGAGTGGCATATGGTGGAGTGGTGGAATGGAATATGGTGGAATGGTGGAATGGAGTATGGTGGAATGGTGGAATGGAACATGGTGGAATGGTGAAATGGAGCATGGTGGAACTCCTTGGATGAATTTCCCTCTCCTTGATTTATTTTTGAGAACATGGGCTATATTTTATTCTCATATTTTTGTCATTCCACTTGGCATGCTTTTCTTTTTCTCTTTCTTTTTGCCATGCCCTTTGGCATGCTTTTCTTTTTCTCTTATTGTTGGCGGTCGTTACAGCCCAAATCCGACCACCAATACTCGGGAATAAACGAGGTTATATGCAACATTCCATGTACTTAGGTTTTATTTCTAATAAGGTTCCACGAGTTTTGGTGAGTGACACCTGTGCAGGTACAACTACGACAAATACACGCTATTGGGGCCGAAAATGACCGAATCGGACGAACGACTCCGATCGGCCGGTTAACCCCCCTTAGCCGTGCACGTCACCGGGAGTCGTCCAACGAATATCAAGCGAACACGACATGAGGACGGCAGCCATCTCTTCCCGGGCCACAACCACATCACCTCTGGGCCATAAACACACGAAGCCAATCACCAGGAGGCAGCCCAGAAGGCCCACAGGGCAAAGGCGGTGCAGGGGGACGGGCCTGGGCTCCCAGCCCAGTTCGGCCGAAGTGGGGGGTTCGCCCGAACCGCCCCAGTGCACAACCGCCTTCTAGGGGTGGATCCTAGCCGTGGGAGCCAGAGGCGGCAGATCCCACGGTTCGGCCGAACTCCCCAGTTCGCCCGAACCAGAGGATCTGCCGACCTTGCTTCCCACGGCCAGGATTGGCGCCCTGGTGTCAGTTTCCAGCTGGGGGCAGTTCGGCCGAAGGGCCCAGTTCGGCCGAACTGGGCCTGGCCCGTGGCCGGCCTCCCCAGCACCGCCTCTGCTGCCTGGACCCCCCTGGGCTTCCTCCTGATGCATGACTTCGTGTGGATCTCGCCCAGAATGACGTGGCATGGTCCAGGATGAGTTGGCGGTCGCCCACGTGTCGTGTGATGTGTTCGCTTGGTCATTGTTGACGTGGACGACTCCCGGTGGTCTGCTCGGCTAAGGGGGGTAACCGGCCGAACGTAGTCGTTCGGCCGATTTGGTCATTTCCGGCCCCAATATCACATATTTGTCATAGTTGTACCTGCACAAGTGACACTCACGAAAACTCGTGGAACTTTATTAGAAATAAAACCTAAGTACATGGAATGTTGCATATAACCTCATTTATTCCCGAGTATTGGTGGTCAGATTTGGGCTGTAACGACCGCCAACAAGCTCCCCTAAGCTTAGCTCTTTGCTCGTCCTCGAGCAAAGATATAAACTTAGGCTCGGTGGATCTGGAGTTGCTACAATGTCATTTCTTTTGCAGGTAACTTTATAAACAACTAGTCTTCAAAAATACCTGAATCATAGGCAAAGTTTCAAATCACCCTTTTACCTATGGGGCTTATAGCAATCTCCTTATCTTGGGCGGTTGAAAGGACGAACAGTTTAAACTCAGTTTTATTCCACTCTACTCTTTTCAGGATCCCATCTCAGAGTTTTTCATAAGTTTTGAAAACTACAAATTGTTCCTCATTTGCACACTCAATCACTCATGTGTATTTGAATCCTCACCAAAGGCTTGTGCCTTCTTTTCATCCTAACATCTAATATGGCTTTTTGTGTGGCTTAGGGACAAAGGATGAAGGCATGCATGCATCTTATATTTTGCTAAGTCAAAGACCGGATCTCTGAGGAGACAAATCACATCTTAAGATCGAGACGTGCAAGTGTGTGGATATGAGTGGAGTGGCATATGGTGGAGTGGTGGAATGGAATATGGTGGAATGGTGGAATGGTGGAATGGAACATGGTGGAATGGTGAAATGGAGCATGGTGGAACTCCTTGGATGAATTTCCCTCTCCTTGATTTATTTTTGAGAACATGGGCTATATTTTATTCTCATATTTTTGCCATGCCACTTGGCATGCTTTTCTTTTTCTCTTTCTTTTTGCCATGCCCTTTGGCATGCTTTTCTTTTTCTCTTATTGTTGGCGGTCGTTACAGCCCAAATCCGACCACCAATACTCGGGAATAAACGAGGTTATATGCAACATTCCATGTACTTACGTTTTATTTCTAATAAGGTTCCACGAGTTTTGGTGAGTGACACCTGTGCAGGTACAACTACGACAAATACACGCTATTGGGGCCGAAAATGACCGAATCGGCCGAACGACTCCGATCGGCCGGTTAACCCCCCTTAGCCGTGCACGTCACCGGGAGTCGTCCAACGAATATCAAGCGAACACGACATGAGGACGGCAGCCATCTCTTCCCGGGCCACAACCACATCACCTCTGGGCCATAAACACACGAAGCCAATCACCAGGAGGCAGCCCAGAAGGCCCACAGGGCAAAGGCGGTACAGGGGGACGGGCCTGGGCTCCCAGCCCAGTTCGGCAGAAGTGGGGGGTTCGCCCGAACCGCCCCAGTGCACAACCGCCTTCCAGGGGTGGATCCTGGCCGTGGGAGCCAGAGGCGGCAGATCCCACGGTTTGGCCGAACCGGGAAATTCGGCCGAAGGCCTGGCACCGCCTCTCTGGTTGCCTTGGCCGCTACCCTGCCTCAACCGACCCTTGGAGCTATAAATAGAGGGTCGCGCCTCACTTGTAAACACACACCAAGCCAAGGAGCTCATTTCCACTTTCATTCTAGTAGAGTTAGGATAGTTTAGTTGGGAGTTAGAGTTGAGTCGAGCTTTGCCTCGGAGGTTCCGGAGTCGTCTTCAGAAGCTCTGGTATTAGCTCTTTTATCTTTTACTTTTCCTTTTGTAAGACTTTGAGTATCAATATAGTTATCTTTATCACTTTGCCTTTGTCATTTATATCTTGCTTCTACTTTATCCTAGTTGCAAATATATCTTGTTTAGACTATAGTCAGTTATAGTTCTAGTGCTTGTAGTCTTACTTAATTCTTTGTCTTGGCTCATTCTTCGATCTTGCTTGATACTGGAGGTGAATTGTCACCAAGAGTATTGACAAGGTTGCTTGCTCTTGCTAGCAGAGTAAGTAGTCGTTGCCTAGTGTAGGAGTGGTTCCTAGACTAGTTGGTGGCCTTAGTTTATTCCCGTCGCAACGGAGGTGGTAGCCGGGAGGTGGTGACAGCCCTTTCGGTCTTCGTAGCCCATCACGTTAGTTCCGGTCCGTAGGATTCCCCAGTTGGGAAATAGTGGCACCCCTTCTCATCCCTTTCTGTGTGTTCACCGGTTCCCTTGTCCCGATGCTAAGACATTATAGTTATCCCAGATCTCCTAGTGCTGGCTCTGTAGCCGTTGTATCTCTAAGCTAGAGTGACATAGGTAGATAAAGTATCCATGAGTCCTCTATCTCTTCTCGTTGTCCTCCCAGCTATCTATCTCTTCTCTCCCTTACCAGAGTATCCCTTGAGCTGTGTGTCCGGTATATCCACTCCTATCCAATACCGTTATCCCTTGTCTTGTTTAGTTGTGTACCCTTCTCTGATAGTCTCGAATATCTGTTCACTAGTAATCTTGCCAAAGCTTCCCTGCGGAAATGTAAATTATGATACCTCGGAATACTCCTAGGTGAAGTGCTACAGCGGTGATTCTATGCGCTTGCAGAATATTTCTATATTTTACTAAGCCATAAGGAAAACCACTGAAACACTCCTTACCCCAGTACCAGGATTCTCAATTCTGATATTGGATCGTAAGAAGTGCCAACAAGCATTTCTGGCGCCGTTGCCGGGGAAGTCTTTGGCTAGATTATTTTTGAACTTTTATCTTGAGCTATCTTAGTTGAGTACCGCTACTCAAGCGGGTTTATCCTTGCTCTGTTCGTTGGTCTTTGTGGAACAGAGCAGTGCATGACTGGTTTCCAACTACCGTCAAACTTCCAAGAAAATCCGGAGTCATTTGTGAGGAAAGTACGACCCCGTGTTGTACCTCCTCAGAAGCAACTCCTTCCGACGAACCCAGTCCTTCCCGTCGTTGACCAGGCTACATCGAGGATGGCAACCAAGATGATCCGTGAGTTCTCCGCTCCATCAAGGGAGAACGTACGTGTCGGACCAGCTCCGCCAGTCGGAGATGGTAGCTTCGAGCTGAAGCCAGCCCTCATCAACATGGTCCAGGCTAGCCCATTCTGCAGCAAGCCACATGAAGATGCCAATGCTCATCTCCAGCATTTCCTGGAGATTTGCAACACCTTCACCATCCGCGGAGTAAGTATCGATGCCATTCGCCTTCGTTTATTTACATTCTCCTTATTAGGCAAGGTGAAACAATGGTTTTATGCTAACCGCGAAGTAATAGATACCTAGGATAAATGCACTAGCGCTTTCTTGCTAAAATTCTTTCCGGTTCATAATCCAAACTTTCTATCACGGGCTGAGAAATTCTGCCCATGAGTACCTGGATGCTGCTGCTGGAGGCTCGTTCTTCTCTCTTGAGGAGAGTCATGCGAAGGCCCTCATAGAGAAGATGGTCGAGAACCAAGGTTGGTCTGATGATCGGACTCAACCGAAGACCCGAGGAGTTCACCAAGTTGAGGCTCTGGACATGCTCGCTGCCAAGATGGACCTCCTGATGAAGAAACTGGAGGCCCCTGCTCAAGAAACGGTGCAAGCCATGGATGCTCACATGACCTGCGAAGTCTGTGGCAACACTGGCCATTCGGGGAATGACTGCCCCGAAACACGAGAAGATGCCCACTACGTCAACAACTCCAACAACAACGGGTACCGACTGAACAACTACGGCAACCAAGGCTGGAATCCGTGCCCAAACCTTCCTTTTGAGAGGCCTCAACAAGGTAACAATTTCAATTCCAGCAATTTCAATAATCAGCCGTCTCTTAGAGATCTTGTGTTTGGCCAGATGAAAATAACTGAAAACATCAATAAAAAGCTTGCTGCTAATGATAAAACACTGGAAAGCATAGACTCTAGGATGGAATCATTTTCTTCTACTATGAAAAGTCAACTGAGCTTTAATAAAATGATAGAAACTCAAGTCGCTTAGTTAGCTGCTGCTGTTCCTGTCACTGAATCGGGGAAGATTCCGGGGCAACCCGAACCTTCCATTGAAACAGTGAAAGCCGTCACTACAGGCATGGTAAGATGCCTCGAAGTGTCTTCCGAACTAACCACGCAGGGAAGGTCGCACGCATCCAAGTACTGACACCAAGATGGACCTACCTGCCGAGAGCTGCAAAAAGGGCGATTGTCAAGACCTCTCCGGACAGGAAGGAAGATCCCGGAGTGCCCATCATTCAGTGCGCGATCTGGAATTGTCGCATTGATGATGCACTCTGTGATTTGGGGGCAAGCGTCAACATCATGTCTAAGGTATTATTTAAGAAATTAGGCTACCCTACTTTGTCGCCTACTACTGCCCAGGTACAGCTTGTGGACTCAACCATCCGCTACCCCGAGGGGGTGATCGAGAATGTACCGGTCCGGATCTGGGGACGATATGTCCTTGTCGACTTTGTTGTCCTCGACACGGGGAACGAGCATTCGTTTCCCCTTGTGTTGGGTCGACCATTCTTGAACACCACCCGGACTAGGATCGATATGGATGCGAGAGAAATCTCGTTCCGTATCGACAGAAGGTTGACTTACTTCAAGTTTCAACCCCGGGAAGAGAAGAAGACAGAGCCAGTCACACCGGAGCAGAGGAGCGCCGAGTGTTTCCTTAAGGCTCTCATCAATGGAGAGCTGGAAATACTCGATGATGAGCAGCTCAAATGGAACGAGCCAACAGAACCGACAAGTGCAGAAGAAATGGATTTCCTCGTATAGAAATACGAGGAAGAACAAGCCCTCTGGAATTCTCCAGAGACACCGATCCCACCGCCACCGACACCGAAGAAGAAGAACAAGAAAATGTGGCGGAAGAAGGTTGCATCATCCGAGTCATCCACTCCGGGACCGGACGATGACAAGAACAACTGAAGACAGGAGAAGTCCCGCTCGCGGACTTAAAAGCTGAGCTCTCGCCGCGAGGAAAACCGGTATGTATCCCATATTTCCCTTCCAATTTTTAAATTTCCAATTGCATTTGCATGTTTCCCTTTTCAAAATAAATGAACCACTTGAGTAATTAAATTTGAGAGAGAGTAGAAAATTGTGCACGCTTGGTTAGAAATAATTGGACGCATGCTGAAATTTTACCTAGGGTGGATGTAATTGATAACTTTTATCATTTTCATCCCTTCTAGAACATCTCCAATTATTTACCGTCACCACCAACCAGCAACAAACATGTCTACCCCACTAAAAATGGCTTCACACTCACCAATTATCACAAACATGGCAGCATGGGGGTGACTCCACTAAAATCCACTTTGGTCATGTCACATTTCCATCTCACCTACCACTAAACTCCACTCACATGACCTAAAAATTTGGTGGCCACACATTTTGGCGTGGAATCAAAGCAAAGGAGGGGCAGCACTCACATGGGAGTGCCCTGGCCACCAGGCCTGGTTCGGGCGAACCAGAGCCTTCGGGCGAACCAGGGCATGCCCCTCCCCTCGGCCTATAAATGCTGGTGCAAGCTTGTGAGCTTCTCCCACACCTGCTCACTTAGAAATTTCTACTAGGAAGCTCTCTCTCTCTCTCACCTCTTTGCTCAAGTGCTTGCTCAAGTTCTTCCCAAAGTTCTTGTTCAAGTTTTGGTTCACTTGCATCACTAGAAAATCCCAAAAATATTTTGCTTTTGTTGTGATCTTTGTGCTGAATTTCTAGACGATTTTGTGGTGGTCACCGACACCCACAAGAACGACTAACCTTTTGTGGTGGTTTTCATCCCCGCAAGAACGACTAACTATCTCGAACGACTGACTTGATTTTCTTGTGCTAACCATATATATTCAGTCCTTCGGGTAGTTGTTGTTGCACTAACTTTTTGCAGGAATCATGTCAAAGTTCATCACTTCGCTTCGTCGTTCCGCCCGGCTAGGCCGACGATCGGACGAAGCTGGGAGTTCCCCAGCTCCATCTCGAGGCTCGAGCCGGATGGACATGGACGAGCATGGAGCAGCCGGCTCGGGATGGGGCCATGCCACGCACCCAGCCAGGCAGCTCCTGAGCGAGAGTGACATCAACCTTAGAACAGAAAGGGAGCGGAACACCTTCAACGAGCTTCGACTGAAGGAGTTCGAGCATACCCGTGTGTTTGAGCAAGATTTGCTCAGGGACACGGGGATTGACGTAGAGTTTACAGAAATCTTCCAGGCCATTGGCTGGGAGAATTTCTGGCACATCAACGAAGAAGGTTCGTACCTGCTCACCCTTGAATTCCTCTCGACTTTGGTTTCTGAAACTGGGGGTATTCGTTTTCGGTTCTTCAACCAAGAGTTCTTCTGCTCTTGGAGGGATTTTAGTTCGGGTCTCGGATTTTCAAACCGTTGTTCATTAGACCCGAACAAAGCGCTTAAAAGATTTGACCGGGTGGCATTTTGGAAAAAGATTTCGGGGGCTACCAATTGTCATGCGCCACGCACGAACAGCATTCATAGCCCCACTTTGCGTTTCATGCATCGTTGGGTGTCTATGACGGTATTCCCCTGGGCAGATTTGCGCCCTGTCAACACCATCGAGTTGCGGGTTCTTTTTGCCATGGTCAAGCAGATTCCCTATTCACCTGTGAAAGACATGGTTGGTCACTGGTTGTCTCATATTTCTCGTGCGGGTAGCATGGCGATGACTTCTCTAGTCACTCGCCTCGCTAACCACTTGGGCGTCCTCCAGGGCGCCCGGCTCACGTACATCGAGACAGCGCGTTCCATCGTGGATGTCGAGCACTTCGTGCAAGCCCACATGATACGGCGGACGCCTGACGCAACGCTGGCAATGATTTACCGTGGCTATACAACTGAAGTGCCTTTGCCTTGTGCAGCACTAAGGTTGTATACCACGCCGAAACTAACTCTCCAGTTGAGGACCGAGTCGGACGACTCTCCACCTTGGAGGGAGCCCGCTCGGCACAGCGTTGCAGGTGACAGACCCGTCACGAGGGGACGAGCCAGGCGTGATGCTGGGCTCGCCACCTCACAGGAGCCGGAAGACGTACCACAAATACCGCACCGACACACTTCCGCTTTTGAGGCCACCTACGACATGTACACCGGCGCTGGGACGTCCGGGGCAGGAGGCTCCGGGCAGCATCAGGAGCCGAACTACTTCACCTCAGGACGCTGGGACTACGGCCAGGACACGGACTCCGAATGGTCCGGGATTCGGTATGGAGGAGGATACGACAGTGCCTCCCAGCCATGCTACCCCGGATACTCACAGTCCGCACGCTTCGACTACGGCCGGGAGCTGTCCTACATCTCCGACCGAGTCGAGCTCATCGACGACCATACCCGAGAGATCCAGGACACACTAGCCGGCCATTCTCAGTACCATCAAGAGAATAGCGGGATGGTGGCGTCTATCCAGCACGACGTCCACGAACAAGCGGAACAGCTGAGCTAGTACCTTTCAAGGCTCAACCCCTACTAGTGAAGAGTCCAAGCTTGGGGAAGGACCCCCACAGGTATGTCCCGATTTATCCAGCACTTTGATCATTTAATTTCCCTTTCATTTCCCTTCATGATAGTTTGCATTTAAAAAAATGAGAATACCAAAAATATTTCCCTTAAACAATATTTCCCTTGAATAAAATAACTCCCAACTATGCATGGAATGAATCATATGCCTCTCACCTTGGAAATGATGAATAGTTGCTCTGTCATTAATTTTGCAAGTACTTTGTTTCAACTAGTTGCTAGATTGTGCTTGAGTTATTTGGCATGAGTAAAAATGATCCTGAAAACCTTGTGGGAGCACATGCTTTATTCCAAATCTAAGTTGTTGTGGGGTTTGGATAGTGAGAATTTGGTTAAGTTCTATTCTGCTTTTAGTACGGGGAAAATCTCGGAGATTTATGCTTTCAAAATGAAACAAGTTCCTCATTGGTCAAAATACCTACCAGAGCCATATGATAAGCTTAGTTGAAAATTTCTACTCATATGCTGCTTGTTATCTTAGTAAGCTTTGTCAAATTGTTGTGACCTTTGAGTGAGGCTTTCATATTCTTAAAGATCGAGACCCACGTACACACACCACCTCTCACTTGCAATTCCTACACTGGGAGTTAGCAAACATTTTCCATCATCCATCCACAAAAATAAATGCTCCATGTTCTATGATTTCCCTCTACAAATATTCTTGATAGAGACATGGGCTATGCAAAAAGAAAAGCATGCCAAAGAAGCATGGCAAAAATAAGAGAAAAAGAAAAGCATGCCAAGGAGCATGGCAAAAAGAAAGAGAAAAAGAAAAGCATGCCAAGTGGCATGGCAAAAATATGAGAATAAAAGATAGGCCATGTTCTCGAAGATAAATCAAAGAGAGGGAAACTCATCCAAGGAGTTCCACCATATTCCATTCCACCATTCCACCATTCCACCATATTCCACTCCATTCATATCCACACACTTGCACGTCTCGATCTTAAGATGTGATTTGTCTCCTCAGAGATCCGGTCTTTGACTTAGCAAAATATAAGATGCATGCATGCCTTCATCCTTTGTCCCTGAGCCACACAAAAAGCCATATTAGATGTTAGGATGAAAAGAAGGCACAAGCCTTTGGTGAGGATTCAAATACACTTGAGTGATTGAGTGTGCCAATGAGGAACAATTTGTAGTTTTCAAAACTTATGAAAAACTCAGAGATGGGGTCCTGAAAAGAGTAGAGTGGAATAAAACTGAATTTAAACTGTTCATCCTTTCAACCGCCCAAGATAAGGAGATTGCTATAAGCCCCATAGGTAAAAGGGTGATTTGAAACTTTGCCTATGATTCAAGTATTTTTGAAGACTAGTTGTTTATAAAGTTACCTGCAAAAGAAATGACATTGTAGCAACTCCTGATCCACCGAGCCTGAGTTTATATCTTTGCTCGAGGACGAGCAAAGAGCTAAGCTTGGGGGAGCTTGTTGGCGGTCGTTACAGCCCAAATCCGACCACCAATACTCGAGAATAAACGAGGTTATATGCAACATTCCATGTACTTAGGTTTTATTTCTAATAAGGTTCCACGAGTTTTGGTGAGTGACACCTGTGCAGGTACAACTACGAGAAATACACGCTATTGGGGCCGAAAATGACCGAATCGGCCGAACGACTCCGTTCGGCCGGTTAACCCCCCTTAGCCGTGCACGTCACCGGGAGTCGTCCAATGAATATCAAGCGAACACGACATGAGTACGGCAGCCATCTCTTCCCGGGCCACAACCACATCACCTCTGGGCCATAAACACACGAAGCCAATCACCAGGAGGCAGCCCAGAAGGCCCACAGGGCAAAGGCGGTGCAGGGGGACGGGCCTGGGCTCCCAGCCCAGTTCGGCCAAAGTGGGGGGTTCGCCCGAACCGCCCCCAGTGCACAACCGCCTTCCAAGGATGGATCCTGGCCGTGGGAGCCAGAGGCGGTAGATCCCACGGTTCGGCCGAATTGGCCAGTTCGGCTGTACCGGGAAATTCGGCCGAAGGCCCGGCACCGCCTCTCTGGTTGCCTTGGCCGCTACCCTGCCTCAACCGACCCTTGGAGCTATAAATAGAGGGTCGCACCTCACTTGTAAACACACACCAAGCCAAGGAGCTCATTTCCACTTTCATTCTAGTAGAGTTAGGATAGTTTAGTTGGGAGTTAGAGTTGAGTCGAGCTTTGCCTCGGAGGTTCCGGAATCGTCTTCAGAAGCTCTGGTATTAGCTCTTGTATCTTTTACTTTTCCTTTTGTAAGACTTTGAGTATCAATATAGTTATCTTTATCACTTTGCCTTTTTCATTTATATCTTGCTTCTACTTTATCCTAGTTGCAAATATATCTTGTTTAGACTATAGTCAGTTATAGTTCTAGTGCTTGTAGTCTTGCTTAATTCTTTGTCTTGGCTGGTTCTTCGATCTTGCTTGATACTGGAGGTGAATTGTCACCAAAAGTATTGACAAGGTTGCTTGCTCTTGCTAGCAGAGTAAGTAGTCGTTGCCTAGTGTAGGAGTGGTTCCTAGACTAGTCGGTGGCCTTAGTTTATTCCCGTCGCAACGGAGGTGGTAGCCGGGAGGTGGTGACAGCCCTTTCGGTCTTCGTAGCCCATCACGTTAGTTCCGGTCCGTAGGATTCCCCAGTTGGGAAATAGTGGCACCCCTTCTCATCCCTTTCTGTGTGTTCACCAGTTCCCTTGTCCCGATGCTAAGACATTAGAGTTATCCCAGATCTTCTAGTGCTGGCTCTATAGCCACTGTATCTCTAAGCTAGAGTGACATAGGTAGATAAAGTATCCAGGAGTCCTCTATCTCTTCTCATTGTCCTCCCAGCTATCTATCTCTTCTCTCCCTTACCAGAGTATCCCTTGAGCTGTGTGTCCGGTATATCCACTCCTATCCAATACCGTTATCCCTTGTCTTGTTTAGTTGTGTACCCTTCTCTGATAGTCTCGAATATCTGTTCACTAGTAATCTTGCCAAAGCTTCCCTGCGGAAATATAAATTACGATACCTCGGAATACTCCCAGGTGAAGTGCTACAGTGGTGATTTTGTGCGTTTGCAGAATATTTCTATATTTTACTAAGCCATAAGGAAAACCACTGAAACACTCCTTACCCGAGTACCAGGATTCTCAATTCTGATATTGGATCGTAAGAAGTGCCAACACTTATTTTTGCCATGCTTCTTTGGCATGCTTTTCTTTTTGCATAGCCCATGTCTCTATCAAGAATATTTGGAGAGGGAGATCATAGAACATGGAGCATTTATTTTTGTGGATGGATGATGTAAAATGTTGCTAACTCCCAGTGTAGGAATTGCAAGTGAGAGGTGGTGTGTGTACGTGGGTCTCGATCTTTAAGAATATGAAAGCTTCACTCAAAGGTCACAACAATTTGACAAAGCTCACTAAGATAGCAAGCAGCATATGAGTAGAAATTTTTAGCTAAGCTTATCATATGGCTCTGGTAGGTATTTTGACCAATGAGGAACTTGTTTCATTTTGAAAGCATAAATTTCCGAGATTTTCCCCGTACTAAAAGCAGAATAGAATTTAACCAAACTCTCACTATATCAATCCCCACAACAACTTAGACTTGGAATAAAGCATGTGCTCCCACAAGGTTTTCAGGATCATTTTTACTCATGCCAAATAACTCAAGCACAAGCTATCAACTAGTTGAAGCAAAGTGCTTGCAAAATTAATGACAGAGCAACTATTCATCATTTCCAAGGTGAGAGGCATATGATTCATTCCATGCATAGTTGGGAGTTATTTTATTCAAGGGAAATATTTTTTAAGGGAAATATTTTTGGTATTTTCATTTTTTTTAATGCAAATTATCATGAAGGGAAATGAAAGGGAAATTAAAATATCAAAGTGCAGGATAAATTGGGACTTACCTGGTGGGGGTCCTCCCCCAAGCTTGGACTCTTCACTGGTAGGGGTTGAGTCTTGAAAGGTACTGGCTCAGTTGTTCCGCTTGTTCATGGACGTCGTGCTGGATAGACGCCACCATCCCGCTATTCTCTTGATGGTACTGAGAATGGCGGGCTAGCGTGTCTTGAATCTCTCAGGTACGGTCGTCGATGAGCTCGACTCGGTCAGAGATGTAGGACAGCTCCCGTCCGTAGTCGAAGCGTGCGGACTGTGAGTATCTGGGGTAGTATGGCTGGGAGGCACTGTCGTATCCCCCTCCATATCGACTCCCGGACCACTCAGAGTCCGTGTCCTGGCCGTGGTCCCAGCGTCCTGAGGTGAAGTAGTTCGGCTCCTGGTGTTGTCCGGAGCCTCCTGCTCCGGACGTCCCAGCGCCGATGTACATGTCGTAGGTGGCCTCAAAAGCGGAGGTGTGTCGGTGCGGCATTTGTGGTACATCTTCCGGCTCCTGTGAGGTGGCGAGCCCAGTATCACGCCTGGCTCGTCCCCTCGTGACGGGTCCGTCACCTGCAACGCTGTGCCGAGCGGGCTCTCTCCAAGGTGGAGAGTCGTCTGACTTGGTCCTCAACTGAAGAGTTAGTTTCGGCATGGTATACAACCTTAGTGCTGCACAGGCAAAGGAACTTCAGTTGTATATCCACGGTAAATCATTGCCAGTGTTGCGTCAGGCGTCCACCGTATCATGTGGGCTTGCACGAAGTGCTCGGCATCCACGACAGAACGCGTTGTCTCGATGTACGTGAGCCGGGCGCCCTAGAGGACGCCCAGGTGGTTAGCGAGGCGAGTGACTAGAGAAGTCATCGCCATGCTACCCGCACGAGAAATATGAGACAACTAGTGACCAACCATGTCTTTCACAGGTGAATAGGGAATCCGCTTGACCATGGCAAAAAGAACCCGCAACTCGATGGTGTTGACAGGGCGCAAATCTGCCCGGGGGAATACCGTCATAGACACCCAACAATGCATGAAACGCAAAGTGGGGTTATGTATGCTGTTCGTGCGTGGCGCATGACAGTTGGTATCCCCCGAAATCTTTTTCCAAAATGCCACCCGGTCAAATCTTTTAAGCGCTTTGTTCGGGTCTAATGAAGAACGGCTTGAAAATCCGAGACCCGAACTGAAATCCCTCCAAGAGCAGAAGAACTCTTGGTTGAAGAACCGAAAATGAATCCCCCCAGTTTCAGAAACCAAAGTCGAGAGGAATTCAAGGGTGAGCAGGTATGAACCTTCTTCGTTGATGTGCCAGAAATTTTCCCAGCCATTGGCCTGGAAAATTTCCGTGAACTCTACGTCCATCCCCGTGTCCCTGAGCAAATCTTGCTCAAACACACGGGTGTGCTCGAACTCCTTCAGCCGAAGCTCGTTGAAGGTGTTCCGCTCCCTTTCTGTTCTAAGGTTGATGTCACTCTCGCTCAGGAGCTGCCTGGCCGGGGGTGTGGCATGGCCCTATCCCGAGCCGGCTGCTCCATGCTCGTCCGTGTCCATCCGGCTCGAGCCTCGGGATGGAGCTGGGGAACTCCCAGCATCGTCCGATCGTCGGCCTAGCCGGGCGGAACGATGGAGCGAAGTGAAGAACTTCGACATGATTCCTGCAAAAGGTTAGTGCAACAACAACTACCCGAAGGACTGAATATATATGGTTAGCACAAGAAAATCAAGTCAGTCATTCAAGATAGTTAGTCGTTCTTGGGGGATGAAAACCACCACAAAAGGTTAGTCGTTCTTGTGGGTGTCGGTGACCACCACAAAATCGTCCAAAATTTCAGCACAAAGATCACAACAAGAGCAAAATATTTTTGGGATTTTCTCGTGATGCAAGTGAACCAAAACTTGAACAAGATCTTGGGAAGAACTTGAGCAAGCACTAGAGCAAAGGACTTGAGAAAGAGAGAGAGCTCCTAGAATAGATTTTCAGAATGGGAGAGTGAGTGAATGGTGCAAGGAGAAGCAAGCAACAAGGGCAGCATTTATATGCCAAGGGGAGAGCCTTGGCCAGTTCGCCCGAAGGCTCTGGTTCGCCCGAACCAGGCCTGGTGGCCAGGGCACTCCCATGTGAGTGCAGCACTCACATGCCTTTGTTTCCACTCCAAGTTTGTGTGGCCATCAATTCCTAAGGATATTATTAGTGGATTTTAGTGGTAGGTAAGATGGAAATGTGACATGACCAAAGTGGAAATTAGTGGAGTCACCCCCATGCTGCCATGTTTGTGATAATTGGTGAGTGTGCAGCCATTTTTAGTGGGGTAGACATGTTTGTTGCTGGTTGGTGGTGATGGTAAATAATTGGAGATGTTCTAGAAGGGATGAAAATGATAAAAGTTACCAATTACATCCACCCTAGGTAAAATTTCAGCATGCGTCCAATTATTTCTAACCAAGCTTGCAGAATTTTCTACTCTCTCTCAAATTAGTTATTCAAGTGGTTCATTATTTTGAAAAGGGAAACATGCAAATGCAATTGGAAATTTAAAAATTGGAAGGGAAATATGGGATACATACCGGTTTTCCTCGCGGCGAGAGCTCAGCTTTTAAGTCCGCGAGCGGGACTTCTCCTGTCTTTAGTTGCTTTTGTCATCGTCCGGTCCCGGAGTGGTTGACTTGGATGATGCAACCTTCTTCCGCCACATTTTCTTGTTCTTCTTCTTCGGTGTCGGTGGCGGTGGGATCGGCGTCTCTGGAGAATTCCAGAGGGCTTGTTCTTCCTCGTATTTCTTTACGAGGAAATCCATTTCTTCTGCACTTGTCGGTTTTGTCGGCTCGTTCCACTTGAGTTGCTCACCACCGAGTATTTCCAGCTCTCCATTAATGAGAGCCTTAAGGAAACACTCGGCGCTCCTCTGCTCCGGTGTGAGTGGCTCTGTCTTCTTCTCTTCCCGGGGTTGAAACTTGAAGTAAGTCAACCTTCCGTCGATACGGAACGAGATTTCTCTTGCATCCATATTGATCCTAGCCTGGGTGGTGTTCAAGAATGGTTGGCCCAACACAAGGGGAAACGAATGCTCGTTCCCCGTGTCGAGGACAACAAAGTCCACAGGGACATATCGTCCCCAGATCCGGACCGGTACATTCTCGGTCACCCCCTCGGGGTAGCGGATGGTTGAGTCCGCAAGCTGTACCTGGGCAGTAGTAGGTGACAAAGTAGGGTAGCGTAATTTCTTAAATAATACCTTAGACATGATGTTGACCCTTGCCCCCAGATCACAAAGTGCATCATCAATGCGACGATTCCAAATCGTGCACTGAATGATGGGCACTCCGGGATCTTCCTTTCTGTCCGGAGAGGTCTTGATGATCGCCGTTTTTGCAGCTCTCGGCAGGTAGGTCCATCTTGGTCTCAGCACTTGGATGCGTGCGACCTTCCCTGCGTGGTTAGTTCGGAAGACACTGCGAGGCATCTTACCATGCCTGGTAGTGATGGAATTCACTGTCTCGATGGAAAGTTCGGGTTGCCCTGGAATCTTCCCTGATTCAGTGACAGGAACAGCAGTAGCTAACTGAGCGACTTGAGTTTCTATCATTTTATTAAAGCTCAGTTGATTTTTCATAGCAGAAGAAAATGATTCCATCCTAGAGTCTATGGTTTCCAGAGTTTTATCATTAGCAGCAAGCTTTTTATTGATGTTTTCAGTTATTTTCATCTGGCCAAACACTATATCTCTAAGAGACGGCTGATTATTGAAATTGCTGGAATTGAAATTGTTACCTTGTTGAGGCCTCTCAAAAGGGAGGTTTGGGCGCGGATTCCAACCTTGGTTGCCGTAGTTATTCGGTCGGTACCCGTTGTTGTTGGAGTTGTTGACGTAGTGGGCATCTTCTCGCGTTTCGGGGCAGTCATTCCCCGAATGGCCAGTGTTGCCACAGACGTCACAGGTCATGCGAGCGTCCATGGCTTGCACCGTTTCTTGAGCAGGGGCCTCCAGTTTCTTCATCAGGAGGTCCATCTTGGCAGCGAGCATGTCTAGAGCTTCAACTTGGTGAACTCCTCGGGTCTTCGGTTGAGTCCGGTCATCGAACCAACCTTGGTTCTCGACCATCTTCTCTATGAGGGCCTTCGCACGACTCTCCTCAAGAGAGAAGAACGAGCCTCCAGCAGCAGCATCCAGGTACTCACGGGCAGAATTTCTCAGCCCGTGATAGAAAGTTTGGATTATGAACCAACTCTGCATACCATGGTGAGGACAAGCAGAAATATAGTCCTGGAGGCGATCCCATGCCTCCAAGACTGTTTCATCTTTTAACTGCTGGAAACTAGCTATTTTGTTCCGGAGGGCGTTGGTTTTCCCAACCGGAAAGAATTTTAGCAAGAAAGCGCTAGTGCATTTATCCCATGTATCTATTGCTTCGCGGTTAGCATAAAACCATTGTTTCGTCTTACCTAATAATGAGAATGGAAATAAACGAAGGCGAATGGCATCGATACTTACTCCGCGGATGGTGAAGGTGTTGCAAATCTCCAGGAAATGCTGGAGATGAGCATTGGCATCTTCATGTGGCTTGCCGCAGAATGGGCTAGCCTGGACCATGTTGATGAGGGCTGGCTTCCGCTCGAAGCTACCATCTCCGACTGGCGGAGCTGGTCCGACACGTATGTTCTCGCTTGATGGAGCGGAGAACTCACGGATCGTCTTGGTTGCCATCCTCGATGTAGCCTGGTCAACGACGGGAAGGACTGGATTCGTCGGAAAGAGTTGCTTCCGAGGAGGCACAACACGGGGTCGTACTTTCCTCACAAATGACTCCGGATTTTCTTGGAAGTTTGATGGTAGTTGGAAACCAGTCATGCACTGCTCTGTTCCACAAAGACCAACAAACAGAGCAAGGATAAACCCGTTTGAGTAGCGGTACTCAACTAAGATAGCTCAAGATAAAAATTCAAAAGTAATCTAGCCAAAGACTTCCCCGGCAACGGCGCCAGAAATGCTTGTTGGCACTTCTTACGATCCAATATCAGAATTGAGAATCCTGGTACTGGGGTAAGGGGTGTTTCAGTAGTTTTCCTTATGGCTTAGTAAAATATAGAAATATTCTGCAAGCGCACAGAATCACCGCTGTAGCACTTCACCTGGGAGTATTCCGAGGTATCATAATTTATATTTCCGCAGGGAAGCTTTGGCAAGATTACTAGTGAACAGATATTCGAGACTATCAGAGAAGGGTACACAACTAGACAAGAAAGGGGATAACGGTATTGGATAGGAGTGGATATACCGGACACACAGCTCAAGGGATACTCTAGTAAGGAAGAGAAGAGATAGATAGCTGGGAGGACAACGAGAAGAGATAGAGGACTCCTGGATACTTTATCTACCTATGTCACTCTAGCTTAGAGATACAGCGGCTACAGAGCCAGCACTAGGAGATCTGGGATAACTCTAATGTCTTAGCATCGGGACAAGGGAACCGGTAAACACACAGAAAGGAATGAGAAGGGTTGCCACTATTTCCCAACTGGGGAATCCTACGGACCGGAACTAACGTGATGGGCTACGAAGACCGAAAGGGCTGTCACCACCTCCCGGCTACCACCTCCGTTGCGACGGGAATAAACTAAGGCCACCGACTAGTCTAGGAACCACTCCTACACTAGGCAACGACTACTTACTCTGCTAGCAAGAGCAAGCAACCTTGTCAATACTCTTGGTGACAATTCACCTCCAGTATCAAGCAAGATCGAAGAACCAGCCAAGACAAAGAATTAAGCAAGACTACAAGCACTAGAACTATAACTGACTATAGTCTAAACAAGATATATGCTGCAACTAGGATAAAGTAGAAGCAAGATATAAATGACAAAGGCAAAGTGATAAAGATAACTATATTGATAACTCAAAGTCTTACAAAAGGAAAAGGTAAAAGATACAAGAGCTTATACCAGAGCTTCTGAAGACGACTCCGGAACCTCTGAGGCAAAGCTCGACTCAACTCTAACTCCCAACTAAACTATCCTAACTCTACTAGAATGAAAGTGGAAATGAGCTCCTTGGCTTGGTGTGTGTTTACAAGTGAAAGTGACCCTCTATTTATAGGAGTCCGAGGCGGTTGAGGCAGGGTAGCGGCCAAGGAAGCTAGGGGGTACCCCCTGGGATTTCGGGCGAGGGGAGGCGGTTCGGCCGAACAGGTCGGTTCGGCCGAACTCCCCAGTTCGCCCGAACCAGAGGATCTGCCGACCTTGCTTCCCATGGCCAGGATTGGCTCCCTGGTGTCGGTTTCCAGCTGGGGGCGGTTTGGCCGAAGGGCCCAGTTCGGCCGAACTGGGCCTGGCCCGTGGCCGGCCTCCCCAGCACCGCCTCTGCTGCCTGGACCCCCCTGGACTTCCTCCTGATGCATGACTTCGTGTGGATCTGGCCCAGAATGATGTGGCATGGTCCAGGATGAGTTGGCGGTCACCCACGTGTCGTGTGATGTGTTCGCTTGGTCATTGTTGACGTGGACGACTCCCGGTGGTCTGCTCGGCTAAGGGGGGTAACCGGCCGAACGTAGTCGTTCGGCCGATTTGGTCATTTCCGGCCCCAATAGCACATATTTGTCGTAGTTGTAACTGCACAAGTGACACTCACCAAAACTCATGGAACTTTATTAGAAATAAAACCTAAGTACATGGAATGTTGCATATAACCTCATTTATTCCCGAGTATTGGTGGTCAGATTTGGGCTGTAACGACTGCCAACAGCTACGGATAAAGATTGGCTAGGGTGTGGTGGTTTGATTTAGTGAGAAAATGGAGAGCCTTCACTCGGCTAGGCGTGGTTCCGACACGAGCGGCTGCGGCGCGGCCAACGGCGGCCGATGAGCGGCGGCGCTCAGCTCAGGCGAAGCGAGGAGGGGTCAAGGCTAGGTCTCTTCGGCTCGGCACACTCGCGCGGAGGTTCGACGTGCTCGTGTGGTGCTGTGTGTGTGGCTAGGCTGCCATCACGCGGGAGCGCGACGGTGCGCCCTGGTGCGCGGCACCGGCGGCGACAACGACGGCGGTTTGGCTCGGGTAGAGGTCGGCGAGGCTCGGCTTCAAGGGAGGAAGCTTGGGCTAGAGTTCGCGAAGGTGGATGGCAAGGAGGAGAGGGGCTTCGACCGGCGTAGTGGCTCCCCGACGTTGGGGCGCGGCGGATGGCCGGCGCACTGCGGCGGCCGGAAAACGGGATGCAGGGCTGTGGGTGGTTTGGCTCCAAAAGAAGGCGAGCGCTAAGCACGGCGAAGCGGCTTGGCACACACGCGCGCGGGTGAGGGTCTAGCCCTACCTATGGCGCGGCCGGGTCACGCGCGCACGCGCCGGGCATCCCAGGGGTGCGGCGGCCACGGCGGCCTAGGAGGGAAGCACGATAGCGGGTTTGCGAGGGTCGGCCGGCGGAGCGAAGGGGTCCTGCACAGAGAAAGATGGCCGCGGTATGATGACCAGGTCCTAGGGGCTGGAGCGGTGGCGCGGCGGCGACGACACACTGGAACAGGGGAAGAACAGGGGAGGCAAGGTGGTGCTCACCCTGCGGCGAAGGAGAAGAGCGTGGCCGGCTTGATGAAGACGCGGTATGACGGCGGCTCGACGACGTTCCCCTCCTTGCGCTCCACTGATCCGGCTCCAGCTTCTTGGCAGCGGCGGAGACCCTCGGCGTCGCGGCGGCTTCGGCGTCGTCGTGGGGAGGCGTCCCCACAGCTTCTCGCGAGCTCCTTCCTCTCCCTTCTTCTTCTCCAGCACCAACTCCCTCTCCTCGCCCCTCGAACCAAGGAAGAAGAACACCCCAAGGGGTGCGGCGGCGGCTGAGCAGGGGGAGGCGCCGAGATGGGGGTTAAATAGGGAGGCGCGACTAGGGTTCCGTGGCTTCGGAATGCTGGAGATGCTCGAATGGTGCTCCTGTACACGCGGCGACATCCAGACGGTTGAGCGGGACGGAGCAGGTAGGTGGAGGCGCTCACGCGCGGAGCACGGGCGAGCGCCCGCGGCTGCGACGCGGTGGGGAAGAAAGGGATCGGGGAAGGGAGAGCTGGCAAGGGGGTCCCACCGGTCAGCGGCAGAGAGAAAAGGAGGGGGCGCGGGTGTGAGTTTGGGCCGCTGCTGGGCCAATTTCCGAGCGTGCTGCGGCGTTAGGGAGAGAAGGAAGGCAGGCCGGGCTGAGCTGTTTAGCGAACTCGGGAAGAAGTTGAGGGGTGCGAATCAGACTTGAAGAAATGGTTCAGGCCCAAGGGAAATTAGGGTAGTTAGCAATTAGTTGTTAATTGATTTGAATTCAAATATAAGATTTGAATTCAAATCCAAACAAAGACCACAAAACCAAATAAAAACCAAATCACAACTATTTGGTCCTTAGCACACAAAAGCAATTTAATTAAGTTATTTACTAGGAATTTAGAGAGAGCACAAGAAGACAGCCTTACGATTACGAGCAAAACACATTAAGCATGAAAAATTTTAAAATCAACATTTTTAACATTCCAGAAAAATCTGGGATGTTACAGTCCTCCCCCCTCACAAGAATCTCGTCCTCGAGATTAAAGCTGCACTGGGTCTGGCGTGGGTACTTCACTTCCTCAACTTGTGCACATACTCTTGGATTCCAATGTCGATGCAATTACTCTTCCAAAGACCATTGATATCCATCGGCTATTCAACCTCAAACTATCCCTTGGAGGTCCTTCCAATAAACTCGTTTATCTTGTGATGTCTTCAAAATAGGTGTCTTTGTCGAGGTCCTTGCTATTTTGGCATTAGTAACTAATCCTTTGTCTTAAAGCCATGATGCTCAGGGTCTTCTTCTGAGACGGGTCTCTAGTCGGCAGGCTAGAGTTCCAATATAGCAGTTACTCTTGTCTAGCATCCATTACTCTGGCATTAATTACCCCTAGTTAACATCCATCTGATCCTTAGGGATTGTTCCCAAGATTATTCCAATCCTCGGGTTTGAGGTTAAATCTTTGTTATCAACATATCTCTTCTAAGCCATTAAATGCACTCCAAATTTTCTTCTGATCTTGGCCATCTCTCATGGCATCCATTTTATATTTTTTTAATCCAAGCAAATACGATTCTCCCCTTTTGTCCTCTTATATAGAGTCGTATATTAATGGCCTAGCATGGTTCCTTATATCAGTATCTTAAGTTGCTAGGTCACATAGTGGTAATTAGATTCGGTATCCGGCAATCTCTTATCCAAATTTTGTCGCATACGAACACTCTTATGTTCAGCGTATTGGCCTATATCTTCTGACCTTATCCAACTTGTACCTTTACCAATAGGCCATGCACTGGATATCGATCAAATCTTGTTCCAAGGGTCTTGCCGATGGTTACCATGCATCATTGCTGATTGGGATTTGGGTTAAACTCTTTACTAATCATCGGCTTAAACCACTGAGTATCCAATTTAAGCTTTCATCCTTGGAACTCCTTGGTTTCACATCAATTGATCCAAGCAATCTTCTTTGATTCCGTGTCCATCACTGGCACGTTGAAGATGTATATCACTTTCTCATGATCCATATGAACCTCTTCTGGATTTCCAATGATCTAGTGTTGCCACATCTTCATGGCACACGTTCCAAAGGAAATGGTTCTTTCCAAGGATTTGATAGCTTCTCAGTTGCTCCATAGCTATTCCATGGCGTAAGAAACATCTTCATTTCTTTGCTTGGTACTTCTTGTTCGTCCTTTCCTTCAAGCTCCGCATACAAAAATCATGTCGCGAGGAGTTCATCAAGGTTACTCAAGTCCTAGGGTCAGCTTGTCTTCCCCAGAAGCTTGTTGTTGAATCCATATTTCCATACCTACTTCATGGTTACTAAGGTAATCCATTCGTAGGTTTTTGCACATCTGGGAGCTAATGTCCTTGTTAGAGTGCTCATATTATCCAACGTATCCTTTCATCCTATGGTTTCAAATGCTAGAGTGCTAGCATTAACTGAATTATCCCATCTATCTGATGATTCCAAAAACTATAAATGGTTACTTCCCATTCATAGTGGTCACTTGCACATTCGTCGTGTTCTTGCTCATACTCAGGATAGATGATGTTTTTTTTGTTTACTTGTGAATACCATCCCAACTTAACCAATTTCCCTTCTCATTGCTCTTGTACAGGGATAGTTTCGGCATTTGTCGATCCTTGGTGTAGATCATGGTCTTGACAAATCCCATTATCTTATTCTTGTTGATGGCAGTCTCCACTTATAACTATCCTGGAAAATTGGCTCCTTTTGTTATCCAACCAATTCTTCTGCTCTTGGTAACAAGGTTTGATCTTGAGCAATTCAATGAGTGTTAGTTCCTTGTGCTCACACTCTTTGCTCAGTCCATTGGCTAGGTCTGATATCACTTGTCCAGTAGTTCAAGGAGTCACTCTTTATTTTCTTTGGTCCAATAGCTATTGTCCAGTAGAACTCTTTGTTGTTGGGACTATTCCAAAAGTTAGGTTGAGCATGAACTCCGTATCTCCATCCAATCTTAGACCTGGTAATTCTCTTATTCTGCTGACAAACACATAGCATGCACATCCTTCGATGATTCTGCTTATGTTGCTTGTAGTTCCAGCAACACATGCTTAGGTGTGGAAGTTGACTTATTCTAGGATGACGACTCATGCACCATAACTTGTATCCATTGAGTCTGATCATCCAATCCATATCCAATAGGTACCACAACTCCCTCGAGTCGAGGTATAGTCTTCCACATTCTAAGGGTACTTCTTTAGTACCACATTCGTGTATCCAATGGGGTGATTCCAAATTGGACACTCTTCTTTGTATTCATCCTTCATCATGAACTTCTTCATGAAGCAACTCTCATCCATGTCCCAATACCATGGTGAGGTGTTCTTGTCAGAGACTCTTCATTCCTTAATCTTCAAAATGGTAGCTTCTTGATCATGTGTTTACAGCATGATCTGTGGAAGCTAAAGTACTTGGTTGAAATTTCATGGGCTTGTTGGTCCATCGAAAGTACTTTCTCTTCGTCCGTAGAATTGAGTACCGAATTTCACTTGTTCTGATCCCATTTCTCGAGAATGATCCAAAGTACTCACTATGCTTAACCAATTCTATGCTTCCACTTGATAGTGCCATGTGGGTCATGAAGAGTTCCAATTTCTTGGCATCTGACTTCATGTCTGTTAGCTTATTCCAATACCCACATGGTATCTTATTCAAAAATCTTGAGCTTCAGCATCAACGGTGATAAAGTCTTCTAATTCACTTGAGGTAGGGATGGTTGACTTGCTTCAGTATTCACACTTGTTCTTCAAAGCCAAGTGGAGGTCTCATCTAGGTTTGAAAGACACTCAAGCTATCTAAAGGAGTTCCATGACACTAAAACAACACTAAGAGCTACACTCAAGAGGAACAACAAAAAGAACGAGAACAACCACAAGAAGCAATCACTCAAACAAGCATTACAACCTAGACACATGTGCTATCTCGAGGTAACTCACAAAACCTGGAGATAAAGCACGTCTACTCGCATAAATACATCGTAGTCATACAAAAGGGTGGTCAATGCTACTGCTTCTGCCATGTAAGGGTTGTTAGTCAGTCAGTAGCAAAAGTCAAGGAAAGTTGAGAGATCAATAGTTCAAGGTATCATACGGAATAGCTCAAGGGGGTATATATACAAAGGACTCAGTTAGAGGTTTCTGAACTAGTTTTCCAGTCTAGGGTTACGCACTACGGTCAAGTATGGCTCTGATACCAACTGAAACGAACCGGATTCTCGAAACTGAGAATCCGACTCCCTGTACCATTGTGATAGTCCCAGAATCAACAGCTATCACGTACATAACTCATTTCAGCCAAATATCACATCCATACAACGATAAACATGACTTCAATCATTATTTACATAACAGAGTACGAGATTAGTACATGCCACTTGGGCTACATCGACAAGATGAAACATCTACGCAGCGGTAGCTAGGCCTTCAAGTCTTCATCTTCAATCTCCACCACAGGCATCCTTGAGCGAAGCACGTAACCCTCCAAAGCAGCATCCATCAGAGTTGTAGTTATCACCTGAAAGCTCCAGAACTGTCCCCAAGGAAATGGGACAGGTCCACGTCACCAACCATATATGCGCAAGCTTTAAAGTGGCCTAAACTAGTGATAAAAGTATTCAAGGAATATAAGTCGGGGTTTCCTATGCGAGCAGCAGCAATAAACCCAAGTTCATCTCATCTCCAAACACCTTTCCTCACAAGCACATACACTCCCCAAATCCACCCGTCAGCCTCACATTCCCATCGGGCTCGTCCTGCCACAGCAGGTTCCCGCAAACATCATCCACCAACGCCTTTCGCTCACTAGTCGACTCGGTGAGCTCCCTCCCCAACTTGTCTCATCAGCATCGCTGGACCAATCTCTCATAACCCAAATCAAAGGATGAGGTAAGAAAGCAGATTCTCATGCTAGTCGGAACTTATCAGAAGCGGGTCATCCGTAACCGTGGACACGGCTATACGTATAGTTTACACTCTGCAGAGGTGGCACTCCAGGAATCCATCCGGGCTGCAAGGCTAGTCCGCAACCAACCTGAGACACAGCCCACAGCAAAGACCCTAAACAGTAACAGCGCCAATCCTGTCTCCCTGGGCTCGGGAAACATCTGATCTAACATCTACCCTAGGGATGTGAAACCTTCCCACCGGGGCCAGTCGGGGGCCGTGGTAAATCAGGGAGACTACGCCGCAACGAGTCCGCCTTACACATATCAAGCTCGATTCTCCTACAGTTTCGGCACCGCACTAGAGTAGGCTTGACGGTATTCCCACGTCCAAAGTTGGAACTCGACTCGGTCCTTAATTGTCGGTAAAGCGAGTATCAGCGTCATAAGCGATCCGCCGCAACGGTCCGCAATCGGCACCCATAACAGGTATTGCCACCCAAACTCCTCAAATAACCCAAGTATCCATCAACCATGTACCCGCAACATGTACCCCATAGGGACTGCCCGAGTGCAGTCCCCCAGCACCTCGATCAAACGATCGAGTTGTTATTACTCGCTTACACCGCCTAGCTGCACTACTCCTCCCAAACCACCCACAACTCACGCCAAGAGGTTCAAATCACAACCATCCCAACACATGCATAGCATAGCATATTCCATAAAGTGAGTAGTAGGTAGCAAGGTAACAGGATATTAACAAAGGTAGTGCAGGTTTACCATGCGAGTAAAGTAAAGCGCTAGCATACTAGTTGCATGTCTAATAGGTATTTCAGAGAATGGCTGGGCATGAACCTGGAGCATAGTCCATATCTTCATCTTCTTCCTTCACGTAGTCAAAGACGAGGTCGACGAAGTCGTCCGAGTCTTCCGAGGATCCTAATAATCGGATTACAAATAACAATGATAACTAAGCAAATGAACTCCAACAGAAGAAGCAAAGAAGAAGCAAACAACACCAAACTCTACACTAACGCGTAGGTCATGATTTTAGAAAAATATAGAAACTTGTTTCATATTTTTCTGAGCTACGGTTAATTTATTAGGAATTTTACAAGTTTAAATCATTTTCTGAAAATATTAAACAATTTCTGAAAAAGAAAAACAGATGAAAATTAGCCTGCTGACGTCAGCATGACGTCATGCTAACGTCAGCAGTTGGGTTAGCCAGGGATGACGTCAACAGTGGGCCCTGCTGACGTCATCGTTGACTTGGTCAACGTTTGACCGGTCAACGGGTCAAAGTCAAAGTCAAAGTCAGCGGGTCAGTGGCCCACATGTCAGTCTCAGTTAGTCTATGACGAGTGGGGCCAGGTTGTCGGTTGGGGAAAACTTTAGGCCCACGAAGCCGAAATGGCTGGAGCCGGCGCCGTGGACTCAGTCCATGGTGCGCCTAGAGATTGGTTCACCATGAGCCAGGTTCACCGGATCAGGATGTGGCCGCGGCTAGATCTTCTGTGGAGGCTCGTGCGTCGTGTATTTGTGGCCCGCGGTGTGGTTGCTGGGCGGCGCGATGGGGGTGCGCGGCGGCGCGCTCTGGCGCTCGGCCGGCGGGGCGGATCGACGGCGACGAGCGTCGGAGAGGGCTCGATAGGGCCCCAGAGCTGCGGATAAAGATTGGCTAGGGTGTGGCGGTTTGATTTAGCGAGAAAAAGGAGAGCCTTCACTCGGCTATGCGTGGTTCCGACACGAGCGGATGCGGCGCGGCCAACGGCGGCCGGTGAGCGGCGGCGCTCGGCTCAGGCGAAGCAAGGAGGGGTCAAGGCTAGGTCTCTTCGGCTCGGCACACTCGCGCGGAGGTTCGACGTGCTCGTGTGGTGCTGTGTGTGTGGCTAGGCTGCCACGACGCGGGAGCGCGACGGTGCGCCCTGGTGCGCGGCACCGGCGGCGACAACGACGGCGGTTTGGCTCGGGTAGAGGTCGGCGAGGCTCAGCTTCAAGGGAGGAAGCTTGGGCTAGAGTTCGCGAAGGTGGATGGCAAGGAGGAGAGGGGCTTCGACCGGCGTAGTGGCTCCCCGACGTTGGGGCGCGGCGGATGGCCGCCGCACTGCGGCGGCCGGAAAACGGGATGCAGGGCTGCGGGTGGTTTGGCTCCAAAAGAAGGCGAGCGCTAAGCACGGCGAAGCGGCTTGGCACACACGCGCGCGGGTGAGGGTCTAGCCCTGCCCGCGGCGCGGCCGGGTCACGCGCGCACGCGCCGGGCATCCCTGGGGTGCGGCGGCCACGGCGGCCTAGGAGGGAAGCACGACAGCGGGTTTGCGAGGGTCGGCCGGCGGAGCGAAGGGGTCCTGCACAGAGAAAGATGGCCGCGGTACGATGACCGGGTCCCAGGGGCTGGAGCGGTGGCGCGGCGGCGACGACACACTGGAACAGGGGAAGAACAGGGGAGGCAAGGCAGTGCTCACCCTGGGGCGAAGGAGAAGAGCGTGGCCGGCTTGATGAAGACGCGGTACGACGGCGGCTCGATGACGTTCCCCTCCCCGCGCTCCACTGATCCGGCTCCGGCTTCTTGGCAGCGGCGGAGGCCCTCGGCGTCGCGGCGGCTTCGGCGTCGTCGTGGGGAGGCGTCTCCACAGCTTCTCGCGAGCTCCTTCCTCTCCCTTCTTCTTCTCCAGCACCAACTCCCTCTCCTCGCCCCTCGAACCAAGGAAGAAGAACACCCCAAGGGGTGCGGCGGCGGCTGAGCAGGAGGAGGCGCCGAGATGGGGGTTAAATAGGGAGGCGCGACTAGGGTTCCGTGGCTTCGGACGGCTTGAGATGCTCGAATGGTGCTCCTGTACACGCGGCGACATCCAGACGGCTGAGCGGGACGGAGCAGGTAGGTGGAGGCGCTCACACGCGGAGCACAAGCTAGCGCCCGCGGCTGCGACGAGGTGGGGAAGAAAGGGATCGGGGAAGGGAGAGCTGGCAAGGGGGTCCCACCGGTCAGCGGCAGAGAGAAAAGGAGGGGGCGCGGGTGTGAGTTTGGGCCGCTGCTGGGCCGATTTCCGAGCGTGTTGCGGCGTTAGGGAGAGAAGGAAGGCAGGCCAGGCTGAGCTGTTTAGCGAACTCGGGAAGAAGTTGAGGGGTGCGAATCAGACTTGAAGAAATGGTTCAGGCCCAAGGGAAATTAGGGTAGTTAGCAATTAGTTGTTAATTGATTTGAATTCAAATATAAGATTTGAATTCAAATCCAAACAAAGACCACAAAACCAAATAAAAACCAAATCACAACTATTTGGTCCTTAGCACACAAAAGCAATTTAATTAAGTTATTTACTAGGAATTTAGAGAGAGCACAAGAAGAGAGCCTTACGATTATGAGCAAAACACATTAAGCATGAAAAATTTTAAAATCCACATTTTTAACATTCCAGAAAAATCTGGGATGTTACATAGGAGACTCAAGGTATTTTATGATTGACAGTGAATTATACCCCACATATATCCCATTTTTCTATGGGGGCCTATTGATGTACGCTGCGGCGGTGAAATCGACACGTATACAACGCAACTGAATTTTCTCAGATGGGAAATACTTAGGTTGATTTCCACTTACTAACTGCAACGGGGGGAGTCATATGATATGCAGTAGGTCTTGTTTGAATCAGATCAGCGGCGTGTAAGACCGCATGACCTCCAACATAATGTTGGAAATTTGCAATTCTGTAATAATGGTCTAGCAATTAATTTAATTCTCTTGAAAAGAGATTCGTCTAATCCATTTTGTGTATGTACATAATGTACATAATGTTTCACATTTACGCTTAAATCCATACAATTGTCACTGAAGGCTTTTGAGGAAAAATTAGCGGCATTGTCAATTCTAATGGACTTTATTGGATTTTCCAGATAATTTGCTTTTAATTTGATAATTTGAGCAATAAACCTTGCAAAAGCATGGTTCTTGTGGACAATAAACACACATGGGACCATCTAGTAGATGCATCAATAAGTACCTTTAAGTACCTAAATGGCCTAGTTATGGATTGATAGGACCAAAAATATCTCCTTGAATGCGTTCCTTAAGATGAATTTCCTTGTTGCACATGCGGTGCAAACAAAATCTAAATGATTGAGAAATTTTGATGTATGCATATGATGATCAATTGAATTGCTATCATCCCAACTCCAGGATGACCTGGGCGATCATGTCATGTCTTGAAGATATCAATATTCTTAAAAAATTATCTTATATGCAACATGTTGTACGCGTTTGATGTATGTGTAATACAATCCAAAGGATAATGAAGTAATTTTCTCAAGCTGTTGCTTTTTATATCCGTCATTTTGGTGATGAATAGATATTCATCATTGTTGTCATTATGAGTTTCGATATGAAAACCATTATGATGGGTATCTTTATAACTCAATAGGGTACGAGTTGAATTAGGATACATGAAGGCATCCACAAGTTCCAGTTTAGTACCCATAGGAAGAACTATGTAGTTCGATCGGAACCCACTATCACAAAATCGCGACCAGTGATAGTTGTGACGTTTCCTTTACTCTTGGTAAGAGTTTGAAAATATTTAATTTCCTTGAGTATTGTATTAGTGGAACAACTTTCCACTAAACAAATTTTCTCTTCCATTTGGATTGCTCCCATAGTATAATCTAAAATGTGTAATTCAAATATCTAAAGAATTTGACTCATTAGATTATATATATATATAAATACACATACTATGTTAATGACGTATTGTATGTCTTATAATACTTATGACAATAAAGATTTACAGCACAATACAAGATTTCATAAGATAACTTAGAGAACTAAGTCTTTGGAGACTATGGAGACCAGTTTATGTCTCCAAACATGTCGTTGGATTAATATTCCACGAGCAAGTCGCCAATACTGAATAAGTCGCCCGACTACGGTCGGATCGTCTCATTCTCAAGTTCTGTGGGAACGTCAATGAAGCAACTAGCATCGGTAGGTCGAGTAGTGAAGTGAGCTTCAAAACTTGTCCCCTTGAACTTGTTTACCACCGAACTTCTCGAACAGGGGCTTATGGATTAGGTGCATTGATGGCAGCAATGACACATTTTGCTTTTAGCATTATTTTTTATATGCATAGCCCAAGCCAGATGGTTGCTACCATCTACTGCAAGTTCAATGAAATCTTTATTGGCTATATGAGCCATTTTTCAACATGAGAGATCATGTATGGAATTAATTTACTGATGTAAATTAAGTGTGTTGTATGCATGCAAAATATTGAATGTAAGTTCTTACAGTAAAAATTAAGGTAAAGGACAATATACAATGTAACTGCTTAAAATATTATTTTAATTTATGATGAAATATGTGACTTGATAGTCATATGTCCGTTTATATGAATTTTGGATATACGCGATGAAGGTAGTCATCAAAAGATGTAGACCTCACAGTGACGAGCAAATAAATTGCTGTCTAAAAGCTTGGATCTCAGGGCAAATAAGTTCAAAAGAACTTATCGCAGCCAGTGCCTAGGGCGCATCACCTTGTGTTGTTCCAAAAATCATATTTAATATTCCTTAATTTAAATTTTGCATGATTTTACTCATTGAGTTAATGCCAAAAAGTATGAATAAAATAATGGCATATGCAAATATTATTCTAAAAGTAAAATGTGTTGAACCAATGCAAGATATGCGGATCAAAATAATGCTTAATTATTGCGGTAATTATAGCATCTATAATACAATGGTTCAAATATTTATATGACTAAATAGATATATAAATGGAAGTTTGGGGGACTTCTAAGTAAATTCAAAGAAGGAAAAGGGGGAAATCTGGCCCGTGGAGTTGTTCTTTATTTTTTTTCTCTTTCTTTGTGCAGCCCACGGCGGCTTGGTGAGGCCCAGTGTGCGCGCGAATGCGTGGCCCAGGCACTAGTGCACGGGCATGGCCCATGCCGGGCTGCTGTAGCGCGCGCGAAGGCCCACAGGGGCGCCTCCCAACGCAACGTGGCCTAGCCAGCCTTAGCGCAGCGCGCGGCCCAGGGCATGGACCACCGCTGGCGCTCACGCGCGGCCCAGCGGGCGCCGTTGGCGCGGCCCGGTGCGCAGCCCAGGCGCGGTGGCTTGGTGCGGCCCGTGGTGCGGCCCGATGTGGGCGAGGCCCAGCATGGGTGCTGCCGTAGCCCACCGCGGCCGGCTGGCTCGTTTGCGCGCTCGCATAAAAACGCGATGGGAGGCGTCGGTTAGGGTTTGCCCGCTCCCTGTCGCTGGCCGCCGCCATCGCTTTTCGACTCCGCTGCCGCCTAGCGCCGCCGTGATGCACCGTTGCTGCCGCGGGTGGTCGCAGCCGGGTCGTGGGCGCAGCATGGGCGTGATGCGCTGCACGCGCCGGCCGTCACCGAGGGATGGAGAGCCCCAGTGCGGTGGGGCTCCATGTGGCCCGGCGGACGCCGGGGTGCTGGTCTGTGGCCGCATTGCGGCACGAAAGTCTGGCCGGTGGGGGCGCGGTGGCCGTCGACGGAGCGGGCGCCGAGGGCGCCACTGCTGTTGGCGTGTCTGCCGTCGTCGCCGTTGGTGTGGTAGCCGCCACGGTTGAAGATGTGGGCGCCGAGGGAGCCGCCGATGTTGCTCCGGTGTGGAAGATGATAAAGCAGAGAACGACATGAAAGAAGAAACACCATGGTGAGATTATCTAATTGAAATGTACGCCAAACAACAATTGAAGTCGATTGGCTTATTTTATTCTTCTCTGTGCCGTTCTGGTGTGTGGACAATCGAATTTCACCACGAACGAGAGGACGTCGAGGACGATGGGGCTTCACGAGAGTCCAGATTCCGTCGAGATTCATCGATCTTCTTCTGGCGAGGGGGACTGGCAGTGCTAGGGGATGAAGAGGCCTAGGCCAATCGATGATGGCCTTCGATGTCTTCTTCCACACATCAGTGTAGATGCCATGGCGCGGAAAGAACTTCGTCTTCTTCAGTTCCGTTTTGCCCGTGATTAACGAATGGATTACATGCATCGCCACCGGTGGCCTGTTCGTCAGAGTCGTTGCGGACAGAAACTCGAAGAGCAGAAACTGTTCTGTCTGCTTCCAATCTAGATGATTGCCGAACGCAGTGGTGTGACGGATAACGTGTTAAACTTGAGAGAGAATATATATATATATATATATATATATATATAATCTATAGTCTATGGCCGGTCATAGAATAACTATTCTATAGCCACTTTGAGTTACTATAATTATTATAGTAATTTACGAGATTTTAGTAACTTCATGTGTGTTATAGTAACCAAATTACCATAAATATGTATTGAAATTATAGTAAATTACTACATAAAACTACAGTAAAAAGATGTGGCTACTCTATGGCCGGCCACAGAGTATACCTTCCCTCTATATATATATATATAGAAAAAATCATTTCTACATGCGCATGTAGCTACCTTCACCTATGTATCTCATGTTAGAAGACGTGTATGACCCAACGAATAGTATGTACATGTAGTATACGATGATACTAGACTATCTGGATGGTATGTAGGTTGAGTATGTAAGCGTACTTTGAGTATGTGGACATACTAATTTCTATATACTAGTATAATGGTATAATCATAATAAATTTTAAAAATATGGTTGCTTCTGAATTTTTTCGTGCAATTCGCTTTGGAGTATCTTAGAATTAATATACAAACATACTCAAACTGATAAATGAGTATGTGAACATACACACAATAGTATATTGATGGTGATGGTAGCTACAAGCACTTGTAGATAAAACTCGTCCTATATATATATATATATATATATATCGCTAACTCTTTTCTTCGAGTTAAATTCCAAAGCTGTAATGCAATAACATCAAGCACAATCGCATCACGATTCCCACAGGACAAATTAGAACATCAAGGAAATATTCGTATCTCAATCTAATGAATGAAAAGAAATGCTAGTAACGTACCAATTCCTCCTCTTTGTGAGTTTACAACCTCCAGACAAGATAATTGTAGGGCTTCATCTGATTCTGATTATCTGTGGGAGCTGATTCTCCGAAGAGCTCTTTTACGCTACCTTATACCACTAATTTAAAGCACTAGTATATAAACATCCCACGGTTGAGAATAATTGTATACTAGTCTAACGCTGATAGTGGTATAGGTAGTATATAGTGAGTAGTATAGTAGTATAAGGGCATTATTGGAAAAAATTTAAATGGCATCACCGTAATTTAGATATATTTTAATTTTTTTTCATTCGATCATATATCTCGGGCCAACAGTCGAGGCACGCCAGTGGGATGGGTCTCGGGTCGGTGATGCACGCCATCGTTAAGAACGAGAAGAATTATGCTTAGTTAATATATTTATGTCTAAATTATTATATTACTCATTATCTATACCATTACCACTGGTCAGTGGTACAAGGTACCGTAAAAGTGCTCTTCTCTGATTCTGATTCTCTGTGGGAGCTGATTCTCCGAAAGAAGTAATTCTGTAGCTGAAAATGATTCTCTTTAATTCTCTAGCATAAACTCTCAAAATCAGGATGGAGAATCACTTCACAGAATCGGAGGAGCAACTTTTTTCAGCTCCCAGCCTCCTAGTTTATTTCAGAGAATCACTTCACAGAATCAGCAGAGCAGAGAATCACTTCTCACCAGAAAACCGGCACAACAGAGAATCACTTCTCACCAGAAAACCGGCACAACAGAGAATCACTTCTCACCAGAAAACCGGCACAACAGAGAATCACTTCTCACCAGAAAACCGTTTGGCAGAGCTCCTCCTGGATTCACCAGATAATCAGCTCTGAAATCTCTGTCAAACGAGGCCTAAATGTTGAGCTGCGTTCACGGGTAAAACGTAGAGGTATGCATGGATGCGCCGCCCCTGACCCGTCAAATTGGAGCACGGCGGCCGCGCCGCCGCGCTTGATGCCATCGATGACGGTTCATTGCGACTCGCCGTGACATCGATGTCTAGAAGAGGGTCGTGCCATTCTCGGAATGCCGATGCCTGGGGAAGAGTTGCCAACAAACGAAGCCAGGGCGCGAGGACAACATCGCCGGCCGAACACTATCGGCAGTTTCGGCACCACCATTTGCATGTGGCCGACTAGCGGCGCAGGACGAGGTCTAAGAAATCCAACAAAGCCGGCGAAGGTGCCTACCAGCATCGCATGCGACATGGGAAAGAAAAAGAAGAGGGAGTGGATATAGGCTCCATCTTTATAGCTGGCCTGTGCATTGACGCATGCGGAATTATAGATTATGACAATTAATCTTATTTTTATGATTACAATTGAAGTAGGAGTAAATATTGAAGCTAATTACGGTTGAGCTACCATAAGGATGCTTGACGGAAGGCCAATGCTCCGTTAGTAGTTGTTGAATATTATTTAACACACGGTAAATAGTAGGTACCAAAGGGCATGGGAGTTGCCACCGCAAAGGATAAGCCCCTTGAGAGAGGTCCATTGGAGAAACAGTAACTACTACTCCCTCCGTTTCAAAATATAGGTCATTTTGGCTTTTCTAGATACATAGATTTTGCTATGCACCTAGATAAACATCATGTCTAGATTCATAGCAAAAATTACGTATCTAGAAAAAACCCAAAACGACCTACATTTTGAAACGGAGGGAGTATTGATCATCTAATATAGTTGTCTAACTTTATTCGTAACACTCTTTTTTAAGAAACTAGCAAATATATCCGTGCGTTGCTACAGATGAAAAAATTAATAAAAAATATATTATAAGATTAACAATTATATGTGTGAATACAAATTATATTGCTTGATTTTAAAAGCTACATATTCTAACAAATAATATTTATTTTATTTATCATGTTGTAGTGCCCAAGCAGAACCTAAATAAATAAATAACCATATTTAGAGACAATTATTTTTTTTTGAAAAGACCACAATCATATGCACGCGCACTCATCCTAATGAATGCATGTACACATACCCCACCCTTGTGAGCACATCTTAGATATTGGGAAGTCATTATAGATGCCTCGTCGTCGACGGATACTTCGCCTACTCGAACTCTGATGGGTAGGTTTCGTCACCGGATCAGTTCGTGGTGACAATCATTGTTGTTGAGCCATCACGAGGTTTATGTACTCTTGCAACCATGTTGAGATTACTCTTAAATCGTCTGAATGTTCATGCATTGCAACACAAGTTGGAAATGACCATGAGATAACATGATGCCTTGATCATCGTAAATTTACAAAAAAAAAAACAATCCACACCCCCTGTCTATAGATAATGTTGGAGGCGATCATTAGGGGTACCCAAACCTATGGAATAATCACCCTTGTTAAAACACTAACTATTGCCAAACTCATGCACATATCAGGAAAGAGGAAATCAAATAAAGGCACACGGCCCAACAAGAGTCAAAGGCCCAGTCGAGGCACCTCGCTGGGGGCTTCGACGCGCACCTCAATCTCCGCTTCGCTCGAGGGAAGCGATCCCTCGAGCGAATCGCAAAACTCCGTCTCGGTCGAGGCTTGAGGGTCGAGCCTCGAGCAACCCATGAAATGGGAAAAGCATCGCCTCGGTCGAGACCTCTGCCCCGACAAACAATTAATGCCGCTTATCGCCGCCGTGCATCCAAAGTCAAAAGGCAAATCTCTCGCCACACCGCTCTGACAGGCATGACCCCCTATCGCATCTGCCAACTCCCGTCACTATGCTGCCAACCGAGGCTCTGTGCGGACATGTTGACATTGTGCGAACAGAGCACGTCACTCCGAGCTCCTGTGCTACCAACTCCCGTGACCCGAAGCCCACGATCGGGTAGGAGAGACCCTCGAGCGGGTAACAGAATAAGGAGAAAGGACGGCGGAAGCATGGCAGGCCATCCCGAGTACTATGCGACCATCCCCGGCGCTGTGCGAACACGCCTCCACTACACGAACAGGACCGCGTCACTCCAACTCCCAGTGCTGCCAACTCCCGCAGTAACTTCCCACGGAAAGGGCTGTGCACAGGCATAGGGGACCCTCGAATTGGCGTACGGACAAGCCATTGGACACCCTGGTCAGTTCAGACCCTCGAAACCACTCCGTGGCGTCACCACCAGCACAGGAACCACCACAGGAACGGCACCGCCGCACAACAGTTGCCAAGGACAAGAGGACAAGGAACCACGCCCGGCGCCACGCCTACAACTATGCTACAACTGTGCCTGCACACTGACACACACCTGTAACCCCTCCTCCTTGGTCTATAAAAGGAGAGGCGCACGCTCATGCAAAGGGGATGAAGAAAAAAAGAGAATCGAACAAGAGACAACTAACGCACTCTACACTACACACTCCATGATATTGGCACTCTGCCTCAATCATCATCATCTGGGACTTGGAGGCCTTGCCTCTTCTCCCAACCTGCTTGTATCCCCTACTACTTGCAGTCCGGTGCAGGATAATACATTGCACACATCTTCTTTGCTGGACGTACGGTCTTGCGACCGGAACCAGGATAATCTTGTGTCATTGCATTACCTTCTGCATCAACCATCAGGGGTGAGAACACAGCGCATTTCTGGTTGGTGTCGGGACCATGATTTCCAAACACCGACAGATACAAACGCTATAGATTTTTTAGATGACTTCTCGCTTGTTCCATGTACACATAGACAAAACATTAGACTGATGTGAAAAGATAGCATCATTTTGTCCCAGCCTAAAACAAATATCATCATGAAATACATAGGAAAACAAAAGAGAAAGGCCGGCGGAAACAATTCGTCCTAGTCCAAACGTGAATGCGGTCCATAAAGCACCTGTAGGCCTACTATCGCCCTCCGTGTTGCCTCGGCCGTCGATTCACTCGACCAGGATGGTCACACATCTAATGAAACCGGCAACACTCTCTCTCCCCTGAACCCTAATCCCCATTTCTATTCTCCACCTCCACCGTCCTTGGACCGGCACAGCCGTCGACTTCCATGCTCTAGCCCTATGTGGAAGCAACAGAAGCCATCCCTGGCTCCCTCTCCTCCTCCTGCCCTCACGGCGAAGAGAGCCATCGGAGGATGTTGACGGGACAGCCGCCACGAGCTGGTCCGTATCGGCCTGGTTTCCCGTGAGGCATCCACGGCAAACCGAAGATTCAGTTTCTGTATTAATTGACGGCAAGCAAACCGAAGATTCAGCTTCCGATTTGAAAAAGGCTAAATTCAACTTGCCTTATTTCGTTTGGGAATAAGAATCGAAATCCGCTGCCGCTCACGGCTCCGCTCAAAGTCGGGAACGACACGGGAGGAGAAGATACGGTACAGATATAGGCGGTGGCGTAAGCACAGGTTATGATGACGTCAGCGGACGTACCAAACAATACTCACTTTATTATTAGGTAGAGATATAGCAAATGTATCCGTACGTTGCTACGGACATAGACGATATTGATATATGTTGACATATTTAACCAGTCCTGATCCATGTAGATTTCTTTCTTCTTTTTTCTCATGCTTTAATTTAATTTCAATGTATTGTACTGTACTTGGTCTCTGTAGCGGACGTGATTATAGAAACAGGCACGTGAGACCCACCTGTCAGTATTGTGAGAGGAAAGGAGCAAACAATCCTTATTTTAGTATTAGGTAGAGATTTATAATATTTTGCTAATGTTTACGAATTAGGATTTTTTTAAAATAACAGGCCGCGCTAACATATATAGACGTTCACATGCATACATCTTTGTTCGCAAAATCCATACAAGTTATCCCACATAGGCACAAAAAAGTAAAAAATTCGGCTTCCAGTTGGACGAGTGCTTCTTTAAATACTAGAATAATATTGCTTGGACCTTCAAAAGTAGGTAGAAACTTTAACTTTTTTTTAGTATGTTTGAGTGGCTTCACGGTGGAAAAAACTTGATTGTTTTCTTCTACATCGCTTGGACTACAATTTTACAGGGGACTTGAACAAGGAATCCTGTTCTACAATAGAAAAATGTTTCAGATTATTTTGGTTATTTGGATTGTGTTTTGAAGGGGATAAAAGTAACAAAAAATATTTGTGATTTTCACTAATGTTGCCTAATAAAAAACCAATGTTGAAACTATCCAAAATTTAGGCACTAAGATGATCAAGCTTATGCGAACTGATCGCTGCTCAGTTGGCAAAATTTCTCATAGTGTAACTTTACTTAGGTTCGAGTCCTAAAATTAGGGAGTAGTTTGTATGGGTAGGATTTTCACAACTGCTGATGAAAAAAGAGATCGCACAGGAGACGAGTTCCTGTTTTTGCTTGTGTACCTTATTTCCTTATTAGTGGTGGATTGCGCTGCCTTCCATTAATAAAACTCCCTGTGATTTGTCAAAAAAAAGAGCCTCTATTTCTATGAAATTTTCAATGAATTGGGTAAAAGGAAAATACGTTTGGACAAAATTTTCACGCCAAGCGAACTTAGGCCCAAACCATATAATCCAGAGAAAGCTTTTTGTTTGATGCGGCCCAGTTGTAAACCCATCAGAATCCAGCCCTTAGTTGTAAATCCATTGGAATCCAGCCCAGCAGACCCCTACGCGGCTGTCGGTGTCCCTTGTCTTCTCGGTCGATCTCGCGCAGCGCCGCCGCCGCCGCATCCCGGAATCGGATCCCCCATCGTCTTGCCCAGCCTCGAGCACGTCCCGTCTTCCACCTCTCCTCCCTTCCCTCCGTTCGATTCGAGCTTTCCTGACCCGTCCACCTTCTCCCATGGCGGACGAACCCAATCGAGCGGTACGTGCCACGCGGGTCTCGCCACCGCCCGCGTCTTCTTGCTAGTCTTCTTCTGTCGTCGTCTCGCTGACAGTTTCTTGTTTTCCTTGTGCGCAGGCATTCATGGAGCTGCAGGCCCGGATGTTCGATACCACCGGGAAGATCAAGCAGGTTCCTCCTTCTGGCTCCTCTTGCTAGCTCACTTCGTAACTGATGAAAAAAAAATAGCACGGAAGGAAAAAAAGACTAGCCCTTCCCTTTCAGACTGGTTCCGCCATCGATTCGGATCGTGCCTCATCCTTTGGGCATTGTTCGGTTGCCTTGGTCTCGTTTTGTTGTGAGATTGGAACTCCATCAGTGTTTATGCATCTTGCTTGTACAATACTACTGCTCGCACGAGGAGAATTGTAGTGGTTTCTGGATCTCGTTTGGTTGGCTATCACACTTCTATACGCTGAATATGCTTATGTTTGTTAGAAGCAGGATTTGCTTTACGGATGATTCAGTGCTTCTAGAGATAGTTCACTATATTAAACCTTAAATAAAAAAGCCAGAGTCAAGGTCATAAGTACATTGACTTTATGGAAGTAGTAAGTGATAATACAGTGGCACTCTCCGTTTTCAGATATTTTTCCCTTCAAGAGAATATGGAATAGCGGAGTGTGTCAGCTTTTAACTGTCCAACAATGTTTGCTTTACAAAATGTCTACATTGTTTTTCTTGGTGCAAAACTTAAGTGGAATTAGAAATTGATGATCTATTGCTTAGTAGAAGTGAATGGAATTTTGGGCACAGCACTAGATCATTTTTGTACTTGTACAATTTCAAAAATATTTTATGCACGCTTTGCAACTACAGATATATTAGATTTCATTGAATTCTTCTGGAGTTTTATGCTTCCATGATTATGGATTTGATATAGTTTCTTTTGAGTTTATTCCTTCAGTAACTTCTAGCCTATATGTGACGATGAATTTAGGATGCATAACCTCTGTTGTATCCTATCTTGCTTCTGTCAGTTACAAACCCAGATGCGTTCTAAAGAGGGGGAAAAGAAGCGTGCTTACCTCACTCTGGAGGAACTTCGCCAGTTGCCAGATGATACTAACACCTACAAGACTGTTGGTAAGGAAGAAATTTTTGAAAGTAGATACACCTACAATGACCTATTTTCTTTGTCCATGAAATGTGTTGAAGACCAAGTGACTTCTTGCTAGTACGCTGCCGATTATTAATGTTTAAATGATCTACACAGTGATCAGGTGTTAGCAGTGAGTATCATTAGATAGCCTCTTTTGTAAAAAAGAATACAGTCATCTAAAGTTGGTCTAAACTCTGGCCGTCTTCCCTCTGAACATGTGTGGGTTTTATCATGTGTAGCTGATAATCATATCTTAAGTAATGCATTAGTAAAAGTTGTGTTTCCGTTAGCTAGTTACTGATCCTATTACTTTATTTAAGAAAACTATGTAGTGTGCACCCTTATTTTTCCATTTCACCTGTAGGTTTTAGAAATTTGTCATGCAAACATGACAATCAAGGTAACCAAACAAATAAAAAGGGACACTAATGACCACAAAGATATATCAAATAATGATAGCTTAGATGTTCATTATTTTAAAGCTAGGGCTTCCGGATGTAGCAATATTTTTCTTAGAGACCCTCTCCTTTAATTTTCTAACCAATTCCTGTAGTCAGGTTGTTGAGAAGAAATGTTAAGGACCTACTTGAATCATTTCTAGCTTTTTAGGTATCTTTTAGTAGTCTCATGGTGAAAGTGAATGGTGGTACTGTTCTTTTGTGGATGTTGTTTGTGCAGCCAATGTCTTACAAACAGTGAGCCCAATGATTTCGAATATTGAGAAAGCAGCATACTGGTTTTAAATTAAAACCTATCCTGCTGCCTTTTCAATTTTCATTGTTAATCAACCCCTGTTACTGGTTGAATGTATATCATGTTAGTGCAATGGTTGTTGGATAATGAAATCATGCAATGTGATTAGGTCGAAGAACTTACAATTATCCCAGTTGGTTAACTAAACTAAGTTTTAGTGTATTTGTTTTGCCCTCTAACAACATCGGTGATTTCCATCATTGTAAATATCACGGCGCAGTTATCCAAATGTTAGCAATGTCGAATGTGCCTTACTTTCTATTGGTTTTGATGATGGCTCCTTTTGTTTGCAGGAAAAGTGTAAGTAATCCAACAAGATCTTTCACCATGGAGAGTCAATTTTGTGGTCTTCTATGGTATAGATATAATACCATTGCATTTCATTTTTGGACATCCATTCGCTTGCAGGTTTATTTTGGAGCCAAAATCAGTTCTTTTGAATGAGCAAGAGCAAAAGTTTAATGAAAGTGAGAGTGCAATAACATCGATGCAGGTAAGCTTGATATATATTTCTGTTTCTTGCGAGGTCTTATTGAAATCCAAAGAGAAAAGCTAAGCTAGATTTGTCATTTGTATTGGTTTATCCCCTATGATTAGACTTCAAAGGAGTATCTTGAGAAACAGTTAGGAGAAGTGGAGAACAACATCAGAGAGCTGCTTCAACAGGACCCGGGGCTTGCACGCCAGATTCTCTCAATGACTGTCCAATGAGAGTTGTTTACTCTGCATTCTCATATGATCATGTGTTTTGGTGTGGGAATCAGAAACTTTTCGACGTTCTGACTGCTGGGAACCTCTCCATTTTTTATAAGGGCTGAGGAACTCTGCTAACAGCGAAATGCTTTCTCTATTGTATTGTTTCTCTATATATCACCAAATTTGTATGAGAAGAAAGGACTGAAGAGTACAAAGTTGGAGGGGCGGCTGTGGCCTGCCCCTTCAGATTGCACGCGTCATTCCCGACGGAAGCATTTGCCGAACCCTTAAACTTGACGGAAGCATAACCCTTGAACTTGACGGAAGCCATTTGCCCGAACCCTTGAACTTGGCCTGTAAATAGCTTCTGCACCAGCTGCTGCTGGGTGGATCTTCAGTGATGGTACCTGTATGAAATTTCATGACGGGTCCGGCACGGCCCAAAATGGCTTTGGCTCTTGCACCTCTAGGAAAGTACCTTTTTTTTTTCTTTGCTATGACTCATCGTGTTACTAAAACGTTTGGTAAAATATGTTTTTAATTTTTAATAAAACAGATAGAATAGATCAAATGCCAATAATATCCTTTTTGTGTTTACTGTCTCTTTTTCTTTCTTTTTTTTTCCTTTCCTCCCATCCTTTTTCTTCCTTCTCTAGTGCTTCCAATTTTGGGCAGTTATAATTGCTAGCATAATTAGACGAAGGATTTTCCTCCCATCCTTCCCATGCCAATAATATCCATCTATCTAATTAACAGTTTATCGTAGGATTTTCCTCCCATCCTTCCCATGCCAATAATATCCATCTATCTAATTAACAGTTTATCGTCTAATTATGCTAGCAATTATTATGTACTGGGCCAGACGACCAGTAGCCCAAAGACCAGGGAGCAACTTAAAGCAACCCAAGGCTTCGGATGAATTGAATCGACAGCTCGTGAGCACGATGGCCGCTAGACAGCAAGAGACGCTTGCCTTGCAATTTCCAACTACCAAGCGAGACTTCGACGTGATCGTTGTGAATGTAAGAGAACAAGAAGATGGAATGGAATGAATGAATGGATTAATTTATTGAACGAGGGATCTGTACATACATACATACATACATACATACATACATACATACATACATACATATATATATATATATATATATATATATATATATATATATATATATATATATATATATATATATATATATAGCCCAAAGGGCATGAGGGGGTTGCCACCCCAAGGGACAGGCCCCTTGGGAGAGGCCCCTTGGTGAAACAGTAACCGTCATATTGATCATCCTATAGTTAGCTAACTATATTCATAACACTCCCCATTGATCAATTGCTTCATATATATATATATGTCCTCCATTCGTAGATTGTTGTGTGGGAAAAACTCCTCTAAAACCTTATAGGAAAAATACGAGGAGAAACCACATGATATTCGATGGATGACCATCAAATGGATAAAACTCCTCCAAAACCCAGTGGGGAAAATTTGAGGAGAAATGAAGATATGTCATAGGAAAAACTCCTTAAAACCCCTGAGGGAAAATATAGGAGAAAATGTTGATGACATATATGATTGCTTGTCATAGTATATTGCCTCATTAAAAACCTTATGAGAAAAACCTTGATAGGAAAACTCATCAGGAAAAGAGTGCAATATAGATAATCAGAGGATTATATACAGGTTATACTAGAGGATTTACTCCCCTGATTCTTGCAAATCCTTGAGACATCTCATACCTATCCCAAAAACATATTTCTGGAATAATGATGTAGGTAAAGACTTTGTGAATAAATCTGCAAGATTATCACAGGATTTAGTTTGCAAGATTTCTATCTCACCACTTTTCTGTAGCTCATGAGGATAGAATAACTTAGGAGCAATGTGTTTAGTGATATTGCTCTTTATATAACCTGCATTCATTTGAGCAATACAAGCAGAATTATCTTCATAGATAATTGTTGGTTGTGTGATCGCACCAATACCACATGACTGTTGTATGTGATTTATCACTCTGCGAAGCCATACACATTCACGTGATGCTTCATATAATGCAATTATTTCAGAGTGATTTGTGGATGTGGCTACTAGAGTATGTTTGGATGACTTCCATGATATAGCCGTTCCACCATGTAAGAATACAAAGCCTGTCTGTGATCTGGCATTGTGGGGATCAGATAAATAGCCAGCATCTGTATATACAGTTAAAGATTTGTCTTGGTTAAATTTGTAAAATAAACCAAGATCTATCGTACCTTGGAGATATCTGAAGATATTCTTGACTCCCGCCCAATGGCGTTTTGTTGGAGCAGCGCTATGTCTAGCTAGCAAGTTTACCGCAAATGTAATATCAGGCCTTGTGCAATTTGCGATATACATAAGCGCTCTAATGGCACTAAGATATGGAACTTCAGGTCCCAATAATTCTTCATCTTCATCCTTTGGTCTCAATTGATCCTTGTTGAGATCAAGAGATCTAACGACCATATGTGTTTTTGATGGATGTGATTTATCCATATTGAACTTCTGAAGAATTTTCTGGATATATGCAGACTGATGTACTAAAATTCCCGTAGGGAAATGCTCAAGTTGTAAACCCAAGCAAAATTTGGTTTGACCCAAATCTTTCATTTCAAACTCCGTCTTAAGATGGTTGCGTGCTTCATCAATATCTTGTGTATTCCCAATAATATTGAAATCATCAACATACACAGATATGATACAAAATCCAGTTGAGGATTTCTTGATGAAGACACATGGGCAATCATCGTTATTGGAATAACCCTTCTGTAGAAGGAATTCCTTTAGTCGGTTGTACCACATTCTTCCCGACTGCTTCAAGCCGTATAAAGACTTTTGAAGCTTTACACAATACATGTTGCGTGAATGATTCTTGTTCGGAATATGAAGTCCTTCAGGGACTTTCATGTAGATATCCGAATCTAGTGACCCATAAAGATATGCAGTCACCACATCCATGGGATGCATGGACAGACCTTTTTGTACCGCCAATGATATTAGATATCGGAATGTTATACCACTCATAACTGGAGAGTATGTTTCATCGAAATCGATGTCGGGTCTCTGCGTGAACCCTTGTGCTACAAGCCTCGCTTTGTATCTCACCACCTCATTGTTTTCATTCCTTTTACGGACGAAAACCCACTTTGATCCCACTGGAAATATGTTCCGAGGAGTAGGCATCACTGAGGTGAATACCTCTCTTTTTCTAAGCGAGAGCAATTCTGCCTCGATTGCTTCCTTCCATTTGACCCAGTCGGAACGCTTGATGCATTCTGCCATGGACTTAGGTTCTGGATCAGGTTGAAGGTCAGATGCAATCTTGGAGGAGAAATTAATGTCGACAATTGTAGTCTTTCTGTTGAATGATTCTCCAGAATCAATATAGTTGGTGGAAATTTCATTTACCCTTTATGACTCTTCGTGATTTTCCAATACGGTAGAGTCAGGGTCTTCCGATGTCCCAGCACTAATAATTTTGTGTACACTTGTGCTGGGTATGGAATGTATCTGATGATCATCCATAATTATTGGAATATTGAGATCCAATAGGTGTCTATCAACTTGAGGTTGATTTGCATTTACTGCTTTGGAAGTGATCTTCCTTGGTTTCCGCGGAGGCTTTTGTACCTTTTCCTTTGCAATAGGTTGTTGTACAACCTTATCCTTTGCAGTTGTACCTCTCCCCCTCTTATTTTGAATTGGGAGCTTCTGAGTAGGAATGACTATTCTTTCTGGTACATTGGCTGCATGATTATGTGATTTTGTGACACCTTTGTAGTCAGTAAATGCATCTGGTAGGTTATTTGCAATGCTTTGCAAATGTATGATCTTCTGAACTTCTTGTTCAGATTCTATAGTACGTGGATCATAGGACTGAATACCTGAGGCATTCTAATTGATTTCCTGGCATTTTGTATGGTACATGTCTCCCCCTAATGCCGGGAAATTGTCCTCATCAAAGATGCAATCAGCGTACCGAGCAGTGAATAAGTCCCCTGTTAGAGGCTCGAGGTATTTGATGATTGACGGAGAGTTATACCCCACATATATCCCCATTTTTCTATGGGGGCCCATTGATGTACGTTGCGGTGGTGAAATCGGCACGTATACAGCGCAACCGAATTTTCACAGATGGGAAATACTTGGTTGATTTCCACGTACTAACTGCAACGGGGAAGCCGTATGATATGAAGTAGGTCTGATTTGAATCAAATCAACGGCGTGTAAGACCGCATGACCCCAACATGATGTTGGTAACTTGCAATTCTGTAATAGTGGTCTAGCAATTAACTTGATTCTCTTGATAAGAGATTCGGCTAATCCATTTTGTGTATATGTATATAAGGTACAGAATGTTCCACATTAATGCCTAAAGCCATGCAATAGTCATTGAAGGCTTTTGAGGAAAACTCGGCGGCATTGTCCATCCTGATGGATTTTATTAGACTTTCCGGATAATTGGCTCTTAATTTGATAATTTGAGCAATAAACCTTGCGAATGCATGGTTTCTTGTGGATAATAAACAAACATGGGACCATCTAGTAGATGCATCAATAAGTACCATAAAGTACCTGAATGGCCCAGTTAATGGATTGATAGGACCACAAATATCTCCTTGGATGCGTTCAAGGAATTGTAGTGGTTCAGCCTTGATCTTAAGATAAGAGGGTCTTAAGATTAATTTCCCTGTTGCACATGCAGTGCATACAAAATCTGAAGATTGAGGAAATTTTGATATTTGCATATTATGACCAATGGAATTGCCGATAATTTTTCGCATCATCCCAACTCCGGGATGACCTAGGCGATCATGCCAAGTCTTGAAGACATCAAGATTTTGAAAAATTATCTTATATGCAACATGTTGAACGGGTTTGATGTATGTGTAATACAATCCAGAGGATAATGAAGGAATTTTCTCAAGCTGTTGCTTGTTATATCCGTCATTCTTTGTGATAAATAGACATTCATCATTGTTGTCATTATGAGTTTCAATGTGGAAACCATTACGACGGATATCTTTGTAACTCAATAGGGAACGAGTGGAATCAGGATACAAGAGTGCATCCTCTATTTCCAATTTAGTTCCCATAGGGAGAATTAGTGTGGCTCGACCTGAACCCACCATCACAGCATCTCGACCAGCGATAGTAGTGACATTTCCTTTACTCTTGGTGAGAGTTTGGAAATATTTAATTTCCCTGAGTATGGTGTTAGTGGTACCACTGTCCACTAAACAAATTTCCTCCTCCATATGGATTGAACCCGTAGTATAATCTAAAATGAGTAAATCAAATATCAAGAATTTGACTCTATAGATTATATATAACCACACATACTATATTAATTAAGTATCATATGTCTTACAATACTTATGACAACAAATATCTACAACACAATATAAAGTTTCACAAATATAACTTAGGTAACTAAGTCTTGTCGGGGACGATGGAGACTAGACAGTGTATCCAAACATGTCGTTGGATTCGAATTCCACAATCATGTCGTCGGTGCTGAATAAGTCGTCCAACTGAGGTGGGATCGCCTTATTGTCATGTTCCGCGGGAACAATAGTAGAGCAGCCGGCTTCGTCAGGTTGAGTAGTGAAGTGAGCTTCATACTTGCCCCCTTGAACTTGCTTGCCAATAGATTTCTGGTATAAGTCCACCAAATGCTTGGGGATGCGGCACTTTCTGGCACTGTGGTTGTGACAACCACACCTTTGACAAACTTGAGAGTTGTCATTACGGTTGTTTTTGAAAGTGCCCTTTCCCTTGTTTGCACCCTTGTTTTTCTTAAAATTCTTCTTCTGCCATTTTCCCTTGAAATTCTTTTTGAATTTCTTGTCACCAAATTTCTGCTTTTTATTCTGAACATTGAAATGAACTTCAGGAACAGGAGCTGTGCCTACAGGGTGCATTTGATGATTCTTTGTTAAGAGTTCATCATGTTTTTCAGCCTGAAGTAAATCATGTATTAAGTCAGAATATTTAGCATAGTTGTGGCGACGGTATTGCTGTTGCAATATCCTATTAGCAGGGAGAAATGTAGATAGAGTCTTTTCTATCTTTTCTGCATCCTCTAAGGGTTTGTTGCAAAATTGAAGCTTGGAACAAATCTTATGAACCGCCGAGTTATATTCTGCAACAGATTTAAAATCTATTAGACGGAGCATTGACCACTCGCGTCTTGCTTCTGGCAGAATTAAGGCTTGCTGTTGGTCATAGCGTTCTTTGAGTGAAACCCAAAGATTCCTAGGACTCTCTTCCATCATGTATTCGATTTTGAGATCGGGATGGATGTGATGCCTTAGAAAATACAAGGTTGCATTTTTGGTGTCTTCAGTAACTGGTGCTTTCGCATCTGGTTCATTGATTGCGGCAATGAAACCTTTGGCTTTGAGTAGGATTTTGACATCCATAGCCCAAGTCAGATAGTTGCTACCATCTACTGCAAGTTCAGTGAAATCTTTCTTGGCTAGTTGAGCCATTTTCCTACATGAGGAGTCATGTGTGGAATTAATTTACTGATGTAAATTAAATTGTGTTGTATATATGCAAAAATATTGAATGTAAGATGTGTCTTACAAATAAAAATTAAGGTAAAGGACATTATGTAGTGAAACTGCTTAAAATATTATTTTAATTCCTGATGGAAAAATTCGACTTGATAGTCATATGTCCATTTATATAAAATCTCGGATATACATGATGAAGGTAATCATCAAAAGATGTAGACCTCGCAGTGATGAGCAAAAATTGCTGCCTAAAAGCCTGGATCTCAGGGCAAATAAGTTGAAAAGAACTTATCGCAGCCAGTGCCTAGGTCGCATCACCTTGTGTTGTTCCAAAAATCATATTCAATATTCCTTAATTTAAATTTTGCATAATTGAACTCGTAGAGTTAATGCCAAAAATATAAAATTATGGCATCAGAAAAATATGTTCTGAAAATAAAATGTGTCGAACCAATACAAGATCTGAGGATCAAATATCGCCAAATTACTGAGGTAATCATAGCGTCAATAATATATTGGTTCCAATATCTGAGGATATTACAAGACACATACAAATATGTATAGAACAATACAACATACTAAATATTTAGAACAGAAAATTCCAAATAGATAGATAATTAGAAGTTTGGGGGACTTCTAAATAAAATCAGAGAAGAAACAAGGGGGAATCAGGCCTGTGGGCTGATTTTCTTCTTTTTTTTCTCGGCCCGTAGTGGCTTGCGCAACGGGTGGCCCAAGTGCGAGGCCCCGCGGTGTGGCCTGGAAGGCACCGAAGGCGCGCGACCCTTCAAGGCGCCGTTGGCGCGGCCCGTTGCGGCCCAGCTACGCGGGCGAGGCCCATCGGCGCGGCGGCCCAGTAGCGCACTCGCCAGCGCGAAGCACTTCGCGCGGCCTGGCCGGCCTGAGGGCGGCCCGTCACGGCACGGTGGCCTGCAGCGTGGCCCGTCGGGCGCCGTGGCCCATATAAGGGGCCGCGACGCCGGTTAGGGTCCAACCCTAACCGCTCCCACCCCGTCGCCGCCGCCGCTTGCGCGTGATGCGCGCCGCTGCTGCTTGGTGCGCGCCTATGCCGAGTGGCGTCGCCGATGCTTGGAGGCGCTGCACGCGCGGTTCGTGGGCGCAGATGCGCCGACGTGGCGTGCGGCCACCGGCCGCCGTCACCTTGATGCTCGTGCCGCCATGGGTTCCATAAGCTGATGCGCCATCGTGGCTCCATCTCCTCCATTTTCTCTTCTCTGCTTGCTCGCCACCCTCCCCCTCGCCAGCTAGTGCCGGCCGCCGGCCGAGGCCGGTCGTCAGTTGGAGGAGAAGTCCAGCGTGGCTGGGTTCCATGTGCCCCGGCGGATGCCGGGGCGCCGGTCCGTGGCCGCGCAACGGCGCAGGAGAGTGGCCGGAGTTGGGGCGGAGGGCGCCGATGGCGTAGGTGCCGAGGGCGTCGATGGCTCGAGCACCGTTGGCGCGAACGTCGAGGGCGTCGCCGCCGCCGTTGCTGATGCAGTGGCCGACGCGGGCACCGATGGTGCCGCGGCCGTGGAGGCCGTCTCCAGCGACGATGCCGCCATGTCCGAAGGGCTTGCGTCGGTGAAGAACGGCGGGGCCCCATGGCATGCAGCGCATGTGCCTACGACGAAGCTTTCATGAAGCCCTGCCATGGTGGTCGCCGCTGCCGACGATGTGAAGGAGAAGATGGCAGGGGTGCTACCGCCGGCCTGAGGACCGGTCATGGGGCCAAAGCCGGCGCTGCCGGCTGCTGATGCGGTGTTCATCATCGCCGGAAGTTGAGTCTCTTCCATTGGCGTCGGCGTCGGTAGACGGTTGTCCCTATGTGCATCTGATGATGCTGCATTGTGTGCAGGAACAGGGACCAATTGGCTCTCATTGAGGATGCGCTCGCCAAGATCATCGCGGAAGCAACGACCACGATGATGTCGTTTGAAGCGAGGGCGTCGGCCACGGAAGTGGCAGCCATGGCGACGAAGATTGTACCACATGCGGTGGTAGAAAACAGGAAGAACAAGGAAACGATCTTGTAATTCAATGAACAGTAGATCCATCTTTTACTTGATTGAATGTATGAGGCCTTGTGGCCTCCTTCCTTGTAATTGGATCCAATGTAGAGCAAAGGGCTGATAACGTGTTGTGAATGTAAGAGAACAGGAAGATGGAATGGATGGATTAATTCATTGAATGAGGGATCTGTACATATATATATATATAGCCCGAAGGGCATGAGGGGGTTGCCACCCCAAGGGACAGGCCCCTTGGGAGAGGCCCCTTGGTGAAACAGTAACTGGCCACTATATTCATAACAACGATCTCCGTGACGTGCTGCCCCGTCGGCCGCCGACTACGATTTGTCGTTGCAGACTGCTGCCATTGCGATCTCGCCAAGTACAAGTACTACCAATCCTCTATTGATGCACTCTCAGAATCTCAATCTCTTATTCTCAAATCTATTTTTTTTTTCAATTAGGGTGTAACGCTGGTGCTTAAGTGGATCTGATGATGATTGGGCTTTAATTCTATTAATTGTGCACATCATATTTTACATCAAATTTTGATCACAGGTAGATTTTATATCCGTACCAAGAACTTCGCCGTCTTTATATTTTTACTCTAAGTTTAGCTTTTGTCCTATTTGTAATTTGTTATACAGGAACGTCTATTGTCTAATGCCTCATCATGTCTCTTAGAATTAGAAAAATATGATTTTTATTTATATAATTTAAAAATAGGGGCCTCACTTTATATTTCGCACAGGGCACGATGCTGCAGGCCCGTCCCGTGCCGCCTCGCCGCCTCCGTCCCTACGTCACGCCTGCCGGTCCGTCCCGCGCGGTTGTCTGTGACTTGTGAGAGAGAAGGCCAGAGCAACGAGATACTGATCTGTTATCAATTATTATTTACAACGTTTAACTATTTGTCTCTACTAAAAAAACATTTAACTATTTTTCTATTTGGAAATTTAATCTAAATATATGAAATAATAAGTGATATTTAAGGTATATGTGATAATAGATTACGTTATAAATCAAATAAATGACGGGCTGATTGCATCCTTCCTTACCATGTACTGGTATGGATGGGTCCCAAATATATTTTTTAGTTGCTGGTTCCACATATCCATAGATTTTTTGGTTCAACCCTCTCAATTATTTTGGATCATTATAGTATAGACAGATGGATGTTAGTAATACTATATGGTGAGTTTGTAACAACAATCTATTTACATCTAAAGCATGTTAGTAATACTAGTAGTGTGGCACATGCGTGCCGCACGTGTTTAAAAGAGATCACATGTCTTAAAAAATTATTAATCAATAAATTAAGATTTAATAGACAAGAAAACAGAAACATCAATAATAATATGAGAACATATGATAGTGCATATTATACTACACCACTGCCTATATTGAACAAACTAATCTCACCTAAGACATAGATTAGCACATAGTATATGTAAGAACATACACCCCAAAATTTAATAGAAAAAGGCATATGGCTATTAAGAAGATGCACTAACCACCAATAACATATACTACATTCAAATGATACTAACTTTAGAAAGAATCGAATTGATAGGAAAGAATCAAGGCTGCTAAGACGAAATGCAGTCTATGTGTAATACATTTAGTTTTCTAAAATTACATCGATCATCATCCAAAAGTTTTGCTTATCAAAAGAGGTGATATGTTTCTTGTACAGTTTTTTAACCAAGCAATGCAAACTAACATCTTATTATCTCCTATAGTTGCTACGTACCCTGCTCTCCATTATTATCAAAAGGGTTGAAGTTCTCCAGGATGTCATATTCAATAAAAACATATGTGAATAAACATTAAAAGCCATTAATTGGCAGTTTTCTTGTCCCATAGAAGCAACTTAACAATGAATGACAATACCAAGAATAATAAGTGGAAAATACCATAAATTAAGATCACAAGAAATCTACATATATGTGCAGGCTTAGAACTAAAAATACCGCCTTATACCCACTTGAATCAAAATCCTAAAAATTAATAATTTTACCTTTTTGATGTTTCCATGTCATAAAACACACACCAGGTGGGAATATTTTAGAGTTCATTCTCTATTTTATTTAGAAAGTGAAAGAAGATTAACCGAACTATTGTTTTATCACTTTTATGACTTAACACCCAGTAGCTCCCTGTCATGTCTATATTGCTGCGTTTTGCCAGACACATGGCGGATCCAAGCTTACCTTACTAAGCTGATAGTAGAATGTCATGCTAACGCTACGGTAAAAATGGGTCTCCCCCTCCTTTCATCAAGCTATTTTTATGATAGATGGATCCTATGTGAGGTGGGGGTGGGTCTAATCTTGGTAATAATTGTTCTCAAATCTAATTCTCTTTATAGTATAGATATAGATAGGACACTTGACAAGCACCACAGATATCATTCAACGGACGCACGCAATATTTTATGGAGTCTAAGAAATATACTTAGCTTTACCAAAAAAAATAGAAATACCCTTCCAAGACACTTGATTTACCTTCAGAAAATAAGTTTGTTTGGTTTGATCAGCACTATTAGATGGTGCTCCAAAACTGTAGAGAAGTAAAAAAACAATCTGCATAAAGGTTACGAATACTGAACTTAATGACCGGCAAACTTAGATTTTATTTCTAATTTATTCAACAAGGTTATTAAGGAATTTTACATTTGACAGTTCTCAGCATACATTATCTTTTTATTATGATAATTGACGGGTTCGAAACATGCTTTGAAGCAAAAAAATCAAGAACGATTTTAACAAAGTATATATGTGGCGGGTATAGGAACTGTATGAAACATTCACCACAGATGGCTGAAAAAAGTACAATTACCAAAATAGTACCTCCAGAAGAATAAAAGAAGTGTCAAAGATATTAAAAATGTAACTTACCTCAAGGATTTATTTGTGCTACTTTGTCTTTGCATCAATAGCTCGATGCACAACTTACCATATTGTACACTACAAAAATGAAAAAAATGTAAAATTATTGGAGTTAAATCCGAACGTAATCATCAACTACCATCTATTTGAAAAATTGCTCATATTATACATATTAAATATGACAACATAAAGGGCGCGACATCGCAAGCAGAACTTACCGTTGTACACTGCAAAAATGGAAAGGAAATGTAAAATTATTGGACTTAAATCCGAACCTAATCATCGACTACCATTTATTTTAAAACTTGCTCAGATTATACATATTAAATATGGCAACATAAAGAGCGCGACATCGCAAGCATAACTTACCATATTGTACACTGCAATAATAGAAAGAAAATGTAAAATTATTGGAATTAAATCCAAATGCAATCATCAACTACCATCACGTCGGACACGGCGAATCTGTTGATTCTGACCTCGTCGTCCTCCTCGTCCGACGTTGTCGTGTCGCTGCTGACGGCGCCGACGTTCTTGCCGTAAGCCATCATGCACGACGCCTTGTAGTACGACCTTTGACGTTGGAGACGCTCCGGCGTGCAGGTGCACATATGTGTTGAGCCGACGGCCGCGGGTGATGGCGGAGCGGCGGATCTCTCTGCTAGAGGATTTGTGGAACAACCACAGGTCGAGGGGGGATAACGAGAAGTGACGGGTGGTTGGCGTGATTTATATAAGTCCTAGCTAGTCTAGTATGGTAATTATTAGACTTCAATTTGGACACAATCATCAACTAAGAAAACCTATCATATGTTTGAAAACTTGCTCAGATTGTATATATTAAATATGGATAGTCTAGTATGGTAATTATTAGACTTCAATCCAGACACAATTATTAACTAAGGAAACATATCATATGTTTGAAAACTTGCTCAGATTATACATATTAATTATGTCAACACATTGGACTTAAATCCAACGTAATCATCAGCTACCATCTATTTAAAAACTTGCTCAGATTGTACATATTAAATATTAAAATCTATCGTCTGTTTCAAAACTTACTTAGATTGTACATATTAATTATGGTAACACATTGTGCTTAAATCCAAATATAATTATCAATTACCATCTATTTGAAAACTTGCTCAGATTATACGTATTAAATATGAAAATATAAAGGACGCGTGAGTAGATTTAGGTGGACCTGATTTAGGTGAAAAAAGTTCTAGGTTTTAGGGGAGGGAGGGGGGAATCACTTCCCAACGTCGAAAATCCCCCAAGTGACAAAGAGTGGATTAAAAACATTACACGGAACAGGCACTAGATCCAACCTTGCGCGGATAGCCACTGCTTGTGGCGCGTCTCGAGTTTTCTCTGCTTCAGCTTCGCTACAGTCTTGCCCTAAAAAATAAACAGGAACCCAGATCACATCAGCGCGCGGTACAGTCGCGGTACAGTCAAATCCAACCCAAACCAGAACCCCTCGGCCCAGAATCGAATGGCAGAGATTGCTGCCCTCCAGCTTTCTCGAGTGGAACTGGCCGAGGCTGGCTGGGGGACTCGCCGCAATCTGATAGGATTGCAAAACTAATGATCAAGCTATGTTTTTTAATGTCCTTGCTTAACAATATAGATTAGTTTTTATTGGAATCAGAAAAAAGATCCTCACCATCAGTCACAAAAAAATATTACACATGGCAATCCAATATAGGATTAGCAAAATTAATGATCAGGCTCATTTTTTTTGACATACTCCTGCTTAAGCACACAGGTTAGTTATGGAATTAGACTAATTGTATTTGTAGCAGATAATGAAGGCAACTTATCCTATGCAAACCAACTTCACGTGCAAACTATGAAAACTCTCGTCACAATCACTGGATCTCCATCTAAAGGCCAGAGAGATGGAAAACTTTAGCGCTTAAACCCTCTCACCATTAGCTCTAATCACAATTTTTCTAAAACCCCTTTAAATCAAGCATGGGACGGAGGGATCCATTTTACGGCGTCGCACCATTACAGTTGCGACGCGATTCGCCGCTGCCGCCTGGAGATCGCCGCCGGCGCCGTCGCAATTAGCGGACCTGCGGACGTGAAGCCCACGTTTGTGATGAGCAAGCAAACGAGGATGCGAAGCCCCATGCCCTGATGATGAGCTGATGCCATGGAGTCGTGCCATCTTGCTCGCCACAGATTGAACTGAACGCTGCCGCCGCCATCGATCACCACCGTACCGCCGGCCAATCGATATGATCCCTCGCTCGATCGTCTCGATTGAATCGAAACAAATCTCGTCTCCTCTCAGCTCGTCTCGTGGATTGGATTTGATTTGTTGATCCCTTGATCGGGCCCTCCTTTGTGTCTCCAGATATATATGATTTCTTCTGTCAGTAGCAGAGCCTAATTCCATTCGGATTCCAATTCTCCAGTAGACCGTCTATTTTTACCATGGCGGCGGCAAATTGCGAGCTGGGAAGGGTCGCGACTCGTAACGGTGCGACACCGTAAAAAGATTCCTCCGTTCCAGGCTTGGTTTGGAGGGGGTTTTAGGAAAATTGTGAAAAAGATTCCTCCGTTCCAGGCTTGGTTTGGAGGGGGTTTTAGGAAAATTGTGATCAGTAAAGCTAATGATTGGAGGGTTTAAGTGCTAAAGTTTTCTACCTCACTCTTTGGCCTTCGGATGGAGATCCAACGATTATGATGGAGTTTCTATAGTTTGCACACGAAGTTGGTTTCCATAGGACACCTTCCCGATAATGAATATATAAACCTATATATAGTGAGCAGAAATATAGAACAAATTACCAACGAAGAACCACAACTGAACTTTAGAATAATATTGGTAATTTTGATACTAATAGGACATCGGGATCCGCTGCAACAGAAATAGTGCCTAATTAGCGAATTACATCTAGAAACTCCAGATGAGGTTGTAGTTGAGGTTCACCTGCGCGTCGGGCCCATGGACCTCGCCGTGGCGTACACGCCCTCCAGCGCGCCGTACGACCACTACCAGAATCCTTCACATCCGCCCGCCTCCTCCGCCTCGGCCATTTTTGGACCCGGTGCTGATGGGGCTTTAGCACCGGGTCTAACGGCTAGGAGCGGGGGCGGCGCTGCGGGGTGTCATGGCGGACACATTAGCACCGGGTCGTGGCAAGACCCGGTGCTAATGCGCCCCCTTTAGCACCGGGTGCAGCCAGCAACCGGTGCTAATGTGCCGAGGCCATTTCGCACCGGTTGCTGGCTGCACCCGGTGCTAAAGTGTGCACATTAGCACCGGGTCTTGCCACGGCCCGGTGCTAATGTCTCCCCCGGCCGAGCCAGCTGAACACTTAGGCGCTGTGTTCATGCTGCTCGGCCGTCACCGGGCGCACACGAGCCACGTCACTGGATGAACAAGAACAATTTTTCTTTTTAATCTCTGTATAAAAGTTGTAACTAGTCGTTCTCCCTCGTACAAACTTCAAAAAAGATCATTTTTCTTCCTAAAAATTCCTAAAATCATACTCTATCAAGTTATGAAACTTATTAATGTTATTATTTTGAAAAATCTTCTCGTGTTTGAACAATCCAAATTTTGAATTAAAAATGAGAACTACAACCAAGGTTTTTTTCACACTAGGTGATGCCAAATAAAAAAGTGATGAATACCAAAGTTTCATATTTCATCATGATCTACAATCTTTATTTAGGTCATTTTGTCATTTTCAAAATGGGTCATAACATGTAGTACACATTTGACAAGTCTCTAACAAAGTTTTAGAAACTATGTGAGTGAATCTAGGATTAATGAACAATGTATACTACCACTTTCTCAAATGCAAAAATGACTTAAATAAAGATTGTAGATCTTGATGAGATATGAAATTTTACTATTCATGACTTTTTCATCTGAGACCATTTAATGTTCCAAAATCTTTGATTTAGTTATCAATTTTTGTAATTTATAAGATTTTCTAGTAATTTATAAGATTTTCTAATAAGTTATAAGATTTTCTAGTAAGTTATAAGATTGCTAGTAAGTTATAAGATTTTCTATTAATTTATAAGATTTTCTAGTAATTTATAAGATTTTCTATTAATTTATAAGATTTTCTAGTAAGTTATAAGATTTTCTAGTAAGTTATAAGATTTTCTAGTAATTTATAAGATTTTCTTATTTAATATATATTTTTAATAGGTATTAATAACTGAATTAAAACAAGTATTAATAACTATATATTAAAAACTATATTTATAAGATTCCCAAATAGTAGCCACCGGTGCTAAAGGCCGGTTTGGAAACTGGCGCCAAACGAAAATTTGGGGCCTTTAGCACCGGGTTGATCTAAAATCCGGTGCTAAAGGCCCCCAATTTTCATTTGGCGCCAGTTACGGCCTTTTAGCACCGGGTGTGCCAGACCCGGTGCTAAAGGGCCTTTAGCACCGGGTGGTGGGAAGGCCCGGTGCTAAAGGGGGGCCTTTAGCACCGGGTCGTGGCTGCACCCGGTGCTAAATGCCCCGGCTCTATATAGCCTCGCGCCGGCCCCCGCTCCCGCAGCACTTCGTCTTCCCCCAAACCGCCGGCCCTCCTCCTCGCCTCGCCCCCTTCTCTTCTTTTCTTCTCCCTTCCTCTTCTCACTTCGTTTCTTGGTTCCCCTGCAGGCACGCAAGAAGGCAGGCTGGTTGGCGCGCTGGCTGCTGGGCGGCGCAAGAAGCCGCGCTCGTGCTGGTGGGTCTTGTGCTCGTGGTTGAAATTGAAATGCTGAGTGTTGAATCTTGAGTCTTGTAATGAAGGTGCTCGTGGTTGAAATTGAAATGCTGAGTGTTGAATCTTGAGTCTTGTAATGAAGGTGCTCGTGGTTGAAATTGAAATGCTGAGTGTTGAATCTTGAGTCTTGTAATTAAATTTCTCGGTTGGATCTCTAACGTTGTAATCCAATCCCTATTAGATCTTGGATATTGTAATATAATTTGAGCTATCTACTCATCTCTTTCTTTCTCCTCTTATTTATCTGTCATCATCTTCTTTCCTTTTCTGTTCTTGAAGAACAAGAACAAAAACAAAAGTACATTCATGGCGTCTGGAAAAAAATAAAAAAAAATCTAAGCCCTTTAGCACCGGGTGCAGCCACGACCCGGTGCTAAAGGCCCTGCTAAAGGCGCTGCAGGGCAGGCCCTTTAGCACCGGGTCGTGGCTGCACCCGGTGCTAAAGGGACCCTTTAGCACCGGTTATTCAACCCGGTGCTAAAGGGGTACCCCTTTAGCCTCGATTTAGTTGCACCGGGTGGGAAACCCGGTGCTAAAGGGCTTTCCCACCCGGTGCAGATATTGATGATTCTGGTAGTGGACGACACGGACGGCGGGTACTGGATCGTGACGTTGCCGTCCTTGGGGTAGCTCACGCCAAAGGCCGCGCCGTAGATGTAGGCGGAGTCGTCGGCCTAGGAGCGGTACAGGCGGCCGGAGTCGTTGCCGGGAGGGACGGGAGTGCCGCCGACGTTGAGCCGGTGCATGGTCTAGAACGCCGTGTCTGCGCGGATCGGCATCGGGTCCGGGAGCCCGCCGTTGCTGAACATCGGCGCGGGCTTCGCTACCGCGTCGACCGGTGTGGGCACGACCTCAATGTCGTTCACGAACGCGGAGTAGGCGTCAGTGGACGGGGTGAAGGTGACGTCGAGGCTACCGACGGTGACGTTGAGGGAGAACTCACGGACAAGGCAGGCGCTGTTGAGCGCGAGCGCGCCCTGGGACGCGTTGAAGTCGCGGAGGAGCGTGACGCCGCCGGCGGCGACGCCGAAGAGCGCGTTGCAGGCGCCGCGGCCGCCGTAGGAGGCCGGGTAGAAGAAGAGGCGGAGGAAGATGTGGCCGGGGCAAACGGGGAAGGAGTAGCTGTAGGCGACGTCGAACATGCGCGCCGTCATGTATGCGATGGCGGAAGGGAGCGAGGGGTCCTCGTACGCCGCGGCGGCTGCCACGCCGGCCGCTGACGGCGCGTCGCGGCCCCACATCCGGCCGTCCGCGTCGGTGGCCGAGACAGACGCGCTGCGGTTTACGCGGATCTGCCCGGCGGCAACACTGGTCGTGTTGTCGCCGCTCGGCAGCGACGTGGCGAGGGCCAACAGGGCTAGGCGTGGGAGCAAGGCTGCGGAGGCCATTTCGTTGTCGCTGTGGAAGGTGTGACCGTCGGTTAGCCTCCGGTAATTTATTAGTTTATTAGTAGAGATAGAGATAGTAGAGATAGGGATATATATGGAAGGAAAAACATAAATTAAGGGCTAATTTGAGCTGTTGCATGTCATGTGTATGGGTGGAAATTTAAGTTTGAAAACTTACTGGTATTATCCACTACAAGAATGGAAGGAAAATGCAAAATTATTGGACTTGAATCCGAACGTAATCATCAACCAAGAAAATCTACCATCTATTTGAAAATCTATCACTCGAGAATGTATAAGAGCAGTCCCAACCCAAGAATAGCAGTTTCTATAGTGTCTGTACCAGTAAGAAACTAGTCTAGACACTACCCTCTCAAAGCAAACACAAGTATTCTAAAATTAAATTATATGCTGCTCCTCTCTCATTTTATCTTATATGTATAGAAATCATGTCTCATGCAAGACCTAGTTTTCTTCTCTTTCTTCAGTAACTCACTTGCCACCTCATCTTTCATCCTCTGTAGCACCTTCTTAATGCTACGGAGGACTGCCCTGAGGCAGCAGGGCAGAGGTGAACCACCAAAGTTAATTAATGTCCAACTGACCTTATTAACTTTTGATGGTCACATTACAACTTGCAGCATATTAAAACCAAACTAGAGGCAGCTGACAATCCCCGTGATGGCTTTACATGACCGACTAATCCACGAAACAGATGACATGACACAAAAGTGGATGTTGATACAATCCTGATAAGCTCGTACATCCATCCGATGGTGAAGCACGGATAAACTTTGATACGATTCATCGTGACAAGGCTCTAGAGGCTCGGAATGTATGTGTTGCATTTGGCAACAGATGAGTTCAATCCTTATGGAATGACGACTGCCCCCATACACTTGTTGGCTCATGTTTGTTATCCCCCTCAATCTCTCCCCCTCGGCGTCCTCTTTCAACGACAGAACATATTTTGTCGTTAATTATTCTTGAATACACGGGAAAAAATATGAGTGTGTACATGGAGCCTCTGATTGATGATTTGGTCCGTGCTTGGGAGGAAGGTGAATGGACATACGACTGAGCTACAAAGACAAACTTTAGAATGTATGTTTCGTACCATTACTCCCTGCATGACATGCCGGCGTATGGGATATTATGCGGCTGGTGTGTTCACGGGAAGTTCCCATGCACAGTATGCAAGGCATCTCTGAAGTTCATTTGGTTGACGAAGGGTGGCAAATATTCTTCGTTCGACAAACATCATCAATTCCTCGCTCTTGACCATCCATTCAGATGAGACATCAAGAAATTCATGAAAGGTGTTGTAGTTAAAGACCATGCACCACAGATGATGACAGGTGCGGAAGTTCGTGCTCAGTTAGATGCTCTCGAGGTCAGGGAGGAAAGTGGTTTTGTGGGATATGGTGAGCAACATGGCTGGACTCATAAGTTGGGTTTGTGGAAGCTATCATACATGCATGATCTTCTTCTTCCACATAACATTGATGTAATGCACATTGAAAAAAATCTTGCCGATGCACTTTGGGGGTACAATCATGGACATTCCTGATAAAACAAAAGACAATGTGAAGTCTAGAGTGGATCAAACGAGGATATACAATAGATCGAAGCTAGAAATACCGCCTCCAAGAGATGGCAAATCATGGAAAAAAACCCAAGGCCGATTTCGTCCTCAAGAGGGACCAAAGGAAGGAAGTACTAAGTTGGTTTCAAACGTTAAAGTTTCCTGATGGGTACGGAGCGAATCTGAAGAGGGGAGTGAACTTATCTACTATGCGAATCAACGGGCTCAAGAGTCATGACTACCACATATGGCTTGAGTGGCTTCTTCCGGTGATGGTTCGAGGCTATGTCCCCAATCAGGTCTGGCTAGTGCTGGCAGAGTTGATCAATTTCTTCTTCCAGCTTTGTGCTAAGGAGTTATCTCGGATCGTGTTGCTTTATAAGTTGGAGTAGATATCTCCACCCGGTTTTTTCAACCCGATGTAGCATATGATTTTGCACCTTCCATATGAGGCACGAATGGGGGATCCTGTGCAGAACCGTTGGTGCTATTCAATTGAGAGATGTCAAAAGTTTCTTCGAACTAAATGTAAAAATAAATGCAATATTGAAGCTTCTATTGTAGAGGCATACATTCTGGAGGAGGTGTAAAACTTCACAACAAAATACTATGCTGACAACCTTCCTAGCGTGCATAATCCACCCCCTCGTTACAATGTTGGTGAAGTTGAATCGAACCTCAACCTTTTTTGAGGGCAACTTGGAAGTGCAAGTGATGCCACCAACAAGACCTTGAAACATGCAGAGTGGCGCGCTATCATGCTATATATGTTGACCAACCTATCCGAAGTTGAGTCGTATATGCGGTAAGTTCTCAACAAACTTGTTCTCGAGTACCTAGTCACTATTCTACATCCAACCCTCTTGTTTCTCGTTCGTAAGGAAATTTTTTCACCAATTCTGGCATAAATCAAGGGATCGTACCCCGCATGAAGTTGATACCCTTCTTATACAGGGTGCAAGAAATAGATTGCCCCATTTCATTTCTTGGTGCAAATAGAAGGTACACTCAAATTTATTTGTACTGAGTTTGACATTAAAAAATTGCGCGTACGTGTCAATAATATAATGAACTATCATGCTCAAACTTGCAGGGCCAAACTGATGAGTCTATGAGTGCCGAGTTGAGACAGGTTGCCGATGGTTGTGCCTATAGGTTCAGATCATTTACCAGATATGATGTGAATGGTTATCATTTTTGCACAACAAGCCAAGAGGAGAGGATGCCCAATCGAAGCACCACAAATACTGGAGTCTATACGCCAGACCTTGATGGGGTCGAGTATTATGGGAGACTTGAAGAAATATACAAACTTAATTTCCATGGATGCAAACCTCTTAATCCTGTTATATTCAAACATCATTGGTTTGATCCCTCTGTGGTGAGATGGACCCCTTATCTGGGACTAGTCAAAATTTGACAATCTGTCTTACCAGGAGATGATATCTATATTGTGGCTCAACAGGCCACCCAAGTTTATTATTTACCATACCATTGCAAAACCGACAAACATCTTGGTGGTTGGGATGTTGTATACAAGGTATCACCACATGGTAAACTACCGGTCCCAAATAATGAAGACTATAACATAGACCCAAACACATATGATGGAGAGTTCTTCCACGAAGATGGGCTAGAAGGGTGTTTTGAGATAGATTTAACCGAAGCGGTCAGGATGGATTTAGGCAAAGAAAGGTTTGTTGACGAGGACACTAGAGATGCGGTTCATAATGTGAAGGACTTGGTGTTACTTGAGTGATTACGTTTAGGCAATGACAGTGACAACGCCATTTCTCCTTTGGAGCACATGAAGGATAATCTCGAAATGCATGATAGTGATGATGAGACTTATGATCCACCTAATCCTGATCATAATGATTATTTCTAATAAATGTATGTTTTTTGTATATATTGCATCTCTTTCTAATTACTTTATGTTGGTTCATATTTTTTGTTTATTTTGCATGTACTTATGTTTTTGTTTATCTTTTTTTGATTGCAGATGATTGAACAAGATGGTGGGCGGTAGTTTGAGGAAGTTCATGTCGCTCTATCACAGACGGTCCGATGCAAATAGAGGGTCCGATGCAGCTGAGCCGTCCGGAAAGAAGGGGGAGGAAGGGGGTGAAAGAAGGGTGGAGATAGGGCACCGTCCCCTGTATCTTCATCATTGTATTCGTCCGAGGAGGACTTTGTTCCTCCCGTGGAGTATAACACCAAAAACTAGCCTATTTAAAATTTTTAGTAATTTATTTACTTTTATTTAAGTTGTTCATAATTAATATAGGTTAATTAAATTATTTATGAATATTGAAATCAAATATAAATTGTAGAAATATTTTTGTTGCATTCATGCTGCTGCACTCTATTTTATTTGATAGTAAGTAAAATTGGAATTTAAATTCTATTTAAATTCAAATTTAATTTGCATTTGTTTGTGTCGGTATTTAGAAATCGTGGTCCCGATACCAACCAGAAATGTGCTGTGTTCCCTCCCCTGATGGTTGATGCAGAAGATAATGCAAGACACAGATTTATCCTGGTTCCGGTCGCAAGACCGTACTTCCAACAAGGTAGAACGTACAATGTGTTATTCTGCACCGGACTGCAAGTAGTAGGGGATACAAGAAGGTTGGGAGAAGAGGCTTAGACCTCCAAGTCCCAGATGATTGAAGCGGAGTGCCAATATCGTGGTTTTTCGGAGTGTGTGCGAATTGCTCTCTCTGATCGTCCGCCCCCTCCTTTTATAGGCCAATGAGAAGGGGTTACAGGTGTGTGTCGCTGTGCAGGCATAGTTGCCGCACAGTAGTAGGAGTGGCGCCGGGCGTGCTTCTTTGTCCTTGGCCGCTGTTATGCGATATTGCGGTTCCTGTGATCGATTCTTGTACTGGTGATGATGCCAGTGAGTGGTTTCGAGGATCCGAGCTGTCCTTTGCGTGGTAATGACTCGCCTGTACACTATTTCGAGGGTCTCCCACGCCTGTGTACAGCCCATTCTGTGGGAAACCACTGTGGGAGTTGGTAGCACAGGGAGTTGGAGTGACCCGGCCCTGTTCGTACAGTGGCGACATGTGCGCACAACGCCAGGGATGGTCGCATAGTGCTCGGGATGGCCCGCCATGCCTCCGCCGTGCTCTCTTCTTCTCCTGCTGTGAGCTCGAGAGTCTCTCCCGCCCGATGGAGGGCTTCGGAGTTGGCAGTACAGGAGCTCGGAGTGACGGGTTCTGTTCGCACAGCGCCGGCCTGCCCGCACAGAGCCTCGGTTGGCAGTATAGTGACGGGAGTTGGCGGACGCGACGGGGGGGGGGGGGGGGGGGTGGTGGGGGGTGGGGGGGTCGTAGCTGTCAGGGTGGCATGGCGAGAGATTTTCCTTTTGACTTTGGATGCACGGCGGTGGTGAGCGCCATTAATTGTTTGTCGGAGCGGGGGTCTCGACCGAGGCGGAGCTCTCCCCATTTCGTGGGTTGTTCGAGGCTCGATCCTCAGGCCTCGACTGAGGCGTAGTTCTCCGATTCGCTCGAGGGGTCGGTTCCCTCGAGGGAAGCGGAGATTGTGGTTTGCGTCGAGGCACTCCACGGGGTGCCTTGACTGGGCCTTCGTTTGTTGCCGGGCCGTGGGCCTTAACTTCCGTTTCTTTTTTTCTGGTTATGCGCATGAGCTTAATGTTTAACAAGGGTGATTATCCCATAGGTTTGGGTACCCCTAATGATCGCCCCCAACACTTTATTTGTACTGTTTCTACTGTTTGGTGTACTGTTCTGAATATTATTTGTTTGCATGTATTGGTTTGCGTGGATGTTTGTGTGGCGATTCGTTTCTACTGTTTGTGTGAGTACGAGGAGGACTTTCAGGGACAGGACTCACAATAGCAGCAGCCGCCCTTTGAGGAAGGCAAGTTATAGCATGGACAATCCTTGCTACCTACTCACCTTGTATTAAATTATTTCATAAATGCATGTGTCCAATTTGATGTACCATTAAGGTTGTACCTAGTTTAGAATACCCTATCCTTGTTTACCTTGGGTTTATGCATGTGGGTAGATTTTGCTATTCGCATCTACTATCACCATTATTTAACTGTTAATATTGACTTAATGGTCCACTTCAACATTAATGATAAAACTTGCTTTTTAGCAACTTGGTTTAGGGAGCTAGAGCATGTGCTTCGTGCTTTGCTCTAGAGTCATTCCATAAGGTCCGGTTCTTAAAGCGGCAACCCAGGAGCCTGTCGCCACTGCTAGAACTATTATGGCTCTGGTCTTGGTTAAGTAGCTTGTACGTCTCTAGCTTGCCGGTGGTTACCGGTGGGGCCGACGACGTTATGGGAAGCAAGGCACGGGGTGTTTCTTGATTCCACTGAGGACGGTAGCCCCATCGGCTAGGTCTCGTTAGACCCAATCCCTTGTTGGGAGTCCCTACGATGGGGAACTCCACACGTTGCGCATTGTTGGGTGCGATGCCCGCGCTCTGGATGCCATTGACCCCCTTAGGGTGTGACTCCGTAAGCGTAAGTCAATCTCGGTGCCTAGATTCTTACCACCTTGTTGTACCATAGCATCTACTGTCTTGTTAGGGTGTCTTGTGAAAAGCCTCATAGCGTCTATATATAGTCACACCTTGGAAGTATTGATGTGCGTGGTTGGGTGCAAAGTTCTTTTGAACTTTTACGCGACTAGTGGGTAAAGGGTGAAACCTCTGCAGAGTATAAAACCTATCATGATAGCCTTGCTTAGGGTCACGAGTGGCATGGATCCTTTTTTATTAGAAGATGATGTTTATTTATGCTTAATGTCACTTATACTTTATTAATTGGGTTGCAACTTGGTCTAATTCACTGTAGTAACTTGGATAATGTTAAAATGAACCAACTAAAAATGCTAATGCAGTTAAGCCGTGTCTAGCCTTATTTTGAGTCTTCATACCCCTGCTATACTTGCTAAGTAATTGTTTACTTACACTTGTCTTTTATTCAACAAAATCCCGAATGGGTAAACAGATTGGGCTGTGCATGGGTCTGCTGCTGAGTTCCTAGAAGATTTGCCGTACTACTGAGTTGTGATCTCCCAGTCAGAGTCCCTGTGGATTACGGCTCCATTAGTTTAAGAGTTATTAGTCTTCCGCTGTATTTGGTTAGCTTATTTATGATGCACTCTGATGAGGATATGACACCCATACATATGTCCATGAGGGGTGCATGGGGTGGAGAAGGAGACCAACAAGGTTTTCCAAGTTAAGAAGAAGGCCCAAGGCTAATCCGATTCGAGTCCCTAAGGTGGAGGCCCAACGAAACTCAAGTTCGAGTCGGCCTCGGAGTCCAGGTGTAGCCCACACTAAATTCGTCGCCCAGGTCACATACGGGCTCGGTTTTTGACGTTCTACAAATGCTGGGAAAGCTAAGGAGATAAGCTTTCCAATGGAACCAGTCCCACCGCAAAATTCCTTCTGAGTCGTTTCAGGGTTTTCAGAGATTGTTCCTGAAATTCCCTAGGCCGCATCTCACCTCAAAAACGGATGCAAATTTTTATGGTTGGAACTGATACTTTGCAGCATGTACATAATGAAGATGACCATACAAATGAACAGGAACATGTAAAATTTTCAGGTAAACGCTCTCTTGATGTGCTGAATTTTCCCTCCAATGATGCAAATAATGTTATACTAGAACCTTCTCTTGTATTACTTTTGTCACAAATAGAGAAGGAGCATGATACTTTTGATTTGAAGCAATATACATGTGCTAAAAATAATATTATTATGCCGATTACTTGTGCATATGACGAACTGAAATTATTATCTTCTTTAAACACTATGGGTTATGTTGAGTTTGATAATTTATGTGCTCTTAGTGGTTTGGAAGAGAAATTTAGATATGCTGAGTTGCCATGTTTGTCTACTTGTACATATCATTTTATTGGTAAATATAATTGTAAAGGAGAGTACATGGTGCACCGAGTCTATATTTGTGCAAATCTGAAATCTCCTTTTGATGTATAAGATTGTGATCAACTAGATTGTCTATCTAGTTTTACTATAACGAATCGGGTTCACTTTCAAGAAGGGGAGCATTGTTGGCTATTACCTATGTGTGCTAGTGCTGATTTTTCTTGTATTGAACAGATACTAGCGGTTATGCAACCATCTATGCCTGCATTGTGTTTGGTTAGTGCTAATCATTTGCAGGATAGTATTGACAAAGATCGTGTGTGTTCCGATCAAGGAGCCTACGTATTTGCCGACAACTCTATAGGAGAAGATGCTTTGAGAGATTGCAAATATGGTCATGTCACTCCCCACAATATTCTCAGTTCCTATATTTTCCACAACCTCGTGTTTCTTCGTGTTGTACAGGGTCATCTTAGAGCACAAACGACGCCGAGGACGGCTTTTTGTCAAGAAGGGGAGGATGATGAGGACATGACACCCATACATATGTCCATGAGGGGTGCATGGGGTGGAGAAGGAGACCAACAAGGTTTTCCAAGTCAAGAAGAAGGCCCAAGGCTAATCCGATTCGAGTCCCTAAGGTGGAGGCCCAAGGAAACTCAAGTTCGAGTCGGCCTCGGAGTCCAGGAGCATCCCGCACTAAATTCGTCGCCCAGGTCACATACGGGCTCGGTTTTTGACGTTCTACAAATGCTGGGAAAGCTAAGGAGATAAGCTTTCCAATGGAACCAGTCCCGCCGCAAAATTCCTTCTGAGTCATCGGGAATCGTCGAAACAAGTGGACGTCCAGAATCTGCAAGGGTGCTGCGTCGCCATCTTTTGGGCTGTTGGCCCGTGTATCATGTTAGGGAACATTGTGGACGTGGTTAGGGGGTTATGCATGCCCCAAGTCTCATATAATCAGTAGCCGCCACCACATTAGGGTTTGGGTTTTGCTTAGATTAATCTATTGAGAACAGTTTCACCGTTCGTCGGTTTGTAGAACCCCAACTATCGTGCTTAATCATACATCTGCAGTGTCACTTCCTTTGAGAGCTGCTTCTTTCGAGTTCTTGCTTGTGTTCTTCGTTTCGCAGGCAGGGATTAGCCTTCTTGGCGAGGTCAACCGGGTTGTGACACGGTTGATAACCAGAGGAGTCGTGGTGCTAAGATTGCAGGGTTCGAGTTTGCTGACTTGAAGCCGGATCGGTGAGTTGCGCTCCGCCCAAAACGAGTTATCCTTCACCTGACAGAAGATCGGAAAACCCTAGTTTCCATCAAGTGGTATTCAGAGACAGGTTTACCGTTAGGTTCGTCCTTTCACCTTTGTCCTATAGTCCAGAAAATAGCCCTAAAAAATTTCCTCTGTCCTAGTACCCTTTTAGCCTTTGCAATTTCGTTTCAGTTTCGCTTTGTTGAGTTTGTGTCCGTGGTCAAGTCTCGTTGCTGGTTTTAGTTGTGTTCGTGTCGTAGTTCAATCGCCCGTTGCTGTGATTCCATTGTTTCCGCCGCTATCCCATCCACGTTTAGCCATACAACAATTCGAGCCACTACATTACTCGATTTGCCTTGCTAGCCGCCTTGTGTGAACTCTCGCCGTGCAAGCCCTAGATAGGTTGCAAGCCGCTTTGATCGCCTTTGCATTGCATACTTGATCCTTGTTTCATCTGGCGAATACCTATTGCTTGCTGCCGCAGATACTAGGAGGAAGTTTACCCTAGCCGCTGCTGTTTTTCGTGCCTTTGGAAAACATAATTTGAGATACCTTCCATAAAACAGGCATAACTTTTCACTCGATGCTCCGTTCTGGCTCAAATTTTTACAGCAGATTCGTGACACCGTTTGGAGGTGACCCAAACTAGCCTTTGGCTTGTTTGGTCGAGTCAAAAAATTCAAAAAGAATCAGGAAGATAAATAAAAAAATTGATCATGTTGTTTCAGGGTTTTCAGAGATTGTTCCTGAAATTCCCTAGGCCGCATCTCACCTCAAAAACGGATGCAAATTTTTATGGTTGGAACTGATACTTTGCAGCATGTACATAATGAAGATGACCATACAAATGAACAGGAACATGTAAAATTTTCAGGTAAACGCTCTCTTGATGTGCTGAATTTTCCCTCCAATGATGCAAATAATGTTATACTAGAACCTTCTCTTGTATTACTTTTGTCACAAATAGAGAAGGAGCATGATACTTTTGATTTGAAGCAATATACATGTGCTAAAAATAATATTATTATGCCGATTACTTGTGCATATGACGAACTGAAATTATTATCTTCTTTAAACACTATGGGTTATGTTGAGTTTGATAATTTATGTGCTCTTAGTGGTTTGGAAGAGAAATTTAGATATGCTGAGTTGCCATGTTTGTCTACTTGTACATATCATTTTATTGGTAAATATAATTGTAAAGGAGAGTACATGGTGCACCGAGTCTATATTTGTGCAAATCTGAAATCTCCTTTTGATGTATAAGATTGTGATCAACTAGATTGTCTATCTAGTTTTACTATAACGAATCGGGTTCACTTTCAAGAAGGGGAGCATTGTTGGCTATTACCTATGTGTGCTAGTGCTGATTTTTCTTGTATTGAACAGATACTAGCGGTTATGCAACCATCTATGCCTGCATTGTGTTTGGTTAGTGCTAATCATTTGCAGGATAGTATTGACAAAGATCGTGTGTGTTCCGATCAAGGAGCCTACGTATTTGCCGACAACTCTATAGGAGAAGATGCTTTGAGAGATTGCAAATATGGTCATGTCACTCCCCACAATATTCTCAGTTCCTATATTTTCCACAACCTCGTGTTTCTTCGTGTTGTACAGGGTCATCTTAGAGCACAAACGACGCCGAGGACGGCTTTTTGTCAAGAAGGGGAGGATGATGAGGACATGACACCCATACATATGTCCATGAGGGGTGCATGGGGTGGAGAAGGAGACCAACAAGGTTTTCCAAGTCAAGAAGAAGGCCCAAGGCTAATCCGATTCGAGTCCCTAAGGTGGAGGCCCAAGGAAACTCAAGTTCGAGTCGGCCTCGGAGTCCAGGAGCATCCCGCACTAAATTCGTCGCCCAGGTCACATACGGGCTCGGTTTTTGACGTTCTACAAATGCTGGGAAAGCTAAGGAGATAAGCTTTCCAATGGAACCAGTCCCGCCGCAAAATTCCTTCTGAGTCATCGGGAATCGTCGAAACAAGTGGACGTCCAGAATCTGCAAGGGTGCTGCGTCGCCATCTTTTGGGCTGTTGGCCCGTGTATCATGTTAGGGAACATTGTGGACGTGGTTAGGGGGTTATGCATGCCCCAACCCTCATATAATCAGTAGCCGCCGCCACATTAGGGTTTTTGTTTTGCTTAGATTAATCTATTGAGAACAGTTTCACCGTTCGTCGGTTTGTAGAACCCCAACTATCGTGCTTAATCATACATCTGCAGTGTCACTTCCTTTGAGAGCTGCTTCTTTCGAGTTCTTGCTTGTGTTCTTCGTTTCGCAGGCAGGGATTAGCCTTCTTGGCGAGGTCAACCGGGTTGTGACACGGTTGATAACCAGAGGAGTCGTGGTGCTAAGATTGCAGGGTTCGAGTTTGCTGACTTGAAGCCGGATCGGTGAGTTGCGCTCCGCCCAAAACGAGTTATCCTTCACCTGACGGAAGATCGGAAAACCCTAGTTTCCATCAAGTGGTATTCAGAGACAGGTTTACCGTCAGGTTCGTCCTTTCGCCTTTGTCCTATAGTCCTGAAGCCCTGATGACCCTGAAGAAGAAGGAGTTCCTGGCACTGAGGAAAGAAGGGATGAGTGTCACCGCTTATCATGACAAGTTCATCGAGCTGGCCCGTTACGCTCCAGAGGACGTGGACACTGACAAAAAGAAGCAGACAAGGTTCCGCGATGGCTTGCAAGATGCACTTCAGTACCAGCTGATGTGCACCAGGTTCCCCAACTTCCAGGAACTGGTGGACGACGCTTTGATGCTGGAACACAAACGTCGTGAGATGGAAGAGAAGAAGAGGAAGTTCTAGGGCCAGCAGATCGGGAGCAGCAGCTGCCCCTATTTCATTCCTCCTCAGGGAAGTCAGCAGATGGGGAGCCAACAGCGTTTCCAGAGTCAGCCCGGTTCGCTCAACCGTGGTCAGTACCAGCAGCGCCCCCAGTATCCTCAGGAGCCACAGCAGCAGTGACTCTTGCAGAATGCTCCAGCTCAGCGCAACCAGGTGCAGCAAGGTCTTGTTCAGCGCCCCAACCCCGTCAACAACACACCAGTGGGGCCTAGGGTGTGTTACCACTATGGAGAGCATGGGCACTTTGCCAATGTCTGCCCCAAGAAGATCTAGAATGCCGCCGGCCAGAACAACAATCAGAGGGCTGGGCTACCACAGAATCAGCAACAGGGTCAGGCAAACCGTGCTCCGCAGAACCCCGCCAGAGTCAAGGTCAACCACACTGGGGCGGAGACCATTAAGGGAGCTACTGATGTGGTTGTGGGTACGTTCCCTGTCCACTCCACCCCTGCGACTATTTTGTTCGATTCCGAAGCTTTGCATGCTTTCATATCTGCTGCTTTTGCGAAAAAGAACTTAGTGGCATTACTGCCCATGAAGAATGCTATGCTAGTTAGCTTACCAGGAGGGGAACAACATGCCACTTTATGCTGTCCCCGTGTTATCATCACCATAAGGGGAGTAGACTTCGAGGCACGCCCGATAGTCCTGGAGTCTATTGGTTTCGACCTGATTCTGGGTATGAGCTGGCTAGCCAGATATGATGCAGTGATCCAGTGTGCCAAGAGGACCGTACAACTGACGGCAGAGTCCGGAGATAAGGTGGAGTACCAGGCAGGCCGTCTGTTGGAGCATAATCAAGTCAATCAAGCTGATGGTGCAGCTCCTGAAGACATCAGGGTGGTGAACGAGTTCTCGGATGTGTTCCCTGAGGAATTGCCAGGTATGCCCCCAAAACGCGAAGTTGAATTCGTTATTGAACTAAAACCTGGCACTGCACCTATAGCAAAAAGGCCATATAGAATGGGAGTGAAGGAGCTGGAAAAACTTAAGAAGGAATTAAGCTCATTGCTAGCCAAGGGGTATATTCGTCCTAGTGCTTCACCATGGGGAGCACCAATGTTATTCGTGGACAAGAAGGATGGGACACAGAGGATGTGTGTGGACTATCGAGTCCTCAATGAAGTGACCGTCAAGAACAAGTATCCACTGCTAAGGATTGATGATCTGTTTGATCAGCTGAAGGGAGCCTGTGTGTTCTCCAAGATAGATCTTTGATCGGGTTATCATCAGATGAGAATCTGGTCGTCGGACATACCCAAGACGGCTTTCACCACTCGGTACGAGTTGTACGAGTTCACGGTTATGTCCTTTGGACTGACCAATGCTCCTGCATACTTCATGTACTTGATGAATAGCGTGTTCATGGACTACCTCGACAAGTTTGTGGTGGTGTTCATTGATGACATTTTTGTATTTCCAAGAATGAAGAGGAACATGAAGATCATTTGAGATTGGTGATGCAGAGACTCCAGGAACATTAGCTATACGCCATGTTGAGCAAATGTGAGTTCTGGTTGAAGGAAGTGGCATTCTTGGGACACATACTGTCCAATGGAGGAGTGGCAGTCGATCCGAAGAAGGTTAATGATGTGTTGAGCTGGAACCCGCCTCGGGATGTCAGCGAGATCAGGAGTTTCCTTGGGATGGCCGGATATTATCAACGGTTCATCGAGGGATTCTTCAATATTGCTAAATCCCTGATGGTGTTATTGGAGAAAAAACGCCAAGTTTGTCTGGACAGAGGAGTGCCAAACTAGCTTCGAAGAATTGAAGAAGAGGCTGACAACAGCACCTGTGCTAATTTTGCCCGACATAGCCAAGAGCTTCTCCATCTACTACGATGCATCCCATCTAGGACTGGGGTGTGTACTCATGCAGGATGGGAGAGTCGTGGCATATGCATCGAGATAGTTGAGGAAGCATGAGCAGAACTACCCGACGCATGACCTACAGTTGGCAGCTGTAGTACATGCTCTGAAAATTTGGAGGCACTACTTGATTGGACACAAGTGTGACATCTACACCAATCACAAGAGCCTCAAGTACGTCTTCACTCAGTCGGATCTGAATATGAGGCAGCGTCGATGGTTGGAGTTGATCAAGGACTATGATCTGGAGATTCACTTCCACCCAGGGAAGGCTAACTTGGTGGCAGATGCTCTGAGCAGGAGGAGCTATGTGAACAAGGTCACCGGACATTGTCTGCCGGAAGAGCTCAGTCTGGAATTTGAGAAGATGAGTCTGGGATTCGTGGCCAGCATCACAGAGATGGTAGTGGAACCGACTCTGGAACAGGAAATTCGGAAGGGACAGCTCGAGGATGAAAAGGTCAAGGAGTTTGTGGAGAATGTTGCCCTAGGAAAGGCCCCTGGGTTCTGAGTGGATGAACATGGAACCTTGTGGCACGGGAAGAGGATATGTGTACCTGACATGGCGCAGATCAAGGACACGATCCTAAGAGAAGCACATGATTCGGCATACTCGATCCACCCGGAAAGTACAAAGATGTATAAAGACATCAAAGAGAGATTCTGGTGGTACGGATTGAAGCGTGATGTGGCAACTTATGTGGCTCTATGTGACACATGTCAGAGAGTCAAGGCTGAACATCAGAGGCCAGCCGGATTACTCCAGCCCTTGAAGATACCGGAATGGAAATGGGAGGAAGTCGGTATGGACTTCATAACGGGTCTACCCCGCACTCAGCGAGGATTTGACTCCATTTGGGTGATTGTGGATCGCTTAACCAAAGTGGCACACTTTCTTCCAGTGAAGACCACTTACACCGGAGCTAGACTAGCAGAGCTATACATGGAGAGGATTGTGTGTTTGCATGGAGTGCCAATGCGAATAGTGTTTGACTGCGGTACTCAGTTCACTTCACACTTCTGGCAGAAGCTGCATGAGTCTATGGACACTAAGTTGCAGTTTAGTTCAGCTTACCACCCCTAGACCGATGGACAGACAGAGCGGACTAATCAGATTCTGGAGGACATGTTGAGGGCATGTGCTCTGCAGTGTGGTGTTAGTTGGGACAAGAGTTTACCCTATGTGGAATTCTCGTACAACAACAGCTATCAGAAGAGTCTACAGATGGCACCGTTCGAGGCTCTGTACGGCAGGAAGTGCAGAACACCACTGTTCTAGAATCAGATAGGAGAAAGTCAAGTCTTTGGGCCTGAGATACTCAGAGAGGCAGAGCGCCAAGTGCAAGTGATCAGGCAGAACTTGAAGGTGGCACAATCCAGGCAGAAGAGTTATGCTGATGTTAGACGGAGGGATCTCAGTTTTGAAGTTGGAGACTTTGTGTACCTCAAAGTGTCACCGATGAGAGGCGTAAAGAGTTTTAATGTCAAAGGCAAACTGGCCCCTCGTTACATTAGACCTTTCCAGATACTTGAAAGGAAAGACGAAGTGGCATATCAGTTGGGACTGCCCGAGAAATTGGCCGAAGTGCACGATGTGTTTCATGTGTCTCAGCCGAAGAAATGTTTGCGGGTCCCCGAAGAGCAGATCCCGATAGATGAGCTGAATGTGCAAGAAGATCTCACTTACGAGGAGTATCCAATCAGGATTTTGGAGGTATCCGAGAGGGTGACAAGAAACAAGGTCATCCGGATGTGCAAGGTACAATGGAGCCGTCACTCGTAGGATGAAGCAACTTGGGAAAGGGATGATCTCAAGACCGAGTACCCACAGCTCTTCGCATCTACATCCGAATCTCGAGGATGAGATTCATCTTAAGGGGGTAGGTTTGTAACAACCAAAACTAGCCTTTTTAAAATTTTTAGTAATTTATTTGCTTTTATTTAAGTTGTTCATATTAATATAGGTTAATTAAATTATTTATAAATATTAAAACCAAATATAAGTTGTAGAAATATTTTTGTTGCATTCATGCTGCTGCATTGTGTTTTGTTTGATAGTAAGTTAAATTGGAATTTAAATTCTGTTTAAATTCGAATTTAATTTGCATTTGTTTGATCCTTAGAAAAGTTATTCCAGCCGGGTTCGTTTCTGCCCCTTGGACTCTTCCTCTGGTTCACTTCTGCCCCCTCTATTCTACTCCCCAGCCCGGCCCAACACCCTCCTCACTTCTCTCCTCGGCCTAGCTCACCCCCTTCCCTGGGCCCAACCAAGCCGCTCGGCCCAGCACTTCCCTCTCTCCCTCTCACCGACAGGCGGGGCCCACCCGTCAGCTCCTCCTTCCTCTCGCCGCGCCCCCCTTCCTCCCCAACGCGAATCTCGCCGCCCCGGCCGGCCCCCCAGCACCTTCCCCGCGCCCTTGGGCCACCCCAGCAGCTCCCCCCTTCCTTTCTTGGCGCGCGCTCTGCTTGGAAGGAGGCGCCCCCACATGGCAACCCATATCTCCGGCTGCCGGATTCGCATCACGCTCGCCAACGTGGCACCCCCTCGCCTTATAAAAGGTCCCCCTCAGAGCCCCATCCCCATACCGAGCACCTCCACCACGTCCCAAAGCCGGCAAAAGCCTCCCCCCGCTTTGCGCAGCGTTGCCGTCGCCGTCGATTGCCCCACTCCGGCGCCGCTCTGCGTCAATTGAACCCCCCAGGTGCTTCACACTGCGGTGAGGATCATTTCGGGCCACTTCCCGCCCTCCCTCTTTCCCCCCTAGCACCCCCAACCCCCTCGTCGGAGCTCGGCCCCCGCGGTCCGCCATCGATGGCCGCCTCCACCACCCCACTGTCGACTTGAGCTACCCAATTGGATTCCCTGCACCCCCAGCTCCCTCCCCGACGAGACCTCGTCGCAAATGGTGACCGGCAGCGCTCAGACGGCTCTATGCCGGCGAACTTCCGCCGCCGACCCGAGCGGCGCCGCCGTCCCCCCTGTCCCCGCCGGCCGAACTCGCCCGGCCAGATCTGGACCGTCGGATCCAGATCCTACGGCTGTCCCGCGTCCCTTCCCTGAGTCAATTCCCAAGTTAACGGTCAACTGTGGCGATCTTGTAGAAAAGCCCCTCCACTTTTTAAATTAGAACCCGCGGTCCACCCAGTTAGAAAATATATACATATAGGTCCTGTTTTTATCAGAAAACCCCCTACACTTTCGAATAATAGAACCCGCCGTCCTTATTTGTTTTATTTGCACGTTAGCCCTCATGATTTTAAGCATAATTATGTTTTAGCCCCTGTTTTTTCACAAATAAGCCCCTGGAAACTTTTAAAACTTGCCAGCAGGTCCCTAGATCTTAGATTTGCCATATCTTTTCCGTTTTAGCTCCGATTAGTGTGATTTTCATGCTCATGTGTTCGTAGTGAAGCATAGATTATTTCTAAAAGCTTTATTTGTACTGTTTCTACTGTTTGATGTACCATTAAGGTTGTACCTAGTTTTGAATATCCTATCCTTGTTTACCTTGGGTTTATACATGTGGGTAGATTTTGCTATGCGCATCTACTATCACCATTATTTAACTGTTAATATTGAAGTAATGGTCCACTTCAACATTAATGATAAAACTTGCTTTTTAGCAACTTGGTTTAGAGAGCTAGAGCATGTGCTTCGTGCTTTGCTCTAGAGTCTCTCCATAAGGTCCGGTTCTTAAAGCGGCAACCTAGGAGCCTGTCGCCACCGCTAGAACTATTATGGCTCTGGTCTTGGTTAAGTAGCTTGTACGTCTCTAGCTTGCCAGTGGTTACCGGTGGGGCCGACGACGTTATGGGAAGCAAGGCACGGGGTGTTTCTTGATTCCACCGAGGACGGTAGCCCCGTCGGCTAGGTCTCGTTAGACCCAGTCCCGTGTTGGGAGTCCCTGCTATGGGGAACTCCACACGTTGCATATTGTTGAGTGCGATGCTCGCGCTCTAGATGTCATTGACCCCTTTATGGTTTGACTCCGTAAGCGTAAGTCAATCTCGGTGCCTAGAGTCTCACCACCTTGTTGTACCTTAGCGTCCCTATGTAGTCACACCTCGGAAGTGTTGATGTGCGTGGTTGGGTGCAAAGTTCTTTTGAACTTTTATGCGACTAGTGGGTAAAGGGTGAAACCTCTGCAGAGTATAAAACCTATTATGATAGCCTTGCTTAGGGTCACGAGCGGCCTGGATCCTTTTCTGATTAGAAGATGATGTTTATTTATGCTTAATGTCACTTATACTTTATTAATTGGGTTGCAACTTGGTTTAATTCACTGTAGTAACTTGGATAATGTGAAAATGAACCAACTAAAAATGCTAATGCAGTTAAGCCGTGTCTAGCCTTATTTTGAGCCTTCATACCCGTGCTATACTTGCTAAGTAATTGTTTACTTACACTTGTCATTTGTTCAACAAAATCCCGGATGGGTAAACAGATTGGGCTGTGCATGAGTCTGCTGCTGAGTTCCCAGAAGATTTGCCGTACTACTGAGTTGTGATCTCCCAGTCAAAGTCCCTGTGGATTGCGGCTCCATTAGTTTGAGAGTTATTAGTCTTCCGCTGTATTTGGTTAGCTTATTTATGATGCACTCTAATGTAAAACTTTGTTTAATCAAGAATTTATTGTAACGCCCAAAAAAATGGCCCATTTAAAAAATTTAGTAATTAATTGGCTTTTATTTTAATTGTTCATATTTAATATAGGTTAAACGAATTATTTATGAATATTAAAATCAAATATAAGTGTAGAAACATTTTTGTTGCATTCATGCTGCTCTACCTCAGTCCTTTGCAAAGTTTTTCTAAATTTTTTTTTCTCTGTCTTCTCTCTGCAGTAGATGGCTCGCACGAAGCTGACCGCCTGCAAGTCCACCTGTGGCTACCTTCCGCCCCGTGTTCCGGAGATGGACTTTGGCGCCCCCTACTAGGATGCTTTCCAGGAGTGGGAAGAGATGCAAGAGGAGGAGCGCCTGAGGCAGGAAGAAGAAGAGGCGGGGCAGCAGCAGGGAGAGCCCGAGGACAAGGAGATGGAGCCCGCTGAAGAGCCAGAGGAGCAGCCCGAGCCAGTTCAGCCAGGTGGCGGGAATGCTGCCGGAGACCCAGATGATGATGACAGCGATGGTGATGATGATGATGAAGACGGTGGTGATGATCCGTTAGATGGCGAGGGTGATGATCCTGAGGAGCCTCCAGCACCCCAGCCACCTGCACCAGCAGATAGGTGGACCGTGGAGGACTTTGTCAGAGATGTTGGAGACAACTTCTACCACTAGCGCCTGAGGTAGATACTCCGCTACCACTACGGCACAAGCAATGTGGGCATAGAGTACCACAGTGAGAGGTTGACGCACCCCCGCTTCCCCACCTTCTGGAACACCTCCCTGCGGATCCGTACAGCTGACCACGAAGCCAGAGCTGTCAAGATGAGGTCGTTCCTCTACGCCTCCAGTGAGAGATCCACCCAGGAGACAGGGATAGCAGATGTTGCTCGCCGTGCCCTCTACTACAGAGACAGGTTCTGGGCAGAGATCCAAGATGGTCCAGATAGGTGGTACCCCCGCAGGAGGAGTGGGGAGACAGCTTGCACCATCGCCCCCATCGGAGACATCGATGACCCTCGGCTTGCTGCTACTGTGGCACTGGTGGCCACCCTCAACACTGACCTAGAGGCAGCTACAGATGAGATCGCCGCTCTGAGGGAGGAGTTGAGAGGGACTCGGCAGGAGATGGAGCAGCTGGACCAGATGTTGGGAGCACCACCGGCACTCAGCCCAGACTACCGTGCAGAGTCACCGCCTCGCAAGAGGCATCGCTTCGGATCTGCCGCCGCCAGCACCACCATCCAGCAGGGTCCTTAGGAGTTTACCATGAGTCTGTAATAAGATCGATTAGTCATCGTTTTTCTTTCTAGTCGATTCAAAAACCAGTGAGTCAAGTCAGTGTAAACCTTGTCTTTTAATGTTTGGTTTGATTATCATTATTCTTATGTTTGAGTTGGATTTTTGTAATGATTGTGATGGGTGTAGACGCAAGTCTACTACCATCTAGATTTTGGATTAAGGCATAAGGATATTATTGATTACATAGAAGGGGTTACTTGCTTCACTTGCTCTTTATCTATCTACTGCTCTATCATAAGTTACTTGTTCTCAAGTACTTCTGTTCCTAAGTTACTTGGTCTTGAAGTTTATGGGGATCTCTTGTTGATAATAGATGGTGAACACAAGGAGCAACGCCGGTGCCAGTGGACTGCCACCACCACCTCCCACCATTGAGCAGATGATGCTCACGCAGACCCAGCTGATGCAACAGATGGCTCAGACCATGGCCATTATGCAGCAGAACCAGCAGAATCCGCCACAGCACAACATGCCGCCCCGTGATAGGAGGGGTGAATTTCTGAAGGGACGCCCGCCCACCTTCAACAAAGCAACTGATCCCCTGCATGCATTGGATTGGTTCAAGGCAGTGGAGCGACAACTCGACATCGCTCAGTGCAACGATCGGGAGAAGGTGTTGTACGCAGGAGGACAACTTCAAGGACCAGCCTTGCATTGGTGGGACTCGTACCAGTATGCTCACCCTGATCGTACTCAGATCACATGGCAGGAGTTCCATGACAGCTTCCGCTCGCACCATGTCCCGGAAGCCCTGATGACGTTGAACAAGAAGGAGTTCCTGTCACTGAAGCAGGAGGGGATGAGCGTCACGACTTATCGTGACAAGTTCATTGAGCTTGCCCGCTATGCTCCGGAGGACGTGGATACGGACAGGAAGAAGCAGTCCCGGTTCCACGACGGCTTGCAGGATGCCCTGCAGTACGAGTTGATGTGCGCCAAGTTCCCCAACTTTCAGGAACTGGTGGACGACGCCCTGATGCTAGAGCACAAGCGCCGAGAAATGGAGGAGAAGAAGCGGAAGTTCCAGGGTTAGCAGTCTAGGAGCAACAACCGTCCCCGCTTCAATGCTCCCCAAGGCCAACAGATGGTGAGCCAGCAGCGCTTCCAAAGCCAGTCTGGCTCGTTCAACCGTGGCCAGAACCAGTAGTGCCCCCAGTACCCTCAAGTACCGCAGCAACAACGCTTCCAGAACCAGCTGCAGAATACCCCAGCTCAGCGCAACCAGGCACAGCAAGGGCCCGTCCAGCGCCCCAACAATGCCAACAATGTGCCGGTGGGCCCAAGGGCGTGCTACCACTGTGGTGAGCAGGGTCACTATGCCAATGTCTGCCCTAAGAAGGCTCAGAACGCTGCCGGTCAGAACAACCCCCAGAGAGTTGGGCAGAATGGGAACTAGCCACAAGCACAAGCGGGCAGAGGTCCTTTACTACTTTAGAACATGCTGAATTTTTAACTAATTATGGAATATGTGAGTAGCTAGGAGATTCAAAATTTTCATAGGATACAATGTTGGACATCGTTCTTGCTAGGCTAAAGAATTGTCTTTCTTTTCCTAAGGACTGCTTTTTCTAGGTCATACTGATTAAACCGTTGATTATTCCTTTGACAAATGGTATCTTTAACCTGTCCGGTCAATTTACACTTTAGTGGTTCTACATTTCTTAATCCTTTCTTACCAAATTGTTTTATTTCCATGATTATTCTAGACATGGTTCTCCCTGTATGCTATGCTGATGTTTTCAACCGCAATTAATTAGGATTTACCAATGTTGGTATACTATTCCATCATGTGTAGATGAATGTTAAATCATTACTGTCTCAGTATGTTTGTGAGCTACAACCTACCTGCTAACCTGCTACAGCTTGTGTGGTTCTGGCAACTTCTTTCATAACATGCCAATCTGGGTGATCAAGATTAAGTGTTATTTATGTGCTTGGAAATATGTAGTGCCTCATGGACTGTGATTTTCTGATATTTTATGTGTTAATTCACCTTTTTGGTTCACTAGTTTTTTTTTTCTGGACAGAAGCGATATAATTAGCAATTAGGCTTGCGTTATTCTAAAAAAACTGAAGTTTTTATAGTTCACTAGCGTCATTTTGGGAGACGAGGATTTTTCATATACATATGCATTTGCAACGAGGAATGCAACGATATGCCAACAACTATATATGATATATCGGTTATATAATCTAAATGTTGCAAGGAAATTATTTATTTTATCACAATTATTATATATCTATTGGACATTTGTGTATACTAAAATTTGGATCTACACAATGTCAATTAATGAGCAAGAGAGCATGACACCTGTGATTTCTGATATGAAGTGAGATGAGATTTTGAGGGGTTCAGGAGAGGCTGCTCCTCTGCGTTAAATGGATGAAGCCGGTTCATTTAAATGCCTAATCTCAATTTTCTGATTTATTATCTTCCTTTGAGTAGGGTACTGCCATGTCAGTAATATTTTTCATGTTTGTACAATCCAAGCAGTTTATGTATATATATGGTTGCTCAATTTAAGATGAGTCTGTAATCTGTATGCAGCAGTGTTATATGTGTTATATACATACTGTTATTTCTTTGTTCTTTACTGACTTAGTTTTGATGTTGGTCAGTGCAACCGCATGTTGAAAATGATTAGTTTTGTCAGGATGGACAAGGGTCCTCTTTTTACCTCCTGAACAAACACAATATCTTTAACTACAAATATTGTTGTAGTTCAGTTTTGTATTCATTACTAATATTTTGCACACCATAATGGCTCAGATCCAATAGGCCTGTAATATTTTCTTTTGCGAGCGATAGGCTTATAATGTGACTTTGCGTGAACAATATTATGATTTTTGGTTGGGTGACACACTTATAAGTTTGTCTTGATTGCTAAGCTCCATTAGCATTGTCATCCAGGAGCTCAATGTGTTGAAGATTATTGTGTATAATTGGTCATATTTAGCTACAAATAATTGATGTTTTTATGATTCGCTAATTTATTATGTAATACGATATGTGACTAGGCTAGTGTTGTTGCAAATAATTGAGATTTTAATTTCATGGTTTGCTCCTTCCATTTCCAAGGTTTGCATGTAGATGTGTCATTATTTGAAATGAGGAAACTTACTTTTCTAGATTGCATATAATTAAAGTTCTAGTCAAACATGGGAATTTTGTGATCAGACTAGTTTGCTAGTTCGTCAGAGATTTTTATGGTTCACTAACTTATTTTGGTCTGCAAAACTGCAGTAGTGACCGTCATATATTGATCGGTGTACACATTCAATATTTTGTTTTCCTGTTTCAGTTGCAGGCTACACAAAACCATTGTGTAAGGTCATGTTGCCAGCTGAAAGAACGACTACGACAACAAGAGACAAGATTCTTCTTCAAAACAGAAGAATAATTTAGATCTACTATTCAATTTGTATTTCTTGATTACATGGCGTGAACAATGGTTGCTTTATTAACTGGTCTGACAGCAAATACATGATTGACCTGACTTATGTTCAATATTCACTGACGTGCCCAACGAAATATTGTAATCTTTATGTTATGATTGTCTTTCTTTTCTAAAACGTAAACAATCAATTTTGAAGCCTCCAACATATAACTATACAAGCACTCGTTTTGTTTGACCGATGGCCACATACTGGCATTGATTAATTGCTTTCAGTCTGTACACCATTGTCATCAAAAGTCTTCAAACGACAAAAGTATAATCTTTTTCACCGTTAGATAAATGTTTTTCACTGCAAAATCATCTATTGCAAATTCCAATGTGCCAAATTTTAAAATAAGAAACAAACCAGATGTACGTCATGTCAAGTAATAGACCCATTGTATTCACAACATTAAATTATTTATACCACCGGTTAATGCAGCAGGTTCGTTTTGACTGATCCCTTCATCCGTTTCTGCAGGTACGAAGTACTACATCCGTTCTAAATTACTATTCGTTGTTTTTTGTTGGGGACGGCCATAGGGGTCCCCTCTTAGGGATAATCACCCAAGAAAAACGCAAACAAGCCACAACCAGCATCCTTATGAATCAAAAAGGGGCCCAAGCACCCCAAGCACGCAAAGACCACGGCCCATCATCATCCGATGGACCGATCGAGACCCCCCGAAAGGGTCCCGACGCGCGCACTGGAACTTTGCCTCGATCGAGGGTCCTTGTGCACGCGCTACCACTCCGCCTCGATCGAAGGTCCCGACCTTCCCTGAGCAGGAAGCAAACTCCGCCTCGATCGAGGCCCCCGCGGTCGAACCCTGCATGACCCTCTACTCCAGAAACTCCGCCTCGCTCGTGGCTTTCCCTCGACCCACCAAACAAAAACGTTCGTCTGTTCCACTGGCAGGCGCATTCAATGCTCAACAATGCCACGGGACGCCAAAGTCAAAAGCTGATCACAAGCCATCCCGCACAGGTGATGTGACTCGAGTCGCGTCTGCCAACTCCGGCCACTGTGCGGCCATCCCCGACGTTGTGCCGGTCTGCGAGGCTCTGTGCAACCCTGTGCCACCAACTCCGGCGCTCCTGTACTGCCTACTCCTTTGCTGATCCCTTAGCGAAGCCCTCGATGGAGTATGGGAGAACCCTCGAATGAGTGTACGGACGGCAACTGGGCATGGACTCCGGTCAGTACGACCCCTCGAAGACACCCCAGGACAAGCACAGGGATACGTACTTACTACAGAAACCACCACGCCGCGCACTGAAGCTGGCAGAGGCTCAGCGATTTGCGTCGGGTAAAAGGACCCGCAGGACGACCGCCACGCCCAGCGCTACCCTCTCCAGTGCCCGATGACAGTAGATTTAACTGTGCGACATATGTATCTCTGCCCCTCCTTGGACTATAGAAGGGCAGGTAGATTCCCGGCTAAGGGCCGGCGAAAACGTGAATCAATAGACGATAGACAAGCAACCAGAACAGAAAACAACACCACCATCCGATACACTTGGGACTTGGGGGCTTCATCTCCTCTCCCACCTTGCCTGTAAACCCCTACTACAGGCACCCCAGTGCAAAGTAATACAGTGAATGCACCCCTCTTGCTGGACGTACGGCCCCTTGGCCGGAACCAGGATAAACCCCATGCCATTGTGTTAGCCTTTGCACCAACAATCGAGAGAGTGGACGCAGCACATTCGTTCTAGTTAGTGTCGGGCAGCCGATCCGGACACCGACAGTAGCGCGCCAGGTAGGGGAAGCGCTGTGAAGGTTTTCTTCACCCATAGTCTCTCTCGATGGTGATCCGCACGAGGCACGGCAATCGATACCCTATGGGGGTCTCGAACCCTTTCCCGGCTGGATACCAGATATGGTTCGGGAGTTTGGAGTTCGAGGCGACCGGCAATGGTTACCTCATGCGGATCCTCTCGAGGACGCGAGCAAGGAGACTTCGGCTCCACCCCCATCATCGCCCCGACGCAGAACGCATTCAGGTCAGCGCGCGACGAGCTCACGCGGAGCAGCGCAGGGTGGCTCGTGCTTGCTCCCGCGAGCGGGTCAGAGCAAGTGGGTCGCGGCCTGCAGCTGCGACGGGGGAGGCGGCGCCTTCACCAACAACTCCAATGACGTGTCCCCCTAGGGAGAGCACGGCCAACCCGTTGCGACGTCAAGCCACTACCATGGCTTACTCATCGCCGGTCAGCACAAACATGGATGCGTACGAGGATCTGCCGGGACATCACTTGATCTTGATCCGCAACCTCATCGCTACCTCACCCGACGATCTGTACCCTGACTCCGACAGCGAGGTAAACGCGCGTGGTCAGGAGGCCCCGGGGTGGGACTACTCCGGGCTCCGTGACCGTGAGGCTTTTATGTCGTTTTAGGCCACGGCGGACCACTGCCTCACCTGCTCCGATGACTCAAGCGAGGGGGATTACGACTCCACGCGGGAGTGCTTCGTTGTTGGGCTGATGGGGCCTGAAGACGAAGGTGACGGGGCAGGTGGCGCAGCAGGTAGTACCGACCGTGCAGCTGGCTCGACCAACTCACAAGCGGCGACACCAACGAACAACGCCGCGCTCGAGCAGGCGCAGCTGGCTCAGATCCGAGAGCTGGAGGCTAAGCTCGAGGAAGAGTGTCAGCAGGTACGGCATCTGTGAGCCACACTCAAGACGGCATCCCATGAGCGTGATGCACCAGCCACGGCCAAGGCGGTGCCCCTTGAGCTTGGAGCGCACGCCAGAGAAGCGGGACGTGTCGCTCACGCACGCATCGAGGCCGGTGATGACGTTGTTGATCCCCTGCCGATGACAAGGGCGAGCCAGAAGCTCATCACCGCGGCAACATTGATTCAGGCCATGCCCGAACCTTCAACCCCTGAGGGCCGCAACCAGCGTCGTGAGGCGCAGCTCCTCATCGAGCAGGCCGCCGTGCAGCAGGCCGAGAGCTCCGCGTCTCACATGCGCCACACGACCAGTACGAAGGCTGGTGGGAGCATGCATGACCCGGAGGAGTCAGTCCGAACCCCACCCGGGGGCGGGGGTGGTACTAGTTCAGCCGACGAGCATGGGTAAGGCCCCCCTCGGTTCAAGACTGTGTCCAGAGGAAGCCCGTAAAGGGTCGGATTCTGGACACACGCGACGCCGACGATGGCGACGCCCGCAATATCCTGAACAAGAAAAGACAGGATGCAGCAACAGCTCAAGGCCACCACCCTCAACGTGGAGGCCTCTACGACAGCTGGGAGGATATCAGCCCAACGCCGGAGCCCCCAGGAACCCGTGTGTTCAGTCAAGAGATTTGCGTAGCTCCCATCCCCCCGCACTTCCGATAGCCTGTCACAATCACCAAGTACTCAGGGGAAACAGACCCGAGAGTTTGGCTCAATGATTACTGCCTGGCCTGCCAGCTGGGCGGTGCGACCAACGACGCCATGATCTTCCGCAACTTGCCGCTCCACCTTGCAGACTCTGTGCAAACATGGCTCGAGCACCTTCCCGCGAACCAGGTCCACGACTGGAATGACCTAGTGAAGATGTTTGTGGGCAACTTCCAGGGCACATACGTGCACCCTGGAAACTCGTGGGATCTTCGAGGGTGTCGCCAGACATCCGACGAGTCCCTGCGAGACATCATCCGCCGCTTCTCAAAGCGCTGCATTGAGCTCCCGACCATCCACCCCTTTCTCGAGGGCACGACCTACCGGGATCTAGTGCACGAGCTGGGACGAAGCCCTCCCACCAGCGTGAACGAGCTGTTCGATGTCGCCACCAGCTTCGCCTTTGGGGAGGAGGCAGTTGGGGCCATCTTCGACGGCAAGAAGGGAAAGCGCGTGGAGGAAGCGCCCGCGGAGGGCAGCAAGCCCAAGGGCTCCGTGAAGAAGCACAATAAGGGCAAGAAAACACCACGCGGTCAAGGGCGCGACAAGGACCCCGACGAGATCCTCACGGTCGATGCAGCTCGTAATAGCCCTCAAGGCCCCCCTCGAGGGGAGGCGTGTTCGACGACATGCTCAAAAAGCCGTGCCCTTACCACCAGGGCGTGGTCACTCCCACCCTCGAGCAATGCGAGATGCTCAAGAAATACTACAAGCACATCGCCTCGAAGGACGACAATGCAAAGAAAGATGTGGACGAATGGGGCAAGGATGACTTCCCCGATGTGGAGAACGTGTTCTTCATTTTCGGGGGGCCAACGGCGAACATGACGCCCCGACAGCGCAAGCGTGAACGTCGAGAAGTCTTCTCCGTTCATAAGTCCGTGCCAACATACCTCGACTGGTCGGAGGAGACCATCTCCTTCAACCGCGAAGATCACCCTGATCATGTCCTGAACCCAGGACAGTACCCGCTCATCGTCGACCCCATCATCGGCAACACACGCTTCTCCAAGGTGCTCATGGATGGAGGAAGCAGACTCAACATCATGTACTCGTCCACCTTGGAACTCATGGGGATCGGCCGGGACAAGCTGCTCCCCAGCAAGTCGCCATTCCATGGCGTTGCGCCGAGAAAACGAGTCCACCCGCTCGGGCAGATCGACCTGCCTGTCTGCTTGGTACGCCAGACAATTTCTGCAAGGAAACCCTCACCTTTGAGGTGGTAGGGTTTCGGGGAGCATATCACGCCATCCTTGGCCGTCCATGCTATGCCAAGTTCATGGCGATCCCGAACTACACCTACCTCAAGATGAAGATGCTGGGGCCGAAGGGCGTCATCACGGTGGGGCCATCGTTCGAGCATGCCTATGGATGCGACGTAGAGTGCGTTGAGCGCACCGAAGCGCTCGCGGGCGACGAGGCCCTTGTCGCGTATCTGGAGAAGATGGTGACCGAAGCCGTCGACTTCGCCCACAAGCACGCGGGTAGCTTCGAGCCCGCTGAACACACCAAGGTGGTACCCCTCGATCCTTCTGCCCCTGAGGGCAAGACGTTGAGGGTCAGCTCCACCCTCGACAACAAATAGTAAGCAGTGCTCGTCGATTTTCTCTACGCCAACGCCGACATCTTCGTATGGAGCCCCTCGGACATGCTAGGCATACCGAGGGAGGTCGCCGAGCACTCCCTTGACATCCTGCCCCACTCCAAGCCGGTGAAACAGCACCTGTGGCGCTTTGATGAGCAGAAGCGCCGAGTGATCGGTGAGGAGGTGCGCAAGCTCCTGGCGGCCGGATTCATCAAGGAGGTATTCCATCCCGACTGGATACCTAATCCTGTATTAATTAAGAAAAAGAATAGGAAGTGGAGGATGTGTGTAGATTACACTGTTTTAAATAAAGCATGTCCTAAAGTTCCTTTTCCTTTGCCACGTATCGACCAAATAGTAGATTCAACTGCGGGATGCGAGCTTTTATGTTTCCTTGATGCATATTTCGGTTACCACCAAATAAAGATGAAAGAGTCCGACCAGCTCGCGACTTCTTTTATCACCCCCTTCAGCATATTCTGCAACGTTACGATGCCTTTTGGACTCCAGAATGCTGGGGCCACGTACCAACCGTGCATGCTCCACGTTTTCAGGGACCACATCGGGCGAACCGTAGAGGCCTATGTCGATGATATCGTTGTAAAATCCAGGAAGGCGGATGACCTGGTTAACGATTTGTGTGCCGCGTTTGATCATCTCTGGGCTAACGAGGTAAAACTAAATCTAGAGAAGTGCGTCTTTGGGGGTGCCTCGTGGCATGCTCTTGGGTTTCATAGTCTCTCAGCGAGGCATCGAGCCCAACCTTGAGAAAGTCTCGGCCCTCGAGCGAATGGGGCCGATCCGAGACCTAAAGAGGGTATAGAAGGTATTGGGTTGCCTGGCGGCCCTAAGCCATTTCATCTCGTGACTCGGAGAGAAAGACTTGCCTTTGTATCGACTCCTAAAGAAGCACGAACAATTGGGCCCTCGACAGGCTAAAGGCATCACTCGCTCATGCACCTATTTTAACACCGCAGAAGGACGGCGAGCCCCTCTATCTCTACGTGGCCGTGACGACCCAGGTGGTCTGTGCTGTCATTGTTGTAGACAGGACGGAGGAGGGTCACGCTCTGCTGGTCCAGAGGCCAGTGTACTACATCAGCGAGGTATTGTCCGAAACCAAGATGCGATATCCACATATCCAGAAGCTACTCTATGTAGTAGTGCTTGTGTGGTTCAAGCTGCGTCACTACTTCGAGGCTCATCCTGTCACCGTGGTGTCATCTTTCCCCTCTAGGAGAGATAGTCCACAACCAGGATGCCACGAGTAGAATGGCCAAATGGTCTGTGGAGCTGATGGGTAAGACTCTCACCTACGTGCCTCGAAAGGCGATAAAGTCGCAGATCTTGGCAAATTTCGTTGCTGAGTTGACCGACACCCAGCTGCCCCCACCTCAAATACAAGCCGAATGTTGGACCATGTACTTCGACAGGTCAGTGGTGAAAACTGGCACGGGTGCATGCCTCCTCTTCGTCTCACCCTTCGGAGAGCACATATGCTACGTGGTGTGCTTGCACTTCCTGGCATCCAACAACATGGCAAAGTACGAGGCCCTCCTCAGTGGGCTCCGTATCGCCATCGAGCTTGGCGTCAAGCGTCTCGACGTCCGGGGAGATTCTCGCTTGGTCACTGACCAAGTGATAAAGGACTCCAGCTGTCACGACGAGAAGATGGAGGCGTACTGCAACGCTGTGCGACGGCTCGAGGACAAATTCCATGGCCTCGACCTCAACCACATAGCTCAAAAGTACAACGAGGAAGCAGATGAGCTTGCCAAGATCGCATCGTGGCGGGTCACCATGCCCCCGAACATCTTCGCCCGTGACCTCGCCGAACCCTCCGTCAACTTCAGGGCAACCGCGAAGGACCTTGGCACCCCCTCGGGGGTCACCCCCTCGAAGGCTGCGGGAGTCGAGCCCTCGAACGAGGACCCCTCGAAAGGAGAACCCGAGGCCCCAGACCATGAAGCATCCATGACAGACGAGGCCGAAGCGATGGAGATCGACGAGGATCCACCCTCTCGAGACTGGCGCGACCAGTACCTTGCTTGGATCGACCAAGGGGAGTTACCCTCGGATCGGACCGAAGCGCGGCACATTGCCAGAAAGGCCAAGTCCTTCGTCTTGATTGAAGGGGAGTTGTACAAGCGCAGCCCCTCAGGGATCTTGCAATGGTGCATCCCCATCCCTGAGGGCAGGGAGCTGATTCGAGACATACACGCCGTTGTGTGCGGCCATCACGCGGCACCACGCACCCTCATCGACAACGCGTTCCGGCAGGGCTTCTACTGGCCCACGGCAGCTGCCGACGCCGACGAAGTCATGCGCACCTGCGAAGGGTGTCAATTCTACGCGCGCAAACCCAACTTCCCAGCGCACGCCTTACAGACCATCCCCATCACATGGCATTTTGCTGTGTGGGGACTGGACCTCGTCGGTCCTCTACAAGCGGCGCCCGAGGGCGTCACTCACCTGCTGGTGGCTATCGACAAGTTCTCAAAATGGATAGAGGTTCGAGCCATCAACAACATCAGATCGGAGCAGGCCATGCAGTTCTTCAGGAACATCATCCACATGTTCCGGGTACCTAATTCGATAATCACTGATAATGGCACCCAGTTAACGGGTAAGAAGTTGTTGGAGTTCTGCGACAGCTACCACATCCGCGTGGATTGGGCAGCTGTAGTGCATCCATAGACAAACGGCCAAGTAGAGCGTGCCAATGGCATGATACTACAAGGCTTGAAGCCAAGAATCTTCAACAAGTTGAATAGGTTTGGCCGAAGGTGGGTCACGGAGCTACCCTCGGTCATCTGGAGCCTCAGAACGACCCCGAGCAGAGCCACGGGCTTCACTCGATTCTTCCTCGTCTATGGTGCCGAGGCTATCCTCCCCACTGACTTGAAATACGGGTCCCCGAGGCTCAAAGCCTACAAAGAAGAACAAAACCAGCTAGCCTGCGAGGACTCGCTGGATTGCGTGGACGAGGCTCGCGACGTGGCGCTCCTGCACTCAGCGCGTTACCAGCAATCTCTCCGACGATATCAAGCACAAAGGGTTCAACGTCGAGACCTCAACAAGGGAGATCTGGTGCTAAGGCTTCGACAGGACAATCGAGGGTGCCATAAGCTCACGCCACCATGGGAGGGGTCGTACATCATCGCGGTGGTCCTGAAACCCGGCCCGTACAAGCTCGCGAATGAGAAGGGCGAAGTCTTCGCCAACGCCTGTAACATACAACAGTTACGTCGCTTTTACCCATGAGCTTCCAAGTTCATTTGTACATACGTCATCTTCATAACGACGAACAGGAGGACTCGGCTTTACCCTTGATAAAGCCAAGTCCCCCTCAGGGGATACATTGGGGGGTTTCCCCCTCCTAAATCGTCCTATTTTCACAGACTCTTTTCTTTCAAAACATCTATCGCATGGCTACCTCGCGTGCTTCGAAAATATAGAAGCAGGACGCAAATTGACTAAGGCCAGGGCCGTCCGAGTCGTGGGACTGCCTATGCCTCCGGGATACGGCCTCCCCCTCGCCACCCTACACCCAAGTCATTTTGCGAACGCGACCCACCCCACCGAAATCTTTACAAGCCACGTAAAAATGTGATGAATGTATTAAACAAAACTTCAAATAAATTAAGCGAACAAATTATCCATTACAAATCAAATTCTAAACAAAAGATCGTCTACTCTATGCAAGCCTCAAGGCGCATCTTCCCCATCTCGAGAGCCCGCTGACGCAGCGTCTTCTCCTTCGTCCGCTTCAGGGAAGAGGTCGCCCTCGAAGAGCTCGACGAGCGTCACCGCAGTACCCTTGGCAGCAGCGTCAGCCCACTCGACAATGGCCACCATGGCATCATCATCAAGGTCCTCGGCGATGATGTAGACTGCAGCCAGCGCCTCAAGCTCGATGATGAAATGCGTCGATATGACGCCGATGGTCTTCTAGACGCCGAGGCGCAGGGCGCCCTTCAGGCATTTGGTGACGCAGTCGCCCAAGGCCCTTAGGCGGCTGGCCACCGAGCTACCCGAGGGGACCTCCACGCCCTCGAGCTCCCTGCACGCAGTGACAGCAACACCCTCCAGGTCTTCAAGGTCCTCCTGGGCCTTCGAGTATGCAACCTGGAGGGATTCCGCCGACGCCAACGTATCCGCCACGACTTTCCGCGTCTCTGAAACACAAAATGCCAAGATAAGTCTCGATGAACTCAAAACTGGCACAAATATATTAATGGTAGTGATTTACCTTCGGTGCGCTCCTGCTCTCTCGCCAATTGTGCCTGCATGGCATCAGTCTCCTGCAGGAGCGCAGACATCAAGGCTCCCCGCTCGTCGGCAAAGACTTACAGCGTCTCGGCAGCATTGTGCCCCATGACCAGAGCCTCGGTTAATAGCCCAAACGCTGTCTCCCCAGACTCGAGTCGAGCGGTTGCCGCCGTGTTCGCCACCTCTCTCTGCTGAAGTAGGGACCTCACCTCGCTGAGCGCCGCACGCTCTTGCTAGAGCTGGGCCTCCATCGCCATCACCACCTCGGTCTTCTCTTGGAGAGCGGCGCCGAGCCTCGAGGCCTCCTGGGCCCTTTGGGCGTCACGCTCGTCCCTCGTGCTGGTTAACGCCAACCAACGCTCGCGGCCATCGGGTCGCGCTTCATCCAGCACGACGTGGAGCCTGTCCACCTCGTGGCGAAGGTTGTTGTTCTCCTCCGTGGCCTGACAAAGGTTAGCGTGCTTTTTCGCTATAGAAGAAATTTTGTCCCCCGCCATCTCCCTCAATTACTGCAAAAAAATGCACGCGATGAAAACTTGCGCACGAACGCGCAAAAGGAATCGAAGGGCTTAAGAACGAACTAACTCACCCTCGACCCCGGCCGGGTCGGGGATGGGCATGACTTCAGCTTCTTCTTCAGCGGCAGCCACCGTCGCTGCGGGCGTGGGCAGGCCACCACCTCCGCCCTCAACAAGCGGGACAACGCCCATGGAGCAGTCCAGGGGCGTCGAGTCCGCGGCCTCGAGCCTCGGCACTGCCGCCTCCGCGGGCGGTGCCACCTCCGCGACGTGGTCTGGGGCCACCGAGACCGGAGCCTCGACCTCCGGCGCTTCCGCTGCAACTTCATGATCGGTGCCCCCGCCATTAGCTGCCCGGGCTGCATCCCCAGCACGGCCTGGGCTTGCCGGCTCCACGACATCACCCGCGGGCGCGGGCACTACTTCTTCCACCACCACGACAGGGGCCGCTTCCTCCGTACGGCCCGTGACCTCGGTGCCCGCAGTGCCCCCCGCGCGGCGATTCTGTTGCGATCGCTCCACTCCCTGCGCCAGTGCCGCCTGGTACCTGGCGACGACGGCCTCGGCTGACTGAGGCACTCCGGTCGAGGCCTGCGTCGATGCATGGGGCGTAGCGCACGGCCCCGACTTGAGCGCCTTGGTGGGTGCGAGTGAGGGGGAGGAAAGCGTTGTGGTCCGGCTGACAGTCAACAAGGAAATTAAGAACCAACAAGGGCAAACACAAAGCGAATAATGAATGAGGTTGGAGCAAATCTTACCGAGTGACTACCGTCAATTTGCGCTTCTTTGATCCGCTCGAGGGCTGCGCACCCCTCGAACTGGATTGAGGCCTTGACGGTGCGGCAGGAGCAAGCACGACGGGTGCCTGCGCTATCGAGGGTGCCGGCGCATCAAGGTTCTCCCTGCTTGCCCCTAAAGCAGGTGTGGATTGGATATGCGTCATCGCGGGTGTGGACCCCTCCATCACGGCCGGCAGCGGGGTTCCCGCGAGATCGTCGGACGAGTCGTCATCCGGCTCGGGGGTGCTCTCCGGGGTGGTCAACGGGGAGCGACCCTCCCTCTCCCGCTTGCGATTCTCTTTGTCGTGAGTGATCTTTCACAGCTGCTTTCGCTCATGCCTCTTCTTCTCTGCGTCCTTCTGCGCCTTTTGCCTCTCGTCGGGGAGAGTGGGGTCCGACCGATGCCCCTTGCGAGATAATCCCCGAGACCACCACCAAAGTTAGAAACAAAAATTGAACATGAATTGAATCTAATTAACAAGATTTGGATCAAGCAACTCCAAATTGAAGAAGGCCCGCCTCGGGACGCATCTTAACGGCCCACAGTGTGGTCTCGGAGCAGTCCATCTTGCTGTATTCCACCGCGCGCTTCACCCTTTGGCCCGCGTGCCCAGGGGCGAGTAGCTCCTCCATCATACAGGAACCCTCGAACGGCACCCCTGGGTTCAAGTCGTAGATGGAGAGCCGCCGCTCAATCAACGGTACCACCCTCTGCCGGTGAAAGTTCGTGATTACGGCCGCCGCCGTCAGCCCCGCCCTCGCCAGGGAATGCAGCACGTCGGTGAAGACCCCGAGCTTGGCCTGGCACTCGAGCGGGGACACGCCATGCGACCAAGTGATCGCCTTCTCCCATAGGACCTTGCCAGAGTACGCGAGGAGTCGACCGTCGTCGTTCCGCAGGTAGAACCACCCCTTGTCCCAGCCTTGGTTGTTGGAGGTCATGGTGCAGGGGATGTAGAGGTGCTTCCTGTTCTCCCAGTCATAGATGGTGAGGCCACCGGCGTGGAAGGCCTTCCGCACCCCCTCTCTTCTCCCACGGCCATGTGAAGCTCACCCCGGAAGAGGTGAACCCACAGGTCCCAGTGGGCCTCGACCCCCCAAGTACCCCTCGCAAACAGCGACGAAGACCGCCGCCTACAAGATGGCATTGGGGGTCAAGTTGTGCAGCTCCACCTTGTAGTGGTGGCACAACCCGCGGACGAACCGCCCCGCGGGGGTGCCGAACCCCCGCTCGTGCAGCCGCGCAAGGCTGACGACGTAGCCCGGCGGAGGAGCCGGCTCCCCATGCTACGCCGGTGAAGCAATCCACTCCGGCATCTTCGAAGTCAAAATCTTGGGCAGCAGCCCAACCTCGGCGAGGCTCGCAAGGTAGCTCGCATCTGCGGTGGATGGGTTCCATGGCGCGGGGTCCCTGATCTCAACCGTGGTGGCGAGCGAAAGGGGGCGAAGCGGATCTCGACGGCGCGCTCGAGCGAAATCTCTTTCCTTCCTTGTGGCAGAGCTCAGGGAAGCGAAAGCAGGGGAATACGAATGGCTAAGGTAAAGAGATTAACCTCTCCGGCACCTCGTTTGTACATGGGTGCAATTAATGCGGTGGGTGCTATAGTCATTGACGACTGGGCCCCATCTGGGAGTGAAAACCCATGCGCGCGCAATTCAAGGCGGCAATATAGGTCGTCGCTTCAGAACCGCCCGCGCGTGCGCTGCTCTCGCCTGAAAAGGCACGCCCGCTCCGTCTGCCTTGGGCCACGTCAGCCACGTCCACGCGCACGACCTGGTCAAGCCGAAGTCCAAACGAGAACATTTCCCCGGGAGTGCCTTCCGAGGTAAGGCACCTCTTTGTGAGGCCCTACTGATCAGGTGTTCGAAGCCTGGCCCCTCGAGGGTTCAACAGGCGCCCCAGGTCAACAGAGTCAGGGGAAACCCGGACGCGCTCGATTGAGCCTACCCTCGAATGCGGAGTTTAGGGGCGTCCGGTGCTGCGCTCAAGGCCAGACAAAGGCAGCTGGGTCGAGGGATCCCAACAAGGGAGAGCAACGAGCCCTCGACCCCTATTAAATGAGGTCGAGCCCAGCTTAGCAGACCTTTGCAAGCTCTTTCATGAGACGTGTCTCCGGACCACGAAGCCCACCCTTATTGAACTGGGCACGGATGTCCACTTGAACCACCCGTCAATAGCTCACCGAAACATCCATGACTCATGGCTCACTGGTGGGTAGCTTTGATTGTCTCACCCCTCCTCCCTACGAAAGGGCGATGAGGGTTGTATTGTGAAGACGAGGTTTTCCCCTGATCGACCCTTCACGGGCCAGCGCTCGGGGTCTTCTCGCATCGCGGCCAAACCCTTTGAACAAATCATACGGTCGCCTGAGTACGAGTTTCCATGTCAGGTCAACCCCCTTGAGTGCTCAAGCAAGCTCCTTGGAGAGTGGTTTGTATGGGCATAATGTTGCCCGACCAGCGTAGATTGCCGATGCCGGATGAAAAAACACCGAGGCCGGCTGAAACAAACGCTGGGCGGGCCTGTCACTCGATAGACCATGGAACCAAGGTGCTTATAGCCCTTGGACGAGTAATCTCACTCCTCCAAGGCCTCGGGGGCTACACCCGCGGGTGCGCTAGCGCGCCCCCCATGGGAACTCTCACAAGTTCAAAGGAAAAGCCCCACACGAAGCGCCCAAAATGTCGTTGCACAAACACAAGCCTTTGCCAGACTAACCCACGTCCAGCCAAGGCTCGAGGGCTACTGTTGGGGACGGTCATAGGGGGTCCCCTAACCTTAGGGATAATCACCCAGAAAAACGCAAACAAGCCACAACCAGCATCCTTACGAACCAGAAAGGGGCCCAAGCACGCAAAGACCACGACCCATCATCATCCGATGGCCCGTTCGATACCCCCCCCCCCGAAAGGGTCCCGACGCGCACGATGCAACTCTGCCTCGATCGAGGGTCCTGGTGCGCGCGCTACCACTCCGCCTCGATCGAAGGTCCCGACCCTCCCCGAGCAGGAAGCAAACTCCTCCTCGATCGAGGCCCCCGCGGTCGAACCCCGCATGACCCTCTACTCCAGAAACTCCACCTCGCTCGAGGCTTTCCCTCGACCCGCCGCACAGGAACGTCCGTCTGTTCCACTAGTAGGCGCATTCAATGCTCAACCCTGCCACGGGATGCCAAAGTCAAAAGCTGATCACAAGCCATCCCGCACATGCGATGTGACTCGAGTCGCGTCCACCAACTCTGATCACTGTGCGACCAACTCCGGTCACTGTGCGGCCATCCCCGACGCTGTGTCGGTCTGTGTGGCTCTATGCAACCCTGTGCCACCAACTCCGGCGCTCTTGTACTGCCTACTCCCGTACTGATCCCTTGGCGAAGCCCTCAACGGAGTTTGGGACAACCCTCGAATGAGTGTACGGACGACAACTTTGCATGGATGCCGGTCAGCACGACCCCTCGAAGACACCCAGGACAAGCACAGGGATACGTACTTCCTACAGAAACCACCACGCCGCACACTGAAGCTGGCAGAGGCTCAGCGATTTGCGCCGGGTTAAAGGACCCGCGGGACAACCGCCACGCCCAACGCCACCCTCTCCAGTGTCCGATGACAGTAGATTTAACTGTGCGACATATGTATCTCTGCCCCTCCTTGGACTATAAAAGGGGAGGTAGAGTCCCGGGCAAGGGCCGGTGAAAACGTGAAGCAATAGACGATAGACAAGCAACTAGAGCAGAAAACAACACCACCATCCGATACACTTGGGACTTGGGGGCTTCATCTCCTCTCACACCTTGCTTGTAAACCCCTACTACAGGCACCCCGGTCCGAAGTAATACAGTGCATGCACCTCTCTTGCTGGACGTATGGCCCCGTGGCCGGAACCCGGATAAACCTCGTACCATTGTGTTAGCCTTTGCACCAACAATCGAGAGAGTGGACGCAGCGCATTCATTCTAGTTAGTGTCGGGGAGCCGATCCGGACACCGACAACTTTTTTCTATAACGTTTGACCATTCGTCTTGTTCAAAAATTTTGTTCAAATATGTGAAAAAATAACTCATGCCTAAAGTATATGTGATGATAAAGTAAGCCACAAATAAAAGAAATGACACTTGCATAATTTTTTGAATAAGACGAATGGTCAAACGTTACGAGAAAATGTCAATAACGAATAGTAATTTTGAACGGAGGGAGTAATCTTGTTTGACCAGCGCCGGGGGCGCTCCGCGGTTCACTGAGCACGCATAGATGGGCCCGCCTAGCAAAAAACTGACGCAGGGGTTCGGGCAATTGGGTGGGCGTCGGGCGCGCTGGGGCTGGGGTACAGAATAACTATTCCGTACTCAGGACATATATATATATATATATGAAATTTTCTTTCTCTTCATATACATTCCACTACAAGGTCAATACCGCTTGTTACCTAGATATTATTAAGTAGCAATGGATCATCAGAGCAGCACATACATCTGATTATCCGGCTTGGTGGTACCGAGCCTCACCATTTAGTTTCCCGTCATCGATGGAGGGTTCCTGCAGAGGGAGCACTCGCATCCCTAAGGGAAGTAGGTGCCAGACCCTTGGAACTTCGCATGGCAGTAGCTTGCGCATGAACATCTGCTACATGGACCTTCCATGGCTGTTGATGTCATCGCATAGTTCAGGTTCTCTATGGCAGTCAGGCCTACCGGAGCTTCATGACAATAATAAGATGATCGGGTGAGTCTCTATTGCTTATAGGGTGTGTTGGAGATATGCCCGAGAGCCAATCAGATTGGACTCATTGATGGTCTTGATCCACGACTGATTAGGTTTACTGATGGGGCCTATGAGATGGCAGCCCATTAGTATGTCCTATATATATGAGGGAGGGGTCTAGGGGTAAGATGACCAGTCTCTGACACCCCAAACCCTAGCCGCTCTACCACCATGTGCGCCCCTGGTGCTGGCACACCGGCGCACTGCGTTCCATCATTGTACGTGTAGATACCTCGGAGGTGTTACGCTTGTAGCAAAAGGATGAACCGCACGTGCAGGACCAGACGGACGTGAGCAACTGCATGACACTGCCACTTCAACGCGTTCGTTTACATCGACATAGTTCAATGCATCTGCATGTCTAGTGGTAACGGTCCATGATCTATAACTGTTGTTGTTCCTGTTTTACGTGATTATCGATTTTTAATTGTACTAGAGTAGCCTCTCGGTTTCCCTTTAGTGGTATCAAAGCCACAACTACTTCATTATAGGTTCGGATGTATGCAAATAGAGATATGCCTGGTTGTCGATGAGTCTCTGATCGATTCGTGATCTTTGCTATGATGGTCGTCTAACGAATTGCTTCTACCGGTCGGGTTTCCGCCATCAAAACTAAGTGATACACGTAAACCTAGTCATGGTGAGATGTAGATCAATTGGATTCGTTGAATCAAACTCAGGTCAATGGCCAGGCGCATGGTGATGCGCGGCGGTGTAGATTGGATCTACTACCGGACGGTTTTTTGCCCAAAAAACATGTTATTCGTAAAACAGCCATAACTTTTGCATACGACCTCGGATTGAGATGATTTTTATATCAAGATTCATCTACAAAAATTTTACACATGAAATTTACTCGCTTTGCTAGTTTCTTTGAATTTGGATTTGCGAAAAAAGGCCGGGAAGAAAGAGTTTTCAGCGATTTAAGTTTGGATGTTAGAATCACCTAACTTGTTTTTGCAGATTCATGTGATCGATATGGCCCTCTGTGTATGCGATGCATGTATATAATTAATCATGACTTGCGTGTTGTGGGTAGGGCAATATGGTTGGAGCCATATGTATTGTCAATTCATTGTAATGGCCTGTGTGCCAACATGTGATGAAGCGCCTTCTATGTAACTAGTTATCGGTAGTCTAGTTTTGTAAGTCCAGGACTTGTATGTATTGCGAGACCCTCCAACATTGTGGAGTGGCTAACAGTGATTGTGAGAGGGAGGAGAAGCCCTCGGTGTTTTGCCGAAGCTCTACCGAGTGGAAGCGGCAAGGAGCATCTGGGAGAGGCAAGGTGGTGACCCGCTGGAGCCTAGGGAGAGCCCATCGGCTATCCAGGGAGCTACTTGACCACGGAACAAGGCCCTTGTGAGGACATTCCCTTGAGAGAGGCTTCAACAACGAGGACTAGGGGAAAGCATTGATTTTTTATACATTAGGATAAATCTCCATGCTGGAGTTTGCATTGTCTACAACTTTACATTCCTCATTATTTCTTGCACTACTTTCTACATTTACCTTTCCTAGAATTGCCATGTGTAGTTGATAGAATTGGAACCTAGGGTGCAAAACTTTTGAGTGGTAGAGATAGAAACACATAAAAAACCTAGTGCATATTTAGATATAAATTGGAATAGGTTTTTATGTGCTTGGAGCCTTAGTTTTTAGAACACCTAATTCACCCCCTCTCTTAGGGTGTCACGGTCCCTTGATCGACTACATCAACAACAATTGTTCTAATAATATGGTTTGGGAGTTTTTTTAGAAGACTTGGTAGTCATTTCTTTTGTCCATTTGGAGTTGACCGGAAGTCAAAAGGTGATATGTTTGGTTGGATTTAGCCGCCTGTTGGCGGTGGTTACGACACGATTTCAACCACCAATTCTCAGGAATAAATAAGGACATATAGTTGAATTCATGCACTTAGATTTATTTCTAATAAAGTTCCACGAGTTTTGGTGAGTATGTGATGTGCAGGTACATAAGTGAGCAAACATGGATGGGGGGGATGTCTAGTTCGGCCGAATCACCACCCTTAGCCCATTCATATGTGGCACAGTCCCATGTAGAGAAACACACCTAGGGAAGGTCTAGAGCATTGATCCCACGTCAGCATCGTTGACGTCATCAATCCAGGACAAATAAACACAAAAGGACCAAACCCGGGTGGGTGGAGGCAATCCTGGACGACCGAAGCTTGGGCCCACTGTTGGCGGTCGTTACAGCCCAAATCCGACCACCAATACTCGGGAATAAACGAGGTTATATGCAACATTCCATGTACTTAGGTTTTATTTCTAATAAAGTTCCACGAGTTTTGGTGAGTGACACTTGTGCAGGTACAACTACGACAAATACGCGCTATTGGGGCCGAAAATGACCGAATCGGCCGAACGACTCCGTTCGGCCGGTTATCCCCCTTAGCCGTGCATGCCACCGGGAGTCATCCATGTCAACGACAACCAAGTGATGACATCACACGACACATGGACGACCGCCACTTCATCCTGGACCATGCCACGTCATTCTGGGCCAGATCAACACGAAGTCATGCATCAGGAGGAAGCCCAGGGGGGTCCAGGCACCAGAGGCGGTGCTGGGGAGGCCGGCCATGGGCCAGGCCCAGTTCGGCCGAACTGGGGCCTTCGGCCGAACCGCCCCCAGCACGTAACCGCCTCCAGGGAGCTGCCCACAGCCGTTGGATGCAAGGACGGTGGGATGGTCGGTTCGGCCGAACCGACCTGTTCGGCCGAACCGCCTCCCCTCGCCCGAAATCCCAGGGGGTACCCCCCTGGCTTCCTTGGCCGCTACCCTGCCTCAACCGCCTCAGACTCCTATAAATGCAGAGCCATTTCACACTTGTAACACACACCAAGCCAAGGAGCTCATTTCCACTTTCATTCTAGTAGAGTTAGGATAGTTTAGTTGGGAGTTAGAGTTGAGTCGAGCTTTGCCTCGGAGGTTCCGGAGTCGTCTTCAGAAGCTCTGGTAATAGCTCTTGTATCTTTTACTTTTCCTTTTGTAAGACATTGAGTATCAATATAGTTATCTTTATCACTTTGCCTTTGTCATTTATATCTTGCTTCTACTTTATTCTAGTAGCAAATATATCTTGTTTAGACTATAGTCAGTTATAGTTCTAGTGCTTGTAGTCTTGTTTAAGTCTTTGTCTTGGCTGGTTCTTCGATCTTGCTTGGTACTAGAGGTGAATTGTCACCAAGAGTATTGACAAGGTTGCTTGCTCTTGCTAGCAGAGTAAGTAGTTGTTGTCTAGTGTAGGAGTGGTTCCTAGACTAGTCAGTGGCCTTAGTTTATTCCCGTCGCAACGGAGGTGGTAGCCGGGAGGTGGTGACAGCCCTTTCGGTCTTCGTAACCCATCACATTAGTTCCGGTCCGTAGGATTCCCCAGTTGGGAAATAGTGGCACCCCTTCTCATCCCTTTCTGTGTGTTCACCGGTACCCTTGTCCCGAAGCTAAGACATTAGAGTTATCCCAGATCTCCTAGTGCTGGCTCTGTAGCCATTGTATCTCTAAGCTAGAGTGACATAGGTAGATAAAGAATCCAGGAGTCCTCTATCTCTTCTCGTTGTCCTCCCAGCTATCTATCTCTTCTCTCCCTTACCTGAGTATCCCTTGAGCTGTGTGTCCGGTATATCCACTCCTATCCAATACCATTATCCCCTGTCTTGTCTAGTCGTGTACCCGTCTCTGATAGTCTCGAATATCTGTTCACTAGTAATCTTGCCAAAGCTTTCCTGCGGAAATATAAATTACGATACCTCGGAATACTCCCAAGTGAAGTGCTACAGCGGTGATTCTGTGCGCTTGCAGAATATTTCTATATTTTACTAAGCCATAAGGAAAACCACTGAAACACTCCTTACCCCAGTACCAGGATTCTCAATTCTGATATTGGATCGTAAGAAGTGCCAACACCCACTTAAGCCAGAGTCTATCCTCACGTGCAGACAAGAGAACCGACGTACAACCGCCTTCAAGAGGAAATATGGAGCGTTGCACGAGAGGCGGTGGGGATCCTCTGGTTCGGCCAAACTGGGCAGTTCGGGCGAACCGGACACCAGGATACCCCCTCGGTGCCTTGGCCACCGCTCCACCTCAACTTCAGCTCCACCTATAAATAGAGGTGAATTCCCGCCATTTCAACACACACCAAGCCGAGGAGATCTCTAGTTCATTCTCTTTAGTAGAGTTCGGATAGTTTAGTTGGGAGTTAGAGTTGAGTCGAACTCTGCCTCGAGGTTCTGGAGTCATCTTCAGAAGCTCCGGTATTAGCTGTTGTATCTTTTACATTTCCTTTTGTAAGACTTGGAGTTATCAATATAGTATCTTTATCTTATCCTTCGAGTCATTTATATCCAGCATGTACTTTATTTTAGTTGCGATATATCATGTTTAGAGTATAATAGTTGTGGATCTTCCTCTAGTAGTTCTTGCTTAAGTATTTGTCTCAGCCGGTCTCTTCAATCTTGGTCAACTGTTTGGGTGAATTGTCACCTAGGCACTGACATGGTTGCAGCCTCTCTCTGCAGTGGCGATGGGGGCAGCATGCGCGGCGGCGGCGGAGCTCGCGGCGGCCGGTGAGTGGCTCCGGTGCCGGGCTGTGAGCGCGGGTGAGGAGGAGGCGGAGGTCGGCGGGGTCGAAGCGATCGTCGCGGGAGGCGAGGAGGAGCTCGTGGTGGCCGTCGCGAGCGGTCAGGCGGCGAGAGGAGGGCGACTAGCAGTTGGGACTTGGGGATGGCACGTGGGTCCGCTGGCGTTTACTGATTCTTCTCTATCCCACTAGATTTACCGATGGCAGACTCCATTTATATTTTACCGATCCATTTACAGATCCCGTAGCAGCTAAAAAATGCGTACGTGGTACGCTGTAGCGTTTTAGCAATTCTTTCTAGAGCCTGGTGCAGGCAGCCTTAGGCTATCTGCACTGCGGTGTGGTAACCCAAACGGCAGTACGCGGTAGCGTGAAAAACACCTGCAGTGGGGGACGCTGTGCCGTCCAGAACGGAAGCCGAGGCGAGGCCGTCCCCCAAATCCAGTGTCTCCGCGGACAAACGCTACGTGCCATGTCGGCCAACTGCCTGCCCCTGCGCGCCACCCGCCGCCGCGTTGCCCGCGGCCGCTCTCCCCGCCTACCGCCGCCCGCCTCCTCCTTTCGATCCGCAACCGCCCACACGAGGAGTCGGCCGACGCGCTTTGTGCCGCCCCGTCGCTCGCCTGCCTCCCTGCTGGAAGCCTCCCTCCGAGCGCGCCGAGGAGGAGGAGGAGCCATCCATGCGCCGCCCAGCGTCCACGGAGGCCGCAAGGAGCCGTGCGAGCCGTCCGCCGTGCATCCACGCCGCCGTTGCCTGGGCCTCCGCCGCCGTCTCCATGCCGCCTGCTGGCTACCCGCGATGGGAACGAGGAAGGGAGCGTGGAGAGGAGGCGGCTGCGGGGACCTTGCTCCAGCTGGGCGGACGAGCGAGGTTGACGGCGGACGCCGGGAGAGCAACGAGGCCGTACCCGACGGGGCGGGGGAGGAAAGGGAGGAGGCTCAGGCAGGGGTCCCCGATGGAGCGGGGGAGGAAAGGGAGGAGGCTCAAGCGGGGGTCCCTGACGGAGTGGGGGAGGAAAGGGAGGAGGCGGTCGGTGGTGCCGTCGCTCGTGGTCGTTTCGAGCGGCGTCGAAGCCGCCAACCGCCGTCCGTCGTTGTCCCGCACGACGACGAAGCCGCCGCTATCCCGCGCGGAGCCGAAGCCGTCGCCGCTATCTTCCCCATTTCGCGCGTCGCCGAAGCCGCCGCCATCGCCGAAGCCGCTGCCGTCGCCATCCTTCCGCGGGAGAGGAGGCCGTGCGCGGTGAGGACGAGGACGCAGTGGGGCCGGAGATGAGGAGGACGATGCGCGCCGGCCGCCCCGCCGCTGCCCTCCGCTGGCCGCCCCGCCCGCTGCGGCACTTGGCCATCACGCGTGGCCGCGCGCAGGGGAGGGAGAGAAGGGGAGGGAGCCGTGCGCAATCCGCCCTCCGCTGCCGCGCGGCCTCTACATTGGGCGAGGGCGAGCGCCGCTGTGGGGAGGGGAGGCCGGCGCGGCGCGAGGAGGGGAGGACGCGCGGCAGCGCCGGCGGAGCGGAGCCGGGAGAGGGAGATGCGGCAGGGGACGGGAAGGGAGGGATAGAGAGAAAGAGAGGAGAGAGAGGGAGGACTGGAAAAAAAATAGCACCTGGGTTTCGCAACTGGTAGTTGGTACTCCATTCGTTTCAAAATGTAGGTCGTTTGACTTTTTAACCCCAAGTTTGACCACAAATCTTATTCAAAATTTTGTACAAATTATCATATTTTTATGGTGACTTGCTTTATTAATATATAATCTATAAAAATACCTTAAATTTGACTATATTTTCATAAATTTTTTGAATAAGACGAGCTATTAAACTTGAGATAAAAAAATCAAACGACCTACATTTTAGAACGGAGGCAGCATGAAGTATTATGGATTATAGGGTACGACGAGTGCAGAAAATCTGAATCTTATACCGGAGAATCTGGATTACCGGAACCAAATATTCTCGGGGGATGAGTTTGAATTACAAAGTGCGCACAGCCTTGAGGATGGAATCCGCTACCCTCCGATCGGAGACAGCTACCGCGCCAAAGCGAAGCCACCGCGCGCACATCCCAATTCACCACCGCTCTGAAGCTGCTGCCAAGAAAGGAAGCTCACAAGCGTGAGCGGCGACGGGAAGAAGAGGCAAGAGGAAAGGGAGTCCCCTCGCCGCGCGGAGCCGGCCGGAGATGTGCCTGGTGCTTGTGTGCGACGAGCCGGAGCGGAGGTGGCGACGTACCAGGCGCCCGGGCGGTGCCCCTACTGCGGCGGCGGTGTGGTGGCAGCCGACGTGGAGAGCGCGCCGCGGCTCTGCTACGTCCCGCTCTGCTTCCGCCTCCGCCGCCGCTTCTACTCCTCCCTCTGCTCGCGCCGCCTCGTCTCCGTCGCCTGACCAAACTTCGTGCGAGGAGTGCTCTCTTCTCCCCTCTGTACGGGCGCGTATTCTGTTCTCCCCTCTGTATGGGCGCGTATGGAGTAAGCAGTGTGTTCGAATTCCGCATGTACTAGAGCTGTTTGAGAAATCATATCGTATTTTTTTTTGAAAAGAAGAAATCATATCGTAATTAACCGAGCTCTTTTACGATCCACGGGTACTAATAAATTCTTCTCCTCCGCGTCTTAACCCTTGTTTTTGTACTGATGAAATCGATGCGAATACAGCCCGGCCGAGGATGAGAGCGCACGAAACAGGGCAGGATTGCTTCAATTTCGCTCAAATTGGAGACGACTGCGTCAAATTATGGGCAAATTTTGGAAACATCAACGACGCAAACGCGAACAGCAAACGTCGAAGGAGAGAAAAGGGGATTCCAAAAATAAAAGGAGAGAAAAAGGGAGTTGGCCTTTTTTATTCCGGTGCAAGTGTGGAAAAGAAAAGGAAAGGAAGCAACGATCATTAGCTGACAGCACAAGCAAAGCTGCGAAAGGGTCACTCGAGGGGCGAGTCCACCCGGTCGACGGAGCGCGCGAAGGCCAGGATGTGCAAGGACTCCGCCGCGGCCGCCGGCTTCTTGCCGTCCGGCTGGGAGACGATGGCCTCGCGGAGCAGCCTCGCCGCCGTCAGGTTCAGAGAAGAAGCCTCCTGCTGCTGCTGGTGGTGGTTCTTGTCCGGGCCGGCCTGCTGGGACTGGGCGCTCGCCGGCGCGTCGCCGCCGTGAGCGGGCTCAGCGTGCCGCTGCATCTGGTCCATGGATCGATTAGTGGGTGCGTCTCTCTGGTGTCGCGCGCGCAAAGAGGTGAGTGCGTGGACAGACGCTGCGAGTCCGCGACGCGGCGAGTACATAGCACCTTGGACGGCTTCGCGACGCTTCTCCGGAGAGCTAGGTGGTGCACACGTGTGCATCTCGGCAACTCGTGAGCTGCTCCTCCAGTTACGCGTGTCTCGTCAGCAGCCACACCGACCATACCTCTGGATCGGCGTGCACAACTGCTTTGACGCATTTTGTAACGACTAACAGATTAGCAAGCAATTCGGAGACTAATCTCTCAAGCTTGAGCACACTTTGTTTGAGGAACCTTAATAGATAATAGAGAATTTCTCCGAATCCGGCATATTCAGGTGGAAGTAGAAGGCTGTGTCATGCACACGGTATATGTAGCCAGATATTCGTAAATCGATCCAAAACTTACCATATCCGATGGATCCATCACGGTCTAATCGACAACCAAATGCTTGAGAAGGATAAGGGGATATAGACAAACCATAGATCAACCGCTAGTGAGAGTAGCTGACCGAGTTGGACGGAGACTTTTCCGAATCCCCTGAGGCTTTGTTTGGGAAATGGAGTGTCGAAGAGTATTGAGGGGGATTGGAAAAGATTTTGACTTGTAGGAGAAATTGCTCCACTCCAAACCCCTCCAATCCACTTCAATCCTCTATTTTCCAAACAAGGCCTGAGGCAGAAGATCCAAAGCTACAGCAACCGCAGCCTCTTGCATCCTTCGTCGTGAAGCCCTTCTCACCCTACGCCTTGGCGTCTTTCTCCATAACGAACGCCAAGCACGGAATTCCCTCTAAGCAAAGGGTTGAGACAGCGATAGGGGATCTCACCTCAACTGAGCTGGCGGAATTCCCTGCGCCCTGGTCACCGTCGGCCGGCCGCCGCCCGCTTGAGCCATGCCCATGCGTCGCTTACCTGTCGCCCGGGAGCAACAGATCCACCTGTGGGATCATTGGATCCACCACGAGGCATTGTGGATCCCCCCCGGCGGATGCGGGAGCAGGCTTGCCCTCGCCAGAGAAGAAAGCGCCGCCGCCCACACGACGTGGCCTCGCCGGCCGGAGGAGCCAGGTGTCGGACTTCTGGCTGGCCTGCTTGGGTGACGGCGAGGAAGGGACTGCGGAGGAGGGAGGCCGGCGGTGAGGGCGCGGGGGAACCCTAGGTCGCCTGTGGGAGCAGCATCGGGGGGGTGGGGGGGGGAGCAAATGGGGTTCCTTTTCGACCCTTACTGTTTCTCCTGGCTCAACTTTGCTGCATAACGTACGGGAAAAAGAAGGCCTACAAGAGCCTATCCCGTTTCTCCCATCGCCTCGCTCATGGCGATTCGGTTTGTTGCTTCCTTTTGTTCTTGATTGGCGCTTTTGATTGCTCCTGCCGTACCGGTTGTTTTTTCTTGCCTCCCCTTATGTGTTCCTCTTTGGCTTATGCTTGCCTCTGGGGTTCGTCGTTCTCCTTTGTTTATTAGTGTAATTTTCGTAGCCCTCAAAGTGCCATGTTTCTCTCGAATTCAATTATTCCTTAAGCACATGGGTTCCTTTTTGTGGTCTTCGTTCTTGCGTTGTTGATTTCTTTGCTATACTGATGCATTATTTTTTTTGGGTTCCTTCTCCAGGTCACCCTGTACATGGTCCGGTGTTAGCGGGTTTTGGTTAGAACCCAACCCAAGCCGTTCTGGAGGGAGTTGGGCAGTTAAGAAACTAGTGGGTTGGACGATTTGCACGGTTTTGAATCGACGCGGTAAAGAGGAGGAAGCAGCACACGGGGGCGCCGAGGAACCGCTGATGTTTGCTTTCTTGCGGTGCGATTGCATGCTTGCTTGCTTGATTTCACTATGGCGGCGAGCGCACGGAAACGCAGCGGCGGATTTGCGAATGCACGGCATGGACCAGCTTCGAGATTGTATTAGTTGAACTTTTAATGGTTTAGACGGTTTAGACCCGACTCAAACCAACCCACAGGTGTTCTTAAGAATAAGTTAATACGAGCTGGTTCGACGGGTTGGCCCGGTTGAAACCAAACCATGTACAGGGCGATCTCCAGGGATTGTTTCCGGGTGAGATTTCCCTATGCCAGGTTCCATGTGCATTTCATGGCCTCCCCTCATTACTCGGTCAGATGTGTTGAATATGATCCGAATTATAATGTGAGACTTATAGGGACGCCTGTAGGGCCCATAGTTCGGGATATGTGTTTAGCGGATTTGTTTCCGTATTTGACTGCAGTCAGTTTAGTCCGTCCTATATATACATCTTGTAAGCCGCACGGGAAGAGTTGACGACTCATTGTATTCCCTGCGTTGTGACTCTCCCATTATAGTGAAGATCGGCGGTTTGCGCCCATGATTTTTTCCCGCAAGGGTTTTCCACGTTAAAATCGTGTCTCGTGTTCGATCTTGTTTTCGCATTATTTGCTAACAAGTGGTATTAGAGCCGAAGGTCGTGAAACCTTTAAAATCTCTATGGTCATATGATGACGGGGGAGCCCGTTAACGTCACTGGGCTTAGCCCGTGAATGCCTCCAGGTGCAGCAGCTGGAGTATTAAAACTCGGGGCCTGTTGATAACCTCTTCTAATGGAAGAGTTAGGTCCGATGTGTTGTGACGGGGGAGATTGTTAGGTTTAGTCCCACATCGAAAATCGATGATGGAGGAGCACAACATATAAGGCGGGGGCAGTCCTCACCTATCAGGCTAGTCTTTTGGGTTGAGTTAGGCCTGAGCATTGTTGGTTGTAGCTCTGTTGGACCTGAACTTATGTTGTGCTAGCTCGTGAGTATGTGGCCTAGGCGGAATTCCGCTGCGCGTTTTCTAACAAGATGGTTGGTCAGGTCATTGTACTGCGGTTGCTATTACCTAGGGCTTTTCCTTTTAGTGTCGCCGACTATACAATAACCTTAAACAGTGCCTCTTGTAGTTGGCTACACACTCTTTTCCACAGACGCTGCGTAGCACGCCATTCCTTAGTATCCACTATCATCAACAAGAAAAATCTCACCGCAATAGCCGGAGAATGTTTCATTTTCCCCACTTCCTCAACCCCAACATTTATTCCAGCAAGAATAATCCCACGAACTTGCTTCTTTCTTGAACATAACGTCATATATTCAAAACGGATGGAATATCAGCACAACATTTGAATCCAATTTGTGACATATTTCGATCTCACGGCTACAGCCATGAGCAACAAATGTTGCAATGTTATGAAAGAAATTGAAGTTTGTTTTTTAACAGAGGCAACTTTATTTATCAGAGACTGTACAGCAATGAGGTCAAAAAGACCCCTGAAAACAGCCGTAGCTGCAGACAGAGTCGGACATCGTTGATACACTGAAACAACACAGGAAAGAGAAACAGAACTGCGTTGAAGCACATATTTTGCCTTAACAGCAAGGCCATGAGCTAAAACATTTTACTATCTATGGATCTTCTGAATCTGAAAAGAAATAGATGAAAGAGGCCTCCAAAACTCCGAAACTAGAGGCCTGACCCTCCAGAAGGTTGCATTGTCTTTCAAATGCAGTTGGCACACAGCTTCTTGGGAATCACAAGCAAAAACAACCTCCGGGATGTGGAGAGCAGACACTAATCTTGCAGCAAGAACTAGTGCAGCTAGCTTGTTAGCATTAATCCTGACTTGCCCATGTATTAGACTAGTGTGCACGTTGATGTGTCGCGTGTGTATGTGTAGGAACGCTGCAGGGTAGCTGCATGCAAAGGCGTGTGCCTTTATTTGAGTCGCATGCACACGCAAATTGCTTCGACGGTTGCATGCTACGGAGAGCTCGGACGTTGGCCCGGTCTCGTGGAGGAGCAGGTGGCTCACGTACGCGAGAAGACCGGATCGCCAGGAGTTTGTGCGTACGTGCGCACGGGTGATCGTAGGAGTTAGTTGTCAGGAGCTGCGGCTATAAAACAATGTACTCGGTGTTTGTTCAGCTGAGCCGAGTGGAATACAGAAAAGCATCGGCGTTCGTCGTCGTGGCGGGGCGTTCGGCGCCCCGTGGCGGACGTTCGTCGCCCACCAAATCGTGTGTCTCGTGTTCTTATGATCGTCCGGCGATCCTCGCACTACCAGAATGATCAACATCTGCACCGGGTGGGAAAATCCTTTAGCACCGGGTTTCTCACCCAGTGCAACTAATCCGAGGCTAAAGGGGTACCCCTTTAGCACCGGGTTGAATAACCGGTGCTAAAGGGTCCCTTTAGCACCGGGTGCAGCCACGACCTGGTGCTAAAGGGCCTGCCCCTGCTGGTCTGCAACCGGTGCTAAAGGCCCCAGATTTCTTTTTTTTTTGCTTTTTTCAGTAGCCATGCATGCACGTCTATATACGTGTATATACGTATATATTCTAATACGTGTATTCTAATGCGTATTCGGCCGACTCTATATTCATATTAGCTGACATTTCATCAAAATAGAAGACATATATATTACAAAAGTAGATATTCATGCATGTCAACTCGAGTTATATATATTTAAACTGTATTTTCTACTTAATTAAGATTGACGACTTGTTGGACTGTCCGGCACGTCCTCCGGTACTGGCGAGTGGAATTCTCCTCGGGGATTGACGACCTCGTCCCAGATCCATCCGACGAGCTGTTCTGCAATTGCGTCAATTCTTTCTAGCTCTAGAGACTCTTCCTTCAGGTTCAACATCTATAATTTACAAATAATTGAAAGATATTTAATCCGCCGAGTTGGAGACAATAATTGTGCACTTAATAATAATGGAAATGTGTTTATTATTACGTACCATAATATCGTGTTGTGTAAGCTTTTTATGTTCCCAATTCCACATGTAATCGCAAACATAGTATGCACATAAATTATTTCCCTTCCCCTGTTTGGCACACTGTCGACCAAAAGAAATTAAGTAAAATTTATATAATATATTAGCCGAAGCCTACATGTACAAATTACTTGCTTACCGGAAAGCCAATGTTCCATTTTAGTGTTTCATGTTGAATACCCGGGTGTTCTTGACGAAATTGATTCCAGGCCCTGCGAACAAAAAAATTGAGTTAAGTCATTGCGAGTGTAAGGGGTGAATTAAGTAGGGGAAAATATACATCACCTTGTCATCATGTCCATGATGTTCTGTAGTTTTTCTTTTGGAGTGTGCAATGAATCAAAGACGTTCACGACACCCCAGTCAGGACACAATATTATTAGGAACCAGTGGAATCTGTATACATGTATACATTATAATCAGAAATGAAATAGTACACAGACAGTATAAGAAGAAGCCTGTGTATGTACTCACTCGATGTTGTACGGGATTAGTATGGAGTCGCAGTAATTTTGTTTCTTAATATACTTGTATAGGTTTCCATATGTTTCCTCAGGATTCATCAATATCATTTCTTCACTTATCCTTCGAGGATCCACGAAACCAACGTCATATATCCCGGATCTCCGACATTTTTGAATCTCCATTCTGCATATGTTAAGCAATAAATAAAGCCCGCGTCAGCATAGATTGGAATTATTGTTTTCAAACTGTGAATTATAAACAACAATAAAGTACTTACAGTGTCCAACAGGTGATCAAATCCACGTCCATGGCGTCGCGGTGGTACAGCTCATATATATCCTTAAACCTCAGCCAGACCCAATCATCGTCACCATTGTAGAAATCATGGTCCTTCACGCCTACTTTGATCATGCGCCGTTTATTCCTTCTTGATTCTTCCAAGTACCACTCATGGAATCGGCGCATCTTCGTCTGTAGCTTGCTCTCCATTTCAGGAGGGACCATAGGCTCGCCAAGCTTAAACGGCCACTTCAACGTTGTGTTTACAGGCACCTCTTCTTCCCCCAGAACTTGCGCTCTGGTTAGTCCAGTCTCGGCCATTACTCGTTGCACGTTAATCTCGTCCAGAGATGGCAATGGACCCAAGGGCCGCTAAGGTTGCTCGCCGAGCTGAGGAACCTTTTTGGATGGGCCCGCCTCCTTATCTGCAGCCTTCCGCTTCCGGCGAGATTTCAGTAATGAGCGGTCATAGTCTGTTACTATTACTTCCTTCTGTTGACCCTTGCTCAAATTACCGAGGAATGACTTGACGACAGTGGGATCAAGCTTCGGCTCCGGCTCAGGTTTTTTCCTCCACTCGGCCATTTGCCTCTTTGTGTCTGCTTTGACCGAGGCTTCGAGCTCCTCTAGAGTCTTCTCACCCGCTCTTTTCTCTGGTGCGGGCTTCTCTCTGGTTTTCCGCACCTTCTTCGCTGGTGGAGTGGGGGCAGAGGCTTTAGTGCGGCGTCCCCTCTTCGGCGGAGGGGGCGGAGACCTGCGCGACGGAGGAGATGGAGACCTCTTCGGCGGAGGAGACGGGCTTGCATCAGGAGCTCCCGGAGAATCGTCATGATCCGGTGGATCTCTTGGAGACGGTGGAGGTGACGGAGGCTTGTTGGTAGCCGCAGGTGTACCAGGTATGACGACGTCTGCCTTGCTCCATAGAATGATGCAGTGAGAACACTGACCGAGTTTTGTTTCTCCGTCACCTCCGGGGATGTCAAGTTCCAAGTCTTCCTAGTTGGTGACGACTTGCTCCACCTCAACAGGTACGTAACCATGTGGAATGTCATTGCAGTGCCATTTTTGCCCTTCTTCCACACGTTCGGTCATACCGTATGCGACCTGATAATTTAGTAGTCACAAAGAAAGTTAGTAAATGAATGGTATTTACGGTGAAATGTATGCAGTACGAACTAAGGTCGCATACGTACCACCACAGCTAAGTTCTTCTGCCTGACGACAAGCTCGCACGCGGTCCGTTGAGTTATTTCATCCACGGTGTAACGGACCGCTTCGGCGGCCTGTGTGGAAGTGTGACTGCTTTGATATTGTTGTGGAGGGCTAATAAGGGCCGCATCTTGGAGAGGTGCATGCTCTGTGGAACCGATCCCGCCTGCGGCTTGTTGGAGAGGTGCATGCTCTGTGGAACCGGTCCCGCCTGTGGCTTGTTGTATCTGCAGCCATGCTACCTTCATCCGTCGCTCCATCTCTGACTCCATTTCTTGGAGCTTTGAGCCCTGGGCGGCAACCGTTTGCTCTAGGTCCCTCACCCTCTGCTCATATTCGGCCTTCTTCCTCGAACGGCTCCTATAGGTGGCGGCGTGCTCTTGGAAACCTTTCTTCCATGAGATGCTTGTGCCTACGCCGCGCGTCCGTCCAGGATGCTCCTTGTTCCCTAAGGCATAGGTTAGCTCATCTCTGTCTCTATCAGCAACAAATTCTCCCCTCTCAGATGCCCTGAGGATATCGAGGAGACGCTGAGCTAGTTCTCGCAAGTCCTCGGGAAAAACTAAGGAGCCGTCGATTGGGCTTAGGGTGCCTCCATGACCATAGTACCAATGCTTGGTCCTTGTGGGCCAGTCATGTGTCGCTAGAGTGATGCCTCTAGCATATAGATCTTCTTCCATCTTCTCCCATTTAGCGATGCTTGCCTTGTAACCTCCCGAACCCATCTTATGAGAGTACTTCTTATTTGCGGCGTTTCCAGCGTTTCTAGCGCTAGCCGTTGCACCCTCTTCGGAGGTTTTGTACTCAAGGAATGCTTCCCACTCGTCATCGGTGATCTTCTTATACTTCTCAGGATCCGGGGCCTCTCCGGTTTTGAGAAAATGCGAGTACAACTTCTTCTTGAAATCCTGAAACAGAACTGTCATCTTCTTCATTGTCCAATCCCTCAGTTCTGCTTCATGAGTGCTAGGCCAGTCGAATATTGCCTTTAATTCCCTCCATAGCATCTCTTTCTCTGTATCGGGGAGCACGTACTCCTCAGTGGGGTCCGTGGACTTCCATTTTCTGATACTAATGGGCACATTGTCCCGTACAATTACCCCGCACTGTGATACAAATTTCTTGGCCACTTTTGGGGGCTCAACTGGCTCCCCGTCATCCTCCACTCGGGTGATGTGTAACTTGACATCCTTTAGCTTCTTCGTGGTCGATCGTTTTGATTTCTTAGCTCGATTTGTAGAAGCAGAGGCGGCCTACACAAATTACATATATACGAGATGATATAGAGATGGTATACATAATTGACATGTACAGTACAAATTTATGTTATCTATATACACACCTGACTAGACGAGGGCTCGTTACCGGCCCCTTCAATAGTGCTGCCCTGGACACGTTCGCCCTGGACATTGGCGGCCCCTTCAACATTTTCGGCCCTTGCAACATTGTCGCCCTGGATATTGTCGTCCCTTCCAATGATCCCCAACACATCATCCATGGACATTGGTTGGGTTACCATATTGAAAAGTTGATTCGCAAAGAACGTGTCGTTGTCCTCTTGCATGGGTGGGACAGGGGTGTTGTTGTCCTCTTGCATGGGTGGGACGGGGTTGTTGTTGTCCGCCATCTATAGAATTAAAAATAATTGATAAGAAATATATACAAAGCATACATATTCCCAATATTTCTAACATTTTCGCTAAGGGGGTCGGTGCGTGAAAGACGGATTCGCCAAGGGGTTCGGGTGCGCGGTGTGAATTGGTTTGCTAAGGGTTCGGGTACGCGGCGCGAAGTGGTTTGTTAAGGGTTCGGGTGCGTGACGCGAACGGGTTCGCTAAGGGGGTCGGTGCGCGAAAAACGGATTCGCTAATGGGTTCGGGTGCGCGGTGGGTTCGGGTACGCGATAGAATTTCCGATAATAAACATTTTCGATAGTATACATTATACAAACATATAACATTTCCAATATACATTTAAATGAAGCACATATATTTCTAATATACATAGAATTAAAAATAATTGATAAGAAATATGTACATTTAAATGAAGCACATATATTTCTAATATACATAGAATTTCCAATATACATTTAAATGAAGCATTTTCCAATATACATTTCAAACATATAACATTTCCAATATACATTTCAATGTAAATATCTCCAATACATTTAAATGAAGCATTTTCCAATATACATTTCAAACATATAACATTTCCAATATTCAGAAATGAACTGCTGACAGGATATATGATACAGAAATTAACCAGCAACAAACAAACGTTCTATATCCAATTGACAACTTCTGTTTCAGAACTCAGAATTGAGATTGTACTACTGGACATCGTTATTAGATACACAGATAGAACAACAGTAATCATCGATGGCAGCAAAGCAAGATTGAACAACACAACACGTAATAGCATCACGAGAGAACCAAGGATTGGAGCACCATTGGAGCTACCAAATCAAACCTGCCTGTATGGTCAGTGGTCTCAATGTAGAAACCAAACCGGAGACGAGTAGGTCGACGGGCGCGGGGACGACGGGCGGCGGCGGCGTGGGCGCGGGGACGACGGGCGCGGGGACGACGGCGGCGGCGGGGACGACGAGCGGCGGTGGCTGAGGAGACGAGGCGGCGGTTTCGATCTGTGAGATGAGGGCGAAGTGAGGGAGGGGAGAGAAGTCCCCGGCCTATATAGGTCCCCCGCCTTTAGCACCGGGTGCAGCCACGACCCGGTGCTAAAGGCCCTTTAGCACCGGGTCTGTACAGCACCCGGTGCTAAAGGCCCCCCCTTTAGCACCGGGTCTTCCCACCACCCGGTGCTAAAGTCCCTTTAGCACCGGGTCTTCTACATCCGGTGCTAAAGGCCGTAACTGTGCGCCAGACGAAAATTGGTGGGGGCCTTTAGCACCGGGTGCAGCCACGACCCGGTGCTAAAGACCCTTTAGCACCGGGTCTTCTACAGCCGGTGCTAAAGGCCGTAACTGGCGCCAAACGAAAATTGGGGGCCTTTAGCACCGGATTTTAGATCAACCCGGTGCTAAAGGCCCCAAATTTTCGTTTGGCGCCAGTTTCCAAACCGGCCTTTAGCACCGGTGGCTACTATTTGGGAATCTTATAAATATAGTTTTTAATATATAGTTATTAATACTTGTTTTAATTCAGTTATTAATACCTATTAAAAATATATATTAAATAAGAAAATCTTATAAATTACTAGAAAATCAATATAAAATGCTAGAAAATCTTATAAATTAATAGAAAATCTTATAAATTACTAGAAAATCAATATAAAATGCTAGAAAATCTTATAAATTAATAGAAAATCTTATAAATTACTAGAAAATCAATATAAAATGCTAGAAAATCTTATAAATTACTAGAAAATCAATATAAAATGCTAGAAAATCTTATAAATTAATAGAAAATCTTATAAATTACTAGAAAATCTTATAAATTACTAGAAAATCTTATAAATTACTAGAAAATCTTATAAATTACTAGAAAATCTTATAAATTACCAGAAAATCAATATAAAATGCTAGAATTAATAAAAACAATCTTATAAATCAATAGAAAATGTTAGAATATAGGTGGAACATAAATGCAAATATAGTCATTACAAATTGGGTTGAACATAGTGCAATTAAATTACATGGCATCATCGTTTACTCGGACACTAATAAACTTCCTCTTTACAAATGTTCCTTGATTGTGATCACGCCGTAGATACGGTGTCTCCTCCGCCGCTAACAGGATGCTTGGGTCATCAGCCACTGAGAATGGAGGCCGGCCATCGAGCATATCATAATCTTCATCCGTCTTGTCCTCAACTCCTACGATTTTTCTCTTTCCAGGAAGAACTATATGACGCTTTGGCTCGTCTTGTGATGGGTCCAATTTCTTACCCCCACCTTTCTTATCCGCCCCTTTCTTCGGTCTGCTAGCCATGTCCTTCACATAAAAAACTTGTATGACAGTTTTGGCCTGGACGAACGGTTCGTCTAGAAAGCCAATCTTGTTTAGGTCCACTAACGTCATTCCATAGTCCGCTTCAACTTTAACACCTCCTCCAGTCAGCTTCACCCATTGGCACTTGAACAGTGGGATCTTCAAAGGTCCGTACTCTAGTTCCCATATCTCCTCTATGATTCCATAGTATGAGTTTGTATTGCCATTGGTGTCTGTCGCGTCGATCCAGACACCACTGTTTTGGTTGGTGCTTTTCTTGTCCTGGGCTCTTGTGTAAAATGTATACCCATTGATGTCGTATCCTTGGAATGTCAAGATCGTGCTCGATGGACCTCTAGCTACAAAAGCTAGCTGCGCATCAATGCCCTCGACACCCATAAGACGTCTTCGCAACCAATCGGCGAAAGTACTATTGTGCAGACTCTGGGAATGCACTGTCGATGTTCCTCCACTGGGATCCATCGGCGGTGTGTCTCAACATGCCATCCTGCTTACGTTCTTCTTTGTGCCAGCGCATCAGTTTGGCATGGTCTTTGTTCCTGAACAAACGCTTCAGACGGGGTATCAGAGGGAAATACCACATCACCTTCGCAGGGATTTTTTCTTAGAACGCTCTCCCCCAACATCACCAGGGTCGTCCCGCCTGATCTTGTATCGTGCGCAGGTGCAAACCGGACAACGATCCAAGTGTTCGTACTGTCCGCGATAGAGGATACAGTCATTAGTACACGCATGTATCTTCTGCACCTCCAAACCGAGAGGGCAAACAACACGTTTTGCTTGATACGTCGTCGATGGCAATTTGTTACCCTCTGGAAGAATCTTCTTTACGAGTTTTAGTAGCTCCTCGAAACCCTTATTAGTAACACCATTTGCTGCCTTCCACTGCAGAAGTTCAAGTGTGCTACCCAACTTCTTTAGCCCCTCTTTGCAATCTGGGTACAGGTCAGTCTTGTGGTCCTGCAACATGCGCTGTATCTTTTTCAGTTCCTTATCATTGTCGCAGTCTTTCTCGACATCACGCAACATTTGCCCGAGTCCATCAGTAGGTTCATTTTCCTGAGCAACATCTTCCTGAGCATCGCCTTCCCGAGCAACATCTTCCTCATCGGCATCACCCATTGCAGCATATGCAAAGGAACCGTAGTATTGAGCCAATAACGGAATGTCGTCATCGGCCTCGTCTTCTTCATCTTCATCCATTAGAATTCCTCTTTCACCGTGCTTCGTCCAAACAGAATAATTCCCCATGAAACCGTGCCTCATCAAATGCACCTGAAGACAACCCCTTTGTTTGTACGATTGTATATTTTTACAATGGGTGCATGGGCAGAACATGAAACCGGACGTCGTCCTGTTAGCCTCGGCGGCATCGAGAAACGTCCTAAGGCCATCACGGAACGCCTGAGCGTGGGGGTCCCCGTACATCCATTGTCTATTCATCTGCATTATTAACAAATAACAAATATACAATACAATTTAAAGATAAAAAATTTAATATATAAATAAATACAAATTATAATATATATTCCATTATATAAATAAATTTCTAAAACTACATTACTATATTCATTAAATAAATAAATATACCTTCCGTTAAATAAATAAATAACTATTCTACCTTTTAATAAATAACTAATAATATATATTTCATTAAATTAATAAATAACTATTCCAACTTTTAATAAATAAACCTCTCTAATAAATAAAATACATAAGCCTTATAACTATTCACAAGTCATACAAAACAAAATACTAACTAGCTTGCCTTCTCTCTCCATTTAAAACACAACATGAACCCTCTCTCCACCATGAACTCAAGCTCTCTCCTCTCTCTCCTCCAAGAACACAAGCTCTCTCTAGCTAGCTTTACTTTGATTCACAAATCCCTCTATTTCTAAATCATAGAAGGATTACAAGCTAAATAAAACATTAGAGAATGAAAGAGTGTACCTTGTAGTGCTCCTTAGATGAGTAGAATCTTCACAAATTTTGAAAAAAATTTGGGCAGCACCTCCCCTCCCACGGCCGAGCAGCATGAACACAGCGCCTAAGTGTTCAGCTGGCTCGGGCGGGGGAGGAAGAAGCCCCTATATTCAAACACACTAGCACCGGGTCGTGGCAAGACCCGGTGCTAATGTGCACCCTTTAGCACCGGGTGCAGCCAACAACCGGTGCGAAATGGCCTCGGCACATTAGCACCGGTTGTTGGCTGCACCCGGTGCTAAAGGGTGCACATTAGCACCGGGTCTTGCCACGACCCGGTGCTAATGTCTTCGCCCTGACACATCTTCGCGCCGCCCCCGCTCCTAGCCGTTGGACCCGGTGCTGAAGCCCCATCAGCACCGGGTCCAAAAATGGCCGAGACGGAGGAGGCGAGCGGATGTGAAGCATTCTGGTAGTGTCGGTTCCAACACAGCTATCTCCACCATGAGCACAAAATTGACCAATGCCTTAGCCTGAACATGGATAGCACACCAACCACCAGGATTGCAACCAAGTGGGCAATAAGCAAACACCCAGACCTAAAGATCTCAAAGGCTCACCTGGGCTATCTGGTTGAAGAGAAGCATCCGTAAAACAAAGAGGGCAGCAAGCAGATCGATCGTCCCGTGGAAGCACCCCATGAAGTTTGTTAGAAACTACGATGGAGAAAAGGTGCATTGAGCACAGGAAGAGGACGAGAAGTTTCCGTTGCTTTGTTTTCCCTTGCGAGCCCACAGCTCAGTACCTCACAACACTTGCTTCTGTAATTTAACTAGCACTTAACAAAGAGATGGTAATACTACAATATATGTCATCGAACATCAAGCTAGCTTTACAACCTTACATTATATTACAATGACATACACGAACGCAAATCCATTTTGCATCTTTTTTAGACAATCATGTACATTATTTGTTTAGAAAAATAGGCCATATCATACTCATCATACACCTTCTGCCACCACAATATACATGGACCCATCTCTATTCTTTGCATGAAGGCGACAACGATACTCACCAAGAGCCAGATGGGGAACAGATTGCGATCGTTGGGGTAATTGAAGAAAAGGGGCCTGTTGAAGCATCCAACATGTTCCTGCCATCAAAATGTAAGCCCAATCAGAAAATCAAATAGAGCTAGGCTAACCAAACACCAATGCCACACATATAATACTTAAGCATGTCTCTTCATGTTAATCAAGTATGATAAACGTGTATATTGCTTAGGGGTTTGTCTGTATTTCCACCCATGTACAAGTTATATTGGCTATTGGTCCCTGTAAATGATTGGAAACAAGAATTAGTCCTAACATTCCTGGATGTAAAGCCGTGGTCTTCGGGTCAGGCGACAGCGGCGCAATCGGCGTTCCCTCCTTGGAGGCGTCGTTGTGGAATTTGATGCTCTGTTAAGCTGCGGCGACTGCAAGCACTATGGCGAGGAAAGGGATGGCGAGTGAACTGGGTCCATTCTTGGTCAAGGTTACACAGCGATTAGCATACTGGACACGGTGGTGTTCGTTCAGCAAGACACCAGGCTTGATCTTATTCATCTATGATCCAGTTCTACACCGGTTGATTGTGCCAACGATATTTAAAGCTGGTTAATTGGAGCCGGATGAAGACGACAGCCTTGTTAGTGGCAGCTCTGAGTGGATTCAGGGTTAGGTGCATGAAACACCACCGTTGGCTATGTGCTTTTGGTCGTAGAAGATGTGTCAGGACGTATGGTTTGGACAGGTCTTTTTGGTGTTGGTAGTTTGGAGCTAATGATGGTGGTAGCTCTTTTTTTCTGCTTCTTTTTCCTAGGCCTGTGTGCTATTAGGAATTGAGCTTTTTCTTTTGTGTAATAATGATAGCTGTATGTATCTTTTCGATGCAGAGGCTGGAATATCAATATATTCTCTTTTCTAAAAAAATTCACTACCCTACAAGAATGCCTTTACATGTATTGGCTAAATAGCAAAATAGGATCCTAGAAAGATCTGCAGCACACTAAACATAGCATGTAAATTCCATAGATTCACTAGAGTTTACCACAATAATCTTGAACATCCTGTTTGCTTGGGTAACGAATCATGTGCTAAAGGTAGCTTCTATTGAATAGAGCGCTAAATGAATCAGTCACCCATGATTTTTGTCAATGTGTAGGCATGGATTTTTTAGCATGGTAATGAAATTGTATCAAGCCGTCATGCGTATTATGTAAATTAAATTGCATCAAGCTGTTACAAATACGGGTATCTTATAATATTTGTATGCGATGAAGATGGTTGTTTGATTCCTTATAAATAATAAATACCACAATTTTAGAATATGTTTATATTGGAAAAAAGACCTTCAAAACTACACCACAAGAATCAATTTTGCATAACCATATTTCTATGGGCATTTTGCATTGGAAAACTACACATTTAAAATCAAGATGCACACTAGAAGTTTCTTGTTGTGTTGCAAACTACACTTTCCATGCTTGGATGGAAGCATAGTTTCCTTGGTCACGGAAACTATGCTCCATCAATTTTTTGTTCAAACTAAATGGAACACGACAAATTTACTTGTCTATACTATAAAGATTACAATCAACACAAATAAATGGAAACCTACTTGTTGGGGGAAACTCTCCTGTTTTCAACTGCATATTGATGAGTTCTTTTGCAGCATGATGCAGTGGTGTAGGATCTTGCTCAATCTGGCATCAAATAAAGGTATATTAACCATTTGATAAATTGCATACCCTTGTGAAAAAATTAATTATAGAGCGAACAAATTGTACCAGTAATGCATAAATTAAAGCCAGCATTGCCCAAGCAGTATTTACTGCATGAGCACGGTCACCTTTGAAATTTACATAAACCTGCTTAGTGTTACAAAAAACAAGTTGTAAGTTGAGATATGCAAATATATTTACTATTCCAAAAAGAAAGTTGTCATCGGATATATGATATATGTAGATATATTTAATATTCCAAAAACAATAAATGTTAGCATTCAATTAATAAATGAGATGGTTGCTCAAAACGGGTCCAAACATATACATCAAGTCCAATGAATTACATGTGATTCGAATCGAGGCTAATTATGTACGTGTCAGTTTTTAGCAAAATTTTCAATAAGATATAACAAACAACTTATTCGTCCTACGCAGATATCACCAACAAGGTAAGAAGAAACAGAAGAATCTAGACAATTAGAAGAAAAAGTTTGATTACCTGAGTTTCATTAGATAGATGGCTTTCTCCCCATCCACCAGTGCTAAGCATAAATTGACATGCTTTCCTGGTGGAAGGACTGTCCTCGTACGTTCTTCCAGCAGCAACTAATCCTTTGATACAAAAGAAGGCTGCATAGGTGAAACATACACCCCAAGTTCCTAACCTGGCAAAAAACCCTAAATTTTTCTTAATCATTGAAGTAGAACTAATTATAAATGTAAGTGTGCAAATATTGCATAATGACAAACCATGAACCATCATCCTGTTGTCTGCTCTCAATAAATGTTGCTGCATTTTTGACACATTTGTGTATATCTTTTGTTCGGTAGGAAGGGTATAATTCTTTGAACAGTGTCAGAGCTTGAAGCACCGATTAAGTACACTCTGGGTAGCTGCCAATTCATGGTAGAACATAAATTAATTCGTTAACTGAAGAGAAATTTGATTTGGCAATATTTTTGCTAAACACTATGTCATTGCACCAGGAAAACTCTCACAAGGATTGAGAATCTAAGTAATTAATAGAAAAAAGTATGTCAATGCTGTAAAACTGGAAACAACGAGATGCACTGAAATTATTTGTTAGTGTATATGAGTGTGGCCCATATGGTCTTGTGTAAAGGCCCGTCTAGAGGCCCATGTACATCTACTATATTACCCACCCTTCTAGGGTTTGGAGGAATACACTGAGTATTGTCCTCTAGCATGGTATCAGTTAGCTTCTTCCTCTCTACTCTCTAGCTGCCGTCGCCGCCGCCTACTCATGGCTGGCCGGCCGCCGGCGCCGCCGGCCCTCCCTCTCTCCTAAGCTGCTGCGGTCTCTTCGCGCGTGTCTTCCCCTTCTTCCTCACGCGCGGGCGCGTCGACTGCCTCTGCCGCCACCGCTCCCGCGAGCGTGCCTGGCGCGGCCAGCGCGGGCGTCACCAGTGTGCCCTCTGCCGCCGCCGCAGCGGACGCCCTCGCCTCTGCCCCTGCCCCCGTGGGCGCGTAGGCCCCCTCCGCTCCGCCAGGATACTCTGCTCCGCTGGCCTCCTCCTGCGCGGCCCCGTGCGTCGAGCCCCTTCTGCTGGCCGCCACCGCGATGTGTCCCTCCCGCGCGGACCCGCGCGTTGCGGCTAGCTCCGCGTTGGGCGCGAGCGCCACTGCGGCCTCTTATGCCACATGGGCGGGTGCCAAGGGCGCCGCAGGCCCTCCTGCACCGGCCGGCGCACCCTCCTCCTCAGGCGCCACGGCCACTCCTACACCGGCCGCCTCCCTTCCTCTCGCGCGGACTTCTCCTCTGGCCGCCGCCGCCATGGGCGCTGCCAAGCTGGCTGCCGCGGGCGCACTGCTTCCGCCTGCTGCTGGTGGGCTGACTACGCAGGTCCTCTCTGACCTGGGCGCACCAACCCCACCCGCCCCCTTCTCCAGCAGTGTCTCATGGTCCGCCGCGCCCCTCTCCACCTGCTTGAGCTCGCCCTTTGCCGGGGGCCATCCTACCGCCCCTGTTGGTGCGTGGCGACCTGCCGCCGCTGCCGCAGTGGTCGCCGGGCTAGACGTCGCGGGCGCTGCCGCGGCTCTCCTCGCCGGCGCCGCGCCTCCGCCTGCTGCGGGCACTAGCGCCTGGCGTGCGCCTACCGCGACCTCTGCGTGTGATGTCGGCGCCCACAATGGGCGTCGTCGGCGGCGGGGGCCTCGTCGGAGCTCTCCAACTGCCCCCCTGCTCTTGTCGGTGTACACTGGAGCGCGGTTGCACCTCCCTCTGCTCCTACCTGTGTGCCCTAGCCATCCTACATCGACCCATGGTCAGGGCGCATCTCGATGTGGTCGTTTCCTACCCCAGGGGGAGTCCTCGTCCTCAGACCCAGCCAACGGCCATGTTCGCTGGCCCCGCTATGCCGGCACTGGCCTTCAGTACCATGGGGCCGACACCACAGCACCGACTGGATTGCCGAAACGGGTGCTACCCACCACACCACGCCTGATGCTGGTGTCCTCTCTTCTGTCCGACCCCCACATCCCTCTTATCCCTCTTCTATCATGGTGGGTGATGGGTCTTGTCTTCCTGTCACCTCCGTGGGTTCTGCTCCCGGTCCTTTTCGCCTTCCCAATGTTCTTGTTGCTCCTCAGACGATTCACAACCTTCTTTCCATTCGCCAATTCACCACCGACAATTCCTGTTCTGTTGACTTTGACCCCTATGGGCTCACTGTAAGGGATTTGGCCTCCCGCCGTCCTCTTCTCTGATGTGACAGCACGGGGCCCCTTTACACCCTCCATTTTCCTTCTTCCGCTGCTCCACCCTCTACATTCCCTATGTCCACTGCTTTCGCCCATGACCCCTTCTACCACTACCTGGCACCACCAGCTCGGTCACCCCGGCCGTGACGCTTTGGCTCAGCTCAGTCGTAGTGCACATCTTCCTTGCACTCGAGCTTTTGATGAGCATCTCTGCCATGCGTGTCAGTTGGGTAGCCATGTTCGTCTTCCTTTTTCTTCTTCTTCTTTGCCTGCGACGCATGCCTTTGATCTTATTCATTGTGATCTATGGACCTCCCCTATTCCTAGTATTGCTAGCTGTAAATACTATCTGGTCGTGGTCGATGATTTTTCTCACTACTCTTGTACTTTTCCTTTGCGCGCCAAGTCTGAGACGTTCCCCATCCTCGTCCACTTCTTTGCCTGGGTGTCTACTCAATTCGGCCTTCCCATTAGGGTCGTCCAGTGTGACAACGGGCGTGAGTTCGACAACCACACCTCCCGTTCTTTTTTTCTCTCTCAGGGTGTTCAACTCCGCATGTCTTGTCCATATAGCTCTTCCCAGAACGGCAAGGCTGAGCGGATGATTTGCACGATGAACGATGTCATGCGAACCCTTCTGATCTAGGCTTCTCTGCCCCAGCGCTTCTAGGTCGAGAGTCTCGGCACCGCCACCTACTTGATCAACCGTCTCTCTTCCTTTGCTTGTCATGCTCCCACTCCACACCACGCTATCTTCGGTACCCCTCCTAGCTACGAGCACCTTCATGTCTTCGGTTGTGCATGTTACCCTAACATCACCGCCACTGCTCCCCACAAGCTGGCGCCCCGCTCGATACGTTGTGTGTTCCTTGGTTACTCCCCTGACCATAAGGGGTACCGTTGCTTCGACCTCTCTTCTCACTGGGTCCTCATCTCCCGACACATCGTCTTCGACGAGTCGGATTTCCCCTACTCCACCTCCTCTTCACCTTCGCCTGATCCTGAGTTGGAGTCTATGTTTTCTGACCTAGTGGTTCAGCCACCTATTCCTTTCTGTCCTTCTCCTGCAGGTCTTTGTGGTGCACCGCCGCCGTGCGCGACCCCGGTGCAGTGGCTCAGAGAGCATCAGCTATGTGCTAAGCTGAGCAAGTGTGAGTTCTAACTGAAGGAAGTGGCATTCTTGGGTCATGTGTTGTCCAATGGAGGAGTAGCCGTGGATCCGAAGAAGGTTCAGGATGTACTCAGCTGGAATCCACCCAAGGATGTGAGTGAGATCAGGAGTTTTCTCGGTATGGCTGGATACTACAGACGGTTCATCGAAGGTTTCTCCAAGATTGCTAAGCCAATGATGGCCCTACTGGAGAAGAATGCCAAGTTCGTCTGGACGACAGAATGTTAAGTCAGCTTTGAGGAGTTGAAGAAGAGGTTGACTACAACACCTGTGCTAGTGTTGCCTGACAAAGCCAAGAGCTTCTTGATCTACTGCGATGCATCTCATCTAGGTTTGGGATGTGTGCTCATGCAAGAGGGCAGAGTAGTGGCTTATGCATCAAGGCAACTGAGGAAACATGAGCAGAACTACCCGACACACGACCTAGAGTTGGCAGCAGTGGTTCATGCCCTAAAGATCTGGAGACACTACCTGATCGGGCACAAGTGTGACATCTACACCGATCACAAGAGTCTCAAGTATGTCTTCACCCAGTCAAATCTGAATATGAGGCAACGCCGATGGTTGGAGTTGATCAAGGACTATGATCTGGAGATCCACTACCACCCCGAGAAGGCTAACTTGGTGGCAGATGCTCTGAGTAGGAGAAGCTATGTGAACAAGATCACCGGCCATTGTCTGCCTGAAGAACTCAGCCGGGAATTTGAGAAGATGAGTCTGGGATTTGTGACTAGCATCACAGAGATGACAGTAGAACCGACTCTTGAACAAGAGATTCGGAGGGGTCAGCTTGGTGATGAAAAGATCGAGGAGATTGTGGAGAGTGTTGCCCTAGGAAAGGCCCCTGGATTCCGAGTGGATGAACAGGGAACCTTGTGGCACGGGAAGAGGATATGTGTGCCCGAAATAGCGCAGATCAAGGACTCGATCCTAAGAGAAGCGCATGATTCAGCATACTCGATCTATCCAGGAAGCACCAAGATGTACCAAGACATCAAGGAAAGATTCTGGTGGTACGGATTGAAGTGTGATGTGGCGACATATGTGGCACTATGTGACACTTTTTAGAGAGTTAAGGCTGAACATCCGAGGCCAGCCGTATTACTCTAGCCCTTGAAGATACTGGAATGGAAATGGGAAGAAGTGGGTATGGACTTCATAACGGGTCTACCCCGCACACAGTGAGGATTTGACTCCATTTGGGTGATTGTGGACCGCTTGACCAAAGTGGCACACTTTCTTCCAGTAAAGACCACCTACATGGAGTCTGCCTACATGGAGTGCCAAAGCGGATAGTGTCTGACCGAGTTACTCAGTTCACGTCACACTTCTGACAGAAGCTACATGAGTCTATGGACACTAAGCTACATTTCAGCTCAGCCTATCACCCACAGACAGATGGACAGACCGAGCGAACCAACCAGATCCTGGAAGACATGTTGAGAGCATGTGCTCTGCAGTATGGTGTCAGTCGGGACAAAAGTTTACCCTATGCGGAATTCTCATACAACAACAACTACCAGATGAGTCTGCAGATGGCACCATTTGAGGCTTTGTATGGCAGGAAGTGCAGAACACCACTGTTCTGGAATCAGACTGGAGAGAGTCAAGTCTTTTTGCCTGAGATACTCAGAGAGGCAGAACGCCAAGTGCAAGTGATCCGGCAGAACTTGAAAGTGGCACAGTCACGGCAGAAAAGCTATGCCGATGTCAGAAGAAGGGATCTCACCTTCGAAGTCGACGACTTTGTGTATCTCAAGGTGTCACCGATGCGAGGCGTGAAAAGGTTCAACGTCAAGGGCAAGCTAGCACCTCGGTACATCGGGCCATTCAAAGTAGTGGAATGAATGGGTGAAGTGGCTTACCGGCTAGAGCTACCTGAGAAACTGGCCGGAGTGCACGATGTGTTCCACGTGTCTCAGTTGAAGAAATGCTTGCGGGTACCTGAGGAGCAGATCCTGATAGAGGAGCTGAATGTACAGGAAGATCTCACCTACGATGAGTACCCCGTCAAGATTTTGGAAAGGTCGGAGAGAGTAACCAGAAACAAGGTCATCCGAAGGTGCAAGGTATAATGGAACCGACACTCGGAGGACGAAGCAACTTGGGAAAGAGAAGAAGATCTCAAGACCGAATATCCACAACTCTTCGCTTCCACATCCGAATCTCGAGGACGGGATTCATCTTAAGGGGGGCAGGTTTATAACACCAAAAAATGGCCATTTAAAATTTTTAGTAATTAATTTACTTTTATTGAATTTCTCATATTTAATATAGCCTAAATAAACTATTTATGAATATTAAAATCAAATATAAGGTATAGAAATATTTTTGTTGCATTCATGCTGATGCATTGAGTTTTGGTTGCTAGTGATTCAAATAGAAATTTAAATCTAATTTGAATTCACATTTGAATCACTTTGTTTGGAGCTCTAGAAAAATATTGAGGCCCAGAGTTCACTTTTGCTCCCTGGTCTCTTTCCTCGGTTCACTTCTGCTCCCTCCACTCCTTCCTCCACCTCAGCCCAACCTTTTCCCTCCACCTGGGCCGTTTTCCCTGGGCCGGCCCACCACTTCCTTCTCCCCGCGCGCCTTCGCTTCGCCGGCCCAACATCGGCCCAGCCGCGCCTTCCCTCCTCCCTCATCTCTCTCACCGACAGCCGGGGCCCACCAGTCAGCTTCTCCCCCTACCTTCCTTCTTCTCCTCCCCCACGCAAATGGCGCCCGAGAGCCGGCGATGGCAAGTCCCGCCAGGGCCGCCCCTCCCGCACTGCTGTGGCCCTGCCGAAGCTTCCACGAAGCACCCCGCGCCCACTCCTTTCCTTCCTTGGCCAGCGCGCTGGGCAAGCTCCTCCCCACAAGGAAAGAGCCGCCGGCCGCCGATTTGCACCCCCCAATCCTCGGCCCGGATGCCTAGACATCCCCGGGCTATAGAAGCCACCCCTGGAGCCCCCAATCCCCACATCGAGCATCCCCACCGAGTCCCCAGCGCAACCAAGCTCTCTCCACCTCGCTCAGAACCGCCGCCTTCCCCGAGCTCGAGCGCCGCCGGCGAATCCTCTGCTCCGGTGCCCCTCCGGCCAATTCACCTCCCCCAGGACCTTCGTGCCTCGGTCAGCAATCCTCCGAGCCCCTCCAACCCCTCTATCTTGCACCGTAGCGCCGTCACCGCCTTGCCGACGACCGCCGGCCGCTGCTTGCCGTCGCCAGCCCCCTCTGTCACGTGGTGGACAACTTGGACCCCGCAGTCGCACTCCCCGTTGCACCTCGGTCCTGTAGAGCCAAGCCACGTCCAAATCCGTGGGCTGTGGCATTGGATCGACCCTGCTCCGGTGATGCGCCGCCGCTGCTTGCTCAGCGCCGCCGCGTCTCCAAGTCGCCGCCGGCAAAACAACTCCCCATCCAACCCTGACCCTTGGATCGAGATCCAACACCTCAGAGCCGCCCTGAGCCTAGTCAAAGTTGACCGCGTACCGGTCAACCAAGCTGGATTTTGCTAAAGAGCCCCTCCACTCTTTGAAATCAACCCGCCGTCCTTCGCCTTTCAAAAGTATTTTCCTTTAGGTCCTGTTTTATTCGATTAGGCCCCTGCGCTTTTAAATATTCAAACCCGCAGTCCTGCCCCGCCCTTTTTACATGTAAATCCTTCTGTTTTTAAGTATAATTACGCATATGTCCCTGGTTTTGAACAAGCTAGCCCCTGGAACTTTTAAAACCTTGCCAACAAGTCTCTGCAACTTAGAAACGTTATATCTTTTTTGTTTTAGCTCCGATTAGAGTGATTTTCGTGCTCATGTGTTCGTAGTGAAGCGTAGAATATTTCTAAAACATTTTTATGTGATGTTTCTACTGTTTGGTGTACTGTTCTAATAGAATTATATTTGTTTGCATGTATTGGTATGCGTGTATGCTTGTGTGGTGCTTCACGTCCAGTCGGTGAGCCGTTAGCCTTGGATTTCGAGTTCGCGGAGGACTTTCCGGAGTAGGACTCGCAGCAGCAGCACTTCGAGGAAGGCAAGTTATAGCATACATTTACTTTCATATGCACGTGTCTAAATTGATGTCCTATTAAGGTTGTACCTAGTTTGTATACTCCTGTCCTTGTTACCTTGGGATTATTGCATATGGGTAGAATCTTTGCTATGCACGGCTACTGTCACCATTATTTAACTGTTAATTTTGACTTAATGGTTCACTTCAACATTTATGATAAAACATGCTTTTTAGCAACATGGTTTAGGGAACTGGGGCATGTGCTGTGTGCTTTGCTCCAGTGTCTCTCCCTAAGGTCCGGTTCTTAAAGCGGCAACCCAGGAGCCTGTCGCCACCGCTAGAACTATTATGGCTCTGGTCTTGGTCAAGTAACTTGTACGTCTCTAGCTTGCCAGTGGTTACCGGAGTGGCCGGCGGCGTTATGGGAAGTAAGGCACGGGGTGTTTCTTGATTCCACTGAGGACGGTAGCCCCGTCGGCTAGGTCTCGTTAGACCCAGTCCCGTGTTGGGAGCCCCTATGGTACGGGAGCTCCACACGTTAAGCTATTTATTTTTGTTGTTGGCATGAGTTGCCCGCGCTTGAACACCATTGGCCCCCTCACATTACGCCCTAAGGGTCAGTCAATCTCGGTGCCTAGAGTCTCACCACCTTATTGTACCGTAGCGGCCACTATCTTGTTAGGGTGTCTTGTAAATAACCTCGTAGCGTCCCTATGCGATCACACCTCGGAAGTGTTGATATGCGTGGTTGGGTGCAAAGTTCTTTTGAACTTTTACGCGACTGGTGGGTAAAGGGCGAAACCTCTGTAGAGTGTACAATCTATCATGATAGCCTTGCTCAGGGTCACGTGCGGCCTGGATCCTTTTTTATTAGAAGATGATGTTTATTTATGTTTATTGTCTCTTATACTTTATTAATTGGGTTGCAACTGGGTTTCATCCACTTGTAGTAATTTGGTTAAGGTTAAAATGAACCAACTAAAAACGCTAATGAAGTTAAGCCGTGTCTAGCCTATTTTGAGCCTTCATACCCGTGCTATACTTGCTAAGTAATTATTTACTTACACTTGCCATTATTCAACAAAATCCCGGATGGGTAACAGATTGGGTTGTGCATGAGACTGCTGCTGAGTTCCCTGAGGACCTGCCATACTTCTGAGTTGCGCTCTCCCAGTCAGAGTCCCTGTGGACTGCGGCTCCGTTCTAGTTTAGAGTTATAGACTTCCGTTGTGATAAATATTTATGTTATACTCTGATGTAAACTATTTTATTTCGAGCATTTGTACTCTGTTTATCATATTTGTTCGTTGTATGTGTTCTGTGGACTTCCTAGGAAAACATATGGCCGCATTCGGGTTTTGTGAAAATCCGGGTGTGACATGGGTCCTTCGACTCCAGCCCTGGAGGCCCCCGCGCGCTACGCGCATCCCTTGCGTGTCTTCGAGCGCCGTTCAACGGCTCCGTCTCCACCGACACCTCCACCGGAGCCATCACCGCCGCCACCACCACCGACTCGCTCTCGTGTCGATCATCCATCGGGACCATGGTCATATTAATCCCATGGTGACTCGGCGGGCGGCTGGAGTACTTCGGCCCGCGGCTCTCTCTGCCACAGAGGGTGTGTCGCGGATCTCTCCGATACCCTCTTCTGTCTGCAACACCCTGGCAGATCCCAACTAGCGTCGTGCGATGAAAGAGGAGTACGAGGCTCTTCTTTCCAACCAGACATGGGACCTCGTGTCGTGTCTGTCTGGTTGCAATGTGGTGACTGGCAAGTGGATCTAGAGCGCTACAAGGCTCGCTGGGTACTCCGGGGTTTCCCCTAGCAGCCAGGTGTATATTATGATGAGACATTCAGTCCAGTGGTGAAGCCTGCTACCATGCACACGGTCCTCTCACTTGCTCTTTCTCGCTCTTGGTCGGTGCATCATCTGGATGTGAAGAATGCTTTTCTCCATGGCACGTTGTCCAAGATAATCTACTACAGTTAGCCAGCGGGATTTGTTGATTCCAGTTGTCCAAACCTGGTTTGTCGGCTCAACAAGTCTCTATCTGGTTTGAAGCAGGCTCATCGGGCTTGGTACTCCCGATTTGCCACGTTCTTGGTGACATTGGGGTACACAGAGGCCAAGTCCGACACTTCTCTGTTCGTCTATCGCCATGGGGATGAGACTGCTTATCTACTACTCTATGTGGATGATATTGTCCTCACAGCCTCCAGTCAGCAGTTGCTTCGGCGCATCATCTCGTCTCTACAGCAGGAGTTTTCTACGAAGGATCTGGGTCAGCTCCACCACTTCTTGGGCGTCACTTTGGAGACCCGTCCTTCTGGCCTCTTCCTTCATCAGTGGCAGTATGCTCTTGATATCCTCGAGTGGGCTGGCATGTCAATTGGAAGCCCTGTTCTACTCCTGTTGATACTCAGTCAAAGCTCTCTGTGGATATGGGAGACCCTGTGGCTGACCCTACTGCTTTCCGGAGTCTTGTTGGTGCCTTGCAGTACCTCACCTTCACCAGGCCAGACCTTGCGTATGCTATTTGGTAGGTCTGCCTTCATATGCATGATCCCCGGGAGTCACATCTTGCTGCACTGAAGTGCCTTCTCCGCTATGTCCATGCCACTGTTGACTTTGGGCTGGTTCTCCACCGGTCGACCTCTGCAGAGCTGGTCGTTTACACCGACGCTGACTGGGTTGGGTGCCCGGACACTCGCTGCTCTACCTCAGGCTATGCCATCTTCCTAGGCGGCAACCTTGTCTCATGGTCATCAAAGAGGCAGCCGGTTGTCTCCCGCTCCAGTGACGAGGCGGAGTACCGAGCTATCGCTAACGGTGTGGCGGAGGCGTCCTGGCTTCGACAGCTCTTGGCTGAGCTTCACAACCCGCTCGCCAAGAGCACGCTCGTCTACTGCGATAACATCAGCGTCGTCTACCTCTCCACCAACCCGGTTCAGCATCAGCGGATGAAGCATGTGGAGATTGACTTGCACTTCGTTCGCAACCGTGTTGCCATCGGCGATGTTCGGGTTCTCCATGTCCCGACCACCTCCCAGTTCGCAGATATCTTCACCAAGGGTTTGCCTGTCGACGTTCTCAGAGTTTAGATCCAGCCTTCACGTAGCTAGTGGCTAGTTGTGTTGCGGGGGGGGGGGGGGGGCCTGTGTATGTAGTTGCTTTCTTTGTTGTCCAATCTTGAACTCCGCTGCGCCGGTAGTCCAGACTGCGGGGGGTGTGTTGGGGGTGATCATTAGGGGTACCCAAACCTATGGGATAACCGTCCTCGGTGAACATTAATCTCATCCAAGTAACCAGAAAAAAGAAATTAAAGTTAAGGCCCACGGCCCAGCAACAAATGAAGGCCCAGCCAAGACGCCCTGCGGCGTGCCTCGACGCAAACCAAAATCTCCGCTTCTCTACAGGGGACCGACCCCTCGAGCGAATCGGAGAACTCCGCTTCACTCGAGGCCTGGGGACCGAGCCTCGAGCAACCCACAGCATAGGGAAAGCTCTGCCTCGGTCGAGACCTTCGCCCTGATGGACAATAAATGGCGCCCACTACCACCGTGCCTCCAAAGTCAAAAGGCAGATCTCTCGCCATACTGCCTTGACGGCCACGACCCCTCCCATCGCATCCGCCAACTCCCGTCACTATGCTGCCAACCGAGGCTCTGTGCGGGCATGCCAACACTGTGCGAACAGAGCCCGTCACTCCGAGCACCTGTACTGCCAACTCCGATGACTCGGAGACCTCCGTCATACGGGAGAGACCCTGTAACCCCTCCTCCTTGGCCTATAAAAGGAGGGGCTGATCGAGCAAGAAGAAGACGAGCGAAAAGAAGACGAAGAATCCGCATACACTCAGAAAACACCTTGATATTGGCACCTTGCCTCAATCATCCGGGACTCGGAGGTCTAGCCTCTCGTCCCAACCTACTTGTACCCCCTACTACTTGTAGTCCGGTGCAGAATAATACATCGCACATACCGCCTTGCTGGAAGTACGGTCTTCAGACCGGAACTAGGATAAACCCGTGTCTCGTGTAAACTTCTGCATCAACCATCAGGGGAGGGAACACAGCGCATTTCGGGTTGCTGTCGGGACCACGATTTCTAAACACCGATAGTGGCGCGCCAGGTAGGGGCCTCACGCTGTGATCGATTGTTTTATCCACCATCTCGCTTGATGGCAACTCAATTCGTACGCGACAACCTGTTCTCGATGCTAGCATCGGATCAGCTTCCTGCCGGATTCGAAATCCGGTTCGGGAGTCTTGACTTCAGGGCGACTAGCGATGGCTACAACATGCAGCTCCTGACGAGGAACGCCAGCATGAGTGTGCCACCGTCGCTCCCATCACCATCACCACGATGCAAAAGGCATTCGCGTCAACGCGCGTGGCGAATGCGCGCGGGGCGACGCGGAACAGCCCACAACGGCTCCCCCGAACGGGTTGAGCCCGGCACGACAAGGGCAACAACTGCCACCACCACGGTACAACCAGCCGGGGATAGCACGGTCGACCCGTGGCGAAACCCTGGTGGGACACGCACCGCAACCATGACCAACTCTTCATCAGTTGACACGGCTATGACGGCGTACGAGGATTTGCCGGGCCACTACCTGATCTCGATCTGCAACCTCATAGCAACGTCACCGGACGACAACTACCCTAAGTCTGGCAGCGAGGCATCCGAGAGCGGCCGGAGGATCCCCGAATGGGATTACTCAGGGCTTCGTGATCGGGAGGCCCTCTTATCATTCCAGGCTGCGGCAGATTTTTGCCTAACCTGCTCCGACGACCCCAGCGAGGAGGATTACGATCCCACCAGGGAATGCTTCGTCGTCCTTCCGGGAAAGGATGGCGGAGATGACGGGGCAGGAGAGCCAGCGCACGTCAGAGATCACGAACAGGCGCACAACAATGTTGCGCTCGCACAAGCACAACTGGCCCAAGTCCGCGAACTTGAGGCCAAGCCTGAAGAAGAACGCCGACAGGTCCGAGAGCTTCGGGCAACGCTTGAGGACAATTGTCCTATGCGCGGCGTGCGTACCAGGGAAGCCAGGCGCATAGCACGAGCCCGCATCGAGGCTGATGACGATGTGCATGACTCACTCGCGTTAGCCAGGGCAAGCCAGAAGCTCATTGCCGCAGCAACTCTGATCCGAGCATGCCCGAGCTATCAACACCCGAAGGCCGAAACCTGCGCCAAGAGGCGCAGCTCCTAATCGAGCAAGCGGCTGTGCAGCAAGCCGAAAGCTCAGCCTCTCGCATCCGCAGTTCCGCCGGCCCAAAAACCAGTGGAGCAACGCGGGAGCATGAGGCATCGGCACAAACCCCGCGAAGGGACAATCTAATGCCACCCCCGCCCTCGAATAAGGGAAAGGCACCTTCGGTGCACGAATGCATCGGAAGGAAGCCTCTCAAGGAGCGAATCCTTGACACACGTGGTGACATCAGCGACGACGACGCTCGCAACACCCTTAATAGAAAGAGGCGGGATGGCGCATCTCGCGGTTTCCACCCCCGCTGTGGAGGCCGCTACAACAGCAACGAAGACAAGAGCCCAACACCAGAGCCCCCGGGAACCCGGGTATTTGGCCGAGAGATTCGTGTGGCCCCGATTCCCGGACGATTCAGGTAGCCAACGGCCATCACCAAGTACTCGCGGGAGATGGACCCGAGGGTGTGGCTCAATGACTATCGCCTCGCCTGTTTATTGGGTGGCGCGACCGACGATGCCATGATCATCCGCAACTTGCCGCTTCATTTGGCGGATTCTGCGCGGACATGGCTAGAGCACCTACCTGCGAACCAGATTCACGACTGGAACGACCTCGTGAGGACGTTCGTGGGTAACTTTCAGGGCACCTACCTACGCCCTAGAAACTCATGGGACCTTCGAGGGTGTCGCCAAACATCCAACGAGTCCCTTCGTGATTTCATCTGCCGCTTCTCCAAGCGTTGCACCGAGCTCCCGAGTGTGGGTGACTCCGAAGTCATCCACGCTTTCCTCGAAGGCACAACCTACCAGGACTTGGTATGTGAGCTAGGACGCAGTCCTCCTACTAGCGTAAATGAACTGTTCGAATGGAGGAAACGCCCGCGGAGGGCAGCAAGTCCAAAGAATCCGCCAAGAAACAAAGGCAAGGCAAGAAGGGGAAGAAGCCCCAAAAAGCCTCACACCGACAAGAGCGGACCGAGGACCCTGACGAAATACTCGCAGTCGATCCTGCTGCGCCCAAACCTCCTCGAGGCCCCCCTCGAGGAGGCGGCATCTTCGATGATATGCTCAAGAAACCGTGCCCTTATCACAAGGGCGTCGTGACCCACACCCTCGAGTAGTGTAGAATGCCAAAGAAATACTTCAACCGCGCCGCTTCGAAGGACGAAGGGGGAAAACGAGACACGGGCGATGGGAGTGGCCAAGGCTTTCCGGAGGTGGAGAACGTCTTCTTCATTTTCGGTGGGCCAACTGCGAACATGAGCCCTCGGCAGCGCAAGCGCGAGTGCCGAGAAGTATTCTCCATACACAAGGAGGGGCCGTCGTACCTCGACTGGTCAGAGGAGACCATCTCCTTCAGTCGAGACGACCACCCCAACTACATCATAAACCCAGGGCAATACCCGCTTGTCGTTGATCCTATCATCGGCAATACCCGGTTCTCCAAGGTACTCATGGACGGAGGCAGCAGCCTCAATATCATGTACGCTTCATCATTGGAGCTCATGGGCATCGGTAGGGACACGCTGCGCCCTAGCAAGGCGCCGTTCCATGGAGTTGCGCCGAGAAAGCGAGTTCAGCCCCTCGGGTAGATCGATCTGCCGGTTTGCTTCGGTACCCCCGACAACTTCCGCAGGGAGACCCTGACCTTCGAAGTGGTGGGATTTCAAGGTGCGTACCACGCCATCCTCGGCCGCCCATGCTACGCCAAGTTCATGGCGATCCCGAACTATACCTACCTCAAGTTGAAGATGTCGGGACCAAACGGCGTCATCACCGTGGCCCCATCATTCGAACATGTCTACATATGCGACGTGGAATGCGTCGAGAGCGCCGAGGCGCTTGCTGAGGACGAGGCTCTCATCGCAGACCTGGAGAAGATGGCGAACGAAACCATCCCCTCCACTTTGAAGCATGCAGGCAGTTTCGAGCCCGCAGAGCACACCAAGGCTGTGCCCCTCGACCCAGGTGTTCCCAACGACAAGATGGTGCGGATCAGCTCGACCCTCGACAGCAAATAGGATGTGGTGCTCGTCGACTTCCTCCGTGCCAACGCCGACATCTTCGCGTGGAGCCCCTCGGATATGCCAGGCATACTGAGGGAGGTCGCCGAGCACTCCCTTGACATCCTGCCCCGTTCCAAGCCGGTGGTTCAACGACTGTGATGCTTCAACGAGCACAAGCGTAGGACCATTGGTGAGGAGCTGCGCAAGCTCCTCGAGGCCGGATTCATCAAGGAGGTATTTCACCCTAACTGGCTTGCCAATCCAGTTTTAGTTAAGAAAAAGAATGGGAAGTGGAGGATGTGCATAGATTATACCGGTTTAAATAAAGCATGTCATAAAGTCCCTTTTCCTCTACCACGTATCGATCAGATCGTAGATTCAACCGCAGGATGCAAGCTATTATGTTTCCTTGATGCTTATTCTGGTTTCCACCAAATTAAGATGAAAATTTCTGACCAACTGGCAACCTCCTTTATTACGCCTTTTGGTATTTTCTGCTATGTCACGATGCCGTTTGGACTTCGAAATGCCGGAGCTACATACCAGTGATGTATGCTTCGTGTTTTCAGAGATCATATCGGGCGAACCGTAGAAGCATACGTTGTCGACATTGTTGTAAAGACCAGGAAGGCGGACGACCTGGTAAACGATTTGTGCATTGCGTTTGATTGTCTCTGGGCCAACGGGGTAAAACTAAATCCGGAAAAATGCGTTTTTGGGGTACCTCGAGGTATGCTCTTGGGTTTCATAGTCTCTCAATGAGGCATTGAGCCCAACCCTGAAAAAGTCTCGGCCCTCGAACAAATGGGACCGATCCGAGACCTAAAGGGGGTACAAAGGGTATTGGGATGCTTAGCAGCCCTAAGTCGGTTCATCTCGCGTCTCGGCGAGAAAAGCTTACCCCTGTACCAACTCCTGAAAAAGAGCGAACATTTTTCTTGGACCCCTGAGGCTCAAAAAGCCCTCGACGGGCTAAAAGCGTCTCTCGCACGAGCGCCAGTCTTAACGTCACCTAAGGAGGGCGAGCGCCTCTACCTCTACGTAGCTGCAATGACTCAAGTAGTCAGCGGAGTCATCATCGTAGAAAGAAATGAGGAAGGGCACGCTCTGCCTGTCCAAAGGCCGGTATACTACATCAGCGAGGTACTGACCGAAACCAAGACACGATACCCACAAATCCAGAAGCTGCTCTATGCAGTAGTGCTAGCTCAGCACAAATTGCGCCACTACTTCGAAGCTCATCCTATCACTGTGGTCTCATCTTTCCCCTTCGGGGAGATACTCCGCAACCAGGATGTCTCAGGTAGAATAGCCAAATGGTTCGTGGAATTGATGGGCGAAACCCTCAATTATGCCCCCCGCAATGCAATTAAATCGCAAATCTTGGCCGATTTCGTAGCAGAGTGGACCGACACGCAGCTGCCCCCACCACAAATCCAAGCCAAATGTTGGATCATGTACTTCGACGGGTCGGTGATGAAAACCGGTGCGGGCGCGGGCCTGCTCTTCGTTCTCACCCCTCGGAGAACATATAAGGCACGTGGTACGCTTGCACTTTTCGGCGTCCAACAACATGGCTAAATATGAGGCCTTACTAGCCGGCCTTCGCATAGCCATCGAATTGGGCGTTAAACGCCTCGACATCCGGGGAGATTCACAATTGGTCATCGACCAGGTTATGAAAGAGGCAATCTGCCACGACGACAAGATGCAAGCATACTACATTAATTCCATGGCCTCGAGCTCAACCATATCGCGCAATAGTACAACGAGGAGGCCGATGAATTAGCAAAAATTGCGTCTGGGCGGATCACCGTTCCTCCAAACGTATTCGCCCGTGACCTGACACAGCCAAGCATCGACCTCAAGCCGACCCCCAAAGCTCCTGACGCTCCCTTGAGGACCGAACCCTCAGGGGCTCCATATGTCGAGCCCATGGACGAGGATCCTTCGAAAGAGGAACTTGAAGCCTCAAGTCAGGAAATTTCCTTGGCGGACGACGGTGAAATTATGGAAATCGACGAGGCCCCATCGACTTGCGATTGGCGCAACCAATACATCGCCTGGATCACCCGAGGGGAACTACCCTCGGATCGAACCGAGGCTCGACGCATCGCAAGAAAGACCAAGTCATTCCACATAATCGATGGGGAGTTGTACAAGCGCAGCCCCTCCGGAATTTTGCAGCGGTGCATTGCAATCCCAGAGGGAAGGGAGCTCATTCGAGACATCCATGCTGGCATATGTGGCCACCACGCGGCGCCCCGAACCCTCGTGGTCAACGCGTTTCGCCAAGGCTTCTACTGGCCCATGGCTATTGTAGACGCCAACGAAATCATACGCACCTGCGAAGGGTGTCAATTCTACGCACGTAAAACCCACCTCCCGGCTCACGTCTTGCAAACTGTTCCTATCACATGGCCATTCGCCGTATGGGGGCTCGACCTCGTTGGTCCAATGCGAGCAGCGCCCGGGGGCTTTACACATCTGCTGGTGGCCATCGACAAGTTGTCGAAATGGATCGAGGCTCAGCCGATCAGCAGCATCAGATCTGAGCAAGCTGTGCAATTCTTCACAGATATAATTCACAGGTTCGGGGTCCCCAATTCGATAATCACTGACAATGGCACCCAGTTTACAGGCAAGAAGTTCTTGGAATTCTGTGATGACCACCATATCCGCGTGGATTGGTCGGCTGTATCACATCCACAGACAAACGGCCAAGTAGAACGTGCCAACGGCATGATTCTACAAGGTCTCAAACAAAGAATATTCAACAAGCTGAATAGATTCGGCGGGAAATGGGTGTCAGAACTACCCTCTGTAATTTGGAGCCTTAGAACAACCCCAAGCAGAGCCACGGGTTTTACTCCATTCTTTCTCGTCTATGGTGCCGAGGCTATCCTCCCCACAGACTTAGAATATGGGTGCCCAAGGCTCAGAGCCTACCAAGAGGAAACAAACAAGCAAGTGCGGGAAGACTCACTCGACCAAGCGGACGAAGCTCGAGACGTCGCGGTCTTACATTCGGCTCGGTACCAGCAGTCGCTTTGAAGGTATCAGGCCCAAAAGGTTCAACGATGAGACCTCAACAAGGGGGACCTAGTGCTAAGGCTGCGACAAGACAATCGAGGGCGCCACAAGCTCACACTACCATGGGAAGGGCCTTACATCGTCGCTGAGGTCCTCAAGCCAGGCACATACAAGCTCGCAAACGAGAAAGGCGAAGTATTCGCCAACGCCTGGAATATCCAACAGCTACGTCGCTTCTACCCTTAAGCTTTCAAGCATTCATGTACATTTATACTTATGTCAATAAAAATATAAAGGACCTTAAAATGAGTAAGACTAGGCTTACCATCGAAAAAAGCCAAGTCTCACTCGGGGGCTAATCCGGGGGGGGGGCACCCCCTCCTAAAATTGTCCCAATTTTAAATTTTTTTATAAAATTCTTTCATTACGTCCATCTCCTGTATTTGCCAAAAGGCAGCTCGAGGCATAGAATGATTAAGGCCAAGGGCCGGATGAGTCGAGGGACCGCCTACGCCTTCGAAAGGATACGACATCCCCCTCGTCACCCTACGCTAAAATTGCTCTATGAACGATACTCTCCTCGACAAGTCCTTTGCAAATTCAGCGAGATAAACGTGATAAAGAAACCATAATTCAAATAAAAACTCGAATGTGCGCTTCAAAAAACATAAAATTGTTTGAACCACTAGAGTGCTTGTTACATAAAAAATCTCTAAAACTACTCAGGGAGCGGGGTCTTCGGGGTCTTCGAGGGTGGCATCCTCCTCGTCTTCAGCGTCGGGAAGGAGGTCGCTCTCGAAGATTCGCGCGAGGGTGGCAGCAGGAGCAGAGGCAGCAGCATCCGCACTCTCCACAACGGCCAGCGCAGCGTCGTCGTCGAGGTCGTCCGCCACCACATAACACCGCTGACCGCCTCGAGGTCCACGACAAAGTGCGTCGAGATCACCCCGAGGGTCTTCTGCACGCTGAGGAGAAGGGCCCCCTTCAGGCGCTCGGTAACGCAACCGCCCAAGGCTCTTAGACGGCTGGCCACCGAGCTACTGGACTGGGACTCGAGGGCGTCTGGCCTCTCGACCCCCTTACAGACGGCAAGGGATACTTCCCGTAGCACCTCGAGGTCCTCCTGGGCCTTCGAATAGGCTACCTAGAGCGACTCCTCCTGTGAGGAGGTCTCCTCCGCCACCTTTCGCACCTCTGAAAGCCCAACACCAAAATCAGATAAGCCATTGAAAACTCCAATCCAAATTTAGGGTAAGTTCGTGCTAGATTTACCTTCGACCAGCTTCTCCTTCTCGGCGAGGGCCTCCCGGGCAGTGCTGGCCTCCTGCTGGAGTGTCGCCATCTCTCCTTGTTGAGCCTCAACTGAGGCCCGCAGCTCCGTAATGGCAACATCTCCCTCCGTCACCGCCACGGTGAGCAGGTCAATAGCCTCGCCCTGGGTCTTCAGTTGGGCCTCAGCCACGGCAAGCGCCGAGTCCCGCTGCTGTAATTGTCCCCGGGCTTCGGCAAGGGCGGCACGCTCCTGCTGAAGCTCGCCCTCGAGCGCCGCCAGCGCTTGCGTTCGTCGATGGAGCTCGTCCCCTTGCCGAAGGACCTCTTCTGTCGTCTCCACGGCGAGCGTCCTCTCGCGCAGGCGCTCCCGCTCGGCATGGCTCAAGCCTCCCTTAGCTGATGCACCTTGACGTGCGCATCAGCAAGTTCGGCGACCTTTCACCCAGCCATCTCCCTCAGATCCTGTTATTAACACGACAGATGAAAGTGAAAAAAGGGGGAGAGACGCAAAACGCGCGACAAAATTAGTGATTAAGTCACTTACCCGGTGGAGGTCCAAACCCCAACAAAGGTGGAGTTCAAGGACCTGCTTCAGGGCTTCTTGGACCGTCATCCCCAAGGCTTGCTGTTCCTCCCATAGGAGGCGCTCGGCCTCAGCAGCCTTTGCCAGGCCGGGAGGAACCCCGCGGCGACCGAGCCCAAATTTGCGCCAGGCCTCGAAGGCCGGAATACCAGGCAAGGTGCCCACGGTCCTCTCCTCCCAAGGGCTCCAGGTCCCGTCGCGGGATCCTGGAGCGTCCTCTTCCTCATCCTCCTGACCACCCTCGAGGGTGGCCGAGAGGGTCATCATTGCGGAGCCGGCCCCGGGCACCTCCTCGACCTCCGCTGAACCGCTGCCTCCCGCTGCGGTCTGACCCGCGTCTTCACCACGGGCCGCACCTTCCACTACCCCCGTGCCCTCGGCTGGCATGGAGGTCTCTATCACCCCCGCAACGGCAGGGGCCACATCCTCCATAGGGAGGGCCGAGGGCGTCTCCCTGGCCCGCTCCTCGCCCGCCACCGCCAACGCTTCTCCAGCCGCCGCCTGCCCCCTTGATCAGGCGGCCCCTCGCGTAAGCGCTGCCCGATACCGGGCGACAATCCCCGACGCCTGGGGTGCCCCGGACGAGGGCGGCGCTGCTGAACGAGGCGTAGCACGCGCCGACACCTTCAGCGCCTTCGTCGGCGCCAACGGAAGCGGCGCCGGTGGACCGGATTGGCTGACAGAAACCAAGTCAATAGAGTCAAATCAACAACTTGAGAATTAAGTCTGAGAAAAGAACGGCGACTTACCTAACCCAGATGAGATGGCTAAGCTTGCGCTTCTTACTGCTCGAGGGCCGCCGAGCCCCCGAACGACCACGACCCGTCGACGGCGGGGTCTCGCTCGCGGGCCTCGAACCCGCGGGTGTGGAGCTTTGAGCCCTAGTGGCCCCTGGGGTGACGGCCGCCTTGTCCGCCCCGGGTACCGACAGGCTCCGGGCTCGAGCCCTTGCAGCCGCCGCTGTGGAACTCGGAGGGACGGCACCCGTCGTCGAAGGCACCGGGCCACTCGAGGCCTCCCTACCCCGTGACAACGACGGAATCTCCTGGCGTTGCCCCCTCGGGGGCGCACTCACTTCAGCCGCCACCGGCGCAGGTGGCGGAATCTCCACGAGGTCCTCCGAGGAAGACTCCTCCAGAGTACTCTCGGGGGTGGTAGGTGCGGAGCACCCCTCCCTGATTCGACAGCGGCACTCCTTCTCGTACGCCGCCTTCCGCCAGCGCTTGCTCTCCTTCTGCTTCGCCGCGTCCTTCCGCGCCTTTTGCCTCTCGGCAGAAAAGCGGTTGGCAGCGCGAACCTCGCGAAGAGGAGGAGCAGAGTGATACCCTTTTTGAGACAAACCCTGAAGAAAGAATCCAAGATTAGGCGATCAGATAATCTCGAGGGTAGAAAGGAAAATTGAATATAAATCAAACTTAAAGCGGAACTTACAAATTGTAAAAACCCCGCTTCGGGGCGCATCTTGACAGCGAAAAGGGCCTCCTCCTTGCAATCAAGCTTCGAGACCTCCACGGCACGCCGTGCTCGATGGATGCAATACTCGAGGACGAGGTTCCCCTCCTTCATCTTCGAGCCCTGCCAGGGCGAATCCGCCCTGAGCTGGTCGAGCCGCAGCGTCCTCTCCATCAGCGGCAGTACATACCGCTGATTGAAGTTTGCAATCACTCCCGCCGCGGTCAAACCCGCCATCAAAAGTGTGGCGAAGGCGTCGGTGAAGACCCGGAGTCGCTCCTGACGGTCGGCAGGGGAAATTTCGTAGCTCCATGCCTCCGGTCGCTCGTGCAGCACTTTGCCGGTATACTCCGGCAGCTTGTTGTCGACGTTGCGGAGGTAGAACCACCCCTTGTCCCAATCGGCGTTGTTGGAGGTCATCGTCGCCGGGATGTACAACCCGCTCCGCTGCCCCCAAACTTGCAGGGTAAAGCCCCCGGCACGGACCGACCAGCGGAGCCCCCGAGACTCACCTACGGCCGTATGGAGCTCACCCCGGAAAAGGTGAACCCATAGGTCCCAGTGAGCCTCGATCCCCAAGTACCCCTCACAAACGGCAACGAAGACCGCCGCTTGCGAGATGGCGTTGGGGGCGGAGTTGTGGAGCTCCACGCCGTAGTGGAGGCACAACCCGCGGAAGAATGACGATGCGGGGATTCCGAACCCCCGCTCATGAAGTCTCGCCAGGCTCACCACAAAGCCCTCCGGCGGAGAAGGCTCGTGGTGATTGGATGGCGGCGCGATCCACATCGGCTCGTCCGGGTTACTATTCGCGGGCAGCACCCCAGCCTCCACCAGCCCGGCGAGATAGGCGTCGGTGGCGATGGAGGGGCTCCACGGAGCAGGGTCGATGATGGTCACCATGGCGAACGGCGGCAGTGAAAAGGGCGAAGTCTTGTGCGCGGAAAGGTGAAAGGCGAAGAGCGGCGGCGCTTGGAAATAGTAGATGCAATCGGAAGGCAAGGGCTGTGTAAGCTAATCCTTTCCCCCTGTCCCTTTATTTATAGTATCACGCGAAGCGCAACCGGCACCTCGGCCGCATGAAAAACAAATCCGATACGATTGGCACCACAGCCACTGACGGCCGGGCCCCACGAGTTGGGATAACCACTACGCGCGAAAATACAGGCGGCACGTCGCATCGTAACTGCCCACGTCTCTTCCGCTCCGCCTAAAAAGGCGCGCCCACTCCGCATACTCCGCGCCACGTCACCCACAACTATGGAAATAAATGCTCGAGGCTAGCCAAAAGGTTTCCGACGTAAGCTACCTCTCCTCGAGGCCCTACTGATCAGGGGTTCGAAGTCCTGGCCTCTCGTGGGTTCGACAGGCACCTCAGATCTAAAAGAGTCAGGGATAACCAAGGGTACGCGCGATCGAGCCTATCCTCGAGCACGAAACTCGAGGGTGCCCTTCATGTTATATTCAAGGCCAGAATGGAGGCAGCTAGTCGAGGGATCCCACCGAGGGAGAGCAACGAGCCCTCGACCCCAAACGAAGGGGGTCGAGCCCTGCCTAGCAAATCTCCACAAGTGCTCTTATGAGACATGTCTCCGGACCACGAGCCGACCTCCATCGAATGAGGCACGGATGTCCACTTGAATTACCCGCTAACAGCTCTTAGAGGCATCCATGACTCGCAGCCCGTTCGAGGGAAGCATGGATTGTGTCACCCCTCCTCCCCACAAACGGGGCAACGAGGGTCGTAACTCAAAGTCAAGAACCGCCCCTGATCGACCTTGCCAGGGCCAGGGCTCAGGGGCTCCTTGCACCACAAGGTCGAATTCCTTGAAGACGAAACATGTTGTAGCTCACGAAGGCGTGAAACGCTGATAAGCCCTTGCAGGAGTATATCCACTCCTCCAAGGCCTCGGGGGCTACACCCGCGGGTGCACTAGCGCGCACCCAGCGGAATTCTTAAAGGAAAACCTTGTCAGAAGCACCCACGACGAGTAGCCTTTGTCGGATTAAAACATATTCCAACAAAGGCTCGGGGGCTACTGTTGGGGGTGATCATTAGGGGTACCCAAACCTATGGGATAACCGCCCTCGGTGAACATTAATCTCATCCAAGTAACTAGAAAAAGAAACGAAAGTTAAGGCCCATGGCCCAACAACAAATGAAGGCCCAGCCAAGATGCCCCGTGGCGTGCCTCGACACGAACCAATATCTCCGCTTCGCTCAAGGGGACCGACCACTCGAGCGAATCGGAGAACTCCGCTTCGGTCGAGGCCTGAGGACCGAGCCTCGAGCAACCCACGGAATAGGGAAAGCTCCGCCTCGGTCGAGACCTTCGCCCCGACGGACAATAAATGGTGCCCACTGCTACCGTGCCTCCAAAGTCAAAAGGCAGATCTCTCGCCATACTGCCCTGACGGCCACGACCCCTCCCATCGCATCCGCCAACTCCCGTCACTATGCTGCCAACCGAGGCTCTGTGCGGGCAGGCCGGCACTGTGCGAACAGAGCCCGTCACTCCGAGCACATGTACTGCCAACTCCGACGACTCGAAGACCTCCGTCGGACGGGAGAGACCCTCGAGCACACAGCGGGAGAAGAGCACAGGACGGCGGAGGTATGGCGGGCCATTCCGAGCGCTATGCGACCAACCCTGGCGCTGTGCGGACATGTCGCCGCCGTGCGAATAGGGCCGGGTCACTCTAACTTCCTGTGCCACTGACTCCCACAGTGATTGTCCACAGAATAAGCTATGCGCAGGCATGAGAGACCCTCGAGGTGGTGTACGGACGAGCCATTATTGCACAAAGGATGCCTCGGATCCTCAAGACCACCCATCGACGTCATCACCAGTACAAGAATCGACTGCAGCAAACAAGGACACAGAAGCACGCCCAACGCCACTCCTACTACTGTGCGTCAACTATGCCTAAGCAGCAACACGCTCTTGTAACCCCTCCTCCTTGGCCTATAAAAGGAGGGGGTGATCGAGCAAAAAGAAGACGAAGAATCCGCATACACTCAGAAAACACCACGGTATTGGCACCTTGCCTCAATCATTCGGGACTCGGAGGTCTAGCCTCTCGTCCCAACCTGCTTGTACCCCCTACTACTTGCAGTCCGGTGCAGAATAATACATCGCACATACCGTCTTGCTGGAAGTACGGTCTTCAGACCGGAACCAGGATAAACCCGTGTCTCGTGTAAACTTCTGCATCAACCATCAGGGGAGGGAACACAGCGTATTTCTGGTTGGTGTCGGGACCACGATTTCTAAACACCGACAGGGTGTTAGTGTATATGAGTGTGGCCCATATGGTCTTGTGTAAAGGCCCATCTAGAGGCCCATGTACATCTACTATATTACCCGCCCTTCTAGGGTTTGGAGGAATACACTGAGTATTGTCCTCTAGCAAAATTAATAAATAATTAGATTATAGAACAGAAAGCACGGGGCCAGATTGCTAATGGGACAAAACAAAACATATAAGAGTGGCCTGTTGATACTTACCTCTATCCAAGAATACGTCCTCTTGCATCATAAGTTGAAAAGGTACCATCTTTATTCTAAAATGTAAAATGATTACCATTAACAGATTATCCTTGCAGCTTCAAACAATGACAGCATAGGTACAGGTTTTAAGGGATTTTGTGTGATATAGCATGACTTAGTTCAAAATTTACCAGTTTGACTAGAGGTGATGAAAAATAGTGGAACAGAATGCAACAGTTCAGTGTCCATGCACATTTTTATCCTATTACCTCGGTAAGTTTGGTGCAACATATTTATTTATGTTGGTGGGCCCTAATTGTGATATTATGATATTCATGGCATAGATATAAATAATTGTTAAGAACAGTTGGATTACAGTTTTGAGGGTCATTATTTATGAATGAAGGCTAAAAAGGTGCAACATCATGTCAAATGACTTAATTTTTGAGAATTCATACCACAAAAGACAGAAGGCAGTCAACAGCACCATGCAGCCTTTCTCTTTCTATTGGATCCACGATAAGGTTGTTTGAGATGTTTGACAGCAACAGGACAGCTGGAAATGAGATCATGTAAGCTCTTCTAGAATAAAAAACGAAAATCATGGGAATCAACAACAGATCAAGCTGACCCCATCTAAAATATTTCACACACTGTACATTCACTAATTAAGACTAAGCTATGTGAATATGTCATCCTTAGTAATATATACATGACAATTAATTTCAGTTGTGGCAAAAAGAAAAACAGAACATCAAAGTAATTACCCTCAGTGCTTCTCCTGTAGTGTCAGATACAGCCCATCCATTGTCAGCAGATGAAAGAGTCCATATGAACCCTTTGATATATGGTGATGCCAGTAACTTTGGTCACCAGGATGATTCTTCATAACCTTCAATTCAAAACATGCATATCAAGTGTAGGTTATTGTTTGCAACTGTTAACTTTTATAAATTCACATTATGTTAGGAAAAAAATAAGAAACCTGTGACTGCTTTATGAACTCATGGGCTCTCTGAATAGTTGGACCATACTCATTGACAAGATCTGTAGCCCAAAATGCTTGAATTATAAATGCTGTCTCCCAGCTCTGACAGCCATCATATACCTCTCATGATAATGGATCTTAGTTATTTCCACATTTTTCTTTATTTTTTGGTGTGTCCTAAACAACAATTGCTTATTCTCTAAGAAAAAAAGTTATTTCCATATTTCCACTCTTTCTTTCAAAAGGGATATTCTCTACAGAAACAAAAAGAAAACATGAAGTTCTTAGCATAATGTTCTTGATGCATATTCGACTTATTGTGTATCCAACATACTTATCATCTTACCAAGACAAGCATCTACTACAATTTAATTAGTAGATATATAATGTCCTAATGTATTATAACTGATAATTAATGATGAGGACCATCCTTCCTTTATCATCGCTATGTGTACTAGATTCAGTACCTAAATGTGCAATGAACATAAATGAAAGTTGAAATTAAATTTAGTTTTCCTCAGTAGATTTTTTGCAATGGTGAAAAAGTAAAAAACTCCTAGTTGAATGTATGATTTTTTTCTCGAACAACGCAGGAGAATTGAGCGTCATTTAATTAAGGTAGAAGAAAAGTACAACGGTCTAGACAGACCACACCAGGCGCCATAAAATGGCACCACTCACACACAGACAATTACATTTGCGCCATGAAAAAAATATTAGAAACGACCAAAAGCGAGCCCAGGCTTTTAGCCCATGATGGTCGGCGACCTAGGCATCAGCTCCTTGAGCTTTGAGTAGTGAATGTATGATTAGAACTCAATTGACTAGCAGTAGTGAACCTATTAATCTTGCCAGCACAACAAGGAAGCTAAGAACTACATAATGTGCATGAGGATGAGATAAGTTGTGCCTGTGCTTTCATGCCATCTTCTGATAGCCACAAGAAACCAGGTATCCTTTCAAGGTGACACCTGAATGCATTTGAATTTGGATCTTCTACCCAGCAGCAGACCATGTTTAGAACCTAAACATCAAATTAGTTAATATTAACAAAGACTAAGCACCAGTACATGACGCACATGATAGATAAAGATAGCCATTATAATAGAGCATAGGCTAGATCATAAAGCACAAGAATAGAAACAATACCAATACAACAGAGTGCCTGGAAAAATGCCCCTGCATTTAGATGAAGTGTAGATAGTGAAGCTCAAACTTTCATAGACATTACCTTGTTTACAGCACATATGCAGAGGTACTGCATGTTCACATCTTCGTAATGGGTATGCTCCATAAGATTGCCCAGAGCTTTCTCCCTCAGCTTATTTATAGGCCAACTGCTCAACAATGGTTCGACATACTTGTAAAGTGAAGTCCAAACAGCATTCTGCAGTAGCGTCTGTGGACAGAGGAGATCCTCCTGAAATTGAAAAAAAAAGAATAGGACCAAAAATCTATCCAACAAAAATCTTCATCTTAGTTAAAAAAAATCTCCTATGTACATTTTTATGAGTAGAGAAATATATGTTTCTCTCTGTTTGTTATGGTTTGCAACACGAACACAAAAACAAATTTAGAACTTTTTTCCTTTTTGGAAATCCGTCAAATGCATTTCACTGAGAGCAAACCCTCAAATTTCGCACAGATAACCCACATGTTAGGTCTAGCGGTGGAAAAGATGTGGAAAGTTTTTGCAAACAAGAAAAAGTGATATTTCTAGAGAGTCTCCATCATTTTAGCATTATTTTTCTCACCATAGAATTTATTTACCCACTTATATATTAAAAGTAGCACGCGCGTGTCGCGCCGGCATTTTTGCTATGTAGTATTAAAGAATGAAGCAAGGAGTAATCTGCAAATGAAGTAGTGATTTTCTATACGCTTTGTTTGCTCATATGGAGTAATTATTCATAGAGGGGTATCTTTAATAAGACATGCATATTTTTATATTGACTAGATTATTTTTCAATTGTCAATTAGTAATTTTTTTTCCAAATATATATCAGGAGTATTTTTCAAAATGCAAGGGGTATTTTCAGTGGACAAAAGTATTTAATTACTCATTGTTCTAACAAATTATTTCTTTGGTCTCAAAGATTATCTCTTTAGTATATGGAAAAATTACACTCCTTCGATCTCGAATGATTATTCTTTGTGCATATGGCTTATTACTCCATTTGCCAATTTAAATCCAACAATGAGAGTATTTTTCTAATGATGTGGAGTAATTTTCCATATTGGAGTATTATTTTAGTATTAGAGGAGTGATTTATTTTTAGAAAAGTAATTGTTAGTACTTAGTACTAGTCCTACGAGAGTGATGTTAAACCTTAAGAGTTATTTTTAATTTGATGGAAATATTTAAATGTAGTGCGAGTGGAGAAATTTTTAGCCTTCTACGAGTAATTCAAAGTTTCTACGAGAAATGTAAATTTCTAGGAGTAATTCAGCCGGCAAGGTGCTCCATTCAAAACATGCGTCCTTCGCGTGAAGCAAACAACGCTATATTACCTCACAGGACAGACAACAACTGGGCGCATCCATGGCACAAATTGACAATGGGAGTATCTTTTACAAATACCATGAGTATTTTTGAAATGTCATGAGTATTTTTCTATTGAAAATAGGAGTACTTTTTCCTACTATCAGGTGTTTTTTTTCAAATGTTGGGATTATTTTTGAAATATCAAGTATATTTTCAATTGATTAGAGGAGTATTTATTTTAATATTTTCAATTGACTGAAGGGTATTTTTAATTGACATTAGCACTTTTCAACGTACAAGATAAGTATGTGGGGAGTATTTGGTAAAATGTTAGGAGTACTTTTCCAACTACTATTTTGATAAGCGAGTATGTATGTATACCAAAGGGAGTACTCTTTTTTTACTTGGAAGATATTATGTCGACTTGAAATATGACAGTGCACTAAAAAATTATAATACAATTTGAAATGTAGTACATTCTCTATGGGCATTGCTCAGAATATCTCTAATTTTCTACAGAAGGCCCTGGAGTTCCAATGCTTAATATCAAAAGTAGTACGGAGTACATCATATAACAAAATAAAGATCTAATCAAATCATTGGGCTGCACTGGACAATCAGCATCTGCAGTAATTCGTTAGCAAGGAAAAATTTCAGATATTGCACGAAGCAACCAAAAAAATTTAGACCATGACAGCACATGTTTGAGGAGGGGAGCTGAATCCAGAGGTGTATTTTGTGGCATGATGAAAGCTAGAAGAACTCGATCCGCTTGGATAGACATACAGCTACCGCAGACTAGCCGTTGCCGCGTCGTGCAGGCCGAGGGCAGGGCCTCAGCGCCGCCGTGCAAGCCAGCAAAGGTAGAAGAAGCCGAGGGCGACGCTGTAGGATCAATGACAGTCCGCGGGATCAGCGCGGCTGATGAAGTCTGCGTCGCAGGACACCAGGCGACACCACCATCTACATCGGGTCGTGCAGCAGGAGGTCGAAGAAATCCAGGAACGAAGAAATCCAGCAAGCTGGTGAAGCTGTGGTCAAGCATCTCGTCCCGGCACTAGGTCAAAAACAGATATCAGAGACGGGTCTAAATAGACTTTAGTGACGTAAAACATCCACATCTCCGATTTTGCGTCTCTGATTAGGACATCAGTGATGGGTAAATCCACGTCTCTAATATCTAATATCAGAGACGGGTTTTTTATATCCGCGTCTCCAATATCTAATATTAGAGACGAATTTTTATCTATCCGTGTCTCTAATATCAGAGACGAATTTTTGTCCATCCGCGTCTCCAATCTCCCATATCGGAGACGAGTTTTTTACATCCGCGTCTCCAATATCTCATATAAGAGAGGTTTTTATCTATCCGCGTCTCCAATATCCCGGTATGCCATCGCTGCACAGGATTACTAGTGACGTCTTTTTTCAATCCACGTCTCTGAAATGTCCAAGCGGAGACACCGTTTTCCAATCCGCGTCTCTGGAATGTCCAAGCAGAGACATGATTTCTCAAATCCGCGTCTCTAAATGCCTACATTTGGAATGTCCAAGCAGAGACATGATTTCTCAAATCCGCGTCTCTGAATGCCTACATTGAAACGTGACTCAAATCCACGTCTCTAATATAGTGTTGGGGGGGAGATAATTATTCAGATCCACGTCTCTGAGGCAGTTTGAGCAGACATGTGATTCTCCAAATCCACATCCATATATAACACTCTAGGCATCATCCATATATATATAACACAACATCACATGACCATCTTACGCATACAACATCACAGGCCCATCCATACAACATCATAGAGCAACACTGCAAACACATGCTCATTACAGAGTGATCCATACAACATGTAGTACTTTAACATCCATAATTCACAGGTTAAGGTAAGTTCACTATGTACAAGCATCCATATAGTTTAAATCCACAATAGCTTGACCACTCCATATATATAGCTTCACTACAGGAACATCAATTAAGGGCCCGTTTGGTAGAGCTCCACCTGATTCTGATTCTCTATGGGAGTTGATTCTCTGAGAGAAGTGATTCTATGGCTGAAAGTGATTCTCTTTGATTCTCTATCATAAACTCTAAAAATCAGGATGAAGAATCACTTCACAGAATCAGGAGAAGCTACTTTTTTTACAGCTCCAAGCCCCTTAGTTCATTTCAAAGAATCACTTCACAGAATCAGCAGAGAATCACTTCTCTCTGTAAAACTGTTTGGTAGAGCTCCTCCTGGATTCACCAGAGAATCAACTCAGAATCAGGAGAAGCTACTTTTTCTAGCTCCAAGCCCCTTAGTTCATTCCAGAGAATCACTTCACAGAATCATTAGAGAATCACTTCTCTCTGTAAAACTGTTTGGCCGAGCTCCTTCTAGATTCGCCACAGAATCAGCTCTGGGAGCTCTGCCAAACAGTCACAAGTTCGATACTTAGTGCACTTGTTTAGTTTTAAGAGGTTAGATTGGGATAATTAAACTCTCATTTCTTGTCGATGACCTGGGATAGTAGGAAGGCAGCGGGCTCTTCTCAAATGTTGGTCAACTCGCTTTTACTCGGGGAGGGGGTAAGAACTTTAAAGTCCTGGGAAGAAATACACCCATTAGCAGTTGATGGTGTATGTAGCATAATTCATAGCAACAAAGAAGAAATAGTAGTGGAAGATGTGGCATCCCGCATCCAGTAGATGTGTAATGTAAAACTGCCATAAATAATGTCTCGCTAAAATGATGACATGATCTTATAGCACCCCTAATTAGAATTTGTTGCTGCAATCTATTGGCAAACTGGAAAAATTAAGCAAAAGAATACAATAAGGTGAAAACTAAACCTAACAGAAGCAGTCTCTAAAACACAGTTTGGATCCTCTACCTGTCCACCACCTTCTACTGTACTAGTGACTACATACTACACATGGAAACACTGAAAACGAGGTTATAAAGCTAATGGAGCCAAGTTTGTAGTCCAGTTTCATTCCGAATGCAAAGATAATTAATTAATTCTACTAAGACTTGATCAGAAAATCTCTAGCTTAATATATCTACTTTGCACAGCCAATAGTTCCCCAAAACACAAAAGGAATTCCTACATTGTAGGCTCACCACAACAAACTAAAAAAGGAAACTGCATCCGGTCCAATCTAGAAAGCAACAAGCAGCTACGAAAATCAGTTTGGCACCAATGACTAGACCATTGCATATATATAAGAATCTTGCAGTAAACCAAATTAAGACAAATTCATTATTCCACTTGTAGAGAAAAAAAAGACACCAGAGTAAATGAATTCTAGAGACCAATTCTTTTACTAATCATGCATACATAATTGAACACGTATCACCCTAATGATCCCACCATTCTAAGTAATTTCCCTGCAGTGTCCCTCAAATAGACTACCACGAAAAGTAAAGGGAAATCAACATAAGGTGCATATAACATATGCATACTGGAGAAGCCAATTCCTAATATGTTTTTTATCATAGAGAAAAATCATGACACACCTTATAGATTTTTGACTTTGACAGATCTTCTCCGTCTGGGAGAAACTGCCAACATAAGCCGAGTATTCCATCGGTGTTCCAAACTTGGAATTTATGAACTCGTTATAAAGCTCATGTAAGTCTAGGTAACGGCCAAAAGTTCCTGTCAAATTGAAGAAACAGACCATTAGGAAATGTAAATATAACTATTGTGAGAACAATAAAACATTGACATAAAAAATGTGGTTAGCATGCAACAAGATCTAGCAGAAATAGAACTACACAGGAGTGCAGATCGCAACAAAAATAAATCTTAGGATGGTAGTCAAGTTATTGATCATGCTCCATCGCAATTTAAATCGTTGCCTAAATCTTACCATCTACACCACCGAGATCCTACAATAGGAATCAAACAATCCTGCAGAAATTAAAGTACACATATCACAAAGCAGATACCCTCAACTGCAAGACTACTGTAGTGGAAGGAAAATGGAAGGCAACTAATGGACTCAAAAAGGTTTCAAGCAGAAGAACTCTATCAATGAGTGACCTAACTTGCATAGATTAAAACAAAGACTACAGCATGGTACTATCATCAGTTCAACTTTGTTCAAAACAAAAAGAAGGGTCCAGATAAATTACAACAATGTTAAAGGATGGAGTAGTGAATGCAAGTAAACAAGCTATTAAGACCAAACACCATATGGCTTATAATAACAGCGTACACAAATTTAAAGCAAAACTGCAAGCACAAAAAAAAGGTGCAATACCTTGCCAGTGAATTCAATAACTGGTTCCTCATTCAAAAGCTCTTCGTAATCATCAGTTGTACTGACGAAATGGGCAGAAGGGTTTCGCCTATGATAATCACGGATCTGCAAGCAAGCAAATGTAATTAGGAAAAAATTCACAAAGAAACTAATAGCCTGCTACAAAACTGAACCCATAAAATTTAGAATGTACAACTAAATTTAAACAATTTATAAATGCTTACTAACACCAACAATGCATTTCCAACAGGACTGAAACCACAACTCAATTCCAAACCTTTATTTACTTTGAAGAAAAATCGTACCACTGCCATGTCGCTCTAGGTTCCAGCAACTAAAATAATTTTCCTATAACACGGAGCTGGGCAAATAGCACAAGTACCACTACTCTACCACTGAGTCCTGGCACTAAGAGCCTGATTGGTTTGCTACCAAAACTTTGGCATGTTCAAATTTTGGTAAGCCAAAATTTAGATAAAAACTTGCCAGCACTTTGGTAACTTAAATGTGAGGTATTGGCAACATTTGGTAGGTAACCAAATGATGGCCAAAAAATTGGCTGGCCAAAGTTTTGGCATGCCAAAATTTTGGCCACAAACCAAGCAGGCTCTAACTACCAGATGCCCCAGCAAGGCGGGATAAGCATGCACAAATCAATAAACATAAGTCTCGAACCAAATGGGTAACAGTACCGGTTCCAAGCTGGGGTTCTGGGTTCGATTTGCCATCACAAACATACAAGAGCAGTGAGCAGTAGATCAAACCAAGCAGGCTGCCATCCCAACAGATCTAACGCAAACGAACGCGCACGGCGGCCAACGCGAGTATAGCACTACTAGAGGGAAAAGGGAGGCGTGTGGACGAATGGGGGTACTCACAGCTTCTGGTCTTCATGGATCTCGAGCTTCTTCTGGCACCCGGTGGTCGGGTTCGCGATGTTGAACTGCAAACAACCCAACCCAAAACAAGGAAAGGGGACAAAATACATACGAAACAGAGATCAAACAGCCACGGATCCCGGCGACGCTGGGGCATCGATCTACACGGGGAGAACGGAGGGGCGAGGCGAGGCACGGGCGTTACCTTTATGGTGGCGTCGCGGCGCGCGCTGGCGGGTGACGAGCACCTCGAGCGCTGGTGGCGGCGGCGGAGGCGGCGGCGTCGCGAGGGCTAGGGCATTGGGCGAGGGGGGCAGCGCCGCTTCCCGTGCACCCCGCCGCCAGAGATATGCGCCGCGGGAGATCCCCGGCGCTGCGCCGGTGCGCCGCCGCGCGCATCTCTCGGGAGGCAAGCGAAAGAGAGGTGTGAGTGAGGGGAGAGCAACCGTAGTATCCACGTTAGTTAAAAAATTTTCACCCTTCAATCCAGATTTTACGGCTCCCGATATTGGTCAAATTAAATACCCTCCGTTCCCTTATGCAAGGCCCATTAGCAAAACTGAAAAATTCCTATATGCAAGGCCCATTCCAGTTTTCCATGGGGATCGGAACCCTCCGTCGCTTCGTTCTGCGCCGGGTGGCAACTCCCTCGCACGCTCGCCTCGAGCGCCGCGACGGCCGAATGCTCCGCGGAAAAAAGAATGATCTGTTGTGAAGAGCCGAGGCGATGTGCCATTCGTATAAACCCTCTCCACCTCCCGTCCACCAGTCCGTCTCTACCTCCCTGCCCCTCGCCTAAACCATAGAGATGGAAGAGATCACCAGCCAGAAGCAGGAAGTGGTCACCGGCAATAAGGAGGAGGCCGGCGGCGAGCAAGGTGCCGGCGGCAAGGAAGGGGGCGGTGACAAACAAGGTGCCGGCGGCGAGCAGGGTGCCGGCAGCAAGGAAGGGGGCGGCGACATGTTTGTCGACGATTCCGATGAAGTTGTTTTTGTGATGGATTCCTTGGCCAACAACACAGTTGTGCCCGACTCCCAAGAAGAAGCTAACATCGAAGTGGAGAACAACCTGCATGGTGCTGCTGACAGTTCAATGGAACCCGCAGATGCCCTAGTAGCTCTCCATGCAACCAAGGTGAGTATATTTCAATCGGAAAGGGAGGCTCCTCTCGTGTCAAAATTGATGCTTCCAGTCATGGTTTCTGGTTTATACGGAGAGAGTGATGAGGAAGTGAATGAAGCTGCGACAAACCTACTTTGGTTTAGCCATGGATTTGCACCTGGGTTTGGTTTGTCAGAGATTCCTAACGAAGATTTGGACAGTGAAGAGTTTGAAGATGTGAAGCATTCCATGCTGAAAATCGATTACCCTTATCTGTATGCAAACAAGTAGGATGCTGTGTTCTAAATGAATATGTGAATTTTCCATGTATGCGGAATGAAAATGTTGTTTCAGAATATTTGTGTTTAATTTTTTTTAAGAACTAACAGATGCGAAGAGGAAAAGCATGTCAAACTAACTCAAAATAGTTTAACACTGATACATGTTTAACACTTTGATACCCACACAACTCTAGCACTACACACTTCACCTAGCATCAACCTTGGCCATTCTCACCGTGGACGAACTGAACAGCTTGGATATAAAGGTCCATAGGACAGTGCAAGGTTACTGGTAGTTCACCTAGCATCTCCAAATGTATTTTTTTCATGTGTGGGATGTTGTAGTGTTGTCCTCCATTTTGCTTCATGATCTCCATCATGCAACCCTGTTGTGTTAAGAAAATCCGATTTAACCTATCTGCTGGGTAGTCAGCGAATGCTTTCTCAACTGTTGCCACAATTTCGTTGATGTTGTTTGGAGTTCCTCTCTCAAACAATGCCTGGATTGCTGCAAAAAAACCAAGATCCGGTACATTAAGATCAGGTGAATTAGGTGGCTGACATGTTAGCTTAATGTCCCACCCATCACATTGGGCAGCGGCTACAAATGCTGGGTCGTTCACGTCAATATGAGTCTTTGCATTATCTTGTTGAATGTAAATGGGCAAGTGCCTTTCCTCGGCTGGCCACTTTTCTTTGATTGCGGGCAGAAGCTTGTTTATTAGGAACTGACGGCTAATATCCTTTGTAACGAACGTCATTGCTTTTGTGATCAAAGTACCTACACACATAAACAATTTTAGTAAAATGCAATAAGTAACGAAGTCAAATTTAACAATGCAAGCACGCATGTCATACCTCTATGTCTGTTGCGGCTTCCTCTCTTTGTCGGCTCCAAATAGACGATGGGAAAGACACCTAGTTTACCATCAAATATGCAATTTCTATTCTCATCAAATCTAGGACGAGTAACCACAGCAAGGAACATCACTTTCTCTATAAAGTTTTTGCTTTTAACCTCCCTATGAGGTCTTTCATCGTTGGCAAGATAGTACTTTTGGTTCTGACATGTTCTGTAGAACCACTTCTCATCAATGTACACGATGTTGTACATTGGGTTAAAACTAAGATGACTAGGTCCATATAGTGCCAGAAGCATGGACAAGCAATACTTGACACGAGCTTTCTTGTTCTCATTGGTCAAGCTGAACTTAAGGTCATTAGTGTGCCTACGGAAATACCCTTCCTTGTAATGCCTATAAAGCAAGGTTTTCTTCAAACCTAGTGCATTTGCAAGATCCTGAAAGGTTGTGCGTTGCCGCAAAGGCACGGCTTTAATGGCTTCAGGGTCTATTTCAACCCTTTTGCGACCACAGTTAACCAATTTGCTTTTAAGACCCGCAATCCCACCGTCCTGTCCAGAGCGCCAGATTCTACGCACAACTCTAACAGGAACATCATACTTCTCGGCAACCTCTTTGGACACACCACGATGCAATACGGGAGGATCTGTCTTCGCCAACAGCTCTAGATAAACAGCAATTTTGAAATCTTCCGTGTAATGTTTCCTTTTTCTTTCATCCGAATCTGCAAATGATAATTTGAATTGACCTCTACATACTCAAATGATTACACAAAAAAAATTACACTAATCTGAACATGCTAGGATCCTGCATGGCACTGTATGCATGACCCAACATTCATGATTTGAACTGTATGAATAAAAATACATCTATCTGCATGGCACTGTATGCATGCTAGACCAATTATAATCGCATCTGCATGGGAATAACTTACTCTCAGCAGCGACACCATCAGGAACGGCAGCGGTGACTCCTCCATCATCAGCAGCGACGCCATCAGGAACGGCAGCGGCGACTCCTCCATCATCAGCAGCGACTCCTCCATCAGGAACTCATTCGACAGCAGCAGCCACTCCTCCATCAGGGACGACGGCAGCGACTCCAACAGAAGCAGCGACTCCTCCATTAGCACCGGCCACTCCACCAGGGACGACGGCAGCGGCGGCTCCTCCATCAGGGACGGCGATAGTGTCATCTTCATGATCGGAACCACCTACAAAACACATGGTAAGTAAGAATGTCCATGCACGGTACTGGCACAACAAAAGTAAACAGCATCGACAAGTACCTTCATCAGACCACACCAATGCATAGTCTAGCTCATGAGCAGGACCCTCCCACTCGTCAATTTCGTCCCAATCTATGGGTGGCAATGCATTTAGGTCTAACATTGGTGGCTAGCAGCAGCAAGGAGGAGAATGGTCGAGAGGTCGATCTAGTGATCTCATTTTCACCCGCTGCCTATTTATACAGATGATGAACCTTCACTTTAGATTGAAAATGAATGGAGGGAGAGTACAGGCGAAACAAAAGCTCTGGCGCGAAAACAAAACTTTGTGAAAGGAAACATTCAGCGCCAAAAAGAAAATTTCGTGAAAAGAAATATTCGGCGCGAAAGGAAAGCGCCGGGCAACGGAAAAAACATGAAAGCTGTTGCCGCACGCGCCAAAGAATGGGTCGCTGTGTGCAGCGCGTGATCCGCACCGGATCGGCGGCGGCTTCGCGATGGCAACGAGGAGTCGGCAATTAAACACTGATTTCATTTTTAACGAGGAGAAACTAATGACTGATTTATCTGGACTCTTTTCCTTGGTCTTTGGGCCATGCACAAATGGGCCTTGCATAAGGGAACATAGGGAGTATAGTCTACAGTCCACATGTCACCTCGTTATTTGCTCTAGAAAAATATCTTCTCATTCTTGAAACTTCCACACCCGTCATCCATCTCGTCGGAGCTTATACGTAAAGTTCTTATCAATACTCCCCTCTCTGTCTGCAGCAGCCAGAGGCCGGCGCTGCGCCGCCGCCACAAGCCCAATCCGTTGGAGCCGGGGATCCAGGCCTCCAGGGAGACCTTGCGCGCCGTGCGCCCGTTCCAAGTCTCTAGGAGGCGAGCTCGCGCCTCACGGTTCGTTTCCCCTGCGCCACCTCTGGCCTGCGCAGCTGAGCACCGGAGGTCCAGATCAAAACAAGAGCCGATGCCTCGCTGACTGCCATTGCTTGTCCGCTGAAAATAATGTAAACTGATGAATTGGTGATCATCTGATTGTTTCCCAGGAGCCTGTTGCACACCGACCAATCCTGCGAGCAACAGCAGTCCGGCATGGCTTGGTGCAGGCTATGCGTTCACAGCAAGAGGCAGGCAGCAAGGCAAATAAGATGCAAGCCGACAGCAGGAGCAAGCAAAAGGTACACAAAGTGATGGACATATAATCTACAGATTTGCTTTTACTCTGATTAATATCACAATTTATCATGTAACAAAAGAAACTGATCTTATTTAAGCAATGCGGTAGTATCCTACAAAATAAATCATTCACACATTCGTATTCATGGCCTTTATCTCAACCATTTTTCTGCTCCATTCATTATCACAGACCATTTCTAAAGCAATCGATCGATTGGTTACAAAGGGATTAACAACATTGATTTGATGCATAAAATGGAGGGCAATTGTTCGTTATTGAGGATGGGGTGAGATTTGATTTACATGGTGTACTGGTAGCAATTCTAGAGTTTGATCAGACAGGAGCTCTGTGTTTATTTTCTGGATTTTCAGTTCATTCCATGAATTACAATGTACGGTACCACTGACAATATCTGACGGAGGGTGTGATATGGTTTTCATGGAGTTAATCTACACAAAAATTCAGTAATTAATATATAGTTCTGTAATCCTTCTTGTTTTTGCAGGTCAAATTTCCACTATCAATTTATGACATGGGTCCTATAATTTGCTTGCTTGTCGAGTGATGCAGATAAATACCTTATCGATTTGATGACCTTAAATAACTGCAAAATGTTTTCATTATATATAAGAATATTCTTCAGGCATTTAATCACTAATCATATGTCATCTTTAACGGCTGCATATTGTAGTTAGAGAACAAGGACAATAATAAAGTAAAAGCTTTGACATAGACATATGTTTTCACCATTTTTTTCCTTTAGTTTTCTTGTGCTCCTCCTCTAACTGCATCTGTTCGTTGTGTCAGTCTAGAGTAGTTTTCTTTTGGGGATAAATGACGCATATGATTTCCCTTATAATTCTTTCTCTTACTGGTACTTCTTCTGTGTCAGAGTGCTGGATGAGAGGAAAACACTCTTTTCAAGATCACTGTTTCTGGTTAGTACTGCTGTCAGCAGTTTCACAGTTCTGTTCAATCCCATCTTTGTGTAAATATGCTTATATTTCTTGAGTTTTAGTCCTTAAGTTGCGGGGTTTTTTTTTTGGCAGCGTGTGCTCAGTTCGTGATTCGCAGTGGCGATGGTTATGCAACTGTTAGTGGGAAGCACATTTTGGTAAACACAACAGATGCCTGACTTCCACTGATTCAGACACTGCTATTTTGTTATGATTAATAGATTTTCCTTTAGGCACTTACACTTCTCTTTATTTAATTTTGTGGTAGGTTACTTCTGTAGCATGTGACACCGGAACCATTGTAAGTTTGGTTTTTGTTAATGTGTATCCTCTCTAAGTTATTAGATGGCACAGAAGTTCCTGACAGGGTATCCCTGACTGTAGATGGTGTAATTACATATGAGTGCTTATTTTTTATGCATGATAATTGGCATTGATATGGCACAATCACGCTGCCATGGTGTTATTTGATATGCATCCCGAACCTTCTTAACTAATGCTGCTTGCTGATATAAATACAATTTAATTGGCAGCAAATTCTTTTCCTGTCATAACTTTATGCTCTCTCAAAATATTTTTACTAATGCACTCTGAATATACTTAACTCACCTGATCATTCAATCAGTGGAACAATACGGGTAAGGCAGGAGGCACTCGAAGAATCCTACAAAAGGATGTACCAAGGTACACAACAATACCATTTCCCCTTAGTGCCTCTGACTATATAAATAGCTCTTCACTATCATTTTACACATTTTTTATATCTTCCTTATAAACCATATTCACTTAAATTTCAGCATAAAAAGAACTAGAGGCTCCAATTAACACCAACATTGTTATTTTTCTGATGCCAGTACCTATGGCAGCAACAGCATTGGCATATATGAAGCTTCAGGGACTTTCTTTTGCTGCAATTCAAGGAAAATCTGCACACCTCAATATGCTGATAACAGCTAAATAAAATTCACTTTGCCTTTCCTCTATTACACGCTATTTCCAACCACGAGCACTCTATCTTTATTTATTTACTTTTTTGCAGTTTGTTGTAAATTCATCCAAGTATACATAGAATACAACCAAACCTTGCGCTCGCCAACTACTAATTATGTGTTAACACTACTTAATTACAATATTTAGGCTATTTTGTCATGAAATAGACTACAAATATTCTATGAAACGCGTCTATTAATTTATCCATTACCATATTAGTGACGTGGTTCTATGAAACGTGTCTCTACCAATAATGGAGACACGAATCTTAAAAACACGTCATCAGTATAGTTCAATAATAGTGACGTGGGTTGTTTAAACACGTCTCTGATATGAACGTAGCCTATCCCCGTCTCTGGATGACCCAGATACCAGAGACGCGTGTTAACAATAGCTGAAACTACTCCATTCCAGTGACGCGTTTTGTGGAGACGCGTCACTGGAAGTCCCAGATACCAAAGACGTGTGTTAACAATAGCTGTCACTTTTCCATTCCAGTGACACGTTTTGTAGAGACGCGTATCTGATATACCTCTTCTGGCTGGTATATGATCCGGATGAACCAAGTTAGTGACGCGTTTTGTGAAGATGCGTCACTAATATTATATAAGAGACGTGTGACAAATTCGCGTCACTAAATCGTATGTCTTCTTTATCTGTGTTTGACATAGTGTGGCCTGAACGTCGAGCCGTCGATCAGTCAACTAGAGTGCTCGACATGATGGAAAAGAGGGAGAGACAAAGGAAGAAAAATCAAAGAGACACACTACATGCATGTTTATAGCTATAGGACGACGGGTGAATTTTTTGGATCAATGCGCATATGAATGCGGTGTTAATAAGTCAATTAATCAGAGCTGAATTAATGCAATTAACTTGACCCAATGCAATTATTTGATCCTACGTGTTGGTACATGCGAGTAAATGTAAGATAAAGTTACGGTTGCATGCATGTAAGGAGTAAACTAATTATCTTATGATTACTACCGAAGCTGGCCGAGGGGCGGCGCTCCGCCGGGGTGCTAAATATTATTTAGCATCTGGGAGCCCAATAGTATATGTAGAGAGACGCACACACACTTCATTTCCTATATTTTACCCGTTTATACATATGCCACACACATATACTATATTACGTAGGCATCTATATTCATGTATAATATAAGAAGCATATACCTGCATACGCATGAGGAGGTCCGAAGACTCCTTCCTCTCGTAGCGGTTCTCAGTAAACTCCCGGCGCATCTTCTCCACCTCGTCGTGCTCCTCCGGCGTGCCATGGTCAGGGTCGAACTCCCACACCGCCCGCCCAAGAAAGCCGTTCGTCGACCGTAGCCTCGGGCCGCCGCCCTCCGCCACCCTGAGCCTCCATATGTTCTTCAGCCTGCCAACCTAGCTAACAACAATGCTATAGCCTGCTCTCGGGAATCAGCAGAACGCAAAGTGTATGCATGCAAAGACCGGGGGAGACGACACTGGGAGCTACGTACAAACGTCTTGTAGCTTGTGGTTGGAGGCTGTGGGTGCTAGTATATATGGAAGTATATATAAAACCACATGTATCTGACCTTGCACGCCCAATACAACCCTCTCTTTTTTTTTAAGAAACACGGTAGAGACGCAGACGCTCACAAACACTCACGCACGCTCATCCATATGAATACACGCACGCAACCTTACCCGTATGAGTACCTCTGAGAGACTGAGCCGGCAGATCTCGAGATTGACGAAGTCACCATAAACGCCTCCCTCTCCACTCGCTGAATTTCACGCAAAAGAAAAATTAGAGAGTACCAGGACTTCACCAGTCGGTATATAAGATGCTCCTTCTATCCTAAATTACTATTAACTTTGAATTTATTATAAGTTAAATTTGTCTAACTTTAATCATATTTATTCCAAAAAATAACATCTATATATGATACTAAATTGGTTTCATTGGATTCATCATGGATTATATTTTGGTAATAGTTTATTTGGATAGTAAATATTATTATATTTCTCTATAAATTTGATTAAAGTTAGATGATTTTGACTTATGATAAATTCAAAGTGAATAGGTAATTTGAAACAGATGGAGCAAGTGTACAATATAAGTCATGGTCATCTAAAAGTGTCTGAATAATATATAGGTATTGTGAGAAGGGCTATTGCAAATATTTTTAAGAATATATATGATAATAGTTAAATAGGTAGATTGCTATATATAAGTAGATAACTACGTAATATTAAGGTTCTTGTTTCGACATTTCTGTGAACACACGAAAACTCTACCCTACAAACACATATAAAGTCTTGAGTTTAACAAAGTTACCACCTACCACTAATAAAAATAATGACCTGAAAGTATAGGCTTGCTAAGGGAGAAACTCAGATTCCACCGTAATGTGAAACAAAACTGTTAGAAATAATATAGTCATATATTATAGTGATCAATATGGAAGTTACATCTCTCCAAGGGGCCACTCCCAAGGGGCATGTCCCTTTGGGTGGCAACCCCCCATGCCCCTTGGGCTTGTATATATATATATGTAAACACTAGTCCTCCATCAATGAATCCATTCATTCCATTCCTTTCTATTTCTGTTCTCTTACATTCACAACACGTTATCAGTACTCTGCTCTACATTGGGTTCAAGTACAGGAAGGGGAACACAAGGCCTCATGCACACAAGTAAGCCATGGAACTGCTGTTCATTGAACTTGAAGTTGTTTTTCTTGTTCTTCCTCCCCATGGCTTTCCATTCTTCGAATTGGACGATATTTTTCCTCGTTCTTCCCCTTCATTGCCATCGACATTAGAGGCATGGATGCACTTGGCACGTCTTTCAACGATGAGACTTCTCCCCACGCCATGGACAACGTCCTACATGACGTCATGGCCGTCACGGTCATGGCCGTCATGGTCATCGCTTCAGCGATTGGCTTGGAGAACACCTTCTCGACGGCCGGCAACTTGCATCTTTGGTGCCTGCACAAGATGCAATGCCGCAAAAATAAGAACATCTCTATGGATGGACCTCACCTTCTCTGTTCACGGTCACAATGATGACAGAGGCAACGACCGGTAACACCGGTTTTGGCCTTCTCGCCAATCCTCCAACTGGCAGCCCCTCTGGGCTTGGCCGCATCCGCGGCAGCCGTCACTCCAACGGTGGTGGCGTTTGTACCACCAGGAAACCTTGGTTGCGTCGCAACAAAGAAAGGCCCCTCGGGCCTATACATGCCATGGGTGGCGCACTCGTCAGGCGCATCTACAACGCCAGATCACTGGCGATGCCAGACCCTTCAACGGCGAGGGCCCTTCGGGCTCGGCCACACCAACACCGGTGCGAGCAGTGGCGCGAGGCGCATCAATGCCCCGACGTGCACCGTCCACGCGCCAACTCACCGTTGGGTCGTGCGCCGATTCGCCGCTGGGCTCGCTATGGGCTGGACAAAGAAAAAAAATCAGCCATCAGGCCAGATTACTCCATGTTTCTTCTTCAATTTTATTTAGAAGTCCCCCAAACTTCTAATTATCTATCTATTTGGAATATTTCTGTTCTAAATATTTAGTATGTTGTATTGTTCTGTACATATTTGTATGTGTCATCATGTAATATCCTCAGATATTGGAACCAATATATTATTGATGCTATGATTACCTCAGTAATTTGGCGATTCTTGATCCTCAGATCTTGTATTAGTTCGACACATTTTATTTTTAGAACATGTTTTCTTATGCCATAATTTTATATTTTTGGCATTAACTCTACGAGTTCAATTATGCAAAATATTAACTAAGGAATATTAAACATGATATTTGGATCAAACACAAGGTGATGCGACCTGGGCATTGGCTGCGATAAGTTCTTTTGAACTTATTTGCCCTGAGATCCAGGCTTTTAGACAGCAATTTTTACTTATCACTGCGAGGTCTACATCTTTTGATGATTACCTTCATCGTGTATATCCGAGATTTCATATAAATGGACATATGACTATCAAGTCGAATTTTTCCATCGGGAATTAAAATAATATTCTTAAGCAATTTCACTGCACAATGTCCTTTACCTTAATTTTATTTGTAAGAAACATCTTACATTCAATATTTTTACATACATACAACACAATTCAATTTACATCAGTAAATTAATTCCACACATGACTCCTCATGTAGGAAAATGGCTCATCTAGCCAAGAAAGATTTCACTGAACTTGCAGCAGATGGTAGCAACTATCTGACTTGGGCTATGGATGTCAAAATCCTACTCAAAGCAAAATGTTTCATTACCGCAATCAATGAACTAGATGCGAAAGCACCTGTTGCTGAAGACACCAAAAATACAACCTTTTATTTTCTAAGGCATCACATCCATCTCGATCTCAAAATCGAATACATGATGGAAGAGAGTCCTAGGAATCTTTGGGTTTCACTCAAAGAACGCTAAGACCAACAGCAAGCATTAATTCTGCCAGAAGCAAGACGCGAGTGGTCAATGCTTCGTCTAATGGATTTGAAATCTGTTGCAGAATATAACTCTGCCGTTCATAAGATTTGTTCCAAGCTTCAATTCTGCAACAAACCCTTAAAGGATAGAAAAGACTATCTACATTTCTCCCTGCTAACAGGATATTGCAACAATAATACCGTCACCACAACTATGCTAAATATTCTGACTTAATACATGATTTACTTCAGGCTGAAAAACACGATGAACTCTTAACAAAGAATCATCAAATGCGCCCTGTAGGCGCAGCTCCTGTTCCTGAAGTTCATTTCAATGTTCAGAATAAAAAGCAGAAATTTGGTGACAAGAAATTCAAAAAGAATCTCAAGGGAAAATGGCATAAGAAGAATTTTAAGAAAAACAAGGGTGCAAACAAGAGAAAGGGCACTTTCAAAAACAACCGTAATGACAACTCTCAAGTTTGTCAAAGGTGTGGTTGTCACAACCATAGTGCTAGAAAGTGCCGCATCCCCAAGCATTTGGTGGACTTATACCAGAAATCTTCTGGCAAGCAAGTTCAAGGGGACAAGTATGAAGCTCACTTCACTACTAAACCTGACGAAGCCGATTGCTCTACTGCTGTTCCCGCGGAACATGACAATAAGGCGATCCCACCTCAGTTGGACGACCTATTCAGCACCGACGACATGATTGTGGAATTCGAATCCAACGACATGTTTGGAGACACTGTCTAGTCTCCATCGTCCCCGAAAAGACTTAGTTCTCTAAGTTATCTTTATGAAATCTTGTATTGTGTTGTAGTATTTGTTGTCATAAGTATCGTAAACCATATGATACTTAATTAATATAGTATGTGTATTTATATATATAATCTAATGAGTCAAATTCTTCAGATATTTGATTTACTCTTTTTAGATTATACTACGGGAATAATCCATTTGGAGAATGAAATTTGTTTAGTGGACCATGATACCACTAATACAATACTCAGGAGAATTAAATATTTCCAAATTCTCATCAAGAGTAAAGGAAATGTCACAACTATCACTGGTCGTGATTATGTGATGGTCGGTTCAGGTAGAGCCACATTTTCTCCCTATGTAAACTGGAAGTAAATATGCACTCATGTATCATGATTCCACTCGTACCATATTGAGTTATAAAAATATCCGTCATAATGGTTTCCACGTTGAAACTCATAATGACAACAATGATGAATATCTATTCATCACAAAGAATGACGGATATAACAAGCAACAACTTGAGAAAATTTCTTCATTATCCTCTGGATTGTATTACACATATATCAAACCTATACAACATGTTGCATATAAGATAATTTTTTAGAATCTTGATATCTTCAAGACTTGGCATGATCGCCTGGATCATCCTGGAGTTGGGATGATGCGAAAAATTATCGGCAATTCAGTTGGTCATCACAAAATTTCCCAAACCTTCATATTTCGTGTGCACATCATGTGTCACGGGGAAATTAATCTTAAGACCCTCTTATCTTAAGATCAAGGCTGAACCACTACAATTTCTTGAACACATTCAAGGTAATATTTGTGGTCTTATTCATCCATTAACTGGGCTATTTAGGTACTTCTTGGTACTTATTGATGCATCTACTAGATGGTCCTATGTGTAATTGTTGTCCACAAGAAACCATGCTTCTGCAAGGTTTATTGCTCAAATTATCAAATTAAGAGCAACTTATCCGGAAAGTCCAATAAAATCCATCATGATGGACAATGCCACTGAGTTTTTCCTCAAAAAGCTTTTAATGACAATTGCATGTCTTTAGGCATTAATGTGGAACATATTGTACCTTATGTACATACACAAAATGGATTAGTTCAATCTCTTATCAAGATAATCAAATTGATTGCTAGACCATTATTATAGAATTGCAAATTACCAACATTATGTTGGAGTCATGCGGAATTACACACCGCTGACTTGATTCAAATCAGACCTATTGCATACCATACGGCTTCCCCGTTGCAGTTAGTACGTGGAAATAAAACAAGTATTTCCCATCTGCGAAAATTCGGTTGCGCTGAATTCGCACCAATTTCACCACCGCAGTGTACATCAATGGGCCCTCATGAACACATGGGGATATATGTGGGGTATAAATCACCGTCAATCATAAGATACCTCGAGCCTCTTACAGGGGACTTATATACTTCCCAGTACGCTGATTGCATCATCGATGCAGATGATTTCTAGGCATTAGGGGGAGATAGTATGTACCATACAAAATGCCAGGAAATAAATTGAAATGCATCGGCATTCAGTCCAATGATCCACGTACTACGTAATCTAAACGTGAAGTTCAAAAGATTATACATTTGCAAAGCATTGCAAATAATCTATTAGAAGCATTTACTGACTATAAATGTGTCACTAATCCTATAGTTAAAAGTACCACGGAGAGTAACAACTCTTACTCAAAATCTCCCAAATCAAAATAAGAGGGGGAGAGGTACAACGGTAAAGGATATCTGCGGAAAATGGAAGCTCACTTCCAAAGAAGTAAATGCAAATCAACATCATGTTGATAGACACCAATTGGATATTGCAAATCCAAATAATATGGATGATCAATAGATACATCACATACCAGCACAAAGTGCGCACAAAAATATTGGTGATGGGACATCGGAAGACCCTGACTCTACTGTATTGGGAAATCATGAAGAGTCGGAAAGGGTAAATAAAATTTCCACTAATTATATTGATTCTGGAGAATCATTCAAAGACTACAATTGTCGACACTACCCATTCAAGATTGCAAATGGCCTTCAACTGATCCAAACATAAGACCATGGCAGTGCATTCGCACTTCGAATGGATCAAACAGAATGAAGCAATCAGGGTAGAATTGCACTCGCTCAAACCGAGAGGTATTCGCCTCAGCGATACCTACTCCTCGAAATATTTTCCTGTGGGATCAAAACGATGTGGTGAATAATAAAGCGAGGCTTGTAGCACAAGGGTTCACGCAGAGACCTGTCATCGATTTAGATGAAACATACTCTCCAAGTATGGGTGGTATAACATTCCGATATTTAATATCATTAGCAGAACATGAAGGTCTATCCATACATCACATGGATGTGGTGACTACATATCTTTATGTGTCACTTAATTCGGATATCGATATGAAAGTTCCTGAAGGGCTTGATATTCCAAACAAGAATCATTCACGCAACATGTACAGTGTAAAGCTTCAAAAGTCACTACATGGCTTGAAGTAGTCAGAAAAAAACATGGTACAACCGACTAAGGGAATTCCTTCCACAGAAGGGTTATTCCAATAACGATGATTGTCCCATGTGTTTTCATCAAGAAATCCTCGACTGGATTTTGTATTACATCTGTGTATGTTGATTATCTCAATATCGTTGGGAATACACAAGATATAGATGAAACATGCAACCATCTTAAGACGGATTTGGGTAAAACCAAAATTTTGCTTAAACCTATAGTTTGAGCATCTCCCTACAGGGATTCTAATACATCAGTCTGCATATATCCAGAAATTCAATACAGATAAATCATATCCATCAACTAGAGATTCCATATCTCAAGTGTCATTGAAGCGCTGTATATCGCAAACTGCAACAGGCCTGATATTGCATTTGCAATTATTTACTAGCTAGACATAGCGCTACTCCAATAAAACGCCGTCAGCGGGAGTTAAGAATATCTTCTGATATCACTAAGGCACAATAGTTCTTGGTTTAATCTTCAGATTTAACCAAGACAAGTATTCAACTGGATATATTGATACTGGCTATTTATCTGATCCCCATAATGCCATATCTCAGACATGCTTTGTATTCTTACATGGTGGAATGGCTATATCATTGAAGTCATCAAAACATACTTTTGTAACCACATCCACAAATCATTCTGAAATAATTGCATTATATGAAGCATCACATGAATGTTGATGACTTCACAGAATGATAAATCACATACAACAGTCATGTGGTTTTGGTTCGATCACGAAACCAACAATTTTCTATGAAGATAATTCTGCTTGTATTGCACTTGCAAACCAAGTCATGTGATAATCTTTCAGATTTATTCACAAAGTTTATACCAACTTTTTTATTCCAGAAATATATTTTTGGAATAGGTATAAGACGGCTTAAAGATTTGCAAGTATCAGGGGGAGTAAATTCTCTGATATAACCTATACATAATCTTCTGATTATGGATACTGCACTCTTTTACTAATGAGTTTTCCTATCAAGGTTTTTCTCATACATAGGTTTTTAATGAGGCAATATGCATTAACAAGCAATCACATATGTCATATAACATTTTCTCCTATATTTTCCCCCAGGAGTTTTTAAAGGAGTTTTTCCTATGACATCCATATTCCTCCTCATATTTTTCCCATCAGGTTTTGGGGGAGGTTATTCCAATATGATCCACAGTTCATACTATTGTTCTACTAACTTTATTATGAGTTTTTCCTCTTCGAGGTTTTCTCATATAAGTTCTCTATGTAACAATATGCTACATCATTTCTCCTTATATTTTCCCACTGGATTTTGAAGGAGTTTTCGTGGCATATCAATACATAATATGGTTTCTACTCAAATTTTACCCACTGGGTTTTTGGAGGAGTTTTTCCCATACGATGGTCATCCATCGAATATCACGTGGTTTCTCCTAGTATTTTTCCTATAAGGTTTTAGAGGAGTTTTTCCAATGCAACAATCTACGAATGGAGGACATTTACATGAAGCAATTGATCAAGGGGGAGTGTTAGAAATAATAGTCACATATTATAGTGATCATTATGGAAGTTACATCTGTCCAAGGGGCCACTCCCAAGGGGCATGTCCCTTGGGGTGGCAACCCCCATGCCCCTTGGGCTTGTATATATATATGTAAACACTAGTCCTCCATCAATGAATCCATTCATTCCATTCCTTTCTACTTTCTATTCTCTTAGATTCACAACAAAAACCAACTAATTAGCTATGATGCTTGAGATTGGCGATGTGACTGTCTCTCACTGATAAAATACTTAGCTGAAAATACAAATTCGTGTGCTAATAATAAAGTACTCGAACTTAATTGGACAGTTCCAACCACAATAAAAATCATAACCAGCTTAGTTCTGCATACTGTATGGGCAACTTCTGTGCGTCCGACCTGCCAAAAGTTTGTTGAAGAAATACGACATGCGGGGTGTTTAGTTCGTAAAAGGGGGGTGAAAAGACGGTAGAAAAGTCACATCAGACACTATAGCGTACCGTAGCACTTTTCGTTTGTTTGTGGTAAACATCGTTCTATTATGACCTAACTAGGCTCAAAAGATTCATCTCGTCGTGTACATCAAAACTATGCAATTAGTTTTTTTATTTACCTACATTTAATGCTCCATGCATGAGGAGAGAGATTTGATATGATTTGATGTGATAGGTGAATAGTGAAGTTTGGAGAGATAATTTTTTGGAACTAAACAGGGCCATGGAGTAATGGTTACCCATCACAGTCCGTGACCAGTCGGCTTCCGGAGACTACAGTCTTACCATCCAACTTGCTTAAGGTGGTGTTTGGATACCTGTGCTAAAGTTTAGCGCTTTAAATAAATGATAATTAGATGTATTAAACATAAACTAATTATAAAACTAATTACATAAGTCATGTATATTTCGTGAGACGAACCTAACAAGCCTAATTTTTCTATAATTAATACATAATTAATATATGTTTACTGTAGCATTACATTGTCTAATCATGGTGTAATTAGGCTTAATAGATTCGTCTCGTAAATTACTCCTCGTTTATGTAATGGGTTTTAAAATTAATCTATATTTAATACTCCTAATTAATATATTTACATCCGATGTGACGGCGCTAAAGTTTAACGCACGAGAGTATATCGCGCTGTCAGGAGTTCATGCATTTGTTCCTTTTCCTCCTCCTCGCTTTATTCAGGATTACGTACAGTTGGCATTTGAACAAACAGCGCGCTAGCCCTGCATCTGTACTAGACGGAAGATTCTCCTAGAAAAGGACAGAGTCATTAATAGAGTACTAAATGTTAATTGCTGTTTATACTGTATATACACAGGTTATATGGACGATATGTTCATTGCAGGTTGGTAGATAGTCAGTGCATGCTTTCCGGAAACAAGCCGTTGCGCGCGAGAGCAATGACCGGCCATTCATCGATAGCATGAGCCTCCGATCCTTTCACACAAGAATCGACATTATGGACGAGGGATTAGTAATTCTGGCAGCAGGGAGATGCTATGCTTTATTCCTGCCCAATTTATTTCTTGAAATATATATGTATGTATATATATTTCATGAAATAGCTAGTCAGTATTGTAAAAAACTGCCCAATTTACACTCGATTTAAATGAATCGCCGAACGTTCTAATAAGATGAGAGCTAATACAGGCTCGTCTTTCAACGTGCCATGTATTAACTCACATCTAGAGGACATGTAATCAAGCCTAATTCACTTAAAACGAGAGCAAACCCGGTAGTCCCGGTACATGCTCATAACGTGCCTAAGATCAAGCACAACTACCATTTACAAATTTCTCATGAACCATAAAGGGTATTTTTAGACAATACAAGACTTCAACTCTTAAGATTACAAGTTCAACATAAATAAGTTCAAATCTGAAAATTAAATAGAAAGGGCTTCAAAATACAAGTTCAGGGCCCTCCGACAAAGACAATAGTAGCATGAGTTTAGTGAGTGTTTCCTAGCTTCCATCTCTCCAAATTAAAAGGAACATTAAATCACAGCGGAAAGAAGGTAATCAACGGTGTTGTTGCCCAAAAACACCATCGATGCGAGCATTGGCCGCATGAACTATTTGTCACTGACATTGCCGTAACACCACTTTTGGATCTCCTGCAACTTAGATAACCATAGCAGCTTGAGTACAAAAAGGCACTCGCAAGACTTGCGCAACAATATAATCAAGGATTATGCATGAGGATGTAGCAAGGAATGGGGCCTTAAGGTTAAGTAAAGTTTGCAAAATCATATCTCATCCTAGCCCTAGTTTTTGACCAATAGCAAGTGAAATAACACCCTATAGACAACTAGCAAGTTTTATTGATCTTGCCCTAACCCACCACAAATTTTAGTGATTTAACATCCTATAGACAACTACCAAGTTTTATTGATCTTGCTCTAACCCACCACAAATTTTAGTGATTTAACATGAACAACATCATATATCATAAACACATGATAACATAGCGAAGAATTCATGGACTTGAGCTTGCATGTAACCGAGAGCGTGGCAATTCGAATTAGTTTAACCATGCAAGGGTGTACTCTTTTTATCTGCTCGACACAATATTTACTCACATCAACCCTTCGCCAATAAGCCCCAAACGTTGGGATCCACGCCTAGCTTGTGCAGAGGCAACACTAGGTCCACCGGGGACATCCCTAGGCCCCTCTACATAGCCCATGGCCACACATCTCGGACCGTGCCCTAATGATCAAGACAAAATCAGAAAAGGGCTTACCGAACAAGGCCGGGCAAACAGTAGCACGAAAAAGGGGTGCTCAAGCCAACGTCATCCACATACAGGCCTTAATTGACTCAAGCGGTTCTATGTCACGGAGACTCCTTTCTTGTGACCATATAACCCGCTTAAGTCTCGCAATCAACTTTTAACAACATGTTCCATTTACCCAACATTAACCAAAAAGGATCCAACCTAGCATTGATGTTAAAACCTATAACACCCTTCCCTTGATCCAAGTAATCCTTCTCTAACTCTAAGCATAGCTAAGCCATTAGCAAGTTAAGTTAACATTAACCCAACTAACAAGCGACAAGGTATTGGTAGGGAAATTCAAGGAAGGTAAAATGCATCAAAGACATAGGTGCTACCTAAAATGCATAAATACATAGATAACCACGTGCAACCCATACATAAAGCATAATAATCAATTTATTGTAAAACAGAGTCGAGAAATATGCTTAGCGGCTTGCCTCGATTCTCCTCGGGTTCGACGATCACTTCAACATTGGGCTCAAACACGGGCTCAACGGCTTCGCTCTTTGGCATTTCGTTCTCTAGAATGTATGAATGTATGCATGCATTAGAAATGATGCAAATGAAATGCTTATGAAATGCATCAAGTAAAGGAACAAAAAAATGACAAGGCAAGGACAAACATTTAACAAGCAAGCACTACGGAAAAACAATTACTTGGGCATACATAACTAGCTATCAAGATATTGTTCAAATAAAATCATTCATGACAGAACTATTCCAAGGAAAATTTATTCTAACAGAATATGAACATAACCATTTGATGGAGTTGGAGTTAACATACAATCTTTTCTATTTAATAGTAGCAATTAAACTAAAATGAGCAGCCCTAAAGCATATAATTCATGAAACACAGTTTAATAGAGGCTAAAAATGTCAAAGTCATTTTTATCATAAATTAGACAGTAAGAAAAGATTAACAAAGTTTGAGTTACCATTTTATACATTTTATGCAATTTATGAAAAATATAACAAGTTCCAGCCCTAGAAAGGTAGATTAAGATAAAACAGTGGTAAAATTGTACAAACAGTGAACTTGAGCTACATGTCTGGACAGAGCACAAGTCAAGGAATCTAACAAAGTTGGATTTGAAATTTTTGGAGAAACATACAATTTAATAAACATTTTTCATCCTAAACAAATATAAATCTACAACTCAAACTTTTACACGGGAACATGGTGGTTTCATATTTTTAGATTCTAGATCCCATCCAGAGGATTCTAACAAAACAATAATCATCATTTTTGGAGATCTACAAAAGTTTCTATGATTTTTGCAAGCTTCCGCATTCAACACATACACATATACACAACACTCAGAACAACACTGCCAAGCGTAGCGGCAAATGAGGCGCAGCCCAGCGGCATAGCAGCGGCGCAAGGCTCAAGCCGGCCCATGGCCAAGGCCATGCGCGGAGCGCATGCGCGGAACGCACACGGCGCAGCGGTGGCGCGACACGCGGCGTCGGCGAAGCGGCGCCGGCGACGGCGAGGACGGAGCGACAGTGGGGAGTGGGAAAAGCTCCGCCTCGATCGAGACCTCTACCCCGACAAACAATTAATGCCGCTTATCGCCGCTGTGCATCCAAAGTCAAAAGGCAAATCTCTCGCCACGCCGCTCTGACAGGCACGATCCCTGTCGCATCTACCAACTCCCGTTACTATGCTGCCAACCGAGGCTCTGTGCGGACATGTTGACACTGTGCGAACAGAGCACGTCACTCCGAGCTCCTATGCTACCAACTCCAGAAATAATGAGCAGACACCTGACAACGCTGCACTTGCATAGGCGTAGCGAGCCCAAGTCCGCGAACTTGAGGCCAAGCTCGAGGAAGAGCACCAACAAGTCCAGAGGCTCCGGGCAACGCTCAAGGACAACCACCCTGTGCACGGCGCGCGTGCCAGGGAGGCCGGGGGTGTCGCTCGAGCCCGCATCGAGGCTGACGACAATGTGGACGACCTACTCGCGTTGGCCAGGGCCAGCCAAAAGCTCATCGATGCGGCGACCTTGATCTGGGCCATGTTGGAGCCCTCGACACCTGAAGGCTGAAACCTGCGCTATGAGGCACAACTCCTCATCGAGCAAGCAGCTATGCAGCAAGCCGAAAGCCCAACGTCCCGCATACGCTACTCCGCCGGCCCAAAGGTCGGTGGAGGCATGCGGGAGCACGAGGGATCAGTACGAACCCTATGAAGGGATGATGTGGTGTCATCCCCATCATCAAATAAGGGGAAGGCACCCTCGGTGCACGAACGCATTGGGAATAAGTCTCTCAAGGAGCGGATCCTTGATACACGCGGAGACACCAACGACGATGATGCCCACAATTTCCTCAACAGAAAGAAGCAGGATGGCACATCTCGCGGCTTTCACCCTCGACGTGGAGGCCGCTACGATAGCGACGAAGACAAGAGCCCAACACCGGAACCCCCGGGAACCCGGGTGTTTGGCCGGGAGATTCGCGCGGCCCCGATTCCTACATGATTCTGGCAACCAACGACCATCACCAAGTACTCGGGGGAAACGGATCCCAAGGTATGGCTCAACGACTACCGCCTCGCCTATCTACTGGTGAAGGCATCTAGGCCCCTAATTATGTTTCGGTAATTAATGACAACCCTTGTGGACTAACAACTTCATTTGAGATAATGAGAATATGTTAGTCTCGAGAGTTGGAATGAGCTTCAAAGAGACGGTGTGTCAATAGCATGTGTGCTTTGGATCTTGGAAGCTCAAGGCAAAGGTATATGATAGGGCTTTTAAATTTGATCGGTCATGAGGTAATTAGAGGATGATATATGACCGGGTTGATAGGATAGATAGCCGTACTATCAAGAGGGATCAACTTCGATGGTTCAATGAAATATTAATGCCACAATGGTCTTTGATTTGCATGTAGTGCATTTAGAATTTGTGGTGACTAACTTGGATGAGGGCACATTTCGAATCTGATGGTAAACCAGCCCTGTCGTGGCTGGCGGACTGTCCGAGGCCCTCAGACGGACGGTCCGCGGGTTTTTGGCTTTTCTTTCTACATATAAAACCTATGGAAATTCGGTTCGGTGGAGTCCGAACGGGCCAAAGACGGTCCGCGGATGGGTCGCGGAGGGTCCGCGGACTGTGCTGTCTTTGGGCCCACGTGCGTTGACTTGAGCTGGCGCTAATTGTTCTCACGGACGGTCCGAGGTGGAGCCGCGGACGGTCCGTAAATTAACTCAAGATTCACACAGAAAGCGTTTTCACGTTTCCAGAGGGTAGACTGTCCGGCCTTGCTCTGGTGGACTGTCCGTGGTGATCGCGGACGGTCCGCAGTTGCCTGACGGACGGTCTGCCAGACCTCAACAGTCACCTCTGACACATGACTGACAGCCAATATAGCCGTTGTAATTTGGACGCGGACGGTCCGCGAGTGTCGTGCGGACGGTCCGTGATGCACGATTTTGAACGAGAATTGTATATAACGACTAGTTTCGAGGAGGGGGCTATATATACTCACACCCCGCGGGCATGTGAGTTCTCTTGGCACTTGGGAAAGCTTGAAACACATTCTGGAGCCCTTGTTCTTCTCTCTCTCACTCACTTGCTTTGAGGTTGCATTTCTTTGTGACATTGAGAGCTTCTAGTGCATTGCATCAAGGATTTGATTATTGTGGCACTAGGATTTCATTGAGCTCATGGTTGAGTTGTTACTCTTGGAGGTTGCTGCCTCCTAGCCGGCTTGGAGCTCGTGATTCCATTGAGCACTTCAAGAAGATTGTAAGGTTGCCGTGGAAGTTGATTGTGAGTGGTCATTGTGCTCACCTCGCCAGAGCGGTGAAGAGCAGCTCTAGTGGAATCGAGATTTGGAGCGGTTCTTTGGTTCTAACCGGCTCATACATCAAGTGGAGACATGATAGAGGAGCGGTTGAACATTGAATCCATCTCAACGTGGATTAGGGGTGACCGGCAAGTCATCGATACCACGGGATAAGTTCTTGTGTCACTTGCTCTTATTGTTTACTCATTGTCTTGATTATTTACTTGAAGCAAATTAATTTCATAGAGATTGACTCCTATCTTGTCACATTAGGCTACAAAACCATCAACATAGGATTAGAGTATCTAGAGATTTAAGTCTCCTTGTGGTTCTAATTAATTTCTCTAGTGTTGTGATTGAAGTTTTTAAAACCGCCTATTCACCCCCCCTCTAGTCGGTAATCCTAGATCCTACAAGTGGCATCAGAGCTAAGTACTCGCTAATCAAGGATTTAATCATCCCGGAGTAGGATTAAAATGGCTAGAGAGAACAAAATGAAGCAAAGGAAGATTCCTTACTTTGATGGGGAAAATTATGATTATTGGAAGACTAGGATGACGACCTATCTAAGGACGGCCAGAAGAAAAGTTTGGGGGATTGTTGAGGAATGGTTTGTCATTCTAGACAAAAATATCAAGACCAAAAGAGATTTAGAGAATGAGGACCTAAATGAGGAAGCATTGTGCATATTGTATAAAGGTCTATCTCTTGATCAATTCAACCGGGTCAAGGGCATTACAAGTGCAAAAGATGTTTGGAACAAGCTAGCGGAAATCTATGAGGGAACATCCTCAGTCAAAGAAGCCAAGCTCTATGTGCTCCAAGGAAAATTCAATGAGTTTATAATGAAGAAGGATGAAGACATTTCAACCATGTTCAATCGGTTGAATGAAATTGTGAATGAGCTAAAATGTCTTGATTATGAGGTGCCGGATCGAGACTTCTCTCGCAAATTTCTTAGAAGTCTCCCGGAGAAATATGAGACCATTGTTACAATGCTAGTGAGAGAAGACTTGAAGAAATACACTCCTACGGAAGTGCTTGGTGAAATGCTCACACATGACATCTTCAAGAAATCTCAAAAGGAAGCTCATGGTCAAACAACAAATGAAGAGAAGAAGAATATTGCTCTCAAGGCCAAAGCTACTCAAGATGAAGAAACACATTGTGAAAATGATGAAGATTCGGATGAAGAAATGGCTCTATTGTTAGGGGGCGCCAAAAGGTTCTTGAGAAGAAGAGATTTGGCAAGAGAAATAAGTTCTCAAAGAAGAATCCATTTGAAGGCAAAGAGTGCTTCTCTTGTGGGGAGATTGGGCATATATCAATAAATTGCCCAAACAAGAAAGAGGGCAAAACAAGCAAGGACAAGTACAAGAGGAGTGAGAACAAGAAGAAGAAGTACTACAAGAACAAGAATGGGAAAGCCTACTTTGTTGAGTGGGACTCCGATGCAAGCTCCGATGAGGAAGAAGAGGAAGTCAAGCCTTCGAAGAGTCTTGCCAGGGTTGCAATTAAGGAAGCCCCATCACTCTTCTCCAAGCCATATTGCCTTATGGCCAAAGGTACATCAAAGGTAATAATCAATGATGAAGAGAGTTATAGTGATGATGATAATGATGATGATGAAAATGTTATATCCTATGAATATCTTGCTAATTTGGTTATAAAATCCGATGAAAAATTGCGCAAGGAAAAGCTAAGTTGAGGGATTTAGAATTGAAGAATATTTCAATTCAAAAATCCTATGAGGCGCTAAAGATTTCTCATGCCAACCTAAAGGAATCTCATGATACTCTCAACACATCATGGGGAATTATCAAAGGAAAGCATGAGGAGCTTAAGGAAGCTCACAACTCTCTCCTTGCGCAAGAAGCCAAAGGAAAACTCTTTGCTAACCTTGATACTTGTAAAACATGTATATCTTGCTCAACTAACACCTCTTGTATCACAAGCACAAGCTCTTGCACTAGTGGAAGAGATTCAAGTGAAGCACATTTCTTATTATTGGAGAATGAATCCTTAAAGAAAGAAGTGGAGTGTTTGTCCAAGGATCTTGTCAAATGGTTTGGAAGTCAAGTCAAATTCAATCATTGTTGGACAAGTCAAAAATTCACATTGAACAAGAATGGTATTGGTTATTTGCCCAAGCAAGAGAAGTCGGCTTTCATTCTCAAGAAGACCACTTATGTGCCATCGAGTGTGACATTGCAAGAAGAAGCTAAATTCAAGAAATGCCACATTTGCAAGACAAAGGTAGATGTGAGTCACAAGTGCAAGAGCAAGAAGACCATATCCTTTGATCCATCTTACATTCTAAAGAAAGATTCAAAGAGTGTTGTATGTGCTAAATTTGTTGGTCGCTCTATGGATAATACTAGATTGAAATCCATTTGGGTGCCTAAAGTTATGATCACTAACATTGAAGGACCCAAGAAAAGTTGGGTACCTAAAAGGAAGTGATTCTCTTGTGTAGGTAAATTACAAAGCCGGGGGAAGACATTGGGTAATCGATAGTGGTTGTACAAACCACATGACCGGTGAAAAGAAAATATTCTCACGTCTCGATGAAGATATCTCCGACTTTGATAATATTACCTTTGGTGATGATAGCAAGGGAGGTGTTAAAGGCATTGGTGACATTTCTATCTCTCAAGATTATAAATTATCAAATGTCTTGTTAGTTGATGCTTTAAATTTCAACTTGCTATCCATTGCTCAACTTTGCGATAATGGCTATAGATGTTCATTTACTAGAGATGAGTTTGTTTTGACAACTCTTGATGAAAAGGAAACTATTTTCAAGGGTTTTCGTCATGATAGTTTATATCTTGTGGACTTTTCATCTAAAGAGGCAAATCTCTCAACTTGTTTATTCTCTAAAGCCTCAATGGGTTGGTTATGGCATAGAAGACTAGGTCATGTTGGCAGGAGACAACTAAATAAATTGGTTAAGCATGATTTAGTCCTTGGCTTGAAGGATGTCAAATTTGAAAAGGATAAATTGTGTAGTGCTTGTCAAGCCGGTAAACAAGTAGCCAACTCTCATCCAACCAAGAGTGTTATGTCCACCACATGAATATTTGAATTATTGCATATGGACTTATTTGGGCCAACAACATATAGAAGCATTGGTGGCAGTAGTTATTGTCTTGTGATAGTGGATGACTTCTCAAGATTCACATGGGTATTCTTTCTTCATGACAAAGCCGATGCTTGTGATATATTCAAGAACTTTGTCACTAGAGCTGAAAATGAATTTGAGCTTAAGTTGAAGAAAGTTAGGAGTGATAATGGTAGTGAATTCAAAAACACTCGTGTGGAGGAGTTTTGCAATGAGAAGGGGATCAAACATGAATTCTCAACCACATATACACCGGAACAAAATGGGTTAGTTGAGAGAAAGAATAGGACATTGATTGAAATGGCAAGATCAATGCTAGCCGAGTATAATGTTTCGGATTCTTTTTGGGCCAAGGCTATCAACACCGCTTGTCATTCTTCAAATAGGCTTTATCGTCATGGATTCTTCAACAAAACTCCGTATGAATTGCTTGTTGGAAGAAAGCCAAATATTTCATATTTTCGGGTATTTGGGTGTAAATGCTATATCTTGAGAAAAGGCTCTCGATTATCCAAGTTCCAAAGCAAATGTGATTCTCGGATATTCATCTTGTAGCAAGGCCTATAGAGTTTATAATAAATTCAAGGGATTTGTTGAGGAAGCTTATGATGTTCAATTTGATGAAACAAATGGGTCACAAGATGAGAAAGAAAACTTAGATGATGTGAGAGGTGATGGGTTGAGAGAGGCAATGAAGAATATGGATATTGGTGACATTCGACCAAGAGAAGAAGAAGATGATGATGATGATGAAGAGCATATCATATCCACTCAAGTGAGTGAATCAACTTCTCAAGACCAAGGGATTAACAATGCAAATGTAAATGACTCACCTCAAGAAGATGAGCAATTGGTCTCTACTTCATCATCCACAGCTTCTCAAGATCAAGTTGTTCAAACAAGAGTTCATGGTCAAATTGCCAAGGATCATCCCATTGATCAAATTGTGGGTGACATTAGTAAGGGCGTTCAAACTCGATCTCGTGTTGCTTCATTTTGTCAACATTACTCTTTTGTATCTTCTCTTGAGCCTAAACGTGTAGATGAAGCACTTTGTGATCCGGATTGGGTGATGGCCATGCAAGAAGAATTAAATAACTTCACCCGTAACAAAGTTTGGGAATTGGTTGAGAGGCCTAAGAATTATAATGTTATTGGAACCAAATGGGTCTTTCGTAACAAAGAAAATGAAGATGGCATTGTTGTGAGGAATAAGGCAAGATTAGTTGCGCAAGGCTACACTCAAGTCGAAGGTTTGGATTTCGATGAAACTTTTGCTCCCGTAGCTAGACTTGAAGCTATTAGATTTTTACTTGCTTATGCTTGTTCTCACAATATTAAGTTATATCAAATTGATGTTAAAAGTGCCTTTTTGAATGAGAAATTAGTGAATTAGTGTATGTAGATCAACCTCCTGGTGTTGAAGACCCCAAGTTGCCCAATCATGTTTATAAGCTTTCTAAGGCTCTCTATGGATTGAAGCAAGCACCTCGTGCTTGGTATGAAAGGCTTAGGGACTTTCTTCTATCAAAGGGCTTCAAAATTGGAAAAGTTGATACTACACTTTTTACTAAGAAAATTGGAAAAGATATCTTCATTTGTCAAATATATGTTGATGATATTATCTTTGGTTCCACTAACAAATCTTTTTGCAAAGTATTTGGTGAAATGATGTCTAGGGAATTTGAGATGTCCATGATTGGAGAGCTGAGTTTGTTTCTCGGTCTTCAAATCAAGCAAATCAAGGAAGGCACATTTGTTTGCTAATCTAAATATGTCAAGGATATTTTGAAGAAATTTGGCATGGAAGATTCAAAGCCAGTCAAGACTCTAATGGCCACAAATGTACATCTTGATCTAGATGAGGGAGGTAAAACAGTTGATATAAAACTCTATAGATCCATGATAGGTAGCTTGCTTTATCTTACCGCATCTAGGCCCGATATCATGATTAGTGTATGCATGTGTGCTAGATTTCAAGCCGCTCCAAAAGAATGCCATTTGACCGCCGTAAAAAGAATCATGAGATATTTGAAATTCACTCAAAATACTGGTCTTTGGTATCCAAAAGGTGCTCAATTTGAATTAGTTGGTTATTCGGATTCGGATTATGCCGGTTGCAAGGTTGATAGGAAAATCACATCTGGTGGATGTCAACTTTTGGGTTGCTCTCTAGTGTCTTGATGTTCAAAGAAGCAAAATTCGGTTGCTCTCTCTACCGCCGAAGCGGAATATGTCTCGGCGGGAAGCTGTTGTGCTCAATTTCTATGGATGAAGCAAACGCTTCTTGATTATGGTGTGAAATTTAATGGAATTCCTCTCTTGTGTGACAATGAAAGTGCTATCAAAATTGCAAATAATCCGGTTCAACATTCTAGAACCAAGCATATTGATATCCGGCATCATTTTCTTAGGGATCATGTAAGTAAGGGTGATATCAAGATAGATGGAGTGAGCACGGATGATCAATTGGCTGATATTTTCACAAAACCTTTGGATGAATCTCGTTTTTGCAAGTTAAGAAACGAATTGAATGTCATTGACATTTCAAATGTGACTTGATCTCTAACACATATGTATGTGCATATCTTCATTCTTGCATTCATATGTCTTAAGTCCCTTGTTAAATTACTTGTCATATATTTCTTGTGAAAATAAGCATCTTTTGTCAAGCTATGAACCCCATGGATCCATCACAACAAGTGTCAAAAGGATTGAAACTCGGGCTGAAAAGATTGCGCATCACGGACCATCCGCTAGTGGACGCGGACCGTCCGCCTAAGGACCGCAGACCGTCCGTAATTTCCCGAGATTACACAGGGGCTATGGGACCTCACGTTCCAGGGGGTCGGATAGTCCGCCGAGACTCGCGGACCGTCCGCGAGGCATCTGAAATGCGCGGGTCCGACTTGACGGGATCTAAAAGGGCAGGGCAGGCGTATCCTTTCTCATACTCGAGTCAAAGCCTTCTCTATCCTCTCTCTCTTGCTCTTGGTAAAGAAAAGGTCTCTCTCTTGGATTTTTTGATTGGAGTGCTCCCCGGACGGTCCGAGCACATCTACGGACTCTCTACAGGATTCTCCACCATGTCATCCGAGTACTTTTGTCAATTTCTCTCTTATTTGGGTTGAATCTATGGATGAACGTGACTAGGGTTGAGTTCCTGATCTGAAATTTAGCCATGGATTTTGAAGTCCGTCTTGGGGAATATGTTGGATATGGTCTTGTGATGTTTTGGCAAAAGTTTGATTGAAACTCACTGGATATATGTTGAGTTATGGGGATCGAAAGTTTTTGGATCACTGTTCATGTTCATCGCGAAAAAGTGTCTCGTGGACCGTCCGCACGGGACGCGCGGACCGTCCGCCCGTACTTGGCGGACAGTCCGCGTTGCCTGGACGGACAGTCTGCCAGGCACTGTCAGCGATGGGTTTGAGCAGGGTATTTTGGGAATTCTTTCATTCCTCAAATAGTATCCAAATATATTTGTATATTGATTCAAATGATTGTCCTATCACAGTCCTCGTAAGCTCGCCAAGACTTTGGCCGGTTGATTCAAGAAAAATGGGAACAAGAATAAAGGTGATGATGGGACGTCCAAGAGACGTCGGGTTTATGATAGCAGCAGCTCAAGCAGTGATGACTCCAGCGTCAGTGACTACATGGCTAACACCGGAGTTGAGTCATCTGTGGGACAACAGTCCGAGTACATTGTTGAGGAAGATGCAGGATTGCATCAAGGAGGAGTTGGTTTGCATCAAGACATTATTGACATTCACTCTCATACCGCCCCAAAGAAAGTCTGGACACAGAAAGAATATGCAAGGGTAAGAAATGTCAACGCTTTCACTCAACGTCGTGATACGGGTGATTATTTCTTTCATACCCTAGTGCAAGAAAATGCTTTCTTTGGTCATTTGCTAAGTTGCACTATCTGGGCTCATAAGAGAATTGATTTTAATTACATTGCTAGTAAAGATATGTTGGCTGAGGTAGCTATCATGCTTGAGAGGCTTAGGCTCAGGGAGTTTATGGAGCATGGGTGTGATTGGAATGAAATACTTATTAGACAATTCTATGCCACTTATGAGCTAGACATTGGTGCACAAAGTTTAGAGTGGATGACTGGACAAAGGAGGTACACTGCCACCTTTCAAGAGTTTGCTGCAGCTAATCACCTAGATTATGACTATTTCTATGATGATGCTAGTATTGATGTGTACCAACAAAATGTTTATGAGGAGTCACAGATTTTCTATGAGCCTGCACATCTTGGCCTTTCGATCAGATATGGCACACCCACTGGACTTAGGCACCACCCCGTTGCTATTAACAAGATCATTAGATGCACCTTTATGCCTAAGAGTGGAAACAAAGACAAGATTAGAGAATACTATTGGAATGTGATCCACTACATCATGACTGGCACTAGGTTTAATGTGATTAAAATGATCTTTGAGCAGATGGATGAGAAAAAGCTGACCTTGGCTGGAAATATGTACTTTGCACCATATATCATGTCTTTGATTAAGGTCAAGTGTAGATACAATGGTCCCTGTGAGATCAATCATGGGTGGTTTCAGCCATTTGTTAATGCCAGAGATTTTCTGAATAGGCCACTCACACCCTATGAAAATCCTGGAGATGAAGCAGGGGGCCCGAGTGGTCATAACATTGGTGCTGAGGCTCCTGTAGATGCTGACATGGGCATTCCTGAGATACATGTGATGCATGATATGCCACCACCTCCTCCTCCTATGCAGCCACAGGGATACTGGGTTCCTCCAGAGGGGTACTTCACCCCATACTTTGACAGTATGGCTCAGTCGTTCGGTGCTCAGTTCACCACAGGGTTTGAGGCTATGCAGCAGGGGATACAGTAGCAGCTTGATACTAGGTTCATTGCACATGAGCAGCAGATGAACACTCAGTACTTCCTGCCCATCATGACTCAGCTCCAGGGGATACAGCAGGGGTTTCAGTCTGATATGGAGACACTGGCTGCACGGTTTGATGGTTTATCTACTTCAGAGCAGTATCAGTAGGTGCTTGATCGCCAGACTCAGCTTGAGGGCTCGTTTGATACATTCAACACGACGTTCACCGACTTCAGTGATCACTTCTAATCTATCACCGCAGGATGAGTAGTTCCTTCTTGGTATTTGGTGCCAAAGGGGGAGAGACTTTGGAGTGATGTGATGTCCAGGGGGAGCTTGTTGCATGAGCATAAAAATTGAACTTTGCATTGCATGTTTATTTATGGCATGTGTGAGATGAACTTTGTGTGGATGTAATAGAACTTATTTGCTCATATGGTACTTTAATATTCACTTGTGTGATGAACTTACTATTTGCTATATCTCTTTCCTATGATGAATTTGTGCTAGTAACTATGGTTTTTAAGGCTAACAAATGTTGCGGTTAAATTTTCATATATATACATATGTGCATGTTGTTGCCTTGATCTCCATGTTGTAGGGAATGCTTCACCAAAGATTATCATATTCAAACATGTATGGAAATTGTCACTTGTGATCCATGCACACAAATAGGGGGAGCAACTCCCTAGTTATTGAAATTTGAAGTCGTTTCCTCTATCACTTATATGGAATTCATTGAATGAGAGTAAGTAATTTCATGTTTCACCCTCAACTCTATCACTCCTTTGGTATGGTTGTCATCAATTACCAAAAAGGGGGAGATTGAAGGCATCTAGGCCCCTAATTATGTTTCGGTAATTAATGACAACCCTTGTGGACTAACAACTTCATTTGAGATAATGAGAATAGGTTAGTCTCGAGAGTTGGAATGAGCTTCAAAGAGACGGTGTGTCAATAGCATGTGTGCTTTGGATCTTGGAAGCTCAAGGCAAAGGTATATGATAGGGCTTTTAAATTTGATCGGTCATGAGGTAACTAGAGGATGATATATGACCGGGTTGATAGGATAGATAGCCGCACTATCAAGATGGATCAACTTCGATGGTTCAATGAAATATTAATGCCACAAAGGTCTTTGATTTGCATGTAGTGCATTTAGAATTTGTGGTGACTAACTTGGATGAGGGCACATTTCGAATCTGATGGTAAACCAGCCCTGTCGTGGCTGGCGGTCCGTCCGAGGCCCTCAGGCGGACGGTCCGCGGGTTTTTGGCTTTTCTTTCTACATATAAAACATGTGGAAATTCCGTTAGGAGGAGTCCGAACGGGCCGCGGACGGTCCGCGGACTGTGCTGTCTTTGGGCCCACGTGCGTTGACTTGAGCTGGCACTAAGTGTTCTCGTAGACGGTACGAGGTGGAGCCACGGACAGTCCATAAATTAACTCAAGATTCACACAGAAAGCGTTTTCATGTTTCCGGAGGGGTAGACTGTCTGGCCATGCTCTGGTGGACTGTCCGTGGTGATCGCGGACGGTCCGCAGTTGCCTGGCGGACGGTCCGCCAGACCTCAACGGTCACCTCTGACACATGACTGACAGCCAATATAGCCGTTGTAATTTGGACGCGGACGGTCCGCGAGTGTCGTGCGGACGGTCCACGATGCACGATTTTTAACGGGAATTGCACATAACGGCTAGTTTCGAGGAGGGGGCTATATATACTCACACCCCGCAGGCATGTGAGTTCTCTTGGCACTTGGGAAAGCTTGAAACACATTATAGAGCCCTTGTTCTTCTCTCTCTCACTCACTTGCTTTGAGGTTGCATTTCTTTGTGAGATTGAGAGCTTCTAGTGCATTGCATCAAGGATTTGATTATTGTGGCACTATGATTTCATTGAGCTCGTGGTTGAGTTGTTACTCTTGGAGGTTGCTGCCTCCTAGCCGGCTTGGAGCTCGTGATTCCATTGATCACTTCAAGAAGATTGTGAGGTGGTCGTGGAAGTTGATTGTGAGAGGTCATTGTGCTCACCTCGCCGGAGCGGTGAGGAGCAACTCTAGTGGAATCGAGATTTGGAGCGGTTCTTTGGTTCTAACCGGCTCATACATCAAGTGGAGACTTGATAGAGGAGCGGTTGAACATTGAATCCATCTCAACGTGGATTAGGGGTGACCGGCAAGTCATCGATACCACGAGATAAGTTCTTGTGTCACTTGCTCTTATTGTTTACTCATCGTCTTGATTATTTACTTGAAGCAAATTAATTTCATAGAGATTGACTCCTATCTTGTCACATTAGGCTGCAAAACCATCAACATAGGATTAGAGTAGCTAGAGATTTAATTCTCCTTGTGGTTCTAATTAATTTCTCTAGTGTTGTGATTGAAGTTTTTAAAACCGTCTATTCACCCCCCTCTAGTCGGTAATCCTACATCCTACAACTGGGCGGAGCAACCGATGACGCCATGATCATCCGCAACCTGCCACTCCATTTGGCGGATTCTGCTTGAACATGGCTTGAGCACCAACCCGCAAACAAAATTCACGATTGGAATGACCTCGTGAAGACGTTCGTGGGTAATTTCCAGGGTACTTACGTACACCCTGGAAATTCGTGGGATCTTTGAGGGTGTCGCCAAACATCCAATGAGTCCCTTCGTGATTTCATCCGCAGCTTCTCCAAGTTCTGCACCGAGCTCCCCAGCGTGGGTGACTCCGAGGTCATCCGTGCCTTCCTCGAGGGCACAACCTGCAGGGACTTGGTGCGGGAATTGGGACGAAGCCCTCCTGTCAGCGCCAACGAGTTGTTCGATGTCGCCACCAACTTTGCCTCTGGCGAGGAGGCGGTTGGAGCCATCTTTGATGGCAGGAGGGGGAAACGGACGGAAGAAACGCACGCGGAGGGCATCAAGTCCAAGGGCTCCGCAAAGAAACAGAAGAAGGGCAAGAAGGCACAGAAAGCCTCACACCGACAAGAGCGGACCGAGCAACCCGATGAAATCCTCACGGTCGACCCTGCGCACAAAACTCCTCAAGGCCCCCTCGAGGAGGCGGTGTCTTTGACGACATGCTCAAGAAACCTTGCCCTTATCACAAGGGAATCGTCACCCACACCCTCGAGCAATGCGGAATGCTAAAGAAGTACTTCAACCACTCCACTTCGAAGGAAGATGGGGGGGGGGGAAGGACACGGCCGACGGGGGTGGCCAATGCTTCCCGGAGGTGGAGAACGTCTTCTTCATTTTCGGGAGACCGATGGCGAACATGACATCTCGACAGCGCAAGCGCGAGCACTGAGAGGTGTTCTCCATACACAAGGCCAGGCCGTCCTACCTCGACTGGTCAGAGGAGACCATCTCCTTCAGTCGAGAGGATCACCCCAACTACATCCCAAACCCGGGGCAGTACCCGCTCTTCGTTGACCCCGTCATTGGCAACACCCAGTTCTCCAAGGTATTCTTGGATGGAGGCAGCAGCCTCAACATCATGTACGTCTCGACTTTGGAGCTCATGGGTATCGGGAGGGACAAGCTACGCCCCAGCAAAGCGCCATTCCATGACGTTGCGCCAGGAAAGCGAGTTCAACCCCTTGGGCAGATCAATCTGCCTGTTTGCTTCGGCACGCTTGACAACTTTCGCAGGGAGACCCTGACCTTCGAAGTGGTGGGATTTCAAGGTGCCTACCACGCCATCCTTGGTTGTCCATGCTACGCCAAGTTCATGGCCATCCCGAACTACACATACCTTAAGCTGAAGATGCCGGGGCCGAAGGGCGTCATCACGGTGGCGCCATCGTTCGAGCACACCTACATATGCGACGTGGAATGCGTCGAGAGTGCTGAGGCACTCCCGAGGATGATGCTCTCATCGCGGACCCGAAGAAGATGGCGAACGAGACCATCGCCTCAACCGCGAAGCATGCAGGCAGTTTCGAGCCCACAGAGCACACCGATGCTGTGCCCCTCGACCCTAGCGTTCGCAACGACAATACAGTGAGGGTCAGTTCGACAGTCGACGGCAAATAGGAGGTGGTGCTCGTCGACTTTGTCTGCACCAACGCCGACATCTTCGTGTGGAGCCCCTCAGATATGCCTGGCATACCAAGGGAGGTCACCGAGCACTCCCTTGACATCCTGCCCCACTCCAAGCCGGTGGTTCAACGCCTGCGATGCTTCGACGAGCAAAAGCGCCGGGCCATTAGTGAAGAGTTGTCCAAGCTCCTCGAGGCTGGATTCATCAAGGAGGTATTTCACCCTGACTGGCTCGCTAATCTTGTATTAGTGAAGAAAACGCATGGGAAGTGGAGGATGTGTATAGATTATACTGGCTTAAATAAAGCATGTCCAAAAGTTCCTTTTGTTTTACCACGTATCGATCAAATTGTGGATTCAACTGCGGGATGTGAGCTATTATGTTTCCTTGATGCTTATTCTGGTTTCCACCAAATTAAGATGAAAGTGTCCGACCAGCTCACAACTTCTTTTATCACGTCTTTTGGCATTTTTTGCTATGTCACGATGCCATTTGGTCTTTGAAACGCCGGAGTCACATACCAACGGTGTATGCTTCGTGTTTTCGGGGATCATATCGGGCGGACCGTAGAGGCATACTTTGACGATATCGTTGTAAAATCCAGAAAGGCGGACGACCTGGTAAATGATTTGCGCACTGCGTTTGATTGTCTCCCGGCTAACGGGGTAAAACTAAATCTGGAGAAATGCGTCTTTGGGGTGCCTCGAGGCATGCTCTTGGGTTTCATTACCTCTCAGTGAGGCATCAAGCCCAACCCTGAAAAAGTCTCGGCCCTCGAGCAGATGGGACCGATCCGAGACCTAAAGGGGGTACAAAGGGTATTGGGTTGCCTTGTAGCCCTGAGCCGGTTCATCTCGCGTCTTGGCGAGAAAGGCTTGCCCCTGTACCGACTCCTAAAAAAGAACGAGCATTTTTCTTGGACCTCCGAGGCCTAGAAAGCCCTCGATGGGCTAAAAGCATCTCTCGCATGAGCGCCTATTTTGACGCCACCTAAGGATGGCGAGCCCCTCTACCTCTACGTAGCCGCAACGACTCAAGTAGTCAGCGGAGTCATTGTCCAAATGCCGGTATACTACATCAGCGAGATGTTAACTGAAACCAAGACGCGATATCCACAAATCCAGAAGCTGCTCTACGCAGTAGTGATTGCACGGCGCAAGCTGCGCCACTACTTTGAGGCTCATCCTATCACCGTGGTCTCATCTTTCCCCTTGGGGAGATACTCCATAACCAGGATGTCTCGGGTAGAATAACCAATTGGCCCATGGAGTTGATGGGCGAAACCCTCACTTATGTCCCTGAAAGGCAATCAAATCGCAGATATTGGCGGATTTCGTGGCAGAGTGGACCGACACACAATTGCCTCCACCTCAGATCCAAGCAGAATGTTGGATCATGTACTTTGATGGGTCGGTAATGAAAACTGGAGCAGGCGCGGGCCTGCTTTTCATCTCATCCCTCGGAGAGCATATAAGACACGTGGTGCGTTTGCACTTCCCGGCGTCCAACAATATGGCAGAATACGAGGCTCTACTTGTTGGGCTTCGTATAGCCATAGAGTTGGGTGTCAAGCGCCTTGACATCCGGGGAGATCCACAACTAGTCATCGACCAGGTTATGAAGGAGGCAAGCTGCCACGATGAGAAAATGCAAGCGTACTGCAACGCGGTGCGTCAGCTCGAGGACATTTTCCATGGCCTCGAGCTCAATCACATTGCGCAAAAATACAACGAGGAAGCCGATGAATTGGCCAAGATCATGTCAGGTCGGATCACCGTTCCACCGAACGTATTCGCCCATGACTTAGCAGAGCCGAGCATCAACCTCAAGCCAACTCCCAATGCTCCTGATGCCAACTCGAAGGCCGAACCCTCGGGGGCTGCGGGCATCGAGCCCATGGACGAGTATCCCTCGAAAGAGGAACCCGAAGCCTCGAGTCTAGAGATATCCTCGGCGGTTGAGGGTGAAATTATGGAGATCGACGATGCCCCATCACCTCGAGATTGGCACGATCAGTATATCGCTTGGATCGACCGAGGGGAGCTACCCTCGAATCGAACCGAGGCTCGGCGCATCGCGAGAAGGGCCAAGTCGTTCGTCATCATCGACAGGGAATTGTATAAGCGCAGCCCCTCGAGAATTCTGCAGCGATACATTCCAATTCCTGAGGGAAGGGAGCTCATTCGAGACATCCATGCCGGCATATGCGGCCATCACGTGGCGCCCCATACTCTCGTGGGCAATGCGTTTCGCCAGGGCTTCTATTGGCCCACGGTTATCGCTGATGCCAACGAAGTCGTGCGCAGCTGCGAAGGGTGCCAATTCTATGTGTTAGGCCATAGAATATGCCATCTGTGGATATCCTAGCTGCTATAGATAGCTGATGTAAATCAGGGATTAGTTACTATAGATAGTAGATGTAAATCAGGGATTAGTTACTATAGATAGCAGATGTAAATCAAGGGAATTATCCCTGCCTTGTACAGCAAGGCCAGCCGGCCCTATATAATAGAAGGCGCGCCCTCCCATTGAGGTGTGGCCAATTGCCCCCCAATCTAATTCTTTACATGGTATCAGACGTCCGGGTCCCGATCCCAATCTGATCTCACCATCCTCTCCTCCAGCGCCCCTTCATCCTTCCCTCCCCATGGGAACCGAATCGGCCCTCCTCTCTGCCACTAGCGGCGCTCTTGGGACCGCTTCTGCCCCCATGATTTGCCCCTTTGCCACCATCAACATCAAGCTCCACGTCCCCATGACCCTCGAGTTGAAGCCTTCCAACTTCACCAAGTGGTCAACGGCGTTCCAGGCCACGTGCGGGAAGTTCGGGCTGCTGCATCATCTCGCCACCGCCTCCACCTCGCGTCCCACCGACGAGATCTGGACACAGGCGGACTTCTACGTCCGCGGCTGGATGTACAGCACCGTCTCCGACGTCGTCCTCAACCTCGACATTACCGACAACACGCAGACGGCGAGCGCTCTTTGGACGGCCATCGGCGGGATGTTCCAGGCCAACAAGGCTCCTCGTGCCATCTTCCTGAATCACGAGTTTCACTCGATGACTCAGGGGGACCTGTCCATCGACGCCTACTGCGTTCGTATGAAGGAGAAGGCCGATGAACTGCGCGACATCGGGCAGCCCGTATCTGAGCCCAACCTCGTCCTCAACCTCCTGCGCAGATTCAACGAGGTCTACTCCGGCGTCGCCGACAACATCGCCGGACAGCAGCCCCTCACCCTCGCCACCGCACGCCATCAGCTCCTCCTCAAGGAGCTGCGGCTGCAAAACGACGAAAAGACGCGTGCTATCACCACCCTCCTAGCTGCTGCCTCCTCTAATGACGGTTTCCGGCAGCAGCAGCAGCAGGGTGGCCGGCGCCCTAACACCAAAAAGGGCGCCCAGCAACCCTTCTTCAACAGCCCCAGCACCAACAAACGCGTTCCCTGGGGCTTCAATCCCCGGACCGGCGAACGTGTGGCCCCTGGAGAGCGTGTCACCCCTCCTGGACAGCGCCGCCAGGGAGGTTCTGGCGCCCCTGGAGGTCCCGGTGCCCCAGCTGGGCGCAACCAGGGCATCCTCGGGCCTTCCCCGCAGGCCCACACCGCCTTCGCTCCACTCCAGGCGTCCTCCAGCGGCTCCACCACCTCCACCGACACCTGGGATGCAGCCGGCCTCATCGCTGCCCTGCAGCACATGCAACTGCAGGGCAACTCGCCCTGGGTAGTTGACTCCGGTGCCTCTACGCACATGACGTCCTCGGATGGTATGCTTACCCAACGCCTTCCCCCCTCCATCTCCTCAATAACAGTAGGTAATGGCACTAGTATTCCTGTTACGTATAGAGGTCATTCCATCCTTCCGACACCTACAACAAATTTGGCTCTTAATAATATTATGGCCGCTCCATCCATAGTCCGCAACCTGTTATCCGTTCGCCAATTCACTCGTGACAATAGTTGTTCTTTTGAATTTGACGCCCATGGTTTTTCTGTTAAGGATCTCAGGACGGGACGCGTGATTCTCTGCTATAACTGCGACGGGGACCTATACACCATGCCTACCTCCACACCTGGCGCTCCGCCTCATGCTCTCCTGGCTGCTTCGTCGACTCTGTGGCATCAACGTCTCGGTCATCCAGGTCCCGCCACATTAGAGCATCTTAACAAACTTCATGCTGTTTCCTGTCATAAAGTAGACCACTCGCTATGTCACTCATGTCAGATAGGCAAGCATACGCGTCTACCCTTCAGTTCTTCGCATTCCATCACTCATGCACCTTTTGAACTTGTTCACTATGATGTATGGACTTCCCCCATCAATAGTCTGTCTGGTTTTTCATATTACTTGGTTTGTTTGGATGATTTCACTCACTACTGTTGGGTTTTTTCGCTCCGGAAAAAATCTGATGTCCACCAACATTTAGTTGAGCTTGCTGCCTTTGCCAAAACACAATTCAGCCTCCCCGTCAAATGTTTTCAGGCTGATAACGGCACTGAATTCGTAAACACCGCCACCATCAAATTCTTCACTGCTATAGGTACTCACCTTCGCTTCTCCTGCCCCTACACATCACCCCAAAATGGCAAAGCTGAACGCATCATCCGCACACTCAACAATTCCATTCGTACCATGCTCCTCCATGCCTCCCTGCCGCCCACATATTGGGCCGAGGGGCTCATGACAGCCTGCTACCTCCATAATAGGCGCCCATCCTCCTCCATTCATCATGAAATTCCCTACATTCGTATGCATAACCAGCCACCAACCTATAGCCATCTGCGTGTTCTTGGGTGCCTCTGTTACCCCAACATGCAAACAACCTCCAAACATAAGCTCGCCCCTCGCTCCACGGCATGCGTCTTCCTAGGATACCCCCCTCGCACAAAGGTTACCGCTGCCTTGAACTATCGACCCGTCGCATCATCATCTCTCGCCATGTTACTTTCGACGAGACCTCCTTTCCCTTTGCAGCCACCTCAGCTGCCTCACCCTCCTCCGCTTCCTTAGACTTCCTCCTCGACGACGATATAGTTTCGGTGCCTTGTCCTACTGTTGTTGCAGGTGGGATTCCATCCTCGACGCCCGTGGTCGCTGAGCAGCCGCCCTCAGATGCTGCAACCTCACACGGATCGCCTTCTTCGACACCAGGTGGGCGTGGTCCCGTGCCCCCACCTGGACCCAGCGTGGTTCCCTACCCACACGTCTATGTCCACCACTCCCATCCGGTGTTTACATTCGAGCCAGCAGCTGCCCCAGCAGCCCCTGTGGCTCCTGCCGCCCCGGCGCCACCTACGGCACCCACGCCGGCATCGGCGGCATCTCCCGTTCCATTACCGCCACCGCCTCAACGCCGCGTGCCACTCGCACCATGACGGGTGCCATTCCTCGCGTCAGCTATAAAGGGCTGGCAGCCACGACATCATCCTCACCGTCGCCGGTTCCGACGAACTACCGCAGTGCGCTGGCCGATGCCAACTGGCGTGCCGCGATGATGGATGAGTACCAGGCCCTCGTCGACAACAACACCTGGCAGCTCGTTCCGCGGCCCCCTGGAGCAAACGTCGTGACGGGGAAGTGGATCTTCCAGAACAAGTTTCATGCCGATGGGTCCCTCGCCCGCCACAAGGCTCGCTGGGTTGTCCGCGGCTTCTCCCAGCGCGAGGGCGTCGACTACGACGAGACCTTAAGTCCGGTTGTCAAACCGGGCACCATTCGGTCTGTACTCAGCATCGCCACGTCCCGCGCCTGGCCCATTCACCAGCTGGACGTGAAGAACGCCTTTCTTCACGGCCACCTCGAGGAGACAGTCTACTGCTAGCAGTCGCCAGGATTCATCGACCCTGGCGCCCCAGATCATGTCTGCCGTCTGCAGAAGTCCTTGTATGGACTGAAGCAGGCTCCGCGGGCCTGGTACCAGCGCTTCACCACCTTCGTCCGGAAGCTCGGCTTCGTTGCCTCCACCTCCGACACGTCCCTTTTCATTTTACGAGAGGGGACGAGTCTCGCCTACCTTCTGCTGTACGTCGACGACATCGTTCTCACCGCCTCGTCCTCGGCCCTCCTCCAGCGCATCATGACTCGGCTGAGCTCTGAGTTCGCCATGACGGATCTTGGCACTCTTCACCACTTCCTCGGCATTGTTGTCACGCGTTCCTCAGATGGTCTCTTCCTCTCCCAGCAACAGTACGCCGTCGAGCTTCTTCAGCGCGCGGGCATGGCTGAGTGTCATCCGACATCGACACCCGTTGACACTCACGCCAAGCTATACGCGACCGATGGGGATCTACTGTCAGAGAAGGACGCATCTGAGTACACGAGCTTGGCGGGAGCTCTCCAGTACCTGACGCTGACTCGTCCTGATCTGGCATATGCTGTTCAGGAGGTGTGCCTCTTCATGCACGCCCCACGCGAGCCTCACCGTGTGCTCATCAAGCGCATCCTCCGCTTCATCCAGGGGACTCTCTCCTCGGGTCTTCACATTGGCATCGGGTCTATCGACAAACTGACTGCCTACTCTGACGCTGACTGGGCCGGCTGCCCAGACTCTCGACGATCCACCACCTGCTTCTGCGTCTACCTTGGTGACACTCTGGTTTCCTGGTCCTCCATGCGCCAGACCACGGTGTCCCACTCCAGCGCCGAGGCAGAGTGCTGCTAGCTTCAACAGTTACTCCAGGAACTCCACATCCAGCTGCCCTCCGCCACCGTTGTCTTCTGTGACAATGTCAGCACCATCTACATGACGGCCAACCCCGTCCACCACAAGCGAACGAAGCACATCGAGATCGACATTCACTTCGTTCGCGAAAAGGTGGCCCTTGGTGAGATTCGAATTCTCCATGTGCCCTCCTCTCACCAGTTCGCCGACTTCATGACTAAAGGCCTTCCGACAGCACTCTTTCAAGAATTTCGATCCAGCCTCTGCGTCCGGGAGCCTCCCGCAGGGACTGCGGGCGGGTGTTAGGCCATAGAATATGCCATCTGTGGATATCCTAGCTGCTATAGATAGATGATGTAAATCAGGGATTAGTTACTATAGATAGCAGATGTAAATCAGAGATTAGTTACTATAGATAGCAGATGTAAATCAAGGGAATTATCCCTGCCTTGTACAGCAAGGCCAGCCGACCCTATATAATAGAAGGCGCCCCCTCCCATTGAGGTGTGGCCAATTGCCCCCCAATATAATTCTTTACACTACGCATGCAAATCCCACCTCCCGGCTCATGTTTTGCAAACCGTCCCTATCACATGGTCGTTCGCTGTGTGGGGACTCGACCTCGTCGGGCCAATGTGAGCAGTGCCTGGAGGCTTCACACATTTGTTGGTGGCCATCGACAAGTTCTCAAAATGAATCGAGGCTCGACCCATCAGCAGCATCAGATCTGAACAGGCCGTGCAGTTCTTCACGGATATAATCCACAGGTTCGGGGTCCCCAATTCCATAATTACTGATAATGGCACCCAGTTTACAGGCAAGAAGTTCTTAGAATTCTGTGACGACCACCATATCCACGTGGATTGGTCGGCCGTGGCGCACCCACAGATGAATGGCCAAGTAGAACGTGCCAACGACATGATTTTACATGGCCTCAAGCCAAGAATATTCAACAAATTGAACAGATTTGGCGGAAAATGGGTATCGGAATTACCCTCGGTAATCTGGAGCCTTAGAACGACCCCGAGCAGAGCCACGGGCTTCACCCCATTTTTCCTCGTCTATGGTGCCGGGGCTATCCTCCCCACGGACTTGGAATACGGGTCCCCGAGGCTTAGAACCTACCAAGAAGAGCAGAACAAGCAAGCTCGTGAAGACTCCCTAGATCAAGTGGACGAGGCTCGAGACGTGGCACTCCCACATTCAGCAAGGTATCAACAATCCCTCCGAAAATATCAAGCACATAAGGTTCGACGTCGATTCCTCAACAAGGGACACCTAGTGCTAAGGCTTCGACAAGATAATCGAGGACGCCACAAGCTTACGCCGCCATGGGAAGGGCCCTACATCATCACCGAGGTCCTCAAACCAGGCACATACAAGCTCGCGAACGAGAAGGGCGAAGTTTTAGCCAACGCTTGGAACATTCAAAAGCTACGTCGCTTCTACCCTTAAGTTTCCAGTCATTCATGTACATTTGTACTTATAACAATCGATGAATAAAGAAAGATCGGTGGCTAATTCGGGGGGGGGGCACCCCCTCCTAAAATCGTCCCACTTTTAAGGTTTTTTCTTTCAAAATTCTTTTATCATGCTCGTCTCCGGTAAATGTCAAAAGGCAATTCGAGGCATAGAGCTACACAGGCCAAGGGCCGGCCGAGTCAAGGGACCGCCTACGCCTCCGAAAGCATACGGCGTCCCCCTCGCCACCCTACGCTAAAGTTAATCTATGAACGAAATCTTCCTCGTCGAGCGCTTTGCAATTCAGCGAGAAACGTGATAAAGAAAACGACATTCAATAAAACTCGCATGCATACTTAAAACATTAAATAGTTTGATGGCACATCACTCCAAAAAAAATCTAATAATTACAAAAATCTCCCTAGCTACTCAAGGAGCGGGGTCTTCAGGGGCTTCGGGGGCGGCGGCCTCTTCGTCTTCAGCGTCGGGAAGGAGGTCGCCCTCGAAGATCTGCGACAGGTTGGCGGCAGGACCCTCGGCGGCGGCGGCGGCGTCGGCGCTTTCCACGATGGCTAGCGCAACTTCGTCACCGAGGTCATCCGCCACCACGTACCCGACGCTCACTGCCTCGAGGTCCATGACAAAGTGTGTCGAAATAACCCCGAGGGTCTTCTGAACGCCGAACCGGAGAGCCCCCTTCAGGTGCTTGGTGACGCATCTGCCCAAGGATCTCAGGCGGCTGGCCACTAAGCTGCCCGACTGGGACTCGGGGGCTTCCTACGCCTCGACCTCCTTGCAGACGGCGAGGGCTACGTCCCGTAGCGCCTCGAGGTCCTCCTGGGCCTTCGAATAAGCCACTTGGACGGACTCTACCTATGAGAAAGTCTCCTCCACCAACTTCCATAGCTCTGAAAGCCCAAAAGCAAAATCAGATAAGTCTCGATACCAATTTTTCAAATAAATGATAAGTTGGTAATGCACTTACCCTCGGTCAGCTTCTTCTCCCACGCCTGCACTTCCCGCACGGCTTCGGCCTCCTGCTGGAGCGTGGCCATCGAGCCTTGTTGGGCCTCGATAGAGGCCCGCAGCTCCATGATGACCACGTCTCCCTTTACCACCGTCATGGTGAGCAGGTTGACGACCTCGCCCTGGGTCCTGAGCTGGGCTTCGGCCACTGCGAGAGCCGCGTCCCACTTCTGCAGCTACAGTCAGGCTTCGGCAAGGGTGGTGCACTCTTGTTGAAGCTCGCCCTCGAGCGTCGCTAGCGCCTTGGTCCGCCGGTGGAGCTCATCCCCCTGCCGAAGGGCCTCATCAGCCGTCTCCACGGCTAGGGCCCTCTCACGGTCGCGCTCCTGCTCGGCACAGACCAGGGCCTCCCTCAGCTGGTGCAGCTCGGTGTGCACGTCAGCGAGTTCGGCGACCCTCCGGCCGGCCATCTCCCTCAAGCACTGTCGTTAGCGCATCAACAAATAAGAATAAGAGAAAGGGGAAAATACAAAAAACACAATGATGTTAATGATCAGAGTACGTACCAGGTGAATGTCGAGGCCTCTGCCTAGGTGGAGGTCGAGGACCTGGTTGAGGGCGAGCTGGACGGCGGTCCCCAGACCTTGTTGTTCCTCCCACAGCAGCCGCTCAGCCTCAGCGCCATCCACCAGGTTGGGCGGGACGCCGTGCCGGCCAAGCCCTTGATTGCGCCAGGCCTCGAGGGCCGCGATGCGGGGCAGAGGCTCCACCGTCCTCTCATCCCAGGGGCTCCAGGACCCTTCCTGGAAACACGGTGCCGGCTCCTCCTCGGCCTCGCGGCTGCCCTCGAGGGTGGTTGGGAGGGCCACCATCTTGGTCTCGGCCCCTGGCGCTTCCTCCTCCTCCGCGCGGCCGCCCGTGGCCGCAGTCTGAGCCGCATCCCCAGTGCGGCCAGCACCCTCTAATCCCACCGCGCCATCAGTCGGCGAGGGGGTCTCGCTCACCCCCTCGACGACGGGGGCCGGGTCCTCCGTGTGGGGGGCGGGGTCACCTCCCTGGTGCAGTCCTCACCCGCTGCAGCCGGGGCTCCTCCAGCCGCCACCTGCTCCTTCACCTGGGCGACCCCTTGCACTAGGGCCGCCTGGTACCGGGCGATGATTTCCATCGGCCGGAGAACTCCCAACGGGGGCGGTGCCGCCGAATGTGGCGTGGAGCACGCTGACGCCTTCAGCGCCTTGGTGGGCGCTAGCGGGGGCGATGTCGGCATCCCGAGGCGGCTGGCAGAAGATCAAATTAAACATTTAGTCTATGCCTACCGAATCTACAAGCAGAGAAAAAGACAAAACTTATCAAACCCGAACGCCGCCGCTCATCTTGTGCTTCTTGTCACTCGGGGGCTGCACAGCCCCCGAGCCTCCTCGGCCCCTCGACAGTTGTTGGCACTCCTTACGGCCTACAGATAAATCCGCAAGAGGACGGATACCGATGTAGCTTTCACCCGAGAGTATTCCAAGGTATCGATTTCCACGAGGAACGAGAAGTGAGCTAATTCTAAACTAAGTTGTCCAAGGGTTATGGAATGGGATGGATGAAGTGGATGACAACAACAAAGAGGGAAGAGAAGTGATGAGAGGGTAGAGAGAGTACGAGTCTGATAGAGGCACTCTACTGATTAACTGAGCGGATCAGAGGGTACAGATAGATACTTGCTTCAGGACAATAGAACCTATGATACTCAGAAAGGGATGAGAAGGGGTGTCACCAATTCTACACTCTGGGATCCTGCAGGCCGAGACGAACGTGATGGACTACGTAGGCCGTATAGGGCTGTCACCACCTAACGGCTACCACCTCCGTAGACTCGGGGACAAACTAAGTTAACCTCAAGTATAGGCACCACGCCTACACTAGACTGTTAATACTTATCTCCTATAAAAAGAAAAACACCCAAGCCAAGCAACCAGTATACAATTATACCAATCAACTAACTATTGAACGAAGAACCAACAAGTAAATAAAAGTAGAACTGACTGCTCAATTAATCAGGGAGAGATACAAGAGTTACCAGACATGACCCGGATGTTACTCGAAGTAGAGCCGCATCCGTAGAGGTACAGCTGGAAGAGGGGCCGACACTCCGGCTCCTCTCCGGACGCTCACCTCTCCTCTCTCCCTATCTGCTAAGTATGAAAGTGGTAGAGCTTCGCTAAGGAACTTCTCTCTTGTGTTGTGTGTTGATTCAGGCGACCAGGACCTCTATTTATAGGTGGATTAAGTCGGTGGGAGGCAGAGTGACAGCCAAGGCAGCTGGAAGGCGGTTCCCCCTGATTCGGTCGAACCCAGGGGTTCGGGCGAATTGGGGGGTTCGGCCGAATGCCACGTGTTGCCCTGCACGGCCTTTGCTCTCCCACGTGCTGGTCCAGCCCCTAGGTCGGTTGCAGGTCGGTTTCAGTCTTGGGCTGAGTTGGAGGCCTTCCGGTGGACTGGTGGGCTTCAGTCGGGTTTGACTCGGGCCTCTCCTGTCTTCTGGTCCACTGGGTATTGTTGACACTTCTTACGGTCCACTATTAGGATTGCCAATCCCAGTAATGGTACAAGTAGTGTTCATTGGTATTCTTACGATACAGATATAAATCCGCAAGTGCACGGATACCGATGTAGCATTTCACCTGGGAGTATTCCTAGGTATCGTATTTATATTTCCGCAGGGAAGCATTGGATAAAGAGTATCGACTATTGACAAGGATGTAACTACTAATTAAAGTACCGGCTAACAAGGCAGGGGTAAAGGGTAGGATAGGAGTGATATTCAGTTGACACACACAAGGAGAAGTTCAGGATAGAGATAGAAGAGCGGTCTAGCTAGTGGGAGAACAACGAGACAGGAAAGGATTCCTATATACTTCCACTGGCCTTGAGATACATCTGGCAAGGGTTACGGCTAGCATGAAGAATGGCATCTATGGTTCTCTTCCTAGTTCTATTATCTCAACATCGGGGACGGAGCCCGTGACACACAGAAAGGGATGAGAAGGGGTGCCACAAACTCCGTGCTCTTACGGGGTGCCTGCAGACCGGAACTAACGTGATGGACTACGAAGACCGAAAGGGCTGTCACCACCTCACGGCTACCACCTCCGTTGCGATGGGGACAAACCAAGGTTACCATCTAGACTATGTACCACACCTACGCTAGGCAGTAACTACTCACTCTTCTAGAAAGAGCAAGCAATCATGTCAATACCCCAGTGACAATTCACCGCAAGTATTGAGCAGAAACGAGGAACCAGCTAAGACAAAGGACTAAGAGAGAACTTATAGAACCAGACTGCAACAGCTTATAACCAAGGCTAGACATTCCACAATTACTCGCGAAATAAATGCAGAACAAATAGCTCAAGTAAATGCAGAGGAAATATATTGATTACTCAGTGTCAAACATAAAGAAAAGGAAAAGATACAAGAGCTTTACCAGAACTCCAGAAGACGACTTCGGAACCCCGAACGAAGCTCGACCCTGACTCTAACTCCCAACAGGACTAGCCTACTCTACATCTTGAAAGTGGAGAATGGAGACTTGCTCCCAAGTGGTGTGTGTGATACAAGGGGTATGCCGCTACATTTATAGGTGTCCCAAGGCAGTTGGAGGCTGGGTAACCGCCAAGGCAACCAGAGGCGGTTGGGGACCCGTTCGGCCGAACACCCCGGGTTCGGCCGAACAGGTCGGTTCGGCCGAAGGCCGTTGGATGCACCGCCTTCTCCTGGACGCCTTGGATGAGCTCTGGAAGGCGGTTGGCATTTGGGAGTTCGGCCGAACTGGGCCTCCAGCCCAGAACGCCTCCCATGCACCGCATTTGCTTCCTGGACCTCCTAGGCTGCTTGTATGTGTTGGTCTTCGTGTGTTTCTGGCCCAGAGGTGATGTGGCAGTGGATGAGGTGTCTTGCACGGTCGCCGCTCGGTCATTGCTGACGTGGACGGCCTCCGGTGGCGTGTATGGCTAAGGGGGGTAACCGGCCGAACGGAGTCGTTCGGCCGATTAGGTCATTTTCGGCTTCAATAGCGCGTATTTGTCGTAATTGTACCTGCACAAGTGACACTCACCAAAACTCGTGGAACTTTATTAGAAATAAAACCTAAGTACATGGAATGTTACATAAAACCTCATTTATTCCCGAGTATTGGTGGTCGGATTTGGGTTGTAACGACCGCCAACAGGTATGTGTTGATGGCAGCCGTGGCGGTCCATCCAAGCCCGGGGTTCTTCTGGGTTTCATGTCGTGGCGTGTCTCGGGTTCAAGGATGGAGTTCGGTCGAATCTCGGGATTCGGCCGAACTCGTCATTCCACGTGCTTTTTGCCTCAACTTTAGTCATAAGCCTCCTGGAATCGAATAAACACCAAAACTTGTGCAAATGATCAGAAATAATCCCTATATCTATGGTGTGTGATTCCATTGTGTTTGTTTTATACTCGGTTGGAGGTCGGAAATCGGTCCGTAACGACCGCCAACAAGCTCCCCCAAACTTAGATATTTTCTTGTCCCGAGTAAAGAAATTGAAATATGAGCAAGACTAAGGTAAGGATTCTTTCATGACATGAATGATTGCATATTGAATATTCCAAACTTTTCTCCATACCTGTGAGTTTGTAGTGGCTATCCTCTGGGTCTTGGGCGGTTGATAGTCGGAATGGCTCTTACAACAAGGTCCTCTTGCTCATCCTGGATTCAGGGTTTTTCTGATTTTCGCAAATAAATAACCCTTGTCCCTTCATCCCTGATGCTCTCATCTCTCTGGAGTCACTCCTTTTCACTCACTCTCTTTTGTGTTTTTCTTTGTCTCTCAGGTGGTGGCCTTGTCAAGTCATGTACTTCTGTTGAGTTGAAGATTGCTTCCCGGAGTTTCTCATCGTCGCCCTTGGTCAGATTGCAAGTTAAAGATGAAGAGTTCATGTCGGTCCTCAGCTTTGTGACCCCTTTCTTTTCTCTTCCCTTTTTGGGGATTTTTTTTTCTTTTCTTTCTCTCTGTTTTTCATTTGGATTTTCATGAGTCCTTTATTTTCTGTCTTTTTTTCAGGGTATCACCAAAGCATGAGGACTTCTACTACACTCTAATGATAGTATACTAGCAATAAACCTTGGGCAAACATGATTATCTCCGGGGACATCAAAATTCAACAAGACTTTGTACTAGCCATAACAAGTTTCTCAGGAACAAACTCTCAAGCATATGTGTATGTTGGAAGTAGTGGACAGGATGAAGGGATAGGGTATAGTTTTATATTTTCAAAATTTAAATTCTCCCAAATGGTGGAATGAACAAGTGGTTTGTTTTATCAAGACATATCACAATCATCAACAACCTAGATCGGGGGGGTCCTATCATGAAATATTTCACAGGAAAAAGATACTAGGTTTGAAATAAGCAATAGGCAAGTTCATGGTATAAAAGAAAAACCAAGAACGTTTCATTTATGTGAGGCATGCATTGATCAAAATTTTGAAACGTGACAACACAGAAAAAGTGGTCATGGGGGAAGAGTGCAAACCAGCGTGTAGGTGCGCAAGCGGGACGAGCCGGGCTAGTTCGGCCGAACTAGTGGGTTCGCCCGAATTGCCCAATTCGCCCGAACTAGCTGGTTCGGCCGAAGTGGCTCGGTCTGTGCTCCGTCATGTCGGGTTGCTCCTGTGTCGTCTTGTACTCATGTATCTTTTTCGTTAAACAGGGCAATCTCCGGTTGGCTCAAATGAACCAACCGGAGCAATAATTTTATTCTTTTTGCAATCAACTCTAATTTTATTTATTCATCAAGCTAAGATTGGAAACAAAATATTTGGGAAGGGAAATAGTTCAGAGCACCCTAAAAAATATTCTAAAGGAAACAAATGAAATAGACAAACTAGCAAACCAATCAAACGGTGCTCTATATAAAAACGAAACGATCGCAGGACACTATTCTGCAGGTGGGTCGTAAAGGTCCAAGTGTCCCGTGGCTCTGGCAAGCCTCTTGATCTTGATGCACAAACCCTTGCGGATGACTTCCATCTTGTCCTCAGTCTCTAAGCGCGCCAGCTCCGCTTCCACCACTTTCTCCTCCAGGTGGTTTATCTGCTGGCGTGCTTGTACCAGCTCCACCTGCAGGCTCTCCAGTGTGGGCGGCTCCTCCTCCTCCTCGTCCTCCTCCTCATCGGAGAACTCCATGTTTCCTGGCGGCCCCTTGATGGTTGGAGGCTGCCTGCGATGCTGAACTCTGGGGTTCCGCCCCGGAGGAGTGGACTGGGAGGACTCTGTCAGTCCGAGCTCGTCCCAGTTCAGCGACGGAACCAACACCTTGCCGTACCCCGTGGCGGTGCGCTCGCCCTTGATGCTGAAACGGGGTGGACTATCAGGTGTATAGTCCGGCATCTTCGTGCCCTCCTCCTTGACTGCAGGGAGTGTGAAGTCCAGCACCCTTGTGGAGGATGCCGACTTCGGGCGCAGCTGCCCAGTAGTGGGTGCCCTAGCGATGGTGAGAGAGGGGGCTTCTTGATCGCCTTCAGCGGTGCGAAGGCATTGAACGTCACTGATGGAGAGCGGCGTGGGGAGTTGGACCGCCTCATAGGGCTACGGGTATGCACCCTTCCTCGCTGCCCATCACCTGATAGCTCAACGTCAGCAATGCGGAACGCTTGCTCACGTCGGGGAGACTCGCCGATCCGGCTGGCGAGGCTAGACCCCTTGGTTGAAGATGTATCTTTGGAGAAGGAGGAGGCCATGGTGGCTGTGTGTATGGGCAAGGAAGCTTGTAGATGGGATGAGGGAGTCAACACAAACCCCCTGGCTTTTATCGATGTTTCTCCCGATCGAAAAACGAGATTCCCGACGTTTTCCTCGCGGATATCGGGATAGGCTCAACTATAGATGAGTCCAGAGGCAAATATCCGCATGGAGGACCAGGGGGCCTGATTCAGCCAAACCCTAGCCTTCGGGCGAACTGGCCAATTCACCCGAATTGGTCCAGTTCGGCCGAACTGGCCCCTGGGTCTCCAGGTGTGGGGGCTAGGTCGAGTCTCATGCCTTTGGTCAGGGGTTTTGAGGTTTGAGGGGGTTTTGGCCCAGAAAGGTTTGGAATTGAAGGACTTGGGCCAGATTTCACAGACGGGTTTCAGAGTTCCATGAACTCGACAACATCTAAATCGTCGAGTGGCGGAGGTTCTGGTTCCAGGAAGATCTTCAACCGTTGCCCGTTAACCTTGAAGGTATTCCTATCCTCACTTTGTAATGTGATGGCCCCATGGGATGCAGCGTTGATCACTGTGAATGGGCCGTCCCATTTGCTTCTTAGTTTCCCATGACCGAAAAGTCTGACATGGGAATTGAAGACAAGGACCTTGTCTCCCGGCTTGAACGTTTTGACCTTAATCCTTTTGTCATGCCATCTCTTGGTCTGTTCTTTGTATAGCCGGGAGCTGTGGTATGCTCGTTCCCTCATTTCATCTAATTCTACCAGCTAGATTTTCCGTTTGAGGTCGGCTGCTGGAAGGTTCATACCCCACTTCCTAATGGCCAGTGAGCTCTAAACTCCATCTCTACTGCTAAGTGGCAGGTCTTGCCATAGACCAGTTGATATGGGGTCATTCCTATGGGTGTTTTATAGGCCGTGTGGTACGCCCAGAGTGCATCTAGCAGTTTATACTTCCAGTGTTTGCCCATCTCATTTGCCATCTTTTGTACAATGTTCTTAATCTGCTTGTTTGAAGTTTCTACTTGACCGATAGTTTGGGGGTGATAGGGTGTAGCTACATTGTGCTGCACCCCAAACTTGAGAGATACCTACGGAATGCTGAGTCGATAAAGTGGGAGCCTCCGTCGCTAATGACCATCCTAGGAACTCCAAAACGGGGAAAGATAATCTCATGAAACATCCGTTTTGCGCTCCTAGCATCGGCTGCCACGCAAGGCAAGGCTTCCACCCACTTAGAGACGTAGTCTACCGCCACTAGGATGAATTTGCAGCCCTCTGAGTTTGGGAAAGGACCCATGAAGTCAATCCCCCAAACATCAAAGATTTCTACTTGGATATTGTTGTTTAGTGGCATTGCGTCTCTAGTGTTTATATTCCCGTGTTTCTGGCAATGTGGGCACCTCATGACGAATGCCTTAGCATCTTCGTACATGCTGGGCCAGTAGAAACCACATTGTCAGACTTTTGTGTTAGTGCAAAATGCACCATAGTGACCCCCGTATGGGGCTGCATGGCAGCTCTCCAGGATTTTATAAGCCTCGTGCGCTGGTATACAGCGTCTAAGGAGTCCGTCACTACATATCCTGAAGAGATACGGGTCATCCCAAAGGTGGAGTCGGCTCTCGTAAGCCAGTCTTTTCTTGTTCTCTCCAGGTGGGACATACCCGGTCACCATGTAGTTCACTATGTTAGCATACCACGGGTCGGCAGTGGTGACCTTAAGGAGCGTGTCGTCCCGCAAAAAATCATCGATGGGAAGATCGGACGGGACTTGCATTTGAGACAAACCCAACGGATGAGTCTCAGTTTCACATCCTATTTGGTCAAAAGATACTTCAGAGCAGCATTGTCTGAATAGAATATGACCTTTGCCCCAACTTGGTAGGACCGGAATTTGTCTATAACAAACACAACTGCTAAGAGTCCTTTTCCGTGGTTGTGTAGTTGAGCTGGGGCCAGTGAGCGTTATGCTAGCGTATGACATAGCATAAAGCTTTTTGTCCTTGTTTTGTCCCACAACAGCTCCTACGGTATAATCGCTCACATCACACATGATTTCTAGTGGGATGCTCCAGGCGGGAGGCTAGATGATGGGAGCGAAATTGAGTGCTTTCTTGAGGGTGTGAAAGGAAGCATAACACTCTTTTATCAAAGATGAGAGGGGTTTCCTTGTCTAGGAGATTAGTTAACGACCAGGCTATTAGAGAGAAATTTTTGATGAAACACCTATAAAGCCCGGCGTGGCCAAGGAGACTACGAATCCCCTTTATGTTGGTGGGAAGTGTAGGCATAAGGTCGTGTTTAGGAGTAGGATAGGGGAAGATGATTGCTTCTGACTTTGAATCTAGTCTTTCCTCGATCAAAGATGAATCCTCCTGACACATTCCTTGCGACCCCAAGATAAGATGAGATAGGGATATGATGTGTATGATGATTACTAGTAATCCCTTCTAAATCTTGGACGGAGTGATCTTTCTCCAGGACAGTGAGAATATGTTGAGTTTCAACATTAGAGGGCATGTCACTAATGGTCACTCGAGTTTGTTTGTTCCTAAAGAGGTAGGTGTACCTTAGTCTAGGGGGAAGAGGTTTGAGCTCGATAGGAGATGGTTTTGGAGTTTCGTTCGTGTCGAGCTTGATCGGTGGATGGGTTTCCTCTTCCTCTGAGAAGAATGTGATATCTTCTTCTGGAATGGGTGGTTCTAGGTCGGTCAATGAGGTGGACATGGCCTCCTCTATGGGATCAGGATCGGGGTCTGCCTCTATTGGAGTGTTCAGGGAATGAGAATAAGAGACAGGGACAAGTTCCTTTCCGACCCTAAGTTCTATTCTCTGGTTCGTTGGTGTTTTCTCTAGAATCTTCATGATTGGCCTACCTATGAAGATGGAATGGGTGGTGCTGCTGGGTAGGTCGAAGATGTGGAAATCCATGAACAGATCAGGGTTGTTAATCTTGACGGGTATGACCCTCAAGATCCCTAAACAGTCAAGGATTCTTCCTGAAGTGAACCTGGGTCGTTTTTGAGACAATGACCAGGGTTCATCATTGAGTTCAGTTCGTACCAACGAGCTAGAGATAATGTTAATTCCGAGGCTCGGGTCGTACCCGATTTCTTGGTTGTAACCCAGAATTTCACAGAAAATTCTTCTGATCTTCTTGGGCATTCTGACCACCTCAGATGAGGCTTCGGTCTCTTCTAGCCATTCCCAACTCATCACCGCAAAGAGACGCCCCAAGTACTCCCTCTGATGTTCCAGTTCTTCCTAGTTGGGAGGTTGATCTGTATACTCTACACGTTGTTCCAATGGGAAACTTGTTGCACTCCCGATGTCCTCGAATAGATCATCGTCAAAATCATAGGGAGTGGTGTAGAGAGGCTCATAGTAGTCCAGGCTAGAATATGGTTGTGGTTCGAAATGAGCGTCGGGTTTTGATGGAATAGAAGAGCTGATAGATTTGGATTGTAAATGTATAGGCTCTTTAGGTTTAGGCTGTTTCTCTTCTTCATCGGGGTGTTCGTCATAGACTCTAGTATAGGGAGTGTCATCCAGGATACGATCCAGGATTATCCTCACTTCACTGGGAACCAAATGAGAAAACAACCCTCCTGAAGCTGAGTTCAAGAAAGTGGTGGCTACGGGGCAGAGGCCAAGGCTGAAATGTTGTAGAATGATAGGTTCTAATAAGCCTAGGTCGGGTCTAGATGCCAAAATTTCCTTGGAACGAGCTCAGGCAGCTCCTAACGACTCTCCCTCTAATTTCTTAAAGGTAAGGATTTCGATTCGGAGGCTGGCTACCTTGGAAACTGGAAAGAAATTTAGGCAAAATTTTTCTCTAAGGATTTCCCAGCTCCCTTCCATATTTCCGACAGATAGAGAGTACCATTTCTTTGCTCCTCCCGTTAATGAAAACGGGAATATCTTCCATTTGAGCGTCTCTTGTGTCATGCCCGATATGGTGAGGCAAGAACAAAGTTGCTCAAACTCTCGTAAATGCGCATAGGGACTCTCAGCATTCGTTCCTGAGAACGTTTGCTCTCAAACTATGGCTATGAAGCTGAGACGCAGCTCATAGCCGGGTGTGTGGATGGGATGTGATGATGGTGGAGGCTCCAAACAATCGCCCTTTGGAGCCGAATGTTGACGTAAGGTAAGAGTGGAATCCACGTGGTGGATGGTGGATAATGGGGATACACGGACAACTTGGGTTCGGAATTAGAACAGCTACCGTTCCCCGGCAATGACGCCTGAAAACTTGTTGGCACTCCTTACGGCCTATAGATAAATCCGCAAGCGGACGGATACCGATGTAGCTTTCACCCGGGAGTATTCCAAGGTATCGATTTCCACGGGGAACGAGAAGTGGGATAATTCTAAACTAAGTTGTCCAAGGGTTATGGAATGGGATGGATGAAGTGGATGACAACAACAAAGAGGGAAGAGAAGCGATGAGAGGGTAGAGAGGGTACGAGTGTGATAGAGGCACTCTACTGATTAACTGAGCGGATCAGAGGGTACAGATAGATACTTGCTTTGGGACAATAGAACCTATGACACTTAGAAAGGGATGAGAAGGGGTGTCACCAATCCTACACTCTGGGATCCTGCAGGCCGAGACGTACGTGATGGACTACGTAGGCCATATAGGGCTGTCACCACCTAACGGCTACCACCTCCGTAGACTCGGGGACAAACTAAGTTAACCTCAAGTATAGGCACCATGCCTACACTAGTCGGTTAATACTTATCTCCTATAGAAAGACAAGCACCCAAGCCAAGCAACCAGTATACAATTATACCAATCAACTAAGCATTGAACGAAGAACCAGCAAGTAAATAAAAGTAGAACTGACTGCTCAATTAATCAAGAAGAGATAAAAGAGTTACCGGACACAACCCGGATGTTACTCGAAGCAGAGCCGCATCCGTAGAGGTACAGCTGGAAGAGGGGCCGACACTCCGGCTCCTCTCCGGACGCTCACCTCTCCTCTCTCCCTATCTTCTAAGTATGAAAGTGGCAGAGCTTCACTAAGAAACTTCTCTCTTGTGTTGTGTGTTGATTCAGGCGACCGGGACTTCTATTTATAGGTGGATCAAGTCGGTGGGAGGCAGAGTGACAGCCAAGGAAGCTGGGAGGCGGTTCCCCCTGATTCGGCCGAACCTAGGGGTTCGGGCGAATTGGGGGGGTTCGGCCGAATGCCACCTGTTCGGCCGAACCGCCTCCCTACACCGCCTTTGCTCTCCCACGTGCTGGTCCAGCCCCTAGGTCGGTTGCAGGTCGGTTCTATGGTCAGTTTCAGTCTTGGGCTGAGTTGGAGGCCTTCCGGTGGACTCGTAGGCTTCGGTCGGGTTGGACTCAGGCCTCTCCAGTCTTCTGGTCCACTGGGTTTGTGTTGATGGCAGCTGTGGCGGTCCATCCAAGCCCGGGGTTCTTCTGGGTTTCATGTCGTGGCGCGTCCCGGGTTCAAGGATTGAGTTCGGTCGAATCTCGGGATTCGGCCGAACTCGTCATTCCACGTGCTTTTTGAATCAACTTTAGTCATAAGCCCCCTGGAATCGAATAAACACCAAACCTTGTGCAGATGATCAGAAATAATCCCTATATCTATGGTGTGTGATTCCATTGTGTTTGTTTTATACTCGGTTGGAGGTCGGAAATCGGTCTGTAACGACTGCCAACAATGGTGGGGCCCCGCCCGCGGGCCTCGTGCCTGCCGCGGCAGGGCTTCGCGCCCTCGTGGACATCGGGGCGGCGGCCCTGTGCTCGCCCTAGGCGCGGACGGGCCTCGAACTTGAACCACCCCTGAATGCCCCGAACGAGGGGTGGGGGTGGCCGCCGCGGCACTTGGGGGGTGACTCGCGCCGTCGAGGGCGCTGAGCTGCTCGGGGCCCCCCTTCCCCGTGATGACGCCAGGGCCTCCTGGCTCTGCCCCCTCGGGGGCGCGGCCACTTGGACCGGTGCAGGTGGCACGATCTCCTTGAGGCCGTCGGAGGAGGATTCCTCCTGTCTACTCTCCAAAGTCGATAGGGGGGATAGGCCCTCCCTCTCCCGCCGGCGGTTCTCTCTCTCATGTGCCGCCTTGCGCCGGCGCGCTTGCTCCTTCTTCTTCTTCGCCGCGTCCTTCCGCACTTTCTGCCTCTCGGCGGAGAGGCGATTCCCCTCACGGACCTCAGGAAGAGGGGGGGTGGAGCGGTACCCCTTTTGGGATAACCCCGGAGGAAAAATTGCAGATTAGCAATGGATTACTCTCGAGGGTAAAAACCAAATTGAATCTAAATCAAGTCAAAACATACAAATTTTAGTTGCCCCGCGTCGGGGCGCATCTTGACGGCCCACAGGGCCGCCTCCTTGCAGTCTAGCTTTGACACTTCCACCGCTCGCCGTGCCCGGTGGATACATTGCTCGACGAAGAGGCTACCCTCCTTCATCTTCGAGCCCTCCTAGGGCTCTTTTGCCTTCAGCTGGTTGAGGCGTAATGCCCTCTCCATCAGCGGCAAGACATGCCGCTAATTGAAGTTGGCAATAACGCCCGCCGCGGTCAGCCAAGCCCGCGACAGCACGACGAAGGCGTCGGTGAAGACCTTCAATCGCTCCTGGCGGTCGGCGGGGGAGACCCCGTAGCTCCAGGCCTCCGGCCGCTCCCACAACACATTGGCGGTGTACGCCGGGAGCTTGTTGTCGACGTTGCGCAGGTAAAACCACCCCTTATCCCAGTCAGCGTTGTTGGACGTCATGGTGGCTGGGATGTAGAGCCCGCTGCGCTGCCCCCGGACTTGGAGAGTAAGGCCCCCGGCGCGCACTGCCCGGCGGACCCCTCGAGACTCACCGGCGGCCGTATGGAGCTCACCCCGAAAGATGTGGATCCATAGGTCCCAGTGGGCCCCGATGCCCAGGAACCCCTCGCAAACGGCGATGAAGACTACCGCTTGCGAGATGGCGTTGGGGGCGAAGTTGTGGAGCTTCACACCGTAGTGGAGGCACAACCTGCGGAAGAATGGCAAAGGGGGGGATCCCGAACCCCCGCTCGTGCAGCCTCGCCAGGTTGACGACGAAGCCCTCCGGTGGAGCGGGCTCATGGTGCGATGACGACGGCGCAATCCACATGGGATTCACCGGGTATCTGTTCGCCGGAAGAACCCCAGCCTCCACCAGTCCGGCGAGGTAGTCGTAGGTGGCGATGGACGGACTCGAGGGTGCAGGGTCGGTGATGGTCACCATGGTGAATGCTGGCGGCGGACGCGAGGAATGGAGCTTGTGCAAGAAGGGCGAAGAATAGAGCGGCGGAGCTTGGAGATAGTAGATGCAATCTGATGGCAAGGGCTTGGTGAGCAAAACATTTCCCCTGCCTCTTCTTTTTATGGCCTGATACAAAGCGCAACCGGCATTGCAGCCGCGTGGAATTCGCATTCAACGCGGTTGGTGCCGCTGTCACTGACAGTCGGACCCCACTGGTTGGAATAACCACCACACGTGAAATCCCATGCGCCGCAGACGCCACGTCCCGTCGTAACTGCCCCCGTCTCTTCTGATCCGCCTAAAAAGGCGTGCCCGCTTCGCATGCCCCATGCCACGTCGGCCACGATTCCCTAAATAAATGCTCGAGGCTCGTAGGAAAACTTCTAAGGTAAGCCACCTCTCCTCGAGGCCCTACTGATCAGGGGTTCGAAGCCCTGGCCCATCAATGGTTCGACAGGCACCCCAGATCAACAGAGTCAGGGACAACCGAGGGCACGCGCAATCGAGCCAATCCTCGAACGCGGAGTTTGAGGGCACCCCTCATGTTGTATTCAAGGCCAGATGGAGGCAGCTAGTCGAGGGATCCCATCGAGAGAAACGAGCCCTCGACCCCTATCCAATAGGGTCGAGCCCTACCTAGCAAACCTCCACAAGTGCTCTTATGTGACGTGTCTCCGGACCACGAGCCGACCTCTATCGCTAACAGCTCATAGAAGCATCCATGACTCGCAACCCGCTCGAGGGAAGCATGGATTGCATCACCCCTCCTCCCCACGGACGGGGCGATGAGGGTCGTAACTCGAAGTCGAGGATCACCCCTAATCGACCTTGCTAGGGCCAGGGCTCGGGGGCTCCTCGCGCCACACGATCGAGTTCCTTGGAATCGAAATATGTTGTAACTCACGAGGGCGAGAAACGCTTAAAGCCCTTGCAGGAGTATATCCACTCCTCCAAGGCCACGGGGGCTACACCCGCGGGTGCGCTAGCGCGCACCCAGCGGAACTCTTCAAGGAAACCCTGATCGGAAGCACCCACGACGAAAGCCTTTGCTGGATTAAACCTACTCCAACAAAGGCTCAGGGGCTACTGTTGAGGGCGATCATTAGGGGTACCCAAACCTATGGGATAATCACCCTTGTTAAAACACTAACTATTGCCAAACTCATACACATATCAGGAAAGAGGAAAGCAAATAAGGCTCACGGCCCAACAAGAGTCAATGGACGAGTCGAGGAACCTCGCTAGGGGCCTCGATGCGCGCCTCATTCTCCGCTTCGCTCAAGGGAAGCGATCCATTGAGCGAATCGCAAAACTCCGTCTCGGTCGAGGCTTGAGGGTCGAGCCTCGAGCAACCCACGAAATGGGAAAAGCTCTGCCCCAGTAGAGACCTCTACCCCGACAAACAATTAATGCCGCTTATCGCCGCCGTGCATCCAAAGTCAAAAGGAAAATCTCTCGCCACGCCTCTTTGACAGGCACGATCCCCGTCGCATCTGCCAACTCCCGTCACTATGCTGCCAACCGAGGCTCTGTGCGGACATGTTGACACTATACGAACAGAGCACGCTACTCTGAGCTCCTGTGCTACCAACTCCTGTGACCCGAAGCCCTCGATCGGGTAGGAGAGACCCTCGAGCGGGTAACAGGATAAGGAGGAAGGACGGCGGAAGCATGGCAGGCCATCCCAAGTACTATGCGACCATCCCTGGCGCTGTGCGAACACGCCGCCACTGTACGAACAGGGCCGGGTCATTCCTACTCCCTGTGCTGCCAACCCTCATAGTAACTTCCCACGGAAAGGGCTGTGCGCAGACATAGGGAACCCTCGAATTGGCGCACAGACGAGTCACGCTGGTCGGCTCAGACTCACGAAACCACTCTGTGGTGTCACCACTAGCACAGGAACCCACCACAGGAACGGCAACGCCGCGCAACAATGGCCAAGGACAAGAGGACAAGGAACCACGCCCGGTGCCACGCCTACAACTATGCTACAACTGTGCCTGCACATTGACACACGCCTGTAACCCCTCCTCCTTGATCTATAAAAGGAGAGGTGCACGCTCATGCAAGGGGCGATCGAACAAGAGACGACTAACGCGCTCCACACTCCATCGATATTGGCACTCTGCCTCAATCATCATCACCACCATCTGCGACTTGGAGGCCTTGCCTCTTCTCCCAACCTGCTTGTATCCCCTACTACTCACAGTGCGGTGCAGGATAATACATTGCACACATCTTCTTGGCTGGACGTAAGGTCTTGTGACCGGAACCAGGATAATCTTGTGTCTTTGCATTACCTTCTGCATCAACCATCAGGGGTGGGAACACAACGCTTTTCTGGTTGGTGTCGGGGCCACGATTTCCAAACCTGCAAATGCATAGCATGCATGGTAATTTCGTTCTTGAGAATCTTGTGCCCTTGTCTTCTTTGTAATTTCGTGGGGCTTTGTTAAAACTGACAAACGGATTGTGTCCGTGCTTGGCATTAGGTCTGATCTGAATTCCAATTTAGTCTCTCATTTTTGGTGTAGTCCGATCTGAATTCCAATGTAGTCTCTGAATTCGAGTGTGGTTGCCGTGAGTAAGAATATGCCATCTTTGTTTTTTACTTTTTGCTGTTGCGTGTGAAGCAATAGGCGGCATTGGTTCTATTATCTACTGCTTCGATTAGCACGGCCTTGATAATTTCTCAATTTTATTAGTTCTGAAAGATGCCATTTTATATTAGTTCTGAAAATGCTAGCTATTGATGTCCATGGGTCGTTTAGGATCGGGTCTTTAGGAAGTAGTGACAGATAAATTTGACAAAGCTTCCGCCAGATGAAGGTTCTAGAATTCCCTTTCCAAGGTTATAATTGTCTTGTGCTGCATGATCAAATTGGTTAATGTTTCCGTGGATCTTTAAATGACACTCCTGCGAAAGAAAAAATTAACAAAAAAACTCCTGAAATGGTACTCCATTTTTATGACATTTTTTTCAATACATGCTCATTTTATTTAAACTTGTTTGCATCTTTGCATTTGTTGCCTAACTCTGTTCCAACTTCCAAGCAAGTTGGGTAGGCTACAGTTGAAAGCCAACATGATTCTTTGTTTAATTGTTGTTCTTAATTTATTCCTTCAGTTTGGTAAGTTGTGAACTAAGATTTTTTATTGGTTTTGTGCTACTGAAGTGTTTTGTTGTTTTCCAGGCCGTCATATTAAGATATTCTCATATTTCTCTTTTCTTCCATTGCATTAAAAGAAGTTTACTATTAGGCCCTTGCATGTGTTCTTCTGAATGTAGTAGTTTGGTCAGAGGGTACTTGACCTGCAGAATTTTTTTTTCATTTATGATAAGCTTGCCAAAGCCATAGACATCTCCTAACGTGGGATTCTTTTTGCATTTAAGTCATGTTCTCTGATGCATAGCTTCTAACCATGTACCTTTTTACTATATTCCAGAACAAAGAAATGCTATCTTGACACAAATTGCATCTGTTAGAGAGGTTGTGCTGGGTGCACCGCTGAAGGTTCTGCTGAAACATTTAGCCTGGAAGACAATAGCTCCTAATGATTACAAACTCGTTGCTCTTGTTCACCGTCCTAATGAATCATTTTTTCTTGCTCCCCAGGTATAACTTTCCTTCCAATTATTAAACAAAGTATTTTCCATAGATGAGAGAACATGAAAATGTTTGATTTTGTTACATAGAAGTGACATGTATCATAGGTAAATAACTCATATGCCACCTAAAGGCCAAGAAAGCTAAAGTGATTTTCATATGAATTATCTATACAACTTGCGGGCGGCGGAGGCATCTTCTTATATTGAGATGCAGATCAAATGATTGGAAAGTAGTGTCGAAGTTTTCACTGAATTGGTCTATTGCTTAATTACTCATTGTTTCCAGGTGAACTTCTTGATTAGCAGAACAATGGGCATCTTTAAGTAACAAATTGTTTTACCTTGGTGATTATATGATTTATTAACTCTAACCCTGATGTATAGTGATTAATTTTAGTCTATCATGGTGCTATGCCCCAATGAGTTAATGAAATTAAGAATATTATATGCAAATGCATAGCATGCATGGTAATTTCGTTCTTGAGAATCTTGTGCCCTTGTCTTCTTTGTAATTTCGTGGGGCTTTGTTAAAAATGACAAACGGATTGTGCTTCCTTGTCTCTTATTTTTGTTATGGGTCAGATCCTAAATTTGTCCATTGGATCTTTCAAGGGTGCAGAAATATTCCCAGCCATGATTATGGGTAGTGTCCATGCTGCCATGTTAGCAAGACATCACCTTAGACACTACATTCTCCAACCCATGATTTCTTAGGATGGATTATTATAAATTCATCATCTTTTCTCTCTACCAATCATACTTGTTCTTTTTCTACCATGAAGACACTATCATCTCCCAATGCAAACTTTGGTAGTGTCCTATGCATAGATTCTCGTGTCGACACTAGGTCTTGCATGAGACCCAGTTTCTTCCTCTTTCCACTCTCTCTCTTATTTAATACAGTGCCACACAAACAAAAAGTCTTATGTGGCAGCCTAATTAATGCTATAGAAACCATCCTACATGGAGGGTTGGGCTGCCCTAAAACATCATTTCTTCGGTACATTCTTCTACTAAGGTTAGCTAATCCCATTTTGGCTTCTTGTATTGCACATATAGAATTCCATTAAAACTTGCAGAATATTGTCACAATAATCTAATTACTGCTTTTCAGCAATTGTTCCTGTTTTGCCCAAATCGATGTAACTCATATCAGCAAGTGCTCTATTGGTCCCTGGCAACAAGTTCGATTTAAAAAAATATGTCAAATGTCCTGCCTCAGAGATCCTTATCTAGCTACTATCTTGCGTTATTTGTTTATCTGGTTCCAAAGATGGTGTTTTGATTATTTTTTGTGATTTAGCCAGGACCAAATAAACGTACCAAATATCTGGTTTCTATTTCACGAAGGAATTCACATTTGTAATGTGTAACGGCTGTAAGCTATATGCAATGAATCTTAATTATTAGTGAATTAACATGGTTCCACCGGTTACAAGTTTTCTGATGTTTTACCTTTTACGTGCTAATATTTTCACAAGCTTATATGCCACTATCTTTACTACACTGTTTGTTTATGTTGTCTCTCTGACTTGGAATTTAGAGTCAATCGTACTATCTCACCCACATTAGTCAGTTGCACGCAACATTAGTACTTAAGAATCAATGGGAAGCATAATTGACTCTAGACAATTTTGGTTGTTTTCTTATGATATCACATTGATCAGTAGGCATGTAACTGTGTAACACTTCAAAAAGATGATCAGCTTATGGCCTGAGTTCCCATGTTTTCACCGCGAAGATCTTGGAGCTCGTTGCCGAAGCCGTCGTCAAGCCATTAATGTCCATAAGCTGGGGGCAGATGAGATCGCACTAGAATCTTTAGTGGCACCTCCTCTGTCCTGTAACTCATGGGCCTCGACGAGCTTGGCCATATGAATCAGAGGTTATTACTCCTGAAGGTTTATACTCTGCACTTGAACGGATTGAAACTGAATGACCTACGTTGCCATGGACTGAAACTACAGATTGAAACTGAATGACCTAAACCTTGTCACAATATATGAACAAACATCATAGTTCTGATAGAAAATGTTTATTCACATCAACAACTAACATTTCACCGAAGGTAAGGAGATTTATGGAAAAACGTTCAGAAGTACATAATTAGATAAAACTGATTAGATAAAATGTATTCAGCTATTAATTATCTCTGATTAGATAAAACTGTGAATATGAGAGTAAACCAGAATTCCACCAAAAATGGTTCTTGACAATGGCATTCTGCTGCATCGATGGATTTTTTCTTATATAATACATGAGGAAATGTTCTTTGAGATGACATTTTGTTGCATCAGTGGGTCTTTTAGTATCGGTCAGAGGAGATTTCTTCATGCCTTCTATTGGATTGGAGCCATGTGATTTTTTAAGACATCCTGTTCTTGTTGCTTTGACTCTTGTATCAGATGGGTCCTGCTCCTGCCAAAGTGCCCAACTGCTCCCTTCTTGGACATCATTTTTATTACTGAATGCTCTTGTTCAATTTTGTATAGGATAGGGTCGTGAAGGCTTCCTTGATGAATCAAATCGGTCTGTTCTTGCTGTTTCTTATTTAATTTTGACATACAGTATTGAACGAGTTCATGAGGCAGGAGAATAAGTGTTACCTATTATTCTGGTTCATGCAAATTCCTAAGGTTGTTAGTCTGGGTTGGGAGGTAACTACATTGTAAATTCTTGAACTGAACCTAAGGTTGTTAGTCTGGGTACTTTTTTTAAGTAGATTAGATGGTGCAGACCTTTTTTTCAGTTGATCAATGGTTCTATTATCCACTAAAAGATTAATCAGGATTCAAGATATATGTTTCCTCTTCACAGTTGGTTGCTGAGCATAACTCTTTATGAATAATTTGCAAGATCTCACACATCATATCTCTACTACCACTGAAAATCATATTAGACAGCGCTTTTCAGCTTAAACTATTGATATCTGTAGGAACCTCAAAACTAAGAGGCGAGGATCCTAATTTTGTTAACATCAACTCTCGCTTCAACTAAAGCTATGAGGTTAAGCACTGCTGGCAGAGAATGTCAGATTGGCTGTTTGAATTTTATAAATAGATAATAAGTGCATTCACATGGCTATTATTTTGCTTCAACTTATAGTTAGCAGGGAAGTAACATGTACGAAGGATCTTGGGTAGGAATCCATACCAAAATATTATTAACAAAAGGGATCTCTTGTGTCCAGTTTGGTTGTGAAACCCTTATTTATTTCAATGTTACACAGATATTTTAGTATAACTGTTGGGGACACGCCAAATAGCACTTGGGATCCAACATGGGTGTGACATGGCTGCAGAATGTCCGACTGAGCAACAAACCATCCAGATAATACTAGTTACTTCGAGGTCTAGACATTCTAACTATTGAGGAACTTGCTAAAGGTAATTGGATATAGGTACTATTGGATTATCTATTGATCTTCTTTTCAGTTCAAGTGTAAGTAAAGCGATAATCTCTCTTTCAGTTTCCATTAATCAAGTAAATGTGACCATTGCTTACGATAACGATTTTGGTTTAATGTGCAAGACAAATTATCTTTATCTTTCTCAAATATGAACATATTTTTTACAATTGGCAAACACTGTCGGTAAAGGTATGTCATGTCTGATGTATCAGCTATCAAGCATAGATATTCAGGAATTGGTTTATGTGATGATGTCGTTTGGTGCAGTAAGGAAGGCACCGCAGTTTTCGTAAATAAGATCCTTCTGTTTCAACCAGATTTCTAAAGAACACTCCATGACAAGGCCCCATGCCAACTGTTAGATTCTCTACCACTCTTGTAAAAAATTAGATGCAGTGCATGTTTGTACATTTCTATATTGCAGATTTTTGTCCTATATTTTGGTTGCTCTAAACTAAATCTCCTTGTTTCCTCTTCCTTCCGGCGCTACCATCAAGATCAACAATGGACCCGGCCACACCCATGGCTATGGCGAAGCAAAACAGGTGTCATGCCGGGAAATGTGGAAGGACAACCCCAAATGGTCCCAGGCACCAACTTAGCCAGACATGAAGCTGCCATATTTGATCTTTTGTGCTGCAGGCATTCTTGTACTGAAAAATAGGACCTGTAATTCGTTCGACATGATGTTCTTGTCTAAAGTCTAGACTCTAGATTGCTCTTTAGAGAACAACATAACAACAAATTTTGTACACTGAAGTACGGTTAAAAGCAGCCGGCCGAACTAACCTGTCTGAAGCTATCTGAAATCTGAAATCTGAGTGCTTTATCGAATGCTATCAGTGCTCTGAATCACCCAGTGTAATGCCATATGGGGTGTGGTTTAATGACTGATGGAATGCATCTGTTAGTATGTCAATGAGATCATCCAAGATTATACTCCTGCATCCTGCATTTTGGATATGAGATGGAATTTGATGAATACATCCCACTTTCACACGGTTTGGTTGCCATAATAAATAAGAAATTCGCATCTACTCGGAGTTGTTGCTAGAAACAGAAACAAATTGTTTGTAGTATGAAAAAAAAATTCTAGCATGTTTGACAGTGACCGGTGTGTTGTGAGGGGACTCAAAGAAATCAACGATATGTGAGAATCAATGTGTTTTCTAGGTTGAGGGGACTCAAAGAAATCAACGATATGGGAGAATCACCGTGTTTTCTAGGTTAATGTTCACTGTGTTTTCTTAACACGTGTCGTGACCACTCATCTACCGGCAGAATCAACCATGATTTTATAGCCCGCCATCTATGTCTTTGCGACAAATAAAAGTACTAACTTATATGGACTTCGATGTGACCCTACGGCCGTCAAAATTGAATTTTTCGTGTGGTCTACTTATCTTTGCTCCATATATCATACCCGTAGCAACGCACGGACACTTACCAAGTTCTACCGCTAAGGCTTGTGCGTCCTCCTTGCTCTCTTCGCATGGTCCCTGCCCATTGCACCTATACAAAAGTTCACCAACTAACAGAAACCCCCATTATCTAACGGGAATGTTGATTGTAACTTTTTTAGATAAAAATGTATTTTTCATCCCTTAAATACTGTAAAAGTTTGACTTTCCTCCCTCATATTTTAATCGGTGTAAATTAGTCCCTTAACTAACAAACCGGTGCACCAATCATCCATATACATTGTCTTAACAATGTTTTAGTGTTATCTAGAAGCGGTTTGCCATGATAAATTTGAGTTTCATGACAAAATTTTATGGATTTGAAACTAAACATGGTCCAGCATTTGGGTACCCATGACCTAAATACGGTGAATAGAACAATCCGGATAACTCCCATCTCTTCTCCCGACGCCATTATGTCCATCATTGATGAGTCGACAGGGATTAGGGAGGCACAACAAAGGAAAAGAGCAAAAAAAAAATACAAAAAAATAACACAAATAATTCACACATGAATGTTGTATTTGTTTCAACTCATCATTCAAAATATTTGAGTAAAAATCTATTCCTTTTTTTATTAGTATAAGTCCAAGAAAAAACTTTCTAGCAATGATAATGTGGCTAAGTGATGATTAATTAAATTGTTATGTGGTCTAAACCATTGTTATATGATAGTAAAGCTTTATTAAACTGAGGTGCCGATAGAGATGATTAGTGCATTGATTTAATTAGTTAAGGGATTGATTTGCACCAATTGAAATATAAGGGATGAAAGTCACACTTGTACAATACTTGTGAGATGAAAAATACACTTCTTCTATTTTTTGAACAAAAGACCACACAGAAGCTCTCTCTCTCTCTCTCTCTCTCTCTCTCTCTCACACACACACACACACACGCACGCTTACCTTTACAAAATGAGCTCTAATCCTAATTAATTTCTATGCATAGCTGTTTTGTTTGCTTGCAATCGTGGAGATACCTTCTCGTCCGGTTCATGATGCCTTGAGCAAGCAACGAGTTACTGCAGGCGACAATATTATGGTATATTGTTCTAAAGTTATGGAAGATCGAGGTACGACATGAAATCAACAGTAGAGTGATGCATATACACTGGCTGCTGGTCGAGGTATGACATGAAATCAATAGTAGAGTGATGCATATACACCGGCTGCTGACCTTTATACGTTTTGATTTGGTGAATGTACCCAAAAAAAGATTCTTGATCTAGATTTGTGTATAGATTGTTACAACTTTCACGATACTCTCCTCTGTTCCAAAAATGGAGGGCGTGTTAGTTCTGTTGTAAATCAAATTTTTGATAAAGTTTACATGAAAATGCGACTACATTTGTAACATGAAATTAGTTTTTATCAAATCCACCAATAAAATGTTGGAGATGTGCCCTAGAGGCAATCAATAACAATGTGGATATGATCCAAGAGAGGTTAGAGCCTAATGAGTTTGCATGTTTTTCAACTCAACATTAAGCTCTTTATGAGTTTTCTTAACAACCAAGGAATGTTTTCTGATGAACCATGTTAAGGTTACTTAATGGTTAAGGAACCTTATATGGTGGCTAAGATAAACTTAGTAGCTAAGGCATAGGTTTCTTAAGGGTTAAGGAACCTCTTTTCATGGATAAGGCCAAGGTTACTTATTGGTTAAGTAAACTCAATGGATAAGGCCAAAGTTACTTATGGTTAAGTAATGTCCATGGATAAGGCCAAGGTTACTTAATGGTTAAGTCATGTCCATGTATAAGACTAAGGTAACTTAATAGTGAAGTAATGTCCATGGATAAGACCAAGCTTACTTGATGGCCAAGTAAACTCCATGGATAAGGCCAAGGTTAGTTAATGGTTAAGTAAACTCTATGGATAAGGAAAAAGGTTACTTGATGGTCAAGTAAGTTCCTCATGCATATGAGAGGTTGCTTGACAACCAAGAAAGGGTTACTTGGTTCTCAAGGCACCTCTTGCTATAAATAGACACTACCAGAATGATCGACATCTGCACCGGGTGGGAAATGCCTTTAGCACCGGGTTTCCCACCCGGTGCAACTAATCCGAGGCTAAAGGGGTACCCCTTTAGCACCGGGTTGAATAACCGGTGCTAAAGGGGCCCTTTAGCACCGGGTGCAGCCACGACCCGGTGCTAAAGGGCCTGCCCCGCAGCACCGTTAGCAGGGCCTTTAGCACCGGGTCGTGGCTGCACCCGGTGCTAAAGGTCCTGCCTTTAGCACCGGTTGCTGCCTGAAACCGGTGCTAAAGACCCCGGATTTCTTTTTTTTTTTTTGCTTTTTTCAGTAGCCATGCGTGCACGTCTATATACGTATATATTCTAATACGTGTATTCTAATGCGTATTCGGCCGACTCTATATTCATACTAGCTGACATTTCATCAAAATAGAAGACATATATATTACAAAAGTAGATATTCATGCATCTCAACTCGAGTTATATATATTTAAACTGTATTTTCTACTTAATTAAGATTGACGACTATCTTGTTGGACTGTCCGGCACGTCCTCCAGTACTGGCGAGAAGTATTCTCCTCGGGGATTGACGACCTCGTCCCAGATCCATCCGACGAGCTGTTCTGCAATTGCGTCAATTCTTTCTAGCTCCAGGGACTCTTCCTTCAGCCTGAACATCTATAATTTACAAATAATTGAAAGATATTTAATCCGCCGAGTTGGAGACAATAATTGTGCACTTAATAATAATGGAAATGTTGTTTATTATTACGTACCATAATATCGTGTTGTGTAAGCTTTTTATGTCCCCAATTCCACATGAAATCGCAAACATAGTATGCACATAAATTATTTCCCGGCCCCCGTTTGGCACACTGTCGACCAAAAGAAATTAAGTAAAATTCATATAATATATTAGCCGAGGCCTACATGTACAAATTACTTGCTTACCGGAAAGCCAATGTTCCATTTTAGTGTTTCATATTGAATTCCCGGGTGTTCTTGACGAAATTGAATCCAGGCCCTGCGAACAAAAAAATTGAGTTAAGTCATTGCGAGTGTAAGGGGTGAATTAAGTAGGGGAAAATATACATCACCTTGTCATCATGTCCATGATGTTCTGTAGTTTTTCTTTTGGAGTGTGCAACGAATCAAAGACGTTCACGACACCCCGGTCAGGACACAATATTATTAGGAACCAGTGGAATCTGTGCACATGTATACATTATAATCACAAATGAATTAGTACATAGACAGTATAAGAAGAAGAAGCCTGTGTATGTACTCACTCGATGTTGTACGGGATTAGTATGGAGTCGCAGTAATTTTGTTTCTTAATATATTTGTATAGGTTTCCATATGTTTCCTCAGGATTCATCAATATCATTTCTTCACTTATCCTTCGAGGATCCACGAAACCAACGTCATATATCCCGGATCTGCGACATTTTTGAATCTCCATTCTGCATATGTTAAGCAATAAATAAAGCCCGCGTCAGCATAGATTGGAATTATTGTTTTTAAACTGTGAATTATAAGCAACAACAAAGTACTTACAGTGTCCAACAGGTGATCAAATCCACGTCCATGGCGTCGCGGTGGTACAGCTCATATATATCCTTAAACCTCAGCCACACCCAATCCTCGTCACCATTGTAGAAATCATGGTCCTTCACGCCTACTTTGATCATGCGCCGTTTATTCCTTCTTGATTCTTCCAAGTACCACTCATGGAATCGGCGCATCTTCGTCTGTAGCTTGCTCTCCATTTCAGGAGGGACCATAGGCTCGCCCAAGATTAAACGGCCACCTCAGCGTTGTGTTTACAGGCACCTCTTCTTCCCCCAGGACTTGCGCTCTGGTTAGTCCAGTCTCGGCCATTACTCGTTGCACATTAAGCTCGTCCAGAGATGGCAATGGACCCAAGGGCCGCTGAGGTTGCTGGCCGAGCTGAGGAACCTTTTTGGATGGGCCCGCCTCCTTATCTGCAGCCTGGGTACAGGTCAGTCTTGTGGTCCTGCAACATGCGCTGTATCTTTTTCAGTTCCTTATCATTGCCGCAGTCTTTCTCGGCATCACGCAACATTTACCCGAGTCCATCAGTAGGTTCATTTTCCTGAGCAACATCTTCCTGAGCATCGCCTTCCCGAGCAACATCTTCCTCATCGGCATCACCCATTGCAGCATATGCAAAGGAACCGTAGTATTGAGCCAATAACGGAATGTCGTCATCGGCCTCGTCTTCTTCATCTTCATCCATTACAATTCCTCTTTCACCGTGCTTCGTCCAAACAGAATAATTCCTCATGAAACCGTGCCTCATCAAATGCACTTGAAGACAACCTCTTTGTTTGTACGATTGTATATTTTTACAATGGGTGCATGGGCAGAACATGAAACCGGACGGCGTCCTGTTAGCCTCGGCGGCATCGAGAAACGTCCTAAGGCCATCACGGAACGCCTGAGCGTGGGGGTCCCCGTACATCCATTGTCTATTCATCTGCATTATTAACCAATAACAAATATACAGTACAATTTAAAGATAAAAAAATTTAATATATAAATAAATACAAATTATAATATATATTCCATTATATAAATAAATTTCTAAAACTACATTACTATATTCATTAAATATAACATTACTATAAGCCTTATAAGATTTATAAGATTTATAAGATTTTCTATTAATTTATAAGATTTTCTAGCATTTTATATTGATTTTCTAGTAATTTATAAGATTTTCTATTAATTTATAAGATTTTCTAGCATTTTATATTGATTTTCTAGTAATTTATAAGATTTTCTAGTAATTTATAAGATTTTCTAGCATTTTATATTGATTTTCTAGTAATTTCTAAAACTACATTACTATAAGCCTTATAACTATTCAGAAGTCATACAAAACAAAATACTAACTAGCTTGCCTTCTCTCTCCATTTAAAACACAACATGAACACTCTCTCCACCATGAACTCAAGCTCTCTCCTCTCTCTCCTCCAAGAACACAAGCTCTCTCTAGCTAGCTTTACTTTGATTCACAAATCCCTCTATTTCTAAATCATAGAAGGATTACAAGCTAAATAAAACATTAGAGAATGAAAGAGTGTACCTTGTAGTGCTGCTTAGATGAGTAGATTCTTCACAAATTTTGAAAAAAATTTGGGCAGCACCTCCCCTCCCACGGCCGAGCAGCATGAACACAGCGCCTAAGTGTTCAGCTGGCTCGGGCGGGGGAGGAGGAAGCCCCTATATTCAAACACATTAGCACCGGGTCGTGGCAAGACCCGGTGCTAATGTTCACCCTTTAGCACCGGGTGCAGCCACGACCCGGTGCTAAAGGCCTCGGGCACATTAGCACCGGGTCGTGGCTGCACCCGGTGCTAAAGGGTGAACATTAGCACCGGGTCGTGGCAAGACCCGGTGCTAATGTGTCCGCCCTGACACACCTCCGCGCCGCCCCCGCTCCTAGCCGTTGGACCCGGTGCTGAAGCCCCATCAGCACCGGGTCCAAAAATGGCCGAGGCGGAGGAGGCGGGCGGATGTGAAGGATTCTGGTAGTGAGAGGACATATCTCACACATTACACACAACCAAGCATACAAGAAAGCAATCACAAGATCATGTGTGTATACAAGTGAGCATAAGGTTTTGCCTTAGTTCTTGCAATTGCTGCGTGCGTACTTGAGTGACAACTCCTCTCAAACATCCCACTCATTAGTACTATACGTGCGGTGCTAGCACATCGACGTATAGTGTTTCAACCCAGTACGTGTGGATACTATAGAGGTTCTTGCGGTTGCTAGAACACTCATCAGCAAGGAGCCTATAAAGCTATTGTTCTAGTGAACTTCCTTGTGTGACAAGGACCTAAATACTAGGAGGAGGTGTTTTGCACATAGTGTGAACAAATTACATCCTCTACATCGACACGCACGAGTTGAATCGGGCTACTCCAACTCTTCTTTCACTGTGCTACACGTCCAACGGTAACGATTCATGATCCCCTTATTACAAGATATCCTGGGTGATATGTCCCACGCCCCCGCGTCGCCCTCATGGGCGGCACGGGCGGAAACACCATCCCTTCCGCCTCCAGCCTCCATCTCGTCGCCTCGCCGCTGTTGGAGCGCACCGCCGAAAGCCCACGCGGACGCTAGGAAGGTGGCGGTGGGGCCTCTAACCCTTCCCCCATTTGCAGCTCACCGGCCACGCGGGGATTTGAGCCGTGGCCATGGCTTCAAATCCGGTGGCTCCGGTCGGAGATCTGGCGTTGGTGAGGATGGATCCGGTGGCCTCTGTGCTCGATCTTCGCTGGGAGGGTGCAGATCGACGGTGGGGAGGCATCTTTCGGGCCTGGCAGTGAGGGGAGGCGGAGCTCGGCTCCGACGGTGGCGCATGGGCGCATTAGGCCACGGTGGCGGCGACGTGCGAGCGTGGAGAAGCACGGCCACGCCGGTGGTGCCGTGGTGGATTGCGGGCGTGCGGTATGAGGATCTGGGGTGCTAGGTTCTGCATCCGGCGCTCCCGGTGACGGATCTGCCCGGCACGGCATTAGGCGTGACGTGGCACACGGACACATGGATGGCGCTACTTGGGTCCCTCCGACGGCATCCTCGCCCCCCACCCCTTCGAGTTCCTTCATCTCCTCCCCGTGCTCCATGGTTGCAGGTTGGCGGGCGGCTACTTGCTCCGTCGCCGGTGAGATCTGTCCCATCTAGTGTGCGGCGGTCTCCCTCCGCTCGGCTGCCGTTGGTGTGGCGATGCAGAGGCATGCCCGGCAGACAGCGTCAAGGATGTCGTCTCCTCGACATGTGCAGCCTCCCTCGGGGGCGACCCGTGGGGGATAGGCCTCCTGGCGGGCGGCGGTGAGTGGGGTATCCCCCTCCTGCGTGCTCGTCGTCTTCAGCTGATTCTCTGCTTGTGAGGAGTTTCGATGGAGAGGACATCTTGTTCACCAGATTCTGTGCAATGACAGTGTTGCGCTTGTTGCGTAGGGGGTGTTTCTTCACCTCACACGGACTAATGGATGACGATAGCAGCGACAACTTCTCTGCATACTTTCCTAGGTGTAAAGCCTTGGTCTTCGGGTCAGGTGACGACAGCGCAAACGGCATCGCTTCCCTCCTTGGAGGCGGCGCTGTGGAATTTCATGCTCCGTTAATCTGCGACGGCTGCAAGCACTGTGGTGAGGAAATGGAAGACGAGTCCACTAGGTCCATAAACTTGGTCAAGGTTACACAACGATTAGCATATTGGACACGACAGCGTTCGTTCAGCAAGACACCAGGCTTGATCTTATTCATCTATGATCTAGTTCTACACCTGTTGATGTTGTCAGATATCTTAAATGACCTCATGGGTTTGAGATTTATGCCAATGGTATTTAAAGCTGGTTAATTGGAGCCGTATGAAGACAACAGGCTTGATGGTGGCAGCTCTGAGGTTCCAGGGTTAGGTGCATGAAACACCATCGTTGGCTATTTGCTTTTAGTCACAGAAGATGTGTCAGGACGTTTGGTTTGGACATGACTTTTTGGTGTTGGTGGTTTGGAGCTAGTGGCAACCACTTATAACACAACTAAGGTTTAGGCTAGACGTGGTACCCTTTTGTTGTGATGGTAGTCTTCTTTTTCTGCTCATTTTTCCTATGCCTGTATGCTATTAGGAATGGAGCTTTTTCCCTTGTGTAATAAGGGCTAGTTAGATCCATGCCATTATAATTTTTACAGTTTAGAAATATGCCATCGATATGTCACTGACATGTGGGGGCTACCTCAGTCACTGATAGTGACATTTTTCTAATTTTCAAAAATTATAATGGCATGAGAGAAATAAATCCGTGTAATAATGATAGTTGTATGCATCTTTCTGGATGCAGAGGCTGGAATATCAATATATTCCCACTTCTAAAAAAAAGATATCCTGGGTGAACACGGCAGATAGAAAAATTGTTTTCTGCTTGAGTAGCATGTCGGTTCCCTATAGGGGTACCAGAGCCTTTCTTGCTAAGTCTTTGATCTGGATCGATTGCATATTTGATATATGCTAGTTATAGATTAGATTTATTACTACATTGATGAATGGTTCATATGATGAACCAGTATAATTGGGTTGACCTAGTCATCTAATCAAGGATTACATATAAGGCCTTCTATGGTTAATATCCTTGATATTATGGAAATATGATTTCCTCGACAACATCAAAGATATGATCTTTGAACATTGTCTTCTGGCCAGACAATTTATGATCATCTTTGATGACTAGATTATGTTCTTGTTATTCTATTCTTTCGTGTTTTTATGTTTTCATAGCATGATAAAATAGATTCCCTCTAAAAAATTAAGAATGATGCCCTTTCCAACAGCCGTACCTATAAGAGTTTCGATCATTGATAAGTAGGTTTGCTAAAGCAGAGTGCTATCTTCCATCTCAACTAAATAGGGTGGATGTCGGACATCCACAGACATAGTGTTGGTTTTGCTTGACAAGGCTATCAAATCGGATTTGGGCCTTGGGGTATTTTGTTGGCGGTTGGGGCATAAGATGCCGCCCAACAAACAAGAGTCACATATGATGTGATTGGTAAAGGTTGCCTACCTATGTTACTATGTTTCTAGCAGTGATGCCAAAGCTCACTAGAACATAATGACTATGGATCTTGTCCTACTACAAGACATTAGAGGGAATGTGTCTTTAGAGGAACATCTTTTATTAAATTGTTTAATAAAAGGTTAACATAAACATAGTGCTTAACTTTTGCCTATTTTCCTGATGTAGAAATGACACCAAATATAGTTAATACCAATACCCGTTTTAATTTGGGATCAGTTCTTGATAAAAGAAAAACTATTAGGGACAAACTTTATTGATTGGTATCGTAATTTGAGAATTGTTCTCAAGCAAGAGAAGAAGGAATATGTTTTTGAAGCTCCCTATCCTAATGAATTGAATGCTAAATGCTACTGCTACTGACCGTAGAGCTTATGAGAAGCACTGTAATGACTCACTTGATGTTAGTTATCTCATGCTTGCCACTATGAATTCGGAGCTTCAGAAGAATATGAGAATGTAGATGCCTACAATATGATTGTTGGGCTACGTGGCATGTTTGAGAACCAACCACGGGCTGAGAGATATGTGATCTCTAAGTCCTTGTATGCGTGCAGGCTAACAGAAGGTAGTCCGGTTAGTCCTCATGTGATCAAGATGATTGATTACATTGGCTGTGTTTAGTTCCCTCGAAAAATTGGTAGAAAAGTCACATCGAATACTGTAGTGCACTGTAGCATTTTTCATTTGTTTGTGGTAAACATTGTCCTACCATGACCTAACTAGGCTCAAAAGATTCGTCTCGTCGTGTCAATCAAAACTATGTAATTAGTTTTTTATTTACCCACGTTTAGTGTTCCATGCATGCGTCATTTGCTATATTTAACGTTCCGATGTGACATCAATGTGACTTTTTCGTTTGAAATTCGGAGGAACTAAACACACCCATTGAGAGCCTGGAAAGGCTAGGCTTTCCTCTTAACTCAGAATTGACTACGGATGTGATCCTCCAATCTCTACCTCCAAGTTTTGAGACGTTCATTTTGAAGTTTCATATGAACAACTTGGAGAAGAGCATGGCTGAGTTACATGGGATGCTTAAAATAGCAAAAGAAAGCATTAAGAAATCCTCCAATTATGTGATGATAATTAAAAAGGATAGTAGGAGTAGGAAGCGAAAGTCTAAAGGCAAAGGACTTAAAGCTTCAGATGAGATGTTACAAGTTTCCCAAGTAGTAGTAGGAGAAAAGATTTACAAACAAACATGGCTGGGCACAGGGGCGAAGCCATCCAACAGACCCATGTCAGCTCCATTAGATACCGGTGTCAGCTCCATAAATCAATAGTGCATAACAGTAATTTTCTATTAATTTTCTAGCTCCGCCCCTGGCTGGGTAAATCGCTTTACTAAAACACATAATGATAAGCGTGAGCTCGACAACTCAATAAAGCCTTACTTTAAGGAACCGTCCACATTTTAAACCATAAATTGATTCACGGTTAAATTCATGGACAATCTCCAACCCCATATAATTGTAAAAGAGCTCATAACATATTATCAAACTATTTCCTAATGTTCCAAAAATATACAACCGAACCAAGAATTTAAATGCAGGTGAATATATAGTCAAGCGTGGTGCTCCAATAGCGACGAGAAAAAAAAATCTAGCATTTGTATGACGTGGCAGTGAGCTAGAGTTTCTAGTGTATGCTTTTTGGCACCAACGGCGCGGATGCAGCTTGCCTGTCCCATTTGCGTGTCCCCGTTGGTGTCCCCAGACACGTGGTGGTCATCCATTCGTTCCTTGCCCAGGAGAGGCCCACTAATTTTTCCGTCCACACCAGAACGGAGGCATCCGCCGTCCGTCCGTCGTCCCGTTACTGCTCCGATTAATTCTTTCCCCCGTACAGTACAGTACAGTACGCTCGAAGCTACTCCGTAGTTTCCTGTTGTATCAAATGATTAGGATCTAGATGTAGCTACGCAAAGCTTAATCTCAACAGCAGGAAGCCCGATTCAGGTTATGAGGACTTCATGTTCAGCGGCGAGAAGATCTTAACCTCAGCAGTAGAAAGCCCGATTTAGGTTATGGGGACTTCAGGTTCAGCGGCAAGAAGATCGATTTGGGAAGCAGCAATCCCGCGCTGGGCAACGGTGAGCAGATTTGTGTGGGTGGAGTGTAGATTCTAGCTGTATGGATTTCGATTTGTGTGAGTACGTCATTGGTTCCTGCTACAGGATTTGGATATGACAATCCATGGTCTCGATTCCTGCTGGAAGATCTTGATTTGGGCGTTGTAAATTTCGATTTTGGGTGGCCAGGGTCTCAATTCCTGCCGCAACTGCTGTGAACACAGAAGACCATCTAGCCTTGAAGGATATCTTCTTGTAGCAGAGTATGACGTTGCTGTTATGTACATTAAGATGCTAATAAGTAATAATTTTATAATTATTTTTGTGTTTTCAGTATTGTTCCTTTAACCATGTGAAGCCAGTCATTTTTAGATTTAGGCATTTCGCTAGCTTTTTTCTCCACAAATCTATCCTACCATATGTGATTTTACTAATGCACTGGATGGAGGTTAACGGACCGATGGTGGTTCTTTTTTTCTTCTGACGGCGTGGGAGCGAGCCTAATCTACTGGCGCAAGGGGCGAACGGATGGCCACCACGTGTACGGGGACACCGACGGAGACACATAAACAAGACAGGGAAGCTGCAGCCCCAAAGGCGCGGATGCAGTTGGCGTGGCAAAAGGCTGCCCACCACCCCCTCCAACGGAATACTGAGGTAACTCTGTGGCATAGCACACGTGTTTTCACTATGCCCTATAATAATCAGGGACTATCAATTTATCCAATTTCATCTGGAGTTCAAAGTTCAATAATATTGTGGCTGGCGGATGTGTCTCCGTTGCAACAGGATGCTTGAACCAATCGTGCATGCGCATAGGTCTCAATTTTCCTTCCTACAGTCTCGCTTCTAGGGTACACGATCGCCATATGGCCAGAGAACAATGGTCTATCGATTGTCGTGGAAACTGCCAGCAGGAAGATCACGGTGTTCCTGCCGCCAACGTTGTAGCTCCTACCGATGGCCTCGCGTCCATGTTTGCATCTTCACCAGGCAAGAAACCTGATAAATTGCTTCCGTGTCTGTTCATGCGTAAGATTGCATACTTCTGCTGGTGACCTTGCGCGGCCATGTGATCCATGCTTCTGCTGGTGACCTCAACCGCATGGAGTTTCCCTGTTATCTCTGATCCATGTGGTTTCTGGTATGGAGCCTATCTCTCCTCCTCTCTTGCTAATTTTATTTTTTCCAAGGTTGATTCATCCAAATGTGGTTCTGTTTTCTTTGATCTGAATATATAGCCATGTCAAACTGTGAGTAATAATGAGCCTCACAAAAAATCATTAGAAGGGGACGGTCAGCATCACCGATAACCAGACCCCCGGGAGCAATATGTTATAGGAGATTTCTCGAATTAACAGGCGGCCTGCAGATTGATCAGATCAAGCAAGATCACATCTACTAGCTTAGCTGTCTGGCATGCGTGGTGGATGGAGCATGGCATCAATTAAAAGGCGCTAGCGAGGGCAGCAGGCTGAAGCCGAATGTTACAGTGTAAGATGCTGAAGATGTAGCGATTCCCCTAATGCTGATTTGCTGCGCACATATGAATGACCCCGGTCACACGGTGAGACCAACACAAGCAAGCATGCCAATTTTAACAAACGAGAAGTTCTGCCTGACAAGTGACAAAACATAATCATATAATCTCTTTCCCTGATCTTGTGCGGATTTTAATTTTGAGAACATGTACATATGGCATAATCATTTGCTGCAATACTGAAGACAAGTCAATCTATTATAGGATCCCTACATTGCTATAATAATTTATTAGGTAATCTCTCTCTCTCTCTCCATTTTTTAATTTTAATAGTTAACTATTGATCTTCTTATATAATATTTGGGACATGCAAAATTTCGTATTGTGATATATACACAATGTAAAAACCATTGCAGTCTTGGTATAGCTATCAGCATGAGCATGGAGTAATCGAGTTAAACCATATTGTGGCCCAATCAATAGAAAAGGTTGACCGGATGGCATAAAAAACTGCCACAAGTAAAAGTCACTAATTGAGATTTTGGGATCTGTCCATACCTCTCCATGTTTGTCTGAATGAACCGTGCCAACAACTACAATTAGTTAACCTGAAGATCTCATAATACTTTTGCTATGAGAAAAAAGACAAACAAATTCATTGCTGTGTCTATGGCCTTGGTTCCTTTTGAATACTCAAAATTCTCAACATTGCGCAATCAATCAAACAAAAATGTTGTGCCATGTGTGTTCACTTAAAATTACGATAACAATCGTGAAGAAGCATAGAGTTGAATTATTTCAAATAATATTAATACTCCATGACTATTAGTTACATAAGTTTGTTACTTTAGATAAAATTAATCATTTTGGATGAAAAATTATAATCTGTGTGCATTAACAGTTTAATTGCAAGCACTCATTTTGAGGAAAAATAAAGTAGCTGCTACACTCATATATATTCTTTGATTGAGGGATTTAACATCTTAAATACTGTAGTGCAGGCTAAAATACATTATTACTATTTCATTGTAGAACTTGAAGTGCAGTCTAGAAAGTAGACTTAATATTTCTAATGAAAGTTGAAAAGAGAGTTTTGAATAAGAGGTAAAATCACCACAAAAGTTTCATTTAACAAGCATAAACTCAGTAACTAATAGATCAAAATTGAATGGCCAAAATCTATATTCATTAAACCACGACTCATGGGTTGCAACCAGAGCTAAGAGAGTTCAAGCTATGGTTTCAATTAAGCACATATTGAAGAAAAATGGTTGTGATACAAAAGGGAAAAACTATGTATGTGGAATTATGGATGGAAAAGAGTAATTGGTAACCAGATTTTTTTCTCAACCAAGTATAGTTTCTACATGGGTATTGGTATTTGAAAATGAACAAAAAGAGAGCAAAGATTATTAATTTGATTAGCTATATCTCTTATAAATTCATCCACTAACTTCTAATACTTATGGTCTCTTGAAATTCTAGCCCGTGCAGGAGTACAATCCAGTAGTCTCAATAACAATAGCCATAAGATCTAATTTACTCTTTAATTACCCACTTCTGCCATTATAAAAATATCTCCATATAGCCCTTTAAAATTGCATCCAAATTACCCATCTTTGCCACAAGGAAAAAAAAATCAATCTCACCGTAAATCTTTCGATCACAAGGAAAAAGAATCTAAACGAAATCTTCATCATCCTTATCTGGCCTGAGCTTTTCTTTTACTCCGTTGCATATATGATAGCCCTAGCCTTCAAGCTTCGTTCTTTCTACGTCCGCTATCTTCTGCAGGAGGCTGCTTGACAATGGGTTACCGTGTGTCTGGCGGCGCCGCGGTGAAGGCCACGCCCAGTGCCGGCCCTGGGGCAGGGCGAGCGGGGTGGCCGCCCCGGGCCCCCGGGAGCAAGGGCCCCATCGCATGCACCCGGTATACATCGCAAAATATCTTGGTCTAGCAGCTTTCTTTTGTATATTTGCTCAGTAGCTTTGAACATACCACGATGGAAGGATACGATTAGCTGTTGCCTCTTGCCCCTGCGGTAGATGAGTTAAGCCTATGGATCATGGGCCGCGCAAGTAAAAGCGTTACTAGAGAGATAAATAGACCACACTAATCTGTCCGTTGGTACATGATAATTCATTATGTCTGTGCTACCATTTCACTTCTATTTAATACTCCTTTGTTGTTCATTATTATTTGGTAATGAGAAGAAGATATATAACCTAGAAGCTATTCGTACGGGGCAAATGGTTACCTGGTTTGGCGCAAGTCACTTGAAAGTATATTTCAAATATTACCTGAGTATATAAAGAACATGCTAGGAATAAAATGGCAATAAAATGAAGGGGTTGTTGGTGAAGTTAACTCTTCCGTAGATGCTTGGGTGTCTCCAGTGATTGAACAGACTTATCAAATTCTTATGTGTTAGATCTATGCCTGAACTAGGAAAACAAAAGAAAGTTTAGCATGTTTATTCTTCAAGAAATATAATGTATTCTCACTTTTATCTGTGGTCTTTCCTCAAGATCGAGATCTTTTATCATAAAATTCTAGTATTTCTTTTTGTAAAGAATCACACGAACAATGATTTATTTCCGTGTCTAGAAATAGAACATAGAATTTTAAAAAAGAGGTAATTAACTTTCACATATCACTCTATTCTGCTATTAAAATTTAGGTATTTCATAAACAAAGGGCCCCTCATTTTTTCTCGCCCCGGGCCCCTGAAATCTCAGGACCAGCCCTGGCCACGCCCATGCAGATCGACACCGTACATGTACACGAGAGGCGCCAAGCGTGCTGCCGGTTGCCTTTAATTTGCGTGCACTTCAATTACATGCCGGTGGCATCAGATCTGGGAAGGAATCAAATTGGCTTTCATAGTTCGCTGGGGCAAGAACCTGATGAGGTCACGTACAGTGGTGAGCCATTTGTTTTCTAATCAGTAGTTCTAGCGTGCAAGTTTTAGATGTCGGAATAGCCAGATTCGATATGGTTGAGTTCATTGCCATGGAGATGCAACCATACGCCATGCAGGTATACAACCCTCCCACTACTCGATCCCTATGCTATCACAGTTACACCCGCACAATCTGACCTAGCACTATCCTGCTTGACTAGGCCATACTGCAGCGGGGGAGGGGCAGGACGTGTCTGTTGAGGCTGTTTTGTAGTTGAACAAAGAACTGTTCTGACCTGCTATCGATCACCCATCTTCCTGTGTTCGTTTGGCTTATCAGTCACCAGCCAACAGTACTTTTCTCTCAGAACTAATCAGCACCAGCCACCAGCAGTATTTTTCTCTCAGCACAAACCAGCACCAGCCACCTGCCAGCCACCAGTCAGCCGAACAGGGGTAATTTGTTCTCAAATGATATTAATCATAGTATACACCTTGCCTTAGAAAACCCTTTTTATTTAACACACCCTACTGAGCTCCATTCAGACTTTGCTGCTATATATTTTTATGGCGGTTCTCCTTTCATGCCTCAGGAGAGATTTTTCAAAGGTGAAGACATGATCCGAGGAGCACCGATCTGGACCCATGTATAACTAATTGAACTCCACTCCAGGATGCACCCAACTAAGCAGAAGCCGATCGAAGTTTGATTTCCATGTTCTGTACCTCTTGTCTGGAACCCAATCAAACCTGCTGATTTTAGAAGAGCCAAAAATAGCACAAAGGAATCCCCCAAACTGACCGGTTTATAATTGGTAAGCAGTTAAGCTGTTCAATCTATTATTGTCTATTCTTTTCTACTCAATACCATTTTTTTCATATATACAACCAGACACTAGGAGTGCAGTACAATTTAATGCTATTTGTCTTGTAATATATATGCCACAGCACGTGCCACATATTTGCACAACAAGAAGATCCAAGGATTTAGATCATTAGTATTATTGCTTACTTATTAAACAAATGGTTCATGTTAACTGAAGCTGTAGCAAATGGGCCGGGACATAGACGAAGTATTTCCCATTCGATACTAAATCTTCAACATTAAGTTAGATCATTCATAAAATCTTATAGTTCATTTTGGATTTTCAAATTGGTAGCCCGTGCAGATGCACGGGTTGATGGGCTAGTTTTATTAATTCTGGTTCTTACAGAAACATGGCATTCTGATTTTTTTTTTGCTCAATCATAGAGTACGGTGAAGGTTCTTCCGTCTAACTCAAGGTGATGTTTACGGCCGGCATATTGCTTCTCGAGGTGTTTACTGGAAGAAGCCCAACGGATGAGATTTGATTTGCACAAGTTTTCCAAGGATGCTCTTCCAGATGTCGATAATGGGAGATAGTTGATCCGACTATATGGATGCATATAGATGCCGACAACAGCTCTACAAGAAGTGGACTTCATAATTGCTTGGTTTCTGCTGTTGCTCTTGGGATATCCTGCTCGAATAAACAACCTAAAGAACGGATACTGTTGACACGAAGATGCGACAACACACTCGAGATCGCAGCACGGCCGTCACCACGGCCAACACCCGGCCTCCCTCGGGTAAACCGGTCAGACCGGTTCCGGTCAGACCGCTTTCTGGTAGGAGGTTGTGAAGACCTAGAATCTCGAGCTCGGGAGGGACCCCGTCGGAGCTCAAGCAATCTAGGGTTGATCTAGGGTCGGCAGGCCACCTAGAACGCCTTAGTACGTCGCGGGGACAAGCAAAGGACAGCAATTAGGGTTTGGAAGAGATTAGGGTTTGAGAGATAAAAAGTAAAGGACAAATATGTTGATTCGACTGGAATAACTCTCAATCGGCCTTAGCCTTCATATATATAGGCCGGGGAAGTCTTACCCCTCATGAATCGGTTACAATATGGGATCAAACTCGGAATCCTAAACCTACTCGAATTACAGACTCAAACCAGTCTGACCGGTTTGACACAAACCGGTCAGACCGGTTTATCCGGGTGACTGCCAATTTTGGCTGTCAACAGATACCATACGGGATGCCGCCACTGAGATGCTTGCCATTAGAGATTCGTATCATAAGTTTGCCAGATCTATTTTGGTGGAGCATGGAGGAGTAGCAATCACTCACACTGATTTCCCACAATAGGGAATACGTAGGACTGCAAATTGTCATTTACCTGAAATAACTGAACATGTACCTGACAAAAGATGCACACTTTAGCTCTACAAGTCTTCCCTACATTTGTTTACATCAGATTTATGCAAATGTAAAGAACGTCAGAGAATGTGCCAGACAGATTAGAACCAGAGATTTACATGTTGTCTATATGACACATTTTTGTAGAGGATTCTGTCCAATGAGTCCAAATACAAACAAACCACTTGCGACCTATACTAATAAACAAAAGAGCTCCCGCCATAATCATTCCCCATCCCCCGCGTCTCCCCCCACGGGCGGCTCGGGCGGAACCCATCTCCGACGGCCCCCACCTCCGCCGTCCTTCTCCTCATCTTGCCGCCGCTGGAGCGCGCTGCCGGAAGCCCGCGCGGCCGCAAGGAAGGCGGCGGCGAGGCCTCTCTCTCTTCCCCAGCCATGGCAGCTCGCCTGGAGTCCGGATCCAAGGAGTGGCGGCTGCCCATGGAGCGGCGGCACCGGCGGCGGATCCGACGTCGGCGAGGCCGGATCCGGCGGCCCCCGTGACGGATCCATGCCGTGAGGATGCACATCGGCGGCAGGGCTGCAGCGACGTGCACGGGAGAAGGCTGCTTGCGGCGCGGGCGCGTGGACAGCGGCGGCGTGCGGCGTGCGTGGTGAGGCCGCGGGCGTGTGGACAGCAGCGGCACGCGGTGCGCGGCGTGCGAGAGGCCGCGCGCGCGGGGAGCGTGGGGCCGCGGCGCGCGTGTTGGCACTCTTACGGCTTACAGATAAATCTGCAAGCGGACGGATACCGATGTAACTTTTCCCCGGGAGTATTTCAAGGTATCGATTTCCACGGGGAACGAGAAGTAAACCGATTCTAAACTAAATCGTCCAGGGAAAATGGAATGGAGTCGATGAAATGGATGGAGTGAATTATAACAATAAAGAGTGGAAGAAAAGCGATAAGAGGGTAGAGAGGACACGAGCCTTGTAGAAGCACTCTACTGATTAACTGAGCGGCTCAGAAGGTACGACTAGATACTTGCTTCGGGACAGCAGAACCTACCACACACAGAAAGGGATGAGAAAGGGGTGTGATCTATCCTGCACTGGAGGATCCTACAAGCCGAGACGAATGTGATGGGCTACAAAGGCCGTATAGGGCTGTCACCACCTAACGACTACCACCTCCACAGACTCAGGGGCAAACTAAGCTAGCCTCGAGTCTAAGCACCACGCCTACACTAGTCAACTAATACTTAGAAAGATAAGCACCCAAACTAAGCAACTAGTATACAATTATACCAATTAACTAAACATTGAACGAAGAACCAGCAAGCATATAAAAGTAAGAACTGAATGCTCAATTAATCAGAAAGAGATACAAGAGTTACCAGACACGACCCGGATGTCACTCGAAGCTGAGCCGCATCCGTAGAGGTACAGCGGGAAGAGGGCCGACACTCCAGCTCCTCTCCGGGACGCTCACCTCTCCTCTCTCCCTATCTTCTAATCATACAAGTGGAGGCGCTTCGCTAAGCCTAACTCTCTTGTGTTGTGTATCTTGTGCAGGTGATGGGGCTCTCAATTTATAGCAGACCAGGTCGGTTTGAGGTACAACAGTGGCCAAGCAAGCTGGGAGGCGGTGCCGGGCCGTTCAGCCGAATCTCTCAGTTCGGCCGAACCTTGGAGTTCGGCCGAACTGCCACATTGCACTGTCTTAGTGCGGAGGCGGTGCAGCTCCTAGGGGCGGTTCGGCCGAATTGGGGCATTCGGCCGAACTGGGCTTGTGGCCCAGCAGCGCTCCCCTGTGCAGTGTAACACCCAAAAATTGCCTATTTAAAATTTTTAGTAATTAATTGGCATTTATTTAAGTTGTTCATATTTAATATAGGTTAAATGAATTATTTATGAATATTAAAATCAAATATAAGTTGTAGAAATATTTTTGTTGCATTCATGCTGCTGCATTTAATTTTTGTATTGCTTGTGATTCAAAACGAGAATTTAAATTTATTTAAATTCAAATTTGAATCACCTTGTTTGGATTCCTAGAAAAGTTATTTCAGCCCGAGTCTACTTCTGCTCCTCAAACTCTCGCTTTGGTTGGCTATTGCACCTTCTTTTTTTTTCTTCCCGAGACAGCCCAACCCCCTCCTCCTCCACCTGGGCCTCTTTCCCGCGAGCAGGCCCAGCCCCGCTCCCTTTCCTCCCCTCCGCCTTTTCACCGCGAGCCGGCCCAACCACTCCGCTCGGCCCAGCCAGCTCGCGTCCACCCCCTTCCCTTCCCTCTCTCGCTGCAAGCCCTGGCCCACGTGTCAGCTTCTCTCCCCCTTCCTTTCTTCCACCTCCCACGCCCGTCTCCTCCGGCCGAGCGCCTCCGCGATCCCCGCGCGCATATGGTCCCCCGAAGCCGCCCCGAAGCTTCCCCCACCACACCTATCATCCCCTCCGCGCTCCCAACAAGGAAGGCCTTCTTCCCCATGGAAGGAACGGATCGCCGGTGGCCTTGATTCACGGGCGTGGCGTGCTTGCCGAGAATTCCACGCCCCGACGCTATAAAAGCCACCCCCGGAGCCCCCAACTCCCCCACCAAGCCATCCCCCGAACCCCCGGAGCCCCCAGCGCCCTCCTCTTTAGCTCAGCGCCGCCGCCACCATTGAAGCTCCACCACCGCCGACAAAGCTCCTTCTCCGGCGCCGTTCCAATTAAGCCACGCTGCGTGCATCGCGCATCAGTAAGGGACCTCCCAGGCCACCTCCCGCTCCCTCCCTTGCCCCTAGCACGCCAAACCGGCTCATCGGAGTAACTCGGCCGCGGTGCGCCGTTGGCCGGCCACTACGCCGCCCGTCCCCTCTCGAGGAGCCCCTAGGTGGACTCAGCGTGCCCAGGGCTACCTACCCGGCCAAGATTCATCGCAAATGGCGGCTGGGAGCTCGAGATTTCCTCGGCTCCGGTGATGCGCCGCCGCGCGGGAGAGCGGCGCCTCCGCGTCCCCTGTTCCCGCTGATAGCCCCTCACCCGAGCCGATCCGGACCGTCGGATCAAGATCCAACGGCCCACGCTCCTCCCCGCTCATGGTCAGACCGCGTGTACCGGTCAACCAAGGCAGTTTTGCACAGAAGCCCCTCCAAGATTCGAATTGGAACCCACCGTGCACCTCAGTTGAAAAGTAATTGCAGTGGGGTCCTTTTTCTTTTGAAAAACCCTTGAACATTTAGGAAATAGAACCCGCCGTCCTTTTTGTCATTCTTGCGCGTTAGACCTTCAGTTTTTAAGCGTAATTACGTATAGGTCCCAGGTTTTTCATAAATAAGCCCCTGGAATCTTTTGAAACATTGCCAGTAGGTCCTTAGAACTTAGAAAAGCCATATCTTTTTCGTTTTAGCTCCGATTAGTGTGATTTTCGCGCTCATATGTTCGTAGTGAAGCATAGATTATTTCTAGAACCTTTTTATGTACTGTTTCAACTGTTTGGTGTACTATTCTAATAGATTATTATTTGTTTGTAAGTATTGGTTTGCGTTCTCACTTTTATGGTGATTCGTGTCCAGTCGGTGAGCCTTTCCGGTGAGCCTTGCGTTCTTGCGTTGGACTTCGAGTGCGTGGGAGACTTTCCGGAGCAGTACCCACAACAGCAGCTGCAGCCGCCCTTCGAGGAAGGCAAGTTATAGCATGGACAATCCTTGCTACCTAAACACACTCTTTATATACAATTACTTTCATATGCATGTGTCTAAATTGTTGTCCTATTAAGGTTGTACCTAGATTGTTCACTCCTATACTTTGATTACCTTGGCTTATTGCATATGGGTAGAATCTTTGCTATGCACAGCTACTATCATTATTATTTAATTGTTAATCTTGACTTGATGGTTCACTTTAACATTTATGATAAAACATGCTTTTTAGAAACTTGGTTTAGGGAGCTAGAGCATGTGCTTCGTGCTTTGTTCTAGTGTCTCTCCGTAAGGTTCGGTTCTTAAAGCGGCAACCCAGGAGCCTGTCGCCACTGCTAGAACTATTATGGCTCTGGTCTTGGTCAAATAACTTGTACGTCTCTAGCTTGCCGGTGGTTACCGGAGTGGCTGTCGGCGTTATGGAAAACATGGGTGAGAGTATGTCTTGATCCACCGAGGACGGGTGATCCGTCGGCTATGCACCCGTGAGGCACAGTCCCGTGCTGGGAGTCCCTACGACGAGGAACTCCACACGTTGCGCATTGTTGGGTGAGATGCCCGCGCTCTGGACGCATTGACCCCCCTATGGTGTGACTCCGTAGGCGTACGTCAATCTCGGTGCCTGGGCCATGCTGCCTGTGTTGTACCATAATCGGCCACTATCTTGTTAGGGTGTCTTGTGAAAAAACTCGTAGCGTCCCTATGCGGTCACACCTCGGTAGTGTGATTTGTGAGGTCTGATCCACCTCCGCGTGGTTGGGTTTAAAGTTCGTTTGAGCTTTTACGCGACTGGTACGTAAAGGGCGAAACCTCTACAGAGTGTAAAATCTATCATGATAGCCTTGCTCAGGGTCACGAGCGGCCTGGATCCTTTTTGATTATAAGATGATGTTTATTTATGTTTAATGTCACTTATACTTTATTAATTGGGTTGCAACTGGGTTGCATTCACTTTTAGTAATTTGGTTAATGTTAAAATGAACCAACTAAAAATGCTAATACAGTTAAGCCGTGTCTAGCCTATTTTTGAGCCTTCATACCCGTGTTATACTTGCTAAGTAATTGTTTACTTACACTTGTCATTTTATTCAACAAAATCCCGGATGGGTAAACAGATTGGGCTGGGCATGAGTCTGCTGCTGAGTTTCCCGAAGATTTACTATACTACTGAGTTGTGATCTCCCAGTCAGAGTCCCTGTGGATTGCGGCTCCATTAGTTGATAGTTTTATTAGTCTTCCGCTGTTATTGTTTAGATCATTCATGAAGCACTCTGATGTAAACATTTTATTTAATAAAGAATTTATTCCAGCATATGTTCTCTGATTATCATATTTGTTTGCTATATGTGTATTATGAATTCCTGGGCACACATATGGCCGCATTCGGGTTTTTGTGAAAATCTGGGTGTGACAGATTGGTATCAGAGCCGTGCTGACTATAGGATCGCAGCCTAGCTAGAACGGTTGACAAATCTTAGGAGACCACCATGATCATGTCTTATATGTCGTCTAGATTCACTTTTTAAAAACTTAAGTCTAGTCGAGTCTTGTGTGAATCATGTGTTTAGGTGCTTGAAATGTTTGTCATTATGCTTATGCTTGATTTGGATTTTTGTAATGATTGTGATGGGCGTAGATGCAAGTCTACTACCATCTAGACGTAGGACTAAGGTTTAAGGACTTTAGTGATTAAATAGAGGGGGGTATTCTTTTCTCTTGCTCTTTTTCTATCTAAGCCTTCCATCATAACAAATTGGTAAACCTCTGAAGCCATAACCATCGGAGTTTTTTATATTGATGATAGATGGTGAACACAAGGAGCAACCCCGGTGCCAGTGGACTGCCGCCACCACCTCCCACCATTGAGCAGATGATGCTCACACAGACCCAGCTGATGCAGCAGATGGCCCAGACGATGGCAATGATGCAGCAGAACCAACAGAATCCGTCGCAGCACAACATGATGCCCCATGACAAGAGGGGTGAATTCCTGAAGGGACGTCCTCCTACCTTCAGCAAGGCCACAGACCCTCTGCAGGCTGATGATTGGCTCAAGGCGGTGGAGAGACAGCTCGACATCGCGCAATGCAACGACCGGGAGAAGGTGTTGTACGCCGGAGGACAGCTCCAGGGACCGGCACTGGACTGGTGGGACTCGTACCAGTACGCTCACATCGACCATACTCAGATCACCTGGCAGGAGTTCCGCGGCATCTTCCGCTCCCACCACGTGCCAGAAGCTCTGATGACCCTGAAGAAGGAGTTACTGGCACTGAAGCAAGAAGGGATGAGTGTCACCGCTTATCATGACAAAGTTCATCGAGTTGGCCCGTTATGCCCCTGAGGACGTGGACACCGACAATAAGAAGCAGTCCAGGTTCTATGACGGCTTGTAGGATGCATTACAGTACCAGCTGATGTGCACCAGGTTCCCCAACTTCCAGGAACTGGTGGACGGTGCTTTGATGCTGGAACACAAGCGCCGTGAGATGGAGGAGAAGAAGAGGAAGTTCCAGGGCCAGCAGATCGGGAGCAGCAGTCGCCCCCGTTTTGTTCCTCCACAGGGCAGTCAGCAGATTGGGAGCCAGCAGCGCTTCCAGAGTCAGCGTGGGCACCGCATGATAAATGCTTTAGCATCTTCATACATGTCGGGCCAGTAAAATCCACACTGCCAGACTTTAGCATTGCTCCGGAATGCGCCATAGTGGCCTCCGTATGGGGCTGCATGACACCTCTCCAGGATCTTATACGCCTCATGTACAGGTACGCATCTTCTGAGAAGTTCGTCACTACATATCCTGAATAGGTACGGGTCATCCCACAGCTGGAGTCTGCTCTCATAAGCTAGTCTTTTCCGATTTCCTCCAGGTGGAACGTATCCTGATACCATGTAATTCACTATGTTGGCATACCACTGATCAGTCGTGGTGACTTAAAGGAGCGTGTTGTCCTGTAAATAATCGTCGATTGGTAGATCCGACGGGACTTGCATCCGGGACAAATGATCGGCCACTGAGTTCTCTACTCCTTTCTTATCTCTTATTTCAATATCAAACTCATGGAGTAGAAGGACCCAGCGGATGAACCTCAGTTTCGCATCCTTTTTAGTCAAAAGGTACCAAAGCGGCGTGGTCTGAATAGACTATGACCTTGGCCCCAACTAGGTAGGACCGGAATTTGTCTATAGAAAACACGACCGCTAAGAGTTCCTTCTCTATGGTTGCGTAGTTGAGCTGGGGGCCAGTAAGCGTTTTGCTAGCATATGAGATATCATAGTGCTTCTTGTCCTTAGTTTGTCCCAACATAGCTCCTACGGCAAAATCACTTGCATCACACATGATTTCAAATGGAATGCTCCAGTCAGGAGGCTGGATGATGGGAGCGGTAATGAGTGCTTTCTTGAGAGTGTGAAAGGTTCCATAGTACTCTTCATCGAAAATGAAAGGGGCATCCTTGGCTAAGAGATTGGTCAAAGGCCTGGGATCCGGGAGAAGTTTTTGATGAAACGCCTATAGAATCCGGCATAGCCAAGGAAACTGTGGATCCCCTTAACGTTGGTGGGAGGTGAAAGTTGCTCAATGACCTCTATCTTTGCTCTATCTACTTTGATTCCACGTTTCGATACCCTATGTCCTAATACAATCCCTTCTCTTACCATGAAGTGGCACTTTTCCTAGTTTAGGACGAGGTGCTTTTCTTGGCATCTCTGGAGGACCTTGTCCAGATTTTTCAGACGTTTGGTAAAGGTCTTCCCATAAACTGAGAAATTGACCATGAACACTTCCATAATCTCTTCGATCATATCAGAGAAGATGGACATCATGTAACGTTGAAAAGAGGCGGGTGTGTTACATAGCCCGAAGGACATCCGCCGATAGGCATACGTCCCATAAGGGCATGTGAACGTGGTTTTACTCTGGTCATCTGGATGGATTGGAATTTGGTTATATCCAGAGTAACCGTCAAGGAAGCAGAAGAAAGAGTGTTTTGCTAATCGTTAATCGTCTCGTCTATGAATGGAAGAGGGAAATGGTCTTTCTTGGTGGCCTTGTTGAGTCGACGATAGTCGATACACATACGCCAACCAGTGACGGTGCGCTGCGGGATGAGCTTATTTTTATCATTGCGCACAACCGTCATTCCTTACTTCTTAGGAACAACTTGAACAGGACTAACCCATTCACTATTAGGGACAGGATAAATGATCCCTGCATGAAGGAGTTTGAGAACCTCCTTTTTCACGACCTCCCTTATGGCATTGTTGAACTGTCTTTGAGGTTCCCGAGACAGTGTTGCTTCAGAATCGATTGGGATACGATGGGTACAGAGGTTAGGACTGAGCCCTTTCAGATCTTGGAGTGAATATCCTAAGACCGCTCGATTCTTCTCCAGGATAGTGAGCAGTTGTTGGGTTTCTAGGTCGGGTAGCTTGTCACTAATGATCACTGGAGTTTGCTTGTCCCCGAGGAGGAAAGCGTACTTTAATCTAGGAGGAAGAGGTTTCAGCTCGATTGGAGATGGTTTTGGAGTTTCAGTTGGATTGAGCTTGATTGGAGGTTGAGTTTCCTCTTCCTCCGTAAAGAATTGGATGTCTTCCTCTGGGATAGTAGGCTCTACGTCCGTCAAGGCTATTGACAGGAACTCCTCCATAGGATCAGGATCAGGATCTATCTCTATTGGTGTGTTCAGAGAATGAGAGTAAGAAACAAGGATAAGTTTTTTCCCGATCCTAAGCTCTACTAGCTGATTCATTGGTGCATTTTCTAGTATTTTTAAAATTGGCCTCCCGATAAAGATAGAATGAGTGGAATTTTCGGGTAGGTCAAAGACATGGAAATCCAGGAACAGTTTAGGGTCGCTAATCTTAATGGGTTTGACCCGCAAGATCCGAAAACAGTCAAGGATTCTTCCCGATGTGAACCTTAGCCGTTTCTGATAGGATGACCATGGTTTATTCGGGAATCGAGCTCGCACCAAAGAGCTACTGATTCCCGACTCATGATAGCAGAGAGACGTCCTAAGTACTCTCTCTGATATTCGAGTTCTTCCTTGTCGGTAGGTTGATCTTGTTGTTCTACACGTTGTTCCAATGGGAAACTTGCTGCACTCCCGATGTCATCGAATAGATCATCGTCAAAACCATAGGGAGTGGTGTAGAGTGGATTATAATGGTCCTGGCTAGAGTATGGTTGTGGTTCGAAATGAGCTTCGGGTTCTAATCGAATGGAAGAGCTGATTGATTTAGATTGTGGGTGTATAGGCTCTTCAGGTTCAAGCTCAGGCTGCTTCTCTTGATCGGGGAGTTCATCATAGATTTCATTGTAGGGAGTGTCGTCCAGGATATGATCCAGGATTACCCTCGTTTCACTAGGAATCAGATGAGAGAACGACCCTCTTGAAGAGGAGTTCAAGAAAGTGGTGGCTATGGGACAGAGGCCAAGGCTAAAGTGTTGTAGAACAACAGGTTCTGAAAGGCTTAGGTCCGGTCCTGAGGCTAGAATTTGCTTGAAACGAGCCCACACAGCTCCTAACGATTCTCCCTCTAGTTGTTTAAAGGTAAGAATTTCGATTCGGAGGTTGTTACAATGGAAGCTGGGAAGAAATTTAGGTAGAATTTCTCTCTAAGGGTTTCCCAACTCCCTTCCATATTTCCGACAGCTAGAGAGTACCATTTCTTTGCTCCTCCCGTCAATAAGAATGGGAATAGCTTCCATTTAAGTGTCTCTTGTGTCATGCCCGCAATGACGAGACACGAACAATGTTGCTCAAACTCGTGCAAATGCGCGTATGGACTCAGCATTCGTTCCTGAGAACGTTTGCTCTTGAACCATGGCTACGAAGCCGATATGCAGCTCATAGCCGGGTGTGCGGATGGGATGTGATGATGGTGGTGGCTCCAAACAATCGCCCTTTGGAGCCGAATGTTGACGTAAGGTAAGAGTGGAATCCATATGGATGGTGGATGATGGGGGTACACGGACAACTTGGGTTCGGAATCAGAACAGGTACCGTTCCCCGGCAACGGCGCTAGAAAGCTTGTTGGCACTCCTTACGGCCTACAGATAAATCCGCAAGCGGACGAATACTGATGTAGCTTTCACCCGGGAGTATTCCAAGGTATCGATTTCCATGGGGAACAAGAATTGAACCGATTCTTAATTGAGCGGGTCAGAAGGTATAGCTAGATACTTGCTTCGGGACAGCAGAACCTACCACACACAGAAATGGATGAGAAAGGGGTGTGATCTATCTTGCACTGGGGATCCTACAAGCCGAGACGAACGTGATGGGCTACAAAGGCCGTATAGGGCTGTCACCACCTAACGACTACCACCTCCGCAGACTCAGGGGAAAACTAAGCTAGCCTCAAGTCTAGCCACCGCGCCTACACTAGTCAACTAATACTTATGTCCTATAGAAAGATAATCACCCAAACTAAGCAAGTAGTATACAATTATACCAATTAACTAAGCATTGAACGAAGAACCAGCAAGCATATAAAAGTAAGAACTAAATGCTTAATTAATTAGAAAGAGATACAAGAGTTACCAGACACGACCCGGATGTCACTCGAAGCTGAGCCACATCCGTAGATGTACAGCGGGAAGAGGGGCCGACACTCCGGCTCCTCTCTGGGACGCTCACATCTCCTTGGTGCAGGGACAGTGCAGCTCCTGGGGGCTGTTCGGCCGAATTGGGGCATTCGGCCGAACTGGGCTTGTGGTCCAGCAGCACTCCCTTGTGCAGCCTCTCCCTCCTGGACCTTTTGGGCTGCGTCATCTTGATGTACTTCGTGTTGTATTGGCCCAGAGGTGACGTGGTGGTGGTCCACAGGGCATGCTCGGTCATTGCCTGGTCATTGCTGACGTGGATGGCCTTCCGATAGTGCTCCACGTCAGGTACGACTAGGGAGGGGGGGTAACCGGCTGAATCGTGTCGTTCGGTCGAATTGATCAATTCCGACCCTTGTAGCCCGTATTTCTCCATTTTGTACCTGCACAATGGATAATCATCAAAACTCGTGGAAGTAGTTAGCAATAAGCCCTATAGCTATGGTGTGTGGTTCCATTGTGTTTATTTTATACTTGGTTGAAGGTCGGGAATTGGTCTGTAACGACCACCAACAGCGCGGCAGCGGCGGCAGGCCGCGCGTGGGCCCAGCGGAAGTCTCGAGGCCGTGGGTGGGAGCTGGCCGCAGGCAGCGGTTGCGGGCGTTGCATGGCGAGGACGGCCGCAGGCGGCACGGCGGCAGTGCCGCGGTGCAAGGCGGAGGGTGTGCGGACTGCCGGTGGTGGCCGGCGCGCACGGCAGTGGAGCAACGGCGCCAGGAGGAGATGCGGCGCGGGGCGAGGCCGCGTCGCGCATACTGGCGGTTCTGTCGGCCAGCGTCGTGGGGGGCGAGGGCTTGAGGACGGCGATAGGGTGACAAGGCTTCGGCGCCGGGCTGAGTGGTGCTGCGACAGTGATGTCCCCCCCCCCCGGTTTGGACGGCTGCAGTGGTGGTGCCGGCTTACCGTGGTGAACGCGTGCAGTGGGGGTTCGACACTCCGGGCGTAAGCCCTTGCCAGACTATTCTGGTGGAATGACGGTGGTGCCTTCGGGCGTCGCTCTCCCTGTTAAGGGCGTCATTTGGGAGTTGCAACCTTGCTGCATGACGTCTCTGGGTGAAAACCCGGTCCAGCTCCTGGACGAGCGACGACGGCGCCTGTGGATGTCGTGACCTCCTTGGAGGCGTCGTCTCTAGAGACATATTCGATCGGTGGCACGGCCGGCCTACTACTCGCGATTGCTCCGGCCTACAAATCTGTCGGAGGGCATGCAAACATGGGGGTTGTCTACATCACACCAAAACGCCTGCTCTGCAGTTGGTGGCCGACGGTCTTGACTCGGATGTTATTCGGCTGCTTGCAGCGTTTCATGGCGCCTGGTGTTGCTTTGTAACCTCCAGTGCGGTGCGGGACAACGTTGAAGGACGGCGCTCGTGGCAGTGACAACCGGTGACGACTTGGCCTGCAGCGGATCGCGGCGGGGTGTTCAGCATGGCTGAACCCACCTGGTGCGGTACAACGTCGGAAGACGACGCAGGCGACATCTTCGGTCTTCTGATCTGATAGCGGTGTCTTGTGCGAGGGGGAAAGCAACGTGATGATTCGAACCACGGCGGTGGTCTGAGGTTTGAGACAGTTCTTTGACGGCAATTCTTCTTGCTTCCTTGACGGCAATTCTTAAAACGAGTTCAGAGCGTGGAGCCGTGTGGCGGGGTTGGAGGTCCCCGCCCACGAGAGTGAGGCATGCTGAGTGGCGGGTTGGAGGTCCCCGCGCACGCGAGAGACGGCGGATGTGGCGAGGCCCCCGCACGTTGAATTGCTTCGGACTCGGTGGTTTTCATGCTGTCGGGTGGTTGGTTTGGGTGCATCGACACGGCGGCGGTGGGTCCTGCACGGCGGTGGCCCTCTAGGTGTGGTGGTGTCTGCCCTTTCGACTCCTCTTTACCTGGGTTGGATCGCTTCAGAGGTTTCGATACCCGCAAGTGTGCGGTTGTAGGTGGAAGCTGTGGTTGTGCTTGTCCCCTCTGTCGTCGTTGTGAGTAGTGTGTGGCCGTGTTGAGGTCCAATCCAACCGGCTAGTGAGTGTAGTCGAGCGGTAACCCATGTTGATGTCTCAATCCAACTGGGCGAGTTGTTGTTGTTTGTTTTCCTTTTCTTTTCTGTTTCCTGCCTATGGCCTTCCGGGGCCATAGTCTTGTATTTTTTCTGCTATATCATATTTTTTATGGTGGCTCGCTTTATTAATAAAAATTCTTCAAATATGACTTAAATTTGACTATATTTACACAATTTTTTTGAATAAGACGAGCGGTCAAACTTGTGGTAAAAAGTCAAACAAACTATAATTTGGAACGGACGTAGTATTATTTTTCCTTTTAACTTAGTGCTTTCAATTAATGCAAGAGTAATGATTAGAACCCCTTAGATGCATGTGGTTACCTGAAAATTTGGAGTCATATATGATATTTGTATCAGATCTTTCTTTGGGATATATTTTCTTTCCTAACAGTCAGAAAAGGTTAAAATTTACGTGAATATATTACATCCTTAATGTAGGCCTTCTTACTGCACATTCTCAGGGCTCAAATCTTACTCTGTACAGCCACATGCCCACATCTACAGCTACCAACTCAAATCTGACACAACTGCAAGCAACAAAATTCAACACCTCAACCATGAAGCCAAATATGAAAAATGATTTCTCCAAATAACTATTATCTGTTCTTCAAATAACAGACATAATAACCACATAATTGCAGCTTCAACAAAATAATAGTAGAGTTGCCACAGAAATTTCAACAATACCCAAGCAGGCATTCAGGCAACATCCAGAGCTATGAAAGTGGATTTTTTACCCACCGAACTTTCTAAAACTAGACAAATCACCCCCTGAATCAGTTTTAAAAAATCATAATAAATCACAAAAAAATCATAAAATGGAAAATCAAATTGTGTTGGACTCCAAATGAGTAGATCTACGCAGTGAACATATAATATGGTATGCTTTAGTACATTTTTTTACAGCTATGAAGAAAAGCATAGATCTAAAGTTACAGAAAAAATGTACTAAAGCATTCCGTATTATATGTTCACTGCGTAGAACTACTAATTTGAAGTCCAACACAATTTGATTTTTTATTTTATGATTTTTCTGTGATTTATTATGATTTTTCAAAACTGCTTTAGAGGGTGATTTGTCCGGTTTTAGAAAGTTCAGGGGGTAAAAGATCAATTTTCATAGGTTCGGGAGTGATGTGTTCCACCCCTCATAGATTGGGAGGTGAAGTATACTTTTTCCTTTATAGATCCAATCAAAATAAATCAAGGCCACATATACAATGGAATCCCTTTATAATGATCCGTCAAGAATATTGGGTCAACAGGTGTAATCTTACTTGTCTACATCCGGTCAAAAAAAAAATCTTACTTGTCTACGATACCTAGTTATTGTAACATGACCGTACTGGCCGGTGATTTTTTGCTAAACGTTTGATTATTCGTCCTATTTAAAATTTTGTGCAAATATCATTTATTTTATTTGTGACTTACTTTGTCATCACATATACTTTAAATATGACTTATTTTTTCTTATATTTGAATAATTTTTTTGAATAAGACGAATGGTCAAAGATGTTATAAAAAATTTAATAACGAATAGTAATTTAGAATAGAGGGAGTACATAACTGGACTTAGGTTATAATGGAGGTTAACTTTGACATAACTCTAAAACAGAAAAAAGGCCATGAAAAACACGTTCAAAACGTGAAACAAAGATGAAGCTAACTAATACAGAAGCACACCTACGCCTATACTTTACTTGCTTCCTCTCCAAAGTGGCCTCACCTCAACCACAGCCTCAAATACAACATCCAATTCTCCCCCGATCCATCGTGTCCAAGTGCCTAGAGCCAAGAAAATCAAGCTAGCTCCTACGACGCCACCACTACCAGCGAGGCAAGCAACAATGTGCCGCCGCCGCCGCTGCGACGATGGCTGCTGGGACGGCATCAAGGAGAACATAAAGAGCTCCCTGGGCTGCCTCGGCTTCCTTGCCGTGCTCGCCGTCGTCGCCGCTGCCATCGTCCTCGTCCCCGCCTACGGCTACCTCCGCCATGTCAAGATCATCGTCGATGATGCCTCCCTCACCCACTTCACGCTCGTCAAGGCGTCATGGTGCTCCTCGCCTACAACCTCTCGCTGACGCTCCGGCTCCACAACCCGAACTGGGCCATTAGCGTCACCAATGACGAGCCGCTGGTGGCGGCGTACACCTTTGACAGCGAGCCGATCGACCGCATCTGGGTCGCCAGGAAGGCAACAGGCTCGGTGCCAGGCGCACCGAGGTGTTCGGCGTGGAGTCGAGATCGCCGGGCACCGGCGAGGCGCGGTTCAGGGAGCAAAACGCAACGGGGGTGTTCGAGGTGAGGTTGGGGCTGACGGGGAAGTTCAGGTACACAACGCGGTACACCAGATGCAAGGTCGGCGCGACGTGCCCGCTGAAGCTGTGGATCACGCCGCCGCCGGTGAAGACGACGGGCGCCGCCGCTACCGAACATAAATGTAAAACCCAGATTCATATGGTAAAAGATGTTGTCTCGGCATAATCCTTAGTGAGACCCATCAAATTGAGACACAAGCATGCAAATAAGTGATTAAAAATTATTAGAAAGCATATCAGATACACTTGCCTTTTATCCAAATGATAGCTGTTCAGATAATCTTTAGTTCTTGATCTTCAAATCTCTTGAATGACGTTCTGTCTACTCGCAACCCTTGTCCTCCGCCGCCGTGGTCTGTCTGTGCATGGCCCCTCGCCTGCTACAAAAAATATACCTTGCACTTGCACATTCTCACCTCTGTTGACCCAATCGCTTCTAATCTTGTGTGCAGCGGTTTGAATCAATTCGTTCCTTTGCTATAAATATAAGTTGCACATCAATTTATTTGTCTCTTATTGATTGTTTGATTCGCTTACAATCAATTGGATATAAACTATCCTGTTATGCTCACTTCTTGAATTAAGTTGGAAGATGAATTCTATCACGGGTCTGAAGCTAGTCAAAAATAAGAAGCCAAGCGCGACGAGCCTCGCCCAGGTTGCGCGGGAGCCGAGCGAGCAGCAGGCCTCGGATCTCCGGGATGACCAAGCGGCGTGTATCGGGTGCGGGTCCTCACCGGAGAGAGTTTGGGGACCGTCCCCACCTAATTTTCTTCCACAGGAGAAACTTTCTTTCCTGTTCGGTGAGGAGGTTTAATTTTTTTCCTTTAAAAAATGTAACGAAAGAGTCCGATGGTTATTTTTTTCTAGCAAGAATGCACGTGTGACATGCACGTTTAATAGAAAATAAGATTGTATAATATATAGTTAGCTGAAGACCGTGTTGATAACAAACTCGACGATTCCATACTATAGAGATGGACGAGTTGAAGGGTTGTTGTGCAGATCAAAACGCGAATGCTAATTTATTTCTGTCGATAAAATATACGAAGAAAAAAACGGGCACGACCTAGAGCTAATGTAGGCTAGCAATATGGGCATTTAGGATGGGTTATACATTCCACACTATCAGTGTACTAACACTACATGTCAACACAAGGTTAGTGCTGCTATATATAATTTTTTTCACAAAAGTATTTAATAAAGCAATCTATTTCTATTTAAGGTAATACATGTTTTTTACGAAACAACACGGACACAATGGAAAATCATAATAACTTGACGAAGTAGCAAATGAAGTACAGGAGAATTTTCGTTGTATACGACACTGTTATTAGGCGAACTTTATTGGGACATTGTTAGCGATTATAATTTCTTATTTTCTGCACTCACTATTTTGAAGCAGACACACGCGTTTCCTACAGTAATGATTAAAGTAACTGTTATATACGGTATATACCTCGCAACTATTTTTTTTGTTACTTTTGTGCTAAAGTTTATAGGTTCCAAAAAGTTCCGCCAATTTGAAAATCGATGGATAGTATCTTGGTTGCGTAGGGCACTTTTAAAATATGCAAGGAGCTGTTTTATTAGACATGCGTTAGAATTTATTTGTTGCGCTTCTGGAGTCGTGGGTGTTGCCGATCAGGACACAGAGTTCTGGACCGTGTTTTCCGTTTGTTGTTGCGTGGACGCTCTGATATAATATTTTAGCCTATTCGATTGGTGGGTACGTAGGGTGGATAAAGAAATTCTATGGTGAGAAAATTAATGTCAAAATCGGCAAAAACTCTCTAGAAACATCATTTTTGAGAAACTTTTCATGTCGTTTTTATCGTTGGATATGACACGTGGATCTTTCGTGATGGGTGGGTAGGATTTTTTGGGTGAGAAGCATTTTTTCAATTCTGCGGATCCTTCGGCTGGTCTTTTCCGTACAGGTAGCATTCTTTTACATGCGTGTCTAATATAAAATATAATATTTCTATTCCTAATCGGAGTGCTTGCCGTAGCTTTATCTTTCCATTTCTTTCACGTGTACTCCATCTCCGTGCATCAAACTTTAATTTCCTTGTATGTACATGCTAATGAGCTAATTAACATGCGGCCATATATTATTCTTTAATCATTTTCCATTGCTTCTCCGGACAAGCCATCGAATTCCATGCCACGTACTAGTACTGACCCAACACTTCATTGAACATGCCAAACTCGCTAATCATCATCTGCATGCATGTGATCCCTGCCGATAAGCTGATAGTCTCCTCTTTCCTTTATTCTAATCACCAATAAAATAATCCTAAAATAATCCGGTCACGGTGCTAATCATGTTGATTTCTTTTTCCTTCTAATTAGCCTGATCATGATTCTGACGATGCAGACCAACAGCTGATTTCTTCATAATTCAGATTACATTGGATTTACCAAAATCCGGTGTCAACAGAATTATTCATTAGCCATGTGTATATTTTTCTATTTGTTTTTAGTTTTCCTTTCCTTTGTTTTATTATCCATTTCTATTTTGTTTTTTATTTTTATTATTATTTTCTTTTTTTATTTCGTATACTAACTTGTTCACAATGTAGGCACATTTGTTCACTTATAGAACTGATTTTGTTCCTTATTTTTGTATACTAACTTGTTCTTCTATAAGAATAATTTGTTCACTATACGAATGCATTTGTTCTCCGTTTGCGAAGTAATTTTGTTCACTTTATAGTAACTTGTTCGTTTTGTCAGATTATTTGTTCTCTTTATAGATTAAATTATTCGACAATATGTACTCATTTGTTCGTGATGTTCAATTTTATGTTGTGAGCCATATAATTAAATATTCTATCTTTATGTTCACACCATACTATAATTTGTTCATCGTATTTAGTTTTTTTAGCAGAAAACAACTATTTGTTCATGTTGTTTAAGTATTTATTCGTAACAGTAAAAAATGTTCGCAAAACAGTATCATCTAAACATAATCAAGTGAGATTTGTTTTGAAGATTTTATCATAACAAATATTACGGTGCAATCAAAATTTAATTTGGACATTTGGTTTATGAGTAATGACTCTTTTTTTCTCAAACGTTTGTTGTATGCGAGTGTTGTCCTCTTGTCGGTCTCTCATTCGGTCTATTTACAGCTGGAATCACGAGGACCGCATACCACACATCAAGTCTTGAGGTGATATGTGCACGCATGTCACTCAGGTGATGGCTAGACGCATCCATGCCGTGCCCACCTTTTGCCTTCCATTACTGTAAGGGGAGAAAGATTAAATATCTATTTTCTGCAGTTTGTCACGCACAAGGAACAATTAACAATATAATATTATTTCATATTGATGTTCTTTTCAGTATACGAAACATCATATTTTATAAACCATTATTCTCTCAAGACACCTCTAAAAATGATACCTCTAGATGACATGGCTATCTTTATCAAATACTAAAGCACGGAAGCAATCTTTGTGCATCCTGCCTCCTTCAGATTTTCGTACGTCGGCTCTTCTCTTCCTAGGCCCAAACGTCGTCCCTTCTTAAAACTAAAGAGATACGGTCCTCGTCCTGCTATCCTTGTGAGAGATTGAATCCGAAATCCAAAAGCACGGAAAACCTAAAAAACTGCATATAGGCGAACCTCAATTGGTATATAGGAAATAAAGCCGGAGTTGATAATAACAAGTTCAAATAGAATATAAAAGGAAGAGAAAGAAGAGATCCAACAATTATTTTGATCGCGACAAAATCAAATAGAATTTGAAAGAACATGCAGAGGATCTAACAAGGACCGGAGCCTGCGTTGTCGTCGTAGAAGAGCGCGCTCAATTACTGCTAGGGGCGGGCGTTGTCAACTGGCTGCAATTCCTTCAGAACCGACGCCGACCCCTGCTGCTGATCTCCAAGGTCAGTTATGGAGTGGCCGATGCTGACAAGGTGGCTCTGGTTCTTGGATTGGGAGGAGATAGGTAAAAAAGAAAGGATGTGCTGATTGTACCGTTTGTGCTAAGGTGGAAGGTAGCGATGGCTTGGCGCGGCGCCGGGGCTCAACTACGGTGGCGGCAAGCACTATGGCCTTCATGATTGTCACCTCTTATGAACGCAGTGGAGGACGACGGCGACAAGATCATCTATTCCGACTTCCGTCAATACTGCAATACATTGTGAGCATGGAAGAGCTTTTATATGATGCACGACAGCAAAACAGATTGAGAAAAGCTAGAGATCGGAGGAATTTGGTCCAGGATCGCCATATGCTGTCTATTTGGAGGAGAGGACGAGCTCGATCCTTGGCAGGATAAAAGGAAGATGGCGAAGCACTTGAGCTACAGGCAAACGAAGCCGAACAGATCGAGGACCTCCTGGCAAGCCTCTTTGGTGTGACAGACTGACAGCTTCGGCGTCGTGCAACGGACCACGGCCTAACATCATGCATTTGTAAGCAGTAGTGTTTTTGAAGCAATACCGAGGAGGCAAGCAGACTTGCTGCTTGATGCTTGATGCTGTTGTGCTTGGCTGAGTCCGCGAGAAAGTAGTAGTACAGAGAATTGATAGAGAAAGCGTTGGCATACGTTCTAAATTCACATCCACGATAAAAACCCGTCGCCGAAGGTTTGGGCCGGAGCGAAGTGGTGTTGTGTTTTTTCTCAGGAGCGCACAGTTTAGTCCCACGTCAGAAACGCAACCGAGCACGGTCGTATGAGCCACCTATATATATGTAAGCACATGTAGACGGTAGGGTAAGACAGATAAGACATCTTAGATGAGCCATGTATCATCCCTACTTGTAAACTCTCCTCAATAGTGATTGTCTTCCGTGGTTTTTTCCCGTAAGAGTTTTTCCACGTTAAATCGTGTCTCGTGTTCGATCTTATTTTTCACATTATTTACTTACAAGTGGTATCAAAGCTTGGTACGAGATCACATGAAAAAAACTAATTAGGGTTTCGTCTCTATTAATCGCGTGCCGCCAGCCGGATCAATATGCGATTGGCTACCTCGTGCAAGACTCGTCGACGTGGAGTTTAAGACGCAATCTGATTCTGTATTTGCCAGAGGCTGCAGACCAATCCACGGTAAGGTACCAGAAGGTTTACTCAGCTTTGCTGAACGTACACGGAGTTGTACACAAGGCTGCAGGTTATTGCTAGGTTTACTGCAGATTATTTTTTTCTAATTATATTGCTTCTTTGATATATAATATGATTTCTACTGCTGAAACATATTGAGATTTTGAGGATAATTGGAATTATTATTGGATCACTTTGAGTTAATTCTTCTTGATGTTTGACAACATCGTTCATTGACCCCTAGTGGTTTCTTTTACTCCTATGGAGTTGGTTAATTTAAAGTGAAGATTTTGATCTGAATTGAGTTAGAGGTGGAGGATTTCAAGTACAACAGAGGAGGTTTGTTTGACTAGTGTCAAAGTTTGGAAATCGTGGTCCCGACACCAACCAGAAATGCGTTGTGTTCCCACCCCTGATGGTTGATGCAGAATGTAATGCAATGACACAAGATTATCCTGGTTCCGGTCGCAAGACCGTACGTCGAGCAAAGAAGATGTGTGCAATGTATTATCCTGCACCGGACTGCGAGTAGTAGGGAATACAAGCAGGTTGGGAGAAGAGGCAATGCCTCCACGTCCCAGATGATGATGATTGAGGCAGAGTGCCAATATCGTGGAGTGTGTAGTGTGGAGTGCGTTAGTTGTCTCTTGTTCGATCCTCTTTGATTGCTCTTGCATGAGCGTGCGCCTCTCCTTTTATAGATCAAGGAGGAGGGGTTACATGCGTGTGTCAATGTGCAGGCACAGTTGTAGCATAGTTGTAGGCATGGCGTCGGCGCGTGGTTCCTTGTCCTTGGCCACTGTTGTGTGGCGTTGCCGTCCCTGTGGTGGGTTCCTGTGCTGGTGGTGACGCCACGGAGTGGTTTCGAGGGTCTGAACTGACCAGCATGACCAATGGCTCATCCATACGCCAATTCGAGGATCCCCCATGCCTGCGCACAGCCTTTCCGTGGGAAGTTACTGCGGGAGTTGGCAGCACAGGGAGTTGGAATGACGTGGTCCTGTTCGCATAGTGGCGGCGTGTTCGCACAGCGTCAGGGATGGTCGTATAGTACTCGGGATGTCCTGTCATGCTTCCGCCGTCCTTCCTCCTTATCCTGTTACCTGCTTGAGGGTCTCTCCTTCCCGATCGAGGGCTTCTGGTCACCGGAGTTGGTAGCACAGGTGCTCGGAGTGACGTGCTCTGTTCGCACAGTGTTAACATGTCCGCACAGAGCCTTAGTTGGCTGCATAGTGACGGGAGTTAGCAGATGCGACGGGGATCGTGCCTGTCAGAGCGGCGTGGCGAGAGATTTGCCTTTCAACTTTGGATGCACGGCGGCTGTCGATGATTTATATCGAGCACGTCTGCCTGGGGGTACCCAGAGAGTAGATTTGTGGGGATCGCCGGACCTAGAACTTGATGGTTAACGTGAAGACACAACACACAAGGATTTAGACAGGTTCGGGCCGCTAGAATAGCGTAATACCCTACATCCTGTATGGGGTTTTGTATTGTATTCTTCTCGTTGGGTGGTTTTAGGCCTTTGCCATTAGGCTTGATCTCTACTGAACTATGGATGCCTGCCCTCCTTTATATATCCCAGGGGGCAAGGTTACATGGTAAGTTTCCTAGTCGGTTACAATATGAGAGTCCTAGTAGGAATACACGAGTAGTTCTACTTGGAATAGGAGTTCTCCGAGTAGTTCTACTAGGACTCGGTCTTCTGTCTTGAGGGTACCCGGGGTTGTATATCCGACAAGGCCCCGAGCATCTTGCACCTTTGCTTCAAGTCTTGAATTTGGTTTAACATCTTCGAGTAGTTGGAGCTAAGTCCAAGACGCTCAAGCCTTCTCTGTAGAGTAATTTACATTGGAGTGCATCTTTAGATGCACCCAATGGGTGTAGCCCCCGAGCCTCTGACTACTTTTTAAGTAATTGGATGTTCAAACGCAGTCTTCTATCTTCATCTTGATTAGTTCAATGACATGCACCGAGTAGGTGCACCCATTGGGTATAGCCCCCGAGTTTCGAGTAGTTTTAAAACTAGTCGAAGATCTTGAATGGACCAACAATAGGCACAAAAATGTGTACCCCTTGAGTGTAGCCCCCGAGCCTTGAAGCGAATGGTTTGCATTGGGTCCAAGGGTCAAGAACATAGTCTTCGAGTTGTTGTAATATGCAAGCACCTACTAGTTTAAAGTACTCGGCAGGCATTGTAAGGCCGCGCCGTTTGAATACCGACTAGCTCCAGTACTTGTCTTCATGTCTTGGCATGTACTGTGCAGCCCCCAAGCTTCAAGCAACTGGTTGAAGTACTCAACATGTGAGCACCGACTAGTAAAAGTACTCAAGTGGCTCCGTGGTCGTGTTATGAATATTCAACTTGTAACCCTGCAATTTAAATACATAGGATGAGTAGTATCCGATTAAGAAATATCCACGAAGGATAATAATAGCATTCGTAATGCATGTTTTAAACTTGTTGCTCGTTACTCTTGTTAGACTCGTAACCACTCGAGTAGTAGCCCTGTTACGTTTAAACACTTGGTCCCGCTTAACCAGTCCTTTTAAGGTGCATAGGTGTTGCGAATTACCGAAGTTTCACAGATTAAGGTGCATACTACCAAGCGGCACTGGTCGTTAAGAGTGCAGAGAAATAATAAAGTAGTCGGTTAGGACTTTTCTCCTGTAGGAGAGGTCGCGCGAGGGATTGTAACCCGTCGGCGAGAGGTTATGCGAGGGTGTAGCCCTCGAGAATTATTGTTGTTGAGGGATTTACTCTGTTAGAGCACTCAGCTCATGGCGAAGCATGTTTTTAAACAAGCTAATTAAATTATTATAAAGAAAATAATTATTAAATAAAACTTAGCTTTATTCATGGACGATCGTCGACGAAACCGTGGCGGTCGTCGATGGAGCCGCGACAGCTATTGTTGAAGTCGACTAGTCGAGATCGGTCTCAACTAGTTGTTGAAGACGCGGCAGCTGATCTCGACTAGTTTTTAACTAGTCAAGACGAGGTAATCGACGGTGAGTTGGTATTTGTCGAGCGTCGATATAGTCGCACACGAGTAGTCGAAGTAATCAACGGTGAGTTGGCGTTGCCGAGCGTTGATGTAGTTGTACTCGAGTAGTTGAAGTAGTCGACGACAAGTTGGCGTTGCCGAGCGTCGATGTAGTTGAGATGAGTAGTCGAAGTTATCGTACGACGAGTCGATGCAGCCGATCTCGACCAGTTTTAACTAGTCGTAGTCGAAGTAGTCGAGACGAGTAGTCGAAGTAGTCGTACGGCGAGTCGATGCAGCCTGATCTCGACTAGATTTAACTAGTCGAGACAAGTAGTCAAAGTAGTCGTACGGCGAGTCGACGCAACCGATCTCGAGTAGTTGGAGTAGTTGACGATGAATTGGCGTTGCCGATCGTCAATGTAGTCGTACTCGCGTACAATGCGCGATCAGTAAGGAGGTTGAGGCTTCTGGTGATTCTCTGTGTGCTTGTAGCATTATTCAAGAACAATTGCTTTTCCCGTTAGAGTACTTGATGCTGTATGCTCTGTGCTCCTTTGTCGCGATGCGTTGCTTTGTTGTCTTTCTGCACTTGTGCTTCGGGTTTGTCTCGGACTCCGACAAAAGAAATCGACCCGGAATAGGATTCCAATTTAATGCTGCAGAAACTGCAAGTCGCCGAATAAGGATTTGTCTAGATTGCAACCGAACAAACACCGAGACGATCGTGCGGCGTAGATGGAGTCAAGCTCTTGATCGAAGTCGAGGCGCAACGGTTGAATTTGCCGGTGCCGTCCAATCGCCTCGAGCTTTTTTCCTTACGCGACGTCGAAATTGTATATGATTAGGTCCATCAAGCTGTCCCATTGATCGCTGCGATCTGCCCCACGGTGGGCGCCAAGTGTGGATGATTTATATCGAGCACGTCTGCCTGGGGGTACCCCAGAGAGTAGATTTGTGGGGATCGCCGGACCTGGAACTTGATGGTTAACGTGAAGACACAACACACAAGGATTTAGACAGGTTCGGGCCGCCAGAATAGTGTAATACCCTACATCCTATATGGGGTTTTGTATATTGTATTCTTCTCGTTGGGTGGTTTTAGGCCTTTGCCGTTAGGCTTGATCTCTACTGAACTAGGGACCCCTGCCCTCCTTTATATATCCCAGGGGGTAAGGTTACATGGTAAGTTTCCTAGTCAGTTACAATATGGGAGTCCTAGTAGGAATACACAAGTAGTTCTACTTGGAATACGAGTTCTCCGAGTAGTTCTACTAGGACTCGGTCTTCTGTCTTGAGAGTACCCGGGGATGTATATCCGACAGCGGCGATAAGCGGCATTAATTGTTTGTCAGGGTAGAAGTCTCGACCGAGGCGGAGCTTTTCCCATTTCGTGGGTCGCTCGAGGCTCGACCCTCAAGCCTCGACCGAGACGGAGTTTTGCGATTCGCTCGAGGGATCGCTTCCCTCGAGCGAAGTGGAGAATGAGGCGCACGTCGAGGCCCACAGCGAGGCGCCTCGACTAGGCCATTGACTCTTGTTGGGCCGTGGGCGTTATTTGCTTTCCTCTTTCCAGGTATGTGTGTGAATTGGGCAATAGTTAGTGTTTAATAAGGGTGATTATCTCATAGGTTTGGGTACCCCTAATGATCGCCCCCAACAACTAGATACTACAACATTTTGTATTGCGGGAACAGTACGTTTATTGTTGTCTTTCTCATGTTGAGGGGTTTAGTTCAAAGGTTTAACTCCGTTGGTTGCACATTTATGCCTACATCTGAACCGTGTTTGAATGGAGCAGTAATTGATCATGTCATGGAATTTAGTTTCTTCTACAATTGGTAAGTTTATGGTACGTGATGGATACACGTGCTAGTTGCTCTTGCAAGAGTGTTATTTTGCCAAAGTTTAGTGTTCCTGATGGAGCATATATTATTCCACGAGATGAGTTCTTCACTGGATATTTATTTAATACCACTGGTGATATTGCGACTTTATGTCGTTTGATGATTGAGCGTTATTGCCATTTTCTTTTGAGGTCAGTTGCACAGACTCAGACTTTTGCTGGGATTATGAATTTGATGATACCCAGATTGTTCGTTTGCTTTGTTGATAGCTGTGTGTGTTTGGACCTATTGGTTATTTGCTCAATTTTTACTTCCTATGAAGTGTTGGGAGAATACTCAAGTGATCTTACTCATTGGTTAGTCCGGTGGACATTGGCATTCAAGATTTGAATATGGAGATTTATTATTCGTCTACAAAAGAGAATTTGTCTCAAGGTGGAGTTTGTTGGATATGTTCTAAATTCACATCCACGGTAAAGGCCAGGCTTATGCCGGAGCGCAGAGAAGGCCCGTCGCTGGAGGTTTGGGCTGGAGCGAAGTGGTGTTGTGTTTTCTCTCAGGAGCGCATAGTTTAGTCCCACCTCGGAAACGCAACCAAGCACGGTCGTGTGAGCCACCTATATATATGTAAGTATATGTAGACGGTAGGGTAAGGCAGATAAGACATCTTGGATGATCCATGTATCATCCCTACTTGTAAACTCTCCTCAATAGTGATTGTCTGCCGTGATTTTTTCCCGTAATGGTTTTTCCACGTTAAATCGTGTCTCGTGTTCGATCTTGTTTTTGACATTATTTCCTAACTAGCCAATTGCAGATTGATCCGGCTGGCGGCGCGCGATAAACATGGACGAAACCCTAATTAAGTTTTTTTTCACGTAATCTCGTACCAAGCTCTGATACCACTTGTTAGCAAATAATGCGAAAAAACAAGATGAAATACGAGATACGATTTAACGTGAAAAATTTCTTATGGGAAAAACCACGGAAGACAATAACTATTGAGGAGAGTTTACAAGTAGGGATGATACATTGCTCATCTAAGATATCTTATCTGTCTTACCCTATCGTCTACATAGGGCTTACATATATAGTTGACTCACGCGCTCGTACTTGGTTGCGTTGCTGAGGTGGGACTAAACCTTGTGCAATGAATTTGGATCACATCACAACAGAAAGCAGCCGGGGGAGGAAGCGAGGTCAGGAAGGGAGCTCCACGTTAGACTCCAGCTACACGCGTCTCTAGAATCCTGCTCTCGGCGGTTACACGAGATGGAGAGAGAACAGAGAGACGAATGTCAGCTCATTGAGTTTATTCTGCCTCATTTCTTCTACTTATTTAATTATTTAATGAGTTAAATTTCTACAAACTAGACGAGTATAGTATAAGATATACTACATCTGTTCTCGAATATATATCATTTAGGACAAACTATTTAGTTCAAAAATAAATTAATTTACTTATTCTAAACATCATATATTTAAAAATGGAGGGGCATATGTTTTATCTTGAGTATACATGCACATTTAAAGACATATTGTAATTTATTCTATTTTAAAGTTGTGGCTCTAGTGCACATTTAAAGACATATTGTAATTTATTCTATTTATCTTTCAATGGTCAGAGTCCTATAGTGTCGCTCTAGTGTTTAAAGAGCCACCCTATCATCCTCCATATATCGGCATCATAATTTATCGCAATTAAAAGGGTACATGAAGCGTACAAACATAGAGTCCTAAGGATGGTTCCATGACATGTAGCAAGGAGAGACCGTTGATCGCTCTGGTCCGGCCTGTGCACGCAAACACTAGTTCTTTCAAAAACCATGTTTATAGCTTCCTCATACATTGTCCGGTGAGCATTACCGTTTATCACTAGTCGAATGAGTGCATACGAATAATAATGCATATTTGGAAGCCTGCACGAGCTCGTTTGGCCCACCACCTGAACAAGATGTGTGGGTTTACCATCCACAGCCGCCGCTCAACCCTATCTTGGTGACCGTCTGTTTTGTTTCTTGTCTCTTCCGCTAACCGGTCGCGCGTCTCCCTCGCTCTCGTCTTCTTCATCCGGCGCGGTCGACGCGTGCGGCCGCGAGATGCCTGGGGCTACAGGCGGCGGAGATGGATCTAGGGGGAAGGGATCTCGCAGCGCCCGCCGAAGGTCATCATCTGTCAAGGTGAGCTCGAATCCGCCGGTTCCAGTCCTCTGCTTGGAGGGATCACCCTGCGTCGCTAGCCTTCTATCCAAGGTCGCCATGGCGCAGGGCAAGAAGGCATTGCCGGGGTGCGGCGGCTGGATCAGCAGATCTTCTTCCTCCAGTGGCTCGGAGAAATCGATCAGCTATACCCCATCCAGCGACCACTCTAGGGTTCGTGCATCTCCCTCTTAATCTTTGTGCTTTATTGATCCGGATCTAGAGGTTAGGACTCGTTCTTGATCTGGATCTGTAAGATTGATTGCAATAATCTAGGGATTGTGTTGGTGAATAGAATTTGATTGATTGTGTTGGCGAAAAGAATTTGATGCTATAATTTGTGATTTTGTAGTCAGTTTCGTCTAGCGAGCTCCCCCAAGCAATGGAGGTTGCGGATTGGGGCGGGATTGATCATGACACCGAGGATCGGTGCTGCCATGGAATGCATCCACGCCGCTTGCTCTGCTGGGATGGAAAGAACAAGGGGCGTTATTTCCACGGTTGCTCACTCTGGGTAATTTCCCCTCTCTAGTCCTATATGGTAGATGAAAGAAAAATGCATTGATGTGGGGTTTGAATGTTTGATTAATTGATTGCTGGTTCCATTGCAGAGGCAGGAGAACAGGTGTGATTTCGTTCTGTGGAAGGATGACAAATGACCACCAATGCCTGATGTGGCTTCAAACCTTTGGGAAGCTGTGAGCAAGCTCAAGAAGAAGGCGGATGAAACTCATGTGGACCTGTTGGCAACCATTCAGCTTCTCAATGAGATATACGAAGAGAAACAAGCACTAGAGAGATAGAAGGAAAACTGGGCCAGAGAGAAGAGTAATCTCATCAAGGAGAACCTGCAGAATGAGCTGAACAGTAGAAATATGTGCGCTGACTTTGACAAGTGGATGGTTCCTGGCTTGATCATGTGCCTGATTGCTCTTATGGTGGTAGTGCTGCTTGCAGATGTCTTGAAGAACTGATGATCTTATGGTAGTATTTTGTTGGTATTTTGTCTATCTGTTAGCTAGTATAGGGATGACTCGTATCATGTATTTTATTGGTGTTGGGGGCGATTATTAGGGGTACCCAAACCTATGAATAATCACCCCTGTTAAACATTAAACTCATATGCATGACCAGAAAAAGAGAAACAAAAGTTAAGGCCCACGGGCCAGCAACGAACAAAGGCCCAGTCAAGGCACCCCGTGGAGTGCCTCGACGCGAACCATAATCTCCACTTCGCTCAAAGGAACCGACCCCTCGAGCGAAGCGGAGAACTCTGCTTCGGTCGAGGCCTGAGGATCGAGCCTCGAGCAACCCACGAAATGGGGAGAGCTCCGCCTCGGTCGAGACCCTCGCTCCGACAGACAATTAATGGCGCTCACCACCACCGTGCATCCAAAGTCAAAAAGCAAATCTCTCGCCACTCCGCCCTGACAGCCACGCCGCCCCTCCCCGTCGCATCCACCAACTCCCGTCACTATGCTGCCAACCGAGGCTCTGTGCGGGCAGGCCGGCGCTGTGCGAACAGAGCCCGTTACTCCGAGCTCCTGTGCTGCCAACTTCGATGACCCGAAGACCTCCCTCGGGCAGGAGAGACCCTTCAGCACACAGCAGGAGAAGAAGAGAGGACGACAGAGGCATGGCGGGCCATTCCGAGCGCTATGCGACCATCCTTGGCGCCGTGCGCACATGTCGCCACTATGTGAACAGGGCCGGGTCACTTCAACTCCCTATGCTACCAACTCCCACAGTAATTTCCTACAGAATGAGCTGTGCACAAGCATAGGAGACCCTTGAAATAGTTTACGGGCGAGTCATTACCGCACAAAGGACAGCTCGGATCCTCAAAATCACTCCTTGGCGTCATCACCAGTACAAGAATCGACCACAGGGATCGCAATATCGCGCAACAGCGGACAAGGCGCCAGCATGGAACACCGCGTCAGCATGGACGAAGAGGAAGCTGTCCTAAAATCGATTCCCGATCACTTGCAAGGTGGACTCGCACAGGTGCCGGATCCTGCATTCCTCGCTACAGAAGTACGACCACCACCACCATCCATCAAGGCCACTTCGCTTGCCGCACTAGCCCGGGAGCCATCCGTTCGGATTCCGGTACGGGGATACGCACGGATGAACAGCGCGAGGCACCGTCTGCTCAAGCACGGCCAACAGGGGGCGGTAGTCAAGAGGCTAGTCACGAGGCGAGATGTCCGCCCACAGTGTTTCGTAGATGTGCGCGCGTGTACTGCAAACCGCATGGTCGCTCCATACGGTGGGCGTCGTGTCCTCATCTGCCACCTGGGCCAGGATCTCCTTGGCCCGGCGGTCGGCCTCGGCGCCACGATTTGCTCGCCATAGGAACATAGCGAGCAAGAACGCCGCCGGCTTGTGGCCCCCGTGGGCAGCCCGGTCTAGGTCGTCCAACGGCGGATGAAGAGCCACGTCGTGCTTTCAGAACACGGCCCTCATCCCCTCGATGAAGAGGGCTTCAAGGTTGCCAGATGGCTTCCGGCTTGTGGCCCCCGCGGGCAGCCCGGTCTAGGTGTTCACGATCAGCCGCTGACGAGTCTCCTCGTTGCGCTCCTTCTACAACGCCAGACTCAGGTTGAGGCTGCGGCGCACCAGCGTCGCGCCGCACACCCTGTCTCGGACGAGAGAAGAAACCCTCATGAGGCGACGCAGATCGTCCATGGGCAATCTTGATGAAGCCGTGACGCGTGCGGCGAACTCGACTAGCATGTCTTCTGGAAGCTGGGTAAGGGATCTAGCTGGCGCCATAGTCGATATGCTCTGGAATGAGAATGGCTAGGGAGGTGCTGGTAGGGGAGGCTGATGAAAATGGCGGCAGAAAGAGGGCGAGGGCACGATAGCCAAGGGATTACTCCTATTACCCCGTCTCGTTCCCATATATAACAAGAATCTCCTCAATCAAAGGATAAGCGTCTACTCCGTATGTAGGTTGCCCAATTAGATTGCCCTTTATCCGTGGATCGTGCCGTCGTGGACACGCGTCCGTTTCGGGAAGCCGGAGAGGCGTGGCCGTGTGGCATGAGTTTTCTCTGCAACAGTCCTATTCACGGATGAGTGGGCCCAGCCCACACGCCAGTGTCACAATGGCAGAACTTCATAGTCCATGGAAGTGGAACAGGGTTTTCTGATGCGACGGCTGCCGACGAAATGAAAGTGAGCGGGACCCGCTATTCACTACAAAGGCAAACACAACAACCAATGAGCAGCAAGCGCGGCAGAAGTACAGCGAGTGAGAGCACATTCGCCCGCTCCTGGCCGGCATTTGATGAGCCGCCCATTCTTCTCTCTCCTGCTTTCTCCCTCCTCCAAACATGGGATCTCGCCGGCTTGTAGCTCATTATTAAACCTGCTCTGACGTGTGGAGATATCTAAAATAAGTTGAAAAAACAAAGAAGAGCAAGTATAATAAGCCTACTTAAGCTGGATAAATGAGTTGTCTCCTCATATTAGTACTAATGTGGACGAGAGAGAAGAGGAGAGAGAGGGGAAGTGGGCTTTAAGTTTACAGCTAGCTGAGGCACATGTTCCCATGTATCTGTGAGAAGATGAAGTGGGCGACATATTAATGTTCCAGTTTACACCAACTATGAACTATTATACGAGTAGGCTGTAACATAGACTTCAAGTGACATGGCACTTGTATAAAGCCAGCAGCCGGCTTAAATCGGTAGGCTTGCTCTACGTTGAAATAAATTGAGTTGAAACTCAAAGTAGGTGACAAGGATGAGTTCAATATTAATTGCACTCACCGTATGAGCCGATGAAGTCACTGGACGTGCACCAGACGGGGTCCTAGATATGCAACACCACTGTGCTTCATCGTACCAGTTGGACCGGTGAGAAACATTCTGGTAGCACCGGTCGAGTGATTATGGTCATTGGAGTTTGGCAGAGAAATTTTCAACCCACGCACCAGACCACAACACTGGACTGTGACAAGGTCTAAGATGGATCCGCACATTTCACATTGTCATTTGTTTCATAGATACTTAAAGAATTCATGGGCAGTCTATGAACCATGCTAGAAGATCATGATTATAGAGCCTATAGCGTAGCTCCCATGTTTATAGAGTCACGCTATCATCCTGCATCTACCGGCATCATAATGTATCGTAGTTAAAAGGGTACATGAAGCGTCCTACGGATGGTTCCATGCCAGGCAGCAAGGAGAGACCGTTGATCGCACCGGACAGACGCTCCTGTCCGGCCTGTGCAAGCAAACACGTTGAATCAAAAAGCATGTTTATAGCTTCCTCATACATTGTCCGGTGAACACTGCCGTATATCATCGGTCGAACGAGTGCATGGAAATAAGAGCCCCCTACCAACTCAAGTTGCATCCACCATTGCCTATAGCGTCGCTCCCATGTTTATAACGCTATCATCTTCCATCTTTTGCCACCATCATCCATCGCAGTTAAAATGCACTTGAAGCGTATCATGAACTACAGGTAAAATGCTGCAAAACACTTAATTAGAGTCGTAAGGACGATGGTTCCCTAGCCACCCTACTAAAGGTCGCGCCGTGAACACCGCGACAGCATGGACGGAGAGGAAGCTGTCCTAAAAACGATTCCAGATCACGTGGAAGGTGGACTCGCACAGGCGCCGTATCCTGCATTCCTTGCTGCAGAAGTACTACCACCAGAACCATCCATCAACCCCGGCTGACTTGCCGCACCAGCCCCGGTGCCATCCGTTCGGGTTCCGGTATGGGGACGCGCACTGATGAACTACGCGAGGCACCGGCGGCTGCCCAAGCATGCCCAAGGGGGGTGGTAGTCAAGAGGCAAGATGTCCGCCCAAAGTGTGTCAAAGATGTGCGCGCGTGTACCGTAAACCCCACGGTCACTCCATTCACTGACCATCGTGTCGTCATCCGCCACCTGGGCCAGGAGCTCCTTGGCCCGGCGGTCGGCCTCGGCGCCATGATTTTCTCGCCATAGGAACATAGCGAGCAGCCCCCGCATGTACGCCACCGGCTTGTGGCCCCCGCGGGCAGCCCGGTCTAGGTCATCCAGCGGCAGATGAAGATCCCTGTCGTGGTGTCGGAACACGGCCCTCATCCCCTCGATGAAGAGGGCTTCAGGGTTGCCACCTTGTATGTGTTCGCGATCAGCCGCTGGCGAGTCTCCTTGTTGCCTTCTTGCTGCAACGCCCGCCTCAGGTTGAGGCTGTGGCGCACCAGCGTCGCGCCGCACACCCTGTCTCGGATGAGAGAGGAAACCCCCCTGAGGTGACGCAGATCGTCCATTGGGAAGCTTGATGAAGCCGCGACGCGTGCGGCGACCTCGATGAACATGACTTCTGGAAGCTGGGTAAGGGATTTAGCCGGCGCCGTGTTCGATCTGCCCGAGAACGAGAAGGGCTAAGGAGCTTTGGTAGGGGGAGGTCAATGACAATGACGGCAGAAAGAGGGCGAGGGCACGATCGATATCCAAGGGATTACGCCTGTTACCCTGTCTCGTTCCTTTAAAAAACAATCGAGGATAAGCGCCTATATAGGTTGCCCAATTAGATTGCCCTTTAACCGCAGATCGTGTCGTCGTGGACACGCGTCCGTTTTGGAAAGCCAGAGGGGTACGACCGTGGACATTACCGGTTGAATTTGGGAATGTAACAAAACAGTTCGAGCCCTGCAGAGACTCATGAGCGCATGTGCCGCTCTCGCTGCGTCTGGGCCATAGTATGCAAATACTTTAATCTCTACTTATAAAGTAGAACATTCTTATGCTTCTTTTACTTTGCATCGGCCGTTGTGCATGTTGTTGCTTCTTCTACTTTCATAGATATAGTGATGACACACCTTTGCCTTGGTTTACTAGTTACAGTTATGGTAACCGTGCGATGACACTTCCCATTGAGATTGGCCGTAGTGTGGTGCACACTATTCAGTTATACAACTAGGTATCTTAGAACAAATAAGTTGAAAGAAATTGAGTTCAAACTCGTTCAAACTTAAAGTAGGTGAGAAATTGAGTTCAAACTCGTTCAAACTCATAGTATGTGACAAGGACGAGTTCTATATTGACTGCAGGACTGGATTAACTGATGAAGTCACTGAACGGTCACCGGACGATGTCCTAGATATGTAACGCCACAGTGCTTCAACGTACCAGTTGGACCGGTAAGAACCGTTCTGGTAGCACCGGTCAAGTGATTATAGTGTATGGAGTTTAGCATCCGCCAGCTCCCTAAAGCTTTGCGGCGGCAGCTAATACTGAGAGCGGCGGCTGACAGATCCTTAATCACCTCATGCAGCACTTCAAATTGCTGATCCCCTTCTTCACGCAACGTCTTCTCTGTCTGGAGCTGACGGCTGATTTTCACCTCACGCTTCAGACAGTCGTTCACCTGTGCCTCCAAATCTGCAATCTGTTTGTCTTGGTTTGGCAGAGACAGGAGGGTTAAGGAGGCAAACCACCACAAAAGTGCAAAATTTGATATAGAACGTGCAGTATGAAGAAAAGGGCTCACCTCTGATATCTGCATGGAGCTCCTCATTCTTGATGGCCAGTGCCTCCCTTTCATTTAGGATAGAGTCAATCTTCTTATAGCACACGTCCAGTTCCTTCTTGGTGAGAGCGCGCTCCACGTCTGTTGGCGGTCGTTACGGTATGAATCCGACCACCAACTCTTGGGAATAAAAGAGGTTTTATGTAACATTTCATGCATTTAGGTTTTACTTCTAATAAAGTTTCACGAGTTTTGGTGAGTGTCTCATTTGTAGGGACCGAGTCGGAAAAAGCCCGTTAAAGGGGGTAAAACTCCGGTTCGGCCAAAACCTTCCGGTTTCCGACCGAACCACCCCCCTTAACCATCATGCAAGCACACGAGGTGTCGTCCATGTTAGTGATGACGATGCGATGACCTTGCAAGCCACATGGACTCCCGCCACGTCATTCCATGGGCCAAATTCACCGAAGAACACCAGGACAAGCTAGCCAGGAGGCCCAGGAAGCAGAGGCGGTGCATGGGGGCGGCCCTGGGCTAGAAGCCCAGTTCGGCCGAACTGTAGGGCTTTGGCTAAACCGCCCCCAGCACCCAAAACCGCCTCCAGGGATGCATCAAGGCCATAGAAGGTTAAGGCGGTTGAATCTGACGTTCGGCCGAGCTGGATGAGTTCGGCCGAACTGGGCGGTAACCGCCACAACGTCCCGCGGCGGTTACTCCACTCAACCGCCCTTTGGTGCTATAAATGGAGGTGTCCACGGCTCATTTCAACACGCACCAAGCCAAGGAGCTCTCATTTCCACTTCTCTCTAGTAGAGTTAGGATAGTTTAGTTGGGAGTTAGAGTCGAGTCGAGCCTTGCCTCGGATGTTCCGAAGTCATCTCCAGAAGCTTTGGTCTAAGCTCTTGTATCTTTTCCTTTTCCTTTGGCAAGATTTGAGTTATCAATATAATTATCTTTATCATCTTGCCTTTTTCATTTATAGCTTTCTTCTACTTTATTCTAGTTGCATCTATATCGTGTTTAGACTATAGTCGATTCTAGTTCTAGTGCTTCTAGTTCTTGTTTAAGTCTTTGTCTTAGTTGGTTCTTCGACTTAGCTCAATATTTGCCAGTGAAGTATCATCGGGGGTATTAACGGGTTGCTTGCTTTTGCTAGTGAAGTAAGTAGTCGTTGGTTAGTGTGGGTGTGGTACCCAGACTAGTTAGTGGTCTTGGTTTGCCCCCGATTCAACGAACGTGTGGTAGCCATTAGGTGGTGAGAGCCCTATACGGTCTTTGTAATCCATCTCGTTAGTCTCAGCCTGTAGGATCCCTCAGTGTGGAGCTGGTGGCACCCCTTCTCATCCCTTTCTGTGTGTCACTAGTGTCCATTGTCCCGATGCTAAGACATTAGAGTTAACCCAGACCTTCCAGTGCTTGCTCTTTAGCTGCTGCATCTTTAAGCCTGAGTGACATAGACATATAAAGTCCATAGGAATTCTCTATCTCTTCTCGTTGTCCTCCCGGCTATCTATACCTTCTCTCTCTTACCTGAGTCTCCCTTGAGCTGTGTGTCACGGTATATCCACTCCTATCCAATACCGTTGTCCCCTGTCTTGTTTAGTTGTGTACCTTTCTCTCATAGTCTTGAATACCTGTTTACTAGTACTCTTGCCAAAGCTTCCCTGCGGAAATATAAATTACGATACCTCGGGATACTCCCAGGTGAAGTGCTACAGCGGTGATTCTGTGCGCTTGCAGAATATTTATATATTTTACTAAGCCATAAGGAAAACCACTGAAACACTCCTTACCCCAGTACTGGATTCTCAATCCTGATATTGGATCGTAAGAAGTGCCAACAAGCATTTCTGGCGCCGTTGCCGGGGAAGCAATTGGCTAGAATACTTTTAAACATTTATCTCAAGTTATCTGAGTTGAGTGCACCGCTACTCAAGCAGGTTTACCTTTGCTCTGTTCGTTGGTCTTTGTGAAGCAGAGCAGTGCACGACTGGTTTCCAACTACCGTCAAACTATCAAAAAAATCCTGAGTCACTTTTGAGGAAAGTATGACCCCGTGTTGTACCTCCTCAGAGGCAACTCAGCTTGACGAGCCCAGTCTTTCCCGACGTCGACACGGCTTCAGCATCAAGGATGGCAAGCAAGATGATACACGAATTCTCGGCTCCATCGACCGAGAATGTGCGTACCGGTCCCACTCCGCCTGTCGGAGACGGGACTTTCGAGCTCAAGCCAGCCCTCATCAACATGGTGCAGACTAGTCCGTTCTGCGGCAAGCCTCACGAAGATGCTAACGCTCATCTCCAACACTTCCTGGAGATCTGCAACACCTTCACCATACGCGGTGTAAGTACCGATGCTATTTGCCTTCGTTTATTCTCATTTTCTTTATTGGGTAAGGCAAAGCAATGATTTTATGCTAGTCGTGAAGCTATAGATTCATGGGATAAGTGCACTAGTGCCTTTTTGCTAAAATTCTTTCCGGTTGGGAAAACCAATGCCCTCAAAAATAAAATTGCTAGTTTCCAGCAAGCAAAAGATGAAACAGTCCCCGAGGCATGGGAACGCCTCCAGGACTATATTTCTGCTTGTCCTCACCATGGTATGCAGAATTGGTTCATCATCCAAACCTTTTATCACGGGCTAAAGAGCTCAGCCCGTGAGTATTTGGATGCTGCTGCTGGAGGAGCATTTTTCTCTCTTGAGGAGAACCGAGCTAAGGCCCTCATCGAGAAGATGGTGGAAAATCAAGGTTGGGGCACTGAACGTGACCAACCACGTACCCGAGGAGTCCACCAAGTTGAAGCTTTGGACATGCTCGCTGCCAAGATGGACCTCCTTCTGAAGAAGATGGAGGCCCCTGTTCAAGAAACGGTGCAAGCCATGGACGCTCGCATGACGTGCGAGGTCTGTGGCAACACAGGCCATTCGAGGAATGACTGCCCCGAAACGCGAGAAGATGCCCACTACATCAACAACTCCAACAACAATGGGTATCATCCGAACAACTACGGCAATCAAGGCTGGAATTCGCGCCCGAATCTCTCTTTTGAGAGATCTTCACAAGGTAACAATTTCAATTCCAGTACTTTCAATAATCAGCCGTCTATCAAAGATCTTGTGCTAGGCCAGGGTAAAATCAATGGAAATATTAGTAAAAAGTTTGTTGCAACTGATAAAATCCAGGAAAGCATAGATGCAAAACTGGAATCTTTCTCTTCTGCTATAAAAAGTCAATTGAGCTTTAATAAAATGATAGAAACACAAGTTGCTCAATTATCCGCTTCTTTACCTTTGGGGAAAAATTTTGGGCAACCAGAAAAGATCCCTTGCGGAAATGTTAAAGCGGTTACCACGAGAGGGGGTAAGACCACTCGGGATCCGCCATATCCTAATGATGCAGGTAAAAAGGTAGTAGCTCCAGAAAGTGATAGCGAAGAGGAGGAGGCTGTCGAAGAAACTCTGAAAAGCAAACCTTAGAAGGAAGCAAAGACAGCCCCTCATGAGTTCTACGATACGACTGTGCTGCCATTCCCAAGAAGACTTCACAAACCGATGGTGGATGAGCAATTCCCAAGATTTGTTGAGGTAATTCGAAAACTCTATGTCAATATTCCATTACTTGAAGCTATGCAGGTTCCCACGTATGCCAAGTATTTGAAGGACACCCTCAACAACAAAAGGGCAATACCGACCACCGAGGTAATTAAACTAACCGAAGCATGCGGCGCAACCATTTTGAATGAATTTCCAGAGAAAAAGGACCCTGGATGTCCTACCATCGCATGCTCCATCGGAGACCAACACTTCAGCAACGCCCTGTGCGACCTCGGAGCAAGCGTCAGCATCATGCCCAAGGTAGTGTTTGATAAATTGAATCATACTTCCTTGTCCCCTAGAACCATGTATTTGCAGCTGGCAGATCAATCCATCCGATATCCCGCGGGAATTGCGGAGGATATTCCGGTGAGAATCCGAGAATTCTTTGTACCCGTGGATTTCGTGGTGCTTGATATGGAGGTTGACACGAAGACCCCTCTCATTCTTGGGAGGCCATTCCTGAGCACCGCCAATGCGAACATCGACGTAGGAGCTGGAGAGATCCACCTGAACATCAATGGCAAGGAAGAAAAGTTTGCATTCAAACCCAGGGTGGAGAAATGATCTAAGGTATATGCATCATCAATTCAAAATTTAACTAACCTAGAGCAGGTCAAGATGGTTGCACCAAAACGTCCACCGCCACCGACACCTACACCGAAGAAAATCAAGAAGGTGTGGCAGAAGAAGCAGAGTTCATCATCCAAACCATCCACTCCGGGATCGGACGATGACAAAAATCATTGAAGACCCGGAGGAGTCCCGCTCGTGGACTCAAAATTCAAGCTCTCGCCGCGAGAAAAACCGGTATGTATCTCGTGTTTCTCTTTCAAATTTTAAATTTCAATTCACTGCATTTGCATGTTTTATTTCAAATTTCTGAATCACTTGTGCATGAAATAAAATGAGAGAATAGCAAGAATAAAATTGGTGCATGCAAAACATCTTTGGTTTAAATTTTGGTAAAAATAAATGGACCCTATGCTGAAATTTGTTTGAAGTGGGTAAAATTTGTAATTTTTATTACTTTTACCCCTTCTAGAACATCTCCATTTATTTACCATCATCACCAACCAGCACAAAACATGTTTACCCCACTTCACATGGCTGCATACTCACCAATTATCACCAACATGGCAGCATGGGAGTGACACCAATACTTTGTCCACTTTGGTCATGTCAAAATGAGCATCTTTGCACTAACTTCCACTCAAATGACCATACATCAATGCTGGCCACTAAAATTTGCGTGCACATGAAGCAAAGGGGGAGCACTAGCACTCACATGGAGTGCTGGCAGCACTGCCCTGGTTCGGCCGAACCAGGGGGGTTCGGCCGAACCAGGCCTGGCTCCCCTCGGCCTATAAAAGCCACCCAGGTGCTTGCTCATTCCTTGCACCACTCCTTGCTGCATACATTTTCCCAGGAGCTCTCTCTCCCTCTCATGTTCTTGCTCTAGCTTGCTCTCAAGCCTTCTCTCTTTGTTCTTGCTCAAGTTTGATTCACTTGCATTAAGAAAAACACAAAAATATTTGCTTTCGATCTTATTGCTAAAACTTGAACATGTTTTTGGAGGTTTCCGACACCCACAAGAATGACTAACCTTTTTGTGGAGGTGTCAAATCCCCGCAAGAATGATTAACCCTCGAACGACTGACTTGCTTTCATTGTGCTAACCTCATAATTTCAGTCCTCCGGGTATCATTGTGTGCACTAAACTTTTGTAGGGATCATGTCGTGGCTATTCCGAAGGTCCAGCCGGCTGAGCCGCCGTTCAAGCGGTGATGATGCCAGTGGTTCACCGACACCATCCAACACGCCGGCTCCGATGGAGATGGATGAGCCAGGAGCATCGAACATAGGCGGAGGCTATGCCTCTAGCTCAGTTCGAAGGCTCCTGAGCAAGGAAGACATCATCCTCAGGATGACCCGCGAGCAAGAAGCATTTGCTTTACTGCGCGTGAAGGAATTCTAGCATACCCGAATTTATGAGCATGACCTGCTCGTAAAGACGGGGATGGTCGAAGAGTTTCCGGAGGTTTCCCACGCCATTGGGTGGGAGAACTTCTGGCAGATCACGGAACCAGGGACAGCCGGATTCACCTCAAGAACCGCACCGCCACACTTCTGCTTTTGAGGAGGCCTATGAGCAGTACACCGGCACTGGGACATCTGGAGCAGGAGGCTCTGGATATCCCCAGGGTCTGGAGTACTTTGCCTCGGGCCGCTGGGACTATGCTCAGAGTTCAGGCTCTAAATTTTCCCAGGGTTATGGGTTCGATAGTACCTACTATCCACCCTATAACCTAGGATTCTCTCAGTCCGAACGGTACACCACGCCAATCGGGGCGTACATTGATCGGGAATTATCCTATATTTCTGATCGAGTGGATCTCATCGATGATCGCACCCGGGACATTGAAGGGACTTTGGCCCAGCACACTCGCTACCTTCAGGACAACAACTCTATGCTGGAATCCCAAAGGTATGAGTAGAGGGAGCAGTTCGACAGAATGAACAATTACTTCTCGAACTTCCGACCGTACCAGTGACGTCGTCAAGCAAGCTTGGGGGGGAGAACCCCCGCGAAGTTATGTCCGACCCGTTCTAGCTCAACAGTAATTTCGTTTGCTTTCATTTCCCTTCATTTCAATTCATGTTTAAATAAAAGAAAAGACCAAAAAAATTGCTTTGAATCTTGAATAAAATCAACTCCCAGACTATGCATGAATGAAACATATGCCTCTCATTTTGGAAATGATGAATAGTTGCTCTGTCATTTATTTTGCAAGTATCTTGTGCTTAATTAATTGCTTTATTGGTACTTGAATTTAATTGGCATGAGTGATGATAAAACCTCAAAAAAAATCCTTGTGGGAGCATATGCTTATTCTAAGTCTAAGTTGTTGTGAGGAATGATATAGTGAGATTTGATTGAGTTTTATTTCTGCTCTTAGTAAGGTGAAAATCTCGGATGCTTTATTTTCAAATATATTCAAATGAAGTTCCTCATTGGTTCAAAATGCCTATCCAAAGCCATATGATAATTTAGTTGAAAAACCTTCATACATATGTTGCTTGCCATTTTAGTGAGCTTTGTCAAATTGTTGTGACCTTAGTGAGGAACCTTTATGCTTTAAAGATCGAGATTCACATACACACCACCTCTCACTTGCAATTCCTACACTGGGAGTTAGCAAATATTTTCCATCCACCATCCACAAAAAAAATAAATGCTCCAAGATTCCCTCTCTCAATATCCTTGAGTAGAGGCATGGGCTATGCAAAAAGAAAAAAAGGAAAAGCATGCTAAGTAGCATGGCAAAAATATGAGAAAAAGAAAAGCATGTGCTCAAGAAAGCATGGAAAAAATAGAAAGAAAAAGAAAATAGCCCATGTTCTCGAAAAATAAATTCAGAAAGAGGAAGAATCATTCCCAAGGAGTTTCCACCAATTTCCACTTTCCACTCCACACATCCATACACTTGCACTTCTCGATCTAAAGGTATGATTGGATCCTCCTTAGGTCCAGTCTTTGACTTAGCAAAATTCTAGAATGCAAGTAGGCTTTTATCCATCCGTCCTGCAAGAGCCACACAAAAAGCTTTAGTAGAGTTAGGATGAAAGAAGGCAAAGCCTTTGGTGAGGATACAAATACCACCTGAGTGATTGAGTGTGCCTTTGAGGAACTAAGTTTTAATTTTTCAAAATTTTGGAAAAATCCGAGATGGGATCCTGAAAAGAGTAGGAGTGGAATAAAACTAAGTTAAACTGTTCAACCTTTCAACCGCCCAAGGCAAGGAGTTTGCTAGAAGCCCTATAGGTAAGAAGGTAATTGGTCACTTTGCTGAAAAATTCAAATACCTTAAAATGTTAGTTGAGTATAAAGATTACCTGTAAAATAATGACATTGTAGCAACTCCTGATCCACCGAGCCTAAGTTTCTATCTTTGCTCGAGGACGAGCAAAGGTCTAAACTTGGGGGAGCTTGTTGGCGGTCGTTACGGTATGAATCCGACCACCAACTCTCGGGAATAAAAGAGGTATTATGTAACATTTCATGCATTTAGGTTTTACTTCTAATAAAGTTCCATGAGTTTTGGTGAGTGTCTCATTTGCACGGACCGAATCGGAGAAAGCCCGTTAAGGGGGGTAAAACTTCTATTCAGCCGAAACCTTTCGGTTTCCGACCGAACCACCCCCCTTAACCATCATGCAAGCCCACGAGGTGTCGTCCACGTCAGCGATGACGATGCGATGACCGTGCAAACCATGTGGACTCCTGCCACGTCATTCCATGGGCCAAATTCACCGAAGAACACCAGGACAAGCTAGCAAGGAGGCCCAAGAAGCAGAGGCGGTGCATGGGGGCGGCCCTAAGCTAGAAGCCCAGTTCGGCCGAACTGTAGGGCTTTGGCCGAACCGCCCCCAGCACCCAAAACCGCCTCTAGGGATGCATCAAGGCCGTAGAAGGTTAAGACGGTTGAATCCGACGTTCGGTCGAACTGGATGAGTTCGGCCGAACCCATCCAGTTCGGTCAAATTGGCCGGTAACCGCCACAACGTCCCGTGGTGGTTACTCCACTCAACTGCCCTTTGGTGCTATAAATGGAGGTGTCCACGGCTCATTTCAACACACACCAAGCCAAGGAGCTCTCATTTCCACTTCTCTCTAGTAGAGTTAGGATAGTTTAGTTGGGAGTTAGAGTCGAGTCGAGCCTTGCCTCGGATGTTCCGAAGTCATCTCCAGAAGCTTTGGTATAAGCTCTTGTATCTTTTCCTTTTCCTTTGGCAAGATTTGAGTTATCAATATAATTATCTTTATCATCTTGCCTTTTTCATTTATAGCTTTCTTCTACTTTATTCTAGTTGCATCTATATCGTGTTTAGACTATAGTCGATTCTAGTTCTAGTGCTTCTAGTTCTTGTTTAAGTCTTTGCCTTAGTTGGTTCTTCGACTTAGCTCAATATTTGCCGGTGAACTGTCACCGGGGGTATTGACGGGTTGCTTGCTTTTGCTAGTGAAGTAACTAGTCGTTGGTTAGTGTGGGTGTGGTACCCAGACTAGTCAGTGGCCTTGGTTTGCCCCCGATTCAATGAACGTGTGGTAGCCCTTAGGTGGTGACAGCCCTATACGGTCTTTGTAATCCACCTCGTTAGTCTCGGCCTGTAGGATCCCCCAGTGTGGAGCTGGTGGCACCCCTTCTGATCCCTTTATGCGTGTCACTAGTGTCAATTGTCCCGATGCTAAGACATTAGAGTTAACCCAAACCTTCCAGTGCTGGCTCTTTAGCCGTTGTATCTTTAAGCCTGAGTGACATAGACAGATAAAGTCCATAGGAATCATCTATCTCTTCTCGTTGTCCTCCCAGCTATCTATACCTTCTCTCTCTTACCTGAGTCTCCCTTGAGCTGTGTGTCACGGTATATCCACTCCTATCCAATACCGTTATCCCCTATCTTGTTTAGTTGTGTACCTTTCTCTGATAGTCTTGAATACCTGTTTACTAGTACTCTTGCCAAAGCTTCCCTGCGGAAATATAAATTACGATACATCGGGATACTCCCAGGTGAAGTGCTACAGCGGTGATTCTGTGCGCTTGTAGAATATTTATATATTTTACTAAGCCATAAGAAAAACCACTGAAACACTCCTTACCCCAGTACCGGGATTCTCAATCCTGATATTGGATCGTAAGAAGTGCCAACAACGTCCCAGGCTGCTCGCTGCTGCGTGAGCTTGGACTCAGCCTCTTCGGCCCTGGAGGCCATGGCAATTGATCGGCGTATAATCTCGGTCTTCTGGATCGAGCGCAGTACAGCACTCTGTTTTTAACAAGAGAACAATCAAGATGGGATATTTCTTCCTCTCAAAGGATAAATGTACAAAGTGAAACTTACCTCATGCGACTTCGCAACTTGTTCGTGGAGCTCCTTCCATCGCTCGAATTCTTCATGGTACTTCGCAACTTGTTCGTGCAGCTCCTTCCATTTCACCAATTCTTCGTGATCAGTTTCGGAGCTGAATAGGAATGTCCGATCGTCGTCCCATTCAGCTCCGAGAGGTGCACACCCAATTCGAAAGTGCCGCGGCGGAGACGGCGGCGCAGGAAGCTTGGGTCGGGGGATTTCCTTGATCTCCAACCCGGTGAGGTTCGAGTCCTCTGCACGGGTGTTCCTCGTATGGCTAGATGACTCTGGTTGTTCGGATGCGGAGGGTTCGATGCCAGAGCCACCTTGGCCCTTATCCCTAGGATGACCGGCGCAGAATTTTACTTCTCGTTCTTCATCGAGGGGAGGAGACGGGTCCGTCACCTTGTTCTTCATCATCTTCAGTGCCGCCTCACGCGTGCCAGGTGGGACCAAGTCCGATATCTTGGTATGCTTCATCAGTTGTTCGACAGTTAGGCAGTCGGGCAACAAAGGGTTGCTCAAGTACAGCACATGAGGATTCTGCATAAATTTTCGGATACAAGTCTCGGTCAAGTTCGAACATGAATGCTGACAAGAAACGGGACAGTGCCCAGTAGTTATCAATTACATCGGGGCAAGGATTCTGCATGTGCCAACCGAAGAATGCCGTTGACAACTCTTGAATATTATGGAAAATCCTCCGAAGGTGGGCCAAGCACTCGGCCCTCCAGAGTTCATCCTTGCACATTCTTGTTGGGTCTTCAGTACCCAAGTACTCGTAGGCAGGGTGCACCCTGTTTTGACAGGGTTGCACGTGACGGCGGATGAAGCTCAGCACCACCGACTGTGCCGTCAGGCCAACCTTCTTGGTGGAAGTCATCATGTCGAGGAGCGCGAGGATCTGGTTGTCCTCCTCACCGACGAAAGGGGCCTTGGTCTAGTTGGGGTGAATCTTGGGCAGATGGCCGCTGTGCAGAACCAGCTGAGGCGGCTGATTCGAGACGTAGAACCACTCGGGGTGCCACGACTTATTTGAATCCTTCAACTTGAAGTCGAAGTAGTCTGCCTCACGCCCTTGGCGCAGCTCGAAGATCACACCTCTGACAACGGTAGTCCGGTCTGCCTTGACATGGAAGAAATGGCGCCATAAGTCGAAATGGGGATCAATCCCCATGAAAGCTTTGCAAAAATCAATGTAAAGGAAGATGTGAAGAATGGAATCCGGGTTGAGATGGACCAACTCTAACCCGTAGTAGTACAGAAGGTCGTGGAGGAAATCGTGAGCCGTTGTGGCGAATCTGCGCTCATAGAAAGAAGTGAACACCACTATCTCATCTACCTCATTGAAGGGCCAGGGCTTGCCTGGGTCCGCCCTCCAGCCTGCGACTGCTTGTCCCTGTAGTAAGCCATCCTTCACCAGCTTCTCCAGGTCTTCATGCTTGACGGAGGATGATTTCCACACTAACGGTTGTGCTGGAATCGTCTGGAACTGTGGGACTCCATCGAGAACAACCTTCCTTCTCTTATTCGTCTTCTTCCTCACACCGGTATGCCCCTCACCCGCCATTCTTGGTGGACTAGTTATTCGATCTTCAATCTCGGGGTATACGACTACGGATTGAGGATTGGAGGCTCAAGGGATTCAGAGTTGTGGATCTAGGGGTAGTAGCTGCGGAGTGGCAATGTTGCAGCTGCTGCTCGAATTGGGGATTTCAACCTAGGCGTACTTGTCCAGTGCGCCAACACTGAAGCGTTACAGAGTCTCAAGTCTCCACATTCTGACCAATTCATGTTCCCACACGGCAAAGACGGGCGCAGACCCCGGTCTCCGCCGACTATGTCGAGAGGCCCACGTGACACGTCGGATCAGACAGGGGAGGGGCAGACTTGAGGCGCATCTCCGTCATCCATTTCCAGAGCCGTCAATCCTAACCTAGACCGTTCGCGTGGGGGCCCGGTATCCTATTTGTCCATCCTTTGCCCTCGCGTGGCCGTGTCTCTCTGCCGTCGTCACCGCCGCTACCGCCGCCGCCATCACGATCGTCACCGTGCGCTGTCCCCCCTATCGCGTCGCCTTGGCGCAGCACAACGGTGTCGTGTGTCCCACGAAGCACCGTGGCCTCGTCTGTGCCGTGCAGCGCCGCCGCCGCTCAAAACCCTAGATCGCCGCCGCCCGCGCTAGATCGCCTCTAGCGTACTCTCTCCGGCTCAGAGATCCGTTCGCTTTCTCGCGTCCCCGTCTTTCTCCTTCGCTGGCGTGATTCGCACCCTGACGGCTTGTGGGTGAGGATTCCCCTTTACGGCTACATTTTGGTTCTCCTTTTCCCAAATTCAAGATTAGTTATTTAGAACGACTTAGAACGTTAGTACGTGGTCCTAATTTATCCTCAGTACTTGTAATAGTTTTTCCATTATTGCTTGTATAAAAAGTTGGAGAAGTTGAGTCCTAATTTTCCCTTGTTTTTAATGTCCTAGGTTTCCTGTGTATAATATCAGGGTTGCTTCATTTGTTGGTTCTGTGGAAAGTAATGGCTAGGAGGAAGCAGACTGCCAGACATGACGACGATGAGGGTGCAGGCAGTGAGCCACCTCGCAGACCGGTGAAGGACAATGGCAAGGGTGTTGCAGACGAGCCTAGAAAGAAGAAGAAGCTGTCCAAGGATGCACAGGCAACGTTAGCAGCAGCAACAGCAAATTCAAGATCTTTGAGGTTTAGAGGACTAGCTACTCATGAGGTTGAGCCTCCAACTCGTAGGAGAATCACCCGCATTCTATCCTTGCGTGCTGGGACAGAACCTGAACCCACCACTCAGTCTGGTAGGAAGCGGCCCCGCACCCTAACTATATCAGAGTCGCTAGTACCTATAGATGCTACAGCCAGTAGAGTGAAGAAGCTGAGGTTTGTTTCTAGTGATGAGTGGTACAGGGAACCCCGAGACGATCATGCTGGTAAAAATTTCTACACACTCCTTCAGGAAGTCTTCATCAGGGCATATGAGGCCAGGGGGATTCAGTTGAGCAGGCACAATGTGCTCAACTATGACAAATTAAGATGTGCTGCAGGGGGAGCACACATTGAGCCGCATTTCAACTACTTGAGAGGACTTGCCGATTTGCTTTCCCGGTCAGGCAGATATGTGGTGCGTTGGGTTAGAATTTTCTACGCCACAATATGGATTGATGGGAATAGAGATTTCATTCGGTTCATGTTCAGGGGCCAGGATCATACACTATCCCAGGAAGATATTGCAGATGCCCTGGGAGTGGATCTTGACGACACTCGCCTTCACGAGTTGGCGTACCCACGGGCTCATCCTCCCAGACGTGCACTTGTTAGAGGTGTTCTTCCACCTTTTGAGAGGGTATCTATCTGCTACCGCCAGCCGTTCCATCCAGAGTCCTCCCTTGCACCCGATAGACTTACTACCGAGGCTCAGGTCGTGCACAAGGCCCTGCGACATTCACTTCTTCCCAGGATGGGATACGGAGAGGCAGTGACCAGTATCCAGCAGCGGCTCCTCCTTCACATCCTGTCCCATACACCGTTTGATACTGTAGACTTTCTTCTATGTGAGATTGAGGACAGTAATGCAGATGATTTGAAAGCAGGAAGACAGCAGCCCTATGCACATATTATCAGTTATCTGTTGGACAAGACCATTTTTCAGCATTAGTAGAATCTGGTTCGTCACCCGCTTGTAGACAACCCTAGTTGTTACAAGGTCTACAATCCGCTGCCTTCCAGGGATCCTCGCCGTGGCCCAAGAGCCCTAGTAGCCGCTCAGAGTGAGCTGACTCCAGAGGAGCGAGAAATAGCTATAAAGGAGGATGATGCAATTGAGGATTTGGATGCGGTTCAGGGGTTCTGGGATGATGACTACAGCTCCGACTCGTCTGACCCAGACTACACAGTTCAATACCCACCTCCTAGAGCTCATGGTGCAGGGGCAAGTGGTTCCAGTTTAGCTGAGCCAGATCCAGCACCAGCTCAAGCTCCAATTCCACCTACAGAACCGACTGACAGCACCGATAAGATGCAGATGGTGATGAAGATGCATTCGCAGTTCAACAATTGGATGATGAAGCTGCAGGTGGAGGCAGCAGAAAGGGAGGAGCGCAACACAGCCAGGTTTTTTGCTCTCCAAGAGCAGCAATATCAGCTGGCCCTGGCACAGGAGAAAGACAGGGAGTCTACGACACTCTTGTTCGAGCGCCTGTTCCAGCGTGTCGGCATTGAGCCACTTCCAGTACAGCCTCCACTGGCTATCTCAGAGCCCTCAGCTCACTTACAAGTTGTACTTGGATAGATCCCGTTGCAGCTAGGCACTTCTGCTACACTTCCACCTGGGCCGGGGACTCTGCCAGGTTCCAATACTCCAGTGTCCAATAATCCAGTGTCAGCAGCTACATTTTCCTCCGTGCTTGACAGTGTAGCCACGGAGAATGATAGAGTGGACAAGGAGATCCTAGAGGAGCATACTACTCCAGTTCCAGCATCGAGTGCCAACCCTTTTGGTATTGATAACATTGACGACTCCCCGGGTAGTGGTGTTGAAGCACCTATGCAGGAGCCATCACATTCAGAGTACGTGCCCACCGAGCAAGGTGACACAATGGGGCCTCAGGACACAGCTCAGGAAGGCAGCATCTCAGCCGAGCGAAGATATGATCATGAGCCGTCAGGGCTGGCAAGTCAGGACACAGATCAGACAGGCATTAGCTCAGAGGAGACCAGGGGACCGGGCGATGAGATCCCATTAGATCAGATCGCCGAGGGGGCAGCCCATAGAGATGTCAGGTCAGGCCACAACTCAGACAGGCAGCAGCCCAGTCACCAACTCTAGAACCGCGGCCATGAGAGTTCAGTACCATTCGTCTATCACAGTTGATGACATGACTATATATATTAGCTCAAAACCTGTTTTCTTCAGATTTTTGTAGATACATTTCCATGATTGGTCTGATGATGGAATTGCTATTTGGTGTTATATTTGGCAGGTAGAAGCGAAGACCTGACTATGTTTCTAGGGAAGAAATGAAGACCTGATTATGTATGTTTAGTCAGTCAGTCTTTTGGGGATATCTGATGCAAGCTGACAGGAACCAACTTGATGCAATGGGCGCAATGGTCATGAGGGATGAGGTCCATGAACAGAATGAGGTGCTTGTGTGGGAGAAGGAAGACTTGCAGAGGGACAAGGAACTACTTCTGAACGAGAAATAAGAGCTGGAGGAGAAGATCATTGACCAGACCAGGCAAACAAGGTTTGTGCATACCCTTTGTCGTGGCCTTCAAGGGAGAGTTGCAAACGAAGTGCAAGAGAAGGCAAAGTTGTGGGTGCTGCTGTTCTGCATGGCCGGGTTGATTGTGGCGGCCATGGTTGCTGTCTTCATCAATACAAAGTGATGAGTGCTTGTCGGTGCTACTGTTCTGCATTTGGTGTCATGCTTTTGGCTAAAGATGATGTTGAAGTACACATGTCTTAGTTGTAGTCAACTTGATATCGCTATCTGTGAGTAGTGTAGTGTGGAACTTGATGCAATCTTGGTGTATGACCATGCGAAGCTTGCACTCTACTTTGTTTATGTGTTATGTTTATCTTGTTCGTCGTCAGGAAGATCTTGATCTTGATTGTTGGCAAGTCTGAGCGACAACCGGATTAAGCTTGGCAGTTATATACACAGGGAATGCTAGAACAGATCTAATCCAGGTCTTGTTTGATACAAAAGATGAGGGGTTTCTTCAGACCACCCAAAAGGCAATGCTAAGAACAGATCTAATCCTGGAAGACATGCTTCACCACATCACCAGAGTCAACTGCCGCCTGGATGGTCGCTGCCTGTCCCTCGAAGTCACCGCCTAGCTCCTCAAAGGTTTCATCTACGCGATCGGGAGGGGCGAGGTGCAGTTGGCGGAGCTCGAACCCCAACTGAGTCTGCACCACGGCGAGGGCTACTGCAGCCCCCTGATGGACACCATGGCCGGCCACCTCCCTGGTGCGTGCGGGGATGTCTTGGAGGCGTTCAGCGAGCGTGGATCCCTGAGCATTGACGTCGAGGGTAGCAGTGGCCGCTGCTTGGCGGAGGGCCTACAACTCCGATTCCAAGGCTGAAGAAAGAGAGAATCAGAAAATCACGGCAGGGAGAATCACAAAATCATGATTATATGCCAAAGGAAGAGATATACCTGCTACCCTGGTGTCGGCTTCCGCCAGGTGAGCACGCACGGCGACGGTTTCCTCTTCAGAGGCAGAGAGGGCGGCCTTGGTTGCTTGTAGGCAGGTCTCGAGATGGCCCACTTCACGGGACGCCTCAGAGTAGCGGTCACGGGCTTCACGCCCCTCTTGAATAAGCACCCTAATGAGGCGCTTTGTGTCCTCATCGGAACTGGCTGGGCAGGATGTAGACGATCTCGAGGAGGGGATTGGAGGCGCGCTAGAGGCCTCATCACCCCTGATCATGAAGCAACAGGTCAAGAATCCATCGCATCTGAAAGCTGGGAGAGAGATCTCTTACCTTCACTGGCGGCGGAGTGGGGGCGGCCTGGACGAGCCCTCATCGGCGTTGCGCTTGTTCGCCATTGCTACTGTAGGAAGGGAAAGGAGAACGAAAGGGCGGCGACAGAAGAAGAAGAGGCCGGAACCGTCACCCATAGTTTTATAGGCTTGTGCTGGAAGATAGGGGTCCGGCCTGGTCAGTGACTTGTGGGCCCGGCCCCACGCGTCAGTGACCCAGCCGAGGTGCCGGTTCAGTTTCTGATGCGCCCTTTGGCCCGTACGCTCGCCATTTATAGGGTATGCCCACGACTTCTCCAATACAACTCCTCCACCCCGCATGCACCAAAGCCTCGTCCCACCCCTGGTTCAGTACCCGATGGCTGGCCCGTGCTCCCGCTCCCGCTCCCGCTTCGGCTGCCGCCATGGAAAACACCCGTCCTCGGCTCTGTGACCGCCGACGACTCGATCCTCTCTTGCTATGGTTCTCCAGTCGCCGACGCCTCCGGCAACATCCAGGATGGTGCCGTCTCCTCCTCCTCCCTCGCTGTTGGCGGTCGTTACAACCCAAATCCGACCACCAATACTCGGGAATAAATGAGGTTTTATGCAACATTCCATGTACTTAGGTTTTATTTCTAATAAAGTTCCACGAGTTTTGGTGAGTGACACCTGTGCAGGTACATCTACGACAAATACACGCTATTGGGGCCGAAAATGACCGAATCGGCCGAACGACTCCGTTCGGCCGGTTAAACCCCCTTAGCCGTGCACGTCACCGGGAGTCATCCAACGAATATCAAGTGAACACGACATGAGGACGGCAGCCATCTCTTCCCGGGCCACAACCACATCACCTCTGGGCCAGAAACACACGAAGCCAACCACCAGGAGGCAGCCCAGAAGGCCCACAGAGCAAAGGCGGTGCAGGGGGACGGGCCTGGGCTCCTAGCCCAGTTCGGCCGAACTGGGGGGGTTCTCCCGAACCGCCCCCAGTGCACAACCGCCTTCCAGGGGTGGATCCTGGCCGTGGGAGCCAGAGGCGGCAGATCCCACGGTTCGGCCGAACTGGCCAATTCGGCCGAACCGGGAAATTCGGCCGAAGGCCCGGCACCGCCTCTCTGGTTGCCTTGGCCGCTACCCTGCCTCAACCGACCCTTGGAGCTATAAATAGAGGGTCGTACCTCACTTGTAAACACACACCAAGCCAAGGAGCCCATTTCCACTTTCATTCCAGTAGAGTTAGGATAGTTTAGTTGGGAGTTAGAGTTGAGTCGAGCTGTGCCTCGGAGGTTCCGGAGTCGTCTTCAGAAGCTCTGGTATAAGCTCTTGTATCTTTTACCTTTTCCTTTTGCACGACTTTGAGTTATCAATATAGTTATCTTTATCACTTTGCCTTTGTCATTTATATCTTGCTTCTACTTTATCCTAGTTGCAAATATATCTTATTTAGACTATAGTCAGTTATAGTTCTAGTGCTTGTAGTCTTGTTTAAGTCTTTGTCTTGGCTGGTTCTTCGATCTTGCTTAATACTGGAGGTGAATTGTCACAAAGAGTATTGACAAGGTTGCTTGCTCTTGCTAGCGGAGTAAGTAGTCGTTGCCTAGTGTAGGAGTGGTTCCTAGACTAGTCGGTGGCCTTAGTTTATTCCCGTCGCAATGGAGGTGGTAGCCGGGAGGTGGTGACAGCCCTTTCGGTCTTCGTAGCCCATCACGTTAGTTCCGGTCCGTAGGATTCCCCAGTTGGGAAATAGTGGCACCCCTTCTCATCCCTTTCTGTGTGTTCACCGGTTCCCTTGTCCCGATGCTAAGACATTAGAGTTATCCCAGATCTCCTAGTGCTGGCTCTGTAGCCGCTGTATCTCTAAGCTAGAGTGACATAGGTAGATAAAGTATCCAGGAGTCCTCTATCTCTTCTCGTTGTCCTCCCAGCTATCGATCTCTTCTCTCCCTTACCTGAGTATCCCTTGAGCTGTGTGTCCGGTATATCCACTCCTATCCAATACCGTTATCCCCTGTCTTGTTTGGTCGTGTACCCTTCTCTGATAGTCTCGAATATCTGTTCACTAGTAATCTTGCCAAAGCTTCCCTGCGGAAATATAAATTACGATACCTCGGAATACTCCCAGGTGAAGTGCTACAGCGGTGATTCTGTGCGCTTGCAGAATATTTCTATATTTTACTTAGCCATAAGGAAAACCACTGAAACACTCCTTACCCCAGTACCAGGATTCTTAATTCTGATATTGGATCGTAAGAAGTGCCAACAAGCATTTCTGGCGCCGTTGCCGGGGAAGTCTTTGGCTAGATTATTTTTGAACTTTTATCTTGAGCTATCTTAGTTGAGTACCGCTACTCAAGCGGGTTTATCCTTGCTCTGTTCGTTGGTCTTTGTGGAACAGACCAGTGCATGACTGGTTTCCAACTACCGTCAAACTTCCAAGAAAATCCGGAGTCATTTGTGAGGAAAGTACGACCCCGTGTTGTACCTCCTCAGAAGCAACTCCTTCCGACGAACCCAGTCCTTCCTGTCGTTGACCAGGCTACATTGAGGATGGCAACCAAGACGATCCGTGAGTTCTCCGCTCCATCAAGTGAGAACGTACGAGTCGCACCAGCTCCGCCAGTCGGAGATGGTAGTTTCGAGCTAAAGCCAGCCCTCATCAACATGGTACAGGCTAGCCCATTCTGTGGCAAGCCACACGAAGATGCCAATGCTCATCTCCAGCATTTCCTGGAGATTTGCAACACCTTCACCATCCGCGGAGTAAGTATCGATGCCATTCGCCTTCGTTTATTTCCATTCTCATTATTAGGCAAGGCGAAGCAATGGTTTTATGCTAACCACGAAGCAATAGATACCTGGGATAAATGCACTAGTGCTTTCTTGCTAAAATTCTTTCCGGTTGGGAAAACCAATGCCCTCCGGAACAAAATAGCTAGTTTCCAGCAGCTAAAAGATGAAACAGTCCCGGAGGCATGGGATCGCCTCCACGACTATATTTCTGCTTGTCCTCACCATGGTATGCAGAGTTGGTTCATAATCCAAACTTTCTATCACGGGCTGAGAAATTCTGCCCGTGAGTACTTGGATGCTGCTGCTGCAGGCTCGTTCTTCTCTCTTGAGGAGAGTCATGCGAAGGCCCTCATAGAGAAGATGGTCGAGAACCAAGGTTGGTCCGATGACCGGACTCAACCAAGGACCCGAGGAGTTCACCAAGTTGAAGCTTTGGACATGCTCACCGCCAAGTTGGACCTCCTGATGAAGAAACTGAGGCCCCTGCTCAAGAAATGGTGCAAGCCATGGACGCTCGCATGACCTGCGAAGTCTGTGGCAACACTGGCCATTCGGGGAATGACTGCCCCGAAACGCGAGAAGATGCCCACTACGTCAACAACTCCAACAACAACGGGTACCGACCAAACAACTACGGCAACCAAGGCTGGAATCCGCGCCCAAACCTCCCTTTTGAGAGGCCTCAATAAGGTAACAATTTCAATTCCAGTAATTTCAATAATCAGCCGTCTCTTAGAGATCTTGTGTTTGGCCAGATGAAAATAACTGAAAATATCAATAAAATGCTTGCTGCTAATGATAAAACTCTTGAAAGCATAGACTCTAGGATGGAATCATTTTCTTCTGCTATGAAAAGTCAACTGAGCTTTAATAAAATGATAGAAACTCAAGTCGCTCAGTTAGCTGCTGCGGTTCCTATCACTGAATCGGGGAAGATTCCGGGGCAACCCGAGCCTTCCATCGAGACAGTGAAAGCCATCACTACCAGGCATGGTAGGATGTCTCGTAGTGTATTCCGCACTAACCACGCAGGGAAGGTCGCACGCATCCAAGTGCTGACACCAAGATGGACCTACCTGCCGAGAGCTGCAAAAAGGGCGATCATCAAGACCTCTCCGGACAGGAAGGAAGATCCCGGAGTGCCCATCATTTAGTGCGCGATCTGGAATCGTCGCATTGATGATGCACTCTGCGATCTTGGGGCAAGCGTCAACATCATGTCTAAGGTATTATTTAAGAAATTACGCTACCCTACTTTGTCACCTACTACTGCTACCCCGAGGGGGTGATCGAGAATGTACCGGTCCGGATCTGGGGACGATATGTCCCTTTGGACTTTGTTGTCCTCGACACGGGGAACGAGCATTCGTTTCCCCTTGTGTTGGGCCGACCATTCTTGAACACCACCCGGGCTAGGATCAATATGGATGCGAGAGAAATCTCATTCCGTATCGACGGAAGGTTGACTTACTTCAAGTTTCAACCCCGGGAAGAGAAGAAGACAGAGCCACTCACAGCGGAGCAGAGGAGCGCCGAGTGTTTTCTTAAGGCTCTCATTAATGGAGAGCTGGAAATACTCGGTGGTGAGCAGCTCAAGTAGAACGAGCCGACAAAACCGACAAGTGCAGAAGAAATGGATTTCCTCGTAAAGAAATACGAGGAAGAACAAGCCCTCTGGAATTCTCCTGAGACACCGATCCCACCGCCACCGACACCGAAGAAGAAGAACAAGAAAATGTGGCGGAAGAAGGTTGCATCGTCCGAGTTATCCACTCCGGGACCGGACGATGACAAAAGCAACTGAAGACAGGAGAAGTCCCGCTCGCGGACTTAAAAGCTGAGCTCTCGCCGCGAGGAAAACCGGTATGTATCCCATATTTCCCTTCCAATTTTTAAATTTCCAATTGCATTTGCATGTTTCCCTTTTCAAAATAAATGAACCGCTTGAGTAATTAATTTGAGAGAGAGTAGAAAATTTTGCAAGCTTGGTTAGAAATAATTGGACACATGCTGAAATTTTACCTAGGGTGGATGTAATTGGTAACTTTCATCATTTTCATCCCTTCTAGAACATCTCCAATTATTTACCATCACCACCAACCAGCAACAAACATGTCTACCCCACTAAAAATGGCTGCACACTCACCAATTATCACAAACGTGGCAGCATGGGGGTGACTCCACTAATTTCCACTTTGGTCATGTCACATTTCCATCTCACCTACCACTAAAATCCACTAAAAATGTCCTTGGGAATTGATGGCCACACAAACTTGGAGTGGAAACAAAGGCATGTGAGTGCTGCACTCACATGGGAGTGCCCTGGCCACCAGGCCTGGTTCGGGCGAACCAGAGCCTTTGGGCGAACTGGCCAAGGCCCCTCCCCTCTGCCTATAAAAGCTGGTGCAAGCTTGCTTTCTTCTCCCACACTTGCTCATTCTGAAATTTCTGCTAGGAAGCTCTCTCTCTCTCTTAAGTTCTTTGCTCTAGTGCTTGCTCAAGTTCTCCCCAAGTTCTTGCTCAAGTTTTGGTTCACTTGCATCACTAGAAAATCCCAAAAATATTTTGCTTTTGTTGTGATCTTTGTGCTGAATTTCTGGACGATTTTGTGGTGGTCACCGACACCCACAAGAACGACTAACCTTTTGTGGTGGTTTTCATCCCCGCAAGAACGACTAACTATCTCGAACGACTGACATGATTTGCTTGTGCTAACCATACATATTCAGTCCTTCGGGTAGTTGTTGTTGCACTAACTTTTTGCAGGAATTATGTCGAAGTTCTTCACTTCGCTCCATCGTTCTGCCCGGCTAGGTCGACGATCGGACGATGCTGGGAGCTCCCCAGCTCCGTCCCGAGGCTCAAGCCGGATGGACACGGACGAGCACGAAGCAGCCGGCTCAGGATGGGGCCATGCCACGCCCTCAGCCAGGCAGCTCCTGAGCGAGAGTGACATCAACCTTAGAACAGAAAGGGAGCGGAACACCTTCAACGAGCTTCGGCTGAAGGAGTTTGAGCACACCCGTGTGTTTGAGAAAGATTTGCTCAGGGACACGGGGATGGACGTAGAGTTTACAGAAATCTTCCAGGCCATTGGCTGGGAGAATTTCTGGCACATCAATGAAGAAGGTTCGTACCCGCTCACCCTTGAATTCCTCTCGACTTTGGTTTCTGAAACTGGGGGGATTCATTTTCGGTTCTTCACCCAAGAGTTCTTCTGCTCTTGGAGGGATTTTAGTTCGGGTCTCGGATTTTCAAGCCGTTGTTCATTAGACCGGAACAAAGCGCTTAAAAGATTTGACCGGGTGGCGTTTTGGAAAAAGATTTCGGGGGATACCAACTGTCATGCGCCACGCACGAACAGCATACATAACCCCACTTTGCGTTTCATGCATCGTTGGGTGTCTATGACGGTATTCCCCCGGGCAGATTTGCGCCCTGTCAACACCATCGAGTTGCGGGTTCTTTTTGCCATGGTCAAGTAGATTCCCTACTCACCTGTGAAAGACATGGTTGGTCACTGGTTGTCTCATATTTCTCGTGCGGGTAGCATGGCGATAACTTCTCTAGTCACTCGCCTCGCTAACCACCTGGGCGTCCTTCAAGGCGCCCGACTCACGTACATCGAGACAGCGCGTTCCGTCGTGGATGCCGAGCACTTCGTGCAAGCCCACATGATACGGCGGACGCCTGATGCAATGCTGGCAATAATTTACCGTGGCTATACAACTGAAGTGCCTTTGCCTTGTGCAGCACTAAGGTTGTATACCACGCCAAAACTAACTCTTCAGTTGAGGACCGAGTCGGACGATTCTCCACCTTGGAGAGAGCCCGCTCGGCACAGCGTTGCAGGTGACGGACCCGTCACGAGGGGACGAGCCAGGCGTGATGCTGGGCTCGCCACCTCACAGGAACCGGAAGATGCACCACAAATGCCGCACCGACACACTTCCGCTTTTGAGGCCACCTACGACATGTACACCGGCGCTGGGACGTCCGGAGCAGGAGGCTCCGGGCAGCATCAGGAGCCGAACTACTTCACCTCAGGACGCCGGGACCACGGCCAGGACACGGACTCTGAGTGGTCTGGGAGCCGGTATGGAGGGGGATACGACAGTGCCTCCCAGCCATATTACCCCGGATACTCATAGTCCGCACGCTTCGACTACGGCCGGGAGTTGTCCTACATCTCCTACCGAGTCGAGCTCATCGACGACCGTACCCGAGAGATCCAAGACACGCTAGCCCGCCATTCTCAGTACCAGCAAGAGAATAGCGGGATGGTGGCGTCTATCCAGCATGACGTCCACGAACAAGCGGAACAGCTGAGCCAGTACCTCTCAAGGCTCAACCCCTACCAGTGAAGAGTCCAAGCTTGGGGGAGGACCCCCATCAGGTATGTCCCGATTTATCCAGCACTTTGATCATTTAATTTCCCTTTTTATTTCCCTTCATGTTAACTTGCATTTAAAAAAAATGAAAACACCAAAAATATTTCCCTTAAACAATATTTCCCTTGAATAAAATAACTCCCAACTATGCATAGAATGAATCATATGCCTCTCACCTTGGAAATGATGAATAGTTGCTCTGTCATTAATTTTGCAAGTACTTTGCTTCAACTAGTTGATAGATTGTGCTTGAGGTATTTGGCATGAGTAAAAATGATCCTGAAAACCTTGTGGGAGCACATGCTTTATTCCAAGTCTAAGTTGTTGTGGGGATTGATATAGTGAGAATTTGGTTAAGTTCTATTCTAATTTTAGTACGGGGAAAATCTCGGAGATTTATGCTTTCAAAATGAAACAAGTTCCTCATTGGTAAAAATACCTACCAGAGCCATATGATAAGCTTAGTTGAAAATTTCTACTCATATGCTGCTTGTTATCTTAGTGAGCTTTGTCAAATTGTTGTGACCTTTGAGTGAAGCTTTCATATTCTTAAAGATCGAGACCCACGTACACACACCACCTCTCACTTGCAATTCCTACACTGGGAGTTAGCAAATATTTTCCATCATCCATCCACAAAAATAAATGCTCCATGTTCTATGATTTCCCTCTACAAATATTCTTGATAGAGACATGGGCTATGCAAAAAGAAAAGCATGCCAAAGAAGCATGGCAAAAATAAGAGAAAAAGAAAAGCATGCCAAAGAGCATGGCAAAGAGAAGGAGAAAAAGAAAAGCATGCTAAGTGGCATGGCAAAAATATAAGAATAAAAGATAGCCCATGTTCTCGAAAATAAATCAAGGAGAGGGAAATTCATCCAAGGAGTTCCACCATATTCCATTCCACCATTCCACCATATTCCATTCCACCATTCCACCATATTCCATTCCACCACTCCACCATACGCCACTCCATTCATATCCACACACTTGCACGTCTCAATCTTAAGATGTGATTTGTCTCCTCAGAGATCCGGTCTTTGACTTAGCAAAATATAAGATGCATGCATGCCTTCATCATTTGTCCCTGAGCCACACAAAAAGCCATATTAGATGTTAGGATGAAAAAGAAGGCACAAGCCTTTGGTGAGGATTCAAATACACTTGAGTGATTGAGTGTGCCAATGAGGAACAATTTGTAGTTTTCAAAACTTATGAAAAACTCCGAGATGGGATCCTGAAAAGAGTAGAGTGGAATAAAACTGAGTTTAAACTGTTCGTCCTTTCAACCGCCCAAGATAAGGAGATTGTTATAAGCCCCATAGGTAAAAAGGTGATTTGAAACTTTGCCTATGATTCAAGTATTTTTGGAGACTAGTTGTTTATAAGTTACCTACAAAAGAAATGACATTGTAGCAACTCCTGATCCACTGAGCCTAAGTTTATATCTTTGCTCTAGGACGAGCAAAGAGCTAAGCTTGGGGGAGCTTGTTGGCGGTCGTTACAACCCAAATCCGACCACCAATACTCGGGAATAAATGAGGTTTTATGCAACATTCCATGTACTTAGGTTTTATTTCTAATAAAGTTCCACGAGTTTTGGTGAGTGACACCTGTGCAGGTACATCTACGACAAATACACGCTATTGGGGCCGAAAATGACCGAATCGGCCGAACGACTCCGTTCGGCCGGTTAAACCCCCTTAGCCGTGCACGTCACCGGGAGTCATCCAACGAATATCAAGTGAACATGACATGAGGACGGCAGCCATCTCTTCCCGGGCCACAACCACATCACCTCTGGGCCATAAACACACGAAGCCAATCACCAGGAGGCAGCCCAGAAGGCCCACAGAGCAAAGGCGGTGCAGGGGGACGGGCCTGGGCTCCCAGCCCAGTTCGGCCGAACTGGGGGGTTCGCCCGAACCGCCCCCAGTGCACAACCGCCTTCCAGGGGTGGATCCTCGCCGTGGGAGCCAGAGGCGGCAGATCCCACGGTTCGGCCGAACTGGCCAGTTCGGCCGAACCGGGAAATTCGGCCGAAGGCCCGGCACCGCCTCTCTGGTTGCCTTGGCCGCTACCCTGCCTCAACCGACCCTTGGAGCTATAAATAGAGGGTCGCACCTCACTTGTAAACACACACCAAGCCAAGGAGCTCATTTCCACTTTCATTCCAGTAGAGTTAGGATAGTTTAGTTGGGAGTTAGAGTTGAGTCGAGCTGTGCCTCGGAGGTTCCGGAGTCGTCTTCAGAAGCTCTGGTATAAGCTCTTGTATCTTTTACCTTTTCCTTTTGCAAGACTTTGAGTTATCAATATAGTTATCTTTATCACTTTGCCTTTGTCATTTATATCTTGCTTCTACTTTATCCTAGTTGCAAATATATCTTGTTTAGACTATAGTCAGTTATAGTTCTAGTGCTTGTAGTCTTGTTTAAGTCTTTGTCTTGGCTGGTTCTTCGATCTTGCTTAATACTGGAGGTGAATTGTCACAAAGATTATTGACAAGGTTGTTTGCTCTTGCTAGCAGAGTAAGTAGTCGTTGCCTAGTGTAGGAGTGGTTCCTAGACTAGTCGGTGGCCTTAGTTTATTCCCGTCGCAACGGAGGTGGTAGCCGGGAGGTGGTGACAGCCCTTTCGGTCTTCGTAGCCCATCACGTTAGTTCTGGTCCGTAGGATTCCCCAGTTGGGAAATAGTGGCACCCCTTCTCATCCCTTTCTGTGTGTTCACCGGTTCCCTTGTCCCGATGCTAAGACATTAGAGTTATCCCAGATCTCCTAGTGCTGGCTCTGTAGCCGCTGTATCTCTAAGCTAGAGTGACATAGGTAGATAAAGTATCCAGGAGTCCTCTATCTCTTCTCGTTGTCCTCCCAACTATCTATCTCTTCTCTCCCTTACCTGAGTATCCCTTGAGCTGTGTGTCCGGTATATCCACTCCTATGCAATACCGTTATCCCCTGTCTTGTTTAGTCGTGTACCCTTCTCTGATAGTCTCGAATATCTATTCACTAGTAATCTTGCCAAAGCTTCCCTGCGGAAATATAAATTACGATACCTCAGAATACTCCCAGGTGAAGTGCTACAGCGGTGATTCTGTGCGCTTGCAGAATATTTCTATATTTTACTAAGCCATAAGGAAAACCACTGAAACACTCCTTACCCCAGTACCAGGATTCTTAATTCTGATATTGGATCGTAAGAAGTGCCAACACTCGCCAACCGCCAAGACTCCGCCAACGACTTCATCGTCTCCTGCTACGGCTATCCGGTCGCCGACGCCTCCGTCAACATCCAGGGATGCCCGAATGCCGATGCCTCCGCCAACCTCCAGGACTCCGCCGTCTCCTCCTCCGCCGCCGCCAACCGCCAGGACTCCACCATCTCCTGCTCCGGCATGCCGCATGACGAAGATCACGCACACGACGTCTTCGTGGGATCCGTGGGTCAAGCCCCAAGCCCCAACTCCACATATCAAGCCGGCCGGTCCCTCCATTACGAGGTATGAATTGGTTCCATTCGAGAGGACATGGCGCGACACAACGGTTACTTGTGACGCGGCTGTGGGGGAGGTTTCTTGAAGAAATTCGAGGTAGCCCACCGAGGCGCATGGTCGTGGGATTGGACATCGAGTGGAAAAAGCTTCCTGGCCACACCTTCAAGACGGCCCTCTTGCAGTTGTGTGTAGGTACTAGGGTGCTTGTGTTCCAGGTCCTCCATGCTGCGGGTGGTGACCTCCCAGAAGTCTTGAAGAGGTTCCTGACAGAGGAGGGGCACATCTTCACAGGTGCACACATCAAGAAGGACATGGAGCGGCTATAGAAAGATTGCGGCATCACAATTACCAATCCAATTGACCTCCAATTGGTAGTCCCCGACGCCACTCCCGGATACGCGCACCTCGGCGGATTCTATCCCATGCACGAAGTAAAGTGTTCGTCCCTCAAGAAGATCGCTTCACCGGTACTGTGTATACCTCATCTTCGCAAGCAGTAGGGCGTCGACCACGATAACTAGGATGCGTGGTATCTGCAACCGTGGCAGGTGAAATACACTGCCACAGACGTGTACCTATCCTATGAGATCGCGAAGAAACTGGAGATGAAGGATGGCTATAGTTTCATATAGATTTGAAGACGGGTAGACCAGATCTCCACTGTAAGACAATGTTAGAAAATGAAGGGGATGCTCGAAATATACAAGTAGAGTCAGTCCTCCCATGCTGCTTACCACGATATCTGTTTGCATTTCTGTAACAGCATCTTCTATCTTACTCACCCTGTCCTCCATTCTGTTGTCATTCTTAAGCCTAGCTATCTCCTTCATCTGAGCTACTATCTTCTCACCAAGATTGGCCTCTATACGCAAGAGTCTAGTTTCCATGGCCAGTTCAATCTCCATTCGGGAGTTGTCCGCATAATCTTCCAACTGTTGCCTCTATATAAAAAGGAAAAGATGAATTAGGCACACAAAATTGCTTGGGCCCATATGTAGATTTCATACTTAATAGGCGGTTGGTTTGACCCTGCTGACGGTCTGCCATCCGTCCATCGGAGGCCTCTGTTGCTGGAATTGGTTCGGGTATACTAGGTGGTTCTGTTGTTCCATTCCTAGTGTGGGTGGTCCCATAACCAGGGCGCAAGACAAGCTGAGGACAATTAGTAAGATAGTTAGATTGTACACGTGACAACCACCACATGATGATATAATTTTGGATAACTTACAGTTCCTCCATCTATTGTTTCCTCCACATAAGCACTAGCTTGAATTCTAGCACTATTATCCTCCCACCTCACCATCAATGGTGGCTTGATTGTGTTGTATTTTAGTCCGTGGATAGACCCCGGGATGACACGCTCCCAGTACCAAAACTACGAAATAATGCAAGAAGCACATAAACTCAAAGGTAAACATATTTTATAGGAGTTGGGTGTAGCATATAGAACATACCTGTAGCAAAGCCAAATTTCCCGCTATACTCCCTTTGAACGACCCCACCTTTACACTGTAGGAATGAATACCATCCAACAAATATTTCAGAGTGAATCCCCCCCAATTGAAATTCAGAATTTGGCTGACATCTTTAACTAGGGCTAGATACATGGGACTAACATAATCCTTAGTGTTTGGTGCTAGAATAACACCAATTGTGAACAAGACAAAGGCTCTTTTGAAGTCATCATCCGTAGTGGCGGATTCTTAAATAATACCTTGCAGCCTGCTTACTGTCAGACTATGTTTTTTGTCATCGCATAACCTTAGAAACACATTGTCCCGCGCCAACTCCAGTTTATTGGAATATTTTGAGCCAAGATGTGCAGTAACATCGAGGCCTACATTTGGAAGGCCCAATATATCCTGGCCATCCTCAGGAAGAATTCCAACATGCTGACCACAAATATGGAAGCTTCGCGTCATCACATCGTACCAGTTTACAATGTCTACTATCATTTTTCTTTGGAGACACGTGTTCGGCATTTTGATCAGGTTCCCAAATCCCATTTGCCCAATAGCATCCAGTTTTGGTTGTGAAAGCTGTGCTATAGTGTTTGCAAACTTCACAATTGAGATTGCTAGATGTTCCTTTTTGGATTCCCAGAGCAAGTAGTTGGAATATGATAAGCTCGTAAAGGGAATAAACTAACTGAAGACTGTATGTGGCGATTATCGAATGCGGAGTATTTTCAACAGTTGTGTTTGCAGACTTCACAGCTGAGTTTGTTAAATGCGGCTTCTTTGATTCCTGCACAAACAGTTGGAATGATAAGTAGCTAAAAAACAGTGCTTTTAGCAACTAATAACAGAAAGTGGATGTGGCGATTACCGAATGCGGAGTATTTTCATTCTCTGTTGTAGTTGGTGCCTTGTTAGTGTTATTTGCGTCAAATTGAGTGAGTTGTAGCACAGCAAGATCAGATGGAAGGAACCCGACAGTTTACAGTGGGAACAAATGATGGCGACAATCTATCATTCCCCCACTTCTATGTGTTCAATATGGTACTAGCACAATGCATACTATTGCGGTATTAAAGTTGGTTCAACTTATTTACCTGTAACATCTTCTTGCCCCGGCTGGCTGATTAGATGCGATGTGAAGGTCAGCTGGAGATGCGGCTATCGTAGTAAGATGGCTTCAACTTGTGGCCAGAACACGACGAAGATCACCTATCGCGTGGTCGCCACGGTGCGGTGGCGGCGATGTGAGCCTCCCATATCACCAAGGATCGAAGATTGGTACTGTTACCTCGGCGAGGATTTTCGCTGGCGGCCGGCACAACTGCCTCCTGCGCGACGTCTGCGGCAATGGACTACGTGTAGATGGAAAAAAGAAAATGGAGGAATAATTTTCAGATTGCCAGTTGCCATGATCTCCATAACGGGTTTAGATTCAAACAGAAAGATTGGAGGCGTAATCTCCGGATTGGCAAGATCTGCAACATGTGTGCTATTGGGCCGACGTGTCTTTGTTGAGCTTGGGCAGCAGCCCATGTATACCTTCTGAGCTTGTAGTATCATTTGGGTCTGGGTCTTTGTGGTCTTTGTAGCCCCACTGTGCAGCATCCCCTCAACCCCGCAAGCGGTCCAGCGCCGTGATCAGCGGAGCCTTGTCTTGGTTAGGATAACCAGTCCACGAATCAAATGCAGTGATCATATCCAATCATCATTGATCATATGTAGTGATCATATCCGGTGATGATGCACGCTCTGATCATATCCAATCATTATTGATCATATGCAGTGATCATATGTGGTGATCACGGGATCATAACTTATGTCCGTTGTGCAAGACAGTCAAGTTGCTCACGGGTGCAACTAGGGTGTTGACATCACAGTACCAACGGATTGTTACCTAAAGGAAAAGTAGACGGTAATGTTGTCCCACCAGACGGATTGTTACCTAAAGGAAAAGTAGATGGTAATGTTGTCCCACCAGTCATACCAGTGGGTGCGGTAGGGAACAAATCAGCTCCATCTCATGAGGCAACTCCATCACAATACCAACTACAGCATTCTATGTACCAGTACCATGAAGACTCAGGTGCCCGAAGCCCGACAGCTCCCAGGCTGACCTGGAGCGCTATAGCATCACACCACCGGACGGTGTTTCGCCTCTAACTAGCAGACGGTGTATATAAATCCACATTAATTGGACTCACCGGACGAAATTGTGGACTCACCATCCGCGCCACCAGAAATGGGCCAACCTTAGAACCCGTCGGGTCGTTCTCCACCCATTTCCCCTCAGCCCAGGTTGCGGTCGAGCGCCGTGAACCGTCCCCAGTCATGCCCGAATTTTTGGGGATATTCCATCCCACGTCGCCGTCGAGTCGTTGGGAGCCCTAGGTCCACCCCTACCGCCTATGAAAGCCTCAGCCCTAACGCCATCCCTCCCTCACACCGCAATCTCTATTTGCACCTTGCCTAGGTAAGCTACCGCCGCCATCTCTCTTTTGATGCCACCGCACAGCGTCGGACACTAATCACCTTGTTTGCAGGAGACCTTCGTTCCTCGTGGTCGCCTCCGGCCAGTTGACGGTGCTGCATTCACCGTAATCGGCCTCGTGCCGTAGATTGTCGTCCACTCGCCCGACGTCACGCCGTCGTTCGCCATTTTTTCCTCAAGCCTGTGGTCAGCACCGTCTCTGCCATCTTGTTGTTCACGCAGCCTACATGTAGTTTGTAAGCAATGACGTATTGTCTAGGATTTGACGTGGATTCTTCAAATTTGTAATTTAACAAAGCCAGACATCATGAAGATTACATGCATTGTTTTGTCTTTATTTGCATAGTCCTTGTTTAATCCCGCACATATTGAAGTGCTTTCTCCACCCAATGTAATTATCTAAGAGACTCTTATAGCATGTGACTTGTAGTATAACTTTTTGGTTGCATGTATCCCTAGTTATCATGGATCCAGTTCAGCAGTTCCTCAACGAGATGGAGGAGAAGATGGAAGAGTTGAAGTCGGTCCGGGACGACTTGGATCTAAATATAAATCAAAACCGTAGCAAAACAATTGTCACGAGGAGACGGGAACGTAAAGACATTGACCGGTCCATACTCTCCTCACATGCTAAAGCGGATAGACAGTTACTAATTGACCTCGATCGATGGTCCCACACATTAGAGAATAAACTGGCGGAAAAGGTGAAAGAAGCAGCAAAAGAAATGCGCGAAGAATTGGTGAACCGCTATCTAGAGGAGGAAACTGTCTTGACGAACAATGTGTGTACTAAGCTCATTGAACAAAATATCGCCCACATCAAGATAGATAGAGAAAAAATGGACTCGGCTATTGCCCAGTTAAAAGAACAGTTCGATGTCGTGGCCTTGGTGCACTCGAACCTGAGGTCCTGTCTTTTGTCATGCAACTTGCAAGACAAAGCTCGTGGCAAAAAGAAAGTCGAGGTAACTATGGTCAGATATTAAATTATATTTTGCACTATATATACAACTATGTGAACGCCTCGAATGTTTCCACTTTCAGGAACAACATGGTATTATCTCTATGTCACTGAGCAACTTCCGCGTCTTATGCGACAACGAGAATCCCCCGGTAAATGACATTTTATTTTACAAGAATGAATAGTTGTTGTGTCGAATTATCTTAATCTGTCTAGTCCATAATACTTGCAGAAGGTTGTGATGAAATGTAAGGTTCACCATGTGAAGGAGGTTTATTCTGATCTACAGAAGTACGGAGACAGTCGAGACATACTGAGTCAGATTACATTTGTAAAGCCGTTCACTCTTAATTACCACTGTATTGTGTCATATTTGGTTACTCATGGATGCAGAGGAAGTGCAGAGTTGTACTACCTCCCACCATTGAGTGAGCCAGCAACAGGACTAGTACTTATCGATGGAGAAGAAGACGTAGTGAAAATGGTGGCTGTTCATGCTGAGCATGGGACCAGGAATTGCCACCTCTACATAGTGAACGGTTGGTATTCAAATGACACTGGAACGCCTTATCCTGGTATGGACGGTGAGTATTCAGATTCTGATGAAATGGCTTATCCTTATATGGATGGGGTGAGTAAATGTTCCTGTACTTCACAGCATTCTACTAAAAACTTGCAACGCATGTATTGATGTTATTACCATAAATGAACTTGCAACGTAGGACATAAAGGGTGTTCAATCAGGCGCATCGTCGGGCACTCATTCGGATGCTGAAGAGGTCGATCCACCTGCACAGAAAAAATAACGTGATAAGAACACAAAAGAAGGGTGCATTAGCAAGTGCATGTAGGCGGATGCCCCTACATGAATAATTTTAGGCGGGAACGCATTCTCCTGAATCGTTTGTCTGCGGGGAATGCATTCTCCTGAATCTTTTGTGTGGAGTTGAACTTTATTCGGAGTGCAAGAATGTTGTAATGCTAATTTGAGCTTGTGCTTCTTACTATTTGTGCTTGTTTTGAACGTGTATTCAACTTGTGTACGTCACCGGACGTGTTTCCGCAACGCAGATCAGCCGAACGAATTCAATGCCCTAACTAGTCATATGACGACACTCGCAAGTGGATTCAAACGGGGAATATACGGTGATCAGCGGAGCCTTGTCTTGGTTAGGATAACCAGTCCACGAGTCAAATGCAGTGATCATATCCAATCATCATTGATCATATGCAGTGATCATATGTGGTGATCACCGGATCGTAACTTACGTCCGTTGTGCAAGACAGTCAGGTTGCTCACGGTTGCAACTAGGGCGTTGACATCGCAGTACCAACGGATTGTTACCTAAAGGAAAAGTAGACGGTAATGTTATCCCACCAGACGGATTGTTACCTAAAGAAGAAGTAGACGGTAATGTTGTCCCACCAGTCGTACCGGTGGGTGCGGTAGGGAACAAATCAGCTCCATCTCATGAGGCAACTCCAGCACAGTACCAACTACAGCATTCTATGTACCAGTAACATGAAGACTCAGGTGCCCGAAGCCCGACAGCTCCCAGGCCGACTTGGACCACTGTAGCATCACACCACCGGACGGTGTTTCGCCTCTAACCAGTAGACGGTGTATATATATCCACATAAATGGGACTCACCGGACGAAACTGTGGACTCACCGGTCCACGCCACTAGAAATGGGCCAACCTTAGAACCCGTCGCGTTGTTCTCCGCCCATTTCCCCTCAGCCCAAGAAGCGGTCGAGCGCAGTGAACCGTCCCAAGTCACGCCTGAACTTTTGGGGATATTCCATCCCACATCGCCGTCGAGTCGTTGGGAGCCCTAGGTCCACCCCTACCGCCTACGAAAGCCTCAGCCCTGACGCCATCCCTCCCTCACACCGCAATCTCTATTTGCGCCTTGCCTAGGTAAGCTACCGCCGCCATCTTTCTTCTGACGCCGCCGCACAGTGCTAGGCACTAATCACCTTGTTTGCAGGAGTCCTTCGTTCGCCGCGGTCGCCTCCGGCCAACTGACAGTGCTGCGTTCACCATAACTGGCCTCGCGCCGCAGATTGCCGTCCACTCACCCGACGTCACGTCGTCGTTCCCTATTTTTTCCTCAAGCCTGTGGTGAGGACCGTCTGTGCCATGTTGTTGTTCATGCAGCCAGCATGTAGTTTGTAAGCAATGACGCATTGTCTAGGATTTGATGTGGATTCTTCAAATTTGTAATTCAACAAAGCCAGTCATCACGAAGATTACATGCATTGTTTTTTCTTTGTTTGTATGGTCCTTGTTTAATCTTGCACATATTGAAGTGCTTTCTCCACCCAATGTAGTTATCAAAGAGACTCTTATAGCATGTGACTAGTAGTATAACTTTTGGTTGCATGTATCCCTAGTTATCATAGATCCAGTTCAATAGTCCCTAAACGAGATGGAGGAGAAGATGGAAGAGTTGAAGTTGGTCCGGGACGACTTGGATCTAAAGATAAATCTAGACCATAGCAAAACAATCGTAACGAGGAAACGGGAACGTAAAGACATTGACCGGTCCATACTCTCCACACGTGCTGAAGCGGACTTATAGTTAGAACTGGACTTTGATCGATGGTCCCGCAAATTGGAGAGCCTAGTGCTACACCATGTGGAAGGAGCAAAAAAAGAAATGCGTGAACAATTGCTTGACTTCTATCTAAAGGGGGAACGTGTCTTGTCATACAATTGGTATACTAAGGTAATGGAACATAATAACGCCTACCTGAAGATAGATGAAGAAAAAATGGACTTGGCCTTGGACCAGTTAAAAACACAGTTCGATTGTTTGGCCTTGGACCACTCGGTCCTCAGGGACCGTCTTGAGTTGCAAGACAGGGCTCGTGGCAAGAAGAAAGACGGGGAAACTATGGTAAGATATTAAATTATATTTTGCACTATGTATACAGCTATGTGAATGCCTCTAATGTTTGCACTTTCAGGAACAAGATGATATTATCTCTATGTCACGGCATAACTTTGACATATTCGACACCGAGAATCCCTCGGTAAATGAAAATTTATTTTGCAAGAAGGAAAAGTTGTTGTCTCAAATTACCTTGTTCTATCTAATCCATAATACTTGCAGCATGTGATGATGAAATTTAAGGTTCACCATGTCAAAGAGGTTTATTCTGATATACAGGAGTATGGAGACAGTCGAGACCATCTGAGTCAATTTGTATTTGTAAAGCCGGTTACTGTTCATTACGACTCTATGATAACACGTTTGGTTACTCATGGATACAGAGGAAGTGCAGAGTTGTACTACCTCCCACCATTGAGTGAGCCAGCAACAGGACTAGTACTTATCCGTGGAGAAGAAGACGTAATGAAAATGTTGGCTGTTCAGGCTCAGCATGGGACCAGGAATTGCCATCTCTACTTAGTCAACGGTGGGGACTATATCAGTGATTTAGCTGTTGATGAAATGGCTTATCCTTATGTGGACGGGGTGAGTACATGTTCCTGTTTACAGCATTCTACTCAGAACTTGCAATGCATGCATTGATGTTATTACCTTTAATGAACTTGTAACGCAGGACATACAGGGTGTTATATCAGGCGCATCGTCGGGCACCCATTCGGATGGTGAACAGGTCCACCCACCTGCACAGAAAAAAAAACGTGGTCAGAGCAGCGAAGGAGGGGGCAGTAGCAAGTGCATGTAGGCGGATGCCCCTACATGAATAATTTTAGGCGGGATTGCATTCTCCTGAATGTTTGTCTGCGGGAATGCATTCCCCTGAATCTTTTGTCTGGTTTTGAACTTTATTCGGAGTGCATGAATGCTGTAATGCTACTTTTGAGCTTGTGCGTCTCTATTTGTGCATGTTTTGAACTTGTTTTCAACTTGTCTATGACACAACGCTTGTCAACTTGTGTATGTCATCGGACGGGTTTCAAAGAACACAACGCTTTTCGACTTGTGTATGTCACCGGACAGGTTTGAAAAACACAAAGCTTTTCAACTTTTGTATGTCACCGGACGGGTTTTAAGAAGACAACATAGATCAGACAGACGAATTCAATGCACTAAGTAAGTAACTAGTCATTATCGCGCGACGGAGCACACCGGTCAGACTGGTGGATTCAACGCGGAATGTCCACCGGATACGGTGATCACCGGAGCCTTGGGTTGATTAACCTTATGTTCATTGGGATAACCAGTCCAATACGGTGATTCCCGGATCATAAAATAATTCCGTTGTGCAAGGCTGTCAGGTTGCTCACGGGTCCAACTATTGCGTTGACATCACAGTACCAACGGAATCTAAAGTAGACGGTAACTCCATCACAATACCAACTACAACATTCTATGTACAATGCAGAAGTCTATTGTCTGGGCATACACCCACGGATGGCTGTTAACGCCTAGCAAAAAGGGTACGGCAAGGCCCTCCCATCAAGTTTTTTACACGACACCGACCGATTGTTCCAAGGAACAGAAATAAAATGGCCTTACTCGTCGTCGTCATCATCGAGAACCACCTCCTCGTCGTCATTGTCACCAGCTCTATCATCGCCGCTGCCTCCTCCCACCGGGGGTGCACCTTCCCCATCTGGGCGAACATGGCCACCATGTCGTAGGCCAGGTACCTGACCTGTTCGCGGGCAGCCTCCTCGTCCCCGGGTATGATGCCCATCCGCACCTCCTCTAGGGGCATGTTGGGGAGCCGGCTCTTGAGGCTGGCCTGGGTGTGCTTCGCCGCTTGCGCGGCTAGATCGCGGGCGCTTGCCACAGCGGCCACCCCGATAGCATCGCCCAGACCCTCCGGGCGGGTGGTGATCTCGTTCAGCTGGGGCATGAGCCCTCCGGGGCCATCGTCGATGCCCCAGGGAAGAAGACTCAGATGCCCGAAGCCCACTAGCTCCCAGGCCGACATGAAGCGTTGTAGCATCACCTGGAGCACGCGGGTGAGGCCCAACATGCTCCCCCGAACGGCGTGCAACTCCGACGGTGAATTGTACTCCGCAACGACTTCGGTGAGTTGAGCCTCGGCGGAGACCGCTCTTGCCAAGGCAGTGGAGGCACGATCGTCGGCCTCCTCCGCCTTGCGGCGCGCCTCCTGGAGTTAAGCCTCCAGTGCCGCCCAGACTTCCTGCAGCTCAGCCTCGTGGGTGTTCCGGGCGTTCCGAACCTTGTCCACCGCTTCCAGGCAGGCGGTAGCTATCCCTTCGCTAGCCTTCCGATTGGCCTCCACCACCAGCTCGGAGACGGCGACAGCAGTAGCGGCCTCGACGGAGACCGCCTCCTCCCAACGCCGGAGCGTTTCCTACCTTCACACCAGGGACGCCTCATGGTTCGCCACCCGGTCAGAGCGCTCGCAGAGGGCAGCCAGCTCGGATTCCAGGAGTAGCTCCCGCTGCCAGAGCTGCGCTTCGCGCTCCCGCACCTGGCAGAGCTGATGTGCAAGATCGCGCTCTCGCTCCGGCAATGAGCCGAGCTCCCGATCAGTCCGTGCCTCCATCACCCCCAAGGCCTCCTGCCTGCTGTTCAGGTAAATGGCCAGCAGCTGAAGCTGCTCATCCCGGCGATGCACCTCGTCCTCCCACGAGGTCACATCGCGGCCCGACAAGGCGGCCCCGATCACGGCCGACGCCCGTATGGAAGCCAGGGCCGAATCCACTGCAGCCTGGATCAGATCCAGGGGCACCAAGGAAGGCCGCGGGTCCGTCGCCTCCACGGGGATATGGACCAGAACCGGCGATGAAGGCGATATAGCCGCGCGGCCAACAGTCCAATCCGCGACGGCTTCAGGCGACGAGACGACCATCGGGGGACTCCAAGCCCTGGCCGCTCCCACCGTGGCCACTTGCTCCTGGCCCTCAACGCCTGAGGGACGAGTCATCGCAGGAGATGCCTCCTCTCCGGCCGCTCCGGGAAGTGTTAGAGCAGCCGTCACGATGGAAGAAGACGCCTTGCCCCTTGTTGCAGTCACAGGGGCGGGGGAACTCCTGCGGAAATAAGACCCTGTGAGGCTGTGATGACTACATTAGCAAAAGGAGGTGCCAGGTAGCATAGCGTGAATCGAAGAAGGGTCACTCACCTGGGCCCAGGGCCAGTGAACCGCCACCACGGTGGCACGACGCGAATGCGATTCACCATGGGGGGCCCGCCCACTGCGCCGGAGCTCCCTTGTTCAGGGTCTCCATCCGGTGGCGACGACGCGAGGGATGGCAAAGAAGAGATGACAACCACTAGTGGGGAGGGCGAGCGCGTGCCCATCCCCTTCCCCTCCGGCTCGGCGGACGCATTAGTGGCCGGCACCAGGCCCTGCTCGTCGGTTGCACGCATCTCGGCGAGGATCACGTGGCATGCAGGATCGTCGCACAATGGGATGATCATCTCCGGCAGCACAGCTATGGCCGGGTCCTTGATCTCCAGCACCTAACTCAGCCACGTCACCACCGCGGCATAGTCAAGGTTGAAGGCAGCCTCTTTAACGATGCGGCTGTTGTCATCATCCCCGGTGTAAAACCATACCGGGTGCCGACGAGCTTGTAGCGGGGCGATCCGCCGGCGGAAGGAGTCCAGCGCCACCATCACGCCCGTCAAGCCCCGGTCCCGGAGATCTATGATCCTTGCCAAGACCGGGTCCCACGACGCACCCATCACCGGTGCCGGATCCGCCCTGGCAGAGATAACTCTGGGCGGGCCTGCCGGGAGGCGGAGCCGGGGAGCCGTAGAGTCCACCTCCATGTATAGCCATTGTCGCTCCTAGTTCTCCCACTTGCCACGAAGGGTCAAGGGGATGAAGTCGCGCCTCGCCTGGCGGATCCGAAAGTAGCACCCTCCCACCGTGCGGGGGATGGCATTCACACCTGGACCAGGTGACGCCGGCCCTACCCGGCACACCTGGAAGAAGTGGCGGAAGAGTGCCACCGAGAGCCGGACCCCGACGAAGGCTTCACAAAAGTGTGCGAAGATTGCCAGGATCATAAAGCCATTGGGTTGCAGGTGAACTAGATGGATGCTGAAGGCCTTGAGCACCGCCATGAAGAAGGGCGAGAACGGGGGCACGAGCCCCACCGCCAGGCAGGGGAGGAAGACCACGATCTCCCTCGATCCCCGGTAGTCGGGGAAGGCCGTGCCGGCGTGGAGCACGGTGTCGGCGGGGACCAGGCCCCTTGCTCTCCTCACCGCCGTTGCATCCACAGTGGACGGGGTGAAGTCTAGGACCCGGGGGCCGCTCTCTTGGCCTTTGCGCATCATGGTGGGAGCCTGAGTGGGGTTGCAAGCACGAGGAAGACGAACGCGAGGAAGGCGATGGAAAGTGACGGCGACAAAGGACTCCCGGCACGTCATGCACGATATCCAAAGAGCCCGCGGCGATTAAACAGAGTGAGGCCCACCACCAGCCCCCGGTTCGGTATCCTTCGAGGAGAAGGAACCCGCCTTGAGCGCCACAATCAATGTGCTCATCATGCCGCCACCTAACACGGATCAGGGATAGCGTGACTTCCCCGTAAACCAACATGATTACGGAGAGGCGTGTGGCAGGCGACCGTGGCAGCGCCTCGATACGGGCACCGACCCGTCCCATCGGCACGCTCAAATGAAAGGCCCAGAACAGCCCGCCTCATAAGGCCAGTCTCAGTGGGAGTTACTAAAATACCATGTTGTGGATACCCCCAAACTGCCTAACTGCCTATTAGGCAGTTTGGAGGTATCCAGAACAGCCCGCCTCATAAGGCCAGTCTCATGACGCTCATGGCCGACTGTATTTCGTTACTGAAGTCTTTCAAAATAAGTGTACGAACTTTAAATGGAAATGCTCTAATGCGTCTTCTACTTAGCCTCGGTTGCTGTGCTTGTTGTTGCACTCCTATAATTCATGTGCTGCCACGCTAGTAGATCTTGTTAGCTTTCACCGGTGAGACCGTTGAGAGCACAGGATATAGCCTCAGGTCCGTTCGGTGATACACTTTCTGGTGAGAACGTTTAGATCACCTAATAGAGCGTCAGGTCCGTCCGGTGATACACTGTCTAGTGAGACCATTGACTTCCCCGTAAACCAACATGATTATGGAGAGGCATGCGGCAGGCGGCCGTGGCAGCGCCTCGATACGGGCACCGACCCGTCCCATCGACCCGTTCAAACGAAAGGCCCAGAACAGCCCGCCTCATAAGGCGTGTGACGCTTCGTCAGACATGTACGTGAGGGCATGTGACCCCGAGGTCCTAGGCTGCCCCGGAGGCAGCCCAGGATGGCAAGCCAGGAACGACACGGAGACATCCCGGGATACAGTTGGCACCCGCAGATCTCGATGACGGTGAAGGAGATGTTGAGCGAGAGCAGCACCAGCATTTTTGGCAAAAGAAGGAGACAGAGATCCACCCGGGCAGGACCAGGGTAAAGTCTCAGCGCTGAGGAAATCCTGAATGCTGCTCCTCTCCAACACTCCAGCTGTGTAAGGGTCCATTAGCCGGTATGATGCTAGAAGAAAATTGTCACACCCCAAAATTTTCGAATTTTGGGATGTGAATTTTTAACGTAATTAATACAATATTTTTCTCAATTTTCTAAAATTTTTCAAGCTTTGTTTAAATTTACAGGGAATTTATAGTAGAAAAAAAATATTTATGAATTATAAATAAATTACTTTGAATGCTGCATTCATGCTGGCTGCATTGAGTTTTGTTTGTGTGTAGTTCAAATTAGAATTTGAATCTGGTTTAAATTCGAATTTGGAATGCGTCCGTTTGAGCCAAAGAAAAGTTGTTTTGACCCTAGTTCAATTCTGTCCCCTGAACTTTTCCTCGGTCCGTTCCTGCTCCCTCCTTTCTTTTCCCGAGCCAGCCCAACCCGTCTCTTCCCTCGCGGCCCAGCGCGCTGCTCTGAAGCCCAGCTCCGATTCGGCCCAGCTGCCAACCCCGCGCGCTCCCCCGGCCTGCTTCTCTCTCTCCCTCAGCCCAGTCGCCAGCCCCGCCCCTCCACCTGGGCCTACACCAGCCGGCCCACTCCCGCCTCTGCTCCGGCCCAGCATCGCGGCCCAGCCAACCAGTGCCCCGGCCAACGCAGCTCGCCCCGCCCCCATGGCCCAGCATGGCCCAACTTGCCCCTGCGGCCCACCAAGCCGAGGCCGCCTTTCGGCCCAGCCACCTCCCGCCACCAGGCACAGAGCGCCGCCGCCGCCAGGACTTGTCGTGCGTGCCACAGCCGCCTTGGCGTTGGCGCCACCTCGCCGCCCGAGCCCTTCCTGCACTCCCTCCGGCCTACTTTAAGCCGCCGCCCCCGCCGCTCCTCAGCACCAACACCACCACCGCCCTCCTCCCCTACACAGCACTGCGCCGCCGCCATTGCTCGCCGTGGAACACCGAGCCACCCCCGGCCTCACCGGTTTCCGATGCCTCGGTCATACTCGGGTGAAGCCGCGACCACCATGAGATCCGCGACGCCAAGCCGCACCTCCGCCGCCCGTCCTCCTCGACGTCCGGCCCACGGAGGAACATCCCCACGCAAGCACCTCGCCGCCGCGGCCATTGTCGTCGACCCGCCGCCTCCGTTGCCGGTTCGAGCATCCGACCCCACCTCGAGCTTCCCCGCGTCGAGTCGCGTCTCCACCGCCGGCTCTCGTCGCCGTTCGTCCACCGGAGGAGCTTCCCCCGCGTGAGCCGCCACCGCCGGCCACTGTCTTCCGCCGCGGACCAAATCCAGCCGCCTCCGCGTGTCCTCCGTCGCCGGTGAGCACCTCCACGACTTCACCCCGACCCCTCCTTCCCATGCGCTAGTTCCCCGTCGTCCTAGACAACCGCATCGCCGGCGAGCCGAGCTGCCCAAGCGCCGGCGAGCTCCTCCCCTGCCTGTGTAAACGAATGGGGACGGTAGTTTTGCGATTTAGCCCCTGAGGAATCATGCATTTAATCCCAGTCCTCTTGTGTCTTGGAACATTAGCAGAAAACCCCCTGCAAGTTTTCCCCGTCGCACTTAAACCCAGCCCGAGCCCTTTTTGCAATGCTAACCCCAACGTTTATCTATTTTGCGAGCACTATTTCTAGTGTCTTGCGAAAGTTTGCTGCTAGTCCTCCAGATCCACGGTTAATTGCAACTAGGTCCCTAAAACCTTTAAAAACACACAGATCCCACGTTTTAGCTCCAATTCAACCCGTTCTTGTTGCGTTAGCTTCATATCGACTTAAACTACGATCTAGTACTGCTATTTATCCTGTGACATATCTCTGAATTTCATTTAATAGTAAGTTAATTAAATGTTATCTAAATGTCTTTTCTTAATTAAAATCTAATTAAGGTTATGCGGTTTTTCATATTAATGCTAACATGACTAATAATTATTCATTAGTTTTCTGAATATAAAATATAATTAAGTTTCACTTCGGATTTTCATAAAGAAATATTAATTTGACTAATGTTTATTGAACTAGCTTTTCCAATTTAAAAGTAAACTAGAGTTACAATTCGAGTTTTCATAAATAATTTTTAATAATGATTAATATCAACATAAATATGTTTCTATCATAATATTGGCTAGATCAAACATGACTCATAAAATTATTCGACTAGATGTTCTCATATTTTAAGTTAATGCTTTAACTTGAATAATTTCTACTTGAACATTTACAATTAAAATATGACTAAGTTTACTTCGTCTTCTCTAAAGGTTAAAATATAATTTGTATCAAATATTTATACATAATTTTACTTAAATTAAAATAAATGAAGCTAATAGTCTTTCATTAAATATAAATTTTTCCGATAGTTGTATCTTTTCAACCGTTGCTCCGTTTCCAGTGATTCTTGCGCTTGTGTGACCATCGAACCAAGCCCTACCCTTTAGTGCGCTCTTTTAAAGCTTTCCTTTGATTGTTGTATTGTCCTTAGTCGTACTTGTTTGATTGCTTGTGTAGTTGAATGTTTGTGCTCGATGATTGTTGCGAGTAGAGGAACGTCGTTCAAGAGATTCAAGATAAAGAAATGAAGAATCTGAGCAACTGTATAATGGATTTGAGGCAAGTTATAGCACGGACAATCCTTGCTACCTACTCACCTATATTAAATTATTTCATACATGCATGTGTCCAATTTGATGTACCTATTAAGGTTGTACCTTGTCTTGTTTACCCTGTCCTTGTTTACCTCGGGTTTATTGCATATGGGTAGAACTTTGCTAGGCGCAGTTACTGTCACCTTTATTTAACTGTTAAACTTGTATTAATGGTCCACTTCAACTTTAACGTTAAAACTTGCTTTTTAGCAACATGGATTAGGGAGCTAGAGCATGTGCTGTGTGCTTTGTTCTAGTGTCTCCCTCTAAGGACCGGTTCTTAAAGCGGCAACCCAGGAGCCTGTCACCACCGCTAGAACTATAATGGCTCTGGTCTTGGACAAGTAGCTTGTACGGCTTTAGCTTGACAGTGGTTACCGAGGGGCCAACGGCGTTGTGGGAGGCAAGGCACGGGGTGTTTTCCCGATTCCACCGAGGACGGTAACCCCGTCGGCAAGGTCTCGTTAGACCCAGTCCCGTGTTGGGAGTCTCAGCGATTGAGAACTCCGCACGTTGCGCATTGTTGGGTGGATACCCGCGCTCTGGACGCCATCGACCCCCTCATGGTGTGACTCCGTGGGCGTACGTCGATCTCGGTGCCTAAGGACTCACCACCTTGTAGTACCCCAACGGCTACTGTCTTGTTAGGGTGTCTTGTGAAAAGCCTCGTAGCGTCCCTATGCAGTCACACCTTGGAAGTGTCGATGTGTGTGGTTGGGTGCAAAGTTCCTTTGAACTTTTACGCGACTGGTGGGTAAAGGGCGAAACCTCTGCAGAGTGTAAATCTATCATGATAGCCTTGCTCAGGGTCACGAGCGGCCTGGATCCTTTTTGATTAGAAGATGATGTTTACTTATGTTTAATGTCACTTATACCTTATTAATTGGGTTTCAACCGGGTTTCATTCACTTATAGTAACTTGGATAATGTTAAAACGAACCAACTAAAAGTGCTAATGCAGTTAAGCCGTGTCTAGCCTTTTTGAGCCTTCATAACCCGTGCTATACTTGCTAAGTAATTGTTTTACTTACACTTGCTATTTATTCAACAAAATCCCAGACGGGTAACAGATTGGGATGTGCATGAGTCTGCTGCTAAGTTTCCAGAAGACCTACCGTACTACTGAGTTGTGTTCTCCCAGCCAGAGTCCCTGTGGAGTGCGGCTTCATTTAGAGAGAGTTTTTAGTCTTCCACTGTATTGGTTAGTTTATTTATGATGCACTCTGATGTAAAACTCTTTTTCTTCGAGTAATATATTCAGCATATATTCTTTGTTTACCATATTTGTTTGCTATATGTGTACTGTGACCTCCTGGGCACACATATGGCCACATTCGGGTTTCTGCGTAAATCCGGGCGTGACAAAAACTAGCGACGAGTTCATGTGAACCAAATTGGTTGAACTTGTAGCATATACCATGCGATGGTTATACATTTTCTCTGGTAAACGGCTCATGGCTGACTGTATTTTGTTACTGAAATCTTTCAAAAGAAGTGTACGAACCGTAAATGAAAATGCTCTAATGCGTCTTCTATTTAGCCTCGGTTGTTGTGCTTGTTGTTGCACTCCTATAATTCATGTCCTGCCACGCTAGTAGATCTTGTTAGCTTTCACCGGTGAGACCGTTGAGAGCACCGGATATAGCCTCAAGTCCGTTCGGTGATACACTTTCTGGTGAGAACGTTTAGATCACCTGATAGAGCCTCAGGTCCGTCCGGTGATACACTGTCCGGTGAGACCATTGACTTCACCGTAAACCAACATGATTACGGAGAGGTGTGCGGCAGGCGGCCATGGTAGCGCCTCGATACGGGCCCCGACCCGTACCATCGGCCCATTCTAACGAAAGGCCCAGAAGAGCCTGCCTCATAAGGCGCCTGATGCTTCGTCAGACGTGGACTCGTGGGCAGGCGACCCCGGGGTCCTGGCTGCCCCGGAGGCAGCCCGGAATGACGCGGAGACATCCCGGGATACAGGTGGCACCCCCACGTTTAAGTGTGATGCCACAAGAAAGCCAGCGAGAGGTCCGTGTAGACTAGACTGGTGTCACTTGGGCTGCATACCTTACTGTAGCGACCCGTGTACTGCCAAGTAGGCAGCTTATGTCTTTGTATTTGTAAATGGCTCATGGCCGACTGGAGTTTGTCTTGCAAACCCGCCGAGTTTGATTAAGAACATGTCCAGTTGCGAGGGGAAACTAGGCGTCCATCCCTTATCAGGAGAAAAAAGTTAAAAGGGTGCCAAGTCGTTTCCCGACGCCCAAAACGCGGTGACCATACAGTGACCACATCCGGTGATGATCACATGTGCCATACAGTGATCATATCCGGTGTTGATCAGTAGAGTGATCATATCCGGTGATGATCACCAGTGCAATAAGGTGATCACCGGATAGTAACTGAATTCCATTGTGCGAGACTGCCAGGTTGCTCACCGGCACAAGTAGTGCGTTGGCATCATAATACCAACGGAATCTTACGTAAAGGTAAACTAAACGGTAATGTTGTCCCACCAGTCGGACCGGTGGGTGCAGTAGGAGAGGAACAAGTGAACTCCATCTCACGAGAAATGTTGTCAAGGCCTCAGATCGATCCGCACATTTCACAGCATCCTATTTTTCACAAATATTTCAGGAATTCATGGGCATTCTATGCACCATGACGATGTCTAGACATACAACCATGGTAAACAGAGTATAATGAATGTGCTAACAAAATGAGAGTTAATAACTATGAAACTCAGCTCCACTAATATCAACTGCTACCATTGAACCATCTCTTTGATTAGAACCCCATGGTATCACAAATCACGCACGAAGAAGATGTAGATCACCAGCCTTGCTCTGTTCAAGCGGACAAAATAAAGATTAAGTTATCGTAAACATGCCTCACAAAATGACATGTTGTCAGTTTTGATGATCCGAGAAATACCTCTTCTCTCAGGGGACATTTTCGCCGATTGTGACCCTCCTATTTACAAAGCATACATTTAGTCTTACATTTGTTTTGACTGGAACTTGACTTGAGCTTTTTCTTCGGAGCCCCTCTGCCAGGCACTAGGATGGGATCCAAGACATCTACGATCCAAGTCATTTTTTTGTTGTGATGAAATGTTTGTTGACATGGTCAAATTTAAAATATGTAGTTGTGATTGCCTGTCCTTTTACTCCACTCCTCCACAGGTGATTCCTTCAGTAAAACTGGTGTCTATTGCTGAAGGCGGACATTGTTCAATGTGTATGTTGATTATTTTTGTATGTCCTTATTCTCTTCCCCCTAAGCAATGCATCAGAGGATGATTTTATTTAGAACCTTTTGCCATAGTGTAAACATCAGTCTTAGGCACTGCACTGACATTTCAGTAATTTTCTAGTAATTAATGAAATGGTTTCTTTAATTGAAATTTGGTTAAAAGAAAAGACACCCTCAGCAACATGTCGCTATGTGATTGCCTACATATGAAAATAGTCTTCCACAAAGATATAGAAAAGACATCCTCAGTAACGTTGCAAAAGCTATAGCAGTACTAAAGCAGTGTTTAGCGGTGCTAAAGTAACCAACAAAAGTTGGATCTGATTGCTACCACAGTCTCGATCACGAAGGTGTATACTTGTAGATCTGTAGAACTCTTGTAGCTAAAAACTATATCTCTAAAAGTCTAACACAAGATAAGGCAAGAACATGAACGGCAGAAGTAAGCAAGAACCACAAGGATTTACCTTTTTTAGCATGTAGTTTTTCTTTGCCCAATTTTGTATCAAATAGTTTCTCAAGGGCTTGTTCCTGACGATGGAATGCAAACTCCATACATTTATCTAAATTACTAAAAATAATCTGAATCTTTGTTAAGATAAATTATATATTAAATACTACTCCCTCCATTCTAAATTATAGCTCAATTTAGCTTTGTCTTAAGTCAAATTTGTCTAAGCTTGACAAAATTTATAGAATACAATACTATATGAATGTGTTATCAAGACTTCCATGGTAGATTCAGTGTAAATAATTTTGTATTGTACTTGTTAATACTTTTCTAATAAACTAAAGTGAACTTTAATTTGAAACGAAAGAGTACACAAATAACTACAAGAAAAAAATGGAGGTTAACATGTAGACCATTTATTAACATGGAACTCTAAACCATAGTTGGATGTTTTAGAAATCCGCTGAAACATTTGACCAGAATCATATTCCATGAATGTAGGGAAACATAGCACCATATGTCACCGTTCATGATTTTCATGATTATATGGAAACATAGATATTGGGACTAATGGCTTGTCAAGAATGAACATTTGTAGGACTTTATAGGCTCCAAGGATGCAATACAAATAATGCCATCGAAGTCGGGACAAATAAGGACCTATAAATATACATCTTGACAAACCTATTTGTTCCAATGGCAACGTTATCATTCAATCATCGATATCACAAACAGTGTCCTAGGGCCTTTTCTTCAATATAAAAGATAAAAACGAATACAATAACGACCATACATACCTCATATATTCAATCGCCAGTCCCATTGTCGCTATCAAATGAAAATCTATGGTCTTCATGGCCCTCCTCGTATCCTCCACTCGCCACTTGCTAGGTGTGTAAGATCAATGCCAATATTCTAGCACCCAAAGCAGTGGTCTTTCATCACAGTTTAGACATCCTTAACAATTATGATCACAAGTTAGTTGGAACACCCTAGAAAAAGAGCAACATTCCGGAGCATTACCATGCTACACTACAACTACTACAAGCACTGCAAGAGGAGAAACACTACATAGTATGTGGAAGCAAACATAAATCATCTAGCTTAAACAATTTAACATGACTTCAACAAGGGTATAAAAGAGATAAGCATAGACTTGATAACAAGCATTTTCATTACAACACATGTATTCAAAGATTATAAGTGTAAAGACGATGTATGTGCACACGTGGTGCTACTCCCATCAAAGAATGAACCCTCCAAACTCAAGAACCTATGGAGGGGAAAAATGTATGAGGCTTTTGAAAACCCTCAAGAAGCAAACTGCTTGAACCAAGTTATTCAAATCACCATTGATTAAGCATCAATTTAATATGGTAAAATAAATATTACCATAACTTGAAGAGTAAGATTAACAACAAATACATCATAACATTGCTTCATAATGTAGATGCAAATGATTTAATGCAATCCATGACTTCTCTTCTACCCACACACCCCAAAGGAAGGAAGTGAGGGCTACAACTACATTGCTATATTTCAACATGTGTTGTTGTACCGGTATGTACCGCACCAATCCGGCTACAGTGTCTTCATATATGCATATCAACATGAGAATGCAAATCAAGATTGCAATGCAATAATAAACTTCATATACTTCGGTAATTAAAACTTCAGAACAAAAGTCACAAGTGGACCACATAATACTTCAATATAAAAAATTAATTTCAGATCATATGACTCATGTGAGGTCATCAAATTAAGTGGAGGCAATTCAAATGACAAAATTAGAGCATGTGGACCACAACGCCACACTTACTTGCCTTCTCTGGAGATAAAAGAAAAGTGCTATAGGTACTATCTGAAGGGGCATCACCATTGTTCACAAATATATATCAGCATCAACACAATCTCACAATGCATATCCAAGCTTAATTTAAAGCATCCCTATGCTCGAACCCAACATCCTCACATAAACATACCCAAAACTAGACATAATTGCAGCACCATAAGGGGGTTCCCAAGTGGTAGATTTGTAGAAGAGGGATCGCCGAGTTAGTAAGCTTGATGGTAACACGAGACCCATGCTTTAGACAGGTTCGGGCTACCCGGAGGTATAATATCCCACATCCTATGTTTAGTGGTGTTTCTATTGCCGGTGCTCGACAAAGCTTCAAGAAGCTATGGTGAGCTTTGTGGTTAAAATGGTTGTGTTTTGTCGTGTGTGTCCCCTGGGGGTCAACCTAGTCTACCTTATATAGGCCGATGACTTAGGGTTTACAAATTGGTTAAGATCTAAACCTACCAAAATATGTCATCATCAAACTTGTTCAACAAGTCGGCGGTTCCTTGTGGGCCACCTCGAGATCGTCCCACGACCATATCGGTGATGGGGCCACTAGTACTGAAACGAACTGGATTCTCGTAGCCAAGAATGTGACTCCATGTACCCTTGTGATAGTCCCAGAATCAAAACCTATCACGTACAGAACTCATTTCAGTATAATATCACATCCATACGTCAATACAAGTCCTCAGACATGATATAAATAACATAACTTGGTCTGATACAAGCCCTCTGGCTAAGCGAAAATATGAAAGCAACTACCATGTGATAGCTAGGATCTTCTAGTGCTTCTGGCCATCACTCCACAGGCATACTTGAGCGAAGTGCACAACCTTTTTTTAAAACGAACTGGGCAGAAGAGCTATCGATTATATTAAAAAGAAGATGAAGTCCAGACTGGACATTACAACCACAAAAAAACAAACACAACAAAGTACAAAAACCAGCAGGTTGAGATGGGGCCTCAACTCCCTCCGGCAGCAACACAACTCAACTCAAGCCAGTCGGATTAGGACCTCAACACGAGCCGCACAATGCATCCCTACAAGGCGCCTCTATCCGGTCAGATTGGGACATCAACACGGAAACAACAACTCCCGAGCAGACGTGACACCCACCAACATACATATCCAAATAATCGTTGAGAACTTGCATATGTGGCCCTGTGTCGATAGGAGACCGACATAAGCAGACCACATCACACCGAGAAAAGCCACCGCCAAGCAGGACCCTCCACCGTAGTGCCGCTGCAACACCACACTCCACCTGACGGGGTGATACCATTGAATCCAAACCTCTCGCAGGCTGCCTTGTAGTCGCCACCATGAAAAACACAATGTGTGGGGGCCTCATCACATCCGCCGTTGGACTCTACCTCTCTTGTCGCCTCAAGAACGCGGGGGCCTTGCCACGTCCAGCTCATCCTAGATCCATTTCTTAAATCATCATCAGGGTGGTGAGCGGAGTTGCCCCGCCTCCCCAGAACTCCGTCGGACCACCAAGACATCGCTACAAGCCAACCTCATGTCCTTGCTTCACCACCGCAGATAGTCTCTGCTGCCATGCAGGCAAACTGAAGAAGTCGCTTGCGCCGTCCTCCGACTATGTGCCACACCGGAAAGCCTAGCCAAGCTGAAACAATCCGCCGCAACCCGCTGCAAGCAAGGTTGTCCCACGATGCCGATGCCACAAGCCTTATCCTTTGACGCAGTCTCATGCCGCACTGACCGTTGCCAAGCAACACCAGCCGCCGCGGTCTGCTGCAAGTAGCTCAACTGGCAAACATGCGACGACCTCCAGCCACCGCCATGACTATGAATGCCTCCACGAGGGGACAACAACACCCGTCCAACTTGCACTTCAGCGAGATTGCCGCCACCAGTAGCAGCAGCCTATGACCAATGAATCAGATATGCTAATTGTTGAGATGGGTCTCTAGAGATGATGCCTCCAAGGAGGGTATGATGCCAACGGCGGCGCCATCACTCGTCCAGGATCTGGACCGGATTTTCAACCAAAGAACCCCGTACAATAGGGTTGAAGCTCCAAAATGACGCCCCCAGTAGGAAAAACGACACCCTAAGGCGTCGTCGTCATCTCCATCGGCCAGAGAGCCGATGAGGGCTTACGCCTGGAGTATCTTGCCCTACGATGCATGCTCAATCTCAGCACTCCCGGAATACGGCCAAAGGAGTACCAACCGTGGTGGCATCACCACCGCACCTCCATTCACCCAGTCGCACCTGTTGTTGCGGTGGTCGACCGCGTGCCTGATCGGCTGCCGCTAGCCCCGCGTGTTGGCCGGCCGCTAGCTCCGCGCCTCTGGCCGCCGGCCGCTAGCCCTGTGCGCCTGGCCAGCCACCGCTGGCCCGCACGCCTAGCCCGTGCCAGCCATCTCGGCTGCCACGCCGCCCGCGTGGGGAAGCCACCGTCGCCCCAGCCAGATCCAAGCATTCCGGCTGACGCTATGGCTGGCCGCGCAGTGCCTCGCGGCCTTGGGGCCGCCCTCACCGCACCTCGCGTCCGCAGGCTCGCTCCTCGGGGCTGCCTGCTCACCGCCGGTATGCCTCATCCACCGTCGCTCCGAGCCCACCCGCGGCTACTCATAGATCCGTGCACGGGAGCCCAAAATTGGTGGAGAACTCCCCGCCGCCACCATCTTGGGGCTCAACTAGACTTTCGGTGGTGCCCTCTAGTGGCGGCAAGGTGGGGTGGAGGGAGGAAGGTGGGGGTGAGGTGGGGTGGCAGGGGGAAGGCAGCGGCGGCAACTATCGAGCGAGCCACCCAAGTCGCCCGAGATGGGGGCGACGCTGGGGCCTGAGCCGAGTTTTTAAGTGCACAGCCTTCAATCGTACATCCTAAATGGTTCAGCTCATGGTCTGGATCTTCTCCTGAGTACCCAAAGTCTTTCCCCAAGGAAATGGGATAGGTCCACGTCACCAACCATTTATGCAGCAAAGGTTTCAAGTGGCCTATTTTAGTATACAAAGTAATCAATGAAATAAGCTAGGGTTTCCTATGCGTGCAACAGCGATATAACCAAGTTGTCTCATCTCTAAACTCCTTTCTCACAGTCACTTCCCAAAACCAACCATCATCCTCTCAACCAAAATCAGGCTCGTCCTGCCACAACAGGTTCCCGTATCAGCATCCACCAACTCCTTCACTCATTAGTCGACAAGGTGAGCTCACTGACCACCCGTCTCAACAGCATGTTGATCCAATCTCTCATAGCCCAGATCAAGGTAAAAGTAAGGTAGAAGATTCCCATGCTAATTAGAATAAGCCAGTCGTAGGGTTGTCCATGACCAAGGATGCAGCTATAGCTATAGCTATAGCTTTACACTATGCAGAGGTTGTACTCCAGGACCCATCCGGGATGCAGCTGGTAGCGAACCAACTTGAGACACGTCCCACAGCAAAGACCCGAACAATTGATGGCACCATCCTGCTTCCCTAGGCTTGGGAAACATCTGCACGCTAACATCAGCCCTAGGGGTGTGAACCTTCCCGCCAGGGCCAGTGGGGGCTATGGTATATCGAGGGGGGTATACCGCAACGAGTCCCCCTTACACAAATCCTGCTCGGTCTCCTAACAGTCCTGGTACAGCACCGGCTAGACTTGCTGGAACCCTCCCCATATTGGGTAGATGGTAAGCACGTTGTTGACAATTCCTACAGTCTACTATCAGGATCGATAGTCCCGGTAATGGTGCAAGGAGTGTTTATCGATATTCTTATGACATAGATGTAAATCCGCAAGCGCACGGATATCAATGTAGCATTTCACCGGGAAGTATTCCTAGGTATCATATTTATTTCCTCAGGGAAGCAATGGATAAAGAGTATTGACTAATATCAAGGATGTAACTACTAATTAAAGTATCGGCTAAGAAGGCGGGGGAAAGGAATATGATAGGTGTGATATGCATATGACATACACAAGGAGAAATCTAAGATAAGTGATATAGATATAAGAGCATCCTATCTAGTGGGAGGACAATGAGACAGGAAAGGATTCCTATATACTTCCACTGGCCTTGAGATATCTCCAGCAAAGATTACGGCTAGCATGAAGAGTGACATCTATGGTTCTTTTCCTAGTTCTATTACCTTAGCTTCGAGACAACAGAACCAATGGCACACAGAAGGGGATGTGAAGGGGTGCCACCAATCCTGCACTCTGGGATCCTACAGGCCGAGACGAACGTGATGGACTACGTAGGCCATATAGGGCTGTCACCACCTAACGGCTACCACCTCTGCTGAATCGTGGTCAAACCAAGGTTACTGTCTAGTCTAGAAACCACTCCTACACTAGTCAACAACTACTTACTCTAATACAAAGAGCAAGCAACTCTGTCAATACCCCAATGACAATTCACCACAAACATTGAGCATAATCGAGGAACCAGGTGAGACAAAGAACTAGAGAGAGAACTTCTAGAGCCAGACTACAACGGCTATAACCTATGCTATGCATTCCCAAATTATCCCGGAAATAAATGCAGAACAAATAACCCAAGTAAATGTGGAAGGTAATATATTAAATTCTCAGAGTCTTGCATAAAGAAAAGGGAAAGATACAGGAGCTTTACTAGAACTCCAAAAGACGACTCCGGAACCTCAAGCGAAGCTCGACCCTGACTCTAACTCCCAACTGAACTAGCCTAACTCTACATCTTAAAAGAGATGAATGGAGACTTGCTCCCAAGTGGTGTGTGTTGATCCGGGGCTTGGACCCTTGCTTTTATAGCTGAAGAAGGTCGGTAAGCTGGAGTAACCGCCAAGGGAGCTAGGAGGGCTCCCCGGCTGATTTGGCCGAATTCCCTGGTTCGGCCGAATTGGGTCGGTTCGGCCGAACCAGTGGATCGACCGACATTGCTCGTGGACGTTCAGGATCCAACCTTGGAGGCGGTTTCGTGTCAAAAGTCGGTTCGGCCAAACTGTAGGGATTCGGCTGAACCCTTGGATCCACCGTATTTAGCTTGGACATGGTGGATTTGCTCCTGGGGTCGGTTTCGTGCACTGGGGGTGGCTCGGCCGAACTGTGGGAGTTTGGCCGAACTGGACTTTCAGCCCAGAATGCCACCCATGCACCGCCTTTGGTCCTGGGCTGTCCTGGATGACTTGTACGTGGTGGACTTCTGTTGTTTTTGGCCTAGAAATGATGTGGCGGTGATCCATGTATCCTGCACGATCATTACTGACGTGGACGGCCTCCCGGTTGTGCTTTGCTTCATGTATGGCTAAGGGGGGTAACCAGCCGAATCGAGTCGTTTGTCCGAATCGGTCAATCCCGTCCCCTGTAGTACGTATTTGTCGTTATTGTACCTACACAAGTGATACACACCAAAACTCATGAAACTTTATTAGAAATAAACCTAAGTGCATGGAATGTCACATAGAACCTCTTTTATTCCCGAGTATTGGTGATCGAAACCGTGCCATAACGACCGCCAACACACGTTCACAAATTCCCACTTCAAGGTCATCCCGACGCGGTCCTTAAAATCTGGCAAAGCGAGTATCTACTTCAAAGTGTATTCGCCACAACAGTCCGCAATCGCCACCCAAACTCCTTAACAAAAATCACCAAAGGTTGTACCTGCCACAGGTACTGCATAGAAACTGCCAGAGTGTAGATCCCAAGCAATCCAGTAAAAAGATCGGGTTATTATCACTCACTTCCACAGCCTAGTTTCTTCTTCATCTATATCTATATATATATATATATAGACGTAATATTGGGATGGTATTTACTTCCCTTCTACTCCAGGGAGTAAAACTAGTATATCGGATGCTTCCTAGTAGTATTTAGAGCACTACATTAAATGCTATTTACTGCGTCTAACATCTGACAACTGGAGGTTGTCCCGTGACCATAAAAGCAGGTTGGATTTGTCTCCCTGTAACCGTAAAAATAGATCAAATTTGATGTCGACGCTGCAGGCGGTGCACCGTTCGTTCTCCGGCGACATAGTTTTGACACTATTTTTTACTTATTTTCCATGTTGGGGAGTAAAAATCCTATACAAGTGTATTCTAACAATATTCTATGTAAGTTAATGCTTCCATGCATGCGCTCCTAGCAAGGCAAGGGTGAGCGAGATTTAGGAGAGAAATATTCATGCATGACAGCATTGCATGCATGTTTGATTTCTAGATCCCTTCGCTGTGGTACTATGGTGCTGCTGCCATGCAAGCTAAAAATTACTCTACTTGGTATTTTGTGAAGAATCGGGAGTAATATTCCATATTAATGTTGCATTTTTTATATTAAAGGGGTGATCTTTTTTGAAAAACGCAATTATCAATATTAATCCTGGGAGAGCTATTTTTAGCTGCACGAGTGGAGTAATTTTAACTTTATATGAAGAAATTCTACTCAAGAGTAAAATTTTATCTTTAATATGTCCACAAACAAGAGTAATTTTCCAAATATGAGAAATATTTCAAATGTCATGAGTAGTATTTCCCAAATGAGATGTATTTTCAAATGTTAGGAGCATTTATTTTTCAAAGTTTTGGAGTATTTTATATTGACTAGAGGAGTATTTTTTTCAATTGACGGGAGTATTTTTTAATTGACATGATGGGTAATTTCCTATGAAGCCAATTATGAAAAAAATACTTCTTATTTTAAAAATTACTCCATGTTGTTAGGAGTAATTTTCCATTGCCTAGAGGAGTATTCCTAATGATTACTCCTTTGATCTCCAAAAAATTGCCGCAAAACTTCCTGTCGTACAAATTCAGAAACTCAATCATAACAAGTACAGATATACACACAAATAATAACCAAGTACATCAACAGGATCCCAAGTGTTTAGTGCGCGCTTCTTGGTACTTGGTACAAAACAATTCACTGATCGATCTGCACAGAACAAACGACACCTGCAGTAAATCATGAGCCGGGAAAAAAATTCATAACATGATGCATGTTGGGCAAGTCTTTTTAAAAAGGTAGAAAAGGTAACACGATTATTTGTGCCTGCAATTCTCTATTTTGTGCTACTACTCTCCCTCAATCATCATGTCCACCCGCAATTCTAGGCCGCCACCACATCTCCGCAAGGCACGGCAGCAAGTGTTTTGGTCTCTGGATCTATGGCTTCTCAACTAGTGCTTGGATCCATCATGTATGTACAACGATTCCATGACCTCCAGATCGTCCAACATAGAAGAAATTAATTAAATGAATATGCGATTAGATCCACAAGTCAATACAGAAAAAATATTTGTTGAAAACAAACCATACGAAATATGAGGCGGATTTTGTACCATAGCATGCTTCGGATGGCAACATGGTGATGGCGCGGTAGCATGGGGAAGACACGGCCCATCGCTCCTGCCATGTGCTGACAATTGGCAGTAGCCACACACCGATAGGATGTCGAGCGCGGCGAAGACGACGATGCCAAGTTAGCGGGGCTACAGACATGTTGATGACAACAATCGATGACCTACACTGAACGACGAATGACAATGAGATGCATATATATATATATATATAATGGAATCATCTGCAGCTAATTAATCCATGCTAATTAGGCCAGCTGTGTACTAACCAATTACACATGCTTTAATTAGGCCAATTAAGCATACCCGACCATAGACTATAGATTCTATATATGGAAGGTATATATATATATATATATATATATATATATATATATATATATATATATAGATTCATTTCTCTATAGCTGGCTATAGACTAACTAATTCTGTGGCCGGGTCAGAATCCAACGAGCACAGCGCTGTGCTCGGTCCACCCGACACCTCCCCTCCCCCTCGTCCCGGCTTCCCGTGCCAAAGCCATTAAGCAGTGCCCCAAATTGCGCCCTTTTTGTGTAAAATAATTACGGTCGTTTCCCATCACACCCAAAATCTGAAATCCTAGGCTTCACTCGCCACCAGATGCGCCGCCGGACGGCCGGAGGCAATACTGTCCCAACTACGGCCATCCGAACACTTGCCACTGCTGCTTTCCGATGGAGCCTCGCCTCCTCGAGGCCCAGGTATATTCGCGACACGGTGACCCGGCAGGCGCCCATCCCAGCAGCGGCGCCGGCACATGCATGTCCTGTTGATGATGGTCGCCATGGAGCGCCGAGGACGGCAGAGCCAGATGGAGCTGCCGATGCGTGGTGCAGCTCGAGCGGTGGTTCCCAGCGAGCAGCGGTCCCCCTCCATGGATCTCAGCGTGGGAGGATTTGTTGCTGGATTGGCCTGAATCTGAAGACATACCACACAGGGACGGCGGCGCGTCCGGGCATCCTCACTGCGGGTTGTCGGCACGGTGAGATTCCATCTACCCCGTCTTTGCTTGTCCATCAGTGACTTCTGCTCTTCGGATTGTTGCATGTTGTGTATGTATTTTTTTCCGATTAACTACTGTCTATGGGTGATGCTGATGCCTGATGCACGCTCTGTGTTCTCGTAAATGCTCCAGCAAAGCTGAAGACCCGCACAGGCGCTTCGCTCGTTGTTTCTTCGTGGTTTGTTCAGGCGAGCAACAAAAACGAAAGGGTTCAAACCGGAACTATAGATGAGGTTTAGATGCTGCATCATGCACGTCTTAGCTTCTCTGTTCTTCCTGCAGGTCTTTGCTCATAGGTTCATGAACCCCAGGTCTGATGAAGCGGCCAATGAAAATATCCTGAAGCCTTTTTTTTGTTTGTGTCAAAATTCTGATCAGCGAAGTGTGCCTATTGGATCTCACAGTGGTGACACAACATTTATTTTGCAGGTTCTTGATCTTGCCTGTGTCCAGCTCTGTTTTTCTATGTTTCCATTGCAGAGCCTTGAATTTGTTTGATTTTTATTAAATTTTGTTATTTATTCAATAGCCAATAGGAGCAAAGAGTTTCTAAATGGGGCATGGACGAGGTGCACACTGGCCTCAATCTTTATCTAAATGGCTGAGGACATGATAAATATATCTGTACTTTAGATTTTGTTTAGCTTTGATGGGCAAACGGATAACCTTGTAAATGTGTAATGCAATGCTTTCTGTAGCTTTTTCTGAAAAGGCCAGACTGCTGTTGTAGTAAATTTAATACGATTTTGATATTTAATCACATGCATTGTAGTAAATTGAATATGCCAATGTGGTAACTTGATTGTGGTAAATTTCTTCCATTATTGTTACGGATTGTCGTGATCTTGTCGTAATCTCGTATCACATATACTTGGATTCATGTGTAGTCTGAACCAGAGTTGTATATACTGGACGGAAGGAACGACTGGATGTTAAAGTACAGAAGTACACCTTTGATTCTCGTAAAGTCTCGAACCTTTGGAATTCTCGTACATGCAAGTGCCATCTTTCCTAGTTAATGTACTATAGTAAACATCAGATAATTCTGTTAAGGCATTCTCATAATTCAAGGTATATTGGGCTCTAATAAGTTAATCAGAATATTTTATTAACTTGGCCCATGTCATTCTGGTAAATGAATGGATTATTTGACTTGGAAGTACAGTAACTAGTAGAACAGCTTGACGTCATACTATAGTAACTACAGCTTGATGTCATACTATAGTAACCAAGTATTATGGTAAGCCCTAAACTGATTATCTCTCGACTCATTCGAATCCTCAACTATTTCTTTGTAATTTTGACATGACACTATAGTAACTAGCTCAACGGAACAGCTTGACACTGAATTGTGGTAACCAAAATACTAATTATTGTCTCAAGCCATTTGAATTATCGTAACTATACAAAGCACCATTTACTACCATATACAAGCATTCTCGTAACCCATATACTGCACCACTTGCATGCATAAATAGTTCGCCGATTGAAATTACGAGAAACTTTGCGGCACATGTCACTACCAGAATGATCAACATCTGCACCGGGTGGGAAAGCCCTTTAGCACTGGGTTTCCCACCCGGTGCAACTAAACCGAGGCTAAAGGGGTACCCCTTTAGCACCGGGTTGAATAATCGGTGCTAAAGGGTTCCTTTAGCACCGGGTGCAGCCACGACCCGGTGCTAAAGGGCCTGCCCCGCAGTGCCTTTAGCAGGGCCTTTAGCACCGGTTCCAGACACAACCCGGTGCTAAAGGGCCTGCCTTTAGCACCGGTTGCTGTCTGCAACCGGTGCTAAAGGCCCCGGATTTCTTTTTTTTCTTTTTTTAGTAGCCATGCATGCACGTCTATATACGTGTATATACGTATATATTCGAATACGTGTATTCTAATGCGTATTCGGCCGACTCTATATTCATATTAGCTGACATTTCATCAAAATAGAAGACATATATATTACAAAAGTAGATATTCATGCATGTCAACTCGAGTTATATATATTTAAACTGTATTTTCTACTTAATTAAGATTGACGACTTGTTGAACTGTCCGGCACGTCCTCCAGTACTGGCGAGTGGAATTCTCCTCGGGGATTGACGACCTCGTCCCAGATCCATCCGACGAGCTGTTCTGCAATTGCGTCAATTCTTTCTAGCTCTAGAGACTCTTCCTTCAGGCTAAACATCTATAATTTACAAATAATTAAAAGATATTTAATCCGCCGAGTTGGAGACAATAATTGTGCACTTAATAATAATGGAAATGTGTTTATTATTACGTACCATAATATCGTGTTGTGTAAGCTTTTTATGTCCCCAATTCCACATGTAATGGCAAACATAGTATGCACATAAATTATTTCCCTTCCCCTGTTTGGCACACTATCGACCAAAAGAAATTAAGTAAAATTCATATAATATATTAGCCGAGGCCTACATGTACAAATTACTTGCTTACCGGAAAGCCAATGTTCCATTTTAGTGTTTCATGTTGAACACCCGGGTGTTCTTGACGAAATTGATTCCAGGCCCTGCGAACAAAAAAATTGAGTTAAGTCATTGCGAGTGTAAGGGGTGAATTAAGTAGGGGAAAATATACATCACCTTGTCATCGTGTCCATGATGTTCTGTAGTTTTTCTTTTGGAGTGTGCAATGAATCAAAGACGTCACGACACCCCGGTCAGGACACAATATTATTAGGAACCAGTGGAATCTGTATACATGTATACATTATAATCAGAAATGAAATAGTACATAGACAGTATAAGAAGAAGCCTGTGTATGTACTCACTCGATGTTGTACGGGATTAGTATGAAGTCGCAGTAATTTTGTTTCTTAATATACTTGTATAGGTTTCCATATGTTTCCTCAGGATTCATCAATATCATTTCTTCACTTATCCTTCGAGGATCCACGAAACCAACGTCATATATTGAGGATCTCCGACATTTTTGAATCTCCATTCTGCATATGTTAAGCAATAAATAAAGCTCGCGTCAGCATAGATTGGAATTATTGTTTTCAAACTGTGAATTATAAGCAACAACAAAGTACTTACAGTGTCCAACAGGTGATCAAATCCACGTCCATGGCGTCGCGGTGGTACAGCTCATATATATCCTTAAACCTCAGCCAGACCCAATCATCGTCACCATTGTAGAAATCATGGTCCTTCACGCCTACTTTGATCATGCGCCGTTTATTCCTTCTTGATTCTTCCAAGTACCACTTATGGAATCGGCGCATCTTCGTCTGTAGCTTGCTCTCCATTTTAGGAGGGACCATAGGCTCGCCAAGCTTAAACGTCCACTTCAACATTGTGTTTACAGTCACCTCTTCTTCCCCCAGGACTTGCGCTCTGGATAGTCCAGTCTCGGCCATTACTCGTTGCACGTTAATCTCGTCCAGAGATGGCAATGGACCCAAGGGCCGCTGAGGTTGCTCGCCGAGCTGAGGAACCTTTTTGGATGGGCCCGCCTCCTTATCTGCAGCCTTCCGCTTCCGGCGAGATTTCAGTAATGAGCGGTCATAGTCTGTTACTATTACTTCCTTATGTTGACCCTTGCTCAAATTACCGAGGAATGACTTGACGACAGTGGGATCAAGCTTCGGCTCCGGCTCCGGTTTTTTCCTCCACTCGGCCATTTGCCTCTTTGTGTCTGCTTTGACCGAGGCTTCAAGCTCCTCTAGAGTCTTCTCACCCGCTCTTTTCTCTGGTGCGGGCTTCTCTCTGGTTTTCCGCGCCTTCTTCCCTGGTGGAGTGGGGGCAGAGGCTTTAGTGCGGCGTCCCCTCTTCGGCGGAGGGGGCGGAGACCTACGCGGCGGAGGAGACGGAGACCTCTTCGGCGGAGGAGACGGGCTTGCATCAGGAGCTCCCGGAGAATCGTCATGATCCGGTGGATCTCTTGGAGACGGTGGAGGTGACGGAGGCTTGTTGGTAGCCGCAGGTGTACCGGGTATGATGACGTCTGCCTTGCTCCATAGAATGATGCAGTGAGAACACTAACCGAGTTTTGTTTCTCCGTCACCTCCGGGGACGTCAAGTTCCAAGTCTTCCCAGTTGGTGACGACTTGCTCCACCTCAACAGGTACGTAACCATGTGGAATGTCATTGCAGTGCCATTTTTGCCCTTCTTCCACACGTTTGGTCATACCGTATGCGACCTGATAATTTAGTAGTCACAAAGAAAGTTAGTAAATGAATGGTATTTACGGTGAAATGTATGCAGTACGAACTAAGGTCGCATACGTACCACCACAGCTAAGTTCTTCTGCCTGACGACAAGCTCGCACGCGGTCCGTTGAGTTATTTCATCCACGGGGTAACGGACCGCTTCGGCGGCCTGTGTGGAAGCGTGACTGCTTTGATATTGTTGTGGAGGGCTAATAAGGGCCGCATCTTGGAGAGGTGCATGCTCTGTGGAACCGGTCCCGCATGCGGCTTGTTGGAGAGGTGCATGCTCTGTGGAACCGGTCCCGCCTGTGGCTTGTTGTATCTGCAGCCATGCTACCTTCATCCGTCACTCTATCTCTGACTCCATTTCTTGGAGCTTTGAGCCCTGGGCGGCAACCGTTTGCTCTAGGTCCCTCACCCTCTGCTCATATTCGGCCTTCTTCCTCGAACGGCTCCTATAGGTGGCGGCGTGCTCTTGGAAACCTTTCTTCCATGAGATGCTTGTGCCTACGCCGCGCGTCCGTCCAGGATGCTCCTTGTTCCCTAAGGCATAGGTTAGATCATCTCTGTCTCTATCAGCAACAAATTCTCCCCTCTCAGATGCCCTGAAGATATCGAGGAGACGCTGAGCTAGTTCTCGCAAGTCCTCGGGAAAAATTAAGGAGCCGTCGATTGGGCTTAGGGTGCCTCCATGACCATAGTACCAATGCTTGGTCCTTGTGGGCCAGTCATGTGTCGCTGGAGTGATGCCTCTAGCATATAGATCTTCTTCCATCTTCTCCCATTTAGCGATGCTTGCCTTGTAACCTCCCGAACCCATCTTATGAGAGTACTTCTTATTTGCGGCGTTTCCAGCGTTTCTAGCGCTAGCCGTTGCACCCTCTTCGGAGGTTTTGTACTTAAGGAATGCTTCCCACTCGTCATCAGTGATCTTCTTATACTTCTCAGGATCCGGGGCCTCTCCGGTTTTGAGAAATTACGAGTACAACTTCTTCTTGAGATCCTGAAACAGAACTGCCATCTTCTTCATTGTCCAATCCCTCAGTTCTGCTTCATGAGTGCTAGGCCAGTCGAATATTGCCTTTAATTCCCTCCATAGCATCTCCTTCTCTGTATCAGGGAGCACGTACTCCTCAGTGGGGTCCGTGGACTTCCATTTTCTGATACTAATGAGCACATTGTCCCGTACAATTACCCCGCACTGAGATACAAATTTCTTGGCCACTTTTGGGGGCTCAACTGGCTCCCCGTCATCCTCCACTCGAGTGATGTGCAACTTGACATCCTTCAGCTTCTTCGTGGTCGATCGTTTTGATTTCTTAGCTCGACTTGTAGAAGCAGAGGCGGCCTACACAAATTACATATATACGAGATGATATAGAGATGGTATACATAATTGACATGTACAGTACAAATTTATGTTATCTATATACACACCTGACTAGACGAGGGCTCGTTACCGGCCCCTTCAATAGTGCTGCCCTGGACACGTTCGCCCTGGACATTGGCGGCCCCTTCAACATTTTCGGCCCTTGCAACATTGTCGCCCTGGATATTGTCGTCCCTTCCAATGATCCCCAACACATCATCCATGGACATTGGTTGGGTTACAATATTAAAAAGTTGATTCGCAAAGAACGTGTCGTTGTCCTCTTGCATGGGTGGGACAAGGGTGTTGTTGTCCTCTTGCATGGGTGGGACGGGGTTGTTGTTGTCCGCCATCTATAGAATTAAAAATAATTGATAAGAAATATATACAAAGCATACATATTCCCAATATTTCTAACATTTTCGCTAAGGGGGTCGGTGCGTGAAAAACGGATTCGCCAAGGGGTTCGGGTGCGCGGTGTGAATTGATTCGCTAAGGGTTCGGGTACGCGACGCGAAGTGGTTTGTTAAGGGTTCGGGTGCGAGACGCGAACGGGTTCGCTAAGGGGGTCGGTGCGCGAAAAACGGATTCGCTAAGGGGTTCGGGTGCGCGGTGGGTTCGGGTACGCGATAGAATTTCCGATAATAAACATTTTCGATAGTATACATTATACAAACATATAACACTTCCAATATATATTTAAATGAAGCATAGAATTTCCGATATAAAATTTCCAATATACATTTAAATGAAGCACATATATTTCTAATATACATAGAATTTCCAATATACATTTAAATGAAGCATATATACATTTAAATGAAGCATAGAATTTCTGATATAAAATTTCCAATGTACATTTAAATGTAAATATTTCAATACAATGCATTTCAATAAAATAAATTTCCAATACATATAAAGCATATATATTTCTAATATTTCCAATACAACGCATTTCCAATGCATTTCATCAGATGCCACTGTTAGTAGTGACCGTGAAGGTCCCATCATAGACACACACCGTTGTCCATGTCACCAAACTCAACCGAGTCAGTACAATTTCTTTTGCGAGAGCAGGAGGGAGTGACATGTACACTGGTATTGATGTGCTTCGGAGTAGTGGTTACGCTGGCATGCCATCCACCAAGTTTGATATAGGTTTAGCAGTCCACGACTGCATATATTGATACTTGGCAGAAGGACCATCACAGGCTTCTGCTTACCATGATTCTGTGTGAGGAAGTTCCTGAACTGGGCATTAGATTGTTGCCATTGGTGGTCTGATCAGCCATCAAAGCATCTTTTTCGCCCATCTGTTCTTTATTTTTTTCTTCCTTTTGCTTATCATTCTCATCATTGTTATCACCATCAAGTTTAGGGTCTAAGTCTATGTTAATAGGGAACAGATCATCAACATTTTCCTCTCTCTCAACTCGAAATTGCAGCTCGTAGACATAATCCCAATTAGTACATCCATAAGGTCTAGGATTAATTGAGGGTTTTAGCAGTACGGCTACTCGAATTCTAGCAATACCATGTTGAATTGTAAACCTCGTGTCCACCAACTTTGTTACCCCCGAAATGTTTAGAGGGCTCACCGTGACGGGCGGCGGGCGACGGCGGCGCGGGGACGAGCGTCGGCGGCGGCGCGGGGACGAGCGTCGGCGGCGGCGCGGGGACGACGGGCGGCGCGGGGACGAGGGGCGCCGGCGCGGGGACGACGGGCGCGGGGACGACGGGCGGCGGCGGCGTGGGCGCGGGGACGACGGGTGGCGGCGGCGTGGGCGCGGGGACGACGGGAGCGGGGACGACGACGGCGGCGGCGGCTGAGGAGACGAGGCGGCGGTTTCGATCTGTGAGATGAGGGCGAAGTGAGGGAGGGGAGAGAAGTCCCCGGCCTATATAGGTCCCCCGTCTTTAGCACCGGGTGCAGCCATTACCCGGTGCTAAAGGCCCTTTAGCACCAAGTCTGTACAGCACCCGGTGCTAAAGGCGGCCTTTAGCACCGGGTCTTCCCACCACCCGGTGCTAAAGGCCCTTTAGCACCGGGTCTTCTACACCCGGTGCTAAAGGCCGTAACTGTGCGCCAAATGAAAATTGGTGGGGGCCTTTAGCACCGGGTGCAGCCACGACCCGGTGCTAAAGGCCCCCCCCCCTTTAGCACCGGGTCTTCCCACCACCCGGTGCTAAAGGCCGTAACTGGCGCCAAACGAAAATTGGGGGCCTTTAGCACCGGATTTTAGATCAACCCGGTGCTAAAGGCCCCAAATTTTCGTTTGGCGCCAGTTTCCAAACCGGCCTTTAGCACCGGTGGCTACTATTTGGGAATCTTATAAATATAGTTTTTAATATATAGTTATTAATACTTGTTTTAATTCAGTTATTAATACCTATTAAAAATATATATTAAATAAGAAAATCTTATAAATTACTAGAAAATCAATATAAAATGCTAGAAAATCTTATAAATTACTAGAAAATCTTATAAATTACTAGAAAATCTTATAAATTACTAGAAAATCAATATAAAATGCTAGAAAATCTTATAAATTAATAGAAAATCTTATAAATTAATAGAAAATCTTATAAATTACTAGAAAATCTTATAAATTACTAGAAAATCTTATAAATTACTAGAAAATCTTATAAATTACTAGAAAATCTTATAAATTACTAGAAAATCAATATAAAATGCTAGAAAATCTTATAAATTAATAGAAAATCTTATAAATTACTAGAAAATCTTATAAATTACTAGAAAATCTTATAAATTACTAGAAAATCTTATAAATTACTAGAAAATCTTATAAATTACTAGAAAATCAATATAAAATGCTAGAATTAATAAAAACAATCTTATAAATCAATAGAAAATCTTAGAACATAGGTGGAACATAAATGCAAATATAGTCATTACAAATTGGGTGGAACATAGTGCAATTAAATTACATGGCATCATCGTTTACTCGGACACTAATAAACTTCCTCTTTACAAATGTTCCTTGATTGTGATCACGCCGTAGATACGGTGTCTCCTCCGCCGCTAACAGGATGCTTGGGTCATCAGCCACTGAGAATGGAGGCCAGCCATCGAGCATATCATAATCTTCATCCGTCTTGTCCTCAACTCCTACGATTTTTCTCTTTCCAGGAAGAACTATATGACGTTTTGGCTCGTCTTGTGATGGGTCCAATTGCTTACCCCCACCTTTCTTATCCGCCCCTTTCTTCGGTCTGCTAGCCATGTCCTTCACATAAAAAACTTGTGTGACAGCTTTGCCCAAGACAAACGGTTCGTCTAGAAAGCCAATCTTGTTCAGGTCCACTAACGTCATTCCATAGTCCGCTTCAACTTTAACACCTCCTCCAGTCAGCTTCACCCATTGGCACTTGAACAGTGGGATCTTCAAAGGTCCGTACTCTAGTTCCCATATCTCCTCTATGATTTCATAGTATGAGTTTGTATTGCCATTGGTGTCTGTCGCGTCGATCCGGACACCACTGTTTTGGTTGGTGCTTTTCTTGTCCTGGGCTCTTGTGTAAAATGTATACCCATTGATGTCGTATCCTTGGAATGTCAAGATCGTGCTCGATGGACCTCTAGCTACAAAAGCTAGCTGCGCATCAATGCCCTCGACACCCATAAGACGTCTTCGCAACCAATCGGCGAAAGTACTATTGTGCAGACGCTGAATGAAGGCCGCAGACTTTGTTGAGTTTTCGTCCCTAAGAATCTGCATGTGCTCCTCGATGTACGGAGCAACTAAGGTTGATTGTTGCAAAACTGTGAGGTGCGCTTTACGAAATGTCTCAACGTCCTTGATCACCATCGATCTTCTCCCTAGTGTGCCCTTTCCACCAAGTCTCCCCTCGTGATGTGATTCGGGCACACCAATCGGCATAAGATCGTCGACAAAGTCAACACAGAATTCAATGACCTCTTCTGTTTCGTATCCCTTAGCAATGCATCCTTCTGGACGAGAACGATTACGGACATACTTCTTTAGGACAGCGAAGAACCTCTCAAATGGGAACATGTTGTGTAGAAATACTGGGCCCAATATATGAATCTCTTTGACGAGGTGAACCAATAGATGTGTCATGATATTGAAGAAGGATGGTGGAAATATCATCTCAAAGCTGACAAGACATTGCACCACGTCGTTCTGTAGCTGATCTAAATGGTCTGGATTGATCACCTTCTGAGAAATTGCATTGAGGAATGCACATAGCTTCACAATGACTTTCCGCACGTTAACTGGTAGCACACCCCTGAGTATGACGGGAAGCAGCTGTGTCATCAACACATGGCAGTCGTGAGACTTCAGGTTTGTGAACTTCTTCTCTATCATATTTATTATTCCCTTAATATTGGAGGAGTAGCCAGACGGAACCTTGATACTGTTCAAACATTCAAACATGCTTGCCTTCTCTTCTTTGCTGAGAGTGAAGCTGGCAGGACGCAAGTACTGGTGTCCTTTGTCTCTCTTTTCTGGATGTAGATCAGTCCGTTGCTTCAATCGTTTCAGCTCCTGACGTGCTTCCAGTGTATGTTTTGGCTTCCCATAAGTACCCAGGAAGCTTATCAAGTTCACGCAAAGATTCTTCGTCAGATGCATCACATCAATCGCGTTACGGACCTCTAAACGTTGCCAATAAGGTAGCTCCCAAAAGATAGACTTCTTCTTCCACATCGCGGCACGACCATCCTCGCCCGTCGGAGCAGCCTGGCTTCCGTCTCCCTTGCCAAACACCACGTGTAGGTCCTTCACCATATCAAATAGCTCTTCTCCACTCCGATGTCTCGGATTTGTACGACGGTCAGCATTCCCGCCAAAATGCGCACATTTCTTTCGTAGCTCATGCTTCGCCGGAAGGAATCGACGGTGACCCATGTACACAACTTTACGACAATGTTTCAAATACATGCTTTCGGTTTCCTCTAAACAATGAGTGCATGCTTTATATCCTTTGTTTGATTGTCCTGATAGGTTACTTAGTGCAGGCCAGTCGTTGATGCTTATGAAAAGCAGTGCTCGAAGGTCAAACTGCTCCTGCTTGTCCTCATCCCACATGCTAACACCTTCATTCTTCCACAGCTGCAAAAGTTCGTCAACCAATGGTCTTAGGTACACATCAATGTCGTTGCCAGGTTGCTTTGGGCCTTCGATGAGCACTGACATCATAATGAACTTCCGCTTCATGCAGAGCCAGGGGGGTAGGTTGTAGATACAAATAGTCACGGGCCAAGTGCTATTACTACTGCTCATTTCACCAAAAGGGTTCATGCCATCGGTACTTAAACCAAGCCTAACATTCCTCGCATCAGCATCAAACTCTGGGAATGCTCTGTCGATGTTCCTCCACCGGGATCCATCGGCGGGGTGTCTCAACATGCCATCCTGCTTACGTTCTTCTTTGTGCCAGCGCATCAGTTTGGCATGGTCTTTGTTCCTGAACAAACGCTTCAGACGGGGTATCAGAGGGAAATACCACATCACCTTCGCAGGGATTTTTTTCTTAGAACGCTCTCCCCCAACATCACCAGGGTCGTCCTGCCTGATCTTGTATCGTGCGCAGGTGCAAACCGGACAACGATCCAAGTGTTCGTACTGTCCGCGATAGAGGATACATTCATTAGGACACGCATGTATCTTCTGCACCTCCAAACCGAGAGGGCAAACAACACGTTTTGCTTGATACGTCGTCGATGGCAATTTATTACCCTCTGGAAGAATCTTCTTTACGAGTTTCAGTAGCTCCTCGAAACCCTTATCAGTAACACCATTTGCTGTCTTCCACTGCAGAAGTTCAAGTGTGCTACCCAACTTCTTTAGCCCCTCTTTGCAATCTGGGTACAGGTCAGTCTTGTGGTCCTGCAACATGCGCTGTATCTTTTTCAGTTCCTTATCATTGCCGCAGTCTTTCTCGGCATCACGCAACATTTACCCGAGTCCATCAGTAGGTTCATTTTCCTGAGCAACATCTTCCTGAGCATCGCCTTCCCGAGCAACATCTTCCTCATCGGCATCACCCATTGCAGCATATGCAAAGGAACCGTAGTATTGAGCCAATAACAGAATGTCGTCATCGGCCTCGTCTTCTTCATCTTCATCCATTAGAATTCCTCTTTCACCGTGCTTCGTCCAAACAGAATAATTCCTCATGAAACCGTGCCTCATCAAATGCACCTGAAGACAACCTCTTTATTTGTACGATTGTATATTTTTACAATGGGTGCATGGGCAGAACATGAAACCGGACGGTGTCCTGTTAGCCTCGGCGGCATCGAGAAACGTCCTAAGGCCATCACGGAACGCCTGAGCGTGGGGGTCCCCATACATCCATTGTCTATTCATCTGCATTATTAACAAATAACAAATATACAATACAATTTAAAGATAAAAAAATTTAATATATAAATAAATACAAATTATAATATATATTCCATTATATAAATAAATTTCTAAAACTACATTACTATATTCATTAAATAAATAAATATACCTTCCGTTAAATAAATAAATAACTATTCTACCTTTTAATAAATAACTAATAATATATATTTCATTAAATTAATAAATAACTATTCCAACTTTTAATAAATAAACCTCTCTAATAAATAAAATACATAAGCCTTATAACTATTCACAAGTCATACAAAACAAAATACTAACTAGCTTGCCTTCTCTCTCCATTTAAAACACAACATGAACACTCTCTCCACCATGAACTCAAGCTCTCTCCTCTCTCTCCTCCAAGAACACAAGCTCTCTCTAGCTAGCTTTACTTTGATTCACAAATCCCTCTATTTCTAAATCATAGAAGGATTACAAGGTAAATAAAACATTAGAGAATGAAAGAGTGTACCTTGTAGTGCTCCTTAGATGAGTAGAATCTTCACAAATTTTGAAAAAAAATTGGGCAGCACCTCCCCTCCCACGGCCGAGCAGCATGAACACAGCGCCTAAGTGTTCAGCTGGCTCGGCCGGGGGAGGAAGAAGGTGCTATATACAAAAGACATTAGCACCGGGTCATGGCAAGACCCGGTGCTAATGTGCACCCTTTAGCACCGGGTGCAGCCAGCAACCGGTGCGAAATGGCCTCGACACATTAGCACCAGTTGCTGGCTGCACCCGGTGATAAAGGGGGCGCATTAGCACCGGGTCTTGCCACGACCCGGTGCTAATGTCTTCGCCCTGACACATCTTCGCGCCGCCCCCGCTCCTAGCCGTTGGACCCGGTGCTGAAGCCCCATCAGCACCGGGTCCAAAAATGACCGAGGCGGAGGAGACGGACGGATGTGAAGCATTCTGCTAGCGTGTGTCACGCTAGCGATAGATGGAAGCCAGCAATGCGCACCGGCCGCAATGTGTACTTGGATCCAAAATCATCGTGAACTATTAATTAGGATTGATTAGCCTCGGAGCCGAGCCGCGTGAAATTAATAAGCGGCGCCACGCGGGAGACCTGCGGAGCTGGACGCCGTGCTAGCGAGTGGGTTGGCCTGGCCACAAAATTTCTTATTATATGGCTGGCTACAAATTATACCATCATTTAGCTCCCAGCGAGGGGCCTTGTGACCGTAAGGTACGTACAACAGTTTAGACAGCTGTTGTTTATTTAAGACATACAAACAGTTCAATAGTCAGCTCTACAATAGGTTAGACAGCTGCTGTCTATTTAGCTGTCTGTGTGATAATAAATACGCACTCTGGTTTCTGATGTTTTTCATGGGAGCACGAGCGAAAACAGTAGACAAGATAGTAGACAGTAACTTTATCTTTTCTCATTAAATGATGGTCACATCAGCTTATTTGATCTACGTGGCAACAAAAAGACAGCTGCTGTCTGTACATGGGTTGTACATGCCCTAAAAGTAAAAATGCGTAGTAAATATCGATCTGCACGCGTTGCTGAGTTTAATTGCCGGTATTTAATTCCACCCGTGGGCTGTTGCGCTGTAATTTGGGGCCACCGCTGTATTTGACAGATCGGAGCCACGCGTGGAGACCTCCACCTCCAGGGTGGACGTGCGTGATCTCTCCTGCTGTACACAAATGATCTTTGCATGTACTACTGCGTACACAAATGAGAGGGGTTTCAGGGAGCTGTTAGCACTTGCATTTGCGCATGCGTGTGAGGCATATTTGGAGAGAAATAAATCCGTGCATGTAGCTCGGAGAGTCCGAAGAGCTAGACAGGCAGTATTTTAATAACATTCGAGAAGTAATATTTAATATCAGTGTCGTATTTTTCACTATTAGGAGTATTTTTAAATTGAGTGAAGAAGTATTTATTTTTCAAATGTTGAAATATTTTCAACTGAGAAGTATTTACTTACCAAATGTCAGGAGTATTTATTCAAGTATTAGGAGTATTTTTCAACTCATTCGAGGTGTATTTTTCAATTTACAAAGGAGTATCTCTTAAGGTATGTACTCCCTCCGTATCACATTTAGAAGTCGTTTTGGATAAGGTTTTAGTCAAACATTGGAATATAAATCATGAATAACTTTTAAGTCGCTGAGTTTGGAAGTGTAAAAACTAAATGAATAGATTTGTCTTAAAAAATACTTTTATAAAAGTATACATATATTATTTTTAATAAATATTTTTGTAAAAATAAGAAGTCAAAGTTACATTTTGGAAACCGTGTCGTAGTCCAAAACGACTTCTAAATGTGATACGGAAGGAAGTATTGCAGACCAGTTTTGCCTGCTATTGTAGGCCTTTGGTCAAATTACTCAGTCAAATACAGATAAGATCATTTCTCTTCAAGTAGTACATATCTTCCTTCATGATGAAGCGACCAGGCATATGACTGCACGAGTGGCGTCAATTACGTAGGGCTTTGGTCAAATTACTCACTCGAATATGAACAAAATTATTCCTTGTTGGACTGAAAAATATTCTTGGTTCTATAAAATTATTATTTCTTTGGTTGGCAAATTACTCGTTTGGATATGAACAAAAATACTACTATAAATTGCAAAAAAAATACTGCTCTAAATTTTAACAAATACTACTCAAATATGAACGAAAATACTGCTATAAAAATACTGGTAGGATGACATATAATCATGCCTGCAATCTAGAGCTCTAGTAGGTCCGCATGCAGAAAAGCAACGTGAGATTCTCGTTCATCAAAACCGCAAAATCCACTCGAATATCCTATAGGATGTAATATTTCAGAGTAACTTAGAGCAATAGAGACTCTCCAAATTTTAAAAATTACTTCTTTAAACGTCAATGTGTACAAAGTATTTACTTTCCCAAGGATTAGTATGCTTTCCCAATATCAAAGCAGATAGTTTTCCTAATTTCTGAAAGTAATTTTCCCATTACAAGTGTAGTACATTCTTGAAATTTATATTGATATATGTACATTTAATTTCCTCATACAAAACAAGAGAGATTGGGATGAACTAAGGTAGAGTTCATTAGAGCATGAAAACTTCCCTGCTCCCAGCAGTTCAGCACCAGGAACCCTGCTCTGTGCCACAAGAACCAAAGAATTGGAGACTGGGATTCCATATTAAAAAAAATCAAGCAATTTGAGAAATGGGCCAGATCTGATCAGCATGAGAAATGGTAGAATTGAGTAACTTGTTATGAAAAAATATCACATCACAGATCTTGCTATAAATTATAATAAAATAATTGTGAAAAATACTACTAGAATACCCTACACACAGACGTGGGCACTCGCAAAAATATTTCAAGTACCTGCATTTTGATCGAGCAGACCAATAGGTAATCAATTTCAAGGTGATGCCAATTGAACTATTAGGATGTTTCTTGAACCATAATTTCACAGTAGTAATTCTGCAACAGTAAATAAACCACTAGTCAACCACTGATGAGTGTAGTAATACAAATGTTAGGAGTAAATCAAGAGTATTTTTCTCCAAATGTTATGTGTATTTTGAATTGACTAGAGGAGTTAATTTCAAATGTCAGGAGTATTTTTCACTTAACTAGTGTATGTTTCAATTGACAATAGGAGTATGTTTCTTCTTCTAAATATCAAGAGTGTTTTTCAATTATCGAGCAGCATTTTTTCCAGATGTCAGGAGTATTTTTCAAATGTTAGGAGTATCTTTTTATTGACGAGCAGTATTATCAAAAGAGAGTGATCTACAATGCAATGTGACAATGCGAAGTAAAGAAAATACTGCCCCTTTTGCTGTGAAAAATAAAGAAGTGATCATGTTAACAAGATAAGTATGTCAGGAGTATTTTATCAATTGTGACGAGTATATTTAGTTAATCTACCTAAAAATGGATAAAACAGGGGTATATATCGATATAAAACAAGCAGTAACGTTTCAACGGAGGCCAAATCGAGTGCATCTGTGCCAGGATATAGGTTTTGATCGTTCTGGACGAACATCAAATTGGGACTGTCAGACCTACACAGCAATCCAAGCAAAACTGGCATGACAGAAGACAATGAGATTTTGATTGTTTCACACGAACAGGATAGAAGAAAAAGAGATGAAGAACTCAGAAACTATAAACATCATTTGCACAGGCGAAAAAAATCTGAAAAGGAAAATAGGATCCATATTGATATTGGGAATCAGTTAATTACTTCCAAGATTAATTTGATTGGGTATCCATATTGATATTACCAGAAATTCGATAGGGTGATCCTCATCCACCAGATCCCACCACCACTAATCCCTGCTAAAAATCACCTGATGGGAAATCAGTGAGATTAGTTCCACACAACCATACGGCTCACTAAAAAAACTAATTTGGGGGATAATAAATCAAATAGACATTGCTTGCAGATCTAATTCCTGACAGCCAGCAGTCACATCTCGTGCTGCACTGTGAACAACATTTGCACTAACGATAAAAATCCGAAAAGCAAAATAAGGAAAATAGCATGCTGCAAAGCAGGGTCGATGACCTGCTTCTTCTGAAGTCAGAGCTCCACCATGGTGCTTCAGATAGACACAAAGAAGTAATTTTCACTGTTACCATTAAGAAGTAATTTTCAAACGGAAGAAATATTATACATAATAATATTAAAGAAGTAATTTAACTCAGCGAATCCATCTGCTTCTTTCTTCCCTTTTTCTTCAAGCACATCCACAACAAAAAGGCCATGCTCCTATGTTTTTAGGAGTATATACTCCTCACAAAGCAGTACTCCCTCCGTCCCAAGATATAAGGCGCGGTCAAACTTGGTACAGTCTTCCATACTAACGTTTGACTCTCAATATCTCCAATACTATAATGATTGTAGCAACAAAATCATAGTTATATTAAAGTATATTTCAATACAACTCTAATGGTATTATTTTTGTTAGATAAAGTGTTTATTATGAAAGATTAATTATAGGTCAAAACTTTTAAAGTTTAAATCTTGAATTACGTGCACACCTTATATTGTGGGACGGAGTGAGTATTATACTACTCTTTTCTAAAATGTAGTTTGAAATGGATGTCTGAAGAAGTGATGCTTATGCAAGAGGCGTCTTGCTCTGTTTTTAGGGGTACCCCTTGCTGAGCAAGATTATACTACTCTTTTTTGAAGTATAATATATATACTGCATTTTACAAATAGCGTAAATTGGTAGCGAACCTTCAACATGTTGTCCCCCATGATGGATGCTGTCACGGTCACCAGCCCCAACCACACATCTAGGCTTCACTGCTAGTCTTACCCTGCAAAAAAGAACATGTACCCCAATTAGTACATCTAGCAAGATCTACTGAACTAGTAGAGAAATCAGGTCCTCTTTTCAATGGGTTTCTAATCACACAATGAGAGAATACGGTATCGAAATGGGAATAATTTCCTGGTCTAACCCTGCAGAAGCCTGTAACACGCAGCCACTCCATTGGATAAAACAGGAGTACATTTGTATAAAACAAGCATGAGACAACCTGTTGTATTGGATGCTGCAGCTTGCTAATTAGTTTGTTTCAGAACGCAACAAAATGCTCACAATAACAGTGCCAATTAGTCTATGTGAAATACGAGATTGCAAGTCAACAAATCACTCACACGTGATTGAATCAATAATGTTGCATCTCTCTTAATTACCTAGTAGATGTGATTTCCTCCATCAACATAGAGAAAGGGATGCGGTAAAAAGCAGTGGCCAGATCTCTGCAAACAAGGCAACTGCTGTGCGCCTGTACAGCAACGAAACTCAGATATTCATCTCCGATCTACATGCAGCAGAAAATTAGAAAAATACTAATAAATATTTCGCAAACCACACATCCATGGAAAAGGCCTTCGTTCAAGGGATCAGGGATCAGAATCAATGGAAGTGGAGGGAGAGGAAGGGCAACGACTAACCTGTATGTCATCTATGCAATAGAACTCATCGGTGACGGACTCGCAGACATGGATGCGTCTCCATGTGCAGAATCAGAGCATGGCCGCGTCGCCCTCCATGCCATTTCCACCAACACGGTGACGTGGTGGACGATGCCGATTGGGAGCCTGGCTTCTCGTGGCTGCAATCTTGCAGAAGGTCCCGTGTTGATTTGTTCATGGTGATGAGAACCAGCGACTCGACGAGAATCCGCCGGCCATGTTTGAAGGCCCCGACGAAGACGCCGGTGAGGATGGGTCGAGCCAATAGGGTAGAATGTCGACAACGACGAAGAGCTAAGGAAGACGAACGGCGCAATGAGGAAGCGACCCAATTGGGGACCGGTCGACGGCGCCACCATAGATGGCCATGGCAGGTTTGGGGCCTGAGGGTGGCACTGGAGGGTGCTGCGGAGTGAATCTGGGAATGGCGTGATTCCCAATGTTTTTGAAAGATCCGACATTCTATAGTATTAAATTACTTCAATATCGTTGTAGAATTACATAGTTTTAAATTACTTCCCAAATTTCACCCCTAAATTTCGCTATAAAAAAAATTCTTATCACATCAAAATATCGGCACATGCATAGAGTATTAAATATACATGAGATAAAAAATTAATTACATAGTTTTATTGTACTTTACAAGATGAATATTTTGAGCCTAATTAATCAATATTTGAACAATTATTCACAAATACAAACGAGATGCTACAGTGGCGCTACAGCGGAATTTTGCCAATTTTGGCCTTCCCAAGTTGGGAACTAAACAAGGCTGGTGGCTCATCTTCGGCGATACATATGGAGTATTAAATCCTAGTACGGTGCCCTAATTACGTTTAATTGGTCAAAGCTGTGGGCATTTTTCTCGCCGGAGGATGGGCGGCGCCGCCATTTAGCACCCCACGAGTCAAATAGTATATATATATATATATATATATATATATTGGATAATAGGTAGCAAGGTAACCAAATAGATAAAAGGCGATGCAGGGCATAACAACATCATTCGAGTAAAGCGCTAGCATTCCAGTTTGCATGTCTATTAGGTATTTCAGAGATTGGTTGGCTGTGAACCTTGTACAACATCTTCTTCCTCGTCAAGGTAGCTGGTGTAGTTCTCGGTCTCCTCCTGACTCTCCGGGGCTCCTAATGTCGTGGAAAATAAATAAGAACAGAGACTACTTGCAAAAGAATCTCCAAAACAGTGAATCAAGAAGACCCAAATAACACCAAACCCTGCTTTATCGTGTAGATCATGATTTTAGAAAAATATAGAAACTAGCTTCATATTTTTTGAGATACGGTTAATTTATTATGAATTTTCAAACATTAAAACATTTTCTGAATTTTAAATAAATCATGACTAATCGGACAGTGACACATGGCAGCTTCAGAATGCGCCACGTGTCGGCCTGTTGACGTTAGCATGACATCATCAGTGGGGTCAGCTTTGCTGATGTCACTACGGGTCCAGCTGATGTCAGCGTTGACTGGTCAACGATCAAGGTCAGCGGGTCAATGGGTCCACAGGTCAACCCCTGCAGGTCAATGACAAGCGTGCCCGACCTATCAATTGGTTTCAAAGGAAAATGAAAAAGGATAGGGTTCACGGGCCGGTTCTGGGCTGAAATTTGATGGGCCGACCTGTTAAGCTTAACAAGCCGTCCTGTTAAGCTTAACAGGCCGTCTTGTTAAGTTTAACAGGCCTGGGCAGCTGGCAAGGCGGCTAAGAATGGACTGGGCTGGCAGCTAGTGGGCTTGCGGCCCATGGGCGGCCTCAACGGCCCGGGAAGCTGGCGTCAGCGTTGGCGCAAGCGCTTGTGCCAGCACCATCCCACGCACTGAATCAGGTGCGGCTAGGCCAGATTTTCCGTGGCTACTCTGTGCACGTGTTGGTGTGGTCTCCAGTGTGGCTTGCGGCGGCTACTCGCAAGCGACGCGACATCACGCGCTGGGTTGCGGGTTAGGCTGGCCAGGTTAGAGGGTAGGTTAGTTAGTTGGGCTCGGTTAGGGTTAGTTAGGATTAGGCCCAAGTTAGATAGCTTAGGTTACTTGTTAGTTTTATTTGAGTTCAAAATTAGGATTTGAATTGAAACACAAACAAAGAACCGAAGAACCAAAAAGAACCAAATCAAGTCTATTTGATCCTTAGCACAAAATTTAATATACAAAATTTAAATTAAATTGCCTAGGAGCGAAGAGGGAAAAAGATCGAAGACATCCTTAGGGTGATAGCATGCACAACATTACACAAAAAGTTTTTAAAATTTGTTATTTTTGCATTGACGAACCTATGAACATTTGGGATGTTACAATCTCTCTCCCCCCTCCCTCACGAGAATCTCATCCTCGAGGTTTGGTTTACCTAGGGCATAAACGGAAGGGGATAATTCTCTTTCAGGTTGGACTCTTTTTCCCAAGTTGCTTCCCATTCTGTATAATTGGTCCACAGAACATTTCAAAAAGGGATGGTTGTACTCCGTACTTCTTTGATTGCCCTGTCCGAGATTCTTTCTGGGTACTCTAGGTAATCAAAGGTGTCATGCAAATCCAATGCCTCTGTCTTAACTTCCTGCTCTGGCACTCTCAAGCACTTCCAGAGCTGAGATACATGGAACACTAGGTGTACCCCAGCTAGATCTTCAGGTAACTCAAGTCTCTATGCCATCTTCCCAACTCTGTCCATGATGTTGTAGGCTCCCACAAATCTGGGTGGTAGCTTCCCTTTAACATGAAACCCCTTGCTTCCTTGAAGTGGCGATACTTTTAGGTACACTGAGTTCCCCACCTTAAACTCAAGATCTCTCCTCCTTTTGTCTGCGTAACTTTTCTACCTACTCTAGGCATTCTTCAGGTTTTCCCTGATCTTGGCTACATTCTCCTCTGCTTCTACGATAACATCTGGACTAAAGAACGTCCTCTCTCCCACCTCTGACCACACTGCATTTTCTGCCATATAGGGCTTCAAACGGGGCCATCTGCAAGTTGGCATGGCACCTGTTGTTGTACGAGACCGAACTCTGCGTAAGACAAACTCTTCTTCCAATCCTTGCTGTAAGCTTACACACAAGCTCTCAACAAGTCTTCTAGTATTTGGTTTCACTCTCTCAGTTTGTTCGTCTGTCTGTGGGTGGAAGGCGGTGCTATATTCCAGGGTGGTCCACATTGCACTGTGCAAACTCTTCCAGAATCGGGCCATGAACTGCGGTCTCCTATCCGAGATGATACTTCTTGGCGCCCCATGTAACTTGAGGATGCACATATAGCTCTGCTAGCTTGTCCACTCGAAAGTTCTCCCTGACCTGTCTGAAATGTGCTACCTTGGTCAGTCAGTCTACTATTACCCAAATGGCATTGTTGCCCTTCTGAGTGCAGGGTGGTCCCACTACGAAATCCATACGGATATCTTCCCACTTCCACAGGGGAACCTCTAGAGGTCTTAGCAGTCCTGCTGGCCTCTGTTGCTCTACTTTGATCCTACGGCATGAATCACACTTGGCCAGGTACTCAGCTATGTCTTCATGCATCTTCTTCCACCAAAATCGATCCCTGAGATCCTGATAAATTTTGGTGCATCATGGGTGGATTGAGTATTTGGAGTTGTGGGCCTCTATGAGGATGGTCTTCCTGATGGAGTGATCCTGCGACACACAAATGCGTCCTTTCAACCAAGCAGTCTATGACAAACCAAGTCATTAAGGACTAAATGCAAATAATTACAAAGGTAGTTAAGTTTAAATTACATACAATGGCAAATGACCTCAAACCAAAAGTTTGAATTCAAACATACACTTGAAATTTAGCCAAACAAAAATCCAAGATTTTCATCATGCAAATTGATTTGATGGGGAACAAGTGCCTCAACCAGATTAATGGACTCAAGAAATAAAAATATAATATTTAAATTGAATTTCTATTTGAATTTTTAATTCAAGTGAATCCAAGTTTCAAAAGATTTTTTTGTTTTCTCACCAAGCTAAAGCTCTTTTAAGTGTTTTGATCATGGTCTTAACCAAAGTCCCAAACTGGGTAATACAATTTGAAACTTGTAGTCAAATTTTGAAATAACTACATTTGAATTTTGAATTCAAATTCATTTGAATAAGATTTAAAAGTCCATCTTTTCTCCCTAAAATAATACTCAAACCAAAATTTGCACGAAATGAAACTTGTAGGAAATGAAATTGCCAACAACTTTTATTTTGGTGGAATTTAAAGTTTCAATGCAATTTTTCCTTAAAACTTGGTCAAACCAAGTTTGACTTCGGTCAACCCCTCCCCCTTCTCTCTCCCTCCCCTGTTTGTCTTCTCGCCGGAGCCGCTTCACGGTCACGCGATCCCCCGACCCCCGCAGCTCACGCGCGCCATGCGGCCGTCGCGCCCTGCCCATCGCGCCGCGACAGCACTGCGCTCCAGCACCACATTGCTGCCCTCTCTCCTTGCGCGCGCTCCCGCCAGCCAACCCGCGCCCCCCCCCCCCCCCCCGGCGCACGCGCCAACGGAGCCCCTAGCGGAGCTATGTTGAGGCCCACCTGTGCCATGGCCCCCCTGCTCCGTAAAAATTTAGAAGTGAAAAGTGTATAGCCAGCCCGCTAGCTACTACTGCATGCCTCTGAGTGTGCTGTTGTAAATCTGCATGCATGTATACACTGTATGACGTCGACGCTTCCTCTCACCGTGCTATCTAATTAAGTTCATGGTTAGACTGCTAGTATGCTTAGCTACAATTCTTTCGTTGATTGTCTTAGACATCCCGGCATATTTGATGACTTCTCATGCTAGTTATACTATTTTAAAATAGCTAATTTATTTAGCTTTACATAATACAACACTCTTAGCTATTGATATGACATATGAGGATGAAATCGGCCCCCCCTTGACTCTCATCCTAGCTCCACCACTGGCTGTCCACCACTCCATCGTCCATTTGACCTTCAATGCTTTGCCCCGAAGCCTCCCTTCCCTCGCTGCCGCTTATAAAAGGACCCCCACCTCCCCATCGTCGCCCGAGCTCACACCACCGCTAATTCCGTCCGTCACCTCCACCTCACCATGGACAGAGAACTCAGCTCCACCCCAACCCATTTCGAGCATCCCACCGCACCCCCCGTGTGCCACTGTCGCTCCCCGACCCCTCAACGCAGCTTCCTGAAGCTCCCCGAGCTCCGCCGCCGCCCGCCCACTGTCGCCGGCCACCGCCTCCACGTGGGCAGGCTGGTCGACACCACCTCTGGCCAAACCAACACTACCAGCACCTCCCTCGCGACCCAGTGAAACTCCCAAGACTCTCCTCCAAGCTTCCCTGGTCCTTGTCGTCGCCGGTGCATGCACGCCGTCGCCGTCCGATCCGCTCCACCGCCGGTAGCCCAACTCTGGTCACCCCCGGCCCCACCAAGCACCTCTACGGGCTCATGGTGAGCTCCTGATGCTTGTAGACTAGCTCGAGTCGAGGATTAGTGCCCCACATCACCGGAATTTGAGCACCCGAGTGGCCAGCAGTGAAGGACCCAATTGCAAACCTTTTAAAAATTGAAGGGACCTGAACGTGAAACTCCAAGGTCCTGTTTGTAAAACTTAAGTTAAAAGTTTTTAGTTAAAGATAGCAAGCTTGCAAATTTGATTAAAAATCACAGAAAAATCAGAAAAATGCAAACTGAATTTTGTTGGGTTATGTGAAACAAGATCTACACTTTTCACAAAACATCTATATACTTTTTTGGTTTAGTTTACAAATGAAAAATTAATCCAAGATTATTTACCTTAATGGATAACTGGAGCTACAGAGAACCTTTGGGTCTAATTTGTGGATATGTTAATCCTCAGTGTATGCCTAGATCACTTCAGAAAAAAAACCCAAAAATATGACATTTAGCTTCTGTTTCATAATTGTTTTGTTTTCTAGCTTTGTTGTAGTAAAAGATTTTTTAGTAAAATATTTACTTAGTAAAATTTGCTCAACTTCTTATTATAGATCAGTAATAATGTTAGTCATGCTCAGTAAATAGTATAGCTAAATACAGTAGGTTTTACTATCTAAACTTGATTAAATAATTAAAATGAATAAGGGACAACTTATTTAATCAAATGATTATCTACCTATATGCAAGCCACACACACTACATATATATAGTTCTATTTTATTTGTGCAAAACTGTGTTAACGTGTTTATATATGTATACAATCACCATCAAACAAGAAATGAAAAAAAAACGCCACCGACACCCCCCATACTTTTGTAAAGATAAAATAAATTTATTTTGTTATTGTTGGCACTTCTTACGATACAATATCAGGATTCTGAATTCCGGTACTGGGGTAAGGCGTGTTTTAGTGGATTTTTCTTATGGCTCAGTAAAATATATAAATATTCTGTAAGCGCACAGAATTACCGCTGTAGTACTTCACCAGGGAGTAATCTGAGGTATTGTAATTTATATTTCTGCATGGAAGCTTTGGTAGGAGTACTAGCAAACAGATATTCAAGACTAACAAAGAAGGGTACACTACTAACAAGACAGGAAACAATGGTAAAGGATAGGAATGGTTATACCGTGACCCACAACTCAAGGATTAGCTAGCTGGGAGGACAACGAGAAGAGATAGAGGTTTCCTGGGTATTTTATCTATCTGAGTTACTTGGGTCAAGAGATACAGGAGTTTAGAGAGAAGTTCTACAGGCTCTAGGTTAACTCTATTATCTTAACGTCGGGAAGCGGAACCCACAACACGTAGAAAAGGATGAGAAGGGGTGTTGCCAATAACCGCTGGAGGCTCCTGCAGGCCAAGTCTGGACGTGATGGACTACGTAGGTGGTATAGGGCTGTCACCACCTAACAGCTACCTCCTCCATCGACTCAGTGACAAACTAAGGCTGAGTCTAGTCTAGGTACCGCACCTACACTATCCAATAACTACTTACTCCGCTAGCAAGAACAAGCAACCCCGTCAATACTCTGGCTGACAATTCACCTCAAGTACAAAGCAGGATCGAAGAACCAATCAAGACAAAGACTTAAACAAGAACAAGAAGAACTAAAATGTCACACCCGGATTTACACAGAAACCCGAATGCTGCCATATGTGTGTCCAGGATGTCCACAGAACACATACAACTTACAAATATAGAAATCAGAGTACATATGCTCGAATAAAATAGTTTACATCAGAGTTTACCTAAATAAAACACAGCGGAAGTCTAACTCTCTCGACGGGTAGAGCCTCAAGTCCACAGGGACACCGCCTGGTTGACCACAGCTCAGAAGTATAGAAGATCCTCAAGAAACTTAGTAGCAGCAGACTCATTTACTCCATCTGTTACCCATCTGGGATTTTGTTGAATAATGACAAGTGTAAGTAAAATATTTACTTAGCAAGTATAGCACGGGTGTATGAAGGCTCAAAATAAGGCTAGACACGGCTTAACTGCATTAGCACTTTTAGTTGGTTCATCACTACAAGTGAATAAAACCCAGTTGCAACCCAATTAATAAAGTATAAGTGACATTAGGCATAAATAAACATCATCTTCTAATAAAAAAGGATCCAGGCCGCTCGTGACCCTAAGCAAGGTTATCATGATAGATTTACACTCTGCAGAGGTTTCGCCCTTTACCCACACGTCGCGTAAAAGTTCAAAGAACTTTGCACCCAACCACGCACATCAACACTTCCGAGGTGCGACTGCATAGGGATGCTACAAGGCTTTTCACAAGACACCCTAACAAGTCAGTAGCCGCTCTAGTACAACAAGGTGGTGAGACTCTAGGCACCGAGATTGACTGACCCTCAGGGCACAACGTGAGGGGGTCAATGGCATCCGAAGCGCGGGCAACACATGTCAACAAAAAAAACAAAAAGCGCAACGTGCGTAGTTCCCATACCATAGGGACTCCCAACAGGGGACTGTGCCTAATGAGACATAGCCAATGGGGCTATCGTCCTCGGTGGAATCAAGTAACACCCCGTGCCTTGCTTCCGATAACGCCGTCGGCCCCACCAGTAACCACTGGCAAGCTAGAGAAGTACAAGTTACTTAACCAAGACCAGAGCCATAATAGTTCTAGCGGTGGCAACAGGCTCCTGGGTTGCCGCTTTAAGAACCGGACCTTACGGAGAGACACTAGAGCAAAGCACGAAGCACATGCTCTAGCTCCCTAAATCAAGTTGCTAAAAAGCAAGTTTTATCGTTATTTTTGAAGTGAACCATTAAGTCAAAATTAACAGTTAAACAATGGTGATAGTAGCTGCGCATAGCAATGATCTACCCATATGCATAAACCCAAGGTAATCAAAGGACAGGATAATCAAAACTAGGTACCTTAAAGGTACATCAATTTAGACACATGCATGTATGAAATAATTTATTACAAGGTGGGTAGGTAGCAAGGATTGTCCGTGCTATAACTTGCCTTTATCCAACAAAGATACCACTATTCAGAGTCTTCAATCTTGTTCTTGCAATCTCTTGATGACGTTCCTTTGCCCGCAACAATCAACGATATGAGCACAACATGCAACTAAACAAGCAAGCAAACAATATACAACTAGGAATAGTACACCAATCAAAATAAAAGATTTAAAAGAGCGTGCTAAACAGAAGGGTCAGGACTAAGTTTTGGAGGAATGGAGGTCCTATTGGTCAAGGATGTCTCGCCGTATGTTCGGGCTAGAGAACGGTGCACGTGAAGATTGTCGATGTGAGGGTTTGAGACTCGCTGTCGATGGATGTGTTGGTCTAATTCATCCAGAATATTGCTAAGACATAAAGAACTAGGTCTGAAAAGTTTGGTTGCTTAATTCCATACGTATTATGTTTAATCACAAAATTAGGGCTCGATCAATTCTCGTCACCATCTGACATAGTCTGCTTGTTTATTTTATATCTCGAGTTCTAGACATCCGATTAACGTGATTCCAATTGGGTTAGCTTCATTATTTGATAATCTATCTTCTGGAAACAAAATCACGATTTTAGGAGCTACTATCTAGAATCTACACATGATTTAGTGCACCTTTTAGAATCTGTTTTTGAGGGTGAAAATCTCCGCTGCGACTTATTGCTATCCTTCACCTCCCTTTGATAGCTTATATTAGAGGGTTTCAATCCTACAACAATTTAAATAATACTTATAATCGTAATTCATGTCGATATGAGTCTATCACAATGAAAACGGATTAAAACGAATCTAAAACGTGGAAACTATGGACTAAACATGATTTTCGACTCTTAAAACTAGTAGGGGCTTTTCTACGAAAGAGTATAGGCTAAACGAATATGGTAGAAAATTACAAGATTCGCTGAGGGTCTTATTGAAAATCTTGAGGCCAAAAACGACGGAAGGCTCGGCGCGACGATGAGACGAAGAATGGGCAGTAGTGGAAGATATGGTGGAAGAAGACTACCTTAGGGAATCCCAAACAAAGGGGCCTCCATGTAAAGGAGTCGATGGTGTGCCTTTTCCAGAGGAGAGGTGGTTCGTATATATAGGGAGAAAACCTCTCACTTCCAGGTTCATTAGCAATATGGGACTAAAGGTGAGTTGCCTCACTCCAATGCGAATGGGCTTTGAAATTGGGCCCAATAAAGTGATGGGATGGATCTGGCCTAAAATTGGGTCAACTTTGGGCCAAGTCTGGTCTACTAAGATTTAGGGTGATTTTAATTTTCAGAATAATTATTTTCCTGGTTATAAAATAATTCCAGATAATTCTAGAATTGATATTAAAACCATGAAAAATATTCTAAAAACTCTAAAATTCCTAGGAAAAATTCCAGAGATAGAGTTGGACATGAGGAACCCAAATTAAATATTTAGAGCTCATGAAAAAGATTTTAGCACCTTCCATAAATTGGAATTAGCTATAGAAAAATAGGAATAAATCCCAAAAAAATCTGGCAAATTCCCATTAGGCTTCTACACACATTTTTGAAAACTTTACACACATAAAGCCACTAAATGCAATTGGCATGATTGCAAAGCACTCAACATTAAACCTATATTGTTTTAATTTAATTTAGAAACATAATTTTCCTGTACTAAATTCCCTGTTAGTTATATAAAGCTTGAAAAAATTTAGAAAATCGAGAAAATAATTGTATTAATTATGCTGACAAATCACATCCCAAAATCCAAAAATTTTGGGGTGTGACATAGAACTACAACTCACTATAGTCTAAACACGAAATACTTGCAACTATAATAAAGTAGAGGTAAGGTATAAATAACTCAGACAAGACGATAAAGATAATTATATTGATGACTCAAAGTCTATAGAAGAAATGGAAAAGATACAAGAGCTAATACCAGAGCTTCTGAAGACGACTCTGGAACCTCCGAGGCACAGCTCGACTCAACTCTAACTCCCAACTAAACTATCCTAACTCTACTAGAACAAAGTGGAAATGAGCTCCTTGGCTTGAGTGTGTGTTGATCCGGGTTTGGACCCTTGCTTTTATAGCTGAAGATGGAGGTTGAGCTTGGGTAACTTCCAAGGCAGCCAGGGGGATCCCCAGCTGATTCAGCCAAATTCCCCGGTTCGGCCGAACTAGTGGATCCACCGCCCTTGGCCTCTAAGGGCTGGGATTGCCCCTAGGAGTCGGTGTTGGCATGGGGGCGGTTAGGCCGAACCGCCTCTGTTCGGCCGAACTGGGCTGGAGGCCCAGGCTTACACCCTGCACCGCCTCTCCTTCCTGGACCACTTGAGTCACTTGTTCGTGGTGGTCTTCGTGTAGTTTTGGCCCAGAGATGATGTGGCGGTGGTCCACGTGTCATGTACGGTCACTGCATGGTCACCACTGCAAGTGGATGGCCTCCCGGTTGTGCTTCGCTTTATGTACGACTAAGGGGGCGAACTGGCCGAATCGTGTCGTTCGGCCAAATTGGTCAATTCCGACCTCCGTAGCGTGTATTTGTCATTATTGTACCTGCACAAGTGATACACCAAAACTCGTGGAACTTTATTAGAAATAAATCTAAGTGCATGGAATGTTGCATATAACCTCTTTTATTCCCGAGTATTGGTGGTCGAAAACGTGCCGTAACGATCGCCAACACGTACGACACGACGTACCAGCCTTACTACCCTGGGCACTCTCACTCTGCACGCTTCAACATGCCAAGCAGTTACGACATTGGTCGGGAGCTGTCTTATATCTCCGACCGAGTCGACGTCCTCGACGACCGCACCCACAACATCGAGAGCACACTCGCAAGCCCTTCTCAGTACCACCAAGAGAATAGAGGTGTGCTGGATTCCCTGAGGTATGACAGCCAGCAGTAGACGAACCAGATGATTGAATTCTTCTCGAAGTTTCAGCCCTACCAGTGACGGAAAGACCCAAGCTTGGGGGAGGACCCCCATCAGGTATGTCTCACGTTCCCATCAGCACTTTGATTTTGCATTTACTATTTCCCTTTCTATTTCTCTTCCAATTTCAATTCCATATAAAATTAGAAAGACCAAAAATATTTGCTTTGAATAAAATTAACTCCCAACTATGCATGGAATGAACCATATGCCTGTCACTTTGGAAATGATGAACAATTGCTCTATCATTAATCTTGCAAGTGTTTTATTCCAACTAGTTGATCAATAGTACTTGAGTTAATTGGCATGAGTAAAACTGAATCTGAAAACCTCGTGGGAGCACATGCTTTATTCCAAGTCTGAAGTTGTTGGGAGGAATGATATAGTGAGATTGTGGTTAAGTTCTGCTTTTTCTCTTAGTATGGTGAAAATCTCGGATGCGTTTTGCTTTCAAAAATAAAATAAAGTTTCTCATTGGTTTACAACTCCTACCAAAGCCATATGTTAAGCTTAGTTGAAAACCTTCTACACATATGCTGCTTGTTATCTTAGTGAGCTTTGTCAAATTGTTGTGACCATTGGGAGAAACCTTTCATGCTTTCAAGATTGAGATTCACATACGCACCACCTCTCACTTGCAATTCCTACACTGGGAGTTAGCAAATTTTGGCAGTATCCACCCACAAAATAAATTCTCCATGTTCTATGATTCCCTTTCCAAATATCCTTCAAAAGAGACATGGGCTATGAAAAAAGAAAAAGAAAGAAAAGCATGCTAAGTAGCATGGAAAAAAGAAAAGAAAAATGAGAAAAAGAAATGCATGGAATGAACCATATGCATCTCACTTTGGAAATGATGAATAGTTGCTCTGTCATTAATCTAGCAAGTGCTTTGTTTCAACTAGTTATCCTTTAGTACTTGTTGGCGGTCATTACGGCTTGTTTTCGACCACCAATACTCGGGAATAAAAGAGGCTTTGTGCAAGATTCCATGCACTTGGGTTTACTTCTAATAAAGTTCCATGAGTTTTGGTGTGTTTCACTTGTGCAGGTACATTAACGACAAATACGTGCTATTGGGGTCGGAACTAACCGATTCGGCCGAACGACACGATTCGACTGGCTACCCTCCTTAGCTGTATACGACGCGAAGCACAACCGGAAGGCCATCCACGTCAGCAATGACCGAGCAACGACCGTGCAAGACACTTGGACCATCGACACATCACTTTGGGCCAAACCAACACAAAGACCACCACATCCAAGCAGTCCAGAAGGTCCAGGAGAGAGAGGCGGTGCAGGGGAGCGCGGCTGGGCCAAAAGCCAAGTTCGGCCGAATCCCCCAATTCGGCCGAACCACCCCACTGCCCAAACCGCCTCTAGGGAGTGCATCCTAGCCACAGGAATGAAAGACGGTGGGTCCAAGGGTTCGGCCGAACCCCCCAATTCACCTGAATCAGCCGGGGAGCTTCCCTGGCTCCCTTGGCAGTTACTCCATCCAAACCGCCATCAAGCCAGTATAAATAGAGTGTCCAAGTGCCCGGTTCAACATGCAACACTTGAGATTAGGCATTAGCGAAGCTCTGCCACTTGTATCAATAGAAGATACGGAGAGAGGAGAGGTGAGCATCCCGGAGAGGAGCCGGAGTGTCGGCCCCTCTTCCCGCTGTACCTCTACAGATACGGCTCCGCTTCGAGTGACATCCGGGTCGTGTCTGGTAACTCTTGTATCTCTTTCTGATTAATTGAGCATTCAGTTCTTACTTTTATATGCTTGTTGGTTCTTTGTTCAATGCTTAGTTGATTGGTATAACTGTATACTGGTTGCTTAGCTTGGGTGCTTATCTTTCTATAGGAGATAAGTATTAGTCGACTAGTGTAGGCGCGGTGCCTAGACTTGAGGTTAACTTAGTTTGCCCCCGATTCAACGAACATGTGGTAGCCGTTAGGTGGTGACAGCCCTAAACGGCCTTTGTAATCCATCTCATTAGTCTCGGCCTATAGGATCCCCCAGTGTGGAGCTGGTGGCACCCCTTCTCATCCCTGTCTGCGTGTCACTGGTGTCCATTGTCCCGAAGCAAGTATCTATCTGTATCCTCTAATCTGCTCGATCAATTAGTAGAGTACCGCTTTTAGACCCATACCCTCTCTACCCTCCTAGTACCCTTCCTATCTCTTTGTTGTTGTCATCCACTCCATCCATTCCGTTCATTCCACTCCATCTACCTAGGACAACTTAGTTTAGAATTAGTTCACTTCTCATTCCTCGTGGAAATCGATACCTTGGAATACTCCTGGGTGAAAGCTACATCGGTATCCGTCCGCTTGCGGATTTATCTGTAGGTCGTAAGGAGTGCCAACAAGCTTTCTGGCGCCGTTGCCGGGGAACGGTAGCTATTCTAATTTTGAACCCATGTTATCTGTGTATCCCCATTATCCACCATCCACCACATGGATTCCACTCTTACCTTACGTCAACATTCGGCTCCAAAGGGCGATTGTTTGGAGCCTCCACCATCATCACATCCCATCCACACACCCGGCTATGAGCTGCGTCCCGGCTTTATAGCCATGGTTTGAGACCAAATGTTCACAGGAACGAATGCTGAGAGTCCATACGCGCATTTGCGCGAGTTTGAGCAACTCTGTTCGTGTCTCGTCATTGCGGGCATGACACAAGAGACGCTCAAATGGAAGTTATTCCCGTTCTCATTGACGGGAGGAGCAAAGAAATGGTACCCTTTGTCTGTCGAAAATATGGAAGGGAGCTGGGAAATCCTTAGAGAGAAATTCTGCCTAAATTTCTTCCGAGTTTCCAAGGTAGCCAGCCTCCGAATCGAAGTTCTTACCTTTAAGCAATTAGAGGGAGAATCGTTAGGAGCTGCGTGGGCTCGTTTCAAGCAAATTTTGGCCTCTGGACCAGACCTAAGCCTGCCAGAACTAGTTGTTTTACAACATTTTAGCCTTGGCCTCTGTCCCGTAGCCACCACTTTCTTGAACTCCGCTTCAAGAGGGTCGTTCTCTCATTTGACTCCAAGTGAAGCGAGGATAATCTTCGATCATATCCTGGATGACACTCTCTACACTGGAGTCTATGACGAACTCCCTAATGAAGAAGAGAAGCAGCCTGAACCTGAAGAGCCTACATGTTCACAATCCAAATCTATCAGCTCTTCTATTCCATCAAAACCCGATGCTCATTTTGAACCACCACTATATTCTAGCCTGGACTACTATCATCCACTCTACACCACTCCCTACGATTTTGACGATGATCTATTCTATAACGTAGGGAGTCCAACAAGTTTCCCATTGGAACAATGTGTAGAGCAAAATGATCCACCACCCGACAAGGAAGCACTAGAATACCAGAGAGAGTACTTAGGACGTCTCTCCGGTATCATGAGTCGGGAATGGCTAGACGAGGCTGAAGCCTCGACCGAGGTCGTTAAGATGCCCAAGAGAATCCGAATAATCTGTTGTGAAGTTATGGGCATAGACAAGGAAATCGGGTATGACCCGAGCCTCGGAATCAACATAATCTCTAGCTCTTTGGTGTGAGCTCAACTCACCGATGAACCATGGTCATCATCTCAAAAATGTCTAAGGTTCACATCGGGAAGGATCCTCGATTGTTTAGGGGTCTTGCGGGTCACACCCGTTAAGATTAATGACCCTAAACTTTTCCTGGATTTCCATATCTTTGACCTGCCCAATGATTCCACACATTCCATCTTTATTGGTAGGCCAATCCTGAAAATCCTGGAAAATTCACCAACAAACCAGCTAGTAGAACTTAGGATCGGAGAAGAACGTGTACCAGTCTCTTATTCCTATTCCTTGAACCCACAAATAGTGACGAACCCCGATCCTGACCCTGTAGAGGAAGTCATGTCAACAACTCTGGCAGACTTAGAGCAACCTATCCTAGAAGAAGATGCCCAATTCTTTATGGAGGTAGAAGAAATTCATCCTCCAATCGAGCCTAAGCCTCTTCCCTCTGGACAGAAGGATGCCTTCCTCTTTAGGGACAAACAAACTCCAGTGACCATTAGTGACATGCCCTATGATGTTGAAACTCAACACATTCTCACTGTCTTGGAGAAAGATTACTCTGCCCAAGATTTAGAAGGGATTACTAGTAATCATCATACACATCATATCCCTATCTCATCTTATCTTGGGGTCGCAAGGAAAGTGTCACGAAGATTCGTCTTTGACCGAGGAAAGACTAGATTCAAAGTCAGAAGAAATTATCTTCCCCTTTCCTACTCCTAAACACGACCTTATGCCTACACTTCCCACCAACATAAAGGGGATTCGTAGTCCCCTTGTCCACGCCGGGCTTTATAGGTGTTTCATCAAAAATTTCTCTCTAATAGCCCGGTCGTTAACTAATCTCCTAGACAAGGAAACCCCTCTTATCTTTGATAAAGAGTGCTATGCTTCCTTTCACACCCTCAAGAAAGCACTCAATTTTGCTCCCATCATCCAGCCTCCCGCCTGGAGCATCCCACTAGAAATCATGTGTGATGTGAGCGATTATGCCGTAGGAGCTGTTGTGGGCCAAACCAAGGACAAGAAGCTTTATGCTATCTAATACGCTAGCATAACGCTCACTGGCCCCAGCTCAACTACACAACCACGGAAAAGGACTCTTAGCAGTTGTGTTTGTTATAGATAAATTCCGGTCCTACCAAGTTGGGGCAAAGGTCATAGTCTATTCAGACCATGCTGCTCTGAAATATCTTTTGACCAAATAGGATGTGAAACCAAGACTCATCCGTTGGGTCTGTCTCGGATACAAGTCCCGTTAGATCACCTCATTGATGATTTCTTACGGGATGATACGCTCCTCAAGGTCACAATACTAGAGCCGTGGTACACCAACATAGTCAACTTCATGGTGTTTGGGTACGTCCCATCAGGTGAAAATAGGAAAAGATTGGTTTACGAGAGCAGAATTCACCTATGGGACGACCCATATCTGCTCCGGTAATATTCAAGTTTGGGGGAGCCGCATTTTTATAGCCACACCTTATCACCCCCAAACTTGTGGTCAAGCAGAACATCCAATACGCAGATCAAGAACATTCTGCAAAAGATCGTCAATGAGATGGGTAGGCACTAGAGAACTAGGCTCTTTCGTGCACCCTGGGCATACCAACCCACTTTGGTTCGGGTAAACTGGGCCACTTCGGCCAAACCATTGTTCGGCTGAAGGCAACCCTTGGCCCATGCGTATCCATTCGAATCTTAGATCCTATCTCTTTCCCATTTTATCCCGGAGTCGTGAGGAAAACATTGGGAAAGTTGTCTTTCGATCGAGTCTTCTCAATTTATTCTGGAGACCGTCGTCCTCCTCCGTCACCATGGCCATAGAGCCGGCATACCTAGCCACCATGGCCACCCAAAGACCTTTCCTCACCCAACTTCCCGAACATAGAGCCGGCATACCTAGCCACCATGGCCACCCAAAGGCCTTTCCTCACCCAAGGGTGCCCTCTCCAAGAGTATCACAAGCAAAATTCTCTAAACCCACCAACGGAGAGCCATGTGATGGAACATTTCGACGAGGAGGAAGAAGATGAGCCCACGGTTGTAGAACCTGGAAGAAAAGCTAGCACAAACACGCTGGAAATTGCACAACCTAGATAAGAAGGTCACTGAAGGCGAGCCTTGGCAGATAGACAAGGAATGACAAGATCAATGTCCTCTACCAAGCATTCACAACCAAATTCAAGAAGCTCACCAAAGCCACATGACATCTAGACCTTTACGATCCACCTATAGAGTAGATGTCATGTGATTGCATCTTGTAGACCACCATTAGTTTAAATTTATTTCCCATCTCAATTTCCCTTTTGCTCAGATCATTGTTTAGGAGGTGCTCTCTTTATTTCCCTTCCAATTTTTGTTTTCCCAAATTTAACTTGATGAATAAAATAAAATAAAATAAAAATCTTAGTTTGAACTATCCAAAATAATGCTCTAACTGGTGCAGTTGAGCCAGTCAGAGAATGCCCAATTTAACAGATGTTGCATGAGTACAGGGACGACACAGTGGAAGAACAGGACGAGAACGCACAGGACGATCCGTTCAGCTAAACCATTTGGTTTTGGCGAACAGGCTTGTTTGGGTGAGCTGGTTGGTTCAGCCAAACCAGCCCGACTCAACCACTCCGTGCACACGCACGCTGAGTACGGACTCTGAGTATTCCCAGGGATGGTATGGAGGGGTACGACAGTGCCTCCCAACCTTACTTCCCTGGGCACTCTTAGTCCGCACGCTTCTTTACACCCAGTAGCTATGACATCGCCGGGAGTCGTCCTATATCTCCGACCGAGTCGACCGCCTCGACGACCGTACCAGGAACATTGAAGGAACACGGGCACGCCATTCTCAATATCATCAAGAGAATAGCGGCGTGCTAGACTCTATAAGGTACGATGTCCAACAGCAGACGAACCAGATGACAGAGTACTTCTCAAGGTTTCGACCCTACCAATGAAAGATCCAAGCTTGGGGGAGGACCCCCACTTGGTATGTTCTGTGTTCCTTTGAGCACTTTGATTTCGCATTTGCTATTTCCCTTCCTATTTTATTTCCATCTTAAAATAAAAATACCGAAAATATTTCCCTTGAATAAGATAACCCCCAACTATGCATGGAATGAACCATATGCCTCTCACCTTGGAAATGATGAATAGTTGCTCTGTCATTAATCTTGCAAGTGCTTTGTTTTCAACTAGTTGCCCTGTAGTACTTGAGTTAATTGACATGAGTAAAAATGAACCTGAACCTTGTGGGAGCACATGCTTTATTCCAAGTCTAAGTAGCTGTGAGGAATGATATAGTGAGATTGTGGTTAAGTTCTACTTCTGCTCTTAGTATGGTCAAAATCTCAGATGTTTTATGCTTTCAAAAATAAAATAAAGTTCCTCATTGGTTCGGAATTCCTACCAAAGCCATATGTTAAGCTTAGTTGAAAACCTTCTACGCATGTGCTGCTTGTTATCTTAGTGAGCTTTGTCAAATTGTTGTGACCATTGTGAGGAATCTTTCATGCTTTCAAGATCGAGATTCACATACACACCACACTCACCTGCATTTCCTACACTGGGAGTTAGCGAAATATTGCCATCATCCATACACAAATAAATGCTCCATGTTCTATGATCCCCTCTCCAAATATCCTTGAATAGAGACATGGGCTATGCAAAAAGAAAAGCATGCCAAAGAGCATGACAAAAAGAAAGAGAAAAAAAGAGCATGTCAAAGAGCATGGCAAAAATAAGAAATAAGAAAAGCATGCCAAGTGGCATGGCAAAAATATGAGCAAAAAGAGATAGCCCATGTTCTTGAAAATAAGTCAAGGAGAGGAAGAATCATCCCAAGGAGTTCCACCACATTCCACTCCACATATTCCACACACTTGCACTTCTCGATCTAAAGGTGTGATTTGGTTCCCCAAAGATCCGGTCTTTGACTTGGCAAAATATAAGATGCAAGTAGGCCTTCACCCTTTGTCCCTAAGCCACACAAAAAGCCTTATTAGATTTTAGGATGAAAAGAAGGCAGGAGCCTTTGGGGAGGATTCAAATACCGCTTGAGTGATTGAGTGTGCCAATTGAGGAACAAACTTACATTTTTCACAAAATTATGGAAACTCCGAGATGGGATCCTGAAAATAGTAGAGTGGAATAAAACTAAATCAAATTGTTCAACCTTTCAACCACCCAAGGCAAGGAGATTGCTATAAGCCCCATAGGTAAAATGGTGAGTTAATACTTTGCTAATGATTCGAGTATTGTTGAGTACTAGTTGTTCATAAAGTGACCTGCAAGACAATGACATTGTAGCAACTCCTGATCCACCGAGCCTAAGTTTCTATCTTTGCTCGAGGATGAGCAAAGGTCTAAGCTTGGGGGAACATGTTGGCGGTCGTTATGGCTCGTTTTCGACCACCAATACTCGGGAATAAAAGAGGCTTTGTGCAAGATTCCATGCACTTGGGTTTACTTCTCATAAAGTTCCACGAGTTTTGGTGTGTTTCACTTGTGCAGGTACATTAACGACAAATACGTGCTATTGGGGTCGGAACTAACCGATTCGGCCGAACGACACGATTCGGTCGGCTACCCCCCTTAGTTATATACGACGTGAAGCACAACCGGAAGGCCATCCTCGTAAGCAATGACTGAGCGATGACCGTGCAAGACACTTGGACCATCGACACATCACCTTGGGCCGAACCAACACAAAGACCACCACATCCAAGCAGCCCAGAAGGTCTAGGAGAGAGAGAGAGGCGGTGCAGGGGAGCGCTGCTAGGCCAAAAGCCCAGTTCGGCCGAATCCCCCAATTCGGCCAAACCGCCCCCACTGCCCAAACCGACTCTAGGGAGTGCATCCAAGCCACAGGAATGAAAGACGGTGGATCCAAGGGTTCGGCCGAACCCCCCAATTCGCCTGAATCAGCCGGGGAGCTTCCTTGGCTCCCTTGGCGGTTATGCCATCCAAACCGCCATCAAGCCACTATAAATAGAGTGTCCAAGTGCCCGGTTCAACACGCAACACTTGAGATTAGGCATTAGCGAAGCTCTGCCACTTGTATCAATAGAAGATAGGGAGAGAGGAGAGGTGAGCATCCCGGAGAGGAGCCGGAGTGTCGGCCCCTCTTCCCGCTGTACCTCTACGGATGCGGCTCCGCTTCAAGTGACATCCGGGTCGTGTCTGGTAACTCTTAATTGAGCATTCAGTTCTTACTTTTATATGCTTGCTGGTTCTTCGTTCAATGCTTAGTTGATTGGTATAACTGAATACTAGTTGCTTAGCTTGGGTGCTTATCTTTCTATAGGAGATAAGTATTAGTCGACTAGTGTAGGCGCGGTGCCTAGACTTGAGGTTAACTTAGTTTGCCCCCGATTCAATGAACATGTGGTAGCCGTTAGGTGGTGACAGCCCTATACGGCCTTTGTAATCCATCTCGTTAGTCTCGGCCTGTAGGATCCCCCAGTGTGGAGCTGGTGGCACCCCTTCTCATCCCTGTCTGCGTGTCACTGGTGTCCATTGTCCCGAAGCAAGTATCTATCTGTATCCTCTGATCTGCTCGATCAATCAGTACAGTACCGCTTTCAGACCCGTACCCTGTCTACCCTCCTAGTGCCCTTCCTATCTCTTTGTTGTTGTCAACCACTCCATCCATTCCATTCATTCCACTGCATCTACATAGGACAACTTAGTTCAGAATTAGTTCACTTCTCATTCCTCGTGGAAATCAATACCCTGGAATACTCCTGGGTGAAAGCTACATCGGTATCCGTCCGCTTGCGGATTTATCTGTAGGTCGTAAGGAGTGCCAATAGTACTCGAGTTAATTAGCATGAGTAAAAATGAAATTTGTGGGAGCACATTCTTTATTCCAAGTCTAAGTTGTTGTGAGGAATGATATAGTGAGGTTGTGGTTAAATTCTTGCTTTTGCTCTTAGTAAGGTGAAAATCTCGGATGCATTGTACTTTCAAAAATAAAATAAAAAGTTCCTCTTTGGTCAGAAATTCCTATCAGAGCCATATGACAAGCTTAGTTGAAAACTTTCTACTCATATACTGCTTTCTATCTTAGTGAGCTTAGTCAAATTGTTGTGACCATTGTGAGGAACCTTTCATGCTTTCAAGATCGAGATTCATATACACACCACCCCTCAGTTGCAATTCCTATACCGGGAGTTAGCAAACATTTCCATCATCCATCCACAAAATAAATGCTCCATGTCATGTGATTCCCTCTCCAAATATCCTTGAAAAGAGACATGGGCTATGCAAAAATAAAAAGAAAGAAAAGCATGCTAAGTAGCTGTTGGCGGTCGTTACGACACGTTTTCGACCACCAATACTCGGGAATAAAAGAGGATATATGTGACATTCCATGTACTTAGGTTTAATTCTAACAGAGTTCCACGATTTTTGTTGAGTTACACTTGTGCAGGTACAACAACGAGAAATACGTGCTATAGGGGTCGGAATTGACCGATTCGGCCGAACGACTCCGTTCGGCCGGTTACCCCCCTTACCCGTAAATGACGCAAAGCACAACCGGGAGGCCATTCACGTCAGCGATGACCAAACAGTGACCGTGCAAGCCACGTACATCACCGCCACATCATCTTTGAGCAAAATCAGCTGAAGACCATCACGTACAAGCAACCCAAGATGGCCCAGGACTTGAGGCGGTGCAAGGGGGTGGCCCCGGGTCAGAAGCCTAGTTCGGCCGAACTGGGGGCCTTCGGTCGAACCGCCCCCACACGCCTAACCAACCCCAAGATAAAATCCTAGGCGTCCAGAGCTGAGGCGGTGCATCCTGTGGTTCGGCCGAATCCGGGCAGTTCGGCCGAATCCGGGCAGTTCGGCCGAACCCGGTGCATTCGGCCGAACCGGCCTTCAACTGCCTCTGGTTTCCTTGGTGGTTACCCAAGTTCAACCGCCACCAACCACTATAAATGGACGTGTCCCATACCCGGTTTCACACACACTCAAGCCAAGGAGCTATCATTCCACATCTAGTAGAGTTAGGATAGTTTAGTTGGGAGTTAGAGTTGAGTCGAGCTGTGCCTCAGAGGTTCCGGAGTCGTCTTCAGAAGGTCTGGTATAAGCTCTTGTATCTTTTCCTTTTCCTTTTGTAAGACTTTGAGTTATCAATATAGTTATCATTATCATTTTGCCTTTGTCATTTATAGCTTGCTTCTAATTTATTCTAGTTGCATCTATATCGTGTTTAGACTATAGTTAGTTGTAGCTCTAGTGCTTCTAGATCTAGATTAAGTCTTTGTCTTAGCTGGTTCTTCGATCTTGCTCAATACTTGTGGTGAATTGTCACTGGGGTATTGACAAGGTTGCTTGCTCTTGCTAGAGGAGTAAGTAGTTGTTGACTAGTGTGGGAGTGGTTCCCAGACTAGCCAGCGGCCTTAGTTTGTCCCCACGTTTACGGAGGTGGTAGCCGTTAGGTGGTGACAGCCCTATACGGCCTACGTAGTCCATCACGTTCGTCGTGGCCTGCAGGATCCCAGATTGTAGGATTGGTGGCACCCCTTCTCATCCCTTTCTGTGTGTCATAGGTTCTATTGTCCCGACGCTAAGACATTAGAGTTAACCCTGATCTCTGAGTATTGGCTCTTCGGCCACTGTATCTCTAAGCCCGAGTGACATAGGTAGATAAAGAACACAGGATTCCTCTATCTCTTCTCGTTGTCCCGAGTGTTGCATCTTCTAATGACAAACAGCTACAAGTCGTCGCTATGTTGGACACCGTGTTCGGTTCGGATTCAGCTGACATGTCTACTCCAATCAAGACGTTCTCGGATGCGTTGGAACCGTGATGATGAGACGCTTCTTTTGGTTCTAGTACTAGCTCCAGAAGCCCCGTGGATCTTTCTGTGTGACCACAAAAAGGTGTTGTGTCACCTATTTTGGGCATTTTCAGGTTTTGTATCATGTCGGGCCTTCGGCGCATGTTGTGGACGCCAAACGTTGTTGCGCCCCAACCTTAGCTTGCCCCTAGGTTAATAAACTCAGTAGCCACTATCGTTTATACTCAGGTTTTGCTTAGATTATTCTGTAGAGAACAGTTTCGCCATCGTCGGTTTGCAAAACCCCAACTGGTGTGCTTAATCATTCATCTACAGTTTGTAACTTCCTATTGTGTAACACCCAAAAATTGCCTATTTAAAATTTTTAGTAATTAATTGGCTTTTATTTAATTTGTTCATAATTAATATAGGCTAAATACATTATTTATGAATATTAAAATAAAATATAAGTTGTAGAAATTTTTTGTTGCATTCATGCTGCTGCATTTAATTTTTGTATTGCTTGTGATTCAAATGAGTTATTTAAATTCAAATTTGAATCACCTTGTTTGGAGTCCTAGAAAAGTTGTTTTAGCCGAGTTTGCTTTTGCTCCCTAGGTTCTTTCCCTGGTCCACTTCCACACCCTCTACTTTTCCTCCAGCTCGGCCCAGCACTCCCCCCTTCTCTTTCCCACGCCGGCCCACCCTCTCCCCTCCTCTTCTTGGGCCTAAGCCGCCAGCGGCCCAGCCCCACCACACCACGCCAGCCCCACGCGTTTTGCCCCTCCCTAGCTCCACTCGGCCCGCGCGCGCTCAATTCCGGCCCAGCAGCGGCTCGAGCTTGCCGCTCATCCCCACTCCTCTCCCTCCCACTGCCACGCGGGGCCCAGCTGCCGGTCATCTTCCTCCTCCTGACAGCGCGCCCGACCTTCCCCGCGCTCTTCTCGCCGCCTCAACCAGCCGCCCTAGCCCCACTCCGTGACCGTGGCCCCTCGGGAAGCTTCCCCGCGCCTTCTCCATCGTCGCCTTTCCTTCCTTGACTCCACGCCCCGCAAGGAAAGCGCCGCCGACCGCCGATCTCCTCCCCCGACCCTCGGCACGCACGCCTAGGGTGCCCCAGGGCTATTTAAGTCCCCCACCGGCACCCCCAACACCACATCAAGCCTCCCCGAGCCTTCCTTGCCCGCTAGCGCCTCTCTCCCGAGCTCCGTGCCGCCGCCCGAGCAAGCTCCGCCGAGCAAGCATCGCCGCCGCCGTCAATCCGCCGCCCCAGTGCCCCTTTGCCTCGGCCGACTGCTCCAGACGCTCCGCACTAAGGTAACGAGGCCCCCGAGCCACTTCCCGTCCGCCCTTCCGCACCGTAGCACCCGCACCCACCTCGCCGGCGCTAGACTCCACGGTTCGCCATCGCCACTCACCATCACCACCCCTCCCCCGTCGAGAAGCCCCTGGATGCATTCCCCGTGGCCCCCGCTCCCTTCCCATCCGCTTCCCATCGCCAATGTTGCTTCGGCGAGCTCCGCCGCCGACCCGAGTGGCGCCACCCGTCCAAGCTCGCCGGCGCACCCTCCCCTTCGCCCGATCTAATCCTAGCCGCTAGATCGAGATCCAACGACTGTCACACGTCCCCGCCCCTGAGTCAAACCTTCCAATACCGGTCAGCGCTGCCTTTTTGCAGAAAAGCCCTTCCAAGATTTGAATTAGAACCCGCGGTCCACCTCTGTTCAAAAATAATTACAAGTAGGTTCTTTCTATTATGGAAAAACCCCTACCCTTTTTAAAAATATAACCCGTCGTCATGTTTTAACCTTTTTACGCATTAGCCCTCGGGTTTTAACGCGTAATTATGCATAGGTCCCTGGTTTCTTCAAAATAAGCCCCTGGAACCTTTTAAAATTTGCTAGCAGGTCCCTAGAACTTAGAAAACTCATATCTTTTCCGTTTTAGCTCCGATTAATGTGATTTTCGCGCTCATGTGTTCCTAGTGAAGCGTAGAATATTTCTAAAAGCTTTATTTTTACTGTTTTTACTGTTTGGTGTACTGTTTCTAATAGATTATATTTGTTTGCATGTACTGGCTTGTGTGGATGCTTGTGTGGTGATTCGTGTCCAGTCAATGAGCCCTACACGTTGGAGTTCGAGTACGCGGAGGACTTTCAGGAATAGGACTCGCAGCAGCAGCAGCAGCCGCCCTTTGAGGAAGGCAAGTTATAGCACGGACAATCCTTGCTACCTACTCACTTGTATTAAATTATTTCATTCATGCATGTGTCTAAATTTGATGTACCATTAAGGTTGTACCTCGTTTTTGATTACCTTGTCCTTGTTACCATGGGTTTATGCATATGGGTAGAATCTTTGCTATGCGCAGCTACTGTCACTATTATTTAATTGTTAATTCTGACTTAATGGTTCACTTCAATGTTAATGATAAAACTTGCTTTTTAGCAGCATGGTTTAGGGAACTGGAGCATGTGTTGTGTGCTTTGCTCTAGTGTCTCTCCATAAGGTCCGGTTCTTAAAGCGGCAACCCAGGAGCCTGTCGTCACCACTAGAACTATTATGGCTCTGGTGTTGGTCAAGTAACTTGTACGGCTCTAGCTTGTCAGTGGTTACCAGAGTGGCCGATGGCGCTATGAGAACCACTCGTGAGTGTATGGTTTAATCCACCGAGGGCGGGTGATCCATCGGCTATGTCCCCGTGTGGCACAGTCCCGTGTTGGGAGTCCCTGCGATGGGGAACTCCACACATTGCGCATTGTTGGGTGTGAAGCCCGCACTTTGGACGCCATCGACCCCCTTATGGTGTGACTCCGTAGGTGTAAGTCGATCTCCGTGCCTTGGGCCATACTACCTGTGTTGTACCATAGCGGTCACTGTCTTGTTAGGGTGTCTTGTGAAAAGCCTCGTAGCGTCCCTATGCAGTCACACCTCGGAAGTGTGATTTGTGAGGTCTGATCCACCTCCGCGTGGTTGGGTTTAAAGTTCCTTTGAACTTTTACGCGACTGGTGGGTAAAGGGCGAAACCTCTGCAGAGTGTAAATCTATCATGATAGCCTTGCTCAGGGTCACGAGCGGCCTGGATCCTTTTTGATTAGAAGATGATGTTTATTCATGTTTAATGTCACTTATACTTATTTAATTGGGTTGCAACTGGGTTTCATTCACTTGTAGTAATTTGGTTAATGTTAAAATGAACCAACTAAAAATGCTAATGTAATTGAGATGTGTCTAGCCTATTTTGAGCCTTCATACCCATGCTATACTTGCTAAGTAATTGTTTACTTACACTTGTCATTTTATTCAACAAAATCTCGGATGGGTAAACAGATTGGGCTGGGCATGGGTCTGTTGCTGAGTTTCCCAATGATTTACCGTACTACTGAGCTGTGGTCTCCCTGTGGATTGCGGCTCCTTTAGTTTGAGAGTTTATTAGTCTTCCGCTGTATTTGGTTAGTTCATTTATGAAGCACTCTGATGTAAAACTTTATTTAATGAAGAATTTATTCAAGCATATGTTCTCTGTTTATCATATTTGTTTGCTATATGTGTACTATGACTTCCTGGGCACACATATGGCCGCATTCGGGTTATTGTGAAAATCCGGGTGTGACATATTGGGAGTTGCGTTCTATCAAGTTCTTGTTTGTGTTCTTTGTTTTGCAGGCAGGGATTAGCCTTCTTGGCAAGGTGAACCGGATTGTGACATGGTTGATAACCATAGGAGTCATGGTGCTAAGATTGTAGGGTCCGAGTTTCTAACTTGAAGCCGGATCGGTGTATCGTGCTCCACCTAAAACGAGTTATCCTTCACCTGACGGAAGATCGGCCACCCTATTTCTCATAAGTCACCTTCTTTCCACTCAGGTGTGTCAACTCTACTGCTCTTGGTGAGCAACTAATCACTCCCTTGTGAGTTGTTAACCAATCCATTCCAAGGATCACCTCAATTCCTTCTGACTACAACACTATCAGGTTTCCATAGAACTCACGTCCACCCAATTCATGCTGACTTCTGGGCATAGGTAGGTGCATCTAAGCTCTCCTAGTAGAGAAGTTGTGACTATAAGTCTAGCTCTAGGTATAGTATGGAGAGACTGCTCCATTGCAAACTTCGATGAAACAAAGGAACCAGTGGCATCAGAGTCAAATAGTAATAAAGCTTTAGTGCCATTTACTAAAAACTCACCGAGTGCCACGTCGAGAACGCCTTTGGCGTCCTCTTCGGTCATGTGGTTGAGTCATCCTCTGATAGCTGTGGACTGCTGCTTCTCTTGGTTGCCTGATGTTAATGTTTTTGCTGGGGTCTGCTTGTTCTTCCTGTCTAGACACTCAAACGACTTGTGACCTGGCTCTCTGCACCCGAAGCAAATGAAGGGTGTTCCATTGCCACTTCTTAGCGTGTTGTTCTTCTTATAGTGTGAACCCCTCTGAGTGGTGTAGTTGTTGTTTCTGTTCCCAAAGCTGTTGTAGTTGTTGGTCCTGTTCCTAGTGTTGGGTAGGGGTTTCTGCCAAATCCTGACCCTCCTTGGCTGGAGCCCTGCTAAAATCCCCTTTGGAGCATGTTTCTCTGGCCACTCCTCAGCCTCTGGCTCAGTCTAAGGTTGTGTTGTTGGTCACCTTTCCTTTCCTTGGACCTCCAAGAGTCCTCTAGGTCTACTCTCTCCTTCTCCACTGTTATAGCTCTGTCAATCAACTCACAAAGCAACCTGTGACTGCTAGAATCAAGTGTTGTTCTAAGTCCTGTGTGCAAACCTCTATGTAACCAGAATTGCTTCTTCTTTTTGGTGTTGGTGTCTTTGGGGCGTACCTTGACATCTTTGCAAAGTGTCGGACGTACTCTGCCACTGTTAAGCTTCCTTGGGTCATGGTCCTAAACTCCATAGCCTTGTGGACCATCACTTGTTCAGGAATGTGGTATTCCTTGAAAGGTTCACTGAACTCTAGCCAGGAGATCTATGCTAGGTTTGCGTGAGAGTCACAATAGCTCTCCCACCAAGCCTTTCTTGTGCCCTCTAGCTGGTGTGTTGTAGGGCTACACACTCCTCCTCTGTGTAGTTGGTCAGGTCCAATTTGGTCTCTATGATCTTGAGCCAGTCGTGAGCATCTACTGGTCCGTTTGAGTAGACAAAAGTAGGTGCCTTCATCCTAATGAACCTTTCAATCTTCCGCTGAAGGTCTTCCTCTCGCTGGCCTTGACGGTTCTGGTTTTTGTTTCCCTGAAACTATTGCATGGTCCGAGCCATATGTTGCATAAGTTGTGTCTGGGTAGCCATCACATCTGCCAGGTTGGCTGGTGGTGTTCTTAGCTTAGAAGAAATTGTTGGACAAATTTAAATCTAAAATATCACCCTTTAAAGTAAATCATATTCATGTAAAGAATAAACTAATAATAACTTCATTAAGAGTAACAACTTTTTGCACTTACATGTAATGAAGTAATGAAGACATAAATAACTTACCACAAAATTTATATTCAGTTATGCATGGTGTTGGGGGCGATCATTAGGGTACCCAAACCTATGGGATAATCACTCTTGTTAAACATTAAACTCATGTGCATACCAGAAAAAGAGAAAAGAAAATTAAGGACCACGGTCCAGCAAAAGACAAAGGCCCAGTCAAGACACTCCGCGGGGCGCCTCGACGCGCACCTCAACCTCCGCTTCGCTCGAGGGAACCGACCCCTCGAGCGAATCGGAAAAATCCTCCTCGGTCGAGGCCTCAGGATCGAGCCTCGAGCAACCCACGAAATAGGGAGAGCTCCGCCTCGGTCGAGACCTCCGCTCCGACAAAACAATTAATGATGCTCACCGCCGCCGTGCATCCAAAGTCAAAAGACAAATCTCTCGCCACGCCGCTCTGACAGCCACGACCCCCCCCCCCCCCCCCGTCGCATCCACCAACTCCCGTCACTATGCTGCCAACCGAGGCTCTGTGCGCATAGGCCGGCACTGTGCGAACAGAGCACGTCACTCCGAGCTCCTGTGCTGCCAAGTCCGACGACCCGAAGCCCTCGATCGGGCGGAAGAGACCCTTGAGCACGTAGCAGGAGAAGAAGAGAGGACGGTGGAGGCATGGCGGGCCATCCCGAGCACGATGCGACCATCCCTGGCGCTGTGCGGACATGTCGCCACTGTACGAATAGGACAGGGTCACTCCGACTACCTGTGCTACCAACTCCCACAGTGGATTCACACAGAATGGGCTATGCACAGGCATGGGAGACCCTCGAACTGGCGTACGGGCGGGTCATTACCACACACAGGTCAGCTCGGATCCTCAAAACCGCTCCCTGGCATCATCACCAGTACAAGAATCGATCACAGGGACCGCAACACCGCGTAATAGTGGCCAAGGACAAAGAGCCACGCCCGGCGCTTCTCCTACCGCTGTGCAACGACTGTGCCTACATAGCGACGCACGCCTATAACCCCTCCTCCTTGGCCTATAAAAGGAGAGGGCGAACCCCGAGACAAAGAGAAGACCAAAAAAAATCTAAGAAAGACAGAACAAGAAATAACACTCGCACTCCACGATATTGGCACTTTGCCTCAATCATCTGGGACTTGGAGGTCTAGCCTCTTTTACCAACCTACTTGTATCCCCTACTACTCGCAGTCCGGTGCAGGATAATACATTGCACGCATCATCTCGATGGAAGTACGGTCTTGCGACCGGAACCAGGATAAATCTGTGTCTTGCATTACCTTCTGCATCAACCATCAGGGGGGGACACAACGCACTTCTGGTTGGTGTCGGGACCACGTTTTCTTAACACCGACAGTGGCGTGCCAGGTAGGGGGCTCGCGCTTTGATCGACCACACCATCCACTATCTCCCTTGATGGCAACCTGTGTCGTACACGACAAACTTCTTCCGATGGGGACATCAGACCCACTTAAAACCGGATTCGGAATCCGGTTCGGGAGTCTCGAGTTCAGGGCGACTGGCGATGGCTACAACATGCAGCTCCTTACGAGGAGCGCCAGCGTGGACATGCCAGCGCCACTCCCATCACCGCCGCACAGGAAGCACTCGAATCAATGCGCGTGGAGCGACGCAGAGTGGCCCGCGCCGGCTCCCCCGAACAGGTTGAGACCGGCGCACAAAACCCTGCAACAAAGGCAAAAAACATCGGCACAACGTCGCACTCTGCCGGGGGTAGCACGGCTGACCCGTCGCAAATCCCCAGTGAGACGCGCACTGCAACCGTGACCAACTCCTCATCAGTTGACACGGACATGACGGCGTATGAGGATCTACCGGGGCATCATCTGCTTTCAATTCGCAACCTCATAGCAACATCGCCAGACGATGACTACCCCGACTCTGGCAGCGAGGCACACGAGAGTGGCCACAAGGTCCCCGAACGCGACTGCTCAGGGCTCCGCGATCGTGAGGCCTTTTTATCATTCCAGGCTGTGGCAGACTATTGCCTAACCTGCTCCGATGACTCTAGCGAGGGAGATTACGATCCCTCCAGGGAGTGATTCGTCGTCCTCCCAGGAAGGGGCGGTGAAGACGCCGGGGCAAGAGAACCAGCGGGAGTCAAAGAAAACGAGCAGGCGCCCGACAAGACTGCGCTTGCACAAGCACAACTAGCCCAGGTCTGCGAACTTGAGGCCAAGCTCGAGGAAGAACGCCAACTGGTCCGGAAGCTCCGGGCAACGCGCGAGGACAACCGCCCTATTCACGGCGCGCGCGCCAGGGAGGCTGGGCGCATAGCTCGAGCACGCATCGAGGTTGATGACGATGTGGACGACCCACTCGCATTAGCCAGAGCAAGCCAAAAGCTCATTGCTGCGGCGACCTTAATCCGAGCCATGTCAGAGCCCTCAACGCCTGAAGGCCTCAACCTGCGCCGAGAGGCGCAACTCCTCATCAAACAAGCAGCTGTGCAGCAAGCCGAAAGCTCGGCCTCCCGCATACGCAACTCTTTCGGCCTGAAAACCAGTGGAGGAATGCGGGAGCACGAGGCATCAGCGCAAACCCCGCGAAGGGACGATCTGATGCCACCCCCATCATCAAACAAGGGAAAGGCACCCTCGGTGCACGAACGTATCAGGAGGAAGCCTCTCAAGGAGCAAATCCTTGATACACGCGGTGACACCAGTGATGATGACACTCGCAACATCCTCAACAGAAAGAGGCGGGATGGCACATCTCGCGGTTTCCACCCCCACCGTGGAGGCCGCTACAACAGCGACGAAGACAAGAGCCCAACACCGGAACCCCCGGGAACCCGGGTGTTTGGCCGGGAGATTCGCGCTGACCCGATTCCCGCACGATTCCGGCAACCGACGGCCATCACCAAGTATTCGGGGGAGACGGATCTGAAGGTGTGGCTCAACGACTATCGCCTCGCCTGCCTACTGGGCGGCGCGACCGATGACGCCATGATCATCCGCAACTTGCCGCTCCATTTGACGGATTCTGCGCAAACATGGCTCGAGCACCTACCCGCGAACGAAATTCACGATTGGAACGACCTCATGAAGACATTCGTGGGTAATTTCCAGGGCACTTACGTCCGCCCTGGAAATTCGTGGGACCTTCGAGGGTGTCGCCAAACATCCAATGAGTCCCTCCGTGATTTCATCTGTCGTTTCTCCAAGCGCTGCACCGAGCTCCCAAGCGTGGGTGATTCCGAAGTCATCCACGCCTTCCTCGAGGGCACAACCTGTCGGGACTTGGTGCGTGAATTGGGACGAAGTCCTCCTACCAGCGTCAATGAGTTGTTCGATGTTGCCACCAACTTTGCCTCTGGCGAGGAGGCGGTTGGAGCCATCTTTGATGGTAGGAGAGGGAAATGGACAGAGGAAACGCCCGCGGAGGGCAACAAGTCCAAAGGCTCCGCAAAGAAATAGAAGCAAGGCAAGAAGGGGAAGAAGCCCCAAAAACCCTCGCGCCGACAAGAGCGGACTGAGGACCCCGACGAAATTCTCGCAGTCGTCCCTGCACCCAAAGCTCCTCGAGGCTCCCCTCGAGGAGGTGGCATCTTCGATGACATGCTCAAGAAACCTTTCCCTTACCACAAGGGCATCGTGACCCACACTCTCAAGCAATGTGGAATGCTAAAGAAATACTTCAACCGCGCCGCTTCAAAGGATGAAGGGGGGGAAAAGGACGCGGGCGACGGGGCAGGCCTAGGCTTCCCAGAGGTGGAGAACGTCTTCTTTATCTTCAGGGGGCCAACGGCAAACATGACGCCTCGACAGCGCAAGCGCGAGCGCCGAGCGATGTTCTCCATACACAAGGCCGGGCCATCCTACCTCGACTGGTCTGAGGAGACCATCTCCTTCAGTCGAGAGGATCACCCCAACTACATCCCAAACCCAGGGCAGTACCCGCTCATCGTTGATCCCATCATAGGCAATACCCGGTTCTCCAAGGTACTCATGGATGCAGGCAGCAGCCTCAACATCATGTACGTCTCGACTTTGGAGCTCATGGGCATCGGGAGGGACAAGCTACGCCCCAGCAAGGCGCCATTCCATGGCGTTGCACCGGGAAAGCAAGTTCAGCCCCTTGGGCAGATCGATCTGCTTGTTTTCTTCGGCACGCCCGACAACTTCCGCACGGAGATCCTGACCTTTGAAGTGGTGGGATGTCGAGGCGCCTACACGCCATCCTTGGCCGCCCATGCTACGCCAAGTTCATGGCCATCCCGAACTACACATACCTCAAGCTAAAGATGCCGAGACCAAAGGACGTCATCACAGTGGAGCCATCGTTCAAGCATGGCTACATATGCGACGTGGAATGCATCGAGAGCGCCGAGGCGCTTGCCGAGGACGAGGCTCTCGTCGCGGACCTGGAGAAGATGGTGAACGAAACCATCCCCTCAACTTCGAAGCATGCAGGCAGTTTCGAGCCCGTGGAGCGCACCAAGGTTGTGCCCCTCGACCCCAACATCCCCAGCGACAAGACGGTGAGGGTCAGCTCAACCCTCGACAGCAAATAGGAGGTGGTGCTCATCGACTTTCTCCGCGCCAACGCCGACATCTTCGCGTGGAGCCCCTCGGATATGCCGGGCATACCGAGGGAGGTCGTCGAGCACTCACTTGACATCCTGCCCCACTCCAAGCCGGTGGTCCAACGCCTGCGACGCTTCGATGAGCAAAAGCGCCGGGCCATTGGCGAAGAGCTGCGCAAGCTCCTCGAGGCTGGATTCATCAAGGAGATATTTCACCCTAACTGGCTCGCTAATCCTGTTTTAGTTAAGAAAAAGAATGGGAAATGGAGGATGTGCATAGATTATATTGGTTTAAATAAAGCATGTCCAAAAGTCCCTTTTCCCTTGCCACGTATCGATCAGATTGTAGATTCAACTGCGGGATGTGAGCTATTATGTTTCCTTCATGCTTATTCTGGTTCCACCAAATTAAGATGAAAATTTCTGACCAGCTCGCAACCTCTTTTATCACGCCCTTTGGCATTTTTTGCTCTGTCACGATGCCATTTGGTCTTCGAAATGCCGGGGCCACATACCAACGGTGTATGCTTCGTGTTTTCAGGGATCATATCTGGCGAACCGTAGAGGCATACATTGACGATATCGTTGTAAAATCCAGGAAGACAGATGACCTGGTGAACGATTTGCGCATTGCATTTGATTGTCTCCAGGCCAACAGGGTAAAATAAATCCAGAGAAATGCGTTTTTGGGGTGCCTCGAGGCATGCTCTTGGGTTTCATAGTCTCTCAGCGAGGCATTGAGCCCAACCCTGAAAAAGTCTCGGCCCTCAAGCAGATGGGACCGATCCGAGACCTAAAGGGGGTACAAAGGGTATTGGGATGCTTAGCAGCCCTGAGCCGGTTCATCTCGCGTCTCGGTGAGAAAGGCTTGCCCCTGTACCGACTCATAAAAAGAACGAACATTTTTCTTGGACCCCCGAGGCCCAGAAAGCCCTCGACGGGCTAAAAGCATCTCTCGCGCGAGCGCCAATTTTAATGCCACCTAATGAGGGCGAGCGCATCTATCTCTACGTAGCCGCAACGACTCAAGTAGTCAGCAGAGTCATTGTCGTAGAAAGAACTGAGGAGGGACACGCTCTGCCCATCCAAAGGCCGGTATATTACATCAGCGAAGTATTGACCAAAACCAAGATGTGATATCCACAAATCCAGAAGCTGCAATATGCAGTAGTGCTAGCATGGCGCAAGCTGCGCCACTACTTCGAGGCTCATTCTGTCACCGTGGTCTCATCTTGACCCCTGGGGGACATACTCCGCAACCAGGACGTCTCTGGTAGAATAGCCAAATGGTACGTGGAATTGATGGGTGATGCACTCACCTATGCCCCTCGAAAGGCAATCAAATCGCAGATCTTGGCCGATTTCATGGCAGAGTGGACCAACACACAGCTGCCCCCACCTCAGATCCAAGCAGAATGTTGGATCATGTACTTCGACGGGTCGGTGATGAAAACCGGTGCAGGCGCGGGCCTGCTCTTCGTCTCACCCCTCGGAGAACACATAAGACACGTGGTACACTTGCACTTTCCGGCGTCCAATAATATGGCCGATACGAGGCTCTGCTGGCCGGGCTTCATATAGCTATAGAGTTGGGTGTCAAACGCCTCGACATCCGGGGAGATTTACAACTAGTCATCGATCAGGTTATGAAGGAGGCAAACTGCCACGACGACAAAATGCAAGCATACTACAACGCGGCACGCCGGCTCAAGTACAAATTCCATGGCCTCGAGCTCAACCACATCGCGCGAAAATACAACGAAGAGGCCGATGAGTTGGCCAAAATCACGTCAGGACGGATCACCGTTCCACCAAACATATTCGCCCGCGACTTAGTAGAGCCGAGCATCAACCTCAAGCCAACTCCCAGAGCTCCTGACGCTCCCTCGAAGGCCGAACCCTCGGCGGCTGCGGGCGTCGAGCCCATGGACAGATCCCTCAAAAGAGGAACCCGAAGCCTCGAGTCAGGAGATATCCTCGGTAGACGAGGGTGAAATTATGGAGATCGACGAAGCCCCACCATCTCGCGATTGGCGTGATCAGGATATCGCCCGGATAGACCGAGGGGAGCTACCCTCGGATCGAACCAAGGCTCGACGTGTTGCGAGAAGGGCCAAGGCGTTTGTCATTATCGACAGGGAATTGTATAAGAGCAGCCCATCCGGAATTTTGCAGCGATGCATTCCAATTCCTGAGGGAAGGGAGCTCATTCGAGAGATCCACGCCAGCGTCTGCGGCCACCACATGGCGCCTCGTACCCTCGTGGGCAACGCATTTTGCCAGGGCTTCTATTGGCCCACGGCTGTCGCCGACGCCAATGAAATCGTGCGCACCTGTGAAGGGTGTTAATTCTATGCACGCAAATCTCATCTCCTGGCCCATGTCTTGCAAATCGTCCCTACCACATGGCCATTCGCTGTGTGGGTGCTCGACCTCGTTGAGCCAATGCGAGCAGCGCCCGGGGGCTTCACGCATCTGCTGGTGGCCATCGACAAGTTCTCGAAATGGATCGAGGCTCGACCCATTAGCAGCATCAGATCTAAACAAGCCGTGCAGTTCTTCACGGATATAATTCACAGGTTCGAGGTCCCTAATTCGATAATTACTGACAATGGCACCTAGTTTACAGGCAAAAAATTCTTGGAATTCTGTGACGACCACCATATCCGCGTGGATTGGTCGGCTAGCACATCCACAGACAAACGACCAAGTAGAATGTGCCAACGACATGATTTTACAAGGCCTCAAGCCAAGAATATTCAACAAGCTGAATAGATTCAGTGGAAAATGGGTATCAGAGCTACACTCGATAATTTGGAGCCTTGGAACAACCCCGAGCAGAGCCACGGGATTTACCCTGTTTTTCCTCGTCTATGGCGCCGAGGCTATCCTCCCCACAGACTTGGAATATGGTTCCCCGAGGCTTAGAACCTACCAAGAAGAACGGAACAAGCAAGCTCGTGAAGACTCACTCGATCAAGCGGACGAGGCTCGAGATGTGGCGATCTTACATTCAGCACGGTACCTGCAGTCCCTCCAAAAATATCAAGCCCAAAAGGTTCGACGTCGAGACATCAACAAGGGGGACCGGGTGCTAAGACTGCAACAAAACAATCGAGGATGCCACAAGCTCACGTCGCCGTGGGAACGGCCCTACATCGTTGCCGAGGTCCTCAAACCAGGAACATACAAGCTCGCGAATGAGAAAGGCGAAGTTTTCGCCAATGCTTGGAACATCCAACAGCTATGTCGCTTCTACCCTTAAACTTCTAAGCATTCATGTACATTTGTACTTATTTCAATAAATAAAGAAAGAAAGATCTTAAATGAGTAAGACTCGGCTTACCCTCGAAAAAAGTCAAGTCTCACTCGGGGGCTAATTCGGGGGGGCACCCCCTCCTAAAATTGTCCCAATTTTAAGGTTTTTTCTTCAAAATTCTTTCATCATGTCCATCTCCGGTAATTGCCAAAAGGCAGTTCGAGGCATAGATTGACTAAGGCCAAGGGCCGGCCGAGTCGAGGGACCGCCTACGCCTTCGAAAGGATACGGCAACCCCCTCACCACCCAACGCTAAAGTTAGTCTATGAACGATATCTTCCTCGACAAGTCCCTTGCAAATTTAGTGAGAAAAACGTGATAAAGAAAACCATAATTCAAATAAAAACTCAAATGTGTGCTTAAACATTAAATTGTTTAGATTCAAGCCACTAAATTACATATTGCATCAATGTTCCTAACTATTCAGGGAGCAGGGTCTTCGGGGCCTTCGGAGTTGGCGTCCTCTTTATCTTCGGCGTCGGGGAGGAGGTCGCTCTCAAAGATCTGCGCCAAGGCGGTAGCAGGAGCAGAGGCGCCGGTGTTGGCGCTCTCCACTACGGCCAGCGCAGCGTCGTCGTCGAGATCGTCCGCCACCACGTAACCGGCGCTCACCACCTCGAGGTCTACAACGAAGTGCGTCGAGATAACCCCGAGGGTCTTCTGGACGCCGAGGCGGAGGGCCCCCTTCAAGCGCTCGGCGACACAGCCGCCCAAGGCCCTTAGGTGACTGGCCACCGAGCTGCCCGATTGGGACTCGGGGGCTTCTGGCCCCTCGACCTCCTTGCAGACGGCGAGGGCTACATCCCGTAGCGCCTCGAGGTCCTCCTGGGCCTTCGAATAGACCACCTGAAGTGACTCCTCTTGCGAGGAAGTCTCCTCCGCCACCTTCGGCAGCTCTGAAAACCCAAAAGCAAAATCAAATAAGTTTCAAAAACCAGAATTCGAATTAAGGGTGAGTTTGTACTAAACTTACCTTCTAACAGCTTCTCCTTCTGGGCGAGATCCTCCCGGGCGGCGCTGACCTCCTGCTGGAGCGTTGCCATCTCGCCTTGCTGGGCCTCGAGTGAGGCCTGCCGCTCGGTGATGGTAACATCTCCCTCCGTCACCGTCACGGTGAGTAGGTCGATAGCTTCACCCTGGGTCTTCAAATGGTCATCAGCCGCTGCGAGAGCCGAATCCCGCAGCTGCAGCTGCCCCCAGGCTTCGGCGAGGGCGGCGCGCTCCTGTTGAAGTTCACCCTCGAGCGCAGCCAGCGCCTGGGTCCGCCGATGGAGCTCATCCCCCTGCCGGAGGACCTCGTCAGCTGTCTCCACAGCGAGGGCCCTCTCGCGATCGCGCTACCCCTCAGCATGGGCCAAAGCCTCCCTTAACCGACGCACCACGACGTGCGCATCAGCGAGCTCGGTGACCTTTCGGCCGGCCATCACCCTCAATTCTACCACTGGCACGTCAACAGACAAAGGTAAGAAAAAGAGGAAGACAGAAAACACGCAATGAATTTAGCAATTAGACCACTTACCAGGTGGACGTCCAAGCCTCGGCCGAGGTGGAGCTCGAGGACTTGCTTTAGGGCCTCCTGGACTGTGGTCCCGAGGGCCTGCTGCTCCTCCCAGAGGAGACGCTCCGCTTCAGCGGCCTCTGCCAGGCCAGGGGGGACGCCACGCCGTCCGAGCCCCTGATTGCGCCAGGCCTCGAAGGCCGGGCCGCCAGGCAGGGCGTCTATCGTCCTCTCCTCCCAAGGGCTCCAGGTCCCTTCCCGAAAACCTAAAGAGTCCTCCTCCTCCTCCTCTTGGACACCCTCGAGGGTGGCCGGGAGGGTCACCATAGCGGTGCCTGCCCTCGGCGCTCCCTCCGCCTCCGCCGTGCCGCTCCCTTTGGCCACGGCCTCACCCGCATCTCTGGTGCGGCCCGCACCATCTGGATCCTCCGCGCCCTCGACCGGCACGGAGGTCTCACTCGTCCCCGCAATGGCGGGGGCCGCCTTCTCCACAAGGGGGGCCAGGTCTCCCCGGCCCGGTCATCACCCACAGCCGCCGGTGCTTCCGCGGCCGCCACCTGCCCCCTCGATCGGGCGACCCCTCGCGCTAGGGCCGCCTGATACCGGGTGACGATTTCCATCGCCTGGGGCGCCTCGGACGCGCGGGGGGGGGGGGGGGGGGCGCCGAACGCGGCATGGCGCGCGTTGACACCTTCAGCGCCTTGGTTGGCGCCAGCGGGAGCGATGTCGGCGGTCCGAGTTGGCTAACACAAAATCAAATCTATAAAATTAGATTAAAAATGACCGACGAATTACAACCGAGAAAAGAGAATGAAACTTACCTAACCCGAAGGAGGCCGCTCAGCTTACGCTTCTTGCCGCTTGGGGGCTGCCGGGCCCCCGAACGACCCCGGCCCCTCGGTGGTGGGGACCCGCTCGCGGGCCTCGAGCCCGCGGGAGCAGGGCTTTGTGTCCTCGTAGCCCCTAGGGCAACGGCCCCCTTGTCCGCCCCAGGAGCGGGCGGGCTTCGAGCTCGAGCCCCCGAGGCGGTCACCACGGTACTGGGGGGTGGCTCACGCCGTCGAGGGTGCCAAGCCGCTCGAGACCCCCCTACCCCGCGATGACGCCGGGGTCTCCTAGCTTTGCCCCCTCGGGGGCATGGTTGCTTCGCCCGCCACCTGTGCAGGTGGCGGAATCTCCACGGTTGCCTCTGGCTGCTCTCAAGGGTCGCAGGGGGGAGAGCCCCTCCCTGGCCCGACGGCGGCACTACTTCTCAGGTGCCACTTTTCGCTAGCGCCTCTGCTCCTTCTTCTTCTTGGCTGCATCCTTCCGCGCTTTCTGCCTCTCGGCAGAAAGGCGATTGGCTTCACGGACCTCGCGAAGAGGAGGGGCAGAGCGATACCCCTTGTGAGATAAGCCCTAAAGAGAAAGATCCAGGATTAGCAATCAGTAACCCTCGAGGGTAAAAAATAAGATCGAATCTAAATCAAACTTAAGAAAACTTACAAATTGTATGTACCCCGCATCGGGGTGCATCTTGATGGCAAATAGGGCCGCCTCCTTGCAGTCAAGCTTGGAAACCTCCACAGCTCGCCGCGCTCTGTGCATGCAATGCTCGAGGAGGAGGGTTCCCTCCTTCATCTTCGAGCCCTACCAGGGCGAATCCGCCTTGAGCTCGTCGATGCGCAGAGCTCTCTCCATCAGCGGCAGGACGTGCCCCTGATTGAAGTTCACTATGACCCCCGCCGCAGTCAACCCGGCCCTCAATGGCACGGCGAAGGCGTCGGTGAAGACCTTCAGTCTCTCCTGGCGGTCGGCGGGGGAGACGTCGTAGCTCCACGACTCCGGCTGCTCCCGCAGCACCTTGGCGGTGTACGTCGGAAGCTTGTTGTCGACGTTGCGGAGGTAAAACCACCCATAATCCCAGTCGGCGTTGTTGGAGGTCATGGTTGACGGGATGTACAACCCGTTGCGCTGCCCCCGGACTTGCAGAGTGAGGCCCCCGGCGCGAACCGCTCGGCGGAACCCTCGAGACTCATCGACGGCCGTATGCAGCTCACCCCGGAAAAGGTGAACCCATAGGTCCCAGTGGGCCTCTATCCCCAAGAACCCCTCGCAAACGGCGATGAAGACCGCCACATGCGAGATGGCATTGGGGGCGAAATTGTGGAGCTCCACACCGTAGTGGAGGCACAACCCGCGGAAGAACGGCGAAGCGGGGATTCTGAACCCCCGCTCGTGCAGCCTCGCCAGGCTCACCACGAAGCCCTCCGGCGGAGAAGGCTCGTGGTGGTTGCTGTTCACCGGCAGCACCCCGGCCACCACCAGCCCAGCGAGGTAGTTGATGGGAACTAGGGTTTCCCGATCTTCCGTCAGGTGAAGGATAACTCGTTTTGGGTGGAGCGCAACTCACCGATCCGGCTTCAAGTCAGCAAACTCGAACCCTGCAATCTTAGCACCACGACTCCTCTGGTTATCAATCGTGTCACAACCCGGTTGACCTCGCCAAGAAGGCTAATCCCTGCCTGTGAAATGAAGAACACAAGCAAGAACTCGAAAGAAGCAGCTCTCAAAGGAAGTGACACTGCAGATGTATGATTAAGATCAAAAGTTGGGGTTCTACAAACCGATAACGGCGAAACTGTTCTCGACAGATTAATCTAAGCAAAACACAAACCCTAATGTGGCAGTGGCTACTGATTATATGAGGGTTGGGGTGTGCATAACCCCCTAACCACGTCCACAATGGACTCTAACATGATACACGGGCCAACAGCCTAAAAGATGGCGGCGCAGCACCCTGGCAGATTCTGGACGTCCACTTGTTTCAACGATTCCCAATGACTCAGAAGGAATTTAGAGGTGGGACTAGTGCCATTGGAAAGCTTATCTCCTTAGCTTTCCAATCATATGTAGAACGTTAAAACCCAAGCCCGTATGCGACCTGGACGACGAATTTAGTGCAGACTGCTCCTGGACTCCGAGGCCGACTCGAACTTGAGTTTCCTTGGGCCTCCACCTTGGGGACTCGAATCGGATTAGCCTTGGGCCTTCTTCTTGAGTTGGAAAACCTTGTTGGTCTCCTTCTCCACACCATTCACCTCTCATGGACATATGTATGAGTGTCATGTCCTCATCATCCTCCCCTTCTTGACGAAAAGCCGTCCTCGGCGTCGTTTGTGCTCTAAGATGGCCCTGCACAACACGAAGAAACACGAGGTTGTGGAAAATATGGGAATTAAGAATATTGTGGGGAGTGACATGACCATATTTGTAATCACTCAAAGTATCTTCTTCTATAGAGTTGTCGGCAAATACGTAGGCTCCTTGATCGAAACGCACACGATCTTTTTCAATACTATCCTGCAAAAGATTAGCACTAACCAAACACAATGCAGGCATAGATGGTTGCATAACCGCTAGTATATGTTCAATGCAAGAAAAATCAGCACTAGCACACATAGGTAACAGCCAATAATGCTCCCCTTCTTGAAAGTGAACCCGATTCGTTATAGTAAAACTAGATGGACAATCTATTTGATTACAATCTTGTACATCAAAAGGAGATTTCAGATTTGCACAAATATAGACTCGATGCACCATATATGCTCCTTTACAATTATATTTACCAATAAAATGATATGTATAAGTAGACAACCATGGCAACTCAGCACATCTAAATTTCTCTTCCAAACTACTAAGAGCACATAAAGTATCAAACTCAACATAACCCAAAGTATATAAAGAATATAATAATTTCAGTTCGTCACGTGCACAAGTAATCGGCATAATAATAATATTATTTTCAGCACATGTATATTGCTTCAAATCAAAAGTATCATGCTCCTTCTCTATTTGTGACAAAGGTAATACAAGAGAAGGTTCTAGTATAACATTATTTGCATCATTGGAGGGCAAATTCAGCACATCAAGAGATCGTTTACCTAAAAATTTTACATGTGCCTGTTCATTTGTATGGTCATCTTCATTATGTACATGCTGCAAAGTATTAGTTCCAACAATAGGCAAAACAATATCATCATTTTGTAAAAATTCAGATTTAGATGAATTTGTTGTGTCATTGAAAACAACCCATTCTTTTCTAAAAGGTTCATTTTTTCTTCTCTCTGCCCTTTGGAGATCAACTTCTAAAATTTCAGCAGTAGTCAAAGGTACAAGTGTAATTTTTCTACCGTTGTACTTGAAGGAATATTTATTAACAACCTTTTTGTGTACCGCGTTATTTATATTAATCCAAGGCGTGCCTAGCAACAAATGACATGCTTGCATAGGTACTATGTCAAAATCAGCACTATCTTTATAAGAACCAATGTTAAATTCAATATGTGCAATTTCAGTTACTTTTATCTTATCATAAGAATTTACCCATTGCATGTAGTATGGATGTGGATGTGGCTTTGTGTTCAAACCAAGCTTTTCAACCAGCTCTAAGCTTGCAAAGGTTGTTGCAACTTTCACCATCAATGATGACTCGGCAACGCCTCTCCATCACAACAAAGAAAATCTGGAATAAATTGTTGAATTGATTTTGCTCCGCTTGCTCCATTTGAGAACTTAGTACTTCTTGAACAATCTCATCGCTCCCTACCATTATTAGTATGTAGACAAGAGAAAACACAAAAGGTTATCCCTATCAACTACTATATGTGTGTCAGTGGAAACACTCTCTCACATGCTTTACCAAGTTCTTACAAATGTTCTTACAAAAACAAAACAGTGGATGGTACAACCGGTGGCTGGTTCATGATACCTATGAGGAAGTAGTACCAAGATTGCAAGGGTCCTTCGCTGCACTGACATGAAGTATAGTTTGCGCAACTCACCGATCCGGCTTCAAGTCAGCAAACTCGAACCCTGCAATCTTAGCACCATGACTCCTCTGGTTATCAACCGTGTCACAACCCGGTTGACCTCGCCAAGAAGGCTAATCCCTGCCTGCGAAACAAAGAACACAAGCAAGAACTCGAAAGAAGCAGCTCTCAAAGGAAGTGACACTGCAGATCTATGATTAAGATCAAAAGTTGGGGTTCTACAAACCGATAATGGGGAACCTGTTCTCGACGGATTAATCTAAGAAAAACCCAAACCCTAATGTGGCGGCGGCTACTGATTATATGAGGGTTGGGGCGTGCATAACCCCCTAACCACGTCCACAATGGACCCTAACATGATACACGGGCCAACAGCCCAAAAGATGGCGGCGCAGCACCCTGGCAGATTCCGGACGTCCACTTGTTTCGATGATTCCGGATGACTCAGAAGGAATTTTGAGGTGGGACTAGTGCCATTGAGGTTTACTTGGGCCTCCACCTTGGGGACTCGAATCAGATTAGCCTTGGGCCTTCTTCTTGAGTTGGAAAACCTTGTTGGTCTCCTTCTCCACCCCATGCACCCCTCATGGACATATGTATGGGTGTCATGTCCTCATCAGTAGTCGTCTGTGGCGATGGAAGGGCTCCACGGAGCAGGGTCAATGATGGTCACCATGGCAAAGGGCGGCAGCGAAAAGAGGAGTTCGTGCGGGAAAGACGAAAGGAAAGGACGACGGCACTAGGAAGTAGTAGATGCAATCTGAAGGCAAGGGATTGGTAGTCTCATACGAAGTGCAACCGGCATCCCAGCCGCGTAGAATCCGCAATCAATGCGGTTGGTGCCGCTGTCATTAACAGCTGGACCCCACCGGTTGGGATAACCACTATGCGCGAGAACCTAGGCATCGCAGACGCCACATCCCATCATAACTGCCCACGCCTCTGCCGCTCCGCCTGAAAAGGCGCGCCCGCTTCGCATACTCCGCGCCACGTCGGCCACGATTGCCTAAATAAACGCTCGAGGCCAGCAGGAAAGCTTCCAAGGTAAGCCACCTCTCCTCGAGGCCCTACTGATCAGGGGTTCGAAGTCCTGGCCCCTCGAGGGTTCGTCAGGCACCCCAGATCAACAGAGTCAGGGACAACCGGTGGCGCGCGCAACCGAGCCTATCCTTGAATGCGAAGTTCGAGGGCACCCCCCATGTTGTATTCAAGACCAGATGGAGGCAGCTAGTCGAGGGATCCCACCGAGGGAGAGCAATAAGCCCTCGGCCCCTATCGAACGGGGTCGAGCCCTGCCTAGCAAACCTTCACAAGTGCTCTTATGAGACGTGTCTCCGGACCACGAGCCGACCTCTATCAAACGAGGCACGGACGTCCACATGAATTACCCGCTAACAGCTCACAGAGGCATCCATGACTCGCGGCCCGCTCGAAGGAAGCATGGATTGCGTCACCCCTCCTCCCCATGAACGGGGCGACGAGGGTCGTAACTCAAAGTCGAGGACCACCCCTGATCGACCTTGCTAGGGCCAGGGCTCGGCGGCTCCTCGCATCACAAGATCGAGTTCCTTTAAGATGAAATATGCTGTAACTCACGAAAGCGTCAAACGCTAACAGCTGAGTATATCCACTCCTCTAAGGCCTCGGGGGCTACACCGGCGGGTTTGCTAGCGCGCACCTAGCGGGATTCTTCAAGGAAAACCTTATCAGAAGCACCCACGATGAAAAGCCTTTGCCGGATTAAAAATACTCCAACAAAGGCTCGGGGGCTACTGTTGGGGGCGATCATTAGGGGTACCCAAACCTATGGGATAATCACCCTTGTTAAACATTAAACTCATGCGCATACCAGAAAAAGAGATAAGAAAATTAAGGCACACGGCCCAGCAAAAGACAAAGGCCCAGTCAAGACACTCCGCGGGGTGCCTCGACGCGCACCTCAATCTCCGCTTCCCGAGGGAACCGACCCCTCAAGCGAATCGGAAAACTCCTCCTCGGTCGAGGCCTGAGGATCGAGCCTCGAGCAACCAACGAAATGGGGAGAGCTCCGCCCCGGTCGAGACCTCCGCTCGGACAAAACAATTAATGACACTCACCGCCACCGTGCATCCGAAGTCAAAAGACAAATCTCTCATCATGCCGCTCTGACAGCCACGACCCCCCCCCCCCCCCCGTCGCATCCGCCAACTATCGTCACTATGCTGCCAACCGAGGCTCTGTGCGGACAGGCCGGCGCTATGCGAACAGAGCACGTCACTCTGAGCTCTTGTGCTGCCAACTCTGACGACCTGAAGCCCTCGATCGGGCGGAAGAGACCCTCGAGAGCGCAGCAGGAGAAGAAGAGAGGACGGCGGAGGCATGGCGGGCCATCCTGAGCACTATGCGACCATCTCTGGCGCTGTGCGGACATGTCGCCACTGTACGAACAGGACCGGGTCACTCCGACTACTTGTGCTACCAACTCCCACAGTGGATTCCCACAGAATGGGCTGTGCACAGGCATGGGAGACCGTCGACCTGGCGTACGGGCGGGTCATTACCACACGCAGGTCAGCTCGGATCCTCGAAACCGCTCCCTAGCGTCATCACCAGTACAAGAATCGATCACAGGGACCGCCACACCGCGTAACAGTGGCAAGGGACAAAGAGCCACGCCCGGCGTCACTCCTACCGCTGTGCAACGACTGTGCCTGCATAGCGACGCACGCCTATAACCCCTCCTCCTTGGCCTATAAAAGGAGAGGGCGAACCCCGAGACAAAGAGAAGACCAAAAAAATCGAAGAAAGACAGAACAAGAAACAACACTCGCACTCCACGATATTGGCACTTTGCCTCAATCATCTGGGACTTGGAGGTCTAGCCTCTTTTCCCAACCTGCTTGTATCCCCTACTACTCGCAGTCTGGTGCAGGATAATACATTGCACGCGTCATCTCGCTGGAAGTACGGTCTTGCGACCGGAACCAGGATAAATCCGTGTCTTGCATTACCTTCTGCATCAACCATCATGGGAGGGAACACAGCGCACTTCTGTTTGTTGTCGGGACCACTTTTTCTTAACACCGACACATGGTGACAAGAAAAAATATATCACTTTAATGCACAAGATATATCTTCAACAATTGTTCGCATAAAAAACATATAGTATTAGACACTCTCTTCAAGATCCAGATTGATAAACATATAGTTGTTAAACCTCGACTTTGCTACATCTACATGGACATTTGAAAGTTTTTCCCTCAAAAAAATATGAGTTTATCAAAGAACAAATCTTAGGATGCTTTTAATATGGAGTTGTTAGTGTATGATCTTCCAAACCCAAAGAGATATATCAAAGAGGCTCAGCCCAAAATATATCAATGTATTGGTTCATTTAATAATTCTTAAATAGTAGTAAGATATTTATATGTTAAAAATAACTACAAAAACAAAACATCATTAAGACACAAATTCATCAAAAAATTAGGAAAAGATATGATCATAGTTACTTTTTAAATAAAGTCAATTTATTAGTGTCATTTTCTTAAGTCAACGTAATAGTTTTTCAAGGTATTTCAAATGGTTTAAACATTTATTTTTTGACTTGACATTTAAACTAAAATATTGGATTTAGTTAAAGAGCTGCAAGCGGAGGCTTCGAATAATAGAGAGTGACATGTATATTTTTATGGAGGAACATTTTGTTGCAGGGGCTTAGCCGGAGTGTATGTTCTATTGTGTTTTCGATAAAATGCACCAAAGGTCCATCAACTTGTAAGCGAGTGTCACTTAGGTCCATAAACTCCAAAACTACATTTTTGGGTCCATAAACTTGTATTTTGTGTCATTTAGGTCCTTAAACTCCTAAAACATAAATCATAAACTCTGAAACTATGGTTTTAGGTCCATAAACTTGTAATTTGTGTCACTTAGGTCCACAAATTCTAAATGTACATGTTTAGATCCATAAACTTGTAATTTATGTATCAAAATACTCTTCCATCACATCATGTGTACACGTAGAGCTGGCATAGCATTCTAACCAGATACCTCCTTCACTTGGCCACTGGAGGATGAAATTTTGTTGAGGCTATCCTAACGAAACGTGCCATTGATGCTGCGTGGCTCGTCTATATTATAGGCTCTAGTCATATCTTGACTTTAGCTTTAAAACCTTGCAATGGCAGTACCTGACCCCCCTAACCATAATTCATGTCAATAACCTCCAAAATAAGTCCATCGTCCCCTTCCATCTCTCCCTATGCCCTAGGATTCAAAATCAGGGTTCACATTTAACAATTGTGGCAAAACTCCAGTGAAGCACGGGTAGCAAGCTAATTCATGCTAGTGCCACATTAATTAATGAAGATTAGGTGGAGGGGTATATGAACCTAGGTGACAGAAATTACAAGTTTATGGACCAAAAATGCATTTTCGGAGTTTGTGGACCTAAGTGACACAACTTATAAGTTTATGGACCCAGAAATGCACTTTTGAAGTTTATGGACCTAGGTGACACCTCCTTTCAAGTTGATGGATCCCTAGTGCATTTTACTCTATTTAATAACATAGCAATTTGTGACTTCTTTCTTTGCTAAAAGATAATCCAACCCTTCTACTAAATCTTTCCTGCTTTTTAGAGAAATATTGCAAAATGAAGTATTTCCAATAAGTCATTAATAATTTGGTTAGTGTATTTGACGTACCTCCAATTCAAAACTTATTGCAGTGTAAGACTTTTGAGATATTGTCGATGTCAGGAATGCAATGAATGGAATACATGATCATGGCGCGTTGGTTGTATATGGTGGACTTCTTGTGGTCGACAGATGTACGGGTGGTAATGAATCAAGGCCATATGCCTCCTTTACAATCCAATTTGGCTCTAATTAATTTTATCTTCCAAATATATAATATTTTGGCCCTTATCAAGGCCAAAATTTAAAATTATTAGCTTAAATTATTGAACCATTTATCACACCTAACGATGACATGGACGTTTTGACTGGAGTTTGTCGGTGATGAGCTGTTGAAGGCATAGCCGATGATGTAGTAGTCGTGGTCGATGTAGCGGTCTTCGTTAATGTAGGCGCACATAGCTGAAGGCGAAAAGATCTGCGCTATGTTGTAAAGATGGAGCTGCAATCATCGATTAGGCATCTTGCAAATATTAGAGGATGTCATTGGGGGCTTCTTGCATATGTTAGAGGACGATTGTATCTTACATATATCATAGGAGGCCATCGTGGGTGTCTTGTATATGTCAAAGGATGATTGAGTCTTCCATATGTCAAAGGACGATTGGGTCTTGTGTACGTCAGAGGACGGTTGCATGCTGCATACATCAGAGGACAATATATTGATGTAGTCTTTTGCCGTCGTAGATGACGCAATCATTGCCGTCGTTGATGAAGCGTCGTGAACAATTGTTTGTCAGAGGATGCGAGATGTCTATCTTGTGGATGAAGTGCTGACAGCGCGTGTTGAGGCATGTTGATACAGACCATGTTGATGAAGACTTTGACGATGTAGCAGATGAAAAGAACTAATCTAATCTATATTATATAATATTTTGGAGGCTGGCTAGCTAACTGATGCGGCACCCCAGGGAGACTAGAGATTTTTCTCATCAGGCGGCGCAAGCGGAAGATGTGGTATATCCTAAGAATTGAGTAACATTGGTCTTATGTAGAAAGTATTGAAAAGGCTGGACCTTTAGTGTAGCTTAAGCTTTCGTTATATAGTCCAGACTCATAAGAGTCTAATACGATTATATATATTGAGTTCTATTGAAACTATGTAACTATACTCCTGTCGTTTATGATTCCCGAGAAACAACTTTGACTGAATATAAAAAAATAGTAATATTTATAGTACATAATAAATATAGATATTTGAATCTAGTTTTTTAACAAATTTTTTTGGAGATTAAAATATTACACATATTTTTTATAAATCTAATCTAAAGCGTGGCACGGAAACCAACGGCGACGTATAAAAAGGGACAGAGGGAGTATGTTCTAATCCAGTTATATTACAAAACTCATACTTTAATGGTGGTTTTTTTTCTCTTGCGCCTAAGATATACTCTAAATGAAATGTTTTATTTTCTCCGTGATACAAAGGATTAGAATTATCTTGGCATTAAGTGTGATTATCGTGGTAAACTTTCTTTGTGAACTCATAACATAAGTTTGTGCACTTTGTTTTATCATTTTAAGATGAAAAGACTCGCTCAAAGGCAAAGCCCGGATAAATCCTTTTTGCACAGAGGAAAGGAAACCCAGCTGGCGCGGCCGCACCGAACCACGACCAGCACGCGGCCTGTGGGTGAACGACGGCGATAGCGAAGTGCCGGCACTCCGGAGTCCGAGGAAAAGGCGGCCGGGAAAGCCCGCTTTGCCGTGGGCCATGGCCTCGCTCGCTAGTGGGAACCCGTCAATCTCCTGTCGTCCACCACCATCTCATCCAAACCACCTCGAATTCCTCCGTCGTGGCAGAGGCGCAGGCCCCAATGGCTCCCCGGCAGGGTCCCAGCACCAGCATTGCTGCTGCTGCTACGGACCGACAGCGCCCGTGTTTCTTTCCTCTTTAAAAATATATTTTTAAAAAGAATCAGTATTAAACAAAGTTTATTCACAAAATCTTTTTAAGGATGGGGTAACTTTGCGCGACGAATCTAAGGAGCCTAATTAGTCCCAGGGCCGGCTCTACAATTACAGGGGCCCTAGAGCAAACTAGATATTAGGGTCCCTTAGCCTAAATATTTTTTTATTTGGAAGTTAAGAAAAGATAATGGTAGTGATTAATAATGTCTACTTACTTCTTTAAAAAATATCGATGCTACTTCCGTCTTTATAAAAAAACCTTTGTGTATTTTTGTTGATGCTACCGTCGTCCCAGCAGGTACAATTAAAATGATCCAACATAGAATTATAAAGAAAAATAAACATTCGAGTGAGAAGTTTAAAACCCTACAAATCTAACATAATAGTCTAAATTAGTTTAGTAATAATTATAGTATGAGTCTATCATATATAATTGGTAACACGCCGAACCGATCGGAGCAGAGCCACGAGCATTGGTCGGTGGGGAGCGGACGATGGTCGATGGATAACAGGATAAGGATTGCCGATTTTTCTCGGACTTCTGGACGATGCAGACTCACGACTTGCAAGACAACGATTCAATTTCAGGATGGACTTGGCGGGGGTGCGGAACAGATGGACTCGAGATGCAATTACGTGAGACTACAGTATACTAGGATGCAATAGACTCTATTGCCTACAGGGGCTCAAATGTAAAGTATACTGCATGCGTCATGTGTACTTGTATGTATAGAGTCCCGGGCCCCTCTAGGCCGTGGGCCCCCGGCCGTCGCCCCTGCCGCCTAGTCCTAGAGCCAGCCCTGATTAGTCCATAATTTACTACAGTAATACTACAGTAACTATTATCTAATCATATGGTTAAAGATCTTATTAGATTTGTCTCGTGAATTAATCCGATGTTGTGAAGATGATTTTGTAAACTGACTTTATTTAATGTCCTTAATTATTGGTCAAACGGGTGGAAAAAAATTTTCCCGGACAAACACGGGGAAATGAATGAGGGGAAATGGATCGGAGCGCACAAAGTTCGAAGGGTGAAAATATCGGCTCTGTCGTCGTATAACGACGTGCCCATGGAATGGAATGAGTGAGTGGAATTTCCTCGTGGAATGGAGCAGGAGAGCACGTCGTCCATGGCGCCCGTGACCCGCTCTGCCAGCGCTCTCAGATCGAGCTAATGGCGATGGTGACTGCAGAGGTAAAAACGGACGTTACCGACGGACGATTAGCGCAGTGTGGTTGCGTTGATGCAATGATGCCTGAGCCTGGCCAATCATGAGGCTCTCGGAGACAGGATCTGGGGACACGGAGACGGAGGACGACCTAGCTGCGATTATCTTATGATTTGCTGAAGCCAGCGGCCCACGGGTGTCAGGTGAATGAATCTTGACATCGCACTCATAAGAATGGCATTGGCAGAGCGTGGACCCATTTGGCCGTTGCAAAGAAAGATGCACTAAGCAGTACTAAGCACTACAGTAACATGCATGTAACACATGGTTATGCTCTAGCTGTAGGGTGGAAAGGGAAAGATCACCGAGGGCAACAGAGGGACAAAAGAAATGGTGACACTGGCGCGCGGCAGGAAGACTGAAAGCCTGAAAGGGATGTATGTTAAGCGCGCTCTCTCTCTCGTTTTGGGGTGTTTGGTTTAGTCCCCACCCATCATCGAATGAAAGAATACTATTAGAAGTATTAAATATAAATTAATTACAAAATGTATTATAAAAGCGAGGACTAATTTACTATACGAATCTATTAAGCCTAATCTATAATTAAAAAATATAATGATACAGTAATAATTTGATGATTATATACTAATTATAGATTAATTATGTTTTTAGGTTCATCTCAATGAATAGATATGACTTATGCAATTAGTTTTATAATTAATTTATATTTGAGGGACTAAACTTTAGTCCCTAGATCTAAACACAGCTTAGGGAGCAATGGCAATTCGCAAGCCAAACCCCACTGTGTGAAAAGAGACAAACTGACCCTGCCCCTCTCTTCTGTTCCTCTGCAGAAAAAGACACGGGTCGCAGATGAATCGGAATGAGAAAGAGCAGCATGCCGATCGATCAGATAAGAGAGAGACGATAAAGCCGCTTTGCACCGGAGCCCAGTCTATCTTTACTATGCAACCCTAAAAAACCCCACAAAGCGGGAGGAAATTCTCTGCGGCGGTGCCGCACGGCGCCCTGGTGCGACACCGCCCAGGACGCTGACGCGTGGCAGCTGGCCCCATCGGCACCAGTGCCACCTACGTTCCGTCCAAGATATTGAAACGAGCCGCACCGGACGACTGTCCAGCATGAGTAGAGCCGAGCCCTCGCAGTGAAGCCGGCTCCGTTAGAAATCAGATCGAGCCACTCCCTACTTCTCCTCGTCGACCGGAAGTCTGTAGACTCAGATGGTTTGCGACATCAGTAGCAGCTGCTCCCTCGCCGTTCAGGTGGATGCATGGACCATGTTCTCAGTACCTGCGCTCGAATGCCCTGATGCAGATTTCTCCATTAGAGACAGCCACGAACACAATGGAGAATTAGAGCATTTGGGATTGTCTGGCGCGGTAGAATTTTCCAAGTAGGAATTAGGGATGTCCGATCCTTTTTTAGGGACCTTCTTCAATCAGCAGTAGGAGCGCCGGCTTGATTACCCGAGAGCAGCATCGGCTTGATTGGCCAGGTGAGTGCCGGCTTGACCGCGAGGGCTCGGGTCTACTCACACTGGACGATCCGGCGCGGTTCGCTTCAGTATCCCGGACGGAGCGGAGGTGGCCCTGGTGCCGATGGGGTCTGCTGCCACGCGTCAGCATCCTAGGCGGTGTCGCACCAGGGGCGCGGTGCGGCACCGCCGCAGAGAATTTCCTCCCTCTGTGGGATAGCTACGCGCGTCCACGAAAAGAAGCTGCAAATGCTGCTACTCCACTACGATTAAAGCCCAGGTAGCTAGCTAGATCGACCGGCAGCGCAGTGGCCTGTTTCAAGAATACACACCCTTCACGCAGCAGCATCAGGAGAGCTCGCCACCGAGATGCGGGCGGGGGGATACACGGTGCACCAGTCGCTCACCGCCGATGCGGCCGCGGTGCTCAAGCTCTCGCTGGGCCTGGCGCGCCGCCGCGGCCACGCGCAGGTCACGCCGCTGCACGTCGCCTACACGCTGCTCGGCGCCTCGGCATCCTCGGCCTCCCCGCCTCTCTTCGCCACCGTGGGCGCCGCCTCCGCGCCGGCCTACGGCCTCCTCAGGCGCGCCTGCGCCAAGTCCCACCCGGGCGGCGCCGCCTGCGCGCCGCCGGGCGCGGTGCCGTCGCTCTACTCCCACCACCCGGCGCAGTGCCGGGCGCTGGAGCTCTGCTTCAACGTCGCACTCAACCGGCTCCCCACGGCCAATGCGGTGGTGGGCTCGCCGCTCTCGTCGCCGTCCTCATCCTCCGCGTCGTCCACGTCCTTCGCGGCGTCCATCCTCCACCAGCCCAGCCCGACTCTGTCCAACGCGCTCGTCGCCGCGCTCAAGCGCGCGCAGGCCAACCAGCGCCGCGGCTGCGTCGAGCTGCAGACCCAGCCGTCGCCGCCGGGCACGCCGTCGTCCACCTCCCCGCAGCAGCAGCCTATGCTCACGATCAGGGTCGAGCTGGACCAGCTCATCATCTCCATCCTCGACGACCCCAGCGTGAGCCGAGTGATGCGGGAGGCCGGCTTCTCCAGCGCCGCCGTGAAGACCAGCCTCGAGGAGGAGAGCGCCGCCATGCTGCTCGGCCCCGGCCACCACCACAGCACCACAGAACCATCGCCATCCCCTGCTCCGGCCCCGGCCGTTCCGTCGCAGTCCTTCCTCGAGCCTTACGCTGGCTTCAATAGTGGCCCCGGCGGCGGTGCGCCGTGGCCGGCTCCATTCTGGAACCACCAGCCTGACGCCGACTTCGAATCGCCATGCAAGGACGAGGACGTGAGGGCGATCCTGGAGGTGATGTCCCGGAAGCAGGGGAGAAGGACCAACCCCGTCGTCGTCGGCGACTCGGTGTCCGTCGCCGAGGCATCAGCCGCCGCGTTGATGAGGCGCCTGGAGCGGGGCAGCGTCCCCGACGAGCTACGTGGCGCGCGCGTCCTCCGGCTCCACCTCTCCCACGTCCACGTCCGGCTCATGACCGGCGCCGACGTGGACGCGTGCGTGGCGGACCTGCGCCGCACCGTCGCCGCCACCGCCGCAACGAACACCCAGACCGGAGGCCTGGTCATCTACGTCGGCGACATGCGCTGGGCCGTCGACGACGAGGCCCGCGCCGAGGCGGCACCCGGCGCGCGCCTGGCCGCCGAGCTCGCCCGCCTTCTGAGCGAGCTCCGGGCCGCGCCGCGCAGCGGGCGAGCATGGCTGGTGGCTGCCGCGAGCTACGGCACCTACATGCGGTGCCAGCGGTCGTCGCTGGAGGCGACGTGGGCGCTGCAGCCGGTGGCCGTCCCAGCGGGCGCCGGCACCGGCCTCGGCCTCGGCCTGGCTCTCGGCCCACGCGCCGCAACAAGGTGACAAAAGCGTTAAGCCTCGTGGCAGTGCTGTTGCCCACTGTTCTTTTGTTTCGTATGCTTTGCTTTGCTTTTGTTTCACTTTGTTGTGACTGAGGTGTTGCTGTCGCCTGTCCTAGCTGCGTCCTGCTGCCGTGCTCTGCTTTTGGTTTGGTGTGCTCTGTTTGGACAGGCATAGCCTGACTGCCTGCTGCTTGCATGTTGTACCACCAGTGGAAACTAGCCAGTAGACACCCCCGTCTACTTGTTACTGTTCTCAAATTCGACCCTAAATTCTACTATATAAAAAAAATTCTCATCACATCAAAATGTCGGAACATGAGGTACTAAATGTAGATAAAATCAAAAACTAATTGTACTTTGCGAGACGAACATTTTGAGCCTAATTAATCAATGTTTGACAATTATTCACAAATACAAATGAAATGCTACAGTGACGTTACGGTGCTAAAGTCCAAACTTTACCGGGCCGTGTTTCTTTGGGTTGGAAATTTTTTTCCACCCCGTTTGACCAATAATTAAGGATATTAAATAAAGTCAGTTTACAAAACCAACTTTACAACCCCGGGTTAATTCACGAGTCAAATCTAATGAGGCCTCTGACCGTACGATTAGAAGTGTAGCATTACTGTAGAAAATTATGGACTAATTAGGCTCGTCAGATTGGTCGCGTAAATTTACACTCATCCCTAAAAAGGTTTTGTAAATAGACTTCATTTAATACTTTATACATGCAAGATTCCCTTTAAAAAAAATTTCCGGGCAGTTAGTAAACACGTCCCATGTCAAAGTTGACATCTAAACAAGGCCTAGAGTGAAAACAATTTTATACTCTACTGACAGGTTGCTGCTAACCATTGGTCTTGTTCAAAAAAAATATATGCAAATACCATTTGCAAGCAAAATCTGTTAGCACAACTCATATGATGTATCCTGCTAGCAATCTTGCTGCCTGTTCATCTTTCTTGTGATAGTAATACATACAGCATTGAAGCTTATTTTGCATTTGCTTTTAGTAGTCAAACAGACGGCAAGGTTGTTCAGCACGCTCAGTTTCCACCGCTGGATTTTCCACCCAAAGAAGAGGATGGTGTGCCGGTCCTGTGCGTCGAATGCGCCAGGAACTATGAGGTTGAAGCATCAGCTGTGAGAGCAAAGGCAGAAGGCACCAATCTTGCACTGACCTTCTTCCCCGGTTGGCCGCAGGCAGATGAGCCCCAAACGTCACACAAGGTGAGAACAAAGGAAACAAACAGCATCTGCAGCTGAAAAAAATCATGAACAATCCGTTCATCTGAACAATGTCATACCCAAGCTGATTTGGGTTCTTTGGTACAGGATGATCTGATGGACCTGAAGAGGAAATGGAGCAGACTGTGCCGAAGGGTTCACTTTCAACGCCACCATCCGGCTGGCCCATCCAATGCAACCACCTCCATCAATCCAGGGCTCTGCTTGAGCTTTGGGACCAGCGAGATGAAGCACCAGCATGTAAAGACCACGCTCAGCCTGCTACCTCCGGACTCCGGATCCGCTGATTCATCATCCGACGAGGTCCACTGCCACAAGAGCAAGGACATGGCTACAATGCAAGCAACACAAGAACCAGATACTATGTTGGATTCCAGGGACATGAAGAATGTCCTTCGGCTGTGGATCCACGAGCTGCTGTCCGGCGATCTCAAGCGGAAGGCAGAGAGCGTTCGGCTGCCGAGCGAATGCAAGCGCTGGAGGGCCGGTTGCGGCCTTGATCTGAACCTATGTGCTGACGAAGAGGAAGATCAGGACGGGGGCAGTGCCAGCAACGAAGACGAGCTCGTTCCAAGCGACTTGACAAACGATGGCGAAGCCAGCGGTGATGTGACGGACAGCCTCGACAGCCATTGTTAGGCTGTGGCCTTCGAATCGATCACCGAGTTATATATGGCTCCACGGCAGTAGGGGCGCCGGAGATGGAGGCAGCTTCAGGGGAGGAGAAGGTGGAGGATGTCGTTGCTGCTCTTGAAACGTTCGAACCTGGGAATTGGCGGGAAGATGGTGATGGTACTAGTCTGGGCTGCACTAGGCTCCCAATTTTTGTTCAGTTGCGGTATACTAGTTGATTGTAAAATTGCCGTAGACTAAATGGTATATTTGGTATCTTAGTAGTTAAGTAGTTAGTGGTACTTTCTTAGCGGCGAACAATGAATTTTTGTTCGAAAATTTCATGCACTTATGAATGTGCTGCTGTGACGGGTATACTCACTCCGTCAAAAACAACCCTCATTTTTCAAGGAGTCAAACAATTTTAATTTTAACTAAATTTATACAAAATAATATTAATATTTATATCTCCAAATACTTTTGGTAAAAAATATATTCTATGATTCATCTAAACTTGAAGTTAGTAATTTTACTTTTGTATGTAAACATTTATAATTGGCATTTATCATTTTACTTTTGTATAGAATATAATTTATATTTTTACTTTTGTATAGAATATAAATGTATATATTTATAATTTTACTTTTGTATAAAATATAATTTTACTTTTTGACATTTATAAATTATAGAATATATTCTCTATTTACATTTATAATTTCATTTTTGTATCTTAAATGCCAGTATTTTTTATTAATTTGGTCAAACTTGAAGTTGTTTAATTCTTCAAAATGCGAGAGTTGCATTCTTTCTCGTATAGAGGAGTAACACATAGAAACAGTGGCAATACCTTAGAAGCTGTAGTTGGCACTATCTAATTCATAGTATTTGCTCTTTCAACTGCTCTTTGATTCCCAAACTTTGTAGTTTGTAGCCTCTTTGATCACAGAATTTGGATAACTACTCCGGAGCAAGAAATATATAACAATGAAATGGGAGGCCAAGAAATAAAACATGGACAGTACCACCAATTCATATGTTTCAAGACTAAAACAGTCAAACACATAACACAATAAAATTGCATGAACCAATCTTGTTACAAGTTTTGGATGCACAAAAAATATGGTTCATTAATTAAAAAAATTATAAAATAATTATAGATCATTTGGTAATGTTTCTTAGAGTTGAATCTACACAATCGGGTTCGAGTTTTCAGCTTAGCACAATATTTATATGTTCTAGATTAATTTATTCTAAGATTTAACCTATTTTTCAACGTGGCGATATATCCGTTGACAACAAGATATTTATAGAGACTTCGTTAATCCAGACCGTCACAGTTCATGGATATCTCCTTTTGGTTATAGAGGTACAATTTGCACCTCTAATTAGAAAAAAAAAAGACCACATGGAAGTTCTGACATGGAGTTGCTACAATTCCTTTGTCCCATGGGAAATTTTTTAGAGGCAAATTATATTCCTTGTTTCAATTACAAATTACAAGTGTGGAGTCCCTACGTGGAATGACTGCATGTTCTTTCCGCAATCGGTGACAGCGAAAAGATAAGTGCGGCTCCCAACGCAAACAGGAAAGCAGGGGGGGCAAATTTCTGACCGTCTTTCTCTTTCTTTCCCACCACTTTGTTCGCTTGTCACTGCCGTAGCCCGTCTTTGCTGCAGTCTTTCTTTCCTGCTGCCGACGACCCTTTTCTTGTTTGGAAGCGAGCGCGCACTTTGCATGGTGTGGCACGCTGGAAAAGGAAAGGAAAAGACATGGAATTTCGGGACGCTGCAGCAGTGCAGCCTGCAGGGGAGAGACCGGCAGCCGCCACGTTACGTTTTCCTGGACATGCTGGATGCTGACTAGACTACGCTGCTGCTGGCTGAACATGCACAGACATTGTCACGTGGTGAAGGATCAAAACGGCGACAAGAAGAGACTGAAGAGAGTGAATGAGAGCCGATAAAAATTCTCTCGAAAGACTGAACTCGGCCTATGTCCCAAAACCACTTTCTACGGCTATCAACTCACTTCCTTACCAAATCTACGAAGTCACTAAAGTATTCAAGCAACTTAACTATCAACACATAGCGGAAACAACAATCAACCCAAAACACAGGCAAAGAAAAGAGAATCAGCAAGAAGGTCCGGAAACTCCGCACATAAGTCCGGAAACTCTGCACAAGTCCGGAAACTCCACACAAACGTCCGGAAACTCCGCACCAGTCCGGAAACTCCACACAAATGTCCGGAAACTCCACACCAGTCCGGAAACTCCACACAAATGTCTGAAAACTCCACACAAATGTCCAAAAATTCCGTACCTTTCAGAACAGCCTGCGCAAAGATCTGATGAAAGCCAAAACTGGAACAAACAAACTCCAAATCTCGTGAAATTTGGTCAGTAGCTTTCTCCAACCATGGTGAGTCTTTGCCCAAAAGATCTTTCCAAAAAGATCAAGACTTCACCACGAATTTCACGAATTCGGTCAAGAACACAAGAGAAGGGAGAGTTGGGAAAAACTCAAATTCACAAGTGCTCGTCCACGGATTTGCTAGGGGATCGTCCTAGATGTTCTTGCACATGTCCCAGCACCAAGTTCCTCAAAGAATCGTGCCCAAAAACTTGGTCAATCAAGAGATCGAAAATTCCACCAAAAATAGCTCCAAAAATCACTAAAAAACGAAGAGCACACGAGATTTGAAGAACTTCTTCCATTGATTCACGAGGACAACATCTATACAAGGCTAGGAAGCCACCCGCATCCTCCCTCTCTTGTGGGAAAATCGAAACAAAGAGTAATCACCCTCTCCTATCTCTCATCTCCTCTCACATGAAGCACACCCTAGCCTAGGAAAAACAAAGAGCAAATAAACTAGGGTTCCAATCTAGAGTTTATGCTTTCCAGGATTTTATCATTAGCAGCAAGCTTTTTATTGATATTTTCAGTGATTTTACCCTGGCCAAACACTAGATCTCTAAGAGATGGCTAATTATTTGAATTGCTGGAATTGAAATTGTTACCTTGTTGAGCCCTCTCAAATAGGAGGTTCGGGCGCGAATTCCAGCCTTGATTGTCGTAGTTGTTCGGTCGATACCCTTTGTTGTTGGAGTTGTTGACGTAGTGGGCATCTTCTCGAGTTTCGGGGCAGTCATTCCCCGAATGGCCAGCGTTGCCACAGACCTCGCAAGTCATGCGAGCGTCCATGGCTTGCACCGTTTCTTGAGGGGGGCCTCTATTTTCTTCATCAGAAGGTCCATCTTGGCAGCGAGCATGTCTAGAGCTTCAACTTGATGTACTCCACGGGTCAGAGGTTAGGCTCGATCATCGGACCAACCTTGTTTCTCGACCATCTTCTCGATGAGGGCCTTTGCACGACTCTCCTCAAGAGAGAAGAAAGAACCTCCAGCAGCAGCATCCAAGTACTCACGGGCAGAGCTTCTAAGCCCGTGGTAAAGGTTTGGATGATGAACCAACTCTGCATACCATGGTGAGGACAAACAGATATATAGTCCGGGAGGCGATCCCATGCCTTCGGGACTGTTTCATCTTTTAACTGCTGGAAACTAGCAATTTTATTCCGGATGGCGTTGGTTTTCCCAACCGGAAAGAATTTAAGCAAAAATGCGCTAGTCCACTTATCCCAAGTGTCTATGGCTTCGCGGTTAGCATAAAACCATTGTTTTGCCTTGCTTAATAATGAGAATGGGAATAAACGAATGCGAATGACATCGATGCTTACCCCGCGTATGGTGAAAGTGTTGCAAATCTCCAGAAAATGCTGAAGATGAGCGTTGGCATCCTCGTGTGGCTTGCCGCAGAATGGGCTAGCATGCACCATGTTGATGAGGGCTGGCTTGAGCTCGAAGTTGCCATCTCCGACTGGCGGAGCTGGTCCGACACGCACGTTCTCGCTCGATGGAGCGGAGAACTCGCGGATCGTCTTGCTTGCCATCCTCGATGAAGCCGTGGCGACGACGGGAAAGACTGGGCTCGTCGGAATGAGTTTCTTCTGAGAAGGTACAACACGGGGTCGCACTTCCCTCACAAGAGACTCAAGATTTTCTTGGAAGTTTGACGGTAGTTGGAAACCAGTCATGCACTGCTCTGCTTCACAAGACCAACAAAACAGAGCAAGGATAAACCCGCTTGAGTAGTGGTATACTCAACTAGGATAGCTCGAGATAGAAGTTTGAAAGTATCTAGCCAATTGCTTCCCCGACAACGGCGCCAGAAATGTTTGTTGGCACTTCTTACGATCCAATATCATGATTGTGAATCCCGGTACCGGGGTAAGGAGTGTTTCAGTGGTTTTTCTTATGGCTCAGTAAAATATATAGATGTTCTACAAGCGCACAGAATTACCGCTGTAGCACTTCACCAGGGAGTATTCCGAGGTATAACGGTATTGGATAGGAGTGGGTATACTGTGACACACAGCTCAAGGGAGGCTCAGATAGGAAAGAGAAGGAACAGATAGCTGGGAGGACAACGAGAAGAGATAGAGGATTCCTAGGTACTTTATCTGTCTATGTCACTCGGGGTTAGAGATACAGAGGTTGTAGAGCCAGCACTCAGAGGTCAAGGTCAAACCTATGTCTTAACTTCGGGACAGCAGAGCCTACGCCACACAGAAAGGGATGAGAAGGGGTGGCATCTACCATGCGTCAGGGGATCCTACAAGCCGAGACGAATGTGATGGGCTACAAAGGCCGTATAGGGCTGTCACCACCTAACGACTACCACCTCCGCAGACTCAGGACAAACTAAGGTCACTGGCTAGCCTAGGAACCACTCCTACACTAGTCAACAACAACTTACTCCACTAGCAAGAGCAAGCAACCTTGTCAATACTCTTAGTGACAATTCACCTCAAGTATCGAACAAGATCGAAGAACCGGCTAAGACAAAGACTTAAACAAGATCTACAAGCACTAGAACTAGAACCAACTATAGTCTAAACACGATATAGATGCAACTAGAATAAAGTAGAAGCAAGCTATAAATGACAGAGGCAAAGTGATAAAGATAACTTTATTGATAACTCAAAGTCTACAAAAGGAAAGGAAAAGATACAAGAGCTTAAACTGAGCTATCATCATACCAAGCTGAGGCTCACGACCCGACAACCAACCCAAACACTTACGCAACTCATCATTCTCATCCTGCAAGCGGTTAGTTGCATGTTCAAGTTCAACAATTTTCAAAGCATTTACATCACAACTAGAACAAGCATGTGTAGCAGAACATTTCAAATAACTTTCAAAGCATTCGATCTTAGAGTGAGCATCATCTAGTTTAGCATGCAAAACATGGCAAGAAGTACATGCTCCTAACAAAGCAGATCTAGATTTCAACTCATCAAGTTCAGCTTTGAGCAAATCAAATTCCTCCATTCTAGTCATGTTCTTTTTCTTATAATCAACCAATTTATTCATCACAAACTCACAATTAGTGCATTCAGGATCATCAGACACAATAGGAGCAACTTTCAAAGCATCAACCTCAGATCTAGTTTTAGCAAGCAACAGCTCAAGCTCAGCAACTTGATCTCGAGACCCAACAAGCAAAGACTCAAGTTCAGCAACCTTCTCCTTTGACTCACCAAGCAAAGACCTAAAGTCCCTCTTCTCCTTATTAGTCTTTCTAAGCACATCATCATGATTATCAAGCAAATCATTCAGCCTATCAATCTCCTCTAACAAGAAGTTGGGATCATGATTTACCTCATCCTCAGAGTTTGAGTCTGACTTCAGATCTTCCCTTGCACTCTTCTTGTTGTCGAAGCTATGTGCCATGGTACAGAAGCCACAGGAGGCCATGCATGCCAGACCATTGAAGTCCTCATCCTTGTGCCTCCGGCGTCGACCTCGATCTTCCTCCTCGCTTCTTGAACTCGATGAGGTGTTGCTTGAACCCGTGTCGGCATCGCTTGCACCATCAATCTTGGCTCGTGCCTTGTGCTTGTGCTTGCGGTCACTGTGCTTCTTGTTGTGCTTGTCCTTACTCTTGTGCTTGTGCTTGCGGTCACCATGCTTCTTTTTGTGCTTGTCCTTGCTCTTGTGCTTGTGCTTGCGATCATCCCTCGAATGGTGCTTGTGCTCGTGCTTGGGCTCAGCTAGCTCCAGACACTCGGCGATAAAGTGCCCCATCTTGCCGCACCTGTAGCACGTACTCCCAACACACCTTGTACTCTTGCAGTTCTCGTGCAAGCGTTTGAACCTCTTGGTCAGCAACGCGAGATAGTCCTCGCTCAGCACCTCAAACTCCTCATCTGGCAAAGAAACAAGCATAGACAAAGCAAACTGTCATGAGGAGTTAGCAAGTGACCTAGAACCAGAGCCACTCATGAGAGCCAGACTATGAGGATCAGTAGGGTTCTCAAGCTTGGCTCTAGCCATCCTATCGATCTTTGAGGACTTGAGCTTGGAGAAGAACCCATTAACTGTTAGCGTCTCATAGCAATCTAACTCCATAATCGCCTCAACCTTCACACCCCACACAGATCTATCCAAGCAATGCAAGAGCTTCAAAGCTCTATCATGATCTGAGTATGGGAGGTTGGTGATATTGGCTTGCATGTTGTTCACTATCACGGTAAACCTCTGAAACATGGCATCAATTGACTCACCGGGCAAATGAGTGAAATTCTCATACTCCCTCCTGTAAGTCGAAAAGAGCCTAGCCTTAACTGCACCATCACCACCATGGGCAACCTCTAACTTTTTGCAAACCTGACAAGCAAGATGCTCTTCGATGACACGATTTAATTCATGCTCGTCAAGCGCTTTAAACAAGTAATCAACGGCATTTTCATTTGCCTCAAACTTGTCCTTAGCATCCTGGGTCAATCTCGTAGCAGGGATGGTATAGGTAGTATCAAGAGTGATATCCCATAGCAATTGTCCCTTGCCTCGGAGAAAAGCACCCATCCAAACCGACCGCATCCGGTAATTCTTCCCATCGAAGAGAGGAGGACCCGAACCCTTTCCTGAGTACACCATATTTGGACACTAAGACTGGTTAGAATCGTGAAGATCCGTAACCGGCTCTGATACCAATTGAAGGATCGAAATGGCGACCAGAGAGGGGGGAGTGAATGGGAGCCGATAAAAATTCTCTTGAAAGAGTGAACTCGGCCTATGTCCCAAAATCACTTCCTACGGCTACCAACTCACTTCCTTGCTAAATCCATGAAGTCACTGAAGTACTTCTGGACCTAGGAACAAGTCTTCAAGCAACTTGACTATCAACACACAGCAGAAACAACAATCAACCCAAAACACAAGCTGAAGGCAAAGGAAAGAGAATCAGCAAGAAGGTCCGGAAACTCCGCACACAAGTCCGAAAACTCCACACAAATGTCCGGAAACTCCGCACCAGTCCGGAAACTCCACACAAATGTCCGGAAACTCCACACAAATGTCCAGAAACTCCGTACCTTTCAGAACAGCATGCGCAAAGATATGATGAAAGCCAAAACTAGAACAAAGAAACTCCAAATCTCGTGAAATCTGGTCAGTAGCTTTTTGCAACCATGGTGAGTCTTTGCCCAAAATATCTTTCCAAAAAGATCAATACTTCACCACGAATTTCATGAATTCGGTCAAGAACACAAGAGAAGGGAGAGTTGGGAAAAACTCAAATTCACAAGTGCTCGTGCACGGATTTGCTAGGGGATCATCCTAGATGTTCTTGCACATGTCCCAGCAACAAGTTCCTCAAAGAATTCCGCCCAAAAACTTGGCCAATCAAGAGATCGAAAATTCCACCAAAAATAGCTCCAAAAATCACTAAAAAGAAAAACGAAGAGCACACGAGATTTGAAGAACTTCTTCCATTGATTCACGAGGACAACATCTATACAAGGCTAGGAAGCCACCCACATCCTCCCTCTCTTGTGGGAAAATCGAAACAAAGAGTATTCACCCTCTCCTCTCTCTCATCTCCTCTCACATGAAGCACACCCTAGCCTAGGAAAAACAAAGAGCAAATGAACTAGGGTTCCAAGATGTGGCTGCCATCTCCCATAGGTGAGTATATATAGCTACCGCCGAAAGACTAAACTACCCCTACAACTTAAACCTAAGATACACACCCTCAAGGGCAAAACGGTAAAGCTGCAGATATTTTCCTCCAGCTAGGCACGCATCCATCTGGAGTTGCTTCCCTCCGACGCAACCTCCGAGATCACGCCGCGTGTCCTCCGCTTCGAAGCTTCCCGACGCCCAGACTGAAACCAGTCAGACCGGTTCTGCAAATCGGTCAGACCGGTCCTGGCTCCCCGGGTCCTTCGGCCTTGGTTTTGTGGCCCAAACCAAGAAACCCTCCTCCTCTGGTTTTGTGGTGAACCAGTAAACCCTAGCACTTGGTCCAGCCTCCACACCAAGCCTCGAGCACGCCAAGCCTTTCACCTCCGGCTCCCGGACGGTCTACTCGGTCTTGCCTCGTTCCTTGACTCGGCCGCGCCCAATTTACCGGCTCGAACACTTCATCCATGTTGCCTTGCTTGTTCTTGCACCATGTGATCCGCACTTGATCCCACTGGCCATCGGGTCCCTCGAACCAAGCCTACTTGTCTCTCCGCTCCTGGGAGGCCGCTCCGGCTAAGACCTTTCGCGCCTGTTCTTCACCTGCACCAATGCAAACCAAGCCGCATCCTACACCTGCAATACTTGAGCCAAGGCGAACGTCAATCAACACCATGTTGTCAATCACTCATCACAAGGAAAGCGACCATCCTCTCGGTCCCTCGGACACACATGGTCCTCACGTGGTAACATTGTCATTCGAAATGTACCTCTCCAATTATATCGCTTCTACATATGCTCTTTTCAAATATTTATATCTTTGTTTTCTCCCCGGATTCAACCACATAGAAAGACCATGTTGCCCCTCAGCCGAATCAAAGTTTGTCTGATGGTCCTGCTACTGGTACAGTTATTAAGAGGACCAAGCCATCGCCCAATCCTCTTGCCGGCCCACAAGCTTTCACCTTCCCAGCCTGCAAGATTTCTCCTTCCCATCCCTTCCGCATGCAACTTACATCTATGACTATCTATTTCTATATATACTGGATAGTAAACGATTGAGAATGTTTTCCATCCCGCCAATTCCAACGTATACCAATGCTATGAGGACCTGACCAAATTTCCCTTGTTTAATCAAGTTATCATCTATTGATCAACTCAATTAAAGAAGAATAATCACGGTAATCCCTGAGATGTGACCTATAATTTTTCTCAGGTGACACACCTCACAAGCACATTATAAACATCTTCACAAAATATAAGCAAGTCCATACACAATCATCACACACATAAAATGATTCAAGTTTACATCATTATGTCTTAGAGTTTTGCAGTGGAAAGTTTAACATCGCGCTCATACGATACATAAGAAAATACGAAGGTTCACACTACATGCCACTAGTGCCCTTCCATACGACAAAGACCATCTACTGCTCCCCCGCACCTCCGTCCACGGGAAACAAGTACCCAAAGACGGAATCCGGCTGTGGCTCACCTGAAACAACTTAATGGCAGCACTGTGAGTACAAAAAGGTACTCGCAGGATTTATCCAAGATATGGTTATATACTTAGACCGACTCCAAGGAGAATGCATTTGGTTTAAGTAGCAAGGATATGGCAAGGTTATTTATTTTGCATAAAAGCATCTACATTTGATCAAGTTGTAATAAGCAAAAGACATAGTATGCTAATTATTCTAATCCAAGCATCAACCAATTGCATAAATATAGTGATCATGTAATGTGAGCTCAATCTTCCATAAGCTCTTCATAACTCTACATTGAACCCCAAATTCATAGTGTGCTCATGATCGAGAGCGCGGCTATTGCAATAGATCAAAACCCTGCAGGGGTGTACAACATTTCCACACGAGGCGCAAGACCAATGACCATATCCATGGCCAATGATAAGTGTTGATTCGTGCCCTCAACCTTTCATATACCTGTACCCGAAATTCAACGAACGACCGGAAGAAATAGATGCAACGGAACCGCCGACTACACCTCATTTGACCCGCAGTGAATCCGCCCAAGAACCGGTGTGACTTATACTACTTGGCTTATCATTACCATATTTAGACATGTGGTTTGTACGGGATAGTGCTCAAGAACCCGACAACAATGATATCAATCCTTGCTCAATATTCTCAATTGCTCACATTTTACATTTCTTATCTATTAATGGTTGTCAAACATATAACCTATAACTCGCGAGTAGTGGTGCCCTTGCCACCACTTGGCTTCTACCATAGCTAAGCATGGCTATGCAATTTATTTGTGACACCTAGCAATCATACTCATCTAATGGGAGCATTCTAGTTCAAGGTTGATAATGCAACAAAATAGGTGCTAAGCAATCATGGATAAATAATATAGACAATGCACAATCAAGACTCATATACACAATTGATCCAAAATAGGGAGTAAGGATGCTTAGGGGCCTGCCTTGATGCTCAAAGGAAGACTCGTTGGCAACGAGCTCCTGCTCGGGCTCACACTCCACGGTCTCTGGTGCCTCGATCTCTACACGAGTGCAATGATGCATAAGTAAAATGCCATATGATGCTTATGATGCGATGATATGCAAAAGATGAAAGTAAAATAATGTTATCATGCTTCTACTATGTCACAAATAGTTAATAACAATTATTAAAGCAATTAGCCATCAAGAATAATAAGGTTCTATTCAAAAATTGGTCTAGTGGCAGAACCGTAACTAGCTCGTCAAGTGCCCGACAATGGTGTTCCCAGTGATTCCGATGACCAAACTCGATGGAAATTGAACCTAAAGCTTCTTTGGATGATGGGGATTCCATTTTAGGGCTAAGATTTGACATTCACAAACGTTTAGGTTGACATATAGCTTCACTGGTGATTAATGGAGATAGGAAGTCATGGCTAGGCTCATGGAGCATGAAAAAGGAGGGGGAAACGATGGGGAAGGCTTACCTAGGATGGGGAAGGACGATTTTAAGTGCCACTAGTTGGAGTAGAGTGGCGAGGAAGAAGATCGGGCTTCAAATTGCTTCACCGGAGTTAGGGAAGAAGAACACGAAGAATAGCGTGATTCTTGCGATGATGGAGTCGAGGTCATCGTGGGGGAGGAGGAGCTCGCCCTAGCCTTGGCTAGGGCTGTCGCCGGTGGCCTCCCGCTGGCCAGCATCAGGGCGGAGGCGACGAGGGGCAAAGCGGCTCGCATCGGGGAAAAAGAACGGGGGGAGAGAGAAAGGAACGGGAGAGAGAAAAGAATGGGAGAGAGAAAAAGGAGAAGGGTCAGGGGGGTTTTACGAGGGGAGGGGCAATGGCGAATGAAACGGCATCGGGTTCACTTTTTTCATCCGGAGGGTCGGACTGTCCGTGGATAGGGTCGAACAGTCTGTAAAAATCCGACCCAAATCACACAAAGACGGTTTCTAGCGTTCTAGGGGGTCAGACAGTCCGTATGCAATGTCGAACGGTCCGAGGGTAGGATCGGACAGTCCGAGGGTAGTGTCGGACAGTCCAATAAAACCAAAAAATCCAGAAAAGTGATCTAGATAGCTCTAAAAATCTAGAAAAATCACCTAAATTCAAGATTCACATAGTAATATTTTATCAGGCTAACTCCCAACATAAGGGTATTGTGAAAATCTAAGTTGTTTTACAAGATATATATTAAACATCACATTTTAAATTACATTTCAAGTCCAATATATTCCAATTTGCTCAAGAGATGCAAAGATGCTAGATATGATGCACATGTATGCTCCATGTCATGTTTAGCAAATTTGGGTTGTTACAAATGCTTACATTCAGATGGTTTCTGAGACGGGTCTGATTGGTTGGATTCCAATTTTTGCCCAGCCAAATCCATGGCTTGCCAAAATCGGGGCTTGCCAAAATAAGGGCATGCCAAAGTTGAGGCAAAAAAATCTAGGTATTCAATTGGTTTCATGCCAAAAATATGACAACCAATAGGTTTTGTCCCGGTGTCCTTTCAAAAAGTTTCTAGTTACTTGACATGGTTTTGGCTATAGAGCCAATTTCTTGGTAATAAACCAAATGGAAGCCAACATTTCTTGGCATGCCTTTATTTTGGTTTGCCAAACTTTGGTACCCAACCAAGCAGGCTCTAAGAATGCATGCGGTGGTGTCTCTAACAAACTCTAAAGCTTACTTCTTACTTCTGTGAATTAAACAAGTGAAAATGTTTTCCATCCCGCCAGCTCCCACCTAAACCCATACCTACACTCGGATGGTTTTCCTAAGAATGTATGTGGTCATCTAAAAAGAGGAATATAGGAGATGGTGTTTGTTGATGGTCAAAAATTGCATGACCAAAGATGTCGCCCTAGGCTTGATGGTTGATATAGGGCACCGGCGATGTCCGCACCTTGATAGTCCCTCCCGACTCCCAAGCGAAAGTTTCGATGGTCTTTGCTAGTTTGCTCATAAACTAGTCGATCATTTCTTCATCACGTAAGCATGTTGGTCATGCCTTTATTGATTTGCAAGTGTGGTGATTATCCCCTCAAATGATTGACGGATGCTCCAACAAGAATGAAGTGAGAGTAGGAGAGTTTTGGGGCGACAGAGATCGCGGGGCGAGAGAGATCGGAGGCGAGGGCTGAGGGGGGCTTCGCGGTAGGAGAATTTTCGGGCGACAGATACAAAAATGGAAAGGAGGAAAGATGAGGCGTTATCAATGGAATAATTCCTAAAATAATATACATACGAAAGGAAGGTAATAAACATGATGTTTGCGTTGTTAGTTGTTAACCGGGTATGTAAGGAAATATTTGTGGGCCTACCGGTAGAAAACTTGGTGAAAAAAGTTCCGGGTTTGAAGGATGAAATCACTTCCTAACGTTGATAAAATGTCCCTCCCCCTCCCTTTCATCAAGCTTCATCAAGCTTTTTTTACGACGGATGGGTCCTCTGAGAGGTGGGGGTGAGCCTAATTTTGGTAACAATTGTCTACAAATCTAATTCTCTTTATAGTATAGATATACATCGTTAGATGATAATAACCCAAATTAGAAAAAATCTAAGCTTCCATTTGACCCCTTGCTACAAATTTAAGGGATCAATAAGGAACTAATTTTAGAAAATGGGTGTGGTAGACATGAAAATGTCCCTTTTAAAAAAACGTTCTTAAACATAGTCATGTATAACGTTTTAAGCTGAAAACAAATGACATGTTAGTATTGATTTGATGCTGGCCCTTTTAAAAATGCATGCATGTTGTATATTATTTTTTACTTTATGCAATCAGTAGGATCTTTAAATAATTGTGCTAACCATAGTAATTCTTTCTTCAGAAAGAGGAAATGCAGCAGACGGAGATGAAGGAAATGGTTGAGACAGGTATCACCCAACTTGATGATATCATTGGAAGTCCATTCAGTAGTATGAGTTACTAAGAGGTTTTTTTGCAAGCCATGTCACACAATTAATCATAAATAACCATTTCTCTGGTTACAATAACCATGACAATCATGACATCACGCTTGTCCTCTATCAAATGAATGTTGAAATTCCCAGTAGAGAGCAAGGAAGAGAATGTATCTTATTGAGATGTTGAGTAAATGATCAATCTTACATAAGCAGAATTCGGTTTTTATATGTTATTTAATTGCTTTCCAAGTGACTATTTCTTTTTTTTTGAAAGTAAAGGCAGGAACACTGCCATATCATTTAAGAAGAAGAAGCAATTATACATCACGCGCCGAAGCAAACGCCACCACACCCAAACAACGCACACGAACAAACGCACACATCAAGACACTACACCACCACAACCTAGGAGAAGACCCACAAATAAGCCACCGCAACCCCTGCCGTTGTCACCAACGTTGTGCCACGTCCAAAGCCATAACCCGCTGCAAGCTCAAGTGGCCACCTAAACTCCTCCACCATGGGCTATCACTAACAAGCTGCACATACTCGATCGTCGATCCTCCTGCTCCGACGTTGCTTCAACAGAATACTCCCGTCACAGCACCAATGAAACCACCGATCCTGGTCACTCTGCGTGGGGGCCACGCCTCACCCACCACCTCACACTCCTCTGCCAAGGACTCGGATACCTGAACCCGCTCTGAGAGCAACACCTCCACCCAGTTGTCACCGAGATCACCACTGCACCAAGCGCGCCAGCCCGAGGCTACCCCCCCCCCCCCATGGGCCCTTTGCACCTCCCTGCCAACACGGATCAAGCGCACCCCATAGCCGTGAAGCAACACCACCAGCCGACCTCCACCACTATCACAGGTCGAGTCGGGTCTCCCGATGCAGCGCCTTCAAGAAGGGCACGACGCCAATGACGCCGTCGTCGCACGTCCATAAAGGACTGGGTTTTCACCCTGGGATCCCCGTGCTACAAGGACAAGGTAACCCTCAATGATGCCCCCAATAGGGAGAGCGATGCCAGGAGGGAGTCGCCACCATTGCCACCGATAGTGGAGGCTTTCGCTCGAAACACCATTCCTGCCGCACACACTTGATCGATGACATAAGCCCGCACCCCACCGCAACCACGACATCAATCGGGAGAAGCCCGGCACAGCCCAAGGCATCACCACAGCGCCACCGACAAGTGCATGTCAGCCCCCGACCCCACCACCAAGGCGGCGGCGGACCAGCATTACCATCGAAGAAGAGGAGAGGGGCACCGATTGTTGAGCACTATGCACCTGCGGGGCTGGGATGGTCTGTTAGTGGCATATTAATAATTGAATATTGTCACACCCCAAAATTTTTGGATTTTGGGATGTGAATTGATAGCATAATTAATACAATAATTTTCCCAATTTTCTAAAATTTTCCAACCTTTAAATAAATAACAGGGAATTTAGTATAGGAAAATTTTGTTTTCTGAGTTAAATTAAAACAACATAGGTTTAATATTGAGTGCTTTGCATTCATGCCAGTTGCATTTAGTGGTTTTATGTGTGTAAAGTTTTCAAAAACGCATTTAGATGCCTAATGGGAATTTTCCAGAGTTTTCTGGCATTTATTCCTATTTTTCTTAGAGCAAATTCCAATTTTTTGAGTACGCTAAAATCCATTTCGTGAGGTTCAAATATATTATTTGGGTTCCTCATATTCAACTCTATCTCTGGAATTTTTTCTAGGATTTTTAGAATTTTCAGAATATTTTTCATGGTTTTAATATCAATTCTGGACTTATGTGGAATTATTTTATAACTAGAAAAATAATTATTCCAAAAATTAAAATTACCCTAAATCTTAGTAGACCAGCCTTGGCCCAAAGTTGACCCAATTTTAGGCCAATCCATCCCATCACTTTATTGGGCCAAATTTAAAAGCCCATTCGCATTGGAATGGGGAAGCCCACCTTTAGTCCCATATTGCTAATGAACCTAAAAGTGAGAGGTTTTCTCCCTATATATACGAACCACCTCTCCTCTGGAAAAGGCACACCATCAACTCCTTTACAGGGAGGCCCCTTTGTTTGGGATTCCCTAAGGTAGTCTTATTCCACCATATCTTCCACTACTGCGCATTCTTCGTCTCGTCGTCGCGTCGAGCCTTCCGTCGTTTTTTGCCTCGAGATTTTCAGTAAGTCCCTCCGCGAATCTTGTAATTTTCTACCATATTCGTTTAGTCTATACTCTTTCGTAGAATGGGGCAAATTTAAAAGCCCATTCGCATTGGAATGGGGCAACCCACCTTTAGTCCCATATTGCTAATGAACCTGAAAGTGAGAGGTTTTCTCCCTATATATACGAACCACCTCTCCTCTGGAAAAGGCACACCATCGACTCCTTTACAGGGAGGCCCCTTTGTTTGGGATTCCCTAAGGTAGTCTTATTCCACCATATCTTCCACTACTGCGCATTCTTCGTCTCGTCGTCGCGTCGAGCCTTCCGTCGTTTTTGGCCTCGAGATTTTCAGTAAGTCCCTCAGCGAATCTTGTAATTTTCTACCATATTCGTTTAGTCTATACTCTTTCGTAGAAAAGCCCCTGCTAGTTTTGAGCACTAAAAATCTTGTTTAGTCCATAGTTTCCACGTTTTAGATTCGTTTTAATCCTTTTTCGTTGTGTTAGATTCATGTAAACTTAAACTATACTTAGCAACTAGTTCATGTTGGTCACAAGGGTACAGATTCAAAGAAATCTAACGCCTGAATAGCCGATTCCAACGTTTTCTGAAAATTCAACTAGATTCCTTAGCCGCTCACTGTTTTGACCATGACTTTTGATCCGCTTAACCAAATATAGCAAATAAATACATTTTGGATATCTAAGGAAAATTTCCTACAACTTTCATTGAAGAAGTCAGGTCAAAATATTCCTATAACTAAGTAGAAAATACTTAAACATATTCCTGCACACTTTGACTAAAGTGCTTCAAAAATTTTCTTATTTGAACTCAAGTTTTACCTCGGTTTTACAAATTCAAATAGAATTATTTGAAATAACCATTACATATGATTTTGTTTAAATAAAATCAATCAAGCATATATTTGTATTGTTTTATAACCAAAATTCTTCGGATAGCAATAAGTCGCAGCGGAGATTTTCACCCTCAAAAACAGATTCTGAATGGTGCACTAAATCATGTATCGTTTCTATACAGGAGCTCCTAAAATCGTTATCTTTTTCCAGAAGATAGATTATCAAATTATGAAGCTAACCCAATTGGAATCACATTAATCGGGTGTCTAGAACTCTAGATATAAAATAAACAAGCAGACTATGTTAGATGGTGACGAGAATTGATCAAGCCATAACTTTCTCGTTCTAGCTCCGATTAGAGTGATTCTTGCGCTCACGTGACCATAGAATCGAGCCCTTCCGCTTAGAATGCTCTTTTAAAGCTTTTATTTTTATTGGTGTACTGTTCTTAGTTGTATATTATTTGTTCGCTTGTTTAGCTACATGTTGTGCTCGTGTCGTTGATTGCTGCGAGTAGAGGAGTGCCATCAAGAGATTTCAAGGAAAAGAGTTTGAAGATCAAGAGCCGAAGACTATATGTTATTGTACTAGATTTGAGGCAAGTTATAGCACGGACAATCCTTGCTACCAACCCACTATGTACTACATTATTTCTTACATGCATGTGTCTAAATTGATGTACCATTAAGGTTGTATCTAGTTTGATTATCATGTCCTTGTTTACCTTGGGATTATTGCATATGGGTAGATTTTGCTATGTGCTGCTACTATCACCATTATTTAACTATTAATTTTGACTTAATGGTTCACTTCAACATTAATGATAAAACTTGCTTTTTAGCAACATGGTTTAGGGAACTGGGCATGTGTTGTGTGTTTTGCTCTAGTGTCTCTCCATAAGGTCCGGTTCTTAAAGCGGCAACCCAGGAGCCTATCGTCACCACCAGAACTATTATGGCTCTGGTCTTGGTCAAGTAACTTGTACGTCTCTAGCTTGCCAGTGGTTACCGACGGGCCGACAGCGTTGTGGGAAGGTGCGGGGTGTTTCCGGATTCCACCGAGGACGGGTGATCCGTCGGCTAGGTCACGTTAGACCCACTCCCGCGCTGGGAGTCCCTGCGATGGGGAACTCCACACGTTGCGCATGGATGGGTGTGATGCACGTGCTCTAGACGCCATCGACCCCCCTATAGTGTGACTCCGTAGGCGTACGTCGATCTCGGTGCATATGGTCTCACCGCCTTGTAGTACCCCAGCGGCCACTGTCTTGTTAGGGTGTCTTGTGAAAAACCTCGTAGCGTCCCTATGCGATCACACCTCGGTAGTGTGGTTTGTGAGGTCTGATCCACCTCCGCATGGTTGGGTGCAAAGTTCCTTGAACTTTTATGCGACTGGTGGGTAAAGGGCGAAACCTCTGTAGAGTGTAAATTTATCATGATAGCCTTGCTCAGGGTTACGAGCGGCCTGGATCCTTTTTGATTAGAAGATGATGTTTATTTATGTTTAATGTCACTTATACCTTATTAATTGGGTTGAACTGGGTTTTCATTCACTTGTAGTAACTTAGATAATGTTAAAATGAACCAACTAAAAGTGCTAATGCAATTAAGCCATGTCTAGCCTTACTTTGAGCCTTCATACACCCGTGCTATACTTGCTAAGTAAATGTTTTACTTCCACTTGCCATTATTCAACAAAATCCCGGATGGGTAACAGATGGATCAGTGATTGAGACAACTACTGAGTTTTCTGGGATTTCAATACTTCTGAGCTGTGGTCAACCAGTCGGTGTCCCTGCGGACTTGAGGCTCTACCCGTCGAGAGAGTTAGACTTCCGCTGTGTTTTATTTAGGTAAACTCTGATGTAAACTATTTCATTCAAGTATATGTACTCTGATTTCCATATTTGTAAGATGTATGTGTTCTGTGGACATCCTGGGCACACATATGGCAGCATTCGGGTTCATGTGTAAATCCGGGTGTGACAAATATAGATATGGAGGAGTTGGTTAGCGCATGATATGGTGTTTTTTGATGTATATGGATATGAGGTATCTTTGATATCTATGGATTGGTATTTGTCCATATTTATTTTTATTTGTAACCGAGGGCATTTTAATGTAGCACAAAAGATATTGTACTCCAATGTCAAAGCGTAGTTGGTAACTTTTAGCTTGCCATTGTCACTACTATATCTCAATCCCTATCCCACACTCTTATCCTGCCAACCCTCCCAATAATAACTATTATAAAGAATGAAGCAAAGTTGGCTTTCAAGTTCACCGTACTTCATTCTATGTAGTGATGGAAATGGAGGCAAGTAGGGATGAAAATGGATAAAATACGGATGGATACTGTCGGATACGAATACATATAGTTTTTTCTCTCGGATTTAGATCGGTTATGCATAGTGTGCACCTGTGACGGATAAGATAGGGATATATATCGGCATCCTAAGAGCATCTCCAGCAGAATATGTAAAATTGAAGACCTAAAATATATTTTAGGTATAGGAGAGAAAAGATTTGAGTTGAATTTTTGTGCTCTTCTCCAGCAACATACCTAAAACCGGATACCTATAAAGTTTTCTGCAAATTCTCTTAGATTGTAGGTGTATTGTGTAAAGAAACCAAGACACAATACAATGTTTAAAAATTATATATTTCTATGGGGTCTTTTTGCAAAATGACATGATTCTTATCTTCTTCGGTGGGTTCCTCTTCGTGCTCCCGTCCTCCATGAGCGGCGACTCTCATGGTCCCGCCTCCTTCCGCTCTCGTCAGTGCTACAACTCACTGGCTCCCAAGCAGCGGCACCGACACGCAACAGAGCGCGAGCTAGTTGGCTCAAGCCTGGCGATGCCCACGGCATTGATCTCGCTGGCTCTCGACGCACGGCGAGGATCCCAAGCCTGTATGCTCGCAAGAGGCAATGCTCGTGGAGCTCGCTTCTGATTAGCCACCCGAAGCTCGCCTGCCCGTACTCTCACGAGTCACGACATAGCTCGTCGGCTCCTCGTCCATGGCGCGGCTGACATACCATCAAGGGGAATATCAAGTGCAGTGATGGTGATGGCACATGACGGCGAGCTCCAGTGGCTGGAGGTGGAGGCGTTGGGTGAGAAGGCGGTGGCGAGACGACTTGGAAATGTCAACGGGATCAGCGCGAGAAGAAGCAGATGATGTTGACATGCGGTAAGTTTTAGGCTAGGACCTATTTTTCTTTGGTGGATTGGCATATTTATGTAACACCCTAAATTAGGCCTATTTAAAATTTTAGTAATTAATATGCTTTTTATTAAAGTTCCCATGCTCAACATAGGGTAAATAAATAATTTTTGGCAAAATAAAATCAAATATAAGGTTAGAAACATTTTTGTTGCATCCATGCTGCTGCATTGTGTTTTGGTTGGTTGTGAATTAGATTGGAATTTAAATCCCCTTTAAATTCGAATTTGATTCACATTGTTTGGAGCTCTAGAAAAATTGTTTTGGCCCGAGTCCACTTTCCCTCCCTAAACTTTTCCCTCGGCCGAACTTGCCCCCTCTTCTTTTCTCTCCAGCCTGGTCCAGCTCCCTTCTCCTTTTCCCCGCGGCCCAGTCCGGCCTGCTCCGCTCGGCCCAGCCGCGCCGGCCTGTTTCCTCTCCTTCTCCCCCTGCCAGCCCAGCGCTCGGCCCAAACCGCGGCCCAGCCCAGCGGCGAAGCCGGCCCGCCGCAGCGCCCCGCCTCCAGCCGCTGACGCACGGGACCCGCGTGTCAGGGCCGTCCCCGACCTCCCGACCGAGCCGGACTCTGGCTCGAGTCCGACCCGGGGCCCACAGGCGCGCACGCCGAGGTCCACCAGGGCCACCCGAGCTGCCCCTATAAATAGCAGCCGCCGCCGCCTCCCAACCCCCTACCAAAAACCCTAGCCGAGCTCTCGCAGCGCCGCTATCACCGCCGCCGCCCGAGCTCGCGCGCCGCCGTCGATCTCGCGTTTCGCCGCCGCTCCGCGCCTCTCGTCTGCACCACGACCTTCGCGACGAGGTAACGGTCCCCCTGAACCGCTTCCCGTTCGTTTCCGGGCCCCGCATCGCGCTGCAGTTGTCGCGCCGCCTTCGCCGTAGTCCGCCGCCGCTGCTCGTCGTCGCGCGCCGCTGTCGCCGCGTCCGCGCCGTCGTGAGCACCTCCGCTCGACTCGCTGCGTCGCACCGCACCCGTAGCGCCGAGCCCCGTCCCGAACCGTGCCCCGTAGCGCGTTCGCAAAGTCCCGAACCGTGAGAGTATGGTTTGATCCACCGAGGACGGGTTTTCCGTCGGTTATGTCTCGTCAGGCAAAGTCCCATGCTCCGCACGTTGCGCTATTTATTTTTGTTGCTGGCCTTCGTGCCGCGCTCCGGACGCCATTGACCCTCCTATTCGGAGCGCCCTGGAGTCAGTCAATCTCGGTGCCTTGGGTCATGCTGCCTATGTTGTACCATAACGGCTACTGTTATTTAAGGGTGTCTTGTGAAAAGCCTCGTAGCGTCCCTATGCGATCACACCTCGGAAGTGTGGTTCAAGAGGTTTGGCCACCTCGGCGTGACTGGGTTTAAAGTTCTATGAACTTTTATGCGACCGGTGGGTAAAGGGCGAAACCTCTGCAGAGTGTATAATCTATCATGATAGCCTTGCTCAGGGTCACGAGCGGCCTAGATCCTTTATGATTAGAAGATGATGTTATTTATTACCGTTTAATGTTCACTTCTACTATATTAATTGGGTTACAATTGGGATTCATGTAAATGTAGTGATTATGATGATGTTAAAATGAAACAACTAAAATTGCTAATGCAGTACAGCCGTGTCAAGCCTTTCTTTTAAGCCTTCATTATCCGTGTTGTACTTGCTAAGTAAGACATTTACTTACACTTGCTATTCAACAAAATCCTGGATGGGTAACAGATGGATTAGATGGTACTGCTGCTGTTGAATTTCCTGAGGATCTGCCGTTCTACTAGCTGTGCTCAACCAGTCGGTGTCCCCGTGGGTTATCGGCTTCGTTTTCGTTTAGAGAGAATTAATAATGAGACTTCCGCTGTTTTATTCATTTATTTGAGTCAAACTCTGATGTAAAACCATTTATTTTATTCGAGCACTGTATTATATTATCATATTTGTTCGCTATATGTGTAATGATTTTCTGGGAACACATATGGCCGCATTTCTGGTTTCTGTGTAAATCCGGGTGTGACAGATTGGTATCAGAGCCGTGCTGACTGTAGGATCGCAGCCTAGATAGAATGGTCGGTTAGATTTTGCTTTATCCTTGCTCTCTCTATTCTACTTAGATTTGTGTTGGGTTTTTCTTTAAAATGGTGCTGTGTTTTCTCTCCCCTCTGTCTATTGCAAAGAATCTTAGGCATTCTTTCCTCTCTGCTTCCTCCTTTCCAGCAGTAGATGGCTCGCACGAAGTTGACCGCACGCAAGACAACCTGTGGCTACCTTCCGCCACGCGTCCCTGAGGAGGCATTAGGCGTTGGATACCAGGACGCCTACCGTGTGTGGAGGGACAGGCGTGAGGAGGCATTCCTGTTGCAGCGGCAGGAGCTCGAGAGGCAGCCGCTGGAGGAGCCTCAGGAGGAGGCGCCTCAGCAGGAAGAGCCCGCTGAAGAGGAAGAGCCCGAGGAGAGGGAGCTCTCCGACCCCGACGAGGAGTCTTCCCCAGCAGAGGGGGGAGAGGCTGCCGGAGACCCTGATGATGATGATGGTGGGGATGACGACTCTGAGCCTTCAGACGAGGGGGAGGAGTCAGACGAAGACCCAGATGAGGAGGGGGAGCCTCCAGTTCCTGCAGTACGGCCAGCGCCAGATGTTTTGGAGCCACCCAGGTGGACCGTATACGACTACGTCCGGGATGGAGGCGACAACTACTACAACCGGTGCCTCATGGGGATGCTGCATGCCCGCTATGGTTCACAAAACATAGCCACAGAGTACCACAGTGAGATGTGGACGCACCCCCGCTTCCCGACCTTCTGGAGGACGGTGCTGCATGTCCGTAGGCCGGATCACCAAGTGAGAGCTGCTAGGATTGAGACGACGCACTTCGCTCTCAGTGACAGAGACTCCCAGCAGGTAGGGATACTGGACGCGGCCCGTCAAGCTAACTACACCTACCGTGATAGGCTCTGGCATCAGGTGCACAATGGTCCAGATAGGTATCACCCCCGCAGGAGGAGCGGACAGACAGCTTGCACCATAGCCTCCACAGCTGGCATCGGCGACCCCCAGTTCTTTTCAGCTGTTGGAATGGTGGCTACTCTCAACACCGACCTGGACGCTTCTTCTGATGAGAACTACAGGCTGAGGCAGCAGTTGCACGAGTTGCAGGCCAGAGTGCTGCTACTAGAGGAGCAGCTGGGAACTCCCGCACCGCGCAGTCCAGACTACCGTGCAGAGTCCCCGCCATGCAAGAGGCCACGCTTCGGTTCTACCACCGCCAGCACCACCATCGTCGACCCTTAGGGAGCTACCATGAGTCTGTAATAGGGAATCGATTAGTCCACGCTTTTTCGGTTGAGTCTAAGCTTAGTGTGTCGAGTCCAGTGTGAAACTTTGCTTTTAGGTGCTTGGTTGGTTTGTTATTATGGTTATGAGTGATTTGGATTTTTGTAATGAGTGTTATGGGCGTAGACACAAATCTACCACCATCTAGAGATTGGAATAAGGTTTAAGGAATATTAATGAATAAATAGTTGGGTTATCTATCTCCTTGCACTTCCTCTGTCTTACTCTCTATGTCTCTGAATCATATCCTTCCAAGTACTGCTATCTACTTACGCACCATCTGCAAGCATGGGTTATCTATTACCGATTGACAGGAATACTGATGGGAGATATCTTTCTATGGTAGATGGTTAACACCAGAGGCAACCCCGGTGGCAGTGGAAGCAACCTGCCCCCGAACCAGAACCCGCCACCTCTCACCATGGAGCAGATGATGCAGATGCAACTCCAGCTGACACAGCAGATGGCGCAAACCATAGCACTGATGCAGCAAAATCAGCAGAAGCCGCCTCAACAGCACCACGTGCAGCCCAGAGATAAAAGGGGCGAGTTTATGAAGGGACGCCCTCCTACCTTCAACAAGTCTAGTGACCCAATGCAGGCAGAGGACTGGCTCAAGGCAGTGGAAAGGCAGCTGGACATTGCATAGTGCAATGATAGGGAGAAGGTGTTATATGGAAGTGGGCAGCTCCAGGGAGCAGCTTTGGATTGGTGGGATGCGTACCAGTATGCTCACCCCAATCGTGATCAGATCACTTGGCAGGAGTTCCGCGACAGCTTCCGCTCTGACCACGTGCCGGAAGCGCTAATGACCTTGAAGAAGAAGGAGTTCCTGGCATTGAAGCAGGAAGGTATGAGTGTCACCGCTTATCGTGACAAGTTCATTGAGTTGGCCCGTTATGCTCCAGAGGACGTGAATACTGATAGGAAGAAGTAGACCTGATTCCGAGATGGCCTGCATGATGCACTCCAATACCAGCTCCTGTGCTCCAAGTTCGCCACCTTTCAAGAACTGGTGGATAGCGCACTACTGCTGGAGCACAAGCGCCGCGAGATGGAGGAAAAGAAGAGGAAGCTTCAAGGCCCACCGTCAGGAAGCAATGTTCGCCCCCGCTTCAATCCTCAGCAAGGAAACCAGCAGGTGGTGACTCCACAGCGCTTCCAAGGACAGTCCGGTTCGATGAACCACAACCAGTATCAGCAATGTCCCCAGTACCAGCAACGTCCCCAGTACCTCCCAGCACCACCTCAGCAGCGTCTTCAGAACCAGCCACAGAATGGTCCTGTCCAACGCCCCAACCCGACCAACAATGCACCTACGGCTCCGAGGTGTTTTGGTTGTGGTGAGCTGGGACACTATGCCAGCGCTTGTCCTCGCAAGGCTCAGAACGCCGTTGGTCAGAACAACAATCAGAGGGTTGGGCAACCGCAGAACCAGAATGAGAATCAGCAGCAGAACCCAGCAAGAGGCAAGGTCGACCACATGGGTGTGGAAATCGCAGAAGGAGCAACTGATGTCGTTGTGGGTACGTTCCCTGTCAACTCGACTCTCGCAACTGTTTTGTTTGATACTGGAGCTTCGCATGCTTTCATATCTGCTGCTTTCGTGAAAAAGAACATGATGATCTTGCAACCCATGGGGAGCCCCATGGTAGTTAGTTCACCCGGGAGAGAACAGCGTGCCACTTTACGTTGCCCCTGTATCACCATCACAATAAGGGGGGTAGACTTTGTGGTGAACCCAATAGTCCTAGAAACCCTTGGGTTTGACTTGATTCTGGGTATGAGCTGGTTAGCCAGATATGATGGGGTGATTCAATGTTCCAAAAGAGCAGTGCAGCTGACAGCAAAGACTGGTGAGAAAGTGGAGTATCAAGCAGCTAGTCCCTTGGAGCACAACCAGATCTACCAAGCCGAGGGTGTAGCACTGGAAGACATCAGAGTGGTGTGCGATTTCCCAGATGTGTTTCCAGATGAGTTATCAGGTATGCCCCCAGACCGCGAAGTTGAATTTGTTATTGATCTTAAGCCTGGTACTGCACCTATAGCTAAGAGGCCATATAGAATGGGAGTAAAAGAACTAGAGAAACTTAAGGAGGAATTAAGGGCGTTGTTAGCAAAAGGGTATATTCGTCCTAGTTCTTCCCCTTGGGGAGCACCGGTTTTGTTTGTGGATAAGAAAGATGGCCAGAGAATGTGTGTGGATTATCGAGCTTTGAATGAAGTGACCATCAAGAACAAGTATCCGCTGCCAAGGATTGATGATCTCTTCGACCAGTTGAAAGGAGCATGTGTGTTCTCTAAGATCGATCTCCGATCCGGTTACCATCAGATGAGGATACGAGTGACTGACATCCCCAAAACAGCCTTCACAACCCGATATGGTCTATATGAGTTCACTGTCATGTCTTTTGGTTTGACAAATGCACCGGCATACTTCATGTATTTGATGAACAGTGTGTTCATGGACTATCTTGACAAATTCGTGGTAGTGTTCATTGACGATATTCTGGTTTTCTCCAAGAATGAGGAAGAGCATGAAGAACATCTGAGGTTGGTGATGCAGAGACTTCGTGAGCATCAGTTGTATGCCAAGTTGAGCAAGTGCGAGTTCTGGTTGAAGGAAGTAGCATTCTTGGGTCACATGTTGTCCAATGGTGGAGTGGCATTTGATCCGAAGAAGGTTAGTGATGTGTTGAGTTGGAATCCGCCTAAGGATGTGAGTGAAAGCAGAAGCTTCCTTGGAATGGCTGGATATTATCGGAGGTTCATTGAAGGATTTTCAAAGATTGCTAAACCCATGACGACACTATTGGAGAAAAATGCTAAGTTTGTCTGGACAGGTGAGTGTCAGGCTAGCTTTGAGGAATTGAAGAAGAGGTTGACAACGGCACCCGTGCTAGTGTTGCCGGATATAACCAAGAGTTTCTCTATCTACTGTGATGCATCTCGTCAAGGCTTGGGATGTGTGCTTATGCAGGAGGGCAGAGTAGTAGCTTATGCATCGAGGCAGTTGAGGAAACATGAGCAGAACTACCCGACACACGATCTGGAGTTAGCAGCTGTGGTGCATGTTTTGAAGATTTGGAGGCATTACTTGATTGGTCATAAGTGTGATATTTACACTGACCACAAGAGTCTCAAGTATGTGTTCACACAGTCAGATCTGAATATGAGGCAACGTCGTTGGTTAGAGTTGATCAAGGACTACGACCTGGAGATTCATTATCATCCAGGGAAGGCCAACCTGGTGGCAGATGCTCTGAGTAGAAGGAGTTACGTGAATAAGATCACGGGACATTGCTTACCGGAGGAACTCAGTTCAGAGTTTGAGAGGATGAGTCTGGGATTTGTGACCAGCGTCACCGAGATGGCAGTAGAACCGACCTTGGAACAAGAGATCCGAAAAGGACAGCTCGCAGATGAGAAGATCAAGGAGATCATGGAACTGGTGGCATTAGGAAAAGCCCCTGGTTTTCGAGTGGATGACCAAGGGACATTGTGGTATGAGAAGAGGATTTGTGTACCAGATATAGTGCAGACCAGGGATGCAATTCTCAGGGAAGCCCATGAATCGGCGTATTCGATACACCCGGGTAGTACCAAGATGTACCAAGATATCAAAGAGAGATTTTGGTGGTACGGATTGAAGAGAGATGTGGCCACATACGTAGCCCTGTGTGACACGTGCCAGAGAGTCAAAGCTGAGCACCAGAGACCTACAGGTTTGCTCCAACCTCTGAAGGTACTTGAATGGAAGTGGGAAGAAATCGGTATGGATTTCATCACTGGCTTACCTCGCACTCAGAGGGGATTTGACTCAATCTGGGTAATCGTGGATCGTCTGACCAAGGTGGCGCATTTCCTTCCAGTAAAAACCACCTACACGGGAGCCAGACTAGCGGAGTTGTATATGGAGAGGATTGTGTGTTTGCATGGGGTACCGAAAAGAATAGTGTCAGATCGAGGTACCCAGTTCACATCACACTTTTGGCGACAACTGCATGAGTCTATGGACACTAAGCTACAGTTCAGTTTAGCTTACCATCCGCGGACAGATGGGCAGACAGAACGGACAAATCAGATATTGGAGGATATGTTGAGAGCATGTGCTCTACAATATGGTGCCAGTTGGGACAGGAGTTTACCGTACGCGGAATTCTCGTACAACAACAGCTATCAGAAGAGTTTGCAGATGGCACCATTCGAGGCTCTATATGGCAGAAAGTGTAGGACACCACTATTCTGGAATCAGACGGGAGAAAGTCAGGTATTTGGACCTAAGATACTAAGAGAGGCAGAGCGACAAGTGCAGATGATCAGACAAAATTTGAAAGTGGCACAGTCTAGACAGAAAAGCTATGCAGATGTCAGACGAAGAGACCTTTACTTTGAGGTCGATGACTTTGTGTACCTCAAGGTGTCACCTATGAGAGGAGTAAGGAGATTCAACGTTAAAGGTAAGTTAGCGCCTCGCTATATCGGACCGTTCAATGTACTGGAACGGAAGGGTGAGGTAGCTTATCAGCTAGAGTTACCTGAGCAGTTGGCAGGAGTGCATGATGTGTTCCATGTGTCTCAGTTGAAAAAGTGCTTGCGAGTACCTGAGGAACAGATTCCGATTGATGAGCTGAATGTGGAGGAAGATCTTACCTATACTGAGCATCCTGTCAAGATTTTGGAGGAGTCAGAAAGAGTCACCAGAAATAAAGTGATCCGGATGTGCAAGGCTCAGTGGAGCCGCCATTCAGTGGAAGAAGCAACTTGGGAAAGGAAGAAGACCTCAGGGCTGAATATCCACAGTTGTTCCCATCCACATCCGAATCTCGAGGGCGAGATTCATCTTAAGGGGGTAGGTTTGTAACACCCTAAATTAGGCCTATTTAAAATTTTAGTAATTAATATGCTTTTTATTAAAGTTCCCATGCTCAACATAGGGTAAATAAATAATTTTTGGCAAAATAAAATCAAATATAAGGTTAGAAACATTTTTGTTGCATCCATGCTGCTGCATTGTGTTTTGGTTGCTTGTGAATTAGATTGGAATTTAAATCCCCTTTAAATTCGAATTTGATTCACATTATTTGGAGCTCTAGAAAAGTTGTTTTGGCCCGAGTCCACTTTCCCTCCCTAAACTTTTCCCTCGGCCGAACTTGCCCCCTCTTCTTTTCTCTCCAGCCCGGTCCAGCTCCCTTCTCCTTTTCCCCGCGGCCCAGTCCAGCCTGCTCCGCTCGGCCCAGCCGCGCCGGCATGTTTCCTCTCCCGCTCCCCCTGCCAGCCCAGCGCTCGGCCCAAACCCGCGTGTCAGGGCCGTCCCCGACCTCCCGACCAAGCCGGACTCTGGCTCGAGTCCGACCCGGGGCCCACAGGCGCGCACGCCGAGGTCCACCGGGGCCACCCGAGCTGCCCCTATAAATAGCAGCCGCCGCCGCCTCCCAATCCCCTACCAAAAACCCTAGCCGAGCTCTCGCAGCGCCGCCATCACCGCCGCCGCCCGAGCTCGCGCGCCGCCGTCGATCTCGCGTTTCGCCGCCGCTCCGCGCCTCTCGTCTGCACCACGACCTTCGCGACGAGGTAACGGTCCCCCTGAACCCCTTCCCGTTCGTTTCCGGGCCCCGCATCACGCTGCAGTCGACGCGCCGCCTTCGCCGGAGTCCGCCGCCGCTGCTCGTCGTCATGCGCCGCTGCCGCCGCGTCCCCGCCGTCGTGAGCACCTCCTCTCGACTCGTTGCGTCGCGCCACACCCATAGTGCCGAGCCCCGTCCCGAACCGTGCCCCATAGCGCGTTCGCACCTCCTCGCCGGCGAAGTGCCGCCGCAGCCACCCCAGCGCCGCCGCTCGCCGCGCCGCCGCCGGCCACCCCCTCCCCAGATCTAATCTGAGCCGCCCGCGTTAGATCCAACGGCTCAGATCGAGTCAGCCCCCGGGTCAAAGTTGACCGTAACGGTCAACCCGAGTCAGCCGCGGCCGTTTTGCTAAAGAACCCCTGCCTTTTTTCCAAATCAACCCGCGGTCCAGTTCTATTCAAAAGTATTTACAGTTAGGTCCTGATTTTTACAGAAAACCCCCTGTCCTTTTTAAAAATAGCACCTGAGGTCCGGTCTTGGTTAATTTGTGATTAAACCCTCCTGTTTTAATTTAAAATTATGTTTTAGCCCCTGAGCTTTTGCAAATAAGCCCCTGGAACTTTTAAAACTTTGCCATCAAGCCCCCGAACCGTAGAAACGCCATAACTTCTCCGTTTTAGCTCCGATTTGAGTGATTTTCACGCTCACGTGTTCGTAGCGAAGCGTAGATTAGTTTTTAAGCCTTCTTTTGTTCTGTTTTTACTGTTTGGTGTACTGTTCTAATAGAATAATATTGTTTGCATGTATTGGCTTGTGTGGATGCTTGTGTGTTGCTTCGTGAGTCCAGTCGGTGAGCCGTACGCGCTTGAGTTCGAGGGTTACGAGGAGCAGGACCAGCAGCAGCAGCAGCAGCAGTTTGAGGAAGGCAAGTATAGCACGGACAATCCTTGCTACCCAAACACCCCCTGTAATTATTTTATTTACTTCATATGCATGCGTCTAAATTGTTCCCTATTAAGGTTGTACCTAGTTTTGATTATCCTATACCTTGATTACCCCGGGTTTATGCATATGGGTAGTTATTTTGCTAGGCGCCGCTACTGCCACCTTGCTTAACTGTTGAATTTGACTTAATGGTCCACATCAATGTAATTGTAAAACTTGCTTTTTAGCAACATGGTTCAGGGAGCTGGACCCTGTGCTTCTCGTTTTGTTCCAGTGTCTCTCCTTAAGGTCCGGTTCTTAAAGCGGCCACCCAGGAGCCAGTCGCCACCGCTGGAACTATAATGGCTCTGGTCTTGGACAAGTAACATGTACGGCTCTATCTTAACAGTAGTTACCGACAGGCCGACGGCGTTATGGGAAGCATGGGTGAGAGTATGGTTTGATCCACCGAGGACGGGTTTTCCGTCGGTTATGTCTCGTCAGGCAAAGTCCCGTGCTCCGCACGTTGCGCTATTTATTTTTGTTGCTCGCCTTCGTGCCGCGCTCCGGACGCCATTGACCCTCCTATTCGGAGCGCCCTGGGAGTCAGTCAATCTCGGTGCCTTGGGTCATGCTGCCTAGGTTGTACCATAACGGCTACTGTTATTTTAGGATGTCTTGTGAAAAGCCTCATAGCGTCCCTATGCGATCACACCTCGGAAGTGTGGTTCAAGAGGTTTGGCCACCTCGGCGTGATTGGGTTTAAAGTTCTATGAACTTTTACGCGACCAGTGGGTAAAGGGCGAAACCTCTGCAGAGTGTATAATCTATCATGATAGCCTTGCTCAGGGTCACGAGCGGCCTGGATCCTTTATGATTAGAAGATGCTGTTATTTATTACCGTTTATTGTTCACTTCTACTATATTAATTGGGTTACAATTGGGATTCATGTAAATGTAGTGATTATGATGATGTTAAAATGAAACAACTAAAATTGCTAATGCAGTACAGCCGTGTCAAGCCTTTCTTTTAAGCCTTCATTATCCGTGTTGTACTTGCTAAGTAAGACATTTACTTACACTTGCTATTTAACAAAATCCCGGATGGGTAACAGATGGATTAGATGGTACTGCTGCTGTTGAATTTCCTGAGGATCTGTCGTTCTACTAGCTGTGCTCAACCAGTCGGTGTCCCCGTGGGTTATCGGCTTCGTTTTCATTTAGAGAGAATTAATAATGAGACTTCGGCTGTTTTATTCATTTATTTGAGTCAAACTCTGATATAAAACTATTTATTTTATTCGAGCACTGTATTCTGTTATCATATTTGTTCGCTATATGTGTAATGACTTCCTGGGAACACATATGGCCGCATTTCGGGTTTCTGTGTAAATCCGGGTGTGACAATTTACATATAGGAGAGAAAAATTAGGTCATAACCTAAAAATTTTAGGTATATCAATCTATATAGCAATGCTGTTGGAGCAAGTTTTAGGCTTTTATGGTAGGTTTTAGGTATAACAATCTAATATAGCGATGTCGCTGGAGATACTCTAAATATCCAACTTTAGGTATTTACATTGGGATCGGTGGCGGATACTATCTATCTAGATTCGAATGGATATAAATCTCTCCAATCGAACTCAGATACAAACGAATAATATTTGTACCATTTTCATTCACTAGTAGAGTGCACGCGCGCGACACACGCGTGTATTAGAAAACATAGTAAATAAGAATTAATTTGAGTGTGAGCTTAAGTCAATTTTGACAAATTAATCGGTAACTTGGTAAAGATTAAACCGAGGTCAAAATAATTTAAGCTTATCTTTTTTGTGTAATATCTTAGAATCCATGGACTTCAAGCATTGATAAAAATACCACCTTAGTTAGAACCGAGGCTAACATCATTTGTGATGCCTCTAATGGCAGAAAAAATAATAAGATAGACATAGCATGGTGTAAAGCGTATAAAATTACTAATACATATAATATAATCTACTTTCACAGTTGGCCAAAAAAACCACATCGCACTAATTTTCTAATGATTCCATGCATCTACAAGTCCTAGGTATGTAAATGTAGTAACTTCGGTAAAACTAATTGATTTACCGTACTTTTGTTGCGGAGATCTACAAGCTCAGTTTGCTTCATAAACTGATCAAAAAATATAATCAAGAACTAAGAAGACAACATTCATCCCATCCAAAAACAACGGTGACAAAAGGGCGGGCTACAACTTAAACATTCATCACCTCAGCTGCTACGCTCTTTGCCATCGCCATCACCTCCGCCCGGCATTCAAGAACCTGTACTGCATATAGCAGTTGTCCAGAATCCTCAGCTGGTGCACATCCTCCTTCTTCACCGCTGCCTTGTTGCTTCCCATCGCTGCTAGTGCCGCCCCCGTCTTGACCAGTGGCAGCATCCGTGTAGGCGGCTTTTGAAGTGCGGTGAGCAAAGCTTGTGGAAGTATTGTTTGGTTGACAATCTGGCAGTGCCGAGTCGAGTGCGCGGAAGCAGAATGTCATCTACAACGATGACCGGACCTCTGAGCACGATCAAGAAGAAATAGTGAAGGCCATCATGAAGGAATCCTCACCAAGATGATAGAGCTGTAGAATGAGATGCAGGTCACCAAGATTATTGGTGGCAACCTAACAGCCAGCAATTGACCAGCGGCGGTGCTCCATCCAATCCGGTCTCCGAACAGTGACAGAACGACGCGAGATTGGCCAGACGGAGGCGGCGGACGATGGCGGCGCGCAAGCGCTAGCTATGGCACAAGGTGCCGTAGCCTTTTGCAGTATACTCGATGGTAGATTGGCATGCATGCTAGGGATTGGGAGGTGTATGCAGAGTTTTAGTCTGGCATACAATACTTGTTGGGAAAATAAAAGATTCACACGCACGTATGATATGAAAATAATTATATACAAGCGATTTATGGCTGAATAAATATAGAATCTTTATTCGATCTTATAACATGAGATGGATTCCGGCCTACAGCTACGACGAAGATTAGATTGAACGTAGTAGCGCTGGTTGATTGGTGCCTGCGCGCGACACGCGCGTACTACCTTTATTATGCCGGCGATGACGATGTGTGGTTTTTTGACGATGAGGAGTCATACTTCATAGGGCATGTCATAGGGCATGTCATCTTTGATTCACGTATATTTTGATGAGTAGTCCTGGGTTCGGACTGTTTCATCAAGTGTAGTTTAACGAAAAAAAGAGCATGACAGGTGTGACCAGAGAAAGGATAATATTTTAATGACTTATGGGTCCGTGGAACGTGCCACTTGCATGTTTCATAGAAAATAAGCCTAAATTAAAGTTGCCAACTTGACATGCCGTACCAATATATATACCATCAGAATTAACAGCATGGACAGCTATCTAAACAATATTAAACATATATCTGTACATGCGGCCCATGGGCCGGCGGCACGGCCCGCGGCACGGCCTTTTGGCACGGCCCATGGGCGGCACGGCACGCCTGCCGCCGGGACCGTGCCGGCACGGCCCGAAGGCCCGTGCGGGCCATGGGCCGCCGGCTTGGCCCATGGCACGGCCTTGGCCCGCACGGCCGGCACGCGCGGCACGGCGGCGGCACGTCCCCCCCCCCCCCCCAGGCCCCAATGGCTAATTGCGGCCCAGCCCGCGTACCCCGCGTCCCCCCGCGTCCGCCCGGCCATATAAAGGCCGCGGCCGCGGCTCGCCCGCCCCGGCCAAACCCTAGCCTCATTCCCCCCCCCACCGCGCCGCAGCCCTCGCCTCTCTCCTCTCTGCTCTCTCGCTCTCGACTCGATCTGGATCTCGAATCCGAGCCGCCGCCGCCGTTCGCCTTGAGCTCGCCGGCCCTGCTCCGGTGACCTCGAGTCCTCGATACCTCGTCGGGCGCCGGCCACTCCTCCTCCTCTTCCTCCTCCTCCTCCTTTCCGGCCTTTCCTCCTCCTCCTCCGGTGTACTATGTGAGTCGTCGTTGAGCTGTCTATTGTTGCGCGTCAGCGTCGGGGTCGGTCTAACACTCTAACGGTGCTTGTCTCGTCGTTCTCTGCTTGGATGCTGGCTCCTTGGCCTCTTCTCCGGCACTGGGCTCCGGTGGCGTAGGTGAGTTGTCTCGAAACCCTAACCCTAACCCTAGCATCTTCTTCATCTTCTTCATCTTCTAATCCTCTTCTTGTTCTTGTGTTCTTCTTCTTGTTTGCAGGTTGGTGCCTGACGCTTCGTCCTCCTCCTCTGGAGGCGCGATGGCAACAAAGCGCCCCTGCCTACCATCGAGGGACGGTGCTGGAGATGCAGTTAGGGGCCGGAACCGGCCTCCCCACCCTCCTATGGCCGCGACCGACGACGACGGAGAGCACCGCGAGGACCAGGAGGACGTGGAGGAGATGGAGATCGGGGATGCCTCCATGCCAATCGAGGTCGACCTCGACGCCGGCGGAGACGGGGGCTCCGAGGACACCAATGGTACCTCGTCTGGTAAGCGCACTTCTGCTTGTTGGGAGGATTTTGTGCCGATCTTTGACGAGAATGAGGTGAGGACGCATGCCATCTGTAAACGTTGTGGTAAGAAATTTTGTGCTAGGAATTCGATTGGCACTGGATCCTTGAATAGGCACATGGCAGCTTGTAGGAAAAAACAGTATGCTGATCTTAGGGTCCAGTCTAGGCTTGCTATGAATGCTGATGGGTTGCATAACTGGGTTTATGATGCTTCTCGTGCTCGTAATGAACTGTGTCGGTTGATTGCTAGGTTGGATCTTCCATTAGGCATTGGTGAGACACAGGTCTGGGAACATTACATTAAGAATGCTCATAATCCTAGATTCCAGAAGGTTTCTAGGCAGACCACTACTAGAGACATGCATAAGTTGTTTGCTGATCAGCGTGCTTTGCTTATGCATTCTTTAACTGGTTGTTCATCTGTTTCTTTAACTTCTGATATCTGGTCTGGTAATGCTAAGGAGGATTACATTTCTATTGTTGCACATTATGTTGGGGCTGATTGGGAGTTGCATAAAAATGTAATTGGTTTTAGGCTGATTGATGCATCACATACTGGTGAAAACATTGCTGAAAAAATTGCTTCTGTGGTTGAGGAGTTTAGTTTGATTGATAAGGTATTTGTTGTGTCTCTTGATAATGCTTCAGCTAATTCTAAGGCTTTTGATATATTCCAACCTATCTTTTTTGGTTACCTGGGCTCTTATCCTGCTCCTACTCGTGATGATCCTCTCAAAGTCCAGTACTTGCTTGTGCATCAGCGCTGTGCATGCCATATTATTAATATGATTGTTAAGTCTGGGTTAAAGAGATTCAATCCTTATCTTGAAAATTTCAGGACTGCAATAAACTTTTTGAATTCCTCTAATCAAAGAATTGTATTATTTAAAAATTACTGTGCTGCTAGGGGTGTTAGACCTAGAAAGTTTGGCTTGGATATGGATGTTAGGTGGAATTCCACCTATTTGATGCTTAAACATTTGCTACCATATAAAGAAGTGTTTTCTATGTGGTTTGAGTCAAATTATGGTGAGGCATTGTTGACTCCCAGCGGCATGCTGCTGAACTGATAATGAATTTCCTTGAACTGTTTTATGAGGCAACTGTTACATTGTCTGGTGTTTACTATCCTACTGCTCCACTTATGATGCATCATATCCTTGACTTTGCTGAGCATTTTCATAATGCTGAAAATGATCAGGGCTTTAGAAGTATTGCAATTCCAATGAAACTTAAGTTCCTTAAGTATTGGGAGAAAATTCCACTGTTGTATTCTTATGCATTCATTCTAGATCCTATAGCTAAGCTGAAAGGCTTCTCTAATGTGCTTGAATTACTTGCTTCACATACTGGAACCTCTTATACTCTTTACTATGCTGATGTGAAAGCTGAAATGTCTAGATTGTTTGCCAAGTATGAACAGAAGTTTGGTGCAGCTAGGTCTGAAAGGCCTCCTATGCCTGCTGGTCCTGGTAAAAGGAAGCAGGCATGGGGAAAGATCTATGTTGGACCTGGTGCATCCTCTAGCTGTTCCCCTGCATCATTTTCTCCATCTGCATCTGGTTCTGTTGGTAATGAACTATCAGCATACTTGGACAGTGATCCTGTCAAGGATTGGGGGGAGTCCTTTGACATACTATTGTAGTGGCGTGACCATAAGCTATCTTATCCTGTCTTATCGATAATGGCTCGCGATATCATGTCTGTTCCTGTTTCTACTGTGTCTTCCGAGTCTTGTTTCAGCTGTACTGCCAGGATACTTGAAGAGCGGCGACGGCGCTTGTTGCCTGAGCATGTGGAGATGCTCACCTGCATGAAAGACTGGGAGCAAGCAGCAAGAAAAGAACAGCATGCACCTGAGGTGTTCATGAAATTTTGATTCTGTGAAGTGTTTTTTATTTGGCGTGCCACGGGCCGACACGGCACGGTGATAATGGCCGTGGCCCATGGGCGGCACGGCACGGTTAAATGGCCCATGTGCCGTGTCATGGGCCGAAGGCCTGGCCCATAGCACGCTCCGGCACGGCACGGCCGGCACGGCGGCACGCCGCGGCACGCCGGCGTGCCGTGCTGACACGGCACGGGCGTGCTGCGTGTCGTGTCGGCACGGCACGGTGGCCAACTATAATTAAACATTATCACATCAACACCAGTGGCATGCGTGATGATATTTTTTTAAGCAGGCAAAATGCTACTAAATTATGACTATTCAATCACATGAGAATTTGTCGTTTAAAGCATGCACGGACGGTGTTGTTGTTGGTTCAAGGATAAGATCTCATGTGGTACCAGCAGGCATCTATCTACATCACGAGTGCGTAAATATATGGCATGTCGCATGCTCTCCAAACTAATAATAGAAAGGGCAGGCAATGAACGGGTGGACACGGAATGGGCCAGGCCGCGTCGTGTTAGCCTGTTGAGTTACCTCGCTGCAGCGTCGACAGCGGCGTACCAGTGGACCATGCACGGGGGTTGTCGCGGCATAGCAGCGCCGGATTCACCGCGCCGTTGCAGCGACATAGATAAAATTATTACCTATTGCAAATAAACGATCAAAGCATAAGGACGGGCACATTACTATACGTCAGTGGTCTCATAGGTCGTCTCATGCAGTGTCACGTAGGATTTTTGTTGATGTGGATGAGAGAGAGCGAGGTGAGAGAAAAAGATCGTTGCTTCACAAAACAACCGCCTTATGAGCTAAATTTTATGACTATGAGACAACTCTTCCACCATTGTATGAGTTTTGTTGCCATGCAACCAATAGTATTTTTTATTTTTCTATAAATTAAGGGATATTGTATTACTATGAGACAGCCAAAACAACAACCTATTGTTAGGGCAAGTACAATCGTGTACACAACTTGTTGTCTTTTTACACAAATAGACAGCTTAAACAGACAACTTGTACAATGAGTTGTCTGTTTGGCTGTCTACAGGGTGTTTAATTCATTCTTTGACACACAAATCATGATGATCTAATGCATATTTGATCTTTGTAGTCATTTTGTTGCATACATGGATTGTTCATAGCCTGAGCGTGTGTGTAGAGGCAGCCCGGATGAATTTATTTACAATTTTGGGATTTATACCAAAGAAATCTATTCAATAAAGACCTTTTCTCGTAACATAGAGAAAGATAAAGAGCTGAACTGGAGACGTTGAATTTCTATCCACCCCACCCCCACGTCTCCCGTCACGGAAGCTTGCTGGCCTATCCTTTGCCTTATCCATTCGTTCTCCACGAATCCACGCGGGGGAGACGGTGGCCCGGCGGAGCGGTGGACGCGCCCCCGCGGCAAGCTGCGCGGCCGCGCATGGGAGAGTTGCGGCTCGGCGGAGTAGTGGACACGCCCCGCGGGAAGCTGCGCGGTCGCGCAGGAGAGTTGCGGCTCGGCCCGCCGCCGTGGTGTTGAGCCCCCACGGGAAGCCGCGCGGCCGCGCGGGAGAGTCGCGGCCCGACGAAGCGATGGTCGTGCCGCCGAGCCCCACGACAAGTCGGCATCCACGACAAGTCATCCCCCACGAAGAAGGGCATCGGGCCGAGCAGCCTCCGCACGGGCTTCATCTCGGCAGCGACGGCGACGGCGTCGTGGTGCTCCGGACGCCGCCGGGGACGCGTGCGCTGGATGCCGATGGGGTAGAGGCCGGAACCTTGGGCGGGAAAGAGATTCCTCCGTGCGCGCAACGGATCCTTGCCACCGTCGACGACCGGCATCGCCTCCGTACAACCTTGTTTGACGAACGAGACGACGACCTCGCCTCGATCCAATCGTGCGGAGGGTTTTCTGCAAAACTATGTTGCATGCTGATGGCAAACAACGACCCGTTGTACATGCCCTTAGGTTGTCTGATAAATCTCTTAAGATTACGTGTCACTGTATGAAACCGTCTATTAGACAACAACAATGTACCTGTCCTAGACACATGTAAATTGTCCGTGAGGAGCAGTAGTTTTACTACGAAACCATTTTTGACACCATAAATTAATTAATCGAGTTAATCGAGCTACTCCAGTAGAGAAGCAAGAGCTCTGACCATAGTCTAGACCTGTCAGATTCAGGACGATTAGAAAGTTCAGAAAAGCAAACCCAGCTGCGGGCTAGTCACATGCATGTAGAAGCCAAAGCCCCAGGCGTCGCGTCTCGAACTCGCAGCAGCAGCACACGCGCTGACCGTCTCGAGCTGCCAGACGAGGGAAGCGAAGAGAGCATCGCCATGCAGCCGGCGCTCTCTGGCTGCTAGGCGATCTCGATCTAGTCGACGACGCCCACTCGATGGCCCGCCGCGTGCGCAGATCGGACCAGCGTCCAGCTCCAGCAGCGGCTGCACGCACGCACGGTCAGCGGCATGATCATCACCATGTGAGACGACATCGTGTCCCCCTCCATGCATGCTTCGCGAGCTCGCTGGGCAGACTCCGACGGCGCCGGGTGTGCCGATCCCGCCGCGGCGGCGGCGGCGCGGCTGGCCTGCCTGCTCCTGCTGGTCGCGGTAGTCACGACGCACGGCGGCTGCGAGCAGCCGCTATCGCGCATCGCCATCCACCGTGCGCGCGTCGACCTGCACGCCTCCGCCGCCGTGCGGGATGAGAAGATGCTGGCTAGTTTAATATGATAATTATTGGACTTCAATTAATTGTGGGTACGTGGCGTGGGTAAAAAAAATTTATGGTGAGAAAAGTAACGCTCAAAACGACAAAAACTCTCTAGAAACATCATTTTTGAGAAACTTTTCACGTCGTTTCCACCGTTGGACCCGACATATGGGTCCTCCGTGAGGCGTGGATATGATTTTTTTTTGTGAGAAACGTTTTCAATTCTACTGAATGCTTATAGTATAGATAGATAGATAAAGGTAAGGGACACCTTGTCACGTAAGAAAGAAAACCCGACCTCATGGTCTCGGAACAGAGAGCAATAATGCTAGTGATATCGATAGAAGGTGGGTGAGGGTGAGTTGGACACTGGATGAGGGGGTTAGCTTAAAAGGAGGAGGGCTCATCCTAGGTCAAGATTTTCAATCTAAAGGGTGACTTAAAAATGGATCTAAGTCGATCCACAAACCATTTAAAATTTGCTCCATCTTAAGTGGCCTTATAACTGCAGCATAACATAACTATCCATTTCAAAGCTAACACATTCTCATCAACAACCAAACGGCAAACTAAAAAACGACCACACTACACGTATACATACACAATGGTTGTGTTTAGTTTCTCCCAACTTTCCAAACTTTTCATCACATCGACTTCACATCGAAACATTAAATATAGTAAATGACGTATGCATGGAGTATTAAATGTAGGTAAATAAAAAAACTAATTGCTTAGTTTTGATGTACACGACGAGACGAATCTTTCGAGCCTAGTTAGATCACTATAGGACAATAATTATCACAAACAAATGAAAAGTGCTACAATACACTGCAGTGTTCGTGATCCTTTTCACATCTTTCCACGCATCACACCGCCAACGTGACACGAGTAACGAACGCCATGCGCGCGGGCTCGCAGCGCTCCCGCGTGGCGAACCCCCCGGTCCCACCCTCTCCGCGCTGGCGCACGTGAGCGGCATGCCGTCCTAGATCGGGATCGGGCACCCCGCCACTCCCTTCCAAGATCTTTTCCCAGTCAAGTCGCCTCCCCCTGCTGCTGCGCCTCTCTCCTCCCACCCATCTCACTCCCCCGCCCCCCTGCGCACGCCGCAGCCGCAGCGCGAGATCGCGAGGCGGCCATGGCCAAGCCCAAGCCCTCCTCCTCGGCCGCAGCCGCCGCCAAGTCGGCCGCGGTGGCGGCGCCGGCCACGGTGCACTCGGCGCTGGTCACCTACAGCTCCATGCTCGCGCTCCTCTCCCTCTGCCCGCCCTTCGTCATCCTCCTGTGAGTGCCCCCTCCTCCTCCCCCTTCTCGTTCCAATCGCGCCGCGTTCCTGGCCCGCCACTCGGATCGACCCCGAATTCCTTCGGAGGACGAATTCGGATGTCTGTTATTGATTTTGCTCGGCGCGGCGCAGGTGGTACACGATGGTGCACGCCGACGGATCGGTGCTGAAGACCTACGAGCACCTCCGGGAGCACGGCGTGCTGGAGGGGCTCAAGGCCATCTGGCCCATGCCCACCATGGTAGCATGGAAGATCATCTTCGGCTTCGGGCTCTTCGAAGCCGTCCTGCAGCTGCTGCTCCCCGGGAAGAGGTTCGAGGGGCCGATCTCCCCTGCGGGGAACGTGCCGGTCTACAAGGTTCGCGCTGCCTCTCCTGGTGTCAAACTTAAGTGAATTTCTGCCGCTTGGCTAAAACCGCATTGTTCAACATTGCCGGAAACTGAACATTAGTAGTCTCTCTGCGGCATATTCGTCCTGGTGTTTGCGCATGCTTTGCTATTTTAACAACATTGGATATATTTGCCTGATTGCATGCTGCGTCAGTGACACTGTAGTATCACGTTTAATTGTTATTTGTATCATGGTCAATTTTGTTGTGTGATTCATTGGTTCGCCTTGAGCAAACTAGTCCAAAATAGGCCAAGATTTTATTGTGCCTTACATATCACATTTTGTTTATTGCCCTTTCCTTTGTTGTCAGGCAAATGGCTTACAAGCATATGCAGTGACCTTGATAACGTACTTTGGATTGTGGTGGTAAGGCTATCCTTTTTCTTTGGTGGACCTGCTGTCTGTATTATATCAACATGCCCTTTTTGGATAAAAATATTTAACCAATCATGGATAGATCACTTGCCATAAAAATGGTGTTCCCATGCTAACTGTTACAATGTGATCTGGTGCATACCAGATATAAAATTATTCCACTGCCACTTCTTTCCTTATGAGAGATGTTAAAGGCCGCACATGGAATGGATAAATGTTGGCATCCTACGGTTTACCTATTGTCAGCACTCCATGCATCTTGCAACTACAGCAAAAAGTTCTGGACACCGAACTAATAATGTAATTATTGTAAGAGGTCAATTATTTCCTTGTAGTTTTTCTTCATTTGTTACTTTTCAATTCCTCTTGCATTTTTCTCTTCACCGTGATATTACAAAAACAGGAAGTAGTTTGCTATATCTCTCCAACTTTTTAAGGCACATTTTCCTTTTCGAATTTGGGTATTAAGCCTAAATTGTGTCCACAAGCATATGTTACCAGATACTAACATAAAGAAAGTTTTGTTACAGGTTTGGAATATTTAACCCTGCAATAGTATATGACCACTTGGGGGAGATATACTCTGCCCTTGTTTTTGGAAGCTTTGTATTCTGTATTTTTCTGTACATAAAGGTGAGCTTAGTTAAAAAGATCTTTGTTTCCTTGTACCATTAGCACTATGGTTCGTTTCATTAGCATTTCTTCCCTTTGCCAGGGTCATGTAGCTCCATCTTCATCTGACTCTGGATCCTCAGGGAATGTGATAATTGACTTCTACTGGGTAAGCGTTGTTAAATATGCATGTGTTTGATAACAAATTACATCCTTCTTTTTTGGCCCATTCTTATAACATGCAATTTTCCAGGGTATGGAACTATACCCTCGGATTGGCAAGTACTTTGATATCAAAGTCTTCACAAACTGTCGTTTTGGCATGATGTCCTGGGCTGTTCTTGCTGTAACCTACTGCATAAAACAGGTCAGAATATTCTAATATCTTCTGTTATACTAGTTTCACAATTTGTGGTATTGTTGCTCATTGATGTGTTGTAATACCATGTCAATTTAAAGATGGAAAATATGTATTATATAAGGCAGTTATCCCTTCATTTACAGTTGATCCCTTTGAAACTTGCAGTATGAAATGAATGGCAGAGTCTCAGATTCTATGCTTGTGAATACTGCGCTGATGTTGATCTATATCACTAAGTTCTTTTGGTGGGAATCTGGATATTGGTGTACCATGGACATTGCTCATGATAGAGGTACACATCTCTATTATGGGTTTAAGAGCAACTGTTTTCTTGCTAAATGGCATGGAATTCACATGATTATTTTCTCCACTGGTTATCTTTTTACAGAAAATGCTGCATGCATGTTCATTGTTCAATTTGTTTCAACTCGAGCATTTTTCTTCTTCAAAACTAAGTGAAATAAGATTATATTTGAACAATAATATATTCATGTGTGGAAGTGCTCACATTATGTAATTATTACTCGACTGTGGTCACTAAACTGCAAGCTATACTGGTCATCTGCTGTCATCTGTATTGAAGAAACAATTGTAATGGTAATTTACTAAACTCAGAAACAATTGTAATGGCAATTTAATAAGTTCAAAGGACGAGAGCAATTATCAGAATTGACAAAAAAAAAACTAGACCAACCTAGGAGGAACTAGGCAACTTTGTATTAAGAAGAAATAAGCATCTGAATTCACCGCAACGAATTACATAGTAAATATTAAATGGTTCAAATGAATTAAATAAAACGATGATAAAGGGAGTTTAGATAGTTATATAGCCTATGGGGCCTGAAACTTCAATTCCATTGGTGTGTGAATCAAATGCAATGATGGAAGTATATAATGAAAATATTCCTTTTTTTCTATAGCATAATTGTTCTAGGGAAAGACAGTGGTTTCATAAGAAACCCTCATAAATTGCTTGGTGATGTATCAGGATAGGTTTTTATTAAAAAATAGCTTTTAATTTACACTCTAATTTCCTTTCTATTTTTATCATCAATGTTGTATTGTTATCATTATTTATCTGACATGATTTTCCACCAGCTGGTTTCTATATTTGCTGGGGATGCTTGGTATGGGTTCCATCCATATACACCTCTCCTGGAATGTACCTTGTAAACCACCCTGTGAATTTGGGTCCTCAGGTTTTTTGCGAAAGCCTTTCCTTTGATATAGTTTGGTCCATACGCTGTAGTTTCTTAATATGATGTTTGCTTTCTACCCACTGCTTATTTACAGGCTTAGTTCCATAGGATTAATTTAAATGTCCTCTCCAAATCTCTGCAGCTAGCACTCTCAATCCTTCTTGCTGGAATTTTGTGCATATACATAAATTATGATTGTGACCGCCAGCGCCAAGAATTTCGACGGACGAATGGGAAATGCTCAGTCTGGGGCAAGGCTCCATCCAAGGTTAGAATATAGAGATCTAACTGGTTCTAAAATTATTCGATACTAATTTTATGCCTGAATTGTTTCTCTTTTGGTGCAAAATTTCAGATTGTTGCCTCATATCAGACAACAAAGGGAGAAACTAAATCCAGTCTTCTCTTGACTTCTGGATGGTGAGTCTGGGAACACTTTACATCGTTCATAGAAAATTTTGTAACCATGATTGTTATCATTATTTATCTGACATGATTTTCAATGAGAAGTAATGATCACAAACCTTATCTATTTTAACAGGTGGGGCTTGTCACGTCATTTCCACTATGTCCCAGAGATACTATCTGCATTTTTCTGGACTGTTCCTGCTCTTTTCAGTCATGTAAGCTTGTCTAGATTGTACTACATGATAAGTTTATTCAGGTTTTTTGTAACTTGTCCTTCTGTATTTGCAGTTCCTACCATACTTCTACGTGATCTTTCTGACAATATTATTGTTTGACCGAGCAAAGAGGGATGATGATCGGTGCTCGTCAAAGTAAGTAAACATGACAATCCGTAATGGATCAGTTGAATATTTGTACTTTCTTCTTGTTTAGCATTGGCACAAGATCCTGCTGTTAAATGATCATTTTAGAAGTATTGTAGCCCATTCTGTTAAGAAAGATCAATATTCAAGAATACTTAGTTACAAATTCTGCACTTAATATATCTCTGATAAATAGCCTGATGTGAGTTACCTGTGTTCCCAACAGGTACGGAAAGTACTGGAAGATGTACTGCAACAAAGTACCATACAGGGTCATCCCTGGCATTTACTGAGCATCTAAGATACGGGAAACTCTGAGATAAAACCCATCTGATGATGCTTACAGTCTTCACACTGATCTGCTACAGCTTGTGTAACTTTGATGCCATTAGCTTCCCTTTTTATGCAGTATTAGGTGTAGGCAGCTTGGCATCTACCTTGAATGTGATGTACTCAGGATTGGAACAGCTGCTCTTGTTGTTTGTTTGGCAGTTTCCAGCTACGAGAAGAATTAGAGTGCAGGATAGTCTACCTTCTCAGGGGTATTTTTGGACTCTCTTTTCGCTTAGAGTCATAAGGCAGCACAAGTGCACAACATGAGAAGGTGCCGGTGATAGCACTTCAATAATGTTGGTATGCTGTACGAACTGTAACAATAGTTGCTACGGTTCAAACTTTTTACCTTTACCAAAACATTTTGTGCATGATAATATTTTGTAAGGGTTTCTATATCTTGTGTACTGTTGATGTTCGCTTGTTAGTTTAATTCTGAAATTGAGTGCTTGTTTGCAACATGTTGCTCGAGTTGCTCGAGAAAGATGTTGGTACTTGCCCGGTTGGAGTTTCAGCTAGTTCAAATGATGTATTTGTTCCATTACTGAGGAAAACTTATATGATTTGAATAGACATCAAAGACATTCTGAAAGCTTGTCCATCTCATTTAGCTAGTGCTACACAGAGATTCAATCTCCTCGTTCGACGGTCACAATGAGTAGTTAACAAGAAAAGGGAACTCAACAAGTTAACAAAAGGCACAATCATGTTTATCATCCTAATAAATAAAACTATGCTTAGTCTAAAGATGACCGGCTGTGTGCATCGATATACGTCGATAAAACACCGTTAAGTCCGGTGAACCACGGCCTTTCTCAAATTTCACTATGCAAAAAAAAATTCGCATCACATCAAAATGTCGACACATGCATAGAGTATTCAATGTAGATGAAATCAAAAACTAATCACATAGTTTTATTGTACTTTACGAAACGAATATTTTAAACCTAATTAATCAATGTTTAGACAATTTTTCACAAATACAAACAAAATGCTACGGTGAGCATTTATTATAAAACTCCCAAATCGGGAGCTCCCGAATCGGGATTTAAACCAGGCCCAGATCTTTTTTTTCAGGTCAGAATCAGAATCAAACTTCACACAGCACACCCCTCGAGTTACATAAAAGGATATCAGTATATCACAAACTTGCAAGGCTCCACGCTACGCTGAGGTGGCATCTTTGCCACTCATCGACAGTTTGACGCCATGCCATTTATCATACGGACTAACAAAGAAATTTTGAACATCTATATATGTACGTGATGCAATAACAAGTAGGTTCATCTAGTAATGTTCAGAATCCCGCCGAGCCATATGCCCTAGGTCCCAAACACTAACAATGTATACAGAACATCAACGCAATCCTTGCACGATGCATGAGACCTTTAACCCCACAATTCACCTCCAACTCTGGCTAGCTATCAGCCGATTCAACTATTGAATAAGGTGGCTGCAGATTTCACCCATGCGGCTACCGCCTAGATTTCTGTGGTTTGAAAATGTTGTCCTTGTAGTATTTTAGCTCCGCGATGCTTTCTTTAATATCATCCATTGCTCTGTGGGCATTTTGCTTTCTTGGAGTTTGCTTCCTTTCTGTGAATAGTAAAACGACAGAAGAGAAGATTAGTCTCATCACAAGTCACAAGTCTTGCAAGATTACTTATATATATTCACAAATATTAGACATGTGTGTCCCTTGAAGATGCTAGCAGATGGTAAACTGCAGCAGCATGGCCTTGCTGGATTGCTGCTAGTATCGAGCATCACCACTCATTAGAAGCAAAGCTGCAAATTGTAATTTGGTATATAACCAAGTAGCTACAGCTGAAAACTACGGCTAATCCTCGAGTACCCTAATCCTCCACAAATCAGCCCATCCTCCACCTCGTGAACAGTACCGCGAGTACTGTAGCACTCGACCCCCAAGCACATCCATAACATCTGGTATCAGATGGCCTGGGTTCAATCCACACCCATGGCTTCCGCTGCCACCAGCCCAGCACAATCGCCCACGGATGCGGGGGCGCGGTCAACGGCCTTGCTGGCAGCAGTAAGGCACTTGGACGACTTCCTCGCGCGGAGGGCGGCCATGACCTTCCTGCCCCTGTCGCCGCCCACGTCGGGGTGGACGCCGCCAACGCCCTGGGCCCCGGCCGCATGGCCGCCGTCGCCGCCCACGTCGGGGTGGACGCCGCCGACTCCCTGGGCCCCGGCCGCATGGCCGCCGTCGCCGCCCGTATGGTCGCCACCATCGGTGCCGGTCTGGTCGCCGCCGTCGCCGCCTGTGTGCCCGCCGCCTTGCACACCCGGGTGGCTGCCAATGGCAGCCTGTGCACCGATCGATGGGTTGTCGCCTTCCTCCACCGACTAGATCTCGCTGCAGGCGCCGACAGCCACCGAGAAGACCCACGATGAGGGCGCGGTGATGCAGCAGATTGAGATCGCGCAGCCGGCGAACACCACGACGGAGAGGGTGGCACAGCTGCGTACCTGTCCGGCGTCCTCTGCGGTGCATCTCCAGGCGGCTGTACGCGGCCTCCTCGCGCGACGCCAGCTTCAGAAGATGCGCCGGCAAATGCGGGATCGGGAGGCGACCTGGACGGCAGACCAACCGCGCGCAGCCGCCGCCCTGGCCGTCCGCGTCGGCGGCAGCGAAGGCGTTCACCTCCGTGGCCCACCGCCGCGGTGCGCACGGCGCTGGAAGCCGTGTGGCCGTCGTCGCGGGTGGCCTCCGAAGGGACGTCGCTGCTGCCCGCCGCCACCGGCCTCGCCTTGTCTCGGAAAGGCCCGGACCGACGGCCACCTGGCGGAGCAGCGGCGTGGGGCTGCCGGAGTGCGTAGCCCGCATAGCGCCGCCGCAGCCAAGCGCCGACTACCGCGCGGTCGCCTCTGCGGGTCGTCGCCGCGGCCACCCGAGGCCCGAGGCCATCCGTGGCGCACGGCCTTCACGCAAGGTGGTCGGCCTTCCCGCGCGAAGAAGCTCGGGGTCCTCTATTCCGGCGAATTCCCTCCAGCTCCGCCTCGCTGTCGCACGCATCTCCGTGGTGGGCAGCGTCATTCTCTGCGGCGCTTGCGGCGGAGGCGGCGGCGCATAACTGCCAGGTGCGGCGGGGACGGGCGCGGCAGGTGCGCTAGGGCTGCTGCACCTGAAGGAGGTGGGTCGCGAGCTGGGCTTCCTCGGGCGCATGAAGGAGCTGGGCTCCCAGTTTGGCCTCCACACGCGTCTGAAGGAGTTGGCCTTTTTGCGTGCTGCACGTTGGACCATTTTCAGCTGGTGACATGGGATCCAGGTGGCTGCACAGGTGCACGTGCGGCGTACAACGGGCATCCGTGTTTCGAGTCAAAAATAAAGAGTCCCAATTTATTTTCGCTTAATAAAATAAACCGAGATGTAAAAGGTTTATTTTTAGGTGTTAGGTTTAGGCTTCGTGAGTTGTTGTTGGGTCGTAGCTCGAGGATGAGCTGCATGTCCAGGTGAGGTGTAGTGATAGGAGAGTCAAGGACCTATTGGGCCTTAGCCCATTAGGGATAATAGTACCAAATCGGGAGTCTATTGCTTAGAGTCAAGTAAGCCTCTCTGTTTAAAGAGAGGAGTTGTATCAATCAAAGATAAGCAAAAGATTAGAAGGAAACCCCTTCCCTCTTGCCGGCCGTGGGCAGCAGCCCCGCGGCCGGCGTTCCCAGCGCCTCTCAACCCTAATCATCCACAAATCAGCCCATCCTCCACCTCGTAAACAGTACCGCGAGTACCCCCCCAGGCAGATCCATAACAGAAACACTCTCTATGGTTAATGATATTGTCACTAGTGAAGCATTGGCATGGACGCTGTACTAAAGCATCCAAAGTATCATATTCCACATGGATCATTTGTTAACAATGGGATCATGTGTCAATAAACAGAATCTAGTGTGTAAACTGGGTTGACTATGTAAAGATATTTCTATTTAAAATCACTTCTCCCTCAATTTTTAGAAATAGAAGTATTCCATCATATGCGGTCAAGCTTTTCAGTTCTTGCTTGTGTGCATATTATCTACTCTCTCCACATAGTTTTAACAATCAGAGGTACTTAGGAGCAGCGTTATTAATACATTATCTTTAACAGTCAAACAAAAACATTAGTACCACAAAGAAAGTCCTTGATTTGTTATAGAAAAAACTGAAGTGAGAAACAACACCATCAAATTAGAACAAGCCAACAAAGGTAATTCAGTTCAACAGTAACCTCTATTTGTTTTGTAAGTTTACCATCCGTTATGATACAAGCAATCTCCAAAATGCGATCTTTTGTAATATCCAAACCTACACAATTCCCAGGAAGTGTGTGCTTAGATTAGTCATTTAAGGCTGAAGCATAGTATCAAAGTTGATAGAGAAGATAACAAAATAATTACTTTTATTTGGTATATCTATTCATAAATCAAACTACCTGGAAAATGATGACAATATAATTAGTTTACATGCAGCAACACCTTTTATGACGTAAGAGTTCAGAATATTTAGCATCAAAATGTTCCAGGAAAGAAAGTCATCATAAAATATTCCCAATAATTTTTCTCACACTTGAAGTAGCCTTTTTTTTATTTCAGGCCAACACAAAAGGTTATTCGGGAAATATGAGATTGCGCCCTACATGGTCTGTGGTTTGTCGAGTTGTTCAGTAGAAATCTATTTTGGCCATATCTACTATATCTAGTTGTTTAGTAGAAATCTATTTTGGCCATATCCACTATGTAAAAGCGTAGCCATGAACACAACTTTTAAGTGAACAAAATTCAACCTCTTAATCATAAAAAAACGTAAATTGTGAAAAGTGAACAAAGTAAATGACAATGCAACACCAAAACTGACTTCTCTAATGATTCTAAGATGAAAAAACTGTAGAAATTTCGAAAAGGCTCACCAGTCATTTCCAAGTCTATCCATACTAAAGGCATCCTGTAATCACCAGATGATGGTAATCCATACTACAGTCTACTGTGACTGCATCATTCTGCTCAGTTTTATCTGTGTAGGGAAGCCAAATCAATGAATTTCGAGACAGATTGAAGCTTTGAAATAACTATGGAACATTGCTGTAAAAAATGTATAATGGCAGTACCAAAACTGCAGTGCATGGACTAATTTATGTCAAACAACAGAGATTCTTCTAGTGTCTAGTCCTTTCATTTCAGATAAAATTCAGGCCAAAGACAAGAAAGGCTCATGAACCAATTGCTGCACATTTCCAAATCATTTCAGGAAAGATATCTATTGTGCCATTGGTAGTAAATTTCTTGTTAGTGCTATTTTTTCATTTGAGGTGACACCATAAACCACGAAAAACTATGTAGCTGCTTAAACTTTTTTTTTTGAGACATGTAGCTGCTTAAACTTGCAGGGATAAACATGAGCTAGATAGGCAATTTGCCATGCAGGACAAAGAAAGGAAACTTAATCTCATGTTATCCACAAGTTCCATTCAAAGTCTAAGGGTTACAGCACGTCCGCACTACTAACCAGGTTCCTTGGAAGAAGTTTCTTCTGTGCTCGAAGATGCCTTTGCAACTTCAGCTCTGTCATCTTCTCCACTATGTTCAGCATTTAGGCGTAGAGCCGAGAACATGTTTGCCAGCTTACTCATTTCTGAAATATGATCTTCAGCTAATTCAGCTTAATACTGCATTGAAGATACAAGCATATTAATACAGTCAAATTCATTTGGATCCAAGCACGCAAGACCAGCTAAGTTAACTTTTTCTTGGGGCACACAGTGATGGTTCAGTTAAACACTTTTTTTAGATTAAGGAAATAAAGATCCGGCCTCCGCTAACAAAGTTTGAGAGCTTGCAGCCTAGACATCTACTGGTCACTACGACCTGATACAGAAAGATTCACAGACCAAAAAGACAGAACAAAAGACTACACAGCCTAGTTCTTGATCCTCTTCAAGGTATTCCATCCCGCCTTGCTGAAGATCTCCATTAAAGTAATCTCCAATTTTTGGCTCCCTTTCTTCAATAAATCCCTCTCTTCCTCTTCAGAGAGTATCGCCCAACTTCTGATCCAAAACGTTCCCCTGAAGACGACCTGCAATACCGAGTTAGGTTTTGATCTTTGGAAAATAACATCGTTCCTACTCAACCACAAGGCCCAACATAGGGCAGCTGCGCCAATTAAGATTTGTTTTCTAAGTTTAGAAGGAAAACCTCTAATCCAAGAACCAAAAAGATTAGCCATGCTAGACGGTGGTTGAAGGCCAAAAGAAATGCTGACTGCATTCCACATCAAATGTGCCATATTACAGTCAAAAAAACAGATGTTGAATGCTTTCATCCTCGCTGCAAAAACAGCACTTAGGGCACCCTTTCCATCTCCTCTTAACAAGATTATCTTTAGTGAGGATTACCCCCTGTTTTAGATACCACAAGAAGATTTTTATCTTTAGTGGAAGTCTTACTTTCCAAGCTAAAAAATTCTTTGGGTGTTGTGTTCCTTGCACAAGATCTTTGTACATGGACTGTACTGAAAAGGATTTCGTTAGAGTCCAAACAAATGTATCTCTACGGTTATTGAGTTTTACTAGTAGGACACTTCCTACCAACTCTAGCCACTTGACCAAAATTTCCCCCATTATAGCTCTTCTAAAAGAGACATTAAGAGGTGAAGTACTTAATACTTTGGCCACGGTTTCATTCTTTTTCCTAACTAAATTATATAAAGTGGGATACTTTTTCATCAAGGGTTTATCTCCTATCCACAAATCTTCCCAAAATCTAGTTTGTTGACCACTATGTACAGTGAGCTGACCCCTTGCCAAAAAAAGCTCCTTCACTTCCATTAACCCACTCCAAAAATGCGAGTCTCCCTTTCTTTTCCTTGCTTGAGATAAGGTTTTGTTTTGGAGATATTTTTTCCTAAGAATGTCCTGCCATAGGCCCTCCTCATTTAAAAGTCTAAACAACCATTTACTCAACAGACACTTATTCTGTATATCAAGGTCCACAATGCCCAAACCCCCTACACTTTTAGGTTGACACAAAATTCCCCACTTAGAAAGTCTACTTTTTTATGTTCGTCACACTGCAAAAAAAATCTTGATCTATAATAGTCTAACTTCTTTAGGACTCCTTTAGGTATCCTAAAGAAACACATCAAGAACATTGGTAGATTTGTGAGCACTGAATTGATCAAGACAAGTCTACCCCCAGCGGATAAAGCTTTACCCTTCCAGGTACTTAATTTCTTTTGAAATCTCTCTTCTACTTGACCCCAATCTTTATTTGAGATGTTACGTGAGCTCATTGGTATACCTAAATATTTGAAGGGCATAGCTCCTTCATTGCAACCAAATAGATCCATATAGTCAGAGACTTTGTCCTTTGCTTTCCCAAAACAAAAAAAGTTCATTTTTGCGGAAGTTAATCTTGAGGGCCGATAATTTCTCAAAAGCTCATAGTACTACTTTTAAATTCTTGGCCTCCTCTAAATTATCATCCATGAAGAGGATTGTATCGTCGGCGCATTGTAGTATTGAGAGTCCTCCCTCCACTAGATGAGGTACCGGACCCTTGAAATGGTCGAGTTTCGCCGATCTTTCTATCAAAACAGCCAACATATCAGCTATTAAGTTAAAAAGAACCGACGAAAGAGGATCCCCTTGCCTTAAACCCTTTCTTGTCTGGAAAAAATGGCCCACATCGTCATTCACCTTAACGCTTACACTTCCCCTTTTGACTATCGTGTCAATCCATTGGCACCACTGTTGTGAGAAACCTTTCATTCTTAGCACATGTTGAAGAAAAGACCAAATGACCTTGTCGTAGGCTTTCTCAAAATCTAGTTTGAGGACAAGGCCATTTTGTTTTTTCTTTCTCAGTTCATGTATTGTTTCATGTAAAATTACTACCCCTTCCATAATGTAGCATCCTGCAAAAATGCCGTCTGGGAGGGCTTAATTACCTTACTCGCTACCATGGACAATCGGTTAGCTATCACTTTTGTGAAGATTTTAAAACTCACATTCAACATACAAATAGATCGGTACTGGTGAATTGTCTTTACCTCCTTTTGCTTTGGGATTATAGAAATTATCCCAAAGTTAAGGCTAAAAATAGGGAGAGCCCCATTATGAAAGTCCTGAAACATGGCCATTAGGTCATCTTTAATAAGACTCCAAAAAACTTGATAGAATTCAGCCGGGAACCCGTGTGGTCCCGGCGCTTTGTTATGCTTCATCTGGAAAACTGCGTCTCACACTTCTTTTTCTAAAAACTCCAAGATTAAAACTTCGTTCTCTTGGTCGGTAATTTGGGGAATATCATCTGTTATGGTTCTATCATAGAAAAGTTACTTTTCTCAGGTTGACCAAAGAGCCCTTTGTAATACTTTGTAATGTATCTTTTAAGGTCCTCTCCTTCAATAACCCCCTCCTCTTGCTCAAGCAGAAAAATCCTAGTTTTTCTTCGCTTGCCATTTGCAACTAGCTGAAAGTATTTTGTGTTATCATCTCCTTGTAAAATGTCAGTAGTTTTAGCTCTCTGGAACCACCTTAATTCTTCCTCCCTCAAGAATTGGGCAAGTCTTTCTTTAATAGTTTGTTTTAGGTCCAGATCTTGCTGACTTAGCAGCTGAATCTCAGCCTTTTTATCAAGTTCATCCGCCTTGCGCAGTAGCTCTTGCTTTTCCTTTTTACAGTTAAACACTTAAACCTCCACAATTCTTACAAAATAAACTGCATGTTAACCATGGATGGTTAGATGACGGACTGGATCAGTACATGGCAGCACGCAGGAAACAAATCTTGAACTATGTGGCAAGCTGAATATTGAGAAGAAGAGATTTCGTGCATTTTGGATGTTCTTAGTCACAGTGAAATAAAGGTCACCCAGCAGGCCATTACAGAGCAAATCAATTCGTACATGCAAGTTAGGGTTATTACCTAACAACAACGGAGAAATCAATCCGAGTGGGGACCTCCACTTCGACGCCCACTCCAGTACGGACAGCAGGAGCAGCACGGGAACGCTTGGCGACGAGGAGAGAAGACTTCAGTCGGACTCGGACGAGGCCAGCTTGGAGTCGCCGGCGGCGAGGTCAGCGATGATGAGGCGCAATAAACTGAGGAAGGAAGGAAAGGTAAATTCGAGATTTGGGGGCGCAATCGTCAGAGAGAAAAATCAGGAGAGAGAATTTGGGATGGCTAGTCGGCGAACTCGTGAGTAGATTCTTTTTTCTGGAAAAAATGCATCTACGAGTTAGTTTTTCTACGAATGCTTTCATCTTTTTTACACATGCACACCAAATAAAAATAAGACTGTCGACAGATTTTAAATGGCAAAATCTGTTGAATTTTATTATATTGCATATGTTCTTCAATATTGTAAGTTTTATCTTTTAATGCTTCATATGATTGAAATATAAAGTACTACGTACTATTCAATATGGTAGAGTAAATATTTGAAACATCGTAAAATAGCACGTCCATCATCGGTAAATCTGGCATATTTTCTTCCCTAAAATCATGAATTCTAGAACATCGCATATCAATGTTTGCAACAAAGAGGACAACATATGCATTTTTTAAAAGTAATCATTCAACAGTAGCTAATTGTTTTCGTTTAACCACCGCTTATCTAGTTTAATGGTTATTTAACTTGTTCAAATGGACATTTAGCATAAATAAAAGAAAACCCATTTGAATTTAAATAGACGATCGGTTGGAACTTTTCTTGCGACTTTTCTGATTTCATTCTTTGTTTTCTTTATCCTATGGATATACTTTATCAATTTAAAACTTATCATAAATAAGATTGTACTTTCCAAATTACTATTCGTTGTTGACTTTTTCGTTTAACGTTTGACTATTTGTCTTATTCAAAAAATTTCACAAGTATCATTTATTTTGTATGTGACTTGATTTATCATCGTATATACTTCAAGTATAATTTATTGGTTTGTATATTTAGACAAATTTTTTGAATAAGACGAATGGTCAAAGATCATGTAAAAAAGTCAACAACGAATAGTAATTTAGAACGGGGGTAGTAGCTAAATTATAATGACCAATATGTTAGCGTTTAGGGTACTATAAAGTGGCCAGTGGTGTTTGTTCTATCACTGTTTGTCTAATTTAATAATCATTTAACCCGTTTAAATGTCAGTTTATATTAGCCTAAATAAATAGCTAGATTATATTTGACCGGCTGTTTAGTGCTCAGCTTTTATGGTAGCATTGATATTTGCTATGCCACAATAGGACAGCATTGACACTCAACTATGACCGTATCGTTACGTAAAAAAATAATTGTATAACAGACAGTTAAAGAAATCAGCTAAAACAAATTAGAAATATCATAGAGTGGGCAAGTAGGGATGTGAATGTGCAACCGCATAGGTCTGCTCAATTTAGCTTGATCACCGTTCAGTTTTGATGTCTCAAGCGTCAATGTAACGATTTCTGACATCTAATAAATTAATTTGTGCATTGTAAAATGTAGTAGCTTAGTAGTTTTTCCAATATTGCAAAGAAAAGAGTTTAGAGGGTTCTATGGTATTTCCAGCAGATCCTCATTCCAAATATTATATTGGGAGAGCTGTAAAAAATAATTTAATGTATTTTTCGTTTTCGTTGTTAGCCTCTTCTATTCTGGATTGGGATGAAATAACTGAAAAAGTGCAAAAATAACCCTAAAAAAACTATAAAAAATATTGATATCCCCGTTAGTTAACGTTATCCCCCAATAACGGACCTAAGATATTCCAGGCCAAACACAGGCTTGCGAACTCGACCGGTGGAAGATGAAGAAAGAGAACTTGAAACGAAATTTTGGACTCCAGGTTAAAATAGATGTCACTAGTGCTGGGTTTAGCATTTTCACTCTCACCACAACCGTTGGAAAGGAAAATTCAGTACACGATGGCCACAAACATGCAAGAGTTGAAACAAATTCGGAGTTTCTGGTGGGGACATCAAGAGTGAGTATGGTCAGAGGACATTCCATCTCCTTCAATGATCCAGGTGGGGCTTCAGGCTATCTCGAGTCCACAACAGTGCCTTCGGCAAGCGCGGACAGGTGTACCAGCGGAACATGAGATTTCAGGGATGCATCAGCGCCGGTGATCTTTGCCTCCTTTATTCCATTCAGCACCTTCCTCACCTCATTTGCAAGCTCAATGATTGAATCGTCCTCACGACCTGCAGAGGTGCATAAGAACCATTTTGTAAGGGTAGAATCATAAGAATGTACATCACGACCACAGACTTACTACTCGACTAGAACCATGTTAATGAGAGCGATTGTAATAGACAAGAGAAATGGATGAATGCTAAGCGCTTAGCCAAATAAAACTACAGTCTACAATAAAAGGATGCTCCCTTACTTATGCTAGCCAATGCCTTCTCCATTGAGAACAGGTAATCCCTATTATAGCCATTGGGGCCATTGGCCGTAGCAATTTGCCTGGCATTGCAAACAAGAGAGCAAGTCAGAAGAAATGCTTGACAAATTATTTGTTGCACCTGTCTTGCCATTAAAACAATAAGCGGGTGCAATGTCCCACCTTGCCATATCCTGCAAAGGGGCAGGACCAAGGTAATACTTGTTGCCGATTGGATCTGGTGTGGATACAAAACTGCAGAAACACCAAGCTTTGTGAGTTCCAGAGAAATTTAACATGGAATTGACAATTTTGGGTTCAGATTCTTACACCAGTACGCTCGTCACAGCTGGTTCCAGAGAATCTCCTTCCTGACATTTCAGAAAGGGAAAATGAGAGTTTGAAAGAAAAGGAAAAATAGTTCACACTAATGCTTGACATAAATGAATAATACCTTGAAGAAGTCAACAGAGATTTTCTGGTCATACTCACACTCTCTTCTCTCCAAGTACTGAAACGTGAAAACAAATTTTCAGTGTAAATCTAGCCTAAAAAGACTATGCGCACCCCCCCCCCCTCTTTTGGACTGCAAAACACACTGGAAAATGCATTGCACCTGCATTGCTTTCCGCTCTTTGTCTATGCCACCCTTGACGCAATATGCGATTCCCCACTGAAAGCAATCATATCAACTGTTAATACAAATCAACATAGGGAAATCAGAATGGGAATACTAAATGTGCAAGAAAGCCCCAAGTGAATTAAATCTTTTGCCAAGAGAACTGGATTTCAGAGGAACTGAAGTGAATTAAGTCTGTTGCCAAAGAGACAATAGTCCATGTTAAAAAGTCACAGATTTTAGTACAGTATAAGACCATAGTAAAGAGGTAGCATGTAAAAGCTGATTACAATATTGCATTGGTTTTCCTCATTCTTGAGACCAAATAAAATGAGAAGTCATTTTGTTTAGTAAGTCCTATGAAAACAAAGGGTCATTCAGCAAATTCAGCCAATAACATTGTTCTGCATCTGGTTTCCAAACTAATCCCTACTGCATGTGGAAGAATAGGTGAGAACTACAAGCATTTTCCAGGATTCCATAAGTATTGGAAATGCCACTCACTGGAAACTATTGCATACTAGATGCATTTCCTAAAAGACGCTGAATGTCATTGCAAGTGCACAGTGTCACCATTTGTAAGGAAGATAATCCATGTTTGTAACAAGAATACTGAAAAATAGGGAAATAAACATAAAAGTGGTTTCTTACGCATATGGCCTCCTCGTCTGTTTCAAGCGTGCAGGTCCTCGCCGGGTGCTCCGGTGTGCCTCTATGGTCAATGCAAGCTGTAGAAAGAAAGAAAAACAGAGGAAAAAACATAAACCATGAAGTTTGAGGTCAAGGAGACCCATACATGAAGCCACAATAGTGGCTAACAGGTTCACAAGATCTGGTCGACTAGGACTGCCAATCGGGATACCAAGATTGAAGGTGCGCTTGTAGCCCTTGATGAAGCCGAGGATCTTGTCGTCGAAGTCGAAGCCGGGATTCCAGATCAGGGACCCGTAGCCGAAGACCCAGAGCACCATCCTGCAGCTTCTCTTTTATTCGATTCCCCTGTAACAAAAGAAACCAGATTCAAATTCAGTGTCCAAATTCCAATCATGGTGCTACAGCAAGAATCCTCCGAAAATGTACACATCGCCCTCAATCCCAACACCCCCAAACCCCTACTTGGCAACAGACCAAGAGAAAGAAACGCGTAAGCGTTCTTGACACCAAATCCGGCTGCCGCCCCGCCGCATTACGCAACGGCGGGCATCATTATCCCCCCATCAATTAAAACCCACCCTAAGCTAGGGCCAGCTACAGGAATCACCTCACCTCGGAGGAAGAGGCGGCGGCGGCGGCGGTGGCAAGAACGACGCGCTGATTGGGCACGGGCGGAAAGGAGGAGGAAAGATCTGCGATTTGGGGTCTCCTCGGCCTCTCCCGTCCCGAGCCCCGGCGCGGCTCGGTCTCGCCTGCCCTCCTCGCCGCCCTTGGCATGCGTTGGGGGATTCGGAGAAGAGAGGAAGAGGGAGGAAGAAGTGGGTGGCGCGAGGGGGGCGGCATTTATAACCCGCCACGCGACCACACCAACTTGTGCCGGCGCGGGGCCGAGCGAGTTATGGATGAGGATCACTGCTGGATCAGGGCGGTGGTGGCCTGTGGCTGTGGCGAGAGGGTCGCCGGCACGTGATGCCCCCGCGCGCGTGGCAGCATCACTCCGGCCGCGTCCGGCCGTTTTCCACGGCATCTCTCGGGGAAACGAGCTCGTTTTTTTTCCTCGTGGGCGGGGGGGGCACGCACGTGAGCGGGGGCGTGGGCGCGGTACGGACATGGGCGGAGCGAGGGTTCACTGGCGCGTCGCTGGGTTCGAGGACCTGCGGGTGCCGTGGATCTGGACGGGGTTGTGTGCTGGGTGAGGAGTGGTAGGGCGGGGTTCAACGAACGAGGAGACGGATCTTGCTGCATATCGGGGTTGAGGCCGGCCACGCCTGTTCCACGTCGACCGTGTCAAAGTCAAACCGTGGGGTAGGAAGATGGTTTGCCGCTTCGATGCTCCATCGAGGCATTCGTATGGCGTGCGTGGAGGGCACCTTTTCCGGGATATTTAACTATTTACCGTATTTACACGATGCGTCTCATTCAAATGGGATCTTTAGAATTGTGCCTACAGATTTTTCACTCTTAGAAAGCATCCTCTCATATTCGTCATTTTCGCTGACGTGGCACGCCACATTCGTGCGCCAACGTGGATGGAGCGTGGGAAATGACCAAATTGTCCCTATGTTTCCTGTGTTAGCCATCCCATTCTCCTCACTCCAGCCACCGATGTACGGGCCCCGCATGTCAGGATCATCTTCAACCTCCCGCCCACATCTGTCGCCACCCACGCATCCCTCCTCCTCAAAGCCGCAGCCGCCAAGCCCTTCTTCCCCCTCCCCCCCGCGCGCGGCGGCCCGGATAACCAGATGGCAAGCGAGCCACGCCGACCTGCTGCGTTAAATGCGAATGCTTCCGCCTGCTGCGCCCCCTCCTGCCACGCGCAGCGTCGCCCACGAGGCCCTGCCTGCCTGGTCTGCCGCTGCCCGTGCCCGTGCCCGCGCGCTTGCACACGTCTCCTCAGCTCGCGCGCGCGGCCAAGGCTGCCCTGCCCCGTCGCCGGGCTGGGCTGGGCCCATCTGCTCGATCCCACCGCACCGCGCCACCCCGGCAGGCGCGCCGAGTTAATGCGGGCCAACGGCCGGCGCGAACATCCCTTTTGCCACCCCCCGGCCGATCGCCACGCCATCGTTGGATCGCTGACGCTTCGGGATGGCCAATAATATGCCAATGCCATCCCCGCCGCCGTCGTCTGTCTGTTTCATCCTCAAGCCTTGTTGTTGTCTCCGTCGCCGCCGGGGGCCATTGCCTATGTATTGTTGCCCCCACACACTTTGCACCGGCTATTGTCGTTGTCTCCGGCTACCGCTTGGAGGAGGGGGGATGCGTGGGTGGTGACGGATGTGGGTGGGAGGTTGAAGATGGTCCTGACATGCGGGACCCATACGTCAGTGACCGGAGTGAGAAGAATGGGATGGCTAACCCAAGAAACACAGGGACAATTTGGTCATTTCCCACGCTCCTTCCACGCTGGCGCACGGCCACATCAGCGAAAATGGCGAATATGAGAGGGGTGCTTTCTAAGAGTGGCAAATCTGTAGGCGCAGTTCTAAATGTCTCATTTGAATGAGCGGCTCGTGTAAATGTGACAAATAGTTAAATATCCCACCTTTTCCTGGTTGAGTCGTTTTCTGCTCATTCGTCTGGTTGGTGGCCGGTGCTGATTTGTTTTGAGGAAAAAGTACTGCTGACTGGTGGCCAATGGCTGATTTGTTCTGAGAGAAAAATACTGCTGGTCGGTGGCTGATAAATCAAACGAACATAGTAAAAATACAGGGAAAAGCTAAATAACACTTATGTGTTTCTCTCAGACTCAGCACCCGATTTTCTATCCGTCGGATGGTCTGCATCTGTCGTCTGCGCTCGTCCGATGCACCACTAATCCGCTGCTTTGTCTATGTGCCTTTTTGTTTTGTTTTTTTTCCTGCTAATCCGGCCCCATAGATAAGCAACCGTAAGGGGTGTTTGGTTCGTATGACTAAAGTTTTAAAGTTTGTCGCATCGAATAGAAAAATGCTAATTATAAGTATTAAATATAGATTAATTACAAAATGCATTACATAAGCAAGTACTAATTTACGATACGAATTTATTAAGTCTAATTAGTCCATGATTAGACAATATAATGCTACAGTAATAATTTGATAATTATGTACTAATTATAGGTTAATTAGGCTTGTTAGGTTCGTCTCGCGGAGTAAATATGACTTATGCAATTAATTTTATAATTAATTTATATTTAATGCTACTGATTGTCACTAATTTGCGGGACTAAACTTTAGTCTAGGATCCCAGCACAGTCTTAATCATCTACTCATCCCATCGCCCAGACTCAGAGAGCGCAGAGGCAAGCGGGTGCAAGGCGGAGCCAGGCGATCCTAGGGTTCGTCCATTCATCTTCCTTCGAATCCGCGATTCTTCCGTCGATTCTCATTGATATCGTTTATCCTCATTGCTCTGCCCCTTATAGATGTAGTATTTTACGTGGGATTTTGTGGGAAATGATCTTCCCACAAGTCGATTTCCTGGGTTTTTTTTTGTGTGATTCATGTGTGTTTGTATTTGTTTTTCCCATTTTGGGCAGATCTGGTTCCTAGGCGGTTGTAGGTTGGTGTACCTTTTCTGGTCTCACGGTTTGCAAAATTTATTTTCCAGGAGATTTGGGGTTCGATGGGGAATGGTTGTAGATATCCCCTCCAATATTTTATTGTTCTATAGTTTTTCTTGTTCATAAATTTGGGTAGTGAGGATTAACTGATGCATAATCCAACACTTGATTTGGGTTATTGCGATTGGGGTGTATTTAAGTAGTATGGTTTGCAAAATTTGTTTTGCTAGTAGAATTTTATGGGAATGGCGTTCCATGGGGCGCTAGCTAATACCTATAGCTGTTGCTTTTGCTTATGTATTTAGCTGAATATATTCACTAAGATTTCGCCTAGTTTTCAGGTATACAAGGCCAATCATTGCATAGGATCATATGCTTTTTGCTTCTCTCAGATTTAGTTTTGTTTTTGAATAAATGAGAAATTATGCTGCACGTCTGGGAGGGATCACAAGCAGCATGTCAGATTTTAGTGTAGCCTTGTGGTTATGAGTGCTTTGTCCTTCTCTAGTTTCTGTAGATGGTCATCACATTCTATTTTGTTTTTCAAGTTTGTGTGTGTTAGCAGTTGACATAGGAGCCACAAGCATCCTTCAGATGTTGGGATGTTTTTTTTCCATCATCTAAAGACCATATAACACAGGTACAATATGTAGCCTGCTCTGATGTATATACGTTTCAACCCTATGCAGTATACTATATAGATGTAGATTCCGACACAATTAAGCTCTTATAAATGTCAATCTAGCATCTCTACATAATAATTTAATAGAAAGGAAACTTATGTACAAAATATGTTGTTGGTTTTGTAAGTTTGCATTTCACATGTCCCTTGTTACATCATATTTTTGTGCAACGCCCCATTTCTACAATTTAGTACCACATTGTAGCTTCCAGCATTCACTGCCAGTTCACTACATTCTTCTGTTTGAACATTTTTTTGTTTTCATTTTAGACGGCTCAATTTTGTGATTGGTCAAGGTTAGAATTCTATCTAGGGTCAATGTTTGGTTTGCCTATCACTGTTCAAACCAACAACTAATTTTAATTGCTTTGGTTGTGTTGGTCTCACTTGATCCCCAATGCGACAATTGTTGTAGGAAAGTGTAAATCTTTTAGTTTTCTTGTGCCCTCTATATTTGTTCAGTGCAAGTAACCATCCCTTATGGTCTTTTAGCACTGCCAATATCTATCTTGTAAATCCAGAATATCTATCTATATTGGCAGTGCTAAATCTGTTGTCATTTTTCAAATAACATATGTAATTGATATCTGTCAAATTTTTATGCCTCTTCTTTTGTTTCAGTAGGACACTAGTTTCCTTTTAATCTGACTGACCATATAAAAGATATGTTAATCTTAATGTAGCCTCTATCTTTTTTAAATTTTCATCAGAACAAGCATTTATCTTTGTAGAATATATCTCATTTGGCCATGACCCATGGGCTGATTTAGTCATTAAATTAGCTAGGTATATTTTCTCTTGACTATTTACATATAACTGTATTTTTAGTCACATAAAATTAGCCACTGACAGTAAATAAAGTGCTATCTGACAGTGGTACATGTAAATAATATATGTTCCTTTTTATTTGCATTTTTTGAGTTTTAGTAGGGCCCCGGTAATTTGTTATCTGACTAACTATAGAAAGAATTTGTAGATGCCACAATCTCCTCTGTCCTTTTAGTAAGGCGGGGGTTTAGAACATTAAACTCTAAAAGCTAATCTGTAGATCTTCTATTTCTTCCTTTATTTTCAAATTTGTTTACGATCTGTCTATACGTATGTGTAGTTCAATGCTAGACAAAATCATTTGTCTGTATATATGTGTAGTTTGTTGCTAGAGAAATGGTCTAGTGCTTTACTCTTCTATTTAAATCTACTAGTATGCATTAAGAGTTACTATAGTTTGTGACAGTGCAAAACCTGCTAAGTGACAGTGGAAAACCAACTAAGTGACAGTGCTAGTTATACTGTCATTTTAATAAAAATTATATGTAATTGATATCCGTTAATTTGCATTTTCCGGGTTTCAACAGGACCCTACTTTATTTTTATCTTATACTGGCTATAGAAAAAATCTGTTCATTTGTTTCTTTCAGTTCTAATTTTGATTAGTATGTACATCTGTATTTAAGGTGTAGTTTCATCTTCTTTTTCAGTTATATTTATGTTCTTAGCTCTGCTTTCTTGATTCTGTGGTGGATATATGTATATGATTATATTTCTTTATAGTTGTGTTGGCTTTCACCTACAACTTTTGTAGAGACATGGTTGTCATTTCTGTTGATGTGTTGATTAATTTTTATTTTCATTTTCCGAGTTTGAGTAGGGCACCATTTATTTGTTATCTTAGTTAATTTGTATTTTCTGGATTTCAACGGGACCCACTTTATTTTCATCTTACTGACCATAGAAAAAATTGGTTCATTTGTTTCTTTCAATTCTAATTTTGATTAGTACGTACATCTGTATTTAAGGTGTAGTTTCATCTTCTCTTTCAGTTATATTTATGTTCTTAGCTCTGCTTTCTTGATTCTGTGGTGGATATATGTATATGATTATATTTCTTTATAAATGTGTTGGCTTCCACCTACAACTTTTGTAGAGACATGGTTGTCATTTCTGTTGATGTATTGATTAATTTTTATTTTCATTTTCCGAGTTTGAGTAGGGCACCATTTATTTGTTATCTTACTGACTATAAAATAATCTGGTGATCTTTTTATGCGTTGTTATGTTAATCTGTTGTTCTATTAGATGTAGTAATTGTCATTAAGTATGTGAATTTGTGGATGCTTATTTTTCCCTTGCACATGTACTGAATTGGTCACATAATATTAGCTACATATTTTTTCACTTCACTGGATGCATTTAGTTGCATCTCTAGTGTTGTGAAATTTATAAATAGCCACTATAGTCGCTGACAGTACTCAAGCTTCTAACCGACAGTGCTAGTTGTACCGTCACTTGCATTATATTTACATGTCATTCACATCTATTAGCATTTTCCAGGTTTGAGTAGTCCCCATGTACTGAAATAAAAACATAAAACGCTTGACCCTCCTACCAGACTCTAAATGTTTGTTTTAACACTCATTCAAAAATTTGATTAGGATCTGTATCTAATTTGACTCTAGAGTTACCTAGGTATTTGCTTTGTTCACTGCCATCATATAAATTGTATCTACCTGTGCATTTTTTTTTGAAATGATATAGTGCTTAACTATTTTACTTGGATCTACTTGTATGCATTTAGAGGTATTATAGTTACTGATAGTAGTGAGGCTACTAACTGATAGTGTTAGTTCAACTTTCATTTGCATGTACTGGATATGTAATCAATTCATACATGTTCATATTTATTTGCATTTTTTGGATTTAAGTAGAGCCCTACTGACTATAGAAAAAATTTGTTAATCTTGTCTTTCTTTATTTCACTCTAAAATTTGGTGATCATTTGGTTCTTTAATTAAGTTGTACTTCATTCTTCTATTTTTGAGCTCATATCTTATATGATCCTAGTAAATACGTTAGTTTTTAGCTTCAAACAAAAGCTGATTGTAGATATCTGCCCATATTTTCATATCTTGTTTATTGATTCTGGGTTTGATATTTCTTTGTAGACGCGTCAGCTTTGTAGGAGCGTGCAGCTGATGCCTTTTAAGGAAGATGTTAATCAACACGCAAGAGCCCTCTATTGCACCTGATTTTTGAATTCGATAACTATCAATGTGATGTTGTCATCAATGTTTAGTTCTTGCGTTTTCTGTGATGTTAATGAGCTTCAAAAGTCTTGAGAAGCTTATATGAAATCTGAAGATTTAAATACCTACTTTGGTTCTATTTTTGAGTTGCTTGTCCATAAGTTTTATATGAGATCTGAAGACAAGTAGTTAGTATGTCTTTGTTTTATTTTGTAAAAAATATATGTAACAGTTATGACTGGATCAGTCTATCAATGCTTGGAGTATGTTGTGAATTATTTATGGATGTATATGATTATAGTTTGAAATTATATGATTTTTTAAAAATATGGTTCATTGATTTCATCCTTTGGCATATGAAAATAAGTATTTATCTAGATATTTATTCTCCATCATTAGATCTTAATCTGATGGTTTTAAAATTCAAGTGCTAGACCTCTTTGTAGCACTCGAATTTTTATTCTAGTCTAATCGAGTGTTCTGGTAGACCAAAATACTCGAGTGCCCAGGGCTCCAAAAACACTTGAGTGCCGATTAGACAGTTATTTTATTCCGTATATCACCGCATCATTTAAAATTGGGTGCGGCTAGGTGGAGAAACCCTCTCCATATAGTAGTATCCGACGAGCCCCCAAATAAAGCAATCTAATCTCTGAACGCAAACAGAAAAGGAAGGAAACATTATCTTATCTGGGTCCATGCCCGTGCGCCTGCCCAAAAAAATCCAACGCGAGCGTGAAGCGGCCAAGAAACAAGCGCCATAAAACGGACGACAGACACTGACAAACAAAAAAGCGCGGGAAAAACAAACAGTAGAGAAAAAAATACACAACGGCCAGGCTAAGATTGAAATGGCGTATGGATCCAGCCCAAAATAAATAGTGTGACATAATTATGGAGATAAAAAATCCTTCCCAGGTGTCTAGCTGTCCTAGATGACGCCACTGAAGAGGTGATGGAAGAAACATCTATCATCAAAAATAAAAAATGCAAAGCAATCCAAGACTCACTGCTGGATGAACAACAAGGTCCTGATGTGTATCCCTTTTTACCCTAATCTCAAACAAATATATCCATAAAATTTCAAGAGCAAGGATTGCATATACTACAAGAGGTTTAACTAGAGCATTGACCCCAGAGGATTTCAGATCCTAGAATAATATCTTATAACGTAATGTTTATGTTTGTTTTTGCATGTTTTCCATTTTGAACAAATTTAAATTGAGAGTTGCATGCAAATCAGTGGTCCTTCCCTCTCCTCCTGGGTCTCAGATTTGGATATGCAGGTATCTGATGTAACACAAAAAGATTAAAAAGTAAGAAAACAATATCAGGAGACTGGAGATTAGTGACTTGAAAAGGCATAACAAAAAGTAATTTGCATTATATGTAAAATAGTATATGTATAGTTAAAAAATATCAACTTGATGAATGAAAAAAAAATTATAGTAAATGTAACATTAGGGTCCAGCCATATATGTTTCATCGATGCAAATCTTTCCGTCATTATGAAGGATGTTGTTGGCAAATGGCAATTCTCCTTCCAAATGCATATTCATTTAGAAAATTTTCATGCCTCATTTTCTATAATAAAATAATAGAACAGCACAAAAACCACAAAAGGCACTTGATAGTTTTCAAAACTAGGCAACCAAAAGTCCAACCCCTACGTATAATATTGTAATCAGAGCTAAAATGAAGTAGTCAGCTCAGAACAAAGTGCACTAGCTATATAGATTGTGAACCTAACGCTTGGATCCAAGACCTAACAAACACGTATTAGGAAGTAACTCTATGAATTGCAAAAACAAATGTATATCCCAGCTCAGAAACATTGCTTCCCGTTCTCAAAACTCAACGACCTCTATATCTCAGCTCCTACGTAACAAATTTGTGCAAGCTTTAAATGCAGTCATCAGCTCAGGAAAATTACATAGTTGAAACTAGAGGAATTCTAGATTTCATAATGGCATGACCCTATGCTCCTGACTTTATGCACTTATATAGTATGACTACCATCCATCCAAGAAGGAAAATCACACTTAACCATAAAATTCGAGGCATCTGATTGTCTATTCTTAAACCCAGCTAGTTGGTCAAACAACATAACATCAAACATGAAAAACAAATACTTAATGCATAAAGTCAATTTATTGATAAATTTACTTTCAGTTACTTCTTGTAGAAAAGTAAAAGCAAACCAGTTACTTCTTATGTAACAGAAGTTAAGTCTAGTATTGATGCTATATCTACTTACTATTAAACTAAAACTATGGAAAATTATTTGCTACAAAACTAAAACTACTGAAAGTTACTTCCTAATTCTAGTATTAGGATGCTATATCTACTTTGTCCCAGACAAGAAAATGCTGGATATTATTACATGAAACTAAAAAAAGTTACTTACTCATAAACTAAAAAAATGACTCAAAGTTACTTGCTGATGAAATATGAACTTGAGCAGGAAATACTTATTAGGAAGTAACTTTTAGTAGTTTTAGTTTATGCATCATAAGTTAAATTGTGTGTTTACAAAAAATTAGGTTCGAGTTTAAATTGTGTTTTGAGTCATTTAAATTGTAAACACACAATTTAAAAAATTAGGTTTGAGTTTATGCATCATAAGTATTTTTTGTAAACACATAGTTGTCTGTATTTAAATTGTGTTACTTTATGCATCATACAATTATATAACAAGTTACTTCTTGTTGTGTTACTAAACAATTATTTCAATGATAAGAAGTTCATACATGATTGTTAATACATGATTTTCTATGCATTACTAATAATGTGTGTCAAGTTACTTCTCTACATTATATTATATCAACCAAATATTTTGATAATATGTTACCTTTGATTCTTCAAAAACTTCACCAATGGAGAAGTCTTGCACACAAGAGTAATAAATAGTTGAGCTCCCTCACAAACTATAAGAAAATATTGTATATGTCAGAACAGTTCATCAATCACTTGAACAACACTACCATTACATAACCATTCATAAAAAAATGCTACGTGGAGACCACCACATTGGGGATTATAGGATCACAAAATCAAACCATGACCACATATCAGCTCTGGTGGGGTTTCGGTTGGCCTCATATACAATAGATAGACCTAAAACTACCTATGAACAGTAATTGAATGATACCTTAGGTGGTGAAAGGGAAAAACACGTTATCAGTAAAATAAACATAAGTGGGAGGTATGTTGATGTAATATACCAGTTCAATGTTTGTACAACTTGCGGTGTGGTACCAAATATACACTCACCTGACAAAGGTATAACCAGGAAAAATATCACAAGAAGTAAATCATGGTCACAACTTGTAACGCCCGTAAAAATTTACCAAAATAAATCGCTCTGGTAAAACTTTGCAAAATCTTTCCACCGCCTGAGCTCCCGGAAAAATCCAGTCCCATTTTCCCGTTTCGCCGTCCTATCCCACCCACCTACTTCCGGGTCGCCCGTGCTGGACCGCCACCGGAGATCCCACCACGAATCTCTCCTCCCCCCTTTTCTTTTCCCTCCCTCTCCTTCTTTTTCTCTCTTTCCTCTTTTTCTTTCTTTTCTTTTCCTCCCATTTCTTTTTTTTCTTTCCTCTCTTCCTTCCTTCTCTCTCCTCCTCCTTCTCCCTCGGCACCACGCCGCACGCTCCGCCGCTGCACCACCCCGCTCCTCATGCACGCGCGCTGCTCCGCCACAGTGCCACTCCACCCTCGTGCCGCGCACCCCACTGTTGCGCCTCCCGCGCTTCGCGCGCACGTGCGCCACGCGGCCGTGCCGCCCACCGCCCACGCATCCGTGTCGCGCCAACCACGCCACGCCAAGCACAGCGCACCCGCGTCGCCCATCGCCAAGCGACAGGGCCGCCCTGTAGCGCCGGCCACCCCCTCGCCCTTCCCCTCTGGCCTATAAAAAAGCTGTCGTGGCACCCCCTCCGCACCACAAAGTCGCTGGCCAACCCCGCTCGCGTCCTCGACCGCCGCAGCGCCGCCGCCACCACCACTGCCACCGCCGTTCGCCCGCCACTGTGGGAGGACCTCCCCGTGCCACCCCTGCCCAAGGTGAGGAGGTGAATAGGTTCCCCTCATCCCCTCTTCCTTTCTCCCCTGCCTCCGGTCACTATCGCCACCCGGAGGTGTCGACGCCGCTGCCGGCCGGCCGCCCGGCTCCTTTTCCCCCTCCCCCTCTGTTCTGTTCGAAAGGAGAGGGATGGTCTTTTAGAGAAAACCCCCCTGCCCTCTTTCCATTTCCACCCGAAGCCTGGCCGCCCCCCTCTCTCTGGTATTTTCGTGGAAAAAACCCTCCCCTTCCTGATCTTTTGCAAATAGGGCCCCAGACCCTATTAAACCCCCTCTTCTTATTTCTTTTCCACCCTAAACCCTACCATCTTTTTAGTATTGCAAATAGGTCCCTCCAACCCTCGAAGACCATCACAAATAGGCCTTCACACCTTCTAGTTTAGTCCCTAAGATTTTGTGAATCTCCCAAACTAACCCCATCCCTATTCCAGTGCACCCCTAAACTCCATCGACACGTCATTTTATGCATCATTTTAGTCAGAATCGACCCCAGATTTCACCGCACACCCCCCACTATAATCCCACCAAGCTATACAACGCATTCTAAAAAATAATCATCCCTCCTCCATTTTCCGTTCACTCTCTATTCTCTCCTTTTGAGCTCAACGATAGAACTTTTATTTTCTTTTATTTAGTGTGTGCTTGTTTCTGTGTGTGTGTCGTAGACCACAGAGTGATCGTGGAGGAAGCCGAGGAGGAACACTGCCGCGAGCCAGAGCCCGAAGGCTAGTACCCCAAGCAAGAGCTCCCGAAAGGCTTCGAAGACTGCAAGTTCAATCTCACCCATTGATGCATATTTATCCCACTTTTATAAACACAATCTATTGACCTGTTTTATAAAATTGCATGATTTATTACGCAGCCATGGTTGGATAACCACCCCTTGATTGCTATGACTCTTCCTTGATGACCTAGATTAATTTCTAAATATGACTTGCTCTGTTTGGATGTTAATCACTGCTAGCAACACTAAGGATTTTGGTTATTGGCTTTATTACAATTTAATCATAACTATTTTATGTTTAATAAAATAATGGTGTGTGTGCTTTAAAAAGAACGGAGTTTTGGAAAATAAAAATGATGACAGTGTGGATGAGACGGACGGTGTTTCTTGTGTGAAATACTGAGGTGAGCTCGTACCTTTGTGGTTGAGCATGGTGGGAGAGGTCCGTCTCGTCATTATAAGAACGTGCTGATGTGTCATCTTGCCTAACCCCTTTTACCGTACCACTATTCGACCGTTGTATGTGGCAACGGCTTAGCATAAATCCCACTAGTTAAACTATTAGTCATTAGGTGTGCTGGCACTACAAGAAACTATTTAATCTATGACGGATTTTTTGTGACGTTTTCAGAGAATGTCATGAATTCGCAGTTATGGATACAAAGCCCAAAAAATTGTGACGTTTTATCATTTTCATCACAATCCGGCCCAAAATACTGTGATGTTTCAGCAAATTCGTCACAAACAATAAATTAACAAAACAACATATTTCATATGCAAGAAAAATGAAAAAAATAAAAAAGCAAACAAATCACACTAGTTAAACTATTAGTCATTAGGTGTGCCGGCACTACATGAAACTATTTAATCTATGAAGGATTTTTTGTGACGTTTTCAGAGAACGTCACGAATTCGCAGTTATGGATACAAAGCCCAAAAAATTGTGACATTTTATCATTTTCACCACAATCCGGCCCAAAATACTGTGATCTTTCAGCAAATTCTTCACAAACAATAAATTAATAAAACATCATATTTCATATGGAAGAAAAATGAAAAAAATAAAAAAGCAAACACCTAGAATCGAACCTGCACACTCTAGAGCGGGAAGCAACTCACTTAAAATTGAGCTAGTATTTGGTTTATTAGTCTTAAAAACAACTAGTCAAGTAGTGATAAGCTCCCCTAAAAACAACTAGTAATTTCTCAAAGTATAGCGAAAACAAAACGAGCAATAATTAACTCGCAGACATGTAAAGCTAGCTTGTTAGTGCGCCGAGATGCTTGTAGCTATAGGAATCATGCGAGTCTAAGAAATGATTAGCTCACTGTGTATTCAAATAAGCAAATGACTAGCTGTTATTTGTCGATCAGAACATATCAAGGTCAAGAATTGGTTAGCTCACTATTCATCCAAATAGATAAATGCCAAGATGTTGTTCACCAAGAGAGATTCAAATATGCCTGCTGCCGTCGCTACTCACCTGCGTGCTGCTGGGCTGCACTTGCTCGCGTGTGGCCGGCCTCCTGTTTTTTTTTTGAGCACACGTGGCCAGCCTCCTGCTGGCCTGGTGTGCCTACGCGCGCCGCCGCCGGGCCGCGTCACCCTGGTCTGCCTTGACACCTGGGCCTAATCCTGCCCACGCTGGTCCACGTTGCCTCTGCTGGCCGGGGGCTCCTATATGGCGCACGGAAGCCAGTTAAGCTTGCTGGCTTCCGGCCCATTAGGACCACCGCCTCCTTCTTCCTCCTCGCGGCCCCACGTCCTCAGCCCCGCCCCTTCGTGCTCCGCCCCAGCCGGCGGCTGCCGCACCGGCGTGCCGCCCGCCCATCGTCCACCCCCGCCGCGCAGACCCCACTCTTTCTAACCCGATGGTCTCGCCGCCCCATTCTTGTTCCATTCTTTCCCATTTTGGGATTGCAGACTTATATCCTCCTTGGCCAAGACGATGATGATACTTCTTGTGTGACGCGTTATCCACGTTTTGTTGAACCCGTTGCATACCAGGTTTCGACATCTTGTACTCCACAAATGCGTCCCAGTGATCTCTCAAGTTCGACAGCGCGGCCATAAAAACCGGTGTCTTGCCCTCTTTGATATATTCGTTGCATAGACTTTTCTTGAAGGTCTGAAATTGTGTGGCCATCTTCTTCAAAGCCCACTCCTTGATCTTAGTTTCATGTTCTCTCGAAACAGTAAAATGCTTTAGTAGGTCTTCCCAAAGCATATCCTTTTCTCTTTGAGGGCTACACTTTCATCACCACGGCAGGTTGCTTTCCATTTTTGGATGCTGATTGGGATGTGGTCTCTAATAAGACAGTCGCACTGATTGATCATCTTCCTGACCGAGTCGGCTGGAGCTACTGGATCGCCCTGATCATTGACCTTAGTGATAACGTAATGGGCATCCGGGTCCATCTTTTTTGTCGCTCCTCACTTGTTTTTTTTGTACTACCCGTTGCAGAGGCCTAAGTTGAAAATATGCATTAATTATTTCCTTAATTTCTATAGACATGGACTATAGACATTAATTTCTATAAATACATGAAATAAAACCCTAATTTCTATACCTCTCCTTCGTTAGTGACTTCACGGTCTTCATTGTCAGGCAGCTCGATTCCATCACTGGACTCATTAAGAAACAGGTCTGTGACTGCTGCTGCATCGGGTTGGGGATCTCCTTCGGGTGCCTCATGACCACCAGAGGCAATTATGTTGAATAAGAATTCTTCGGTCGTGCGCTCGTTTTGGTCCTTCTTAAATAATGCATGAAATATAGAATTAGAAATAAAAACTTAATAAACAAAATCAACTAAGTACGGGGTATATGTGTGCGTGTGTATGAAATAAAATCAACTAACTTAATAAACAAAATCAACTAACTCAATAAACAAAATCAACTAAGTGTATATGTGTGCATGTGTATGAAATTTGCACTTTATTTGCTAATTTCTAGCATTTTTAAACGTATTCTAAAACTACCAAGGACTTAAACGTAATTAACTATAGACTATAGGGTTAGCTACGATAATTAGCAAAGCCAACTAGATATATGTTAACTTAGAAATAAGAAACTTAATAAGCGAAATCAACTAAGTGTATATGTGTGCGTGTGTATGAAATTTGCACTTTATTTGCTAATTTCTAGCATTTTTAAATGTATTCTAAAACTACCAAGGACTTAAAACGTAATTAACTATAGACTATAGGGTTAGCTATGATAATTAGCAAAGCCAACTAGATATATGTTAACTTAGAAACAAAAAACTTAATAAACAAAATAAAGTTCTAGCATGAATACAAGTTTATACAACACAAATTTGAATATACAAGTTTATACAAGTAATATTAGCATTTGAATATACACTTCAACAAATACCACCTTTTGTGACGAAGACCTAATGACGTTCGACTTATTCGTCGTTATCATGTTTGATTTTGTGACGTTCTATATCATATAGCGCAACTTAGCGACAAAAATGAGGTGTTCGTCATTAAGAGTAACTAAGAATCGTCACAAACTCTGGTAAAGCCAAAATCGTGACGAATTTTGTTTTGTCATTGAGCAAAATTATTAAACGTCATAAATTTTCAAAAGAAATACAAGATTAGGATGGGTCCCATCGCCAGTTGGACAAGTGGGCCCACGCTGCCAGCATGAGTCCCACATATATTTTTTTCGCCAAGTAGGCTAGACGACGCCCTTTCTTAAAAAATTCCCACCGCATCCAAGGATCGAACCCTGATCACCGGAAAACAAATGACGCTCCACATATAATGGTTATTTTTCCTAATTTTTTCTAAAATCATGATATTTCAATTGATGTCATTTATTTGTATGATAAATGATCTTTCAATCTCTCTCTAGAATTTAAATTTAATTTAAATTCATGTTTGAATTGCTTTCTTTTGAGCTCTACAAAAGTTGTATTGGCCCAAGTTCACCATTGCTCCTCCAACTCCCTCTCTCAGACCAGTCTTCCCCTCCTTTCTCTTTCCGAACGGCCCATCTCCCTTCGCCCCGGCCTAGCTCCTCTACACCTCAGCAGGCCCAGTTTTCCCTTTCCCTCCCGCAAGCCCAGCCAGCGCCCTCTGCTCGGCCCAACTCTCCGCGCTCGGCCCAGCTCTCCTAGGGTCAAATGAAAATGTTTGACCAAGGTTAAATGACATTTGACCAAGATTTGAACGGAAATTTGCATCCAAACTCGAAAATTTTCCAATACAAAAGTTTCTCAGAATTAAAAGTTCTACAACTTTCATGTTGAAAGGTTTTTTATTTGAGTTCTAGATTTAGGAGAAAAATTGAGTTTCCTTAAAACTTCTCTAAATGAGTTTGAACTTGAATTTCAATTTAGAGTTTTTATATAACAATTGCTAATTTAAATTCACATTTCATAATATTATACTGAACCTGAGGTTGTGTCCAAGTTTGAGGTACATACAAGTTCAAAAAACTAATTAGATATTCAAATCTCAAAGTCTGGGTTGAGTTATACGAAACTTTGTGAGAGATGTATCATTTTGTGAATAATGTATGATCCCACTTGATTAAAATCATTTGAAATTTTTATGGCAAGCTTATAGACCCAAAATATGTTGTCACGTCAGTTTGTAGATTTTTTGACCAAATTTATATATTATTACAATTATCCCATTTTTAATTTGGAGGTAGAAGTCTGAATTGTCCATATAAGACAATTGATTTTTTGATCTATCTCCATGACTTAGGTTAGAATGCAACGTATGAGTGTATATATGATTTTTCTGTAATTTTTTGTATATTATTAAATGCACACATAGTTCAAATAGAAACTAATTTTGATAATTATATAGAAATTCATTTAACTTATATAAAATAGTAAATCAGTTCCAAATTTTTTGAAATTCCTATAAGAGAACTTATATGCATTCTATTATATATAAAAAATATAGTGGCCTATATAAGATAATTATTTTTATGTGTCACTTCATAATGGAGCAATAAAAAGAAAAAGAAAAATAAAAACATTATGCTGAGAAGAAATACACCAAGGCCCATTTTGGCCCAAATAGCCCAGTTAATTTTGACCATCCATCATCTATCCAACGACTGTGATCACGCCTCTGTTGTATAAAACAAACCGGAACCCTGGCTCTCCAGCTTTCTCTCTCACCCGGCGCTCTCCCGTCCGTCCCTCTCTCTCTCCCCTCCTCAGATCCACTCGTAGATCCTCCTCCATTCCCCTCTCTCCCTCCCACTTCGCCGGCCGTCGGAGCTCCGCGTCGGCCAGCCGGAGTCGCACACGCGCACCACGTCCCTACCTTCCTTGATCTCCAAGCTACAGCAGCCCCTTGAGGAAGTCCACTTCCTCCCCGCGCGCCTCCCCTTCTCAGATCCGTCATTGCCCTCCTCCCCTCACCCCGCTCACCGCCCTCCTCTCTCCACTCTCGCACCGCTCACCGCCCTACCCGGCGGGCCCAGATCCGGCACCTTACAGCTGGGTGCCCGCTTGCCGCGACACTCGCGGGCCCGGCGGCGGCCGCGTGCTCCTGCTCGAGCGCAGCGGCGCGCCCAGCGAGTTCCCGATACTCGCCACGACCGGCGGCTTTGTCAGGACGCTCTCCATTGCGGACCCGGCCCCGAAGTCCGACGCACCCGCGCAGGGGTTCACCTCTGAGGACAGCGTCCCCAACGTGCGCGCGCGTGGTCAGCGACGGCACGGCACGTCCAGGCGGCGATGAGGGCGGCGCTGCTGGAGGCTAACGTCATGCCATGGAACGGCTTCATGGTGGACCACGTCGCCGGCACCAAGGTCAGCGCCACCACATTCGACGCATCGGGCCGTCGGCACAGCGCCGCGGACCTCCTCGCGGTTGTGCGCCCTAGCCGTCTCCATGTTGCCATCCGTGCCACGGTCACCCGCATCATCACCAGCCCGATTGACCCTGGTGAGAGATGCATTCTTCTAGTACTTTGTTTGTTACTTCCTGAACCTTGTGATGCTTTGGAAAAAAATGTGTCTGAATGACTGATTTTGCACCATTGCATTGCTGCATGTTGTAACTAAATCCAACTAGGATAGCTGCCTACCTGAAGTCATTGTAGATTTAGCTGATAGAATGTTCAAGAGTGTAAAAGTTCTTTCAAACTTTCATAGTAGACTATGAATCGACATTAACTTCTTTTTGATGACTGAATGAACTGCCTTCATTTTGTTGTATGGGCCAGCTGCACGCCATGGAAGGTCTCCACAGCCAATAATAGCGGCAACTGGTGTTGTGTACCAGGACCGTCTCCTCGATCATCATCAAGTCCTTCTGCGCCCAGGTGGGGAGGTTATACTTTCAGTAGGTGCCATGTGATATTATGTCAACCTGTCGTTATATGCTGAATGCGTCATAGTGGGTCTTCTATCGTTATATAGAAGTGTACTGAATATTCAGTTACAAAGCTTTACAGCAGACTGAAATTTTACAACAGTGGGTCTTTAAGTTTCTAAAAGTACTTCCAAGCAAGAAAAAATTGACTAAATATCATGTACCTATGTTCTTTCATCTTGGAATGTGTCAATTGGATGACGTTGTGGATGAAAGAAAAAATTGGATTGCCCTGCTATATCTATAGTTTCTTCTGTTATGTCTTTTTTTGATATGTTGCATTCTGTATTTTCATAGTATCCCATTCTGTACATTCGAGTGTGTTCTTCTAATTCTGATAAGTCTCCTAGTGACTCTGATTCTGACAGTGACTAGTAGAAAAGTAGAAATGCAAAAGAGACCTAACCTTACATTGTTCTGAAGGTGTAGTGCCAGAAGATTGCGCTGAAGGTGTAGTGCCAGAGCTGCAAGCTCTACTAGCAACACCTGATAAAGGTACTGCCTGATTTATCTTGGGCATACTGTTTGACAAGGTTATAACCCTGTCCAATGCAGTTGTTATATTTATGCTGGCATACATGCATGTCAGTTTTTTTTACAAACTTGAGATACGTTTTTTTTGCTCCTGATGCCTTGATCTGATTCGGCCATCTACAAATACATGGAAGTTTCTTTTGAATATCTGATTATTGGTTGTGTGCTACTGTACCGAACCTGTAATCTCAATGCCACTCGTTCTTTGAAGTCTAAAGCTGTATAGTGTTTGTAGTATAATATATCTATAGTAAGCCTTGCTGTTATTTGCTAGCGTAACAATGATCTTTGCTTCAGATTAACTCACTTGCTTCACATTACTAGGTTAAATCCAGTTGCTTCCACTTAGCATTACCATCTACTGTTACATAATCCATATGATATAACCATCTACTAAGCTCACTTTTACTATGGTGTTGAGATGACTTGCTCCTTTTAAAGTTAGTGATAATATGATTCAGCTAGTGCAATATTGCAGTTTGAGGGACCTTTTCTGGATAATTATACTTAACAAATATATTGTTCTAATGTTATTATACATGTCAGAATTTTAGTAGCTTCCATCATAATTAATATAAGCTTTTGTTTCTGTATCCTTGGTTTCCTTCATCTGTAACACCGGTCTTAAAATTTGGTGTGCAGGTGGGGCTGTATCCGGAGCTAAGCTCTGAATCCTGGGGTTGCATCGAGTGAGTTGGATGTGATTTGGATGTATGATGCCCTTTTGGAGTTAATGCTGCCTGTAATGTAGGATATGTTATTTTTGCATCTAGTGACAATATTTATAGTTGATATAACCATGATGCTTGTATTGTGAGAATGTAACTTTAAATGCAAGGTGTGATGGAATGAAATACTTTTGGGCTTAAATGTGTGAATTTTGGTGGGCCAGAATTTTTTTGCGCTCTATAAATAATTTTGGGCTGAAATATCGAAAATAGGGCCTGTTAAAATATTTGGGCTCAAATTGAAGTGGGCTTTACGCAAAATAAAATAATTTTTATCATAAAATAAAAATGCCTTACAATTGGGCTTGGCCCATAAATGGCTACTTATTGCATGGGCCTTCTTGGAGCATCAATATTTTTTGACGAACTGAAACGTCACAGATGTGATGCCACGTCAGCTCCTAGTCACGTGCCACGTCATCCGCACACAAGATTAAGTGACGTTTTGTATGTCATTAACAACGAAAAGCTAGCGTCATAATCTAATGACAACAGAAGAATCGTCACAAATTTTATGACGTAAAAATGTATTTTCGTCATTGAACACATTTTATTACGGGGTATAGGCGACGAATGAATTTTCGTCACCCGAATATCATAAATTACAAAAGATGACATAATTTATATTTTCTATGACATAAATGAAACGTTATAAAAGGCCACATTTGTTGTAGTGATACAAATATCAAATGTAAAACACAAATTTACATTTTCGAGGCCGGGCGTGAATCGACGGATGAGCACGAAGTTGTCGAGGCGGACAAATGATCCGAAGAACGGCCGCTAGAATTGCGTTGATCGACGTCCTCCTAATAATATATCAAAATTAGTACGTCCTCCTAATAATATATCAAAATTAAGTATTTAATTAGAATATATATATATATGCACATACATATTTAATTTACACATATATGCACATACACACGCACAACACACAACACACATGCACACAACACACAACACACCACGTACACACACAACACACGTACACATGCATGCAAAACACACACAACAACACACATGCGCAACACATTACGCAGCACAACACACACCCACAACACACCCACGCACACGTACGGGGATGAGCCGGGCCAGCGTGTGGGTCGCGACACGATTGGGCCATCGGGCCTGGGAGAGCGGCGTGCGCGGCGGGCGACGAGGCGAGAGGAGCGCGACGGGGCGGGGATGGCCGCGGTGGCGGTCGGGGCGACGGGCCGGCGTTGGGGGCGTCCGGGGGGGGGGGGGGAGGGGGCGACGGGCTGGTGTCGGGGGCGGGCGGGGACGGCTGGCTGGGGCCGGGTGAGAGGATCGGCGCGGCGTGGACGGAGATGCGCGCGGCGTCGGGGGTGCGCGGGGGGGGGGGGGGGGGGCGACGGGCTGGTGTCGGCGGCGCGTGGGTACGGCCGCCCGGGACGCGCGTGACGGAGATGTGGCGGCGGGGAGGAGCGACGGCGGAGGCGCGCGCGGTAGAGACGGCTAGGGCGGCGAGAGCGAGGAGAAAGACGGGCGGCGGAGATCGAACTGCGCCCGGGATCTTGGGGCTGGGATATTTATATCCCAGACCGTCTAAAGATCCTTTAGTCCCGGGCAAGACCAGGGCCCGGGACTAAAGGTTGGACCGGCCCGGGACTAAAACAGCTTTACCCCTGGGCCTTATATCCGCCCGGGACTAAAGGCCCAACACTTTGGCGGGGAACGAAAACAGGGTTGCGGTTTTTGTTTCCCACACAAACAGGAGTTCGGTTCTTTTATTTTTTTATTTTTTTCACAATTCAATTATTATGCAATAATTGTTTTCTATTGTTTATATTAAATTACTCTGAATAGCTAAAAAACAAGTAGTAAATAATCAATAGCTACACATTAAGCAATTAATAATTTATTTCCTAAAAATATCCTATAAATCTAACAAATATCTATAAATTAAATAGTATCTCTAAAAATTAAACAATAAATTAAATAAATATCTAGATATAACAAGTAAATCTAATAAATATCTAAAAATCAAATAGTAACTCTAAAATTTAACCAATAAATTAAATAAATATCTAAAAATAACTTGTACATCCAATAAATATGTAGAAATTACCATGATCACTAGGAATATAAACAATAAATCTTATGTTAACATAGTACATGACGGTCTTACATAATTAAATAATACATGCCTCGTGTCTTACATAATGAATACATCAATCGATATCCTCAACTACTGAAATGAAGTGCTTCTTTACGAATGTCCCTTCTTTATGATCGAGGTGCAAGTACGGGGCCTCGTCATTGTTTAACAGAATGCTTGGGTCCACGATCACTGTGAATGGCGGAATCTCGACAAACTTATCATAATCCTCTGACATGTCCGACTTTCCCTTGATTCCAACGATATTTCTTTTCCCTGATAGAACTATATGCCGCTTTGGCTCATTCTGTGGCTTGCCTATTTCCTTACTTATCTTTTTTGGCATGCTGGACATGTCCTTGACATAGAAAACTTGAGCCACATCCGCTCCTAGGACGAATGGTTCGTCGCTATACCCAAGATTGTTGAGGTCCACTATTGTCATTCCATACCTATCTTTTGTTACCCCGGTTAGCTTCACCCATTGGCAACGAAACAGAGGCAACCTCAGAAGAGGTCCATAGTTCAGTTCCCATATCTCTTCTATGAAACCATAATATATCTCCTTCTTCCCAATGCTGTCTATGGCATCTATACGTACACCATTGTTTTGGTTGCTACTCTTCATATCTTGGGCTATCGTGTAAAATGTATTTCCTTTAATCTCGTACCCTTGGTATGTTAAGATTGTCTGAGATGGACCCCTAGCCAACCAGGCTAGCTGTGGATCTATGTCCTCCTAACGGAGTAGATGTTTCCGCAACCAACCGCCGAAAGTATCCATGTGATGACGTGTAATCCATGCCTCAGAATTCTCCGGGAATTCAGAGGACACCACATCCTTGTGTTTCTTGATGTACGGATCCACAAAGGAGGATTGCTGAAGAACCGTGTAGTGTGCCTTTTTGAATGAATCATCATCCGAAGGTAGGATTACTTTCTTTCCTATTGTTCCCTTTCCACTTAGTCTACCCTCGTAACGAGATTCAGGAACACCAATCGGTTTAAGGTCGTCAATAAAGTCAATACAAAACTCAATGAACTCCTCTGTCCCATATCCCTTGGAGATGCTTCCTTCTGGCCGAGCACGATTACGAACGTATTTCTTTAGTACACCCATGAATCTCTCAAATGGGAACATATTGTTTAAGAATACTAGACCGAGAATAGAAATCTCCTTGACAAGGTGAACTAGGAGATGCGTCATGATATTGAAGAATGATGGAGGAAATATCAATTCAAAGATAACAAGACATTGGACCACATCATTCTGTAGTGTTGTGAGATGCTCTGGATCAATTACCTTTTAAGAAATTGCATTGAGGAATGCATAGGGCTTTACGATGGCTAGTCGAACATTATCAAGCAGGACCCCCCCCTCAATGCAATGGGGAGAAGTTGTGTCATCAACACGTGGCAGTCGTGAGACTTTAGGTTCATGAATTTTTTTCTCCGCCATATTTACTATTCCTTTTACATTCGAGGAATAGCCAGATGGGACATTGATACTGTTCATGCATTCAAACAGGCTGTCCTTTTCTTCTTTGCTAAGAGTATAGGATGCGAGATTTAAGTATTGATGTCCGTTTTCCCTCTTCTCCGGATGTAGGCCAGATCGTTCTGCCATTCGTTTCAGTTCCAACCTTGCTTCTAGCGTGTCTTTCGTCTGCCCATACGTGCCTAGGAATCCAAGCATGTTCATAGAAAGATTCTTTGTTAGGTGCATCACGTCAATTGCGTTGCGGACCTCCAAGACTTTCCAATATGACAGCTCCCAAAATATGGATTGCTTCTTCCACATGGCCGTCCTTCCATCTTTATCGTTTGGAACTTGTTGGCTACCGGGTCCCTTTCCGAAGACAACCTTTACATCCTTTACCATATCAAATACGTCGTCACCGCTATGATGCGGTGGCTTTGGGCGGTGATCTGCCTTCCCTTGGAAATGTTTACCCTTTTTTCTAACTTGATGTCTTATAGGAAGAAACCGACGATGGCCCATGTACACAACCTTTCTGCAATATTTCATGTACATGTTGTTAGTTTTATCTAAATAATGCGTGCATGCCATGTATCCCTTGTTTGATTGCCCTGAGAGGTTACTAAGAGCCGGCCAATCATTTTGGTTACGAACAACAGGGCTCACATGTTAAAATCCTCTTGTAAGTGCTCATCCCACATGTGTACACCTTGTTCGCTCGATAACAACAAAAGTTCTTCGACCAAAGGCCTTAGATACACATCAATGTCATTGCCAGGTTGCTTTGGCCCTTGGATAAGAACAGACATCATAATGAACTTTCGCTTCATGCAGAGCCATGGAGGAAGATTATACATACATAGAGTCACGAGCCAAGTGCTATGGCTGCTGCTCATTTCACCGAAAGGATTCATGCCATCCCTACTCAGACCAAATCATATGTTCCGTGCATTCTTTGCAAAATCATCAAAAGTTCGATCGACGTTTCTCCACTGGGCCCCATCGGCGGGGTGACTTAACATCCCGTCTTGCTTGCGACCTTCTTTGTGCCATCGCATCATCTTAGCATGCTCTTTGTTTCTGAAGAGACGCTTCAATCGTGGGATTATAGGAGAGTACCACATCACCTTGGCGGGAATCTTTATAACGGGACTCTCCCCCTCTACTTCACCAGTGTCGTCTCTTCTGATCTTATATCTCAATGTGCCACATACCAGACATGCATTCAATCCCTCGTATGCTGCGCCGCAGTACAGGATGCAGTCATTTAGGACATGCATGTATCTTCTGCACTTCCAATCCTAGGGGGCAAACAAGTTGCTTTGCTTCGTAGGTTGACGATGGTAGTTCGTTATCCTTAGGAAGCATCTTCTTTATGTGCTTCAGTAACTCCCGAAATCCCTTGTCAGACGTACCATATCTTGCCTTCCATTGCAACAAGTCTAGTGTGCTGCCAAGTTTTTTCAATCTATCTTCGCAACCCGGGTACAACAATTTCTTGTGGTCCTCTAGCATGTGCTGGAACTTCATCATCTCCTTCTCGCTTTCGGCGGCCTCCTGCGCATCACGGATAGCCTTACCAAGATCATCGATAGGCTCACTGCCATTGTCATTATTATCACCTACATCTTCTTGTATCTCATCCATTTGAGTATCATAACCAAAGTCACTATGAAATATAGGGTCATCGTCTCCCTCTTCTTCTCCGTCTTCCATGTAAATTCTCTTTTCCCCATGCTTTGTCCAAAGAAAATAATTGTCCACGAAACCATGTGTAAAAATGTGCGGGTGTAGGGTATGTGTAGAATGGTAATTTCTTTTGTTTTTACAGTGGACGCACGTGCAACACATAAAACCCTTCTCATTCTTGTTTGCTTCGGCCACATCAAGAAAAAATGTAGCTTATCAATAAATTCTTGAGAGCGCCGGTCAATATTGTACATCCATTGTCGATTCTCCATCTGAAAAAGAAAATTTTTTTATGATAAATATATAAAAATTAAAGCATTTAAGCAAGAAAAATAAGCAACTAGCTATTATGAGTGGATGCTTGATACTGGAGGTGTGAATCTTTTGGCTGTCATGTGTCATGAGGATTTCGATGTTGCAAGGACAACAAGTAATCATATGATCGAAGCAACTGAGGTTCATCAGATGGTTACTTATTGCCCTTGTAGTATCGATAAACTTGGTGAAGGGAGATGTTTGTACTAAGCAGGTAACTTGGTGACATAATCTCTTCATAATAGGGTGTCCCGGACTTTGGCATGACACCAGTCCGGACTTTGGCATGACACCAGTCCGGACTTCGGCATGACACCGGCATGTTCAGCCACCTCACCATCATATATACCTCGCTCTTCAACTTATAGTCCTACATAAATAATCAAGGGTTTTCTATTAATCTCTACTGTGTTTTATGGACTTTTACTAATTTTTCTAGAATTTTCTAAAAATTTTATAGTAATACCTATAATTAAAGTCCAATAATGTATCCCTAATAATTAATTGAAAAATCACTCTAATATTTTGCCACATGCAAGCAATCAAATAAGCGTTGTATTTGTAACACCCTAAAATTTATCACAATGAAATTTTAGCAACCCTCTGAATTTTCTAGGGATTTATTAAGGTCTAAATAATTTTTCTGAGATTTAATTGGAATTACGGTGAATTAATGCAATTTAAATATCATAATAAGTCACTTTTAGTCACAATAAGTGTTTTGTTGCATTCATGCTGTTGCATTGGTCTTTGGTTGCTGGTAAATTAAGTTGGAATTTAAATTCAGTTTAAATCCGAAATTAATTTGCTTTTGTTTGAGTATTAGAATAGTTGTTCCTCTGCGAGTTTGTTTTTGCCCCTCCAACTCTTGGCCAGTCCGAGTTTGCTCCCTCTATTCTCCTTTTTCTCGGACAGCCGACCTGCCACTTCGGGCCGTTTTCCTCTCCAGGCCCAGGTTCTTCGCGCGGCCTAGCTCCTGCGCACCGGCCCGTTCCCTCTCTACCGTTCCGGTCGCTGCCAGGCGGGCCCCGCCTGTCGGGGCCGTCGTCTGCAAGTCGGGCGCGAGTCCGACTCGAGCTACCTTGAGCTCGAGTCCGACCCCGGACGGGGCACGCACGCCAAGATGCATGGGCCCAGCCCCTTTAAACCTTGCCTCGCTGCCCCTTGACTGTTGCCCCACCGCACAACCGAGCTCGCGAACCCTAGCGCAAGCGTCACCGCCGTTCTCGGAGCTCTGCCGCCGCGCCGTCGGTTCGCGTCGTCGTCGCCTCTCCCTCACCGCGAAGCACTCCGGGAGGTCCGTCTTGAAGCCCCGAAGCTCCCCGTAGGGTTTCCCCCATCTTTAGACTTGGTTTCGACATTAATTTCACTCGTCGGCGTTCTTGCAGTGCCCCCGCCCGCCATTCTCGTCGTCGGCCGACCGTCGAAGCTTCTCCGCCGCCGAGAGACACAGGGGTGAGTCCGCCATCTCCCTCTCATACTCCCTGTGTGGTCTGTGCTCATTTTGGTGCCCTCTAGCGTGATTTCGCGCGCGCGCCGGCGATCCTCTGTCGCGTCCGCCAGTGGCGCCGCCGCTCTTCTTCCCCCGCCGGCGAGTCCCTCCGCCGATCCGTCCTCCTCCATCCGATCGGGATACGACGGTCCACAAGAGCCCCAGCCTCGAGTCAAATACGACTCGTACCAGTCAACCAGGCAGTTTTGCAAAGAAGCCCTCCAAGTTTTGTGATTCAACCCGCCGTCCTAGCGCAGTTCAAAAATATTTTTGTTTAGGTCCTTTTTCATACGGTTTAGCCCCTGCAAGTTTTAAAATTATACCCGAAGCCCAAGCTTTATCTTTTTGCATGTAACCCTCGAGTTTTTATACAAAATTATGTTTTAGCCCTCGGTTTCTCGCAGTTAAGCCCCTGGAAGTTTTAAAACATTGCCAGCAAGTCCCTGAACCTTAGAAAAGCCATATCTTTCCCGTTTTAACTCCGATTTTAGTGATTCTCATGCTCACGCGTTCGTGGCAACGCGTATAATAGTTTTGTGCTGTTGTTTACTTCTGTTGGAATTGTTTGGTGTACTGTTTCTTATTTATTGTATTGTTTTCTTGTATGTGTACGTGTGGTGCGTATAGGAAACACGTCGTTCAAGGAAGTGTTTGAAGAACCAGCTGTTGAAGAGTTTGAGCAGCAGCAGGGTTGGAAAGAAGGCAAGTATTCCTTGATCATGCCCGTTTATACGTAAATGACATGCATTTTAATTACACAATTTATTTATCGCTTGCATTAATATTGTTGGGTCCCATTAAGGATTTTCCTAGATTCTTTTACCATACCTTGCAGCTGGGGTAGACAACAAATTTTGATTGGTAGATGATGCTTAGTTTGCTGAACTGGGATTGGTTTAATGAAACCCTTACTCTATGTTCCAATACTATCTTTTAATTAATTAATGGACAAGATCACCTCTTTTAATTAGAACATGGAGCGACCACCGAGGAAAACAATGCAACCATAAGTTCTATGTGGCTCTGGCTTTGACTGACTAATTAGGTATCCTAGTTTGGGATAGTTTTACTCGAAGGGGGCAAGAGGTGTGGCGGTTGACGAAGTATAGCCCGGTCCTCTTGAGCGGTAGGCTTTGCTAAGATACGCGACTCACTAGGGAGGGTTATGCTTTGCTCCTGAACCGAAAACCTTAGCGAGCTATCACTTATTAGAGCATCTTTGTAAAGGTCTCATAACGAAACCCAGTATTCGGTCCACGTGGTGTGGGAAGGGTACATGCTTTCGGATAATGGGGATCGCGACTTATGGTGAATGTGTACAACCTCTGCAGAGTGTAAAACTGTTATAACAGCCGTGCTCACGGTCATGAGCGGCATGGACCTTCACATGATTAATCTATCTAAATATGATCCAAATTGTGGTTACCTGAATTTGATGGGTTTATGTCATTAATTTAATTGTGGTTGGTATATGCTTATATCTGCTAGTAAATAGATGCTTAATAAAATTTGACCAACTAAAAGTGCTTAATGCAGCTGTCCTTTTAGCCTTCCACTTTATAAAGCCTAACATGTCATTTACTTTCATACTTTGTTTTTGTACGACATGTGCTCACGCGTGTTTGTTTATATTGCATCTACCACACTCGGACTGCTGCTCAGATTGGGAGAATTTTGAGGACTTGACTACTGATTTTGAGGAGTATTAGTTGAGTCCCCCAGTCAACTGCCTGTGGAGATGAAGTTATTTTGCTTCGTTTAGTTAAACGTTTATTTAAGTCTTCCGCTATGACATTGTGTCAAACTCTGAGATTGTAATAATTATACTTTAATACTCTTTCGTATGCATGGTTTTTGGATATTCACTTGTGACGTCTACCATATGTGTGTAAACTTGATCCTAGCGCACATGTGAGATGCATCTGGTTTTATTCCGAAAACCGGGTGTGACAGAAGTGGTACCAGAGCTGTGTTGACTATAGGACGCAAACCTAGATAGCAATGGTCATTCTTTAAGGATTAATTTGCTTAATCAGTTTTGTTTTAATTATCCTTGCTCTCATTTTACTATATTCTTGCTCTTTGATAATTTATCTCCTCCTTGTATTTTATTTTATTTCTATCCCATTTTATTTATTATCTTACCTTATCTTGATGTCTTTTTATTTGTTCTAACCCCCTCTTTCTTTCTAACCCATAGATGGTTTTGACTAGACAAGGTGCTCGTAGAATGGCTAGAACCTCTTCCCCTCTTCCACCCCCATCAGTGCACGAAGAGGAAGATGCTGAAGAGGTGGAGCAGGAAGTGAACCAGGAGTAGCACGCTTCAGCAGGATCAGCAGAGGGAAGTGTTGGACCCCCTCCGCCACCAGCTAGGTGGACTACGACGGTTCACTACCACACTGGAGGTTATGCTCACTTTCCGATGCTACTTCGGACAATGTTCGCTCGTCTTCACTACAATGTGGAGATAGATTACCGTGGAAGAGTGATTTCGCGCGTGCACCGGCGATCCTCCGCCACGTCCGCCAGCGGCGCCGCCGCTCTTCTTCCCCTGCAGGCGAGCCCCTCCGCCGATCCGTCCTCCTCCATCCGATCGGGATCCGACGGTCCACAAGAGCCCCAGCCCCGAGTCAAATACGACTCGTACCGGTCAACCAGGCAGTTTTGCAAAGAAGCCCTCCAAGTTTTGTGATTCAACCCGCCGTCCTAGCGCAGTTCAAAAATATTTCTGTTTAGGTTCTTTTTCTTACGGTTTAGCCCCTACAAGTTTTAAAATTGCACCCGAAGCCCAAGCTTTATCTTTTTGTATGTAAACCCTCGAGTTTTTATACAAAATTATGTTTTAGCCCTCGGTTTCTCGCAGTTAAGCCCCTGGAAGTTTTAAAACATCGCCAGCAAGTCCCTGAACCTTAGAAAAGCCATATCTTTCCCGTTTTAACTCCGATTTTAGCGATTCTCGTGCTCACGCGTTCGTGGCAACGCGTAGAATAGTTTTGTGCTGCTGTTTACTTCTGTTGGAATTGTTTGGTCTACTATTTCTTATTTATTGTATTGTTTTCTTGTATGTGTACGTGTGGTGCGTATAGGAAACATGTCGTTCGAGGAAGTGTTTGAAGAACTAGTTGTTGAAGAGTTTTGGCAGCAGCAGGGTTGGGAAGAAGGTAAATATTCCTTGATCATGCCCGTTTATACCAAAATGACATGCATTTTAATTACATGATTTATTTATCGCTTGCATTAATATTGTTGGGTCGCATTAAGGATTTTCCTAGATTCTTTTACCATACCTTGCAGCTGGGGTATATAACAAATTTTGATTGGTAGATGATGCTTAGTTTGCTCAACTGTGGTTGGTTTAATGAAACCCTTACTCTATGTTCCATTACTATCTTTTAATTAATTAATGGACAAGATCACCTCTTTTAATTGGAACATGGAGCGACCACCTAGAAAAACAGTGCAACCATAAGTACGATGTGGCACTGGCTTTGACTGACTAATTAGGTATCCTAGTTTGGGATAGTTTTACCCGAAAGGGGCAAGAGGTGCGGCGGTTGATGAAGTATAGCTCGATCCTCTTGAGCGGTAGGCTTTGCTAAGATACGCGACTCACTAGGGAGGGTTATGCTTTGCTTCTGAACCAGAAACCTTAGCGAGCTATCACTTATTAGAGCATCTTTGTAAAGGTCTCATAACAAAACTCAGTATTCGGTCCACGTGGTGTGGGAAGGGTACATGCTTTCGGGCAATGGGGATCGCGGCTTATGGTGAATGTGTACAACCTCTCCAGAGTGTAAAACGGTTATAACAGTCGTGCTCACGGTCATGAGCGGTCTGGACCCTCACATGATTAATCTATGTGAATATAATCCAAATTGTGGTTACCTGAATTTGATGGGTTTATATCATTAATTTAATTATGGTTGGTATATACTTATATCTACTAGTAAATAGATGCTTAAGACAATTTGACCAACTAAAAGTGCTTAATGCAAATGCAGCTATCATTTCAGTCTTCCACTTTATAAAGCCTAGCATGTCATTTACTTCCATACTTTGATGAGTACGACATGTGCTGGTGCTTGTTTGTTTATATTGCATCGACCACACTCGGACTGCTGCTCAGATTGAGAGAATTTTGAGGACTTTACTATTGATTTTGAGGAGTTCTAGGCGAGTCCCCCAGTCAACTGCCTATGGAGATGGGGTTATTTTGCTTCATTTAGTTAAACGTTTATTTAATTCTTCCGCTATGACATTGTGTCAAACTCTGATATTGTAATAATTATACTTTAATACTCTTTTGTATGCATGGTTTTTGGATATTCACTTGTGACGTCTACCATATGTGTGTAAACTTGATCCTGGCGCACATATGAGATGCATCTGGTTTTATTCCTAAAACCGGGTGTGACAATATTTAATTCAAATTTTCAAGTCTACATATCTTAACTAATGTATAAATAAAAAAATCGCGCTCATTCTCATTTTCTCAAAAAAACTACTTCTATAATTTTGATTTCTCCATTTCTAGAGCGAAAAAAGACAATACTAGGTAGAAATCATAGGAGGATGAAGTTACATACCTTTAAAGACGTATCGGTGAGTTAAATCTTTGCAAAATCTCAGAAAACCGGCATGACCTCCCTCCCCTAGGCACGGCCTCGCCATGAACACAACAGCTCGGTGTTCATGCGCGTGTGGCTCTCGGCCGAGCCGGACGAGGGTGAAGCACCTTTTATTATATGGGGCCTTTAGTCCCGGTCCGGGTCTACGACCGGGACTAAATGGACATCTTTAGTCCCGGCTGTAGCCCCCCAGCCGGGACTAAATACCCCCTCCCAACGGCTAGTGAGCCTGGGGGCTTTTAGTCCCGAGGGGCTTCGACCGGGACTAAAGGTGTAGTCTTTAGTCCCGGACGGTACCCTCGGCCGGGACTAAAGCCCCCTGCCATCTGTAGTGTCGGCAGTGGGCTTTTAGTCCCGGTCGGGGGCTCCGCCCGAGACTAAAGAGTGTCTTTTAGTCCCGTTCAGTGGCTCCGACCGGGACTAAAAGCCCCTTGCCCCATGGCCCGCTTGGGACCGGGACTAATGCTCATTAGTCCCGGTCCCAATTACGCCGGGGACTAAAGAGGGTGGATGGAAAGTCAGTTTTCTGCTAGTGAACCCAGTTACCATTGAGCTAGTACTTGGTTTGTTAGTCTTAAAAACAACTAGTCAAGTAGTGATAAGCTCCCCTAAAAACAACTAGTAATTTCTCAAAGTATAGCGAAAACAAAACGAACAATAATTAACTTGTAGACATGTAAAGCTAGCTTGTAAGTGTGCCGAGATGCTTGTAGCTATAGTAATCATGCGAGTCTAAGAAATGATTAGCTCACTGTGTATTCAAATAAGCAAATGACTAGCTGTTATTTGTCAATCAGAACATATCAAGGTCAAGAATTGGTTAGCTCACTGTTTACCCAAATAGATAAATGCCAAGCTGTTGTTCACCAAGAGAGATTCAAATATGCCCTGCTGCCGTCGCTACTCACCTGCATGCTGCTGGGCTGCACTTGCTCGCGTGTGGCCGGCCTCCTGTTTTTTTTTTGAGCACTTGTGGCCGGCCTGCTGGCCTGGTGTGCCTACGCACGCCACGCTGGGCCGCGTCGCCCTGGCCGGCCTTGACACCTGGGCCTAATCCCGCCCACGCTGGTCCACGTTTCCTCTACTGGCCGGGGGCTCCTATATGGCGCACGGAAGTCAGTTAAGCTTGCTGGCTTCCGATCCATCAGGACCACCGCTTCCTTCTTCCTCCTCGCGGCCCCTCGTCCTCCGCCCCGCCCCTTCGTCCTCCGCCCCGGCCGGCGGCTGCCGCGCCCCGCCCACCATCCACCCCCGCCGCGCAGACCCCGCCTTTCCTAATCCGATGGTCTTGCCGCCCCCACGCCGCCGGTCAATGCCCACCTCCCGTCCGGCCCCGCCGGTCGGCGGCGCTCCCACGCCGTCTCGCCTCCGCCAAAGGACGAGCCGCCGCCGCCGGACCTTCCCTCCGCCTCCCTCTTCTTATTTTCTATGGCCGGCGGCCATTAGGGCCACCACCCCGGCAAACCCCGAAGCCCTAACCCTAATCCCATCGCCGCCGGCGGCCTCGCCCACCACCCGCGGCCGGCGGTGCCCTCGCCGCCCCCGCCCACCTCCCGCCCCTCCGCCCGCGGTGTTCCGCCGGCGTGCGGCGGCGCCCGAGCATGGTACCGGAGGAAGGAGATCGGACGGTCTCAGGGAAGGAGACCGGACGGCTCGGACTTCGGAAGCTAGCATGCTCAAAAAAATTCCGAAAGCCATATAGGATCTCCGCTGCTGGCCTGGGGCGAAGCAAGGGCCCATGCGCTCCTGGGCCGCACACATGCACGAGCCAGCACGCCCATGGTCAGCTGATTTGGGGTGAAGAACACATGAACAGCTGAACTTTTTATTTTTAATGTAGAATCAAAATTTGTTGCTGGTATTGCTCCGTCGTATGTAGTCCAAATTTGACGATTCTTTTTTCTAAAGTTTTCTAAAATCATGATGTCTCCTTTAGTGTCATTTCTTTGTATGATCATTCCTATTTATTGATATTTATCATATGGTTTATTTTCTTCCACTTAATTAGAGAATAGAAAAGCATGTTTTCATCACAATTATTAATGGTAACTTCATATTTTCTAACATTATGGTCAATGTAAGGTGCTGTCCAAATTCGAGTTCTAAAATGTTACGATGCATACAAACTTCAATGTTTGACTTATGTTATAATGAAACTATGTGACAGATGCATTCATTTGTGAACCATGTATAGTATAATTTTCATAAAATCTTTTGAAAATTTTATGTTATACCAATTTACAAAATTTTTGGACCACTTTTAGATATCATTAGTATTATTTCAAATAGACTTGTAAATAGAAGTTTGAATTATCACCAACAATTAGTTGGATCTTTCATCTATTTTTTAGAGATGAGTTAACATGGAACATACGTCTTTGAATATATTTGTTTACAGAATTTTGAAATCTTATTTGAAACATTTGTAGTTTAAACTACATTTACTTGTAATAAGCACACAGAAAATCATTTAAATGATAGAAAATATCAAATCTATTGAAAAAATCTTGGAACTCATATATGACAACCTAGATGTTGTCTTTTACATTTACAAAAATGTATTGTGGTCCACAGGATATTAATTTGTCAGTATTTTCAAATGTATATTTGTTAAATTGCGCTAAAAAAAGAAAAAACATTAAGTAGTATCGGGCCGAAACACCGTTACGTCGGCCCACTTTGCTAAACAGCCCAAACTTCCTGCAGGCCTTGGGCAAAGCTAGTCATTCGATCTCGATCGGACGGCTCGTGGCGCGCACACACGGGTTAAAAAGCACAGCATGGCCTACTCCCCTGCAACCCTAATTTCTTTTCTCCCTAGCCCTCTTTCTCTTCCATGTGTGGCGGCCGCCTCCGCCCCAAACCCTCGCGCCCCATCTCTGTCTGCCGCTCCGCTGCCCCTCTTCGTCTCTTCGCGCACAACCTAGTGTTCCAGGAGCGGAGCCGCCATGTTGGTCTATCAGGATCTGCTCACCGGTGAGTACGCCACCATGCACTTCTCGAAGTGAAATCCCCCCTTGTTTTTTGTGAAGATTTTTCGTTGTTTCCTTGCTGGGTTGGGTATTAGGATTTGGGGAATCACCGTGGTTTGATCTGCTCGGCCGAGGCCGTGCTGGCTTCCGGTGCTCGATCCTAGACCGCTGGAGAGGGATTTAATTTTTGGGGCTCGGATCAGTAGATCTCGGCATGGATTTGATTTGCACTGGCTAACCCATGTGCTCTTGTGGTGGTGTTGCAGGCGACGAGCTCCTCTCAGACTAGTGAGATCGAGAACATCGTGCTCTGGGAGCTCGACGGCAAGGAACACCTTCTCTCTTCTGTACAGACGCATCGAACCATCCGTGGGATATGGGTACCAAGGGCCCATCGTCGAGAGGGACGGCCCCCGGCCCAAAGAAGTCTAAGTAGGCTAAGTTCTAGACTCATATTAGCACTCCTATATTGTAACCCTACCTCCTGAATATATAAAAGAAGGCAGGGGTCCCTAGATAGATCATCGGATCTGAGAGGACCTCGTCCTTGCTTTCTGAAGCTTGGCTGAATTTCAGCAATACAAACACCGACACAGGATGTAGGGTATTATACCTTCGAGTAGTCCGAACCTGTCTAAATCAATGCCTCCTGTGTACCATCAAGCTACTCGCTCGATGATTCCTCGTCTACAAATCAACCACTCGGGTACCCCAGGTGGATTGCCAGTCCTAAGGTGCGACAGTTGGCGCGCCAGGTAGGGTGATTGTCGAGCTTTTCCAATTCGAAAACCCAGCTAGCTTGATGACAGATCAATCTCGTGGCATCTTCCTCACAAGCGTAGAGGCTGGCCCTAAACGAATCTCAAATCCGATCTGAGAACCTACCCAACCCACCCAGTTTCTAGACTATCATGAGTTTCCCACAGCAAGTTTGATGGCAAATTCATCTAGATCTACTCAAAATCGGCTCCTCGCGGCAGCAGAAGGTGCATGGTGCCTGACCAATTCTCTCGCTGGTGACATGGATTTGCTCCACGAAGATCGTTCGTCCAGACATCAAAGCGCCGACAAGATTTTTACTCCGTGACTCATGTCAACTCGGCGTACCTGCTTGGACCCAAGATGTATCTGCAGGTCTGTTCGGATTGAGTAGAAGAATCGACTTGCATAAAGCGTTTTCCTCATGCTTTTTACAAGATCTGCTAAGTCCTATTTAGGCTATATGCACTAGTCATACTCCATCTCTATCCCCTAAAAGGAATATTTCTGTCTAGTCATCAAAATTTTCCAGTACAATTTGAGTTTCTCCGCACTCGTCATCCTCTATATCTCATACTTCATACCAACTATACTATATTTTAATCAACCATCTCAACTACCATCTCCTTCCTCCTCACTTTTTTCCCCACCTCCGGCAACCTCCCTCCCAGGCGCACTCCCTCCCTCCCTCCCCATCTCCCTCATCTCCAGCGCCTCCCCTCCCCATCGGCTACGGCGGCGGCGCGCGGGCGGTGGGCAGCAGGGTGGCGCCCGCGCGAGGCGGCTGGGCAGTGCGGCGCCCGAGCGGCGCTATGGCAGAGCGGAGCGGCTGCGGTGCGGTGGGGCAGCTGTGGGGCATGCACGGCGGGCGGCGGCGGTCTGCGTAGGGGCAGCATGGCAGCACTCGGTGGCTTGCGGTGGATGACGACGATGGCAGCGGTGGATGGCTCGTGCCGCGGCCATCCTCACTCTCGCAGAGCACGGCAACCAGCACCGCCTTCCGCGCCGCGAGCGACTCGAGCCGGCGCGCTTCCTCTCCGCCTCCCCGGCAACGGCTCCCTCTGCCGCCGCCTCCTCAACGGCTCCCTCCGCCGCGCCTCCTCGCGCCCTCCTCGCGGCGGCGGAGGAGTAGGGGCGTGCGGGAGCGGCGGGCGGCGGCCGGGCGAGAGCGCGGTAGCGGCGGGCGTGGATGGCTCCCGCGGCGCAGCGGCGGCGGGGCAGCGGCGGCCCAGCCATGGCGGGAGGAGGAGAAGGCTTCGCGCGCTCGCGTCGCATTGACCTTGGGTTGTCCGCGAGCTCCGGCAGGGCACGGTGGCGCGGTGACGCAGGGGAGCTCCTCCGGCGGCCATCCCTCTCCCTCTCCTCTTCTCCGGCATCTACGAGCAGCGGTGGCCCGGTGGAGGAGCTTTCCGATGGAGGGCACGAGGCGTTGGTCCGTGCAGGCCCCGTGCCACGTCGTCGCTTACCGTCCCTTCACCATGGCCGCTTGATTTGCCGTTCCTCAGGAGAAACGGGACTTTCCCGTCGCCTTCCCCGTCTCTCGCTGCAGCCAATTTTTGCCTTCCTGTATGCGCTATCTACTGTAGCGTCCCTTTCCCTATATCAGTGCGGACAGCCTTATCTACGAAGTCTGCGCCATGCAAAGAGTTCCCGTGCGGTGTTCTTATCGTGAGGCGAAGAAATCAGATGGCTCGGTTAAAATACCCGAGTGTTGCTACCAATCAAAATAGAGAAAGCTACATGCCTGAACACCAGGATCGAGAAAAGTTATTGCTGCCGCTTATCTTCTCGCTGTCAATATAAATTATTCAGCACTTTGCTATGCACACATGCGAGGCCTACCAGAGTAGGCTCAGGAACAACTCGGCTTCGTCAACAACGCCTTGTCGCTGCATCCGATTATTATTTTAACTCGCTACTAATCAAGCTAAGTATCTATTGTTATTATTATTACTTTTTATAGATTCTATAGATCGTCATGTGCGTAGCTTTTTTTTTCATGTCCATGTGACAATTGCTGACCTGCTCGGTGCGCGCTAGTGTCTTTTTTCGCACAGTTCCGGCTGTTGCGCTGTTTTCTTGACGTCGTATACGTCTTCTCTCGACAGTTATTAAAAGTACTCGGGTAGTACACGCCTTAATCTGTGAAACTTTGATCTCGTATGCCGCCTACAACTAAGCCTCCGTGAGAGCATTGTAGTCGTGGTAAGCCGTCCTTTTCGTGAGCAGTGGTTAGCAAGTCTAGGTGCTTAAAGGTAACATGTTAACTACCCGGGGAAATTATGTGGCCTGTCAAGAACAGGACGCACAAGATCTTATTTTGATGCCAATCGAATTTTTGAGTTATTTTATATCATGCTACATAATTTTTGTATTGTCCTTTTACCGCATAGAAACTACTTGGCGTTGCCTCCCGTCGCCCAGCCGACCTCGCACGCTCGGGGGCTGGCGTGGGCGGCCACTCGGCGTTCGTCATGTCGCACGGCCGACCTCGCATGCTCGGGGGCTGGCATGCGTGGTGACTGGGCCTTACCTCGTGTCGCTCGGCCGACCTCGCACGCTCGGAGGCTGGCGCGGGCAACAACTCGACGTTCGTCCCGTCGCGCGGCAGACCTCGCATGCTCCGGGCTTGGCACATGCGGCGACTTGGTGTTACCTCACGTCGCACGTCCAACCTCGCATGCTTGGGGGCTAGCGTGGGCGGTGACTCCTTGTTACCTCATGTCGCTCAGCCGACCTCGCATGCTCGGGGGCTGGCACGGGCGGTGACTCGGTGTTCGTCCCGTCGTGTGGCCGAGCTCGCATGCACGGGGGTTGGCGTGCGCGGCTAATCGGCGTTACATCGCGTCGCGTGGCCGACCTCGCATGCTCGAGGGCTGGCGTGCGCGGTGACTCAGTGTTTATCCCATCGCGCGGCCGACCTCGCATGCTCGAGGGCTGGCATGCGCAGCAAATCGGCATTACCTCGCGTCGCTCGGCCGACCTCGCACCCTCGGGGGCTGGCGCGAGCGGCGACTCGGCGTTCGTTCTATCGCGCGGCTGACCTCGCATGCTCAAGGGCTGTCGCGCGCGGCCACTCAGCGTTTGTCCCGTCGTGCGGCCAGCCTCGCATGCTCAGGGGCTGGCGCGCGCGGCCACTCGGCGGCGTTCGTCCTGTCACGCGGCCGACCTCACATGCTCGGGGGCGGGCACGCACGGCCACTCGGCATTTCCTCGCATCGCTCGGCCGACCTCGCATGCTCGGGGGCTGGCGCGGGCGGCAACTCGGAGTTTGTCCCATCGCACGGCCGACCTTGCATGCTCGAGGGCTGGTGCATGCGGCCACTTGGTGCTCCCTCGCGTCGCGCGTCGACCTCACACGCTCGGGGGCTGGCATGGGCGGTAACTCGGCGTTCGTCCCGTCGCGCGGCCGACCTCGCATGCTCGGGGGCTGGCGCGCGCGGTGACTCGGCGTTACCTCACGTCGCACGGTCGACCTTTTTTACAACAATATATTGTCCGATTTTTCAGTCATAACATTTTTTGGGTGACAACATGCTTTCACCTCCTTTTTGCGGCAACATGTTGTCCGACTTCCTTTTTGGAGCCTTGACCCACTTATACTAACCAACCCAACGCTCGGGCGCTACTGTACATACAGTTCTCCTGATCGTCTCCCTGTATCCAGTCCTCATGAGAACCGGTTAACTCCTTCGTAGTACTCGGCGTCTAGTGGGGATACTCTTTTCTTTTTTTGGAGCATCGCCCACCCTTGTGCCGACCATGTGTTGAAGCATCTTCAGCAGACTACGATGGCCTCATTCCTTGACCAACAGTTCGCCACGCGGCTGCACGTTGTTCGGGGGCTTGTGGGATATGGGTACCCTAGGGCCCATCATCGAGATGGGCGGTGCCCGGCCCAAAGAAGACCAAGTCCTAGTAGACTCCTACTTGGATTCCCATATTGTAACCCTATCTCCTGGATATATAAAGGAGGGCAGGGGTCCCTAGATAGATCATCAAAAAATGATCCAAGAGATCAATTGTAACCATATGCTCGTCCTTGCTTCCTTAAGCTTGGCCGAGTTCCAGCAATACAAACTCAAACATCGACACATGATGTAGGGTATTATACCTCTAGGTAGCCCGAACCTGTCTATATCAGTGCCTCCTGTGTACCATCAAGCTACTCGCTCGACGATCCCTTGCCTACAAATACCCCACTCCAGGACCCATAGGTGGATTGCCGGTCCTAAGGTCTAACACCATTAGTTGGGTTTGATGTCTGATGTGAACTAGGTTGGCCCGACCTTCCGTCAGGTGAAGGGTAACTCGTTTTGGGCGAAGCGCAACACACCGATCTGGCTTCAAGTCAGCAAACTCGAACCCTGCAATCTTAGCACCACGACTTCTTTGGTTATCAATCGTGTCACAACCCGGTTGACCTTGCTAAGATGGCTAATCCCTGCATGCAAAACGAAGAACACAAGCAAGAACTCAAAAGAACGCAGCTCTCAAAGGAAGTGACAAACTACGGATGTATGATTAAGAACAAAGTTGAGGTTCTAAAAACCGACGAACGGCGAAACTGTTCTCGACAGATTAATCTATGCAAAACCCAAAACACTAATGTGGTGGCGGCTACTGATTATATGAGGGTTGGGGTGTGCATAACCCCCTAACCACATCCATAATGGACCCCAACTCGATACACGGGCCAACAGCCCAAAAGATGGTGGCGCAACACCCTGGTAGATTCTGAACATCGACTTGTTTCGACGATTCCCCAATACTCAGAAGGGACCGATGCTATTGGAAGCTCCTTAAAATTATCTTTCCATCCATATAAAGAACGTCGCAATCGGCCTCTGTATGCGACCTGAGCGTCCAATTTACCGCGGGCTGCTCCTACACTCCAACATGGACTCGAACTTGAGTTTCTTTGGGCCTCCACCTTGGGGACTCGAATCGGATTAGCCTCGTGCCTTCTTCTTGACTTGAAAAACCTTGTTGGTCTTCTTCTTCTCCACCCCATGCACCACTCATGGATATATGCATGAGTATCATGTCCTCATCATCCTCCCCTTCTTGACGAAAAGTCATCATCGACGTCGTTTGTGCTCTAAGATGGCCCTGCACAACACGAAGAAACACGAGGTTGCGGAAAATATGGGAACTAAGAATATTGTGGGGAGTGACATGACCATATTTCCAATCTCCTAGAGTATCTTCTCCTATAGAGTTGTCAGCAAATACGTAGGTTCCTTGATTGGAACGCACACGATCTTTTCCAACACTATCCTGCAAAAGATTAGCACTAACAAAATGCAATGCTGGCATAGATGGTTGCATAACCGCTAGTATCTGTTCAATGCAAGAAAAATCAGCACTACCACACATAGGTAGCAGCTAACAATGCTTCCCTTCTTGTGAGTGAACCCGATTCGTTATAGTAAAACTAGAGGGACAATCTAGTTGATCACAATCTTGTACATCAAAAGGACATTTCAGATTTGCACAAATATGGACTCGATGCACCATATACTCTCCTTTATCATTATATTTGCCAATAAAATGATATGTATAAGTAGACAACCATGGCAACTCAGCACATCTAAATTTATCTTCCAAACTACTAAGAGCACATAAAGTATCAAACTCAACATAACCCAAAGTGTTTAAAGAAGATAATAATTTAAGTTTGTCATGTGCACGAGTAATCGGCATAATAATATTATTTTCAGCACAATTGTATGGCTCCAAAGTATGTGCATAATTAACATGGACTAGTTGTGGCATATGAATGAATGGATCAATTTCACACAACTCTTCTTTGTCACAAGGAACAACAAGAAATTCATCTTTTATCAAAGGAAAACATTGAAAGATTCCACTAAAAGTTGCTCTACATTAGCATGATCGGTGGACAAATTTGGCTCATCAAAAGAATTGTCAACTTGTGTGGGGGTAGCAAATTTTTTATTACCTTTGCTCTCATTTTCAGAAATTGTAGGTGCAATTAATTTTGACATATTATCATCACCTAAAAGTTGTTTTTCAGCCATACAAGCATGTTCCAATAGTTGTGAAAGAGAACTATAAGAGTGATCAACAAGAACATTCTGAATTTCAGGTTGAAGACCATGCAAGAATCTATTCTCGGTTGCTTCTACGTATTCGTTAATTTCACAACATATTCTACACTTATGAAACTCTTTATAGTATTCCTTAACAGACATAGTGCCCTGCACTAAGCGTTGCATTTGTTTAAACAAATCACATTTATAAGAAAGAGGAATAAAACGATCACACATTGTTCTTTAAGTTGTTCTCATCTACTAGGTAAAGTATTAGTTGCAGGTAGCCTGTACCACCAAATAAAGGCAAAATCCTTAAACTCACTTGTAGCCTGTTGAACTCTGTGTATCTCATGAACTAGGTGGGAATTAAACACATGTTCTACAATCATCTCCCAATCAAGATATTCATCTCCATCATAAGATCCAGAGTAGGATGGTATGGTAATGTTAGCTCTCATACCTTGATGACTGTCGGCTACATGTAGTTGTGGTTTGTTCTTTTGTTCCATCCCTGCAAACATCTGTGCCATGATTTCCTGCAATTTAGACTTTAAACAGAAACTGTTTTTTAGTTTTGATCAAAATAAATCTCTATGAACTATTATATGTGTTGGTGGATACACACTCTCACACGTCTTACCAAGCTCTTACAAGGTTCTTACCAACGCAAAGCAGTGGACGGGACAACCAGTGGCTGGTTCGTGATACCTGTGAGGAAGTATTACCAAGATTGCAAAGATCCTTCGTTGTATTGACCTGAAGTATGTATGTGGAGCTTGGGATGCAAATATATAGTACCCAGGAGTAAACAATAATTCAATTCAGAAATTACAAAACTGAAAATTAGTCCCAAGCTAGTCTATGTCACCGGCCTAAACTCAGACCTAGTTTAAGTAAGCAATGGATAAACTCAGCATAAAGACTCAAAAGGATGCAAGCAAATTTCTGTGTTTTTTTTCTTTTTTTTCAGGTGCGGCTCTTTAGCTTTCTCTTTTTTTTCAAACACCTCTTTGCCTTTTACTCTGTATCTTTTTGTCTCTGTCTTTTTTTCTCAGAAATTACCGCAAGATAAATACAACTCAAACATACAAAATTATACGAGCACAGCTAGCGCAATAGCTCTCGTTCAGAATATAGGCACATAAGTGTATGTACCTACTACAAATAAACACTCTGGTCTCAAACAAATATGCTGGCAGCAACGATCCTCCTAATTCAGAAAAATTCAAACTGGCCTGCAATAGGCGTGGCTTCAACAAGGAGAACTCGTTGAATAATAAAAAATATCTGAGCTAGGGAGTGACCACCTGCTAGCAACACGAGCAGTATCACACACAGGAGCTGCGAATCGATCTGCTAACAAACTTAGTAGTACACCAAACTGCATATTACTCAAGCCGAGTAATACCAAGGAGCACTTGTCAAAAAAAGATTGGAAACAGATGTTTGCGCCACACCGGCTAATATGTAATTACTGACGTAAACTATACCCTAACTTAAACCAATGAACATTATGACACCACAAGGGACTAAAATTCAGAAAAGCAAACCAAAAAGAAAAATTGTGAGGCACAAGATGGTTGATAGGATAGCGGAAACAACGATGAACAAATATTTTTGTAGGGTAATTTTCTAGAGTTTTAGGACGATGGCACGAACTAGACAACTAGGGGATACAATTTATGCGAACCTAACAGTAAACCTGTCTCTGAATACCACTTGATGGGAACTAGGGTGCCCGATCTTCCGTCAGGTGAAGGGTAACTCGTTTTGGGCGAAGCGCAATACACCGATCCGGCTTAAAGTTAGCAAAATTGAACCCTGCAATCTTAGCACCACGACTCCTCTGGTTATCAACCGTGTCACAACCCGATTGACCCCGCCAAGATGACTAATCACTGCCTCGAAACAAAGAACACAAGCAAGAACTCAAAAGAAAGCAGCTCTGAAAGGAAGTGACAAACTGCAGATGTATGATTAAGCACAAAGTTGGGGTTGTACAAACCGACGAACGATGAAACTGTTCTCGACAGATTAATCTAAGCAAAACCTAAAACCCTAATGTGGCGGCGGCTACTAATTATATGAGGGTTGGGGCATGCATAACCCCCTAACTACATCCATAATGGACCCCAACACGATACACGGCCAACAGCCCAAAAGATGGCGGCGCAACACCCTGGCAGATTCTGGACATCCACTTGTTTCGACGATTCCCGAGTACTCAGAAGGAATTTTGAGGTGGGACCAATGCCATTGGAAGCTCCTTAAAATTATCTTTCCATCCATATATATGAACGTCACAATTGGCCTCCGTATGCGACCCGAGCGTCCGATTTACGGCGGGCTGCTCCTGGACTCCGAGGTGGACTCGAACTTGAGTTTCTTTGGGCCTCCACCTTAGGGACTCGAATCGGATTAGCCTTGGGCCTTCTTCTTGATTTGAAAAACCTTGTTGGTCTTCTTCTTCTCCATCCCCATGCACCACTCATAGACATATGCATGAGTGTCATGTCCTTATCAATGTCTTTTGTAGCTATGCTAGATAAGATTGGCTGAACCTATAGTTTGTAGCCAGTGCAAATTCATTCATGTGCTCCGGAATTGTTTGATGTTGTGGTAGTTTAGTTTGAAGGGACATCAGTTAGTTAGCTATGGCAGACAACCATTTTGTATATTTTTTTCATATCAGCATGCTTTTGTTTGTGCCCCTTCTGATTTACTGCTTTCAATTGAATGGTTGTGGTAGACATGTAGAGGTAGAAAGGATAGCTTGTGAGATAAATCTGCTAGTATTTAACTGCCAATTGTTTATTTACCTCTGTCACTTGATTTCTGTTTCTTTTCAGCCTATTTATTTTTGAATTTCAATGCTCTTAGCTTTAGTGTAGTAACTTCCTTGGCAGTGGCAGTAACGAATCTTCTTTCCTTTTAGCTGTTAGACTGTCTCCAACAATGGAAACTCAAATCGGAGACCCATTTACCACTTTAGGTTGCCTACAGTAAAAAGGTTCGTGACTCATAAACTCATTTCTCTAACAGAAGACCCAAAAGAGAATCCTTTCTGCGAATGGGTCACGGAGAGAAAGGATACCTAGATTTAGGTTCTCTCTCCTGAAAACCCATTTTGGGTTTGGGTATGGGTACTCTATTGGAGATTGAAATAGTACTATCGGAGACCCATTTTGGGTTTGGGTCTCCTTTTGGGTCACTTGTTGGATATAGCCTTAGTTTGGGTCACTTTGCTGTCGAAATGGATTGTTAGATGGGCAAGGAATTAATGTCTTTATATCCTGATCCTTTGAAACTATCTAGAATTAAAGATATGTGGATGAACTTTTTATGCTACCCTTTTTAGTGTATGGGCTAAAATATTTGGTAGGTTTAATATTGATTGATACTAGAAATTTAGAGAAAAAGAATGTAAAGTTGTGGATTATCCCTCAGATTTTTCTCACCACAAGGTTATCCCCAAAACAGGACATTACAGGTCCTAATCCTGTAGGTTCACCTTCAATCAATTGGCTATATATTCATCCATAAGTATGCAAGCCTTGGTATATGAATATGGGTTAGCCTTGCCTGTTTTCCTTCTAGAACAAAGCAGTAGAGATGATCTGAAATCTTTTGGTTTAATTGTTGTATTCCCATGTATATTATGGAAATGGTAGAATTGCAATCTGAATGCGATATTGTGTCTGCTAGAAAAATACAAATCTCTTTCAATTTGGAGAACCTAGTGAATGTAGCAATAGAAAGATTGCCTAAGCTGCATAGGTGATCAGTTACAATGTGTCTCCACTTGATTCTGTTCTGATATAATCTATCTTTGCAGACTGATCTTGCGTATCTGCAGAAGAAAGATGAGGAAAATGTGAGACTAGCAGCCAATTCTACATGGTATTTGTTTCTTTAGTTAGGATCCTTGTTTGCTGACAAAGTGTGTCCCGAATGTCTTCTTCGGACGATTATAATAATCAGTGATAGTTGAAGTGATTTTCCTTCGCATTTGGCAACTAACACAGTTTGACTTCTTTTTTTTATCTTTTCCTGTTGTGTTTGATAATTTTTCTTGGTTTGGGATTTCTTTTCAGATTGCAAGGTTGAGGTTTAGCTTGGAGATGATGAATTTCAAGGTTGGCTTACAGAAGCTAATTTTTTATATAACAATGTTTAGAGTATCATGCCGTTTCTGGCGGCCTATCTAATTCATTTTCAGATTACGTTGTTTAGATTATTTCCCTTCCTTTGGATTTCTTTCTACCAGTATCAAATTGTGCCTTACTTGGGATATGCTGGTTTCTTAATGTCTCTTCACCTTTTCATGGTACCCTATCTACTGGAAACATGTACCTGACGGGATTGTATTGAGAACTAAGTACAACGAGAAGAATTTGAGTACCTGAAGAATTTTTTTTAAAAGATACAAATATTGTGATGTTATTTCAAGTACAATTGCTTGTTCTTCAGTATTTTCAGTTGGCATCATACATGTTCTGACCATTTATGTTTCTTGTATTGAATGTTAGGTCTGAAGGCCTGAAGCTGGATGATTGCAAATAGAGGAATGAAAGTGTCAGATTATAAACACTACAACAAACTATTTAATCTGTGACTAGCTGTGTGATGTAATATTGGATCTGTTGTTGGATGAAAACATGAGATGATGTATCAAAATGCTAATTTTGAATCTGATTATAGCTTGTGCTCAAAAAATTATTGTGTTGTTATATATATGGGCTTTATGGCTTCTTTTGGGCTGGGCTGAAATGGTTGTGAAAAAGGGCTTTTGAAATTTGTTGGGCCATAAAATTTGACTTTAGTGGGTTTTTGGGCTTAAAAACATTTGGCCCGGTTATCATTTTAGCATGCTAATAAATGGGCTGCTCTAATTTTGGTCCATTAATAAATGAGGTGCCGTGATGATGTCATTATCCACGTCAGCAGCCATGTAATCATCCCAATCAATTCCATGTCATCAAACACGGCAGCAATATTTGACACATCATTAGCCACGTTGGCATCCACGTCACCATCCACGTGAGCAGCCACATCACCTTAGTATTCATTCCGTGACAAAGTTTGTGACGTTTATTTTCGTCACAAAGATTGGGCCTGGGTTGGGCTGCGTGGGTTCAAGGCCATTCTATGACAATTGGAAAACGTCACGGAACACTTCAATCTGTGACAGATTTTGTTAAACCGTCACACGATGTAATCTATGACACTCAATCCATGACGTTTTCTGAAAACGTCACATATACTATTTTATGATGAATTTTTAATGATCTATGACAAAATTATTCCATCATAGATAAAATGGTTTCTTGTAGTGTGGTGAGCAATGGAAGATCATGGAAACGGGAATATGATCTATGTGAGTTATGTCCCGGTTAGGACCTTGTTGCTAGGTCACTGGCCCCGTGATTGCTTTCATGGTGACTAGTCAGTTTAACTAAGGTGGGTAATGGCTTCGATGGATCTGCGCCGGCACTAAGGTGTTCGTGTCGCAGTACCTGTCAACAATTTATGTCGAGCACGTGTGCCTGGGGGTACCCCAGAGAGTAGATTTGTGGGTCTCGCCAAGTTCTAGGAACGACAGTGCACGAACAACACAAAGATTTAGACAGGTTTTGGATGCAAATTGTGTAATACCCTACGTCTTGTGTGCTTGATTGTATTGCACATGAGTTGAGTAGTTTTGAGGGGGTCCCTGCTCTGCCTTATATATCCGGGGAACAAAGTTACAAGTCGGTTACATGATCCTAGTCGTATACAAGAGGGAGTACTACAACATGGTACTTTAGGGAGTCTCCTAAGAGTACATGACTAGTCTTTCCAATCAACTACGCCGTCTTGCACCATAGCCGACTGGTTTAAAGTAGTCGGCTCAAACCTTCCCTATCGAGTAGTTTAATCCCGTGGATGAGTGGCCCTAGGGATCCTGGTCCCACAAGCCCCCGAGCATCTTGCGCCTTTGCTTCAAGTCTTGAATCTGCCTTAACATTTTCGAGTAGTTGAAACTAAGTCCAAGACGCTCAAATATTTTCTAACAAGTAGTTTCATTGGAGTGCATCTTTTAGATGCACCTAATTGGTGTAGCCCCCGAGCCTTCGAGTACTTTTTAAGTAGTCGGAGGTTCAAAAGCAGGCTTATATCTTCATCTCGAGTAGTTCAATGGCGTGCACCGAGTAGGTGCACCCATTGGGTATAGCCCCCGAGCTTCGAGTAGTTTGATTAAAACTAGTTGAAGGTCTTCGCTTTGAATTAAGCTGAAAATTTTAGAAAAATAAAATCCCGGATATTCCGATAGCAGCCCCCGAGCTTTAAAGCAAATATCTTTGGTTTAAAGATCAAGGAAATCTTCAAAAATCTGCCAAAATTTGGAATCTCTGAGTATTGTGTCACTGGTGGTTAGTTAGGAAGGTTATCCCTAAAGAACCGGTCCAAGTAACGGAATGTGATACGCCGTAGTACTGTAACATACATTAACCCTAGCCACGGTTATAAATCTTGAAGTGACAAGCCTTGTTTCATTCCACATCAGTGAGCCTTGTAGCCGCCATCGACCTCTCAGAGCTTGATCTTGAGCCCCCGAGCTTTAGCCCCCGAGCTTTCGCAACCCTAGTACACTGCACCACCCATTTTTCTTCTTTAGTGAATTCGAGAGAAACGAATGAAATAACTCGCAGCATCAGCATGGGCAAGAAACAAGGAGCAGTGAAGAAAACCGATGATGCTGGATCCACCTAGCCGCCAGAGAAGAAGTCTACAAGGAAGAGGGTGTGATTGATAGATCCTAATACAAGGGTTGACTTAAAAGATCATCATTGTCCTGCTAACACTTGGAAGCAATGTACAGCCTCCACCAACGATCTCAACAATTTGGTGGAACAAGGTTTGCTCCTTTCTCAAGAGACTTTGGAGTGGAAATCGTGCTGGAAGCAACCCTTCCCGACGGAGAATAATGAAGAAATTCCCCTCTTTCTTTCTTTCTGCGAGCGAGGAGTAGGCTTGCCGCTTTCGCCTTTCATGAAAGAATTTCTTGCTTTTTTACAAACTGCAACTCCACCACCTGAACCCAAACGGAATTCTCTATATTTTGTCTTTGGTATCAAACCAAGCCTAGCCTTGTTCCGCGCATTGTATCATATCAAACCTCAGCTCAACTTTCAGCGCACAGAAGTAGTCAGAGGAGCCAGAATTCAATTTCGCCAAAACATGCGGGCTAAGTGGTTTGACATGCCCATCATGGACGCCTGTGGAGACTAGAAAGCCAAATGGTTTACCATTGGTGAGTTGATTTAATTATCTGTACTTTTCATCGATGAAATGTCATATTTGTTTTACTGAGCATCTCCTGTGTCATTTTAATACAGCAGGAAATCATAGTAAAAGCTGCCTAGAGAAAGACGGGTGGTACCCGCGGGATCTTTCCAACTGAAACCTACGTCTGAATTCCGAAGAGGCCAAAGATGTATCCGCTTTGTTAAATCGAGTACAAGCATTGAAGGAGAAAGGCCTAACTGGTGTTGGGATTGCCTTTAGCTTTTTAAAGCGAAGGATTCAACCACTTCTGGAGTGATGCCATCTCGGTTACAAGTACGAAGGAAACGCGGATCCTTTGTGCATGGTACCTGAAACACGGATCCTCGTGCATGGTACCTGAAGAACTCTTCGACGAGACAGTGCTTATGCGACTGGATCGCTTGTTCACTGGTGTCACGGAAAAACCAGTCATCGTGGGAGAGTACTCGAAGACTAGCCCTCCAAACCCTGTAAGTAATTGTAGACTTTGATTCAAAAGCTAATGTTAAGAAAAAATATTAATCCGAGTTGTTTTTAACAACGTAGGCTCCGATGCTTGGGGATGAATTAACCGAAGAGGTCTGGAAGGATATCAACAAGACTTCTTCAGAAAGGACTCTGAGTGCTGGAAACAATCCTGATATTGCCACCACGGCTGAAGAAGAAGGTGTAGCAGACTCAGATGCCGACACAGCAGCCACATACCCGAGACAAGGAGATCTCAAGGGTAAGTCCCTTGTGCCTAGCCCTTTGTTTATTGATGATTATCATAACATAGAAGTGGAAAATCTTGATAACTCACAACCACTGCCATAAATCCTATGGGGGAATTTCAAACCAGAGAGTTCAAGGGAGCCCCTGACAATTCCTGCAAGTGCCAAGAGGAAGCGATCGAGCTACTCATTTGCAAGCCACTCAAAACCAATCTCAGATTTTGCTCCACATGAAGCAGATCCTACTGAACAAGGCAGAATGCCCAAGCACGCCGTCATGCCGCAAGGCTCGTCCACGACCAGTGCCATGACAAGTGGAACGACTAGAAGCACCACGAGTTCAAAGCGGAATCTACCCATCCTGAAGAAGTTTAGTTTCCAGCCTTTGACTGCCCCGACACCTCCCGTAGAGTAAGTAGAGAAATAACACTAGTCTTTGTTGAGTAGCTATGTTGCTGTCATGTGGTTAAAATATAATCTTGTTCTTTTCTTTCAACAGATCTCCAACCAAGGCCTTCTTAAAGGCTATACAAGCCGATGATGTAGAAAAATGATCCACTTTAGTGGAGGAGACTGCCAAAGATCAATCAACGGTGGCTAGGGTTGAGGAAACCCCCAAGGCCACTCAAGCAATTGAGGTCAGTGCTGACGAAGCTGGCAGAAAGCCTGAAGCCGAAGCGAGTACGAAGGACACTATGGAGCCGACTGCTTTAACAGAGGCTCAAATATCGGCTGTACCCATGGAAGTTGACAGGGACATCGAAGAAGATCCGTCAAGCATGGCTGAAGAGCCCATGACCGTCGCGCCACCCTCAACCATGAAGGTGATCACACCTTCTACTGCAAAGGTACTCCAGATAGCAGAGTTTACAGAATCGAATCCTCCTTATTTGAATTCCATTTATGCTTTTCTACAATCATAACCTGGAACCTGCAAAATTTGTAGTCTGGCGGAACAGAGGAAGCCGAGACAGTTAACAAAAATGTTGGCATAAACGTCTCGTTAGCTGGTGAAAGAACTTCCCACAATGTATGTAGTCTCTATACAAGCATATAAATTTACTTGCAAGAAAAAAGTAGTTTTGATAATAACTACATAATCATGTTATAGGTTGAGGTTGCAATAATGGAACCAGTAGATGAAGCTGCACAACTCAGGAATCATCTGTAAATTGCCCTGGTAAGGATTCATAAACTGAAATGTGTTAGGCAATTGCATAAGACATTCAATAATAAGTGTGCCTTAATTGCAGGCTCTGGTAGATATGGTTGAAAAACCAGGCGATGCTAAATTGGCAGCACAGATTGAGGAACTGGAGGCGGATCTGGCCGGTTTGTTCGAGCAACGCACGGAGATGCAACTAGAGCATCAAAAAGCAATCGACAACCTCCATGCGCAACTCCAGGGTCTTGGCGAAGAACGATCTAGGCTAGATGCCCGCTGCAGTAGCTTGGTGAAGGAAAACACTAGTAAGTACTCTTTCCTAGTTTAATCCATGTTCCTTGAGTAGGCACTGGTTAAGTTGTTGTGTTTAACAACACTGCATATGGAGCAGGACTAAAAAAGGATTTGAAGGAAGAGAAGGATAATGCTGCTTCTTGGTGCAAACTCTCACAATCCCAGGCGGATGAAATTACTCAGCTCAAGCGCACCATAGAGGAAAAGGATAAAGACTTTGCTGAAGAGCACAAAATCCGCCAGAATTGGGAAAGCCAAACCGGGCAAGCTGTAAAGCTTGCATAGTCCAAGCAGGAAGAAGTTGATGCCTTGCTAGCTGAAAAGAAAATATGGAAGAAGCCATTGAGCCAATCCTGGGGATGTTAACTCTGGAAGGCGCAGAGGCAAACAACCAAATGCTCTTGGATTGGCTACATCAGGTGCCGAAGCAAGTATCAGAGTTTTGCAAATCAACTCTGAAAGAATGTACCAACAGACTGTTAGCTTTGGTAAAGGCGCATAATCCTGATGCCAAGCTAGAGGTAAGGTATCTGCCTCCTGGCACAACGAAAGAACAATACGAAGCACTGGTGGCTGAGACTGAGCCTATGGCCAATGAGTTTATCAGCTTTTTAGAGCAGTAATAGAGGACCAGTCGTAGTGCCTGTAATTTGCTACATTTAAGTAGTCTGTAAATTGTGCTATCGTGAAAGTAGTCGATGGTTTTTGCTACTGTTAAGTAGTCGCTATTTTAATGCCGCTATTTAAGCAGTCACTGTTGAAGCACTACTTTTTAAGTAGTTTTACTACCCGCAAAGTAGTGGTATATTTTCTGAAAGCATCAGACACTTTGTGTTGAGTACTTGTAGTATTACTGCTTGTGGTCATGATAGTGTTCAACTAGTCTCGGTAAGACTCGGCAGACTGCTAGGGCAAGTCCACAATACTACTTTAGTAGTTTATGATTTTGTGCATGTCATGCGAGACTACTTTTGTACTGGGTACTTGTAAAGCATTATCTGTTGTAAAACATTTTGTCTATGTTAGTCTTGTTAAGACATGATTGGTTGCTAGTGCAGAGCCATGGCATGACTTAGAGTAGTTTTGTGCTTATTTGCACGAGAGAGCAGTACTAATGTACGCTATGCATATCCGAGGTAAGACTCTCATGAGTTCCTGTAATGCATAAATAAGAGGTCTGATATAGTCAACAAAGGACATAGAGCAGAACAAAACCTTAACCTTCCATTGAAGGTCGGATATCAAAGAAACGAGACTAGCGCCTACAACTGTGTATTAGTTGGGGTAGCTCTACCAAGACTTCTGAGGCTTAGCGCAACTTTTTAATAAAAGTAGTCTTGGCTTCTGCGAATAGAATGAAAACTACCCTGGCCCGGGCTTTTTAAGCAGCAAGCTATACACAGGGTCTCTCTAATGAGAGTATAGTTAAGAGGTAAAAGCTATACTACAATTTTTAATTGACAGGAAAACCATAACTTTATTGATATTGTAATCATCGAGAATGCATTGGAATTGTTACATAAACCCGTTTTATGGGTAGAATTTCCTCAGATGCTCAACGTTCCACAGATTTGGTAAGTCTTCACCTTCTTGAGTCTGGAGGTGATATGTTCCAGCCCCAATAACTTGCTTGACGAGGAACAACCCCTCCCAACGTGACATAAGCTTGTGTAGGCCGTTAGTCTTCTACATGGGTCGCAATACCTAGTCTCCTATGACGAAGGAACGAGGCTGGATGGAACGTTAGTGGTAGCGTCGTAAGCCTTCGAGATAGCGAGTATTGCAGGTTTCTATCGCAGGTTCGTCTATGATTTTAGCTCCATTACAAAGAAAGGTGTGCCGTTTACTTGGAGTGATTCGCAGGAGGTAGCATTCAACATTTTAAAAGATAAGTTAACACATGCTCCTCTCTTGCAATTACCTGATTTTGGTAAAATATTTGAGCTTGAGTGTGATGCCAGCGGTATTGGGCTAGGTGCTGTCTTGTTACAATAAGGAAAACTGGTTGCTTATTTCAGTGAAAAATTAAGCAGTGCTAGCCTGAGATATTCTACTTATGATAAGGAACTTTATGCTTTAGTACGCACTTTGCAAACATTGCAGCACTATCTTTGGCATCGTGAGTTTATAATTCACTCTGATCATGAGGCTTTAAAACAAATTCGTACCCAAACAAATCTGAACCGTCGTCATGCTACTTGGGTAGAATTCATTGAGTCTTTCCCTTACATTATTAAACACAAGAACGGGAAGGAAAATGTCATTGCTGATGCTTTGTCTCGTCGATATACCATGCTGTCGCAATTAGATTTTAAAATCTTTGGCTTGCAAACTGTAAAAGATCAATATGTCAACGATGCTGATTTTAAAGATGTCTTGGTCCATTGTATGAATGGGAAACCATGGGGGCAAATTTCACATGCAGGATGGGTTCCTATTTCGCGCTAACAAGCTGTGTGTTCCAGCAAGCTCGGTTCGTCTTTTGTTGTTACAGGAAGCGCATGGAGGCGGTCTCATGGGACATTTTGGCGTTTACAAGATGCATGAGGTGCTGGCCGCCCACTTCTTTTGGCCCCAGATGCGCCGTGATGTTGAGCGCCTTGTTGCCCACTGGACTACTTGTCAGAAAGCTAAGTCACGATTGAACAACCATGGTTTGTATATGCCCTTGCCTGTACCTACTTCCCCTTGGCTTGATATTTCTATGGACTTTGTTTTGAGATTGCCTAGAACTAAGAAGGGGAGGGATAGCATTTTTGTGGTTGTTGATCGATTCTCCAAAATGGCTCATTTTATACCTTGTCATAAGGCTGATGATGCTAGCAGTGTTGCTGAATTGTTCTTTAGAGAGATTATTCGTTTGCATGGTGTTCCAAATACTATAGTCTCGGATCGTGATGCTAAGTTTCTCAGTCATTTTTGGAGATCCCTTTGGAATAAATTGGGAACTAAATTGTTGTTTAGCACAACTTGTCACCCTCAGACGGATGGACAAACTGAGGTGGTTAATCGAACTTTGTCAACAATGCTTAGGGCTGTTTTAGACAAAAATTTGAAACGTTGGGAGGACTTCTTGCCTCATGTTGAGTTTGCTTATAATCATACAACGCATTCTTCTACAAAGATGTGTCCTTTTCAGATTGTTTATGGTTACATTCCGCGGGCGCCTATTGATTTGTTTTCGCTTGATGATGCGGACGCCCCACACATAGATGTTGTTGCACACGTTGAACAAATGATTAACTTGCATGAACAGACTCAACAAAACATAGCTGCTGCTAATGCTAAATATCAGGTTGTTGGTAGTAAAGGTCGAAAACTTATTTCTTTTGCACCTGGTGATATGGTTTGGTTGCATTTGAGAAAGGATCATTTTCCTACTTTGCGCCGTTCTAAATTAATGCCTCGCGCTGCTGGCCCTTTTAATGTGCTAACCAAAATTAATGATAATGCTTATATCCTTGACCTACCTGCGGAGTTTGGTGTTTCCACTAGTTTTAATGTTGCAGATTTGAAACCATATGCGGGAGAGGATGAGGAGTTGCCGTCGAGGACGACTTCGGTTCAAGAAGGGGAGGATGATGAGAACATCAACAACCACACGAGTACATCTACACCAGCAGCATCTACATCCCAGGCGCCACCTTCTTCTTCAGCTGGGCCAATCACTCGGGCCCGTGCAAGAGAACTGAACTTCGTCATGCTACTAAATAATGAAGGCCAGAAGATTAGACGTTGGCCCAACAGCAGGCCCAACCCTCGCAAACCCTAGGCATGAATAGTACCCACTGCAATGTAGCGCGTCGCCCCTCCTAGCCACCAGGGGCTGCACTGCCTATTTAGATAGAGTCCTCTTTTATTTTTAGGCTCGAGTTTTGTTTTACATCTAGCTTTATGTACCCTCGAACACGCGCAAATCAGCGTTGTCCTCGTGTGATTCAGAACTCCACCTTCGAGTGATATTAAGATTGCTCGCATCTTTTTCTTGTTCGTTCTTTGATTGCGCACAGGAAACGATCTTCGTGATCAGGCTGATCTTGTGACAACAAGGTCGGTAACCACAGGGAGTTGGTTCAGCGATTGCAATGGCGCTACGGGTTCGCTCGTCGTAGTCGCATCGTGAGGGTCTACTTCCACCAAATCGAATTTTATCTCCACTCACCGAAAGATTGGGCACTCTAGCCCTATCAAGGCTTCCCAAAGGAGATTAGTAGGTAAGACTGATTCCGACCCATAGACCAGTAAATATGGTGACTGCCCAGTTGCGCGGCTTGGCTGTGTGCGTAGACCCCCAGAGTACTGCTGGCAGCTCCTTGGCCCGTTTGCCGCCATATTTCTTCAGAGGATCGTAGAGTCTGGGCTTTAGCCCCTGTAGCAACAAGCCATTGGCCTTCTCGACTTGTCCATTGGCATGTGGATGAGCGACCAAAGCATAGTGTGTCTCGATCGAGTACTTCTCACAATAGTCTTGGAATTCTTCACCTGTGAAAACTGATCCCAAGTCTGTTATGATCTCGTGAGGTACGCCAAATCTCTGGACAATGCCATCGAAGAACTTAATCAGGTTTTATAGCCTGCGCGTTTACTAGAGGTTGAACTTCAATCCATTTGTTGAACTAGTCAATGGCTACAATAAGCCACTCGAAACCACCCGGAGCTTTAGTTAGAGGGCACATGAGATCGAGGCCCCAACACGTAAAGGGCCAGGATAGCAGGATCGTGTTGAGTTCGTGAGCCGGGACATGGGCTTGTCATGCGAAGAATTGGCAACCTTGGCACTTTTTGACGATGTCTTCTCCATCCGCCTTGGCCGATGGCCCGAAGAAACCAGCTCTGTAAGCCTTCCCAACCAGAGTGCGAGAAGCTGCATGATTACCACAGACGCCTCCATGAATTTCCTCCAGCAGTGCTCTTCCACGATCAGCCGTGATGCACTTCATCAGAACATTGACCGAGGCCCCACGTTGATAAAGCGTGTTGTCTACTACTACATAATTCGCGGCTCTGCGTCTGATGCATACTTGTGCTTTCTCATCGTCTGGAAGTTTATGGTCCCTTAGATACTCAATAAACAGAGTTGTCCAGTCGGAGTCGATGACCATGACCTGTAGGTCTGGCTGTGTGTGAGCTAGAGTGACCTCCTCGGGTGTCGGCTCCTTAATGGATGACTGATGCAGTTCGTGAACGAAGATCTCCGCTGGAACATCTGCGCGTTTTGAGCCTAGCTTGGATAAAGCGTCAGCAGCAACATTGTAGTCACGAACGACATGATGAAACTCCAGGCCATAGAAGTGGCGCTCGAGTTTACAGACTTCCTTGATGTAGGCATCCATTCTTTCATTAGAGCAGTCCCGGTCTTTGTTGACTTGGTTGATGGCGATGGCAGAATCTCCATACACACATAGACATTTGATACCAAGAGATGCGGCTAGGCGGAGCCCGTGCAGCATGGCCTCGTATTCTGCTTTGTTGTTGGTAACTTTGAAGAGAATCTGTAGAACATACTTGAGTTGGTCACTTTTGGGAGATATTAGTAACACACCCGCTCCTCCACCTTCCAGCTTCAGCGATCCGTCGAAATACATGATCCAATGCTCCGGGCGAGTAGTTGCCCTAGAGTACTGGATCTCCATCCACTAGACCGTGAAGTCTGCAAGGGCCTGTGACTTGAGGCCGTCTGGGGAGCGAAGCTGAGGTTGTACGCAGCTATCTCCACCTTCCATTTGCATATGCGTCCAGTCGCATCAGGATTGTTAAGGATTTCACCTAAGGGGAACTTAGTCACCACAGTTATGTGGAAGGCTTGAAAATAATGCCTTAGCTTCCTTGACGTAATAAAGATCACGTAGAGTAACTTCTGTACTTAAGGGTAGCGTATCTTAGATTCGGAGAGTACTTCGCTGATGTAATATACTGGCCGTTGTACTGGGAATACATGGCCTTCCTCTTTGCGCTCGACCATGATGACTGTGCTGACCACGTGTGTTGTGGCCGCAATGTATAAACAGAGGTGGTCATCTTTGATGGGAGCAACAAGCACGGGTGGGGGAGGGGGGTAGACAGGTAGGCTTTGAGTTGTTCAAAGGCTTGACTTGCTTCTTCTGTCTAGTTGAATTGGTCCCGCTTCTTGAGCAGCTTGAAGAAAGGGAATCCCTTCTCTCCAAGTCTTGAGATGAATCTGTTGAGAGCTGCTATGCAGTCCGTGAGTTTTTGTACATCCTTGATGCTTCTCGGGGCTTCCATGTTAAGGATAGCTGTGATTTTGGAGGGGTTAGCCTCGATGCCTCTATGACTGACAATGAACCAAAGCAGTTTCCCTAAGGGAACACAGAAGACGCACTTAGTCAGGTTTAACTTCCAGCGGAACGTTCTGAGGTTATTAAACGTTTCCTATAAGTCAGCGATGAGGTTTTGTGATTCACTTGTTTTTACAACCACGCCATCAACATATGCCTCTACATTGATGCCAATCTGGGATGATAAGCACTTCTGTATGGCTCGTTGGTACGTGGCTTCGGCGTTCTTCAATCCAAACGACATTTTCGTGTAGCAGTAGGCGCCGAAGGGTGTGATGAATGAAGTCTTGATCTGATCCTCCATCTTCAGGGCTATCTGATGATATCCCGAGTAGCAATCGAGGAAGCAGAGTAGCGCACATCCGGCCGTAGAGTCCACGACTTGATCAATGCGCGGGAGACCCATGGGGTCTGGAGGGCAATACTTGTTGAGATCTGTGTAGTCAACACACATCCGCCACTCGTTGTTGTTTTTCTTTTTGACCAGGGGATTGGCCAACCACTTTGGATGAAAGACTTCTTTTATGAAGCCGGCCGCGAGTAGTTTGGCGATCTCTGCCTTGATCGCATCGCGTCTGGCTTGAGCGAAACGGCGTAAGCGTTGCCTTTTAGGCTTCGCCTTCTCGTCAACCTTTAATTTGTGCTCGGCAAGCTCCCTAGGAACACCAGGCATATCGGTGGTTTCCATGCAAATATATCTTTATTATCACGAATAAACTTGACGAGCGTGTCTTCCTCTTTACAATCTAAATCAGCCCCTATAAGGGCAGCTTTCCACGGGTCGCCCATCTCAAGGTCTATAGTTTTAAGTTGTACTTCTTCACAGGGCTTGAAACTTGTGCTTGCATGCTTCTTGCTGGGGACCTCCAGGTCTTCTTCCTTTGACTTCTTAGCTAGGGCGAGTACTTCCAGCATCTGGATGGGGACTTGCGAGGTGGCGGTGAACTCCACAACTTCTACGTCGCAGTCATAAGCGATCTTCAAGTCACCCTTTAAGGAGAGGATTCCTTTAGGAGCGGGCATCTTGAGAACAAGGTACACATAGTGCGGGATCGCCATGAATTTGGCGAGGGCTGGACGCCCAAGGATCGCATGATACGAGGTCTCAAAATCTGCCACTTCGAACTTGATGTATTCTATCCTGAAGTTGGCTTATGTCCCAAAGGTTACTGGGAGCGTGACTTGTCCTAGGGGAATTGCCAGGTATAATGCCGTAAACGGGGACTCTGTGGGCCTTAGGTACCTGGTGATATCAAGTCCCATTTTGGTGAAGGTCTTCGCGAAGATGACTTTGAGCCCACTGCCTCCGTCAATGAGTACTTTGGTTAGTCTGGCTTGTGCCATGACTGGGTCCAAGATTAGCGGATATCTTCCTGGGTTGGCGAAGTTGGTCCACTGATCTTTCCTAGAGAAGGTGATGGGGACCTCAGACCACTTGAGGTACATCGGGCTGGCTGGTTGTATTGTCATGATTTCACGGAGCGATAGTTTCTTTGCCCGCTTCGACTAGTTTAAGGACTCGCCGCTGAACAGGACTGTCACGACATTCTCTACTTGGGGATAGCCATTTCCGTAGTCTTTATCGTCCTTGTCATCGTCTTTGTCTGCCTTTGCTGGTCCTTGCTTGTCAAATTCCTGTTTAAGGTGAAAGCAATCCGCCATCTTGTGCCGGGCGTTCGGATGATATGGGCAGGGTCTATTCATCACTTTGTCAATGGAGACCGCGTTCTTCTTCCGCTCAAGGCGCTTGACTGCCACGATAGTGTTGTCTGCCTTGCGCTTTTTATTGTCGCGGTTGAAGTCGTGGTTGTTGTTGTTGTTGTTGCAGTGATCTTTACAGTCTTTGTTGTTCATTGTTGCTGTTGTCATGGCACCTGTCAAAGCACTCGCGCTCACGGTCATCTTGATCGGCCCACTCGGCTGCCATACGCCTTAGCTCGGGGATGGTTGTTGGGCGTCTTCTGCCGAACTCGCGATGTAGCTCTCTGGCGTAGAGCCCGTCGTGGAAGCAATCAATGACCTCACGGTCAGATATATGCATAAGTGTGGCTCTTTTTTCAAAAAACCTATTGATGAACTTGCGTAGGGTTTCACTTTTATCATGTTTACAGGCTGCTAATTCAAACCAGGTTCCGGACCCTGCCCAGGTTCCCTGAAAGTTGGCGGTGAACTTCTTGGTGAGATCTTCCCAGGAGTCGATGGACGCGGGATGGAGGCCCTCGAGCCATGTAAGCGGGGTAGTATCCATCATTATGGGGAAGTAGCTGACTTTTACGTCATTGGATCCCCCTGCCATCTGGATTGCAGTCGAGTAGACTCTCAGCCACTGTTCACGGTCTTGTTTGCCCGTGAACTTCTCGATGCCGGTTGTCTTGAACTTGCTTGGCAGCTTGATCTTCTTGATGCAGATAGAGAAGGCTAGGAAGCCATCATACTTGTCTACCGGTGAGCGGTTACGTCGGTGGTGGCCATCGCTGCGGTCGGAGTCGTAGTGGTGGCCACGATTGCCTGAGCTATGGCTTGGTGAGTTGTCAGGTCCTGGCCGTCCACAGTTGTGGTCGTGGTCTTGGTCGCGGTCGCATCCGCGTGGAGGACAATCACCGTCGCGGTCGTCGTCGCGAGGGGGATCGTGGTTGCGTGGTTGACGATCTTCATCGCATAGGTGGTCATGGTCGCGTCCGCGTGGAGGGTGGTCGAGGTCGTGGTTGTTGTCGCGGGGAGGGCCATTGCCCCGTGGTGGATGATCTTGGTCATGAGGTAGTGGTCCGTAGCGAAGGTCGAATTCTTCACGCCGGCGAAGGTCCGAGTTGATGTGGTTCGCTCTACTCGACAGGATTACAGAACGAGCGTCTCGATTGACAATGATGTGGGCGTGAAGATCACCATCGCGGTTAGCCCTATCACGTGGCATGTTGCCATCTTGTTGTCTGGTGTTGGGAACTTGCTCGTTAGCTTGTCTTCCATCTGCTCCACCCGATGGCTCTCGAGGAGCACGACTCGGGTGAGCAGATGCTGCTAGTTCGACGTGCGAGCACCTACCTCCCAGGCGTCTGCCGCTCGAAGCAAGGTGGCTTGATGCAGGACTGGTGTTGATGTTCTCGCGAGCTGTCTCTAGGATAGTTAGGACCTGCCTAATTTGTGGTGTTTCAGGCATAGACCTGACAATCTCCGCTGCAACAGAGATGTTCATTGGAGCATCCTGGAGTACCGGCTGGTCACCAACCATCGCGAAGTCCTGTGTAAGGTTTCGGGTTGCGTTTGCACGTATGGCTGCGATGATACGCCTTTGCTTGCGCTTGGCATTCCTTGCTTGTCTTGAGGTTCTCTGTTCCTCAGTTTCTCCATTAGCGGTTCGTTCCTCCTCGGAGATGTCACCGACCAGCTCGCGATCGTACTGGGTGCCTTGGTCACCAGAGCCGGCCATGAAGACTTGTCTGTCGGGGTCGGAGGAGGTCGGTAGTAGTAAGGTCGGAGAGTTGGAGAAGTTGTCTCCTGTGCTGTCAGAGGAAGTGGTGATAGAAGCCATCTTGCCGTCCTGGTAGTGTAGTTCTTCCAGGATCTTTGCGGCTAATCTTGACTCGTTGTCCCGACAGGTGTCAGTAGGTATCGCACCAGGCCAGTGAACAACAAGTCCTCCTGGTGTGCTGGTCACACTAGTCCTGACGGGAGGTAGACAAGCGGTTCTTCAAGCTTAAAATCGGTCTTGAAGTGGGCACGACAGGTTAAGTGTGCGGCGTTGTCGGGGCTATCGCTCAGTAGAACCGTGGAGTCGTCGTCTTTGTTGTCCTCTGATGGCTTAGAGGCCGGCTCAGAGTCCTTGCAGCGTTCCATGGTTGGATTGTCGAATTTAGGTGTGGTCTTGTTCTCCTCCGCGGTGTAGATCTATTGATGTGTAGCCGCGACGTTGATGAATCTGAGCGGGAATCGATTCGGGGGGTTGTCCAATGGTGTAGCCAGCTCGGAGTTCCTGGCTCCTTCCACAATTGGAAGCGAGTTGTACCCAGTCTCATCTTGAGGAGTCCCGATCGGAGTCCAAGTCGGGGTCGAAGTTGAGCTCGAAGTCATGCGACAAATCGGAGTCGAGGTCGAAGTCATTGCCGAAGTAGTCGTCGAGACTTGCGTCTCGACGAGATCGCGGAGCGGCTCCAGTGGAGATGCCATCATCGGGTACGGGATTGGACGATCCACAAGGAGACTTGCGAAACCACCCTTGCCATCAGCGATGAAGGTCCATGCACCGATGACGAAAGTTACACCTTCCTCGATGCCGCGGGCTTTGAAGGTTGATCCCATCGCGCCTGATGGTGAGCTTCAGCGAGCAGCCCCATCGTGGCGCCAAGTGTCGATGATTTATGTTGAGCACGTCTGCCTAGGCGTACCCCAGATAGTAGATTTGTGGGTCTCACCGAGTTCTAGGAACGACAGTGCACGAACAACACAAATATTTAGACAGGTTCGGGCCGCAAATTGCGTAATACCCTACATCATGTGTGCTTGATTGTATTGCACGTGAGTTGAGTTGTTTTGAAGGGGTCCCTGCTCCACCTTATATATCCGGGGAGCAAAGTTACAAGTCGGTTACATGATCCTAGTCGTATACAAGAGGGAGTACTACAACAGGGTACTTTGGTGAGTCTCCTAACAGTACACGACTAGTCTTTCCAATCAACTATGTCGTCTTGCACCATAGCCGACTGGTTTAAAGTAGTCAGGTCAAACATTCCCTATCGAGTAGTTTAATTCCGTGGATGCGTGACCCTAGGGATCCTGGTCCCACGATACCCTACTTGTGGTAGTGTACACCTCTACAGAGTTAAAATCTATTCGAATAGCCGTGTCCACGGTATGGGATGAGTTATGGCTTGGTCACTTCACTAGTGTTTTGGGTATGGGTGGTTTTGTGGCATGAGTTGTTCTGGAAGTGTCTGGTAGTCGTAAGCTACGGTGGATGGGGAGTCTGGTAGCGTTAAAACTTGGACCCTTGATGGGTTAAGATAACCATACTTATTGTTCTATCACCAAGAAAATATTTTAGAAAACCATTTTATAAAATAAACCCCAGCATGCGTAAACTCTGGCTTTACCGCAATCAAACTGAAACCCTATCCTTGATGTAACCATGCTCTATTTGTATCCCCTTAGTGGGTGTGGTTGAACTTACTAAGTACGCTTGTACTCACCCTTGCTTAATATGTACAGAGGAAGACCTAGAGTTCGTTCCCGAGGGCGTTGAGTAGGGGTTCGTTCTACACCCAACCTTGCTTGTGAATTAGGGTCACCCGCTGGAGGCCCCGCATGGCGCAAGACTGATGATATCTTCGACCCCGTAGGCACCCTTGTGTGGCTTTTAGTTCTGTTTCTAGCCCTCGTGATAGTGGCGCTTCAGTGTCCGCTACCACATTGGTTTGTACGGCTATGAGCCATCTATTGTAATAAATGTGTATCAACCTCCTGGGACTGATAATTGTATCACATTTAGTCACCTCTGATGAGGGACGCTTCACAACTATCCTAAAAACAAGAAATTCCAGCACAACAAAAGGTAAAAGGGTAATGCAAATCACTCTACCTTCAAATCAGGGGGCAGATCAAGCAACTATCACGAGAGGCATAAACAAAAAATATAAAGTACTACATGCACATATGTCATAAAAGTAAAAACAAGTGATCAAATCATGCATGCACATAGTGCAACACTCGTACATAAATTCTAATTATAGTGAGCACTTGCATAAGTTGCATCCTAATTCACGTAGGAGCCAAGAAAATATTAAAATTACTTATCTGTGTTGAAATTAGTGGAAAATTACTTTGTATATCATATAAATCTCTAATAAGTTACATGCTAAAGACACATAAGTAGTGACAAGTTACTTTCTAATTGGCATTAGGAAAGGGGATGAACCATGTCATCTATGAGCTATGATTAGCACATAATTAAGAAGCATTTGCCAAAATCTTTTTGACAAACAACATACATGATATCAGACACCGTCAAAAGATATATATTAAGAGTAACAAAACTAAGCAGCACACAGGTGTGCACACACAAGCGCGCACATGCACAATGGAAATCTAAACAAAAAGCGGACTTGCAAGCTACCAGGCTAATATGATTGCATTATACACTTAACACATAAACACCCACAACCTAGAAAGTTAGATAAAAACCCAATGGAGACACTAAAAAAAACCAAGCAATACAAAATCATGCAGGCACATAGTACAACACTTGTATAGAAATTCCAACTATAGGGACCTTGCACATAAGTTATTTCCCTAATTTACATAGGAGCCCAAGAATATTAAAATTACTTTTCTGTGTGGTGGAAACTACTGACAAGTTACTTTCTATAGCATATAAAATTCTCATAAGTTACTTCCTAAAGACACATAAATAGTGACAAGCTACTTCCTAATTGACATTAGAAAAGGGATGAGCCATGCCATCTACAAGCTGTGATTAACATATAATTTAGAAGCATTTTTCCAAAAAAATGACAAAAAATGACAAACAAAATATCAGACACTAGCCAACCATCTATTGACTATAGCAAAATTGAGCAACACACACATTGATAATCTAAAATAAAATGATGACTAACAAGCTACCAAACTAATATAATTAGACTATGCACTTAACACACAACACTCCATATTGCTGAAAATGATAAGTGATATCCCTGTTAAGTGTTATAATTAATGAAATAATCCAGCTTTCTAGAAATATAGAAATCTAGAAAGAAAAAGCTAGAAAGAGCCCATGAGGACATGGTAAAAGAATGAAACACGCAATACAAAGAGAGCATAAATATATAGCAAGATTACAAGACAAAAGTTAATTGTATGATAAATCACTTCCTCCTAAGCTTTCAAGTACGTTACTGGTAAGTTACAATATGTATCATACAAAAGTTCTGCAAGTTACAACCTATGTTTATGAAATTAGGGATAAGATAAAATTTTACTTTATCAATCACATTATAGTGAAGACTAAATTTGCAAGTAAATTTTTATGTTGTAAACCGGTATACACCGATAGGCACTAAACTACTCTAGTAGCCACACCCACCAAAAAGTTCCCGGTACAGTGACCGGTACATAAGATATGTTGTGCACAACAATTACCTAGTTGAGTCAATAGTCTAGTTGTAAAACTATTCAATTGAACTTGGTGATAATTGACATCGAGGAATTAGTAAAACATAGATTACTAGATGACATGAATTACAAACCCTAGACTAGTTTGACAATGGATCTTAAGGAACAATTACTTCAGAAACAAAAATCCAGCCCTATTCGCTCTAGTTACTGCTGTCACCGGGAAAAGGTCCTAGGTTTATAGGGAGAGAGGAACCATGTCCTTGAGCATACTCCCTCCGTACTGGTATTAGATGATATTTTGGATAAGATTCTAGTCAAACATTGGAAAATAAATCATCAATAATTTTTAAGTCATTGAGTTTGAAAATGTGAAAACCATATGAATAAATTTATCTTAAAAATATTTTTATAAAAGTACACATATATTAGTTTTAATAAATATTTTTGTAAAAATAAGAAGTCAAATTCACGTTTTGGAGAACGTATCATTATCCTAAACATTACCTAATACCAATATGGAGGGAGTATGCAGCAGCGTGGTCTTGCCGGCGCTAGGGAGGCTGAGGAACAGGATATTACCGTAATGTTAATATGATAGTCGACCGCAAGGTTCCCAACCGAACTTGCGGTCAATCTTGCCAGCTCTCCACACGCTCCGGTAGCAGTGGGGCCGACCATCTTATCACTTTGGCCAGCCCGGAAGCCCCTCTCTCTCCGTTCTCTTTCTCTCCTTCCCCTCCCCTTTCTCTTTCCTTTTTTCCTTTCTATCCCGATCCAGATCCGAGGAAGAGAGCACGAGACGGCGGCCAGCGGAGCTCGCTAGCTCAGAGAGACGCCCAGCGGCTGGCGGAGCTCGGCGCGGGAGCAAATGTCGAGTCCGTGCGTGTGGTCGAGTCGCTGTCGTGGGGGCATGGCTAGAGCCTAGACCGAATCGCCGCCACGGGTGGCACGACCCTGCGCCCGCTCACCGCGCGGTGGAGGGGAGAGGGCCGTCGCTGCCGGGAGGTGGCTCTGGGTCTCCGCACCTAGAGGTTCCCTGCTGTGGTGGTGGGAGCGGTGGCAGGGCGTCGAGCTCCGGCAGCGGTTGCGGCGGTACGCAGTGTCTGACTTGCGTCGAGAGCAAGTAGACATGGGACGCGGCATCAGGAGTCGGATCCGACCAGGCAACACTGGATCCCGCAGAGGACCAGATGCAGCGGTGCCGTGGATGTGGCCAGCGGCAGCGTGGCATCCCGACGACCCACCTGACAAGGTAAAACACCGTTTCTCCTCATGTTCCCGTAGCATTGCGGCATTGCTCTTTGTTTCCTATGTGAAATTATTTATCAATATATTTCTCTGTTAAATTAACCTTACCGTAATTAATATTATTGCTAATATTTGACATGGGGGAATAGTAGGAGTGATAACCTTTGTCTATCGTTAAAGCAAAAGGCAAGTTTAATCAGATGGAAAATGATGCATAGTATGGTGCCTGAGTTAAATTTGAGCAATGTTTGTCTTTGCATTGTGAAGTATTGAATTCTCTTACCGTTATACTTTCTGCATTTCCTTTTCATCAGCGTTGTAATAATATGGTTAATATTTTACTAACTAGTAACAACTGGAATCTGATTGGTCAAGCACTTGGGCATGATTGACTGATATTTGTAGAAAAATAAAAGATAAAGATTGGTGTTGTGAGCATGTGACGGTACCAAGAGACTAATAGGTTTGGCATGCAACAAGATATATCTAAGAGTGACACTTCGTATTTGTATAACTTTGCTTTTGTTGTTAGGATTTGGCTTTTAAATATTCTGTTAGGGGACTTAGGGTTATGCTTACAATTGGATTGCTAATTCTTTTTGGTGTTAGGCAATACTGTTCCATTCTGATTACTTGCTGCTTTAAATTGTGTTACGGGTACAATTGATGGTGTTAATTTAGCTCGCTTATTTGTACTTCTGCCATGAGCGATAGAGTATACATAAGTTCTTAAAAAGAAACAACATCTGATTGCTATAAAAGTTCAGTCAAGAATTCACTCTATAAAAGTTTCTTTAAAAAGTTGTTAGAAAACTTTTCTGGATGAATGATTTTATGAAGAAAAAAATATAGTTATACAATTTGGTTACTTGTGCCATAACCTATTTGCTGCCAGGATCCACCGTCGCTTTTGCTGCCATTTGATTTTGGTATGCATCCGCAGGGTTGATGGATACACTGCTGCCATGACCTTTTTTGTCAGGCTACATGTGATCTGGTTCTTTTATAAGGTACGCAAATGACTGTTTTAATGTCTTTTAACCCTTCTGTGATTAATCCGTGTATGTGTGAGAGCATTATCTATTTGTTCTTCATTGAGTGCTCCTGGTGGTGTGATGGCTCTGGATTGGCTCGCAGCAGGAAAGGGAGAACATCATACGGTAAGAACACATCAAGGTAGCGTGCACATCCATCCTACTCCCTCCGTCCCACAATATAGGCACTTGGAGCATTCAAAATTTGTCTCATAATATAAGCACTTGATCTGGAACCAAATTTATTAACAGGAAATTAGTATGTGAGTTTTGATTTTCTTTCTTTGTTTTTTTCTTTAATCTCTAGAGAATTCACACATGTGTGCCTTAGCTTGTTCAAAGCCTAAAATTAAAATGGACCATCTTATTGGGATTCTCATGTTTGCATATACAAGTACAGTACTACCTAAGGTGTCATTGCCCCTATTTTTTTATTGTATACCTATTAGCCATGACAATGTATTATTACATATTTTCGAATGCACTGTTCTAAACAGCTTAGTTAGGATCATGCATCTATGTTTGATTTTGTCAATAAATTCCATCCACATTCATAAATTAAAGTTTCTCACACATTCTGTCTAGGAAAAGTATTGCAGGCTGGTTTTCTAGAGAAGTTTTTGTACAATTTTTTCTAGAAATATTAAATTAAAAGCTCCTAACACAATCCTTTTTCTATAGAAACTTTTCCCAAAACATTATTCATCAAATTAAAGATCAATCAATAACATATTCTAAAATAAGTTTTCTTTGACAAATAATTAGAAAAGTTTTCTCATAAAACATTATCTATGGTTTTCAAATAGCTTTTTAGAGAAGTTATGGATCATAAATCTTTCTCAAAAAGGTTTATCAGTAAACTTTAGTACCTAAGTTTAATGAGAAAGTTCTCGAAGCAAAGTTTTCTACCAAACTTTTTTCACGCCTAAGTTCCTTAAAAGTTCTCTTGCAAACTTTTTTCATAAAGAATTATGCCAAAATAGCTTTTTGCATGGTGTTTATATGAAACTTTTTTGTTGCTAATGTTTCAGTTATTTTTCATATAAAACTCGGTTGCATAACTTCACATAAACCCTTTTGTTCATTTACCTTTTCGTATATAACATTTTCTAAAAATATTTTTTACTAAACTTTGTCTAGGTAACATTTTGTATATAACACTTTTTTTTCTTTTTATTTTTTTAGGATTTAATATTGTGTGCTTAGAAAACAGACCAAAGTGAAGTTGAAGCTATCCAGATAAATTTTGTCTAAAATTTTTCTAGGTAAGTAGTATAGGAAAATTTTCTATAAAAGTTTTGTATTCAATTTTTCTAGAAAAGTTTTAAGTGGAGTTCTGGATGAAAGTTTGGTTAAAGAAATTATTTTTATAAGTTTTTAGGCAATAATTCTAAGAAATTTTTATACAAGAAAAGTTATATGGATGAACTTTTTCATCAAAAAACTTATGAATAAAAGTTATTCGAAGAAAAGTTTCGATACAATGTTATCTAGAAAAAGTATATACAAAAGTATGTAAGAAAAGCATTTGAGTAAAGGTTTATGTGAAATGTTTTGTTCAATGTATTTAGATAAATCTTTTGACCAAGTTTATTTTGATAAATTTATGCATAATATTTATTTCTTTACAAAAATTTCTATTGTAATTATAAAAATGAAGTTTTGTATGAAAGTGATCTAAAAACATTATATACAAAAGGCATATTACTGAAAAGTTTATGTGAATTTATCTTGAAATCTTATACAAATAAGTTAGGTAGATAGAGTTTTTTGAAACATTCTTAAGTTAAAGTTCTATAGAAAAATATTCTGTATAGAACTTTGTTAAAAATGTTATATACAAACATGTGTAATAAAAGTTTTGTTCAAAACGTATTAGAATTTTTTTTATATATAACTTTTGAAGAGAAGTCATGTCCAAACCATTCTGCTGCATGTCCGATCTTTTTTTATTTGCCTCTGTAGCTTCTCATATCATTTATTCTAGCAAACATAATTGAAGTGAAGATCCACCAGCAAGGTGTGGGTGTTACTGCAGCAATGTGTGGGGTGTTATCTCATGTTTGATTTTTTTCCTTTTTTGCAGGGCTAGTACAGAACGACAAGACTGAAATAGTGTCGCGTGATTCATTCTTTTAGCAGTCATGATCTATTTTCCATTCGTATCAGATAAGAACAAAATGCTTAATTTTATCATTTTTTGTATTGTGTGTTTGCGCTTTTAAGCCTTATATAATATACTTTTATATGTACAAGCTAATGTCTTGAAACTAGCTTTTATTGCACTCCCCCCTCCCTTTTTTATTCCCATTTTCCCATGGTCCCAAATGATTAGCAAAGTGAAAGAAAAAAGTATGAATGGTTTAAAAAGTAAAAGTTAAAATCCTGTAAAAAAAAGAGAATGGAGCCCATGGAAAAAAACCACGCGGAAAGTGAAACTCTGCGCCGCGTGGAGCGGATGCCTAAAAGGGAATGAGGTGGGAATTTTTTTTCCCAGAAGGGGTAAGCGCGGACTGGTCGGAAAATCGACCTCTGGAATCCATCCGTGCGGGCGACCGCAAAGTAGATGCGCCCGGATATTGCCTCCTTCTGCTTTTCAACAGATGGATGGGTCCGGATGGGAAATCGCGAGCGGGGGCACTGCCGCTGGGAGCTGTGTCGGTCTGGTGGGATGCAGATTGCAGGCACAGATTCACAGTGGAGCAGAAGGCAATAGAGAATACGGATCGACGATGCCGGTGTGTATGCGTGGTGGACGTACCTGTCGCTGACCCATGACCTCCTCTCTCCCCACGCCGTTGACCTTCCATCTGCCTCCTGGTGCCTGGCGCCCCTCCACATGGGGCCTCCTCTTGCTGTGGTGCACCGCCTACCCTCGTAGTGGCACCACAGCTCGCCAGATCCGCTATCCCACTCGCCAGTTGCCAGACCTGCTAGCCCACTCGCTGATCTTTGACTCCCACTGCATGAGCCACCTCCGCTCGCCCTCGTAGTGGCACCGCCTACCCTCGTAGGGGCTCCACAGCTCGCCAGATCCGCTATCCCACTCGCCAGTTGCCAGATCTGCTAGCCCACTCGCTGATCTTTGACTCCCACTGCATGAGCCACCTCCGCTCGCCGCCTTCACGAGCGACGGAGGGGCGCACTCTCTGCCCACAGTGTGGTGCTCACCGTGATGCGCTTCCGCTCTTGGATTCGCTTCGCCCACAACATGGTGCTCACTGTGATGCGCTGCCACTCGCGAATCCGCTGCCCTCTCGGCGAGCCGCCTCCGCTCGCATCGCTTCCGCCGGATCGAGGAGAACACCGGGAATAGATTGGAAAAATGAGATGGGGAATGAAGAGCCCTTCCCCCGCCCGCTCGTGGAGAGCCGTGAATGAGATCGGGAATAGATTGGCAAGAGTTGTATCGCGGACGTGTGGACCCATGATGGGAACGTGAGTGGGTGAGCCTTTGATGGAAAAGGGACGGCGATCAGAAGGGCTCTCATGATAGCTCTAGACGGAGAGCCCTCTCTGTGTGGATTTTAGGTTTAAAATTATAATTTTCTTAATACGTTATTTTTACTATGTAACTAGATATACGCTATATTTAGATAAATGCTAAAATGACATATAAACTGGGATGTGAGGGATTCTTTCCGAATTAGAGTGAGTAGGTCGTTTTTACTTTCTAGATACATAGTTTTTTTTATATGTATCTAGATGCATATTATGTCTGGATACATGTATAGAAAACTCAAAATATCTTTAATTTAACGTTGCGAGAGAGTATATTTAAGTGATTTTGTTTTTAGATTACTCTTTGATTTTCTAGAAATTCTTTCATGTGTATTTTTATCCTTTTATTTTATAAAAAGTAATTATTTATCTTTTTATCTCTTATCCTCCGAAAATCCATGAGATTTCTTTGAAACCTTATTGAAGAATTATAACATTTTATTAGGAGTAATAGGCTTAGTGTCATGGAGGAGATTGAAAATCTCCATAGCTAATGTTTACTTCAACCCATGTCGTCACGAAGGATATGTGTCGAAAAAGGTCGTCCATGCACCCATAGATTTGCATCTTGTTTTATTTTCGAACCCAAATATTTTCAAAGGATGCGGCACTCTTAAAAACCATAAAATAAAATTCCTACCAAGAATAACCTTAAACGGAAGTCTTATTTAGGATTATATGTCTGGAGCATGTCATTATGCTATCTATCTATTGATTTATGCTAAAAAGTATAATTTACTATTTCTAAGTATAGCTTAAGTCCAGATAATTCCTTAAATTAACAAAAGGTTTACTTCACACTCCTTTCACATGCACGTAAACTAGAGATGTTTTTTTTAATTTAAACTAGAGATGTTGGACATGGAGAAAGGCAGGCCGGTTTTACTGAATAGGAATAGGAATGACACATTGGTGACAGGGCTGGCTCTAGGCCTAGGCGGCAGGGGCGACGGCCGGGGGCCCACGGCCTAGAGGGGCTCGGGACTCTATACATACAAGTACATATGACGCATGCAGTATACTTTACATTTGAGCCCCTGTAGGCAATAGAGTCTATTGCATCCTAGTATATTGTAGTCTCACGTAATTGCATCTCGAGTCCATCTGTTCCGCACCCCCGCCAAGTCCATCCTGAAATTGAATCGTTGTCTTGCAAGTCGTGAGTCTGCGTCGTCCAGAAGTCCGAGACAAATCGGCAATCCTTATCCCGTTATCCATCGACCATCGTCCGCTCCCCACCGACCAATGCTCGTGGCTCTCCTCCGATCGGTTCGGCGTGTTACCAATTATATATGATAGACTCATACTATAATTATTACTAAACTAATTTAGACTATTATGTTAGATTTGTAGGGTTTTAAACTTCTCACTTGAATGTTTATTTTTCTTTATAATTCTATGTTGGATCATTTTAATTGTACCTGCTGGGACGACGGTAGCATCAACAAAAATACACAAAGGTTTTTTTATAAAGACGGAAGTAGCATCGATATTTTTTAAAGAAGTAAGTAGACATTATTAATCACTACAATTATCTTTTCTTATCTTCCAAATAAAAAAATATTTAGGCTAAGGGGCCCTAATATCTAGTTTGCTCTAGGCCCCTGTAATTGTAGAGTCGGCCCTGATTGGTGACCCCTATGTGGTGGCAAGGTTGTTTGTAGGTTTTGATCGCCTCCTCCCCTCCAGTGAGTCAGCGCCTTGGATCACACAAATGTCTGCTCTCTGCCATGAGGGGCTATCGGAAGCATATGTGCAGTGCAGCAAGCAGCAGTAGGGCAAGGTGCAAGTTGCGGGAGGGAGCTGCTAGGAGCGACGCTCACAACCACCAGTCAGCGGTACTTTTCTCTCAGAACAAATCAGCTATCAACCAGCAGTACTTTTCTCTCAGAACAAATCAGCACCAGTCATCAGCCAATCGAAGAGGGCCCCTCCAGCAAAACAAGAGAGTGGCGAAGAAACACATGTGAACTTGTTCTAGACCTCAACTTTATCATGCCACGTAGGGCTACTGACTTGTCATATTTACTCAACAATACCCATCTCCAAACATACCAAATTCGCCGAGTCTAGTTTCAAATATGTGTCAAACGTGGCTGCTTTTGATCTGCTTTAGCAAAATCAGGCCGTGTTAAGTAAACCTTTTGTTACTTTAGTAGATTATTTAGATTTGAATTATATTTTGAGATAGTAAATTAGACTGTTTCTATCAAATTGAATATGTCCAATTCAACAGTTTTAAAAATAAAATTCAATATTTTAGAAAAATCTAGGATTGTTTCATTTTCTTTAGCAATAGTGCGCATCATGTAAGCTATGGGAAGGGCGCATGACGGCCGCGATGGTATGCAGGAACAATAGTGGCATAGGCAGTGGGTCCGGCGCACGGAAGCAACATATGGGGGCGGTGCAAGCATACAATGAATATCAATGCGGGGCGGTGCTCGTAGAGTGACCCCGCGGCGCACCTTCCTTAGGACGAGGCCGGGCGGCGGCCGTAGTGCCCGCCACGCCCGCCCATGGTGGCCATCGTGAGCAGCATCTGCGTGCTCCGCCCCACTGAGGCCTCGACCTCGGGCTCCGGGTCTGGCTCCGCGTCGGCGGCGTAGCACGGGGCGCCCCGCGAGGCTTCGGAGCGGGCCGGGGAGGCGCCCGACGAGATGCGGGAGGCCGCGGTGGGCTCCCCGATGCAGGTGAGCCGGATCGGGAGCGTGGGAAGGTGGTCGGCGTGGCGCATGTTGGTGCTCACGCAGGATGAGACGCCGTCCGGGATGGGAGCGGTGGTGGCGGCCATCTTCTTGGCTTATTGCCCTGCTCCTTCGTCTTCCCTCTTCTTCGGTTCTTGGTTAGTTGCAGAGCGCGCGCGTGCGTTGTGCTTGTGCCTTCGATCTTGAGGACAGATGGAAGCTGCGCTGGGTCGCTCACCGAGCACCACCCCGCATCGCCGTCCCTGATCTGCAGCCCCGTGAGCAACAGCTTCGGCTGCGCGAGATCCGGCCGCGTGAGATACGGCCCGCACGAGCTCCGTCGGGCCGACCAGCGTTGCCGCGTGAGGGAGCGGCCGAGATTCAGCTGCGGGTGCCACGCCGCCAGGACCGAACGGGCGAGCGGGGGCACCGAGGAGAGGAGATCGAGGAAGAGGGGAGAGGTGGTGAGGAGGGGGAGGAGAGGGACCTCGGGGCCTGGACATTTGGAAATTTAGGAGAGGGGCCAGCGGACCGGAACGACAGGAACTGTTTTTCTCTCAAAAAACCAGAACAATATTGGTTCATGCTGTTATAGAGAGTTCCATTACACATAGCCTAAGAAAGACGAACGAGGCTGCAAGCGCTAAATTTAGGAGTTGTTTGAGAGAGCTCCGCTCCGTCTTTTGCAACTCCGCTCCTAAATTTATTACTCAAACACGTTCACCCCTAACATTTGCAACTTCAGAAAAAGGTGGAGTTGGGAACTAACTCCAGATATTTTGTGGAGCTCCTTAAGGGTGCTTCAGAAATAACTATTTTAAAACTCATCTTGAAGTTGGGGTAAAATTACCCACGAATGCAATTGATTACGCGTAATGTTTCGCGTTAATCCTTCTCTGCCCGCTTCCCTCCCTCGTGTCTGTTCTTGTTCGGTCACCCGACCGCCGTCAATTTCGTCGGATCCTACCCGCTGTCGTGGTTTGGCCGGAGTCCTGCCCGGCCAAATGGATCCTCCTCCGCACAAAACTAACCCCTGAGCGCCGCTGTATATGTATCCCATGCCCACGCAGCCCCGTCATGATGTTCTGCCGGATGCGCTCCTCGCCGCCCCCTGAGGCGCTTCGTCCGTGCGGCATCAGCACCGGTGCACTCAGCTCGATCGACGAGCGGCCTGTTGATGGAGACTCGAGAGCAGTAGATGAAACACGACGAGGCGCGATTAGACAATTAATCTTCCTCACCTTGCAAACTTGCAGTCCACTAGGATAGGAGGAATTAGTTACTAATCGAAGATCACCGCGTCAATTATTTGGAGCGTACTGTAGAGAGGAATTTTGTTTTTGCACAAGTCTCCTGTTCCGATAGATGCATGTATTGGGAAAGATGGAGAACTTCTTTATCATTTTCTAATCTTTTGCTAGCGCATGAAAAGAAAATTAGGGTATATATGTAGCAGCATGACACTGTAACAATATGGTAAAAACAAAAAAGATCTAAAAAATTTGAAACAACAAACATACATTGATCAAGGGTAAGAAGACTATTCCTACCAAATTCAACAATTTCAAGAACCGGAGTCATGCTAGTAGCCAAACAGATCGAGTAGCTCCTTATTTTTTTGGAGCTGATGGAGTGGAGCTGAAAAATATGAACTTTGTGGATCAGAGCTGTTTTTTCTGGAGTAGAGCTCACCAAACAGGCCCTTAAACATTGAAAGCTATATAGATTCTTTTTTCAAAAGCTATATAGGCCCGGTTAGTTGGACCCTTTTTTGTTGGAAGAGAACTTCTCTGCTTTTGTTGAAAGCAAATAAGAGCTTATCTTACAACTGTTCTGGGCACTGTTTTTAGTTCCGGACTGTTTTTGGCTAGCCCATAGCAAAGCATCGACGCACAGCAGCAGGACAAGAACAAAACGGCCAGGCCGCAGCTCAACGCACCAGGCCTAGCAAACGGGCTAGTTCATTTGATCCTTCTCTGTTGCGAGCGCCAGCGCAATTAGTAGGGCTCATTCTATTTTCCTTTTCGTTGTCGTTGTGGTTGTCGTTCTCGTTCTTCCTCCTCGTTCTCGTCTCACTAGGTGGAGTGAGTGATTTTTTTTTGTTCTTAGACTGATTTGCCTAAAAGGGTGACACTGTCTACCGTCTACGTGATATCGAAATCTACTTTTGTTTTGTCCCTTACATACAGCAGTCAGCTTTCTTTTTGGGTCTAAAGCAAAACTGACAGAACTACTTTGAGTTACTGTACGACAAAATAAAATTGCACAATCCAATCAATGTTTTGCCAGTAAAATCTGACCTTGCAGAACTAGGGAGATCAACATAAGAAGCAACAAAATAAACTGAACAATCCAATCAATGTTTTGCCAATCTGCTGAAGACAAGATGAGACCCCAGCATAATGTGTATGACATAAATTAAAAAGAGAGAAACGTTGCCACAACACATTGAAATTTCGTGATATTTGCTATTACACTCCGAATTTGTTGTGATTTAATGACGCGCGCTATAAATTTGTGGCTATTTGCTGGAAAACACTATACGGCACGGGCGCGGGTGAAGCCTGCGCCAAGGTGGAGACGGGGTCGACGACGGAGCTAGCCGCGCGCGGCATGGCGGCGCTGGAGCTTGCGCAAGCTACGGCGGAGGTGGAGCGGGACGAGGGGCGGCGTGGCCATGTCAGTAGTTGATCTAGGGCAGAGTCCAGGGTCCGCAGCGGAGCTGTGGGCAACCACAGGCGAGCGTGGGTGTGGGCCAAGCGTACGTGCGAGTCATTGGCTAGCTGGACTGTGGAGGCGCTAGCGGAGCCAGGGGAGCGGGCCACGCAAGACGAGGCGACAATGAAGCTTAGAGCAAAGTTAATAATGGATATAAGTGTTTGTCTATTAGATAAGATATAAGGGTCCAGTTATATAATAATAGTCTATTACTTGTTTATATATTATTACTTTTTTGCTATTTATTATCTTCTCTTTTCTATTCACTCTCACATCTCCTCTCATTTGGCCCCAACTCTATATAGGAGTTTGTGCCAAGCTTATTGCTTGCATGACAAGCTCTCTTCTCTCTCATCCTTTCTTTCCTCCACATCATCAAAAGTGCTGACCAGCTTGCTTATTGCTTGAATGACAAGCTCTCCTCTCTCATCCTTTCTTTCCTCCACATCACCAAAAGTGCTGACTAGCTTGGATATAAGCCCATTATTGTATTTGCTCTTAGGCAGTTGCAGAACATAGAGTCAAACCAGGGGGACAGAGGAGCTAGAACCGTAGATTGTATAGGACGTGCCATATAAATAATTATAGTGACAAGCACTGACGCAACATCTGCAGTGGGCAGCGCACGGAGGGAGGAAGGGGGCCGGAGCCCAGTTTGGCCTCCATTACGGTCCACCACTGCTCTTAGGGCTGGCACATGCCGAGTTGGCACATGTACGGGTTAGAGGGAGAATGGGCAGAGCGGGCGGCCGGTCGGCTGGCGACGACGGTCAAGCCGCTACCTGCTGATGAGTACTACCTCCGTTATCAAATATATGTCGTTTAGGACAAGCTATTTAGTTAAAAATAAATTAATTTGCTTGTCCTAAATGTCATATATATATATATATATATTTAAGGACAGAGGGAGCGGTATTTAACTAGCGTTTGATGATGTTCATTGCTTGCAAAGGAAAAACTCCCGCTCAATAAATATAACCAACCAAATAATTCATGGTTAAATAAACAATGCATATATAGGACGGTTTTCCTTCCGTCTACTCCCGTGCTGCGGCAATATCATGTCATCATTCAAATGGTGAAATCACTGCTGTATTAATAAAGACAGAGCCAAACTTAAGGAGTGCTACATAACAACATATAAATCAGGGGCTAAACTTGATTTTTTGAGTGATTTATTTGTTGAAAATAATGTACACATATGGCTAGAGGCAGACCCACGATACGTGTACACATTGTCTTTCCTAAGTTCAAATTACTAATTTCAATTTGAAGTAAGAAGTGAGAATTTGGTCTTAATTTGAACTTACTTCAAATTCATCCAAACAATACACAACCTTTTTAATTTTTTTTTGAGATAGTTGCATAACTAACATAGCACAAAATAATTTGTGGTACAATTATGGAGCAACAGAAAGTAGAAATTGGTTGATACTACCTCCTTGCATTAAAGCAGTGTAACCGTCAAATGTGAACTAAAAATATGATACTTAAGGAGCAAGCAAAATCACATGGGTAATAAGCTACTTTAAAGCACAAAAGGGGAGCGATTGAATGGATAGAAATTAGAGCATGATAGGTGTAGCAAAGGTAGCGAATACATTTTATTAGTAAGAGTTTTTAATTGCTCACATGTGTTGGTGACAGATCTCCTTGAAAATTTTATCGAAGTATCAAAACATAGTGCGTCCTAAAGGAGTCATAACATTTTGAAAGAACCAGACACATCAGAGGGTGATACACGCCGGCCTCATATATTTAGCTTATGTTCTACGCGTATTATTGTTTTACTTACAGAAACAGATCACTTTGTTGACTTTAGATTCAGTTTATTCCATTGATATATCCATCTCATCTATCCACTCACAATTCAAGAAAATCGTCATCTGATCCTATACTATACATTTTTATGCTACCCCGTTGTCATGGAGCATGTTTAATTAGTATTACTTTGTGCCCCGAGCCCCCAAGCAACGCTGTCAAACAAAAGTTTCAGAGGATGGTACATTTACACCGGTTGGGAAGGCCCTTTAGCACCGGTTGGTGCTATGTTTCCGGTGCTAAAGGTACCTGTTCGTCAAAAAAATATGTGTATTGCTGCGGGGATTTGAACTCAGGACCTCTTGGCTTCTGCGTACCCACCTAGTCATCTCACCTACAAAGCACATATGATTGGATAGAATATGCTTTTGTTTTGTAGTAGCATGTGACACCCCCTTTAGCACCGGTTTGTATTTACCAACCAGTGCTAAAATGTCTTTAGCATCGGGTCGTAACACCAATCGGTGCTAAAGGGTCGGGGCCTTTAGTACCGGTGCTAAAGGGTCTTTGAGGACACCTCAATTTTGGACACGGTGCTAACGTTATATTAGCACTGAATCTTGAGTGCACCGAGGTATATAAAGGGTGCGGATGTGAAGATTTCTGATAGTTTGACTGCCTATACGGATAACGATTGGTACAGGTGCACTGTACCCAAAGCCAACCCATATCATTTCTTTACTTTTTGGTTGCCGTAACACGGCAATACTCGCTGATGATGCGTACAGCGCAGCGCGCTGGGCGCGTGTACACATTAACAATCGGGCTGGATGCCTATTCAATAATTACTAGATAGCGCTCGAAGCATCAGATGCCTTGCTTTAATTTATTTCACGTATACGACAAGGAGAACCATTCTCCCATACGGCCTTTTCATCAAATATATAAACCAGCCATACGGCCTTTTCATCAAATATATAAACCAGTAAAGCAAGCACCCGCAAACGATAATACCGGTACCCCGCGCGTTAATGCGGGAATTTATATAAAATTTGAAGATACAATTTGAAAGTAGAAACACTAAAATGATTGCATTGCAATTTTTTTAAACAACAATGTGAGGAAAACACATTCATTTTATTGAGAGAGAACTACTTAGAAATTTGTAGTATGGTACTCGCAAAGACTAACACAATGCATAGCCGCAGAAAATCAGTAGAAGACATAAATTCATAATTCTAGTGGATGGTGATGTGGACAGTTTGCATGTTGAGAGAAGATCTAGTGGATGGTGACGTGGACATCTTGCATGTGGAGAGAAATATAGGTGAGACTTTCATTGGGTACCGTTGTTATAGATGTGGCGAGTTTTTTCGACTAAAAGCTTTGAACCGAATGCTCTGATTTCGGTTCTTATATATGAGTAGCTTTCATCTTTGCTTCGTAGCTATCGCAATCACATCAAGCAGTGAAAATAACAAAAGATGTGTCCTGTAGATGAATAGTTTAATTCCAATACGGGTCCGTGTTATACACGATGAATAATAGGGGTCATTGTCATTTAGAGATAATATAGATAGACTGTAACTCAGTGACGGAGCTAGATCAAAATCTACTGTGACGAATCTATTACTGTAAATTTTGTAAAAAAAATATGCATACAATAATAGATTACAATGCAATAAAACATAGATGTAAAAACATACTAGAGATCAGCTTATTGTGACAATTGTACGAAACCGTCGAACATTGCTAAGTGGATAATTGGATAAATATGATGTACAAGCACTAAGTGCAGCGAGGTGGGCGATGAAGATTTATCTTTTAGGGGCCTGTTTGGTAGAGCTCCATCTGATTCTGATTCTCTGTGAGGGCTGATTCTCTGAGAGAAGTGATTCTATGTCTGCAGGTGCTTCTCTTTAATCATAAACTATCAAAATCAGGATGGAGAATCACTTCACATAATCAGGAGAAGCTACTTTTTTTCAGCTCCCAGCCCCTTAATTCATTTCAGAGAATCACTTCTCAGAATCAGCAGAGAATCACTTCTCATCGAAAAACTGTTTGACAGAGCTCCTCCTTGATTTACCAGAAAATCAGCTCTGGGAGGTCCGTCAAACAGGACCTAATTAGCAGCACCATCACGGTCTTGAGGAGGAGGATTAGACCAAGATCGTCTGGGTGGATCAGTTTCCACACCCCCATCCGCCGGCATCAGGCATCGCACGTCATGGGAGGCAGATGGCGAGCAGGCGACACTATCTTAATGATTGGTCGGTTAATATTTGCATTGTTCGCTTAGAATTCAGAAATTGGTGCACGTGCCCTTTAATACTGTGGGCCGACGCGCTAAAGGCTACTCCCAAAGCATAAAAAGGCCCAACGGCCCAAACTGCCTGAGCAGTCTTCTACCCAAGGACGATAGAACTTCATGCCGCCATGGCTGCTCGGAAGACAACAATACGTAAACAACTTGGGAGGAGGAGGGGGTTCGCTGCAAGTATGGCGGCCACCATGGCTCGCCATACTGGTGGCTCCGCCACTGCTGTAACTGCGCGTTGTGGTCCTTATTCTTAGCTATTGGAATCCTTGGACCAAGCCACTTTTGTGACTTGGCTGCTGCATGTTCAGAGGGGAGACTTGGGCCCTTGCTCTTGTTTGTTCACTACCAGAATGCTTCACATCCGTCCGTCTCCTCCGCCTTGGCCATTTTTGGACCCGGTGCTGATGGGGCTTCAGCACCGGGTCCAACGGCCAGGAGCGGGGGCGGCGCTGCGGGGTGTCAGGGCGGATACATTAGCACCGGGTCGTGGTGAGACCCGGTGCTAATGCCCCCCCTTTAGCACCGGTTGCAGCCAGCAACCGGTGCTAATGTGCCCGAGGCCATTTAGCACCGGTTGCTGGCTGCAACCGGTGCTAATTGGTGCACATTAGCACCGGGTCATGCCACGACCCGGTGCTAATGTCTTTTGTATATAGCACCTTCTTCCTCCCCCGGCCGAGCCAGCTGAACACTTAGGCGCTGTGTTCATGCTGCTCGGCCGTGGGAGGGGAGGTGCTGCCCAAATTTTTTTCAAAATTTGTGATGATTCTACTCATCTAAGGAGCACTACAAGGTACACTCTTTCATTCTCTAATGTTTTATTTAGCTTGTAATCCTTCTATGATTTAGAAATAGAGGGATTTGTGAATCAAAGTAAAGCTAGCTAGAGAGAGCTTGTGTTCTTGGAGGAGAGAGAGAGGAGAGAGCTTGAGTTCATGGTGGAGAGAGTGTTCATGTTGTGTTTTAAATGGAGAGAGAAGGCAAGCTAGTTAGTATTTTGTTTTGTATGACTTGTGAATAGTTATAAGGCTTATGTATTTTATTTATTAGAGAGGTTTATTTATTAAAAGTTGGAATAGTTATTTATTAATTTAATGAAATATATATTATTAGTTATTTATTAAAAGGTAGAATAGTTATTTATTTATTTAACGGAAGGTATATTTATTTATTTAATGAATATAGTAATGTAGTTTTAGAAATTTATTTATATAATGGAATATATATTATAATTTGTATTTATTTATATATTAAATTTTTTTATCTTTAAATTGTATTGTATATTTGTTATTGGTTAATAATGCAGATGAATAGACAATGGATGTACGGGGACGCCCACGCTCAGGCGTTCCGTGATGGCCTTAGGACGTTTCTCGATGCCGCCGAGGCTAACAGGACGCCGTCCGGTTTCATGTTCTGCCCATGCACCCATTGTAAAAATATACAATCGTACAAACAAAGAGGTTGTCTTCAGGTGCATTTGATGAGGCACGGTTTCATGAGGAATTATTCTGTTTGGACGAAGCACGGTGAAAGAGGAATTCTAACGGATGAAGATGAAGAAGACGAGGCCGATGACGACATTCCGTTATTGGCTCAATACTACGGTTCCTTTGCATATGCTGCAATGGGTGATGCCGATGAGGAAGATGTTGCTCGGGAAGGCGATGCTCAGGAAGATGTTGCTCAGGAAAATGAACCTACTGATGGACTCGGGCAAATGTTGCGTGATGCCGAGAAAGACTGCGGCAATGATAAGGAACTGAAAAAGATACAGCGCATGTTGCAGGACCACAAGACTGACCTGTACCCAGATTGCAAAGAGGGGCTAAAGAAGTTGGGTAGCACACTTGAACTTCTGCAGTGGAAGGCAGCAAATGGTGTTACTGATAAGGGTTTCGAGGAGCTACTGAAACTCGTAAAGAAGATTCTTCCAGAGGGTAACAAATTGCCATCGACGACGTATCAAGCAAAACGTGTTGTTTGCCCTCTCGGTTTGGAGGTGCAGAAGATACATGCGTGTACTAATGACTGTATCCTCTATCGCGGACAGTACGAACACTTGGATCGTTGTCCGGTTTGCACCTGCGCACGATACAAGATCAGGCGGGACGACCCTGGTGATGTTGGGGGAGAGCGTTCTAAGAAAAAAATCCCTGCGAAGGTATACATGTATACAGGTTTCTTCTTATACTGTCTGTGTACTATTTCATTTCTGATTATAATGTATACATGTATACAGATTCCACTGGTTCCTAATAATATTGTGTCCTGACCGGGGTGTCGTGAACGTCTTTGATTCATTGCACACTCCAAAAGAAAAACTACAGAACATCATGGACATGATGACAAGGTGATGTATATTTTTCCCTACTTAATTCACCCCTTACACTCGCAATGACTTAACTCAATTTTTTTGTTCGCAGGGCCTGGAATCAATTTCGTCAAGAACACCCGGGTATTCAACATGAAACACTAAAATGGAACATTGGCTTTCCGGTAAGCAAGTAATTTGTACATGTAGGCCTCGACTAATATATTATATGAATTTTACTTAATTTCTTTTGGTCGACAGTGTGCCAAACAGGGGAAGGGAAATAATTTATGTGCATACTATGTTTGCGATTACATGTGGAATTGGGGACATAAAAAGCTTACACAACACGATATTATGGTACGTAATAATAAACACATTTCCATTATTATTAAGTGCACAATTATTGTCTCCAACTCGGCGGATTAAATATCTTTCAATTATTTGTAAATTATAGATGTTGAGCCTGAAGGAAGAGTCTCTAGAGCTAGAAAGAATTGACGCAATTGCAGAACAACTCGTCGGATGGATCTGGGATGAGGTCGTCAATCCCCGAGGAGAATTCCACATGCCAGTACTGGAGGACGTGCCGGACAGTTCAACAAGTCGTCAATCTTAATTAAGTAGAAAATACAGTTTAAATATATATAACTCGAGTTGACATGCATGAATATCTACTTTTGTAATATATATGTCTTCTATTTTGATGAAATGTCAGCTAATATGAATATAGAGTCGGCCGAATACGCATTAGAATACACGTATTAGAATATATACGTATATACACGTATATAGACGTGCATGCATGGCTACTGAAAAAAGCAAAAAAAAAGAAATCTAGGGCCTTTAGTACCGGTTGCAGACAACAACCGGTGCTAAAGGCAGGCCCTTTAGCACCGGGTTGTGTCTGGAACCGGTGCTAAAGGCCCTGCTAAAGGTGCTGCGGGGCAGGCCCTTTAGCACCGGGTCGTGGCTGCACCCGGTGCTAAAGGGACCCTCCCTTTAGCACCGGTTATTCAACCCGGTGCTAAAGGGGTACCCCTTTAGCCTCGGTTTAGTTGCACCGGGTGGGAAACCCGGTGCTAAAGGGCTTTCCCACCCGGTGCAGATGTTGATCATTCTGGTAGTGGTTCTTTCGTGAACGTGTCCGGGACTCTGGGTACATTTTTAGGAAGCCAATTCGAGTTCTGAATGAAGATTGGTGGCTGACAAGTGACAACACTACGGAAAACCCAGTATATGTCGAGTGTCTACATATTTGCTGAGTGTATTTCATTGGACCCTCGACAAACGAAGCCTTTTCCGAGTGTCTACAAAATACACTCGACAAAGAAAAGCCACTTGACAAATCAAAGCCTTTGCCGAGTGTCTCCACCAAATACACTCGGCAAAAAGTACATACTCGGGACATCGAAGGCTTTGCCGAGTGTGCTCAGGCTGACACTCGGTAAATGGCCTGCACGTGCCTAACACGTGCCACAGCCGCCAACGGCCGTTTGGGACGTTAGCACTGACACTCGGTAAAGAGGTGGAACGTGCCCAACACGTGCCACGCCCGGCAACAGCCGTTGGCGGCCGTTTGGGACGTTAGCTCTTTGCCGAGTGTCTCAGGTCTGACACTTGGTAAAGAGGCGGCACGTGCCCAACACGTGCCACGGCCGTTTCACGTGTTGCTTGTTTGCTGAGTATATGGTTGAGGCACTCGGCAAAAACTTTAAAAATTTAAAAAAACTTTGAAAAAGCTTAAAATTCAAACTCAAAAAAATTAAAAATTTTAAATATGAGAGTTTTTGGCTGGTGGCTTTGCCGAGTGCTTGACTCTGGCACTCGGCAAAGCTTCACTTTGCCGAGTGTTTTCCAGAAGACACTGGCAAAGCTTCACTTTGCTGAGTGTTTTCCTGGAAACACTCGGCATAGCCTAGATTGTTTCATTTAGCAAATTGATTTTGCGCTCTAAACTTTTTCTTCTCTCCATGAGATTTGTCAAAACCTCATAATATCTTATGTGGAGGCTGTGGTAAAGAGTTGAGACGATTTTGAAAAGTTTTTCATGTACGGCCCATACAAATCGGAGCATCTCCGAAGAAGTTTCGTAGAGTTGAGAAGGATACGGCTGAATTTCGAGTCGAAGTGAAAGTTGAATTGGTGTTTCAGCTCATAACTTTTTTCATAGCCAGTAGACAACATAGATTATTTCATGTGAAGTTATTATAATTTTTCGGACCCATTTGATAATTTTTAATTATTTTTTGCGACTATCTCTACATGAAATAATGAAATATCTGAAGGAACAATGAGTTATATATGCATTAAATAATGAAAACAATTCATAGAAGCATAAAATGTGCATTGCTGAATATATTTGACAAGATATTTTGATTTGTATTTGAACAAATTTGAAAATCTTTACATAAAATAAATGTTCTGGAAAAATGTCTGTCGAGTGCTACACTCGGCAAACAAGTCCTTCGCCGAGTGTATTTTGTGCGACACTCGACAAAGATGTCGTTTGCCGAGTGTTTGCAGCCCAGCACTCGGCAAAGAGCCACGTGGCTGGCCGTTCAGTGGCCGGTTAGGCCACCTCATTGGCCACGTGTCTTGTTTGCCGAGTGCTGGCACTTGGCAAAGGTGGTGTTTGCCGAGTGTCATGGCCCATGCACTCGGCAAACAGCCACGTGGCCGGCCGCTCTTTGGCCGCGCGCGCGGCCACGTCAACGCGCGGCCACGTGGCTGATCTGTTTGCCGAGTGCCAGATCCAGGGCACTCGGCAAACAGGGGGTTGGGCTCGGGGACTTAACCGCCCACGGCTCGCGCGCTCACCACCCCTAACCCTATCTTTGCTTGCTCTCGCCGCGCCGCGCGCCCATCTCGCCGCCGCCGTTCCCGCCGTCCTCCGCCCCGCGCCGCCGCCGCCTCGCCCCGCCAGGCGCCGCCGCCACACCCCGCCCCGCCGGCCTCCGCCTGGGCCGCCGCCGCCCCGCCCCACCCCGCCCGCCCTCCACCCGGGGCGCCACAGCTCCGCCCCGCCCCGCCGTCCTTTGCCCAGACCGTCGTCGCCCCGCCTCACCCCACCCTTCCTCCGCCCGGGCTGCCGCTGCCGCGCCCCACCCCGTTCGGCCGGCGCTCGGCGCTCTGCTCCGATGAGCCCGGCCGCTCTCCGTCGCGGTGAGTTCCTAACTTAGTTTTGGTGAGGAATTGAGATTCATATATTGAAAGCAAGGAAAATGGTTAGGAATTGAGATTTATATATTGAAAGCAATGAAAATGGTTAGGAATTGAGATTCACATATTGAAAGCAATGAAAATGACTATAGTTTTGGTGTACTATTGTGCTATATATACATGTAGATTGTGCATGTATAACATATGTTTGGATTGCACTCAAGAAAAGTTTTCTCCTTGTGTATGTGGTTGTCGGCCTTCGTGTCATGGATATCCTTGTGTATTTGGTTGTCGGCCTTCGTGCTGTTGTTTTTTGTAGGATGGGGTTTCAGAAACCTCCCCGTGCAGGGGAGGTGCTGCTGAAATTTTTATTTGACAAAAATTTGTTTTTATTTCAGGGAGAGTGTTGCACCATCTTCGGCTTGTAGCTCCGCCGCACGCCATTTCCCGCCGTCTGCACCGCCACAAGCGTCACCGACTCGCCGGTCGTCAAGCCCATAGGTGAGCACGTCAAAGATCTTTCCATATCCAGTTCATAGGCCATGTAACCTAGTTAGGCGTCTCCCGTTTCGTAAGAGATATGGTTGTGAATATGCGAACCTTTGCAATGTCTAACCGTATCTGTTTCGAATTGTCCACGTTTCTTGGGTAGCTCGAGGATGTGTAGATGGGTTAGTTTCCACGCTCTACTTGTATCCGAGGATGTGTTTCGGCATCATCTCCCTGTTGTTCTCCGAATACACAATCTCCATTCTGGACGTGTATTTGGAGAACAGCGGGGAGGTGCTGTCGAAATTATGTCTCGGATACGAGTAGAGTGTGGAAACTAACCTGTCTACACATTCTCAGGTGGAATTAGGACCTATCTTGACCTATTAGACATATAGGCATCTGGTAGGTGCATTTCATCATTATAATTTATTACTCGGTGATATATAAAGGGATGGATGACCGTGAGTGGATGTACACTGGCCGCTCAAGTAAGGGTGAGTTGACCGATGAATGAATTGTCAAGACTAATGGTTTCTTGAAGCAAGCTTTTGCCAAAGTGAAAGGGGCACCGACCACTTTCTGTCCATGTGCAGTTTGTGAGAACCGTAAATGCCAAACACAAGAGGTCATGGGTAAACATCTCGTCAGGAGTGGATTTACGAAGAACTATACCCGATGGATGCGCCATGGTGATGCCGATCGTGTGAGAGACGAGGTCGTGAGGCAGCGCATCCAGGCTTTTGATGATGATGCCGGGGCAGGGGACATGTTACATGTCTATAGCGAAGCACACTTCGATGATGGACCTAGGGAGAAGGAGCCAGAGGCCAATGCAAAGGCTTATTATGACATGTTGTCAGCGGCACAACGACCCCTTCACCTGCATACTAAGGTTTCTCAATTGGATGCCATTGCACGTCTGATGGCCGTCAAGTCCCAGTTTAGCTTGGGTCGAGACGTCATTGATGTTTTCCTGACAGTTTTTGGCAGCCTGCTTCCGGAAGGTCACATTCTGCCCAAGAACATGTACGAGTCACAAAAACTTCTTCATGCACTTAAGATGCCATATGAGAAGATACATGCTTGTCCAAATAGATGCATCTTATTTAGGAAAGAATATGCGGAAGCAAAGTACTGTCCAAAGTGCGAGGCGTCTATATTCGTGGAGGTAGTCGGTGGTGATGGGAAAAAGAAGAAAAGTACAATCCCCATGAATATCCTACGGTACCTTCCACCTATACCAAGGATCCAGCTGCTTTACATGACTGAGGACTCCGCAAAACAGATGACATGACACAAAAGTGGACGTCGATACAATCCTGATAAGCTCGTACATCCATCCGATGATGAAGCATGGAAACACTTTGATGCGATTCATCGTGACAAGGCTCAAGAGGCTCGGAATGTACGTGTTGCGTTGGCAACAGATGGGTTCAATCCTTATGGAATGATGGCTACCCCATACTCTTGTTGGCCCATGTTCGTGATCCCTCTCAATCCCCCCCCCGACGTCCTTTTTCAACGACAGAACATATTTTTGTCGTTAATTATTCCTAATTACCCGGGGAAAAAGATGAGTGTGTATATGGAGCCTCTCATTGATGATTTGGACCGTGCTTGGAAGGAAGGTGTATGGACATACGACCGAGCTACAAAAACAAACTTCAAAATGCATGTCTTTTACCAGTACTCCATGCATGACATGCCGACGTATGGGATATTCAGCGGCTGGTGTGTTCACGGGAAGTTCCCATGTCCAATATGTAAGGCATATCTGAAGTTCATCTGGTTGACGAAGGATGGCAAATATTCATGCTTCGACAAACATCATCAATTTCTCCCTCTTGACCACTCATTCAGACGAGATACCAAGAACTTCACGAAAGGTGTCAGGGTTGAAGACCCTGCACTAGAGCTGATGACAGGTGCGGAGGTTCCTGCACAGTTAGGCGCTCTCGAGGTCGGGGAGGATGGTGCCTTTGTGGGATATGTTGAGCAACATGCCTGGACTCATAAGTTGGGCTTGTGGAAGCTCCCGTACATGCAAGATCTCCTGCTTCCACACAACATTGATGTAATGCACACCGAAAAAATCTTGTCAAGGCACTTTGGGGTACACTCATGTAAATTCTTGATAAAACCAAAGACAATGTGAAGGCTAGAGTGGATCAGAAGCGGATATGCAATAGACCGAAGCTAGAGATACCGCCTCTTAGGGACGGCAAAACATGGAAAAAACCTAAGGCCAATTTTGTCCTCACGAGGGACCAAAGAAATGAAGTGCTAAGTTGGTTCGAAACGTTAAAGTTCCCTGATGGGTACGCAACAAATTTTAAGAGGGGAGTGAACTTATCTACTCTGCGAATCAACGGGCTCAAGAGTCATGACTACCATATATGGCTAGAGCGGCTTCTTCCGGTCATGGTTTTAGGCTAATTCCCGAAGCATATCTGGCTAGTGCTGGCAGAGTTGAGCAATTTCTTCCTCTAGCTTTGTGCTAAGGAGGTATCCAAGACTGTGATTGCAAAATGGAAAAACTTGCACCCGTGTTGCTCTGCAAGTTGGAGAAGATATTTCCACCAGGTTTTTTCAACCCGATGCAGCATATGATTTTGCACCTCCCGTATGAGGCACGAATGGGGGGGAGGGGGCGGGGCTGTGCAGAGCCGTTGGTGCTATCCAATTGAGAGATGTCAAAAGGTTATTTGAACTAAATGCAAAAATAAATGTAAAATTGAAGCTTCTATTGCAGAGGCATACATTCTAGAGGAGGTGTCAAACTTCACAACAAAATACTATGCTGACAACCTTCCTAGCGTGCACAATCCACCGCCTTGTTACAATGTTGGTGAAGTTGAATCTAACCTCAGCATTTTTGAGGGCAACTGGGAAGTGCAAGTGAAGGCACCAACAAGACCTTGAAAAATGCTGAGTGGCGCGCTATCATGCTATATGTGCTCATTGTTGGCGGTCGTTACGACATGTTTTCGACCACCAATACCCAGGAATAAAAGAGGATATATGTGACATTCCATGTACTTAGGTTTATTTCTAACTGAGTTCCATGAGTTTTGGTGAGTTACACTTGTGCAGGCACAACAATGAGAAATACGTGCTATAGGGGTCAGAATTGACCGATTCGGCCGAACGACTCCGTTTGGCCGGTTAGCCCCCTTAGCCGCACACGACGCGAAGGCAACCGGGGATCGTCCACATCACTCATGACCGAGCGACGACCGTTCACGACACTTGGACAACTGCCACGCCACTTCTGGGCCAAACCAACAAGAAGGCCACCTGGATCAAGTCACCCACGAAGTCCAGGGAGCAAAGGCGGTGCAAGGGGGCAGGCCTGGGCCTCCAGCCCAGTTTGGCCGAACTGCAGGCTTCGGCCGAACCGCCCCCATTGCACAACTGCCTGCCCAGAATAAATCTCAGCCCTTGGAGCCAAAGGCGGTTGATCCACTGGTTCGACCGAACCGGGCAGTTCGGCCGAACCAGGATCTTCGGCCGAATCAGTGGAATCTTCCCCCTGGCTGCCTTGGCGGTTACCCAAGCTCAACCGCCACTCCAAGCTATAAATAGAGGTGTCACTTCACCGGTTTCAACAGACGCCAAGCCAAGGAGCTCTCATTTCCACTTCTCTCTAGTAGAGTTAGGATAGTTTTGTTGGGAGTTAGAGTCGAGTTGAGCTTTGCCTCGGAGGTTCCGGAGTCGTCTTCAGAAGCTCTGGTATAAGCTCTTGTATCTTTTCCTTTTCCTTTTGTAAGACTTGAGTTATCAATATAATTATCTTTATCATCTTGCCTTTGTCATTTATAGCTTTCTTCTACTTTATTCTAGTTGCATCTATATCGTGTTTAGACTATAGTCGGTTCTAGTTCTAGTGCTTCTAGTTCTTGTTTAAGTCTTTGTCTTAGTTGGTTCTTCGACTTAGCTCAATATTTGCCGGTGAACTGTCACCGGGGGTATTGACGAGTTGCTTGCTTTTGTTAGTGAAGTAAGTAGTCGTTGGTTAGTGTGGATGTGGTACCCAGACTAGTCAGTGGCCTTGGTTTGCCCCCGATTCAACGAACATGAGGTAGCCGCTAGGTGGTGACAGCCCTATACGGTCTTTGTAATCCACCTCGTTAGTCTCGGCCTGTAGGATCCCCCAGTGTGGATCTGGTGGCACCCATTCCCATCCCTTTCTGCGTGTCACTGGTGTCCATTGTCCCGATGCTAAGACATTAGAGTTAACCGTGACCTTCCAGTGCTGGCTCTTTAGCCGCTGTATCTCTAAGCCCGAGTGACATAGACAGATAAAGTCCATAGGAATCCTCTATCTCTTCTCGTTATCCTCCCAGCTATCTATACCTTCTCTCTCTTACCTGAGTCTCCCTTGAGCTGTGTGTCACGGTATATCCACTCCTATCCAATACCGTTATCCGCTGTCTTGTTTAGTTGTGTACCTTTCTCTGATAGTCTTGAATACCTGTTTACTAGTACTCTTGCCAAAGCTTCCGTGCAAAAATATAAATTACGATACCTCGGCATACTCCCAAGTGAAGTGCTACAGCGGTGATTCTGTGCGCTTGCAGAATATTTAAATATTTTACTAAGCCATACGAAAAACCACTGAAACACTCCTTACCCGTGTACCGGGATTCTCAATCCTGATATTGGATCATAAGAAGTGCCAACAAGCATTTCTGGCGCCATTGCCGGGGAAGCAATTGGCTAGAATACTTTTAAACATTTATCTCAAGTTATCTGAGTTGAGTGCACCGCTACTCTAGCGGGTTTACCTTTGCTCTGTTCGTTGGTCTTTGTGAAGCAGAGCAGTGCATGACTGGTTTCCAACTACCATCAAACTATCAAGAAAATCCTGAGTCACTTTTGAGGAAAGTATGACCCCGTGTTGTACCTCCTCAGAGGCAACTCAGCTTGACGAGTCCAGTCTTTCCCGACGTCGACACGGCTTCAGCATCAAGGATGGCAAGCAAGACGATACGCGAATTCTCGGCTCCATCGAGCGAGAATGTGCGTACCGGTCCCACTCCGCCTGTTGGAGACGGGACTTCCGAGCTCAAGCCAGCCCTCATCAACATGGTGCAGGCTTGTCTGTTCTGCGGCAAGCCTCACGAAGATGCTAATGCTCATCTCCAACACTTCTTGGAGATCTACAACACCTTCACCATGCGCGGTGTAAGTACCGATGCTATTCGCCTTCGTTTATTCCCGTTCTCCTTATTGGGTAAGGCAAAACAATGGTTTTAAGTCGTGAAGTAATAGATTCATGGGATAAGTGTACTAGTGCCTTTTTGCTAAAATTCTTTCCGGTTGGGAAAACCAATGCCCTCCGGAATAAAATTGCTAGTTTCCAGCAAGCAAAAGCTGAAACAGTTCTGGAGGCATGGGAACGCCTCCAGGACTATATTTCTGCTTGTCCTCACCATGATATGCAGAATTGGTTCATCATCCAAACCTTTTACCATGGGCTAAAGAGCTCAGCCCGTGAGTATTTGGATGCTGCTGCTAGAGGAGCATTTTTCTCTCTTGAGGAGAACCGAGCTAAGGCCCTCATCGAGAAGATGGTGGAAAATCAAGGTTGGGACACTGAACATGACCAACCACGTACCCGAGGAGTCCACCAAGTTGAAGCTTTGTACATGCTCGCTGCCAAGATGGACCTCCTTCTGAAGAAGATGGAGGCCCCTGTTCAAGAAACGGTGCAAGCCATGGATGCTCGCATGACGTGCGAGGTCTGTGGCAACATAGGCCTTTCAGGGAATGACTGCCCCGAAACGCGAGAAGATGCCCACTACATCAATAACTCCAACAACAATGGGTATCGTCCGAACAACTACGACAATCAAGGCTGGAATTCGCGCCCGAATCTCTCTTTTGAGAGATCTTCACAAGGTAACAATTTCAATTCCAGTACTTTCAATAATCAGCTATCTATCAAAGATCTTGTGCTAGGCCAGGGTAAAATCAATGAAAATATTAGTAAAAAGTTTGTTGCAACTGACAAAATCCTGGAAAGCATAGATGCAAAACTGGAATCTTTCTCTTATGCTATAAAAAGTCAATTGAGCTTCAATAAAATGATAAAAACACAAGTTGCTCAATTAGCCGCTGTTGTTCCTGTTTCTAAATCTGGGAAGATTTCGGGGCAACCCGAACCTTCCATTGAGTCTGTTAAAGCAGTAACCATAAGATGGGGTAAGCCGTCTCGTGGTTCGTTGCATGCTAATCATGTAGGGAAGGCCTCGTACATCCAAGTAGATACACCTAGAGGGTTGTACCTGCCAAGAGCTGCCAAGAAGGCCATCATCAACACCCCTCCAGAAAGGAATGAAGATCCCGGAGAGCCAGTTATTCAGTGCTCGATTTGGAATCGATGCATTGAAAACGCTCTCTGCGATCTTGGAGCTAGCATCAACATCATGTCTAAGGTATTATTCAAAAAGTTATGCTACCCTATCCTTTATTCTACAAATGCCGAGGTGCAGCTTGCAGATTCGTCGATCCGCTACCCCGAGGGGGTGATTGAAAATGTCCCGGTCCGAATTTGGGGGATATTATGTCCCTACGGATTTCATAGTCCTTGACATGGGGAACGATCATTCGTTTCCCCTTGTGTTGGGCTGGACATTTTTAAACACCACTCGGGCTAGAATTGATGTGGATACGAGAGAAATCTCGTTCCATATCAGTGGAATGCCGATATCATTCATGTTCCAACCCTGGGAGTTTAGAAGAACAAGGGAATTCACTCCGGAGCAAAGAAGCGCTCAGTGTTTCCTGGAAGCCCTCCTTAGTGGAGAGCTAGAAATACTCGGTGCTGAGCAGTGGGATCAACCCACTGAATTTGAAAGTGAGGATGAAATGGACCGCCTCTTCCGGAAACAAGAGGAGGATCAAGCTATATGGAAAATGCACCACAAGAGCCGATTCCACCGCCACCGACACCTACACCGAAGAAAATCAAGGTGTGGTGGAAGAAGCAGAGTGCATCGTCCGAACCATCCACTCCGGGATCGGACGATGACTAAAATCACTGAAGACACGGAGGAGTCCCGCTCGTGGACTCAAAACTCGAGCTCTCGCCGCGAGAAAAACCGGTATGTATCTCATGTTTCCCTTTCCAATTTTAAATTTCAATTCACTGCATTTGCATGTTTTATTTCAAAATTTTTGAATCACTTGTGCATGAAATAAAATGAGAGAATAGCAAGAATAAAATTGGTGCATGCAAAACATCTTTGGTTTAAATTTTGGTAAAAATAAATGGACCATATGCTGAAATTTGTTTGAAGTGGGTAAAATTTGTAATTTTTATTACTTTTACCCCTTCTAGAACATCTCCATTTATTTACCACCATCACTAACCAGCACAAAACATGTCTACCCCACTCAACATGGCTGCACACACATCAATTATCACAAACATGGCAGCATGGGGTAACTCCACTAACTTCCACTTTGGTCATGTCAAATTTGCATCTTACCTACCAAAATCCACCAAAAACCCCATGACCTAGTGTTGGAGCTATGAAAAAAAAATTTGTGCTGGTGGGAGGCAAGAGGTGGGTGCAGCACATGGGGCACTCAGGCACCCAGGCCTGGTTCGGCCGAACCATTCTGTTCGGCCGAACTGGCCTTGCTGCCCCCTCTGCCTATAAATAGAGGGCATGCATGAGGGCTTCATCACACACACTTGTGCACTAAAATTTTCTCTAGAAGCTCTCCCTCTCTCTCTCAAGTATTTGCTCTAGTCCTTGCTCAAGTTCTTCCCAAAGTTCTTCGGCCGAATCAGTGGAATCTTCCCCCTGGATGCCTTGGCGGTTACCCAAGCTCAACCGCCACTACAAGCTATAAATAGAGGTGTCACTTCACCGGTTTCAACAGACACCAAGCTCTGGTATAAGCTCTTGTATCTTTTCCTTTTCCTTTTGTAAGACTTATCAATATAATTATCTTTATCATCTTGCCTTTGTCATTTATAGCTTGCTTCTACTTTATTCTAGTAGCATCTATATCGTGTTTAGACTATAGTCGCTTCTAGTTCTAGTGCTTCTAGTTCTTGTTTAAGTCTTTGTCTTAGTTGGTTCTTCGACTTAGCTCAATATTTGCCGGTGAATTGTCACCAGGGGTATTGATGGGTTGCTTGCTTTTGCTAGTGAAGTAAGTAGTCATTGGTTAGTGTGGGTGTGGTACCCAGACTAGTCAGTGGCCTTGGTTTGCCTCCGATTCAACGAACATGTGGTAGCCGTTAGGTGGTGACAGCCCTATACGGTCTTTGTAATCCACCTCGTTAGTCTCGGCCTGTAGGATCCCCCAGTGTGGAGCTGGTGGCTCCACTTCTCATCCCTTTCTGCGTGTCACTGGTGTCCATTGTCTCGATGCTAAGACATTAGAGTTAACCCAGACCTTCCAGTGCTAGCTCTTTAGCTGCTGTATCTCTAAGCCCGAGTGACATAGACAGATAAAGTCTATAGGAATCCTCTATCTTTTCTCGTTGTCCTCCCAGCTATCTATACCTTCTCTCTCTTACCTGAGTCTCCCTTGAGCTGTGTGTCATGGTATATCCACTCATATCCAATACCGTTATCCCATGTCTTGTTTAGTTGTGTACCTTTCTCTGATAGTCTTGAATACCAATTACTAGTTGTGGGGCCATGATCCCTAGGGCCACTCATCTAAGGAATTAAACTACTCGATATGGAGAGTTGTGTTCCGACAGCTTTGGACTAGCCAGATAAGGTATAGGACGATGTAGTCAAATAGTAAAACTACTCATATTCGAATATGATACATGATAGATTACCTTATTGTAACCATCCTGGTCGAATACGAGTAGTCTGTGTAATCGACTTGTAACTCTGCTCCCCTGGTATATAAGGAGGAGCAGGGACCCCCTCAAAACAACTCAACTCACGTGCAATACAATCAAGCACACAGGATGTAGGGTATTACACTACTCGCGGCCCAAACCTGTCTAAATCTTCGTGTTGTTCGTGCACTGTCGTTCCTAGAACTCGGCAAGACCCACCAATCTACTATCTAGGGTACCCCCAGATAGACGTGCTCGATATAAATCATCGACACTTGGCGCCCACCGTGGGGCCTCTCATCGGAAGCTCACCATCACGGACGATGGCATTCACCGCCTTCAAGATCGCCGACGTCGAGGAAGGAGCCACCTTCGTTTTCGGTGCATGGACCTTCATCGCCGAAAGCAATGGTAGATTCGCGAGCTACCTTGCGAACAACCCCGGCCCCTACTCGACGACTACTCCCAATTTGACCTCGGCCCCAATTACGAGTTCGATCCTAACTCCAAGTTCGCTCGGGATCCCCCAAGTCGAGTCCGGGTACAGCCCGACTCGAAATATGGAGAAGGCAAGGAACTCCGAGTTGGCCACGCCATCGGACAACCCCCCAGATCGACTCCCGCTCGATCTCTCTAGTGTACCGCATCCATATAAACAGATGCGTACCACAAAAGCAGGAGCAAGGATGACTAAGGAGCATCACTCGAAGGTAGATCATCCCGACAACTTCGAGCTGACATCAACGCCATCGAGGGACAACGGCGATGACTTCACCATCCTGCTAAGTGACGCTCCTGACAACGTCGCGCGCCTACATCATCACGCTTACTTCAACACCAAGTTCGTGTTGGAGGAACCACTCGTTCGTCTCCCGTCCGGACTAGTCGTAACCAGAACACCAGGAGGACTCGCTGTTCACTGGCCCGGGGCGATTCCGGCCGACACCTGCCGGGACAACGAGTCTAGACTTATCGCCGTCATCCTGGGGGAACTTCCCTTCCAAGATGGCAAGACTGCATCGCTCACTACTTCAACTGAAAGCTCAAGCGACAACTTCTCAGCCACTCAGATCGTCCTCTCCCTTAGCGAACAAGACCCAAGTCGTCAAGTGTTCATGGCTGGCAATGAGGACCAAGGCACCCAATACGATCGCCAGCTGATCACCGACGTATCAGAAGAGGAACGCACTGCTGATGGAGAAACAGAGGAGCAAAAGACCTCACACCAAGCAAGGAATGCCAAGCGTAAGCAGATGCGCATTAATGTTACGATACGCGCCAACGCCATACGAAACCTTACACATGATGTCGATATGGTCGGGGACCAGTTAGTATCTCAAAACGCGCCATTGAACATCTCCATCGCGGCAAAACTTGTCAGGGCCATGCCCGACACCCCTGCCGTCAGACAAGTACTCTCGCTCCTCGACACAGCTCACAAGGCTACGAACCAAGCAAATCCCAGCCACCACACACCAGATACCAGACGCCCAGATGCTGAGAGGCCTCCTCCACATGAAGCCTCAATCGCTACTACAGGAGAACATAGACGCGACCGAGACGCTGATCACAATCACCAGCAGGGGAGAGGACGCAGTCACAACCAAGATTGTGCAAGTCCACGAGATCGAGACCTTCGCAACATCATTAATGACAACCACAATGCTCTCTCTGTCATCCAGTCGAGTCAACAGCTGCGCGTGGAATCTGAACTCCGTCGTCGCGCAGACTACGACCGCAACTACGGGCCTCCTCCCCATAATAATTACAGAAACTGACCACGCGATCAGGAACACCATCACGATCGTCACAAAGAACGTCACAACGATCGTCGAGGAGAGCGTTGTAATGATCGTCACCGACACCAAGAGACATCAAATCACGATGACCGACCTCCAAAACCACAATCGTGGACGACAATACGACTCCAACCACAACACCTCTAGCTTCTGGAGCGATCGTTCACCAAGTGATAAATATGATGGCTTCCCAACTTTTTCCAGGCGCATAAAAGAAATCCAATGGCCAAGCAAGTTCAAACCAACAGGAATTGAAAAGTTCACGGGCAAGCAAGACCCTGAACAATGCAGATGGCTGGGGGATCCAACGACATCAAAGTTAGTTACTTCCCTGTTATGCTAGATACCACGCCCCTGACATGGCTCGAGGGCCTCCGCCCCGGGTCCATCGACTCCTGGGACGATTTCACCAGGAAATTCACCACCATCTTCCACGGAACCTGGGCTCAGCCCGGAACCCGTTATGAACAGGCAGCTTGCAAGCAAGGAAAATGAGAAACCTTACGAAAATACATCAACAGATTCTTTGATAAAAGAGCTACAATCGTGGATATCTCTGACCGGGAAGTAATCGACTGCTTTCTCGATGGCCTCTACACCCGGGAATTACACCGTGAGTTCGGCCGACGCCGTCCGGAAAACATCAGCGAGCTACGACACATTGTCGCTGAATGGGCAGACCAAGACGACCGCGAGCGGGAGCACTTTGACAGACATCGCGATAACAACACCAACAATCATAACAAAGACAATGGCGACCGACGCAATGATCGCCCAAACAACCGGGATTTCAATCGCGACAATAGGAAGCGCAAGCCAGACAACACAGTCGCGGCAGTCCAGCGCCCTAGTTGCAAGACTCGTTCAGCGACAGACGTCATGAACGGTCCTTGCCCATACCATCCCAATGGCAAGCATCAATGGCAAAATGCTTCCACCTAAAGCAGGAGTTCGACAAGCAAACACCAGACGTGCCCAAAACCGACAAGAAAAGGGAAGATAAAGATGACAAAGACCCTGGAAATAACTTTCCAAATGTCGAGAAACACTGAACCAGTCGAAGCGCGCCAAGAAGCTAACCTTGCGAGAGATCATGGCAATAGAACCTGCCACTCCAACATACTTAAGGTGGTCAGAAGTGCCCATCACATTCTCCAGAACGGACCAATGGACCAACTTCGCAAATCCCGGGAGATATCCTCTGGTTTTAAACCCTGTCGTGGCGCAAGCCAGACTGACTAAAGTACTCATCGATGGAGGCAGCGGGCTCAACGTCATCTTCGCAAACACGTTCAAGAAGATGGGCCTAGACATTACAAAATACCTCAAACCTACAGACGCTCCATTCTACGTCATTGTTCCAGGCAATGCAGCAATCCCTCTGGGTCAGGTCACACTCCTAGTTACCTTCGGGACGGAAGCAAACTTCAGAACCGAGTACATCAAGTTTAAGGTTGCAGACTTCGAGACCTCATATCAGGCGATTCTTGGGCGACCAGCCCTCGCCAAATTTATGGCGATCCCGCATTATGTATACTTGGTTCTCAAGATGCCTGCTCCTAAAGGAGTACTTTCCCTAAAGGGAGATTTAAAGATATCATACGATTGCGATGTTGAGGCAGTAGAATTCACCGCCACTTCGCACATCCCTACCCAGATGCTGGAAGTACTCGCCTTGGCCAAGAAGTCGAAGGAAGACGATCTAGAAGTGCCCAGTAAGAAGTCGACAAGTACCAACTTCAAGCCCTCCGAAGAAGTACAGCTCAAAACTGTAGATCTTGGGACGGGCGATCTGTCCAAAACCGCCCTTATAGGGGCAGATTTAGACTGTAAATAGGAAGACGCGCTCATCAAGTTCCTCCGTGATAATAAAGATATATTTGTTTGGAAACCATCTGATATGCCTGGTGTTCCTAGAAAACTTGTCGAGCACAAACTAAACGTTGACAAGATCGCAAAACCTAAAAAACAACGCCTCCGATGATTTGCACAAGATAGACGTGAGGCAATAAAAGAAGAACTCGCTAAACTACTCACCGCAGGCTTCATCAAAGAAGTCTTCCATCCCGAGTGGTTTGCCAATCCAGTGTTAGTTCGGAAGAAAAACAACAACGAGTGGCGGATGTGTGTCGACTACACAAATTTGAACAAGCACTGTCCAAAAGACCCCATGGCACTCCCACGCATTGATCAAGTCGTGGACTCCACCGCGGGATGCGCACTGCTCTGTTTTCTAGACTCCTATTCAGGATACCATCAAATAGCACTAAAGAAAGAAGATCAGATCAAAACATCTTTCATCACCCCTTTCGGTGCTTACTGCTATACAACTATGTCTTTTGGACTGAAGAACGCAGGCGCCACATATCAACAAGCCATACAAACATGCCTATCCAAACAAATTGGGTGCAATGTAGAGGCATATGTTGATGATGTGGTCGTCAAAACAAGGCAGTCTGAACATCTCATCAGCGATCTTCAAGATACATTCGACAACCTTAGAACATTCTGTTGGAAACTTAACCCAACCAAATGTGTCTTCGGTGTTCCATCAGGGAAACTTTTGGGGTTCATGGTCAGTAACAGGGGCATTGAAGCCAATCCGGCAAAGATCTCAACAATCCTTACAATGGAAGCACCGAAGAACATAAAAGATGTCCAGAAGTTGACAGGATGCATCGCGGTCTTAAACAGGTTCATCTCAAGACTAGCGGAAAAGGGCCTCCCTTTCTTCAAACTGCTTAAAAAGCAAGATAAGTTTTCATGGACGAATGAAGCACATATGACATTCAAAGAACTCAAAACATATCTATCTACTCCACCAGTACTCACAGCACCTGTGAAGGGTGATCATCTCTACTTATACATTGCAGCTACAACCTATGTGGTCAGCACTGTAATGGTAGTCGAAAGACAAGAGGATGGCCATGTATTCCCAGTACAGCGGCCAATTTACTACATCAGTGAAGTAGTCTCCGAATCCAAGATTCGTTATCCGCAAGTCCAAAAATTACTCTACACCATTTTCATCACATCATGGAAGTTACGACATTATTTCCAAGCTTTTCACATCACAGTCGTAAGTAAATTCCCGCTAGGCGAAATCCTCAATAATCCAGACGCAACAGGTCGCATTTGCAAATGGAAGGCCGAAATTGGAGCGTACCACCTTGACTTCACATCTCAAACTGCCATCAAGTCCCATGCTCTTGCTGACTTCACAGTCGAATGGACAGAAATTCAAAATTCTATGACAACCACTCGTCCTGAGCACTGGATCATGTATTTTGATGGGTCACTTAAACTTGAAGGAGGAGGCGCATGTGTACTTCTCATATCTCCTAAAGGAGATCAACTTAAATACGTTCTACAAATTCTGTTTTAGGTCACCAATAATGAAGCAGAGTATGAGGCTATGCTGCACGGGCTCCGCCTGGCCGCATCACTCGGTATCAAGCGACTCGTTGTCTATGGCGATTCGGCTGTCGCCATCAACCAAGTTAACAAAGACTGGGATGCTTCTAAAGAGACAATGGATGCCTACGTCCATGAGGTTCGTAAATTAGAACGAAACTTTCTTGGCCTGGAGTTTCACCACATCGTTCGTGACTACAACGTCGCAGCAGATGCCCTGTCAAAACTAGGATCTCGGCGAGCCAATGTCCCAGCAGAAATATTCGTCCAAGAACTACTCCAGCCATCCATTAAGGGACCAGCACGAGTTGAAACCATCCAATCCCAGTCTCAACCAGAAACACATATCATGGTAATCGACACTGACTGGATAACTCCTTTCATCGAGTACTTGAAAGACCACAAATTGCCAAAGCAGAAGCCAGAGCAAATACGTATTCAACGACGGGCTGCTAATTACGTAGTAGTGGACAACGTACTCTATAGGCATGGGGCCTCGGCCAACATATTAATGAAATGCATCACAATTGATCAAGGAAAAGCCCTACTATAAGAAATTCATAGCGACGTGTGTGGTAATCATGCTGCTTCATGAACCTTGGTCGGTAAAGCTTATAGAGCGGGTTTTTTCTAGCCAACAGCCAAACATGATGCAGCGGACATTGTCAAAAAATGTCAAGGATGTCAGTTCTTCGCACGACAAGCTCATGTTCCAGCACACGACCTCAACACTATCCCACTATCATGGCCTTTCGCTTGTTGGGGTCTTGATCTCGTTGGTCCGCTCACCAAAGCTCCAGGTGGATTCAAGTGGCTTGTTGTAGCCATCAATAAAATTACTAAGTGGATCGAAGAAATACCCTTAGTAAATGCTAAAGCCGTAATTTGATCAAATTCTTTGATGATATTGTCCAGAGATTTGGAGTTCCTTACAACATCATCACAGACCTAGGCTCTGTATTCACCAGTGAAGAATTCCAAGACTATTGTGACAGATACTCCATCGAGATACATTATGCTTCAGTTGCTCATCCTCGTGCCAATGGGCAGGTGGAAAAAGCGAATGGTTTGTTACTGCAAGGGTTAAAACCCAGATTGTATGAGCCTTTAAAGAAATATGGCGGTAAATGGGCAAAGGAGTTGTCCGCGGTGCTTTGGGGGCTACACACCCAACCCAGCAGGGCTACCGGCCAATCACCATATTTCCTGGTTTACGGCTCCGAAGCAGTTTTGCCTGCTGATCTTTTATGGGAAGCTCCGCGTCTAGAGAATTACAATGAACAACTCGCTCATCAAGAAAGGTCTCAGGATGTTGATGGCGTTGAGGAAGCTCGGGTAGCAGCCCTTATTCAGAACACGCGTTATCTTCAAGGATTGCGTCGCTTTCATCAACGCTCTGTTCAACCTCGATCCTTTACTATAGGAGACTTGGTACTATGTCGAATCCAAAAGCCTGAAGGGCTGCACAAGCTTATGTCTCGATGGGAAGGTCTCTTTCTTATAAAACAAGTCATTGGACCTGGTACGTATCGGCTGCAAACCCCGGAGGGAGAGGAGTTGCCAAATGTGTGGAACATAGAGCATCTCCACAAATTCTACCCGTAACATGGGAGATTATATTTGAGTCGTTGTAAAACAACCCTTGATCACAAATTAATAAAGTTATATTTTTCTGTCATCTACAAGTTATGACATATTTTATCTCATTAGATAAAACTATACCATGTGCATATCGACACTAGTCGTCGTGTGGTATTCGAGTAGTCTTCTATTCCTGTTCAAGAGAAGCCAAGATTCCCTCTTAAAAGGAGGTATAAAACACCTAAAATCTTGGATGAGTTACCCTCACCTATACATGGTCAAAGGCGATAATCTCCTTTCTTTTGATTATTTGGCTTTCTCGGTGAAAGCTTCAAGAATTAGTGTTGTACCAACTACACTCATTCTCCTATAAATGTCACCTAAAGGTGCTCAAAAGTACTAAGAAGTACAACATACTTATGCCTATATGCATAACTTTTCTCCTTGCATTAGCAAAATTGCTAAACCTTAACAAGGATTGATTCAACTCTTTCTAGTTGTGAACCTTACACGACCACTGGACTACTTAAACTGTAGTCACTCATCAAATATACTACCGACAGTACTTTGCGTGCGCACAAACTACTTGAAAGATATTACTTACACAGTAGTATTTCATAACGACTACTTTAAAAAAGTAGTAAACGTTATATACATGACAAGCATTTATATTGGCTCCAAAGCAAAGTGTTCGAACGAGTACTTCAAGATTACAATGCAGAACTATTCTAATGAATCAATGAAAGTATCTACGACTAGCTCTGTTTCTTTCACCAAAGCTTCAAATCCTTCGATCTCCTTCCTTCGCGGAGAAGGATGGGTTTTGCAATCTGTCTTTGTGTTTGGATCTACGAAGGAAACCCTTTTCCTTGGTGCTTTTTTCTCCGCAGGCTTAGCAACAATGGCTTTCTCTGTGTTTTTGGCATCAGTTTTCTTTTGGCCCATGGTTGCAGATCGAGTTAAAACTTTGCGTTTTTCTCGCATTCAGAAGAGATGAAAGTAGAGAAAGTTCTAAATGCTTAGGAAGCTACGATAAACAGACAAAAGGCAATGGCGTTGCGCTCGAAGTTACGAAACAAATGAAGGTCTCACTTTAGATTTATAACCTTCGGTTAGGGTTACTGTTTGGAACAGTATCTACGGCATATCGCATTCTGTTACAGGGAAAGGTTTGGTATTCCTAAGTTAGTTTTTCTGGCAAAAATATCGGATTCAATGACAACAGACTCTTGGTGATTGTTCAGATCTTCAAATCAAAGATATTCTTTGATTCAAAGCTCGGGGGCTGCTAGCGGATAATCCAGGATTTGATTCCTTCCGAGATTTAAGGAGGAAAGCCGTGGAAAAAGATCTTCAGTTGGTTTTAACAAAACCACTCATAGATACAAAATTATAGGTGATCAAATCCTACATTTGGAAACAACTCGAAAGTTATTGTGCTTATGCGGTCGTTCGAAAAAGTATGCACATTCTGGAGGAGACAATTATCGAGTATGTATTAGCATTAATTGCTTAGAGTAAATAAAGGGAGCAGTACTCGATCCAACGACTACTTAATAGTACTCGTGGATTCAGGGTCGCATTCGAAAGATACAATTTCTTTTAAGCTATTATGCTTTATTCAAAGACTTTTGACCCGTTTTAACAAAACTACTCGAAAGCCCGATAGTTTCTCTTTATCCAAGGCCTTTGATTAGTTTTAACAAAACTACTCGAAGCTCGATGGTTGCATCTACTTGGTGCACACCATTAGACTACTCAGGTGAAATTCAAGATTAGTTTTTTCAACCTTCGACTGCTTAACGAGTACTCGGAGGCTCGGGGGCTACACCTATTGGGTGCATCAAAAGATGCGCCCTAAAGAAACTACTCGTCAGAAGAGATTTGAGCGTCTTGGGCTAAGCTCTGACTACTCGAAGATGTTAAAAAGATTCAAGAGTTGAAGCAAAGGCACAAGATGCTCGGGGGCTTGTGGGGCTAGGATCCCTAGGGCCACTCATCTAAGGAATTAAACTACTCGATATGGAGAGTTGTGATCCGACTGCTTTGGACTAGCCAGATAAGGTATAGGACGATGTAGTCAAATAGTAAAACTACTCGTATTCGAATATGATACATGATAGATTACCTTATTGTAACCATCCTGGTCGAATACGAGTAGTCTGTGTAATCGACTTGTAACTCTGCTCCCCAAGTATATAAGGAGGAGCAGGGACCCCCTCAAAACAACTCAACTCACGTGCAATACAATCAAGCACACAGGACGTAGGGTATTACGCTACTCGCGGCCCGAACCTGTCTAAATATTCGTGTTGTTCGTGCACTGTCATTCCTAGAACTCGGCGAGATCCACCAATCTACTCTCAGGGGTACCCCAGATAGACGTGCTCGATATAAATCATCGACACTAGTACTCTTGCCAAAGCTTGCCTGCGGAAATATAAATTACGATACCTCGGGATACTCCCAGGTGAAGTCCTACAACGGTGATTCTGTGCGCTTGCAGAATATTTATATATTTTACTAAGCCATAAGGAAAACCACTGAAACACTACTTACCCCAGTACCGGGATTCTCAATCCTGATATTGGATCGTAAGAAGTGCCAACACTCACCAACCTATCCGAAGCTCGTTAACTCACTCGGATCGCAGCCGGCTCGGCTTGGCTCAGTGCATATTTCTAACGAGCCGAGTAAGAGTTTTTGCTCATTAGTATAACAAGCGAGTTCGAGCTGGCTCACGAGGTGCTCGCGAGTCAAATGAGCTAGAATACCTAATAGACTAATGAGCAAATTATTAATTAATAATAATATATGTATACTATATGCGTAGTTCTAGATGATGTTATAGTTATATTCTATTATTATAGTTTGACAGAATATATTTTGAAGGTATTAAGACCATATAAATATTATAATTTTTTATATTATATATATTATTATGATAATTTTAAATTTAACTCTAGCTCACGAGCTTAACGAGCCAGCTCGCGAGCTTAATGAGCCGAGCCGAGCTAACATTTTTGCTCGTTTCCTTAACGAGCCGAGCCCAGCTGGCTCGTTTGGCTAACGAGCTCGAACGAGCCGAGCCAAAACGAGCCGAGCTGGCTCGACATCCATCCCTAGTCGTACATGCGGTAAGTTCTCAACAAACTTGTTCTCGAGTACCTAGTCACTATTCTACATCCAACCCTCTAGTTACTCGTTCGTATAGCGAATTTTTTCATAAATTTTGGCATAAATCAATGGATCCTATCCCGCATGAAGTTGATACCCTTCTTAGACAGGGCACCAGAAATGGAAACCCCGATTTCATTTCTTGGTTCAAACAGAAGGTACACTCGATTTTAGTTTGTACTAAATTTGACATTACCGAGGCTGTGTCAGTAATATAACGAACTATTGTGGTCGAACTTGCAGGGCCAATCCGATGGTTCTATGAGTGCCGAATTGAGACAGGTTGCCGATGGTTGTGCGTATAAGGTCAGGTCATTTACCAGATATGACATGAATGGTAATCATTTTCGCACAACAGGCGACCTCCGACGTCCAGTACAACCCAGAGGACCCGACCTCCGCATATAGCAACGCCAATGTACACAGTCACCTCACTGCATACACAGAGGTGGTCATGAGGGCGGGAGGAGGCAAGAAGCATGGCCGGTACTTCATCGACAACAGCACCATCGACACGGCCGCTACCCCCACACTCTCCCAAATTCGAGCCAAGAGCACAAGCTCTTCCCCGGCCATACGCCAACCTCCTCCCGGTTCATACGTTGGGATGCAATCACTACAGGTTATTTCTATTTTGTTCACCGTTCGTTCACTTTATTTACATTTGCAATGTATTGTAACATTGTGATTGAATTTTGCAGACCCGGTTGGATGAAGAGATGCAGAGACGGGAGCAGCTGGAGCTGGAGGTGCAGCGGTTGAAGGATGCAGAGGCTGAGAAAGAGAGGTAGCGGGAGGAGATGGAGCGGATGAACCGACTGTGGCAGGAGCAGATGTATGCCGACCTACAGAACATTGGCCAGCGGGTGGGTGAAGGTCCACCGCCGGCGATGCCACCCCCACCTCCACCACTTGTTCCTGTTTCTCCTGTGAGTCACTTGAGAACCTTATAATTTCATTTCACAACTCATTTCTTGTATCACACGTGGAAAATCTATTTTGGGCAGGCTCCTGGCTCGGCGGCGTCAAATGACGGGCCTCAAGACAATGAAGACGTTGCGGCGCAGGCGGTTCGAGCGTTGTTCGGACCCCCTCCTCAGTGAGTTGGTGCCTTTGTGAACGTTTGCGAATGTTGGTGGCTTTGTGTCGTTAAAAATGGTGTACTTGTGAACCTTTGGATGGTTTATTGACTTTTATGTGTTTGTCGAACTGCCTGTGATGTTGATTGCGGATTTATGTTTGTGGAAGGTTGATGTGTGTGTATATATATATATATGTGAACTGCCTGTGATGCTTATTATCATATATATTTTTTTCCTGTGTTGTTTGTTTTGAGGAGGGTCCTTTATACGCGATCAAGCAATAAAAATAGGGGGTTGTGGGTTTGCCAAGTGTTACACTCGGCAAATGCCCTATTTGCCGAGTGTTTTGGCCTTAACACTCGGCAAACAGGCTGTTTCTGTCATTTCTGGACAGACCTTTGCCGACTGTTAAAGGTTTGCCGAGTGTTTTTGCCTTAACACTCGGCAAATCGTGGACCTTTGCCGAGTGTTAAGGCCAAAACACTCGGCAAACGTTGGGTCTTTGCCGAGCGTTTTAGCCCTCACACTCGGCAAATAAGTGGGCCAGCCCGTGGCAAAAACCCTAAACCGTAAACTCCTTTGCCGAGTGTGCGACCCTGACACTCGATAAAGCTTGAAGGCTTTGCCGAGTGCAACACTCGGCAAAGCCTCCATTAAAATCTCACAGACGGCCGCGGACGTCGCCGCGCCGTCTGTCAGTGCTTTATTTTGTCGAGTGTCAAGTCTGGCTCTCGGCAAAAACTTTGCCGAGTGTCCGACAAAAAACACTTGACAAAGGAGGTCTTTGCCGTCACCCGATATGCCGTGAGGCCTTTGTAGAGTGTTACACTCGGCAAAGGGTTTGCCGAGTGTTTTTGGTGTTTTGTCGAGTGCCCCAGGCACTCGACAAACGCCCGGTTTTCCGTAGTGAAATTCTGATCCTTTGAAAGCCTCAATTCGGCAGCTTTCAATTATTCCTATTGTGATTTTGAGCATTTATCAAACTTGGAAGTACACGTGGAATGAAATGCTATTTTGTTCAAGAAATGAGAGGTATCCAAAGTCAAGTTCTTGCAACCGACCATGCATGCAATGCTTGTCTACACACCGATCATACTCCTACTAGAAAAAAGTCTACCATTAGAAAAAACAACAGCAAGACCTATTAAAGGAAAAACAAATGCACTCCAGCAAGATTCCTACTTGGGTGCAGAGTAGGATCAAAATCTCACATGTCTGGTCAAATCCGCCTGTGTTTGAAAAAAATCCAGCCACAACGTTCCTTCCCCGATGTCCCCAAGAAGCTGGGGTGCCGGAGCCTGAGCTTCTCCACCCTGACAGAGCTCCTTTGTGGGGCCTGAGATCTTTTGTAGGAACAAAGATCCTTCGGGCAGGCCCGAGCTCGCTCCAGTGACGAAGCTCCTCTACTGCGAAGGCTAAAGGTCCTGGCGTCCAGCAACCCTGCACAAGCTGTTGCCTTCCCCTGCGTTGCACTACTGCAAGTGGCTAAGACAAAAGGTGGCAGTGCGTGAAGATCGGCGGTGACATGAATTGTGACCCACGACTTTGCGAGAGAGAGAGAGAGAGGCCAGGTGTGGTGCTGGACCACTAGTGGAAAGAGAGAAGGATAAGGAAGACATAAAAGAAAAGTGAAGATGAGATACTTACTAGTGGGTCCCACACATCATAATTAAAGTAGGACTAAGATGTAGGAGGTGTTGGTAGAGTTGTTAGTAAAAATCATCACCCCAGAAAAAAGTGGAGTCCCTTCTCAGGAGAGTAGGGGCCTAAAGTAGGGACTATTACTAGGGATGCTTTTATTAAAGTGTTTATTCAATTCTTTATTCTGACTTTGCTCTGTTAGTTCAAATATACGAATATTGTGACTTGATGTATCATATATTCTTTCTTTCAATGATAGGTGACCTACATCTTGGCATTGATCACCTATGTTGACTTCGTCAATCTGAAGATTTGTTGCCCAGTTTCTCAAAGATCCTATAGAGTGTGCATGTGCGCATTCATATGGGCTAGCGTGCATGGATGTGAGTATCTATGTATATATTGTTTTTCACCCATACTCTCAACCTCAATTGTGATTTTGTGCTTCCTTTTTCAAGTTTGTGATCTTGACTTTCTTTTCTTTTTTCAAACTGGACCTATAGTTTGCTCCTGTTTAGACTTATATTAGATGGAGTCAGATTAAATAAATCATAATAAAATAATCCAAAATTGGAAAAAAGACAAAACTACCCTTGCACTCTGGAATTGGAAGGTCAAAGATTTGGTCAAGTTGCGGGGAAATAGTGTAGATATTGTTCATCTTCATGGAAATGCATGAAAAATTCTAATGTCAACGTTTGGCTGTCAAAATATATATTTTTGAAATATGTCAAAATGTTTGATATAAAAATGAATAAGATCATAAAGTCCTCCGAAATGTAGGGTCAAATCTACAAGCACATGCATATCTTGTTACCACTTACAAGTGAATTGGCTCACAGAATATTGGCATGTTGCTTCATGAATCCAAAACAGCTTAGCTTGCTATATAGATACTTTATTAGGATGGCACCTAGAGCACAAAAAAATCATCAAGACGCATGCAAAGTTTATGACAAGTTACTGGCAGTCATCAGTAGCTGGTAGAACACTATGGCAGAGATACAAAGCTACTCCAAGACGCATGCAAAGTTTATTACTCTATTACATATATACCATACTAGCTACTTTTGAGAATCATGTTATACTGAACCATTGAGACGTTGATTTATGACAAGTTTAACTATGATTGAGAGTTGAGGCGCCCTAAGAGCAGTTGTTATGGAATGATATCTTTTATAGTATTAATTAGGACGATATGTGATAATGATATGATAGAAGAGTTAGGAGAAAAAAGAAGGAAATTATTTTCTCATGCATAAACTTGCTTGCGCCAGAACCAAAGAGGATGAGGAGGATAGGGAAAAAAAAGATGCACACATTCCTTAATATCCAATACAAAATATCGTACAAATTACTTTTAATTTTTAAATATGACGAAACAATATTAGTATTGCAAAGTACTAATTTTATTTCTATCATCATATTCTATACCCTACATTATTTTCCAAATTTCACAATAAAATATTAACGGATGCATGATGCTCCAATCCATCAAGTTGTAAAACCATTTGTCCATATTCAACATAATTAAGAATTAAAAATATTGATAATTTGAATTAAAAATATTTATTATTTTTTATCATGCTAATTTACTTGTAACATCATCTAATATATGCTTAAAGAAAAAAATTAGCATAATGATATATCATATGTCACTTGGAATTAATTGAAAAAAATCGCTCTAATTTGCCGCATGCAAACTATCCAATAAACATCCTACCATGTTCTAAGTCATCAACTCTACATATCTCTAATTACTGTATAAATCAAATAATTGTGCTCATTCTCTCTCCTTCTAAAAATCACAATTTTTCTAACTATAAAACATGAAACAAAGAAGAAAGACCATGAAAAATGAGATGATGAAGTTGCTAACCTTTGGCGCACTTGGATGAGTGAAATCCCACAAATCTTGAGGAAAATGGGAAGCACCTCCCCTCTAACATGTCATGGAGGAAGAAGAGAGCTCGAGCTCAGTCAAATGGTTGGCTCGGGCTCGGGCTCGGGAAGGAATAAGGGGGCTGATATATAGAAGGAAGAGTAAAATGCACCAGAGGTCCACTAACTTGTAAGCAGGTGCCACCTAGGTCCATAAACTCTGAGAGTGCATTTCTGGGTCCATAAAGTTGTAATTTATGTCACTTGGGTCCATAAACTCTGAAAATGTATTTTTGGGTCCATAAACTTGTAAGTTGCATCAGTTAGGTCCATGCCCCTCCAGTAGCCTTCATGCTCTAATATGGCACCAGCGTGAATCTTCATGGTGTACACATGCCACCAGAGTTTCCCTAGAAGGATGAAATACAATCCCCAATTTCTATTCCAAGGGCACAGTAAGAGAGGGGAGGAGATGAGAGACTTATTTTGGAGATTATTAACATTGTTTGGGGGTTCAAAGGAGAGTCATAGACTACCATTGAAGAGAGAAGCGATGGCTTGGGGAATGTGGAGAAGGTCATAGAGTATCTCAATAACATGTGTACCTTGGTGATGGATATTATGTCTTTCATGGCGTCATCTCCCTCGTCTGCACCATGCGTAGCACTCGCCATCATGGCATAGGTAGCCAGGCATGGTCGCGCCCCAGCATCGCGATAAAGAAGCTCATGACGGTGCTGGACTTTGGTCAACCCAGAGTGGTTATTAGTGAGGGGTCAGTAAAAATCAAGAAGATCGACCTTTGTGGGTATGTTCATGGCCGCATGACGGCTCGTGGACAAAGCAAGTAAGGAACTCATGGAGTTTCTTAACCACAACGAGAGCCTACACAAAGTTTAGCATGACGGCCTCGGAAATTACCATCGAGGAGGTCTCCAGTCAGCATGCTATGGCAGGACTATGGGCATATGTGGAAGAGTATGAACTTAGATGATACAAATTATAATTTATGGAGCTAAAAATACATTTTTGGAGTTTGTGGACCTAAGTGACATAAATTACAAGTTTATGGATCTAAAAATGCAATTTTGAAGTTTGTGGACTAAGTTTTCATAATTTGTGAACCTAAGTGACACAAATTACAAGTTTATGGACCCAAAAATACACTTTCAGAGTTTGTGGACCTAACTGATACTCCCTTACAAGTTAATGGATCTCTAGTGCATTTTACTCTAGAAGGAATATCCAGCCGAGACTATATCTTGTCATTTAGTGCTCCAGCCAGAACTAAATGTCCTGGGCTCCATTTAGTACCAACTGGAGGTTTCAGCCGGTACTAAATGGCCAACTAGCCATTGCCCCCGGCATCATGGGAGTCATTTAGTACCGGCTCGTGGATTCAGTCAGTACTAACGAGGTTATATTATGACCGGTACTCATGTATGCGGACGAACGTGATGTTTTCCGGCAGTGAAAATTTGGTCTTCTTTAACATTTGCTTGAATCCCTCCTTTTATTTTCTACCCGAGCGCAACAAATGCATAAGTCGACGATTTGAGTGGGGATTTGCGTCGGTTTCTTAACACCATTATGAATCTAACGCTAACATAGACGCACATATGAACATTTGCATCTACCCGACAATAATTGACCTCCTATACATGAAAAACAAAGAGTAATTTGATCTAAAGCATACCAATTTTGCATCAATTTGGCTTTATATAGGTCAAATAGGCATGAACATGGGTTACATTTAGGTCTCTAGTGTTGGTGATATGCCCAAGAGCCCATCATCACAATATGGTTTAAAGGCCCAAGAGGATATTGATCCAAGAGAGATTAGGGTTACTAATGGGCCTACTGAGATAGAAGCCCATTAGTACGCCCTATATATACGAGGGAGGGGCTAGGGGGGCAAGATGACCTAATAGTCGCGCCCACCCTAGCCGCCGCCTCGTCCTCTCTCTCGGCCGCTGCCCTTGCCGTGCGTGCGGTACTAGCAAACCGACGCCCGGCATTCCATTCCCGTACGTGTGGACTCCGTGGAGGCGCTGCTGCGACTGCTGCGCTGATCGGCTGCTGGGATCAAGGACGAGGAGCTCGGTTCGTGGGACGTGATCGACTACTTCCTCTACATCGACGCGCGACTTCTTCCGCTGCGCTGCGCGTCTAGTGGTAACGATCTATGATATTCTACTCGTAAGTATCTTGGGTGTATGCGGTAGTGATGCTAGCGTAGCCTACCTGTTTCCCTTCATCTAGGCATGCTCGGGATGGCCTAACTAATACCAATTGTCAAGAAAACATGAACAAATACATCTCTGGTACACTAAATTGACGGACTAGAACACCTCAAACTTGTAGATCGGGAGTAAATGCATCACCATTCAGGAGAGGGGTAGAGCTTGATGTAATGGAGCAACCAATCTAGATGGTGGTGCGATGGAAGAAAAAAACACACTAAGATATATGCCAAATCAAAGGACGCACAGAGATCCGCAACTGCAGCTTTTGTCATCCACTTCAACTCATCTGCAAAGTAAGCATCTACACACATCGAAAGGCAAAAGTTTTTATCCCTTTCTCTCACAATCTGAGAAAACAAACAGATAGAAGCGAGAGGAGAACGAGATAGACCAGAGAAGAAGATGCGCCTCTGCTTTCTTCTGCCGCAACCGCGTGGAGCATATTTACAGAGCTGGTTACCTGCTTTTGCGGAGGTTTCGCGCGTAAATTAGATAAGCAGTTGCCGCTGGCATAAACTTTTCACGCGCTGGTGCGGTATTGTGGCGACTTTCACGCACTGGTGCGGTGTTGTGGCGGGCAACGAAGTATTTGCCGCGTAAATATTGACTTGCCGCCAAACACGATTAAGCCAGGGGTATTCTTTTCATTGCGTATGGAACTCCCTGCTGCATCAACGAATTACCGGGTCCCCCGTGGGAAGCAATCGGAGGGAATTCCTTTTATCAACTTCCTTTCCTCATCCCAACATAATTCCCTATCCCATGAAACGAATGATAGACTTCAAATCTCCTCACCTTCAACTCCCCTTCCCTCACGTCAATTCCCCCCAACCAAACGATGTGGTAGAGTAGTAGTGAAGGCTAGTGGTGTAGAGGTGTCAGTCTCCCGTGAGCCAAGCGCACATGAGAGATCGATTTTGTGGGAATGTTTGGGTGAAGCGGATCTCAAGTTCATGTTGGTTTAAATTGTGATATCCCGGCCCCCCTTTCATTGCTGTTACTGCGCTAGGTAACGGGGGACGGAAACCATCGGTTGGTTTTGGGTGCCTCCAATCGTGGCGCGAGGGAAATGGGAGTCCTTATCCCGTCAGACTCAGGCTCTTATATGCGAGATCAATTCCAATGTACTGCCTACGTCTCGGAAAGAATGCAACCCTCGCTTTCCGAGGAATCAAATAATTTTAACTTTGACTAAATTTATATAAAATAATACTAACATTGAAGTCTTCAAATAGATTTAGTACAAAAGTATAATCTATGTGTTGGGGGCGATCATTAGGGGTACCCAAACCTATGGAATAACCGCCCCAGTAAATATTAATCTTATCCAAGTAACCAGAAAAAGAAACGGAAGTTAAGGCCCACAGCCCAGCAACGACTGAAGGCCCAGCCAAAACGCCCCGCGGCGTGCCTCGACGCGAACCAAAATCTTCGCTTCGCTCGAGGGACCGACCCCTCAAGCGAATCAGAGAACTCCGCCTCGGTCAAGGCCTAGGGACCGAGCCTCAAGCAATCCACGGAATGGGGAAAGCTCCGCCTCGGTCGAGACCCTCGCTCCGACGAACATTAAATAGCGCCCTCTGCCACCGTGCCTCCAAAGCCAAAAGGCAGATTTCTTGCCATACTGCCCTGACGGCCACGACTCCTCCCATCGTATCCACCAAATCCCGTCACTGTGCTGCCAACCGAGGTTCTGTGCGGACAGGTCGGCACTGTGCGAACAGAGCCCGTCACTCCGAGTTCCTGTACTGCCAACTCCGACGACTCGAAGACCTCCGTGGATGGAGGGACCCTCGAGCACACAGCAGGAGAAGAGCTCAGGACGACAGAGGTATGGAGGGCCATTCTGAGCACTATGCAACCAACCCCGGTGCTGTGCGGACATGTCGCCGCCGTGCGAATAGGGCCGGGTCACTCTAACTCCCTGTGCCACCGAATCCCACAACAATTTCCCACAGAATAAGCTGTGCGCCGGCATGGGAGACCCTCGAGATAGTGTACGGATGAGCCATTATCACACTAAGGACGCCCCGGATCCTCAAGACCACTCCTCGACGTCATCACCAGTACAAGAATCGACTACAACAAACAAGGACGGAGAAGCACACCCAACGCCACTCCTACTACTGTACGACAACTATGCCTAACCAGCAACACGCTCATGTAACCCCTCCTCCTTGGCCTATAAAAGGAGGGGGTAATCGAGCAGGAGGACGACGGAAAAAAAGAGAAGAAAAAGAATCTGCAAACACTCAAAAAAGATCACGATATTGGCACCCTGCCTCAATCATCCGGGACTCGGAGGTCTAGCCTCTCGTCCCAACCTGCCTGTACCCCCTACTACTCGCATTCCGGTGCAGAATAATATATCACACACTCCGCCTTGCTGGAAGTATGGTCTTCTGACCGGAACCAGGATAAACCCGTGTCTCGTGTTATCTTCTGCATCAACCATCAAGGGAGGGAACACAGCGCATTTCTGGTTTATGTCAGAACCACGATTTCTAAACACCGACAGTGGCGCGCCAGGTAGGGGATTCGCGCCGTGATAGATTGTTTCATCCACCATCTCCCTTGATGGCAACTCGAGTCGTACGCGACAACCTGTTCTCGATGCCAGCATCAGACCAGCTTCCTGCCGGATTCGAAATCCGGTTCGGGAGACTTGACTTCAGGGCAACTGGCGATGGCTACAACATGCGGCTCCTGACGAGGAACGACAGCATGAGTGTGCCACCGTCGCTCCCATCACCGTCACCGCGACGCAAAAGGCGTTCGCGTCAACGCGCGCGATGAACGCGCGCGGAGCAACGCAGAACAGCTCACGTCGGCTCCCCCGAACGGGTCGAGCCCGGCACGACGAGGGCAACAACCGCCACCACCACGGTACAACCAGCCGGGGACAGCACGGTCGACCGGTGGCGAAACCCCGGTGGGACACGCACCGCAACGATGACCAACTCTTCATCAGTTGACACGAACATGACGGCGTATGAGGATTTGTCGGGCCACCACCTGATCTCGATCCGCAATCTCATAGCAATGTCGCCGGACGATAACTACCCTGAGTCTGGCAGCGAGGCATCCGAGAGCGCCCGGAGGATCCCCGAATGGGATTACTCAGGGCTTTGCAATCGAGAGGCCCTCTTATCATTTCAGGCCGCGGCAGATTATTGCCTAACCTGCTCCGACGACCCCAGCGAGGAGGATTACGATCCCACCAGGGAATGCTTCGTCGTCCTTCCGGGAAAGGATGGCGGAGATGACGGGGCAGGAGAGCCAGCGCACGTCAGAGATCACGAACAGGCGCACAACAATGTTGCGCTCGCACAAGCACAACTGGCCCAAGTCCGCGAACTCGAAGCCAAGCTTGAAGAAGAACGCCGACAGGTCCGAGAGCTTCGGGCAACGCTTGAGGACAATCGTCCTATGCGCGGCGTACGTGCCAGGGAAGCCGGGCGCATAGCACGAGCCCGCATTGAGGCTGATGACGATGTGGACGATCCACTCGCGTTAGCCAGGGCAAGCCAGAAGCTCATCGCCGTGGCAACTCTGATCTGAGCCATGCCCGAGCCATCAACACCCGAAGGCCTAATCGAACAAGCGGCTCTGCAACAAGCCGAAAGCTAAGCCTCTCGCATCCGCAGTTCCGCCGGCCCAAAGACTAGTGGACCAACGCGGGAGCACGAGGCATCAACACAAACCCTGTGAAGGGACAATCTAATGCCACCCCCACCCTCGAATAAGGGAAAGGCGCCTTCGGTGCACGAACGCATTGGAAGGAAGCCTCTTAAGGAGCGAATCCTTGACACCCGTGGTGACATCAGCGAGGACGACGCTCGCAACACCCTTAACAAAAAGAGGCGGGATGGCGCATCTCACAGTTTTCACCCCCGCCGTGGAGGCCGCTACGACAACGACGAAGACAAGAGCCCAACGCCAGAGCCCCCGGGAACCCGGTATTTGGCCGGGAGATTCGTGTGGCCCTGATTCCCGCACGATTCAGGCAGCCAACGACCATCACCAAGTACTCGAGGGAGACGGACCCAAGGGTGTGGCTCAACGACTATCGCCTCGCCTGTTTATTGGGCGGCGCGACCGACGACGCCATGATCATCCGCAACTTGCTACTTCACTTGGCGGATTCTGCGCGGACATGGCTAGAGCACTTACCCGCGAACCAGATTCATGACTGGAATGACCTCGTGAGGAAATTCGTGGGTAACTTTCAGGGCACCTATCTACGCCCTGGAAACTCATGGGACCTTCGAGGGTGTCGCCAAACACCCAACGAGTCCCTTCGTGATTTCATCCGCCGCTTCTCCAAGCGTTGCACCGAGCTCCCGAGTGTGGGTGACTCCGAAGTCATCCACGCTTTCCTCGAAGGTACAACCTGCCGGGACTTGGTACGCGAGTTATGACGCAATCCTCCAACTAGCGTAAATGAACTGTTCGACGTGGCCACCAATTTTGCCTCCGGCGAGGAGGAAGTCGGAGCCATCTTTGATAGTGGAAGGGGGAAGCGGACGGAGGAAATGCCCGCGGAGGGCAGCAAGTCCAAAGGATCCACCAAGAAACAAAGGCAAGGCAAGAAAGGGAAGTAGCCCCAAAAAGCCTCGCGCCGACAAGAGCGGACCGAGGACCCTGACGAAATACTCGCAGTTGATCCTGCTGCGCCCAAACATCCTCGAGCCCCCCCCCCCCCGAGGAGGCGGCATCTTCGATGATATGCTCAAGAAACCGTGCCCTTATCACAAGGGCGTTGTGACCCACACCCTCGAGCAGTGCGGAATGCTAAGGAAATACTTCAAGCGCGCCGCTTCAAAGGATGAAGGGGGAAAGAGAGACACGGGCGACGGGAATGGCCAGGGCTTCTCGGAGGTGGAGAACGTCTTCTTCATTTTCGGTGGGCCAGCCGCGAACATGACCCCTCGGCAGCGCAAGCGCGAGCACCGAGAGGTATTCTCCATACACAAGGCAGGGCCGTCGTACCTCGATTGGTCAGAGGAGACCATCTCCTTCAGTCGAGACGACCACCCCAACTATATCCCGAACCCGGGGCAATACCCGCTTGTCGTTGATCCTATCATCGGCAATACCCGGTTCTCCAAGGTACTCATGGATGGAGGCAGCAGCCTCAATATCATGTACGCTTCATCCTTGGAGCTCATTGGCATCGGCAGGGACATGCTGCGCCCTAGCAAGGCGCTGTTCCATGGCGTTGCGCCGGGAAAGCGAGTTCAGCCCCTCGGGCAGATCGATCTGCCAGTTTGCTTCGGTATCCTCGACAACTTCCGCAGGGAGACCCTGACCTTCGAAGTAGTGGGATTTTGAGGTGCGTACCACGCCATCCTCAGCGGCCCATGCTATGCCAAGTTGAAGATGCTAGGACCAAACGGCGTCATCACCGTGGCCCCATCATTCGAACATGCCTACATATGCGACGTGGAATGCGTCGAGAGCGCTGAGGCGCTTGCTGAGGACGAGGCTCTCGTCACGGACCTGGAGAAGATGGCGAATGAAACCATACCCTCCACTTCGAAGCATGCAGGCAGTTTCGAGCCCGCAGAGCACACCAAGGCTGTGCCCCTCGTCCCAGGTGTTCCCAGCGACAAGATGGTGCGGATCAGCTTGACCCTCGACAGCAAATAGGAGGTGGTGCTCGTTGACTTCCTCCACGCCAACGCCGACATCTTTGCGTGGATCCCCTCGGACATGCGAGGCATACCGAGGGAGGTCGCCGAGCACTCCCTTGACATCCTGCCCCATTCCAAGCCGGTGGTTCAACGACTGCGACGCTTCGATGAGCACAAGCACATGGCCATTGGTGAGGAGCTGCGCAAGCTCCTCGAGGCCGGATTCATCAAGGAGGTATTTCACCCTAACTAGCTTGCCAATCCTGTTTTAGTTAAGAAAAAGAATGGAAAGTCGAGGATGTGCGTAGATTATACCGGTTTAAATAAAGCATGTCCAAAAGTTCCTTTTCCTCTACCACGTATCGATCAGATCGTAGATTCAACCGCAGGATGCAAGCTATTATGTTTCCTTGATGATTATTCTGGTTTCCACCAAATTAAGATGAAAATTTCTGACCAACTGGCAACCTCCTTTATTACGCCTTTTGGTATTTTCTGCTATGTCACGATGCCGTTTGGACTTCGAAATGCCAGAGCTACATACCAGCGATGTATGCTTCATGTTTTCGGAGATCATATCGGGCGAACCGTAGAAGCATACGTTGACGACATTGTTGTAAAGACCAGGAAGGCGGACGACCTGGTAAACGATTTGCGCATTGCGTTTGATTGTCTCCGGGCCAACGGGGTAAAACCGAATCCGGAAAAATGCGTTTTTGGGGTACCTCGAGGTATGCTCTTGGGTTTCATAGTCTCTCAACGAGGCATTGAGCCCAACCCTGAAAAAGTCTTGGCCCTCGAACAAATGGGACCGATCCGAGACCTGAAGGGGGTACAGAGGATATTGGGATGTTTAGCAGCCCTAAGCCGGTTCATCTCGCGTCTCGGTGAGAAATGCTTACCCCTATACCGACTCCTGAAAAAGAGAGGACATTTCTCTTGGAACACCGAGGCTCAAAAAGCCCTCGACAGGCTAAAAGCGTCTCTCGCACGAGCGCTAGTCTTAACACCACCTAAGGAGGGCAAGCGCCTCTACCTATACATAGCCGCAACGACTCAAGTAGTAAGCGGAGTCATCATCGTAGAGAGAACTGAGGAAGGGCACGCGCTGCCTGTCCAAAGGCCGGTATACTAGATCAGCGAGGTACTGACTGAAACCAAGACGCGATATCCACAAATCCAGAAGCTGCTCTACGCAGTAGTGCTAGCTCGGCGCAAATTGTGTCACTACTTCGAGGCTCATCCTGTCACCGTGGTCTCATCTTTCCCTTTGGGGGAGATACTCTGCAACCAGGATGTCTCGGGTAGAATAGCCAAATGGTCCGTGGAATTGATGGGCAAGACCCTCGCTTATGCCCCCCGCAAGGCAATTAAATCGCAAATCTTGGCCGATTTCGTGGCAGACTGGACCGACACAAAGCTGCCCCCACCACAAATCTAAGCCGAATGTTGGATCATGTACTTCGACGGGTCGGTGATGAAAACCGGTGCGGGCACGGGCCTGCTCTTCGTCTCACCCCTCGGAGAACATATAAGGCACGTGGTACGCTTGCACTTTCCGGCGTCCAACAACATGGCCGAATATGAAGCCTTACTAGCTGGCCTTCGCATAGCCATCGAATTGGGCGTTAAACGCCTTGACGTCCGGGGAGATTCACAATTAGTCATCGACGAGGTTATGAAGGAGGCAAGCTGCCACGACGACAAGATGCAAGCATACTGCAATGCAGTACGCCGACTCGAGGACAAATTCCATGGCCTCGAGCTCAACCACATCACTCGAAAGTACAACGAGGAGGCCGATGAATTAGCAAAAATTGCGTCTGGGCGGATCACCGTTCCTCCAAACGTATTCGCCCGTGACCTGACACAGCCAAGCATCGACCTCAAGCCGACCCCAAAGCTCCGGATGCTCCCTCGAGGACCGAACCCTCAGGGGCTCCATATGTGGAGCCCATGGACGAGGATCCTTCGAAAGAGGAACCTGAAGCCTCAAGTCAGGAAATATTCTCGGCGGACGAGGGTGAAATTATGGAAATCGACGAGGAGCCATCAACTCGCGATTGGCGCAACCAATACATCGCCTGGATCATCCGAGGGGAACTACCCTCGGATCGAACCGAGGCTCGACGCATCGCAAGAAAGGCCAAGTCATTCCACATAATCGATGAGGAATTGTACAAGCGCAGCCCCTCTGGAATTTTGCAGTGGTGCATTCCAATCCCGGAGGGAAGGGAGCTCATCCGAGACATCCACGCTGGCGTATGCGGCCACCACGCGGCGCCCCGAACCCTGGTGGGCAACGCGTTTCGCCAAGGATTTTACTGGCCCACGGCTGTTGCAGACGCCAACGAAATCGTACGCACCTGCGAAGGGTGTGAATTCTACGCACGTAAAACCCATCTCCCGGCTCACGTGTTGCAAACCGTTCCCATCACATGGCCATTCGCCGTGTGGGGACTAGACCTCGTTGGTCCAATGCGAGCAGCGCCCGGGGGCTTTACACATCTGCTGGTGGCCATCGACAAGTTCTCAAAATGGATCGAGGCTCGGCCAATCAACAACATTAGATTTGAGCAAGCTGTGCAATTCTTGACAGATATAATTCACAGGTTCGGGGTCCCCAATTCGATAATCACTGACAATGGCACCCAGTTTATAGGCAAGAAGTTCTTGGAATTCTGTGACGACCACCATATCCGCGTGTTTTGGTCGGCCGTAGCGCATCCACAGACAAACGGCCAAGTAGAACGTGACAACGCCATGATTCTACAATGTCTCAAACCAAGGATATTTAACAAGCTGAATAGATTTGCGGGAAATGGGTGTCAGAACTACCCTCAGTAATTTGGAGCCTCAGAACAACCCTGAGCAGAGCCACGGGTTTTACTCCATTTTTTCTCGTCTATGGTGCCGAGGCTATTCTCCCCACAGACTTGGAATATGGGTCCCCAAGGCTCAGAGCCTACCAAGAGGAAAGAAACAAGCAAATGCGGGAAGACTCACTCGACCAAGCGGACGAAGCTCGAGACGTCGCGGTCTTACATTCAGCTCGGTACAAGCAGTCGCTTCGAAGGTATCAGGCCCAGAAGGTTCGACGACGAGACCTCAACAAGGGGGGCCTAGTGCTAAGGCTGCGACAAGACAATCGAGGGCGCCACAAGCTCACACCGCCATGGGAAGAGCCCTACATCATCGCTGAAATCCTCAAGCCAGGCACATACAAGCTCGCAAACGAGAAAGGCGAAGTATTCGCCAATGCCTGGAATATCCAACAGCTACGTCGCTTCTACCCTTAAGCTTTCAAGCATTCATGTACATTTGTACTTATTTCAATAAAAATATAAAGGACCCTAAAATGAGTAAGACTAGGATTACCATCGAAAAAAGCCAAGTCTCACTCGGGGGCTAATCCGGGGGGCACCCCCTCCTAAAATTGTCCCAATTTTAAAGTTTTTTATAAAATTCTTTTATTACGTCCATCTCTTGTATTTGCCAAAAGGCAACCCAAGGCATAGAATAATTGAGGCCAAGGGCCCGACGAGTCGAGGGACCGCCTACGCCTTCGAAAGGATACGGTATCCCCCTCGTCACCCTACGCTAAAATTGCTCTATGAACGGTACCCTCCTCGACAAGACCTTTGCAAATTCAGCGAAGTAAACGTGATAAAGAAACCATAAGTCAAATAAAAACTCGAATGTGCGTTTCAAAAACATAAAATTGTTTCAACCACTAGAGTGCTTATTACATAAAAAAAATCTCTAAAAACTACTCAGGGAGCGGGGTCTTCGGGGGTGGCATCCTCCTCGTCTTCAACGTCGGGAAGGAGGTCGCTCTCGAAGATTCGTGCAAGAGTGGCAGTAGGAGCAGAGGCAGAAGCATCCGCACTCTCCACGACGGCCAGCGTAGCATCGTTGTCGAGGTTGTCCGCCACCACGTAACCATCGCTGACCGCCTCGAGGTCCACGACAAAGTGCGTCGAGATCACCCCGAGGGTCTTCTGCACGCCGAGGAGAAGGGCCCCTTTCAGGCGCTCGGTAACACAACCGCCCAAGGCCCTTAGACGGCTGGCCACCGAGCTGCCCGACTGGGACTCAAGAGCCTCTGGCCCCTCGACCTCCTTACAGACGGCAAGAGCTACTTCCCGTAGCTCCTCGAGGTCCTCCTGGGCCTTCGAATAAGCTACCTGGAGCGATTCCGCCGCTGAGGAGGTCTCCTCTGCCACCTTCCGCACCTCTGAAAGCCCAACACCAAAATCAGATAAGTTCTCGAAAACTCCAATCTAAATTTAGGGTAAGTTCATACTAGACTTACCTTCGACCAGCTTTTCCTTTTCGGCGAGGGCCTCCCGGGCAGTGCTGGCCTCCTGTTGGAGCGTCGCCATCTCTCCTTGTTGGGCCTCGACCGAGGCCCGCAGCTCCGTGATGGCGACATCTCCCTCCGTCACCGCCACGATGAGCAGGTCGATAGCCTCGCCCTGGGTCTTCAGTTGGGCCTCAGCCATGGCAAGCGCCGAGTCCCGCTGCTGTAGCTGCCCCCGGGCTTCGGCAAGAGCGGCACGCTCCTGCTGAAGCTCACCCTCGAGCGCCGCCAGCGCTTGCGTTCACCGATGGAGCTCATCCCCTTGCCGAAGGACCTCTTCTGCCGTCTCCACGGCAAGTGTCCTCTCGCGCAGGCGTTCCCACTCGGCGTGGCTTAAGGCCTCCCTTAGCTGATGCGCCTCGACGTGCACATCAGCAAGTTCGGCGACCTTTCGCCCAGCCATCTCTCTCAGATCCTGTTATTAACACGACAAATGAAAGTGAAAAAAGGGGGAGAAACGCAAAACGCGCGACAAAACTAGTGGTTAAGTCACTTGCCGATGGAGGTCCAAACCCCGACCAAGGTGCAGTTCGAGGACCTGCTTCAGGGCTTCTTGGACCGTCGTCCCCAAGGCCTGTTGTTCCTCCCATAGGAGGTGCTCGGCCTCAGCAGCCTTGGCCAGGCCGGGTGGGACGCCACGACGACCGAGCCCAAAGTTGCGCCAGGCCTCGAAGGCCGGAATGCCAGGCAAGATGCCCATGGCCCTCTCCTCCCAAGGGCTCCAGGTCCCGTTGCGGAATCCTGGAGCATCCTCCTCCTCATCCTCCTGACCACCTTCGAGGATGGCCGGGAGGGTCATCACTGCGGAGCCGGCCCCGGGCACCTCCTTGACTTCTGCCGAACCGCTGCCTCCCGCTGCGTTCTGACCCGCGCCTTCACCAAGGGCCGCATCCTCCATGGGGACCGAGGGTGTCTCCCTCGGCCGGCATGGAGGTCTCTGATACCCCCGCAACGGCAGGGGCCACATCCTCCACGGGGAGGGCCGAGGGTGTCTCCCTGGCCTGCTCCTCGCTCGCCACCACCGATGCTCCTCCAGCCGCCGTCTCCACCCTTGATCAGGCGGTCCCTCGCATAAGGGCCACCCGGTACCGAGCCACAATCCCCGATGCCTGGCATGCCCCAGATGAAGGTGGCGCTGTTGAACGAGGCGTGGCACGCGCCGACACCTTTAGAGCCTTTGTCGGCGCCAACGGAAGCGGCGCCGGCGGACCGGATTGGCTGACAGAAACCAAGTCGACAAAATCAGAACAACAACTTGAGAATGAAGCCTGAGAAAAGATCGGAGACTTACCTAACCCGAATGAGGTGGCTAAGCTTGCGCTTCTTGCTGCTCGAAGGCCGCCGAGCCCCCGAACGACCACGGCACCTCGACGGCGAGGTCTCGCTCGCGGGCCTTGAACCCGCCGGTGCGGAGCTTTGAGCCCCAGGCACCGACGGGCTCCGAGCTCGAGCCCCTCCAGCCGCCACCACGGAACTCGGGGGGGGGGGGGGTGGCGGCACCCGCCGTCGAAGGCACCGGGCCGCTCGAGGCCCCCTCGGAGACGCACTCAACTCAGCCGCCACCGGTGCAGGTGGCGGAATCTCCACGAGGTCCTTCAAGGAAGACTCCTCCGGAGTACTCTCGGGGGTGGTAGGTGGGGAACGCCCCTCCCTGATTCGACGGCGGCACTCCTTCTCGTACGCCGCCTTCCGCAGACGCTTCCTCTCTTTCTTCTGCTTCGCCGCGTCCTTCCGCTCCTTCTGCCTCTCGGCAGAAAGGCGGTTCGCAGCACGAACCTCGCGAAGAGGAGGAGCAGAATGATACCCTTTTTGAGACAAACCCTAAAGAAAGAATTCAGGAGTAAGCGATCAGATAATCTCGAGGGTAAAAAGAAAAATTGAATCTAAATCAAACTTAAAGCGGAACTTACGAATTGTAAAACCCCCGCTTCGGGGCGCATCTTGACGGCGAAAAGGGCCTCCTCCTTGCAATCAAGCTTGGAGACCTCCACGACACGCCGTGCCCGATGCATGCAGTACTCGAGGACGAGGGTCCCCTCCTTCATCTTCGAGCCTTGCCAGGGTGAATCCGCCGTGAGCTGGTCGAGCCGTAGCTTCCTCTCCAAAAGGGGCAACACATACCGCTGATTGAAGTTTGCAGTCACTCCCGCCGCGGTCAAACCCGCCCTCGAAAGCGCGGCAAAGGCGTCGGTGAAGACCCGGAGTCGCTCCTGACGGTCGGCGGGGGAAATTCCGTAGCTCCAGGCCTCCGGTCGCTCGCGCAGCACTTTGCCGGTGTACTTCGGCAGCTTGTTGTCGACGTTGCGGAGGTAGAACCACCCCTTGTCCCAATCGGCGTTGTTGGAGGTCATCGTCAACAGGATGTACAATCCGCTCCGCTGCCCCCAAACTTGCATGGTAAGGCCCCCCGCGCGGACCACCCGGCGGAGCCCCCGAGACTCACCTACAGCCGTATGGAGCTCACCCCGGAAGAGGTGAACCCATAGGTCCCAGTGAGCCTCGATCCCCAAGTACCCTTCCCAAACGGCGACAAAGACTGCCGCTTGTGAGATGGCGTTGTGGGCGAAGTTGTGGAGCTCCACGCCGTAGTGGAGGCACAACCCGCGGAAGAATGGCGATGCGGGGATTCCGAACCCCCGCTCGTGAAGTCTCGCCAGGCTCACCACAAAGCACTCCGGCGGAGAAGGCTCGTGGTGATTGGATGGCGGCGCGATCCACATCGGCTCGTCCGGGTTGCTGTTCGCCGGCAGCACCCCGGCCTCCACCAGCCCGGCGAGATAGGCGTCGGTGGCGATGGAAGGGCTCCACGGAGCAGGGTCGACGATGGTCACCATGGCGAACGGCGGCAGTGAAAAGGACGAAGTCTTGTGCGCGGAAAGGTGAAAGGCGAAGAGCGACGACGCTTGGAAGCAGTAGATGCAATTGGAAGGCAAGGGCTGGGTAAGCTAATCCTTTCCCCTTGTCCTTTTATTTATAGTGTCACGCAAAGCGCAACCGGCACCCCGGCCGCGTGAAAAACGCATCCGATACGATTGGCACCACAGCCACTTACGACCGGGCCCCACGAGTTGGGATAACTACTACGCGCGAAAATTCAGGCGACACGTCGCATCGTAACTGCCCACGTCTCTTCCGCTCTGCCTAAAAAGGCGCGCCCACTTCGCGTACTCCGCGCCACGCCGCCCGCGACTACGGAAATGAACGCTCGAGGCCAGCCAAAAGGCTTCCGAGGTAAGGTACCCCTCCTCGAGGCCCTACTAATCAGGGGTTCGAAGTCCTGGCCCATTGAGGGTTCGACGGGCACCTCAGATCTAACAGAGTCAGGGATAACCAAGGGCACGCGCGATCGAGCCTATCCTCGAGCACGAAACTCGAGGGTGCCCTTCATGTTATATTCAAGGCCTCCATAGTGGAAAAAACATAAAATTCATAAATAAAAAAGGAAAAAAGTCTAATTAGATCTATCTCGAATTCTTGAGAACCCCTTGAAAAGACGGTCACATATAGTTCTTTCTACCACACTTTATGATTCCAACCAGATCCTTTCATTTAAGACTTGGATTTGTATTTTCTTTAATCCCTTTTTCATTTTCATTTCTTCAATGATTAATTGGAATTCCATTAGTTATGGTCAACAAACAATACGCGCTGCAAGATACATTGGTCAAGGTTTCATAATTACCTTATCCCACACAAATCGTTTCCCTATAACGATTCACTACCCTTATGAAAAATCAATTACATCAGAGCGTTTCCGGAGGTGAATACACTTTGAATTTGATAAATGCATTGCTTGTGAAGTATGTGTTCGCGTATGCCCGATAGATCTACCCCTTGTGGATTGGAGATTTGAAAAAGATATTAAAAGGTAACTGTTACAATTGCTTAATTGCTTAATTATAGTATTGATTTCGGAGTTTGTATATTTTGTGGTAACTGTGTTGAATACTGTCCGACAAATTGTTTATCAATGACTGAAGAATATGAACTTTCTACTTATGATCGTCATGAATTGAATTACAATCAAATTGCTTTGAGTCGGTTACCAATCTCCATAATGGGAGATTACACAATTCAAACAATTAGGAATTCGCCTCAAAGTCAAATAGACGAAGAAAGGGTTTTATTGAAAGTGTTCGGAAACATCAGGAAAGTAACAGATATTTCTTGGTTTCAACTTTGCGATATCAAAAGAGAAAGACTAGAAAGGGAATATATCCTAAAGTAAAGGTTCGCGATTGAAGTACCAATCGCCCACCCCCATGAATTTTCTCCGTTTGATTCGATAAGGTTGAATTAGCCCCAAATAGCGAGAATTAGGATTCTTGATCCCTCTCAATCTCTCTTTCAATTCGAGGATCCAGAGAGGTGTTTTCATAGTCATCTCCGAATATTTGCCATCTCAAAATAGACTAAATATAGCCTGAATGATCCTAAAAACCCCTCGAAGGAGATAATAAAGAACCTGGGTTTTTTTTTCTCTCCAATTTTTTTTTCTGTCATATTTTTTTCTCCTATTTTTTGATTTTTATTTTCAAAATAGGAAGTTCAAGATAGAATTCGGGTACTATAGGGGAATGGAAATGAAAAACACGAGATACTTTTTCTAGAAATATGGACTCATTTTCTTTTTTAGGATTAAACAAAAGGGTTCGCAAATAAAAGCGCTAGTGCCACAACCAGTCCATAAATTGTTAAAGCTTCCATAAAAGCTAGACTAAGCAATAAAGTACCTCGTATTTTACCTTCTGCTTATGGCTGTCTCGCAATTCCTTCTACAGCTTGTCCTGCAGCAGTACCTTGACCAACTCCGGGCCCAATCGAAGCAAGCCCTACGGCCAATCCAGCAGCAATAACGGAAGCGGCAGCAATTAGTGGATTCATGGTGAGTTCCTCACGGGACGGAGTGGAAGAAGGGCGGAGACTCTCGAACGAGGAAAAGGATCCCTTCGAAATAATTGAACGAGGAGCCGTATGAGGTGAAAATCTCATGTACGGTTCTGTAGAGGGACAGTAAGGAACATTCCAAAAAGTTGGAGATCCAACTACAAGGAGACAGACAGCCTGATACCACATTGCTATGGTATCTTTCACCTCTCTTTTTTGATTTGACATGAGAAACATCTCTTGTCCTTTCTTTGACTCTTTTTCTTTTTTATTTTATATGGGAAATGGATGGAGGCAGCTAGTCGAGAGATCCCACCGAGGGAGAGCAACGAGCCCTCGACCCCAAACGAACGGGGTCGAGCCCTGCCTAGCAAACCTCCACAAGTGCTCTTATGAGACATGTCTCCGGACCACGAGCCGGCCTCCATCGAACGAGGCACGGATGTCCACTTGAATTACCCGCTAACAGCTCACAGAGGCATCCATGACTCGCAGCCCGTTTGAGGGAAGCATGGATTGTGTCACCCCTCCTCCCCACAAACGGGGCGACGAGGGTCGTAGCTCAAAGTCAAGAACCGCCCCTGATCGACCTTGCTAGGGCCAAGGCTCGGGGGATACTTGCACCATAAGATCGAACCCCTTGAAGACGAAACATGCTAAACGCCGATAAGCCCTTGCAGGAGTATATCCACTCCTCCAAGGCCTCGGGGGCTACACCCGCGGGTGCGCTAGCAGCAGAATTCTTCAAGGAAAACCTTGTCAGAAGCACCCACGACGAAGAGCCTTTGTCGGATTAAAACATATTCCAACAAAGGCTCAGGGGCTACTGTTGGGGGCGATCATTAGGGGTACCCAAACCTATGGGATAACCGCCCCAGTAAACATTAATCTTATCCAAGTAACCAGAAAAAGAAACGGAAGTTAAGGCCCACGGCCCAGCAACGACTGAAGGCCCAGCCAAAATGCCTTGCGGCGTGCCTCGAAGCGAACCAAAATCTTCGCTTCGCTCGAGGGGACCGACCCCTCATGCGAATCAGAGAACTCCGCCTCAGTCGAGGCCTAGGGACCGAGCCTCAAGCAATCCACGGAATGGGAAAGCTCTGCCTCGGTCGAGACCCTCGCTCCGACGAACATTAAATAGCGCCCTCTGCCACCATGCCTCCAAAGTCAAAAGGCAGATTTCTTGCCATACTGCCCTGACGGCCACGACTCCTCCCATCGTATCCACCAACTCCCGTCACTATGCTGCCAACCGAGGTTCTGTGCGGACAGGCCGGCACTGTGCGAACAGAGCCCGTCACTCCGAGTCCCTGTACTGCCAACTCCGATGACTCGAAGACCTCCGTGGACGGAGGGACCCTCGAGCACACAGCAGGAGAAGATCTCAGGACGACAGAGGTATGGCGGGTCATTCCGAGCACTATGCGACCAACCCCGGCGCTGTGCGGACATGTCGCCGCCGTGCGAACAGGGCCGGGTCACTCTAACTCCCTGTGCCACCGAATCCCAGAGCGATTTCCCACAGAATAAGCTGTGCGCCGGCATGGGAGACCCACGAGATAGTGTACGGATGAGCCATTATCACACTAAGGACGCCCCGGATCCTCAAGACCACTCCTCGACGTCATCACCAGTACAAGAATCGACTACAACAAACAAAGACGGAGAAGCACACCCAACGCCACTCCTACTACTGTACGACAACTATGCCTAACCAGCAACACGCTCCTGTAACCCCTCCTCGGTCGAGACCCTCGCTCCGACGAACAGGAGGACGACGGAAAAAAAGAGAAGAAAAAGAATCCGCAAACACTCAAAAAAGATCACGATATTGGCACCCTGCCTCAATCATCTGAGACTCGGAGGTCTAGCCTCTCGTCCCAACCTGCCTGTACCCCCTACTACTCGCATTCTGGTGCAGAATAATATATCACACACTCTGCATTGCTGTAAGTACGGTCTTCTGACCGGAACCAGGATAAACCCGTGTCTCGTGTTATCTTCTGCATCAACCTTCAAGGGAGGGAACACAGCGCATTTCTGGTTGGTGTCGGGACCACGATTTCTAAACACCGACACTATGGTTAATCTAATGATACTTGTGTTGTATCATAAATCAGTCAAACTTGAAGTCGTTTGACTTCTTGGAATGCAAGAGTTGCATTCTTTCTGGAACGGAGGGAGTAGGATGCTAACGATCATGCAACGTGCCTTATTTCTCCTTGATACTGTTCTGAGGTCTTCATTGTGACTTGATGGGGTTTAGGGATTGAAGCCGAGTGGTGTGAAGCGTTGATCTTGTATGCCCTGGAACGGATTTAGTTGTGAGCAGTACAAATTTTGAAGTAGCCTACCAAATTTGTGTACTACTTATTACAAATATGACAACATTTGTGCCCATATATTAATATAAAGATCTAAAACTTTAAAACTTTCGATGACAGATGAACACATAAGTCATTATAATATGGAATCGTCGAGTTCGTAACCAACACGGTCACCGGCCAACTATCTATTATATAATTTTATTTTCTGTTAAACGTGCGACATCATCGAGTTCGTAACCAACACAGCATCTGGCCAATTGTCTGATTTATAATCTTAACTTTTTTATTAAACATACGTGTCGCACGTGTGTTCTTACTGCTATTCTTAAAAAAAACGCATGTTAGTTTGGCAGGCAGATCCCAACCTCTTACGCTCGCCCTACCTTCGAAGACTTGGCTTTTCCACATAAGAGAGCATTTGAAGGAATCGGTAGTTCATCCCTAGGGTTAGGGACTTCTGAGCTGCCCTGGCCCACTCTTATGTAAATCTCCTGGCCCAAGTACCTCCTGTCCAGACTCTGCGATCTGAGGTTCCACATCCCCTCGTTGTCCAGAGACACCAACACGGCCGTCCATGCTGCCGGGTACACCTGCACAAGAAGACATGCATGCCAGATAGATAAGACGAGGAAACATTTGAGGAACTTATGAAAAGCACATATATAGAACTTGTGATCAGTGTTACCTGGATGGTAGAACGGTAAATGGCATCAACAAGATTGTACGTTGATCTTGCGTCCGGGCTCCATTTGCCCCAACCCATCCTGCGAAATTCATAAAAAATTGACATTCTTTGAGTATTGTATTAGCACACATAGAAAAATCATTCGAAAATGAATGCGCAGCATAGCAAAGGCTCTGGATTTCTTCTCCATAATACATACCCGGCGACGAACAAGCTGTAGCCATCGAGGTGCCACGTCTGCAGCGACGGCAGCTTGTTCTCGAAGACGATCTGCACGAAGTCCTTGTAGCGGGCGTCGATGACGGCCGTGCCGAGGGAGGGCTGCCGCCTCCTCTCGGGCTTGCCGGAGACGACTGCGAAGACGCCGGCCACGTCGAAGTGGTCGGCGAGCTTCAGTGGCGTGGCCGCGTCCGCAAAGGAGACGCCGTTGACCGTGCACCGCCGCCGCCCGGCGATCTCGGCCTCGTCGTTGCGGAGCAGCAGCGTGCGGGTCACGTTGATCCGGCCGTAGCGGAACGAGCCCTGCGGGTTGGGCCGCGCCGCGCCGCACGTCAGGTTCATCCTCACGGTGCGCGCCTGCTCAATGGACCGGTTGTAGCGGTTGTGCGACGACAGGTCCTCCAGCGGCGCGTCGCCGGGCGGCGGCGGGCCGCCGGAGCCCGCGTAGAGGACGTTGGCGACGCCGAACAGCTCTGGCTTGACGAAGAGCGAGCTGACGACCAGGTAGTAGGACGGCTTGGGCGGCTGGTCGGCGGTGACGAGCACCGAGAGAGACTGGCCTGGGTGCAGGTCCAGCGAGGCGTAGAGCTTCTGCAGCGTGTAGGTGCCCTCGGCCTCCACCAGCAACAGCTTGTGGCCCTGGATCCGGAAGCTCAGCGACGTCCTCGTGCCCACGTTGGACACGCGCAGACGGTACGTGCGCCCTGCCCGGCCGGCCAGAAAGTGATATATGATTCAGGCAAGCAAGCTAGCTAATATATATATGTATAGATATATATATAATTTTTTCTCCTTTTTTCTATCTAACATGTAGAGCAGCTTGGGAGATGTAGAGCAGCTTGGGAGATGTATAATTGAAAAATCAGGAGCTTAATCTAAACGTGAATGAATTTGAATTGAACACCCACGAAAAGCAATTAGAGCTAGCTACTATACCCGGCTTAAACGTGAAGTCGGCTGCATAAGGGCCCAAGCCATTGATGAGAATTCCATCCGGCGACGGCAGATCACGGCTTCTGTCCAGGTATCCTCTCATCTCCTGCTCAAATCTCAAACAATAAACACGAGCCAGCGGTGAGACATACGCTTCGATCTCACATGACGGAAACTTTATTTGATGCATGCATGCATGGTTACATATATGGAGATGGGTGTGCAGCAGCACGCACGAGCACGACTCACTAACGTACCTTTACGTCCATGTTGTACCAATCCCCTACGAGGACGTCGAACTCGCCGTCGGGCGGCTGAGCGAACGGCACGGCGATGACCGGCCGGCTGTTGACGCGGATGGGGCCATGGCCTCCCGCGGCGGCGTGCAGCCCCAGCGAGGGACGGTAGAAGAAGCTGCCCACCTCGTCCTTTGCCTGGAACACGTACGTCCAGTTCTCCCCCGGCGGGATGGCGCAGTTGGTCCCCGCCACGCCGTCGTTCCATGAGTTCCGCCTCATCTGCAGGCCGTTCCTATATATACATATGCGCGCGCGGTACATCAGATCGATCACCGCGCTCCATGGATCATCTATCAGACCGCTACAGCTGGAAAGTACATACATACCATGTGAGGAGGAACGGCTCGTCGAGGGTGTTGACGACGTTGACGTGGGCGACGTCGTTGGTGGTGAGGTTCAGCAGCGGGCCGGGGAGCCGCCCGTTGATGGTGATCACCCTCTTTGCCACGCCCAGCGGGGACCGTACGCCGTAGGACACCTCCCAGTCCAAGAAGACGTGCCGGTTGTCGGCGTCAGCCGTGTAGTACTGGCCGCAGCTGCCTATTAGCAGCACGAGAATGACGGTTAGGATGATGGCGAGGTGTTCGGCGTCCATGACGGCGGCGACGGACACAGCGAGAGGTCACGACGATATCGTGCAAATTAATGCTAGCTGGTGGAGGCTATCTACTAATTATTAACTAGCAGGATCAGAATGTATGCATACATGCGTGGTGGTTGTTCTGAATCTGTTGGGAGTCTGGCCGGCCGTTTAGGTACAACTACATAGCTGCTCCTCTTTGAGAGTTGCTGGTGACCAAATACGTACCTCTCGCTCGACAACTTATTTGCCTTAAATTGGTACTTCTTTTTAGAACGAACGGCACGACACCTTTATATTAATATAGCAGGAAATACAAGACTATGTCCCTGAGAGGCCATAACCAATGAAACAAAAAACCTCAAAACTATAGAGACGGGTTGGATTGAGACATCAACACCCACCGAACTCAACTCAGCTAAAACAAACAAACCTGGGCGGTCAAATTGAGACATTGACACGACCACACTCCACACGTACTGCACCATAGCCGACCACGCTCTCCACCATTAATGAAATGAATAATTTAATAAAAATATAATTTATATATAATATTTATATACGACGTGACACGGCGATTCGAATAAGTTGATGCAAAACAACTCTATTTTTATGATTTATTTTTTATGACCGGTCTTAGTAATGTATAGTTTTATTGTATTATTATTAAAACTGAGAATTTTTAATAACTATGTCTAATGAACAGTCTTCTGTAATAACCTTATCATCTTAACAAAGGCATACAATTTAATGTCACCAAATTTCGGGGAGTAGACTGCACATAGTTTCACCAGTCTCTCGTTCAGAGGGTCTGGAGCTTTGGGAGCCGGGAAGATGCATGTACTTTCCATGGAAGCATGGGCTGGTTTGGTTTTCTAAAGTTTTCCGCTCTGCCTCCGGCAGTCCGGCCCGAACATTAGATTATGGATATGTTACATGCTTCACTAGTTCACTGAATGACAAGATTGCATTACCCCCTCCATTTTAGTACTATATATGTTTGGACATTTCCACGGCTGTGTTTCTTTGGGGTAGAAATTTTTTCCACCCCGTTTGACCAATAATTAAGGGTATTAAATAAAATCAGTTTACAAAACTATCTTCATAACTCTGGGTTAATTCACGAGACAAATCTAATGAGGCCTTTGACCGCACGATTAGAGAATGGTACTGTAGCATTACTGTAGTAAATCATGGACTAATTAGGCTCGTTAGATTCATCACGTAAAGTTACACACATCCCTAAAAGATTTTGTAAATAGACTTCATTTAATACTTCATGCATGCAAGATTCCCTTTGGAAAAAATTTTGCGAAAGGGAAAGAAACAAGGCCTACATTCATAATTTATTCTCTCTTGTAATAATCGAAACAATACATTTTATAGTGTATGTCTACTGACGCCCTGTTTGGTAGAGCTTCCAGAGCTGATTCTCTGGTAAATCCAGGAGGAGCTCTGCCAAATGGTTTTCCGGTGAGAAGTGATTCTCTGATGATTCTGTGAAGTGATTATCTGAAATGAATTAAGAGGCTGGAAGCTGAAAAAAGTAGCTTCTTCTGATTCTGTTGAGTGATTCTCCATCCCGATTTTGAGAGTTTATGATAGAGAATTAAGGGCCTGTTTGTTTCAGCTCTTGGGGAGCTTTTAGACCTCGGCTTTCAACCTTCCAAAAGCCAAAAAGCTCCCGAAAGCCAAAAGCCAAAAAACACCGTGCTTCTGGCTTTTGGGTTCCGGAAACTTTTTGGCTTTTGGAAGGTTGAAAAGCCGAGGTCCAAAAGCTCTCAGAAAGGTGAAACAAACATGCCCTAAAGGGAATCACTTTCAGCTACAGAATCATTCTCTCAGAGAATCAGGTCGGATAGAGAATCCTAATCAGCCGGAGCTCTACCAAACAAGCCGAATCACTATCGGTGAGTACATGTATCGTCTCTTGTACTTCTAAGAATGATGTGATATAGACTGCGTCTGTCTATGTTTGCCTGGTTTTTCTATTACACTTTAAGCTATAAAGAATATGATTATGCATAGCATAATTATGTGCTATGTGAATGGACATATTTGCAAACTACAATCGGACTTGCAAATAAATTAGAAACTGTTGTTGGATTCTCATGCAATTAAACTACTCCATTCAAGTCACATATGAACGTTATTTCAACAGAAACACAGCCACCAAAACACTGCTTTTCCCTATAATATTATAAATATAATCAAATGTAGCCTATTAAAACTACTATTTTGAGGACTGTATATATTTTTAATAGTTATTACTTGTTTTCATAGAACAACTTGTTAACTTCACTCGACATATTTGGACGGACATTTTAACTTGTACTATGTAATAACGCAAAAAACGATAGGTGGGGAAGTATTCTATGTTAAAATGAAAAGGTCGAAATTATATTCGCATCTGATTCAAGTGAACGGCTTGGATTGAATAAGATATTACTTACTTTCAGGTTTCAGCCACCGACCCACCTCAACTATTTTTAATCGCCGCCTACGTGTACCTCTGTGCAAAAGTGACTTACATAATCGCTATTTAAGCTACCTTGGTGGGTACATAGGAATTGCGAAAGTCAATATCATTGATCCATTGTGTGTTTTGAACTAGCAGGACAGCGCCACAAACAGTTCAAGCAAAGCTCAAGGCTCTGGCCCATGGCGTCCTCCACCCCAGCTGCAGACTCCATCAGCTCGCCGCGCCCTCACACCTACACCATCGGCTACGCGATGCTGCCCAACAAGCACGCAGGGGCGGACCCACAGGGTGGTCAGGGTGGTCCATCGACCACCCTGTGGCCCATCCGTCGTACATACAATATATATATCTTCCATGTAAAAAAGAAAAAAAAAGAAACTGAACAGCCACATATCATATTTTTCGTGGTATTTGTATTCCATTTGAACAATTTATATTAAGATTTGATATTATTTTATCAAATTATAATATGGTTTTATTGAATTGTAAATGGTTTACTGAATAGTATAAGATTTTTTTTTTGAGGCGACCACCCTATGCTCAAAGGCTGGGTCCGCCACTGCAAGCACGACACCTTCGTCCAGCCCTCGTTCATCGACCTCGCCGCGCAGCACGGCATCCGGCTCGTGGCCGTCGACGCCTCCAGGTCGCTGGTCGAGCAGGGCCCCTTCGACCTCGTCGTCCACAAGCTCTACGACCAGGCGTGGCGCGCGCAGCTGGAGGCCTTCTCCGCGCTCCACCCCGCCGTCCCGGTCATCGACCCGCCCGCCGCCATCGAGCGCATCCTCGACCGCTTCACCATGCTCGACGTCGTCTCCGGGCTCGACTCCGTGGCCGTCCCCAGGCAGGTCCTCGTCCACGACGCCGGAGCGCTGGCCGCCGCCGCCGCCGCCGACGACGACGCGGCGGAGGCCGTCCTCGGCGGCCTCCGCTTCCCGCTCATCGCCAAGCCGGTGGAGGTCGACGGCAGCGCGGCGTCCCACGACCTGTGCCTCGTGTACCGCCGCGAGGGCCTGCGCGGCCTCCGCGCGCCGCTCGTGCTCCAGGAGTTCGTCAACCACAGCGGCGTGCTCTTCAAGGTCTACGTGGTGCGCGACCACGCCACCTGCGTGGTGCGGAGCAGCCTCCCGGACGTGCCCGACGAGCGCCTGCGCGACGTCGCTGCCGACGCCTCGGTGCCCTTCGCCAACATCTCCCTCCGCCCGCCCTCCGCCGCCGGCGACGACGGTGCCAAGATGCCGCCGCAGGACTTCGTAAACAAGGTCGCCCGCGAGCTCCGGCGGGCGGTGGGCCTGCACCTCATCAACTTCGACCTGATCCGGACGAAGGGCCCCGACGGCGACGCCAAGTATCTCATCCTGGACATCAACTACTGCCCCGGGTACTCCAAGATGCCGGGTTTTGAGCCTGTGCTCCTTGAATTCTTCATGGAGAAACTTGGTGCTGGATCTGCGAATGGGCAGGCCGGCCTAGGCTCTTCTGGCCTAGACGTTGAGAGTCGCAAGGCCGAGCTTAGCTTCAGCCAGTCCAAAACGGAGCCGAGCCAGGTTCAGGCCTAGCTAGAATCGATCAGCGATCACTGCTGGTTCGGGCCAAATCCCGGTGTTTGAACATACTGTATTTGTTTACAACATACAAATCCAATGTCACTAATAAAAGGGTACACATGCTGTGCAAAGTGCTTTGACATATTCGAGGTGTACAACAACTATAATAGATTTGTCCTTGTGTGGTCACTGCCACCCCTTATGAGGCCCGTGTTAAAACTAGAGAAATTTGACTTACAATAAAACTAACATAACTTACAATTTAGGATGGAGATATACTTATTATAACGAGAAAACCTGTCCATTATTAAACTTAATTATTCATGTTCTTAGGTTATTTATTATGGTGGAATCTGTCCGAACAAGTTCGAGTTATCGATACGGCAAGGGTGCATTGCTTTTTCATGATTAATTATTCCAGGAATTGACAATATTATTGTTTCATCAGTAGATGGCGTACCCCTCAATAGCGAGGAGCATGGGGTGACTTAGTTAATTTCAAAATTTACCAATTCAGTCTATCTCTAGTGGCCGGTAGGGTTACGTGAGTGTATTTATAAGAATGAGTGTGCATGCATGAGTTTATTATAGGGTTATGTTACGTAAGTGTATGCGGGCATCTATACCTTTATTTCTAAAAGACTTTATTACTGTTGCTGGGTTGCTGTAAAATACTCTACAATTTTCCATACATATACTTTCCATATTTGCTTTTATTTGTGTCCATAACTTGATAATGTTTTATTTCCTCTACAAGAATATTTTAGAATTCTTCAGAGCAAGTTTTCGATAAGTGTGACCAACGATTTTTGTGTTTTTATTCTTGGGTAGTTTTTCTGGTATAATTTGCATATTTTCTAACATTTTCTTTTCTAATCACAAACAATAATACAATTCCAACAAAATAATTAAAGAACTATTGGAAAATGTTAGCAATTTTGTAGTGTTGGTATATTATTGACATAGCTGCAGTTGTTACTTTAATTAGTTTAGAACACGTCTCCATTATCGAAGATTTATCTCAAGCGTATCTGTCTTTGGATATCCCAAAGAGTAGATTGTGGATCTCACCGAGTTCTAGGAACGATGGTGCACACACAATACAAAGATTTAGACAGGTTCGGGTCGCAAATTGCGTAATACCCTACGTCTTGTATGCTTGTTTGTATTGCACGTGAGATTGAGTTGTTTTGGAGGGGTCCCTGCTCCGCCTTATATACACGGGGAGCAGAGTTACAAGTCGGTTACGTGAGGCTAGTCGTATATACCAAGAAATACTACAACAGGGTACTTTGGGGAGTCTCGTAACAGTACACGACTAGTTCTCCCAATCAACGATGCCGTCTTGCACCATAGCCGAATGGTTTGGAGTAGTCGAGTCAAACTTCCCGTAGACGAGTAGTTTATTCCCGTAAATGAGTGGCCCTAGGGATCCTAATCCCACAAGCCCCCGAGCATCTTGCGCCTTCGCTTCAAGTCTTGAATCTGCTTTAACATCTTCAAGGCATCATCTCTTTATGATTCGAGTAGTTGGAGCTAAGCCCAAGATGCTCACATCTTCTCTGACGAGTAGTTTTCATTGGAGTGAATCTTTGATGAACCCAATGGGTGTAGTCCCCGAGCCTCCGACTACTTTTTAAGCAGTCAAAGGTTCAAAAGCAATCTTTTATCTTCTTCTCGAGTAGTTCAATGGTGTGCACCGAGTAGGTGCACCTATTGGGTATAGCCCCTGAGCTTCGAGTAGTTTTATTAAAACTAGTCGAAGGTCTTCACATGACTTAAGCCAAAAATTTTGGAAAAATAAAATCCTGGATAATCCGCTAGCAGCCCCCGATCTTTGAAGCAGATATATTTGGTTTAAAGATCAAGGAAATCCTCAGAAATCTACACAAATCTTGGATCACACGATAATCACGTCACTGGTGGTTAGTTAGGAAGCTTGTCCCAAAAAAAGGGCCCTAATGACGGAATGCGATGCGCCGGGGGCATTGTTGCGTACAGTAACCCTAGCTGCCTTTTATAAACATGAGCTGCTAAGCTCATTCATTTCCATCTGTTGAGTGAGCTGCCATTTGCTTCCTCTCTAAGCTCGCCACCATTCCCTTAGCCCGCGAGCCTCAAGCCCCCGAGCCTACTCCGGCATCCTTAGTGAATGCGAGACAAGAGCAAGGTCCTTACATGCTCAGCAACCATGGGCCAGAAGAAAGGTGTAATGAAGAAGACCGATGACACCAGAGCTAGCAAACCATCGGAGAAGAGAACCGCAAGGAAGAAACCATCTTTGGTAGATCTGAATGCAAAGCCAGAGTTCAAGAATCATTCTTCACCCACAGCCGCCTGGAAGGTCTGTATTGCAACCGCTGACGAGGTTTGCTCCTGCCACAAGAAATCTTTGAATGGAAATCTTGTGTGAAGCTTCCATTTCCTAAAGAAAATACCAATGAAATTCCCTTATTTATCTCATTCTGTGAACGCGGGATTGGATTGCCTATTGCATCTTTCTTCCGCCAACTCCTTGATTTCTATAAGTTGCAACTTCATCATCTCAATCCAAATGGGATCCTATATATCTCTGTTTTTGTCCACGCCTGTGAGGCGTTTCTTACCATTAAGCCAAATCTAGCTTTGTTCCGCACACTATACCATATCAAGCCACAACCCACCTCCCTTCGAACAAAAGTAGTCAGTGGAGCTGGAATTTAGTTTCGCCAGAAAATGCGGGAGAAGCGGTTTGATATGCCTATCAAGGGCTCGGTCGGAGATTGGAAATCCAACTGGTTTATCATCGGTGAGTTGTCTTAATCGACTACTTTTGTTGTCCAAAAGTACTTGTGTATACGCTAATCTCTTCTTGTGTACTTTTAATACAGCAGGAAACCATGGCAAGAGCTGTCCATTCAAGGATGGGTGTGATGAGGACATCACCGCCAACGATACAGCCACGCCATCTTCTTCTATTATTGCCGGTCCTATTACCCGTGCTCGTGCTAGACAACTTAATCATCAGGTGAGTGCACTCCTGAGTTCATGTTCATCATATTTAGACTGTGGAGACCCGTGCACTCTTGTTTTGCTTAGTGCACAAATGGAGAAGGCGGAGCAAACCAGCAGCATACATTGTTCCAAACAAAGTGTGTAATTAAAGAGTGTTCCTGCCGCTTGATCATTGATGGAGGCAGCTGCAACAACTTGGCTAGTAGTGACATGGTGGAGAGACTTTCACTAACAACAAAACCACATTCACATACATACCACATTCGATGGCTGAACAACAACGGTAAGGTAAAGGTAACCAAGATGGTTCGAATTACTTTTGCTATTGGTTCATATCATGATGTTGTTGAATGTGATGTTGTGCCTATGGAAGCTTGTCATATTCTGCTAGGTAGGCCATGGCAATTTGATACAGATTGTAGACATCATGGTAGATCAAATCAATATTCTCTCATACATAATGATAAGAAACTTGTTTTGCTTCCCATGTCTCCTGAGGCTATTGTGCGTGATGATATTGCTAAAGCTGCAAAAGATAAAACTGAGAACACTAAAATTGCCAGATCTGCTGAAAGCAAGAAAGATGAGATAAGATTAAAAGGGCATTGCTTGTTTGCTACTAAATTTGATATAAATGAATTGGTTGCTTCTACTTCTGTTGCCTATTCTTTGGTGTGCAAGCATGCTTTGATTTCACTTCACGATATGCAGCAATCTTTGCCCCTTGCTGTTGCTAACATTTTGCAGGAGTATTCGGATGTGTTTTCAAGTGAGATACCAGTGGGCCTGCCACCAATGCGAGGGATTGAGCACCAAATTGATCTGATTCCTGGTGCATCTTTGCCTAACCGTGCACCATACAGATCAAATCTGGAGGAAACAAAAGAAATTCAGCGGCAAGTGCAAGAGCTAGTCAACAAAGGTTATGTGCGTGAGTCTCTTAGTCCTTGTGCTGTTCCGGTTATTTTGGTGCCTAAGAAAGATGGAACATGGCGTATGTGTGTTGATTGTAGAGCTATTAATAATATCACCATTCGATATCGACACCCTATTCCATGTTTAGATGATATGCTTGATGAGTTGAGTGGTGCTGTTGTGTTTTCTAAAGTTGATTTGCGTAGTGGGTACCACCAGATTCGTATGAAATTGGGAGATGAATGGAAAACTGCTTTCAAAACTAAGTTCGGTCTATATGAGTGGTTAGTCATGCCTTTTGGGTTAACTAATGCACCTAGTACTTTCATGAGATTAATGAACGAGGTTTTACGTGCTTTCATTGGGAAATTTGTTGTAGTATACTTTGATGATATTTTGATCTACATCAAATCCATGGTTGAACATCTTGATCACTTGCGTGCTGTTTTTAATGCGTTACGAGATGCACGTTTGTTTGGTAATCTTGAGAAGTGCACCTTTTGCACCGATCGAGTGTCTTTTCTTGGCTATGTTGTGACTCCACAGGGAATTGAGGTTGATCAAGCCAAGGTTGAAGCTATACAGGGATGGCCTATACCAAAGACTATTACACAGGTGCGGAGTTTTCTAGGACTTGCTGGTTTCTATCGCCGCTTTGTGCAGAATTTCAGCACCATTGAACGAGCTTACGAAGAAGGGAGTGCCTTTCTGTTGGGACGAAGAGCAAGAGAATGCTTTCAATATGCTGAAAGATAAGTTGACACATGCACCTCTCCTCCAACTTCCTGATTTTAATAAAACTTTTGAGCTTGAATGTGATGCGAGTGGAATTGGATTGGGTGGTGTTTTGTTGCAAGAGGGAAAACCAGTTGCATATTTTAGTGAAAAATTGAGCTGGCCTGTTCTGAATTGTTCCACTTATGACAAAGAATTGTATGCTCTTGTTCAAACATTGGAAACTTGGCAGCATTATTAGTGGCCCAAAGAGTTTGTTATTCATTCTGATCATGAATCATTGAAACATATTCGTAGTCAAGGAAAACTGAACCGTATGCATGCTAAGTGGGTTGAATTTATTGAATCTTTTCCTTATGTTATTAAGCACAAGAAAAGGAAAGGAAATGTTATTGCTGATGCCTTGTCTAGGAGATATAAATTGCTAAACCAACTTGATTACAAAATCTTTGGATTAGAAACAATTAAAGACCTATATGTTAATGATGCTGATTTTAAAGAGGTGTCACTTCATTGTAAAGATGGGAAAGGATGGAACAAATTCATCGTTAGTGATGGGTTTGTGTTTAGAGCTAACAAGCTATGCATTCCAGCTAGCTCCGTTCGCTTGTTGTTGCAGGAAGCGCATGGAGGTGGCTTGATTGGGGCATTTTGGAGCCAAAAAGACGAAAGATATACTTGCTGGTCATTTCTTTTGGCCAAAGATGAGAAGAGATGTGGAGAGATTCGTTGCTCGTTGCACTACATGTCAAAAGGCTAAATCAAGGTTAAATCCACACGGTTTGTATTTGCCTTTACCCGTTCCTAGTGTTCCTTGGGAAGATATTTCTATGGATTTTGTGATGGGTTTGCCGAGGACTAGGCAGGGTCGTGATAGTGTGTTTGCGGTTGTTGATAGATTTTCTAAGATGGCACACTTTATACCATGTCATAAGACTGATGATGCTTCTCATGTTGCTGATTTGTTCTTTCGAGAAATTCTTCGTTTGCATGGTGTGCCTAATACTATTGTGTCTGATCGTGATGCTAAATTTCTTAGTTATTTTTGGAAGACATTGTGGGCCAAATTGGGGACTAAGGTTTTGTTTTCTACTACATGTCATCCCCAAACTGATGGTCAAACTAAGGTTGTGAATAGAACGTTGTCTACTATGTTAAGGGTTGTTTTAAAGAAAAACATTAAGATGTGGGAAGATTGTTTGCCTCATATTGAGTTTGCATATAATCGTTCGATGCATTCTACCACAAAGATGTGCCCATTTTAGATTGTGTATGGTTTGTTGCCTCGGGCTCCTATTGATTGAATGCCTTTGCCATCATCTAAAAAATTGGATTTTGATGCTACTACACGTGCCGAATTGATGTTGAAAATGCATGAAACAACTAAAGCAAACATAGAGCACATGAATGCTAAATACAAGATTGCTGGTGATAAAGGTAGAAAGGAATTAAAATTTGAACCTGGAGATTTAGTTTGGTTGCATTTGAGGAAGGATCGTTTTCCTGAATTGCGAAAATCTAAGTTGTTGCCTCGGGCGGATGGTCCCTTTGAAGTATTAGAGAAGATTAATGATAATGCATATAAGCTCGAGTTGCCTACAGATTTTAGGGTTAGTCCCACATTTAATATTGCAGATTTGAAGCCATATTTGGGAGAGGAAGATGAGCTTGAGTCGAGGACGACTCAAATGCAAGAAGGGGAGGATGATGAGGACATCATCGCCAACGATACAGCCACACAATCTTCTCCTATCATTGCCGGTCCTATTACCCGTGCTCGTGCTAGACAACTTAATCATCAGGTGAGTGTACTCCTGAGTTCATGTTCATCATATTTAGACTGTGGAGACCCGTGCACTCTTGTTTTGCTTAGGAATCATGGAGAGGATCGAGAACGAAAAGGATTCACGCGGGCTGGATTCGGGCTGCAGAAAAACATCAAATTGTGATGGATGCCACGGTCTCATACGGACTCGGATTGCGGCGTTCAAGTACTTCACGGAAAGCTTATCAAGTCTACTTTCTAACGGATCCAACCACACGTCCATATCTATTTGTAGTCGTCCAGAATCGTATATTTGCTCCAAGATGTTTTCTGCCTATGATGCTGCGCCATCTTATTTTTTCCCAATGGGCCGTGTATCATGTAGAGTCCATTATAGACGCGTCCTAGGGTTGGAGCACGACCCCAGTACCCTTGTGGTCGTCCTCCCTTGTCTTATACCCCTTAGCTGCCGCCAATAACACTTGGGTTTTGTTTACATCAAGTTTAGCCATTGCTACTTGCTTGTAAGCGCGCGTGCTGGTCCAGCCGCCCGTCTTCGAGTCTTCAGAACCCCAATTCGTTTGTGATTGAGTTTGAGATTGAACACTTCATTCCCATCTAGTAATTTCAGTACTTGCTCGATACTTGTTCTTGCTAGTTCTTCGATTCCTTGAAGGACAGGACCAGGTGACGTGCTTCCACAAGATCACGACATCCATAGGAGGTGGTGTATCGGTTGCTAAGGCGCAGTCTTTGGAAGGCTGTAGTCAGGCCGTCAACATCGTCTCCTCCAATCGAGTTATCCCCCATGCCTCTCATCGAAAGATCGGGCATAAACCCTAGCGGGTTCTCATCAGGGTGGTACCCAAAGGATTTATCCAACTAGAACACCAAGCCTACCTCCGAAGATGCCAAAGACGTACCCGCTTTGTTAAAGCGAGTACGCGCACTGAAGAAGAAGGGCCTAACTGGAGTCTGAATTGCATTCAGCTTTTTAAAGAAAAGGGTGCAACCACTTCAGGAGCGCGTAAACATTGGATATGATTACGAGGGAAGCTCAGATCCCTCAAGAATGGCGCTAGAGGAGATAGCAGACGAGACAGTGATGATGCGACTGGCTCGCATGTTCACAAGCATATCAGAGAAGTCTGTTATCGTCGGAGAGTGCTCGAAGGCAAAGCCCCCAAGCTCGGTAAGTAGTCGTATACCTTGTGTTGTCAATAATCTTGAAATAACAGTTCTCATTTGAGTGGTTTTAATTGCACAACCTTCAAATGAAGACGACAATGAACCAATCGGTGGAATCACCAATGAAGAATGGGAAGACTTCGGTAGAAGCTCCTCAGACAGGACCAAAGGTGCTGAAGCAAATGTTAACACAGCCACCAGAACCGAAGAAGAAATCATAGCTGACACTGATGAGAAAGCAGCTACAAATACCAAGGACCAGGAAGATCGAAATGGTGAGTCCCTTGTACCCGGCCCAGTAATCAGTGAAGATTATCACGCCATAGGAGTAGAAAACCCTGACCATTGGAACCCACTACCCAAAGTATTATGGGGTAACTTTAAACTAGAGTGCTCAGGAGAGCCCCTAATAATCCCTGCGGGTTCCAAGAGGAAAAGGTCCGCGCGAGGGTCTGCTCGAGTGCGATCAACAACACCACCAAGTAGTCTTATCCCAGATGTTGATGATTCTGAGAGGATTATGATATCCATGCTGATCACAACACCTCAGGGCTCATCCACGACTAGTGCCATGGCAAGTGATACGACTGGAAGCACCACCAGCTCTAAAATGGGTGCTTTGAAGATAAAGAAGTTCAGTTTCAAACCCAAAGTGAAGCCGCTCGTGGAGTCAGTAAAGCAGTTGCTTAAGCCTTGTATCTTGTTTATGCTTAGTAACCCAAAGTAATCCTGACTCTCTTAATATGACAGCTCACCAACGGAGGCATTCTTGAAAGCAATGCACTTTGAAGAGGCAGTAAAACAATCCTCTGCTGTAGTAGAAGAGAAAACCACTGACGAACCAGTCGTCAGAGCAGATGCGGAGATGTCCATCAATGAACCACCCACCACAGAGGTAGAGAAGGCCACGGACAAGTCACCTACAAGAGCTGAGACGGAGATATCCACCAATGAACCATCCGCTCGAGCAGACATGAAGAAAACCACTAACGAGCTATCCGCCGTAACAAATGTGGAGGAAATAGGGGAGAAGGCGCCTGTCACCATTGACATGGACGTGGGAGACGCTGATGGAGACCAGGATCCCTAGGGCCACTCATCCATGGGATTAAAACTACTCGATAGGGAAGGTTTAATCCGACTACTTTAAACCAGTTGATTAGGAAAGACTAGTCGTGTACTGTTAGGAGACTCCCCAAAGTACCCTGTTGTAGTACTCCTTATTGTATACGACTAGGACTATGTAAACGACTTGTGACTCTGCTCCCCGGATATATAAGGAGGAGCAGGGACCCCCTCAAAAGAACTCAACTCACGTGCAATACAATCAAGCACACAGGACGTAGGGTATTACGCTACTCGCGGTCCGAACCTGTCTAAATCTTTGTGTTGTTCGTGCACTGTCATTCCTAGAACTCGGCGACACCCACAAATCTACTTCCTAGGGTACCCCCCAGAAGACGTGCTCGACATAAATCATCGACACTTGGCACCCACCGTGGGGCCTACTCGCCGAAGCTCGACATTAGGCACGATGGGATCAAGCTTCATCAACAACATCGAGGAGGGTGCAACCTTCATCATCGGCGCGTGGACCTTTGTTGCTGACGGCAAAGGTAACTTTACGAGTTTTCTTGCTAATTAGCCAAGGCCATATTCGACAAAAGCCGAGCCGCTCAGCAAAGCACCTGCCTCGACAATCACTCTAGAGACAATTTTGATCTCAATTCCAACATTCCAAAGGAACTCGAGCTCGACTTCGACTTCAACCCCGACTAGGACTACTCCAAACGATTTCGGGTACAACTTGCTTCCAATTATGGAAGGGGTTGGGAACTCTGAGATGGCTACGCCATCGGACAACCCCTCGAATGAATTCCTACTCAGAGTCCCTAAGACCGCGGCTACATATAAACAGATCAACACCACAGAGCAAAGGGAACATGTACCGAAAGCCGACTGTTCAACTGTAGAAAGCAGCAAGAACTCTGAGCTGTCGTTTGAGCCATCAAAGGACTACAAAGATGATGATTTCACAGTTTTACTGAGCGATAGCCCGGACAATGTCGCACGCCTAACCTGTTGCGCCCACTTCAAGACCGGCTACGATCTTGAAGAACCACTCGTGTACCTCCCATCAGGACTTGTAGTAACCAGAACATCAGGAGGACTTATTGTTCACTGACCTGGCACTATACCTACCCAAACCTATCGGGACAACGAGTCAAGGCTAGCCGCAACGATCTTGGAAGAACTGCCCTACCAGGACGGCCGAACAGCTTCCATTACTTCCTCCTCCGACAGTACGGGGGACAACTTCTCCAACGCCCCGACTCTGTTACTACAGACTTCTCCGGATCCTGGCAGACAAGTCTTCATGGCTGGCTCGGGCGATCAAGGCACCCAATATGATTGAGAGCTTATCGGTGACATCTCTGAAGAAGAACCTACCGCCAACGGAGAGTCTGAGCAACAGAGAACCTCAAGGGAAGCAAGGAACGCCAAGCGAAAGCAAAGGAGCCTTAATGCAGCTATACGTGCGAACGCAACTCGGAACCTTACAAGGGATTTCGCGATGGTTGGTGACCAACCGGTCCTCCAGGACGCCCCAATGAACATCTCCGTCGCAGCAGAAATCGTCAGGTCGGAAACACCGCAAATCAGGCAGGTTTTGACACTCCTGGAGACAGCTCGTGAGAACATCAGCACCGGCCCTGCATCAAGCCACCACGCTTGAAGCGGCAGACGTCCTGGCGACAGACCATGGCATGACCTCGCAGCAGTGGCCCACCCGAGTCGCGCTCCCCGAGAGCCATCGGGCAGAGCAGTTGGACAACAAGTTAACGCGCAAGTCCCCAACACCAGACCGCAAGATGGCAACTGGCCACGCAACGGGAGTAACCACGAGAGTGACCTCCGTTCCCACATCAACGCCACCCGAGATGCCCGCTCGGTAATACAATCCAGTAGAGCAAAAAAAATCAACTCGGAGCTTCAGAGGCGTGAATAATTCGACCATCACTACGGACCACTACCTCGCGACCACACTCACGACCGTAATCGCCCTCCACGCGGCCGCGACCGTGATCACCTATGTGAAGCAGATCGTCAATAGCGCAATAACGATCTCCATCGAGATAACAATCGCAATGGAGATCGTCCTCCACGCGGACGAGACTATGACAAAAACCGTGACAACAATCACGGACGTCCAAGGCCTAACAATTCACCAAGCCACAGCTCGGATAGTCGTAGAAACCACTATGACTCCGACTGCAGTGATGGTCATCACAGACGTAATTGTTCGCCAGCAGACAAGTACGATGGCTTCCCAGCATTCTCAGCCGCATCAAGAAAATCAAGTTACCCAGCAAGTTCAAAACAACTGGGATCGAGAAGTTCACGGGCAAACAAGACCCTGAACAATGGTTATGAGTTTACTCGACCGCGATCTAGATGACCGGAGGATCCAACGACGTAAAAGTCAGCTACTTCCCCATCAATGATGGATACTACTCCACTCACATGGCTCGAGGGCCTCCGCCCCAGGTCCATTGACTCCTGGGAAGACCTCACCAGGAAGTTCACAGCCAATTTCCAAGGAATGTGGTATCGGCCTGGAACCCGATTTGAATTAGCAGCCTGTAAACAGGACAAAAGAGAAACCCTGCGCAAGTTCATCAAAAGATTATTTGAAAAAAGAGCAACAGTTGTGGACATATCTGACAGTGAGGTCATAGATTGTTTCCATGATGGACTCTATGCCAGGGAATTACATCGTGAGTTTGGCAGGCGACGCCCAACAACTATCCCATAATTGCGGCGTATAGCAGCCGAGTGGGCCGATCAAGATGATCATGAGCGCAAGCGCTTTGACAGGCGTTGCGATAACCTCAACAATGACAACAACTATCACAAAGGAGGCAAGGATCGTTGTAATGATAACAACCATGATTTCAATCGCGACAACAAAAAATGCAAGCCAAACAACACCATTGCAACAGTTGAACGCCCCCCGCAGAAGAAAAATACGGTCTCTATTGACAAAGTGATGAACGGACCTTGTCCATACCATCCGAACGGAAGACATAAGATGGCCGATTGCTTTCACCTTAAACAGGAATTAGATAAGCAGGGGCCAGCAAAGACAGATAAAGAGGACGACAAGGATGACAATGATCATGACTATGGTTTCCCTCAAGTCCAAAATGTCGTAGCAGTCCTGTTTAGCGGTGAATCCTTAAATCAATCAAGCGGGCAAAGAAACTGTCGCTCCGTGAGATCATTGCAATTCAACCAGCCACCCCGATATACCTCAAGTGGTCTGAAATTCCCATTACTTTCTCCAGAAAAGATCAGTGGACCAATTTCGCTAACCCAGGCAGATATCCATTGGTTTTGGATCTAGTCGTGGCACAAGCCAGACTGACCCACGACTGACCAAAGTTCTCATTGATGGAGGCAGTGGGCTCAATGTCATCTTTGCTAAGACTTGATGGAGGCAGTGGGCAGTGGACTGACCAAAATGGGACTTGATATCACCAAACACCTAAAGCCCACTGAATCCCCATTCTACGGCATCGTGCCTGGTTAACACGGCAATTCCTGTAGGACAAGTTACACTCCCAGTGACCTTCGGCACAGAAGCCAACTTCAGGACAGAGTACATCAAGTTTGAAGTGGCTGACTTTGAGACCTTGTATCTTGCGATTCTTGGGCGTCCAGCCCTCGCCAGATTCATGGTGATTCCACATTACGTATATCTTGTTCTCAAAATGCCTGCTCCTAAAGGAGTTCTCTCCCTACGAGGTGATCTGAAGATTTCCCACGACTGTGATGTGGAGGCTGTAGAGTTCGCCGCCACCTCACAAGTCCCTATCCAGATGTTGGAAGTACTTGCCTTGGCCAAGAAGTCCAAAGAAGAAGATTTGGAGGTTCCAAGTAAGAAGCCTGCAAGCACAAGTTTCAAGCCTTCTGAAGAAGTACAGCTTAAAACTATAGATCTTGAGATGGGCGATTCGTCCAAAACAACCCTTATAGGGGCTGACTTAGATTGTAAATAGGAAAACGTGCTAGTCAAGTTCCTTCGTGATAATAAAGATATATTTGCATGGAAGCCATCTGATATGCCTGGTGTTCCTAGGGAGCTTGCCGAGCACAAGTTAAAAGTTGACGAGAAAGCAAAGCCTAAAAGGCAACGCTTACGACGTTTTGCTCATGACAGATGTGACGCGATTAAAGCGGAACTCGCCAAACTACTCACAGCAGGATTTATCAAATAAGTTTTTCATCCAGAGTGGTTGGCCAATCCTGTCCTGGTCAAAAAGAAAAACAATAACGAATGGCAAATGTGTGTTGACTATACAGACCTCAACAAACATTGCCCCACTGACCCCATGGGTCTTCCACACATTGATCAAGTCGTAGACTCCACAGCTGGATGTGCGCTCCTCTATTTCCTTGATTGCTACTCAGGATATCATCAGATCGCCCTGAAAAAGGAAGACCAGATCAAGACTTCATTCATTACACCTTTTGGCATTTATTGCTACACGACAATGTCGTTTGGGTTAAAGAATGCTGGCGCCACATACCAACGAGCCATACAAAAATGCTTGTCATCTCAAATCGGCATTAATGTAGAGGCATATGTTGATGATGTGGTTGTCAAAACAAAAGAACCATAGAACCTCATCGCTAACTTACAAGAAACATTTGATAACCTCAGAACATTTTGTTGGAAATTAAACCCCACCAAATGCGTCTTCGGTGTTCCCTCAGGGAAACTACTCGGGTTAATTATCAGTCATAGACGTATCGAGGCTAACCCCTCCAAAATCATAGCTATCCTTAACATGGAAGCACCAAGAAGTATCAAGGACGTACAAAATCTCACGGGTTGCATAGCATCCCTCAACAGATTCATTTGAAGATTCGGAGAGAAGGGACTCCCTTTCTTCAAACTACTCAAGAATCGAGACCAATTCAGCTGGACAGAAGAAGCACATCAGGCTTTTGAACAACTCAAAGTTTACCTATCTACTCCTCCAGTGCTCGTGGCTCCAGCCAAAGATGATCACCTCTATCTATATATTGAGGTTACTACACATGTAGTCAGCACGGTCATCGTGGTTGAGCGGAAAGAGGAAGGCCATGTATTCCCAGTACAGCGACCAGTATACTACATTAGCGAAGTACTCTCCGATTCCAAAATACGTTATCCTCAAGTACAGAAGTTACTCTATGCGATCTTCATTACTTCCAGGAAACTAAGGCATTACTTTCAGACTTTCCACATAACTGTGGTGACCAAGTTTCCCTTAGGGGAAATTCTTAATAACCCTGATGCTACAGGACGGATATGTAAATGGAAGGCAGAAATAGCGGCATACAACCTTGACTTCGCCTCTCAAACAGCCATCAAGTCGCAAACCCTTGAAGATTTCACGATCGAGTGGATGGAGCTTCAATACTTCAGAGCAACTACTCGCCCAGAACATTGGATCATGTATTTTGATGGATCGCTAAAGCTGGAAGGTGGCGGAGCAGGTGTCCTATTAATATCCCCCAAAGGTGACCAACTCAAGTACGTTTTGCAAATTCTTTTCAAAGTTACTAATAATGAAGCAGAATATGAAGCCATGTTACACGGACTCCGTTTGGCTGCATCCCTCGGCATCAAACATTTATGCGTGTATGGAGATTCTGTTGTTGCTATCAATCAAGTCAACAAGGATTCCATCATGTTGTTCGAGACTATAACGTCGCTGCCATCATGTTGTTCAAGACTATAACGTCGCTGCTGATGCTTTGTCCAAGCTAGGCTCAAAACGTGCAGACGTTCCAGCTGAAATCTTCATTCATGAATTACACCAGCCATCCATTAAAGAGCCGGCACTCGAGGACACTACTTTAGTTCATCCACAACCAGAACTACAAGCTATGGTCATTGATTCCAATTGGATGACTCCATTTATTGAATATCTAAGAGATCATAAACTTCCAGACGAGGAGAAAGAACAAATATGTATCAGACGTAGAGCTACGAACTATGTAGTGGTGGATAACACACTTTATCATCGTGGGGCTTCGGTCAACGTCTTGATGAAATGCATTACAACTGATCGCGGCAAAGCACTGCTTGAAGAAATTCATTGCGGTGTTTGCGGTAACCACGCAGCCTCCCGAACTTTGGTAGGAAAGGCTTACAGAGCTAGTTTTTTCTGGCCGTCAACCAAGGCCGATGCTGAAGAAATCGTCAGAACATGCTAAGGCTGTCAATTCTTCGCCAAACAAGCTCATGTCCCGGCTCATGAACTAAATACAATTCCGTTATATTGGCCCTTCGCGTGTTGGGGCCTTGATCTCATGGGGCCCTTAGCTAAAGCCCCGGGTGGTTTCGAGTGGCTCATCGTAGCCATCGACAAATTTACCAAATGGATTGAAGCTCAGCCCTTGGTAAACGCGCGGATAGACAACTTGATCAAATTATTCGACGGAATCGTTCAAAGGTTTGGAGTACCACACGAGATCATAACAGACTTGGGATCGATTTTCACAAGTACAAAATTTCAAAATTACTGTGAAAAGTACTCTATTGAGACACACTGTGTTTCAGTGGCTCATCCACGCGCCAATGGACAAGTTGAAAAGGCTAATGGCTTACTGCTACAAGGGTTAAAACCCAGACTCTATGATCCTTTGAAAAAATACGGTGGCAAATGGGCCAAGGAGTTACCCGCAGTATTATGGGGATTGCGTACACAGCCCAACCGTGCAACTGGACAGTCACCATATTTTTTGGTCTATGGGTCTGAAGTAGTCATACCTGCTGATCTCCTTTGGGAGGCGCCACAAAAAGAAAATTACGATGAACAAACCGCCCAGCAAGAAAGATTTCAAGATGTTGATGGTGTCGAAGAAGCTCGAGTGGCAGCTCTTGTCTAGAACACTCAATATCTTGAAGGTTTACGATGATACCATCAGTGATCTATCCAAACTCGTTCTTTCGTCATTGGAGATCTAGTCTTGAGGTGCATGCAGAAGACCGACGACTTACATAAACTCATGTCGCGATGGGAGGGCCCTTTTCTCGTCAAACAAGTCATTGGAGTTGGAACATATCGCCTCCAGACTCTTGAAGGAGACGATCTGCCAAATGTGTGGAACATTGAGCACTTGAGGAAATTTTACCCATAGAAAGGGTTTATGTAAAACTTTAATGTACTCTTTGATGATCACAAGATCAATAAAATCATGATATCCTTGATCACGAATTTGTGGTTCATCTTTCTAACTATATTCTCATTAGGGAGACTCTGCATAAAGCCTATCGCTTAACAAGCCTAGACTCAGAGTAGTTGCCGTTTTTCACAACAGAAAGCCAAGACTCTTTCCTCTTTTACACAAAAGGAAGTGGTGCTAAGCTTCAAAAGTCCTGGCAGAGCTACCCTAACCAATACACGGTTGGAGGCGATAGTCTCATTTTCTTGATACATTTCTTTCAACGGCAAGTCTACCCAGTCTCACCGAGACTTTATGGATACTATCACGACCACAAGCATTTATACACAAAAATGATTGATACATCTCGCAAATATACTTGGAGGCTTATAAGCTACAAATGATCGGTTCATACATCCAACAAAGACTACTTAACAGTAGCCAAATCATTGATTACTTCTGCAGTATCATAATTTACAGACTAAGCATGTCAAAGTTAGATCTCTACTACTCCAAAGAATTGATAAAATCATTTGCCATAGGCTCTGTTTCCGCCACTAAAGCTTCATACTGTTCTTTTGTCACTCCAGGAGGCAGATACCTTAACTCGAGCTTGGCCTCCATGTTATGTGCTTTTACCAGAGCTAACAGTCTATTGGTACACTCCCTCAAGGTTGATTTGTAGAACTCTGACACTTGTTTTGGCACTTGACAGAGCCGCTGCACAAGAGTTTGGTTGCTGACTTTTGTACCTTCTGGGGTTAGCATCCCCAGAATTGGTTCAACAGCTTCTTCCATGAGTTTCTTCTCAGTTAGCAACGTGTCTACTTCTTTTTGCTTGGACTGTGTAAGTTTTACAGCTTCTACGGCTTGATTCTCCCAGTCCTGGCAGATCCTCTGCTCTTCAGCAAGCTTTTTCTCGCTCTTTTCCACAGCACGCTTCAACTGAGAAATTTCATCCGCCTGTGACTGTGAAAGTTTGAAGCATGCCGAGGCATTATCTTTTTCTTCTTTCACAGCCTTCTTTAATCTTGTTCCATAGCATATGTTGTTACACACAACAAAATCGAGTAACGCTAATAACAGGACATGGGTCATCATAGAACAGAGTACTTACTATTGTCTCCTTCACCAAATTGCTGCACCGGCCATCTAGCCTGGATCTTTCATCGCCAAGAGCTTGGAGTTGTGTATGGAGGTTATCGATCGTCTTTTGATGCTCCAACTGCATTTCTACTCGTTGTTCGAAAAAACTGGCTAGATCCGCCTCCAGTTCTTCAATATGTGCTGCTAGTTTGGCATCACCTGGTTTCTCCACTATATCTACTAAAGCCTGCAATTATAGCATAGTTGTTATCAAATGCCATGCTCTATTACTTACCATTATTTCAATTAAGAGTTCCTACCAGGGCAATTTGACGGTGGTTCCGGAGTTGTGCAGCTTAATCCATTGGTTCCTCCATGGCAACCTGTCATAGGATCATGTAGTCATCCATTAAACTATTTTTCTTCACAAAATATATGTTTCTCAAGAAATTACATACTTTTTAGCAACTCCTTTGCCTGCTACTGAGACATTTACATTGACATCCTTAATTGTCTCGACTTCCCCTATTCCACCAGACTACAAACATTGCAGATTGCATGTCATTGTTGTTGCAAGGCACTAAATGGAATTCAAATTTGGAGGATTCGATTCAATCGATCTTGTTATATGGCGTACCTTTACAACAGAAGGCGTAATCACTCTCGTGGTTGGAGATGCTATGATGTTCATAGTTTCTTCGGCTTTACTTGATGGATCTTCGCTATTCTTATCAACTTCCATGAGCACCATTGATTCTTGAGTCTCTGGCTCTTCAGCACCCTTTTTACTAGCTTCGGCTTCAGATCTCCCGCCACTTTCGTCAGCACCGGCTAGGTTGATCCTGGCGGTCTCTTCAACCTCAACCGCTGTCAATGGATCTCTGGTAATTTCATCGAATGAAGCAGTTTGTTTCTCCACATCATCAGCTTGAATTGCCTTTATAAAGGCCTTGGTTGGAGATCTGTCCAAAGAAAGAAGCAATATCAAATTGCGACCACTGGATAGCAAGACAACTACTCAACAATGACTTGAGTTATCTTCCTACTTACTCCACGAGAGGTGTCAGGGCAGTCAGAGGTTGGAAATTGAACTTCTTCAGAAGAGGTAGATTCCTTTTCGAGTTTGTAGTGCTCCTAGTCATTCCACTCGTCATTGCACTTGTTGTGGATGAACCTTGTGGCTTTACGATGCGCTTGGGTGCCTTGTCTTGCTCAGCAAGATCCACTACATAGGGAGCAGCCCCAGTGATTGGCTTCGAAATACTAACGAATGAGTAGCTTGAACGCTTTCTCTTCGCACCAACAGAGATTGTTGGGGGTACCCTTGAGCTTTCTGGTTCGAAGTCCGCCACGGTGGTGGTGAGTTGCCAGAAATTGTTACTCTAATCTTATGATACATCATTAACTAATTAGAAGACTAGGCACAGGGGGCTTACCTTTGACATCGCCTTGTTTTGGATCTATCGCTGCTGTGTCCGCATCTGAATCGGCAACGCATTCTTCATCAGCCTTGGCGGCAGTGTCGGGAATGTCCTCGGCGCTCATTGTTCTTTTGGAAGAAGTCTTGCTGATATCCTTCCAAGCTTCCTCAGTTAAATCATCAGCAAGCACCGTGGCCTGGGTTGTTAAAAACAACTTGAGTAAATATTATTTCAAATAATAGCTTTCGAAGTAAACACAACAATTACTTACAGGGTCTGGAGGACTTGACTTTGAGTATTCTCCGATGATGACTGGTTTTTCTGTGACACCAGTAAACAAGCGATCTAATCGCATAAGAACTGTTTCGTCAGAAAGCTCTTCAGGTACATCCGCGATGGATCTGTGTTGCCTTCATTTCATATCCCAGATTGCAATGCTCTTGAAGCGGTTGAATCCTTCGCTTTAAAAAGCTGAAGGCGATTCCAACACCTGTCAGACCTTTGATCTTCAATGCTTCTACTCGTTTCAACAAAGTGGGTACTTCTTTGGCTTCTTTAGGTGTTAGACACAAATTCCAGTTAGAAAGATCTCCTGGGTACCACCCATCTTTCTCTAGACAGCTTTTACTATGGTTTCCTGTTGCATTAAAACGATTCAAGAAAGGCTCATATAAACAAATATGCGATGTTATTGACACAAAGGAATACATAATGCTATCAACTGACCAATGGTAAACCACTTGGCCTTCCAATCTCCGCATGAGTCCATGATAGGCATATCAAACCATTTAGCCCGCATATTCTGGCGGAACTGGATCTCGGCTCCGCCGACTACCTTTGTCCGTTGAAAATTTGGCTGGGGCTTGATGTGGTACAAGGTACGAAACAAAGGTAGAGTTGGTTTAATACCTAAGAACACCTTGCATGCATGGACAAACACGGAGATATAGAGAACTCCATTTGGATTAAGGTGGTGAAGTTGAAGTTTGTAGAAAGAAAGCAATTCTCTCATGAATGATGACAGTGGAAAACCCACTCCTCACTCACAGAATGAAAGAAAGAGGAATTTCATCAGTGTTCTCAGTCGGGAAAGGTTGTTTCCAACATGATTTCCATTCTAAAGTCACCTGGGAAAGGAGCAAACCTTGTTCTACGAGATTATTCAGATCGTCGGTAGAGGCTGTGCATTGTTTCCAAGCATTGGCTGTGCACAGAGGATCTTTGAACTCGACCCGGATATTTGGATCAACCAAGGAAACCTTCTTCCTTGCGGATTTCTTCTCCGGCGGCTGCGCGGATCCAGCATCGCCAGCTTTCTTCACCGATCCTTGCTTCCTACCCATTTTGGCTATGGGCGACAAACAGCTAAACGAGATGCGATAGGGATGTGAAACGCTCGGGGGCTAAACGCTCAAGGATTGAATGCTTGGGGGCTCAATATCAAGCTATATGAGGCGAATGGTGATTGCAACAGCTTAATGCAGTGAAATGAACCAAGACCTATCGCTTCAAAATTTATAACCTTTGATAGGGTTACTGTTTGATACAGTACTATGGCGTCCCATATTCTGTTATTTTGGCCGGTTTTTTAGGGATAACCTTCCTAATTAAGCCACGAGCGATGAAATATTGAGAGATTTTGAATTATGGTAGGCTTTTGAAAGATTTCCTTGATCTTTAAACCAAATATATTTTGCTTTAAAGCTCGGGGGCTGTTACCGGGATATCCGGGATTTTATTTTTCGAAAATTTTGGTTCAATTCAAATTAAGACCTTCGACTAGTTTTAACAAAACTACTCGAAGCGCGGGGGCTACACCCAATGGGCGCACCTACTCGGTGCACGCCATTAAACCACTCGAGGTGAAGATAGAAAACTGCTTTTTGAACCTTCAACTACTCAAAAAGTACTCAAAGGCTCGGGGGCTACACCCATTTGGTGCAACTAAAGATGCACTCCAATATAAAATACTCTACAGAGATGACTTGAGCGTCTTGGGCTTGGCTTCAACTACTCGAATTGTCCAGAGATTATGTTTTTAAGATATTAAGGCAAATTCAAGACTTGAAGCAAAGGCGCAACATGCTCGGGGGCTTGTGGGACCAGGATCCCTAGGGCCACTCATCCATGGGATTAAAACTACTCGATAGGGAAGGTTTAATCCGACTACTTTAAACGAGTCGGCTATGGTGCAAGACGACATAGTTGATTAGGAAAGACTAGTCGTGTACTGTTAGGAGACTCCCCAAAGTACGCTGTTGTAGTACTCCTTGTTGTATACGACTAGGACTATGTAACCGACTTGTGACTCTACTCCCCGGATATATAAGGAGGAGCAGGGACCCCCTCAAAAGAACTCAACTCACGTGCAATACAATCAAGCACGCAGGACGTAGGGTATTACGCTACTCGCGGCCCGAACCTGTCTAAATCTTTGTGTTGTTCGTGCACTGTTGTTCTTATAACTCGGTGAGACCCACAAATCTACTTCCTGGGGTACCCCCAGCAGACGTGCTCGACATAAATCATCGACACCTATAAACTTGAATATGCCGCCAGAAGAAGTCTTAGCCGCACTACCCCAAGTTCCAGAAGCTAATGTATCGCCCGCTAGGGATGAAATCGGTCGGAAACGATCGAAAATTTTCATTATCATTTCCTAACCATATTTTTTTACTCAGAAACGAAATCACAAACGATAATTTTGGAAACGATAGCGATAACGGAAAAGTCAGTATATCAGAAATGAAAACGTCGAAAACTTCAAATCGAAAACTTTGTAGGCCAATTTCAACAACCAACATTATTACATATTTATATATCATTTATGCAGGTACATTTTTTATAAAAATCAATGAAGCTATATAGGGTGGGGATTCATTTCCATTTGTGATAAAGAAAATTTTAGGCGAAGTAGAAGGGTAGCTGTGAATTTTGGGCATCAATGATTTAACTGGGCCAAATTCGGAATTCCAACAGAAATTTTCGACTAAATTCGATCGATAGAGCTATTCGACGGTATAAACCCATTATCATTTTCGTATTGTTTTCCGATATGTACCGTTTCCGTTTCATTGGAACAGAAAAATCTCAGAAACGAAACTCGGTCGATCAGGAATTTCCATAATCATTTTCATCCCTATCCCCTGCAGCCACAAAAGTAGTCGATTACCAATTCATATGCCATGGTCACTGTTTATGACTATCATGATGTATGATCGCCAAAAGACGCAGACTGGCAAAACAGAGGAAGCAGATCTGCCTGAGATAGAGGTCGAGAAAACCACTCTGTTGCCCCAAGAAGATGCTCCCAGAACTTTAAGTAGTCCTAACAAGTGTAAATAAATTGCGCAACCAGCATTAATATGCAAATGACCAACTATCCATCTTGTAGATTACTGTCGTGGAAGGCAACACTGAAAGTGAGTCTGTACAACTCAAGAAGCACCTGGAAGCTGCCCTAGTAAGGGCTTTCTACTTGTAGTAGGTTATACTTCTAGAAAGTAGTCAATAATGAGTGTATCATGAACTGCAGGCCTTGGTAGAAAAGCTGCAACAACCCAGCAATGCCAGATTGGAAGCCCGAGTAAAAGAGCTTGAGGAGGACCTAGCCGCAACTTTTGAAGCACGCGTAATCACTCGGGCTGAGCATCAACAGATAATAGATAACCTCCACAAACAACTTGAAGGCATTGGAGATGTAAGGTCCAGGCTTGACATCCGCAACCGTACTTTGCAATGTCGAAACACAAGTAAGTACTCTATCTTTTAGATAAAGTAGTTATCTTAGTAGTCTTGAATTGAAGTAATTAATCTCTGTGTCTTATTCACAGAATTGAAGAAACAACTTGCTGATGAGAAGAGTACTTCCACGTCGTGGTACAACGCCTTGCAACAGAAGCTCGAAGAATGCAGTCGCCTGGAAAGGCTCATATTGCAAAAAGATGAAGAATTCGCCAAGGAGCATCAAGCCCAAATTGATTGGGAAAAGAAAATCCGGAAGGCTCTGGTGGTTCAGCAAGCCAAACAGAAAGAAGTTGAAGATCTGCAGGCTGAGAAGAAGGCAATGGAGGATGTCGTGCTACCTATCATGGAGATGATAACCCCAGAAGGCGCGGATACAAGCAACCAGTCTTTCCTGGAGCGCATGAGCATGGTGCCGGATCAGATTACTGATTTCTGTAGGCCATGGTGAAGGCGCACAACCTAGAGGCCAAGCTAGAAGTGGAGACACTGCCTGATGGAGGCACACTGGAGCAATACAAGACTTTGGTAGTTGAAACCGAGCCTATTGCTGAGAAATTTATCAACTCTTTAGAGTGATGTGTGAACAAGTTGGACTTGCTTTGTAATATTGCTACTGTTAAGTAGTCGACTAGATTTGCTATTATTTAAGTAGTCATTTGAATTTGCTACTTGTTAAGTAGTCATCTGAATTTGCTACTATTTAAGTAGTCTTTTGAGTTTGCTACTTGTTAAGTAGTCTTTTATATGCGCTACTGATTCAGTAGTCTTTGTGTTCTGCCATTGGCCTTGAGTACTTGTAGTACTTTGACTCATGTTATGAGCGTTGTCAAGCGTGTTTGCTATAGCAAACTTAATTGTTTGTCTTTTTAAGATGAGATAGGCTGCTAGCGTAAGCGTAAGGTACTACTTGTAGTAGTTTGAGTTGTGCATTTTATGCAAAGGGGCGATACTAATGTACGCAAAACACGTTCAGGATTAGACTCTAACGAGCTCCTTTAGTGCAAAAAATCGAGGAGTCTGGTGTAATCATCTTAATCGAAAACATATAGCAGAAATTCCTCAGGCTTTCTAATGAAAGCAAGGCGACAAAGGAAGCAAGACTAGCTCCTACAACCGTGTATAGGTTGGGGCAACACAACCAAGACTTCTATGGCTTAGCACCACTTTCATAGAAAGTAGTCTTGGATCCCTTACGCAAGATAAAAACTACCCCGGGCCTGTGCCTTTAGGCAGCAGGCTTACACAGGGCCCCTCTAGTGAGAGTTTTGCTGGCGAAAAGTAAGAGACACACTGCAACTTTTAGTTGATAGGGAGACATCATCTTTATTGATCTTTAATCATGGGGAGTACATTAGAGAGTTTACATAGAACCACTCTACGGGTAGAACTTCTACAAGTGTTCAATGTTCCACGGATTTGGCAAGTCTTTGCCTTCTTGAGTTTTGAGACGATAGGATCCAGCCCCAATGACTTGCTTGACGAGGAACGGACCTTCCCAGTGTGACATAAGCTTATGGAGGCCGTCAGTCTTCTGAGTGCGCTTTAGAACCAAGTCTCCTATGACAAAGGAACGAGGCTAGGCAGAGCACTGATGATAACGTCGTAGGCCTTCGAGGGATCGAGTATTCTGGATAAGAGCTGCCACTCGAGCCTCTTCAACGCCGTCGACATCTTGAAATCTCTCTTGCTGAGTGAGTTGTTCATCATAGTTTTCTTGTCGTGGAGCCTCCCAGAGGAGATCAGCAGGTAAAATTGCTTCAAACCCGTAGACCAGAAAGTACGACGACTGTCCAGTAGCATGACTAGGCTGAGTGCATAGCCCCCAGAGTACTGCGGGCAATTCCTTGGCCCACTTGCCACCGTATTTCTTCAGGGGTTCGTGGATTTTGGGCTTTAGCCTTTGTAGCAACAAGCCATTGGCTGTCTTGACTTGTCCATTGGCGCGTGGATGGGCGACTGAGGCATAATGGATCTCGATCGAGTACTTCTCACAGTAGTCTTGGAATTCTTCACCGGTGAATACTGATCCTAAGTATGTGATGATGTTATGGGACGCCAAATCTCTAGACAATTCCGTCGAAAAACATCATTAAGTTGTCAGCCTTTATGTGTACCAACGCCTGAGCTTCAATCCACTTGGTGAACTTGTCGATGGCTAGAATAAGCCACTCGAAACCACCAGGGGCTTTAGCTAAAGGACCCACAAGAACTGGCAGCCTTGGCACTTCTTGACGATGTCCTTTGCATCCGCCTTGGCTGATGGCCAGAAGAATCCATCCCTATAGGCCTTCCCCACTAGCATGCGGGAAGCTGCGTGATTACAGCACACGCCACCATGGATTTCCTAAAAAAATGCTCTCCCTCGATCGGTTTTGATGCACTTCATCAGGACGTTGACCAAAGCCCCACGTCGATAAAGCGTGTTGTCCACCACAATGTATCTCGGGGCTTTGTGCTTGATGCGCACTTGTTCTTTTTCATCCTTTGGAAGCTTCTGATCCCTTAGGTACTCGATGAAAGGAGTCATCCAGTCGGTGTCGATGACCATGACCTATTGGTCAGGCAGGGGTTGATCAGGAGTAGTTTCCTCAAGTGCCGGCTCCTTAATGGATGGCTGGTGAAGTTCATGAATGAAGATTTCCGCTGGTACATCCACGCGGTGAGCCTAGCTTTGATAAAGCGTCAACAACAACATTGTACTCAAGGACGACATGATGAAACTCCAAGCCATAGAAATTGCGCTTGAGCTTGTGGACCTCTCTGACGTAAGCATCCATTGTCTCTTTGGTGCAATCCCAGTCTTTGTTGACTTGGTTGATGGCGACAGCGGAATCTCCGAAGATGACTAGTCGTTTGATACCAAGCGACGCCGACAGGCGGAGCCCATGCAGCATTACTTCGTACTTTGCTTCATTGTTAGTAACTTTGAACATAATTTGCTAAATGTATTTGAGCTGATCGCTTTTAGGGGATATGAGTAGAATGCTTGCTCCACCGCCTTCCAGCTTCAACGATCCGTCAAAGTACATGACCCAGTGCTCTGGGTGAGTAGTTGCCCTGGAGTACTGGATCTCTGTCCACTCGACCGTGAAGTCAGCAAGGGCTTGGGACTTGATAGCCGTTTGGGGAGTGAAGTCAAGGTGATATGCTGCTATTTCTGCCTTCCACTTTCATATGCATCCAGTCGCATTAGGGTTGTTGAGGATTTCGCCCAGTAGAAACTTGGTGACAACTATAATGTTGAAGGCCTGGAAGTAATGCCTTAGCTTCCGCGATGTGATGAAAATCACATAGAGTAGCTTCTGGACTTGCCGGTAGTGAATCTTGGACTATGAGAGTACTTCGGTGATGTAGTAGACCAGCCTCTATACTGGATATACATAGCCTTCTTCTTGCCGCTCGACCACAATGACTGTACTGACCACGTGTGTAGTGGCTGCAATGTACAGGTACAAGTGATCATCTTTGGCTGGAGCGAAGAGTACTGGGGAGTAGACAAATAAGCCTTGAGTTGTTCAAAGGTTCTGTTTGCCTCTTCAGTCCAAACGAACTGGTGTTGCTTCTTAAGCAGCTCGAAGAAAGGGATTCCCTTTTCTCCAAGTCTTGAGATGAATCTGTTGAGGACTGGAATGCAGCCCGTGAGCTTCTGCACGTTCTTGACGTTCGTTGGGGCTTCCATGTTAAGGATAGCCATGATCTTGCACGGATTTCCCTCGATTCCTCTGTGGTTGACTATGAATCCTAGTAGTTTCCCTAGGAGTATGCTAAAGACGCACTTACTCGGGTTCAGCTTCCACCGTTACTTTCTAAGGTTATCAAAAGTTTGACAGATCAGCAATGAGGTTCCCTGGCTTCTTGGTCTTGACAACCACGTCATCAACATATACCTCTACATTGATGCTGATCTGGGAAGATAAGCACTTCTATATGGCTCGTTGATACGTGGCTCCTGCGTTCTTCAACCCAAAGGACATTATTGTGTAGCAATATGCGCCAAAGGAAGTGATGAATGAAGTCTTGATCTGATCCTCCTTTTTTAGGGGTATCTGGTGACATCCCGAGTAGCACTCAAGGAAATAGAGTAGCGCACAACCAGCTGTGGAGTCCACGACTTGATCAATGCGCAGGAGGCCCATAGGATCCTTTGGGCAATGCTTGTTGAGGTCTGTTTAGTCGACACACATCCTCCACTCGTTCTTGTTCTTCTTTATGACCAGGATAGGATTGGCCAACCACTCTGGATGAAGGACTTCTTTGATGAAGCCGGCCACTGTTGGCGGTCGTTACGGCCTGATTTTTGACCTCCAACCGAGTATAAAATGAAGACAATGGAATCATACATCATATCTATAGGGCTTAATTCTAATTATTTCCATGAGTTTTGGCATTTATTCATTGTGCAGGTGCAATATGAACAAATACATGCTACACGGTCGGAATTGACCAATCCGACCGAATGACCCAGTTCGGCCGGACCACCCCCCTTTGTCGTGCACGAAGCGAAGCACTATCAGGAGGCTGAGTACACGAGATCCACGTCAGCAGTGACCAAGCGATGATTATGCAAGACACGTGGACCAGTGCCACCTCATCTCTGGGCCAGAAACAACAGAATTCCACCAAGAAATGACGAACCAGGATGGCCTAGAGACAGAGGCGGTGCAGGGGAGCGTTACTGGGCTGAGATCCCAGTTCGGCCGAACTCCTACAGTTCGGCCGAACTCCCACAGTTTGGCTGAACCGCCCCCAAGTGCCGCACCGCCTCGGCACTAAGGCGGTGCCACATGCCAGTTTGGCCGAACTGCTCGGTTTGGCCGAACCGGCTTGTTCGGCCGAATCAGCCGAGCACCGCCTTGAGGAGCCTTGGCTGCTACTCCACCTTGCACCATCCTTGGCCACTATAAATTGAGGCCTCCATTTACTTGCAAAGACACAACACAAGATAAGAGTTTATTAGTGAAGCGCTGCTACTTCTATACTTAGAAGATAGGGAGAGAGGAGAGGTGAGCGTCCTGAAGAGGAGCCGAAGTGTCGGCCCCTCTTCCAGCTGTACCTCTACGGATGCGGCTCTGCTTCGAGTAACATATGGATCGTGTCTGGTAACTATTGTATCTCTCTCTGATTAATTGAGCATTCAGTTCTTACTTTTATATGCTTGTTGGTTCCTCGTTCATTGCTTAGTTGATTGGTATAATTGTATACTGGTTGCTTAGCTTGGGTGCCTGCCTTTCTATAGGGGGTAGGTACTAGCTGACTAGTGTAAGCGCTTTGCTTAGACTTAAGGTTGGCTTGGATTGTACCCGAGTTGGCACGGAGGTGGTAGTCGTTAGGTGGTGATAGCCCTATACGACCTACGTAGTCCATCACTGTCGATGATTTATATCGAGCACGTCTATCTGGGGGCACCCAGAGAGTAGATTGGTGGGTCTCGCCGAGTTCTAGGAACGACAGTGCACGAACAACACAATTTCCGTGCGCGACACGGCAAGGCAATTCCCTGGGACTATAAAACCAAGCCCCCGTGCCCCCGAAGCCCTTGCCCATCTCTCCATCCGAGCTCCAGGAGCTCCCGAGCTTGCTAGCGCCTCGCATTGCCGTCATTGTCCGCCGGCCGTCGATCTTCGCCGTCGTCGCTTAGCTCTCGACGAGATCAAGCCCAGGAGTTTCACAAGGAGGTAATGAAGCTAGTGGTATTGATCCCATGCTCGTTTTCGCCTTGAAACGCGACTAATCCTTCGCCATTCTTGCTCACACCCGCCGGTGCCGCCCTGGAAGTTGGTGGTGAATTTCCTGGTGAGATCGTCCCAGGAGTCGATGGACCCGGGGCGGAGGCCCTCGAGCCATGTCAGGGGCGTGATATCGAGCATAACGGGGAAGTAACTGACTTTGATGTCGTTGGATCCCCCAACCATCTGGATGGCGGTAGAGTAGATTCGGAGCCATTGTTCAGGGTCTTGCTTGCCCGTGAACTTTTCAATTCCTGTTGGTTTGAACTTGCTAGGCCATTGAATTTCTTTTATGCGCCTGGAAAAAGCTGGGAAGCCGCCATATTTATCACTTGGTGAACGGTCGCTGCGGAAGCTAGAGGTGCTGTGATCGGAGTCGTATTGTCGTCCACGATTGTGTTTTGGAGAGGTCGGTCGTCGTGGTTTGATGACTCTTGATGTTGGTGACGATCGTGATGACGCTCTCCTCGACGATCATTACGGTGTTCTTCGTGGTGATCGTGATGGCGTTCCTGATCGCGTGGTCGGTTTCTGTAATTATGATGGGGTGGAGGCCCGTAGTTGGGGTCGTAGTCTGCGCGATGACGGAGTTCGGATTCCACGCGCCGCTGTCGACTCGACTGGATGACAGAGCGAGCATCGCGGTTGTCATTAATGATGTTGCAAAGGTCTTGATCTCGTGGCCTTGCACCATCTTGGTTGTGACTGCGTCCTCTCCCCTGCTGGTGATTGCGATCAGCATCTCGGTCACGTCTATGTCCCCCTGTAGTAGCGATTGAAGCTTCATGTGGAGGAGGCCTCTCAGCTCCTGGGAGCCTGGTATCGGGTGTGTGGTGGCTAGGATTCGCTTGGTTCGTAGCCTTGTGAGCTGTGTCGAGGAGCATGAGTACTTGTCTGATGGCAGGAGTGTCGGGCATGGCCCTGACAAGTTCTTCCGTGACGGAGATGTTCAATGGCGTGTTTTGAGATACTAACTGGTCCCTGACCATATCGAAATCCTGTGTAAGGTTTCGTATGGCGTTGGCGTGTATCGCGACGTTGAGGCGCCTCTGCTTACACTTGGCGTTCCTTGCTTGGCGCGAGGTTTTTTGCTCCTCTGTTTCTCCGTCAGAAGTGCGTTCCTCTTCTGATACGTCGGTGATCAGCTCGCGATCATATTGGGTGCCTTGGTCCTCTTTGCCAGCCATGAACACTTGACGACCTGGGTCTTGTTCGCTAAGGGAGAGGACTATCTGGGTGGCTGAGAAGTTGTCGCTTGAGCTTTCAGTTGAAGTAGTGAGCGACACAGTCTTGCCGTCTTGGAAGGGCAGTTCCTCCATGATGACGGCGGCAAGTCTTGACTCGTTGTCCCGGCAGGTGTCGGCAGGGATTGCCCCGGGCTAGTGAACCGCGAGTCCTCCTGGTTTTCTGGCTACGACTAATCCGGACGGGAGGCGAACGAGTGGTTCCTCCAACACGAACTTGGTGTTGAAGTGAGCGTGATGGCGTAGGCGCGCGACATTGTCAGGAGCGTCACTTAGCAGGATGGTGAAGTCATCGTCATTGTCCCTCGATGGTGTTGATGTCAGCTCGAGGTCGTCGGGGTAATCTATCTTTGGGTGAGGCTCCTGAATCGTCCTTGCCTCTGCTTTTGTGGTACGCATCTGTTTATATGGATGCGCTATGTTGGAGAGTTCGAGCGGGAGTCGATCTGAGGGGTTGTCTGATGGCGTGGCCAACTCGGAGTTCCCTGCTCTTTCCATATTTGGAGTCTAGTTGTACCCGGACTCGACATGGGGAGTCCCGAGCGAACTTGGAGTTAGGATCGAACTCGTAATTGGGGCCGAGGTCGGATTGGGAGTAGTCGTCGAGTAGGGGCCGGGGTTGTTCGCAAGGTAGCTCGCGAACCTACCGCCGCTTTCGGCGATGAAAGTCCATGCACCGAAAACGAAGGTGGCTCCTTCCTCGACGTCGGCGATCTTGAAGGCGGTGAATCCCATCGTCCCTAATGGTGAGCTTTCGGCGAGAAGCCCCACGGTGGGTGCCAAGTGTCGATGATTTATATCGAGCACGTCTATCTGGGGGTACCCCAGAGAGTAGATTGGTGCGTCTCGCCGAGTTCTAGGAACGACAGTGCACGAACAACACAAAGATTTAGACAGGTTCGGGCCGCGAGTAGCGTAATACCCTACGTCCTGTGTGCTTGACTGTATTGCACGTGAGTTGAGTTGTTTTGAGGGGGTCCCTGCTCCTCCTTATATACCCGGGGAGCAGAGTTACAAATCGATTACAAAGACTACTCGTATCCGACCTGGATGGTTACAATAAGGTAATCTATCATGTATACTATTCGAATATGAGTAGTTTTACTATTTGACTACATCATCCTATACCTTATCTGGCTAGTCCAAAGCAGTCGGATCACAACTCTCCATATCGAGTAGTTTAATTCCTTAGATGAGTGGCCCTAGGGATCCTGGCCCCACAATCACGCCTGGCTTGGCCCCATAGGATCCTAGAGTGCGGGGTTGGTGGCACGCCTTCTTATCCCTTTCTGCGTGTCATTAGCCCCGTTGTCCCCACACAAACATTTATCTGTAGTGCCTGTCTGCTCAGTTAGTCAAGAAAGGACATTAGCCACATACCCGTACCTTCTCTACCCTATTATCGCTTTTCTTCCCTTTTCTTTGTTGTCATCCACTCCATTCCACTATCCTTGGACAACTTAGTTTAGAATTAGTTCACTTCTCATTCCTCGTGGAAATCGATACCTTGGAATACTCCCGGGTGAAAGCTACATCTGTATCCGTTCGCTTGCGAATTAATCTGTAGGCCGTAAGGAGTGCCAACAAGCTTCCTGGCGCCGTTGCCGGGGAACGGTAGTTGTTCTGATTTCGATCCCAAGTTATCCGTGTATCCCACCACCATCCATATGGATTCCACTCTTACCTTACATCAACATTCGGCTCCAAATGGCTATTGTTTGGAGCCACCACCATCATCATATCCCATCCACACACCCGGCTATGAGCTGCGTCCCGGCTTCATAGACATCGTTCGAGAGCAAACGTTCTGAGGAATGAATGCTGAGTCCATACGCGCATTTGCGCGAGTTTGAGCAACTTTGTTCATGTCACGTCATTGCGGGCATGCCACAAGAGACGCTCAAATGGAAGCTATTCCCGTTCTCATTGACGAGAGGAGCAAAGAAATGGTACTATCTGTCTGTCGATACTATGGAAGGGAGTTGGGAAACCCTTAGAGAGAAATTCAGCCTAAACTTCTTCCCAGCTTCCAAGGTAGCTAGTCTCCGAATCGAAATTCTAACCTTTAAGCAATTAGAGGGAGAATCACTAGGAGCTGCGTGGGCTCATTTCAAGCAAATCTTGGCTTCCGGACAAGACTTAGGCTTGTCAGAACCTATCATTCTTCAACACTTCAGCCTTGGCATCTGTCCTATAGCCACCACTTTCTTGAACTCTGCTTCAGGAGGGTCGTTCTCTCATTTGATTCCCAGTGAAGTGAGGGTCATCCTGGATCGTATTATGGACGATACTCCTTACACTGGAATCTATGACGAACTCCCTAATGAAGAAGAAAACATCCTGAACCTGAAGAGCCTATATGTTCACAATCCAAATCTAACGGCTCTTCCATTCCATTAGAACCTGAAGCTCATTTCAAATTACAACCTTATTCTAGCCTGGATGGCACGCTAATCAAACCAGATGCATAACCGCCCCCGCGTCGCCTCCCGAGGGGCGACACGGGTGGCACCGCCGTGCTCGCCGAGCCGCCGCCCTCCGCGTCCACCACCATTGGTCCCCCTCCCTTCCCACCTCCGGCATCTCGCCGGAGGCCGAAGGGAGTGGGGATCCATCTATCCCAACAGTCTCCAATAGATCGAGTCTAGGTTAGGGTTTCTCCATGCCGCGTTTCGTGGTATGGGAGATTTGTTTCCTCCTCCTCCTCCTCTCCGGCAACGGCGAGGAGACAGGGTGGCTTGAGTTTCTCCACGACAGCTCCGATGAAGGAATTGGCGGCATCTACGGCGTCGGCAACTTTCTCCGGGAGATGACATGGAGATTTAGGTTTTCGGATGGCGACATCGAGACGAAGATGGTGCCGCCATCGTGGAATAATTTTCTCCAGCCACTTCTCCGTTTTGTCATGGTTAGATCCAACCACGGTGAAAGTCTTGGGAGAATAGGTCTGTCCCCCGAGCTGATGTCGATCAGTCTTGGGTCGGATAGATTGGGATCAGTCTCTCTTCCTGATCGGTGGCAGAAAGATGGAGAAGAAAGACACAAGAAGGAAGAAGAAGATTGTGCTCGTTCCAGCCTACAGGGATGTTGGTCGTCGTTCTCTGGGCGATTGTTCTCAGCCTGTTTGCTGAGCGCATGTCTGTGTGGCCTTCTAGTTGCTTTTTTACACAGGTTCAGAATTAAGATTTGGAGCTGCTTGGCGTGTGAGTACATTGAGAGTACTTGTAACTTGATGATGTACTTGACTTTGATATAATACAATTCTTCCTTTGATCTCAAAAAAAATATTCTAGCCTGGATTATTATGATCCACTCTACACCACTCTATGATTTTGACGCTGATCTATTTGATGACGTCGGGAATGCAACAAGTTTCCCAAACGTGTAGAGCAGAATGATCAACCCCCCTGACAAGGATGAACTCGAATATTAGAGAAAATATTTAGGATGACTCTCTGCAATTATGAATCAGGAATGGCTAGAAGAGGTTGAAGCCTCAACTGAGGTTGTCAAAATGCCCAAAAGGATTCGAAGGATATTCTGTGAAGTTAGGGGTAATGACAGGGAAATCGGGTACGACCCGGGCCTTGGAATCAACATAATCTCTAGCTCTTTGGTGCGTGCTCAACTCCCCGATGAACCATGGTCATCATCTCAGAAACGTCTAAGGTTCACATCGGGAAGGATCGTCGACTGTTTAGGGATCTTGCGGGTCACACCTATTAAGATTAATGACCCTGAACTTTTCCTGGATTTCCATATCTTTGACCTGCCAGAAAATTCCACTCATTCCATTTTTATCGGTAGGCCAATCTTGAAAGTCCTAGAAAAAGCACAAGTAAAGCGGCTAGTATAACTTAGGATCGGGAAAGAACTTGTCCCTGTCTCTTACTCTCTTACGATTATGCACGGTGATTCCTTCCGTGACCCGAGTCCAGAGTCGACTCCACCGCCGATTTCCCTCCGTTAAGTATAACGCACGATTAGTCGCGCTCCGCACGGAGCGCGTGACCCACGCGCGCCGCCGCCAGCCGGGTTACCGGCCCGGGGTTAGGGCCAGAGGTTGTTAGGGAAGTTTCATCGCCGGTGGACCTAGAAGGAGAGTTCCGGGGGGGGGGGGGTGGGCTGGCGGGGGCGACGGGCGACGATACACTTTACAACGTGTCTGGCCAATAAGGTAAGCGTGTCTAACTTCGTGTAATCTTTATACATTTTTATAATCACGCCAAAAAGCATCTTTATGTCATTATATACAATTGTCTAATACACTTTACAATGTGTCTATATGATAATGACGCTTTAAAGCGTGTCTAACATCGTCTCATTTTGAGATGATTTCAAAAACATGTTAAAGAACTAGTAGGATGCGCGTACAGCACACACGTATATAAAAAAATATTACACACAAGTTTTATCTATTTCATAATAAATTGACATGTGCACCGGAAACACACTACCAGAATGATCAACATCTGCACCGGGTGGGAAAGCCCTTTAGCACCGGGTTTCCCACCCGGTGCAACTAATCCGAGGCTAAAGGGGTACCCCTTTAGCACCGGGTTGAATAACCGGTGCTAAAGGGGCCCTTTAGCACCGGGTGCAGCCACGACCCGGTGCTAAAGGGCCTGCCCCGCAGCGCCGGTAGCAGGGCCTTTAGCACCGGGTCGTGGCTGCACCCGGTGCTAAAGGGCTTAGATTTTTTTTTATTTTTTTTCAGACGCCATGAATGTACTTTTGTTTTTGTTCTTGTTCTTCAAGAACAGAAAAGGAAAGAAGATGATGACCGATAAATAAGAGGAGAAAGAAAGAGATGAGTAGATAGCTCAAATTATATTACAATATCCAAGATCTAATAGGGATTGGATTACAACGTTAGAGATCCAACAGAGAAATTTAATTACAAGACTCAAGATTCAACACTCAGCATTTCAATTTCAACCACGAGCACCTTCATTACAAGACTCAAGATTCAACACTCAGCATTTCAATTTCAACCACGAGCACCTTCATTACAAGACTCAAGATTCAACACTCAGCATTTCAATTTCAACCACGAGCACAAGACCCACCAGCACGAGCGCGGCTTCTTGCGCCGCCCAGCAGCCAGCGCGCCAACCAGCCTGCCTTCTTGCGTGCCTGCAGGGGAACCAAGAAACGAAGTGAGAAGAGGAAGGGAGAAGAAAAGAAGAGAAGGGGGCGAGGCGAGGAGGAGGGTCGGCGGTTTGGGGGAAGACGAAGTGCTGCGGGAGCGCGGGCCGGCGCGAGGCTATATAGAGTCGGGGCATTTAGCACCGGGTGCAGCCACGACCCGGTGCTAAAGGCCCCCCTTTTGCACCGGGCCTTCCCACCACCCGGTGCTAAAGGCCCTTTAGCACCGGGTCTAGCACACCCGGTGCTAAAAGGCCGTAACTGGCGCCAAATGAAAATTGGGGGCCTTTAGCACCGGATTTTAGATCAACCCGGTGCTAAAGGCCCCAAATTTTCGTTTGGCGCCAGTTTCCAAACCGGCCTTTAGCACCGGTGGCTACTATTTGGGAATCTTATAAATATAGTTTTTAATATATAGTTATTAATACTTGTTTTAATTCAGTTATTAATACCTATTAAAAATATATATTAAATAAGAAAATCTTATAAATTACTAGAAAATCTTATAACTTACTAGAAAATCTTATAACTTACTAGAAAATCTTATAAATTAATAGAAAATCTTATAAATTACTAGAAAATCTTATAAATTAATAGAAAATCTTATAACTTACTAGCAATCTTATAACTTACTAGAAAATCTTATAACTTATTAGAAAATCTTATAAATTACTAGAAAATCTTATAAATTACAAAAATTGATAACTAAATCAAAGATTTTGGAACATTAAATGGTCTCAGATGAAAAAGTCATGAATAGTAAAATTTCATATCTCATCAAGATCTACAATCTTTATTTAAGTCATTTTTGCATATGAGAAAGTGGTAGTATACATTGTTCATTAATCCTAGATTCACTCACATAGTTTCTAAAACTTTGTTAGAGACTTGTCAAATGTGTACTACATGTTTTGACCCATTTTGAAAATGACAAAATGACCTAAATAAAGATTGTAGATCATGATGAAATATGAAACTTTGGTATTCATCACTTTTTCATTTGACATCACCTAGTGTGAAAAAAACCTTGGTTGTAGTTCTCATTTTTAATTCAAAATTTGGATTGTTCAAACACGAGAAGATTTTTCAAAATAATAACATTAATAAGTTTCAGAACTTGATAGAGTATGATTTTAGGAATTTTTAGGAAGAAAAATGATCTTTTTTGAAGTTTGTACGAGGGAGAACGACTAGTTACAACTTTTATACAGAGATTAAAAAGAAAAATTGTTCTTGTTCATCCAGTGACGTGGCTCGTGTGCGCCCGGTGACGGCCGAGCAGCATGAACACAGCGCCTAAGTGTTCAGCTGGCTCGGCCGGGGGAGACATTAGCACCGGGCCGTGGCAAGACCCGGTGCTAATGTGCACACTTTAGCACCGGGTGCAGCCAGCAACCGGTGCGAAATGGCCTCGGCACATTAGCACCGGTTGCTGGCTGCACCCGGTGCTAAAGGGGGCGCATTAGCACCGGGTCTTGCCACGACCCGGTGCTAATGTGTCCGCCATGACACCCCGCAGCGCCGCCCCCGCTCCTAGCCGTTAGACCCGGTGCTGAAGCCCCATCAGCACCGGGTCCAAAAATGGCCGAGGCGGAGGAGGCGGGCGGATGTGAAGGATTCTGGTAGTGACAATAATTAAGATGAAACAACCCAAGTAGACAAGACATACACACGCAATGAAAAAATATAATATAACCACATAACGTTTTGGAATAAATTATATAAACATCAATTGTATAACTCATTATGACAAACAAATATTTCCAATATAAAAAAAATTAAAATTCACTTTACACTTCAACTTTAAACAGGACCGTGCATCGAGGTCATACTATCAACGATTCCGTGCTTGATCCATAAAATAGCTGCAGAACCAAAACTTCTTCGATCAACGTGGTCAAAGTCCCCGGCTTTCTGCATGTTGCGTTGAGGCATTGGATTAGTCTACACTACAATTCTACACTATAAAGAAGGATCCAGTACTAATCACATTCCTTTGCTAATATGATTAAATATTAGAATATAAATAATAACACATTAAAATTCTACGGGAATGACACCAATAAGGGAACCCTGCCACCTCCTCTCAATTTGCTCAGACAGACAGAGAGAGAGAATTTGTAAATTACATTGTAAATAATCAGTGGCAGAATCAATGGGTTCGACTCCGTAATTGAAAGAAAAAAAATGAATCTCCCAGATTACGCCATTAGCCTAATGCAATAACTCATGTTTTCAGAAGGAAAATTTCAGAAATAAAAGTCAACATATATTAGTTGATCATTGTGTCCAAATGGCAAAACTTCTCAATAAGAACAGGAAGGATGGATGCAGACCAAAAGTCCTCCATAACAGAAGCAAGTTGTCAACAAGTGTGGAGTAGCATGGCAGATATTGTGGTTGATTGGCATTGTTCAAAAAAAGTTGGTGGCTCTGGATACTCTTTACTAAACCAGTTCATCCAATCTTATCCAATTGTTCTTTTCTTTTGTAAAGTTCTTTTAGAGCTGAATCCTTCAGCTAGTTCTTTTCATAGGCTCCCCACCCATGCTCCTAGGCACCTTTGTCCTTGCTGTTTTTTACCTCCTACCAAACTAATTCACTTGCATTTGCCACAGATTCATGGATGATAGCAAAAAATCTGGATCAAAGATTAATAATTTGGATGATAGCTCATATTCAATTTTTTTTAATATGAGGGCATTGTTATTCCTGAATTCTATCACGAAATAGATGACAGCACCAGAAAATGTAAATGTCAAGTATCTTGCATTCACAAGCTAGTTACAAAAGCTCACCTCCAAAGTGTTAGAAGAAAATCCTTTTAGATCACACTAATCCATGTGTTCCTTACCAGGCATCTAAAATAAATAACAAATATGGGATTAGTCTTCAATCATATTTTATTAAAGTCATTGAAAAGATCATGACTGCCAGCTCCAAGAAAGAATGCATATGTATGTCCAATATATAATTAGCAAATTAATGATCAGGCTAATCTATTTGTATGCATACCCCTGCTTAAACATATAGATCAGGATAATATGTGTTTGTAGGTGGAAAATGAGTATATATACAGTAAGCAGAAAAGAACAAATTACCTACCAAGTTATCACCTCATGTTTATTTGGCTAGAAGTGTTCAATAATGTTTTGCTACTACCTGTAGCAATGCTCGGATGAATCAGCACCGAAAATCAACTCCATGACTCAGATTCTAGCATTTCCACACAGAAAAAGACTCAGATTCTGGCATTCTTGAGTGACCATGGGGTTTCATTGAGCCAAAACAAACTGGATTTGCTTGGTGAACCTTACAAAATCAAATTGATCTTGCTTACGTGGTGCATGGTGTTTGGCAGCCATCTGGTGCGAGCTCCAGCATTATGAAGCCACCATCCCCTCCACGCGTGTTTGAGGTGGTCCATGCTGCTGGTCCCTCTTGCTTGGATGGCACCGACAACAATATGTGGAGGTTCTCCGAAAGAATCAGAACCAGAAGCATCAGATCGGGCAATGGTGTCCTCAAATCAGCAGGAAAAATCAGGTCACAATTCCCATGGGATCTCTGATATGCACGAAGCCTAGAAAATTGAAACTTGAACTAATTAGTGATTCACAATTTCTAGTGGATGGGGGCGGATTTTCATTACTACTGTACCTGAAATTCTATACCGATGCTCCTGGATTTGTGGCGGCATCACTGACAGGGATATCGGGGAGGTAGTCCGACACCTGCGGCATGTCCTCGAGGAATTTACACAAAGAAAACATAATTATAATGTCCATGATATTCTGCGGGAAATGAGAATGTACTTATTCCAGTACTACCTGCTTGCACAACCTTATCTCCTCGCAGACTCCCTGTTAGATTGTTTTCCCCTCTCCCTCTCCAATTCACGTTCATCCTGAAGCAATATGAATATTCAATCAAATAAACAAGTCTGAATAAGGCTCAATTAAGATCTGTAACTTTGCATAAGACGAAAAAACTCCTGAATCAAGAGACACCCTACAACAATTATTCCTATAGTAAAATCTGCTTTAGGATGTGCCCACAAGATTCAGCAAAGGCCATTCTTACCAGTTGTTTAATGCTATCACGCACATCGAGCAAGCACCAACCCAGGATTTGATCCCCCCTGCTCCAGAGGTCCATCCCGATGTTTAGATGATGGCATTATGTAACACCCTAAAAAAATGCTTATTTTAAAATTCAGTGATTAAATTTCTTTTATTTAATTTAATGCTCATATTTATCTAAGGAAAATAAATTATTTATGAGAAATAAAATTAAATATAAGGTTAGAAACATTTTTGTTGCATTCATGCCGGCTGCATTGTGTTTTGTTTGTGTGCGGTTCAATTGGAATTTAAATTCTGTTTAAATTCGAATTTGAATTGTTGTGTTTGGAGCTCTAGAAAAGTTGCAGCGGCCCGAGTTTGATTCCCCTCCCTGAACTCTTTTCCCGGCCGAACTAGCCCCTCCTACTTTTCCTTCCGCAGCGGCCCAGCTCCTTCCTTCGCCGCTTTTGGCCCAGCCCGGCCAGCTCCCGCGCCAGCCCACCTCGCGGCCCAGTCCCGCCGGCCTGCCTCCCGCTCCCACAGCAGCCCACGCCTCGCCCGCTCGCGGCCCAACTCAGCCCGCCAACGCGGCCCGCTCCCCACGCTCCCGTTTTCGGCCCAGCCCAGCGGCCTGCTTCGCTTCCTCCCGGCCTGCTCGCTCACCCGCTCCTACAGCAGCCCAACCCGCCCGCTCGGCCCACCTCGCGGCCCAGCAGCCAGTCACCGCAGCCCGCCCTGCAGTCGCTGCCACGCGGGTCCCACACGTCAGCCCCGTCTCCCACCTCCAGCCAAGTCCGTCCCGGCCCCGGCCATGGAGTCCGGCTCGACCACGGCATGACCGCCGAGGCCCACCCGAGCCGCTTTGCGCCGCCCTATTTAATCTCCGCCGCCACCTCCCAATCCCCACCCCAATTTCGCGCCGCCAATCCCTCCGCCGCACGAGCCCGCAACGCCGCCGCCGTTTCCAAGCAGCCGCCGTCGGACTCGCCGCTCCGTCACCCCTCCGCGCCGGCCGACCCACGGAACAGCATCGCCGGGCAATCAGGAGCACGCCAAGCCCCCGCATAACCCCTCCCGCGCCCCGGAACACCATCGCCGGCACACCCCGACGCCACTGTCCGTCGGCCGCCGTCGATCCGCCGGTGCAGCACCGCTCCGGCCAAATTAACCGCCGGGGAAGCTTCCCTAGCAGGTAAGGAGCCTCTCGAGCCCCTCCTTGCTCCCTCTCCCCCTCTGTCGCATGCCCGCCGTCGTCACCCGAGCGCCGCCGCCGCCATAGTTCGTCGCGCGCCGCCGCTACTGCTCCGCCGCCGACGAGAACCCCTCCGCTCGACTCGCCGTCGTCCCACGCGCCTGTAGCACCAAATCCCGCCCCGAATCGTGCCCCGTAGCGCGTTTACGCCCCTCGCCGGCGATGCGCCGCCGCATCTGGCCCAGCGCCGCCGACCGCCGCCGCCGGCATCCCTCTTCCCCCGCCCGATCCAATCTGGATCGTTGGATCCAGATCCAACGGCTGCCACGCGCCCCTGGCCCAAGTCAATACCGGTCAACCAAGTTAGCCATGGCCGTTTTGCAAAAGAGCCCCCCCACTATTTCAAAATTAACTCGCGGTCCAGATCAATTCAAAAATAATTAGAATTAGGTCTTGATTTTTACAGAAAACCCCCTGCCTTATTTAAAAATAGCACCCGAGGTCCTGTTTTAGTTAATTTGCAAATAAACCCTCCTGTTTTAATATAAAATTAGGCTTTAGCCCCTGAGTTTTTGCAAATAAACCCTGGAACTTTTAAAACTTTGCCAGCAAGTCCCCGAACCTTAGAAAAGCCATAACTTCTCCGTTTTAGCTCCGATTTGAGTGATTTTCGCGCTCACGTATTCGTAGCGAAGCGTAGATTAGTTTTTCAACCCTCTTTTGTTTTGTTTTTACTGTTTGGTGTACTGTTCTAATAGATTAATATTGTTTGCATGTACTGGCTTGTATGGATGCTTGTGTGATGATGTATGAGTCCAGTCGGTGAGCCGTACACGTTTGAGTTCAAGGGTTACGAGGAGCAGGACCAACAACAGCAGCAGCAGCAGCAGCAGTTGGACGAAGGCAAGTACAGCACGGACAATCCTTGCTACCTAAACACACCTTTACATTATTTACTGCATATGCAAGTGTCTAAATTGTTCCTATTAAGGTTGTACCTAGTTTTGTTTATCCTATACCTTGATTACCCTGGGTTATTGCATTTGGGTAGAACTTTGCTAGGCGCAGCTACTGTCATCTTTGCTTAACTGTTAATCTTGACTTAATGGTTCACTTCAATGTTAATGGTAAAACTCGTTTTTTAGCAACATGGATCAGGGAGCTAGGGCGTACGCTTCGTGCTTGGCCCTAGTGTCTCTCCGTAAGGACTGGTTTTTAAAGCGGCAACCCAGGAACCTGTCATCACCGCTGGAACTATAATGGCTCTGGTCTTGGACAAGTAACATGTACGGCTCTAGCTTGACAGTATTTACCGACGGGCCGACGGCGTTATGAGAAGCATGGGTGAGAGTATGGTTTGATCCACCGAGGACGGAGTATCCGTCGGCTATGTCCCCGTGAGGCACAGTCCCGTGTTGGGAGGCACCGTATGGCGGGGGTTCCACACGTTGCGCTATTTATTTTGTTGTTGATTTTTATTACCGCGCTTGGATGCCATTGACGCCCTCGTGTTGCGACATGAGCGTCAGTCAATCTCGGTGCCTTGGGTCATGCTGCCTAGGTTGTACCATAACGGCTACTATTTCGTTAGGGTGTCTTGTGAAAAGCCTCGTAGCGTCCCTATGCAGTCACACCTCGGAAGTGTTGATGTGCGTGGTTGGGTGCAAAGTTCCTTTGAACTTTTACGCGACTGGTGGGTAAAGGGCGAAACCTCTGCAGAGTGTATAATCTATCATGATAGCCTTGCTCAGGGTCAAGAGCGGCCTGGATCCTTTTTTATTAGAAGATGATGCTTATTACTGTTTAATGTTCACCTCCACTATATTAATTGAGTTACAACTGGGATTCACGTGAAAGTAGTGATTATGATGATGTTAAAATGAAACAACTAAAATTGGTAATGCAGTACAGCCGTGTCAAGCCTTTCTTTTAAGCCTTCATTATCCGTGTTGTATTTGCTAAGTGAGGCATTTACTTACACTTGCTATTCAACAAAATCCCGGATGGGTAACAGATGGATTAAATGGTACTGCTGCTGTTGAATTCCCTGAGGATCTGTCATTCTACTAGCTGTGCTCAACCAGTCGGTGTCCCAGTGGGTTAACGGTTATCATTATCGGCTTCGTCTTCGTCTTCGTTTAGAGAGAGTTAATAAAGAGACTTCCGCTGTTTTATTTAGTTATTTGAGTCAAACTCTGATGTAAAACCAGTTCATTCGAGCATATGTACTCTGTTTATCATATTTGTTAACTATATGTGTTCTGTGGACTTCCTGGGCACACATATAGTAGCATTCGGGTTTCTGTGTAAATCCGGGTGTGACACATTGGTATCAGAGCCGTGCTGACGGTAGGAACGCAGCCTAGTTAGAACGGTTGACAAATCATTAGGAGACCACCATGATTTTGTTTCAGATCAATTAGTTGCGTTTTTCAAAACCAGTGTCGTCGAGTCTTGTGTGGATCATGTCTCTGGGTGCTTGATTTTTGTTGTTATTATGCTTATGTTTTATTTGGATTTTTGTAATGATTGTGATGGTCATAGACGCGAGTCTATCTCCATCTAGATATAGGACTAAGGTTTAAGGAATGTTAGTGAATAAATAGTTGGGTTATCTATCCCCTTTGCATTTTCTTTGTCTTACTCTCTATACCTCTGAATCGTATCCTTCCAAGTACGGCTATCTTCTTATGCACCATCTGCAAGCATGGGTTATCCATTACCGATTGAGGGGAATACTGATGGAAGATATCTTGCTATGGTAGATGGTTAACACTAGAGGCAACCCCGGTGGCAGTGGAAGCAACCAGAATCAGAATCCACCACCTCCACCACCGCCACTCACCATGGAGCAGATGATGCAGATGCAACTCCAGCTGACACAGCAGATGGCGCAAACCATAGCAATGATGCAGCAGAATCAGCAGAACCCGCTTCAACAGCACTACGTGCAGCCCAGAGATAAAAGGGGCGAGTTTATGAAGGGACGCCCTCCTACCTTCAACAAGTCTAGCGACCCAATGCAGGCAGAGGACTGGCTCAAGGCAGTGGAAAGGCAGCTGGACATTGCACAGTGCAATGACAGGGAGAAGGTGTTATATGGAAGTGGACAGCTCCAGGGAGCAGCTTTGGATTGGTGGGATGCGTACCAATATGCTCACCCCAATCGTGATCAGATCACCTAGCAGGAGTTCCGCGACAGTTTCCGTTCTCACCACGTGCCGGAAGCGCTGATGACCTTGAAGAAGAAGTAGTTCCTGGCATTGAAGCAGGAAGGTGTGAGTGTCACCGCTTATCGTGACAAGTTCATTGAGTTGGCCCGTTATGCTCCAGAGGACGTGAATACTGATAGGAAGAAGCAGACCCGATTCCGAGATGGCCTACATGATACACTCCAGTACCAGCTCCTGTGTTCCAGGTTCGCCACCTTTCAAGAACTGGTGGATAGCGCACTACTGCTGGAGCACAAGCGCCGCGAGATGGAGGAAAAGAAGAGGAAGCTTCAAGGCCCACCGTCAGGAAGCAATGTTCGCCCTCGCTTCAATCCTCAGCAAGGAAACCAGCAGATGGTGACTCCACAGCGTTTCCAGGGACAGTCTAGCCCGATGAATCGCAACCAGTATCAGTAACGACCCCAGTACCAGCCACGTCCCCAGTACCCCCCAGCACCACCTCAGCAGCGTCTTCAGAACCAGCCACAGAATGGTCCTATCCAACGCCCCAACCCGACCAACAATGCACCTACGGCTCCAAGGTGTTTTGGTTGTGGTGAGCTAGGACACTATGCCAGCGCTTGTCCTCGCAAGGCTCAGAACGCCGTTGGTCAGAACAACAATCAGAGGGTTGGGCAACCGCAGAACCAGAACGGGAATCAGCAGCAGAACCCAGCGAGAGGCAAGGTCAACCACATGGGTGCGGAAACCACAGAAGGAGCAACGGATGTCGTTGTGGGTACGTTCCCTGTCAACTCGACTCTCGCAACTGTTTTGTTTGATACTGGAGCTTCGCATGCTTTCATATCTGCTGCTTTCGTGAAAAAGAACATGATGATCTTGCAACCTATGGGGAACCCCATGGTAGTTAGTTCACCCGGGGGAGAACAGCGTGCCACTTTACGTTGCCCCTGTATCACCATCACAATATGGGGGGTAGACTTTGTGGTGAACCCAATAGTCCTAGAAACCCTTGGGTTTGACTTGATTCTGGGTATGAGTTAGTTAGCCAGATATGATGGGGTGATTCAATGTTCCAAGAGAACAGTGCAGCTGACAGCAAAGACTGGTGAGAAAGTGGAGTATCAAGCAGCTAGTCCCTTGGGACACAATCAGATCTACCAAGCCGAGGGTGTAGCACTGGAAGATATCAGAGTGGTGTGCAATTTCCCAGATGTGTTTCCAGATGAGTTACCAGGTATGCCCCCAGATCGCGAAGTTGAATTTGTTATTGATCTTAAGCCTGGTACTGCACCTATAGCTAAGAGGCCATATAGAATGGGAGTAAAAGAACTAGAGAAACTTAAGGAGGAATTAAGGGCATTGTTAGCAAAAGGGTATATTCGTCCTAGTTCATCCCCTTGGGGAGCCCCGGTTTTGTTTGTGGATAAGAAAGATGGGACCCAGAGATTGTGTGTGGATTACCGAGCTTTGAATGAAGTGACCATCAAGAACAAGTATCTGCTACCAAGGATTGATGATCTCTTCGACCAGTTGAAAGGAGCATGTGTGTTCTCTAAGATCGATCTCCGATCCGGGTACCATCAGATGAGGATACGAGTGACTGACATCCCCAAAACAGCCTTCACAACCCGATATGGTCTATATGAGTTCACTGTCATGTCTTTTGGTTTGACAAATGCACCGGCATACTTCATGTATTTGATGAATAGTGTGTTCATGGACTATCTTGACAAATTCGTAGTGGTGTTCATTGACGATATTCTGGTTTTCTCCAAGAATGAGGAAGAGCATGAAGAACATCTGAGGTTGGTGATGCAGAGACTTCGTGAGCATCAGTTGTATGCCAAGCTGAGCAAGTGTGAGTTTTGGTTGAAGGAAGTAGCATTCTTGGGTCACGTGTTGTCCAATGGTGGAGTGGCAGTTGATCCGAAGAAGGTTAGTGATGTGTTGAGTTGGAATCCGCCTAAGGATGTGAGTGAAATCAGAAGTTTCCTTGGAATGACTGGATACTATCGGAGGTTCATTGAAGTATTCTCCAAGATTGCTAAACCCCTGACGACGTTATTGGAGAAAACTGCCAAGTTTGTCTGGACTGAGGAGTGTCAAGTCAGCTTTGAGGAATTGAAGAAGAGGTTGACAACGGCACCCGTGCTAGTGTTGCCGGATATAACCAAGAGCTTCTCTATCTACTGCGATGCATCTCGTCTAGGATTGGGATGTGTGCTCATGCAGGAAGGCAGAGTAGTAGCATATGCATCAAGGCAGTTGAGGAAACATGAGCAGAACTACCCGACACACGATCTGGAGTTAGCAGCTGTGGTGCATGCATTGAAGATTTGGAGGCATTACCTGATTGGTCATAAGTGTGATATTTACACTGACCACAAGAGTCTCAAGTATGTGTTCACACAATCAGATCTGAATATGAGACAACGTCGTTGGTTAGAGTTGATCAAGGACTACGACCTGGAGATTCATTATCATCCAGGGAAGGCCAACTTGGTGGCAGATGCTCTGAGTAGAAGGAGCTACGTGAATAAGATCACGGGACATTGCTTACCGGAGGAACTCAGTTCAGAGTTCGAAAGGATGAGTCTGGGATTTGTGACTAGCGTCACCGAGATGGCAGTAGAACCGACCTTGGAACAAGAGATTCGAAAAGGACAGCTCACAGATGAGAAGATCAAGGAGATCGTGGAACTGGTGGCATTAGGAAAAGCCCCTGGTTTTCGAGTGGATGACCAAGGGACATTGTGGTATGAGAAGAGGATCTGTGTACCAGATATAGTACAGATCAGGGATGCAATTCTCAGGGAAGCCCATGAATCGGCATATTCGATACACCCGGGTAGTACCAAGATGTACCAAGATATCAAAGAGAGATTTTGGTGGTACGGATTGAAGAGAGATGTGGCCACATACGTAGCCCTGTGTGACACGTGTCAGAGGGTCAAGGCTGAACATCAGAGGCCAGCAGGTTTGCTCCAGCCCCTGAAGGTACCTGAGTGGAAGTGGGAAGAAGTCGGTATGGATTTCATCACTGGCTTACCTCGCACTCAGAGGGGATTTGACTCAATCTGGGTGATCGTGGACCGTCTGACCAAGGTGGCGCATTTCCTTCCAGTAAAGACCACCTACACGGGAGCCAAACTAGCAGAGTTGTATATGGAGAGAATTGTGTGTTTGCATGGGGTACCGAAAAGAATAGTATCAGATCGAGGTACCCAGTTCACATCACACTTTTGGCGACAACTGCATGAGTCTAGGGACGCTAAGCTACAGTTCAGTTCAGCTTACCATCCGCAGACAGATGGGTAGACAGAACGGGCGAATCAGATATTGGAGGATATGCTGAGAGCATGTGCTCTACAATATGGTGCCAGTTGGGACAAGAGTTTACCGTACGCGGAATTCTCGTACAACAACAGCTATCAGAAGAGTTTGCAGATGGCACCATGTGACGAACCGGATTCTCACCGACGAGAACCCGACTCCCTGTACCATTGAGATAGTCCCAGGAATAGCAGCTATCTCGTACAGAACTCATCTCAGTCGAATATCACATCCATACAACGATAAAAGATTCAATACATGACTCATATAAAGACAAAGCGACTGATACAAGCCCTCTGGGCTAAAACGACAATAAGAAACATCTGCGCAGCGGTAGCTAGAACAACAGGGACCACTCCTCCACAGGCATCCTTGAGCGTAGCGCACACCCTTCAGTCGTACCACCCGTCCTGGTTGAACTCGCGGTCGGGGTCTTCACCTGAGAACCCAAAGTCTGTCCCCAAGGAAATGGGACAGGTCCACGTCACCAACCATAATATGATGCAAGCTTTAAAGGTGGCCTATTCTAGGGATATAGAAATAAACAAGGTTTAAGCCAGGGTTTTCTTATGCAAGCAGCAGCAATAACCCAAATTCAACTCAGCACCAACTCCTGCTCACACACATACATCCATCCGCTCCCCAAAACCAACCATCAGCCTCACATATTCCCATCGGGCTCGTCCTGCCACGGCAGGTTCCCGCAAATCATTATCCACCAACACCTTTCACTCGCTAGTCGACTCGGTGAGCTCCCTCCCCACCTCGTCTCAACAGCCTCAGCTGGACCAATCTCTCATAACCCAAATCAAGGATGAGGTAAGAAAGCAGATTCCCATGCTAGCCGGGGCTTCTCAGAAATGGGTCGTCCGTAACCGTGGACACGGCTATACGTATAGTTTACACTCTGCAGAGGTGGCACTCCAGGAATCCATCCGGGCTGCAAGGCTAGTCCGCAACCAACCTGAGACACAGCCCACAGCAAAGACCCTAAACAGTAGCGGCGCCAATCCTGTCTCCCTGGGCTCGGGAAACATCCGATCTAACATCTGCCCCAGGGTCGTGAAACCTTCCCACCGGGGCCAGTCGGGGGCCGTGGTAAATCAGGGAGATTACGCCGCAACGAATCCCCCCTACACATATCAAACTCGATTCTCCTACAGTCTCGGCGCCGCACTAGAGTAGGCTTGCTGGAACCCTCCCCATACTGGGTAGATGGTGAGCACGGTAAATCCCAAGTCCAAAGTGGGGGCACGACTCGGTCCTTAATTGTTCGGTAAAGCGAGTATCTGCATCACAAGCGATCCGCCGCAACGGTCCGCAATCGGCACCCATAACAGGTATTGCCGCCCAAACTCCTCAGGTACTCACCGAGTACCAACCCCAAGTAACCAGTAACCATGTACCCGCAACAGGTACCCCATAGGGACTGCCCGAGTGCAGTCCCTCAGCACCTCGATCAACGATCGAGTTGTTATTTACTCGCTTACACCGCCTAGCTGCACTACTCCTCCCAGACCACCCACAACTCACGCCAAGAGGATCAATCACAACCATCCCAACACATGCATAGCATAGCATATTTATAAAGTGAGTAGTAGGTAGCAAGGTAACAGGATTATAACAAAGGCAGTGCAGGTTTATCATGCGAGTAAAGTAAAGCGCTAGCATACTAGTTTGCATGTCTAATAGGTATTTCAGAAATGGTCGGGCGTGAACCTGGGCAAAGGTCTTCGTCCTCGTCAAAGCAGTTGTTGTAGTAGTCCGGCTCCTCCTGACTCTCCGAAGCTCCTAGGGGCGCGGAAAGAAAAAAAATAAGACGCGGCTACTAGCAAGGAAACACAAAGACAGCGACGAAAGAAGACTCAAATAACACCAAACTCTACACTAACGCGTAGATCATGATTTTAGAAAAATATAGAAACTGGTTTCATATTTTTCTGAGCTACGGTTGATTTATTATTAATTTTCGAAGTTTAAATCATTTTCTGAAATTATTAAATAATTTCCGAAAAAGAAAACAGACAATTAATTAGCCTGCTGACGTCAGCATGACGCCATGCTGACGTCAGCAGTGGGGTCCGCCTAGGATGACGTCAGCAGTGGGCCCTGCTGACGTCAGCGTTGACCGGTCAACGGTCAACGGGGGTCAACGGTCAGCGGGTCAACTCTGGTCAGTGGGCCCCATGTGTCAGTGACTCGCAGAGTATGACAGGTGGGTCCCATATGTCAGCGCTGTTAAAAGAAAGGACAAAGAATAAACGATGGCTGGGCTGGAATTGGGCCGAAAGCGAATGGGCCGGAAGAGTTTAGGGGTGTTAAGCAGACTTAAAGGTGAACATTCGGCCCACGAAGGGGTGGCCTCGCCACGGCGCGACGCAGTGCACGCGCGGCGCGCTCCGGAGCGCGACCGGCGGCGACGGTCGGCGGCGGAACTGGCCGGAGACGGCTCGGCTTGGCTCAAGATCGGTCGGAAAAGCTTCACCAGGGTTTGGCGAACACGATCGGGGTGAAACAGGGATGGCTTGGGCTTCGGCTTGGGTTCCCGACGTGCGACGGCGGCGACACGGCCATGCGCGCCGGCGAGCACGACGGCGGCTCGGGTTTTGGCTCAACAGCGCTCGATTCGGGTTCGGCTAGCACGCTCGTGGCCTCCAGCGACTGCTGGGGCACGGCTAGGTGCGCACGCGCGGGCTCGTGGTCGCCCACGGCCGCGCGTGGCCTCGGCGTTCGCGCGCGGGGCGAGCAGAGCTCGGCCGCGGCGGCCTCGGCTGCGGGGAACAAGCGACGGCGGGTTGCAAAGGGTTTAGCGGCGACGGGAACCTGCACAAGAAGATGCACAGCACGAAGGCTGGCTCACAGGGGCTTGGCTTGGCACGGCGAGCACGAGCGGCGGCGCTCCGCCGGAAACAGAGAAGAAGGGGGCGAACGCGGTTAGCTCACCTAGGGTCTCGTCGTCGTACGCTGCAGCTCGGGGAAGACTCGTCGAGGCTCGGCGATGCTCGTGCGCTTCCTCTCGTCCCTGGTCCGGCTCCTAGTCGGCGAGTCCACGGACGGCGGCGATGGCTTCGGCGGCGGCGACGCGGGGAAGGCGCTCCGGCTCTCCTCCTCTTGCTCCGACTGCTCCAGGACCTTCCCCACCCCTCTCCTACACCTCCCCTCCCACGAACTGGATCTGGATGGAACCCCGAAGGGCGGCGCGGCTTGGGGAAGAAGATGGCCGGTGGCGGGTTTTATAGGCGCTAGGGCTAGGGTTCGGCGGGCACGGACGGCGAGATGGAGAGCTCGAGCAGCTGCGGACACGCGGCGCGCATCGGACGGGCCGCACGGGGCGTGGGTGGTTGGGTCACGGGCGCGCTCGGGAGAGAGAGAGCGGCGCGGCGCGGGGAGGAAGAAGACGCGGGGGAGACGAAGACGACTGACAGGCGGGGCCCGGCAGTCAGCGGGTGAAGGCGGACGCGGCGGCGACGCGGCGGACGGCTTGGGCCGAGCTGGGCCGAAAGGCCGGCTGGGCCGACTTGGGTTGCTGGCTCGGGGAAAAGAGTTGAAGGTGGAAAGATGGACTTTTGGTTCGGGAAAACGGCCCACGAACAGGAAATAGGATTGGAAATTAGTTTAGTCAATTAGAGTTTGAATTCAAATCTAGAATTTGAATTCAAACCAACCAAAAATCCAAATAAATCCAAATCACACTATTTCATCCTTAGCACTTCAAATTGATTTTAAATTTGAATTTAAATTGCCTAAGAATTTAGGGAGCAAATAGAAGACACTCTTATATGTTGGTTTGCATGCACTCAATTCCACCAAAAATTTTTAAATTCGAATTTTTGCACTCAACAAAACCTATAGGAATTTTAGGGTTGTTACAGTCTCCCCCCCTCACAGGAATCTCGTCCTCGAGATTTGTGATTACCTATGGTTTAAACAAGTGGGGGTATTTCTCTCTCAGCACTGACTCCTTTTCCCAAGTGGCTTCCCTCTCTGAGTGATTGCTCCACTGCACTTTGCAAAACGGGATAGCTGAGCTTCTGGTCTCTTTGACTGCTCTGTCTAGTATCCTCTCTGGGTACTCCAGGTACTCCAAGGTGTCTTGTAGGTCTAATGCCTCTGTTTTGATCTCATGTTCTGGTACTCTCAGACACTTCCTCAGCTGAGATACATGGAACACTGGGTGTACTCCTGCCAGGTCCTCGGGTAGGTCTAGCTTGTAGGCTAGCTTTCCTACTCTCTCCAGTATCTGGTATGGTCCAACAAAACGGGGTGCTAGTTTCCCTTTCACTTGGAATCTCTTATGCCCTCTGAGGGGTGACACTTTCAGGTAGACGGAGTCTCCTACTTCGAACTCCAGATCTCGTCTCCTTTTATCTGCATAGCTCTTTTGTCGGCTCTGAGCTGCCTTCAGGTGCTCTCGGATCTTGGCCACATTTTCCTCTGCTTCTACAATCATGTCAGGTCCAAAGAATGTTCGTTCTCCCACCTCTGACCACATTAGAGGTGTCCTGCATTTTCTGCCATATAATGCCTCAAAGGGTGACATCTGTAGGCTGGCCTGGTAACTGTTGTTATAGGAGAATTCTGCATAAGATAGACTCTTCTCCCAGTCTGTGCTGTAAGCTAGAACACATGCTCTCAACAAATCTTCAAGAACTTGGTTCACTCTTTCAGTCTGCCCATCTGTCTGGGGGTGGTAAGCTGTGCTATACTCCAAGGTTGTCCCGATGGCTTGATGTAGGCTTTGCCAGAATTGAGCTGTGAATTGGGGTCCTCTGTCTGACACAATACTTCTTGGTGCCCCATGCAGCTTAAGAATGTTGTCTATGTATAGCTCTGCTAGTTTGCTTACTGAGTGTGTGCTTTTGACTGGTATAAAGTGAGCTACTTTTGTCAATCGATCAACTATGACCCAAATGGCATCATTCCCTTTCTGTGTGCGGGGTAAGCCAACCACGAAGTCCATGCTAATATCTTCCCACTTCCACATTGGAATTTCCAGTGGCTTCAGCAGTCCTGCTGGTCTTTGATGTTCTGCTTTGATTCTTCGACAAGAGTCGCACTTGGCTACATACTCTGCTATGTCCTCTCTCATTTTCTTCCACCAGAATTTATCCTTCAGATCCTGATACATCTTAGTGCATCCTGGGTGTATTGAGTACTTGGACTCGTGAGCTTCTGAGAGAATTGTTCTCCTGATTTCCTCGTCCTGTGGTACACAAATACGGTCTTTCAGCCTTACTGTCCCTGCTTCATCGATCCTGAAGTCAGGTGCTACTCCTCGTTGAATATCCTCTCTTACTTCTTGGATTTCTGAACACTTTCCTTGAGCTTCTTTGATTCGGTCTTCTAGGTTGTACTTCACCCTCATTTCTTGGGGTTTACCTTCTTCTACTAGCTCGAGTTTCATCATGTACAACTCTTTCGCTAGTTCTGGCTGACTTTCTTCTATCATCAAGTTGTTGCAATAATTCTTTCGGCTCAAGGCATCTGCCACGACATTAGCTTTGCCAGGATGGTAGTGTATCTCCAAATCGTAATCTTTGATCAGTTCTAACCATCTTCTCTGCCTCATGTTCAGTTCGGATTGGGTAAAGAAATACTTCAAACTTTTGTGATCTGTGTAGATATCGCACTTGTTGCCAATCAGATAGTGCCTCCAGATCTTCAATGCATGTACCACTGCTGCCAGTTCTAAATCATGTGTGGGGTAGTTTTCCTCATGCTTCCTCAGCTGCCTCGATGCATAGGCAACAACCTTGCCCTCCTGCATTAGAACACATCCCAAACCTTGTCTTGAAGCATCGCAATAGACTACGAAATCTTTGCGAATATCTGGTAGGGTCAATACTGGAGTTGTAGTGAGTTTGTGCTTGAGTTCTTGGAAACTTCTTTCACATTTGTCCGTCCACTCAAATGGAACATTGTTCTTGAGTAGTTCGGTCATTGGCTTGGCAATCTTGGAAAAGTTCTCAATGAATCTTCTATAGTATCCTGCCAAACCCAGAAAACTCCGGATCTCCGTAACACTCTTCGGCTGCTTCCATTCTGCTACTGCCTCAATCTTTTCTGGGTCAACTGCTACGCCCTCGGCTGTCAACACGTGACCCAAAAAGGCTACTTTCTCCAGCCAAAATTCACATTTGCTGAACTTTCCGTAGAGTTGATGCTGCCTCAGCCTCTCTAGTACAATCCTCAGATGCTTCTCATGTTCTTCGGCTGTTTCTGAGTAGACCAGTATGTCATCAATGAACACCACTACGAACTTGTCTAGTTCCTCCATGAATACCTTGTTCATCATGTTCATGAAGTAAGCAGGTGCGTTGGTCAATCCAAAAGACACAACGGTGAACTCGTACTGTCCGTACCGAGTCACAAAAGCTGTTTTGGGAATGTCACCTTCTCTAATCTTCATCTGGTGGTATCCCGATCTCAGATCAATCTTACTGAAGTATTTGGCTCTCTTCAACTGATCTAGCAAGTCATCGATTCGAGGTAATGGGTACTTGTTCTTGATCGTCACTGCGTTCAAGGATCGATAGTCCACGCACATGCGCATTGACCCGTCTTTCTTCTTCACAAACAACACTGGCGATCCCCATGGGGATGCACTTGGTCGAATCACACCGCTTTCAAGCATCTCCTTCAGCTGCTTCTTGAGTTCTTCCAGCTCTTCCACTGACATTCTGTATGGTCTCTTAGCAATGGGCCCTGTGCCTGGTTGCAGTTCGATTATGAACTCTACGTCTCGGTCTGGTGGTAGTCCTGGTAGTTCCTCGGGAAACACGTCCGGGTATTCACATACTACAGGTACTTCTTCGATCGTCATTTTCTCGATAGAGTATACCAACTGTCTTAGAATACATGTTCTAGATTTCTCCCTTGTTTTCCTTCTTTGTGGTTCTGCTGTTACTTTGACTCCGCTAGGGTGTGTCAACTCAACTGTTCTGGGTGAGCAACTGATTATTCCTTTGTGCTCTGTAAGCCAATCCATTCCTAGTATCACGTCAATTCCATCTGATTCCAGGACTGTCAAGTTTCCTTCGAACTCCTGGCCTCCTATCTTCAGTCTAACTGCGGGGCACTCTAAAGTGCACCTAAGCTCTCCTAAGGGAGAAGTAGTGACTATAGGTCTAGCTTTAGGTATTGTCGGGGGTGACTGCTCTTTCACAAACTTTGTCGAGATATAAGATCCAGTTGCTCCAGAGTCAAACAATATCGAAGCTGGAATGCCATTTACTAAAAACTCACCGAGCACAACGTCGGGAGCGTCCTCGGCTTCTTCCTCTGTCAAGTGGTTGAGGCGTCCTCTCTGCGCTGTTGCTGGCTGCCTGTCCTGTCCTCCAGGTGCCGGTGCCTTGGCTGGGGTTTGTTTGTTCTTCTTCTCCGGACAGTCAAAGGACTTGTGACCGGGCTTCCCACAAGCAAAACAGACCACTGTGGTTCCTCCACCAATTCTGGGTGTGTTGTTCGGCTTCCAGTTGGGGTTTCCCTGACTTGAGTAGCTGTTGTTTCTGTTACCAAAGCTGTTGTAGTTGTTACCTCTGCTGCCAAAACTGTTGTTGTTACTGCCTCGGTTACCCTGGTAGCTGTTTCTGTTAAACCCTGAGCTTCCTTGGTTGTTGCTCTGCTGAAGGCTTCTCCTGAGCATGTTGCTCTGGCCACTCCTCGGCCTCTGACTTAATCTGTGGTTGTGCAACTGTTCAGCCTTCCTTTTCTTCTCTCGCCAAGTATCTTCAAGTCCCACTCTTTCCTTCTCAACTGCGATAGCCCTGTCAATCAGCTCTCTGAGTGACCTGTGTGAACTTGCTGCGAGTGCTGTCCTCAGACCTCTGTGCAAACCACGCTGGAACCAAAACTGCTTCTTCTTCTCAGTGTTGACGTCTTCAGGAGCGTACCTTGACATCTTAGCAAAGTGTCGAGCGTACTCAGCTACAGACAAACTTCCTTGGGTCATTGTCCTGAATTCCATTGCTTTATGCACCATGACTTGTTCTGGTATGTGGTATTCTTTGAAAGCTTCACAAAACTCTTGCCAGGTGATCTGAGCTGGGTTCGCGTGAGAGTCACAGTAGCTCTCCCACCACGCTTTCGCTGCTCCTTCAAGTTGGTGCGCCGCAAGGGCCACACATTCCTCTTCAGTGTAGTCTGTCAGGTCCAGCTTCGTCTCGATGGTGCGCAACCAGTCGTGTGCATCGAGTGGTTCGTCCGAGTAGTCGAAGGTGGGTGCTTTCAGCCTGATGAATCTTTCGATCTTCCTTTGTAGGTCTTCCTCACGGTGTCCCTGACGGTTCTGGTTCTGGTTTCCTTGCATCTGTTGCATAGCTTGCATCATCTGTGTGTTGGCCTGTGCCATCTGTTGCATCAGCTGTGTCTGAGTAGTCATCACTTCTGCCAAGTTAGGCGGTGGCGGTGGTTGCTGGTTGTTCTGCTGGTTCTGCTGAGGTTCCACTGCTGGTTCTTCCATTTCCACTTCTTGTTCTTCTCCTGGTGCGTTGTTCTCGGGCTGGAGCACGCCTGCTGCGCGTCCACGACCCCTGCCTCTAACTGCAACTGCTGCTCTTCCGTGACCACGACCTCTGACACGTCCTCTGCCTCTAACTGCCATTGCTGCCTCTTCTTGCTCAGCTTCCTCAAAACGTGCAAGCAGTCGGTTGGACCTCCGGATCGACATCTTGCTGTATTTTTCATAAAGCAGATTTAGTGGCGGTCGATACGGGTTAGGTTAGCGTAACTAGAGTAGGAGCTGCACACATGAAATAGACTCAACACTAAAGTACACTCAAGATGAACAGCAATAAAACTGCAAGAACAGCCAATAAGATCGATCAATCATTACAGCATTACACCCTAGACATGTGTACTATCCCGAGGTCAGCTCCTGGAACCTTGAGGATTAGTACATCTAAGCGAATGCTACATCGTGGCTGAGCCAAAAGGTGGTCATGATCTACTAAGTCTAAACATCTACTCATGAAGATAGATACAACTCTCATCATCACTGCTGACATCTGCTGATACTGCCTACTGCATCTGTCTCATACTGCTGAAAGTGCCTGTGAGGTGCGCTGCCAACCTCACTGCCTCAGTCTCTGTCTGCTGCTTGATCACTGCCTGTTGTCTTGGTGGGTGTCCGTGAGGCACGCTGCCAACCTCACTATGTCCATCTCAGGTTCTGTCAACTGCTTCTCTAAGTGTGCCAGTTCTTGTCTCAGTCTTGTCATCTCGGGAGTAAAGGTTCGAGCCTCAGGTAGTGGTATCGGCTCAACTCGGCTTGGTGAAACTCTGTAGTTCTCTGTTCTGGGTTCAACTCTGCGTTCTTCTGGTAGTCCTTGGTTCACTGTGATCATTTCTGCTACCCTCTTCCTGTCTGATCTTACCCAACTACTAAGGGTCCTTCGAGCTTCATCCTTTGCCATAATTTGTTGAAGACTCAGGTACTTCATCAGCTGGTAGTTTCGTCCACTCTTTTCTTTGTAGCTATCCACCTCTTCTTGAAGTTCTGAGTTGAGACTGTCCAACCAGTATACTTCTTCCTTCAGACCTTCTATCTCTTCTTCCTTGGCTGCCAGTTCTTTGTCTTTTTCTGTGAGTTGATCTTCCAGGCGGACATCTCGAGCATGGTGAGTTGCTCGGATCAGTCCTGCCAACTGCCTGTTGTTGCGAGCTTCGTATTCCAAGTTCCTGACTTCCCTTGTTTTAGCTCTGAGTTGCTCCTCAAGTAAGGCGATCCTGTTGTCCTTTTCCATCAGCTGGAGGTCTTGCTTCCATACCTTCTCTTTCAGCTTGGCAACTTTCTCCTCTAGGCCAATGTTCAAGTATTCCTGCTCTATCATGCACTGAACTGAGGTCCGCAGAGTCACGTTCCGCTCTCGGTCTGCTGCGTGAGCCTGCAAGCTGACTGCGTCTCTGTCTGTCGGATCTTCAAGAGCTCGCGGTAGGTACCGGAAACGAGTGTGGCTGAGCTGACTCTGGTACACAAGTGTGGCAAGTCGGAGTATCCTCATAGCTATAGTCTGCACTGCCCGACTGAAGGTGCTCTCGCTGGTAGCTGCTCGTAGCATCAGTGACCTTGGTCGTCCAGGGATGTTGGGTACAACCATCTGCAACCGGGTGTGTACTCCCTCTCCAGGTCCGTAGGTCCATCCTTCGTAGAAGACGTTATCCACATCTATCCCCACTGTACGCAGCACCTCCCTCAGTAGCACTGCCAAACCTCCACAGTCTGCTCCGGTGGTCCTGATCTCCCGTCGTTCATCTGCTGATCCTCTTCCTTCCATCTGCCAGACAGTTAGTGGGTTGTTAGTAAGTTAGCAAGTTAGTAAGGTAAGGTAAGGGTAAAAGTTTTTGCAAATAGATGAGATGTACTTATATAGTTTTCAAATAGTCCAAGGGGTTTCATATAAAATAGAGGACTCAGTTAGAGCTTCTGTCCTAGGTTTCCGTTCTATGGGTTACGCGCTACGGTCAAGTATGGCTCTGATACCAACTGTGACGAACCGGATTCTCACCGACGAGAACCCGACTCCCTGTACCATTGAGATAGTCCCAGGAATAGCAGCTATCTCGTACAGAACTCATCTCAGTCGAATATCACATCCATACAACGATAAAAGATTCAATACATGACTCATATAAAGACAAAGCGACTGATACAAGCCCTCTGGGCTAAAACGACAATAAGAAACATCTGCGCAGCGGTAGCTAGAACAACAGGGACCACTCCTCCACAGGCATCCTTGAGCGTAGCGCACACCCTTCAGTCGTACCACCCGTCCTGGTTGAACTCGCGGTCGGGGTCTTCACCTGAGAACCCAAAGTCTGTCCCCAAGGAAATGGGACAGGTCCACGTCACCAACCATAATATGATGCAAGCTTTAAAGGTGGCCTATTCTAGGGATATAGAAATAAACAAGGTTTAAGCCAGGGTTTTCTTATGCAAGCAGCAGCAATAACCCAAATTCAACTCAGCACCAACTCCTGCTCACACACATACATCCATCCGCTCCCCAAAACCAACCATCAGCCTCACATATTCCCATCGGGCTCGTCCTGCCACGGCAGGTTCCCGCAAATCATTATCCACCAACACCTTTCACTCGCTAGTCGACTCGGTGAGCTCCCTCCCCACCTCGTCTCAACAGCCTCAGCTGGACCAATCTCTCATAACCCAAATCAAGGATGAGGTAAGAAAGCAGATTCCCATGCTAGCCGGGGCTTCTCAGAAATGGGTCGTCCGTAACCGTGGACACGGCTATACGTATAGTTTACACTCTGCAGAGGTGGCACTCCAGGAATCCATCCGGGCTGCAAGGCTAGTCCGCAACCAACCTGAGACACAGCCCACAGCAAAGACCCTAAACAGTAGCGGCGCCAATCCTGTCTCCCTGGGCTCGGGAAACATCCGATCTAACATCTGCCCCAGGGTCGTGAAACCTTCCCACCGGGGCCAGTCGGGGGCCGTGGTAAATCAGGGAGATTACGCCGCAACGAATCCCCCCTACACATATCAAACTCGATTCTCCTACAGTCTCGGCGCCGCACTAGAGTAGGCTTGCTGGAACCCTCCCCATACTGGGTAGATGGTGAGCACGGTAAATCCCAAGTCCAAAGTGGGGGCACGACTCGGTCCTTAATTGTTCGGTAAAGCGAGTATCTGCATCACAAGCGATCCGCCGCAACGGTCCGCAATCGGCACCCATAACAGGTATTGCCGCCCAAACTCCTCAGGTACTCACCGAGTACCAACCCCAAGTAACCAGTAACCATGTACCCGCAACAGGTACCCCATAGGGACTGCCCGAGTGCAGTCCCTCAGCACCTCGATCAACGATCGAGTTGTTATTTACTCGCTTACACCGCCTAGCTGCACTACTCCTCCCAGACCACCCACAACTCACGCCAAGAGGATCAATCACAACCATCCCAACACATGCATAGCATAGCATATTTATAAAGTGAGTAGTAGGTAGCAAGGTAACAGGATTATAACAAAGGCAGTGCAGGTTTATCATGCGAGTAAAGTAAAGCGCTAGCATACTAGTTTGCATGTCTAATAGGTATTTCAGAAATGGTCGGGCGTGAACCTGGGCAAAGGTCTTCATCCTCGTCAAAGCAGTTGTTGTAGTAGTCCGGCTCCTCCTGACTCTCCGAAGCTCCTAGGGGCGCGGAAAGAAAAAAAATAAGACGCGGCTACTAGCAAGGAAACACAAAGACAGCGACGAAAGAAGACTCAAATAACACCAAACTCTACACTAACGCGTAGATCATGATTTTAGAAAAATATAGAAACTGGTTTCATATTTTTCTGAGCTACGGTTGATTTATTATTAATTTTCGAAGTTTAAATCATTTTCTGAAATTATTAAATAATTTCCGAAAAAGAAAACAGACAATTAATTAGCCTGCTGACGTCAGCATGACGCCATGCTGACGTCAGCAGTGGGGTCCGCCTAGGATGACGTCAGCAGTGGGCCCTGCTGACGTCAGCGTTGACCGGTCAACGGTCAACGGGGGTCAACGGTCAGCGGGTCAACTCTGGTCAGTGGGCCCCATGTGTCAGTGACTCGCAGAGTATGACAGGTGGGTCCCATATGTCAGCGCTGTTAAAAGAAAGGACAAAGAATAAACGATGGCTGGGCTGGAATTGGGCCGAAAGCGAATGGGCCGGAAGAGTTTAGGGGTGTTAAGCAGACTTAAAGGTGAACATTCGGCCCACGAAGGGGTGGCCTCGCCACGGCGCGACGCAGTGCACGCGCGGCGCGCTCCGGAGCGCGACCGGCGGCGACGGTCGGCGGCGGAACTGGCCGGAGACGGCTCGGCTTGGCTCAAGATCGGTCGGAAAAGCTTCACCAGGGTTTGGCGAACACGATCGGGGTGAAACAGGGATGGCTTGGGCTTCGGCTTGGGTTCCCGACGTGCGACGGCGGCGACACGGCCATGCGCGCCGGCGAGCACGACGGCGGCTCGGGTTTTGGCTCAACAGCGCTCGATTCGGGTTCGGCTAGCACGCTCGTGGCCTCCAGCGACTGCTGGGGCACGGCTAGGTGCGCACGCGCGGGCTCGTGGTCGCCCACGGCCGCGCGTGGCCTCGGCGTTCGCGCGCGGGGCGAGCAGAGCTCGGCCGCGGCGGCCTCGGCTGCGGGGAACAAGCGACGGCGGGTTGCAAAGGGTTTAGCGGCGACGGGAACCTGCACAAGAAGATGCACAGCACGAAGGCTGGCTCACAGGGGCTTGGCTTGGCACGGCGAGCACGAGCGGCGGCGCTCCGCCGGAAACAGAGAAGAAGGGGGCGAACGCGGTTAGCTCACCTAGGGTCTCGTCGTCGTACGCTGCAGCTCGGGGAAGACTCGTCGAGGCTCGGCGATGCTCGTGCGCTTCCTCTCGTCCCTGGTCCGGCTCCTAGTCGGCGAGTCCACGGACGGCGGCGATGGCTTCGGCGGCGGCGACGCGGGGAAGGCGCTCCGGCTCTCCTCCTCTTGCTCCGACTGCTCCAGGACCTTCCCCACCCCTCTCCTACACCTCCCCTCCCACGAACTGGATCTGGATGGAACCCCGAAGGGCGGCGCGGCTTGGGGAAGAAGATGGCCGGTGGCGGGTTTTATAGGCGCTAGGGCTAGGGTTCGGCGGGCACGGACGGCGAGATGGAGAGCTCGAGCAGCTGCGGACACGCGGCGCGCATCGGACGGGCCGCACGGGGCGTGGGTGGTTGGGTCACGGGCGCGCTCGGGAGAGAGAGAGCGGCGCGGCGCGGGGAGGAAGAAGACGCGGGGGAGACGAAGACGACTGACAGGCGGGGCCCGGCAGTCAGCGGGTGAAGGCGGACGCGGCGGCGACGCGGCGGACGGCTTGGGCCGAGCTGGGCCGAAAGGCCGGCTGGGCCGACTTGGGTTGCTGGCTCGGGGAAAAGAGTTGAAGGTGGAAAGATGGACTTTTGGTTCGGGAAAACGGCCCACGAACAGGAAATAGGATTGGAAATTAGTTTAGTCAATTAGAGTTTGAATTCAAATCTAGAATTTGAATTCAAACCAACCAAAAATCCAAATAAATCCAAATCACACTATTTCATCCTTAGCACTTCAAATTGATTTTAAATTTGAATTTAAATTGCCTAAGAATTTAGGGAGCAAATAGAAGACACTCTTATATGTTGGTTTGCATGCACTCAATTCCACCAAAAATTTTTAAATTCGAATTTTTGCACTCAACAAAACCTATAGGAATTTTAGGGTTGTTACACACCATTCGAGGCACTGTATGGCAGAAAGTGTAGGACACCTCTATTTTGGAATCAGACGGGAGAAAGTCAGGTATTTGGACCTGAGATACTAAGAGAGGCAGAGCGGCAAGTGCAGATAATCAGACAGAATTTGAAAGTGGCACAATCCAGACAGAAGAGCTATGCAGATAATAGACGGAGGGATCTCAACTTTGAAGTTGGAGACTTCGTGTATCTCAAGGTGTCACCCATGAGAGGCGTGAAGAGGTTCAACGTCAAGGGCAAGTTAGCACCTCGATACATTGGACCGTTCAAGGTACTTGGTCGGAAAGGTGAGGTGGCATATCAGTTAGAGCTACCAGAGAAGTTAGCAGGAGTACACGACGTGTTTCATGTGTCTCAGTTGAAAAAGTGCTTGCGGGTACCAGAGGAACCGATTCCGATTGATGAGCTGAATGTGGAGGAAGATCTCACCTATGTTGAGCACCCTGTCAAGATTTTGGAGGAGTCAGAAAGAGTCACCAGAAATAAAGTGATCAGGATGTGCAAGGTTCAGTGGAGCCGCCATTCAGTGGATGAAGCGACTTGGGAAAGAGAAGAAGACCTCAGAGCTGAATATCCACAGTTGTACCCGTCCGCATCCGAATCTCGAGGACGAGATTCATCTTAAGGGGGTAGGTTTGTAACACCCTAAAAAATGCTTATTTTAAAATAAAGTGATTAAATTTCTTTTATTTAATTTAATGCTCATATTTATCTAAGGAAAATAAATTATTTATGAGAAATAAAATTAAATATAAGGTTAGAAACATTTTTGTTGCATTCATGCCGGCTGCATTGTGTTTTGTTTGTGTGCGGTTCAATTGGAATTTAAATTCTGTTTAAATTCGAATTTGAATTGTTGTGTTTGGAGCTCTAGAAAAGTTGCAGCGGCCCGAGTTTGATTCCCCTCCCTGAACTCTTTTCCCGGCCGAACTAGCCCCTCCTACTTTTCCTTCCGCAGCGGCCCAGCTCCTTCCTTCGCCGCTTTTGGCCCAGCCCGGCCAGCTCCCGCGCCAGCCCACCTCGTGGCCCAGTCCCGCCGGCCTGCCTCCCGCTCCCACAGCAGCCCACGCCTCGCCCGCTCGCGGCCCAACTCAGCCCGCCAACGCGGCCCGCTCCCCACGCTCCCGTTTTCGGCCCAGCCCAGCGGCCTGCTTCGCTTCCTCCCGGCCTGCTCGCTCACCCGCTCCTACAGCAGCCCATCCCGCCCGCTCGGCCCACCTCGCGGCCCAGCAGCCAGCCACCGCAGCCCGCCCTGCAGTCGCTGCCACGCGGGTCCCACACGTCAGCCCCGTCTCCCACCTCCAGCCGAGTCCGTCCTGGCCCCGGCCATGGAGTCCGGCTCGACCACGGCACGACCGCCGAGGCCCACCCGAGCCGCTTTGCGCCGCCCTATTTAATCTCCGCCGCCACCTCCCAATCCCCACCCCAATTTCGCGCCGCCAATCCCTCCGCCGCACGAGCCCGCAACGCCGCCGCCGTTTCCAAGCCGCCGCCGTCGGACTCGCCGCTCCGTCACCCCTCCGCGCCGGCCGACCCACGGAACAGCATCGCCGGGCCATCAGGACCATCAGGAGCACGCCAAGCCCCCACATAACCCCTCCCGCGCCCCGGAACACCATCGCCGGCACACCCCGACGCCACTGTCCGCCGGCCGCCGTCGATCCACCGGTGCAGCACCGCTCCGGCCAAATTAACCGCCGGGGAAGCTTCCCTAGCAGGTAAGGAGCCTCTCGAGCCCCTCCTTGCTCCCTCTCCCCCTCTGTCGCATGCCCGCCGTCGTCACCCGAGCGCCGCCGCCGCCATAGTTCGTCGCGCGCCGCCGCTACTGCTCCGCCGCTGACGAGAACCCCTCCGCTCGACTCGCCGTCGTCCCACGCGCTTGTAGCACCAAATCCCACCCCGAATCGTGCCCCGTAGCGCGTTTCCGCCCCTCGCCGGCGATGCGCCGCCGCATCTGGCCCAGCGCCGCCGACCGCCGCCGCCGGCATCCCTCTTCCCCGCCCGATCCAATCTGGATCGTTGGATCCAGATCCAACGGCTGCCACGCGCCCCTGGCCCAAGTCAATACCGGTCAACCAAGTCAGCCGTGGCTGTTTTGCAAAAGAGCCCCCCCACTATTTCAAAATTAACCCGCGGTCCAGATCAATTCAAAAAGAATTAGAATTAGGTCCTGATTTTTACAGAAAACCCCCTGCCTTATTTAAAAATAGCACCCGAGGTCCTGTTTTAGTTAATTTGCAAATAAACCCTCCTGTTTTAATATAAAATTAGGTTTTAGCCCCTGAGTTTTTGCAAATAAGCCCTGGAACTTTTAAAACTTTGCCAGCAAGTTCCCGAACCTTAGAAAAGCCATAACTTCTCCGTTTTAGCTCCGATTTGAGTGATTTTCGCGCTCACGTGTTCGTAGCGAAGCGTAGATTAGTTTTTCAACCTTCTTTTGTTTTGTTTTTACTGTTTGGTGTACTGTTCTAATAGATTAATATTGTTTGCATGTACTGGCATGTATGGATGCTTGTGTGATGATGTATGAGTCCAGTCGGTGAGCCGTACGCCTTTGAGTTCGAGGGTTACGAGGAGCAGGACCAACAACAGCAGCAGCAGCAGTTGGACGAAGGCAAGTACAGCACGGACAATCCTTGCTACCTAAACACACCTTTACATTATTTACTGCATATGCATGTGTCTAAATTGTTCCTATTAAGGTTGTACCTAGTTTTGAGTAAGACCAAGACTTAAACAAGAACTGTGGGAACTCACTAAGACCAAGACTTAAACAAGAACTGTGGGAACTAAGATCACAACAATTATAGTCTAAACTCGAAATACTTGCAACTAGACTACAGTAGATGCAAGGTATAAAATAACTCAGATAAGATAGCAAGATAAACTATATTGATAACTCAGAGTCAATAAAAGAAACAGAAAAGATACAAGAGCTAATACCAAAGCTTCTGAAGACGACTCCGGAACCTCCGAGGCACAACTCGACTCAACTATAACTTCCAACTAAACTATCCTAACTCTATTAGAACAAAGTGGAAAATGAGCTCCTTGGCTTGAGTATGTGTTGATCCGGGGCTTGGACTTCTGTATTTATAGCTGGAGAAGGCGGTTGAGGTGGAGTATCGGCCAAGGGACCCTGGGGTCGGTTCCGGCCAGTTCGGCCGAACCACCATGTCGGTTCGGCCGAACCCTTGATCTTCACCGCCTTGCTCTTGGACGCTTGAGATTCATCCCTGGAGGCGGTTTGGAGTACTGGGGGCGGTTCGGCCGAACTAGGCTTTCAGCCCACTATGCCCCCGTGCACCGCCTCTGGTCCTGGGCTATCCTAGCTGACTTGTACATGGTGATCTTCTGCTATTTTGGCCCAGAGATGATGTGGCAATGGTCCATGTGATCCATTCCATCACTGCTGATGTGTCTTCGTGTGTGTGGCCTCCGGTTGTGCTTCGCTTCATGTACGTGCCTGGCTAAGGGGGGTAACCCGGCCGAACTGAATCGTTCACCCAAATCGGTCAATTCCGACCCCTGTAGCATGTGTTGTCGATATTGTACCCGCACAAGTGATACACACCAAAACTCGTGAAACTTTATTAGAAATAAGCCTAAGTGCATGGAATGTTGCATAGAACCTTATTTATTCCCGAATATTGGTGGTTGAAAACGTACCATAACGACCGCCAACAAGCTCCCCCAAGCTTAGACTTTTGCTCGTCCTCGAGCAAAGATAAAAACTTAGGCTCGGTGGATCAGGAGTTGCTACAATGTCAATATCTTGCAGGTAATCTTTATAAACAACTAGTAGTCTAAAACACTCGAATCATCGGCAAAGTATTAACTCACCACTTTACCTCTGGGCGTATATCAATCTCCTTGTCTTGGGCAATTGAAAGGTTGAACAGTTTGATTCCACTCCTACTCTTTTCAGGATCCCATGTCGGAGTTTTCCACAATTTTTGAAAATATAAATTTAGTTCCTCAATTGACACACTCAATCACTCAAGTGGTATTGAAATCCTCACCAAAGGCTTGCGCATTCGTTCATCCTAAAATCTAATAAAGCTTTTGTGTGGCTCATGGACAATGGATGAAGGCATCTTGCATCTTATATTTTGCTAAGTCAAAGACCGGACCTTAGGAGGATCAAATCATACCTTTAGATCGAGAAGTGCAAGTGTGTGGAATATGTGGAGTGGAATATGGTGAAACTCCTTGGGATGATTCCTCCTCTCCTTGATTTATTTTTGAGAACATGGGCTATCTTTTCTTTTTCTTATTTTTCTCCATATTTTTGCGATGCCTTTGGCATGCTTTTCTTTTTTATCATTTCTTTTCTTTTTGCCATGCATTTTAGCATGCTTTTCTTTTGTTTTCTTTTTTCATAGCTCATGTCTCTTTTCAAGGGTATTTGGAGAGGGAACCACAGAACATGAAGCCTTTATTTTGTGGATGGATGATGGCAAAAAGTTGCTAACTCCCAGTGTAGGAATTGCATGTGAGCGTGGTGTGTATGTGAATCTTGATTTTGAAAGCATGAAAGGTTCCTCACAATGGTCACAACAATTTGACAAAGCTCACTAAGATAACAAGCATCATATGAGTAGAAGGTTTTCAACTAAGCTTATCATATGGCTCTGGTAGGAATTTCTGACCAATGAGGAACTTTATTTTGTTTTTAAAAAAAGTAAAATGCGTCCGAGATTTTCACCATACTAAGAGCAAAAGTAAAATTTGACCACAATCTCACTATATCATTCCTCACAACAACTTAGACTTGGAATAAGGCATGTGTTCCCACAAGGTTTTCAGGTTCATTTTTACTCATGCCAATTAATTCAAGTACTAAAGAGCAACTAGTTGAAACAAAGAAATTGCAAGATTAATGACAGAGCAACTATTCTTCATTCCAAGGTCAGAGGCATATGGTTCATTCCATGCATAGTTGAGAGTTAGTTTTATTCAAAGCAAATCTTTTTGGTATTTTCATTTTTAGGTGGAAATTTGTCACACCCCAAAATTTTCGAATTTTGGGATGTGAATTCTTAACATAATTAATACAATAATTTTCTCAATTTTCTAAAATTTTTCAAGCTTTATTTAATTTACAGGGAATTTGTAATTGAAAAAAAAAATATAAAATAAAACAAAAATATATTTGCGAAAAATAAATGAAATGTTGTGTGTGTTGCATCCATGCTGCTGCATTGTGTTTTGGTTGCTTGTGTTTTAGATTGGAATTTAAATCCCCTTTAAATTCGAATTTGAATCGCTTAGTTTGGAGCTCTAGGAAAGTTTCAGCGGCCCGAGTCCACTTTTCCCCCCTGAACTTCTCTCCTTGGCCGAGCCAGCCCCTTCTTCTTTTTCCCCGCAGCGGCCCAGCTCCCTCCTTCACCACTTTCGGCCCAACCGCCGGCCTGCTCCCACTCCCGCGCTAGCCCACCTCACGGCCCAGCCCTCTCCCTCTCTCTTCCTCTCGGGCCGAGCCTGCGAGGCCCGGCGCAGGCCCAGCAGGCCGCGCGGCGTCCCGCCTTCCTCCCCCGATGCGGCCCAGCAGCCAGCCGGTCGCGCAGCCCAGCCGAGCCGACCCAGCTCCGCCCGCAGCCGCTGACACGCGGGACCCGCGTGTCAGGGTCGTCTTCTCCCTCCCGAAGGAGTTCGACTCGGCCACGAACCGGAGTCCGGCCCGGCCACGGCACGGACGCCGAGGCCCGCCCGAGCCGTCTCCCCGCCGCTCCTCAAATAGCCACCGCCGCGCCTCCTAATCCCCACCACAATCCAAGCCGCCTCCGCCGCTCGAGCTCTCCGCGCAGTCGCCGCCATAGCCGCCGCCGCCCGAGCTCTGCGCCGCCGTTTCCCAAACCCGCCGCCGTCGATCCGCCGAACTCGCGCAGCTCCGTCACCCTTCCGCACCGGCCGACCCACGGATTAGCATCGCCGAACCGCCAGGAGCACGCCCAGCCCCGCGCGACCCCCTCCCGTGCCTCGGAGCACCCTCGCCGGCGCCGCCCGACGCCATTGTCCGCCAGGCGCCGTCGATCCGCCGTCTCACCACCGTTCCGGCCGAATTAACCGCCCAAGAAGCTTCACCAGCAGGTACGCGTGCTCCCGAGCCCCTCCTTGCCTTTCTTCCCGCTCTGCCGAGGCCTCGCCGCCGCAACCGAGCGCCGCCGCTGCCATGATCCATCGCCGGCCGCCGCTGTCGCGTCCCCGTCGACGAGACCCCCCCTGGCGAGTTCGCCGAGTCACCCCGCGCCTGTAGCACCACTTCCCGATCAAAACCGAGCCCTCTAGCTCGTTGTCGAGCTTCGCCGGCGAAGCACCGCCGCTCGCCGCCGCAGTTCTGCCCGCCGGCGACACCCTCCTCTCCCCGATCTAATCTGAGCCGTCCAAGTTGAAACCGACGACCCGGATCGAGTCAACCGAGCCAGGTCAAAGTTGACCGTAACGGTCAACCGAGTCAACCTGGACGTTTTTCAAAAGAGCCCCTGTCCTTTTTCAAAATTAACCCGCAGTCCAAATCTATTCAAAAATAATTACAATTAGGTCCTGATTTTTACCTAAAACCCCCTGCCTTATTTAAAATTTGTACCCGAGGTCCTGCTTTAATTAATTTGCAAATAAACCCTCCTGTTATCTTTTATAAAATTATGTTTAGCCCTGAGTTTTTGCAAATAAGCCCCTGGAACTTTTAGAACTTTGCCAGCAAGTCCCTGAACCTTAGAAAAGCCATAACTTCTCCGTTTTAGCTCCGATTTGATCCGTTTTCGTGGCGTTAGATTCATATCCACTTAAACTACTCGTTAGTACTGTTAATTGACATCTAATTTGTTTTTGAATTTTATTCAATATTAATTTTATTAAAGATTATTTAAATGTGTTTTCTAATTAAAATCAAATTAAGGTTTATACTCGGCTTTACATTAAATGTTAAAATTAATTAATAAATTATTCAATTTATTTCTGAATAAAATATAATTAAGTTTCATCTCGGTTCTCGTGGTGTTAATTTGATTAATGTTTACTTTACTGGCTTTTTCTAATTAAAAGCAATTTAGAGTCAACCTCCGGCTTTTCATAAATAACTGTTAACATTGATTAACATTAACATAAATAATTATAAATAAAATGAGATTAAGTGTTACCCCGGTTTTACAAATTCAAACATAATTATTTGGGATAATCCCTACTTATGATTTTCTTTACTTAAAATCAATCAAACATATGGTTGTGTCATTTAATAATTCAAATCTTCCGATAGTCGTATCTTTTCAACCGTAACCCCGTTTTCAGCGATTCTTGCGCTCACGTGACCATAGAACCAAGCCCTATCTAGTGCGTTCTTTTAAAGTTTTCCTTTGATTGGTGTACTGTTCTTAGTGTATATTGTTTGCTTGTATGATTGTGCCGATGATTGCCGCGAATAGAGAAACGTCATCGAGCGAGGGAACACACTTCAAAGAGCTGTCAAGTTTGAAGATCAAGACCCGAAGACTAAGTGAATACACCGGATTTGAGGCAAGTACAGCACGGACAATCCTTGCTACCTAAACACCCCCTTTACAATAATTACTGCATATGCATGTGTCTAAATTGTTCCTATTAAGGATATTCCTAGCTTTGTTTACCCTATACCTTGATCACCCTGGGTTATTGCATTTGGGTAGATCTTTGCTAAGCGCAGCTACTGTCACCAATGTTTAAACTGTTAAACTTGACTTAATGGTTCACTTCAATGTTAATGGTAAAACTTGCTTTTTAGCAACATGGATCAGGGAGCTAGGGCGTATGCTTCGTGCTTGGCCCTAGTGTCTCTCCGTAAGGACTGGTTCTTAAAGCGGCAACCCAGGAACCTGTCGCCACCGCCGGAACTATAATGGCTCTGGTCTTGGACAAGTAACATGTACGGCTCTAATTTAACAGTAGCTACCGACGGGCCGACGGCGTTATGGGAAGCATGGGTGAGAGTATGGTTCGATCCACCGAGGACGGAGTAACCGTCGGCTATGCCTCGTCAGGCAAAGTCCCGTGCTCTGCACGTTGCGCTATTTATTTTTGTTGTTGGCCTTCGTGCCGCGCTCCGGACGCCATTGACCCTCCTATTCGGAGCGCCCTGGGAGTAAGTCAATCTCGGTGCCTTGGGTCATGCTGCCTAGGTTGTACCATAACGGCTACTGTTATTTTGGGGTGTCTTGTGAAAAGCCTCGTAGCGTCCCTATGCGATCACACCTCGGAAGTGTGGTTTGAGAGGTCTGATCCACCTCGGCATGACTGGGTTTAAAGTTCTTTGAACTTTTACGCGACCGGTGGGTAAAGGGCGAAACCTCTGCAGAGTGTATAATCTATCATGATAGCCTTGCTCAGGGTCACGAGCGGCCTGGATCCTTTTTGATTAGAAGAGGTTATTATTTATTACTGTTTAATGTCTACTACATTACTAATTGGGGAATTCAACTGGGATTCATATACTTGTAGTAACTTTGGTTTATGATAAAATGAATCAACTAAAAGTGCTAATGCAGTACAGCCGTGTCAAGCCTTTCTTTCAAGCCTTCATATACCCGTGTTGTTCTTGCTAAGTAAGACAATTACTTACACTTGCCAACATTCAACAAAATCCCGGATGGGTACCAGATGATGGAGTGAATGAGACAGCTACTGAGATTCCTGAAGATTTCCATACTTCTGAGCTGAGGTCAACCAGTCGGTGTCCCTGTGGACTTGAGGCTCTATCTGTGAAGATAGTTAATAAATAGTCTTCCGCTGTGTTTTAGGTAAACTCTGATGCAAAGCTAGTTTATTCAAGCATATGTACTCTGTTTTACCACATTTGTAAGCTGTATGTGTTTTGGGGACTTCCTGGGCACACATACAGTAGCATTCGGATTTCTGTGTAAATCCGGGTGTGACAGATTGGTATCAGAGCTATGCTGACTGTAGGACCGCAGCCTAGATAGTACTGGTCTTCCATTAAGGCTTATTTCGCCATACAACCCATGCTCTCTCAATCCTTGATATTTTGATTCTTAAAAAGATGCTATCCTTGAGCATTTCCCCTCCTTGACAATTTCCCTGTTTGGTCATTATATCCTTGAATGTTTTATCCCCACCTTGATAATTTACTTCTCACCCTTGACTTCTGATTAGTTACCTCTACCTTGGTTTGACAAACTGCTGATCCTTAAGTTTTGTCTATTCAACTCCTCCTTGTTAATTGCTTTACCTTGGCCATTCATTCTCCTTAAAAATTTCTATTTCCATTTCACACCTCCTTGTCCTTCAAATATTGTCACTTTGGATTCTTACCTTTGTATTTGATTGTTGGTGTATTGTTGGTCTTCTACCTGCAATGACATCAGTTTCTTAGTTGGGTTCTTACCTTCAAAGGCTTACTCCTCTTTTCCCACCCCTTCTCCTTTTCCGCAATCCCTCCCCAGATGGAGAATCCCCTTGAAAGCAAAGCCGATAGTGCCTCTGGAAAGGAAATACCAGCTACTTCAATCCATCTCAAGATGGCAGAGCTTATGGAAGTACAAACACGGGCATTGCACACGATGGCTCAAGCTATGGGAGAAATCCAACAAGCTATGATGGAGCAAGCCATGCTTCTCAACGAATACCACAAAAGCAATGAAAGAAACTGTAAGGTCTCACTAACAGCGTTCCCGTCATCATTCAACCATGAGAAGCCTTTAGCCATGCAAGCAGAGGCCTGTGAGTTATTATCTCCCTTATCTACGGAGATGACTAATGTGGGAGTTCACCCAGGCCCAGTAAAAAGACAAGTGGTAGGAGCATGGGATTGTCAACAGAATAAAAGGACTTATGGAGTTCCAGAGCTAGAAGGGAGGCTACAACATAAGGACACTAAGACTCCAGGAGGTTGCATATGTTGTGAACACCATGGCCTTCCATGTCCTCAGGTTGAAGCTAGTCTAATGACAACTGAGGCGTATCAATGTTTCCGTTCGAATATCAACAAAGAACAGGGGGCGTACGCTAGAAGGTCAGCCCCACAAAGAGTTGCTCAAACTAAAGGTAGTGCTCCAATTATGGGCCTTGAGGATTGGAGTATCACCGTCAGAGAATTTCGACCCAAGAATGGCAGTGGACCCAAGCAGCAAATAAACGAAAGGAGCCGAGGAAAAGAGATACTTGTACCAAGGGCAAGTGGTGATAATTGTCCCAGATCCACTCAAACTCACGGATTCACAGATCAACACACCAAGCACCTGGAAGACGTCCACACCCCACATCACCACTACCCCGAGATGAATCCAGATGTACAAAATACACCACCAGCGGGGAACACGGTACAGGAAGTAGGCCGAGACGAAGTTTACGCTACCTCTTTGGTAAGGGGGGATACTACCAGCCAGTGTTACATTCATAACGGGACAGGTAACCAGAATAGTAAGAGACCAGCCAAGAAGAGGGGTAGAGACGAATTGCAACTATATTCCCCAAACTACGAAAGAAAAGGACCACCAGCTGGTCAGTGGATGATACCTCTAGAATTTGCTGCAACAGGCAGATGCTACCGTTGTGGCGAAGAAGGCCATCATGCGCGCGCGTGTCGTTGGAGAAACAGATCATCAGCTTTAGTGACAACAGGGGGGCAGAAAGGTATCGATGTGTACAAGGCGTTGCAGGAGTAGAAGAACCCGACATGACAACACCCACGAGATAAGACTGTGCTAAGTGGAAAGCAAGTCGCCATAGACGGGGACACTCACGTCAGGGAAGAGCAATCTAGGAAATCTATTTGGGCGAACCCCAACAATCCAATCAGAGTAGTAGAAGTAGAATTAAGGGAAGTGACCACAAAGTGATTCATGGTATTTCTGTAGCCTGAAGGAGTGTGATTCTCAAGTCCATGTAAAAACCACTGATCTGAATAAAGTCTACAAGATGTCGGAAGTCACCCACCTAAAACCTTTTATTCTTGCTAGCCTTTCCTCTGAATCTCGGGACGAGATTCCTGCTAAGGGGGGTAGTTTGTCACACCCCAAAATTTTCGAATTTTGGGATGTGAATTCTTAACATAATTAATACAATAATTTTCTCAATTTTCTAAAATTTTTCAAGCTTTATTTAATTTACAGGGAATTTGTAATTGAAAAAAAAATATAAAATAAAACAAAAATATATTTGCGAAAAATAAATGAAATGTTGTGTGTGTTGCATCCATGCTGCTGCATTGTGTTTTGGTTGCTTGTGTTTTAGATTGGAATTTAAATCCCCTTTAAATTCGAATTTGAATCGCTTAGTTTGGAGCTCTAGGAAAGTTTCAGCGGCCCGAGTCCACTTTTCCCCCCTGAACTTCTCTCCTTGGCCGAGCCAGCCCCTTCTTCTTTTTCCCCGCAGCGGCCCAGCTCCCTCCTTCACCACTTTCGGCCCAACCGCCGGCCTGCTCCCACTCCCGCGCTAGCCCACCTCACGGCCCAGCCCTCTCCCTCTCTCTTCCTCTCGGGCCGAGCCTGCGAGGCCCGGCGCAGGCCCAGCAGGCCGCGCGGCGTCCCGCCTTCCTCCCCCGATGCGGCCCAGCAGCCAGCCGGTCGCGCAGCCCAGCCGAGCCGACCCAGCTCCGCCCGCAGCCGCTGACACGCGGGACCCGCGTGTCAGGGTCGTCTTCTCCCTCCCGAAGGAGTTCGACTCGGCCACGAACCGGAGTCCGGCCCGGCCACGGCACGGACGCCGAGGCCCGCCCGAGCCGTCTCCCCGCCGCTCCTCAAATAGCCACCGCCGCGCCTCCTAATCCCCACCACAATCCAAGCCGCCTCCGCCGCTCGAGCTCTCCGCGCAGTCGCCGCCATAGCCGCCGCCGCCCGAGCTCTGCGCCGCCGTTTCCCAAACCCGCCGCCGTCGATCCGCCGAACTCGCGCAGCTCCGTCACCCTTCCGCACCGGCCGACCCACGGATTAGCATCGCCGAACCGCCAGGAGCACGCCCAGCCCCGCGCGACCCCCTCCCGTGCCTCGGAGCACCCTCGCCGGCGCCGCCCGACGCCATTGTCCGCCAGGCGCCGTCGATCCGCCGTCTCACCACCGTTCCGGCCGAATTAACCGCCCAAGAAGCTTCACCAGCAGGTACGCGTGCTCCCGAGCCCCTCCTTGCCTTTCTTCCCGCTCTGCCGAGGCCTCGCCGCCGCAACCGAGCGCCGCCGCTGCCATGATCCATCGCCGGCCGCCGCTGTCGCGTCCCCGTCGACGAGACCCCCCCTGGCGAGTTCGCCGAGTCACCCCGCGCCTGTAGCACCACTTCCCGATCAAAACCGAGCCCTCTAGCTCGTTGTCGAGCTTCGCCGGCGAAGCACCGCCGCTCGCCGCCGCAGTTCTGCCCGCCGGCGACACCCTCCTCTCCCCGATCTAATCTGAGCCGTCCAAGTTGAAACCGACGACCCGGATCGAGTCAACCGAGCCAGGTCAAAGTTGACCGTAACGGTCAACCGAGTCAACCTGGACGTTTTTCAAAAGAGCCCCTGTCCTTTTTCAAAATTAACCCGCAGTCCAAATCTATTCAAAAATAATTACAATTAGGTCCTGATTTTTACCTAAAACCCCCTGCCTTATTTAAAATTTGTACCCGAGGTCCTGCTTTAATTAATTTGCAAATAAACCCTCCTGTTATCTTTTATAAAATTATGTTTAGCCCTGAGTTTTTGCAAATAAGCCCCTGGAACTTTTAGAACTTTGCCAGCAAGTCCCTGAACCTTAGAAAAGCCATAACTTCTCCGTTTTAGCTCCGATTTGATCCGTTTTCGTGGCGTTAGATTCATATCCACTTAAACTACTCGTTAGTACTGTTAATTGACATCTAATTTGTTTTTGAATTTTATTCAATATTAATTTTATTAAAGATTATTTAAATGTGTTTTCTAATTAAAATCAAATTAAGGTTTATACTCGGCTTTACATTAAATGTTAAAATTAATTAATAAATTATTCAATTTATTTCTGAATAAAATATAATTAAGTTTCATCTCGGTTCTCGTGGTGTTAATTTGATTAATGTTTACTTTACTGGCTTTTTCTAATTAAAAGCAATTTAGAGTCAACCTCCGGCTTTTCATAAATAACTGTTAACATTGATTAACATTAACATAAATAATTATAAATAAAATGAGATTAAGTGTTACCCCGGTTTTACAAATTCAAACATAATTATTTGGGATAATCCCTACTTATGATTTTCTTTACTTAAAATCAATCAAACATATGGTTGTGTCATTTAATAATTCAAATCTTCCGATAGTCGTATCTTTTCAACCGTAACCCCGTTTTCAGCGATTCTTGCGCTCACGTGACCATAGAACCAAGCCCTATCTAGTGCGTTCTTTTAAAGTTTTCCTTTGATTGGTGTACTGTTCTTAGTGTATATTGTTTGCTTGTATGATTGTGCCGATGATTGCCGCGAATAGAGAAACGTCATCGAGCGAGGGAACACACTTCAAAGAGCTGTCAAGTTTGAAGATCAAGACCCGAAGACTAAGTGAATACACCGGATTTGAGGCAAGTACAGCACGGACAATCCTTGCTACCTAAACACCCCCTTTACAATAATTACTGCATATGCATGTGTCTAAATTGTTCCTATTAAGGATATTCCTAGCTTTGTTTACCCTATACCTTGATCACCCTGGGTTATTGCATTTGGGTAGATCTTTGCTAAGCGCAGCTACTGTCACCAATGTTTAAACTGTTAAACTTGACTTAATGGTTCACTTCAATGTTAATGGTAAAACTTGCTTTTTAGCAACATGGATCAGGGAGCTAGGGCGTATGCTTCGTGCTTGGCCCTAGTGTCTCTCCGTAAGGACTGGTTCTTAAAGCGGCAACCCAGGAACCTGTCGCCACCGCCGGAACTATAATGGCTCTGGTCTTGGACAAGTAACATGTACGGCTCTAATTTAACAGTAGCTACCGACGGGCCGACGGCGTTATGGGAAGCATGGGTGAGAGTATGGTTCGATCCACCGAGGACGGAGTAACCGTCGGCTATGCCTCGTCAGGCAAAGTCCCGTGCTCTGCACGTTGCGCTATTTATTTTTGTTGTTGGCCTTCGTGCCGCGCTCCGGACGCCATTGACCCTCCTATTCGGAGCGCCCTGGGAGTAAGTCAATCTCGGTGCCTTGGGTCATGCTGCCTAGGTTGTACCATAACGGCTACTGTTATTTTGGGGTGTCTTGTGAAAAGCCTCGTAGCGTCCCTATGCGATCACACCTCGGAAGTGTGGTTTGAGAGGTCTGATCCACCTCGGCATGACTGGGTTTAAAGTTCTTTGAACTTTTACGCGACCGGTGGGTAAAGGGCGAAACCTCTGCAGAGTGTATAATCTATCATGATAGCCTTGCTCAGGGTCACGAGCGGCCTGGATCCTTTTTGATTAGAAGAGGTTATTATTTATTACTGTTTAATGTCTACTACATTACTAATTGGGGAATTCAACTGGGATTCATATACTTGTAGTAACTTTGGTTTATGATAAAATGAATCAACTAAAAGTGCTAATGCAGTACAGCCGTGTCAAGCCTTTCTTTCAAGCCTTCATATACCCGTGTTGTTCTTGCTAAGTAAGACAATTACTTACACTTGCCAACATTCAACAAAATCCCGGATGGGTACCAGATGATGGAGTGAATGAGACAGCTACTGAGATTCCTGAAGATTTCCATACTTCTGAGCTGAGGTCAACCAGTCGGTGTCCCTGTGGACTTGAGGCTCTATCTGTGAAGATAGTTAATAAATAGTCTTCCGCTGTGTTTTAGGTAAACTCTGATGCAAAGCTAGTTTATTCAAGCATATGTACTCTGTTTTACCACATTTGTAAGCTGTATGTGTTTTGGGGACTTCCTGGGCACACATACAGTAGCATTCGGATTTCTGTGTAAATCCGGGTGTGACAGATTGGTATCAGAGCTATGCTGACTGTAGGACCGCAGCCTAGATAGTACTGGTCTTCCATTAAGGCTTATTTCGCCATACAACCCATGCTCTCTCAATCCTTGATATTTTGATTCTTAAAAAGATGCTATCCTTGAGCATTTCCCCTCCTTGACAATTTCCCTGTTTGGTCATTATATCCTTGAATGTTTTATCCCCACCTTGATAATTTACTTCTCACCCTTGACTTCTGATTAGTTACCTCTACCTTGGTTTGACAAACTGCTGATCCTTAAGTTTTGTCTATTCAACTCCTCCTTGTTAATTGCTTTACCTTGGCCATTCATTCTCCTTAAAAATTTCTATTTCCATTTCACACCTCCTTGTCCTTCAAATATTGTCACTTTGGATTCTTACCTTTGTATTTGATTGTTGGTGTATTGTTGGTCTTCTACCTGCAATGACATCAGTTTCTTAGTTGGGTTCTTACCTTCAAAGGCTTACTCCTCTTTTCCCACCCCTTCTCCTTTTCCGCAATCCCTCCCCAGATGGAGAATCCCCTTGAAAGCAAAGCCGATAGTGCCTCTGGAAAGGAAATACCAGCTACTTCAATCCATCTCAAGATGGCAGAGCTTATGGAAGTACAAACACGGGCATTGCACACGATGGCTCAAGCTATGGGAGAAATCCAACAAGCTATGATGGAGCAAGCCATGCTTCTCAACGAATACCACAAAAGCAATGAAAGAAACTGTAAGGTCTCACTAACAGCGTTCCCGTCATCATTCAACCATGAGAAGCCTTTAGCCATGCAAGCAGAGGCCTGTGAGTTATTATCTCCCTTATCTACGGAGATGACTAATGTGGGAGTTCACCCAGGCCCAGTAAAAAGACAAGTGGTAGGAGCATGGGATTGTCAACAGAATAAAAGGACTTATGGAGTTCCAGAGCTAGAAGGGAGGCTACAACATAAGGACACTAAGACTCCAGGAGGTTGCATATGTTGTGAACACCATGGCCTTCCATGTCCTCAGGTTGAAGCTAGTCTAATGACAACTGAGGCGTATCAATGTTTCCGTTCGAATATCAACAAAGAACAGGGGGCGTACGCTAGAAGGTCAGCCCCACAAAGAGTTGCTCAAACTAAAGGTAGTGCTCCAATTATGGGCCTTGAGGATTGGAGTATCACCGTCAGAGAATTTCGACCCAAGAATGGCAGTGGACCCAAGCAGCAAATAAACGAAAGGAGCCGAGGAAAAGAGATACTTGTACCAAGGGCAAGTGGTGATAATTGTCCCAGATCCACTCAAACTCACGGATTCACAGATCAACACACCAAGCACCTGGAAGACGTCCACACCCCACATCACCACTACCCCGAGATGAATCCAGATGTACAAAATACACCACCAGCGGGGAACACGGTACAGGAAGTAGGCCGAGACGAAGTTTACGCTACCTCTTTGGTAAGGGGGGATACTACCAGCCAGTGTTACATTCATAACGGGACAGGTAACCAGAATAGTAAGAGACCAGCCAAGAAGAGGGGTAGAGACGAATTGCAACTATATTCCCCAAACTACGAAAGAAAAGGACCACCAGCTGGTCAGTGGATGATACCTCTAGAATTTGCTGCAACAGGCAGATGCTACCGTTGTGGCGAAGAAGGCCATCATGTGCGCGCGTGTCGTTGGAGAAACAGATCATCAGCTTTAGTGACAACAGGGGGGCAGAAAGGTATCGATGTGTACAAGGCGTTGCAGGAGTAGAAGAACCCGACATGACAACACCCACGAGATAAGACTGTGCTAAGTGGAAAGCAAGTCGCCATAGACGGGGACACTCACGTCAGGGAAGAGCAATCTAGGAAATCTATTTGGGCGAACCCCAACAATCCAATCAGAGTAGTAGAAGTAGAATTAAGGGAAGTGACCACAAAGTGATTCATGGTATTTCTGTAGCCTGAAGGAGTGTGATTCTCAAGTCCATGTAAAAACCACTGATCTGAATAAAGTCTACAAGATGTCGGAAGTCACCCACCTAAAACCTTTTATTCTTGCTAGCCTTTCCTCTGAATCTCGGGACGAGATTCCTGCTAAGGGGGGTAGTTTGTCACACCCCAAAATTTTCGAATTTTGGGATGTGAATTCTTAACATAATTAATACAATAATTTTCTCAATTTTCTAAAATTTTTCAAGCTTTATTTAATTTACAGGGAATTTGTAATTGAAAAAAAAATATAAAATAAAACAAAAATATATTTGCGAAAAATAAATGAAATGTTGTGTGTGTTGCATCCATGCTGCTGCATTGTGTTTTGGTTGCTTGTGTTTTAGATTGGAATTTAAATCCCCTTTAAATTCGAATTTGAATCGCTTAGTTTGGAGCTCTAGGAAAGTTTCAGCGGCCCGAGTCCACTTTTCCCCCCTGAACTTCTCTCCTTGGCCGAGCCAGCCCCTTCTTCTTTTTCCCCGCAGCGGCCCAGCTCCCTCCTTCACCACTTTCGGCCCAACCGCCGGCCTGCTCCCACTCCCGCGCTAGCCCACCTCACGGCCCAGCCCTCTCCCTCTCTCTTCCTCTCGGGCCGAGCCTGCGAGGCCCGGCGCAGGCCCAGCAGGCCGCGCGGCGTCCCGCCTTCCTCCCCCGATGCGGCCCAGCAGCCAGCCGGTCGCGCAGCCCAGCCGAGCCGACCCAGCTCCGCCCGCAGCCGCTGACACGCGGGACCCGCGTGTCAGGGTCGTCTTCTCCCTCCCGAAGGAGTTCGACTCGGCCACGAACCGGAGTCCGGCCCGGCCACGGCACGGACGCCGAGGCCCGCCCGAGCCGTCTCCCCGCCGCTCCTCAAATAGCCACCGCCGCGCCTCCTAATCCCCACCACAATCCAAGCCGCCTCCGCCGCTCGAGCTCTCCGCGCAGTCGCCGCCATAGCCGCCGCCGCCCGAGCTCTGCGCCGCCGTTTCCCAAACCCGCCGCCGTCGATCCGCCGAACTCGCGCAGCTCCGTCACCCTTCCGCACCGGCCGACCCACGGATTAGCATCGCCGAACCGCCAGGAGCACGCCCAGCCCCGCGCGACCCCCTCCCGTGCCTCGGAGCACCCTCGCCGGCGCCGCCCGACGCCATTGTCCGCCAGGCGCCGTCGATCCGCCGTCTCACCACCGTTCCGGCCGAATTAACCGCCCAAGAAGCTTCACCAGCAGGTACGCGTGCTCCCGAGCCCCTCCTTGCCTTTCTTCCCGCTCTGCCGAGGCCTCGCCGCCGCAACCGAGCGCCGCCGCTGCCATGATCCATCGCCGGCCGCCGCTGTCGCGTCCCCGTCGACGAGACCCCCCCTGGCGAGTTCGCCGAGTCACCCCGCGCCTGTAGCACCACTTCCCGATCAAAACCGAGCCCTCTAGCTCGTTGTCGAGCTTCGCCGGCGAAGCACCGCCGCTCGCCGCCGCAGTTCTGCCCGCCGGCGACACCCTCCTCTCCCCGATCTAATCTGAGCCGTCCAAGTTGAAACCGACGACCCGGATCGAGTCAACCGAGCCAGGTCAAAGTTGACCGTAACGGTCAACCGAGTCAACCTGGACGTTTTTCAAAAGAGCCCCTGTCCTTTTTCAAAATTAACCCGCAGTCCAAATCTATTCAAAAATAATTACAATTAGGTCCTGATTTTTACCTAAAACCCCCTGCCTTATTTAAAATTTGTACCCGAGGTCCTGCTTTAATTAATTTGCAAATAAACCCTCCTGTTATCTTTTATAAAATTATGTTTAGCCCTGAGTTTTTGCAAATAAGCCCCTGGAACTTTTAGAACTTTGCCAGCAAGTCCCTGAACCTTAGAAAAGCCATAACTTCTCCGTTTTAGCTCCGATTTGATCCGTTTTCGTGGCGTTAGATTCATATCCACTTAAACTACTCGTTAGTACTGTTAATTGACATCTAATTTGTTTTTGAATTTTATTCAATATTAATTTTATTAAAGATTATTTAAATGTGTTTTCTAATTAAAATCAAATTAAGGTTTATACTCGGCTTTACATTAAATGTTAAAATTAATTAATAAATTATTCAATTTATTTCTGAATAAAATATAATTAAGTTTCATCTCGGTTCTCGTGGTGTTAATTTGATTAATGTTTACTTTACTGGCTTTTTCTAATTAAAAGCAATTTAGAGTCAACCTCCGGCTTTTCATAAATAACTGTTAACATTGATTAACATTAACATAAATAATTATAAATAAAATGAGATTAAGTGTTACCCCGGTTTTACAAATTCAAACATAATTATTTGGGATAATCCCTACTTATGATTTTCTTTACTTAAAATCAATCAAACATATGGTTGTGTCATTTAATAATTCAAATCTTCCGATAGTCGTATCTTTTCAACCGTAACCCCGTTTTCAGCGATTCTTGCGCTCACGTGACCATAGAACCAAGCCCTATCTAGTGCGTTCTTTTAAAGTTTTCCTTTGATTGGTGTACTGTTCTTAGTGTATATTGTTTGCTTGTATGATTGTGCCGATGATTGCCGCGAATAGAGAAACGTCATCGAGCGAGGGAACACACTTCAAAGAGCTGTCAAGTTTGAAGATCAAGACCCGAAGACTAAGTGAATACACCGGATTTGAGGCAAGTACAGCACGGACAATCCTTGCTACCTAAACACCCCCTTTACAATAATTACTGCATATGCATGTGTCTAAATTGTTCCTATTAAGGATATTCCTAGCTTTGTTTACCCTATACCTTGATCACCCTGGGTTATTGCATTTGGGTAGATCTTTGCTAAGCGCAGCTACTGTCACCAATGTTTAAACTGTTAAACTTGACTTAATGGTTCACTTCAATGTTAATGGTAAAACTTGCTTTTTAGCAACATGGATCAGGGAGCTAGGGCGTATGCTTCGTGCTTGGCCCTAGTGTCTCTCCGTAAGGACTGGTTCTTAAAGCGGCAACCCAGGAACCTGTCGCCACCGCCGGAACTATAATGGCTCTGGTCTTGGACAAGTAACATGTACGGCTCTAATTTAACAGTAGCTACCGACGGGCCGACGGCGTTATGGGAAGCATGGGTGAGAGTATGGTTCGATCCACCGAGGACGGAGTAACCGTCGGCTATGCCTCGTCAGGCAAAGTCCCGTGCTCTGCACGTTGCGCTATTTATTTTTGTTGTTGGCCTTCGTGCCGCGCTCCGGACGCCATTGACCCTCCTATTCGGAGCGCCCTGGGAGTAAGTCAATCTCGGTGCCTTGGGTCATGCTGCCTAGGTTGTACCATAACGGCTACTGTTATTTTGGGGTGTCTTGTGAAAAGCCTCGTAGCGTCCCTATGCGATCACACCTCGGAAGTGTGGTTTGAGAGGTCTGATCCACCTCGGCATGACTGGGTTTAAAGTTCTTTGAACTTTTACGCGACCGGTGGGTAAAGGGCGAAACCTCTGCAGAGTGTATAATCTATCATGATAGCCTTGCTCAGGGTCACGAGCGGCCTGGATCCTTTTTGATTAGAAGAGGTTATTATTTATTACTGTTTAATGTCTACTACATTACTAATTGGGGAATTCAACTGGGATTCATATACTTGTAGTAACTTTGGTTTATGATAAAATGAATCAACTAAAAGTGCTAATGCAGTACAGCCGTGTCAAGCCTTTCTTTCAAGCCTTCATATACCCGTGTTGTTCTTGCTAAGTAAGACAATTACTTACACTTGCCAACATTCAACAAAATCCCGGATGGGTACCAGATGATGGAGTGAATGAGACAGCTACTGAGATTCCTGAAGATTTCCATACTTCTGAGCTGAGGTCAACCAGTCGGTGTCCCTGTGGACTTGAGGCTCTATCTGTGAAGATAGTTAATAAATAGTCTTCCGCTGTGTTTTAGGTAAACTCTGATGCAAAGCTAGTTTATTCAAGCATATGTACTCTGTTTTACCACATTTGTAAGCTGTATGTGTTTTGGGGACTTCCTGGGCACACATACAGTAGCATTCGGATTTCTGTGTAAATCCGGGTGTGACAGATTGGTATCAGAGCTATGCTGACTGTAGGACCGCAGCCTAGATAGTACTGGTCTTCCATTAAGGCTTATTTCGCCATACAACCCATGCTCTCTCAATCCTTGATATTTTGATTCTTAAAAAGATGCTATCCTTGAGCATTTCCCCTCCTTGACAATTTCCCTGTTTGGTCATTATATCCTTGAATGTTTTATCCCCACCTTGATAATTTACTTCTCACCCTTGACTTCTGATTAGTTACCTCTACCTTGGTTTGACAAACTGCTGATCCTTAAGTTTTGTCTATTCAACTCCTCCTTGTTAATTGCTTTACCTTGGCCATTCATTCTCCTTAAAAATTTCTATTTCCATTTCACACCTCCTTGTCCTTCAAATATTGTCACTTTGGATTCTTACCTTGGCTTCTGATTTCCAAAGTGCCTTTGCTACTTTTCCTTCGTCCTAAAACACTTAGATTGTCTGTATCGTCCCGGTGCGTTTGCAAGTCACTTGAAGAATGAAGATATCGTCCGTCTGCCACAAGAAGTTCAAGCCTGAACGACTTCAAATTACAAGACTACCACTACAACAAGAAGTTGGTGCGAAGAAAGACTGAAGAGATAACCTTGCCTAGGAGGATTCCCTTGACCTTATAGACAACGTTTAGAGCCGCTTCTAAATTTGTGTGTTTAACCTTGGTTGAGTGTGTTTGTAATGCCTGTCCTTATGCCTTTGATTGATTTGGTTCTTTGTATTTGATTGTTGGTGTATTGTTGGTCTTCTACCTGCAATGACATCAGTTTCTTAGTTGGGTTCTTACCTTCAAAGGCTTACTCCTCTTTTCCCACCCCTTCTCCTTTTCCGCAATCCCTCCCCAGATGGAGAATCCCCTTGAAAGCAAAGCCGATAGTGCCTCTGGAAAGGAAATACCAGCTACTTCAATCCATCTCAAGATGGCAGAGCTTATGGAAGTACAAACACGGGCATTGCACACGATGGCTCAAGCTATGGGAGAAATCCAACAAGCTATGATGGAGCAAGCCATGCTTCTCAACGAATACCACAAAAGCAATGAAAGAAACTGTAAGGTCTCACTAACAGCGTTCCCGTCATCATTCAACCATGAGAAGCCTTTAGCCATGCAAGCAGAGGCCTGTGAGTTATTATCTCCCTTATCTACGGAGATGACTAATGTGGGAGTTCACCCAGGCCCAGTAAAAAGACAAGTGGTAGGAGCATGGGATTGTCAACAGAATAAAAGGACTTATGGAGTTCCAGAGCTAGAAGGGAGGCTACAACATAAGGACACTAAGACTCCAGGAGGTTGCATATGTTGTGAACACCATGGCCTTCCATGTCCTCAGGTTGAAGCTAGTCTAATGACAACTGAGGCGTATCAATGTTTCCGTTCGAATATCAACAAAGAACAGGGGGCGTACGCTAGAAGGTCAGCCCCACAAAGAGTTGCTCAAACTAAAGGTAGTGCTCCAATTATGGGCCTTGAGGATTGGAGTATCACCGTCAGAGAATTTCGACCCAAGAATGGCAGTGGACCCAAGCAGCAAATAAACGAAAGGAGCCGAGGAAAAGAGATACTTGTACCAAGGGCAAGTGGTGATAATTGTCCCAGATCCACTCAAACTCACGGATTCACAGATCAACACACCAAGCACCTGGAAGACGTCCACACCCCACATCACCACTACCCCGAGATGAATCCAGATGTACAAAATACACCACCAGCGGGGAACACGGTACAGGAAGTAGGCCGAGACGAAGTTTACGCTACCTCTTTGGTAAGGGGGGATACTACCAGCCAGTGTTACATTCATAACGGGACAGGTAACCAGAATAGTAAGAGACCAGCCAAGAAGAGGGGTAGAGACGAATTGCAACTATATTCCCCAAACTACGAAAGAAAAGGACCACCAGCTGGTCAGTGGATGATACCTCTAGAATTTGCTGCAACAGGCAGATGCTACCGTTGTGGCGAAGAAGGCCATCATGCGCGCGCGTGTCGTTGGAGAAACAGATCATCAGCTTTAGTGACAACAGGGGGGCAGAAAGGTATCGATGTGTACAAGGCGTTGCAGGAGTAGAAGAACCCGACATGACAACACCCACGAGATAAGACTGTGCTAAGTGGAAAGCAAGTCGCCATAGACGGGGACACTCACGTCAGGGAAGAGCAATCTAGGAAATCTATTTGGGCGAACCCCAACAATCCAATCAGAGTAGTAGAAGTAGAATTAAGGGAAGTGACCACAAAGTGATTCATGGTATTTCTGTAGCCTGAAGGAGTGTGATTCTCAAGTCCATGTAAAAACCACTGATCTGAATAAAGTCTACAAGATGTCGGAAGTCACCCACCTAAAACCTTTTATTCTTGCTAGCCTTTCCTCTGAATCTCGGGACGAGATTCCTGCTAAGGGGGGTAGTTTGTCACACCCCAAAATTTTCGAATTTTGGGATGTGAATTCTTAACATAATTAATACAATAATTTTCTCAATTTTCTAAAATTTTTCAAGCTTTATTTAATTTACAGGGAATTTGTAATTGAAAAAAAAATATAAAATAAAACAAAAATATATTTGCGAAAAATAAATGAAATGTTGTGTGTGTTGCATCCATGCTGCTGCATTGTGTTTTGGTTGCTTGTGTTTTAGATTGGAATTTAAATCCCCTTTAAATTCGAATTTGAATCGCTTAGTTTGGAGCTCTAGGAAAGTTTCAGCGGCCCGAGTCCACTTTTCCCCCCTGAACTTCTCTCCTTGGCCGAGCCAGCCCCTTCTTCTTTTTCCCCGCAGCGGCCCAGCTCCCTCCTTCACCACTTTCGGCCCAACCGCCGGCCTGCTCCCACTCCCGCGCTAGCCCACCTCACGGCCCAGCCCTCTCCCTCTCTCTTCCTCTCGGGCCGAGCCTGCGAGGCCCGGCGCAGGCCCAGCAGGCCGCGCGGCGTCCCGCCTTCCTCCCCCGATGCGGCCCAGCAGCCAGCCGGTCGCGCAGCCCAGCCGAGCCGACCCAGCTCCGCCCGCAGCCGCTGACACGCGGGACCCGCGTGTCAGGGTCGTCTTCTCCCTCCCGAAGGAGTTCGACTCGGCCACGAACCGGAGTCCGGCCCGGCCACGGCACGGACGCCGAGGCCCGCCCGAGCCGTCTCCCCGCCGCTCCTCAAATAGCCACCGCCGCGCCTCCTAATCCCCACCACAATCCAAGCCGCCTCCGCCGCTCGAGCTCTCCGCGCAGTCGCCGCCATAGCCGCCGCCGCCCGAGCTCTGCGCCGCCGTTTCCCAAACCCGCCGCCGTCGATCCGCCGAACTCGCGCAGCTCCGTCACCCTTCCGCACCGGCCGACCCACGGATTAGCATCGCCGAACCGCCAGGAGCACGCCCAGCCCCGCGCGACCCCCTCCCGTGCCTCGGAGCACCCTCGCCGGCGCCGCCCGACGCCATTGTCCGCCAGGCGCCGTCGATCCGCCGTCTCACCACCGTTCCGGCCGAATTAACCGCCCAAGAAGCTTCACCAGCAGGTACGCGTGCTCCCGAGCCCCTCCTTGCCTTTCTTCCCGCTCTGCCGAGGCCTCGCCGCCGCAACCGAGCGCCGCCGCTGCCATGATCCATCGCCGGCCGCCGCTGTCGCGTCCCCGTCGACGAGACCCCCCCTGGCGAGTTCGCCGAGTCACCCCGCGCCTGTAGCACCACTTCCCGATCAAAACCGAGCCCTCTAGCTCGTTGTCGAGCTTCGCCGGCGAAGCACCGCCGCTCGCCGCCGCAGTTCTGCCCGCCGGCGACACCCTCCTCTCCCCGATCTAATCTGAGCCGTCCAAGTTGAAACCGACGACCCGGATCGAGTCAACCGAGCCAGGTCAAAGTTGACCGTAACGGTCAACCGAGTCAACCTGGACGTTTTTCAAAAGAGCCCCTGTCCTTTTTCAAAATTAACCCGCAGTCCAAATCTATTCAAAAATAATTACAATTAGGTCCTGATTTTTACCTAAAACCCCCTGCCTTATTTAAAATTTGTACCCGAGGTCCTGCTTTAATTAATTTGCAAATAAACCCTCCTGTTATCTTTTATAAAATTATGTTTAGCCCTGAGTTTTTGCAAATAAGCCCCTGGAACTTTTAGAACTTTGCCAGCAAGTCCCTGAACCTTAGAAAAGCCATAACTTCTCCGTTTTAGCTCCGATTTGATCCGTTTTCGTGGCGTTAGATTCATATCCACTTAAACTACTCGTTAGTACTGTTAATTGACATCTAATTTGTTTTTGAATTTTATTCAATATTAATTTTATTAAAGATTATTTAAATGTGTTTTCTAATTAAAATCAAATTAAGGTTTATACTCGGCTTTACATTAAATGTTAAAATTAATTAATAAATTATTCAATTTATTTCTGAATAAAATATAATTAAGTTTCATCTCGGTTCTCGTGGTGTTAATTTGATTAATGTTTACTTTACTGGCTTTTTCTAATTAAAAGCAATTTAGAGTCAACCTCCGGCTTTTCATAAATAACTGTTAACATTGATTAACATTAACATAAATAATTATAAATAAAATGAGATTAAGTGTTACCCCGGTTTTACAAATTCAAACATAATTATTTGGGATAATCCCTACTTATGATTTTCTTTACTTAAAATCAATCAAACATATGGTTGTGTCATTTAATAATTCAAATCTTCCGATAGTCGTATCTTTTCAACCGTAACCCCGTTTTCAGCGATTCTTGCGCTCACGTGACCATAGAACCAAGCCCTATCTAGTGCGTTCTTTTAAAGTTTTCCTTTGATTGGTGTACTGTTCTTAGTGTATATTGTTTGCTTGTATGATTGTGCCGATGATTGCCGCGAATAGAGAAACGTCATCGAGCGAGGGAACACACTTCAAAGAGCTGTCAAGTTTGAAGATCAAGACCCGAAGACTAAGTGAATACACCGGATTTGAGGCAAGTACAGCACGGACAATCCTTGCTACCTAAACACCCCCTTTACAATAATTACTGCATATGCATGTGTCTAAATTGTTCCTATTAAGGATATTCCTAGCTTTGTTTACCCTATACCTTGATCACCCTGGGTTATTGCATTTGGGTAGATCTTTGCTAAGCGCAGCTACTGTCACCAATGTTTAAACTGTTAAACTTGACTTAATGGTTCACTTCAATGTTAATGGTAAAACTTGCTTTTTAGCAACATGGATCAGGGAGCTAGGGCGTATGCTTCGTGCTTGGCCCTAGTGTCTCTCCGTAAGGACTGGTTCTTAAAGCGGCAACCCAGGAACCTGTCGCCACCGCCGGAACTATAATGGCTCTGGTCTTGGACAAGTAACATGTACGGCTCTAATTTAACAGTAGCTACCGACGGGCCGACGGCGTTATGGGAAGCATGGGTGAGAGTATGGTTCGATCCACCGAGGACGGAGTAACCGTCGGCTATGCCTCGTCAGGCAAAGTCCCGTGCTCTGCACGTTGCGCTATTTATTTTTGTTGTTGGCCTTCGTGCCGCGCTCCGGACGCCATTGACCCTCCTATTCGGAGCGCCCTGGGAGTAAGTCAATCTCGGTGCCTTGGGTCATGCTGCCTAGGTTGTACCATAACGGCTACTGTTATTTTGGGGTGTCTTGTGAAAAGCCTCGTAGCGTCCCTATGCGATCACACCTCGGAAGTGTGGTTTGAGAGGTCTGATCCACCTCGGCATGACTGGGTTTAAAGTTCTTTGAACTTTTACGCGACCGGTGGGTAAAGGGCGAAACCTCTGCAGAGTGTATAATCTATCATGATAGCCTTGCTCAGGGTCACGAGCGGCCTGGATCCTTTTTGATTAGAAGAGGTTATTATTTATTACTGTTTAATGTCTACTACATTACTAATTGGGGAATTCAACTGGGATTCATATACTTGTAGTAACTTTGGTTTATGATAAAATGAATCAACTAAAAGTGCTAATGCAGTACAGCCGTGTCAAGCCTTTCTTTCAAGCCTTCATATACCCGTGTTGTTCTTGCTAAGTAAGACAATTACTTACACTTGCCAACATTCAACAAAATCCCGGATGGGTACCAGATGATGGAGTGAATGAGACAGCTACTGAGATTCCTGAAGATTTCCATACTTCTGAGCTGAGGTCAACCAGTCGGTGTCCCTGTGGACTTGAGGCTCTATCTGTGAAGATAGTTAATAAATAGTCTTCCGCTGTGTTTTAGGTAAACTCTGATGCAAAGCTAGTTTATTCAAGCATATGTACTCTGTTTTACCACATTTGTAAGCTGTATGTGTTTTGGGGACTTCCTGGGCACACATACAGTAGCATTCGGATTTCTGTGTAAATCCGGGTGTGACAGATTGGTATCAGAGCTATGCTGACTGTAGGACCGCAGCCTAGATAGTACTGGTCTTCCATTAAGGCTTATTTCGCCATACAACCCATGCTCTCTCAATCCTTGATATTTTGATTCTTAAAAAGATGCTATCCTTGAGCATTTCCCCTCCTTGACAATTTCCCTGTTTGGTCATTATATCCTTGAATGTTTTATCCCCACCTTGATAATTTACTTCTCACCCTTGACTTCTGATTAGTTACCTCTACCTTGGTTTGACAAACTGCTGATCCTTAAGTTTTGTCTATTCAACTCCTCCTTGTTAATTGCTTTACCTTGGCCATTCATTCTCCTTAAAAATTTCTATTTCCATTTCACACCTCCTTGTCCTTCAAATATTGTCACTTTGGATTCTTACCTTGGCTTCTGATTTCCAAAGTGCCTTTGCTACTTTTCCTTCGTCCTAAAACACTTAGATTGTCTGTATCGTCCCGGTGCGTTTGCAAGTCACTTGAAGAATGAAGATATCGTCCGTCTGCCACAAGAAGTTCAAGCCTGAACGACTTCAAATTACAAGACTACCACTACAACAAGAAGTTGGTGCGAAGAAAGACTGAAGAGATAACCTTGCCTAGGAGGATTCCCTTGACCTTATAGACAACGTTTAGAGCCGCTTCTAAATTTGTGTGTTTAACCTTGGTTGAGTGTGTTTGTAATGCCTGTCCTTATGCCTTTGATTGATTTGGTTCTTTGTATTTGATTGTTGGTGTATTGTTGGTCTTCTACCTGCAATGACATCAGTTTCTTAGTTGGGTTCTTACCTTCAAAGGCTTACTCCTCTTTTCCCACCCCTTCTCCTTTTCCGCAATCCCTCCCCAGATGGAGAATCCCCTTGAAAGCAAAGCCGATAGTGCCTCTGGAAAGGAAATACCAGCTACTTCAATCCATCTCAAGATGGCAGAGCTTATGGAAGTACAAACACGGGCATTGCACACGATGGCTCAAGCTATGGGAGAAATCCAACAAGCTATGATGGAGCAAGCCATGCTTCTCAACGAATACCACAAAAGCAATGAAAGAAACTGTAAGGTCTCACTAACAGCGTTCCCGTCATCATTCAACCATGAGAAGCCTTTAGCCATGCAAGCAGAGGCCTGTGAGTTATTATCTCCCTTATCTACGGAGATGACTAATGTGGGAGTTCACCCAGGCCCAGTAAAAAGACAAGTGGTAGGAGCATGGGATTGTCAACAGAATAAAAGGACTTATGGAGTTCCAGAGCTAGAAGGGAGGCTACAACATAAGGACACTAAGACTCCAGGAGGTTGCATATGTTGTGAACACCATGGCCTTCCATGTCCTCAGGTTGAAGCTAGTCTAATGACAACTGAGGCGTATCAATGTTTCCGTTCGAATATCAACAAAGAACAGGGGGCGTACGCTAGAAGGTCAGCCCCACAAAGAGTTGCTCAAACTAAAGGTAGTGCTCCAATTATGGGCCTTGAGGATTGGAGTATCACCGTCAGAGAATTTCGACCCAAGAATGGCAGTGGACCCAAGCAGCAAATAAACGAAAGGAGCCGAGGAAAAGAGATACTTGTACCAAGGGCAAGTGGTGATAATTGTCCCAGATCCACTCAAACTCACGGATTCACAGATCAACACACCAAGCACCTGGAAGACGTCCACACCCCACATCACCACTACCCCGAGATGAATCCAGATGTACAAAATACACCACCAGCGGGGAACACGGTACAGGAAGTAGGCCGAGACGAAGTTTACGCTACCTCTTTGGTAAGGGGGGATACTACCAGCCAGTGTTACATTCATAACGGGACAGGTAACCAGAATAGTAAGAGACCAGCCAAGAAGAGGGGTAGAGACGAATTGCAACTATATTCCCCAAACTACGAAAGAAAAGGACCACCAGCTGGTCAGTGGATGATACCTCTAGAATTTGCTGCAACAGGCAGATGCTACCGTTGTGGCGAAGAAGGCCATCATGCGCGCGCGTGTCGTTGGAGAAACAGATCATCAGCTTTAGTGACAACAGGGGGGCAGAAAGGTATCGATGTGTACAAGGCGTTGCAGGAGTAGAAGAACCCGACATGACAACACCCACGAGATAAGACTGTGCTAAGTGGAAAGGAAGTCGCCATAGACGGGGACACTCACGTCAGGGAAGAGCAATCTAGGAAATCTATTTGGGCGAACCCCAACAATCCAATCAGAGTAGTAGAAGTAGAATTAAGGGAAGTGACCACAAAGTGATTCATGGTATTTCTGTAGCCTGAAGGAGTGTGATTCTCAAGTCCATGTAAAAACCACTGATCTGAATAAAGTCTACAAGATGTCGGAAGTCACCCACCTAAAACCTTTTATTCTTGCTAGCCTTTCCTCTGAATCTCGGGACGAGATTCCTGCTAAGGGGGGTAGTTTGTCACACCCCAAAATTTTCGAATTTTGGGATGTGAATTCTTAACATAATTAATACAATAATTTTCTCAATTTTCTAAAATTTTTCAAGCTTTATTTAATTTACAGGGAATTTGTAATTGAAAAAAAAATATAAAATAAAACAAAAATATATTTGCGAAAAATAAATGAAATGTTGTGTGTGTTGCATCCATGCTGCTGCATTGTGTTTTGGTTGCTTGTGTTTTAGATTGGAATTTAAATCCCCTTTAAATTCGAATTTGAATCGCTTAGTTTGGAGCTCTAGGAAAGTTTCAGCGGCCCGAGTCCACTTTTCCCCCCTGAACTTCTCTCCTTGGCCGAGCCAGCCCCTTCTTCTTTTTCCCCGCAGCGGCCCAGCTCCCTCCTTCACCACTTTCGGCCCAACCGCCGGCCTGCTCCCACTCCCGCGCTAGCCCACCTCACGGCCCAGCCCTCTCCCTCTCTCTTCCTCTCGGGCCGAGCCTGCGAGGCCCGGCGCAGGCCCAGCAGGCCGCGCGGCGTCCCGCCTTCCTCCCCCGATGCGGCCCAGCAGCCAGCCGGTCGCGCAGCCCAGCCGAGCCGACCCAGCTCCGCCCGCAGCCGCTGACACGCGGGACCCGCGTGTCAGGGTCGTCTTCTCCCTCCCGAAGGAGTTCGACTCGGCCACGAACCGGAGTCCGGCCCGGCCACGGCACGGACGCCGAGGCCCGCCCGAGCCGTCTCCCCGCCGCTCCTCAAATAGCCACCGCCGCGCCTCCTAATCCCCACCACAATCCAAGCCGCCTCCGCCGCTCGAGCTCTCCGCGCAGTCGCCGCCATAGCCGCCGCCGCCCGAGCTCTGCGCCGCCGTTTCCCAAACCCGCCGCCGTCGATCCGCCGAACTCGCGCAGCTCCGTCACCCTTCCGCACCGGCCGACCCACGGATTAGCATCGCCGAACCGCCAGGAGCACGCCCAGCCCCGCGCGACCCCCTCCCGTGCCTCGGAGCACCCTCGCCGGCGCCGCCCGACGCCATTGTCCGCCAGGCGCCGTCGATCCGCCGTCTCACCACCGTTCCGGCCGAATTAACCGCCCAAGAAGCTTCACCAGCAGGTACGCGTGCTCCCGAGCCCCTCCTTGCCTTTCTTCCCGCTCTGCCGAGGCCTCGCCGCCGCAACCGAGCGCCGCCGCTGCCATGATCCATCGCCGGCCGCCGCTGTCGCGTCCCCGTCGACGAGACCCCCCCTGGCGAGTTCGCCGAGTCACCCCGCGCCTGTAGCACCACTTCCCGATCAAAACCGAGCCCTCTAGCTCGTTGTCGAGCTTCGCCGGCGAAGCACCGCCGCTCGCCGCCGCAGTTCTGCCCGCCGGCGACACCCTCCTCTCCCCGATCTAATCTGAGCCGTCCAAGTTGAAACCGACGACCCGGATCGAGTCAACCGAGCCAGGTCAAAGTTGACCGTAACGGTCAACCGAGTCAACCTGGACGTTTTTCAAAAGAGCCCCTGTCCTTTTTCAAAATTAACCCGCAGTCCAAATCTATTCAAAAATAATTACAATTAGGTCCTGATTTTTACCTAAAACCCCCTGCCTTATTTAAAATTTGTACCCGAGGTCCTGCTTTAATTAATTTGCAAATAAACCCTCCTGTTATCTTTTATAAAATTATGTTTAGCCCTGAGTTTTTGCAAATAAGCCCCTGGAACTTTTAGAACTTTGCCAGCAAGTCCCTGAACCTTAGAAAAGCCATAACTTCTCCGTTTTAGCTCCGATTTGATCCGTTTTCGTGGCGTTAGATTCATATCCACTTAAACTACTCGTTAGTACTGTTAATTGACATCTAATTTGTTTTTGAATTTTATTCAATATTAATTTTATTAAAGATTATTTAAATGTGTTTTCTAATTAAAATCAAATTAAGGTTTATACTCGGCTTTACATTAAATGTTAAAATTAATTAATAAATTATTCAATTTATTTCTGAATAAAATATAATTAAGTTTCATCTCGGTTCTCGTGGTGTTAATTTGATTAATGTTTACTTTACTGGCTTTTTCTAATTAAAAGCAATTTAGAGTCAACCTCCGGCTTTTCATAAATAACTGTTAACATTGATTAACATTAACATAAATAATTATAAATAAAATGAGATTAAGTGTTACCCCGGTTTTACAAATTCAAACATAATTATTTGGGATAATCCCTACTTATGATTTTCTTTACTTAAAATCAATCAAACATATGGTTGTGTCATTTAATAATTCAAATCTTCCGATAGTCGTATCTTTTCAACCGTAACCCCGTTTTCAGCGATTCTTGCGCTCACGTGACCATAGAACCAAGCCCTATCTAGTGCGTTCTTTTAAAGTTTTCCTTTGATTGGTGTACTGTTCTTAGTGTATATTGTTTGCTTGTATGATTGTGCCGATGATTGCCGCGAATAGAGAAACGTCATCGAGCGAGGGAACACACTTCAAAGAGCTGTCAAGTTTGAAGATCAAGACCCGAAGACTAAGTGAATACACCGGATTTGAGGCAAGTACAGCACGGACAATCCTTGCTACCTAAACACCCCCTTTACAATAATTACTGCATATGCATGTGTCTAAATTGTTCCTATTAAGGATATTCCTAGCTTTGTTTACCCTATACCTTGATCACCCTGGGTTATTGCATTTGGGTAGATCTTTGCTAAGCGCAGCTACTGTCACCAATGTTTAAACTGTTAAACTTGACTTAATGGTTCACTTCAATGTTAATGGTAAAACTTGCTTTTTAGCAACATGGATCAGGGAGCTAGGGCGTATGCTTCGTGCTTGGCCCTAGTGTCTCTCCGTAAGGACTGGTTCTTAAAGCGGCAACCCAGGAACCTGTCGCCACCGCCGGAACTATAATGGCTCTGGTCTTGGACAAGTAACATGTACGGCTCTAATTTAACAGTAGCTACCGACGGGCCGACGGCGTTATGGGAAGCATGGGTGAGAGTATGGTTCGATCCACCGAGGACGGAGTAACCGTCGGCTATGCCTCGTCAGGCAAAGTCCCGTGCTCTGCACGTTGCGCTATTTATTTTTGTTGTTGGCCTTCGTGCCGCGCTCCGGACGCCATTGACCCTCCTATTCGGAGCGCCCTGGGAGTAAGTCAATCTCGGTGCCTTGGGTCATGCTGCCTAGGTTGTACCATAACGGCTACTGTTATTTTGGGGTGTCTTGTGAAAAGCCTCGTAGCGTCCCTATGCGATCACACCTCGGAAGTGTGGTTTGAGAGGTCTGATCCACCTCGGCATGACTGGGTTTAAAGTTCTTTGAACTTTTACGCGACCGGTGGGTAAAGGGCGAAACCTCTGCAGAGTGTATAATCTATCATGATAGCCTTGCTCAGGGTCACGAGCGGCCTGGATCCTTTTTGATTAGAAGAGGTTATTATTTATTACTGTTTAATGTCTACTACATTACTAATTGGGGAATTCAACTGGGATTCATATACTTGTAGTAACTTTGGTTTATGATAAAATGAATCAACTAAAAGTGCTAATGCAGTACAGCCGTGTCAAGCCTTTCTTTCAAGCCTTCATATACCCGTGTTGTTCTTGCTAAGTAAGACAATTACTTACACTTGCCAACATTCAACAAAATCCCGGATGGGTACCAGATGATGGAGTGAATGAGACAGCTACTGAGATTCCTGAAGATTTCCATACTTCTGAGCTGAGGTCAACCAGTCGGTGTCCCTGTGGACTTGAGGCTCTATCTGTGAAGATAGTTAATAAATAGTCTTCCGCTGTGTTTTAGGTAAACTCTGATGCAAAGCTGAAATGAAGGTAAATGGAAAGGGAAATAGCAAAAAGGGAAAATCAAAGTGTTGTTGGGTAACGTGGTCATACCTGATGGGGGTTCTCTTCTAAGCTTGGTTCTTCATGTCACTGGTATGGGTTGAGTCTTGAGACGAACTTAGTCATCTTATTCTTCGATCATCCCTGTCTTTACGAGCAAGTCGTGCTCATAAACACGGGCGTTACCGGTCCATCCGGAGGACGATGTCGTCCTCGCTCAGGAGCCGTAGAACTGGGTTCCAGGCAGAGCCTCTGTCCATGTTGGCCACTCCTGGCTCATCCACCTCCATCTGGCTCGAGCCATGGGATGGTGCTGGGGAACTCCCAGCATCATCCTCTCCCGAGCGCTTGTTCAGCCTGCTGGAGCGCCGGAATGGGAAGAACCTCGACATGCTTCCTGCAAAAGATTAGCGTAACGACTACCCGAAGGACTGAATATATGGGGTTAGCACAAGTAAAGCAAGTCAGTCGTTCGAGGGTCAGTCGTTCTTGTGGGGATGGAAAACCTCCACAAAAGGTTAGTCATTCTTGTGGGGTGCTAGAAACCACCACAAACAAGTTCAAGTAGCAGCACAAAGATCAAGAAAAAGGGAAATATTTTTGTGTTTTTCTCAATGCAAGTGAACCAAACTTGAACAAGAACTAGAAAAGCACTTGAGCAAGAACTTGAGAGATACAGAGCTTCATAATGGAATTTTTAGAACTGAATGGTGCAACAAACAAGGAAGCAAGGGGCAGCATTTAGAGGCAAAGGGGGCTGCCCTGGCTAGTTCGGCCGAACCGGCCTGGTTCGGCTGAACCAGGCTTGTTCGGGCGAACTGGCCATGTGGGTGTTGCCCACTTTGCCTCCCACCAGCACAAAAGATTGGCCTAGGTCCAACACTAGGGCATGGTCACTTTGATGGTTTTTGGTAGGTAAGATGCAAATTTGGCATGACCAAAGTGGAATAATTAGTGGGGTCACTTCCATGCTGCCATGTTTTGTGATAATTGTGAGTGTGCAGCCATGTGAAGTGGGATGGACATGTTTTGTGCTGGTTGGTGGTGAAAAGAAATAAATGGAGCACTTTGGAAAATGGTAAAAATAATGGGAATTGCAAAATGTACCCAATTCAATTAAAATTCAGCATTCTCTCCATTTATTGTTACCATGCTTGCAATTTTCTGCTCTGTTTCAAATTAATTGCACAAGTGGTTCATTTATTTTTGGAAAGGGAAACATGCAAATGCAATGATTGAAAATAAAATTGGAAGTAAAACATGAGATACATACCGGTTTTCCTCGTGGTGAGGGCTCGTATTTAAAGTCTGTGAGCGGGACTCCTTCTATCTTCAGTAAATTTTGTCATCGTCCGATCCCGAAGTGGAAGGTTCAGATGATGCAACCTTCTTCCACCACACCTTCTTGATTTTCTTCGGTGTTGGTGGCGTTTGAATCGGCTCCTCTGGTGTGTTCCAGAGGGCTTGTTCCTCCTCATATCTCTTCACGAGGAGGTCCATCTCATCTCTGCTCATTGGCCCTGTCAGCTTGTCCCATTCGAACTGCTCCCCACCAAGTATTTCAAGCTCTCAACTGAGGAGTGTTTTTAGGAAACACTCAGCGCTTGTCTACTCCGGTGTGAGAGGCTTTGTCTTCTGCTCCTCCCGTGGTCGGAACTTGAGGGAGATTGGCGTTCCATTGATATGGAACGAGATTTCTCTAGTGTCCACATCAATTCTAGCCCAAGCACTGTTCAAGAATGGCCAGCCCAACACAAGGGGAAATGAATAATCGCTCCCCGTGTCAAGGACAACGAAGTCTGTAGGGACGAAGTGTCCCCAGATTCGGACTGGCACATTCTCGACCACTCCCTCAGGATAGCGGATCGTCGAGTCTGCAAGTTGTAGCTAGGCATTTGTAGGAGACAAAGCAGAGTAGCGTAAATAGTACCTTGGACATGATGTTGACGCTAGCTCCCAGATCATAGAGTGCATCATCAATGTGACGCTTCCATATCGCACACCTAATGATAGGCACTCCAGGATCTTCCTTCCTTTCCGGAAGGGTCTTCGTTATGGCTGTTCTGGTAGCTTTTGGTAGGTACATCCCTCATGGTATTTATACTTGGACATATGAGACTTCACCTGCATGGGTAACACGGAATGTACTACGAGACGTCTTACCCCATCTCGTAGTAATGGACTTAACTATTTCAATGGGCGGCTCGGGTTGCCCCGGGATCTTCCCTGATTCAACAACAGGAACAACAGCAGCCAATCGAGCAACTTGAGATTCTATCATTTTATTAAAGCTTAGTTGATATTTTATAGCAGAAGAGAATGAATCCAATCTTGAGTCTATGCTTTCCAGGATTTTGTCATTAGTAGCAAGCTTTTTACTAATATTTTCATTGATTTTACCCTAGCCTAGCACAAGATCTCTGAGTGACGGCTGATTATTGAAATGTCTGGAATTGAAATTGTTACCTTGTTGAGGCCTCTCGAACGGGAGCCTTGATTGTCGTAGTTGTTTGGATGGTACCCGTTGTTGTTGGAGCTGTTGATGTAGCAGGCATCTTCTCGTGTTTCGAGGCAGTCGTTCCTCGAATGGCCAGCATTGCCACATACCTCACAAGTCATGCGAGCGTCCATGGCTTGTACCATTTCTTGAGCAGGGGCCTCCACCTTCTTCATCAGGAGGTCCATCTTGACAGCGAGCAACTTGAGTTTCTATCATTTTATTAAAGCTCAGTTGATATTTTATAGCAGAAGACAATGAATCCAATCTTGAGTCTATGCTTTCCAGGATTTTGTCATTAGTAGCAAGCTTTTTACTAATATTTTCATTGATTTTACCCTAGCCTAGCACAAGATCTCTAAGTGACGGCTGATTATTGAAATGGCTGGAATTGAAATTGTTACCTTGTTGAAGCCTCTCGAACGGGAGCCTTGATTGCCGTAGTTGTTTGGACGATACCCGTTGTTGTTCGAGTTGTTGATGTAGTGCGCATCTTCTCGCGTTTCAGGGCAGTCTTTCCTCGAATGGCCAGCATTGCCACATACCTCACAAGTCATGCGAGCATCCATGGCTTGTACAATTTCTTGAGCAGGGGCCTCCACCTTCTTCATCAGGAGGTCTATCTTGGCAGCGAGCATGTCTAGAGCTTCAACCTGGTGAACTCCTCGGGACCGTGGTTGGGCACAATCATCGGTCCAACCTTGGTTTTCAACCATCTTCTCGATGATGGCCTTTGCACAGCTCTCCTCAAGCGAGAAGAAAGTTCCTCCAACAGCAGCATCCAAATACTCACGGACACAGCTCTTAAGCCCGTGGTAAAAGTTTGGATGATGAACCAATTCTGCATACCATGGTCAGGACAAGCAAATATATAGTCCTGGAGGCATTCCCATGCCTCCGGGATAGTTTCATCTTTTAACTGCTGGAAGCTAGCAAATTTATTCTGGAAGGCGTTGGTTTTCCCAACTGGAAAGAACTTTAGCAAGAATGCACTAGTGCACTTATCCCATGAATCTATGGCTTCACGGGTAGCATAAAACCATTGCTTTGCCTTGACTAGTAATGAAAATAGGAACAAACGAAGGCGAATGGCATCGATACTTACCCCATGTATGGTGAAGGTGCTGCAAATCTCCAGAAAATGCTAGAGATGTGCGTTTGCATCCTGATGAGGCTTGCCACAAAACAGGCTAGCCTGCACCATGTTGATGAGGGTTGGCTTGAGCTCGAAGTTGCCATCTCCGACTTGCAGAGTTGGTCCGACATGGACGTTCTCGCTCGATGGAGCAGAGAACTCACATATCGTCTTGGTCGCCATCCTTGATGTTGAAGCCGTGTCAACGACAGGAAAGACTGGGTTCATCAGAATGAGTTGTTTCTGAGGAGGTACAACACGGGGTCACACTTTCCTCACAAGAGACTCAGGATTATCTTGATAGTTTGATGGTAGTTGGAAACCAGTCATGCACTGTCCTGCTTCACAAGACCAACGAAATAGAGCAAGGATAAACCCGCTTGAGTAGCGGTATACTCAACTATGATAGTTCAAGATAAAAGCTTGAAAGTATCCTTACCAATTGCTTCCCCGGCAACGGCACCAGAAATGCTTGTTGGCACTTCTTACAATCCGATATCAGGATAGTGAATCCCGGTATTGGGGTAAGGAGTGTTTCAGTGTTTTTTCGTATGGCTCGGTAAAATATATAAATATTCTGCAAGCGCATAGAAACACCTTTGTAGCACTTCACTAGGGAGCAATCCGAGGTATCATAATTTACATTTCCGTAGGGAAGCTTATGCCAGGAGTACTGGCAAACAGATATTCAAGACTAACAAAGAAGGGTACACAACTAGACAAGACGAGGGATAACGGTAAAAGATAGGAGTGGATATACCGTGACACACAGCTCAAGGATACTCGGATAGGAAAGAGAAGGAATAGCTAGCTGGGGGGACAACGAGAAGAGATAGAGGATTCCAGGGTACATGATCTATCTGGGTTTTTCAGGTCGCGAGGATACAATAGCTAAGAGATAGTTCTACCGATCAAGGATAACTCTATTGCCTTAGCACTGGGACATAGAACCGATGGCACACGTAAAGGGATGAGAAGGGGTGCCACTAGCGTTGCACTTGGGTGTCCTACGGGCCTTGGAAGGCGTGATGGACTACGTAGGTCATATAGGGATGTCACCACCTAACGACTACAACCTCCGTGCCAGCAAGGAAGCACTCCAAGGTCACTGGCCAGTCTAGGTACCGCTCCTACACTAGTCAATGACATACTTACTCTGCCGACTGGGCAAGCAATCCTGTCAATACCCCAATGACAATTCACCGCAAGTACTGAGCAGAAACGAAGAACTCACTAAGACAAAGACTTAAACAATAATTAAGAGAACTAAGATCACAAAAACTATCTAAAATAAAAATACTTGCAATTAGACTAAAGTAGATGCAAGGTATAAAATAACTCAGATAAGACAACAAGATAAACTCTATTGATAACTCAGAGTCAACAAAAGAAAAGGAAAAGATACAAGAGCTAATACCAGAGCTTCTGAAGACTACTCCGGAACCTCCGAGGCACAACTCGACTCAACTCTAACTCCCAACTAAACTATCCTAACTATACTAGAACAAAGTGGAATATGAGCTCCATGGCTTGAGTGTGTGTTGACCCGGGGCTTGGACTGCTGCATTTATAGCTGGAGAAGGTGGTTGAGGTGGAGTACCAGCCAAGGGACCCTGGGGTTGGTTCCGGCCAATTCGGTCGAACCGCCATGGTTCGGATGAACTGATCAGTTCGTCCGAACCATGTCGGTTCTACCGAACCCTTGATCTCCACCGCTTTGCTCTTGGATGCTTGAGATTCATCCCTAGAGGTGGTTTGGTGTACTGGGAGCGGTTCGGCCAAACTGGGCTTTCAGCCCAGTACGCCCCCATGCACCGCCTCTGGTCTTGGGCTATCCTGGCTGACTTGTACGTGGTGATCTTCTTTTGTTTTGGCCCAGAGATGATGTGGCGATGGTCCATGTGATCCGCTCCATCAGTGCTGATTTGTCTTCATGTGTGCGGTCTCCGGTTGTGCTTCGCTTCATGTACATGCCTGGCTAAGGGGGGTAACCTGGCCAAATTGAGTCGTCCGGCCAAACATTCAATTCCGCCCCCTGTAGCATGTGTTTTGTCGATATTGTACCTGCACAAGTGATACACACCAAAACTAGTGGAACTTTATTAGAAATAAACCTAAGTGCATGGAATGTTGCATAGAACCTCTTTTATTACCGAGTATTGGTGGTCGATAACGTGCCGTAACGACCGCCAACACCCTGGCCCAAGCAACACGAGCTGCGTAGCCCCGCCGCCAGGCTTGCCCGTCGGGAGTCGCGCCATCCCACCAGGTTTGCCCTGCAGCAGCCGCAACGCGACGGCACTGTTGGCATTTCTTACGATCCACTATCAAGATTGATGATCTCGATAATGGTGCAAAGAGTGTTCATTGGTATTCTTATGACACAGATATAAATCCGTAAGCGCACGGATACCGATGTAGCATTTCACCCAGGAGTATTCCAAGGTATCGTATTTATTTCCTAAGGGAAGTAGTGGATAAAGAGTATTGACTATCAACAAGGATGTAACTACTAATTAAAGTACCGGCTAATAAGGCGGGGGTAAAGGATATGATATGAGTGATGTGAAGTTGACACACACAAGGAGAAATCTAGGATAAATGAAATAGATAGAAGAGCGGTCTAGCTAGTGGAAGGACAATGAGACAGGAAAGGATTCGTTTATACTTCCACTGACCTTGAGATATCTCCAGCAAAGATTATGGCTAGCATGAAGAGTGGCACCAACTTTGTACTTTGGGATCCTACGGGCCAAGCCATGCGTGATGGACTACGTAGGCCGTATAGGGCTATTACCACCTAACGGCTACCACCTTCGTGCGAGCTCGGGAATAAACTAAGGCCACTACGTAGTCTAGGTACCACACCTATACTAGACAACGACTACTTACTCCGCCAGTAGAAGCAAGCAATATTGTCAATACCCCTATGACAATTCACAACAAGTACTGAGAAGAAACGAAGTACCAGCTGAGATAAAGGACTAGGGAGAACTTCTAAAGCTAGACAACAATCAGTTATAACCAAGGCTAGACATTCTACATTACCTCGCAAAATAATGTAGAACAAATAACTCAAGTAATTGCGGAAGATAATATATTGAGAACTCAGAGTCTTGCATAAAGGAAAGAAAAAGATATAAGAGCATTACCAGATTTCCATAAGACAACTCCGGAATCCCGAGCGAAGCTCGACCCTGACTTTAACTCCCAACTAGACTAGCCTAAATCTACATCTTGAAACAGTGGAATGGAGACTTGCTCCCAAGTGGTGTGTGTTGAACAAGGGGTGAGGCTAGCTTTTATAGGGACTTGAAGGTGGTGGAGGAAGAGCAGGGGCCAAGGCACCGCAAGGCGGTGCCCGGTTTGGCCGAACCATTGATCTTCCACCGCCTTGCTTCTCATGGCCCTGATTAGTTCCAGAAGGTGGTTGTGAGGCAGTTGGGGGTTCGGGCGAACCGACTAGTTCGCCGAACCGACCCTGGGGCTCGTTTGACCTCCGATGCACTGCCTTGCCCCTGGATGGATTGGATTTAGTCCACTTGGCAGGGGTTGTGCTTGTTTGCCCTGGATCAGTGACGTCATTGGTCCACGTGGCTTGTACCATCACTACTTCATCATTGTTGATGTGGACTTCATGCATGCGGCCTCCTGGTTGTGCTTTGCTTCATGAAACGTATATGACTAAGGTGGGTAACCCGGCCGAACCAAGTGGTTCGGCCGAATTGGTCATTCCCAACCCTTTTAGCACATCTATATCGATATTATACCTGCACAATGGATATTCACCAAAATTCGTGGAACTTTATTAGAACATAAACCTAAGTGCATGAAATGATGCATATGACATCATTTATTCCCGAGTATTGGTGGTAAAAAACGTGTCATAACGACCACCAACAAGCTCCCCCAAGCTTAGACCTTTGCTCGTTCTCGAGCAAAGATAAGAACTTAGGCTCGGTGGATCAGGAGTTGCTACAATGTCAGTATCTTGCAAGTAATCTTTGTATACAACCAGTACTCTAAAATACTCGAATCATTGGCAAAGTATTAACTCAACCTTTTACCTGTGGGGCGTATAGCAATCTCCTTGTCTTGGGTGGTTGAAAGGTTGAACAGTTTGATTAAGTTTCATTCCACTCCTACTCTTTTCAGGATCCCATATTGGAGTTTTCCACAATTTTTGAAAATTTAAATTTAGTTCCTCAATTGACACACTCAATCACTCAAGTGGTTTTTGTATCCTCACCAAAAGCTTGTGCCCTCTTTCGTCCTAAAATCTAATAAAGCTTTTGTGGCTCAAGGACAATGGATGAAGGCATACTTGCATCTTATATTTTGCTAAGTTAAAGACCGGACCTTAGGAGGATCAAATCATACTTATAGATCTAGAAGTGCACGTGTGTGGAATATGTGGAGTGGAATATGGTGGAACTCTTTGGGATGATTCTTCTTCTCCTTGATTTATTTTCAAGAACATGGGCTATCTTTATTTTATTTTTTTCTTCATATTTTTGCCATGCCTTTAGCATGCTTTTCTTCTCTCATTTTTCTTTTCTTTTTTCCATGCTATTTAGCATGCTTTTCTTTCTTTTTTTTGCATAACCATGTCTCTTTTCAAGGATATTTGGAGAGAGAATCATAGAACATGGAGCATTTATTTTGTAGATGGATGATGGCATAATTTTGCTAACTTCCGGTGTAGGAATTGCAAGTGAGGGTGGTGTGTATGTGAATCTCGATCTTAAAAGCATGAAAGGTTCCTCACAATGGTCACAACAATTTGACAAAGCTCACTAAGATAACAAGTAGCATATGAGTAGAAAGTTTTCAACTAAGCTTAACAAATGGCTCTGGTACGAATTTCTGACCAATGAGGAACTTTTTTTTATTTTTGAAAGCAAAAGCATCCGAGGTTTTCACCATACTAGGAGCAAAAGAAGAATTTAACTACCATCTCACTATATCATTCCTCGCAACAACTTAGACCTGGAATAAAGCATGTGCTCCCACAAGGTTTTCAGGTTTATTTTTACTCATGCCAATTAGCACAAGTACTATAGAGCAACTAGTTGAAACAAAACACTTGCAAGATTAATGACAGAGCAACTATTGATCATTTCCAAGAGTGAGAGGCATATGATTCATTCCATGCATAGTTGGGAGTTATTTATTCGAAAACAACTATTTTTGGTATTTTTTATTCTTTTATTCAAACAAAAGCAGAAACAGATCAAAGATACAGCTTGCAATGATACGGTTGGGACTTGCCTTGTGGGGGTCCTCTCCCCCAAGTTTGGCTTGGAGCATCGGCGTCAGTGATCTCTGACTTGGCCTTCATCAGTGCTAAGACATGTGATGAGGTGGGGGAGTTGTCCCTAGCCTTACCAATGCTCGTGTGCCGAATGTGCTTGATTGTCCTTAGGAATAGAGACCACGAGATGATTCCTGAATGGAGCAAGCTTCCTCCATGCACCCAGAGTGCCATCCATAGGCAAGTGAAAAGAGGAAGAACTCGGCTGAACCACCCATGGGGGTGTCCAGCCTGTCGGCCTCCACCTGCTAGCTTCATGGAGCTTTATCTAGCACTAAGGCATGGGTACTTTGGTGGAATTTTGTGGATAGGATGACAGGACCAAAGGATCAACAAGATCACACCACTCCCATGCTGCCATGATTGTGATGGAATGAAGCGTGCAGCCATGTGGAGTGGTGGAGGCCATGCTTTTGTGCTGGTTGGGCAAATTTTGTGGAAGAAAGTGCAGGTCAGGGTCAGTCAAGGATGAAACCCTTGGCTGAACTGACCAAGTATGGGGTTTGCACGAAATTTTGCTCTGGATAGATGGGTGTGCATGCTTTGAGTGCTAGGTGGAAAGATATTGCAGGTGGAGCATTTGGCACAAGATGAAAAGTTTTGACAGTGACTGGTGTACCTGGTCGACTGTACTCCTCTGGTCATGACCCTGTAGGTTAGTGCACATTTGGATACAGGGGTAGGTTTGGCCGAACGCAAGATATCTGCTGAACCACCCACTGCTCGAAAATTCTCCTGTTTGTTCTCTCTTAATTCTAATGCACGGGTGATTCAAGTTTGGAAAGGAAAATATGCAAATGCAGTGATGGAATTAAAATTTTGGAAAGGGAAATATGAGATACATACCGGTTTACCTTGTGGCGAGAACTCGTGTTTTAAGTCCGTGAGCGGGACTTCTCCTTCCTTCAATTGTTCTTGTCACCATCCGATCTAGACAGGATGCTTGGGACGATGCAATTTCCTTCTTTCGCCACACTTTTTGATTTTCTGTGGTGTAGGTGGCGGTTACTCTCTCTCTTTTTTTTGTTCATCCAGTGTTGCCGTATGGTGATGTTGACCACCATTGGCTCGGGTGGAGCTGCTTTGACCTGTTCCAGGTTATTTGGAATTTACTAAAAAATGTGCATACCTGGGATGATTGCTCCACCCTGGGCTTCAAATGTATCCATGGCCATGGCTCATCTTCGATGTGAAGTAGATTTTGGGACTTCCCATTCAAATTTGATGATTTTTTTTCTACAGGGGTTAGTCCACGCATGCCACCAATATCTATAAAAGTATTGCTCTAAAGGTTCGTTAATTGAACTTGACACCATGTCTAATTTGATTAAAGGAAGCTAATTAACCTAAGCACCACGCTTAATTTAAAGAGCTTATGAATGTACTCGCAAGATTACATTCAAACCAGAGCAAACCAAAATAGACAAAGAGAGCATGGAAGTATCATCAAGAGATCTTCAGATGGAGATGAGCGTATGGAAACTGGTGAACTTTGCTTTAATTCAGGTAAAAAGCAGAAACCTTTTCACGTACCTGAGTATGCCCACCATTGGCATCTGATGATGAAGACTTTTAGAATTGATACAATGGTGATGGCACTACGTCGACGTGACTCCATGTAATTAGCTGAGTCCTCGTCCATGTTGATATTGTCGTGCAAGGATACATAGTCGTGGGTGTGGTAAAGGGGGTCGACACTTGAATATGCCAACTAGTGGGATGCCGCAGAACCATCTTGTGTGCGAATGTTGAAACAATGGGTCCCAAAACAAGCAAGTGGAGCGGCAAGGGAGCGGAGGCGTAGAGTACGTCTCCTCTCTTGCGTAGCAGCACAAAGATGAGTGAAAACTGGCTAGGCAAGGTGGAGTGTGGCCACTAGCCTCCAATGAAAGCTTGTAGCCTTACCCATACCTTAGCCTAAGCCAGCGATCGCTTGATTTGTTTTTATTTTTCAATGCAAAGCGATGATGGGACGAATGGATGCAAATGCAACAATGGGAAATATGCAGTGGGTTCAAAAAAAGGGCGGTAATAAAATGCATGAGTTTCTAAGCCTAGCTTTTCTCATGGTGCAAACTGATCATCCATTGCCAAAAGACGGTGAACCAACCACGCTTGGGAATCACCGACACAAAATAAGGGCTGTTATGAGTTGGACTAAGAACATCGAATAAATAGGTAGCAAAAAGGCTTCACTGCCTATCTAGACTAGGCACAATGCCCGAATACAGTTCAAAGTCGAGGAGCCACCCATTCAAAAAGAAGGCATAGAAATTGAATGATTCAAAGCAAACATGCAGTGGATAATACAAAAATTGAAAGGATAACGCTAGGCTACCTCATAGCAGGTACTCAAAATTTAAAGTCTATGAGTAAGACTATCTCACATACCTTGATTTTCCTTCACCATTACCGACAATTTGAGATGAAATTGTGGTGATGCAGCGTCGTTCGTCCGACACATTTGATGCAGCATCGTTCGTTCCTCAGGGAAGCAATTGGATAAAGAGTATTGACTATCAACATGTAACTACTAATTAAAGTACCGGCTAACAAGGTGGGGTAAAGGATATGATAGGAGTGATATGCAGTTGACACACACAAGGAGAAATCTAGGATAAATGATTTAGATAGAAGAGCGGTCTAGTTAGTGGGAGGACAACGAGACAGGAAAGGATTCCTATATACTTCCACTGACATTGAGATATATCCAGCAAAGATTACGGCTAGCATGAATAGTGACATATATGGTTCTTTTCCTAGTTCTATTAGCTCAGCGTCGAGACATAGAGCCAGTGACACGCAGAAAGGGATGAGAAAGGGTGCCACCAACTCCGTACTTTGGGATCCTACGGGCCAAGCCAGGTGTGATGGACTACGTAGGTCATATAGGGCTGTCACCACCTAACGGCTACCACCTCGGTGCCAGCTTGGGAATAAACTAAGGCCACTACCTGGTCTAGGTACCGCACCTACACTAGACAATGACTACTTACTCCGCCAGCAGAAGAAAGCAATCATGTCAATACTCCAGTGACAATTCACCACAAGTATTGAGTAGAAACGAAGTATCAGGTGAGATACAGGACTAGGGAGAACTTCTAGAGCCAGACTACAATCAGCTATAACCAAGGCTAGACATTCTACATTTACTCGCGAAATAAATGCAGAACAAATAACTCAAGTAAATGTGGAAGATAATATATTGAGAACTCAGAGTCTTGCATAAAGAAAAGGAGAAGATACAAGAGCTTTACCAGAACTCCAGAAGACGACTCCAAAACCCTGAGCGAAGCTCGACCCTGACTCTAACTCCCAACTAGACTAGTCTAACTCTACATCTTGAAAGAGTGGAATGGAGAATTGCTCCCAAATGGTATGTGTTCAACCAGGGGTGAAGGCCAGCTTGGTGTGGCAGAATACGGACTTGGTGTCGCGATTTACAAGGCCAGAGAGACCATCTGCACAGCTATGATTAAATGCACGCCATGTGCTCGCCTATAGGGATGAAAGTGGAAACAGAAAATTCCGTTTACCGGGCTCGTTTTCGAGTTTTTCTCGCATTTTTTGGCCAAAACGATAACGGTAGCGATAACCGAAAATACGGAAACAGTGACGGTAAAAAATACGGAATCGATAATGGAAACGATTTAGCCTCCTTCCGATCGTTTCCGTGTTTTCCCGTATTGTACCGTACCTGACCCTCCTGTGGTCCATCTCCAATGTACAGACGTACAGCCCAACACACTGCAACCAGCCCAAGCCCAAGTCGCGTAGCCCAAGTAGTCAAGTCGCACCTCCAGTCCTCCCAAGTCTCAAACTCTCAACCCTAGCTCTGTCAATCTCTTCATATCCCACAAACTGGCAGCATTGGGGGGTATCGAGGCAGACTTAGATTGTGTTGTCATCTGTCAATAATGCTATGTGCCTATATGCCCACATTGAACGTATCGCCTATGTATGGTCAAAATATTTGTGAACTTATCTTATGACTCTTTTATGTCGTCTAATTGTGTCCGGGCTTGCCTCTAACAACCCAATGTCTCCAAAATCCCAATTGAGGAAAGTCTCTTTAACCAGCCGTATCATTCTTGTCCTATCTTGTCTCCTTTATCGCACTCGTAACATAATTTGCTTGATTTTAAGACAAGTTCAGGGGTAAAATAGAATTTAATAAGTAAATGATACAAAAAGGACAGGCATGCTTTGCATAAACCATACAGTTTCAAATCGGCAGATAAACCATACACTCTTTCTATGCACAATCTGCAATTCATAAAACACTACATAATTTCCTCCGCTAATATACTTGGAAAGGAATTTCTTGATCAAAATTGAAAAAGGTTAAAACTACCATCACTTGATCAATGCAGTCATCACCAGAACATTCAGTCATGAGTGGTCCACTTCAGCTTCCCAATCAGCCTTGTTAATACAATACGCAAAACAATTCCACATAGCACAGTTCCACATAGCAGGCATGCCTTTTTTTTATAACGGAAAACAATACGTCCTCTATATCCACAATGGATATATATATAGCCAAAAAAATATAAGAGTACTTAGACTCTAACTCTCAACATCCTCGAAAGAAAGAAAGCTAAACACAAAACGAGAAAACTAAGACTAAGCTTCAATCTTCCTCCATGTCTTTGCTTCCAACTTGAGTTCTTCATGCGCAACATTCATAATCTCTCATTTACCTAGAAACAAATTAGGATTGAATCGTTACTGTCACAATATGAGCGATCTCCACCACGGCACCTCAGGGCTCAACAACTCCATGGCGATGCCTCCAAGGGGAAACGACGACACAATACCGCCGCCGCCGCCAGAACCACCACGTAGTTCAAAGGTTCTCACCTAGAGAAGAAGACGGCAAGATCCTTCCAATGACACCTTCAGGAAGGGGGAGTGATGCACTATCATCACCGTCGTCGATGGATCCAAGATCGAGTATATCATTCACCTAAAGAATCAACCAAGAGCCCAAGTAGCACCAACTGCTCCGCGCGGTATTCGCAGCACCAACTGCTCCGCGCAGTACTCTCACCCACTGGAATATGCTGTAAGCATCCAGCTAGGTAACGCGCATCTGCAATCGCTGCCATGCAGCCGCCGCACCAGGGGATGAGCCCCCAAGCCTTCGGGCTCCGTACTCACTGCTCCTACCGCCAAACGCCACGCCATCCTCTCGCCGGCGTGCCACTGCCGCTGGAGCAACCAAAGATATGAAACGACGCAGGCCCGGAGCAGCCGCCAAGGACCCGCGCCGCCACCGCCGTCACACAAGGATGCTGTCGTGCCGCTCTGCCCTAGGCCACGAGCGGCACGCTAGGCTCCTGCGCCACGTCGGCCGGCTCCGACGCTCGCCGCATCGTGTCGCGCCGCACTGCCGCAGGACCCCATGTCGGGCGCTGCCACAAGGCCTTGGGTGGCTCACTCCGGGCCCCAAACGATTCACCTAGAGACCCCACTGCCGCGCGCGGTAGGTCGCCGCGCACGTGTTGCAGGCCGCTGCGCCGCCGCCGAACGCCCGATCTGGCTGCCCCGCACCCGGATACGGTCACCCCTCACGCGGATCCGGCCATTCCCGGCGAGGATCCGGTGGCTCGGTATGCAGACAAAACTGGAGCAGACAATGATGAGGAAGAAAGGTTGTGAGAGGGAGAGAGAAGGGTGAGGCCCCGCCGCCACCTTCCTTGATGCTCGCCGGGCTTCCGGCCTTGATCATATCTTTTGCACCTATTCATTTTTATATCACATTGTCACATGTTATTTACATTCGCTTGCATTAGATGTCATAATTTATTGGGAATCCTATGTTACGTTGTTTACTATAATTTCATGATTATTCCTTGTTGCCCTTAGAGGTTACCTATCTGGGTAGTTTTATTGCTTAGCTTTCCTCAACAATGGGTGGATGGTTTAATTTAATATTGACTAATAAACTATGCAATGTCGGCTTGGTAAATTTTTTAGCAACGTGGAACTCTAGGCGGCTCAGGCAAGTGGGTTTGATGCTTGGTTTTTGAGGCATGTTATGTTGGTTTTGCGTGAGACGAGCATAAGGTTTGATCTATGGAGTGACCACCCAGGATTTACAGTGCAGCCATGAGAACTGTATGGGCAACAGTCTTGGCTAATTAAGAAGGGTAATCCAGTGGACGGGGCTAAGCTGTCTGGGCTAAATGAGGGCTGCGTTCCCAAGAGTTCGGCAAGGAACCTCGGGTGTCGCTGGTTAGCCAGGGCATGCCGTAACCCGGTTAGTCCGCACTGGAGAACCTATGTAAAGGCCTCGTAGTGCACCGCGTAGCACTCACATCTCGGAAATGTGAGAGGGGTTTAGCGGCCCCTAGCGAATGGTGTTGAAACAACTCATGGTGAAAGTGCACAACCTCCGCAGAGTGTAAAACTGTTATAACAACCATGCTCACGGTCAAGAGTGGCCTGGACCCTCACATGGTTAGCTGGTTTGGGAGGATCATAGTGGTGGTTAACTTTGGTTTTGGTTAGTTATGGGCTTAACCTATCACATTATAATATTTCTAGGTGCTAAATTAAAATTTGACAAACTAAAATTTGAGCCTTGCAGTCCACCAAATAAAGCATTTGTTAAGCCTTCATGTCGTTTTCTCCCTCCCACTTGCTAAGTGCCAACAATATGTGCACTTAGGCTTGCTATAGACCTTAACAGGGTAGAGAAGACTTGGATCATGAAGACCTGAAGTTCTAGGCTGGCGTGCCCCTGGTCGACGTTCCTGTGGAAGATGGAGCCCTTCGCTACGATTAGACTTTCTGCTGTGTAATTTTCTTTAAGCCCCTTTGGTCATTTTGTAATAATACACGTTGATATATGTTGTGATATTCATTAATGATGTCACTTTATGCATGAAAATTGATCCTGGGCATGCATAAAGGGTGTTCGGTTTGTCCTTTAAAATCGAGCGTGACATTATTTTGACCTTGGCTATACTTAGAGAGAGTAAATTGGACTTTTTCCAAAACAGAATCAATTCGGTGTGTAGTAGAAGTGTAGAACAAGATGGTGTCTACAGAGTGTAACAAAGAGAAACTCTACAGGTGCCCGCCATGGCCTATGGCCGAGAGCCGCGTTCAAGTTCACACTACCGCCGTGGGTTGAGATCGCGTCGGTCTCTGCTGCCTAACCCACCATTCCAGATTGCTTTGCAAACCTTCGGGGCCAGCACCATCATCCGGCTGCACCTAGAAGCAAACACCTATGGAAAAGAATATAGTAAAAATATTAGCATCGGGAAAGAACAGTTACACTTGAATTGAAGCTTATTAAATATCATGGGAAGTATGATCATCACTGATCCCCTCCATGCACTCCATATTAAGGGGAGAAACCATTAGCATCTTAGACTTCAGAGGAGGATTCAAAATCCGTGCAAGACTTGAGCACAAGTGATACGGTATTCTATAGTCTACATCCAATAAACCCGCTATATATGTTATTATTATTACAAATTTACAAAGATCTAGATTTCTCTAAAAATCAAGCATAAAGATCAAGATGAAATCCCTATTGAATATTATATATTTCAGAGGATAAATGTGCAGCTAAACTTATTATTACACATAGTTTGGATAATGCCCCCTTTTGTAGCATTTTAGTAAATCAATAAATGCCAGCACAAGGGCTCATCTGGAGGCAATTGATTGTTGAGCAAAAACAACAAGCAAACCATCCGGTGAACACATAACATTCAGAAGGGGGGGGGGTGGCATTCAGTTAGCATTGTACAGTGATTAACCAGCATGTTCTATTATAAAAGGTTGAAAGCTGAGATGCTAATGGCCAGGTGCAGTCATCAGACTGATTTGGTTAAGGCTCACTATCGCTATCCATAATCATACTAATGGCCAGTGAGTAGAACACTGGCATAGTAAGGATAATAGAGATAGATATAATAAACTTGCCTGGAATTGCAATAGCTTCAAACGCCGTTGGATCATGGTAGTCCATGGCGAGGAAGTCATTTCCAATCCTTCCAAACTGGAGAATCACTGAAAAAAAAATAGTATAACTAAAGGGCAAGCTGATCACATTAGGGCATCACTAATGTTGAAGATAACCCCATGAAAATTTCAAAACCTGAGCATGAAACCCAACTAATTTACCTTCCTAAGGCTTTCTTTTCATGCTTCAATTATTGGCTTATTGCACCCTAATAATTAGTACAAATCAAAAATCTAAGCATAAAAAAACCACTTTCTAACATAGAGGGAGGTCCAGCTTATGCCCATTTTTAGGGAACAGTCTGCAATCATTTAACTGACACCCTGCAGCAGCATAAGCATTATGTGGTGCAAATGTGCAATCCTTCCTGCATGTTACCCTGAACACTATCAGGTACCAAAGCATAGGATGGTGCAAGCATTTAGCACATTGAAATTTGCAAGTTTTGTCTCTGGAAACAATGGGACTGACAGAGCAAAGTAGGATCAATATCAATTTTCTCAATCAAAACCTTAATGATGCAGTGTTGTTCTCTTGCTTTTTCTAAAGAAGGGCAATGCAAAACATTTTTGACATCTGGTAACTTTCTAACCCATGTGAGAATGATTGGATCCTCCGGTCTTGACTTCATTCAAGAACTGATTACCTGATAGCAAAGTATCATTCAAGCAGTGGGAAAATACAAAATAGTATGCACTATGACCATATACCAAGACGACTTCTGCAAGTAATTTTTTCAAACCTCGAAACATGCGAACGGAATAGACGGCAACTTGCAAAATTTTCAAGCTTAAATGAAACGATAAATTAGAGAACCCACTATTATGAATTTTCCATAGCTAATGAAGGAGAGCATCCATAGAGTCCACATAGTCACACAAATAGAGTTGCTGGCACATTCTTAGAGTCCACATTCAAATATTTTATCATAAAAAACCTATGCAATTTATCCTAAATCTGTCCCAAACTATCCTATTTTGCATCTCTAGTTTACCATGAAGCAGCTCCTAATCTCTAGGTATTATCACTTTTTCGAGAACCCAATTAAATTTAGGGTACTGCTTGCAAACCAATCAGAAGAAGATTAATCGTACTTACATCACAAGCGTAACACGAAATGGAACCAATGTCTTCACAGTATGGACATTAATCTTTACCAACCCACTCCAAAACCTGCATTGGCTAGATCTCAACATTAGCTACAAGTTTCTAGCAGAACCTGAAAATTAATTAGCCACACTGCACAATCTATCAATGTAGAACAACCTGGCAGCCATATTTTCACATGGAAAACAGATGGGACATTTAAAGGGGGCTGGGTATTTAAATGGGTCATTTCACCGGGTGAAACTTGTATGTGTTTATCACTGTTATCAAGGTTCATAATGACATATATAGCTTCATGAAAAATTACCTTCTTCCTTAGATTCACACACAAAGTGAAATCTTGAACTCCCAGTATGCTCACGAAGTCTATAGATGTGTACCTAACTACCTACAGAGAAAGATATACAAGGATTACTAACAGAACTGGGAAAAAACAAGAATGGCAGAGTAACATGCTTGCAACATATATAATACATGGATTCTTGTTTTTGCAAAATAATCATATCCCTGCAAATCAATCATAAAATTGGGAATCAAACATTCCTACAGCTAGCGACTTACATTTTCGTAGCTTTGATATCTTGCTGGTAGTGTTGAGCAGAGCAAGCTAAGATCGTCACTGTTTATTTCAAAAGATGAGCTGCCTAATCAATTTCCTAGTTAATCTTCCCTGAAACGAAGAACAGAGGTATTGAGCTTATATTTCCACACAAGGCAGTAGCAACAGTTCTAGGCAATGCATTTGAAACAATCTGATGTCAATAGAACTTCACTGTTCTATTTTTTAGAAAGCTGCAAATGAAAGCACAACAAATTATCAACATAACAAGCTCATTTAGCCTATCCCTAAATATCAAACATCGAGATCATCAAACAACAGCATCAAGCTTGACTTCTTTACTTCCAGATAGTGGTAAAAAAACAATTTACACATCAACTGAATTCGCGAATTAATCTAAATAGTTTATTTTAAATAACTATTAAGAGAGATAATATAATTTATGGTGATATTGGGGTAGTTCGCACACTATGTGAACATTGAGATCTGCATACAAACAAAATCAGAAGCCAAAGTGTGCTACTTACTCTGCCTACTGCTGAATACTGACCAAACTATTCAAAGAATGTACATTGCAGTATCTAGAAAAAACCGGCGACACAAGAACAAAGAAATTCTACTAAAAACATTCAAATAATGTGAGATCCATAATTCAACAGACTATGACCATACTACAGAACTAATATGCATTGTGCATCGCCAACCATTTGCTCCCTAATTTGAAAACAATCATGAATGACTGGAATGTCTTTTTGTTAGTGTATATGAGCGTGGCCCATATGGCCCATGTATAAGGCCCTTCTAGAGGCCCATGTACAGCAACTATATTGCCCACCCTTCTAGGGTTTGGAGGAATAGACTGAACATTATCCTCTAGCATGGTATCAGTTGCCTCTCTCTCTCTTCCTCTCCCTTCCCCTAGCGCCGGCGCCACTGCCTGCCATGGACGGCCGGCCATCGCCGCCTCCTCGCCGCCTCCTCCCCCTCCCCTCCCCTCTCCTCCTTCCCTCCCCTTTCCTACGCCGTCGTCGCGGGGTCTTCTGCTGCTGGCGCCGCCACTGCCCCGAGCGCAGCTGCCGCGTGGGATCCTGCCCTAGCGCTCGCGGCCAGGGACCCGCCGCCGCCGCCTCCTCCTCCTCCTCCTCCCCCCTCCGCGGATCCCGCCGCCGCCGCTGCCTTGCGCGCGGCGGATCCGAGTGGGGGAGCGGGGCGCATGGACCCCACCGCCAGCGGTGGCCTGGGCACGCACGCGGGGGACCTAGCCGCCGCTGCTGCCACCGCCCCAGGCGCGGACGGCCTGGGCGCGGGCGGCCTGGGCTTGAGCGGCCTAGGCACAGGGGCCGTTCCGCCACCCTTCCCTGCCTCCCTCCTCACCGGCGTGACCTCTCCCTGGAGCGGGCTAGGCATGTCACCAGAGAATGCGCCCCGCTGCCACTGCCATCTTCTTCCGGGGCAAGTGGCCACTCGTCGATGCCGCCACTGCTGCTCCAGATGCCGCCGTCGACGACACCCTCGTTGCGGCTCTTGCGGCTGCGAAGACCAAGGCTGCCCCGGCCCAGAAGCGGGTCCGCGCGGCGGCTCTCGCGTGGGAGCGTGAGTGTGCTGCTACTGATGTGCTCGCCCGCCAGGTCGCCGAGGCGAAGCACTTCCTTGGCGCCTCCTCCGACCCGCAGCATGTCGCTCCCATCGTCTTCCTCCCACTGGGCACCGCTTTCTGCTCCTGCCCCACCGAGTGCTGGACCCCAGCATGACCTGGCCGACCCCATGGTCACCTACCTCCACCTCTAGGCCGTTGGGGTCCCGCACATCAAGAATTTGGTCTCCGTCGTTCTCAACTCCGAGTCCACTGCCTACGCCCGCTGGTGCGACCAGATCCTCCTCGCCCTCCATCGCTACGCCCTCGGCGACCATGTTCTCCTTGACACGTTGCTCGAGGCATGGGACCTGGCGTGGCTACGTCTCGACAGCATCGCCATCTCCTGGATTTTTGGGACCATCGCCCTAGATCTGCAGGACATGGTTAGGACTGCTGACGGCACCGCGCTTCAGGCCTGGTTGGCGCTCGAGGGACAGTTCCTCGGCAACGCCGAGGCCCGTGCCATCCAACTTGATGCCTCCTTTCGCACATTCGAGCAGGGGGATCTCTCTGTGGGGGAGTTCTGCCAGCAGATGAAGAGCAAGGATGATGCTCTTCGGGATCTCGGGTACCCGATACACGACCGGGTCTTGGTGCTCAATGTGTTGACGGGTCTCATCAGCACCTTTGAGTACCTGCGTGCCTGGATCACCCGATAGAAGCCCTTTCCCACCTTCCAGGCGGTCCGGGATGACCTCCTCCTGGAGGAGATCACTCGGGGGGGGGGGGGGGGTCCCGTGACCGGCTCGTCGTCCTTGTCTTCCTCCTCCAAGGCGCTCGTGGCTACACCACCGACACCGACCTCCTACGCCTCGCCTTCCAGCTCCCTTATTGGTCCTCCTCCCCCGGGCCGAGCGGGGGTGGGGAGGCCGTGGTGGACGCCGAGGTCGTCGAGGGGTGGCGTGGTGGTGGTGCTGGTGGTATTGCCCCTGGTGGTGCTGGTGGGGGTGGAGGGGGCCGTCGGGGCATGTTGGCTCAGGCTCCAGCTGCTACTCCCACCCCTGCTCCTGGAGCTACGCCCTGGCCATCCTTCAGCAGCCCGTGGTCAGGGCATATCTCGATGTGGCCCTTTTAGGGTCAAGGGGGCCCTCGTCCTCAGCTCCAGCAGCCGGCTTCCATGTTCACTAGTGTTGGCCCCTTCGCGCCGTCCTAGACTCCACCTGCTCAGACCTGGCACGAGGGGTGAGATCAGGCCGCTCTGGTGCAGACCTTCAGCACCACGGGGCTAACACCGCCGGTCAGCACTGAGTGGGTCGCTGACACGGGTGCTTCTCACCATACCACACCGGATGTTGGTATACTCTCTTCTGTCCGGCCCCCACATCCCTCGTGTCCTTCTTCTATCATGGTCGGTGATGGGTCTTGTCTTCCTGTCACCTCCTTGGGTTCTTGATCTGGTCCTTTTCGTCTTTCCAATGTTCTTGTTGCCCCTCAAATGGTTCACAACCTTCTTTCCTTTCGCCAATTTACAGCTGACAACTCTTGTTCTGTCGAATTTGATACCTCTGGTCTTACTGTGAAGGACTTGGCTAGACGGCGTCCGCTCCTCCGGTGTGACAGCACGGGGCCACTTTACACCATTCACCTTCCGACTTCCGCTGCTCAATCCTTGACTTATTCTTCGTCAGCTGTATTGGCCACGACTCCTTCTTCCACGACCTGGCACCGCCATCTTGGTCATCCTGGCCGCGATGTCTTGGCTCAGCTCAGTCGTAGTGTAGATGTCTCTTGTACTAGGACTCCTGCTGAGCACCTCTGTCATTCGTGCCAGCTAGGTTGTCATGTTAGGCTTCCTTTTTCTTCTTCTTCTTCACATGTGTTGCGTGCGTTTGATCTTGTTCATTGTGATTTGTGGACCTCCCTATACCAAGCATCTCTGGTAATAAATACTATATTGTGGTGGTCGATGATTTCTCTCACTACTCTTGGACTTTTCCTTTGCGCGCCAAGTTTGAGACATTTCCCACCCTCCTCGACTTCTTTGCCTAGGTGTCCACTCAGTTTGGCCTTACCATTAAGGTCGTCAAGTGTGACAACGGGCGTGAGTTTGATAACCACACCTCCCACTCTTTCTTTCTCTCTCGGGGTGTTCAGCTGCGCATGTCTTGTCCGTACACTTCTTTCCAGAATGGCAAGGCTGAGCGGATGCTTCGCACGACGAACGACGTCATGCGCACCCTTCTGATCCAGGCATCTCTGCCCCCATGCTTCTGGGTTGAGAGTCTCCACACTGCCACCTACTTGCTCAATCGTCTTCCTTCCACTATTTGTCCTGCTCCCACTCCACACCACGCTCTCTTCTGTACCACTCCTAGCTACGATCACCTTCGTGTCTTCGATTGTGCATGTTACCCTAACATCACCGTCACTGCTCCTCACAAGCTGGCGCCACGCTCGACACGGTGTGTGTTTCTTGGTTACTCCCCTGACCACAAGGGGTACCGCTGCTTCGACCTCACTTCTCGCCGGGTGATCATCTCCCGACACATCATGTTCGATGAGTCGGATTTCCCCTACTCCACCTCCTCTACACCTTCCCCTGATCCTAAGTTGAAGTCTATGTTTTCTGACTCGGTGGTTGAGCCACCCATTTCTATCTGTCCTTCTCCTGTAGGTCTTTGTGGTGCACTGACACCGATTCCGGTGTCACCTGCTGCGCCATGCGCTGCCCTGGTGCCTCCTGCCGTGCCATAAGCGGCCCCAGGCCCTCCCACGCGCTTACCTGAGCCGGTGCAGGTGTACCGACGTCGGTCGGTGCCGGCACCGGTGCCGGATCCTCCGGCTCCAGCCCCGAAGGCCCCCGCGCGCTACGCACATCGTGTGCGCGTCTTCAAGTGTCGTGTGATGGCTCCACCGACACCTCCACCGGAGCCATCGCCGCCACCACCACTGCCTCCAAGACTTCACTCTCGTGTCGAGCCAGCTATGTACCACCCGCCGATCATCCATCGGGACCCTGGTCATGTTCATCCCATGGTGACTCGACGGGCGGCTGGCGTTCTTCGGCCCGCGGCTCTCTCTGCCACAGAGGGTGAGCCACGGATCTCTCCAGTACCCTCTTCTGTCCACCATGCCATGGCGGATCCCAACTAGCGTCATGTGATTGAAGAGGAGTACGAGGCTCTTCTTGTCAACCAGACGTGGGACCTTGTGCTGCATCCGTTTGGTTGCAATGTGGTGACCAGCAAGTGGATCTGGACGCATAATCATCAGGCTGTTGGTACTCTGGAGCGCTACATGGCTCGCTGGGTTCTCCGGGGTTTCACCCAGCGGCCTGGTGTGGATTATGATGAGACATTCAGTCTAGTGGTGAAGCCTGCTACAGTGCGCACGGTCCTCTCGCTTGCTCTTTCTCTCGCTCTTGGTATGTGCACCAGCTGGATGTGAAGAATGCCTTTCCCCATGGCACGTTGTCAGAGACAGTCTACTGCAGTCAGCCAACAGGGTTTGTTGATTCCAGTCGTCTGGATCTGGTCTGCCGACTCAACAAGTTTCTATATGGTCTGAAGCAGGCTCCTCGGGCTTGGTACTCCCGATTTGCCACGTTCTTGGTGATATTGGGGTTTACAGAGGCCAATTATGACACTTCTTTGTTTGTCTATCGGCATGGAGATGAGACTGCTTATCTGCTACTCTATGTTGATGACATTATCCTCACAGCCTCCAGTCAGCAGTTACTTTAGCACATCATCTTGTCCCTCCAGCAGGAGTTTGTGATGAAGGATCTGTGTCAGCTCCACCACCTCTTGGGCATCACTGTGGAGATCCGTCCTTCTGGCTTCTTCCTTCATCAGTGGCAATATGCTCTTGATATCCTGGAGCAGACTAGCATGACAAATTGCAAGCCCTGTTCTACTCCTGTTGATACTCAGTTGAAGCTGTTTGCGGATATTGGAGCTCATATGGCTGATCCTACTGCCTTACGGAGTCTTGCTGGTGCCTTGTAGTACCTCACCGTCACCAGGCCAGACATTGCGTATGCCATTCAGCAGGTCTGCCTTCATATGCATGATCCACGGGAGTCACATCTTACGGCGTTGAAGCGCCTCCTCCGCTATGTCCGTGGCACTGTTGACCTCGGGCTGGTCCTCCACCAATCTCCCTCTGATGAGCTAATTGTCTACACCGACGCTGACTGGGCTAGATGCCCAGACACTCACCGCTCCACCTCAGGCTATGCCGTCTTCCTAGGTGGCAACCTTGTCTCTTAGTCGTCCAAGCGGCAGCAGGTTGTCTCCCGCTCCAGTGTAGAGGCATGGTGGAGGCCTCCTGGTTTTGACAGCTCTTGGTTGAGCTTCACAGCCCGCTCGCCAAGAGCACGCTCATCTACTATGACAACGTCAGTGCCGTCTACCTCTCCACCAACCCGGTTCAGCATCAGCGGACGAAGCACGTGGAGATCGATTTACACTTCGTTCGTGACCGGGTTGCCATCGGCGATGTTCGGGGTCCTCCATGTCCCGACCACCTCGCAGTTTGCCGATATCTTCACCAAGGGTCTGCCCTCCTCGACGTTCTCGGAGTTTCCCTCCAGCCTCAACGTAGCCGGTGGCTAGTTGTGGGTGCTGAGGGCCCTTTGTGTGTTGTTGCTTTCTTTATTGTCCAGTCTCGAACTCCGTTGCGCCGGTAGTTCAGACTGCGGGGGGTGTTAGTGTATATGAGAGTGGCCCATATGGCCCATGTATAATGCCCTTCTAGAGGCCCATGTACAGCAACTATATTGCCCACCCTTCTAGGGTTTGGAGGAATAGACTGAACATTATCGTCTAGCACTTTTTACCTTAATCACACACCTCTCTGATATCATCATCCAGTTACACTCTTCTTAAATGTAAGATGATCCCTCCATACCCCGAAAAAAATTGCACCCTGAAATACCAAAGGGGCATGCAATTGAAGAAACAAAAGAAAGTCACGCAAAACTATCGTACAATAGAAAAAGGTTATGGAGACTTGAGGAGAAATATTTCCCTCTTCTAATGGTGAAATCATTATCCACTACGATTGGGAATGAACTGGTATAGTGTTCTATCTTCAGTATAGCATCCACCAAGATTTCTATAAGAAAAGGACCAGGAGAGTAGGAGATAGTATGGTATCCTGAGTGCCATAAGACCAATACATACTTCTGCTATCTTCAAATGACATGATGGAAATCTCTTGACACTTCACATTTTCCTCATGGTCCTTACTATTTATTTTTTCTCAAATGCGTATAAGAGCTGCACATCATCCTTACTATACAGAAAGCATATATATCATAATGACCCTCTAAATTAAAGCATTAAAGATACTACCTGGTCCAAATTGAAGATGCTCGTAGACCTATGGGCAGATCTTCTACCATCTCTGTAAACTTGAAGCCACTAGAGACACAAAGAAAAAACAACCTATAGTAGTGCAAAAACAAAGTGTTGTTTTATTCGTCAAATTACGAGATTTAGTAAAACATATTAATAGTTGTGCCATTATCAGGTCATAATGCTTGCTTACTACATTTAGAATAATTATCTTAGATTCATAAGGCATTGGTGCAAACAATAAACCTAGGTAACATGAACAGGTAAGTAGGCTCACCACGCTCTCTGAAGATATTTGCTCTTCCACTCCTATTATAAAGTAGTCGCAGCGGTGAAGGGAGTTCCAAGTACATCTGACCCTGCTTTCCATCAACATCCTGCACAATGAAAAGCATATGGGGTGGAGGATGGCCTCTCTCCCTCCCGCCCGCTCCTCCTCCCCTCTCCCCGGTGCAGCCCTCTCCACCAGACCCACGCCAATGCCCACTCTAGGCCCGACGGCCACCCCTTCCCCCACGGCAGCGCACCGCCTGGGCAACCCCCGCTACCCAGTGTCACACCCGAATTTACACAGAAACCCGAATGCTACTATATGTGTGCCCAGGAAGTCCACAGAACACATATAGTTAACAAATATGATAAACAGAGTACATATGCTCGAATAAAAAGGTTTTACATCAGAGTTTGACTCAAATAACTAAATAAAACAGCGGAAGTCTCTTTATTAACTCTCTCTAAACGAAGACGAAGACGAAGCCGATAACCATAACCACAGGGACACTGGCTGGTTGAGCACAGCTAGTAGAATGGCAGATCCTCAGGAAATTCAACAGCAGCAGAACCATCTAATCCATCTGTTACCCATCCGGGATTTTGTTGAATGGCAAGTGTAAGTAAATGTCTTACTTAGCAAATACAACACGGATAATGAAGGCTTAAAAGAAAGGCTTGACACGGCTGTACTGCATTAGCAATTTTAGTTGTTTCATTTTAACATCATCATAATCACTACATTAACATGGAACCCAGTTGTAACCCAATTAATATAGTGGAGGTGAACATTAAACAATAATAAATATCAACTTCTAATCAAAAAGGATCCAGGCCGCTCGTGACCCTGAGCAAGGCTATCATGATAGATTATACACTCTGCAGAGGTTTCGCCCTTTACCCACCAGTCGCGTAAAAAGTTCAAAGGAACTTTGCACCCAACCACGCACATCAACACTTCCGAGGTGTGACTGCATAGGGACGCTACGAGGCTTTTCACAAGACACCCTAACAAAACAGTAGCCGTTATGGTACAACCTAGGCAGCATGACCCAAGGCACCGAGATTGACTGACGCCCATGTCGCAACACGAGGGGGTCAATGGCGTCCAAGCGCGGTAAAGAATAACAACAACAAAATAAATAGCGCAACGTGTGGAACTCCCGCCATATGGAAGCTCCCAACATGGGACTGTGCCTCACGGGGACATAGCCAACGGATACTCCATCCTCGGTGGATCAAACCATACTCTCACCCATGCTTCCCATAACGTCGTCGGCCCGTCGGTAACTACTGTCAAGCTAGAGCCGTACCTGTTACTTGTCCAAGACCAGAGCCATTATAGTTCCAGCGGTGGCGACAGGTTCCTGGGTTGCCGCTCTAAGAACCAGTCCTTACGGAGAGACACTAGGGCCAAGCACGAAACATGCGCCCTAGCTCCCTGATCCATGTTGCTAAAAAGCAAGTTTTACCATTAACATTGAAGTGAACCATTAAGTCAAGATTAACAGTTAAACAAAGGTGACAGTAGCTGCGCTTAGCAAAGTTCTACCCAAATGCAATAACCCAAGGTAATTCAAGGTATAGGATAAACAAGACTAGGTATAACCTTAATAGGAACAATTTAGACACATGCATATGCAGTAAATAATGTAAAGGTGTGTTTAGGTAGCAAGGATTGTCCGTGCTGTACTTGCCTTCGTCAAACTGCTGCTGCTGTTGCTGTTGCTCCTGCTGCGGGTGTTGGTCCTGCTCCTCGTAACCCTCGAACTCAAACACGTACGGCTCACCGACTGGACTCATACATCATCACACAAGCATCCACACAAGCCAGTACATGCAAACAATATTAATCTATTAGAACAGTACATCAAACAGTAAAAACAGAACAAAAGAAGGTTGAAAAACTAATCTACGCTTTTGCTACGAACACGTGAGCGCGAAAATCACTCAAATCGGAGCTAAAACGAAGAAGTTATGGCATTTCTAAGGTTCGGGGACTTGCTGGCAAAGTTTTAAAAGTTCCAGGGGTTTATTTGCAAAAACTCAGGGGCTAAAACATAATTTTATATAAAAGCAGGAGGGTTTATTTGCAAAATTAATCAAAACAGGACCTCGGGTGCTATTTTTAAATAAGGCAGGGGGTTTTCTGTAAAAATCAGGACCTAAATATAATTATTTTTGAATTGATCTGGACTGCGGGTTGATTTCGAAATAGGGGAGGGGCTCTTTTGCAAAAAGGCCATGGCTGACTGGTTTGACCGGTATTGACCCGGGGTGTTGACTCGGCTCGGTTCGATCTGGGCCGTCCGATCTGGTTTGGGCGGCAGGGATTATATCGGGGAGAGGAAATCGTTGGCGGCGGCGCGACGAGCGGCGGCGCTGGGCAGTGGCGGCGGCGCTTCGCCGGCAAAACTTCAAATACGAGCTAGAGGGCTCGGTTTGGAGCGTGGCCGGGTGCTACAGACGCGGGGTGACGCGGCGAATTCGACTGGGTGGATCTCGTCGGCGGCGGAGCAGTAGCGGCGGCGTGCGAGTAACCATGGCGGCGGCGGCGCTCGGCTGCGGCGGTGCAGAGCGGCGGCGGCGCTACGGTGCAAGACTGTCGCGGGCTTTGGGTGCTACGGACGCGTCGTAACCGCGCGAACTCGACAGGGGGGTTCTCGACGGCGGGGACGCAGCAGCGGCGGCCGGCGACGACGAGCAGAAGCGGCGGACGACGATGAGTGGCGGCGGCTCGCGATAGAGGGGGAGAGAGGGCAAAGAGAGGCTCGGGAGGATCCTTACCTCCGCGCGAAGCTTCTCCGACGGCTAATTGGACCGGAGCGACGGCGAGACTGCGGATCCGCGGCGGCGGCGAGTTCGGAAGCGGCGGCGGTGATGCGAGCTCGGGCAGCGAAGGGATTGGCGGCGCGAGGGTGGGGATTGGGATTGAGGGGGCGACGGCTATTTGAAGGGCGGCCAAAGGCGGCTCGGGTGGGCCTCGGCGTCCGTGCCGGGGTCGAACCGAACTCCGCGGCCGTGTCCGGGATGGACTCGTCGCGAGGTGGGGGATGAAGCTGACCTGCGGGTCCCACTCGTCAGTGGCGAGGCGGCGGCCTGCGGTGGCCTGGGAGCTGGGCCGCGAGGTGGGCCGGGGGCTGGCGCGGGAGCGGAGCGGAGCAGGCCGGAAAGAAAAACGGAGCGGGCCGCCGGGCTGGGCCGTAAGCGAGAAAGGGGGAGGTGGGTCGGCTGGCTGGCGGGCTGACTTGCCGGGCCGCGAGGTGGGCCGAGCAGGCGAAACGCGGAGGCGGAAGGCAGGCCGGCAGCGGGCCAAAAGCGGGAGCGCGGGGAGGTGGGCCACTACGGAAAGAAAGTAGGAGGGGCTAATTCGGCCGGGGAAAAAGTTCAGGGAGGGAAATCAAACTCGGGCCGCTGAAACTTTTCTAAGGCTCCAAACTAAACGATTCAAATTCGAATTTAAACAGAATTTAAATTCCAATTGAACCTCACACAAACAAAACTCAATGCAGTCGGCATAAATGCAACAAAAATGTTTCTAACCTTATATTTAATTTTATTTCTCATAAATAATTTATTTTCCTTAGATAAATATGAGCATTAAATTAATTAAAAGCAATTTAATTACTAAATTTTTAAAATAGGCATTTTTAGGGTGTTACAAACCTACCCCCCCTTAAGATGAATCTCGCCCTCGAGATTCGGATGTGGATGGGAATAACTGTGGATATTCAGCTCTGAGGTCTTCTTCTCTTTTCCCAAGTCGCTTCATCCACTGAATGACGGCTCCACTGAACCTTGCACATCTGGATCACGTTATTTCTGGTGACTCTTTCTGACTCCTCCAAAATCTTGACAGGATGCTCAGTATAGGTAAGATCTTCCTCCACTTTCAGCTCATCAATCGGAATCTGTTCCTCAGGTACTCGCAAGCACTTTTTCAACTGAGACACATGGAACACATCATGTACTCCCGCTAACTTCTCTGGTAGCTCTAACTGGTATGCCACCTCACCTTTCCGACCAAGTACCTTGAACGGTCCAATGTATCGAGGTGCTAACTTGCCCTTGACGTTAAACCTCTTCACGCCTCTCATGGGTGACACCTTGAGATACACGAAGTCTCCAATTTCGAAGCTGAGATCCCTTCGTCGGTTATCTGCATAGCTCTTCTGTCTGGATTGTGCCACTTTCAGATTCTGTCTGATTATCTGCACTTGTTGCTCTGCCTCTCGTAGTATCTCAGGTCCAAATACCTGACTTTCTCCCGTCTGATTCCAGAATAGTGGTGTCCTACACTTTCTACCATACAGAGCCTCGAATGGCGCCATCTGCAAACTCTTCTGGTAGCTATTGTTGTACGAGAATTCCGCGTACGGTAAACTCTTATCCCAACTGGCACCATATTGTAGAGCACATGCTCTCAACATATCTTCTAATATCTGATTTGTCCGTTCTATCTGCCCATCTGTCTGCGGATGGTAAGCTGAACTGAACTGTAGCTTAGTGTCCATAGACTCATGCAATTGTCGCCAAAAGTGTGATGTGAACTGGGTACCTCGATCTGACACTATTCTTTTCGGTACCCCATGTAAACACACAATCCTCTCCATATACAACTCCGCTAATCTGGCTCCCGAGTAGGTGGTCTTTACTGGTAGGAAATGCGCCACCTTGGTCAGACAATCCACGATTACCCAAATTGAGTCAAATCCCCTCTGAGTGCGAGGTAAGCCAGTGATGAAATCCATACCGACTTCTTCCCACTTCCATTCAGGTACCTTCAGGGGCTGAAGCAAACCTGCTGGCCTCTGATGTTCAGCCTTGACTCTCTGACATGTGTCACATAGAGCTACGTATGTGGCCACATCTCTCTTCAATCCGTACCACCAAAATCTCCCTTTAATATCTTGGTACATTTTGGTACTACCTGGGTGTATCGAATACGCCGATTCATGGGCTTCCCTGAGAATTGCGTCCCTGATCTGCACTATATCTGGTACACAGATCCTCTTCTCATACCACACTGTCCCTTGGTCATCCACTCGAAAACCAGGGGCTTTTCCCAATGCCACCAGTTCCACGATCTCCTTGATCTTCTCATCTGTGAGCTGTCCTTTTCGGATTTCTTGTTCCAAGGTCGGTTCTACTGCCATCTCGGTGACGCTAGTCACAAATCCCAGACTCATCCTTTCGAACTTTGCACTGAGTTCTTCCGGTAAGCAATGTCCCGTGATCTTATTCACGTAACTCCTTCTACTCAGGGCATCTGCCACCAGATTGGCCTTCCCTGGATGATAATGAATCTCCAGATCGTAGTCCTTGATCAACTCTAACCAACGACGTTGCCTCATATTCAGATCTGACTGTGTGAACACATACTTGAGACTCTTGTGGTCAGTGTAAATTTCACACTTATGACCAATCAAGTAATGCCTCCAAATGTTCAAGGCATGTACTACAGCTGCTAACTCCAGATCGTGTGTTGGGTAATTCTGCTCATGTCTCCTCAACTGCCTAGATGCATATGCTACTACTCTGCCTTCCTGCATGAGCACACATCCCAATCCTAGACGAGATGCATCGCAGTAGATAGAGAAGCTCTTGGTTATATCCGGCAACACTAGCACGGGTGCCGTGGTCAACCTCTTCTTCAATTCCTCAAAGCTAGTCTGACACTCCTCAGTCCAGACAAACTTGGCATTTTTCTCCAATAATGCCGTCAGGGGTTTAGCAATCTTGGAGAATCCTTAAATGAACCTCCGATAGTATCCAGCCATTCCAAGGAAACTCCTGATTTCACTCACATCCTTAGGCGGATTCCAACTCAACACATCACTAACCTTCTTCGGATCAACTGCCACTCCACCATTGGACAACACATGGCCCAAGAATGCTACTTCCTTCAACCAAAACTCACACTTACTCAACTTGGCATACAACTGATGCTCACGAAGTCTCTGCATCACCAACCTCAGATGTTCTTCATGCTCTTCCTCATTCTTGGAGAAAACTAGAATATCGTCAATGAACACCACTACGAATTTGTCAAGATAGTCCATGAACACACTGTTCATCAAATACATGAAGTATGCCGGTGCATTTGTCAAACCAAAAGACATGACTGTGAACTCATATAGACCATATCGGGTTGTGAAGGCAGTTTTGGGGATGTCAGTCACTCGTATCCTCATCTGATGGTAACCGGATCAGAGATCGATCTTATAGAACACACATGCTCCTTTCAACTGGTCAAAGAGATCATCAATCCTTGGCAGCGGATACTTGTTCTTGATGGTCACTTCATTCAAAGCTCGGTAATCCACACACAATCTCTGGGTCCCATCTTTCTTATCCACAAACAAAACCGGTGCTCCCCAAGGGGATGAACTAGGACGAATATACCCTTTTGCTAACAATGCCCTTAATTCCTCCTTAAGTTTCTCTAGTTCTTTTACTCCCATTCTATATGGCCTCTTAGCTATAGGTGCAGTACCAGGCTTAAGATCAATAACAAATTCAACTTCGCGGTCTGGGGGCATACCTGGTAACTCATCTGGGAACACATCGGGGAAATCGCACACCACTCTGATGTCTTCCAGTGCTACACCCTCGGCCTGGTAGATCTGATTGTGTCCCAAGGGACTAGCTGCTTGATACTCCACTTTCTCACCAGTCTTTGCTGTCAGCTGCACTGTTCTTTTGGAACATTGAATCACCCCATCATATCTGGCTAACCAGCTCATACCCAGAATCAAGTCAAACCCAAGGGTTTCTAGGACTATCGGGTTCACCACAAAGTCTACCCCCCTTATTGTGATGGTGATACAGGGGCAACGTAAAGTGGCACGCTGTTCTCCCCCGGGTGAACTAACTACCATGGGGTTCCCCATAGGTTGCAAGATCATCATGTTCTTTTTCACGAAAGCAGCAGATATGAAAGCATGCGAAGCTCCAGTATCAAACAAAACAGTTGCGAGAGTCGAGTTGACAGGGAACGTACCCACAACGACATCCGTTGCTCCTTCTGCGGTTTCCGCACCCATGTGGTTGACCTTGCCTATCGCTGGGTTCTGCTGCTGATTCCCGTTCTGGTGCTGCGGTTGTCCAACCCTCTGATTGTTGTTCTGACCAACGGCGTTCTGAGCCTTGCGAGGACAAGCGCTGGCATAGTGTCCTAGCTCACCACAACCAAAACACCTCGGAGCCGTAGGTGCATTGTTGGTCGGGTTGGGGCGTTGGACAGGACCATTCTGTGGCTGGTTTTGGGGACGCTGCTGAGGTAATGCTGAGGGGTACTGGGGACGTGGCTGGTATTGGGGTCGTTGCTGATACTGGTTGCGGTTCATCAAACCGGACTGTCCCTGGTAACGCTGTGGAGTCACCATCTACTGGTTTCCTTGCTGAGGATTGAAGCGAGGGCGAACATTGCTTCCTGACGGTGTGCCTTGAAGCTTCCTCTTCTTTTCCTCCATCTCACGGCGCTTGTGCTCCAGCAGTAATGCGCTATCCACCAGTTCTTGAAAAGTGGCGAACTTGGAACACAGGAGCTGGTACTGGAGGGTATCATGCAGGCCATCACGGAATCGGGTCTGCTTCTTCCTATCCGTATTCACGTCCTCTGGAGCATAACGGGCCAACTCAATGAACTTGTCACGATAAGCGGTGACACTCATACCTTCCTGCTTCAATGCCAGGAACTCCTTCTTCTTCAAGGTCATCAGCGCTTCCGGCACGTGGTGAGAGCGAAAGCTGTCGTGGAACTCTTGCCAAGTGATCTGATCACGATTGGGGTGAGCATATTGGTACGCATCCCACCAATCCAAAGCTGCTCCCTAGAGCTGTCCACTTCCATATAACACCTTCTCCCTGTCATTGCACTGTGCTATGTCCAGCTGCCTTTCCACTGCCTTGAGCCAGTCCTCTGCTTGCATTGGGTCACTAGACTTGTTGAAGGTAGGGGGGCGTCCCTTCATAAACTCGCCCCTTTTATCTCTGGGCTGCATGTGATGCTGTTGAAGCGGGTTCTGCTGATTCTGCTGCATCAGTGCTATGGTTTGCGCCATCTGCTGTGTCAGCTGAAGTTGCATCTGCATCATCTGCTCCATGGTGAGTGGCGGTGGTGGAGGTGGTGGGTTCTGGTTCTGGTTGCTTCCACTGCCTCCGGGGTTGCCTCTGGTGTTAACCATCTACCATAGCGAGATATCTCCCATCAGTATTCCCGCCAATCGGTAATAGATAACGCATGCTTGCAGATGGTGCATAAGAAGATAGCAGTACTTGGAAGGATATGATTCAGAGGTATAGAGAGTAAGACAGAGGAAGTGCAAAGGGGATAGATAACCCAACTATTTATTCACTAATTTTCCTTAAACCTTAGTCCTATACCTAGATGGAGATAGACTCGCGTCTATGACCATCACAATCATTACAAAAATCCAAATCAAACATAAGCATAATAACAACAAAATCAAGCACCCAAAGACATGATTCACACAAGACTCGACAGCACTAGTTTTGAAAAACGTAACTAAATGATCTGAAACAAAATCATGGTGGTCCCCTAAAGATTTGTCAACCGTTCTAACTAGGCTGCGTTCCTACAGTCAGCACGGCTCTGATACCAATGTGTCACACCCGGATTTACACAGAAACCCGAATGCTACTATATGTGTGCCCAGGAAGTCCACAGAACACATATAGTTAACAAATATGATAAACAGAGTACATATGCTCGAATAAAAAGGTTTTACATCAGAGTTTGACTCAAATAACTAAATAAAACAGCGGAAGTCTCTTTATTAACTCTCTCTAAACAAAGACGAAGACGAAGCCGATGACCATAACCACAGGGACACTGACTGGTTGAGCACAGCTAGTAGAATGGCAGATCCTCAGGAAATTCAACAGCAGCAGAACCATCTAATCCATCTGTTACCCATCCGGGATTTTGTTGAATGGCAAGTGTAAGTAAATGTCTTACTTAGCAAATACAACACGGATAATGAAGGCTTAAAAGAAAGGCTTGACACGGCTGTACTGCATTAGCAATTTTAGTTGTTTCATTTTAACATCATCATAATCACTACATTAACATGGAACCCAGTTGTAACCCAATTAATATAGTGGAGGTGAACATTAAACAATAATAAATATCAACTTCTAATCAAAAAGGATCCATGCCGCTCGTGACCCTGAGCAAGGCTATCATGATAGATTATACACTCTGCAGAGGTTTCGCCCTTTACCCACCAGTCGCGTAAAAAGTTCAAAGGAACATTGCACCCAACCACGCACATCAACACTTCCGAGGTGTGACTGCATAGGGACGCTACGAGGCTTTTCACAAGACACCCTAACAAAACAGTAGCCGTTATGGTACAACCTAGGCAGCATGACCCAAGGCACCGAGATTGACTGACGCCCATGTCGCAACACGAGGGGGTCAATGGCGTCCAAGCGCGGTAAAGAATAACAACAACAAAATAAATAGCGCAACGTGTGGAACCCCCGCCATACGGAAGCTCCCAACACGGGACTGTGCCTCACGGGGACATAGCCAACGGATACTCCGTCCTCGGTGGATCAAACCATACTCTCACCCATGCTTCCCATAACGTCGTCGGCCCGTCGGTAACTACTGTCAAGATAGAGCCGTACCTGTTACTTGTCCAAGACTAGAGCCATTATAGTTCCAGCGGTGGAGACAAGTTCCTGGGTTGCCGCTCTAAGAACCAGTCCTTACGGAGAGACACTAGGGCCAAGCACGAAACATGCGCCCTAGCTCCCTGATCCATGTTGCTAAAAAGCAAGTTTTACCATTAACATTGAAGTGAACCATTAAGTCAAGATTAACAGTTAAACAAAGGTGACAGTAGCTGCGCTTAGCAAAGTTCTACCCAAATGCAATAACCCAAGGTAATTCAAGGTATAGGATAAACAAGACTAGGTATAACCTTAATAGGAACAATTTAGACACATGCATATGCAGTAAATAATGTAAAGGTGTGTTTAGGTAGCAAGGATTGTCCATGCTGTACTTGCCTTCGTCAAACTGCTACTGCTGTTGCTGTTGCTCCTGCTGCGGGTGTTGGTCCTGCTCCTCGTAACCCTCGAACTCAAACGCGTACGGCTCACCGACTGGACTCATACATCATCACACAAGCATCCACACAAGCCAGTACATGCAAACAATATTAATCTATTAGAACAGTACATCAAACAGTAAAAACAGAACAAAAGAAGGTTGAAAAACTAATCTACGCTTTGCTACGAACACGTGAGCGCGAAAATCACTCAAATCGGAGCTAAAACGAAGAAGTTATGGCATTTCTAAGGTTCGGGGACTTGCTGGCAAAGTTTTAAAAGTTCTAGGGGTTTATTTGCAAAAACTCAGGGGCTAAAACATAATTTTATATAAAAGCAGGAGGGTTTATTTGCAAAATTAATCAAAACAGGACCTCGGGTGCTATTTTTAAATAAGGCAGGGGGTTTTCTGTAAAAATCAGGACCTAAATCTAATTATTTTTGAATTGATCTGGACTGCGGGTTGATTTCGAAATAGGGGAGGGGCTCTTTTGCAAAAAGGCCATGGCTGACTGGTTTGACCGGTATTGACCCGGGGTGTTGACTCGGCTCGGTTCGATCTGGGCCGTCCGATCTGGTTTGGGCGGCAGGGATTATATCGGGGAGAGGAAATCGTTGGCGGCGGCGCGACGAGCGGTGGCGCTGGGCAGTGGCGGCGGCGCTTCGCCGGCAAAACTTCGAATACGAGCTAGAGGGCTCGGTTTGGAGCGTGGCCGGGTGCTACAGACGCGGGGTGACGCGGCGAATTCGACTGGGTGGATCTCGTGGCCGGGTGCTACATCTGCCCGTGCTCACCAGGGTGCTCCATGGGCAGCGCCTCGTCTTGGGCTTCGTCAAGTTTGATGGCCCGTCGCCGCCCCGCCGCTGCTTGAGCCAGCCACTCCACCGCGGGCCCCTATTCAGCTCCCGCCGCCAGCCGCCTACACCATGCAGCCGGTAGGTGGGGACGGAGTCCTAGGGTGTCGAAGGAGGCATCGTGCTCGTGGCCGGTGAACGGGCAGTGGTGGCCATACTCACCCCTCCGCGCTGGATGGCATGGAAGCAGAGGTTTCTGATGTTCATGTCCAAGTGCTCTCTGGCGGAGAAGACTCATCGGAGGCTGATCCTGTTAGACCTCGGTGCATCATCGACCGCTCGGCCTCCATCATCCAGAAGGAAGATTCACTCTAGCATTCCCTGGTCGTCAACGTTGTGGGCACCTTCCATGGAGGCATGAAGACCGCCATCCGAGACTTGGTGATCAATCGGTTCGGAGTCGAGGCGGAGGCGATCACCATGCTCCGTTCCGATCCCACGAGCAGACGGTGTCAAGGGTGTACAATGGTGGATCACCAATCGTTGGTCACGAGCTGCGGCTACATGTCATGCAGCTGGTCGCGTCGCTACCTGTTGTCTACCTCAAGTCTTCCTTCTACCATTGACATCGAGCTCTGTGGGATCCCTGCTCATGCATGGGAGATGGCTACTTCGGAGCAGCTACTCAATGACTATTGTTGGATTGGAGGGACTTATCTAGATAACTCTGGCCGGCGAGATGTTATCGTGTGCCGGCGTGGTGCTCTGATCCATCGCTCATCTGATCGGAAATTAATCTTGACATTTCTGAGCCTCAAGTGTCTGATGAACTATTGAAGCGCTTTCTGCGGTATCCCGTCTGGGTCATGGTGGCTCCTATCATCCACCATCGATAGCAGGGGACTCCCCGTCTCGGGCTCCAGCTGATGATGATGGTTGAGGCCGCCGTAGGCAGCGGCGGCGGCGGCGGCACTCTCCCCCAGCGCCGGCAAGGTCCTCGGATGCAGCCGGCCATGGCGGCTCTTTGTCAACACTTCGCCGTGTTCCGGTGCATGCCCGGTTGGGCCCACCACCATCGGCGTGGAACCCGTCCCCAAGCGTCGCCTCGTCTTCAGCTGCTGCATGCATTGAGGGTCCGGTGGTGGCGCATGCTCCCAATGAATCTAGCCCCGCAGTGGCGCATAGTCCCGATGAACCCAACCCTTTGGTTGACCCGCCATGCATGCTCCCAGGATTTTGTAGCCTTCCCGAGGCAACGGCACATCCTGGTTGTGTGCTCCCCCACACGCCCGCATGCGTCGAGGAGTCACAGGCGGCCGAAGACGACGTTACTTCTATGGCCGGCTCCTTTGCTATTGGGGCCGTGGTTCTTCCGACGCCCAGCAGTCCACATGGGAATGGGCCTTCACCTAGGCCTTGCTCCTCGCGAAAGCCTGCTGGGGAGGGGGGGGTGCTCTCTCAGCCCATGGACTCGCCCATCTTGGAACGATTCTTGGTGGACGACGCGCTGACCGCCACGACTCCTGTTGCCGTGCAGCCTAATCCTCCGCATCCGCCGTCAACTGCCCCTACGCCGCCTCTTCATCAGGCAACAACAGTGGCTGGGGAGGGGGACGCACTTCTTCCCCTGACCATCTTCAGTGCGCCGCTGCTGGATTCACCGGCCGCCGGCATGTCGTCGTTGGATCCTCCGATGCTGGATTCACCGGCAGCCGGTGTGCCGTCACTGGATTCTCATGCCGCCGGCTGCTCGGGGCCGGCGGCCACCCCTGCTCCGCCTCCTTGTCAGGCTTCTACAATAGCTAGGGAAGGGGAGGCGCCCATTCCCCCGGCCGTCATCAATGCGCCACCGCAAGATTCTTTAGCCACCGGCTGTTCCCACTCCGAGTCCCTTGGAGCGCCTGGATGTGATCCCGAACAGGAAGGGGCCGCATCAGCTTCACTCCGGGTATACTCCCGTCAGCGACGCATGGCCAGGACTCAGCCAGATGCCGAGGGTAGCCATCAGACTTCTAGGATGGACTCTCGAATCCACAAGCTGGAAAAGGTCCGCAAGCCCGTGGATATGATTCTTTCTCTGCCAGCAATTCAGAAGCACCGAAAGAAGGCTCCGCCGCGGGGGTTCTTACCTCCCCGGAGCCGACGGGTCGCTGGCGTGGGTCCTAGCTCCCCTGGGCCGGTGATGATGATGGCCCAGTAGAGGGTGATGTGGCAGTTGGGCTTCGATGAGCGGGAGGTAATCCATCCAAGTGCCCAGGACAAGTACTGCAATATTTTCAGCCCTCTCATCTTTGCTTCCCATATGCAAGCCATGTCTACCATTTTTTGTTGGGAAGTTGTGGAGGGGGAACAGGTTCGTGCTACGGACCTCTTTGCATTGCTGTAAGGTCCTTGTTGTGGGTGGTGCTCTAGGTCGGTTCTGTCTTTGTTAATCATGAATCCTAGCAATATCCTTGTTTGGAATGCAAGAGGCCTAAATCAGAAAGCTCGCATAAACTCTGTCAGAGATGTCATTTTATCCAGCAACGCCGACATTGTTTGTTTGCAAGAAACTAAGGTCGCTGCTATTTCTCAGAGCGTATTCCTTTCTTTTTTTGGATCAGCCTATGACAAATATATAATGCTCCCAGCTAATGGCACTAGAGGAGGGATTCTGATCGCCTAGAAGGGAAGTTCCTGTCAGGCTGTTGCGTCGAGGGTGGACACATACTCAGCTTCGGTTCTATTCTCTGAGCCTGATGGTCGTAACTGGTGGTTTACTTGTGTTTATGGGCCGCAAGGGGATGATGAAAAAATATTGTTCCTGCAGGAATTACGAAACATCAGGGCCCTGTGCGATGGACCTTGGCTTGTGTCAGGTGATTTTAATTTGATCTATCAAACTGCCGACAAAAATAATGCCAATATTGACAGGGCCATGATGGGTAGATTCAAAAGATTCTTAGATGATAATGATCTCAAGGAATTACCACTCTTAGGCCATAAATATACTTGGTCTAATGAGAGGAGGTCTTCTGTTGTGGTGACTGGGATGCTTTATTTCCTGATGAAGTCCTCCAGAGCTCGGCAGCAGGCGTCTCTGATCATTGCCCTCTGGTTCTTGGACTGGTAGTCAGTACGAAGGGCAAGCGGCGGTTTCATTTTGAGAGTTTTTGGACCAAGCTCCCGGGGTTCATGGATGCAGTCTAGCAAAATTGGGCAGCTCCTGTGCAATCCAATTGTGCAGTAGACATGTCCCACATGGACCACCCTGGATTTTTTACCCAAAACATATTACCCCTCAGTAAATTTTTCAGCATTTTTTCAGTTCGCGTTGGTTCATTCATTGGTCTTTCCCGCCTTCGTTCGTAAATTTTTTTCTTGTATGTTGACATATTACATTTAAAGTATAGGAAAAATTATTTTAGGTTGGACCACCCTAGCCAGAGATCCTAGCTACGCCACTGGCAGTAGAGCGCATGTTTATTAAACTGCAGTGGCTCGGTAGAGGACTACAGAAATGGGGTCAATAGAGTGTTGGAAACATCAAGTCTCAGCTTAAGGTTGCCAAAGAGATCCTCCACCGTCTTGAGATAGAGAGAGATAACAGGGCACTATCTGAACATGAGGATTGGCTGCGTAGAAAACTTAAATTGCATTGTTTGGGGCTGGCTTCTTTAGACCGAACAATTGCTCGCCTTCGGTCTAGGATATTATACCTTCAGGAGGGGGATGCTAACACGGCCTTTTTTCATCAACAAGCTAGGTTCATGAAAAAGAAGAAAATTCATCCCCAAATTGCATGTTGGGGACTGGGTGATGGTCTCACAAGAAGAGAAGCAGGCAACAACATTTGATTTCTATGACAACATTCTTGGCACAGCATGATGTATATGGTTTGGATGCCCCTTTCTGTGAGCAGGAAGTGTGGGCTACCATTAAAGACATGCATTTAGATAAAGCCCCGGGCCCGGATGGATTTACTGGGAGGTTTTATAAGTCGTGCCGGACCATTATTAAAGGAGATGTCTTGATGGCCTTGGATGCAATTCAGAGAGGGCATGTCTTCAAGTTCTGACTCCTCAACACTGCCTTCATCACCCTTCTGCCAAAAAAGTTGGATGTTGTTGAAGTTAAAGAATTTAGGCCTATAAGTTTAATACACAACTTTGCTAAGCTGGTTACTAAACTCATGGCTGCTAGCCCCACTGTTGCCGTCCCTTGTCTTCACCAACCAAAGTGCCTTTGTCAGAGGAAGGAATATTCATGATAACTTCATTCTAGTGCAGCAGACAGTCAAATCACTGCACAAATCCAAGGAGGCTCATATCCTGTTGAAGCTAGATATTTCGAAGGCCTTTGACTCGGTTTCCTGGTCGTTTCTCTTGGAAGTAATGAGAAGGGTTGGGTTTGGACACTTGATCTTGTCCACTTCTAGTACGCAAATTTTGGTTAATGGGGAGCCGGGGGATATCATCCATCATCATCGGGGCCTCCGGCAAGGGGACCCCCTCTCTCCTATGTTGTTTATTCTAGTGATGGACGTTCTGAATTCACTAGTGGAGTATGTGATGAGACAAGGCCTGCTGCAGCCGTTGGCTATTCAGCAAGCTCGGCATCGGGTATCCTTTATGCGGATGATGCTGTCATCTTTTTTAGGCCTAGCGAATTGGACCTAAATGTTATCAAGCATCTCCTAGATATATTTAGACATGTATCTGGTCTTCAAACCAATATGTCCAAAAGTTTTGTGTCCCCAATCCATTGTTCTGACGAGGAATTGACAACCACCGCCAATATTCTCTCTTGCACCGTCAAAGCTTTCCTCTGGGGGAATCGCGTATCGCGGCGACGGCGAGGTAGATGGGGACGTGGGATTAGGGTTTCTGTCGCAGGAAAACCGCGATTGCGGGTATATGGTGGGGGCACGCGGACACAGGTATGCGTGGATAACGCTGGTAACAAAGTTCTGGGTTTTTGTTGGGGCGGGGAAATCACTTTCTAACGACGAAAAAATTTCCCTCCTCCTCTACTATCAAGCTTTTTTATGATAGGTGGGTCCTCTATGAGGTGCGGATGGGCCTAATCTTGGTAACGAGTGTTTTCAAATCTAATTCTCTTTAAGTATAGATATTATTATATATGCTATTAACGGTTAAAGCATGTCTAATATCGTGACACTTTGATATGTTATCAAAATCGTGTTAAAAAGCATCTTTATGTGTCAACATAGAGACGCTTTCGTCGAGCGTTGCTACTATAACATAGCTATAGGGGGTTTCTAGTAGTGAAACTGGTCTGACTAGTTTCAAAACCGGTCCGATCGGTTTCAAAACCAGTCTGACCATTTTCCAAACCAGTCTGACATGTTTCTTTGGCCACAGTTTTTCTAGAAGTCATAACTCTGTCTCATCCGGACTCCAATTTTTCAATGGTGGAGTCAATTTGACAATTTCACAAAGTTAACCAAACAGTCTGATTGATTTGGGAAACTGATCACAAACTGTCCAAATGTCATTTTTGGTTGTCAACACATGTTTAACTAGCAAAGCACCGATCTAGATCCATTTTTCTCTTCGTTTAGTTCACCTTCTCATTCTTTTTCAAATTAGATGATCAAGCTCGGAGATGATTGTAAACTAGGGATTCTAATTTGTGCTATTTGTGCTACTAATGTTATTGTCGTTACAACCAAAAACAAGACCAAACATGTCAAAGAAACGTTTAATTTTCAAATTTTCAAAATCCAATTTTCCTTTCACATATTGAATCTTGGTTTGGTTATAATGATATTGACATCACTAGCTTCAACAACATAGGTTAGAATTCTCGGTTACAATCATCGTGGGCTCGACCTTAAAATTAGAAACAAGTTTTGCTAAGAAAAGTTGAAAGACGAAGGAAAACAAGATCATAATATTTGGATGGACACCAGATAGAGTACTCTTTGCACGTTAAATAGAAGTTTCTGAATATGATACCTAACTCGAGCTTATATCCCATGTACAACATATTGACATGTGTTTGGATCCCGTAACCAAATAATTTATAGGGTTTATTAAAATTGAACTCACAACTTATAAGCCCAATGTAGTAGAAGACGAGATTTGAGTTATCTAGCAAGTCATGAGTACTTAATATATATTAACTAAGATTTAGTAGCCGATTTTGTTGTTCATGGTAAAAATACGAGGTTGTTGCTGCCTAAGGGGCCTTATAGTGGTACAAACTATAGAAAAGCTAGATTAAGAAGCAAAGTTAGTTGAAAATGAGCATCCAATATTTTCTAGATAATAGAAATCTAGAACCTATACAATAATAGATATATGTTAATTACCGGTTCTACAAATCTATATAAATGTGGGAATTTGCAACAGAGGCAACAATAATATCATCGATGAATCGGCCTAATTGATAGGTAGTCCTATGATCCTAATTTTCAGATAGTTAAAAATTAGATAATCAAAGGGGTTACCAGCATGAAACCACTCTAATGTTTGATAAAAGCCTCTGAGCCCAAGAATCAACTCTAGTTATGCTCAAGAGCCAGATTATTTAAACCCAACAATAAAGTTCCAAAGGGTAATTACACTACAACTAGAGATTGCAAGAAATCAACATGTCGAGATTAACTATCGGTTTGAAAATTACCATGCTCGTGATCATAATCGGATGATTCTTGGATTAGAAGCCCTCTAGCAAACAATATTGTGGCTTCATGTTGTAATCACTTTCATATCTGACTTAGAACTATTTGAACATTAGGGAGAAAGGACTAAATATCAGTTCAACTAATGCATCGAAGATGGTTATGCTACATCTGCTATCAACTCTAACAATTACATAGGTTTGTAGTGCCTAAAACATATATCTCATATGTTATGGATACTCAATTTGGATTAGAAGATGTTGGATATAATCATTTCCTACTAACTTTATCTATCCATTTATCTATGCATATATCTCGTACAATTAATTAAACCTACAAAAATATAAACTACTAGTGCCTCCTCTTCACGGCCTCCCGAACTGCCAACCGAACCGCCACCTTTGCACGATCAATTGCAGCAAGCCCTGATGCCTCACGCTTCACCTTCACACAGGCCATCAAAGCTCGATCAGCAACCATGCCATATATGTGCCAATCTATTAGTGGTATATAAGTTGCACGCTCAAACGCCAGTATCTTAGCAATTTTCTTCAACCAGTTCCGCATGCATATGCTAAGAAGGCCAAAGCCGTCCTCCACTTGAAAGACGAGGGGGACACCTACAGGTCATGACAAAAGCTTGCAGATCGCTATACAAATGGCCCCATGATGCTCCAATGATCCATGCAATAGCATTTCTTTGAAAAATTAAAAATTAAATATGATCACCAATAGAAACTACACATAAGGATTTATTTAAGCATAAACACAAGTATACATATAAACACAAAGATTTGAACACATACACGCAAGAATATTGAAATAAGCATATAAACATCTTTTCTTTGAAGTATTACCCTTGGAGATTTCAAAGACAACCTCACATTTTTTAAATCATCGGTAAGTAATAACTCAAATACCAATAGAAACTACACATAAGGATTTATTTAAGCATAAACAAAAGTAAACATATAAACACAAAGATTCAAACACATACACGCAAAAAATTAAAATAATCATATAAACAATTTTTCTTTGAAGTATTACCCGTGGAGATTTCAAAGACAACCTCACATTTTTAAATCACCAGGAAGTAATAACTCAAAGAAAGATACTACAATGTGCTATATATCCGTACATCAAAATATCCATCAATACGTACATTTATCTAAAGAATATTTATCTAAACACAGTGCATTCATTCATCAATCCATTCGTTTATCTAAATATATTTACCTTGGTTAGGGAGGAGCGCAGCGCCGGGATCGGGGAGGAGGTCGCCGTCGGGTTGGGGAGGAGAATGTTGCCTCTAGGGTCGGGATCGGCGAGGAGGATGCCGCCACCAGGGTTGGGGTCACCGTGGAGGATGCCTCCGCCAAGGTCGAGGTCAGGGTCGGGGAGGAGGATTACGCCACTAGGGTTGGAAAGGAGACGACCGCCACGCTGAGGTCGGGTCGGGGAGGAGGATGCCACCGCTGAGATCGGAGGCACGAAGGAGACGTCTTGCCTGCTTGGATAGATGAGGAGGCGGCGGCGTGGGAGCTTATTGGACCGGTACCCAAGGTTGGAGGAGGAGGTCCCGAGAGAGAGAGAGAGAGAGAGAGAGAGGACAGCGGCGGCAGTGGCGGAGGTGGTGCAAGCAGTAGGGTTAGGAGTGGGAGAAGAACCGGGCGCTTGAAAACTTGTCGATTTGAAAAAAAAAACACAAAGGTAATGGACAAAGAAAAAGGCCAATTACAAAATCAGGCTGATATTTGTAATGGACGTTAATGATCGATACTGACAGTGGTAATGGCACTGGCAGACCTCTTTGGGGGCCAAAGTGGGTGCCGGCCCCCCTACTCCATGCATTTTTTCACTAGATGAATAGTAAATTTGCTACTGTACACCTTCAGAGCACATTTTCCATTATGTACTCCCTAGTGTAAAATACTGAAATGTGGTCTTAAGAGGAATCTACACTCGCTAGGCACTAATATATTCTGAATTCAGAGACCGTACGTGATGGGAAACTGAACTTCCTACTATACCTGGCGTGTTCCAATTCTTGGACCGCATGATTCCCGTTCAAAGGTGTGTTTGGCTTTGATGAGAAGAAGCGAAGCACACAAGCAACGACCATCCTTTTGTGTGGCACGTCGAGTTACGTAAATTCATAACAGTATGGTAGACATGCAGACGGTTAGTTGCTATGTAGGCGAAACGGCATGACGTATTGCAGGTTATGTACTTATGTCACAAAAACCTCCGTGGAAACATAAGACGAGTGTGTGATTGAGTTTTGAGAATTATTTCCATATTGGTTACGGGCTTATTTCCACAGCACGTCGAGTACGGGCACACGGCGACTGTCCTAATCTCCGCGGCGTCAACCACTGACTTTCCGAAGATCATTAGAGAGGAGACCCGCCCTTGTTTAGTTCCTAAATTTAGGAGCAAACTTTAGCCTTTTAGGGTGCGTACGCCACTGTAGCATTTCATTTGTATGTGTGAAAAATTATTCAAAAATTAATTAATTAGGCTCAAAATGTTCATCTCGTAGAATACAATAAAACTGTGCAATTAGTTTTTAATTTCATCTACATTTAATACTCCATGCATGCTATGACATTTTAATGTGATGAGAATCTTCTTTTTAGTAAACATTAAAGGTAAAATTTGGGATCTAAACAAGTCCCACGACACTAAGGTAGAACGTGAATTCTTCCCAAGTAAGCCATCCCTCCATCATCAGTAGCCGCCGCGCGTCGGTGCTGGGCGCCCGATTGACATTTCTGCAAACCTCAAAGTGGTGAACGTACCCAAGCTTGTCTCCCAAAATAATTTACCGCTGTAACATTGAGCTCCATCTATATGTTGGGTTGAGCGCGTGGTTACTTCAATTTTCTTTGCAAAGTACCGCCTCCGTTTCAAATTACTATTCGTTGTTGACTTTTTTCTATGATCTTTGACCATTCGTCTTATTCAACAAATTTGTCTAAATATACAAACCAATAAATTGTACTTAAAGTATATACGATGATAAAACAAGTCATACTTGTAAAAAATTTTGAATAAAAGGAATGGTCAAACGTTAAACGAAAAAGTCAATAATAAATAGTAATTTAGAACGGATATAGTACTATATTTTTATTTCTTTAGCTATAGTCCTTGGTATTCAGCGTATCCCCAATTGCCAACACAGACAGTTACGGTGTGAAAAGGTAGCACGGATACGAGCAGGGGGAGGGGAAAAAAAACTGGATTGAAACCACACTAGGGAGAATGTGGCCCGCATGCAACCCGCTGTGAACCAGACCGTCGCCCGGCGGCCGGCGGGTCCCGGCCAAAACCCAGCACCGAATCCAACCAAGCCCCAGCTCACCAAACCCCATGCACGATGAATCGCCTCCGTCCGTTACGCCTTGGAGACCCAAACTCGCATCGCACCAACCCACGACCAGGTCATGTAGGGATTGTAGCCGGTCAGACTAGACCACACCACCAACTGTACTCGCCCCACCAACCAACCAATGTCTCCAGACTATTGACCATACCACAACACACGAGCACGAGCGCGACCGTTTCGTGCACCTCCCCTCGGCAACCAACCAACCCAGTATCCTGTCCATCCCTGCTCGGCGCACACGGGTTTCAGCCCAAAACCAAGGAATCGCCCCGCACCGGCTACCGCCACGTTTTCCCACTGCCCACCAACCGGCCCCGGCGGAGGAGTATATAGCGACGCCGCGGGCCGCACCACCCCAACCCAGCAGCCGAGCAAGCAGAGAGCCCGCCAACAACAGCACACAGAGACCATCACCAGCCAACAACACCCTCGCACACAGCAACTGTACGTAGTGATCAGCAGCTCAGAGCAACAGCCATGGCGGTGTCCGCGGGCAGGGTGACCGCCGCCACGGCCGCCTCCTTGGCGGCGCACTGGCTCCTCCGCTCCTTCCTCTCGTCCCACCACCCCGCGCTGGGCCTCCTCCTCCCCGCCGCCGTCTTCCTCCTCGGCGTCGCCGTGCTAAGCAGCGGGAAGGGCGGCGCCGCGGCCAATGCGCCGCCGGGGCCGGCGGCCGTGCCGGTGTTCGGCAACTGGCTGCAGGTCGGGAACGACCTGAACCACCGCTTCCTTGCCCGCCTCTCCGCTCGCTACGGGCCCGTGTTTCGCCTCCGCCTCGGCGTCCGCAACCTCGTGGTGGTCTCCGACCCGCGCCTCGCCTCGGAGGTGCTCCACACGCAGGGCGTGGAGTTCGGCTCCCGCCCCCGCAACGTGGTCTTCGACATCTTCACTGCCAACGGCGCCGACATGGTGTTCACCGAGTACGGCGACCACTGGCGCCGCATGCGCCGCGTCATGACGCTGCCCTTCTTCACGGCCCGCGTCGTGCAGCAGTACCGCGCCATGTGGGAGGCCGAGATGGACGCCGTCGTCGCCGACATCTCCGCCGACGCCGCCGTCGCCCAGCGCGCCGGCTTCGTCGTCCGCCGCAGGCTGCAGCTCATGCTCTACAACATCATGTACCGGATGATGTTCGATGCCGGCTTCGACTCCGTCGACGACCCCATGTTCGTCGAGGCAACCAAGTTCAACTCCGAGCGCAGCCGCCTCGCGCAGAGCTTCGAGTACAACTACGGCGACTTCATCCCCGTCCTGCGCCCCTTCCTCCGCGGCTACCTCAACAAGTGCCGGGACCTTCAAACCAAGAGGCTCGCCTTCTTCAACACCAACTACGTCGAGAAGCGGAGGAAGGTCATGGACGCGCCGGGGGACGACACGGGCAAGCTCCGCTGCGCCATCGACCACATCCTCCAGGCGGAGAAGAACGGCGAGATCACGCCGGAGAACGTCATCTACATCGTCGAGAACATCAACGTCGCCGCCATCGAGACCACACTCTGGTCCATCGAGTGGGCGCTCGCCGAGGTTGTCAACCACCCGGGCGTGCAGCGCAGGGTCCGCGACGAGATCAGGGAAGCCATCGCCGCCGACGAGCCCATCACCGAGTCCAACATCCACAGGCTCCCCTACCTGCAGGCCGTGATCAAGGAGACGCTGCGCCTGCACTCCCCGATCCCGCTCCTCGTCCCGCATATGAACCTCGAGGAGGCCAAGCTCGGAGGGTACACCATCCCCAAGGGGTCCAAGGTGGTGGTGAACGCATGGTGGCTGGCCAACAACCCGGAGCTGTGGGAGAACCCGGAGGAGTTTAGGCCGGAGAGGTTCATGGGCGAGGAGAAGGCCGTAGACGCCACCGTCGGCGGGAAGGTGGACTTCAGGTTCCTGCCGTTCGGCGTGGGGCGCCGCAGCTGCCCCGGGATCATCCTGGCGCTGCCCATCCTCGCGCTCATCGTCGGCAAGCTCGTGCGAAGCTTCGAGATGGTGCCGCCGCCGGGAGTGGAGAAGCTCGACGTCAGCGAGAAAGGCGGGCAGTTCAGCCTGCACATTGCCAAGCACTCTGTCATCGCCTTCCACCCAATCTCCGCATAGACTAACTACGATCGCTGCGACGCTGCGGCGGGTAAATTCGTCATAATAATTTTCGTTTTAAATTGGCACAACAGTTACGGTAGAAAAATGTATTTATTTCTGAGTTTTGTGGGGGATGTAATTTGGAAACTGAAATGTTGTTACTGTCATCATTCATATACGACCTAATTTTATATAGTTCACTTCACACTACCAGAATAATCAACATCTGCACCGGTTGGGAACCGGCTTTAGCACCGGGTATCCCAACCGGTGCAGATCTTCCGAGGCTAAAGGGGTACCCCTTTAGCACCGGGTTGAATAACCGGTGCTAAAGGGTCCCTTTAGCACCGGTTCCAGACACAACCCGGTGCTAAAGGGCCTGCCCCGCAGCGCCTTTAGCAGGGCCTTTAGCACCGGTTGCTGTCTGCAACCGGTGCTAAAGGCCCGGATTTCTTTTTTTTTGCTTTTTTCAGTAGCCATGCATGCACGTCTATATACGTGTATATACGTATATATTCTAATACGTGTATTCTAATGCGTATTCGGCCGACTCTATATTCATATTAGCTGACATTTCATCAAAATAGAAGACATATATATTACAAAAGTAGATATTCATGCATGTCAACTCGAGTTATATATATTTAAACTGTATTTTCTACTTAATTAAGATTGACGACTTGTTGAACTGTCCGGCACGTCCTCCAGTGGCATGTGGAATTCTCCTCGGGGATTGACGACCTCGTCCCAGATCCATCCGACGAGCTGTTCTGCAATTGCGTCGATTCTTTCTGGCTCTAGAGACTCTTCCTTCAGGCTCAACATCTATAATTTACAAATAATTGAAAGATATTTAATCCGCCGAGTTGGAGACAATAATTGTGCACTTAATAATAATGGAAATGTGTTTATTATTACGTACCATAATATCGTGTTGTGTAAGCTTTTTATGTCCCCAATTCCGCATGTAATCGCAAACATAGTATGCACATAAATTATTTCCCTTCCCCTGTTTGGCACACTGTCGACCAAAAGAAATTAAGTAAAATTCATATAATATATTAGCCGAGGCCTACATGTACAAATTACTTGCTTACCGAAAAGCCAATGTTCCATTTTAGTGTTTTATGTTGAATACCCAGGTGTTCTTGACGAAATTGATTCCAGGCCCTGCGAACAAAAAAATTGAGTTAAGTCATTGCGAGTGTAAGGGGTGAATTAAGTAGGGGAAAATATACATCACCTTGTCATCATGTCCATGATGTTCTGTAGTTTTTCTATTGGAGTGTGCAATGAATCAAAGACGTTCACGACACCCCGGTCAGGACACAATATTATTAGGAACCAGTGGAATCTGTATACATGTATACATTATAATCAGAAATGAAATAGTACACAGACAGTATAAGAAGAAGCCTGTGTATGTACTCACTCGATGTTGTACGGGATTAGTATGGAGTCGCAGTAATTTTGTTTCTTAATATACTTGTATAGGTTTCCATATGTTTCCTCACGATTCATCAATATCATTTGTTCACTTATCCTTCGAGGATCCACGAAACCAACGTCATATATTGAGGATCTCCGACATTTTTGAATCTCCATTCTGCATATGTTAAGCAATAAATAAAGCCCACGTCAGCATAGATTGGAATTATTGTTTTCAAACTGTGAATTATAAGCAACAACAAAGTACTTACAGTGTCCAACAGGTGATCAAATCCACGTCCATGGCGTTGCGGTGGTACAGCTCATATATATCCTGAAACCTCAGTCAGACCCAATCCTCGTCACCATTGTAGAAATCATGGTCCTTCACGCCTACTTTGATCATGCGCCGTTTATTCCTTCTTGATTCTTCCAAGTACCACTCATGAAATCAGCGCATCTTCGTCTGTAGCTTGCTCTCCATTTCAGGAGGGACCATAGGCTCGCCAAGCTTAAACGGCCACTTCAACGTTGTGCTTACAGGCACCTCTGCTTCCCCCAGGAGTTGCGCTCTGGATAGTCCAGTCTCGGCCTCAAATTGTTGGATCCGTAGCTCGTGATCTTGTATCGTGCGTAGGTGCAAACCGGACAACGATCCAAGTGTTCGTACTGTCCGCGATAGAGGATACAGTCATTAGGACACGCATGTATCTTCTGCACCTCCAAACCGAGAGGGCAAACAACACGTTTTGCTTGATACGTCGTCGATGGCAATTTGTTACCCTCTGGAAGAATCTTCTTTACGAGTTTCAGTAGCTCCTCGAAACCCTTATCAGTAACACCATTTGCTGCCTTCCACTGCAGAAGTTCAAGTGTGCTACCCAACTTCTTTAGCCCCTCTTTGCAATCTGGGTACAGGTCAGTCTTGTGGTCCTGCAACATGCGCTATATCTTTTTCAGTTCCTTATCATTGCCGCAGTCTTTCTCGGCATCACGCAACATTTGCCCGAGTCCATCAGTAGGTTCATTTTCCTGAGCAACATCTTCCTGAGCATCGCCTTCCCGAGCAACATCTTCCTCATCGGCATCACCCATTGCAGCATATGCAAAGAAACCGTAGTATTGAGCCAATAACGGAATGTCGTCATCGACCTCGTCTTCTTCATCTTCATCCATTAGAATTCCTCTTTCACCGTGCTTCGTCCAAACAGAATAATTCCTCATGAAACCGTGCCTCATCAAATGCACCTGAAGACAACCTCTTTGTTTGTACGATTGTATATTTTTACAATGGGTGCATGGGCAGAACATGAAACCGGACGACGTCCTGTTAGCCTCGGCGGCATCGAGAAACGTCCTAAGGCCATCACGGAACGCCTGAGCGTGGGGGTCCCCGTACATCCATTGTCTATTCATCTGCATTATTAACCAATAACAAATATACAATACAATTTAAAGATAAAAAAATTTAATATATAAATAAATACAAATTATAATATATATTCCATTATATAAATAAATTTCTAAAACTACATTACCATATTCATTAAATAAATAAATATACCTTTGGTTAAATAAATAAATAACTATTCTACCTTTTAATAAATAACTAATAATATATATTTCATTAAATTAATAAATAACTATTCCAACTTTTAATAAATAAACCTCTCTAATAAATAAAATACATAAGCCTTATAACTATTCACAAGTCATACAAAACAAAATACTAACTAGCTTGCCTTCTCTCTCCATTTAAAACACAACATGAACACTCTCTCCACCATGAACTCAAGCTCTCTCCTCTCTCTCCTCCAAGAACACAAGCTCTCTCTAGCTAGCTTTACTTTGATTCACAAATCTCTCTATTTCGAAATCATAGAAGGATTACAAGCTAAATAAAACATTAGAGAATGAAAGAGTGTACCTTGTAGTGCTCCTTAGATGAGTAGAATCTTCACGAATTTTGAAAAAAATTTGGGCAGCACCTCCCCTCCCACGGCCGAGCAGCATGAACACAGTGCCTAAGTGTTCAGCTGGCTCGGCCGAGGGAGGAAGAAGGTGCTATATACAAAAGACATTAGCACCGGGTCGTGGCAAGACCCGGTGCTAATGTGCACCAATTAGCACCGGCTGCAGCCAGCAACCGGTGCTAAATGGCCTCGGGCACATTAGCACCGGTTGCTGGCTGCAACCGGTGCTAAAGGGGGAGCATTAGCACCGGGTCTCGCCACGACCCGGTGCTAATGTGTCCGCCCTGACACCTCGCAGCGCCGCCCCCGCTCCTAGCCGTTGGACCCGGTGCTGAAGCCCCATCAGCACCGGGTCCAAAAATGGCCGAGGCGGAGGAGGCGGGCGGATGTGAAGCATTCTGGTAGTGTCAGTCAGAGTCCTCTCCGCTGTTTCCCTTGTCCTTCAACCGTTTTGCTAGTTTTCCTCCGCATGCGCTTCACACTCCATCCTTACTCCAAACTCCAGAGGCTTCAGCAATGTAACCAATATAATCCATTCTACACGCGCGTGTAGCTACGCCCACATGTGTATCTCATGATACATATTGAATTTGATCCGACAGAGAGTATGTACATATAGTATGTAATGATACTAGACCATCTGTGATGATATATACGTTGGGTATGTAAGCATACATTGAATATATGGACATACTATTTTATATAATATTATAAATGTATAATCAAAATATATTTTAAAATATGGTTGATTTTGAAATTTTTTCGTGTAACTCGCTTTGAAGTATCTTGATTAGTATATGAACATACTAAATATGATAAATTAGTATGCGGACATACGTATAATGGTATATTGATGGTGGGTGTAGCTACATGTATGTGATACGTGTAGATAAAACACGTCCTATGTATGTATGTATGTATGTATGTATGTATGTATGTATGGAAAATAGGTGCTTGATCAGAGCAATGCCATGCATATTTTATTTCATTAAGAACGTGCATATTTCATTAAGAAGAAAAGAAATACAACTTATAATGATACAACTTGGAGAGAAGAGAACCCTCGAAGCGCAGAGTTACACTACTACCACACAGAGAAAGGAAACACGTAAACGCACATGAGGAAAGCGCCAAACTCAGCTCCAAACACAAGCAAAGGAAAGCAAATCACCACCATTGATGACTAGGTTACTTCAGCTCCAAAGACGGCCTAGCAACAACCGCCCCGCAGATGAAGAGTAGCAGATCATCGAATCACACAAAAAGGAAGCCGGTGATAATAGCAGCATGGAGATATCTTCCAAACAACACCGCTCACCACAAAAAACAGGACATGACGTGAAACACCATTGTCGACTGCTTGATATCAGACAAAAAAAGCAATGCTCCAACGAGGTGAGTGGCACTAAAGGGTGTCGCCATTGTTTGGACCAATTGAAGCCATGCAAGGCTTTCGCCTATGACACAATGGCGCTCTCCATGGTGAACACTACTGACAGCTAGGCAACTAGCACAAATTGATGAATCCAGCAAGTTGGAGCAGATCAAGGTGGAAACAGAGATGCAGCATGCAGCACCCCGAGCGGCCTCGCAGATGGATCCTGCCCCAACGACCAAGGAAATGGGAACAACGACAACCCTAATGTGGGGGCTAACATGCGGCAGCGGAGAAGCACTACCGGTAGGATGGTTGTCACCGACATGTTGCCACGGAGGCAAATAAGGGGTGGCCACTACCGGCACTACACATGACCCCCGCGCCCGCTCGTGGTGCCAGCCATAGTACCCGACCGGTAGCGCAGAGACCCTGTCGTCCAAGTGCTGGCAAGATGCACAACGGCCACCACGAACCACCCCGCACAAGGCCGGTGCACAAAGGCCACAGGGCCTTGTACCGCCGCCGCACAAGCTACACACGGTCCCGCGCTGCCACCTGGCTGTGACCTGCAACCATTAGAGGCTTGTTGGCACTCCTTATGGCCTACGGATAAATCCGTAAGTGGACAGATACCGATGTAGCTTTCACCCGGGAGTATTCCAAGGTATCGATTTCCATGGAGAACGAGAAGTGAACTAATTGTAAACTAAGTTGTCCAAGGGTAATGGGATGAAGTGGATGAAATGGATGAAGTGGATGACAACAACAAAGAGGGAAGAGAAGTGATAAGAGGGTAGAGAGGGCACGAGCCTGGTAGAAGTACTCTACTGATTAACTGAGCGGGTCAGAAGGTACACCTAGATACTTGCTTCGGGACAGCAGAACCTACCACACACAGAAAGGGATGAGAGAGGGGTGTGATCTATCTTGCACTGGGGGATCCTACAAGCCGAGATGAACGTGATGGGCTACAAAGGCTGTATAGGGCGGTCACCACCTAACGACGACCACCTCCGCAGACTTAGGGGCAAACTAAGTTAGCCTCAAGTCTAGGCACCACGCCTACACTAGTCAACTAATACTTATATCCTATAGAAAGACAAGCACCCAAGCCAAGCAACTAGTATACAATTATACCAATCAACTAAGCATTGAACAAAGAACCAGCAAGCATATAAAAGTAAGGACTGAATGCTCAATTAATCAGAGAGAGATACAAGAGTTACCAGACACGACCCTTATGTCACTCGAAGCTGAGACGCATCCATAGAGGTACAACAGGAAGAGGGGCTGACATTCTGGCTCCTCTCCGGGACGCTCACCTCTCCTCTCTCCCTATCTTATAAGTATGAAAGTGGCAGAGCTTCGCTAAGGGACTCTCTCTTGTGTTGTATCTCTTGCAGGTGAAGGGAGGCTTCAATTTATAGCAAGCAAGGACGGTGGGATGTAGAGTGGCAGCCAAGGCATCAAAGGTCGGTGCCTGGCTGATTCGGCCGAACAAGCCGGTTCGGCCAAACCGAGCAATTCGGCCGAACTGCCCCGTGGCACCGCCTTGGTGCTGAGGCGGTTCATGCACATGTGCTGATTCGGCCAAACCATCCCTTCTGCCTCCTTTGCGTTCGACGACCTGGATTGCCTCCCCTACGTCGGTTCCAGGTTCGTTGCTGCTTCGGGCTTGGTCAGATGGTCTCTAGTGAACTGGTGGGCCTTGATTGGGTTGGATTCGGGCCTCCGGTTCACTGGGTTTATGTTGATGGCAGCCGTAGCGGTCCATCCCAGCCCGGGGTTCTGCTGGGTTCCATGTTTTCATGTCGTGATGCATTCCGGGTTCAAGGATGGAGTTCGGTCGAATCTCGGGATTCGGCCGAACTCATCACTCCATGTGCTTTTTGCTTCAACTTATGGAAATGATCAGAAATAAACCCTATAGCTATGGTGTGTGATTCCATTGTGTTCATTTCATACTCGGTTGGAGGTCGAAAATCAGGCCGTAATGACCGCCAACAAGCTCCTCCAAACTTAGATCTTTACTCGTCCCGAGTAAAGAGTTAAAACAGGAGCAAGACTAAGATAAGGGTTCTTTAATGATATGAACAAATGTGTATTGTTTATTTCAAACCTTTCTCCATAACTGTAGATTTGAAGTGGCTACTCCCTAGGTCTTGGGTGGTTGATGAACGGAATGACTCTTACAACAAGATCCATCTTGGTCATCCTGCATTCGGGGTTTTCTAATTTTTGCAAATAAATAACCCTTGTCCTTTCTTCCTTAGTATTCTCACACTCTCTGGAGTCACTCCTTTTCACCTACTCTCTCTTTATGTGTTTTCCCTTCGTCTCTCAGGTGGTGATCTTATCAAGACATATTTCTGTCGAGTCGAAGACTGGTTCCTGGAGGTGTGTCAATTTCCTTCGATCAATTTGCATGTTTGAGATGAAGAGTTCACTATTGGTCCTCAGCCTCGTGACCCCTTTCTCTCTTTTTTTGTTTCCCTTTTTGGGAATTCTTTCTTTCGAATCATTAGACTTTCATGAGTCCTTTATTTATATTTATTTTTTTCATGGTATCACCAAGGCATGAGGGCTTCTAATGCAACTCTGATGATAGATATATACTTGCAAATGATCTGGGCAACCAGACTGTCTCCAGGGACTCAAAATTCGACAAGACTTTATACTAGTCAGGACAAGCTTTTTCAGGGAATGATCTCTCAAGCAAATGTGTGAAGTGGAAGAAGGTGGATTGTTTGCATAGGATGAAAGGATAGGGTATAGTTTTAAGTTTTCAAAATAAATTCTCCCGAATGATGGAATGAACAGGTGGTTTGTTTTATCAAGATATATGCCTAACATTAACTACTTAGACCAGGGGATCCTAACATGAAAGATTTCGCAGGCATGTGGATCCTTAATTTGAAACGAACAATAAACAGAGTTCATGGCATGAAAGAAAAACCGAGAACATTTTGTTTAGATGATGTGTGCAAGTTTAGAATTCGAAACGTGACAACACAGAAAAAAATGGACAAGAGTAAGGAGTGCAAACCAGCGTGTAGGTGCGCGAAGGGTGTGAACCGGGCTGGTTCGGCCGAACAGGTTGGTTCGACCGAATTGTCCAATTCGCCCGAACCAACTGGTTCGGCCGAATTGACTCGCTCTGTGTCATCCTGTGCTCATGTACTCTTTTTGTTAAGCAGGGCATACTCCAGATGACTCAATTGCACCAACTGGAGCGTCACTTTTTATTCATTCCACTCAAATTTTATTTTATTCATCAAACTAAGAATTGGAAACAAATTGATTGGGAAGGGAAATAAATCAGAGCACCCTAAACATTATTCTAAGGAAATAAATAGAATGAAACTAAATCAAACTAACAAACTAAAGTAATGGTGCTCTATCTAAAATGAAACAACTGCAGGACACTATTCTGCAGGTGGGTCATAAAGGTCCAAGTGTCCTGTGGCCTTGGCGAGCCGCTTGATTTTAGCAGACAGGCCCTTGCAGAGGACCTCCATCTTGTCCTCCGTCTCCATCCATCCCAACTCGCACTCTGCAACCTTCTCCTCCAGGTTGTTTATTTTTTGGCGCGCTTGCGCTAGTTCTTCCTTCAGGCCCTCCAGAGTGGGTGGCTTTTCTCCTTCTTCATCCTCCTTGTCCTCCTCTTCGGAGAAATCCATCTCTCCCGGCAATCCCCTGATGGGTGGAGGCTGCCTACGACGCTGAACTTTGAGGTTCCACCGCGGAGGAGTGGACTGGGAGGACTCCGCCAACCCGAGCTCATCCTTGTTCAGCGTCGGGACAAAGACCTTGCCGTATCCCATAGCAGTACTCTCGCCTCTAATGCTGAACCGGGGCAGACTATCAGGTGTATAATCTGGTGCTCTCATGCCCTCTCCCTTGACTACTGGGAGTTTAAAGTCCAGCACCCTTGAGGAGGATGCTAACCTCAGGCGCAACTGGCCTATGGTAGGGCACCCTGGTGATGGTGAGCGAAGAGGCTTCTTGATCACCTTCAGGGGGGCAAAGGGTTGAGCATCGCTGAAGGAGAGCGACATGGGGAGTCTGGGTGCCTCATGGGGCTGCGGGCAGGAGCCCTCCCATGCTGCCCATCGTCCGGCAGATCAACGTCGGCGATGCGGAAGGCTTGCTCACGCCGGGGGACCCACCGATCCGGCTAGCGAGGCTAGATCCCCTGTTGAGGATGCATCTTTGGAGGAGGAAGAGGCCATGGTGGTTGTGGCTAGGGGCAAGAAATTTCTGTAGATGGGATGATGGGAGTCGACAGAAGTCCCAGGCTTTTATCGAGGCTTTCTCCGATCAAAAAATGAGTTTCCCGACGTTTCCCTCGTGAGTTCGGGATAGGATCAACTGCAGATGAGTTTGGGAGCAAATATTAGCATGTGGAGCCAGGGGGGGCTGATTCGACCAAACCATAGGATTCGGGCGAATTGGCCAATTCGCCCGAATTGACCTGGTTCGGCCGAACTGGCCCCTAGGCCTCCTGGTGTGCGGGCCAAGTCAGCTCTTGTGCCTTTGGTCATGGGTGCGAGGGTGAAGGCAGTTTTGGCCCAGAAAGGTTTGGATTTGAAGAATTTTGGCCGAATTTCATGGACAGATTTTAGAGTTCCACGAACTCGATGACGTCTAAGTCATCGAGTGGTGGAGGTTCTGGTTCTAGGAAGATTTTCAACCGTTGTCCATTGATCTTGAAGGTATTTTCGTCCTCACTTTGCAATGTGACGGCCCTGTGAGATGCAGCGTTAACTACCGTGAATGGGCCGTCTCATTTGCTTCTAAGCTTCCCATGATCGAAAAGCTTGACACGAGAATTGAAGACGAGGACCTTGTCTCCTGGCTTGAACGTTTTGACCATGATCCTCTTGTCATGCCATCTCTTGGTCCGTTCCATGTATAGCCGAGAGCTATGATATGCTTGCTCTCTCATCTCATCTAACTTTGCCAGCTGAATCCGCCTTTTAAGGCTGGCTGCTGCAAGGTCCATACCCCACTTCCTAATGGCCCAGTGAGCTTTGAACTCCATTTCTACTGGTAGGTGGCAGGTCTTGCCATAGACTAGTTGATATGGGGTCATTCCTATGGGTGTTTTATAACTCGTACGGTATGCCCATAGTACATCTTGGAGCTTGTCCTTCCAGTGCTTGCCCATCTCATTCATTGTCTTTTGCAGAATATTTTTGATTTGTTAGTTTGAGGTTTCTGCTTGACCGCTAGTCTGGGGGTGATAGGGTGTAGCTACATTATGCTGCACCCCCAAACTTGAGAGATACCTACCGAAAGTTGCATATATAAAGTGGGAGCCGCCATCGCTGATGACTATCCTAGGGATGCCAAAACAAGGGAAGATAACTTCGTGGAACATTCGTCTTGCGCTCCTAGAGTCAGCGGCCACACATGGCAAGGCTTCCACCCACTTAGAGACGTAGTCTACCGCCACTAGAATGAATTTGCAGCCCTCTGAGTTCGAGAAAGGACCCATGAAGTCCACTCCCCAAACATCAAAGATTTCTACTTGGAGATTGCTGGTGAGTGACATTGCGTCTCTAGTGTTTGTGTTTCCATGTTTCTGACAGCGTGGGCATCGCATGATAAATGCTTTAGCATCCTCATACATGATAGGCCAATAAAACACACATTACCAGACCTTGGGATTTGTTCTGAACGCTCCATAGTGACCTCCATAAGGTGCTGCATGATGTCTCTTAAGGATTTTAGGTCCCTCAGGTGCAGGTATGCATCGTCTGAGGAGTTATATCTAGAACAGATATGGGTCATCCCATAGGTGAAGTCTGCTCTCGTAAATCAATCTTTTCCTATTTTCACCTGATGGGATGTACCCTGACACCATGAAGTTGACTATGTTGGCGTACCACGGCTCTAGTATTGTGACCTTGTGGAGTGTATCATCCCGTAAGAAATCATCAATTGGGTGATCAAACGGGACTTGTATCCGAGACAGACCCAATGGATGAGTCTTGGTTTCGCATCCTATTTGGTCAAAAGATACTTCAGAGCAGCATGGTCTGAATAGACTATGACCTTTGCCCCAACTTGGTAGGACCGGAATTTGTCTATAACAAACACAACTGCTAAGAGTTCCTTTTCCGTGGTTGCGTAGTTGAGCTAGGGCCAGTGAGCGTTATGCTAGCGTATGAGATAGCATAATGCTTCTTGTCATTGGTTTGGCCCACAACAGCTCCTATGGCATAATCGCTCGCATCACACATGATTTCTAGTGGGATGCTCCAGTCGGGAGGCTGGATGATGGGAGCGGAATTGAGTGCTTTCTTGAGGGTGTGAAAGGCAGCATAACACTCTTCATCAGAGACAAAAAGGGGCTTCCTTAGCTAGGAGATTAGTTAACGACCGGGCTATTAGAGAGAAATTTTCGATGAAACACCTATAAAGCCCGGCGTGGCCAAGAAAACTACGAATCCCCTTTATGTTGGTGGGAAGTGTAGGCATAAGGTCGTGTTTAGGAGTAGGATAGGGGAAGATGATTGCTTCTGACTTTGAATCTAGTCTTTCCTCGATCAAAGATGAATCTTCGTGACACTTTCCTTGCAACCCCAAGATAAGATAAGATAGCGATATGATGCATATGAATGTTAGGAGTAATCCCTTTGAAGTCTGTGTCCAAAGATTGAGTGATCTTCCTCCAGGACCATGAAATTCTGTTGGGTTTCAATGTTACGGGGTTTGTCACTGATGGTCATTGGAGTGTGTTTGTCCTTAAGGAGGAAGGCATCCTTCAGTCCAGGGAGAAGAGGCTTAAGTTCGATTGGAGGATGAATTTCTTCTTCCTCCATAAAAATTTGGGCATCTTCTTCTAGAATAGGTTGCTCTAAGTCTATCAAAGATGTTGATATGACCTCCTCTATAGGATCAGGATCGGGTTCCGCCTCTATAGGTGTGTTCAAGGAATAGGAATAAGAGACTGGGACAAGTTCTTCTCCGATCCTAAGCTCTACTAGCTGGTTCATTGGTGAATTTTCTAGGATTTTCATGATTTGTCTACCAATAAAGATGGAGTGTGTGGAATCATTGGGTAGGTCAAAGATATGGAAATCCAGGAAAAGTTTAGGGTCATTAATCTTAACGGGTATGACCCACAAGATCCCTAAACAGTCGAGGATCCTTCCCGATGTAGACCTTAGACATTTCTAAGATGATGACCATGGTTCATCGGGGAGTTGAGCTCGCACCAAAGAGCTAGAGATTATGTTGATTCCGAGGCTCGGGTCGTACCCGATTTCCTTGTCTATGGCCATAACTTCGCAAAATATCTTTCGGATCCTTTTGGGCATTTTAACGACCTCGGTCGAGGCTTCAGCCACTTCTAGCCATTCCTGACTCATAATAGCAGAGAGATGTCCTAAGTACTCTCTCTGATATTCAAGTTCTTCCTTGTTGGGAGGTAGATCTTTTTGCTCTACACGTTGTTCCAATGGGAAACTTGCTGCACTCCCGATGTCATCGAATAGATCATCGTCAAAATCATAGGGAGTGGTGTAGAGTGGATCATAATAGTCCTGACTAGAGTATGGTTGTGGTTCAAAATGAGCTTCGAGTTCTAATGGAATGGAAGAGCTGATTGATTTAGATTGTGGGTGTATAGGCTCTTCAGGTTCAGGCTCAGGCTGCTTCTCTTCATTGGGGAGTTCATCATAGATTCCAGTGTAGGGAGTGTCGTCTAGGATACGATCCAGGATTACCCTCGCTTCACTAGGAGTCAGATGAGAGAACGACCCTCCTGAATCGGAGTTCAAGAAAGTGCTGGCTAAGGCTGAAGTGTTGTAGAACAACAGGTTCCGGAAGGCTTAGGTCTGGTCCTAAGGCCATAATTTGCTTGAAATGAGCCCACGCAGCTCCTAACGATTCTCCCTCTAATTGTTTAAAGGTAATAATTTAGATTCGGAGGCTGGATACCTTGGAAGCTGGGAAGAAATTTAGGAAGAATTTCTCTCTAAGGGTTTCCCAACTCCTTTCCATATTTCTGACAGCTAGAGAGTACCATTTCTTTGCTCCTCTCGTCAATGAGAACGGGAATAGCTTCCATTTAAGCGTCTCTTGTGTCATACCCGCAATGACGAGACACAAACAGAGTTGCTCAAACTCGCGCAAATGCGCATATGGACTCTCAGTAGTTGTTCCTGGGAACATTTGCTCTCGAACCATGGCTATGAAGCCGGGACGCAGCTCATAGCCGGGTGTGTGTATGTGATGTGATGATGGTGGTGGCTCCAAACAATCGCCCTTTGGAGCCGAATGTTGACGTAAGGTAAGAGTGGAATCCATATGGATGGTGGATGATGGAGATACACGGACAACTTGGGTTTGGAATTAGAATAGCTACCGTTCCCCGGCAACGACGCCGGAAAGCTTGTTGGCACTCCTTACGGCCCACAGATAAATCCGCAAGCGGACGGAAACCGATGTAGCTTTCACCCGAGAGTATTCCAATGTATCGATTTCCACGGAGAACGAGAAGTGAACTAATTGTAAACTAAGTTGTCCAAGGGTAATGGGATGGAGTGGATGAAATGGATGAAGTGGATGACAACAACAAAGAGGGAAGAGAAGCGATAAGAGGGTAGAGAGGGCACGAGCCTAGTAGAAGTACTCTACTGATTAACTGAGTGGGTCAGAAGGTACACCTAGATACTTACTTCGGGATAGCAGAACCTACCATACACAGAAAGGGATGAGAGAGGGGTGTGATCTATCCTGCACTGGGGGATCCTACAAGTCAAGACGAACGTGATGGGCTACAAAGGCCATATAGGGCTGTCACCACCTAATGACTACCACCTCCGCAGACTCAGGGGCAAACTAAGTTAGCCTCAAGTTTAGGCACCACACCTACACTAGTCAACTAATACTTATTTCCTATAGAAAGACAAGCTCCCAAGCCAAGCAACCAGTATACAATTATACCAATCAACTAAGCATTGAATGAAGAACCAGCAAGCATATAAAAGTAAGGACTGAATGCTCAATTAATCACAGAGAGATAAAAGATTTACCAGACACGACCCCGATGTCATTCGAAGCTGAGCCGCATCCGTAGAGGTACAGCGAAAAGAGGGGCCAACACTCCGGCTCCTCTCTGGGACGCTCACCTATCCTCTCTCCCTATCTTCTAAGTATGAAAGTGGCAGAGCTTCGCTATGGTACTCTCTCTTGTGTTGTATCTCTTGCAGGTGAAGGTTGGGTTCAATTTATAGCAAGCAAGGACGGTGGGAGGTAGAGTGGCAGCCAAAGCATAAAAGGTCGGTGCCCGGTTGATTCGGCCGAACAAGCCGGTTCGGCCGAACCGAGCAATTCGGCCGAACTGCCCCGTGGCACCGCCTTGGTGCTGAGGCGGTGCAGATGCGGTTCGTGCACATGTACTGATTCGGCCAAACACGTGGATTCGGCCGAACCATCCCTTCTGCCACATCTGCATCCCACAGCCTGGATTGCCTCCCCTACGTCGGTTCTAGGTTGGTTGCTGCTTCGGGCTGGGTCAGATGGTCTCTGGTGGTCTGGTGGGCCTTGATCGGGTTGGATCGGGCCTCTGGTTCACTGGGTTTATGTTGATGGCAGCCGTAGCGGTCCATCCCAGCCCGGGGTTCTGCTGGGTTCCATGTTTTCATGTCGTGATGCATTCCGGGTTCAAGGATGGAGTTTGGTCGAAACTCGGGATTCGGCCAAACTCATGACTCCATGTGCTTTTTGCTTCAACTTATGGAAATGATCAGAAATAAACCCTATAGCTATGATGTGTGATTCCTTTGTGTTCATTTTATACTCGGTTGGAGGTCGGAAATTAGGCCGTAATGACCACCAACAAGGCTGCACAGCTGCCCTATGTCGTAGCCGAGCTGCAAGTAACGGACATCACAAGGGGGTGGTCATATATGAGTCAACAGACAACAAATCCGCGCTGGCAAGCATGGTAGGACTGTATGGTCACTAGGGGTGGATGTCGAGCCAGCTCAGCTCATTTTGGCTCGGCTCATTCGAGCTTGTTAGCCAAACGAGCCAGATCGGCTCGGCTCGTTAAGGAAATGAGCAAAAATCCTAGCTCGGCTCGGCTCATTAAGCTCGCGAGCTGACTCGTTAAGCTCGCCGACTAGAGTTTCGAGCTTTTTGTACATCCCTAATGGTCGCCATGTACTCCGGGGGAAACAACCACCCGCAACACGTGGATCCAGCCCAGGGGTGGTTGATTCGGTGACCGACGAGCGGATTTGGTCGTCGACCATCCCCGAGAACCCCATAGATGGAGACAACGTTGCGTAGAAGGCCATCCCCGGTCCCTGGCAAGCGTGGATCCTGCTAGGAGGCAGCAGATCCAGTGACCAGAGGCTGGAGGCTCCATGACCGGCAGTAGGCGGCAACCAAGCGGCCATGGTTGAGGCGAAGTGAGGGGAAGCAGTAGAGGGAAGAGGGGGGAGGAACGCACACAGGCGAACTTTGATGCTGCCACTGGCCGACGGCTGCTACGACTGGACTAGGGTTCGACACGGAGGTGGCGGCATGAGTGGGAGTCGCCTCACAAGTCACTTGGGAGAGCTAAAATTTTAGATTAAAAGGTGGTAATTTTTTTATAAAAAAATCTGAAAGACTTGGTCCTAATGAGCTTTGGTATATCGATATCAAGAATGATTTAATCTTCAATAAATGGAGTCCAACAAGTCTAACTTTAAAGAGAATTCCAACACAAATTTGTCATGATTTCCCAATCTAAGAAAAGTTAGTTTCAAAAATCTCAGATTGGTTAGATGTGTGTTCACACGAATTATTTTCGAGTTTTTGAAAGTGTAGTTCTGAAAATCAAATATTACTTTCAACATGTGCGCTTATAAAAGTCTTGTCATCGTATAATTTCCTCAACTTACATGCCTTTCAAAATATAAATAGTATCCTTCAAAAAATATATAGATAGTACAAAAGTATACAAAAAAGAAAGGACTTTCATACAATATGGAAATATAAAAAGTTCTAACATAAATTTGAAAGAAATAAAATAGTATGCATAAAAAATGTTCTCTAAACCATATAATCTCAATGAGTTAATGACGAAGAAAGAAGCAAATGAATAAAATAAAAAGAAAAATACATTAGAAAAGAAGGATAAGAATGTAAATAAAATACAAAATATGAAGCAGAAAGGGAAAATTTTTTGATGCTAATCATCTCCAAGAGCCTATCTAAAATATACTCTCTAAATCATCATTTGGAGAGTCATTTGAGTAAAAATTATTTTCCACATCCTTATACTTTCCAACAACTTTTCTATATCTTATGCGCAGTCTAGAGAGTTATCTCGCTCTCCATCTTTGGCTTGCTACAAATCTGGAATAGAGGATATCCATATTTGAATATCCAATTGAAGATCCTATTGGAGGGTGTTTTTTCACCAAAATCTCTATTTCTGAAAGTTAGAAAAGATATAAAGCCCATCCTCGGATGTAAAACGAAAGGGGAAAAAGAAAGAAAAGAAACCACGGTAAACGATGCTGCCAAACTTTCCTAGCTGTTTCAGGTTGAAAGTGCATCTAGGCACTTATATGTTTTGATGATTTTTATGACAACTTGTTTTGTAAACTAACTTGCTTGCTTAAGTATATGAGCAGGGTTTTATTCTTATGGTTATTTATGAGACACATGCATTAATGAGAATGAAAGCTCTCTTATGGTATTTGATGACATAAAAGTAAGCAACTGGATGTGATCCCAGGACACTAAAATAGACAATGACAAATCAATAAGAATGACAAATGAGACAAGGACTTATGCATATTGGTTGGTCTCATCTAGAGAAAGCTTGTCAAAGGATATTGGGATAATTTAATTGAAGAAATTGGAATTTCTTTGGACTTGGTCCTAAACTATGATTTGAGTAAACATGAGACATAATCTTATAGTTACCAAGTGGTCTCATATGGATTAAAGCTTATGGACAAGTCATATGGTATCAACGACATAGAAGGTGACATTGGATATATCTCAGGTTTAATTGAAGACATGGAATTCAAAGTGGTTTTCATGGTGATGCAAAGCAAAGCTAAACTTAAAGTCATAAGATAGAATGGAAGAGGTCAGGCTAGATAGCCGTGTCCAGGTACCAAGAAAAGAGAAGGGCAAGTTGGTCTTGTAGCAGAGGAACTTTTCTAGGGTGAAGACTAGTATCGTGGTTTGGTCTGTAAACATTAATCAAGCCTTATCTAGTGAAGCAATGCAATGCATCTAATCATTATTGAATCAAGTACTGAAGTGGCTTATGAATTGGTAATGGATTCTCGATCATAACACTTGGATATTCTAAGCCACTAGCTCAAGTTGGATTTGCTTAGTGAAAATGAAATGCTGTAAGCCCTCAAGGTTAAGAATGATCGTATCTGGCATCAATGAAGACATAGAAGCTCAAGTGGATGTTTTGCTTATTGTTTGTATTCTTGAGTATAGGAATGTCGTACTATCAAGAGGGATGCAACATTAGTTGATTGACAACACCAAAAAGTGCTCATAGGTCAACCCATGTAAGAAAGCCTTGAGAGAGGAGTCCTTTAGGGACTTAGTGTGCTGACTCGACCCAAACCGGTATGACCAGTTTGGGAAACCGGTTTTACCATTTTGGGTGCTCTAACATGTGTAACGGCTAGTTGGTTTGTAAAACCGGTCTGACTGGTTTTGGCAACCCCTCTGATCGGATTGCCACTGACAGCAACGGCTAGTTTTTGGGAGTTGGGGTATTTATACCCCTTAGCCCTCTCCTTTGAGGGCTGCTGGTTTCTTAGGCTCCTTGGATGTCCAGCACCTTGTTTAGCACCAGCAAGCTCTCCCCAAGCATCTCTTCGTGAGATTGGTTGAAATAGATCATATCTTTTGATTTGGGTTGAGAGAGTGATTGTGTGTGAGTTGTACAGAGTTAGAGAGAGCTAGCTAACTCAGTGAAGAGCATTTCCTTAGCTTGAGCACTTTCGGTTGAAGTCTAGCAACTCGTGGAGCATTTGTTGCTCTTGGAGGTGAAGCCTCCTAGACGGCTAGGCGTCGCCGGTGAGCTACCGAGTTTGTGGTGAGCGGCGGATAGTTTGTACAGGCCGATCTTGCCTCCTTCATGGGAAAAGATCACAAGTTAGTGGAACCGAAGAAAGTGGCTTGGTGTGTATAAGCCCGCCTTTCATAGGCCCTCAACGGAGACGTAGGATTCATTGTGCCTTAGTGGCAGCTTGTGTAGCAAGCAGTGAATTCGAACTTTAGGAAACAAATCTTCGCGTCTCTCTTGGTTTGCCTTAATTGTTCTATTCTAGCATTTATATTTGTTTCCTCTTCGATCTACTTGATTATATTTTACTTGTGTGCAGGGACTTGGTGAACCTGCTATAAATCATCTAGAGAAGCATCCCACCATGTTTGGTTTGTGCTAGAACTCATAGACAGGGTTAATTTACATTGTTGGGTATCTCTGTCTGAAACAAGTCTGGCCGGTTTGGGAAACCGATCGGACCGGTTTGGTACTGACAGTGCAAAAAAGTTGTATAATTTGTAGATTCACCTATTCACCCCCCCCCCCTCTAGGTGACATCAAGGTCCTTTCAATTGGTATCAGAGCTTAGCCTCACATCCAAGCTTAACCGCCGTGAGGAAAGATGCCGACTTCGTGTGAGGTACCCATTGAGAAACTAGCTAGTGATGGCTCAAATTACTCTACTTGGTTCGCTCATGTACTTAATGTTGTTAGGGCTGTGGGTCCTACTCTTGAGCGTGTTGTAGTTGAAGGCATCCATCGTCCCAAACTTGATTGGAACGTGTCCAATCTAACCGAAGACAAGATGGACTGCCTACAACTCAACTCTCTTGTTGCTAACTACTTGTTTAGTGTTATGAGCAAAGATGTGAAGGAACTCATCCTACAAGATGAAACAACTCTAGTTGATGATCATCTCATTTGGGCTCAACTTTGAGAATTATTCACAAACACCACAAGCGACAAGAAAGAGCAAACAAAAGCAAAGGCACATGAGGAGTGCTCTACATCAGCAACAACATGCACTGAGCCTCATGTGGTCACCACAAAGGAGCCACAAGATCAAGACAACTCAGATGCCTCTTCTCTAAAAAAACCGGTTTGACCAGTTTCAAAAACTGGTATGATCGGTTGTTGGCACTCCTTACGACCTACAGATAAATCCGCAAGCGGACAGATACCGATGTAGCTTTCACCCGGGAGTATTCCAAGGTATCAATTTCCACGAGGAACGAGAAGTGAACTAATTCTAAACTAGTTGTCCAAGGATGGTGTGATGGAATGGATGATGACAAAGAGGAGGGAAGAAAAGCACCCGGAGGATAGAGAGGGCACAAATCTAATAACTATATCCTACTGACTAAATGAGCAAACTAGATACTATAGTTATAAACTTGCATCGGGATAAGGTGCACGCGACTCACAGAAAGGGATGAGAAGGGGAGCCACTAACAGTCTCTTTGGTTCCTATGGGCCGAGAAAGACGTGGTGGATTACGTAGGCTGTATAGGGCTGTCGCCACCTAACGGCTACCACACATACGTATGAATACGGGGTAAACCAAGTTAACCTCAAGTCTAGGCACTGCACCTACACTAGTCAGTTAATACTTATCTACTGCAGAAAGATACGCACGGAAGCCAAGCAACCAGTATACAATTATACCAATCAAATAAGCATTGAATGAGGAACTAGCAACCATATAAAAGTAAGAACTGATGCTCAATTAATCGGAGAGAGATACAAGAGTTACTAGACACGACCCGAATGTTACTCGAAGCAGAGCCACATCCGTAGAGGTACAGGTGGAAGAGGGGCCGACACTTCGGCTCCTCTTCGGCACGCTCACCTCTCCTCTCTCCCTATCTTCTAGATATGACAGTGGCAGCGCTTCATTACAGAGCTATTCTTCTCTTCACTCTTGTGTGTTTGATATAGGTGTTGGGGGCCTCTATTTATAGTGGAGAAGGGCGGTTTGAGTTGGAGCAGCGGCCATGCAACCTCAGGGGCGGTGCCGGCTTGTTCGGCCGAACCGGAGGCATTCGGCCGAACTATGGCGGTTCGACCGCACTGTGGGGGTTCTGCCAAACCGACCATTTTGCACTACCTCGAAGCCAATGCTCTGGATTGACTCCTGGTGGCGGTGGAATGTCGGTTGCATGTGGGGAACATCGGCAGAACTAATCCGTTTGGCCGAACTGGGTCCAGTGCCTGGTTGCCTCCCGATGCATCGCCTCTGTCTTGGGGATGTCCAGGATTACTTCCATCCATCGGGGTTTGGTCAGGTTGTGTTTCTATGCCTCAGACTGGTGATGTCATCGATCAGTGTGACTCGCCTCGTCATTGCTCAGTCATTGTTGATGTGGAATTTGTGCATTGGACCTCCCCTGGATGTGCTTCCCTTCATGGATTGTGCTGCATGTGTATAGGCTAAGGGGGGTAACTCAGCCGAACCAAGTGGTTCGACCGAATTGGCCAAATTTGTCCCCTTTAGTCCATGTTTGTCAATTATGTGCCTGCACATTAGAGAAACACCAAAACTTATAGAAATGATTAGAGATAAACCCTATAGATATGGTGCATCATTCCATTGTATTCATTTTATGCTCGGTTGGAGGTCGGAAATCAGGCCTTAACGACCGCCAACAAGCTTCCCCAAACATAGATATTTGCTCGTCCTGAGTAAAGGATTGAAATAAGAGCAAGAGTAAGGTAAGGGATTGTCGAAGATTTATCGCGACTACCTCCATCTAGGGGTATCCCAGGGAGTAGATTTATGGGGATCGCCTGACCTGGAACTTGATGGTTAACGCGAAGACACAACACACAAAGATTTAGACAGGTTCAGGCCACCAGAGTAGCGTAATACCCTACGTCCGGTACTCGTCTTCACGTCTTGGCTTGCGCTGTGTAGCTCCCGAGCTTCAAGCGACTAGTTGAAATACTCAGCATGTGAGCACCGACTAGTATAAGTACTCGAGTGGCTCCACGGTGTCATGAAGAGGCGAAGTGGTGCCAAGTCTCACTAGTGTGAGTACTCAGCTATGAACCCTGCAAATTAAATATATAGGATGAGTAGTATCCGATCAAGAAAAAAATAATAGTATTTGTAATGCATAGCATTTGTAACACATGTTTTTTAAACTTATTGCTTGTTGCCACTGGTTAAGTAGTCGTTTGTTTTTTGCTAGACTCTCAACCACTTGAGTAGTAGCCCTGTTACATTTAAACACTTGGTCCCGCTTAACCAATCCTTTAGGTACGTAGGTGTTGCGAAGGAGCTGAAGTTTCACGAATTAAGGTGCATGCTACTGAGCGGTGTTGGTCGTTAAGCTTTTCTCCTGTAGGAGAGATCGCACGAGGGATTGTAACCCGTCGGCAAAAAATCATAAATCCATGGATATAGCCTCCGAGGGCCCTACGAAATTCGATGTACCAAGTCCACGAGCTAGTGCCCTGCATAACTCGATTTACCAAATACGTGGGCTAACATGGCATGCTTCTATGGTCAGCGATAGTGTAACCCTCAAGAATCTTTTGTTGTCGAGTGGAGTACTCTTTTAGAGTAGTCGGCTCATGGCCAAGCATGGTTTTAAATAAGCTGATAGAATTATTATGAAGAAAATAATTATTAAATATGACTTAGCTTGATTTGTAGATGATTGTCGATGAAGCCATGGCAGTCGGCGATGAAGCCGACTAGTCGGAGTCGGATCCGACTAGTTGTTGATGGCGCGGTAGCCCTTCTCGACTAGTTGAGTAGTCGAAGTAGTCGTTGTGCGCGAGTCGATGCAGCCGATCTCAACTAGTTTTAACTAGTCGAGACGAGTAGTCGAAGTAGTCGTACGGCGAGTTGATGAAGTTGCACTCGAGTAGTTGGAGTAGTCGACGATGAATTGGCGTTGCCAATCGTCGATGTAGTCGTACTCGCGTACATCTTCTTGTGTGCATAAAGCGAAGATCTTTAAAACCTTGTTGGTAGCCTTCCATGTACGTATAGCAGAATTTTTGGGCTTTCGTGTGTATGTATCATCAATACATGCATGGACGTACGAGGAAACACCCGCAGCTTTTATTTCCTTGGTCTTTGGACTTGCTGCAGCTCTCTCCGATTTCTTTTTCTCATAGATTGCTGTCTTGAAGCAACAGCGCTTGGCCCTTAGATTTTCCATCGCAGCTTTTGTAAATAACGCCAGCCTGAATGCTTCAAACTTCTCTTCTGATTCAAGATCAACACGAACGCGTAGCTTTCCAAGTCGAATAAAGAACACTTAATCCAACTTGATAGGGGATCGAACAACGTACTATCCATAGATGGTGTCGGCGAGTCGTCTCGGAAGGCCGGACGCGGAACCAGATTCTCTTGCCCTGCGATTGATTTTGTAGATGAGATAGGTCCATCAAGCTCACCCAATGATCCTGCGATCTGCCCCACGGTGGGAGCCAAGTGTCGATGATTTATGTCGAGCACGTCTGCCTGGGGGTACCCCAGAGAGTAGATTCGTGGGTCTCGCCGAGTTATAGGAACGACAGTGCATGAACAACATAAAGATTTAGACAGGTTCGGGCCGCGAATTGCGTAATACCTTATGTCCTGTGTGCTTGATTGTATTGCACGTGAGTTGAGTTGTCTTGAGGGGTCCCTGCTCCGCCTAATATATCTGGGGAGCAGAGTTACAAGTCGGTTACATGATCCTAGTCATATGCAAGAGGGAGTACTACAACACGGTACTTTGGGGAGTCTCCTAACAGTACACGACTAGTCTTTCCAATCAACTACGCCGTCTTGCACCATAGCTGACTGGTTTAAAGTAGTCGGGTTAAACCTTCCCTATCGAGTAGTTTAATCCCGTGGATGAGTGGCCCTAGGGATCCTGGTCCCACAGGGATCTTTCATGAAATCAATGAATGCACATTGGTTATTCCAAACCTTTCTCCATACCTGTGGATTTGAAGTGTCTACTCCCTGAATCTTGGGCGGTTGATGAACGGAATGGCTCTTACTACAAGGGCCATCTTGGTCATCCTGCATTCGGGGTTTTCTAATACTTTCACAAATGAATGACCATTATCCTTTCATCCATGATACTCCCATGCTCTCTGGAGTCACTATCTCCTTTCACTCACTCTCTTTTGTATGTCTTCTTTTGTCTCTCATGTGGTGATCTTGTCAAGACCCGTATTTCTGTCAAGTCGAAGACTGGTTCCTGGAGCTTATGTCAATCACCCTTGATCAAATTGTAAGTTTAGGATGAAGAGTCCATTGTTGGTCTCGGCCCCGTGACCCCTTTTATTTTTCTTCCCCTTTTTGGAATTATTCTCATTCTTCTTTTTCTCTCTTTTTTTGCATACTTGGACTTTCGTGAGTCCTTTATTTTTCAAATCCTCTTTTTTTTGGTATCTCCAAGGCATGAGGACTTCCAATGCGGCTCTGAAAAATATTCTTGCAATTGATCTGGGGCAACATGACTACCTCTAGGGACTCAAAATTCGACAAGACATTATACTAGTCATGACAAGTTTTTTTTCATAAGTGATCTCTCAAGCAAATATGTCAAGTGGATGTAGAGGTATATGGAAAGGATGAAAGGGTAGGGTATGATTCTATATTTTCAAAGTAAATTCACCTGAATACTTGAATGAGCAAGAGGTTTGTTTTATCGAGTCATATCACATTCATAAACAACTTAGATCAGGGGATCCTAACATGAAAGATTTCATAGGTATGTGGTTACTTGGTTTGAAATGAACAATAGGCAAAATTCATGGCATGAAAGATAACCGAGAATGTTTCATTTAAATAGTTTGTGCAAGGTTCAAGTATTGAAACGTGGCAACATAGGAAAAACAAGAATTGAACTGGAGTAAGGAGTGCAAACCAGTGTGCATATGCACGAAGTGGATGAGCCAAGCTGGTTCGACCGAACCAACATTCGGCCAAACAAGCCAGTTCGCCCGAACCAAGTGGTTCGGCCGAACAGGTTATCTTGCACGTTCTTGTCCTATTCCTCCCCCATGTCGTCCCTGTACTCGTGTAGCATCTGTTAAATTGGGCATTCTCTGACTGGCTCAACTGCACCAGTCAGAGCATTATTTTGGACAATTCAAACTAGAATTTTTATTTTATTCATCAAGCTAATTTTGGGAAAACAAATATTGAAAGAGAAATAGAGAGAGCACGTCCTACACATTGATCTAAGCAAATGGAAATAAAATTGGGAAATAAATTTAAACTAATGGTGCTCTAAACGATACAACCATAGGACATCTACTCTGTAGGTGGATCGTAAAGGTCTAGATGTCTTGCGGCTTTGGCGAGCCTCTTGAATTTGGTGGTGAGGACTTTCTAGAGGGTGTCAAGCCAGGTTCCGGAGTTGATGGTGTCAAGGTGGATTTTTGCCCAGAAAGATTGTTTTGTTGAGAATTATGGGCAAATGTTTTAGGTGCAACTTTAGACCTCTAGAAACTCGATGGCATCTAAGTCCTCGAGTGGTGGTGGCTCTGGTTCTAAGAATATCTTTAGGTGTTGTCCATTAACCTTGAAAATGTTTCCTTCCTCATTTTGCAAGGTGATAGCTCCGTGGGATGATCTGTTGATCATAGTGAATGGCCCATCCCACTTACTCCTGAGCTTGCCTTGACCGAAAAGCTTCACACGAGAGTTAAAGACTAACACCTTGTCTCCCGGCTTGAACGATTTGATCTTGATCCATTTGTCATGCCATCTCTTTGTTCGTTCTTTGTATAGCCGGGAGCTGTGATATGCTCTTTCTCTAATTTCGTCTAGCTCAGCCGGTTGAATCCGTCTCTTAAGGCTGGCTGTTGGGAGATCCATGCCCCATTTCTTAATGGCCCAATGAACCTTGAATTCCATTTCTATTGGTAAGTGGCAAGTCTTACCATAGACCAACTGATATGGGGTCATTTCAATGGGCGTCTTATATGCAGTGCAGTATGCCCATAGCGCATCGGGTAATTTCTACTTCCAATGCTTTCCTATCTCATTTACGGTCTTTTGCAGGATGTTCTTGATTTGTTTGTTGGACGTTTCTGCTTGACCACTAGTTTGAGGGTGATAAGGAGTCACTACGTTGTGTTGTACCCACAAACTGGATAGATACCTACGGAAAACTGACTCAATGAAGTGGGAGCCTCCATCACTGATGACTAGCCTAGGCACACTGAAACGAGGGAATATGATTTCCTGGAACATCCTTCTAGTGCTTTTGGAGTCTGCGGCTATGCATGGCATGGCTTCTACCCTCTTAGAGACGTAATCTACAGCTACCAAGATAAACCTATGGCCATCTGAGTTGGGGAAGGGACCTATGAAGTCGATTCCCCAGACATCAAAAATTTCTACTTGAAGGTTGCTGGTAAGCGGCATGGCATCTCTAATGCTTATGTTTCCGTGCTTCTGGCAGCATGTGCATCTTTTGATGAATGTCTTCGCATCCTCATACATGTTGGACCAATAAAAGCCACACTGCCAGACCTTAGCATTGGTCCTAAATGCACCATAATGGCCTCCATATGGGGTTGCATGGCATCTTTCCAGGATTTTATATGCCTCATGTGCAGGTATGCACCGCCTGAGGAGTCTGTCACTACATATCCTAAAGATATACGGGTTGTCCTAGAGGTGGAGTCTGCTCTCATAAGCCAGTCTTTTCCTACTTTCTCCTGGTGGGACTTACCCAGACACCATGTAATTCACTATGTTGGCGTACCACGGATCAGAGGTGGTGACCTTAAGGAGCATGTCATCCCATAAATAATCATCAATTGGAAGATCGGATGGGACTTGCATCCGAGACAAATGGTCCGCTACTGAGTTCTCTACTCCTTTCTTATCTCTTATCGCGATGTCGAACTCTTGGAGTAGAAGGACGCAGCGGATGAGTCTTGGCTTTGCATCCTTTTTTGTCAGAAGGTACTTCAAAGCATCATGGTCTGAATAGACTATGACTTTTGCCCCAACTAAGTAAGACCGGAATTTGTCTATAGCAAACACGACTGCTAAGAGTTCCTTCTCCGTGGTTGCGTAGTTGAGCTGGGGGCCAGTAAGCGTCTTGCTAGCATATAAGATAGCATAATGCTTCTTATCCTTGGTTTAGCCCAAAATAGCTCCTATGGCATAGTCGCTCGCATCGCACATAATTTCAAATGGGATGCCCTAGTCGGGAGGCTGGATGATGGGAGCGGAGATGAGTGCTTTCTTTAGGGTGTAAAAGGTTGCATAACACTCTTCATCAAAAATGAAATGGGCATCCTTGGCCAAGAGATTGGTTAAAGGCCGCGATATCTGAGAAAATTTTTTGATAAAGCGTCTATAGAATCCAGCATGGCCAAGGAAACTACGGATCTCCTTGACGTTCGTGGGAGGTGGAAGTTGCTCAGTCACTTCTATCTTTGCTCTGTCTACCTCGATTTCACGTTCCGACACCCTATGTCCTAGGACAATCCCCTCTCACACAATAAAATGGCACTTTTCCCAGTTTAGGACAAGGTGTTTTTCTTGACATCTCTGGAGGATCTTGTCCAGGTATTTCAGACACTTGGTAAAGGTCTTCCTATAAACTGAGAAATCGTCCATGAACACTTCCATAATCTCCTCAATCATATCGGAGAAGATGGACATCATGAAACGCTGGAAGGAGGCAGGTGCGTGAACGTGGTTTTACTTTGGTCATCCAGGTGGATTGGAATTTGGTGATATCCGGAGTAACCATCAAGGAACCAGAAGAAAGAATGTTTGGCTAATCGTTCAAGCATCTCGTCAATGAACGGAAGGAGGAAATGGTCTTTCTTGGTGGCTTTATTGAATCTACGATAGTCAATACACATACGCCAACCAGTGACAGTGCGTTGAGGAATGGGCTCATTCTTATCATTGCGCACAACCGTCATTCCTCCCTTCTTAGGAACGACTTGGACGGGGATAACTCATTCACTATTACGGATCAGATAGATAATCCCAGCGCGAAGGAGTTTGAGAACTTCCTTTTTAACGACCTCTCTCATGGCATTACTCAACCATCTTTGAGGTTCCCGAGACGGTGTTGCTTCAGAATCGATTGGGATGCGATGGTACAGAGGTTAGGACTGATAACTTTCAAATCTTGTAGAGAATATCCTAAGACTGATCGATTCTTCTCGAGGATAGTGAGAAGCTGTTGGGTTTCTACATCGGATAGCTTGTCACTAATGATCACTGGAGTCTACTTATCCTCAAAGAGGAAGGCATACTTCAGTCCAGGTGTAAGAGGTTTAAGCTCGATCGGTGATGGTTTTGGAGCTTTGCTTGTATCGAGCTTGATTGGAGGGTGAATTGCTTCTTCCTCTGAAAAGAATTGGAGGTCTTCCTCTGGAATGGGTTGCTCTAACTTTGTCAACGAGGTTGACATGACCTCCTCTATGGGATCAGGATTGGGATGTACCTCTACTAGGGTGTTCAAGGAATGAGAGTAAGAGACAGGGACAAGTTCTTTCCCGATCCTAAGCTCTACTAGCTGATTCGTTGGTGCTTTCTCCAGGATTTTTAGAATTGGCCTACCGACAAAGATGGAATGAGTGGAATTTTTGGGTAGGTCAAAGATATGGAGATCCAGGAAAAGTTCAGGGTCATTAATCTTAACGGGTGTGACCCGCAAGATCCCTAAACAATCAAGGATCTTCCCTGTTTTGAACCATAGACATTTTTGAGATGATGACTATGGTTTATCAGGGGCTCGTATTCGCACCAACGAGCTAGAGATGATGTTAATTCCGAGGCTTGGGTCGTACCCGACTTCTTTGTCTTCGCCCATAACTTCACAAAATATCCTTCTGATTTTACTAGGCATCTTGACGACCTCGGTCGAGGCTTCAGCCTCGTCTAGGCATTCCCGACTCATAACAGAAGCGAGACGTCCTAAGTACTCCCTCTGATATTCGAGTTCTTCCTTGTTGGGAGATTGACCCTTCTGCTCTACATGTCGTTCCAATGGGGAACTTGTTGCACTCCCAATGTCATCAAATAGATCATCGTCAAAATCATAGGGAGTGGTGTAGAGTGGATCATAATAATCCTGGCTAGAAAAAAGTGGTGGTTCGAAATGAGCATCGGGTTCTGATGAAATGGAAGAGCTGATATATTTGGATTCTGAACATACAAGCTCTTCAGGTCCAGGTTATTTCTCTTCTTCATCGGGGAGATCATCATAGATTCCAGTGTAGGGAGTATCATCCAGGATGCGATCCAGAATTACCCTCGCTTCAGTGGGAATCAAATGAGAGAACGACCCTTCTGAAGCGGAGTTCCAGAAAGTGGTGGCTGTGGGACAAAGCCAAGGCTGAAATTTTGTAGAATTATAGGTTCTGATAGGCTTAGGTCTGGTCCAGATGCCAAAATTTCTTTGAAACGAGCCCAGGCAGCTCCCAACGACTCTCTCTCTAATTGCTTAAAGGTAAGGATTTCGATTCGGAGGCTGGCTACCTTGGAAGCTAGGAAGAAATTTAGGCAGCATTTCTCTCTAAGGGTCTCCCAACTCCCTTCAATGTTACCAACAGCTAGAGAGTACCATTTCTTTTCTCCTCCCATTAATGAGAATGAGAATAGCTTCTATTTGAGCGTCTCTTGTGTCATGCCCGCAATGACGAGACAAGAACAGAGTTGCTCAAATTCACGTAAATGCGCGTAGGGACTCTCGGCATTCATTCCTGAGAACCGTTTGCTCTAGAACCATGGCTATGAAGCTGGGACGCAGCTCATAGCCAGGTGTGTGGATTAGATGTGATGATGATGGTGGCTCCAAACAATCGCCCTTTGGAGCCGAATGTTGATGTAAGGTAAGAGTGGAATCCACTGGATGGTGGTGGGATACACGGACAACTTGGGTTCGGAATCAGAACAACTACCGTTCCCCGGCAACGGCGCCAGAAAGCTTGTTGGCACTCCTTACGGCCTACAGATAAATCCGCAAGCAGACGGATACCGATGTAGCTTTCACCCGGTAGTATTCCAAGGTATCGATTTCCACGAGAAACAAAAAGTGAACTAATTCTAAACTAGTTGTTCAAGGATGGTGTGATGGAATGGATGACGATGAAGAGGAGGGAAGAAAAGCACCCAGAGGATAGAGAGGGCACGAATCTGATAACTATATCCTACTAACTAAATGAGCGAACTAGATATTACAGTTATAAACTTGCTTCGGGATAAGGTGCAGCGACTCACAGAAAGGGATGAGAGGGGGAGCCACTAACAGCCTCTCAGGTTCCTACGGGTCCAGATAGATGTGGTGGATTATGTAGGCCGTATAGGGCTATCACCAGCTAACGGCTACCACACGTACGTATGAATCAGGGGTAAACCAAGTTAACCTCAAGTCTAGGCACCGCGCCTACACTAGTCAGTTAATACTTATCTACTGCAGAAAGATAAGCACCCAAGCCAATCAACTAATCATTGAACGATGAACCAGCAAGCATATAAAAGTAAGAACTAATGCTCAATTAATCAGAGAGAGAGATACAAGAGTTACCAGACACGACCCGGATGTTCATCGAAGCAGAGCCGCATCTGTAGAGGTAGAGGTGGAAGAGGGGCCGACACTTCGGCTCCTCTCTGGCACGTTCACCTCTCCTCTCTCCCTATCTTCTAGATATGACAGTGGCAGCGCTTCACTACAGAGCTATTCTTCTCTGCACTCTTGTGTGTTTGATACATGTGTAGGGCACCGATATTTATAGTGGAGAAGGGCGGTTTGAGTTGGAGCAGCGGCCAAGCAACCTCAGGGGCGGTGCCGGCTTGTTCGACCGAACACGTGGCGTTCGGACGAACTATGGTAGTTCGGCCGAACTGTGGGGGTTCGGTCGAACCAACCATTTTGCACCGCCTCAAAGCCAACGCTCTAGATTGACTCCTGGTGGCGGTGGAATGTCGGTTGCATGTGGGGAACGTCGGCCGAACTGATTCATTTGGCCGAACTGGGTCCAGTGCCTGGTTGCCTCCCGATGCACCGCCTTTGTCTTGGGGACGTTCAGGATTGCTTTCATCCAACGGGGTTTGGTTAGGTTGTGTTTCTATGCCTCGGATTGGTGATGCCATCAATCCGTGTGACTCGCCTCGTCATTACTCGGTCATGGTTGATGTGGAATTTGTGCATTGGACCTCCCCTGGACGTGCTTCCCTTCATGGATTGTGCTACATGTGTATAGGCTAAGGGGGGTAACTCAGCCGAACCAAATGGTTCGGCCGAATTGGCCAAATTTGTTCCCTTTAGTCCATGTTTATCAATTATATTCCTACACATTAGAGAAACACCAAAACTTGCAGAAATGATTAGAGATGAACCCTATAGCTATGGTGCATCATTCCATTGTATTCATTTTATGCTCGGTTGGAGGTCGGAAATCAGACCTTAACGACTGCCAACACTGGTTTGGGCAGAAAGATAGCTTCCAGCAGCAAGAAGGGTGGTCGGCGCCACGCAAGCAAAATCTCGAGCACAAAAGCATTGATTCCCTCTAGTAATGAGGTGTCTCAGCGCTTCATGGCCAAAGATGATGAGAAGACCAAGAAGGACAAAAATGCAAAGGACGCGACTATTCAAGTTCTAACCGAGGAGCTTGAGAAAGTCAAGCTCATCAATGCCTCCTTGGTCTATAAGTGTGAAGTTTTAGTCGATGATTATGCTGACTCGCTCTCATGTGTAGCCTCCGTGGAGAAAGAAAATCAAGTGCTCAAGCAACAACTCGGTTTACTAGCTAGTGAGCATGAGATGCTACAAGCAAAGCATGAAGAACTCTTGCGTTCTCATGAAGAGCTTGTAGAATCACATGTCTTGATAGGAATAACCCATGAGGTTATGGTAACGTTGGTAAAATCCTTTGAACCTCAAACTCACACATGCACATGCTCACAAGTTGACACTTCATTATCTTGTGATAATTCATGCTGCTCCCAAGCAACCCAATCTTGTGTTCAACATGTGATTGTAGAATCTTGTGACGACCTTATTGCAAAAGAAAATGAAGATCTCATGCAAGAGGTTGAGAAGCTAAAGGAGGACTTGATCAAGTTGAAAGGCAAGGGTCAAATGCAACCTTCTCAAGATAACCGTGATCACATGGTAAAGAAGCTTGAGAAGGGACAAACCGTCACTCGCCCAAATCCTCAACAAGATCAAGTGCACAAGCACAAGATTCCATCTGGTGAGAAGAAGAGCCTTGATCAAGTCAAGTGTTTCAAGTGCTCAGCAATGGGACACTACGTATCCGTGTGTCCAAGCAAGCTCAAGAAAAAGAAGAAGTCCCCTTCAAGAAGAGAGAAGCAACGGGCAAAGACAACAGTATGCTTCAGATGCAAGGAAAAGGGTCACTTGATTGCTGAGTGCTCAATTACTCAAGATGTTGTCTGCCCTGCCAAATTCGGTCTGACCGGTTTCAGGCAGCAACAGCCCAACAACTCTTGAAAAGGTCTTCTCAAGTCAAGACATCAAGCAAAAAGCCCAGCAATGCTGCTGGGCACAAGGTGAAAGCCAGAAGATGTCCAAGCAAGGTCCGAAGCCGTATTTGCTACACGTGCCGGACCAATGGACATTTGGGTAAGGATTGTCCAAATGGTAATATGCCCAAATCAAACCTCGTAAATTATGACTTTGCTAAGCTCAAGAACGACAAGATAACCTATGCTACTAGGGTGATTGACGCACCACAAACTAGCATAAGGGCCACTTCGGTTCCTAAGCAACTTGTGACTAACCATATTGGACCCAACAGGAGTTGGGTACCAAAGAATGCTTGATGAGACAGCACGGACCTAGAAATGCACTGGAAGCTTGGCTTGAAAGCAATCACTTGTGATCAAATAGCTCGCCAAGAAAGATGCTTCCTCTCTACAACTTGTATCCAATGACATCTCGGTAACTTTGCGCTTAATTTGATTAAGTTTCAGTCACTTATACCTTTTGTAGGATCAAGTGTTTCAAGTTCTTGATCTCATGTGACACTTGATAAGTGACTAAGACAACTTTCATGAATTTGTTCAATATATGCCATATGGTGCTTTTAAAGGCTCTCTAGTAGAGCAATGTCTTGTCAGATGCAGAAAAATAAAATACTCTTATTGTTGGGACTCAAATATTACCATAGAGTCGTGTCCTACCAAAAATTTCTGCTCAACTACCGGATATTTCCGTCGCCCAAGCCGGAAATATCTGACAATCATCGGAGATTTACGGTGAAGTGGTACAAGTCTGGTAAAACCGGTAAGTGGGAATTAAGATGCAAATGGAATATTTCTTGAACTCCTAACATTTTGGCATATGTATATCAACTTATACCTTTGTGGTAGTAAGTTCTCTTGGCACATTTCAATATGAGCAATTTATTATGTGCATTGACCAAATGTTGATCTAATCCTCCCATGTCCTTAACAAGACAAAGTGCATGTCACATGCAATCCATGCATGATGCACATATTCAGGGGGAAATTAACAATTGTGTCTTTGAGACTAACATTTCTTTTGTAAATTTGTAGTCTCAAAGGTGAGAGGTCATTCTCTAAATTGGAGTTGTCAATTCAACTTGCGATCCAAAGTGGTAAAATTGTATTATTTCATATCTTTGATCTTATTCTTAATATATGCTTTGGCAACTCACCACAATATAGTCTAAATTCCTTTATTTGATCTTGTTGATTCAAAACTAGTGTATGTAAGCCAATCTTACACATACACTAGATAAAAGGGAATTTGGTCTATATTGTGAGGTTTTATAATTAATGACCTAATTTCCATCCACATACAAGGGTCATTGATAATAAAACTAGTTGTTGTGCAACTTAATGTATTCTCTCTATTTCTTTTGTAAAATGGCTTATCTCATGAGAGAACACATATGGATAAGATTGATCATATTGCACAACATGTTTGGCTAGAGGCAAAGGTATGTTTTCTTGTCAACTAGTAGTTACCTTGCGCATCTATGCTCTATATTATGCTAGTGCGTGCATTTGCATGCATCTATATTGAGCTTTCCTTTTGTGCACCTATTAGATATTTGGTTGACACCCTCTCAATATTAAATCTTATGTCAAGTGTTGTTTAAACATGAAAGGTGTGAACCAAATATGCTAACATGGTCCATAGCTCGATATAAGTGCATGTTCTTGTGTGACATAGGATAGTATTTGAAAAACCCAACTAGCATGATAGGTTGTGTGTTGTTTTTGAACATATTTGAGTTTTGGTCTTTTGACCATTGTCGATCTATTTGTGACTATAGTTAACCTTGCTTGATTGATGGCTGGTCACAAATAATGAGATTTTCTCTCAAGTCCATAAATCCTTATCTATCTATCATATCCAATCTCTCTTGGAAGAATCGAGAGAAAATGGATTTATTGAAAATCTTATCTCTTCTAAGGAAAATCTTGAAATTTTGGAAGAGAACATCCTTCATATATCTTTTCAGATCAAGTGAACAAGTGTTTGGAGTCTTTATCCACTTGAAGCATCAATTTCTAACTACATGGGATAAACCAGTTTGATCGGTTTGGTCCAGGGAGTTACCCTACGTGGATAACTTACCCCTTCGGGTTTCTCTCTCCTCCCTCTTACCCATTCACCACAAAAAACTCTCCCCTCCTCAGTTTTCATCGTGAGTAGAACACCCATGGAAATCTATTGATTCAACCAAGGAAAAGGAGTTCTCTCGTTGGATTTGGAGGGCCCCAAGTCGGCCTGACCGGATTCCCAACCGGATTTGGATTCAAATCTTCATTCTCTCACGATCTCAAGGCTCTCAAGGTATTCAAATCTTCCCATCGCCCGATCTACTCACTAGATGAATATATTTCAAATCCCTTTTATAGAACATCTTCTAGCATGTCTAGGAACATATCCCTAAGAGATTAATGAATTTGGTGGGCTACATTTTGTGGATCAGTGATTTGTGCTTCCACTGCACAAAGCGGTCTGACCAGCAGTGAAAGCCCAAGTCATTTGTTGGCAGCATGTTTAGTTTTCATATGAAGTAGGGGTAGTCTATTCTTCAGAACATATCATGAATCTTGTTCGTGCAACTGTCCTGACTATACCCAACTGAATTTGGCTCAGCTCGGGTGAAACCTATCTGACCGGTTTTCTGAAACCGGTCGGACCAGTTTGACCCTGAGCTGGTCCAACTTCTTTTGGATGCACTCAAATTGATCGAATTTCATGACAATCTTTACCTGGGTACTTATATCTTGTATCCCATCTTTTGTAACCCAGGGAGGACAGTAGAAGATGCCTAAGGGAAAGCATGCCGAGAGGATCAAAGGGGGCGTCATGACCCTTCTATTGGCAGCAGCTCGCAGGCGGGCATCGGTAGATCTTTAAGGCCAAGAAGGGAGAAGAGAGTAGCAGAGCAGGAAATAGAAGAAGTGGATGAAGAGGTGGTGGAAACCACCTCTACTGATGAGGATGATGTTGAAGATGAGATATACCGAGTCGAGTTTCGACATAAAAAAGGGGCAGCTCATGATGATGATGAGGAGATGGCTGAAGGAGAAGATAAGGAAGATGATCCTTGTTGGCGGTCGTTACAGCCTAAATCCGACCACCAATACTCGGGAATAAATGAGGTTTTATGCAACATTCCATGTACTTAGGTTTTATTTCTAATAAAGTTCCACGAGTTTTGGTGAGTGTCACTTGTGCAGGTACAACTACGACAAATATGTGCTATTGGGGCCGGAAATGACCAAATCGGCCAAACGACTCCGTTCGGCCGGTTACCCCCCTTAGCCAAGCAGACCACCGGGAGTCGTCCACGTCAACAATGACCAAGCGAACACATCACATGACACGTGGGCGACCGCCAACTCACCCCGAAGGATCAACACGTCACCCTGGGCCAGAACAACGCGAAGCCAACCACCAGGAGGCAGCCCAGAAGGCCCACAGAGCAGAGGCGGTGCTGGGGAGGCCGGCCACGGGCCAGGCCCAATTCGGCCGAACCACCCCCAGCACGTAACCGCCTCCAGGGAGTTGCCCACAGCCGTTGGATGCAAGGACGGTGGGATAGTCGGTTCGGCCGAACCGACCTGTTCGGCCGAACCGCCTCCCCTCGCCCGAAATCCCAGGGGGTACCCCCCTGGCTCCCTTGGCCGCTACCCTACCTCAACCGCCTTAGACTCCTATAAATAGAGGGTCACTTTCACTTGTAAACACACACCAAGCGAAGGAGCTCATTTCCACTTTCATTCTAGTAGAGTTAGGATAGTTTAGTTGGGAGTTAGAGTTGAGTCGAGCTTTGCCTCGGAGGTTCCGGAGTCATCTTCAGAAGCTCTGGTAATAGCTCTTGTATCTTTTACTTTTCCTTTTGTAAGACATTGAGTATCAATATAGTTATCTTTATCACTTTTCCTTTGTCATTTATATCTTGCTTCTACTTTATCCTAGTTGCAAATATATCTTGTTTAGACTATAGTCAGTTATAGTTCTAGTGCTTGTAGTCTTGTTTAAGTCTTTGTCTTGGCTGGTTCTTCGATCTTGCTTGATACTGGAGGTGAATTGTCACCAAGAGTATTGACAAGGTTGCTTGCTCTTGCTAGCAGAGTAAGTAGTCGTTGCCTAGTGTAGGAGTGGTTCCTAGACTAGTCAGTGGCCTTAGTTTATTCCCGTCGCAACGGAGGTGGTAGCCGGGAGGTGGTGACAGCCCTTTCGGTCTTCGTAGCCCATCACGTTAGTTCCGGTCTATAGGATTCCCCAGTTGGGAAATAGTGGCACCCCTTCTCATCCCTTTTTGTGTGTTCACCGGTTCCCTTGTCCCGATGCTAAGACATTAGAGTTATCCCAGATCTCCTAGTGCTGGTTCTGTAGCCGCTGTATCTCTAAGCTAGAGTGACATAGGTAGATAAAGAATCCAGGAGTCCTCTATCTCTTCTCGTTGTCCTCCCAGCTATCTATCTCTTCTCTCCCTTACCTGAGTATCCCTTGAGCTGTGTGTCCGGTATATCCACTCCTATCCAATACCGTTATACCCTGTCTTGTCTAGTCGTGTACCCTCCTCTGATAGTCTCGAATATCTGTTCACTAGTAATCTTGCCAAAGCTTCCCTGCGGAAATATAAATTACGATACCTCGGGATACTCTCAGGTGAAGTGCTACAGTGGTGATTCTGTGCGCTTGCAGAATATGTCTATATTTTACTAAGCCATATGGAAAACCACTGAAACACTCCTTACCCCAGTACCAGGATTCTCAATTCTGATATTGGATCGTAAGAAGTGCCAACAAGCATTTCTGGCGCCGTTGCCGGGGAAGTCTTTGGCTAGATTACTTTTGAACTTTTATCTTGAGCTATCTTAGTTGAGTACCGCTACTCAAGCGGGTTTATCCTTGCTCTGTTCATTGGTCTTTGTGGAACAGAGCAGTGCATGACTAGTTTCCAACTACCGTCAAACTTCCAAGAAAATCCGGAGTCACTTGTGAGGAAAGTACGACCCCGTGTTGTACCTCCTCAGAAGCAACTCCTTCTGACGAACCCAGTCCTTCCCGTCGTTGACCAGGCTACATCGAGGATGGCAACCAAGACGATCCGTGAGTTCTCTGCTCCATCAAGCGAGAACGTACGTGTCGGACCAGCTCCGCCAGTCGGAGATGGTAGCTTTGAGCTAAAGCCAGCCATCATCAACATGGTACAGGCTAGCCCATTCTGCGGCAAGCCACACGAAGATGCCAATGCTCATCTCCAGCATTTCCTAGAGATTTGCAACACCTTCACCATCTGCGGTGTAAGTATTGATGCCATTCGCCTTCGTTTATTTCCATTCTCATTATTAGGCAAGGCGAAACAATGGTTTTATGCTAACCGCGAAGCAATAGATACCTGGGATAAATGCACTAGCGCTTTCTTGCTAAAACTCTTTCCGGTTGGGAAAACCAACGCCCTCCGGAACAAAATAGCTAGTTTCCAGCAGCTAAAAGATGAAACAGTCCCGGAGGCATGGGATCGCCTCCAGGACTATATTTCTGCTTGTCCTCACCATGGTATGCAGAGTTGGTTCATAATCCAAACTTTCTATCACGGGCTGAGAAATTCTGCCCGTGAGTACCTGGATGTTGCTGCTGGAGGCTCGTTCTTCTCTCTTGAGGAGAGTCGTGCGAAGGCCCTCATAGAGAAGATGGTCGAGAACCAAGGTTGGTCCGACGACCGGACTCAACCAAAGACCCGAGGAGTTCACCAAGTTGAAGCTCTGGACATGCTCGCTGCCAAGATGGACCTCCTGATGAAGAAACTGGAGGCCCCTGCTCAAGAAACGGTGCAAGCCATGGACGCTCGCATGACCTGCGAAGTCTGTGGCAACACTGGCCATTCGGGGAATGACTGCCCCGAAACGCGAGAAGATTCCCACTACGTCAACAACTCCAACAACAACGGGTACCGACCGAACAACTACGGCAACCAAGGCTGGAATCCGCGCCCAAACCTCCCTTTTGAGAGGCCTCAACAAGGTAACAATTTCAATTCCAGCAATTTCAATAATCAGCCATCTCTTAGAGATCTTGTGTGTTGGCCAGATGAAAATAACTGAAAACATCAATAAAAAGCTTGCTGCTAATGATAAAACTCTGGAAAGCATAGACTCTAGGATGGAATCATTTTCTTCTGCTATGAAAAGTCAACTGAGCTTTAATAAAATGATAGAAACTCAAGTCGCTCAGTTAGCTGTTGCGGTTCCTATCACTGAATCGGGGAAGATTCCGGGGCAACCCGAGCCTTCCATCGAGACAGTGAATTCCATCTCTACCAGGCATGGTAAGATGCCTCGCAGTGTCTTCCGAACTAACCACGCAGGGAAGGTCGCACGCATCCAAGTGCTGACACCAAGATGGACCTACCTGCCGAGAGCTGCAAAAAGGGCGATCATCAAGACCTCTCCGGACAGGAAGGAAGATCCCGGAGTGCCCATCATTCGGTGCACGATCTAGAATCGTCGCATTGATGATGCACTCTGCGATCTAGGGGCAAGCATCAACATCATGTCTAAGGTATTATTTAAGAAATTACGCTACCCTACTTTGTCACCTACTACTGCCCAGGTACAGCTTGCGGACTCAACCATCCGCTACCCCGAGGGGGTGATCGAGAATGTACCGGTCCGGATCTGGGGACGATATGTCCCCGTGGACTTTGTTGTCCTCGACACGGGGAACGAGCATTCATTTCCCCTTGTGTTGGGCCGACCATTCTTGAACACCACCCGGGCTAGGATCGATATGGATGCGAGAGAAATCTCGTTCCGTATCGACGGAAGGTTGACTTACTTCAAGTTTCAACCCCGGGAAGAGAAGAAGGCAGAGCCACTCACACCGGAGCAGAGGAGCGCCGAGTGTTTCCTTAAGGCTCTCATTAATGGAGAGCTGGAAATACTCGGTGGTGAGCAGCTCAAGTGGAACGAGCCGACAAAACCGACAAGTGCAGAAGAAATGGATTTCCTCGTAAAGAAATACGAGGAAGTGCAAGCCCTCTGGAATTCCCCAGAGACGCCGATCCCACCGCCACCAACACCGAAGAAGAAGAACAAGAAAATGTGGCGGACGAAGGTTGCATCGTCCGAGTCATCCACTCCGGGACCGGACGATGACAAGAGCAACTGAAGACAGGAGAAGTCCCGCTCGCGGACTTAAAAGCTGAGCTCTCGCCGCGAGGAAAACCGGTATGTATCCCATATTTCCCTTCCAATTTTTAAATTCTCAATTGCATTTGCATGTTTCCCTTTTCAAAATAAATGAACCACTTGAGTAATTAATTTGAGAGAGAGTATAAAATTTCGCAAGCTTGGTTAGAAATAATTGGACACATGCTGAAATTTAATTAGAGAGGGTGTAATTGGTAACTTTTATCATTTTCATCCCTTCTAGAACATCTCCAATTATTTACCATCACCACCAACCAGCACCAAACATGTCTACCCCACTAAAATTGGCTGCACACTCACCAATTATCACAAACATGGCAGCATGGGGATAACTCCACTAAGTTCCACTTTGGTTATGTCACATTTCCATCTCACCTACCACTAAAAACCACTAAAAATGTCCTTGGGAATTGATGGCCACACAAACTTGGAGTGGAAACAAAGGCATGTGAGTGTTGCACTCACATGGGAGTACCCTTGCCACCAGGCCTGGTTCGGGCGAACCAGAGCCTTCGGGCGAACTGGCCAAGGCCCTCCCCTCGGCCTATAAATGCTGCCCTTGCTGCTTGCTTCTCCTTGCACCATTCACTCACTCTCCCATTCTGAAAATTTATGCTAGGAGCTCTCTCTCTTTCTCAAGTCCTTTGCTCTAGTGCTTGCTCAAGTTCTTCCCAAGATCTTGTTCAAGTTTTGGTTCGCTTGCATCACTAGAAAATCCCAAAAATATTTTGCTTTTGTTGTGATCTTTGTGCTGAATTTCTGGACGATTTTGTGGTGGTCACCGACACCCACAAGAACGACTAACCTTTTGTGGTGGTTTTCATCCCCGCAAGAATGACTAACTATCTCGAACGACTAACTTGATTTTCTTGTGCTAACCATATATATTCAGTCCTTCGGGTAGTTGTTGTTGCACTAACTTTTTGCAGGAATCATGTCGAAGTTCTTCACTTCGCTCTGTCGGTCCGCCCGGCTAGGCCGACGATCGGATGATGCTGGGAGTTCCCCAGCTCCGTCCCGAGGCTCGAGCCGGATGGACACGGACTTGTACGGAGCAGCCGGCTCGGGATAGGGCCATGCCACGCCCCCGGCCAGGCAGCTCCTAAGCGAGAGTGACATCAACCTTAGAACAGAAAGGGAGCGGAACACCTTCAACAAGCTTCGGCTGAAGGAGTTCGAGCACACCCGTGTGTTTGAGCAAGATTTGCTCAGGGACACGGGGATGGACGTAGAGTTTACAGAAATTTTCCAGGCCATTGGCTGGGAAAATTTCTGGCACATCAACGAAGAAGGTTCGTACCTGCTCACCCTTGAATTCCTCTCGACTTTGGTTTCTGAAACTGGGGGATTCGTTTTCGGTTCTTCAACCAAGAGTTCTTCTGCTCTTGGAGGAATTTTAGTTCGGGTCTCGGATTTTCAAGCCGTTGTTCCTTAGACCCGAACAAAGCGCTTAAAAGATTTGACCGGGTGGCATTTTGGAAAAAGATTTCGGGGGATACCAACTGTCATGCGCCATGCACGAACAGCATACATAACCCCACTTTGCGTTTCATGCATCGTTGGGTGTCTATGACGGTATTCCCCCGGGCAGATTTGCGCCCTGTCAACACCATCGAGTTGCGGGTTCTTTTTGCCATGGTAAAGCAGATTCCCTACTCACCTGTGAAAGACATGGTTGGTCACTGGTTGTCTCATATTTCTCGTGCGGGTAGCATGGCGATGACTTCTCTAGTCACTCGCCTCGCTAACCACCTGGGCGTCCTTCAAGGCGGCCGACTCACATACATCGAGACAGTGCGTTCCGTCGTGGATACCGAGCACTTCGTGCAGGCCCACATGATACGGCGGACGCCTGACGCAACGCTGGCAACGATTTACCGTGGATATACAACTGAAGTGCCTTTGCCCTGTGCAGCACTAAGGTTGTATACCACGCCGAAACTAACTCTTCAGTTGAGGACCGAGTCGGACGATTCTCCACCTTGGAGAGAGCCCGCTCGGCACAGCGTTGCAGGTGACGGACCCGTCACGAGGGGACGAGCCAGGTGTGATGCTGGGCTCGCCACCTCACAGGAGCCGGAAGATGCACCACAAATGCCGCACCGACACACTTCCGCTTTTGAGGCCACCTACGACATGTACACCGGCGCTGGGACGTCCGGAGCAGGAGGCTTCGGGCAGCATCAGGAGCCGAACTACTTCACCTCAGGACGCTGGGACCACGGCCAGGACACGGACTCTGAGTGGTCCGGGAGCCGGTATGGAAGGGGATACGACAATGCCTCCCAGCCATACTACCCCGGATACTCACAGTCCGCACGCTTCGACTACGGCCGGGAGTTGTCCTACATCTCCGACCGAGTTGAGCTCATCGACGACCGTACCCGAGAGATTCAAGACACGCTAGCCCACCATTCTCAGTACCATCAAGAGAATAGCGGGATGGTGGCGTCTATCCAGCACGACATCCACGAACAAGCGGAACAGCTGAGCCAGTACCTTTCAAGGCTCAACCCCTACCAGTGAAAGTCCAAGCTTGGGGGAGGACCCCCACCAGGTATGTCCCGATTTATCCAGCACTTTGATCATTTAATTTCCCTTTCATTTCCCTTCATGATAGTTTGCATTTAAAAAAAATGAAAATACCAAAAATATTTCCCTTAAACAGTATTTCCCTTGAATAAAATAACTCCCAACTATGCATGGAATGGATCATATGCCTCTCACCTTGAAAATGATGAATAGTTGATCTGTCGTTAATTTTGCAAGTACTTTGTTTCATCTAGTTGCTAGATTGTGCTTGAGTTATTGGGCATGAGTAAAAATGATCCTGAAAATCTTGTGGGAGCACATGCTTTATTCCAAGTTTAAGTTGTTGTGGGGATTGATATAGTGAGAATTTGGTTAAATTCTATTCTGCTTTTAGTACGGGGAAAATCTCGGCGATTTATGCTTTCAAAATGAAACAAGTTCCTCATTGGTCAAAATACCTACCAGAGCCATATGATAAGCCTAGTTGAAAACCTCTACTCATATGTTGCTTGTTATCTTAGTGAGCTTTGTCAAATTGTTGTGACCTTTGAGTGAAGCTTTCATATTCTTAAAGATCGAGACCCACGTACACACACCACCTCTCACTTGCAATTCCTACACTGGGAGTTAGCAAACATTTTCCATCATCCATCCACAAAAATAAATGCTCCATGTTCTATAAGTTCCCTCTACAAATATTCTTGATAGAGACATGGGCTATGCAAAAAGAAAAGCATGCCAAAGAAGCATGGCAAAAATAAGAGAAAAAGAAAAGCATGCCAAAGAGCATGGCAAAAAGAAAGAGAAAAAGAAAAGCATGCCAAGTGGCATGGCAAAAATATAAGAATAAAAGATAGCCCATGTTCTCGAAAATAAATCAAGAAGAGGGAAATTCATCCAAGGAGTTCCACCATATTCCACTCCACCATTCCACCATATTCCACTCCACCATTCCACCATATTCCACTACATTCATATCCACACACTTGCACGTCTCGATCTTAAGATGTGATTTGTCTCCTCTGAGATCCGGTCTTTGACTTAGCAAAATATAAGATGCATGCATGCCTTCATCCTTTGTCCCTGAGCCACACAAAAAGCCATATTAGATGCTAGGATGAAAAGAAGGCACAAGCCTTTGGTGAGGATTCAAATACACTTGAGTGATTGAGTGTGCCAATGAGGAACAATTTGTAGTTTTCAAAACTTGTGAAAAAATTCCGAGATGGGATCCTAAAAGAGTAGAGTGGAATAAAACTGAATTTAAACTGTTCATCCTTTCAACCGCCCAAGATAAGGAGATTGCTATAAGCCCCATAGATAAAAAGGTGATTTGAAACTTTGCCTATGATTCAAGTATTTTTGAGGACTAGTTGTTCATAAAGTTACCTGCAAAAGAAATGACATTGTAGCAACTCCTGATCCACCGAGCCTAAGTTTATATCTTTGCTCGAGGACGAGCAAAGAGCTAAGCTTGGGGGAGCTTGTTGGCGGTTGTTACAGCCTAAATCCGACCACCAATACTCGGGAATAAATGAGGTTTTATGCAACATTCCATGTACTTAGGTTTTATTTCTAATAAAATTCCACGAGTTTTGGTGAGTGTCACTTGTGCAGGTACAACTACGACAAATATGTGCTATTGGGGCCGGAAATGACCAAATCGGCCGAACGACTCCGTTCGGCCGGTTACCCCCCTTAGCCAAGCAGACCACCGGGAGTCGTCCACGTCAACAATGACCAAGCGAACACATCACATGACACGTGGGCAACCGCCAACTCACCCCGAAGGATCAACACGTCACCGTGGGCCAGAACAACGTGAAGCCAACCACCAGGAGGCAGCCCAGAAGGCCCACAGAGCAGAGGCGGTGCTGGGGAGGCCAGCCACGGGCCAGGCCCAGTTCAGCCGAACTAGGGCCTTCGGCCGAACCGCCCCCAGCACGTAACCGCCTCCAGGGACTTGCCCACAGCCGTTGGATGCAAGGACGGTGGGATGGTCGGTTCGGCCGAACCGCCTCCCCTCGCCCGAAATATCAGGCGGTACCCCCCTGGCTCCCTTGGCCGCTACCCTACCTCAACCGCCTTGGACTCCTATAAATAGAGGGTCACTTTCACTTGTAAACACACACCAAGCGAAGGAGCTCATTTCCACTTTCATTCTAGTAGAGTTAGGATAGTTTAGTTGGGATTTAGAGTTGAGTCGAGCTTTGCCTCGGAGGTTCCGGAGTCGTCTTCAGAAGCTCCGGTAATAGATCTTGTATCTTTTACTTTTCCTTTTGTAAGACATTGAGTATCAATATAGTTATCTTTATCACTTTGCCTTTGTCATTTATATCTTGCTTCTACTTTATCCTAGTTGCAAATATATCTTGTTTAGACTATAGTCAGTTATAGTTCTAGTGCTTGTAGTCTTGTTTAAGTCTTTGTCTTGGCTGGTTCTTCGATCTTGCTTGATACTGGAGGTGAATTGTCACCAAGAGTATTGACAAGGTTGCTTGCTCTTGCTAGCAGAGTAAGTAGTCGTTGCCTAGTGTAGGAGTGGTTCCTAGACTAGTCAGTGGCCTTAGTTTATTCCCGTCGCAACGGAGGTGGTAGCCGGGAGGTGGTGACAGCCCTTTCGGTCTTCGTAGCCCATCACGTTAGTTCCGGTCCGTAGGATTCCCCAGTTGGGAAATAGTGGCACCCCTTCTCATCCCTTTCTGTGTGTTCACCGGTTCCCTTGTCCCGATGCTAAGACATTAGAGTTATCCCAGATCTCCTAGTGCTGGTTCTGTAGCCGATGTATCTCTAAGCTAGAGTGACATAGGTAGATAAAGAATCCAGGAGTCCTCTATCTCTTCTCGTTGTCCCCCCAGCTATCTATCTCTTCTCTCCCTTACCTGAGTATCCCTTAAGATGTGTGTCCGGTATATCCACTCCTATCCAATACCGTTATCCCCTGTCTTGTCTAGTCGTGTACCCTCCTCTGATAGTCTCAAATATTTTTTCACTAGTAATCTTGCCAAAGCTTCCCTGCGGAAATATAAATTACGATACCTCGGGATACTCCCAGGTGAAGTGCTACAACGGTGATTCTGTGCGCTTGCAGAATATTTCTATATTTTACTAAGCCATACGGAAAACCACTGAAACACTCCTTACCCCAGTACCAGGATTCTCAATTCTGATATTGGATCGTAAGAAGTGTCAACAATCCTCTCATTCTTGAAATTTGGCGACCCGTTGGTCCAGCCACCAGGAGAGTGACTGACTACTATGAGAGTGGGATGACAAATGTGGTGAGGAAGCTGAGAAGGACTAATCCACTTAATGTGGAGAGAATTGCCACAGACTATAGGTTTTGGACCTCATTCCAGCAGGACTTCTATGCCACAACTATCTTGAAGAAGTCCAAGATTACCTCTGAGGCACAGTATATAGATTGGGAGTATATGAGAAAGAAAAAATACCGGTGTTCAATGAGATAATCAGAGTATGTACTAAGAAATGAGTCAAACATCTCATGGGCTTCAAGCATGGTTGGAACAAGGAGATTGTTGCTCAGTTTTATGCCACTGTGTAATTTGGGTATCATGAGGGGGATGGTAAACTGGAGAGGCCTATGCACTGGATGACAGAGGGAGAGCGCTTTCTCATCACATATTCAGCTTTTGCCCATCTTCTCAAGATTGACAATGAGGATGAGAACACCGTGAGATGCATGATAGGAGCGTTCTTTAGCAATCCGAGTTGAAGTTCATGTATCCAAGAAATAGAAATGGTAGCTGGGGTAAATTGAGTGGTTTATATACTTACTATGGGACTCTTTAGAGGATGCTCCAGAAGGCACTCACTCCTAGGGATGGCAACACCTAAGATATCTCACTTTATCAGAGGAATTTGATGTACTATCTGAGGATTGGAAAGGACACTCCTCCATTTAGTGGTGCAGATTTTATTTGGCATGAGATCAAAACCATTTCTGAGAGTCCTCAGAAGATTTGTGCCGATAGCCTCTTTATCTTGCTCATCATTGAGAAGGTCACAAAAATCAAAGTGAAGAAAGATGCCCAACTCAATCCCCTAAGGCCTCCCGTGCCTCAGAAGCCTCTTATGCCTTCTCCACCACAGCAGTCTGAGCATGTACAAGAAGAGCAGCAGATTCAGCAGCAACAACATGAGCCTCAGGGACCAACCGGTCTGACCGGTTCTCCAAACCAGTCTCACCGGTTTGGCCCTGGTAGCACCTCACAGTCTGAGCGATGATTGTCTCCTATCAAGAAGTTTATCTCAATGTTCACTGGTATTTGCAAGGGTCAGAGGGACGTCCAGGTGGACCTTAGGTAACAAAGGATTGACAGCAAGAAAACTCGGGATGAGTTCAAGAAGTTGCGTGCTGTATTGAGTCTGGACAACCCTCATTCTCCTATCTCTCCATCTCTTGATCTGCCAGAGATACCCCCGCTTCGAGACATTATGACAGATCAGAGTTTCAAGACATATTTGGATATGGACCCATTGGATCAAGCTCACAGCCTCCACCTGCCCCTCCTTAGTCAGTTGGTGCTCCCGGGACTGACACTTACATACCTACTTCGGAGGGTGATAAATTTGGATCATCATTTGTGTTTCCACCGGCCGGAGGCCCATCCTTTGCAGCTGTCACATACCCTTCCTCGTCATATGGCTTTGCCGGTACATCATCCTCAATGGCGGGAGTTTAGTACTCGAGTGCACCATCTCCGTCCCCTGGAGATTTTGCTTCACAGGCAGCAGCTTCCATCTTTGGACCTACTTCTGCTCCCAGTCATGGTATGTCTAGCACTTCCACCTGCCACCTCTTGACTACACTACCAGATTCACTCTATCGTTTCACACCTACACATTGGATTGAGTGAAGGATTTCATTGGACTTCATCTTCTTCGTCAGATGATCCGAGCGTGAGTTTCTGATGGGAGCAGGACTACAAGCTTCTCCAGGCCCTTTATGGATGATTGATCACAAAGGGGGAGAAGAATGAATTAAAGCGTTAAGATTCAAAGTTTCTTGTAGTCTGTCAGGGCAAAGCGGTCTGACCGATTTGGGAAACCGGTCTGACTGGTTTCTGCTGTGTGTGCAAAAACATGGTTGTAATAAATTTGTACTTTATCCATCAGTGGACTTGAGAAATTGTAGTGTGTGCTACTAAGTGTGTTGAACTTATTTATGTATTTTAAGTTACAATTTGCTGGTGTGATATGCATGTGTTGATTGGTGTAATGCTTTGTGCATGTGTTGATTGGCCAAACAGGTCTAACCGGTTTCTAGAACCGATCTGACCAGTTTCTAGAACCGGTTTGACCGGTTTCAGCTGAGACAGCACATGCACATCTTTCTTTCTCTATTGTGTGAGATACATGTCATATGCATCGCATGCTATTTCATTTTGTCACACACACTTATTGTACATGTTGGATGCTGAGATATAGGGGGGCTCTCATTTTCTTTCTTATATGTGCATTTGGCATGTGAGGCCAAAATTTTGAAATTCTATTCAAAGCACATATTAAGGGGGAGCAAACTATATATCTTAGTCGTTTAGAGCTTTAAATTTCATATCTATTTGTAAGCTTTAATTATGTTGACATCAATCACCAAAAAGGGGGAGATTGAAAGTGCATCTAGGCACTTATGTGTTTTGGTGATTTGTATGACAACATGTTTTGTAAACTAACTTGCTTGCTTAAGCATATGAGCAGGGTTTTATTCATATGGTTATTTATGAGACACATGCGAATAAAAGCTCTCTTGTGGTATTTGATGACATAAAAGCAAGCAAGTGGATGTGATCCCATGACACTAAAATAGACAATGACAAATCAATAAGAATTACAAATGAGACAAGGACTTATACATATTGGTTTGTCTCATCTAGAGAAAGCTTGTCAAAGGATATTGGGATAATTTAATTGAAGAAATTGGGATTTCTTTGGACTTGGTCCTAATCTAAGATTTGAGTAAACATGAGACATAATCTTATAGTTAGCAAGTGGTCTCATATGGATTAAAGCTTATGGACAAGTCATATGGTATCAACGACATAGAAGGTGACATTGGATATATCTCGGGTTTAATTGAAGACATGGAATTCAAAGTGGTATACATGGTGATGCAAAGCAAAGCTAAACTTAAAGTGATAAGATAGAATGGAAGAGGACAGGCTAGATAGTTGTGTCCAGGTACCAAGCAAAGTGAAGGGCAAGTTGGTCTTGTAGTCGAGGAACTTTTCTAGGGTGAAGACTAGTATCGTAGTTTGGTTTGTAAACATTAATCAAGCCTTATCTAGTGAAGCAATGCAATGCATCTAATCATTATTGAATCAAGTATTGAAGTGGCTTATGAATTGGTAATGGATTCTTGATCATAACACTTGGATATTCTGAGCCACTAGCTCAAATTGGATTTGCTCAGCGAAAATGAAATGCTATGAGCCCTCAAGGTTAAGAATGATCAAGTCTGGCATCAATGAAGACATAGAAGCTCAAGTGGATGTTTTGCTTATTGTTTGTATTCTTGAGTATAGGAATGTCGTACTATCAAGAGGGATGCAACATTAGTTGATTGACAACACCAAAAAGTGCTCATAGGCCAACCCATGTAAGAAAGCCTTGAGAGATGAGTCTTTTAGGGACTTAGTGTGCTGACTCGACCCAAACCGGTCTGACCGGGTTTGGGTGCTCTGACATGTCTAACGGCTAGTTGGTTTGTAAAACCGATCTAACTGGTTTTGGCAACCGGTCTGATCGGATTGCCACTGACAGCAACGGCTAGTTTTTGGGAGTTGGGGTATTTATACCCCTTAGCCCTCTCCTTTGAGGGTTGCCGGTCCCTTAGGCTCCTTGGACGTCCAGCACCTTGTTTAGCACCAGCAAGCTCTCCCCAAGCATCTCTTTGTGAGATTGGTTGAAATAGATCATATCTTTTGATTTGGGTTGAGAGTGTGATTGTGTGTGAGTTGTACAGAGCTAGAGAGAGCTAGCTAACTTAGTGAAGAGCATTTCCTTAGCTTGAGCACTTTCGGTTGAAGTCTAGCAACTCGTGGAGCATTTGTTGCTCTTGCAGGTGAAGCCTCCTAGACGGCTAGGCGTCGCCGGTGAGCTACTGAGTTTGTGGTGAGCCACAGACAGTTTGTACAGACTGATCTTGCCTCCTTCGTGGGAAAAGATCATAAGTTAGTGGAACCGAGGAAAGTGGCTTGGTGTGTATAAGCCCGCCTTTCGTAGGGCCTCAACGGATACGTAGGATTCACTGTGCCTTAGCGGCAGCTTGTGTAGCAAGAAGTGAATTTGAACATCGGGAAACAAATCTTCACGTTTCTCTTGCTTTGCCTCACTTGTTCTATTCTAGCATTTATATTCGTTTCTGCTTCGATCTACTTGGTCGTGCTTTACTTATGTGCGGGGACTTGGTGAACCTGCTATAAATCATCTAGAGAAGCATCCCACCAACTTTGGTTTGTGCTAGAACTCATAGAGTGGGTTAATTTATATTGTTGGGTTTCTCTGTTTGAAATCAGTCTGACCGGTTTGGTACTGACAGTGCGAAAAAGTTATATAATTTGTAGATTCATCTATTCACCCCCGCTCTAGGTGACATCAATGTCCTTTCACAGGTGGTGGCCCCGCCCATGACCAAAAAATGGAACGCACGGGAGGATGTCGACGAAGGGGGTGGGCAGTGGGCCAGCGACAGCGACAGCGTTCTTGCCGTCCTTTTCCCCTTCTCTCTTAGTCGCTTTCCTCTGTCTACCTTTCCAGCCATAGATGGAGACAACGCTAATTGGTAAGAAGGCCGATCCCTGGCAAGCGTGGATCCTGTCCAGGAGGTAGCAGATCCAGTGACCAGCGATCGGAGGGTCTGGTGACAGGCGGTAGCCGGCGACCATGCAGCCATGGTTGGAGACGAAGGGAGGGGAAGCAGTAGAGGGAAGAGGGGGAGTAGGAACGCACACGGGCAGACTTTGATGCTACCGCTGGCCGGCGGCTGGTGCGACCGGACTAGGGTTCGACGCGCAGGTGGCGGCACGAGTGGGAGTCACCTCCCGAGTCGCTCGGCAGAGCTAAAAGGTGCTAACATTTTAAAAATTATGAAAGACGTGGTCCTAATGAGCTTTGGCATATCGATATCAAAAAATGATTTAATCTTCAATAAATGGGGTCCAACAAGTCCAACTTCAAAGAGTAATTCCAACATAAATTTGTCATGATTCCCCGAGAAAAGTTACTTTCAGAAATCTCGGATTGGTTAGATGTGTGTTTCACATGAGTTATTTCGAGTTTTCAGAAATATAGTTCCGAAAATCAAATGTTACTTTCAACGTGCGCGCCTTATAAAAGTCTTGTCATAGTATAATTTCCTCAATTCGGATGTCTTTTAAAATATACAGGGTGTCTTTTAAAAAAATATAAATAGTATAAAAGGTATACAAAAAAGAAAGGACTTTCATACAATATGGAAATAGTTCCAACATAAATTTGAAAGAAATAAAATAGTATGCATAAAAAATGTTCTCTAAACCATATAATGTCAATGAGTTAATGATGAAGAAAGAAGCAAATGAATAAAATAAAAGGAAAGTACATTAGAAAGAAAGATAAAAATGTAAATAAAATATGAAAAATGAAGCAGAAAGGGAAAAAAATTGATGCTAACACCAGGCCCATCCCCAAATGTAAAAGGAAAGGGGGAAAAAGAAAGAAAAGAAACCACGGTAAACGATGTTGCCAAACTTTCCTAGCTGTTTCAGGTGGTGGGCTGGCCCATAAGCAAAAAACAGAATGCACAGGAGAATGTCGACGGAGGGGGTGGGCGGCGGGCCAGCGACAGCGTTCTTGCCGTCCTTTTCCCGTTCTCTCTCAGTCGCTCTCCTCCGTCTTCCTTTCCTGGCTGCGGCGACTGGGTGAGCGGCGGCGCCATTCGCCGCATCTTAGCCCCGCCCTTTACCGGCGACAAGCATCTACGAGGTATGCCGGACCCTTCTCTTCACCTCCTGCTGCCCAAATCCCTAACTATTTGTATTCGCATCTGACCCAGTTACAATATACTGTATTAGCTACCAACTTCAATTTTGTTTGCAAAAATTATTGGGTGTACATATGTTCAACCATGTCCTATGCTCGGTCCGCCACTGGTTCCCGGTCAGTTTATGATACGCGGCACCGTAGAAATCTGATCCATCCACGGGTCAATTAGGATCATCCTCTTCAGTACAAACGAGATGTCAGGTCATACTGCAAGTCTTAGTGATACCCATGATGCGTTAGTTTACAGTACAGGAATTCCCAGCTTGGATATATGCCAAAATGATTAAGGATTAGTAAGCTCTGTTAGCAGGACGACCATACTAAAATTTATATGTGCACTAAAAAATCCGCTGTGCAGTTTTAATACCCAAATAAAGACAGAGGTGTTTTAAAGTTTAAACCAAATTTATCACATATGCCTGAATTTTAGTGCTTATCTATGGTATCTTTGCAGTCATTGATAGATCTCTTGCCATGGAAGCATATCTAGGTAAAAAGATCTGCTGTAAATCCAAAAAACGTAAATTGTAGGCAATTGGTGGACAAAAATGGACTGAAAAAAAATGACTCCTTAGAAAAAATGAAGAGAGGAAAGGAAAATCACATTTTATTGGAGTCTTCACCTCTGCACCCAAATCTGGTCCCTAACAACTATTCATGTGGGTGTTTATGTAGTTCTTCTGGAGTTACGGTTATGAGGCGTATTTTAATCTCTGATTCAAAATTGAACTAGGCCAGTTCACATATATTTTGGACCTCACTGAGGAACTGACTTTTTCTGGTTTACTGCATTAAGATTTGCAGCCATGGCCCTACCTGCCCAAAAACACTAGTAGTTGAAGCAAACAGCCTGGTTTTTTCTTGTATCAATTTTATCTTTCTGTAGTTTAACTGACATCGCAGCAGTACCTAATTTCCCATTTTCTTCACATGCTACTCTCCAGCATAAAAAGCTTACTTACACACAGCTTACTGCTTGTTTTGGAATAGATGGCAGATAAAGAACTACGGACAGTGTTTGTCACCGTGGGAACCACATGTTTTGATGCTCTTGTCATGGCTGTAGATTGTCCAAAAGTCAAAAAGGCTTTGTTGCAAAAAGGTTATACCGATCTTCTTATTCAAATGGGCCGAGGATCATATGTTCCATCTAAGGTTAGTTGGCTTATACTTCTGTAGTAAATTTTCAAAATATAATTCCTGTCTAGTGTCCATTCATGATGATTCTACTCTTTTACAAGTCTTCATTCGTGATAAATATTACCTAACTGATGATTTTTAAGTTACACTAAGTGAAAAAGTGAAGTGGAAACAATTCACAAGTTAAGGGATGAACTTTTTGTGCAAATTGATCTCATGTGAACTGTTTTTTGCAAATAATAATTATGATCTTTTATAAGAGATTTTTTGAAAATCTATGTCTTTTAAGAAAACAGTATGTGAACTGATGTTTTCTAAGCAGCAGTTTGTACTTATGTTTGAGAAAACAAGCATATACTTATTTCTTTGTCATACATCCAACTTGATTCAGCAGCTGCTTGCTTTAATCGTATATTACTATTCGCCATTTCTTTGTTTAATGATTAATTTTGGCACATCATGCATTTTTGTTATTCCGTTTCCCCAAAAGAAGAACGTAGTCAACATGTTGATTGGGGCATTTCATAAATTGGCTTCTAATTATATAATAAAATTGAAAGTATTTGTCTATTCGGGAATACAGGTGTCAGGAGATGCAACCCTTCAGGTTGCTCATTTCACATTTTCACCAAGCATTGCTGACAATATGAGAAAAGCTTCCCTAGTTATCAGCCATGCAGGTAATTATAGTGTTTTCCTATGGTGAAAAATACAAGGGAAAATTGGATCCTTACCATCAAAAGAACCGGACTTTGGATATATAACATCAAAAGAACCAACTTGAGATATATAGCATCAAAAGATCCAACGTAACAGCTACTACCATTTTTCTCACCTCCGTCACTTTTGTCGCCGCCACCGTCATCATCTCCGTCGTCGCTGGGAAGAAGCGCCATGCCATCGTCTTCTTCATGGCTCCATCCCTCCCTCAAAAGCAGGGAATCGAGCCGCGGGCGTAGAGGACCCCCATCCGGCACCTGCTGTCTCCATCGCGCGCCCGGGCCCGGAAGCTTCACCGCAGCCGCGTGCACGAGCCGGGTCCGCCTTGGGCTCCACGCTCGGCCTCGCGCGCCGCCGCCTGCACCCTCACGACTGCAGCCTCCACCGACGACGCCCGCCTCCCAGCCATAGCTATGGCTAGTGCCACCCTGGAGGCTACCGGCTCCACGCACGGTTGCACCTCCGCCTTCCCCCTCTGCGAGATCCAGCTCCGTGGTGGCTCCTTGTCGGTGCTGGCGTAGGAGGGTGCTGGCTCCATCTCGTCAGCAGCAGCACAAGCATCAGGGAGGAGTCGCCGCCGCCGTTCGTCGGGCGCAGCACCTCTTACCTTCCTATACATGCGACGACGCCCATGAGGCGGCCCCATTAGCCACAGCGGCGTCCTGCATGGCGACGCGGGCGGCGGCGGTGGGGTTGGTGTTGATGATTTATGTCGAGCACGTCTTCCTAGGGGTATCCCAGAGGGTAGATTCGTGGGTCTCGCCGAGTTATAGGAACGATAGTGTACGAACAACATAAAGATTTAGATAGGTTCGGGCCGTGAGTAGCGTAATACCCTACGTCCTGTGTGCTTGATTGTATTGCACGTGAGTTGAGTTGTTTTGAGGGGGTCCCTGCTCCGCCTTATATATCGGGGGAGCAGGGTTACAAGTCGGTTACATGATCCTAGTCATATACAACAAGGAGTAATACAACAAGGAGTAATACAACAAGGTACTTTGGGGAGTCTTCTAACAGTACACGACTAGTCTTTCCAATCAACTACGCCGTCTTGCACCATAGCTGACTGGTTGAAAGGAGTCAGATGAAACTTTCCCTATCAAGTAGTTTAATCCCATGGATGAGTGGCCCTAGGGATCCTGGTCCAACAAGCCCCCGAGCATCTTGCGCCTTTGCTTCAAGTCTTGAATCTGCCATAACATCTTCGAGTACTTGAAACTAAGTCCAAGACGCTCAAATCTTCTCTAACGAGTAGTTTCATTGGAGTGCATCTTTTAGATGCACCCAATGGGTGTAGCCCCCGAGCCTTCGACTATTTTTTAAGTAGCCGAAGGTTCAAAAGCAGTCATCAATATTCATCTCGAGTAGTTCAATGGCATGCATCGAGTAGGTGCACCCATTGGGTATAGCCCCCGAGCTTCGAGTAGTTTAATTAAAACTAGTTGAAGGTCTTCGCTTGAATTAAGCCAAAAATTTCAGAAAATAAAATTCCAGATATTTCGATAGCAGGCCCCGAGCTTTAAAGCAAATATCTTTGGTTTAAAGATCAAGGAAATCTTCAAAAATCTGTCAAAATCATGAATCTCCGAGTATTCCGCCACTGGTGGTTAGTTAGGAATGTTATCCCTAAAGAACCGGCCCAAGTAACGGAATGTGATACGCCATAGTACTGTAACATACAGTAACCCTAGCCACGGCTATAAATCTTGAAGTGATAAGCCTTATTTCATTCCGCATCAGTAAGCCTTGCAGCCGCCATCGACCTCTCGGAGCTTGATCTCGAGCCCCTGAGTTTTAGCCCCCGAGCTTTCACGGCCTTGAGTGTAGCGTCTTTATTGTAACCCGCTCTATCGCCATGGGTGATAAGAAGGGTGCCACAAAGAGGAGCGATGAAGCTGGAGCTTCGAAGACCTCCCACAAGAGAACCACGAAGAAAAGGGCATCGATTGTAGATCCAAATACCAAAGCTGACGCGAAAGATCCGCCATCACTCGCCATTGCCTGGAAGAAATGTATAGCCTCCACCGACGATCTCAACAATCTGGTGGAACAAGGTTTGCTCCTTTCTCAAGAGACTTTGGAGTGAAAATCGTGCTGGAAGCAACCCTTCCCTACAGACAATAATGAAGAGATTCCCCTTTTTCTCTCTTTCTGCGAGCGAGGAGTGGGGTTGCCGTTGTTGCCTTTCATGAAGGAATTTCTTGCTTTTTACAAACTGCAACTCCACCACCTCAACCCAAACGGAATTCTCTATATTTCTATCTTTGTCCACGCCTGTGAGGTGTTTGTTGACACTGGATTTTGGTCAACGTTGAGAAGATGATAAGTGGACCCAGCGAGAAGTCGGAAAAGCATTCGGCAAACGACCAAGCGGTCGGTTAATTCTCGGAGTCTCGGTAAATGCCTCTACGGTCGGCTGTTCTACAAGGTGGATACTCCATTCGGGAAACACATATGGCGAGTGAGGCCGGCTTGCAGGGGAAGACACGTGGCGATGGAAATACATCGAAGACCAGAATGTGAGAGAATATACACATACTTATATACGGCAAGTCTTACGTAGAAGAAGAAGGCCAAAGGAAATCGTGTCAGGTGGAATATTATATATAATCAAGTTGATGTGCGTGTACGTCAAGATAAGGAGCAAGGCAAGCAAGGAAAGACATGCCCAGCACGTGTCTAATTAATTCATGGTATCACGTACAAGAAGGAAAGATCAGATAATCCAAGTACAACACGGGGTTAAAACATAAGATACCATTCGGCTAGGAGGCTTTGCTGGAGCATTCGGCAGGAGACGCTCTGCGGTCGGGAGCGCGTCGTCATTCGGCAGAGGTGAAGCATTCGGTAAAGATGCTCTGCGGTCGGGAACACGTCGTCATTCGGCAGAAACGCTGATCGTATGGAAAGAGTACTCGGGAAGGCGTGATGACGTGGAATAAAAGAAAGGCCGGTTCAACAAGGAATGCGACATGGACACGAAGATTCGTCGTTTATTTTAGGGATAAGTATTGCAGTCGTGTCCGACTAGGAGTTGTATCAAGACCTGGGTATAAATATAAACCCATGGCAATTGTAGAAAGGGATCGAACCAATCAATACAACAAACCGGCCCCGTGCCAACATCGAGTCCTTTAGTCGAGTCGTCGAGTTCTTCGAGAGGAGTCATCGATCCGTCGACCTCCGTAAGTACCGGCAACCTTGTATCATGCTTAGTATCATGCGGTGGATTTAAGCTTTGATGCAAGTAGTCTTGTTACCATGCTTAGTATCATCCGGTGGATTTAAGTTTTGGTCTCAAGAAGGTTCCTCTGTTAGGTCATGAGCCATGCGGTGGGCTAAGATCTAGTATGAACCAAGTTATCGGCTCCGTTAGATTTCGGCAAGATCTAACGGATTCATTAAGTTACCCCGTGTTGTTTCGTTTTTACTATGTGCTTAATTCATGCAACACACCTTTGCCCAATCTAGATCGGCTAGGATCGGCTTTGCTTTATGGTACGACGATTCATCCCTTCATAGCCGAATCCGAAACCGATCTAGGTTGCTACGTGTCGCGGGTTCAAGCTTGTCGGCATTGTGTAGATCTTGACAGAACCGGGTATCATGCGGTAGATGCAGGTTTTTGGGTCGTCTTAGAGCTAATCATCCGGTGGATTAGAATTCGATTCGATCTGATAGATTTATCTTTACCGATTAGGCTTGTTCCTTCGCCATGGACCCCGATTCGGCTAAATAGCCGTATTCGGTAGTGCTCTCACGAGTGAACGTGTGTTCGTGGGTTTGCATTGGACAATGAATGCTTTTAGCCTTTCACGATTAGATTGTATCATGCGGTGGATTGATCTAATCTGATTGGTGGTGTGGCCTCAAACGAGTTGTATCATGCGGTGGATTAACTCGTTCGTTGCCATGCTTGACGGGTGCTGCTTTCGGCCTATGCATTCTTGTTTTAATGTAAATTCGTGACTGTGTTGTGGGTTCGTAACTAAACATTGAATGCTTTTAGCTTTTCATGGTTAGATTGTATCATGCGGTGGATTGGTCTAATCTGATTAGTGGTGTGGTCACAAACAAGTCGTATCATGCGGTGGATTAACTTGTTTTGTTATCATGCTTGACGGGTGCTGCTTTCGGCCTATGCATTCTTTGTTTACTGCGAATTTATGATCATGTTTCACCCTTTTATTTATCTATCATGCTCTGTTTCTCGTTAATCGGCTATGAGTACGTGTTACAACGCTCATTCGGTTGAAAGCCGATCTTTCGTCATGATTACGTCATGCATTCGGCAGTGCGTTCCTTGCGTACCTTGCCGATTGCCGAATGAGGTTTTAACTGCCGACAGATAGCTTCCCTGTAGCTATTTGTCTCTCAAGATTGGCTTCATAGCCGCAAATATGGAACTGTCTGGTATCACCCGGCATGTTCCAGGTTTTGATCTAAACGTTTTATTCCCTTTGTTAGTTTTCAGGCAAACTGACTGGCACGCTTCCGGATTCGAAAGCCAGGGCCACGTGTGAAGCCAGCTTGTTTCGGCTTGCTGTGTGCTTGGCGTGAGGTGCGGATTTTACGTCAACACACTTTTTGGCACGCCCGGTGGGACCAACACAAGTTTTAAAGATGCCTGAGTTGAGCGACATCATGGATGTCACTTTGGAAGAATTGTCTGAAGAGCATCAACAGATGGTAAAGGCTGCTGCTAGTCAATTCATTAACAAATGTTTACTGTCTTTCGCCAAGAACAGGAGTGGTGCACCTTTTCTCAAGTCCGATCTGCCAAGAGTTCTCCTTCCTGGGCAATCTGATCTTACTGAAGAAGAAGAGAGGGAGAGATTCTCGGGCTTGTTATACAAAGCTTTGGGAGAGACAATGACCAATCACAATGCTGCGTTCTTAAACAGTTTTCGGCATATAATGATAAGCATTTTTGGTCAGCATGTGGATAAACCCTTTGAGCAGATACATGGGCAATTGGGTGGTCCGACATACTTCAATGTTCAAGCACCAGTTCAGAAACCACATGGTAAAGGGAATGCTGATGAAACTGAAGGTTCTGGTGTTAAAGATATAAATGGACAGCCGATTCGGCAAGATCCTCAGCTTGCACTGCCGAAAACTCGCACGTACGGTGATATGGCATTCGGCACCACAGGGAATCCGCCTGCTTCTGCTTACAAAATATCTCCCTTGAACAACAGACTGCAGAGGGATTTGTATGGAAACGGATACTCAGAGTTTATGGATTACAATGCTATCGACGCTCTTCCGAATCCTGGATATGCTGGTACTGCAGGTATGCTTGCTGGAAAACCAGGGAATCAAGATACCAATATCGACCTCGTGGTGCAAAAAATGACCGATGTATTGCAAAATCAATTCGGTCTGAAGCCTAAAGGTCAGGGATACATGTACTCGTCTCCTTTCCCTGAATGGTACCAGAGGGTATCATTGCCGAATAGAGTCAAGGTGCCTACAGAGTTTACTAAATTCTCAGGACAAGATGATACTAGCACTGTGGAACATATAGCTCGATATCTGATGCAGCTTGGAGAGGCTTCGGCAGATGAGGCTTTCAGAATCAGATACTTTCCTTTGTCACTGACGGGTCCAGCTTTTACATGGTTTGCTTCTTTGCCTGCCCAGTCGATTTGCACCTGGAAAGACCTGGAACAGAAATTCCATGCTCATTACTACATTGGCAGTACCGAGAAAAAGTTGGTTGATTTGACCAGCTTAAGGCAGAGGAATAATGAAACACCTACAGAGTTCCTCAGGAGATTTAGGGAAACCAAGAGTATGTGCTTTTCTCTGAACATACCTGATGATCAACTGGCTGGTATGGCTGTAGCTGGCATGCTGCCTGCCATTCGGGAGAAGCTGTTCGGGATGGAGTTTGATGATTTGGGCCAGTTGTCGCACAGATTGGCCTTGATGAGTAACCAGGCATATGGTTTCAAGAAAGATGTCAGATTTGCTAAAAATAATGATGTAGCTGACATCTATAACCAATTCCTTGAAAGAGCAGATCAAGAAGATGAGTACGAAGATAGCGAGGAGATAGCTGCAGCAGAGATAGTGTGGAGCAAGGAACCAGTTACAATGACTCAAAGATGGATCAAACAGATGAAGGGAACATATGATTTTGATGTAACTAAGGCAGACAAATTATTTGAGTTCCTGGTGAAAGAAGGCCGAATCAAATTGCCAGAGGGGCATTCTATGCTTCGGCCCGATGGGGTGAAAGATAAGAGGTACTGTGGGTTTCATGATAGAAATTCTCATTCCATTAATGAATGCAGAGTCTTTAGGATGAAGATTCAGAAAGCTATCCAGGAAGGACATTTGAAATTCGACAACAAGATGAAACTGGACAGTAACCCTTTCCCTCAGAATATGATCGGGTTCTCAGTTAATATGGTAAATGCTGTTCCATCTGGAGAAAAGGGAAGATTGAAAGTTTTAACATCAAAGAAGGCAAGACAGGATGGTTCAGTTGATCCCACTCGGCAGATCACAATGGAACAGATTCGCCAGAAAAATCTTCGGTTCCCGAATAGCCGATTTGAAGTGGGTGAATCCTTTAAACCTAGAATTACTACACGTATTCTCCTCAACAAATGGCAGCGTCAGCAAGAAAAAGAGCGTTTTCAAAGGCGCGAAGAAGAAAGATTTGAGGAAGAACAAGAAGAATATGCTCGAGAACAGGAACGTGCGCATTGGGGGTGTGCATTCTTCAGACACTGTTGGAACAAAGGTTTAAAGCTGCCTACAAGGAGTAACTGTCCTGAGTGCAATAATGGGTATGTCGAACATAGGCAAAATGTTGCCAATCACCGATCTGTCCATGAAAGAATTGGTAGGGTGCATCCTAGTGATGATCGGCGTTTTGACGATCAACCAAGAAAGAGACATGCTGATTTCAGATGGATTGATCATGAAGAAGAAGATCATGAGTATGTTTGGCAGAAAGGACAATGGTGTCCACCTGGTTTAAGAAGGAGTCAGAAGAGAAGAGTCCAACGCTTGAGGAATCAAGAATTAAAGCAAGCAAGGCCTAGGATGAAATCGATATGGCTCCCAAAAGACAGGCCTGACGAACATAGTCATTCGGCTCCTACATGCATGGTATGTTTCTTGCCGAATGAATTCATGGCTCCATCTAATCAAATTGTACAGGAAGAAATATTGCCCGATATAGATGATGCCGAACAATTTGGGTTAATGGCACAATTGATGTTGAACAAACAAGCTGTTTTTGAGAAGCCAACCCAGAATCGGCACATGAAGCCACTGTACTTGAAAGGATATGTTAATGGCAAACCATTGACCAAGATGTTTGTCGATGGAGGAGCTGCTGTCAATGTAATGCCATATACCACATTCAGGAAGCTTGGTATGGGCCTTAGAGATTTGACACCAACGAGCTTAATTCTAAATGATTTTGCTGGAAATCCTTCGGACACCAAAGGATGCGTGCACGTTGATCTGATGATTGGTTCCAAGACTCTGCTTACGACTTTCTTTGTCATTGAGGGCAAAGGGGCATATAGCTTGCTGCTTGGAAGAGATTGGATTCATGCAAATTGTTGTATTCCATCTACTATGCATCAACAGCTTATTCAGTGGATAGATGATGAAGTGGAGATTGTCCAAGCAGATGATTCAATAAGCGTGTCAAACATGGAACCAGCTTTTCGGGAGTAATCTGGCAGAAGATGATTGGAGAAAAAGAGATTGCCGATTATCTGGAGAATCCATCCCGAAAGGTTTCTAGAAAGCTCAGAAGAAGCAAAAAAGCTGATTAGTGAGGTGCATGATGGATTATGTGGAGCTCATCAATCGGCTTACCGAATGAAGTGGGTTATTAGAAGGACTGGATATTATTGGCCTACAATGTTAGAAGACTGCTTTGAATATTACAAAGGGTGCCAAGATTGTCAAAGATTTAGAAATATTCAGAGAGTTCCAGCTTCAGTCCTGAATCCTATCATCAAACCATGGCCGTTCAGAGGATGGGGAATAGATTTGATCGGCCAGATAAATCCTTCATCTAGCAAGGGGCATAAGTTTGTGCTTTTAGCAACCGATTATTTTACCAAATGGGTTGAGGCAATTCCATTAAAGAAAGTGACGTCGGAGAATATGGTTGAATTTGTTAAAGAACATATTATTTATAGATTTGGAATTCCTCAGACTATTACAACAGATCAAGGAACTCAATTTACATCATCAGAGTTCAGGGATTTTGCCGAAAGCATGGGTATCAAGTTGATGAATTCTTCTCCTTATTATGCTCAAGCTAATGGTCAGGCAGAAGCTTCTAACAAAATTATGATAAAATCATACAGAAGAAGATTGATCAAAGGCCAAGAAAGTGGCATTCGGTACTTAGTGAGGCTTTATGGGCTTACCGAATGGTTCCACATGGTGCTACGCAACATCTCCTTATGAGTTAGTATATGGGCATCATGCTGTCTTGACATGGGAAGTGCAGTCAGACTCAAGGAGGATTAGATTGCAAAAAGATTTAAGTGCCAAAGACTATAAAGACTTGATGATGGACGAATTAGAAGATTTGCATATGATTCGTCTCAGGGCATTAGAGAATGTTAAGAAAAACAAAATGCGAGTTGCTAGATATTACAATAAGAAAGTGAAACTCAAGCAATTTGTAAAAGGAGAATTGGTTTGGAAAGCAATATTGCCGATTGGAACGAAATATAGTGCATTCGGCAAGTGGTCTCCGAATTGGGAAGGTCCTTTCAGAATAATCAGATGCATGCCTGGAGACGCGTATATGTTGAAAACTTTACTAGGAGAAGAATTTGCAGCTGCTATTAATGGAAGATATCTGAAGAAATACTATCCTAGTATTGAAATTGGTCGCTAATCAAAGTGTTCGGTATCAACGCAATTAATATAGCCGGCATTCGGGAAGAAGCCGCCTTCAGAGCAAAAATTCCAATGGAAGGAAAATGGCCAATACCAGAATGTATTGCCCTTAGCACGGATACATCAAAAGTCTCGGGGGGCCTGGGTTTGCCATAAACATTCATTACACAACATCGGGCGATCCATCGTGAAGAAGGACAAGATGAATGGCTGCTTCATCTTCAACGGTGGTTTGTGTGATTTTACCCTCGCTTCTCTAATAGTTTCAGAGCTTAAAATAAAATCATTAAAAAGTGAAACTTCTCATGTTGCATCTCCGCATTGAAATAAAAATCTTGAGAATAATTCCATGAATATGTGATATAAATATTTTGGTTTATCCATTGTTGAAATGATAAATAGATGCTCTGTTTTATATTTCACCTGTGTCTAGTTTCTAGTTTTGACTTCTTTAAAAATTGGATTTAGTGGTTGTAATATTTGTCTTGAAGTCTTTGAAACCTGTGGGTTGCATAAAGTTTCAAACTTTGTCCAAGTGATTGTGGAATAAGAATGAAAATAGAGTTTGCTGTGACATTGTTCTGAGAAAACTTGAAATCCGGATGAATTTTCTAAAATAAGATCAACTAATAAAACTATCATGTTGAGTTTTGTCAAATTGTTGTGACCACCAGTGTAGATTATAGTCATATGCTCAAGATCAAGATTCATTACACTGAATATCTCGTAGTTATATTTCTTCTTTGATTAAAATTTATGAGGTAAAAAAGAAAAAATATAATACAAATGTGTTGATTTACCTTACTGTCCCACATCAAGGTATTGAGACGGCTTTCCATTGCACTAAGGGATGAACTTGAACCTTGTAGTGAAGTCCAAAACCACTCGTGACGAGACAGCTTCCCATTGCACTTAGGGATGAACTCGGCGTGGTTTATAAAATGATAACCTTGGAATGCGTGACAGTAGCCTCATAAGTTTTAAGATGATTGGAAGGAATATGTGTACAGGAAAATAATTTTGATCAAAGCTAACAAATTCTTGGTCTGAGCATGTGCCTTGTATTTCCTTGTGGTCCGGTTTTGACTTTACAAAATATATGGTATGATTTCCTAGAGGGAGAAACTCAGAAATAAAAATGACGGACATGTGTCCGCCACAAATGAGTTATGAAACACAAAACTCCGGAATAAAAGTAATCAAAGGATAAAAGATAAGCAGACTCTGTAATTATTCTGTTTTGCAGTTACTCGACTTAAGCCCCATGTTTGAGGAGATAGACGGATGAGTAGAGTACCATTTTATTCAAGTTTAAGAGAAATCTAAGTTATAAACCTGATACTCTTGAGATGTAGTTGGCATTGCAGCATCTCTTGATCAACGACAAAAAAAAAAAAAAAAAAAAAAAACTATAATATTTATACACATGCATTTACTACTAACCTATTTCCACATGTATTGGAAGTTTATTGTTTTACAGGTGAATTGTGGAAATATGGTAAGAATGCTATTGTTGCAAGTGGATTTCTTGGCTCTGTAAAGAAGACCAGTGGAGATCAAAATAGTTCGAAGCATGAGAATTCATACTCCGAACTAGGGGGGCCTATGTTGACACTGGATTTTGGTCAACGTTGAGAAGATGATAAGTGGACCCAGCGAGAAGTCGGAAAAGCATTCGGCAAACGACCAAGCGGTCGGTTAATTCTCGGAGTCTCGGTAAATGCCTCTACGGTCGGCTGTTCTACAAGGTGGATACTCCATTCGGGAAACACATATGGCGAGTGAGGCCGGCTTGCAGGGGAAGACACGTGGCGATGGAAATACATCGAAGACCAGAATGTGAGAGAATATACACATACTTATATACGGCAAGTCTTACGTAGAAGAAGAAGGCCAAAGGAAATCGTGTCAGGTGGAATATTATATATAATCAAGTTGATGTGCGTGTACGTCAAGATAAGGAGCAAGGCAAGCAAGGAAAGACATGCCCAGCACGTGTCTAATTAATTCATGGTATCACGTACAAGAAGGAAAGATCAGATAATCCAAGTACAACACGGGGTTAAAACATAAGATACCATTCGGCTAGGAGGCTTTGCTGGAGCATTCGGCAGGAGACGCTCTGCGGTCGGGAGCGCGTCGTCATTCGGCAGAGGTGAAGCATTCGGTAAAGATGCTCTGCGGTCGGGAACACGTCGTCATTCGGCAGAAACGCTGATCGTATGGAAAGAGTACTCGGGAAGGCGTGATGACGTGGAATAAAAGAAAGGCCGGTTCAACAAGGAATGCGACATGGACACGAAGATTCGTCGTTTATTTTAGGGATAAGTATTGCAGTCGTGTCCGACTAGGAGTTGTATCAAGACCTGGGTATAAATATAAACCCATGGCAATTGTAGAAAGGGATCGAACCAATCAATACAACAAACCGGCCCCGTGCCAACATCGAGTCCTTTAGTCGAGTCGTCGAGTTCTTCGAGAGGAGTCATCGATCCGTCGACCTCCGTAAGTACCGGCAACCTTGTATCATGCTTAGTATCATGCGGTGGATTTAAGCTTTGATGCAAGTAGTCTTGTTACCATGCTTAGTATCATCCGGTGGATTTAAGTTTTGGTCTCAAGAAGGTTCCTCTGTTAGGTCATGAGCCATGCGGTGGGCTAAGATCTAGTATGAACCAAGTTATCGGCTCCGTTAGATTTCGGCAAGATCTAACGGATTCATTAAGTTACCCCGTGTTGTTTCGTTTTTACTATGTGCTTAATTCATGCAACACACCTTTGCCCAATCTAGATCGGCTAGGATCGGCTTTGCTTTATGGTACGACGATTCATCCCTTCATAGCCGAATCCGAAACCGATCTAGGTTGCTACGTGTCGCGGGTTCAAGCTTGTCGGCATTGTGTAGATCTTGACAGAACCGGGTATCATGCGGTAGATGCAGGTTTTTGGGTCGTCTTAGAGCTAATCATCCGGTGGATTAGAATTCGATTCGATCTGATAGATTTATCTTTACCGATTAGGCTTGTTCCTTCGCCATGGACCCCGATTCGGCTAAATAGCCGTATTCGGTAGTGCTCTCACGAGTGAACGTGTGTTCGTGGGTTTGCATTGGACAATGAATGCTTTTAGCCTTTCACGATTAGATTGTATCATGCGGTGGATTGATCTAATCTGATTGGTGGTGTGGCCTCAAACGAGTTGTATCATGCGGTGGATTAACTCGTTCGTTGCCATGCTTGACGGGTGCTGCTTTCGGCCTATGCATTCTTGTTTTAATGTAAATTCGTGACTGTGTTGTGGGTTCGTAACTAAACATTGAATGCTTTTAGCTTTTCATGGTTAGATTGTATCATGCGGTGGATTGGTCTAATCTGATTAGTGGTGTGGTCACAAACAAGTCGTATCATGCGGTGGATTAACTTGTTTTGTTATCATGCTTGACGGGTGCTGCTTTCGGCCTATGCATTCTTTGTTTACTGCGAATTTATGATCATGTTTCACCCTTTTATTTATCTATCATGCTCTGTTTCTCGTTAATCGGCTATGAGTACGTGTTACAACGCTCATTCGGTTGAAAGCCGATCTTTCGTCATGATTACGTCATGCATTCGGCAGTGCGTTCCTTGCGTACCTTGCCGATTGCCGAATGAGGTTTTAACTGCCGACAGATAGCTTCCCTGTAGCTATTTGTCTCTCAAGATTGGCTTCATAGCCGCAAATATGGAACTGTCTGGTATCACCCGGCATGTTCCAGGTTTTGATCTAAACGTTTTATTCCCTTTGTTAGTTTTCAGGCAAACTGACTGGCACGCTTCCGGATTCGAAAGCCAGGGCCACGTGTGAAGCCAGCTTGTTTCGGCTTGCTGTGTGCTTGGCGTGAGGTGCGGATTTTACGTCAACAGTGTTCTTGGGTATCAAACCAAGCCTAGCCTTGTTCCGCGCATTGTATCATATCAAACCTTAGCCCAATTTTCAGCGCACAAAAGTAGTCGGAGGATCCAGAATTCAATTTTGCCAAAACATGCGGGCTAAGTGGTTTGACATGCCCATCATGGACTCCTGTGGAGGCTGGAAAACTAAATGGTTTACCATTGGTGAGTCGATTTAATTATCTGTACTTTGCATTGATGAAATATCATATTTGTTTTACTGAGCATCTCTTGTGTCATTTTAATACAACAGGAAATCACAGTAAAAGCTGCCCGGAGAAAGACGGGTGGTACCCGCGGGATCTTTCCAACTGGAACCTGTGTCTGAATTCCGAAGAAGCCAAAGATGTACCCGCTTTGTTAAAGCGAGTACAAGCATTGAAGGAGAAGGACTTAACTGGTGTTGGGATTGCCTTCAGCTTTTTAAAGCGAAGGATTCAGCCACTTCAGGAGCGATGCCATCTCGGTTACGAGTACGAAGGAAACGCGGATCCTTCATGCATGGCACCTGAAGAAGTCTCCGACGAGACAGTGCTTATGCGACTGGATCGCTTGTTCACTGGTGTCACAGAAAAACCAGTCATCGTGGGAGAGTACTTGAAGACTAGCCCTCTGAACCCTATAAGTAATTGTAGACTTTTATTCAAAAGATAATGTTGAGAAAAAACAATAATCCGAGTTGTTTTTAACAACGTAGGCTACGGTGCTTGCGGATGAATTAACTGAAGAGGTCTGGAAGGATATCAACAAGACTTCTTCAGAAAGAACTCTGAGTGAGGGAAACAATCCTGATACTGCCACCATGGCTGAAGAAGAAGGCGTAGCAGACTCAGATGCTGACATAGCAGCCACAGACCCGAAACAAGGAGATCTCAAGGGTAAGTCCCTTGTGCCTGGCCCTTTGTTTATTGATGATTATCATAACATAGGAGTGGCAAATCCTGATAACTCACAACCGCCGCCAAAAATCCTATGGGGGAATTTCAAACCAGAGAGTTCAAGGGAGCCCCCGATAATTCCTGCAAGTGCCAAGAGGAAGCGATCGAGCTACTCATTTGTAAGCCACTCAGAACCAGTCTCGGATTCTGCTCCACCTGAAGCGGATCCTGCTGAACAAGGCAGAATGCCCAAGCGCGCCGTCATGCCACAAGGCTCGTCCACGACTAGTGCCATGGCAAGTGGAACGACTGGAAGCACGAGTTCAAAGCGGAAACTACCCATGCTGAAGAAGTTCAGTTTCCAGCATTTCAATGCCCCGACACCTCCCGTAGAGTAAGTAAAGAAATAACACTAGTCTTTGTTGAGTAGTTGTATTGCTGTCGAGTGGTCAAAATATAATCTTGTTCTTGTCTTTCAACAGATCTCCAGCCGAGGCCTTTATAAAGGCGATACAAGCCAATGATGTAGAAAAGCAATCCACTGTAGTGGAGGAGACTGCCAAAGATCAATCAACGATGGCTAGGGTTGAAGAAACCGCCAAGGCCACTCTAGCAATTGAGGTCAGGGCTGACGAAGCTGGCGGAAAGCCTGAAGCCAAAGCGAGTACGAAGGACACTGTGGAGCCGACTGCTTTAATAGAGGCTCAAAAATCGGCCGTACCCATGGAAGTTGACAAGAACACTGAAGAAGATCTGTCAAGCATGGCTACAGCAGATACACCAGTCGAAAAGGGTGCCGATGTTATGGACGTGGAGGCCAATACTGAAGAACAGAACTTAGTTTTAACCAAGTCACAGGAAAAAAACCCCAGTGTGCCGCCTGAAGAGCCCATGACCGTCGCGCCACCCTCAACCACAGAGGTGATCACACCTTCTACTGCAAAGGTACGCCAGATAGTAGGGTTCACCGAATCGAATCCTCCTTATTTGAATTCCATTTAGTGCTTTTCTACAATCATAACCTACAACCTGCAAAATTCACAGTCTGGTGGAACAGAGGAAGCCGAGACAGCTAACAAAAATGTTGGCATAAACGTCTCGTTAGCCGGTGAAGGAACTTCCAACAATGTAAGTAGTCTCTATAGAAGCATATAAATTTATTTGCAAGAAAAAGTAGTTTTGTTAATAACTACATAATCATGTTATAGGTTGAGATTGCAATAATGGAACCAATAGATGAAGCTGCACAACTCAGGAATCATTTGCAGATGGCCCTGGTAAGGACTCATAACCTGAAATGTGTTAGGCAATTGCGTAAAGCAGTCAATAATAAGTGTGCCTTAATTGCAGTCTCTGGTAGACTTGGTAGAAAATCAGGCGATGCTAAATTGGCAGCGCGGATTGAGGAGCTGGAGGCAGATCTGGCCGGTTTGTTCGAATAACGCGTGGAGATGCAATTAGAGCATCAAAAAGCAATCGACAACCTCCATGCGCAACTCCAGGCTGTTGGTGAAGAACGGTCTAGGCTAGATGCCCATTGCAGTAGCTTGTTGAAGGAAAATACTAGTAATTACTCTTTTCTAATTTAATCTGTGTTCCTTGAGTAGTCACTAGTTAAGTTGTGTTTAACAACATTGTATATGGAGCAGGGCTAAAGAAGGATTTGAAGGAAGAGAAGGATAACACAACTTCATGGTGCAAACTCTCACAATCCCAAGCGGATGAAATTTCTCAGCTCAAGCACACCATAGAGGAAAAGAACAAGGAGTTTGCTAAAGAACAAAAGATCCGCCAGGATTGGGAAAGCCAAACCAGGCAAGCTGTGAAACTTGCGCAATCCAAACAGGAAGAAGTTGATGTCTTCCTAGCTGAAAAGTAAAATATGGAAGAAGCCATTGAGCCAATCCTGGGGATGTTAACTCCGAAAGGCGCAGAGGCAAACAACCAAACGCTCTTGGATTGGCTACATCAGGTGCCGGAGCAAGTGTTAGATTTTTGCAAATCAACACTGAAGAAATGTACCAACAGACTGTTAGCTTTAGTAAAGGCGCATAATCCTGATACCAAGCTAGAGATAAGGTATCTGCCTCCTAGCGCAATGAAAGAGCAGTATGAAGCACTGGTGGCCGAGACCGAGCCTATGGCTAACGAAATTATCAGCTCTTTAGAGCAGTAATGGGGGATCAGTTGTAGTCCCTGTAATTTTGCTACATTGAAGTAGTCTTGAAATTGTGCTACCGTGAAGGTAGTTGATGGTTTTTTGCTACTGTTAAGTAGTCGCTGTTTTAATGTCGTTGTTTAAGCAGACATTGTTGAAGCACTACTTTTTGAATAGTTTTACTACCCGCAAAGTAGTGTATTTTCTGGAAGCATCAGACACTTTGTGTTGAGTACTTGTAGTATTACTGCTTGTGGTCGTGGTAGTGTTCAACTAGTCTGCTTGTAGCAAACGTAGAATATGTTGGTCTCGGTAAGACTCAGTAGACTGCTAGAGCAAGTCTACAGTACTACTGTAGTAGTTTATAATTTTGTGCGTGTCACATGAGAGTACTTTTGTACTCAAGGTCTGGGTACTTTTAAAGCATTATTTGTTATAACAGATTTTGTCTATGTTAGTCTTGTTAATACATGATTGGTTGCTAGTGCAGAGCCATGGCACTACTTAGAGTAGTTTTGCGCTTATTTACATGAAAGAGCAATACTAATGTACCCTATGAATATCCGAGGTAGGACTCTCATGAGTTCCTGTAATGCATAAATAAGGGATCTGATGTAGTCGACAAAGGACACGGAGCAGAACAAAACATTAACCTTCCATTGAAGGTAGGATATCAAAGAAATGAAACTAGCGCCTACAACCGTGTATTAGTTGGGGTAGCTCTCCCAAGACTTCTGAGGCTTAGCACCGCTTTTTAATAAAAGCAGTCTTGGCTTCTGTGAATAGAGTGAAAACTACCCTAGGCCTGGGCTTTTTAAGCAGCAAGTTGTACACAGGGTCTCTCTAATGAGAGTATAGTTAAGAGGTGAAAGGTATACTGTAATTTTTAATTGACAGAGAAACCATAACATTATTGATATTGTAATCATCAAAAATACATTGGAGTTGTTAAATAAACCCGTTTTATGGGTAAATTTCCTCAGATGCTCGACGTTCCACAGATTTGGTAAGTCTTCGCCTTCTTGAGTCTGGAGGCGATATGTTCCTGCCCCAATAACTTGCTTGACTAGGAACGGCCCCTCCCAACGTGACATAAGCTTGTGTAGGCTATCAGTCTTCTGCATGCGTCGCAATATCAAGTCTCCTTTGACAAAGGAACGAGGCTGGACGGAACGTTGGTGGTAGCGTCGTAGGCCTTCGAGATAGCGAAGATTCTGGATAAGAGCCGCCACTCGGACTTCTTCGACACAGTCGACATCTTGGAACCTTTCCCGCTGAGCAACTTGTCCATCGTAGTTTTCCAGTCGCGGGGCTTCCCAAAGGAGATTAGCAGGTAAGACTGCTTCAGACCCGTAGACCAGAAAATATGGTGACTGTCCAGTTGCGCGGCTTGGCTGTATGCGTAGACCCCAAAGTACTGTTAGCAGCTCCTTGGCTCATTTGACGCCGTATTTCTTCAGGGGATCGTAGAGTCTGAGCTTTAGCCCCTGTAGCAACTAACCATTAGCCTTCTTGACTTGTCCATTGGCGCGTGGATGAGCAACCGAAGCATAGTGTGTCTCGATCGAGTACTTCTCACAATAGTCTTGGAATTCTTCGCTTGTGAAAACTGATCCCAAGTCTGTTATGATCTCGTGAGGTATGCCATCTCTGGACAATTGCATCGAAGAACTTAATTAGGTTTTCTACCCGCGTGTTTACCAGAAGCTGAGCTTCAATCCATTTGGTGAACTTGTCGATGGCTACAATAAGCCACTCGAAACCACCCGGAGCTTTAGCTAGAGGGCCCACGAGATCGAGACCCCAACACGCAAAGGGCCAAGATAGCGGGATCGTGTTGAGTTGGTGAGCTGCGACATGGGTTTGTCGAGTAAAGAATTGGCAACCTTGACACTTTTTGACGATGTCTTCTGCATTCGCCTTGGCTGATGGCCAGTAGAAACCAGCTCTGTAGGCCTTCCCAACCAGAGTGCGAGAAGCTGCGTGGTTACCGCAGACGCCTCCATGAATTTCTTCCGGCAATGCTCTTCCACGATCAGCCGTGATGCACTTCATCAGAACATTGACCGAAGTCCCACGTTGATAAGGTGTGTTGTCCACTACTACATAATTCGCAGCTCTGCGTCTGATGCGTACTTGTGCTTTCTCATCGTCTAGAAGTTTAGGTCCCTTATATACTCGATAAATGGAGTCGTCCAGTCGGAGTCGATGACCATTACCTGTAGATCTGGCTGTGGGTGAGCTAGAGTGACCTCGGGTGTCGGCTCCCTGATGGATGGCTGATGCAGTTCGTGAATGAAGAACTCCGCTAGAACATCCGCGTGTTTCGAGCCTAGCTTGGATAAAGCGTCAGCAGCGACATTGTAGTCACAAACAACATGATGAAACTCCAGGTCATAGAAGTGGCGCTCGAGTTTACGAACTTTCTTGACGTAGGCATCCATTGTCTCTTTAGAGCAGTCCCAGTGTTTGTTGACTTGGTTGATGGCGACAGCGGAATCTCCATACACGCATAGACGTTTGATACCAAGAGATGCGGCCAGGCGGAGCCCGTGTAGCATGGCTTCGCATTCTGCTTCGTTGTTGGTAACTTTGAAGAGAATCTGCAAAACATACTTGAGTTGTTCACCTTTGGGAGATATTAGTAACACACCCGCTCCTCCACCTTGCAGCTTTAGCGATCCATCGAAATACATGATCCAATGCTCCGGGAGAGTAGTTGCCCTGGAATACTGGATCTCCACCCACTCGACCGTAAAGTCTTCAAGGGCCTGTGACTTATGGCCGTCTGGGAAGCGAAGTCGAGGTTGTACGCAGCTATCTCCGCCTTCCATTTGCATATGCGTCCAGTCGCATCAGGATTGTTAAGGATTTCTCCTAAGGGAAACTTAGTCACCATAGTTAAGTGGAAGGTCTGAAAATAACGTCTTAGCTTCCTTGAGGTGATAAAGATCGCGAAGAGTAACTTATGTACTTGAGGGTAGCGTATCTTGGAGTCAGAGAGTACTTCGCTGATGTAATATACTGGCCACTGTACTGGGAATACATGGCCTTCCTCTTTGCGCTCGACCACGATGACTGTGCTGACCACGTGTGTTGTGGCCGCAATGTATAAATAGAGGTGGTCATCTTTGACGGGAGCAACAAGCACTGGGGGTAGACAGGTAGGCTTTGAGTTGTTCAAAGGCTTAACTTGCTTCTTCTGTCCAGTTGAATTGGTCTCGCTCTTGAGCAGCTTTAAGAAAGGGAGTCCCTTCTCTCCAAGTCTTGAGATGAATCTGTTGAGAGCTGCTATGTAGCCCATGAGTTTTTGTACATCCTTGATGCTTCTCGGGGCTTCCATGTTAAGGATAGCTGTGATTTTGCAGGGGTTAGCCTCAATGCCTCTGTGACTGACAATGAACCCGAGTAGTTTCCCTGAGGGAATACCGAAGATGCATTTAGTCGGGTTTAAGTTCCAGTGGAACGTTCTGAGGTTATCGAACGTTTCCTGTAAGTCAGCGATGAGGTTTTGTGGTTCTCTTGTTTTTACAACCACGTCATCAGCATATGCCTCTACATTGACGCCAACCTGGGAGGATAAGCACTTTTGTATGGCTCGTTGGTACGTGGTTTCAACGTTCTTCAATCCAAACGACATTGTCGTGTAGCAGTATGCGCCAAAGGGTGTGACGAACAAAGTCTTGATCCGATCCTCCTTCTTCAGGGCTATCTGATGATATCCTGAGTAGCAATCGAGGAAGCAGAGTAGCGTACATCCGGCCCTAGAGTCCACGACTTGATCAATGCGCGGGAGACCCATGGGGTCTGGAGGGCAATGCTTGTTGAGATCTGTGTAGTCAACACACATCCGCCACTCGTTGTTTTTCTTTTTGACCAGGACTGGATTGGCCAACCACTCTGGATGAAAGACTTCTTTGATGAAGCTGGCTGCGAGTAGTTTGCGATCTCTTCCTTGATCGCATCGCGTCTGTCTTGAGCGAAACGGCGTAGGCGTTGCCTTTTAGGCTTCGCCTTCTCGTCAACCTTTAATTTGTGCTCGGCAAGCTCCCTAGGAACACAAGGCATATCGAATGGTTTCCATGCAAATATCTTTATTATCACGAAGGAAATTGATGAGCGCGTCTTCCTATTTACAATCTAAATAAGCCCCTATAAGGGCAGTTTTCGACGGGTCGCCCATCTCAAGGTCTATAGTTTTAAGTTGTACTTCTTCAAAGGGCTTGAAGCTTGTGCTTGCGGGCTTCTTGCTGGGGACCTCCAGCTCTTCTTCCTTCGACTTCTTAGCCAGGGAGAGTACTTCCAGCATCTGGATGGGGACTTGCGAGGTGGCAGCGAACTCCACTGCTTTCACGTCGCAGTCATAAGCGATCTTCAGGTCACCCTTTACGGAAATGACTCTTTTAGGAGCGGGCATCTTGAGAACAAGGTACACGTAGTGCGGGATCGCCATGAACTTGGCGAGGGCTGGACGCCTAAGAATCGCATGATACGAGGTCTCAAAATCTGCCACTTCGAACTTGATGTATTCTGTCCTGAAGTTGGCTTCTGTCCCAAAGGTTACTGGGAGCGTGACTTGTCCTAGGGGAATTTCCGCATTGCCAAGTACAATGCCGTAGAACGGGGACTTCGTTGGCCTTAGGTATTTGGTGATATAAAGTCCCATTTTGGTGAAGGTCTTCGCGAAGATGACGTTGAGCCCACTGCCTCCGTCAATGAGTACTTTGGTCAGTCTGGCTTGTGCCACGACTGGGTCCAAGACTAGCGGATATCTAACTGGGTTGCCAAAGTTGGTCCACTGATCTCTCCTAAAGAAGGTGATGGGGACCTCAAACCACTTGAGGTACGTCGGGGTGGCTGGTTGTATTGCCATGATTACGTGGAGCGACAGTTTCTTTGCCCGCTTCGACTCGTTTAAGGACTTGCCGCTGAACTGGACTGCTATGACATTCTTGACTTGGGGATAGCCATTTCCGTAGTCTTTATCGTCCTTGTCGTCCTTCTTGTCATCCTCTTTGTCTGCCTTTTGCTGCTCCTTGCTTGTCAAATTCCCGTTTAAGGTGAAAACAGTTGGCCATCTTGTGCCAGTCGTTCGGATGATATGGACAGGGTACGTTCATCACTTTGTCGATGGAGACCGTGTTCTTCTTCCGCGGAGGGTGTCGAAGATTTATCGTGACTGCCTCCATCTAGGGGTATCCCAGGGAGTAGATTTGTGGGGATTGCCGGACCTAGAACTTGATGGTTAACACGAAGACACGACACACGGATTTAGACAGGTTTGGGCCGCCAGAGTAGCGTAATACCCTACGTCCTGTATGGATTTGTATATTGTATTCTCCTCGTTGGGAGGTTTTAGGCCTTGATCCCTGAGCTAGGAACCCCTGCCCTCCTTTATATATCACAGGGGCAAGGTTACATGGTAAGTCTCCTAGTCGGTTACAATTTTGGAGTCCTAGTACAAGTACACGAGTACTTATACTAGGGTTCCATCTTCTGTCTTGAGGGTACCCGGGGATGCATATCCCACAAGCCCTCGAGCGCTTCACAGCCGAACAACAACCATTTTTCGAAGTCTTGTGGTCTTTCGCAGAGTGCTTGTGGTTACCGAGAGGTTGTGGAGAGCTCCATAAATGTCTTCAATAAATATGCTCACCAAAGGTGAAGCATATATGCTTAGCCCCTGAGCTTCGAGTTGATTAGGATAATCAAGTCGAGGGTCTTGTAAAAAATCTTCAAGTCTTTGTCTTGAATTGATCAATAGTAGGCACAAAAAATGTGCTCCTTGGGTATAGCCCCCGAGCCTCGAAGCGAACGGTTTACATTCGGTCCAAGGGTCAAGAACATAATCTTTAGAATAGCTTCCATGTAAATATCCTAGTACCTACTGGTGCCAGTACTCAATTAGTTATCGAATCATCAAAAAATGTATCCATCGACTAGTTGAAGTAGTCATATTCATGTCTTGGCTTGCGCTGTGTAGCCCCCGAGCTTCAAGCGACTAGCTGAAGTACTCAACTGTAAATCCTTTGTTGCAGCAGGCAAAAATTGTCTTGTAATATTGCTACTGGTTAAGTAGATGAGGATGTGTGCTACTTGTTAAGTAGTCATTTAGTTAATGCTGCTTATTGCACTACTTGTTAAGTAATCTCGACATTTTACTACTGGTTAAGTAGTCTTTTGCGTCATGCGTGTTACACTAAGTACTTGTAGTACCGCAGCTCGTGGTCATGATGATGTTTGATTAGTCTGCTGGAGCAAACTTTAGAAGTTTTAGTCTTGTTAAGACTTGGTACTGCTAGTGCAAGCCTGGAGTACTACTTGTAGTAGTTTGGATTATCCGATTTACGCAAAAAAGTACTTTTAGTACGTCAACTCATGGTCCGAGTGCTTTTAAGCATGTCTTCTATAACAGAAGTAGTCGTTTGAATGCTACTTGTTAAGTAGTCTTGTGCTACTGGTTAAGTAGATTTCCACATGCTACTTGTTAAGTAGTCTTGTGCTACTAATTAAATAGTCTTTTGAATAAGCTACTTGTTAAGTAGTCTTGTGCTACTGGTTAAGTAGATCTTCACATGCTACTTGTTAAGTAGACTATTGGATGCTACTTGTTAAGTAGGCTTTCGAACGCTACTTGTAAAGTAGTTTTTGCTACTTTTTATGTAGTCTTTTGAATGCTACCGTTTAAGTAGTCTTTCGAATGCTACTTGTAAGGTAGGCTTTTGAATGCTACTTATAAAGTAATCTTTGCTACTGTTTAAGTAGTCTTTGCTACTGTTTAAGTAGTCTTTTTGATAATGCTACTTGTTTAAAGTAGTCTTTGCTACTGTTTAAGTAGTCTTTTTGATAATGCTACTTGTTTAAAGTAGTCTTTGCTACTGTTTAAGTAGTCTTTCGAATGCTACTTGTAAAGTAGGCTTTTGAATGCTACTATTTAAGTAGTCTTTGCTACTATTTAAGTAATCTTTTTGATAATGCTACTTGTTTAAAGTAGTATTTGCTACCGTTTAAGTAGTCTTTTTGATAATGCTACTTGTTTAAAGTAGTCTTTGCTACTGTTTAATTAGTCTTTACGATTATTTAAGTAGTCTTTTACTTTTAGTACTTTGGCTCATGGTAAGAGCAGTTTCTTGTCCGCTGAAGTGATCTTGGTTGATTCCATCTTGTAAAGACGTGACATAGCTGCTAACGCAACGTTGAGGTACTACTTGTAGTAGTTTTTGGAGTATGCGTTTATGCAAACACGTCTTCGAGTAGTTTTGTTAAAACCAGTCGAAGGTCTTTGATGATCGTCTTTTAAGACAAATTGTACACAAAGGGCGATATTGATATAGTCGTTGTAGTTGCAGTCGTCGCGATAGTCATTGTAGTTGTGGTTGCGACGATGGCACAAGGGTTTGTAACCCGTTGACGAAGAATCTAGAATCTGTAGAAATAGCCTTCGAAAGCCCTAGGTAATTCGATGCAACAAGTCACCGGACTTGCCCTGCGTAACTCGATTTACCAAATACGTGGGCTAACGTGGCATGCTCCATAGTCCGCGATAGTATGGCCCTCGAGAACTTTTGTTGTCGAGTGAATTACTCTTTTAGAGTAGTTGGCTCATGGCAAAGCATGTTTTCAAACAAGCTGATAAAATTATTATGAAGAAAATAATAATTAAATAAGACTTAGCTTTATTCACGGACAATTGTCGATGAAGCCATGACGGTCGGCGATGGAGCCGCGACGGTTGTTGTTGAAGTCGACTAGTCAGAGTCGGATCCGACTACTCGTTGATGGCGCGATAGCCGATCTCGACTAGTTTATAGTCGAAACGAGTAGTCGAAGTAGTTGTACGGCAAGTCGATGCGACCGGACGCTGATGTAGTAGTATCCGCGTACATCTCTTGTGTGTATTCAGCAAAGAGCTTGAATCTTCCTGGTATAATTCCTGTGTGCGCACAGCTTTGGTCTATGTAGGATTACGTGTCGTAGAACACATCAGGAATCAACCTTGTAGACGGACCGGATACTGCTTTTCGAAGATCGACTCCGAGTCACTTTGAATTGTTGCCGTACTATCCGAGTTTGGTTCCTTCTCGAACTTGGACTTGACGCTGCACACAGAGCTAAATCCACCACATCACGCTAACTAAATTAGACGCAATCAATGTTGCGGGATGCATGGACAACGGGGTAGGTGTTTCTGACGCCGTTGATGGATTGCACCGAACGCCATGATATTGATCTCGACGACGTTCCATTACGCTGATTTGCTGATTAATCCATACAAAACAATGCACGCGACTTGTCGAGTAGAATGATTTTGATGATGATAGGTCCATCAAGCTCACCCATTGATCCTGCGATCGGCCCCACGGTGGGCGTTAAAGTGTCGAAGATTTATTGTGACTGCCTCCATCAAGGGGTATCCCAGGGAGTAGATTTGTGGGGATCACCGGACCTGGAACTTGATGGTTAACGCGAAGACACAACACACAAGGATTTAGGCAGGTTCGGGCCGCCAGAGTAGCGTAATACCCTACGTCCTGTATGGATTTGTATATTGTATTCTCCTCGTTGGGAGGTTTTAGGCCTTGATCCCCGAGCTAGGAACCCCTGCCCTCCTTTATATATCACAGGGGCAAGGTTACATGGTAAGTCTCCTAGTCGGTTACAATTTGGGAGTCCTAGTACAAGTACACGTGTAGTTCTACTAGGGCTCGATCTTCTGTCTTGAGGGTACCCAGGGATGCATATCCCACAGAGGGCGCTCGACTGCCGCAATAGTGTTGTCTGGCTTGTGCTTTTTATTATCGCGGTTGAAGTCGTGGTTGTTGTTGTTGCGGCGATCTTTACCGTCTTTGTTGTAGTTATTGTCATTGTTGTTGTTGTCGCGGCGTCTGTCAAAGCGCTCGCGCTCGTGGTCATCTTGATCGGCCCACTCGGCTGCCATACGCCTTAGCTTGGGGATGGTTGTTGGGCGTCTTCTGCCGAAGTCACGATGTAGCTTTCTGGCGTAGTCCATCGTGGAAGCAATCAATGACCTCGTAGTCAGATATACCCACAATGGTGGCTCTTTTTTCAAAGAACCTCTTGATGAACTTGCGTAGGGTTTCACTTTTATCCTGTTTACAGGCTGCCAATTCAAACCGGGTTCCGGGTCGTGCCCAGGTTCCCTCGAAGTTGTCGGTGAACTTCTTGGTGAGATCTTCCAGGAGTTGATGGACCCGGGGCGGAGGCCCTCGAGCCATGTAAGCGGGGTAGTATCCATCATAATGGGGAAGTAGCTCACTTTTACGTCATTGGATCCTCCTACCATCTGGATTGCAGTCGAGTAGACTCTCAGCCACTGTTCAGGGTCTTGTTTGCCCGTGAACTTCTCAATGTTGATTGTCTTGAACTTGCTTGGTAGCTTGATCTTCTTGATGCGGCTAGAGAAGGCTGGAAAGCCGTCATACTTGTCTACTGGCGAGCGGTTAGATCCGCGGTGGCCATCACTGCGGTCAGAGTCGTAGTGGTGGCCACGATTGCCTGAGCTGTGGCTTGGTGAGTTGTCAGGTCCTGGCCGTCCACGGTTGTGGTCGCCGTCTTGGTCGTGGTCACGTCCGCGTGGAGGACGATCACCGTCGCGGTCGTCGTCGACAGGGGGATCATTGTTGCGTGGTTGACGATCTTCACAGCGTAGGTGGCCGAGGTCACAGTTGTTGTCGTGGGGGGGGGGGGCTGTTGTCCCGTGGTGGATGATTTTGGTCACGGGGTAGTGGTCCGTAGCGACGGTCGAATTCTTCACGTCGATGAAGCTCCGAGTTGATGTGGTTTGCTCTACTCGACTGGATTACAGAACGAGCGTCTCGATTGGCGTTGATGTGGGCGCGAAGATCGCCATTGCGGTTAGCCCCATCACGTGGCCTATTGTCATCTTGTTGTCTGGCGGTGGGGACTTGCTCGTTAGCTTGTCTTCCAGCTGCTCCACCCGATGGCTCTCGAGGAGCATGACTCGGGTGAGTAGATGCTGCTGGTTCGACTTGCGGGCGCCTGCCTCTAGGGTGTCTGCCGCTCGAAGCGTGGTGGCTTGATGCAGGACCAGTGTTGATGTTCTCGCGAGCTGTCTCTAGGAGAGTCAAGACCTGCCTGATTTGTGGTGTTTCAGGCATAGACCTGACGATCTCCGCTGCAACGGAGATGTTCATTGGAGCATCCTAGAGTACCAGCTAGTCTCCAACCATCGTGAAGTCCCGTGTAAGGTTTCGGGTCGCGTTTGCACGTATGGCTGCGTTGATACACCTTTGCTTGCGCTTGGCGTTCCTTGCTTGTCTTGAGGTTCTCTGTTCCTCAGTTTCTCCGTTGGCGGTGCGTTCCTCCTCGGAGATGTTGTTGACCAGCTCGCGATCGTACTGGGTGCCTTGGTCGCGAGAGCCGGCCATGAAGACATGTCTGCCGGGGTCGGAGGAGGTCTATAGTACTAAGGTTGGAGCGTTGGAGAAGTTGTCTCCTATGCTGTCGGAGGAGGTGGTGATGGAAGCAGTCTTGCCGTCCTGGTAGGGTAGTTCTTCCAGGGCCGTTGCGGCTAATCTTGACTCGTTGTCCCGACAGGTGTCAGTAGGTATCGCGCCAGGCCAGTGAACAACAAGTCCTCCTGGTGTGCTGGTCACGACTAGTCCTCACGGGAGATAGACGAGTGGTTCTTTAAGCTCGAAATCGTTCTTGAAGTGGGCACGACAGGTTAAGCGGGCGACGTTGTCAGGGCTGTCACTTAGTAGAACCGTGAAGTCGTCGTCTTCATTGTCCTCTGACGGCCTAGAGGCCGGCTCAGAGTCATTGCAGCGTTCCACGGTTGGACTGTCGACTTTAGGTGTGGGCTTGTTGTCCTCCGTGGTGTAGATCTGTTGATATGTAGCCGCGGCGTTGGTGAATCCGAGCGGGAATCGATTCGAGGGGTTGTCCGATGGCGTAGCTAGCTCGGAGTTCGCGGCTCCTTCCATAATTGGAGTCCCGTCTTGAGGAGTTGTACCTGGTCTCGTCTTGAGGAGTCCCGATCAGAGTCAAAGTCGAGGTCGAAGTTGAGCTCAAAGTCGTGCGATGTCTCAGAGTCGAGGTCGCAGTCGTTGCCGAAGTAGTCGTCGAGACTTGTGTCCCGACGAGATCGCGGAGCGACTCTAGTGGAGACGCCATCATCGGGTACGGGCCTGGACGATCTGCAAGGACACTTGCGAAACCACCCTTGCCATCGGCGATGAAAGTCCATGCGCCGATGACGAAAGTTGCGCCCTGCTCGATGCCGCGGGCTTTGAAGGTTGATCACATCGTTCCTAATGGTGAGCTTCAGCGAGCGGCCCCATGGTGGGCGCCAAGTGTCGACGATTTATGTCGAGCACGTCTGCCTGGGGTATCCCAGAGGGTAGATTTGTGGGTCTCGCCGAGTTCTAGGAACGATAGTGCACGAACAACACAAAGATTTAGACAGATTCGGGCCGCGAGTAGCGTAATACCCTACGTCCTATGTGATTGATTGTATTGCACGTGAGTTGAGTTGTTTTGAGGGGGTCCCTGCTCGGCCTTATATATCCGAGGAGCAGGGTTACAAGTCGGTTACATGATCCTAGTCGTATACAACAAGGAGTACTACAATAGGGTATTTTGGGGAGCCTCCTAACAGTACACGACTAGTCTTTCCAATCAACTACGTCGTCTTGCACCATAGCCGACTGGTTGAAAGTAGTCGGATCAAACTTTCCCTATCGAGTAGTTTAATCCCATGAATGAGTGGACGTAGGGATCCTTGTCCCACACCGGGGGCGAGCACGGGAGACTGCGCGGGACAGAGCGGAGCGGAGCGAGGACGGGAGGAGGCGGCACGAGGAAGAAGGGCCAGCATCTGGAGGGAGGGAGGGAGCCCGCTGATGAGGGTGGGAGGGAGCCACGAAGAAGACCGGCGATGACGGAGACGATGACGGCGGCAGCAACAAAAGTGACTTTGGTGAGAAAAATGGTAGATAGTTGTAACGTTGGATCTTCTGATGCTATATATCTCAAGTTGGTTCTTTTGATGGTATATATCCAAAGTTCGGTTCTTTTGATGGTAAGGATCCAAATTTCCCAAAATCCCAAAATACAAAGATAATGTAATATTGTTCATGGCATTTCATCTTTTTTTGGGGTAAAGCTTCAAAGCCAGCTTAATGTGTTGTTGAATATTCCAAAAATTTTCATCTGTAAACCTAAAATTATATAAGAAGGAACAACATAGTTCTTCAATTTGTATTTTAGAATGATGAGCTACTAAAAATCTTCCAATATATTCTGTTTCCTATTGTCTGATTAAGTGATTGAGATTTGGGAACCTTCTTTCCTTTTACAGATGGAAGAAATTCAGTAAATGATTAAGGACTACAACCACTAGTATTAAAAGTTATCACTCTGTGATCATGAAAGGTTACTAGATTACCATAAAAGGAGGGTACCACATGGAGTGACTTCTCCATCTAAACTAATTACAAGAGCCTGTCCAAGTACATTGAACTCGAGCAACAGCATCTTCTTTGATGGGAACTAGAGTTCCCGATCTTCCGTCAGGTAAAGCATAACTCGTTTTGGGTGGAGCACGACACACCGATCCGGCTTCAAGTCAGCAAACTTGAACCCTGCAATCTTAGCACCACGACTCCTCTGGTTACCAACCGTGTCACAACCCGGTTGACCTCGCCAAGAAGGCTAATCCGTGCCTGCGAAACGAAGAACACAAGCAAGAACTCGAAAGAACGCAGCTCTCAAAGGAAGTGACAAATTGCAGATGTATGATTAAGCACAAAGTTGGGTTCTACAAACCGACAAACGGCGAAACTGTTCTCGACAGATTAATCTAAGCAAAACTCAAACCCTAATTTGGCGGCTACTGATTATATGAGGGTTGGAGCATGCATAACCCCCTAACCACGTCCATAATGGACCCCAACACGATACACGGGCCAACGGCCCAAAAGACGGCGGCGCACCACCTTGGTAGATTCTGGACGTCCACTTGTTTCGACGATTTCCGATGACTCAGAAGGAATTTTGAGGTGGGACCAGTGCCATTAGAAATCTTATCTCCTTAGCTTTCCAAGCATATGTAGAACGTCAAAAACCGAGCCCGTATGCGACCTGGGCGATGAATTTAGTGCGGGCTGCTCCTGTACTCCGAGGTGGACTCGAATTTGAGTTTCTTTGGGCCTCTACCTTGGGGACTCGAATCGAATTAGCCTCGGGTCTTCTTCACTTGAAAAACCTTGTTGGTCTCCTTCTTCTCCACCCCATGCACCACTCATGGACATATGCATGAGTGTCATGTCCTCGTTATTCTTTCCATGACCATAATCTTTTTCCTTCCTCCTTTGATCCCAGTGGTCACCTCCCTTGCGGCTTCTTATCCTCCCGACACCATCTCTGGCCACCACACTGTCTACTGCCACCTCCCGCAACCGGTGGCACTTTGTCACCTGCCTGTAAACTGCACTGCCTCCTGGCCTTCCGAATCTCTCCTGCTTGGAGCCCCCTGCCTGTCCCTGCCCACTGGCTCCCGCTGGTCGGAGATAAAGTAGAGAGATAGTGGAGCCTATCACTCCCGTCCAATTTCCATCCAAGTGCAGGAAATGCAATCTCATTTTAAGCATATAAGGAGAGCACTCTCTTTACTAGAATTCTCATTTAATAAAAAGGTTGCTTTATAAAGTAACTCAATTCCATACAAGACATTATTAAAGCACCTTTATTAGTGCTCCTATAATTTGTCTTCACTTTTTACCATTGTGTAATGCACTCCGTCTTTTGTTATTATAGAAAAGCTTTATAAAAAAACTAACTGTTCGATGCTAAAACGATCAGCATAGCTGCCCTGCTGCAACTCGAGTGGGTCATTGAATGTCTTGAGCAAGAAGGTCCTCACAAGCCAAACCTTATGATTGACAGACTGATTTTGTTTGTTGAAATATATTATCTATCTGTTATGTATTGTTTATTTTCTCAAGATTTGACTCTGGCAGGTTCAGGAAGCATATTTGAGACGCTAAGACTTGGCAAACCTCTAATCGTTGTTGTAAATGAAGATTTGATGGACAATCACCAGAGCGAGCTAGCAGAAGAATTGGCTGAAAGGAAGCACATCTTCTGTGCACGCCCCCAAACATTGGAATAAACCATTCGCTCAATGGACGGACACTGGTTCCTTATGTGCCAGGGGACGCCAAACCAGTTGTCACCCTGAGTGTTCCCAAAAAAATGGATTGACTCGCCTGGCGATTGCTGATGATTTCATATATTCTGTACAGTGATATAAGATTTTCATTGAGCCTAATTTGGGATACAGGGTTCATGTCTTGTGACTATTTTACTCTTCGATTAACTGCTCTGATTCGTGGTTGTCTCGATCCATGTCACCATTAGTCCATTAGGCATTCCTGTGGTGCTGGAACTCAAAGGAAAAACTCTCTTATTTGCGATGCCCGATAATAATTGAAAATAATAACATTCTTGCTTGAACAATGTGTAATGGTTGAACGTTTAACGATGGGATTACTAATGAACTGTGACAACATTCTGAATTTCTGATGTCCAGCGAAAGGTTTTTCCAATACCAAACCATAACTTCAGTACGTTATACTGGAGTGAGTAAACTCTATTGTATGCAGAAACCTGAAGTGGAGGACTCTAGACTTTAATGATGGTGTTTAGATCAGTGCAACAGTGGCTGCGAACTTTGCACCGTTGAGTATTATCCATTGTTACTCCCTGTGTCTGTTAGACAGTCTCAGTGCATAGTTTCACCACACGCTTACCTAGACCAAAAACTAAATAACTGAGCTAAAAAGTTTCATGGTAATGAAACTCCTCTCACATACTATGAAATTATTCCTTCTTTCTCATATGCCACATCGGCACATTTAATGTCATGAAACCCCACTGAAACTGGCCTTAGCTGTCCTATCCGAATCTTCCTTAGAAGGATGAACTACTCCCTCGGCCCTAAAATGCAAACCATTCTATGATTCAAAATTTGTTCCAATTTTAACATATTTGGTATGTCGTAGTGCATGTATGATGTTGTCTAATAGACGGTCTCATACATTAACAGTAATCTTGAGACGACTTATTAGACAAACAATCTTTACAATAGATTGTTGTTTTGGTTGTGCCGTAGTAATACCATATCTCTTAATTCATAAGTGAAATGAATGAATTTTATGAGGTGTATGAAAACAATAACTCCTACAATGATCGATGAGTTGTCTCATACTTTATCTCATGAGGTGGTTGTTTTGCTAAACAACGACCTTCTCTCGTCATGCTCTCTCTCCTCCACATCATCAAAAATCCTATGTGGCACTGCATGAGATGGCCTATGAGAAGGCTGATGTGTAGCGATGTCCCTGCCCTAACCAAATATATCGTTTATAAACACTCTCTTTGTTCCCCAAAAAAATGATATTCTAGAATTCAAATTTTGTCACAAAAAGGATGTTTTATGTTATTTTGCTGATGTGGAGCATGACATGGAAGATGATGTGATATCAACGCATCCATCTCTCTTACATACACGCATATAAACATGTCCCAGTAATGTTCTATGCACTATTCTAACCTCTATTTTGGATTCTCGTTGTATCATGATAACATGTTAGAATTATGTAGAGATGACTAGCATGACATCTAATTTGCCATCTCTAACCTATTGGCAACTTCGTTTTCATTTTGTATTACTAAGACATGTTTGTTTGTGTATGTGAAAGATATGGATGGGTCAATATCACATCATCTTCCATATGATGCTCAACATCAGCAAAACAATATAAAAGCAATGCAGGGCGATTTAGGCAATACCGAATACTTCGCGGCGGCGGCGCGCGGGGGGGGGGGGGCTAAATATCTGAGTATATAGTTGAGGGGGTGATGTTGACGAACCTCGATACGTTAGGGATGAAATAGACTTTTAAACTTGTTGTTGCCACGTCACGTCCACGTGTAATGCCACGTAGTCAAAATCGCTTCTAAAACCTCGTTAGGGGGTTATTTGTACGGTTTTGGATAGTTCAAAGGGTAAAATATCCGGTTTTATAGGTTGAGGGTGAAGTAGACCGACACTAATAGTTCTGGGGGTTATATAGACTTTTTCCATTCAAATCATATACATGTCTGGTGCTACAATCTTGTGCATGAATGATTAAATAGTAATAAATTTTCTCCATCTCTACATGCAAACTCAATTATGGGCACATGCGAATCTACCATTAATCTGTCTCAAATCCCACAACATCATTTTTTTTGTACGAACGGAATAGGGTAAACAAGGTCATACCTCTTATTAATCTGCCATAGAATTCCTATAATGATTTATGTTTTGGGAACATATGGAGTACAGGTGAAGCTTGAGTTTCAGTTCTATTCTACATCCTTGAATTATTCAGTCCAGACTAAATGCTTTTGTAAAATCTATATGTGTTCGGCCCCCTTCCAAATATTCATAAAATATAGACTGCTGTTCAAATTTAATTATATTGGAATTTCGAGCTAAAGTAAAAAATGTCTTCGAAGAGCAAAAATACAGCTCGTTTCAAAAAGTAACCTTTTTGTTAGCAAGGATTTCTAATTGGTTCTGTTTTCATATGCCGATCTCCCAGGTATCCTTGCATATGTATGTGTATGTGCTATGCACCTCCACCATCGATCTATTATTATCCTGAGCCATTCCTGCTTTCACTTTTCTTCACTGTAATTTATATGTTTTCCTTTTGATTTATTATATGTTTCCACTTTTTAGTTTACACGTATTATGACTTCTTAAAGGAAAAAATTAATATTTTACAGTTTTGAACTATAGTTGAAATCTGATTTTCAGCCCTATTCTATATTATTTTTTCCTTCTCATATTCATTTTTCATCATCTACATTTTCACACCATAGGGCAATTCCAACCCAAAAACTATCACATAGTTTTCATAGTTAACATATCATATAGGCACTAGTCATAGAAACTACATTCCCAATGTATAGTTTTTTTCAAAATCAATCCCTCCAATCATATTTGTTTCTCTCTCATTTTTCTCACCTATCACCTCTTTTTTTTTGTAGAGGTGGTTTATTGCATGAGACATGATTTCTTCATCTTTTTTCGCTCTCTTTGTTAATTCTCTTGCCACCTTAGCTTTTTACTTATATAGCATCATATTTAATGTTATGAAAACTAGCTGAAGTTGAGGGTTGGGACTGTCCGTGATTGCACTCAACATAATTTGCATGGAAATATATAACATTGTGACTAGTAGTTTCAATAAGATACAGTATGATCATTGTTTCTTACTCCCTTGGGTGTTTTATATCTTTACTGGTTATTTTAATTCTTTTATTAGACAAAACCATTCCCAAGTGAGCAAAATCACTTGCCTCACAATAAAGTGACACATAATATAATCCTTTCCTTTTGTTCCTTTCTGCAGATTTATTCTTGGTTTGCAGGTTTCTTGGCCAAATGAGTGAGCATCAAGGTCAGATGCATCCATTGGAGGTCTGAACATGTGTGAAATAGACTGTTTTGAAAATGAACAGAATTGACAAACCGTTCTCCACCGCAACAGAAATTCTTGGCACCCACTTCTTGTTTGATCTGACACCAAATTTAATGTGGACCATTACATAGAACCCTAGAAAAAGAAATCCATCGATGCATAAACACCGCTGTAAAATTGCAACCATTATCCCAGCCCCTGCGCAGCTGCCCCCACCTCTCCATTTTCCTAATTTTTGCCGATCTCTTAGGCCAGTCACAGTGCAAAGTTTTATAGAGTTTTATACACATTAAATAGGATGCCAAATCAGCATTTTAGGTTGTTGAAAACTGTGTATACAGAGTTTCATCCAGATAAAACCCATTTTATATCACTCGTTGTTAACTCTTTACCACGTCATCTAAAGTTCTGATTTATCTCCGCACTGCACCGGCCTTAATAATTCCTCCATCGTCCGTCCCCTGCCTTTTTCTGGGTTTCTCCCCCATCACGGTAAGCACAAAGCCGCCGCCAGCGGCCACAACAAGAGGCTCGTGGGTGGAGCGAGCAGCGCACACAGCGAGACGGGGACCGGGTCGCCGTGACGACGGGAGGCGTCATGACGCCGCCGGAGCCGAGGGCGCTGCTCGGCGGCGCCGACCTCTGGCGGCCCGTCGCCGCCGCTCGCGGGGGCGGCTGGGCCACGGCCGCCGCGCTCCTCCTCCTCGTCGTTTCCCACTTCGCCTTCCTCCTCGTCCGCCGCCGCATCCGGCGCGGCGGCCGAATCGCGCAACCGGAGGCCGCCTCTGCGGCGCCCGCGCCGGCCTCCGCGTCCCCCGGCTCCGCCTCAGGGTTGGTTTCCCCGTACTCCTCTGCCGCTGCGGGCGTGTTTGTGTTATTTTTTTGATCGAGATATGCGTCCCCCGGCTCTGATCGGTGATCGGTGGTGGGGGCTGTGGCTGATTGTGTCATGTCTTCTCCCAGGCTAGAGGGGCTCGTGACGGAGGACGATCTCAGGCAGCTGGTGGGCAGCCTCGGCGTGGGCGCGCGCGAGCCGGAGAGAGAGGGCTGGGAGCATGTGATCTCCAAGGGGAACGACGATGTCTCCTACAGGGCCTGGTGCGACAAACCCACGGTATAGCTTAGCTCATTTCCCCCTGGACTTGCTTTGAAATACAAGTATACTCGGGGGAAAACTATGCGTACGAGCTCAATTGAGTTTTGAGATGCTGGTTAGGCACCTCATATACTGGAATGGAATTGTCTTCACTTGTGAATCGAAGTGTGGAAATTGCCCCTCAGGATGTTTATTCTTTCTATTTCCTGAGAGTTCACCGGTTTCAAGTGTGATTGCAAATCATGTGTTATCTGCTTCAATTTACTTGGGGTCTCACCGTCTTAATTTGTTTCTGGATTCTATGATTAAATGATTGATATTGTTGTGCTCTTACAGTATTTCTATTGACATCCAATCACCTGCTGTTTCTATGTTTCTACCACTATAAATGTTAGTGATAAATTGTTAACGCAGTCATGCATTTCATTTCTGATGATACTTCTCTTGCAGGCTGGTCCTCCTAAATATCTAAGTATTACAACATATGAGAGATGCTCAGCAGAACAGTTGAGGGACTTCTACATGGATAATGAATACAGAATGGAGTGGGATAACACTGTCACAAAGCATGAGCAGCTGCAGTATGATGAGAACAGTGGGGTGGAGGTAGGGCGAACGGTTAAGAAGTTTCCACTTCTGACACCAAGAGAGTATATATTGGCATGGCGAGTCTGGGAAGCAAATGACAAGTCTTTCTATTGTTTTATCAAGGTTAGCCTCACCTCTCCTTCCCATTTGACTTCAGGTGCAGCAGTGTTTGAGCTGACGCAAAATGAAATAGATGAAGCAGTATCTGCTTTATTGGACTGCAATCAAGAATTTTAATAGCCTATTTGGAATTCCAGTCTCAACTGATTTACGTCCTATGCTAAAAAAGAAGTTTCAACCATTGCGCATCCTCCTTTTCATTGATCAAGCTGTTTTCCTGCATTGCTTCTTTCATGCTTGAGTTTCTGTATATGCTGTACATGGCATTGCTGACAGCTGATTTTTCCTTTGCACTCAACTAACTTGGCGGTTTTTCTTAACAATGTTGCCCAATTTGCTATGCGGCAATTGTTAATCCTGACAGGAATGTGAACATCCTCTTGTGGCACGTCAGAAAAAGTTTGTGAGAGTGCGTCTTCTAAGATCAGGATGGTGTATCAGGAAAAGTAAGTGATCTTGGATTTTTGTGTAAGCCCATCTGTATTGAGCCTAAGCCTGTTTTCGTTTCATCCTGGGAAATGAATCTTTTGAAGGAAAAACAGAAAATGCCATGCAGACTCACTTATCATGTAGTTGCTTGCTATCACATGAATTGTGTTATGACTTATGAATCAAAATACTAGTTTCTTCTACTTCCCAATTATTTTTAATTGACTTTGGGATTAACGATGCAATTAATATGCTTTCTCTCCATGTATTGTTTATCTTAGCTATTCTCGTCTGAAACTAGTCTCATGTATTGTCATGTGTTCTTTTTGTTGCGAATGTTCAGTCAGTTAGTTAGGCTATCATCTTGAAACAGGTTTAGTAGCCTATGTAGTCTTCCCTTCTCTCTTTCTTGTGTGGACCACAGACTTCTGTATTTCTGTTTATTGCAATGGAAATGGGGTTTGAGCCTCATTTAGAACGAAAAAAATGCTCTCTTAGCTCGAGCCTTTAGTAGATGCAAGCTTTGTATTGATTATTGAAGTATCTGCTTTCTGCAGATTCTATCCCTACCCAAAAATTAGGGGGAAAATATGTTGAAGATCTTTTCCCCTTAATTTGCAAGAAGACTTAGATATTGCAACCAAGTCTGATGAGACTTTTTTTTTGGTTGTCAGAGTAGATTGTTCCTATTACATTTCAGTTACTTTTATATGTGACCCTGGTTTATTGCCTATATATCTTCTGCCGCATTGGTGGATATTGAAACTTTGAATTGAAAGGCATTCCATTCTTTCTTTACTTTGTTGGATGGATTAAATATTTGGAATACATATGTTTACATTCTTTTCTATTTTATTGTTTTACAGTCCCTGGCAGGGATGCATGCCAAATCACAGTACTGCATCATGAGGATAATGGAATGAACATAGAGATGGCAAAGCTAGCCTTTTCCAAGGGCATCTGGAACTACATATGTAAAATGAACAATGCTCTACGTCGGTATCCTCAGAATCGCAGTCCATCGGTGTCGATCCTGACCATGCAAAGACTTATGAAGAAGGTGAGCCCTCTTCATTAGTTTTGACTTCAGCTTATAATTTAGTATATCAAAATTTGTAGTTTTCGTGTTTTCTTATGATGCAGCGGAGGCCAATCCTGTGTCTGATGAAGCCTGTTATGGAATATAGTTTTTGTGTTTGGTGCACATCTGATCAAATTATAATTAAGTGCAAGCAATGCTAATGTTCTTTTTTGAGATTTGAATATGCAAGATATGAATTAATGAAGCTTATTTTTTCTAAAAGAAAGTTTGAATTAAGCAATCGCATAATTTGAGAAGACTACTGTTATGTTGCCATGACTGGATTTGTTCAAGCTGTGACAAAGCTTCTTTGCTTACCAGTTTCCGCAGGACTTGGAGACTGCCATGGATGCAAGTCTTTTCCCGACAGCAGCAATGGTTGCTCCTTCAACACAGACAGCCAGGACATCACCATGCAAGCTACCAGGGAAAAAGTCTTCTCGGCAGATGATCGCAAGCGGGCTTCTGCTGGTTGGGAGTATCATTTGCGTATCTCGAGGTCGATCCAACCTTGGGGCGCAGCTCGCCATGGCCTTCTTCCTGAAGAAGGCCTTCAAGCAAGAGAGGGAATCAGGTTCATCCACATCAAGTGGAAAAACAAACGGGACTAGATCCAGGCGGTAGCAGCGGCATTGGATCAAGGCGTGGAGATTACATATTATTAGTATTAACCTTGTTCGAATTAGAAAATGTGACTTATTTTATCAGGAAAAAAAAGTGACTTGTTGGTTGAATGTATACGGTTTGAAAGAGTTTCCGCGGCACCAGTTGTGTAAATAATCGTTTTGAAATAACTACATATACATATATGTATACAGGTAAAATTTTGTTATTTCATCGAGTTCACACGAATATGTTTTTTCCCAAATATACATGCTATTCGAGTGGACTTACTACACAAGTTGGTATGTTTCTAGCCTTTAATTTCAAAACACTGAATTCGCTTGTTCTAGGGATTTGCTCGCCGCCACTATTTTTTGTTATTTTGTAATTTTTTTATTATTACCTATATATCTGATTGATTTTTCGTATGTTAGTCTTACCATATGTTCTTAATAATGGATCTCGCTCGATTAAGCCTTTAGCTCAGACACAATCTCAGATGAAAAAAAATGAGCTCTAAGCATTATTTTAGATAAAAGAAATCTTGAAGCTACGATGCCCTCCAAAATGCATTAGGTTTCTATGCAAGGGACCGTATGGGGTGCAAACCCCGTTCGTATGCAAACTATGCAAACCAGCCATCTTGACTCTAGGATTCTAATCCAAAGGTTACAGATGAAGGTGAGTTCTATTAGCACTTAAGTCCCCCACCAATCCACTCCTAATCTTTCATTTGTGCAAACCCCCCTGATCCATCGTTCATGCCGCCCAGTTCGCGAGACACGTCCACGCCGCGAGACCTGACGCCGCCGCGCGGCGAAACCTAGCGATCCTGCGCCCGATGCCGTCGCTCTGCGCCTGACGCCGCCCTCCAGGCCTCCATCAGACCTGACGCCGCTCTGCCTCCTTTGCGCCTGTCCGCCTGAGGTCTGACCATCGATATCACGCAGAAACGTTTCCTGAGGTCTGGGCCAGCTTGGATCTTTCCTTTTGGAGTACGTATAAATTTTTTGCCGGAGTGTTGGGCAGTGTGTGTATGTAAATATAATATTATATAACAAAAATTTCTTTCACTTGACTAGAGAGTAAAATCGTATTGGGATGCTTAACAGTCAATATAAAGTCTGAACTTACTGAAGCTGATATATTAAAGATTTCGGTTGCTGTTTTTGCTGGTTTAATTTTGTCCGGTTAATCGCTACACTCTTTGGTGTAGTTTGTCAAATCAGTTTGTCAAAGCAGTTAATGTCCTTAGTTCTAGGTACTTGATTTGCACTCTTTACTTAATTGTGCTTTCATATGTCCAGCGCAGCCATGAATTCTGTCTCCATTGAGGATATCGACGCCGGAGTTGGAGCCCACATTGAACATCTAGGCACACCACCAACAAATGCCGCCGCAATGGAAATCACCGTTGATTCTGTCTCCATTGAGGATGTCGACGCCGGAGTTGGAGCCCACACTGAACATCTAGGCACACCAACAAAATCTTCTCCGAATATAACAGTAAGTTTATGTGCAATAAATTTTCTTGTTCATATGTGACATGTTGGGCAGACTCTTTTGTTGATCATTCAATTTATCAATTGTATAGGGCTCTTGTACTACTGGCACACACAACACAAATTTGAAGCCTAAAGTTGGAATGATATTTGACACACTCGAAGATGTGGAGAAATTTTACAAATTATATGCACATGAAACTGGTTTTTCTGTTCGTGTTGGTCAACAGAAGAAGAAAATTGAGGAAATTTTATTCAAGCGGTATTATTGCTCAAGGCAAGGATTAAGAAAAGAGAGCACTCAAATTATTAGCGCTGAATCAGGGAAAAAAAGAAAGTCACCTGTTGTGATGGAAACCAGATGTGACTGTGAGGCACATATTGTTGTCAAGCTTGACACTGACAGGAAGTATCGAATATCTTCAATGGTTGAGGAGCACAGCCATGGTTTTGTGTCGCCAGATAAGAGGCATTTGCTAAGATCCAATCGCCATGTTAGTGAGAGAGTAAAGAGTACTTTGTTCAATTGTCATAAGGCTAGCATTGGCACCTCACAGGCATATCGACTTCTCCATGTCAGTGAGGGTGGTTTTGAGAATGTTGGGTGCACAAAAAGGGATTTTTAAAACTATTTCAGTGACCTTAGAAAAAAAATCAAGGATGGAGATGCACAAATGTTTGTGGCACAACTTGAGCGAAAGAAGGAAGCAAATCCTGCTTTCTTTTATGAGTTTATGGTTCACGAAGGACGGCTTGTTCGTGTATTCTGGGCAGATGCTATATGCAGGAAAAACTATAGTGTTTTTGGTGATGTGATTTCGGTAGATGCAACATATACCACCAACCACTACAACATGAAATTTGTGCCATTTACAGGAGTCAATCATCACTTGCAAAGTGTTTTCCTTGGGGCAGCATTCATAGCAGATGAAAAGATCGAGTCATATGTATGGTTGTTTAAGACCTTCCTTAAGGCCATGGGTGGAGCAGCACCTCATCTAATCACAACTGATGAAGATGCGAGCATGATAGCTGCTATTGCTCAGATTCTACCAGATACAGCTCATAGATTTTGCATGTGGCATATAATGGATAAGGTACCAGAGAAGGTCGGGCCCTCCATAAGAAATGATGAAATTTTTTGGGAAAGACTAAACAAGTGTGTTTGGGGGACTGAGAATTCAGATGATTTTGTGTTACAATAGAATTCTATCATAACAGATTATGGACTCACAGAAAATGATTGGTTTTCCAACAGGTTTGCCATTCGGGGAAAGTGGATTCCGGTATACTTGTTGGACATACCTCTATCAGGTCTTCTTAGGACTACATCACGATCAGAGAGCGCAAATTCTTTTTTTAACCGTTTCATTCGTAGAAAGTCATCCTTTATTGAGTTCTGGCTAAGGTTTGACACAGCTTTAGAGTGCCAGCGCGAAGAGGAGTTGAAAGCTGACAATGCCAGTCTTCACACCACTCCTAAAATGATGACACCGTGGGCTATTGAGAAGCAATGTAGTGGGATATACACACATGAAGTTTTTAGAAAATTTCAAGAACAGATCATAGCTGCAAGAGACCATTGCATTGTTCAAGGTATTTTAGAGTCTGAAGATATAAAATGTTTCACCATCAGCAGCCTAACTGGAAAGGATCGAGTTGTTGAAATGAATAAGTCAAACATGTTTGGTACATGCTCCTGTAAGTTATATGAGTCATATGGCATCCCCTGTCGTCATATCATACAAGTGCTTCGAGTCGAGAAGAAAAATGAGATACCAGAAGTTTATATTATGAACAGATGGAAGACAAGATGTAAAAGGTGTGTACTATAATTTTTTTTTTCTATGGCTGTTTTGTTTTCTTCTGTATAGGCCAACATTCCTTCCCTTTAATGTTTTGCAGGGAACTATTCTTTGATGAGGAAGGTAACCTACTAGATGAGATGCCCAAGGATCCCATGGAGATGGAAATGCAGAAAAAGATTTCAGAATCGCGCAACATGTTTGAAGATCTTATCCAAATGGCCAAGAACTCAAAACAAGGGATAGGGTTTTTACAATCTAGTTTATCCAACCTAGTGGAGCCTCTCACAAAAATCACACCTGCTATGACAGTTGATAAACAGGAGGAATATGAAACTTTTCTGGGTACTAAAATTCCAAATGAAGTCGATATACATCCACCAACAGATATCACTTCGAAAGGGGCATCCAAAAGAATTAGGAAGAGCAAGGAAACAAAGGCTCCACCTAAACGAAAGTGTAGAAAATGCAAGAAAGTAGCGACTCATGATGCACGCAATTGCCCAAACGTTGTTGGCTGATATTGTGTGTTAGTGAATTATTGAACATGGATCATCATTGTATTGAGTGAATTTTGCTGGATGAATTATATAGCAACCAGTGATGACTATTGCCATGTTGGGGTCTTTTTGCTCTCTGTTCTCGATTTGATTTTCCGTTCTTTGAACTGTCATAAGTGTCTCGATTTAATTTTTATGATAGGACGTGTGATTTTGGTACAGTCATGTGTTCTCTCCCGTGTAGCAATTGTTTTGATGCTACAGTCCCAGAGAACAGCTTCATCACGAAGTTCTCCATTTAATTTGGTTGTCCATTTGATTTTTCGTCAAACGAACATCCTACAAGAGGAGAACAGGGGGAGGTAGAGGGCAGCAGACCAGAGGGCGCATAGGGCAGCAGACAAGAGGGCGCAGAGGGCAGAGGGCAGCAAACGTCGGATGGAGGCCTGGAGGGCGGCAGAGGGCGGTAGACGTCTAGCGCAGAGGGCAGCAGACGTCGAGCGGGCGCAGAGCGGCGGCGTCAGGTCTCGCGGCGTCGGGCGTCTCTCGCGAACTGGGCGGCAGGAACGATGGATCAGGGGGGTTTTGCACAAATGAAAGATTAGGAGTGGATTGGTGAGGGGACTTAAGTGCTAATAGAACCCACCTTCATCTGTAACCTTTGGATTAGAATCCTAGAGTCAAGATGGCTGGTTTGCATAGTTTGCATACGAACGGGGTTTGCACCCCATACGGTCCCTCTATGCAAATCCCATTTTTCAAAGAAAAACTTTGTACGCAAATTGGCTCACCGCTCCCGTATGCGCGCCGCTCCACCGTGCTCCCGGCATGAGCGACACCGCCACGGCGGCCGCCGCCCTGAACCACTGGAACCGCCTGATCCAGCTCGCCGCCGCACCGGGATCCTACGCCGACTGCCTCCGCCTCTACGCGGGCTCCTTCCTCGCCGCGGGCCTCCGCGGCGACGCTTCCACCTTCCCTTCCCTCGCCAAGTCCTGCGCCGCGCTGCGCCTGGCCGGCCTCGGCCGCGCCGTCCACGCCCGCGCCTTCCTCGCGGGCGCTGCCGTCTCCCGCGACGCCTTCGTCCGGACCTCGCTGGTCGACATGTACGCCAAGTGCGGCCGCCTCCCCGACGCGCGCCGCCTGTTCGACGAAACGCCGCGCTCGAGCCGGACGCTGGTCGCCTGGAACTGCATGGTGTCGGCGTACGGCAGGAGCTCTCAGGTCGAGGACGCCGTTGCGGTATTCAACGCCATGCGGCGCGCGGAAGTCAGGCCGAGCGGGAGCACTCTCGTTGGCCTTCTGTCGGGGTGCGCGGAATCCGTGTCCGCAAGGAACATCGGGGTGTGCCTCTACGGGTATAGCATCAAATCAGGGCTTGACGCGGGTTTGCTTGTCTTGAACTCGGTGCTCACCATGCTCGTCCGTGGCAATCAGCTGGACACTGCACGGTTGCTGTTTGATCGTGTGAAGAACAAGTCCGTTGTTACTTGGAGTGCAATGGCATCAGGTTATTTGCAAGCGAAGGACTGTGTAAAAGTATTTGATCTGTTCAGCATCATGCGGGCAACAGAGCATAGTATGGATTCAGTGGTGCTTATCAATTTGATTGCGGCTGCGACGCTGTTTGGAAACCTGTTGGTGGCTAAGGGTGTGCATGCTCTTTTGATCAAGGGTGGTTTTTGGTGCCAGGATGATCTGGCGGCATCATTGGTAAATTTGTATGCCAAGTGTGGGGATCTTGTTGCTGCTAAAGAGGTGTTTAATTCGGTTTACTGCAAGAACACAGTGCTGTGGACATCAATGCTAAAAGGATATGTTGAATGTGGCTGTACTGATGAGGCTCTGGAAACATTTGATGCCATGTTGTGTGCCAATGTGGAACCAAACAAAGCAACATTTTTAGTTATTCTTTCAGCATGTGCTAATTTGGGATCCGCTAATCTCGGCCAAAAGGTTGAGGAGCATGTAATTGCGATGGGACTACAGTCAGATCTGCAAGTTTCTACTGGACTAATAGATATGTACTGCAAGTGTGCGAGCATTCATCAAGCTAGAAAAATATTTGACAGTGTTTCTAAGAGGGACTTAGCTATCTGGAGTGCTATGATTAATGGATATGCTTGCAATGGAGAAGGCAGGGAGGCTGTCTCCCTTTTCAGTGAGATGCAAATCAGGGATGTTCAACCAGATCCCATTGTGTTTACTCATATTCTGACAGCATGCAACCATTCTGGTTTAGTAGATGAAGGTCTGTGCTGCTTTCACAGCATGACGGTGGAATATGGTATCAAGCCATCCATCGAACATTATATGTGCATGATTGATTTGCTTTGTAAAGCTGGTCATCTTAATAGTGCTACGAAGTTCTTTAGGGAGATGCCCATTCAGTTTCAAAATCAGGATTTGGCTCCTCTAATTAGTGCACACAGAGATCATGGTGTCGATTCATCCAGAGAATTTGTATCAGAGGAACTACCGAACCTGGAATCCCAAGATTCTGGTCACTTGGTCCTAATTTCTAATATGCTTAGTTGTTTAGGAGAGTGGAAGAAAGCCAGAAATTTTAGGAGTCTAATAGGCAAGCAAGGATTAGTCAAGAAACCTGGATCGAGTTACATTGAGCTGGGTGCCTAACTGCTCTCTATTTGTACAAAACCCAGATATACATTCTGTGAATCCTAATAGATGGCATGTGTTCTTTCAAGTTTAACAGATAGCACTTTCAGGACAGGCTCAATTAAGGTGGAAGAATTGATTCTTCTTATGAACTCAAGTTCAATCTGTATTTCTGGTATTACAAGCTACAACAAATTAAACAACTAATGAGTTTTAGTATGATGGTGGAATTGCATGCCAAAGGGTGCTTAGCCTAGCGGTTAAGACACTCGAGCGGCACTCCACAGGTCCTGAGTTCGAATCCCCGTGTGAGCAAATTTCAGGCTGTGGTTAAAAAAAATCCCCTCGCCAGTCCCGTGTGCCAAAGCACTAGCTAAGAACCGGCCCAGATCGGCCTGAGGACCGTGTATGACCCAGGCAATTCTCAGGGGTTATGGATCCTAGTGTCAGGGCGGGCCGGGATTCGGGGAATTTCTCGACCGGGAAAGCCGAGGCTTCTCCTTAAGATAATACCGGTGGGGCAGTCTTTCCCCACCCGGCCGAGTTTGATGCTGGAATTGCATCTAACCCATTGCGCAACAAAATGTAAAGACATCTCAATCAGGAGATGATGGTCTGAATTGAGGCTTAATGAGAGTGAGCTTGAAGGGTAGTCGCGATGTTACTTGCTATTGGCCTTGGCCATAATTGTTCTAACAGAACACTGCAAAAGAATATCTTCAAATCTACCCAGAGTTGCAGTGTACGGTAAAGTCTGATAGTCATCTCTTGCCGTTAGCTGTCATCTAGGTGCTCCATTTTTTGGCCATGGCCTGTCATAGTTGGCAGCAGGTTGTAGTAGTCAAATGGCTGCAGCAACTTGCGGTATGGCAGTAGGGACTTAGTTTTCAAATTTGGGAGCCAAATTTTAACCTTTGGGGTGCGTACGTCACTGTAGCATTTCGTTTGTATGTGTGAAAAATTGTCCAAAAATTGATTAATTAGGCTCAAAATGTTCGTCTCGTAGAGTACAGCAAAACTGTGCAATTAGTTTTTGATTTCATCTACATTTAATACTCCATGCATGTGACAATATTTTGATGTGATGAAAATCTTCTTTTTGCATAGTGAAATTTGGGGATCAAATTTGGGAAACTAAACAAGGCCTAGAAGTAGCTGGTAGTTGTAGTCAAACAAGTTGCAGCATGACAATAGCAGCAGGTAGTGGCAGTTGTTGTGTAAGTTAGCAGTAGAGTTGTTGCAGCAGGTAGTGGTAGAAACAGTACGGACTAGTGGCTGTTCATTCCGGTGTACTGCTTGGGTGTTGTGTATATATAATGGAGATGGCAGAGCAGCTAAAGCTCAATCGAAGCAACACCCCAACTCTCTTGTGTGTTCTGCTCATTCTTTTTCCACCTCCAACTCAGTGTGCGAGTGCTTGAGGGTTGTGATCAAGGATCAACAGAGAGGTTTAGTCTATCAAGTGGTATCATGGTCACTCATTTATGGGAATAAACTACTCGGCTACGGGAAGTTTGACCCAACTACTCCAAACCAGTCGCCTACGGTGCAAGACGACGTAGTTGATTGGAAGAACTAGTCGTGTACTGTTAGGAGACTCCCCAAAGTACCCTCTTGTAGTACTCCTTATTGTATACGACTAGATCATGTAACCGACCTGTAACTCTGCTCCCCGGATATATAAGGCGGAGCAGGGACCCCTCCAAAACAACTCAATCCTGCCTGATACATAGAACAATCAAGCATATAGGACGTAGGGTATTACGCAATTTGTGGCCCGAACGTGTCTAAATCTTTGTGTTGTGTGTGCACCATCGTTCATATAACTCGGCGAGACCCACGAAATCTACTATTTGGAGTACCCTAGATAGGTACTCGGTAGTTAAACACCAACATCTAGCGCCCACCGTGGGCAACTCGCCGCAAGCTCACCATTAGGCACGATGAGATCAACCAACTTCAACACCTGCGGCATCGAGGTGGGCGCGACATTCGTCTTCGGCGCCTGGACCTTCATCTTCGGCGCCTGGACCTTCATCACCTTAGGCAATGGCAAGTTCGCAAGCTACCTTGCGGATTGCTCGGGACCGTACTCGATGACGGCGGTTCCACCAGAACCGCTCCGCGACCTCGTCGAGAAACAAGACTCGACGACCACTTCGGCCTCGACTTCGACCTCGGCTCCAACACACATCGCGATCTCGAGTTCGACTTTGACTTCGACTCCGACTCCGATCGGGACTCTCAAATCGAGTCCAGGTACAACTCGCTTCCAATTATGGAAGGAGCAGGGAACTCCGAGCCTGCCACGCCATCGGACAACCCCCAAATCGATTCTCGTTCGGACTCACCAACTCCACGGTTGTATATCAGCAGATGTACACCATGAGATTAACAAAAGTACAAGTCAAGAGCTCGGCCTGATCATGGATCATTACAAGGACTTCGAGCTGGCTTATAAGCCATCGAAGGACGACGACGAAGACGACTTCACGATCCTGCTGAGCGACACCCTCGACAATATTGCGCGCTTACACTGCTGCGCCCAGTTCAACACCCGCTTCGAGCTAGAGAAACCACTCGTTCACCTCCCGTTAGGACTAGTCGTAACCAGGACACCAGGAGGACTCATTGTTCATTGGCCGGTGCGATCCCAGCTGACTCCTGTTGGGATAACGAGTCAAGACTTGCCACGGTTATCCAGGAAGATGTACCTTACCAGGACGGCAAGACTGCTTCACTCACCACCTCAAAAGAGAGCCCGACCGATAACTTCTCCAACACCTAGATCGTCCTCTCCCTCGGTGATCAAGATCCCGGTCGACAGGTGTTCATGGCGGGCAACGATGACCAGGGCACCCAGTACGACCGTGAGCTCATAGCGAACATCTCCGAGGAAGAACGCATCGCTAATGGAGAAACGGAGGAACAGAAGACCTCCAGACAAGCAAGGAACGCTAAGAGCAAGCAAAGGCGCATAAACGCAGCCTTACGTGCCGATGCAATACGCAACCTCGCACAAGACTTCGACATGGTCGGAGACCAGCCAGTACTCCAAGAAGCGTCGCTCAACATCACCGTGGCAGCAGAACTCGTCAGGGCCTTGCCCGACACCCCTGCTTCTAGACAAGTCCTCACGCTCCTAAAGACGGCGCGCAGAAGTGTCAACCCGGCAAACCCTGCCTCAAGCCACCACACGTCCGAGAGCAGACGCACCGGAGCCAGGCGCACGCCCGACAATCCCACAGCCACACCAGGTTTAGCGGGTGCTCCATGAGAGCCGTCTACTGCCACGACAGGAGGTCGAAGACGCGATCAAGATGCTGGCCGTGGTCATGATCGAGAAAGAGGACGTGGTCGCAACCAAGATGGTGCAAGGCCACGCGACGGAGATCTTCCCACACCATCAACGCCAACCGCGACGCTTGTTCTGTAATCTAGATGAGTAGATAGCTGCGGGTTGAGTCAAAACTACGCCGACGTGAAGACTACGACCGCCACTATGGACGCCCACCTCACCAACACAACCATTATCGTCCCCGCGACAACAATCGGCCATGTGATCGTGATCGTCCCCGTGACAACGACTGCCCACGCGAGCGTGATCACCCACGTGACCATAACTGTCCGCAACATCGTGACCAAGATCCACCCTGATGTGATGATCATCCGCGGCAAAACGAGGGGAACCACGGTTGACAATATGACGTCAACCACAACGACTCCAGCTACCGGCAGGACCGCTCGCCGAGGGACAAGTACGATGGGTTCCCAGCTTTCTCCAAATGCATCAAGGGCATCCAGTGGCCAAGAAAGTTCAAGCCGACTGGAATCGAGAAGTTCACGGGCAAGCAAGACCCTGAACAATGGCTGAGGATCTACTCGACTGCAATTCAGATGGTGGGAGGCTCCAACGACATCAAAGTCAGCTACTTTCCCGCCATGGTGGACACCACACTACTAACATGGCTCGAGGCCCTCCGCCCTGGGTCCATCGACTCCTGGGATGACCTCACCAGGAAATTCACTACCAACTTCCAGGGAACCTGGGCAAGACCCGAAACCCGGTATGAATTGGCAGCCTGCAAGCAAGAAAAAGGAGAGATGCTACGCAAATATATTCAGAGGTTCTTTGATAAAAGAGCCACGATCATATATATCTCCGACCGCAAGGTCATCGGCTGCTTTCATGATGGCCTCTACACAAGAGAACTACACCGCGAGTTCGGAAGACGACGCCCCGAAGACTTTGGCGAACTACGGCGGATAGTCACCGAGTGGGCTGATCAAGATAACCGCGAACGCGAATGCTCTGACAGACATCGCAACAACAACAAACAGGAACGATTGTCACAACGATCGCTCCAACAATCGTGACTTCAATCGCGACAATAATGAGCGCAAGCCAGACAACATAGTCACGGTAGTTCAGCGCTCTACTCGAGAAGAACCGTTAAGCGGCAGACGTCATGAATGGTCCTTGCTCCTATCATCCCAACGACAAGCACACGATGGCAAAGTGCTTTCATCTGAATCATGAATTTGACAAGCAAACCCCTGAGGATGATAAGATCGACAAGAAGGAGGACAAGGATGACAAAGATCAAGGCAATGGCTACCCACAAGTCGAGAACATCATAGCTGTCCTATTTAGCGGCGAATCACTAAACCAGTCGAAGTGGGCCAAGAAGCTAACTCTCCGTGAGATTATGGCGATCGAACCATCCACCCCAACATACCTGAAGTGGTCAGAAGGCCCTATCACGTTCTCCAAAGCGGATCAGTGTTCCAATTTCGCCAACCTAGGAAGATACCCACTAGTCTTGGATCCAGTCGTGGCACAAGCTAGACTGACCAAAGTACTCATCGACGGAGGCAGTGGACTCAACGTCATCTTTGCGAATACATTCAAGAAGATGGGCCTCGACATCACCAAGTACTTGAAGCCCACAGAATCCCCGTTCTACGACATTGTACCAGGCAATGCCGCAATCCCTCTGGGTCAGGTCACACTACAAGTTACCTTCGGAACAGAAGCCAACTTCAGGACCAAGTACATCAAGTTCGAAGTGGAAGACTTTGAGACTTCGTACCATGCGATCCTCGGGCGACTAGCCCTCGCCAAGTTCATGGCGATCCCGCACTACGTGTACCTCGTTCTCAAGATGCCCGCTCCTCAAGGAGTACTTTCCCTAAAGGGAGACCTGAAGATTGCCTACGACTGTGACGTGAAAGCCATGGAGTTCGCCGCCACCTCGCAAGTCCCCATCCAGATGCAGGAAGTACTCCCTTTGGCCAAGAAGTCGAAGGAGGAAGACCTGGAGGTACCCAGCAAGAAGTCCGCAACGACCAGCTTCAAACCCTCCGAAGAAGTACAGCTTAAAACTGTAGATCTTGGGACGGGTGACTCGTCCAAGGCTGCCCTTATAGGGGCAGACTTAGATTGTAAATAGGAAGACGTACTCATCAAGTTCCTGCAAAATAATAAAGATATCTTTGCTTGGAAACCATCCGATATGCTTGTGTTCCTAGGGAGCTTCATGAGCACAAACTTGATGTTGATAAGAACACGAAGCCCAAGAAGCAGCGATTAAGACGTTTTGCTCAAGACAGACGCGACGCAATCAAGACAGAGATTGTCAACTACTCGCGCTCGGCTTCATCAAAGAAGTCTGCCATCCAGAGTGGTTGGCCAATCCTGTCTTGTTCAGGAAGAAGAACTACAACAAGTGGCGGATGTGTGTTGACTACACAGATCTCAACAAGCACTGCTCCAAGGACCCATGGGTCTCCCGCGCATTGATCAAGTCGTGGACTCCACTACTTGATGCGCACTACTCTATTTCCTCGACTGCCATTCAGGGTATCATCAGATAGCCCTGAAGAAGGAAGACCAGATCAAGACGTCGTTCATCACTCCCTTCGGCGCATATTGCTACACAACTATGTCCTTCGAATTGAAGAACGCGGGAACAACATATCAACGAGCCATACAGAAGTGTCTGACGACACAAATTGGGCGCAATGTAGAGGCATATGTTGATGATGTGGTCGTCAAGACAAGAGAGCCAGAGAACCTCATCGCTGACCTACAGGAAACTTTTGATAACCTCAGAAAGTTCTGATGGAAGTTGAACCCGACTAAGTGCGTCTTTGGCATGCCAGCAGGGAAACTACTGGGATTCATGGTCAGTAATAGAGGCATCGAGGCAAACCCAACAAAAATTATGGCTATCCTTAACATGGAAGCGTCGAAGAATGTTAAAGACGTGCATAAGCTCTCGGGCTGCATCACTGCCCTGAACAGATTCATCTCAAGACTTGGAGAAAAAGACCTACCTTTCTTCAAGCTGCTCAAGAAGCAATACTAGTTCATATAGACTGAAGAGGCAAACACAGTCTTTGAACAACTCAAGGCTTATCTGTCTACCCCCCCAGTGCTAACAACACCAGCACAAGGCGATCATCTTTACCTGTACATCGCAACCACTACACACGTGGTCAATACGGTCATGGTGGTCTAATGACAAGAAGAAGGCCATGTATTTCCAGTACAGATGCCAATCTACTACATCAGTGAAGTACTCTCCAATTCCAAGTTTCGCTACCCTCAAGTCCAGAAGCTACTCTATGCGATCTTCATCACCTCACGGAAGCTAAGGCACTACTTTCAGGCCTTCAACATAATTGTTGTCACCAAGTTTCCGCTGGGCGAAATCCTCAACAATCCTAACGCGACTGAACGCATATGCAAGTGGAAGGCAGAAATTGTAGCTTATCACCTCGACTTCGCTCCCCAGACGTCTATCAAGTCTCAAGCCCTTGCTGATTTCACGGTCGAATGGACAAAAATCTAATACTCCAGGGCAACTACTCGCCCGGAGCATTAAGTCATGTACTTTGACTAATCGTTGAAGCTGGAAGGTGGAGGAGCTGGTGTACTACTCATATCCCCTAAAGGTCATCAGCTCAAGTATGTCTTACAAATTATGTTTCAAGTCACTAACAATGAAACAGAGTACGAAGCCATGTTGCACGGGCTTCACCTGGCTGCATCGCTCGGTATCAAGCGACTTGTTGTCTTTGATGATTCAGCTGTCGCTATTAACCAAGTCAATAAAGACTAGGACGCCTCTAAAGAGACGACAGATGCTTACGTCAAAGAAGTCCGCAAGCTCGAGCACAACTTCTTCAGCTTGAAATTTCACCATGTTGTTCATGACTACAATGTTGCTGCCGACGCTTTATCAAAAGCTAGGATCACGCCGTGTGGAAGTCCAGCGGAAATATTCGTTCATGAACTAGATCAACCATCGATTAAGGAGTCGGCACTTGAAGAAACTACTCTTTAGGTCCAGCCAGACCTACAAGTCATGGTAATCAACATCGACTGGATGACTCCTTTCATCGAATACCTGAAAGACCACAAACTTCCAAAAGATGAAACTGAACAAGTATGCATTAAGCGTAGAGCTGAAAACTATGTCGTGGTGGATAACACGCTTTATCGACGTGGGGCTTCGGTCAATCTTTTGATGAAGTGCATCACAACTGATCGAGGAAGAGCATTGCTAGAGGAAATCCATGGAGGCATTTGCGGTAACCACACGCCTTCACACACACTAGTTGGGAAGGCCTACAGGGCTGGTTTCTTCTGGCCATCGGCCAAGGTGGACGCAGAAGGCATCGTCAAGAGGTGCCAAGGCTGCCAGTTCTTCACTCGACAAGTTCATGTCCCAACTCATGAACTAAATATTATCCCCTTATCTTGGCCCTTCGCTTGTTGGGGCCTTGATCTCGTGGGACCTCTTACTAAAGCCCCTGGTGGTTTCGAGTGGCTCATTGTAGCCATCGACAAGTTAACCAAGTGGATCGAAGCTCAGCCGTTGGTTCAAGCAAAGGCCAGTAACATAATCAAATTCATTGATGGAATTGTCTAGCGATACGGCGTACCCAATAACTTTATCACAGACTTGGGATCAGTTTTCACCAGTGAAGAATTCCAAGACTACTGTGATAAGTACAAGATCGAAATTAATTATGCTTCGGTTGCTCACCCACGCGCCAATGGACAAGTTGAGAAGGCCAAAGGCTTGTTGCTACGAGGGTTAAAGCCCAGACTATATGAACCCTTGAACAAATACGGTGACAAGTGGGCTAAGGAATTACCTGTAGTATTCTGGGGGCTACGCACTCAGCCTAGTCGTGCTATTGGGCAGTCGCCCTACTTTCTGGTCTACGGCTCTGAAGCAGTTCTACCTACTGATCTCCTTTGGGAGGCTCCACGACTAGAAAATTACGATGAACAACTCGCCCAACAAGAGCGATTCCAAGATGTTGATGGCATCAAAGAAGCACGAGTAGTGGCTCTTATTCAGAATACACGATATCTCCAAGGCCTACGATGTTATCATCAACGCTCTGTCTAGCCTCGTTCCTTTGTCATAGGAGACTTGGTTCTGAAACGCATTCAAAAGACTGATGGCCTACACAACCTTATGTCACGCTGGGAAGGTCTGTTTCTTGTAAAACAAGTTATTGGGGTTGGAACCTATCACCTCCGAACTCAAGAAGGCGAAGACTTGCCAAACGCGTGGAATATTGAACACTTGCGGAAATTTTACCCATAAAATGGGGTTATGTAAAATTATCTGATGTACACTCCAATGATTATAAATCAATAAAGATGATGTTCCCCTGCCAACTACAAGTTGCAGTGTGTTTTTGATCTACTCTACAGAAGAACTCTCACAGGAGAGGCCTTGTATAAGCTTGCATGTCAACAGACACTAGGCGGGACACAAGCCCAGGGTAATTTTACTTTGCTCAAAGGGACCACGACTACTTTGTATGAAAGTGGAGCTAAGCCTTAGAAGTCTTGGATGAGCTGCCCCAACCCATACACGGTTGTAGGTGCTAGTCTCTCTTCCTTTGTTGCCTTGCTTTCATTAGAAAGCTTGAGGAATTTCTGTTGTATTACAATTCCACCAGATTCCTCAATTCCTGAAATACATAAACTCATTAGAGTCCAATCCTAAATGTGCCTTGCGTACATTAGTACTTCCTCTCTGCGTAAAACGCACAATTCAAACTACTACAAGTGGTACTTTTGGCTCGCATTAGGAGTCTCTCTGGTCCTAACAAGACTAAAACAACTACGTCTGTTTCAGCAGACTAATCAAGAACCATTACAACCATGACTCAGGATACTGCAAGTACCCAACACAAAGCGTACATCGCAAAAAGACTATTTAGCCGGTAGCTTATAAAATACTACTTAACCAGTAGCAATCCTAAACTGACTACTTCACAAGTAGTGAATAAAAAGACTACTTAACAAGTAGCAGATTTTATCGACTACTTAACCAGTAGCAATGTTAATCAACTACTTATTCAGTAGCAAACATGAAAGATTGCTTAACAGTAGCAATATTACAACACAATGTAAATAATGTTTATCTATCACTCTAACGAGTCAATGAATCGATTAGCAACAGGCTCGGTTTCCACAACCATAGCCTCATACTCTTCCAAGGTGCCTCCAGCGGGTAGCTCGACTACTTCTAGCTTGGCTTCTAGATTATGCGCCTTGACCATGGCTAACAGCCGGTTGATGCAGTCCTTCATGGTGCTCTTGTAGAAGTTAGTAATCTGATTTGGTACCATGTTGATGCGTTCCAAGAACGTCTGGTTGCTTGTCTCCATACCTTCTGGAGTTACCATCTCTAGAATAGGTAGTATGGCACTTTCTATTGCCTTCTTTTCCGCCTGCAGATCTTCTACTTCTTGCTGCTTGGCTTGTTGACCCGCCAGAGCCTTCACAATTGCTTTTTCCATATCCACTCGGATTTGCTGCTCTTTGGCAAATTCTGCTTCTTTTTGCTCTACTAGCCTTTCCAGGCGAGTGCATTCTTCGATTTTGGATTGTGCCAGGTTGTACCAAGATGTGCTGGTATTCCGTTCTTCTTTCAACTCCTTTTTTAACTCTGCATCAAGATCGGTTGTTGATTGGTAAACAGCTTTCCGGTGATTACTTCATTGTCAGATTAAACATTTGACATTACTTACTAGTATTTTCTTTCATCAACGAACGGTTGCGGGTGTCTAGCCTGGACCTTTCATCACCAAGGCCTTCAAGTTCCTTGTGGAGATTGTTAATCATCTGCTGATTATCTACCCGAGTCTTCTCGCGCGCTTCAAAAGCCACGGCTATATCCTCCTCAAGCTCCTTGACACGTGCTTCTAGGCTGGCATTGCTGGGTTGTTGTAGTTTTTCTACCAAAGCCTGCATTTGATGATATAATCATTATTGACTACTTCCTAGGAGTTTAACTAATTACAAATCAAGTGTCCTCACCAGGGTTACTTCCAGATGTTTCATGAGTTGTGCAGCTTCACCCTCAGGGCTTTCTTCAACAATTTCAATCTATAAGATGGTTATGTGGTTGTTCGTAAGACTACTTTGGTATAATATTTATAAACAAGCTTTTAAATAAGGCTACTTACATTTTGGGAGCCTCTTCCCTTGTCTGCAGAGTACTTTTGCCACCATCCATGTTGCTCCTCTCTGTTTCGTTTGTTTCGCTAGTCTGTGGCTTTTGTAGGTCACACATCGTGGTGGTCACAAATAGTGGCCATGGTATATGAATTGGCGGACCAGATTGTACATACTGAGCAATTGGGCATACCTTTACATTGGCCGAGATGATCTATACTTTTTCAGGAGGGGATGGTGGAGTAGAGCTTGCCCAGGGTACTAGTAGAGTAGCCGCTGAGTCTTCTTCTGGAGCTTTGTTCAAATCAAGCATATCAGCTTCTACAGTAGCAGGGGATTTTTCTTTTTCCTTCCCTAGGTTTGCTACAACGGTTGCATCGGCGGCTTTCTCCAGTTCAGCCTCGATGAGTGGTTCTTCCATGACCTGTTCCTATTCTGCTACGACGGGTGGTTGTTCAGCATTCTTTCCCGTTTTTGTAGTAGCAGGTTGTTGTTGATCCACTTCGTCGGCTTGCATCGCTGTCAAGAATGCTTTAGTTGGTGACCTATCATGAAACAAGTGACAGAATTACTCAATGACTACTTGAATTTATAAACATATAAGGCTCAAGCGACTGCTTTACTTACTCTACAAGAGGTGTTGCTTTGGTCTTGAAACTCAACTTCTTTAGCTTTGGGATGCCCATCTTTGAGCTGGTAGTGCTTCCTGTTGTACCACTCGCCATGACACTAGTCGTGGACGAGCTTTGAGGTGGTATGATCAATTTGGATATCTTTATCCGTTGGGATTCATTAGCACCAGGGACAAAACCACTCGATAGAGTCTCTGAGCATGATCGAGCGGACCTTTTCCTCTTCACTCCTGCAGGAACTGCTGGAGGCTCTCTTGAGCACTCTGGTTTGAAAGTACCCCCACAGGATTTTCGGTAATGACACCAACTTGTTAGGATTTTCTACTCCTATGGTGTGATAATCTTCAATAAATATTGGGCCGGGTACAAGGGACTTACCCTTGGGGTCCTCCTGGTCCGTGGGATGTGTAGCTGTATCTTCATCAGAATCAACTACGACTTCATCTTCAACACCAGCGGTTGTGTCAGCATTTCTTTCAGTAGTTTGAGTTTTCTCTGTGGAGCTATTGTTGAAGTCTTCCCACTCCTCCTGGGTAAGTCCACTGACTAGTTCGTTGTTATCTTCATTAGAAGACTACATCAAAACAACCACTCGGATGAGAAGTGTTATTTCAAGATTATTGGCAAAACAAGGCATAAGATTACTCACAGGAATTGAGGGCTTGCCCTTCGAGTACTCATTCACAATGACAAGCTTTTCTGTTATGCCAGTGAACATGCGAGACAGTCACATTAGCACTGTCTCATCTGCAATTTCTTCTGGTACCATCCTTGAGGGATCCGAGCTTCCCCATAGTCATACCCAAGGTTCACAGGCTCCTGGAGTGGTTGCACCCTTCGCTTTAAAAAGCTAAATGCAATCCCTACTCTAGTGAGACCTTTTTTCTTCAGATGGTGTACTCACTTTAACAAAGCGGGTACATCTTTGGCTTCTTCATGGCTTGGCTTGGTGTTCCAATTGCTCAAGTCTTTTGGGTACCACCCATCTTTCACTAGACAACTCTTGCCATGGTTTCCTGCTGTATTAAACATACACGGGAGAAGATTAGTGTATACACAAGTAATATTGTCAACAAAAGTAGTCATTCAAGATAATTTACAGATGATAAACCAGTCAGACTTCCAGTCTCCGCATGAGTCCTTAATCGGAATGTCAAACCATTGATCATTCATCTTTTGGTGGAATTGAATTCCAACTCAACCGACTAATTCTGTCCTCTGGAAGTTGGGTTGGGGTTTGATGAGCCATTCTAAGTACTATTAATCCAGAATTACTAAAATCCTTCTTAGAAAAAGGTGGCTTAACGAAAGAAAGAAAGATGGAACCAGATGCTTCTTTAAAAGAAAACGCTTTGCCTTACCTGTGAAGAAAGGGTAGAAAGGGTGGTATAGAGTACGGAATAGGGCAAGATTTGGTTTAACTCCAAGAAATGCCTCACATGCATGGAAAAAGACAGAGATGTACAAAATCCCATTGGGATTAAGATGGTGAAGTTGCAGTTTATAGAAATCGAGAAGTTCTCGGAAGAATGAAGAAATTGGCAAACCAACTCCACGCTCACAGAATGAGAGAAATAAGGGTATTTCATTGGTATTTTCAGTGGGAAACTGCAGATTCATGCAAGACTTCCATTCAAGATTTTGTTGCGATAGGAGCAAACCTTGGGACACTAGACCATTAAGATCATCCTCTGAGGCAGTACAGAACTTCCAAGCATTAGCGGGCGAAGGATGGGTCTTGGAGTTGGGTTTTGTGTTTGGATCTACCAATGATGGCTTCTTCCTTGCGGTCTTCCTCTCTGGTGGCTTGCCAGATCCATCGTCTTCATTGTTCTTCACGACACCTTTCTTCTGACCCACGACAGCTGAGTGTGTCACTACCTTGTATTTTTCTCGCATTAATCAATTGGGAAGTGGTGGTGCAATGCACTAAGGTTGCGCAAGCTTGGGGGCTACAAGCTCGGGGGCTGCGCATGCTCGGGGGCTATCAGCTTTGAGCTTAGGAAGAAGATCGATTGTGGTGCACTAGGCAGATGGAAATGAGAAAGGTCGAACCTCAAGATTTATAATAAGCGACTAGGGTTACTGTACGCAATAGTGTCGTGGTGCATCACATTCCGCCACCAGGGCCAATTTTTTAGGGATAACCTTCCTAACTAACCACCAATGACGGAATCTTTGGATGATTCAAGATTTGTGCATATTTTTAAAGATTTCCTTGATATTTAAACCAAAGATATATGCTTTAAAGCTCAGGGGCTGCTAGCAGATAGTTTGGGATTTGATTTTTTTGAGATTTAAGGCATAAGTCACGCGAAGAGCTTCGACTGGTTTTAACAAAACTACTCGAAGCTCGGGGGCTATACCCAAAGGGTGCACCTACTCAGTGCACACCATTGAAACTACTCAAGTTAAAGACTGAAGATTGCTTTTGAACCTTCGGCTACTTAAAGTAGTCGAAGGCTCGGGGGCTACACCCATTGGTGCATCAAAGATGCACTCCAATGGAAACTACTCAACATAAAAGAAAAGAGTGTCTTGGGCTTAGTTCCAACTACTCGAATCATCAAGAGATGAGGCCTTGAAGATGTTAAAGTAGATTCAAGACTTGAAGCAAAGGTGCAAGATGCTCGGGGGCTTGTGGGACCAGGATCCATAGGGCCACTCATTTATGGGAATAAACTACTAGGCTATGGGAAGTTTGACCCCAACTACTCCAAACCAGTCGGCTACGGTGCAAGATGGTGTAGTTGATTGGGAGAACAAGTCGTGTACTGTTAGGAGACTCCCCAAAGTACCCTGTTGTAGTACTCCTTGTTGTATACGACTAGATCATGTAACCGACTTGTAACTCTGCTCCTCGGATATATAAGGCGGACCTGGGACCCCTCCAAAACAACTCAATCCTCATACATAACAGGGTATTGACATGATCTAGAGCTTTGCGGCCCGAACCTATCTAAATCTCTACACAATGTGTGGCCTGAACCTGTCTAAATCTTTGTCTTGTGTGTGCACCATTGTTCCTAGAACTCAGTGAGACCCAGGAATCTACTCTCTGAGGTACCCTAGTGTTGGCGGTCGTTACGGCATATTTTCGACCACCAATACTCGGGAATAAAAGAGGATATATGTAACATTCCATGTACTTAGCTTTATTTCTAACAGAGTTCAACGAGTTTTGGTGAGTTGCACTTGTGCAGGTACAACAACGAGAAATACGTGCTATAGGGGTCAGAATTGACCGATTCGGCCGAACGACTCCGTTCGGCCGGTTACCCCCCTTAGCCATGCACAACATCGGGAGTCGTCCACGTCAACAATGACCAAGCAGATGATGATGCATGACACGTGGGCGACCACCACCTCATCCTGGGCCAGATCAACACGAAGACCATCACCAGAAGCTAGCCCAGGGGGGTCCAAGACCAAAGGCGGTGCTGGGGAGGCCGGCCACGGGGCAGGCCCGGTTCAGCCGAATCTCCCAATTCGCCCGAACCGACCCCAGCACTAGAACCGACCAAGGGGGGCAAATCCAGGCCGTGGGAGCAAATGGCGGTGCATCAAAGGGTGCGGCCGAATCCTAGGATTCGCCCGAACCCGGGCAATTCGCCCGAATCACCAGGGGGTACCCCCCTGGTTCCCTTGGCCGCCACTCCTCTCCACTATCCTAGTTCACCTATAAATGCAGTGGCATTTCACTTGTAACACACACACTCAAGCCAAGGAGCTCTCATTCCACTTCTTTCTAGTAGAGTTAGGATAGTTTAGTTGGGAGTTAGAGTTGAGTCGATCTGTGCCTCGGAGGTTCCGGAGTCATCTTCAGAAGCTCTGGTATAAGCTCTTGTATCTTTTCCTTTTCCTTTTGTAAGACTTTGAGTTATCAATACAGTTATCTTTATCACTTTGCCCTTGTCATTTATAGCTTGCTTCTACTTTATTCTAGTTGCATCTATATCATGTTTAGACTATAGTTAGTTGTAGCTCTAGTGCTTCTAGATCTTGATTAAATCTTTATCTTAGCTGATTCTTCGATCTTGCTCAATACTTGTGGTGAATTGTCACTGGGGTATTGACAAGGTTGCTTACTCTTGCTAGCGGAGTAAGTAGTTGTTGACTAGTGTGGGAGTGGTTCCCAGACTAGCCAGTGGCCTTAGTTTGTCCCCACATATACGGATGTGGTAGCTGTTAGGTGGTGACAGCCCTATACGGCCTACGTAGTCCATCACGTTCGTCGTGGCCTGCAAGATCCTAGAGTGTAGGATTGGTGGCACCCCTTCTCATTCCTTTCTGCGTGTCATAGGTTCTATTATCCCGACGCTAAGGCATTATAGTTAACCCTGATATTTGAGTACTGGCTCTTCAGCCACTGTATCTCAAAGCCCGAGTGACATAGGTAGATAAAGTACCCAGGATTCCTCTATCTCTTCTCGTTGTCCTCCCAACTATCTATTCCTTCTCTTTCGTATCCGAGCCACCCTTGAGCTTTGTGTTACGGTATAACCACTCCTATCCAATACTGTTTATCCCCTATGTTGCTAGTAGTGTACCCTTCTCTGATAGTCTCGAATATCTGTTTGCTAGTAATCTTGCCAAAGCTTCCCTGCGGAAATATAAATTACGATACCTCGGATTACTCCCTGGTGAAGTGCTACAACGGTAATTCTGTGCGCTTGCAGAATATTTATATATTTTACTGAGCCATAAGAAAAACCACTGAAACACTCCTTACCCCAGTACCTGGATTCACAATCCTGATATTGGATCGTAAGAAGTGCCAACAAGCATTTCTGGCACCGTTGCCGGGGAAGCAATTGGCTAGATACTTTCAAACTTTTATCTCGAGCTATCTTAGTTGAGTATACCACTACTCAAGCGGGTTTATCCTTGCTCTGTTTCGTTGGTCTTGTGAAGCAGAGCAGTGCATGACTGGTTTCCAACTACCGTCAAACTACCAAGAAAATCCTGAGTCTCTTGTGAGGAAAGCGCGACCCCGTGTTGTACCTCCTCAGAAGCAGCTCATTCCGACGAGCCCAGTCTTTCCCGTCGTTGACCTGGCTTCATTGAGGATGGCAAGCAAGACGATCCGTGAGTTCTCTGCTCCATCAAGCGAGAACGTGTGTGTCGGACCAGCTCCGCCAGTCGGAGAGGGGAACTTCGAGCTCAAGCCAGCCCTCATCAATATGGTGCAGGCTTGCCCATTCTGTGGCAAGCCGCACGAGGATGCCAATGCTCATCTTCAGCATTTTCTGGAGATTTGCAACACCTTCACCATACGCGGGGTAAGCATTGATGCCATTCTCCTTCGGTTATTCCCTTTCTCATTATTAGGCATGGCGAAACAATGGTTTTATTCTAACCGCGAAGCCATAGAAACTTGGGATAAGTGCACTAGCGCATTTTTGCTAAAATTCTTCCCGGATGGGAAAACCAACGCCCTCCAGAAAAAAATTGCTAGTTTCCAGCAGCGAAAAGATGAAATAGTCCCGGAGGCATGGGATCGCCTCCAGGACTATATATCTGCTTGTCCTCACCATGTATGCAGAGTTGGTTTATCGTTCAAACCTTTTACCATGGGCTTATAAGCTCTGCCCGTGAGTATCTGGATGCTGCTGCTGGAGGTTCTTTCTTCTCTCTTGAGGAGAGCCGTGCAAAGGCCCTCATAGAGAAGATGGTCGAGAACCAAGGTTGGTCCGACGATCGAGCCCAACCTCGGACCCGAGGAGTTCACCAAGTTGAAGCTCTGGACCTCCTAATGAAGAAACTAGAGGCCCCTGCTCAAGAAATGGTGCAAGCCATGGATGCTCACATGACTTGCGAGGTCTGTGGCAACAGTGGCCATTCGGGGAGCGATTGCCCCGAAACGCGAGAAGATGCCCACTACGTCAACAACTCCAACAACAACGGGTATCGACCGAACAACTGCGGCAATCACGGCTGGAATTCGCGCCCAAACCTCCCATTCGAGAGGCCTCAACAAGGTAACAATTTCAATTCCAGCAATTTCAATAATCAACCATCACTTAGAGATCTATTGTTTGGCCAGGGTAAAATCACTAAAAATATCAATAAAAAGCTTGCTGCTAACAATAAAATCCTGGAAAGCATAGACTCTAGGCTGGATTCCTTTGCTTCTTCTATGAAAAGTCAACCGAGTTTTAATAAAATGATAGAAAACCAAATTGCTCAGTTAGCTGTAGGCGTTCCTGTCACTGAATCGGGGAAGATTCCGTGGCAACCCAAACCTTCCATCAAAAAAGTAAATGCTGTTACTATGAGACAAGGTAAGGTGTCTCATAGTACGTTCCGTACTAATCATGTAGGTAAGATCGCACACATCAGTACAAATACCAAGATGGACCTACCTACCAAGAGCTGCTAAGAGAGCAATCACGAAGACCTCTCCGGAGAGGAAGGAAGATCCCGGAGTACCCATCATTCAGTGCACGATCTGGAATCGTCGCATTGATGATGCTGTCCATGATCTGGGGGCCAGCATAAACATCATGTCCAAGGTATTATTTAAAAAATTACGCTACCCTACTTTGTCATCTACAAATGCCCAGGTACAACTTGCGGACTCAATGGTCCGCTACCCTGAGGGGGTGTTCGAGAATGTACCGGTCCGCATTTGGGGACGTTATGTGTCACACCCTAAAATTTTTGGATTACAGGATGTGATTTTAAAGAATAATTAAATAAAGAATTTCTAGTAATTTTAAATTTTTTCTCAACTGCATTTAATTTGCAAGGAATTCAGTACAGGAAAAACCATTTTTCTAAATTAAATTAAAACAATGTGGATTTAATGTTGTGTGCCCTGCATTCATGCCGGCTTGCATTCAGTGGTTTTATGTGCAAGTTTTCTAAAAATACGTTTAGAAGCCTTCCGGGAATTTTGAAGAGTTTTCTGGGATTTATTCCTATTTTCCTTTAGCTAATTCCAATTTTTGGGATGTGCTAAAACCTTTATCATGAGCTCCAAATATTTTATTTGGGTTCCTCATGTCCAAATCTATCTTGAGGATTTTTCTTGAAATTTTTGGAATTTTCAGAACATTTTTCGGGTCATAAATGATTTATCTAGAATTTTCTAGATTTATATTTGCACGAAAAACAATTTCTGAAAATAAAAAGGAAAAGAAAAACCCCAAAACCCACCCGAGCCGAAACCCAGCCCAACTCCCCTTTCAAGCCCAGTCCGGCCTGCCCCCCCCCCCCAACTTCCCCTTCTCCCAGCCCGTTTCCCTCTCCGCGGCCCAGCACTCCCCCCTCGCCTCGGCCCACCACACGACGGCCCAAAGCCTCCCCCGCGTGCCCCGCCGGCTCGCCAGCCCTCCCTCTCCTCCTCTCACTGACCGCCGAGCCCCACAGGTCAGCCCCTTCTTCCACCTTCCATCTTTCCCCCCTTCCCCGCCGGCAATGGCGCGCCGCGCTATGGCAAGCGCGCCCGCCGAGGCCCCGTCTATTTAGCAGTGCCGCCCCTCGGTCCCCCCCAAAGCCTCGCTCCAACCCTAGCCGCCCCAAGCCTCCTCCCCGCCGCTTCCTCCGAGCTCGACCGCCGGCCGCCGCCGATCCGCCGCACCGGTGCCGCTCCGCCCCAGCTGGCCTCGCTCCGACCTCCGCGAGGAGGTAAGCATCACGCCGAACCCCTCCATGCTCCTACCCCGCTGCTATACGCCGTCGCCCACCGCCGTCGTCACCCGACCGCCGTCGTGAGCCCTCTGGGCGATTTCCCCGTGGCCATAGCTCCCTCGTCGGCCAACGCCCGCTGCCAGCCGAGCCCGGTAGTTCGATTCCGAGCTACTCCGGCGAGCCCCCACCGCTTGGCATGTCCCCAGCCCTTGGCGCGCCTCGCCGGAGCGCCGCCGCTGCTGTACGCCGTCGCCCGCCGCCGTCGTCACCCGACCGCCGTCATGAGCCCTCTGGGCGATTTCCCCGTGGCCATAGCTCCCTCCCGGCCAACACCCGCTGCCAGCCGAGCCCAGCAGTTTGATTCCGAGCTACTCCAGCGAGCCCCCACCGCTTGGCATGGCGGCGCCGCCGTCCTCCGATTCGGACCGTTGGATGCCGATCCAACGGCCCACGTGCCCGAGTCAAACACCCTGGTACCGGTCAACCATGGCAGTTTCGCTTAAGAGCCCCTGAACTTTCCAAGTATCAACCCGCCGTCCATCGCCGTAGAAAAATAATTGCAGTTAGGTCCTTTTTCTTTTGAAACCCCCCCTGCCCTTTTCAAATTTAGTGCCCGAGGTCCTGGTTAGGTTTATTTGCGCGTTAGCCCTTCTGTTTTTATATGAAATTTCGTAAAGGCCCTCGGTTCTTCACAAATAAGCCCCTGGAGTCTTTGGTTAATTACAACTAGGTCCCTAGCACCTTTAAAAGCCCATAGATTTTACGTTTTAGCTCCGATTCGACCCGTTCAAGTTGCGTTAAAATCGTATAAACTCAAACTACGCGTTAGTACTCGTATTTACTATGTCACATGTTTCTGAATTTTATTTAAATATTAACTTGACTAAAGGTTATTTAAATATGTTTTCTATACTAAAATCTAATTAAGAATTATACTCGGCTTTTAAATGTTAATAAAATTTGATTAATATTTATTCAATTAGATTTATAAATAAAAATTGACCAGGTTATATCTCGGTTTTTCATAAATGAAATTTAATTTGATTAATGTTTATTTAAAGCTATCTTTTCTAATTAAAATTCTACTCATAGTTAAACTTCGAGTTTTCATAAATAATTATTAATATTGATTAATATCAACATGAATATGTTTTTATTATAATAATGACTAGTTCAAAATGAAATATCTTATTATTCGATTAGATGCTCTCACATATTTTTATTACTTAAACTTAAATGTTTAATTGTATAAATTTTACATAAACATTTATAAATAAAATATAATTAGTTTATTCCCGGCTTTTACAAATTCAAATAAAATTTGAATTAATACCAACATAAGATGTTTCTCTGAAATATATTTTATATTATTTATTTAATTAAAATTAATCAAGCATATAGTCTTTTACTTTCTTTTATAATATAAATCTTCCGATAGTCGTATCTTTTCAGCCGTAGCCCCATTTTTAGCGATTGTTGCGCTCGTGTGACCATAGCCCCAAGCCCTACCCATTGGTGCGCTCTTTTTAAAGCTTTTTCCTTTGATTGGTGTATTGTTCTTATTTGTGCTTGTTTGTCTACCTGTATGATCTTGTGGTTGATCGCTATGACTAGAAGGAACACGCTTCGATTCCCATCAAGGAGAAGAGTTCGAATATCAAGAATTGAAGTCTATGAGTAAATATAATGGAATAAAGGCAAGTTATAGCATGGACAATCCTTGCTACCTAAACACCACCTTTTACATTTATTTACTTTGATATGCATGTGTCTAAATTGATGTCCCATTAAGGTTGTACCTAGTTTTGTATACCCTGTTCCTTTGATTACCCCGGGTTTATGCATATGGGTAGCATCTTTACTATGTGCAACAACTGTCACCATGATTTAATTGTTAATGATGACTCAATGGTTCACTTCAATGTTAATGATAAAACTTGCGTTTTAGCAACATGGTTCAGGGAACTAGGCATGTGCTGTGTGCTTTGCACCAGTGTCTCTCCCTAAGGTCCGGTTCTTAAAGCGGCAACCCAGGAGCCTGTCGCCACCGCTAGAACTATTATGGCTCTGGTCTTGGTCAAGTAACTTGTACGGCTCTAGCTTGACAGTAATTACTGACGGGGCCGACGGCGCTATGGGAAGCACTCGTGAGAGTATGGTTTGATCCACCGAGGAGGGGGGGTACCGTCGGCTATGTCTTGTCAGGCACAGTCCCGTGTTGGGAGTCCCTGTGGTATGGGAACTCCGCACGTCGCACTCTTTTCCTTGTTGGCATGCGTGCCCGCGCTCTGAACGCCATTGACCCTCTTATCGCTGCGCCCTGAGAGTCAGTCAATCTCGGTGCCTTGGATCATGCTGCCTGTGTTGTACCATAATGGCTACTGTTTTGTTAGGGTGTCTTGTGAAAAACCTCTTAGCATCCCTATGCAGTCACACCTCGCAAGTGTTGATGTGCGTGGTTGGGTGCAAAGTTCCTTTGAACTTTTACGTGACTGGTGGGTAAAGGGCGAAACCTCTGCAGAGTGTAAATCTATCATGATAGCCTTGCTCAGGGTCATGAGTGACCTGGATCCTTTTTGATTAGAAGATGATGTTTATTTATGATTAATGTCACTTATACTTATTTAATTGGGTGACAACTGGGTTTCATTCACTTGTAGTAACTTGGTTAATGCTAAAATGAATCAACTCAAAGTGCTAATGCCGTTCAGCCGTGTCAAGCCTTCTTTTAAGCTTTCATACACCGTGCTATACTTGCTAAGTAATTTGGATTACTTACACTTGCCATTATTCAACAAAATCCCGGATGGGTAACAGATGAGTCAGAAGTGAGTCTGCTGCTACTGAGTTTTCTGAAGATCTTCTATACTTCTGAGCTGTGGTCAACCGGTCGGTGTCCCTGTGGACTTGAGGCTCTACCTGTCGAAAGAGTTAATGCATAGACTTCCGCTGTGTTTTGTTTAGGTAAACTCTGATGTAAAAGGTTTTATTCGATCATATGTACTCTGATTTCCATATTTGTAAGCTGCATGTGTTCTGTGGACATCCTGGGCACACATATGGCAGCATTCGGGTTTCTGTGTAAATCCGGGTGTGACATTATGTCCCTACGGACTTTATCGTCCTTGACATGGGGAACGATTATTCGTTTCCCCTTGTGTTAGGCCGGCCATTCATGAACACCGCTCGGGCTAGAATCGATATGGATGCGAGAGAAATCTCATTCCGTATCGACGGAAGATTGATATACTTCAAGTTTCAACCACGGGAAGAGAAGAAGACAAAGCCTCTCAAACCGGAGCAGAAGAGCAACGAGTGTTTCTTGAAGGCACTCATCAATGGAGAGCTGGAAATACTCGGTGGCGAGCAGTTCAAACGAAATGAGCTGACAGGACCAATGCAAGCAGAAGAGATGGATCTTCTCGTAAAGAAATACGAAGAAGGCCAAGCCCTCTGGAATTCTCCAGAGGAACCGATCCCACCGCCATCGACACAGAAGAAGACTAAGAAGATGTGGCGGAAGAAGGTTGCATCGCCCGAACCACTCACTCCGTATCGGACGATGACAAAATCAACTGAAGACAGGAGGAGTCCCGCTCATGGACTTTAAACACGAGCTCTCACCGCGAGGAAAACCGGTATGTATCTCATGTTTCCCTTCCAAAATTTTATTTTCCATCATTGCATTTGCATGTTTCCTTTTCCAAAATAAATGAACCACTTGTGTAATTAATTTGAAAGAGAGTAGAAAAAAATGCAAGAATGGTAAAAATAAATGGACAACGGCTGAAATTTATTTACAGGGGGTGTAAAACGTAATTCTCATCACTTTTACCCCTTCTAGAACATCTCCATTTATTTACCATCATCACCAACCAGCACAAAACATGTCTACCCCACTCAACATGGCTGCACACTCACCAATTATCACAAAACATGGCAGCATGGGGGTGACTCCACTAACTTTCACTTTGGTCATGTAAATTTTGCATCTCACCTACAAAAAACCACCAAAGTGCCCATGCCCTAATGTTGGACCTAGGCAAATTTCTAGTGCTGGTGGGAGGCAATAAAGAGAGCACCCAAATGGGGCATTAGGGCGAATCGGCCTGGTTCGGGCGAACCAGGTCATTCGGCCGAATGAGCCCTAGCTCTCTCCCTTGCCTATAAATACCACCCCTTGCTTGCTAGCTTCTTCACACCATCTAACTCTAAAAAAATTTCCACCAGAAGCTCTGTCTCTCTCAAGTTCCTTGCTCAAGTTCTTGCTCAAGTTGGTTCACTTGCATTGCTGAAAAATCCCAAAAAAAATATTTTTGCCCTTGTTCGATCTTTGTGCTGAAACTTGAACGTGTTTGTGGTGGTTTCCGACACCCACAAGAATGACTAATCTTTTGTGAAGGTTTTCATCCCCGCAAGGACGAATAACTTTCTCGAACGACTAACTTGATTTACTTGTGCTAACCCCATATATTTAGTCCTTCGGGTAGTCATTACGCTAATCTTTTGTAGGAAGCACGTCGAAGCTCTTCGCGGCGTTCCGTCGCTCCGCCCGACTGAGCAAACGCTCGGACGATGCTGGGAGCTCCCCAGTCCCGTCCCGTGGTTCAAGCTGGATCGATGCGGACGAGTCAGGGGCAGCCGACTTGGGGAGAGGCTTCGCCTCGCAACCAACCCTGCAGTTCCTGAACGAGAATGACATCATTCTCTGGACGGACTGGGAGCGGAACATCCTCAACATGATATGCCTGAAGGAGTTTGAGCATACTCGTGTCTACGAGCAGGACCTGCTCGTAAGAATGGGTATGGACGAAGAGTTCCCATAAGTCTGCGAAGCATTTGGCTGGGGCAACTTCTGGCGTGTCGATGAACATGGTTCGTATCTCCTCACCCTTGAATTTCTTTCGACTCTCACATCTGGACGGGAGGGTGTTCGCTTTCAATTTTTCAACCAAGAGTATTCCTACTCTTTGAGGGATTTGAGTACGGCTCTGGGTTTTGCTAGTCATTTTTCTTTGGAGCCTGCCAAAGCTTTGAAAAGTTTCAGTCGGGACGGGTTCTGGAAAAAGATTTCGGGAAGCACCAATTGTTCTGCACCACGCAGGAACAATATTCATAACCCCACCTTGTGTTTCATGCATTGGTGGATGGCTATGATGGTGTTTCCACGTTCTGATTTGCGTCCGTTAATACAGTCGAGTTCCGGTTCTTATACGCCATGGCTTTGGTACGTATTTTTGAGCAATGAGGAAATTTATTTTATTTTTGAAAGCAAAAAACATCCGAGATATTCACCGTACTAAGAGCAAAAGCAAGAACTTAACCAAATCTCACTATATCATTCCTCACAACAACTTAGACTTGGAATAAAGCATATGCTCCCATGAGGTTTTCAGGTTCATTTTACTCATGCCAAATAACTCAAGTACTATAAAGCGACTAGTTGAAAACAAGACACTTGCAAAATTGATGACAGAGCAACTATTCATCATTTCCAAGGTGAGAGGAATATGATTCATTCCATGCATAAATGGGAGTTATTTTATTCAAGGAAAATATTTTTTTTGGTGTTTTCATTTTAAGGTGGAAGTAAAATGGAAAGGGGAATGGCAAGTGCAAGATCAAAGTGCTGAAGGGACATCGAACATACCTGATGGGGGTCCTCCCCCAAGCTTGGATTCTTCATTGATAGGGTTGAAACTTTGAAAAGTACTCTAACATTTGATCTGTCTGCTGCTAGATGTCGTACCATAGAGAGTCCAGCACGCCGCTATTCTCTTGGTGATAGTGAGAATGGTGTGTCAGGGTGTCTTCAATGCTCCGTGTACGGTCGTCGAGGAGGTCGACTCTGTCGGAGATGTAAGACAAATCTCAACCGATGTCGTAGCCACTAGGTGCAGCGAATCGTGCAGACTGAGAGTGCCCAGGGAAGTATGGTCGGGAGGCACTGTCGTTCCCTCCTCCGTACCATCCCTGGGAGTACTGTTAGTCTGTACTCGGAGCATAGTCCCAGTAGCCCGAGGCAAAGTAGTCTGGGTCCTGGGGTTGTCTAGAACCTCCTGCTACGGACATCCCAGAGCCACCGTGTGCATTGTAAGCTGCCTCGAATGCAGACGTGTGTTGATGTGGCTACATCGGTGAAGTTTCTGGTTCTTGAGCGGTGAAAAGCCCGGCATCACGCCTGGCTTGCCCCGGGTAAATGGCCCCTCTCCTACAACACTGTGTCGAGCCGGATCTCTTCGAGGAGGAGAGTCATCCGCCTCGATACTCAACCGGAGTGTTAATTTCTTAGCAGTATACAACCTCAGTCCTGCACAAGGGAAGGGCAGCTCGGTTGTATAACCGCGATAGATCATAACCAACGTTGCATCGGGCGCCCGTCGTATCATGTGACCTTGCACAAAGTGCTCAGCATCCACGACGGGTCGCGCTGTCTCTAAGTACGCAAGTTGGGCGCCCTCTAGAATGCCCAACTGGTTAGCAAGGCGAGTGACTAGAGAAGTCACCGCCACGCTACCCACGCGAGAGTGATGAGACATCCAATGGGCAACCAAATCTTTTACCGGAGAAACAACAACTCATTTAACCATGGCGTATAAGAACCGCAACTCGACTGTATTAACGAGACGCAAATCAGAACGTGGAAACACCATCATAGCCATCCACCAATGCATGAAATGCAATGTTGGGTTATGAATATTGTTCGTGCGTGGTGCAGAACAATTGGTGCTTCCCAAAATCTTTTTCCAGAACCCGTCCCGACTGAAACTTTTCAAAGCTTTGGCAGGCTCCAAAGAACAATGACTAGCAAAACCCAGAGCCGTACTCAAATCCCTCCAAGAGTAGGAATACTCTTGGTTGAAAAATTGAAAGCGAACACCCTCCCGTCCAGATGTGAGAGTCAAAAGAAATTTGAGGGTGAGGAGATACGAACCATGTTCATCGACACGCCAGAAGTTGCCCCAGCCAACGGCTTCAAAGACTTCTGGAAACTCTTTGTCCATACCCGTTCTTACGAGCAGGTCCTGCTCGTAGACACGGGTATGCTCAAACTCCTTCATGCATAGCATGTTGAAGACGTTCCGCTCCTGGTCCGTCCGGAGAATGATGTCACTCTCGTTTAGTAGCTGCCGGGTTGGTTGCGAGGCGAAGCCTTTCCCCAAGTTGGCTGCCCCTGACTCATCCACATCCATCCGGCTTGAACCGTGGGACGGGGCTGGCGAGCTCCCAGTATCGTTCGAGCGTTTGCTCAGCGGGGCGGAGTGACAGAACACGGAGAAGAGCTTCGACATGCTTCCTGCAAAAGGTTAGCACAACGACTACCCGAAGGACTGAATATATGGGGTTAGGACCAGTAAATCAAGTTGTTCGAGAGAGTTAGTCGTTCTTGCGGGGATGAAAACCTCCACAAAAGATTAGTCGTTCTTGTGGGTGTCAGAAACCACCACGAACATGTTCAAGTTTCAGCACAAAGATCGAACAAAGGCAAAATATTTTTCTGGGATTTTTTTCAGCAATGCAAGTGCACCAACTTGAGCAAGAACTAAAGAAGAACTTGAGCAAGAACTAGAGAAAAGAACTTGAGAGAGAGAGAGAGAGAGGGCTTCTGGTGGGATTTTTTTCAGAGTGTGAGTGTGTGAAAAGCTAGCAAGCGATGCCTAGCATTTATAGGCAGAGGGGAGGTTGCCAGGCCATTCGGCCGAATGGCCCAATTCGGCCGAATTGGACTGAGTGGCCTGGGCACTCCCATGTGAGTGCAACACTCACCTTTGCCTTGGTTGCACGCAAAATTATGTGGCCAGCACTTGCCTTGGTCATGTGAGTGGATTTTAGTGGTAGGTAAGATGCAAATTTGACATGACCAAAGTGGAAGTTAGTGGAGTTACCCCCATGCTGACATGTTTGTGATAATTGGTGAGTGTGCAGCCATGTTGAGTGGGGTAGACATGTTTTGTGCTTGTTGGTGATGGTGGTAAATAAATGGAGATGTTCTAGAAGGGGTAAAAATGATGAGAATTACATTTTACACCCACTGTAAATAAATTTCAGCACGTTGTCCATTTATTTTTACCATGCTTGCAATTTTTCTACTCTCTTTCAAATTAATTACACAAGTGGTTCATTTATTTTGGAAGGGAAACATGCAAATGCAATGATGGAAAATAAAATTTTGGAAAGGAAACATGAGATACATACCGGTTTTCCTCGCGGCGAGAGCTCGTGTTTAAAGTCCGTGAGCGGGACTCCTCCTGTCTTCAGTTGATTTTGTCATCGTGTGATCCCGGAGTGGGTGGTTCGGGCGATGCAACCTTCTTCCGCCACATCTTCTTAGTCTTCTTCTGTGTCGGTGGCGGTGGGATCGGTTCCTCTGGAGAATTCCAGAGGGCTTGGTCTTCTTCGTATTTCTTTACGAGAAGATCCATCTCTTCTGCTTGCATTGGTCTTGTCAGCTCATTCCGTTTGAACTGCTCGCCACCGAGTATTTCCAGCTCTCCATTGATGATTGCCTTCAGGAAACACTCGGCGCTCTTTTGCTCCAGTGTGAGAGGCCTTGTCTTCTTCTCTTCTCGTGGTTGAAACTTGAAGTATATCAATCTTCCGTCGATACGGAATGAGATTTCTCTCTCATCCATATCGATTCTAGCCTAGGCGGTGTTCAAGAATGGCCGGCCCAACACAAGGGGAAACAAATAATCATTCCCCGTGTAAAGGACGACAAAGTCCGTAGGGACATAACGTCCCCAAATGCGGACCGATACATTCTCGATCATCCCCTCAGGGTAGCGGATCGTTGAGTCCGCAAGTTGTACCTGGGCATTGGTAGATGACAAAGTAGGGTAGTGTAATTTCTTAAATAATACCTTGGACATGATGTTTATGCTGGCCCCCCAGATCACAGAGAGCATCATCAATGCGACGATTCTAGATCGTGCACTGAATGCTAGGTACTCCGGGATCTTCCTTCCTCTCCGGAGAGGTCTTCGTGATTGCTCTCTTAGAAGCTCTTGGTAGGTAGGTCCATCTTGGTATTTGTACTTGGATGTGCGCGATCTTACCTGCATAATTAGTATGGAACGTACTACGAGACACCTTACCTTGTCTCGTAGTAACAACATTTAGTTTTTCGATGGAAGGTTCGGGTTGCCCCAGAATCTTCCCCGATTCATTGATAGGAACGGCTGCAGCTAACTGAGCAATTTGGGTTTCTATCATTTTATTGAAACTCAGTTGGCTTTTCATAGCAGAAGCAAAGGAATCCAGCCTAGAGTGTATGCTTTCCAGGATTTTATCATTAGCAGCAAGCTTTTTATTGATATTTTCAGTGATTTTACCCTGGCCAAACACTAGATCTCTAAGTGATGGCTGATTATTGAAATTGCTGGAATTGAAATTGTTACCTTGTTGAGGCCTCTCGAATCGGAGGTTTGGGCGCGAATTCCAGCCTTGATTGCCGTAGTTGTTCGATCGATACCAGTTGTTGTTGGAGTTGTTGACGTAGTGGGCATCTTCTCACGTTTCGGGGCAGACGCTCCCCGAATGGCCAGTGTTGCCCAGGCCTGCTCCCCTGCACCGCCTTTGCTTCCTGGGCTTCGTGGATGACTTGCTCCAGGTGGTCTTCATGTTGGTTTGGCCCAGGAGTGACGTGTCGGTTGCCCACGTGTTGTGTGTTGTCATCGCTTGGTCATCGTTGACGTGGACGACTCCCGGTTGTCGTGTACGGCTAAGGGGGGTAACCGGCCGAACGGAGTCGTTCGGCCGAATTGGTCAATTCCGACCCCTATAGCACGTATTTCTCGTTGTTGTACCTGCACAAGTGTAACTCACCAAAACTCATGGAACTCTGTTAGAAATAAACCTAAGTACATGGAATGTCACATATATCCTCTTTTATTCCTGAGTATTGGTGGTCGAAAACGTGCCATAATGACCGCCAACAGGAGGCCGGCCACAGGCCAGGCTTGGTTCGACCGAATCTCCCAATTCGCCCGAACCGACCCCAGCACCAGAACTGACCACGGGGGGGGGGGGGGGCAAATCTAGGTGGTGGGAGCAAATGGAATCACCAGGGGGTACCCCCCTGGTTCCCTTGGCCGCCACTCCTCTCCACTATCCTAGTTCACCTATAAATGCAATGGCATTTCACTTGTAACACACACACTCAAGCCAAGGAGCTCTCATTCCACTTCTTTCTAGTAGAGTTAGGATAGTTTAGTTGGGAGTTAGAGTTGAGTCGAGTTGTGCCTCGGAGGTTCTGGAGTCGTCTTCAGAAGCTCTGGTATAAGCTCTTGTATCTTTTCCTTTTCCTTTTGTAAGACTTCAAGTTATCAATATAGTTATCTTTATCACTTTGCCCTTGTCATTTATAGCTTGCTTGTATTTTATTCTAGTTGCATCTATATCATGTTTAGACTATAGTTAGTTGTAGCTCTAGTGCTTCTAGATCTTGATTAAGTCTTTATCTTAGGTGGTTCTTCGATCTTGCTCAATACTTGTGGTGAATTGTCACTGGGGTATTGACAAGGTTGCTTACTCTTGCTAGCGGAGTAAGTAGTTGTTGACTAGTGTGGGAGTGGTTCCCAGATTAGCCAGTGGCCTTAGTTTGTCCCCACATCTATAATTGTGGTAGCCGTTAGGTGGTGTTACACCCGGATTTACACAGAAACCCGAAATGCGGCCATATGTGTTCCCAGAAAGTCATTACACATATAGCGAACAAATATGATAACAGAATACAGCGCTCGAATAAAATAGATGGTTTTACATCAGAGTTTGACTCAAATAAATGAATAAAACAGCGGAAGTCTCATTATTAATTCTCTCTAAACGAAAACGAAGCCGATAACCCACGGGGACACCGACTGGTTGAGCACATCTAGTAGAACGGCAGATCCTCAGGAAATTCAACAGCAGCAGTACCATCTAATCCATCTGTACCCATCTGGGATTTTGTTGAATAGCAAGTGTAAGTAAATGTCTTACTTAGCAAGTACAACACGGATAATGAAGGCTTAAAAGAAAGGCTTGACACGACTGTACTGCATTAGCAATTTTAGTTGTTTCATTTTAACATCATCATAATCACTACATTTACATGAATCCCAATTGTACCCCAATTAATATAGTAGAAGTGAACATTAAACGATAATAAATAACAACATCTTCTAATCATAAAGGATCCAGGCCGCTCGTGACCCTGAGCAAGGCTATCATGATAGATTATACCCACCAGTCGCGTAAAAGTTCAAAGGAACTTTGCACCCAACCACGCGGAGGTGGATCAGACCTCACAAATCACACTTCCGAGGTGTGACCGCATAGGGACGCTACGAGGCTTTTCACAAGACACCCTAACGAAACAGTAGCCGTTATGGTACAACACAGGCAGCATGATCCAAGGCACCAAGATCGACCGATTCCCAGGGCACAGCGATAGGAGGGTCAATGGCGTCCAGAGCGCGGCAACGCATGCCAACAACAAAACAAAGAGTACAACGTGTGGAGCTCCCGCACTCACGGTGGCTCCCAACACGGGACTGTGCCTAACGAGGCATAGCCGACGGTACCCCCGTCCTTGGTGGATCAAACCATACTCTCACGAGTGATTCCCATAACGCCGTCGGCCCGTCGGTAACTACTGTTAAGCTAGAGCCGTACAAGCTACTTGTCCAAGACCAGAGCCATTATAGTTCTGGCGGTGGCGACAGGCTCCTGGGTGGCCGCTTTAAGAACCGGTCCTTACGGAGAGACACTAGGGCCAGGCATGAAGCTTACGCCCTAGTTCCCTGATCCATGTTGCTAAAAAGCAAGTTTTAATCATCAAGTTGGAGTGAACCATTATGTCAAAGTTAACATTTGCATATTAGTGACAGTAGTTGCGCCTAGCAAGGATCTACCCAAATGCATAAACCCCGGATATTCAAGGTACAGGATAAACAGAGCTAGGTACAACCTTAATAGGAACAATTTAGACACATGCATATGCAGTAAATAATGTAAAGGTGTGTTTAGGTAGCAAGGATTGTCCGTGCTATACTTGCCTTCCTCAAACTGCTGCTGCTGCTGCGGGTCCTGCTCCTCGTAACCCTCGAACTCAAGCGCGTACGGCTCACCAACTGGACTCACGAAGCAACACACAAGCATCCACACAAGCCAGTACATGAAAACAATATTATTCTATTAGAACAGTACACCAAACAGTAAAAACAGAACAAAAGAAGGCTTAGAAACTAATCTACGCTTCGCTTCGAACTTGTGAGCGCGAAAATCACTCAAATCGGAGCTAAAATGGAGAAGTTATGGCGTTTCTACGGTTCGGGGGCTTGCTGGCAAAGTTTTAAAGTTCCAGGGGCTTATTTGCAAAAACTCAGGGGCTAAAACATAATTTTATATAAAAACAGCAGGGCTAAAGCGTAAAATAACTTAAACAGGACCTCGGGTGCTATTTTTAAATAAGACAGGGGGTTTTCTGTAAAAATCAGGACCTAATTCTAATTATTTTTGAATAGATCTAGACGGTGGGTTGAATTTGGAAAAACGCAGGGGCTCTCTTGCAAAAATGGCTCGGCTGACCGGTAAGCACAGGTTTGACTCGGGCTCGGTTGAATCTGGGCCGCAGGATTCGGATCGGACGGCTCGGAATAGATCTTGGGGAGGGGTTTTCCGGCGGCGGCGCGGGCTCGTTGCGGCGGCGCATCACCGGCGAAAATGCGCGAGCGCGCTACGGGGCACGGGAGGCTGTGCGGGTTACACCTACGGACGCGGCGCGGCTCAGCGAACTCAGCCGAGGTGCTCTAGACGGCGGAAATACGGCGGCGGCGGCGTGCGACGACGAGCGGCGGCGAACGGACTCCGGCGAACGCGTCGAGCACTCGACAGAGAGGGAGAGAGAGCAAGGAGGGGCTCGGAAGGTTCCTTACCACGGTGCGGAGGTCCCTGAGTCGCTGGACTGGGCAGAGCGGCGGCGAACGGCGAGATTGACGGCGGCGCGCGAGCTCGGGCGGTGGCGGCGCTCGGAGAAGGCGGCGGCTAGGGTTTTGCGCGTCGTGAGCGTGCGGGAAAGGAGCAGAGGGCCGTCCGGCTGCGGCTTTATAGACGCAGGCACAAAATCCCCAGTGAACCTCAGCGTGCGCGCCCAGGAGACTCGAGTCCGGCTCGGTTGGAGGTTGGGGGTGGCTCCGACGGGTGGGGTCCACGCGGCAGAGACAGAAGGGAGAGGAGGCGGGCCGGGAGATGAAGCTGGGCTGCGGAATTGGGCCGAGGCAGCTGGCTGGGAAGATGGGCCGCGGTAGCGAGAGGGAGTGGGCTAGGTTGCGCCGGGCCGAGCCTGCGAGAGAGAGAAAGAAAGGGCCGCCAGGGAGAGGGGGCTGGGCCGCGGCGAGTGAGGCGGAGCGGGCCGAGCTGCAAGTGGGAGAGCGGGGCAGTTGGGCCGAGCTGAGGAAAAAGAAGGAGGGGGAAACCCGCCCGGGAAAAAGAGTTCAAGGAGGAAAATCGAACTATGGCCAAAACAATTTTTCTAGGGCTCCAAACAATGCAGTTCAAATTCGAATTTAAACAGAATTTAAATTCCAATTGAACCGTATACAAACAAAACACAATGCAGCCGGCATGAATGCAAAAAATGTTTCTAACCTTATATTTAATTTTATTTCTCATAAATAATTTATTTCTTCCTAGATAAATATGAACATTACTTAAATAAAAGCAATTTAATTACTAAATTTTAAAATAGGCATTTTTAGGGTGTTACAGGTGGTGACAGCCCTATACAGCCTACGTAGTCCATCACGTTCGTCGTGGCCTGCAGGATCCTAGAGTGTAGGATTGGTGGCACCCCTTCTCATTCATTTCTGTGTGTCATAGGTTCTATTGTCCCGGCGCTAAGGCATTATAGTTAACCCTGATATCTGAGTACTGGCTCTTAAGCCACTGTATCTCAAAGCCCAAGTGACATAGGTAGATAAAGTACCCAGGATTCCTCTATCTCTTCTCGTTGTCCTCCCAACTATCTATTCCTTCTCTTTCCTATCCGAGCCACCCTTGAGCTGCGTGTCACAGTATAACCACTCCTATCCAATACTGTTTATCCCCTGTGTTGCTAGTAGTGTACCCTTCTCTGATAGTCTCAAATATCTGTTAACTAGTAATCTTGCCAAAGCTTCCCTGCGGAAATATAAATTACGATACCTTGGATTACTCCCTGGTGAAGTGCTACAACGGTAATTCTGTGTGCTTGTATAATATTTATATATTTTACTGAGCCCTAAGAAAAACCGCTGAAACACTCCTTACCCCAGTACCTGGATTCACAATCCTGATATTGGATCATAAGAAGTGCCAACACCTAGATAGGTACTCGTTAGTTAAACACCGACAACTTCCCATGGGCGTCATGGACGCCGACCGTCTCTGTCTCTAGAGCGTCACGGGGCGACGTATGTGGTGACGAAGATGGTGAGGGGCATCAACAAAGCCCAATACCCCATGCTCACCCACACTAACTACAATGAGTGGGCGGTGCTGATGAAGGTAATGCTCAAGGCCAGGGGCATGTGGACTGTAGTGACCACCGGGGCGGGGGACGAGCACAAGGATTAGATGTCCATGGAGGCCATCCCCAAGGACACCCTGCCGGAGCTGGTCTCTCCACTGGAGTCCAAAGAGGACGCCACGATGAAGGAGGCGTGGGAGAAGCTGAAGACCATGCGGGTCAATAGTGACCGCGTGCACAAGGCCAAGGCCCAGCCGCTGCGGTGCAAGTATAAGGCCATTACCTTTTGTGACGGCGAGGCCGTGGAGGACTTTGTGCTGCGCCTCACCTCTCTACTGAACCAGCTGCCGGTGATGGGTGACACCATCGACGAGGAGGAGGTGGTGGCCAAGTACATGCATGTTGTGTCACCCCGATTTGCACAGATTTTACGCTCTCAATCGAGAATCTGCTTGATCTGAGTGTGCTCTTGATTGAGGACATCACGGGTCAACTCAAGGCAGTTGAGGACCGTGTCGAGGCACCCGCACAGATGGCCATCGGCGGCAAGCCGCTCCTCACGGAGGAGTGGGAGAAGCGGGTACGAGAGCGACGTTAACGGAGAGCTCCACATCAGCCAAGAGTGGCAGCGGCGGAAAGGGCTGCAGGAAGCCGAAGAAGATAGGTGGCAAGCCTACCACTGAGGATGTCTGCCACAACTGTGGCAAGACCGACACTAGGCAAGGGGCTACAAAGAGGATCCTCTGCGCTTAGCGGTGAAGTAGAGGCACCGCACAACATGTCATGCTAGACAAGAGGCGCGCGCAAGCCAACCTCGGGTGTGAGGATGGCGCATCAGAGGACCAGTGGTACCTCGATTCTGGCGGGAGCAACGACATGACAGGGAACCGTCAGGCGTTTGTTGGCGGTTGTTTTGGCATGATTTTGAGCACCAATTCTTGGGAATACATGAGGTTATATGACTCAATTACCACACTTAGGTTTATATTCTAATAAAGTTCCATGAGTTTTGATGAACATGTGACATGCAGGTACACAAAATGAACAAATATGGACTAGGGGGCAAAAATGTTGATTCAGCCAAACCACCCTGTTCGGCCGAATTACCCCCTTAGCCCATACATATGTGGCACAGTCCCATGCAGAGAAACAAACTCAGGACGGTCCAGTGCACCAATTCCACATGAATAGGATCACGTGGTGACAAGGCGAAGTCACACGGATAGTTGACATCATCGATCCGGGGCAAACAAACACAAAACCAGCCAAGTGGAGGCAATCTTGGACGTCCCAAGGTAGTGGCGGTGCATCGGATGGCAACAGAGGGTTGAGCCCACTTTGGCTGAATCCCCAGTTCAGTCGAAGCAACCCACATACACGAACAACCACAGGACCACCATTGGGCACCGAGGCGATGCCACTAGATGGTTTGGCCGAAATGGCCGGGTACCGCCCTACGGTGCCTTGGCCGGTGCTCCACCTTGCTGCCTCTCTCACCTATAAATGGAGGTGTCCACCCCCTATTTCAAGAGACACCAAGCCAAGAAGCTCTCTAGTTCACTCTATTTAGTAGAGTTAGGATATGTTAGTTGAGAGTTAAAGTCGAGTCGATCTTTGCCTCAAGGTTCCGAAGTCATCTTCAGAAGCTCTGGTATAAGCTCTTATATCTTTTACTTTTCCTTTTTGTAAGACTTTCAGTTATCAATATATTATCTTTGTCATATTAGTCGAGTCATTTATATACAACATCTACTTTATTCTAGTTGCGGTATATCGTGTTTAGAGTACAGTAGTTGTGGTTCTAGTTATTGTTTATGTCTTTGTCTCGGCCAGCCTCTTCGATCATGGTCAACTGCTTGAGGTGAATTGTAACCTGGGCACTGACATGGCTGCTTGCTATTTAAAGGGGAGTAAGTAGATCCCGACTAGTGTAGGCTGTTGGCAGTCGTTACAACCCAAATTCGACCACCAATACTCGGGAATAAATGAGAGTCTATGCAACATTCCATGTACTTAGGTTTTATTTCTAATGGAGTTCCATGAGTTTTGGTGAGTGTCGCTTGTGCAGGTACAACAACGAGAAATGTGTGCTATAGGGGTCGGAAATGACCGATTCAGCCGAACGACACGTTCGGCCGGTTACCCCCCTTAGCCGTACAAGTCACCGGGAGCCATCCACGTCACCGATGACAAGCGGACACGATGTACGACACATGAATGACAACCAACACATCCTGAAGCATCGAAACGTCATCCTCGGCCCACATAGCATGAAGTACATCACCAGAGGCCGGCCCAGGGAGTCCACAGAGCGAAGACGGTGCAGAGGGCGGTTCGGCCGAACCCCCCAGTTCGCCCGAATCAAGCCCACCGCCTCACAACCGACCCTGGGAAGTGATATTGACCATAGAGGGCAGAGGCGGTGCAAAATGGGTGGTTCGGCCGAACTGGGCAGTTCGGCCGAACCGACCCCCTTCGGCCGAACGCGGGATCTTCGCCCGAAGATGCTGGAACCGCCCCTGAGCTTTCTTGGCCACTGCTCCACTTCAAACCGACCCTCCATGCTATAAATAGGACTCTCCAGCCCCTGCAACAACACACAACACAAGAGTAGAGTGCAGGAGAAGCACTGTTAGTTCTCCACTTGTATCAGTAGAGATAGGGAGAGAGGAGAGGTGAGCGTCCCGGAGAGGAGCCGAAGTGTCGGCCCCTCTTCCCGCTGTACCTCTACGGATGCGGCTCTGCTTTGAGTGACATCCGGGTCATGTCTGGTAGCTCTTGTATCTCTCTCTGATTAATTGAGCATTCAGTTCTTACATTTATATACTTGTCTCGTTCTTCGTTCAATGCTTAGTTGATTGGTATAACTGTATACTGGTTGCTTAGCTTGGGTGCTTATCTTGCTATAGGAGATAAGTAGTTATTGACTAGTCTAGGAGTGGTTCCTAGACTTGCCAATAACCTTAGTTTCTGCCCGTCGCAACGGAAGTGGTAGCCGTAAGGTGGTGACAGCCCTTTCGGTCTTCGTAGTCCATCACGTTAGTTCCGGTGTCCTAGGACCCAAGGTTCAGGGTAACCGGCACCCCTTCTCATCCCTTTCTGTGTGTCGGAGGCTCTGTAGTCCCGAAGAAAGTATCTATCTATATCTTCTGCTCTGCTCAGTCAATCAGTAGAATACCCTTACCAGACTTGTACCCTCTCTACCCTCCTACCTCTTCTCTTCTCTCCTTGTTGTCGTCATCCACCTCATCCATTTCATTCATCCACTACATCTACCTAGGACAACTTAGTTTAGGATTAGTACACTTCTCGTTCCCCGTGGAAATCGATACCTTGGAATACTCCCGGGTGAAAGCTACATCGGTATACGTCCGCTTGCGGATTTATCTGTAGGCCATAAGGAGTGCCAACAAGCTTTCTGGTGCCATTGCTGGGGAACGGTAGCTGTTCTGAGTCCGAACCCAAGTTATCCATGTATCCCACCACCATCCATTATATGGATTCCACCCTCACCTTACGCCAACACTCGGCTCCAAAGGGCGATTATTTGGAGCCTCCACCATCATCACATCCCATATCCACACCCGGCTATGAGCTACGTCCCAGCTTCATAGCCATGGTTCGTGAGTAATCGTTCTCAGGAACGCGTGACGAGAGTCCATACGCGCATTTGCGTGAGTTTGAGCAACTCTGCTCATGTCTGACCATTGCGGGCATGACACAAGAGACACTCAAATGGAAGCTATTCCCGTTCTCATTGACGGGAGGAGCAAAGAAGTGGTACTCTTTGTCTGTCGGTTGTATGGAAGGAAGCTGGAAGACCCTTAGAGAGAAGTTCTGCCTAAATTTCTTCCCAGTTTCCAAGGTAGCCAGCCTCTGAGTCGAAGTTATCACCTTTAAGCAATTAAAGGGAGAATCATTAGGAGTTGCTTGGGCTCGTTTCAAGCAAATCTTGGCATCCGGACCAGACCTAAGCCTACCAGAACCTGTTGTTTTACAACACTTCAGCCTTGGCCTCTGTCCCGTAGCCGCAACTTTCTTGGACTCTGCTTCAAAAGGGTCGTTTTTTCATTTGACTCCTAGTGAAGCGAGGATAGTCCTGGAGCGCATCCTGGACGACACTCCTTACACTAGAGTCTATGACGAACTCCCTGATGAAGAAGAGAAGCAGCCTAAACCTGAAGAGCCTGTACACCAACAATCCAAATCTATCAGCCCTTCCATTCCATCAGAACCCGATGCTCAATTCGAACCACAACCTTACTCTAGCCTGGACTACTATCCTCCACTCTACACCACTCCCTACGATTTTGACGATGGTCTATTCGATGACATCGACTGTGCCATACGTTTCCCACGGGGACAATGTGTAGAGCAAAAGTATCCACCACCCGACAAGGAAGCACTAGAATATCAAAGAGAGTACTTAGGCCGTCTCTCTGCCATCAAAAGTCGGGAATGGCTAGACGAGGCAGAAGCCTCGACCGAGGTCGTTAAAATGCCCAAGAGAATCCGAACAATCTTTTTTGAAGTAATGGGTATAGACAAAGAAATCGGGTATGACCCGAGCATCGGAATAAACATAATCTCTAGCTCTTTGGTGCGAGCTCAACTCCCCGATGAACCATGGTCATCGTCTCAGAAACATCTAAGGTTCACATCGGGAAGGATCCTCAACTGTTTAGGGGTCTTGCGGGTCATACCCGTTAAGATTAATGACCCTGAACTTTTCTTGGATTTCCATATCTTTGACTTACCTGAAAATTCCACTCAGTCCATCTTTATTGGTAGGTCAATCATGAAAATCCTAGAAAATTCACCAATAAACCAGCTAGAGCTTAGGATCGGAAAAGAATTTGTCCCAGTCTCTTATTCCTATTCCTTGAGTACCCCAATAGAGACAGACCCCGATCCTGATCCAATAGAGGAAGTCATGTCAACAACTCTGGCAGACTTAGAGCAACCTTTCCTAGAAGAAGATGCTCAATTCCTTATGGAGGAAGAAGACATTCATCCTCCAATTGAGCCTAAGCCTCTTCCCTCTGGATTGAAGTGTGCTTCCCTCTTTAAGGATGAACACACTCCAGTGACCATCAGTGACCAGCTCTGTGACATTGAAACCCAACAGACTTTCACGGTCCTGGAGAAACATCGGTCAGTCTTTGGACACTCAATCCAAGACTTCAAAGGGATTACTCCTAACCTCCATACTCATCATATCCCTATCTCATCTTACCTTGGGGTCGCTAGGAAAGTGTCACGGAGATTCGTCTTTGATCAGGGAAAGACTAGAATCAAAGCCTGGAGCCATCATCTTCCCTTGTCATACCCTCTAATACGACCCTATGCCTACACCTCCTACGAGTAAAGGGGATTCGTAGTTCCTTTGGACACACCGAGCTTTATAGGTGTTTCATCAAAAATTTCTCTCTAGTAGCCCGGTCATTGACCACTCTCCCAGCCGAAGAACCCCTCTCGAGTGCTATGCTTCCTTGCAAACCCTTAAGAAAGCACTCAACTTCGCTCCCATCATCCAGCCTCCAGACTGGAGCATCCCGCTAGAAATCCTGTGTGATGCGAGCGATTTTGTCGTAGGAGATGTTGTGGGCCAAACCAAAGACAAGAAGCATTATGCTCACTGGCCCCAGCTCAACTACGCAACCACAGAAAAGGAACTCTTAGCAACTATGTTTGTTATAGACAAATTCCAGTCCTACCAAGTTAGGGCAAAGGTCATAGTCTATTCCGACCATACTGCTCTGAAGTATCTTTTGACCAACAAGGATGTGAAACCAAGACACACGCTCCTTGAGATCACAACACTAGAGCCGTGGTACACCACCATAGTTCACTTCATGGTGCAAGGGTACGTCCCATCAGGTGAAAATAGGAAAAGATTGGTTTATGAGAGCAGACATCACCTATGGGATAACCCATATCTCTTCTGGACACAAGATGGACTCAGGCGATGCATACCTGCACCTGAAGCACATAAAACCTGGGAGAGATATCATGCAGCACCTTGTGAACGACATTATGGAGCGTTTAGAACAAGGGTCTGGCAATATGGAGATGCTAAGAAATTTAGCAAGAGATGCCCACACTTCCAGAAACACGGGAATATAAGAGACGCAAAGCCGCTTACCAGTAGTCTTCAATTAGAAACCTTTGGTGTATGGGGAATAGACCCCATGGGTCATTTCCCTAACTCAGAGAACTACGAGTTTACTCTGGTAGCCATAGATCTCGTCTCTAACTGGGTAGAAGCCAAGCCCTACCGAGCCGCAGCCACCAGGCACGCTAAGAAAATGTCCCATGAAACATCTTTCCTCGCTTTGGCGTCCTTGGGCTAGTCATAGGGGCTCCTATCTCATTGACTCCATCTCACGGAAATATCTAAGTTTGGGGGAGCCGCATTTTATAGCCACACCTTCTCACCCCCAAACTAGTGGTCAAGCAGAACATCCAACACTCACATCAAGAACGTTCTGCAAAAAGATCGTCAATGAGATGGGTGTGCACTAGAGAGATAGACTCCGTAAAAGCACTTTGAGCAAACTAGACCACTCTAGTTTGGGAAAATCAGGACAATTCGGCCAAACCATGTTGGTTCGACCGAAGGACCCCTCTTTTGCCCCCTGAGCGTCCTTTTGGACCCTTGATCCTATCTCTATCCCATCTTGTCTCGAAGTCGGTAGGAAAATGTTGGGAAAGCTGCTTGTCGATCTCAAGTCAGAAACCATCCTCCATCACTTTCCTGAACACGACCAAGTGTTCACATTTCCCAGCCGCCATGACCACCCAAGCCTTATCCAAAGACCTTTCCTCACCCAGGGGTTCCCTCTCCAAGAGTATCACGAGCAAAACTGTCAAAACCCCTAAAGCCTTCTGATTGAACATCCCGAGGAGGAGGAAGAAGAGGAGCCCATGGATAAAGAGCCTGAATGGAGATCTGGTGCAAACACACCAGAAATTTAACAATCTTGGTGAGTAGGTCATCGAAGGCAAGCCTTGGCAGATGGACAAGGATGACAAGATCAATGTCCTCTGCCAAGCACCCACAGCAAAATTTAAGAGGCTCGCCAAAGCCACGTAACATCTAGACCTTCACGATCCATCTATAGAGTAGATGTCATGTGGTTGTATCCTGTAGAGCACCATTAGTTTCAATTTATTTCCCAATTCAATTTCCCTTTGCTTAAATCATTGTTTAGGAGGTGCTCTCTTTATTTCCCTTCCAATATTTGATTTTCCAAATCTTAGCTTGATGAATAAATAAAATTAGAGTTGAATGCAAAAAGAATAAAATTGTCACTTCGGTTGGTGCATTTGAGCCAACCGGAGATTGCCCTGTCTAACAGAAAGATACATGAGTACAGGCATGACACAGTGGAGGAACATGACAAGAACACGCAGGATGACCCGTTTGGCTGAACCATTTGGTTCGGGCGAATTGGCTTGTCTAGGCGACCTTGTTGGTTCAGGCAAACCAGCCAGACTCAACCACTTCGCACGCACGCACACTGTATAATGCCTTGCATGACATCCGAGAGCAGGCCGACCAGCTGACTCAGTACCTTTCAAGGTTGAATCCCTACCAGTGAAGAGTCTAAGCTTGGGGGAGGACCCCCATCAGGTACGTTCCGAATTACTCAACACTTTGGTCATTCAATTGAAAATACCAAAAATATTTCCCTTGAATAAAATTAACTCCCAACTATGCATGGAATGAATCATATGGCTCTCACTTTGGAAATGATGAATAGTTGCTCTGTCATTAATTTTGCAAGTACTTTGTTTCAACTAGTTGCTTAATAGTGCTTGAGTTATTTGGCACGAGTAAAAATGAACCTGAAAACCTTGTGGGAGCACATGTTTTATTCCAAGTCTAGGTTGTTGTGGGGATGGATATAGCGAGACTTTGGTTGAACTCTAATTCTGCTCTTAGTATGGTGAAAATCTCGGATGTTTATGCTTTCAAAAAAATAAAACAAAGTTCCTCATTGGTCATAATACCTACCAGAGCCATATCATAGGATTAGTTCTAAACTTTCTACCATATGCTACTTGTCATCTTAGTGAGCTTTGTCAAATTGTTGTGACCTTTGTGAGGAATATGTCATATTTTCAAGATCGAGATTCACATACACTCCACCTCTCACTTGCAATTCCTACACTGGGAGTTAGCAAAACCATGCCATAATCCATCCCACAAAAATAAACTTCATGTTCTTTTATTCCCTCTCCAAATATCTTTGAAGTAGAGGCATGGGCTATGCAAAAAGAAAAAAAAGGAAAAGCATGCCAAGTGGCATGGCAAAAATATGAGAAAAAGAAAAGCATGCCAAAGAGGCATGGCAAAAAAAAAAAGAGATAGCCCATGCTCTCGAAAAATAAAGGAGAGGAAGAATCATTCCATGAAGTTCCACCAAATTCCACTCATATTCCACTCTACATATTCCACACACTTGCACTTCTCGATCTAAGAGTGTGATTTGATTCTCCTAAGGTCCGATCTTTGACTTAGCAAAATATAAGATGCTTGTATGCCTTCATCCTTTGTCCCTGAGCCACACAAAAAGCTAAATTAGATGTTAGGATAAAAAGAAGGCAAAGCCTTTGGTGAGGAATCAAATACACTTGAGCGATTGAGTGAGCCAATGAGGAAGAATTTATCTTTTCACAAAAGGGTGAAAACTCCGAGATAGGATCCTGAAAAGAGAAGAGTGGAATAAAACTAAGTTAAATATTTCATCCTTTCAACCGCCCAAGATAAGGAGATTGCTATAAGCCCCATAGGTAAAATGGTGAATTAATACCTTGCTAATAATTCAAGTAAATTTGAGTACTAGTTGTTTATAAAGTTACCTGCAAGAGAAATGACATTGTAGCAACTCTAGATCCACCGAGCCTAAGTTTTTATCTTTCCTCTAGGACGAGCAAAGAGCCAAGCTTGGGGGAGCTTGTTGGCGGTCGCTACAACCCAAATTCGACCACCAATACTCGGGAATAAATGAGAGTCTATGCAACATTCCATGTACTTAGGTTTTATTTCTAATGGATTTCCACGAGTTTTGGTGAGTGTCGCTTGTGCAGGTACAACAACGAGAAATGTGTGCTATAGGGGTTGGAAATGACCGATTCGGCCGAACGACACGTTCGGGCGGTTACCCCCCTTAGCCGTACAAGTCACCGGGAGCCATCCACGTCACCAATGACAAGCGGACACGATGTACGACACATGGACGACCGCCAACACAACCCGAAGCACTGACACATCATCCTGGGCCCACATAGCACGAAATACATCACCAGAGGCCGGCCCAGGGAGTCCACAGAGCGAAGGCGGTGCAGAGGGCGGTTCGGCCGAACTTCCCGGGTTCGGCCGAACCCCCAGTTCGCCCGAATCAAGCCCACCGCCTCGCAACCGACCCTGGGAAGTGATCTTGACTGTAGAGGGCAGAGGCGTTGCAAAATGGGTGGTTCGGCCGAACCGACCCCCTTCGGCCGAACGCGGGATCTTCGCCCGAAGATGCTGGAACCGCCCCTGAGCTTTCTTGGCCACTGCTCCACTTCAAACCGACCCTCCATGCTATAAATAGGACTCTCCAGCCCCTGCAACAACACACAACACAAGAGTAGAGTGCAGGCGAAGCACTGTTAGTTCTCCACTTGTATCAGTAGAGATAGGGAGAGAGGAGAGGTGAGCGTCCCGGAGAGGAGCCGAAGTGTCGGCCCCTCTTCCCGCTGTACCTCTACGGATGCGGCTCTGCTTTGAGTGACATCCGGGTCATGTCTGGTAGCTCTTGTATCTCTCTCTGATTAATTGAGCATTCAGTTCTTACATTTATATACTTGTCTCGTTCTTCGTTCAATGCTTAGTTGATTGGTATAACTGTATACTGGTTGCTTAGCTTGGGTGCTTATCTTGCTATAGGAGATAAGTAGTTATTGACTAGTCTAGGAGTGGTTCCTAAACTTGCCAATAACCTTAGTTTCTGCCCGTCACAACGGAAGTGGTAGCCGTAAGGTGGTGACAGCCCTTTCGGTCTTCGTAGTCCATCACGTTAGTTCCGGTGTCCTAGGACCCAAGGTTCAGGGTAACCGGCACCCCTTCTCATCCCTTTCTGTGTGTCGGAGGCTCTGTAGTCCCGAAGCAAGTATCTATCTATATCTTCTGCTCTGCTCAGTCAATCGGTAGAATACCCTTACCAGACCTGTACCCTCTCTACCCTCTACCTCTTCTCTTCTCTCCTTGTTGTCGTCATCCACTACATCTACCTAGGACAACTTAGTTTAGGATCAGTACACTTCTCGTTCCCCGTGGAAATCGATACCTTGGAATACTCCCGGGTGAAAGCTACATCGGAATCCGTCCGCTTGCAGATTTATCTGTAGGCCATAAGGAGTGCCAACATAGGCGTGGTGCCTATACTTGAGGGTGAGCTTAGTGTGCACCCAGTTCAATAGACTGTGTGGTAGCCATAGGTGGCGACAGCCCTATCGGCCTTTGTAATCCACCACAATTTTTGAATGTAGGGCTACCGCCGAGGAGCTTGGACGTCCTTCTCATCCCTTTCCGCGACCCTTGGTCCTTTGTCCCGAGAGTAAGACAATAGAGTTAGACTTGATCTATAAGCGTTGTTCTAGAGCCATTGTATCTCTTTCCCCGAGTGACCCAAATAGATAAAGTACCTAGGAATCTTATCTTGTATCGTTGTCTTCCCAACTAGTTAGTTCTCTCTCTTACCTTATCATAGTTGTCCTTCAGATGGGTGTCACGGTCTTTCACTCCTATCATTATTGTTATCCTCTGTCTTGACGGTAGTACATTCCTCTGTGATATTATTCGAATACCTGGTTACTAGTTATCTTGCCATAGTGCTTCGCCATGAAAATATAAATTATGATACTCTGGAATACTCCTGGGTTAAATTCTACAACGGTGATTTCGTGCGCTAACAGAATATTTATGTATTCTATTGAACCATAAGGAAAACCAACCAAACAATCCTTACACCGTTAGCGGGACCTCAAATCCTGATAGCGACCGTAAGAAGTGTCAACAAGCATTTCTAGCGCCGTTGTCGGGGAAGTAATTGGCTAGATACTTGACAACTATGGCGTGCTCCGCCAACGTGCCAACAAGCATTTCTGGCAACAGCAAGGCTACCAGGTGCAGATCGATGACAACATGCTCCGCATCCTTTACCCTGAGCGCAAGCTGCTCACCAAGGTGAGTCGGTCCAAGAACTGGCTCTACATCCTCAACCTTTGCATTGCGCGCCCAATCTGTCTGGCGGCACGATAGGATGGGGAGGCGTGGCACTGGCACGCGTGCTTTGGGCACCTAAACTTTGATGCTTTAGCGACCTTGGCGCCCCAAGGGATGGTGCACCGGTTGTCACCGATAGAGCACGCAGGCGAGTGTTGGCACTCCTTACGACCTATAGATAAATCCGCAAGTGAACGAATACCGATGTAGCTTTCACTTAGGAGTATTCCAGAGTATCAATTTCCACAAGGAACGAGAAGTGAACTGATTCTAAACTAAGTGTGAAGGAATGGTGAAATGGAGTAGACGACAATAAAGAAAAGGAAGGGGCAAGCGATAGGATGGCAGGGAGGGTGTGAGCCAGGTAATGGTACTCCTCTGACTAACTGAGCGAATCAGGTGTTACAACAAAATACTTGCATCAGGACACGGAAACCACAACGCATAGAAAGGGATGAGAAGGGGTGTTGCCAATTAACCATTCAAGGGTCATACGGCCCGAGACAAACGTGATGGGCTACAAAGGCCCTATAGGGCTATCACCACCTAACGGCTACCACACGTACATTGAAACGGAAGCAAACCAAGCTAACTTCAAGTCTAGGCACCACGCTACACTAGTCAGTTAGATAAGCACCCAAGCCAAGCAACCAGTATACAATTATACCAATCAACTAAGCATGGAACGAGGAACCAAGAAGCAAATGAAAGTAAGAACTAATGCTTAATTAATCAGAGAGAGAGATACAAGAGTTACTGGACACGATCCGGATGTCACTCTAAGCAGAGCCGCATCCGTAGAGGTACAGGTAGAAGAGGGGCCGACACTCCGACTCCTCTCTAGCATGCTCACCTCTCCTCTCTCTCTCTCTCTCTCTCCCTATTTTCTAAGTATGAAAGTGGCAGCGCTTCACTAATGAGCTCCTCTCTTCTGTTGGGTTTGATACATGTGCTGGAGGCCTCTATTTATAGTGGAGAAGGGCGGTTTGAAGTGGATCAGCGGCCATGTCACCTCAAGGGGGTTCCGAGCACTTTGGCCGAACTAGGCGGGTTCAGCCGAAGTTGGTCGGTTTGGCCGAACCACCCCAGTTTGGCCGAACCACCCATTTTGCATCACTTGGCCTTTCAACGTTCAGGATTGCACCTGAGAGGCGATTCTAGGTCGGTTGGTGTTGGCGGTCGTTATGGCCTAATTTTTTACCTCAAATCAAGCATAAAATAAACACAATGGGATCATACACCATAACTATAGGGCTTATTTCTAACTATTTCTATGAGTTTTGGTGTTTATACTATTCCAGGAGGGATATGACTAAAGTGGAGGCAAAATACGCATGGAATGATGGGTTCGGCTGAAACCTGAGATTCGACCAAACTCCATCCTTGAACCTGGGATGTACCAAGACCTGAAGATATGAAACCCATCACCACCCCGAACTTGGATGGACCGCCACGACTGCCATCAATACAAACCTAGTGGACCAGAAGAGGGGAGAGACCCAACTCCAAAGCCCATCAATTCACAAGAAAGCCTCGAACCCAATCCAGACCAAGGAACCGACCTACCAACCGACCTAGAGCTGAACCAGCACGTGGGGGGAAGCAAAGGTGGTGCAAAGGGCGGTTCGGCCGAACACGTGGCATTCGGCTGAACCCCTCAGTTCGCCCGAACCCCCTTGGTTCGGACGAACTGGGGAAGCACCACCTTGAGCTCCCTTGGCAGCTAGTCCATCTCTACCGACCTGACTCACCTATAAATGGAGGTCCTCGGCTCCTGAAAGAAACACACCAGAAGAGAAGAGCTCATTAGCGAAGCGTTGCCACTCTTATACTTAGAAGATAGGGAGAGGGGAGAGGTGAGTGTCCCGGAGAGATCTGAAGTGTCGGCCCCACTTTCATGTCCCGGAGAGAGGCGAAGTGTCGGCCCCACTTCCAGTTGTACCTCTATGGATGCGGCTCTGCTTCGAGTAACATCCGGGTCGTGTCTGGTAACTCTTGTATCTCTCTTTGATTAATTGAGCATTTAGTCTTACTTTTATATGCTTGTTTGTTCTTCGTTCACTGCTTGGTTGATTACTATAATTGTATATTAGTTGCTTAGTGTGGGTGCCTACCTTTCTATATGAGGTAGGTACTAGCCGACTAGTGTAAGCGTGGTGCTTAGACTTGAGGTTAGCTTGGATTGTTCCCGAGTTGGCATGGAGGTGGTAGTCATTAGGTGGTGACAGCCCTATACGGCCTACGTAGTCCATCATGCCTGGCTTGGCTCACAGGATCCCCTAGTGCAGAGTTGGTGATACCCCTTCTCATCCCTTTCTGTGTATCACTGGCTTTGTGTCCCCATACAAGCATACATCAGTTAGTCAAAGAAGGACTTTAGTCCAGACCCGTACCTTCTCTACCCTCCTATCGCTTTTCTCTCTTCTTCTATGTGTCACCCACTTCACTATACCATCCTTGGACAACTTAGTTTAGAATCGGTTCACTTCTCCTTCTCCATGGAAATCGATACCTTGGAATACTCCGGTATCCGTCTGCTTGCGGATTTATCTGTAGGCCGTAAGGAGTGCCAACAAGTTTTCTGGTGCCATTGCTGGGGAAATGGTAGCTGTTATGATTCTGAACCCAAGTTGTCTATATATCCTACCATCCACCATATGAATATCACTCTTACCTTACGTCAACATTCGGCTCCAAAGGGCGATTGCTTGGAACCACCACCATCATTACATCCTACCCACACACCTAGCTATGAGCTGCATCCCAGCTTCATAGCCATGGTTCGAGAGCAAACATTCTCAAAAACGAATGCTAAGAGTCCATACGCACATTTGCATGAATTTGAGCAACTCTATTTGTGTCTCGTCATTGCGGGCATGACACAAGAGACGCTCCAATAGAAGCTATTCCCATTTTCATTAATGGGAGGAGCAAAGAAATGGTACTCTCTAGTTGTCGGTAACATGGAAGGTAGTTGGGAAACCCTTAGAGAGAAATTCTATCTATGTTTCTTCCCAGCCCCAAAGGTAGCCAGCCTCCAAATCAAAACTCTTACCTTTTAAGCAATTAGAGCGAGAATCGTTAGGAGGTGTGTCGGCTGGTTTTAAGCAAATTTTGGCATCAGGACCAGACCTAAGCCTGCCATAACCTGTTGTTCTACAACATTTCAGCCTTGGCCTCTGTCACGTAGCCACCACTTTCTTGAACTCCACTTTAGGAGGGTCATTCTGCCATTTGACTCCCAGTGAAGCGAGGATAATCCTGGATCGTATCCTGGACGACACTCCCTACACTGGAGTCTATGACAAACTCCCCGATGAAGAAGAGAAATAGCCTGAACTTGAAGAGCCTATATGTTCACAATCCAAATCTATTAGCTCTTCCATTCCATTAGAACCCGAAGCTCATTTCGAACCACAACCATATCCTAGCCAGGATTATTATGATCCACTCTACACCACTCCCTATGATTTTGATGATGATCTATTTGATGCCATTGGGAGTGCAACAAGTTTCCCATTGGAACAACGTGTAGAGCAAAGGGATCCAGCCCCCGACAAGGAAGACCTCGAATATTAGAGAGAATACTTAGGACACCTCTCTGCTATTATGAGTCGGGAATGACTAGAAGAGGTTGAAGCCTCAACCAAGGTCATCAAGATGCCCAGAAAGACTCAAAGAATTCTGTGAGATCATGGGCAATGACCAAGAAATTGGGTACGACCCGAACCTCAGGATCAACATAATCTCTAGCTTGTTAGTCATAAATGACTCAAGTTCACAACAGGGAGGATCCTTGATTGTTTAGGGATCTTGCGGGTCACACCCGTTAAGATTAACGACCCTGAACTCTTCATGGATTTCCACATCTTCGACCTACCCAGTAACTCCACACATTCTATCTTTATAGGTAGGCTAATCATGAAGATCCTGGAGAAAGCACCCACGAATCAGCTAGTAGAACTTAGGGTCGGTAAGGAACTTGTCCCTGTATCCTACTCCCATTCTTTGAATAACCCAGTAGAGGCAGATCCCGATCCTGATCCCACAGAGGAGGTCATGTCAACTGTTGGCGGTCGTTACAGCCCAAATCCGACCACCAATACTCGGGAATAAATGAGGTTATATGCAACATTCCATGCACTTAGGTTTTATTTCTAATAAAGTTCCACGAGTTTTGGTGAGTGTCACTTGTGCAGGTACAACTACGACAAATATGTGCTATTGGGGCCGGAAATGACCAAATCGGCCGAACGACTCCGTTCGGCCCGTTACCCCCCTTAGCCAAGCAGACCACCGGGAGTCGTCCACGTCAACAATGACCAAGCGAACACATCACATGACACGTGGGCGACCGCCAACTCACCCCGAAGGATCAACATGTTACCTTGGGCCAGAACAACGCGAAGCCAACCACCAGGAGGCAGCCCAGAAGGCCCACAGATCAGAGGCGGTGCTGGGGAGGCCGGCCACGGGCCAGGCCCAGTTCGGCCGAACTGGGCCCTTCGGCCGAACCGCCCCCAGCTGGAAACCGACACCAGGGAGCCAATCCTGGCCGTGGGAAGCAAAGTCGGCAGATCCTCTGGTTCGGGCGAACTGGGGAGTTCGGCCGAACCGACCTGTTCGGCCGAACCGACCTGTTCGGCCGAACCGCCTCCCCTCGCCCGAAATCCCAGGGGGTACGCCCCTGGCTTCCTTGGCCGCTACCCTGCCTCAACCGCCTTGGACTCCTATAAATAGAGGGTCACTTTCACTTGTAAACACACACCAAGCCAAGGAGCTAGAGTTGAGTCGAGCTTTGCCTCGGTGGTTCCGGAGTCGTCTTCAGAAGCTCTGGTAATAGCTCTTGTATCTTTTACTTTTCCTTTTGTAAGACTTTCAGTTATCAATATAGTTATCTTTATCACTTTGGCTTTGTCATTTATATCTTGCTTCTACTTTATCCTAGTTGCAAGTATATCTTGTTTAGACTATAGTCACTTATAGTTCTAGTGCTTGTAGTCTTGTTTAAGTCTTTGTCTTGGCTGGTTCTTCGATCTTTCTTGATACTGGAGGTGAATTGTCACCAAGAGTATTGACAAGGTTGCTTGCTCTTGCTAGCAGAGTAAGTAGTCGTTGCCTAGTGTAGGAGTGGTTCCTAGACTAGTCAATGGCCTTAGTTTATTCCCGTCGCAACGGAGGTGGTAGCCGGGAGGTGGTGACAGCCCTTTCGGTCTTCGTAGCCCATCACGATAGTTCCGGTCCGTAGGATTCCCCAGTTGGGAAATAGTGGCACCCCTTCTCATCCCTTTCTGTGTGTTCACCGGTTCCCTTGTCCCGATGCTAAGACATTAGAGTTATCCCAGATCTCCTAGTGCTGGCTCTGTAGCCGTTGTATCTCTAAGCTAGAGTGACATAGGTAGATAAAGAATCCAGGAGTCCTCTATCTCTTCTCGTTGTCCTCCCAGCTATCTATCTCTTCTCTCCCTTACCTGAGTATTCCTTGAGCTGTGTGTCCGGTATATCCACTCCTATCCAATACCGTTATCCCCTGTCTTGTCTAGTCGTGTACCCTCCTCTGATAGTCTCGAATATCTGTTCACTAGTAATCTTGCCAATGCTTCCCTGCGGAAACATAAATTATGATACCTCGGAATCTAGTCGTGTACTCCCAGGTGAAGTGCTACAGCGGTGATTCTGTGCGCTTGTAGAATATTTCTATATTTTACTAAGCCATAAGGAAAACCACTGAAACACTCCTTACCCCAGTACCAGGATTCTTAATTCTGATACTGGATCGTAAGAAGTGCCAACAAGCATTTCTGGCACCGTTGCCGGGGAAGTCTTTGGCTAGATTACTTTTGAATTTTTATCTTGAGCTATCTTAGTTGAGTACCGCTACTCAAGCGGGTTTATCCTTGCTCTGTTCGTTGGTCTTTGTGGAACAGAGTAGTGCATGACTGGTTTCCAACTACCATCAAACTTCCAAGAAAATCCAAAGTCACTTGTGAGGACAGTACGACCCCGTGTTGTACCTCCTCAGAAGCATCTACTTCCGACGAACCCAGTCCTTCCCGTCGTTGACCAGGCTACATCGAGGATGGCAACCAAGACGATCCGTGAGTTCTCCGCTCCATCAAGCGAGAACGTACGTATCGGACCAGCTCCGCCTGTCGGAGATGGTAGCTTCGAGCTAAAGCCAGCCCTCATCAACATGGTACAGGCTAGCCCATTCTGCGGCAAGCCACACGAAGATGCCAATGCTCATCTCCAGCATTTCCTGGAGATTTGCAACACCTTCACCATCCGCGGAGTAAGTATCGATGCCATTCGCCTTCGTTTATTCCCATTCTCATTATTAGGCAAGGCGAAACAATGGTTTTATGCTAACCGCGAAGCAATAGATACCTCGGATAAATGCACTAGCGCTTTCTTGCTAAAATTCTTTCCGGTTGGGAAAACCAACGCCCTCCGGAACAAAATAGCTAGTTTCCAGCAGCTAAAAGATGAAACAGTCCCGGACTATATTTCTGCTTGTCCTCACCATGGTATGCAGAGTTGGTTCATAATCCAAACTTTCTATCACGGGCTGAGAAATTCTACCCGTGAGTACCTGGAGGCTCGTTCTTCTCTCTTGAGGAGAGTCGTGCGAAGGCCCTCATAGAGAAGATGGTCGAGAACCAAGGGTGGTCCGACAACCGGACTCAACCAAAGACCCGAGGAGTTCACCAAGTTGAAGCTCTGGACATGCTCGCTGCCAAGATGGACCTCCTGATGAAGAAACTGGAGGCCCCTGCTCAAGAAACGGTGCAAGCCATGGACGCTCGCATGACCTGCGAAGTCTGTGGCAATACTGGCCATTCGGGGAATGACTGCCCCGAAACGCGAGAAGATGCCCACTACGTCAACAACTCCAACAACAACAGGTACCGACCGAACAACTACGACAACCAAGGCTGGAATCTGCACCCAAACCTCCCTTTTGAGAGGCCTCAACAAGGTAACAATTTCAATTCCAGCAATTTCAATAATCAGCCATCTCTTAGAGATCTTGTGTTTGGCCAGATGAAAATAACTGAAAACATCAATAAAAAGCTTGTTGCTAATGATAAAACTCTGGAAAGCATAGACTCTAGGATGGAATCATTTTCTTTTGCTATGAAAAGTCAACTGAGCTTTAATAAAATGATAGAAACTCAAGTCGCTCAGTTAGCTGCTGCTGTTCTTGTCACTGAATCGGGGAAGATTCCAGGACAACCCGAACCTTCCATCGAGACAGTGAATTCCATCACTACCAGGCATGGTAAGATGCCTCGCAGTGTCTTCCAAACTAACCACGCAAGTAAGGTCGCACGCATCCAAGTGCTGACACCAAGATGGACCTACCTGCCGAGAGCTGCAAAAAGGGCGATCATCAAGACCTCTCCGGATAGGAAGGAAGATCCCGGAGTGCCCATCATTCACTGCGCGATCTGGAATCATCGCATTGATGATGCACTCTGTGATCTGGGGGCAAGCATCAACATCATGTCTAAGGTATTATTTAAGAAATTACGCTACCCTACTTTGTCACCTACTACTGCCCAGGTACAGCTTGCGGACTCAACCATCCGCTACCCCGAGGGGGTGATCGAGAATGTACCGGTCCGGATCTGGGGACGATATGTCCCTGTGGACTTTGTTGTCCTCGACACGGGGAACGAGCATTCGTTTCCCCTTGTGTTGGGCCGACCATTCTTGAACACCACCCGGGCTAGGATCGATATGGATGCGAGAGAAATCTCGTTCCGTATCGACGGAAGGTTGACTTACTTCAAGTTTCAACCACGGGAAGAGAAGAAGACAAAGCCACTCACACCGGAGAAGAGGAGCGCCGAGTGTTTCCTTAAGGTTCTCATTAATGAAGAGTTGGAAATACTCGGTAGTGAGCAGCTCAAGTGGAACGAGCCGACAAAACCGACAAGTGCAGAAGAAATGGATTTCCTCATAAAGAAATACGAGGAAAAACAAGCCCTCTGGAATTCTGCAGAGACACCGATCCCACCGCCACCGAGACCGAAGAAGAAGAACAAGAAAATGTGGCGGAAGAAGGTTGCATCATCCGAGTCATCCACTCCGAGACCGGACGATGACAAGAGCAACTGAAGACAGGAGAAGTCCCGCTCGCGGACTTAAAAGCTGAGCTCCCGCCGCGAGGAAAACCGGTATGTATCCCATATTTCCCTTCCAATTTTTAAATTTCCAATTGCATTTGCATGTTTCCCTTTTCAAAATAAATGAACCACTTGAGTAATTAATTTGAGAGAGAGTAGAAAATTTTGCAAGCTTGGTTAGAAATAATTGGACACATGCTGAAATTTTACCTAGGGTGGATGTAATTGGTAACTTTTATCATTTTCATCCCTTCTAGAACATCTCCAATTATTTACCATCACCACCAACCAGCACCAAACATGTCTACCCCACTAAAAATGGTTGCACACTCACCAATTATCACAAACATAGCAGCAAGGGGGTGACTCCACTAATTTCCACTTTGGTCATGTCACATTTCCATCTCACCTACCACTAAAATCCACTAAAAATGTCCTTGGGAATTGATGGCCACACAAACTTGGAGTGGAAACAAAGGCATGTAAGTGCTGCACTCACATGGGAGTGCCCTGGCCACCAGGCCTGGTTCGGGCGAACCAGAGCCTTCGGGCGAACTGGCCAAGGCCCTCCCCTCGGCCTATAAATGCTGCCCTTGCTACTTGCTTCTCCTTGCACCATTCACTCACTTTCCCATTCTGAAAATTTATGCTAGGAGCTCTCTCTCTTTCTCAAGTCCTTTGCTCTAGTGCTTTCTCAAGTTCTTCCCAAGATCTTGTTCAAGTTTTGGTTCACTTGCATCACGAGAAAATCCCAAAAATATTTTGCTTCTGTTGTGATCCTTGTGCTGAAACTCTGGACGATTTTGTGGTGGTCACCGACACCCACAAGAACGACTAACCTTTTGTGGTGGTTTTCATCCCCGCAAGAACGATTAACTATCTTGAACGACTGACTTGATTTTCTTGCGCTAACCATATATATTCAGTCCTTCGGGTAGTTGTTGTTGCACTAACTTTTTGCAGGAATCATGTCGAAGTTCTTCACTTCGCTCCGTCGTTCCGCCCGGCTAGGCCGACGATCGGACGATGCTGGGAGTTCCCCAGCTCCGTCTCGAGGCTCGAGCCGGATGGACACGGACGAGCACGGAGCAGCCGGCTCGGGATGGGGCCATGCCACGCCCCTAGCCAGGCAGCTCCTGAGCGAGAGTGACATCAACCTTAGAACAGAAAGGGAGCGGAACACCTTCAACGAGCTTCGGCTGAAGGAGTTCGAGCATACCCGTGTGTTTGAGCAAGATTTGCTCAGGGACACGGGGATGGACGTAGAGTTTATAGAAATCTTCCAGGCCATGTAACACCCTAAAAATGCCTATTTTAAAAATTTAGTAATTAAATTGCTTTTATTTAATTTAATGGTCATATTTATCTAAGGAAAATAAATTATTTATGAGAAATAAAATTAAATATAAGGTTAGAAACATTTTTGTTGCATTCATGCCGACTGCATTGAGTTTTGTTTGTGTGAGGTTCAATTGGAATTTAAATTCTGTTTAAATTCAAATTTGAATCGTTTAGTTTGGAGCCTTAGAAAAGTTTCAGCGGCCCGAGTTTGATTTCCCTCCCTGAGCTTTTTCCCCGGCCGAATTAGCCCCTCCTACTTTCTTTCCGCAGCGGCCCACCTCCCCGCGCTCCCGCTTTTGGCCCGCTGCCGGCCTGCCTTCCGCCTCCGCGTTTCGCCTGCTCGGCCCACCTCGCGGCCCAGCAAGTCAGCCCGCCAGCCAGCCGACCCACCTCCCCCTTTCTCGCTTGCAGCCCAGCCCGGCGGCCCGCTCCGTTTTTCTTTCCGGCCTGCTCCGCTCCGCTCCCGCGCCAGCCCCCGGCCCACCTCGCGGCCCAGCTCCCAGGCAACCGCAGGCCGCCGCCTCGCCACTGACGAGTGGGACCCGCAGGTCAGCTTCGTCCCCCACCTCGCGATGAGTCCATCCCGGACACGGCCGCGGAGTTCGGTTCGACCCCGGCACGGACGCCGAGGCCCACCCGAGCCGCCTTTGGCCGCCCTTCAAATAGCCGTCGCCCCCTCAATCCCAATCCCCACCCTCGCGCCGCCAATCCCTTCGCCGCCCGAGCTCGCATCACCGCCGCCGCTTCCGAACTCGCCGCCGCCGCAGATCCGTAGTCTCGCTGTCGCTCCGGTCCAATTAGCCATCGGAGAAGCTTCGCGCGGAGGTAAGGATCCTCCCGAGCCTCTCTTTGCCCTCTCTCCCCCTCTATCGCGAGCCGCCGCCGCTCATCGTCGTCCGCCGCTTCTGCTCGTCGTTGCCGGCCGCCGCTGCTGCGTCCCCGCCATCGAGAACCCCCCTGTCGAGTTCGCGCGGTTACGACGCGTCCGTAGCACCCAAAGCCCGCGACAGTCTTGCACCGTAGCGCCGCCGCCGCTCTGCACCGCCGCAGCCGAGCGCCACCGCCGCCATGGTTACTCGCACGCCGCCGCTACTGCTCCGCCGCCGACGAGATCCACCCAGTCGAATTCGCCGCGTCACCCCGCGTCTGTAGCACCCGGCCACGCTCCAAACCGAGCCCTCTAGCTCGTATTCGAAGTTTTGCCGGCGAAGCGCCGCCGCCACTGCCCAGCGCCGCCGCTCGTCGTGCCGCCGCCAACGATTTCCTCTCCCCGATATAATCCCTGCCGCCCAAACCAGATCGGACGGCCCAGATCGAACCGAGCCGAGTCAACACCCCGGGTCAATATCGGTCAAACCAGTCAGCCATGGCCTTTTTGCAAAAGAGCCCCTCCCCTATTTCGAAATCAACCCGCAGTCCAGATCAATTCAAAAATAATTAGATTTAGGTCCTGATTTTTACAGAAAACCCCCTGCCTTATTTAAAAATAGCACCCGAGGTCCTGTTTTGATTAATTTTGCAAATAAACCCTCCTGCTTTTATATAAAATTATGCTTTAGCCCCTGAGTTTTTGCAAATAAACCCCTGGAACTTTTAAAACTTTGCCAGCAAGTCCCCGAACCTTAGAAAAGCCATAACTTCTTCGTTTTAGCTCCGATTTGAGTGATTTTCGCGCTCACGTGTTCGTAGCAAAGCGTAGATTAGTTTTTCAACCTTCTTTTGTTCTGTTTTTACTGTTTGATGTACTGTTCTAATAGATTAATATTGTTTGCATGTACTGGCTTGTGTGGATGCTTGTGTGATGATGTATGAGTCCAGTCGGTGAGCCGTACGCGTTTGAGTTCGAGGGTTACGAGGAGCAGAACCAACACCCTCAGCAGGAGCAACAGCAACAGCAGCAGCAGTTTGACGAAGGCAAGTACAGCACGGACAATCCTTGCTACCTAAACACACCTTTACATTATTTACTGCATATGCATGTGTCTAAATTGTTCCTATTAAGGTTATACCTAGTCTTGTTTATCCTATACCTTGAATTACCTTGGGTTATTGCATTTGGGTAGAACTTTGCTAAGCGCAGCTACTGTCACCTTTGTTTAACTGTTAATCTTGACTTAATGGTTCACTTCAATGTTAATGGTAAAACTTGCTTTTTAGCAACATGGATCAGGGAGCTAGGGCGCATGTTTCGTGCTTGGCCCTAGTGTCTCTCCGTAAGGACTGGTTCTTAGAGCGGCAACCCAGGAACCTGTCGCCACCGCTGGAACTATAATGGCTCTGGTCTTGGACAAGTAACAGGTACGGCTCTAGCTTGACAGTAGTTACCGACGGGCCGACGGCGTTATGGGAAGCATGGGTGAGAGTATGGTTTGATCCACTGAGGACGGAGTATCCGTTGGCTATGTCCCCGTGAGGCACAGTCCCGTGTTGGGAGCTTCCGTATGGCGGGGGTTCCACACGTTGCGCTATTTATTTTGTTGTTGTTATTCTTTACCGCGCTTGGACGCCATTGACCCCCTTGTGTTGCGACATGGGCGTCAGTCAATCTCGGTGCCTTGGGTCATGCTGCCTAGGTTGTACCATAACGGCTACTGTTTTGTTAGGGTGTCTTGTGAAAAGCCTCGTAGCGTCCCTATGCAGTCACACCTCGGAAGTGTTGATGTGCGTGGTTGGGTGCAAAGTTCCTTTGAACTTTTTACGCGACTGGTGGGTAAAGGGTGAAACCTCTGCAGAGTGTATAATCTATCATGATAGCCTTGCTCAGGGTCACGAGCGGCCTGGATCCTTTTTGATTAGAAGTTGATATTTATTATTGTTTAATGTTCACCTCCACTATATTAATTGGGTTACAACTGGGTTCCATGTTAATGTAGTGATTATGATGATGTTAAAATGAAACAACTAAAATTGCTAATGCAGTACAGCCATGTCAAGCCTTTCTTTTAAGCCTTCATTATCCGTGTTGTATTTGCTAAGTAAGACATTTACTTACACTTGCCATTCAACAAAATCCCGGATGGGTAACAGATGGATTAGATGGTTCTGCTGCTGTTGAATTTCCTGAGGATCTGCCATTCTACTAGCTGTGCTCAACCAGTCAGTGTCCCTGTGGTTATGGTTATCGGCTTCGTCTTCGTCTTCATTTAGAGAGAGTTAACAAAGAGACTTCCGCTGTTTTATTTAGTTATTTGAGTCAAACTCTGATGTAAAACCTTTTTATTCGAGCATATGTACTCTGTTTATCATATTTGTTAACTATATGTGTTCTGTGGACTTCCTGGGCACACATATAGTAGCATTCGGGTTTCTGTGTAAATCCGGGTGTGACACATTGGTATCAGAGCCGTGCTGACTGTAGGAACGCAGCATAGTTAGAACGGTTGACAAATCATTAGGGGACCATCATGATTTTGTTTCAGATCATTTAGTTACGTTTTTCAAAACCAGTGCTGTCGAGTCTTGTGTGAATCATGTCTTTGGGTGCTTGATTTTGTTGTTATTATGCTTATGTTTGATTTGGATTTTTGTAATGATTGTGATGGTCATAGACGCGAGTCTATCTCCATCTAGGTATAGGACTAAGGTTTAAGGAAAATTAGTGCATAAATAGTTGGGTTATCTATCCCCTTTGCACTTCCTCTGTCTTACTCTCTATACCTCTGAATCATATCCTTCCAAGTACTGCTATCTTCTTATGCACCATCTGCAAGCATGGGTTATCTATTACCGATTGACGGGAATACTGATGGGAGATATCTCGCTATGGTAGATGGTTAACACCAGAGGCAACCCCGGAGGCAGTGGAAGCAACCAGAACCAGAACCCACCACCTCCACCACCGCCACTCACCATGGAGCAGATGATGCAGATGCAACTTCAGCTGACACAGCAGATGGCGCAAACCATAGCACTGATGCAGCAAAATCAGCAGAACCCGCTTCAACAGCATCACATGCAGCCCAGAGATAAAAGGGGCGAGTTTATGAAGGGACGCCCCCCTACCTTCAACAAGTCTAGTGACCCAATGCAAGCAGAGGACTGGCTCAAGGCAGTGGAAAGGCAGCTAGACATAGCACAGTGCAATGACAGGGAGAAGGTGTTATATGGAAGTGGACAGCTCCAGGGAGCAGCTTTGGATTGGTGGGATGCGTACCAATATGCTCACCCCAATCGTGATCAAATCACTTGGCAAGAGTTCCACGACAGCTTTCGCTCTCACCACGTGCCGGAAGCGCTGATGACCTTGAAGAAGAAGGAGTTCCTGGCATTGAAGCAGGAAGGTATGAGTGTCACCGCTTATCGTGACAAGTTCATTGAGTTGGCCCGTTATGCTCCAGAGGACGTGAATACGGATAGGAAGAAGCAGACCCGATTCCGTGATGGCCTGCATGATACCCTCCAGTACCAGCTCCTGTGTTCCAAGTTCGCCACTTTTCAAGAACTGGTGGATAGCGCATTACTGCTGGAGCACAAGCGCCGTGAGATGGAGGAAAAGAAGAGGAAGCTTCAAGGCACACCGTCAGGAAGCAATGTTCGCCCTCGCTTCAATCCTCAGCAAGGAAACCAGCAGATGGTGACTCCACAGCGTTACCAGGGACAGTCCGGTTTGATGAACCGCAACCAGTATCAGCAACGACCCCAATACCAGCCGCGTCCCCAGTACCCCTCAGCATTACCTTAGCAGCGTCCCCAAAACCAGCCACAGAATGGTCCTGTCCAACGCCCCAACCCGACCAACAATGCACCTATGGCTCCGAGGTGTTTTGGTTGTGGTGAGCTAGGACACTATGCCAGCGCTTGTCCTCGCAAGGCTCAGAACGCCGTTGGTCAGAACAACAATCAGAGGGTTGGACAACCGTAGCACCAGAACGGGAATCAGCAGGAAAACCCAGCGAGAGGCAAGGTCAACCACATGGGTGCGGAAACCGCAGAAGGAGCAACGGATGTCGTTGTGGGTACGTTCCCTATCAACTCGACTCTCGCAACTGTTTTGTTTGATACTGGAGCTTCGCATGCTTTCATATCTGCTGCTTTCGTGAAAAAGAACATGATGATCTTGCAACCTATGGGGAACCCCATGGTAGTTAGTTCACCCGGGGGAGAACAGCGTGCCACTTTACGTTGCCCCTGTATCACCATCACAATAAGGGGGTAGACTTTGTGGTGAACCCGATAGTCCTAGAAACCCTTGGGTTTGACTTGATTCTGGGTATGAGCTGGTTAGCAAGATATGATGGGGTGATTCAATGTTCCAAAAGAACAGTGCAGCTGACAGCAAAGACTGGTGAGAAAGTGGAGTATCAAGTAGCTAGTCCCTTGGGACACAATCAGATCTACCAGGCCGAGGGTGTAGCACTGGAAGACATCAGAGTGGTGTGCGATTTCCCCGATGTGTTCCCAGATGAGTTACCAGGTATGCCCCCAGACCGCGAAGTTGAATTTGTTATTGATCTTAAGCCTGGTACTGCACCTATAGCTAAGAGGCCATATAGAATGGGAGTAAAAGAACTAGAGAAACTTAAGGAGGAATTAAGGGCGTTGTTAGCAAAAGGGTATATTCGTCCTAGTTCATCCCCTTGGGGAGCACCGGTTTTGTTTGTGGATAAGAAAGATGGGACCCAGAGATTGTGTGTGGATTACCGAGCTTTGAATGAAGTGACCATCAAGAACAAGTATCCGCTGCCAAGGATTGATGATCTCTTCGACCAGTTGAAAGGAGCATGTGTGTTCTCTAAGATCGATCTCCGATCCGGTTACCATCAGATGAGGATACGAGTGACTGACATCCCCAAAACTGCCTTCACAACCCGATATGGTCTATATGAATTCATAGTCATGTCTTTTGGTTGACAAATGCACCGGCATACTTCATGTATTTGATGAACAGTGTGTTCATGGACTATCTTGACAAATTCGTAGTGGTGTTCATTGACGATATTCTAGTTTTCTCCAAGAATGAGGAAGAGCATGAAGAACATCTGAGGTTGGTGATGCAGAGACTTCGTGAGCATCAGTTGTATGCCAAGTTGAGTAAGTGTGAGTTTTGGTTGAAGGAAGTAGCATTCTTGGGCCATGTGTTGTCCAATGGTGGAGTGGCAGTTGATCCGAAGAAGGTTAGTGATGTGTTGAGTTGGAATCCGCCTAAGGATGTGAGTGAAATCAGGAGTTTCCTTGGAATGGCTGGATACTATCGGAGGTTCATTGAAGGATTCTCCAAGATTGATAAACCCCTGACGGCGTTATTGGAGAAAAATGCCAAGTTTGTCTGGACTGAGGAGTGTCAGACTAGCTTTGAGGAATTGAAGAAGAGGTTGACCACGGCACCCGTGCTAGTGTTGCCGGATATAACCAAGAGCTTCTCTATCTACTGCGATGCATCTCGTCTAGGATTGGGATGTGTGCTCATGCAGGAAGGCAGAGTAGTAGCATATGCATCTAGGAAGTTGAGGAAACATGAGCAGAATTACCCAACACACGATCTGGAGTTAGCAGCTGTAGTACATGCCTTGAAGATTTGGAGGCATTACTTGATTGGTCATAAGTGTGAAATTTACACTGACCACAAGAGTCTCGAGTATGTGTTCACACAGTCAGATCTGAATATGAGGCAACGTCGTTGGTTAGAGTTGATCAAGGACTACGATCTGGAGATTCATTATCATCCAGGGAAGGCCAATCTGGTGGCAGATGCCCTGAGTAGAAGGAGTTACGTGAATAAGATCACGGGACATTGCTTACCGGAAGAACTCAGTGCAGAGTTCGAAAGGATGAGTCTGGGATTTGTGACTAGCGTCACCGAGATGGCAGTAGAACCGACCTTAGAACAAGAAATCCGAAAAGGACAGCTCACAGATGAGAAGATCAAGGAGATCGTGGAACTGGTGGCATTGGGAAAAGCCCCTGGTTTTCGAGTGGATGACCAAGGGACAGTGTGGTATGAGAAGAGGATCTGTGTACCAGATATAGTGCAGATCAGGGACGCAATTCTCAGGGAAGCCCATGAATCGGCGTATTCGATACACCCAGGTAGTACCAAAATGTACCAAGATATTAAAGGGAGATTTTGGTGGTACGGATTGAAGAGAGATGTGGCCACATACGTAGCTCTATGTGACACATGTCAGAGAGTCAAGGCTGAACATCAGAGGCCAGCAGGTTTGCTTCAGCCCCTGAAGGTACCTGAATGGAAGTGGGAAGAAGTCGGTATGGATTTCATCACTGGCTTACCTCGCACTCAGAGGGGATTTGACTCAATTTGGGTAATCGTGGATCGTCTGACCAAGGTGGCGCATTTCCTACCAGTAAAGACCACCTACTCGGGAGCCAGATTAGCGGAGTTGTATATGGAGAGGATTGTGTGTTTACATGGGGTACCGAAAAGAATAGTGTCAGATCGAGGTACCCAGTTCACATCACACTTTTGGCGACAATTGCATGAGTCTATGGACACTAAGCTACAGTTCAGTTCAGCTTACCATCCGCAGACAGATGGGCAGACAGAACGGACAAATCAGATATTAGAAGATATGTTGAGAGCATGTGCTCTACAATATGGTGCCAGTTGGGATAAGAGTTTACCGTACGCGGAATTCTCGTACAACAATAGCTACCAGAAGAGTTTGCAGATGGCGCCATTCGAGGCTCTGTATGGTAGAAAGTGTAGGACACCACTATTCTGGAATCAGACGGGAGAAAGTCAGGTATTCGGACCTGAGATACTACGAGAGGCAGAGCGACAAGTGCAAATAATCAGACAGAATCTGAAAGTGGCACAATCCAGACAGAAGAGCTATGCAGATAACCGACGAAGGGATCTCAGCTTCGAAATTGGAGACTTCGTGTATCTCAAGGTGTCACCCATGAGAGGCGTGAAGAGGTTTAACGTCAAGGGCAAGTTAGCACCTCGATACATTGGACCGTTCAAGGTACTTGGTTGGAAAGGTGAGGTGGCATACCAGTTAGAGCTACCAGAGAAGTTAGCGGGAGTACATGATGTGTTCCATGTGTCTCAGTTGAAAAAGTGCTTGCGAGTACCTGAGGAACAGATTCCGATTGATGAGCTGAAAGTGGAGGAAGATCTTACCTATACTGAGCATCCTGTCAAGATTTTGGAGGAGTCAGAAAGAGTCACCAGAAATAAAGTGATCCGGATGTGCAAGGTTCAGTGGAGCCGTCATTCAGTGGATGAAGCGACTTGGGAAAGAGAAGAAGACCTCAGAGCTGAATATCCACAGTTATTCCCATCCACATCCGAATCTCGAGGGCGAGATTCATCTTAAGAGGGGTAGGTTTGTAAAACCCTAAAAATGCCTATTTTAAAAATTTAGTAATTAAATTGCTTTTATTTAATTTAATGCTCATATTTATCTAAGGAAAATAAATTATTTATGAGAAATAAAATTAAATATAAGGTTAGAAACATTTTTGTTGCATTCATGCCGACTGCATTGAGTTTTGTTTGTGTGAGGTTCAATTGGAATTTAAATTCTGTTTAAATTCGAATTTGAATCGTTTAGTTTGGAGCCTTAGAAAAGTTTCAGCGGCCCGAGTTTGATTTCCCTCCCTGAGCTTTTTCCCCGGCCGAATTAGCCCCTCCTACTTTCTTTCCGCAGCGGCCCACCTCCCCGCGCTCCCGCTTTTGGCCCGCTGCCGGCCTGCCTTCCGCCTCCGCGTTTCGCCTACTCGGCCCACCTCGCGGCCCGGCAAGTCAGCCCGCCAGCCAGCCGACCCACCTCCCCCTTTCTCGCTTACGGCCCAGCCCGGCGGCCTGCTCCGTTTTTCTTTCCGGCCTGCTCCGCTCCGCTCCAGCGCCAGCCCCCGGCCCACCTCGCGGCCCAGCTCCCAGGCCACCGCAGGCCGCCGCCTCGCCACTGACGAGTGGGACCCGTAGGTCAGCTTCGTCCCCCACCTCGCGACGAGTCCATCCCGGACACGGCTGCGGAGTTCGGTTCGACCCCGGCACGGACGCCGAGGCCCACCCGAGCCGCCTTTGGCCGCCCTTCAAATAGCCGTCGCCCCCTCAATCCCAATCCCCACCCTCACGCCGCCAATCCCTTCGCCGCCCGAGCTCGCATCACCGCCGCCGCTTCCGAACTCGCCGCCGCCGCGGATCCGCAGTCTCGCTGTCGCTCCGGTCCAATTAGCCATCGGAGAAGCTTCGCGCGGAGGTAAGGATCCTCCCGAGCCTCTCTTTGCCCTCTCTCCCCCTCTATCGCGAGCCGCCGCCGCTCATCGTCGTCCGCCGCTTCTGCTCGTTGTCGCCGGCCGCCGCTGCTGCGTCCCCGCCATCGAGAACCCCCCTGTCGAGTTCGCGCGGTTACGACGCGTCCGTAGCACCCAAAGCCCGCGACAGTCTTGCACCGTAGCGCCGCCGCCGCTCTGCACCGCCGCAGCCGAGCGCCGCCGCCGCCATGGTTACTCGCACGCCGCCGCTACTGCTCCGCCGCCGACGAGATCCACCCAGTCGAATTCGCCGCGTCACCCCGCGTCAGTAGCACCCGGCCACGCTCCAAACCGAGCCCTCTAGCTCGTATTCGAAGTTTTGCCGGCGAAGCGCCGCCGCCACTGCCCAGCGCCGCCGCTCGTCGCGCCGCCGCCAACGATTTCCTCTCCCCGATATAATCCCTGCCGCCCAAACCAGATCGGACGGCCCAGATCGAACCGAGCCGAGTCAACACCCCGGGTCAATACCGGTCAAACCGGCGTTATGGGAAGAGCCCCTCCCCTATTTCGAAATCAACCCGCAGTCCAGATCAATTCAAAAATAATTAGATTTAGGTCCTGATTTTTACAGAAAACCCCCTGCCTTATTTAAAAATAGCACCCGAGGTCCTGTTTTGATTAATTTTGCAAATAAACCCTCCTGCTTTTATATAAAATTATGCTTTAGCCCCTGAGTTTTTGCAAATAAACCCCTGGAACTTTTAAAACTTTGCCAGCAAGTCCCCGAACCTTAGAAAAGCCATAACTTCTTCGTTTTAGCTCCGATTTGAGTGATTTTCGCGCTCACGTGTTCGTAGCAAAGCGTAGATTAGTTTTTCAACCTTCTTTTGTTCTGTTTTTACTGTTTGATGTACTGTTCTAATAGATTAATATTGTTTGCATGTACTGGCTTGTGTGGATGCTTGTGTGATGATGTATGAGTCCAGTCGGTGAGCCGTACGCGTTTGAGTTCGAGGGTTACGAGGAGCAGGACCAACACCCGCAGCAGGAGCAACAGCAACAGCAGCAGCAGTTTGACGAAGGCAAGTACAGCACGGACAATCCTTGCTACCTAAACACACCTTTACATTATTTACTGCATATGCATGTGTCTAAATTGTTCCTATTAAGGTTATACCTAGTCTTGTTTATCCTATACCTTGAATTACCTTGGGTTATTGCATTTGGGTAGAACTTTGCTAAGCGCAGCTACTGTCACCTTTGTTTAACTGTTAATCTTGACTTAATGGTTCACTTCAATGTTAATGGTAAAACTTGCTTTTTAGCAACATGGATCAGGGAGCTAGGGCGCATGTTTCGTGCTTGGCCCTAGTGTCTCTCCGTAATGACTGGTTCTTAGAGCGGCAACCCAGGAACCTGTCGCCACCGCTGGAACTATAATGGCTCTGGTCTTGGACAAGTAAAAGGTACGGCTCTAGCTTGACAGTAGTTACCGATGGGCCGACGGCGTTATGGGAAGCATGGGTGAGAGTATGGTTTGATCCACCGAGGACAGAGTATCCGTTGGCTATGTCCCCGTGAGGCACAGTCCCGTGTTGGGAGCTTCCGTATGGCGGGGGTTCCACACGTTGCGCTATTTATTTTGTTGTTGTTATTCTTTACCGCGCTTGGACGCCATTGACCCCCTCGTGTTGCGACATCGGCGTCAGTCAATCTCGGTGCCTTGGGTCATGCTGCCTAGGTTGTACCATAACGGCCTGGATCCTTTTTGATTAGAAGATGATGCTTATTACTGTTTAATGTTCACTTCTACTATATTAATTGGGTTACAACTGGGATTCATGCAAAATTAGTGATTAAGATGATGATAAAATGAAACAACTAAAATTGCTAATGCAGTACAGCCGTGTCAAGCCTTTCTTCTAAGCCTTCATTATCCGTGTTGTATTTGCTGAGTAAGACATTTACTTACACTTGCTATTCAACAAAATCCCGGATGGGTAACAGATGGATTAGATGGTTCTGCTGCTGTTGAATTTCCTGAGGATCTGCCATTCTACTAGCTGTGCTCAACCAGTCAGTGTCCCTGTGGTTATGGTTATCGGCTTCGTCTTCGTCTTCGTTTAGAGAGAGTTAATAAAGAGAATTCCGCTGTTTTATTTAGTTATTTGAGTCAAACTCTGATGTAAAACCTTTTTATTCGAGCATATGTACTCTGTTTATCATATTTGTTAACTATATGTGTTCTGTGGACTTCCTGGGCACACATATAGTAGCATTCGGGTTTCTGTGTAAATCCGGGTGTGACAGGCCATTGGCTGGGAGAATTTCTGGCACATCAACGAAGAAGGTTCGCACCTGCTCACCCTTGAATTCCTCTTGACTTTGGTTTCTGAAACTGGGGGTATTCGTTTTCGGTTCTTCAACCAAGAGTTCTTCTGCTCTTGGAGGGATTTTAGTTCGGGTCTCGGATTTTCAAACCGTTGTTCATTAGACCCGAACAAAGCGCTTAAAAGATTTGACCGGGTGGCATTTTGGAAAAAGATTTCGGGGGATACCAACTGTCATGCACCACGCACGAATAGCATACATAACCCCACTTTGCGTTTCATGCATCGTTGGGTGTCTATGACGGTATTCCCCCGGGCAGATTTGCGCCCTGTCAACACCATCGAGTTGCGGGTTCTTTTTGCCATGGTCAAGCAGATTCCCTATTCACCTATGAAAGACATGGTTGGTCACTGGCTGTCTCATATTTCTCGTGCGGGTAGCATGGCGATGACTTCTCTAGTCGCTCGCCTCACTAACCATCTGGGCGTCCTCCAAGGCGCCCGGCTCACGTACATCGAGACAGCGCGTTCCGTCGTGGATGCCGAGCACTTCGTGCAAGCCCACATGATACGACGGACGCCTGACGCAACGCTGGCAATGATTTATCGTGGCTATACAACTGAAGTGCCCTTGCCTTGTGCAGCACTTAGGTTGTATACCACGCCGAAACTAACTCTTCAGTTGAGGACCAAGTCGGACGACTCTCCACCTTGGAGAGAGCCCGCTCGGCACAGCGTTGCAGGTGACGGACCCGTCACGAGGGGATGAGCTAGGCGTGATGCTGGGCTCGCCACCTCATAGGAGCCAGAAAATGCACCACAAATGCCGCATCGACACACTTCTGCTTTTGAGGCCACCTATGACATGTACACCAGCGCTGGGACGTTCGGAGCAGGAGGCTCCGGGCAGCATCAGGAGCCGAACTACTTCACCTCAGGACGCTGGGACCACGGCCAGGACACGGACTCTGAGTGGTCCGGGAGCCGGTATGGAGGGGGATACGACAGTGCCTCCCAGCCATACTACCCCGGATACTCACAGCCCGCACGCTTCGACTACGGCCGGGAGTTGTCCTACATCTCCAACCGAGTCGAGCTCATCGACGACCGTACCCGAGAGATTCAAGACACGCTAACCCGCCATTCTCAGTACCATCAAGAGAATAGCGGGATGGTGGCGTCTATCCAGCATGACGTCCACGAACAAGCGGAACAGTTGAGCCAGTACCTTTCAAGGCTCAACCCCTACCAGTGAAAGTCCAAGCTTGGGAGAGGACCCCCATCAGGTATGTCCCGATTTATCCAGCACTTTGATCATTTAATTTCCCTTTAATTTCCCTTCATGATAGTTTGTATTTAAAAAAATGAAAATACCAAAAAAATATTTTCCTTAAACAATATTTCCCTTGAATAAACTCCCAACTATGCATGGAATGGATCATATGCCTCTCACCTTGGAAATGATGAATAGTTGCTCTGTCATTAATTTTGCAAGTACTTTGCTTCAACTAGTTGCTAGATTGTGCTTGAGTTATTTGGCATGAGTAAAAATGATCCTGAAAACCTTGTGGGAGCACATGCTTTATTCTAAGTCTAAGTTGTTGTGGGGATTGATATAGTGAGAATTTGGTTAAATTCTATTCCGCTTTTAGTACGGGGAAAATCTCGGAAATTTATGCTTTCAAAATGAAACAAGTTCCTCATTGGTCAAAATACCTACCAGAGCCATATGATAAGCTTAGTTGAAAATTTCTACTTATATGCTGCTTGTTATCTTAGTGAGCTTTGTCAAATTGTTGTGACCTTTGAGTGAAGCTTTCATATTCTTAAAAATCGAGACCCACGTACACACACCGCCTCTCACTTGCAATTCCTACACTGGGAGTTAGCAAACATTTTCCATCATCTATCCACAAAAATAAATGCTCCATGTTCTATGATCTCCCTCTCCAAATATTCTTTATAGAGACATGGGCTATGCAAAAAGAAAAGCATGCCAAAGAAGCATGGCAAAAATAAGAGAAAAAGAAAAGCATGCCAAAGAGCATGGCAAAGAGAAGGAGAAAAAGAAAAGCATGCCAAGTGGCATGGCAAAAAAATATAAGAATAAAAGATAGCCCATGTTCTCGAAAATAAATCAAGGAGAGGGAAATTCATCCAAGGAGTTCCACCATATTCCACTCCATTCATATCCACACACTTGCACGTCTCGATCTTAAGATGTGATTTGTCTCCTCAGAGATCCGGTCTTTGACTTAGCAAAATATAAGATGCATGCATGCCTTCATCCTTTATCCCTGAGCCACACAAAAAGCCATATTAAATGTTAGGATGAAAAGAAGGCACAAGCCTTTGGTGAGGATTCAAATACAGCCCAAATCCGACCACCAATACTCGGGAATAAATGAGGTTATATGCAACATTCCATGCACTTAGGTTTTATTTCTAATAAAGTTCCACGAGTTTTAGTGAGTGTCACTTCTGCAGGTACAACTACGACAAATATGTGCTATTGGGGCCGGAAATGACCAAATCGGCCGAACGACTCCGTTCGGCCGGTTACCCCCCTTAGCCAAGCAGACCACCGGGAGTCGTCCACGTCAACAATGACCAAGCGAACACATCACATGACACGTGGGCGACCACCAACTCACCCCGAAGGATCAACACGTCACCCTGGGCCAGAACAACGCGAAGCCAACCACCAGGAGGCAGCCCAGAAGGCCCACAAACCAGAGGCGGTGCTTGGGAGGCCGGCCACGGGCCAGGCCCAGTTCGGCCGAACTGGGCCCTTCGGCCGAACTGCCCCCAGCTAGAAACCAACACCAGGGAGCCAATCCTGGCCGTGGGAAGCAAAGTCGGCAGATCCTCTGGTTCAGGCGAACTGGGGAGTTCGGCCGAACCGACCTGTTCGGCCGAACCGCCTCCCCTCGCCCGAAATCCCAGGGGGTACCCCCTGGCTTCCTTGGCCGCTACCCTGCCTCAACTGCCTTGGACTCCTATAAATAGAGGGTCACTTTCACTTGTAAACACACACCAAGCCAAGGAGCTCATTTCCACTTTCATTCTAGTAGAGTTAGGATAGTTTAGTTGGGAGTTAGAGTTGAGTCGAGCTTTGCCTCGGAGGTTCCGGAGTCGTCTTCAGAAGCTCTGGTAATAGCTCTTGTATCTTTTACTTTTCCTTTTGTAAGACTTTCAGTTATCAATATAGTTATCTTTCTCACTTTGCCTTTGTCATTTATATCTTGCTTCTACTTTATCCTAGTTGCAAGTATATCTTGTTTAGACTATAGTCAGTTATAGTTCTAGTGCTTGTAGTCTTGTTTAAGTCTTTGTCTTGGGTGGTTCTTCGATCTTGCTTGATACTGCAGGTGAATTGTCACCAAGAGTATTGACAAGGTTGCTTGCTCTTGCTAGCAGAGTAAGTAGTCGTTGCCTAATGTAGGAGTGGTTCCTAGACTAGTCAGTGGCCTTAGTTTATTCCCGTCGCAACAGAGGTGTTAGCCGGGAGGTGGTAACAGCCCTTTCGTTCTTCGTAGCCCATCATGTTAGTTCTGGTCCGTTGGATTCCCCAGTTGGGAAATAGTGGCACCCCTTCTCATCCCTTTCTGTGTGTTTACCGGTTCACTTGTCCTGATGCTAAGACATTAGAGTTATCCCAGATCTCCTAGTGCTGGCTCTATAGCCGTTGTATCTCTAAGCTAGAGTGACATAGGTAGATAAAGAATCCAGGAGTCCTCTATCTCTTCTCGTTGTCCTCCCAACTATCTATCTCTTCTCTCCCTTACCTGAGTATTCCTTGAGCTGTGTGCCCGGTATATCCACTCCTATCCAATACCGTTATCCCCTGTCTTGTCTAGTCGTGTACCCTCCTCTGATAGTCTCGAATATCTGTTCACTAGTAATCTTGCCAAAGCTTCTGTAACACCCTAAAAATGCCTATTTTGAAAATTTAGTAATTAAATTGTTTTTATTTAATTTAATGCTCATATTTATCTAAGGAAAATAAATTATTTATGAGAAATAAAATTAAATATAAGGTTAGAAACATTTTTGTTGCATTCATGCCGACTGCATTGTGTTTTGTTTGTGAGCGGTTCAATTGGAATTTAAATTATGTTTAAATTCGAATTTGATTCGCATTGTTTGGAGCTCTAGAAAAGTTGCAGCGGCCCGAGTTTGTTTTTCCTCCCTTAACTTTTTCCCGGGCCGAACTAGCCCCCTTCCTACTCTTCTCTCCGCAGCGGCCCAGCTCCCTTCTCTCCTTTTTTCTTTTTCCCCACGGCCCAGTCCGGCCCGTCCTGCGCTCCCTCTATCAGCCCAGCTCGGCCAGCCCGCCAGCCAGCCGACCCGCCCCCCCTGCTCCGCTTGCGGCCCGGCCCAGCGGCCTGCTTCGCCCCGCGCCGGCCTGCTCCCCTCCCGCTCCCGCGCCAGCCGCTCGGCCCACCTCGCGGCCCAGTCCCGCCGGCCTGTCACCCGCTCTCCCGCTCCGCCTCGCCCGCTCGCGGCCCAACTCAGCCCACCAGCACGGCCCGCAGCGCCCCCCTCCACGCCGACTGACACGCGGGTCCCACGCGTCAGCCCCGTCTCCTTCCTCCCGACCGAGTTCGACTTGGCCCCGGCCATGGTGTCCGGCCCGGCCACGGCACGGACGCCGAGACCCACCCGAGCCACCCTCGTCCGCCCTACTTAAGCCGCCGCCCCCTCAATCCCCACCCCAATTTGCGCCGCCAATCCCGCTCGAGCTCGCAACGCCATCGCCGCCGCCGTTCCAAACCGCCGCCGTTGATCTGTCGCGTCGCCGCCGCTCCGGCCAAATTGACCGCCGGGGAAGCTTCCCTAGCAGGTAAGGAGCCTCCCGAGCCCCTCCTTGCTCCCTCTCCCCCTCTGTCGCGTGCCGCCGTCGCTCATCGGCGTCCGCCGCCTCTGCTCGTCATCGCCGGCCGCCGCTGTTGCGTCTCCGTCGTCGAGAACCCCCCTGTCGAGTTCGCGCGGTCACGCCGCGTCCGTAGCGCCCAAACCCCGCGGCAGTCTTGCACCGTAGCGCCGCCGCCGCGATGCACCGCTGCAGCCGAGCGCCGCCGCCGCCATGGTTCGTCGCGCGCCACCTCCGCTGCTCCGCCACCGACGAGACCTACCCCACTCGACTCGCCATGTCGCGCCACACCTATAGCGTCAGACCGTGCACGCAGGCGGCGCCACCGCAGCTCCTCTCGCCGTCGACAACCCCCTCCCCTTGATCCCATCTCGGTCGCCCGATCCAAATCCGACGGCCCAGATTCAATTGAGCCGAGTCAACACCCCGGGTCAATACCGGTCAAACCAGTTAGCCATGGCCTTTTTGCAAAAGAGCCCCTGCCCTTTTTCGAAACCAACCCGCGGTCCAGATCAATTCAAAAATAAATAGAATTAGGTCCTGATTTTTACAGAAAACCCCCTGTCTTATTTAAAAATAGCACCCGAGGTCCTGTTTTAGTTAATTTGCAAATAAACCCTCCTATTTTTATATAAAATTATGTTTTAGCCCCTGAGTTTTTGCAAATAAGCCCCTGGAACTTTTAAAACTTTGCCAGCAAGTCCTCGAACCTTAGAAAAGCCATAACTTCTCCGTTTTAGCTCCGATTTGAGTGATTTTCACGCTCACGTGTTCGTAGCGAAGCGTAGATTAGTTTTTCAACCTTTTTTTGTTTTATTTTTACTGTTTGGTGTACTGTTCTAATAGATTAATATTGTCTGCATGTACTGGCTTGTGTGGATGCTTGTGTGTTGACGTATGAGTCCAGTCGGTGAGCCGTACACGTTTGAGTTCGAGGGTTACGAGGAGCAGGACCAACACCCGCAGCAGGAGCAACAGCAGCAGCACCAGCAGTTTGACGAAGGCAAGTACAGCACGGACAATCCTTGCTACCTAAACACACCTTTACATTATTTACTGCATATGCATGTGTCTAAATTGTTCCTATTAAGGTTATACCTAGTTTGTTTATCCCATACCTTGATTACCTTGGGTTATTGCATATGGGTAGACCCTTGCTAGGCGCAGCTACTGTCACCTTTGCTTGACTGATAATCTTGACTTAATGGATTCACTTCAATGTTAATGGTAAAACTTGCTTTTTAGCAACCTGGATCAGGGAACTAGGGCGTACGCTTCATGCCTGGCCCTAGTGTCTCTCCGTAAGGACTGGCTCTTAAAGCGGCAACCCAGGAACCAGTCGCCACCGCTGGAACTATAATGGCTCTGGTCTTGGACAATTAACATGTACGGCTCTAGCTTGACAGTAGTTACCGACGGGCCGACGGCGTTATGGGAAGGATGGGTGAGAGTATGGTTTGATCCACCGAGGACGGAGTATCCGTTGGCTATGTCCCCGTGAGGCACAGTCCCGTGTTGGGAGCCACCGTATGGCGGGGGTTCCACACGTTGCGCTATATATTTTGTTGTTGTTATTCTTTTCCGCGCTTGGACGCCATTGACCCCCTCGTGTTGCGACATGAGCGTCAGTCAATCTCGGTGCCTTGGGTCATGCTGCCTAGGTTGTACCATAACGGCTACTTTTTTGTTAGGGTGTCTTGTGAAAAGCCTCGTAGCGTCCCTATGCAGTCACACCTCGGAAGTGTTGATGTGCGTGGTTGGGTGCAAAGTTCTTTTGAACTTTTACGCGACTGGTGGGTAAAGGGCGAAACCTCTGCAGAGTGTATAATCTATCATGATAGCCTTGCTCAAGGTCACGAGCGGCCTGGATCCTTTTTGATTAGAAGATGATGCTTATTACTGTTTAATGTTCACTTCTACTATATTAATTGGGTTACAACTGGGATTCATGCAAAATTAGTGATTAAGATGATGATAAAATGAAACAACTAAAATTGCTAATGCAGTACAGCCGTGTCAAGCCTTTCTTTTAAGCCTTCATTATCCGTGTTGTATTTGCTAAGTAAGACATTTACTTACACTTGCTATTCAACAAAATCCCGGATGGGTAACAGATGGATTAGATGGTACTGCTGCTGTTGAATTTTCTGAGGATCTGCCATTCTACTAGCTGTGCTCAACCAGTCGGTGTCCCAGTGGGTTATCGGTTATGGTTATCGGCTTCGTCTTCGTCTTCGTTTAGAGAGAGTTAATAAAGAGACTTCCGCTGTTTTATTTAGTTATTTGAGTCAAACTCTGATGTAAAACCATTTTTATTCGAGCATATGTACTCTGTTTATCATATTTGTTAACTATATGTGTTCTGTGGGCTTCCTGGGCACACATATAGTAGCATTCGGGTTTCTGTGTAAATCCGGGTGTGACAGATTGGTATCAGAGCCGTGCTGACTGTAGGAACGCAGCCTAGTTAGAACGGTTGACAAATCATTAGGGGACCACCATGATTTTTGTTTCAGATCATTTAGTTACGTTTTTCAAAACCAGTGCTGTCGAGTCTTCTGTGAATCATGTCTCTAGGTGCTTGATTTTGCTGTTATTATGCTTATGTTTGATTTGGATCTTTGTAATGATTGTGATGGTCATAGACGCAAGTCTATCTCCATCTAGATATAGGACTAAGGTTTAAGGAAAATTAGTGAATAAATAGTTGGGTTATCTATCCCCTTTGCACTTCCTCTGTCTTACTCTCTATACATCTGAATCATATCCTTTCAAGTACTGCTATCTTCTTGTGCACCATCTGCAAGCATGGGTTATCTATTACCGATTGACGAGAATACTGATGGGAGATATCTTGCTATGGTAGATGGTTAACACCAGAGGCAACCCCGGTGGCATTGGAACCAACCAGAATCAGAACCCACCACCTCCACCACCGCCACTCACCATGGAGCAGATGATGTAGATGCAACTTCAGCTGACACAGCAGATGGCGCAAACCATAGCTCTGATGCAGCAGAATCAGCAGAACCCACTTCAACAGCACCACGTGCAGCCCAGAGATAAAAGGGGCGAGTTCATGAAGGGACGCCCTCCTACCTTCAACAAGTCTAGTGACCCAATGCAAGCAGAGGACTGGCTCAAGGCAGTGGAAAGGCAGCTGGACATAGCACAGTGCAATGACAGGGAGAAGGTGTTATATGGAAGTGGACAGCTCCAGGGAGCAGTTTTAGATTGGTGGGATGCGTACCAGTATGCTCACCCCAATCGTGATCAGATTACTTGGCAGGAGTTCCGCGACAGTTTCCGTTCTCACCATGTGCCGGAAGCGCTGATGACCTTGAAGAAGAAGGAGTTCCTGGCATTGAAGCAGGAAGGTATGAGTGTCACCGCTTATCGTGACAAGTTCATGGAGTTGGCCCGTTATGCTCCAGAGGACGTGAATACGGATAGGAAGAAGCAGACCCGATTCCGTGGTGGCCTGCATGATACACTCCAGTACCAGCTCCTGTGTTCCAAGTTCGCTACTTTTCAAGAACTGGTGGATAGCGCACTACTGCTGGAGCACAAGCACCGTGAGATGGAGGAAAAGAAGAGGAAGCTTCAAGGCACACCGTCAGGAAGCAATGTTCACCCTCGCTTCAATCATCAGCAAGGAAACCAGCAGATGGTGACTCCACAGCGTTTCCAGGGACAGTCCGGTTTGATGAACCACAACCAGTATCAGCAACGACCCCAGTACCAGCCGCATCCCCCGTACCCCTCAGCACTACCTCAGCAGCGTCCCCAAAACCAGCCACAGAGTGGTCCTGTCCAACGCCCCAACCTGACCAGCAATGCACCTATGGCTCCGAGGTGTTTTGGTTGTGGTGAGCTGGGACACTATGCCAGTGCTTGTCCTCGCAAGGCTCAGAACCCCGTTGGTCAGAACAACAATCAGAGGGTTGGACAACCGCAGAACCAGAATGGGAATCAACAGCAGAACCCAGCGAGAGGCAAGGTCAACCACATGGGTGCGGAAACCGCAGAAGGAGCAACGGATGTCGTTGTGGGTATGTTCCCTGTCAACTCGACTCTCGCAACTGTTTTGTTTGATACTGGAGCTTCACATGCTTTCATATCTGCTGCTTTCGTGAAAAAGAACATGATGATCTTGCAACCTATGGGGAACCCCATGGTAGTTAGTTCACCCGGGGGAGAACAGCGTGCCTCTTTACGTTGTCCCTGTATCACCATCACAATAAGGGGGGTAGACTTTGTGGTGAACCCAATAGTCCTAGAAACCCTTGGCTTTGACTTGATTCTGGGTATGAGCTGGTTGGCCAGATATGATGGGGTGATTCAATGCTCCAAAAGAATAGTGCAGCTGACAGCCAAGACTTGTGAGAAAGTGGAGTACCAAGCAGCTAGTCCCTTGGGGCACAACCAGATCTACCAAGTCGAGGGTGTAGCACTGGAAGACATCAGAGTGGTGTGCGAATTCCCAGATGTGTTTCCCGATGAGTTACCAGGTATGCCCCCAGACCGCGAAGTTGAATTTGTTATTGATCTTAAGCCTGGTACTGCACCTATAGCTTAGAGGCCATATAGAATGGGAGTAAAAGAACTAGAGAAACTTAAGGAGGAATTAAGGGCATTGTTAGCAAAAGGGTATATTCGTCCTAGTTCTTCCCCTTGGGGAGCACCGGTTTTGTTTGTGGATAAGAAAGATGGGACCGAGAGACTGTGTGTGGATTATCGAGCTTTGAATGAAGTGACCATCAAGAACAAGTACCCGCTGCCGAGGATTGATGATCTCTTCGACCAGTTGAAAGGAGCATGTGTGTTCCCTAAGATTGATCTCCGATCCGGTTATCATCAGATGAGGATACGAGTGACTGACATCCCCAAAACAGCCTTCACAACCCGATATGGTCTATATGAGTTCACGGTCATGTCTTTTGGTCTGACAAATGCACCGGCATACTTCATGTATTTGATGAACAGTGTGTTCATGGACTATCTTGACAAATTTGTAGTGGTGTTCATTGACGATATTCTAGTTTTCTCCAAGAATGAGGAAGAGCATGAAGAGCATCTAAGGTTGGTGATGCAGAGACTTCGTGAGCATCAGTTGTATGCCAAGCTGAGCAAGTGTGAGTTTTGGTTGAAGGAAGTAGCATTCTTGGGTCACGTGTTGTCCAATGGTGGAGTGGCCGTTGATCCGAAGAAGGTTAGTGATGTGTTGAGTTGGAATCCGCCTAAGGATGTGAGTGAAATCAGAAGTTTCCTTGGAATGGCTAGATACTATCGGAGGTTCATTGAAGGATTCTCCAAGATTGCTAAACCCCTGACGACGTTATTGGAGAAAAATGCCAAGTTTGTCTGGACTGAGGAGTGTCAAGTCAGCTTTGAGGAATTGAAGAAGAGGTTAACCACGGCACCCGTGCTAGTGTTGCCGGATATAACCAAGAGCTTCTCTATCTACTGCGATGCATCTTGTCTAGGATTGGGATGTGTGCTCATGCAGGAAGGCAGAGTAGTAGCATATGCATCAAGGCAGTTGAGGAAACATGAGCAGAACTACCCGACACACGATCTGGAGTTAGCAGCTGTGGTGCATGCTTTGAAGATTTGGAGGCATTACTTGATTGGTCATAAGTGTGATATTTACACTGACCACAGGAGTCTCAAGTATGTGTTCACACAGTCGGATCTGAATATGAGGCAACGTCGTTGGTTAGAATTGATCAAGGACTACGATCTGGAGATTCATTATCATCCAGGGAAGGCCAACTTGGTGGCAGATGCTCTGAGTAGAAGGAGTTACGTGAATAAGATCACGGGACATTGTTTATCAGAGGAACTCAGTTCAGAGTTTGAGAGGATGAGTCTGGGATTTGTGACCAGCGTCACCGAGATGGCAGTAGAACCGACCTTGGAACAAGAGATCCGAAAAGGACAGCTCGCAGATGAGAAGATCAAGGAGATCAAGGAACTAGTGGCATTAGGAAAGGCCCCTGGTTTTCGAGTGGATGACCAAGGGACATTGTGGTATGAGAAGAGGATCTGTGTACCAGATATAGTGTAGATCAGGGATGCAATTCTCAGGGAAGCCCATGAATCGGCGTATTCGATACACCGAGGTAGTACCAAGATGTACCAAGATATCAAAGAGAGATTTTGGTGGTACGGATTGAAGAGAGATGTGGCCACATACGTAGCTCTATGTGACACATGTCAGAGAGTCAAGGCTGAACATCAGAGGCCAGCAGGTTTGCTCCAACCTCTGAAGGTACCTGAATGGAAGTGGGAAGAAGTCGGTATGGATTTCATCACTGGCTTACCTCGCACTCAGAGGGGATTTGACTCAATCTGGGTAATCATGGATCGTCTGACCAAGGTGGCGCATTTCCTTCCAGTAAAGACCACCTACTCGGGAGCCAGACTAGCAGAGTTGTATATGGAGAGGATTGTGTGTTTGCATGGGGTACCGAAAAGAATAGTGTCAGATCGAGGTACCCAGTTCACCTCACATTTTTGGCGACAACTGCATGAGTCTATGGACACTAAGCTACAGTTCAGTTCAGCATACCATCCGCAGACAGATGGGCAGACAGAGTGGACAAATCAGATATTGGAGGATATGTTGAGAGCATGTGCTCTACAATACGGTGCCAGTTGGGACAAGAGTTTACCGTATGCGGAATTTTCGTACAACAATAGCTATCAGAAGAGTTTGCAGATGGCACCATTCGAGGCTCTGTATGGCAGAAAGTGTAGGACACCACTATTCTGGAATCAGACGGGAGAAAGTCAGGTATTTGGACCTGAGATACTAAGAGAGGCAGAGCGGCAAGTGCAGATAATCAGACATAATTTGAAAGTGGCACAATCCAGACAGAAGAGCTATGCAGATAACCGACGGAGGGATCTCAGCTTCGAAGTTGGAGACTTCGTGTATCTCAAGGTGTCACCCATGAGAGGCGTGAAGAGGTTCAACGTGAAGGGCAAGTTAGCACCTCGATACATTGGACCGTTCAAAGTACTTGGTCGGAAAGGTGAGGTGGCCTATCAGTTAGAGCTACCAGAGAAGTTAGCGGGAGTACATGATGTGTTCCATGTGTCTCAGTTGAAAAAGTGCTTGAGGGTGCCTGAGGAACAGATTCCGATTGATGAGCTGAATGTGGAGGAAGATCTTACCTACGCTGAGCACCCTGTCAAGATTTTGGAGGAGTCAGAAAGAGTCACCAGAAATAAAGTGATCTGGATGTGCAAGGTTCAGTGGAGCCGTCATTCAGTGGATGAAGCGACTTGGGAAAGAGAAGAAGATCTCAGAGCTGAATATCCACAGTTATTCCCATCCACATCCGAATCTCGAGGACGAGATTCATCTTAAGGGGGGTAGATTTGTAACACCCTAAAAATGCCTATTTTGAAAATTTAGTAATTAAATTGTTTTTATTTAATTTAATGCTCATATTTATCTAAGGAAAATAAATTATTTATGAGAAATAAAATTAAACGTAAGGTTAGAAACATTTTTGTTGCATTCATGCCGACTGCATTGTGTTTTGTTTGTGAGCGGTTCAATTGGAATTTAAATTATGTTTAAATTCGAAATTGATTCGCATTGTTTGGAGCTCTAGAAAAGTTGCAGCGGCCCGAGTTTGTTTTTCCTCCCTTAACTTTTTCCCCAGCCGAACTAGCCCCCTCCTACTCTTCTCTCCGCAGCGGCCCAGCTCCCTTCTCTCCTTTTTTCTTTTTCCCCACGGCCCAGTCCGGCCCGTCCCGCACTCCCTCTATCAGCCCAGCTCGGCCAGCCCGCCAGCCAGCCGACCCGCCCCCCTACTCCGCTTGCGGCCCGGCCCAGCGGCCTGCTTCGCCCCGCGCCGGCCTGCTCCCCTCCCGCTCCCGCGCCAGCCGCTCGGCCCACCTCGCGGCCCAGTCCCGCCGGCCTGTCACCCGCTCTCCCGCTCCGCCTCGCCCGCTCGCGGCCCAACTCAGCCCACCAGCACGGCCCGCAGCGCTCCCCTCCACGCCGACTGACACGCGGGTCCCACGCGTCAGCCCCGTCTCCTTCCTCCCGACCGAGTTCGACTCGGCCCCGGCCATGGTGTCCGGCCCGGCCACGGCACGGACGCCGAGACCCACCCGAGCCGCCCTCGTCCGCCCTACTTAAGCCGCCGCCCCCTCAATCCCCACCCCAATTTGCGCCGCCAATCCCGCTCGAGCTCGCAACGCCATCGCCGCCGCCGTTCCAAACCGTCGCCGTTGATCTGTCGCGTCGCCACCGCTCCGGCCAAATTGACCGCCGGGGAAGCTTCCCTAGCAGGTAAGGAGCCTCCCGAGCCCCTCCTTGCTCCCTCTCCCCCTCTGTCGCGTGCCGCCGTCGCTCATCGGCGTCCGCCGCCTCTGCTCGTCGTCGCCGGCCGCCGCTGCTGCGTCTCCGTCGTCGAGAACCCCCCCTGTCGAGTTCGCGCGGTCACGCCGCGTCTGTAGCGCCCAAAACCTGCGGCAGTCTTGCACCGTAGCACCGCCGCCGCGATGCACCGCCGCAGCCGAGCGCCGCCGCCGCCATGGTTCGTCGCGCGCCACCTCCGCTGCTCCGCCACCGACGAGACCTACCCCACTCGACTCGCCATGTCGCGCCGCACCTATAGCGTCAGACCGTGCCCCGAACCGAGCCTCCTGGCGCTGATGCGCGTTTCGCCGGTGATTCTCCGCCGCGCACGCTGGCGGCGCCGCCTTAGATCCTCTCGCCGTCGACAACCCCCTCCCCTTGATCCAATCTCGGCCGCCCGATCCAAATCCGACGGCCCAGATTCAATTGAGCCGAGTCAACACCCCGGGTCAATACCGGTCAAACCAGTCAGCCATGGCCTTTTTGCAAAAGAGCCCCTGCCCTTTTTTGAAACCAACCCGCGGTCCAAATCAATTCAAAAATAATTAGAATTAGGTCCTGATTTTTACAGAAAACCCCCTGTCTTATTTAAAAATAGCACCCGAGGTCCTGTTTTAGTTAATTTGCAAATAAACCCTCCTGTTTTTATATAAAATTATGTTTTAGCCCCTAAGTTTTTGCAAATAAGCCCCTGGAACTTTTAAAACTTTGCCAGCAAGTCCTCGAACCTTAGAAAAGCCATAACTTCTCCGTTTTAGCTCCGATTTGAGTGATTTTCGCGCTCACGTGTTCGTAGCAAAGCGTAGATTAGTTTTTCAACCTTCTTTTGTTTTATTTTTACTGTTTGGTGTACTGTTCTAATAGATTAATATTGTTTGCATGTACTGGCTTGTGTGGATGCTTGTGTGTTGATGTATGAGTCCAGTCGGTGAGCCGTACACGTTTGAGTTCGAGGGTTACGAGGAGCAGGACCAACACCCGCAGCAGGAGAAACAGCAGCAGCAACAGCAGTTTGACGAAGGCAAGTACAGCACGGACAATCCATGCTACCTAAACACACCTTTACATTATTTACTACATATGCATGTGTCTAAATTGTTCCTATTAAGGTTATACCTAGTTTGTTTATCCCATACCTTGATTACCTTGGGTTATTACATTTGGGTAGACCCTTGCTAGGCGCAGCTACTGTCACCTTTGCTTGACTGATAATCTTGACTTAATGGATTCACTTTAATGTTAATGGTAAAACTTGCTTTTTAGCAACCTGGATCAGGGAGCTAGGGCGTACGCTTCGTGCCTGGCCCTAGTGTCTCTCCGTAAGGACTGGTTCTTAAAGCGGCAACCCAGGAACCTGTCGCCACCGCTGGAACTATAATGGCTCTGGTCTTGGACAAGTAACATGTACGGCTCTAGCTTGACAGTAGTTACCGATGGGCCGACGGCGTTATGGGAAGCATGGGTGAGAGTATGGTTTGATCCACCGAGGACGGAGTATCCGTTGGCTATGTCCCCGTGAGGCATAGTCCCGTGTTGGGAGCCACCGTATGGCGGGGGTTCCACACGTTGCGCTATATATTTTGTTGTTGTTATTCTTTTCCGCGCTTGGACGCCATTGACCCCCTCGTGTTGCGACATGAGCGTCAGTCAATCTCGGTGCCTTGGGTCATGCTGCCTAGGTTGTACCATAACGGCTACTGTTTTGTTAGGGTGTCTTGTGAAAAGCCTCGTAGCGTCCCTATGCAGTCACACCTCGGAAGTGTTGATGTGCGTGGTTGGGTGCAAAGTTCTTTTGAACTTTTACGCGACTGGTGGGTAAAGGGCGAAACCTCTGCAGAGTGTATAATCTATCATGATAGCCTTGCTCAAGGTCACGAGCGGCCTGGATCCTTTTTGATTAGAAGATGATGCTTATTACTGTTTAATGTTCACTTCTACTATATTAATTGGGTTACAACTCGGATTCATGCAAAATTAGTGATTAAGATGATGATAAAATGAAACAACTAAAATTGCTAATGCAGTACAGCCGTGTCAAGCCTTTCTTCTAAGCCTTCATTATCCGTGTTGTATTTGCTGAGTAAGACATTTACTTACACTTGCTATTCAACAAAATCCCGGATGGGTAACAGATGGATTAGATGGTACTGCTGCTGTTGAATTTCCTGAGGATCTGCCATTCTACTAGTTATGCTCAACCAGTCGGTGTCCCAGTGGGTTATCGGTTATGGTTATCGGCTTCGTCTTCGTCTTCGTTTAGAGAGAGTTAATAAAGAGACTTCCGCTGTTTTATTTAGTTATTTGAGTCAAACTCTGATGTAAAACCATTTTTATTCGAGCATATGTACTCTGTTTATCATATTTGTTAACTATATGTGTTCTGTGGGCTTCCTGGGCACACATATAGTAGCATTCGGGTTTCTGTGTAAATCCGGGTGTGACAGCTTCCCTGTGGAAATATAAATTACGATACCTCGGAATACTCCCAGGTGAAGTGCCACAGCGGTGATTCTGTGCGCTTGCCGAATATTTCTATATTTTACTAAGCCATAAGGAAAACTACTGAAACACTCCTTACCCCAGTACCAGGATTCTTAATTCTGATATTGGATCGTAAGAAGTGCCAACATCAACTTCGTTGATAGATCTAGAGAAACCCATTCCAGAAGAAGACCTCCCATTCTTTTCGAAAGAAGAAGAAACTCATCCTCCGATCAAGCTCGATACTAGCAAAGCTCCAAAACCATCTCCAATCGAGCTCAAACCTCTTCCACCTGGACTGAAGTATGCCTTCCTCTTTGAGGACAAACAAACTCCAGTGATTATTTGTGGGGGACGATCTTGAGGGATCCCCTAACCTAAGGGATAATCACCCCGGAAAAATACAAATGAATCACAACCAAATCCCCATGGGCCAAAGGAAGACCAGAACACGCCCGAGGGCCACACCACATGACGGCCCAGCAGCCGCTCGAGCTCCTCCCATCGAGGGCCCGACGAGCGGGCTTCATCTCCGCCTCGCTCGAGGGTCTCGGCCCCCTCGACCGAAACACTATACAAACTCCATGTCGCTCGAGGGTATCGACGTCCCTCGAGCGAACACCCCGACTTCGCCTCGCTCCTTGCAGAATATTTCTATATTTTACTAAGCCATAAGGAAAACCACTGAAACACTCCTTACCCTAGTACCAAGATTCTTAATTCTGATATTGGATCGTAAGAAGTGCCAACATCAACTTCGTTGATAGATCTAGAGAAACCCATTCCAGAAGAAGACCTCCCATTCTTTTCGGAGGAAGAAGAAACTCATCCTCCGATCCAGCTCGATACTAGCAAAGCTCCAAAACCATCTCCAATCGAGCTCAAACCTCTTCCACCTGGACTGAAGTATGCCTTCCTCTTTGAGGACAAACAAACTCCAGTGATTATTTGTGGGGGACGGTCTTGAGGGATCCCCTAACCTAAGGGATAATCACCCCGGAAAAACACAAATGAATCACAACCAAATCCCCATGGGCCAAAGGAAGACCAGAACACGCCCGAGGCCCACACCACATGACGGCCCAGCAGCCGCTCGAGCTCCTCCCATCGAGGGCCCGACGAGCGGGCTTCATCTCCGCCTCGCTCGAGGGTCTCGGCCCCCTCGACCGAAACACTATACAAACTCCATGTCGCTCGAGGGTATCGACGTCCCTCGAGCGAACACCCCGACTTCGCCTCGCTCGAGGCCATCCGTCCAAACAAAGGGCACCCGAGTGACCGTCCATCTCGCCTGTCAGAGGCATTTAATGCCCATCGCCCCAGTGGGGCGCCCAAGTCAAAACGTAAATCGCCTCCCATACCGACTGGCACGACCCAGGGCACTATGCGGCCAACTCCGACCACTGTGCGGCTGACACCGGTCACTGTGCAAGCACTGCAGCACCCTATGCGGACAGGCGAGCATCACCTCGGCGCATGGCTCTGACCATCCTCGTCCGTCCTCCATAACGGAGCCCTCAAATGAGCATGGGGAAGCCCTCAAATGGGCGTATGGGTGAAGACCGGGCACAGGCGCTGGTCGGTGCAGTCGCACGGACAACAAAGCCAGGTTCCATCTGCGAACTCCGGTCACTGCTCTGCCATCCCCGGTGCTGTGCACGACTGCGTGTACCACCAACTCCTCTTGCCATGCCGACGTGCGAGGCCCATACCTAACCAGTACTGAAGGCCCTGGCGCTCCTGTGTCACCAACCCCAGTACGGATTCCATGACAAGGTGTGCGGGCGATGACCAAGCTCAGACACTGATCGGCGTAACCCCTCGAAGGCACTTCAAGACAAGCAAAGTGATAGTAACTTCTATAGGAGCCACCATACCATTGTCTACGAAAGTTGGTAGAGGTTCAACGATTTGCACCGGGCTAAGGGATGGCCTCGGTAGGTAGACTCCCGGCCAAGGGCCGGCGGTAGACAGGCGAACAAACGAGCACAAACACATACATAGAGAGGACTAGAGTTCTCAACACATCTACCGATCACGCACGGGACTTGGAGGTCTCTACCTCCTCTCCCATCACGCTTGTAAACCCCTACTACAAGCACCCCGGTGCGGAGTAATACAGTGCGAGCACCACCGTTTGCTGGACGTACGGCCCCGCGGCCGGAACCAGGATAAACCGGTGTCACTGTGTTATCCTTCGTGCCAACCATCGGGAGAGTGGGCGCAGCGCATTCGTTCTAGTTAGTGTCGAGCAGCCAATCTGGCCACCGACATTATTAGTGATAGGCTATCTGAAGTAGAAACCTAGCAGCTTCTCACTATCCTGGAAAAGAATCGATCCGTCTTAGGATATTCACTCCAAGATCTAAAAGGGACCAGTCCTAATATCTGTACTCATCGTATCCCAATTGATTTTGAAGCAATACCGTCTTGGGAACCTCAAAGATGGCTAAACAATACAATGAGGGAGGTCGCTAAAAAGGAAGTCCTCAAACTCCTTCACGCTGGGATTATCTATCCAGTTCCCAATAGTGAATAGGTTAGTCTCGTTCAAGTCGTTCCTAAGAAGGGAGGAATGACGGTTGTGCGCAATGATAAGAATGAGCTCATTCCTTAGCACACCGTCATTGGTTGGCGTATGTGTATAGACAATCGTCGACTCAATAAAGCCACCAAGAAAGACCACTTCCCCCTTCCGTTCATAGACGAGATGCTTGAACGGTTAGCCAAACACTCTTTCTTCTGTTTCCTTGACGGTTACTCTGGATACCACCAAATTTCAATCCATCCAGATGACTAGAGTAAAATCATGTTCACATGTCCCTATGGGACCTATGCCTATCGGCGGATGTCCTTTGGGTTGTGTGATGCACTTGCCTCCTTTCAACGATGCATGATGTCCATCTTCTCTGATATGATCAAGGAGATTATGGAAGTGTTCATGGATGACTTCTCAATTTATGGGAAGACCTTTTACGGAGTGCCTGAAAAACCTGGACAAGGTCCTTCAGAGATGTCAAGAAAAACACCTTGTCCTAAACTGGGAAAAATGCTATTTTATGGTGCGAGAAGGGATTGCCTTAGGACATAGGGTGTCGGAACATGGAATCGAGGTAGACATAGCGAAGATAGAAGTGATTGAGCAGCTTCCACCTCCCACCAATGTTAAGGGGATTCGTAGCTTCTTTGGCCATGCCGGATTCTATAGACGTTTCATAAAAACTTCTCCCAGATATCTTGGCCTTTGACCAATCTCCTAGCCAAGGACACCCCCTTCGTTTTTTATAAAGAGTGCTATGCAACCTTTCATACCCTCAAGAAAACACTCATTACCGCTCCCATCATCCAGCCTCCCGACTGGAGCATGCCATTTGAAATCATGTGTGATGCAAGCGACTATGCCATATGTTGGCACTCCTTACGGCCTACAGATAAATCCGCAAGCGGACAGATACCAATGTAGCTTTCACCCGGGAGTATTCCAAGGTATCGATTTCCACGGGGAACGAGAAGTGAACTAATTCTAAACTAAGTTGTCCAAGGGTTATGGAATGGGATGGATGGAGTGGATGACAACAACAAAGAGGGAAGAGAAGCGATGAGAGGGTAGAGAGGGTACGAGTCTAATAGAGGCACTCTACTGATTAACTGAGCGGATCAGAGGGTACAGATTGATACTTGCTTCGAGACAATAGAACCTATGACACGCAGAAAAGGATCAGAAGGGGTGTCACCAATCCTACACTCTGGGATCCTGCAGGCCGAGACGAACGTGATGAACTACGTAGGCCGTATATGGCTGTCACCACCTAACGGCTACCACCTCTGTAGACTCAGGAGCAAACTAAGTTAACCTCAAGTATAGGCACCACGCCTATACTAGTTGGTTAATACTTATCTCCTATAGAAAGACAAGCACCCAAGCCAAGCCACCAGTATACAATTATACCAATCAACTAAGCATTGAACGAAGAACCAACAAGTAAATAAAAGTAGAACTGACTGCTCAATTAATCAGGAAGAGATACAAGAGTTACCAAACATGACCCGGATGTCACTCGAAGCAGAGCCACATCCGTAGAGGTACAGCTGGAAGAGGGGCTGACACTCCGGCTCCTCTCTGGACGCTCACCTCTCCTCTCTCCCTATCTTCTAAGTATGAAAGTGGCAGAGCTTCGCTAAGGAACTTCTCGCTTGTGTTGTGTGTGAAACCGGGCATGGGACACCTCTATTTATAGTGGAGAAGGATGGTGGGAGGCAGAGTGGCAGCCAAGGCACCTCAGGTCGGTGCCCAGCTGATTCGGGTGAATTTCCTGGTTCGAGCGAACCAGGGAGTTCGGCCGAACTGCGACGTGCACCGTCCTTGAGTCCTATGGCCTGGATCCTTGCTCAGGGTCAGTTTTGAGGCGGTTCTTGCATTCAGCCGAATCCAATGATTCGGGTGAATTGGGCCTGGCCCACTGCTGCACCGCCCTTGCCTCCATCACGTGTTGGTCCAGCTCTTGAGGCGGTTTGGAGGTTGGCACTTTGGTCTGGACTGAGTTGGAGGCCTTCCGGTGGACTGGTGGGCTTCGGTTGGGTTGGACTCGGGCCTCTCCCATCTTTTGGTCCACTGGGTTCGTGTCGGCAGCCGTGGAGGTCCAACCAAGCCCAGGTTCAAGGATGGAGTTCGGTCGAATCTCGAGATTCGGCCGAACTCGTCATTCGGCCGAACTCGTCAACTTTAGTCATAAGCCTCCTGGAATCGAATAAACACCAAAACTTGTGGAAATGATCAGAAATAATCCATATATCTATGGTGTGTGATTCCATTGTGTTTGTTTTATACTCGGTTGGAGGTCAGAAATCGGTCCGTAACGACCGCCGACAAGCTCCCCCAAACTTAGATCTTTGCTCGTCCCAATTAAAGAAATTGAATTAAGAGCAAGACTAAGATAAGGGTTCTTTTATGACATGAACACTGCCTATTGAATATCTCAAACTTTTCTCCATACCTGTGAGTTTGAAGTGGCTACTCCCTGGATCTTGAGCAGTTGATGAACAAAATGGCTCTTACAACAAGATCCTCTTGATCATCCTGCATTCGGGGTTTTATGGTTTTCACAAATAAATGATCCTTGTCCTTCCATCCCTGACACTCTCGGCTCTCTTGATTCACTCCTTTTCACTCACTCCCTTTTGTGTATGTTCTTTTTCTCTCAGGTGGTGATCTTTTGTCAAGTCATGTACCTCTGTCAAGTCAAAGATTGGTTCCCGGAGCTCTCATCATCGCCCTTAGCCAAATTGCAAGTTAAAGATGGAGAGTTAATGTCAGTCCTCAGTATTGTGACCCCTTTTCTTTATTCTTCCCTTTTTGGGAATTTTCTTTTCTCTTTTTTTCATTTGTACTTTCATGAGTCCTTTGCTTCTTTTTTTTTCGGGTATCACCAAAGCATGAGGACTTCTATTATACTCTGATGATAGATGTACTTGCAATAGACCTGGGGCAATATGATCATCTCTTGGGACTCAAAATTCGATAAGACATTGTACTAGCCATGACAAATATCTCAGGAATAAATTCTTAAGCATGTGTGTAATTGGAAGTAGTAGGCAGGGTGAAAGGATAGAACATAGTTTATATTTTCAAAATTTAAATTCTCCCGAATGGTAAGGTGAACAAGTGGTTCGTTTTATCGAGACATATCATATTTATCAACAACCTAGACCGGGGTCCTATCATGAAGGGTTTCACAGGCAAGGGATACTCAGTTAGAGACAAGCAATAGACAAGTTCATGGTATAAAAGAAAAACCGAGAACGTTTCGTTTAGATGAGATGTGCAAGTTCATAATTCGAAACGTGACAACACGAGAAGATGGACAGGGGTAAGGAGTGCAAACCAGCGTGTAGGTGCGTGAAGGGGACGAACCGGACTGGTTCGGCCGAACTGGTGGGTTCGGCCGAATTGCCCAATTTGCCCGAACCAGCTGGTTCGGCCGAAGTGGCTCGGTGCGTGCTCCATCGTGTCGGGTTGCTCCTGTGTCTTCCTGTACTCATGTATATTTTTCGTTAAACAGGGCAATCTCTGATTGGCTCAAATGCACCAACCGGAGCAATAATTTTATTCTTTTTGCATTCAACTCTAATTTTATTTATTCAATGAGCTAACAAATAGAAATAAAATGATTCAAAGGGAAAACAATCTAGAGCACCCTAAACATGAATCTAAGGGAAAATAAATGAAGGAAGGAACAAAGCCAAACTAATGAATTAACTAACAAAGCTCTAACTGAACTAGATGACCGCAGGACACTACTCTGCAGGTGGGTCGTAAAAGTCTGAGTGTCCTGTGGCTCTGGCAAGCCTCTTGATCTTGGCGCACAAGCCCTTGCGGAGGACTTCCATCTTGTCCTCCATCTCTATGTGCGCCAGCTCCGCTTCTACCACTTTCTCCTCCAGGTGGTTTATCCGCTGGCGTGCTTGTGCCAGCTCCACCCGCAGGCTCTCCAGTGTAGGTGGCTTCTCCTCTTCCTCCTCGTCCTCCTCCTCCCAGCGGCTCTTTGATAACCGGTGGCTGCCTGTAGCACGGAACTCTGGGGTTCCGCCGCGGGGGAGTGGACTGGGAGGACTCCGTCAGTCCGAGCTCATTCCAGTTCAGTGGCGGGACCAACACCTTGTCGTACCCCGTGGCGGTGCGCTCACCCTTGATGCTGAAATGGGGCGGACTATCAGGTGTATAGTCCGGCGTCTTCGTGCCCTCCTCCTTGACTGCAGGGAGCGCGAAGTCCAGCACCCTTGTGGAGGATGCCGACTTCGGGCGCAGCTGCCCAGTAGTGGGGCGCCCTGGCGATGGTGAGCGAGGGGGCTTCTTGATCACCTTCAGCGGTGCGAAGGCGTTGAACGTCACTGACAGAGAGCGGCATGGGGAGTTGGACCGCCTCAAAGGGTTGCTAGCATGCGCCCTTCCTCGCTGCCCATCACCTGACAGCTCAACGTCAGCAACGCGGAATGCTTGCTCACGTCGGGGAGACTCGCAGATCCGGCTGGCGAGGCTAGATCCCTTGGTTGAAGATGTATTTTTGGAGTAGGAGGAGGCCATGGTGGCTGTTGCAAGGCATGAGGAGTTTCTGTAGATGGGATGATGGAATCGACAGAAACTCCCGGGCTTTTATCGAGGCGTCATCCGAACGAAAAACGCATTTCCCGACGTTCCCTTCGTGAGTTTTGGGATAGGATCAACTGTAGATGAGTCTGGAGGCCAATATCCGCACGTGGGGCTAGGGAGGTTGATTCGGCTGAACCCTAGGGTACGGGCGAATTGGCCAATTTGCCTGAATCCCTCTGGTTTGGCCTAATTGGCCCCTGGGCCTCCTGATGTGCGGGCCAGGTTGATCCTCGCGTGTTTGGTCATGGGTGTGAAGGTTGCGGTGGTGTTGGGCCTAGAAAGGTTTGGATTTGAAGGATTTGGGCCGAGTTTCATGGACAGGGTTAAGGGCTCTACGAACTCGATGACATCTAAGTCTTCGAGTGGCAGAGGCTCTAGTTCTAAGAATATCTTCAGCCGCTGTCCATTGACCTTAAAGGTGTTTCCGCCCTCACTTTGCAGTGTGATGGCCCCATGAGATGCAGCGTTGATTACTGTGAATGGCCATCCCATTTGCTTCTAAGTTTTCCATGACCGAGAAGTTTGACACGGGAATTGAAGACGAGAACCTTATCTCCCGGTGTGAACGTTTTGATTTTGATTCGCTTGGCGTGCCATCTCTTAGTACGTTCCTTGTATAGCCGGGAGCTATGCTATGCTCATTCCCTCATTTCATCTATCTCAGCCAGCTGAATCCGCCGTCTAAGGCTAGCTGCTGGAAGGTTCATACCCCACTTCCTAATGGCCCAGTGAGCTTTAAACTCCATTTCTACTGGTAGGTGGCAGGTTTTTCCATAGACTGGTCGATATGGGGTCATTCCTATGGGTGTTTTATAGGCCGTGCGGTACGCCAGAGTGCATCTGGTAGTTTATCCTTCCAGTGTTTGCCCATCTCATTTACGGTCTTTTGCAGAATGTTCTTAATCTGCTTGTTTGAAGTTTCTTCTTGACTACTAGTTTGGGGGTGATAGGATGTAGCTACGTTGTGCTGCACCCCCAAACTTGAGATATACCTACGGAATGCTGAGTCGATAAAGTGGGAGCCTCCGTCGCTAATGACCATCCTAGGAACTCCAAAACGGGGAAAGATAATCTCATGAAACATCCGTTTTGCGCTCCTAGCATCGGCGGCCACACAAGGCAAGGCTTCCACCCACTTAGAGACGTAGTCTACCACCACTAGGATGAATTTGCAGCCTTCTGAGTTCAGGAAAGGACCCATGAAGTCAATCCCCCAAACATCAAAGATTTCTACTTGGAGATTGCTGGTTAGTGGCATCGCGTCTCTAGTGTTTATATTCCCGTGTTTCTGGCAACGAGGGCACCTCATGACGAATGCCTTAGCATCTTCGTACATGCTGGGCCAGTAGAAACCATGTTGCCAGACTTTTGTGTTAGTGCAGAATGCACCATAGTGACCCCCGTATGGGGCTGCATGGCATCTCTCCAGGATCTTATATGCCTCGTGTGCTGGTATACAGCGTCTAAGGAGTCCGTCACTACATATCCTGAAGAGATATGGGTCGTCCCAAATGTGGAGTCGGCTCTCGTAAGCCAATCTTTTCTTGTTTTCTCTAGGTGGGACATACCTGATTACCATGTAGTTTACTATGTTGGCATACCACGGGTCGGTAGTGGTGACCTGAAGGAGCGTGTCGTCCAGCAAAAAATCATCGATGGGAAGATCGGACGAGACTTGCATTCGAGACAAGTGGTCAGCCACTGAGTTCTCTACTCCTTTCTTATCCCTTATCTCGATGTCAAATTCTTGGAGTAGAAGAATCCAGCGGATGAGTCTCGGTTTCGCATCCTTTTTGGTTAAAAGGTACTTCAAAGCAGCGTGGTCTGAATAGACTATGACCTTGGCCCCGACTAGGTAGGACCGGAATTTGTCTATAGCAAACACGACTGCTAAGAGCTCCTTCTCCGTGGTTGCGTAGTTGAGCTGGGGACCTGTAAGCGTTTTGCTAGCATATGAGATAGCATAGTGCTTCTTGTCCTTGGTTTGGCCCAACACAGCTCATACAGCATAATCGCTCGCATCACACATGATTTCGAATGGTAGATTTCAGTCGGGAGGCTGGATGATGGGAGTGGAAATGAGAGCTTTCTTGAGGGTATTTGGCTAGCCAGCTCATTCCCAGGATTAGATCGAACCCAATAGAATTTAGGACTACGGGGTATACCTCAAAATCTACGCCCTTATTGTAATGATGAATTTGGAGCAGTGTAGTCTGGCTCGTTGTTCTCCCCCCAGGTGAACTAACTAACATGGGGTTTCCCCTGGGTTGTAGGGTCAACATATTCTTTTGTACAAATGCAACAGAGATGAAAACATGCGAAACTCCAGAATCGAATAAAACAATTGCAGGGGTCGAGTTGACAAGGAACGTACCCACAACCACGTCAGTAGCTCCTTCTGCAGTCTCTACGCCCATGTGGTTGACCTTGCCTTTAGCGGGGTTCTGCGGCCCTCGTCCTGCCTGCGCCTGCTGCTGTCCAACCTGCCGGTTGTTGTTTTGACCTGCGGCGTTATGGGCCTTCCGGGGGCAAGCATTAGTGAAGTGTCCCTACTCTCCACAGTGGTAACACACCCTCGGACCCACTGGTGTATTGTTGGCTGGGTTGGGGCACTGAATAGGACCTCGCTGCACCTGGTTGCACTGAACCGGACCATTCTGTAGTTGACCCTAGAAACGCTGCTGCTGTGGCGCCTAGGGGTACTGGGGGCGCTGCCGGTACTGGCCATGGCTTAGCAAGCTTGACTGACCCTGGAAGCGCTGCTGGTTCACCATCTGCTAATTCCGCTGTGGAGGAGCAAAGTGCCCCGACTGCTGCTCCCTGTCTGCTGGCCCTGGAACTTCCTCTTCTTCTCCTCTATCTCACGGCGCTTATGTTCCACAATCGACGCGCCATCCACCAGTCCTGAAAGTTCGGGAACTTGGTACACATAAGCTGGTACTGTAGTGCATCCTTCAAGCCATCACGGAATCGGGTCTGCTTCTTCTTGTCAGTGGCCACATCCTCTGGGGCATAGCGAGCGAGCTCGATGAACTTGTCACGGTAAGCGGTGACACTCATCCCTTCCAGCTTCAACGCCAGGAATTCCTTCTTCTTCAGGGTCATCAGAGCCTCCGGCACATGGTGAGAATGGAAGCTGTCACGGAACTCCCGCTAGGTGATCTGGGTACGATCAGGGTAAGCGTACTGGTACGAATCCCACCACTCCAATGCTGGTCCTTGAAGCTGTTCTCCTGCGTACAACACCTTTTCCCGATCGTTGCACTACGTGATGTCGAGCTGTCTCTCCACCGTCTTGAGCCAATCATCTGCCTGCAGAGGGTCACTGGCTTTGTTGAAGGTGGGAAGGCATCCGTTCAAATTCTGCTAGTTCTGCTGCATCAATGCCATGGTCTAGGACATCTGCTGCATCAGCATCAACGTAAGCATCATTTGCTCAATAGTGGGTGGTGGTTGTGGCTAGTTCTGGTTGCCTCCACTGCCACATGCGTTGCTCCTTATGTTCACCATCTATCATCAGCAAATAATTCTCATCAGAACTCCTTGGGACATAACCAATTAACTCAGATTTTGTGCAGTAGAAACTTAAGCGGATTACCAAACTTGTTAGGATATGATACAATGATGGAGGATTTGATAGAGCAAGAGAATTAAATAACCCCCTCTATGTAAACATTAATGTTCTTAAACCTTAATCCAAAATCTAGATGGGAGTAGACTCGCGTCTACGCCCATCACAATCATTACAAAAATCCAAATCACGCATAAGCATAATGACAACCAAATCAAGCACGTAAAGACATGATTCACCCAAGACTTGACCGCACTAGGTTTTGAAAAAGCGTAACTAGACGATCCATATCACAAAATCATGGTGGTGTCCTAAATTTTGATCGACTGTTCTAACTAGGCTGCGATCCTACAGTCAGCACGGCTCTAATACTAATCTGTCACACCCAGATTTGCACAGAAACCTGAATGCTGCTATATGTGTGCCTAGGAATGCTGTCACACCCAGTATGGCAGATCTTCTGGAAATTTAACAGCAGACTCATGCACAGCCCAATCTGTTACCCATTCGGGATTTTGTTGAATAAATGACAAGTGTAAGTAAAATATTTACTGAACAAGTATAGCATGGGTGTATGAAGGCTCAAAGTAAGGCTAGACACGACTGAACTACATTAGCATTTTTAGTTGGTTCATTTTAACATTATCCAAGTTACTGCAAGTGAATAGAACCCAGTTTCAACCCAATTAATAAAGTATAAGTGACATTAAGCATAAATAAATATCATCTTCTAATAAAAAAGGATCCAGGCCGCTCATGACCCTAAGCAAGGCTATCATGATAGATTTACACTCTGTAGAGGTTTCACCGTTTACCCACCAGTCGCGTAAAAGTTCAAAGGAACTTTGCACCCTACCACGTAAGCATCAGACTTCTGAGGTATGACTGTATAGGGATGCTACAAGGCTTTTCACAAGGCACCCTAACAAGACAGTGGCCGATTATCGTACAACATAGGCAGCATGGCCCAGGCACCGAGATTACGCCTACGGAGTCACACCATAGGGGGGTCAATGGCGTCCAGAGCGCGGGCATCGCACCAAACAATGCGCAACATGTGGATTTCCCCATCGTAGGGACTCCAAGCACAGGACTGTGCCTCATGAGGGCATAGCCGACGAAACTTCCGCCCTCGGTGGATCAAGACATACTCTCACCCATGTGTCCCATAACGTCGTTGGCCCCATCGGTAACCATTGGCAAGCTAGAGACGTACATGCTACTTGACCAAGACTAGAGCCATAATAGTTCTAGCAGTGGCGATAGACTCCTGGGTTGCCGCTTTAAGAACCGGACCTTAAGGAGAGACACTAGAACAAAGCACGAAGCACATGCTCTAGCTCCCTAAACCATGTTGCTAAAAGCAAGTTTTATCATTATGTTGAAGTGAACCATTAAGTCAATATTAACAATTAAACAATGGTGGTAGTAGCTGCGCATAGCAAGGATTCTACCCATATACATAAACTCGAAGTAATCAAAGGACAGGATAATCAAGACTATGTACAACCTTAAAGGTACATCAATTTAGACACATGCAGGTATGAAATAAATGATTACAAGGTGGATAGGTAGCAAGGATTGTCCGTGCTATAACTTGCCTTCCTCAAAGTGCTGCTGCTGCTGGTCCTGCTCCTAAAAGTCCTCCTCGTACTCTAACTCGAACGCAAACATCTTGCCGACTGGACACGAATCACCACACAAGCATTCACACAAGCCAGTACATGCAAACAAAATTATTATATTAGAATAGTACACCAAACCATAGAAACAGAACAAAAGAAGATTTTAAAACTAATCTACGCTTCGCTACAAACACATGAGCACAAGAATCACATTAATTGGAGCCAAAACGAGAAAGATATGGTGTTTCTAAGGTTTAGGGACTTGCTGGCGAAGATTAAAAGTCTCCAGGGGCTTATTTGTGAAAAGTTGAGGACCTATATGTAATTTTGTATAAAAACCAAAGGGCTAACGCTCAAATATTATAGACTTGGACCGCGGGTTCAAATTTTCAAAAGTGCAGGGGCCTAATCATGAAGAAAGGACCTTGATGTAATTATTTTTACTACTGGAGTGGAGCGCGGGTTGATTTCCAAGAACTCGGGGGGCTCTTAGCAAAGCGGCTCGGCTGATAGGTAAGCGCCAACTTTGACTCAGGCGCAGGTGGATCTAGATCGCTAGGTCGAGATCGGATGATTTCGATTGGATCGGGGAGGGCTGCCGGCCGGCGGCAGTGGAGAACGGCAGCGCTGCCGGCTCTCGCGGCGGAGGCTCGCCGGAGCAGAGCCAATCCGGCGCTCCAGGGCCTCATTGGCGATGAGACCTAGATGGGCAGGGAGCGGGGATCAAGGGGAAGCTACCCCGGGGCTTCTCGCCGGTGAGGAGTTAGCGCAGCGGTCGGTCGACAGTGTAGCGCGGCCGGCGGACGTCGATGAGGTGGTTCATGCGATAGGAGGCACGGGGGCGAGCAAGGAGCAGCTCGGGGTATTTGTTACCTTCACGCGAAGCCACGAGGGACGCCGAGAGGCACGGAAAGGCGGCGAGATGGCGGATCGACGACGGTGCTAAGAGCTCGGGGGGCGGCGCTGGGGCTTAGACGGCTTGAGGCGAGGGCTGGGTGAGGTCCTAGGGGGCGCGGCAGCCCTGCTTTTATAGCCCCCATGGCTTGCCTTGGCGTGTGGGCTACGCGGATCGGGCGGCGGCCGACGGCTCTGTTGGCGGTCATTACGACACGTTTTCGGCCACCAATACTCGGGAATAAAAGAGGATATATGTGACATTCCATGCACTTTGGTTTATTTCTAATAAAGTTCCATGAGTTTTGGTGAGTTTATCTTGTGCATGTACATTAATGAGAAATACGCGCTATAGGGGTCGGAATCAACCAATTCAGCCGAACGATACGATTCAGCCGGTTACCCCCCTTAGCCGTAAACGACACAAAGCACAACCGGAAGTCGTCCACGTCAACGATGACCAAGCGATGACCGTTCATGGCAAGTGGACGATTGCCACCTCACCTCTGGGCCAAACCAACACGAATACTAACAAGAGCCGAGGCAGCCCAGAGCGACCCAGAAGCAAAGGCGGTGCAGGGAGCAGGCCTAGGACTCTAGCCCCGTTCGGCCGAACTGAGGAGTTCGGCCGAACTGAGGAGTTCGGCCGAACTGAGGAGTTCGGCCGAACCGCCTCCCCAGGGCCAATCTTAGCCCTTGGAGGCAAGGGCGGTGGATCCACCTGTTCAGTCGAACCAGGGGATTCGGCCGAACCAGGATCTTCGGCCGAAGGCCCGGTGCCGCCTCCCAGGTTCCCTTGACGGTTACTCCACCTCAACCATCATTTGTCACTATAAATAGAGGCGTCCACTTCACATGTAGACACACCAAGCCAAGGCGCTCATTCTAGTAGACTTAGGATAGTTTAGTTGGGAGTTGGAGTTGAGTCGAGTTGTGCCTCGGAGGTTCCGGAGTCATCTTCAGAAGCTCTGGTATTAGCTCTTGTATCTTTTCCTTTTCTTTCTATAATAATTTGAGTTATCAATATAGTTATCTTTGTCATCTTATCTGAGTTATTTATATATTGCTTCTACTTTAGTCTAGTTGCAAGTATTTATGGTTTAGACTATAGTTGTTGTGATTCTAGTTCTCCCAGTTCAAGATTCAAGTCTTTGCCTCGGCGGATTCTTCATTTCTGCTCAATACTTGTGGTGAACTGTCACTGGGGTATTGACAGGATTGCTTGCTTCTGCTAGTGGAGTAAGTAGTTGTAGTCTAGTGTGGGTGTGGTACCTAGACTAGTCCGTAACCTTAGAATATCCCTGAGCTAGCATGGAGGTGGTAGCCGTTAGGTGGTGACAGCCCTATACGGTCTTCGTAATCCTTCACGCCTGGCTCGGCCTGTAGGATCCCCAAACGTGCAGGGTTGGAGGAACCCCTTCTCATCCCTTTCTGTGTGTCTCCGATTCTGTGTCCCGAAGTCGAGGTCTCAGCTTATCTTGATCTGTTAGAGCTAGTTCTCAACCCTTGTATTCTAACCCGAGTAACCCATATAGACAATACCCAGAAATCATCTATCCCTTCTCGTTGTCCTCCCAACTATATACTCATTCTCTTTCTTACCTGAGTCTCCCTTGAGCTGTGTGTCACGGTATATCCACTCCTATCCAATATCGTTATCCCCCGTCTTGTTAGTCATGTACCCTTCTCTGATAGTCTCGAATATCTGTTTGCTAGTACTCTTGCCATAAGCTTCCCTGCGGAAATATAAATTACGATACCTCATAATACCCCCTGGTGAAGTGCTACAGCGGTGATTCTGTGCACTTGCAGAATATTTATATATTTTACTAAGCCATAAGGAAAATCACTAAAACACTCCTTACCCCGGTACTAGGATTCTCTCAATCCTGATATTAGATCGGAAGAAGTGTCAACAGGCTCGTACCTTCCATGCGGGAAGGGGGGTTTCCTTGCGCGGAGGTAGCGCAAACAGGAAATGGCGGCGGGCGAAGCTTCGGGGAAGTTTCAGTGGGGCCGCTAAAGGCATGCAGGGGCCGGGCCAAGGGAGATAGGCGCGGGCGGGCGAGCGCGATGCGGCTCCCGATCTCGGCTGGCTCGATCGGGAGGGAGAAGACGCATCTGACGGGTGGGGCCCACGTGTCAGCGTCTTGAGGAGTAGAGGCGAGGGATGGGCCGACGCCATTGTGCTGGCCCGAGCGGAGGCAGCGCGGGTTGGCAGCCCAAGAGCGGGGGCGGGGTGCTGGGCCGAGCTGGGCCGCAAGCTTGGAAAAGGAGAGGAGGGAGCGAAAACGAGCCGGGGGAAAAGTTCACGGGGCAAAATCGAACTCAGGCTGAAACAACTTTTCTAGGGCTCCAAACAAAGCGATTCAAACTCGAATTTAAACTAGATTTAAATTCTTAATTGAACTACTAGCAAACAAAACCCAATGGAACAAAAATGTTTCTAAGCCTTATATTTGATTTTGATTCTCAGAAATTATTTGTTTAATCTATAAAAATTATAAGCACTTTAGTAAAAAGCAAATTACTTACTAAAATTTTAAATAGGGCTATTTTAGGATGTTACACACGGGCTCCGCCAGGCTGCATTGCTCGGCATCAAACGACTCGTCGTTTATAGAGATTCTGCAGTTGCCGTTAACCAAGTCAAAAAAGATTGGGATTGGTCTAAAGAGAACATGGACGCTTACTGCACGGAAGTTCGCAAGCTCGAACGCAACTTCTATGGCTTGGAGTTCCATCACGTCGTCCATGACAACAACGTCGCTGCTGACGCCATGTCCAAGCTAGGATCAAGCTGCGTGGATGTTCCAGCGGAAATATTCATTCGCGAACTACAACATCCGTCCATCAAGGAGTCGGCACCTGAAGAAATTACTCCCAAGCTACCGCACCTGGACCTACAGGTCATGGTCATCGACACAGACTGGATGACTCCTTTCATCGAGTACTTAAAAGATCACAAACTCCAAAAGGATGAAAAAGAACAAGTATGCGTAAAGTGCAGAGCGGGGAACTATGTTGTGGTGGATAACATGCTTTATTGACGTGGGGCTTCGGTCAACGTCTTGATGAAGTGCATGACAAATGATCGAGGAAGAGCATTGCTGGAGGAAATCCATGGAGGCATTTGCGGTAACCACGCAGCTTCACGCACACTAGTCGGGAAGGCCTACAGGGCTGGTTTCTTTTGACCATCAGCTAAGGCAGATGCAAAAGATATCGTCAAGAAGTGCCAAAGCTGCCAGTTCTTTGCTCGACAAGCACATGTCCCAGCTCATGAACTTAACACGATCCCGTTATCTTGGCCCTTCGCCTGTTGGGGCTTTGATCTCATGGGTCCCCTAGCTAAAGCTCCCGGTGGTTTCGAGTGACTTATTGTAGCCATCGACAAGTTCACCAAATGGATTGAAGCTCAGCCGTTGGTAAACCCAAAGGCTGAGAACCTGATCATGTTTTTCAACAGAATTGTCCAGAGATTTGAGTCCCTCATAACATCATCACAGACTTGGCATTAGTATTCACCAGTGAAGAATTCCAAGATACTGTGGAAAATACTCAATCGAGATCTACTATGCCTCGGTCGCTCATCCGCGCGCCAATGGACAAGTTGAGAAAGCCAATGGCTTGTTGTTGCAACGGTTAAAACCCAGACTCTATGAACCTCTAAAGAAGTACGGTGGCAAGTGGGCTAAGAAACTACCTGTAGTACTCTGGGGGCTACGCACTCATCCTAGTCGTGCCACTGGGTAGTCGCCATATTTTTTGGTCTATGGGTCTGAAGCAGTCCTACCTGCTGATCTCCTTTGGGAGGCTCCATGATTGGAAAACTACGACGAACAACTCGCCCAGCAAGAAGGATTCTAAGATGTCGATGGCATTGAGGAGGCCCGGGTGGCAGCTCTTATCTAGAACACTCGATACTTCGGCCTACGCCGTTATCATCAGCGCTCTGACCAGCCTCACTCCTTTGTCATACGAGACTTGGTTTTGAGGCGCATTCAGAAGACTGATGGCCTCCACAAGCTTATGTCATGATGGGAAGGTTCGTTCCTCATCAAGCAAGTTAATGGGGCTGGATCCTATCATCTCCAAAGTCAGGAAGGCGAAGACTTGCCAAATCCATGGAACATCGAGCATCTGCGCAAGTTCTACCCATAAAGCGGGTCTATGTAAACTTTTCAATGTACTCATCATGATTAAAGGTCAATAAAGATGATGTCTCCCTGCCAACTAAAAGTTACATTGTGTTTCTCATGTTTTTTGCCAGCAATACTCTCACTAGAGAGGCCCTGCGAAAGCCTGATGCTTAAAAGCATAGGCCCGGGGTAGCTTTTCTGTGCAAAGGACCCAAGACTGCTTTCAATGAAAGTGGCACTAAGCCTTTGAAGTCTTGGTTGAGCTATCCCAACCCATAAATGGTTGTAGGAGTCAGTCTCACGCCCTTTGTTGCCCTACTTTCATTAGAAAGCATGAGGACTTCCTGTTGCATGTTTTTGGAAAGACGATCACACAACACTCCTCGATTTTCACACTAAAGGAGCTCATTAGAGTCTAATCCTGAACGTGTCTCGTGTACAATAGTATTGCCTTTTCGCGTAAAATGCATAAACTACTACAAGTAGTAATATGGGCTTGCGCCAGCAGCCTATCTTGTCTTAACATGACCCAAAACTACTACTTATGCTACAGCAGAAACGCTCATACCATGAGTCGATGTACTAAAAGTACTCAATGCAACATTCAATTGCGCCAAGGCTACTTAGCGAGTAGCAAACTCAAAATACTACTTAACAAGTAGCAAATCTAAAAGACTACTTAACCAGTAGCAAGTGGAAAGAACTACTTAAGCAGTAGCAATACAGAACGACTACTTAACCAATAACAGTATGTCATCATCTACTTAACCAGTAGCCAGCATGGAAGACTATTAACAAGTTGCAATATTACAAGGCAAGCCCAATATTGTTCACAAACTACTCTAACGAGTTGATGAATTGATCAGCTATGGGTTCAGTTTTGACTACCAACGCCTCATATTCCTCCAATGTGCCTCCAGCGGGTAGTTCAACTACTTCAAGCTTGGCCTCTGGATTATGCGCCTTCACCATGGCTAGCAGTTGATTGATGCAGTCCTTCATGGTGTTTTTACAAAAGTCAGTAATCTAACCAGGCACCATGCTGACACGCTCCAAGAAAGATTGGTTACTGGTTCCTATGACTTCTGCGGTTACTGTGGGACTAGGATCCCTAGGGCCACTCATCCACGAGATTAAACTACTCGATAGGGGAAGTTTGATCAGACAACTTTCAACCAGTCGGCGCCCCTGGAAGTACTCCCCGCATTCCCAGCTTCCTCCCCATCCAAACCTCATCCCGAATGGTGGCCCCTAGCTCAAGATTCGCCTAACTCCGGCGAGGCACCACCGTCACCCGAGCGGCGCCACCGCGCCCCTGCGCCGACAGCGACCCCTCCTCGCCCCGATCCAATCTGGATCGTTGGATCCAGATCCAATGGCTGCTAGAGCACCCCGCCTCAGGTGAAACCTAGCGCGTACCGGTCAGCTCTGGCCATTTTGCAAAAGAGCCCCTGAGCTTTTCACTAATCAACCCGCCGTCCAACTTAGTTCAGAAGTATTTTTTAATAGGTCTTGTTTTATTTATTTAACCTCGTGAGTTAATAGAACCCGCCATCCTGTCTTGTTATATTTGCATGTTAGCCCTCGTAGTTTTACTCATAACTACGTTTAGGTCCTCAAATTTTCATGAATAAGCCCCTGGAAACTTTTAAACCTCGCCAGCAAGTCCCTGAACCTTAGAAACGCCATATCTTTCTCGTTTTAGCTCCGATTAGTGTAATTCTTGCGCTCATATGTTCGTAGCGAAGCATAGATTAGTTTTAAAGCCTTCTTTTGTTCTATTTCTACTATTTGGTATACTGTTCTAATAGAATAATTTTGTTTGCATGTATTGGCTTGTGTGGATGCTTGTGTGGTGATTCGTGTCTAGTCGGCGAGCCCTTTGCATTGGAGTTCAAGTACGAGGAGGGCTTTCAGGAGCAGGACCAGAAACAATAGCAGTTTGAGGAAGGCAAGTTATAGCATGGACAATCCTTGCTACCTATCCACCTTGTAATAATTTATTTCGTACTTTCATGTGTCTAAATTGATGTACCTTTAAGGTTGCACCTAGTCTTGATTATCCTGTCCTTTGATTATCCTGTCCTTTGACACCTAGTCTAAATTGATGTGCGGCTACTATCACCATTGTTTAATTGTTAATGTTTACTTAATGGTTCACTTCAACATAATGATAAAACTTGCTTTTTAGCAACATGGTTTAGGGAGCTAGAGCATGTGATTCGTGCTTTGTTCTAGTGTCTCTCTGTAAGGTCCGGTTCTCAAAGAGGCAACCCAGGACCCTGTCGCCACCGCTAGAACTATTATGGTTCTGGTCTTGGTCAAGTAGCATGTGCGTCTCTAGCTAGCCAGTGGTTACCGATTGGGCCGACGGCGTTATGGGAAACATGAGTGAGAGTATGTCTTGATCCACCGAGGGCGGGAGATCCGTCAGCTATGCCCCCATGAGGCACAGTCCCGTGCTGGGAGTCCCTGCGATGGGGAACTCCACACGTTGCGCATTGTTGGGTGTGATGCCCGCGCTCTAGACGCCATTGGCCCCCCTATGGTGTGACTCCGTAGGCGTACGTCAATCTCGGTGCCTGGGCCATGCTGCCTATGCTATACCATAATCGGCCACTGTCTTGTTAGGGTGTCTTGTGAAAAACCTCGTAGTGTCCCTATGCAGTCATACCTCGGAAGTGTGATGTTTGCGTGGTTGGGTGCAATGTTCTTTTGAACTTTTACGCGACTAGTGGGTAAAGGGCGAAACCTCTGCAGAGTGTAAATCTATCAAGATAGCCTTGCTCAGGGTCACGAGCGGCCTGCATACTTTTTTATTAGAAGATGATGTTATTTATGCTTAATGTCACTTATACTTTATTAATTTGGTTGCAACTGGGTTCTATTCACTTGTAGTAACTTGGATAATGTTAAAACGAACCAACTAAAAATGCTAATGCAGTTCAGCCCTGTCTAACATTACTTTGAGCCTTCATACGCCCGTGCTATACTTGCTAAGTAAATGTTTTACTTACACTCATCATTTATTCAACAAAGTCCTGGATGGGTAATAGATTTGGCTGTGCATGAGTCTGCTGCTAAGTTTTCTGAAGATCTACCATACTACTGAGTTGTGTTCTCCCAGTTAGAGTCCCTGTGGATTGTGGCTTCGCTTAGTTGAGAGTTATCAGCCTTCCGCTGTATTGGTTAGTTCATTTATGTTAAACTCTGATGTAAAACTCTATTTATTCACGCATATGTTCTCTGTTTATCATATTTGTTCGCTATATATGTACTATGACTTCCTGGGCACACATATGGCCGCATTCAGCTTTCTATGCAAATCCAGGTGTGACACCTATAGGATCGCAGCCTAGTTAGAATGGTTGATCAAAATTTAGGAGACCACAATAATTCTGTGATATGAATTGTCTAGTTATGCTTTCTCAAAACCAGTGTTGTCGAGTCTTGTGTGAATCATGTCTTTAGGTGCTTGATCTGGTTATCATTATGCTTATGCGTGGTTTGGATTTTTTTAATGATTGTGATGGGCGTAGACGTGAGTCTACCACAATCTAGATTTTGGATTAAGGTTTAAGGACATCAATGTTTATATAGAGGGGGTTATTTATTTCTCTTGCTCTATCAAATCCTCCATCATTAGATCATATCCTGACAAGTTTAGTAATCTTCTTAAGTTTCTTCTGCATAAAATCTGAGTTACTTGGTTATGTCTGAAGGAGTTCTGATGAGAATTACTTGCTGATGATAGATGGTGAACACAAGGAGCAACGCAGATGGCAGTGGAGGCAACCTGAACTAGCCACCACCACCCACCATTGAGCAAATGATGCTTAAGCAGACCCAGCTGATGTAGCAGATGGCCAAGACCATGGCATTGATGCAGCAAAACGAGTAGAAGCCACCTCACCAGCCTAACATGCCGCCCCGAGACAAGAGGGGTGAATTTCTGAAGGGACGCCCTCCCACCTTCAACAAAGCCAGCGACCCCTGTGCAGGCAGATGATTGGCTCAAGGCAGTGGAGACACAACTCGACATCACGCAGTGCAACGACCGGGAAAAGGTGTTGTACGTAGGAGGACAACTTCAAGGACCAGCATTGGATTGATGGGATTCATACCAGTACACTCACCCCGATCGTACCCAGATCACCTGGCGGTTGTTCCGTGACAGCTTCCGTTCTCACCATGTGCCGGAGGCTCTAATGACCATGAAGAAGAAGGAATTCCTAGTGTTGAAGCATGAAGGGATGAGTGTCACCGCTTACCGTGACAAGTTCATCGAGCTCGCTCGCTATGCCCCAGAGGATGTGGCCACTGATAAGAAGAAGCAGACCCGGTTCCGTGATGGCTTGCAGGATGCACTACAGTACCAACTTATGTGTACCAAGTTCCCCAACTTTCAGGAACTGGTGGATGGCGCCTTGATGCTGGAACATAAGCGACGTGAAATAGAGGAGAAGAAGAAGTGGAAGTTCCAGGGCTAGCAGACAGAGAGCAGTAGTCGCCCCCGCTTTGCTCCTCCATGGGGGAATCAACAGATGGTGATCCAGCAACACTTTCAGGGTTAGTCCAGCTAACTGAGCGCCACAGCGGCAGCGTTTAAAGGGTCAATTGCAGAATGGCCCGGTTCAACGCAACCAGGTGCAACCAGGTCCTGTTCAGCGCCCCAACCCTGCCAACAATACAACAGTGGGTTCGAGGGTGTGTTACCACTGTGGAGAGCAGGGGCACTTCGCTAATGCTTGCCCCCGGAAATCCCAGAACATCGCAGGTCAGAACAACAACCAGTAGGCTGGACAGCAGGAGGCAGAGGCAGGACAAGGACCGCAGAACCCCGCTAGAGGCAAGGACAACCACATGGGCGCAGAGACCGCAGAGGGAGCTACTGACGTGGTTGTGGTACGTTCCTTGTCAATTCGACCCCTGCAAGTGTTTTATTCGATTTTGGAGCTTCACATGCTTTCATCTCTGTTGTATTTGTTCAAATGAATATATTGACCCTGCAACCCATGGGAAACCCCATGCTAGTTAGTTCACCTGGGGGAGAACAATGAGCCAGTCTACGCTACTCCAAAGTCATCATTACAATAACGGGGGTAGACTTTGAGGTATACCCCATAGTCCTGAATTCTGTTGGGTTCTATCTAATCCTGGGAACGAGCTGGCTTGCTGTTGGCACTTCTTACGATCCAATATCAGGATTGTGGATCCCGGTACTTGGGTAAGGAGTGTTTCAGTTGTTTTTCTTATAGCTCAGTAAAATATATAAATATTCTGCAAGCGCACAGAATTACCGTTGTAGCACTTCACCAGGGAGTATTTCAAGGTATCGTAATTTATATTGCCGCAGGGAAGCTTATGGCAAGAGTACTAGCAAACATATATTTGAGACTATCAGAGGGGGGTACACGACTAGACTAAATGGGGGATAATGGTATTGGATAGGAGTGGATATACCGTGAAACGCAGCTCAAGAGAGGCTCAAATAGGAAAGAGAAGGAATAGATAACTGGGAGGACAACAAGAAGAGATAGAGGATTCCTAGGTACTTTATCTGTCTATGTCACTCAGGGTTAGAGATACAGAGGTTGTAGAGCCAGCACTCAGAGGTCAAGGTTAAACCTATGTCTTCACTTCTGGACAGTAGAGCCTACGCCACACAGAAAGGGATGATAAGGGGTGGCATCTACCGTGCACTGGGGGATCCTACAAGCCGAGACGAACGTGATGGGCTACAAACGCCGTATAGGGTTGTCACAACCTAACGACTACCACCTCCGCTGACTCAGGAGCAAACTAAGGTTACTGGCTAGCCTAGGAACCACTCCTATACTAGTCAACAACTACTTACTCCACTAGCAAGAGCAAGCAACCTTGTCAATACTCTTAGTGACAATTCACCTCAAGTATCAAGCAAGATCGAAGAAACGGCTAAGACAATGACTTAAACAAGATCTAGAAGCACTAGAACTAGAACCAACTATAGTCTAAACATGATATAGATGCAACTAGAATAAAGTAGAAGCAAGCTATAAATGACAAAGGCAAAGTGATAAAGATAACTTTATATTGATAACTCAAAGTCTACAAAAGGAATGGAAAAGATACAAGAGCTTATACCAGAGCTTCTGAAGACGACTCCGGAACCTTCGAGGCACAGCTCGACTCAACTCTAACTCCCAACTAAACTATCCTAACTCTACGGAGAGAAGTGGAAATGAGAGCTCCTTGGCTTAGTGTGTGTGATACAAGTGAGTGACCCCCTCTATTTATAGCTTGAGAAGGTTGGTGGAGATGGAGTGGCAGCCAAGGGAGTGAGAGGCGGTGCTCCGGCCAATTCGGCCGAATCCTTGGATGCACCGCCCTTGCTCCCCAAGGGCTGGGATTTGGTCCTTTTGTCAGTTTGGCAGCTCGGGGCGGTTCGGCCGAAGGCCTGGGTTCGGCTGAACTGGGCCTGGCTCGTGGCCGGCCCCCTCTGCACCGCCTTTGCTACCTGGGCTTCGTGGATGACTTGATCCAGGTGGTTTTCGTGTTGGTTTAGCCCAGAACTGGTGGCGGTCATGCACGTGTCATGCACGGTCATTGTTTGGTCATCGTTGACGTGGACGACTCTCGGTGTCGTATACGGCTAAGGGGGATAGTCGGCCGAATCGTATCGTTCGGCCGAATCGGTCATTTCTGACCTCTATAGCAAGTATTTCTCGTTGTTGTACCTACACAAGTGAAACTCACCAAAACTCATGGAAATTTATTAGAAGTAAACCTAAGTACATGGAATGTCACATATATCCTCTTTCATTCCTGAGTATTGGTGGTTGAAAACGTGCCGTAATGACTGCCAACAAGCTCCCCCAAGCATAGACCTTTGCTCGTCCTCGAGCAAAGATAAAAACATAGGCTCGGTGGATCAAGAGTTGCTACAATGTTAGTATCCTGCAAGTAATCTTTATAAACAACTAGTACTCAAAATTAATCGAATCATTAGCAAAGTATTAAATCACCATTTTACCTATGGGGCTTATAGCAATCTCCTTGTCTTGGGCAGTTGAAAGGTTGAATAGTTTGATTTAGTTTTATTCCACTCTACTCTTTTCAGGATCCCATCTCGGAGTTTCCATAATTTTGTGAAAAATGTAAGTTGTTCCTTATTTGGCACACTCAATCACTCAAGTGGTATTTGAATCCTCACCAAAGGCTTGTGCCTTATTTTCATCCTAAAATCTAATATGGCTTTTGTGTGGCTTAGGGGTAATGGATGAAGGCATGCATGCATCTTATATTTTGCTAAGTCAAAGACCGGACCTTTGGGGAACCAAATCACACCTTTAGATCAAGAAGTGCAAGTGCGTGGAATATGTGGAGTGGAATGGAGTGGAATATGGTGGAACTCCTTGGGATGATTCTTCCTCTCCTTGACTTATTTTCGAGAAAATGGGCTATCTCTTTTTGCTCATATTTTTGCCATGCCATTTGACATGCTTTCCTTATTTCTTATTTTTGCCATGCTCTTTGGCATGCTTTTCTTTTTCTCTTTCTTTTTACCATGCTCTTTGGCATGCCTTTCTTTTTCTCTTTATTTTTGCCATGCTCTTTGGCATGCTTTTCTTTTTGCATAGCCCATGTCTCTATTCAAGGATATTTGGAGAGGACGGTAATAAAGAATGGATCATTTATTTTGGTGGATGGATGATGGAAATGTTTGCTAACTACCAGTGTAGGAATTGCAAGTGAGAGGTGGTGTGTACGTGATTCTCGATCTTAGAAGCATGAAAGTTTCACCCAAAGGTCACAATATTTTGACAAAACTCACTAAGACAACAAGCAGCATATGAGTAGAAGGTTTCAACTAAACTAAACATATGGCTTTGGTAGGCATTTCTGACTAATGAGGAACTTTTTTTATTTTTGAAAACACAAAGCATTCGAGATTTTCACCATACCAAGAGCAAAAGTAGAACTTAACCACTATATCTCTATATCATTCCTTACAACAACTTAGACTTGGAATAAAGCATGTGCTCCCACAAGGTTTTCAGGTTCATTTTTACTCATGCCGATTAACTCAAGTACTATCAAGTAACTAGTCGAAACAAAGCACTCGCAAGATTAATGACAGAGCAACTATTCATCATTTCCAAAGTGAGAGGCATATGGTTCATTCCATGCATAGTTGGGAGTTAATTTTATTCAAAGCAAATATTTTCAGACTTTTCATTTTAAGATGGAAATAAAATAGAAAGGGAAATAGCAAATGCGAAATTAAAGTGCTGAGAGGGACATAGAACATACCTGGTGGGGGTCCTCCCCCAAGCTTGGATCTTTCATTGATAGGGTCGAAACCTTGAAAAATATTCTGCCATTTGGTCTATCTACCGCTGGACATCATACCTTATAGATTCCAGCACGCCACTATTCTTGTGATGGTACTGAGAATGGCGTGCCAGAGTGCCTTCCATGTTTCGGGTACGGTCATCGAGGAGGTCGACTCGGTCGGAGATGTAAGATAATTCCCGACTGATGTCATAGCCGCTGGGTGTAGAGAAGCGTGCGGACTGAGAGTGCCCAGGGAAGTATAGCTGGGAGGCACTATCGTACCCCCTTGCATACCACCCCTGTGAGTACTCATAATCTGTACTCTGTGAAGTACGGCTCGAGATGAAGTAGTCTGGGTCCTGGGATTGTCCAGAGCCTCCTGCTCCTGACGTCCCAGCATCGGTGTACTCACCGAAGGCTGCCTCGAACGCGGACATATGTCGGTTTGGCTGTGTTGGTGAAGTTGCTGGTTCCCGTGCGGTGAAGAGCCCGGCATCACGCCTGGCTCGTCCCCGGGTGAATGGTCCTTTGCCTGCAACACTGTGCCGAGCGGGCTCTCTCTGAGGGGGAGAATCATCCGACTCGGTACTCAGCTGAAGAGTTAGTTTCTGAGCAGTATACAACCTTAGCTCTGCACAGGGCAGCAACACTTTGGTTGTATAACCGCGGTAAAACATCACCAGTGTTGCATCGGGCGCTGGTCGTATCATGTGGCCTTGCACAAAGTGCTTGGCATCCACAACGGAAGACGCTGTCTCTATGTACGTGAGCTAGGCACCCTCCAGAACGCGCAACTGGTTAGCGAGGTGAGTAAATAGAGAAGTCACTGCCACGCTACCCACGCGAGAGTGATGGGACAGCCAATGGGTAACCATATCCTTAACTGGAGAAACAGTAACTTAATAAACCATGGTGGAAAGAAGCCGCAACTCGACTGTATTAATGGGATGCAAATCAGAACACGGAAACACCGTCATAGCCATCCACCGATGCATGAAATGCAAGGTGGGGTTATGAATGTTATTGGTGCGAGGAGCAGAACAATTGGTGCTTCCGAAAATCTTTTTCCAAAACCTGTCCCGACTAAACCTTTTCAAACCTTTGGAAGGCTCCAAAGAACAATGACTGGCAAAACAAAGAGCCATGCTCAAATCCCTCCAAGAGTAGGAGTACTCTTGGTTGAAAAATCGAAGCGAACACCCTCCTGATTAGATGTAAGAGTTGACTGAAATTCAAGGGTGAGGAGGTACGAACCTTGTTCGTTGACATGCCAGAAGTTGCCCCAGCCAATGGCTTCAAAGACTTCTGGGAATTCTTCATACCCATTCTTACGAGCAAGTCCTACTCGAAGACACGGGTATGCTCAACTCCTTCAAGTGCAGCATGTTGAAGACGTTTCACTCCCGGTCCGTCCGGAGGATGATGTCACCCTCGTTCAGGAGCTGCCGGGTTGGGTGCGAGGCAGAGCCCCTCCCAAAGTCAGCTGCCCCTGACTTATCCACCTCCAAACTGGCTTGAACCACAGGACGGGGCTGGGGAGCTCCCAGGATCGTCCGAGCGTTTGCTCAGCCGGGCGGAGTGATGGAACGCGGAGAAGATCTTCGACATGCAACCTGCAAAATGTTAGTGCAACGACTACCCGAAGGACTGAATATATGGGGTTAGCACAAGTAAAACAAATCAGTCGTTCAAGAGGGTTAGTCATTCTTGCAGGGATGAAGAACCACCACAAAAAGTTAGTCATTCTTGCAGGTGTCGAAAACCACCACAAACACGTTCAAGTTTCAGCACAAGGATCAAGCAAAAGTGAAATATTTTTGTGATTTTTTTAGCAATGCAAGTAAACAAACTTGAGCAAGAACTAGAAAAGAACTTGAGCAATAACTTGAGAGAGAGAGAGAGAGAGCTTCTAGCAGAAATTTTTTAGTGTGAGATGGTGCAAGGAAGCAAGCAAGCATTGCCCAACATTTATAGGCAAAGGGGGGGCAGCTCCTTGGTTCGGCCGAACCAGGCATATGTGGCCTGAGCACTCCAGGTGAGTGCAGCTCCCACCTTTGCTTTGGTTGCACGCAAAATTTTGTGGCCAGCACTAGAGTATGGTCATGTGAGTGGATTTTAGTGGTAGGTGAGAAGCAAACTTGACTTGACCAGAGTGAAAGTTAGTGGAGTCATCCCCATGCTGCCATGTTTTGTGATAATTGGTGAGTGTGCAGCCATATGGAGCGGGGTAGACAAGTTTTGTGCTGGTTGGTGATGATAGGAAATAAATGGAGCACTTTGGAAAAGGGTAAAAATGATGAGAATTATAAAATATACCCAATTCAAATAAATTTCAGCATGATGTCCATTTATTTTTACCATGCTTGCAATTTTTCTACTCTCTTTCAAATTAATTGCACATGTGGTTCATTTATTTTGGAAAGGGAAACATGCAAATGCAATGATGGAAATTAAAATTTGGAAGGGAAACGTGGGATACATACTGGTTTTCCTCGCGGAGAGAGCTTGTGTTTAAAGTCCACGAGCGGGACTCCTCCTGTCTTCAGTTGTTTTTGTCATTGTCCGATCCCGAAGTGGGTGGTTCGGATGATGCAGCCTTCTTCCGCCATGCCTTCTTGTCCTTCTTCTGTGTTGGTGGCGGTGGGATCGGCTCCTCTAGAGAATTCCAGAGGGCGTGACCTTCCTCGTATCTCTTATATTTCTTCTGTGCTCATTGGTCCTGTTAGCTCATCCCATTTGAACTGCTCTCTGTTGGCACTTCTTACGATCCAATATCAGAATTGAGAATCCTGGTACTTGGGTAAGGAGTGTTTCAGTGGTTTTCCTTATGGCTTAGTAAAATATAGAAATATTCTGCAAGCGCACAGAATCACCGCTGTAGCACTTCACCTGGGAGTATCCCGAGGTATCGTAATTTATATTTCCGCAGGGAAGCTTTGGCAAGATTACTAGTGAATAGATATTCGAGACTATCAGAGGAGGGTACACAACTAGACAAGACAGGGGATAACGGTATTGGATAGGAGTGGATATACCGGACACACAGCTCAAGGGATACTCAGGTAAGGGAGAGGAAAGATAGATAGCTGGGAGGACAACGAGAAGAGATAGAGGACTCCTGGATTCTTTATCTACCTATGTCACTCTAGCTTAGAGATACAGCGGCTACAGAGCCAGCACTAGGAGATCTAGGACAACTCTAATGTCTTAGCATCGGGACAAGGGAACCGGTGAACACACAGAAAGGGATGAGAAGGGGTGCCACTATTTCCCAACTGGGGAATCCTATGGACCGGAACTAACGTGATGGGCTACGAAGACCGAAAGGGCTGTCACCACCTCCCGGCTACCACCTCCGTTGCGACGGGAATAAACTAAGGCCACCGACTAGTCTAGGAACCACTCCTACACTAGGCAACGACTACTTACTCCGCTAGCAAGAGCAAGCAACCTTGTCAATACTCTTGGTGACAATTCACCTCCAGTATCAAGCAAGATCGAAGAACCAGCCAAGACAAAGACTTAAACAAGACTACAAGCACTAGAACTATAACTGACTATAGTCTAAACAAGATATATTTGCTACTAGAATAAAGTAGAAGCAAGATATAAATGACAAAGGCAAAGTGATAAAGATAACTATATTGATACTCAATGTCTTACAAAAGGAAAAGTAAAAGATACAAGAGCTATTACCAGAGCTTCTGAAGATGACTCCGGAACCTCCGAGGCAAAGCTCGACTCAACTCTAACTCCCAACTAAACTATCCTAACTCTACTAGAATGAAAGTGGAAATCAGCTCCTTGGCTTGGTGTGTGTTTACAAGTGAAAGTGACCCTCTATTTATAGGAGTCCAAGGCGGTTGAGGTAGGGTAGCGGCCAAGGAAGCCAGGGTGGGTACCCCCTGGGATTTCGGGCGAGGGGAGGCGGTTCGGCCGAACAGGTCAGTTCGGCCGAACTCCCTAGTTCGCCCGAACCAGAGGATCTACCGACCTTGCTTCCCACGGCCAAGATTGGCTCCCTGGTGTCGGTTTCCAGCTGGGGGCGGTTCGGCCGAAGGGCCCAGTTCGGCCGAACTGGGCCTGGCCCGTGGCCGGCCTCCCCAGCACCGCCTCTGATGCCTGGACCCCCCTGGGCTTTCTCCTGATGCATGACTTTGTGTTGATCTGACCCAGAATGACGTGGCATGGTCCAGGATGAGTTGGCGGTCGCCCACGTGTCTTGTGATGTGTTCGCTTGGTCATTGTTGATGTGGACGACTCCCGGTGGCATGCACGGCTAAGGGGGATAACCGGCCGAACGGAGTCGTTCGGCCGATTCGGTCATTTTCGGCCCCAATAGCGCGTAATTTGTCGTAGTTGTACCTGCACAAGTGACACTCACCAAAACTCATGGAACTTTATTAGAAATAAAACCTAAGTACATGGAATGTTGCATATAACCTCATTTATTCCCGAGTATTGGTGGTCGGATTTGGGCTGTAACGACCGCCAACACTCTCCACCAAGTATTTCCAGCTTTCCACTGAGGAGTGCTTTTAGGAAACATTCAGCGCTTCTCTGCTCCGGTGTACAAGGCTTTGTCTTCTTCTCTTCCCGAGGTCAAAACGGGAAGGAGATCGGCGTCCGGTTATGGAACAGGATTTCTCTTGTATCCATGTCAATCCTGGCCCGAGTAGTGTTCAAAAATGGCCGGCCCAAAACAAGGGGAAACGAATAATCATTCCCCATGTCAAGGACAACAAAGTCCGTAGAGATGTAATGTCCCCATACTCAGACCGGCATATTCTCGATCACTCCCTCGGGTTAGCGGATCTATGAATCTGCCAGTTGTACCTGGGCATTTGTCGGAGACAAAGTGGAACAGCGTAACTTTTTAAATAATACCTTGGACATGATGTTGACGATGGCTCCCAGATCACAGAGTGCATCATCAATGCGACGATTCTAGATCGCGCATTGAATGATTTGCACTCCGGGATCTTCCTTCTTTTTCTTAGGTGTCCTCGTGATGGCTTTAACAGCAGCTCTTGGTAGGTGTGCCCCTTGTGGTATTTCTACATGGACTCGTGAGACTACACCTGCGTGACAAGCACAAAATGTTCTACGATACGCCTTACCTCGTCTCGTAGTAACTGCATTTACTGTTTCAATGGAAGGTTCGGGTTGCCCCGGAATCTTCCTAGACTCGGTAACAGGAACGACTGCAGCTAACTAAGCAATTTTGGTTTCGATCTTTTTATTAAACCTCAGTTGACTTTTAATGGCAGAAGAGAATGAATCCAATCTAGAGTCTATGCTTTTCAGGATTTTATCATTAGCAGCAAGCTTTTTATTGATATTTTCAGTGATTTTACCCTGGCCAAACACTAGATCTCTATGAGATGGTTGATTATTGAAATTGCTGGAATTGAAATTGCTACCTTGTTGAGGCCTCTCAAATGGGAGGTTTGGGCGTGAATTCCAGCCTTGATTGCCATAGTCGTTCGGTCGATACCCGTTGTTGTTGCGGTTGTTGACGTAGTGGGCATCTTCTCATATTTCGGGGCAGTCATTCCCCAAATGGTCAGTGTTGCCACAGACCTCACAAGTCATGCGAGCGTCCATGGCTTGCACCGTTTCTTGAGCAGGGGCCTCCATCGTCTCATCAGAAGGTCCATCTTGGCAGCAAGCATGTCCAAAGCTTCAACTTGATGTACTCCACGGGTCCGAGGTTGGGCTCGATCATCAGACCAACCTTGGTTCTCGACCATCTTCTCGATGAGGGCCTTTGCACGACTCTCCTCAAGAGAGAAGAAAGAACCTCCAGCAGCAACATCCAAGTACTCACGGGAAGAGCTTCTAAGCCCGTGGTAAAAGTTTGGATGATGAACCAACTCTGCATACCATGGTGAGGACAAGCAGATATATAGTCATGGAGGCGATCCCATGCCTCCTGGACTGTTTCATCTTTTAACTGCTGGAAACTAGCAATTTTATTCCAGAGGGCGTTGGTTTTCCAAACCGGTAAGAATTTAAGCAAAAATGCGCTAGTGCAGTTATCCCAAGTGTTTATGGCTTCGCGGTTAGCATAAAACCATTGTTTTGCCTTGGCTAATAATGAGAATGGGAATAAATGAAGGTGAATGGCATCGATGCTTACCCCGCATATGGTGAAAGTGTTGAAAATCTCCAGAAAATGCTGAAGATGATCTTTGGCATCCCCGTGTGGCTTGCCGCAGAACGGGCTAGCCTGCACTATGTTGATGAGGGCTGGCTTGAGCTCGAAGTTGCCATCTCCGACTGGCGGAGCTGGTCCAACACGCACGTTCTCGCTCGATGGAGCGGAGAACTCGCGGATCATCTTGCTTGCCATCCTCGATGAAGCCGTGTCGACGACTGGAAAGACTGGGCTCATCGGAATGAGTTGCTTCTGAAGAGGTACAACACGGGGTTGCACTTTCCTCACAAGAGACTCAGCATTTTCTTGGAAGTTTGACGGTAGTTGGAAACCAGTCATGCACTGCTCTGCTTCACAAGACCAACGAAACAGAGCAAGGATAAACCCGCTTGAGTAGCGGTATACTCAACTAAGATAGCTCGGGATAGAAGTTTGAAAGTATCTAGCCAATTGCTTCCCCGGCAATGGTGCCAGAAATGCTTGTTGGCACTTCTTACGATCCAATATCAGGATTGTGAATCCTGATACTGGAGTAAGGAGTGTTTCAGTGGTTTTTCTAATGTCTCAGTAAAATATATAAATATTCTGCAAGCGCACAGAATTACTGCTGTAGCACTTCACTAGGGAGTATTCCAAGGTATCGTAATATATAATTCCGTAGGGAAGCTTATGGCAAGAGTACTCGCAAACAGATATTCAAGACTATCAGAGAGGGGTACACGACTAGACAAAATGGGGGATAACGGTATTGGATAGGAGTGGATATACCGTGACACACAGCTCAAGGGAGGCTCAGATAGGAAAGAGAAGGAATAGATAGTTGGGAGGACAACGAGAAGAGATAGAGGATTCCTAGGTACTTTATCTGTCTATGTCACTCGGGGTTAGAGATACAGAGGCTGTAGAGCCAGCACTCAGAGGTCAAGGTTAAACCTATGTCTTAACTTCAGGACAGCAGAGCCTACGCCACACAGAAAGGGATGAGAAGGGGTGGCATCTACCCAGCGCTGGGGGATCCTACAAGCCGAGACAAACGTGATGGGCTACAAAGGCCGTATAGGGCTGTCACCACCGAACGAGTACCACCTCCACAGACTCAGAGGCAAAACAATGGCTTTATGCTAACTGCGAAGCCATACACACTTGGGATAAGTGCACTAGCGCATTTTTGCTTAAATTCTTTCCGGTTGGGAAAACCAACGCCCTCCAGAATAAAATTGCTAGTTTCCAGTAGCTAAAAGATGAAACAGTCCCGGAGGCATGGGATCACCTCCAGGACTATATATCTGCTTGTCCTCACCATGGTATGCAGAGTTGGTTCATCATCCAAACCTTTTACCACGGGCTTAGAACCTCTGCCCGTGAGTACTTGGATACTGCTGCTGGAGGTTCTTTCTTCTCTCTTGAGGAGAGTCATGCAAAGGCCCTCATCGATTAGTTGGTCGAGAACCATGGTTGGTCCGACGATCGAGCCACATCAAATTGAAGCTCTGGACATGCTCGCTGCCAAGATGGACCTTCTGATGAATAAAATGGAGGCCCCTGCACAAGAAACGGTGCAAGCCATGGACCCTCGCATGACTTGAGAGGTCTGTGGCAACGCTGGTCATTCGGGAAATGACTTCCCCGAAATGTGAGAAGATGCCCACTACGTCAACAACTCCAGCAACAACGGGTATCGACCGAACAACTACGACAATCAAGGCTGGAATTCGCGCCCAAACCTCCCATTTGAGAAGCCTCAACAAGGTAACAATTTGAATTCCAGCAATTTCAATAATCAACCATCTCTTAGAGATCTAGTGTTTGGCCAGGGTAAAATCACTAAAAATATCAATAAAAAGCTTGCTGCTAATGATAAAATCCTGGAAAACATAGACTCTAGATTGGATTCATTCTCTTCTGCCATGGAAATTCAATTGAGCTTTAATAAAATGATCGAAACCCAAATTGCTCAGTTAGCTACAGCCGTTCCTGTTACCGAATCAGGGAAGATTCCGGGGCAACCCGAACCTTCCATTGAAACAGCAAATGCAGTTACTACGAGATGAGATAAGGCGTCACGTAGAAAATATTGTGGTTGTCACGCTGGTGTAGTCTCATGAGTCCAAGTAGAAATACCACAGGGGGCACACCTGCCAAGAGCTGTTGTTAAAGCCATCACGAGGACACATCCGGAAAAGAAGGAAGATCCAGGAGTGCCAATCATTCAATGTGCGATCTGGAATCATCACGTTAATGATGCACTCTGTGATCTGGGAGCCAGCGTCAACATCATGTCCAAGAGAAGAAGAAAAGGCCTTGTACACCAGAGCAGAGAAGCACTAAATGTTTCCTAAAAGCACTCCTCAGTGCAGAGCTAGAAATACTCGGTGGAGAGTAGTTCGAATGGGATGAGCTGACAGGACCAATGAGCATAGAAGAAGTGGACCTCATCGTGAAGAGATACGAGGAAGATCAGGCCCTCTGGATTTCTCCAGAGGAGCCGATCCCACCGCCACCAACACAGAAGAAGAACAAGAAGGTGTGGCAGATGAAGGTCAAATCGCCTAAATCACCCACTTCGGGATCAAACGACGACAAAAACAACTGAAGACAGGAGGAGTCCCGCTCGCGGACTTTAAAAATGAGTTCTCGCCACGAGGAAAACCGGTATGTATCCCATGTTTCCCTTCCAAATTTTAATTTCCATCATTGCATTTGCATGTTTCCCTTTCCAAAATAAATGAACCATTTGTGCAATTAATATGAAAGAGGGTAGAAAAATTGCAAGCATGGTAAAAAAATTAATGGACAGCATGCTGAAATTTATTTGAATTGGGTATATTTTATAATTCTCATCATTTTTACCCTTTTCCAAAGTGATCCATTTATTTCCTGTCATCACCAACCAGCACAAAACATGTCTACCCCACTCCATATGGTTGCACACTCACCAATTATCACAAAACATGGCAGCATGGGGGTGACTCCACTAACTTTCACTTTGGTCATGTCAAGTTTGCATCTCACCTACCTCTAAAATCCACTCACATGACCATACTCTAGTGCTGGCCACAAAATTTTGCGTGCAACTAAAGCAAAGGTGGGAGCTGCACTCACCTGGAGTGCTCAGGCCACACATGCCTGGTTCGGCCGAACCAGGCAATTCGGCGGAACCAGGCCATTCGGCCGAATGAGCCCCTGCTCTCCCCCTTGCCTATAAATACCATCCATTGCTTGCTTGCTTCCTTGCACCATCTCACACTGAAAATGTTTTGCTAAAAGCTCTCTCTCTCTCGCAAGTTCTTGCTCAAGTTCTTCTCTAGTTCTTGCTCAAATTGGTTCACTTGCATTGCTGAAGAATCACAAAAATATTTTGCTTTTGTTTGATCCTTGTGCTGAAACTTTAACATGTTTGTGGTGGTTTCCGACACCCACAAGAACGACTAACTTTTTGTGGTGGTTCTTCATCCCCGCAAGAATGACTAACCCTCTTGAACGACTGATTTGTTTTACTTGTGCTAACCCCATATATTCAGTCCTTCGGGTAGTCGTTGCACTAACATTTTGCAAGTAGCATGTCGAAGATCTTCTCCATGTTCCGTCGCTCCGCCCGGCTGAGCAAACGCTCGGACGATGCTGGGAGTTCCCCAGCCCCGTCCCGCGTTTCAAGCCAGAAGGAGGTGGACGAGTCCGGGGCAGCCGACTTTGGGAGAGGCTCTGCCTCGCACCCAACCCGGCAGCTCCTGAACGAGGGTGACATCATCCTCCGGACGGACCGGGAGCGGAACGTCTTCAACCTGCTGTGCTTGAAGGAGTTTGAGCATACCCGTGTCTTCGAGCAGGACTTGCTCATAAGAACGGGTATGGATGAAGAATTCCCAGAAGTCATCGAAGCCATTGGCTGGGGCAAGTTCTGGCGTGTCAATGAACAAGGTTCGTATCTCCTCATCCTCGAATTTCTTTTGACTCTTTCATCTGAACACAAGGGTGTTCGCTTTCAATTTTTCAACCAAGAGTACTTCTACTCTTGGAGGGATTTGAGCATGGCTGTTGGTTTTGCCAGTCATTGTTCTTTGGATCCAGACAAAGCTTTCAAAAGGTTTAGTCGGGATGGGTTTTGGAAAAGGATTTCTGGAAGCACCAATTGTTCTGCTCCAGCACCAATAACATTCATAACCCCACCTTGCGTTTCATGCATTGGTGGATGGCTATAACGGTGTTTTCGTGTTTGGATTTGTGTCCCGTTAATACAGTCGAGTTGCGGCTTCTTTATGCCATGGTCAAGCGAGTTGCTATTTCTCTGGTTAAGGATTTGGTTACCCATTGGCTGTCCCATTGCCTCACTAACCGGTTGGACGTTCTGGAGGGCGCCCAGCTCGCGTACATAGAGACGGCGCATTACGTTGTGGATGTCGAGCACTTTGTGCAAGGCCACATGATACGACGGGTGCCTGATGCAACACTGGTGATGATTTACCGTGGTTATACGACCAAAGTGCCACTGCCCTGTCTAGAGCTGAGGTTGTATACCGCTCAGAAACTAACTCTTCAGCTGAGTACCGAGTCGGATGATTCTCCCCCTCGGAGAGAGCCCGCTCGGCACAGTGTTGCAGGCGAAGGACCATTCACCCGGGGACGAGCCAGGCGTGATGCTGGGCTCTTCACCGCACAGGAACCAGCAACTTCACCAACACAGCCACACCGACATACGTCTGCGTTCGAGGAAGCCTTCGGTGAGTACACCGGTGCTGGGACGTTAGGAGCAGGAGGCTACGCCCAGAGTACGGACTCATAGTGCCTCCCAGCCGTACTTCCCTGGGTACTCTCAGTCCGCACGCTTCTCCACACCCTACGGCTACGACATCGGTCGAGAGTTATCTTACATCTCCGACCGAGTCGACCTCCTCGATGACCGTACTCGGAACATGGAAGGCACTCTTGCACGCCATTCTCAGTACCACCAAGAGAATAGCGTCGTGTTGGACTCCCTATGGTACGATGTCCAGCAACAGACAAATCAGATGGTAGAATATTTTTCAAGGTTTCGACCCTATCAATGAAAGATCCAAGCTTGGGGGAGGACCCCCACCAGGTATGTTCTATGTCCCTTCAGCACTTTGATTCTGCACTTGCCATTTCCCTTTTCTATTTTATTTCGATCTTAAAATAAAAACACCAAAAATATTTCCCTTGAACAAAATTAACTCCCAACTATGCATGGAATGACCATATGCCTCTCACTTTGGAAATGATAAATAGTTGCTTTGTCATTAATCTTGCAAGTGCTTTGTTTCGACTAGTTGCTTGATAGTACTTGAGTTAATTGGCATGAGTAAAAATGAACCTGAAAACCTTGTGGGAGCACATGCTTTATTCCAAGTCTAAGTTGTTGTAAGGCATTATAGTGGGATTGTGGTTAAGTTTTACTTTTGCTCTTAGTATGGTGAAAATTTCGGATGCTTTGTGCTTTCCAAAATAAAACAAGTTCCTCATTGGTCAGAAATTCCTACCAAAACCATATATTTAGTTTAGTTGAAACCTTCTACTCATGTTCACGTAGTGAGTTTTGTCAAATTGTTGTGACCTTTGGGTGAAACTTTCATGCTTCTAAAGATCGAGATTCACGTACACACCACCTCTCACTTGCAATTCCTACACTGGGAGTTAGCAAACATTGCCATCATCCATCCACAAAACAAAATGCTCCATGTTCTATGATCTCCTCTCCAAATATCCTTGAATAGAGACATGGGCTATGCAAAAAGAAAAGCATGCCAAAACGCATGGCAAAAAGAAAGAGAAAAAGAAAAACATGCCAAAGAGCATGGCAAAAAAAAGAAATAAGAAAAGCATGCTAAATGGCATGGCAAAAATATGAGCAAAAAGAGATAGCCCATGTTATCGAAAATAAGTTAAGGAGAGGAAGAATCATCCCAATGAGTTCCACCATATTCCACTCCATTCCACTCCACATATTCCACACACTTGCACTTCTTGATCTATAGGTTATATTTGGTTCCCCAAAGGTCCAGTCTTTGACTTAGCAAAATATAAGATACATGCATGCCTTCATCCATTGTCCCTGAGCCACACAAAAGCCATATTAGATTTTGGGATGGAAAGAAGACACAAGCCTTTGGTGAGGATTCAAACACACTTGAGTGATTGAGTGTGCCAATTGAGGAACAAACTTACATTTTTCACAAAATTAAGGAAACTCCAAGATGGGATCCTGAAAAGAGTAGAGTGGAATAAAACTATATCAAACTATTAAACCTTTCAACCGCCCAAGACAAGGAGATTGCTATAAGCCCCATAGGTAAAATGGTGATTTAATACTTTGCTAAAAGATTTGAGTAATTTTGAGCACTAGTTGTTTATAAAGATTACCTGAAAGATATTGACATTGTAGCAACTCCTGATCCACCAAGCCTAAGTTTTTATCTTTGCTCGAGGACGAGCAAAGGTCTAAGCTTGGGGGAGCTTGTTGGCGGTCCTTATGTCACGTTTTCGACCACCAATACTCAGGAATAAAAGAGGATATATGTGACTTTCCATGCGCTTATGTTTATTTCTAATAAAGTTCCATGAGTTTTGGTGAGTTTCACTTGTGCAGGTACATGACTGAGAAATACGTGCTATAGGGGTCGGAATCAACCAATTCGACCGGTTACCCCCCTTAGCCGTACACGACACAAAGCACAACCGGAAGTCGTCCACATCAACGATGACCAAGCGATGATTGTGCATGGCACGTGGACGATCGCCATCTCACCTCTGGGGCAAACCAACACGAATACAAGCAAGAGAAGGCAGCCCAGAGCAACACAGAAGCAAAGGCGGTGCAGGGGGCAGGCCTGGTCCTCCAGCCCAGTTCGGCCAAACTGAGGAGTTCGGCCGAACCGCCCCCACTGCACAACTGCCTCCCCAGGGCCAATCTCAGCCCTTGGAGGCAAGGGTGGTGGATCCACTGGTTTGGCCGAACCAGGATCTTCCCTTGACGGTTACTCCACCTCAACCATCATTTGCCACTATAAATAGAGGCGTCCACTTCACTTGTAGACACACCAAGCCAAGGAGTTCATTTTCCACTCTTCATTCTAGTAGAGTTAGGATAGTTTAGTTGGGAGTTAGAGTTGAGTCGAGCTGTGCCTAAGAGGTTCCGGAGTCGTCTTCAGAAGCTCTGGTATTAGCTCTTGTATCTTTTCCTTTTCTTTCTTTAATAATTTGAGTTATCAATATAGTTATCTTTGTCATCTTATCAGAGCTATTTATATCTTGCTTCTACTTTAGTCTAGTTGTAAGTATTTCTGGTTTAGACTGATCCTAGTTCTCCCAGTTCTAGATTCAAGTCTTTGCCTTAGCGGGTTCTTTGTTTCTGCTGAATACTTGTGGTGAACTGTCACTTGGGTATTGACAGGATTGCTTGCTTCTGCTAGCGGAGTAAGTAGTTGTAGTCTAGTGTGGGTGTGGTACCTAGACTAGTTCGTAACCTTAGAATATCCCTAAGCTGGCACAGAGGTGGTAGCCGTTAGGTGGTGACAGCCCTATATGGTCTTCGTAATCCGTCACGCCTGGCTCGGCCTGTAGGATCCCCAAACGTGCAGGGTTGGAGGCACCCCTTCTCATCCCTTTTTGTGTGTCTCTGGTTCTGTGTCCCGAAGTCGAGGTCTCAACTTATCTTGATCTGTTAGAGCTAGTTCTCAACCCTTGTATTCTAACCCGAGTAACCTAGATAGACAATACCCAGGAATCGTCTATCTCTTCTCGTTGTCCTCCCAACTATCTACTCCTTCTCTTTCTTACCTGAGTCTTCCTTGAGCTGTGTATCATGGTATATCCACTCCTATCCAATACCGTTATCCTCGTCTTGTTAGTCGTGTACCCTTCTCTGATAGTCTCGAATATCTGTTTACTGGTACTCTTGCCATAAGCTTCCCTGCGGAAATATAAATTATGATATCTCGGAATACTCCCTAGTGAAGTGCTACAATGGTGATTCTGTGCGCTTGCAGAATATTTATATATTTTACTAAGCCATAAGGAAAACCACTGAAACACTCCTTACCCCAGTACTGGGATTCTCAATCCTGATATTGGATTGTAAGAAGTGTCAACAGGCTCATACCTTCCATGCGGGGTGTGGGGTTTCCTTGCGCGGAGGCAGCGCAAACAGGAAATAGCGGCGGGTGAAGCTTCGTGGAAGTTTCGGTGGGGCCGCTGGAGGCGTGCAGGGGCTGGGCCAAGGGAGCTAGGCGCGGGCGGGCGAGCGCGATGCGGCTCCCGAGCTCGGTCGACTCGGTCGCGAGGGAGAAGATGCATCCGACTGGTGGGGTCCGTGCGTCAGCATCTTGAGGCGAGGAGGCGAGGGACGGGCCAACGCCATTGTGCTGGGCCGAGCAGAGGCATCGCGGGTTGGCGGCCCAAGAGCGGGGGCGGTGTAACACCCAAAAATTGCCTATTAAAATTTTTTAGTAATTAATTGGCTTTTATTTTATTTGTTCATATTTAATATAGGTTAATTGAATTATTTTTGAATATTAAAATCAAATATAAGTTGTAGAAATATTTTTGTTGCATTCATGCTGCTGTATTTATTTTTGTATTGCTTGTGATTCAAACGAGAATTTAAATTTATTTAAATTCAAATTTGAATCACCATGTTTGGAGCCCTAGAAAAGTCGTTTAGGTTAGAGTTCATTTTTTGCTCCCTCGGCTTTTCCCCGGTCCATCTTTGCTCCTCCAACTCTCTAGCTCGGCCCAACCTCTTCTCCCCCTTCTTTCTCCCAGCAGCCCAGCCCCCACTACACCTTTCTTCCACCCCCCCCCGCCTTGGTCTCTCTCGCCCGAGCCGGCCCAGCTCGCCAGCTCCCGCGCGCCCGCGGCCCAGCTCCCCAGCCGGCCCAGCCAAGCGCCCCCACTCCTCTCTGTCTCTCTCGCCGACTGCCCGTCCCCACATGTTAGCTCCACCCCCTCCCTTCCTTCTTCCCCCTCCCGCGCCCGACTTCTCCGGCCGAGCACCGCCCGCAATCCCCGCGCGCCTGTGGACTCCTGCGCGCCCAAGGAAGCTTCCCCGCCACCTCCCCTGCCTTTCTCCCCCGCTCCCTTTCCTTCCCGAACACGCCCCGCAAGGAAAGCCATTTTCCCCCGCAAGGCAACTCGCGCCACAGCCGCCATGATCTTCGGGCGTGACCCGAACGCCGAGATCTTCACCCCGGGATATAAAAGCCAGCACCTCCGCAGCCTCTCCAACCCGCACAAAGTCTCCCAACGAGCTTCCACGCCTCACATTGCCCTCCCCTCGCCGAACGCCGCCGCTCCTCGGCCGCCATCATCGAACCTCGCCAACACCGCACCTCGCCCGTCGGGAACTCTCCCCGACACTCCTAGAAGAGGTAACCAAGTCACCCGAACAGCTCACGCCCGTCTTTTTGCCCTATGACCTGCTAAATCGCTTGCCGGAACTCAAGCAGGGTCGCCGGAGTAGCTCGCCGCGTAGCCCACCGTCTACACAGCCCGACCGTCATCGAGAGCCACCCAGGTGAGCTCGCCATCCTGCCCCGATGTTGTAGGGTCAATCCCCGTAGCATTTGGTGCAGCCTAGCCCGAGTTGGCCTTGGCTCCGGTGAAGCGCCGCCGTGTCCGAGCAGCGCCGCCGGTCTCACACCCCTCGCCGCGTCCGATCTGGATCGTCTGATGGAGATCCGACGGCCATCCCAGCGACCGAGCCCCAGTCAAACCGAGGCGTACCGGTCAGCCGAGCTACAATCACAAAAGTGCCCCTCCAATTTTTGAAAATCAACCCGCCGTCCTGCTCCGTTCAAAAATATTTACTATTAGGTCCTGATTCTTGTGTTTAACCCCCTGACCTTTCTAAATATAGAACCCGCGGTCCAGCAGAGCCCATTTTATGCGTAGGCCCTCGGGTTTTAACGCGTAATGACGTATAGGTCCTGGGTTTTTCATAACTAAGCCCCTGGAATCTTTTAAAACTTGCCAGCAGGACCCTAGAACTTAGAATTATCATATCTTTTCCGTTTTAGCTCTGATTAGTGTGATTTTCGCGCTCATGTGTTCGTAGTGAAGCGTAGATTATTTCTAGAACCTTTTTATGTACTGTTTCTATTGTTTGGTGTACTGTTCTAATAGATTATTCTTTGTTTGCATGTATTGGTTTGCATGCTCGCTTGTATGGTGATTTGTGTCCAGTCGGTGAGCCGTATGCTTTGGAGTTCGAGTACGTGGAGGACTTTCCGGAACAGGACCCACAGCAACAGCAGCAGTAGCCGCCCTTTGAGGAAGGCAAGTTATAGCACCGACAATCCTTGCTACCTAAACACCACCTTTTACATTTATTTACTTTCATATGCATGTGTCTAAATTGTTGTCCCATTAAGGTTGTACTTAGTTTTGTATACCCTATTCCTTTGATTACCCCGGGTTTATGCATATGGGTAGATTAACTATTAATTTTGACTTAATGGTTCACTTCAACATTAATGATAAAATTTGCTTTTTAGCAACATGGTTTAGGGAGCTGGGGCATGTGCAGTGTGCTTTGCTCCAGTGTCTCTCTATAAGGTTCGGTTCTTAAAGCGGCAACCCACTTCAACATTAATGATAAAATTTGCTTTTTAGCAACATGGTTTAGGGAGCTGGGGCATGTGCAGTGTGCTTTGCTCCAGTGTCTCTCTGTAAGGTTCGGTTCTTAAAGCGGCAACCCAGGAGCCTGTCGCCACCACTAGAACTATTATGGCTCTGGTCTTGGTCAAGTAACTTATACGTCTCTAGCTTGCTAGTGGTTACCGGTCGGGCCGACGGCGTTAGGGGAAGTAAGGCGCGAGGTGTTTCTTGATTCAACCGAGGACGGTAGCCCCGTCGGCTAGGTCTCGTTAGACCCAGTCCCGTGTTGGGAGTCCCTGCGACGGGGAACTCCGCACGTTGCGCATTGTTGGGTGCGATGCCCACGCTCTGGACGCCATCGACCCCCCTATGGTGTGACTCTGTAGGCGTACGTCGATCTCAGTGCCTAGAGTCTCACCACCTTATTGTACCTTAGCGGCCACTGTCTTGTTAGGGTGTCTTGTGAAAAACCTCATAACGTCCCTATGCAATCACACCTCGGAAGTGCTGATGTGCGTGGTTGGGTGCAAAGTTCTTTTGAACTTTTACGCGACTGGTGGGTAAAGGGCGAAACCTCTGCAGAGTGTAAAATCTATCATGATAGCCTTGCTCAGGGTCACGAGCGGCCTGGATCCTTTTTTATTAGAAGATGATGTTTATTTATGTTTAATGTCACTTATACTTTATTAATTAGGTTACAACCGGGATTCATTCACTTGTAGTAATTTGGTAAATGTTAAAATGAACCAACTAAAAATGCTAATGCAGTTAAGCCGTGTCTAGCCTATTTTGAGCCTTCATACACGTGCTATACTTGCTAAGTAATTGTTTACTTACACTTTTCATTTTACTCAACAAAATCCCGGATGGGTAAACAGATTGGGCTAGGCATGAGTCTCCTGCTGAGTTTCTTGAAGATTTACCGTACTACTGAGTTGTGATCTCCCAGTCAGAGTCCCTGTGGATTGCGGCTCCATTAGTTGAGAGTTTTATTAGTCTTCCGCTGTTATTGTTTAGATCATTTATGAAGCACTCTGATGTAAACATTTTATTTAATGAAGAATTTATTCCAGCATATGTTCTCTGTTTATCATATTTGTTTGCTATATGTGTACTATGACTTCCTGGGCACAGATATGGCCGCATTCGGGTTTTTATGAGAATCCGGATGAGACAGATTGGTATCAGAGCCGTGCTAACTGTAGGATCGCAGCCTAGTTAGAATGGTTGACAAATCCTAGGAGACCACCATGATAATGTCTTATATGTCGTCTAGATTCACTTTTTCAAAACTTAAATCTAGTCGAGTCGTGTGAATCATGCCTTTAGGTGCTTGAAATTATTGTCATTATGCTTATGCTTGATTTGGATTTTTGTAATGATTGTGATGGGCGTAGACGGAAGTCTACTACCATCTAGATGTAGGAGTAAGGTTTAAGGAGTTTAGTGATTAAATAGAGGGGGGGTATTCATTTCTCTTGCTCTTTTTCTATTTAAGCCCTCCATCATAACAAATTGGTAAACCTCTGAAGCCATCGGAGTTTTTATGAGAATTATTTATTGATGATAGATGGTGAACACAAGGAGCAACCCCGGTGCCAGCGGACTGCCGCCACCACCTCCCACCATTGAGCAGATGATGCTCACGCAGACCCAGCTGATGCAGCAGATGGCTCAGACGATGGCGATGATGCAGCAGAACCAGCAGAATCCGCCGCAGCACAACATGCCGCCCGATGACAAGAGGGGTGAATTCCTGAAGGGACGTCCTCCTACCTTCAGCAAGGCCACCGACCCCCTGCAGGCTGATGATTGGCTCAAGGCCACCGACGTCCTCATTTTTCAGCCGAGCACATTTCATACATAGACAAAATTATCACACAAAAAAAAGCCTATGGACCGTCCACCACACCAGGACGCGGACTGTCCGGACCCCATAGACAGTCCGCCACTGGCCACGCGGACAGTCCGCCAGGACGCAGTGAGCCCTCCACAGGATAGTTTTTTGCTTCTTGTATTTCCCACTTTCACAAACGTTGTTAGCCCTCATGCATGCAATGCAATTGTTTGAGCAAAATGGCATCATGGACTCGTCAAGCCAAGAACATTGACCCCTCTTGATAGTACGGCTATCTAGCCTATAATCCGGTCAATGTTCATCCACTAAACACCGCTTGACCGGTAAAATAGAATACCCTATCTTATACCTTTGCCTTTAGCTCCTTTCGGTCCTTATCACACCCATCATGATCATGACATACCGCAAGAGCTCATCCAATCCCAAGGACTAACCTGTTCTCATGTCGCAAGGAAATTGTTAGTCCATTTTGATTGTCATTAATTACCAAAACATAAATTAGGGGCCTAGATGCTTTCAATCTCCCCCTTTTTGGTAATTGATGACAATCATTTTAAGAAGTGGTATGAGATAGGTTTTGGATTTTGAAATCACTTACTCCTTTCATTTGAGATCAATGGAATAGATAGAGTGAATGACTTTGAAAAACTGAAGAATAGGAGAACTCCCCCTACATATGTGCATGAGTTCATTCATTTGACATATTTGATTATGAATTTTGGCGGAATTTCCCCGACAATTGAAAATTGAGACACAAGAGCATATATATACACACACACATATATATATATGTATATATAACAAAGCTTATAAAAAAACAAGATAGCATTAGCTTCAAATTTTCAAGCATAGATTTTGCCAACACATCATAGTTCACACCATAAAATTAAGCATCATAAACCATAGTTCACAAGCAAACCACACAAAGAGTAATAATTATTACACACCAAGGTTTATGCAATGCCAAAAGTAAATATGCAAATGCAAATGTTTTCATGCTCCATCCATGATCATGATCTTCAATGGGGCTTCCTCTTCATCACTTCTTCAATTTGTCCCCCTTTGTCATCAAATGACACAAAAAGGGAGCTCTAGTCCTGCTGAGGCTGTGGAGGAGGAGGCCGAGGGTAGATAGAGTAGAAGTGGCCACTGAAATCAGTGAAATCCTGCTCGAGCTGCTGCTTTGTTGCCATGATGTCTTGCTCAGAAAGGGCCAGCTGATCAAATCGGGCATTCATAGCATCAAACTGCTACTGCATGCCATACTGCATAGTCTGAAAATAGTTGTTGATCTGCTGCCCATAGGCCTCAAAGTGAGCCTCAAAGCCAGTCTGCATCTGCTGAAACTGAGAGGTCATGTGCTGCTGCATGGAGGCAAAGTATTGGTCAAAATAGCCCTGAGGTAGTGCCCACTGTGGTGCTGCCTGTGGCTGAGCTACAGGTGGTGGTGGTGGTGGCATGGCCTGCTCATGTGCTGCTCCTGCTCCCCCCTGCTTCCTCTTCCTCTTCATAACCTGCATCCCCCCATGCTTCATCTTCATCACCAGGCAGGTAGGCAGTCAAATCCCTCTCAAGAAACCCTCTGTCATTCTTGAAAGGACTGTAGAGTGTATGTTTTTCATTGCAAGGGCCCCTGAACTTGGTCTTTGCCAGAATAACAGACATGATGTATGGAGCAAAGTAAAGATTTATCTCAAAATTAGTCTTCTTGTCCAGAATTTGACCCATGATCAGGTTGACTACATCAATTTTGTCACCGGCCATGACATGCTTAACAAAGTTTCTGTGCCATCCAACAAAAGCCTCTTTGTAACCACTCTTAGAGAGCACTGTGGCCTTGGCAATCTTTAGCAGGACTGCTGGATGGTGCCTGAGACCAGTGATCCTCTCATACACCCTGTTGATGCCCGTCCTATTTGGCTCATAGAACCTCACAATCTCATCCACCTCCAATGGATTCTCATCAAGAATGTCATATGTGGGATCAGTGGTGAGAAAAGTGTAGTCTAATTTATTTACCTCTGCAAATTCAGTGAATGTGGCCTCATATCTCCTTTTCCCGGTCATCCATACAAGTCTCTTCTCAATCATATCCACCTCTACTGTAGCATAGAACTGCCTGATGACTGTGTTGTCCCAATCGCACTTATGCTCTAGAAAATTAGTAAGCCCCAGTGCCTCAAGTTGTGGCACTAAACCACTCATAACCACCTTCTCACCCATATAGTAGAGGTTGATCATTTGGTGCTTGAATACAACTTTCTTCAACATGTGGCCATAGAAAACCTCTTGCTGGACCTGAGTGTGAAAGAATAAGTCATTTGTGTCCCTAGCAAACTCATACTGATTTCCGGCACGATCGGTTCTATAGTTGGTAGGAATCCAACGCCTGCTCCCCCTGTTGGCATTCACATCAACCAAGTCATCCTCACTTTCTTCTGCCTCCATCTCACTAGCAATATGTGATTCCTCCTCTTCACTGACTTCATAATCATCATCACTGTCATCAGAAACGTGCTGCCTTGGCCTCTTGACAGTTGTTTTTCTCCCCCTTCTGCCTGATCCACTAGCACTGCCAAAATAATTCAACAATAACCATCAATAGATCATGTATGAGAAACCAATCCAATACTTGATGGGCTGTTGCTGCTGTCGCTGTTGACAGGGCACCGGCGGACTGTCCGCCATCGGACTGGCGGACGGTCCGCCAGATACTGTTCAGCGACGAACAGCCCAGCAACCTCCAAAGTATCCACCCGATCTCCGTTTTTAGCCTATTAAACTTGATCAAATCACTAGCATATACCCTCCATGATTCTACCAACATGATCCCCTAGTTATTTGCACGAATCCATGGACCAAAACGAAATCCAATCTCAAACCCTAAACATGCTCTAGAAGTGAAATCCAAGAAAACCAAGAGTTGAATCAATGAAATACCGAGAGGACATGGCGGAGGAAGTCACGCAGAGTCCGGGGACGAGCTTCGGATGGTCCGTCAAAGTTCCAAGGGTTCCCCCTCAACAATGGCTTCTTTCTTGATGTAGATGGGAGAAAGAAGAGAGGTGGAGGCGTTCTGATCTGTTTGGGGGTGAAGGGTGTGTTCCTTTGATGTATACATCCGCGGGAGAGTGGGTCCACACTTTACCCGAGCCTCGCGGACTGTCCGCCTGTTTAGGCGCGGACTGTTTGCCACCAGTTCTGCAGATTTTTGGTTCTGTCAATTGCAATCAGCCACACCCGGACTATCTGCGGTCCTTTGGCCGGACTGTCCGGCACCCCCGGACGGTCCGCCACTGCTCTGAGCGGACGGTCTGCCTTACCAGAAAACTGCCCTCGAGACCATTTTCTTTGCACTTTCATTTGACTTTGCTGCCCATATTTGGTTCCAAAAATCACTTGATTCCATGTGAAGATTGTGTCCATCAATCTCTCAAAGATAGAACCATGAACCATGGATGGATATATGAAGAATATGATGCAACAAAAATAAAGACATGACTAAGAAAATTAAAGGGTTAGAAAGCGAGTAAACGAATCATGTATTCTAAATTTCAAGCCACATTTGATATGTCAATGACATTAAGCTCGTTCCTCAATTTGCAAAACCTTGATTCATCCAAAGGCTTTGTGAATATATCTGCCAATTGATCATTTGTGCTTACTCCATCAATCTTGATATCTCCCTTGCTTACATGATCCATATGAAAATGATGTCAAATATCAATGTGCTTGGTTCTAGAATGTTGAACCGGATTGTTTGCAATCTTTATAGCACTTTCATTATCACATAAGAAAGGAATTCCATTGAATTTCACACCATAATCAAGGAGTGTTTGCTTCTTCCATAGTAATTGAGCACAACAACTTCCCGCCGATATATATTCCGCTTCGGCGGTAGAAAGAGCCACAGAATTTTGCTTCTTTGAAGACCATGATACAAGAGAACACCCAAGAAGTTGACAACCCCCGGAAGTGCTCTTCCTATCAACTTTACAACCGGCATAGTCCGAATCCGAATAGCCAACCAATTCGAATTGAGCACCCTTTGGATACCAAAGACCAATATTAGGAGTAAATTTTAAGTATCTTAAGATTCTTTTAACGGCGGTCAAATGACATTCCTTAGGAGCAGCTTAAAATCTAGCACACATGCACACACTAAACATAATATCGGGCCTAGATGCGGTAAGATAAAGCAAACTACCAATCATAGACCTATAAAGCTTAGTGTCAACTGGTTTACCTCCCTCATCAAGATCAAGATGTCCATTTGTAGCCATTGGAGTTTTGATGGGTTTTGCATCCTCCATACCAAATTTCTTCAAGATGTCCTTCACATATTTAGATTGGCAAACGAATGTGCCTTCCTTCAATTGTTTAATTTGAAGACCAAGGAAATAGCTTAATTCACCAATCATAGACATTTCAAATTCCTTTGACATCATTCTACCAAATTCTTCACAATAAGCTTCATTTGTGGACCCAAAGATGATTTCATCAACATAAATTTGACAAACGAAGATATAATTTCCAATTTTCTTAGTGAACAAGGTAGTGTCAACCTTTCCAATTTTGAATCTCTTTGAGATGAGAAAATTCCTAAGCCTCTCATACCAAGCACGAGGTGCTTGCTTCAAACCATAAAGAGCTTTAGAGAGCTTAAACACGTGGTTAGGCATTTTGGGATCTTCAAAACCGGGTGGTTGTTCAACATAAACTAGTTCACTAATTTCACCATTTAAGAAGGCACTTTTGACATCCATTTGGTAAAGTTTTATGTTGTGAGAACATGCAAAAGCTAGTAAAATTCTAATTGCTTCAAGTCTAGCTACGGGAGCAAAGGTTTCATCAAAGTCCAAACCTTCGACTTGAGTGTAGCCTTGAGCAACCAATCTTGCCTTGTTTCTTACAACAATACCATCTTCATTTTCTTTATTGCGAAAAACTCATTTAGTGCCAATGACATTGTAATTCTTGGGCCTTTCCACCAAATTCCAAACATTGTTCCGGGTGAAGTTATTTAATTCTTCTTGCATGGCCATCACAGAATCCGGATCATCAAGAGCTTCATCTACACGTTTAGGTTCAAGAAAAGATACAAAAGAATAATGTTCACAAAATGAAGCAATGCTAGATCGAGTTTGAACACCCTTACTAATGTCACCCACAACTTGATCAATGGGGTGATCTTTGGTGACTTGACCATGAATTATTGGTTGAATAACGTGGTCTTGAGAGGATGTAGAGGATGATGTAGATGTGACCGGTTTCTCATTGTCTTGATGTGAGTCATTTTCATTTGTGTTAACAATGCCTTGATCTTGAGATGATGAAGCATTTTCTTGAGTGGAGATAATATGGTCTTCATCATCATCATCATCTTTTTCTTCTTCTCTTGGTAGAATGTCCCCAACATCCATATTCTTCATGGCTTCTTTTAAACTATCACCTCTCACATCATCCAAGTTGTCTTTCTCATCTTGTGACCCATTAGTTTCATCAAATTGAACATCATAAGATTCTTCAACAAAACCCTTGGATTTATTGTAAACTCTATAGGTTTTGCTACTAGATGAATATCCGAGAAAGAATCTCTCATCACATTTGCTTTGGAACTTGGATAAACGAGAACCTCTCCTCAAAATATAGCATTTGCATCCAAAGACCCTAAAATAAGATATATCTGGCTTCCTTCCGACAAGCAGTTCATAGGGGATCTTGTTGAAAAATCCATGACAATATAGCCTATTTGAAGAATGGCAAGCGGTGTTGATAGCCTCGGCCCAAAAAGAATCCGAAACATTATACTCGGCTAGCATTGATCTTGCCATCTCAATCAATGTCCTATTCTTTCTCTCAACCAACCCATTTTGTTCTGGTGTATATGTGGTTGAGAATTCATGTTTGATCCCCTTCTCATTGCAAAACTCATCCACACGAGTGTTTTTGAATTCACTACCATTATCACTCCGAACTTTCTTCAACTTGAGCCCAAATTCATTTTCGGCTCTAGTGACAAAGTTCTTGAATATGTCAGAAGCATCGGCTTTGTCATGAAGAAAGAATACCCATGTGAATCTTGAGAAGTCATCCACTATCACAAGACAATAACTATTGCCACCAATGCTTCTATATGTTGTTGGCCCAAATAAATCCATATGCACTAATTCAAAGATTCTTGTGGTGGACATAACACTCTTGGTTGGATGAGAATTTGCAACTTGCTTGCCGGCTTGACAAGAGCTACATAATTTGTCCTTTTCAAATTTGACATCTTTCAAGCCAAGGACTAAATCATGCTTAACCAATTTATTTAGTTGTCTCATGCCGACATGACCTAGTCTTCTATGCCATAACCAACTCATTGAGGCTTTAGAGAATAAACAAGTTGAGAGATTTGCCTCTTTAGATGAAAAGTCCACAAGATATAAACTATCATGACGAAAGCCCTTGAAGATAGTTTCCTTTTCATCACAAGTTGTCACAACAAATTCATCACTAGTAAATGAACATCTATAGCCATTATCACAAAGTTGAGCAATGGATAGCAAGTTGAAATTTAGAGAATCAACTAACAAGACATTTGATAATTTGTAATCTTGAGAGATAGAAATGTCACCAATGCCTTTAACACATCCCTTGCTATCATCACCAAAAGTAATATTATCAAAGTCGGAGATATCTTCATCAAGATATGAGAATATTTTCTTTTCACCAGTCATGTGGTTTGTACAACCACTATCAATTACCCAATGTCTTCCTCCGGCTTTGTAATTTACCTACACATGAGAATCACTTCCTTTTAGGTACCCAACTTTTCTTGGGTCCTTCTATGTTAGTGATCATAACTTTAGGCACCCAAACGAATTTTAGTCTAGTATTATCCATAGAGTGACCAACAAATTTAGCACATACAACACCCTTTGAATCTTTCTTAAGAATGTAAGATGGATCAAAGGATACGGTCTTCTTGCTCTTGCACTTGTGATTCACCTCTACCTTTGTCTTGCAAATATGGCATTTCTTGAATTTAGCTTCTTCTTGCAATGTCACACTTGATGGCACATAAGTGGTCTTCTTAGGAATGAAAGTCGACTTCCCTTGCTTGGACAAATAACCAATGCCATTCTTGTTCAATGTGAATTTTTGACTTGTCCAACAATGATTGAATTTGACTTGATTTCCAAACCATTTGGCAAGATCCTTGGACAAACACTCCACTTCTTTCTTCAATGATTCATTCTCCAATAATAAGAAAGGTACTTCACTTGAATCTTTTCCACTAGTGCAATAGCTTGTGCTTGTGCTACAAGAGGTGTTAGTCGAGCAAGATATACATGTTTTACAAGTATCGATGTTAGCAACAAGTTTTCCTTTGGCCTCTTGCGCAAGGAGAGAGTTGTGAGCTTCCTTAAGCTCCTCAAGCTTTCCTTTAAGAATTCCCCATGATGTGTTGAGAGTATCATGAGATTCCTTTAGGTTGGCATGAGAAATCTTTAGCTCCTCATAGGATTTTTGAATTGAAATATTCTTCAATTCTAAATCCCTCAACTTAGACTTTTCTTTGCGCAATTTTTCATCAAATTTTATAACCAAATTAGCAAGATATTCATAGGATATAGCATTTTCATCATCATCATTATCATCATCACTATCACTCCCCTCATCGTTGATTATTACCTTCGATGTACCTTTGGCCATAAGGCAATATGGCTTGGAGAAGAGCGATGTGGCTTCCTTAATTGCAACCCCGGCAAGACTCTTCGAAGGCTTGACTTCCTCTTCTTCCTCATCGGAGCTTGCTTCGGAGTCCCACTCAACAAAGTAGGCTTGCCCATTCTTCTCCTTCTTGTAGTACTTCTTCTTGTTGTTCTCACTCTTCTTGTACTCGTTCTTGCTTGTTTTGCCCTCTTTCTTGTTTGGGCAATTTATTGATATATGCCCAATCTCCCCACAAGAGAAGCACTCTTTGTCTTCAAATGGATTCTTCTTTGAGAACCTATTTCTCTTGCCAAATCTCTTCTTCTCAAGAACCCTTTGGAGCCCCCTAACAATGAGAGCCATTTCTTCATCCGAATCTTCATCATTTTCACAATGTGTTTCTTCCTCTTGAATAGCTTTCGCCTTGAGAGCAATATTCTTCTTCTCTTCATTTGTTGTTTGACCATGAGCTTCCTTTTGAGATTGCTTGAAGATGTCATGTGTGAGCACTTCACCGAGCACTTCCGAAGGAGTGTATTTCTTCAAGTCTTCTCTCAATAACATTGTGATAATGGTCTCATAGCACTTCCGTAGGAGTGTATTTCTTCAAGTCTTCTCTCACTAACATTGTGATAATGGTCTCATATTTCTCCGGGAGACTCCTAAGAAATTTGCGAGAGAAGTCTCGATCCGGCACATCATAGTAAAGTCATTTTAGCTCATTCACAATTTCATTTAACCGATTGAACATGATTGAAATGTTTTCATCCTTCTTCATTGTAAACTCATTGAATTTTCCTTGGAGCACATAGAGCTTGGCTTCTTTGACCGAGGATGTTCCGTCGTAGATTTCCGCTAGCTTGTTCCAAACATCTTTTGCACTTGTAATGCCCTTGACACGGTTGAATTGATCAATAGATAGACCTTCATACAATATGCACAATGCTTCCTCATTAAGGTCCTCATTCTCTAAGTCTCTTTCGGTCTTGACATCTTTGTCTAAGATGTCAAATCCTTCCTCAACAATCCCCCAAACTTTTCTTCCGTCCGTCCTTAGATAGGTTGTCATCCTAGTCTTCCAATAATCATAATTTTCCCCATCAAAGTAAGGATTCTTCCTTTGCTTCATTTTGTTCTCTCTAGCCATTTTAATCCTACTCCAGGATGATTAAATCCTTGATTAGGGAGTACTTAGCTCTGATGCCACTTGTAGGATCTAGGATTACCGACTAGAGGGGGGGTGAATAGGCGGTTTTGAGAACTTCAATCAAGATAACAAGCAAGCAATAAGAACCACAAGGGAAATTAGAACCACAAGGGAAATTAAATGTCTAGCTACTCTAACCCTATGTTGATGGTTTTGCAACCTAGGATGACAAGATAAGAATCAATCTCTATGAAATTAACTTATTTCAAGTAAATAATCAAGATAACAAGCAAGCAATAAGAACAAGTGACGCAAGAACTTATCCCATGGTATCGATGACTTGCCGGTCACCCCTAATCCACGTTGAGATAGATTCAATGTTCAACCGCTCCTCTATCAAGTCTCCACTTGATGTATGAGCCGGTTAGAACCAAAGAACCGCTCCAAATCTCGATTCCACTAGAGTTGCTCTTCACCGCTCCGATGAGGTGAGCACAATGACCTCTCACAACCAACCTACACGGCAACTTCACAATCTTCTTGAAGTGCTCGATGGAATCACCAGCTCCAAGCCGTCTAGGAGGCGGCAACCTCCAAGAGTAACAAATCAATGACCTTGCTTGAAGTCTCCCTAGTGCCACAAAGCTCAAACTCTTGATGCAATGCACTAGGATCCTCTCAATCTCACAAAGATGCAACCACTAAATCAAGTGAGTGAGAGAAAGGATGGGGAATGCTCAAATGTATCAAGGGAGCTTTCAAATGGGCCAAGAGAGCCTTCCCAACCCCGGGGGTGGAGTATAAATACTCACCCCCTCGAAATCTAGCCGTTACGTTCAAAACAGGGCAATGGCGGACTGTCCGCCTCATACCTGGCGGACTGTCCGCCCGTCAAAACCAACGGCTACAACGTGTGTCAGAACTAGCCGTTACGGACTTGCGGACTGTCCGCCATATAGGCGCGGACCATTCACCAGGCCATGAGAAACTATCACAAGTTTGCCTGCGGACCGTCCGCCTCACAAAAGTCTTCTAGAACGCTCGAAAATGCTTCTGTGTTGATGGTCCGCCAAAACGGTCCGCCTCACATTTTTTGTACTGCGGACCATCCGCCACTCATGGCCGGACAGTCCGCCTCTCATTTTTCAGCCAAGCACATTTCATACTTAGACAAAATTATCACACGAAAAAGTCTGCGGACCGTCCGCCACACCAGGACGCGGACTGTCCGGACCCCTCAGACAGTCCGCCACTGGCCACGCGGATAGTCCTCCAGGACGCAGTGAGCCCTCCACAGGATAGTTTTTTGCTTCTTGTATTTCCCACTTTCACAAACGTTGTCAGCCCTCATGCATAAATTAGGGGCCTAGATGCTTTCACCCTCAGGTGCCACAGCAGCAGCGTCCTCAGAACCAGCTGCAGAATGTCCCGGCTCAGCGCAACCCGGTGCAACAAGGCCCCGTTCAGCGCCCTAACCCTGTGAACAACACGCCAGTGGCCCCCAGAGTGTGTTATCACTATGGAGAATAGGGGCACTATGCCAATGTCTGCCCCAAGAAGACCCAGAACGCCGCCGGCCAGAACAACAATCAGAGGGCTGGTCTACCGCAGAATCAGTAGCAGGGCCAGGCCAACCGTGCTCCGCAGAACCCTGCCAGAGGAAAGCTCAACCACACTGGGGTGGAGACCGTTGAGGGAGCTACTGATGTGGTAGTGGGTACGTTCCCTGTCAACTCCACCCCTGCGACTATTTTGTTCGATTCCGGAGCTTCGCATGCTTTCATATCTGCTGCATTTGTGAAAAAGAACTTAGTGGCATTACTACCCATGAAGAATGCTATGCTAGTTAGCTCACCGGGAGGGGAACAACGCGCCACTTTATGCTGTCCCCGTGTTACTGTCACCATAAGGGGGGTAGACTTCGAGGCACACCCGATCGTCCTGGAGTCTATTGGTTTCGACCTGATTCTGGGTATGAGTTGGCTAGCCAGATATGATGTAGTGATCCAGTGCGCCAGGAGGCTGTACAACTAGCAGCAACATCCGGAGATAAGGTGGAGTACCAGGCAGCCAGTCCATTGGAGCATAATCAAGTCAACCAAGCTGATGGTGCAGCTCCCGCCGACATCAGGGTGGTGAGTGAGTTCCCGGATGTGTTTCCTGAGGAATTTCCAGGAATTCCCCTGGAACGTGAAGTTGAATTCATTATTGAACTAAAACCTGGCACTGCACCTATAGCTAAAAGGCCATATAGAATGGGAGTGAAGGAGCTGGAGAAACTGAAGGAAGAATTAAGCTCCTTGCTAGACAAGGGGTATATTCGTCCTAGTGCTTCACCATGGGGAGCACCAGTACTATTCGTGGACAAGAAGGATGGAACACAGAGAATGTGTGTGGACTATCGAGCCCTCAACGAAGTGACCATCAAGAACAAGTATCTGCTGCCAAGGATTGATGATTTGTTTGATCAACTGAAGGGAGCTTGTGTGTTCTCCAAGATAGACCTTCGATCGGGTTAGCATCAGTTGAGGATCCGGTCGTCGGACATACCCAAGACGGCTTTCACTACTCGGTACGGGTTGTATGAGTTCACGGTTATGTCCTCTGGACTGACCAATGCTCATGCATACTTCATGTACTTGATGAATAGTGTATTGATGGACTATCTTGATGTTGGCGGTCGTTACAACCCAAATTCGACCACCAATAGTCGGGAATAAATGAGAGTCTATGCAACATTCCATGTACTTAGGTTTTATTTCTAATGGAGTTCCACGAGTTTTGGTGAGTGTCGCTTGTGCAGGTACAACAACGAGAAATGTGTGCTATAGGGGTCGGAAATGACCGATTCGGCCGAACGACACGATTCGGCCGGTTACCCCCCTTAGCCGTGCAAGCCACCGGGAGTCATCCACGTCAGCGCCAACTCATCCCGGGCTTCCGCCACATCACCCTGGGCCCAAACTCAACCTGACAAAGACCCCGAAGTCAACCAGAAGGCCTCCGGCCCAGCCCAGGGCGTGAACCGACCTGCCAACCAACCCCAGGAGCTGGCCCAGCACGTGTGCAAGCTCAAGGCGGTGCAGCACTGGGCCGAGCCCAGTTCGGGCGAACACGTGGGTTCGGCCGAACCAGGGAACCGCCTCCAGGGTGCAATCCTGGCCTTTGGCTGCTGAGGCGGTGCATCCCTCGGTTCGGCCGAACCGGGATTTTCGCCCGAACGGCTCGGCACCGACCTCTAGTTGCTTGGCCGCTGCTCCACTTCTCCACCGACCCCGGCCATTATAAATAGAGGCCAGTTTCACCTGCACAAGACACACAACACAAGAGTAGAGTGCAGGCGAAGCACTGTTAGTTCTCCACTTGTATCAATAGAGATAGGGAGAGAGGAGAGGTGAGCGTCCCAGAGAGGAGCCGAAGTGTCGGACCCTCTTCCCGCTGTACCTCTACGGATGCGACTTCACTTCGAGTAACATCCGGGTCTTGTCTGGTAACTCTTGTATCTCTCTCTGATTAATTGAGCATTCAGTTCTTACTTTTATATGCTTGCTGGTTCTTCGTTCAATGCTTAGTTGTGTAGTATAATTGTATACTAGCTGCTTAGCTTGAGTGCTTATCTGTCTAAAGTAGATAAGTATTAGTCAACTAGTGTAGGCGTGGTGCCTATACTTGAGGCTAACTTAGTTTCTGCCCGTCGCAACGGAGGTGGTAGCCGTAAGGTGGTGATAGCCCTTTCGGTCTTTGTAGCCCATCACGTTAGTTCCGGTGTCTTAGGACCCAAGGTTCAGGGTAACCGGCACCCCTTCTCACCCCTTTCTGTGTGTCGGAGGCTCTGTAGTCCCGAAGCAAGTATCTATATGTATCCTTTGATCTGCTCAATCAATCGGTAGAATACCTTTATCAGACCCGTACCCTCTCTACCCTCTTACCTCTTCTCTTCTCTCCTTGTTGTCGTCATCCACCTCATCCATTCCATTTCATCCACACCATCTACCTAGGACAACTTAGTTTAGGATTAGTACACTTCTCGTTCTCCGTGGAAATCGATACCTTGGAATACTCCCGGGTGAAAGCTACATCGGTATCCATCCGCTTGCGGATTTATCTGTAAGCCGTAAGGAGTGCCAACAAGCTTTCTGGCGCCGTTGCCCGGGAACGGTAGCTGTTCTGATTCCGAACCCAAGTTGTCCGTGTATCCCACCACCATCCACCATATGAATTCCACCCTCACCTTACGCCAACACTCGGCTCCAACGGGCGATTGTTTGGAGCCACCACCATCATCACATCCCATATCCACACCCGGCTATGAGCTACGTCCCGGCTTCATAGCCATGGTTTGTGAGCAATCATTCTCAGGAACGAAGGTCGAGAGTCCATATGCGCATTTGCGCGAGTTTGAGCAACTTTGCTCATGCCTGACCATTGCGGGCATGACACAAGAGACACTCAAATGGAAGCTATTCCCGTTTTCACTAGCGGGAGGAGCAAAAAAATGGTACTCTCTGGCTATCAGTACTATGGACGGGAGCTGGGAAGTTCTCAAGAAAAAATTCTGCCTAAACTTCTTCCCAGTCTCCAAGGTAGCCAGTCTCCGAGCGGAAATCATTAACTTTAAGCAATTAAAGGGAGAATCGTTAGGAGCTGCCTGGGCTCGTTTCAAGCAAATACTGGCCGCCGGACCGGACCTAAGCCTACCAGACCCTATTGTTTTACAACACTTCAGCCTTGGCCTCTGTCCCGTAGCCACCACTTTCTTGGACTCTGCTTCTGGAGGGTCGTTCTTTCATTTGGTCCCTAGTGAAGCGAGGGTAGTCCTGGACCGTATCCTAGACAACACCCCCTACACTGGAATCTATGATGAACTCCCCGATGAAGAAGAGAAGCAGCCTGAACCTAAACCTAAAAAGCCAATACCAGTCCAATCCAAATCCATTAGCTCGTCCAGTCCATCAGAACCTGAAGCTCATTTCGAACCACAACCATATCCTAGCCCAGACTACTATGATTCACTCTACACCACTCCCTATGATTTTGACGATGATCTATTCGATGACATCGGGAGTGTAACGAGTTTCCCTCGAGAACACCGTGTAGAGCCCATAGATCAAGCCCCCGACAAGGAAGAACTCGAATACCAGAGAGAATACCTTGGACGTCTCTCTGCTATCATGAGTTGGAAGTGGCTAGAAGAGGCCGAAGCCTCAACCGAGGTCGTCAAGATGCCCAGAAAGATTCAAAGGATATACTGTGAGGTCGTGGGAAAAGACAAAGAAATTGGGTATGACCCGAGCCTCGGGATCAACATAATCTCTAGCTCGTTGGTGCACGACCAACTCCCTGGTATACCTTGGTCATTTTCTCAAAAACGACTAAAATTCACTTCAGGAAGAATCCTGGATTGTTTGGGGATCTTGCGGGTCATACCCATTAAGATTAATGACCCTGAACTCTTCATGGATTTCCATATCTTTGACCTACCCAGCGACACCACACATCCCATCTTCATAGGTAGACCAATCCAGAAGATATTGGAAAAGGCACCAACAAATCAGCTAGTAGAGCTAAGGATCGGCAAAGAACTCATCCCTGTCTCCTATTCTCAATCCTTGAACACCCCATTAGAGGCAGACCCCGATCCTGACCCATTAGAGGAAGTTAGGTCAGCTCACCTATTAGACCTAGAGCAGCCTATTCCAGAAGAAGATCTCCCATTTTTCTCGGAAGAAGAGGAAACACATCCTCCGATTGAGCTTGACACAAACGAAACTCCAAAACCATCCCCAATCGAGCTCAAACCACTTCCACATGGACTTAGGTATGCTTTCCTCTTTGGAGATAAGCAAACTACAGTGATCATTAGTGATAAGCTCTCCGAACTAGAAACCCAACAACTCATCACTGTCCTGGAGAAGAATCGATCGGTCTTAGGATATTCTCTCCAAGACCTGAAAGGGATTAGCCCAAATCTCTGTACTCATCGCATCCCGATCGATTCTGAAGCAATGCCGTCTCGGGAACCTCAAAGACGGCTAAACAATGCCATGAGAGAGGTCGTGAAAAAGGAAGTTCTCAAGCTCCTTCATGCTGGGATCATCTACCCAGTTCCCAATAGCGACTGGGTTAGTCCCGTCCAAGTCGTTCCAAAGAAGGGAGGAATGACGGTAGTGCGCAATGACAAGAATGAGCTCATTCCACAGCGCACTGTTACTGGGTGGCGTATGTGCATAGATTATCGTAAACTCAACAAAGCCACCAAGAAAGACCATTTCCCTCTTCCGTTCATAGACGAGATGCTTGAACGGCTAGCCAAACACTCCTTCTATTTCCTTGATGGTTACTCTGGATATCACCAAATCCCAATCCATCCTGAAGACCAGAGTAAAACCACGTTCACATGCCCTTATGGGACGTATGCCTATCGGCGTATGTCCTTTGGGTTGTGTAACGCACCTGCCTCTTTCCAACGTTGCATGATGTACATCTTCTCTGACATGATTGAGGAGATTATGGAAGTGTTCATGGATGATTTCTCAGTTTATGGAAGGACCTTCACCGAGTGTCTGAAAAATCTGGACAAGGTCCTCCAGAGGTGTAGAGAGAAGCACCTCATTTTGAACTGGGAAAAGTGCCATTTTATGGTGCGAAAGGGTATTGTCTTAGGACATCAGGTGTCGGAACGTGGAATCGATGTAGACAGGGCAAAAATAGAAGTGATTGAGCAACTTCCACCTCCCACAAACGTTAAGGGAATCCGAAGCTTCCTTGGTCATGCCGGATTCTATAGGCGCTTCATCAAAAACTTTTCCCAGATATGTCGGCCCTTGACCAATCTTTTAGCCAAAGATGCCCCCTTCATTTTCAATGAGGAGTGTTACGCCGCTTTTCACACCCTCAAGAAGGCACTCATTTCCGCTCCCATTATCCAGCCTCCCGACTGGAGCATCCCATTTGAAATCATGTGTGATGCGAGCGACTATGCCGTAGGAGCTGTGCTGGGCCAAACTAAGGACAGGAAGCACTATGCTATCTCATACGCTAGCAAAACGCTCACCGGCCCTCAGCTCAACTACGCGACCACGGAAAAGGAACTCTTAGCGGTCGTATTTGCTATAGACAAATTCCGGTCCTACCTAGTCGGGGCCAAGGTCATAGTCTATTCAGATCACGCTGCTCTGAAGTACCTTCTGACCAAGAAGGATGCAAAGCCGAGACTCATCCGCTGGGTTCTGCTACTCCAGGAGTTCGACATCGAGATAAGAGATAAGAAGGGAGTAGAGAACTCAGTGGCTAACCATCTGTCCCGAATGGAAGTACCGTCTGATCTTCCGATCGACGATTACTTGTGGGATGACACGCCCTTAAGGTCACCACTGGCGATCCATGGTACGCTAACATAGTAAACTTCATGGTCACGGGGTATGTCCCTCCTGGAGAAAATAAGAAGATATTAGCTTATGAGAGCCGACTCCATCTCTGGGACGACCCGTACCTCTTCCGGATATGTAGTGACGGACTCCTCAGAAGGTGCATCCCTGCACATGAGGCATATAAAATCCTAGAGAGGTGCCATGTAGCTCCGTATGGAGGACACTACGGTGCATTCCGGACCAATGCTAAAGTCTGGCAGAGCGGATTTTATTGGCCCAGCATGTACGAAGATGCAAGAGCATTCGTCATGCGATGCCCCCGCTGTCAGAAACACGGAAACATTAACACTAGAGACGCGATGCCACTCACTAGCAATCTCCAAATAGAAATTTTCGATGTTTGGGGAGTGGACTTCATGGGTCCCTTCCCAATTTCCGAGGGTTGCCAGTTCATCCTAGTGGCAGTAGACTATGTCTCTAAGTGGGTGGAAGCTCTACCTTGTGTAGCCGCCGATTCTAGTAACGCGAGACGAATGTTTCATGAGTACATCTTTCCGCGTTTCGGCGTTCCTAGGATAGTCATTAGTGATGGCGGATCCCATTTCATCGATTCAGCCTTCCGTAAGTATCTTTCAAGTCTGGGGGTGCAGCATAATGTTGCTACACCCTATCACCCTCAGACTAGCGGTCAAGCAGAAACATCAAACAAACAAATCAAAAAAATTCTACAGAAGACCGTAAATGAGGTGGGTAGGCAATGGAAGGATAAACTCCCGGATGCACTCTGGGCATATCGTACGGCCTATAAGACGACCATAGGCATGACCCCATATCAGCTAGTATATGGCAAGACCTGCCACTTACTAGTAGAGATGGAGTTCAAAGCTCACTGGGCCATTAGGAAGTGGGGTATGAACCTTCCAGCTGCCGGCCTCAAGCGAAAGATCCAGTTGGCCGAATTAGATGAAATGAGGGAACGAGCTTACCACAGCTCCCGGCTATATAAGGAACGGACCAAGAGATGGCATGATAAGAGAATCAAGGTCAAGACGTTCAAGCCGGGAGATAAGGTCCTCGTTTTCAACTCCTGTGTCAAACATTTCGGTCACGGGAAGTTGAGGAGCAAGTGGGACGGCCCATTCACAGTAATCAATGCTGCATCTCATGGGGCCATCACTTTGCAAAGCGAGGACGAAAACACCTTTAAGGTCAACGGACAGCGGTTGAAGGTTTTCCTAGAACCAGAACCTCCCCCACTCGACAAATTAGATGTCGTCGAGTTCATAGAACTCTGAACCCCGTCCGTCTTTAGATAGAGCACCGTTTAGTTCAGTTTAGTTTGGTGTGTTAGTTAATTGTTTGATTCATTTATTTTCCTTAGATTCATGATTAGGGTGCTCTGAATTTTCCCTTCCAATCATTTGTTCCAAATTTTAGTTCGAAGAATAAATAAAATTAGAGTTGAATGCAAAAAGAATAAAATTGTCGCTCCGGTTGGTGCATTTGAAACAACCGGAGATTGCCCTGTTTAACGAAAAGATACATGAGTACAGGCATGACACAATGGAGGAACAGGACGAGAACGAGCAGGCCGACCAGCTGACTCAGTACCTTTCAAGGTTGAATCCCTACCAGTGAAGAGTCCAAGCTTGGGGGAGCACCCCCATCAGGTACGTTCCGAATTACTCAGCACTTTGGTCATTCAATTAAAAATACTTCCCTTGAATAAAATTAACTCTCAACCATGCATGGAATGAATCATATGCCTCTCACTTTGGAAATGATGAATGGTTGCTCTGTCATTAATTTTGCTAGTACTTTGTTGCAACTAGTTGCTTGACTATGCTTGAGTTATTTGGCATGAGTAGAAATGAACCTGAAAACCTTGTGGGAGCATATGCCTTATTCCAAGTCTAGGTTGTTGTGGGGATTGATATAGTGATACTTTGGTTGAATTCTATTTCTGCTCTTAGTATGGTGAAAATCTTGGATGTTTATGTTTTCAAAACAAAGTTCCTCATTGGTCAAACATTCCTACCAGAGCCATATGATAGGATTAGTTTCAAACTTTCTACTCATATGCTGCTTGTTATCTTAGTGAGCTTTGTCAAATTGTTGTGACCTTTGAGTGAAGCTTTCATATTCTTAGAGATCGAGATCCACGTACACACACCACCTCTCACTTGCAATTCCTACACTGGGAGTTAGCAAACATTTTCCATCATCCATCCACAAAAATAAAATGCTTCATGTTCCATGATTTCCCTCTCCAAATATTCTTGATAGAGACATGGGCTATGCAAAAAGAAAAGCATGCCAAAGAAGCATGGCAAAAATAAAAAGAAAAAGAAAAACATAGCAAAAAGAAAGAAAAAAAAGAGAGAATAGCATGTCAAGTGGCATGGCAAAAATATGAGAATAAAAGATAGCCCATGTTCTCGAAAATAAATCAAGGAGAAGGAGATTCATCCCAAGGAGCTCCACCATATTCCATTCCAACATATTCCATCCCACCATATTCCACTCCATATATCCCACACACTTTCACTTCTCGATCTTAAGGTATGATTTTTTTCCTCAGAGATCCGGTCTTTGACTTAGCAAAATATAAGATGCTTGTATGCCTTCATTCTTTGTCCCTGAGCCACACAAAAAGCCAAATTAGATGTTAGGATGAAAAGAAGGCAAAGCCTTTGGTAAGGATTCAAATACACTTGAGCGATTGAGTGAGCCAATGAGGAACAATTTATCTTTTCACAAAAGGGTAAAAACTCCGAGATAGGATCCTAAAAAGAGTAGAGTGGAATAAAACTAAGTTAAATTGTTCATCCTTTCAACTGCCCAAGATAAGGAGATTGCTATAAGCCCCATAGGTAAATTGGTGAATTAATACCTTGCTAATAATTCAAGTAAATTTGAGTATTAGTTGTTTATAAAGTTACCTGCAAGAGAAATGACATTATAGCAACTCCAGATCCACCGAGCCTAAGTTTTTATCTTTCCTCGAGGACGAGCAAAGAGCCAAGCTTGGGGGAGCTTGTTGGCGGTCGTTACAACCCAAATTCGACCACCAATACTCGGGAATAAATGAGAGTCTATGCAACATTCCATGTACTTAGGTTTTATTTCTAATGGAGTTCCACGAGTTTTGGTGAGTGTCACTTGTGCAGGTACAACAACGAGAAATGTGTGCTATAGGGGTCGGAAATGACCGATTCGGCCGAACGACACGATTCGGCCGGTTACCCCCCTTAGCCGTGCAAGCCACCGGGAGTCGTCGACGTCAGCGCCAACTCATCCCGGGCTTCCGCCACATCACCCTGGGCCCAAACTCAACCTGACAAAGACCCCGAAGTCAACCAGAAGGCCTCCAGCCCAGCCCAGGGCGTGAACCGACCTGCCAACCGACCCCAGGAGCTGGCCCAGCACCTGTGCAAGCTCAAGGCGGTGCAGCACTGGGCCGAGCCCAGTTCGGGCGAACACGTGGGTTCGGCCGAACCAGGGAACCACCTCCAGGGTGCAATCCTGGCCTTTGGCTGCTGAGGCGGTGCATCCCTCGGTTCGGCCGAACCGGGATTTTCGCCCGAACGGCTCGGCACCGACCTCTAGTTGCTTGGCCGCTGCTCCAGTTCTCCACCGACCCTGGCCATTATAAATAGAGGCCAGTTTCACCTGCACAAGACACACAACACAAGAGTAGAGTGCAGGCGAAGCACTGTTAGATCTCCACTTGTATCAATAGAGATAGGGAGAGAGGAGAGGTGAGCGTCCCGGAGAGGAGCCGAAGTGTCGGCCCCTCTTCCCGCTGTACCTCTACGGATGCGACTTCACTTCGAGTAACATCCGGGTCTTGTCTGGTAACTCTTGTATCTCTCTCTGATTAATTAATCATTCAGTTCTTACTTTTATATGCTTGATGGTTCTTCGTTCAATGCTTAGTTGTGTAGTATAATTGTATACTATCTGCTTAGCTTGAGTGCTTATCTATCTGCAGTAGATAAGTATTAGTCAACTAGTGTAGGTGTGGTGCCTATACTTGAGGCTAACTTAGTTTCTGCCCGTCGCAACGGAGGTGGTAGCCGTAAGGTGGTGACAGCCCTTTCGGTCTTCGTAGCCCATCACGTTAGTTCCGGTGTCTTAGGACCCAAGGTTCAGGGTAACCGGCACTCCTTCTCACCCCTTTCTGTGTGTCGGAGGCTCTGTAGTCCCGAAGCAAGTATCTATATGTATCCTCTGATCTGCTCAATCAATAGGTAGAATACCTTTATCAGACCCGTACCCTCTCTACCCTCTTACCTCTTCTCTTCTCTCCTTGTTGTCGTCATCCACCTCATCCATTCCATTTCATCCACACCATCTACCTAGGACAACTTAGTTTAGGATTAGTACACTTCTCGTTCTCCGTGGAAATCGATACCTTGGAATACTCCCGGGTGAAAGCTACATCGGTATCCGTCCGCTTGCGGATTTATCTGTAGGCCGTAAGGAGTGCCAACACTTGACAAGTTCGTGGTGGTGTTCAACTATGACATACTGGTCTTCTCCAAGAATGAAGAGGAACATGAAGATCATTTGAGGATGGTGATGCAGAGACTTCGGGAACATCTGCTATATGCCAAGTTGAGCAAGTGTGAATTCTGGTTGAAGGAAGTGGCATTCTTGGGATACGTGCTATCTAATGGAGGAGTAGCAGTCGACCCGAAAAAGGTTAATGATGTGTTGAGCTAGAACCCGCCTCGGGATGTCAGCGAGATCAGGAGTTTCCTTGGAATGGTCGGATATTATCGGCGTTTGATTCAAGGATTCTCCAAGATTGCTAAACCCATGACAGCATTATTGGAGAAAAATGCCAAGTTCATCTAGACAGAGGAGTGCCAAACTAGCTTCGAAGAATTGAAGAAGAGGCTGATAACAACACCTGTACTCGTATTGCCCGACATAGCCAAGAGCTTCTCCATCTACTGCGATGCATCCCGTCTAGGACTGGGGTGTGTACTTATGCAGGAAGGGAGAGTCGTGGCATATGCATCAAGACAGTTGCGGAAGCATGAGCAGAACTATCCGACACATGATTTGGAGTTGGCAGCTGTGGTGCATGCCTTGAAGATTTGGAGGCATTATTTGATTGGGCACAAGTGTGACATCTACACTGATCACAAGAGCCTGAAGTATGTCTTCACTCAGTCAGAACTGAATATGAGGCAACGCCGATGGTTGGAGCTGATCAAGCACTATGATCTAGAAATCCATTACCACCCTGGCAAGGTAAACTTGGTGGCAGATGCTCTGAGCAGGAGAAGCTATGTGAACAAGATCACCGGCCATTGTCTGCCTGAAGAACTCAGTCGGGAATTTGAGAAGATGAGTCTGGGGTTCGTGACCAGCATCACAGAGATGACGGTAGAACTGACTCTTGAACAGGAGATCCGGAAAGGACAACTTGGTGATGAAAAGGTCAAGGAAATTGTGGTGAATGTTGCCCTAGGCAAGGCCCCAGGATTTCGAGTGGATGAACAAGGAACCTTGTGGAACGGGAAGAGGATATGTGTGCCCGATATAGCGCAATCAAGGACACGATCCTAAGAGAAGCGCATGATTCGGCACACTCGATCCATCCAGGAAGCACCAAGATGTATCAAGACATCAAGGAAAGATTCGGGTGGTATGGATTGATGCGTGATGTGGCGACACATGTGGCACTATGTGACACTTGTTAGAGAGTCAAGGCTGAACATCAGAGGCCAGCCGGATTACTCCAGCCCTTGAAGATACCGGAATGGAAATGGGAAGAAGTTGGCATGGACTTCATCAATGGTCTACCCCGCACACAGCGAGGATTTGACTCCATCTGGGTGATTGTGGACCGCTTGACTAAAGTAGCTTACTTTCTTTGAGTGAAGACCACTTACACCGGAGCCAGTCTGGCAGAGCTATACATGGAGAGGATTGTGTGCTTGCATGGAGTACCCAAGCGGATAGTGTCTGATCGTGGTACTCAGTTCACTTCACACTTCTGGCAGAAGCTGCATGAGTCCATGGATACTAAGTTGCAGTTCAGTTCAGCTTACCACCCCAGACAAATAGACAGACAGAGCGGACTAATCAGATTCTGGAGGACATGTTGAGGGCATGTGCACTGCAATATGGTGTTAGCTGGGACAAGAGTTTACCCTATGCAGAATTCTCATACAACAACAGCTATCAGAAGAGACTGTAGATGGCACCATTTGAGGCTTTGTATGGCAGGAAGTGCAAAACGCCACTGTTCTGGAATCAGACTGGAGAGAGTCAAGTCTTTGGGCCTGAGATACTCAGAGATGCAGAACGCAAAGTGCAGGTGATCAGGCAGAACTTAAAGGTGGCACAGTCCAGGCAGAAGAGTTATGCTGATGTCAGACGGAGGGATCTCAGTTTTGCAGTTGGAGATTTTGTGTACCTCAAGGTGTGAGCGATGAGGGGTGTGAAGAGGTTCAATGTCAAGGGCAAGCTAGCACCTCGATACATTAGACCTTTCCAGATACTTGAAAGGAAAGGTGAAGTGGCATATCAGTTGGGACTACCTGAGAGATTGGCCGGAGTGCACGATGTGTTCCATGTGTCACAGCTGAAGAAATGTTTGCGGGTGCCTGAAGAGCAGATCCCGATAGATGAGCTGAATGTGCAAGAGGAACTCACTTACGAGGAGTATCCGGTCAGGATTCTGGAGGTGTCTGAGAGGGTGACAAGGAACAAAGTCATTCGGATGTGCAAGGTATAGTGGAGCCGACACTCGGAGGATGAAGCCACTTGGGAACGGGATGAACATCTCAAGACCGAGGACCCGCAGCTCTTCGCATCTACATCCGAATCTTGAGGTCGAGATTCATCTTAAGGGGGGTAGGTTTGTAACACCCAAAAATTGCCTATTAAAATTTTTAGTAATTAATTGGCTTTTATTTTATTTGTTCATATTTAATATAGGTTAATTGAATTATTTTTGAATATTAAAATCAAATATAAGTTGTAGAAATATTTTTGTTGCATTCATGCTGCTGCATTTATTTTTGTATTGCTTGTGATTCAAATTTGAATCACCTTGTCTGGAGCCCTAGAAAAGTTGTTTAGGTTAGAGTTCATTTTTGCTCCCTCGACTTTTCCCCGGTCCATCTTTGCTCCTCCAACTCTCTAGCTCGGCCCAACCTTTTCTCCCCAATCTTTCTCCCAGCAGCCCAGCCCCCACTGCTCCTTTCTCCCCCCCCCCCCCCCCGCCTGGGCCTCTCTTGCCCGAGCCCGCCCAACTCGCTAGCCGGCCCAGCCAATCGCCCCCACTCCTCTCTCTCTCGCCGACTGCCCGTCCCCACATGTCAGCTCCACCCCCTCCCTTCCTTCTTCCCCCTCCCGCGCCCGACTTCTACGGCCGAGCGCCGTCCGCAATCCTTGCGCGCCTATGGACTCCTGCGCGCCCAGGGAAGCTTCCCCGCCGCCTCCCCTGCCTTTCTCCCCCGCTCCCTTTGCTTCCCGAACACGCCCCGCAAGGAAAGCCATTTTCCCCCGGCAACTCGCGCCACCACCGCCATGATCTTCGGGCGTGACCCGCACGCCGAGATATTCACCCCGGGCTATAAAAGCCAGCACCTCCGTAGCCTCTCCAACCCGCACCAAGTCTCCCAGCGAGCTTCCACGCCTCCCATTGCCCTCCCCTCGCCGAACGCCGCCGCTCCTCGGCCACCATCATCGAACCTCGCCAACACCGCCCCTCGCCCATCGGGAACTCACCCCGGCGCTCCTAGAAGAGGTAACCAAGTCACCCAAACAGCTCACGCCCATCTTTTTGCCCTGTGCCCCGCTAAATCTCTCGCCGGAACTCAAGCAGGGCCACCGGAGTAGCTCGCCGCGTCGCCCGCCGTCTACACCGCCCGACCGTCATCAAGAGCCACCCAGGTGAGCTCGCCATTTGGTGCAGGGTCAATCCCCGTAGCATTTGGTGCAGCCTAGCCCGAGTTGGCCTCGGCTCCGGTGAAGCGCCACCGTGTCCGAGCAGCGCCGCCGAGTCTGAGCGCCGCTGGTCTCCCACCCCTCGCCGTGGCCGATCTGGATCGTCGAATGGAGATTCGACGGCCATCCCAGCGACCGAGCCCCGGTCAAACCGTGGCGTACCGGTCAGCCGAGCTACAATCACAAAAGAGCCCCTCCAATTTTTGAAAATCAACCCGCCGTCCTGCTCCGTTCAAAAATATTTACTATTAGGTCCTGATTCTTGTGTTTAACCCCCTGACCTTTCTAAATATAGAACCCGCGGTCCAGCAGAGCCCATTTTATGCATAGGTCCTCGGATTTTAACGCGTAATTACGTATAGGTCCCGGGTTTTTCATAACTAAGCCCCTAGAATCTTTTAAAACTTGCCAGGAGGTCCCTAGAACTTAGAATTATCATATCTTTTCCGTTTTAGCTCCGATTAGTGTGATTTTCGCGCTCATGTGTTCGTAGTGAAGCATAGATTATTTCTAGAACCTTTTAATGTACTGTTTCTACTATTTGGTGTACTGTTCTAATAGATTATTATTTGTTTAAATGTATTGGTTTGCGTGCTCGCTTGTATGGTGATTCGTGTCCAGTCGGTGAGCCGTACGCTTTGGAGTTCGAGTACGTGGAGGACTTTCTAGAGCAGGACCCACAGCAGCAGCAGGAGCTGCCCTTCGAGGAAGGCAAGTTATAGTACGGACAATCCTTGCTACCTAAACACCACCTTTTACATTTATTTACTTTCATATGCATGTGTATAAATTGTTATCCCATTAAGGTTGTACTTAGTTTTGTATACCCTATTCCTTTGATTACCCCGGGTTTATGCATATGGGTAGATTTTGCTATGCGCACCTACTGTCACCCTTATTTAACTATTAATTTTGACTTAATGGTTCACTTCAACATTAATGATAAAACTTGCTTTTTAGGAACATGGTTTAGGGAGCTGGGACATGTGCCGTGTGCTTTTCTCCAGTGTCTCTCCATAAGGTCCGGTTCTTAAAGCGGCAACCCAGGAGCCTGTCGCCACCACTAGAACTATTATGGCTCTGGTCTTGGTCAAGTAACTTGTACGTCTCTAGCTTGCTAGTGGTTACCGGTGGAGCCGACGGCATTAGGGGAAGTAAGGCGCGAGGTGTTTCTTGATTCCACCGAGGACGGTAGCCCCGTCGGCTAGGTCTCGTTAGACCCAGTCCCGTGTTGTGAGTCCCTGCGACGGGGAACTCTGCACATTGTGCATTGTTGGGTGCGATGCACGAGCTCTGGACGCCATCGACCCCCCTATGGTGTGACTCCGTAGGCGTACGTCGATCTCGGTGCCTAGAGTCTTACCACCTTATTGTATCTTAGCGGCCACTGTCTTGTTAGGGTGTCTTGTGAAAAACCTCATAGCGTCCCTATGCAATCACACCTCGGAAGTGTTGATGTTCGTGGTTGGGTGCAAAGTTCTTTTGAACGTTTACGCGACTGGTGGGTAAAGGGCGAAACCTCTGCAAAGTGTAAAATCTATCATGATAGCCTTGCTCAGGGTCACGTGCGGCCTGGATCCTTTTTTATTAGAAGATGATGTTTATTTATGTTTAATGTCACTTATATTTTATTAATTGGGTTGCAACCGGGATTCATTGCCCCCTCCCGCGCTCTCTTTCCATCTCCGGTGCTCCCCCACAAGGCAAGGTGCTCCCCAATTGGAAGCTTCCCGATCCGCCGCTGGCCGACGTCGATCTCTGAGCCCCGCCCGCCGTGTAACCCCCCGAGCCTATAAAAGCATCCCTCCCCCATGCCCACACCTCACCCGAGCCCCAGCCGAGCTCCCACACCCCTAGCTTTCCCCCTCCGCGCAACACCGCCACCACTGCTCCCGAGCTCGCCACCGCGCCAACGAATCCTCCTCTCCGGCGCCAATTTGGCCGAATTGACCCCACCAGAGGCTTCCTGTGAAGGTGAGCAACGTCCCAAGCTTTTTCCCGCTCATTCCCGTGCTCCGACAACCCTCCACCACTGCTCGCCGTCATCCAGCCACGCCGCCGCGTTTCGGCCGACTTGAACCCCTTAGAATTGATTGCCACTCCCCCCTGAAGCCATAGGGCCAACTCCCGTCCCAAACCGAGGCCTGTAGCGCCGGAATGGCCCTACTCCGGTGAAGCGCCACCGCTGTCGACTCGCCGAATCCCACGTCGACGACCCCCCACCCGACCGATCTGTGCCCTCGGATCCTGATCCGACGGTCCCTGTGCACCCCCTTCCCTGAGTCAAACTTCAAGATAATGGTCAGCCCGAGTAATTTTGCTAAAGAGCCCCTGCTCTTTTGCACGTTAGACCATCAGTTTTTAACCATAATTATGCTTAGGTCCCTGGTTTTTCACAGATAAGCCCCTAAAACTTTTAAAAACTTGCCAGTAGGTCCATGGAACTTAGAAAATCCATATCTTTTTCGTTTTAGCTCCGATTAGTGTGATTTTTGCGCTCATGTGTTCGTAGTGAAGCGTAGAATGTTTCTAGAACCTTTATTTGTACTGTTTATACTGTTTGGTATACTATTCTAATAGATTATTATTTGTTTACATGTATTGTCTTGTGTGGATGTTTGTGTGGTGATTCGTGTCCAGTCGGTGAGCCGTTCGCTTTGGACTTCGAGTACGTGGAGGAATTTCCGGGGCATGTCTCACAGCAGCAGCAGCCTTTTGAGGAAGGCAAGTTATAGCACGGACAATCCTTGCTACCTAAACACACTCTTTACATACATTACTTTCATATGCATGTGTCTAAATTGATGTCCTATTAAGGTTGTACCTAGTTTGTTTACTCCTATCCTTTGATTACCTTGGGTTTTTGCATATGGGTAGAATCATTGCTATGCGCAGCTACTGTCACTATTATTTAACTATTAATCTTGACTTAATGGTTCACTTTAACATTTATGATAAAACATGCTTTTTAGCAACTTGGTTTAGGGAACTAGAGCATGTGCTGTGTGCTTTGCTCTAGTGTCTCTCCCTAAGGTCCGGTTCTTAAAGCAGCAACCCAGGATTGACTTAAGGTACAATAAGGTGGTGAGACTCTAGGCACCGAGATTGACTTACGATTACGGAGTCACACCATAAGGGGGTCAATGGCATCCAGAGCGCGGGCATCACACCCAACAATGAAAAACGTGCGGAGTTCCCCGTCGCAGGGACTCCCAACACGAGACTGGGTCTAACGAGACCTAGCCGACGGGGCTACCGTCCTCGGTGGAATCAAGAAACACCTCGCGCCTTACTTCCCCTAACGCCATCGGCCCCACCAGTAACCACTAGCAAGCTAGAAATGTACAAGATACTTGACCAAGACTAGAGCCATAATAGTTCTAGCGGTGGCGACAGGCTCCTGGGTTGCCGCTTTAAGAACCGGACCTTACAGAGAGACACTGGAGCAAAGCACACAGCACATGCCCCAGTTCCCTAAACCATGTTGCTAAAAAGCAAGTTTTATCTTTATCATTAAAGTGAACCATTAGATCAAGATTAGCAGTTAAACATTGGTGACAGTAGCTGTGCATAGCAAAGATTCTACCCATATGCATGAACCCTAGGTAAACAAGGACAGGATTAAACAAAGCTAGGTACAACCTTAATGGGACAACAATTTAGACACATGCATATGAAATTAAATAGGTGTAAAGAGTGAGTTTAGGTAGCAAGGATTGTCCGTGCTATAACTTGCCTTCCTCAAAGGGTGGCTGCTGCTGCTACTGCTGTGGGTCCTGCTCCGGAAAGTCCTCCACGTACTCGAACTCCAAAGCGTATGGCTCACTGACTGGACTCGAATCACCATACAAGCGTGCACGCAAACCAATACATGCAAAATATAGTATTATATTTGAACAGTACACCAAACAGTAGAAATAGTACAAATAAAGGTTCTAGAAATATTCTACGCTTCACTACGAACACATGAGCGCTAAAATCACACTAATCGGAGCTAAAACGAAAAAGATATGGGTTTTCTAAGTTCTAGGGACCTACTGGCAAGTTTTAAAAGTTTCCAGGGGCTTACTTTGAAGAAACCAGGGACCTACTGGCTTGTATGTTCTCCAAGATAGACCTTCGATCGGGTTATCATCAGATGAAAATCCGGTCGTCGGACATACCCAAAACGGCTTTCACTACTCGGTACGTGTTGTACGAGTTCACGGTTATGTCCTTCGGACTGACCAATGCTCCTGCATACTTCATGTACTTGATGAATAGTGTCTTCATGGACTACCTTGACAAGTTTGTGGTGGTGTTCATTGATGACATACTGGTCTTCTCCAAGAATGAAGAGGAACATGAAGATCATTTGAGGATGGTGATGCAGAGACTCCGGGAACATCAGTTATATGCCAAGTTGAGCAAGTCTAAATTCTGGTTGAAGGAAGTGGCATTCTTGGGACACGTGCTGTCCAATGGAGGAGTAGCAGTTGACCCGAAGAAGGTTAATGATGTGTTGAGCTAGAACCCGCCTCGGGATGTCAGCGAGATCAGGAGTTTTCTTGGGATGGCCGGATATTATCGACGGTTCATCGAAGGATTCTCCAAGATTGCTAAACCCGTGACGGTGTTGTTGGAGAAAAATGCCAAGTTCATCTAGACAGAGGAGTGACAAACCAGCTTCGAATAGTTGAAGAAGATGCTGACAACAGCACCTGGGCTGATATTGCCCGACATAGCCAAGAGCTTCTCCATCTACTGCGATGCATCCCGTCTAGGACTGGGGTGTGTACTCATGCAGGATGGGAGAGTCGTGGCATATGCATCAAGACAGTTGAGGAAGCATGAGCAGAATTACCCGACGCACGACCTAGAGTTGGCAGTTGTAGTACATGCTCTGAAGATTTGGAGGCACTACTTGATTGGACACAAGTGTGACATCTACACTGATCACACGAGCCTCAAGTACGTCTTCACTCGGTCGGATCTGAATATGAGGCAGCGCCGATGGTTGGAGTTGATCAAGGACTATGATCTCGAGATTCACTACCTCCCAGGGAAGGCTAACTTGGAGGCAGATGCTCTGAGCAGGAGGAGCTATGTGAACAAAGTCACCAGACATTATCTGCCGGAAGAACTCAGTCTGGAATTTGAGAGGATGAGTCTAGGATTCGTGGCCAGCATCACAGAGATGGTAGTGGAACCGACTCTGGAGCAGGAAATCCAGAAGGGTCAGCTTGAGGACGAAAAGATCAAGGAGATTGTGAAGAATGTTTCCCTAGGAAAGGCCCCTGGATTCCAAGTGGATGAACAAGGAACCTTGTGGCACGGGAAGAGGATATGTGTGCCCGACATAGCGCAGATCAAGGACACGATCCTAAGATAAGCGCATGATTCGGCATACTCGATCCACCCGGGAAGTACAAAGATGTACCAATACATCAATGAGAGATTCTGATGGTACGGGTTGAAGCGTGATGTGGCAACATATGTGGCTCTATGTGACACCTGTCAGAGAGTCAAGGTTGAACATCAGAGGCCAGCCGGATTACTCTAACCCTTGAAGATATCGGAATGGAAATGGGAAGAAGTTGGTATGGACTTCATAATGGGTCTGCCCCGCACTCAGCGAGGATTTGACTCTATTTGGGTGATTGTGGACCGCTTGACCAAAGTGGCACACTTTCTTCCGGTGAAGACCACTTACACTTGAGCCAGACTAGCAGAGCTATACATGGAGACGATTGTGTGCTTGCACGGAGTGCCAAAGTGGATAGTGTCTGACTGTGGTACCCAATTTACTTCACACTTCTGGCAGAAGCCGCATGAGTCTATGGACACTAAGTTGCAATTCACTTCAGCTTACCACCCCAGACAGATGGACAGACAGAGCAGACTAATCAGATTCTGGAGGACATGTTGAGGGCATGTGCTCTACAGTATGGTGTTAGCTGGGACAAGAGTTTACCCTATGCGGAATTCTCGTACAACAACAGCTACCAGAAGAGTCTGCAGATGGCACCATTCGAGGCTCTGTATGGCAGGAAGTGCAGAACACCACTGTTTTGGAATCACACAGGAGAAAGTCAAGTCTTTGGGCCTGAGATACTCAGAGAGGCAGAGCACCAAGTGCAAGTGATCAGGCAGAACTTGAAGGTGGCACAATCCAGGCAGAAAAGTTATGCTGATGTCAGACAGAGGGATCTCAGTTTTGAAGTTGGAGATTGTGTACCTTAAGGTGTCTCCGATGAGGTGTGTGAAGAGGTTTAATGTCAAGGGCAAACTGGCACCTCGTTACATTGGGCCTTTCTAGATACTTGAAAGCAAATGTGAAGTGGCATATCAGTTGGGACTACCCGAGAAATTGGGCGAAGTGCATGATGTGTTCCATGTGTCCTAGCCGAAGAAATGTTTGCGGGTGCCCGAAGAGCATATCCCGATAGATGAGCTGAACGTGCAAGAGGATCTCACTTACGAGGAGTATCCAGTCAGTGGTATATTAGTTTGAGAGTTTATTAGTCTTCCACTGTATTTGGTTAGTTTATTTATGATGCACTCTGATGTAAAACTTTATTCAATGAAGAATTTATTCCAGCATATGTTCTCTGTTTATCATATTTGTTCGCTATATGTGTACTATGACTTCCTGGGCACACATATGGCCGCATTCGGGTTTTTGTGAAAATCCGGGTGTGACAAGGACTCATCACTAGAGGATGACATACATGGATTATGGAGATGGGGATCATCATGATGGATAGTACAATGGAGATAGAGATCACCATGTGTTAATGGGCCATACCATGTCATTACTATGCGAATGTCATTCTTATTGCTTTACTTGTACCTATGCGATGATAATGGTTATTTTTCTACATGCGACGGTAGAAGTAGAATGATCCCTCAGCAATGTTTAGGTCTTGAATGCCCTCCCAACTAAACCTTGCACCGTCACATGTCTTGTACAATTAGTGTTGGGTCTATGAAATTAGGGTGCCACTAGTTTCCCTTGACTAGATGGGTTCGTATCAGATACTTACTCGCATAATGGGTTGGTTAACTTAGACAAGGTCATCTTAACGGTTAAGGACCTTCGGGCATAAAGGTTGGGCGCCGAGACATAGAGATGTCACCCAACAACAAGAGTCATATGTGATATGATTAGCAAAGGGTTGCTTCCGATCTACGATGTCTTCTAGCGGTGATGCTAAAGCTCACTAGTGGACTTGTTAGTTGTGGGTCCTGAATCACTAAGTATCAATGGAGGGATATTGATTTTAGTGGGAGTAGATTCTGTTAAATTATTTAATGTATTTTACTCTATCATAGATATGTTGTCTTAGTATTTTGTATTATTTTCTGTTGTAGATTAATGGCACCTAGCACCACACTGTTTTCTTTGCGTTCGGTCCTTGAGAAGGATAAGTTGAATTGAACAAACTATGCTGATTGGATCCGCAACCTAAGAATTGTTCTCAGGGCTGAGGAAAAGGAAGAAGTTTTGGACACCCCCATTACCACCAGAGCCTACTGAAGATGCAATAGCTGCTGTAAAAAATGCTTACAAGAAAGCATGTGATGCCAATCTTGAAGTGAGTTGCCTTATGCTTGCTTGCATGGAACCCGAGCTACAGATGCAGTTTGAGACAAACCATGAGGCGCACAATATGATCGAGGCGCTTAAGGATATGTCCAAACTAAGGCCAAGACTGAACGGTTCAATGTCTCAAAGGCCTTTGTGGAGACCAAGCTAGCAGAAGGCTCAGTGGTAGGACCACACGTGATCAAGTTGGTTGGTTACATCCAGAGGTTGGAGAAGCTAGGCTTCCCACTTGGCCAAGAGTTGGCCACTGATTTTATTCTAGTATCACTTCCACCAAGCTTTGGGAACTTCATCTCAAACTACCATATGCATGGGGCGGAGAAGGGCTTGAATGAGTTGTGTGGCATGCTTAAGACAGCAGAGGCTGGCATTAAGAAAAGTGCTGGCAGCAGCCATGTGATGGCGATCCAAACCAGGCCTAACTATAAGAAGAAGGGCAAATCTTGGAACAAGAAGGGCAAGGCTAAAGATGTGATCTCCCAGCCAAACCCAATGCCCCAGGCTAAACCTGGACCAGCTGCAGATGAAGAGTGCTTCTTCTATAAGGAACATGGTCACTGGAAGAGGAATTGCAAGCTGTACCTAGCTTCTCTGAAGAAAGGCGGTACTAAGAGTACTTCCACATCAGGTACACTTGTCATTCATGTTACAGACATTTTCCTCGTTGATTCTTGTATTAAATCTTAGGTATTTGATACCTGATCGGTTGCTCATATTTGCAATACGATGTAGGGACTAATAAGAAGTAGAAGATTGGGAAGAGGAGAAGTTGATTTCTGCGTGGGCAATAATGCAAGAGTTGCTGCTTTGACCGTCCGAACGATGCAACTTCACCTCCCATCAGGATTTATTATGGAATTGAATAATTGTTATTTTGTTCCTAGTTTGAGGAGAAACATTGTATCTCCTTCATGTTTGATGAAGGATGGTTATTCATTTACGAGTGAAAACAATGGTTGTGTGATCTCTAAGAATGGCATGTTTGTTGCTCTTGCATCCATTGTGAATGGGTTATTTATTTTAAATCTTGATGATTCACCTATCTGTAATATAAGTGCTAAAAGGCCTCAGCTAGATGATTTGAATCATACCTATATATGTCATTGTCGTTTGGGTCATATTAGTGAGAAGCGCATGAAGAAGCTCCATTCTGATGGACTTTTAACTTTGTTTGATTTTGAATCATACGAGACATGCGAAGCTTGCTTGTGTCACACCCGAATATTCACAAAAACCCAAATGCGGTCATATGTGTGCCCAGGAAGTCAAAGTACACATATAGCGAACAAATATGATAAACAGAGAACATATGCTTGAATAAATTCTTCATTAAATAAAGTTTTACATCAGAGTGCTTCATAAATAAACTAACCAATAACAGCGGAAGACTATTAAACTCTCAAACTAATGGAGCCGCAATCCACAGGGACTCTGACTCGGAGATCACAATTCAGTACTACCACAAATCTTCTGGAAACTCAGCAGACTCATGCCCAGCCCAATCTATTTACCCATCTGGGATTTTGTTGAATAAATGACAAGTGTAAGTAAACATTTACTTAGCAAGTATAGCACAGGTATATGAAGGCTTGAAATAAGGCTAGACTCGGCTTAAGTGCATTAGCATTTTTAGTTGGTTCATTTTAACATTATCCAAGTTACTACAATGAATGAAACTCAGTTGCAACCCAATTAATAAAGTATAAGTGATATTAAGCATAAATAAAACATCATCTTCTAATAAAAAAGAATCCAGGCCGCTCGTGACCCTGAGCAAGGCTATCATGATAGATTTTACACTCTGCAGAGGTTTCGACCTTTACCCACCAGTCGCGTAAAAGCTCAAACGAACTTTAAACCCAATCACGCGGAGGTAGATCAGACCTCACAAATCACACTTCCAAGGTGTGACCGCATAGGGATGCAACGAGGTTTTTCACAAGACACCCTAACAAGACAGTGGCCGCTATGGTACAACACAGGTAGGATGGCCCAAGGCACCGAGATCGACTTACGCCTACGGAGTCACACCATAAGGGGGTCGATGGCATCACACCCAACAATGCGCAACATGTGGAATTCCCCATCGCAGGGACTCCCAGCACGGGACTGTGCCTCACGGGGGCATAGCCGACGGATCACCCGTGATGGGGAACCTGCAAGGGTTTCTGCCCGATCTTTTGATGAGAGGCGTAGGGGATAACTCGATTGGAGGAAACGACGTTGACGGCCTGACAACAGCTTTCCAACGACTGCTCCTTAGAAACCGATACACCACCTCATATGGATGCCGTGATCTTGTGGAAGCACGTCACCCGGTCATGTCCTACAAGCAATCGAAGAACAAGCAAGAACAAGTATCGAACAAGTACTGAAATTTCTAGATGAGAATGAAGTGTTCAATCTCAAACTCAATCACAAACGAAGTGGGGTTCTGAAGACTCGAAGACGGGCGGCTTTACCAGCACGCGCGCTTACAAGCAAGTAGCAATGGCTAAACTTGATCTAAACAATACCCAAGTGTTCTTGGCCGCGGCTAAGGGGTACAAGTCAAGGGAGGATGACCACAGGGGTGCTGGGGTCGTGCTCCAACCCTAGGACGCGTCCATAATGGACTCTACATGATACACGGCCCATTGGGCCAAAATAAGATGGCGCAGCATCCTGTGCAGAAAACATCTCAGAGCAAATAGACAATTCTGGACGATTCCGAACAGATATGGACGTGCGGTCGGATCTGTTGGAAAGTAGACTTGATAAGCTTTCCGTGAAGTACTTGAACGCCCCAATCGTGGCGTCCATCACAAGTTCATGTTTTTCTGCAGCCCGAATCCAGCCCACGTGAATCCTTTTCGTTCTCGATCCTCTCCATGATTCCTAAGCAAAACAAGAGTGCACAGGTCTCCACAGTCTAAATATGATGAACATGAACTCAGGAGTGAAGTCACCTGATGATTAAGTTGTCTAGCACGAGCACGGGTAAAAGGACCGGCAATAATAGGAGAAGATGGCGTGGCTGTATCGTTGGTGGTGATGTCCTCATCATACTCCCCTTCTTGCATTTGAGTCGTCCTCGACTCAAGCTCATCTTCCTCTCCCAAATATGCCTTCAAATCTGCAATGTTAAATGTGGGACTAACCCCAAAATCTGCAGGCAACTCGAGCTTGTATGCATTATCATTAATCTTTTCTAATACTTTAAAGGGACCATTAGCCCGAGGCAACAACTTAGATTTTCGCAATTCAGGAAAACGATCCTTCCTCAAATGCAACCAAACTAAATCTCGAGGTTCAAATTTTAATTCCTTTCTACCTTTATCACCAGCAAGCTTGTATTTAGCATTTATGCGCTCTATGTTTGCTTTAGTTGTTTCATGCATTTTCAATGTCAATTCGGCACGTGTAGTAGCATCAAAATCCAATTTTTCAGATGATGGTAAAGGCATTAAATCAATAGGAGCACGAGGCAAGAAACCATACACAATCTGAAATGGGCACATCTTTGTGGTAGAATGCATCAAACGATTATATGCAAACTCAATATGAGGCAAACAATCTTCCCACATCTTAATGTTTTTCTTTAAAACAACCCTTAACATAGTAGACAACGTTCTATTCACAACCTCAGTTTGACAATCAGTTTGGGGATGACATGTAGTAGAAAACAAAAGCTTAGTCCCCAATTTAGCCCACAATGTCTTCCAAAAATAACTAAGAAATTTAGCATCACGATCAGACACAATAGTATTAGGCACACCATGCAAACGAACAATTTCCCGAAAGAACAATTCAGCAACATGAGAAGCATCATCAGTCTTATGACATGGTATAAAGTGTGCCATCTTAGAAAATCTGTCAACAACCACAAACACACTATCAAGACCCTTCCTAGTCCTCGGCAAACCCATCACAAAATCCATAGAAATATCTTCCCAAGGAGCACTAGGAACGGGTAAATGAAAATACAAACCGTGTGGATTTAACCTTGATTTAGCCTTTTGACATGTAGTGCAACGAGCATGAAACTCTCCACATCTCTTCTCATCTTTGGCCAAAAGAAATCCATCTTTTTGGCTCCAAAATGCCCCATCAAGCCACCTCCATGCGCTTCCTGCAACAACAACAAGCGAACGGAGCTAGCTGGAATGCATAGCTTGTTAGCTCTAAACACAAACCCATCACTAACGATAAATTTGTTCCATACTTTCCCATCTTTATAATGAAGCAACACCTCTTTAAAATCAGCATCATTAGCATATAGGTCTTTAATTGTTTCTAATCCAAAGATTTTGTAATCAAGTTGGTTCAGCAATGTATATCTCCTAGACAAGGCATCAGCAATAACATTTTCTTTCCCTTTCTTGTGCTTAATAACATAAGGAAAAGATTCAATAAATTCAACCCACTTACCATTCCTACGGTTTTGTTTCAATGATTCATGATCAGAATGAATAACAAACTCTTTGGGCCACAAATAATGCTGCCAAGTTTCCAATGTTCGAACAAGAGCATACAATTCTTTGTCACAAGTGGAATAATTCATAACAGGCCCACTCAATTTTTCACTAAAATATGCAACTGATTTTCCCTCTTGCAACAAAACACCACCCAATCCAATTCCACTCGCATCACATTCAAGCTCAAAAGTTTTATTAAAATCAGGGAGGTTGAGGAGAGGTGCATGTGTCAACTTATCTTTCCGCAAATTGAAAGCATTCTCTTGCTCTTTGTCCCAACGAAAAGGCACTCCCTTCTTCGTAAGCTCGTTCAATAGTGCAGCAATGGTGCTGAAATTCTGCACAAAGCGGTGATAGAAACCAGCAAGTCCTAGAAAACTCCGCACCTGTGTAATAGTCTTTGGTATAGGCCATCCCTGTATAGCTTCAACCTTTGCTTGATCAACCTCAATTCCCTGTGGAGTCACAACATAGCCAAGAAAAGACACTCGATCGGTGCAAAAGGTGCACTTCTCAAGATTACCAAACAAGCGTGCATCTCTTAACGCATTAAAAACAACACGCAAGTGATCAAGATGTTCAACCATGGATTTGCTGTAGATCAAAATATCATAAAAGTATACTACAACAAATTTCCCAATGAAAGCACGCAAAACCTCGTTCATTAATCTCATTAAAGTACTAGGTGCATTAGTTAACCCAAAAGGCATGACTAACCACTCATATAGACCGAACTTAGTTTTGAAAGCAGTTTTCCATTCATCTCCCAATTTCATATGAATCTGGTGGTACCCACTACGCAAATCAACTTTAGAAAACACAACAGCACCACTCAACTCATCAAGCATATCATCTAAACGTGGAATAGGGTGTCGATATCGAATGGTGATATTATTAATAGCTCTACAATCAACACACATATGCCATGTTCCATCTTTCTTAGGCACCAAAATAACCGGAACAGCACAAGGACTAAGAGACTCACGCACATAACCTTTGTTGAGTAGCTCTTGCACTTGCCACTGAATTTCTTTTGTTTCCTCCGGATTTGTTCTGTATGGTGCACGGTTAGGTAAAGATGCACCAGGAATCAGATCAATTTGGTGCTCAATCCCTCGCATTGGTGGCAGCCCCGCTGATATCTCACTTGGAAACACATCCGAATACTCCTGCAAAATGTTAGCAACAGCAGGGGGCAAAGATTGCTGCATATCATGAAGTAAAATCAAAAATCCTTACACAACAAAGCATAGGCAACAGAAGTAGAAGCAACCAATTCATTTATATCAGATTTAGTAGCAAGCAAGCAATGCCCTTTTAATCTTATCTCATCTTTCTTACTTTCAGCAGATTTGGCAATTTTAGTGTTCTCAGTTTTATCTTTTGCAGCTTTAGCAATATCCTCATGCACAATAGCCTCAGGAGACATGGGAAGCAAAACAAGTTTCTTATCATTGTGTATGAGAGAATATTGATTTGACCACCCATACCTCGGCGATTATGATGTAGCCGGCGGCGAGCAGGATCTTGGTCATCGACTTCAGTATTCGCACTGTATGCATTGTCGTCAAAACTTTCTTCCTTCTTATCAGTCTTGGTGCCGTCCTTCTTGTCATCTCTATCACGCCCGCTAGTGGTTTTAGCATGCATCTCATCAAATCGCCTCAAAATTGCAGCAAGACTCTTATCCATACGAGCCACTGACGCCTCCATCTTTGTAAGCTTGTTATTGGTCGCAATCTGTGAGGCCTCCAATTGCCCCATCTTCTCATTCGTCACCAGCAAGTCATTATCAATCCCCTTGTTGTGCTTCTTCACCAACCTTTCAAAATGTTGTATGATGCCCTTGGTGCGAGGAGACTGTGGGATCTTGTTACTGGGAGACCCATCACCATCACCTTCTGATCCTGTCATGGTTAAACAAACAGAGACAACGAGAGAAACAAGTGAAGAAATAAAAGCCTTACAGCTAATAGGATGTAGCTATTTGTAAGGCGCTCACTCTCAACCTGTGATACAAGCACCTACCAATTCTTACCTTGCTCGACAGGAGGGCACGTCTACCAACAAGTCTGCAAACCTGAAATGAAATGTATCGGTGCCACAGCAACAAGACCTGTAAAGCTGTAGTCGAATATGTGGAGCTATAGGATGGCTGAAAACAAGGAATAGCTAGCACCACGTTAGTTAAAACAAAGCAAGCTGAATAATCGTTCAACGGCGGTACTGTGCTGGTCCTAGCCTAGACCGTGCTAGAGACGCGAGCCTGGACACAAAGGAAGTCACAACGCACCACCAAAAAGCAATCACAATGATCAGCCCCTTTATTTCTTTTTTTCCTTTTTCTTTTCTTTTTTTCAGGGGTCCTCAAAATTGAATATATGAACAAAGAGGATCCCAAACAGCCAATTACCACATAAACTTTTTCAGAAAGTACAGGGGTATTCCGGTATTCTCTAGAGTGAGGCGAATTGATCTATTTTATGCACAATCTTAGAGAGGTCGAGTATGAATATGAAGTACTGTTGCCTTTCCGGAACATGTCAATATATAAGCACAAATCAACAGCTGCATGGTAAGGTAACACGAAGCAGCAAGCAACTCGGACTTCGAAACCGATTGCAACTCGAATTGCCACACGATGTGGGGGTTCGGTTTGGTCTTCCTTTTCTCGCAGTTAGCCGATTCCTGGTCAGATTGGATCACCAATGAGTACTGAAATTCACCCAACACAGGAACCAATAGGTAGCATACAGCCGTGACCGAAACGTGACAAGAACTCGAAACTCTAAATGACCAGAACTAAGACCAGCAACTCGACACGCCTGATGTAACCGAAAACTCAACAAGCCCTAACTATGCAGTACTAGCAAGGCTCAAAGGGTTTATAGGATCACGATAAACTAATCTACTAATTTTTTTTGGCTTTTGTGTACTGTAGGAAAAAAATAGGGGGAAGGATTGGAATCTCTCACCGAACAACCTTGCTCTGATTACCAATTGATGGGAACCCGCTAGGGTTTATGCCCGATCTTTAGATGAGATGCGTAGGGGATAACTCGAATGGAGGAGATGACGTTGACGGCCCGACTACAGCCTTCCGACGACTGCGCCTTAGCAACCGATACACCACCTCCTATGGATGCCGTGATCTTGTGGAAGCACGTCACCAGGTCCTGTCCTGCAAGCAATCGAAGAACTAGCAAGAACAAGTATCGAACAAGTACTGAAATTACTAGATGGCAATGAAGTGTTCAATCTCAAACCCAATCACAAATGAAGTAGGGTTCTGAAGACTCGAAGACGGGCGGCTGGTCCAGCACGCGCGCTTACAAGCAAGTAGCAATGACTAAACTTGATCTAAACAAAACCCAAGTGTTCTTGGCAGCGGCTAAGGGGTATAAGACAAGGGCGGATGACCACAGGGGTTCTGGGGTCGTGCTCCAACCCTAGGACGCATCCATAATGGACTCTACATGATACACGGCCCATTGGGCCAAAATAAGATGGCGCAGCATCATTGGCAGAAAATATCTCAGAGCAAATAGATGATTCTGGACGACTCCGAATTGGTATGGACATGCGGTCAGATCCGTTGGAAAATAGACTCGATAAGCTTTCCGTGAAGTACTTGAATGCCCCAATCCGAGTCTGTATGCGACCGTGGCATCCATCACAAGTTGATGTTTTTCTGCAGCCCAAATCCAGCCCGCGTGAATCCTTTTCGTTCTCGGTCCTCTCCATGATTCCTAAGCAAAACAAGCGTGCACGGGTCTCCACAGTCTAAATATGATGAACATGAACTCAGGAGTGAACTCACCTGATGATTAAGTTGTCTAGCACGAGCACGGGTAATAGGACCGGCAATAATAGGAGAAGATGGCATGGCTGTATCGTTGGCGGTGATGTCCTCATCACCCGTCCTCGGTGGATCAAACCAAACACTCACGAGGGGTTCTCATAGCGCCGTCGGCCATTACGGTAACCACTGACATGCTACTTGACCAAGACCAGAGCCATAATAGTTCTAGTGGTGGCGACAAGCTCCTGGGTTGCAACTTTAAGAACCGGACCTTATGGAGAGACACTAGAGCAAAGCTCGAAGCACATGCTCTAGTTTCCTAAACCAAGTTGCTAAAAAGCAAGTTTTGTCGTTAATGTTAAAGTGAACCATTAAGTAAAAATTACCAGTTAAATAATGGTGATAGTAGCAGCGCCTAGCAAAATCTACCGATGTGCATAAACCCAAGGTAAACAAGGATAGGATATTCAAAACTAGGTACAACCTTAATGGTACATCAAATTTAGACACATGCATGTATGAAATAATTTAATACAAGTGAGTAGGTAGCAAGGATTGTCCGTGCTATAACTTGCCTTCCTCAAAAGGTGGCTGCTGTTGCTGTGAGTCCTGTCCCTGGAAGTCCTCCTCGTACTCGAAGTCCAAAGCGAAAGGCTCACCGACTGAACACGAATCACCACACAAACATGCACGCAAGCCAATACATGCAAACAAATAATAATCTATTAGAACAGTACACCAAAAAATAGAAACAGTACAAATAAAGCTTTTAGAAATAATCTACGCTTCACTACGAACATATGAGCGCGAAAATCACACTAATCAGAGTTAAAACGGAAAAGATATGGGTTTTCTAAGATCCAGGGACCTGCTGGCAAGATTTAAAAGTTTCCAGGGGCTTATTTGAAAGAAATCAGGGACCTAAACATAATTATGCATTAAAACCTGAGGGCCTACACGCAAAAATGACTAGAAAGGATGGTAGATTCTATTCTTTAAAAGCTCACGAGGTTAAACATAAAAATCAGGACCCCTTTGCCACTATTTTTGAATTAAACAGGACGTCGGGTTGATTTGGGAAAACTAGAAGGGCTCTTTAGCAAAACTTTCTTGGCTGACCGGTAAGTTGGAGTTTGACTCCGGGCGGGAGGGGTTCTGTGGGCCATCAGATCTAGATCCGATGGCGCGGATCTAGCCGGGCGTTGCGGGTCATTGGTAGGGGGGTTCCACGGCGGCGCCGCTCGGCCAAAGGCGAGAGCTCATAAGAGTTGGCGCTAGCTCGAGTTACAGGGCTCCAAAAGCAGCGCGGTTTGCTCCTACAGCACTAGGGCCAGGATGCAGCGTTGGTGGCCTACGTCGACGAGCAGCGGATGCGGGCTCCGACGAAGTTGCTGGGGAGGCTCAGTACCTTCGTGCGAAGCTCCTGGTGGACTCAATTCGGTCGGAGCAGAGCTGTGGCGGCCGGTCGTCAGTGGCCGGCGCTCGGGCGGGAGGTAGGGGCGGCGGTGTTGCGTGGAGGGGGCGCTGGAGTGCTCGGGAGCTCGGGAGGGGGTCGGTGAGGTGCTGGGGGGTGTGAGGGGTGGCTTATATAGGCCCAACGGGGCTGCATTGGCGAGGTGAAGCGAATCCCGGCGGTGGCGGTCGGCGGCTCGGGTTGCCATGCGTGGGCGGACTTGCCCACGCGCGCAAAAGGCCCCACCGAGTGCGTGGGCGGGCCAGAGCGGCCGGCCGAGCAGCGAGATGGACGCCGGGGAAAGGGGGCGGCTCGGGCGGGACCTGCGTGGTAGTGGGCGAGGGGAAGGGAGGAGAGAGGGGAGCGGGGCTGGGCCGCCGGGGCGCGCGGGAGAGAGCTGGGCCGGCTCGGGGGAAGAGGGGGAGTGGGCCGGGGGAGGAGGAACTGGAAATGAGTGAAGGGTGCGAAACTGAACCAAGGGGTAAGTCCAGGTAGCGAAAATGAACTATGGGCCAAACCACTTTTCTAAAGCTCAAATCAAAGTGCTTCAAATTCGAATTTAAATAAATTTAAACTCTCGTTTGAACCACAAGCAATACAAAAACAAATGCAGCAGCATGAATGCAACAAAAATGTTTCTACAACTTATATTTCATTTTAATATTCATAAATAATTTATTTAACTAATATTAATTATCAGAAATTTAATAAAAAGAATATTAATTACTAAAAAATTTAAATGGGCTATTTTTGGGTGTTTCAAACCTACACCCCTTAAGATGAATCTCGTCCTTGAGATTCGGATGTAGATGCGAAGAGCTGTGGGTACTCGGTCTTGAGATCTTCCCTTTCCCAAGTTGCTTCATCCTCCAAATGACGGCTCCACTGACTGGATACTCCTCGTAAGTGAGATCCTCTTGCACGTTCAGCTCATCTATCGGGATATGCTCTTCGGGCACCCGCAAACATTTCTTCGGCTGGGACACATGGAACACATCATGCACTTCGCCCAATTTCTCGGGTAGTCCCAACTGATATGCCACTTCACATTTGCTTTCAAGTATCTAGAAAGGCCCAATGTAACAAGGTGCCAGTTCGCCCTTGACATTAAACCTCTTCACACACCTCATCGGAGACACCTTAAGGTACACAAAATCTCCAACTTCAAAACTGAGATCCCTCCGTCTGACATCAGCATAACTTTTCTGCCTGGATTGTGCCACCTTCAAGTTCTGCCTGATCACTTGCACTTGGTGTTCTGCCTCTCTGAGTATCTCAGGCCCAAAGACTTGACTTTCTCCTGTGTGATTCCAAAACAGTGGTGTTCTGCACTTCCTGCCGTACAGAGCCTCGAATGGTGCCATATGCAGACTCTTGTGGTAGCTGTTGTTGTACGAGAATTCCGCATAGGGTAAACTCTTGTCCCAGCTAACACCATACTGTAGAGCACATGCCCTCAACATGTCCTCCAGAATCTGATTAGTCTGCTCTGTCTGTCCATCTGTCTGGGTGGTAAGCTGAAGTGAATTGCAACTTAGTGTCCATAGACTCATGCAGCTTCTGCCAGAAGTGTGAAGTGAATTGGGTACCACGGTCAGACACTATCCGCTTTGGCACTCCGTGCAAGCACACAATCGTCTCCATGTATAGCTCTGCTAGTCTGGCTCCAGTGTAAGTGGTCTTCACCGGAAGAAAGTGTGCCACTTTGGTCAAGCGGTCCACAATCACCCAAATAGAGTCAAATCCTCGCTGAGTGCGGGGCAGACCCATTATGAAGTCCATACCAACTTCTTCCCATTTCTATTCTGGTATCTTCAAGGGTTAGAGTAATCCGGCTGGCCTCTGATGTTCAGCCTTGACTCTCTGACAGGTGTCACATAGAGCCACATATGTTGCCACATCACGCTTCAACCCGTACCACCAGAATCTCTCATTGATGTATTGGTACATCTTTGTACTTCCCGGGTGGATCGAGTATGCCGAATCATGCGCTTATCTTAGGATCGTGTCCTTGATCTGCGCTATGTCGGGCACACATATCCTCTTCCCATGCCACAAGGTTCCTTGTTCATCCACTTGGAATCCAGGGGCCTTTCCTAGGGAAACATTCTTCAGAATCTCCTTGATCTTTTCGTCCTCAAGCTGACCCTTCCGGATTTCCTGCTCCAGAGTCGGTTCCACTACCATCTCTGTGATGCTGGCCACGATTCCTAGACTCATCCTCTCAAATTCCAGACTGAGTTCTTCCGGCAGATAATGTCTGGTGACTTTGTTCACATAGCTCCTCCTGCTCAGAGCATCTGCCTCCAAGTTAGCCTTCCCTGGGAGGTAGTGAATCTCCAGATCATAGTCCTTGATCAACTCCAACCATCGACGCTGCCTCATATTCAGATCCGACTGAGTGAAGACGTACTTGAGGCTCGTGTGATCAGTGTAGATGTCACACTTGTGTCCAATCAAGTAGTGCCTCCAAATCTTCAGAGCATGTACTACAACTGCCAACTCTAGGTCATGCGGCGGGTAATTCTGCTCATGCTTCCACAACTGTCTTGATGCATATGCCACGACTCTCCCATCCTGCATGAGTACACGCCCCAGTCCTAGACGGGATGCATCGCAGTAGATGGAGAAGCTCTTGGGTATGTCGGGCAAAATTAGCATAGGTGTTGTTGTCAGCCTCTTCTTCAATTCTTCGAAGCTAGTTTGGCACTCTTCTGTCCAAACAAACTTGGCATTTTTCACCAATAACGCCGTCAGGGGTTTAGCAATCTTGGAGAATGCTTCGATGAACCGTCAATAATATCCGGCCATCCCAAGGAAACTCCTGATCTCGCTGACATCCCGAGGCGGGTTACAGCTCAACACATCATTAACCTTCTTCGGATCGACTGCCACTCCTCCATTGGACAGCACGTGTCCCAAGAATGCCACTTCCTTCAACCAGAACTCACACTTGCTCAACATGGAATATAGCTGATGTTCCCGGAGTCTCTGCATCACTAATCTCAATTGATCTTCATGTTCCTCTTCATTCTTGGAGAAGACCAGAATGTCATCAATGAACACCACCATGAACTTGTCGAGGTAGACCAACATGAAGTATCTAGGAGCATTGGTCAGTCCAAAGGACATAACCGTGAACTCGTACAACCCGTACCGAGTAGTGAAAGCCGTCTTGGGTATGTCCGACGACCGGATTCTCATCTGATGATAACCCGATCAAAGATCTATCTTGGAGAACACACAAGCTCCCTTCAGCTGATCAAACAAATGATCAATCCTTGGCAGTGGGTATTTTTCTTGATGGTCACTTTGTTGAGGGCTCGATAGTCCACACACATCCTCTGTGTCCCATCCTTCTTGTCCACGAACAGCACTGGCGCTCCCCATGGTGATGAGCTAGGACGAATATACCCCTTGGCTAGCAAGGAGCTTAGTTCTTCCTTGAGCTTTTCTAGTTCCTTCACTCCCATTCTATATGGCCTTTTAGCTATAGGTGCAGTGCCAGGTTTAAGTTCAATAATGAATTCAACTTCACGATTCGGGGGCATACCTGGCAATTCCTCTGGGAACACATTCGGGAACTCGCTCACCATTCGGATGTCTGCGGGAGCTGCACCCTCAGCTTGGTTGACTTGACACTGCTCTGAGGAACTGGCCGCCTGGTACTCCACCTTATCACCGGACATCGTTGTTAGTTGTACGGCCCTCTTGGTGCATTGGATCACCGGTTCATATATGGCTAACCAGCTCATTCCAAGAATTAAGTCGACCCAATAGAATTCACTACTATGGGAGAAACCTCAAAGTCTACCCCCCTTATTGCAATGATAGCTCTGGAGCAGTGTAAGCTGGCTCGCTGTTCCCCTCCTGGGGAGCTAACTAACATGGGGTTCCCCATTAGTCGCAGAGTCATCATATTCTTTTGGATAAATGCAGCAGAGATGAAAGCATGCGAAGCTCCAGAATCGAATAAAATAGTTGCGGGGGTCGAGTTGACAAGGAACGTACCCACAACCATGTCAGTAGCTCCCTCTGCGGTTTCTGCACCCATGTGGTTGACCTTGCCTCTAGCGGGGTTCTGGGGTCCCCGGTTGGCCTGCACCTGCTGTTGTCCAGCCTGCTGGTTGGCATTCTGGGTCTTCTTGGGGCAGACATTAGCAAAGTGCCCCTGCTCTCCACAGTGATAACACACTCTGGGACCCACTGGCGTGTTGTTGATGGGGTTGGGGCGCTGAGCGGTGCCCTGCTGCACCGGGTTGCGCTGAGCTGGAGCATTCTGCAAGAGTCGCTGCTGCTGTGGCGCCTGGGGGTACTGAGGGCGCTGCTGGTACTGACCATGGTTGAGCGGACCGGGCTGACTCTGGAAGCACTGCTGGCTTCCCTTCTACTGACTTCCCTGAGGAGGGACGAAAAGGGGGCGACTGCTGCTCCTGATCTGCTGGCCCAGGAACTTCCTCTTCTTCTCTTCCATCTCACGGCGCTTGTGTTCCGGCATCAAAGCGCCATCCACCAGTTCCTGGAAGATGGGGAACCTGGTGCACATCAGCTGGTATTGCAGTGCATCCTGCAAGCCGTCATGAAACCTGGACTGCTTCTTCTTGTCAGTGTCCACGTCCTCCAGAGCGTAGCGGGCCAGCTCGATGAACTTGTCATGATAAGCGGTAACACCCATCCCTTCTTGTCTCAGTGCCAGGAACTCCTTCTTCAGGGTTGTTGACACCAAAAATTGGCACCGGGAAGAAGCTGACATGTGGGCCAGATTTGGTGGAAAGATACCATTCGGCTAGGAGGCTTTGCTGGAGCATTCGGCAGGAGATGCTCTGCGGTCGGGAGCGCGTTATCATTCGGCAAAGGTGAAGCATTCGGCAGGAGACGCTCTGCGGTCGGGAACACGTCGTCATTCGGCAGAAGCGCTGATCGTATGGAAAGAGTACTCGGGAAGACATGATGACGTGGATCAACATAAGGAAAAGGCCGGTTCGAACAAGGAAAGCAATATGGGCACGAAGATTCGTCATTTATTTTTAGAAACAAGTGTTGAAGTCGTGTCCGACTAGGAGTTGTATCAAGACCTGGGTATAAATATGAACCCATGGCAATTATAGAAAAAAAATCAACAACCAATCAACACAACAAACCGGCCCCGTGCCAACATCGAGTCCTTTAGTCGAGTCGTCGAGTTCTTCGAGAGGAGTCATCGATCCGTCGACCTCCGTAAGTACCGGCAACCTTGTATCATGCTTAGTATCATGCGGTGGATTTAAGCTTTGATGCAAGCAGTCTTGTTACCATGCTTAGTATCATCCGGTGGATTTAAGTTGTGGTCTCAAGAAGGTTCCTCTGTTAGGTCATGAGCCATGCGGTGGGCTAAGATCTAGTATGGACCAAGTTATCGGCTCTGTTAGATTTCGGCAAGATCTAGCAGATTCATTAAGTTACCCCGTGTTGCTTCGTTTTTACTATGTGCTTAATTCATGCAACACATCTTTGCCCAATCTAGATCGGTTAGGATCGGCTCTGCTTTACGACGATTCATCCCCTCATAGCCGAATCCGAAACCGATCTAGGTTGCCACGTGTCGCGGGTTCGAGCTTATCGGCATCGTGTAAATCTTGACAGAACCGAGTATCATGCGGTAGATGCAGGTTTTTGGGTCGTCTTAGAGCTAATCATCCGGTGGATTAGAATTCGATTCGATCTGATAGATTTATCTTTACCGATTAGGCCTGTTCCTTCGTCATGGACCCCGATTCGGCTAAATAGCCGTATTCAGCAGTGCTCTCACAAGTGAACGTGTGTTCGTGGGTTTGCATTGGACAATGAATGCTTTTAGCCTTTCACGATTAGATTGTATCATGCGGTGGATTGATCTAATCTGATTGGTGGCGTGGCCTCAAAACGAGTTGTATCATGCGGTGGATTAACTCGTTCGTTGCCATGCTTGACGGGTGCTGCTTTCGGCCTATGCATTCTTGTTTTAATGTAAATTCGTGACTGTGTTGTGGGTTCGTAACTAAACATTGAATGCTTTTAGCTTTTCATGGTTAGATTGTATCATGCGGTGGATTGGTCTAATCTGATTAGTGGTGTGGTCACAAACAAGTTGTATCATACGGTGGATTAACTTGTTTTGTTATCATGCTTGACGGGTGCTGCTTTCGGCCTATGCATTCTTTGTTTACTGCGAATTTATGATCATGTTTCACCCTTTTATTTATCCATCATGCTCTGTTTCTCGTTAATCGGCTATGAGTACGTGTTACAATGCTCATTCGGTTGAAAGCCGATCTTTCGTCATGCTTACGTCACGCATTCGGCAGTGCGTTCCTTGCGTACCTTGCCGATTGCCGAATGAGGTTTTAACTGTCGACAGATAGCTTCTCTGTAGCTATTTGTCTCTCTACATTGGCTTCATAGCCGCAAATATGGAACTGTCTGGTATCACCCGGCACGTTCCAGGTTTTGATCTAAACGTTTTATTCCCTTTGTTAGTTTTCAGGCAAACTGACTGGCACGCTTCCGGATTCGAAAGCCCGGGCCACGTTTGAAGCCAGCTTGTTCGGCTTGCTGTGTGCTTGGCGTGAGGTGCGGATTTTACGTCAACACACTTTTTGGCACGCCCGGTGGGACCAACACAAGTTTTCAAGATGCCTGAGTTGAGGGACATCATGGATGTCACTTTGGAAGAGTTGTCTGAGGAGCATCAACAGATGGTAAAGGTTGCTGCCAACCAATTCATTAACAAATGTTTACTGTCTTTCGCCAAGAACAGGAGTGGTGCACCTTTTCTCAAGTCCGATCTGCCAAGAGTTCTCCTTCCTGGGCAATCTGATCTTACTGAAGAAGAAGAGAGGGAGAGATTCTCGGGTTTGTTATACAAAGCTTTGGGAGAGACAATGACCAATCACAATGCTGCGTTCTTAAACAGTTTTCGGCATATAATGATAAGCATTTTTGGTCAGCATGTGGATAAACCCTTTGAGCAGATACATGGGCAATTGGGTGGCCCGACATACTTCAATGTTCAAGCACCAGTTCAGAAACCACATGGTAAAGGGAATGCTGATGAAACTGGAGGTTCTGGTGCTAAAGATATAAATGGACAACCGATTCGGCAAGATCCCCAGCTTGCACTGCCGAAAACTCGCACGTACGGTGATATGGCATTCGGCACCACAGGGAATCCGCCTGCTTCTGCTTACAAAATATCTCCCTTGAACAACAGACTGCAGAGGGATTTGTATGGAAACGGATATTCAGAGTTTATGGATTACAATGCTATCGACGCTCTGCCGAATCCTGGATATGCTGGTACTGCAGGTATGCTTGCTGGGAGACCAGGGAATCAAGATACCAATATCGACCTCATGGTGCAAAAAATGACCGATGTATTGCAAAATCAATTCGGTCTGAAGCCTAAAAGTCAGGGATACATGTACTCGTCTCCTTTCCCTGAATGGTACCAAAGGGTATCATTGCCGAATAGAGTCAAGGTGCCTACAGAGTTTACTAAATTCTCAGGACAAGATGATACTAGCACTGTGGAACATATAGCTCGATATCTGATGCAGCTTGGAGAGGCTTCGGCAGATGAGGCTTTCAGAATCAGATACTTTCCTTTGTCACTGACGGGTCCAGCTTTTACATGGTTTGCTTCTTTGCCTGCCCAGTCGATTTGCACCTGGAAAGACCTGGAACAGAAATTCCATGCTCATTACTACATTGGCAGTACCGAGAAAAAGTTGGTTGATTTGACCAGCTTAAGGCAGAGGAATAATGAAACACCTACAGAGTTCCTCAGGAGATTTAGGGAAATTAAGAGTATGTGCTTTTCTCTGAACATACCTGATGATCAACTGGCTGGTATGGCTGTAGCTGGAATGCTGCCTGCTATTCGGGAGAAGCTATTCGGGATGGAGTTTGATGATCTGGGCCAGTTGTCGCACAGATTGGCCTTGATGAGTAACCAGGCGTATGGTTTCAAGAAAGATGTCAGATTTGCTAAAAATAATGATGTGGCTGATATCTATAACCAATTCCTTGAAAGAGCAGATCAAGAAGATGAGTATGAAGATAGCGAGGAAATAGCTGCAGCAGAGATAGTGTGGAGCAAGGAACCAGTTACAATGACTCAAAGATGGATCAAACAGATGAAGGGAACATATGATTTTGATGTAACTAAGGCAGACAAATTATTTGAGTTCCTGGTGAAAGAAGGCCGAATCAAATTGCCAGAGGGGCATTCTATGCTTCGGCCCGATGGGGTGAAAGATAAGAGGTACTGTGGGTTTCATGATAGAAATTCTCATTCCATTAATGAATGCAGAGTCTTTAGGATGAAGATTCAGAAAGCTATCCAGGAAGGACATCTGAAATTCGACAACAAGATGAAACTGGACAGTAACCCTTTCCCTCAGAATATGATCGGGTTCTCGGTTAATATGGTAAATGCTGTTCCATCTGGAGAAAAGGGAAGATTGAAAGTTTTAACATCAAAGAAGGCAAGTCAGGATGGTTCAGTTGATCCCACTCGGCAGATCACAATGGAACAGATTCGCCAGAAAAATCTTCGGTTCCCGAATAGCCGATTTGAAGTGGGCGAATCCTTTAAACCTAGAGTTACTACACGTATTCTCCTCAACAAATGGCAGCGTCAGCAAGAAAAAGAGCGTTTTCAAAGGCGTGAATACGAGAAGGAGGAAAGAAGGCGCGAAGAAGAAAGATTTGAGGAAGAACAAGAAGAATATGCTCGAGAACAGGAACGTGCGCATTGGGGGTGTGCATTCTTTAGACACTGTTGGAACGAAGGTTTAAAGCTGCCTACAAGGAGTAACTGTCCTGAGTGCAATAATGGGTATGTCGAACATAGGCAAAATGTTGCCAATCGCCGATCTGTCCATGAAAGAATTGGTAGGGTGCATCCTAGTGATGATCGGCGTTTTGATGATCAACCAAGAAAGAGACATGCTGATTTCAGATGGATTGATCATGAAGAAGAAGATCATGAGTATGTTTGGCAGAAAGGACAATGGTGTCCACCTGGTTTAAGAAGGAGTCAGAAGAGAAGAGTCCAACGCTTGAGGAATCAAGAATTAAAGCAAGCAAGGCCTAGGATGAAATCGATATGGCTCCCAAAAGACAGGCCTGACGAACATAGTCATTCGGCTCCTACATGCATGGTATGTTTCTTGCCGAATGAATTCATGGCTCCATCTAATCAAATTGTACAGGAAGAAATGTTGCCCGATATAGATGATGCCGAACAGTTTGGGTTAATGGCACAATTGATGTTGAACAAACAAGCTGTTTTTGAGAAGCCAACCCAGAATCGGCACATGAAGCCACTATACTTGAAGGGATATGTTAATGGCAAACCATTGACCAAGATGTTTGTCGATGGAGGAGCTGCTGTCAATGTAATGCCATATACCACATTCAGGAAGCTTGGTATGGGCCTTAGAGATTTGACACCAACGAGCATAATTCTAAATGATTTTGCTGGAAATCCTTCGGACACCAAAGGATGCGTGCACGTTGATCTGATGATTGGTTCCAAGACTCTGCTTACGACTTTCTTTGTCATTGAGGGCAAAGGGGCATATAGCTTGCTGCTTGGAAGAGATTGGATTCATGCAAATTGTTGTATTCCATCTACTATGCATCAACAGCTTATTCAGTGGATAGATGATGAAGTAGAAATTGTCCAAGCAGATGATTCAATAAGCGTGGCAAATATGGAACCAGCTTTCTGGGAGTATCAAGGCATAGATTGTTTCTCAGGTAAAGACTGGGGAGAAGGTCCTGTGGCACCAGCCAGCAGTGATCAACAGCCGATCGAAGCAGTCGGCTCTCATAGTAATTTTTGATGGAAAATCCAATCGATGGAACCGATGGAAAATTAGGACGTGGATTTGTGTCGGCCGATAAATTAGAAGAAGTAGACATTGGAGATGGTGACAAGCCAAGGCCGACATTTATCAGTGCTAACTTGGATTCGGTTTTCAAAGAAAAGTTGGTGACATTGTTAAAGGAATACAAGGATTGCTTTGCTTGGGATTATTCGGAGATGCCCGGTCTAGACCGTTCTATTGTTGAGCATCGGTTGCCAATCAAACCTGGATACAAGCCTTACAAGCAACCACCCCGAAAAATCTACAAGGAAGAAGTGTTGGCCGATGTGAAAAAGGAAATTGAAAGATTACTAGATGCAAATTTCATTCGGCCCTGTAAATACGCGGATTGGATCTCTAATATTGTTCCTGTCTATAAGAAAAATGGAAAGATGAGGGTTTGCATAGATTTTAGAGACCTAAACAGGGCTACACCCATGGATGGATATCCAATGCCTATTGCTGATTCATTGGTTGATGCTGCTGCTGGATACAAAGTGCTCAGTTTCATGGACGGTAACGCAGGATACAATCAGATTTATATGGCATGGGAAGATATAGTAAAGACAGCTTTCAGGTGTCCTGGACACATAGGGTTGTTTGAGTGGGTTGTCATGACCTTTGGATTGAAAAATGCCGGTGCAACTTATCAAAGGGCTATGAATTATATTTTTCATGAGTTGATCGGCAAGATTGTGGAAATATATATTGATGATGTGGTGATCAAGTCTTTGGATCATGAGTCCCATTTGGCCGACATAAGGAAAACTCTAGAATGCACAAGGAAACATGGGCTTAAGATGAACCCGAACAAGTGTGCTTTTGGAGTTTCGGCTGGAGAGTTTCTGGGATTTTTGATACATGAAGGAGGAATAGGAGTTGGTAAGAAAAGCATGAAGGCAATTGATGAAATTGTTCCTCCAACTAATCTTAAAGAGCTACAATCACTGCTTGGCAAGATAAATTTTGTGAGAAGGTTCATATCAAACTTGTCACAAAAGGTGTTGCCCTTTTCCTCACTGTTGAAAATAAGAAAGGATCAAAAGTTTGTATGGGGTGACGAACAACAGAAGGCTTTCAATGAAATAAAAGAGTACATGAAGAAGCCACCAGTATTGGTGCCTCCACAATTGAACAAGCCTTTCAAGTTGTACGTGGCGGCCGATGCCCAAACTATTGGATCGGCCCTCATTCAAGAATTTGAAGGGAAGGAAAGAGTGGTTGCATACCTTAGCCGAAAGTTACTAGATCCAGAGACAAGGTATTCGGCTATAGAGAAACTCTGCTTATGTGTTTACTACTCCTGTACAAAATTTCGGCACTACTTACTACATGCCGAATGCATTGTGTATTCAAAGTTTGATGTGATAAAACACATGTTGTCTATGCCGATTTTGAACGGAAGGATTGGCAAATGGATTTTAGCTTTGTCTGAATTTGAATTGAGATTTGAATCGGCAAAGGCTGTTAAGGGACAGATTATTGCCGATTTCATTACTGAACATCATGATACATCGTTAAATTTGCTTAACATTGTTCCTTGGGTGTTATTCTTCGATGGATCTTCATGCAACAAAGGTGGTGGAGCAGGTATCTTATTAATTTCACCCAAAGGAGAAACATTTGAGTTTGCTGTTCCCATTCAATCTGCTGTTACTAACAATCAAGCTGAGTATGAGGCGTTGCTCAAAGGGCTCCAATATTTGAAAGAAGCGGATGCCATTGCGGTTGAAATTTTTGGAGATTCAGAATTGGTCATAAAGCAATTGAATGGTGAATATGAGTGCAAAAGTGATACCTTGAGGAATTACTATGAAGAATGCAAAGAAATATTGAAGAGCTTTCGGTCAGTAATTCTACAACACATTCCTAGAGGGGATAATGGAGAGGCAAATAGATTGGCCCAAAGTGCATCAGGTTATAAAGAGCTTCGAGAAGTTTTTGCTAATGATGTATACGCATTCGGGAGTAATCTGGCAGAAGATGATTGGAGAAAAGAGATTGCCGATTATCTGGAGAATCCATCCCGAAAGGTTTCTAGAAAGCTCAGGTATAAAGCTTTAAAGTTTGTTCTTCTTGATGATAATTTGTATTATAAATCCCTGGATGGAGTGCTGTTACATTGCTTAAGTCATGAAGAAGCAAAAAGGCTGATGAGTGAAGTACATGATGGATTGTGTGGAGCACATCAATCGGCCTACCGAATGAAGTGGGTTATTAGAAGAACTGGATACTACTGGCCGACAATGTTGGAAGATTGTTTTGAATATTATAAAGGATGTCAAGACTGTCAGAAATTTGGAAACATTCAGAGAGTTCCAGCATCGGTTTTGAATCCCATTGTCAAGCCATGGCCATTCAGAGGATGGGGAATAGATTTGATTGGCCAAATAAATCCTCCATCTAGCAAGGGGCATAAGTTTGTGCTTTTGGCAACCGATTATTTTACCAAATGGGTTGAGGCAATTCCATTAAAGAAAGTGACGTCGGAGAATATGGTTGAATTTGTTAAAGAACACATCATTTACAGATTCGGGATTCCTCAGACAGTCACCACTGATCAAGGGACTCAATTTACATCTTCAGAATTCAGAGATTTTGCTGAAAGTATGGGCATCAAATTGTTAAATTCTTCTCCTTATTATGCCCAAGCTAATGGTCAGGCAGAGGCTTCTAACAAGATTATGATTAAAATTATACAGAAAAAGATTGATCAGAAGCCGAGAAAGTGGCATTCGGTACTCAATGAGGCTTTATGGGCTTACCGAATGGCTCCACATGGGGCTACACAGACGTCTCCCTATGAGTTGGTGTATGGACATCATGCTATTTTGCCATGGGAGATACAATTAGACTCAAGGAGAATAAAGTTGCAAAAGGATTTAAGTTCTAAAGATTATAAAGATTTAATGATGGACGAATTAGAAGTTTTGCATATGATTCGTCTCAGGGCTTTGGAGAATATTGAGAGGAATAAAGTGCGAGTTGCTAAATACTACAACAAGAAGGTGAAAGTTAAGCAATTCACAGAAGGTGATCTAGTTTGGAAAGCAATATTGCCGATTGGAACCAAATATGCAGCATTCGGCAAGTGGTCTCCAAATTGGGAAGGTCCTTTTAGAGTGGTTAGATGCATGCCTGGAAATGCATATATTTTGAAGACATTATTGGGAGAAGAATTTGCTTCTGCTATAAATGGAAGATATTTGAAGAAGTATTATCCCAGTGTTGAAATCGATCGGTGATTGATATATTAATTTGCCAAACAGCCGATATTCGGGAAGAAATCGCCTTCAGAACAAATGTTAACAGAAAAGGAAGATGGCCAGTACTGAATGTATTGCCCTTAGCACAAAATATATTACATCAGATGATTCATGCAAGATCACAAAAGATAAGTTTTATTGCCGAAATTCCATAAATCCCTAGTACAAACTAATGGAATAGCTTGTTCAAGACGGATTGGGGATGAATGGAATCGGCAATGGCGGCGCCATGAGCATCAAGGCGATCTATGGAGGCCTCGATGTCGTCGATCTCCTCCGGGTTACCATTAGTGAAGCCGGTTGGTAGCCTGGAGTAGTCGGTGTTGGTGTGCGTCGACATGGCGACTAGGCCTGCGGCAGTGCCCAGACGGATGCCGTGCGAGGCTACCTCATCGATACGGCCCGCCACTGCGCCGAGGCGAGCTTCTGGTGTGTCCCCAGGAGCATTCACCTTGTTCGCCAGCTCATTCACCAGCGCCTTCAGCCGATCGAGTTCGGCATCACGCGCTGCAAGTTTACAAAAGGGGCAACAGATTAATATCATTCGGGGGATGAGATTGAGATTGAACAGATTGCAGGACTCACCATCGATGACTTCGAGCAGTTGTTTGCGCTCGTGCTGCCACTCGAGGTCAGCAATCCCGGCTTGCTTGGAGATAGCCTCCAGTTCGCGACGAGAGTCGTCGCGCTCCGCCTTGAATCGGCGGGCATCGCCGTCCGTGTAGCGGTAGTCGTCCGATTCGAGTGATCGATTGGACGAACTCGAAGATGCCGCAGGAGCGGCGGCCGGAGCTGCGACTGGCGTGCCAGCGCCGGCAATCCACTGGATTGCCCTGAAAGAACAAAGAGATTCGTCAAGAAAGAGGGAGGAAATATCGAGAAGAACAGAGAGAAGCGAGTAGCTACTCACCTGCGGCGAGCACCGGCACGACTTCCTTCGGCCTCATCAGCGGCCGGGCGCCTCCTGTTGTTGTCGGCCATTGGGGTTCCTCGGAATTACTGTGGATGGGGAAGAGAATGGCTTGGACCGGCAAGGACTTGGAAGGCGAAGAACTTGATGAAGAAACCGTGGGCTGCCTGGGTGTTTATTTATAAAACCCGCAGAGGAAATCGTGGCCAAAGATCGTGGCACGTATTCCGAAGAGTTCGGAAGGTGGAAAGGGTTTTCCTAGCCGAATGGCTCCCATGTCGCTTGGGATCCTTGCCGAATCGTATTCGGCTTTGACTGGGTAAGATTCGGCTACGTTAAGTTAAAAGCATTTTTTAGCTTAATATTATTTGTAGATGATCTTGCCGAATGAGTTGTTCGCAATGATGGAGAAGAAAAGTTAACAGCTACGAATTCACAAGATGAGGCAATTATTCGGCTACAGGTTATTGGTTACAAGTTACAAACCCAAGTATTTTGAAATTACATTTGTGGCATTGGAAATCATGTTGCTAATGTTGTCTAACAAGTTTTTGTCAGCTTCTTGGGTTTTAGCCAGAGCCTTGAGCTTTGCCTTGAGTTGTTTATCCTTGTTCAGAGTGGCTGAAGCTTCTTTTCGTATTCTTTCTGATAACTTGGGAAGCTCAGCAATATTCTTCTCGTCAGCTTCAATTTCGGCCGATAAGCGTTGCAATTCGGCTTCAAGTGCAGCTTTCCTGGCCTTTTTGCTCTCAAGATCAGATACCAGCTTGGTCAACAGCTCATTATTCTCTTGATCTTGAGAGTGCAGGGCTTTTACTGACTGCTTGATCAGAGATCTTTTTTGCTCTAAGGCTGGCAAAGAAGATTGATTGCTCAAGGCTTGCATCACTGCTGCGAATTGCTGATCCAATTGAGAGACTGGCTCCAATGCGGTCTTGATGTCAGCTGGGAGTTCTTGATCAATGGAGTCCAGTACGTCTCTTAATGAAACAGCATGTGTAGCCTGGTCTTGGATGCTCTTATTCAGTAAGGCTAAGATGTCTTTCAGCTTTGCTTTGGTTTCTTCTGATAAATCTTGGCTAGAAGTAATCTCTTCTCCTTGTTCGGTAACCCAGTCATCCACAGCAAAGGAATAGCTGGGTGATGAAGTGGATTTCTCCTGAAAAGGGTTCTTGCCGAATCAGTAAAAGAATTGCCGAATGAGAGAGAATCAAGAGAATTGAATGATTATGTTTACCTCGGCCCTGGCTTCCCGAGTGGGAGATGGAAGTGTTTTGAGTTCCATGATGGGAGTTTGTGTATCTGGCTGAGGAGAAACCGGAGTATCAATTGAAGAGGATTCTATTCCTGTTTCTGGAAGGGGCAGCAAAGCTGAAGACGAATCATGAGGAAGGGAAGAGCTTTCCAAGGCAGGATCTGTTGAAGCTTGTTCTGCAGTTGACAAGAGAGTAAATGCCGATGACAAGAAATTGAGAAAAATGAAGTGGTAGATTTTTTACCGTCCAATGAGGCATCGGCAATTTCTATGCTAGCCAACCATTGCTGAGCTTTGGCCTGAAAAAACAAGGAAAGATGAAGTTGAGCAGAATATTATTGACATCATGGCCAAAGAAAGAGAGATCTGACCTGGATGATTTTCTTGGGAACCACTTTTCTTTTCTTTGTGCCTGAGGAGGCTGCCAGGACAAGGGTCTTCCTTTTGACAGATGATGGCCTGGTGATTTTTGGATCCAGGATAGCTTGTCTGGCCATTATTTGAGCTAAAGTTGGGGATTGATATCCCAGGGCTGAGATTGGGCCTGCTGCCTTGTATACAATTGCCCTGGCAAGAGGGGCAGGTATGATGTCCTGCAAAGATGATAAAGTCAAAGTCAAGTTGGATCTTTATTTGATTGAAAGTGGATAAAAGCTGAACATATTACCTCTGAGCTTGGTTGGTAGTCTGACATCAACTCGAGACAGAGAGGATGAATTGGTACATTGAAAATATGATCATGAAATTCTTGCCACCAGATTATGAAGCTAGGGTGTGCAAATATTATTGGCACAAAGGGCTCAGGTGCATAGATTGTGTCACAGCATCTATAAGGGAAGATTCTTCTTGATTCTGTGGCATCTTTGATGATTTCCCTAGGCTTGAGAAATTCATGAAGGAATAGCCTTGGGGGCACCTGGCCACATCCCAATTGCCTGGCTGCTATGTTCGGCTGATAGTATTCATATGTGCTCTGAACTAGTCTTCCCCCATGAAATTCGGCTGGCAGGATACAAGGATGGATGAAAGCATTGAAAATTGCTATAGAATGTACGTCAGTGCATCCAGATTCAAAGCTGAATTCACAGGGGAGGGTGAGGTTGTCATTGTCCAGATATGGAAACCAGAGAGGATGATCAAAGCCTTTGAAGAAGAGCTCAAATAATTCACAGATATTTTTGTTGATGGATACAGTAGAAGCAGCTTCTCCATAAGTTTGACAACCTTTGGTCTTCTTGATCTCTCCCTCTGCATAGTTGATGGAAGGGAATTCTCTGCTGTTGAGATCAATGGCAATAATCTGATGCATGTACAGTTGTAGCCACATCTGGACAAACCACCAGGGACCATTCACACAAGGTATTTTCTTGTTGGTGTGCATCAATTGGGTAGTTTGATTAAGCATGTGATAGACGCTGCCCAGGAGGTATTTTCCCAATGGGATGAGTTTGCCAGCAGCCAGTTCTTCAGCCATCACGATGTGGTTCAGAGTTGGCTCATTGGCTTTGCCACAGAAGACATACCTGCACAGCCACATATTCAGGAAAGCCCTGTACTCTACATCGGTCAAGGGGCCATCAGACATATAGTTTTGGATGTATCTTTTATATCCAACCCCTGTTTTGACTCCTGTCTGCTTGGAGGAGCCCTTGTGGTCATATGGTCGAACAGTTTCTGTTATGTTCAGACCAGTCATCATATATACATCGGCCAAGGTGGGAGACATTGGACCATGACCGAATAAAAAGGCGTTGGCACCATTGGACCAGAAGTGGCAAGCTGCAATCAGAAGGTTCTCATTTTTGGGTGTTTCAGCCAATGACAACTCCAAGCAGTGAGATATGCGCAGACGATCCCAGTTCTGTGTTTGGGGGCTTTTATCATCTGATATTCTCTTGTACCAATTCCTCCAGCCTGCAATCGGGGGCAGAGGCCAGTTCTTGAAAGTGTCTTGCCACTTGTGAGGATTGGCCAGAGAGATCTTGAACGGGATCCTTTGGGATTCGGCTGCAATGAATTCAGAGGGATCTGAGTTCCCTACAGGGCCGAGGAAATACGATGAAGATTTCTCTTCAACAGGGATGAGGATTTCGGCAGCTAGGGCCTGTCAAGCATGGAAAAAGATAAAGAGATTTGAGACAGGAATCAAGAAAAGATTGCCGAATGAACTTGGAGAGATTAAAGTTTACCTGAAGTGCGAAATCTTGATTCGCCATGAAGAGGTTGAGTCTTGAAACGCTGATGACCTAGAGTGCGGATCTGAGCGGAAGCCTCGTGGATTCGAAGGAGAATGGCGGATGTCGAGTAGAGTTGGCTTGAGAATGTTTGGTGCTTGTGGTCGATTCCGAAATAAAGATCACCTTTATCCCGAAATCGAAGGGGCATGTGTTGACACCAAAAATTGGCACCGGGAAGAAGCTGACATGTGGGCCAGATTTGGTGGAAAGATACCATTCGGCTAGGAGGCTTTGCTGGAGCATTCGGCAGGAGATGCTCTGCGGTCGGGAGCGCGTTATCATTCGGCAAAGGTGAAGCATTCGGCAGGAGACGCTCTGCGGTCGGGAACACGTCGTCATTCGGCAGAAGCGCTGATCGTATGGAAAGAGTACTCGGGAAGACATGATGACGTGGATCAACATAAGGAAAAGGCCGGTTCGAACAAGGAAAGCAATATGGGCACGAAGATTCGTCATTTATTTTTAGAAACAAGTGTTGAAGTCGTGTCCGACTAGGAGTTGTATCAAGACCTGGGTATAAATATGAACCCATGGCAATTGTAGAAAAAAAATCAACAACCAATCAACACAACAAACCGGCCCCGTGCCAACATCGAGTCCTTTAGTCGAGTCGTCGAGTTCTTCGAGAGGAGTCATCGATCCGTCGACCTCCGTAAGTACCGGCAACCTTGTATCATGCTTAGTATCATGCGGTGGATTTAAGCTTTGATGCAAGCAGTCTTGTTACCATGCTTAGTATCATCCGGTGGATTTAAGTTGTGGTCTCAAGAAGGTTCCTCTGTTAGGTCATGAGCCATGCGGTGGGCTAAGATCTAGTATGGACCAAGTTATCGGCTCTGTTAGATTTCGGCAAGATCTAGCAGATTCATTAAGTTACCCCGTGTTGCTTCGTTTTTACTATGTGCTTAATTCATGCAACACATCTTTGCCCAATCTAGATCGGTTAGGATCGGCTCTGCTTTACGACGATTCATCCCCTCATAGCCGAATCCGAAACCGATCTAGGTTGCCACGTGTCGCGGGTTCGAGCTTATCGGCATCGTGTAAATCTTGACAGAACCGAGTATCATGCGGTAGATGCAGGTTTTTGGGTCGTCTTAGAGCTAATCATCCGGTGGATTAGAATTCGATTCGATCTGATAGATTTATCTTTACCGATTAGGCCTGTTCCTTCGTCATGGACCCCGATTCGGCTAAATAGCCGTATTCAGCAGTGCTCTCACAAGTGAACGTGTGTTCGTGGGTTTGCATTGGACAATGAATGCTTTTAGCCTTTCACGATTAGATTGTATCATGCGGTGGATTGATCTAATCTGATTGGTGGCGTGGCCTCAAAACGAGTTGTATCATGCGGTGGATTAACTCGTTCGTTGCCATGCTTGACGGGTGCTGCTTTCGGCCTATGCATTCTTGTTTTAATGTAAATTCGTGACTGTGTTGTGGGTTCGTAACTAAACATTGAATGCTTTTAGCTTTTCATGGTTAGATTGTATCATGCGGTGGATTGGTCTAATCTGATTAGTGGTGTGGTCACAAACAAGTCGTATCATACGGTGGATTAACTTGTTTTGTTATCATGCTTGACGGGTGCTGCTTTCGGCCTATGCATTCTTTGTTTACTGCGAATTTATGATCATGTTTCACCCTTTTATTTATCCATCATGCTCTGTTTCTCGTTAATCGGCTATGAGTACGTGTTACAATGCTCATTCGGTTGAAAGCCGATCTTTCGTCATGCTTACGTCACGCATTCGGCAGTGCGTTCCTTGCGTACCTTGCCGATTGCCGAATGAGGTTTTAACTGTCGACAGATAGCTTCTCTGTAGCTATTTGTCTCTCTACATTGGCTTCATAGCCGCAAATATGGAACTGTCTGGTATCACCCGGCACGTTCCAGGTTTTGATCTAAACGTTTTATTCCCTTTGTTAGTTTTCAGGCAAACTGACTGGCACGCTTCCGGATTCGAAAGCCCGGGCCACGTTTGAAGCCAGCTTGTTCGGCTTGCTGTGTGCTTGGCGTGAGGTGCGGATTTTACGTCAACAAGGGTCATCAGGGCTTCTGGCACGTGGTGGGAGCGGAAGCTGCTACGAAACTCCTGCCAGGTGATCTGAGTACGTTCACGTGAGCGTGCTGGTATGAGTCCCACAAGTCCAATGCTGGTCCCTGAAGCTGCCCTCCCACGTACAACACCTTCTCCCAGTCGTTGCACTGCACGATGTCGAGCTGTCTCACCACTGCCTTGAGCCAGTCATCTGTCTGCAGGGGGTCACTGGCCTTGCTGAAGGTGGGAGGATGTCCCTTCAGAAATTCACCCCTCTTGTTCCGGGGCGGCATGTTATGCTGCAGTGGCGGATTCTGCTGGTTCTACTGCATCATCGCCATCGTCTGAGCCATCTGCTGCATCACCTGGGTCTGCGTGAGCATCATCTGCTCAATGGTGGGAGGTGGTGGCAGCAGTCCGCTGGCACCGACATTGCTCCTTGTGTTCACCATCTATCATAAATAAATAAGCCTCATAAAAACTTCGATGGTTATAGCCGAATGACTTCAGAGGTTTACTAACTTGTTAGGATGAAGGGCTTGATTGAAAAAGAGCAAGAGAAATGAATACCCCCTCTATGTAATCACTAATGTCCTTAAACCTTAGTCCTGCATCTAGATGGTGGTAGACTTGCGTCTACGCCCATCACAATCATTACAAAAATCCAAATCAAGCATAAGCATAATGACAATCATTTCAAGCACCTAAAGACATGATTCACACAAGACTCGACTGGATTTGAGTTTTGAAAAAGTGAAACTAGACGACATATAACACATAATCATGGTGGCGATCCTACAGTCAGCACAGCTCTGATACCAATCTGTGACACCTGGATTTTCACAAAAACCCGAATGCGGCCATATGTGTGCCCAGGAAGTCAAAGTACACATATAGTGAACAAATATGATCAACAGAGAACATATGCTTGAATAAATTCTTCATTAAATAAAGTTTTACATCAGAGTGCGTCGTAAATAAACTAACCAATAACAATGGAAGACTAATAAACTCTCAAACTAATGGAGCCGCAATCCACAGGGACTCTGACTCGGAGATCACAACTCAGTAGTACAGCAAATCTTCTGAAAACTCAGCAGCAGACTCATGCCCAGCCCAATCTGTTTACCTATCCAGGATTTTGTTGAATAAATGATAAGTGTAAGTAAACATTTACTTAGCAAGTATAGCACGGGTATATGAAGGCTCGAAATAAGGCTAGACTCAGCTTAACTGCATTAGCATTTTTAACATTATCCAAGTTACTACAGTGAATGAAACCCAATTGCAACCCAATTAATAAAGTATAAGTGATATTAGGCCTAAATAAACATCATCTTCTAATCAAAAAGGATCCAGGCCGCTCGTGACCCTGAGCAAGGATATCATGATAGATTTTACACTCTACAGAGGTTTCGCCCTTTACCCACCAGTCGCGTAAAAGCTCAAACGAACTTTAAACCCAATCACGTGGAGGTGGATCAGACCACACAAATCATACTTCCGATGTGTGACTGCATAGGGACACCCTAACAAGACAGTGGCCGCTATGGTACAACACAGCAAGTATGGCCCAAGGCACCGAGATCGACTTACGCCTACGGAGTCACACCATAAGGGGGTCGATGGCATCCAACGCCTGGGCATCACACCCAACAATGCGCAACGTGTGGAGTTCCCCATCGCAGGGACTCCCAGCATGGGACTATGCCTCACGGGGGCATAGCCGACGAATCACCCTTCCTCGGTGGATCAAACCATACACTCACGAGTGGTTCTCATAGTACCGTCGGCCACTCCGGTAACCACTGACAAGCTAGAGACGTACAAGCTACTTGACCAAGACTAGAGCCATAATAGTTCTTGCGGTGGCGACAGGCTCCTAGGTTGCCGCTTTAAGAACCGGATCTTATGGAGAGACACTAAAGCAAAGCATGAAGCACATGCTCTAGTTCCCTAAACCAAGTTGCTAAAAAGCAAGTTTTATCATTAATGTTAAAGTGAACCATTAAGTCAAAATTAACAGTTAAATAATGGTGATAGTAGTTGCGCCTAGCAAAATCTACCCATGTGCATAAACCCAAGGTAAATGTTGGCGGTCGTTACAACCCAAATCCGACCACCAATACTCGGGAATAAATGAGGTTTTATGCAACATTCCATGTACTTAGGTTTCATTTCTAATAAAGTTCCACAAGTTTTGGAGAGTGTCACTTGTGCAGGTACAAATACGACAAATACGTGCTATTGGGGCCGAAATTGACCGAATCGGCCGAACGTCTCCGTTCGGCCGGTTACCCCCCTTAGCCGTACAAGCCACCGGAGGCCGTCCACATCAACGATGACCAAGCGACAACAAGTACACGCCACATGGACGACCGACAACTCATCCCGGAGCACCGACACGTCATCCTGGGCCAAATCAACAAGAAGTCAACCAGCAGGAGGCAGCCCAGAGGGTCCACAGGGCAAAGCGGGCGAAGAGAGGCAGGCCTGGGCCTCCAGGACCGTTCGGCCGAACTAGGCGGTTCGGCCGAACCGCCACCAACTGGCAACCGCCATCCAGGAGCCATCCCAAGCATCCAAGACAGAGGCGGTGGATCCAAGGGGTTCGGCTGAACAGGTCGGTTCGGCCGAACCGACCATCCCACCGTCCTTGCATCCAACGGCTGTGGGCAACTCCCTGGAGGCGGTTACGTGCTGGGGGCGGTTCGGCCGAAGGCCCCAGTTCGGCCGAACTGGGCCTGGCCCGTGGCCGGCCTCCCCAGCACTGCCTCTGCTCTGTGGGCCTTCTGGGCTACCTCCTGGTGGTTGGCTTCGCGTTGTTCTGGCCCAGGGTGATGTGTTGGTCCTTCGGGGTGAGTTGGCGGTCGTCCACATGTCGTACATTGTGTTCGGTTGACGTGGACGGCTCCCGCTGACCCGTACGGCTAAGGGGGATAACCGGCCGAACGACTCCCGTTGTCATTTTCGGCCCCAATAGCGCGTATTTGTCGTATTTGTACCTGCACAAGTGTGACTCACCAAAACTCGTGGAACTTTATTAGAAATAAAACCTAAGTACATGGAATGTTACATATAACCTCGTTTATTCCCGAGTATTGGTGGTCGGATTTGGGCTGTAACGACTGCCAACAAGCTCCCCCAAGCTTAGCTCTTTGCTCGTCCTCGAGCAAAGATATAGACTTAGGCTCGGTGGATCAGGAGTTGCTACAATGTCATTTCTTTTGCAGGTAACTTTATAAACAACTAGTCTTCAAAAATACTTGAATCATAGGCAAAGTTTCAAATCACCCTTTTACCTATGGGGCTTATAGCAATCTCCTTATCTTGGGCGGTTGAAAGGACGAACAGTTTAAACTCAGTTTTATTCCACTCTACTCTTTTCAGGATCCCATCTCGGAGTTTTTCATAAGTTTTGAAAACTACAAATTGTTCCTCATTGGCACACTTAATCACTCAAGTGTATTTGAATCCTCACCAAATGCTTGTGCCTTCTTTTCATCCTAGCATCTAATATGGCTTTTTGTGTGGCTCAGGGACAAAGGATGAAGGCATGCATGCATCTTATATCTTGCTAAGTCAAAGACCGGATCTCAGAGGAGACAAATCACATCTTAAGATCGAGACGTGCAAGTGTGTGGATATGAATGGAGTGGAATATGGTGGAATGGTGGAATGGAATATGGTGGAATCAAATATGGTGGAACTCCTTGGATGAATTTTCCTCTCCTTGATTTATTTTCGAGAACATGGGCTATCTCTTATTCTTATATTTTTGCCATGCCACTTGGCATGCTTTTCTTTTTCTCTTTCTCTTTGTCATGCTCTTTGGCATGCTTTTCTTTTTCTCTTATTTTTGCCATGCTTCTTTGGCATGCTTTTCTTTTTGCATAGCCCATGTCTCTATCAAGAATATTTGTAGAGGGAAATCATAGAACATGGAGCACTTATTTTTGTGGATGGATGATGGAAAATGTTTGCTAACTCCCAGTGTAGGAATTGCAAGTGAGAGGTGGTGTGTGTACGTGGGTCTCGATCTTTAAGAATATGAAAGCTTCACTCAAAGGTCACAACAATTTGACAAAGCTCACTAAGATAACAAGCAGCATATGAGTAGAAATTTTCAACTAAGCTTATCATATGGCTCTGGTAGGTATTTTGACCAATGAGGAACTTGTTTTATTTTGAAAGCATAAATTTCCGAGATTTTCCCCGTACTAAAAGCAGAATAGAATTTAACCAAATTCTCACTATATCAATCCCCACAACAACTTAGACTTGGAATAAAGCATGTGCTCCCACAAGGTTTTCAGGATCATTTTTACTCATGCCAAATAACTCAAGCACAATCTAGCAACTAGTTGAAACAAAGTACTTGCAAAATTAATGACAGAGCAACTATTCATCATTTCCAAGGTGAGAGGCATATGATTCATTTCATGCATAGTTGGGAGTTATTTTATTCAAGGGAAATATTGTTTAAGGGAAATATTTTTGGTATTTTCATTTTTTTAAAATGCAAACTATCATGAAGGGAAATGAAAGGGAAATTAAATGATCAAAGTGCTGGATAAATTGGGACTTACCCGGTGGGGGTCCTCCCCCAAGCTTGGACTCTTCACTGGTAGGGGTTGAGCCTTGAGAGGTACTAGCTCAGCTATTCCGCTTGTTCGTGGACGTCGTGTTGGATGGACACCACCATCCCGCTATTCTCTTGATGGTACTGAGAATGGCGGGCTAGTGTGTCCTGGATCTCTCGGGTACGGTCGTCGATGAGCTCGACTCGGTCGGAGATGTAGGACAACTCTCGGCCGTAGTCGAAGCGTGCGGACTGTGAGTATCCGGGGTAATATGGCTGGGAAGCACTGTCGTACCCCCCTCCATATCGGCTCCCGGACCACTCAGAGTCCGTGTCCTTGCCGTAGTCCCAGCGTCCTGAGGTGAAGTAGTTCGGCTCCTGGTGTTGCCCGGAGCTTCCTGCTCCGGACGTCCCAGCGCCGGTGTACATGTCGTAGGTGGCCTCAAAAGCGGAAGTGTGTCGGTGCGGCATTTGTGGTACATCTTCCGGCTCATGTGAGGTGGCGAGCCCAGCATCACGCCTGGCTCGTCCCCTCGTGACGGGTCCGTCACCTGCAACGCTGTGCCGAGCGGGCTCTCTCCAAGGTGGAGAATCGTCCGACTCGGTCCTCAACTGAAGAGTTAGTTTCGACGTGGTATACAACCTTAGTGCTGCACAAGGCAAGGGCACTTCAGTTGTATAGCTATGGTAAATCATTGCCAGCGTTGCGTCAGGCGTCCGCCGTATCATGTGGGCTTGCACGAAGTGCTCGGCGTCCACGACGGAACGTGCTGTCTCGATGTACGTGAGCCGGGCGCCTTGAAGGACGCCCAGGTGGTTAGCGAGGCGAGTGACTAGAGAAGTCATCGCCATGCTACCCGTATGAGAAATATGAGACAGCCAGTGACCAACCATGTCTTTCACAGGTGAATAGGGAATCTGCTTGACCATGGCAAAAAGAACCCGCAACTCGATGGTGTTGACAGGGCACAAATCTGCCCGGGGGAATACCGTCATAGACACCAAACGATGCATGAAACGCAAAGTGGGGTTATGTATGCTGTTCGTGCGTGGCGCATGACAGTTGGTATCCCCCGAAATCTTTTTCCAAAATGCCACCCGGTCAAATCATTTAAGCGCTTTGTTCGGGTCTAATGAACAACGGCTTGAAAATCCGAGACCCGAACTAAAATCCCTCCAGGAGCAGAAGAACTCTTGGTTGAAGAACCGAAAACGAATCCCCCCAGTTTCAGAAACCAAAGTCGAGAGGAATTCAAGGGTGAGCAGGTACGAACCTTCTTCGTTGATGTGTTCCGCTCCCTTTCTGTTCTAAGGCTGATGTCACTCTCGCTCAGGAGCTGCCTGGCCGGGGGCGTGGCATGGCCCCATCCCGAGCCGGCTGCTTCGTGCTCGTTCGTGTCCATCCGGCTCGAGCCTTGAGACGGGGCTGGGGAACTCCCAGCATCGTCCGATCGTCGGCGTAGCCGGGCGGAACGACGGAGCGAAGTGAAGAACTTCGACATGATTCCTGCAAAAAGTTAGTGCAACAACAACTACCCAAAGGACTGAATATATATATGGTTAGCACAAGAAAATCAAGTCAGTCGTTCGAGATAGTTAGTCGTTCTTGCGGGGATGAAAACCACCACAAAAGGTTAGTCGTTCTTGTGGGTGTCGGTGACCACCACAAAATCGTCCAGAAATTCAGCACAAAGATCACAACAAAAGCAAAATATTTTTGGGATTTTCTAGTGATGCAAGCGAACCAAAACTTGAACAAGATCTTGGGAAGAACTTGAGCAAGCACTAGAGCAAAGGACTTGAGAAAGAGAGAGAGCTCCTAGCATAAATTTTCAGAATGGAAGAGTGAGTGAATGGTGCAAGGAGAAGCAAGCAGCAAGGGCAGCATTTATAGGCCGAGGGGAGGGCCTTGGCCAGTTCGCCCGAAGGCTCTAGTTCACCCGAACCAGGCCTGGTGGTCAGGGCACTCCCATGTGAGTGCAACACTCACATGCCTTTGTTTCCACTCCAAGTTTGTGTGGCCATCAATTCCCAAGGACATTTTTAGTGGTTTTTAGTGGTAGGTGAGATGGAAATGTGACATAACCAAAGTGGAACTTACTGGAGTCACCCCCATGATGCATGTTTGTGATAATTGGTGAGTGTGCAGCCAATTTTAGTGGGGTAGACATGTTTGGTGCTGGTTGGTGGTGCTGGTAAATAATTGGAGATGTTCTAGAAGGGATGAAAATGATAAAAGTTACCAATTACACCCTCTCTAATTAAATTTCAGCATGTGTCCAATTATTTCTAACCAAGCTTGCGAAATTTTCTACTCTCTCTCAAATTAATTACTCAAGTGGTTCATTTATTTTGAAAAGGGAAACATGCAAATGCAATTGAGAATTTAAAAATTGGAAGGGAAATATGGGATACATACCGGTTTTCCTCGCGGTGAGAGCTCAGCTTTTAAGTCCGCGAGCGGGACTTCTCCTGTCGTCAGTTGCTCTTGTCATCGTCCGGTCCCAGAGTGGATGACTCGGACGATGCAACCTTCTTCCGCCACATCTTCTTGTTCTTCTTCTTCGGTGTCAGTGGCGGTGGGATCGGTGTCTCTGAAGATTGTGGTTCGGATGCAACCACGTCGACCTGCTCCAGGTTATTGGAATTTTGAATTAAATCAGTGCATACCTGAGAGCATTTCTCCACCTTGGGCTTGAACGTGAACTTTTCTTCCTTGCCGTTGATGTTCAGGCTGATTTCTCCGGCTCCTACGTCGATGTTTGCATTGGTGGTGCTCAGAAATGGCCTCCCGAGGATGAGAGCTGTCTTCGTGTCGACCTCCATATCGAGCACCACGAAGTCCATGGGTACGAAGAATTTCCGGATTTTCACCAGAATATCTTCGGCTATTCCCGCGGGATAGCGAATCGATTGATCCGCTAGCTGCAAATACATGGTTGTAGGGGACAAAGAAGAATAGTTTAGTTTGTCAAACACTACCTTAGGCATGACACTGATGCTTGCTCCAAGATCGCACAGGGCATGGTTGAAGTGCTGCTCCCCGATCGAACATGTGATGGTAGGGCATCCTGGATCCTTCTTCTTTTCTAGAAGATTGTTCAAGATAGCCGCACTACATGCTTCGGTTAGTTTAATTACCTCGGTGGTTGGCAGTGCCCTTTTGTTGTTGAGGATGTCCTTCAGATACTTGGCATATGTGGGAACCTGCATAGCTTCAAGCAATGGGATATTGACATATAACTTTCGAATTACCTCAACAAATTTGCTGAATTGTTCGTCCACCGTCGGCTTATGGCATCTTCTGCGGAATGGTAGCACATTTGGTTCATAAAACTCGTGAGGGGCCACCTTTGCTTCCTTCTGTTGACTCTTCTTCTGTGGTTCTGCTGCGGCCTCCTCTTCTTCCCTATCACTTTCTGTAGTGGCTGCCTTTTTACCTACACTGTTAGGATAAGGCGGGTCCCGAGTGGTCTTACCCCCTCTCGTGGTGACCGCTTTAACCTTTTCATGGGGGCAATTGTCTGGTTGCCCAGAGAATTTCCCCACTATAGGTGAGGGCAAAGAAACAGCTAACTGAGCAATTTGAGTTTCTATCATTTTATTAAAGCTCAATTGACTTTTCATAGCAGAAGAAAATGATTCCATCCTAGAGTCTATGCTTTCCAGTGTTTTATCATTAGCAGCAAGCTTTTTATTGATGTTTTCAGTTATTTTCATCTGGCCAAACACAAGATCTCTAAGAGACGGCTGATTATTGAAATTGCTGGAATTGAAATTGTTACCTTGTTGAGGCCTCTCAAAAGGGAGGTTTGGGCGCGGATTCCAGCCTTGGTTGCCGTAGTTGTTCGGTCGGTACCCATTGTTGTTGGAGTTGTTGACGTAGTGGGCATCTTCTCGCGTTTCGGGGCAGTCATTCCCCGCATGGCCAGTGTTGCCACAGACTTCGCAGGTCATGCGAGCGTCCATGGCTTGCACCGTTTCTTGAGCAGGGGCCTCCAGTTTCTTCATCAGGAGGTCCATCTTGGCAGCGAGCATGTCCAGAGTTTCAACTTGGTGAACTCCTCGGGTCTTTGGTTGAGTCCGGTCGTCGGACCAACCTTGGTTCTCGACCATCTTCTCTATGAGGGCCTTCGCACGACTCTCCTCAAGAGAGAAGAACGAGCCTCCAGCAGCAGCATCCAGGTACTCACGGGCAGAATTTCTCAGCCCGTGATAGAAAGTTTGGATTATGAACCAACTCTGCATACCATGGTGAGGACAAGCAGAAATATAGTCCTGGAGGCGATCCCATGCCTCCGGGACTGTTTCATCTTTTAGCTGCTGGAAACTAGCTATTTTGTTCCGGAGGGCGTTGGTTTTCCCAACCGGAAAGAATTTTAGCAAGAAAGCGCTAGTGCATTTATCCCAGGTATCTATAGCTTCGCGGTTAGCATAAAACCATTGTTTCGCCTTGCCTAATAATGAGAATGGGAATAAACGAAGGCGAATGGCATCGATACTTACGCCGCGGATGGTGAAGGTGTTGCAAATCTCCAGGAAATGCTGGAGATGAGCATTGGCATCTTCGTGTGGCTTGCCGCAGAATGGGCCAGCCTGTACCATGTTGATGAGGGCTGGCTTCAGCTCGAAGTTACCATCTCCGACTGGTGGAGCTGGTCCAACACGTACGTTCTCGCTTGATGGAGTGGAGAACTCACGGATCGTCTTGGTTGCCATCCTCGATGTAGCATGGTCAACGACGGGAAGGACTGGGTTCGTAGGAAGGAGTTGCTTCTGAGGAGGTACAACACGGGGTCGTACTTTCCTCACAAGTGACTCCGGATTTTCTTGGAAGTTTGACGGTAGTTGGAAACCAGTCATGCACTGCTCTGTTCCATGAAGACCAACGAACAGAGCAAGGATAAACCCGCTTGAGTAGCAGTACTCAACTAAGATAGCTCAAGATAAAAGTTCAAAAGTAATCTAGCCAAAGACTTCCCCGGCAACGGCGCCAGAAATGCTTGTTGGCACTTCTTACGATCCAATATCAGAATTAAGAATCCTGGTACTGGGGTAAGGAGTGTTTCAGTGGTTTTCCTTATGGCTTAGTAAAATATAGAAATATTCTGCAAGCGCACAGAATCACCGCTGTAGCACTTCACCTGGGAGTATTCCGAGGTATCGTAATTTATATTTCCGCAGGGAAGCTTTGGCAAGATTACTAGTGAACAGATATTCGAGACTATCAGAGAAGGGTACACGACTAGACAAGACAGGGGATAACGGTATTGGATAGGAGTGGATATACCGGACACACAGCTCAAGGGATACTCAGGTAAGAGAGAGAAGAGATAGATAGCTGGGAGGACAACGAGAAGAGATAGAGGACTCCTGGATTCTTTATCTACCTATGTCACTCTAGCTTAGAGATACAGTGGCTACAGAACCAGCACTAGGAGATCTGGGATAACTCTAATGTCTTAGCATCGGGACAAGGGAACCGGTGAACACATAGAAAGGGATGAGAAGGGGTGCCACTATTTCCCAACTGGGGAATCCTACGGACCGAAACTAACGTGATGGGCTACGAAGACCGAAAGGGCTGTCACCACCTCCCGGCTACCACCTCCATTGCAACGGGAATAAACTAAGGCCACCGACTAGTCTAGGAACCACTCCTACACTAGGCAACGACTACTTACTCTGCTAGCAAGAGCAAGCAACCTTGTCAATACTCTTGGTGACAGTTCACCTCCAGTATCAAGCAAGATCGAAGAACCAGCCAAGACAAAGACTTAAACAAGACTACAAGCACTAGAACTATAACTGACTATAGTCTAAATAAGATATATTTGCAACTAGGATAAAGTAGAAGCGAGATATAAATGACAAAGGCAAAATGATAAAGATAACTATATTGATACTCAAAGTCTTACAAAAGGAAAAGTAAAAGATACAAGAGCTATTACCAGAGCTTCTGAAGACGACTCCGGAACCTCCGAGGCAAAGCTCGACTCAACTCTAACTCCCAACTAAACTATCCTAACTCTACTAGAATGAAAGTGGAAATGAGCTCCTTGGCTTGGTGTGTGTTTACAAGTGAAAGTGACCCTCTATTTATAGGAGTCCAAGGCGGTTGAGGTAGGGTAGCGGCCAAGGGAGCCAGGGGGTACCCCCTGGGATTTCGGGCGAGGGGAGGCAGTTCGGCCGAACAGGTCGGTTCGGCCGAACCGACCATCCCACCGTCCTTGCATCCAACGGCTGTGGGCAACTCCCTGGAGGCGGTTACGTGCTGGGGGCGGTTTGGCCGAAGGCCCCAGTTCGGCCGAAGGCCCCAGTTCGGCGGAACTAGGCCTGACCCGTGGCCGGCCTCCCCAGCACCGCCTCTGCTCTGTGGGCCTTCTGGGCTGCCTCCTGGTGGTTGGCTTCGCGTTGTTCTGGCCCAGGGTCACGTGTTGGTCCTTCGGGGTGAGTTGGCGGTCATCCACATGTCGTACGTTGTGTTCGGTTGACGTGGACGGCTTCCGCTGACCCGTACGGCTAAGGGGGATAACCGGCCAAACGGAGTCGTTCGGCCAATTCGGTCATTTTCGGCCCCAATAGCACGTATTTGTCGTAGTTGTACCTGCACAAGTGTCACTCACCAAAACTCGTGGAACTTTATTAGAAATAAAACCTAAGTACATGGAATGTTGCATATAACCTCGTTTATTCCCGAGTATTGGTGCTCGGATTTGGGCTGTAACGACCGCCAACACTAAGCCATAAGGAAAACCACTGAAACACTCCTTACCCCAGTACCAGGATTCTCAATTCTGATATTGGATCGTAAGAAGTGCCAACAAGCATTTCTAGCGCCGTTGCCGGGAAAGTCTTTGGCTAGATTACTTTTGAACTTTTATCTTGAGCTATCTTAGTTGAGTACCGCTACTCAAGTGGGTTTATCCTTGCTCTATTCGTTGGTCTTTGTGGAACAGAGCAGTGCACGACTGGTTTCCAACTACCGTCAAACTTCCAAGAAAATCCGGAGTCACTTGTGAGGAAAGTACGACCCCATGTTGTACCTCCTTAGAAGCAACTCCTTCCGGCGAACCCAGTCCTTCCCGTCGTTGACCAGGCTACATCGAGGATGGCAACCAAGACGATCCGTGAGTTCTTCGCTCCATCAAGCGAGAACGTACGTGTCGGACCAGCTCCGCCAGTCGGAGATGGTAACTTTGAGCTGAAGCCAGCCCTCATCAACATGGTACAGGCTAGCCCATTTTGCGGCAAGCCACACGAAGATGCCAATGCTCATCTCCAGCATTTCCTGGAGATTTGCAACACCTTCACCATCCGCGGAGTAAGTATCGATGCCATTCGCCTTCGTTTATTTCCATTCTCATTATTAGGCAAGGCGAAACAATGGTTTTATGCTAACCGCGAAGCTATAGATACCTGGGATAAATGCACTAGCGCTTTCTTGCTAAAATTCTTTCCGGTTGGGAAAACCAACGCCCTCCGGAACAAAATAGCTAGTTTCCAGCAGCTAAAAGATGAAACAGTCCCGGAGGCATGGGATCGCCTCCAGGACTATATTTCTGCTTGTCCTCACCATGGTATGCAGAGTTGGTTCATAATCCAAACTTTCTATCACGGGCTGAGAAATTCTGCCCGTGAGTACCTGGATGCTGCTGCTGGAGGCTCGTTCTTCTCTCTTGAGGAGAGTCGTGCGAAGGCCCTCATAGAGAAGATGGTCGAGAACCAAGGTTGGCCCGACGACCGGACTCAACCAAAGACCCGAGGAGTTCACCAAGTTGAAGCTCTGGACATGCTCGCTGCCAAGATGGACCTCCTGATGAAGAAACTGGAGGCCCCTGCTCAAGAAACGGTGCAAGCCATGGACGCTCGCATGACCTGCGAAGTCTGTGGCAATACTGGCCATGCGGGGAATGACTGCCCCGAAACGCGAGAAGATGCCCACTACGTCAACAACTCCAACAACAACGGGTACCGACCGAACAACTAAGGCAACCAAGGCTGGAATCCGCACCCAAACCTCCCTTTTGAGAGGCCTCAACAAGGTAACAATTTCAATTCCACCAATTTCAATAATCAGTCGTCTCTTAGAGATCTTGTGTTTGGCCAGATGAAAATAACTGAAAACATCAATTAAAAGCTTGCTGCTAATGATAAAACACTGGAAAGCATAGACTCTAGGATGGAATCATTTTCTTCTGCTATGAAAAGTCAACTGAGCTTTAATAAAATGATAGAAACTCAAGTCGCTCAGTTAGCTGCTGTTGTTCCTGTCACTGAATCGGGGAAGATTCCGGGGCAACCCGAACCTTCCATCGAGACAGTGAAAGCCGTCACTAGAAGGCATGGTAAGATGCCTCGTAGTGTCTTCCGAACTAACCACGCAGGGAAGGTCGCACGCATCCAAGTGCTGACACCAAGATGGACCTACCTGCCGAAAGCTGCAAAGAGGGCGATCATCAAGACCTCTCCGGATAGGAAGGAAGATCGCGGAGTGCCCATCATTCAGTGCACGATCTGGAATCGTCGCATTGATGATGCACTTTGTGATCTGGGGGCAAGCGTCAACATCATGTCTAAGGTATTATTTAAGCAATTATGATACCCTACTTTGTCACCTACTACTGCCCAGGTACAGCTTGCGGACTCAACCATCCGCTACCCCGAGGGGGTGATCGAGAATGTACCGGTCCGGATCTGGGGACGATATGTCCCTGTGGACTTTGTTGTCCTCGACACGGGGAACGAGCATTCGTTTCCCCTTGTGTTGGGCCGACCATTCTTGAACACCACCCGGGCTAGGATCGATATGGATGTGAGAGAAATCTCGTTCCGTATCGACGGAAGGTTGACTTACTTCAAGTTTCAACCCCGGGAAGAGAAGAAGACAGTGCCACTCACACCGGAGCAGAGGAGTGCCGAGTGTTTCCTTAAGGCTCTCATTAATGGAGAGCTGGAAATACTCGGTGGTGAGCAGCTCAAGTGGAACAAGCCGACAAAACCGACAAGTGCAGAAGAAATGGATTTCCTCGTAAAGAAATACGAGGAAGAACAAGCCCTCCGGAATTCTCCAGAGACGCCGATCCCACCGCCACCAACACCGAAGAAGAAGAACAAGAAAATGTCGCGGAAGAAGGTTGCATTGTCCGAGTCATCCACTCTAGGACCGGACGATGACAATAGCAACTGAAGACAGGAGAAGTCCCGCTCGCGGACTTAAAAGCTGAGCTCTCGCCGCGAGGAAAACCGGTATCTATCCCATATTTCCCTTCCAATTTTTAAATTCTCAATTGCATTTGCATGTTTCCCTTTTCAAAATAAATGAACCACTTGAGTAATTAATTTTAGAGAGAGTAGAAAATTTTGCAAGCTTGGTTAGAAATAATTGGACACATGCTGAAATTTTACCTAGGGTGGATGTAATTGGTAACTTTTATCATTTTCATCCCTCCTAGAACATCTCCAATTATTTACCATCACCACCAACCAGCACCAAACATGTCTACCCCACTAAAAATGGCTGCACACTCACCAATTATCACAAACATGGTAGTATGGGGGTGACTATACCAAAAAAATCCACTTTGGTCATATCAATTTTGCATCTCACCTAACACTACCAACCATAAACCCCATGACCTAGTGTTGGACCTATGAAAAAAGTTTGTGCTGGTGGGAGGCAAGATGTGCATGCAGCACATGCAGCACCCAGGCCCATTCGGCCGAATGCACTGGTTCGGCCGAACCAGGCAGTTCGGCCGAACCAGGCCAGCTGCGCCCTCGCGCGCCTATAAATGGTGCCCCTCGCCTCCTTGCTTGCTGCACCATCCACACTCTGAAATTTTTGCTAGGAAGCTCTCTCTCTCTCTCTCAAGTTCTTTGCTCTAGTGCTTGCTCAAGTTCTTCCCAAGTTCTTGCTCAAGTTTTGGTTTACTTGCATCACTAGAAAATCCCCCAAAAAATATATATATTTTGCTTTTGTTGTGATCTTTGTGCTGAATTTCTGGACGATTTTGTGGTGGTCACCGACACCCACAACAACGACTAACCTTTTGTGGTGGTTTTCATCCCCGCAAGAACGACCAACTATCTTGAACGACTGACTTGATTTTCTTGTGCTAACCATATATATTCAGTCCTTCGGGTACTTGTTGTTGCACTAACCTTTTGCAGGAATCATGTCGAAGTTCTTCACGTCGCTCCGTCGTTCCGCCCGGCTAGGCCGACGATCGGACGATGCTGGGAGCTCCCCAGCTCCGTCCCGAGGCTCGAGCCGGATGGACACGGACGAGCACGAAGCAGCCGGCTCGGGATGGGGCCATGCCACGCCCCCGCCCAGGCAGCTCCTGAGCGAGAATGACATGAACCTCAGGACAGAACGGGAGCAGAACACCTTCAACGAGCTTCGGCTGAAGGAGTTCGAGCACACCCATGTGTTTGAGCAAGATTTGCTTAGGGACGCGGGGATGGATGTAGAGTTCACAGAAATCTTCCAGGCCATTGGCTGGGAGAATTTCTGGCACATCAACGAAGAAGGTTCGTACCTGCTCACCCTTGAATTCCTCTCGACTTTGGTTTCTGAAACTGGGGGGATTCGTTTCCGATTCTTCAACCAAGAGTTCTTCTGCTCTTGGAGGGATTTTAGTTCGGGTCTTGGATTTTCAAGCCGTTGTTCCTTAGACCCGAACAAAGCGCTTAAAAGATTTGACCGGGTGGCATTTTGGAAAAAGATTTCGGGGAATACCAACTGTCATGCGCCACGCACGAACAACATACATAATCCCACTTTGCGTTTCATGCATCGTTGGGTGTCTATGACGGTATTCCCCCGGGCAGATTTGCACCCTGTCAACACCATCGAGTTGCGGGTTCTTTTTGCCATGGTCAAGCAGATTCCCTATTCACCTGTGAAAGACATGGTTGGTCACTGGCTGTCTCATATTTCTCGTGCGGGTAGCATGGCGATGACTTCTCTAGTCACTCGCCTCGCTGACCACCTAGGCGTCCTTCAAGGCGCCCGACTCACGTACATCGAGACAGAGCGTTCCGTCGTGGATACCGAGCACTTCGTGCAGGCCCACATGATACGGCGGACGCCTGACGCAACGCTGGCAATGATTTACCGTGGATATACAACTGAAGTGCCTTTGCCTTGTGCAGCACTAAGGTTGTATACAACGCCGAAACTAACTCTTCAGTTGAGGACCGAGTCGGACGACTCTCCACCTTGGAGAGAGCCCGCTCGGCATAGCGTTGCAGGTGACGGACCAGTCACGAGGGGACGAGCTAGGCGTGATGCTGGGCTCGCCACCTCACAGGAGCCGGAAGATGCACCACAAATGCCGCACCGACACACTTCCTCTTTTGAGGCCACCTACGACACGTACACCGGCGCTGGGACGTCCGGAGCAGGAGGCTCCAGGCAGCATCAGGAGCCGAACTACTTCACCTCAGGACGCTGGGACCACGGCCAGGACACAGACTCTGAGTGGTCCGGGAGCCGGTATGGAGGGGGATACGACAGTGCCTCCCAGCCATACTACCCCGGATACTCACAGTCTGCACGCTTCGACTACGGCCGGGAGCTGTCCTACATCTCCGACCGAGTCGAGCTCATCGACGACCGTACCCGAGAGATCCAGGGCACACTAGCCCGCCATTCTCAGTACCATCAAGAGAATAGCGGGATGGTAGCGCGTCCATCCAGCATGACGTCCACGAGCAAGCAGAACAGCTGAGCCAGTACCTTTCAAGGCTCAACCCCTACCACTGAAAGTCCAAGCTTGGGGGCGAACCCCCACCAGGTATGTCCCTATTTATCCAACACTTTGATCTTTTAATTTCCCTTTCATTTTCCTTCATGATAATTTGCATTTAAAAAAATGAAAATACCAAAAATATTTCCCTTAAACAATATTTCCCTTGAATAAAAAATTAACTCCCAACTATGCATGGAATGAATCTTATGCCTCTCACCTTGGAAATGATGAATAGTTGCTCTGTCAATAATTTTGAAAGTACTTTGTTTCAACTGGTTGCTAGATTGTGCTTGAGTTATTTGGCATGAGTAAAAATGAACCTAAAAACCTTGTGGGAGCACATGCTTTATTCCAAGTCTAAGTTGTTGTGGGGGTTGATATAGTGAGAATTTGGTTAAATTCTATTCTGCTTTTAGTACGGGGAAAATCTCAGAAATTTATGCTTTCAAAATGAAACAAGTTCCTCATTGGTCAAAATACCTACCAGAGCCATATGATAAGCTTAGTTGAAAATTTCTACTCATATGTTGCTTGTTATCTTAGTGAGCTTTGTCAAATTGTTGTGACCTTTGAGTGAAGCTTTCATATTCTTAAAGATCGAGACCCACGTACACACACCACCTCTCCCTTGCAATTCCTACACTGGGAGTTAGCAAACATTTTCCATCATCCATCCACAAAAATAAATGCTCCATGTTCTATGAGTTCCCTCTCCAAATATTCTTGATAGAGACATGGGCTATGCAAAAAGAAAAGCATGCCAAAGAAGCATGGCAAAAATAAGAGAAAAAGAAAAGCATGTCAAAGAGCATGGAAAAAAGAAAAAAAGAAAAGCATGCCAAGTGGCATGGCAAAAATATGAGAATAAAAGATAGCCCATGTTCTCGAAAATAAATCAAGGAGAGGGAGTTTCATCCAAGGAGTTCCACCATATTCCATTCCACCATATTCCACTCCATTCATATCCACACACTTGCACGTCTCGATCTTAAGATGTGATTTGTCTCCTCAGAGATCCGGTCTTTGACTTAGCAAAATATAAGATGCATGCATGCCTTCATCCTTTGTCCCTGAGCCACACAAAAAGCCATATTAGATGTTAGGATGAAAAGAAGGCACAAGCCTTTGGTGAGGATTCAAATACACTTGAGTGATTGAGTGTGCCAATGAGGAACAATTTGTAGTTTTCAAAACTTGTGAAAAAATTCCGAGATGGGATCCTGAAAAGAGTAGAGTGGAATAAAACTAAATTTAAACTGTTCGTCCTTTCAACCGCCCAAGATAAGCAGATTGCTATAAGCCCCATAGGTAAAAAGGTGATTTGAAACTTTGCCTATGATTCAAGTATTTTTGAAGACTAGTTGTTTATAAGTTACCTGCAAAAGAAATGACATTGTAGCAACTCCTGATCCACCAAGCCTAAGTTTATATCTTTGCTCGAGGACGAGCAAAGAGCTAAGCTTGGGGGAGCTTGTTGGCGGTCGTTACAACCCAAATCCGACCACCAATACTCGGGAATAAATGAGGTTTTATGCAACATTCCATGTACTTAGGTTTCATTTCTAATAAAGTTCCACGAGTTTTGGAGAGTGTCACTTGTGCAGGTACAAATACGACAAATACGTGCTATTGGGGCCGAAATTGACCGAATCGGCCGAACGTCTCCATTCGGCCGGTTACCCCCCGTAGCCGTGCAAGCCACCGGAGGCCGTCCACATCAACGATGACCAAGCGACAACAAGTACACGCCACATGGACGACCGACAACTCATCCCAGAGCACCGACACGTCATCCTGGGCCAAATCAACACGAAGCCAACCAGCAGGAGGCAGCCCAGAGGGTCCACAGGGCAAAGGCTGCGCAGGGAGGCAGGCCTGGGCCTCCAGGCCCGTTCGGCTGAACTAGGCGGTTCGGCCGAACCGCCCCCAACTGGCAACCGCCATCCAGGAGCCATCCCAAGCGTCCAGGACAGAGGCGGTGGATCCAAGGGGTTCGGCCGAACCGACCTGTTCGGCCGAACCGCCTTGGTTCGCCCGAAGTCCCATGGGGTACCCCCCTGGCTTCCTTGGCTGCCACTCCTCTCAACCGCCATAGGACCCTATAAATACAGTGCCAAGCTGCTCATTCAACACACACCAAGCCAAGGAGCTCATTTCCACTTTCATTATAGTCAGTTATAGTTCTAGTGCTTGTAGTCTTGTTTAAGTCTTTGTCTTGGCTGGTTCTTCGATCTTGCTTCATACTGGAGGTGAACTGTCACCAAGAGTATTGACAAGGTTGCTTGCTCTTGCTAGCAGAGTAAGTAGTCGTTGCCTAGTGTAGGAGTGGTTCCTAGACTAGTCGGTGGCCTTAGTTTATTCCCGTCGCAACGGAGGTGGTAGCCGGGAGGTGGTGACAGCCCTTTCGGTCTTAGTAGCCCATCACGTTAGTTCCGGTCCATAGGATTCCCTAGTTGGGAAATAGTGGCACCCCTTCTCATCCCTTTCTGTGTGTTCACCGGTTCCCTTGTCCCGAAGCTAAGACATTAGAGTTATCCCAGATCTCCTAGTGTTGGTTCTGTAGCCGCTATATCTCTAAGCTAGAGTGACATAGGTAGATAAAGAATCCAGGAGTCCTCTATCTCTTCTCGTTGTCCTCCCAGCTATCTATCTCTTCTCTCCCTTACCTGAGTGTCCCTTGAGCTGTGTGTCCGGTATATCCACTCCTATCCAATACCGTTATCCCCTATCTTGTCTAGTCGTGTACCCTCCTCTGATAGTCTCGAATATCTGTTCACTAGTAATCTTGCCAAAGCTTCCCTGCGGAAATATAAATTACGATACCTCGGGATACTCCCAGGTGAAGTGCTACAGCGGTGATTCTGTGCGCTTGCAGAATATTTCTATATTTTACTAAGCCATAAGGAAAACCACTGAAACACTCCTTACCCCAGTACCAGGATTCTCAATTCTGATATTGGATCGTAAGAAGTGCCAACAGTAAACAAGGATAGGATATTCAAAACTAGGTACAACCTTAATGGTACATCAAATTTTGAGACATGCGAAAGGCTCACCGACTGGACACGAATCACCACACAAACATGCACGTAAGCCAATACATGCAAAAAAATAATAATCTATTAGAACAGTACACCAAACAATAGAAATAGTAAAAATAAAGCTTTTAGAAATAATCTACGCTTCACTATGAACATATGAGTGCGAAAATTACACTAATCGGAGTGTTGGCGAAAAGATATGGGTTTTCTAAGATCTAGGGACCTGTTGGCAATATTTAAAAGTTTCCAGGGGCTTATTTAAAAGAAATCAGGGACCTGAACATAATTATACGTTAAACCTGAGGGCCTACGTGCAAAAATGATTAGAAACAATGGCGGGTTCTATTCTTTAAAGCTCAGGGGGTTAAACATAAAAATCATGACACCTTTGCAATTATCTTTCAATTAAACAGGACGGCGGGTAGATTTGGGAAAACTAGAAGGGCTCTTTAGCAAAACTTGCTCGGCTGACCGGTAAGTTGGAGTTTGACTCCGAGCGGGGGGGGGGGGGGGCCTGTGGGCCGTCTCGGATCTAGATCTGATGGCGCGGATCTAGCCGGGCGGTGGGGGTCATCGGCACGGGGGGTTCCGCGGCGGTGCCGCTCGGCCGAAGGCGAGAGCTCGCCGGAGTCGGCACTAGCTCAAGCTACAAGGCTCCAAAAGTAGCGCGGTTTGCTCCTACAGCACCAGGGTGACGCGGCGAGCAAGATGGGGAGGTCCAATTGGGCCGGGACGCAGCGGTGGTGGCCGACGTCGGCAAGCAGCGGGGCTCCGACGAGGTGGTTAGGGCGCTAGGGTGAGAGAGAGAGCGGGAAGTTGCTGGGAAGGCTCAGTACATTCGCGCGAAGCTCCTGGTGGACTCAATTCGGCCGGAGCAGAGCTCGGGCGGCCGGTCGTCGGTGGCCGGCACTCAGGCGGGAGGTAGGGGCGGCGGTGTTGCGTGGAGGGGGCGCTGGAGTGCTCCGGAGCTCAGGAGGGGGTCGGTGAGGTGCTGGGGGGTGCGAGGGGCGGCTTATATAGGCCCAAGGGGGCTGCATTGGTGAGGTGAAGCGAATCACGGCGGCGGCGGTCGGCGGCTCGGGTTGCCATGCAGGGGCGCACTTGCCATGCATGTGTGCGCGCAAAAGGGGAAGGGGATCACGGGGAAGCAGTGGGGCAGCTTCATGGAGGCCCCACCGAGCGCGTGGGCGGGCCAGAGCGGCCGGGCGAGCGGCGAGATGGACGCCGGGGAAAGGTTGCGGCTCGGGCGGGAGGAGGGGGATGGAGCTGACAGGCGGGACCCGCGTGGCAGTGGGCGAGGGGAAGGGAGGAGAGGGGGAGCGGGGCTGGGCCGGCGGGACGCGTTGGGCCGGCGGGGCGTGCGGGAGAGAGCTGGGCCAGATCGGGGGAAGAGGGGGAGTGGGTCGGGGGAAGGAGGAGCTGGAAATGAGTGGAGGGTGCGAAACCGAACCAAGGGGAAAGTCCAGGGAGCGAAAATGAACTATGGGCCAAACCACTTTTCTAAAGCTCAAAACAAAGTGATTCAAATTCAAATTTAAATAAATTTGAACTCTCGTTTGAACCACAAGCAATACAAAAATAAATGTAGCAGCATGAATGCAACAAAAATGTTTCTACAACTTATATTTGATTTTAATATTCATAAATAATTTATTTAACCTATATTAATTATGAGATATTCAATAAAAAGCATATTAATTACTAAAAATTTTAAATGGGCTATTTTTGGGTGTTACAGCTTGCTAGGCAAGGTGACCAAGGCGCCCTTCACAGGTTTTCTTGAGAGGGTGCAAAATTTGTTGGAACTCGTACATACGGATGTGTGTGGACCAATGAGCACGACAGCTAGAGGTGGATTTCAGTACCTCATAACTTTCACTAATGATTTTAGTAGATATGGTTATGTCTACTTAATGAAGCAAAGTCAGAAACTTTTGAAAAGTTCAAGGAGTTTCAGCATGATGTTGAAAATCAACGTGGCAAGAAAATTAAGGCATTGCGATCTGATCGTGGGGGCGAGTATTTGAGCCACGAGTTTAGCACTCATCTGAAGAGTTGCAGAATTATTCCACAGCTTACGCCACCTGGAACACATTGGAGGAACGGTGTGTCCGAGCGACATAATCGAACCTTGTTGTACATGGTACGATCAATGATGAGCCAGTCAGACCTACCGTTATCGTTTTGGGATTACGCTCTAGAAACAACAGCTTTCACACTAAATAGGGTACCGTCTAAGTCAGTGGATAAGACACCATATGAGATATGGACTGGCAAGACTCCCAGTTTGTCTTTTCTAAAAATTTGGGGCTGTGAAGTATATGTCAAGCGACTTCAGTCAGACAAGCTTACACCCAAGTCGGACAAGTACATATTCGTGGGATATCGAAAGGAAACAATTGGGTATTATTTCTACAACCGATCAGAGGGCAAAGTGTTTGTTGCTAGGAACGGTGTTTTCTTGGAGAAAGAGTTTCTCAAAAGCACGAAAAGTGGACAGAAGGTGTATATTGAAGAAGTTCGAGATGAACCTATGAGGCAAGACTTTACGAGTGATGCTAATGTAGCAGAACAAGTTGAGGCACATGTGGCAAGAGAAGAACCACCACAACCACGAAGGTAGGAAAGGCCACGTCGCGCAACTAATAGAATGAATCTCCTAGTAACGGGAGAGCATGACATATTGTTGATGGACAATGATGAGCCTAGGACCTATGCAGAAGCAATGATGGACCCAGATTCCGAGAAATGGCAAAGTGCCATGAGATTCAAGATAGATTCCATGAGACACAATCAAGTTTGGAACTTGGTTGACCCGTGTGATGGTGTGAGACCCATCGAGTGCAAATGGATCTTTAAGAGAAAGAGAGATGTGGACGGAAATGTTTACGTCCACAAAGAATGACTTGTTGCAAAAGGTTTTCGACGAGTTCAAGGAGTTGACTATGATGAGACATTCTCGCCAATAGCTATTCTTAAATCTATTCGGATCATTCTAGCAATAGCTGCATATTTCGATTATGAGATATGGCAGTTGGACGTCAAAACAACTTTCCTAAATGGGAACCTGGATGAGGATGTATATATGATACAACCCGAAGGTTTTGTCGATCCAACTAATGTTGGAAAAATATGCAAGCTTCAGAAATCCATATATGGGGAATCTCAGAGTTGGAATCTTCGTTTTGATGAGGTAGTCAAAGGATTTGGCTTCCGTCAGAATGAGGAAGAGGCTTGTGTTTACAAGAAGGAAAGTGGGAGCTCTGTTACATTTCTAATATTATATGTGGATGACATATTGTTGATTGGGAATGATATTCCTATGCTGGAATCTGTTAAGACTTCACTGAAAAATAGTTTTTCTATGAAGGACTTAGGGAAGCTGCATATATTCTGGGCATAAGGATCTATAGAGATAAATCAAGGAGGCTTATAGGATTAAGTCAGGATACTTACATTGACAAGGTGTTGAAATAGTTTAACATGGAACAGCCCAAGAAATGGTTCTTGCCCATGTCACATGGCGTACACCTCAGCAACACTCAGTGTCCTTCGATGGTTGATGAGCGGGAGCGCATGAGTAAGATCCCCTATGCTTCGGCAATAGGGTCTATCATGTACGCCATGATTAGTACTCGCCCAGATGTGTCATATGATCTAAGCGTTATGAGCAGACACCAGTCTAATCTAGGTGAAAGTCATTGGACAACGGTAAAATGCATTCTTAAGTACTTTAGAAGAACTAAAGATGTGTTCCTAGTCTATGGGGGTGAGGAGGAGCTCATTGTAACGGGTTACACTGATGCTAGTTTCCAAAGTGATCCAGATGATTCAAAGTTGCAATCAGGATTCGTGTTCACGATAAACGGTGGTGCTGTAAGCTGGAAAAGTTCTAAGCAAGATATTGTGGCTGATTCTACAACGGAAGCCGAGTACATCGCAGCTTCTGAAGCGGCGAAGGAAGGTGTTTGGATGAGGAAGTTCCTCATCGAGCTTGGTGTGTTTCTCAATGCATCTAGCCCATTTGAACTCTACTATGACAACAATGGGGCAATTGCACAGGCTAAGGAGCCTAGGCATCACCAGAAGAACAAACATGTACTGCGGAAGTTTCACCTCATTCGAGAGTTCGTTAGACGGGGTGAGATAATGATATGCAAAATACATATGGATTTGAATGTTGCTGATCCTTTGACAAAGGCTCTTCCACAGCCTAAGCATGAGTCACACATGAGAGCTATGGGTATTAGATATCATCTAGATTAGCTCTAGTGTGAGTGGATGATTGTATTATATCTATGACATATCATTTATTTATTGAATATCCATGAAAGGCAACTTGTATATGATTGGCAATTATGTGAATTGTTTGTGAAACTCTTTACTTGTATGGTTATTCTAAAATTGTCCCTAATCTGATTAGCACATGTATTAGTTGATGACTATGTTTCACAAGTCATGGACATGGAGATATCAAACTAATAATGTGGGCACATGTATGACATGGGGCTGGAATGACCCAACTTGAGATCTTGTTGTATGTTTATTTCTTTTCACAACGCGTATGCTTTGTCCTAAGACCTGAGATTGTCGCACGTACTAAGTTGTGAATTGACCTACTTAGGGACTACCAAACGCTACTCCGTAACTGGGTAGTCATAAAGGTGATTTTCAGGTTTGTCAAGAAGCATACTGTGAGGCGTGGTCAATCAAGATGGGATTTGCCCCTCTCTATACGAGAGAGATATCTCTGGGGCCCTCGAGTGATCAGATCAAGAAATGCATGGCCATGCTAGGTTAAGTGTTAAACTCTTGAAGGATCCGACTCACATGTTCGGGAAAGAGAGGTCAACTTGGAGTTAGACCAAATATCATGAGGCAAAGGGAATAGCTTGTACGTGATGTTGTGGTGGTTCGTCTGATATGATTTTACGTGCACATGGCAGTTGACACGTCTTGCTAGAGACCGCTATCAACTATTGGACCAAGTAGGAATACTCGAGACATGTCTATGTGTGTGTGAACCCATAGGGTCACACACTTAAGAGGTTTGGAACACTGAAAACTTGCTTATGTGATTGTCTCTAGTGCAAGTGGGAGACTGTTGGATATATGCCCAAGAGCCAATCGGATTGGGCTTGTTTATGGGCTTGATCCATGAGGGATTAGGTTAACTGATAGGGCCCATGAGATGGCAGCCCATTAATACGGCCTATATATATGTGGGAGGGGCTAGGGGTAGAAGGACCAGTCGTCGACGCCCCAAACCCTAATAGCACCTAGAGCTACGGTACTTGGCGCTACAGTACTTGGCCCTACAGTAGCCGGTGCTACAGCAGCCGCCGCTACAGTCCCGCGGGTGAACAGTAGCGCGCGCTACAGTACTTCCTGCAGTCCCTCCTCCATCTATATCCTTCAGATCACAGCTATTCGTGAGGTGCTAGTACACCTAAATTCGGCGTTCCATCCTCGTACGTGTGGATACCTCGGAGGTGCTGCACTTGGAGCACAAGGTCGGACCGCACGTGCAGGACCAGACGGACATGAGCAACTACACGACACTGCCACTTCAACGCGTTCGTCTGCATTGAGACGGCTTCTGCTGCATCTGCGTGTCTAGTGGTAATGATCCGTGATCAATAACTATTGTTGTTCCTGTTTTAGGGTAAATGAGTTTTTGTATGTGCTAGCGTAGCCTCCTCGTTTCCCCATCATTGCTATCCTTGCGTGTTTTTCTTAGCGGCTAAGGATGAGGCATTTGGTTTCTTTCAAGACTTGATCTTGAGGTTGAAGAACGAGCGTAATGGTAATGACATGCGAGCTATACGCGGTGACAATGACACGGAGTTCAAGAACGCTCGATTTTAAGCCTTTTGCTGTGATATTGGTCTTGAACATTAGTTTTCCTCACCTTATGTCGCTTGTCAGAATGGTGTTGTGGAAAGGAAGAATCAGACTCTTTGTGAGATGGCTAGGACGATGCTTGATGATCATAGGACTCCTAGGAGATATTGGGCAAAGGTGGTGAGCATCGCATGCTATGTTTCGAATCGGATTTTCCTTCATGCGTTCAAGAAAAAGACTTTCTATGAGCTCTTTCCTGGGAGACCCCCCAAGGTAAGTCATTTCCGAGTTTTCGGTTGCAAGTGCTTTATTCTCAAGAAGGGTAATCTGGATAAGTTTGAGTCTCAGTCTCATGATGGTATCTTCCTTGGTTATGCTCATCATTCTAGAGCATATCATGTGCTCAATCTTGACACTAACCAAATCATGGAGACTTGCGAAGTCACTTTCGACGAGAAGATTCCGTGTAGCTCGGCTGTCTTTGAGTGTGCAGGTGATAAGGAGATGGGACATACGATTTTCGAGGACGAGCAGACGGATGATGGTGATGATGATGATGGAGATGGTGTGCCTCATACGACACGTGTACCTACTACTTCCTTTACAATGACCACGGTTGACGATGGTCCATCCCCCACTTCTACGTCAACATAAGTACCTGGAGATCGAGTGGAGGTAGTTGCTAAGGGAGAGGAGATTTTAAGGCGTGAGGCACCAAGACACATTCAAGCTAGGCATCCACCGTCAGGCATCATAGGAGACATCGATGAGCGCACTACAAGGTCAAGGTCAAGGAACAACTCTTGATTTGCTCATTCTGCATTTGTCACAACTTTTAAGCCCAAAGATATTAGACATGCTTTATGTGATGCAAACTGGGTCAATGCCATGCACGAAGAGCTTGAGAATTTTGAGAGAAATAAGGTGTGAGAGCTTGTTGTGCCTCCACCAAATTGCCACCCTATTGGAACTAAGTGGGTTTGGAAGAACAAACAGGGTGAGAGCGGTGAGGTGGTGAGAAATAAAGCGAGGTTGGTTGCCCAGGGTATACACAGGAAGAGGGAATTGACTATGAGGAGAAATTTGCTCCCGAAGCCCGTTTGGAGGTAATTCGAATCCTTCTAGCATTTGCCATTTCTAAAGGGTTCAAGTTGCACCAAATGGATGTGAAGAGTGCCTTTTTGAATGGGGTGATAGAAGAAGAAGTGTATGTGAGGCAACCACTGGGGGTTTGAGAGTGAAAGATACCCACACTAAGTGTACAAACTCCACCGAGCACTATATGGCCTAAAACAAGCACCCAGGGCGTGGTATGGTAGGCTGAGAGGGTTATTGTTGAGTAAGGGGTTTGAGATGGGCACCATTGATAAGACCTTGATCCTGCTTCGTGCTGGCAATGACATCTTGATTGTGCAGATTTACGTGGATGATATTATCTTTGGTGGGTCATCTAATGCTCTTGTTGCAAAGTTTTCTAAAGATATGAGCAGAGAGTTCGAGATGTCAATGATGGGAGAGTTGCAGTTCTTTCTCAGACTACAGATCAAGCAAGTCAAGGATGGGACATTCGTGCATCAAGCGAAGTACACGAAGGACATGCTAAAGAAGTTTAACATGAACGACTCCAAGCCAATGTTGACACCGATTAGTACAACTACGGCTTTGGATGCTGACGAAGATGGTGACCCCGTGGACCAGAAGGAGTACCGGAGCAAGATCGGCTCCCTCCTCTACTTGATGGCGACGAGGCCAAACATACAGTTCGGTGTGTGTTTGTGCGCTCGTTTTCAAGCTTCACCGAGGATTTCACATCGGCGGGCCGTCAAGAGAATATTCAGGTATTTGAAATATTCTCCTGATTTGGGTCTTTGGTATTCTACCTCCTCGACATTCAGTCTTCACGGATTTTCCGATGCTGATTTTGCTGGGTGTCGTTTGGACCGCAAGTCTACCTCGGGTCAGTGTCAGTTTCTTGGGTCTTCTTTGGTTTCATGGTCTTCTCGCAAGCAGTCGAGTGTTGCACAATCCACTACTGAAGCCGAGTATGTTGCTACCGCTAGTTGTTGCTCCCAGCTCCTTTGGATCATGTACACTATGAGTGACTTTGGCTTGAGTTTTTCCCGAGTTCCACTTCTATGTGATAGTACCAGTGCCATAAGCGTAGCAAAAAACCCAGTGTTGCATTCCAAAACCCAACACATAGAAGTGAGGTATCATTTTCTGAGCGATCATGTTGAAAAAGGACACATAGAGCTATCCCATATCCCAACCCAAGATCAGCTAGCCAACATTTTCACTAAACCACTTGACCAAACAACCTTTGTCTGCTTGCGAGGAGAACTTGGTGTGCGTTGCCCTCTTTGAGTTGGTTCCTGGGGATCTCTTTGTAACATATGTATAGCTTTCTTGTATCATATGTATATAATGCTCATTTTACTTTTGCATTTGTATGATTTGTCTTGCATTTGTTATATAGCTTGCATTGTGTTATATCTAGGGCTTGTTGGTGTACATATCTATTTATGTTGCATCTTTAAGATGAGCTTCTCTTATATGGATTGGTCACTATAACTTGCTACATTTGAGCTAATGGACATGCTTGTAGTCTCTTTGTGATGGTTAGCTAAGCTCTTGATGCCATTGTTGTATATTCATGATGAGCTTGCTACTTTTTGGAAAAGAAACAAAAAAATTGATCTCACCCATGAGTAGATGAATTCCCATGCTTTGTTCAAACCTAGATGCTTTTTCATGCTTAGGTTGTGCTTGGGCATCTATTTCTTGCAAATAGGGTCAAAGACCATTTTCTCATTGTAAATGTTTAGCCCTTGATCTATCTTGTGGAGAGACATAAGCTTCTTTTTGACGCAAAGGCATTTCATGTACCATGTATAAAATCTGAAAAAGAATTGCTTATGCTTGTCAAAAATGCTAATCATGTCATTTGTGCTATAATGAATATATTTCTGGTGCTAAACCGTTGCATGTTGCCTACCAAATAGAAGTCTCTGTTTTAGAAATAGACACGTGGCTTTGACATGACATGAGCTAGTTTTTGGGTGTTTACGATGATCTTTTGCTAATAATTGGTTACCTTGTATGATCTCTGCGTGATCAAGTTCATTTTGGTTTGAATAGGTCATGGTTAGGATTTTGCTCATGTGGTGAGGTTTTTCACAAAAAATGATGAAATTGGAATGAGAAATTGACCATATGCTTATACATCTATGTCATCTTGTTGGCAATGCTTATACTAAACCTTGAACTATCTTGCTTGCTCATTTGCTTGTGTGTAGCATTTTATAGTGCTCATTATATATTTGAGAAGCTCTAGTTTGAATTGTTTGCATTTTTGCCTTGATTCATGCATTGGCAACAAGGGGGAGATGTGTAAAGACATGAGAAGTTTGTGCATTGTTTTGCATTAAGAGGGATACTCGGTTCATGGGGAGAACTTAAGTCTGCATTCACTTGTTCAGGGGAGTATGCATTTGTGCAGGGTGAGCTCCTTGTATTCCTGATTTGTGCGGGGAAAGTATGCATTTGGAACTTACTGTCTCGGTTGTGTTGAGTCGTTGTCCTTATCTTAGGGGACCGAGACTTTCTTATTCGAGTGACTTTGTTTTCGGCTTGTTCTTTGCTTTGGGTCACTTGTTTGAACTTTCTTTTCTTCTTCTTTTCTGTTTTATTTTTTCATATCCTAAATAGAGAGGTGTGTTGTCAATGCACTCATCAAGGGGGAGATTGGGGACCAGGTGTGTCCAAGGACCGATGGATGGTCGCTTCTCAGTGTGATGAGCGATTGACAATGTTTTGTGGACTGACTCTTGGCCTAGTATTCTAGGTGTTGGATGCGACTTGATTTGCGTTGGTGCAGGTGAAGAACAAGCTCGAAAGGTCTTAGCCAGAGTGGCTTTCGAGGAGTGGAGAGACAAATAGGCTTGGTTCGAGGGACCCGGTGGCCAGACGGGATCAAGTGCGGTTAGCATGGTGCAAGAAGAGCAAGACAAGGTTGTGGACTTGGAGCCAGTGCAAGGTAGCGGCTAACAACCGAAGCTTGTACGCGGGGTTTGATAGTTTGGCCACAAAACCATCGGAGGAGGGTTTCTCGGTTTGGGCCTCAAAACCGAGCCCGAAGGCCCAACGTGACAGAGACGGTGATCCGGGCGCGTTCGGGAAGCTTCGAAGCTTGGTTTGAGGGACCCCGATGGCAAGTTATCTGGCCGAACCCTAGTTCATTTGCTCTCTCTTTCGATAGGCTAGCCAAGCGCAGATCTAGTATCTTCAGTGGGTGGATGAAGGGTGGAGATAAGCCTCCATTGTATAGAATCTGACCTCTGTTTGTATGGAAGATTTGGCTTTGGGATGATTTCCTTCTCCTCTTTCCTGTATTCGTTTTGTCCTTAGCTCGATTCCTTGTTTCTAGGCCATTTTCTCTCGGATTTCTTTGTGGGGATCATGGGTGAGTGCCTTGTGCCTCTTTGTGGATGATCTTGAATCCTCAAACGCCGGGATTTGCTCTAGAATTGATGATTTTGGGATGAACTCATGGTGGTTGTGTTCTTCCGTGTGATCTGTGATTCCTCGTGTTGTAGGAAGTTACAGGCCGAGATTTTTGGGGCATAGCATCTCCTTGGGGTGCTTCTCATCTTCCCCATGTTTCATCCCAAGAGCTCTACCCGTTTAGGAGATCTGGTGATGGATTTGAAAGTGTTGACCCGCGTGTTACTGTAGCTGTTCTTCCTGTTCTTCCGTCGGGGTTCACGGATAGTCCGTGTGAGATTCACAGACAGTCCGAGGGGTTCACGGACAGTTCGCATGTGATTGGTAGACGGTCCGAGTCTTGGGTGTTCGTCTGAAAGTTTCTTGATTTGGCTAAGTTTTTCCACGGACGGTCTGCGTGACCACCTCAGACGGTCTGCGACACTGGCAGATAGTCCGTGGTAGTGGGTCGGACAGTCTGTATTGGGCGAGAAGTTTCTGGAGATTTGATTGGGTTTTATGGACTGTCCGCCCTGCATTGTCGGACAGTCCGAGACCTCTGTGCGAACAGTCCATCCTAGCCCAGCAGATAGCAGTTTGTCTTTGTTTCTTGAGTTGTGCTTCCGCTTTGTATCTTGTCCTAGCTTGTTCCTAGGGTTGGTAGATCCGTTGTGACTACGCTACCTTGACAAGCTTTTGAGGAATCATTGAATAGTGATTTTGGGATATAGGCTGAGTTTCGAGAATAATTTTTTATTGGCTCTCATTCACTCCTCCCCTCTCTAGTCGCCATTTCGATCCTTCACATGGTGAGGACAATCAAATATATGGTCCTAGAGGCGATCCATTGCCTCCGGGACTATTTCATCTTTTAGCTGCTGGAAACTAGCAATTTTATTCCGAAGGACATTGGTTTTCCCAACCGGAAAGAATTTCAGCAAAAATGCGCTAGTCCACTTATCCAAGTGTCTATGGTTTCATGGTTAGCATAAAACCATTGTTTTGCCTTGCCTAGTAATGAGAAAGGGAATAAACGAAGGCGAATGGCATCAATGCTTATTCCATGTATGGTGATGGTGTTGTAGATCTCTAGAAAATGACGAAGATGAGCATTTGCATCCTCGTGCGGCTTGCCACAGAACAGGCTATCCTGCACCATGTTAATGAGGGCTGGCTTGAGCTCGAAGTTGCCATCTCCGACTAGCGGAGCTGGTCTGCATGCAAGTTCTCACTCGATGGAGTAGAGTACTCACGTATAGTCTTGCTTGCCATCCTCGATGAAGCCAGGTCAATGACCAGAAAGACCGGGCTCGTCGGAATGAGCTGCTTCTGAGGAGGTACAACATGGGGTCGCACTTTCCTCACAAGAGGCTCAGGATTTTCTTGGAATTTTGACGGTAGTTGGAAACTAGTCATGCACTGCTCTGCTTCACAAGACCAACGAAATAGAGCAAGGATAAACCTACTTGAGTAGTGGTATACTCAACTAAGATAGCTCGAGATAAAAGTTTGAAAGTATCTAGCCAATTGCTTCCCCGGCAACGGTGCCAGAAATGCTTGTTGACACTTCTTATGATCCGATATCAGGATTGTGAATCCCAGTATTGGGGTACAGAGCATTTCAGTATTTTTTCTTATGGCTCAGTAAAATATATAAATATTCTGCAAGCGCACAGAATTACCGCTGTAGCACTTCACTAGGGAGTAATCCGAGGTATCATAATTTATATTTCCGTAGGGAAGCTTATGACAAAAGTACTAGCAAACAAGTATCCGAGACTATCAAATAAGGGTGCATGACTAGCAATATAGGTGATGACGGTATTGGATAGGAATGGATATACCGTGACACACAGGTCAAGGTAAGCTCAGATAGGAAAGAGAAGGAGTAGATACCTGGGAGGACAATGAGAAGAGATAGAGGACTCCTAGGTACTTTATCTGTCTATGTCACTCGGGTTTAGAGATACAGTGGCTGAAATACAAGCACTCAGAGATCAGGGTTAACTCTAATGTCTTAGCTTCAGGACAATAGAACATATGGCACGCAGAAAGGGATGAGAAGCGTGCCACCAATCCTACACTCTGGGATCCTACTGGGTGAGACGAACGTGATGGACTACGTAGGCCATATAGGGCATTCACCACCTAACGACTACCACCTCCGTAGACTCAGGGGCAAACTAAGGTTACTGTCTAGTCTAGGAACCACTCCCATACTAGTCAACAACTATTTACTCCGCTAGCAAGAGCAAGCAACCTTGTCAATATCCCAGTGACAATTAACCACAAGTATTGACCAAGATCGAAGAACTAGCTATGATAAAAGGCTTAAACAAGATCTAGAAGCACTAGAGCTATAACTAACTATAGTCTAAACATGGAATAGAGCAACTAGAATAAAGTAGAAGCAACTAATAATGACAAGACAAGATGATAAAGATAACTTTATATTGATAACTCAAAGTCTACATAAGGAAAGGAAAAGATACAAGAGCTTATACTAGAGCTTCTGAAGATGACTCTAGAACCTCCGAGGCACAGCTCGACACAACTCTAACTCCCAGACTAACTATCCTAACACTACTAGAAAGAAGTGGAAAATGAGCTCTTGGCATGAGTGTGTATTACAAGTGAAGCACCTCTATTTATAGCTTGGGGTGGCGGTTGAGGAGGAGTACCGGCCAAGGGAGCTGGGAGGTGGTCCTAGCAGTTCGGCCGAATCCAAGGGATTCGGGCGAACCACCATGGTTCGACCGAACTCCCCCAGTTCGGCCGAACGATGGGATCCACCGCCTTGAGGTCCTACGGCCATGATCCTGCCCTGGGGTCGGTTGTCTGTGCTGGGGGTGGTTCGGCCGAAGGCTAGGGGTTCGGCCGAAGTGGGCTTTCAGCCCAGGCCTGCCCCTCTGCACCGCCTCTTGGTTCTGAACCCTCTGGGCTACCTTGTGTTGATGTACTTTGTGTTGTTTTGGCCCAGAGGTGACATGGCAATGGTCCAAGTGTCCTACACGGTCGTCGCTCGGTCATTGCTGACGTGGATGGCATCCGGTTGTGCTTTGCGTCATTTACGGCTAAGGGGGTAACTGGCCAAATCGTGTCGTTCGGCCGAATCGGTCAATTCCAACCCCAATAGCACGTATTTCTCGTTATTGTATCTGCACAAGTGAAACACACCAAAACTTGTGGAACTTTATTAGAAATAAACCTAAGTGCATGGAATGTCACATATTGCCTCGTTTATTCCCGAGTATTGGTGGTCAAAAATGTGCCGTAACGATTGCCAACAAGCTCCCCCAAGCTTAGACCTTTGTTCGTCCTCGAGCAAAGATAGAAACTTAGGCTCGGTGGATGAGGAGTTGCTACAATTTCAATGTCTTGCAGGTAACGTTAAACAACTAGTACTCAAAAGTACTTGAATCATCGGCAAAGTATTAACTCACCATTTTACCTATGGGACTTATTGCAGTCTCCTTGTCTTGGGCGGTTGAAAGGTTGAACAGTTTGATTCAGTTTTATTCCACTCTACTCTTTTCAGGATCCCATCTCAGAGTTTCCACAATTTTTTTGAAAATTTAAATTTGTTCTTCAATTGGCACACTCAATCACTCAGGTGGTATTTTAATCCTCACCAAAGGCTTGTGCCTTCTTTCATCCTAAAATCTAATAAGGCCTTTTGTGCGGTTTAGGCACAATGGATGAAGGCATGTATGCATCTTATATTTTGCTAAGTCAAAGACCGGACCTTAGGATCAAATCATACCTTTAGATCGAGAAGTGTAAGTGTGTGGCATATGTGGAGTGGAATATGGTGGAACTCCTTGGGATGATTCTTCCTCTCCTTGATTTATTTTTCGAGAACATGGGCCATCTTTTATTTTCTTTTCTCTCGTATTTTTTCCATGCCTTTTGGCATGCTTTTCTTTTAGTCATTTTTCTTCTCTTTTTCCCATGCTACTTAGCATGCTTTTCTTTATTTTTCTTTTTGGATAGCCCATGTCTCTATTCAAGGGTATTTGGAGAGGGAATCATAAAACATATGTGTAGAAATGTGAATTTTGTTGATGGATGATGGTAAAATTTGCTAACTCCTAGTGTAGAAATTTGCATGTGAGATGTGGTGTGTATGTGAATCTTGATCTTAAAAGCATGAAAGGTTCCTCACAATTGTCACAACAATTTGACAAAGCTCACTAAGATAACAAGCAGCATATCTGTAGAAGGTTTTCAACTAGGCTTGTCATATGGCTTTGGTAGGAATTCTGAGCCAATGAGGAACTTTATTTTATTTTTGAAAGCATAAAGCATCCAAGATTTTCACCATACTAAGAGCAAAAGTAGAACTTAACCACAATCTCACTATATCATTCCTCACAACAACCTAGACTTGGAATAAAGCATGTGCTCCCACAAGGTTTTCAGGTTCATTTTTACTCATGCCAATTAACTAAAGTACTATCAAGCAACTAGTTGTTGACACCAAAAATTGGCACCAGGAAGAGGCTGACATGTGGGCCGGATTCGTTGAAAAGATATCATTCGGCAAAGAAGTTTTTCCCCAGAGCATTCGGTAAAGACGTTCTGCGGTCGGGAATGCATCGTCATTCAGCAAGAGAACTGTTTCGCAAAAGGCATTCGGGAGCGCGTGATGACGTGGATCAAGCATAAGGAAAAGGCTGGTTTAACTTGGAATGCAAGACGGATACGGTGCCCCGACGTTTATCTTTTTTAGGAAATAAATAATGTAATCGTAATCGATTAGGAGTCGTGTCGAAACCTGGGTATAAATATAAACCCATGGTAATTGTAAAAGCATCGTACAATCAATCATACAACAAACCGGCCCCGTGCCAACTTCGAGTCCTTTAGTCGAGTCGTCGAGTTCTTCGAGAGGAATCATCGATCCGTCGACCTCCGTAAGTACCGGCAACCCTGCATCATGCCTAGTATCATGCGGTGGATTTAGGCTTTGGTTCAGGAAGGTTCCATTGTTAGATCATGAGCCATGCGGTGGGCTAAGTTTTAGCTTGGAACAAGTTATCGGTTCTATTGGATTTTGGCAAGATCTGATAGATCCATTAAGTTACCATGTGTTGCTCTGGATTTTACCTTTATGTTTAATTCATTACAACACTCTTTTGCCCAGTCTAGGTTGATTAGATTCGGTTCCAGCTCACAATGCACTGCGTTTCCATAGCCGAATTCAAAGTCAATCTAGATTGCCACGTGTTGCGGGTCCAAGCTCGTTGGTCTTGTGTAGATCTTGACAGAACCGGGTATCATGCGGTGGATGCAGGTTTTTGGGTCGTCTTAGAGCTAATCATCCGGTGGATTAGAATTCGATTCGATCTGATAGACTTATCATCATCAACGAAGCATGTTCCTTCTTCATGGAACCCGATTCGGCTATATAGCTGTATTCGGCAGTATCGCCACGAGCGAAACATGTTCAAGGTTTTGTCTTAAATAAAGAATGCTTTTAGCCTTCCACGTTTAGAGTGTATCATGCGGTGGATTGCTCTATTCTTGGTTGGTGGTGTGATCCCAAGCAAGTCGTATCATGCGGTGGATTAACTTGCTTGTTTCATGCTCGACGGGTTGAAAAGTGCCTAGACATGCGGTAGACTAGTGCTTTTAGTCTATGCATTCTTGTTTATTATGAAATTATGGTCATGTTTTTGCCCTTTTATTTATCTATCATGCTCTGTTCCCCGTTAATCGGTTATGAATATACGTTACAATGTTTATTCAGCCAACTACCGATCTTTCGTCATGCTTACGTCACGCATTCGGCAGTGCGCTTCCTGCGTGCTTTGCCGATTGCCGAATGATGCTTTAACTGCGTGCTTTGCCGATTACCGATCTTTCGTCATGCTTACGTCACGCATTCGGCAGTGCGCTTCCTGCGTGCTTTGCCGATTGCCGAATGATCGCAATTATGGAACTATCTGGTATTACCCGATATGTTCCAGGTGTTATTTGAACATCTTTTCTCCCTTTGTCAGTTTTCAGGAAAATTGACTGGCACGCTTTCGGATTCAAACGCTCGGGCCACGTGTAAAGCTAGCTAATTCGGCTTGCTGTGTGCTTGGCGTGAAGTGCGGATTTTACGTCAACACACTTTTTGGCACGCCCAGTGGGACCACAAGCTTCGAAGATGCCTGAATTAAAAGACATTCTGGATGTCACTTTTGAAGAATTGTCTGATGAACATCAACAAATGGTGAAGACTGCTGCAGATCAGTTCATCAAGAAATGCTTGCTGTCTTTTGCTAAGAACAGGAGTGGTGCGCCGTTTCTCAAGTCAGATCTGCCAAGAGTTCTTTTGCCGGGACAATCTGATCTTACTGAAGATGAAGAAAGGGAAAAGTTCTCTAGCTTGTTGTACAAGGCTTTAGGAGAAACAATGACCAATCATAATGCTGCATTCCTGAACAGTTTTCGGCTCATACTGGTCAACATCTTTGGTCAACACGTGGATAAACCTTTTGAGCAAGCGCATGGACAACTTGGTGGACCAACATATTTCAATGTTCAAGCATCGGTCCCAAAACGTCATGGTAAGGGTATTGAAGAAACTGAAGTTTCTGGAACCAAAGACGCGAGTGGACAGCCGATTCAACAAGAGCTTCAGCATGCATTGCCGAAACCTCGTACATATGGTGATATGGCATTTGGCACCACGGGAAATCCACCTGCTTCTGCTTACAAGATATCCCCTCTGAACAACAGGCTACAAAGGGATGTGTATGGAAACGGATATTCAGAGTTCATGGATTACAATACTATTGATGCTCTCCCGAATCCTGGGTATATTGGTACTACAGGGATGCCTGCTGGAAGACCAGGGAATCAAGATACCAATATTGACCTCATGGTGCAAAGGATGACCGATGTATTGCAAAATCAATTCGGTCTGAAGCCTAAAAATCAAGGGTACATGTACTCGTCTCCTTTCCCAGAATGGTACCAAAGGGTATCATTGCCGAATAGAGTCAAGGTGCCTACAGAGTTTACTAAGTTCTCAGGACAAGACGATACTAGCACTGTGGAACATATAGCTCGGTATCTGATGCAGCTTGGAGAAGCTTCAGCAGATGAGGCTTTCAGAATCAGATACTTTCCTTTGTCATTGACGGGTCCAGCTTTTACATGGTTTGCTTCTTTGCCTGCTCAGTCAATTTGTACTTGGAAAGACCTGGAGCAGAAATTCCATGCTCATTACTACATTGGCAGTACCGAGAAAAAGTTGGTTGATTTGACCAGCTTAAGGCAGAGAAATAATGAGACACCTACGGAGTTCCTCAGGAGGTTTAGGGAAACAAAGAGCATGTGCTTTTCTCTGAACATACCTGATGACCAGCTAGCTGGTATGGCTGTAGCTGGCATGCTGCCTGCCATTCGGGAAAAGCTATTCGGAATGGAGTTCGATGATCTGGGCCAGTTGTCACACAGATTGGCCTTAATGAGTAACCAGGCATATGGTTTCAAGAAAGATGCCAGATTTGCTAAACATAATGATGTAGCTGACATCTATAACCAATTTCTTGAAAGAGCAGATCAAGGAGATGAGTATGAAGATAGCGAGGAGATAGCCGCAGCAGAAATAGTGTGGGGTAAAGAACCAGTCATGGTGAGTCAGAGGTGGATTAAACAGAATAAGGGCACCTATGATTTTGATGTAACTAAGGCAGATAAATTGTTTGACTATCTTGTAAAAGAAGGCCGGATCAAGCTACCAGAGGGGCATTCTATGCTTCGGCCTGATGGAGTGAAAGATAAGAGGTACTGTGGATTCCATGATAGAAATTCTCATTCCATCAATGAATGCAGGGTTTTTAGAGTGAGGATTCAGAAAGCTATCCAAGAAGGGCATCTGAAATTCGACAATAAGATGAAATTGGACAATAACCCGTTTCCTCAGAACATGATTGGGTTCTCAATCAATATGGTGAATGTTGCCGAATCTGGAGAAAAGGGAAAGATGAAAGTCCTGACGTCAAGGGAAGCGAAGCAGAATGGCTCAGTCAATCCTAATCGGCAAATCACGATCGAACAGATTCGCGAGGAAAAGCCTCGTTTTCCGAATAGCCGATTTGAAATTGGGAAATCTTCTAAACCCAGAGTCACATCGCGCATTCTCCTCAATAAGTGGCAGCGTCAGCAAGAAAAAGAGCGCTACCAGAGATGTGAGTACGAGGAGGAGAAGAGGAGGTGCGAAGAAAAAAGGTATGAGGAAGAACAAGAGGAATATGTCCGAGAACAAGAACGTGCACATTGGAATTGTGTCTTCTTCAGACACTGTTGGAATGAGGGTTTAAAGCTGCCTACATGGAATAACTGTCCTGAATGCAGTAATGGATATGTCGAACATAGGCAAAATGGTGCCAATCGCCGATCCGTCCACGAAAGAATTGGAAGGATACATCCTAGTGATGATCGGCGTCTAAAAATATATAAGAATGATGATCAACCAAGGAAAAGACATGCTGATCATAGATGGATTGATCATGAAGAAGAAGATCATGAGTATGTCTGGCAAAAAGGACAGTGGTGTCCACCTGGTTTAAGAAAGAGCCAGAAGAGAAGAGTCCAGCGCCTGAGGAATCAAGAGTTGAAGCGAGCAGGAACCAGGATGAGATCGATATGGCGTCCAAAAGACAAATCTAACGAATCGGGTCATTCGGCTCCTACATGCATGGTATGTTTCTTGCCGAATGAATTCATGGCTCCAGCTAATCAAATTGTACAGGAAGAGATATTGTCAGAAGTGGATGAAGCCGAGCAATGTGGGTTAATGGCACGATTGGTATTGAATAAGCAAGCTATTTTCGAGAAGCCAGTCCAGAATCGGCACATGAAACCACTGTACTTAAGAGGATATGTCAACGGAAAGCCACTAACGAAGATGTTTGTTGATGGTGGAGCTGCTGTTAATGTGATGCCATACAATACATTCAGGAAACTTGGCATGAGCCCTGGAGATTTAACGCCAACAAGCATAGTTTTGAATGATTTTGCTGGAAATCCGTCGGACACCAAAGGATGTGTACATGTAGATCTGATGATTGGGTCTAAGATTCTGCTTACAACCTTCTTTGTTATTGAAGGCAAAGGGGCATACAGCTTGCTACTTGGAAGGGATTGGATCCATGCGAATTGCTGTATTCCATCTACCATGCATCAGCAGCTTATTCAGTGGATAGATGATGAAGTGGAAATTGTCCCAGCAGATGATTCAATTAGCGTGGCTAATGTGGAACCGGCCTTCTGGGAATATCAAGGCATAGATTGCTTCTCAGGTAAGGACTGGGGAGAGGGTCCTGTTGAGCCAGTCAGCAGTGATCAACAGCCGATCGAAGCAGTCGGCTCTTTTAGTAATTTTTAATGGATAATCCAATCGATGGGACTGATGGGAAGCTAGGACGTGGATTTGTGTCGGCTGATAAATTAGAAGAAGTAGACATTGGAGACGGTGACAAATCAAGGCCGATATTCATCAGTGCTAGCTTGGATTCGGTTTTCAGAGAAAAGTTGATTGAGTTGTTAAAAGAATACAAAGATTGCTTTGCTTGGGATTATTCGGAGATGCCTGGTTTAGATCGTTCCATTGTTGAGCATCGACTGCCGATCAAGCCTGGTTATAAACCTTACAAGCAACCACCCCGGAAAATCTACAAAGATGAAGTGTTGACCGATGTGAAGAAAGAAGTGGAAAGATTAATAGCAGCAAATTTTATTCGGCCATGCAGATATGCAGAGTGGATCTCTAATATTGTTCCTGTGTACAAGAAAAATGGGAAGATGAGAGTTTGCATAGACTTTAGAGATCTGAACAGAGCTACACCCATGGATGGATATCCAATGCCTATTGCTGACTCGTTGGTTGATGCTGCTGCTGGATATAAAGTGATTAGTTTCATGGATGGTAATGCAGGGTACAATCAAATTTTTATGGCATTGGAAGATATAGCGAAAACAGCTTTCAGATGTCCAGGACATATAGGGTTGTTTGAATGGGTTGTCATGACGTTTGGTTTGAAGAATGCTGGTGCAACTTATCAGAGAGCCATGAATTATATTTTTCATGAGTTGATCGGCAAGATTGTGGAGATATATATTGATGATGTTGTGATTAAGTCATTGGATCATGAAGCACATTTGGCCGACATAAGGAAAACTCTAGAGTGCACTAGGAAACATGGGCTCAAGATGAACCCGAATAAATGTGCTTTTGGAGTTTCGGCAGGAGAATTTCTGGGATTTTTGGTGCATGAAGGAGGAATAGGAGTTGGCAAGAAAAGTATGAAAACCATTGATGAAGTTGTTCCTCCAACTAATCTTAAGGAATTACAGTCATTACTTGGCAAGATTAATTTCGTGAGAAGATTCATATCAAACTTATCGCAAAAGGTGTTACCTTTCTCTTCGCTGCTAAAAGTCAAGAAGGATCAGAAATTTGTATGGGGTGACGAGCAACAAAAGGCTTTTGATGAGATCAAGGAATACATGAAAGAACCACCAGTATTGGTACCTCCACAGCTAAACAAGCCTTTTAAGTTGTACGTGGCGGCCGATGCCCAAACTATTGGATCGGCCCTCATACAAGAATTTGAGGGAAAGGAAAGGGTAGTTGCATACCTTAGTCGGAAATTGCTTGATCCCGAGACGAGGTATTCGGCTACCGAAAAACTTTGTTTATGTGTTTATTATTCCTGTACAAAATTTCGGCACTATTTGCTACATGCCGAATGCATTGTGTATTCAAAATTTGATGTGATAAAGCACATGTTGTCTATGCCAATTTTGAACGGAAGGATTGGCAAATGGATTTTAGCTTTGTCTGAATTTGAGTTAAGGTTTGAATCGGCAAAAGCTGTTAAAGGGCAGATTATTGCTGACTTCATTACTGAACATCGTGATTCATCAACTAATTTGCTTGAAATTACTCCTTGGGTATTATTCTTCGATGGATCTTCATGTGACAAAGGTGGTGGAGTAGGTATTTTGTTAGTTTCACCAAGAGGAGAGGTATTTGAATTTGCTATTCTTATTCAACCTACTGTCACTAATAATCAAGCCGAGTATGAAGCGTTGCTCAGAGGACTTCGATACTTGAGAGAAGCAAAGGCCATTGCAGTTGAAATTTTTGGAGATTCAGAATTAGTCGTAAGGCAACTAAATGGCGAATATGAGTGCAGAAACGATACCTTAAGGAATTACTATGAGGAATGCAAGCAAATCTTAAAGGAGTTTCAGTCAGTAATTCTACGGCATATTCCTAGGAGAGACAATGGAGAGGCGAACAGATTAGCTCAAAGTGCTTCAGGGTATAGAGAGCTTCAAGAAGTTTTTGCTAATGATGTATATGCTTTCGGGAGTAATCTAGCAGAAGATGATTGGAGAAAAGAAATTGTTGATTATCTGGAGAATCCATCCCGAAAGGTTTCTAGAAAGCTCAGGTATAAAGCTTTAAAGTTTGTTCTTCTTGATGACAATTTATATTATAAATCCTTGGATGGGGTGCTGTTACATTGCTTAAGTCAAGAAAAAGCAAAAAGGCTGATAAGTGAAGTGCATGATGGGCTGTGTGGAGCACATCAATCGGCTTACCGAATGAAATGGGTTATTAGGAGAACTGGGTACTATTGGCCCACAATGCTAGAGGACTGCTTTGAATATTACAAGGGATGCCAAGATTGCCAGAGATTTGGAAACATTCAGAGAGTTCCAGCATCGGTCCTGAATCCTATTATCAAGCCATGGCCATTCAGAGGATGGGGAATAGATTTGATTGGCCAAATAAATCCTCCATCTAGCAAGGGGCATAAGTTTGTGCTTTTAGCGACCGATTATTTTACTAAATGGGTTGAGGCGATTCCATTAAAGAAGGTGACATCAGAGAATATGGTTGAATTTGTTAAAGAACATATCATTTACAGATTTGGAATTCCTCAAACAATCACCACAGATCAAGGAACTCAGTTTACATCTTCAGAGTTCAGAAATTTTGCTGAAAGTATGGGCATCAAATTGATGAATTCTTCTCCTTATTATGCCCAAGCTAATGGTCAGGCAGAGGCTTCTAACAAGATTATGATTAAAATTATACAGAAGAAGATTGATCAGAAGCCAAGAAAGTGGCATTCGGTACTCAATGAGGCTTTATGGGCTTACCGAATGGCTCCGCATGGGGCTACACAGACGTCTCCTTATGAATTGGTATATGGACATCATGCTATCTTACCATGGGAAATGCAGTCAGACTCAAGGAGAATAAAGTTGCAAAAAGATTTAAGTTCTAAAGATTATAATGATTTAATAATGGACGAATTAGAAGATTTGCATATGATTCGTCTCAGGGCCTTGGAAAATGTTGAGAAAAATAAAATGCGAGTTGCTAAATATTACAACAAGAAGGTGAAGGTCAAGCAATTTGCAGAAGGAGATTTGGTTTGGAAAGCAATATTGCCGATTGGAACTAAATACAGTGCATTCCGTAAGTGGTCTCCAAACTGGGAAGGTCCTTTCAGAGTGGTCAGATGCGTGCCTGGAAATGCATATATCCTGAAAACTTTACTAGGAGAGGAGTTTACTGCTGCTATCAATGGGAGATACTTGAAGAAATATTATCCTAGTGTTGAGGTTGATCGCTGATTGAAATATTCAATGCCAGGACAACTGAAACAGCCGGCATTCGGGAAGGAGCCGCCTTCAGAACAAATGCCAACAGAAGGAAAATGGCCAATACCGGAATGTATTGCCCTTAGTACAAATATTTTGCGTCATGAGTTTGACCAAGTTATCACAAAAAAGACTGCAAAAGATAAGTTTTATTGCCGAAATTCCATAATCCCTAGTACAAACTAATGGAACAACCTGTTCAGAACAGACTGGGGATGAATGGAATCGGCAATGGCGGCGCCGTGAGCATCAAGGCGATCTATGGAGGCCTCAATATCGTCAATCTCCTTCGGATTGCCATTGGCAAAGCCGGGCGGTAGCCTGGAATAGTCAGTGCCAGTGTGCGTCGACATGGCGACTAGGCCTGCGGCAGTGCCCAGACGGACGCCGTGTAAGGCCACCTCATCGATACGGCCTGCCACTACACCGAGGCGAGCTTCTGGCGTGCCCCCAGGAGCATTCACCTTGTTTGCCAAAGACTCAACCAATGTCTTCAGCTGATCGAGTTCGGCGTCGCGATCTGTAGGATTACGAAGCAACGGCGGGTTAGTCCAAGGTCAGATTGAAGTTAAGCGAACCGCAGAAATTACCGTCGATGGTCTCGAGCAGCTGCTTGCGCTGGTGTTGCCACTCTAGATCTGCGATCCCGGCTTGTTTGGAGATGACCTCCAGCTCATGCCGAGTGTCGTCACGTTCCTGCTTGAATCGGCGGGCATCGCTGTCTGAGTAGGGCAGATCCCAGTTGGGCCTGGAGGATCGGCTAGATGACTCCGAAGAATCACCCGATGCAGCCGGAGCCGCAGTCGAGGCAGTAACGGGGTTCCATTGGATAAGCCTGAAAGCACAAAGAAAGTTAAGAATAAGGCAAAATCTGGAGGAAAGGATAAGGAGAGGCAGACAGTCATCACCTCCGACGAGCACTGGCGCGGCTCCCTTCAGCTTCGTCGACGGCCGGGCGTCTTCCGCTGTTGTTGGTCATTGGGGTTTTCTGAAGATTACTGTGCTCGAAGAAGAAGGGGCTCAGGCTAGCAGAAAGCTTGGAAGATGGAGGATTTGATAAAAGATTAGGAGCGCTCAAGGTTCTTATTTATGGAACTAACGAAGAGATCGTGGCCGAAGATTGTGGTGCATATCCCAAGGAGTTCGGAAGGTGGAAAGGATTTTCCAACCAATTGATTTCCATGTCGTTTGGGATTCTTACCGAGTCGTATTCGGTTTTGACTGAATGAGATTCGGCTATGTCGTGTTTGAAGCATTTTCGGGTCTGACACTGTTATAGCCAGCTTTGCCGAATGAGTTATCCACAATGGAGAAAAACAGAGATAAGAGGTGGCAAGATTGCAGGATTGATAAAGCATTCGGCTATCGACTGTTTGTTACAATTACAAGCCCAAGTACTTTGAGATTACATTTTTAGCATCTGATATCATATTGCTAATACTCTCTAATAAGTTTTTATCAGCTTCTTGGGTTTTAGCCAGAGCAGCAAGCTTTGCCTTGAGTTGTTTTTCTTCGGTCAGAGCTGCTGAAGCTTCCTTTCGTATCTTTTCTGTTAATTTGGGAAGCTCAGCCATCTTCTTCTCATCAACTTCAATTTCGGCCGATAGATCTCTCAATTCGGCTTCGAGTGCAGCTTTTCTGGCCTTCTTCTTTCCAAGTTCAGATTCCAATTTGGTCAGTAATTCTTTGCTGTTCTGAGCTTGAGTATGCAGGTCTTTCACAGATTGTTTGGCTGTGGATCTCCTCTGTTCCAGAGCTGGTTGAGAAGATTGGTTTTTAGAGCCTGCTTTACTGCGGCGTATTGTTGATCCAAATGAGAAACTGGTTCCAAAGAAGTTTTGATATCATCAGGGAGTTCTTGGTCAATGGATTCCAGTACATCCCTTAAGAGATCAGCATCTTTGACTTGATCTTGGATACTCTTGTGCAGCAAAGCAAGAATATCTTTCAGCTTTGTTTGATTTTCTTCTGATAGAGTTTGGCCAGAAGATGTTTCTTCCCCTTGTTCGGCAACCAAGTCGTCCACAGCAAAAGAATAGCTGGATGATGAAATGGATTTCTCCTGAAAGAAAGTCTTGCCGAATTAGTAATAATCCGCTGAGTAAAAGGGTAGAGAAAGTTGAATGATGTTGTTTACCTCGTTCCTGACTTCCTGAATGGGGGAAGGAAGCCTCTCAGGCTCAATGGAAAGATTCTGTGTATCTTGCTGAGGAGAAGCTGGAAGAGTTCTTGGTGAAGATAGTGCTTCTGATTGAGGAAGAAGTTGCGAAGCTAAAGATGAATCATGATGAGGAGAAGAGCTCTCCAAGATTGGATCCATTGAGGATTGTTCTGCAGTTAACAAAGAATGAGTGCCGATGAAAAAGAAGTTAAGAGGATAAAGTGGTGGAATTTTACCAGTCAATAAAGCATCGGCAAGATCTGTATTGATTGCTAGTTGTTGTTCTCTGACCTGAAACCAAGAAGAGATAAAGCTGAGCAAAATACCAATGGCATTATGGTCAAAGGAAGAAGGCTCTGACCTTGATAACTTTTTTGCTGCTTGTTCTTTTCTTCTTTACAACTAAGGGAGCAGTTAAAGAAAGGGTTTTCCTCTTGACAGATGATGGTCTAGTAAGTGTTGGATCTAGAGAAGCCTGTCTAGCCATTAGTTGAGCCAAGGTAGGAGATTGGTGCCCCAAAGCAGATATTGGGCCTGCAGCTTTGTACGAGATCGCCCTGGCAAGAGGGGCAGATGTTATATCCTGCAAAAATGATAGAATAAGAATCAATTGGGGTTAATATTATTGAGACAGATGAAGGGATAAGCGTATTACCTCTGAAGTTGGCTGATAATCAGGCATCAACTTGAAGCAGAAGGGATGGATTGGCATGTTGAAGATATGATCATGGAGTTCTTGCCACCAGAGAGTGAAAGAAGGATGGGCAGATATTATTGGCACAAAAGGATCAAGTGCATAGATAGTTCCGCAGCATTTATAAGTAAAAATCCTTCTTGTCTCTATGGAATCCTTGACAATCTCCCTAGGCTTGAGAAATTCGTGAAGAAATAGCCTGGGGGGCACTTGGCCACATCCCAACTGTCTAGCCATCATGTTTGGCTGATAATATTCGTAAGTGCTTTGAACCAGCCTTCCTCCACAGAATTCGGCTGGCAGGATGCAGGGCTGGATGAAGGCATTGAGGATCGCTATAGATTGTACATCAGTGCATCCAGTTTCAAAGCTGAATTCGCAAGGGAGAGTGAGGTTGTCGTTGTCCAGATATGGGAACCAAAGAGGATGAGCAAAGCCTTTGAAGAAGAGCTCAAACAGTTCACCAATGTTCTTGTTGATAGATACAGTGGAGGCAGCTTCTCCATAGGTTTGACAACCTTTGGTTCTCCGGGTTTCTCCTTCTTTGTAATTGATTGAAGGAAAGTCTCGGCTGTTGAGATCAATAGCGACGATTTGATGCATGTACAATTGCAGCCACATTTGGACAAACCACCAAGGACCGTTGACACAGGGGATTTTCTTGCTGGCATACATCAGGTGGGTGGTTTGATTGAGCATATGGTAGACACTTCCCAGGAGGTATTTCCCAAGTGGAATGAGTTTTCCGGCAGCCAGCTCTTCAGCCATCACGATATGATTCAGGGTTGGCTCATTGGCTTTGCCACAGAAGACTGATCTGCATAGCCACATGTTCAGGAAGGCTCTATATTCGACATCGGTCAGAGGGCCATCAGACATATGGTTCTGGATGTATCTCTTGTATCCAACCCCTGTTTTTACTCCTGTCTGCTTGGAGGAACCTTTGTGGTCATATGGATATACGGTTCCTGTAACGTTCAGGCCGGTCATCATGTAGACATCGGCCAAAGTGGGAGACATTGGGCCATGACCGAAGAGAAAAGCATTTGCACCATTGGACCAAAAATGGCAAGCTGCAATCAGAAGGTTCTCGTTCTTTGGTGTTTCGGCTAGTGACAGCTCCAGGCAATGAGAAATACGCAGATGGTCCCAGTTCTGTGTTTGGGGGCTTTTGTCATCAGATATCCTTTTGTACCAATTTCTCCAACCGGCAATTGGGGGCAAAGGCCAGTTCTTGAAGGCGTCTTGCCACTCATGAGGTTTTGTCAATGAAATCTTGAAAGGAACCCTCTGAGATTCAGCCGCGATGAGTTCGGAAGGATCTGAATTCCCTACAGGGCCGAGGAAGTAGGATGGAGCTTTTTCCTCAACGGGGATAAGGATTTCGGCAGCTAGTGCCTATCAAGAATGGAAAAAGATGAGAGGAAATTTAAAATGCAAATCGAAAGAAGAATACCGAATGTGCTTGAGGGGATTGAAGTTTACCTGGAGGGCAAAATCTTGGTCCGCCATTTGAAGATTGAATCTTGGGAGTCGATAACCTAGGGTTCGGATCTGGATGAAAGCTCTAAAGATTCAAAAGGAGAAGCGGGTGTCGAGCAGAACTAACTTGGGAATGTTGAGTACTTCTGGTCAATTCCGAGATAAAATTATCTTTTATCCCGAAATTGAAGGGGCATGTGTTGACACCAAAAATTGGCACCAGGAAGAGGCTGACATGTGGGCCGGATTCGTTGAAAAGATATCATTCGGCAAAGAAGTTTTTCCCCAGAGCATTCGGTAAAGACGTTCTGCGGTCGGGAATGCATCGTCATTCGGCAAGAGAACTGTTTCGCAAAAGGCATTCGGGAGCGCGTGATGACGTGGATCAAGCATAAGGAAAAGGCTGGTTTAACTTGGAATGCAAGACGGATACGGTGCCCCGACGTTTATCTTTTTTAGGAAATAAATAATGTAATCGTAATCGATTAGGAGTCGTGTCGAAACCTGGGTATAAATATAAACCCATGGTAATTGTAAAAGCATCGTACAATCAATCATACAACAAACCGGCCCCGTGCCAACTTCGAGTCCTTTAGTCGAGTCGTCGAGTTCTTCGAGAGGAATCATCGATCCGTCGACCTCCGTAAGTACCGGCAACCCTGCATCATGCCTAGTATCATGCGGTGGATTTAGGCTTTGGTTCAGGAAGGTTCCATTGTTAGATCATGAGCCATGCGGTGGGCTAAGTTTTAGCGTGGAACAAGTTATCGGTTCTATTGGATTTTGGCAAGATCTGATAGATCCATTAAGTTACCATGTGTTGCTCTGGATTTTACCTTTATGTTTAATTCATTACAACACTCTTTTGCCCAGTCTAGGTTGATTAGATTCGGTTCCAGCTCACAATGCACTGCGTTTCCATAGCCGAATTCGAAGTCAATCTAGATTGCCACGTGTTGCGGGTTCAAGCTCGTTGGTCTTGCGTAGATCTTGACAGAACCGGGTATCATGCGGTGGATGCAGGTTTTTGGGTCGTCTTAGAGATAATCATCCGGTGGATTAGAATTCGATTCGATCTGATGGACCTATCATCATCAACGAAGCATGTTCCTACTTCATGGAACCCGATTCGGCTATATAGCTGTATTCGGTAGTATCGCCACGAGCGAAACATGTTCAAGGTTTTGTCTTAAATAAAGAATGCTTTTAGCCTTCCAAGATTAGAGTGTATCATGCGGTGGATTGGTCTATTCTTGGTTGGTGGTGTGATCCCAAGCAAGTCGTATCATGCGGTGGATTAACTTGCTTGTTTCATGCTCGACGGGTTGAAAAGTGCCTAGACATGCGGTAGACTAGTGCTTTTAGTCTATGCATTCTTGTTTATTATGAAATTATGGTCATGTTTTCGCCCTTTTATTTATCTATCATGCTCTGTTCCCCGTTAATCGGTTATGAATATACGTTACAATGTTTATTCAGCCAACTACCGATCTTTCGTCATGCTTACGTCACGCATTCGGCAGTGCGCTTCCTGCGTGCTTTGCCGATTGCCGAATGATGCTTTAACTGCGTGCTTTGCCGATTACCGATCTTTCGTCATGCTTACGTCACGCATTCGGCAGTGCGCTTCCTGCGTGCTTTGCCGATTGCCGAATGATCGCAATTATGGAACTATCTGGTATTACCCGATACGTTCCAGGTGTTATTTGAACATTTTTTCTCCCTTTGTCAGTTTTCATGAAAATTGACTGGCACGCTTTCGGATTCAAACGCTCGGGCCACGTGTAAAGCTAGCTAATTCGGCTTGCTGTGTGCTTGGCGTGAAGTGCGGATTTTACGTCAACACTAGTTGAAACAAAGCACTTGCAAAATTAATGACAGAGCAACTATTCATCATTTCCAAAGTGAGAGGCATATGGTACATTCCACCCCCAAGCTTGGATCTATCATTGGTAGGGTTGAAACCTTGAGAAGTATTCCGCCATCTGATCTGTATGCCACTGGACATCGTACCTTATAGAGTCCAACATGCCGCTATTCTCTTGATGATATTGAGAATGGCGTACTAGTGTTCCTTCAATGTTCCTGGTATGGTCGTCGAGGAGGTTGACTCGGTCAGAAATATAGGACAACTCCCAACCGATGTCATAGCCACTAGGTGTAGAGAAGCGTGCGAACTGAGAGTGCCTAGGGAAGTAAGGTTGGGAGGCACTGTCGTATCCCCCTCCATACCATCCCTGGGAATACTCAGAGTCCATACTCTGAGCGTAATCCAGTGGCTCGGGGTGAAGTAATCCGGGTCCTGGGATTTTCTAGAGCCTCCTGCTCCGGACATCCCAGCACCGGTGTACTCGTCATGGGCCGCCTCGAATGCAGACGTGCGTCGGTGTGACTGTTGTAGTGGACTTGCCGGCTCCTGTGAGGTGGCGAGTCCGGCATGTCGCCTGGTTCGTCCTCGGGTGACTGGCCCTGTGCCTGCAACACTGTGCCGAACCGGCTTTCTCCGAGGAGGAGAGTCATCCGACTTGGTGCTCAACCGAAGGGTCAGTTTTTGGGCGGTATACAACCTCAGCTCTGTACAAGGCAGGGGCACTTCGGTTGTATAGCCACGATATATTATGATCAAGTTCCCATCGAACGGCTGTCGTATCATATGGGCTTGCACAAAGTGCTCAAAATCCACAATGGAGCGTGGTGTCTGTATGTAAATCAGCTGGGCACCCTCAAGAGAGGCTAATTGGGTAGCGAGGTGAGTGACCAGAGATGTCACTGACACGCTACCTACACGAGAGGGATAAGTTGACCAATGAGTAACCATGTCCCGAACAGGAGAAACAACAACTCGTTTAACCATGGCGTACAAAAGTCGCAACTCGACCACATTAACTGGACACAAATCAGAATGTGGGAACACCGTCATAGCCATCCACCGATGCATGAAACTGCAAGGTGGGGTTATGAATGTTGTTGGTGCGAGGCGCCGAACAACTAGTGCTCCCAGAAATCTTTTTCCAAAACTCGTGCCAACTAAACTTCTTCAAAGCTTTTGTGGACTCTAAAGAACAATGACGATCAAAACAAAGAGGCACGCTCAGATCCCTCCAAGAGCAGAAGTACTCTTGGTTAAAGAACCGAAAACGAACACCCTCCCGTTCAGATGGAGGAGTCGAAAGAAACTCGAGGGTGAGGAGGTACGAACTTGGTTCATTGATGTGCCAGAAGTTGCTCCAGCCAACGGCCTCGAACACCTCCGGAAATTCTTCATTCATACCCGTTCTTACGAGCAAGTCTTGCTCGAAGACACGGGTAAGCACGAACTCTTTCAGGTGCAGCAGGTTGAAGACCTCCCACTCCCGGTCCGTCCGGAGCACGATGTAGCTCTTGTCCAAGAGCTGCCGAACTGGCTGTGAGGCTCTGCCTCTGCCCAAGCTTGCCGCTCCTGGCTCGTCCACCTCCATCCGGCTTGAACCATGGGACGGTGTTGGGGTGCTCCCAGCATCGTCCTCGCCCAAGCGCTTGTTCAGCCGAGAAGAGCGACGGAACGCGGAGAAGAGCTTCGACATGTTACCTGCAAAACGTTAGTACAACAACTACCCGAAGGACTTAATATATGGGGTTAGCACAAGCAAAACAAGTGAGTCGTTCGAGAGGGTTAGTCGTTCTTGCGGTGATGAAGAAGCACCACAAAAAGATAGTCGTTCTTGTGGGTGTCAGAAACCACCACAAATATGTTCAAGTTTCAGCACAAAGATCAAACAAAGCAAAATGTTTTTGTGATTTTTTAACAATGCAGGTGAACCAAACTTGAACAAGAATGAAAGAAGAACTTGAGCAAGAACTTGAGAGACAGAGAGCTTTTGGTGGAAATTTTTCAGAATGGGATGGTGCAAGAAGCAAGCAAGCAATGGCCAACATTTATAGGCAAGGGGGAGGGCACACCGTGGTTCGGCTGAACCAGGCTAGTTTGCCTGAACTAGGCATGTGGGTGCGGCCCACTTTGCCTCCCACGAGCTCAAAAATTTGGCCTAGGTCCAACACTAGGGCTTGGGCACTTTGGTGGTTTTTGGTAGGTAAGATGTAAAATTGACATGACCAAAGTGGAAGTTAGTGGAGTCACTCCCATGCTGCCATATATTGTGGTAATTGATCAGTGTCCAGCCATGTGGAGTGCGGTGGACATGTTTTGTGCTGGTTGGTGATGACAAGACATAAATGGAGCTCTGTGGAAAAGGGTAAAAATGATGGGAATTACAAAATGTACCCAATTCAAATAAAATTCAGCATGTTCTCCATTTATTTTTTTATCATGCTTGTAATTTTCTACTCTCTTTCAAAATAATTGTACAAGTGGTTCATTTATTTTGGAAAGGGAAACATGTAAATGCAATGATGGAAAATAAAATTTGGAAGAGAAACATGAGATACATACCGGTTTTCCTCACGGCGAGAGCTCGTGTTTAAAGTCCGAGAGTGGGACTCCTCCTGTCTTCAGTTGATTTTGTCATCGTCCGATCCCAGAGTAGGTGGCTCGGACGATGCAACCTTGTTCGGCCACACCTTCTTGGTCTTCTTTTGTGTTGGTGGCGGTGGGATCGGCTCCTCTGGAGAATTCCAGAGAGCTTGATCTTCCTCGTATCTCTTTACGACGAGGTCCATTTCTTTTGCGATTTGGTCCTGTCAGCTCATCCAACTCGAATTGCTCTCCACCGAGTATTTCTAGCTCCCCACTAAGGAGTGTTTTTAGGAAACACAAGGCACTTTCAGCTCCGGTGTGAGAGGCTTTGTCTCCTTCTTCTCCTGAGGTCAAAATGGAAAGGATATCGAGGTCCGGTTGATATGGAACAAGATTTCTCTTGTATCCATGTCAATCCTAGCTCGGGCAGTGTTCAGGAATGGCTGGCCCAACACAAGGAGAAACGAATACTCACTCCCTGTGTTAAGCACAACGAAGTCCGTAGAGACGTAATGTCCCCAGACTCGGACCGGCACATTTTCGATCACCCCCTCTAGATAGCGGATCGTCGAGTCCGCCAATTGTACCCAGGCATTTGTAGGAGACAAAGTGGAATAGCATAATTTATTAAATAGTACCTTGGACATGATGTTTACGCTAGCTCCCAAGTCGTAGAGTGCATCATTAATGCGGCGATTCCGGATCGCGCACTGAATGATAGGTACTCCGGGATCTTCCTTCTTTGTCGGAGGTGTCCTCGTGATGTCTTTGACAGCAGCTCTTGGCAGGTGCGCTCCTTGTGGTATTTATACTTGGACTCGTGAGACTACACCTGTGTGACAAGCGCAGTATGTTCTACAAGACGCCTTACCTCGTCTCGTAGTCACAACATTTACCGTTTCAACGGAAGGTTCAGGTTGCCCTGGAATCTTCTCTGATTCGGTAACAGGAATGGCTGCAACTAACTAAGCAATTTGGGTTTCAATCATTTTATTAAAGTTCAGTTGACTTTTCATGGTAGAAGAGAACGATTTCAATCTAGAGTCTATGCTTTTTAGGATTTTATCATTAGCAGCAAGCTTTTTATTGATATTTTCGGTGATTTTACCCTGGCCAAACACTAGATCTCTAAAAGATGGCTGATTATTGAAATTGCAGGAATTAAAGTTGTTACCTTATTGAGGCCTCTGAAATGGGAGGTTTGGGCGCGAATTCTAGCCTTGATTGTCGTAGTTGTTCGGTCGATACCCGTTGTTGTTGGAGTTGTTGATGTAGTGGGCATGTTCTCGCGTTTCGGGGCAGTCATTCCCCGAATGGCCAGTATTGTCACAGACCTCACAAGTTATGCGAGCATTCATGGCTTGCACCGTTTCTTGAGCAGGGGCCTCCAGTTTTTTCATCAGAAGGTCCATCTTGGCAGCGAGCATGTCTAGAGGTTCCACTTGGTGAACTCCTCATGTTCGAGGTTGGGCTCAATCGTCGGACCAACCTCGGTTCTCGACCATGTTCTCGATGAGGGTCTTTGCACGGCTCTCCTCAAGAGAGAGGAAAGAACATCTAGCAGTAGCATCCAGATACTCACGGGCAGAGCTTCTGAGCCTGTGGTAGAAGGTTTGGATGATAAACAAACTCTGCATACCATGGTGAGGATAAGCAGATATATAGTCCTGGAGGTGATCCCATGGCTCCGGGACTGTTTCATCTTTTAGCTGCTGGAAACTAGCAATTTTATTCCGGAGGGCATTGGTTTTCCCAACTGGAAAGAATTTCAGCAAAAATGCGCTAGTGCACTTATCCCAAGTGTCTATGGCTTCACGGTTAGCATAAAACCATTGTTTTGACGTGCCTAGTAATGAGAAAGGGAATAAACGAAGGCGAATGGCATCAATGCTTACCCCGCGTATGGTGAAGGTGTTGCAGATCTCAAGAAAATGCTGAAGATGAGCATTGGCATCCTCGTGTGGCTTGCCACAGAACGGACTAGCCTACACCGTGTTAATGAGGGCTAGTTTGAGCTCGAAGTTGCCATCTCCGACTGGCGGAGCTGGTCCAACACGCACGTTCTCGCTCAGTGAAGCAGAGAACTCGCGGATCATCTTGCTTGCCATCCTCGATGAAGCCAGGTCAACGACGGGAAAGACTGGGATCGTCGGAATGAGCTGCTTCTGAGGAGGTGCAACACATGGTCGCACTTTCCTCACAAGAGACTCAGGATTTTCTTGGAAATTTGACGGTAGTTGAAAACTAGTCATGCACTGATCTGCTTCACAAGACCAACGAATAGAGCAAGGATAATCCCGCTTGAGTAGCGGTATACTAGATAGCTCAAGATAAGAGTTTGGAAGTATCTAACCAATTGCTGCCCCGGCAACAGTGCCAGAATGCTTGTCGACACTGGGGTAAGGAATTTTAGTGGTTTTTCTTTTTGCTCAGTAAAATATATAAATATTCTATAAGCGCACAGAATTACCGTTGTAGCACTCACTACAAGAATATCAAGGATTAACGACCATAACTTAACGACCGCCTAAGATTTGTGGTCGTCGATCTTGGTTTGAGTCCATTCGGGGAGAAAATCGCATAGTCCGAGGACCTCACATTTGGTGGTCGTAATTTTTTTGGTTGTGCCGTTGTTAGTTTCAGCTACAGATTAAAATCCTAGTCCCACAGAGCAACTGACGCATTGATAAAATCAGATCGGTACTTGGCCCCTGGGCGTCCCTGCCTTGTGCGTTCCGCCGCCTCCTTCCATTCTCGTTTGGCTACGGGAGGATCTTCACCAAGGCGTTCGTCCTCTGCTCTGTGGTGCGGCTACCGGTGTCAACAACTCCGGGCTCGCCTCCCAGATCGACGCCGCTAACCACGGCCTCAACTGCTCGTGCAGGCAGTTGAACGCGACAAGCCCACAATCACCAGATCGTCATCAAGGACTCGCTCTGGGGCGGCTGCGACTCCCTGGATCTGGTCCTCTCCTCTCCGATCCAACTCTGTGATTCCGATGGCTGTAGCTGCTTCTACCAGGAACGGTACGCTAATCCCTAATTCTTCCTCAACAACGATCTAGTTTTTTTTCCTGATACAGAAATTAGTCACGCAAAATAAATTGTTCTGAACAACTGTTCTTGACATCGAATGTATAGTTTAAGCACAAAATTAGAAGTAGAAGGTCGTAGATACATTCAGGCATCAGTGACAGTAAGGGAAGAAAAAAATGACTTTTTTTACTTCACATCGTATAATTTCAAGATACAGAATCTCGACAGATCGGCGGTATTAGTACTCCACTGTGCAGACTAATTTTCTGATCCAGGATTCCAGGCAGTGATGCAATGGAAGGACACCGAAGTTGAGATAGTTGTTCCTGTCTAATGGGTTCATGTTTGATGAAGACGTCTAGCATCAGCCTATATTCTGCAATCCTATCTGAATTCGTCAGTGACCATGAGCGATAACTGAATTGTATTTTTCATTGCAATTTCTAGAGATGGTAAGTTACCTTTATTCATATTATAGCATCTGCTGAACTATTCAATTTGAATTTTTCTTCTTGATATTTTGACTTGGTTGACTATAGTATATTTTCTCTACACATGAAGATATGTTTGAGCCTCTAGGGTCATGCTGCTTCAGTTAGCAATAGATATCATATATAGTTTTTCTTCATTGTAATCAGTTCAAGTTTGATGGATACAAGTAATCAAAATAGTCTTTTAATTTGATCTGTACGTCAATATATTTTGACTTGACCTCATATTAAGAGTAACAGTCTTCTTCTTTTTTTTAGAAAGAGTAACAGGGTAGCTTCCATAGCTGGAATTGCTAAGGACAAAAGAGCCATATATACTTCTCATGTTGGCACCTTGACTGTATACTTCTTCTGACGAGAGGTGAAGGTAATTCTTCAAATTCTGGCAAGTTGGATCTGAATAAAACTGCTGCTTTCATGAACTTAGATTTTTTCAGGTACATGAACTTAGATTTTTAAATCATTTATTTACCATATAGCTTTTGTTCTTCACACGAAGACTGAGTCCCTTATCATGGTTTTTTGGTTCTAACAGTGGAAGCAATGACAAACTATTTCCTAGTTTCTTCCACATGGTGATCTAAAATTAATATTTTCATGTCTTCAGAAACTTAATTGTAGTTGTGAAATTGCATTTCTTAGCTGTGCTTTTTAGCCTTTTCAGACTTCATCAATCTTACTTGTATATTTCATATATCTGTTTTTTCAGGGCTCACAGTAAAGCAAACTTGCCATGCATGTCATTATGTCAAACCAATGATTTTAGAGGAAGAGCTGCGCGCTTCACTCAACCACACATAGTAGTGTACTGTGGCAGTGTGCTCCCAGTCAAAATTATTTTAGTGAATTATCAGAGTAGTTTGTTATGCTCCAGCTCAAACGAAATTTTCTGTTGCCTTTTTTATTTTTCATGTGTTTGATGTCTGTACCAAGCAAATAATCAATGATACTTTGTTGTTGGAATAAAGGAATTGGTTATAAAGTGTTCCAAAAATGAGCAATTGCTATCCGTTTTCAGCTAAACTGCAGGTGGTTATTATTGTGGATATTATCATAGTTGCCCTTAATGCCAAACGGTGGTTAGTTAATAATCAAAGATTGGCCTATAGAGAAATAGTTACGACTAAATGGTGGTCGTTAATAAATCAAAAGTGGTCGTTGATTGTTAATTTTTAACAACGACGAATTGTTTCGGTCGTTAAACAGTTAATGACCGGATCTTGAATGTGGTCGTTAATAATTTTAACGACGGAGCTTTTAACGACCATGGACGACCACATTTTTGTGGTCGTTAATAACTTTTAACGACCACATTTAGACTTTTAACGACCACATATCCCGTCGTTAATACCCCTTCCTCTTGTAGTGACTTCACCAGGGAGTAATCCGAGGTATCGTAATTTATATTTCCACAGGGAAGATTATGGCAAGAGTACTAGCAAACAAGTATCCGAGACTATAAGAGAAGGGTACACAACTAGCAAGATAGGTGATAAAGATATTGGATAGGAATGGATATACCGTGACACAAAGCTCAAGGTAAGCTCAGATAGGGAAGAGAAGGAGTAGATAGCTCGGAGGACAACGAGAAGAGATAGAGGATTCCTAGGTACTTTATCTGTCTATGTCACTAGAGTTTAGAGATACAATGGCTGAAGAGCCAGCACTCAAAGATCAAGGTTAACTCTAATGTCTTAGCTTCGGGACAATAGAATCTATGACACAAAGAAAAGGATGAGAAGGGATCCTACAGGGAAAGACGAATGTGATGGACTACGTTGGCCGTATAGGGCTGTCACCACCTAACGACTACCACCTCCGTAGACTCAGGGGCAAACTAAGGTTATTGTCTAGTCTACGAACCACTCCCAAACTAGTCAATAACTACTTACTCCGCTAGCAAGAGCAAGCAACCTTGTCAATACCCCAGTGACAATTCACCACAAGTATTGAGCAAGATCGAAGAACAATCTAAGACAAAGGCTTAAACAAGATCTAGAAGCACTAGAGCTACATCTGACTATAGTCTAAACACGAAATAGAGCAACTAGAATAAAGTAGAAGCAACTATAAATGACAAGACAAGATAATAAAGATAACTTTATATTGATAACTCAAAGTCTACAAAAGGAAAGGAAAAGATACAAGAGCTTATACCAGAGCTTCTGAAGATGACTCTGGAACCTCCGAGGCACAGCTTGATTCAACTCTAACTCCCAGACTAACTACCCTAACTCTTCTAGAAAGAAGTGGAAAATGAGCTGCTTGGCATGAGTGTGTATTACAATTGAAGTGGACACCTCTATTTATAGCTTGGAGTGGCGGTTGAGGACGAGCACCGGCTAAGGGAGTTGGGAGGCGGTTCCTGGCAGTTCGGCCGAATCCAGGGGATTCGGGCGAACCGCAATGGTTCGACCGAACTCCCCCAGTTGTCACACCCGAATTTTCACAAAAACCCGAATGTGGCCATATGTGTGCCCAGGAAGTCATAGTACACATATAGCGAACAAATATGATAAACAGAGAACATATGCTCAGTGTGAGCGTACTGGTACGAATCCCACTAGTCCAATGCTGGTCCTTGCAACTGTCCACCCGCGTACAACACCTTCTCCCGGTCGTTGCACTACGCGATGTCGAGCTGTCTCTCCACCGCCTTGAGCTAGTCATCTGCCTACAGGGGGTCGCTGGCCTTGCTGAAGGTGGGAGGACGTCCCTTCAGGAATTCACCCCTCTTGTCCCGGGGCGGCATATTGGGCTGTTGCGGCGGGTTCTGCTGCATCAACGCCATAGTCTGGGCCATCTGCTGCATCAGCTGGGTCTGCGTGAGCATCATCTGCTCAAGTAGGTGGTGGCGGCAGTGGCACTCCGCTGGCACCGGCGTCGCTCCTTGTGTTCACTATCTATCATCAATAAATAAGTCTCATAAAAACTCCGTTGTTTATAACCGAGCGACTTCAGAGGATTACTAAATTGTTAGGGTGAAGGATTTGATAGGAAAAAGAGCAAGAGAAATGAATAACCCCCCCTCTATGTAATCATTAATGTCCTTAAACCTTAGTCTGACATCTAGACGGTGGTAGACTCGCGTCTACGCCCATCACAATTATTACAAAAATCCAAATCAAGCATGACCATAATGACAAACATATCAAGCACCTAAGGACATGATTCACACAAGACTTGACATAACATGGGTTTTTGAAAAAAAGTGAAGCTAGACGACCCATATCACATAAGCATGGTGGTCTCCTAAGTTTTAATCAACCGTTCTAACTAGGCTGCAATCCTACAGTTAGCATGGCTCTGATACCAATCTGTCACACCCGGATTTTCACAAAAACCCGAATGTGGCCATATGTGTGCCCAGTAAGTCATAGTACACATATAGCGAAGAAATATGATAAACAGAGAACATATGCTTGAATAAATTCTTGAATAAAAAGAGTTTTATATCAGAGTGCATCATAAATAAACTAACCAAATACAGCGGAAGACTATTAACTCTCAAACTAAGCGGAGCCGCAATCCACAGGGACTCCGACTAGGAGATCACAACTCAGTAGTACGGCAAATCTTCTAGAAACTCAGCAACAGTCTCGTGCCTAGCCCAATCTGTTTACCCATCCGGGATTTTGTTGAATAAATGACAAGTGTAAGTAAACATTTACTTAGCAAGTATAGCACGGGTATATGAAGGCTCAAAGTAAGGCCAGACACGGCTGAACTGCATTAGCATTTTTAGTTTGTTCATTTTATCATTAACCAAGTTACTACAAGTGAATGAAACCCAGTTGCAACCCCAATTAATAAAGTATAAGTGACATTAAACATAAATAAACATCATCTTCTAATAAAAAAGGATCCAGGCCGCTTGTGACCCGAAGCAAGGCAATCATGATAGATTTTACACTCTGCAGAGGTTTCGCCCTTTACCCACCAGTCGCGTAAAAGCTCAAAAGAACTTTAAACCCAACCACGTGGAGGTGGATCAGACCTCACAAAAAACACTACCGAGGTGTGACCGCATAGGGACGCTACGAAGTTTTTCACAGGACACCCTAACAAGATAGTGGCCGATTGTGGTACAGCACAGGTAGCATGGCCCAGGCACTGAGATTGACATACGCCAACGGAGTCACACCATAGGGGGGTCAATGTCGTCCAGAGCGCGGGCATCTCACCCAACAATGCGCAACGTGTGGAGTTCCCCATCGCAGGGACTCCCAGCATGGGACTGTTCCTGACGGGGGCATAGCCGACGGATCACCCGTCCTCGGTGGATCAAGACATACTCTCACCCATGTTTCCCATAACGCCGTCGGCCACTCAGGTAACCACTGACAAGCTAGAGACATACATGCTACTTGACCAAGACCAGAGCCATAATAGTTCTAGCGGTGGCGACAGGCTCCTAGGTTGTCACTTTGAGAACCGAACCTTACGTAGGGACACTAGAGCAAAGCACGAAGCACATGCTCTAGTTCCCTAAACCAAGTTGCTAAAAAGCAAGTTTTATCATTAACGTTAAAGTGAACCATTAAGTCAAGATTAAGAATTAAACAGTGATGGAAGTAGCTACGCATAGCAAAGATTCTACCCATATGCAACAACCCAAGGTAAACAAGGACACCAGAAACAAAACTAGGTACAACCTTAAAAGTATATCAATTTAGACACATGCATGTATGAAATAATTTATTACAAGTGGGTAGGTAGCAAGGATTGTCCGTGCTATAACTTGCCTTCCTCAAAAGGTGGCTGCTACTGCTGCTGTGAGTCCTGTCCCTAGAAGTCCTCCTCATACTCAAAAACCAACGCGAAAGGCTCACCGACTGGACACGAATCACTACACAAACATCCACGCAAGCCAGTACATGCAAACAAATAATATTCTATTAGAACAGTACACAAAACAGTAGAAATAGTACAAATAAAGGATTTAGAATTAATCTATGTTTTACTACGAACACATGAGCGCGAAAATCATACTAATCGGAGCTAAAACAGAAAAGTTATGACAATTCTAAGTTCCAGGGACCTGCTGGCAAGGTTTAAAAGTTTCTAGGGGATAAAACATAATTAAACATAAAACTACTGGGGCTAATTCGAGAAAAAAAACCCAAACTGGATGGCGGGTTCTATTTTTCAAAAGCTTAGGGGGGCTAAACGAAGAAAACATGACCTAAACACAAATAGTTTTGAACTGAGGTGGAGGGCGGGTTAATTAACAGAAAGCGGAGGGGCTCTTTAGCAATGTTGCCAGAGCTGACCGGTACGAGGGAAAATTGACTCGGGGGTGGGGGTTGGATTCGGCCGTTGGATCAAGTACATTGGCGAGCGGCGGAAGGTAGCCACGGTGAGCGGCGGAGGTGGGGTCTCGAGGCGCGGGAACGATCGGGAAGTGGCGCGGGATGGTCCTTACCGAAGCGCGAAGCACATGGCGTGGTTCAATCGAAGGGAACGGCACTGGAGAGGGAGCTTTGACGGCGGCGGCGGAGATCCAATGGCGGTGGCGGCGCTGAGCTAGAGAGGAGGGCACTGGGGGTTTGGGACTCGGGGTGATGGCTCGGTGAGGGCTGGGGGCTCCGGTGGGGCGGCTTAAATAGCCCCGGGGGGGGGGGGGGAATTCTCGGCGTGCGGGTCACGCCTGAGGATCAAGGCGGCGGTGGCCAGTGATCTGCGCTTTTCATGGCGGGAACGGCTTTCCTAGCAGGGAGCGCGCCAAGAAAGGAAGGGGAGCGGGGGAAGAAACTTCGGGGAAGCCGCCAGGGGTTCTCGGACGCGGGGAGGGTGCCGTAGTGTGGGGCCGCAGCGGGAACGCGCGGTGAGCTGGCTCGGTCGGGAACGGCGGGAGGAAGGGGATGGACCTGTCGGCTGGGGCCCGTAGGTCAGTGAAGGGGAAGTGGGGGAGTGAGAGCGTGGGCGCTGGGCCGGCTCAGCGGGGAGTGGCCCGAGAGCTAGGCGCGCGAGCAAGCCGGGTTGCGCGGGGAGTTGGGCTAGCTCGTGGGGGAGCAGCTGGGCCGAGCAGGGGGGGGGGGGAGGAGCGTGTGCCGGCTCGGGGAAAGTGAAGGGTATGGTGCTGAGCTGGGCTGGGAAAAGAGAAGGGGGAGCAGAAGTGGACCGGAGGAAAAGTCTAGGGAGCAAAAACAAACTCGAGGTACACCAACTTTTCTAGAGCTCAAATCAACATGATTCAAATTTGAATTTAAACTATATTTAAATCCTCACTTGAACCACAAGCAATACGAAAATCAATGCAGCAGCATGAATGCAAAAAAAAATTTCTACTCCGTATATTTCATTTTAATATTCATAAATAATTTATTTAACCTATATTAATTATGAACAATTTAAATAAAAGCAAATCAATTACTAAAAATTTTAAATAGGCTATTTTTGGGTGTTACAAACCTACCCCCCTTAAGATGAATCTCGTCCTCGAGATTCGGATGTAGATGCAAAGAGCTGTGGGTACTCGGTCTTGAGATCTTCTTCCCTTTTCCAAGTTGCCTCATCCTCCGAGTGACGGCTCCACTGTACCTTGCACATCCGGATGACCTTGTTTCTTGTCACCCTCTCAGATACCTCCAGAATCCTGACTGAATACTCCTTGTAAGTGAGATCTTCTTGCACGTTCAGCTCATCTATCGGGATATGCTCTTCGGGCACCCACAAACATTTCTTCAGCTGAGACACATGGAACACATCGTGCACTCCTGCCAATTTCTCGGGCAGTCCCAACTGATATGCCACTTCGCCTTTCCTTTCAACTATCTGAAAAGGTCCAATGTAACGAGGTGCTAGTTTTCCCTTGACATTAAACCTCTTTACACCTCTCATTGGTGACACCTTGAGGTACAAAAAGTCTCCAACTTCAAAACTGAGATCCCTCCGTCTGACATCAGCATAACTCTTCTGCCTGGATTGTATCACCTTCAAGTTCTGCCTGATCACTTCCACTTGATGCTCTGCCTCTCTGAGTATGTCAGGCCCAAAAACTTGGCTTTCTCCAGTCTGGTTCCAGAACAGTGGTGTCCTGCACTTTCTGCCGTACAGAGCCTCGAATGGTGCCATCTGCAGACTTTTCTGGTAGCTGTTGTTGTACGAGAATTCCGCATAGGGTAAACTCTTGTCCCAGCTAACGCCATGCTGCAGAGCACATGCCCTCAACATGTCCTCCAAAATCTAATTAGTCTGCTCTGTCTGTCCATCTGTCTGGGGGTGGTAAGCTGAACTAAACTGCAACTTAGTGTCCATAGACTCATGCAGCTTCTACCATAAGTGTGAAGTGAACTGAGTACAACGATCAGACACTATCCGCTTTGGTACTCCATGCAAACACACAATCCTTTCCATGTATAGTTCTGCGAGTCTAGCGCCAGTGTAGGTGGTCTTCACTGGAAGAAAGTGTGCCACTTTGGTCAAGCGATCCACGATTACCCAGATGGAGTCAAATCCTCTCTGAGTGCGAGGTAGACCGGTGACCAAGCCCATTCCAAATTCCTCCCACTTCCATTCAGGTATCTTCAAAGGCTGGAGTAATCTGGCTGGCCTCTGATGTTCAGCCTTGACTCTCTGACGTGTGTCACATAGAGCCACATATGTATCCACATCACGCTTCAATCAGTACCACCAGAATCTCTCCTTGATGTCTTCGTACATCTTCGTACAACCCGGATGGATCGAGTATACCTAATCATGCGCTTCTCTTAGGATCGTATCATTGATTTGCGCTATATCGGGTACACATATCCTCTACCCGTGCCACAAGGCTCCCTGTTCATCCACTCGGAAACCAGGGGCCTTTCCTAGGGCAACATGCTCCACAATCTCCTTGATCTTTTCATCCTCAAGCTGACCCTTCCAGATTTCCTGTTCCAGGGTCGGTTCTACTACCATCTCTGTGATGCTAGCCACGAACCCCAGACTTGTCCTTTCAAATTCCAGGCTGAGCTCTTCCGGTAGACAATGTCCGGTGACCTTGTTCACATAGCTCCGCCTACTCAGAGCATCTACCTCCAAGTTAGCCTTCCCTGGGTGGTAGTGAATCTCCAGATCATAGTCCTTGATCAACTCCAACCATCGGCACTGCCTCATATTCAGGTCTGACTGAATGAAGACGTACTTGAGGCTCTTATGATCGGTGTAGATGTCACACTTGTGTCCAATCAAGTAGTGCCTCCAAATCTTCAGAGCATGTACTACAGCTGCCAACTCCAGGTCGTGCATCGGGTAGTTCAGCTCATGCTTCCTCAACTATCTTGATGCATATGCCACGACTCTCCCATCCTGCATGAGTACACACCCCAGTCCTAGCCGGGAGGCATCGCAGTAGATGGAGAAGCTCTTGGTTATGTCGGGAAAAATCAGCACAAGTGCCATTGTCAGCCTCTTCTTCACCTCTTCGAAGCTGGTTTGGCACTCCTCTGTCCAGACAAACTTGGCATTTTTCTCCAATAACACCATCAGGGGTTTAGCAATCTTGGAGAATCCCTCGATGAACCGTCGATAATATCCGGCCATCCCAAGGAAACTCATAATCTTGCTGACATCCCGAGGCGGGTTCCAGCTCAACACATCATTAACCTTCTTCGGATCAACTGTCACTCCTCCATTGGACAGCACGTGTCCTAAGAATGCAACACCAGAATTCGCACTTGCTCAACCAGAATTCGCACTTGCTCAACTTGGCATATAGCTGATGTTCCCGGAGTCTCTGCATCACCAATCTCAAATGATCTTCATGTTCCTCTTCATTCTAGGAGAAGACCAGAATGTCATCAATGAACACCGCCACGAACTTGTCGAGGTAGTCCATGAACACACTATTCATTAGGTACATGAAGTATGTAGGAGCATTGGTCAGCCCAAAGGACATAACCGTAAACTCGTACAACCCGTATCGAGTGGTGAAATCCGTCTTGCGTATGTCCGACGACCGGATTCTTATCTGATGATAGCCCGATCGAACATCTATCTTGGAGAACACACAAGCTCCCTTCAGCTGATCAAACAGATCAACAATCCTTGGTAGTGGGTACTTGTTCTTGACGGTTTCTTCGTTGAGGGCTCGATAGTCCACACACATGGTGGTTGCACTGCCCTCTCGGAGCACTGGATCATAGCACCATACTTGGCTAGCCAACTCATTCCCAGGATTAGATCGAATCTAAGAGAATTCAGGACTATGGGGTATACCTCAAAATCTACCCCGTTATGGTAATGATGATCGTGGAGCAGCGTAGACTGGCTTGTTGTTCTCCCCCAGGTGAACTAACTAGCATGGGATTCCCCATGGGTTGCAGGGTCATCATACTCTTGTGTACAAATGCAGCAGAGATGAAAGCATGCGAAGCTCCAGAATCGAATAAAACAGTTGCGGGGGTCCAGTTGACAAGGAACGTACCCACAACCACGTCAGTAGCTCCCTCTGCGGTTTCTGCGCTGATGTGGTTGTCCTTGCCTCTAGCAGGGTTCTGGGGTCCTCGGTTGGCCTGCACCTGCTACTATCCAGCCTGCTGGTTGGCGTTCTAGGTCTTCTTGGGGTAGACATTGGCAAAGTGCCCCTGCTTTCCACAGTGATAACACAATCTAGGACCCACTGGTGTGTTGTTTGCGGGGTTGGGGCGCTGAACGAGACCCTGCTACACCTGGTTGCGCTGAGCTGGAGCATTCTGCAAGAGTCATTGCTGCTCTGGCGCCTGGGGGTATTGGGGCGTTGGTGGAAGTGGCCACGGTTGAGCGAACCAGGCTGACTCTGAAAGCGCTGCTGGTTCCCCATCTGCTGACTCCCCTGAGAAGGAATGAAATTGGGGCGACTGCTGCTCCCAGTCTGCTGGCCCTGGAACTTCCTCTTCTTCTCCTCTATCTCACGGCGCTTGTGTTCCAGCATCAAAGCGTCGTCCACAAGTTCCTACAAGTTGGGGAACTTGGTGCACATCAGCTGGTACTGTAGTGCATCTTGCAAGCCATCATGGAACCAGGTCTGCTTCTTCTTGTCTGTGGTCACGTCCTCTAGAGCGTAATGGGCCAGCTCGATGAACTTGTCACGGTAAGCGGTGACACTCAGCCCTTCCTGCCTCAGTGCCAGGAACTCCTTCTTCAGGGTCATCAGGGCTTCTGGCACATGGTGGGAGCGGAAGCTGCTACGAAACTCTTGCCATGTGATCTGAGTACGGTCAGTGCGAGCATTCTGGTACAAATCCCACCAGTCCAATGCTGGTCCTTGGAGCTATCCTCCCGCGTACAATACCTTCTCCTGGTCGTTGCACTGCGCGATGTCGAGCTATCTCTTCACCGCCTTGAGCCAGTCATCTGCCTGCAGGGGGTCATTTGCCTTGCTGAAGGTGGGAGGACGTCCCTTCAGGAATTCACCCCTCTTGTCCCGGGGCAGCATATTGGGCTGTTGCGGCGGGTTCTGCTGGTTCTGATGCATCAACGCCATAGTCCGGGCCATCTGTTGCATCAGCTGGGTCTGCGTGAGCATCATCTGCTCAATGGTGGGAGGTGGTGGTGGTAGTGCCACTCCGCTGGCACCGGCGTTTCTCCTTGTGTTCACCATCTATCTTCAATAAATAAGTGTCATAAAAACTCCATTGGTTATAACCGAGTGACTTTAGAGGATTACTAACTTGTTAGGGTGAAGGATTTGATAGGAAAAGGAGCAAGAGAAATGAATACCCCCCTCTATGTAATCATTAATGTCCTTAAACCTTAGTCTGACATCTAGATGGTGGTAGACTCACATCTACGCCCATCACAATCATTACAAAAATCCAAATCAATCATGAGCATAATCACAAACATATCAAGCACCTAAGGACATGATTCACACAAGACTTGACAGAACTTGGGTTTTTGAAAAAAAGTGAAGCTAGACGACCCATTTCACATAATCATGGTGGTCTCCTAAGTTTTAATCAACCGTTCTAACTAGGCTGCGATCCTACAGTCAGCACGGCTTTGAGACCAATCTGTCACACCCGGATTTTCACAAAAACCCGAATGTGGCCATATATGTGCCCACGAAGTCATAGTACACATATAGCGAACAAATATGATAAACAGTGAACATATGCTTGAATAAATTCTTGAATAAATAGAGTTTTACATTAGAGTGCATCATAAATATACTAACCAAATACAGCAGAAGACTATTAACTCTCAAACTAAGCGGAACCGCAATCTACAGGGACTCTGACTAGGAGATCACAACTCAGTAGTACGACAAATCTTCTAGAAACTCAGCAGTAGTCTCATGCCCAGCCCAATCTGTTTACCCATCCGAGATTTTATTGAATAAATGACAAGTGTAAGTAAACATTTACTTAGCAAGTATAGCACGGGTATATGAAGGCTCAAAGTAAGGCTAGACACGGCTTAATTGCATTAGCATTTTTAGTTTAATCATCTTATCATTAACCAAGTTACTGCAGGTGAATGAAACCCAGTTGCAACCCCAATTAATAAAGTATAAGTATCATTAAACATAAATAAACATCATCTTCTAATAAAAAAGGATCCAGGCCGCTCGTGACCCTGAGCAAGGCTATCATGATAGATTTTACACTTTTCAGAGGTTTCGCCCTTTACCCACCAATCGTGTAAAAGCTCAAAAGAACTTTAAACCCAACCACGCGGAGGTGGATCAAACCTCAGAAATCACACTTCTAAGGTGTGACCGCATAGGGACGCTACGAGGTTTTTCACAAGACACCCTAACAAGACAGTGGCTAATTATGGTATAGCACAGGCAGCATGGCCCAGGCACCGAGATTGACGTACGCCTACAGAGTCACACCATAGGGGGGTCAATGGCGTCCAGAGCGCAGGCATCTCAGCCAACAATGCGCAACGTGTGGAGTTCCCCATCACAGGGATGAAAAACATCCACAAAAGGGTTAGTCGTTCTTGCAGGGATGAAAAACCTCCACAAAAGGGTTAGTCGTTATTGTGGGTGTTGGCGACCACCACAAACATGTTCGAGTAGCAGCACAAGGATAAGCAAATGAAAATATCTTTGTGTTTTTCTTAATGCAAGCGAACCAAACTTGAGCAAGAACAAGGGAAGAACTTGGGCAAGCATTTGAGCAAGAATTTGGGAGAGGGAGAGAGCTCCTAGTAGAATTTTTTCAGAGTGAATGGTGCAAGGAGAGAGCAAGTAGGTGCCAGCATTTATAGGCGAGGAGGGAGGCAGGGGCTGGTTCGGCCGAACTGGCCTGGTTCAGCCAAACCAGGCCTGTTCGCTCGAATGCTCCATGTGGGTGCACTCCCTCCTACCTCCTTCCAGCACTAAAATTTGGTGTAGGTCCAACACTAGTGCATGGGCACTTTGGTTGTTTTTGGTAGGTGAGATGCAAATTTGACATGACCAAAGTGGATTTTAGTGGAGTCACTCCCATACTGCCATGTTTTGTGGTGATTGATGAGTGTGCAGCCATGTGAAGTGGGGTGGACATGTTTTTGCTGGTTGGTTATGACAAAGAGTAAATGGAGCACTTTGGGAAAGGGTAAATTTGAGGGATTACAAAATATACCCAATTCAAATAAAATTTCAGCATGCTCTTTATTTATTTTTATCATGCTTGCAATTTTCTACTCTCTTTCAAATTAATTGCATAAGTGGTTCATTTATCTTGCAAAGGGAAAATGCAAATGCAATGATGGAAAGTAAAATTTGGAAGGGAAACATGAGATACATACCGGTTTTCCTCGCAATGAGAGCTCGTGTTTAAAGTCCGTGAGCAGGACTTCTCCCATCTTCAGTGAATTTTGTCATCGTCCGCTACTGGAATGGGTGCTTCGGATGATGCAACCTTCTTCGGCCACACCTTCTTGATTTTCTTCGGTGTCGGTGTTGGTGGCGGTGGAATCGGCTCCTCTGGTGAATTATAGAGTGCTTGTTCCTCCTCGTATCTTTTGACGAGGATATCCATTTCTTCTGCGCTCATTGGTCCTGTCATCTCAAACCATTCGAACTGCTCCCCATCGAGTATTTCCAGCTCTCCACCGAGGAGTGCTTTTAGGAAACACACAGTGCTTTTATGCTCCAGAGCGAGATGTTTCGTCTTCTGCTCCTCCCGAGGTCCGAACTTGAAGAAGATCGGCATTCCATTGATACGGAATGAGATTTCCCTAGTTTCCATATCGATCCTAGCCCTGGGCAGAGTTCAAAAATGGCCGGCTCAACACAAGGGGAAACTAGTAATCGCTCCCCATGTCAAGGACAATGAAATCCGTAGGGACGTAGTATCCCCAAATTCGGGCCGGCACATTCTTAATCACTCCCTTGGGGTAGCAGATTATTGAGTCTGCAAGTTGTACCTGGGCAGTTGTAGGAGACAAAGTAGAATAGCGTAACTTTTTAAATAGTACCATTGACATAATGTTGACGCTGGCTTCTAGATTACAGAGTGCATCATCAATGCGACGATTCCAGATCGCGCACTTAATGATGGACACTTCGGGATCTTCCTTCCTTTCTGGAGTGGTTTTCGTGATCGCATTTCTTGCGTCTTTTGGCAGGTATGCCATCCTTGGTATTTGTACTTCAACATGTGAGATGTTTCCTACATGGTTAATAAAAAACGTAATGTGAGATATCTTACCCCGTCTTGTAGTACCAGCTTTAACCATTTCAATGGAAGGTTCGGGTTGCCCCAGAATCTTCCTTGATTCAGCGATAGGAACAGCAACAGCTAACTAAGCAACTTGAATTTCTATCATTTTATTAAAGCTCAGTTGACTTTTCATAGCAAAAGAGAATGAGTGTAGTCTAGAGTCTACGTTTTCCTGGATTTTATCATTAGCAACAAGCTTTTTATTAATATTCTCATTTATTTTACACTGGCCTAGCACAAGATCTGTAAGTGATGGCTGATTATTGAAATTGCTGGAATTTAAATTATTACCTTGTTGTGGCATCTCAAATGGGAGGTTTGGATGCGAATTTGAGCCTTGATTGTCGTAGTTGTTTGGTCAATACCCATTGTTGCAGTTGTTGATGTAGTGGGCGTCTTCTCGCGTCTCGGGGTAGTCATTCCCCGAATGGACAACAATGCCACAGACATCGCAAGTCATGCGAGCGTCAATGTCTTCCACCGTTTCTTGAGCATGGGCCTCCAGCTACTTCATCCGGAGGTCCATCTTGGCCGCGATCATGTCCAGAGCTTCAACTTGGTGAACTCCTCAGGTCCGTTGTTGGGCACGGTCGTCGGTCCAACCTTGGTTCTCGACCATCTTCTCGATGAGGGCCTTTGCACGGCTCTCCTCAAGGGAGAAGAGCGAGCCTCCAACAGCAGCGTCCAAATACTCATGGGCAGAGCTTTTAAGCCCGTGGTAGAAAGTTTGGATGATGAACCAACTCTGCATACCATGGTGAGGACAAGCAGATATATAATTCTGGAGGCATTCCCATGCCTCTAGGACTGTTTCATCTTTTAACTGCTAGAAACTAGCAATTTTGTTCCGGAAGGCATTGGTTTTCCCAACCAGAAAGAATTTTAGCAAAAAAGCGCTAGTGCACTAATCCCATGAGTCTATGGCTTCGCAGGCAGCATAAAATCATTGTTTTACCTTTCCTAATAATGAGAATGGGAATAAATGAAGGCAAACGACATCGATACTTACCCCGCGTGTGTTGCAGATCTCCAGGAAATGTTGTAGATGTGCCCCCGCATCCTCGTGTGGCTTGCCGCAAAATGGGCTAGCCTGCACCATGTTGATGAGGGCTGGCTTGAGCTCGAAGTTGCCATATCCGACGGGTGGAGCTGGTCCGACTCGCACGTTCTCGCTCGATGGAGCAGAGAACTCACGGATCGTCTTGCTGGCTATCCTCGATGAAGCCGAGTCAACGACGGGAGGGACTGGGTTCGTCGCTGTTGATGATTTATGTCGAGCACGTCTACTAGGGGGTACCCAGGAAGTAGATTCGTGGGTCTCGCCGAGTTCTAGGAACGATAGTGCACGAATAACACAAAGATTTAGACAGGTTCGGGCCGCGAGTAGCGTAATACCCCACATCTTGTGTGCTTGATTGTATTGCACGTGAGTTGAGTTGTTTTGAGAGGGTTCCTGCTGTGCCTTATATATCCGGGGAGCAGAGTTACAAGTTGGTTACATGATCCTAGTCATATACAATAGGGAGGACTACAACAGGGTACTTTGGGGAGTCTCCTAGCAGTACACGACTAGTCTTTCCTAATCAACTACGCCGTCTTGCACCATAGCTGACTGGTTTAAAGTAGTCGGGTTAAACCTTCCTTATCGAGTAGTTTAATCCCGTGGATGAGTAGCCCTAGGGATCCTGGTCCCACAAGCCCCCGAGCATCTTGCGCCTTTGCTCCAAGTCTTGAATCTGCTTCAACATCTCCAAGGCATCATCTCAAGATGATTCGAGTAGTTAGGGCTAAGCCCAAGACACTCAAGTCTTCTCTGTCGAGTGGTCTGCATTAGAGTGCATCTTTAGATGCACCCAATGGGTGTAGCCCCCGAGCCTCTTACTACGTTTTAAGTAGTCAAAGGTTCAAAAGCAATCTTCTATCTTCATCTCGAGTAGTTTAATGGCGTGCACTGAGTAGGTGCACCGATTGGGTATAGCCCCCGAGCTTCGAGTAGTTTTGTTAAAACTAGTCGAAGGTCTTCGTTTGAGTTAAGCCGAATATTTCAGAAAATAAAATCCCAGATATTCCGATAGCAGTCCTGAGCTTTAAAGCAAATATCTTTGGTTTAAAGATCAAGGAAACCTTTAAAAAACATGCCAAAATCCAGAATCTTCGAGTATTCCGTCACTGGTGGTTTAGTTAGGAAGGTTATCCCTAAAAAATGGCCCAAGTAACAGAATATGAGACGCCATTGTACTGTGTCAAATAGTAACCCTAGCAATGGTTATAAATCTTGAAGCGATAAGCCTTGTTTCCTTATACATCATTAAGCTCTGTAGACGCCGTCGGCCTCACAGACCTTGACCTTGAGCCCCCGAACTTCAGTCCCTAAGCTGTAGCCCCTGAGCTTTCGCAACCCTAGTACATTTCATCACCCATTTTTCTCCCAGAATCACCATGGGTAGGAAACAAGGAGCCGTGAAGAAAGCCAACGATGCTGGATCCGCTCAGCTACCGGAGAATAAATCTAAAAGGAAAAGAGTGTCATTGATAGATCCAACTACCAGGGTTGACTTCAAAGATCCTCCTTGCCCTGCTAATGCTTGGAAGCAATGTACAGCCTCCACCGACGATCTCAATAATCTGGTGGAACAAGGTTTGCTCCTTTCTCAAGCAATTTTGGAGTGGAAATCATACTGGAAATAACCTTTCCCAACAGAAAATAATGAAGAGGTTCCCCTCTTTCTTTCCTTCTGCGGGCGAGGGGTAGGGTTGTCGCTTTCGCCGTTCATGAGAGAATTTCTTTCTTTGTACAAACTGCAACTCCACCACCTTAATCTAAATGGAATTCTCTATATCTTTGTATTTGTCCACGCCTGTGAGGCATTCCTGAGTATAAAACCAAGCCTAGCTTTGTTCCACACATTGTATCACATCAAACCACAGCCCAACTTTCAACGCACAGAAGTAGTCGGAGGAGCCAGAATTCAATTTCGCCAAAACATGTGAGCTAAGTGGTTTGACATACCCATCATGGACTCCTGCGGAGATTGGAAAGCCAAATGATTTACCATTGGTGACTCGATATTATTGCCTATACCTTGTATCAATACGATTGTATATTTGTTTTTCTGAGCATCTCCTGTGTCATTTTAATATAGCAGGGAATCACAGCAAGAGCTGTCTAGAGAAAGACGAGTGGTACCCGCGAGATCTGTCCAACTGGAACCTACGTCTGAGTCCTGAAGAGGCCAAAGATGTACTTGCTTTGTTAAAGCGAGTACAAGCTTTGAAGGAAAGAGGCTTGACTGGTGTTGGAATTGCCTTCAGCTTTTTAAAGCAAAGGATTCAACCACTTCAGGAGTGATGTAATCTTGGTTATGAATACGAAGGAAATGCGGATCCGTCGCGCATGGTACCTGAAGAACTCTCCGAAGAGACAGTACTTATGCGACTAGATCGCTTGTTTACTAGTGTCCCAGAAAAACTAGTTATCGTGGGAGAGTACTCGAAGGCTATCCCTCCAAACCCTGTAAGTAATTGTAATCTTTGATTCAGAAGCTAATGTTTGAGAGAATATTCATCTGAGTTGTTTTGAATAACGTAGGCTCCGGTGCTTGTGGATGAGTTAACCGAAGAAGCTAGGAAGGACATCAGCAAGACTTCTTCAGAAAGGACATTAAGTGCTGGAGACATTCCTGACACTGCCACCATGGCTTAAGAAGAAGGCATAGTAGACTCGGATGCGGACACAGCGGCGACAAATCTGAAACAAGGAGATTTCAAGGGTAAGTCCCTTGTACCTGGTCCTTTGTTTATTGATGATCATGACAACATTCCTCTGCCTTATATATTCGGGGAGCAGAGTTACAAGTCGGTTACATGATCTAGTCGTATACAACAAGGAGCACTACAACAAGGTACTTTGGGGAGTCTCCTAACAGTACATGACTAGTTCTCCCAATCAACTACGCCGTCTTGCACTATAGCCGACCGGTTTGGAGTAGTTGAGTTAAACTTCCTGTAGCCGAGTAGTTTATTCCTGTAAATGAGTAGCCCTAGGGATCCTAGTCCCACAATCACGTCAGGAGTGACTGGTTGGCTGTATTGGCAGTTTCAGGAGTTACCATCTCCAGGATTGGTAGCACGGTGGCCTCGAGCACATTCTTCTCAGCTTGCAACTCTTATATTTCTTGTTGTTTTGCTTGTTGTGTTTTCAGTGCTTGCCCCAACTATTTTTCTGCATCGACATGGCTCCAATGCTCTGTGTCCCAGTCCATGGCATTTTTGTTTGCCAACTCATCAAGGCGCTTCCATTCTTCAGCCTTCGCTTGGAAAGCATTGTAGAAGGACATCGTTGTACTCTTCTCATCAAGAAGTTCTTTCTTTTGCTTTGTATAACACGCAAAGGTACACTACAACAACAAGACATGGCAGAACTACTCTATCATCAGATATGAGTACTTACTTGTTACTTGGTCCCTCAAGGTGTGGTTTCGACCATCTATTCGGGATCTTTCATCGCCAAGACCTTCTATCTGCTTGTGCAGATTGTCAATCATTTCTTGATGTTCTACTCGAGTGGATTCGGGAGCTTCAAAGGCGGCCTTCAGTTCTTCTTCGAGTTCTTTCACTCGAGCATCAAGACCAGCGTTGTTGGATTCACCTACTTCGTTTGAAAGAACCTGTTCAATGATGGTTAGTTATACATTGCGTACTTTGCTATAAAATCGACTACACAAGTCTAGATGATTACCGGTGTGGCTTCAAGATGTTTCTTCAGCTGAGCGGCTTTGGAGCCTTGGATTTCTCCTTCAACATTGACCTACATAACAAGTAGTATGGCATCATAATATAGACAAGAATTGGTTACAACAACGGGATCAAGGGACTCATAGTAAGTGGCTTGTCTATTTGTGGCGCAAGAGTGGTTTCAGGCTCGGCCGACCTCTCCTCCTCTGCTACCCTAGATTGTGGCTTCCGTAGATCCAACATTATGACATTTACAAATAAGGGCCATGGAATATGAATCGGTGGACCAGATTTTACATATTCTGCAATTGGGTATACCTCTTTATTTGTTTCTTCTACACGGATGACTTCTTCTTCATCAGCAATGGCTGGAGGTGTTGCGTCATGTGTTAGTTGTGGCAGATCTACTAGAACCTCTCTGAGTGGTTGGTTCAAGTCCATATTCTCTACTGACTCTGTAGTATTCTCCGCATCCACCTCCATAGCGATGACTGATTCTCCTTCAGTTCCAGCTTCCCTAGCATCAACAAGGGGCTCTTGTGGATTTTCAACCGTCGTCGCACCAACAGATTGCTTCTCTGGTCCATTGTTTGTTTTTCCGCCTCTAGAGATTGCACGGCTTCTATCAAGGCTTCTATAGGTGCTGTCATATCAAGAGTGACAAGATTAGTTACAATTAATCATCCGTAACAAGATTGAATCTATGATTAGATATTCTTACTTTAGGCAAAGCTTGGGCTTTGGCTTGAAGGCGAACTTCGTCAGCTTCAAGACTCCTCTCATTGAACTAGTCATGGAGCCAGTCGGTCCGCTGTCCATAGCATTACTCGTGGACGATCCTTGGGGAGCCTTGATCTCTTTGGACATGATGATCGATGGTTTATGCCCGCATTCAAAGACACGATCAACAATTATTGTCTTTGTCTTTTTTCGCACAGCTCTTTTCTGCTTGGATCCGCATCGCCCTCAATAGATTTTTCTAGGGAACTAAGTTATAGTTCTTCCTAGACTTGTTGATATGAACCAGGGTTCCTAATCTTCTGAAAGGTTCTGATAACTATCAATTTGGTGGAGTCGCGACACAACTCGATCCGGCTTACGAACAACACGTTCCGAACCCCGCAATCGCTGCACCAAGTCTCCTCAGGTTATCAACCGGTGTTGCACGGTTGACCTTGCAAAGAAGGCTAATCCTTGCCTGTGAATCGAATAACACAAGCAAGAACAAGAAAGATTGCAACACAATCGCAGATGTATGATTAAACTTACGAAGTTGGGGTCTCACAAACCGATGAACGGCGATACTGTTTTTGACATAATTGATCTAAGCAAAACCCCACCCTAATGGTTGGCGGCGGCTAGCTAATAAAGACTCAAGGGTCATGGGAAGACCCCTGGTCGTGCCCTAATGGGCTTACACACGATACACGACCAGAGGGCCAAAATACAGTGACGCAGCATCGAGATAGATTCTGGACGTCAAATTGTTTTGCTGATTCCCGATGACTCCGGGCGAATTTTGACATGGCACCTGTGCCCTTGGAAAGATTATATTCTTAGTTTTCCAAGCATAAAAAGAACGTCCAAATCTGACCCGTATGCGACCTCGGCGTCCGATTTAGCACTAACTACTCCTGGACTCAGAGGTGGGCTCAAAGTTGACTTGATTTGGGCCTCCATCTTGACTTGCACACCCTTGCTGATCCTCTCCACCTTGAGGCACTTCTCCAACTATCTTATGGTCCTATCCATGGTTCCTAATTACAATATAATCATTAGGTAGTAATTTATTCTCCAAAGCATATAAATAAGTACTTAGGAACGAGCTCATCTCTAAATTCAATTGTCGCGCGCGAGCTCTGGTGATTGGACCTTGAATGATCACTGGAGGATTGTTTTGTGTATCCACAGGAGTGATGTCCTCATCATCCTCCCCCTCTTGAATTGGAGTTGTCCTCGACTCAAGCTAACCCTCTTCTCCCAAGTATGGCCTGGAATCTGAAATGTTAAAGGTGGGACTAACCCCAAACTCGGTTGGCAACTCAAGTTTATATGCATTATCATTAATCTTTTCATGTATTTTGAATGGACCATCAGCTTTTGGCATCAACTTAGACTTTCTCAAATCTGGAAGTCTATCTTTTCTCAAGTGCAACCACACTAAATCACCCGGTTCAAGCTTAACTTCTTTTCTATCTTTACTACCAGCAATTTTATACCTTTTATTCATCTTTTCAATGTTGTGCTTAGTTGTTTCATGCATTTGTAAAATAAATTCAGCACATTCCTTGGCATCATTATGAATCCTTTCACTAGTAGGCAAAGGCAAAATATCAATAGGAGCTCGGGGGTTGAAACCACACACTACCATAAAAGGACTTACCTTGGTGGTAGAATGTGTTGCTCGATTATATGCAAACTCGACATGAGGCAAACATTCTTCCCACATCCTCAAATTCTTCTTCGAAATAGCTCTCAACATAGTACCTAGAGTATGGTTTAGTACCTCCATTCATCCATTTGTTTGTGGATGACAACTAGTAGAAAACAACAATTTCGTACCCAACTTGTTCCACAGAGTCCGCCAAAAATGACTCAAGAATTTAGCATCACGATCTGAAACAATAGTAGACGGCATACCATACAAACAAACAATCTCTTGGAAAAAGAGGTCAGCAATATGAATAGCATCATCACTCTTATGACATGGTATAAAATGTGCCATCTTAGAAAAACGATCCACCACAACAAATGTGATATCCTTTCAAGGAAATATCTGTCCAAGGAATAGAAGGGAATGGAAGAGGCATGTAAAAACCATATGGATTCAAGTGAGACTTAGCTTTGTGACATGTGGAGCAGCGAGCAACAGACCTCTGAACATATCTCCTCAACTTAGGCCAAAAGAAATGCGAGGCCAAAACATCTGTGGTCTTCTTAGCACCAAAATGTCCCATCAACCCTCCTCCATGCGCTTCCTGTAACAACAAAAGATGAACGGAACCAACTGGAATGCATAGGCGGTTAGCTCTAAACAAGAACCCATCATTAACCACAAATTTGTTCCATTCACGTCCCTCTCTGCTTCAGCAACACATCTTTAAAATCATGATGAAGTGCATAATGTTCTTTTATTGATTCATGTAAAATAAATCCTACTATCAAGTTGGGATAGCAAAGTATATCGTCTAGACAAAGCATCAGCAATCACATTATCCTTCCCCTTCTTGTATTCGACAACATAAGGAAAAGTTTCAATAAATTCAACACACTTAGCATGTCTACGATTTAGATTATTTTGAGAGCGAAGATACTTCAGTGATTCATGATCAGAATGAACAACAAATTCTCTAGGCCACAAATAATGACGCCACGTTTCTAAAGAACGTACAAGTGCATACAATTCCTTATCATACTTAGCACCATGCAACTTTTCGCTAAAATATGCAACGGGTTTACCATCTTGCATCAAAACACCTCCAATGCCAACTCCACTAGCATCACATTCGAGCTCAAAAGTCTTACCAAAGTTTGGAAGTTGCAGCAATGACGCGTGTGTAAGTTTGTCCTTCAATGTGACAAAGGACTCATCATGTGACTTCCTCCAATAGAACACCACACCTTTCTTCGTCAACTCATGCAATGGGGCAGCAATGGTGCTCAAATCTTTGACGAAGCGGCGGTAGAAACCTGCAAGACCAAGAAAACTCCTCACTTGTGTAGTGGTTTGAGGTACCGGCCAACTATTTATGGCTTCAATCTTCATCTCATCCACCTCAATTCCCTGTGGAGTAACAACATAGCCAAGAAAAGAGACTTGATCCATGCAAAAGGTGCACTTCTCAAGGTTCCCAAACAAACGTGCATCACGTAGAGCATTAAAAACAGCACGTAAATGATCCATATGTTCATCCAAAGACTTGTTGTAAATCAATATATCATCAAAGTAAACCACCACAAATCGACCAATAAAAGCTAAAACCTTATTCATTAAATGCATGAAAGTGCTAGGTGCATTAGTCAAACCAAAAGGCATCACTAACCACTCATCCAACCCAAATTTGGTTTTGAAAGCAGTTTTCCATTCATCTCCAAGTTTCATTCTAATTTGGTGGTAGCCACTACGCAAGTCAATCTTTGTAAAAATTATAGAACCACACAACTCATCAAGCATGTCGTCTAGCCTAGAAATAGGATGACGATATCGAATAGTAATATTATTGATGGCTCTATAATCAACACACATATGCTAAGTATCATCATTCTTTGGAACCAAAAGTACAGGAACGGCACAAGGACTATGGCTCTCACGTACATACCCGCGGTCCAAAGGGTCTTGAACTTGTCGCAGAATTTCCTTAGTCTCCTCGGGGTTGGTTCTATAAGCAGCATGGTTTGGCAAAGTTGCACTCGGAATTAAATCAATTTGATGCTTTATCCCTCTCATAGGTGCCAGATGAAACAAGGATCAAGTATGCGATGCAAAGGCGATCAACGCGGCTTGCACAACCTATCTAGGGTTTGCGCAGTGAGAGTTCACACAAGGCGGCTAGCGAGCAAATCGAGTAATGTGGTGGCTCGACTTGTTGTATGTCTAAATATGGATGGGATAGCGGCGGAAACCAACAAAAAGCGACGGGCACATTGAGCTATGACAACAAACATGATCTCAACCAGCAACAAGACTTGACCATGGACACGAACTCAAAAAAGCAATCTGAAAACAAAACTGCAAAGCTAAACAGGGTTGTAGGATAGCGGAATTTCTTTTTCTAGGGCTATTTTCTAGACTATAGGATGAAGGCGAAAAGACGAACCTGATAGTTAACCTATCTCTGAATACTACTTGATGTAAACTAGGGTTCCCGATCTTCTGAAAGGTTCTGATAACTATCGATTTGGTGGAGTCGCAACACAACTCGATCCGTCTTCCAAACAACACGTTCCGAACCCCGCAATCACAGCACCACGTCTCCTCAGGTTATCAACCGGCGTTGCATGGTTGACCTCGCCAAGAAGGCTAATCCTTGCCTGCAAATCGAAAAACGCAAGCAAGAACAAGAAAGAATGCAAGACAATTTGTGACACCCGGTTTTAGAATACAAACCAAAGGTACACCGTATGTGTGTCAGGATCAAGTTTCACACATACAGTAAGCCAATAGTGAATAACAGATACAATATCATGTAAAATAAACTATATAAATGACTTACAATTCTATCAGAGTTACAGCGTATCCTAGAAACGAAGGCTCCAACTTCACAGGCAATCGACTGGGGGTTGCGTACGCCTAGAACTCAGCACCATCTTCATCAGCCTCACACAAATTCTTCTTCTGAGCAGCAATTAGCAAGGATGAGTACACTTATGGGTGGTACTTAGCAAGGCCACAAGAAATAACCAGAAATAATTTAATATCAACTTTAAGTAAATTAATCATGCAAGGGTCCAGGTCACTCTTAACCGTGAGTACGGCTGATATATCAGTTTTACACTCTGCAAAGGTTGTACACTTTCACCATAAGCCGTGTAAAAGTTCAAAAGAACTTTAAACCCAACCATGTTGTGCGGACCAGGAACGCATCACACTACCGAGGTGTGACTGCATAGGGACGCTACGAGGCATTTACAAAGGTTCCCTAATAAGTGCAGTCCTACTAAGGTTTCAAAATCCAAGCAAAGCATAACCCTCCTAGCTAAGCCCACGGCTCAAGAGGACCGGGTTATACCTCATCGAAGTCTCCCCCACTTGCCCTTTCGGTAAGACATGCACAAACTAGAGTCTCTAATTATTCAGCCAAGGCTAGAGCCCATTAGCACTCATGGTTGTACTATTTTCCTGGGTGGTCACTCCATGTTCCAATTAAGATCAACATGATATTGTAATTAAAGCATATAAAGAAGGATGGTTAGGGACACTTGCCTTTATGCAACATAAATACCACTGCTCAGAGTCTTCAACTCTTGCACTTGTTCATTTAATCTTCGAAGCTCTCGAACCGCGTTCCTTCTTCTCGTAGCAATTATCAAGAAATCATAGAAGCATACAACTATACAAGCAAATAAACGAGTACAACTAAGAACAATTCATCAATCAAAAGAAAAGCTTTAAAAGAGCGTACTAAAGGACAGTGCCTCGATGCTAAGGTCACGCAAGCGCAAGAATCGCTGAAAACGGGCCTATGGTTGAAAAGATACATCTAGCGGAAGAATTTGGGTTATAAAACAATACAACTATATGCTTGATTAATTTTAATTAAACAAAATCATATGTAAATATTAATTCAAAGAATTACACTTGAATTTGTAAAATCGAGATAAAATTTAATCCTATTTTACTTATAATTATTTATGTGTAAATTATTCAATTTAAATAATTAACTTGAAAATAAGACATGTGAGAGCATCTAATCGAAACATAATGATCAAATGTCGTGTTGGGCTAACAAACTTTATTTATAAAACACATTTATGTCAGTGTTAATCAAATTAACATTTATTTACCAAAGCTTGAAGTTTAATTCTAAGTTTTTTTTAATTAGAAAAGCTAGTTGTCATAAACATTAAACAAATTAATATTTATTTATGAAAAAAACCAAAACTTAATTAAATTTTATTTATAAAACTCATGAAATAAATATTAATCTAGTTAACATTAATAAGAAAAACCGTATGACCTTAATTAGATTTTAATTATGAAAACACATTTAGATAACATTAATCAACTTAATATTAAATAAAAAAAATCAGAAACATTTCACATGGTAAATAACAGTACTTAATCATAGTTTGAGTTCATACAAAGCTAACGCAACAAGAACGCATTAAATCGGATCTAAAATGTGAATTTTGTGGTTAAAACAAGGTTGTAGGGACCTATATGCAATTAACTATAGATTTCAGGGGCTAGCTAGTAACATTCGCGAGACACAGAGAACAGTGCCCGCGAAATTGGCAAAGGTTGGGGTTAGGTCTATAAAAGTTCTCGGCTAGGGCTTATGTGCATGAATCTAATAGATCTAGGGGATTTTCTATTAAATGCGCATGACACATGAATGGATCTAAAGGTTTCAGGATTCTCCAGGGGCTTAAATGCAAAACCCCCATCTCCCTCGTTTACACAGGCAGGGGTGTTGAGCGTGGAGCTCGCCAGCGCTTGGGTGGCTCGGCTCGCCGACGCTAGCGTGGACAGCGGCCCTAGGCAAGAGGCGGAATAGGGAGATAAGAAGGAGGGGATCTCGCGGAGGTGCTCACCGACGGCAGAAGCATGAGGAGGCGCCGGGATTTTTGCCGGCGGCGGGGAAACAGGGCCGGTGCCGGGGCGCTCATGCAGAGGAGCTCTTCCGGCGGCGGGGTGGCGATGAGGACCGGCGGTGAGGGTCCATCTCGGTGCGGGGAACCTCGTGGTGGTGGCGGCTCTTTCCCAGGGGTCTCCACGGCGGCGAATCGGCGGAGGCGGCTGCCATGGCCAGCGGCGCTTTCGGTGAGAGCTCCTGGCGGCGGCACTGCACAAGGGCGCAGGTGAGGGCAGGGCGATAGCGGCTAGGGCTTGCAGGGCGGTAGCATTAATAGGGGCGCAGAGACCGATGAGGACGTGGCGCGCACGCCACGGATTGCCGTCGCGGCGACGCTGCGCGCGGCGGCGGGAGCTGGGCCGTCTTGGGCCTGAATCGGAACTCGCCTGCTTGGCCAAGGCAAAAAAGTGGCAGGGCCCAGTGGTGGAAAGAAGTGGGGGTTGGGGTAGGCCGGATGGGCTTTAGGGGTGGGTCGGCCCGATAGGTGTCTTGTGGTTTTGTTTTCTTTTTTTTGGATAATTCATTTCGTGTGTGAAGATAAATCCAGAAAAATCCTAGATAAATTATTTAAGCCACGAAAAATAGTCCAAAAATCTCAGGAAAAATCCCAGAGATAGGTTTGGACATGAGGAACCCAAATAATGTATTTGGTGCTCATGTAAAAGATTGTTAGCATATTCCAAAAATTGGAATTTGTGCTAGGAAAATAGGAATAGTTTCTAGAAAAATCTAGAAAATTCCATTTGGCTTCTAAACGCAATTTTTGAAAACTTGCACACATTATCATTACCTATATTTATTTAAATTTAATTTGGAAAATAAATTTTTTCCTACACTAAATTCCCTATAAATTATATAAAGCTTGGAAAATTTTTAGAAACTTGAGAAAATTATTATATTAATTATACTTTTATTCACATCCTAAAATTCAGAAATTTTAGGGTGTGACACAATTGCAGATGTATGATTAAACTCACGAAGTTGGGGTCTCACAAACTGATGAACGACGACACTGTTCTTGACAGCATTCATCTAAGCAAAACCCCACCCTAATGGTTAGTGGTGGCTAGCTAATAAAGACTCAAGGGTCGTGCGAAGACCCCTGGTCACGCCCCTAATGGGCTGACACAAGATACACGGCCCAAAGGCCAAAATACGGCGATGCAACAACGAGACAGATTCTTGACGTCAACTTGTTTCGTCGATTGCTGATGACTTCGGATGAATGTTGACACGAAACTAGTTCCATTGGAAAGTTTATCTTATTAGCTCTCCAAGCATGTAAAGAACGTCAAAATTTGAGCCAGGATGCAACCTGGACGTCCGATTTAGAGCTAACTACTCCTGGACTCCGAGGTAGGCTCGAAGTCGACTTGATTTAGGACTCCATCTTGACTTGCACGCCATTGCTGATCCTCTCCACCTTGAGGCGCTTCTCCAACTATCTCCTAGTCCTCTCCATGGATTCTAATTACAATATAATCATTAGGTAGTAATTTATTCTCAAAAGCATTTAAATAAGTACTTAGGAACGAGCTCACCTCTAAATTCAATTGTCGCATGTGAGCTCTAGGGATTGGACCTTGAATGAACACTGGAGGATTGCTTTGTGTATCCACAAGAGTGATGTCCTCATCACTTGTGGTGCAAGCCCGCCAACTTCCTCGTCATCATCTTCAGCAGTTGTCTGTTGTTACAAACAACTCGAGTCAGGCAAAATGAAATAAACAAAGGATACAACATACAAACGACTACTTACTGGGCCTGGTGGATTGAGCTTCGAGCATTCTCCAATAATTGTCGGTTTCTCTGTTACTCTAGTGAAGAAACCAGACAGCCACATCAGCACTGTCTCGTCAGATATCTCCTCTGGTGCCATTCTAGAAGGATCTGAGCTGCCAGTGTACTCGTAACCGAGTACTTCTCGCCTCTGGAGTGGTTGCACCCTTCGCTTCAAAAAGCTAAAGGCGATTCTGACTCCAGATAATCCTTTCTTCTTCAGAGATTTTACCCAACAAAGCGTGAACTTCTTCAGCCTCTTCAGTTCTTGGCTTCAAGTTCCAGGTTGAATGATCCTTTGGATACCAGTTATCTTTTGGTGGACAACTCTCCGCATGATTTCCTGTTGTAGCAAATTATAGTTACATCAGATAAACTAGTACTACAAAGTACTCGTTATTGAATTGCAAGCTACTTACCAATAATAAACCAGTCAGATTTCCAAGACCGGTAAGAGTCCTTCAGTGGCATATCAAACCACTAGTCCTTCAACATTTGGCGAAACTAAATACTAGCTCCACCGACTACTTCTATCTGTGTAGAACTAGGTTGCGGTTTAATGTGATACAGAGTTCTGAAGAGAGGAAGACTAGGCTCAATGCCTAAAAATGCCTCACAGGCATGAACAAACACTACCACGTGTGTAATCCCATTGGGATTAATGTCGTGTAGTTGAAGTTTATAGAAATCAAGGAGAGAGCGAAAGAACGGAGAAATTGAAAGACCGAAACCACGTTCACAGAAAGAGATGAATAATGGAATTTCATGGGCATCCTTAGTAGAAATTGCAAATTTCTTCAAGACCGCCGTTGCAAGGTTTCTTCGCAAAGTAGGAGGCCTTGGGTTACCAGGTTTTGCAGCTCTTCTACACCAGCGGTGCAATCTGTCCAAGCATAGCCTAGGGATGGCGTGTTCTTGGTGTTGGGCTACGTGTTTGGATCTACAAGGGATTTCTTCGCCTTCACGACCTTCTTCTCTGTGGCTATTGGTGGTTGCTCATCATTGGTTTTCTTCGTGGCGCTTTTCTTCTGACCCATGGCTGCTGAGCGGGTGAGCACCTTGGATTTCTCACGCTTCAATACTAAGAGTGGATGTTTAAGCTCAGAGGCTACGCAAGGCTCGGGGGCTACTAACTAGCTAGGCAGTAGCGCAAGCTCGGGGGCTAGAACAAAGGTAAAGGTTTTAGCTTACAAGCGCAAGTAAATGGATCTAGCTAATACCCCCGGTATTTATAAGCAATGAGATAGGGTTACTGTGTCGCACAGTAATCCTCTACGGCGACGCCTCATATTCTGGGATACCGATCCAATTTATTTGGGATATTTTCCTTATTTTCACCAAGATTCACGGTGGATTAGTATTTCCAGATATCATCGAGATCTTTGAATCAAAAATATTTGATCTAAAGCTCAGGGGCTACTGGCGGATAGTCAGGGATTTTGTTCTTTCTGAAATTTACACCTTGATTCAAGTGAAGGCCTTCGACTAGTTTTAACAAAACTACTCAAAGCTCGGGGGCTACACCCAATGGGTGCACCTACTCGGTGCACGCCATTGAACTACTCTTTATAAAGACAGAACACTACTTTGAACCTTTGACTACTTAAAAAGTAGTCGGAGGCTCAGGGGCTACACCCCATTGGGTGCATCAAAGATGCACTCTAATGGAAACTACTCAATGCTGAAGACAAAGAGTGTCTTGGACTTTGCTCCAACTACTCGAGTCATCAAGAGATGAACCTTGAAGATGTTAAAACAGATTCAATACTTGAAACAAAGGCGCAAGATGCTCGGGGGCTTGTGCGACTAGGAACCCTAGGGCCACTCATGTACAGGACTAACTACTTGGTAGAGGAGTCTAGCCCGAGTACTCCATGAAGCGGTCGGCTATGGTGGAAGACGGTGTAGTTGACTCGGAGAACTAGTTGTGTACTGTTAGGAGACTCCCCAAAGTACCCTGTTGTAGCACTCCTTGTCGTATACGACTAGGATCATGTAATCGACTTGTAACTCTGCTCCCCGTGTATATAAGGCGGAGGAGGGACCCCTCCAAAACAACTCAACTCATACACAAAGCAATCAAGCATACATGATGTAGAGTATTATGCAATTTGCGGCCCGAACCTGTATAAATATTTGTCTTGTGTGTGCACCATCATTCCTAGAACTCGACGAGACCCACAATACTACTCTCTGAGATACCCCTACACAAATACGCCAAAGATAAATCTTTGACAGAGATGGAAGAAGAAATGCTCTAGGAGGAGACGGACCAAGATGAAACTGACAAGGCTAAGGTCTGGCTCATCAAGAAGAGAGGCGATAAGGAGGATGATGCTCCATCGGTTAACATGGTTTTTATATTGCCAAAAGAGTTCATGGTGCCAAATGACGAAGAAGACACATACGAAGCAATGGCAGTTCTGAACCTTGATCCAATGCAAGCTACTTTTGATAAGCTAGAAGAAAGGAAGCAGCAGCACTTGAGACCACTTTTCTTAAATGGCCATGTTAATGGTAAACCAATGGTCAAAGTGATCATTGATGGAGGAGGAGCTTTCAATATTATGCCATTCACAACTTTTCGCAAGATTGGCACGGGCGAAGAAGATTTAATCAAAATGAACATGATACTCAAGGACTTGGAAGGAAGAGTCTGTCGCACCCAGGTTTACATAGAAACCCGAATGCTGCCATATGTGTGCCCAGGATGTCCACAAAACACATACAACTTACAAACATGGAAATCAGAGTACATATGCTCAAATAAAATGGTTTTACATTAGAGTTTAACGCAATAAGTAAATAACACAGCGGAAGTCTAGTTATTAACTCTCAATCTAAGCGGAGCCGCAGTCCACAGGGACTGTGATTGGTTGACCACAGCTTAGAAGTAGGGCAGATCCTCAGGGAACTCAGTAGCAACCGATTCATTCACTCCATCTGTTACCCATCTGGGATTTTGTTGAATAATAGCAAGTGTAAGTAAATCTTTTACTTAGCAAGTATATCACGGTGTATGAAGGCTAAAAAATAAGGCTTGACATGGTTGAACTACATTATCATTTTTAGTTGATTTGTTTTACCATTAACCAAAATTTCTGCAAGTAAATGAAACCCAGTTGCATCCCAATTAATAAAGTATAAGTGATATTAAGCAGAAATAAACATCATATTAATCAGAGAACCTCTAATCAAAAAGGATTTAGGCCGCTCGTGACCGAGAGCACGTCTATCATGATAGATTTACACTCTGTAGAGGTTACACCCTTTACCTACCGGTCGCATAAAAGTTCAAAAGAACTTTGAATCCAACCATGTTGTGCTGCGCAGGTACGTATCACACTTCCTTTGGTGTGACCACATAGGGAAGCTATGAGGCTTTTCACAAGACACCCTAACAAGACAGTGGCCGCTGTGGTACAACAAGGTGGCGGGGCCCAAGGCATCGAGATTGACTGACGCCTACGGAGTCACACCATAAGGGGGTCAATGGAGTCCAGAGCGCATGCATCACACCCAACATTGCGCAACATGTGGAGTTCCCCATCGCAGGGATTCCTAACACGGGACTATGCCTAACGAGACATAGTCAACGGATCACCCATCCTCGGTGGATCGAAACCGCGCCTAGCGCCTTGCTTCCCATAACGCCGTCGGCCCGTCGGTAACCACTGGCAAGCTAGAGACGTACATGCTACTTGTCCAAGACCAGAGTCATAATAGTTCCAGCGGTGGCGACTAGCTCCTAGGTTATAGCTTTAAGAACCAGGCCTTACGGAGAGACACTAGAACAAAGCACGAAGCACATGCTCTAGCTCCCTGAACCAACACGTTGAAGTGAACCATTAAGTCAAGATTAACAGTTGGATAACGTGATAGTAGCTGCGCCTAGCAAAGTTCTACCCATATGCATAAACCCGGGGTATCAACGGAATAGGGTAAACAAACTAGGTACAACCTTAGGGTACATCAAATTAGACACATGCATATGAAATAAATGATTAAATGGGGTTGTGTAGGTAGCAAGGAATGTCCGTGCTATACTTGCCTTTATCAAAATAATAGTTGCCCAAAATCTTCAGTTCTTGATCTCAAAATCTCTCGACGACGTTCCTCTACTCACAACAATCAACCAATAACATCCAAAGCAAACGTACAAGCAAACAAATAGAATAAATTAAAAACATTACACCAAGCATCATGAACAGAACAAGATAAGCATCACAAATTATTGTACACGTCGATTGGATCGCATGGGCGCAAGAGAAGGATTTGAGACAAATAAGATCACATGAGTGTAGTAGATATTACAGGAATTTAAAAGTATAGATGGATGTCAAGCATTACTGCACAAGAGTAATGCGAGCATGATGCAACAATCATGAAAGGAATTAATAGATAATTATATAGGGGAAAAAGATGGATCGTACTGCTTGAAATGAAATATTATTCTATAGATCACAGATAGCAAATGCCAAAAGATTTCTGAAGGTCCAATATAATGCAGAGGAGTACAATAAGTATTATAATTGTTTTGCCAAAGGGAAAATCTTTATTGTGTAGGCATGAGATCACGTACAGAGGCCTTATGCACATTGTTGATTTGCGGGAAAAGAACTGATATGATAGTCTTGTGCGGCACAAAAGGATATGCATTGCATGGCTACACGTAATTCAACCATGCAGGAGCTATTATCAACGAACATTGCTTACCATGCTTTACGTGTAGGCATGCATGTCTGTCTGGGGCAAGCAAGAAGATCTGGCTGACAGTTGGTTCATGCTTGCGGAGGGAAGGTCGCAGCACAGCAGGGAACATGCACTGATCTGAACCCTGTTCGTCTCTGACGCAGTCGAAGACGGCGTATGCCAGGGAAGGAAGGACCGGAGCAGATGACCAACAGGCGAAGGGGCTGTGGACTTCCAGACCAGCGGCACGCGGCGACGTGCAGATTCCTTCGGCGTCGGGCCACGGTGAAACGGCACAGCGTGGCGCAGTTTCTCCGGCAACGGCAGCGTGCTGCGCTAGCAGAACAGGAGGGAAGGCGCGGCTGCTGCACAATGGAGGGAGGCGAGGCGACGGTAGGAGCATGCGGCGCTCAGGGGCCTAAGGCTGCGGCGGCGGCGGCAGTCGTGCTGTGCCAGGAGGGAAGGGACGGCAGCGCAGCTGCTTCGCAAGGAAGCGAGACGAGGCGACGTCAGGAGCAAAGGTTGCGGGGGATCGGCGTTGGACGAGATAGCAGGCAACGGGGGCGGCGGCTTGCAAAGGAGCTAGGGCACAGATATGTGTGGGCATGTGGCGTGTTAATTGGTTCTATCAAACACATACGAGCCGCTGCGGAGTTCTGTATGGGCCAGGTCACAGACTCCTTCTACGGCAAATCAAGGTGGAGTCAGACCTTAATTATATCCTGGTAGGATTTGGCAGCTAGGCTGATACGCTGCATGCAGGCCTGGTTAATTAGCGTGACCACAGGAGGTGCCTAGGTCCCTTCACAAGATGCTGCTGGCAAGCTACTGGCCCAACAATCAAAGATAGCACAAGGCCAAAATTAAACTCACCAGGGATAAAGAAGGGAGGTTTTCTTGGTATAAATTTAGATAACTGAATAAGGACTATATTTTGGATCAAGAATGGTGAATACCACAAGAGAATTTATAGGTTTTATAACACGAGAAGTTTAAAGTAGACATCCTAATTAATTTGCTAAAGGATGAAATCCGATTATACAACATCAACAGATACACAAGCACTGCACATATAATTAACATGCGGCAAGATTGATTGCTTGTCTGGATGCATACATGTATGCACGGCACTGCCTGCTCACATGAGATGGCACACGTGGCTCCCAAGAGTAGCACGCGGAAAAGAATGAGACGTGGCAGGCGAGGGTCCTCACCAGCAGAGACAACAATGTGTTTGGCCAGACGCGAGATGGATGGTGCCAATGACAGCGTGTAGTGGCATGGAGAGGCAGGGCTCCAAGCTCATGCTCAAGCTGCAGAGAGGTGAGGCAGATGAGTGGGGCCAACGACGAACAAGAGGATGGGTCGCGACCAAACTCAACAAGGACATATGTGGTTTGGACCTTGGTGCGGGCTCCCTCAGCGGCTCGGTGACAGCATGACGGCGGTATTGGGACGGCCGTCATGACGGTATGTTGAGTCTTGGGGTTTGGCAGTGGAGTCTGACTTGATAGGGTACGACGGCGTTGCAACATGAAGATAGCATGTAGAGGCCACGAGACACTGGGTAGCGATGCAGGCCGAGCCAAGAGCTTGAGGTGGTAGAGCAAGCCAAAACTGAGTTCAAGAAGGGAGAACGAACTCGAGCAGAAACACTTTTCTAGGGAACACAAACAAATGCAAATTCAACTTGAATTTAAAATATATTTAGACTCAAACTGAACAGCAAGCAAACATAAAATAATGCACCGCCATAAATGCGAGGCAAAGAATATTATAACCTATACTGTTTTAATTTAATTTAGAAAATAGTTTTCCTGTACTGAATTCTCTGTAAATTAAATAAAGTTGAGAAAAATTTTAAAATTATAAGAAATTCTTTATTTAATTATTCTTCAAAAATCACATCCTGAAATCTAAAAATTTCAGGGTGTGATAGAGTCGCACCGGCTCAGGGGGCAATCACTGTTTATTTAACAGTAGGGAGCAAGACTTTACCCACGACTTTCTTCATGATTGATGGCAAGGGCTTGTATAATCTGCTTCTTGCAAGGGATTGGATTCACGCCAACTGTTGTGTCCCATCTACTATGCATCGATGTTTGATTCAATGGAATGGAGATGTGGTAGAAGTGGTTCATGCTGATACCTTGTTCAGCATAGCTATCGTTGACACTCGCGTCTAGGGCTATGATGGCATAAGATGTATTTTTGGGAAGGTCTTCGAAGGAGATTTCCTCAAAACTGCTGACTTTGGACTTTAATGTCCGAGCAGATACACAGAAAGCTGATGATGTGTATTAGTTGTAGCCAATATTAGATATCTCCTCAAGTGTAAAAATACTAAAGGAAAAGTAAAACAGTGTATGAAGCAAATACATTATGTAGCCGATGACAAATCGGATATGGCCGATACAATATGTGTCGCCCTTAGAGCAAAAAAGTTACAAACCAAAATAATGCCTGAAGCTATGGTTTGTGAAGTTTTGAGGTGTCATCAATGAGCACATTCAAGCTCTGATATATTTAATATAATCGGCTATAAAGCCGTTTACAAGTACAAAGGGATAAACAGCCTATTCAACAGTTTTTGGGTTTCCACAACATTGTATAAGCTACAAGAGAGACCAGCTTTCTTTGCATGATCTAGTTGCAAATTTTCTTCTATCATCATACTAGCTGAGGAAGCTTGTGCAGCAAAGGTGGTGGTGAAAAGAAGCCTTTGGATTTCCTTCGGCAGCTGGGCTAGGTGACATCACCTAGTTGGATTCTGATCCACCCTTCTGCCAAAAATCCTGGTGTTGTTTTCCTTTAGCGCCTCATTCGCCGCTTGCGAGTTTTCTTCTAACACCAACGAAATAAGATCTTATGCTCTTCCATACTACTCTCCTCCAGATGTTTCTCACAAGGAAGGATTTTAAGATGCCTCATACCTGTCAGTTGTGCACCTTCCCGTGCTTCGGTAATACCAAGTGATGGCATCCATTTATAGGCACATAAACGATAATACTATTCACTCATGACTTCAAAGCATGGTCAGGATGAGATAAGATCAAGTGTGTCGTTTCTATGCACGGGTTCCCTGTTCTCGATTGGCATGATTTGTCCATGGATACTTTACAACATTATTTAAGTCACGGGTTCACTATGGAGGTCATGTTCCTTGAAAGACACTTTAACTTCTTCTCATCTGGTGACATGATGATTTGGATACTTCTAAGAGGTTAAGATGGAAGTATCACTCAAAAAACAAAACCAGGTGAAATAGGTACAATTAAAGGCTGGCAAAATCGGATCTGACCAATGTGAGATGTGTCACCCTTCGGGCGAACATTTGCAAGACAATATGATGTTTTGAAACTACAAGTGTACGATGAAAGTGCTAAAGGAGGTGTCCAGCGTATTGCATTGAACCAAGCAGACCATGGGATGTGTCGATAGCACGCAGGAGTATCCGATCAACTTCATCGATTACCTTTTAATCCTCTTTGGCTGGTCCCAGGATCGGCTGCACACTATGGTATGAGCAAGGGCTTGATGCATGCAGTTCCCTTTATCGACTTGATGGTCTCAAGAAGCTTGGACAAGACGGAACGATCAAGAAATCACTTCTGGGTCGACAACTAAATAACCGACAGACTGGCACATCCCTACATCGACTTACTCTGGGTTTGAAGCCAATATAAAAGAGCTTGAGTAGTCTGTTTCCCAGAGATTTAGAAAAATGGCGTGTTCAAAATAAATCAGATTTGGGAAGCTTTGCTTGGAATGTTGGAAGCAGAGTAAGAAGAGAGATAGAACTGTTATTGGAAGATTTATAAGCGTATCATGGAGGGATGAAGCCTGATTTCCAAGGCAATAAATAGACACTGTTCAGGTTCAGATGCGGAGGAAGTACAGTAATGGCTAGGGGGAGTTTTGGAACAACATAACACTGTATTCCAAAACTGGGGGCGGGGGGGGGGGGGGGGGGAGCATGTGTTGACACCGATTTTCGCACAGGTAGTCAAAAGAGTGGTCAGAGGATGCTAGCCAATAGAAGCCGATGGAAGCTGAAGTTAAGTCATTTTGCTCAGAAGCCAATAAAGCCGATGGTCAAAGCAGTCAGCCAATTTTGATGTGCTGATGTAGTCGGAAGTTGATCGAAGACGGTGTAGCTAAAGGTGAAAGATTGGTCGACATACGTGGCGATGGGGCCATATCGAGTTCGACTTATTTAAGAATTTTTTTTTATTTTAGGAGAGAGTTTGTTTCTTTTTCATCGAGTTTGTAAGTTGTTGTAATCAACATGGAGTCTATGTCATAGACTATAAATAGTGGCCCTAGGGCTACGGTGAAAGTTTGTCCACACACAAATCGAACAAACATTTCCTCTATTTGCATCGCATTTACTTTTTCAATCTAGTTTCTATAGATTAATGAGTTCTTTCAAGCCTTCGCTGGGCTGCATCTCCATGATCTCTGACTTTGCTTGTAAGTTTTGTTTTTACATAATGATCTCTAGGCTTTAACTACCGGGTGTATCGTTGTGGTTTCATCTAGATCTCCAAAAAGTTATTGAGCAAATTAGGTTCCCGAATCTTTTTTGTTCACCATGTTCTCATAATTGTTATGTTTAGTTTCAAGCATATCCACTATTGGCGGTCGTTACGGCCTGCTTTTCGACCTCCAACCGAGTATAAAATAAACACAATGAAATCACACACCATAGCTGTAGGACTTATTTCTAACTATTTCGACGAGTTTTGGTGATTACCCATTGTGCAGTGTAACACCCAAAAATCCTCTATTTAAAAATTTCTAGTAATTAAATAAATATTATTATTTATGCTCATATTTAATATAAGGCAATTAAATTATTTTTTGAAAATTAAAAACAAATATAAGTGGTAGAAACTTTTTTTTGCATTCATGCTGCCTGCATTGAGTTTTGATTTTGGGTAGTTCAATTGGAATTTAAATCTAATTTAAATTCAAATTTGAATTACCTTGTTTGGAGTTCTAGAAAAGTTTGGAGGCCCAAAGTTTTCCTCGGCTCAGTTTTGCTCCTCCACCTTTTCCTTCAGCGCAGCCCAGCACATCCCCCTCCTTGGGCCGGCCCACCCCTTCTCCCTTCCTTTCCCCCTCGGCCAGCCGCGCAATCGGCCCAACTCCGACCCAAACTCCACCCCACAGTGCCACTCCCTCTCTCCCCACGCCTCTCCCAATGACAGGCGGGGCCCGCCTGTCGGATCTTCCTTCTACCTCCCGCTCGTCTGGCGCCCAAGTTGGAAACCGCTGCCGGCCGAATTCCCCACGCGCCAGTGGGCCCTACGCAGCTACTCGGAAGCTCCCTCCTCGCTTCCCTTCCTTCCCCGCGCCGGTCCCCTTCCTTTCCCGCCCGTTCCCCCAGGGAAACCCCCTGCTCCACGCAAGGCAAGTCCGCCGGCCGCCGATCCTCCCCCAAATCCCCGGCACGGACGCCTAGGTCACTCCGGGGCTATAAAAGCCGAGACCCCGACGCCGTCAACCCTCACCCATCCTCCACCGATCCCCCAATCCTCCCCAGCAACCCTCCCCGCGCAGCACCGCCACCCCCGAGCTCCGCCTAGCTCCGACCACCGTCGAATTCGCCCCTCCGGCGCTGCTCCGACCGATTCCTCCCCACCACGAGCTTCGCGCAAGAGTAAGGACTCCACCCGGCTGTTTCCTGACCTCTCTCTTTCTCTCCCCCTAGCACCCCCAACAACCTCGCCAGAGTCCCGTCGCCGCGGTTCACCGCTGATGGCCGCCTCCACCACGAAACCCCCGGCTTGAACCACCTGGGTGTTCTGGACACGTTCCCCCGAGCCCACAGGGCCAAAGCACGTAGCAAATGGGGCTCCCAGTCCTCTCAGCCATGGCGCCACCCCAGAGTCCAGCGCCACAGGCAGCCCCCATCCATCAAAGGGCTGCCCGGGGACATGGCGTTCTCCGATGAGGAGGACAATGAAGAAGAGGAAGAGAAGCCGCCCACCGTGGAGAGCCTGAAGGAGGAACTGGCACTGGCGAAGCAGAGGATCAACCACCTGGATGAGAAGGTGGCGGAGGGCGAGCTCGCACGCATGGAATGGGAGGACAAGATGGAACTCCTCCGCAAGGCCCTGTGTGCAAAGCTCAAGAGGCTCTTCAAGGCCATGGGACACGAAGATCTCTATGGACCGCCTTCAGAATAGTGTCACGCGGTCGTCCCGTTTTTAGATAGAGCACCGTCAGTTTAGTTTGGTTTGCTAGTTGCTTGATTCGTTTAATTTTCTTTAGATCAATGTTTAGGGTGCTCTGAATTTATTTCCCCTCAAATATTTGTTTCCAATCATAGTTCGTTGAATAAATAAAGTTTGAATTGTTTGCAAGAAAGAAAATAAAATTGTCGCTCCGGTCGGTGCATTTGAGCCAACCGGAGAATGCCCTGTCTAACAGAGAGTTGCACGAGTACAGGAACGACACAGGAACGCATGGCACGACGGACCGAGCCCCGGGGGCCAGTTCGGCCGAACCAGGCCGTTCGGCCGAACTGACCGGTTCGGCCGAACCAGCTTGGCTGCCCCCTCTCGCGCACCTGCACGTGGGTTTGCACCTTCTTCCCCCCTGTTTACTTTCCTGTGTTGTCTCGTTTCGAAAAATTGAAAATGCATGCCTCACATAAATGAAACGAACTCGGTCTCTCTTTTATATCATGATTGCTGCCTGTTGTTTATTTCAAGCTCAGTATTCTAGTACTTGTGAAAAAAATTCATCATGATAGGACCCCCCTGATCTAAGTTGTTGATGTTTGTGATATGACTCGATAAAATGAACCACTTGTTCACACCAACATTCGGGAGAATCTAATTTGTGAAAAGATGAAAATCCTGCTCTATCCCTTCATCCTGTCCACAAATACCACATATGCTTGAGAGTTTATTCCTGAAACCTATCATATTTTGTATGTAGTCTTGTTGAAAGTTGTGTTCTTGGAATGGATCACATTGTCTGAGGTCTGTTGCAAACAAATCTATCATCAGAGTGTAGTAGAAGCCCTCATGCCTCGATGATACCCTGAAAAAAAAGAGAGAGAGAAATAAAGGACTCATGAAAGTCCAAGAAAAAAAATCCCAAAAGGGGAAAAGAAAAGAAAAAGGGGTCAAAAAGGCTGAGGAACAACATGAACTCTCTATCATTAACTTGCAACATGACCAAGGGCAGTGATGACAAGCTCCAGGAGCCAATCTTTGGCTTGACCGAAATACTCGACATGACAAGGCCACCACCTGAGAGACAAAGAGAAATACAAAAGAGAATGAGTGAAAGGAGAGAGCTCCAGAGAGCTGAGTGTCAGGGATGAAGGGAGACGAGTCATTTAATTGCGAAAACCAGAAAACCCCGAATGCAGGATGAGCAAGAGGACCTTGTTGTAAGAGTCGTTCCATTCATCAACCGCCCAAGATCCGGGAAGTAGCCACCACAAATTCACAGGTATGAGAAAGGTTTGAATATTCAATATGCAAGTATTCATGATTATAAAAGAACCCTTACTTTAGTCTTGCTCATGTTTTAAATTCTTTACTCGGGACGAGCAAAGATCTAAGTTTGGGGGAGCCTGTTGGCGGTCGTTACAGACCGATTTCCGACCTCCAACCGAGTATAAAACAAACACAATGGGGACACACACCATAGCTATAGGGCTTATTACTGACCATTTCCACGAGTTTTGGTGATTGTCCATTGTGCAGGTATAAAACAGAGAAACACGTGCTATAGGGGACGGAAATGACCGATTCGGCCAAACGACACGGTTCAGCCGGTTACTCCCTTAGCTGTGCAAGACTTGTGGACCACGACCACGCCACTCTGGGCCGGCTCAACCCCTATCCAGAAGACCGGTGGCCCGTATCTAACCCGACGGAGCCCACGATTCCACCAGAGGCCTCCCAGGCCAGCCTAAGATGAGAACCGACCTACAAACCGCCTCAGGAGTTGGGCTAGCACGTGGTGGAGACAAAGGCGGTGCAGCAGTGGGCCGAGCCCAGTTCGGGTGAAGGCCAGGCTTCGGCCGAAGCCTTGAACCGCCTCAGAACCGACCCTGAGCAGAGATCCAGGCCGTTGGACTCAAGGTCGGTGCACGTGGCAGTTCGGCCGAACTCCCTGGTTCGGCCGAACCTGAGAATTCGGCCGAACGGCCCGGCACCGCCTCCCAGCTGCCTTGGCTGCTACTCTGCCTCCACCGTCCTTCCTTGCTATAAATGGAGACCTCCAGCACCTACAAAACACACAACACAAGAGTAGAGTGCAGGCGAAGCACTGTTAGTTCTCCACTTGTATCAGTAGAGATAGGGAGAGAGGAGAGGTGAGCGTCCCAGAGAGGAGCCGAAGTGTCGGCCCCTCTTCCCACTGTACCTCTACGTATGCGACTTCACTTCGAGTAACATCCGGGTCTTGTCTGGTAACTCTTGTATCTCTCTTTGATTAATTGAGCATTCAGTTCTTACTTTTATATGCTTGCTGGTTCTTCGTTCAATGCTTAGTTGTGTAGTATAATTGTATACTAGCTGCTTAGCTTGAGTGCTTATCTGTCTGCAGTAGATAAGTATTAGTCAACTAGTGTAGGCGTGGTGCCTATACTTGAGGCTAACATAGTTTCTGCCCGTCGCAACGGAGGTGGTAGCCGTAAGGTGGTGACAGCCCTTTCGGTCTTCGTAGCCCATCACGTTAGTTCCGTTGTCTTAGGACCCAAGGTTCAGGGTAACCGGCACCCCTTCTCACCCCTTTTTGTGTGTCGGAGGCTCTGTAGTCCCGAAGCAAGTATCTATCTGTATCCTCTGATCTGCTCAATCAATCGGTAGAATACCTTTATCAGACCCGTACCCTCTCTACCCTCTTACCTCTTCTCTTCTCTCCTTGTTGTCGTCATCCATCTCATCCATTCCATTTCATCCACACCATCTACCTAGGACAACTTAGTTTAGGATTAGTACGCTTCTCGTTCTCCGTGGAAATCGATACCTTGGAATACTCCCGGGTGAAAGCTACATCGGTATCCGTCCGCTTGCGGATTTATCTATAGGCCGTAAGGAGTGCCAACAGCAACCTTCTCAATACTCTTAGTGACAATTCACCTCAAGTATCAAGCAAGATCAAAGCACCAGAGCTAGAACCAACTATAGTCTAAACACGATATAGATGCAACTAGAATAAAGTAGAAGCAAGCTATAAATGACAGAGGCAAAGTGATAAAGATAACTTTATATTGATAACTCAAGTCTAAAAAAGGAAAAGGAAAAGATACAAGAGCTTATACCAGAGCTTCTGAAGACAACTCAAGAACCTCCGAGGCACAGTTCGACTCATCTCTAACTCCCAACTAGACTATCCTAACTCTACTAGAACAAGTGGAAAGAGAGCTCCTTGGCTTGGTGTGTCTTTGATACAAGTGACTGACCCCTCTATTCATAGCTTGAGCAGGTCGGTTTGGAGTGGAGTGGCAGCCAAGGGAACCAGGAGGCGGTTCCTCCTAATTCGGGCGAATCCCTAGGTTCGGCCGAACTGTCCAGTTCGGCCAAACTGTGGGATGCACCATCCTTTGCTCGCACGGCCAGGATGCACTCCTAGGGTCAGTTTGGGAAGTAGGGGCGGTTCGACCGAATTGGTGTATTCGGCTGAACTGGGCTGGAAGCCCAGACCTGCCCCCTGCACCACCTTTGCTTCCTAGGCTTCGTGGATAACTTGATCCAGGTGGTCTTCGTGTTGGTTTGGCCCAGGAATGATGTGGCGATGATCCTACATGGCTTGTACAGTCATCATCGCTTGGTCATCGTTGACGTGGACGACTCCCGCTTGTGCTTTATGTCGTATACGGCTAGGGGGGTAACCTGCCGAATCGTATCGTTCGGGCGAATAGGTCAATTCCAACCCCTATAGCATGTATTTGTCATTAATGTACCTGCACAAGTGAAACACACCAAAACACATGGAAATTTATTAGAAATAAACCTGAGCACATGGAATGTTACATATAGCCTCTTTTATTTCCGAGTATTGGTGGTCAAAAACGTGCCGTAACGACCGCGAACAAGCTCCCCCAAGCTTAGACCTTTGTTCGTCCTCAAGCAAAGATAGAAACTTAGGCTCAGTGGATCAGGAGTTTCTACAATGTTAGTGTCTTACAGGTAACTTTATGAACAACTAGTGCTCAACATTACTCGAATCATTAGCAAAGTATTAAATCACCATTTTACCTATGGGGCTTATAGCAATCTCCTTGTCTTGTGTGGTTGAAAGGTTGAACAGTTTGATTTAGTTTTATTCCACTCTACTCTTTTTATGATCCCATCTCAGAGTTTCCATAATTTTGTGAAAAATGTAAGTTTGTTCCTCAATTGGCACACTCAATCGCTCAAGTGGTATTTGAATCATCACCAAAGGCTTGTGCCTTCTTTTCATCCTAAAATCTAATATGGCTTTTGTGTGGCTCAGGGACAATGGATGAAGGCATGCATGTATCTTATATTTTGCTAAGTCAAAGACCGGACCTTTGGGGAACCAAATCACACCTTTAGATCAAGAAGTGCAAGTGTGTGGAATATGTGGAGTGGAATGGAGTGGAATATGGTGGAACTCCTTGGGATAATTCTTCCTCTCCTTGATTTATTTTTGAGATCATGGGCTACCTTTCTTTTTTTCATATTTTGGCCAAGCCTTTTTGGCATGCTTTTCTTTTTGCCAAGCTACTTAGCATGCTTTTCTTTCTTTTCTTTTTTGCCATGCTCCTTGGCATGCTTTTTGTTTTGCATAGCCCATGTCTCTATCAAGGATATTTGGAGAGGAAGGTCATAAATAATGGAGCATTTATTTTGTGGATGGATGATGGAAATGTTTGCTAACTTCCAGCGTAGGAATTGCAAGTGAGAGGTGGTTGTGGGGCCAGGATCCCTAGGGCCACTCATCCAAGGAATTAAACTACTCGATATGGAGAGTTTTGATGTGACTGCTTCGGACTAGCCGGTTAGGGTATAGGACGATGTAGTCGATTAGTGGAACTACTCGTATACGAATAGGATACATGATAGATTACCTTATTGTAATCATCCTTGCCGTATACGAGTAGTTTGTGTAACCGATTTGTAACTCTGCTCCCCGGATATATAAGGAGGAGTAGGGACCCCCTCAAAACAACTCAACCACATGTACAATACAACCAAACACACATGACGTAGGGTATTACGATATTCGCGGCCCAAACTTGTCTAAATCTTTGTGTTATTCGTGTACTGTCGTTCCTAGAAGTCGGCGAGACCCACCAATCTACTCTCTGGGGTACCCCCAGGCAGACGTGCTCGATATAAATCATCGACACTTGGCGCCCACCGTGGGGCTTCTCGCCGAAAGCTCACCATCAGGGACGATGGGATCAACTGCCTTCAAGATCGCCGACATCGAGGAAGGAGCTACCTTGCGAACAACCCTGGCCCCTACTCGACGACTACTCTCAATTCGACCTCGGCCCCAACTCCGAGTTCGATCCTAACTCCAAGTTTGCTCGGGATTCCCCAAGTCGAATCCGGGTACAACTTGAGTCCAAATATGGAAAGAGCAGGGAACTCCGAGTTGGCCACGCCATCGGACAACCCCCCAGATCGACAACCGCTCGAACGCTCCAACGTAGCGCATCCATATAAACAGATGCGTAACACAAAAGTAGAAGAAAGGATGAGTCAGGAGCCTCACTCGAAGGCAGATCACCCCGACGACCTCGAGCTGGCATCAACGCAATCGAGGGACAACGACGATGATTTCACCATCCTGCTATGTGACGCTCCTGACAACGTCGCACGCCTACGCCATCACGCTCACTTAAACACCAAGTTCGTGTTAGAGGAACCACTCATTCGCCTCCCGTCCGGACTAGTTATAACCAGAACACCAGGAGGACTCGCCGTTCACTGGCCTGGGGCGATTCCGACCGACACCTGCCGGGACAACGAGTCAAGACTTGTCGCCGTCATCCTGGAGGAACTGCCCTTCCAAGACGGCAAGACTGCGTCGCTCACTACTTCAACTGAAAGCTCAAGCAACAACTTCTCAGCCACCCAGATCATCCTCTCCCTCAGCGAACAAGACCTAGGTCATCAAGTGTTCATGGCTGGCAATGAGGACCAAGGCACCCAATATGATCGCGAACTGATCACCGACGTATCCGAAGAGGAACGCACTGCTAACGGAGAAACAGAGGAGCAAAAAACCTCACGCCAAGCAAGAAACGCCAAGCGTAAGCAGAGGCGCATCAACGCCGCTATACGTGCCAACGCCATGCGTAACCTTACACATGATTTTGATATGGTCGGGGACCAGTTAGTATCTCAAGACGTGCCATTGAACATCTCTGTCGTGGCAGAACTTGTCAGGGCCATGCCTGACACTCCTGCCGTCAGACAAGTACTCACGCTCCTCGATACAGCTCACAAGGCTACGATCCAAGCGAATCCTAGCCACCACACATCGGCTACCAGGCGCCCAGGTGCTGAGAGGCCTCCTCCTCATGAAGCCACAACCGCTACTACAAGGGGACATAGACGTGATTGAGATGTTGACCGCGATCACCAGCAGGGGAGAGGGCGCGGTCACAATGAAGATGGTGCAAGGCCACGAGATTGAGACCTTCGCAATATCATTAACGACAACCGCGATGCTCGCTCTGTCATCCAGTCGAGCCGACAGCTGCGCGTGGAATCTGAACTCCGTCGTCGCGCAGACTATGACCGCAACTACGGGCCTCCACCCCATCATAACTACAGAAACAGACCACGTGATCAAGAATGCCATCATGATCGTCATGAAGAGCGCCGTAACAATCGTCGAGGAGAGCGTCGCAACGATCGTCACCGACACCAAGAGTCATCAAATCACGATGACCGACCTCTCCAAAACCACAATCGTGGATGACAATATGACTCTGATCACATCACCTCTAGCCTCCAGAGCGATCATTCACCAAGTGATAAATATGACGGCTTCCATGCTTTCTCCAGGCGCATAAAAGAAATCCAGTGGCCAAGCAAGTTCAAACCAACGGGAATTGAAAAGTTCACAGGCAAGCAAGACCCTGAACAATGGCTCCGAATCTACTCTACCACCATCCAGATGGCTGGGGGATCCAACAACATCAAAGTCAGTTACTTCTCCGTTATGCTAGATACCATGCCCCTGACATGTCTGAGGGCCTCCGCCCCGGGTCCATCGACGATCTCACCAGGAAATTCACTGCAAACTTCCAGGGAACCTGGGCTCGGCCTGGAACCCGTTATGAACTTGCAGCTTGTAAGCAAGGAAATGGGGAAACTTTGTGAAAATACATCAAGAGATTCTTTGATAAAAGAGCTACAATCGTGGATATCTCTGATCGGGAAGTAATCGATTGCTTTCACGACGGCCTCTACACCCGGGAATTACACCGTGAGTTCGGCCAACGCCGTCCGGAAAACATCAGCGAGCTACGACGCATTGTCGATGAATGGGAAGACCAAGACGACCGCGAGCGGGAGCGCTTCGATAGGCATCACGATAACAACACCAACAATCACAACAAGGACAATGGTGACCGACGTAATGATCGCCCAAACAAGCGGGATTTCAACCGCGACAATAGGAAGCGCAAGCCAGACAACACAGTCACGACAGTCCAGCGCCCTAGTCGTAAGACTCATTCAGCGGCAGATGTCATGAATTGTCCTTGCCCGTATCATCGCAATGGCAAGCACACAATGGCAAAATGTTTCCACCTGAAGCAGGAGTTTGACAAGCAAACACCAGAAGCATCCAAAATTGACAAGAAAAAGGAAGATAAATATGATAAAGACCCTGGCAATAATTTTCCAAACGTCGAGAACGTCGTAGCCGTACTATTCAGCGGAGAAACACTGAACCAGTCGAAGCGCGCCAAGAAGCTAACCTTGCGAGAGATCATGGCAATAGAGCCTGCTACTCCAACATACTTAAAGTGGTCAGAAGTGCCCATCACGTTGTCTAGAATGGACCAATGGACCAATTTTGCAAATCCTGGGAGATATCCCCTGGTCTTAAACCCAGTCGTGGCGCAAGCTAGACTGACCAAGGTACTCATCGATGGTGGCAGCGGGCTCAACGTCATCTTCGCAAACACATTCAAGAAGATGGGCCTGGACATTACAAAATACCTCAAGCCTACAGATTCTCCATTCTACAACATTGTTCCAGGCAATGCAGCAATCCCTCTGGGTCAAGTCACACACCCAGTCACCTTCGGGATGGAAGCAAACTTCAGAACCGAGTACATCAAGTTTGAGGTAGCAGACTTCAAGACTTCATATCACGCGATCCTTGGGCGGCCAGCCCTCACCAAATTTATGGCAATTCCGCATTACGTATACTTGGTTCTCAAGATGCCTGCTCCTAAAGGAGTACTTTCCACAAAGGGAGACTTAAAGATCTCATACGATTGCGACGTTAAAGCAGTAGAATTCGCCGCCATTTCGCAAGTCCCTACCCAGATGCTGGAAGTACTCGCCTTGGCCAAGAAGTCGAAGGAAGACGACCTAGAAGTGCCCAGCAAGAAGTCGACAAGTACCAACTTCAAGCCCTCCGAAGAAGTGCAGCTCAAAACTGTAGATCTTGTGACGGGCGATCCATCCAAAACTGCCCTTATAGGGGCAGATTTAGACTGTAAATAGGAAGATGCGCTCGTCAAGTTTCTCTGTTATAATAAAGATATATTCACTTGGAAACCATCTGATATGCCTGGTGTTCCTAGAGAACTTGTCGAGCACAAACTAAACGTTGACAAGAACGCAAAACCCAAAAAACAGCGCCTCCAATGATTTGCACAAGACAGACGTGAGGCAATCAAAGAACTCGCCAAACTACTCGCTGCAGGCTTCATCAAAGAAGTCTTCCATCCCGAGTGGTTAGCCAATCAAGTGTTAGTTTGGAAGAAGAAAAACAACGAGTGGCGGATGTGTGTCAACTACACAGATTTGAACAAGCACTGTCCAAAAGACCCCATGGGACTCCCACGCATTGACCAAGTCATGGACTCCACCGCGGGATGCGCACTGCTCTATTTTTTGGACTGCTACTCAGGATACCATCAGATAGCACTAAAGAAAAAAGATTAGATCAAAACATCTTTCATCACCCCTTTCGGTGCTTACTGCTATACAACTATGTCTTTTGGACTGAAGAACGCACGCGCCACATATCAACGAGCCATACAAACGTGTCTATCCAAACAAATTGGGTGCAATGTAGAGGCATATGTTGATGATGTAGTCGTCAAAACAAGGAAGTCAGAATATCTCATCAGTGATCTTCAAGAGACCTTCGACAACCTTAGAACATTCCGTTGGAAACTTAACCCAACCAAATGTGTCTTTGGTGTTCCGTCAGGGAAACTTTTGGGGTTCATGGTCAGTAACAGGGGCATTGAAGCGAATCCGGCAAAGATCTCGGCAATCCTTACAATGGAAGCACCGAAGAATATAAAAGATGTCCAGAAGCTGACAGGATGCATCGCGGCCTTAAACAGGTTCATCTCAAGACTTGGGGAAAAGGGCCTCCCTTTCTTCAAACTGCTTAAAAAGCAGGATAAGTTTTCATGGACGAATGAAGCACACATGGCATTTGAAGAACTCAAAACATATTTATCTACTCTGCCAGTACTCACAGCACCCGTAAAGAGTGATCATCTCTACTTATACATTGCAGCTACAACCCGTGTGGTCAGCACTGTAATGGTAGTCGAAAGACAAGAGGACGGCCATGTATTCCCAGTACAGCGGCCAATTTACTACATCAGTGAAGTACTCTCGAAATCCAAGATTCGTTATCCGCAAGTCCAAAAATTACTCTACGCCATCTTCATCACATCGCGGAAGTTACGACATTATTTCCAAGCTTTTCACATCACAGTCGTAACTAAATTCCCACTAGGCAAAATCCTCAATAATCCAGACGCAACAAGTCACATCTGCAAATGGAATGCCGAAATTGGAGCGTACCACCTTGACTTCACATCTCAAACAGCCGTCAAGTCCCAGGCTCTTGCTGACTTCACAGTCGAATGGACAGAAATTCAAAATTCTACGACAACCACTCGCCCTGAGCACTGGATCATGTACTTTGATGGGTCACTTAAACTTGAAGGTGGAGGTGCAGGTGTACTTCTCATATCTCCTAGATCAAGTCAAGTATGTTCTACAAATTCTATTTCAAGTCACCAACAATGAAGCAGAGTATGAGGCTATGCTGCATGGGCTCCGCCTGGCCGCATCACTTGGTATCAAGCGACTCGTTGTCTATGGCGATTCGGCTGTCGCCATTAACCAAGTTAACAAATACTGGGACGCTTCTAAGGAGACAATGGATGCTTTTGTTTAAGAGGTTCATAAATTAGAACGAAACTTTCTTGGTCTGGAGTTTCACCACGTCGTTCGTGACTACAACGTCGCAATAGATGCCCTGTCAAAACTAGGATCACGTCGAGCCGGTGTCCCAGCAGAAATATTTGTTCAAGAACTACTCCAGTCATCCATTAAGGATCCGACACGAGTTGAAGCCACCCAATCCCAGTCTCAGCCAGAAACACATATCATGGTAATCGACACTGACTGGACGAATCCTTTCATCGAGTACTTGAAAGATCATAAATTGCCAAAGCAGAAGCTAGAGCAAATACGTATTCAACGACGAGCTGCTAATTACGTAGTAGTGGACAACGTACTCTATAGGCGTGGGGCTTCGGCCAACGTCTTGATGAAATGCATCACAATTGATCAAGGAAAAGCCATACTACAAGAAATTCACAGCGGTGTGTGTGGTAATCATGCCGCTTCACGAACCTTGGTTGATAAAGCTTATAGAGCGGGTTTCTTCTGACTAACAGTCAAACATGATGGAGAGGACATTGTCAAAAAATGTCAAGGATGTCAGTTCTTCGCACAACAAGCTCATGTCCCAGCACATGACCTCAACACTATCCCACTATCATGGCCTTTCGCCTGTTGGGGTCTTGACCTCGTTGGTCCGCTCACCAAAGCTTGTCGTAGCCATCGATAAATTCACTAAGTGGATCAAAGCAATACCCTTAGTAAATGCCAAAGCCGGTAATTTGATCAAATTCTTTGATGGTATTGTCCAGAGATTTGGAGTTCCTCACAACATCATCATAGACCTAGGCTCTGTATTCACTAGTGCAGAATTCTAAGATTTTTGTGATAGGTACTCGATTGAGATACAATATGCTTCAGTTGCTCATCCTCGTGCCAATGGACAGGTTGAAAAAGCGAATGGTTTGTTACTGCAAGGGTTACAACCCAGATTGTACGAGCCTTTGAAGAAATACGGCGGTAAATGGACAAAGGAGTTGCCCGCGGTGCTTTGGGGGCTACGCACCCAACCCAGCAGGGCTACCGGCCAATCACCATATTTCCTGGTTTACGGCTCCGAAGTAGTCTTGCCTGCTAATCTCTTATGGGAAGCTCCACGTCTGGAGAAGTATGATGAACAACTCGCTTATCAAGAAAGGTCCCAGGATGTTGATGGCGTCGAGGAAGCTTGAGTAGCAGCTCTTATCCAGAACACGCGTTATCTACAAGGATTGCGTCGCTTTCATCAACGCTCTGTCCAACCTCGATCCTTTACTATAGGAGACTTGGTACTACACCGAACCCAAAAGCCTAAAGGGCTGCACAAGGTTATGTCTCGATGGGAAGGTCCCTTTCTTGTAAAACAAGTCATTGGACCTGGTACGTATCGGTTGCAAACCCCAGAAGGAGAAGAATTGCCACATGTGCGGAACATAGAGCATCTCCTCAAATTCTACCTGTAACATGGGAGATTGTATATGAGTCATTGTAAACAACCCTTGATTACAAATCAATAAAGTTATATTTTTCTACCATCTACAAGTTATGGCATTTTTTATCTCATTAGAGAAAACTCTACCGTGCGCATATCGACACTAGTCGCCATGTGGTATTCGGGTAGTTTTCTACCCCTGTTCAAGAGAAACCGAGATTCCCTTTTAAAAGGAGGTATAAAAAACCTAAAAATCTTAGATGAGTTATCCTCACCTATACATGGTCGAAGGCGATAATCTCCTTTCTTTTGATTGTTTGGCTTTCTCAATGAAAGATTCGGGAATTATTGTTGTACCAACTGCACTCATTCTCCTAAAAAATGTCACCTAGAGGTGCTCAAAGTACTAACAAGTACAGAATACTCATAACTTTTCTCCTTGCATTAGCAAAATTGCTAGACCGTAACAATGCTTGATTCAACTATTTCTATTCTACATAGCCTAGTTGTGAACCTTACACGACCACTGGACTACTTAAACAGTAGTCATTTATCAAACATACTACTACCCATAGTACTTTTCCTGCGCACAAACTACTCAAAAGGTACTACTTAACTAGTAGTATTTCATAACGACTACTTTACACAAGTAGCAAATGTTATGTACATGGCAAGCATTTATATTGGTTCCAAAGCAGAGTGTTCAAACGAGTACTTCTAATTACAATTCAGAACTATTCTAATGAATCAATGAAAGCATCCGCGACTGGCTCTGTTTCCTTCACCAGAGCTTCGAACCCTTCGATGTCTACTCCCTCTGGTAGCTCTACGACTTCGAGTTTGGCGTTTGGATTGTGCGCTTTCACCATTGCCAGCAGCTGATTAATGCACTCCTTCATGGTACTCTTGCAAAAATCGATAATCTGCCCAGGTACCTCGCTGATCCGCTCCCAGATTGACTGGTTAGCAGTAGCAACACTTTCGGGTGTTACCATCTCAATGATGGGGAGCACTGCTTCTTCTATGGCCTTTTTTCTCGCCCTGGAGATCCTCCACTTCTTGTTGTTTAGCTTGTTGCCCAGCCAAGGCCCTAGCGCAAGATTGCTCCATGTCTACACGGATCTGATGCTCCTTGGCAAATTTTTCGCTAAGATCTTCAAGCTCTCTCTCCAAGCGGGCACAGTCTTCGGTTTTTTATTGCGCCAGGTTGTACCATGATGTGCTGTTGCTCTGCTCTTCAACCAGTTCTTTCTTCAATCCTACAGAAATAAGACAAGTCTATAATTACACTTCATATGACTAAATTAATGATTAAGTGTACAACACTCGCTTCACTTACTATTGTTGTCTCGGATTAACACTCGGTTATGAGTGTCCAATCGAGATTTCTCATCTCCCATTCCTTCGAGTTGTTTATGTAATCGAGAAATCAAGTCTTGATTATCAACTCGAGCTATTTCCCATGCCTCATAGGCAGCCGCAAGATCTTCTTCGAGTTCTTTTATCCGGGACTCTAGGCTTTGCATCTTTGTTTTTCACCAATTTATCTACCAATGCTTGCATTTGACGTCAGTTAATGATTACTCTATTAACTACTTTCTATTAAGCTTTTCTCTTACCAGAGCGGCTTCCAATTGTTGTTTCAGCTTCATTATCAGAAGTCTTTCCCTGTGGTGGTGGAGTACTTTCTTTAATAACAACGTTGGCGACTTCTTCAGTCTCCATATCAACCTTCATGATTTTCACAAGCATTGTTCATATAGACTTCAAGGAAAAATTCAAAGCAAGTGTGATATAATTTACCTCCACAATTGATGGCGGCCTATCAATACCTCCCTGGTTTATGGTCTCCGCTGGGTTTGCTTCTGGAGCTAGATTGGTATCAGGCGACTTCTTCTCTGGTGATTGGCTCAATTTTGAAACCCTGCCACTTTCATCAACAGCAACAGGGACGACTTCTTGTTCAACATGCTCGGTTTCTTCCGCTTTCTTCAATTGTTGCTCTTGATGCGCTTGTAGTGCGCTCACAAGTGCGGTAGATGGTGCTCTTCACAAAGGAAGCAATTTAAATAACTGAATGACAACACAATTGGAATGATATTCGATTTAACATACTTACTTTATCAGCGTGGTGGTTTTTGGCTTAAAGTTGAACTTCTTTAACTTCGGAACACCCACCTTGGAGCTGGTTGTGCTCCCTGTGGTACCACTCGCCATTGCACTTGTGGTCGATGAGCTTTGAACGGCGGTAATAAATTTGGAGAGCTTGATTCGTTGACATTCTTCTGCTCCAGGCACGTATGCTCCTGATGGGGTTTCTGATCGAGATCGAGTAGTTCTCTTCCGCTTTACCCCCGCAGGAACAGTTGGTTCTATTTTTGTATCCTCTATTTTTGAGAAATAGTGCAAGAAAATCAAATGGCGGAACAGATAAAGTACTTAGATTTTATTATGAGGAATTCTCTTACCTTGAAGATTAACTTGGTTGTCATCTGGGGCAGCTGTCTTTTCTTCAGATATCACTTTGAGTTCTTCTACACTATCAGCAATCACCTAGACTTCTTCATTGGATGGCTCTGACTTGTCTGAAGAACTCTTTCCGAACTTCTCCCAATCTTGTGGAGACATGCCACCAACTGGTCCATCAGAATCAGTGGCCGACTATACCAGAAGAATCAGCATTAAAATGCATGTTCATAATAACTCAAATTTAAAAGGTTGCGAGTACTTACAGAACTAGGAGATTGGCCTTTACAGAATTCCTTGGTGATGTATGGTTTCTTGTTGTTTACACCAGCAAACATGCGCGACAGACGCATCAGCACCGTCTCATCTGACAGTTCTTCCGGCACCATCCGAGAAGGATCTGCATTCCCCTCATACTTGTATCCAAGGTTGATACGCTCCTGGAGTGGTTGGATTCTTCTCTTGAGGAAACTCAATGCTATCCCTACTCCGGTCAAGCCGTTACTCTTCAAGGATTGTACTCGCTTTAACAAAGCAGGCACATCCTTGGCTTCTTCAGCAGTTGGCTTTGTGTTCCAATTGGATAGATCCCTTGGATACCATCCATCTTTGACAGGACAACTCTTCCCATGATTTCCTGTTGTATTACAATTGCACAGGAATAGGATTAGTGCATAAAAAAGTACATTGATTATAAATACTAAAGAAGAAGTACTCATTTTTTTACTACTCACTGATTATGAACCACTCGGACTTCCAATCTCCACATGACTCCTTAAGTGGCATGGAAAACCACTGCTCTTTCATCCTTTGGCGAAATTGAATTCCCGCTCCTCCAACCACTTCAATCCTTTGGAAATTTGGGTGGGGCTTTATATGGTAAAGAGTGCGGAATAAAGCAAGATTGGGATTGATGCCAAGAAATGTTTCACAAGAATGAACAAAGACAGCAATGTTCAGAATCCCATTAGGATTCAGATGATGGAGTTGGAGTTTGTAAAAATCAAGGAGCAATGTTTGGAAGATGGAAGAGATTGGAAGGCCAACTCCGCGTTCACAGAAAGACACAAATAAAGGAATTTCATTTGTGTTTTTAGTGAGAAATTGTGAATCGAAGCAAGCTCTCCACTCAAGAGTTTCCTGGGACAAAAGCAAACCTTGCTCGACCAGGTCATGGAGATCTCCTTCCTTCGTAGTGCAATACTTCCAAGCATCGGTGGGAGAAGGATGGGTTTTGCAATCTGGCTTTGTGTTTGGATCTAATAAGGAAACCCTTATCCATGGTGCTTTTTTCTCCGCAGACTTAGCAGAAGTGGCTTTCTTTGTGTTTTTGGTGTCAGCTTTTTTTTGACCCATGGTTGCAGATCAAGTTAAGACTTTGCTTTTTTCTCGCATCCACAAGAGATGGAAACAGAGAAAGTTCTAAATGCTTAGGAAGCTACGATGAAAAGACAGAAGGCAATGGTGCTGCGCTCAAAGCTACGAAATGAATGAAGGTCTCACTACAGATTTATAACCTTCGGTTAGGGTTACTGTTTGGAACAGTATCTCTGACGTATCGCATTCTGTTACAAGGAATGGTTTTGCATTCCTAAGTTAGTTTTCGCCGGCGAAAATCTCGGATTCAACGACAACGGATTCCTGGACATTATTTAGATCTTCAAATCAAATATATTTTTTGATTTAAAGCTCGGGGGCTGTTAGCGGATAATCCGGGATTTGATTCCCTCCGAGATTTGAGGAGGCAAGCTGTGGAAAAAGATCTTCAACTGGTTTTAAAAAAAACCACTCGTAGATACAAAACTATAGTTGATCAATTTATATGTTTGGAAATAACTCAAAGGTTGTTATGCTTATGCGATTGCTCGAAAATATACACACTCTGGAGGTAACAATCATTGAGTATATATTAGTGTTCATTGCTCAGAATAAATAAAGAGAGCAGCATTTGACCCAACGACTACGTAAAAGTACTCATAGGCTCGGGGGCTGCATTTGAAGAATACAATTTCTTTTAAAGCCTATTATGTTTAATTCAAGACCTTTGACTAGTTTTAACAAAACTACTCGAAGCTCGGAGGTTTCACCCAATAGGTGCATCTACTCGGTGCGCACCATTAAACTATTCATGTGAAATTCACGATTGGTTTCTTGAACCTCCAACTGCTTAACGAGTACTCGGAGGCTCGGGAGCTACACCCATGGGTGCATCTAAAAGATGCACTCTAATGAAACTACTCGTTAGAGGAGATTTGAGCGTCTTGGGCTTAGCTCCAACTACTCGAAGATATTAAAAAGATTCAAGATTTGAAGCAAATGCGCAAGATGCTCGGGGGCTTGTGGGGCCAGGATCCCTAGGGCCACTCATCCAAGGAATTAAACTACTCGATATGGAGAGTTTTGATGTGACTGCTTCGGACTAGCCGGTTAGGGTATAGGACGGTGTAGTCGATTAATGAAACTACTCGTATCCGAATAGGATACATGATAGATTACCTTATTGTAATCATCCTTGCTGTATACGAGTAGTTTGTGTAACTGATTTGTAACTCTGCTCCCCGGATATATAAGGAGAAGCAGGGACCCCTCAAAACAACTCAACCACACATACAATACAATCAAACACACAAGACGTAGGGTATTACGCTATTCGCGGCCCGAACCTGTCTAAATCTTTGTGTACTGTCGTTCCTAGAACTCGGCGAGACCCACCAATCTACTCTCTGGGGTACCCCCAGGCAGACGTGCTCGATATAAATCATCGACACTGGTGTGTACATGAATCTCAATCTTAGAAGCAAGAAAGTTTCACCCAAAGGTCACAACAATTTGGCAAAACTCACTAAGACAACAAGCGGCATATGAGTAGAAGGTTGAAACTAAACTAAACATATGGCTTTGGTAGGAATTTCTGACCAGTGAGGAACTTGTTTTATTTTTGAAAGCACAAAGAATCCGAGATTTTCACCATACTAAGAGCAAAAGTAAAACTTAACCACAATCTCACTATATCATTCCTTACAACAACTTAGACTTGGAATAAAGCATGTGCTCCCACAAGGTTTTCAGGTTCATTTTTACTCATGCCAATTAACTCAAGTACTATCAAGCAACTAGTCGAAACAAAGCACTTGCAAAATTAATGACAGAGCGACTATTCATCATTTCAAAGGTGAGAGGCATATGGTTCATTCCATGCATAGTTGGGAGTTATTTTATTCAAGGGAAAGAGTTTTGGTGTTTTAATTTTTATCCAACGGAAATAGTTCATTTCCGACCCCTATAGCACGTATTTCTCGTTTTTGTACCTGCACAAGTGAAACTCACCAAAACTCATGGAACTTTATTAGAAATAAACCTAAGTGCATGGAATGTCACATATATCCTCTTTTATTCCCGAGTATTGGTGGTCGAAAACGTGCCGCAACGACCGCCAAAAAGCTCCCCCAAGCTTAGACCTTTGGTCATCCTCGAGGAAAGATAAAGACTTAGGCTCGGGGGATCAGGAGTTGCTACAATATCAATATCTTATAGGTAATCTTTATAAACAACTAGTGCTCAAAATTACTCGAATCTTTCAGCAAAGTATTAAATCACCATTTTACCTATGGGGCTTATAGCAATCTCCTTGTCTTGGGCGGTTGATAGGTTGAACAGTTTGATTTAGTTTTATTCCACACTACTATTTTCAGGATTCCATCTCAGAGTTTCCATAATTTTGTGAAAAATGTAGGTTGTTCCTCAATTGGCACACTCAATCACTCAAGTGGTATTTGGATTTGGATCCTCACCAAAGGCTTGTGCCTTCTTTTCATCTTAAAATCTAATATGGCTTTTGTGTGGCTCAAGGACAATGGATGAAGGCATGCATGTATCTTATATTTTGCTAAGTCAAAGACCGGACCTTTGGGGAACCAAATCACACCTTTAGATCAAGAAGTGCAAGTGTGTGGAATATGTGGAGTGGAATATGGTGGAACTCCTTGGGATGATTCTTCCTCTCCTTGACTTATTTTCGACAACATGGGCTATCTCTTTTTGCTCATATTTTTGCCATGCCATATTTGGCATGCTTTTCTTATTTCTTATTTTTCCCAAGCTCTTTGGCATGCTTTTCTTTTTTCTTTCTTTTTGTCATGCTCTTTGGCATGCTTTTATTTTTGCATAGCCTATGTTCCTATTCAAGGATATTTGGAGAGGAGATCATAGAACATGGAGCATTTTGTTTTGTGGATGGATGATGGCAATGTTTGCTAACTCCAGTGTAGGAATTGCAAGTGAGAGGTGGTGTGTACGTGAATCTTGATCTTAGAAGCATGAAAGTTTCACCCAAAGGTCACAACAATTTGATAAAACTCACTAAGACAGCAAGCAGCATATGAGTAGAATGTTTTAACTAAACTAAACATATGGCTTTGGTAGGAATTTCTTATCAATGAGGAACTTGTTTTATTTTTGAAAGCACAAAGCATCCGAGATTTTCACCATACTAAGAGCAAAAGTATAACTTAACCACAATCTCACTATATCATTCCTTACAACAAGTTAGACTTGGAATAAAGCATGTGCTCCCACAAGGTTTTCAGGTACATTTTTACTCATGCCAATTAACTCAAGTACTATCAAGCAACTAGTCGAAACAAAGCACTCACAAGATTAATGACAGAGCAACTATTCATCATTTCCAAAGTGAGAGGCATATGGTTCATTCCATGCATAGTTGTGAGTTAGTTTTATTCAAAGAAAATATTTTTGGTCTTTTCATTTTTAAGATGGAAATAAAACTGGAAGGGAAATGCAAGATTTAAATGCAAAAGGGAACGTCGAACATACGTGGTGGGGGTCCTCCCCCAAGCTTGGATCATTCATTGATAGGGTCGAAACCTTGAGAAATATTCTGCCATTTGGTCTGTCTGCCACTGGACATCATACCTTATAGATTCCAGTATGCCACTATTCTCTTGATGGTACTGTGAATGGCGTGCTAGAGTGCCTTCCATGTTTCAGGTGCGGTCGTCGAGGAGGTCAACTCGATCGGAGATGTAAGATAACTCCCGACCGATGTCATAGACGCTGGGTGTAGAGAAGTGTGCGGACTGAGAATGCCTAGGGAAGTATGGCTGGGAGGCACTATCGTACCACACTGCATACCACCCATGGGAGTACTCAGAGTCCGTACTCTGGGCGTAGTCCCAGTGGCTCGGGGCGAAGTAGTCCGGGTCCTGGGATTGTTCAGAGCCTCCTACTCCTGACATCCCAGCACTGGTGTACTCGTCGTAGCTTGCCTCGAATGCAGACATGTGTCGGTGTGGCTGTTGTAATGGTCTTACCGGTTCCTGTGAATGTGGCGAGCCCAGCATCTCGTCCGGCTCGTCCTCGGGTGAATGGCCCTGTGCCTGCAACGTTGTGCCGAGCTGGCTCTCTCCTAGGAGGAGAGTCATCCGACTCGGTACTTAGCTGAAGAGTTAGTTTCTGGGCGGTATACAACCTTAGCTCTCCACATGGCAGTGGCACTTTGGTTGTATAACCACGGTAAATCATCACCAATTTTGCATCGGATGCCCGTTGTATCATGTGGCCTTGCACGAAGTGCACGGCATCCACAACTGATTGCGCTATCTCTATGTAGTTCAGCTTGGTGCCCTCCCGAACGCTCAACTGGTTAGCAAGGCGAGTTACTAGAGAAGTCATCGCCACACTACCTACACGAGTATGATGAGACAGCCAATGGGCAACCATGTCCCGAACAGGAGAAACAACAACTTTTCTAACCATGGCGTATAAAAGCCGCAACTCGACCACATTAACTGGCCGCAGGTCGAAACGCGGGAATACCGTCATAGCCATCCACCGATGCATGAAACGCAAGGTGGGGTTATGAATATTGTTGGTGCTGGGCACCGAACAATTGGTGTTAGCGGAAATCTTTTTCCAAAACCTGTCCCACCTAAACTTTTTCAAAGCTTTGGTAGGCTCCAAAGAACAATGACTGGCAAAACCAAGATCCGTGCACAAATCCCTCCAAGAGTAGAAGTACTCTTGGTTGAAAAATTGAAAGAGAACACCCTCCCGTTCAAATGTAAGAGTCGAAAGAAATTCGAGGGTGAGGAGGTACGAACCTTGTTCGTTGACACACCAGAAGTTGTCCCAGCCAACGGCCTCAAAGACTTCTAGGAATTCTTCATCTATACCTGTTCTCATGAGCAGGTCCTGCTCGAAGACACGGGTATGCTCAAACTCCTTCAGGCGCAACATGTTGAAGACGTTCCACTCCCGGTCCGTCCGGAGGATGATGTCACTCTCGTTCAGGAGCTGCCGGGTTGGGTGCGAGGCAGAGCCTCTCCCCAAGTCGGTTGACCCTGAATCATCCACCTCCATCCGGCTTGAATCGCGGGACGGGGCTGGGGAGCTCCCAGCATCGTCTGAGCTTTTGCTCAGCCAGGCGCGGCGATGGAACGCGGAGAAGATCTTCGACATGCTACCTGCAAAATGTTAGCGCAACGACCACCCGAAGGACTGAATATATGGGGTTAGCACACGTAAAACAAATCAGTCGTTCGAGAGGGTTAGTCGTTCTTGCGGGGATGAAGAACCACCACAAAAAGTTAGTCGTTCTTGTGGGTGTCGGAAACCACCACAAACACCTTCAAGTTTCAGCACAAGGATCAAACAAAAGCAAAATACTTTTGTGATTTTTTAGCAATGCAAGTGAACCGACTTGAGCAAGAACTAGAGAAGAACTAGAGCAAGAACTTGATAGAGAGAGAGAGGGCTTCTAGCAGAAAATTTTTAGTGTGTGATGGTGCAAGGAAGCAATGGGTGGTATTTATAGGCAAAGGGGGAGGCATGGGCTGGTTCGGCCGAATTGCTAGGTTCGGCCGAACCAGACCCTTGTGGCCTGAGCACTCCATGTGAGTGCAGCCCCCTCCTTTGCTTTGTTTGCATGCAAATTTGTGTGGCCAGCACTAGAGTATGGTCATGTGAGTGCAAACTTGACATGACCAAAGTGAAAGTTAGTGGAGTCACCCCCATGCTGTCATGTTTTGTGATAATTGGTGAGTGTGCAGCCATATGGAGTGGGTAGACATGTTTTGTGCTGGTTGGTGATGACAATAAATAAATGGAGCACTTTGGAGAAGGGTAAAAATGATAAGAATTACAAAATGTACCCAATTCAAATAAATTTCAGCATACTCTCCATTTATTCTTTACCATGCTTGCAATTTTTACTCTCTTTCAAATTAATTACACAAGTGGTTCATTTATTTTGGAAAGGGAAACATGCAAATGCAAGGATGGAAATTAAAATTTGGAAGGAAAACATGGGATACATACCGGTTTTCCTCACGGCGAGAGCTCGTGTTTAAAGTCCACGAGCGGGACTCCTCTTGTCTTCAGTTGTTTTTGTCATCGTCTGAGCCCGGAGAGGGTGGTTTGGACGATGCAACCTTCTTCCGCCACGCCTTCTTGATTTTCTTCTATGTTGGAGGCGGTGGGATCGGTTCTTCTGGAGAATTCCAGAGAGCCTGATCTTCCTCATATCTCTTTACGAGGAGGTCCATTTCTTCTGCGCTCATTGGTCCTGTCAGCTCATCCCATTCGAACTGCTCTCCACCGAGTATTTCCAGCTCTCCACTGAGGAGTGCTTTTAGGAAACATTCAGCGCTTTTCTGCTTCGGTGTACGAGGCTTTGTCTTCTTCTCTTCCCGAGGTCGGAACTTGAAAGAAATCAGGGTCATGCCGATGCGGAACATGACTTTTCTCATTTCCATATCGACCCTATCCCGGACAGTGTTTAAGAATGGCCGGCCCAACACAAGGGGAAACGAATAATCGCTCCCTGTGTCAAGGACGATGAAGTCCATAGGGACATAATATCCCCACATTTGGACTAGCACATTTTCAATCACTCCCTCAGGATAACGGATTGTCGAGTCCACAAGTTGTACCTGGGCAGTTGTAGAAGACAAAATGGAATAGCGTAACTTTTTAAATAGTACCTTAGACATGATGTTGACGCTGGCTCCCAGATCATAGAGTGCATCATTAATGCGATGATTCCAGATCGTGCATTGAATGATGGGCACTCCAGGATCTTCCTTCCTCTTTCGGAGGGGTTTTCGTGATCGCCCTTCTTGCAGCTTTTGGCAGGTACGCCATCCTTGGTAATTGTATGTCAACGTATGAGACATCACCTGCATGGTTAATATGGATTGTCCTACGAGACATCTTACCCTGTCACGTAGTAATAGCTTTAACTGTTTAAATGGAAGGTTCGAGTTGCCCCGAAATCTTCACCGACTCGATAACAGGAACGGTTGCAGCTAACAGAGCAATTTGGGTTTCGATCATTTTATTAAAGCTCAGTTGATTTTTCATGGCAGAAGAGAATGATTCCAATCTAGAGTCTATGCTTTCCAGGATTTTATCATTAGTAGCAAGCTTTCTATTGATATTCTCAGTGATTTTACCCTAGCCAAACACTAGATCTCTAAGAGATGGGTGATTATTGAAATTGCTAGAATTAAAGTTGTTACCTTGTTGAGGCCTCTCAAATGGGATGTTTGGGCGCGAATTCCAGCCTTGATTGCCGTAGTTGTTCGGTCGATACCTGTTGTTATTGGAGTTGTTGACGTAGTGGGCATCTTCTCGCGTTTCGGGGCAGTCATTCCCCGAATGGCCAACGTTGCCACAGACCTCGCAAGTCATACGAGCATCCATGGCTTGCACCGATTCTTGAGCAGGGGCCTCCATTTTCTTCATCAGAAGGTCCATCTTGGCAGCGAGCATGTCCAGAGCTTCAGCTTGATTTACTCCATGGGTCCAAGGTTGGGCTCGATCATCGGACCAACCTTGGTTCTTGACCATCTTCTCGATGAGGACCTTTGTACGACTCTCCTCAAGAGAGAAGAAAGAACCTCCAGCAGCAGCATCCAAATACTCATGGGCAGAGCTTCTAAGCCCGTGGTAAAAGGTTTGGATGATGAACCAACTCTGCATACCATGGTAAGGACAAGCAGATATATAGTCTAGGAGGCGATCCCATGCCTCCAGGACTGTTTCGTCTTTTAACTACCGGAAACTAGCAATTTTATTCTGGAGGGCGTTGGTTTTCCCAACCGGAAAGAATTTCAGCAAAAATGCGCTAGTGCAATTATCCCAAGTGTCTATGGCTTCGCGGTTAGCATAAAGCCATTGTTGTGCCTTGCCTAATAATGAGAATGGGAATAAACGAAGGCGAACGACATCGATTCTTACCCCGCGTATGGTGAAAGTGTTGCAAATCTCCAGAAAATGATGAAGATGAGCGTTGGCATCCTCGTGTAGCTTGCCGCAGAATGGGCTAGCCTGCACCATGTTGATGAGGGCAGGCTTGAGCTCGAAGTTGCCATCTCCGACTGCCGGAGCTGGTCCGACACGCACGTTCTCGCTTGATGGAGCGGAGAACTCGCGGATCGTCTTGGTTGCCATCCTCGATGAAGTTGTGTCGACGATGGGAAAGATTGGGCTCATCGGAATGAGCTGCTTCTGAGGAGGTACAACATGGGGTCGCACTTTCCTCACAAGAGACTCAGGATTTTCTTCGAAGTTTGATAGTAGTTGGAAACCAGTCATGCATTGCTCTGCTTCACAAGACCAACGAAACAGAGCAAGGATAAACCCGCTTGAGTAGTGATATACTCAACTAAGATAGCTCGAGATAGAAGTTTGAAAGTATCTAGCCAATTGCTTGTTGGCACTTCTTATGATCCAATATCAAGATTGTGAATCCTGGTACTGGGGTAAGAGTGTTTCAGTGGTTTTTCTTATGCCTTGGTAAAATATAGAAATATTCTACAAGCGCACAGAATTACCGCTGTATCACTTCACCAGGGAGTAATCCGAGGTATCATAATTTATATTTCCGTAGGGAAGCTTATGGTAAGAGTGCTAGCAAACAGATATTTGAGACTATCAGAGAGGGGTACACGACTAGCAAGACAAGAGATAACAGTATTGGATAGGAGTGGATATACCATGACACACAGCTCAAGGGAGGCTTAGATAGGGAAGAAACTGAATAGATAGCTGGGAGGACAACAAGAAGAGATAGAGGATTCCTAGGTACTTTATCTGTCTATGTCACTCAGGTTTAGAGATACAGAGGCTGAAGAGCCAACACTTAGAGGTCAAGGTCAAACCTATGTCTTAACTTTGGGACAGCAAAGCCTATGCCACATAGAAAGGGATGAGAAGGGGAGGCATCTACCTTGCACTGGGGAATCCTACAGGCCGAGACGAACATGATGGGCTATGAAGGCCGTATAGGGCTGTCACCACCTAATGGCTACCACCTCCGCAGACTCAGGGGCAAACTAAGGCCACTGGCTAGCCTAGGAACCACTCCTACACTAGTCAATAACTACTTACTCCACTAGCAAGAGCAAGCAACCTACTCAATACTCTTAGTGACAATTCACCTCAAGTATCAAGCAAGATCGAAGAACCAGCTAAGACAAATAATTGAACAAGATTTAGAAGCACCAGAGCTAGAACCAACTATAGTCTAAACACGATATAGATGCGACGAGAATAAAGTAGAAGCAAGTTATAAATGACAGAGGCAAAGTGATAAAGATAACTTTATATTGATAACTCAATTTCTACAAAAGGAAAAAGGAAAAGATACAAGACCTTATACCAGAGCTTCTGGAGACGACTCTGGAACCTCCGAGGCACAGCTCGACCCAACTCTAACTCCCAACTTAACTATCCTACCTCTACTAGAACAAGTGGAAAGAGAGCTCCTTGGCTTGGTGTCTCTTTGTTACAAGTGACTGACCCCTCTATTTATAGCTTCAGCAGGTCGGTTTGGAGTGGAGTGGTAGCCAAGGGAACCAGGAGGCGGTTCCTCCTGATTCGGGCGAATCTCTAGGTTCGGCCGAACTGCCCAGTTCGGCCAAACCGTGGGATGCACCGTCCTTTGCTCCCACGGCATGGATGCACTCCTGGGGTCGGTTTGGGTAGTGGGGGCGGTTCGGCCGAATTGGAGGATTCGGTCAAACTGGGCTTGAAGCCCAGGCCTGCCCGCCTGCACCGCCTTTGCTTCCTGGGCTTCGTGGATGACTGGATGCAGGTGGTCTTCATGTTGGTTTGGCCCAGGAGTGACGTGGCGGTGATCCTACATGGCTTGTATGATCGTCATCGCTTGGTCATCATTGACGTGGACAACTCTCGGTTGTGCTTTATGTCGTATACGGCTAAGTGGGGTAACCGGCCGAATCGTATCGTTCGGCCGAATCGGTCAATTCTGACCCCTATAGCACGTATTTGTCATTAATATACCTACACAAGTGAAACACACCAAAACTCATGGAATGTTGCATATAGCCTCTTTTATTCGCGAGTATTGGTGGTCGAAAACGTGCCGTAATGACCGCCAACAGTAGTTCTCTCATTTGATTCCTAGTGAAGCGTGGGTAATCCTGGATCATATCCTGGACGACACTCCTTACACTGGGATCTATGACGAACTCCTTGATGAAGAAGAGAAACAACCTGAACCTGAAGAGCCTGTATGTTCACAATCCAAATCTATCAGCTCTTCCATTCCATTAGAACCCAAAGCCCATTTCAAACCACAACCTTATTCTCGGCTAGATTATTATGATCCACTCTACACCACTCCCTATGATTTTAACGATGATCTATTCGATGACGTTGGGAGTGCAACAAGTTTCCCATTGGAACAACATGTAGAGCAGAATGATCAACCCCCTGACAGGGATGAACTCGAATATTAGATAGATTATTTAGGATGACTCTCTACAATCATGAGTCAGGAATGGCTAGAAGAGGCCAAAGCCTCGACCGAGGTTGTCAGAATACCCAAAAGGATCCGAAGAATATTCTGCGAAGTTATGGGTAATGATAGGGAAATCGGGTATGACCTGAGCCACAGAATCAACATAATCTCTACCTCTTTGGTGTGAGTTCAAGTCCCCGATGAACCATTGTCATCATCTAAAAAATGTCTAAGGTTCACATCAGGAAGGATCCGTGATTGTTTAGGGATCTTGCGGGTCACACCCTTTAAGATTAATGACCCTAGACTTTTCTTGGATTTCCATATCTTTGACCTACCCATTGATTCCACTCAGTCTATCTTTATTGGCAGGCTAATCATGAAAATCCTGGAAAATTCACCAATAAACCAGCTACTAGAGCTTAGGATCGGAGAAGATCTAGTTCCAGTCTCTTATTCCATTCCTTGAACAGACCAATAGAGGTGGACCTCGATCCTGATCCTACATAGGAACTCATGTCAACATCTTTGACAGACTTAGTGCAACCTATCCTAGAAGAAGATGCCCAATTCTTTATGGAGGAAGAAGAAATTCATGCTTCAATCGAGCTTAAGCCACTTCCCCCTAGACTGAAGGATGCCTTCCTCTTTAAGGACAAACAAACTCCAGCAACCATCAGTGACAAACCCTCTGACGTTGAAACCCATGGGACATTCACTGTCCTGGAGGAAGACCAATCAGTGTTTGGACAATCGGTCCATGACTTAAAAGGGATTACTCCTAACCTTCAAACACATCGTATCCCTGTCTCATCGTATCATGGGGTCGCAAGGAATGTGTCACGGAGATTCATCTTTGATCAAGGAAAGTTAGAAGCCATCATCTTCCCCTATCATTCTCTTGAACACGACCCTATGTTTACACCTCCCATCAACATAAAGAGGATTGATAGTTTCATTGGCCACGCTAGGCCCTGTAGTCGTTTCAACGAAAATTTCTCTCTAATAGCCCGGCCGTTAACAAATCTCCTAGCCAAGGAAGCCCCTTTTTCGTCTTTGATGAAGAGTGCTACACTGCATTTCACACTATCAAAAGCACTCATCTCCGCTCCCATCATCCAGCTACCCTACTGGAACATCCCATTTGAAATTATGTGTGATGTGAGCGACTATGTCGTAGGAGCTATTTAGGGCCAAACGAAGGACAACGAGAACTATGCTATCTAATATGCTAGCAAAACGCTCACTGGCCCCTAGCTCAACTACGCAACCACGGTGAAGGAACTCTTTGCAGTTGTGTTTGCTATAGACAAATTCAAGTCCCACCTAATTGTGGTAAAGGTAATAGTCTATTCAGGCTACACTGCGCTAAAGTACCTTCTGACCAAAATGATGCAAGACTCATCCGCTGGGTCCTCTTATTCCAAGAATTTGACATTGACATAAGAGAGGAGTAGAGAATTCAGTAGCAGACCACCTATCTCGGATGCAAGTCCCATTTGATCTTCCCATCGATGATTACTTACAGGACGATGCGCTCCTCAAGGTCACAACATCAAAGCCGTGGTAGGCCTTCATGGTGTCCGGGTACGCCCCATAGAGAAAACTTCATCTCTGGGATGACCTGTATCTCTTCCGGATATGAGTAATGAACTCCTCTGATGATGCATACCTGCACCTGAGGCACATAAAGTCTTGGAGAGATGTCATGCAGCACCTTATGGAAGTCGCTATAGAGAATTCAGAACAAATGCCAAGGTCTGGCAATGTGGGTTTTATTGGCCTAGCATGTACAAGGATGCTAAGAAAATTATCAGGAGATGCCCACGTTGCCAGAAGCATTGGAATATAAGCACTAGAGATGCAATGCCGCTCACCAGTAATTTTCAAGTAGAAATCGTTGATGTTTGGGGGATTGACTTCATGAGTCCTTTCCTTAACTCAGATAACTACAAGTTTATTCGGGTAGCCGTAGATTATGTCTCTACTTGGGTAGAAGACACGCCCTGTCGAGCCATAGACACTAGGCATGCTAAGCGAATGTTCCATGAAAACATCCTTCCTCGCTCAGCGTCCCTAGGCTAGTCATTAGCAACAGAGGCTCCCATTTCATTGACACCACTTTCCGGAAATATCCAAGTTTGGGAGAGCAACATATTATAACCGCACCTTATCATCCCTAAACTAGTGGTCAAGCAGAAACATCCACTTAGAAGATCAAGAACATTCTGCAAAAGACAGTCAACAAGATGGGAAAGCACTGGGAAGATAACCTCTTGGATGCACTCTAGGTGTATCGAACCACATTTGTTCGCGCAAACTGGGCCAGTTCGGCCGAAGGACCCCCTTTTAAATCTTAGATCCTATATCTATCCCATCTTATCCCTGAGTCGCTAGGGAAAACGTCGGGTAAATTGCTTCTCAATCGGAGACCATCATCTTCCTCCATCACTTTACTGAGCACGACACAGTGCATACATTTCCTAGCCACCATGACCACCTAATCCTCGTCCAAAGACCTTTCCTCAACCAAGGGTTCCCTCTTCAAGAGTATCACAAGAAAAATTCTAAAAACCCCACCAACGGAGCCATGTGATGAAACAATCCAAGGAGAAAGAAGAGGAATCCACAGTTGAAGAGCCTGAAAGAAAAACTGGCGCAAACACGCCAGAAATTGAACAACCTGGATGAGAAGGTCACTGAAGGCGAACTGTGGCGGATTGACACAAATATCAAGATCAATGTCTTTCGCCAAGCTTTCACAGTCAAATTCGCCAAAGCCAAAGGACATCTAGACCTTTATGATCCACATTGAGAGTAGATGTCATGAGGTTGTATCTTTTAGAGCACCATTAGTTTAAATTTATTTCCCAGTTCAATTTCTCTTTTGTTTAGATCAAAGTTTAGGAGGTGCTCTCTTTACTTCCCTTCCAATATTTGTTTTCCCAAAATTAGCTTGATGAATAAAAAAATCTTAGTTTGAATTGTCCAAAATAATGCTCTGACTGGTGCCGTTGAGCCAGTCAGAGAATGCCCAATTTAACAGATGTTACATGAGTACAGGGATGACATAGTGGAACAGGATGAGAACGCGGAGGATGACCCGTTCAGGTGAACCATTTGGTTCAAGTGAACTGGCCTGTTTGGGTGAGCTAGTTGGTTCAGCCGAACCAGCCCGACTCAACCACTTCGCGCACACGCACGCTGGTTTGCACTCCTTACTCCTATTCAATTATAATTTCTCTTTGTTACCACGTTTCAATATGTGAATCTTGCACAAATCATTTAAATGAAACGTTCTCGTTTTTTCTTTCATGCCATGCATATTGCCTATTGTTTATTTCAGACTTAGTAACCGCATGCCTATGAAATCTTTCATGTTAGGATATGACTTGATCAAACAAACCTCTTGCTCATTCAAGTATTCGGGTGAATTTATTTTTAAAATATAAAATCATACCCTACCCTTTCATCCTTTCCATATACCTCTATATCCACTTGACATATTGTTTGAGAGATCACTTATGAAAAGCTTGCCATGACTAGTATAATGTCTTGTCGAATTTTGAGTCCCTGGAGATAGTCATGTTGCCCTAGATCAATTGCAAGAATAATTATCATCAGAGCCGCATTAGAAGTCCTCATGCCTTGGTGATACCCTAAAAATGATGAGAAAAAAAATAAAGGACTCATGAAAGTCCAAGTATGCCATAGAAAAAAAAGAAGAAAAGAGAGAGAGAGAGAAGAATGAGAAAATTTCTCAAAAGGGAAAGAAAAAGAAAGGGGTCCTGAGGCTGAGGACCAACAATGAGCTCTTCATTCCAAACTTGCAATTTGATCAAGGGTGACCGACACAATTTCCAGGAACCAATTTTCGACTTGACAAAAATATGTGTGTTGACAAGATCACCACCTGATAGACAAAAGAAGACATACAAAAGAGAGTGAGTGACTCCAGAGAGCGTGAGAGTATCAGGGGTGAAAGGACAAAGGTCATTTAATTGTGAAAATAAAAAAACCCCAAATGCAGGATGACCAAGCTGGACTTTGTTGTAAGGGTCATTCCGTTCATCAACCGCCCAAGATCCAGGAAGTAGCCACTTCAAATCCACAGGTATGGAGAAATGTTTGAGGTAATCAATATGCATTCATTCATTTCATGAAAGAACCCTTATCTTGGTCTTGCTCTTATTTTAATTTCTTTACTCGGGACGAGCAAAGATCTAAGTTTGGGGAGCTTGTTGGCGGTCGTTATGGCCTGATTTCTAACCTCCAACCGAGCATAAAATGAATACAATGGAATAATGCACATAGGTATAGGGTTTATTTCTAATCATTTCCACAAGTTTTGGTGTTTATTTGATTCTAGGAGGTGAATTACTAAAGTTGTAGCAAAACCACCCAAAATGATGGGTTCGCTTGAATCCCATGGTTTGACCGAACTCCACCCTCATGTCCGGTGCGTGCAACACCTTGAAAATGTACAAACCACCAAAGTCTCGGGCAAGGGTGGACTATCACGGCAACACCTAACACAATGGCGGTTAATCCAAGTGCAGAGAAGTCCATGGGCTAGTTCGGCTGAATGGCTATGGTTCGACTGAACCCATCCGAACCAAGTCACATGCAGCACCGCCTCACAACTGACATGGGGAAGCAATCCTGAGTGTTGGAGCGAAGGCGATAGAATTTGGGTGGTTCGACGAACTCCACCAGTTCGTCTGAACCAACCAAAGCATGTGCCCAGGCAACCGACCATGGGAACCGACTCCAGGGGATGAATCCAGGCCGTAGGCACCAAGGCCGTGCCACATGCCTGTTCGGCCGAACTCCCAAAGTTCAGCCGAACTCCCAAAGTTCGGCCGAACAAGCCGGGCACCGCCTCTCGATGCCTTGGCCACTGTTCCACCTTCAACCGCCATGGTCCACTATAAATTGAGGCCTCCTTTCACCTGCAAACACACAACAAAAAGAGATAGAAGCATTAATGAAGCGCTGCCACTTCTATACTTAGAAGATAGGGAGAGAGGAGAGGTGAGCGTCCCGGAGAGGAGCCGGAGTGTTGGCCCCTCTTCCAACTGTACCTCTATGGATGCGGCTCTGCTTTGAGTAACATCCGGGTCTTGCATTGGTCTCCATTTAATTGAGCATCCATTTCTTACTTTTATATGCTTCTTGGTTCCTCGTTCATTGCTTTGTTGATTGGTATAATTTTATACTAGTTGCTTAGCTTGGGTGCCTGCCTTTCTATAGGAGGTAGGTACTAGCCAACTAGTGTAAGCGCGGTGCTTAGACTTAAGGTTATCTTGGATTGTACCCGAGTTGGCACGGAGGTGGTAGTCGTTAGGTGCTGACCGCCCTATACGACCTACGTAGTCCATCACGCTTGGTTTGGCCCCACAGGATCCCAGAGTGCGGGGTTGGTGGCATGTCTTCTCATCGCTTTCTGTGTATCATTGGCCCCGTTGTCCCCACACAAGTATTTATCTATAGTGCTTGTCTGCTCAGTTAGTCAAGAAAGGACATTAGCTCCAGACTCGTACCTTCTCTACCCTCCTATTGCTTTTCTTCTCTTGTCTTTGTTGTCAACCACCTCATCCATTTCATTCACCCCATTATCCTTGGACAGCTTAGTTTAGTATTAGTTCACTTCTGGTTCCTCATGGAAATCGATACCTTGGAATACTCCCAGGTGAAAGCTACATCGGTATCCGTCCGCTTGCGGATTTATCTGTAGGTCGTAAGGAGTGCCAACACCATTATCCCCCATCTTCTTAGTAGTGTACCCTTCTCCATTAGTCTCAAATATCTGTTTGCTAGTACTCTTGCCAAATCTTCCCTGTGGAAATATAAATTACGATACCTCTGATTACTCCCTGTGAAGTGCTACAGTGGTAATTCTGTGCGCTTGCAGAATATTTATATGTTTTATAAGCCATAAGAACAACCACTAAAACACTCATTACCCTAGTATTGAGATTCACAATCCTGATATTGGATCATAAGAAGTGCCAACAGTCGGCCAATGGGACTTTGGACCATGTATGTACTCCTGAAAGTCACACATAGGCCATCCATCCTGCACACACAAATTCAAAATTTAGATAATTGTATAGGACCAACATGAGAATATATAATGAAAGGGTAACTAAACAATAGTAACAATAGTAACAGAAGAAAGGTGTGAACTTAGCAGGAACACCAACATTAGGGCGCTGAAGCTTGCAAGGATACCCACAGTGGCACAAAGGTGGGTTCTTAACATGGATGCATGCTGCCTCCGCCTTCTCCTCCTTTATCATTGGTGTTGGATTTGGTGGAGGAGGAACCCATCGACTGAACTCGTTGTATGACCTCAAATCCGTCTCGTCGTAAGGGAATAGATGTATCCTTGGGTCATACTATCCAGACCATCTATCCACTAGAAGAAGTAACAAGGACTGCCAACACCATACTTGTCCCCGCACACGTAGTAGGCTCGTCTGACAGTTCTATCACACCTTGATTCCTTCAACTCAGCTAGAAAGTCACATAAGCAACTCGGGACTGGGAGCGGCAGAGGCACAAGACCCTCATCCCACGCCTCATTGGGGTAACAACACCAGCCTCTTGACTTCACATACTCCATCGACATCAAGCCTGCATATCAAAAATCATACTAGTGTCATATACTCGTTCATGCAATTCATTCCACACGATTGGCATATCTTATTCCAAACCCTAACCAAACCCTACACATCTCAAATTCACCATAATCAATAGAACCGAAAGAAACAAAATGGATAGAATGAAGGAGGTACCTCATGGGAGTATTCTCCAAGCTTCCACACCTCAAATTGGGCGAAAAATATAGGGGATCTAGAGGGGGAGGTGAGAAGCGATGCCATGGGAGCATATGATGTCGAGCAAGAGTTAGGAAAGGGAAATGAAAGAAGAGAAGATGGGGCTCAGGCCTGAACCATTATGTTGCTGAGTCACAGTGCATGCACCGGTGCGACCAGCTGCCACGTCAGCATCCACGCCTGCACGCTTGAGCAAGACATGTTAGCATCCATGCCCGCACGCTTTGCTATGGCGTCGCTGACGTGGCAGCTGAGTCGCGCCAGTGCATGTGGTGCGACTCAATTGCTAGTCATGCCACTGCAGCTGGCGTGACCAAAAGGGCTATGTCACACCTAGGTTTACACAGAAACCAAAATGTGTCGTATGTTAACCCAGGATGTCCAAACACACATAGAGTTTACAAATTGTCACACCCGGTTTTTGAAAATAAACCAAGTGTACCATGTATGTATTCCAGGATCAAGTTTCACACATACAGTAAGCCAGTAGTGAATAACAGATACAATATCAGGTAAAATAAACTATATAAATGACTTACGAGTCTATCACAGTTACAGTGTATCCTAGAAACGAAGGCTCCAAAACTTCATAGGCAATCGACTGGGGGTTGCGTACGCCTAGAATGCAACACCATCTTCATCAGCTTCACACAAATTCTTCTTCTGAGTAGCGATTAGCAAGGGTGAGTACACTTATGGTTGTACTCAGCAAGGCCACAAGAAATAACCAGAGAGCAAATTAATTATCAACTTTAATTAATTTCATCATGCGAGGGTCCAGGCCACTCTTAACCATGAGGACGACTGCTATATCAGTTTTACACACTACATTGGTTGTACACTTTCATCATAAGTCGCATAAAAGTTCAGAAGAACTTTAAACCCAACCATGTTGTGCGGATCAGGCACGCATCACACTAGCGAGGTGTGACTGCATAGGGACGCTACGAGGCCTTTACAAAGATTCCCTAATAAGTGCAGTCCCCTAAGGTTTCATTATCCAAGCAAAGCATAACCCTCCCTAATGAGATCGGTCTCTTAGCTAAGCCCACAGCTCAAGAGGACCGGGTTATACCTCATCGAAGTCTCCCCCTCCCGCCCTTTTGGTAAGACATGCACAAACTAGAGTCTCTAATTATTCAGCCAAGATCAGAGCCCATTGATCTTATGGTTGTACCGTTTTCCTAGGTGGTCACTCCATGCTCCAATTAAATCATCATGATAGTGTAATTAAAGCATAGGCAGAAAGATGGTTAAGGACACTTGCCTTTCTCCAAAGTATAGTTGCTCAGATTATCTTCGACTCTTGCTCTTTGAATAATGTCCAATCTACTCGTAGCAATCATCGAGCACAAGCATTCAAGCACACAACTATACAAGCAAGCAGACAAGAACAACTAAGAACAGTGCACCAATCAAAAGAAAAGCTTTAAAAGAGCCTTCTAAAGGATATGGCTCGAAGCTATGGTCATGCAAACGTAAGAATCGCTGAAAATGGACCTATGGTTGAAAAGACACATCTAGCGGAAGATTTGGATTATTAAGCAAACAAGACTATAGGCTGGATTTATTTTAATTGAGTAAAATCATGTACATGAGTTATTTTAGATAAATACCTAATGAAATTAACCTGAGTAATATTAAAACATTTATAAAACACATAGTAAACTTAGTCATATTTTAATTACAAAGGTTCATATACAAATTATTCCAATTGAAGTATTAACTTGAAATAAAGCTTTTGAGAGCATCTAATCAAAACATAATGATCATATGTCGTGTTGGGCTAACAAACTTTATTTATAAAACACATTTATGTTAGTGTTAATCAAATTATCATTTATTTATGAAAGTTCAAAGTTTAACTCTATGTTGTTTTTAACCAGAAAAGGTAGCTTTAATTAAACATTAACCAAATAAGCATACTTTATGAAAAACCAAGATATAACCTAGTTAATTTTTATTTATAAAACACATTGAATAAACATTAACCAATTCGATACTAATATGAAAATACGAGTATAAACCTTAATTAGCTTTAATTGGAAACATATTGAATAATATTTAATCAACTTAATATTAAATAAAATTCAGAAACATGTCACATGGTAAATAATAGTACTAGATCATAGTTTGAGTTGATATGAATCTAACGCAACAAGAACGGATTCAAACGGAGTTAAAATGCGTAATCTATGCGTAAAACAAGGTTCTAGGGACATGTTGGCAAGGTTTTAAAAGTTTCAGGGGTCAATTTGATGAAAATCGAGGGCTAAAACATAATTTCATATAAAAACACGAGGGCTAACGTGTAAAAGAAAAAGGAGCAGGATGGCACAGACTAATATCTGAGAACTCAAGGGCTTAAACGCGTAAAAAGGACATGATTGTAATTATTTTTACTACAGCGATGGACTACGAGTTTATTCTCTAAAAATAGAGGGGCTCTTTAACAAAATAGCCAGCATGGACCGGTGTTGACCGTTTTCTAACTTTGGTTAAAACAGATCCGGGGCGTGGGTCTTAGATCGGACGGCTAGGGTTTGCTTGGGGTTTTGAGTTGCCGGCGGCGGGCTAGAACGTGGAGGCGCCACTCGGCCGACGGCGGAGGATCGCCAGAGACGAGCCTAACTCAAGCTACAAGCCACCAAAAATGGCGCGGTTTGATCCTACAGAACTGGGAGGGAACGGCTAGCTCTCCTAGGGTGTTTTCAACGACGATGAGGCGACGGAGACTGCGGCCGACGTATGACAGCGGCTCGGCGGAGCTGTGAAGATGATGGCGAGTGATTAGCCAAGGTTTAAGGCGAAAACAAGATCGAGGACGGCTCGGCTAGCTTCGTTACCTCCTTACGAAGGTTCGAGGCTTGATCTCATTAAGAAATTGGCAGTGGCGGCGGAGATCGACGACCGCGGGCCAATGGAGGCGGCGTGAGGTGTGGGGGAGCGCTGGGTGTTTGAGATCTTGAGGCGAGGGCTTGGTGAGGGTTTAGGGGATGCAGCAACCTCGTTTTATAGTCCCCAGGGGATCATCTTGGCGTGTGGGCCACGAATCGTGGATTGGGGCGGTGGTGGCTTCTCTGTCCTTTCTGGGAGAGCACGCGCGAAGGAAAGGGGTGGCGGTGAAGCTTCAAGGAAGGTCCAGGAAGGGCACTGGGTCACGCGAATACGTGCGTGAGCTGGAGATGGGCTGGGAGGTGAGGACGAGTGCGCGCGGGGGAAGGCACGGCTCGAGTTGGGTTCGGTCAGAGGAAGAAGGTGAAGCCGACAGGTGGGGTCCGGCTGTCAGTGGGAGAGGGAGAAGGAGAGTTGGGTCGGAAGCGATTGGGAGTTGGGCCAGGAGCTGGGCTTGCCCCAAGATTGGGACTGGCGAGGAAGGCTCGGCTGGAGGGGCTTAAGTTGAGCTGGGCCAAGAATTAAAGGGGCAAAACCGAACTCGAACCTATACTACTATTCTAAACAGCAAACAGGTGGAGTTCAAATTTGAATCCCCACAACCAAAACACAATGCATCAACATTAAAATGCAACAAAAACTTTATTGGACTAAAATTTTATTATATTAAATAATTTAGAGACCTACGAGAATTCCAATTAATCTTAGGAAAAATTATTTAACCCTTAAATAATTACTAGAAAAATCTAATGAGTTAATGTGGTGAAAATTTGGGTGTTACAAAGTTATGTTGTTTTATTTAAGTTAGAAAACACTTTTTCTCTAGATGAAATTCCTTGAAAGTTATAATAAAGTTTAGAAATTTTTTAGAAATTTGAGAAAATCATTGTATTTATTATGCTTCTATTCACATCCTAAAATTTTGGAAATTTTAGGGTGTGACACAAATATGGAATCTTAGAGTACACAATGCTCGAATAAAATAGTTTTACATCAAAGTTTAACATAAATAAATAATTCATAGTGGAAGTCTATTTATTAACTCTCAACTAAGCGGAGCCGCAGTCCACAAGGACCCTGACTGGTTGACCACAACTTAGTAGTAAGCAGATCCTTAGGAAATTAGCAGGAGCTATAACATTCTCGAATCCATCTGTTACCCATCCGGAATTTTTTGAATAGCAGCAAGTGTAATGAAGGCTCAAAAGTAAGGCTTGACGTGGTTGTACTTCGTTAGCATTTTTAGTTGATTCATTTTAACATAATCTAAGTTACTACAATTAATTGAAACCCAGTTGCAACCCAATTAATAAAGTAGAAGTGACATTAAGCAGAATAAACATCATATTAATTAGAGAACCGCTAATAAAAAATGATCCAGGCCGCTCGTGACCGTGAGCACGGCTATCATGATAGATGTACACTATGCAGAGGTTTTGCTCTTCACCCACAGGTCACGTAAAAGCCCAATGAAGCTTTGCACCCAACCACACACACATCATACTTCCTTTGGTGTGACTGCATAGACACCCGAACAAGCACAGTAGCCGCTTAGTTACAATATGGGCGGTATGATACAAGGCACTGAGATCGACTAACGCTTAAGGCATCGCACCAATAAGGGGGTCAATGGCATCCAGAGCGCGGGCATCACACCCAACAATGTGCAACGTGTGGAGTTCTCCATTGCAGAGACTCCCAACACGGGATTGTGCCTAACAAGACATAGCCAATGGATCTCCCGTCCTCAGTGGATAGAAACACACCCTCTCACCCATGTTCCCCATAGAGTGCCTTTCGGTAACCACTAGCGAGCTAGAGACGTACGAGCTACTTGTCCAAGACCAAAGCCATAATAGTTCCAGCGGTGGCGACAGGCTCCTAGGTTGCCGCTTTAAGAACCAGGCCTTACGGAGAGACAATAGAACAAAGCACGAAGCACATGCTCTAGCTCCTGGAACCAAGTTGCTAAAAAGCAAGTTTTACCATCACTAGTAGAGTACACGTGCGGCATGCACGTGTTTTAAAAAACACAAAATAAAGAAGAATATATATATATATAGCAAAGATGTATGAGAGAGAAGGATGTGTTTCCAACAATTCAATATCACAAAAAACTTAAAACATAACATAATTATTTCTATCCCTATATAAATTTCCCGTGGAGCCCCTCTAATCTGTCTAAGGTGGCTGAGCTGGTTGTACGTTGTGATCTATTGTTCTAGTGATAACTGGCGTGGGTGCTCATTGTGCCGCCTTGTTAGAGAAGAACCTGCACCCCAAGGATGTACTCGTGCCCACCGCGCCCTTGTTGTTGGAGCCGCATGATCTTCCATCAACCGTGAGGCAAGGTGAATGGATGGGAGAGAATGAGGTAATATGGTTAATGACATCATAAGAAAATAATACGATAACTAAAATTGTCAACAAAATAAAGGGGGTTAAATCATGACCATGGAAAAATGGAGAGCATTAAGTCACCTTTTTTCATTGATTCGTTGTATAAAATGACGGAAAATAGTAATTTTAATTGTAGACATTGACATACTGAACACAAAGAGATTAAAGAAAAAGAACCACTGACAGGGAGGAACTGGAAGTACCTGCAGGTATCAGCATATGTGAAATGTTGACAGAAGCAGAGGAGGCCTCACTAAATCTCAGCACATATATTTTTTGAGATATTGTAGGCAGATTGTGATCCTCTGCGTTATTGAAGAAAAAAATTGCACCCTGAAACATCCTGTAGCATCTACAGTAACAACTATTATTAATTTAGAAGGCATAGTTAAAGTTTAGTGTCATTTCTCAGGGAGTTGAAAGTACTTTTAAAAAATATTTAATTCGGCTCTAAGAGAAAAGGACAGAAAAGAGCAATCGACAAGAGGAACAAGAACACTAAAATACTTACAAAATAGACATGAAAGTACATTTAATAAACCTATTATGAGCTATGTTAGGAGCCTCGTTCGACTCCTTGTTCAGATCGGGAGTCCTGTTCTGGGCCCCTTCTTTATTCATTCTTATTTTATATGTTTACAAAAATAAATTGTCCTACAAAAATTCACATAATTATTTAGCAATCCATCAAGTGAATTCAATAGACTTAGACATTGATCGTAGCAGCCATACACGTATATATAACTCACTTGCTAAACTAACAATAATACAAGCATGCTATTATTCTTGTATCCATGTATATTCACCCACAATACACAAGATTCATTGATAAAAAAATAAATGAACACACCTATTATACGAGCACAGATGGGAGCCGGCCCTAGGGCTCCTCGTTCTCGACCTTGTCGTGGTCGGCAGCGAAGGCGTCAATCGTCCGTCGATCCATAGCTACCAAAAACATAGATGACATACAAAGAAAAGCATCATAAACAACACGATACAAATGTCACGGAATGAAGTGGTTACCGATGACTGCCTCACCAGTAGCCAACCGATCAGTTCGTGCAGAAGAGTGCGTGTGTAGTAGGAAGAAGCGATGTGTTGGTGTCTTCCGAGGAGGAGGAGGAGGAGGCACCTTATATAGGTAGGCACGAGGGCTAAGGGGATGAACCTGGATGCCCACAACTATGGTAAGCAATCAATTCCCTGGTTGACTCCCACACCTATGGTAACCATTCCTTAATTGACGCCCACATATATGGTAAACAATTCATATCCTTTTCCTTGATTGATTGGCGATTAGGCAGGATAATTGATGCAAGGATTGATTGATTGGCCATTAGGCAAGTTAATTGTAGAACATTTTGGAAAGTTTCAGGCGGGAGAGTAGACGACTCCCCCATAATTTATTTCTATACCTGGTCATGCGACTGAATGGATATTGAAAACCTTGGCTGATTGGTTCATAACAATTTGGGAACCATTAAGTCAAGATTAATAATTAAACAATTGTGACAGTAGTTGCGCCTAGCAAAGATCCACCCATGTGCATGAACCCGGGATATCAACGGAGCATGAGATACAAAGCTATGTACAACCTTAATGATACATCAATTTAGACACATGCATATGAAATAAATGATTAAGGGGTGTTTAGGTAGCAAGGATTGTCCGTGCTATATTTGCCTTAAATCCAGTATAATTACTCATAGTCTTCAGCTCTTGATCTTCAAACTCTTCTCCTTGATAGCACTCGAAGCGCGTTCCTTCTAGTCGCAGCAATCAACGACACAAGCATACAAGTAGACAAACAAGCACAAATAAGAACATTACATCAATCAAAGAGAAAAGCTTTAAAATAGCATACTAAGCGGAAGGGCTCATTCGATGGTCACGCGATCGCAAAGAAACGCTTCAAACGGAACTACGAAATAGGGATGGCAACAGGTTCATACCCGCTGGGTTTTGCCATCTCAAACCCGTGCTCGCGAAAATGAAACCCGACCATTAAAAAACTCATGACCCCTCACGGGTTTGATATTTTGCCCAAACCCATACCCGTCGGGGTTACGGGTACCCACGGGTCGCCCGTGCCCATTAAAAAAGACACATATTATAGAAAAACTCAATGAATACTAGAGCATATAAATTATTTTTATTGGTTATATGTCGCAAGAGTATCATAAATAAATAGAGAAAATCATTAATAAGAATTACGCATTTGATTCTATGGAAAAGAAAGAAACAAGTTAGTTTGGCCATTTAAATTGAAGTATGAAGTAAAAAGATTGGTTATTTGATGGTATATGTTCGGTCTAAAATACCCCTTGGTTCATGTCACACCCGGTTTTATAAAATAAACCAAGTGTACCATGTATGTGTGCCAGGATCAAGTTTCACACATACAGTAAGCCAGAAAGTGAATAAAAGATGCAGTATCATGTAAAATAAAATAATTGACTTACAAACTATCGGAGTTATACAGCAAATCCTGGAAATGAAGGCTCCAAGCTTCATAGGCAATCGACTAGGGGTTCCGTACGCCTAGAACTCCACACCATCTTCATCAGTTTCACACGCCTTCTTCCTCTGAGCAGCGGTTAGCAAGGATGAGTACACTTATGGTTGGTACTCAGCAAGGTCACAAGAAATAACTAGAGGCAATTTAATATCAACTCTAAGTAAATTAATCATGCGAGGGTCCAGACCGCTCTCGACCGTGAGCACGGCTGATAATATCAGTTTTACACTCCGCAAAAGTTGTACACTTTCACCATAAGTTGCGTAAAAGTTCAAAAGAACTTTAAACCCAACCATGTTGTGCGGATCAGGGACGCATCACACTACCGAGGTGTGACTGCATAGGGACACTACGAGGCCTTTACAAAGATTCCCTAATAAGTGCAGTCCACTGAGGTTTCATTATCCAAGCAAAGCATAAACCTCCCTAGTGAGTCAGTATCTTAGCAAAACATACTACTCAAGAGGACCGGGTTATATCTCATCGAAGTCTCCCTCTATTGTCCTTTCGGTAAGACATGCACAAACTAGAGTATCTAATTATTCAGCCAAGATCAGAGCCCATTGATATTATGGTTGTACTGTTTTCCTGGATGGTCACTCCATGTTCCAATTAAACCAACATGATAGTGTAATTAAAGCATAGGTAGAAAGACGATTAGGAACACTTGCCTTTTTCCAAAATATAGCTGCTCAGATTATCTTCAACTCTTACTCTTACTCTTGAAGGATGTTCCATCTACTCGAAGCAATCATCAATCACAAGCATACAAGAGTACAAATATACAAGCAAACAAACAAGTACAACAACTAAGAACAATACACCAATCAAAAGAAAAGTTTTAAAATTTCACACTAAAGGACAGGGCTTGATGCTAAGGTCATGCAAGTGCAAGAATCGCTGAAAACGGAGCTAAGGTCGACAAGATACAACTATCAGAAGAATTTGGATTATAAAACAACACAACTATATGCTTGATTGATTTTAACTAAAAAATCATATGAAAAGATTATTCCAAAGAATTACATTTGAATTTGTAAAACTGAGGTAAAACTTAATCATATTTTATTTATAATTATTTATGTATAAATTATATAAAATTAAAACATTAACTTGAAATAAAACATTTGAGAGAATCTAATCGAATAATAATCATCATGTCGTGTTGGGATAACAAACTTTATTTACAAAATGCATTTATGTTACTGTTAATCAAATTATCATGTATTTATGAAAGCTCGAAGTTTAAGTCTAAATTGCTTTTAATCAGAAAAGGTAGCTTTAAATTAAACAATAACCAATTCAGCATACTTTATGAAAAATTGAGATATAACCTAGTCAAATTTTATTATAAAACACATTGAATAAATATTAATCAATTCGACATTAATATGAAAATACGAGTATAAACCTTAATTAGATTTTAATTAATAAAACACATTTAGATAATATTTAATCAACTTAATATTAAATAAAAATTCAAGAACATGTCACATGGTAAATAACAGTACTAGATCGTAGTTTGAGTTGATACGAAGCTAACGCAACAAGAACATATTAAATCGGATCTAAAACGCGTAATCTATGGTTAAAACATGGCTGAAGGGATCTATACGCGATTAACCATAGATCCTAGGGGCTAGGTGGAAAGATTCACAAGGCACACTAAACAATACTAGGGAAATGGTAAAAGCATAGGGTTAGATCTGCTAAAGGTCACGACTTGGACGTGTTTGCAAGGTTCTAATAGATCTAGGGAGTTTTTCTGCAAAATTTCCATGACACAAGAATGGATCTAGGTATTACACAGCTCTATGGGGTTCTTTGTGCAAAAGCTCCATGAGCTTCCATGGACATAGTTATGGCGGCCGGTGTTTCTAGGTGGCGACCTCGTCGGTGATTGGGTGGATGGGGGGCTCCGGTGACAGGCACAAACGAGAGAGGAGTCAAAGGGGGACGCGTTGGTGTGCTTACCACCGGAGGAGATGGCCAGCATTCGGCCCGCGACGGAGTTGTCGGCCAGCGACGAGGTGCTCACGTGGGCGAGGAGCTCCGGTGACAGAACAATGACGAGGCTTGGCGGCGGAGCTTTGGCTCGGCGAGGGGAAGGTCTTCACGGCATCGGTTTGCCCCGATGGTCAGCGAACGCGGCGAATCGAGGAGGCAATGGCCGTCAGCGGTGTTTCTTGCTCCGACGAGCTCCTGGAGGCGATGGTGGCGATGCGAGGAAGGGCGAGGCGATGTCAGGGGGACGCAAGGTGTGGGGCCTCAGCTTTTATTGTCCCAAGGGACCATCTTGCTGTGCGGGCCATGAATCGAGGATTGGAGCCGACGGAGCTCCGCCTTCCATGTGGAGGTGTTGTGTGCTAAGGAAAGGGCGGCGGCGAAGCTTCCTGGGAAGGTCCAGGATGGGTCCACGGGGCCACGAGAACACGTGCAGGAGCTGGAGACGGGCGTTGGGCACAAAGTGGCGTGGCCCCGAGCTTGAGTCAGGTTCGGTCGGTAGGAGGAAGACGACAACGACAGGTGGGGCCTGGCTTGCAGTGGACGGGAGAGAGACGTGGCGAAGGGCTGCTGCGGAGGTCAGCCGGGGCGGGACAGACCCGAAAACCGGGAGAGAGAAGGGGTTGGATTGGGTTGGCTTGAGGTGTTGGGCGGATTAGGCTAGATAGATTAGGCCCGCAATGGATTTGGGTTTTCTTTTTATTTTCAAAATATTCTTTTCCCGTGCATCGATAAATCCATAATATTCTAGATAAACCATTTAAGCCACGAAAAATACTCTAAAATTCCAAATATCTCAGGAAAACTCCCAAAGATAGAGTTGGACATGAACAATCCAAATACACCATTTGGAGCTTATGAAAAAAGATTTTAGCATGATTTAAAAATTAGAATTTACTCTAAGAAAATAGGAATAATTCCCAGAAAAGCTGGAAAATTCCTATTAGGCTTCTAAACGCATTTTTGAAAACTTTGCACACATAAAGGCAGTAGAGGCAACTAGCATGAATGCAAAGCACACAACATTATTGCCTATATTGTTTTATTTTAACTGAGAGAATAATTATTTTCTTATGTTAAATTCCCTATTTAATCATAATAAATATTGCAAATTTTTTTAAAAAAATAGATAAAATCATTGTATTAATTAAGTTACTATTCACCTCTTAAATTTCAAAATTTTAGGGTGTAATAGTTCACGGGTTTGGGTTTATGTCACACCCCAAAATTTTAAAATTTTGGGATGTAAATTTTTTTAACATAATTAATATAATGATTTTCTCAATTTTCTAAAATTTTTCAAGCTTTTATATCATTTTCAGGGAATTTAGTATAGGAAAAATTGTTTTCTAAATTAAATAAAAGCAACATAGGTTTAATGTTGTGTTTGTTGCATTCATGCTGGCTGCATCGAGCTTTGTTTGTGTGTGGTTTAAATCATAATTTAAATCTAGTTTAAATTCGAGTTTGGAACACCTTTCTTCGAGGCCTAGAAAAGTTTAGGAAGGAGTTCGTTTTTGCCCCCTTAGCTTTTTCCCCAGCCTGTTTTTCCCCTCCAACTCCTCAGCTCAGCTCAGCCCAGCCCGCCCCGTTTTCCTCCTTGCGGCCCAACCCTTCTCCGCGCCGGCCCAGCCCAGCCGCTCCCGCCTCTGTCCAGCGCTCGGCCCAGCGCCCCCCTCCTCTCTTTTCTTCCCCCCCCCCCCCCCCCCCCCCCGCGGCCCAACAGCCAACTGCCGGCCCAGCCACTCCCCCAGTGGCCCAGCTCGCACAGCACCAGCTCGGCCCGCTCCTGCGCCAACGACACCGCGGCCTAGCAACACCTCTCCGCACCGGCCCAATTCCACAGCCCCTCCCTCCACTTTCACCGACACGCGGGCCCCGCCCAAACAGTGTCGTCCCCTACCTCCGACCAAACCAAGCTCGGTCGAGCTCGGCCCGCACCGTCGCCTCGGCCTGGCGCCAGGGCCCGCCTTGCGCGCACTGTGGACCCCTCAGGAACCTTCCCCGCACCTTCGCCGCCTCCCCTTTCCTTCTTTGCCTCGCTCCTCGCATGGAAACCTATCGCCACCGATGGAAAGGATGGAGCCGCCGCCCTGATCCACGGGCGTGGCTCGCACGCCAAGGCAACCCTTCCCCAGGGCTATAAAACCCAGCAACCGCACCCTCGAACCCTCACCCATCTCCCTCGAGCAATCCCGAGCCGTGGCTCCCTTCCCCCTCGCCTCGCAACGTCGCCGCCATTATCCCCCTCCGGCGCTGGTCCACCCTGTCCAGCCTCACCGGTAGCATCAAGACGAGGTAACGAAGCTATCCGAATCGCCCTTGAGCTCGATTCCACCCTGCACCGCATCTAATCCATCGTTGGCCACCTTGCAGCTCCGCCGCCGCAACCCGAGCTCGAGCACCGCCGTCATCGATCCGCCGCTCCGGTGCCTCTCCGCCGCTCTCGACCCCTCAGTGCGCCCTCCGCTTTGGTAAGGACCGCCCTGGACCCTCTCCCACTCGCTCTCACGCTCCGTAGCACCGCCGTGGCCGCACAGCACTTCCCCGGAGTTTTATTTCCGCCGCCCGACGTCGTCCGTCGTCGGTGTGCCTCTCCGACTGCCACGAATCCCCTGGGTGATCTCGCCGTAGCCCTAGCTACCACCCCGACCAAGTCCCTTGGCCAACCGAGCTTCCTAGCTCTAGATCGGCTCCACTTCGGCGAGGAACCGCCACAAGAGCCAGCGGCGCCGCCGCTTCCCACTGCCGCCGCCGGCCAGCCGTCCGCCCGATCTGTTTCTAGCCGACGGATCGCCATCCAACGGTGCACAGAGCCACGAGCCTCGGATCAAACCAAACCCATATCGGTCAGCCTAGCAAGTTTTGCAAAAGAGCCCCTGTACTTGTCTCAAATCAACCCTCCATCCACCCAGTTCAAATATATTTACAAATGTGCCCCTGGTTCTCGAAAAAAGCCCCTAAACTCCCCTGTTTTTGTGCTCGAAGCCCAGCCCTGGTCTTTTATGGTTTAGCCCTCCTATTTTAATATAAAATTATGTTTTAGCCCCTGAGTTTTTGCAAATAAGCCCCTGGAAACTTTTAAACCTCGCCAGCAAGTCCCCAAACCTTAGAAACGCCATATCTTTCTCGTTTTAGCTCCGATTAGTATGATTTTTGCGCTCACGTGTTCGTAGCGAAGCGTAGAATATTTATAGAACCTTCTTTTGTACTGTTTCTACTGTTTGGTGTACTGTTTCTAATAGAATACTTTTGTTTGCATGTATTGTCTTGTGTGGATGCTTGTGCGGTGATTCGTGTCCAGTCGGTGAGCCGTTCACTTTGGAGTTTGAGTACGAGGACCTTCAGGAGCCGGACTCGCAGCAGCAGCACTTTGAGGAAGGCAAGTTATAGCACGGACAATCCTTGCTACCTACACACCTTTAATACATTATTTACTGCATAAGCTTGTGTCTAAATTGTTCCCCATTAAGGTTGTACCTAGCTTGGTTTATCCTGTACCTTGATTTACCTGGGTTTATGCTTATGGTTAGAATCTTTGCTACGCGTAGCTACTGTCACCTTTGCTTAACTGTTCATCTTGATATAATGGTCCACTTCAACTTTATTGTTAAAATTGCTTTTTAGCAACATGGATCAGGGAGCTAGGGCGTACGCTTCATGCTTGGCCCTAGTGTCTCTCCGTAAGGACTGGTTCTTAAAGCGGCAACCCAGGAGCCTGTCGCCACCGCTAGGACTATAATGGCTCTGGTCTTGGACAAATAGCTTGTACGGCTCTAGCTTGACAGTAGTTACCGACGGGCCAACGACGTTATGGAAAGCACTCGTGAGAGTATGGTTTGATCCACCAAGGACGGGGGTACCGTCGGCTCTGCCTCGTTAGGCACAGTCCCGTGTTGGGAGCCACCGTGAGTGCGGGAGCTCCGCACGTTGTGCTCTTTCTTTTGTTGTTGGCATGTGTTGCCGCGCTCTGGACGCCATTGACCCTCCTATCGCTGCGCCCTGGGAGTCAGTCGATCTTGGTGCCTTGGATCATGCTGCCTGTGTTGTACCATAACGGCTACTGTCTTGTTAGGGTGTCTTGTGAAAAGCCTCGTAGCGTCCCTATGTGATCACACCTTGGAAGTGTGGTTTGTGAGGTCTGATCCACCTCCGCGTGGTTGGGTGCAAAGTTCCTTTGAACTTTTACGCGACAAGTGGGTAAAGGGCGAAACCTCTGCAGAGTGTAAATCTATCATGATAGCCTTGCTCAGGGTCACGAGCGGCCTGGATCCTTTTTTATTAGAAGATGGTATTGATTTATGCTTAATGTCACTTACACATTATTAATTGGGTTACAAATGGGATTCATACACTTGTAGTAATTTGGATAATGTTAAAATGAACCAACTAAAAGTGCTAATGCAGTTAAGCTGTGTCTAGCCTTTTTGAACCTTCATAACCCGTGCTATACTTGCTAAGTAATTGTTTTACTTACACTTGCTATTTATTCAACAAAATCCCGGACGGGTAACAGATTGGGATGTGCATGAGTCTGCTGCTGAGTTTCCAGAAGATCTACCGTACTACTGAGTTGTGTTCTCCCAGTCAGAGTCCCTGTGGAGTGCGGCTTCATTTAGAGAGAGTTATTAGTCTTCCGCTGTATTGGTTAGTTTATTTATGATGCACTCTGATGTAAAACTCTTTTTATTCGAGTAATATATTCAGCATATGTTCTTTGTTTACCATATTTGTTTGCTATATGTGTACTGTGACTTTCTGGGCACACATATGGCCACATTCGAGTTTCTGTGTAAATCCGGTTGTGACAGTTTATGTTCCCAAACCCATGCCCGCAAACCCGCTGGGTTTAATACTTTGCCTGTTAATAAACCCGCTGTTGGGGGTGATCATTAGGGGTACCCAAACCTATGGGATAATGACCCTTGTTAAAACACTAACTATTGCCCAACACACACACATATCAGAAAGGGGAAATAAAATAAGGCCCACGGCCCAACAAGAGTCAATGGCCCAGTCGAGGCACCCCGCTGGGGGCCTCGACGCACACCTCAATCTCCACTTCGCTCGAGGGAAGCGATCCCTCGAGCGAATCGCAAAACTCCGTCTCGGTCGAGGCTTGAGGGTCGAGCCTCGAGCAACCCACGAAATGGGAAAATCTCTGCCTCGGTCGAGACCTCTACCCTGACAAACGATTAAATGCCGCTTATCACCGCCATGCATCCAAAGTCAAAAGGCAAATCTCTCACCACGCCGCTCTGATAGGCACGATCCCCGTCGCATCTGCCAGCTCCCGTCACTATGCTGCCAACCGAGGCTGTGTGCGGACATGTTGGCACTGTGCGAACAGAGCACATCACTCCGAGGTCCTGTGCTACCAACTCTGGTGACCCGAAGCCCTCGATCGGGCAGGAGAGACCCTCGAGCGGGTAACAGGATAAGGAGGAAGGACGGCGGAAGCATGGCAGGCCATCCCGAGTACTATGCGACCATCCCCGGTGCTGTGCGAACACGCCGTCACTGCACGAGCAGGGCCGAGTCATTCCTACGCCCTGTGTTGGCAACTCCCACAGTAACCCTCCATAGAAAGGGCTGTGCACAGGCATGGGGGGCCCTCGATTTGGCATACTGACGAGTCGCTAGGACACGCTGGTCAGCTTAGACCCTCAAAACCACTCCGTGGCATCATCACCAGTACAAGAACCCACCACAGGGATGGCAACGCCGCGCAACAGTGGCCAAGGACAAGAGGACAAAAAACCACGCCTACGCCTATGCAACAACTGTATCTGCACATTGACACATGCCTGTTACCCTTCCTCCTTGGTCTATAAAAGGAGAGGCGCACGCTCATGAAAACGGGGGGATCGATCGAAGAGAATCGGTCAGAGAACAAGGGACAACTCACGTACTCCACATTCCACCGATATTGGCACTCTGCCTCAATCATCATCACCATCATCTGGGACTTGGAGGCCTTGCCTCTTCTCCCAACTGCTTGTATCCCCTACTACTCATAGTCCGATGCAGGATAATACATTGCACACATCTTCTTTGCTGGACATACAGTCTTGTGACCAGAACCAGGATAATCTTGTGTCATTGCATTACCTTCTGCATCAACCATCAAGGGTGGGAACACAGCGCATTTCTGGTTGGTGTCGGGACCACGATTTCCAAACAACAACAGTGGCGCGCCAGGTAGGGGTCACGCGCTGTGATCGACCACATCATCCACTATCTCCCTTGATGGCAATCCGTGTCGTACGCGACAATCCCTTTCCGATGCGGTCTTCGGACCCACTTCCCGCCGGATTCGAAATCCGGTTCGGGAGCCTCGAGTTCAGGGCGACTGGCAATGGTTACCACATGCAGCTCCTTATGAGGAGCATCGGTGTGGGCACACCAGCGCCACTCCCATCACCACCACCGCCACGCAGGAAGCGTTTGGGCCAGCGCGTGCGGCGAGCTCATGCGAAACGACACAGAGCGGCTCGCCCGAGCGGGTTGAGACTGGCACGCAAAACCCTACGATGGCGGCAAAGAATACCAGCCAGTGACATCAAGCACAACGCCGCACCTTGCCGGGGATAGCACGGCCGACCCATCGCAGGTCCCCGGCGAGATGCACACCACAACCATGACCAACTCCTCATCAGTTGGCACGGACATGACGGCGTATGAGGATCTGTCGGGGCACCATCTGCTCTCAATTCGCAACCTCATCGCAACTTCGTTAGACGATGACTACCTCGACTCTGACAGCGAGGCACACGAGAGCGGCCACAGGGTCCCCGAACGGGACTACTCAGGGCTTCGCGATCGTGAGGCCTTTATGTCATTCCAGGCTGCAGCGAACTACTGCCCAACCTGCTCCGACGACTCTAGCGAGCGGGATTACGATCCCTCTAGGAAATGCTTCATCGTCCTCCCGGGAAGGGGTGACAAAGATGACGGGGCAGGTGAACCAGTGGGAGCCAAGAATAACGAACATGCACCAAACAATGCTGCACTCAGACAAGCGCAACTAGCCCAAGTCCGCTCGCTAGAGTAAGCAGCTGTGCAGCAAGCCGAAAGCTCACCCTCCCGCATACACAACTCAGCCGGCCCGAAAGTCGGTGGAGGTATGCGGGGGCACGAGGGATCTGTACGAACCCCGCGAAGGGACGACGTGGTGCCACCCCCGTCATCAAATAAGGGGAAGGCACCCTCGGTGCACAAACGCATCGGGAAGAAGTCTCTCAAGGAACGGATCCTTGATACACGCGGAGACACCAGCGACGACGATACCCGCAACTTGCTCAACAGAAAGAAGCGGGATGGCACATCCTGCGGCTTCCACCCTCGACGGGGAGGCCGCTACGATATCGACGAAGACAAGAGCCCAACACCGGAACCCCCGAGAACCCGGGTGTTTGCCCGGGAGATTCACGCGGCCCCAATTCCCGGACGATTCCGGCAACCAACGACCATCACCAAATACTCAGGGAAAACGGATCCCAAGGTATGGCTCAACGACTACTGCCTCTCCTGTCTACTGGGCGGCGCTACCGACGACGCCACGATCATCCGCAACTTGCCGCTTCATTTGGCAGATTCTGCGCGGACATGGCTCGAGCACCTACCCGCAAACCATATTCACGATTGGAACGACCTCGTGAAAACGTTCGTGGGTAATTTCCTGGGTACTTACGTGCGCCCTAGAAATTCGTGGGACCTTCGAGGGTGTCGCCAAACATCCAATGAGTCCCTTCGTGATTTCGTCTGCTGCTTCTCCAAGCGTTGCACCGAGCTCCCAAGCGTGGGTGACTCTGAGGTCATCCATGCCTTCCTCGAGGGCACAACTTGCCGGGACTTGGTGCGTGAGTTGGGACAAAGCCCTCCTTCCAGTGTTAACGAGTTGTTCGATGTCGCCACCAACTTTGCCTCTGGCGAGGAGGCGGTTGGAGCCATCTTCGATAGCAGGAGGGGGAAACGGACAAAAGAAATGCCCACAGAGGGCAGCAAGTCCAAGGGCTCCGCAAAGAAATAGAAGCAAGGCAAGAAGGGCAAGAAGCATGGGTGACTCTGAGGTCATCCATGCCTTCCTCGAGGGCACAACTTGCCGGGACTTGGTGCGTGAGTTGGGACGAAGCCCTCCTTCCAGCGTTAACGAGTTGTTCGATGTCGCCACCAACTTTGCCTCTGGCGAGGAGGCGGTTGGAGCCATCTTCGATAGCAGGAGGGGGAAACGGACAAAAGAAATGCCCGCAGAGGGCAGCAAGTCCAAGGGCTCCGCAAAGAAATAGAAGCAAGGCAAGAAGGGCAAGAAGCCCTAGAAAGCCTCGCGCCGACAAGAGTGTTGGCGGTCGTTACAACCCAAATCCGACCACCAATACTCGGGAATAAATGAGGTTTTATGCAACATTCCATGTACTTAGGTTTTATTTCTAATAAAGTTCCACAAGTTTTGGTGAGTGACACTTGTGCAGGTACAACTACGACAAATACGCCTAGTGTAGGAGTGGTTCCTAGACTAGTCAGTGGCCTTAGTTTATTCCCGTCGCAATGGAGGTGGTAGCCGGGAGGTGGTGACAGCCCTTTCGGTCTTCGTATCCCATCACGTTAGTTCCGGTCCGTAGGATTCCCCAGTTGGGAAATAGTGGCACCCCTTCTCATCCCTTTCTGTGTGTTCACCGGTTCCCTTGTCCCGAAGCTAAGACATTAGAGTTATCCCAGATCTCCTAGTGCTGGTTCTGTAGCCGTTGTATCTCTAAGCTAGAGTGACATAGGTAGATAAAGAATCCAGGAGTCCTCTATCTCTTCTCGTTGTCCTCCCAGCTATTTATCTCTTCTCTCCCTTACCTGAGTATCCCTTGAGCTGTGTGTCCGGTATATCCACTCCTATCCAATACCGTTATCCCTTGTCTTGTCTAGTCGTGTACCCTCCTCTGATAGTCTCGAATATCTGTTCACTAGTAATCTTGCCAAAGCTTCCCTGCGGAAATATAAATTACGATACCTCAGGATACTCCCAGGTGAAGTGCTACAGCGGTGATTCTGTGCGCTTGCAGAATATTTCTATATTTTACTAAGCCATAAGGAAAACCACTGAAACACTCCTTACCCCAGTACCAGGATTCTCAATTCTGATATTGCATCGTAAGAAGTGCCAACAATCATTTCTGGCGCCGTTGCCGGGGAAGTCTTTGGCTAGATTACTTTTGAACTTTTGTCTTGAGCTATCTTAGTTGAGTACCGCTACTCAAGCGGGTTTATCCTTGCTCTGTTCATTGGTCTTTGTGGAACAGAGCAGTGCATGACTGGTTTCCAACTACCGTCAAACTTCCAAGAAAATCCGGAGTCACTTGTGAGGAAAGTACGACCCCGTGTTGTACCTCCTCAGAAGCAACTCCTTCCGACGAACCCAGTCCTTCCCGTCGTTGACCAGGCTACATCGAGGATGGCAACCAAGACGATCTGTGAGTTCTCCGCTCCATCAAGCGAGAACGTACGTATCGGACCAGCTCCGCTAGTCGGAGATGGTAACTTCGAGCTAAAGCCAGCCCTCATCAACATGGTACAGGCTAGCCCATTCTGCGGCAAGCCACACAAAGATGCCAATGCTCATCTCCAGCATTTCCTGGAGATTTGCAACACCTTCACCATCCGCGGAGTAAGTATCGATGTCATTCGCCTTCGTTTATTTCCATTCTCATTATCAGGCAAGGCGAAACAATGGTTTTATGCTAACCACGAAGCAATAGATACCTGGGATAAATGCACTAGCGCTTTCTTGCTAAAATTCTTTCCGGTTGGGAAAACCAACGTCCTCCGGAACAAAATAGCTAGTTTCCAGCAGCTAAAAGATGAAACAGTCCCGGAGGCATGGGATCGCCTCCAGGACTATATTTCTACTTGTCCTCACCATGGTATGCAGAGTTGGTTCATAATCCAAACTTTCTATCACGGGCTGAGAAATTTTGCCCGTGAGTACCTGGATGCTGCTGCTGGAGGCTCATTCTTCTCTCTTGAGGAGAGTCGTGCGAAGGCCCTCATAGAGAAGATGGTCGAGAACCAAGGTTGGTCCGATGACCGGACTCAACCAAAGACCCGAAGAGTTCACCAAGTTGAAGCTCTAGACATGCTCGCTGGCAAGATGGACCGCCTGATGAAGAAACTGGAGGCCCCTGCTCAAGAAACGGTGCAAGCCATGGACGCTCGCATGACCGGCGAAGTCTGTGGCAACACTGGCCATTCGGGGAATGACTGCCCCGAAACGCGAGAAGATGCCCACTACGTCAACAACTCCAACAACAATGGGTACCGACCGAACAACTACGGCAACCAAGGCTGGAATCCGCACCCAAACCTCCCTTTTGAGAGGCCTCAACAAGGTAACAATTTCAATTCCAGCAATTTCAATAATCAGCCGTCTCTTAGAGATCTTGTGTTTGGCCAGATGAAAATAACTGAAAACATCAATAAAAAGCTTGCTACTAATGATAACATACTGGAAAGCATAGACTCTAGGATGGAATCTGTTGACGTAAAATCCGCACTTCACGCCAAGCACACAGCAAGCCGAATTAGCTAGCTTCACACGTGGCCCGAGCGTTTGAATCCGAAAGCGTGCCAGTCAATTTTCCTGAAACTGACAAAGGGAGAAAAGATGTTTAGATAACACCTGGAACGTGCCGGGTGATACCAGACAGTTCCATATTTGCGGCTGCGGAGCCAGTCTCGAACGACATATAGCTACAGGGAAGCTATCTGCCAGCAGTTAAAGCATCATTCGGCAATCGGCAAAGCACGCAGGAAGCGCACTGCCGAATGCGTGACGTAAGCATGACGAAAGATCGGTTTTTGACTGAATAAACATTGTAACGCATATTCATAACCGATTAACGAGGAACAGAGCATGATAGATAAATAAAAGGGCGAAAACATGACCATAATTTCATAATAAACAAGAATGCATAGACTAAAAGCACTAGTCTACCGCATGTCTAGGTACTTTTCAACCCGTCGAGCATGAAACAAGCAAGTTAATCCACCGCATGATACGACTTGCTTGGAATCACACCACCAACCAAGAATAGGTCAATCCACCGCATGATACGACTCTATTGGTGGAAGGCTAAAAGCATTCTTTATTTAAGACAAAACCATGAACATGTCTCGCTCGTGGCGATACTGCCGAATACAGCTATATAGCCGAATCGGGTTCCATGAAGAAGGAACATGCTTCGTTGGTGATGATAGGTCTATCAGATCGAATCGAATTCTAATCCACCGGATGATTAGCTCTAAGACGACCCAAAAACCTGCATCCACCGCATGATACCCGGTTCTGTCAAGATCTACACAAGACCAACGAGCTTGGACCCGCAACACGTGACAATCTAGATTGACTTCGAATTCGGCTATGGAAACGCAGTGCATTATGAGCTAGAACCGAACCTAATCAATCTAGACTGGGCAAAAGAGTGTTGTAATGAATTAAACATAAAGGTAAAATTCAGAGCAACACATGATAACTTGATGAATCTATCAGATCTTGCCAAAATCCAATAGAGCCGATAACTTGCTCCAAGCTAAACCTTAGCCCACCGCATGGCTCATGATCTAACAATGGAACCTTCCTGAACCAAAGCCTAAATCCACCGCATGATACTAGGCATGGTGCAGGGTTGCCGGTACTTACGGAGGTCGACGGATCGATGACTCCTCTCGAAGAACTCGACGACTCGACTAAAGGACTCGAAGTTGGCACGGGGCCGGTTTGTTGTATGATTGATTGAACGATGCTTTTACAACTACCATGGGTTTATATTTATACCCAGGTTTCGACACGACTCCTAATCGATTACGATTACATTATTTATTTCCTAAAAAAGATAAACGCCGGGGCACCGTATCCGTCTTGCATTCCAAGTCAAACCAGCCTTTTTCCTTATACTTGATCCACGTCATCACGCGCCCCCGAATGCCTTTTGCGAAACAGTTCTCTTGCCGAATGACGATGCATTCCCGACCGCAGAACGTCTTTACCGAATGCTCTAGGAAAAAACTCCTTAGCCGAATGATAACGAATCCGGCCCACATGTCAGCTTCTTCCTGGTGCCAATTTTTGGTGTCAACACATGCCCCTCCAATTTCGGGATAAAAGATAATTTTATCTCAGAATTGACCAGAAGCACTCAACATTCCCAAGTTAGTTCTGCTCGACACCCGCTTCTCCTTTTGAATCTTTAGAGCTCTCGTCCGGATCCGAACCCTAGGTTATCGACTTCCAAGATTCAATCTTCAAATGGCGAACCAAGATTTCGCCCTCCAGGTAAACTTCAATCCCCTTAAGCACATTCGGTATTCTTCTTTTCGATTTGCATCTTAAATTTCTTCTCTTTCCATTCTTGATAGGCCCTAGCTGCCGAAATCCTTATCCCCGTTGAGAAAAAAGCTCCTTCCTACTTCCTCGGCCCTGTAGGGAATTCAGATCCTTCCGAACTCATTGCGGCCGAATCTCAGAGGGTTCCTTTCAAGATTTCATTGACAAAACCTCATGAGTGGCAAGACGCCTTCAAGAACTGGCCTTTGCCCCCAATTGCCGGCTGGAGAAATTGGTACAAAAGGATTTCTGATGACGAAAGCCCCCAAACACAGAACTGGGACCATCTGCGTATTTCTCATTGCCTGGAATTGTCACTAGCCGAAACACCAAAGAACGAGAACCTTCTGATTGCAGCTTGCCATTTTTGGTCCAATGGTGCAAATGCTTTTCTCTTCGGTCATGGCCCAATGTCTCCCACTTTGGCCGATGTCTACATGATGACCGGCCTGAACGTTACAGGAACCGTATATCCATATGACCACAAAGGTTCCTCTAAGCAGACAGGAGTAAAAACAGGGGTTGGATACAAGAGATACATCCAAAACCATATGTCTGATGGCCCTCTGACCGATGTCGAATATAGAGCCTTCCTGAACATGTGGCTATGCAGATCAGTCTTCTGTGGCAAAGCCAATGAGCCAACCCTGAATCATATCGTGATGGCTGAAGAGCTTGCTACTGGAAAACTCATTCCACTTGGGAAATACCTCCTAGGAAGTGTCTACCATATGCTCAATCAAACCACCCACCTGATGTATACCAGCAAGAAAATCCCCTGTGTCAACGGTCCTTGGTGGTTTGTCCAAATGTGGCTGCAGTTGTATATGCATCAAATCGTCGCCATTGATCTCAACAGCCGAGACTTTCCTTCAATCAATTACAAAGAAGGAGAAAACCGAAGAACCAAAGGTTGTCAAACCTATGGAGAAGCTGCCTCCACTGTATCTATCAACAAGAACATCGGTGAACTGTTTGAGCTCTTCTTCAAAGGCTTTGCTCATCCTCTTTCGTTCCCATATCTGGACAATGACAACCTCACTCTCCCTTGCGAATTCAGCTTTGAAACTGGATGCACTGATGTACAATCTATAGCGATTTTCAATGCCTTCATCCAGCCCTGCATCCTGCCAGCCGAATTCTGTGGAGGAAGGCTGGTTCAAAGCACTTATGAATACTATCAGCCAAATATGATGGCTAGACAGTTAGGATGTGGCCAAGTGCCCCCTAGGCTATTTCTTCACGAATTTCTCAAGCCTAGGGAGATTGTCAAGGATTCCACAGAGACAAGAAGGATTTTCACTTATAAATGCTGCGGAACTATCTATGCACCTGATCCTTTTGTGCCAATAACATCTGCCCATCCTTCCTTCACTCTCTGGTGGCAAGAACTCCATGATCATATCTTCAACATGCCAATCCATCCCTTCTGCCTCGAGTTAATGTCTGATTATCAGCCAACTTCAGAGGTAATACGCTTATCCCTTCATCTGTCTCAATAATATTAACCTCAATTGATTCTTATTCTGTCATCTTGCAGGATATAATACCTGCCCCTCTTGCCAGGGCGATTTTGTACAAAGCTGCAGGTCCAATATCTGCTTTGGGGCACCAATCTCCTACCTTGGCTCAACTGATGGCTAGACAGGCTTCTCTAGATCCAATACTTACTAGACCATCATCTGTCAAGAGGAAAACCCTTTCTTTAACTGCTCCCTTAGTTGTAAAGAAGAAAAGAACAAGCATCAAAAAAGTTATCAAGGTCAGAGCCTTCTTCCTTTGACCATAATGCCATTAGTATTTTGCTCAACTTTATCTCTTCTTGATTTCAGGTCAGAGAACAGCAACTAGCAATCAGTACAGATCTTGCCGATGCTTCATTGACTGGTAAAATTCTACCACTTTATCCTCTTAACTTCTTTTTCATCGGCACTCATTCTTTGTTAACTGCAGAACAATCCTCAATGGATCCAATCTTGGAGAGCTCTTCTTCTCATCACGATTCTTCTTTAGCTTTGCAACTTCTTCCTCAATCAGAAGCATTATCTTCACCAAGAAATCTTCCAGCTTCTCCTCAGCAAGATACACAGAATCTTTCCATTGAGCCTGAGAGGCTTCCTTCCCCCATTCAGGAAGTCAGGAATGAGGTAAACAAAATCATTCAACTTTCTCTACCCTTTTACTCAGCGGATTATTACTAATTCGGCAAGACTTTCTTTCAGGAGAAATCCATTTCATCATCCAGCTATTCTTTTGCTGTGGACGACTTGGTTGCCGAACAAGGGGAAGAAACATCTTCTGGCCAAACTCTGTCAGAAGAAAATCAAACAAAGCTGAAAGATATCCTTGCTTTGTTGCACAAGAGTATTCAAGATCAAGTCAAAGATGCTGATCTCTTAAGGGATGTACTGGAATCCATTGACCAAGAACTCCCTGATGATATCAAAACTTTTTTGGAACCAGTTTCTCATTTGGATCAACAATACGCCGCAGTAAAGCAGGCTCTAAAAAACCAATCTTCTCAACCAGCTCTGGAACAGAGGAGATCCACAGCCAAACAATCTGTGAAAGACCTGCATACTCAAGCTCAGAACAGCAAAGAATTACTGACCAAATTGGAATCTGAACTTGAAAAGAAGAAGGCCAGAAAAGCTGCACTTGAAGCCGAATTGAGAGATCTATCGGCCGAAATTGAAGCTGATGAGAAGAAGATAGCTGAGCTTCCCAAATTAACAGAGAAGATGCGAAAGGAAGCTTCAGCAGCTCTGAACGAAGAAAAACAACTCAAGGCAAAGCTTGCTGCTCTGGCTAGAACCCAAGAAGCTGACAAAAACTTATTAGAGAGTATTAGCAATATGATATCAGATGCTAAAAATGTAATCTCAAAGTACTTGGGCTTGTAATTGTAACAAACAGTCGATAGCCGAATGCTTTATCAATCCTGCAATCTTGCCATCTCTTATCTCTGTTTTTCTCCATTGTGATTAACTCATTCGGCAAAGCTGGCTATAACAGTGTCAGACCCGAAAACGCTTCAAACACGATATAGCCGAATCTCATTCAGTCAAAACCGAATACGACTCGGTAAGAATCCCAAACGACATGGAAATCAATCGGTTGGAAAATCCTTTCCACCTTCCGAACTCCTTGGGATATGTACCACAATCTTCGGCCACGATCTCTTCGTTAGTTCCATAAATAAGAACCTTGAGCGCTCCTAATCTTTTATCAAATCCTCCGTCTTCCAAGCTTTCTGCTAGCCTGAGCCCCCTATTCTTCGAGCACAGTAATCTCCAGAAAACCCCAATGACCAACAACAGCGGAAGACGCCCGGCCGTCGACGAAGCTGAAGGGAGCCGCGCCAGAGCTCGTCGGAGGTGATGACTATTTGCCTCTCCTTATCCTTTCCTCCAGATTTTGCCTCATTCTCAACTTTCTTTGTGTTTTCAGGCTCATTCAATGGAACCCCGTTACTGCCTCGGCTGCGGCTCCGGCTGCAGCGGGTGATTCTTCGGAGTCATCTAGCCGATCCCCCAGGCCCAACTGGGATCTGCCCTACTCAGACAGCGACGCTCGCCGATTCAAGCAGGAACGTGACGACGCTCGGCATGAGCTGGAGGTCATCTCCAAACAAGCCGGGATCGCAGATCTAGAGTGGCAACACCAGCGCAAGCAGCTGCTCGAGACCATCGACGGTAATTTCTGCGGTTCACTTAACTTCAATCTGACCTTGGACTAACCCGTCGTTGCTTCGTAATCCTACAGATCGCGACGCCGAACTCGATCAGCTGAAGACATTGGTTGAGTCTTTGGCAAACAAGGTGAATGCTCCTGGGGACACGCCAGAAGCTCGCCTCGGTGCAGTGGCAGGCCGTATCGATGAGGTGGCCTTACACGGCGTCCGTCTGGGCACTGCCGCAGGCCTAGTCGCCATGTCGACGCACACTGGCACCGACTATTCCAGGCTACCGCCCGGCTTTGCCAATGGCAATCCGGAGGAGATCGACGACATTGAGGCCTCCATAGATCGCCTTGATGCTCATGGCGTCGCCATTGCCGATTCCATTCATCCCCAGTCTGTTCTGAACAGGTTGTTCCATTAGTTTGTACTAGGGATTATGGAATTTCGGCAATAAAACTTATCTTTTGCAGTCTTTTTTGTGATAACTTGGTCAAACTCATGATGCAAAATATTTGTACTAAGGGCAATACATTCTGGTATTGGCCATTTTCCCTCTGTTGGCATTTGTTCTGAAGGCGGCTCCTTCCCGAATGCCGGCTGTTTCAGTTGTCCTGGTATTGAATATTTCAATCAGCGATCAACCTCAACACTAGGATAATATTTCTTCAAGTATCTCCCATTGATAGCAGCAGTAAACTCTTCTCCCAGCAAAGTTTTCAGGACATATGCATTTCCAGGCACGCATCTGACCACTCTGAAAGGACCTTCCCAATTTGGAGACCATTTACCGAATGCACTGTATTTAGTTCCAATCGGCAATATTGCTTTCCAAACCAAATCTCCTTCTGCAAATTGCTTGACTTTCACCTTCTTGTTGTAATATTTAGCAACTCGCATTTTATTTTTCTCAACATTTTCCAAGGCCCTGAGACGAATCATATGTAAATCTTCTAATTCGTCCATCATTAAATCATTATAATCTTTAGAACTTAAATCCTTTTGCAACTTTATCCTCCTTGAGTCTGATCGCATCTCCCATGGCAAGATAGCATGATGTCCATATACCAATTCATAAGGAGACGTCTGTGTAGCCCCATGTGGAGCCATTCGGTAAGCCCATAAAGCCTCATTGAGTACCGAATGCCACTTCCTTGGCTTCTGATCAATCTTCTTCTGTATAATTCTAATCATAATCTTGTTAGAAGCCTCTGCCTGACCATTAGCTTGGGCATAATAAGGAGAAGAATTCAACAATTTGACGCCCATGCTTTCAGCAAAATTTCTGAACTCTGAAGATGTAAACTGAGTTCCTTGATCTGTAGTGATTGTTTGAGGAATTCCAAATCTGTAAATGATATGTTCTTTAACAAATTCAACCATATTCTCTGATGTCACCTTCTTTAATGGAATCGCCTCAACCCACTTAGTAAAATAATCGGTTGCTAAAAGCACAAACTTATGCCCCTTGCTAGATGGAGGATTTATTTGGCCAATCAAATCTATTCCCCATCCTCTGAATGGCCATGGCTTGATAATAGGATTCAGGACCGATGCTGGAACTCTTTGAATGTTTCCAAATCTCTGGCAATCTTGGCATCCTTTGTAATATTCAAAGCAGTCTTCTAGCATTGTGGGCCAATAGTACCCAGTTCTCCTAATAACCCACTTCATTCGGTAAGCCGATTGATGTGCTCCACACAGCCCATCATGCACTTCACTTATCAGCCTTTTTGCTTCTTCTTGATTTAAGCAATGTAACAGCACCCCATCCAAGGATTTATAATATAAATTATCATCAAGAAGAACAAACTTTAAAGCTTTATACCTGAGCTTTCTAGAAACCTTTCGGGATGGATTCTCCAGATAATCAACAATTTCTTTTCTCCAATCATCTTCTGCCAGATTACTCCCGAAAGCATATACATCATTAGCAAAAACTTCTTGAAGCTCTCTATAACCCGAAGCACTTTGAGCTAATCTATTCGCCTCTTCATTGTCTTTCCTAGGAATATGCCGTAGAATTACTGACTGAAACTCCCTTAAGATTTGTTTGCATTCCTCATAATAATTCCTTAAGATATCGTTTCTGCACTCATATTCGCCATTTAGTTGCCTTATGACTAATTCTGAATCTCCAAAGATTTCAACTGCAATGGCCTTTGCTTCTCTCAAGTATTGAAGTCCTCTGAGCAACGCTTCATACTCAGCTTGATTATTAGTGACAGTAGGTTGAATAGGAATAGCAAATTCAAATACCTCTCCTTTTGGCGAAATTAACAAAATACCTACTCCACCACCTTTGTCACATGAAGATCCATCGAAGAATAATACCCAAGGAGTAATTTCAAGCAAATTAGCTGATGAATCGCGATGTTCAGTAATGAAGTCAGCAATAATCTGCCCTTTAACAGCTTTTGCCGATTCAAACTTTAACTCAAATTCAGACAAAGCTAAAATCCATTTGCCAATCCTTCCGTTCAAAATTGGCATAGACAACATGTGCTTTATCACATCAAATTTTGAATACACAATGCATTCGGCATGTAGCAAGTAGTGCCGAAATTTTGTACAGGAGTAGTAAACACATAAACAAAGTTTCTCGGTAGCCGAATACCTCATTTCGGGATCAAGCAATTTCCGGCTAAGGTATGCAACTACCCTTTCCTTTCCTTCAAATTCTTGTATGAGGGCCGATCCAATAGTTTGGGTATCGGCCGCCACGTACAACTTAAAAGGCTTGTTTAGCTGTGGAGGTACCAATACTGGTGGTTCTTTCATGTATTCCTTGATCTCATCGAAAGCCTTTTGTTGTTCGTCACCCCATACAAACTTCTGATCCTTCTTGATTTTTAGCAGTGAAGAGAAAGGCAACACCTTTTGTGATAAGTTTGATATGAATCTTCTTACGAAATTGATCTTGCCAAGTAATGACTGTAATTCCTTAAGATTAGTTGGAGGAACAACTTCATCAATGGTTTTCATACTTTTCTTGCCAACTCCTATTCCTCCTTCATGCACCAGAAATCCCAGAAATTCTCCTGCCGAAACTCCAAAAGCACATTTATTTGGGTTCATCTTGAGCCCATGTTTCCTAGTGCACTCTAGAGTTTTCCTTATGTCGGCCAAATGTGCTTCATGATCCAATGACTTAATCACAACATCATCGATATATATCTCCACAATCTTGCCGATCAACTCATGAAAAATATAATTCATGGCTCTCTGATAAGTTGCACCAGCATTCTTCAAACCAAACGTCATGACAACCCATTCAAACAACCCTATATGTCCTGGACATCTGAAAGCTGTTTTCGCTATATCTTCCAATGCCATAAAAATTTGATTGTACCCTGCATTACCATCCATGAAACTAATCACTTTATATCCAGCAGCAGCATCAACCAACGAGTCAGCAATAGGCATTGGATATCCATCCATGGGTGTAGCTCTGTTCAGATCTCTAAAGTCTATGCAAACTCTCATCTTCCCATTTTTCTTGTACACGGGAACAATATTAGAGATCCATTCTGCATATCTGCATGGCCAAATAAAATTTGCTGCTATTAATCTTTCCACTTCTTTCTTTACATCGGTCAACACTTCATCTTTGTAGATTTTCCGGGGTGGTTGCTTGTAAGGTTTATAACCAGGCTTGATCGGTAATCGATGCTCAACAATGGAACGATCTAAACCAGGCATCTCCGAATAATCCCAAGCAAAGCAATCTTTGTATTCTTTTAACAACTCAATCAACTTTTCTCTGAAGACCGAATCCAAGCTAGCACTGATGAATATCGGCCTTGGTTTGTCACCGTCTCCAATGTCTACTTCTTCTAATTTATCAGCCGACACAAATCCATGTCCTAGCTTCCCGTCAGTCCCATCGATTGGATTATCCATTAAAAATTACTAAAAGAGCCGACTGCTTCGATCGGCTGTTGATCACTGCTGACTGGCTCAACAGGACCTTCTCCCTAGTCCTTACCTGAGAAGCAATCTATGCCTTGATATTCCCAGAAGGCTGGTTCCACATTAGCCACGCTAATTGAATCATCTGCTGGGACAATTTCCACTTCATCATCTATCCACTGAATAAGCTGCTGATGCATAGTAGATGGAATACAGCAATTCGCATGGATCCAATCCCTTCCAAGTAGCAAGCTGTATGCCCCTTTGCCTTCAATAACAAAGAAGGTTGTAAGCAGAATCTTAGATCCAATCATCAGATCTACATGTACACATCCTTTGGTGTCCGAAGGATTTCCAGCAAAATCATTCAAAACTATGCTTGTTGGCGTTAAATCTCCAGGGCTCATGCCAAGTTTCCTGAATGTATTGTATGGCATCACATTAACAGCAGCTCCACCATCAACAAACATCTTCGTCAGTGGCTTTCCGTTGACATATCCTCTTAAGTACAGTGGCTTCATGTGCCGATTCTGGACTGGCTTCTCGAAAATAGCTTGCTTATTCAATACCAATTGTGCCATTAACCCACATTGCTCGGCTTCATCCACTTCTGACAATATCTCTTCCTGTACAATTTGATTAGCTGGAGCCATAAATTCATTCGGCAAGAAACATACCATGCATGTAGGAGCCGAATGACCCGATTCGTCGGGTTTGTCTTTTGGACGCCATATCGATCTCATCCTGGTTCCTGCTTGCTTCAACTCTTGATTCCTCAGGCGCTGGACTCTTCTCTTCTGGCTCTTTCTTAAACCAGGTGGACACCACTGTCCTTTTTGCCAGACAATGCCACCACTCTTCTCTTCTTCATGATCAATCCATCTATGATCAGCATGTCTTTTCCTTGGTTGATCATCATTCTTATATATTTTAAAACGCCGATCATCACTAGGATGTATCCTTCCAATTCTTTCGTGGACGGATCGGCGACTGGCACCATTTTGCCTATGTTTGACATATCCATTATTGCATTCAGGACAGTTATTCCATGTAGGCAGCTTTAAACCCTCGTTCCAACAGTGTCTGAAGAAGACACAATCCCAATGTGCACGTTCTCGCTCTCGGACATATTCCTCTTGTTCTTCCTCATACCTTTTTTCTTCGCACCTCCTCTTCTCCTCCTCGTACTCACGTCTCTGGTAGTGCTCTTTTTCTTGCTGACGCTGCCACTTATTGAGGAGAATGCGCGATGTGACTCTGGGTTTAGAAGATTTCCCAATTTCAAATCGGCTATTCGGGAAGCGAGGCTTTTCCTCGCGAATCTGTCCGATCATGATTTGCCGATTAGGATCGACTGAGCCATTCTGCTTCGCTTCCTTTGACGTCAGGACTCTCATCTTTCCCTTTTCTCCAGATTCGGTAACACTCACCATATTGATTGAGAACCCAATCATGTTCTGAGGGAACGTGTTATTGTCCAACTTCATCTTATTGTCGAATTTCAGATGCCCTTCTTGGATAGCTTTCTGAATCCTCACTCTAAAAACCCTGCATTCATTGATGGAATGAGAATTTCTATCATGGAATCCACAGTACCTTTTATCTTTCACTCCATCAGGCCGAAGCATAGAATGCCCCTCTGGTAGCTTGATCCGGCCTTCTTTTACAAGATAGTCAAACAATTTATCTGCCTTAGTTACATCAAAATCATAGGTGCCCTTATTCTGTTTAATCCACTTCTGGTTCACCATGACTGGTTCTTTGCCCCACACTATCTCTGCTGCAGCTATCTCCTCACTATCTTCATACTCATCTCCTTGATCCGCTCTTTCAAGGAATTGGTTATAGATATCAGCTACATCATTGTGTTTAGCAAATCTGGCATCTTTCTTGAAACCATATGCCTGGTTACTCATTAAGGCCAATCTGTGTGACAACTGGCCCAGATCATCGAACTCCATCCCGAATAGCTTTTCCCGAATGGTAGGCAGCATGCCAGCTACAGCCATACCAGCTAGCTGGTCATCAGGTATGTTCAGAGAAAAGCACATGCTCTTTGTTTCCCTAAATCTCCTGAGGAACTCCGTAGGTGTCTCATTATTCCTCTGCCTTAAGCTGGTCAAATCAACCAACTTTTTCTCGGTACTTCCAATGTAGTAATGAGCATGGAATTTCTGCTCCAGGTCTTTCCAAGTACAAATTGACTGAGCAGGCAAAGAAGCAAACCATGTAAAAGCTGGACCCGTCAGTGACAAAGGAAAGTATCTGATTCTGAAAGCCTCATCTGCTGAAGCTTCTCCAAGCTGCATCAGATATCGAGCTATATGTTCCACAGTGCTAGTATCGTCTTGTCCTGAGAACTTAGTAAACTCTGTAGGCACCTTGACTCTATTCGGCAATGATACCCTTTGGTACCATTCTGGGAAAGGAGACGAGTACATGTACCCCTGATTTTTAGGCTTCAGACCGAATTGATTTTGCAACACATCGGTCATCTTTTGCACCACGAGGTCAATATTGGTATCTTGATTCCCTGGTCTTCCAACAGGCATCCCTGTAGTACCAACATACCCGGGATTCGGGAGAGCATCAATAGTATTGTAATCCATGAACTCTGAATATCCGTTTCCATACACATCCCTTTGTAGTCTGTTGTTCAGAGGGGATATCTTGTAAGCAGAAGCAGGTGGAATTCCCGTGGTGCCGAATGCCATATCGCCATATGTACGAGGTTTCGGCAATGCATGCTGAAGCTCTTGTTGAATCGGCTGTCCACTCGCGTCTTTGGTTCCAGAAACTTCAGTTTCTTCAATACCTTTACCATGACGTTTTGGGACTGATGCTTGAATATTGAAATATGTTGGTCCACCAAGTTGTCCATGCGCTTGCTCAAAAGGTTTATCCACGTGTTGACCAAAGATGTTGACCAGTATGAGCCGAAAACTGTTCAGGAATGCAGCATTATGATTGGTCATTGTTTCTCCTAAAGCCTTGTACAACAAGCTAGAGAACTTCTCCCTTTCTTCATCTTCAGTAAGATCAGATTGTCCCGGCAAAAGAACTCTTGGCAGATCTGACTTGAGAAACGGTGCAACACTCCTGTTCTTAGCAAAAGACAGCAAGCATTTCTTGATGAACTGATCTGCAGCAGTCTTCACCATTTGTTGATGTTCATCAGACAATTCTTCAAAAGTGACATCCAGAATGTCTTTTAATTCAGGCATCTTCACAGCTTGTGGTCCCACCGGGCGTGCCAAAAAGTGTGTTGACGTAAAATCCGCACTTCACGCCAAGCACACAGCAAGCCGAATTAGCTAGCTTCACACGTGGCCCGAGCGTTTGAATCCGAAAGCGTGCCAGTCAATTTTCCTGAAACTGACAAAGGGAGAAAAGATGTTTAGATAACACCTGGAACGTGCCAGGTGATACCAGACAGTTCCATATTTGCGGCTGTGGAGCCAGTCTCGAACGACATATAGCTACAGGGAAGCTATCTGCCAGCAGTTAAAGCATCATTCGGCAATCGGCAAAGCACGCAGGAAGCGCACTGCCGAATGCGTGACGTAAGCATGACGAAAGATCGGTTTTTGACTGAATAAACATTGTAACGCATATTCATAACCGATTAACGAGGAACAGAGCATGATAGATAAATAAAAGGGCGAAAACATGACCATAATTTCATAATAAACAAGAATGCATAGACTAAAAGCACTAGTCTACCGCATGTCTAGGTACTTTTCAACCCGTCGAGCATGAAACAAGCAAGTTAATCCACCGCATGATACGACTTGCTTGGAATCACACCACCAACCAAGAATAGGTCAATCCACCGCATGATACGACTCTATTCGTGGAAGGCTAAAAGCATTCTTTATTTAAGACAAAACCATGAACATGTCTCGCTCGTGGCGATACTGCCGAATACAGCTATATAGCCGAATCGGGTTCCATGAAGAAGGAACATGCTTCGTTGGTGATGATAGGTCTATCAGATCGAATCGAATTCTAATCCACCGGATGATTAGCTCTAAGACGACCCAAAAACCTGCATCCACCGCATGATACCCGGTTCTGTCAAGATCTACACAAGACCAACGAGCTTGGACCCGCAACACGTGACAATCTAGATTGACTTCGAATTCGGCTATGGAAACGCAGTGCATTATGAGCTAGAACCGAACCTAATCAATCTAGACTGGGCAAAAGAGTGTTGTAATGAATTAAACATAAAGGTAAAATTCAGAGCAACACATGATAACTTGATGAATCTATCAGATCTTGCCAAAATCCAATAGAGCCGATAACTTGCTCCAAGCTAAACCTTAGCCCACCGCATGGCTCATGATCTAACAATGGAACCTTCCTGAACCAAAGCCTAAATCCACCGCATGATACTAGGCATGGTGCAGGGTTGCCGGTACTTACGGAGGTCGACGGATCGATGACTCCTCTCGAAGAACTCGACGACTCGACTAAAGGACTCGAAGTTGGCACGGGGCCGGTTTGTTGTATGATTGATTGAACGATGCTTTTACAACTACCATGGGTTTATATTTATACCCAGGTTTCGACACGACTCCTAATCGATTACGATTACATTATTTATTTCCTAAAAAAGATAAACGCCGGGGCACCGTATCCGTCTTGCATTCCAAGTCAAACCAGCCTTTTTCCTTATACTTGATCCACGTCATCACGCGCCCCCGAATGCCTTTTGCGAAACAGTTCTCTTGCCGAATGACGATGCATTCCCGACCGCAGAACGTCTTTACCGAATGCTCTAGGAAAAAACTCCTTAGCCGAATGATAACGAATCCGGCCCACATGTCAGCTTCTTCCTGGTGCCAATTTTTGGTGTCAACAGAATCATTTTCTTCTCCTATGAAAAGTCAACTGAGCTTTAATAAAATGATAGAAACTCAAGTCGCTCAGTTAGCTGCTGCTGTTCCTGTCACTGAATCGGGGAAGATTCCGGGGCAACCCGAACCTTCCATCGAGACAGTGAAAGCCGTCACTACAAGGCATGGTAAGATGCCTCGTAGTGTCTTCCGAACTAACCATGCAGGGAAGGTCGCACGCATCCAAGTGCTGACACCAAGATGGACCTACCTGCCGAGAGCTGCAAAGAGGGCGATCATCAAGACCTCTCCGGATAGGAAGGAAGATCCCGGAGTGCCCATCATTCAGTGCACGATCTGGAATCGTCGCATTGATGATGCATTTTGTGATCTGGGGGCAAGCGTCAACATCATGTCTAAGGTATTATTTAAGAAATTATGCTACCCTACTTTGTTACCTACTACTGCCCAGGTACAGCTTGCGGACTCAACCATCCGCTACCCCGAGGGGGTGATCGAGAATGTACCGGTCCGGATCTGGGGACAATATGTCCCTGTGGACTTTGTTGTCCTCGACACGGGGAACGAGCATTTGTTTCCCCTTGTGTTGGGCCGACCATTCTTGAACACCACCCGGGCTAGGATCGATATGGATGCGAGAGAAATCTCGTTCCGTATCGACAGAAGGTTGACTTACTTCAAGTTTCAACCCCGGGAAGAGAAGAAGACAGAGCCACTCACACCGGAGCAGAGGAGCGCCGAGTGTTTCCTTAAGGCTCTCATTAATGGAAAGCTGGAAATACTCGGTGGTGAGCAGCTCAAGTGGAACGAGCCGACAAAACCGACAAGTGCAGAAGAAATGGATTTCCTCGTAAAGAAATACGAGGAAGAACAAGCCCTCTGGAATTCTCCAGAGACGTAAATCCCACCGCCACCAAAACTGAAGAAGAAGAACAAGAAAATGTGGCGGAAGAAGGTTGCATCGTCCGAGTCATCCACTCTGGGACCGGACGATGACAAGAGCAACTGGAGACAGGAGAAGTCCCGCTCGCGGACTTAAAAGCTGAGCTCTCGCCGCGAGGAAAACCGGTATGTATCCCATATTTCCCTTCCAATTTTTAAATTCTCAATTGCATTTGCATGTTTCCCTTTTCAAAATAAATGATCCACTTGAGAAATTAATTTGAGAGAGAGTAGAAAATTTTGCAAGCTTGGTTAGAAATAATTGGACACATGCTGAAATTTTACCTAGGGTGGATGTAATTGGTAACTTTTATCATTTTCATCCCTTCTAGAACATCTCCAATTATTTACCATCACCACCAACCAGCACCAAACATGTCTACCCCACTAAAAATGGCTGCACACTCACCAATTATCACAAACATGGTAGCATGGGGGTGACTCCACAAAAATCCACTTTGGTGATGTCAATTTTGCATCTCACCTACCACCAACTTCACTCACATGATTTAAAAATTTTGTGGCCACACATTTTGGCGTGGAATCAAAGCAAAGGAGGGGGCTTCAATCACATGGAGTGGCCAGGCCACACCTGCCCGGTTCGGCCGAACCAGGCCATTCGGCTGAACCAGGGGCCTGCCCCCCCTCGGCCTATAAATGCTGGTGCAAGCTTGTGAGCTCCTCACACACTCATTCACTCAGAAAAAATTCTGCTAGGAGCTCTCTCCCTCTCTCTCAAGTTCTTTGCTCTAGTGCTTGCTCAAGTTCTTCCCAAGTTCTTGCTCATGTTTTGGTTTACTTATGTCACTAGAAAATCCCAAAAAAAAATATTTTGCTTTTGTTGTGATCTTTGTGCTGAATTTCTGGACGATTTTGTGGTGGTCACCGACACCCACAAGAACGACTAACTTTTTGTGGTGGTTTTCATCCCCGCAAGAACGACCAACTATCTTGAACGACTGACTTGATTTTCTTGTGCTAACCATATATATTCAGTCCTTCGGGTAGTTGTTGTTGCACTATCCTTTTGCAGGAATCATGTCGAAGTTCTTCACGTCGCTCCGTCGTTCCGCCCGGCTAGGCCAACAATCGGACAATGTTGGGAGCTCCCCAGCTCCGTCCTGAGGCTCAAGCCGGATGGACACGGACGAGCACGAAGCAGCCGGCTCGGGATGGGGCCATGCCACGCCCCCGGCCAGGCAGCTCCTGAGCGAGAATGACATCAACCTTAGGACAGAACGGGAGCTGAACACCTTCAACGAGCTTCGACTGAAGGAGTTCGAGCACACCCGTGTGTTTGAGCAAGATTTGCTCAGGGACACGACGATGGACGTAGAGTTCACAGAAATCTTCCAATCCATTGGCTGGGAGAATTTCTGGCACATCAACGAAGAAGGTTCGTACCTGCTCACCCTTGAATTCCTCTCGACTTTGGTTTCTGAAACTGGGGGGATTCATTTCCGATTCTTCAACCAAGAGTTCTTCTGCTCTTGGAGGGATTTTTGTTCGGGTCTTGGATTTTCAAGCCGTTGTTCCTTATACCCGAACAAAGTGCTTAAAAGATTTGACCGGGTGACATTTTGGAAAAAGATTTCGGGGAATACCAACTGTCATGCGCCACGCACGAACAGCATACATAACCCCACTTTGCGTTTCATGCATCGTTGGGTGTCTATGATGGTATTCCCCCGGGCAGATTTGCGCCCTGTCAACACCATCGAGTTGCGGGTTCTTTTCGCCATGGTCAAGCAAATTCCCTACTCACCTGTGAAAGACATGGTTGGTCACTGGCTGTCTCATATTTCTCATGCGGGAAGCATGGCAATGACTTCTCAAGTCACTCGCCTCGCTAACCACCTGGGCGTCCTTCAAGGCGCCCGGCTCACGCACATCGAGACAGCGCGTTCCGTCGTGGATACCGAGCACTTCGTGCAGGCCCACATGATAAGGCGGACGCCTGACGCAACACTGGCAATGATTTACTGTGGATATACAACTGAAGTGCCTTTGCCTTGTGCAGCACTAAGGTTGTATACCACGCCGAAACTAACTCTTCAGTTGAGGACCGAGTCGGACGATTCTCCACCTTGGATAGAGCCCGCTCGGCACAGCGTTGCAGGTGTCGGACCCGTCACGAGGGGACGAGCCAGGCATGATTCTAGGCTCGCCACCTCACAGGAGCCGGAAGATGCACCACAAATGTCGCACCGACACACTTCCGCTTTTGAGGCCACCTACGACAAGTACACCGGTGCTGGGACGTCCGGAGCAGGAGGCTCCGGGCAACACCAGGAGCTGAACTACTTCACCTTAGGACGCTGGGACTACGGCCAGGACACGGACTCTGAGTGGTCCGGGAGTCGGTATGGAGGAGGGTACGACAGTGCCTCCCAGCCATATTACCCCGGATACTCACAGTCCGCACGCTTCGACTATGGCCGGGAGTTGTCCTACATCTTCGACCGAGTCGAGCTCATCGACGACCGTACCCGAGAGATTCAAGACACGCTAGCCCGTCATTCTCAGTACCATCAAGAGAATAGCGGGATGGTAGTGTCCATCCAGCATGACGTCCACGAGCAAGCAGAACAGCTGAGCCAGTACATTTCAAGGCTCAACCCCTACCAGTGAAAGTCCAAGCTTGGGGGAGGACCCCCACCAGGTATGTCCCGATTTATCCAGCACATTGATCTTTTAATTTCCCTTTCATTTTCCTTCATGATAATTTGCATTTAAAAAAATGAAAATACCAAAAATATTTCCCTTGAATAAACATAACTCCCAACTATGCATGGAATGAATCATATGCCTCTCACCTTGGAAATGATGAATAGTTGCTCTGTCATTAATTTTGCAAGTACTTTGTTTCAACTAGTTGCTAGATTGTGCTTGAGTTATTTGGCATGAGTAAAAATGATCCTGAAAACCTTGTGGGAGCACATGCTTTATTCCAAGTTTAAGTTGTTGTGGGGGTTGATATAGTGAGAATTTCGTTAAATTCTATTCTGCTTTTAGTACGGGGAAAATCTCGGAAATTTATGCTTTCAAAATGAAACAAGTTCCTCATTGGTCAAAATACCTACCAGAGCCATATGATAAGCTTAGTTGAAAATTTCTACTCATATGCTGCTTGTTATCTTAGTGAGCTTTGTCAAATTGTTGTGACCTTTGAGTGAATCTTTCATATTCTTAAAGATCGAGACCCACGTACACACACCACCTCTCACTTGCAATTCCTACACTGGGAGTTAGCAAACATTTTCCATCATCCATCCACAAAAATAAATTCTCCATGTTCTATGAGTTCCCTCTCCAAATATTCTTGATAGAGACATGGGCTATGCAAAAAGAAAAGCATGCCAAAGAAGCATGGCAAAAATAAGAGAAAAAGAAAAGCATGCCAAAGAGCATGGCAAAAAGAAAGAGAAAAAAAAAGAAAAGCATGCCAAGTGGCATGGCAAAAACATGAGAATAAAAGATAGCCCATGTTCTCGAAAATAAATCAAGGAGAGGGAGTTTCATCCAAGGAGTTCCACCATATCCCATTTCATTCCACCATATTCCACTCCATCCATATCCACACAGTTGCACGTCTCGATCTTAAGATATGATTTGCCTCCTTAGATATCCGGTCTTTGACTTAGCAAAATATAAGATGCATGCATGCCTTCATCCTTTGTCCCTGAGCCACACAAAAAGCCATATTAGATGTTAGGATGAAAAGAAGGCACAAGCCTTTGGTGAGGATTCAAATACACTTGAGTGGTTGAGTGTGCCAATAAGGAACAATTTGTAGTTTTCAAAACTTGTGAAAAAAATTTCGAGATGGGATCCTGAAAAGAGTAGAGTGGAATAAAACTGAGTTTAAACTGTTCGTCCTTTAAACCGCCCAAGATAAGGAGATTGCTATAAGCCCCATAGGTAAAAAGGTGATTTGAAACTTTGCCTATGATTCAAGTATTTTTGAGGACTAGTTGTTTATAAGTTACCTACAAAAGAAATGACATTGTAGCAACTCCTGATCCACCGAGCCTAAGTTTATATCTTTGCTCGAGGACGAGCAAAGAGCTAAGCTTGGGGGAGCTTGTTGGCGGTCGTTACAACCCAAATCCGACCACCAATACTCAGGAATAAATGAGGTTTTATGCAAAATTCCATGTACTTAGGTTTTATTTCTAATAAAGTTTCACGAGTTTTGGTGAGTGACACTTGTGCAGGCACAACTACGACAAATGCGCGCTATTGGGGCCGAAAATGACCGAATCGGCCGAACGACTCCGTTCGGCCAGTTATCCCCCTTAGCCGTACGGGTCAGCGGGAGCCGTCCACGTCAACCGAACACAACGTACGACATGTGGACGACCGCCAACTCACCCCGAAGGACCAACACGTCACCCTGGGCCAGAACGACACGAAGTCAGACACCAGAGGGCAGCCCAGGAGGGTCCAGGTCCAGAGGCGGTGCCGGGGGGCCGGCCCGGGCCTCCAGCCCAGTTCGGCCGAAGGGCCAGGTTCGGCCGAACCGCCCCCAGGCTGGCAACCGCCTCCCAGGGGTGCATCCTGGCCCTTGGTGGCCAGGTTGGTGGATCCTACGTTCGGCCGAACCCCCTGGTTCGGCCGAACCGCCTCTCCTCGCCCGAATCAAGGGGGGAGATTCCCTGGATGCCTTGGCGGTTACTCAGCCCCAAACCGACCTGTGCAACTATAAATAGAGGGTCACTTTCACTTGTAAACACACACCAAGCCAAGGAGCTCATTTCCACTTTCATTCTAGTAGAGTTAGGATAGTTTAGTTGGGAGTTAGAGTTGAGTCGAGCTTGCCTCGGAGTTTCCGGAGTCATCTTCAGAAGCTCTGGTAATAGCTCTTGTATCTTTTACTTTTCCTTTTGTAAGACATTGACTATCAATATAGTTATCTTTATCACTTTGCCTTTGTCATTTATATCTTGCTTCTACTTTATCCTAGTTGCAGCTATATCTTGTTTAGACTATAGTCAGTTATAGTTCTAGTGCTTGTAGTCTTGTTTAAGTCTTTGTCTTGGCTGGTTCTTCGATCTTGCTTGATACTGGAGGTGAATTGTCACCAAGAGTATTGACAAGGTTGCTTGCTCTTGCTAGCAGAGTAAGTAGTCGTTGCCTAGTGTAGGAGTGGTTCCTAGACTAGTCAGTGGCCTTAGTTTATTCCCGTCGCAACGGAGGTGGTAGCCGGGAGGTGGTGACAGCCCTTTCGGTCTTCGTAGCCCATCACGTTAGTTCCGGTCCGTAGGATTCCCCAGTTGGGAAATAGTGGCACCCCTTCTCATCCCTTTCTGTGTGTTCATCGGTTCCCTTGTCCCGGAGCTAAGACATTAGAGTTATCCCATATCTCCTAGTGTTGGTTCTGTAGCCGTAGTATCTCTAAGCTAGAGTGACATAGGTAGATAAAGAATCCAGGAGTCCTCTATCTCTTCTCGTTGTCCTCCCAGCTATTTATCTCTTCTCTCCCTTACCTGAGTATCCCTTGAGCTGTGTGTCCGGTATATCCACTCCTATCCAATACCGTTATCCCCTGTCTTGTCTAGTCGTGTACCCTCCTCTGATAGTCTCGAATATCTGTTCACTAGTAATCTTGCCAAAGCTTCCCTGCGGAAATATAAATTACGATACCTCGGGATACTCCCAGGTGAAGTGCTACAGCGGTGATTCTGTGCGCTTGCAGAATATTTCTATATTTTACTAAGCCATAAGGAAAACCACTGAAACACTCCTTACCCCAGTATCAGGATTCTCAATTCTGATATTGGATCGTAAGAAGTGCCAACAAAGAGTGGACCGATGAAATCCTCACGGTCGACCCTGCGCACAAAGGTCCTCGAGGCCCCCCTCGAGGATGCGGCGTCTTCAACGACATGCTCACGAAACCTTGCCCTTATCACAAGGGCATCGTTACCCACACCCTCGAGCAATGTGAAATGCTAAATAAATATTTCAATCATGCCGCTTCGAAGGAAGATGGGGGAAAAAGGACACGAGCGACGGGGGTGGCCAAGGCTTCCCGGAGGTGGAGAACGTCTTCTTCATTTTCAGAGGACTGACGGTGAACATGACATCTCGACAGCGCGAGCGCGAGCGCCGAGAGGTGTTCTCCATACACAAGGCCGGACCATCCTACCATGATTGGTCTGAGGATATCATCTCCTTCAGTCGAGAGGATCACCCCAACTACATCCCAAACCCGGGGCAGTACCCGCTTGTCGTGGACCCCATCATTGGCAACACCCGGTTCTCCAAGGTACTCATGGATGGAGGCAGCAGCCTCAACATCATGTACGTCTTGACTTTCGAGCTCATGGACATCGGGAGGGACAAGCTACGCCCCAGCAAAGCGCCATTCCATGGCGTTGCACCGGAAAAGCAAGTTCAACCCCTTGGCATGCCTGTTTGCTTTGGCACGCTTGACAACTCCCGCAGGGAGACCCTGACCTTCGAAGTGGTGGAATTTCAAGGTGCCTACCACGCCATCCTTGGCCGTCCATGCTACGCCAAGTTCATGGCCATCCCGAACTACACGTACCTCAAGCTGAAGATGTCGGGGCCGAAGAGCGTCATCACGGTGGTGCCATCGTTCGAGCATGCCTACATATGCAATGTGGAATGCGTCCAGAGCGCCAAGGACGAGGCTCTCGTCGCGGACCTAGAGAAGATGGCGAACGAGACCATCGCCTCCACCTCCAAGGATGCAAGCAGTTTTGAGACCATCGCCTCCACCTCTCGCGGTTGCGGTTGCGCTCCCGCTCGGCATGGGCCAGGGCCTCCCTCAGCTGGTGCAGCTCGGTGTGCACATCAGCGAGTTCGGCGACCCTCCAGCTGTCCATCTCCCTCAAGCGCAATCATTAGTGCATCAACAAATAAGAATAAGAGAAAGGGGAAAATACAAAAAACACAACAAAGTTAACGATCAGAGTACTTACCAGGTGGACGTCGAGGCCTCTACCCAGGTGGAGGTCGAGGACCTGGTTAAGGGCGAACTGGATTGCGGTCCCCAGCCCTTGCTGTTCCTCCCAAAGGACCCGCTTAGCCTCAACGCCCTCCACTAGGCCAGACGGGACGCCGCACTGGCCGAGCCCCAGATCGCGCCAGGCCTCGAAGGCCGCGATGTGGGGTAGAGGCTCCACCACCCTCTCGTCCCAGGGGCTCCAGGGCCCTTCCTGGAAACACGGCGCTGGCTTTTCCTCCGCCTCACGGCCGCCCTCGAGGGTGGTCGGGCGGGGCACCTCCGCGGCTTCAGCTCCTGGCACATCCTCCTCCTCCGTACGGCCGCCCCCAGCTGCGGTCTGAGCCGCATCTCCAGTGCGGCCCGCACCCTCTGATCCCACCTCACCATCGGTCGGCGCGGGGGTCTCGCTCACCCCCTCGACGACAGGGGGCCATTTCCTTCGTGCGGGGGGCCAGGGTCACCTCCCCGGCGCGGTCCTCACCCGCTGCGGCCAGAGCCCCCCCCCCCCCAGCCACCGCCAGCTCCTTTGCCCGGGCGACCCCTTGCGCCAGGGCTGCCTAGTACCGGGCGACGATCTCCGTCGGCCGGGGCACTCCCGACAGGGGCGGCGCCGTTGAATGCGGCGTGTAGCGCGCCGACGCCTTTAGCGCCCTGGTGGGCGTTAGCGGGAGCGATGACGGCGGCTCGGGTTGGCTGATAGATAATAAAATTAAAGATTTAGTCTAAGCCTACCGAATCTACGACCAGAGAAAAAGACAAAACTCTCCGAACACGAAGGAGGCCGCTCAACTTGCGCTTCTTGTCACTCGGGGACTGCGGAGCCCCCGAGCAACCTCGGCCCCTTAGTGGTGGGGACCCGTTCGCAGGCCACATGGCCGCCGCAGCAGGGCTTCACGCCTTCGTGGACACTGGGGCGGCGGCACCCTTGTCCGCCGCAGGCACGGGCGGGCCTCGAACCTGAACCCCCGGGGTGGTCACCGCGGCACTTGGGGGGTGGCTCGCGTCATCGAGGGCGCCGAGCTGCTCGAGGCCCCGCTACCCCGCGATGGCGCCGGGGTCTCCTGGCTTCGCCCCCTCGGGGGCACGGTCACTTCCACTGCCGCCGGTGTAGGTGGCGGGATCTCCACGAGGTCGTCCGAGGAGGACTCCTCCGGGCTGCTCTCCAGAGTCATGGAGGGTGAGAGACCCTCCCTCGCCCACCGGCAGCACTCTTTCTCATGCGCTGCTTTGCGCTGGCACCTCTGCTCTTTCTTCCTCTTCGCCGCATCCTTCTGCGCTTTCTTCCTATTGACGGAGAGCCGATTCGCCTCATGGACTTCAGGAAGGGGGGGTGGAGCGGTACCCCTTTGTGGGATAACCCCTGAGGAAAAATTGTAGATTAGCAATGGATAACCCTCGAGGGTAAAAAAGCCAAACTGAATCTAAATTAAGTCAAAACTTACAAATTTTAGGTGCCCCGTGTCGGGGCGAATCTTGACGGCCCACAGGGCCGCCTCCTTGCAGTCGAGGTTCGACACCTCCACCGCTCGCCGTGCCCGGTGGATGCAATCCTCGACGAGGAGGCTCTCCTCTTTCATCTTCGAGCCCTCCCAGAGCGCTTCTGCCTTTAGCTGGTCGAGGCGAAATGCCCTCTCCGTCAGCGACAGGAAATACCGCTGATTGAAGTTGGCAATAACGCCCGCCGCGGTCAGCCCCGCCTGTGACAGCGCGGCGAAGGTGTCAGTGAAGACCTTCAACCGCTCCCGGCAGTCGGCGGTGGAGACGTCGTAGCTCCTGGCCCTCCGGCCACTCCCGCAGCACCTTGGCGGTGTACGCCGGGAGTTTGTTGTCGACGTTGCGCCAGTCGGCATTGTTGGACGTCATGGTGACCGGGATGTAGAGCCCGCTGCGCTGCCCCCGAACTTGGAGAGTAAGGCCCCCGGTGTGCACCGCCCGGCGGACCCCTCGAGACTCACCGGCGGCCGTATGAAGCTCACCCCAAAAGAGGTGGATCCATAGGTTCCAGTGGGCCTCGATGCCCAAGAACCCCTCGCCAACGGCGACGAAGACCGCCGCTTGCGAGATGGCGTTGGGGGCGAAGTTGTGGAGCTCCACACCATAGTGGAGGCACAACCCGCGAAAGAACGGCGAAGCGGGGATCCTGAACCCCACTCGTGTAGCGTCGCCAGGCGGACCACAAAGCCCTCCGGTGGAGCAGGCTCGTGGTGGGACGCTGGCGGCGCAATCCACATGGGCTCCGCCGGGTCGCTGTTTGCCGGTAGAACCCCAGCCTCCACCAGCCCGGCGAGGTAGTCGTCGGTGGCGACGGACGGACTCCAGCGAGCAGGGTCGGTGATGGTCACCATGGTGAATGCTAGCGGCGGACGCGAGGAACGGAGCTTGTGCGAGAAGGGTGAAGAATAGGGTGACGGTGCTTGGAGATAGTAGATGCAATCTGAGGGCAAGGGCTTGGTGAGCAAAACATTTCCCCTGCCTCTTCCTTTTATAGCCTGTCACGAAGCGCAACCGGCATCGCAGCCACGTGGAATCCGCATTCAATGTGGTTGGTACCACTGTCACTGACGGCTGGACCCCACCGGTTGGGATAACCACCACGCGTGAAATCCCAGTCGTCGCAGATGCCACGTCCTATGGTAACTGCCCCCGCCTCTGCCGCTCCGCCTAAAAAGGTGCGCCCGCTTCACATGCCCCGTGCCACGTCGGCCATGATTCCCTAAATAAATGCTCGAGGCTCTCGGGAAAGCTTCTAAGGTAAGCCACCTCTCCTCGAGGCCCTACTGATCAGGGGTTCGAAGCCCTGGCCCGTCGAGGGTTCGACAGGCACCCCAGATCAACAGAGTCAGGGACAACCGGGGGCGCACGCAATCAAGCCTTTCCTTGAACGTGGAGTTCGAGGGCACCCCCATGTTGTATTCAAGGCCAGATGGAGGCAGCTAGTCGAGGGATCCAATTGAGGGAGACCAACGAGCCCTCGACCCCTATCGAATGGGGTCGAGCCCTACCTAGCAAACCTCCACAAGTGCTCTTATGTGACATGTCTCCGGACCACGAGCCGACCTCTATCGAATGAGGCACGGATGTCCACTTGAATCACCCGCTAATAGCTCACAAAAGCATCCATGACTCGCAACCCGCTCGAGGGAAGCATGGATTGCATCACCCCTCCTCCCCACGAACGGGGCGACGAGGGTCGTAACTCGAAGTCAAGGATCGTCCCTGATCGACCTTTCTAGGGCCAGGGCTCCTCGCTCCACATGATCAAACTCCTTGGAAAAGAAATATGATGTAACTCATGAGGGCATGAAACGCTTACAGCCCTTGCAGGAGTATATCCACTCCTCCAAGGCCTTAGGGACTACACGCGCACCCCGCAGAACTCCTCAAGGAAACCCTGATCGGGAGCACCCACGATGAAAGCCGTTGTCGGATTAAACCTACTCCGACAAAGGTTCAGGGGCTACTGTTGGGGTCGATCATTAGGAGTACCCAAACCTATGGGATAATGACCCTTGTTAAAACACTAACTATTGCCCAACACACACACATATCAGGAAAGAGGAAAGCAAATAAGGCCCACGGCCCAACAAGAGTCAATGGCCCAGTCGAGGCACCCCACTGGGGGCCTCGACGCGCACCTCAATCTCCGCTTCGCTCGAGGGAAGCGATCCCTCGAGCGAATCGTAAAACTTTGTCTCGGTCGAGGCTTGAGCGTCAAGCCTCTAGCAACCCACAAAATAGGAAAAGCTCCGCCTCGGTCAAGACCTCTACCCTGACAAACAATTAAATGCCGCTTATCACCGCCATGCATCCAAAGTCAAAAGGCAAATCTCTCACCACGCCGCTCTGACAAGCACGATCCCCGTCGCATCTGCCAACTCCGATCACTATGCTACCAACCGAGTCTCTGTGCGTACATGTTGGCGCTGTGCGAACAGAGCATGTCACTCCGAGCTCCTGTGCTACCAACTCCGGTGACCCGAAGCCCTCGATTGGGCAGGAGGGACCCTCGAGCGGGTAACAAGATAAGGAGGAAGGACAGTGGAAGCATGGCAGGCCATCCCGAGTACTATGCGACCATCCCCAGCGCCGTGCGAACACGCCGCCACTGCACGAACAGGGCCAGGTCATTCCTACCCCCTATGCTGCCAACTCCCACAGTAACCCTCCACGGAAATGGTTATGCACAGGCATGGGGGACCCTCGAATTGGTGTACTGACGAGTTGCTAGGACACGCTGGTCAGCTCAGACCCTCGAAACCACTCTGTGGCGTCATCACCAGTACAAGAACCCACCACAGGAACGGCAACGCCGCGCAACAGTGGCTAAGGACAAGAGGACAAGAAACCACGCCCGGCGCCACGCCTACAACTATGCAACAACTGTAACCCCTCCTCCTTGGTCTATAAAAGGAGAGGCGCACGCTCATGAAAAAGGGGGGATCGATCGAAGAGAGTCGGTCAAAGAACAAGGGACAACTCATGCACTCCACATTCCACCAATATTGGCACTCTGACTCAATCATCATCACCATCATCTGGGACTTGGAGGCCTTGCCTCTTCTCCCAACCTGCTTGTATCCCCTACTACTCGCAGTCCGGTGTAGGATAATACATTGCACACATCTTCTTTGCTGGACGTATGGTCTTGTGACCAGAACCAGGATAATCTTATGTCATTGCATTACCTTCTGCATCAACCATCAAGGGTGGGAACACAACACATTTCTGGTTGGTGTCGGGACCACGATTTCCAAACACCGACACCCGCTGATGGGAACCCGCTAGGGTTTGCGCCCGATCTTTGGATGAGAGGGGAATAACTTTGATTTAGACTGGCGTGACGTTCACGGCCCGACTACAACTATCCGAGGACGCTGTGCCTTAACAACAGATACACCAACTCCAGTGGTCGCCGCGATCTTGTGGAGCACGATCAACCAAACCACTAGGCTAATTCCTGCAAGCAATCGAAGAACAAGTAGAACAAGCAACTCAATTGCTAATATGGAGTTAATAACCAATCTAAAAACACAAAGGTGGGGTTCCGTAGACTCGAAGACGGGCGGCTGGACCAGCACGCGCGCTTAAAAGCAAGTAGCAATGGCTAAACTTTCATCTAAACAAAACTCAATCTGTTTGTGATGGCTATGGGGGTAGAGGAGAGGGTAGAGGATGACCAGTACATGGTTGGGGTCATCCCACAACCCTAGGACGTGCCCCTATTGGGCCCCACTTGATACACGGCCCATCGGCCCAAATTCATGTGATGCAGCACTGTGGATAGAAAAGGTCTCTATAGTAAATCGATGATTGCGGACGCATCTGAATAGATATGAAGATGAGTCTGGATCCATATGAAAGTATACTTGATAAGCTTTCCATCAAGTACTTAAACACCCAAAATGGAGTCCGGATGAAGTTGTGGCAGCCATCACAAGTCAGCACTTTCCTGCTGTCCGAATCCAGACTTTCCAAACCGTGTTGGATTTGGTCTCTTTCCTTCCTTGGGCCAATGTGACGTGGTAGCCTGATGGGAAACATGGGAATAGTTAGAATTGGTCCCCAATCAACTTATTTGGTCCTCCATGCCTTCCATGTACGTTTAACACTCTTTTTGATCCAGCTATATATTTCTAATGACATTGAACACACATCATGGCGTATGGTCATATCCGAGCTTGTGATGTCCTCACCATTCTCCCCTTCTTGGCTGCAAGTCGTCCTCGACTTGCTCCAGTTGCATTCAGAAGTTCTTGGTTTGAAGTTGGAATATGGAGCGAAAACTAAGCTGCCCGACAACAACAAGAAATGCCCCCCTTCTTTGGGTTGAACCTATTGAATAAGAGAAACACTAGAAATGCTCACCATTCAGAAGTTCTTGGTTTGAAGTTGGAATATAGAGCGAAAACTAAGCTGCCCGACAACAACCAGAAATGCTCCCCTTCTTTGGGTTGAACCTGTTGAATAAGAGAAACACTAGGAAAACTTTGCGAGACATTATTAGTGGTAGTGTAGCCCCCTATTTGATCATGGTATTGTAGCCCAAAAGGAGAATTTAGATTAGAGCAAATATAAACTTTATGCACCAAATACTCTCCTTTGCAATTATACTTACCAATAAAGTGATATGTATGATTAGACAAGCATGAAAATTCAGAATATGCAAAAAGCTTCTCCTCTAAACATTTTAGATCACAAAGAATATCAAATTTAATATAGCCCAAAGTATTTAAAGAAGACATCAATTTAAGTTCATCTTGTGCACAAGTAATAGGATGGAAAAGTTTTTCTTCAATACAATTGTATGGTTCCAAACCAAAAGAACCACACTTATTCACTACTTGTGGCATATGAGTAAAAGAATCATCAACACACAAATCCTCTTTATCACAAGGAACAACAAGTAATTCATCTTGTGACAAAAGTAAATCTACAACGGTTTCTACTATTTGTTGCTCTTGATAAGCATGCAAAGTGGATAAGTTTTTAATATCATGGGTCACATCATTCTTGCAAGTATTCGTAGATAACAAAATCTCCTTTTCAGCACTTACGGCAAGCCAAAACAATGAAGCAATATTGTTGTATGATTTGCTAATTAGCTTGGTTCGAATTTTAGAATTAAGCCCTTTCATGAACCTACTCATAACATCTTCCTTGCATTCATCTAATCCACCAAACATGACACAAATCTTAAAGCTATGATAGTATTCTTTGACAGTCCTACTACCTTGCTTCAATTTGTCCAATTTTGCAAGTAAACAATCAGCATAATATTCAGGAACATATTCATCTCGAAAAAGCATTTTAAAATCTTTCCAAGTTTGTGGAACTCTATTGTGCCTGCAAATATGTTTCCATGTGATCAAAGCATATTTTGTTAAAGCACTAGAAGCAGCAAAAATCATTTCATGTTGAGACAAGTCATAACTATCAAATTCTACATCTACCTTAAGCTCCCAATCAATATAAGCTTCAGGATCAAACATACCAGCATATAATGGCAAATGTTGAATGACATCCTGAAGATGAGGGTCTAGTTCCAACTGTTCAAAAATTTCTGTATCACCTGCTATGATTAGTAGACAACAAGAAACACAAAAACAAGATGTATCCTCCTGTCAACTACTAGATGTGTTGGTTGTAATTCTCTCAAACTAAACTTGTTCAAAACAAGCTCTTACAAGTTCTTACCAGGCAAAACAGGAGGTGACGGCAACCAACAAGACAACAACCTCGAAGATAGTGTATCGGTGCCGCAGCAACAAGACCTGTCAAGCTGTAGTCGTATATGTGGAGCTATAGGTGGGCTGAAAATAAGGAATAGCTAGCACCACGTTAGTTAAAATAATCGTTCAACGGTGGTACTGTGCTGGTCCTAGCCTAGACCAAGCTAGAGACGCGAGCTTGGACACAAGGGAAGTCACAACGCACCACCGAAAATAATAGATACTCACAATGAACAGATCAACCCCTTTCTTTCTTTTTTTTTCTTTTATTTTTTTCTTCTTCTTTTATTTTTTTCTTCTTCTTTTCCTTTTCTTTTGGGGCACTAAAACCTTCTGATTGATGGTGTAATAACCAAAACAAATGGCAGCATACAACACCTATCAAAACATATTTACAATTCTTATTTCAGCTAGCGAGATGCGCAAATCTCCAAGGCAATTGCAGAGTGCACAGAAGGAATTTTTGACCAAGGTAAAATGTGTTAGAAAGAGAACGAGTTAAGCTTTTCAGATTGTACTAAAACACCCAATTTGGAGATTGGACACGGAAATTGTAGCAGTTTTTGTGTCGTGCTGGACAGGAACTCCGAAACAAAAAGTAGCAAGAACTCGACACTCTAAAGGACTAAACTAAGACCAGCAACTCGACGCAACCGATGCAACCGAAAACTCAACAAGCCCTAACTAAGTAGTACTAGAAAAGACTCAAAGGGTTTATATGATTGCGGTAAAACTAATCTACTATTTTTTTGCTTTTCTAGACTATAGAGAAAAAATCAGCAAAGAATTGGATAACTCTCACCAATAAACCTTGCTCTGATACCAACTCATGAGAACCCGCTAGGGTTTGCACCCGATCTTTTGATGAGAGGGGAATAACTTCGATTTAGACTGGAGTGACGTTCACGGCCCGACTACAACTGTCCAAGGACGCTGCGCCTTAGCAACCGATACACCAACTCCAGCGGTTGCATCGATCTTGTGGAGCACGATAAACCAAACCACTAGGGTAATTCCTGCAAGCAGTCGAAGAACAAGCAAGAACAAGTAGAACAAGCAACTCAATTGCTAATATGGAGTTAATAACCAATCTGAAAACACAGAGGTGGGGTTCCGTAGACTCGAAGACGGGCGGCTGGACCAGCACGCGCGCTTACAACCAAGTAGCAATGGCTAAACTTTCATCTAAACAAAACTCAATCTGTTTGTGGTGGCTATGGGGGTAGATGAGAGGGTACAGGACGACCAGGACATAGTTGGGGTCATCCCACAACCCTAGGATGCGCCCCTATTGGGCCCCACTTGATACACCGCCCATCGACCCAAATTCATGTGACGCAGCATTGTGGACAGAAAAGGTCTCTGTAGTAAATAGATGATTGCGGACGCATCTGAATAGATATGAAGATGAGTACAGATCCATATGAAAGTAGACTTGATAAGCTTTCCATCAAGTACTTAAACGCCCAAAATGGAGTCCGGATGAAGTCGTGGCGGCCGTCACAATTCAGCACTTTCCTGCAGTCCGAATCCAGACTTTCCAAAACGTGTTGGATTTGGTCTCTTTCCTTCCTTGGGCCAATGTGACGTGGTAGCCTGATGGGAAACATGAGAATACATAGAATTGGTCCCCAATCAACTTCTTTGGTCCTCCATGCCTTCCATGTACGTTTAACACTCTTTTTGATCCAGCTATATATTTCTGAAAATAACATTGAACACACATCATGGCGTATGGTCATATCCGAGCTTGTGATGTCCTCATCACCCGCGGGTAGAAAAATTTACCCAAACCCATGCCCTAATAGAGTAAAACCCCATTGGATTTCGGGTTTCGGGCAATCATTGTCTTCTTGATTATGGATGAGAGGAAACGACTATCGAAAGATTTCACTTACAAAACAAGATAAATGTTAGGTGCTTCATTAATTTTGATTACCAAAATATATGTAATGAGTATTTCAGAAATACCCTATATTACAATTAGTTCAAATTATATTTGTATTTGAAAAGCCGAAGTAAACTTAATTAAATTTTATTTACAATTGTTGATGTATAAATTATAATGATTATACAAATAACTTTACAAAGGAAAGGTATGTGAATCATCTAATCAAATAACTTTATTATTCGTGTTCAACTAGTCATGTTATTGTTAGAAATAAACTATAATAATATTAGTCATATTAATTTTATTTGTAAGCACCCAGGTATGAGCCTAAATTGCTTTTAATTAGAAAAACTAGTTAAAGTAAGCATTTGTAATTATTGCTCCTTTTCTTTTATTTATAAAACCGATGTGAGGAACTCCCCCATAGTCTTTCCATCAAAAAAAGTATTATTTTATATGGCAGAGGTATAACTATAATTAGATGTTATTCTAAAAACATGATTAAATAGAATTACCCAAATTAATAAGTATAATAGAAACCGATATTTAAACCCTAATACGCTTTTATAAGGAAAAGACATTTAAATAGATATTAATCAAATTAATTCCAAACTAAATTATAAATATACATATTATGATGAACATCAGTACTAATGCGTAGTTTAAGTTGACACGAACCCAAGACAACGAGAACAAGGTTAAATGAATCTAAAACGTGGATTCTATGGGATAAACAAGGTTCCAGGGAGCTAGTCATGGTCAACCATAGACGACAGGGGCTAGCAGAGAAGATTACTGAGACATAGTGAACATTGCTCGTAAATGTCGTAAAGGACGAGGTTAGATCGGCAAAAGTGCAGAGCTCGGGCTGGGTTGTGGTTAACCAATAGATCCGCGGGTGTCTTTGGAAGATTGCCAAGATACAGAACTTTGAAGGTTTATTACAAACTTACTTTGGGGCCTAATCGCAAAAGGACCAAGGGTCTTCTTCTACAGGCCATGACAGCGGCTCTGCCTAGCCAGCTCGCCGATGATTAGGCCGATGGGGAGCGCCGGTGAGGGGCACAAACGAGAGAGGAGAGAGGGGGGATCACATGGAGGTGCTCACCGGCGACAGTGTTGGATGTGAATAGCGAGAATTCGGCATGCGGCGGAGACGGTGACCGGCGGCGGGTCCTCCCGTGGGCGGTGAGCTCCGGTGACGGGGTAGTGACAAGAGCCAGTGGAGGAGGTTCGGCTCGACGAGGGGATCATTGCGGTGGAGGCCAGTTGGTGGACAGCGAGGCCAGTATGCTCGGGCGGAATCAAAGCAGGTGGTGGCGGCCCGCTTTCACGCGGGTGAGGAGGTCTGGCATCGATTCGTTGGCGCCACGAGATGGGAAAGACACGTGGCGGCCTGGTTAAGCTCTTGGCGGCGGCACCTTGCTCCAATGGCTTTGGGATGCAGCGAATCGAGCGGCATGGCCGACGGCGACCCTTCGACCTCCGGTAGCGGCGATGCTTCATTTAATTTAATTAATAAAAATATATGTAAAGAGTATTTCAGAAAAATACCATGTATTATAATTAGTTCAAGTTGTATTTGTATTTGAATAGCTGAAGTAAACTTAATTAAATTTTATTCACAATTGTTGATGTATAAATTGTACCGATTATACAAATAACTTTACAAAGGAAAGGTATGTGAATCATCTAATCAAATAACTTTATTATTCATCCTCAACTAGTCATGTTATTATTAGAAATAAATTATAATAATATTAGTCATATTAATTATATTTGTAAGCACCAAGGTATGAGCCTAAATTGCTTGTAATTACAAAAGCTAGTTAAAGTAAGCATTAATCAAATTAATATTATTTTATAAGGCTAACGCGTAACTCTAATTAGATGTTATTCTGAAAACAAGATTAAATAGAATTAACTAAATTAATAAGTATTATAGAAAATCGATATGTAAACCCTAATTTGCTTTTATTAGGAAAAGACATTTAAATAGATATTAATCAAATTAATTCCAAACTAAATTATAAAGATACATATTATGATGAACATAAGTACTGATGCATAGTTTAAGTTGACACGAACCCAACGCGACGAGAACGAGGTTAAACAGATCTAAAACGTGGATTCTATGGGATAAACAAGGTTTCAAGGACCTAGTTGTGGTCAACCGTTGATGACAGGGGCTAGCAGAGAAGATTACTAAGACACAGTGAACAATGCTCAGAAATCTCATAAAGGATGGGGTTAGATCGGCAAAAGTGCGGAGCTCGGGCTGGGTTGTGGTTAACCAATTGATCTGTGGGTTTCTTTGGAAGATTGGCAAGATACAGAACTTTGAAGGTTTATTACAAACTTTCTTGGGGCCTAATCACAAAAGGACCTAGGGTCTTTTTCTACAGGCCATGGCGGCAGCTCTGCCCAGCTAGCTCGTCGGTGATTGGGCCGATGGGGAGCTCTGGCGAGGAGCGCAAACGAGAGAGGAGAGGGGGGATCATGTGGAGGTGCTCACCGGCGGCGGTGTTGGACGGGAATAGCGGGAATTTTGCTCGTGGTGGAGACGGTGACCAGCGTCGAGTCCTCCCGTGGGCAGTGAGCTCCGGTGACGGGGTAGCGACAAGAGACGGTGGAGAAGGTTTGGCTCGGCGAGGGGATCGTAGCGGTGGAGGCCACTTGGTGGACAATGACGCCAATATGCTCGGCCGGAATCGAAGCAGGGGGTGGCGGTCGGTTTTCACGCGGGTGAGGAGCTCTAGCGTTGATTCGTGGGCGCCGCGAGATGGGAAAGACGTGTGGCGGCCTGGTGAAGCTCGTGGCGGCGACGCCTTGCTCCAATGGCATCGGGATGCGGCAAATCGAGCGGGATGGCCGACGACGGTGCTTAGACCTCTATGAGGGCGATGCTCAGCACAGCGCAAGGATAGGGCGAGGCGGCGGAGAGCGAGGGCAGCAGCTGGGCGAGCACGCGGGCCTCGAGCTGCGACTATTATAGTTGCGCGAGGATTGGGGCGTTGCGGCACGCACGCCGAGAGAGGTGGCGCTCCTCGCCTGGTGGTGGCAGGAGGCGGCTAGTCTGAACATGCGGCAGTGGTCTGGCGGCACAAAAGCGGAGGCGGGGAACATAAGCGGGGCGAGCTGGGCTGACTGAGCCATTGGGCCGGCTAGGGAAAGAAGAAGGGAAGGGGAAAAGCTGGGCCGGGTTAGACTGGGCTTGGCCCGTTTAAGGTTTTAGGGGTTTTTTCTTTCCGGAATAATATTTCATGTGCATAGATAAATTCAGAGAAATCCAAATAAATCATTTGAGCCATGAAAAATACTCCAAAAATCTGAGAGATAGAACTAGACATGAGGAACCCAAATAAAATATTTAGAACTCATGAAAAAGATTATAGCAGCTTGCAAAAATTGGATTTAGCTATAGAAAAATAGGAATAAATCCAAAGTTCTAGAAAATTCCAATTATGCTTCTAAACGCATTTTAGAAATTTTTCACACATAAAAGCACTAAATGCAACCGGCATCAATCCAAAGCTCTGGAAAATTCCAATTATGCTTCTAAACCTATGTTATTTAATTTAATTTAGAAACATAATTTTCCTATACTAAATTTCCTATTAATCATATAAAGCTTGAAATTTTTTTAGAAATTTGAGAAAATCATTGTTATAGTTGTACTACCTATTCACATCCTAAAATTTAAAATTTTAGGGTGTGACAGGCTAGTTCTTAGAAATAAAGTTTGGGAGAGTTTATTATTAAATATTAGACTTAAAAGGGATTTAAAAAAAGTTTAGAGCGGGCACGAGCAAAATCAATGGCAAAAAAGTCGAAAAACCCTGGTGGCAACATCCCGTAATATCCAGCACCTCACTGCCCCTTCTCGGCAATTGCTCCCCGTCTATGGATGTAGCCCACTGACAAAGGACCAGGCCCTTGTTTAGATCTCAAATTCTACCCCTAAAGTTTACAATACAAAAAAAAGATTCACATCACATTAAAATGTCATACCATGCATGGAGTACTAAAAATAGATAAAATCAAAAACTAATTACATAGTTTTGTTGTACTCTACGAGACGAACATTTTGAGCCTAATTAATCAATATTTAGACAATTTTTCACACATACAAATGAAATGCTACAGTAGCGCACGCACTCCAAAAGACCCAAATTTGGCTCCCAATTTCGGGAACTAAACAAGGCCCAAGGTCTCATACATGCGCTACCGTCCACTGGTCGTGAAACTTTTTTGACCGAATATATAAAAATATATATTAATATTCATGGTACATAATAAATATTATTAGATAGATATTTGAATCTAATTTTTTAATAAATTTTTTAGAGATTAAAATATTGCACATGTTTTCTACAAATCGAAGCAAAGTCATGATATGGAAACCAACGGTGACAGTTATTTAAGGACGGAGGGAGTAGGCATAAGGGGTGTTTGGTTTCATAGACTAAAATTTAGTCCCGTCACATCAAATGAAAGAATGCTAATTAAAAGTATTAAATATAGATTAATTATAAAATGCATTACATAAGCGAGGACTAATTTACTATACGAATCTATTAAGCCTAATTAGTTCATGATTAGACGATATAATGCTACTGTAATAATTTGATAATTATGTATTAATATAGGTTAATTAGACGTGTTAGATTCATCTCGTAGAGTAGATATGACTTATATAATTAATTTTATAATGTTTAATGCTACTAATTATCACTTATTTGAGATAACACTTTACTCCTTACTGCTTAGGATGCAAAGCGCTTCGCCGACGACACCACCAAACCCGACCCCGAAGTGACGCAACGCACTCGATCACTCATCCCATCTCCAGAAGCAACGCAAGCGCGAAGGCGGAGAACTGGAGAAGGCATGCGCGCCGTGATGCCGGAGAGGAGGAAGGGCCGGCCGCGGCTTGCCGGCGTCCGGGTGGGGCGGTCGCCGGCGGCCGCATCACCCTCCCCACCATTGCGCCGCTGCCACAAGAGCGGGAGCGGCAGCGGCAGCAGCAGCGGCAGCGGCAGCGGCGCGAGGGGGCATCGGACGGCCGTGCGCCCCGCGCCGCTGGGGCCGTCGCGGTCGAGGATGCGGACACGGCGGGACGGAAAGGGGAGGGTCCTCGAGCGCTCCGCGTCTGAGCCGGCGCTTTGGTTCGGCGCGTGGGTCCAAGCCTTCCCGGTCGAGCCTAACCATGGATCCCCGCCGTCCCCGCCGCCGCCGCCTCTCGAGCGTCCCCACACCTGCTTCGACGTCTTCGCGCCGGACTCGCCGTTCGACCCCTCCCCCTCTGCTGCCTCCCTCACCAAGCCCAGCCCCCGGGAGGTACGGCGAACTAACTGAGACCAACCTTGCCCGTGTTGTTTTTGGATGTGAAAATTTTTTCACACGCGTTTGATCGGGTATTAAATAGAGTCGGTTTACAAAACTATAGAACCTCGGGTTAATTCTCGAGACCTATCTAATGAGGTATTTTACCGTACGATTGGAGGATGATTACCGTAGCATTACTGTAGTAATCATGGGTTAATTAGACTCATTACATTCGTCGCGTAAAGTTACACTCATCCTTAAAAATATTTTGTAAATAGACATTATTTAATACTCCATGCATGCAAGATTTCTTGACATTTGTTTTTGAGGAACAAAAGAAACACGGCCCTTGTATGGTCCGCGGTTTTGCGGAATTAACTGATTGGGGATGGTTTGGTGTAGGAGGCGAAGGTGATAGTGAGCGTGACGGTGGAGGGGAGCGTCGGGCCGGTAAAGGCAATGGTCAGGCTGGGCGCCAGCGTCGGGGAGGCCATTGCGGCGGTGGTGGAGAGGTACGCCAGGGAGGGGAGAAGCCCACGCCTGGACCCTGCTGCCGCGGAGGGCTTCCAGCTCCACCACTCTCACTTCAGCCTTCAGAGTAAGCAACTATGCTTTTGCCAAAACTTTCACTGGATAATTACTATATTGCAAGATATCATCTTTTTTTTGTAGAGGACGATGCCTAAATTTCGTGTAAGAACTTGCATCCAAATATTTGGTTGTTGTATGTCCTTGCAATTTGGATGTTGGTGTGCAATTGTACGCTGGCTTCCCCCAACCCTCCCAATGGTTCTGGAGGCTACAGAATTCAGATTACAATTTGGACAACTGAATAGAATTGTATACTAATTATGTGCCTGATAATTTTTGGACAACTGTAGATTTATTTCTGTTAGTTGTTTGATACTGGAGTTTCATTTCTGTTGTTTAAAGCATGTTTTTTTGTCAATGATGCAACAAAATATGATATCATGGACTTGTAGTTTTGATGTGAGTTGTCAAATTATTCATATAGACATAGACTCCTGGAAACCACAACAGGATTATGTTGGTTGGAGAATGCATACCTTTCAAGTCTGGTCATCTTTCTCCTGATCTGGTCCTTTATATCCATCTACACCTCCTATATCTCACTTCATCAGGATAACAAAATAAATATTAACTGAGAACGGGATTAAGCTATAGGACACTTTCTATAGCATCAGAAAACCTCCATGTCAACTTCATTGCATTATTCAAAGTAAACGAATATTTGTTATTCAAATGCATGCAGTTAAACCTTTAACCGTTTGGCCACTGTTATACATTTCAGATATTTAGATTCATTACATGACTCTGATCTCAACAGACTCATCATCAAGATACTTCTAGATTGTTATAACCTTAAATTTCTGTCAAATGTTTGTGTTGGAAGCTGCTTCCATGTCTTGAGCAAAAAGTCAGTTGACTGGAGTATCGATTTGAGGAGACTCGTTCAGTTGGAACTGGACTAAGTTTTTTTTTTCCTGCTTGGGCATATTATTCAATGGGGGAAGATCATACTTATGCTTTAGAATATCTTGTTCTAGGCTCAGGGTCAGCTGTAGCCTGTAGCCTATAGGCAAGTTGCAGTCAAGAGTGACTGGGCTAGCATGAGGCATGGGCTGGCCCCATTTTCTGCACACATCTGATGCTTGTAGAAGAATCCACGGATAGCTAGAGTATCCTTATGTTTGCCATACTTGTGACACCAAGATATACATTAAGCTTAAACATCACATATTCCTTTTAGTGTTGGTTGGGTCTCTGAGAAATTATTTTCTACCAAAACTGTTTGATACTGTCATGGGCAGTCGGCTGGGCCGACTGGGTCTATTGGGCCAGGCCCTTTAGGATTAGGGTTAGGGTTAGGATAAGATTGGATCTCTTTCTTAGGAGTTAAGTAAACCTCTCTATATAAGGAGAGGAGTTGTTTCAATTGAAGGCAAGCAATGAGAATATCAGTCTATTAGGGTTAGCCCCTTCTATCACTGCCCTTGGGGTCCGGCTGCCGCCTATCGGCGATGTTGGGCTGCTAGGATTCAGGATCAATCAGATCTCTGTATGTGACAAATTGGTATCAGTTAGCTTTGGTTTCGATCTGATTCCATGGCTGCTGTCTTCGATGATCCATCAATTATATCTGACGACATATTGGCTGGCATTGCAAAGGTACGAACCTTGCTGCTGGAGTTAAAGGAGGGATTGCAGCGTAAGGAAGCGGCGGTGCGGCTACAGGTAGCGGCGCGTGGTTTCCTAGCGAGGCGTCATGCACGAGCGGCACAAGCATCTACACTTCCTGTGGCGGTGGCAGATCAACAGCTAAGCAACGACGTCTCCGTGGATCAGGTCACATGCAAGACTCCAACTTCTGCCGGTTCAATCTGTCGCCCAGGGCCCCAAGACCAAAGGGCCTCACCCCCATGTATGACTACAGTAGGTATAGTAATGTACTCCGTATATGCGCTGTGCATACCTGAGCGAACGAAACAACGCAGCGATGGCACGGCATCTCCTCGTCTCCGTAATCCCGTCCGCATCTCCTCGATCCTCGTCTCTTTTTTCTAGCGCGACTGGCGTCACAGAGAGGCGGATAGGCGCCACGCAGCATGGTCGCCTCTCTCCGCGACGGCGCTCACGGCCTCTGGACTCGCGGTTTCACGCCTCGCGGCATGCCGGCATCCTAATCACGTGCGCGTTCGTGGCTCTAATCCTCCTACCTCCGGCAGTCTCGGTAGTCAGTCTGTGTCTCGCCGTCGCCAATTACAGCCGAGAGCTGACCAGCACAGCGCAGGCCGCAGGCAACCAGGCAGGTAGCAAAGCAAAAGCAAGCTAGCAAGCGACTCAGCAATTGGTGGAGGTAGGAATTTTCAACTTTTTACCCTTGCCGATTCAACAATTTCATGTGTTGATTTCTGAATTGAATGATGATTGGATCGATGTTGTGCGCTGATTAGAGTAGGACACTGATAATTGATTGATTTAATGAATGGATAATTTTGGGATTCCAGAGTTCTACTTAACAATCGGTAATATACTTTTGTTAGTAGTCTTTGTAGCTTTGTGCTGCCTATATTTCAATTTTAGAAATATATGAAGAAAATTTTAAAGCAATACATATATAGAGATAGACTTTTTGATATGAACATATTTTATATGCAAAATAAATATTTATCATCATCATTGGGGCCCAATTTTGTAGTTTCGCCCCGGGCCACCTAGAACTCAGGAACGGCCCTGATCTATGCCTGTCTCTTCAAGCTTCTAGATGAGGTCCTCCTTCAATTAGATATGCGATGTGGATAAATAGTTGCAATTTAGTTATTGTTTTCGTCAATATCGTAAAGGAATGAGCCAAGGTGTAAAAGGCTTGTTGCCAGGTAATAGGTTTGTGTGCACTCATTGTAGTGTGATAGGTATGCTGTAGCTTGAGGACGAGCTGCTCAAAAGGGAGGGTGTGGTGTCATGGGTAGTCGGCTGGGCCGACTGGGTCTATTGGGCCAGGCCCATTAGGATTAGGTTTAGGATAAGATTGGATCTCTTTATTAGGAGTTAAGTAAACCTCTCCATATAAGGAGAGGAGTTGTATCAATTGAAGGCAAGCAATGAGAATATCAGTCTAATAGGGTTAGCCCCTTCTGTCCATGCCCTTGGGGTCCGGCTGACGCCTATCGGCAAGGTTGGGCTGCTATGATTCATGATCAATCAGATCTCTGTACGTGACAGATACCTATGTAACTTTGGTTGTTAGAGGGAGCTCAGTTTCAGCAGATAACCAGTTGGCTCTCAACCCGAAATCCAAGACTTCACTATGAATTTGGATCCATTTTCATCTTGTAATTTAGATAATGAAACTATACCTGCTGGAGCAATTTGTCAATAAAACCTTTGATAACATTCGTAGGACATCAGAAAGTCGAGTTTACTTAGGCTGCTAGTTCAATATATGTACCAGGAACTGGAAATTTTGTCAATGAACATGAATAATGGCCACTGCCCCACTTACTGAGCTCCACTTCATTGAAGCTCATTTCCTCAAGTGACTCTTGACTACCAAGTCACTGTTTCCCATTTGCCTTGTAGTTCATTATTTCGTACAAGTTGTTGTTCGCACCCAAAATTGGCAGTTGCCTATCAGGTCGGGGGCAACCGGTCAGACCGGTTCTGGAAAGCGGTCAGACCGGTTTCGTTGTAGCCGATCTGGCAATGGCCGAAACCGGTCTGACCGATTTCTTTATCCGGTCTGACCGGTTTACTCCGAGTTGGAGTAGAATTAGGAGTCCTAGTCATTTCCAAATTGTAAAAGGATTCCTTGCGGGGCAAGACCTCCCCACCCTATAAATATAAAGGGCCGTGGCCGGTTGAGAGCTATCATCCAATCGATCAAATACTATTTTCTACTTTTATCTTCAAACCCTAGCTTTTCCAATCTCTTTGCTTTCCTTGTCTGTCTCGATGGCGTTCAAGGAGGTTCTGAGTGGCCTGACCGATCTCAGAGCAACCCTAGATGCGCCATCTCTGACGGGGTCCCTCCCGAGGTGGTGATTCTAGGTTTTCACCGAAGCCCTAGCTAAACCGGTCTGACCGGATCTCCAAACCGGTCTGACCGGTTTGGGCTGAGGCTGCGGCAAGTGTCAAGTTTCTGGTGCTGCGCGATCCGGCGCTCGTGTGTGTTGACCAGAAAAGCGTCAACATACTTTTGGCAACTCCACTGGGGAATATAGAAGATCTGGTTTTCAAAGACCGTTCAATCTAAGCTCCAGGCAAGATGGGATCTCGATGTGATCTTGATATGGATAACATCATCACGTCTTCATTGGAAGATCTTACTCCAGAGGAGCAGAAGAAATTTAAGGCGCTACAAGATTACATGAAGACACAATTTTTGGCTGGCGTCAAGAAAGATCGCCATGGCAAGGTGGCAAGATTGAAAGAATTTGAGCTACCGGCGATCAAATTAAACGACAATCAAGTTGAGGTAATACCCACTATAAGTAAATCACAAAAAACTCCTTCTACTACAGTTCCTAAAAATAGTGTAGAAAGTGATGAATTGCTTGCCTCATATATTGCTCGTTTAGAACGATTAGAGGATCTTGAGAAAGATAGGACTACTGCTTGCTTTAACAATAATGAAACTAGTAGTAGCGTTCCTAAAATTAATGTTAGTGGGGTAGTTTTTCCTAGCTTGTCACCCATACCCAATGTTAACACTGAAAAATATATATATGGTATGCCACCTGAATTTGCCATTGGTCAATCCCTGCCGTTCCAACCGACTGGGCCAAACGTGGCCAAACCGGTCAGACCGGATCAGGGAACCGGTCAGACCGGTCTGACCAATGCGCTTGAATTAGTGCATGAGCAACCTATGCCGCTTTCTGTTTTGCCTGATTCAATGGTTTATGCTCACACTAATACTTTGGGTACTGCTAAGCCTCAATTTAGTACAACAGTTAACACATCTGCTCAAAGAAATATTATACCTGATGATGTGTTTGAGAGTTATAGGCTAGCTCAAGCTAAGATTGCTCCCTACTTAAATAAGATGAATTTGGAGAGTGTGCAACCACAACAGCCAAATAATCCTAACTGGGCTGAATTTAATAAATTGAGAGAAGATTTGGCTAATGTGGTAAACACTAAACTTGGTGTTGATATTGGTAACACAAATTTGTATCAAAAACCATATGATGCTGAGTTTGATAATTTTCCTCTTCCACGCGGTTGGCGTATGCCCGATTTAATTAAATTTAGTGGAGATGATGACCGAACCACGTGAGAACATATTAGTCAATACATAGCTCAACTGGGAGAAGCGGGTACATATAATGCTCTTAAAGTGCGTTTATTCTCTTTATCTTTAACTGGTACCGCTTTTGCTTGGTTTTTTTCACTTGCTCCTGGTTCTATTATATCTTGGGATATGTTAGAGCGTAAATTTCATGATCACTTTTATAGTGGGAGCTTGCAATTGAAATTAACGGACTTGACATCGGTTAGGCAAAGTAGAGATGAAACTGTTTCTGCTTACATTAAGAGATTTAAAGAAACTAAGAACCGTTGTTTCAATTTGTCAATCACTGATACGAACCTTGCTGATATTTGCTTAAAGGGTTTAAGGTCATCCATAAGAGATAGAATAGAGGGTTCTGATTTTCTTTCGGTTGCACAAGTTCAAATTAGAGCTTTAGTTGTTGAAAACCGAATGAATAAGGAAAAAGATAGAGATACTTCTAGATCACGTCGTTCCAATGTTCATATGATTGATTATGAGTCTGATGATTCAAGTGATAGTGATAAAGAAGTACTTGCTGCTGAATTTGTATGGCCCTCTAAAGAAAAAACTTATTCTTGTACATCACTTAAGCCGGCTAGCAAAGGTCGGCAAGAAGAAGTCAAGTTTACATTTGATGTTTCCAAGTGCGATCGTATCTTTGATGAATTGCTTAAGTCTGGAAATATTAAATTATCTCATAAATTACCTCCACTTGATGAATTGAAAAGGCGTGCATATTGTAAGTTTCACAATACTTATTCTCATGCCACTAATGATTGCAATGTGTTTCGTCGACAGGTTCAATCAGCCATAAATGAAGGTTGTTTGACATTTCATGAGATGCAAGTGGACAAAACTCCTTTCCCTGTCAATACTATGGATTTACAGCAGCCTAAGGTCTTGGTTTGGCCGCATCAAGCCGAAGCAACCAAAGGGAAGAATGTTGTGATTGGTGAAGCAAAACCTGATTTGAGGGGAAAAGAGTTGATAAGAGAAGTTGCATGTGAGACAACTCCAGATGGCAGGGAAACATTCAAAGTTACTGTGAGAGCCTCTGGACATGGGGGGCAAGAGTCGTCTGTTCCCGCCGAGCAGAGACCGTTTGAGCCTGTGCAGAACAAACCGGTCAGACCGGTTGGGGAAAGCGGTCAGACTGGTTTTCCCCAGAGCCGTCCAAAGATGATCAAACCAAGCCGTCCGGAGATTGGAAACTGGAAGCTCAATGTTGCAAAGAATTAGGGGAGCACTCTTAGGCCAAAGGTCACCTTTGATATGCTATTTGACAAGTACTCCAAGAAAAAGGCTGTTACAAGCCATCGGCCAGTAAAAAAGAGAATGAGAGTGCCTCCACACCAAGAAGAATGTTCTCAGCCAAAGAGGAATTTTGCTCCGCGATGGGAGGCATCGAGTTCATATCCACCCCATCCAATTTATGATAATAATGGAGTGATGTGGGTGCCGTATCAGCAGCCTTTCCAACATGGATGGGGAGGACCGCGAAGGCCAGTATTAAATAGAATCTCAAGGCCTGGACAGGACTGTTTGGCACTTCGCCAATCTGGTCAGGGTCACCAGACCCAACCGGACAGACCGGTTTCACAAACCGGTCAGACCGGTTTCCCTGGGAAATCGGCAACATCTCCTATAAAGCAAGTCTACAAGCCAAAGCAGAGGGAGGAGGTGCATAAGATGGATATTGACCCAGAGAGGACTACAAATCAAGATGTTATTCAGATTGGGTTGATGAACGTTCCCCTTGGAGACGGTGGCAAAGGACCGATTATCATAGACAATAAGGTTGAGACACCTATTCAGAAAGGATCTGTTTCTGATAATGATCATGAGGCCAGTGGAAGTAGTTCTAATTCCAAGTACTTTTTGCCAAGATGGTGTCCTCCCGGTTTATCTCATACTCAAAGGAGGAAGCTTCAGCGCTTGAGGTTTCGGGAGATGAAGGAGAAAGAGCTAGAGAAGCAGAGAGACGAAGCATTCAACAAGTACAGGCCTATGATTCCACAAGGGAAAGAGTGGAGAGCCAAGACCAGCTCCCAGACAGAACCGGTCAGACCGGTTGCCGAAAGCGGTCAGACCGCTTTGCCCGATGCGCCGCCTGGTTTTTCTTCTCCTACTCCTTTGGTTTGTGATGGCAAGTTATCATCGGTATCTACTTCAGAGGACGATGAAGAGCTTGTTGATTATGGTTCTTCTCCTGAGCGTATGAATTTTGAGCTTAATGTAATTCATATGTCTATGGATGGTTATGTGTTATCAGAGGAAAGCATCGCTCATCTTGATTTTGGGCCAAAGGAAGCTATTTTCCAGAAGCCTAAAGCTACTGAAAGTCATCTGAAGGCTTTGTACATGAAGGGTCATATCAATGGAAAGCCTATCTCTCGCATGCTAGTGGATGGAGGGGCGATAGTTAATTTGATGCCGTATTCTCTGTTCAAGAAGCTGGGAGGTTCATATGAGGAATTGATCAAGACTAATATGACCATCAGCGGCGTTGGAGGAGGTGAACCTATGGGCGCCAAGGGAGTTGCTTCTATGGAGCTCACTATTGGAAGCAAGACTTTGGCTACTGCATTCTTCGTCGCTGAGACACAAGGTAACTACAGTTTAATCCTTGGTCGTGATTGGATTCATGCAAACCATTGTGTGCCTTCTACTTTGCATCAATTTTTAATTCAATGGATAGATGATGAAGTAGAGGTCGTTCATGGAGATACGTCGGCTTGTGTTGCAGTGGCCGATAGTTCTACTATGGATGGTCATGAGAATCTTAAGTGCTTATCTGGTTTAGATTTATCTGATTGTGAGATCATTGGTTGCACCAAGGATGGCTTTGCTACTGGTGTTATGAGGCCGATCGGAGATCTGGCTATATCATCTCTTATGATTTGATGGATCCGAATCTAGAGTGGTTACAGCAGAGGCGTGAGCACTATCGGGCGCATAAGAACGATATGTGTGAGGCCATTGAAGATTTTGATGATTTAAGCAAGTTTGGACAAGGGTTTACGTCGGCTGATCCTCTAGAGGAGGTAGATATTGGTGATGGTACTATACCTAGGCCGACATTTGTAAACAAGAATCTTGATCCTTTGTTTAAATCCGAGTTAATAAAGTTATTAAAGGAGTATGTTGATTGTTTTGCATGGAGCTACAATGAAATGCCTGTTTTAAGTCGTGATTTAGTTGAACATCGTTTACCCATTAAACCTGGTTTTAGGCCTTTTAAACAATCTCGCAGAAACTTTAATCCTGATATTTATGACCGGGTGAAAGAAGAAATCAATCGGTTGCTAGATGCTAAATTTATTAGGCCTTGTCGATATGCTAATTGGATCTCTAATATTGTGCCTGTTGAAAAGAAAGGAACAAAAAAGCTTCATGTTTGCATTGATTTTAGAGATCTCAATAGAGCTACTCCTAAAGATGAATATCCTATGCCTATAGCTGATTTTCTTGTTAATGCTGCATCTGGACATAGAATTCTTAGCTTTCTTGATGGTAATGCTGGTTATAATCAAATATTTATGGCCGAAGAGGATATAGCCAAAACGGCCTTTCTATGTCCGGGTTTTGTTGGTCTATTTGAGTGGGTAGTGATGACTTTTGGTTTGAAGAATGCTGGTGCTACATATCAAAGGGCTATGAATTTGATTTTTCATGACTTGCTTGGCATTATAGTAGAGGTTTATATCGATGATATTGTTGTCAAATCGGCTGGAGTAGATTCTCATTTGGCTGATTTAAGGCTTGCATTTGAAAGAATGCGTCGGTATAAATTGAAGATGAATCCACTCAAATGTGCTTTTGGTGTATCGGCTAGAAAGTTCTTGGGATTTATTGTGCATGAAAAGGGCATAGAGATAGATCCTACAAAGATTGAAGTTATTAACAATGTAAAGGCTCCTACTTGCAAGAAAGATTTGCAAAAGTTTTTGGGCAAAGTAAATTACTTGAGAAGATTCATTTGTAATTTGTCCGGGAAAGTGAATGCCTTTACTCCTTTACTTCGGTTGAAGAATGACATTGATTTCACTTGGGGGGGCAAAACAACAAGAGGCATTTGATAAGATCAAGCAATATTTATCTTCAGCGCCTGTCCTTCAAGCGCCCAAGAGTGGGATTCCATTCAAGTTGTATGTGGCGGCTGAGAAAGATGTCATTGGAGGTGTTTTGACTCAAGAAACCGAAGGAAAGGAACCTGTGGTTGCATATGAGAGTAGAAGATTATTGGATGCCGAAACAAGGTACACCTTTATCGAAAAACTATGTTTATCATTATATCATATTTGTACCAAGTTGAGGCATTACCTTTTACCAAGTACTTGTGTAGTAGCATGTCAAACTGACATAATCAAATACATGTTGCACAAACCAATTTTAAGTGGTAGAGTCGGCAAATGGGCTCATGCTTTAGTTGAATATGATTTGCATTGTGAGCCATTAACTTCAATGAAAGGTCAAATAGTAGCCGATTTTATTGTTGAACATAGAGTGGATAAGCAACTTGATTTAAGTGTCGGTTATGTTACTTTTACTCCATGGAAGTTGCATTTTGATGGATCGGTTTGCAAAAGTGGTTATGGTATTGGAATTGTTATTACTTCTCCACATGGGGCTTTTTTTGAAGCACTTAACCGATTAGATCATGAATGTACTAATAACCAAGTCGAGTATGAGGCTCTTCTATTCGGATTGGAAATTTTGCATGACATAGGAGTAAAGCATGTAGAAGCTTATGGTGATTCTTTACTGGTGGTACAACAAGTTTCTAAGGTATGTCAATGCTTAGATGGATTTTTGAATGCCTATCTTGATAGATGCTTCGATATTATATCTTGCTTAAATGAGTTTGTAATTCGTCATGTACCACGAGAAAGAAATCCAAAGGCGAATGCTCTGGCTCAGCAAGCATCTGGTTATAACGTTCAGAAAAGAAATTTTCAAGAACGAAGACCGATGTTTTTAGAAGCTGAGTGTTCTGTTCTAGAGGAACCGGTCGCACCGCTTCCTCAGACCGGTCTGACCGGTGTCCCGAGACCGGGTCTATTTCGGCCACTGTTTTTAATAGAGACGAAGTAGATGATTGGAGGAAGCCTTTGGTGGATTATTTGCAAAATCCTAGCAATTCAGTTGACAGAAAAATCCGACGGTGGGCTCTTAAATTTATTCTTGATGGTGATGAATTATATCGTCGGACTATTGATGGTTTGCTTCTAAAATGTTTGGGTCCTGACCAAGCTAGGTTGGCTATGGCAGAGGTTCATGAAGGAATTTGTGGTACTCATCAATCGCCCCCCAAGATGAAGTGGCTCCTTAGGCGAGCTTGTTTCTATTGGCCCAATATGATAGCCGATTGTTTTAAATACTACAAAGGATGTGAGGAGTGTCAGAAACATGGGGATATTCAGTTGGTACCTGCGGCATTAATGCATCCAATTATTAAGCCTTGGCCTTTCCGAGGATGGGGTTTAGATTTTGTTGGCAAGATTTATCCTCCTTCGTCGAAGGGTCATTGTTTTGTGATTGTGGCAACTGATTATTTTACCAAATGGACGGAAGCAGTTCCTTTGAAGAATATGACGCATAGAGAGGTGATTGAGTTTATTAGAGAACATATTATACATAGGTTTGGTATTCCACAAACTTTGACTACGGATCAAGGGACTTCATTCATATCCAAAGAGGTGCGTGAATTTGTTATTTCCTATGGTATTAAACTTCTCAATTCATCTCCGTATTATGCTCAAGCCAATGGTCAAGCTGAATCTAGCAACAAGACCTTGATAAAGCTCATCAAGAAGAAGGTAGAAGATCATCCTAAAAGATGGCATGATGTATTATCTGAAGCTTTATGGGCTCATCGTATTTCTAAACATGGTGCTACTAAAGTTACTCCGTTTGAGCTTGTGTATGGTCAAGAGGCCGTTTTACCTGTAGAGGTGAATCTTGGCGCATATAGACTTGCAATGCAAAATAATCTTGATGTTGATACATACTATGCCTTGATGATGGATAATATTAAGTGACCGACAAGCGTTTGGAAGCTTTAGAAGAGATTGAAAAAGATAAGAGGCGAGTGGCGAGAGCATACAACAAGAAAGTGAAATTCAAATCTTTTCAGGTAGATGATTTGGTTTGGAAAACGATCTTGCCCATTGGATTGAAAAGCAACAAGTTTGGCAAGTGGTCTCCAAGTTGGGAAGGTCCTTTCAAGATTGTGAAGGTTTGTTCAGGAAATTCCTATATGGTAGAGACCTTGCAAGGACAGCAGCTGCCTAGAGCCCTCAATGGGAGATACTTGAAGAAATTTTATCCAACTGTTTGGCAAAGTGCTTGATAGGATATGGCCGATTCATGGTTGAAAATCGCCCTTAGAGTAAAATGGCCGGTGAATTCTGTGACATCGACCGTAGCATATTTTCTAGTGCATAAAATTTACTAGAAAACAGGGGGGCATATGTTCGCACCCAAAATTGGCAGTTGCCTATCAGGTCAGGGGCAACCGGTCAGACCGGTTCTGGAAAGCGGTCAGACCGGTTTCGTTGTAGCCGATCTGGCAATGGCCGAAACCGGTCTGACCGGTTTCTCTATCCGGTCTGACCGGTTTACTCCGAGTTGGAGTAGAATTAGGAGTCCTAGTCGTTTCCAAATTGTAAAAGGATTCCTTGCGGGGCAAGACCTCCCCACCCTATAAATATAAAGGGCCGTGGCCGATTGAGAGCTATCATCCAATCGATCAAATACTATTTTCTACTTTTATCTTCAAACCCTAGCTTTTCCAATCCCTTTGCTTTCCTTGTCTGTCTCGACGGCGTTCAAGGAGGTTCTGAGTGGCCTGACCGATCTCAGAGCAACCCGAGGTGGTGATTCTAGGTTTTCACCAAAGCCCTAGCTAAACCGGTCTGACCGGATCTCCAAACCGGTCTGACCGGTTTGGGCTGAGGCTGCGGCAAGTGTCAAGTTTCTGGTGCTGCGCGATCCGGCGCTCGTGTGTGTTGACCAGAAAAGCGTCAACAGTTGTCATCTTATCCCAAGGAATAACAGCTTAGCTTTTTTCGCTGATAGGTCTGAACAAAAATGACAAAATTGGAGATGTGGGAGGTAGAAATTTCTACCTACACAAGAATGATTCAAGTATTAGGCTTTACCTCCAGAGCGAAGAACCTGATGGAAATTCTACCGGTAGTGAAACTACACGGAGCCATGAACAACTGTCTGGTGCCCCATACCACAACCAGGTCTTTACCATTGTCATCAAGAAGCTTGACAAAATTGGTCGGCGGACTAGAAGGATCTGGAGGTTCATCACCTGTGACAATTGTACATGACATATCAACATGGATATGCGGATGGTACGCATCCAAGTACTACCTTCGTACCTCAATTTTTGACATTTCAGACATTGATTTTGAACTGCAGTCAGCTCTTTTTGGATGTCCGGAACGTCAAATAAATAGAGTCAGGAGGTAGTACTAGTTAATCAATGAAAGGCGTGGCATGCATGATTCCAAGTAGGTAATTAACCAATGTATTGTAGGATGTGTATCCTAATTCCTAGTGGTAGTTCACTAGTATACAGTGTGCCGACTTTGATTTGGTACATATCCCCTTGGTAGTTAGACATATTTTAACGGTTTGGCAGCGGGAGGTACATTTGGGAATATGAAGCCATGGAAAATATCATGGAAAGGCTGGAGCTTGGACCTTTGGTGAAGGTTTCCAGCCTCCGGGCAGATGTCGGATACTTTTACTTGCAGCTGATGATGCATCTTGTGGGTTTTGTATTATGATTTGTGAGATCTGAAACTGGAATATGGAAAAGGTTGTGAATGATGGTTTCTGGCTGAGTGGGATGCTCATAAGTTTTCTTCTGCCCCGTAGCGTACGGTGCGAAATGCTTTTGTGTTGCGAGCTTACCCCCTAATTTCTGTTAAAAGTGTGGCAAGAAGACCACTAGTATGATCTAACAGGGCTTGTTCAGCGTGTATATGGCTGGAAAAAAGATCACGCGACTGGTTGTGCATATCACTTAAATAGTAAGATCTATTGCAAATAAATAACTCAACACGGAAAATCCAAACCTGAACGATATCACACTAACAATAACAATATTGGGGATTACATCAAATCCTACCTAGTCTTTTACGATCTTCCATACCTAAGATTACCTTGTTTATCGATTTTCCTTTTCAGAGTACAGGGCCTTGTTCATCAAATCTGATTGGGACTTGTCTTGACATCTACTTGAACATATACTGTTCAGTTGTCTTTCATTCATTTGGATTCATTCGTCGAGATCACAGCAGATCATCATATATTGGCGTACCAAAAAAACTAACGTTGAAATCTCCATCCACTTTTTCTTCGTTACTGTGGAGCACATATGACTCCAGCTCCATCTTCTCCGTGTTAACCGTGGTCATCCAATAAGCCTTCTCTTTCAATTCTGGCTCCCATACCACGAGATAAAGAACACTAGAGTCCCTAAAGCAATGGGCTAATAGGCCTAAACTATCACTAATCAAGACCTAAGCCTTGTTGCTAATTGACTTAATATTTTCTTAATCACTTTGGTGCTTAGAGCACTCACTTTTGTGTACAAGGCACACCAGCAACTTATCCAAGCTCTAGCACCCTTGAAATGGTCGAGCAATGGGGTGTAAATAGCCCCAACTCAAAAAACTAGCTGTTGCTAACCATTGCAATTTTTCTGCGTAACACCAACTGATTTGGTGATGCACATGAGGGGACACCGAATCAATCAGTGTATTCCATCTTAGCTAGCTGTTGGACTTTCTCGCTCCCACTGACGCCATTTTGCTTACAATCTCTCCCTTTTTGGTGAACGATGACAATACAACCAAAGCAAGAGATAATAGTAGAAATGAAACATAACTACTTGTTTTGATGCAATACAAGAGCAAGAACATATGCTAATTGAGATATGCAATGAAATCAATCGAAAGAATTAGTGCACTTCATACCTTGCTCTTACCCTTTTGAAATCGAAATCCCTCTCATGTGGTCATGATGGACATAAGGCTCCCCCTTACATCAATGCCACTTTTCTCCCTTTCTTGGACCAAATTCTTGCAATCTCCCCCAAGCTTGAAATCTACAATCACCCTTACACTTGAGCTTCTTGCTTTCTTGCATGCTCCCCCCTTAAGAGCGGCTCCCCCTTAAGCTATACTTGCTTTGGTTGCTAAAATTCTCCCCTTTGGAATCAAACACCAAAAAGGAAGACATTATATGCACAAGGAAGAGTTTCATGGATCATGATATTTTAGATGTGGAAGGCAAAGATCAAGATCATGAAACTTGCATAACACAGACTATGCTCCCCTAAGTGTGTGCATTCATATAGTGGATGACAAAGCATATGCACAGCTAGTCAATTAAACAAGATGAGGAGTTTAATCTATATTATGCATGGAGATATCTTTAAATCAATTGAAATGCTCAAAGAAAAACCGCTCGAAGATTGTTACCACTTCAAGATTGATGCCAATTGATATCAATTGAGGATATGAAATCACTTGAAAAACATGTTTATCTCCGGGTAATCATTCTTGCTATATGAGACTACACACATGATAAGCTTGCAAACAATGTTAGTCTCAAAATCACAAACCATAAGATAGCTCCCCCTAAATATGTGCATACAAGCAATTGAATTACTTGTGAGAGACATGCACTTGTCAATAAAGATATTGGGAAGATATCATATGATTTGGACTTGGCACATAAGATTTGAAATAAGAGTTAGTGTCATTTTTCTACAGCTAATAAACCATGTAGGTTGCTCATGGGTTAGAGAGAAACATAAGCAACCTACCATATGATTTAAACATGCTTATGCAACTTACACTAGACAAGCATATGAACTAGATGCTAATTGAAATTGCATGAATGTACATCTAGTTACCTAAATACCTATTGAGGATTTGGGCATTGGATTGATCAATGACTTACAACTTGCTTCAAATCTTAATAAACTTGGCTTTGATTTGAAATCCTCTTCTGTACCTCCCGTAGACTCTGAGTCACCTTTGGAACCCAAACCTTCTTAGAGCCCTTAATGGTAATTATGATTTTCTTGGGAACCCAATTGGGTTGGTTCCACCCCTTGCCTTGCTTGTTGATCATGTGAGCCACCACCTTGTTATCTTTCTTATTGAGTAGATATGGTGTGCTCTTCTTCTCAATCTTCAAGTAAGGCTTGTTGTTGAACTTGGTGTTTGAGTTGATCTTCTTCTCTTTCTGTTCTTCTTTATTCTTGTTCTTGCACTCATAGGACTTGTGGCCTTCCTTGTCGGATGAGTAGCAAGTCACGATTGCTCCCTTCTCAAGCTTCTTCACCATCTTGGGATAGATATCTTAAGAAGGTTGTTTCTTGCACTCATTTGCCTTGTCCTTGCCCTTGAGCCTTGTCAAGTACCTCATGAGCCTCTGTACCTCTTGCTTAAGCTCTTCATTCTATTGAGTAATGAGATCATCATAACATTCTACAATCACATTCTCAACACAAGTCTCATTGCAAGAGGAGCTAGATACATCAATTAAATCAATGTAAGAAGTAGAGGCATCCTTTTTTGGTTCAACATACAAAAGTGATTAGGATGCCTTGTTAGAGGTAGTTTTGGTTTGTTCAAGGACCTCAACCTTGCTAGTTAGCTCATCATTTTCTTGAATGATCATATCAAACTTATCGGCCAATTCTTGATAATTGCTTGATGAGCTAGCTAGCTTTTCTTTGAGCTCCTTGTTCTTAGAAGTAAGCCTTTTGATTACTACCTCTTGAGATTGACCATGTTTAATTAATTCATGAATTTAAAGAGAGGGATCCTCATCATCACTTACATCACTATCACTTTTACTGAAATGAACCGGATTTTCATAATCAAGAATCAGACTCCCTGGTTTGTGATAGTCCTAGGACACATCGGCTATCACGTACAAAACTCATTTCAGCATAATATCACATCCATACAATGATAAACAAGACTGCGATCATTATTTACATCAGAACATGAGATTAATACATGCCACATGGGCTACATCAACAAGATGAAACATCTATGCAGTGGTAGCTAGGCCTTCAAGTCTTCATCTTCGGTCTTCCCCCATAGGCATCCTTGAGCAAAGCACGTAACCCTCCAAAGCAGCAATCATCAAAGTTGTAGTTGTCACCTAAAAGTTCTAGAACAGTCCTCTAGGAAATGGGACTGGTCCATATCACCATCCGTATATGCGCAAGCTTTAAAGTGGCCTAGTCTATAGTATAAAAATATAGCAATGAATAGGGTATGTTTTCCTATGCGAAGGAGTAGCAGCAAAGTGATATCCTCAACTCAACACCTTCAAAAAACAACAGGTGAACCTGTCATCACAAGTCTCCGTCTCCACACCAATTCCATCTCCACACTCTCAATTCTGCGACGAGGAAAGCTCCCTCCCTTCCAAGTCTAATCGGCGACAGAACTAATCAGATGAACAGTTCATAGGGGTTGTCCATGACCGAGGACGCGGCTATACGTATAGTTTTACTCTAGAGAGTTTGTACACCAGGACCCATGCGAGGTGCACCCAAATGGTAGCAAACCATCTGACCCACACCACACCGAATGAAGAACATAGTAATTACAGAACCATCCTGCTTTTCCGGGCTTGGGGCGCGTCCTCCACTAGAGGTTGCCCCGGAACTATGAAGCACTCCCCCAGGGCCAGTCGGGGGCCAAAGCAAATCAGGGAGTAAAGGTGAACACTAGTCCCCCTTACACTGATACTCTATCCTCCTGTAGGATTGGTACCGTACTTGCTAGTCGCGGAGCAGGCCCATCCTCATACTGGACGCATGGTGTGCATGTTTACTGTCACACCCGGATTTTCACAAAAACCCGAATGTGGCCATATGTGTGCTCAGAAAGTCATAGTACACATATAGCAAACAAATATGATAAACAGAGAACATATGCTTGAATAAATTCTTGAATAAAAAGAGTTTTACATCAGAGTGCATCATAAATAAACTAACCAAATATAGCGGAAGACTAATAACTCTCAAACTAAGCGGAGCCGCAGTCCACAGGGACTCTGACTGGGGGATCACAATTCAGTAGTACGGTAGATGTTCTGGAAACTCAACAGCAGACTCATGCCCTGCCCAATCTGTTTACCCATCCGGGATTTTGTTGAATAAATGACAAGTGTAAGTAAACATTTACTTAGCAAGTATAGCACGGTTTATGAAGGCTCAAAATAAGGCTAGCCACGGCTGAACTGCATTAGCATTTTTAGTTGGTTCATTTTATTATTAACCAAGTTACTACAAGTGAATGAAACCCAGTTGCAACAAAATTAATAAAGTATAAGTGACATTAAACATAAATAAACATCAACTTCTAATAAAAAAGGATCCAGGCTGCACGTGACCCTGAGCAAGGCTATCATGATAGATTTACACTCTGCAGAGGTTTCGCCCTTTACCCACCAGCCGCGTAAAAGTTCAAAAGAACTTTGCACCCAACCACGCACATCAACACTTCCGAGGTGTGACTGCATAGGGATGCTACGAGGCTTTTCACAAGACACCCTAACAAGTTAGTAGCCACTAAGGTACAACAAGGTGGTGTGACTCTAGGCACCGAGATTGACTCACCCTCAGGGCGCAACATGAGGGGGTCAATGGCGTCCGAAGCGCGGGCAACACATGCCAACAACAAAAACAAAGAACGCAACGTGCGGAGTTCCTATACCATAGGGACTCCCAACACAGGACTGTGCCTAACGAGACATAGCCAACGGGGCTACCATCCTCGGTAGAATCAAGTAACACCCCATGCCTTGCTTCCCATAATGCGGTCGGCTACTCCGGTAACCACTAACAAGCTAGAGATGTACATGCTACTTGACCAAGACCAGAGCCATAGTAGTTCTAGCGGTGGCGACAGGCTCCTTGGTTGCCGCTTCAAGAACCGGACCTTATGAAGGGACACTAGAACAAAGCACGGAGCACATGCTCTAGTTCCCTAAACCAAGTTGCTAAAAAGCAAGTTTTATCATTAACGTTAAAGTGAACCATTAAGTCAAGATTAACATTTAAACAGTGGTGATAGTAGCTACGCATAGCAAAGATTCTACCCATATGCAAAAACCCAAGGTAAACAAGGATATGATAATCAAAACTAGGTACAACCTTAATGGTACATCAATTTAGACACATGCATGTATGAAATAATTTAATACAACATGGGTAGGTAGCAAGGATTGTCCGTGTTATAACTTGCCTTCCTCAAAAGGCGGCTGCTGCTGCTGTGAGTCCTGTCCCGGGAAGTCCTCCTCGTACTCGAAGTCCAACGCGAAAGGCTTGCTGACTGGACACGTATCACCACACAAACATCCACACAAGCCAATACATGCAAACAAATAATATTCTATTAGAACAGTACACCAAACAGTAGAAATAGTACAAATAAATGTTTTAGAATTAATCTACGCTTTACTACGAATACATGAGCGCAAAAATCACACTAATCGGAGCTAAAACGGAAAAGATATGGCAATTCTAAGTTACATGGACCTGCTGGCAAGTTTTTAAAAGTTTCAGGGGCTTATTTGCGAAAAACTGAGGACCTAAACATAATTACGCGTTAAAACCCGAGGGCCTACGCGTAAAACTGACCCATCGGGATGGCGGGTCCTATTATTTAAAAGCACCGAGTGTTATTCGTAAAAGGAAGGACCTACTGGTAATTATTTTTGAATGGGCGTGGAGGGTGGGTTGATTACTAAATAGCGCAGGGGCTCTTTAGCAAAAATGCCCACGCTGACCGCTATGACTTAGATTGACTCAGGGGCTTGGACTAGATCTGGCCGTTGGATTGGGATCCGATGGCCCAGATCGGATCGCGTGGGGTCGCTGGTCGGCGGCGAAGGGGATGCGGCGGCGCGGGGTTTGGTCCTACGCGACCGAGGGAGGATGACGAACACTCCTAGGGGGTTTAAGACGGAGGATTTGCAGCGGGGGCGGCCTACGACGGCGGACCGCGGATGCGGGACTCCGGCGAGGCTGCTGGGGGTGCTTGGGGGGAGAGAGAGAGCGGGAAGCGGCCGGGTGGATTCCTTACCCTTGCGCGAAGCTCATGGTGGGATGAAATTGGCCGGAGCGGTGCCGGGGCGGAGGATCGACGGCGGCGGCGGCGCTGAGCAAGGCAGGGAGAGCTTCTGCTGGGTTGGGGCTCGGTGGGGGTGCTCGGTGTGGGGATTGGGGCTCTGGGGGTGGCTTTTATAGACTTGGGGGAGGGTCGCCCTAGGCGTGCGGGCCACAGCCGAGGGCGGGGCACCGGCGGGGGAGTTTTCATGGGGTGAAACTCCTTCCTTGCGGGGAGCGGCGCCAGGGAAGGAAAGTGTCACACCCGGATTTTCACAAAAACCCGAATGCGGCCATATGTGTGCCCAGAAAGTCATAGTACACATATAGTGAACAAATATGATAAACAGAGAATATATGCTTAAATAAATTATTGAATTAAATATAGTTTTACATCAGAGTGCATCATAAATAAACTAACCAAATACAATGAAAGACTAATAACTCTCAAACTAAGCGGAGCCGCAATCCACAGGGACTCTGACTGGGAGATCACAACTCAGTAGTATGGCAAATCTTCTGGAAACTCAGCAGCAGACTCATGCCCAGCCCAATCTGTTTACCCATCCGGTATTTTGTTGAATAAATAACAAGTGTAAATAAACAATTACATAGCAAGTATAGCATGGGTATGAAGGCTCAAAATAAGGCTAGATACGGCTTAACTGCATTAGCATTTTTAGTTGGTTCATTTTAACATTATCCAAGTTACTATAGTGAATGAAACCCAGTTGATACCCAATTAATAAAGTATAAGTGACATTAAGCATAAATAAACATCATCTTCTAATAAAAAGGATCCAAGCCGCTCGTGACCCTAAGCAAGGCTATCATGATAGATTTACACTCTATAGAGGTTTTGCCCTTTACCCACCAGTTGCGTAAAAGCTCAAACGAACTTTAAACCCAACCACGCGGAGGTGGATCAGACCTCACAAATCACACTGCCGAGATGTGACCGCATAGGGACGCTACGAGGTTTTTCACAAGACACCCTAACAAGACAGTGGCCGCTATGGTACATCACAGATAGTATGGCCCAAGGCACCGACATCGACTTACGCCTACGGAGTCACACCATAAGGGGGTCGATGGCGTCCAAAGCGAGGGCATCACACCAAACAATGCGCAACGTGTGGAGTTCCCCATCGCAGGGACTCCCAGCACCTGACTGTGCTTCACGGGGGCATAGCCGACGGATCACCCGTCCTCGGTGGATCAAACCATACACTCACGAGTGGTTCTCATAGCGCCGTCGGCCACTCCGGTAACCTCTGACAAGCTAGAGACGTACAAGTTACTTGACCAAGACCAGAGCCATAATAGTTCTAGCGGTGGCGACTGGCTCCTGGGTTGCCGCTTTAAGAACCAGACCTTGTGGAGGGATACTAGAAGAAAGCACGAAGAACATGCTCTAGTTCCCTAAACCAAGTTGCTAAAAAGAAAGTTTTATCATTAACGTTAAAGTGAACCATTAAGTCAATATTAACAATTAAATAGTGGTGATAGTAGCTGCGCATAGCAAAGGTCTACCCATGTGCATAAACCCAAGGTAAACAAGGATATAATATTCAAAACTAGGTACAACCTTAATGGTACCTCAAATTAGACACATGCATATATGAAATAATTTAATACAAGGTGAGTAGGTAGCAAGGATTATCTGTGCTATAACTTGCCTTCCTCAAAAGGCGGCTGCTGCTGCTGTGAGTCCAGTCCCTGGAAATACTCCTCGTACTCGAAGTCCAACGCAAAAGGTTCACCGACTGAACACGAATCACCACGCAAACATGCACGCAAACCAATACATGCAAACAAATATAATTCTATTAGAACAGTACACCAAACTGTAGAAATAGTACATAAAAAGTTTTTAAAACTATTCTACGATTCACTACGAACACATGAGCGCGAAAATCACCTAAATCGGAGCTAGAACGGAAAAGATATGGGTTTTCTAAGATCCAGGGACCTGCTGGCAAGTTTTCAAAAGTTCCAGGGGCTTATTTGTGAAAAAACAGTTGCTAAAACTTAATTAAACATAAAAACTCGAGGGCTAACATGCAAAACTAACCTAAATGGATGGTGGGTTCTATTATTAAATAGTTTAGGGGGCTGTTTGATAAAATCAGGACCAATTTGTAAATAGTCTTATGGGGCAATGGACGGCGGGTTGATTGCTTGAAAATAGGGGGGCTCTTGTGCAAAATTGCCACACTAACCGTCATTGGAGAAGGTTTGACTCAGGCAGGGGGTTGCTGGCGACCGTTGGATCCTGATCCAACGGTTTGGATCGGATCAGTGGAGGGGCGGCTGGCGGGAACAGGGGAAGCGGCGGCGCATCGCCGGAGCCGAGGAAATCTCGAGCTCCCGGTCGCCATTTGCAACGCGGCTTGGACCTACGGGACCATGGGCTATGGCGAGTGCGGTTAGGGTGCTCAAGTCATCAATTGGGCAGCTACGGCGGCGGTCGACGGTGAACAGCGGGCGCCCATCGACGGCGAGGTGGCAGGGGCACTTTCGGACGCGAGAGTCGGGGGAAGGAGGCTCGGGATGTTCCTTACCGAGGTGCGAAGCAAGCCGAGGGGTCGACAGCGGCGGAGCGGTGGCGGAGGGGGAGAATCGACGGCGGAGGCGGCTTGGAGACGGCGGTGCTCGAGCTTGGGGTGGGGGAGGGGCGTCGCGGGCTAGGGAGGCTCGAGAGGCGGCTTGGTGGAGCTTTGGGTGTGCGGCGGCGCTGCACTTATAGCTGGGGAAAGGAAGCCTTAGCATGCGTGCCACGCCCGCGATTTGGGTGCCGGCAGCCGGGGTTTCCATGTGGGGAGGCCGCGCAAGAAGGAAAGTTTGGCGGCCGAAGCTTCGGTGAAGGTCCCCATGGCCCGCGGGCAGCGCTGGAGGTGGCCCCGGGGATCCTCGGTGGCGCGCGCGTGGACCCAAGGTCGGGAGCGCCGGCTCCGACTCGACGCGGCGGGAGGTTGGGGGTGATGGGCGGGGCCCGCCCGCCAGCGAGAGAAAAGAGGGGGAGGAAGAGGGGCCGCGGCTTGGGCCGAAAGGAGTTGCTGTTGGGCCGTGGTGGGGGAAGGGAGGAATGGGGGAAAAGATGCTGGGCCGCGAAAGCTGTGGTGGGCCGAGGGGAAGAAGAAAGAGGAGGGGTTGGGCTAAGCTCGGGAAAAGAGAAAAGGGAGGGGTTGCAGGCCGGGGAAAAATATGGAGGGGCATAAGTGAACTCTGGGCTTTGCAACTTTTCTAGAGCTCCAAACAAGGTGATTCAAATTTGAATTTAAAGCAGATTTAAATTCCTATTTGAATCACTAGCAACCAAAACTTAATGCACCAGCATGAATGCAACAAAAATGTTTCTACCACTTATATTTGATTTTAATTTTTAAAAATAATTTATTTCCCTTATATTAAATATGGACATAAGTAATATAATTTATTTATCTACTAGAAATTTTTAAATAAACGATTTTTGGGTCTTATTGAAAGGAGCGGGGAGGAAGCTTCGGGGAATCTCTGGAGTGGCCCACGGGGTGGGGCCAGGTTGGCCACCCGCTGCGACGAGATGTGCGCCGGGGGGGGGGGGGGGCTCGGGCGCGAGCGGGAGGAGGGAGACAGGACCGACAGGCGGGCCCCTTCGCCAGTGACAGGAGAGGGAGGGGTGGACGCGGGCCAGCGTGAGAGGGAGCTGGGCCGGCTCGGCTGGGGAACTTGGGCCGGAAAGAGAAAGGGCGGGCGCGGGAGTGGCTGCTGGGCCGGCTGGCTTCGGAAGGAAAGAAGGGGGAGCAAAGACGGCCGAGGGAGAAAGTCTAGGGGGCAGAATCGAACTCAGGTTAAAACAACTTTCCTAAGGATCAATTGCAAATTAAATTTGAATTTAAATAGAATTTAAATTACAATTAAACTTGCAATTAAACAAAACCCAATGCAGCAGCATGAATGCAACAAAAATGTTTCTAAGCCTTATATTTCATTCTAATTTCTAGAAATTATTTATTTAACGTATATTAATTATGGGCATAAATAATAAAATTAAATTAAATAGCTAGAAAGTTTAAATAGGAAATTTTAGGGTGTTACATTTACATAGTCCCATGATGCGGTTTGTCTGACCCGGTCCTCAAATCGCCAAAGCGAGCTTCTTCCGAAAATGCGTATCCGCCGCAACGGTCAGCCATCGGCACCCATTACAGGTCTTGCCACCCACACTCCTCATCTCAAATCATCAATGTACCCACAATAGGTACTCCGTAGGAGATGCCCAACTGCAAGTCCCCATCATCCCCAACCCGAAGATTGGGTTGTTGTTGGCTCGCCTCCACAAAATAGTTTTCAAGATCACCTTCTCCTTCCACCTAGTTTTACCCACACACGCAACACAAGCATTTTATCGCACAACGCAAGCATCGTGTCACATAAGTATATGGTAGAGTGAAACAGGGTAGCAAGGAATAATAGGCGTAAAATAAGGCCATGCAGGGTAATCATCGTCATCATGCGCAATAAGTAAAGTGCTAGCATACTAGTTGCAATGTCTAATAGGAGTTCAAGATTCGGATGGGCGTGAACCTGGAGACTGCTCTTCCACCTCGTAGTAGTAGCTTGGGTCTTCTGGTCCACCTCGGTCCTCGACAGATCCTAGAGACATAAATAAAATAAATACTGAGGATATACTTCCAAATAAACACCAAAATAGAACCAAGAAAGAACCAAACAACACGAAAGCCATAATAGTTCTAGCGGTGGCGACTGGCTCCTGGGTTGCCGCTTTAAGAACCAGACCTTGTGGAGGGATACTAGAAGAAAGCACGAAGAACATGCTCTAGTTCCCTAAACCAAGTTGCTAAAAAGAAAGTTTTATCATTAACGTTAAAGTGAACCATTAAGTCAATATTAACAATTAAACAGTGGTGATAGTAGCTGCGCATAGCAAAGGTCTACCCATGTGCATAAACCCAAGGTAAACAAGGATATAATATTCAAAACTAGGTACAACCTTAATGGTACCTCAAATTAGACACATGCATATATGAAATAATTTAATACAAGGTGAGTAGGTAGCAAGGATTATCTGTGCTATAACTTGCCTTCCTCAAAAGGCGGCTGCTGCTGCTGTGAGTCCAGTCCCTGGAAATACTCCTCGTACTCGAAGTCCAACGCAAAAGGTTCACCGACTGAACACGAATCACCACGCAAACATGCACGCAAACCAATACATGCAAACAAATATAATTCTATTAGAACAGTACACCAAACTGTAGAAATAGTACATAAAAAGTTTTTAAAACTATTCTACGATTCACTACGAACACATGAGCGCGAAAATCACCTAAATCGGAGCTAGAACGGAAAAGATATGGGTTTTCTAAGATCCAGGGACCTGCTGGCAAGTTTTCAAAAGTTCCAGGGGCTTATTTGTGAAAAAACAGTTGCTAAAACTTAATTAAACATAAAAACTCGAGGGCTAACATGCAAAACTAACCTAAATGGATGGTGGGTTCTATTATTAAATAGTTTAGGGGGCTGTTTGATAAAATCAGGACCAATTTGTAAATAGTCTTATGGGGCAATGGACGGCGGGTTGATTGCTTGAAAATAGGGGGGCTCTTGTGCAAAATTGCCACACTAACCGTCATTGGAGAAGGTTTGACTCAGGCAGGGGGTTGCTGGCGACCGTTGGATCCTGATCCAACGGTTTGGATCGGATCAGTGGAGGGGCGGCTGGCGGGAACAGGGGAAGCGGCGGCGCATCGCCGGAGCCGAGGAAATCTCGAGCTCCCGGTCGCCATTTGCAACGCGGCTTGGACCTACGGGACCATGGGCTATGGCGAGTGCGGTTAGGGTGCTCAAGTCATCAATTGGGCAGCTACGGCGGCGGTCGACGGTGAACAGCGGGCGCCCATCGACGGCGAGGTGGCAGGGGCACTTTCGGACGCGAGAGTCGGGGGAAGGAGGCTCGGGATGTTCCTTACCGAGGTGCGAAGCAAGCCGAGGGGTCGACAGCGGCGGAGCGGTGGCGGAGGGGGAGAATCGACGGCGGAGGCGGCTTGGAGACGGCGGTGCTCGAGCTTGGGGTGGGGGAGGGGCGTCGCGGGCTAGGGAGGCTCGAGAGGCGGCTTGGTGGAGCTTTGGGTGTGCGGCGGCGCTGCACTTATAGCTGGGGAAAGGAAGCCTTAGCATGCGTGCCACGCCCGCGATTTGGGTGCCGGCAGCCGGGGTTTCCATGTGGGGAGGCCGCGCAAGAAGGAAAGTTTGGCGGCCGAAGCTTCGGTGAAGGTCCCCATGGCCCGCGGGCAGCGCTGGAGGTGGCCCCGGGGATCCTCGGTGGCGCGCGCGTGGACCCAAGGTCGGGAGCGCCGGCTCCGACTCGACGCGGCGGGAGGTTGGGGGTGATGGGCGGGGCCCGCCCGCCAGCGAGAGAAAAGAGGGGGAGGAAGAGGGGCCGCGGCTTGGGCCGAAAGGAGTTGCTGTTGGGCCGTGGTGGGGGAAGGGAGGAATGGGGGAAAAGATGCTGGGCCGCGAAAGCTGTGGTGGGCCGAGGGGAAGAAGAAAGAGGAGGGGTTGGGCTAAGCTCGGGAAAAGAGAAAAGGGAGGGGTTGCAGGCCGGGGAAAAATATGGAGGGGCATAAGTGAACTCTGGGCTTTGCAACTTTTCTAGAGCTCCAAACAAGGTGATTCAAATTTGAATTTAAAGCAGATTTAAATTCCTATTTGAATCACTAGCAACCAAAACTTAATGCACCAGCATGAATGCAACAAAAATGTTTCTACCACTTATATTTGATTTTAATTTTTAAAAATAATTTATTTCCCTTATATTAAATATGGACATAAGTAATATAATTTATTTATCTACTAGAAATTTTTAAATAAACGATTTTTGGGTCTTATTGAAAGGAGCGGGGAGGAAGCTTCGGGGAATCTCTGGAGTGGCCCACGGGGTGGGGCCAGGTTGGCCACCCGCGGCGACGAGATGTGCGCCGGGGGGGGGGGGGGGGGCTCGGGCGCGAGCGGGAGGAGGGAGACAGGACCGACAGGCGGGCCCCTTCGCCAGTGACAGGAGAGGGAGGGGTGGACGCGGGCCAGCGTGAGAGGGAGCTGGGCCGGCTCGGCTGGGGAACTTGGGCCGGAAAGAGAAAGGGCGGGCGCGGGAGTGGCTGCTGGGCCGGCTGGCTTCGGAAGGAAAGAAGGGGGAGCAAAGACGGCCGAGGGAGAAAGTCTAGGGGGCAGAATCGAACTCAGGTTAAAACAACTTTCCTAAGGATCAATTGCAAATTAAATTTGAATTTAAATAGAATTTAAATTACAATTAAACTTGCAATTAAACAAAACCCAATGCAGCAGCATGAATGCAACAAAAATGTTTCTAAGCCTTATATTTCATTCTAATTTCTAGAAATTATTTATTTAACGTATATTAATTATGGGCATAAATAATAAAATTAAATTAAATAGCTAGAAAGTTTAAATAGGAAATTTTAGGGTGTTACATTTACATAGTCCCATGATGCGGTTTGTCTGACCCGGTCCTCAAATCGCCAAAGCGAGCTTCTTCCGAAAATGCGTATCCGCCGCAACGGTCAGCCATCGGCACCCATTACAGGTCTTGCCACCCACACTCCTCATCTCAAATCATCAATGTACCCACAATAGGTACTCCGTAGGAGATGCCCAACTGCAAGTCCCCATCATCCCCAACCCGAAGATTGGGTTGTTGTTGGCTCGCCTCCACAAAATAGTTTTCAAGATCACCTTCTCCTTCCACCTAGTTTTACCCACACACGCAACACAAGCATTTTATCGCACAACGCAAGCATCGTGTCACATAAGTATATGGTAGAGTGAAACAGGGTAGCAAGGAATAATAGGCGTAAAATAAGGCCATGCAGGGTAATCATCGTCATCATGCGCAATAAGTAAAGTGCTAGCATACTAGTTGCAATGTCTAATAGGAGTTCAAGATTCGGATGGGCGTGAACCTGGAGACTGCTCTTCCACCTCGTAGTAGTAGCTTGGGTCTTCTGGTCCACCTCGGTCCTCGACAGATCCTAGAGACATAAATAAAATAAATACTGAGGATATACTTCCAAATAAACACCAAAATAGAACCAAGAAAGAACCAAACAACACGAAAGCCTATTCTAACATGTAGAGCATGATTTTAGAAAAATAATGAAATTGGTTTCATATTTCTCTAAGCTACGATTAATTTATAATAAATTTTGAAGTTTCAATCATTTTTTGAAATTATTTAATTAATTCTGAAAAGAAAAAAGAAAAATAGTAACATGTGGCAGCACCAGAGAGCGCCATGTGTTAGCACAGTCTTCCTGCTGACATCAGCATGTCGTCATGCTGATGTAACCAGTGGCGTCAGCATTGCTGACGTCAGCACGGGTCCTGCTGACGTTCGTGTTGACTTTGTCAACGCTAGGGTTGACCGGGTCAATAGTCAGGGGTTGACCAGTCAATAGTGAAAGGGGTCAAAGTCAACGGTGAACTAGGTCCACAAGTTAGAGGGCCCACTGGCCAGTCAGTGCTAGTCGCTGACTGGTTGGGCCCACATGTCAACGCAAGGAAATGAAAAGTAATAATGAAAAGGCTTCACGGGCCGGCTTGGGCTGGTTCAGATGGGCCGGCCTAATAAACTTAACAGGCCCTGGCTGGTTGGCTTGGCGGGCTTGAAGGAGAGCTGGGCCAAACAGTTAATGGGCCTCTGGCCTAGGAGCGGCGTCAGGAGGTTTTCCTGGCTGCCGTTAGCGCTTACGCTCGGGCAGACTTCAACGAAGCTGGGCTAGGTCGCGACGTGGACTCGTCTACCATGGACCGGGTATGCGGCTCACTTGGACCAAATCCATAGGGATCAGTTTGCGGTAGGCTGGGATCCGGTGTGGCCAGGCTGGGCGAACCTGGTGTGGCCATCGATGTGGCTTGGCCACACTGGGCTAGCGCGACATCGTGCATCCAGGAACCGGTTACCGCGTTCACCCTCTCGCAACGACGCGCGGCGGCGTGAAGCGGCAGTGCAGCTGGCCGGCAGTCAAGGCAACAAGATGGCAAGGCTAGGCTCCGATAAAGACGGCTGGCTTGGCTCTCATGAGGCTGGGCTTGTGGGGTATGGGTACCACTGGGCCCACTGTCAGAGGAGACTACACCGACATGGGCCCATACATGACAAGGTTGTGGGCCGACCCCTAGGCGGCCCACAAGGAATCCCCGACTTGATGAACAAGCTTGATGAAGACACGACAGGTGGCGCGGCTGGATATCTCGGGATATCTTGTTGTAACCGACTCGGATGTATTCCTTAGTCGTAATCTGGTAGGTTTAGAATGAAACCGGCTTGTAAACTCTAGTCTGTCACCCTATATAAGGTGGCCTAGGGTAACCCCATGAGGGGACACCAACTACGCCATCCTGTAACCCTTTGTTCATCCTTGCTTCCTGATGCTTGGCCAAGTTCCAGCAATACAAACACAGACAACGACACATGATGTAGGGTATTATACCTCCGGGTAGCCCGAACCTATCTAAATCAGTGCCTCCTGTGTACCACCAAGCTACTCGCTCGACGATCCCTCGCCTACAAATCAACCACTCGGGTACCCCCTGGTGGATTGCCGGTCCTAAGGTCCGACAGTTGGCACGCCAGGTAGGGGGCATTGTTGAGTTTTTCAATCCAGTTAGCTTGATGGCAGATCAATCTGGCGTCACTTTCCCGGTGAGCATGAAAGACAGCCCCAAGCACCTTCGGGGCGTCAGCTTCTTCACTGACTCAAGCAGCTCCAGTTCTGCCAGCGTCAACCCATCGCCGGCTGGTTCTGCTTCGCCAAGCTCGGGGGCTTCCCCCGATGTCGCCGGCCCTCTCCTACAACAGGTCGAGCAGCTCAGCCTCCAGGATCGGATCCCAGATCTGCTTCCCCGACGCCGAGTCCCACCACCCGACGAGATCATTGCCGGGTCTGATCACATTAGCGACACGCTCGCTGAATGCATCCCGATGTCCGAGCGGGCGTTAGATCGCTCAGGGAACAAGTTCCCCTTCGGGCTCAAGAATGTGGCCACCAACTACTCCGGTCGGAGCCCGCGACATGCGACTCAGATCCCATCAGTCCGCCATGCCGCCTGACCACGAGGTATTCGTATCTGAGGACCAGCCTTCTCAGAATGGGGAGACCTAGTCCCAGCGGCAGCACCGCATTGAGGCAAATGAAGACCGAGCTCGACGACACGCCGGAGAAGGCAGAGACGACCCCGTGGCTTATAGGGACCAAGACAACGACGATCCCCTGGGCCCGCACAACCTACAGCGCGAGTTCAACAGGGCGAAGGCTGCGTTCCACACCCTATCCACTTTAAGGGCAGCAGCCCTCACCGAGCTGGAGCACATGGAAGCCACCTCCGAAGCGGCGCACATCAGAGATCGCCTCGTAGTGGCCCAAGAGCTGGAAGAGGGAAACTGACAGGCCAAATCAAGATCTGGAAGTCGTACTCGAGCAGATCCCACTCCCGCTGGTCCGAGTATAGCAGATCTGATCGGGACCAGCACCGACCACGTCCCCCACCCCTGGAGGTCATCAATGAGGAAGTCGACTAGGATCATATGGACGACCATCGCCCAGATGAATCTGAAGGCAGACACCCTCGCAACCGCATAAGGGGCAACCGCGACAGGCGATGGGAAGATCGCCGACCAGATGGCAACCTCCGCAACTGCCTCCGCAGGTCGGACCGTGATATGCTGAGGAACCTCGACAACTGCCATAGAGAACGCGATGCAGCCGAGCTGGAACGTCGCGAGCGGTATGACCGTGAGTACGGCCGACCCAACCAGCATGGCGACCGGTCCGACTACTCCAACGATGATGACGATCGCCGCGCATGCCGCAAACTCGACGAATGTGATCTCTATGATCGCCCCTACGGATCACCTCGCGCCCATGGGCGCCACGACGACGACGGGGATAGAAACGATGACTTCAATGATGACGACTTCGAGTTCGAGGGTTTCCAAGCTTTCTCCCCACGACTCTGAGTTGTCCGATGGCCGGACACCTTTAAGCCGACCATGGTCGACAAGTTCGACGGACTTTATGCAGAATGATCGGGGTGAGCATACTGGTATGAATCCCACCAGTCCAATGCTGGCCCTTGAAGCTGTCCTCCTACGTACAACACCTTCTCATGGTCGTTGCACTGCGCAATGTCGAGCTATCTCTCCACCGCCTTGAGCCAGTCATCTGCCTACAGGGGGTTGCTGACCTTGCTGAAGGTGGGAGGGCGTCCCTTCAGAAATTCACCCCTCTTGACCCGGGGGCGGCATGCTGGGCTGGTGAGGTGGATTATGCTTGTTCTGCTGCATCAACGCCATGGTCTGGGCCATCTGCTGCATCAGCTGGGTCTACATATGCATCATCTGCTCAATAGTGGGTGGTGGTGGTTGCAGTGGTGGTTGGTTCTGGTTGCCTCCACTGCCACCTGTGTTGCTCCTTGTGTTCACCATCTATCATCAACAAGTAATTCTTATCAGAACTCCTTCGGGCAGGTAACTAAACATGTCAGGATGGAGGATTTGATAGATAATGAGAAAATAAATACCACCCTCTATGTAAACACTAATATCCTTAAACCTTAATCCAATATCTAGATGGTGGTAGACTCGTGTCGGTGTTTAGAAGTCGTGGTCCCGACACCAACCAGAAATGCACTGTGTTCCCTCCCAGATGGTTGATGCAGAAGATAAAACAAGACACAGATTTATCCTGGTTATGGTCGTAAGACCGTACTTCCAGCAAGGTGGTACGTGCGATGTGTTATTCTGCACCGGACTGCAAGTAGTAGGGGATACAAGTAGGTTGGGAGAAGAGGCTAGACCTCCAGGTCCCGGATGATTGAAGCGGAGTGCCAATATCATGGTCTTTTGGAGTGTGTGCAAATTCTCGATCCCTCTCATTTGGTCGTCCGCCCCCTCCTTTTATAGGCCAAGGAGGAGGGGTTACAGGGATGTGTCGTCATGCAGGCATAGTTGCCGCACTGTAGTAGGAATGGCGCCGGGTGTGCTTCTTTGTCCTTGTCCACTGTTGCGCGATATTGCAATCCCTGTGATCGATTGTTGTACTGGCGATGACGCCAAGGAGTGGTTTTGAGGATCCGAGTTGTCCTTTGTGCGGTAACAATTCGTCCGTACACTATTTCGAGGGTCTTCCATGCCCATGCACAGCCTGTTCTGTGGGAAATCACTATGGGAGTTGGTAGCACAGGGAGTTGGAGTGACCTGGCCCTGTTTGTACAGTGGCGACATGTGCGCACGGCGCCAGGGACGGTCGTATAGTGCTCGGGATGGCCCGCCATACCTCCGTCGTCCTCTCTTCTTCTCCTTCTATGTGTTTGAGGGTTTCTCCTGCCCGATGGAGAGCTTCGGGTCGTCGGAGTTGGCAGCACAGGAGCTCGGAGTGACGGGGTGGTCGTGGTTGTCAGGGCGGCATGGCGAGAGATTTGCCTTTTGACTTTGGACGCCCGATGGAGGCGCCATTAATTGTCTGTCGGAGCGGGGGTCTCGATCGAGGCGGAGCTCTCCCTATTTCGTGGGTCGCTCGAGGCTCGATCCTCAGGCCTCGACCGAGGTGGAGTTCTCCGATTCGCTCGAGGGGTTGGTTCCCTCGAGCGAAGCGGAGATTTGTGTTTCGTGTCGAGGCACTCCATGGGGTGCCTCGGCTGGGCCTTCGTTCGTTGCTGGGCCGTGGGCCTTCAATTTCGTTTCTCTTTTTCTGGTCATGCACATGAGTTTAATGTTTAAAAAGAGTGATTATCCCATAGGTTTGGGTACCCCTAATAATCGCCCCCAACAGTAGCCCCCGAGCCTTTATTGTAGTAGGTTTTTAGTCCGGCAAAGGCTTTTCGTCGTGGGTGCTTCTGATAAGGTTTCCTTGAAGAATTCCACTGGGTGTGCGCTAGCGCACCCGCGGGTGTAGCCCCCGAGGCCTTGGAGGAGTCGATCTTGTGGCGCAAGGAGCCCCCGAGCCCTGGCCCTATCAAGGTCGATCAGGGGCGGTCCTCGACTTTGAGTTACGACCCTCGTCGCCTCGTTCATGGGGAGGAGGGGTGACGCAGTCCATGCTTCCCTCGAGCGGGCCACGAGTCATGGATGCCTCTGTGAGCTGTTATTGGGTAATTCAAGTGGACATCCGTGCCTCATTCGATGGAGGCCGGCTTGTGGTCCCGAGACACATCTCATAAGAGCACTTGTAAAGGTTTGCTAGGTAGGGCTCGACCCTGTTCGTTAGGGGTCGAGGGCTCGTTGCTCTCCCTCGGTGGGATCCCTCGACTAGCTACCTCCATCTGGCCTTGAATATAACATGGGGGGTGCCCTCAAGTTTCGCATTCAAGGATAGGCTCGATCGCACTCGCGCCCTCGGTTATCCCTAACTCTGTTTGATCTGGGCGCTTGTCAAACCCTCGAGGGGCCAGGGCTTTGAACCCCTGATCAGTAGGGCCTCGAGGAGAGTTAACTTACCTTGGAAGCCTTTCGGCTAGCCTCGAGCGTTTATTTTGTAATCGTGGCCGACGTTGCGTGGAGCATGCGAAGCGGGCACGCCTTTTTAGGCGGAGCGGCAGATGTGTGGGTAGTTATGATGCGACGTGGTGTCTGCGACACCTGGATTCTCGCGCGTAGTGGTTATCCCAACCCGTGGGGCCCGGCTGTCAGTGACAGCGGTGCCAACCGCATTGAATGCTTATTTCACGCGGCTGGGATGCCGGTTGCGTTTCGCGTTACACTATAAATAAAGAGACAAGGGGAAAGGTTCGGCTTACCCCTTGCCTTCCAATTGCATCTGTTATTTCCAAGAGCCACCGCTCTTGCCTTTCGTCTTCCCCGCATAGACTTCGCTTTTCCCCTACTCCGTGGAGCCCCTCCATCGCCAACGACGCCTATCTCGCCGGGCTGGTGGTGGCCGGGGTGCTGCCGGCGAACAACAACACGGATGAGCCGATGTGGATTGCGCCGCCGTCCAACCACCACGAGCCTTCTCTGCTGGAGGGCTTCGTGGTGAGCCTGGCGAGGCTACACGAGCGGGGGTTCGGAGTCCCCGCATCGTCGTTCTTCTGCGGATTGTGCCTCCACTACGGCGTGGAGCTCCACAATTTCGCCCCCAATGCCATCTCTCTAGCGGCGGTCTTCGTCGCCATTTATGAGGGGTATTTGGGGATAGAGGCTCACTTGGACCTATGGGTTCACCTTTTCTGAGGTGAGCTGCATACGGCCGTTGGCGAGTCTCGGGGGTTCCGCGGGGCGGTTCGTACCGTGGGCCTCACCTTGCACGTCCGGGGGCAACGGAGCGGGCAGTACATCCCGGCGACAATGACCTCCAACAACGCCGACTGGGACAAGGGGTGGTTCTACCTCCGCAACGTTGACAACAAAATGTCGGCGTACACCGGCAAGGCGCTGCACGAGCGGCCAGAGTCGTGGGGCTATGGTGTCTCCCCCGCCGACCGCCAGGAGCGACTCCAGGTCTTCGCCGACGCCTTTGCCGTGCTGTCGAGGGTAGGGCTGACCGCGGCGGGGGTCATTGCGAACTTCAACCAGCGGTACGTCCTGCCGCTGATGGAGAGGGCGCTGCGCCTTAACCAGCTCAAAGCGGATTCGCCCTGGCAGGGCTCGAAGATGAAGGAGGGGACCCTCGTCATCGAGGACTGCATGCACCGAGCACGACGGGACGTGGAGGTCTCTAAGCTCGATTGCAAGGAGGCGGCCCTATTTACCGTCGAGATGAGCCCCGTAGCGGGGTAGTTACGACTTGTAAGTTCTATTTTAAGTTTGATTTAGATTCAATCTTGCTTCTTACCCTCGAGGGCTTCTGATCGCCAATCTTGGATTTTCTCTTCAGGGCTTGTCTCAAAAGGGGTATCGCTCCGCCCCCCTCTTCGCGAGTTCCGTGTGGCCAATCGCCTTTCTACCAAAAGGCAGAAGGCACGGAAGGATGCGGCCAAACAGAAGGAGAGAAAGCGCCAACGAAGGGCGGCACATGAGAAGGAATGCCGCCGTCGGGCCAGGGAGGGGCGCTCCCCGCCTACTACCCCTGAGAGCAGAGTAGAGGAGTCCTCCTTGGATGACCTCATGGAGATTCTGTCACCCACGCTGGTGGTGGCTAAAGTGATTGTGCCCCTGAGGGGGCAGAGCCAGGAGACCCCGACGTCATCACGGGGTAGGGAGGCCTCGAGCAGCCCGGCGCCTTCGACGGCAGGTGCCGCCCCCCCAAGTACCGCGGCGGCTGTTGCAGGGGCTCGAGCTCGGAGCACGCCGGCGCCGGGGGCCGACAAGGGGGTCATTGCTCCAGGGGCCACTAGGGCGCAAAGCCCTGCACCCGCGAGCGAGATCTTGCCGCTGACGGGTCGCGGTCGTTCAGGGACTCGGCAGCCCTCGAACGGCAAGAAGCGCAGGCTGAGCAGCCTCATTCGGGTTAGGTGAGTTGTTGTTCTTTTCTCGGGCATAATTCATGGGTTGTTTTTTGGTCTAATTTTATCGATTTGGTTTCTATCAGTCAACCCGGACCGCCGGCATCGCTTCCATTGTTGCGAACGAAGGTGCTGAAGATGTTGATGCGCGCCACGGCTCGTTCGGCAGCGTCGCCCCCGTCCGGAGCGCCCCAGGCGATGGAGATCGTCGCCCGGTATCAGGCGGCCCTCACGCGAGGGGCCGCCCGATCAAGGGGGCAGGCGGCGGCCATAGAAGTATCAGCGGCAGCGGGCGACGAGCAGGCCAGGGAGACGACCCCGGCTCTCCCTGTGGAGGATGCGGCCCCTGCTGTTGCGGTGGTGACCGAGACCTCCGTGCCGGCCGAGGGCACGGGGGTGCCAGAAGGTGCGGCCCGCGCTGAAGACGCGGGTCAGACCGCGGCCGGGGGCAGCGGTACGGCGGAGGCGGAGGAGGTGCCCGGGGCCGGCGCCGCAATGGTGACCCTCCCAGCCACCCTCGAGGGTGGTCAGGAGGATGAGGAGGAGGGTTCTCCGGGCTTCCAGGACGGGACCTGGAGCCCTTGGGAGGAGAGAACCATGCGCGTCCTGCCTGGCGTCCTGGCCTTCGAGGCGTGGCGCAACTTGGGGCTCGGTCATCGTGGCATCCCTCCTGGTCTGGCCGGGTCCGCTGAGGCCGAGCGCTCCTATGGGAGGAGCAGCAGGCCTTGGGGACCGTGGTCCAGGAGGCCCTAAAGCAAGTCCTCAAACTCCACCTCGGTCGGGGCTTGGACGTCCACCAGGTAAGTGGTCTAATTACTAAATTCGTTGCGTGTTTTGTGTCTCTCCCCCTTTTTCACCTTTATCTGTTGTGTTGATAACAGAACCTGAGGGAGATGGTCGGGCGAAAGGTCGCCGAGCTTGCTGATGCGCACGTCGAGGTGCATCAGCTAAGGGAGGCCTTGAGACATGCTGAGCGGGAACGCCTGCGCGAGAGGACTCTCGTTGTGGAGATGACAGAGGAGGTCCTTCGGAAGGGGGACGAGCTCCATCGGCGGACACAGGCGCTGGCGGCGCTTGAGGGCGAGCTTCAGCAAGAGCGCGTCGCGCTTGCCGAAGCCCGGGAGCAGCTGCAGCAGCGGGACTCGGTGCTTGCCGTGGCTGAGGCCCAATTGAAGACCCAGGGCGAGGCTATCGACCTGCTCACCATGACGGTGACGGAGGGAGATGTCGCCATCACAGAGCTGCGGGCCTCAGTCGAGGCCCAACAAGGAGAGATGGCAACACTCCAGCAGGAGGCCAGCACTGCCCGGGAGGCCCTTGCCGAGAAGGAAAAGCTGGTAGAAGGTAAGTTCGGTGCGAACTTATCCTAAATTCGGGTTCCAGTTTTTGAAGACTTTTCTTTTGGGCTTTCAGGGCTGCGAAAGGTGGCGGAGGAGACTTCCTCACAGGCGGAGTCACTCCAGGTGGCCTATTCGAAGGCTCAGGAGGACCTCGAGGATCTACGGGAAGCAGCCCTCGCCGTCTGCAAGAAGGTCGAGGGGCCAGACACCCTCGAGTCCCAGTCGGGCAGCTCGGTGGCCAGCCGTCTAAGGGCCTTGGGCGGCTGCGTTACTGAGCACCTGAAGGGGGCCCTTCTCCTCGGCGTGCAGAAGACCCTCGGGGTGATCTCGACGCACTTTGTCGTGGACCTCGAGGCGGTGAGTGGTGGCTACTTGGTGGCAGATGACCTCGACGACGACACTGCACTGGCCGTCGTGGAGAGTGCCGATGCCAGTGCCTCTGCTCCTGCAGCCACCCTCGCGCGAAATTTCGAGAGCGACCTCCTTCCCGACGCTGAAGTGGAAGAGGACGCCTCGAAGACCCTGCTCTCTGAGTAGTTAGGGATATTTATGTAATAAGCACTCTAGTGGTTTAAACAATTTAATGTTTTCAAGCACACATTCGAGTTTTTATTTGAATTATGTTTTTCTTTATCACGTTTTTCTCACTGAATTTGCAAGGGACTTGTCAAGGAGAGTATCGTTCATAGACTAACTTTAGCGTAGGGTGGTGAGGGGGATGCCATATCCTTTCGAAGGCGTAGGCGGTCCCTCGACTCGTCCGGCCCTTGGCCTTAGTCAATCTATGCCTCGAACTGTCTTTTGGCAATCACTGGAGATTGACATGACGAAAGAATTTTGAAGAAAAAACCTTAAAATTGGGACAATTTTTAGGAGGGGGTGCCCCCCGATTTAGCCCCCGAGTGAGACTTGGCTTTTTCGATGGTAAGCCTAGTCTTACTCATTTTAAGGTCCTTTATTTATTTATTGAAATAAGTGCAAATGTACATGATGCTTGGAAGCTTAAGGGTAGAAGCGACGTAGCTGTTGGATGTTCCAGGCGTTGGCGAATACTTCGCTTTTCTCGTTCGCGAGCTTGTATGTGCCTAATTTGAGGACCTCGGCGATGATGTAGGGCCCTTCCCATGGCGGCGTGAGCTTGTGACGTCCTCGATTGTCTTGACGCAGCCTTAGCACCAGGTCCCCCTTATTGAGGTCTCGTCGTCGAACCCTTTGGGCTTGTTATTTTCAGAGTGACTGCTGATACCGTGTTGAATGTAGTATCGCCATGTCTCGAGCCTCATCCGCTTGATCGAATGAGTCTTCATGAGCTTGCTTGTTCCTTTCTTCTTGGTAGGCCCTGAGCCTTGGGGACCCATATTCCAAGTCCGTGGGGAGGATAGCCTCGGCGCCATACACGAGGAAAAATGGGGTGAATCCCGTGGCTCTGCTTGGTGTCGTTTTAAGGCTCCAAATTACCAAGGGTAGCTCTGACACCCATTTTCCACCGAATCTATTCAGTTTGTTGAATATTCTTTGCTTGAGGCCTTGTAGAATCATGTTGTTGGCATGTTCCACTTGGCCATTTGTCTGTGGATGCGCTACGGCCGACCAATCCAAGAGGATATGGTGGTCGTCACAGAATTCCAAGAATTTCTTGCCTGTAAACTAGGTGCCATTGTCAGTAATTATCGAATTGGGGACCCCGAACCTGTGAATTATATCCGTGAAGAATTGCACAGCTTGTTCGGATCTGATGCTGCTGATTGGTCGAGCCTCGATCCATTTTGAGAACTTGTCGATGGCCACCAGCAGATGCATAAAGCCCCCGGGTGCTGCTCGCATTGGACCGACGAGGTCGAGCCCCCATACTGCGAATGGCAATTAGATGGGAACAGTTTGCAAGACGTGGGCCGGGAGGTGAGTTTTGCGTGCGTAGAATTGACACCTTTCGTAGGTGCGCACAATTTCGTTGGCGTCGGCAACAGCTGTGGGCCAGTAGAAGCCTTGGCGAAACGCGTTGCCCACGAGGGTACGGGGCACCGCGTGGTAGCTGCATACGCCAGCGTGGATGTCTCGAATGAGCTCCCTTCCGTCCGGGATTGGAATGCACCGCTGCAAAATTCCGGAGGGGCTGGCTTGTACAATTCCCTATCGATAATGAGGAACGACTTGCCCTTTCTCGCGATGCGTTGGGCCTCGGTTCGATCTGAGGGTAGTTCCCCTCGGTTGATCCAGGCAATGTATTGGTTGCGCCAATCGCGAGACGATGGGGCCTTGTCGATCTCCATAATTTCATTTTCGTCCGCCGAGGATATCTCCTGACTTGAGGCTTCAGGTTCCTCTTTCGAAGGATCCTCGTCCATGGGCTCGATGCATGCAGCCCCTGAGGGTTCGAACCTTGAGGGAGCATCAGGAGCTCTGGGAGTTGGCTTGAGGTCGATGCTCGGCTCTGTTTGGTGGAACAGTGATCCGCCCTGACGCAATTTTTGCTAATTCATCGGCTTCCTCATTTTATTTTCACGCGATGTGGTTGAGCTCGAGGCCATGGAATTTGTCATCGAGTCAGCATACTGCAATGCAGTACGCTTGCATCTTGTCATCGTGACAGCTTGCCTCCTTCATAACCTGGTCGATGACCAGTTGTGAATCTCCCAGGACGTCGAGGCGTTTAACGCCCAACTCTATAGCTATACGAAGGCCGGCTAGCAAGGCCTCGTATTCGGCCATGTTATTGGACGTCGGAAAGTGCAAGTGTACCACGTTCCTTATCTGTTCTCCGAGGGGTAAGACGAAGAGCAGGCCTGCGCCCGCACCGGTTTTCATCACTGACCTGTCGAAGTACATGATCCGACATTCAGCTTGGATCTGGGGTGGGGGCAGCTATGTGTTGGTCCACTCTGCCAAGATTTGCGATTTGAGATTTAATTGCCTTGCGGGGGGCATAAGTGAGGGCTTCGCCCATCAACTCCACGGACCATTTGGCAATTCTACCTGAGACATCCTGGTTGCGGAGTGTCTCCCCCAAGGGGAAAGATGAGACCACAGTGACAGGATGAGCCTCAAAGTAGTGGCGCAATTTGTGCCGAGCTAGCACTACTGCGTAGAGCAGCTTCTGGATTTGTGGATATCGCGTATTGGTTTTGGTCAGTACCTCGCTGATGTAATATACCGGCCTTTGGATGGGCAGAGTGTGTCCTTCCTTAGTTCTTTCTACGACGATGACTCCGCTGACTACTTGAGACGTTGCGACTACGTAGAGGTAGAGGCGCTCGCCCTCCTTAGGTGGCGTTAAAATTGGCGTTCGCGCGAGTGACTCTTTTAGCCCATCGAGGGCTTTTTGAGCCTCGGGGGTCCAAGAAAAATGCTCGCTCTTTTTTAGGAGTCGGTACAGGGGCAAGCCTTTCTCGCCGGGACGCGAGATGAACCGGCTTAGGGCTGCTAAGCATCCCAATACCCTTTGTACCCCTTTAGGTCTCAGATCGGTCCCATCTGTTCGAGGGCCGAGACTTTTTCAGGGTGGGCTCAATGCCTCGCTTAGAGACTATGAAACCCAAGAGCATACCTCGAGGCACCCCAAAAACACATTTTTCTGGATTTAGCTTTACCCCGTTGGCCCAGAGACAATCGAACGCAATGCGCAAATCGTTTACCAGGTCGTTCGCCTTCCTGGATTTTACAACAATATCGTCAACGTATGCCTCTATGGTTTGCCCGATATGATCTCCGAAAACACGAAGCATACACCGCTGGTTCACCAAACGACATCGTGACATAGCAGAAGATACCAAAAGGCGTGATAAAGGAGGTTGCCAGTTGGTCAGAAACATTCATCTTAATTTGGTGGAAACTAGAATAAACATCAAGGAAACATAACAGCTCACATCCCGCGGTTGAATCTACAATCTGATTGATACGTGGTAAAGGAAAAGGGACTTTTGGACATGTTTTATTTAAACTGGCATAATCTATGCACATCCTCCACTCCCCATTCTTTTTCTTAACTAAAACAGGATTAGCGAGCCAGTTAGGATGAAATACCTCCTTGATGAATCCGATCTTGAGGAGCTTGCGCAGCTCCTCACCAACGGCCCTGCGCTTATGCTCGTCGAAGCGTCGCAGGCGTTGAACCACCGGCTTGGAGTGGGGCAGGATATCAAGGGAGTGCTCGGCGACCTCCCTCGGTATGCCCGGCATATCCGAGGGGCTCCACGCGAAGATGTCGGCGTTGGCGCAGAGAAAGTCAATGAGCACCACCTCCTATTTGTTGTCGAGGGTCGAGCTGACCCTCACTATCTTGTCGCTGGGGATGCTGGGGTCGAGGGGCACAACCTTGGTGTGCTCTGCGGGCTCGAAACTGCCTGCATGCTTCGAAGTGGAGGGGATGGCTTTGTTCGCCATCTTCTCCAGGTCCGCGATGAGAGCCTTGTCCTCGGCAAGTGCCTCAGCGCTCTCGACGCATTACACGTCGCATATGTAGGCATGTTCGAACGATGGGGCCACGGTGATGACGCCGTTTGGTCCCAGCATCTTTAACTTGAGGTACGTGTAGTTTGGGATGGCCATGAACTTGGGTAGCATGGGCGGCCAAGGATGGCGTGGTACGCACCTCGAAATCCCACCACTTCAAAGGTCAGGGTCTCCCTGCGGAAGTTGTCGGGGGTACCAAAGCAAACTGGCAGATCGATCTGCTCGAGGGGCTGAACTCGTTTTCCCGGCGCAACGCCATGGAACGGCGCCTTGCTGGAGCACAACATGTCCCTCCCGATACCCATGAGCTCCGAAGATGAAACGTACATGATATTGAGGCCGCTGCCTCCATCCATGAGTACCTTGGAGAACCGGGTATTGCCGATGATGGGATCAACGACAAGCGGGTACTGCCCCGGATTTGGGATGTAGTTGGGGTGATCCTCTCGACTGAAGGAGATGGTGTCCTCTGACCAGTCGAGGTAAGATGGCCCCGCCTTGTGTATGGAGAATACCTGTCGGCGCTCGCGCTTGCGCTGTTGAGGGGTCATGTTCGGGGTTTTACCCCCCGAAGATGAAGAAGATGTTCTCCACCTCCGGGAAGCCTTGGCCACTGCCGTCGCCCGTGTCCTTTTCCCCCCTTCGTCCTTCGAAGCGGTGCAGTTGAAGTATTTCTTTAGCATTCCGCATTGCTCGAGGGTGTGGGTTATGATGCCATTGTGATAAGGGCAATGTTTCTTGAGCATGTCATTGAAGATGCCGCCTCCTCGAGGGGGGCCTCGAGGGGCTTTGGGCGCAGCAGGATTGACTGTGAGGATTTCGTCAGGGTCGTCGGTCCGGTCTTGTCGGCGCGAGGCTTTTTTGGGGCTTCTTCCCCTTCTTGCCTTGCCTTTGTTTCTTTGCGGATCCTTTGGACTTGCTGCCCTCCGCGGGCGTTTCGTCCGTTTGCTTCCCCCTTCTACCATCAAAGATGGCTCCAACCGCCTCCTCACCGGAGGCAAAGTTGGTGGCGACATCGAACAATTCATTTACAATGGTAGGAGGACACCGTCCTAGCTCGGGCACCAAGTCCCGGCAGGTTGTACCCTCAAGGAAGGCGTGGATGACCTCGAAGTCACCCACACTTGGGAGCTCGGTGCAACGCTTGGAGAAGCGGCAGATGAAATCACGAAGGGACTCATTGGATGTTTGGAGACACCCTCGAAGGTCCCATGAGTTTCCAGGGCGTAGGTAGGTGCCCTGAAAATTACCCATGAATGTCTTCACGAGGTCGTTCCAGTCGTGAATCTGGTTCGCGGGTAGGTGCTCAAGCCATGTCCGCGCAGTATCCGCCAAATGAAGCGGCAGGTTGCGGATAATCATGGCCTCGTCAGTCGCGCCGCCCAATAGATAGGCGAGGCGATAGTCATCGAGCCACACCTTTGGTTCCGTCTCCCCCGAGTACTTGGTGATGGTCGTCGGCTGCCTGAATCATGCGGGAATCGGGGCCACACGAATCTCCCGACCAAACACTCAGGTTCCCGGGGGCTCTGGCGTTGGGCTATTGTCTTCGTCGCTGTCGTAGAGGCCTCCACGGCGGGGGTGCAAACCACGAGATGTGCCATCCCGCTTCTTTCCGTTGAGGGTGTTGCGAGCATCATCGTCGTTGGCGTCACCGCGTGTGTCAAGGATTCGCTCCTTGAGAGGCTTCCTCCCAATGCGTTCGTGCACCGAGGGTGCCTTTCCCTTATTCGAGGGCGGGGGTGGCATTGGATTGTCCCTTCGCGGGGTTTGTGCCGATGCCTCGTGCTCCCGCGTTGCTCCACCAGTTTTTGGGCCGGCGAAACTGCGGATGCCAGAGGCTGAGCTTTCGGCTTGCTGCACAGCCGCTTGCTCGATTAGAAGTTGTGCATCTCGGCGCAGATTTCGGCCTTCGGGCGTTGATGGCTCGGGCATGGCTCGGATCAGAGTCACCGCAGCGATAAGCTTTTGGCTTGCCCTGGCTAATGCGAGTGGGTCGTCCACATCATCATCAGCCTCGATGCGGGCTCGTGCTATGCGCCCGGCTTCCTTGGCACGCGCATCATGCAAAGGACGATTGTCCTCAAGCGTTGCCCGAAGCTCTCGGACCTGTCGGCGTTCTTCCTCAAGCTTGGCTTCAAGTTTGCGGACTTGGGCTAGTTGGTCTTGTGCAAGCGCAACGTTGTCAGGCACCTGCTCGTGATCCCTGGCATGCGCTGGCTCTCCTGCCCCATCATCTCCGCCATCCCTTCCCAGGAGGACGACGAAGCATTCCCTAGCGGGGTCGTAATCCCCCTCACTAGGTTCGTCGGAGCAGGTTAGACAATAATCTGCCGCAGCCTGGAATGATAAGAAGGCCTCAAGATCGTGAAGCCCTGAGTAGTCCGATTCGGGGAGCCTCCGGCCGCTCTCGTGTGTCTCGTTGCCAGAGTCGGGGTAGTCATCGTCTGGTGAAGTTGCTATGAGGTTGCGAATTGAGTTTAGGTGGTGCCCTGGCAAATTCTCAAACGTCGTTATGTCCGTGTCAACCGATGAGGAGTTGGTCACGGTTGTGGTGCGTGTCTCACCGGGGATTTGCCACGGATCGATCGTGCTATCCCCAGCTGGGTGTGTCGTGGTGGCGGTGTTTTTTGCCTTTGTCGTGCCTGACTCAACCCGTTTGGGGGAGCCGGCGCGGGCTGTTCTGCGTTGCTCCGCGCGCGTTCGCCGCGTGCGTTGACGAGAATGCCTTTTGCGTCATGGTGATGGTGTCGGGAGTGGTGGTGGCATGCTCATGCCGGCGCTCCTCGTCAGGAGCTGCATGTTGTAGCCATCGCCAGTCGCCCTGAAGTCAAGACTCCCGAACCGGATTTCGAATCCGGCAGGGAGTTGATCCGATGTTGGCATCGGAAGAAGGTTGTCGCGTACGAGTCGGGTTGCCATCAAGGGAGATGGTGGATGAAATGGTCGATCATAGCGCGAGGCCCCTACCTGGCGCGCCACTGTCGGTGTTTAGAAATCGTGGTCCCGACACCAACCAGAAATGCGCTGTGTTTCCTCCCCTGATGGTTGATGCAGAAGATAAAACAAGACACGGATTTATCCTGGTTCCGGTCGTAAGACCGTACTTCCAGCAAGGTGGTACGTGCGATATGTTATTCTGCACCGGACTGCAAGTAGTAGGGGATACAAGCAGGTTGGGAGAAGAGGCTAGACCTCCAGGTCCCGGATGATTGAGGCGGAGTGCCAATATCGTGGTCTTTCGGAGTGTGTGCAAATTCTCGATCCCTCTCATCTGGTCGTCCGCCCGCTCCTTTAATAGGCCAAGGAGGAGGGGTTACACGGATGTGTCGCCGTGTAGCCACAGTTGCCGCACAGCAGTAGGAATGGCGCTGGGCGTGCTTCTTTGTCCTTGTCCGCTGTTGTGCGATATTGCGATCCTTGTGATCGATCCTTGTACTGGCGATGACGCCAAGGAGTGGTTTTGAGGATCCGAGTTGTCCTTTGTGCAGTAACAATTCGTCTGTACACTATTTCGAGGGCTCCCATGCCTGTGCACAGCCTATTCTGTGGGAAATCACTATGGGAGTTGGTAGCACAGGGAGTTGCAGTGACATTGCCCTGTTCGTACAGTGGCGACATGTGCGCACAGCGCCAGGGATGGTCGTATAGTGCTCGGGATGGCCCGCCATACCTCCGTCGTCCTCTCTTCTTCTCCTGCTGTGTGTTCGAGGGTTTCTCCCGCCCGATGGAGAGCTTCGGGTCGTCGGAGTTGGCATCACAGGAGCTCGGAGTGACGGGCTCTGTTTACACAGCGCCTATCTTCCCGCACAGAGCCTCGGTTGGCAGCATAGTGACGGGAGTTGGCGGATGCGACGGGGTGGTCGTGGCTGTCAGGGCGGCATGGTGAGAGATTTGCCTTTTGACCTTGGACGCCCGGCGGAGGCGCCATTAATTGTTTGTCGGAGCGGGGGTCTCGACCGAGGCGGAGCTCTCCCCATTTCGTGGGTCGCTCGAGGCTCGATCCTCAGGCCTCGACCGAGGCGGAGTTCTCTGATTCGCTCGAGGGGTCAGTTCCCTCGAGCGAAGCGGATATTTGTGTTTCGTGTTGAGGCACTCCATGGGGTGCCTCGACTGGGCCTTCGTTCGTTGCTGGGCCGTGGGCCTTAAATTTTCTTTCTCTTTTTCTGGTCATGCACATGAGTTTAATGTTTAACAAGAGTGATTATCCCATAGGTTTGGGTACCCCTAAGAATCGCCCCCAACAACTCGCGTCTATGCCCATCACAATCATTACAAAGATCCAAATCACCGGGTTTTGAAAAAGTGTAACTAAACGATGCATAGCACATAATCATGGTGGTCTCCTAAGGTTTGATCAACCGTTCTAACTAGGCTTTGATCCTATAGTTAGCACGACTCTGATACCAATCTGTCACATCCGGATTTACACAGAAATCCAAATGTGGCCATATGTGTGCCCAGGAAGTCATAGTACACATATAGCAAAAAAATATGATAAACAGAGAACATATGCTTGAATAAATAGAGTTTTACATCAGAGTTTAACATAAATGCACTAACCAATACAACAGAAGACTAATAACTCTCAACTAAGTGGAGCCGCAATCCACATGGACTCTGATTGGGAGAACGCAACTCAGTAGTACGGTAGATCTTCTGGAAACTCAGCAACAGACTTATGCACAGCCCAATCTGTTACCCATCTGGAATTTTGTTGAATAAATGACAAGTGTAAGTAAAACATTTGTGTAGCAAGTATAGCACGAGTGTATGAAGGCTCAAATTAAGGCTAGACACGGCTGAACTGCATTAGCATTTTTAGTTGGTTCGTTTTAACATTATCCAAGTTATTACAAGTGAATAGAACCCAGTTGCAACCTAATGAATAAAGTATAAGTAACATTAAGCATAAATAAACATCATCCTCTAATAAAAAAGGATCCAAACCGCTCGTGACCCTGAGCAAGGCTATCATGATAGATTTACACTCTGTAGAGGTTTCGCCCTTTACCCACCAGTCGCGTAAAAGCTCAAAAGAACTTTAAACCCAACCACGCGGAGGTGGATCAGACCTCACAAATCACACTTCCGAGGTGTGCCCGCATAGGGACGCTACGAGGCTTTTCACAAGACACCCTAACAAGATAGTGACCGATTATGGTACAGCATAGGCAGCATGGCCCAGGCACCGAGATTGACGTATGCCTACAGAGTCACACCATATGGTGGTCAATGGCGTCCAGAGCGTGGGCATCGCACCCAACAATGCACAACGTATGGAGTTCCCCATCGTAGGGACTCCCAGCACGGGACTTTTTCTCATGGGGACATAGCCGACGGATCTCCCGTCCTCGGTGGATCAAGACATACTCTCACCCATGTTTCCCATAACGCCGTCGGCCACATCGGTAACCACTGACAAGCTAGATACGTACATGCTACTTGACCAAGACCAGAGCCATAATAGTCCTAGCATTGGCGACAGGCTCCTGGGTTGCCGTTTTAAGAACCGGACCTTACGGAGAGACACTAGAACAAAGCATGAAGCACATGCTCTAGCTCCCTAAATCAAGTTGCTACAAAACAAGTTTTATCATTAATGTTGAAGTGAACCATTAAGTGAAAATTAACAATTAAACAATGGTGATGGTAGTTGCACATAGCAAAGATTCTACCCATATGCATAATCCCACGGTAATCAACGGATAGGATAATCAATACTAGGTACAACTTTAAAGGTACATCCATTTAGACACATGCATGTATGAAATAAATGATTACAAGGTGGATAGGTAGCAAGGATTGTCCGTGCTATAACTTACCTTCCTCAAAATGATGCTGCTACTGGTCCTGCTCCTAGAAACCCTCCTCGTACTCGAAGTCCAACGCAAAAGGCTCACCGACTGGACACGAATCACCACACAAGCATCCACGCAAGCCAATACATGCAAACAAATATTATTCTATTAGAATAGTACACCAAACAGTAGAAACAGTACAAAAGAAGGTTATAAAACTAATCTATGCTTCACTACGAACACATGAGCACAAAAATCACTCTAATCGGAGCTAAAACGGAAAAGATATGGCGTTTCTAAGTTAGAGGGACCTGCTGGCAAGTTTTTAAAAGTTCCAGCGGCTTATTTGAGAAAAAATAGGGACCTAAACATAATTATGCTTAAAACTACAAGGGCCTACGCGTAAGAATAACCCAACAGGACGGCGGGTTCTATTTTTCAAAAGCTGAGGGGGTTTTTCGAAGAAAACAGGACCTAATGGTAATTATCTTTGACCAGCCGTGGACGGCGGGTTCATTACTAAACAGTGGAGGGGCTCTTTTGCAAACTGGCCAGAGCTGACCGGTACGCGCCGGGTTGACTCGGGGGTGGGGCACGCTGGCGACCATTGGATCGGGATCGGACGGCTCGGATTCGTTTGGGGGTTCTGATCGCCAGCGGTGGGCACGGGTGGAGCACAACTCGCGCTATAGGGCACCATTCGCTATAGGGTTTGATCCCACGCGACCAGGGGAGGACGGCGAACACAATGGTGGGGTTCAAGTCGACCAAAAGGCGGCGAGAGCGGCGAGCGACAATGAACGGCGAAAGCGAAGCCCCGGTGAGGTCGGAGCGTGTGCTACGGTGCATGAGGGAGAGATTGGGAAGGCTCGGGAGCTTCGTTAACTTAGCGCGAAGCTTCTGGGGGGCCGAATTGAAGCGGAGCGACGCCGGAGAGGGGAGTTTTTCAGCGGCGGCGCTTGGCTTGGGTGGAAGACGGCGGCGCTGCATGGAGGGAGGTGCTAGGGCTAGGGAGCTCGGGGGAGAAGGCCTGGGTGAGAGCTTGGGATGCGGGGCTTGGCTTTTATAGGGCCTAGGGGGTCCTTGGCATGCGGGCCACGAAGATCGGTGGCGGCCGGCGGCGGATCGGACCTTCCATGCGGGGAGCGAGTTTCCAAATGGGGCGTGCGGCGAAAAAGGAAGGCGAGTGCAAGGGAAGGTTTGTGGTAGCTTTGGTGAGGCCACGGGTAGCGCGAGGAGCAGCTCGGGCCTTGGGCCGAGGTGATGGCGCGCTGTGGCATCGAGCTCGGGCGAGGGCGAGAGGAAGAAGATGGACCTGTCGGGTGGGGCCCGTGCATTGGGGAGAGGGAGTGGAGCAACGCTGCGGGCTGCGCGCGGAGGGAAGCTGGGCTAGCTTGGCTTGAGCAGCCCAGGAGCGGGGAAGGCACGGAGGATGTAGGCCGAGGCGTTACGACCCGGGCGGAGCGGAGCTGGCCGCGGGAGGGGGAGGAAGGAGTGGGCCGGGCTGGTAGGGAAAACGGGGAGGAGCTGGGCTGAACTGGAGGAAGAAGTGGAGGGGGTAGAAGAGGACTGAGAAAAAGATAAGGGGGTGAAGGTGAACTCTGGGCCGAATAACTTTTCTAGGGCTCAAAACAAAGCGATTCAAACTCGGGTTTAAACTAGATTTAAATTCTCAATTGAATTACTAGCAAACAAAACTTGATGCAGCAGCATGAATGCAACAAAAATATCTCTAAGCATTATATTTGATTTTAATTTCCTAGAAATTATTTGTTTACCCTATATTAATTATGAGCACTTTAATAAAAAGCAAATTAATTACTAAAATTTTAAATAGGGCTATTCTAGGGTGTTACAGCGCGTCCAAAGGGACCAAGCCAGACACCTCGCATGCTCGGGGGCTGGGTGCTCGATACGGACTCGGTGCGTCGAAAGGGACCAGGCCAGACACCTCGCATGCTTGGGGGCTGGGTGCTCGACACGTCCAAAGGGACCAAGCTAGACACCTCGCATGCTCGGGGGCTGGGTGCTCAAGATGGACTCGGTGCGTCCAAAGGGACCAGGCCAGACATCTCGCATGCTTGGGGGCTGGGCGCTCGACACGGACTCGGCGCGTCCAAAGGGACCGAGCCAGACACCTCGCATGCTCGGGGGCTAGGCGCTCGACACGGACTCAACACGTCCAAAGGGACCAGGCCAGACACCTCGCATGCTTTGGGGCTGGGTATTCGACGCGTACTTGGCAGGCCTTTAAGGCCATGCTAGACCCGTCGCATGCCTGGATGCTAGGCGCTGGGTCAGGATGCGACCTGTTCTCGAGACCACTTTGATTCTTTTCTCCTAATGAGGGTTGGATGCCGAGTTTCCCCTTGGGAGTGGACACGTTGATATTCAAACTCGGTGGGTTTACAAGATAAACTAGAGTCGGCCATGGGCCGATTGCAAATACAAAGAAATAAACTGCCTACTTGGCAGTACACATGACACTACAGTAAGATTTTTTGCCCAAGCGAAACCAGTCTAGTCTGGATGGACCTCTCACTGGCTTTCTCGTGGCATCACATGAACTGAAGAACCTTGTGCGGCTGCATTGCTGAAAGAGGGCGGCGTTTGAGTTACCCTCAGTGTGCGGCGCCATTCGCTAGCTTCGTAGCAAAGTTGACCCCCATCTCAGTGACATTGAGCTTCATCCCCCCGCTGCTCTCACCTAGCGTTTGCTTCGCCGCTCGCTAGCTTTCATCTGGCATCAGTGATGTGCGTTTTTGGGCATCGCTGTGGTTGCTTCATTCCCATTCAACAACGCATCTGGAGGATGAATATTGGGACACCACATGATGGTGACTTCAAGTGTGCTGTTGTGGTAAACTAGACAGAGGCGTCTATTTATAGGCACGGTGGGCTAGCTACTGTTCGCTCGTGAGCCGCTAACAACTGGGGCATATACGTGCATGCGCGTTACATTTTTTCTGTGCAGGCACGATTGCGCTTTTGACCGGGCATGCCTAGTAAGCGGCTTTTCCGCATTGTCATCAAGCACCTATTGATTCACAGGCGCTGAATGTTTTGGCCTTGACCGAGTCAAAGGCACGTTTTCACCTACTGTTCCCGACAATATGTTGTCTGACTTCCTTTTTGTTTTGGCTCCTCGCGGTTGCAGCATGCTTCCACCAACCCTTGGGCAACAAGTTGTCTAATTACTTTTTGAGCCTTGGCTCACTTATATTAACCAACACAACGCTCGGGGGCTACCGTACATACAATGCTCCTGATCGTCACTCTGTAACCAGTCCTCATGAGAACTGGTCAACCACCTCGCACGGACTCGGCTTCATGTTGGGGTACTCTTCTTTGTAGCACCGCCCACCCTTGTGCCGACCATGTGTTGAAGCACCTTCAGTCGACTACATTGGTCTCGTTTCTTCATCAACAGTTCAACACGCACCTGCACGTTGCTCGAGGGCTTGTGGGATATGGGTACCACTGGGCCCACTTTTAAAGGAGACTATGCCGACCTAGGCCCACGCCTGCCAAGGTTGTGGGCTGACCCCTAGGCGGCCCACCAGGAATCCCCAACTTGATGAACAAGCTTGATGAAGACACGGCCGGTATAACCTGCTGAACTAGTTACTTTGACAGGTAAAATTCTGCATACTACCGCCTAGCCTAGTAAATAGCATTCATAACTTAAATCTATCCATGCGGTATTAAGCATGTGACACATTTTGTTTAAGCGTAAAATTAGCATTGATGAGGGATTAACAAACCTCACGCAGGAGTGATGCCAGTCGGCCGGCAAGGACGGATCGATCGCCTTGTCAAGACTAAAGTGTGAGAACCCTGAGGCGGGCATCTGGTAGCTCCGATCCGAAAGGTGAAGTCTCATGGCAAAGATGTGATACTAGTAGTGGGTGATAATCTGCTTCGGCTCTCTTGGTGTTTTGGTTTCTCCTGCTTCGTCTCCTCTCGGGATGGATCTCCCGGACAATCTCGTCTCCAAGCTTGATTTCGCTCATGGGAAGAAGTTCCAAAGAGAGGTGTTAGACCTCTTTGGAGCTTCGGCTCACCATCCTAGTTCTTGTCCGGATGGCGCTTTCATCATGCTCGCTACGTTTCGACGTTTCACCTTTCATCTTTCAGAGGCTTGCGTCAGCTTTGCTCTGGCTTCCTGCTTGGGTGGCTCGCCACCATGTTTTCATGTGGAGTTTTTGAGTAATCGCATTTCAAGTTTACAGTCTCTTGCAAGCAAGTGGGTTTCTATGTTTACAAGCTTCGTCGTTTCATTGGGAATTCTTTCGATGTTTACTTCCATCTCTGGAACAATGGTGTTCCTCATTGGGAAAGAGAGAAACGTCAGTGGGAACTTGAGAAAGAAAAGGAATGGATCAAATGCATGTCAAAAAGACAGAAACGCCAAGAAAAGCAGAAGCAATCTGATGCTCGGCAGAAGCGTGTGCGTTTTGCTGAGAAGCTAATCCAAAGTCCGCCTTTGGCAAAAAATCCTCCTTCATGCTCTATTCGTTTTGGTGATTTTGAAGTCCAAATTCCTTCTGTCTCTCAAAGTTTTTCTAGACTCTCTTTTGGTAATCTAGCTCGAAGTGCTGCTGTCCACGAAATTACAGTTTCTTCAGTGTTTCAAAATCTAAAGCGGGATTTTCTTAAAGTAGATGAAGCGTTGATCTCTCGGGCTGCTGGAAACACAGGGTTTACACCCGAGATCCCGGAGGTGCTCAAGAACCAGTGCACAGTTAATGCAAATCGACAATATCCTGCCTACGGGCCGTTTTTGCCATGTGGGAAATGTTTGGCTCCGGGTCATCGGGCTGCTGTCTGTCATTTACCCTTTCGCTGCAAACAATGTTTCAATTATGGCCACAAGGCCCGACAATGCTTTACTAGGTCCAAGCCCAAGATACGCTGGGCCCCCAAGAATACAAAGAGTTGCACCCAGGCGTGTGAATACAAAGAGACTTCCCCAGCCTTCTCTAACTCCTTGCTCCCCAACACGCCAAAGAAAGCTACAGAAGCATCAAACACTTCGCATTCTTCGCAGTCCTCGCCCTCTTCTCAGGCAGAGGACTCATCGGAAAGCGATAGCGAGATGGCAAACTTCCCGTGCAACCCGATGCTTCATGTCCCGGCTGGGCATCACGTGGAGCATGGTTGGATTCGTCCAGCAAGATCTTGCATTGCTCTCGGAGGGGAGCCATTGCGTCGACACGAGCAGTATGCAATCATCGAGCTGAAACCTGAGCCCCTGCAAGATCAAGTCATCGACCTGCTGCATGATGTTTCAGAACATCTTGAGGATCTCTTCCCGGTGAGAGTTGTTTCAGCTTTTCCGTCCCCTCTTGGCCTGGGTTTGTTTTAGTTCGAGAATCCTGTGTAGCGAAACAATCTGATAGCAGCTTCACCCATTCAGTTTGGTCATGGTTCACTTAGAGTTCGTAAGCATGATGAGGCCCTCAATTTGCGTAGCTGTGTCTACACTAGAGATTGTTGGATTATGTTTCTAGCTTTCCCCTTAGATTATCAGACAGTTGACTTTATCCGAGCAGCTGTTGCACCATTTGGGAGACTCATTCAGTGGTTTGAAGGACCAAACAAGTCTCGGGTGCTCACACGATGTTTGGTATTAACCCCAGCAAGGATCCCCAGGAGTGTAGTTGTGTCGCAAGGAACCATGCTTGGTGGAAATGGGAGATCATGGTCTGTTCCAGTTTTCATTTTGGGGGGGGGGTAATTTTCCTGATGCTTTCCCTGGTGAAGAGGACCCTGTGCCGGCAAATGGAAATCCCCATCCTATCCATGGCAATGTGAATCATGGGAATCTCAATGCTCCACCTCACTGGCTCCATGATGTGGCTGGGGCTGACCAAGCAGTTCAAGCAGAGGTAGGGCAGAATGCATGCTTTTAATCATGATGGGCCCTATGTTAAGGATTGCCTAGTTTTTTTATCATTACCTTGTCAGCCCCGGTCTTTTACTACAATGTTAGGTAGATGATGCTTAGTTGCTCCACTTTGGTTGGTTTACACTAAGATCAAAGATAATAAATTTGTGTACCTTTATCCATGTTCCTTTATATGTGATGTTAATATGAATACCACTTGCATTAATTGGAACATTGAGCGACCACCCGGGAAAACAGTACAACCACAAGACCAACGGGCTCTGGTCTTGGCTAAGTAATTAGAAGGACTCTTTGTGTGTGGAGGCACTATATGTTTTGGATGGGGCCGGTTGCTACCGGCAGGTTCATGTGTAGAGGCGCAGGAGAGGAAGGTGTTTCCTTCTAGAGACTTGCATGGAAAGGGAGCACACACATTGAGAAACTCTTTGGAATGGCCTCGTAGTGAAACCCAGTACTCGGTTCACATGGTGTGAGAAGGGTACACGCCTTTGGCAATGGGAATCGCGACTTGTGGTGAAAGTGTACAACCTCTCTAGAGTGTAAAACTGTTATAACAGTCGTGCTCACGGTCAAGAGTGGCCTGGACCCTCGCATGATAATTAAACTTGAATATGAATTAACCTGACTCATGCATATTTATATTTCTGATTATGATTATGTATCTGTTAATTTGGGATGGTATAAACTTATACCTAGTAATTATGTTGCTAATTAAAATGTGACCAACTAAAAGTGCATGATGTTGTTAACTGCTAGCCTATCCTTGTTTAAGCCTTGCATGTCATTTGCTTTGCTCTACACTTGTTGACTACGACATGTGCTCACCCTTGCTATTTCCAAATTATTTTTGTTCCATATCAATGGATGCTGCTCAGAAGGAAATGATATTGTGGAGTTTCATGAAGATGATGTTGAGCCCTAGGTGTACGTGTTCCCCTAGTCAACCGCCTGTGGTGATAGATGGAGTTCCGCTGCTAGTTATACGCTTCCGACATGTTAAAGACTTTATGTCTTGCAGTGTAATAAAGTACTTAACTCTCTTTGCGTTTATGCACTGTCTTTATTATTCACTGATGAAGTCGCTATATGTATGAAACTTGATCCTGGCATACATATAGTTAGCATCTGGTTTTGTTTTTAAAACCGGGTGTGACAGAAGTGGTATCAGAGCTGTGTTGACAGGACACAAGCCTAAATTAGCAATGGTCATTTTTAAGGTCTACAATGCTTTCTTTACTAGCTTTACCTTGCTTGCTTAATCCTTTGCACAAATTCTACTACCTCCATTCCAAATTACTATTCGTTGGTGACTTTTTCGTTTAAAGTTTGACCATTCGTCTTATTCAAAAAATTTCACAAGTATCATTTATTTTATATTTGACTTGCTTTATCATCATATATACTTCAAGTATAACTTATTGGTTTGTATATCTAGACAAATTTTTTGAATAAGATGAATGGTCAAATGTCATGGAAAAAAAGTCAACAACGAATAGTAATTTGGAACGGAGGTAGTACTATATTTCCCTTGATCTTGAATTATCCCCTCCTTGATGCTTATCCCAGCAGAACCTAGATAGAGAGCCCAAAGTCACCAGCAGTATTATCCTATCTCAGCATACGAACTTAGAAAGACCTCCCCTCTGAATCTATGTAAACGCTAGTGGAATCATCGTCTGACCGAATTGATGCTTAGCTCTTAATTAGGAGTGTTTGCTTCGTGTTTGTTTCATGCTTGATTTGGATCTTTGTAATGATTGCACTTAAGTTGTAGAGTGATGACCACAATTAAGTATTATTAAATCACTAAATTAGATGGTTTGGGTTATATCTTAGTCCTTGTTCTCAGCTTTTATTTAATTCCTTATCCATCTTAAAATATCTCTCATATAAATCATACCATGCTCAAATCTGTGCTCGTCACTACGTGACATAGTGGTGCTATTTGATTTATTTTTGGAGCTATAGAACTCCGATTGATATGATTCCTGCTGGGTTAGCTTCAGAACTTCATAAGCTAGTTTCTGAGAATTGTTCGTGATTTTTGGATATTCTAACAGAGAGATACAGATGTTTTATTGGAACATTCAGGATCTGTCTCGATGTCCTAATATAGCCGACTTGTTTAATTTATATCTCTGATTGAGGTGATTCAAGTTGGGTTGGTTTCATAACTTCATAGTCTATATCCTGGACAAGTTTTGCAATCTTTGCATATTCTGTCTATGAGTTACCCCTATTTTCTGGAGATGGATAGAATCCGTATAAAACTGGATATAGTCTTTCATGCAACCTATGCTACCTTTTGTTATTTACGTTTAACCCCATCGAAGAACCTTGATATCGGAAGTCCTAGTACCAGAACTTATATCTCTATCTATGTCTTGACCATATCCACCTATTTACATCGATCTGAGTCCTCTTTTCTATCCAAGCAGATGGTGAAGACAATATATGGTAAGGGAAGCAATGGTAGTGATTCAGAATCCATCTCAAGTCAGAACCCGAAGCCACCTACAGCAATGGAGCAGTTTCTTGCCACTCAGTTGCCACTAATGACTAATCTAGCTGAAACTATGGCCCATATTCAAGATCAGATGAACCAAGCTACACCACCACCTCCAAGAAACAAGCATAAGGAATTCATGCGCCATGAACACCTTGTATACTCCCACTCTACAGAACCACTAGAAGCTGATGATTGGCTCAGGTCACTGAAAAAGAAGCTGGAGATCACTCAATGCACTGATCAAAAGAAGGTTCTATATGCTTCAAGCAGATTGCAAGGTGTTGCTTCAGATTGGTGGGATTCCTACACCTATGCACATCATGATCCAAGTGCTATTACTTGGCAAGAATTCAAGGACAGTTTCAGGTCACACCATATTCCACCCAGTGTGATCAAGCTTAAGAAGAAGGAATTTCTTAGTCTGAAGCAAGGGGCAATGTCTGTGAGTGAGTATAGAGACAAGTTCATTCAGTTGTCATGCTATGCACCCAGAGAGATAGTTAATGACGAGAAGAAACAAGACCTCTTTCTAGAAGGGTTGATTTTACCTATTCGGTACCGATTGATAGTGCATACATTTTTTACCTTCCATCAGCTAGTGGATAAAGCACTCTTGGTGGAGGACATGCGATGTGAGATAGTTGAGAAGAAGAGGAAGTTCGATGATGAGAAACAGTGATAGGCTAGCCGCCACACTCGTTTCCGCCTTGTTCAGCAATCCGATTTGCAAAATTATCCAGCCGAGCAAGATGGTAACATCACACAAGCTCCAACCTCACAAACTAACCCTCAGCTACAACATCTTAGCTATCAAGCTGCAGTTCATAAGGTGCCGGCGATATCGCAAACAAAGTCCAGCCGATCAAAGCTCCTGCATACCGTTGTGTCTATGCATTGCATGCAAAAAGGGCATACCAAGGATATGTGCCCAGGAAAAACTCCACATTTGTTTGGTGCAAACCACCAAGTACCAGCAATCAATGGGAGCCCAGGTTCTAGTGGGATCCACAAAAGTCAACTAAACTCACTTCAAGGGCAATTAAATCATGTGAAGAGTATTTCAGTTGCAGAGATTAGAGTAGTATGTGAGTTTCCAGATGTGTTCCCTGATGACTTACCAGGTTTGCCACCAGATAGAGATATTGAGTTTGTAAATGAACTGCTACCTGGTACAACACCCATTTCCAAGCGACCATACAGGATGTCGGTTGTTGAGTTGGAAGAACTTAAGAAACAATTAAAGGAGTTATTGGATAAGTGATTCATACGTCCTAGTTCATCACCTTGGGGAGCACCAGTCATCTTTGTAGAGAAAAAGGATGGTACCCAGAGGATGTGTGTTGATTATAGATCACTGAATGAGGCGACTATCAAGAACAAGTACCCGTTTCCCAGAATTGAAGACTTGTTTGATCAGTTAAAAGGATCCAGAGTATTCTCCAAGATAGATCTGTGTTCTGGTTATCATCAGTTGAAGATCAGACCTTCAGATATCCAAAAGACTACTTTTACCACCAGATATGGGTTATAGGAGTATACAATGATGTCTTTTGGTTTGACCAATGCACCTGCTTACTTCATGTATTTGATGAATAAGGTATTCATGGAGTATTTGGATAAGTTTGTGGTGGTGTTTATCGATGATATTCTGATCTACTCCCAGAATGAAGAAGAGCATGAAGAACATATGAAGCTAGTGTTGCAGAAACATAGAGAGAAGTAGTTGTATGCTAAGCTGAGTAAGTGTGAGTTCTGGCTAAACGAAGTATCATTCCTTGGACATGTCATCAATGGTGCAGGAGTTGCAGTTGATACCAGCAAGGTTAAAGATGTATTAGAATGGGAACCACCTCAGACAGTGTTAGAGATTAGAAGATTCCTGGGATTAGCAGGATACTACCGTAGATTCATAGAAAGATTCTCCAAGATCGTGAAGCATCTCACCTCACTACTTGAGAAAGGTGTTGACACTTCTTACGGTCCACTATCAGGATTGCCAATCCCGGTAATTGTGCAAGGAGTGTTTATTGGTATTCTTACGACACAGATATAAATCCGTAAGCGCACGGATACCAATGTAGCATTTCACCCGGGAGTATTCCAAGGTATCGTATTTATTTCATCAGGGAAGCATTGGATAAAGAGTATTTACTATTAACAATGATGTAACTACTAATTAAAGTACCGGCTAACAAGGCGGGGGTAAAGGATATAACAGGAGTGATATGCATTTGACGCACATAAGGAGAAGTCCAGGATAAATAACATAGATAGAAGAGTGATCTAGCCAGTGGGGGGACAACGAGACAGGAAAGGATTCCTATATACTTCCAATGACTTAGAGTTATCTCTAGCAAGGGTTACGGCTAGCGAGAACAATGACATCTATGGTTCTCTTCATATTTCTGTTATCTCAGCATCGGGAAGCGGAGCACCCAACACTCAGAAAGGGATGAGAAGGGATGTTGGTGAACAACCGTAGAAGGCTCCTACGGGTCGAGCCAGGCGTGATGGACTACGTAGGCCGTATAGGGCTGTCACCACCTAAAGGCTACCACCTCCGTGCCAGCTCAGATGCAAACCAAAGGTTACTATCTAGACTAGGCACCACACCTACGCTAGACACGAACTACTCACTCTCCTAGAAAGAGTAAGCAATCCTGTCAATACCCAGTGACAATTCACAGCAAGTATTGAGCAGAAACGAGGAACCAGCTAAGATAAAGTACTAGGAGAGAACTTCCAGAGCTAGACTACAGCAGCATAAAACCAAGGCTAGACATTCTACACTTAATCACGATATAAATGCAGAACAAATAACTCAAGTAAATGCGGAAGATAATATATTGAATACTCAGAGTCTTGCATAAAGAAAAGGAAAAGATACAAAAGCTTTACCAGAACTCTAGAAGACGACTCCGGAACCCCGAGCAAAGCTCGACCCTGACTCTAACTCCCAACTCGACTAGCCTAACTCTACATCTTGAAAGAGAAGAATTGAAGACTTGCTCCCAAGTGGTGTGTGTTACATGTGAATGGACACCTCTATTTATAGTGACTGTTGGCGATTGAGGTGGAGTAGCATGCAAGGAGGCATGGGATGCGGTGCGGCTGAATCAGGCGAATTTCCCGGTTCGGCCGAATCCTCCAGTTCGGCCGAACCGTGGATCTGCACCCCCTTGGCTCCCACGGCCAGGATGCATCCCTGGGAGGCGGTGCTCGCTTGGGGGCGGTTCAGCCAAATCCTATAGTTCGGCCGAATCCGGGCTGGAGGCCCAGGCCTGCCCCCTACACTGCCTTTACTTCCTGGGCTTCGTGGGTGACTTGATTCAGGTGGTCTTCGTGTTGGTATAGCCCAGAAATGATGTGGTTGTGATCCTACATGTCTCATATGATCGTCGCTGACATGGACGGCCTCCGGTTGTGCTTCACGTCGTGTACGACTAAGGGGGGTAACCGGCCGAACGGAGTCGTTCGGCCGAATTGGTCATTTCCGACCCCTATAGCATGTATTTCTAGTTATTGTACCTGCACAAGTGAAACACACCGAAACTCGTGGAACTTTATTAGAAATAAACCTAGATGCAAAGAATGTCACATATAACCTCTTTTATTCCCGAGTATTGGTGGTCAAAAACATGCCGTAACGACCGCCAACAAGCTCCCCCAAGCTTAAACCTTTGCTCGTCCTCGAACAAAGATAGTAACTTAGGCTCGGTGGATCAATAGTTGCTACAATGTCAATGTCTTGTAGGTAACTTTATGAACAACTAGTGCTCAACATTACTCGAATCATTAGCAAAGTATTAAATCACCATTTTACCTATGGGGCTTATAGCAATCTCCTTGTCTTGGGCGGTTGAAAGGTTGAATAGTTTGATTTAGTTTTATTCCACTCTACTCTTTTTAGGATCCTATCTCGGAGTTTCCACAATTTTGTGAAAAATGTAAGTTTGTTCCTCAATTGGCACACTCAATCACTCAAGTGGTATTTGAATCCTCACCAAAGGCTTGTGCCTTCTTTTCATCTTAAAATCTAATATGGCTTTTGTGTGGCTCAGAGAAAAATAAATGAAGGCATGCATGTATCTTATATTTTGCTAAGTCAAAGATCGGACCTTTGGGGAACCAAATCACACCTTTGGATCAAGAAGTGCAAGTGTGTGGAATATGTGGAGTGGAATATGGTGGAACTCCTTGGGATGATTCTTCCTCTCCTTGATTTATTTTCGAGATCATGGGCTATCTTTCTTTTTTCTCATATTTTTCCATGCCTTTTTTGCATGCTTTTCTTTTTCTCATTTTTCTTTTCTTTTCGCTATGCTACTTAGCATGCTTTCTTTCTTTCTTTTCTTTTTGCCATGCTCCTTGCCATGCTTTTCTATTTTGCATAGCCCATGTCTCTATCAAGGATATTTGGAGAGGGGATCATAGAACATGGAGCATTTATTTTGTGTATGGATGATGGAAATATTTGCTAACTCTCAGTGTAGGAATTGCAAGTGAGAGGTGGTGTGTATGTGAATCTCGATCTTAGAAGCATAAAAGTTTCACCCAAAGGTCACAACAATTTGACAAAACTCACTAAGACAACAAGCAGCATATGCGTAGAAGGTTTCAACTAAACTAAACATATGGCTTTGGTAGGAATTTCTGACCAATGAGGAACTTTGTTTTATTTTTGAAAGCACAAAGCATCCGAGATTTTCACCATACTAAGAGCAAAAGTAGATCTTAACCACAATCTCACTATATTATTCCTTACAACAACTTAGACTTGGAATAAAGCATGTGATCCCACATGGTTTTCAGGTTCATTTTTACTCATGCCAAATAACTCAAGCACTATCAAGCAACTAGTCGAAACAAAGCACTTGCAAGATTAATGATAGAGCAACTATTCAGCATTTCCAAAGTGAGAGGCATATGGTTCATTCCATGCATAGTTGGGAGTTATTTATTCAAAAGCAAATATTTCTGGTATTTTTATTATTCAAACTAAAATGAAAGCAAAAACTAGATCAAAGATACTGCTTGCAATGATACGGTTGAGACTTACCTCATGGGGGTCCTCTCCCCCAAGCTTGGCTTGGATCATCGGGTGTCAGTGATCTCTGACATGGCCTTCATCGGTGCCGAGGCATGTGATGAGGTAGGGGAGTTGTCCCTAACTTCACCAATGCTCGTGTACCGAATGTGCTTGATCGTCCTTAAGAATAGAGACCACGAGATGACGCCTGCAAAATGTTAGAACGACAATACCCGATGGACTATGGGATCAAGATTTAGCATTTAGTTATTCGGGGTTTGTCGTTCTTGCAGGGATTTAACCTCCACAAACCGTTTTCATAACGCAACATAATGATCAGAACAACGGAAATATTTTTGTTGTTGTTGTTTTCTTCATGCAAGTGAATCAGACATTGCATAAAATTTAGAGAGAAATGTACTCAGGGCATGTGTAAGTGCAAATCTGAATGGAGCCAGCTTCCTTCATGCATCCAGAGTGTCACCCACAGGCAAGTGAGAGGAGGGACTCGGCTGAACATCATGGTTTGACCGAACCAACCATGGGGGTGTGCAGCCTGTCGACCTCCACTTGCCAGCTTTGGAGCTTTGTCCAGCACTAAAGCATGGGAACTTTGGTGGGTTTTGTGGATAGGATGAAATGACCAAAGGATGAAAAGGATCACACCACTCCCACGCTGCCATGATTGTGATGGAATGAAGTGTGTGGGCATGTGGAGTGGTGGAGACCATGCTTTTGTGCTGGCTGGGGCAAATTTCGTGGTAGAGGGTGTAGGTCAGGTCGATCTAGGGTGAAACCCTTGGACGAACTGACCAAATATGAAGTTTGCACGAAATTTGGCTCTAGCCAACTGTACTCCTCTGGGTTTTCCTCGACCTGCCCCTGCAGGTTAGCGCACATTTGGACATAGGATAGGTTCAGCCGAACTTGAGAGATCGACTGAACTACCCACTGCCCCGAAAATTTTCCTTTTTGTTTTCTCTTAATTCAAATGCAAGGATGATTCACATATAGAAAGGGAAATATGCAAATGCAATGATGGAAATAAAATTTTGGAAAGGGAAACATGAGATACATACCGGTTTACCTCGCGGCGAGAGCTCGTATTTTAAGTCCGTGAGCGGGACTTCTCCTTCCTTCGATTGTTCTTGTCACTGTCCGATCCGGAGAGGGTACTTCGGACGATGCAACTTCTTTCTTCCGCCACACCTTTGTGATTTTCCTTGGTGTAGGTGGCGGTGACTTTTTTCTCGTTCGTTCACCCAGTGTTGTCTTATGAGTTTGACCATCTTTAGCTTGGGTGGAGCTGCTTTGATCTGTTCTAGATTATTTATAATTTACTGAAAAATGTGCATACCTGGAATGATTGCTCCACCTTGGGCTTCAACTGTATCCATAGCCTTCATCTCCGGTGTGAAGTATATTTTGGGACTTCACATTCATGTTTTTTTTATGATTTTTGGCAGGTTAGTCCACACATGCAACCAATATCCATAAAAGTATTGCTCTGAAGGTTCATTAATCAAACTTGACACCATGTCTAATTTCATTAGAGCAAGCTAATTAACCTAAGAATCATGCTTAATTTAAAGAGCTTATGAATGTATTCGCGAGATCACATTCAAACCAGAGCAAACCAAAATAGATAGAGAGAGCACAAAAGCATCAAGAAATATTCACATGGAGATAAGCATATGGCAACTGGTGAACTTTGCTTTTAATTTAGGTAAAAAGCAAAAACCTTTTTCACGTACCTGAGTGTGCCCACCGTTGGCATCTCATGATGAAAACTTTTAGAACTGATGCCACGGTGATGGCACTACGCCGACGTGACTGCACGTAATTGGCTGAGTCCTCCTCCGTGTTGGTGTTGTCATGCAAGGATGCATGGTCGTGGGCGTGGAAAAGGGTTCGGCACTCAAATACGCCAACTAGCGGGCTGCCACGGAACTAGCTTGTGTGGGAATGTGGTGAAACAATGGGTCCCAGAAACAAGCTAGTGGAGCGGCAAAGGAGCGGAGTCATAGAGTACGTCTCCTCTCTTTCACGAAGCGCAAAGAACGAGCGAAAACTGCCCAGGCCAGGTGAAGTTTGGCCACCAGCCTTGAATCAAGGCTTGCAGACATATGGACACCTAGGCCTAAAACCAGTGGTCGCTGGATATTTATTTTGTTTTTATTTGTTTTAGTTTTTTTTCAATGCAAAACGATGATGTGGTGAATGAATGCAAATGCAAGAATGGAAAATATGCAGTGGATTTGGAAAAAAAAATGGGGTGATAAAATGCATGAATTTCTAAACCTGGCTTTTCTCATGGCGCAAACTAATCATCCAATTCTAAGGCGTGGTCGGAGACAGTCCCATTTAACCCTATAGATGGTGAACCAACCACGCTTGGGAATCACTGACACAAAATAGGGGCTGCCATGAGTTGGACTAAGAACATCGAATAAACAGGCAGCAAAAATACTTCACTACCTATCTAGACTAGGCACATTTGCTCGAATACTGTTCAAAGTCGAGGAGCCACCCATTCAAAAAGAAGGCATAGAAATTGAATGATTCAAAGCAAACATGCAGTGGATAATGCATAGGCTACCTCCTAGCATGTACTCAAAATTTAAAGTCTATGAGTAGGACTATCTCACATACCTTGATTTTTCTTCGTCATTACCGATAATTTGAGATGGAATTACGGTGATGCGGCATCGTTCGTCTGTCATATTCGATTTTCTTTTTCTTCCTTGATGATTATCTTTCTTCCATTCTACACAAGGTTATGAGAAATAATTTTTCACATATAAATACATACCTGTGAAAATTACTTCTGAAGCTTCCTTATGGTACACATCGTAGTGGACAGGGGAAGATACTGATAAATCCTGCATGATCGGGCACCCTGGGCCCTCTGCATCTTCCTGTTTGAAACACACTCAAACAAACAGGGGCAATCTCGCTAATGCTAGCAGTGAATTCAATTAGTAGACACCAATGTCAATTATCAACATCTTTCGCCAATTGCTTCTCCAGCAACGGCGCTAGAAATGCTTGTTGACACTTCTTACGGTCCACTATCAGGATTGCCAATCCCGGTAATGGTGCAATGAGTGTTTATTGGTATTCTTATGACACAGATATAAATCTGCAAGCGCACGGATACCGATGTAGCATTTCATCTGGGAGTATTCCAAGGTATTGTATTTATTTCCTCAGGGAAGCATTGGATAAAGAGTATTGACTATTAACAAGGATGTAACTACTAATTAAAGTATCGGCTAACAAGGCGGGGGTAAAGGATATAATAGGAGTGATATGCATTTGATGCACACAAGGAGAAGTCCAGGATAAATAATATAGGTAGAAGAGCGGTCTAGCTAGTGGGAGGACAATGAGACAGGAAAGGATTCCTATATACTTCCAATGACTTAGAGTTATCTCCAGCAAGGGTTACGGCTAGCGAGAAGAATGACATCTATGGTTCTCTTCCTATTTCTATTATCTCAGCATCAGGAAGTGGAGCACCCAACACTCAGAAGGGGATGAGAAGGGGTGTTGGTGAACAACTGCAGGAGCCTCCTACGGGTCGAGCCGGGCGTGATGGACTACGTAGGCCGTATAGGGCTGTCATCACCGAACGGCTACAACCTCCGTGCCAACTCAGATGCAAACCAAGGTTACTATCTAGACTAGGCACCACACCTATGCTAGATAATAACTACTCACTCTCCTAGAAAGAGCAAGCAATCATGTCAATACCCTAGTGACAATTCACCGCAAGTATTGAGCAGAAACGAGGAACCAGCTAAGATAAAGTACTAGGAGAGAACTTTCAGAGCCAGACTACAGCAACATAAAACTAAGGCTAGACATTCTACACTTAATCATGATATAAATGCAGAACAAATAACTCAAGTAAATGCGGAAGATAATATATTGAATACTCAGAGTCTTGCGTAAAGGAAAGGAAAAGATACAAGAGCTTTACCAGAATTCCAGAAGACGACTCTGGAACCTCGAACGAAGCTCGACCCTGACTCTAACTCCCAACTCGACTAGCCTAACTCTACATCTTGAAAGAGAAGAATTGGAGACTTGCTCCCAAGTGGTGTGTGTTACATGTGAATGGACACCTCTATTTATAGTGACTTATGGCGGTTGAGGTGGAGTAGCATGCAAGGAGGCTTGGGAGGCGATGCGGTTGATTCGGGTGAATTTCCCGGTTCGGCCGAATCCTCCAGTTCGGCCGAACTATGGATCTGCACCGCCTTGGCTCCCACGGCCAGGATGCATCCCTGGGAGGTGGTGCACGCTTGGGGGTGGTTCGGCCGAATCCGGGCTGGAGGCCTAGGGCTGCCCCCTGCACCGCCTTTGGTTCCTGGCTTCGTAGGTGACTTGATCCAGGTGGTCTTCGTGTTGGTTTAGCCTAGAAATTGTGTGGCGGTGATCCTACATGTCTTGTATGATCATCGCTGACATGGACAGCCTCCGGTTGTGCTTCACGTCGTGTACGGCTAAGGGGGGTAACCGGCCGAATGGAGTCGTTCGGCCGAATCGGTCATTTCCGACCCCTGTAGCACGTATTTCTCGTTATTGTACCTGCACAAGTGAAACACACCAAAAACTCGTGGAACTTTATTAGAAATAAACCTAGATGCAAGGAATGTCACATATAACCTCTTTTATTCCCGAGTATTGGTGGTCGAAAACGTACCGTAACGACCGCCAACAAAAGGCAAGGAGTTCAAGTGGACAGATGCTTGCCAAACCAGTTTTGAAGAGTTGAGAAAAAGATTGACTACAACCCCAATGCTAGCCATGCCTGATATCCACAAGAGCTTTGATATCTATTGTGATGCTTCTCGACAAGGTCTTGGATGTGTTCTTACGCAAGAATGACATGTCATAGCCTATGCATCTAGGCAATTGAGGAAGAATGAGCAGAATTACCCCACACATAACTTGGAATTAGCAGCTATTGTTCATGCATTGAAGATTTGGAGGCATTACATCTTTGGACACAAGTGTTAGATCTATACCGACCACAAGAGCTTGAAGTATATCTTCACTCAGAAGGAAAGAGACCAAATCCAACACGTTTTGGAAAGTCTGGATTCGGACTGCAGAAAAACATCAACTTGTGATGGACACCACGGTCGCATATGGACTCGGATTGGGGCATTCAAGTACTTCACGGAAAGCTTATCAAGTCTAATTTCCAACGGATCTGACCGCACATCGATATCTATTCGGAGTCGTCCAGAATCGTCTATTTGCTCCGAGATGTTTTCTGCCCATGATGCTGCGCCATCTTATTTTGGCCCGATGGGCCGTGTATCATGTAGAGTCCATTATGGATGCGTCCTAGGGTTGGAGCACGACCCCAGCACCCCTGTGGTCGTCCTCCCTTGTCTTATACCCCTTAGCCGCCGCCAAGAACACTTGGGTTTTGTTTAGATGAAAGTTTAGCCATTGCTACTTGCTTGTAAGCGCGCGTGCTGGTCCAGCCGCCCGTCTTCGAGTCTTCGGAACCCCACCTTTGTGATTTCAGATTGGTTATCATCTCCAAATTTGCAATTCAGTTGCTTGTTCTACTTGTTCTTGCTTGTTCTTCGATTGCTTGCAGGAATTACCCTAGTGGTTGGCTTTGTGATATACGGAAACCTGGTGTTGAGTCACTTATAAAGGTACTGCCAACTGTTTGGTAATGCCAAGTATTTGTTTCTGCCAAGTATTTATCCTAGGGTGTCATATTTTTCTCATGCAAGTATATAAGTTATGCTAGCTGTGGATTCTAGCGTTGCTGACAAGATAAAGATTCCCTTTTGTTTTGGGTATGATGTAGCCACAAAAGATATGTGAATCTAGACTGACAGTAGTAGATTGTACAATATTATCAAAGCATCTAAGGGCCTGCTTGGACAGTTTGGGTTTTGGTTCAAAATCATAAGAGACTGAACACTATAATTGGTAGGGCAACCTCCCACATCCAAAGCCCCAGGGGTGGAGGTGGATCAAGCCAGCACACTTTATTGGATCTCCATGTGATCCATGCAACTGGGCATGGCCCTAATGGATCACTTAGATTTACCAAAGTAGTCAGATGTGCTGAGGGCACCACAGCATCATGTGGAGCAGATACCGATAGTAACAGAACATGAACTATATTAGGGTAAAGTGAAGGGTTCCGCCCCTCTTAATGTTTAGTGTTAGATTCTATATGTGCTGTATTGTACGTGTATATGTATGGGTCTGGGCCTTAGCCCATTGCCGTTGCGCCAGCTTTTGGCCGAGCTGTATGTAATGGTTCGTTCTATTCCTCCAAACCTAGAAGGGTGGGTAATATTGTAGCTCTACATGGGCCTCTAGATGAGCGTTATACATGGGCCACTCTCATATACACTAACACCACCCCCCTCCCCCCCAGTCTGAACTACCGGCGCAGCGGACTTCAGGATTGGTCAACAAAGAAAGCAACACACACAGGCCCCCCGCAGCACAACTAGCCACCGGCTACGTTGAGGCTGGAACGGAACTCCGAGAATGTCGAGGAGGGTAGACCCTTGGTGAAGATGTCGGCAAACTGGGAAGTGGTCAGGACATGAAGGACCCGAACATCGCCGATAGCAACCCGGTCGCGAACGAAGTGCAAGTCGATCTCAACATGCTTCGTCTGCTGATGCCGAATCGGGTTGGTGGAGAGGTACACGGCGCTGACGTTGTCACAGTAGACGAGCGTGCTCTTGGCGAGCGGGCTGTGAAGCTCAGGCAAGAGCTGTCGAAGCCAGCATGCCTCCGCAACGCCGTTAGCGACAACTCGTTACTCCGCCTAGCTGGGGACAACCGGCTACCACTTGGATGACCAGGAGACAAGGTTGCTGCCTAGTAAGATGGCATAGCCTGAGGTGGAGCGGCGAGTGTCAGGACACTCAGCCCAGCCAGCATCGGTGTAGACGACAAGCTTAGTAGAGGGAGAACGGTGGAGGACCAGGCCGAAGTCAACAGTGCCACGGACGTAGCGGAGGAGGCGCTTCATCATAGCAAGATGTGACTCCCGGGGATCGTGCATATGAAGACAGACCTGCGGAACGGCATATGCAAGGTCCAGCTGGGTGATGGTAAGGTACTGCAGGGCACCAGCAAGACTCCGGAAAGCAGTAGGATCAGCCACAGGAGCACCCATATCGGCAGACAGCTTCGCCTGAGTATCAACAAGAGTAGAACAGGGCTTGCAATCTGTCATGCTAGCTCGCTCCAGGATATCAAGAACATACTACCGCTGGTGAAGGAAGAGACCAGAAGGATGGGTCTCAATAGTGACGCCCAAGAAGTGGTGGAGCTGACCCATGCAAAAACGAGATGATGCGCCGAAGCAACTGCTGATTGGAGGCTGTGAGAACAATGCCATCAACATAAGGCAACATATATACAGTCTCATCCCCATGCCGATAAATGAACAGTGAAGTGTCGGACTTGGCCTTCGTGAACGTCAATGTCAGTAAGAACGTGACAAACCGGGAGTACCAAGCCCGAGGAGCCTGCTTCATATCATAGAGAGACTTGTTGAGCCTGCAGATCTGGATGACTGGAATCCACAAATCCCGCTGGCTGGCTGCAGTAGACTGTCTTCGACAGAGTGCCATGGAGAAAGGCATTCTTCACAACCAGCTGGTGCACATGCCATGAGCGAGAGAGCAAGCGAGAGGACCGTGCGCACTGTAGCAGGCTTCACCACTTGATTGAAAGTCTCATCATAGTCCACTCTAGGCCGCTGGGTGAAACCCCAAAGAACCCAGTGAGCCTTGTAGCGCTTCAGAGTACCATTAGCCCGACACTTATGTGTCCAGATCCACTTGTCGGTCACCACATTGCAACCAGACGGACGCGGCACGAGGTCCCACGTCTGGTTGACAAGAAAAGCCTCGTACTCCTCTTCCATCGCACGACGTCAGTTGGGATCTGCCAGGGCGTGACCATGGGATGAATATGACTAGGGTCCCAATGGATGATCGGTGGGTGGTACACGGCTGGCTCGACACGAGAGCGAGGCGGTGGTGGCGGTGACGGCTCCGGTGGAGGTGTCGGTGGAGACGGAGCCATCGGATGTCGCTCGAAGACATGCATAGGATGCGCGTAGCGGGCAGGTGCCTCCAGGGCTGGAGCCGGAGGAGTCGACTCTGGTGCCGGCATGAACGACGTCGGTACACCTGGACTGGCTTGTTGAAGCACGTAGGAGAGCCTGGTGCCCCGCGTGGCGCAACAGGGGACGCCAGGGCCGCACGTGGTGCACCAGGAGGCGCCGGGGCCGCGCACGGTGCGGTAGGCGGCACCGGAATCGTTGTTCGCGTACCACGAAGACCTGCGGAAGAATGACAAACAAAAATGGGTGGCTGAACCACTGAGTCAGAAAACATAGACTCAACTAAGGCATAGAGGAGGTGGAGTAGGGAAATCTGACTCGTCAAACACGTGTCGGGAGATGAGGACCCGGCGAGAGGCGAGGTTGAAGAAGCGGTACCCCCTGTGGTTTGGGGAGTAACCAAGCAACACACAACGTGTCGAGCGGGGCGCCAGCTTGTTAGGAGTATTGGCAGTGATGTTAGGGTAACATGCACAACCAAAGACACTAAGGTGATCGTAGCTAGGAGGGGTACCGAAGAGAGCGTGGTGTGGAGTGGTAGCAGGAGAAGCAGTGGAAGGAAGACGATTAAGCAAGTAGGTGGCGGTGTGGAGACTCTCGGCCTAGAAGCATGGGGGCATAGAGGCCTGGATCAGAAGGGTGCGCATGACGTCATTCGTCGTGCGAATCATCCGCTCAGCCTTGCCGTTATGAGGAGAAGTGTACGGACAAGACATGCACAACTGAACACCCCAAGAAGGAAGAAAGAGCGGGAAGTGTTGTTATCGAAGTCACGCCCGTTGTCACACTGGATGACCTTAATGGTGAGGCCGAACTAAGTGGACACCCAGGCAAAGAAGTGGAAGAGGGTGGGAAACATCTCAGACTTCGCGTGCAAGGGAAAAGTTCAAGAGTAATGAGAGAAATCATTGACCACCACAAGATAGTATCTGTACCCAGAGATGCTTGGTACAGGTGAGGAGCAACAAGGACACTGGAAAGACGAGGACCGCATGGTGCTGAAGGACTACGCTAGAGTGGCTTGATCCTACCCCCAGGCCAGGTCGGAGGCTGGCTGGGCTGAGCGGGTGGAGTCCAGGACTAGGGCTGGACAAAAAACTCGTGGCTCGGTAGCTCGCTCGACTCGGCTCGTTAGTGGCTCGGCTCGGCTCATTTCGTTTTAAATTGTTCACGAGCTGAGCCAAGGTTTTAGCTCGGTGTGTTAACGAGTCAGCTCGAGCCAGCTCGTGAGCTATAACAAGCCAGAGCCTATAGCACAACATGTATTTTGTTTGTGTGATGTCCTGATTTCTTAAATAGTAAATGGCGGTGACCATAAATATGCTATATAATTATAGTATTTTGTGTTATCATGTTGTGAACTACTATTGCTTCTATCTGATTTTTGAGTTTGAATATATATATATATAACAATTGTTTTTTTATTTCAGTGTGCTATAAATAACATGTGTGCTAATGATAAACGAGCTGGCTCACGAGCTAATCAAGCCAGCTCGAGCTAGCAAACGAGCCGAGCCGAGCCGAGCTGCTTCTCTAGCTCGCTTTGTTAATGAGCCGAGCCAGCTCCATATCCAGCCCTATCCATGACGGTGCGAAGGGAGCAGCACCAGTGAACATGGCCGCCGGCTGCTGGAAGGGACCCCCTTGACCCTGAAAGGGCCACATCGAGATACGCCTTGACCATGGGTTGCTGAAGGATGGCCAGGGCGTACCTCCAGGAGCAGTGGCGGGGCAGGTGCCTGAGCCTGAGCCGACGTGCCTCGACGGCCTCCACCAGCACCACCAGGTGCAGGGCCACCACCACCACGCCGCCCCTCCCCCCTGCCGACGACGCCCACCGCGCCCCCACCCCCCCTCCCCCCCACCATCATCACCCCCGCTTGGCCCGGGGGGAGGAGCTCCAAGGAGAAAGGAGAGAGGAGGAAGGCGAGGCGGAGGAGGTCGGTGGTCTAGCCACGAGTGCCTTGGAGGTGGAGGACGTGGACGAGCCGGTTACGGGACCCCGAGTGATCTCCTACAGGACGAGGTCGTTCCTGACCTGCAGGAAGGTGGGGAAGGGTCTCTGGTGGGTGATCCATGTGCGCAAGTGGTCAAAGGTGGTGTTGAGACCCCGCAGCACATTGAGCACCAAGATCCGGTCAGGCACCGGGTACCCGAGGTCATGAAGAGCATCAGCCTTGCTCTTCATCTGCCTCCAGAACTCGCCCACAGAGAGGTCCCCCTGCTCGAAGGTGCGGAAGGAGGCGTCGAGCTGGAGGGCATGGGCCTCGGCGTTGCCGAGGAACTGCCGCTCGAGCGCCAGCCAGGCCAGACGCGCAGTGCCGCCGTGAGTCGTGACGACGTCTTGCAGATCTAGGGTGATGGTCCCAAAGATCCAGGACATGGAGACACTGTCGAAGCGCAACCATGTCACGTGCCTCGATCGACGTGTCGAGGACATGGTCGTCAAGGGCATAACGGCGAAGGGCGAGAAGGACCTGGTCCCGCCAGCGAGCGTAGGAGGTGGACGTCGGGTCGAGGATGACGGAGACTAGGTGCTTGATGTGGAGGACGTCGGTGGCCTGGATATGAAGCTGGGCGACCACGGGATCGGTCCATGGGGCGCCGCCTGGTGGGAGGGGGAGGCGGCGTGCTCGACGAAAGGGACGACGGGCTACTGGTCGGAGGAGACGAGGAGGAAGTGCTCCGCCTCGGCGACCCGTCGAGCGAGAGCATCGGCCGCGGTGCAGCCGCGTGGACCCGCTCCTCGGCCGCCGAAGCCTCGGACTTGACGGCGAGGAGGGCCGCGACGAGAGCGGCGTGGGCCGTAGCAGCTCCGATGGGGAGGGGCCGCTTGCCCAGGCAATGGCCTTGGGACACGGACCGTCGCGGAGGAGGAAGGGACCGTCGGCAAGGGCGGCAGAGGTGTCCGGCGCATCTTCAGGGGGCATCCCGATCCCTCCGAACAGTGGAGCGCCAGGCAGAGGAGCGACGCGCGGCGCTGGGGTCCCTGGCACGGGGACTGTGACGAACCGGATTCTCACCGACGAGAACCCGACTCCCTGTACCCTTGAGATAGTCCCAGGAATAGCAGCTATCTCGTACAGAACTCATCTCAATCGAATATCACATCCATACAACGATAAAAGATTCATTACATGACATATATAAAATCATGGCGACTGGTACAAGCCCTCTGGGCTAAATCGACAATATGAAACAATTGCGCAGCGGTAGCTAGAACATCAGGGTCCACTCCTCCACAGGCATCCTTGAGCGTAGCGCACACCCTTCAGTCGTACCACCCGTCCTTGTTGAACTCGTGGTCGGGGTCTTCACCTGAGAACCCAAAGTCTGTCCCCAAGGAAATGGGACAGGTCCACGTCACCAACCATAATATGATGCAAGCTTTAAAGTGGCCTATTCTAAGGATATAGAAATAATCAAGGTTTGAGCCAGGGTTTTCTTATGCAAGCAGCAGCAATAACCCAATTTCCTCTCATCACCAACTCCCGCTCACACACACATCCACTCCCCAAAACCAACCATCACCCTCACATTTTCCCATCGGGCTCGTCCTGCCACAGCAGGTTCCCGCAAATCATCATCCACCAATCACCTTTCACTCACTAGTCGACTCGGTGAGCTCCCTCCCCACCTCGTCTCAACAGCCTCAGCTGGACCAATCTCTCATAACCCGAATCAAGGATGAGGTAAGGTAGCAGATTCCCATGCTAGCCGGGGCTTCTCAGAAATGGGTCGTCCGTAACCGTGGACACGGCTATACGTATAGTTTACACTCTGCAGAGGTGGCACTCCAGGAATCCATCCGGGCTGCAAGGCTAGTCCGCAACCAACCTGAGACACAGCCCACAGCAAAGACCCTAAACAGTAACGGCGCCAATCCTGTCTCCCTGGGCTCGGGAAACATCCGATCTAACATCTGCCCCAGGGTCGTGAAACCTTCCCAACGGGGCCAGTTGGGGGCCGTGGTAAATCAGGGAGATTACGCCGCAACGAATCCGCCCTACACATATCAAGCTCGATTCTCCTACAGTCTCGGCGCCGCACTAGAGCAGGCTTGGTGGAACCCTCCCCATACTGGGTAGATGGTGAGCACGGTATTTCCCAAGTCCAAAGTGGGGGCACGACTCGGTCCTTAATTATCGGTAAAGCGAGTATCTGCGTCAGAAGCGATCCGCCGCAACGGTCCGCAATCGTCACCCATAACAGGTATTGCCGCCCAAACTCCTCAAGTACTCCCCGAGTACCAATCCCTCAAGAAACCATGTACCCGCAACAGGTACCCCATAAGGACTGCCCGAGTGCAGCCCCTCAGCACCTCGATCAACGATCGAGTTGTTATTACTCGCTTACACCGCCTAGCTGCACTACTCCTCCCAAACCACCCACAACTCACGCCAAGAGGATCAATCACAACCATCCCAACACATGCATAGCATAGCATAATTCATATAGTGAGTAGTAGGTAGCAAGGTAACAGGATAATAACAAAGGCAGTGCAGGTTTATCATGCGAGTAAAGTAAAGTGCTAGCATACTAGTTGCATGTCTAATAGGTATTTCAGAGATTGGTCGGGCGTGAACCTGGGCAAAGGTCTTCGTCTTCATCAAAGCAGTTGTAGTAGTGGTCCGGCTCCTCCTGACTCTCCGGAGCTCCTAGGGTTGCGTGAAAATAAAATAAGACGTGACTACTAGCAAAGAAACACTAAAACAGCGACGAAAGAAGACTCAAATAACACCAAACTCCACACTAACGCGTAGATCATGATTTTAGAAAAATATTGAAACTGGTTTTATATTTTTCTGAGCTTCGGTTGATTTATTATTAATTTTTGAAGTTTAAATCATTTTCTGAAAATATTAAATAATTTCCGAAAAAGAAAAACAGACAGAAATTAGCCTGCTGACGTCAGCATGACGTCATGCTGACGTCGGCAGTAGGGTCCACCTAGGATGACATCAGCAGTGGGCCCTGCTGACGTCAGCGTTGACTGGTCAACGGTCAACGGGTCAACGGTCAGCTCTGGTCAGTGGGCCCCAGCTGTCAGTGACACGCAGTGTATGACAAGTGGGCCCCATACGTTAGCGCAGTTAAAAGAAAAAGAAAAAGAATAAACGATGGCTGGGCTGGAATTGGGCCGAAAGTGACTGGGCCGGGAGAGTTTAGGGTGGTTAAACAGACTTATACGCGAATTATAGGCCCACGAAGGGGTGGCTGCTGGTGCTGCTCTGGTGGACCAAGTCCAGCGTGAACCGTGAGAGGGGTGCATGTGAACCGGGTGCACGGGATCCAGGTGTGGCCGAACCGGGATTTTCTGCGGGTGTGGTGTGGCGACTTGGTGTGGTCTTCGGTGTGGCGTGGCCCCGGCGCGACGCGACGCGCGCGCGGCGCGCTCTGGAGCGCGCCGGCAGCGACGGTCCGCAGCGGATCTTGCCGGGAACGGCTCGGCTCGGGTCTAGATCGGTCGGGTTAGCTTCACTAGGGCTCGGCGAACACGAACGGGGAGAAAAAGTGCTCGGATTGGGTTCGGTTGGGCCCTCCCGACGCGAGCGGCGGCGGCTCGGCCATGGCGCCGGCGAACATCGACGGCGACTCGGGTATCACACGCAACGGTGCACGACTTGGGTTCGGCTTGCGCGCTCGTGGCCTCCAGCGACTGCTGGGGCATGGCTAGGTGCACACGCGCGGGCTCGTGGTCGCCCACGGCCCCGCGTGGCCTCGGCTTTCGCGCACGGCGAGCGGAGCTCGGCCGCGGCGGCCTCGGCTACGGGGAACAAGGCGTCAGCGGGTTCAGCGGCGACGGAGACCGGCAGAAGAAGTCGGCCACGACTCGAAGGTCGGGTCCCAGGGGCTTGCAGCGGCGGCGGCGGCGGAAATCGCCGGAGACAGAGGAGAAAGGGGGAGAACTCGGCGGCGCTCACCTAGGGGGCACGTCGAGGTACGCTGCAGCTCGGGGAAGGGTCGACGCGGTATGGCGGTCCTCGTGCTCCTCCTCCCGTCCCTGGTCCGGCTCCTCGTCGGCGACTCCACGAGCGGCGGCGATGGCTTCGGCGGCGGCGTTGCGGGGAAGGCGTTCCGGCTCTTCTCCTTGCTCCAGCTTCCACTCAACCTCTTCCCCACCCTTCTCCCTCTCCTCTCCGCTCACGAATTGGATCGGGATGGAACCCCAAAGGGGCGGCGCGGCTGGAACAGGAAGATGCGGCCGGCGGCAGCTTTTATAGGCGCTAGGCTAGGGTTTTCGGGGCTTGCACGGCGAGATAGGGGTGCTCGAGCGGCTGCGGACACGCGGCGCGTATCGGACGGGCCGCACGGAGCTCGGGTGGTTGGGGTCACGGGCGCGCGGCCGCGGGAGAGAGAGAGCGGCGCGAGGAGGACGATGACGTGGGGAGGGAGAGACGACTGACAGGCGGGGCCCGCCTGTCAGTGGAAGAGAGAAAGTGACGCGGAGTCGACGCGGCGGGGGAAGAAGAGTTGGGCCACGCTGGGCCGGAAGGCCAAACAGGCTGCTCGGGTGGTTGGCTCGGGGAAAGAATTCGAGGGTGTTTCTTGGACTTTGGCTTCGGGAATTTGGCCCACGAACAGTTAGAAATGGTTGACAATTAGTTTGGCCAATTAGAGTTTGAATTCAAATCTAGAATTTGAATTCAAACCAACCAAAAATCCAAATAAATCCAAATCACACTATTTCATCCTTAGCACTTCAAATTGATTTTAAATTTCAAATTTAAATTTCCTAGGAATTTAGGAAGCAAATAGAAGACACTCTTATATGTTTGTTTGCATGCACACAATTCCACCAAAAATTTTTTAAATTCGAATTTTTGCACTCAACAAATCCTATAGGGAATTTTTAGGGTTGTTACAGTCTCCCCCCCTCACAAGAATCTCGTCCTCGAGATTTGTGATTACCTATGGTTTAAACAAGTGGGGGTATTTCTCTTTCAGTACTGACTCCTTCTCCCAAGTAGCTTCTCTTTCTTAGTGATTGCTCCACTGTACTTTGCAAAACGGGATAGCTGTGCTTCTGGTCTCTTTGACTGCTCTGTCTAGTATCCTCTCTAGATACTCTTGATACTCCAAGGTGTCTTGTAGGTCTAATGCCTCTGTCTTGATCTCATGTTTCGGTACTCTCAGACACTTCCTCAGCTGAGATACATGGAACACTAGGTGTACTCCCGCTAGTTCCTCTGGTAGGTCTAGCTTGTAGGCCAGCTTCCCTATCCTCTCCAGTATCTGGTACGGTCCAACAAAACGGGGTGCTAGCTTTCCTTTCACTTGGAATCTCTTATGCCCTCTGAGGGGTGACACTTTTAGGTAGACGAAGTCTCCTACTTCGAACTCTTGATCTCGTCTCCTTTTATCTGCATAGCTCTTTTGTCGGCTCTGAGCTGCCTTTAGGTGCTCTCGGATCTTGGCAACATTTTCTTCTGCCTCTACAATCATGTCAGGTCCAAAGAATGTTCGTTCTCCCACCTCTGACCACATTAGAGGTGTTCTGCATTTTCTGCCATAAAGTGCCTCAAAGGGTGACATCTGTAGGCTGGCCTGGTAGCTGTTGTTGTAGGAAAATTCTGCATACGATAGGCTCTTCTCCCAGTCTGTGCTGTAGGCTAGTACACATGCCCTCAACAAGTCTTCAAGAGTCTGGTTCACTCTTTCGGTCTGCCCATCTGTCTGAGGGTGGTAAGCTGTGCTATACTCCAAAGTTGTCCCGATGGCTTGATGTAGGCTTTGCCAGAATTGAGCTGTGAATTGGGGTCCTCTGTCTGACACAATACTTTTTGGTGCCCCATGCAGCTTGAGAATGTTGTCTATGTATAGCTCTGCCAGTTTGCTTACTGAGTGTGTGCTTTTAACTGGTATAAAGTGGGCTACCTTTGTCAGCCGGTCAACTATGACCCAAATGGCATCATTTCCTTTCTGAGTGCGAGGTAGGCCAACCACGAAGTCCATGCTGATCTCTTCCCACTTCCACATTGGAATTTCCAGTGGTTTCAGCAGTCCTGCTGGTCTTTGATGTTCTGCTTTGATTCTTCGACAAGAGTCGCACTTGGCTACATACTCTGCTATGTCCTCTCTCATCTTCTTCCACCAGAACTTATCCTTCAGATCCTGATACATCTTGGTACATCCTGGGTGTATCGAGTACTTGGACTCGTGAGCTTCTGAGAGAATTGTTCTCCTGATTTCCTTGTCCTGCGGTACGCAAATACGGTCTTTCAGCCATACTGTCCCTGCTTGATCTATCCGGAAGTCAGGTGCTACTCCTCGCTGGATATCCTCTTTTACTTCTTGGATTTCTGGACACTTCCCTTGAGCTTCTTTGATTCGGTCCTCTAGGTTGTACTTCACCCTCATTTCCTGGGGTTTTCCTTCTTCCACTAGCTCGAGTTTCAGCATGTACAATTCCTTTGCTAGTCCTGGCTGACTTTCTTCTATCATCAAGTTGTTGCAATAACTCTTTCGGCTTAAGGCATCTGCCACTACGTTAGCTTTGCCAGGGTGGTAGTGTATTTCCAAGTCGTAATCTTTGATCAGTTCTAACCACCTTCTCTGCCTCATATTCAGTTCGGATTGGGTGAAGAAATCCATCAAACTTTTGTGATCCGTGTAGATATCGCACTTGTTACCAATCAGATAGTGCCTCCAGATCTTCAATGCATGTACCACTGCTGCCAGTTCTAAATCATGTGTGGGGTAATTCTCCTCATGTTTCCTCAGCTGCCTTGATGCGTAAGCAACAACCTTGCCTTCTTGCATTAGTACGCATCCCAAACCTTGTCTTGAAGCATCGCAATAGACTACGAAATCTTTGCGAATATCTGGTAGTGTCAATACTGGCGTTGTAGTGAGTTTGTGTTTGAGTTCTTGGAAACTCCTTTCACACTTGTCCGTCCACTCGAACGGGACATTGTTCTTGAGTAGTTCGGTCATTGGCTTGGCAATCTTGGAGAAGTTCTCAATGAACCTTCTGTAGTAACCTGCCAAACCCAGAAAGCTTCGGATTTCTGTGACACTCTTCGGCTGCTTCCATTCTGCTACTGCCTCAATCTTTTCTAGGTCGACTGCTACGCCCTCAGCTGTCAACATGTGACCCAAAAAGGCTACTTTCTCTAACCAAAATTCACATTTGCTGAACTTCCCGTAGAGTTGATGCTGCCTCAGCCTCTCTAGTACAATCCTCAGATGCTTCTCATGTTCTTCGGCTGTTTCTGAGTAAACTAGTATGTCGTCAATGAACACTACTATGAACTTGTCTAGCTCCTCCATGAATACCTTGTTCATCATGTTCATGAAGTAAGCGGGTGCGTTGGTCAAACCGAAGGACACAACGGTGAACTCGTACTGCCCGTACCGAGTCACAAAAGCTATCTTGGGAATATCGCCTTCTCTAATCTTCATCTGGTGGTATCCTGATCTCAGATCAATCTTACTGAAGTACTTGGCTTTCTTCAACTGATCTAGCAAGTCATCAATCCGAGGTAATGGGTACTTGTTCTTGATCGTCACTGCGTTCTGGGATCGATAGTCCACGCACATGCGCATTGACCCATCTTTCTTCTTCACAAACAACACTGGCGATCCCCATGGGGATGCACTTGGTCGAATCACACCGCTTTCAAGCATCTCTTTCAGCTGCTTCTTGAGTTCCTCCAGTTCCTCCACTGACATTCTGTACGGTCTCTTGGCAATGGGCCCTGTGCCTGGTTGTAGTTCGATTATGAACTCCACGTCTCGGTCAGGTGGTAATCCTGGTAGTTCCTCGGGAAACACGTCCGGGTACTCACATACTACAGGTACTTCTTCGATCGTCTGTTTCTCAATGGAGTATACCAACTGTCTCAGAATACATGTTCTGGATCTCTTCCCTGTTCTTCTTCTTTGTGGCTCTGCTATTACTTTGACTCCGCTTGGGTGTGTCAACTCAACTGTTCTGGGTGAGCAACGGATTACTCCTTTGTGCTCCGTAAGCCAGTCCATTCCTAGTATCACGTCAATTCCGTCTGACTTCAGGACTGTCAGGTCTCCTACGAACTCCTGCCCACCTATCATCAGTCTAACTGCTGGGCACTCTAAGGTGCACTTAAGCTCTCCTAAGGGAGAAGTAGTGACTATAGGTCTAGCCTTAGGTATTGTCGGGGGTGACTGCTCTCTCACAAACTTTGTCGAGATATAAGATCCAGTTGCTCCGGAGTCAAACAATATCAAAGCTGGAATGCCATTTACTAAAAACTCACCGAGCACAACGTCGGGAGCGTCCTCGGCTTCTTCCTCTGTCAAGTGGTTGAGGCGTCCTCTCTGCGCTGTTGCTGGCTGCCTGTCCTGTCCTCCAGGTGCCGGTGCCTTGGCTGGGGTTTGTTTGTTCTTCTTCTCCGGACAATCAAAAGACTTGTGACCGGGCTTCCCACAAGCAAAACAGACCACTGAGGTCCCTCCACCAGTTCTGGGCGTGTTGTTCGACTTCCAGTTTGGGTTTCCCTGACTTGAGTAGTTGTTGTTTCTGTTGCCAAAACTGCTGTAGTTGTTACCTCTGCTGCCAAAGTTGTTGCTGTTACTGCCTCGGTTACCCGGGTAACTGTTTCTGTTGAACCCTGAGCTTCCTTGGTTGTTGCTCTGCTGAAAGCTTCTCCTGAGCATGTTGCTCTGGCCACTCCTTGGCCTTTGACTCAGTCTATGGTTGTGCAACTGTTCAGCCTTTCTTTTCTTCTCTCGTCAGGTATCTTCAAGACTCACTCTTTCCTTCTTAACTGCGATAGCCCTGTCAATCAGCTCTCTGAGTGACATGTGTGAACTCGCTGCGAGTGCTGTCCTCAGACCTCTGTGCAAGCCTCGCTGGAACCAAAACTGTTTCTTCTTTTCAGTGTTAACGTCTTCAGGAGCGTACCTTGACATCTTAGCAAAGTGTCGAGCGTATTCAGCTACAGACAAACTTCCTTGGGTCATTGTCCTGAACTCCATTGCCTTGTGCACCATGACTTGTTCTGGGATGTGGTACTCTTTGAAAGCTTCACAAAACTCTAGCCAGGTGATCTGTGCGGGGTTCGCATGAGAGTCACAGTAGCTCTCCCACCACGCTTTCACTGCTCCATCAAGCTGGTGCGCCGCAAGGGCCACACATTCCTCTTCAGTGTAGTCTGTCAGGTCCAGCTTCGTCTCGATGGTACGCAACCAGTCGTGTGCGTCGAGTGGTTCGTCTGAGTAGTTGAAGGTGGGTGCTTTCAGCCTGATGAACCTTTCAATCTTCCTTTGCAGGTCTTCCTCACGGTGTCCCTGACGGTTCTGGTTCTGATTTCCCTGCATCTGTTGCATAGCTTGCATCATCTGTGTGTTGGCCTGTGCCATCTGTTGCATCAGCTGTGTCTGAGTAGTCATCACTTCTGCCAAGTTAGGCGGTGGCGGTGGTTGCTGGTTGTTCTGCCGGTTCTGCTGAGGTTCCACTGTTGGTTCTTCCATTTCCACTTCCTGTTCTCCACCTGGTGCGTTGTTCTCGGGCTGGAGCACGCCTGCTGCGCGTCCACGACCCCTGCCTCTAACTGCAGCTGTCGCTCTTCCGCGACCACGACCTCTGACATGTCCTCTGCCTCTAGCTGCCATTGCTGCCTCTTCTTGCTCAGCTTCCTCAAAACGTGCAAGCAGTCGGTTGGATCTTCGGATCGACATCTTGCTGTATTTTCATAGAGCAGGTTTAGTGGCGGTCGGTAATGGTCAGGTTAGCGTAACTAGAGTAGGAGTTGCACACATGAAATAGACTCAACACTAAAGTACACTCAAGATGAACATCAATAAAACTGCAAGAACAGCCACAAAGATCGATCATTCATTACAGCATTACACCCTAGACATGAGTACTATCCCGAGGTCAGCTCCTGGAACCTTGAGGATTAGTACATCTAAGCGAATGCTACATCGTGGCTGAGCCAAAAGGTGGTCATAATCTACTAAGTCTAAACATCTATTCATGAAGATAGATACAAATCTCATCACCACTGCTGACATCTGCTGATACTGTCTACTGCATCTGTCTCTTACTGCTGAAAGTGCCTGTGAGGCGCGCTGCCAATCTCCCAGACAGTTAGCGGGTTGTTAGTAAGTTAGCAAGTTAATAAGGTAAGGTAAGGGTAAAAGTTTTGTAAATAGTTGAGATATACTTATATATAGTTTTCAAATAGTCCAAGGGGTTTCATATAAAATAGAGGACTCAGTTAGAGCTTCTGTCCTAAGTTTCCATTCTAAGGGTTACGCGCTACGGTCAAGTATGGCTCTGATACCAACTGTGACGAACCGGATTCTCACCGACGAGAACCCGACTCCCTGTACCCTTGAGATAGTCCCAGGAATAGCAGCTATCTCGTACAGAACTCATCTCAGTCGAATATCACATCCATACAACGATAAAAGATTCATTACATGACATATATAAAAACATGGAGACTGGTACAAGCCCTCTGGGCTAAATCGACAATATGAAACAACTGCGCAGCGGTAGCTAGAACATCAGGGTCCACTCCTCCACAGGCATCCTTGAGCGTAGCGCACACCCTTCAGTCGTACCACCCGTCCTGGTTGAACTCGTGGTCAGGGTCTTCACCTGAGAACCCAAAGTCTGTCCCCAAGGAAATGGGACAGGTCCACGTCACCAACCATAATATGATGCAAGCTTTAAAGTGGCCTATTCTAAGGATATAGAAATAATCAAGGTTTGAGCCAGGGTTTTCTTATGCAAGCAGCAGCAATAACCCAATTTCATCTCATCACCAACTCCCGCTCACACACACACATCCACTCCCCAAAACCAACCATCACCCTCACATTTTCCCATCGGGCTCGTCCTGCCACAGCAGGTTCCCGCAAATCATCATCCACCAATCACCTTTCACTCACTAGTCGACTCGGTGAGCTCCCTCCCCACCTCGTCTCAACAGCCTCAGCTGGACCAATCTCTCATAACCCGAATCAAGGATGAGGTAAGGTAGCAGATTCCCATGCTAGCCGGGGCTTCTCAGAAATGGGTCGTCCGTAACCGTGGACACGGCTATACGTATAGTTTACACTCTGCAGAGGTGGCACTCCAGGAATCCATCCGGGCTGCAAGGCTAGTCCGCAACCAACCTGAGACACAGCCCACAGCAAAGACCCTAAACAGTAACGGCGCCAATCCTGTCTCCCTGGGCTCGGGAAACATCCGATCTAACATCTGCCCCAGGGTCGTGAAACCTTCCCACCGGGGCCAGTCGGGGGCCGTGGTAAATCAGGGAGATTACGCCGCAACGAATCCCCCCTACACATATCAAGCTCGATTCTCCTACAGTCTCGGCGCCGCACTAGAGTAGGCTTGCTGGAACCCTCCCCATACTGGGTAGATGGTGAGCACGGTATTTCCCAAGTCCAAAGTGGGGGCACGACTCGGTCCTTAATTATCGGTAAAGCGAGTATCTGCGTCACAAGCGATCCGCCGCAACGGTCCGCAATCGGCACCCATAACAGGTATTGCCGCCCAAACTCCTCAAGCACTCCCCGAGTACCAATCCCTCAAGTAACCATGTACCCGCAACAGGTACCCCATAGGGACTACCCGAGTGCAGCCCCTCAGCACCTCGATCAACGATCGAGTTGTTATTACTCGCTTACACCGCCTAGCTGCACTACTCCTCCCAAACCACCCACAACTCACGCCAAGAGGATCAATCACAACCATCCCAACACATGCATAGCATAGCATAATTCATATAGTGAGTAGTAGGTAGCAAGGTAACAGGATAATAACAAAGGCAGTGCAGGTTTATCATGCGAGTAAAGTAAAGCGCTAGCATACTAGTTGCATGTCTAATAGGTATTTCAGAGATTGGTCGGGCGTGAACCTGGGCAAAGGTCTTCGTCTTCGTCAAAGCAGTTGTAGTAGTGGTCCGGCTCCTCCTGACTCTCCGGAGCTCCTAGGGTTGCGTGAAAACAAAATAAGACGCGACTACTAGCAAAGAAACACTAAAACAGTGACGAAAGAAGACTCAAATAACACCAAACTCCACACTAACACGTAGATCATGATTTTAGAAAAATATAGAAACTGGTTTCATATTTTTCTGAGCTTCGGTTGATTTATTATTAATTTTTGAAGTTTAAATCATTTTCTGAAAATATTAAATAATTTCCGAAAAAGAAAAACAGACAGAAATTAGCCTGCTGACGTCAGCATGACGTCATGCTGACGTCGGCAGTAGGGTCCACCTAGGATGACGTCAGCAGTGGGCCCTGATGACGTCAGCGTTGACTGGTCAACGGTCAACGGGGTCAACGGTCAGCTCTGGTCAGTGGGCCCCAGCTGTCAGTGACACGCAGTGTATGACAAGTGGGCCCCATACGTCAGCGCAGTTAAAAGAAAAAGAAAAAGAATAAACGATGGCTGGGCTGGAATTGGGCCGAAAGTGACTGGGCCGGGAGAGTTTAGGGTGGTTAAACAGACTTATACGCGAAATATAGGCCCACGAAGGGGTGGCTGCTGGTGCTGCTCTGGTGGACCAAGTCCAGCGTGAACCGTGAGAGGGGTGCATGTGAACCGGGTGCACGGGATCCAGGTGTGGCCGAACCGGGATTTTCTGCGGGTGTGGTGTGGCGACTTGGTGTGGTCTTCGGTGTGGCGTGGCCCCGGCGCGACGCGACGCGTGCGCGGAGCGCTCTGGAGCGCGCCGGCGGCGACGGTCCGCGGCGGATCTTGCCGGGAACGGCTCGGCTCGGGTCTAGATCGGCCGGGTTAGCTTCGCTAGGGCTCGGCGAACACGAACGGGGAGAAAAAGTGCTCGGATTGGGTTCGGTTGGGCCCTCCCGACGCGAGCGGCGGCGGCTCGGCCATGGCGCCGGCGAACATCGACGGCGACTCGGGTATCACACGCAACGGTGCACGACTTGGGTTCGGCTTGCGCGCTCGTGGCCTCCAGCGACTGCTGGGGCACGGCTAGGTGCACACGCGCGGGCTCGTGGTCGCCCACGGCCCCGCGTGGCCTCGGCTTTCGCGCGCGGCGAGCGGAGCTCGGCCGCGGCGGCCTCGGCTGCGGGGAACAAGGCGTCGGCGGGTTGCAGCGGGTTCAGCGGCGACGGGGACCTGCAGAAGAAGTCGGCCACGACTCGAAGGTCGGGTCCCAGGGGCTTGCAGCGGCGGCGGCGGCGGAAATCGCCGGAGACAGAGGAGAAAGGGGGAGAACTCGGCGGCGCTCACCTAGGGGCACGTCGAGGTACGCTGCAGCTCGGGGAAGGCTCGACACGGTATGGCGGTCCTCGTGCTCCTCCTCTTGTCCCTGGTCCGGCTCCTCGTCGGCGACTCCACGAGCGGCGGCGATGGCTTCGGCGGCGGCGTTGCGGGGAAGGCGTTCCGGCTCTTCTCCTTGCTCCAGCTTCCGCTCAACCTCTTCCCCACCCTTCTCCCTCTCCTCTCCGCTCACGAATTGGATCGGGATGGAACCCCAAAGGGGCGGCACGGCTGGAATAGGAAGATGCGGCCGGCGGCGGCTTTTATAGGCGCTAGGCTAGGGTTTCCGGGGCTTGAACGGCGAGATAGGGGTGCTCGAGCGGCTGCGGACACGCGGCGCGTATCGGACGGGCCGCTCGGAGCTCGGGTGGTTGGGGTCACGGGCGCGCGGCCGCGGGAGAGAGAGAGTGGCGCGAGGAGGACGATGACGCGGGGAGGGAGAGACGACTGACAGGCGGGGCCCGCCTGTCAGTGTAAGAGAGCGAGCGACGCGGAGGCGACGCGGCTGGGGAAGAAGAGCTGGGCCGCGCTAGGCCGGAAGGCCGAACAGGCCGCTCGGGTGGTTGGCTCGGGGAAAGAATTCGAGGGTGTTTCTTGGACTTTGGCTTCGGGAATTTGGCCCACGAACAGTAAGAAATGGTTGACAATTAGTTTGGCCAATTAGAGTTTGAATTCAAATCTAGAATTTGAATTCAAACCAACCAAAAATCCAAATAAATCCAAATAAATCCAAATCACAATATTTCATCCTTAGCACTTCAAATTGATTTTAAATTTCGAATTTAAATTGCCTAGGAATTTAGGAAGCAAATAGAAGACACTCTTATATGTTTGTTTGCATGCACACAATTCCAACAAAAAATTTTTAAATTCGAATTTTTGCACTCAACAAATCCTATAGGGAATTTTTAGGGTTGTTACAGGGACAGAAAGGAGGGGCGCTGCGGGGACGCGCCATGCGGTGGAGGCACACCGGCGGGTGGAGCCGCACCGTGCGCAGGGGGTACAGAGGCGGGAGGAGCCGCGTCGGGCAGAGGAGGCGCGGGGCCGGGCGGAACCGCGCCGGGCAAAGGAGGCGTCGGGCCCAACGCGGCCAGCTCCCCAGCAGCGGCGCAGCACCGGCAAAGAGCGTAGCAGCGCTCGTGTGTGAGGTGCTGGCGCCCGCAGCGGCGGCGGCTGCAGCAGATCCAGCGACGGCGGCGTAGGAGGGAAGGGGAGGGAAGGAGGAGAGAGGGGGCGCCAGCGCCGGCGGCGGCTAGAGGGAAGGGAGGGAGATGCTATCTAATACCATGTAGGAGGAAATGATTCGTTCTATTCCTCCAAACCTTAGAAGGGTGGGTAATATTGTAGCTGTACATGGGCCTTACATGGGCCATATGGGCCACTCTCATATACACTAACACTGTATGCCGCCCTGAGTTGCGCCACGTTGGTCTATTGCGACAACATCAGTACAGTTTACATGTGCTCCAATCCTGTTCAGCATCAGCGTACCAAGCACATTGAGATCGATCTTCACTTCGTTTGCGAACGAGTGGTTCTTGGAGCTGTCCGCGTCCTCCACGTCTCGACGATGTCTCAGTTCACTGATATCTTCACCGAAGGGCTGCCAGCTTCTGTCTTCACGGAGTTTAGGTCCAGTCTCAACGTTCGACTCATCGACGCTGCGACTGCGGGGGCGTGTTAGATTTATATGTGCTGTACTGTACGTGTATATGTATGGGTCTGGGCCTTGGCCCATTGCCGGCCGAACCTTGTTGGACATAGTCTAGGTTAGAGAGATATAGGGAGATCCGGTATGGTTAGTTGAGCCAACCTCATGATCTCCCGGTCCTATATATATGTACTGTTATCTCTCAAATCAATCAATCCAATATTCCACGCAATCTCTATTTCTTTCATTCAGCAAATAAACATACGACTGTTCTATGAGACTATAACCAGAGAGGGAGAGAGGTTGTCATTTGTGGTTTCTCGTCGATCTATCATCTATCCTGTACTTAAGATTTAGTCTGGCTGGGAAAATATTAGTTTGGTATAAATTTAACTACATATTACCTAGGTTTATACTGAAATTTTTATTGTAGTAATGTTCATACAATCAGGTCTAATACTGTAAAGAAAAATATTTCTATTTCCTTGTAATCAGCTGTAGAAATGAGATAGTACGCCTTCCTCCTCGTGATTAGGGGCTTGGCTGATTTTGGAAATACCCTCCTTCCCCTCAATACTAAAAAACTACAATATAGTGCTCCAACAGACTAGCTATCCCAGCCCCGATACCTAAATTCTTTTTGGTAACTACTATCCCCTCCCCTAAATCAGATATGTAATCTTGTTAATGAAGATAGTTTTTCTTCTCGAGTTTCTAAATGTTCATTTGCAGTACCACAATGATGGCTGTCCTCTCTCCTGCAGTTCACGTTCCAGTCATACAGTGTTGAGGATGAAGACTTTGAAGGGCACAATTACAGCTTGACTGGGCAGCTATCCGCTGTCCGTATTGTCTTCCTCTACCGTTTTGTTCAAGAGGTTTATTGACATTGCAAATTATTATAGATTTCCGTGTGTGTGCGCCTGCCTATATACAGACTGATGTGCCTTCTATTCTGCAGTTCACTTCTTACTTTATGGAGCTTGCCACTAATTATACTGAAGAAGCAATTAAGTTCATTGATAAAGTAGGGGGTTTAGAGTGGTTAATTCAGAAGTATGAAATAGATGGTGCTTCTGCTATAAAGCTGGATCTTTCACTTGACACACCCATAATCATTGTTCCAAAGAATTCTCAGAGTCAAGAGTATGTTTACACTTCCAGCTACAAGCTAACTGATAATTGCTACTCAAGCACCCATTGATAATCAGTTCCCTATGATATTGTTGTTATAAATATTCTTAGTATCTCATAGTTGCTACCCTAGGCACCATTGATAACTAGTTCCTTAGGATCTACTTGTCTTAAATATTCTTTATATTCTGCACCATATGTTGCTAGTGATCAGTTCCCAATAATATAAGGTTCAGGTAGGGAATGTTAAATATCTGCTTGTTGCTAGATAAACTAATGGGTTTGTATAAAAAGCTTGAAAACATGACAGTAACCCTGATACCTTCCTACAGTTATATACAACTCGATCTTGGACAATTAAAAGTAAGGAATGAGTTTAGTTGGCATGGAGATGAAAAGACTGATCCTTCTGCTGTACGGCTTGATGTTCTGCATGCAGAGGTATCCATCAAGATGGAAAATTATTTTTCCCATTATGTTCATTGTATTCTCTTATCTGATATTTTTTATTTGTGCAAGAAGATAAATGGCATCAACATGGCGGTTGGAGTAAATGGAACTTTAGGAAAGTGTATGATTCGGGATGGTCATGGCATTAATGTAGAGGTGCGACGTAGCCTGCGGGATATCTTCCGGAAGGTCCCGATACTGTCTATGAAAGTTCAGGTGATAAATTTTCTTTTTACTTATTCTGTGAGGAACAACTTAATATAGTCTCAATTTGTTGTTATCTTGGTCGCCATTATTGCCTACTTCAAGGCCAACTTCTTTGTTTGTTGCATGCAGTTTTGGTATCATTTCGGTTTGCAGTATGTGTTACTTATCAATTTGTTTTTACTCTCCTTAGAGTTGTACTACAAAATCTGTGCGACAAGTGAAGTATGGTTTAAATCTAGATTTTATACTGCTGGAATAATTTATGTTTCTAGTTTAATTGATTATATTAAATGACTGCCATATTAAGTGCAAACTATCAAAGTTGCAATTGCACAGTTTGAGTGCCTGGTCAACGTATATATCCTTTTGTTAAAAAGAAGAAAGAGACTAATGATTCTCCCTATTTTAAAAAAATGTAAATGCTCCCTAGGATTGAAGAAATTAAGATATAATTTACTGATAGTTTTCGAGTACATCCTCTGACTGAATTTAAGGAAATCAGTGTACTATTGAAGGTTAACCATTATTTAATTACTGGGAATTATGTTTTAGCCTTGGTACAGTTGTGGGATTATATGATTAGCTAATAAATGAAGTTTCCTTTTTTCCTGTTTTACTTATATATGTTTTTTTTCTTTCTGAAGATAGGATTGCTTCATGCTGTCATGTCAGATAGGGAATACAATGTGATCACAAACTGTATTTCAACAAATCTATCAGAGACACCTAACCTTCCGCCAAGTTTTCGTGACAATGTGAATCGGAAAAAGGAGTCTATTCGTTTACTTGCAGATAAAGTCAACCTAAGTAACCATCCATTGCTTTCGCGTACAGTTGTTGTCATGACTGTGGATGTTCAGTATGCATTGCTTGAACTTCGTAATGGCCCAGATGCAGAGTCTCCTCTGGCAGAGCTTGCTGTGAGTATTTCTAAAAATAAGTAGTACAGCTCTACTCTATAGGAGACTGCAATTCTTGATTGTTGTTATGAGAAATATATCATCTCATGCCGTCTATATTTCTGCTGCTTTGCGATGGGATGTTATGCACTTCTACATATTTTTATACTTTGTTGTAGGATGGTGCACAATATATATACTGTCTTATTTCTGTGGCGTGTTTACACTTTGTCTTTTCTTTTTCTGCAGCTAGAAGGTCTATGGGTATCCTACAGGACAACTTCCATGCTTAAAATGGATCTTTATTTGTCTATACTTAAATTCTCAATACATGATATCCGTCCAGATACAAAGTCTGAGATGCGTCTGATGCTTGGATCTTATTCAGAGACTGCTAACCTGTGTGCTGACGACTCTTCTACTGATGTGGGGGTTTCAAACCTCACAATGCTGATACTTGATTATCGTTGGCGTTCTTCCTTCCAATCATTTGTTATAAGAATTCAGCAGCCTCGTATACTTGTCCTTGATTTTCTGCTTCCCGTTGTTGAGTATTTTGTGCCTTCTTTAGGCACAATAACTGGCAGAGAGGAAAGTCTAGACCCAAAAAATGATCCTCTTATGAGGTCGGATGATATTATACTTTCTGAGCGTATTTTCTTTCAAAGAGAGAATTTTATTCAACTCTCTCCTGGAAGGCAGCTAATAGTTGATGGTTGTGACATTGATGAGTTCATTTATGATGTCTGTGGAGGTACTATATCATTGTGCGAGGAATTCGATAAGAAGGGCCAGCTATACTCAGGGACTATAATCATAATCGGGCGTGGTAAAAGACTTCGATTCAAAAATATTAAAATTGAGGTATGGAACATATAATTGCTTTGTGCTATGATTCCTGTAATAGTTAGCAATATTTCCTTCTATATTGTGCCATTATTTGATGCCAGATTTATCCCTTTGTTGTTCTTTGTATGGTGCATACAAGAATGGTGCATTGCTTAGAAGATGTGTATACTTGAACACTGGAAGCAGCTACTCAATTGCTGCGGAAGATGATGTTGAGGTTTCAGTGTTAGAAAGTTCTTTTGGTAATGATGACGAGGATCTTTTGAAACTTGAAGAGCATAACAAGAGAACTCTCCAGAATGCCATTGATGCTCCCACAAACCAAATGCTGAATTTTACATTTGAAGCTCAGGTATCTACTAGATCACGATTGTGTAAATCCTCATTCCTTTTTAAATTTATGGGAGCAGTGCTCTGTGCTGGATAGTTGTGCCAAAATCTTCCTCTGGTAAATACACACAAACAATGCAGATGCAAGGATAATAACAAAGCAGGGGCTATATGTTAATGTTTGAAAAAACGGCTGGTGCTAACTATTCCATGGTGGTTGTACCTTCTGCAGTTGGTAATGGACCATTTTATTCCCCAATGAAAAATGCAAGGAGTAGTATTTCATTCCACAAACCAAATGTCCCATTGCAAAGATTGACCTCCTAACATTAACCCAGTCAATACTTCTCAAATTTTGCCATCTGAACCCCCACATATAAGGCCATTAGAGTCCACTCGACAAGCCCTTGGTTAATTATTTTACGCAAAGGGAGAATTGAAGTGTAAGCGGGTTTGTATGATTGCGTGGTCCACCAGGGGTATGAGTATACGTAAGCCAGTATTGATTCGAGGGTGTTGCTTGGGGCTATAATGGTGTGTTTGTTGAATCCTAGAAACTTATCACTACCGCTTCGGTAGCTGGGATTGTACGTGTACAGCACCTGCTGGTCCCTTCAGAGCCCTATGGCCTATGCACATGGCAATGTAATAGTGAGACTTTATGCATGGTATTAAGCCACCACTATAGTTAAATTATCACTTTTTTGTATGTTTAGGAATCTTGATAATTCAAACAATTCAAATCCTTGTATCTGAAAACAAAGAGAAGTGACCTTGGAATACTCTCTTAAGTAGAGTGGTTTATGTTATGGTAGTGTAAGCCCCCCCCCCCCCCAAACACACCCACCTCCCTGTGTCTATAGAATATGCAGAGGATTTTAAGAATACTTGTCACACCCGGGTTTTCACAGAAATCCGAATGCTGTCATATGTGTGTCCAGGATGTCCACAGAACACGTATAGCTTACAAATATGAAAAATCAGAGTACATATGCTCGAATAAAACATTTTACATCAGAGTTTACCTAAATAAAGCACAGCGGAAGTCTAACTCTCGAGACGGGTAGAGCCTCAAGTCCACAGGGACACCAACTGGTTGATCACAGCTCAAAAGTACGGAAGATCTTCAGAAAACTCAGTAGCTATCTCACCCACTGATCCATCTGTTACTCATCCGAGATTTTGTTGAATAATAGCAAGTGTAAGTAAAACATTTATTTAGCACGTATAGGACGGGTGTATGAAGGCTCAAAGTAAGGCTAGACACGGCTTAACTGCATTAGCACCTTTAGTTGGTTCATTTTAACATGAATAAACATTATTTTCTAATAAAAAAGGATCCAGGCCGCTCGTGACCCTGAGCAAGACTATCATGATAGATTTTACACTCTGCAGAGGTTTTGCCCTTTACCCACCAGTCGCGTAAAAACGTAAAAGTTCAAAAGAACTTTGCACCCAACCACACACATCAACACTTCCGAGGTGTGATTGCATAGGGACGCTACGAGGCTTTTCACAACACTCTAACAAGACAGTGGCCGCTATGGTACAACACAGGTAGTATTGCCCAAGGCACCGAGATCGACTTGCGCCTACGGAGTCACACCATAAGGGGGTCGATGGCGTCCAAAGCGCGGGCGTCACACCCAAAAATGCGCAACGTGAGGAGTTCCCCATCGCAGGGACTCCCAGCACGGGACTGTGCCTCACGGGGGCATAGCCGACGAATCACCCGCCCTCGGTGGATCAAACCATACACTCACGAGTGGTTCTCATAGCGCCGTCGGCCACTCCGGTAACCTAGGTTGCCTCAAGTCCACAGGGACACCGACTGGTTGATCAAAAGCTAGAGACGTACAAGCTACTTGACCAAGACCAGAGCCATAATAGTTCTAGTGGTGGCGACAAGCTCCTGGGTTGCCGCTTTAAGAACTGGACCTTAGGGAGAGACTAGAGCAAAGCACACAACACATGCCCTAGTTCCCTAAACCAAGTTGTTAAAAAGCAAGTTTTATCATTAATGTTAAAATGAACCATTAAGTCAACGTTAACAATTAAATAATAGTTATAATAGCTGTGCATAGCAAAGATTCTACCCATATGCAAAAACCCAAGGTAAACAAGGATAGGATAAACAAGACTAGGTACAACCTTAATGGTACATCAAATTAGACACATGCATGTATGAAATAATGTATTACAAGTGGGTAGGTACCAAGGATTGTCCGTGCTATAACTTGCCTCAAATCCAGTATAATCACATATAGTATTTGGCTCTTGATCTTCAAACTCTTTTTGAAATCTCTTGATGGCACTCCTCTACTCGCAGCAATCAACGACACAAGCACAACATGTAGCTAAACAAACGAACAAACAATATACAACTAAGAACAGTACACCAATAAAAATAAAAGCTTTAAAGGAGCGTGCTAAGCTTAAGGGCTCGATTCTATGGTCACGTGAGCGCAAGAATCACTCTTATCGGAGCTAGAACGATAAAGTTATGGCTCGATCAATTCTCATCACCATCTGACATAGTCTGCTTGTTTATTTTATATCTCGATTTCTAGACATCCGATTAATGTGATTGGGTTAACTTCATAATTTGATAATCAATCTTCTGGAAAAAGATCACGATTTTAGGAGCTACTGTCTAGAAACGACACATGATTTAGTGCAGCGTTAAGAATCTGTTTTTTAGGGTGAAAATCTCCGCTGCGACTTATTGCTATCCGAAGGATTTTGGTTATAAAACAATACGAATATATGCTTGATTGATTTTAGTTAAACAAAATCATATGTAATGGTTATTTCAAATAATTCTATTTGAATTTGTAAAACCGATGTAAAACTTGAGTTCAAACAAATAAGAAACTTTTTGAAGCACTTCAGTCAAAGTGTGCAGGAATATGTTTAAATATTTTCTACTTAGTTATAGGAATATTTTGACCTGACTTCTTCGATGAAAGTTGTAGGAAATTTTCTGTAGATATCCAAAATATATTTATTTGCTAGATTTGGTTAAGCGGATCAAAAGTTAGGGTCAAAACAGTGAGCAGCTAAGGAATCTAGTCGAATTTTCAGAAAACGTTGGAATCGGCTATTCAGGATTTAGGCGTTAGATTTCTTTGAATTTGTACCCTTGTAACCAACATGAACTAGTTGCTAAGTGTAATTTAAGTTGACATGAATCTAACACAACGAAAAAGGATTAAAACGAATCTAAAACGTGGAAACTATGGACTAAACAAGATTTTCAGTGCTTAAAACTAGCAGGGGCTTTTCTACGAAAAAGTATAGACTAAACGAATATGGTAGAAAATTACAAGATTCGCTGAGGGACTTAACGAAAATCTTGAGGCAAAAAACGACGGAAGGCTCGACGCGACGACGAGACGAAGAATAGGCAGTAGTGGAAGATACGGTGGAAGAAGACTACCTTAGGGAATCCCAAACAAAGGGGCCTCCCTGTAAAGGAGTCGATGGTGTGCCATTTTCCAGATGAGAGGTGGTTCATATATATATATATATGGAGAAAACCTCTCACTTTTAGGTTCATTACCAATATGGGACTAAAGGTGGGTTGCCCCATTCCAATGCGAATGGGCTTTGAAATTTGGCCCAATAAAGTGATGGGATGGATTTGGCCTAAAATTGGGTCAACTTTGGGCCAAGGCTGGTCTACTAAGATTTAGGGTGATTTTAATTTTCGGAATAATTATTTTTCTGGTTATAAAATAATTCCAGAATTGATATTAAAACCATGAAAAATATTCTGAAAATTCTAAAAATCCTAGAAAAAATTCCAGAGATAGAGTTGGACATGAGGAACCCAAATAATATATTTGAACCTCACGAAATGGATTTTAGCCTACTCCAAAAATTGGAATTTGCTCTAAGAAAAATAGGAATAAATGCCAGAAAACTCTGGAAAATTCCCATTAGGCTTCTAAACGCGTTTTTGAAAACTTTACACACATAAAACCGCTAAATGCAACCGGCATGAATGCAAAGCACTCGATATTAAACCTATGTTGTTTTAATTTAACTCATAAAAAAAATTTTCCTATACTAAATTCCCTGTTATTTATTTAAAGGTTGGAAAATTTTAGAAAATTGAGAAAATTATTGTATTAATTATGCTATCAATTCACATCCCAAAATTCAAAAATTTTGGGGTGTGACAATACTCTGTATCTGTTTATTTATAATGTCTATTTTACCTCGACAACGCAAGGTTTTGATTCAGTTGTTAGTGCATTCAAGTCAAAATAGCAATGGGTTCCAATGTCTCAAGCTGAAGACATAATTTATTAAATAATTAATTGTGACCCACTTCGAATCTGCTCCATAGGATTGACTGGCCAAGGAAAATACTTTGAGAAATTTGAATCATTTTGTGGACAATCAAGTTCAGTTGCGTGCAATCATAAATTAGATGCACTTTTTAAAATTGAAACATGCAACTCCTTTTGCTGATGTACACAACGTTTTGAAAAATGTTCAGGTTGTATCGCCAGAATTTACCTTTTATGACAGTTCAAAGTTATCAATGGATGATTCCTTTCACATTGAGAAGCTTCTACGGGCTAAGATGGACTTCAGTTTCATGTTTGCCTTCCTCTCACTAACTTTGTTGACCTGTTGAATTTCTTTTTTTTTGTTTTCCTTTGCTTAATGTGATATATCTTTTACATTAAAACAGGTATGCTTCAAAAGAAAAGGATATCTGGGCTCGATCTGTTGTTAAAGACCTTACAATTGAAGCTGGCTCTGGTCTTCTTGTTCTTGAACCTGTAGATGTTTCCTGGAAATATACTTCAGTCAATGAAAAGACAAACATAGTATTAACGTCGACGGATGTTTGCATCCATCTTTCACTGAGTGTTATCTCTCTTATGCTTAAACTGCAAAATCAAACTCTTGCAGCTTTGCAGTTTGGTAATATTAGCCCACTGATTTCTTGCACAAACTTTAACCAAATTTGGAGCTCGCCGAAAGGTACTTGTGTGTTGCCTACTCCTTTTTTTTTCCTCCAACCAGAAGGAGAGCTGCTGGTCATTATGTTAAGGAGAAATAAAATCAAAAGCACAAAAGGTATTGCATATGCCATATAAGGCAAAAGGGAAATTAGAGGGGAGGGGAGAATGAAATAGACCAATACTGTTCCTAGAAAAAACATTATGAGATGACCCAAATACGACAGCAACTCCAGCAGACCTTCTAAATAGGCCCTTATCCCACGTTTAGAGAGCCAAGCAAAAAAGTTGCACTCCAGCAGGCCCTCTACTTGACCCCATATTTTGGAGAGGCCTTCAAATCCACCCCTCCACCCTCCATTCCTGGGGGGGGGGGTCTCTACGGAGGCCTCTGTTCATGGGGGCTATTGCTGGAGTTTGAGTAAGTTTTAAGGCCCTCAAAAACTAGTGGCAGCCCGCATTTAGGATTTGGAGGGGTCTGATTTGGGGGTTATTACTGGAGTTGCTCTATAGATTGTTAACTCCAAAAGCAACCCTCCTCTCAGTGGCATTCAACAGTTGGGACATAAAGACACATTGCTTCCTAATTATTCAAGTAGTCAGGATGATCAATGAATTGGAGCCTTTCCTTCGTTAGTTAAAGGTCCTTTCTGTGGCATAGCTCCACCAATTTCCAGTGTGGCTATCTGAATGAAAGCTGTGGGGACTCGTGATAAAACCCGAACCCCATAGAGAATGAAGAACCAAACCTGATGGAAGAAAACTCATCCAGTGATAAGATGTTGAATTGTTTCCAGCGCATGAAAGCAAACCTCATCAGGGCAATTGGTCCGCAATCCAGAATGGTTTTATAACGCAAGACATAGGAAGAATTTCGACCTTAGAGGTGCCACAATTTCCGCACTCACTCCCAGGGTTCAAAGCCAGTACACTGACTGCGCTGGCTGGAGGCTGTGTGAACCCATATGGGTGTCAGTCACATGATGTCCCACTCCTGTAATATTCAAGTACTGCTTGGGTAGACAGTAATCTAAGGAATTGAGCCTAATAGCCCTGGCTCAGTTGGTTCAAATCCGCTTTGTCTAAAATTTAGGTGCCTATTTCTTCTTAATTACAATGCCACCAAGTTCCGCCTAGATTGGTCGAGCTTTTCTGTTACCTTTGAGCCTTGGAAAAGACTCTGGAAATCTTAGGCTCCAAACAAGTGCAAAGTTTTTCTTTGGCTGGCAATTCGCAATAGATGTTGGACGGCAGATAGACTAGAAGAGAGAGGGCTGCCTCACCCAGATCAGTGCCCTTTATGCGATCAGCAAGATGAGACAGTGCAACATCTACTATTATCGTGTGTGGTGGCAAGACAGGTCTGGTTCAATCTTCTAGCACCACTGAACCTTGGTGATTGCACTCCCAGGCAGCGAGAACGCAGCTTTGCTGAATGGTGGCGCAGATTGTTGAAGAAGGTGAAAAAGGAACAGAAGAGAGGAGTAAATTCCTTAATAATTTTGGGAGCTTGGGTGATTTGGAAACATAGGAATGCCTGTCTGTTTGAAGGAGTTGCTCCCTCGGTCGACTCCATCATGAGAGATCTCAAGGATCAAGGAAGGGCACAGCCTGTGTGCCTGGCCGGCGCTAAAAAGCTGCAATGCCTGGGTTTAATTGGCACACTCTAGGCTGCTAGGTCAAGGTTTTTTGGTCTTGTTATTTTGTGTTTCTTAGGCTAGAGTTTGTGTTGGGTAAACCTATCCCTCATATTGGCCCCGTATGAGGGAGGGGAGTTGTATGGGGACCATTTCTCTCTCTAATACAAAGAAGCGCAGCTCTCCTGCGTTTTCGAAAAAAAAAATTGATGTCTTAGCCCGTCAATCAATATGCGATTTTCAAGCATACTCTTTCCGACTGATGCCACTAGGTTGGGACTGAGCTCAGTGAGCAAATTCCCGTTAGCCTATTGGTATGTCCAATGGAAGCTTTGACCATATCCTTAAAATGTATAGCGAAGGATGTCCAGGATTGACATAACTGAGTTTTGTGTAAATATAACCACCACAAATGGACACATGAGATTTTCAAGATCAAGTATTGCCAAACCACTCAGCTCAGTGTCTGGACAAACCTTAGCCCAGGCGACAAGCCGGCAACACAATGTCCTCCTTTGAAATCTGCTTTCTCCTAACCACAAATATAAATGAGGATAGCGGTGACAATGTAGTATGTTAGCTGTTTTCTTTCATTATTTTTAATGTCTTTATGCCCACACTGGTTCAAGTAGTGGATCATGCCTTGCTAATTTCTTTGACTGATTCAATACTGCAGGGGACCTACCTGGCTACAACCTCACCTTCTGGAGGCCACAAGCTCCTTCGAATTATGTGATTTTGGGTGATTGTGTGTCCTCGAGGTAAATTTGTCCCTTCAGATCCATCATGATGGTGAACAGTTCTAAGTCTTGGTTGTGTGGTTTCAAGTGGTATTTGAGTTTTGGCTACAGTAACAGTTCTAAACCTTGGTTTTTATGAGATACAAGCTCAGTACTAGAGCTGGCATGTGACTGTAACTTGACATGTCACTGATATAAATAACATTAGGATTCAGCAATAAGGTTATAATAATGTGTTGCATATGGCATTCATTTTTCCTTTTTGTCTACACTGATCACTATGGCTTCACTCTGAAAACAACTAATCTGCACAATTTACTGCTATGATGGTCTAGTTGTAATATTACCTTTTATTTGTAATATTACCTTTTATTTTAAATAAACAACTGCGAGTAAATTTGACAAAAGTATGGAGTGATTGGCAAATCTTCGTGAAACTACATATTTAATGTGTCGGTATGTACAGATTTCTCACTACAGTTTTTTTTCTCGAACAACGTACGAGAGCTGCGTGTCATTTCATTAACAAAGGAAAGGTAAAGCCACCAAATACAGACAAGTCAGACCAAAGCCCAACTTGAGCACATGCCCACACACCCAAACCCAACCTTGAAATTTTGAAATTAGATTACATTCGCGCCACAACCACAGTTTTAGGAACAACGTGTCAATGTATCCCAAAAATACAGTTTCGATGAGTCAATTTTCACAAAACTACACATTTTTTCTTGGCAAATCCAGTTGTTTTGCTATACATAGAAAAAGTATATCAGTACTATTAAAAGTTTCTGCAATTCTGTGATGCAACGTACTAAATATGTATTTTGCGATATTTTACTTGTTAAATCTTCTGTATTTCAAATTTTCTATAGTTTTGCAATCTATACTTAGCAAAAATCACTAAGGTTATTCAGGAAAAAGATGCAAACTGCAATGGACTTCACAAAAGAAATAACATAACTTCTGTTCATCTTATCTTTATTTACACCAGTTGTATGAATATTTGAAAATTCTTGCTTGTGCTGAAACCGATATCTTGCACCTTCACAGGTCTGTGCCACCTTCTCAGGTTGTGGTTGCTGTGAGTAATACTTATGGCCGTGTACGGAAACCTCTTGGATTTAGGCTTGTTCATGTATTACCTGGTTCGCTAGACCTCATTGGTTCCTCTCAGTCAACTGAAGAAAACGAGTGTTCCATCTGGATTCCTGTGCCACCACCTGGATATTTAGCTCTAGGATGTGTGGTAAATATTGGAAGGCTACCACCTTCAAACCATGTAGTGTACTGCCTTCGTTCCGATCTTGTGACTTCTGCAACATTTTCAGATTGTATACACACACTCTTACCTGCTGCTGGGTATGACATCTTTATCCTTTTTTTGTTTGACTTACCATTTGTGCTGTGTGGTCATTTCTCTCTTCTCTGTAAAGAGCCAATGAAGTACCAAAAATATGTGAATGGTTCTCTTGTTTTTATTTATTTAGCAGAACAATCTCTGGATTTAGCATCTGGCGTGTGGACAATGTGATTGCGTCGTTCTGTGCACACACTTCTACAGAACAACCCACTAGAACAGAAGCTCTTGATTTGCACCATGTTCTTCTTCGGAATCCAAATTGCTATATTGTTAAAGATTTAAATGCAGATTCATCTGTTGAGAATGACCAGTCTTCTGATCAGTTAACTCACCACCGCAAGAGTACATCGGGATGGGATGTACTTCGCACTTTGTCGAAACCAAGTAGCTATTGCATGTCTACTCCACACTTTGAAAGGATGTGGTGGGATAAAGGCAGCGATACAAAGAAGCCATTTTCTATATGGAGGCCATTACCTCGTTTTGGTTTTGCTTCAGTTGGTGACTGTATAACTGAAGGGTAATAGTTTATTTATGTACACTTGCAAAAGCTAAACGCTATTCTTTGTGCTACATTATTAACATGCCGCTGCATTTTTCAGGTTTGAACCACCTACTCTTGGCATTCTTTTTAAATGTGAAACAGTTGTTTCTGAGAGGCCTGTACAGTTTACTAGAGTGGCACAAATTGATAGAAAAGGCCTTGATGAAATATTCTTCTGGTATCCAGTGCCGCCTCCCGGTTATGCTTCACTAGGATGTATTGTGACAAAAACAGATGAAATGCCAAGCAAGGACTCCATTTGCTGCCCTAAATTGAGTCTAGTGAGCCAAGCGAATATTGCAGAGGATCCTATCACCAGGTCTTCTAGCTCAAAGGGTCCTAACTGCTGGAGCATTTGGAAAATTGAAAATCAGGTAATATCATGCTTACACCATTTCTTGTGGATTTTAATTTCAGCTCATGTCATTGAGGAAACGTTCTTTTGGATTATAGGGATTTACTTTCCTGGCGAGGCCTGATGTGAAGAAACCATCAGCTCGACTGGCTTACCGTATAGCCGATCATGCAAAGCCCAAGCCACGTGAGAATATTACTGCTGAACTGAAGCTGGGATTTTTATCAGTCAGCATCCTTGACAGCTCTTGTGGAATGGTTAGTAGGCCTGCTAAACTGTACCCCTTGACTAGGAATTCGAAAGTTTAATATTATGAAAATGTTTCCATTTAGTATTACAGATCGACTAATATTCTCATTTTTTAGGTCACACCACTTTTTGACACTACAATCGCAAATATAAATCTTGCAACACATGGAAGATTTGAAACAATGAATGCTGTATTGATCTGTTCGATTGCTGCATCCACATTCAATAGACACTTGGAGGCATGGGAACCCTTAATTGAGCCATTTGATGGGATATTCAAGTGAGCCCTGGTTAATCATTTTGCATTTATTTTGGTAACATGTATTGTTATCTTCTAGAATTTTCGAGCAGCAACCTTAACATTGTTCTACCACCATTGAAGGTTCGAAACATAAGATACTAGCGAGCACCCTCCTTCAAAAGTTGGTAAGAGGATTCGTGTTGCCGCAACAAGTCCTCTAAATGCCAACCTAACATCTGCAAATCTTGAGCTTCTCATAGAAACTTTAGTTTCATGGAGAAGGCAGATTGATCTAGAGAAAAAGTCATCAATGAAAAATGGGGTATGCCCTTATCCTTTCTACTAACAGATCCTTCATGACTTCGTGTATGTTTTATTCATTGATTATGTGCATATCAATGTTACAGGACACCGTTGGAAATATGATAAAGGCCGATGGCTCCTCCTGCTCTGCATTAAATGAAGATGATTTCCAGAGAGTGGTTTTCGAGAACAAATTAGGATGTGATGTTTATCTTAAGAAATTGGAAGACACTGAAAACATTATTGAGCTTTTACAGCATGAGAGTAAAGTTTCATTGTTGATGCCACCTCCCAGGTTTTCTGATAAACTAAATGTGTTATCCAATTCTACAGAATCAAGATATTATGTTGTTATACAGATCTTTGAGTCCAAGGTAGTACTTGAGCTTGGTGCATTCTGCATCCAAACTTTTTTTATGAAGCTTACAGTGTTTTTTCCTCCATGTCAGGGCTTGCCTATCATAGATGATGGCAATGGTCATAGCTATTTCTGTGCCTTACGCTTACTTATAGGAAGTCATGCTTCTGATCAGCATAAAGTATTCCCACAGAGTGCCAGGACAAGATGTGTAAAACCTGTGAAAACTACTGAGTTACAGACTCATTATGCTAAGTGGAATGAGCATTTTATATTTGAAGTTCCAGAACAGGTAACTGGCAATTTATGGTCAATTCTTCTCTTTCAAAGTTTTAGTGCAGAACCTTTTTGTTTCTTTGACAGCATATTTTGTATTACCACGATAAGTAACTGGCACATGTTTATTTTTCACTGAACTGTAAACAAATCAAACAGTTCTTATTGGTACAGCCGAGGTTTAGTGTGCCTAGTTTATTTCCATTTTCTTTTCCAACAGTAGCTTACCTTATATCAGATGTATTCCGGCATTTACTTTTTTCTTGAATGTTAATGGGAGTACATTAGTGCTAACATTATACTTTGCAGGCGTCAGCTAACTTAGAGATTGAGGTAACAAATCTTGCATCAAAAACAGGGAAAGGTAAGTTTGGGGCTATAACTTATATAATCAGTATTTCACAAGTTGTCTTGAGTTTTTCCTTAAAGCAGTTCCTTACATGCCACTGCATGTTGCCTTTATCCCTCAAATGCCACCCATTCTCTCGATGACGTGTTATGGACCCAGCTTGTCAGTGATATAACTAGAGTTCTCCTAATTTATTTGACATGATGAGATTTCTCCAGAATTTAGTGGAATTCATCATCCTTTTAATGTTCTGTGAAATCCTTGTGCATTTTGAAGTGGAACATGTATGTTTTGCTTGTTACTATGTGAAAGCGAAATGTTTATTCCATTTCCGTGCCTTTATAGGTAGTATAAGATTTGCAATGTTTGTTGTTGCCATTTCTTATGAACTAGCCATTCGGCCATTCTAGAAAAAACCTTATATTGAAGGCTGTCTGATGCTTCTATTATGTTAGGTCCTCAGAGACAAACTTGGGGTCTGAGATCCAAGATAAGACCGGCTCAGGATAATGTGACCTTTTAAGTATCTTATCTTTTATTATCTGTATAGCTGAAAAACAAAGTTATTTTTATTAGCCATTGACCTCCATGAAGCGGAACCACAATTGCCATCCCATCCATAGGCCCTAGTAAACAATTATCATCCCATCCATAGGCCCTAGCTGAAACCTTATCTATGGAATATTTCCACAAGAAAACCAGTCTAATTAACAAGCAAACTAATAATCCTCTCTACTTTTCTACTTTACAACTTTACTTTGCTGGTGGATACCGCATAGACAGCTACAATGCTGCACGATTATGCTCTATATCTGAATGTTTCTGCTATATAGAACCTAAATCTATAGGCTATTTGTATAGTTCAAATTATATTACAATTCCCTTAGCAACCACCCAGGGTTCCCACTTCCCAGTTATATTATAGGGCCCTTGTGAGGAGGACCTTATACTTATTTCGCTCTTGAATCTATTTAAATGATACGCAGCTCTCCTTCCTTTCAAAAAAAAAATTACTGGGAAGCACAAGATCTAATATGCAGGGCATTTAATAGTTTCAAGTTTCCACTTGATAAATAAAGTAGAATGGTGGTAACCACTCTGATCTTCTACGTTTTGTTAACATCTCTATTTGTTTCGGAAGGTGAAGTGCTTGGTTCTTTGTCAATTCCAATTGGACGCGGAGCAACAATGTTGAAACAGGCTCCTTCTATGAGAAGGTCGCACCTTTTGATGTTAAACGAGTACTAACATGCCCTCTTACAAAGAAGGTCGCACCTTTTGTGTTCCAGTTCTTGCTCATCTGTTTGGATAACATATGGAATCCATGTTGCATTTTTTTATTGACTCTACAATTCAATCCATACTGAGATGACAAACACATTTTCAACTTGTAGGGTCAGGTACCTAGTAATTATGAAGAAAAGAAAAACTGTGGTGTCCTAGTACTCTCAAGCTGTTATGTAGAACGACCTACTCATTCAAACTTCCAGAGCTTGAAAGACAGTGTAAGCAATGCAGAGAGTGACTTCTGGATAGGACTTAGCCCAGATGGTCCATGGGAAAGCTTTACTGCAGCTTTGCCTGTGACAATCCTTCCAAAATCGCTTAATAGTAACCATTTTGCATTTGAGGTCAGCATGAGGAATGGAAAGAAATATGCAACTTTGAGAGGTCTAGCTGTTGTTGCTAATGATGCTGACATAAAACTTGAAGTATCTGTATGTCCTGTAAACATGCTTAATAGCTCTGTGTTAAATACTAGATCAGCGAGTTCCACCAATGCTATTGATGAAGTCTTTGAAAATCAGTGGTACCGACCAATTATGGGGTGGGGACCTAACCCCTCAAGTGATCATGGAAACGACTTAAAGCAATGGAGCACAAGGGACTGCTCATACTCATCAAAGATATTGTTTTGGTCATGTTGACCAATTGAATCACTTTTTTCCTAGAATTAAGAAAATAAGTATCGTGGTTCTCTTTTTTACTTTTTATCATGTGAAAAATTCTTAATTTAGAATAATGTATCAGCTCCTAACAGAATTTATGAACACCTACTTTGAAGGTATTTTTTGAGCCTGGTCTTCCATCGGGATGGAGATGGACCTCACCATGGAAAATTGAGAAGTCGAATTTTGTAGATAATGATGGATGGGCATATGCTGCTGATTTGAAAAACTTGAATTGGCCATCATCTTCATGGAGATCTTCTAAATCTCCACATGACTTTGTGAGGAGAAGGCGTTGGGTGCGTTTGAGACAGAAGTTGCAAGAACAGAGTGCAGAAATTCCTAGAAAAATACTTGCTACTGTCAGTCCTCATTCATCTACGGCATTGCCTTGGACATCGATGATTAGGGATATGGATCTGTGCTTGCAAGTCCGTCCATATTCTGAAAAATCGGAGGAATCGTACAGCTGGAGCCAAGTTTGTTCACTAGGTTCTGAGAGCATACCTAAGCAGCAGCAGCAGCAGTCTTCACTTTCTTGGGAAAGCACCTTAAAACAGTCAACAGCACCATCAAGGAATTCCTTTCTTAAGCTTGCTGAACTTGAGAAAAAAGATGTGCTTTCATATTGCTCTCCTGTGGGCACTGAAAGATATTTCTGGTTTAGTGTTGGAATTGATGCATCTGTTGTTCATACAGATTTGAATGTGCCTGTATATGATTGGAGAATCTCTTTCAATTCAATTCTGAGACTTGAAAATAAGCTTCCGTATGAAGCTGAGTATGCTATTTGGGAGGTTTCTACTAAAGGTAATATGGTTGAAAGGCAGCACGGTATAGTCCCATCAGGTGGAAGTGTATTTATCTATTCAGCAGATATACGGAAACCTATTTACCTCACGTTGTTCCTCCAAAATGGTTGGATTTTAGAAAAGGTATTGTATCTATTTATTATAATGTCAAACCAATGGTTCATGGCATTATAGTTTACCTAGAATTCTGTACCACATGCATTTGAGTATCTAAAGGACAAGTGGTTCTCCTATCGTACATATGGGACCAAAGGGGCTATTTAGGTGAAACTGATGTAATAATATTTTGTTTCATGTTTCTTTCAGGATGCTGTATTGATAATGGATCTGCTGTCCTTGGAACACGTTTCTTCTTTCTGGATGATTCAGAAGCAAAGCCAAAGGTTTGGATGCTTTTCCAGCAATCTTGTGTTCTTTTTTCTTAACTCATAATTTTGGTTGTGCATGAAAGTAGTTCCACTTTCAGTTTTGTGGACCCTGATGGTATTGTGTTTCATTTATTTCATTATGTTCATAGTTAAAATGCAATGTGTATATTTCATGTATAGCGCAAAGTTCTCATATCAATCATCCTGGTGTTTGCATATCGGGCTTCCCAAATTGTCCTGTACAAGCTCCTCTATTCAGAGCTTATATAGCAGCCACATTGTAGTGACATCTTTTAGAAAACCTGCATTGCTTTTAATTTATGCGTCTAAAGTTTTTAGTTGATGATACAGTGAGTTAATTCAGTTATGGGGTGGTTTGAACCTTTGAGGAATTGAATGAGTCAGACCATCACCACAATATGAGCCTAGCAGAAAATGAGGAATGGTGCTATCTCACATGAGTTCCTGGTGCTAAGATTATACCATGGCTGGCTTACTCACCGTCAAATTAAATACAATCTTATATGAATGGGACTTATATGATAAGGTACTCTGTAACATCATGTGTGTTTAGTGCATATCAGCGTGTGCCACAGCTAACCAAGACCTGAGCCAATTTTCACTGTTCATGTTGAGCAACAAAAAACTACAAACCAGGAGTAAGATAACAATAATAAATCAAGGGAGCAAACATGCAGCAAGCAGAGAGCTACCAGATCATCACATAATGCATACACCTTATCCATTTTTTACCGTTCAGCAAAACAGTTTGAGATATGCATAGAGGCTTGCATTGACATATGCATAATGCATGCCAAGGACATGGACATGTCATTATCCATGAATACCCACAATGTGAAGCCCTAAAAAAAGTTCACTTTCACTGCTGTTATTAGATCAATTCCCTCTTGTTTACTCACAGCCACTGCTCGATGCTGAGCATAAAAGTGGCTGTATCATATTTTTTGGATCTGTAGAGTAATAGTCTAATCGGCAACACAAACTTAATCTGTATTGTTTCCCTTGGATTTATAAGCTAAAATCTACAGAGTTGTGCAGAAAGCAAAAGGTCATTGTTGCTACTTGCTACCACTGAATACAATCCACTGCTACCTTATTTTTAATATGCATCTGGTGTTGATCTTCTATTTGATAATGGCGGGTGAATTATGCTTTTGATTGTTTGTTATATTGTTCTAATTTCACTTACTTTGGTGAACATTAGGAGACTACGTGTTAGTGTTGAGCATGACCTAGGAGCAAGTGATGCTGCACCAAAGACGCTGAGATTATTTGTTCCTTACTGGATAAAAAACCATTCTTCATTTCCACTATCTTATCGCATTGTGGAAGGGGAACCCGCAGAAAGCTCAGATGCAGACTCACTTAGCAGACCAGATTCGCTAAGTAGAGTGGCTAAGTCTTCAAAATTTTCCTTCAAGTATTCTTCGAAGTCCCTTGTCAGAAGAGGCACAATGTCGAGAAATATGCAAGTACTGGAAGTTATTGACGATTGTAGCACAAACTATGTGATGTTATCGCCACAGGATTACTTGAACCGGTCTTCAGGCATGCGCTCTGAGGCTAGGGATAACAATTTCAGCCCAGCTCGAGTTGCAATATCTGTGGCTGTTGGCAGTTGCACACAGTACAGTATAGGAGTGTCTCTTTTTGAGCTTGAGAACAAGGTACACTGTGTGTAATGTATGTGTTTGATTTATTGCTTATATTCTTGAAGCATTATTTCATGTATTTGATTATGACGCCATTCATCTTCAGGAGCATGTTGATGTCAAAGCATTTGCCTCTGATGTGTCATATTACTGGTTCTCAGCACAATTGAAGATGGCTTCAGATAGAACAAAGGTTTGAGTCTTTATTATATTCCCAGATTATGTTGTTAGCCATAAATGGTTTTAATCACAGATCACAATTATGTTCTGTGCACCAATTGCTTGTCATTTTGATGAATTTGACAGATTTTAATGCGTTAGTATGTCATTTCGCATAATTTATGCTATATGTGTGAGATTATTAGGCATAAAGACGGTTCTGATAAGCATTTTGAGCTATTTGGTAATTTAGAAGTACAAATGATGACATTCTTGGAACTTATTGCAGTGTTAACACCCATTCATCATTCATCTATTACATTGCATATGACCAGTTGATTAGTGATATGGACTTGCAATGGCAAGTCTACATGTTTCTGTAAGTATACAGTCTAGGTTCTTTCACTAGATTCCAACTTCTGAGGGTTAGCCAAGTCTTCGAGCTCAGATATATAATTTCTGATCGCCCCTAATGTTCTGATTGTTATTTGGTGAAGCCAAGGCAAACAGTTTTGACTGTTCATTCTGGTCCTTTTGATAGCATAGGCCATTTAGTATCCATAACACGAATTGGAGTTTTTATACTCTTGTTTAGCTATAGATTTGCCTTTTGGCTATTGGATTCTTGTTTGATATATTTTGATAATTCTATTTCTACATAAGAAGGTTTGTTGTGGAGTGTTGTTTAAATATTTCATTATATGCTTTGAATATTTCTGAAAATTATTAGCTGATAATGCAGGTAGTAAATTTTCTGCCGCGAGCACTTTTTATCAACAGAATTGGGAGAAATATTTTTCTATCCGAGTGTCATAATGAGAATGAGCAGCCCTTACCGCCATATGAACCTCCTAAAGTATTTCAGTGGCGATCAGAATTTGGAAGTGAACTTTTAAAGGTTATTATCTTGAACTGGCAGTTATTTGCTTACTTGTTAATGTTATTACACCACCATTTTGATCTTTGTTATGCTTGAAGTTGCGGCTAGAAGGATATAAATGGAGCACACCTTTTAGCATCGATGCTAATGGAGTTATGTGTGTGCTCATGAATAGTGTTGCAGGAACTGATCAAGCTTTTGTGAGGGTAAACGTGAGAAGTGGAACAAAAAGTTCAGGCTATGAAGTCGTATTTCAGCTTGATTGCTGGTCCAGCCCATACAGGTACTGCACAGTTATTCACGTCAACTTTACATCAAAACTTCTTACACTTGATTAAGCAAAACATAAATTATGTAAGCAGGGTGGAGAACCGCTCCATGTTCTTGCCTATACAGTTTCGACAGGTTGGTGGTGACGATTATTCGTGGCGTAGTTTGCCTCCAAATTCATCAGCTTCCTTCTTCTGGGAAGATCTCAGCAGAAGGCGTCTATTGGAAGTGTTAGTTGATGGGACTGACCCAATGAACTCCATGACATATGGCATTGATGTTGTTATGGATCATCAGCCACTAACGAATTCAAATGCTCTTAAGAAGGCTTTACGTGTCACTGTTTTGAAGGAGGGGAAATTACGTGTTACTCAAATTAATGATTGGCTGCCAGATAATAGAAATCGGGGACAGATAATTGAAAGGATATTATCACCAATCTTTCAGCCATCAGAGGTTGACTATGGGCAATCATCTCCAGATCTGGATAGTGAATTTCATGTTACTTTGGAACTAATGGAGCTGGGCATTTCTGTTGTTGACCATATGCCTGAGGAAGTTCTTTACCTCTCAGTGCAGCAATTATTACTTGCATACTCATCTGGAATGGGCTCTGGAGTAAATCGGTAACAATTATTGCTATGCTACTTTTTTCTCTCACTGCTCATAAATTCTCGTTTGTGTATTTTAAACTGTCCTCTCTTCAATGCAGGCTCAAAATGCGGATGCATTGGATTCAAGTAGACAATCAATTGCCATTTGTTCCAATGCCTGTCCTTTTCTGTCCCCAAAAGATTGAGAATCAGTCAGACTATGTTGTCAAGTTCTCTGTGACAGTTCAGACCAATAATTCTCTAGATTTCTGTGTCTATCCATATGTTGGTGTGCAGGTGATACCCTCTTTTCTTAGAACATGTTCCTCATTCAATTTTCTGGCATCATTCACCTGGCTGTTTCGTTTTATATTAATTTTCCTTTATCCTTTGTAGGTTCCTGAGAGTTGTGTCTTTTTTGTTAAAATCCATGAACCAATCATTTGGCGCCTCCACGAGATGATTCAACACCTAAAATTTGATAGGATATATAGCAGTCAACCTTCAGCTGTTTCAGTGGACCCTATACTGAAAATTGGGTAGGTGTCTACATGGTGTTCTCTTTTTATAGGTCCCCCTATTGATTCCAGTGAACCTTTTCTGGCAGGCTTCTGAACATCTCTGAGATTCGATTTAGAGTGTCAGTGGCAATGTCCCCTAGCCAAAGGCCAAGGGGAGTTCTTGGTTTCTGGTCATCGTTGATGACTGCATTAGGAAACATGGAGCATATGCCGGTAGGACAGCTATTGTTTTTTATATATCTTAATCATCCATACAAGCATAATAGTTTCCATATGTTCAAACATGCAATCTGCCTACACAAAGTTGCTGCACTTTTGTCATACCTTTTTTTCACATCCAGGTACGTATAGCTCAGAGGTACCGAGAGGAATTGTGCATGCGGCAAAGTGCACTTATGAATGCAGCTATATCTAACATCCAAAAGGATCTTCTTAGCCAACCTCTTCAACTACTTTCTGGTGTTGACATTCTTGGTAATGCCAGTAGCGCTTTGAGTAACATGAGCAAGGGTATAGCAGCGCTGTCTATGGATAAGAAGTTCATTCAGGGCCGAATGAGACAAGTACATTTCTATTTTTCTTTCTTTTACTATGCTTGTGGATGTATTTGACTTGCCGAAACTAGGATATGTAAATAGAATTGCTCTGTTTTCTCCAGGATAGCAAAGGTGTGGAAGATTTTGGTGATGTTATAAGAGATGGAGGTGGTGCTCTTGCAAAAGGCATTTTCAGAGGTGTCACAGGCATATTGACAAAGCCCATCGAGGGTGCAAAATCTTCAGGTGTTGAGGGTTTTGTCCAAGGAGTTGGAAAGGGCATAATCGGTGCAGCTGCACAGCCAGTTAGCGGAGTTCTTGATCTTTTGTCAAAAACTACTGAAGGTGCGAATGCAGTAAAAATGAAAATATCATCAGCTATAATGGCTGAGGAGCAATTGCTGCGTAGGCGGCTCCCTCGAGCTATTGGTGGTGATAGTTTGCTCTATCTTTATGACGAGCATAAAGCAACTGGCCAGGTATCTTTCTAGGCCAAGAGCCTTAGTTTACTATGAAATAACCTCTCCAATTTGGTGACCTTTTGCAACTTTTGTGTTATGAAGGTTATCTTGCATCTAGCTGAATGTGCTACACTCCTTGGTCAAATTGACATTTTTAAGATCCGAGGAAAGTTTGCTTCTACTGATGCTTATGAGGATCATTTCTTACTACCTAAGGGGAAAATTCTTTTAATTACTCACAGAAGAATACTATTGCTTCAGGTAGGATAACTTTTGCCCTTGCCGTGTCATGTTTTTCACTTTTTGATCCAACTTTATTACATGATTGCATGCTTGCTTTCAGCTACCAATGATGACCCAACGTAAGTTCAATCCTGCAAAGGATCCTTGCTCGGTGATCTGGGATGTATTATGGGATGATCTGGTAACGGTGGAGATGACCCATGGGAAAAAAGATCCTCCAGGATCCTTGCCTTCGAAGCTTATTTTGTACTTGAAAGCTAAACCTTCAAACTCGAAGGAAGTTGTTCGTTTGGTCAAGTGTAATCGTGGTTCGGAACAATCGAGTATCATTTACTCTGCGATTGACAAAGCTTTTAAAGCTTATGGTCCAAATTCGATTAAGGTACGTGAAGTGGCTTGTAAACTGAAGCACACACTTGTATCCATATTTGAAACAACATTACTATGTACGAACTGCTGAACTTTTCGTGTTAGGTCAAACTTATAGTAAAGGAAGCAAATTTGTTCTACAGTTTGGTAGTTGCCCAGTTTATTTTGAGATTAAATTGTTTTACTTGTTATGAAGTAGCCTTTAGTGAGTCTCAAGCTTAATAAGTTTATAATTTAACCATATCTGTATGTTGGATTATTGGTACCCTGTACCAATCTTTGAATAACCTTGGTTTTTCAGGAATTGTTGAGATGGAAGGTACCAAGACCATATGCCCCTCGCAATAATAGTGGTCGAAATTTCCAAGACTTGACATTTGGTTAAAAGATCAACAAACACTTGTGTTGTGCTAAAATTGTAGAAAATTCTGGTATGGATATGTGTTAATATTATGATACAAGCAACACCCTCGTAGATTGAAGGTAAGCGCACTTGGTTGCCTTTTATCAATATTGATATAACATTGTTGATAGTATGGTGTGTTGTTTGGTTTCACAAAAGAAAATTAAAAAAAAAAGTAAGGTTCACTCCTGAGTGGTAAACAAACTAATGAGGAAGTTTGTTTATATAATATACGTTAGGGGCCAGATAGGTTCTTACATGTACATAGTTTTTGGTGGCGCCAAATTGGTGATGTAAATAACGACTACATCTGTTATCAAGAATTCTTTTTTTATGCAAATACTGCAAATTTCTGGATATATTGTTCTTGATGTAAATGTTTGTTTTCTCCTGCACATATCCAAAAGCATTATGTGGGTCTTTCGGTCTATTATGCGATATTGCTGATGCATTGTATTTATACCTGCTTTGTTCGGTTCATGGGGGTTATTCGGTTCACGGAGGTTATTCGGTTCAGGGGATTAAATCCACAAGCTAGAATTTTCTACCCCTGAATTGGGTGGATCCCCTTGCCGCCACTTAGAAGTCGTTGCCGTTGGGTACCCAGGTATCCAAGCCGCCCATACCCGTTGTATTTGGGAAGGGTATAGATTACCCATCTGGGTACGGGGAGGGTATACATGGACAATACCTGTTTCACCCGTACCCAACAGTTCAGTTCTTACGTTAATCTGGAATCTCCGATCCGCTGCTTCTCCAAGAGAGTTCAACTATCTCTTGCTGAAGAAGGAACGAGCGGGATCTGAGCTGAGTACCGCTGTGCTGCCTGCCAACGACGTCTGGGTGCCTCTGTCTTGGATGCAGCATCGAGTGGATGACGCCGCGTACCGAGCTGTAGATTGTGGCCAGGAGCCCTGACCTGCTAAAATTTAGAGTATACCGTGGCATACCTGGACCACCCCTTGGCTATGCCACAGCTTGCTTCGTAACTGGCGAGGTCTCCATGCTCCCGGCATTGCTCACGAAGGAATCGATCTTGATTAGCCTGCGCTTGGGAGATGGCCGTGCCACATCTACGTTCAGGCCGGCTCTCTTCAGATCTTGTTAGCACACTTGGAATAAAGATGGAGATAAAATGGGATCGAAGTAGAAGATCAGTGAAAGGTTCAAGAAGAACAAAGAGAGCTTAGTTCAGAAGCAAGGAGTTCATACAATAATCATTTATGCCCTCTCTACCGGGCTTTCCTAGTATAAGGAACTAGTTGATTACATGGGCTCAGCCCGACAAGGAATAGGCACGTAGGCCCAACATGAGACCCAGGCTCTTAGGCCCAACTTGTCACACATGCCTAATACGTATAGCGATCTTGACATTGCCCCCTCCATAAGCAGCAGCTTGTGCCCTCAAGCTGCCAATTCTAATAGAAACATGTCATCCCAATATACCTTCCTTAGAATGTACATGGAGCCTTCATGGGTCTCTAGTAAGCAAATTGACGGACACCTCTAGAATGGTCGAAGGCTCCCAAAAGCATCATCTGTAACCGGATGACTGCAACTCCATGATTACTCGAAGAAAACCAAATAGATAAAGGAACAAGATATACTCTTGTCGCATAACCAGGGACTGTAGCAGCAATGCTATATATGGTGACAAGATTATATGAAATCTGCTAAAGTTATGAGCTTTCATGAAAAAACAAGCTTGACAATTGCAGGTGTGAACCCTCACAAACTCTAGCATCTAGAGTAGTGAGCAAAATAATTGTGCGGGCTCCCAACAACCAAGTATCATAGAGTAAAATGAACTTTGCTCTTAGCTTGTGCTCATCACAAAAGTTACAGCTTGTGTTTGCCAAGGAATATACATGTACTGTGAATTGTAGTATCTGAACAAACCAAACTTTGCTAGTGATAACGTTAGGACACTGACATTTCTGAATCATTGCATCCCCTGGAACTGTTGGACTACCATTCATAGGAGAAGTTATCATTCATACGAGAAGCTCCTTGAGCAGAAAGGAATTCACTATAGTTGAACTGAAGGATGGCCAAGGAATTCCCCACTACATCCAACAATACTTGACAAAATATGATTGTGATATAGCTAATCTTGCACTATTAGGGAAGATACCAAAAATAGCCACCCTGTTTCGGCAAATGCACATGTGGACCAGCAATGAACTGTGACAATATAATCTTGTTCCCTTTGATTCCATCAACTTCCACCGCAGTTTCATATATTTCAAGCAAACACTACAAACATTCTCCACTGATATCACCAAAGAGAATTTTCATCATGGATTTACTGACTGAATTGGATTTCCCTAAGTGCATAACAGTAGTATGCTACATGAAGGATGGCCAATGTGTTGGCCTGATTTGAACATCATTCACTGGCACCCCCAACTGCCAAGCAACTTTGCTCTTCCCATGATCAAACACACCAGCATCTTAACTTGTACTAGAAAGCTGGTGCGGCGTTGCCGCACCTGATAGCCCTCACAGTTGCATTATGTAGAGTCAAATATAAAATGTGCAATGTTTTTTGCATAATCATATACATATGATTTCTTGTTTCCATACTTATATTTGGAGCGTTTGATTCTGGGTGCATGGAAATGGGTGGTACAGGAAACAGGGCCTGACTCTTTTAGGGCTGTGTTCCCTACGAGGGCGGAGTTACAGAGGATGAAGGAGTGGGGAGTGCTGCATACTAAATTCCCCAACGTCACGATGAAGATAGAGGAGGTGGGAGGTGGTGAGGCAAAATGTGTATTGCCAAAAATTTGGGTTCAATTCGTAGGATTGACGGAGGACCTGAGAGAGTATGAGGTCATATGGGCTGTCGGATCGATCCTAGGTGTGTCCAAGGATGTGGATATGGGCTTCACAAGGAGATATGACAGATGTCGGGTCCAGGTGGCAGTGCTTGATCCCAACATCATCCCACAATATGTGGATGTGGCTATTGGGGATTGTTTGTATGAGTTGCATTTTATGGTTGAGGCAAATGTGAATGAAGGTAATCCGGAACCAATGGATATGGATCCAGGGAATGGCAATGATGAGAGCCCAGAGGATGATGATCTGGTTGATGAGAATGCGAAGAAGCCTAGCAGCTGTGCCAAGGGGGAGAAGAAAAATGAGTCCGAAAAATCAGCAGGTCGTCAGGGGGACGTTTCGGATGTTGGTGCAAAAGGCAAGCAGCTGGCTCATAAGGAGATGTCGGGTGCAGCGACTTCTCTTGGCGCCACGGCAGTGGAGGACCAGCGGTTGGGGCGCATGTGACCCAACATGCTGGGGTGCCAGCACAGCAGCAGATCGACCAGGCAGGAGTTGGGGGGGACAAATTAGGCGCTATGGAGAAGGCCCTGGCGGCCATTCCAGAGGCGCGGGAAGCTGAACTCCGGCGCAGCAAGAGGCGAGCTGACTCTAGTAGAGGTGACTCGATGGATTTGGCTATGAAGCGCAAGGCCGGGACATCAGACATGGGGCTGCCTACAAAAGGTGACTTTAATTGTCATTCTTTTCTACATTTTTCAGATGATTCCATAGCTTCTAGTTTCAGTAACTTAGGTATCACTTTAGGTGCTGATGTTTCTAGTGTTAGGGAGTCAGTTATGTTTATTAAAAATATTGGAGGAATTTTTCTGATCCTTTCCTGAGAAATTTATGTGGTGGCAAGAATTTTATATGGCACTGCAAGGAACCAAAGGATTGGTATATTGTGATGGGAGTTGATTTGGATGTGTTTCATATTGGGGCAATAGATGAATGGGACTACTGTGTGAAATTCCACTTATGCAAAAAAAAATGACAACTTTAAGTGGGCATTGGTAGTGGTTTATGGTCCTGCACAAAGTGAGCTTAAGGAGGGCTTTTTGACGGAGTTAGTCTATATGTGTAGTCATGAAAATTTACCAATCCTAATTGGTGGTGACTTTAATATTTTACGCAGCCCAAATGATAAGAATAATGATAATTTTGACCATCGTTGGCCATTTCTTTTTAATGCCGTAATTGATGGTCTGGATTTGAGAGAGCTAGAGATATCGGGTAGACAGCACACTTGGGCTAACTCTTTACAGATTCCAGCGTACGAGAAATTGGATAGAGTGTTAATGTCTACGGAATGGGAACAAAAGTTTCCTTGATCCACGGTCATTGCGCTTAACAGGGACATATAATATGGGTGAACCTTCTGCGGTTAGTAATCAGCCTTTTAAATTTGAGTTAGGATGGTTACTTCGTGATGGTTTTACTGATATGGTGCGGGATATATGGGTCAATGAGAACAGAGGTAATTCGCCATTGGAACGTTGGCAGTCAAAAATAAGGAAGGTACGACAATACTTAAGAGGGTGGGCCAAAAATACAAGTGGCCAATACAAAAAAGAAAAGAAACAGATTATAGACAAGCTTGATTTCTTGGATAAGAAGGCAGAGTCCTGTCTCTTGTTTGAACAAGAGATGGACATAAAACATTGCCTCCAAAATCGTCTAGCAGAGATGCTACGAGAGGAAGATATTAAGTGGTACCAACGAGCAAAAGTGAAGGATTTATTAGAGGGGGATTCCAATACAAAATACTTCCAGATTGTCGCGAATGGTAGACATAGGAAGACGAGAATATACCAGCTTCAGGATAGGAATCGTATAATACGTGGGGATGATGAACTTAAAAATTACATCACTACGTATTACCAAGGATTGTTCGGTCCGCCGGCAAAAAATAATTTTCAACTGGACGAGACTCGAATTGATGATATTCCCTAGGTATCAGCCATTGAAAACGAAATTCTGGTGTCTATGTTCACAGAGTAGGAAGTGAAAGAGGCAATTTTCCAAATGGAGCATAACAAGGCCCCTAGACCTGATGGTTTCCCGATAGAATTCTATCAGGCCTTCTGGGACTTCATAAAAACAGACTTAATGCTTCTGTTTCAAGAATTCCATAAAGGGAATTTGCCTCTATATAGTTTAAATTTTGGTACAATTATTTTGTTGCCAAAATGCAATGAGGCCATCAAAATTCAACAGTATAGACCAATATGCTTACTAAATGTGAGCTTTAAGATCTTTACAAAGGTGGCAACAAATAGAATTTCCCAAGTCGCTCAAAAGGTTATTAGTCCTACACAAACTGCCTTCTTGCCAGGACAGAATATTATGGAAGGGGTGGTGGTGTTACATGAAACAATCCACGAACTTCACAGGAAGAACCAACATGGGGTAATCTTTAAAATTGACTTTGACAAAGCCTATGACAAAGTAAGATGGCCTTTTGTCCAACAAACCTTGAGGATGAAAGGCTTCTCCCAAACATCGGGTAGATGGATTGAGGCTTTTACTCAAAGAGGACATGTGGGTATTAAAATTAACGATCAGGTAGGACAAAACTTTCAAACATGGAAGGGTCTATGATAAGGGGATCCTTTATCACCCATTCTCTTTAATATTGTTGTTGATATGCTAGCAATTATTATTAATAGAGCAAAGGATGAAGGACAGATATCGGGGGTTGTGCCGCATTTAGTTGATGGAGGTCTCTCTATCTTACAATACGCAGATGACACAATCCTCTTTATGGATCATGATGTAACTAAAGCTGCAAACTTAAAATTATTGTTGTGCGCGTTCGAACAATTATCTGGTCTTAAGATTAATTTCCACAAGAGCGAGATATTTTGTTTTGGACAGGCTAAGGAGTGTGAGCAGCAATATGCTGAGCTTTTTGGGTGTAAATTTGGATCTTACCCTTTTAGATACCTGGAAATTCTGATGCACTATAGGAAACTTAGTAACTCGGACTGAAAAACAATAGAGGAAAAGTTTGAAAGGAAGTTGAATAGCTGGAAAGGAAAGCATATGTCAGTGGGCGGACGATTGGTGTTAATTAACTCTGTCTTAACTAGCTTGGTGATGTTTATGCTATCCTTTTTTGAGATCTCCAAAGGTGTACTGGAAAAGTTGGACTATTTTAGATCGAAATTCTTTTAGCAATCTGATGAACATAAGAGGAAATATAGATTAGCCAAATGCTTATGCCAACCAAAAGAATGCGAGGGACTAGGGAACAAAAATTTGGACATACAGAGTCAATGCTTGCTGAGTAAATGGTTGTTTAAGCTCATGAATGAGGAAGGTTTGTGGCCGCAGTTGTTAAAGAATAAATACCTATGATCGAAAACTATTACGCAAATAGAGAAAAAACCGGGAGTCGCATTTCTGGTCAGGACTGATGAAAGTGAAACAAACCTTTACAAGTTTTGGTACTTTCCAATTAAATGACGGTAAACAAGTCAGGTTTTGGGAAGACAAATGGTTGGGCAATTTCACTCTTAGACAACAACATCCGTCTCTTTACCATATTGCTAGGAAGAAAAATGAAATAGTGGCCACTATATTTTCCAGGATACCTCTAAATGTGTCCTTTAGGAGAACATTAGTAGGATTGGATCTAAACTTGTGGCATAACCTGGTTAGTCGTATTAGTCGTATACAACTAAATGATAGTGCAGATAGCTTTAGATGGTACCTTACTCAATCTGGTTTGTTTACCGTCAAGTCTATGTATATGGCTCTTATTAGCAATGGTAACGTACAGCGTAACACACATATTTGGAAGTTGAGAGTTCCGTTAAAGATTAAGGTATTTATGTTGTACTTAAAAAGGGGTGTCATCCTCACAAAGGATAATTTAGCTACGAGGAATTAGAATGGGAGTAAACTTTGTACTTTCTGTTCTAGAGAAGAAACTATTCAATATCTCTTTTTTGATTGTCATATGGTCATATTCCTTTGGAGGACAGTGCAAATCGCTTTCAATATACGAATACCCAATAGCTTTAGTTATATATTTAATAATTGGCTTGTAGGGGTAAATGGAAAGCAAAAGAATCGACTATTAGTCGGTGTCTCGGCTCTATGCTGGGCATTATGGCTCAGTAGGAATGATATAGTTTTTGAAAAATCTCCGATGAAAACTTATTTGCAGGTACTGTTCAGAGGGACTTTCTAGCTCCGGTTCTGGGCGAAGTTACAACGGTGTGAACAAGAAATAGATGTAATAAGAGACATGTCAAGCGCTGGAGGTGTTGGCTATGCGTTTATTTGCTCACCATGGATGGAGGTTTAGCAATAGGATTGCATAGTAAATCTCTCATCGAATTTTGTGGTGTGGTTTATTTTGTGAAACTCTAAAAGCCAGACGGAAGGGCTGCTGGTTTGTAACTAAGGCAGTATCCATTGCGGTCAAGGCCGGATTATTTATCCATTATCTAAAAAAAAGTCCGAAACCATTGAAACACGGCCTCCATCAAGGTGAATGCAAAGAACGTCAAAATGGGAAACTCATGGTACGATGCTAGAAACTTCATGCCAAAGTACGTGTATGCCTGTCAAGAACTCATCTACCAGAGCTCAACATTGCAGACCTTTACTATATTCGTATAGTCCTATACCTAAGATCTGGATTTGAGCCTCAAAACATCAGCAGAAGTTTTGCAGCATAACCTTGAAGAATAATTTCTGTGTAATGAGAACATTCCTAAACAGCTGAAACCGGAAACATGTGCTAATAGCTAGAATCGATTAATATAGTGAAGGCATATTAACGAACCCTGGCATAAAATAAATTGACGCTTGTACACGTAATACAAGCAGCCTGAGGCAAGACATATACTCCGTAACTATAATGAAACGATCCAACTATCTTTGCTCTGCCCACATTCATTTCAGCTACTGTTAATGAAATAAAGGTTGCCAATTGCCAAACCTAGAAATTTTAGCAAAGCCACGTCACCGCATTGTTGATGTTTCTGTAAAGCCTCGGAATGTAGGTACAACTTTTTAATTCTTATTCTGATTGTCTTCAAAACACTTTTCCTTCCCGCAATATGTATATATACTCATTTTGACTCCAAACCCCATCTCGCAACATTTCTCATACACATAGACAGATGGATTAATTAGATCTCTGATTTACTCACCAGTGCATGATGACGGAGGCCCTGAACATTAACATCAGCAATACGGCTACTACTTGAGCCACAGTCAACCTCATCCACTTGGCTCTTGCTGATCATGGTCATATTTGTATAGCCTCGTACAATCTACCTCTGCCTCCTCTGCCATAGATTGCTACGGGTCAAAGCCTTCCCGAAAAGCAGCGAGTATTTTATCGAACACGTTACGAGCATCAGCTAGCATCAAATCAAGAGGGTGTTTGTGATGAGTACGTCGTCTACAGAAGGCCAGTGTGGGGGAAGCAGTAGTGAAGCGCGTGTCCTTCTTGCTCGCCATGCCCCTTCATCTTCTCAGTCAATCAAGATTTCTGCAGCGCCGTGTTTGCTCCATTTGGTTCCACGGACTAACCTTTTTAGTCCCTGTCACATCAAATACAAGAATACTAATTAAAAATATTAAATATAGGTTAATTAAAAAATCTATTACATAATTGAGGACTAATTTGTGAGACGGTCTATTAGTCTATGATTTGACAATGTAGTGCTACAGTAAACATGTGTTAAACATATGTAAATGATCAATTAATTAGGCTTATTAGATTGGTCTCGCGAATTAGCTCTCATTTATATAATTAATTTTATAATTAACCTATATTTAATACTTCTAATTATCATCCGTATATTCGATGTGACATGAACTAAACTTTAGTCTCTAAAATCAAACATCCCAAAGCATCCGTATATTCGATGTAATATGAACTCAACTTTAGTCCATAGAATCACGGAGCATTTCCTTTTCTTCTGCAGCGCTTCACACGGCCTGACGGCGAGCACGCGGAAAGCTGGCAGGACGCCCATGGCGTTGTGCGCGTATGCGGGAGCCGGCATGTGGGGACGTGTAGGAGAGGCGGCTGTAGCCCGTAGCTGACAGTCACCGGGTATGAATCTGCGACACGGGGTGCTCGTTTTGGGGGCTTGGGACGACCAGTGTAGGGAGCAGCAGGGAACACATCCGACCCAAAAGAGAGCTTGCGCACCCCTCGTTTCCAGGGACTTCCTGATTTTTCAGGAACCAAACAGCTAGTGTCCAATATCCCTTTAATGATCTCCACCGATGGATTCGTATCATACGGTTCATAATACAGATGTGATGTCAGATGATGTGGCATAATATTTTACAACTACCGCGACGCGGTTTCAGTCAATCAAGATAGGTGGTGGGCATGGAGCTCTTTGTTGTACAGTTTCCAAGTCACTATAGAATGACGGCCAAAAACTGAAGCATAGGTAAATAATTTTAGAAGGCAAAATGTAGTGTTGCTTAGGTGGTGGCCAAGGTCCAATAATGTCAACCATAAAAGCAGACAATGGCTCTAGTAGCACAGAATTCTGAGCGCACACTACCTCAAACACCTTCTGAGCAATATGAATTTTGGTGGAAACACGCAACAGAAGAACTCCACTTGAGAAATATGGGGTAATATTGATGCACCTTCCCTTCAAGTGAATGAACGAGCAGCACTTTTTGAAGTCCAGTGGAACGTAAGCCGTGAATTGAAGCGAGGTTGGTGGCACAGTACACTGGTGGCGAGGGTGTTCACAGACTTGAGCATGTTGACGTGGCGGTTTAGACATTTTGTCGAACACTTGGTGGGCGAGTTGGTGGACATGTCATGGTCTGCACGCTTAACAGCTTGTGTGGGTGAGCACGACGTCGATGCAGTAGCCGATGAAGTGGTTGTCAACAACGCGGTCAGTGTAACTGTGGACATGGACACCAGGTCGTCAGCGCCACGACTTGGGCAATCAATCGAACACCTGATAGGCGACGAAGCTGGCGGCACTGAGTGTCAAGGTGACGATAGCTGAAGGTGAAGAAATTGACGGGAAAGCGGTGGGTACCGCCACCGGAGTGGGCAGCTCCAAGATCCAATCTGTTCGAGCGCTTCAAACCAAGAGCTTTGACTAAGAGCAACTGCAGCATACTTCTACTAGCATCATGGCCGCCGTCAAGCACATTCCAGAGGTAAGACTGCTTCTCACCATTTCTTGTTGCATTGCGTCTTTCTTCTTTCGCCATTTTTTCTGAACATTGAACTCCTCTTCTCTCCTTCCTCTATGTTCTAGTAGAATCTGAGAGATAGAATCACCATAGCCTTAGAAGATAAGAAAGGCTTCATATGCTTAGGCCCAATGGGAGATTCAGACCCAACAGATGTGATCAATCTAGAAACCAATCGTCTCCCATTCAAGAGCACAGACTTGGACTTCGATTCATGGCATCACACTTTTTGCTCTTGGCCAAGCCCCCTCCAGGGTGGAGGAACTGGTACTTACACATGGCCGTGACAAAAGGAGCCTACTGGGATGATTTGACCTCAGTCAGTGCATAAATCTATCCCTTTCCAACATAAGTAGAAATGAGTCAATGCTCATAGCCACCTCGCATTTCTAGTCTAATGCCTTGAACGCCTTTCTCTTCGGCCACGGGCTGATGACTCCTACTCTCATCGATGTGCTCATGCTGACGGGTCTCAACATTTCTTCACCAGACACTCCTTTCTCTCTTCTAACAAAAACCAGTCATTGGCTAAAAACCAAGGGTGTGAGCGGCTGGAAAGGTTATATAGCCCATCACATGAAAACGGGCCCCATCAGCAACAAGGAATACATCGCTTTTCTCAATATGTGGCTTGAAAAATTCATTTATTGTGGAAAAAACTGCCAGGCCGACTAGCAACACTCAAGCGACTCCACACCATATCGGCCAAACTAATCTCAGGCCAGCCGATCGGCAACCCAGGAGGTCCTTGGTGGTTCATCAATTTGTGGTTGAACCTGTATATGCACAAAATCTTCAGCCAAGACCTTTCATCATTAAGCTTTCCGGGCAACCATACAGAAGATGAACAACCAGTCACCCGCCGATGCACCTCCTATGGTGAAGCCGCGTCAGCAATTCAATGTGACAAGCTGGATGCGACGGACACTTCCAATCTCTTCTGAATCTTATACCACGGATCTTCTGACATTGTTTGGTTTGCTTATTTAGAAGATCATGGCATGTTTGAGAACCCTGTCAAATTTGGGTTCGAACCCAACACAAATGATTACAGCTTGAGGAGTTTGACTGTCGCTGTCTCCCCCGTATTTCTCCCAGTTAATTTTATCTCTGGAAGAACTCTTTATCCTTCATATGAGTTATACTACCCAGCATTGGCAGCACATCAACTTGGCTTTGGTCAATTGCTGATCCGCCCATATTTTGCTGATCTGGTGAAGCCGAGGGAAAATGTAATCAGTGGACTAGAATATGACCGCCTGAAGCAATTGATTCCCAACTCAGAGACCATTTCTTTCTCTGGTTGGACAACAATGCCCTTCACCATAAAAACTTTTAGAGAATGGTGGTCTGAGTGGCGCTCTCATCTATTTTCTGCACCTGTCAAGTCGTATTGCCGACAGTTTGACGTCGAGTATACAGATTCAGAGGACGAGGTAAACTTTCTTCCATTCGTCTCCGTATTGTATTTCCCTTGCATGATTTCTCATCTTCCCTCGATAAATGGATCACAGGGCACATGAACAGGTCCTCCAACCGAGAACAACAGCGGCCGGCCGATCAATTATGCACCTAAATCGGTGAATCCTCATATCGGCAGTGGTGCCCCAACACTCACAGACATTATGGCAGGCCGAGTACCAAAACGCAAAGCCGATAAGGTGACTACTTCAAGGAAGAAGCCAGCTTCATCTTCTCCATCGACTGCAGGTGCCATCAATCCCCAGCAAAACATCCTCCAGGTATCCCTTTGCAAATTATCTCCAGATCAATAAACTGATCAGCTCTTACCTGACTGGAGATTCCTAACCCATCGGCTCAACCGCAGGACACATACATATTGGCCCCAGAAGCTCCAGAACAAGGACAAGCAGGAGGTGGCCAACATCACGAGCCCCCAGGTACTTACCTTGGTATCCCTTTTCCTTTATATTCTTATTTTATTTATATCAAGTAAATGCAGCATGAATCAATGGCTCCCGGATCAGTTCAACAACCCCCAACAGAGCATGAAGTGCAAATATCTGATCCAGAAACAACCGATGCTCAGGACACGTCCCTTATCCAGGTATGCAAACAAATCGTTTGCTCTGCAAAAATCATTTGATTTACCCTGGACAATTGTTGACACTTGATCAAATAATTTAAATAGATTCCTTCCACATCGGCTCACTTGCCCAACTCCATGCTCTGTAGTTCCCTCTCCAAATATCATTGAATAGAGACATGGGCTATACAAAAAGAAAAAAAAAGAAAGAAAAGCATGCTGATTAGCATGGCAAAAAGAGGAGAAAAAATGAGAAAAAGAAAAGATGCCAAAAGGCATGGCAAAAATATGGGAGAAAGAAAAAGAAGATAGCCCATGTTCTCAGAAATAAATCAAGGAGAGGAAGAATCATCCCAAGGAGTTCCACCATATTCCACTCCATATATTCCACACACTTGCACTTCTCGATCTAAAGGTATGATTTGATCCTCCTAAGGTCCGGTCTTTGACTCAGCAAAATATAAGATGCATGGATGCCTTCATCCATTGTGCCTAAACCACACAAAAGGCCTTATTAGATTTTAGGATGAAAGAATACACAAGCCTTTGGTGAGGATTCAAATACCACTTGAGTGATTGAGTGTGCCAATTGAGGAACAAATTTAAATTTCAAAAAAAATTGTGGAAATTCTGAGATGGGATCCTGAAAAGGATAGAGTGGAATAAAACTGAATAAAACTGTTCAACCTTTCAACCTCCCAAGACAAGGAGATTGCTATAAGCCCCATAGGTAAAATGGTGAGTTAATACTTCGCTAATGATTCGAGTACTTTTGAGTACTAGTTGTTTATAAAATTACCTGCAAGACATTAACATTGTAGCAACTCCTGATCCACCGAGCCTAAGTGTCCATCTTTGCTCGAGGACGAGCAAAGGTCTAAGCTTGGGGAAGCTTGTTGGCGGTCGTTACGGCACGTTTTCGACCACCAATACTCGGAAATAAATGAGGCCATATGTGACATTCCATGCACTTAGGTTTATTTCTAATAATGTTCCACGAGTCTTGGTGTGTTTCACTTGTGCAGATACAATAACAAGAAATACGTGCTATTGGGGTCGGAATTGACCAATTCGGCCGAACGACTCCGTTCGGCCGGCTACCCTCCTTAGCCGTAAACGATGCAAAGCACAACCGGAAGCCGTCCACATCAGCGATGACCAAGCGATGATCGTGCATGACACATGGACCACTGCCACATCACCACTGGGCCAAATAAACACGAAGAACATAAGAAACAAGCAGCTCAGGAGGTCCATGAAGCAAAGGCGGTGTAGGGGGCAGGCCTGGGCTCCCAGCCTAGTTTGGCCGAACATAGGTGGTTCGGCCGAACCGCTCCAACTGCCAACCGCCTCCCAGAAGCAATCCCAGGCATCTAGAGCAAGGGCGGTGGATCCAAGGGGTTTGGCCGAACCGACCTAGTTCGGCCGAACCCGGGCAATTCACCCGAATCACAAGGGGGCACCCCCTGGCTCCCTTGGCCGCCACTCCTCTCCACCACCTTGGAACACATATAAATGCAGTGTCACTTCACTTGTAACACACACACTCAAGCCAAGTAGCTCATTTTCCACTTCTTTCTAGTAGAGTTAGGATAGTTAGTTTGGGAGTTAGAGTGGAGTCGAGCTATGCCTCGGAGGTTCCAGAGTCATCTTCAGAAGGTATGGTATAAGCTCTTGTATCTTTTCCTTTTCTTTTTTAGACTTTGAGTCATCAATATAAAGTTATCTTTATCATCTTGTCTTGTCATTTATAGTTGCTTCTACTTTATTCTAGTTGCTCTATTTTGTGTTTAGACTTTAGTTAGTTGTAGCTCTAGTGCTTCTAGATCTTGTTTAAGTCTTTGTCTTAGCTGGTTCTTCGATCTTGTTCAATAATTGTGGTGAATTGTCACTAGGGTATTGACAATGTTGCTTGCTCTTGCTAGCGGAGTAAGTAGTTGTTGACTTGTGTGGGAGTGGTTCCTAGACTAGACAGTAACCTTAGTTTGCCCCTGAGTTTGCGGAGGTGGTAGTTGTTGTAGGGTCGAGATGGCGGACTAGAGGGTGGGTGAATAGTCCTTTCTAAAATTTAACTCGCCGGCTAACCGAAACAAATGCGGAATTAAAACTATCGGTCTTACCAAGACTTCACCCCTCTATCTAAGTTCAATAGCACCTTATAAAAGATCCTAAACAAGCGACTAAGGTGCCGGGCTAGCACGAGCTCACCTAAATAATTCTAGGAGCAAGGTCACACAAACCTATGCCACTAGTACTTCACACACCGAGGAGCTCCTACACAACTAGTAAGCAAAAGCACAAAGCCCCTAAGCCCACTAGCAATGCTCAATGGACAAGACTACACAAGTATAATCCAAAGGCTCAATTTACTTAGCTACACAAACTAAGCAAAGAGACTAATTAAGCTACACAAGTTAATTAGTCACAAGATCACTACTTCATGCTACACAAGCAAGAAGACAACTAGCAAGCTACACAAGCCAACTAATTATGAGAGCAACCTCACAAGCACAAGATATATATATATATAAGGAAGTAAATACAATGCTTGTGATCAAGAAATGCAAACCACCGAGAAGAGTAGACAATGTTGATGCGGTGATTTTTATCCCAAGGTTCACTTGTTTGCCACCAAGCTAATCCTCGTTGTGTCGACCAACACCTCGATGATTCTTGGGCAAAGCTCTCAAGCCGCTTGCCACTCCGGGCACTCCAAGACACCACTCGCAAGTGAGGTAGCTCAATGACACGCTCCACTAGAGTTGCTCTTCGCGATCCCCGCGGGGTGAGCACAATCCCCCTCACAAATCCTTCTCCGGAGCACCGCACAATCTCCTTGCGTGCTTCAACGGAGCCTCAATCCACCAAGCCATCTAGGAGGTGGCAACCTCCAAGAGTAACAAGCAAACCGACTTGCAACACGAACACCTAGTGCCACTCGATGCAATCTCTCAAAGCAATGCACTAGACTCGCACTCACTCGCAATGGATTCGCAATCTTGCATGGACAAGTGAGTTAGTGGACTCCCAAGGCAAGCACTACCATGGGAAACACATTCCCAAGGTGCTCAACACCTCCCAAGCCCCGAGCACCCTTCTATTTATAGAGGGGAGGGGAAAACTAGCCGTTACACACTTTTCCCGAGCTCTAATGGCTACCTCGGACTGTCTGAGGTCCATTCTCGGACTGTCCGCCATTCAAAAAACTAGCCGTTGAGATCCAAACGGTCAAAAACTCGTCATCCGCGGACTGTCCAACCTCGTCCGCGGATTGTCCGACCCCCTGGATCATCGAGAAATGTCTCTGTGTAAAACTGGGCGAATTTACGGACTGTGCAACCTATTTCCGCGGACTGTCCGCCAATCAGCTCGCGGACTGTCCGCCACTCTATTTTCAGCACAGCCGGCACTCGGTAAAACGCCCATAACTTTTAGCTCCGATGTCCAAATTAGGTGATCTTGGACTCTATGGAAAGCTCATTCAGAGGGCTATCCAACCCACTTGAACTCTTGACCCAAAAAACGTTGGATCAAATCAGAATTGCAAACCAAGATCACACTAAGCCATAACCATCATCCAAACTTTAACCCCTTTGCAAATGTGCCAACTACATAAGTGTACCACCTTATGTGTGAGTGAGTTAGCATTTTCACAAACATTTCTCAAAGGGTTTTTCACTCTCTTTACCATGCCACTCGATCTTAGCAACATCACAATGTTAGATTGCTCAAGAGATCGATAGAGCGGGTCTTCTCATAGTGCACAATCCACGGACTGTCCGATCCAAGCCACGAACAGTCCGAGGGACGATCGGATACGTCCGAACGGAATTTCCCATGAAATCTATTTTCTTTTTCAACTCACAATCCATGGACTGTCTGAGCCCTGACCACAGACAGTCCGACCCTTCTGTCAGAACAGAGTTCCTCGGGATTTTCAATAACACCCTTTCACAACGTTAGTCGCCACTCATCTAAATGTAAACCATGCAAGTTATTGATCAAAGTGGCACTAGATGACCGAAATGCAAACAAGTTTGCCCCTCTTGATAGTGTGGCCATTTATCATAAACCCGGTCATAAACTTCTCTAGTCACCTATGTCCGGTTAAATGAAATGACTATTGGTTATACCTTTGCCTTGCGCATTCCATTCCATCTTCTCCAATGTTGATGCAACACATGCACCAACATCATCACAAATGATATGATCCACTTCATATCATCATGCGACGCATTGGTTCATCGATCTTGACTTCACTTGCTCTTCACCGTTGCATCGGTCCATCGGCGCCAAGTCATTGCTCAAGCATCCCGCCACGCGGTCCAGCGCTTAGCCTCTGACTTGCCCTTCACACTTGCAACCGGTCCATCAAACCAAGTCTTGTCTTGATCTTCTCCTCTCAGTCACATGACTCCATGTCATGTCTCATATGCAATGAGCTCCTTCATCACATAATTACCTGTGGACTAATCACCTGTGTATTTCACTTAAACACATATTAGTCCACCTAAGTTGTCACTCAATTACCAAAACCAAACAAGGACCTTCAGTTGTTAGGTGGTGACGGCCCTATACGGCCTACGTAGTCCATCACGTTCGTCTCGGCCTGTAGGATTGGTGGCAAACCTTCTCATCCCTTTTTGCGTGTCATAGGTTCTATTGTCCCGAAGCTAAGACATTAGAGTTAACCCTGATCTCTGAGTGCTGGTTCTTCAGCCACTGTATCTCTAAACCCGAGTGATATAGACAGATAAAGTACCTATGAATCTTCTATCTCTTCTCGTTGTGCTCCCAACTATCTACTCCTTCTCTTTCCTATCTGAGCTACCTTGAGTTGTGTGTCACAGTATATCCATTCCTATCCAATACCATTATCCCCTATCTTGCTAGTCGTGTACCCCTCTCTGATAGTCTCGAATACTTGTTTGCTAGTACTCTTGCCATAAGCTTCCTTGCGGAAATATAAATTATGATACCTCAAATTACTCCCTGTTGAAGTGCTACAACGGTAATTCTGTGCGATTGCAGAATATTTATATATTTTACTGAGCCATAAGAAAAACCACTGAAATGCTCCTTACCCCAGTGTCGGGATTCACAATCCTAATATTGGATCGTAAGAAGTGTCAACATCGGGGAAGCAATTGGCTAGATTACTTTTAAACATTTGTCTCGATCTATCATAGTTGAGTATACTGCTACTCAAGCGGGATTATCCTTGCCTCTCTTCGTTGGTCTTGTGTAGCAGAGCAGTGCATGACTGGTTTCCAACTACCGTCAAACTTCCAAGAAAATCCTCAGTCTCTTGTGAGGAAAGTGCGACCTCGTGTTGTACCTTCTCACAAGCAACTCATTCCGACGAGCCCAGTCCTTCCTGTCATTGACCCGGCTTATCGAGGATGGCAAGCTAGACGATCCACGAGTTCTCTGCTCCATCGAACGAGAATGTGTGTGTCGGACCAACTCCGCCAGTCAGAGATGGCAACTTCGACCTCAAGCCAGCCCTCATCAACATGGTTTAGGCTAGTCCATTCTGTGGCAAGCCTTACGAGGATGCGAATGCACATCTTCAGCACTTCCTGGAGATCTGCAACACCTTCACCATACGCGGAGTAAGTATCGATGTCATTCACCTTCGTTTATTTCCGTTTTCATTACTTGGCAAGGCAAAACAATGGTTTTATGCTAACCACGAAGCTGTAGATTCATGGGATAAATGCACTAGTGTATTCTTGCTTAAATTCTTTCCGGTTGGGAAAACCAACGCCCTCCAGAATAAAATTCTAGTTTCTAGTAGTTAAAAGATGAAACCGCCCCAGAGGCATGGGAACGCCTCCAGGACTATATATCTGCTTGTCCTCACCATGGTATGCAGAGTTGGTTCATAATCCAAACCTTTTATCATGGGCTTAAGAGCTCTGCCATGAGTATTTGGATGCTGTTGCCGGAGGTGCCTTCTTCTCGCTTGGGGACAACCGAGCGAAGGCCCTCATCGAGAAGATGGTGGAGAATCAAGGTTGGGGCAACGACCGTACCCAACCATGGAACCGAGGAGTTCACCAAGTTGAAGCTCTGGACATGCTAAGCTACCAAGATGGACCTCCTGATGAAGAAGCTGGAGGCCCCTGCTCAAGAAACGGTACAAGTCATGGACGCTCGCAGGATGTGCGAGGTCTATGGCAATGCTGGCCATTCGGGGGGAGACTGCCCCGAGACGCGAGAAGAAGTCCACTACATCACAACTCCAACAACAACAACGGTTACCGTCCGAACAACTTTAATTCCATCTATTAAGGATCTTGTGCTAGGCCAGGTCAAAATCAATGAAAATATCAGTAAAAAGTTTGTGACCAACGATAAAATCCAGGAAAGCATAGATGCCAAATTGGAATCATTCTCTTCTTCCTTGAAAAATCAACTGAGCTTTAATAAAATGATAGAAAATCAAGTTGCTCAGTTAGCTTCTTCTTTACCTTCATCTGTAGTGGAGAAAATTGCTGGGCAACCAGACAATTGCCCTCATGAAAAAGTTAAAGCGGTTACCACGAGAGGGGGTAAGACCACTCGGGATCCATGTTGACACTTCTTATGGTCCACTATCAGGATTGCCAATCCTAGTAATGGTGCAAGGAGTGCTATTGGTATTCTTATGACACAAATGTAAATCCGCAAGCGCGTGGATACCGATGTAGCATTTCACCTGGGAGTATTCCAAGGTATCGTATTTATTTCCTTAGGGAAGCATTGGATAAAGTGTATTGACTATTAACAAGGATGTAACTACTAATTAAAGTACCGGCTAACAAGGCGGGGGTAAAGGATATGATAGGAGTGATATGCAGTTGACACACACAATGAGAAATCCAGGATAGATAGAAGAGCGGCCTAGCTAGTGGGAGGAAAACGAGACATGAAAAGATTCCTATATACTTCCAATAACGTAGAGATATCTCCGGCAAAGGTTACGACTAGATGAAGAATGTCATCTATGGTTCTTTTTCTAGTTCTGTTGTCTTAGCGTCGAGATAAGGTGCACGCGACTCTCAGAAAGGGATGATAAGGGGAGCCACTTCCTACGGGCTGAGACCGATGTGGTGGATTACGAAGGCCGTATAGGGCTGTCACCACCTAACGACTACCACACATACGTTTGAATCAGGGGTAAATCAAGGTTGCTATCTAGACTAGGTACCACACCTATGCTAGACAATAACTACTCACTCTCCTAGAACGAGCAAGAAATCCTGTCAATACCCCGGTGACAATTCACCGCAAGTATGGAGCAGAAACGAGGAACCAGCTAAGACAAAGAATTAGGAGAGAACTTCTAGAACCATACTACAACAGCTATAACCAAGGCTAGACATTCCACAATTATCCATGAAGTAAATGCAGAATAAATAACTCAAGGAAATACAGAAGATAATATATTAAATACTCAGAGTGTTGCATAAAGAAAAGGAGAAGATACAAGAGCTTTACCAGAACTCCAGAAGACGGCTCCAGAACCCCGAGCAAAGCTTGACCCTGACTCTAACTCCCAGCTAGACTAGGCTAACTCTACATCTTGAAAGAGAGTGATTGGAGACTTGCTCCCAAGTGGTGTGTGTTGAACCAGGACTTGAGCAGCTGTATTTATAGTTGGGGAAGGCGGTTGTGGAGGAGTAACGACCAAGGGAACCAGGGGGTACCCCCGGGATTTGGCGAATCCAGCCTAGGGGCGCCTTCCAGCACCGCCTCAAGTCCTGGGCCCTCCTGGGTTGTTTGCATGTGGTGGTCTTCATGTTGGTTCAGCCCAGAAGTGACGTGTTGATGGTCCAAGTGTCCTGCATGGTCGTCGCTCAGTCATCACTAACATGGACGGCCTCCCGGTTGTGCTGTGCTTCATGTATGGCTAAGAGGGGTCATCCGGCCGAACGGAGTCGTTCGGCCAAATCGGTCAATCTGACCCCCTATAGCATGTATTTGTTGATATTGTACCTGCACAAGTGATACACACCAAAACTCGTGGAACTTTATAAACCTAAGTGCATGAAATGTCACATATAACCTCTTTTATTCCCGAGTATTGGTGGTCGAAAATGTGCCGTAACGACCGCAAACAACCTGCCATATCCTAATGGTGCTGGTAAAAAGGCAGCTGCTTCGACCAGTGATAGTGAAGAGGAGGAGGCCTTAACAGAACCCCAGAAAAATAGCCCTCAGAAGGAAGTAAAGACGGCCCCTCATGAATTCTACGACACGACTATGATGTCATTCCCAAGACGATGTCACAAGCCGACGGTAGATGAACAATTCAGCAAGTTCGTTGAGGTAATTCGCAATACGTCAATATTCCGTTACTTGAAGCTATGCAGGTTCCCAGATATGCCAAGTATCTGAAGGACATCCTCAACGACAAAGGGCCAATGCCAACCACCGAGGTAACTAATCTAACGGAATAATGCAGTGCAGCCATTCTGAATAATCTCCCAGAAAAGAAAAAGGACCCAGGGTGTTCTACCATTGCGTGTTCTATCGGGAATCAACATTTCAATCATGTCCAAGGTAGTATTTGATAAACTGAACCATACCTCATTGTCCTCTACTACTATGTATTTGCAGCTAGCGGATCAGTCGATTCGCTACCTCGCGGGAATAGCCGAAGATATTCCGGTGAAAATCCGGGATTTCTTCGTGCCCATGGACTTCGTGGTGCTCGATATGGAGGGCAACACAAAGACACCTCTCATTCTTGGGAGGCCATTTCTGAGCACCGCCAATGCAAACATCGACGTAGGAGCCGGAGAAATCAGCTTGAATATCAATGGCCAGGAGGACAAATTTGCGTTCAAGCCCATGGTGGAAAAATGCTCTCAGATATGTGCATTCTCAATTCAAAATTCAACTAACCTATAGCAGGTCAAAGTGGTTGCACCCGAGCCACATATGGACAGTCTTGTTGCCACCATGAAGCAACACTGTCAGCATGAAAGGAAACGTTCACCGCCACAGAAGAAGACCAAGAAGGTGTGGCGGAAGCAGGTTGCATCGTCCGAACCATCCACTCCGGGATCGGACGATGACAAAATTAATTGAAGACAGGAGGAGTCCCGCTCACGGACTTTAAACATGAGCTCTCACCGTGAAAAAAACTGGTATGTATCTCATGTTTCCCTTCCAAATTTTATTTTCCACCATTGCATTTGCATGTTTCCCTTTCCAAAATAAATGAACCACTTGTGCACTTAATTTGAAAGAGAGTAGAAAATTGCAAGCATGGTAAAAATAAATGGAGAGCATGCTGAATTTTAGTTGAATTGAGTGCATTTTGCAATTCCCATCATTTTTACCCCTTTTCCAAAGTGCTCCATTTATTTCTTGTCATCACCCACCAGCACAAAACATGTCCACCCCACTTTACATCGCTGCACACCCATCAATCACCACGAAATATGGCAGCATGGAAGTGACTCCACTAATTTCCACTTTGGTTATGTCAAATTTGCATTTTACCTACCAAAAACCACCAAAGTGCCCATGCCATAGTGTTGGACCTAGACCATATTTTCGTGCTGGTAGGAGGCAGTGGGGCTGGCACTTGAATGCTGGCCCTTGCTTGCTCTCTCCTTGCACCATCCATTTTGAAAATTTTTCGTCCAGGAGCTCTCTCTCTCTCTCTCTCTCTCTCTCTCTCTCGTTCTTGCTCAAGTTCTTTTCTTGTTCTTGCTCAAGTTTGGTTCACTTGCATTGATAAAAAATCTATACAAATATTTTGCTTTGCTTGATATTTGTGATGCGACTTGAACATGTTTGTGGTGGTTTCGGACACCCACAAGAACGACTAACTTTTTGTGGTGGTTTTCATTCCCACAAGAACGATTGACCCTCGAACATCTGACTTGATTTATTTGTGCTAACCCCATATTTTCAGTCCTTCGGGTATTCGTTTCGCTAACCTTTTGCAGGAAGCATGTCGAAGCTCTTCTCCGCATTCCGACGCTCTACCCGGCTGAGCAAGCGCTCGGGGGAGGAGGATGCTGGGAGCTCCCCAGCATCGTCCCATGGCTCGAGTCGAATGGAGGTGGATGAGTCAGGAGCAGCCAGCTTGGGCAGAGGCTCTGCCTCATACCCGGTTCGGCAGCTCCTGAACGAGGACGACATCGTCCTTCGAACGGACCGGGAGCGTGAAGCTTTCAACATGCTGTGCCTGAAAGAGTCTGAGCTCATCCATGTCTTCGAGCATGACTTGCTTGTAACAACCGGGATGATCGAAGAGTTCCCAGAAGTGTTTGAAACCATTGGCTGGTACAACTTCTGGAGCATCAACGAACCAGGTTCATATCTCCTTACTCTCGAGTTTCTTACAACGCTTTCATCTGAAAGGGAGGGTATTCGCTTTCGGTTTTTCAACCAAGAGTATTTCTACTCTTGGAGGGATTTTAGTGTGGCTCTGGGTTTTGATCGTCGTTGTTCTTTAGAGCCCACTAAAACTTTGAGAAAGTTCAGTTGAGATGGTTTTTGGAAAAAAGATTTTTGGGAACACTAGTTGTATGGATCCCCGTACCAACAACATCCATAACCCCACCTTGCGTTTCATGCATCGGTGGTTGCCATGACAGTGTTCCCGCAATCTGTTTTGCGTCCAATCAATGTAGTTGAGTTGCGTCTGCTCTGTGCTATGGTTAAACAAGTTGTTGTTTCGCCTGTTCAAGACATGGTTGCCCATTGGTTGTCTTATCCCTCTCGTGTAGGTAGTGTGGCGGTGACTTCTCTAGTCACTCGCTTTGCTATGCAGTTGGGCGTTCTCGAGGGCGCCCAGCTGAATTACATTAAGACAACACGCCCCATTGTAGATGCCGAGCACTTCATGCAAGGTCATATGATACGACAGGCGTTCGATGGGAACTTGGTCATGATTTATCGCGGCTATACAACCGAAGTCCCCCTACCTTGTGCAGAGCTTAGGTTGTATGCTGCTCGGAAACTGACCATTCAATTGAGTTCTGGTGCGGAAGACTCTCCTCCTCGGAGAGAGCCAGCCCGGCACAGTGTTGCAGGCACAGGGCCAGTTACCTGAGGGCGAGCCAGGTGAGATGCTGGGCTCGCTACCTCCTATGAGCCAGCAAGTTCACCATTGCAGCCGCACTGACACACTTCTGCTTTCGAGATGGCGTACGAGGAGTCTAACGGTGCTGGGACGTCTGGAGCATGCGGCTCTAGACACTCCTAGGATCCGGAGTACTTTGCCTTGGGCCGCTGGGACTACGCTCAGAGTTCGGACTCTGGGTATTCCCAAGGGTGGTACGGAAGGGCGTATGACAGTACGTACCAGCCATACTACCCTGGGCATTCCCTGTCCACAAGCTTCGACATGTCAAGTGGGTACGACAACGGTCGAGAATTGTCTTACATTTCCGACCGAGTCGACATCCTTGACGACCGTACCCGCAACATCGAGAGCACACTAGCACACCACTCTCAGCACCATCAAGAGAATAGCAGTGTGTTGGATTCCCTGAGGTATGACACCTAGCAGCAGACAGACCAGATGACTGAGTTTTTCTCAAGGTTTCAACCCTACCAGTGACGGAAAGACCCAAGCTTGGGGGAGGACCCCCACCAGGTATGTTTCACGTTCCCTTCAGCATTTGCCATTTCCCTTTTTTATTTCCCTTCCAATTTTATTTCCATCTAAAAAATGAAAAGACCAAAAATATATACTTTGAATAAAATCAGCTCCCAACTATGCATGGAATGAACCATATGCCTCACTTTGGAAATGATGAATAGTTGCTCTGTCATTAATCTTGCAAGTGCTTTGTTTCAATTAGTTACTCTGTAGTACTTGAGTTAATTGGCATGAGTAAAAATGAATCTGAAAACCTTGTGGGAGCACATGCTTTATTTCAAATCTAAGTTGTTGTGAGGAATGATATAGTGAGATCTGGTTGAATTCTTACTTTTTCTCTTAGTACGATTAAAATCTCGGATGTTTTATGCTTTCAAAAAAAATAAAGTTCCTCATTGGTCAAATACCTACCAAAGCCATATGATAAGCTTAGTTGAAAATTTCTACTCATATACTGCTTGTTCTCTTAGTGAGCTTTGTCAAATTATTGTGACCTTTGGGTGAATCATTCATGCTTCTAAGATCGAGATTCACGTACACACCACTCTCACATGCAATTCCTACACTGGGAGTTAGCAAACATTTCCATCATCCATCCACCAAAAATAAAATGCTCCATGATCTTCCTCTCTAAATATCATTGATAGCGATATGGGCTATGCAAAAAAATGCATGCCAAAGAGCATGGCAAAAAGAAAAGAGAAAAAGAAAAGCATGCCAAAGAGCTTGGCAAAAATAAGAAAAAAAAGAAGAAAAGCATGCCAAATGGCATGGCCAAAATATGAGCAAAAAGAAAGATAACCCATGATCTTGAAAATAAATCAAGGAGAGGAAGAATCATTCCAAGGAGTTTCCACCAATTTTGCACTCCAAATATTCCACACACTTGCACTTCTCCATCTAAATGTGTGATTCGGTTCCCCAAAGATCCGGTTTTTGACTTAGCAAAATATAAGATGCAAGTAGGCCTTCATCCATTTTCCTGAGCCACACAATAAGATTAGTAGATTTTAGGATGAAAGAAGGCACAAGCCTTTGGTGATGATACAAATACCACTTGAGTGATTGAGTGCACCAATTGAGGAACAAAGTTAAATTTTCAAAAAAAATTGTGGAAAACTCTGAGATGGTATCCTGAAAAGAGTAGGAGTGGAATAAAACTGAGTTAAGTTGTTCAATCTTTCAACCGCCCAAGACAAGGAGATTGCTATATGCCCCATAGGTAAAATGGTGAGTTAATACTTTGCCAATGATTTGAGTACCTTAGGGTGCTAGTTGTATATAAAGATTACCTGCAAGACACTGACATTGTATCAACTCGTGATCCACCGAGCCTAAGTTTCTATCTTTGGGGAGCTTGTTGGCGGTTGTTACGGCACATTTTCGACCACCAATACTTGGGAATAAAAGAGGTTCTATGCAACATTCCACCAAGTCTTTTGTCTTAGACTGTTCTTCGTTTCTGCTCAATACTTACGGTGAATTGTCACTGGGGTATTGATAGGATTGCTTCCTCTTGCTAGCGAAGTAAGTAGTCATTGACTAGTGTAGGTGAGGTACCTGGACTAGGTAGTGACCTTGTAGTGCTTCCTTGCTGGCACGAAGGTGGTAGTCGTTAGGTGGTGACAGCCTTTGTAGTCCATCACGCCTGGCTCAGCCCGTAGGAAACCCAAGCGCAGAATTGGTGGCACCCCTTCTCATCTCTTTCTGTGTGCCACTGGGTCTGTATCCCCATGCTAAGATAATAGAGTTAACCTTGATCTGTGCAAGCTGTTCCCCAGCTCCTGTATCTCTTTATCCGAGTAACTCAGATAGACAAGTATTTAGCAATCATTTTCTCTTCTCGTTGTCCTCCCAACTAGCTAATCCTTCTCTTTCCTTTCTGAGCCTCCTTGAGCTGTTTGTCACGGTATATCCACTCGTATCAAATACCGTTATCCCCTGTCTTGTTAGTACTGTACTCTTCTCTAATAGTCTCGAACGCCTGTTTGCTAGTACTCTTGCCAAAGCTTCCCTACGGAAATATAAATTACGATACCTCAGATTGCTCCCTGGTGAAGTGCTACAACGGTAATTCTATGCGCTAGTAGAATATTTATCTATTTTACTAAGCCATAAGAAAAACCACTGAAACACTACTTGCACCAGTACCGGGATTCACAATCTTGATATTGGATCGTAAGAAGTGTCAACAGCTGTGCAAAACTGTGAGCATTAGGCCTTTGATAACCTGTCTGCCGCACGTTTTGAGTCGATCCCTGTTGGAATGGAACCATATGCTGCTGAGGTAATGGCGCTCGATGAACTTGTTGTCCTTGAGTTGATTGCACATTGTTCATCGGTTGTGACATAGGCATACTCATTGGCTGAGAAGCCAGATGAGCATATTGTTGTCCTTGAGGTGCCCCCGGCGTTGTTCCCGAGCTAGATGCCATAAACTCCTTAGGCATACCCAGGTTAGGATCTGGTGTAAATCCTGGCATTAGCCATAATGGGAGGAGGTGTATGCATCATAGCTGGCTGGATTGAAGTTGACATTGGAGGAGGCGTATGAGGCCCCAACCCCTTGGGCTTTGCTTGATTCCCTCCTTCTGTCATGACTCCTTTATTCTTGAGCATTGGGTCAGCTTGTGTCCCTGGAACAAAGTATGCTGACCCTTTATACCCTTGTTGAGCCGCCTGTGAATTCAAAGCTCGCAGGAACGAGTTGTGCATGGTATTCACAGGGGCTAAAGATTGGTTGACAACTGTGTGATGCATGGCTAGATCAAACATCTCCTGTAACTCAGCCAAATCTTCAGTAATTGTGACAGATCTCGGCTTTGGTAATGCGGTCTTCTAAATAGCATGTCCTCTCTTTGTAACATTGAATGACTTTAAGATAAACCAATCTGTATTCTTCCATGGTCTTCTCCATCAATGCTTTCTGTTCATCACTAAGATGAACCATAGTAGCACTGATGACATTCTCGGGGTCCAATTCGCAATTACTCCCCTCGCCGGTCCTCTTAGACATGATGAAGATCTGATTTTTCTTGTCCCACCGGGCGTGCCAAAAATGTGTAACCGCAAAAAGTTAGTGATGAAAATCTACGTAATCAACACACTTCAATGACGAGCCAGTAATCTTGAGGTTCAGAGCGTGCCAGTCAAATTGACCTATAATTGACAAGGGATAAAATCGTATAAAATTCACAGATCGGCTATGATTTCGAACTGTCCTTCTATAGAATCAGATCGGCTAAAATCAGCCAATGACAGTTTACAGTCCAAATCCAAGCTCAGACCGGCTATACACTTAGAAGTTTAAGAGCCGATACGAATCTTAAAGACGGACTGGATAAATTGGTAATAAAAACTAAAACTTAACATAATTATATAAATAAATCTATTAAGTTCTAGCTAATATTGATAACTTTGAACGAAACAGCAAAGCAGAACAAAATAACCTAAATTGGCTAAGTTGATCAGCTTGACAGCAACGTTCGATAAATTGGTGTAATAATTAGATCTAGATAGAAGCGATGCGCTTGAACCTATAATATAATGATTACGATAACTTTTAGGAGATCTAGACGAAACCATAGCGATACACCCGGTAGTTAAAGCCTAGAGAGCACAAGGTAAAACGCGGAACTTACAAGTAAGCCGGAGATCAAGATGATGCAGCCCTGCGAAATCGAAAGAACTCGTTGAATCTATTGAACTAGGGTTAAAAAGTAAATATGATGCGAAGATATGAAATTGTTTGTTTGATTGTTGTGTACAGACTTTTCACGTAGCCCTCGGACTACTATTTATAGTCTAAGACTACAGACTCCTTGTCAATTATGACATACAAACTTGACAAAAAAGAAATAATACTTTCCTTATAAAAAAACTCTCCTAAAATAAGTAGAACTCGGTGTGGCCTCATTGCCACGTATGTTCACCAAGTCTTCGCTCATCAACCACATCGGCTTCGCTAGCTCCCATCCATATCGGCTTTGGTCATGTCAGCTTCAGCCAGCTCCATCAGCCATTTGAGTGTTTTGATTTCATCGGCACTAGGCATATCGGTTGCACCGTTCAAGCTTCATCGGCTATTTCCTTAGCTTTGACGTTAAACGTTGGCCTTCGTCGGCTAGAGTCTTTTGACTATATCTTTGACCATTGGTGCAAAAACCAGTGTCAACAGATTACAACTCATCCAAATGCAATGACTTAGAAATAATACAGAAATAATGACTTAGAAATAAAATCTTGCCTCTAAAGGGATCGTGACACCCTAAGAGGGGTGGGGTGAATTAGATGTTCTAAAAACTGAGGCTCCAAGCACATATAAAAAACTTATTTCCATTTCTATCTAAATGTGCAATAGGTTTTCTATGTATTTCTATCTCTACCGCTTAAAGGTTTTGCACCCTATGTTCCAATTCTATGTGGAAGGTAGTGCAACAAATAATGCGGAACATAAAGGGTAGAGAACGCAAACTCCGGCACGACGATTTATCCCGAGGTATCGGAAAGCAACGCTTTCCCTATCCTCATTGTTGGAGTCCTCCTCAAGGGAATGCCTACGTAAGGGCCTTGCTCCCTAGACTATTAACTCTATGGATAGCCGATACGCTCTTCCACGCTCGAGTGGGTCACCACCTTGTCTCTCTCAGATGCTCTGTGCCGCTTCCACTTGGCAGAGCTTATGCAAAACATCGAGGGCCTCTCCTCCCTCTCACAACTACCGGTGGCCACTCCATAAATTCGGTTGGAGGGTCTCGCAAGACTTACAAGCCCTGAATATACAATACAAGGTGCGTGCAAGCACCAACAACAAAGAGGTGTGAAATCCTTGCCTGACTCTAGACAAACCCCTAAAGCAATGTGCAAATAGGCCTAAACTAGCACTAATCAACACCTAAGCCTTATTGCTAATTGCCTTAATATTCTCTTGATCACTTTGGTGGATAGATCACTCAATTTCAAGTACAAGACAAACCAACAACTTCTCCAAACTCTAACACCCTCTAATGGCCGGCCAAGGTGAAGGCATCTAGGCCCCTAATTTATGTTTTGGTAATTAATGACAACCTTTGTGGATTAATAATTTCATTCGAGAATATGAGAATAGGTTAGTCCCGGAGTTGAAGTGAGCTTCAATAAGATGATGTAGAGATAGCATGCATGTTATGTATCGAGTGAAGCTCACAGTAAAGGTATAAGATAGGGTGTTTTATTTTGACCGGTCATGACGAGATTAGAGGATGAAATATGATCGGGTTGATAGGCTATATAGTCGTACTATCAAGAGGGATCAATGTACGTATCTATAGTGCCACTTTGATCATTGACTTGCATGGTTTGCATTTAGATGAGTGGCAACTAACTTTGGGAAAGACTTTGTTGAACATCCTGAGAAAAATGCAATTCTGTCAAGGGGTCGGACAGTCCGTGGCAGGGCTCGGACTGTCCATGACTCATGGGTTGACTTGTGTGCTGACTCGAGAAGATTGAACTAAGTGTCAGACTGTCTGTGGGGGTGCATCGGACTGTCTGTGGTGAGATTAAGGTGGTGTTTGGATCCGGGTGCTAAAGTTTAGCGCTTTAAATAAGTGATAATTAGATATATTAAACATAAACTAATCATAAAACTAATTACATAAGTCATGTCTATTTCGCGAGACGAATCTAACAAGCCTAATTTTGCTATAATAAATACATAATTACTATATGTTTAGTGTAGCAGTATATTGTCTAATTATGGTGTAATTAGGCTTAATAGATTCATCTCGTAAATTACTCCTTGTTTATGTAATAAGTTTTTAAATTAATCTATATTTAATACTTTTAATTAACATATTTATAGCCGATGTGATGGCGCTAAAGTTTAGCGCGTGGGAAACAAACAGGACCTAGGATTAATTTCTCTCGTGCTAGTATAATTTTTGAAAATTGGAAAAATGCCACTGACAGTGACTGAGGTAGCCCCCACCTGTCAGTGACACACCAATGCCATATTTCCAAACTGTGAAAATTATAATGGTATGGATCTAACTAGCCCAATAAAATATGTGGAAAATTCAGTTCAGACCGTGTCCAATCTTGCATCAGATTGTCCGTAGCTTGGCTCGGTTAGTCCGTGACCTGTGATGACTGGTGGGCCCATGAGCGCTGACTTGGAGAGCTGTGCGCTGAAGGTCGGACTGTCCGTGGTCTGGGACGAACGGTCCGTATAAAATAAGCTCGATTTAGACAGATGCGGTTTCTGACGTTCTAGGGGGTCAGATCATCCATCCGCTCCGGATGGACCATCCGTGGGGGTGCCTCGGACAGTCCGTGGAGGTGGTCGGACAGTCCATCGACCTTTAACGGCTAACTGTGACACGCGTTTGACATAGAAATATAGCCGTTGGATTTCAAGGTCGGACTGTCTGTGGATGGCGTGAGACAGTCTGTGAGAGCCGTTTTTCACGCATTTTGAACGTAACGGCTAGAAATGAGGAGAGGGGCTATAAATACTTCACCCCCACGGGGGGGTGAGCTGTCGCACCCGGATTTACACAGAAACCCGAAATGCAGCCATATGTGTTCCTAGGAAGTCATTACACATATAGCGAACAAATATGATAACAGAATACAGTGCTCGAATAAAATAAATGGTTTTACATCAGAGTTTGACTCAAATAAATGAATAAAATAGCGGAAGTCTCATTATTAATTCTCTCTAAACGAAAACGAAGCCGATAACCCACGGGGACACCGACTCGTTGAGCACATCTAGTAGAACGGCAGATCCTCAGGAAATTCAACAGCAGCAGTACCATCTAATCCATCTGTTACCCATCCGGGATTTTGTTGAATAGCAAGTGTAGGTAAATGTCTTACTTAGCAAGTACAACACGGATAATGAAGGCTTAAAAGAAAGGCTTGACATGGCTGTATTGCATTAGCAATTTTAGTTGTTTCATTTTAACATCATCATAATCACTACATTTACATGAATCCCAATTGTAACCCAATTAATATAGTAGAAGTGAACATTAAATGATAACAAATAATAGCATCTTCTAATCATAAAGGATCCAGGCCGCTCGTGACCCTGAGCAAGGCTATCATGATAGATTATACACTCTGCAGAGGTTTCTCCCTTTACCCACCAGTCGCGTAAAAGTTCAAAGAAACTTTGCACCCAACCACGCGGAGGTGGATCAGACCTCACAAATCACACTTCCGAGGTGTGACCGCATAGGGACGCTACGAGGCTTTTCACAAGACACCCTAACGAAACAGTAGCCGTTATGGTACAACCTAGGCAGCATGACCCAAGGCACCAAGATTGACTGACGCTCATGTAGCGACACGTGGGGGTCAATGGCGTCCAAGCGTGGCAAAGAATATCAACAACAAAATAAATAGCGCAACGTGTGGAGCCCCCGCCATACGGTGGCTCCCAACACGGGACTGTGCCTCACGGGGACATAGCCGACGGATACCCCGTCCTCGGTGGATCAAACCATACTCTCACCCATGCTTCCCATAACGCCGTCGGCCCGTCGGTAACTACTGTCAAGCTAGAGCCGTACATGCTACTTGTCCAAGACCAGAGCCATTATAGTTCCAGCGGTGGCGACAGGTTCCTGGGTTGCCGCTTTAAGAACTGGTCCTTACGGAGAGACACTAGGGCCAAACACGAAGCGTACGCCCTAGCTCCCTGATCCATGTTGCTAAAAAGCAAGTTTTACCATTAACATTGAAGTGAACCATTAAGTCAAGATTAACAGTTAAGCAAAGGTGACAGTAGCTGCGCCTAGCAAAGTTCTACCCAAATGCAATAACCCAAGGTAATCAAGGTATAGGATAAACAAAGCTAGGTACAACCTTAAAAGGGTAACAATTTAGACACATGCGTATGCAGTAAATAATGTAAGAGGTGTGTTTAGGTAGCAAGGATTGTCCGTGCTATACTTGCCTTCCTCAAACTGCTGCTGGTGCTGCTGCTGGTCCTGCTCCTCGTAACCCTCGAACTCAAGTGCGTACGGCTCACCGACTGGACTCACGAAGCAACACACAAGCATCCACACAAGCCAGTACATGCAAACAATATTATTCTATTAGAACAGTACACCAAACAGTAAAAACAGAACAAAAGAAGGCTTAGAAACTAATCTACGCTTCGCTACGAACACGTGAGCGCGAAAATCACTCAAATCGGAGCTAAAACGGAGAAGTTATGGCGTTTCTACGGTTCGGGGGCTTCCTGGCAAAGTTTTAAAAGTTCCAGGGGCTTATTTGTGAAAAACCAGGGACCTAAACGTAATTTAATATAAAAACAGCAGGGCTAAAGCGTAAAATAACTTAAACAGGAACTCGGGTGCTATTTTTAAATAAGGCAGGGGGTTTTCCATAAAATTCAGGACCTAAATCTAATTATTTTTGAATAGATCTGGACCGCAGGTTTATTTCCAAAAAGGGCAGGGGCTCATTTGCAAAATGACGCGGATGACTCGGGGTTGACAGGTATTGACCCAGGCTGGTTTCGATCTAGGCCGTTGGATCAAGATCTTAGGGCTAGGAACAGATCTGGGCGGGGTGTCGCCGGCGGCGGCACTGGGTGGCGGCGGCGCATCACCGGCGTGGCTCCGAACTGGGGCTGCGAAGCTCGGTTTTGGGAGCGGTTTGCACCTACGGCTACGGGGCACGACAGCGAACGCGTCCAGGGGGTTCAATACAACGGCGGCGCAGCGGGGGCGACGAGCGACGAGCAATGGCGGCGGCGGGGCTCCGGCGAGACGGCGCGACGACGACGACGGGGCTACGGCGCACGAGATGGGACGAGAAGGGGCTCAGGAGCGAGCTTACCTCCTGGCGAAGCTTTCCTGGCGGTCGATGGCGGCGGAGCAATGCTGGACCGGTGGATCGACGGCAGCGCGCGACTTGAAGATGGCGGCGGCGCTGCGGCTAGGGTTGGCGGCGCGGTTGAGATGGGGCTTGAGGGGCGGCGTGGGCTGGTTTTATAGGGCGGCGCAGGGGCGTTCAGAGGGACCTCGGCGTGCGCGCCTGGGTGGGCCCCGGGTCGGACTCGAGTTGAGATCGAGCCGGACTCCGGCTGGAGGTCGGGGGCGGATCCGACGAGCGGGTCCCGCCTGGCAGTCAGAGTGGAGGGGGGCGCTACGGGCCGCCCTGATGGGCCGCACTGGGCCGGCTGGGCTGCGCACTAGCAGGAAGAGTGGGGAGGGGCGGAGCGGGCCAGCTGGGCCAAAAGCGGGGAAAGGAAAGGTGGGCCGCTGCGCTTCGCAAGGCTGGGCCGAGCTGAAGGAAAAGAAAAAGGGGCGGGCTCGGCTCGGGGAGAAAGTTCAGGGAGGGAAACTGAACTCCGTCCAAAACAACTTTTCTAGGGCTCCAAACAAAGCGATTCAAATTCGAATTTAAACAGAATTTAAATTCCAATTGAACCGCACACAAACAAAACACAATGCAGACAGCATGATTGCAACAAAAATGTTTCTAACCTTATATTTAATTTTATTTCTCATAAATAATTTATTTTTTCCTAGATAAATATGAACATTACTTAAATAAAAGAAATTTAATTACTAAATTTTAAAATAGGCATTTTTAGGGTGTTACAAACCTACCCCCCTTAAGATGAATCTCGCCCTCGAGATTCGGATGTGGATGGGAACAACTGTGGATATTCAGCCCTAAGGTCTTCTTCCTTTTCCCAAGTTGCTTCTTCCACTGAATGGCGGCTCCACTGAACCTTGCACATCCGGATCAGTTTATTTCTGGTGTCTCTTTCTGACTCCTCCAAAATCTTGACAGGATGCTCAGTATAGGTAAGATCTTCCTCCACATTCAGCTTATCAATCGGAATCTGTTCCTCAGGTACTCGCAAGCACTTTTTCAACTGAGACACATGGAACACATCATGCACTCCTGCCAACTGCTCAGGTAACTCTAGCTGATAAGCTACCTCACCCTTCCGTTCCAGTACCTTGAACGGTCCGATGTAGCGAGGCGCTAACTTACCTTTAACGTTGAATCTCCTTACTCCACTCATAGGTGACACCTTGAGGTACACAAAGTCATCGACCTCAAAGTAAAGGTCTCTTCGTCTAACATCTGCATAGCTTTTCTGTCTAGACTGTGCCACTTTTAAATTTTGTCTGATCATCTGCACTTATCGCTCTGCCTCTCTTAGTATCTCAGGTCCAAATACCTGACTTTCTCCCGTCTGATTCCAGAATAGTGGTGTCCTACACTTTCTGCCATACAAAGCCTCGAATGGTGCCATCTGCAAACTCTTCTGATAGCTGTTGTTGTACGAGAATTCCGTGTACGGTAAACTCATGTCCCAACTGGCACCATACTGTAGAGCACATGCTCTCAACATATCCTCCAATATCTGATTTGTCCGTTCTGTCTGCCCATCTGTCTGCGGATGGTAAGCTGAACTGAACTGTAGCTTAGTGTCCATAGACTCATGCAGTTGTCGCCAAAAGTGTGAGGTGAACTAGGTACCTCGATCTGACACTATTCTTTTCGGTACCCCATGCAAACACACAATCCTCTCCATATACAACTCCGCTAGTCTGGCTCCTGTGTAGGTGGTCTTTACTGGAAGGAAATGCGCCACCTTGGTCAGACGATCCACGATTACCCAGATTGAGTCAAATCCCCTCTGAGTGCGAGGTAAGCCAGTGATGAAATCCATACCGACTTCTTCCCACTTCCATTCAGGTACCTTCAGGGGTTGGAGCAAACCTGCAGGTCTCTGGTGCTCAGCTTTGACTCTCTGGCACGTGTCACACAGGGCTACGTATGTGGCCACATCTCTCTTCAATCCGTACCACCAAAATCTCTCTTTGATATCTTGGTACATCTTGGTACTACCCGGGTGTATCAAATACGCCGATTCATGGGCTTCCCTGAGAATTGCATCCCTGATCTGCACTATATCTGGTACACAGATCCTCTTCTCATACCACAATGTCCCTTGGTCATCCACTCAAAAACCAGGGGCTTTTCCTAATGCCACCAGTTCCATGATCTCCTTGATCTTCTCATCTGCGAGCTGTCCTTTTCGGATCTCTTGTTCCAAGGTCGGTTCTACTGCCATCTCGGTGACGCTGGTCACAAATCCCAGACTCATCCTCTCAAACTCTGAACTGAGTTCCTCCGGTAAGTAATGTCTCGTGATCTTATTCACGTAACTCCTTCTACTCAGAGCATCTGCCACCAGGTTGGCCTTCCCTGGATGATAATGAATCTCCAGGTCGTAGTCCTTGATCAACTCTAACCAACGACGTTGCCTCATATTCAGATCTGACTGTGTGAACACATACTTGAGACTCTTGTGGTCAGTGTAAATATCACACTTATGACCAATCAAGTAATGCCTCCAAATCTTCAGAGCATGCACCACAGCTGCTAACTCCAGATCGTGTGTCGGGTAGTTCTGCTCATGTTTCCTCAACTGCCTCGATGCATAAGCTACTACTCTGCCCTCCTGCATAAGCACACATCCCAAGCCTTGACGAGATGCATTACAGTAGATAGAGAAACTCTTGGTTATATTCGGCAACACTAGCACGGGTGCCGTTGTGAACCTCTTCTTCAATTCCTCAAAGCTAGCCTGACACTCACACTTGCTCAGCTTGGCATACAACTGATGCTCATGAAGTCTCTGCATCACCAACCTCAGATGTTCTTCATGCTCTTCCTCATTCTTGGAGAAAACCAGAATATCGTCAATGAACACCACCACGAATTTGTCAAGATAGTCCATGAACACACTGTTCATCAAATACATGAAGTATGCCGGTGCATTTGTCAAACCAAAAGACATGACAGTGAACTCATATAGACCATATCGGGTTGTGAAGGCTGTTTTGGGGATGTCAGTCACTCGTATCCTCATCTGATGGTAACCGGATCGGAGATCGATCTTGGAGAACACACATGCTCCTTTCAACTGGTCGAAGAGATCATCAATCCTCGGCAGCGGATACTTGTTCTTGATGGTCACTTCATTCAAAGCTCGATAATCCACACACATTCTCTGGGTCCCATCTTTCTTATCCACAAACAAAACCGGTGCTCCCCAAGGGGAAGAACTAGGACGAATATACCCTTTTGCTAACAACGCCCTTAATTCCTCCTTAAGTTTCTCTAGTTCTTTTACTCCCATTCTATATGGCCTCTTAGCTATAGGTGCAGTACCAGGCTTAAGATCAATAACAAATTCAACTTCGCGGTCTGGGGGCATACCTGGTAACTCATCTGGAAACACATCTGGGAAATCGCTCACCACTCTGATGTCTTCCAGTGCTACACCCTCGGCTTGGTAGATCTGGTTGTGCTCCAAGGGACTAGCTGCTTGATACTCCACTTTCTCACCAGTCTTTGCTGTCAGCTGCACTGCTCTTTTGGAACATTGAATCACCCCATCATATCTGGCTAACCAGCTCATACCCAGAATCAAGTCAAACCCAAGGGTTTCTAGGACTATTGGGTTCGCCACAAAGTCTATCCCCCTTATTGTGATGGTGATACAGGGGCAATGTAAAGTGGCACGCTGTTCTCCCCCGGGTGAACTAACTACCATGGGGTTCCCCATAGGTTGCAAGATCATCATGTTCTTTTTCACGAAAGCAGCAGATATGAAAGCATGCGAAGCTCCAGTATCAAACAAAACAGTTGCGAGAGTCGAGTTGACAGGGAACGTACCCACAACGACATCCGTTGCTCCTTCTGCAGTTTCCACACCCATGTGGTTGACCTTGCCTCTTGCTAGGTTCTGCTGCTGATTCCCATTCTGGTTCTGCGGTTGCCCAACCCTCTGATTGTTGTTCTGACCAACAGCGTTCTGAGCCTTGCGAGGACAAGCGCTGGCATAGTGTCCCAGCTCACCACAACCAAAACACCTCGGAGCGTAGGTGCATTGTTGGTCGGGTTGGGGCGTTGGACAGGACCATTCTGTGGCTGGTTCTGAAGATGCTGCTGAGGTGGTGCTGGGAGGTATTGGGGACGCTGCTGGTACTGGGGACGTTGCAGATACTAGTTGCGGTTCATCGAACCAGACTGTCCCTGGAAGCGCTGTGGAGTCACCATCTGCTGGTTTCCTTGCTGAGGATTGAAGCGGGGGCGAACATTGCTTCCTGACGGTGGGCCTTGAAGCTTCCTCTTCTTTTCCTCCATCTCGCGGCGCTTGTGCTCCAGCAGTAGTGCGCTATCTACCAGTTCTTGAAAGGTGGCGAACTTGGAGCACAGGAGCTGGTACTGGAGTGCATCATGCAGGCCATCTCGGAATAGGGTCTGCTTCTTCCTATCAGTATTCACGTCCTCTGGAGCATAACGGGCCAACTCAATGAACTTGTCACGGTAAGCGGTGACACTCATACCTTCCTGCTTTAATGCCAGGAACTCCTTCTTCTTCAAGGTCATCAGCGCTTCCGCCACGTGGTGAGAGCGGAAGCTGTCGCGGAACTCCTGCCAAGTGATCTGATCACGATTGGGGTGAGCATACTGGTACGCATCCCACCAATCCAAAGCTGCTCCCTGGAGCTGTCCACTTCCATATAACACCTTCTCCCTGCCATTGCACTGTGCAATGTCCAGCTGCCTTTCCACAGCCTTGAGCCAGTCCTCTGCCTGCATTGGGTCACTAGACTTGTTGAAGGTAGGAGGGCGTCCCTTCATAAACTCGCCCCTTTTATCTCTGGGCTGCACGTGGTGCTGTTGAGGTGGGTTCTGCTGATTCTGCTGCATCAGTGCTATGGTTTGCGCCATCTGCTGTGTCAGCTGGAGTTGCATCTGCATCATCTGCTCCATGTTGAGAGGTGGCGGGTTCTGGTTCGGGGGCGGGTTGCTTCCACTGCCACCGGGGTTGCCTCTGGTGTTAATCATCTATCATAGCAAGGTATCTCCCATCAGTATTCCTGTCAATCGGTACTAGATAACCCATGCTTGCAGATGGTGCATAAGAAGATAGCAGTACTTGGAAGGATATGATTCAGAGACATAGAGAGTAAGACAGAGGAAGTGCAAAGGAGATAGATAGCCCAACTATTTATTCATTAATACTCCTTAAACCTTATTCCAATCTCTAGATGGTGGTAGATTTGCGTCTACGCCCATCACACTCATTACAAAAATCCAAATCACTCATAACCATAATAACAAACCAACCAAGCACCTAAAAGCAAAGTTTCACACTGGACTCGACACACTAAGCTTAGACTCAACGAAAAAAAAGCGTGGACTAATCGATTCCCTATTACAGACTCATGGTAGCTCCCTAAGGGTCAACGATGGTGGTGCTAGCGGCGGTGGAACCGAAGCGTGGCCTCTTGCGCGGCGGGGACTCCGCACGGTAGTCTGGACTGCGCGGTGCGGGAGCTCCCAGCTGCTCCTCTAGTAGCAGCACTCTGGCCTGCAACTCGTGCAACTGCTGCCTCAGCCTGTAGTTCTCATCAGAAGAAGCGTCCAGGTCTGTGTTGAGAGTAGCCACCATTCCAACAGCTGAAACGAACTGGGGGTCGCCGATGCCAGCTGTGGAGGCTATGGTGCAAGCTGTCTGTCCGCTCCTCCTGCGGGGGTGATACCTGTCTGGACCATTGTGCACCTGATGCCAGAGCTTGTCACGGTAGGTGTAGTAAGCTTGACGGGCCGCGTCCAATATCCCTGCCTGCTGGGAGTCTCTGTCACTGAGAGCGAAGTGCGTCGTCTCAATCCTAGCAGCTCTCACTTGGTGATCCGGCCTACGGACGTGCAACACCGTCCTCCAGAAGGTCGGGAAGCGGGGGTGCATCCACATCTCACTGCGGTACTCTGTGGCTACGTTTTGTGAACCATAGTGGGCATGCAGCATCCCCATGAGGCACCGGTGGTAGTAGTTGTCGCCTCTATCCCGGACGTAGTCGTACACGATCCACCTGGGTGGCTCCAAAACATCTGGCGCTGGCCATACTACAGGCACTGGAGGCTCCTCCTCCTCATCTGGGTCTTCGTCTGACTCCTCCCCCTCGTCTGAAGGCTCAGAGTCGTCATCCCCACTATCAACATCATCAGAGTCTCCGGCAGCCTCTCCACCCTCTGCTGGTGAAGGCTCCTCGTCGGGGTCGGAGAGCTCCCTCTCCTCGGGCTCCTTCTCTTCAGCAGGCTCTTCCTCTTCCGCGGGCTCCTCTTGCTGAGGCGCCTCCTCCTGAGGCTCCTCCAGCTGCTGCCTCTCGAGCTCCTGCTGCTGCAACAGGAATGCCTCCTCACGCCTGTCCCTCCACACACGGTAGGCGTCCTGGTATCCAGCGCCTAATGCCTCCTCAGGGACGCGTGGCGGAAGGTAGCCACATGTTGTCTTGTGTGCGGTCAACTTCGTGCGAGCCATCTACTGCTGGAAAGAAGGAGGAAGCAGAGAGGAAAGAATGCCTAAGAATCTTTGCAATAGACAGAGGGGAGAGAAAACACAGCACCATTTTAAAGAAAAACCCAACACAAATCTAAGTAGAATAGAGAGAGCAAGGATAAAGCAAAATCTAACCGACCATTCTAACTAGGCTGCGATCCTACAGTCAGCACGACTCTGGTACCAATCTGTCACACCCGGATTTACACAGAAACCCGAAATGCGGCCATATGTGTTCCCAGGAAGTCATTACACATATAGCGAACAAATATGATAACAGAATACAGTGCTCGAATAAAATAAATGGTTTTACATCAGAGTTTGACTCAAATAAATGAATAAAACAGCGGAAGTCTCATTATTAATTCTCTCTAAACGAAAACGAAGCCGATAACCCACGGGGACACCGACTGGTTGAGCACAGCTAGTAGAACGGCAGATCCTCAGGAAATTCAACAGCAGCAGTACCATCTAATCCATCTGTTACCCATCCGGGATTTTGTTGAATAGCAAGTGTAAGTAATTTTTACTTAGCAAGTACAACACGGATAATGAAGGCTTAAAAGAAAGGCTTGACATGGCTGTACTGCATTAGCAATTTTAGTTATTTCATTTTAACATCATCATAATCACTACATTTACATGAATCCCAATTGTAACCCAATTAATATAGTAGAAGTGAACATTAAACGATAACAAATAACAACATCTTCTAATCATAAAGGATCCAGGCCGCTCGTGACCCTGAGCAAGGCTATCATGATAGATTATACACTCTGCAGAGGTTTCGCCCTTTACCCACCAGTCGCGTAAAAGTTCAAAGGAACTTTGCACCCAACCACGCGGAGGTGGATCAGACCTCACAAATCACACTTCCGAGGTGTGACCGCATAGGGACGCTACGAGGCTTTTCACAAGACACCCTAATGAAATAGTATCCGTTATGGTACAACCTAGGCAGCATGACCCAAGGCACCGAGATTGACTGACGCTCATGTAGCGACACGAGGGGGTCAATGGCGTCCAAGCGCGGCAAAGAATATCAACAACAAAATAAATAGCGCAACGTGTGGAGCCCCCGCCATACGGTGGCTCCCAACACGGGACTGTGCCTCACGGGGACATAGCCGACGGATACCCCGTCCTCCCTAGCTCCCTGATCCATGTTGCTAAAAAGCATGTTTTACCATTAACATTGAAGTGAACCATTAAGTCAAGATTAACAGTTAAGCAAAGGTGACAGTAGCTGCACCTAGCAAAGTTCTACCCAAATGCAATAACCCAAGGCAGGGGGTTTGCAAGTGAAAAACCAGGGACCTAAACGTAATTTAATATAAAAACAGCAGGGCTAAAGCGTAAAATAACTTAAACAGGAACTCGGGTGCTATTTTTAAATAAGGCAGGGGGTTTTCCATAAAATTCAGGACCTAAATCTAATTATTTTTGAATAGATCTGGACCGCGGGTTTATTTCCATAAAGAGCAGGGGCTCATTTGCAAAACGACGCGGCTGACTCGGGGTTGACCGGTATTGACCCGGGCTGGTTTCGATCTAGGCCGTTGGATCAAGATCTTAGGGCTAGGAACAGATCTGGGCGGGGTGTCGCCGGCGGTGGCGCTGGGTGGCGGCGGCGCTGGGTCGGAGGCGGCGGCGCATCACCGACGTGGCTCCGCACTGGGGCTGCGGAGCTCGGTTTTGGGAGCGGTTTGCACCTACGGCTACGGGGCACGACGACGAACGCGTCCAGGGGGTTCAATACGACGGCGGCGCAGCGGGGGCGATGAGCGACGAGCAATGGCGGCGGCGGGGCTCCGGCGAGACGGCGCGACGACGACGGGGCTACGGCGCACGAGATGGGACGGGAAGGGGCTCAGGAGCGAGCTTACCTCCTGGCGAAGCTTTCCTGGCAGTCGATGGCGGTGGAGCGGCGCTGGACCGGCGGATCGACGGCGGCGCGCGACTTGAAGATGGCGGCGGCGCTGCGAGCTCGAGCGGCGGAGGCGGCTAGGGTTGGCGGCGCGGTTGAGATGGGGCTTGAGGGGCGGCGTGGGCTGGTTTTATAGGGCGGCGCAGGGGCGTTCAGAGGGACCTCGGCATGCGCGCCCGGGTGGGCCCCGGGTCAGACTCGAGTTGAGCTCGAGCCGGACTCCGGCTGGAGGTCGGGGGCTGATCCGACGGGCGGGTCCCGCCTGGCAGTCAGAGTGGAGGGGGGCGCTGCGGGCCGCCCTGATGGGCCGCACTGGGCTGGCTGGGCTGCGCACTGGCAGGGAGAGTGGGGAGGGGCGGAGCGGGCCAGCTGGGCCAAAAGCGGGGAAAGGAAAGGTGGGCCGCTGCGCTTCGCAAGGCTGGGCCGAGCTGAAGGAAAAGAAAAAGGGGCGGGCTCGGCTCGGGGAGAAAGTTCAGGGAGGGAAACTGAACTCCGTCCAAAACAACTTTTCTAGGGCTCCAAACAAAGCGATTCAAATTCAAATTTAAACAGAATTTAAATTCCAATTGAACCGCACACAAACAAAACACAATGCAGACAGCATGAATGCAACAAAAATGTTTCTAACCTTATATTTAATTTTATTTCTCATAAATAATTTATTTCTTCCTAGATAAATATGAACATTACTTAAATAAAAGCAATTTAATTACTAAATTTTAAAATAGGCATTTTTAGGGTGTTACATGAGCTCTCTTTACATTTTGGAAAGCTTCCTTGCATATTTTGAACTGTTTCTCTCCTCTCTCTCTCTCACTTTTCCTTGAGGTTGCATTCTTGTGAGATTGAGAGCATCTAATGCATTGCATCAAGGATTTGATCATTGTTGCACTAGGATTCATCAAGCGAGCAGGTTGATTTGTTACTCTTGGAGGTTGCCGCCTCCTAGACGGCTTGGAGCTCGTGATTCCATTGAGCACTTCAAGAAGATTGTGAAGTTTCCTTGGAAGATTAGTGTGAGAGGTCATTGTGCTCACATTGCCGGAGCGGTGAAGAGCAACTCTAGTGGAATCGAGGTTTGGAGAGGTTCTTTAGTTCTACCTGGTTCATACATCAAGTGCAGTCTTGATAGAGGAGCGGTTGAACATTGAATCCACCTCAACGTGGATTAGGGGTGACCGGCAAGTCATCACCACCACGAGATAAATTCGTGTCTTGTGCTTGGTTACTACTTTGCACATTTCCATTCAATCAATTTAACTTGAGCAATTTACTTTCTAGAGATTGAATTATATCTTGTCATCCTAGGTTGCAAACCTTCAATATAGGCTTAGAATAGCTACAAATTTAATTTCACTTGTGGTTCTAATTAAATTTCTCTAGTGTTGTGTTTTTAGATTAAAATCGCCTATTCACTCCCCCTCTAGTCGGTATCCTAGATCCTACACAAGGGGTATAAATCGCCCCAAGGACAAAAACTAGCTGTTGCACAAAAGTGCAATGATTTTGTGCATCACTGACTGATTCGGTGATCACAGGAAGGTCATCACCGAATCATTCAGTGATGCCACCTCAGCTAGCCTTTGTGCCGCTGCACAACGGGCCCACGCATCCTCAACCCTTTCGGCGAATATGTCGGTGATCACCAATTCTATCTGTAAATCACTCAAACCTCGCCACCTTCCTCTTCTCCCTTTGGTCATTGTTCACATCATTTCATATGGTGTTGAGTCTTCAATGCGTCGATGACCTTCGAAAGGTTTCTGCCTTCCACCTAAGTAACACCAACTGATACGGTATTAGTATGAGGGGATCACTGAAAGTGCCCTTGACCTCCTTCTTGCTGTTTTGGTTGATTCATACAAAGCACTTGAAGACTAACCATTTTATCAAGTGAAGGACAGGTGATAATACAAAATTTACAATGAAAGGCCCTCCAAAAGAGAAAAAATGAAAAACAACTCATGGACACAAGCACTTAATCCTTTTTAATTTTTTGGTCCTTGAGTCTTTAGGAAAAGATGTACTATAAAGAGGGACTCTAAGTCTATCGGTTTGGTTTGAAGAAGAAGTGCTCATAACCATCTAACAAACCTTTACAGAGACACATCAACAAACGCCTCAAAATGCAACTCTGTGTTTTGTCCGGAGTTTTCAGACAAATCTCCAGAGTTACCGGATTTTTGGGTGTGTTCCGGACTTGGTCCGAAGTGACTGTTATCTAGAGTTTCCGGACAATTGTCTGGAGACTCCGGACTTTAACTGAGCAATGGCTAGTTGCGGGTGAAGGGGTATTTATACCCCCTCGCCCCTCTCATTCACTCTCTCTGACCTAACTCAAACTAGAAGTGCTCTCTTGCATTCAAAGCTCGTCTTTACCCCTCTCTTGGCCTTCTTGGTGAGGGGATTGAAGAGAGATTCAAAAGAGAGCAAGTGAGGGTGCTAGTGATTTGAATCCCCATCTCTTGAGCACTGCTTTTTAAATATTGTAAAGTTGCAGTTAGACTCTTCACCCCCTATAGTCCATCTTAGGTCCTTTCAATCACCAATTGAATCGGTGACCTCCAGAACCTTCTCTTGCTTGTCCCATTGACATCAATTCATGCGTTGATTTCTCGGATGATTGTGTCGATGGACACAATACTCTTGTCTTGGCCCTGCTCCTCAATTCCCACATCACTGACAGATGCGGCGATTACGTCGGTGATCACTGACATATATAGTGATGTGTGTCGGTGAGCTTTCTCTAGCAGGATTCGCTTCGTCTCTTCGCGAGTCTTTAAGTAAAAATACCATCATTTGGAATCCATGGAATATTTACAAGTCATTGAATTTGGATGGTTTGGAATCAAACCTTGGGACCTATTAAACCTACAAATATTTATCTAGACAAACTCATTAGCTCCAATAATCATGTTGTCACTTAATCACAAAAATCACAAACAATGTCTTAGGGCTAATTTCCTTATCGCCTCCTTTGGGAAAAAAGGTCATTCTATGAAATCGAGGAAAGTGGATTGATATGTATAAGCCAATCTATTGTAGGCACCTCAACAGAGATCTATGATTCATTTTGGTGAATCTGAACTTCGGGAAACAACTCATCGTGTATCGCATTTGGTTTGTCTCACTTGTTGAATTCTAGCATTTATTATTGCTTCCGTTTTGATCTACTTGATTATGCTCATTCTGTGTGCAGGAGCTTCGTTAACCTACTATAAATCATCCATAGAAGCACATTCTCAAGTTTAGTTTGTGCTAGAACTTGTAGATGGGGTTTTCTAAACTTGTTGATTTTCTATGTATAAAACCGGTCCGACCGACGGTCAGACCGGTTTTGGCATTGACAGTGGAATAAGTTTTGTAAATTGCAGAAACACCTATTGATTACTCTCTCTAGGTGACATCAAAATCTTTTCTCTAGGGCCTAAAAATCTCCTAGGGGCGACGCCACTTTATGTTTCTCTGGTGCCACAATGCACTTGGATAATTTTTTTTTGCCACTGACTAATCTCAAAATTACCATACAATTCTAAGAAAATATACAAGCCTCTTGAGTTGTGCACCATGGTGAACTTAGTGTTAGTGTTAGCTTCGCCCTTGAATCTCCTTGCTTGCGGGATTGTTGCTAAGCATTATTGAACAGATCTACTTCGTCTTGAAGTGGAGGAAAAATCTTCTTGTGTGTCTTTGAGTGGAGCACAATTTTATTTTTCTCATCACACACCAGCGATAATTTTTCATAACTACAGAATAAGCACAAACACATTGTTTAAAATAGATCACAAAACGCTACACGTGATGAACTTTTGCCTTGTCCGATGAAGATCTGCGAGAAAGCTTACCGTTTGGTTGGCAAAGCAGCGATCTCGGAGTATGTGATAGCAAAGGAAAATTCTTGCCATTGTTGGAGAGCCAATTTGAGGCTGGCAATGGAAGACGAGGGTTGCTCTCGCTGGCAAGGAAGGCAAAGGTCGCCACGATCGAATCTTCTGTTGGGGTGGTTTGAGCTGATGCCTGAAGCTAGCAAGTCGATCTAATCATAACAAAAAATAGATGTAAAAACATATCTTTCTTTGTTGGAAAAAGATATCAGTTACAGTTACAGTGTTAATCAATATTCTAGGCTAAACCATAATAATAGTCACAAAATGGAATTGACAAACATGTTGTAAGTTTCAAACAAATAACCCAAAATTTATTTGCTTTCTAAATATTTCGAAGGGATGGTTCCTCTAGTGATTTTTCACTGTACTACTACCATCTATACATTGGTATATTCATTATAAAAAGAAAAGTGGACCCCACTAAACAGACAGCCACACCAGCTGACCAGCATCTAGTATAACTTCCAGGAGAACGACAGCCACACAACTATCCGTAAAACTACTTGAAACCGAGCATGAGCACCCTAAGAATGACCCCTCCTTCCTACTCGCCGGCGCCGCCACCCGCCGCCGTTGCCACCCACCGATTCTCCCTTCTCCGGCTATATCCGAAGCACAGGAAGCCCCTCCTCCATCGCCTTGCCGCAGCCTTCGCCGCTTCAACGCGGAGGGCAGACCGCCGAAGCCAGAGGCAGACCCCACCCGGGCGGCGCGGCGGGTCGGGCGCCATCTGGGTCAACCCGAGCGCCCCGCCGCGCCCTGGAGCCTCCAACCGCACGCTCCGCCGCCTCGTCGAGCTCGACGACCTCGATGCCGCGCTGCGGCTGCTTCTCGGGGGACCATCCACCACCTCCACGCCCGCGGCCACAGATTCGATGCCGGAGCCGCCGGCCGTCATCACCTGTAACATCCTCATCAAGAAGCTCTGCGCCCGCCGCCGCCTCGCGGACGCGGAGCGCGTACTTGAGGCGCTCAAGGCCTCCGGCGGCGCCGACGCTATCTCCCACAACACCCTCGTCGCGGGTTACTGCCGTGACGGCCGCCTCGCCGATGCGGAGCGCGTACTCGAGGCAGCGAAAGCCTCTGGCACCGCCAACGTAGTCACCTACACCGCACTCATCGACGGGTACTGCCGCTCCAGCCGCCTCGCCGATGCACTGCGCCTCATCGCCTCCATGCCCGTGGCGCCGGACACCTACACCTACAACACCGTGTTGAAGGGCTTGTGCGGTGCTAAGCAGTGGGAGGAAGCCGAGGAGCTCATGGCAGAGATGATCCGGAACAATTGCCATCCAAATGAGGTGACATTCGCCACGCAGATCCGTGCTTTCTGCCAAAATGGGTTGCTTGACCGTGCAGTGGAGCTTCTTGAGCAAATGCCCCAGTATGGATGCACTCCTGATGTTGTCATATACAGTACCCTGGTCAATGGATTTTCAGAGCATGGGCGTGTTGACAAAGCTCTCGAGCTACTTAATGACATGTTATGCAAACCTAATACGGTTTGTTACAATGCTGCATTGAAGGGTTTGTGTATTGCTGGACGATGGGAAGAAGTTGGGGAGCTTATAGGTGAGATGGTTAGGAAGGATTGCCCACCAAATGATGCCACATTTAGTACGCTGATCAATTCCTTGTGCCAAAATAGGTTGGTTGAGTATGCAACTGAAGTTCTAGGGAAAATGCAGAAGTATGGATATAAGCCTGATGTTGTCAGTTACAACACAATCATCAACTGTCTTTCTGAACAAGGGCGTGTCGATGATGCCCTCAAGCTACTGAACAGCATGCTATGCAAGCCTGACACAATTAGCTTCAATGCTGTGTTGAAGGGTTTATGTAGAGCTGGGCGATGGTCTGATGCTGTGGAGCTTATAGCTAAGATGTTTAAAGAGGATTGTCCTATTGTTGAAATGACCTTTAATATACTCATTGATTCACTATGCCAAAATGGGCTGGTCAACAATGCAATTGAAGTGTTTGAGCTAATGCCGAAGTACAGATGTACACCTGATATTGTCACATACAGTAGCCTTATTAATGGCTTTTCTGAACAAGAACTTGATGAAGTGGCCTTTGATTTATTTAAAAGCATGCCATGCAAGGCTGATATCTTTAGCTACAATGCTGTGTTGAAGGGTTTGTGTATAGCTGCACGATGGGATGATGCTGGAGAGCTTATAGCTGATATGGTTAGAAAAGAGTGTGCCCCAAATGAAGTGACATTCAACATACTAGTCAATTCCCTCTGCCAAAAAGGGCTAGTTAATCGTGCAATCGAAGTTTATGAGCAAATGCCAAAGTATGGAATTACACCTGATATTTTCACATATAATGCCCTTATCAATGGCTTTTCTGAAGAAAGCCGTTTGGATGATGCCCTCAAGTTATTGAGCACCATGTGTTGTGAGCCTGACACCATTTCCTACAATTCTGTATTGAAGGGTTTGTGTAGGGCTGAGCGATGGAAAGATGCAGAGGAACTTGTTACTGAAATGCTTAGAAAGAATTGCACTCCAAATGAAGTAACATTCAAGTATGCTAATCAATTGTTTATGTCCAATAGGACTGGTTGAATGCATAATACATTTCCTTGAGCATATGCCAAAAGTATGGGTGGCTGTCTTTTGTCATGTATGCTGTCTTCAATGCTGGCTTCTCATGGCTGAGGTCTGCTGATGATCCTCTGAGCTAAAAAGTAGCATAATTGTGCAAGCCTAACACATTTTTCGATTATGCTGCACTGAAGGCTTTTTTGTAGTAGAATGAACAGGAAGATTCAAAAGTTTCTAGCTGACAGTGGCAATGAGAGCATCCCAGGAGTTTACGGTTGTGATGGACATGAGTATTTGCTCCAAAATGAAGTGTTACTCAGTATACTGGTAAGAGGCAGTTGAATCTACTTCATTAGCAAATGTTGATGGTGCCTGGCTGCGATGTGATCCCAAAAGGTTTTATGCAACAGCAAATATTGTAGAATGATTGTGATCTCATGCCATTTTTAAAGGATTGTCAAGGTATAACCAAAATTACTGAGCAAATGCCAAACAGTAAATTAGGATTTTGTAGCATCATGAATGATGCTCTTAAATATACGGTCATACTATAAATATGTGTAGAGTTAATCGATGAACGGGTATATATCCAAATCGGTTGGATGTAAGGGTTACCCCTTAGTAATGTCAGAAAATTCCTTGAGCTTATTAATCTGCAACCTAACCCGTGGAGTCCTCTATTTTAGATGTTTAGTTATCCTGTTGATGGGACTAGTTTGCGAAAAAGTCCACTTTACTCTCTCCACCTATTTACATAGTCCATCCCACCCCCTAATCAAAATATTGGTTTAATTTAATCCTTCCTCCTATTCATAATGGATTAAATTAACCCCTAAGTAGGATTTTCACCGAGATTTGCTAACACGGCATGTGTTTGACCGGTCAAAATCTCGTTTTGATGATACCTAATCACGTTGACGTGGAGTCTCTCTATTTCTTTCAGCCGGAGCCGAGCCAAACCGAGCCCCATCTATGGCTCCTACTCCCATGCCTGAGCCGGCTCCCACACCAGCGGCTGCGTCGCCTTTGCCGACCAAGCCAAGAGGAGCTGCATCGCAACCTCCTCCGCGGGCCGCGAGCACAGAAACCCAAGTCCACGACCGCACAGGCCCTATCTCTGCTTGGCTGTTGTTCCCTGGTACGCAGATCACTCCTCGACTCAGGTTAGTTCCTGTATGAACTATAGAGTACCAATGTGGCCGCAAGTATGGATTGCAATCTCGTAGGGTTAGTGTTGCATTGTGGCTACCAATTTGTCAACCAGATAGATTGATTGCTATGTTGTAGGGTTCTAGTATCACGGTGGTGTAATGGAATATGTCTCCCCAAATGATTTGACTGAGATTATTTGGCAAGTTTGTAAATACTGGAATTACTCAGTGGGGATCATGCATGTTATCTGTGTTAGGTGATTATTGCAAATTCCTGGAATCCAAAGGACTCGTATATTTGTCAACGTGCGCAGGTTGTGATTTCCTGGTTAGGTGATCATCCAATTTATCTATGTTCAGAGCATGTATGCTGCTGTTGCATTCATGAACAGCCCACTAGGCATTCTTATAGACATTGTTTCTTTTGAGATTCTTAATGCAGAATGACAAAAAATTCAGGACTGAATTTTTTGTTTTATTTAAAACTTGTTTATCATGTGAGAGGGGTACAAACCACATAAGCTATATTCTTAGCACTTATAGGAAGGGAAAGATACACAGAAATGGAAGAGAAGTAGATTTATCGCCTATCTGCAAGGTTAGAAATTTGATGTGCCAATTGACGCATGAATGACTTTGAGAATCTGAGGTCATTCTGTTCTGTTATGAATGACTTTGAGATTCTAAAAACATACAGCCTGGTACCAATAAGAATACTACAAAGATTATTGTTTACAGCATGGTTTTCTATTCAGTTGTCTTATCCTCATAATTGTGCTGGTGACCTTCAAGGTAATACTGTTGTCCTAAAATCAGAACATTGTCTCATTGTCACTTTAATTATTCAGTGGATATTTTTGTTAGATGTATCCCTGTATTTACAAACTAGTCTAGGGGGTTTCCTGCACTTTGTACATGCTGTATACTTCTTCCCCATTGGCGCTTTGCAATAGAGTTGAGTTGCTCATTTCCAACATGGTATCACAGCCTAGGGTTAGCATTCCTGGCTCCTACCTCATCGCCACCGGCCAGTCGCCGGTGAACCTCCAGCGAAGGCAGCTCCCCTTCTCCCCTTTCATTTTCCCTCTCATCCACCCCTTCCCCGCACATCCACGGCCGTCCGCGTGGAGGCCGGCGACGCCTCCGCTTGCGTACGTGCGGGCCAGCGCCTCCGCGTGCCCGACTGCGCACACCCACCCGTTCGCGCGCCCGACCGCCTGTTCGTCCGCGCGGTAGTTCGCGCGCGGCTGCCCGTCCACGCGGCCGCTAGCCCATCCTACGCAGGCTCACGCCGCGCGCCTGCATCCCACCGCGGAGCCCTTCGCGCTCCCCTGCCCTGCGCGCCCTCTGTTGTGCGCCTCTGCCCGTGCCTGTCCCTTTCTTGCTCAAAAAAAATAGAGCAGCAAGGGACATGTGCCATGGCATCTCTTGGCCGGCCGGGTGACAAGATGTGGCTATAATATGCTGCTCCCCCAAACATGGATATTCCCGAGAAGTGGAGTCAATGAAATGGGAGCCTCTTTTGCTAATGACTAGCCTAGGGACGCCAAAGCAAGGAAAAATATTTTCATGGAACATTCACTTAGCGTGCCTGGTGTCTACGGCTCGACAGGTCATGGCTTCTACCTATGTAGAGACATAATCCACGGCTACCAGAATAAACTCGTAGTTCTCTGAGTTAGGGAAAGGACCCATGGGGTGTATCCCCTAAACATCAAAGATGTCTACTTGAAGATTACTGGTGAGCGGAGTTACGTCTCTTATATTCCCGTGTTTTTGGCAGCGTGGACATCTCCTGATGAATTTCTTAGCATCCTCGTACATGCTAGGCCAATAAAACCCACATTGCCAAACCCGTGTTCTGAACGCTCCATAATGACCTCCATAAGGTGATGCATGATATCTCTCCAAGATTTTAGGTCCCTCAGGTGCTGGTATGCATCGTCTGAGGAGTCATATCCGGAACAGATATGGGTCGTCCCATAGGTGAAGCCTGCTCTCGTAAACCAATCTTTTCCTATTTTCACCTGATGGGATGTACCCTGACACCATGAAGTTGACTATGTTGGCATACCACGGCTCTAGTATTGTGACCTTGAGGAGCATATCATACCGTAAGAAATCATCAATGGGGTGATCAAACGGAACTTGTATCCGAGACAGACCCAATGCATGAGTCTTGGTTTCGCATCCTATTTGGTCAAAAGATACTTCAGAGCAGCATGGTCTGAATAGACTATGACCTTTGCCCCAACTTGGTAGGACCAGAATTTGTCTATAACAAACACAACTGCTAAGAGTTCCTTTTCCGTGGTTGCGTAGTTGAGCTGGGGCTAGTGAGCGTTATGCTAGCGTATGAGATAGAATAATGCTTATTGTCATTAGTTTGGCCCACAACAGCTCATATCGCATAATCGCTCGCATCACACATGATTTTTAGTGGGATGCTCCAGTCGGGAGGTATCACGCTCTGAAATTTTTGGATTTCAGGATATGATTTTGAAGAATAATTAAATAAAGAATTTCTCATAGTTTTAAATTTTTTCAAGCTTTATATAATTTGCAGGGAATTTAGTATAGAAAATTTTTATTTTCTGAGTTAAATTAAAACAATATAGGTTTAATGTTGTGTGTGGTGCATTCATGCTGGCTGCATTGAGTTTTGTTTGTGCGTAGTTCGAATAAGAATCTAAATCTAATTTAAAATCGCATTTGAACTGCGTTTGTTTGAGCCTTAGAATAGTTCATTTGGCTAGAGTTCACTTTTCCCCCTTTAACTTTTCCTCTGGCCTGTTCTTCCCCCTTGTTCTCCCCCCCCCCGAGCCAGCCCAGCTTGTTCCCTCCCCGGCCTAGATCGCCCTCGCTCCCCGCCGGCCCATCCCCTCTCCCTCTCGCTCGCTCCGATAGCCCAGACGGCCCAGCTCGCCTCCCGGTCCAGCACTGCGCCCGCCGCCTCCCCCGCTCGGCACAACCCCCGCGCGCGGCCCAGCTGGCCCATCAGGGCGCCGCGTCTGCCTCCTCCCGCGAGCGACGCGCGCCGCTGCCAGGCCATCCTTGGCGTGCGTGCCGCCTCGGCGAGCGAGCCCCAGGGCTGCGTCCCGCGCCCCTATAAGACGTGAGCGCCCGAGGCCTTCGCCATGCCAGCTTTGGCCGTTGCTCGCTCCTCCTTCGCCTCTGCCATCCGTGTCATGCCGCCGCCGCCATTGCTCAAGCCGCCGGCCGCCCTCCGCCTCGATTCGCTCTGCCACCCGTCGGAGCAAACCGAGGCCACCATGAGCTTCCGCTCGCCAAGCCATATCTTCCCCGCCGGTCCGTGTCACCGTCTCACCGCCGGAACCCCTTCCCCCACGAGCGCCCCCGTCGCCGGCCTTCTATCTCCGCTACGAGCGCGATATCGGCCGCCTCCGCGCAAGAGCACCGTCAGTGAGCAACCCCCCCTCTCCCCGCGCGTTCCCCTCGTCCTCCTCTCTCTGTTGCGCTCCTTTCCAGACCTGCCCCTCCACCCTAACGCCGGCGAGCCAAGCCGCCCAGAAGCGTCGGCGAAATGCCTCTGTAGTGTCTAGAGGAAGAAGACGGTGATTTTTCGCTTAGGTCCCAGAGGAATCACACAAACTTTAGATCTATTTCATGTGTCCTGCGCAATTAACAGAAAACCCCCTCAAAGAATTTCCCTTCCGCACTTAAATCCCACCCGAGTGTTTTTTAGATCTAACCCTACCTCTATTCGAATTTGCGAGCACTATTCACTATGTCTCTGCATACTTCCTAGCTAACCCCTGTAGTCTACGGTTAATTACAATTAGGTCCCTAAAATCCTGTTTAACCCATAGATCTCACATTTTTGATCCGTTTTTCTTCGTTCTGGTTGCGTTAGCTTCATATAAACATAAACTACGCTTTTGCTCTACCACTTAGCATGTGTTTTGTTTCTGAAATTTATATAATATCAAATGGATTAAAGGTTATTTAATTATGCTTTCCGGATTAAAAGCAATTTAGGGTTTTCTACTACGGTTTTCACAAGTTAATGTTTATATTAATTTGGTGAGTATAATATTATTCCACCTCTTTCGTAAATAAAACTAACTAGGTCATATCTCGGTTTTCACAAACTGATGTTAATTTGATTAATGTTTATTTTAACTAGCTTTTCCAAATAAAAGCAATTTAGGCTCATACCGGTGCTTACAAATAAAATTAATATGACTAATATTATTATAATTTATTTATAATAATAACATGACTAGTTAAACATGAATAAATAAATTTATTCGATTAGATGCTCTCACATATCTTTATTACTAAAAGTCAAATGTTTAATTGAATAAATTCTACATAAACAATTATAAATAAATATGATTAGTTTTACCCCGGGTTTTACAAATTCAAATAAGATTAAAGAAATTCCAACATAAGATGCTTCTCTGAAATATCTTTTATATCATTTAATCAAGCATGTAGTCTTTTATTTTCTCTTATAATCTTAATCTTCCGATAGTTATATCTTCTCAACCGTAGCTCCGTTTTCAGCGATTCTTGCGTTCACGTGACCAAAGAATCAAGCCCTTCCACTTAGCATGCTCTTTTAAAGCTTTTATTTTGATCGATGTATTGTTCTTAGTTGTATATTGTTTGCTTGCTTGTTTAGCGGCATGATGTGCTCGTGTCGTTGATTGCTGCGAGTCAAGGACCGTCAGTGAGAGATTTCAAGAGAGAAGATTTTGAAGACTCAGAGCAGCAATATGTTGGATAAAGGCAAGTTATAGCACGGACAATCCTTGCTACCTACTCACCCTGTATTAAATTATTACATAAATGCATGTGTCTAATTTGATGTACCATTAAGGTTGTACCTAGTTTTGAATATCCTATCCTTGTTTACCTTGGGTTTATGCATATGGGTAGATTTTGCTATGCGCAGCTACTATCACCATTATTTAACTGTTAATATTGACTTAATGGTCCACTTCAACATTAATGATAAAACTTGCTTTTTAGCAACTTGGTTTTGGGAGCTAGGGCATGTGCTTCGTGCTTTCCTCTAGAGTCTCTCCATAAGGTCCGGTACTTAAACCGGGAACCCAGGAGCCTTTCACCACCGCTAGAACTATTATGGCTCTGGTCTTGGTTAAGTAGCTTGTACGTCTCTAACTTGCCAGTGGTTACCGGTGGGCCCGACGGCGTTATGGGAAGCAAGGCACGGGGTGTTTCTTGATTCCACCGAGGACGGTAGCCCCGTCGGCTAGGTCTCGTTAGACCCAGTCTCGTGTTGGGAGTCACTGCGATGGGGAACTCCACACGTTGTGCATTGTTGGGTGCGATGCCCGCGCTCTGGATGCCATTGACCCCCTTATGGTGTGACTTCGTAAGCATAAGTCAATCTCGGTGCCTAGAGTCTCACCACCTTGTTGTACCTTAGCGGCTCCTATCTTGTTAGGGTGTCTTGTGAAAAACCTCATAGCATCCCTACGCAATCACACCTCAGAAGTGTTGATGTGCGTGGTTGGGTGCAAAGTTCCTTCGAACTTTTACGCGACTGGTGGGTAAAGGGCAAAACCTCTGCAGAGTGTAAATCTATCATGATAGCCTTGCTTAAGGTCACGATCGGCCTGGATCCTTTTTGATTAGAAGATGATGTTATTTATGCTTAATGTCACTTATACTTTATTAATTGGGTTGCAACTGGGCTTAATTCACAGTAGTAACTTGGATAATGTTAAAATAAACCAACTAAAAATGCTAATGTAGTTAAGCCGTGTCTAGCCTTATTTTGAGCCTTCATACACCCATGCTATACTTGCTAAGTAAATATTTTACTTACACTTGTCATTATTCAACAAAATCCCGGATGGGTAACAGATGGAGTAAATGAGTCTGCTGCTACTGAGTTTCTTGAGGATCTCCTATACTTCCGAGCTGTGGTCAACCAGTCGGTGTCCCTATGGACTTGTGGCTCTACCCGTCGAGAGAGTTAGACTTCCGCTGTGTTTTATTTAGGTAAACTCTGATGTAAACTATTTTATTCGACCATATGTACTCTGATTTCCATATTTGTAAGTTGTATGTGTTCTGTGGACATCCTGGGCACACATATGACAACATTCAGGTTTCTGTGTAAATCTCGGTGTGACAGGAGGCTAGATGATGGGAGCGGAATTGAGTGCTTTCTTGAGGGTGTGAAAGGCAACATAGCATTCTTCATCAGAGACGAAAAGGGGGCTTCCTTGGCTAGGAGATTATTTAACGACCGGGCTATTAGAGAGAAATTTTCGATGAAACACCTATAATGCCAGGCGTGGCCAAGGAAACTATGAATCCCCTTTTATGTTGGTTGGTAGTGTAGGCATAAGGTTGTGTTTAGGAGTAGGATAGGGGAAGATGATTTCTTCTGACTTTGAATCTAGTATTTCCTCGATCAAAGACGAATCTTCGTGGCACTTTCCTTGCGACCCCAAGATAAGATACGAATATGATGTATATGAAGGTTAGGAGTAATCCCTTTGAAGTCTTGGACCGAGTGTCCAAAGAATGATTGATCTTCCTCCAGGACCATTGTTGGCGGTCGTTACGGCATATTTTCGACCACCAATACTCGCGAATAAAAGAGGATATATGTGACATTCCATGCACTTAGGTTTATTTCTAATAAAGTTCCACGAGTTTATGTGAGTTTCAGTTGTGCAGGTACATTAACAACAAATATGTGCTATAGGGGTTAGAATTGACCGATTCGGCCGAACGACACGATTTGGCCGGTTACCCCCCTTAGCCGTACACGACACCGGGAGACGTCCACGTCAATGATGACCGAGCGATGACAACACATGACACGTGGGCGACCGCCACCTCATCTCAAGGCCAATTCTACACGAAGTAAACCAAAGCAAGTCAGCCCAGGAGGTCCAAGACCAAAGGAGCTGCTGGGGAGGCCGGCCATGGGCCAAGCCCAATTCGGCCAAAGCCTGGCCTTCGGCTGAACCGCCCCCAGCACCAGAAACCGACCCCAGGGGTGCATCTTAGCTGTGGGAGTCAAGGCGGTGCAGATCCACGGTTTGGACGAATTGGAGGATTCGGCCGAACCGGTGGATTCGCCCGAAGGCCCGGCACCGCCTCCCGAGCCTCCTTGCATGCTACTCCACCTCAAACTGACTTGCTCAAGCTACAAATAGAGGGGTCAGACACTTGTATCACGCACACCAAGCCAAGGAGCTCTCATTTCCACTTCTCTCTAGTAGATTTAGGATAGTTTAGATGGGAGTTAGAGTTGAGTCGAGTTGTGCCTCGGAGGTTCCGGAGTCGTCTTCAGAAGCTCTGGTATAAGCTCTTGTATCTTTTCCTTTCCTTTTGTAGACTTTGAGTTATCAATATAAAGTTATCTTTATCACTTTGCCTCTGTCATTTATAGCTTGCTGCTACTTTATTCTAGTTGCATCTATATCGTGTTTAGACTATAATTGGTTCTAGTTCTGGTGCTTCTAGATCTTGTTTAAGTCTTTGTCTTAGCGGGTTCTTCGATCTTGCTTGATACTTGAGGTGAATTATCACTAAGAGTATTGACAAGGTTGCTTGCTCTTGCTAGCGGAGTAAGTAGTTATTGACTAGTGTAGGAGTGGTTCCTAGGCTAGCCAGTAACCTTAGTTTGCCCCTGTGTCTGCGGCGGTCGTAGTCGTTAGGTGGTGACAGCCCTATACGCCCATGGTTCACCTGGGAGTATCCTGAGGTATCATAATTTATATTTCCGCAGGGAAGCTTTGGCAAGAGTACTAGTAAACAGGTATTCAAGACTATCAGAGAAAGGTACACAACTAAACAAGACAGGGGATAACGATATTGCATAGGAGTGGATATACCATGACACACAGCTCAAAGGAGGCTCGGGTAAGAGAGAGAAGGTACAGATAGCTGGGAGGACAACGAGAAGAGACAGAGGATTCCTATGGACTTTATTTGTCTATGTCACTCGGGCTTAGAGATACAACGGCTAAAGAGCCAGCACTGGAAGGTTTGGGTTAACTCTAATGTCTTAGCATCGGGACAATGGACACCAGTGACTTGCAGAAAGGGATGAGAAGGGGTGCCGCCAGCTCCACACTGGGGGATCCTACAGGCCGAGACTAATGAGGTGGATTACAAAGACCGTATAGGGCTGTCACCACCTAACGGCTACCACACGTTCGTTGAATCGGGGGCAAACCAAGGCCACTGACTAGTCTGGGTACCACACCCACAATAACCAACGAGTACTTACTTCACTAGCAAAAGAAAGCAACCCGTCAATATCCCCGGTGACAGTTCACCGGCAAATATTGAGCTAAGTCAAAGAACCAACTAAGACAAAGACTTAAACAAGAACTAGAAGCACTAGAACTAGAACCGACTATAGTCTAAACACGATATAGATGCAACTAGAATGAAGTAGAAGCAAGCTATAAATGACAAAGGCAAGATGATAAAGATAATTATATTGATAACTCAAGTCTTGCAAAAGGAAAAGGAAAAGATACAAGAGCTTATACCGGAGCTTCTGAAGACGACTTCGGAACCTTCGAGGCAAAGCTCGACTCGACTCTAACGCCCAACTAAACTATCCTAACTCTACTAGAGAGAAGTGGAAATGAGAGCTCCTTGGATTGGTGTGTGTTGAAATGAGCCGTGGACACCTCCATTTATAGCACCAAAGGGCGGTTGAGTGGAGTAACTACCACAGGATGTTGTGGCGGTTACCGGCCAGTTCGGCCGAACTGGATGGATTCGGCCGAACTCATCCAGTTCAGCCGAACGTCGGATTCAACTGCCTTAACCTTCTACGGCCTTGATGCATCCCTGGAGGCGGTTTTGGGTGCTGGGGGCAGTTCGGCCGAAGCCCTACAGTTCGGCCGAACTGGGCTTCTGGCCCAGGGCCGCCCCCATGCACCGCCTCTGCTTCCAGGGCCTCCTGCTAGCTTGTCCTGGTGTTCTTCGGTGAATTTGGCCCATGGAATGACGTGGCGGGAGTCCACGTGGCTTGCAAGGTCATCGTATCATCATCGCTGACGTGGACGACACCTCGTGTGCTTGCATGATGGTTAAGGGGGGTGGTTCGGTCGAAAATTGGAAGGTTTCGGCCGAACTAGAGTTTTACCCCCCTTAACGGGCTTTTTCCGACTCGGTCCCTGCAAATGAGACACTCACCAAAACTCGTGGAACTTTATTAGAAGTAAAACCTAAATGCATGAAATGTTACATAAAACCTCTTTTATTCCTGAGAGTTGGTGGTTGGATTCATACCGTAACGACCGCCAACACTTAGTTGACTATGAGAGTTGGTGGTTGGATTCATACCGTAATGACCGCCAACACTTAGTTGAGTATACTATTACTCAAGCGGGTTTATCCTTGCTCTATTTCGTTGGTCTTGTGAAGCAGAGCAGTGCATCACTGGTTTCCAACTACCGTCAAACTTCCATGAAAATACTGAGTCTCTTGTGAGGAAAGTGCGACCCCGTGTTGTACCTCCTCAGAAGCTACTCATTCTGACGAGCCCAGTCTTTCTCGTCGTCGACACAGCTTCATCGAGGATGGCAAGCAAGATGATCGGCGAGTTCTCCGCTCCTTCGAGCGAGAACGTGCGTGTTGGACCAACTCCGCCAGTCGGTGAAGGCAACTTCGAGCTCAAGCCAGCCCTCATCAACATCGTGCAGGCTAGCCCATTCTGTGGCAAACCACACGAGGATGCCAATGCTCATCTTCAGCATTTTCTAGAGATTTGCAACACTTTCACCATACGCGGGGTAAGCATCGATGCCATTCACCTTCGTTTATTCCCTTTCTCATTATTAGGCAAGGCAAAACAATGGTTTTATGCTAACCGTGAAGCCATTATCCAAAAATTATATGTCAATATCCCATTGCTTGAAGCTATGAAGGTTCCCACATATGCCAAGTATTTAAAGGACATCCTCAACCTCAAAAGGGCAATGCCGACCACCGAGGTAATTAAACTAACCAAAGCTTGCAGTGCAGCCATTTTAAATGATCTCCAAGAAAAGAAGAAGGACCCAGGATGTCCCACCATCACGTGTTCGATCGAGGAACAACACTTCAACCACGCCCTATGTGACCTGGGAGCAAGCGTCAGCGTCATGCCCAAGGTAGTGTTTGATAAACTGAACCATACTTCCTTATCCCCTACGACTATGTACTTGCAGCTAGTGGATCAATCGATTCGCTATCCCGTGGGAATAGCTGAAGATATTCCGGTGAAAATCCGGGAATTCTTCGTGCTCGTGGACTTCGTGGTGCTTGATATGGAGGTCGACACGAAGACACCTCTCATTCTTGGGAGGCTATTTCTGAGTACCGCCAATGCAAACATCAACGTAGGAGCCGAAGAAATCAGCTTGAAAAATTGCGTTCAAGCCCAGGGTGGAGAAATGCTCCCAGGTATGTACTAATATAATTCAAGATTTCACTAACCCAAAGCAGGTCAAGGTGGTTGTTTCCAAGCCTTAGATGGAGCAACACTGGGGGAATGAAAGGAGACGTTCACCGCCTCCAACACAGAAGAAAATCAAGAAGGCGTGGCGGAAGAAGGTTGCATCGTCCGAACCACCCACTCCGGGATCGGACGATGACAAGATCAACTGAAGACGGGAGGAGTCCCGCTCATGGACTTTAAACACGAGCTCTCGTCGTGAGAAAAACTGGTATGTATCACATGTTTCCCTTCCAAATTTTAATTTCCATCATTGCATTTGCATGTTTCCCTTTCCAAAATAAATGAACCACTTGTGTAATGAATTTGAAAGATAGTAAAAATTTCAAGCATGGTAAAGAATAAATGGAGAGTATGCTGAAATTTATTTGAATTGGGTACATTTTGTAATTCATATCATTTTTACCCTTCTCCAAAGTGCTCCATTGCACACTCACCAATTATCACAAAACATGGCAGCATGGGGGTGACTCCACTAACTTTCACTTTGGTCATGTCAAGTTTGCATCTCACCTACCACTAAAATCCACTCACATGACCATACTCTAGTGCTGGCCACAAAATTTTGCTTGCAACCAAAGCAAAGGTGGGAGCTGCACTCACCTGGAGTGCTCAAGCCACACATGCCTGGTTCGACCGAACCAGGCAATTCGGCCGAACCAGGCCATTCGGCCGAATGAGCCCCTACCCTCCTCCTTGCCTATAAATACCACCCATTGCTTGCATGCTTCCTTGCACCGTCACACACTAAAAATTTTCTGCTAGAAGCCCTCTCTCTCTCTATCTCTCTCAAGTTCTTGTTCAACTTCTTCTCTAGTTCTTGCTCAAGTTGGTTGACTTGCATTGTTGAAAAAAATCACAAAAATATTTTGCTTTTGTTTGATCCTTGTGCTGAAACTTGAACGTGTTTGTCGTGGTTTCCAACACCCACAAGAACGACTAACTTTTGTGGTGGTTCTTCATCCCCGCAAGAACGACTAACCCTCTTGAACGACTGATTTGTTTTACTTGTGCTAACCCCATATATTCAGTCCTTCAGGTAGTCGTTGCGCTAACATTTTGCAGGTAGCATGTCGAAGATCTTTTCCGCGTTCCGTTGCTCTGCCTGGCTAAGAAAAAACTCGGACGATGCTGGGAGCTCCCCAGCCCCGTCCAACGGTTCAAGCCGGATGGAGGTGGATGAGTCAGGGGCAGCCGACTTTGGGAGAGGTTATGCCTTGCACCCAACCCGGCAGCTCCTGAACGGGGGTGACATCATCCTCCGGACGGACCGGGAGCGGAACGTCTTCAACATGTTGCACCTGAAGGAGTTTGAGCATACCCGTGTCTTCGAGCAGGACTTCCTCATAAGAACAGGTATGGATGAAGAATTCCCAGAAGTCTTCAAAGCCATTGGCTGGGGTAACTCGAATTTGTTTCGAATCTTACATCTGAACGTGAGGGTGTTCACTTTCGATTGTTCAACCAAGAGTACTTCTACTCTTGGAGGGATTTGAGCTTGGCTCTTGGTTTTGCCAGTCATTGTTCTTTGGAGCCTGCCAAAGCTTTGAAAAGGTTTAGTCGGGACGGGTTTTGGAAAAAGATTGCCGGAAGCACCAATTGTTCTACGCCTCGCACTAATAACATTCATAACCCCACAGTGCGTTTCATGCATCGATGGATGGCTATGACGGTGTTTCCACATTCTGATTTGTGTCCCGTCAATAAAGTCGAGTTGCGGCTTTTATATGCCATGGTTAAGCAAGTTGTTGTTTCTTCGGTTAAGGATTTGGTTACCCATTGGATGTCCCATCACTCTCATGTGGGTAGCGTGGTGGCGACTTCTCTAGTCACTCGCCTCGCTAACCAGTTGGGCGATCTGGAGGGCGCCCAGCTCGCTTACTTAGATGCCGAGCACTTTGTGCAAGGTCACATGATATGACAGGCGCCCGATGCAACACTAGTAATGATTTATCGCGGTTATACAACCAAAGTGCCACTGTCCTGTGCAGAGCTGAGGTTGTATACCGTCCAGAAAATAACTCTTCAGCTGAGTACTGAGCCGGATGACTCTCCCCCTCGGAGAGAGCCCGCTCGGCACAGTGTTGCAGGCGAAGGACCATTCACCTAGGGACGAGCCAAGCGTGATGCCAGACTCTTCACCACACAGGAACCAGCAACTTCACTAATACAGCCACACCGACATATGTCTGCGTTCGAGGCGGCCATCGGCGAGTACACCGGTACTGGGACGTCAGGAGCAGGAGGCTCTGGACAATCCCAGGACCCGGACTACTTCGCCCCGAGCCACTGGGACTACGCCTAGAGTACGGACTCTGAGTACTCCCAGGGGTGGTATGCAGGGGTTATGATAGTGCCTCCCAGCCATACTTCCCTGGGTATTCTCAGTCCGCGCACTTCTTTATACCTAGTGGCTACGACATCGGTCGGGAGTTATCTTACATATCCGACCGAGTCGACCTCCTCGATGACCGTACCCAGAACATGGAAGGCACTTTGGCACACCATTCTCAGTACCATCAAGAGAATAGTAGCGTGCTGGAATCTATAAGGTACGATGTCTAGCGGCAGACGGACCAAATGGTGGAATATTTTTCAAGGTTTCGACCCTATCAATGAAAGATCCAAGCTTGGGGGAGGACCCCCACCAGGTATGTTCTATGTTCCTCTTAGCACTTTGATTTCGCATTTGCCATTTCCCTTTCTATTTTATTTCCACCTTAAAATGAAAAGACCAAAAATATTTGCTTTGAATAAAATTAACTCCCAACTATGCATGGAATGAACCATATGCCTCTCACTTTGGAAATGATGAATAGTTGCTCTTTCATTAATCTTGTGAGTGCTTTGTTTCGACTAGTTGCTTGATAGTGCTTGAGTTATTTGGCATGAGTAAAAATGAACCTGAAAACCTTGTGGGAGCACATGCTTTATTCCAAATCTAAGTTGTTGTAAGGAACAATATAGTGAGATTGTGGTTAAGTTCTACTTTTGCTCTTAGTATGGTGAAAATCCCGGATGCTTTGTGCCTTCAAAAATAAAACAAAGTTCCTCGTTGGTCAGAAATTCCTACCGAAGCCATATGTTTATTCAATTGAAACCTTCTAATCATATGTTGCTTGTTGTCATAGTGAGTTTTGTCAAATTGTTGTGACCTTTGGGTGAAACTTTCATGCTTTTAAGATCGAGATTCACGTACACACCACCTCTCACTTGCAATTCCTACATTGGGAGTTAGCAAACATTTCCATCATCCATCCACCAAAATAAATTCTCCATTATTTATGACCTCCCTCTCCAAATATCCTTGAATAGATACATGGGCTATGCAAAAAGAAAAGCATGCCAAAGAGCATGGCAAAAAGAAAGAGAAAAAGAAAAGCATGCCAAAGAGCATGGCAAAAATAAGAAATAAGAAAAGCATGCCAAAAGACATGGCAAAAATATGAGCAAAAAGAGATATTCCATGTTCTCGAAAATAAGTCAAGGAGAGGAAGAATCATCCCAAGGAGTTCCACCATATTCCACTCCATTCCACTTAACATATTCCCCACACTTGCACTTCTTGATCTAAAGGTGTGATTTGGTTCCCCAAAGGTCCGGTCTTTGACTTAGCAAAATATAAGATACATGCATGTCTTCATCCATTGTCCCTGAGCCACACAAAAACCATATTAGATTTTAGAATGAAAAGAAGGCACAAGCCTTTGGTGAGGATTCAAATACCACTTGAGTGATTGAGTGTGACAATTGAAAAACAACTTACGTTTTTCACAAAATTAAGGAAACTTTGAGATGGGATCCTGAAAAGAGTCGAGTGGAATAAAACTAAATCAAACTGTTCAACCTTTCTACCGCCCAAGACAAGGAGATTGCTATAAGCCACATAGATAAAATGGTGATTTAATATTTTGCTAAATGATTCGAGTAATTTTGAGCACTAGTTGTTTATAAAGATTACCTGCAAGATATTGACATTGTAGCAACTCATGATCCACCGAGCCTAAGTTTTTATCTTTGCTCGAGGACGAGCAAAGGTCTAAGCTTGGGGGAGCTTGTTGGCGGTCGTTACGGCACGTTTTCGACCACCAATACTCGGGAATAAAAGAGGATATATGTGACATTCCATGCACTTAGGTTGATTTCTAATAAAGTTCGATGAGTTTTGGTGAGTTTCACTTGTGCAGGTACATTAACAACAAATATGTGCTATAGGGGTCGGAATTGACCGATTCGGCAGAATGACACGATTCGGCCGGTTACCCCCCTTAGTCGTAAACGACACCGGGAGATGTCCACGTCAATGATGACCGAGCGATGATGACACATGACACGTGGGTGACTGCCACCTCATCTCTGGGCCAATTCTACATGAAGTACACCAAAGCAAATCAGCCCAGGAGGTCCAAGACCAAAGGTGGTGCTGGGGAGGCCGGCCATGGGCCAAGCCCAATTCGGCCGAAGCCTGGCCTTCGACCGAACCGCCCCCAGCACCAGAAACCGACCCCAGGAGTGCATCCTGGCCGTGGGAGTCAAGGCGGTGCAGATCCACGATTTTGTCGAATTGGAGGATTCGGCCGAACCGGTGGATTTGCCCAAAGGCCCGGCACCGCCTCCCAAGCCTCCTTGCATGCTACTCCACCTCAAACCGACTTGCTCAAGCTATAAATAGAGGGGCCAGTCACTTTTATCACACACACCAAGCCAAGGAGCTCTCGTTTCCATTTATCTCTAGTAGAGTTGGGATAATTTAGTTAGGAGTTAGAGTTGAGTCGAGCTGTGCCTCGGAGGTTCTGGAGTCATATTCAGAAGCTCTGGTATATGCTCTTGTATCTTTCCCTTTCCTTTTGTAGACTTTGAGTTATCAATATAAAGTTATCTTTATCACTTTGCCTCTGTCATTTATAGCTTGCTGCTACTTTATTCTAGTTACATCTATATCATGTTTAGACTATAGTTGGTTCTAGTTCTGGTGCTTCTAGATCTTGTTTAAGTCTTTGTCTTAGCTGGTTCTTCGATCTTGCTTGATACTTGAGGTGAATTGCCACTAAGACTATTGACAAGGTTGCTTGCTCTTGTTAGCGGAGTAAGTAGTTATTGACTAGTGTAGGAGTGGTTCCTAGGCTAGACAGTAACCTTAGTTTTCCCCTGAGTCTGCGGAGGGGGTAGTCGTTAGGTGGTGACAGCCCTATACGGCCTTTATAGCCCATCACGTTCGTCTTGGCTTGTAGGATCCCCCAGTGCAGGGTAGATGCCACCCCTTCTCATCTCTTTCTGTGTGGCATAGGCTCTGCTGTCCCGAAGTTAAGACATAGGTTTGACCTTGACCTCTGAGTGTTGGCTCTACATCCTCTGTATCTCTAACCCCGAGTGACACAAACAGATAAAGTACCTAGGAATCATCTATCTCTTCTCGTTGTCCTCCCAGCTATCTATTCCTTCTCTTTCTTACCTGAGCCTCCCTTGAGCTGTGTTCACAGTATATCCACTCCTATCTAATACCGTTATCCCCCATCCTGCTAGTCGTGTATCCCTCTCTGATAGTCTCGAATATTTGTTTGCTAGTACTCTTGCCATAATCTTCCCTATGGAAATATAAATTACAATACCTCAGAATACTCCCTAGTGAAGTGCTACAACGGTAATTCTGTGCGCTTGCAGAATATTTCTATATTTTACTGAGCCATAAGAAAATAATCCTAATATTCGATCGTAAGAAGTGCCAACAATCGTGAAAGTCTGTTGGGTTTCAATGTTACGGGGTTTGTCACTGATGGTCACTGGAGTGTGTTTGTCCTTAAGGAGGAAGACATCCTTCAGTCCAAGGAGAAGAGGCTTAAGTTTGATTGGAGGATGAATTTCTTCTTCCTCCATAAAGAATTGGGCATCTACTTATAGGATAGGTTGCTCTAAGTCTATCAAAGATGTTGACATGACCTCCTCTATAGGATCAGGATCGAGTTCTTCCTCTATAGGTGTGTTCAAGGAATAGGAATAAGAGACCGGGACAAGTTCTTCTCTGATCCTAAGCTCTACTAGCTAGCTCATTGGTGAATTTTCTAGGATTTTCATTATTGGTCTACCAATAAAGATGGAGTGTGTGAAATCATTGGGCAGGTCAAAGATATGGAAATCCAGGAAAAGTTCAGGGTCGTTAATCTTAACGGGTATGACCCGCAAGATCTATAAACAGTCGAGGATCCTTCTCGATGTGAACCTTAGACGTTTCCGAGATGATGACCATGGTTCATCGGGGAGTTGAGATCGCACCAAAGAGCTAGAGATTATGTTGATTCCGAGGCTCGGGTCATACCTGATTTCCTTGTCTATGCCCATAACTTCAGAAAAGATTGTTTGGATTCCCTTGGGCATTTTAACGACCTCGGTCAAGGCTTTAGACTCCTCTAGCCATTCCTGACTCATGATGGCAGAGAGACGTCATAAGTACTCTCTCTGGTATTCTAGTGCTTCCTTGTCGGGTGGTGGATCCTTTTGCTCTACACATTGTTACAATGGGAAACTCATTGCACAACCTACATTATCGAATAGATCATTGTCAAAATCGTAGGGAGTGGTGTAGAGTGGATGATAGTAGTCCAGGCTAGAATATAGTGGTGGTTCGAAATGAGCGTCAGGTTTTGATGGGATGGAAAAGCTAATAGATTTGGATTGTGAACATGTAGGCTCTTCAGGTTCAGGCTGCTTCTCTTCTTCATCGGGGAGTTCGTCATCGACTCCAGTGTAGGGAGTGTCATCCAGAATGCGCTCCAGGACTATCCTCGCTTCACTAGGAGTCAAATAGAGAACGGCCCTCCTGAAGCGGAGTTCAAGAAAGTGGTAGCTACGGGAGAAAGGCCAAGGCTGAATGTAGAATTATAGGTTCTGATAAGCCTAGGTTTGGTCCGGATGCCAAAATTTCCTTGAAACGAGCCCAGGCAGCTCCTAACGACTCTCCCTCTAATTGCTTAAAGGTAAGGATTTCGATTCAGAGGCTGGATACCTTGGAAACTGGGAAGAAGTTTACGAAGAATTTCTCTCTAAGCATTTCCTAGCTCCCTTCCATATTTCCGACAGACAGAGAGTATCATTTCTTTGCTCCTCCCATTAATGAAAACGGGAATAGCTTCCATTTGAGCGTCTCTTGTGTCATACCAGCTATGATGAGGCAGGAATAGAGTTGCTCAAACTCTTGTAGATGTGCATAGGGACTCTCAGCATTTGTTTCTGAGAACGTTTGCTCTCAAACCATCGCTATGAAACCGGGGCGCAGCTCATAGCCGGGTGTGTGGATGGGCTGTGATGATGGTGGTGGCTCCAAACAATCGCCCTTTGGAGCTGAATGTTGACGTCAGGTAAGAGTGGAATCGATATGGATGGTGGTGGGATACACGGATGTCACACCCCAAAAATTTTCAAATTTTGGGATGTGAATTTTCAACATAATTAATACAATAATTTTCTCAATTTTCTAAAATTTTTCAAGCTTTATCTAATTTACAGGGAATTTGTAGTTGGAAATTATATATATATATATATAAATAAAAATATTTGTGAAAGATAAATAAAATGTTGTGTGTGTTGCATTCATGCTGCTGCATTGTGTTTTGCTTGTGAATTAGATTGGAATTTAAATTCTTTTTAAATTCGAATTTGATTCGCATTGTTTGGAGCTTTAGAAAAGTTGTTTTGGCCGTAGTTCGTTTTCCCTCCTTGAACTTTTCTCCCCGGCCGAACTTTCCCCCTCCATCTTTTCTCTCCAGCCTGGCCTGCTCCGTTTCAAACCGCCGCGGCCCAGCTCCTTTCCCCCCTTCTCTTTTTCCCCCGCAGCCCAGTCCGGCCTGCTCCCTTCCGCCTCGCAGCCCAGCCCCGCTACACCTCACTCGCTGCAGCGCCAGCCCGGCCAGCCGAGCCCACCACCCCGGCCCGTTCTTTTCCCCGGCCCAACAAGCCGCTGTGCCCCGCTCCCCCGACGCAGCCCACCAGGCCGGCCCGCCCCACGACCGCCCCAGCCGCTGACACGCGGGACCCGCGTGTCAGATCCCTCCCCTACCATCAGCCGAGTCCGGCTCGGCCCCGGCCACGGAGTCCGGCACAGCCACGGCGCGGACGCCGAGGACCGCCGGGACTCCCCTCAGTCGCCTCTATGTAAATGGCCGACCCCGCCGCCTCCCAACCACCGCAACTGCCGCCGCCCGCAGCTCCTTGCACAGCGCCGCCGCCGGCTTCGTCGACCGCGATTCGACGCGTCCAGTGGCCGCCGGGACGAGCCGCCACCGCCACGAGGATCACCACGCCGAGTCGCACCTCCGCCACCGTGTACCGTCGTGGTTCCACCGCTGGACGAGCCCCTTCCGCGAGACGACCTCACCGCCGGCCGTCGATGCTCTGATTCGCCGATTGCCGACGCCAGGGGAGCAAGTCGTCGCTTCCACGAGCTTCACCAGGCTGCCACGCACCTTTCCCATCGCTCGGTGTCAACGAATCGCCGCTGGAGGAGTTTCCCCGCATGAGCCGCTCGCCGCCGGCCGTGTCGTCCGCCGCGGGCAAAAATCCGGCCGCCAGAGCTCGCCCCCCCGCCCACCGTGGTAAGCGCCTCCACGAACTCGCCATCGCTTCCCCTCTCTCCTCTGCGCGCGTCGTTTAGCCCCTGTCCACCCTAGCGCCGGCGAGCCGAACCGCCCAAGCGCCGGCGACCTCCATGCCCAACTCCCCTGCCTGTTTAAAGGAAGAAGATGCGAGTTTTGCATATAGGTCCCTGAAGAATCCTGAAACCTAAAAATCAATTCATGTGTCTCGGAGATTTTCCAGAAAAACCCCTACAAGAATTCCACCTTCACACATAAACCCAACCCGAGACACTCTTGCAAATCTAACCCTAGGTTTTATCCCTTTCGCACCCACTGTTTAGTGTGTGTTGCGATTCTTCCTTGCTAACCCCTAACAGCTATAGTTATTTACGATAAGGTCCCTGAAAACATGTTTTAGCCATAGTTTTCGCGTTTTAACTCCGAATTACTTCGTTCTTGTTGTGTTAGATTCATATCCGTCTAATCTACGATCTAGCACTGTCAATTAACATGTCAAGTATTTCTGAATTTTATTCAATATTAATTTGATTAAAGATTATTTAAATGTGATTTCTATTTAAAATCCAATTAAGGTTTATACTCCGGTTTTTCAAATTAATGTCTACAAGATTAATATCTATTCAATTAGTTTTCTGAATAAGATATAATTAAGTTTCACTTTGATTTTTCATAAATATGATTTTGAATTATAATATTGATTTAAACAACATGGTTCATAAATTATTCAATTAGACGCTCTCACATATTTTATTTCATGTTAATATTTAATTTGGAATAACTTATACATAAATAATTATAAATAAAATGAGATTAAGTTTTACCCCGGTTTTACAAATTCAAACATAATTATTTGAGATAATCTCTATTTATGATTTACTTAAAATCAATCAAGCATATAATTGTGTCATTTAATAATTCAAATCTTCCGATAGTCGTATCTTTTCAACCGTAACTCCGTTTTCAGCGATTCTTGCGCTCACGTGACCATCGAATCGAGCCCTATCCTCTAGTGCGTTCTTTTAAAGCTTTTCCTTTGATTGGTGTACTGTTCTTAGTGTATATTGTTTGCTTGTATGATTGTGCCGATGATTGCCGCGAGTAGAGGAACGTCATCAAGCGAAGGAACACAATTCAAGTGCTGTCAAGTTTGAAGATCAAGACCCGAAGATTAAGTGAATACATTGGATTTGAGGCAAGTACAGCACGGACAATCCTTGCTACCTAAACACCCCTTTACAATGATTACTGCATATGCATGTGTCTAAATTGTTCCTATTAAGGTTGTTCCTAGCTTTGTTTATCCTATACCTTGATTACCCTGGGTTATTGCATTTGGGTAGACCTTTGCTAAGCGCAGCTACTGTCACCAATGTTTAACTGTTAATCTTGACTTAATGGTTCACTTCAATGTTAATATTAAAATTTGCTTTTTAGCAACATGGATCAGGGAGCTAGGGCGTACATGTTTGGCCCTAGTGTCTCTCCGTAAGGACTGATTCTTAAAGCGGCAACCCAGGAGCCTGTCGCCACCGCTGGAACTATAATGGCTCTGGTCTTGGACAAGTAACATGTACGGCTCTATCTTAACAGTAGTTACCGAAAGGCCGACGGCGTTATGGGAAGCATGGGTGAGAGTATGGTTTGATCCACCGAGGACGGGTTTTCCGTCGGCTATGCCTCGTCAGGCAAAGTCCCGTGCTTCGCACGTTGCGCCATTTAATTTTGTTGCTGGCCTTCGTGCCGCGCTCCGGACGCCATTGACCCTCCTATTCGGAGCGCCCTGGGAGTCAGTCAATCTCGGTGCCTTGGGTCATGCTGCCTAGATTGTACCATAACGGCTACTATTATTTTAGGGTGTCTTGTGAAAAGCCTCGTAGCGTCCCTATGCGATCACACCTCGGAAGTGTGGTTTGAGAGGTCTGATCCACCTCGGCATGACTGGGTTTAAAGTTCTTTGAACTTTTACGCGACCGGTGGGTAAAGGGCGAAACCTCTGCAGAGTGTACAATCTATCATGATAGCCTTGCTCAGGGTCACGAGCGGCCTGGATCCTTTTTGATTAGAAGATGAAGTTATTTGTGTTTAATGTTCACTTATACTTACTTAATTGGGACTATCATCTGGAATTCATTTAATTGTAGTAACTTGGTGAATGATAAAATGAATCAACTAAAAGTGCTAATGCAGTACAGCCGTGTCAAGCCTTTCTTTTAAGCCTTCATTACCGTGTTGTATTTGTTAAGTAAGACAATTACTTACACTTGCCAATATTCAACAAAATCCCGGATGGGTAACAGATGGGGTGAAAGAGACAACTACCGAGATTCCTGAGGATCGTCTGTATTCTAAGCTATGGTCAATCAGTCGGTGTCCCTGTGGACTTGAGGCTCTACCTGTGAAGATAGTTAATATATAGTGGTAAACTCTGATGCAAAACTAGTTTATTCGAGCATATGTACTCTGTTTTACCACATTTGTAAGCTGTATGTGTTTTGTGGACTTCCTGGGCACACATACAGTAGCATTCGGGTTTCTGTGTAAATCCGGGTGTGACAGATTGGTATCAGAGCTATGCTGACTGTAGGACCGCAGCCTAGATAGTACTGGTCTTCCATTAAGGCTTATTTCGCCATACAACCCATGCTTTCTCAATCCTTGATATTTTGATTCTTAAAAAGATGCTATCCTTGAGCATTTCCCCTCCTTGACAATTTCCCTGTTTGGTCGTTATATCCTTGAATGTTTTATCCCCACATTGATAATTTACTTCTCACCATTGACTTCTGATTATTTACCTCCACCTTGGTTTGATAAACTGCTGATCCTTAAATTTTGTCTATTCAACTCCTCCTTGTTGATTGCTTTACCTTGGCCATTCATTCTCCTTAAAAATTTCTATTTCCATTTCACACCTCCTTGTCCTTCAAATATTATCACTTTGGATTCTTACCTTGGCTTCTGATTTCCAAAGTGCCTTTGCTACTTTTCCTTCATCCTAAAATACTTAGATTGTCTGTATCGTCCCGGTGCGTTTGCAAGTCACTTGAAGAACAAAGATATCGTCCGTGTGCCACAAGAAGTTCAAGCCTAAACGACTTCAAATTACAAGACTACCACTACATCAAGAAGTTAGAAGGTCAAGTTGAAGGATGCCTATACCAAGATGAAGATATATCCATACCTAGGAGGATTCCCCCTTACTAACAACGTCTAGCTTTGTTTAAATTTTGGTATGGTTAACCTTGGTTGAGTGTGTTTGTAATGACTGTCCTTATGCCTTTGATTGATTTGGTTCTTTGTAATGATTGTTGGTGTATTGTTGGTCTTCTACCTGCAATGACATCAGCTTCTTAGTTGGGTTCTTACCTTCAAAGGCTTACTCCTCCTTTCTCACCTCCTTCTCCTTTTCCGCAATCCCTCCCCAGATGGAGAATTCCCTTGAAAGCAAAGCCGATAGTGCCTCTGGAAAGGAAATACTAGCTACTTCAATCCATCTCAAGATGTCAGAGCTTATGGAAGTACAAACACGGGCATTGCACACGATGGCTCAAGCTATGGGAGAAATCCAACAAGCTATGATGGAGCAAGCCATGCTTCTCAACGATTACCACCAAAGCAATGAAGGGAACCGTAAGGTCTCACTAACAGCGTTCCCGCCATCATTCAACCCTGAGAAGCCCTTAGCCATGCAAGCAGAGGCCTGTGAGTTATTATCTCCCTTATCTACGGAGAAGACCAACGTGGGAGTTCACCCAGGACCAGTAAAAAGGCAAGTGGTAGGAGCATGGGATTGTCAACAGAATAAAAGGACTCATGGAGATTCAGAGCTAGAAGGGAGGCTACAACATGAGGACACTAAGACTCCATGAGGTCGCATATGTTGTGAACACCATGGCCTTCCATGCCCTCAGGTTGAAGCTAGCCTAATGACAACTGAGGCGTATCATAGTTTCCGTTCGAATATCAACAAAGAACAGGGGGCATACGCTAGAAGGTCAGCACCACAAAGAGTTACCCAAGCTAAAGGTAGTGCTCCAATTATGGGCCTTGAGGATTGGAGTATCACCATCAGAGAATTTCAACCCAAGAAAAGCAGTGGACCCAGGCAGCAAATAAACGAAAGGAGTCGAGGAAAAGAGATACTTGTACCAGGGGCAAGTGGTGGTAATTGTCCCAGATCCACTCAAACTCACGGATTCCAAGATCAACACACCAAGCACCTGGAAAACGTCCACCCTCCACATCACCACTACCTCGAGATGAATCCAGATGTACAAAATACTTCACCAGCAGGGAACACCATACCGAAAGTAGGCCGAGACAAAGTTTACGCTACCTCTTTGGTAAGGGAGGATACTACAAGCCAGTGTTACATCCTTAACAAGACAGGTAACCAGAACAGTAAGAGACCAGCCAAGAAGAGGGGTAGAGGCGAATTCCAACCATATTCCCCAAACTACGAAAGAAAAGGACCACCAGCTGGTCAGTGGCCGATACCTCTAGAATTTGCTGCAACCGGCAGATGCTACCGTTGTGGCGAGGAAGGCCATCATGCGCACGCGTGTCATTGGAGAAACCGATCATCAGCCCTAGTGACCACAGGGGGGCAGGAAGGTGTCGATGCATACAAGACGTTGCGGGAGTAGGAGAACCTGACATGGCAACACCCACAAGATAAGACTGTGCTAAGTGGAAAGGAAGTCGCCATAGACGGGGACACTCACGTCAAGGAAAAGCAATCCAGGAATCTATCTGGGTGTACCCTAGTAATCCAATCAGAGTAGTAGAAGTAGAATTAAGGGAAGTGACCACAAAGTGATTCATGGTATTTCTGTAGCCTGAAGGAGTGTGATTCTCGGGTCCATGTAAAGACCACTGATCTGAATAAAGTCTACAAGATGTCGGAAGTCACCCACCTAAAACCCTTTTATTCTTGCTAGCTTTTCCTCTGAATCTCGGGACGAGATTCCTGTTAAGGGGGGTAGTTTGTCACACCCCAAAAATTTTCAAATTTTGGGATGTGAATTTTGAACATAATTAATACAATAATTTTCTCAATTTTCTAAAATTTTTCAAGCTTTATCTAATTTACAGGGAATTTGTAGTTGGAAATTATATATATATATATATATAAATAAAAATATTTGCGAAAGATAAATAAAATGTTGTGTGTGTTGCATTCATGCTGCTGCATTGTGTTTTGCTTGTGAATTAGATTGGAATTTAAATTCATTTTAAATTCGAATTTGATTCGCATTGTTTGGAGCTTTAGAAAAGTTGTTTTGGCCGTAGTTCGTTTTCCCTCCTTGAACTTTTCTCCCCGGCCGAACTTTCCCCCTCCATCTTTTCTCTCCAGCCCGGCCTCCTCCGTTTCAAACCGTCGCGGCCCAGCTCCTTCCCCCCCTTCTCTTTTTCCCCCGCAGCCCAGTCCGGCCTGCTCCCTTCCGCCTCGCAGCCCAGCCCCGCTCCACCTTACTCGCTGCAGCGCCAGCCCGGCCAGCCGAGCCCACCACCCCGGCACGTTCTTTTCCCCGGCCCAACAAGCCGCTGTGCCCCGCTCCCCCAACGCAGCCCACCAGGCCGGCCCGCCCCACGACCGCCCCAGCCGCTGACACGCGGGACCCGCGTGTCAGATCCCTCCCCTACCTTCAGCCGAGTCCGGCTCGGCCCCGGCCACGGAGTCCGGCACGGCCACGGCGCGGACGCCGAGGACCGCCGGGACTCCCCTCGGTCGCCTCTATGTAAACGGCCGACCCCGCCGCCTCCCAACCACCGCAACTGCCGCCGCCCGCAGCTCCTTGCACAGCGCCGCCGCCGGCTTCGTCGACCGCGATTCGACGCGTCCAGTGGCCGCCGGGACGAGCCGCCACCGCCACGAGGATCACCACGCCGAGTCGCACCTCCGCCACCGTGTACCGTCGTGGTTCCACCGCTGGACGAGCCCTTCCGCGAGACGACCTCACCGCCGGCCGTCGATGCTCTGATTCGCCGATTGCCGACGCCAGGGGAGCAAGTCGTCGCTTCCACGAGCTTCACCAGGCTGCCACGCACCTTTCCCATCGCTCGGTGTCAACGAATCGCCGCTGGAGGAGTTTCCCCGCATGAGCCGCTCGCCGCCGGCCGTGTCGTCCGCCGCGGGCAAAAATCCAGCCGCCAGAGCTCGCCCCCCCCCCCACCGTGGTAAGCGCCTCCACGAACTCGCCATCGCTTCCCCTCTCTCCTCTGCGCGCGTCGTTTAGCCCCTGTCCACCCTAGCGCCGGCGAGCCGAACCGCCCAAGCGCCGGCGACCTCCATGCCCAACTCCCCTGCCTGTTTAAAGGAAGAAGATGCGAGTTTTGCATATAGGTCCCTGAAGAATCCTGAAACCTAAAAATCAATTCATGTGTCTCGGAGATTTTCCAGAAAAACCCCTACAAGAATTCCACCTTCACACATAAACCCAACCCGAGACACTCTTGCAAATCTAACCCTAGGTTTTATCCCTTTCGCACCCACTGTTTAGTGTGTGTTGCGATTCTTCCTTGCTAACCCCTAACAGCTATAGTTATTTACGATAAGGTCCCTGAAAACATGTTTTAGCCATAGTTTTCGCGTTTTAACTCCGAATTACTTCGTTCTTGTTGTGTTAGATTCATATCCGTCTAATCTACGATCTAGCACTGTCAATTAACATGTCAAGTATTTCTGAATTTTATTCAATATTAATTTGATTAAAGATTATTTAAATGTGATTTCTATTTAAAATCCAATTAAGGTTTATACTCCGGTTTTTCAAATTAATGTCTACAAGATTAATATCTATTCAATTAGTTTTCTGAATAAGATATAATTAAGTTTCACTTTGATTTTTCATAAATATGATTTTGAATTATAATATTGATTTAAACAACATGGTTCATAAATTATTCAATTAGACGCTCTCACATATTTTATTTCATGTTAATATTTAATTTGGAATAACTTATACATAAATAATTATAAATAAAATGAGATTAAGTTTTACCCCGGTTTTACAAATTCAAACATAATTATTTGAGATAATCTCTATTTATGATTTACTTAAAATCAATCAAGCATATAATTGTGTCATTTAATAATTCAAATCTTCCGATAGTCGTATCTTTTCAACCGTAACTCCGTTTTCAGCGATTCTTGCGCTCACGTGACCATCGAATCGAGCCCTATCCTCTAGTGCGTTCTTTTAAAGCTTTTCCTTTGATTGGTGTACTGTTCTTAGTGTATATTGTTTGCTTGTATGATTGTGCCGATGATTGCCGCGAGTAGAGGAACGTCATCAAGCGAAGGAACACAATTCAAGTGCTGTCAAGTTTGAAGATCAAGACCCGAAGATTAAGTGAATACATTGGATTTGAGGCAAGTACAGCACGGACAATCCTTGCTACCTAAACACCCCTTTACAATGATTACTGCATATGCATGTGTCTAAATTGTTCCTATTAAGGTTGTTCCTAGCTTTGTTTATCCTATACCTTGATTACCCTGGGTTATTGCATTTGGGTAGACCTTTGCTAAGCGCAGCTACTGTCACCAATGTTTAACTGTTAATCTTGACTTAATGGTTCACTTCAATGTTAATATTAAAATTTGCTTTTTAGCAACATGGATCAGGGAGCTAGGGCGTACATGTTTGGCCCTAGTGTCTCTCCGTAAGGACTGATTCTTAAAGCGGCAACCCAGGAGCCTGTCGCCACCGCTGGAACTATAATGGCTCTGGTCTTGGACAAGTAACATGTACGGCTCTATCTTAACAGTAGTTACCGAAAGGCCGACGGCGTTATGGGAAGCATGGGTGAGAGTATGGTTTGATCCACCGAGGACGGGTTTTCCGTCGGCTATGCCTCGTCAGGCAAAGTCCCGTGCTTCGCACGTTGCGCCATTTAATTTTGTTGCTGGCCTTCGTGCCGCGCTCCGGACGCCATTGACCCTCCTATTCGGAGCGCCCTGGGAGTCAGTCAATCTCGGTGCCTTGGGTCATGCTGCCTAGGTTGTACCATAACGGCTACTGTTATTTTAGGGTGTCTTGTGAAAAGCCTCGTAGCGTCCCTATGCGATCACACCTCGGAAGTGTGGTTTGAGAGGTCTGATCCACCTCGGCATGACTGGGTTTAAAGTTCTTTGAACTTTTACGCGACCGGTGGGTAAAGGGTGAAACCTCTGCAGAGTGTACAATCTATCATGATAGCCTTGCTCAGGGTCACGAGCGGCCTGGATCCTTTTTGATTAGAAGATGAAGTTATTTGTGTTTAATGTTCACTTATACTTACTTAATTGGGACTATCATCTGGAATTCATTTAATTGTAGTAACTTGGTGAATGATAAAATGAATCAACTAAAAGTGCTAATGCAGTACAGCCGTGTCAAGCCTTTCTTTTAAGCCTTCATTACCGTGTTGTATTTGTTAAGTAAGACAATTACTTACACTTGCCAATATTCAACAAAATCCCGGATGGGTAACAGATGGGGTGAAAGAGACAACTACCGAGATTCCTGAGGATCGTCTGTATTCTAAGCTATGGTCAATCAGTCGGTGTCCCTGTGGACTTGAGGCTCTACCTGTGAAGATAGTTAATATATAGTCTTCCGCTGTGTTTTAGGTAAACTCTGATGCAAAACTAGTTTATTCGAGCATATGTACTCTGTTTTACCACATTTGTAAGCTGTATGTGTTTTGTGGACTTCCTGGCACAAATACAGTAGCATTCGGGTTTCTGTGTAAATCCGGGTGTGACAAGGGACAACTTGGGTTCAGAATCAGAACAGCTACCGTTCCTCGGCAATGGCGCCAGAAAGCTTGTTGGCACTCCTTACGGCCTACAGATAAATACGCAAGAAGACGAATACCGATGCAGCTTTGACCTGGGAGTATTCCAAGGTATCAATTTCCACAAGGAACGAGAACTGAACTAATTCTAAACTAGTTGTCCAAGGATGGTGTGATGGAATGGATGACGACGAATACGAGGGAGGAAAAGCACCCGGAGGATAGAGAGGGCATGAATCTGATAACTATATCCTACTAACTAAATGAGCGAACCAGATACTACAGTTATAAACATGCATCGGGATAAGGTGCACGCGACTCACAGAAAGGGATGAGAATGGGAGCCACTAATACCCTCTCAAGTTCCTACGGGCCGAGATAGACGTGATGGATTACGTAGGCCGTATAGGGCTGTCACCACCTAACGGCTACCACACGTACGTATCTGTCGGTGTTTAGAAATCGTGGTTCCGACACCAACCATAAATGTGTTGTGTTCCCTCCCTTGATGGTTGATGCAGAAGATAACACGAGACACGGGTTTATCCTGGTTCTGGTCAGAGGACCGTACTTCTAGAAAAGCGGTGTGCGTGTGATGTATTATTCCGCACCGGAATGCAAGAAGTAGGGGGTACAAGCAGGTTGGGACGAGAGGCTAGACCTCCGAGTCCCGGATGATTGAGGCAGAGTGCCAATATCGTGATCTATTCTGAGTGTATGCGGATTGTCTCCTTTTTTTTTGTTCTGCTCGATCACCCCCTCCTTTTATAGGCCAAGGAGGAGGGGTTACAGGAGCGTGTTGCTGGTTAGGCATAGTTGTTGCACACTAGTAGGAATGGCGCTGGGCGTGCTTCTCTGTCCTTGTTTGCTGTAGTCGATTCTTGTACTGGTGATGAAGTCGAGGAGTGGACTTGAAGATCCGGGGCGTCCTTAATGTGTTAATGGCTCGTCCGTACACTACCTCGAGGGTCTCCCATGCCGGCGCACAGCTTATTCTGTGGGAAATCGCTGTGGGAGTCGGTGGCACAGGGAGTTAGAGTGACCCGGCCCTGTTCACACGGCGGCGACATGTCCGCACAGTGCCGGGGTTGGTCGCATAGCGCTCGGAATGGCCCGCCATACCTCTGTCGTCCTGAGCTCTTCTCCTGCTGTGTGCTCGAGGGTCTCTCCATCCACGAAGGTCTTCGAGTCGTCGGAGTTGGCAGTACAGGGGCTCGGAGTGACGGGCTGTGACACCCGGATTTACACAGAAACCCGAATGCTACTATATGTGTGCCCAGGAAGTCCACAGAACACATATAGTTAACAAATATGATAAACAGAGTACATATGCTCGAATAAAATGGTTTTACATCAGAGTTTGACTCAAATAACTAAATAAAACTGCGGAAGTCTCTTTATTAACTCTCTCTAGACGAAGACGTAGACAAAACCGATAACCATAACCACAGGGACACTGACTGGTTGAGCACAGCTAGTAGAATGGCAGATCCTCAGGAAATTCAACAGCAGCAGTACCATCTAATCCATCTGTTACCCATCCGGGATTTTGTTGAATGGCAAGTGTAAGTAAATGTCTTACTTAGCAAATACAACACGAATAATGAAGGCTTAAAAGAAAGGCTTGACACGGCTGTACTGCATTAGCAATTTTAGTTGATTCATTTTATCATAATCCAGATTTGCTACAGACAAAATGAATCCCAGTTGTAACCCAATTAATATAGTAGAAGTGAACATTAAACAATAATTAAACATCAACTTCTAATAAAAAAGGATCCAGGCCGCTCGTGACCCTGAGCAAGGCTATCATGATAGATTATACACTCTGCAGAGGTTTCGCCCTTTACCCACCAGTCGCGTATAAGTTCAAAGGAACTTTGCACCCAACCACGCACATCAACACTTCCGAGGTGTGACTGCATAGGGACGCTACGAGGCTTTTCACAAGACACCCTAACAAAACAGTAGCCGTTATGGTACAACCTAGGCAGCATGACCCAAGGCACCGAGATTGACTGACGCCCATGTCGCAACACGAGGGGGTCAATGGCGTCCAAGCGCGGAAAAGAATAACACAACACATAAATAGCGCAACGTGTGGAACCCCCGCCATACGGAAGCTCCCAACACGGGACTGTGCCTCACGGGGACATAGCCAACGGATACTCCGTCCTCGGTGGATCAAACCATACTCTCACCCATGCTTCCCATAACGCCGTCGGCCCGTCGGTAACTACTGTCAAGCTAGAGCCGTACCTGTTACTTGTCCAAGACCAGAGCCATTATAGTTCCAGCGGTGGCGACAGGTTCCTGGGTTGCCGCTCTAAGAACCAGTCCTTACGGAGAGACACTAGGGCCAAGCACGAAGCGTACGCCCTAGCTCCCTGATCCATGTTGCTAAAAAGCAAATTTTAACATTAACGTTGAAGTGAACCATTAAGTCAAGATTAGCAGTTAAACATTGGTGACAGTAGCTGCGCTTAGCAAAGGTCTACCCAAATGCAATAACCCAGGGAATTCAAGGTATAGGATAAACAAAACTAGGATTAACCTTAATAGGACAACAATTTAGACACATGCATATGCAGTAATTAATGTAAAGGTGTGTTTAGGTAGCAAGGATTGTCCGTGCTGTACTTGCCTTCGTCAAACTGCTGCTGCTGTTGCTGTTGCTCCTGCTGCGGGTGTTGGTCCTGCTCCTCGTAACCCTCGAACTCAAACGCGTACGGCTCACCGACTGGACTCATACATCATCACACAAGCATCCACACAAGCCAGTACATGCAAACAATATTAATCTATTAGAACAGTACATCAAACAGTAAAAACAGAACAAAAGAAGGTTGAAAAACTAATCTACGCTTCGCTACGAACACGTGAGCGCGAAAATCACTCAAATCGGAGCTAAAACGAAGAAGATACGACTTTTCTAAGGTTCGGGGACTTGCTGGCAAAGTTTTAAAAGTTCCAGGGGCTTATTTGCAAAAACTCAGGGGCTAAAGCATAATTTTATATAAAAACAGGAGGGTTTATTTGCAAATTAACTAAAACAGGACCTCGGGTAATATTTTTAAATAAGGCAGGGGGTTTTCTGTAAAAATCAGGACCTAATTCTAATTATTTTTGAATTGATCTGGACCGCGGGTTAATTTTGAAATAGTGGAGGGGCTCTTTTGCAAATGTGGCTCGGCTGACTCGGGTTGACCGTTACGGTCAACTTTGACCCGGGTCTGGTTTCGATCCGGGCCGTCGGATTTGGATCCGACGATCCAGATTGGATCTAGAGGAGGGGGTAGTTGACGGCGGCGCGACGAGCGGCGGCGCTGGCTGGCGACGGCGGCGCTTCGCCGGCGATGCGCGAAAGCGCACTGCGGAGCACGGTTTCGAGCGAGGGCTGCACCTACGGCTGCGGGGCGGCACGATGAGTCTAGACAGGGGGTTCACGACGACGACGCAGCAACGGCGGTGGCGCGCGACGAGCGGAGGCGGCGGCGGCGCTCGGGTGACGGCGGAGAGCTCGCGGCAGAGGGGGAGAGGGAGCAAGGAGGGGCTTGGGAGGCTCCTTACCTCCTCGCGAAGCTGCCCTGGCGGTCGATGGCGACGGAGTGGCGCTGGACCGGCGGATCGACGGCGGCGGTGAGCTCGGAAGCGGCGGCGGCGATGCGAGCTCGGTTAGGGGTGGCGGCTTGGATTCTCGATAGGGGAAATTGGGAGCAGCGGCGGTGGCTTTAAATAGAGCGGACGAGGGCGACTCGGGTGGGCCTCGGCGTCCGTGCCGTGGCTGGGCCGAACTCCATGGCCGGGGCCGTGGCGGAGTCGGACTCCGTCGCGAGGAGGGAGACGAGTCTGACCGGTGGCCCCGCTCGGTCAGCGGCTAGGGGCGCGAGGCAGGCCGGCCTGGCTGCTGGGCCGCACTAGGGAAGGAAAGCGGGGAGCGCTGCGCTGGGCTGCTGGGCTGGACTGGTCCAATGGCGAGCGGAGCGGGCTGCTGCGGGGGCGGGAGGGCGAGCAGGCCGGCGCGGGGCGGAGCAGGCCGCTGGGCCGGGCCGAAAGCGGAGAAAGGGGAGACGGGCCGCTGCGAAAACGGGAAAGGGGAAAGGGGCTGGGCTGGCTGGAGAGAAAAGTAGGAGGGGCTAAATCGGCCGGGGAAAAAGTTCAGGGAGGGAAATCAAACTCGGGCTGCTGCAACTTTTCTAGAGCGCCAAACACAACGATTCAAATTCAAATTTAAACAGAATTTAAATTCCAACTGAACCACACACAAACAAAACACAATGCAGTCGGCATGAATGCAACAAAAATGTTTCTAACCTTATATTTAATTTTATTTCTCAGAAATAATTTATTTTCCTTAGATAAATATGAGCATTAAATTAAATAAAAACAATTTAATTACTAAATTTTAAAATAGGCATTTTTAGGATGTTACAAACCTACCCCCCTTAAGATGAATCTCGTCCTCGAGATTCGGAGGTGGATGGGAATAACTGTGGATATTCAGCTCTGAGGTTTTCTTCTCTTTCCCAAGTTGCTTCATCCACTGAATGGCGGCTCCACTGAACCTTGCACATCCGGATCACTTTATTTCTGGTGACTCTTTCTGACTCTTCCAAAATTCTGACAGGATGCTCAGTATAGGTAAGATCTTCCTCCACATTCAACTCATCAATCGGAATCTGTTCCTCAGGTACTCGCAAGCACTTTTTCAACTGAGACACATGGAACACATCATGTACTCCTGCTAACTTCTCTGGTAGCTCTAACTGATATGCCACCTCACCTTTCCGGCCAAGTACCTTGAACGGTCCGATGTATCGAGGTGCTAACTTGCCCTTAACGTTGAACCTCTTTACGCCTCTCATTGGTGACACCTTGAGATACACAAAGTCTCCAACCTCGATATTCTGCCACCTTCGTTGGTTATCTGCATAGCTCTTCTGTCTGGATTGTGCCACTTTCAGATTCTGTCTGATTATCTGCACTTGTCGCTCTGCCTCTCTTAGTATTTCAGGTCCAAATACCTGACTTTCTCCCGTCTGATTCCAGAATAGTGGTGTCCTACACTTTCTGCCATACAGAGCCTCGAATGGTGCCATCTGCAAACTCTTCTGATAGCTATTGTTGTACGAAAATTCCGCGTACGGTAAACTCTTGTCCCAACTGGCACCATATTGTAGAGCACATGCTCTCAACATATCCTCCAATATCTGATTTGTCCGTTCTTTCTGCCCATCTGTCTGCGGATGGTAAGCTGAACTGAACTGTAGCTTAGTGTCCATAGACTCATGCAATTGTCGCCAAAAGTGTGATGTGAACTGGGTACCTCGATCTGACACTATTCTTTTCGGTACCCCATGCAAACACACAATCCTCTCCATATACAACTCCGCTAGTTTGGCTCCGGTGTAGGTGGTCTTTACTGGAAGGAAATGCGCCACCTTGGTCAGACGATCCACGATCACCCAGATTGAGTCAAATCCCCTCTGAGTGCGAGGTAAGCCATTGATGAAATCCATACCGACTTCTTCCCACTTCCATTCAGGTACCTTCAGGGGCTGGAGCAAACCTGCTGGCCTCTGATGTTCAGCCTTGACTCTCTGACACGTGTCACACAGAGCTACGTACGTGGCCACATCTCTCTTCAATCCGTACCACCAAAATCTCTCTTTAATATCTTGGTACATCTTGGTACTACCTGGGTGTATTGAATACGCCGATTCATGGGCTTCCCTGAGAATTGCATCCCTGATCTGCACTATATCCGGTACACAGATCCTCTTCTCATACCACAATGTCCCTTGGTCATCCACTCGAAAACCAGGGGCTTTTCCTAATGCCACCAGTTCCATGATCTCGGACGGGGAGAGAAGTTCAGGGAGGGAAAACGGACTCGGGCTGCTACAACTTTTCTAAAGCTCCAAACAAAATCATTCAAATTCGAATTTAAACAGAATTTAAATTCCAACTGAACCACACACAAACAAAACACAATGCAGTCGGCATGAATGCAACAAAAATGTTTCTAACCTTATATTTAATTTTATTTCTCAGAAATAATTTATTTTCCTTAGATAAATATGAGCATTAAATTAAATAAAAACAATTTAATTACTAAATTTTAAAATAGGCATTTTTAGGTAAGGAGCCTCCCGAGCCCCTCCTTGCTCCCTCTCCCCCTCTGTCGCGTGCCGCCGTCGCTCATCGTCGTCCGCCGCCTCTGCTCGTCGTCGCCGGCCGCCGCTGCTGCGTCTCCGTCGTCGAGACCCCCCCCGTGTCGAGTTCGCGCGGTCACGCCGCGTCCGTAGCGCCTAAAACCCACGGCAGTCTTGCACCGTAGCGCCGCCGCCGCGATGCACCGCCGCAGCCGAGCGCCGCCGCCGCCATGGTTCGTCGCGCGCCACCTCCGCTGCTCCGCCACCGACGAGACCTACCCCACTCGACTCGCCGTGTCGCGCCGCACCTATAGCGTCAGACCGTGCCCCGAACCGAGCCTCCTGGCGCTGATGCGCGTTTCGCCGGCGATCCTCCGCCGCGCACGCAGGCGGCGCCGCCGCAGCTCCTCTCCCCGTCGACAACCCCCTCCCCTTGATCCAATCTCGGCCGCCCGATCCAAATCCGACGGCCCAGATTCAATTGAGCCGAGTCAACACCCCGGGTCAATACCGGTCAAACCAGTCAGCCATGGCCTTTTTGCAAAAGAGCCCCTACCCTTTTTCGAAATCAACCCGCGGTCCAGATCAATTCAAAAATAATTAGAATTAGGTCCTTATTTTTACAGAAAACCCCCTGTCTTATTTAAAAATAGCACCCGAGGTCCTGTTTTAGTTAATTTGCAAATAAACCCTCCTGTTTTTATATAAAATTATGTTTAGCCCCTGAGTTTTTGCAAATAAGCCCCTGAAACTTTTAAAACTTTGCCAGCAAGTCCTCGAACCTTAGAAAAGCCATAACTTCTCCGTTTTAGCTCCGATTTGAGTGATTTTCGCGCTCACGTGTTCGTAGCGAAGCGTAGATTAGTTTTTCAACCTTCTTTTGTTTTATTTTTACTGTTTGGTGTACTGTTCTAATAGATTAATATTGTTTGCATGTACTGGCTTGTGTGGATGCTTGTGTGTTGATGTATGAGTCCAGTCGGTGAGCCGTACACGTTTGAGTTCGAGGGTTACGAGGAGCAGGACCAACACCCGCAGCACGAGCAACAGTAGCAGCAGCAGCAGTTTGACGAAGGCAAGTACAGCACGGACAATCCTTGCTACCTAAACACACCTTTACATTATTTACTGCATATGCATGTGTCTAAATTGTTCCTATTAAGGTTATACCTAGTTTGTTTATCCCATACCTTGATTACCTTGGGTTATTGCATTTGGGTAGACCCTTGCTAGGCGCAGCTACTGTCACCTTTGCTTGACTGATAATCTTGACTTAATGGATTCACTTCAATGTTAATGGTAAAACTTGCTTTTTAGCAACCTGGATCAGGGAGTTAGGGCGTACGCTTCGTGCCTGGCCCTAGTGTCTCTCCGTAAGGACTGGTTCTTAAAGCGGCAACCCAGGAACCTGTCGCCACCGCTGGAACTATAATGGCTCTGGTCTTGGACAAGTAACATGTACGGCTCTAGCTTGACAGTAGTTACCGACGGGCCGACGGCGTTATGGGAAGCATGGGTGAGAGTATGGTTTGATCCACCGAGGACGGAGTATCCGTTGGCTATGTCCCCGTGAGGCACAGTCCCGTGTTGGGAGCCACCGTATGGCAGGGGTTCCACACGTTGCGCTATATATTTTGTTGTTGTTATTCTTTTCCATGCTTGGACGCCATTGACCCCCTCGTGTTGCGACATGAGCGTCAGTCAATCTCGGTGCCTTGGGTCATGCTGCCTAGGTTGTACCATAACGGCTACTGTTTTGTTAGGGTGTCTTGTGAAAAGCCTCGTAGCATCCCTATGCAATCACACCTCGGAAGTGTTGATGTGCGTGGTTGGGTGCAAAGTTCTTTTGAACTTTTACGCGACTGGTGGGTAAAGGGCGAAACCTCTGCAGAGTGTATAATCTATCATGATAGCCTTGCTCAAGGTCACGAGCGGCCTGGATCCTTTTTTATTAGAAGATGATGCTTATTACTGTTTAATGTTCACTTCTACTATATTAATTGGGTTACAACTGGGATTCATGCAAAAGTAGTGATTGAGATGATGATAAAATGAAACAACTAAAATTGCTAATGCAGTACAGCCGTGTCAAGCCTTTCTTTTAAGCCTTCATTATCCGTGTTGTATTTGCTAAGTAAGACATTTACTTACACTTGCTATTCAACAAAATCCCAGATGGGTAACAGATGGATTAGATGGTACTGCTGCTATTGAATATCCTGAGGATCTGCCATTCTACTAGCTGTGCTCAACCAGTCGGTGTCCCAGTGGGTTATCGGTTATGGTTATCGGCTTCGTCTTCGTCTTCGTTTAGAGAGAGTTAATAAAGAGACTTCCGCTGTTTTATTTAGTTATTTGAGTCAAACTCTGATGTAAAACCATTTTTATTCGAGCATATGTACTCTGTTTATCATATTTGTTAACTATATGTGTTCTGTGGACTTCCTGGGCACACATATAGTAGCATTCGGGTTTCTGTGTAAATCCGGGTGTGACAGATTGGTATCAGAGCCGCGCTGACTGTAGGAACGCAGCCTAGTTAGAACGGTTGACAAATCATTAGGGGACCACCATGATTTTTGTTTCAGATCATTTAGTTACGTTTTTCAAAACCAGTGCTGTCGAGTCTTGTGTGAATCATGTCTCTAGGTGCTTGATTTTGCTGTTATTATGCTTATGTTGGATTTGGATCTTTGTAATGATTGTGATGGTCATAGACGCAAGTCTATCTCCATCTAGATATAGGACTAAGGTTTAAGGAAAATTAGTGAATAAATAGTTGGGTTATCTATCCCCTTTGCACTTCCTCTGTCTTACTCTCTATACATCTGAATCATATCCTTTCAAGTACTGCTATCTTCTTGTGCACCATCTGCAAGCATGGGTTATCTATTACCGATTGACGGGAATACTGATGGGAGATATCTTGCTATGGTAGATGGTTAACACCAGAGGCAACCCCGGTGGCAGTGGAAGCAACCAGAATCAGAACCCACCACCTCCACCACCGCCACTCACCATGGAGCAGATGATGCAGATGCAACTTCAGCTGACACAGCAGATGGCGCAAACCATAGCACTGATGCAGCAGAATCAGCAGAACCCGCTTCAACAGCACCACGTGCAGCCCAGAGATAAAAGGGGCGAGTTCATGAAGGGACGCCCTCCTACCTTCAACAAGTCTAGTGACCCAATGCAAGCAGAGGACTGGCTCAAGGCAGTGGAAAGGCAGCTGGACATAGCACAGTGCAATGATAGGGAGAAGGTGTTATATGGAAGTGGACAGCTCCAGGGAGCAGCTTTAGATTGGTGGGATGCGTACCTGTATGCTCACCCCAATCGTGATCAGATTACTTGGCAGGAGTTCCGCGACAGTTTCCGTTCTCACCAAGTGCCGGAAGCGCTGATGACCTTGAAGAAGAAGGAGTTCCTAGCATTGAAGCAGGAAGGTATGAGTGTCACCGCTTATCGTGACAAGTTCATTGAGTTGGCTCGTTATGCTCCAGAGGACGTGAATACGGATAGGAAGAAGCAGACCCGATTCCGTGATGGCCTGCATGATACACTCCAGTACCAGCTCCTGTGTTCCAAGTTCGCCACTTTTCAAGAACTGGTGGATAGCGCACTACTGCTGGAGCACAAGCGCCGTGAGATGGAGGAAAAGAAGAGGAAGCTTCAAGGCACACCGTCAGGAAGCAATGTTCGCCCTCGCTTCAATCCTCAGCAAGGAAACCAGCAGATGGTGACTCCACAGCGTTTCCAGGGACAGTCCGGTTTGATGAACCGCAACCAGTATCAGCAACGACCCCAGTACCAGCCGCGTCCCCCGTACCCCTCAGCACTACCTCAGCAGCGTCCCCAAAACCAGCCACAGAGTGGTCCTGTCCAACGCCCCAACCCGACCAGCAATGCACCTACGGCTCCGAGGTGTTTTGGTTGTGGTGAGCTGGGACACTATGCCAGTGCTTGTCCTCGCAAGGCTCAGAACACCGTTGGTCAGAACAACAATCAGAGGATTGGACAACCGCAGAACCAGAATGGGAATCAACAGCAGAACCCAGCGAGAGGCAAGGTCAACCACATGGGTGCGGAAACCGCAGAAGGAGCAACGGATGTCGTTGTGGGTACGTTCCCTGTCAACTCGACTCTCGCAACTGTTTTGTTTGATACTGGAGCTTCACATGCTTTCATATCTGCTGCTTTCGTGAAAAAGAACATGATGATCTTGCAACCTACGGGGAACCCCATGGTAGTTAGTTCACCCGGGGGAGAACAGCGTGCCTCTTTACGTTGCCCCTGTATCACCATCACAATAAGGGGGGTAGACTTTGTGGTGAACCCAATAGTCCTAGAAACCCTTGGGTTTGACTTGATTCTGGGTATGAGCTGGTTAGCCAGATATGATGGGGTGATTCAATGCTACAAAAGAATAGTGCAGCTGACAGCCAAGACTGGTGAGAAAGTGGAGTACCAAGCAGCTAGTCCCTTGGGGCACAACCAGATCTACCAAGTCGAGGGTGTAGCACTGGAAGACATCAGAGTGGTGTGCGAATTCCCAGATGTGTTTCCCGATGAGTTACCAGGTATGCCCCCAGACCGCGAAGTTGAATTTGTTATTGATCTTAAGCCTGGTACTGCACCTATAGCTAAGAGGCCATATAGAATGGGAGTAAAAGAACTAGAGAAACTTAAGGAGGAATTAAGGGCATTGTTAGCAAAAGGGTATATTCATCCTAGTTCTTCCCCTTGGGGAGCACCAGTTTTGTTTGTGGATAAGAAGGATGGGACCCAGAGATTGTGTGTGGATTATCGAGCTTTGAATGAAGTGACCATCAAGAACAAGTACCCGCTGCCAAGGATTGATGATCTCTTTGACTAGTTGAAAGGAGCATGTGTGTTCTCTAAGATCGATCTCCGATCCGGTTACCATCAGATGAGGATACGAGTGACTGACATCCCCAAAACAGCCTTCACAACCCGATATGGTCTATATGAGTTCACTGTCATGTCTTTTGGTCTGACAAATGCACCGGCATACTTCATGTATTTGATGAACAGTGTTTTCATGGACTATCTTGACAAATTCGTAGTGGTGTTCATTGACGGTATTCTAGTTTTCTCCAAGAATGAGGAAGAGCATGAAGAGCATCTGAGGTTGGTGATGCAGAGACTTCGTGAGCATCAGTTGTATGCCAAGCTGAGCAAGTGTGAGTTTTGGTTGAAGGAAGTAGCATTCTTGGGTCACGTGTTGTCCAATGGTGGAGTGTCCGTTGATCCGAAGAAGGTTAGTGATGTGTTGAGTTGCAATCCGCCTAAGGATGTGAGTGAAATCAGAAGTTTCCTTGGAATGGCTGGATACTATCGGAGGTTCATTGAAGGATTCTCCAAGATTGCTAAACTCGTGACGACGTTATTGGAGAAAAATGCCAAGTTTGTCTGGACTGAGGAGTGTCAAGTCAGCTTTGAGGAATTGAAGAAGAGGTTGACCACGGCACCCGTGCTAGTGTTGCCAGATATAGCCAAGAGTTTCTCTATCTACTACGATGCATCCCGTCTAGGATTGGGATGTGTACTCATGCAGGAAGGCAGAGTAGTAGCTTATGCATCGAGGCAGTTGAGGAAACATGAGCAGAACTACCCAACACATGATCTTGAGTTAGCCGCTGTAGTACATGCTTTGAAGATTTGGAGGCATTACCTGATTGGACATAAGTGTGATATTTACATTGACCACAAGAGTCTTAAGTATGTATTCACACAGTCAGATCTAAATATGAGGCAACGTTGTTGGTTAGAGTTGATCAAGGACTACGACCTGGAGATTCATTATCATCCAGGGAAGGCCAACCTGGTGGCAGATGCTCTGAGTAGAAGGAGTTACGTGAATAAGATCACTGGACATTGTTTATCAGAGGAACTTAGTTCAGAGTTTGAGAGGATGAGTCTGGGATTTGTGACCAGCGTCACCGAGATGGCAGTAGAACCAACCTTGGAACAAGAGATCCGAAAAGGACAGCTCACAGATGAGAAGATCAAGGAGATCAAGGAACTAGTGGCATTAGGAAAGGCCCCTGGTTTTCGAGTGGATGACCAAGGGACATTGTGGTATGAGAAGAGGATCTGTGTACCAGATATAGTGCAGATCAGGGATGCAATTCTCAGGGAAGCCCATGAATCGGCGTATTCGATACACCCAGGTAGTACCAAGATGTACCAAGATATCAAAGAGAGATTTTGGTGGTACGGATTGAAGAGAGATGTGGCCACATACGTAGCTCTATGTGACACGTGTCAGAGAGTCAAGGCTGAACATCAGAGGCCAGCAGGTTTGTTCCAACCTCTGAAGGTACCTGAATGGAAGTGGGAAGAAGTCGGTATGGATTTCATCACTGGCTTACCTCGCACTCAGAGGGGATTTGACTCAATCTGGGTAATCGTGGATCGTCTGACCAAGGTGGCGCATTTCCTTCCAGTAAAGACCACCTACTCGGGAGCCAGGCTAGCGGAGTTGTATATGGAGAGGATTGTGTGTTTGCATGGAGTACCGAAAAGAATAGTGTCAGATCGAGGTACCCAGTTCACATCACACTTTTGGCGACAATTGCATGAGTCTATGGACACTAAGCTACAATTCAGTTCAGCTTACCATCCGCAGACAGATGGGCAGACAGAACGGACAAATCAGATATTGGAGGATATGTTGAGAGCATGTGCCTTACAATATGGTGCCAGTTGGGACAGGAGTTTACCGTACGCGGAATTCTCGTACAACAACAGCTATCAGGAAAGTTTGCAGATGGCACCATTCGAGGCTCTGTATGGCAGAAAGTGTAGGACACCACTATTCTGGAATCAGACGGGAGAAAGTGAGGTATTTGGACCTGAAATATTAAGAGAGGCAGAGCGACAAGTGCAGATAATCAGACAGAATCTGAAGGTGGCACAATCCAGACAGAAGAGCTATGCAGATAACCGACGGAGGGATCTCAGCTTCGAAGTTGGAGACTTCGTGTATCTCAAGGTGTCACCCATGAGAGGCGTGAAGAGGTTCAACGTGAAGGGCAAGTTAGCACCTCGATACATTGGACCGTTTAAGGTACTTGGTCGGAAAGGTGAGGTGGCATATCAGTTAGAGCTACCAGAGAAGTTAGCAGGAGTACATGCGGTGTTCCATGTGTCTCAGTTGAAAAAGTGCTTGCGAGTACCTGAGGAACAGATTCCGATCGATGAGCTGAATGTGGAGGAAGATCTTACCTATACTGAGCATCCTGTCAAGATTTTGGAGAAGTCAGAAAGAGTTACCAGAAATAAAGTGATCCGGATGTGCAAGGTTCAGTGGAGCCGCCATTCAGTGGATGAAGCGACTTGGGGAAGAGAAGAAGACCTCAGAGCAGAGTATCCACAGTTATTCCCATCCACGTCCGAATCTCGAGGACGAGATTCATCTTAAGGGGGTAGGTTTGTAACACCCTAAAAATGCCTATTTTAAAAATTTAGTAATTAAATTGCCTTTATTTAATTTAATGCTCATATTTATCTAAGGAAAATAAATTATTTCAAGAAAATAAAATTAAATATAAGGTTAGAAACATTTTTGTTGCATTCATGCTGTCTGCATTGTGTTTTGTTTGTGTGCGATTCAATTGGAATTTAAATTCGGTTTAAATTTGAATTTGAATCGTTGTGTTTGGAGGTCTAGAAAAGTTGCAGCGGCCCGAGTTTGATTTTCCTACCTGAATTCTTATCCCCGGCCGATTTTGCTCCTCCTTCTCTTCTTCTGCGCAGCGGCCCAGCCCCCCCTGCTCCACTTGCGGCCCGGCCCAGCGGCCTGCTTCGCCCCGCGCCGGCCTGCTCCCCTCCCGCTCCCGCGCCAGCCGCTCGGCCCACCTCGCGGCCCAGTCCCGCCGGCCTGTCACCCGCTCTCCCGCTCCGCCTCGCCCGCTCGCGGCCCAACTCAGCCCACCAGCACGGCCCGCAACGCCCCCCTCCACGCCGACTGACACGCGGGTCCCACGCGTCAGCCCCGTCTCCTTCCTCCCGACCGAGTTCGACTCGGCCCCGGCCATGGTGTCCGGCCCGGCCACGGCACGGACGCCGAGACCCACCCGAGCCGCCCTCGTCCACCCTACTTAAGCCGCCGCCCCCTCAATCCCCACCCCAATTTGCGCCGCCAATCCCGCTCGAGCTCGCAACGCCATCGCCGCCGCCGTTCCAAACCGCCGCCGTTGATCTGTCGCGTCGCCGCCGCTCCGGCCAAATTGACCGCCGGGGAAGCTTCCCTAGCAGGTAAGGAGCCTCCCGAGCCCCTCCTTGCTCCCTCTCTCCCCCTCTGTCGCGTGCCGCCGTCGCTCATCGTCGTCCGCCGCCTCTGCTCATCGTCGCCGGCCGCCGCTGCTGCGTCTCCGTCATCGAGACCCCTCCTGTCGAGTTCGCGCGGTCACGCCGCGTCCGTAGCGCCCAAAACCCGCGGCAGTCTTGCACCGTAGCGCCGCCGCCGCGATGCACCGCCGCAGCCGAGCGCCGCCGCCATGGTTCGTCGCGCACCACCTCCGCTGCTCCGCCACCGACGAGACCTACCCCACTCGACTCGCCGTGTCGCGCCGCACCTATAGCGTCAAACCGTGCCCCGAACCGAGCCTCCTGGCGCTGATGCGCGTTTCGCCGGCGATCCTCCGCCGCGCAAGCAGGCGGCGCCGCCGCAGCTCCTCTCGCCGTCGACAACCCCCTCCCCTTGATCCAATCTCGGCCGCCCGATCCAAATCCGATGGCCCAGATTCAATTGAGCCGAGTCAACACCCCGGGTCAATACCGATCAAACCAGTCAGCCATGGCCTTTTTGCAAAAGAGCCCCTGCCCTTTTTCGAAATCAACCCGCGATCCAGATCAATTCAAAAATAATTAGAATTAGGTCCTGATTTTTACAGAAAACCCCCTGTCTTATTTAAAAATAGCACCCGAGGTCCTATTTTAGTTAATTTGCAAATAAACCCTCCAGTTTTTATATAAAATTATGTTTTAGCCCCTGAGTTTTTGCAAATAAGCCCCTGGAACTTTTAAAACTTTGCCAGCAAGTCCTCGAACCTTAGAAAAGCCATAACTTCTCCGTTTTAGCTCCGATTTGAGTGATTTTCGCGCTCACGTGTTCGTAGCGAAGCGTAGATTAGTTTTTCAACCTTCTTTTGTTTTATTTTTACTGTTTGGTGTACTGTTCTAATAGATTAATATTGTTTGCATGTACTGGCTTGTGTGGATGCTTGTGTGTTGATGTATGAGTCCAGTCGGTGAGCCGTACACGTTTGAGTTCGAGGGTTACGAGGAGCAGGACCAACACCCGCAGCAGGAGCAACAGCAGCAGCAGTAGTTTGACGAAGGCAAGTACAGCACGGACAATCCTTGCTACCTAAACACACATTTACATTATTTACTGCATATGCATGTGTCTAAATTGTTCCTATTAAGGTTATACCTAGTTTGTTTATCCCATACCTTGATTACCTTGGGTTATTGCATTTGGGTAGACCCTTGCTAGGCGCAGCTACTGTCACCTTTGCTTGACTGATAATCGACTTAATGGATTCACTTCAATGTTAATGGTAAAACTTGCTTTTTAGCAACCTGGATCAGGGAGCTAGGGCGTACGCTTCGTGCCTGGCCCTAGTGTCTCTCCGTAAGGACTGATTCTTAAAGCGGCAACCCAGGAACCTGTCTCCACCGCTGGAACTATAATGGCTCTGGTCTTGGACAAGTAACATGTACGGCTCTAGCTTGACAGTAGTTACCGACGGGCCGACGGCGTTATGGGAAGCATGGGTGAGAGTATGGTTTGATCCACCGAGGACGGAGTATCCGTTGGCTATGTCCCCGTGAGGCACAGTCCCGTGTTGGGAGCCACCGTATGGCGGGGGTTCCACACGTTGCGCTATATATTTTGTTGTTGTTATTCTTTTCCGCGCTTGGACGCCATTGACCCCCTCGTGTTGCGACATGAGCGTCAGTCAATCTCGGTGCCTTGGGTCATGCTGCCTAGGTTGTACCATAACGGCTACTGTTTTGTTAGGGTGTCTTGTGAAAAGCCTCGTAGCGTCCCTATGCAGTCACACCTCGGAAGTGTTGATGTGCGTGGTTGGGTGCAAAGTTCTTTCGAACTTTTACGCGACTGGTGGGTAAAGGGCAAAACGTCTGCAGAGTGTATAATATATCATGATAGCCTTGCTCAAGGTCACGAGCGGCCTGGATCCTTTTTGATTAGAAGATGATGCTTATTACTATTTAATGTTCACTTCTACTATATTAATTGGGTTACAACTGGGATTCATGCAAAAGTAGTGATTAAGATGATGATAAAATGAAACAGCTAAAATTGCTAATGCAGTACAGCCGTGTCAAGCCTTTCTTTTAAGCCTTCATTATCCGTGTTGTATTTGCTAAGTAAGACATTTACTTACACTTGCTATTCAATAAAATCCCGGATGGGTAACAGATGGATTAGATGGTACTGCTGCTGTTGAATTTCCTGAGGATCTGCCATTCTACTAGCTGTGCTCAACCAGTCGGTGTCCCAGTGGGTTATCGGTTATGGTTATCGGCTTCGTCTTCGTCTTCGTTTAGAGAGAGTTAATAAAGAGACTTCCGCTGTTTTATTTAGTTATTTGAGTCAAACTCTGATGTAAAACCATTTTTATTCGAGCATATGTACTATGTTTATCATATTTGTTAACTATATGTGTTCTGTGGACTTCCTGGGCACACATATAGTAGCATTCGGGTTTCTGTGTAAATCCGGGTGTGACAGAGGTTCTTTCTTCTCTCTTGAGGAGAGCCGTGCAAAGGCCCTCATAGAGAAGATGGTCGAGAACCAAGAGTGGTCTGACGATCGAGCCCAAGTTGAAGCTCTAGACATGCTCGCTGCCAAGATGGACCTCCTGATGAAGAAACTGGAGGCCCCTGCTCAAGAAACAGTGCAAGCCATGGATGCTCGCATGACTTGTGAGGTCTGTGGCAACACTGGCCATTCGGGGAGTGACTGTCCCGAAACGCGAGAAGATGCCCACTACGTCAACAACTCCAACAACAACGGGTATCGACCGAACAACTACGGCAATCAAGGCTGGAATTCATGCCCAAACCTCCCATTCGAGAGGCCTCAACAAGGTAACAATTTTAATTCTAGCAATTTCAATAATCATCCACCACTTAGAGATCTAGTGTTTGGCCAGGGTAAAATCACTGAAAATATCAATAAAAAGCTTGATGCTAACGATAAAATGCTGGAAAGCATAGACTCTAGGCTGGATTCCTTTGCTTCTGCTATGAAAAGCCAACTGTGTTTCAATAAAATGATAGAAACCCAAATTGCTCAGTTAGCTGCAGTCGTTCCTGTCACTGAATCGGGGAAGATTCCGGGGCAACCCGAACCTTCCATGGAAAAAGTAAATGTTGTTACTACGAGACAAGGTAAGGTGTCTCGTAGTACGTTCCGTACTAATCATGCAGGTAAGATCGCGCACATCCAAGTACAAATACCAAGATGGACCTACCTACCAAGAGCTACTAAGAGAGCAATCACGAAGACCTCTCCGGAGAGGAAGGAAGATCCCGGAGTACCCATCATTCAGTGCACGATCTGGAATCGTTGCATTGATGATGCTCTCTGTGATCTGGGGGCCAGCATAAACATCATGTCCAAGGTATTATTTAAGAAATTACGCTACCCTACTTTGTCATCTACAAATGCCCAGGTACAACTAGCGGACTCAACGATCCGCTATCCTGAGGGGGTGATTGAGAATGTACCGGTCCGAGTTTGGGGACGTTATGTCCCTATGGACTTTGTCGTCCTTGACACGGGGAACGATTATTCGTTGTAACACCCTAAAAATGCCTATTTTAAAATTTAGTAATTAAATTTGCTTTTATTTAATTTAATGCTCATATTTATCTAAGGAAAATAAAATATTTCTGAGAAAATAAAATTAAATATAAGGTTAGAAACATTTTTGTTGCATTCATGCTGTCTGCATTGTGTTTTGTTTGTGTGCAGTTCAATTGGAATTTAAATTCTGTTTAAATTCGAATTTGAATCGTTTTGTTTGGAGCTCTAGAAAAGTTGTAGCAGCCCAAGTCCGTTTTCCCTCCCTGAACATCTCTCCCCGGCCGAGCTTGCCCCTCTTTCTTTTCTTCGGCGCAGTAGCCCACCTCCCCGCGCTCTCGCTTTCGGCCCGCCTTCGGCCCGCCTTCGGCCCGCTCGTTTCCCCCGCTGTCGCAGCCCAGCATCGGCCCGTTTCCTTCCCGCTCCCGCGCCAGCCGCGCTTCCCCGCTTGCGGCCCAGTCCGGCCCAGCAGCCAGCCCGCCGCAGCGCCCCGCACCCCCTGCCGCTGCCGCGCGGGGCCCGCCTGTCAGACCCGTCCCCGACCTCGCGACGGAGTTCGACTCGGCCACGAGCTGGAGTCCAGCACGGCCACGGGCACTCACGCCGAGGACCACCCGAGCCGCCCTGTACCGCCCTACTTAAACTCCGCCACGCCGCCTCCCAACCCCCTATCGAAACCCTAGCCGCCTCCGCCGCTCGAGCTCGCAGCGCCGCCGCTGTTTCGAAGTCGCGCGCCGCCGTCGATCTCGCCGCCTGCCGTCGTTCTACCATGGCCGGCAGCCCCAGGACCTTCGCGTGGAGGTAAGGGACCTCCCGAGCCCCTCCTTGCTCCCTCTCTCCCTCTATCGCGTGCTCGCCGCCCTCGCCGGAGTCCGCCGCCACCATTGCTCGTCGACCGCCGCCTCTGCTGCTTCGCCGCCGACGAGATCCACCCCGCTCGACTCGCCGTCGTCCCGCGCACCCGTAGCACCCAGCCGCGTTCAAAACCGAGCCGTGTAGCGCGTGTTTGCCTTGATTACCTTGGGTTATTGCATTTGGGTAGAACTTTGCTAGGCGCAGCTACTGTCACCTTTGTATAACTGTTAATCTTGACTTAATGGTTCACTTCAATGTTAATGGTAAAACTTGCTTTTTAGCAACATGGATCAGGGAGCTAGGGCGTACGCTTCGCGCTTAGCCCTAGTGTCTCTCCGTAAGGACTGGGTTACAATTGGGTTTCATGTGAATGTAGTGATTAAGATGATGTTAAAATGAAACAACTAAAATTGCTAATGCAGTATAGCCGTGTCAAGCCTTTCTTTTAAGCCTTCATTATCCGTGTTGTACTTGCTAAGTAAGACATTTACTTACACTTGCTATTCAACAAAATCCCGGATGGGTAACAGATGGATTAGATGGTACTGCTGCTGTTGAATTTCCTGAGGATCTGCCATTCTACTAGCTGTGCTCAACCAGTCGGTGTCCTCGTGGGTTATGGTTATCGGCTTCGTTTTCGTTTAGAGAGAGTTAATAATGAGACTTTCGCTGTTTTATTCATTTATTTGAGTCAAACTCTGATGTAAAACCATTTATTTTATTCGAGCATTGTATTCTGTTATCATATTTGTTAGCTATATGTGTAATGACTTCCTGGGAACACATATGGCCGCATTTCGGGTTTCTGTGTAAATCCGGGTGTGACAGATTGGTATCAGAGCCGTGCTGACTATAGGATCGCAGCCTAGTTAGAACGGTTGATAAATCATTAGGAGACCACCATGATTTTGTTTCAGATCATTCAGTTACGTTTTTCAAAACCAGTGCTATCGAGTCTTGTGTGAATCATGTCTCTGGGTGCTTGATTTTTGTTGTTATTATGCTTATGATTGATTTGGATTTTTGTAATGACTGTGATGGTCATAGACGTGAGTCTATCTCCATCTAGATATAGGACTAAGGTTTAAGGAATATTAGTGAATAAATAGTTGGGTTATCTATCTCCTTTGCACTTCCTCTGTCTTACTCTCTATGTCTCTGAATCATATCCCTCCAAGTACTGCTATCTTCTTGTGCACCATCTGCAAGCATGGGCTATCTATTACCAATTGACAGGAATACTGATGGGAGATATCTTGCTATGGTAGATGGTTAACACCAGAGGCAACCCCGGTGGCAGTGGAAGCAACCAGAACCAGAACCCACCACCTCCACCACCGCCACTCACCATGGAGCAGATGATGCAGATGCAACTCTAGCTGACACAGCACATGGCGCAAACCATAGCACTGATGCAGCAGAATCAGCAGAACCCGCTTCAACAGCACCACGTGCAGCCCAGAGATAAAAGGGGCGAGTTTATGAAGGGACGCCCCCCTACCTTCAACAAGTCTAGTGACCCAATGCAAGCAGAGGACTGGCTCAAGGCAGTGGAAAGGCAGCTGGACATCGCACAGTGCAATGACAGGGAGAAGGTGTTATATGGAAGTGGACAGCTACAGGGAGCAGCTTTGGATTGGTGGGATGCGTACCAATATGCTCACCCCAATCGTGATCAGATCACTTGGCAGGAGTTCCGCGACAGCTTCCGTTCTCACCACGTGCCGGAAGCGCTGATGACCTTGAAGAAGAAGGAGTTCCTGGCATTGAAGCAGGAAGGTATGAGTGTCACCGCTTATCGTGACAAGTTCGTTGAGTTGGCCCGTTATGCTCCAGAGGACGTGAATACTGATAGGAGGAAGCAGACCCGATTCCGAGATGGCCTGCATGATGCACTCCAGTATCAGCTCCTGTGCTCCAAGTTCGCCACTTTTCAAGAACTGGTGGATAGCGCACTACTGCTGGAGCACAAGTGCCGCGAGATGGAGGAAAAGAAGAGGAAGCTTCAAGGCCCACCGTCAGGAAGCAATGTTCGCCCCCGCTTCAATCCTCAGCAAGGAAACCAGCAGATGGTGACTCCACAGCGCTTCTAGGGACAGTTCGGTACGATGAACCGCAACCAGTATCAGCAACGTCCCCAGTACCTCCCAGCACCGCCTCAGCAGCGTCTTCAGAACCAGCCACAGAATGGTCCTGTCCAATGCCCCAACCCGGCCAACAATGCACCTACGGCTCCGAGGTGTTTTGGTTGTGGTGAGCTGGGACACTATGCCAGCGCTTGTCCTCGCAAGGCTCAGAACGCCGTTGGTCAGAACAACAATCAGAGGGTTGGGCAACCGCAGAACCAGAATGGGAATCAGCAGCAGAACCCAGCGAGAGGCAAGGTCAACCACATGGGTGCGGAAACCGTAGAAGGAGCTCCGGATGTCGTTGTGGGTACGTTCCCTGTCAACTCGACTCTCGCAACTGTTTTGTTTGATACTGGAGCTTCACATGCTTTCATATCTGCTGCTTTCGTGAAAAAGAACATGATGATCTTGCAACCTATGGGGAACCCCATGGTAGTTAGTTCACCCGGGGGAGAACAGCGTGCCACTTTACGTTGCCCCTGTATCACCATCACAATAAGGGGGGTAAACTTTGTGGTGAACCCGATAGTCCTAGAAACCCTTGGGTTTGACTTGATTCTGGGTATGAGCTGGTTAGCCAGATATGATGGGGTGATTCAATGTTCCAAAAGGGCAGTGCAGCTGACAGCAAAGACTGGTGAGAAAGTGGAGTATCAAGCAGCTAGTCCCTTGGGGCACAATCAGATCTACCAAGCCGAGGGTGTGGCACTGGAAGACATCAGAGTGGTGTGCGATTTCCCAGACGTATTTCCAAATGAGTTACCAGGTATGCCCCCAGACCGCGAATTTGAATTTGTTATTGATCTTAAGCCTGGCACTGCACCTATAGCTATGAGGCCATATAGAATGGGAGTAAAAGAACTAGAGAAACTTAAGGAGGAATTAAGGGCGTTGTTAGCAAAAGGGTATATTCGTCCTAGTTCTTCCCCTTGGGGAGCACCAGTTTTGTTTGTGGATAAGAAAGATGGGACCCAGAGAATGTGTGTGGATTATCGAGCTTTGAATGAAGTGACCATCAAGAACAAGTATCTGCTGCCAAGGACTGATGATCTCTTTGACTAGTTGAAAGGAGCGTGTGTGTTCTCTAAGATCGATCTCCGATCCGGTTACCATCAGATGAGGATACGAGTGACTGACATCCCCAAAACAGCCTTCACAACCCGATATGGTCTATATGAGTTCACTGTCATGTCTTTTGGTTTGACAAATGCACCGGCATACTTCATGTATTTGATGAACAGTGTGTTCATGGACTATCTTGACAAATTCGTAGTGGTGTTCATTGACGACATTATGGTATTCTCCAAGAATGAGGAAGAGCATGAGGAACATCTGAGGTTGGTGATGTAGAGACTTCGTGAGCATCAGTTGTATGCCAAGCTGAGCAAGTGTGAGTTTTGGTCGAAGGAAGTAGCATTCTTGGGTCACGTGTTGTCCAATGGTGGAGTGGCAGTTGATCCGAAGAAGGTTAGTGACGTGTTGAGTTGGAATCCGCCTAAGGATGTGAGTGAACTCAGAAGTTTCCTTGGAATGGCTGGATATTATCGGAGGTTCATTGAAGGATTTTCAAAGATTGCTAAACCCATGACGGCACTATTGGAGAAAAATGCCAAGTTTGTCTGGACTGAGGAGTGTCAAGTCAGCTTTGAGGAGTTGAAGAAGAGACTAACAACAGCCCCAGTGCTGGTTCTGCCCGACATAGCCAAGAGTTTCTCTATCTAGGACTGGGGTGTGTACTCATGCAGGAAGGCAGAGTAGTAGCTTATGCATCGAGGCAGTTGAGGAAGCATGAGCAGAACTACCCGACACACGATCTGGAGTTAGCAGCTGTGGTGCATGCGTTGAAGATTTGGAGGCATTACTTGATTGGTCATAAGTGTGATATTTACACTGACCACAAGAGTCTCAAGTATGTGTTCACACAGTCAGATCTGAATATGAGGCAACATCGTTGGTTAGAGTTGATCAAGGACTACGACCTGGAGATTCACTATCATCCAGGGAAGGCCAACCTAGTGGCAGATGCTCTGAGTAGAAGGAGTTACGTGAATAAGATCACGGGACATTGCTTACCGGAGGAACTCAGTTCAGAGTTTGAGAGGATGAGTCTGGGATTTGCGGCCAGCGTGACCGAGATGGCAGTAGAACCGACCTTGGAACAAGAGATCCGAAAAGGACAGCTCGCAGATGAGAAGATCATGGAGATTATGGAACTGGTGGCATTAGGAAAAGCCCCTGGTTTTCGAGTGGATGACCAAGGGACATTGTGGTATGAAAAGAGGATCTGTGTACCAGATATAGTGTAGATCAGGGATGCAATTCTCAGGGAAGCCCATGAATCGGCGTATTTGATACACCCGGGTAGTACCAAGATGTACCAAGATATCAAAGAGAGATTTTGGTGGTACGGATTGAAGAGAGATGTGGCAACCTATGTGGCTCTATGTGACACATGTCAGAGAGTCAACGCTGAACATCAGAGGCCAGCAGGTTTTCTCCAACCCCTGAAGGTACCAGAATGGAAGTGGGAAGAGGTCGGTATGGATTTCATCACTAGCTTACCTCGCACTTAGAGGGGATTTGACTCAATCTGGGTAATCGTGGATCGTCTGACCAAGGTGGCGCATTTCCTTCCAGTAAAGACCACCTACACAGGAGCCAAACTAGCGGAGTTGTATATGGAGAGGATTGTGTGTTTGCATGGGGTACCGAAAAGAATAGTGTCAGATCGAGGTACCCAGTTCACATCACACTTTTGGCGACAACTGCATGAGTCTATGGACACTAAGCTACAGTTCAGTTCAGCTTACCATCCGCAGACAGATGGGCAGACGGAACGGACAAATCAGATATTGGAGGATATGTTGAGAGCATGTGCTCTACAATATGGTGCCAGTTGGGACAAGAGCTTACCATACGCGGAATTCTCGTACAACAACAGCTATCAGAAGAGTTTGCAGATGGCACCATTCGAGGCATTGTATGGCAGAAAGTGTAGGACACCACTATTCTGGAATCAGACAGGAGAAAGTTAGGTATTTGGACCTGAAATACTAAGAGAGGCAGAGCGACAAGTGCAGATAATCAGACAGAATTTGAAAGTGGCACAATCCAGACAAAAGATCTATGCAGATATCAGACGGAGGGATCTCAGCTTTGAAGTTGGAGACTTCGTGTATCTCAAGGTGTCACCAATGAGAGGCGTGAAGAGGTTCAACGTCAAGGGCAAGCTAGCACCTCGATACATTGGACCGTTCAAGGTACTTGGTCGGAAAGGTGAGGTGGCATATCAGCTAGAGCTACCAGAGAAGTTAGCAGGAGTACACGATGTGTTCCATGTGTCTCAGTTGAAGAAGTGTTTGCGGGTACCGGAGGAACAGATTCCAATTGATGAGCTGAATGTGGAGGAAGATCTCACCTACGCTGAGCACCCTGTCAAGATTTTGGAAGAGTCAGAAAGAGTCACCAGAAATAAAGTGATCCGGATGTGCAAGGTTCAGTAGAGCCGCCATTCAGTGGATGAAGCGACTTGGGAAAGAGAAGAAGACCTCAGAGCTGAATATCCACAGCTATTCCCATCCACATCCGAATCTCGAGGACGAGATTCATCTTAAGGGGGGTAGGTTTGTAACACCCTAAAAATGCCTATTTTAAAATTTAGTAATTAAATTTGCTTTTATTTAATTTAATGCTCATATTTATCTAAGGAGAATAAAATATTTCTGAGAAAATAAAATTAAATATAAGGTTAGAAACATTTTTGTTGCATTCATGCTGTCTGCATTGTGTTTTGTTTGTGTGCGGTTCAATTGGAATTTAAATTCTGTTTAAATTCGAATTTGAATCATTTTGTTTGGAGCTCTAGAAAAGTTGTAGCAGCCCGAGTCCGTTTTCCCTCCCTGAACTTCTCTCCCCGTCCGAGATTGCCCCTCTTTCTTTTCTTCGGCGCAGCAGCCCACCTCCCCGCGCTCTCGCTTTCGGCCCGCCTTCGGCCCGCTCGTTTCCCCCGCTGTCGCAGCCCAGCATCGGCCCGTTTCCTTCCTGCTCCCGCGCCAGCCGCGCTTCCCCGCTTGCGGCCCAGTCCGGCCCAGCAGCAAGCCCGCCGCAGCGCCCCACACCCCCTGCCGCTGCCGCGCGGGGCCCGCCTGTCAGACCCGTCCCCGACCTCGCGACGGAGTTCGACTCGGCCACGAGCCGGAGTCCGGCACGGCCACGGGCTCTCACGCCGAGGACCACCCAAGCCGCCCTGTACCGCCCTACTTAAACTCCGCCACACCGCCTCCCAACCCCCTATCGAAACCCTAGCCGCCTCCGCCGCTCGAGCTCGCAGCGCCGCCGCTGTTTCCAAGTCGCGCGACGCCGTCGATCTCGCCGCCCGCCGTCGTTCTACCACGGCCGGCAGCCCCAGGACCTTCGCGTGGAGGTAAGGGACCTCCCGAGCCCCTCCTTGCTCCCTCTCTCCCTCTGTCGCGTGCTCACCGCCCTCGCCGGAGTCCGCCGCCGCCATTGCTCGTCGACCGCCGCCTCTGCTGCTTCGCCGCCGACGAGATCCACCCCGCTCGACTCGCCGTCGTCCCGCGCACCCGTAGCACCCAGCCGCGTTCAAAACCGAGCCGTGTAGCGCGTATTTACGTTCTCGCCGGCGATGCGCCACCGCCGCCGCCCAGCGCCGCCGCCGACTTCCCCTCCCCTAGATCTATTCTGGATCGTCGGATCCAAATCCGACGGCCCGCATCCGCCGGTACCCGAGTCAAACCCGAGTCAATACCGGTCAAATCGAGTCAGCCGTGGTTGTTTTGCAAAAGAGCCCCTCCACTATTTCAAAATCAACGCGCGGTCCAGATCTATTCAAAAATAATTAGATTTAGGTCTTGATTTTTACAGAAAACCCCCTGTCCTTTTTAGAAATCACACCCGAGGTCCTGTCTTGGTTAATTTGTGATTAAACCCTCCTGTTTTAATATAAAATTATGTTTTAGCCCCTGAGTTTTTGCAAATAAGTCCCTGGAACTTTTAAAACTTTGCCAGCAAGCCCCTGAACCTTAGAAAAGCCATATCTTTCTCGTTTTAGCTCCGATTTGAGTGATTTTCGCGCTCACGTGTTCGTAGCGAAGTGTAGATTAGTTTCTCAGCCTTCTTTTGTTCTGTTTTTACTGTTTGGTGTACTGTTCTAATAGATTAATATTGTTTGCATGTACTGGCTTGTGTGGATGCTTGTGTGTTGATGTATGAGTCCAGTCGGTGAGCCGTACGCGCTTGAGTTCGAGGGTTACGAGGAGCAGGACCAGCAGCAGCAGCAGCAGCAGTTTTAGGAAGGCAAGTATAGCACATTCAATCCTTGCTACCTAAACACACCCTCACATTATTTACTGCATATGCATGTGTCCAAATTGTTACCCTTTTAAGGTTGTACCTAGCTTTGTTTATCCTTTACCTTGATTACCTTGGGTTATTGCATTTGGGTAGAACTTTGCTAGGCACAGCTACTGTCACCTTTGTATAACTGTTAATCTTGACTTAATGGTTCACTTCAATGTTAATGGTAAAACTTGCTTTTTAGCAACATGGATCAGGGAGCTAGGGCGTACGCTTCGCGCTTGGCCCTAGTGTCTCTCCGTAAGGACTGGTTCTTAAAGTGGCAACCCAGGAACCTGTCACCACCGCTGGAACTATAATGGCTCTGGTCTTGGACAAGTAGCATGTACGGCTCTAGCTTGACAGTAGTTACCGACGGGCCGACGGCGTTATGGGAAGCATGGGTGAGAGTATGGTTTGATCCACCGAGGACGGAGTATCCGTCGGCTATGTCCCCGTGAGGCACAGTCCCGTGTTGGGAGCCACCGTATGGCGGGGGTTCCACACATTGCGCTATTTATTTTGTTGTTGATATTCATTACCGCGGTTGGACGCCATTGACCCCCTCGTGTTGCTACATGAGCGTCAGTCAATCTCGGTGCCTTGGGTCATGCTGCCTGGCTTGTACCATAACGGCTACTGTTTCGTTAGGGTGTCTTGTGAAAAGCCTCGTAGCGTCCCTATGCAGTCACACCTCGGAAGTGTTGATGTGCGTGGTTGGGTGCAAAGTTCCTTTGAACTTTTACGCGACTGGTGGGTAAAGGGCGAAACCTCTGCAGAGTGTATAATCTATCATGATAGCCTTGCTCAGGGTTACGAGCGGCCTGGATCCTTTTTGATTAGAAGTTGATGTTTAATATTGTTTACTGTTCACTTCTACTATATTAATTGGGTTACAATTGGGTTTCATGTGAATGTAGTGATTAAGATGATGTTAAAATAAAACAACTAAAATTGCTAATGCAGTATAGCCGTGTCAAGCCTTTCTTTTAAGCCTTCATTATCCGTGTTGTACTTGCTAAGTAAGACATTTACTTACACTTGCTATTCAACAAAATCCCGGATGGGTAACAGATGGATTAGATGGTACTGCTGCTGTTGAATTTCCTGAGGATCTGCCATTCTACTAGCTGTGCTCAACCAGTCGGTGTCCCCGTGGGTTATGGTTATCGGCTTCATTTTCGTTTAGAGAGAGATAATAATGTGACTTCCGCTGTTTTATTCATTTATTTGAGTCAAACTCTGATGTAAAACCATTTATTTTATTCGAGCATTGTATTCTGTTATCATATTTGTTCGCTATATGTGTAATGACTTCCTGGGAACACATATGGCCGCATTTCGTGTTTCTGTGTAAATCCGGGTGTGACATTCGTTTCCCCTTGTGTTGGGCCGGCCAATCTTGAACACCGCCCGGGATAGAATTGATATGGATGCGAGAGAAATCTCGTTCCGTATCGACGGAAGATTGATATACTTCAAGTTTCAACCACGGGAAGAGAAAAAGACAAAGCCTCTCACACCGGAGCAGAAGAGCGCCGAGTGTTTCCTGAAGGCACTCATCAATGGAGAGGTGGAAATACTCGATGTCAAGCAGTTCAAATGGAATGAGCCGACAGGACCAATGCAAGCAGAAGAGATGGATCTTCTCATAAAGAAATACGAAGAAGACCAAGCCCTCTGGAATTCTCCAGAGGAACTGATCCCACCGCCACCGACACAGAAGAAGACCAAGAAGATGTGGCGGAAGAAGGTTGCATTTCCTGAACCACTCACTCCAGGATCAGACGATGACAAAATCAACTGAAGACAGGAGGAGTCCCGCTCACCGACTTTAAACACGAGCTCTCACCGCGAGAAAAACCGGTATGTATCTCATGTTTCCCTTCCAAAATTTATTTTCCATCATTGCATTTGCATGTTTCCTTTTCCAAAATAAATGAACCACTTGTGTAATTAATTTGAAAGAGAGTAGAAAAAAATGCAAGCATGGTAAAAATAAATGGACAACGTGCTGAAATTTATTTATAGGGGGTGTAAAACGTAATTCTCAACACTTTTACCCCTTCTAGAACATCTCCATTTATTTACCATCATCACCAACCAGCACAAAACATGTCTACCCCACTCAACATGGCTGCACACTCACCAATTATCACAAAACATGGCAGCATGGGGGTGACTCCACTAACTTCCACTTTGGTCATGTCAATTTTGCATCTCACCTACCAAAAACCACCAAAGTGCTCATGCCCTAGTGTTGGACCTAGGCAAATTTTTAGTGCTGGTGGGAGGCAAGAAAGAGAGCACCCATATGGGGCATTCGGGCGAATTGGCCTGGTTCGGGCGAACCAGGCCATTCAGCCGAATGAGCCCCAGCTCTCCTCCTTGCCTATAAATACCACCCCTTGCTTGCTTGCTTCATTCCACCTTCACACACTAAAAATTTTCCACCAAAAGCTCTCTCTCTCTCTCAAGTTCCTTGCTCGAGTTCTTCTTTAGTTCTTGCTCAAGTTGGTTCACTTGCATTGATGAAAAATCCCAAAAAATATTTTGCCTTTGTTCGATCTTTGTGCTGAAACTTGAACGTGTTTGTGGTGGTTTCCGACACCCACAAGAATGACTAATCTTTTGTGGAGGTTTTCATCCCCGCAAGAACGACTAACTCTCTCGAACGACTGACTTGATTTACTTGTGCTAACCCCATATATTCAGTCCTTCGGGTAGTCGTTGCGCTAACCTTTTGCAGGAAGCATGTCGAAGCTCTTCTCTGCATTTCGTCGCTCCGCCTGGCTGAGCAAACGCTCGGACGATGCTGGGAGCTCCCCAGCCCCGTCCCGCGGTTCAAGCCGGAAGGAGGTGGACGAGTCAGGGGCAGCCGACTTGGGGAGAGGCTTTGCCTCGCACCCAACCTGGTAGCTCCTGAACGAGAGTGACATCATTCTCTGGACGGACCGGGGGCGAAACATCTTCAACATGCTACGCTTGAAAGAGTTTGAGCATACCCGTGTCTATGAGTAGGACCTGCTCGTAAGAACGGGTATGGACGAAGAGTTTCCCGAAGTCTTTGAAGTTGTTGGCTGGGGCAACTTCTGGCGTGTCGACGAACAAGGTTTGTATCTCCTCACCCTCGAATTTCTTTCGACTCTCACATCTGGACGGGAGGGTGTTCGCTTTCGATTTTTCAACCAAGGGTATTCCTACTCTTGGAGGAATTTGAGTATGGCTCTGGGTTTTGCTAGTCATTATTCTTTGGAGCCTGCCAAAACTTTGAAAAGTTTCAGTCAGGACAGGTTCTGGAGAAAGATTTCAAGAAGCACCAATTGTTCTGCACGACGCACTAACAATATTCATAACCCCACCTTGTGTTTCATGCATCGAAAGATGGCTATGACGGTGTTTCCACGTTCTGATTTGCGTCCCGTTACTATAGTCGAGTTGCGGTTCTTATACGCCATGGTTAAACGAGTTGTTGTTTCTCCGGTAAAAGATTTGGTTGCCCATTGGATGTCTCATCACTCTCACGTGGTTAGCGTGGTAGTGACTTCTCTAGTCACTCGCATTGCTAACCAGTTGGGCGTTCTGGAGGGCGCCCAACTTGCGTACTTAGAGAAAGCGTGACCCATCGTGGATGCTGAGCACTTTGTGCAAGGCAACATGATACGACGGGCGCCCGATGCAACGCTGGTTATGATCTATTGCGGTTATACAACGGAGTGCCCTTGCCTTGTGCAGGATTGAGGTTGTATACCGCTAAGAAATTAACACTCCGGTTGAGTACCGAGACGGATGACTCTCCTCCTCGGAGAGAGCCGGCTCGGCACAGTGTTGCAGGAGAGGGGCCTTGTACCCGGGGGCTAGCCAGGCGTGACGCCAGGCTTTTCACCGCTCAAGAACAAGAAACTTCACCGACGCAGCCACATCGACACACATCTGCATTCGAGGCAGCTTACGATGCATACGATGGTTCTGGGACGTCCGGAGCAAGAGGCTCTAGACAACCCTAGGACCCAGACTACTTCGCCTCGGGCTACTGGGACTATGCTCCGAGTACAGACTCAGAGTACTCCTAGGTATGGTACGGAGGAGGGTACGACAGTGCCTCCCGACCATACTTCCCTGGGCACTCTCAGTCCGCACGATTCGCTGCACCCAGTGGCTATGACATCGGTCGAGAGTTGTCTTACATCTTCGACCGAGTCGACCACCTCGACGACCGTACACGAAGCATTGAAGACACCCTGGCACGCCATTCTCTGTATCACCAAGAAAGTAGCAGCGTGCTGGACTCTCTACGGTACGACGTCCAGCAACAGACGGATCAAATCTCAGAATACTTTTCGAAGTTTTGACCCTACCAATGAAGAATCCAAGCTTGGGGGAGGACCTCATCAGGTATGTTCATGTCCCTTCAGCACTTTGATCTTGCATTTGCCATTTCCCTTTCCATTTTATTTCCACCTTAAAATGAAAACACCAAAAATATTTCCCTTGAATAAAATAACTCCCAACTATGCATGTAATGAATCATATGTCTATCACCTTGGAAATGATGAATAGTTGCTCGGTCATTAATTTTGCAAGTGCTTTGTTTCCAACTAGTTGCTTTATAGTACTTGAGTTATTTAGCATGAGTAAAATGAACCTGAAAACCTTGTGGGAGCACATGCTTTATTTCAAGTCTAAGTTGTTGTGAGGAATGATATAGTTAGATTTGGTTGAGTTCTTGCTTTTTCTCTTAGTACGGTGAATATCTCGGATGTCTTTTGCTTTCAAAAATAAAATAAAGTTTCTCATTGGTCAAAGTACCTACCAAAACCATATGCTAAGCTTAGTCAAAAAATTTCTACTCATATGCTGCTTGTTGTCTTAGTGAGCTTTGTCAAATTGTTGTGACCTTTGGGTGAAACCTTCATGCTTCTAAGATCGAGATTCACGTACACACCACTCACTTGCAATTCCTACACTGGGAGTTAGCAAATATTGCCATCATCCATCCACAAAATAAATATTCCATGTTCTATGATCTCCTCTCCAAATATCCTTGAATAGAGACATGGGCTATGCAAAAAGAAAAGCATGCCAAAGAGCATGGCAAAAAGAAAGATAAAAAGAAAAGCATACCAAAGAGCATGGCAAAAATAAGAAATAAGAAAAGCATGCCAAGTGGCATGGCAAAAATATGAGCAAAAAAAATAGATAGCCCATGTTCTCGAAAATAAGTCAAGGGGAGGAAGAATCATCCCAAGGAGTTCCACCACATTCCACATTCCACTCCACATATTCCACACACTTGCACTTCTCGATCTAAAGGTATGATTTGGTTCCCCAAAGATCCGGTCTTTGACTTAGCAAAATATAAGATGCAAGTAGGCCTTCATCATTTGTCCCTGAGCCTTACAAAAAGCTTTGTTAGATTTTAGGATGAAAGAAGGCACAAGCCTTTGGTGAGGATACAAACACCACTTGAGCGATCGAGTGCACCAATTGAGGAACAAATTTAAATTTTCGAAAATTGTGGAAACTCGGAGATGGGACCCTGAAAAGAGTAGGAGTGGAATAAAAAACTGAGTTAAGCTATTCAACCTTTCAACCGCCTAAGACAAGGAGATTGCTATAAGCCCCATAGGTAAAATGGTGAGTTAAACTTTGCCAATGATTCGAGTATTTTCGAGTACTAGTTGTTTATAAAGTTACCTGCAATAAAATTGACATTGTAGCAACTCCTGATCCACTGAGTCTAAGTCTTTATCTTTGCTCAAGGACGAGCAGAGGTCTAAGCTTGGGGGAGCTTGTTGGCGGTCATTACGGCACGTTTTCGACCACCAATACTCGGGAATAAAAGAGGATATATGTAACATTCCATGCACTTAGGTTTATTTCTAATAAAGTTCCATGAGTTTTGGTGTGTTCCACTTGTGCAGGTACACTAATGATTCGGCCGGTTACCCCCTTAGCCGTACACAACATCGGGAGTCGTCCACGTCAACAATGACCAAGCAGATGATGATGCATGACACGTGGGCGACCGCCACCTCATCCTGGGCCAAATCAAGATGAAGACCATCACAAAAAGCCAGCCCAAGGGGTCCAAGCCCAAAGGCGGTGCTGGGGAGGCCGGCCATGGGCCAGGCCCAATTTGGCCGAATTCCCACATTCGGCCGAACCGCCCCCAGCACCAGAAACCGACCCCAGGGCAGAATCCAGGCCATGGGAGCACAAGGCCGTGCATCCCACGGTTCGGCCGAACTCCTGGATTCGCTCGAATCAGCCGGGGGGCCTCCCTGGCTCCCTTGGCGGTTACTCCATCCAAACCGCTATCGATCCACTATAAATGGAGGTGCCCCATGCCCAGTTGAAGACACACTCAAGCCAAGGAGCTCTCATTCCACTTCTTTCTAGTAGAGTTAGGATAGTTTAGTTGGGAGTTAGAGTTGAGTTGAGCTGTGCCTCGGAGGTTCCGGAGTCGTCTTCAGAAGCTCTGGTATAAGCTCTTCTATCTTTTCCTTTTCCTTTTGTAAGACTTTGAGTTATCACTATAGTTATCTTTATCACTTTGCCCTTGTCATTTATAGCTTGCTTCTACTTTATTCTAGTTGCATCTATATCATGTTGACACTATAGTTAGTTGTAGCTCTAGTGCTTCTAGATCTTGATTAAGTCTTTGTCTTAGTTGGTTCTTCGATCTTGCTCAATACTTGTGGTGAATTGTCACTGGGGTGTTGACAAGGTTGCTTGCTATTGCTAGCGGAGTAAGTAGTTATTGAATAGTGTGGGAGTGGTTCCCAGGCTAACTAGTGGCCTTAGTTTGTCCCCACATCTACGGAGGTGGTAGCCGTTAGGTGGTGACAGCCCTATACTGCCTACGTAGTCCATCACGTTCGTCGTGGCCTGTGTTGGAGGTCGTTACGCCTTGTTTTCGACCACCAATACTCGGGAATAAAAGAGGCTTTGTGCAACATTCCATACACTTGGGCTTACTTCTAATAAAGTTCCATGAGTTTTGGTGTGTTTCACTTGTGCAGGTACATTAACGACAAATACCTGCTATTGGGGTCGGAACTAACCGATTCGGCCGAACGACACGATTTGGCCGGCTACCCCCCTTAGCTGTATACGACACGAAGCACAACCGGAAGGCCATCCACGTCAGAAATGACCAAGCGATGACCGTGCAAGACACTTGGACCATCAACATGTCACTTCTGGGCCGAACCAACACAAAGACCACCACATCCAAGCAGCCCAGAAGGTCCAGGAGAGAGGGGCGGTGCAGGGGAGCGCTGCTGGGCCAAAAGCCCGGTTCAGCCAAATCCCCCCACTACCCAAACCGCCTCTAGGGAGTGCATCCAAGCAACAGGAATGAAAGATGGTGGATCCAAGCGTTCGGCCGAACCGACTTGGTTCGGCCGAACCCCCCAATTCACCCGAATCAGCCGGGGAGCTTCCCTGGCTCCCTTGGCGGTTACTCCATCCAAACAACCATCAAGCCACTATAAATAGAGTGTCCAAGTGCCTGGTTCAACACACAACACTTGAGATTAGGCATTAGCGAAGCTCTGCCACTTGTATCAATAGTAGATAGGGAGAGAGGAGAGGTGAGCGTCCCGGAGAGGAGCCGGAGTGTCGGCCCCTCTTCCCGCTGTACCTCTACGGATGCGGCTCCGCTTCGAGTGACATCCGGGTCATGTCTGTTAACTCTTGTATCTCTTTCTGATTAATCGAGCATTCAGTTCTTACTTTTATATGCTTGTTGGTTCTTCGTTCAATGCTTAGTTGATTGGTATAACTGTAAATTGGTTGCTTAGCTTGGGTGCTTATCTTTCTATAGGAGATATGTATTAGTCGACTAGTGTAGGCGCGGTGCCTAGACTTGAGGTTAACTTAGTTTGCCCCCGATTCAATGAACGCGTGGTAGCTGTTAGGTGGTGACAGACCTATACGGCCTTTGTAATCCATCTCGTTAGTCTCGGCCTGTAGGATCCCCCAGTGTGGAGCTGGTGGCACCCCTTCTCATCCCTTTCTGTGTGTCATAGGTTCTATTGTCCCGACGCTAAGGCTTTAGAGTTAACCCTGATCACTGAGTACTGGCTCTTCAGCCACTGTATCTCTAAGCCCGAGTGACATAGGTAGATAAAGTACCCAGGATTCCTCTATCTCTTCTCATTGTCCTCCCAACTATATATTCCTTCTCTTTCCTATCCGAGCCACCGTTGAGCTGTGTGTCACGGTATAACCACTCATATCCAATACCGTTTATCCCCTATCTGGCTAGTAGTGTACCTTTCTCTGATAGTCTCGAATATCTATTTGCTAGTAATCTTGCCAAAGCTTCCCTGTGGAAATATAAATTACAATACCTCGGATTACTCCCTGGTGAAGTGCTACAGCGGTAATTCTGTGCGGTTGCAGAATATTTATATATTTTACTGAGCCATAAGAAAAAATACCGAAACACTCCTTACCCCAGTACCTGGATTCACAATCCTGATATTGGATCGTAAGAAGTGCCAACAGGAACTTCCAGTGATCATCATTTGAATTTCTCCTCTGCTATTCCCTCTCCTTAGCACAGAACTCCCGTTCCTCCAGCTCCTGCAGTTTTCTCTCTCTTTCCTCTTGCTTCTGCTGATGTCTCTGGTACTTCTGGATCAGCATCTGGGAAGTAATGGACCTGCGGGGCTTCAAAGATCCCGCTCCATGCTTAGCTTCCTTATTTTTATTGGCCAATGGCTTATCTGATTGAACCATGTCGGCATTTGCCTTTTCAGTTGATTTTGTAACATCAACCATGTTGACTGGGAAGGGATGCTCGTCAATCTTCATCGGCTTGGCAGGATTTTCAAACTTCAACCTTCCTTGCTCACTAGCTAACTGAACTCCTTGCGGAACGTCTTGCAACCATAGGTACCATGAGATACGGAGTTGTGCCATTTGCAGTATTTATCAGCTTAGCCGATGGGATCATGTGACCAGGTGATAGCTTAATCAGTCCCTCCTACAGTAACAGGTCAAAGATCCTATCAGCTTTAGTGATGTCAAAACCAAATTTTTCAGGCTCCCTCTTGCCAAATGGACACGATATCAGCTTCTTGCTCTTGACCCATTCGGCTAGCCCGATCTCAACATCTTCATCAGACTAAAATTCACAGTCGACGAAGAAGACCCTCTTCTGGAACGGTCGATTCCTTTGTTCCTGGAGACAGACATCTATGCTCGACATCCTCTCCACCATGTGACTCAGGCTTTCGAACTCCTGAGAGGAGTATCTCTCTTTTAGGTGTGGAAGGAGTCCCTCAAAGGCCAGAGCAGTCAATTGACCATCGGTCAGGTTCAAGTTGTAACATCGGCTCCTTACGTCCCTAAACCTCTGAATGTAATCAGGTACAGACTCATCGTTTCTCTGCTTAATGGCTGTCAAGTCTGTAATCCTTATTTCATAAACCCCCGCAAAGAAGTACTTATGGAACTGTTTTTCCATATCAGCCCACCTAATTATGGAATTTGCTGGCAATGATGTGAACCAAGAAAAAGCCGATCCCGACAAGGAGAGTGGAAACAATCAGATCCTCAGAGCGTCTTGTGCGGCAGCATCTCCACACTGGACCAAGAATCGTCCAATATGCTCGATAGTTTACACAATGTCTTGCCCAGAGAACTTGGTAAAATCTGGAACTTTGTAACGATGAGGCATCGGGATCTGATCGTAAGCGTCAGGGTAAGGCTTTCGGTACATGTATGCATGTGCCTTGGGCTTGAGGCCAAACTGATTCTGAATGACGTCAATCATCCAATTCACCCACTTATCCATGCTGAACTGCTAGTAGATCGGCTGTCCCGACTGTGTTATTGGCTGGCCTCCCAACTGGGACGTAGTGTTCCTGCTGTCATGATTGTGGATCGGTGATCCCTGTGCGTTCACCGATTGCAAGGCTTGAGTAGTGTTTTGGGAGCTGGGGCTTCCCATCTGCTGCCGTTGCAATGGAGAATTTGGAAACTGGACTATCGGCTGTACGAAACTCTGAACATTTGGAGTCTGACAGTTCGCCTGCTGCGTGCTTTGAGCCGATCCATCACTAAATGGAACCATTTGGTGAGGTGCTTGATTGGCCTACATAGAACTAGATGGAAGCAGTGTTGCTGCACTCATTGGCTGTGAAGCCTGAGGAGCTTGCATTTGTGCCTGCTCGGAACTGGATGTGTCATGAATTTTAGTGGCACCCCAAATTCAGGCACGAACCATGGCGGAAAAGTAAAACCCGCCACAGTCGTTTCCATTTTAGGCAGAGGCGTATGCATAGACGCGTTCTGAATCGGGGTCGTCACTTGAGGTGGGGTGTTGCCGGAACCTGACGCTCCTTGATTCCCGTCTTCAGCTGCCTTTCATTTGGCCTTTGCCGATGGATCAAAACATGCCTCAGTCACAACATACGTAGGCCCCTTGTAACGTGTTTGATAACCTCTAAGAACGCGTTTTGCACAGCACTGGTCAGAACCCCTGACTGGTTAATCATCGCGTGTGACACAGCCTGATCTACCATCCCTTGGAACATGCCAGTGTCCTCAGTGATGGTAATCTCACGAGGTTGTGGCAGCGGAGATTTTAGAACGGCTATCCCATCGTTGGACACGGTGAAAGATTGTAGGAACTTCTGCTTGTATTCATCCACCATCTTGTCCATGAGTGCCATTTGTTCCTCATTGAGGTTACCTTCAGTAGTGGCTATGATATTGTTCCCATCGACCTCAGTGAATTTCCCATCACAACCTTTAGTCATGATGATGATCCAACTTGTTCTTGGTCCCACCGGGCGTGCCAAAAATGTGTTGACGCAAAAAGTCAGGCGATGACAATCTCCGTGAACACACGATCGACCTCGGAGATTTGCTTCACTCCAATGTCAAGCCGGTAATCTTCGGATTTAGGGAGTGCCAGTCAATTTGACATGTAATTGACAAGGGGATAAAATCGTGTAAAGTTCACAAATCGACTATGATTCAGATCGGCTAGGACAGCCGATGATAGTTTAAAGACTCTAAACCCAGGGCTCATATCGGCTACACGCTTAAAACTTAAGAGCCAATTTGAATCTTAGATGTAGACTGATAGATTGATGATAAAAACTAAAAACTTAACAAAAATAACAGATTAAATCTATCAAGGTCCTAGCAATTATCGATAACTTTGAACGAAATAGCAAAACAGAGTAGAACAACCTAAATCGGCTAATTTGATCGGCTAAACAGCAACGTTCGATATAGGGGTGTAATAATTAGATTTCTAGATGAAAGTGAGGCACCTAATGATGGAAACTAGGGTGGCCTGATCTTCCGTCAGGTGAAGGGTAACTCGTTTTGGGTGGAACGCATCACACCAATCCGGCTTCAAGTCAGCAAACTCGAACCCCGCAATCTTAGCACCACGACTCCTCTGCTTATCAATCGTGTCACAACCCGGTTGACCTCACCAAGAAGGCTAATCACTACCTGCGAAATGAAGAACACAAGCAAGAACTCGAAAGAACGCAGCTCTCGATATGAAGTGACACTGCAGATGAATGATTAAGCACGAAAGTTGGGGTTCTACAAACCGATGATGACGAAACTGTTCTCAACAGAATAATCTAAGCAAAACCTGAACCCTAATGTGGTGGCAGCTACTGATTATATGAGGGTTGGGGTGTGCATAACCCCCTAACCACGTCCATAATGGACCCCAACACGATACACGGGCCAACAGCCTAAAAGATGGCGGCACAGCACCCTAGCACATTCTGGACGTCCAATTGTTTCAACGATTCCTGATGCCTCCGAAGGAATTTTGAGGTGGGACTAGTGCCATTGGAAATCTTATCTCCTTAGCTTTCCAAGCATATGTAGAACGTCAAACACCGAGCCCGTATGCGACCTGGACGATGAATTTAGTGTGGGCTGCTCCTGGACTCCGAGGTGGACTCGAACTTGAGTTTCTTTGGGCCTCCACCTTGGGGACTCAAATCGTATTAGCCACGGGCCTTCTTCTTGACTTGGAAAACCTTGTTGGTCCCTTCTTCTCCACCGCATACACCACTCATGGACATATGTATGGGTGTCATGTCCTTATCATCCTTCCCTTCTTGACGAAAAGTCGTCCTCGGCGTCGTTTGTGCTCTAAGATGGCCCTACACAACATAAAGAAACATGAGGCTGTGGAAAATATGGGAACTGAGAATATTGTGGGGAGTAACATGACCATATTTGTAATCTCCCAAAGTATCTTCTCCTATAGAGTTGTCGGAAAATACGTAGGCTCCTTGATCGAAACACACGCGATCTTTTTCAATACTATTCGGCAAAAAGATTAGCACAAACCAAACACAATGTAGGCATAGATGGTTGCATAACCGCTAGTATCTGTTCAATGCAAGAAAAATCAGCACTAGCACACATACGTAACAGCCAACAATGCTCCCCTTCTTGAAAGTGAACCCTATTCGTTATAGTAAAACTAGATGGACAATCTAGTTGATCACAATCTTGTACATCAAAAGGAGATTTTAGATTTGCACAAATATGTAACACCCTAAAATACCCATTTAAAAATTTCTAGTAATTCATTTAATTTTAATATTTATGGTCATGATTACTATAGGGTAAATAAATAATTTTTGGAAATTAAAAATCAAATATAAGGCTTAGAAACATTTTTGTTGCATTCATGCTGCTACATTGGGTTTTGTCTGGTTGTGAGTTAAATTGGAATTTAAATTCTGTTTAAATTCAAATTTAATTTGCATATGTTTGAGCCCTAGAAAAGTTGTTTAGGTTGGAGTTTGGTTTTGCCCCGTGAACTCTTTGGCTCGGCCTGATTCCAGCCCTCCCTCCTTTCCGAAGCGGCCCAGCTCCTCCCGTGGCCCAACTTGGCCCGCGGCGTCCCCGCATCAGCTCGGCCCGGCGCCAGCATTCCAACCCACCGTGCCCGCCTTCTTTTCGGCCCGGCACTCTCCCATCCCTTCCTCCCGAGCCGGCCCAGCTCGCCAACCGCACTCCCCCCCTTCCTCAGCCCCTGGCTAGTGGGACCCGGCCGTCAGGCCCTTCTCCTACCTCAAGCCGAACTCGACTCGAGCCAAGACCAACACCAGCCGCACCCTGGGCCCCACTCTATGGCCCTCCCCCGCGCCTGTGGACCCCCGCCGAAGCTTCCACGAAGTTTCCCCGCGCTCAGCTTCCTTCCTTAGCTCCGCGCACGCATGGAAGGCTCTTCCCCGCAAGGAAACACCGGCCGCCGGCGCCCGATCCGCGGGCGTGGCACGCACGCCAAGAGCCCTTCCCCCGGGCCATAAAAGCCATCCCTCCGGAGCCCAAGTCGCACCCAAGCCTTCTCCCCCGAGCTCCCTAGCCCCAGCACCTCCCCCCCCCCCCCGCCCAGCACCGCCTCCTTCCCTAGCCGAGGGCCGCCGCTGTCGACCTTCCGCTCCAGCGCCGCTCCGCTCCCCTCAACGCCTCGGGTAGACTCGCCGCGTGGTAGGGAACCTCCCCATCTCGATAGCATGCCAATTCGGGCTCCAATTTGAGCTAACCGCGCTAGCCGTCATCGGCCGGCCGCCGATCCACATCGACCGCCGCCTCGGTGCCCCGTTTGTCGTCACAAACCCCCTAGGTGCACTCTCCATCCTTCCCTGATGTTGTAGGAGCAAACCACACCACAAATGATGCATTGTAGCTCGAGTTGAGCCTCGCTCCGGTGAAGCGTCGCCGCCCCACGCGCAGCGCCGCCGCGTCCCTGGACGTCGGCGACCCTCCCCCTCGCCCCGGCCTGATCTGGATCGTTGGATCCAGATCCAATGGTCACCAGCGCAACCCACCCCCGAGTCAACCCGGCGCGTACTGGTCAGCTCTAGCCAGTTTGCAAAAGAGCCCCTCCACTTTTTAGTAATCAACCCGCCGTCCACCTCCACATCTAGGTCCTGTTTTATTAGTTTAAGCCCCTGAACTTTTGAATAATAGAACCCACCGTCATATCCTATCCTTTTTACACGATAGCCCTCATATTTTTAAGTATAATTATGTTTAGGTCCTCGGTTTTTCGCAAATAAGCCCGTAGAACTTTTAAAAACTTGCCAGCAGGTCCCTGTAACTTAGAAACCCCATATCTTTCTTGTTTTAGCTCCGATTAACATGATTCTTGAGCTCATGTGTTCGTAGCGAAGCATAGATTAGTTTTATAGCCTTCTTTTGCTCTGTTTCTACTGTTTGGTGTATTGTTCTAATAGAATAATATTTATTTGCATGTGTTGGCTTGCTTGGATGCTTGTGTGGTGATTCGTGTCCACTCGGTGAGCCTTTTGCGTTGGACTTCGAGTACGACGAGGGTTTTCAGGAGCAGGACCAGCAGATGCAGCAGCATTTTGAGGAAGGCAAGTTATAGCATGGACAATCCTTGCTACCTACACACTTTATAATAAATTATTTCATACATGCATGTGTCTAAATTGATGTACCTTTAAGGTTGTTCCTAGTTTTGATTATCATGTCCTTTGATTACCTTGGGTTTATGCAATTGGGTAGAATCTTTGCTATGCACAGCTACTATCACCATTGTTTAACTGCTAATTTTGACTTAATGGTTCACTTAAAACATGATGATAAAACTTGCTTTTTAGCAATTTGGTTTAGGGTACTAGAGCATGTGCCTCGTGCTTTGTTGTAGTGTCTCTCCGTAAGGTCCGGTTCTTAAAGGGGCAACCCAGGAGCCTGTTGCCACCGCTAGAACTATTATGGCTTTGGTCTTGGTTAAGTAGCTTGTACGTCTCTAGCTTGCTAGTGGATACTGAAGGGGCCGACGGCGTTAAGGGAAGCAAGGCATGGGGTGTTTCTTGATTCCACCGAGGACGGTAGCCCCGTCGGCTAGGTCTCGTTAGACCCAGTCCCGTGTTGGGAGTCCTCACGTTGGAATTCCAAACGTTGTGCATTGGTTGGCTTGCGTAGCCCGCACTCCGAACGCCATTGACCCCCTCACGTTGCGCCCTGAGGGTCAGTCAATCTCGGTGCCTAGAGTGTCACCACCTTGTTGTACCTTAGCGGCCACTGTCTTGTTAGGGTGTCTTGTGAAAAACCTCGTAGCGTCCCTATGCAGTCACACCTCGGAAGTGTTGATGTGTGTGGTTGGGTGCAAAGTTCCTTTGAACTTTTACGCGACTGGTGGGTAAAGGGAGAAACCTCTACAGAGTGTAAATCTATCATGATAGCCTTGCTCAGGGTCACAAGCGGCCTGAATCCTTTTTTATTAGAAGATGATGTTTATTTATGCTTAATGTCACTTATACTTCATTAATTAGGTTACAACTGGGATACATTCACTTGTAGTAACTTTGATAATGTTAAAACGAATCAACTAAAAGTGCTAATGCAGTTCAGCCGTGTCAGGCCTTACTTTGAGCCTTCATACACCCATGCTAACTTGCTAAGTAAATGTTTTACTTACACATGTCATTTATTCAACAAAATCCTGGATGGGTAACAGATTGGGTTGTGCATGAGTCTGCTGCTGAGTTTCCTGAAGATCTACCGTACTACTGAGTTGCGTTCTCCCAGTCAGAGTCCCTGTGGATTGCGGCTTCGCTTAGTTGAGAGTTATTAGTCTTCCGCTGTATTGGTTAGTTTATTTATGTTAAACTGTGATGTAAAACTCTATTTATTCAAGCATATGTTCTCTGTTTATCATATTTGTTTGCTATATGTGTACTATGACTTCCTAGGCACAAATATGGCCGCATTCGGGTTTCTGGGTAAATCCGGGTGTGACAGATTGGTATTGAGCCATGCTGACTATAGGATTGCAGCCTAGTTAGAACGGTTGATTAAACCTTAGGAGACCACCATGGTTATGTGCTATGGATCGTCCAGTTACACTTTTTCAAAATCCGGTGCTGTCAAGTCTTGTGTGAATCATGTCCTTAGGTGCTTGATATGGTTGTCATTATGCTTATGCGTGATTTGGATCTTTGTAATGATTGTGATGGGCGTAGACGTGAGTCTACTACCATCTAGACATTGGATTAAGGTTTAAGGATATTAGTGTTTACATAGAGGGTGGTATTTATTTTCTTGTTATCTATCAAATCCTCCATCCTGACAAGTTTAGTTACCCGCCCGACAGAGTTCTGATAAGAATTACGTGCTGATGATAGATGGTGAACACAAGGAGCAATGCAGGTGGCAGCGGAGGCAACCAGAACCAACCACCACTGCCACCACCACCACCCTCTATCGAGCAAATGATGCATACGCAGACCCAGCTGATGCAGTAGATGGCCCAGGCCATGGTGTTGATGCAGCAGAACCAGCAGAATCCACCTCACCAGCCTAACATGCCGCCCTGGGACAAGAGGGGTGAATTTCTGAAGGGATGTCCTCCACCCTTCAGCAAAGCCAGCGACCACCTGCAGGCAGATGATTGGCTCAAGGCGGTGGAGAGACAGCTCGACATCGCGCAGTGCACTGGGAGAAGGTGTTGTATGCAGGAGGACAGCTTCAAGGACCAGCATTGGACTGGTGGGATTCATACCAGTACGCTCACCCTGATCATACTCAGATCACCTAGCAAGAGGTCCGTAACAGCTTCCGCTCCAACCATGTGCTAGAGGCCCTGATGACCCTGAAGAAGAAGGAATTCCTGGCGCTGAAGCAGGAAGGGATGCGTGTCACCGCTTGTCACACCCGGATTTACACAGAAACCCGAAATGCGGCCATATGTGTTCCCAGGAAGTCATTACACATATAGTGAACAAATATGATAACAGAATACAGTGCTCGAATAAATAAATGGTTTTACATCAGAGTTTGACTAAAATAAATGAATAAAACAGCGGAAGTCTCATTATTAACTCTCTCTAAACGAAAACAAAGCCGATAACCCATGGGGACACCGACTGGTTGAGCACAGCTAGTAGAACGGCAGATCCTCAGGAAATTCAACAGCAGCAGTACCATCTAATCCATCTGTTATCCATCCGGGATTTTGTTGAATAGCAAGTGTAAGTAAATGTCTTACTTAGCAAGTACAACACTGATAATGAAGGCTTAAAAGAAAGGCTTGACACGGCTGTACTGCATTAGCAATTTTAGTTGTTTCATTTTATCATAATCCAAATTACTACAAATAAAGAAATCCTGGTTGTAACCCAATTAATAAAGTAGAAGTGAACATTAGACAATAATAAACATCAACTTCTAATCAAAAAGGATCCAGGCCACTCGTGACCCTGAGCAAGGCTATCATGATAGATTATACACTCTGCAGAGGTTTCGCCCTTTACCCACCAGTCGCGTAAAAGTTCAAAGGAACTTTGCACCCAACCACGCGCATCAACACTTCCGAGGTGTGACTGCATAGGGACGCTATGAGGCATTTCACAAGACACCCTAACGAAACAGTAGCCGTTATGGTACAACCTAGGCAGCATGACCCAAGGCACCGAGATTGACTGACGCTCATGTAGCGACACGAGGGGGTCAATGACGTCCAAGCGCGGCAAAGAATATCAACAACAAAATAAATAGCGCAACGTGTGGAGCCCCCGCCATACGGTGGCTCTCAACACGGGACTGTGCCTCACGGGGACATAGCCGACGGATACCCCATCCTCGGTGGATCAAACCATACTCTCACCCATGCTTCCCATAACGCCGTCGGCCCGTCGGTAACTACTGTCAAGCTAGAGCCGTACATGCTACTTGTCCAAGACCAGAGCCATTATAGTTCCAGCGGTGGCGACAGGTTCCTGGGTTGCTGCTTTAAGAACCAGTCCTTACGGAGAGACACTAGGGCCAAGCACGAAGCGTACGCCCTAGCTCCCTGAACCATGTTGCTAAAAAGCAAGTTTTAACATTAACATTAAAGTGAACCATTACGTCACGATTAACAGTTAAGCCAAGGTGACAGTAGTTGCGCCTAGCATAGTTCTACCCAAATGCAATAACCCAAGGTAATCAAGGTATAGGATAAACAAAGCTAGGTACAACCTTAAAAGGGTAACAATTTAGACACATGCGTATGCAGTAAATAATGTAAGAGGTGTGTTTGGGTAGCAAGGATTGTCCGTGCTATACTTGCCTTCCTCAAACTGCTGCTACTGCTGCTGCTGCTGCTGGTCCTGCTCCTCGTAACCCTCGAACTCAAGCGCGTACGGCTCACCGACTGGACTCACGAAGCAGCACACAAGCATCCACACAAGCCAGTACATGCAAACAATATTATTCTATTAGAACAGTACACCAAACAGTAGCAACAGAACAAAAGAAGGCTTAGAAACTAATCTACGCTTCGCTATGAACACGTGAGCGCGAAAATCACTCAAATCAGAGCTGAAATGGAGAAGTTATAGCTTTTCTAAGGTTTAGGAACTTGCTGACAAAGTTTTAAAAGTTTTAGGGGCTTATTTGTGCAAAACCAGGGACCTAAACATAATTTAATATAAAAACAGCAGGGCTAAAGCGTAAAATAACTTAAACAGGACCTCGGGTGCCATTTTTAAATAAGACAGGGGGTTTTCCATAAAATTCAGGACCTAAATCTAATTATTTTTGAATAGATCTGGACCGCGGGTTAATTTCGAAAAAGGCCAGGGGTTCTTTTGCAAAACGGCCGCGGCTGACTCGGGTTGACCGTTACGGTCAACTTTGACCCGGGGGCTGACTCGATCTGAGCCGTTGGATCTAACGCGGGCGGCTCAGATTGGATCTGGGGAGGAGTTGTCGGCGGCGGCGCGACGAGCGGCGGAGCTGGGGTGGCTGCGGCGGCGCTTCGCCGGCGACGAGGTGCGAACGCGCTACGCGGCTTGCACCTACGGCTTCAGGGCACGATGGCGAACGCGTCCAGGGGGTTCAAGACGACGGCGGCGCAGCGGGGGCGACGAGCAATGGCGGCGGCGGGGCTCGGCGACGGTGGCTCGACGAGGTGGCGGCGCTACAGAGCACGGGGAAGGACGGGGAGGGGCTCGGGAGATCCCTTACCTCCACGCGAAGGTCCTGGAGCAGCCGGCCGAGGCAGAACGACGGCGGGCGGCGAGATCGACGGCGGTGCGCGAGCTCGGGCGGCGGCGGCGATGGCGGCGCTGCGAGCGGCGGCTAGGGCTAGGGTTTTTGGTAGGTGGTTGGGAGGCGGCGGCGGCGACTATTTAAAGAGCGGCCGAGGAGCGGCTCGGGTGGCCCCGGTGGACCTCGGCGTGCGCGCCCTGCCCCGGTCGGACTCGAGCCAGAGTCCGGCTCGGTCGGGAGGTCGAGGACGACCCTGACACGCGGGATGTAGCAACTTTTCTAGGGCTCCAAACAAGATGATTCAAATTCGAATTTAAACAGAATTTAAATTCCAATTGAACCGCACACAAACAAAATACAATGCAGCCAGCATGAATGCAACAAAAATGTTTCTAACCTTATATTTAATTTTATTTCTCATAAATAATTTATTTCTTCCTAGATAAATATGAACATTACTTAAATAAATGCAATTTAATTACTAAATTTTAAAATAGGCATTTTTATGGTGTTGCAAACCTACCCCCTTAAGATGAATCTCGTCCTCGAGATTCGGATTTGGATGGGAATAACTGTGGATACTCTGCTCTGAGATCCTCTTCTCTTTCCCAAGTCGCTTCATCCTCGGAGTGACGGCTCCATTGAACCTTGCACATCCGGATCACTTTATTTCTGGTGACTCTTTCTGACTCCTCCAAAATCTTGACAGGATGCTCAGTATAGGTAAGATCTTCCTCCATATTTAGATCATCAATCGGAATCTGTTCCTTAGGTACTCGCAAGCACTTTTTCAACTAAGACACATGAAACACATCATGTACTCCTGCCAACTTCTCAGATAGCTCCAACTGATATGCTACCTCACCTTTCCGCTCAAGTACCTTGAACGGTCCAATGTATCGAGGTGCTAGCTTGCCCTTGACGTTGAACCTCTTCACGCCTCTCATTGGTGACACCTTGAGATACACGAAGTCTCCAACTTCAAAGCTGAGATCCCTCCGTCTGATATCTGCATAGCTCTTCAGTCTGGATTGTGCCACTTTCAGATTCTGTCTGATTATCTGCACTTGCCGCTCTGCCTCTCTTAGTATCTCAGGTCCAAATACCTGACTTTCTCCCGTCTAATTCCAGAATAGTGGTGTCCTACACTTTCTGCCATACAGAGCCTCGAATGGTGCCATCTGCAGACTCTTCTGGTAGTTGTTGTTGTACGAGAATTCCGCGTACGGTAAACTCCTGTCCCAACTGGCACCATATTGTAGAGCACATGCTCTCAACATATCCTCCAATATCTGATTTGTCCGTTTTGTCTGCTCATCTGTCTGCGGATGGTAAGCTGAACTAAACTGTAGCTTAGTGTCCATAGACTCATGCAGTTGTCGCCAAAAGTGTGATGTGAACTGGGTACCTCGATCTGACACTATTCTTTTTGGTACCCCATGCAAACACACAATCCTCGCCATATACAACTCCGCTAGTCTGGCTCCCGTGTAGGTGGTTTTTACTGGAAGGAAATGCGCCACCTTGGTCAGACGATCCACGATTACCCAGATTGAGTCAAATCCCCTCTGAGTGGGAGGTAAGCCAGTGATGAAATCCATACCGACGTCTTCCCACTTCCATTCAGGTACCTTTAGGGGTTGGAGCAAACCTGTAGGTCTCTGGTGCTCAGCTTTGACTCTCTGGCACGTGTCACACAGGGCTACGTATGTGGCCACATCTCTCTTCAATCCGTACCACCAAAATCTCTCTTTGATATCTTGGTACATCTTGGTACTACCCAGGTGTATCGAATACGCCGATTCATGGGCTTTCCTGAGAATTGCATCCCTGATTCGCACTATATCTGGTACACAGATCCTCTTCTCATACCACAATGTCCCTTGGTCATCCACTCGAAAACCAGGGGCTTTTCCTAATGCCACCAGTTCCATGATCTCCTTGATCTTCTCATCTGCGAGCTGTCCTTTTCGGATCTCTTGTTCCAAGGTCGGTTCTACTGCCAACTCGGTGACGCTGGTCACAAATCCCAGACTCATCCTCTCAAACTCTGAACTGAGTTCCTCCGGTAAGCAATGTCCTGTGATCTTATTCATGTATCTCCTTCTACTCAGAGCATCTGCCACCAGGTTGGCCTTCCCTAGATGATAATGAATCTCCAGGTCGTAGTCCTTGATCAACTCTAACCAACGACGTTGCCTCATATTCAGATCTGACTGTGTGAACACATACTTGAGACTCTTGTGGTCAGTGTAAACATCACACTTATGACCAATCAAGTAATGCCTCCAAATCTTCAAAGCATGCACCACAGCTGCTAACTCCAGATCGTGTGTCGGTTAGTTCTGCTCATGTTTCCTCAACTGCCTCGATGCATAAGCTACTACTCTGCCTTCCTGCATGAGTACACACCCCAGTCCTAGACGGGATGCATCGCAGTAGATAGAGAAACTCTTGGTTATATCCGGCAACACTAGCATGAGTGCCGTTGTCAACCTCTTCTTCAATTCCTCAAAGCTGGCTTGACACTCCTCAGTCCAGACAAACTTAGCATTTTTCTCCAATAGTGCCGTCATGGGTTTAGCAATCTTTGAAAATCCTTCAATGAACCTCCGATAATATCCAGCCATTCCAAGGAAGCTTCTGATTTCACTCACATCCTTAGGCGGATTCCAACTCAACACATCACTAACCTTCCTCGGATCAACTGCCACTCCACCATTGGACAACACGTGACCCAAGAATGCTACTTCCTTCAACCAAAACTCACACTTGCTCAGCTTGGCATACAACTGATGCTCATGAAGTCTCTGCATCACCAACCTCAGGTGTTCTTCATGCTCTTCCTCATTATTGGAGAAAACCAGAATATCGTCAATGAACACCACCATGAATTTGTCAAGATAGTCCATGAACACACTGTTCATCAAATACATGAAGTATGCCGGTGCATTTGTCAAACCAAAAGACATGATAGTGAACTCATATAGACCATATCGGGTTGTGAAGGCTGTTTTGGGGATGTCAGTCACTCGTATCCTCATCTGATGGTAACCGGATCGGAGATCGATCTTAGAGAACACACATGCTCCTTTCAACTGGTCGAAGAGATCATCAATCCTCGGCAGCGGATACTTGTTCTTGATGGTCACTTCATTCAAAGCTCGATAATCCACACACATTCTCTGGGTCCCATCTTTCTTATCCACAAACAAAACCGGTGCTCCCCAAGGGGAAGAACTAGGACGAATATACCCTTTTGCTAACAACGCCCTTAATTCCTCCTTAAGTTTCTCTAGTTCTTTTACTCCCATTCTATATGGCCTCTTAGCTATAGGTGCAGTACCAGGCTTAAGATCAATAACAAATTCAACTTCGCGGTCTGGGGGCATACCTGGTAACTCATCTGGAAACACATCTGGGAAATCGCACACCACTCTGATGTCTTCCAGTGCTACACCCTCGGCTTGGTAGATCTGGTTGTGCTCCAAGGGACTAGCTGCTTGATACTCCACTTTCTCACCAGTCTTTGCTGTCAGCTGCACTGCTCTTTTGGAACATTGAATCACCCCATCATATCTGGCTAACCAGCTCATACCAAGAATCAAGTCAAACCCAAGGGTTTCTAGGACTATTGGGTTCACCACAAAGTCTACCCCCGTTATTGTGATGGTGATACAGGGGCAACGTAAAGTGGCACGCTGTTCTCCCCCGGGTGAACTAACTACCATGGGGCTCCCCATAGGTTGCAAGATCATCATGTTCTTTTTCACGAAAGCAGCAGATATGAAAGCATGCGAAGCTCCAGTATCAAACAAAACAGTTGCGAGATTCGAGTTGACAGGGAACGTACCCACAACGACATCTGTTGCTCCTTCTGCGGTTTCCACACCCATGTGGTTGACCTTGCCTCTTGCTGGGTTCTGCTGCTGATTCCCATTCTGGTTCTGCGGTTGCCCAACCCTCTGATTGTTGTTCTGACCAACGGCGTTCTGAGCCTTGCGAGGACAAGCGCTGGCATAGTGTCCCAGCTCACCACAACCAAAACACCTCGGAGCCGTAGGTGCATTGTTGGCCGGGTTGGGGCGTTGGATAGGACCATTCTGTGGCTGGTTCTGAAGACGCTGCTGAGGTGGTGCTGGGAGGTACTGGGGACGCTGCTGGTACTGGGGACGTTGCTGATACTGGTTGCGGTTCATCGAACCGGACTGTCCCTAGAAGCGCTGTGGAGTCACCATCTACTGGTTTCCTTGCTGAGGATTGAAGCGGGGGCGAACATTGCTTCCTGACGGTGGGCCTTGAAGCTTCCTCTTCTTTTCCTCCATCTCGCGGCGCTTGTGCTCCAGCAGTAGTGCGCTATCCACCAGTTCTCGAAAGGTGGCGAACTTGGAGCACAGGAGCTGGTACTGGAATGCATCATGCAGGCCATCTCGGAATCGGGTCTACTTCTTCCTATCAGTATTCACGTCCTCTGGAGCATAACGGGCCAACTCAATGAACTTGTCACGATAAGCGGTGACACTCATACCTTCCTGCTTCAATGCCAGGAACTCCTTCTTCTTCAAGGTCATCAGCGCTTCCGGCACGTGGTGAGAGCGGAAGCTGTCGCGGAACTCCTGCCAAGTGATCTGATCACGATTGGTGTGAGCATATTGGTACGCATCCCACCAATCCAAAGCTGCTCCCTGGAGCTGTCCACTTCCATATAACACCTTCTCCCTGTCATTGCACTGTGCAATGTCCAGCTGCCTTTCCACTGCCTTGAGCCAGTCCTCTGCCTGCATTGGGTCGCTAGACTTGTTGAAGGTAGGAGGGCGTCCCTTCATAAACTCGCCCCTTTTATCTTTGGGCTGCACGTGGTGCTGTTGAGGCGGGTTCTGCTGATTCTGCTGCATCAGTGCTATTGTTTGTGCCATCTGCTGTGTCAGCTGGAGTTGCATCTGCATCATCTGCTCCATGGTGAGTGGCGGTGGTGGAGGTGGTGGGTTCTGATTCTGGTTGCTTCCACTGCCACCGGGGTTGCCTCTGGTGTTAACCATCTACCACAGCAAGATATCTCCCATCAGTATTCCTGTCAATCGGTAATAGATAACCCATGCTTGCAGATGTTGCATAAGAAGATAGTAGTACTTGGAAGGATATGATTCAGAGACATAGAGAGTAAGACAGAGGAAGTGCAAAGGAGATAGATAACCCAACTATTTATTCATTAATATTCCTTAAACCTTATTCCAATCTCTAGATGGTTGTAGATTTGCGTCTACGCCCATCACACTCATTACAAAAATCCAAATCACTCATAACCATAATAAAAACCAACCAAGCACCTAAAAGCAAAGTTTCACACTGGACTCGACACACTAAGCTTAGACTCAACGAAAAAAAAGCGTGGACTAATCGATTCCCTATTACAGACTCATGGTAGCTCCCTAAGGGTCGACGATGGTGGTGCTGGCGGCGGTGGAACCGAAGCGTGGCCTCTTGCGCGGCGGGGACTCCGCACGGTAGTCTGGACTGCGCGGTGCGGGAGCTCCCAGCTGCTCCTCTAGTAGCAGCATTCTGGCCTGCAACTCGTGCAACTGCTGCCTCAGCCTGTAGTTCTCATCAGAAGAAGCGTCCAGGTCGGTATTGAGAGTAGCCACCATTCCAACAGCTGAAACGAACTGGGTTCGCCGATGCCAGCTGTGGAGGCTATGGTGCAAGCTGTCTGTCCGCTCCTCCTGCGGGGGTGATACTTGTCTGGACCATTGTGCACCTAATGCCAGAGCCTGTCACGGTAGGTGTAGTAAGCTTGACGGGCCGCGTCCAGTATCCCTGCCTGCTGGGAGTCTCTGTCACTGAGAGCGAAGTGCGTCGTTTCAATCCTAGCAGCTCTCACTTGGTGATCCGGCCTACGGACGTGCAGCACCGTCCTCCAGAAGGTAGGGAAGCGGGGGTGCGTCCACATCTCGCTGTGGTACTCTGTGGCTACGTTTTGTGAACCATAGCGGGCACGCAGCATCCCCATGAGGCGCCGGTGGTAGTAGTTGTCGCCTCCATCCCGGACGTAGTCGTACACGGTCCACCTGGGTGGCTCCAAAACATCTGGCGCTGGCCGTACTGCAGGCACTGGAGGCTCCCCCTCCTCGTCTGGGTCTTCGTCTGACTCCTCCCCCTCGTCTGAAGGCTTAGAGTCGTCATCCCCACCATCATCATCATCAGGGTCTCCGGCAGCCTCTCCACCCTCTGCTGGTGAAGACTCCTCGTTGGGGTCGGAGAGCTCCCTCTCCTCGGGCTCTTCCTCTTCAGCGGGCTCCTCCTACTGCTGCCTCTCGAGCTCCTGCTGCTGCAACAGGAATGCCTCATCACGCCTGTCCCTCCACTCACGGTAGGCGTCCTGGTATTCAGCGCCTAATGCCTCCTCAGGGACGCGTGGCGGAAGGTAGCCACAGATTGTCTTGCGTGCGGTCAACTTCGTGCGAGCCATCCACTGCTGAAAAGAAGGAGGAAGCAGAGAGGAAAGAATGCCTAAGAATCTTTGCAATAGACAGAGGGGAGAGAAAACACAGCACCATTTTAAAGATAAACCCAACACAAATCTAAGTAGAATAGAGAGAGCAAGGATAAAGCAAAATCTAACCGACCATTCTATCTAGGCTGCGATCCTACAGTCAGCACGGCTCTGATACCAATCTGTCACACCCGTATTTACACAGAAACCCGAAATGCGGCCATATGTGTTCCCAGGAAGTCATTACACATATAGCGAACAAATATGATAACAGAATACAGTGCTCAAATAAAATAAATGGTTTTACATCAGAGTTTGACTAAAATAAATGAATAAAACAGCGGAAGTCTCATTATTAACTCTCTCTAAACGAAAACGAAGCCGATAACCCATGGGGACACCGACTGGTTGAGCACAGCTAGTAGAACGGCAGATCCTCAGGAAATTCAACAGCAGCAGTACCATCTAATCCATCTGTTACACATCCGGGATTTTGTTGAATAGCAAGTGTAAGTAAATGTCTTACTTAGCAAGTACAACACTGATAATGAAGGCTTAAAAGAAAGGCTTGACACGGCTGTACTGCATTAGCAATTTTAGTTGTTTCATTTTATCATAATCCAAATTACTACAAATAAAGAAATCCCGGTTATAACCCAATTAATAAAGTAGAAGTGAACATTAGACAATAATAAACATCAACTTCTAATCAAAAAGGATCCAGGCCACTCGTGACCCTGAGCAAGGCTATCATGATAGATTATACACTCTGCAGAACTTTGCACCCAACCACGCGCATCAACACTTCCGAGGTGTGACTGCATAGGGACACTACGAGGCATTTCACAAGACACCCTAACGAAATAGTAGCCGTTATGGTACAACCTAGGCAGCATGACCCAAGGCACCGAGATTGACTGACTCTCATTTAGCGACACGAGGGGGTCAATGGCGTCCAAGCGCGGCAAAGAATATCAACAACAAAATAAATAGCGCAACGTGTGGAGCCCCCGCCATACGGTGGCTCCCAACATGGGACTGTGCCTCACGGGGACATAGCCGACGGATACCCCGTCCTCGGTGGATCAAACCATACTCTCACCCATGCTTCCCATAACGCCGTCGGCCCGTCGGTAACTACTGTCAAGCTAGAGCCGTACATGCTACTTGTCCAAGACCAGAGCCATTATAGTTCCAGTGGCGGCGACAGGTTCCTGGGTTGCCGCTTTAAGAACCAGTCCTTACGGAGAGACACTAGGGCCAAGCACGAAGCGTACGCCCTAGCTCCCTGAACCATGTTGCTAAAAAGCAAGTTTTAACATTAACATTAAAGTGAACCATTACGTCACGATTAACAGTTAAGCCAAGGTGACAGTAGTTGCACCTAGCATAGTTCTACCCAAATGCAATAACCCAAGGTAATCAAGGTATAGGATAAACAAAGCTAGGTACAACCTTAAAAGGGTAACAATTTAGACACATGCGTATGCAGTAAATAATGTAAGAGGTGTGTTTGGGAAGCAAGGATTGTCCGTGCTATACTTGCCTTCCTCAAACTGCTGCTGCTGCTGCTGCTGCTGGTACTGCTCCTCATAACCCTCAAACTCAAGCGCGTACGGCTCACCGACTGGACTCACGAAGCAGCACACAAGCATCCACACAAGCCAGTATATGCAAACAATATTATTCTATAAGAACAGTACACCAAACAGTAGCAACAGAACAAAAGAAAGCTTAGAAACTAATCTACGCTTCGCTACGAATACGTGAGCGCGAAAATCACTCAAATCGGGGCTAAAACGGAGAAGTTATAGCTTTTCTAAGGTTTAGGGACTTGCTGGCAAAGTTTTAAAAGTTCCAGGGGCTTATTTGTGAAAAACTAGGGACCTAAACGTAATTTAATATAAAAACAGCAGGGCTAAAGCGTAAAATAACTTAAACAGGACCTCAGGTGCCATTTTTAAATAAGATAGGGGGTTTTCCATAAAATTCAGGACCTAAAACTAATTATTTTTGAATAGATCTGGACCGCGGGTTAATTTCGAAAAAGGCCAGGGGTTCTTTTGCAAAACGGCCGCGGCTGACTCGGGTTGACCGTTACGGTCAACTTTGACCCGGGGGCTGACTCGATCGGAGCCGTTGGATCTAACGCGGGCGGCTCAGATTGGATATGGGGAGGAGTTGTCGGCGGCGGCGCGACGAGCGGCGGCGCTGGGGTGGCTGCGGCGGCGCTTCGCCGTCGAGGAGGCGCGAACGTGCTACGCGGCTCGGTTTTGGACGCGGCTTGCACCTACGGCTTCGGGGCACGACAGCGAACGCGTCCAGGGGGTTCAAGACGACGACGGCGCAGCGGGGGCGACGGGCGACGAGCAATGGCGGCGGCGGGGCTCGGCGACGGCGGCTCGACGCGGTGGCGGCCCTACAGAGCATGCGGAAGAACGGGGAGGGGCTCGGGAGATCCCTTACCTCCACGTGAAGGTCCTGGAGCAGCCGGCCGAGGCAGAACGACGGCGGGCGGCGATATCGATGGCAGTGCGCGAGCTCGGGCGGCGGCGGCGATGGCGGCGCTGCGAGCGGCGGCTAGGGCTAGGGTTTTTGGTAGGAGGTTGGGAGGTGGCGGCGGCGGCTATTTAAAGAGCGGCCGAGGAGCGGCTCGGGTGGCCCCGGTGGACCTCGGCATGCGCGCCCTGCCCCGGTCGGACTCGAGCCAGAGTCCGGCTCGGTCGGGAGGTCGAGGACGACCCTGACACGCGGGTCCCGCGTGTCAGCGGCTGGAGACGGGGCGCTGCGGCGGGCCTGCTGGGCCGCGTTGGGCCGCGGAGTGAGGGGAGGCGAGCGCGCTGCTGGGCTGCGTGGGCGGGAGAGCGAGCGGGCCGAAGGCGGGCCGAAAGCGTAACGGGGCGAGCTGGGCTGCTGCGGGTAGAAAAGAAAGAGAGGGCAAGCTCGGCCGAGGAAGAAAGTTGAGGGAGGGAAAACGGACTCGGGCTATAGCAACTTTTCTAGGGCTCCAAACAAGATGATTCAAATTTGAATTTAAACAGAATTTAAATTCCAATTGAACGGCACACAAACAAAATACAATGCTGCCAGCATGAATGCAACAAAAATGTTTCTAACCTTATATTTAATTTTATTTCTCATAAATAATTTATTTCTTCCTAGATAAATATGAACATTACTTAAATAAAAGCAATTTAATTACTAAATTTTAAAATAGGCATTTTTAGGGTGTTACGCCGCTTACCATGACAAGTTCATCGAGCTCGCTCGCTATGCCCTAGAGGATGTGGCGACCGATAAGAAGAAGTAGACCAGGTTCTGTGATGGCTTGCAGGATGCACTGCAGTACCAACTGATGTGTACTAAGTTACCCAACTTTCAGGAACTGGTGGATGGTGCTTTGATGCTGGAACACAAGTGTCGTGAAATAGAGGAGAAGAAGAGGAAGTTCCAGGGCCAGCAGACCGGTGTTGACGCAAAATCTGCAGTTCGCGCCAAGCACACAGCAAGCCGAATTAGCTAGCTTCAACACGTGGCCCGTGCGTATGAATCCGAAAGCGTGCCAGTCAGTTTGCCTGAAAACTAACAAAGGGACAAAAACGTTTAGATCAAAACCTGGAACGTGCCGGGTGAGACCAGACAGTTCCATATTTGCGGCATTGAAGCCAATCTCGAGAGACATATAGCTACGGACAAGCTATCTGTCGTTACTCAGAATATCATTCGGCAGTCGGTAGAAGCATGTAAGAATCACACTGCCGAACGCACAACATCAGCATGACGTAAGATCAGTAGAAGCATGTAAGCTATCTGTCGGCAGTTAAAGCCTCATTCGGCAATCGGCAAGGCACGCAGGGAGCGCACTGCCGAATGCATGACGTAAGCATGACGAAAAATCGGCTTTCAACCGAATGAACATTGTAACGCATACTCATAGCCGATTAATGAGAAACAAAGCATAATAGATAAATAAAAGGGCGAAAGCATGACCATAAATCCGCAGTAAACAAGAATGCATAGGCCGAAAGCAGCACCCGTCAAGCATGGCAACAAACAAGTTAATCCACCGCATGATACAACTCGTTTGAGGCCACACCACCAATCAGATTAGATCAATCCACCGCATGATACAATCTAATCGTGAAAGGCTAAAAGCATTCATTGTTCACTGCAAACCCACGAACACGTTCACTCGTGAGAGCACTGCCGAATGCGGCTGCTTAGCCGAATCGGGGTCCGCGGCGAAGGAACAAACTTAATCGATAAAGATAAATCTATCAGATCGAATCGAATTCTAATCCACCGGATGATTAGCTCTAAGACAACCCAAAAACCTGCATCTACCGCATGATACCCGGTTCTGTCAAGATCTACACGATACCAACAAGTTCGAACCCGCGACACGTGGCAACCTAGATCGGTTTCGGACTCGGCTATGAGGGGATAAGTCATCGCATCGTGAAGTAGAGCCGATTCTAACCGACCTAGATTGGGCAAAGGAGTGTTGCATGAACTAAGCACAGAGTAAAAACGAAGCAACACGGGGTAACTTAATGAATCTGTTAGATCTTGCCGAAATCTAACAGAGCCGATAACTTGGTCCATACTAGATCTTAGCCCACCGCATGGCTCATGACCTAACAGAGGAACCTTCTTGAGACCACAACTTAAATCCACCGGATGATACTAAGCATGGTAACAAGACTACTTGCATCAAAGCTTAAATCCACCGCATGATACTAAGCATGATACAAGGTTGCCGGTACTTACGGAGGTCGACGGATCGATGACTCCTCTCGAAGAACTCGACGACTCGACTAAAGGACTCGATGTTGGCACGGGGCCGGTTTGTTGTATGATTGATTGGATTCTGATCTTCCTTACAGCTGCCATGGGTTTATATTTATACCCAGGTCTTGATACAACTCCTAGTCGGACACGACTACAATACTTGTTTCTAAAAATAAATGACGAATCTTCGTGCCCATATTGCGTTCCTTGTTCGAACCGGCCTTTTCCTTATGTTTTTCCACGTCATCACGCCTTCCCGAATGCTACCGCTTTTGCCTGCGGAACTATGCCTCTGCCGAATGACGACGCGTTCCCGACCGCAGAGCGTTATTGCCGAATACTTCAGAGAAAGCCCCTTAGCCGAATGGTATCCTTTCACCAAATCCGGCCCACACGTCAGCCTCTTCCTGGTGCTAAATTTTGGTGTTAACACATGCCCCTTCAATTTCGGGATAAAAGATGCTTTTATCTCGGAATTGACCAGGAATCCCCAACATCTCCAGGCTGAATCCGCTTTGACATCCGTTTTCCGCTTCCAAATCCTCAGAGTGCGTTTCCAAACTCAAAACCCTAGTTCGTCGAATCTCTCAAGCTCCAATCTTCAAATGGCGAACCAGGATCAAATTCTTCAAGTAAGTTTTGTTTCCCTCAATCACATTCGGCATTATTCTTTTCGAATCGCATCTTGAATTCCCGAATCGCTCTTCTTCTGTTCTCGATAGGCTCTGACCACTGAAATCTTGACCCCTACTGAGGAGCAATCCGCATCTTTCTTCCTCGGCCCCTCAGGGAATCCAGATCCCTCCGAAATTATTGCGGCCGAGTCTCAGAGGATCCCTTTCAAAACTTCACTGACGAGACCTCACGAATGGCAAGATTCATTCAAGAACTGGCCTCTGCCCTCAATCGCCGGCTGGAGAAACTGGTACAAAAGGATTCTTGAAGATAAAAGCCCCCAGACGCAGAATTGGGACAGTCTTCGTATTTCTCATTGCTTGGAGCTATCTCTAGCCGAAACACCCAAGAATGAAAATCTCCTGATTGCAGCTTGTCACTTCTGGTCCAATGGCATGAATGCTTTTCTCTTTGGTCACGGACCAATGACTCCAACCCTGGCCGATGTCTACATGATAACCGGCCTGAACATCACAGGGATAACACACCCATACAGGTACAAAGGTTCTTCCAAACAGACAGGGGTGAAGACTGGAGTCGGCTATAAGAAATACATCCAGACTTACATGCATGATGGTCCTCTGACTGACGTTGAATACAGGGCCTTTCTGAATATGTGGCTGTGCAGATTTGTTTTCTGTGGTAAAGCCAATGAGCCAACTCTGAATCACATAGTAATGGCCGAAGACCTGGCTGCAGGCACACTTATCCCTCTCGGGAAATATCTCCTGGGAAGTGTCTATCACATGCTCCATCAGACCATTTATCAGATGCGCACCAACAAGAAAATCCCCTGCGTCAACGGTCCCTGGTGGTTCGTCCAGATGTGGCTGCAATTGTACATGCACCAAATTGTCCCCATTGACCTCAACAGCCGACATTTCCCCTCGGTCAATCACCAGGAAGCAGAAGCCCAGAGCACCAAAGGCTGTCAAACCTATGAGGAAGCAGCCTCCACTATTGCTATCAACAAGAGCATTGGAGAACTGTTTGAACTTTTCTTTAAAGGCTTTGCCAATCCCCTCTGGTTCCCATACATGGACAATGACAATCTCACTTTCCCTTGTGAATTCAGCTTCGAGACTGGATGCATAGATGCAGAGTCCACAGCAATTTTTAACACTTTCATTCGGCCTTGCATCTTACCAACCGAATTTTGTGGAGGAAGGCTGGTTCAAAGTTCATATGAATATTACCAGCCGAATGTAGCCGCCAGGCAACTAGGATGTGGCCAAGTACCCCCAAGATTATTTCTCCATGAATTCCTTAAGCCTAGGCAGATCATCAAAGACTCCATAGAAACAAGAAGGGTCTTTGATTATAAGTGCTATTCTGCTATTTATCAAATCGAACCTTTCATGCCAACAGCACTTGCTCATCCCTCCTTCATTCTTTGGTGGCAAGAACTCCATGATCATATCTTCAATGTGCCGGTTCACCCTCTTTGCCTTGAGTTAATGCCTGGTTATCAGCCGAATTCAGAGGTAATCATGCTTATAATCCATCTGTTTTTCCAATAACACCCTCTTTCATCGACTTTTGATTCTGTTATTCTGCAGGACACAGTCCCTGCCCCTCTGGCTAGAGCAATTGTATATAACATCGCTGGCCCAATATCTGTTCTGGGGCATCTCTCTCCTTCTTTGGCTCAAATAATGTCCAGGCCTGCCAGTCTGGATCCAACTCTTGCGGCACCACCTTCTACCAAGAGAAAGATTTCTTCTCTAACTGCCCCTTCAGCTATAAAGAAGAAAAGAACAAGCAGCAAAAGAATTGCACAGGTCAAATTTCTCCTTCCTCGAGTAAAAATGCTAATTTCATTCTGCTCATTTCTGTTCCTTTATGATTTCAGGCCAAATCACAGCAATTGGCCATTAGCACAGAACCTGCCGATGCTTCAGTGATTAGTAAAATTTCTCACCATCTTGTCCTTTAAAACTCTTTTTCATCGGCACTAACTTTCTTTCAGTCACAGAGCAAGCTTCAATGGATCCAATTTCGGAGAGCTCCTCTTTTCATCAAGAACCAGCTTCAGCTCTACCTGATGTACCTCAGCCAGAAGCCTCATCTCCACCAAACAACCTTCCAAGCTCTCCTCAGCATGACATACAAGAACCTTTGCCTGAGCTTGAGCTGCCCTCTCTCTCCATCCAAGAGGTCAGGAATGAGGTAGAGATGATTACCCAGTTCTCCCAGCTTTTATCCAATAGACCATCATTAATTCGGCAACAATTCTTTTCCAGGATAAAACAATTTCATCACCCAGCTACTCATTTGCCTTGAACGATCTTGTTGCCGAACAAGGAGAAGAAACTTCCTCTGGTCAAGCCTTATCAGAGGAGAACCAAGCAAAACTGAAGGAAATCCTCTCTTTTCTGCATAAGGACACTCGAGATCAAGTCAACAATGCTGATCTCTTAAGAGACTTGCTTGAATCATTTGATCAAGATCTTCCTGCCGATATCAAGATTTCTTTAGATCCAGTTTCTAGATTGGACGATCATTTTATTGCAGTGAAGCAAGCTCTGAAGAATCAATCTGCTCAACCAGCCTTGGAGCAAAGAAGAACATTGGCCAAGCAATCTGTAAAAGATTTGCACTCTAGAACTCAGAGTAATAAGGAACTGTTAGCTGGCCTACAGGCTGCACTTAAATCAAAAGAGACCAGAAAAGCCGAATTAGAGGCTGAATTGAAAAACTTATCGGCTGAAATTGAAGCTGATAAAAAGAAGATAGCCGAAATTCCTGGTCTGACAGAAAAGTTGCGCAAGGAGGCTTCAGCAGCTCTGAATGAAGAGAAGCAACTCAAAGCCAAACTTTCTGCCCTGGCCAAAACTCAAGAAGCTGACAAGCAGCTATTAGAGAATATCAGCAACATGATCTTGAATGCCAAAAATGTAATTTCAAAGTACTTGGGTGTGTAAATTGTGTCAAACAGTTTGATAGCCGAATGTTTTATCAACCCTGTAATCTTGTCATCTCTTAACTCTGCTTTTTCTCCATTGTGGATAACTCATTCGGCAAAGCTGGTTATAATAGCGTCAGACCCGAAAACGCTTCAACTACGACATAGCCGAATCTCATCCAGTCAAAGCCGAATACGACTCGATAAGAATCCCAAACGACATGGGAACCGATCGGCTGGAAAATCCTTTCCACCTTCCGAACTCTTCGGAATACGCGCCACGATCTTTGGCCACGATTTCCTCTGCGGGTTCTATAAATAAACATACCGAGTGCCGCTATCTCCTCACCAAGTCTTTTGCCTTCCTCGAACTCTTCTTTTTCCCAAGCACAGTAAACTCAAGAAAAACCCAAATGACGAATGGAAGGCGACCGGCTGCCGACGAGCCCGAAGGAAGTCGCGTCGGCGCTCGCCGCAGGTGATTGGCTGCTTGCTTCTCTCTGTTCTTCTCGAGATTTGCCCTCTCCTTGATGAATCTCTTTGTTTTTTCAGGGTAATCCAATGGATTGCCACCGCTGGTGCGCCAGTTGCGGCTCCAGCCGCTGCTCCTGCGGCGTCCAGCTCTTCGAGTTCGTCCAATCGGACTCTCTCACCGGACGACTCCCGCTACTCAGACGGCGATGCTCGCTGATTCAAGGCGGAGCGCGACGACTCTCGTCGCGAACTGGAGGTCATTTCCAAGCAAGCCGGGATTGCGGACCTCGAATGGCAGGCCGAGCGCAAGCAACTGCTCGAAGTCATCGATGGTAATTTCCATAACTTGTTCAATCCTAATCCCATCTCTAGTCATTATTGATCTACCTCCATTTTGTAATCTTGCAGAACGCGATGACGAGCTCAATCGGCTGAAGGCGCTGGTGGATGAACTGGCGAACAAAGTGAACGCCCAAGGAGACATACCCGAGGCTCGCCTTGGCGCGGTGGCAGGCCGCGTCGACGAGGTGGCTCTCCATGGCGTTCGCCTAGGCGTCGCTGTGGGTCTCGTTGCCATGTCGACACACACCGGCACTGACTATTCCAGGATGCCGGTTGGTTTTGCCAACAGCAACCCAGAAGACATCGATGACATTGACGCCTCCATTGATCGTCTCGACGGCCATGGTGCTGCCATTGCCGATTCCATTCATCCCCAGTCTGTTTTGAACAGGCTCTTCCAGTAGTTTGTACTAGGGATTTATGGAATTTCGGCAATAAAACTTATCTTTTGTGGTCCTTTTTGTGATAACCTGGTCAAATTCATGACGCAAAATATTTGTACTAAGGGCAATACACTCTGGTATTGGCCATTTCTTCTTCTGTCAATCATTTGTTCTGAAGACGGCTCCTTCCCGAATGCCGGCTGTCTCAATTGTTCTGACATTGAATACTTCAATCAACGATCAATCTCAACACTAGGATAATATTTCTTCAAGTATCTCCCATTGATGGCAGCAGTAAACTCCTCTCCTAGCAAAGTTTTCAGGATATATGCATTTCCAGGCACGCATCTGATCACTCTGAAAGGGCCTTCCCAGTTTGGAGACCACTTACCGAATGCACTGTATTTAGTCCCAATCGGCAATATTGCTTTCCAAACCAAATCTCCTTCTGCAAATTGCTTGACTTTCACCTTCTTGTTGTAATATTTAGCAACTCGCATTTTATTTTTTTCAACATTTTCCAAGGCCCTGAGACGAATCATATGCAAATCTTCTAATTCGTCCATCATTAAATCATTATAATCTTTAGAACTTAAATCCTTTTGCAACTTTATTCTCCTTGAGTCTAATTGTATTTCCCATGGCAAGATAGCATGATGCCCATACACCAACTCATAAGGAGACGTCTGTGTAGCCCCATGTGGAGCCATTCGGTAAGCCCATAAAGCCTCATTGAGTACCGAATGCCACTTTCTCGGCTTCTGATCAATCTTCTTCTGTATGATTTTGATCATAATTTTGTTAGAAGCCTCTGCCTGACCATTAGCTTGGGCATAATAAGGAGAAGAATTCAACAATTTGATGCCCATACTTTCAGCAAAATCTCTGAACTCTGAAGATGTAAATTGAGTCCCTTGATCTGTGATGATTGTTTGAGGAATTCCAAATCTGTAAATGATATGTTCTTTAACAAATTCAACCATATTCTCCGATGTCACCTTCTTTAATGGAATTGCCTCAACCCATTTGGTAAAATAATCGGTTGCCAAAAGCACAAACTTATGCCCCTTGCTAGATGGAGGATTTATTTGGCCAATCAAATCTATTCCCCATCCTCTGAATGGCCACGGCTTGATAATAGGATTCAGAACTGATGCTGGAACTCTCTGAACGTTTCCAAATCTCTGGCAATCTTGGCATCCCTTATAATATTCAAAGCAGTCTTCTAGCATTGTAGGCCAATAGTACCCAGATCTCCTAATAACCCATTTCATTCGGTAGGCCGATTGATGTGCTCCACACAACCCATCATGTACTTCACTCATCAGCCTTTTTGCTTCTTCATGATTTAAGCAATGTAACAGCACCCCATCCAAGGATTTATAATATAAATTATCATCAAGAAGAACAAACTTTAAAGCTTTATACCTGAGCTTTCTAGAAACCTTTCGGGATGGATTCTCCAGATAATCGGCAATCTCTTTTCTCCAATCATCTTCTGCCAGATTACTCCCGAAAGCATGTACATCATTAGCAAAAACTTCTCGAAGCTCTTTATAACCCGAAGCACCTTGAGCTAATCTGTTTGCCTCCTTATTGTCTTTCCTAGGAATATGCTGCAGAATTACTGACTGAAATTCCTTTAAGATCTGCTTGCATTCCTCATAGTAATTCCTCAAGACATCATTTCTGCACTCATACTCGCCATTTAGTTGCCTTATAACTAATTCTGAATCTCCAAAAATTTCAACTGCAATGGCCTTTGCTTCTCTCAAGTATTGAAGTCCTCTGAGCAACGCTTCATACTCAGCTTGATTATTAGTGACAGTAGGTTGAATAGGAATAGCAAATTCAAATACCTCTCCTCTTGGTGAAATTAACAAAATACCTACTCCACCACCTTTGTCACATGAAGAGCCATCGAAGAATAATACCCAAGGAGCAATTTCAAGCGAATTAACTGATAAATCGCGATGCTCAGTAATGAAATCAGCAATAATCTGTCCTTTAACAGCCTTTGCCGATTCAAACCTTAACTCAAATTCAGACAAAGCTAAAATCCATTTGCCAATCCTTCCGTTCAAAATTGGCATAGACAACATGTGTTTTATCACATCAAACTTTGAATACACAATGCATTCGGCATGTAGTAAGTAGTGCCAAAATTTTGTACAGGAGTAGTAAACACATAAACAAAGCTTCTCAGTAGCCGAATACCTCGTTTCGGGATCAAGCAACTTTCGGCTAAGGTATGCAACTACCCTTTCCTTTCCCTCGAATTCTTGTATGAGGGCCGATCCAATAGTTTGGGCATCGGCCGCCACGTACAACTTAAAAGGCTTGTTTAGCTGTGGAGGTACCAATACTGGTGGTTCTTTCATGTATTCCTTGATCTCATCGAAAGCCTTCTGTTGTTCGTCGCCCCATACAAACTTCTGATCCTTCTTGACCTTTAACAGTGAAGAGAAAGGCAACATCTTTTGTGATAAGTTTGATATGAATCTTCTTACGAAATTGATCTTACCAAGTAGTGACTGCAATTCCTTAAGATTAGTTGGAGGAACAACTTCATCAATGGCTTTCATACTTTTCCTGCCAACTCCTATTCCTCCTTCATGCACCAGAAATCCCAGAAATTCTCCTGCCGAAACTCCAAAAGCACATTTATTTGGGTTCATTTTGAGCCCATGTTTCCTAGTGCATTCTAGAGTTTTCCTTATGTCGGCCAAATGTGCTTCATGATCCAATGACTTAATCACGATATCATCGATATATATCTCCACAATCTTGCCGATCAACTCATGAAAAATATAATTCATAGCTCTCTGATAAGTTGCACCAGCATTCTTCAAACCAAACGTCATGACAACCCATTCAAACAACCCTATATATCCTGGACATCTGAAAGCCGTTTTCGCTATATCTTCCAATGCCATAAAAATTTGATTGTACCCTGCATTACCATCCATGAAACTAATCACTTTATATCCAGCAGCAGCATCAACCAACGAATCAGCAATAGGCATCGGATATCCATCCATGGGTGTAGCTCTGTTCAGATCTCTAAAGTCTATGCAAACTCTCATCTTCCCATTTTTCTTGTACACAGGAACAATATTAGAGATCCATTCTGCATATCTGCACGGCCGAATAAAGTTTGCTGCTATTAATCTTTCCACTTCTTTCTTCACATCGGCCAACACTTCATCTTTGTAGATTTTCCGGGGTGGTTGCTTGTAAGGTTTATAACCAAGCTTGATCGGCAATTGATGCTCAACAATGGAACGATCTAAGCCAGGCATCTCCGAATAATCCCAAGCAAAGCAATCTTTGTATTCTTTTAACAACTCAATCAACTTCTCCCTGAAAACCGAATTCAAGCTAGCACTGACGAATATCGGCCTTGGTTTGCCACCATCTCCAATGTCTACTTCTTCTAATTTATCAGCCGACACAAATCCATATCCTAGCTTCCCGTCAGTTCCATCGATCGGATTATCCATTAAAAATTGCTAAAAGAGCCGACTGCTTTGATCGGCTGTTGATCACTGCTGACTGGCTCAACAGGACCTTCTCCCCAGTCCTTACCTGAGAAGCAATCTATGCCTTGATATTCCCAGAAGGCCGGTTCCACATTAGCCACGCTAATCGAATCATCTGCTGGGACAATTTCCACTTCATCATCTATCCACTGAATAAGCTGTTGATGCATAGTAGATGGAATACAGCAATTCGCATGAATCCAATCCCTTCCAAGTAGCAAGCTGTATGCCCCTTTGCCTTCAATAACAAAGAAGGTTGTAAGCAGAATCTTGGACCCAATCATCAGATCTACATGTACACATCCTTTGGTGTCCGAAGGATTCCCAGCAAAATCATTCAACACTATGCTTGTTGGCGTTAAATCTCCAGGGTTCATGCCAAGTTTCCTGAATGTATTGTATGGCATCACATTAACAGCAGCTCCACCATCAACAAACATCTTCGTTAGTGGCTTCCCGTTGACATATCCTTTTAAGTACAGTGGCTTCATGTGCCGATTCTGGACTGGCTTCTCGAAAATAGCTTGTTTATTCAATACCAATTGTGCCATTAACCCATATCGTTCGGCTTCATCCACTTCTGACAATATCTCTTCCTGTACAATTTGATTAGCTGGAGCCATGAATTCATTCGGCAAGAAACATACCATGCATGTAGGAGCCGAATGACCCGATTCGTCAGGCCTGTCTTTTGGACGCCATATCGATTTCATCCTGGTTCCTGCTTGCTTCAATTCTTGATTCCTCAGGCGTTGGACTCTTCTCTTCTGGCTCCTTCTTAAACCAGGTGGACACCACTGTCCTTTCTGCCAAACATACTCACGATCTTCTTCCTCATGATCAATCCATCTATAATCAGCACGTCTTTTCATTGGTTGATCATCATTCTTATATATTTTTAGACGCCGATCATCACTAGGATGTACCCTTCCAATTCTTTCATGGACGGATCGGCGAATGGCAACATTTTGCCTATGTTCGACATATCCATTATTGCATTCAGGACAGTTATTCCACGTAGGCAGCTTTAAACCCTCGTTCCAACAGTGTCTGAAGAAAATACAATCCCAATGTGCACGTTCTTGTTCTCGGACATATTCTTCTTGTTCTTCCTCAAACCTTTCTTCTTCGCGCCTTCTTTTCTCCTTCTCGTATTCACGTCTCTGGTAATGCTCTTTTTCTTGCTGACGCTGCCACTTATTGAGGAGAATACGCGATGTGACTCTGGGTTTAGAAGAATTCCCAATTTCAAATTGGCTATTTGGGAAGCGAGGTCTCTCCTCGCGAATCTGTTCGATCGTGATTTGCCGATTAGGATCTACTGAGCCACTCTGCTTCGCTTTCTTTGACGTCAGGACTCTCATTTTTTCCTTTTCTCCAGATTCGGCAGTACTCACCATATTGATTGAGAACCCAACCATGTTCTGAGGAAACGGGTTACTGTCCAACTTCATCTTATTGTCGAATTTCAAATGCCCTTCTTGGATAGCTTTCTGAATCCTCACTCTAAAAACCCTGCATTCATTGATGGAATGAGAACTTCTATCATGGAATCCACAGTACCTCTTATCTTTCACTCCATCAGGCCAAAGCATAGAATGCCCCTCTGGTAGCTTGATTCGGCCTTCCTTTACAAGATAATCAAATAATTTATCTGCCTTAGTTACATCAAAATCATAGGTGCCCTTATTCTGTTTAATCCATCTCTGATTCACCATGACTGGTTCTTTACTCCACACTATCTCTGCTGCAGCTATCTCCCCACTGTCTTCATACTCATCCCCTTGATCTGCTCTTTCAAGGAATTGGTTATATATGTCAGCTACATCATTATTTTTAGTAAATCTGGCATCTTTCTTGAAACCGTATGCCTGGTTACTCATTAAGGCCAATCTGTGTGACAACTGGCCCAGATCATCAAACTCCATCCCGAATAGCTTCTCCCGAATGGCAGGCAGCATGCCAGCTACAGCCATACCAGCCAGCTGGTCATCAGGTATGTTCAGAGAAAAGCACATGCTCTTTGTTTCCCTAAATCTCCTGAGGAACTCCGTAGGTGTTTCATTATTCCTCTGCCTTAAGCTGGTCAAATCAACCAACTTTTTCTCGGTACTGCCAATGTAGTAATGAGCATGGAATTTCTGCTCCAGGTCTTTCCAAGTACAAATCGACTGAGCAGGCAAAGAAGCAAACCATGTAAAAGCTGGACCTGTTAATGACAAAGGAAAGTATCTGATTCTAAAGGCCTCATCTGCCGAAGCTTCTCCAAGCTGCATCAAATACCGAGCTATATGTTCCACAGTACTTGTATCATCTTGTCCCGAGAATTTGGTGAATTCTGTAGGAACCTTGACTCTATTCGGCAATGATACCCTTTGGTACCATTCTGGGAAAGGAGATGAGTACATGTACCCCTGATTTTTAGGCTTCAGACCGAATTGATTTTGCAATACATCGGTCATTTTTTGCACCATGAGGTCAATACTGGTATCTTGATTCCCTGGTCTCCCAGCAAGCATGCCTGCAGTACCAACATACCCAGGATTCGGGAGAGCGTCGATAGCATTGTAATCCATAAACTCTGAATATCCGTTTCCATACATGTCCCTTTGCAGCCTGTTGTTCAGAGGGGATATCTTATAAGCAGAAGCAGGTGGATTTCCCGTGGTGCCGAATGCCATATCACCATATGTACGAGGTTTCGGCAATGCATGCTGAAGCTCTTGCTGAATCGGCTGTCCATTCGCGTCTTTGGTTCCAGAAGCTTCAGTTTCTTCAGTACCTTTACCATGACGTTTCGGAACCGATGCTTGAACATTAAAATATGTTGGTCCACCAAGTTGCCCATGCACTTGCTCAAAAGGCTTATCCACGTGCTGACCAAAGATGTTGACTAGTATGAGCCGAAAACTGTTCAGTAATGCAGCATTATGATTGGTCATTGTTTCTCCTAAAGCCTTGTACAACAAGCTAGAGAACTTCTCCCTTTCTTCATCTTCAGTAAGATCAGATTGTCCCGGCAAAAGAACTCTTGGCAGATCTGACTTGAGAAACGGCGCACCACTCCTGTTCTTAGCAAAAGACAGCAAGCACTTCTTGATGAACTGATCTGCAGCAATCTTCACCATCTGTTGATGTTCATCAGATAATTCTTCGAAAGTGACATCCAGAATGTCTTTTAATTCAGGCATCTTCGAAACTTGTCGTGTCCCACCGGGCGTGCCAAAAAGTGTGTTGACGCAAAATCTGCAGTTCGCGCCAAGCACACAGCAAGCCGAATTAGCTAGCTTCAACACGTGGCCCGTGCGTATGAATCCGAAAGCGTGCCAGTCAGTTTGCCTGAAAACTAACAAAGGGACAAAAACGTTTAGATCAAAACCTGGAACGTGCCGGGTGAGACCAGACAGTTCCATATTTGCGGCATTGAAGCCAATCTCGAGAGACATATAGCTACGGACAAGCTATCTGTCGTTACTCAGAATATCATTCAGCAGTCGGTAGAAGCATGTAAGAATCACACTGCCGAACGCACAACATCAGCATGACGTAAGATCAGTAGAAGCATGTAAGCTATCTGTCGGCAGTTAAAGCCTCATTCGGCAATCGGCAAGGCACGCAGGGAGCGCACTGCCGAATGCGTGACGTAAGCATGACGAAAAATCGGCTTTCAACCGAATGAACATTGTAACGCATACTCATAGCCGATTAATGAGAAACAAAGCATAATAGATAAATAAAAGGGCGAAAGCATGACCATAAATCCGCAGTAAACAAGAATGCATAGGCCGAAAGCAGCACCCGTCAAGCATGGCAACAAACAAGTTAATCCACCGCATGATACAACTCGTTTGAGGCCACACCACCAATCAGATTAGATCAATCCACCGCATGATACAATCTAATCGTGAAAGGCTAAAAGCATTCATTGTTCACTGCAAACCCACGAACACGTTCACTCGTGAGAGCACTGCCGAATGCGGCTGCTTAGCCGAATCGGGGTCCGCGGCGAAGGAACAAACTTAATCGATAAAGATAAATCTATCAGATCGAATCGAATTCTAATCCACCGGATGATTAGCTCTAAGACAACCCAAAAACCTGCATCTACCGCATGATACCCGGTTCTGTCAAGATCTACACGATACCAACAAGTTCGAACCCGCGACACGTGGCAACCTAGATCGGTTTCGGACTCGGCTATGAGGGGATAAGTCATCGCATCGTGAAGTAGAGCCGATTCTAACCGACCTAGATTGGGCAAAGGAGTGTTGCATGAACTAAGCACAGAGTAAAAACGAAGCAACACGGGGTAACTTAATGAATCTGTTAGATCTTGCCGAAATCTAACAGAGCCGATAACTTGGTCCATACTAGATCTTAGCCCACCGCATGGCTCATGACCTAACAGAGGAACCTTCTTGAGACCACAACTTAAATCCACCGGATGATACTAAGCATGGTAACAAGACTACTTGCATCAAAGCTTAAATCCACCGCATGATACTAAGCATGATACAAGGTTGCCGGTACTTACGGAGGTCGACGGATCGATGACTCCTCTCGAAGAACTCGACGACTCGACTAAAGGACTCGATGTTGGCACGGGGCCGGTTTGTTGTATGATTGATTGGATTCTGATCTTCCTTACAGCTGCCATGGGTTTATATTTATACCCAGGTCTTGATACAACTCCTAGTCGGACACGACTACAATACTTGTTTCTAAAAATAAATGACGAATTTTCGTGCCCATATTGCGTTCCTTGTTCGAACCGGCCTTTTCCTTATGTTTTTCCACGTCATCACGCCTTCCCGAATGCTACCGCTTTTGCCTGCGGAACTATGCCTCTGCCGAATGACGACGCGTTCCCGACCGCAGAGCGTTATTGCCGAATACTTCAGAGAAAGCCCCTTAGCCGAATGGTATCCTTTCACCAAATCCGGCCCACACGTCAGCCTCTTCCTGGTGCTAAATTTTGGTGTTAACAACCGGGAACAGCAGTCGCCCCCGTTTCGTTCCTCCACATGGGAATCAGCAAATGGGGAATCAGCAGCGCTTTCAGGGTCAGCCCAGCTTGCCAAACCGCGGCCAGAACCAGCAGTGCCCCCTGTACCTCCCAGCCCCACCACAGCAGCATCTCCAGAACCAGCTACAGAATTTCCCAGTTCAGCGCAACCAGATGCAGCAATGTCTTGTTCAATGCCCCAACCAAGCCACCAATGCACCAGCAGGTTAGAGGGCGTGCTTCCACTGCGATGAGTCTGTACATTATGCTCACTACTGCCCCCGTAAGACTCAGAATGCCGCAGGCCAGAACAACAACCGAAGTGTTGGACAGCAGCAGGCGCAGGCAAACCGTGGTCAGCAGAACCCCGCTAGAGGCAAGCTCAACCACACGGGTGTAGAGACTGTTGAGGGAGCTACTGACGTGGTCGTGGGTACGTTCCCTGTCAACTCCACTCCACCGACTATTTTGTTTGATTCTGGAGCTTCGCATGCTTTCCTATCCGCTGCTTTTGTGAAAAAGAACTTAGTGGCCTTGTTGCCCATGAAGAGTGCTATGCTAGTTAGCTCACCAGGAGCGGAACAACGAGCCACTTTACGTTGTCCCCATATTATCATCACAATAAGGGGGGTAGACTTTGAAGCATACCCAATAGTCCTGGAATCCATTGGGTTCGACTTAATCTTGGTAATGAGCTGGTTAGCCAGATATGACGCAGTGATCCAGTGCGCCAAGAGAGCAGTACAGCTGACAACAAGGTCCAGAGATAAGGTGCAGTACTAGGCAGCCAATCCCTCAGAGCATAATCAAGTCAACCAAGCTAAAGGTGCAGCTCTGGAGGACATCAGAGTGGTGAGCGAGTTCCCGTATGTGTTCCCAGATGAATTGCCAAGTATGCCCCCGGAACGTGAAGTTGAATTCATTATTGAACTTAAACCTGGCACTGCACCTATAGCTAAGAGACCATATAGAATGGGAGTAAAGGAACTAGAAAAGCTTAAGGAAGAATTAAGCTCCTTGCTAGCGAAAGGATATATTCGTCCTAGTTCATCACCATGGGGAGCACCAGTGTTGTTCGTAGACAAGAAAGATGGGACACAGAGGTTGTGTGTGGACTATCGAGCCCTCAACGAAGTGACCATCAAGAACAAGTATCCATTGCCAAGGATTGATTATCTATTCGATCAGTTGAAGGGAGCTAGCGTGTTCTCCAAGATAGATCTTCGATCAGGCTATCACCAGATGAGGATCCGGCTGTCAAACATACCCAAGACGGCGTTTACTACTCGGTACGGATTGTATGAGTTCACAGTCATGTCCTTTGGAATGACCAACGCTCCTGCATACTTCATGTACCTGATGAACAGTGTGTTCATGGATTACCTCGACAAGTTCGTGGTGGTTCTCATTGATGACATTCTGGTCTTCTCCAAGAATGAAGAAGAACACGAGGATCACTTGAGATTGGTGATGCAGAGACTCCGGGAGCATTAGTTGTATGCCAAGTTGAGCAAGTGCGAGTTCTGGTTGAAGGAAGTGGCATTCTTGGGTCACGTGTTGTCCAATGGAGGAGTGGCAGTCGACCCGAAGAAGGTTAGCGATGTGTTAAGCTGGAACCTGCCTCAGGATGTGAGCAAAATCAGGAGTTTCCTTGGGATGGTCAGATATTATCGAAGGTTCATGAAAGGATTCTCCAAGATTGCTAAGCCCCTGATGGCGTTATTGGAGAAAAATGCTAAGTTTGTCTGGACAGAGGAGTGCCAAACCAGCTTTGAGGAGTTCCAGAAGTGGCTGACAACAGCACCTATGCTGATTTTGCCCGACATAGCCAAGAGTTTCTCCATCTACTGCGATGCATCCCGTCTAAGATTGGGATGTCTGCTCATGCAGGAGGGAAAAGTGGTGGCTTATACATCAAGGCAGTTGAGGAAACATGAGCAGAACTACCCAACGCACGATCTGGAGTTGGCAGCTGTGGTACATGCTCTGAAGATTTGGAGGCATTACTTGATTGGACACAAGTGTGACATCTACACCGATCATAAGAGCCTCAAGTATGTCTTCACCCAGTCGGACCTGAATATGAGACAGCGTCGATGGTTGGAGTTGATCAAGGACTATGATCTAGAGATTCACTACCACCCAGGGATGGCTAACTTGGTGGCAGATGCTCTAAGTAGGCGGAGCTACGTGAACAAGAACACCGGACATTGTTTGCCAGAAGAGCTGAGTCTAGAGTTCGAGAGGATGAGTCTAGGATTCGTGACTAGCATCACAGAGATGGTAGTGGAACTGACTCTAGAACAGGAGATCCGGAAAGGTCAGCTTGAGGATGAGAAAATCAAGGAGATTGTTGAGCAGGTGGCCCTAGGGAAGCCCCTGGTTTTTGTGTGGATGATCAGGGAACCTTATGGCACGGGAAGAGGTTATGTGTACCCGACATGGCGCAAATCAAGGACACGATCCAGAGAGAAGCCCATGATATGGCATACTCGATCCACCCGGGAAGTACGAAGATGTACCAAGACATCAATGAGAGATTCTGGTGGTACGGATTGAAGTGTGATGCGGCAACATATGTGGCCCTATGTGACATGTGTCAGAGGGTCAAGGCTGAACATTAGAGGCCAGCAGGATTACTCCAGCCCTTGAAGATACCTGAATGGAAGTGGGAGGAAGTTGGAATTGACTTCATCACTGGTCTACCTCACACTCAGAGAGGATTTGATTCCATCTGGGTAATCGTGGATCGCTTGACCAAAGAGGCACACTTTCTTCCAGTGAAGACCAATTACATAGGCGCCAGATTAGCAAAGCTATATATGGAGAGAATTGTATGCTTGCATGGAGTGCCGAAGCGGATATTGTCTGATCGCGGTACTCAGTTCACATCACACTTCTGGCAGAAGCTACATGATTCTATGGACACTAAGCCGCACTTTAGTTCGGCTTACCACCCATAGACAGATGGACAGACAGAGCGAACCAATCAGATTTTGGAACACATGTTGAGGGCGTGTGCTCTGCAGTACGGTGTCAGCTAGGACAAGAGTTTGCCCTATGCGGAATTCTCGTACAACAACAGCTACCAGAATAGTCTGCATATGGCACCATTCGAGGCTCTGTACGGTAGGAAGTGTAGGATGCCACTGTTCTGGAATCAGACTGGAGAAAAACAAGTTTTTTGCCCTATGCCACGTCGACCGCCGCCTCGGTGCCCCATTTGTCGCCACGAACCCCCTAGGTGCACTCGCCATCCTTCCCTGATGTTGTAGGAGCAAACCACGCTGTAGTTGATGCACTATAGCTCAAGTTGAGCCTCGCTCCGTTGAAGCGCCGCTACCCCACGCGCAGCGCCGCCGCGTCCCTGGACGCCGGTGACCCTCCCCCTCGCCCCGGCCTGATCTGCATCGTTGGATCCAGATCTAATGGTCGCCAGCGCTCCCCGCCCCCGAGTCAACCTGGCACGTACCGGTCAGCTCTGGCCAGTTTGCAAAAGAGCCCCTCCACTTTTTAGTAATCAACCCGCCGTCCACCTGTGTGCAAAAGTATTCACATCTAGGTCATGTTTTATTCGTTTAAGCCCCTGAACTTTTGAATAATAGAACCCGCCATCCTATCCTGTCCTTTTTACACGATACCCCTCATAGTTTTAAGTACAATTATGTTTAGGTCCTCAGGTTTTTGCAAATAAGCCCCTGGAACTTTAAAAAACTTGCCAGCGGGTCCCTGTAACTTAGAAACAATGTATCTTTCTCGTTTTAGCTCTGATTAACATGATTCTTGTGCTCATGTGTTCGTAGCAAAGCGTAGATTAGTTTTATAGCCTTCTTTTGTTCTGTTTCTACTGTTTGGTGTACTGTTCTAATAGAATAATATTTGTTTGCATGTATTGGCTTGCGTGGATGCTTGTGTGGTGATTCGTGTCTAGACGTTGAGCCTTTTGCATTGGACTTTGAGTACGAGGAGGGTTTCCAGGAGTAGGACCAGCAGTAGCAGCAGCACCATTTTGAGGAAGGCAAGTTATAGCATGGACAATCCTTGCTACCTACCCACTTTGTAATAAATTATTTCATACATGCATGTGTCTAAATTGATGTACCTTTAAGGTTGTACCTAGTTTTGATTATCCTGTCCTTTGATTACCTTGGGTTTTTGCAATTGGGTAGAATCTTTGCTATGCACAGCTACTATCACCATTGTATAACTGTTAATTTTGACTTAATGATTCACTTCAAACATGATGATAAAACTTGCTTTTTTAGCAACTTGGTTTAGGGTACTAGAGCATGTGCCTTGTGCTTTGTTCTAGTGTCTCTCCGTAAGGTCCGGTTCTTAAAGCGGCAACCCAGGAGTCTGTCACCACCGCTAGAACTATTATGGCTTTGGTCTTGGTTAAGTAGCTTGTACGTCTCTAGCTTGCTAGTGGTTATTTAAGGGGCCGACGGCGTTAAGGGAAGCAAGCCACGGGGTGTTTCTTGATTCCACCGAGAACGGTAGCCCCGTCGGCTAGGTCTCGTTAGACCCAGTCCCGTGTTGGGAGTCCTCGCGTTGGAATTCCAAACGTTGTGCATTGGTTGGCTTGCGTAGCCCGCGCTCCGGACGCCATTGACCCCCTCACGTTGCGCCCTAAGGGTCAGTCAATCTCGGTGCCTAGAGTGTCACCACCTTGTTGTACCTTAGCGGCCACTGTCTTGTTAGGGTGTCTTGTGAAAAACCTCGTAGCGTCCCTATAAAGTCACACCTCGGAAGTGTTGATGTGTGTCGGTGGGTGCAAAGTTCCTTTGAACTTTTACGCGACTGGTGGGTAAAGGGCGAAACCTCTGCAGAGTGTAAATCTATCATGATAGCCTTGCTCAGGGTCACAAGCGGCCTGGATCCTTTTTTATTGGAAGATGATATTTATTTATGCTTAATGTCACTTATACTTCATTAATTAGGTTGCAACTGGGATTCATTCACTTGTAGTAACTTGGATAATGTTAAAACGAATAAACTAAAAGTGCTAATGTAGTTCAGCCGTGTCAGGCCTTACTTTGAGCATTCATACACCCGTGCTATACTTGCTAAGTAAATGTTTTACTTACACATGTCATTTATTCAACAAAATCCTGGATGGGTAACAGATTGGGTTGTGCATGAGTCTGCTGCTGAGTTTTCTGAAGATCTACCGTACTACTGAGTTGCGTTCTCCCAGTCAGAGTCCCTGTGGATTGCGGCTTCGCTTAGTTGAGAGTTATTAGTCTTCCGCTGTATTGGTTAGTTTATTTATGTTAAACTATGATGTAAAACTCTATTTATTCAAGCATATGTTCTCTGTTTATCATATTTGTTTGCTATATGTGTACTATGACTTCCTGGGCACACATATGGCCGCATTCGGGTTTCTGTGTAAATCCGAGTGTGACAAAATATAGACCCGATGCACCATATACTCTCCTTTACAATAATATTTGCCAATAAAATGATATGTATAAGTAGACAACCATGATAACTCAGCACATCTAAATTTCTCTTCCAAACTACTAAGAGCATATAAAGTATCAAACTCAACATAGCCCAAAGTGTATAAAGAAGATAATAATTTCAGTTCGTCATGTGCACAAGTTATCGGCATAATAATATTATTTTCATCCATGTATATTGCTTCAAATCAAAAGTATCATGCTCCTTCTCTACTTGTGACAAAGGTAATACAAGATAAGGTTCTATAATAACATTATTTGCATCATTGGAGGGCAAATTCGGCACATCAAGAGAGCGTTTACCTGAAAATTTTACATGTTCCTGTTCATTTGTATGGTCATCTTCATTATGTACATGCTGTAAAGTATCAGTTCCAACAATAGGCAAAACAATATCATCGTTTTGTAGAAATTCATATTTAGATGAATTTGTTGTGTCATTGAAAACAACCCATTCTTTTCTAAAAGGTTCACTTTTTCTTCTCTTCGCCCTTTGGAGATCAGCTTCTAAAATTTCAGCAGTAGCCAAAGGTAGAAGTGTAATTTTTCTACCGTTGTACTTGAAAGAATATTTATTACCAACATTTTTATGTACCACATTATTTATATTAATCCAAGGCATGCCTAGCAACAAATGACATGTTTGCATAGGTACTATGTCAAAATCAGCACTATTCCTATAAGACCCAATGCTAAATTCAATATGTGCAATTTCAGTTACCTTTATCTTATCATAAGAATTTACACATTGCATGTAACATGGATGTGGATGTGGCTTTATGGTCAAACCAAGCTTCTCAACCGGCTCTAAGCTTGCAAGGTTGTTGCAACTTTCACCATCAATGATGACTCGGCAACGTATCTCCATCACAACAAAGAAAATCTAGAATAAATTGTTGAATTGATTTTGCTCCGCTTTTTCCATTTAAGAACTTAGTACTTCTCAAACAATCTCATCATTTCCTACCATTGTTAGTATGTAGACAAGAGAAAAACACAAAAGGTTATCATTATCAACTACTATATGTGTGTCAGTGGAAACACGCTCTCACATGCTTTGTCAAATTCTTACAGGTGTTCTTACTAAAGCAAAACAGTGGATGGTACAGACCAGTGGCTAGATCACAATACCTGTGAGGAAGTAGTACCAAGATTGCAAGGGTCCTTCACTACACTGACCTGAAGTATAGTTTGTGGAGCTTTGGGAAGGCAAAATATGTAGCAAGGAATAGCAAATAATGAATACAGAATAGCAAAGTTCAATAAGTATCTAAAGTACATGTCACAATTGCTGGCTCAGACATGTCCTAGGCGTAGCACAACAAGTTGGAATAAGAACGATGGATAAAGCTCATAGAACTAGCAAAATAGCACTCTCTGTAATTGTTTTTAATTTTTTCAGCAATTTCCCTCCAGGACTAGTAGGAAACCAGATTTTTTTATTTTTTCAACTATTTTTTATATTTTTCTATGAACAGGGATATCAAAAGCTCCAAGCACACAAATTTGTAACTTTTTTGGAGATGTGATGCGGTCTACAGAAAATCAGGAATGTCTCCTGAAAACCCTGAAACAACTTGAACCAATTTTTTCTTTATCTTCCTGATTTTTCTTGAACTTTTTGACTCAACCAAAAAGACCAAAGGCCAATTTGGGTCACCTCCGAATGGAGTCACGAAGCTGCTGTAAAAAATTGAGCTCAAACGGAGCACAGAGCGAAAAGTTATGCCTATTTTATGGAAGGTACCTCAAGTTATGGTTTTCGAGATGCACAACTCGGCAGAAAGCGCGGTAGCGGCTAGGGTATGCAAGATGAACCAAGAAGAGATGCGATGCAAGGCGATGAACACACGATGGCTCGCAACCTATCTAAGGCTTGCACGGCAAGAGTTCACGCAAGGCGGCTAGCAAGGGCAAGTCGAGTTATGGGGTGGCACGACTTGTAATCTGGTAACGGTGGATGGGATAGTGGTGGAAACAAACAATTCACTACAACGGACGATTGAACTACGACCACGACCACGACCTAATACCAGCAACAAGACTTGACCACGGGCACGAACTCAACAAAGCGAATCTGAAACGAAATTGCAAAGGCTAAAAGGGTACTAGGACAACGGAATACAATGAAACAAATATTTTTCTAGGGCAATTTTCTGGACTATAGGATGAAGACACAAAACTAATCTAGGGTAAGCCTGACGGTAATACCTGAGTCTCTGATTACCACTTGATGGAAACTAGGGTGGCCCGATCTTCCATGAGGTGAAGGGTAACTCGTTTTGGGCAGAACACAACACACCGATCCGGCTTCAAGTCAGCAAACTCGAACCCCACAGTCTTAGCACCATGACTCCTCTGGTTATCAACCGTGTCACAACCCGGTTGACCTCGCCAAGAAGGCTAATCCCTGCCTACGAAATGAAGAACACAAGTAAGAACTCGAAAGAACGCAGCTCTCGATATGAAGTGACACTGCAGATGAATGATTAAGCACGAAAGTTGGGTTCTACAAACCAATGACGATGAAACTGTTCTCAACAGAATAATCTAAGCAAAACCCAAACCCTAATATAGCCTAAGATACAGACTCCATGTCGATCACGACTTACAAACTTAAGAAAAAAACAATATTTTCCTAACACATGACTCCTAAAAATAAAACCAACTTCGGTGTGGCCCCTCCTGCCATGTATGTCGATCAAATCCCGCCTATCCGATCAGCCCTTGCCATATCAGCCTCATCGGCCCAGAAGAAATTAGCTGCAACCTTGTTTCCCGACGTTTACACGTCGGCTTCATTGGCTGGACTCCTTTGACCGTATCTTTGACTCAGATGCCAAAAAATGGTGTCAACGGTTCCAGAGGATTTATGTGTGTTTTGAGGCATGCAAGAAGGGATTCTTAGCTAGATGCAGACAGGTGGTAGGACTTGATGGCTGCTTCTTCAAAAAGGAGCTTGCAATGGGGAGCTACTTTGTGCACTAGGTAGGGATGCAAATAATCAAATGTATCCTATTGCATGGGCTACGGTGGAGAAGAAAACATCTGATTCTTGGTATTGGTTCATAAGTTTACTGCAAAAGGATTTGAACATTGCTGCAAATGAAGAGGAGTGGGTGGTGATAGCTGATCAACAAAAGGGTCTTCTGAAGCCCTATTGTTGCCACATGCTGAGCACAGGATGTGCACAAGGCATATCTATGCAAATTGGAGGAAGAAGCATAGAGATCAGAAGTTTCAGAAGCCATTTTGGAGTTGTGCCTAGGCTTCTAATACAGAGATGTTTAACTACTGTAAGGCTCTCCTAGCTCAAAAAACACCGGCGGGTGCAACTATAAAATGGGTGACAGAAAGCGAAAAGCGTCTGAGTTCAAGTACAATATTCCAGGTATGGTGGCAATAAGGTTTTCGTAGTGTTTCATAGTTCTCAGCGTTATCTTCAAGTGGCAACAATACTTAAACACGCACATTCTGTCTATAGACTGGATCACACTCACAGGAAGGCGTCAACTGAATCTTCACAAGGAGTTACTTTTCCAAGGGCTTACATTTTTCCTAAACAGTGATATGTAAATGTGGCCATTTTGTGATACTTTCCCAGATTTTACATGATGGGTGTGTTGCTGTCTGAAAACCAAGGTTTTAAATAGCCGGCTATAGCCTCGCTATAGCCCGCTATAGCCATTTGAAACAGAAAACCGCTATTTAAAATCATGTATAATTTAGCCGCTATAACCCGCTATAGCCTCATTTAGCCCGCTATTAGCTGTCTTGTGACCCCATCCGCTAAACCCCTTAACCCGCTATTTAAAACTGCTGAAAACTGAATCTCAACTGACAGTGATTGCTCTTGGAGACTGCATTCTTTTTTTTTTTCTTTTTCCTACTTCAGTACAGCCCTATACTGAATGGTTCAGTTAGTATTCAGCTACAATTTTAGTTGAGTCTTTTAACTCTGAATGGCTTTGTCGTGGACTCATGCTAGCTTTTACATGGCTCTATCATATGACTGTTTTATCTATACCATGATCAGGTTTTAGCCATCAATGTTCTTTATATGGCTCTGCGTCCGATGTAAGTTTTCTGTTAAGTTGTATCAATGTGCAGGTGGAGAACCTCCTTCACATCTGAGGAATAATATTAAGATTCACCATGTAAAGACGTGTGCATTAAGGCGAAATTGGCAGGCGTGAAGCTAGTGTAGAATGGTCAATTTAACATGCTGTAGGATACTATAGTCATGCAACTTTATTGTACATGTCTTGTCATTAGTGACCCTGCTAAGACCATGGCGCTTCTCAATTTATTTGATGACCATCAACCTGGCCCGTACCTAAGATTTTGAGGCCTCCGTGCGAAACACAAAATGTGGCCCTATACTTGAGAAATGAAGTCTGAAATATATTTGGATTCCATTATATAACCGTATGCTTTTTCAAAAGTAGGAATAGTCTGTTTTCCTTGTGCTTTTCACAACTGGAACTATATTGTCCAGGCCCGGGCACATGGGCGTACTGCACAGGGCCCCCATTTTCTTGGGGCCCCAGTTTTTTTTTCTCTGTCCAGTAGAGAGACAGCAGACCGGCGGCCAACAGGAAAAGGCCCAGCTCCTGCACTCTCCAAGTTCCCAGCCTCCTCTAGGTCCTCATGCAAAGTGCACAGCCCAGCGATTTTTCAAAAAAAAAGTGTGGAGCCCAGCCGATTGTTGTTTCCTGAGGCCCGTGTCCCATCAATTTTGCGTCTCGCTAACTCCTGAACGATAGGTGTCGCTGCCGATCACAGGAAGTGAGTAGCGAGGCGTAAGGGCGGTCTGGCCTAGACAGCTAGACAGTCGATTGGCCGAGGTGTGACCACGAGCGAGGTAGCAAGCAGCGGCAACCGATAAAAGTATCAAGATAATTTATTAATTAGTTTTTTATTGCTTAATTATGTAAGGTGTATTGATTAATAATTGTAGTTTGATTGTATTTTCTTCATCTTTTATATGCATGAGAACAAATTTCTTTATACGTTTTATGATTGATTGAAACCATATCATCTACAGATCAATCAAGAAAATATGCTTCGTTTAACAAAAGCATAAAAAACAAAGAATATAAGATTCCAATTCATGGAATATTACAAGAATAAAGTTTTTCAAAAACAATTAAGTAATAAATATTAAATAGATAAGATTGTTAATATAATTCTCCACTACATAATATATTATACAATATTTGTTATTTTTCAGTTATTTTAAGTAATTCTAGTGGGCCTTATTTTAAAGTTTCGTACGGGGCCTCAGTTTTTGCCGGCCCAGCCCTGATATTGTCCATCTCTAGAAAGAAAGAAATGCACCACCTTGTTTTCACAAATCACAAATAGAACATAACTAATTAAAGAATAAGGATCACTACCAGAATACTTCACATCCGCCCGCCCCCTCCGCCTCGGCCATTTTTGGACCCGGTGCTGATGGGGCTTCAGCACCGGGTCCAACGGCTAGGAGCGGGGGCGGCGCTGCGAGGTGTCAGGGCGGACACATTAGCACCGGGTCGTGGCAAGACCCGGTGCTAATGCGCCCCCTTTAGCACCGGGTGCAGCCAGCAACCGGTGCTAATGTTCCGAGGCCATTTCGCACCGGTTGCTGGCTGCACCCGGTGCTAAAGGGTGCACATTAGCACCGGGTCTTGCCACGACCCGGTGCTAATGTGTTTGAATATAGGGGCTTCTTCCTCCCCCGCCCGAGCCAGCTGAACACTTAGGCGCTGTGTGCATGCTGCTCGGCCGTGGGAGGGGAGGTGCTGCCCAAATTTTTTTCAAAATTTGTGAAGATTCTACTCATCTAAGGAGCACTACAAGGTACACTCTTTCATTCTCTAATGTTTTATTTAGCTTGTAATCCTTCTATGATTTAGAAATAGAGGGATTTGTGAATCAAAGTAAAGCTAGCTAGAGAGAGCTTGTGTTCTTGGAGGACAGAGAGGAGAGAGCTTGAGTTCATGGTGGAGAGAGTGTTCATGTTGTGTTTTAAATGGAGAGAGAAGGCAAGCTAGTTAGTATTTTGTTTTGTATGACTTGTGAATAGTTATAAGGCTTATGTATTTTATTTATTAGAGAGGTTTATTTATTAAAAGTTGGAATAGTTATTTATTAATTTAATGAAATATATATTATTAGTTATTTATTAAAAGGTAGAATAGTTATTTATTTATTTAACGGAAGGTATATTTATTTATTTAATGAATATAGTAATGTAGTTTTAGAAATTTATTTATATAATGGAATATATATTATAATTTGTATTTATTTATATATTAAATTTTTTTATCTTTAAATTGTATTGTATATTTTTTATTTGTTAATAATGTAGATGAATAGACAATGGATGTATGGGGACCCCCACGCTCAGGCGTTCCGTGATGGCCTTCGGACGTTTCTCGATGCCGCCGAGGCTAACAGGACGCCGTCCGGTTTCATGTTCTGCCCATGCACCCATTGTAAAAATATACAATCGTACAAACAAAGAGGTTGTCTTCAGGTGCATTTGATGAGGCACGGTTTCATGAGGAATTATTCTGTTTGGACGAAGCACGGTGAAAGAGGAATTCTAATGGATGAAGAGGAAGAAGACGAGGCCGATGACGACATTCCGTTATTGGCTCAATACTACGGTTCCTTTGCATATGCTGCAATGGGTGATGCCGATGAGGAAGATGTTGCTCGGGAAGGCGATGCTCAGGAAGATGTTGCTCAGGAAAATGAACCTACTGATGGACTCGGGCAAATGTTGCGTGATGCCGAGAAAGACTGCGGCAATGATAAGGAACTGAAAAAGATATAGCGCATGTTGCAGGACCACAAGACTGACATGTACCCAGATTGCAAAGAGGGGCTAAAGAAGTTGGGTAGCACACTTGAACTTCTGCAGTGGAAGGCAGCAAATGGTGTTACTGATAAGGGTTTCGAGGAGCTACTGAAACTCGTAAAGAAGATTCTTCCAGAGGGTAACAAATTGCCATCGATGACGTATCAAGCAAAACGTGTTGTTTGCCCTCTCGGTTTGGAGGTGCAGAAGATACATGTGTGTCCTAATGACTGTATCCTCTATCGCGGACAGTACGAACACTTGGATCGTTGTCCGGTTTGCACCTGCGCACGATACAAGATCAGGCGGGACGACCCTGGTGATGTTGGGGGAGAGCGTTCTAAGAAAAAATCCCTGCGAAGGTGATGTGGTATTTCCCTCTGATACCCCGTCTGAAGCGTTTGTTCAGGAACAAAGACCATGCCAAACTGATGCGCTGGCACAAAGAAGAACGTAAGCAGGATGGCATGTTGAGACACCCCGCCGATGGATCCCAGTGGAGGAACATCGACAGAGCATTCCCAGAGTTTGATGCTGATGCGAGGAATGTTAGGCTTGGTTTAAGTACCGATGGCATGAACCCTTTTGGTGAAATGAGCAGTAGTCATAGCACTTGGCCCATGACTGTTTGTATCTACAACCTACCCCCCTGGCTCTGCATGAAGCGGAAGTTCATTATGATGCCAGTGCTCATCGAAGGCCCAAAGCAACCTGGCAACGACATTGATGTGTACCTAAGACCATTGGTTGACGAACTTTTACAGCTGTGGAAGAATGAAGGTGTTAGCATGTGGGATGAGGACAAGCAGGAGCAGTTTGACCTTTGAGCACTGCTTTTCATAAGCATCAACGACTGGCCTGCACTAAGTAACCTATCAGGACAATCAAACAAAGGATATAAAGCATGCACTCACTGTTTAGAAGAAACCGAAAGCATGTATTTGAAACATTGTCGTAAAGTTGTGTACATGGGTCACCGTCGATTCCTTCCGGCGAAGCATGAGCTACGAAAGAAATGTGCGCATTTTGGTGGGAATGCTGACCGCCGTACAAAGCCGAGACACCGGAGTGGAGAAGAGCTATTTGATATGGTGAAGGACCTACACGTGGTGTTTGGCAAGGGAGACGGAAGCCAGGCTGCTCCGACGGGCGAGGATGGTCGTGCCGCGATGTGGAAGAAGAAGTCTATCTTTTGGGAGCTACCTTATTGGCAACGTTTAGAGGTCCGTAACGCGATTGATGTGATACATCTGACGAAGAATCTTTGCGTGAACTTGATAAGCTTCCTGGGTACTTATGGGAAGCCAAAAGATACACTGGAAGCACGTCAGGATCTGAAATGATTGAAGCAACGGACTGATCTACATCCAGAAAAGAGAGACAAAGGACGCCAGTACTTGCGTCCTGCCAGCTTCACTCTCAGCAAAGAAGAGAAGGCAAGCATGTTTGAATGCTTGAACAGTATCAAGATTCCGTCTGGCTACTCCTCCAATATTAATGGAATAATAAATATGAAAGAGAAGAAGTTCACAAACCTGAAGTCTCACGACTGCCATGTGTTGATGACACAGCTGCTTCCCGTCATACTCAGGGGTGTGCTACCAGTTAACGTGCGGAAAGCCATTGTGAAGCTATGTGCATTCCTCAATGCAATTTCTCAGAAGGTGATCAATCCAGACCATTAAGATCAGCTACAGAATGACGTGGTGCAATGTCTTGTCAGCTTTGAGATGATATTTCCACCATCCTTCTTCAATATCATGACACATCTATTGGTTCACCTCATCAAAGAGATTCGTATATTGGGCCCAGTATTTCTACACAACATGTTCCCATTTGAGAGGTTCTTCGCTGTCCTAAAGAAGTATGTCCGTAATCGTTCTCGTCCAGAAGGATGCATTGCTAAGGGATACGAAACAGAGGAGGTCATTGAATTCTGTGTTGACTTTGTCGACGATCTTATGCCGATTGGTGTGCCCGAATCCCATCACGAGGGGAGACTTGGTGGAAAGGGCACACTATGGAGAAGATCGATGGTGATCAAGGACGTTGAGACATTTCGTAAAGCGCACCTCACAGTTTTGCAACAATCAACCTTAGTTGCTCCGTACATCGAGGAGGACATGCAGATTCTCAGGGACGAAAACTCAACAAAGTCTGCGGCCTTCATTCAGCGTCTGCACAATAGTACTTTCGCCGATTGGTTGCGAAGACATCTTATGGGTGTCGAGGGCATTGATGCGCAGCTAGCTTTTGTAGCTAGAGGTCCATCGAGCACGATCTTGACATTCCAAGGATACGACATCAATGATATACATTTTACACAAGAGCCCAGGACAAGAAAAGCACCAACCAAAACAGTGGTGTCCGGATCGACGCGACAGACACCAATGGAAATACAAACTCATACTATGGAATCATAGAGGAGATATGGGAACTAGAGTACGGACCTTTGAAGATCCCACTGTTCAAGTGCCAATGGGTGAAGCTGACTGGAGGAGGTGTTAAAGTTGAAGCGGACTATGGAATGACGTTAGTGGACCTAAACAAGATTGGCTTTCTAGACGAACCGTTCGTCCTGGCCAAAGCTGTCACACAAGTTTTTTATGTGAAGGACATGGCTAGCAGACCGAAGAAAGGGGCGGATAAGAAAGGTGGGGGTAAGCAATTGGACCCATCACAAGACGAGCCAAAGCGTCATATAGTTCTTCCTAAAAAGAGAAAAATCGTAGGAGTTGAGGACAAGACGGATGAAGATTATGATATGCTCGATGGCCGGCCTCCATTCTCAGTGGCTGATGACCCAAGCATCCTGTTAGCGGCGGAGGAGACACCGTATCTACGGCGTGATCACAATCAAGGAACATTTGTAAAGAGGAAGTTTATTAGTGTCCGAGTAAACGATGATGCCATGTAATTTAATTGCACTATGTTCCACCCAATTTGTAATGACTATATTTGCATTTATGTTCCACCTATGTTCTAACATTTTCTATTGATTTATAAGATTGTTTTTATTAATTCTAGCATTTTATATTGATTTTCTAGTAATTTATAAGATTTTCTAGTAATTTATAAGATTTTCTAGTAATTTATAAGATTTTCTAGTAATTTATAAGATTTTCTAGTAATTTATAATATTTTCTATTAATTTATAAGATTTTCTAGCATTTTATATTGATTTTCTAGTAATTTATAAGATTTTCTATTAATTTATAAGATTTTCTAGCATTTTATATTGATTTTCTAGTAATTTATAAGATTTTCTAGTAATTTATAATATTTTCTATTAATTTATAAGATTTTCTAGCATTTTATATTGATTTTCTAGTAATTTATAAGATTTTCTTATTTAATATATATTTTTAATAGGTATTAATAACTGAATTAAAACAAGTATTAATAACTATATATTAAAAACTATATTTATAAGATTCCCAAATAGTAGCCACCGGTGCTAAAGGCCGGTTTGGAAACTGGCGCCAAACGAAAATTTGGGGCCTTTAGCACCGGGTTGATCTAAAATCCGGTGCTAAAGGCCTCCAATTTTCGTTTGGCGCCAGTTACGGCCTTTAGCACCGGTTGTAGAAGACCCGGTGCTAAAGGGCCTTTAGCACCGGGTGGTGGGAAGACCCGGTGCTAAAGGGGGGGCCTTTAGCACCGGGTGCTGTATAGACCCGGTGCTAAAGGGCCTTTAGCACCGGGTCGTGGCTAAAGGCCCTTTAGCAAAGGGCCTTTGAAATGTATATTGGAAAATGCTTCATTTAAATGTATATTGGAAATTCTATGTATATTAGAAATATATGTGCTTCATTTAAATGTATATATTTCTTATCAATTATTTTTAATTCTATGTATATTAGAAATATATGTGCTTCATTTAAATGTATATTGGAAATTCTATGTATATTAGAAATATATGTGCTTCATTTAAATGTATATATTTCTTATCAATTATTTTTAATTCTATGTATATTAGAAATATATGTGCTTCATTTAAATGTATATTGGAAATGTTATATGTTTGAAATGTATATTGGAAAATGATTCATTTAAATGTATTGGAGATATTTACATTGAAATGTATATTGGAAATGTTATATGTTTGAAATGTATATTGGAAAATGCTTCATTTAAATGTATATTGGAAATTCTATGTATATTAGAAATATATGTGCTTCATTTAAATGTATATATTTCTTATCAATTATTTTTAATTCTATGTATATTAGAAATATATGTGCTTCATTTAAATGTATATTGGAAATGTTATATGTTTGTATAATGTATACTATCGAAAATGTTTATTATCGGAAATTCTATGGCGTACCCGAACCCACCGCGCACCCGAACCCCTTAGTGAATCCGTTTTTCGTGCACCGACCCCCTTAGCGAACCCGTTCGCGTCACGTACCGGAACCCTTAGCGAATCAATTCATACCGCGCACCCGAACCCCTTGGCGAATCCGTTTTTCACGCACCGACCCCTTTAGCGAAAATGTTAGAAATATTGGGAATATGTATGCTTTGTATATATTTCTTATCAATTATTTTTAATTCTATAGATGGCGGACAACAACAACCCCGTCCCACCCATGCAAGAGGACAACAACACCCCTGTCCCACCCATGCAAGAGGACAACGACACGTTCTTTGCGAATCAACTTTTCAATATTGTAACCCAACCAATGTCCATGGATGATGTGTTGGGGATCATTGGAAGGGACGACAATATCCAGGGCGACAATGTTGCAAGGGCCGAAAATGTTGAAGGGGCTGCCAATGTCCAGGGCGAACGTGTCCAGGGCAGCACTATTGAAGGGGCCGGTAACGAGCCCTCGTCTAGTCAGGTGTGTATATAGATAACATAAATTTGTACTGTACATGTCAATTATGTATACCATCTCTATATCATCTCGTATATATGTAATTTGTGTAGGCCGCCTCTGCTTCTACAAGTCGAGCTAAGAAATCAAAACGATCGACCACGAAGAAGCTGAAGGATGTCAAGTTACACATCACCCGAGTGGAGGATGACGGGGAGCCAGTTGAGCCCCCAAAAGTGGCCAAGAAATTTGTATCTCAGTGCGGGGTAATTGTACGGGACAATGTGCCCATTAGTATCAGAAAATGGAAGTCCACGGACCCCACTGAGGAGTACGTGCTCCCCGATACAGAGAAGGAGATGCTATGGAGGGAATTAAAGGCAATATTTGACTGGCCTAGCACTCATGAAGCAGAACTGAGGGATTGGACAATGAAGAAGATGGCAGTTCTGTTTCAGGATTTCAAGAAGAAGTTGTACTCGCATTTTCTCAAAACCGGAGAGGCCCCGGATCCTGAGAAGTATAAGAAGATCACTGATGACGAGTGGGAAGCATTCCTTGAGTACAAAACCTCCGAAGAGGGTGCAACGGCTAGCGCTAGAAACGCTAGAAACGCCGCAAATAAGAAGTACTCTCATAAGATGGGTTCGGGAGGTTACAAGGCAAGCATCGCTAAATGGGAGAAGATGGAAGAAGATCTATATGCTAGAGGCATCACTCCAGCGACACATGACTGGCCCACAAGAACCAAGCTTTGGTACTATGGTCATGGAGGCACCCTAAGCCCAATCGACGGCTCCTTAGTTTTTCCCGAGGACTTGCGAGAACTAGCTCAGCGTCTCCTCGATATCCTCAGGGCATCTGAGAGGGGAGAATTTGTTGCTGATAGAGACAGAGATGAGCTAACCTATGCCTTAGGGAACAAGGAGCATCCTGGACGGACGCGCGGCGTAGGCACAAGCATCTCATGGAAGAAAGGTTTCCAAGAGCACGCCGCCACCTATAGGAGCCGTTCGAGGAAGAAGGCCGAATATGAGCAGAGGGTGAGGGACCTAGAGCAAACGGTTGCCGCCCAGGGCTCAAAGCTCCAAGAAATGGAGTCAGAGATGGAGCGACGGATGAAGGTAGCATGGCTGCAGATACAACAAGCCACAGGCGGGACCGGTTCCACAGAGCATGCACCTCTCCAACAAGCCGCAGGCGGGACCGGTTCCACAGAGCATGCACCTCTCCAAGATGCGGCCCTTATTAGCCCTCCACAACAACATCAAAGCAGTCACACTTCCACACAGGCCACCGAAGCGGTCCGTTACACCGTGGATGAAATAACTCAACGGACCGCGTGTGAGCTTGTCGTCAGGCAGAAGAACTTAGCTGTGGTGGTACGTATGCGACCTTAGTTCGTACTGCATACATTTCACCGTAAATACCATTCATTTACTAACTTTCTTTGTGATTACTAAATTATCAGGTCGCATACGGTATGACCAAACGTGTGGAAGAAGGGCAAAAAACTGCAATGACATTCCACATGGTTACGTACCTGTTGAGGTGGAGCAAGTCGTCACCAACTAGGAAGACTTGGAACTTGACATCCCCGGAGGTGACGGAGAAACAAAACTCGGTCAGTGTTCTCACTGCATCATTCTATGGAGCAAGGCAGACGTCGTCATACCCGGTACACCTGCGGCTACCAACAAGCCTCCGTCACCTCCACCGTCTCCAAGAGATCCACCGGATCATGACGATTATCCGGGAGCTCCTGATGCAAGCCCGTCTCCTCCGCCGAAGAGGTCTCCGTCTCCTCCACCGCGGAGGTCTCCGCCCCCTCCGCCGAAGAGGGGACGCCGCACTAAAGCCTCTGCCCCCACTCCACCAGCGAAGAAGGCGCGGAAAACCAGAGAGAAGCCCGCACTAGAGAAAAGAGCGGGTGAGAAGACTCTAGAGGACCTCGAAGCCTCGGTCAAAGCAGACACAAAGAGGCAAATGGCCGAGTGGAGGAAAAAACCTGAGCCGGAGCCGAAGCTTGATCCCACTGTCGTCAAGTCATTCCTCGGTAATTTGAGCAAGGGTCAACAGAAGGAAGTAATAGTAACAGACTATGACCGCTCATTACTGAAATCTCGCCGGAAGCGGAAGGCTGCAGATAAGGAGGCGGGCCCATCCAAAAAGGTTCCTCAGCTCGGCGAGCAACCTCAGCGGCCCTTGGGTCCATTGCCATCTCTGGACGAGATTAACGTGCAACGAGTAATGGCCGAGACTGGACTAACCAGAGCGCAAGTCCTGGGGGAAGAAGAGGTGCCTGTAAACACAACGTTGAAGTGGCCGTTTAAGCTTGACGAGCCTATGGTCCCTCCTGAAATGGAGAGCAAGCTACAGACGAAGATGCGCCGATTCCATGAGTGGTACTTGGAAGAATCAAGAAGGAATAAACGGCGCATGATCAAAGTAGGCGTGAAGGACCATGATTTCTACAATGGTGACGATGATGGGGTCTGGCTGAGGTTTAAGGATATATATGAGCTGTATCACCGCGACGCCATGGACGTGGATTTGATCACCTGTTGGACACTGTAAGTACTTTGTTGTTGCTTATAATTCACAGTTTGAAAACAATAGTTCTAATCTATGCTGACGTGGGCTTTATTTATTGCTTAACATATGCAGAATGGAGATTCAAAAATGTCGGAGATCCGGGATATATGACGTTGGTTTCGTGGATCCTCGAAGGATAAGTGAACAAATGATATTGATGAATTCTGAGGAAACATATGGAAACCTATACAAGTATATTAAGAAACAAAATTACTGCGACTCCATACTAATCCCGTACAACATCGAGTGAGTACATACACAGGCTTCTTCTTATACTGTCTGTGTACTATTTCATTTCTGATTATAATGTATACATGTATACAGATTCCACTGGTTCCTAATAATATTGTGTCCTGACCGGGGTGTCGTGAACGTCTTTGATTCATTGCACACTCCAAAAGAAAAACTACAGAACATCATGGACATGATGACAAGGTGATGTATATTTTCCCCTACTTAATTCACCCCTTACACTCGCAATGACTTAACTCAATTTTTTTGTTCGCAGGGCCTGGATTCAATTTCGTCAAGAACACCCGGGTATTCAACATGAAACACTAAAATGGAACATTGGCTTTCCGGTAAGCAAATAATTTGTACATGTAGGCCTCGGCTAATATATTATATGAATTTTACTTAATTTCTTTTGGTCGACAGTGTGCCAAACAGGGGAAGGGAAATAATTTATGTGCATACTATGTTTGCGATTACATGTGGAATTGGGGACATAAAAAGCTTGCACAACACGATATTATGGTACATAATAATAAACACATTTCCATTATTATTAAGTGCACAATTATTGTCTCCAACTCAGCGGATTAAATATCTTTCAATTATTTGTAAATTATAGATGTTGAACCTGAAAGAAGAGTCTCTAGAGCTAGAAAGAATTGACGCAATTGCAGAACAGCTCGTCGGATGGATCTGGGACGAGGTCGTCAATCCCCGAGGAGAATTCCACTCGCCAGTACTGGAGGACGTGCCGGACAGTCCAACAAGCTAGTCGTCAATCTTAATTAAGTAGAAAATACAGTTTAAATATATATAACTCGAGTTGACATGCATGGATATCTACTTTTGTAATATATATGTCTTCTATTTTGATGAAATGTCAGCTAATATGAATATAGAGTCGGCCGAATACGCATTAGAATACACGTATTAGAATATATACGTATATACACGTATATAGACGTGCATGCATGGCTACTGAAAAAAGCAAAAAAAAAAGAAATCCGGGGCCTTTAGCACCGGTTGCAGACAGCAACCGGTGCTAAAGGCAGGCCCTTTAGCACCGGATGCAGCCACGACCCGGTGCTAAAGGCCCTGCTAAAGGCGCTGCGGGGCAGGCCCTTTAGCACCGGGTCGTGGCTGCACCCGGTGCTAAAGGGATCCTTTAGCACCGGTTATTTAACCCGGTGCTAAAGGGGTACCCCTTTAGCCTCGGATTAGTTGCACCGGGTGGGAAACCCGGTGCTAAAGGGCTTTCCCACCCGGTGCAGATGTTGATCATTCTGGTAGTGGATGCTGACAAGAAATCAAGCATTAAGGATGAAGTTCATGGACTTTAAGGACTCTTGCCGAACGCTGATCTCATTGATTCGTGAAGGATTGAGACACCTGCATCCTGTGGCGTGAAAGGAGATGAGCGACAGTAAACATTGCCTGATTGGGCTTTGTTTTCCTGGGTTTATTAGGGCTAACTGTAGTTCTAAGTGCTGATTAGGGGGGCCTGTGGGCAGTGGCTGAGGACGAAAAAATTTAAGGTACGGCGAAATTCTATAGACAATATAGGAATATTCGAACTATAAATCATCTATACACTTGTAAAAAGCAATGATCTGTCGAGTATATGAAACTTAAATAAGAACACAAATGAAAGATAGTTTCCCAAATGGTAATGGTGAAAAAAATAAAAATTCAGTTGATGACTTTCATTTTGGCCTTCCCACCGTTCCCCTTTTGATCCATGACGATGTGGCACACAATTGCCGGCGTCACAACGCGGTGCACTCGGCCACTCACCGAGCTGATTCTAGGCTCTCTCCGGAAGCCGCACGCCCTGCGGCCGTGCCCTGAGCCGCTCCACTACGGCGCGGCGCGTTTGCGCCTCTCCCTGGTTCTGTCTACGATCGTGCGTGTTGTGGCTGCGGGAGATGGGCAGTTAAGAATGAACGAGATGGGAGGTCGAGTCGGCCGGCAGCAGCAAAGGACTCGATGAAGATGGCCGGCCAAGCAAACAAAAAGGCCCATGCAATGCGATTGGCCTAGTTTACAGGAAAAAACGGTTCGCAGCCCTCTTTCTCCTGTCCTTCCTGTGGATGGCGACAGAGGTCTGATAGCAGACGAGAGGACCAGGGTTGAGGACCTGAGTTTTTTCCGTGGGAATCGAGGTATGGCGGCTGCCATACCTTGCCATATCGGGCCCCCCTGCCTGTGGGACCGCGCCGTGTGCACCATGACTGGCAAAGCAAGCTTTTCATGTGCTGCCAAACACATTGCCAAGCAAGGCTAGGCAAGAGCGGGCAAGCGATCCAAAGGGACCCCAAAATCCTTTGATGCAGGAAAGGCTGTTCACCTTTTTCCTTTCTTTTATTTCTTCTTTCCCCTGTTAATATACTATTCTGGAGGCGTACTATAGCAATGATATAGCTTTCGATGAGCTTCAAAAGCAATTCATGTGCATTTTCTCAGTGATGTTAAGTTCCCTCCTTTTGTTTCCCTTTAAAAATTGTTGTTTCCAAGATCTGGGACTGAACCTGAAGGACACATACTGGTGTGTTTTGATTCAAATTTATTCTTTTTTTTAAAGATGATTCAAATTCATTCCTCAAAGTGATACGTACTGTTGTAAGGGGATCCGCTTAGCCATGGTGTTTATTTATCTGACAGTTGAGCCCCAGCAGTCAGTAGCAGCGATTCAGGCATGGGATCCGCTTAGCCATGGTGTTTATTTATCTGACAGTTGAGCCCCAGCAGTCAGTAGCAGCGATTCAGGCATGGGATCCGCTTAGCCATGGTGTTTATTTATCTGACAGTTGAGCCCCAGCAGTCAGTAGCAGCGATTCAGGCATGGAGGACCATGGCATATTTGTAGAGGGAGAGCTTGCTAAAACTAAGTTATGAGGAGAGGAATTCAAAATCCGGTTACTTCTAATGCGGTTTTTACAATTTCTGTAATTTGATTCAAATTCATACTTAAGAGTAAAATTTCTGCTGCTGTAATCCAAAGTACAAGGAGCAAAAAAAACATACTTTTAGCATTTTGGTGTTCAGATCATCGTATCATATCACGTAACAGAAATGCTTGTTCAAAAATGTTCATCCAAGGGGAGCCAGACAACAATTTTGTTGATCGGATGCTATTCATTTCCAATAGATTTTCTCGGGCACAGATCTCAAGCAGCAAAAAAGTCATAGGTGCAACTGGAAAGTGCTGGTTCGAATTTCGCCTGACATTGCAAATACTCAATATCGATGCACGATTAGGATTAACAAACATGATATTGAATGAAAGAATATATTCGATGAAAATCGATCCAGTATCCATCCACTCATCCCTGGATAGTGTGGGAATTTCACCTACATGTAGCCCCTTCTAAAGTTCGAAGGAAAATGAGCAGTGCAGAATCAGAACTGACAAAATGAAGGGTATTTCAACTGCTAATAGAGCGCTAATTGACAACATTAGCGCAAAGCCTACCTTCCTAAGGCAATGGGAATGTATAGTGGAAGCAGAAAATGGTAACCAGATACTGCAAAGAAGGCAACTGAATAATCCAGCAGCTTGGTACCACCTGGGAATTACCATTCAAATCGTGACAATCATGAATCAGGCGGCACGTTCTGTTTCTCATCTGCCTTGGGGTTTTCTCTGCGCCGCAATTCAAAGCGGTCCCCATCAGCAGAAGGATCAGGGTGTCCAGGAGAACCAGTTGTTTCCATGCTCATTTCAGGGGATGTGTCAGTATTGGGCTCCTCATCTTCTACAGTTTTCAATCCTGAATGCTCACTTTCGTCACTACTGCTGTACCCTTGGTTTGACAGCAGCATATCGCCTTCGCTCACCTTGGAGTCTACTTCATCAATCGTCACTTCTGTCTGAGGTAGTCTCTGCTGGATAGGCACAGCATTGCTGATAGGCTGACCTGTTCGCACTTCTTCTTTATAAGCAGCCAGCTGAGTCCGGTATCGCTCCTTATCCTGTACACCTCTTTCTTGATATACCTGAAATACCAGTAAGAGTCACAAAAGGCACACATATATATATAGCATGGCCCGTAGCTGCTGGTTCAGCATAGTGAATATTAAATATTGTCTACTCTTACAGCTTTGTCTTCAGGACTTAGATTGTTCCATCGTTCACCAATCATTTTACTGATCAGTCTGTCTTGTCCAGGATATTGTGGCTTAAGAATTCTGTGCTGATCCTGGAAGAAGAAATTATAGCCACTCCTGTTTGGTTTGGGGTGCCTGGGGTCTGTTGTACTTAGCTTTTTCCTACGTCGTCTTCGGCGACGTCCACCCTTCAGATCAGTGCTGTTACTTGCAACAGGTGGTATTGGAGTTGGCAGAGCAGGTTCTTCAGTGCAATTGTAGAGGATTGCTTTAGTGGATTTTGATCCCATAATAACAGTTACTATGTAGCCATGTTCAAACTTGCCATCAATTATCACATCTACATCAACATTATCTGAAGACGAAGCTGGATCTGAAACAGTTGAAGCAACAAGGTGTGAACCATATAATTGTAAACAGCTTTCCTTAATCATTTAAAATTAGCATTAAGTATTCACTCTGCTAATTATCCTAGTCATAACAATGTTCTCCATAATTTATTTCCATTCTGTTTTATTTGACAACATATGGAATACCGTAATTTTAGCAAATGTTAAGTGGGCTATAGAACAATCTACAGGTAAAATTTGCTCAATACGAACTCACAAGCTAAGGTTTGATGAAGATTGAAATATCTTGGACGTATGTAGATGGCTAGTATCTTGATAATTAACATAAACTAACCTGAAGGAGATGCATTGATGCCCCTTTTTCTTTTATGGGAAGCTTGGGCTTCAGTTTTTACTTCAATGGAGGAATTTGTTCTGGAATCTGCAGAGACAAAGGATTTTGTTAGCTGATATTGCACTAGCTAATTAACAAGAATATAAAACTATGCAGACAACAGACCTATTTCTTGTTGATACCATCCTTGTACTCTAAAGAAGTATAGCTGCTCAAAATGATATAAGAGTGACATGTAGTATTTCTTCAACATAAAAGAAGCATTCGTCGCAGTGGCAGGGAAAATAAATGATGCAGTCACTTCCCTCCATCTATTCTCTGCCTTCACCTGTGAGAGAAAAAAGATTTAGATATTTATCCACCAGTCTTGAGTTTGAATGTTTGCAAATCAAGTGAACTAACAATGAGAAAATGAAAACACCACACTATATTAACAGGTATGCCTTCTCATGACACCAAAACAACTAAGCTTGCTGAAAAACGGCGTAATGCATCACTTAATAGTTAATATGCATGCAAGTCTAGTGCAACAAACAAGCCACAGGGGCAATGTAGTACAAGGCAGTGGTAAACCAAAAGATACTTTAAGGGCTTAAATGGACACAATACTTCATGTGGGAGTACTAAAGTGGGCTTTTGCATATATGGTAAGCTAGACATTTATGATAAACACTTGGGTCTCAATGAAGGATCCATTCCACTCTAGCTATCCTTGCAAAATGTAAGCTAAGATGTCTGTACTTTCTAACAGATACCGAGTAATTTAAGGAAACAAAGTACTGTAAGAAAATTGGACAACTGAAAAATGGCAGAGTTAATATGACAATGTACCTCATGAAAACTATTAATTTGCATTGCACTACATGATTCCCAATGTGAATACCTTCATTAAATTCACAGATACAGTTAAAGCAGTTTTCAGATTCATAAAAAGTTAATTTGGATCCACTAACCATGTTAGCATTTACTGTATTTAGTAAAAAGAGTTAGGCATGCCCCTGAAGGATCTTACATAAAAGTTGCAAACTAGCACAGTTAACTAATATGACCGGATAAACTACTTTGTTAAGGAAATTTAAACTTTGAATCTACAACATTCTATTCATTTCTTGCCTTATCAATACCACCCCGTGATGTGACCTCCTTATATAGCTGATGAAGATCCAAATCTTTTCCTCCAATAATTGGCACCCTTACAAGAAAAGAATGTTAGAGATGAACCAAATGAAGCATAGCAAATAATAAAATTAGAGAAAATAATTAATGAACTCAGAACAAGATACCAATACAAAGTCATTAGCTGACATAGTATTAACAGAGATAAATTTAACTTTAACAGTCACATCTTTTATACAACTCAGTTGAAGTATTTTCTTTGAACAAAAGTATGTTGTTACTTTAGATACCAACGCAAAGTGACAAAAAATGTTTAATAATCTAATAAAGCATCAATTAGTCAAGCTCTTCAACATAGGAAGGAAGATTGTCCTAATATCGAGAAAGGAGTAATGAGAGAAGCTCTGAGCTCTGTTCTAGATAGAACATAGTATTATATATACTTATTTCGCATAGATAATCCAGATGTTAGGAACACAATACTTATATCTGTTGAAAAACAGCTGCCAGATACAAAGAATAGGCTAAGAAGAAGCGCTTCTTTGCGTGGGTATCAAATTGGGATAGACATACATGTGAAAAGGACACTAAAGCCCGGAGCCAAATACACCATAGAAACTCACAAAGCAAGCCAACAAGCAGCAGAAGACTGATCCATTCTTTTGCTGAGAAAAGACAATTTTTGTTCAATATATCAGGCAGCATTTTGTTACAAAAGGGTGACTCTCGTTAGAAAAGAGACTGAAATTTCAGAACCTGAGAAATATATGACATTATTGCCATACCAGAAAATAAGAAGAAAAAAATGCATACATGATCCAAATCCAATGTTTCAAGATAGACATCATAGAAATGAAAATAGGAGGATTTCTCCGCCACTACAAAACGGTATAATCTCCCCAACTAAAGAAGAAGGATCATATTTCATCCTGGACTCAAACAAATAATCTTAGATGCAACAGATTATTTGCCAACAAACCACCTCAATTAAAAAAAAGGGTAAGAGTATTAATAGGATACCAACGTTGTCGATCAAAAAGATTAATGGCTGCAATACCAACCCGTGATAGCGGATTTGGGCCACACATAAATATTAAAGCGAAACACCAGCACGGGTTGATTAGTCAAAACTGATGAAACCCGCAAGCATTTGCATCACATATCGCTAGGATCGCCACCGCTCCTTTCCCCACCACGCATCTTTATAAAGTTGCAATTTTCGCGCATTGAATTCAAGAAATAAAGGTAACAGCAACAAGGATAACAACTGCAACCGCACCGCCGCCGCATCGAACGCGGAAGAAAACGCGGAAAGGGGATCAAAATGCGGCGGCCGGATCGGCGCCGGCGGCGGGGCTGAGTGCGGACGGGAAATTGGGAGAAGGCTTACTTGAGTCTGGTGCCCATGTGCGCGTGCAGCCTCTCGAGCGCCGCCCTGAAGCGCGCGGCATCCGCCGCCACGTCCGCGTGCTCAACCACCCGCGCCGGGTACGCCACGAATCGCCCCCTCCCGGCCTCCGCGGCTGCCGCCGCCACCGGCGCCACCTCGGCCTTCTCCTTCCCCTTCGCCGCCGCAGCAGTGTTGGCGACGACCTTCTCCTCCGCCGCCGCCGCCTCCGGTATCGGTGCCGGTGCCGGCGCGCTCATCTCCCCTGCACACACGCGACGGGACCGTCGTCATCGTCGCCCCCGCGGCAGAGACGCGTGGAGGAAGACAGAGAGACGAGGTGGCGGTGTGGCCGCCCGCGCCCGCCTCCTCCTCCCTCCCTCTCTCTCAAAGATATAAACTTTTTTGTGAATGAATCTGTAAAAGAAGAAAGGCGCCATGCCATGCCATGTGGGAGTGGGAGAGTATGATCGATGCGCTTGCTTACCTTAGCTCGTCTTCTCCTCCTAAACAACCCAAACTATGCCGCGACGAATATTTTGGTGCTCCCACTTTGGCTTCCTTTAGGTTTTGGCCGGAGGGATTACTGTGAGAGGTTAACCATCTCTTTAAAAAAATGTGGATTGGTAGAGAGAGAAAGGATGAGAGAGATAACGTTATAACCTAAGGTGTTGTGGGGTGGAGGCAGAGAGCCACATGTGTTACCGTCAAATAAAGGGGAGATAAAGATGGATGGATACAAACTTATATGGGGACGAGTCCGCTAGTAATAATAGACACCCATGGATATCAATAATATATATATATATATGGATTGATTTCCTCCAAAAATAAGAATAAATAGGTGATCGGGACTAGTAGTCCTTGACCTATGTGCCAAATGTATAGAGTGCTCCTGAGAATGTATTACAATGCTAATTGTTTAGTACTCTAAAAAAGATGTTATAAAGTTAATGCTTTATAAGATGTGGCACAATGCAGCATTAAGATTACAGCATTCTCGGTGGATCGGTTATAGTGTTAAACTTCACAAACCGTTAAAAATCATGTCCCAACCCGTATTTAAAGCATGACACTTCTTAGAATAAAACCTAGTGGGAGTCTTCCACTGTAGTCAAGTTTTTTTTAAAAGATTACAACTCAAACCAAAATGAGATTTTTTTTTAAGTAGTACTCATGCCTAATAATAAAGCGGTTGTTTTAATCGACAATTACCAAAATGTTTTTTGATTGAATTAATAACAAACGACAGATTGATTTCCTAGCACATTATAGATATTGTTGGTTTTTTTTTCTACTCTAACGAGGCACAAAACTAAAAGTGGGTTGCCTTATGTATAGACCATAACTCTCACTGTCAAGAGATTACATACAAAAAGCAAAACCGCATGAGAGCAATGTGGTTCAATCCCTCTGTATAATTGCACTAGTGTAACATTATTGACACGTCAAGCACAGTGATCATAAAGAGAACGTCTACCATACAAATTGCAGATATGATAGTAAAGAGAACGTCTATCATAGAAATTGTAGGAATATAAATTGAGAACTAAATCATTTGACTAATATTAGCTGTTTCCCACCTTCGCTTGCTGTATTATCAACTGGAATTGATGTGGTAGTGATAAGAATGGACGTGGGTCGACAGAAAGTACAAAATAAGAGTAGGATCTAGTATTCATCTTGTATGGACAATAAATCGAGCCGTGGCTTTCCTAGGTTTTCCTCGCTGCCATCGCTGTCATCGGAGCCGTGTTGGAGCACTGTTTGTAGGGACTGCAGGGTCTACTACGAGAGGTGACTAGATAAGCTTTTTCTCATTTTACTTTTTACCCCTGAAGTATCTTGGAAAATCCAGGCTCCATGTTTGCAAAGCAAACCATATACCTATGGTAGTAGTACGGTGCAATATTAATTAGTTTCACCATTCACATTTTAGTTGAAGTTTATATTCCTGTTTCGAATTGCTCATTTTGTAGGTCGACGACATATGAATTCACTGCTTCTCTAACTCTCCATTAATGTCCTCCAATTATCATGCTTATACTCTTGTTTTCACATTGGTCACATAGGAATTGACTGCCCAGTGAAAACTAGCTTGGAGTAATGTACTATGGGGCAACATAAGCCTCATCTCTGTAACTTGCCTTTGAACTCCATAAATAAAGTCCTTAAGTATCAAAAAAAGATGTCCTCCATACATAAAGTGGTGGATATAGAGATTTATTCATTGGTGTCACTAAGCTTTCTCTTACCTAATATTTGGAATTATGTGATGTATTAGAGTAATGTTACAATGGTAATTGTCCAAAGTCATCGGTGTCCCGTTACACCAATGGTTACACTGTAGCTCCGCCATAATTTTACTTTTGTCTAGTACTTATTTAAAATATCCCCTCCTTTCATAAGAGCATCTCCAAGAGTACCCAAAAACTACTCCCAATAATTAGTTTTGGAATGAAGATGAAAAAAGTGCTCCAACAGTTGTCTAATATGGGTCCTAATTTTTTTTGTGTGCCCAATATTTGCTCCATCTTGAGCCAAATTTACCTCCCCTTTTAGCACTCCCAATCCCACAGGACAAACTGCCCCAAAAAAATCCTAAGTTACTGTTCATAGAGGGGAAAATCAACCGTTGGACCCACATATGGATAATGTGGTAGGGACTATTTTTTTAGGAGCCGTTGGAAGAGTGGATATTTTCTGTGCCCAATACTTTTTGGCAATGTCCCAAAACTAGTATATTGGGACTTTATTTTTTAGTCACTCTTGGAGATGCTCTAACTTGACTTTTCGATATAGGATTCTGTAAAATTTCTGAAACTTTGATTAGCAATAACTTTTGAATATTTAGTTTGAAAATGCAATAAACCATATGTATGTCTAGAAAAGTACTCTCATAACTCTTTAGTTTATTATATTTTACAAAATAATTCTAATAAAAAGGTAGTTGTTTGAGCTGTATCTCAAAAACCATAAAAAATATAATAATGTTTTTGGAATTATCATTTTACTCATGTACAACAACCCCTCCTCCCTATTTACCCTAGAAGATAATGCAGAGAAACCATTATTTTCTCATATTCAATTTTCACAATTTAGTCGTACACATTCAATGTATACCTTGACCGATAGCTATCGTGGTTCTCTTTTGAAATAGTAAGTAAGATCCTAGATTGTATTTTGTGGTTCTAGTAGCTAATTAAATTAAGTGGAGACAGCAGCCAGAAAATAAATGAATGGTAGGGAAAATTACACATATATAGTCATCATTCATACTTATACCAAGCAAAATGAGGTCATGCATGTGATATTGTATGGTCCACAAAGTGCCACTTATGTGCCTAGAAATTGAAGAGGTGAAAACGAAAGGACAAGTTTAGCTCTATTCTCTCTTATTTTGCAATTCAACGAGGAACTTTATCGCTTGACTCACCATCATTTCAGGTTAATTGACATTTGTGGCTCCGGGTGACCTCAGCTAGGAACAGGTATACAGATATGTGTAGTAGTCCATGGTCTCATTTAGTCATGATATAACGGGCCATGATGATGGTTTGAAGCCCCCAGAGATGTTCCTAATTTTGCGCTTCGCCTTTGCGACTATGGGCCTTTTTGGGCTGGAATGGAGAAGAGCTCGCTTCGTGGAACAAAGGACAAGTCTTTTAGGTTCCTCGTGTTTCTCTCTAGTCTGGTTTTCGCCCTCAAGTAGAAAATCAGGTATTACTCATCCATCAACTTTATAAACCAGTTATTTTTTGTCCTCCAGTTGTTTTGGTGGTGGTTTTGGTTGATGTGGCGACACATCAACCATCCTATGTGGCGCCATCTCAGCCTGAAGGGACCTAAATTGAACTATGCTGGTAGTTCGGGGGCCAAATACACTTGACAAAAAAAACTATACAAATAATTTATCAAAATGTTATCCAAATATTTTATAAAAAATATGCAATTAAAAATATTAAAAATCTAATCTAATCTTAGAAAAATCATAGAAATTTTTGTTTTATCAATGAAAAATAAATACATTGTTCTCTTTTTCTCCTAAAATCATACTCTATACTTTTTTACTCTATCTTATAGCAAATAACAAAGAATTATTTAATTTTCTATGACCTTTTGTGTATTTATTTGCTAGAAGATGCTCCATTTATCTATTATAATTAGTCAAAATTGATGGCCTAGACTACGTAGAAAGATAAATGATGTTGTGCCATTTGATGACAACATAATTGTCACTTGATCCTATCTATGAATATATTAGTGTAATAACTATAGAAAATAATAACTCTAAGTTAGGCACTAGGAGATAGAGTATGATTTAAAAAAACAAACTCGGTTTCATTTTTTAGGTAAAATAAATTTTATATGAAATTTCTAAAAAGGAACTAGATTTCTGAATAAAAAAAATTGGATAGTTTTTTGAGAAATTATTTGTAAATTTTTTTGGTAAAATATATTTGATCCCTTAACTATCAGCATAGTTAAATTTAGGTCCCTCAAGGCTGACGGTGTGCCACGTAGTGTGACCGACGGGCAAAATCACCAACAAAACAGCCGGGGGACGAAAAATAACTGGTTTTTGAAGTTGATGGATGAGTAATACCCGGTTTTGTAGGTGAGGAATGAATGTCGGACTAAGCGATACATCAGGACCTCAAATTGACTTTTTCCTTGGACAAAACAAACACCACATGCCGCTATAGGCCCAGATCATCAGCAGATATAATCTGTCTTCTCTGACAATGTAGATAGCACCCGTAATTCCTCGTTTCCCGCTATATTTGATGACTAAGCAGGTGTTTTGGTTCGAGGATTCAACTTGGATGGTGTCCTTTCTTTCTAGGATCTCAATAAAACATGCAGCAGCAGCTTGGCAGTTTGCCGTGTGTAGGGTCGAGATGGCGGACTAGAGGGGGTGAATAGTCCTTTCTAAAACTTATGCACCGGCTAACCGAAACAAATGCGGAATTAAAACTATCGGTCTAGCCAAGACTTCACCCCTCTATCTATGTTCAATAGCACCTTATAAAAGATCCTAAACAAGCAACTAAGGTGCCGGGCTAGCACGAGCTCACCTAAATAATTCTAGGAGCAAGGTCACACAAACCTATGCCACTAGTACTTCACACACCGGGGAGCTCCTACACAACTAGTAAGCAAAAGCACAAAGCCCCTAAGCCCACTAGCAATGCTCAATGGACAAGACTACACAAGTCTAATCCAAATGCTTAATTTACTTAGCTACACAAACTAAGCAAAGAGACTAATTAAGCTACACAAGCTAATTAGTCACAAGATCACTACTTCTAGCTACACAAGCAAGAAGACAACTAGCAAGCTACACAAGCCAACTAATTATAAGAGCAATGCCACAAGCACAAGATATATAAAGATGTAAATACAATGCTTGTGATCAAGAAGTGCAAACCACCGAGAAGAGTAGACAATATTGACACGGTGATTTTTATCCCGAGGTTCACTTGTTTGCCACCAAGCTAATCCTCGTTGTGTCGACCAACACCTCGATAGTTCTTGGGCTAAGCTCTCAAGCCGCTGGCCACTCCGGGCACACCAAGACACTAATCGCAAGTGTGGTAACTCAATGACACGCTCCACTAAAGTTGCTCTTCGCGATCCCCGCGGGGTGAGCACAATCCCCCTCACAAATCCTTCTCCGGAGCACCGCACAATCTCCTTGCGTGCTTCAACAGAGCCTCAATCCACCAAGCCGTCTAGGAGGTGACAACCTCCAAGAGTAACAAGCAAACCGACTTGCAACACAAACACCTAGTGCCACTCGATGCAATCTCTTAAAGCAATGCACTAGACTCGCACTCACTCGCAATAGATTCGCAATCTAGCATGAACAAGTGAGTTAGTGGACTCCCAAGGCAAGCACTACCATGGGAAACACATTCCCAAGGTGCTCCCTACCTCCCAAGCCCCGGGCACCCTCCTATTTATAGAGGGAGGGAGAAAACTAGCCGTTATGCTCAAACAGCGCAATTGGTGGACCGTCCGCAGTACAACTGGCGGACCGTCTGCCTCAGATCTCAACGGCTATAAAATGTGTCAGAGATGACTGTTAGAGCTCTGGCGGACCGTCTGCCCATCAGGCGCGGACCGTCCGCCCCACACTAAAATCAACCGACCGAACTCGAACTTTTGCCCGCGGACCGTACGCCTCACAAAAGTCCTCTAGAACGCTCGAAAACGCTTCTGTGTAAACAGTCCGCGAAAACGGTCCGCCTCACAAAATTTTGCCTGCGGACCGTCCGCCACATCACGCCGGACAGTCTGCCTCACAAAATTCTTCGCATTGAAAACCAACTGCGGATTGTCCGCCCGCCTGGTCGCGGACAGTCTGGACCCCCCGGACGGTCCGCCACCGGATAGGCGGACCCTTTTTCAGCACAACCGAAGCTCGGTAAAACGGCCATAACTTTTAGCTCCGATGTCCAAATTAGGTGATCTTGGACTCTATGAAAAGCTCATTCAGAGGGCTATCCAACCCAACTGAAATATTGACCCAAAACACTTTGGATCAAAGCAGAATTGCAAACCAAGATCACATCGAGCCATAACTATCATCCAAACCTTCAACCCTTTGCAAATGTGCCAACCCCTTAAGTGTACCACCTTATGTGTGAGTGAGTTAGCATTTTCACAAACATTTCTCAAAGAGTTTTCCACTCTTTTTACCACGCCACCACGGACTGTCCGATCTTTCAGTTAGAACAGAGTTCCTCAAGATATTCAACAACGCCCTTTCCCAAGGTTAGTCGCCACTCATCTAAATGCAAACCATGCAAGTTATTGATCAAGTGACACTAGATGACCGATATGCAAACATGTTTGCCCCTCTTAATAGTACGACCATCTATTCTAAACCCGGTCATAAACTTCTCTACTTACCTATGACCGGTTAAATGAAATGCCTATTGGTTATACCTTTGCCTTGCGCATTCCATTCCATCTTCTCCAATGTTGATGCAACACATGCACCAACGTCATCACAAATGATATGATCCACTTCATATCATCATGCGACGTATTGGTTCATCGATCTTGACTTCACTTGCTCTTCACCGTTGCATCGGTCCATCGGCGTCAAGTCATTGCTCAAGCATCCCGCCACGCGGTCCAGCGCTTAGCCTCTGACTTGCCCTTCACACTTGCAACCGATCCATCAAACCAAGTCTTGTCTTGATCTTCTCCTCTCAGTCACATGACTCCATGTCATGTCTCATATGCAATGAGCTCCTTCATCACATAATTACCTGTGGACTAATCACCTGTGTATTTCACTTAAACACATATTAGTCCACCTAAGTTGTCACTCAATTACCAAAACCAAAGAAGGACCTTCACCGTGTGAATCTCCAATGAGATTGAGCAAAGCTATAATTCAAATCCATGTTCGTCTGGCTAGTGCTGACACCTGCGTTCTGTTCGCGATGGCTAACCGGTGGCTGATTTGTTTTGAAAAAAAATACTGCTGGAGCACACTTTTCGTCGTCTGACTGGTGCTGATTGGTTCCGAGAGAAAAGTACCGCTGACTTTGGTTCCGAGAGAAAAGTACCACTGACTGGTGCTTATCTGTGTTCTGAGAAAAAAAATACTGCTGACCGGTGAGCCAAACGAACGGGGCGCGAACAGACATAATTTAGATGGAAGCACACCATATATTACCATATATTTATGTACTCCCTCCGTCCCGTAAAGAATGCAATCCTCACTTTCTTTTAAGAAGTCAAACCATTTCAGGTTTGACTGAATTTATATAAAAAGTTACTAACATTTATGATACAAAATAAGTATTATTAGATTAATCACAGATTATATTTTCGTACTAAATCGATTTGAAGACATAAATATTAGTACTATTTTGTATAAACTTGGTCAAAGTTGAAATGGTTTGACTTCTCGGAAAGTGAGGATTGCATTCTTTACGGGACGGAGAGAGTACACATTATTCAAAAGCCATGCAGATTAAAAAGCGTATACAGATCTGGTGATAACTTTGCTACATCCAAATAGCGTGTAGCATGCTTAGCAAATCAAACAGGCATCCCATTGCAGCTTCACATCTTTGCTGCCTTATATATGACAGCACACAGATGGAGCATAGTAAATACTAGCTGGTATCATAGCTCTAGCATATATGGAATCGTCGGGGAGGACTACTGATCAGTCTACTCCTTAGAGGCATGGATGGCGGACACTGTGGAGACCATGGAGTCGACACCACACTTGTTACGGACGTTGGAGCCCCTGCAGATCTTGTAGTACCCATTCTCGCCCCAGTTCTCGCCCCATGAGTTCTTGATGATCCAGTAGGGCTTCTCCTTCAAGCGAATGGGAGCGAAACCAGCTGCACCATAGCCGACAAGGAGAACACCGTGGTCAACATGCCTGCCACAGATGTATGGGCATGACACACCACCGATGTATGTCTGCATGTACGCAGCATTGATACCAACTGCACAGAAAAGGACAAGCATAAGTGATTTCATCGTTGGCTGTTGATGATTGTATATGTATAGAGATAAAATCAACAGACCCCTTAATGTGAGATACATGTACTTACTTGCCAAGGGACCATGTTTGATAAGGTTGGCGGCAATTTGACTTTCATCCACAGAGACAACACTGAAGTTTTGAACAGAAGCAACAATCTTTGACTTGTCAAATTTGCATTTGCCATCTCTCCCAGTGTAAGGGTAATCCTTCTCACTCTCAAGGCCACCAGCTTTCTGAAGATAGCTGAAGGCTGTGGTCATCAGCCCACCATTGCATCCCGAATCACATGAATCAGGTTCTGATTGATCACACTGCAGAATTTGCAGCAGGAAGGGAGGATAGTGAATTGAAACTTGAAAGATTCATGAATCACAATGCAGGAGTGGAGGATAGTGGGTTGAGGGATTGATGAATCCACAGATAGCAGCAAATCAAGACAGCATTTATACAGATTCTACTGTGAAAACTCTACAAACATACGAGATACAGAGCACAGCTTTAGCTTCACAACTCATCACTAGTGAACACTAGCATGACCCTCATCATGTATCAAAAATGTAAGTGTAGCACAGGCATCTTGCCAAATAAAAATTCACTGCCCTGCAATGAATGTTGGTTATGTCTTTGCCATGTGTAGAGCAAAACTGCTTCTTGCAGGTTTTAGTGTACAAATAGCCTAAGCGATGATTCAACTCACTGTTCAGTTAACAATCACTAAAATAGTGATTGGCCCCAGGTAACAACAATGGTTCAAGCAGCATAGCTATCTATGATGATCATATAAAAATTCCCCTAAGCAGCTTGAATGATGCTGATTATTACCAAGTTAGGACTCTCTTGCAAGCTTGCAGCCCCATGCTCATGGCCACAGGTACAGGGAAATACTAAATAAGCAACCTAATTAAGAAACTTCACAAGAAGATTAGCTGGCGCAAGAGAAATGAAATGACAGATCAGTAGGATTTATGATATCTCCGGCTATGCTTATGGTCAACTTAAGCCCAAAGTTTTTGTTGATTGTAATTCAATGAATTCTCCAGTCGGGATTTTATCAAGTCAAATTCCACATGGCTTTCCAAACTCACTCGAGATGACCAAAAGAGCTTAGTAGATAAGTATCTGAGCAGTCACTCTAGACAATCCCTATTGATCCACAGAAACTTGTGAACATGAACACATAAACAAAACACTAATGTCAAGCCTACCCGACCATGCCATCAGTATATGCATACACTCTACCAAACATTTCTTATCCTCTTCTTATCCACCAGCTCTACTACAGTACTAAGCCAACAACTTTTGACTCTACACTATCCTTGATCTCTATGCCAAACACTTTCGGTTTGCTCTCAAGGAGGAGTGACATCTCAATCTCATCACCACTCTTTTTCTGTTAATTTCAGGTTTAAATTTGTCACAAAGGACAAACCCCCAACTACCAAGATATGTGTGCCGCTGCCCAATCAGATAGCAAGAAAAATAGAAAAAGAATACCACACCAGCTGACAAAACATGGGCAAAAAGGCCGGAAAAACCCTACCTTCCTTGCAGCAAGCCATCAACAATCAACCAATCACAAAAAGAAAAGACACTAAAAGTAGGAAATTGTGAAATTATACAAGGGGAGAAGGAAAGGACAGTCAAAGTCCTTACATCATGGTCGCAGTCGACGAACTGCTGCTCGGAGAGCACCTCTAGCTTGCCAGTCGCAAGGTAGTGCGCCCCCTCCAGCGCTCCCGACGCGCTGAACGACCAGCAGGACCCGCACGAACCCTAGACATCAACAAAACAAAAATCGCTTAGACGAATTAAGGCGAGAACGAATCGATCGATAAACTATCAAACGAACGGCTCCGATCGGGGGATCCCTGGTCAGCGGATTCAGGGGAAAGCAACCTGATTCTTGACGGGGCCGACGGCGCCGTGGTCCCTCCAGTCGAAGTCTTCGGGGAGACCGTCGGTGGGGAGCACGGGCGCCTCGTGCGCCGAGTCCCCGATCTCCCTGAGGAGCGCGCGCCGGGACTTGCGGAGGCCGAGGTAGGTCCGGCGGAACTCGGCCGGCGTGAGGTCGGAGAACTTGGTGATGCCGTGCTCCGCCGACGGGTCGAGGAGCTGGTGGCGGCGCGCGCGGCGCAGGTTGGACTTGAACACGGAGAGCCGGTACGCGTGCTCGTCGGCGTCCTTGTAGGACTTGCCGAACCGCTGCACGAAGCTCAAGAAGTGGGACTCCGCGTTCAGCTCCAGGTCGTTGTCGTCGCCGCCGGGCACCACCTGACGGATCAGAGGATCCTCGGCGTCGACGGCGGCGGCGATGACCGCTGCCGTCGCCGCGAGAGAGAGGAGGAGGAGAACGCGATGAGCCATTGGGGATTCCTTGCTTGTTTGGATCGGTTGCTTCGGGTTTCTTGGTTCTCCCCACTCCCCACTAGCTTTATAGGGAGTTGTTTAGATATTTTTTTCGGCTTAGACTTCTAGGTGGTGAGGCTTTTCGACGTGAACCCTCTCTTTGGATGATAATACGAGCTATGATCCAAAGATATTTCATAAAATCTGGTATAACCTTTATTTGTGTACCTCTAGTATAATTTTTTAAGTGAATTTCACTGTAGGTCCATAAATTTTTCCCAAGATCTCACCTAGGTCCGCAAACTAAAAAAATGGTCATCTAGGTCCATCAACTTTTTTGAGGTCTCATCTAGGTCCGCAAACTAAATAAGTGGTCATCTAGGTCCGTGAACTTTTAAAAAGCTGTCGTCTAGGTCAATGAACTTTTAAATAGCTGCCGTCTAGGTCCAAGGCGGTGGCGACGAGCCTGACCTTGACGACAGCTCTTTAAAGTTCATGGACCTAGATGACCACTTTTAAAAGTTTATGTACCTAGATGACCGATTATTTAGTTTGCGGACCTAGATGAGATCTCGGGAAAAGTTTATGAACCTAGATGACTGTTTTTTAGTTTACAGACCTAGATGAGATTTCGAGAATAGTTCATAAACCTACAGTAAAATTTACTCAATTTTTTTATAAAAATTGATACAACCTCCAATATTTTTTGTGGATATTATGGTGTCCAGCATAACATTACGATTGATATCATATTAGATAGAAGAGTTATAAATTAAATCTTTTTTAACAAAATAGAATTTTGTGTTGTCCTAGTGTTGGGGGCGATAATTAGAGGTACTCAAACCTATGGGATAATAACCCCTGTTAAACACTAACTCATGCACATATCAGACAAAAGAAAAAGCAAATTAAGGCCCACGGCCCAGCAACGGACAAAGGCCCACGGCCCAGCAACGGACGCCCAGTCAAGACACCTCGCGGGGCGCCTCGACGCGCGCCTCAATCTCCGCTTCGCTCGAGGGAACCGACCCCTCGAGCGAATCGGAAAACTCCGTCTCGGTCGAGGCCCGAGGGTCGAACCTCGAGCAACCGATGAAATAAGGAAAGCTCCGCCTCGGTCGAGACCTCCGCTCCGACAAACAATTAAAGACGCTCGCCGCCACTGTGCATCCAAAGTCAAAAGGCAAATCCCTCACCACACCGATCTGACAGCCACGACCCGCCCCCCCCCCCGGTCGTATCCGCCAACTCCCGTCACTATGCTACCAACCGAGGCGCTGTGCGGGCAGAGCACGTCACTCCGACTCCCTGTGCTACCAACTCCGACGACCCGAAGTCCTCGATCGGGCGGGAGACACCCTCGAGCACGCGACAGGAGAAGGAGAAAGGACGGCGGAGGCATGGTGGGCCATCCCGAGCACTATGCGACCATCCCTGGCGTTGTGCGAACATATTGCCACTGTACGAACAGGGCCGGGTCACACCGACTCCCTATGTTGCCGACTCCCACAGTGATTTTCCACAGAAAGGGCTGTGCACAGGCATGGGAGACCCTCGAACTGGCGTCCGGGCGAGTCATTACCGCACGCAGGCCAGCTCAGATCATCGAAACCACTCCCTGGCGTCATCACCAGTACAAGAATCCATCACAGGGACAGCAGCACCGCGTAACAGTGGCCAAGGACAAAGAGCCACGCCCGGTGCCACTCCTACTGCTGTGCAACAACTGTGCCTGCATAACGACACATGCCTGTAACCCCTCCTTCTTGGCCTATAAAAGGAGAGGGCGCGCTCATGAAGGGGGCCCCAGATCAATCGAATACAGAATAGGAAACAACACACACACGCTCCGCACTCCACAATATTGGCACTCTGCCTCAATCATCTGGGACTTGGAGGCCTAGCCTCTTCTCCCACCCTGCTTGTATCCCCTACTACTCGCAGTCCGGTGCAGGATAATACATTGCATGCACCATCTTGCTGGACGTACGGTCTTGCGACCAGAACCAGGATAAATCCGTGTCATTGCATTACCTTCTGCATCAATCATCAGAGGTGGAAACACAGCACATTTCTGGTTGGTGTCGGGACCACGATTTCCAAACACCGACAGTGGCACGCCAGGTAGCGGATAGCGCTGTGATCGACCACACCATCCACTATCTCCCTTGATGGCAACCCGTGTCATACGCGACAATCCTTTTCCGATGGGGACTTCGGACCCTCTTCCCGCCGGATTCGAAATCCGGTTCGGGAGTCTCATGTTCAGGGCGACTGGCGATGGCTACAACATGCAGCTCATCACAAGGAGTGCTAGTGTGGACATGCCAGCGCCACTCCCGTCACCACCACTGCCACGCAGGAGGCGTTCGCGTCAACACGCGCGGCGAACATGCGTGGAACGACGTAGAGCGGCCCACGCCGGCTCCCCCGAACGGGTTGAGACCGGCACGTTAAACCCTGCGACAATGGCAAAGAACATCCTGCCAGCGACACTCGGCACAACATAGCACTCTGCCGGGGATAGCACGGCCGACCCGTCGCAAATCCCCGATGAGACGCGCACCACAACTGTGACCAACTCCTCGTCAGTTGACACGGACATGATGGCGTATGAGGATCTGCCGGGGCACCATCTGCTCTCAATTCGCAACCTCATAGCAACTTCGCCAGACGACGACTACCCCGACTCTGGCAGCGAGGCACACGAGAGTGGCCATAGGGTCCCCAAACGGGACTACCCAGGGCTTCGCGATCGTGAGGCCTTTTTATCATTCCAGGCTACAGCAGATTATTGCCTAACCTGCTCCGATGACTCTAGCGAGGGGGATTACGATCTCTCCAGGAAGTGCTTCGTCATCCTCCCGAGAAGAGGTGGCGAAGATGACGGGGCAGGAGAACCAGCAGGAGCCAAGAATAACGAGCAAGCGCTTGACAACGCTGCGTTTGCGCAAGCACAACTTGCCCAAGTCTGTGAACTTGAGGCCAAGCTCGAGGAGGAATGCCAACAGGTCCAAAAGCTCCGGGCAACGCTGGAGGATAACCGCCCTGTGCGCGGTGCGCGAGCCAGGGAGGCCGGGCGCGTAGCCCGAGCCCGCATCGAGGCTGATGACGATGTGGACGACCCACTCGCATTAGCCAGGGCAAGCCAAAAGCTCATCGTTGCGGCGACCTTAATCCGGGCCATGCCAGAGCTCTCAACGCCTGAAGGCCAAAACCTGCGCCGAGAGGCGTAGCTCCTCATCGAGCAAGCAGCTGTGCAGCAAGCCGAAAACTCAGCCTCCCGCATACGCAACTCTGCCGGCCCAAAAAATGGTGGAGGAATGCGAGAGCACGAGGCATCGGCGCAAACCCCGCGAAGGGACGATATGATGTCACCCCCGTCATCAAATAAGGGGAAGGCACCCTCGGTGCACGAACGCATCGGGAGGAAGCCTCTCAAGGAGCAAATCCTTGACACACGCGGTTACACCAGCGACGACAATGCCCGCAACATCCTCAATAGAAAGAGGCGGGAGGGCACATCTCGCGGTTTCCACCCTCGCCGTGGAGGCCGCTACGACAGCGACAAAGACAAGAGCCCAACACCGGAACCCCCGGGAACCCGGGTGTTTGGCCGGGAGATTCGCGCGGTCTCGATTCCCGCACGATTCCGGCAACCGACGACCATCACCAAGTACTCGGGGGAAATGGATCCAAAGGTGTGGCTCAACGACTATCGCCTCACCTGTCTACTGGGCGGCGCGACCGGCGACGCCATGATCATTCGCAACTTGGCACTCCATTTGGCGGATTCTGCGCGGACATGGATCGAGCTCCTACCCGCGAACCAAATTCACGATTGGAACGACCTCGTGAAGACGTCCGTGGGTAATTTCCACGGCACTTACGTCCGCCCTGGAAATTCGTGGGACCTTCGAGGGTGTCGCCAAACATCCAACGAGTCCCTTCGTGATTTCATCCGCCGCTTCTCCAAGCGCTACACCGAGCTCCCAAGCGTGGGTGACTCTGAAGTCATCCATGCCTTCCTCAAGGGCACAACCTGTCGGGACTTGGTGCGTGAGTTGGGACGAAGCCCTCCTACCAGCGTCAACGAGTTGTTCGATGTCTCCACCAACTTTGCCTCTGGCGAGGAGGCGGTTGGAGCCATCTTTGATGGCAGGAAGGGGAAACGGACGGAGGATACAACCGCGGAGGGCAGCAAGTCCAAAGGCTCCACAAAGAAACAGAAGCAAGGCAAGAAGGGGAAGAAGCCCCAAAAAGCCTCGCGCCGACAAGAGCGGACTGAGGACCCCGACGAAATTCTCGCAGTCGACCCTGTGCCCAAAGCTCCTCGAGGCCCCCCTCGAGGAGGTGGCGTCTTCGATGGCATGCTCAAGAAACCTTGCCCTTATCACAAGGGTGTCGTAACTCACACCCTCGAGCAATGCGGAATGCTAAAGAAATACTTCAATCGCGCCGCTTCGAAGGATGATGGGGGGAAAAAGGACGCTGGCGACGGGGGAGGCCAAGGCTTCCCCGAGGTGGAGAACGTCTTCTTCATCTTCGGGGGGGGGGGGGGGGGCAACGGCGAACATGACGCATCGACAACGCAAGCGCGAGCGCCGAGAGGTGTTCTCCATACACAAGGCCGGGCCATCCTACCTCAACTGGTCTGAGGAGACCATCTCATTCAGTCGAGAGGATCACCCCAACTACATCCCAAACCCGGGGCAGTACCCACTCGTCTTTGATCCCATCATCGGCAACACCCGGTTCTCCAAGGTACTCATGGATGGAGGCAGCAGTCTCAACATCATGTACGTCTCGACTTTGGAGCTCATGGGCATCGGTAGGGACAAGCTACGCCCCAGCAAGGCGCCATTCCGTGGCGTTGCGCCGGGAAAGCGAGTTCAGCCCCTTGGGCAGATCGATCTGCCCGTTTGCTTCGGCACGCCCGACAACTTCTGCAGGGAGACCTTGACCTTCGAAGTGGTGGGATTTCGAGGTGCCTACCACGCCATCCTTGGCCGCCCATGCTACGCCAAGTTCATGGCCATCCCGAACTACACATACCTCAAGCTAAAGATGTCGGGGCCAAAGGGCGTTATCACGGTGGCCCCATCGTTCGAGCATGCCTACATATGCGACGTGGAATGCGTTGAGAGCGCCGAGGCGCTTGCCGAGGACGAGGCTCTCATCACGGACCTGGAGAAGATGGCGAACGAAACCATCGCCTCCAGTTCGAAGCATGCTGGCAGTTTCGAACCCGCTGAGCACACCAAGGCTGTGCCCCTCGACCCCAGCGTCCCCAACGACAAGACGGTGAGGGTCAGTTCGACCCTCAACAACAAATAGGAAGTGGTGCTCATCGACTTTCTCCGCGCCAACGCCGACATCTTCGCGTGAAGCCCCTCGGATATGCCGGGCATATCGAGGGAGGTCGCTGAGCACTCCCTTGACATCATGCCCCACTCCAAGCCGGTGGTTCAACGTCTGGGACGCTTCGACGAGCAAAAGCGCCGGACCATTGGCGAAGAGCTGCGCAAGCTCCTCGAGGCTGGATTCATCAAGGAGGTATTTCACCCTAACTGGCTCACTAATCCTGTTTTAGTTAACAAAAAGAATGGGAAATGGAGGATGTGCATAGATTATACTGGTTTAAATAAAGCATGTCCAAAAGTCATTTTTCCTTTACCACGTATCGATCAAATTGTGGATTCAACTGCGGGATGTGAGCTATTATGTTTCCTTGATGCTTATTCTGGTTTCCACCAAATTAAGATGAAAATTTCTGACCAGCTCGCAACCTCTTTTATTACGCCTTTTGGCATTTTTTTTGCTATGACACGATGCCATTTGGTCTTCGAAATGGCGGAGCCACATACCAACGGTGTATGCTTCGTGTTTTGGGGGATCATATTGGGTGGACCATAGAGGCATACGTTGACGATATGTCGATATCGTTGTAAAATCCAGGAACGCGGACGACTTGGTAAATGATTTGCGCATTGCATTTGATTGTCTCCGGGCTAACGGGGTAAAACTAAATCTGGAGAAATGCGTCTTTGGGGTGCCTCGAGGCATGCTCTTGGGTTTCATAGTCTCTCAGCGAAGCATTGAGCCCAACCCTGAAAAAGTCTCGGCCCTCGATGTAGGGTCGAGATGGCGGACTAGAGGGGGGGTGAATAGTCCTTTCTAAAACTTAAAGCACTGGCTAACCGAAACAAATGTGGAATTAAAACTCTCGATCTAGCCAAGACTTCACCCCTCTATCTATGTTCAATATCACCTTATAAAAGATCCTAAACAAGCAACTAAGGTGTCGGGCTAGCACGAGCTCACCTAAATAATTCTAGGAGCAAGGTCACACAAACCTATGCCACTAGTACTTCACACACCGGGGAGCTCCTACACAACTAGTAAACAAAAGCACAAAGCTCCTAAGCTCACTAGCAATGCTCAATGGACAAGACTACACAAGTCTAATCTAAAGGCTCAATTTACTTAGCTACACAAACTAAGCAAAGAGACTAATTAAGCTACACAAGCTAATTAGTCACAAGATCACTACTTCTAGCTACACAAGCAAGAAGACAACTAGCAAGCTACACAAGCCAACTAATTATAAGAGCAATGCCACAAGCACAAGATATATAAAGATGTAAATACAATGCTTGTGATCAAGAAGTGCAAACCACCGAGAAGAGTAGACAATGTTGACACGGTGATTTTTATCCCGAGGTTCACTTGTTTGCCACCAAGCTAATCCTCGTTGTGTCGACCAACACCTCGATGGTTCTTGGGCAAAGCTCTCAAGCCGCTAGCCACTCCGGGCACTCTAAGACATCACTCGCAAGTGCGGTAACTCAATGACACGCTCCACGAGAGTTGCTCTTCGCGATCCCCGCGGGGTGAGCACAATCCCCCTCACAAATCTTTCTCCGGAGCACCGCACAATCTCCTTGCGTGGTTCAACGGAGCCTCAATCCACCAAGCCGTCTAGGAGGTGGCAACCTCCAAGAGTAACAAGCAAACCGACTTGCAACACGAACACCTAGTGCCACTCGATGCAATCTTTCAAAGCAATGCACTAGACTCGCACTCACTCGCAATAGATTCGCAATCTAGCATGAACAAGTGAGTTAGTGGACTCCCAAGGCAAGCACTACCATGGGAAACACATTCCCAAGGTGCTCAACACCTCCCAAGCCACGGGCACCCTTCTATTTATAGAGGGGAGGGGAAAACTAGCCGTTACACACTTTTCCCGAGCTCTAACGGCTACCTCAGACTGTCTGAGGTCCATTCTCGGAGTGTCCGCTATTCAAAAAACTAGCCGTTGAGATCCAAATGGTCAAAAACTCGTCATCCGCGTACTGTCCAACCTCGTACGCGGACTGTCCGACCCCTTGGATCATCGAGAAACGTCTCTCTGTAAAACCGGGCGAATTAACGAACTGTCCGACCCATACCCGCGGACAGTCTGACCTATTTCTGCGGATTGTCCGCCAATCAGATCGCAGACGGTCCGCCACTCTATTTTCAGCACAGCCGGCACTCGGTAAAACACCCATGACTTTTACCTCCAATGTCCAAATTAGGTGATCTTGGACTCTATGGAAAGCTCATTCAGAGGGCTATGCAGCCCACCTAAACTCTTGACCCAAAACAAGTTGGATCAAATCAGAATTACAAACCAAGATCACACTAAGCCATAACCATCATCCAAACTTTAACCCCTTTGCAAATGTGCCAACTACATAAGTGTACCACCTTCTATGTGAGTGAGTTAGCATTTTCACAAACATTTCTCAAAGGATTTTTCACTCTCTTTACCACGCCACTTGATCTTAGCAACATCACAATGTTAGATTGCTCAAGAGATCGACAGAGTGGGTCCTCTCATAGTGCACAATCCACGGACTGTCTGATCCAAGCCCGGACAGTCCGAGGGACGATCGGACACGTCCGAACGGAATTTCCCATGAAATCTATTTCCTTTTTCAACTCACAAGCCATGGATTGTCCGAGCTCTGACCACAGACAGTCCGACCCTTCTGTCAGAACAAAGTTCCTCAGAATTTTCAACAACACCATTTCACAACGTTAGTCGCCACTCATCTAAATGCAAACCATGCAAGTTATTGATCAAAGTGGCACTAGATGACCGAAATGCAAACAAGTTTGCCCCTCTTGATAGTACGGCCATCTATCCTAAACCTGGTCATAAACTTCTCTACTCACCTATGACCGGTTAAATGAAATGCCTATTGGTTATACCTTTGCCTTGCGCATTCCATTCCATCTTCTCCAATGTTGATGCAACAAATGCACCAACACCATCACAAATGATACGATCCACTTCATATCATCATGCGACGTATTGGTTCATCGATCTTGACTTCACTTTCTCTTCACCGTTGCATCGGTCCATCGGCGCCAAGTCATTGCTCAAGCATCCCGCCACGCGGTCCAGCGCTTAGCCTCTGACTTTCCCTTCACACTTGCGACCGGTTCATCAAACCAAGTCTTGTCTTGATCTTCTCCTCTCAGTCACATGACTCCTTGTCATGTCTCATATGTAATGAGCTCCTTCATCACATAATTACCTGTGGACTAATCACGTGTGTATTTCACTTAAACACATATTAGTCCACCTAAGTTGTCACTCAATTACCAAAACCAAACAGTGACCTTCACTCGAGCAGATGGGACCGATCTGATACATAAAGGGGGTACAAAGTGTATTGGGATGCCTAGCAGCCCTGAACCGGTTCATCTCGTGTCTCGGCGAGAAAGGCTTGCCCCTATACCGACTCATAAAAAAGAATGAGCATTTTTCTTGGACCTCGAGGCCCAGAAAGCCCTCGACGGGCTAAAAGCATCTGTCGCGCAAGTGCTAATTTTAACGCCACTTAAGGAGGGTGAGCACCTCTACCTCTACGTAGTCGCAACGACTCAAGTAGTCAGCGGAGTCATTGTCGTAGAAAGAACTAAGGAGGGACACGCTCTGCCCGTCCAAAGGCCGGTATATTACATCAGCGAAGTATTGACCGAAACCAAGACGTGATATCCACAAATCCAGAAGCTGCTCTACGCAGTAGTGCTAGCACGGCGCAAGCTGCGCCACTACTTCGAGGCCCATCCTATCACCGTGGTCTCATCTTTCCCCTTGGGGGAGATACTCCGCAACTAGGATGTCTCGGGTAGAATAGCCAAATGGTCCGAGGAATTGATGGGCGAAGCCCTCACTTATGTCCCTCGAAAGGCAATCAAATCGCAGATCTTGGCCGATTTCGTGGCAGAATGGACGGACACACAGCTGCCCCCACCCCAGATCCAAGCAGAATGTTGGATCATGTACTTCGATGGGTCGGTGATGAAAATCGGTGCAGGCGCGGCCTGCTCTTCGTCTCGCCCCTCGGAGAGCACATACGACACGTGGTACACTTGCACTTTCCGGCGTCCAACAATATGGCCGAATACGAGGCTCTGCTCGCCGGGCTTCGTATAGCTATAGAGTTGGGTGTCAAACGCCTTGACATCCGGGGAGATTCACAACTGGTCATCGATCAGGTCATGAAGGAGGCAAGCTGCCACGATGACAAAATGCAAGCGTACTGCAACGCGGTAGGCCGGCTCGAGGACAAATTCCATGGCCTCGAGCTCAACCACATCGTGCGAAAATACAATAAGGAGGCCGATGAGTTGGCCATAATCGCGTCAGGACGGATCATCATTCCATCAAACGTATTCGCCCGCGACTTAGCAAAGCCGAGCATCAACCTCAAGCAAACTCCCAGAGCTCCTGACGCTCCCTCGAAGGCCGAACCCTCGGGGGCTGCGGACCTCGAGCCCATGGACGAGGATCCCTCGAGAGAGGAACCTGAAGCCTCGAGTCAGGAGATATCCTCGGCGGATGAAGGTGAAATTATGGAGATCGACGAGGCCCCATCATCTCGCGATTGGCGCAATTAGTATATCGCCTGGATTGACCGAGGGGAGCTACCCTCGGATCAAACCGAGGCTCGGTGCATCACGAGAAGGGCCAAGTTGTTCCTCATTATCGACAAGGAATTGTATAAGCGCAACCCCTCCGGAATTTTGCAGCAATGCATTCCAATTCCTGAGGGAATGGAGCTCATTCGAGACATCCACGCCGACGTCTGTGGCCACCACGCGGCGCCCCGTACCCTCGTGGGCAACGCGTTTCGCCAGGGCTTCTATTGGCCCACGGCTTTCGCCGATGCCAACGAAATCATGCGCACCTGCGAAGGGTGTCAATTCTACGCACGCAAATCTCATCTCCCAGCCCATGTCTTACAAACCGTCCCTATCACATGGTCATTCGCTGTGTGGGGGCTCGACCTTGTCGGGCCAATGCGAGCAACGCCCGGGGGCTTCACGCATCTGCCAGTGGCCATCAACAAGTTCTCGAAATGGATCGAGGCTCGACCCATCAGCAGCATCAGATCTGAACAGGTCGTGCAGTTCTTCACGGATATAATTCACAGGTTCGGGGTCCCTAATTCGATAATTACTGACAATGGCACCCAGTTTATAGGCAAGAAATTCTTGGAATTCTTTGATGATCACCATATCAGTGTGGATTGGTCGGTCGTAGCACATCCACAGACAAATGACCAAGTAGAACGTGCCAACGGAATGATTTTACAAGACCTCAAGCCAAGAATATTCAACAAGCTAAATAGATTCGGTGGAAAATGGGTGTCGGAGCTACTCTCGGTAATTTGGAGCCTCAGAATGACCCCGAGCAGAGCCACGGGCTTCACCCCGTTTTTCCTCGTCTATGGCACCGAGGCTATCATCCCAACGGACTTGGAATATGGGTCCCTGAGGCTTAGAACCTACCAAAAAGAGCAGAACAAGCAAGCTCGTGAAGACTCACTCGATCAAGCGGACGAGGCTTGAGACGTGGTGATCTTACACTCAGCACGGTACCAACAGTCCCTCCAAAAATATCAAGACCAGAAGGTTCGACGTCGAGACCTCAACAAGGGGGACCTGGTGCTAAGGCTACGACAAGATAATCGAGGACGCCACAAGCTCACGCCGCCATGGGAAGGGCCCTACGTCGTTGCCGAGGTCCTCAAACCAGGCACAAACAAGCTCGCGAATGAGAAAGGCGAAGTTTTCGCCAACGCTTGGAACATTCAACAGCTACGTCGCTTCTACCCTTAAGTTTCCAAGCATTCATGTATATTTGTACTTATTTCAATAAATGAATAAAAAAAGATCTTAAATGAGTGAGACTCGGCTTACCCTCGAAAAAGCCAAGTCACACTCGGGGGCTAATTCGGGGGGCACCCCTCCTAAAATTGTCCCAATTTTAAGGTTTTTTCTTCAAAATTCTTTCATCATGTTCATCTCCAACAATTGCCAAAATGCATTTCGAGGCATAGATTTACTAAGGCCAAGGGCCGGCCGAGTCGAGGGACCGCCTACGCCTTCGAAAGGATACGACATCCCCCTCGCCACCCTACGCTAAAGTTAGTCTATGAACGAAATCTTCCTCGTCAAGTCCTTTGCAAATTCAGTGAGAAAAATGTGATAAAGAAAACAATGATTCAAATAAAACTCGAATATATGCTTAAAACATTAAATTATTTTACAGGCATAAAATTTCCAAACCACAAAACTAATTATTGCATAAATGTTCCTAACTATTCAGGGAGCAGGGCCTTCGGGGCCTTCGGGGGTAGCGTCTTCTTCGTCTTCGGCATCGGGGAGGAGGTCTCTCTTGAAGATCTGCGACAAGGGGGCAGAAGGAGCAGAGGCACCGGCGTCGGCGCTCTCCACGACGGCCAGCACAACGTCGTCATCAAAATGATCCACCACCACGTAGCCGACGCTTACTGCCTCGAGGTCTACGACAAAGTGCGTCGAAATAACCCCGAGGGTCTTCTACACGCCGAGGCGGAGAGCCCCCTTCAGGCGCTCGGTGACGCAGCCGCCCAAGGCCCTTAGGTGGCTTGCCACCGAGTTGCCCGATTGGGACTCGGGGGCTTCTGTCCCCTTGACCTCCTTGCAGACTGCGAGGGCTACATCCCGTAGTGCCTCGAGGTCCTCTTGAGCCTTCGAATAGGCCACCTGGAGAGACTCCGCCTGCGAGGAAGTCTCCTCCGCCACCTTCCGCAGCTCTGAAAACCCAAAAGCAAAATCAGATAAGTTTCAAAAAGCAGAATTTGAATTAAGGATGTGTTTGTACTGAACTTACCTTCTGTCAGCTTCTCCTTCTGGGCCAGATCCTCCCGGACGGTGCTGACCTCCTGCCGGAGTGTTGCCATCTCACATTGCTAGGCCTCGACTAAGGCCTGCAGCTCGGTAATGACAACGTCTCCCTCCGCCACCGTCACGGTGAGTAGGTCGACGGCCTCGCCCTGGGTCTTCAGCTGGGCCTATGCCGCTGCGAGGACCGAATCCCGCTGCTGCTGCTGCCCCCGAGCTTCGGCGAGGGCGGCGCGCTCCTGTTGGAGTTCAACCTCGAGCGCGGCCAGCGCCTGGGTCCGCCGATGGAGCTCATCCCCCTGTCGGAGGACCTCGTCAGCCGTCTCCATGGCGAGGGCCCTCTCGCAGTCGCGCTCCCGCTCGGCATGGGCCAGAGCCTCCCTCAGCTGATGCAGCTCGCTGTGCACATCAGCGAGCTCGGCGACCCTTCGGCCGGCCATCTCCCTCAAATTCTGCCATTGGCGTGTCAACAGACAAAAATAAGAAAAAGAGGAAGACAGAAAGCACACAACGAATTTAGCAATTAGAGCACTTACCAGATGGAGGTCCAAGCCTCGACCGAGGTGGAGCTCGAGGACCTACTTCAGGGCCTGCAGGATCATGGTCCCCAGGCCCTGCTGCTCCTCCTAGAGGAGACGCTCAGCTTCGGCGGTCCTTGCTAGTCCAGGGGGACGCCACACCGTCCGAGGCCCTGATTGCGCCAGGCCTCGAAGGCCGGGACGCCAGGCAGGGCTTCGACCGTTCTCTCTTCCCAAGGGCTCCAGGACCCTTCCTGGAAGCCCGGAGCCTGCTCCTCCTCCTCCTCTTGGCCGCCCTCGAGGGTGGCCGGGTGAAAGCATCTAGGCCCCTAATTTATATTTTGGTAATTAATGACAATCAAAATGGACTAACAATTTCATTGAGATATGAGAATAGGTTAGCCTTGAGATTGGATGAGCTCTTGCGGTATGTCATGATCATGATGGGTGTGATAAGGATCGAAAGGAGCTAAAGGCAAAGATATAAGATAGGATATTCTATTTTACCGGTCAAGCGGTGTTTAGTGGATGAACATTGACCGGATTATAGGCTAGATAGCCGTACTATCAAGAGGGGTCAATCTTCTTGGCTTGACGAGTCCATGGTGCCATTTTGCTCAAACAATTGCATTGCATGCATAAGGACTAACAACATTTGTGAAAGTGGGAAAAACAAGAAGCAAAAACTAACCTGTTGAGGGCTCACTGCATCCTGGCGGACTGTCCGCCTGGCCAGTGGCGGACTGTCTAGGGGGTCCGGACAGTCCGCGTCCTGGTGTGGCGGACGGTCTGCAGGCTTTTTCCGTGTGATAATTTTGTCTAAGTATGAAATGTGCTCGGCTGGAAAAATGAGAGGCGGACTGTCCGGCCATGAATGGCGGACTGTCTGCAGTACAAATAATGTGTGGCGGACCATTTTGGCAGACCATCAACACAGAACCGTTTCTGAGCATTCTAAAAGACTTTTGTGAGGCGAACGGTCCGCAGGCAAACTTGTGCCAGTTTCTCATGGCCTGACGGACGGTCCGCGCCTGTATGGTGGACGGTCCGCAGGTCCGTAACGGCTAGTTTTGACACCATCTGACACACGTTGTAGCCGTTGGTTTTGAAGGGCGGACAGTCCGCCAGGTGTGAGGCGGACAGTCCGCCAGTGCCCTGTTATGAACGTAACGGCTAGATTTCGAGGGGGTGAGTATATATACTCCACCCCCGGGGTTAGGAAGACTCTCTTGGCCCATTTGAAAGCTTCCTTGACACATTTGAGCATTCATCATCCTTTCTCTCACTCACTTGGTTTAGTTGTTGCATTTTTGTGAGATTGAGAGGATCCTAGTGCATTGCATCAAGAGTTTGAGCTTTGTGGCACTAGGGAGACTTCAAGCAAGGTCATTGATTTGTTACTCTTGGAGGTTGCCGCCTCCTAGACGGCTTGGAGCTGGTGATTCCATCGAGCACTTCAAGAAGATTGTGAAGTTGTCGTGGAAGTTGGTTGTGAGAGGTCATTGTGCTCACCTCACCGGAGCGGTGAAGAGCAACTCTAGTGGAATCGAGATTTGGAGCGGTTCTTTGGTTCTAACCGGCTCATACATCAAGTGGAGACTTGATAGAGGAGCGGTTGAACATTGAATCCATCTCAACGTGGATTAGGGGTGACCGGTAAGTCATCGATACCACGGGATAAGTTCTTGTGTCACTTATTCTTATTGCTTGCTTATTGTCTTGATTTTCTTCTTGAAGCAAGTTAATTTCATAGTGATTAATTCTTATCTTGTCACTCTAGGTTGCAAAAGAATCAACATAGGCTTAGAGTAGCTAGAGATTTAATTCCCTTTTTGGTTCTAATCAAATTTCTCTAGTGTTGTGATTGAAGTTTTTAAAACCGTCTATTCACCCCCCCTCTAGTCGGTAATCCTAGATCCTACACCGGGAGGGTCACCAGTGTGGTACCCGCCCCCGGCGCTTCCTCCGCCTCCTCCGTGCGGCTGCCCCTGGCTGCGGTCTGAGCCGCGTCTCCGGTGCGGCCCGCACCTTCTGGTTCCACCGCGCCCTCGGTCGGCACGAAGGTCTCACGCGCCCCCGCAATGGCAGGGGCCGCTTCCTCCACAAGGGGGGCCGGGGTCACCTCCCCGGCCCGGTCCTCGCCCGCTGCGTCCGATGCTTCCGCAACCACCGCCTTCCACCTCGACCGAGCGACCCCTCGCGCCAAGGCCGCCTGGTACCGAGCGACGATCTCCGTCTCCTAGGGCACTCCTGACGGGGGCGGCGCCGCCGAACGCGGCGTGGAGCGCGTCGACACCATCAGCGCCATGGTGGGTCCAGGTTGGCTTACAGATAATCAAATCAAAAGAATTAGATTAAAAACGCCGATGATAGACGACCAAGAAAAGAGAACGAAACTTACCTAACCTGAAGGAGGCCGCTCAACTTGCGCTTCTTGCCGCTCGGGGGCTGCCGGGCCCCCGAACGACCCCGGCCCCTCGGCGATGGGGACCCGCTCGCGGGCCTCGAGGCCGCGGGTGCAGGGCTTCGTGCCCTCGTGGCCCCTAGGGCTGCGGCCCCTTGTCCGCCCCAGGCACGGGCGGGCTTTGAGCTTGAACCCCCGGGGGGATCACCGCGGTGCTTGGGGGGTGGCTCGCGCCGTCGAGGGCGCCGAGCTGCTCGAGGCCCCCCTACCCCGCGATGACGCCGGGGTCTCCTGGCTTCGCCCCCTCGGGGGCACGGTCGCTTCGGCCGCCACCAGCGCAGGTGGCGGGATCTCCACGAGGTCGTCCGAGGAGGACGCCTCTGGGCTGCTTTCGGGGGTCGCAGGGGGGAGAGCCCCTCCCTTGCCCGTCGGCGGCACTCTTTCTCGTGCGCCGCTTTTCGCTGGCACCTCTGCTCCTTCTTCTTCTTGGCCACGTCCTTCCACGCTTTCTGCCTCTCGGCAGAGAGGCGGTTAGCTTCACGGACTTCGGGAAGAGGAGGGGCGGAGCGATACCCCTTGTGAGATAACCCCTGGAGAAAAAGATTACGGATTAGCAATCAGTAACCCTCGAGGGTAAAAATCAGATTGAATCTAAATCAAACTAAAAATACTTACAAATTGTAAGTACCCCGCATCGGGGCGCATCTTGACGGCAAACAGGGCCGCCTCCTTGCAGTCGAGCTTGGACACCTCCACCGCTCGCCGCGCTCAGTGCATGCAATGATCGATGAGGAGGCTACCCTCCTTCATCTTCGAGCCCTGCCATACGCTTCTGCCTTGAGCTGGTCAAGGCGCAATGTCCTATCCATCAGCGGCAGTACATGCCGTTGATTGAAGTTGGCACTTACGACCGCTGCAGTCAGCCCGACCCATGACAATGCGGCGAAGGCGTTGGTGAAGACCTTCAATCGCTCCTGGCGGTCGGTGGGGGAGACGCCGTAGCTCCAAAACTCAGGCCGCTCCCGCAGCACCTTGGCGGTGTACGCCGGGAGCTTGTTGTCGATGTTGCGGAGGTAGAACCATCCCTTGTCCCAGTCGGCATTGTTGGACGTCATGGTCGCCGGGATGCAAAGCCTGCTGCGCTGCCCCCGGACTTGCAGGGTGAGGCCCCCGGCGCGAACCTCTCGGTGGACCCCTCGAGACTCACCGGCGGCCGTATGAAGCTCACCCCAAAAGAGGTGAACCCATAGGTCCCAGTGGGCCTCTATGCCCAAGAACCCCTCGCAAACGGCGACGAAGACCGCCGCTTGTGAGATGGCGTTGGGGGCGAAGTTGTGGAGCTCCACACCGTAGTGGAGGCACAACCCGCAGAAGAATGCTGAAGCGGGGATTCCGAACCCCCGCTCGTGTAGCCTCGCCAGGCTGACCACGAAGCCCTCCGACGGAGAAGGCTCGTGGTGGGTGGAGGGCGGCACGATCCACATGGGCTCTACCGGGTTGCTGTTCGCCGGTAGGACCCCGACCTCCACCAGCCCGGTGAGATAGTCATCGGTGGCGATGGAAGGGCTCCACCGAGCGGGGTCGATGATGGTCACCATGGTGAATCATGGCGGTGAGAAGCGGAGCTTGTGCGGGGAAGGCGAAAGGCAAGAGTGATGGCGCTTGGTAATAGTAGATGCAATCTCAAGGCAAGGACTTGGTAAGACGAACCCTTCCCCTGCCTCTTTATTTATAGTCTCATACGAAGTGCAGCCGGCATCACAACCGCGTGAAATCCGCATTCAATGCGGTTGGTGCCGCTGTCACTAACGGCCGGACCCCACCGGTTGGGATAACCACCACGCGCGAGAACCCAGGCGCCGCAGGCGCCATGTCCTGTCGTAACTGCCCACGCCTCTGCCGCTCCGCCTAAAAAGGCACGCCCGCTTCACATGCTCCGCGCCATGTCAGCCACGATTTCCTAAATAAACGCTCGAGGCTAGCAGGAAAGCTTCCCAGGTAAGCCACCTCTCCTCGAGGCCCTACTGATCAAGGGTTCGAAGCCCTGGCCCCTCGAGGGTTCAACAGGCACCCCAGATCAACAGAGTCAGGGACAACCGGGGGGGGGAGGGGGCAATCGAGCCTATCCTCGAACGCGAAGTTCGAGGGCACCCCCCCATGTTGTATTCAAGGCCAGATGGAGGCAGCTAGTCGAGGGATCCCACCGAGGGAGAGCAACGAGCCCTCGACCCCTATCGAACGGGGTCGAGCCCTACCTAGCAAACCTTCACAAGTGCTCTTATGAGACATGTTTCCGGACCACGAGCCGACCTCTATCGAACGAGGCACGAACGTCCACTTGAATTACCCGCTAACAGCTCACAAAGGCACCCATGACTCGCGGCCCGCTCAAGGGAAGCATGGATTGTGTCACCCCTCCTCCCCACGAACGGGGCGATGAGGGTCGTAACTCGAAGTCAAGGATCGCCCCTGATCGACCTTGCCAGGGCCAGGGCTCGGGGCTCCTCGCGCCATAAGATCGAGTTCCTTGAAGACGAAATATGATGTAGCTCACGAAGGCGAGAAACGCTGACAGCCCTTGCAGGAGTATATCCACTCCTCCAAAGCCTCAGGTGCTACACCCGCGGGTGCGCTCACCCAGCGAAATTCTTCAAGAAAACCCTGATTGGAAGCACCCACGATGAAAGCCTTTCCCGGATTAAACCTACTCCATCAAAGGCTCGGGGGCTACTGTTGGGGGCGATTATTAGAGGTACCCAAACCTATGGGATAATCACCCCCTGTTAAACACTAACTCATGCACATATCAGATAAAAGAAAAAGCAAATTAAGGCCCACGGCCCAGCAACGGCAAAGGCCCATGGCCCAGCAACGGACAAAGGCCCAGTAAGGACACCTCGCGGGGCGCCTCGACGTGCGCCTCAATCTCCGCTTCGCTCGAGGGAACCGACCCCTCGAGCGAATCGGAAAACTCCGTCTCGGTCGAGGCCCGAGGGTCGAGCCTCGAGCAACCGACAAAATAAGGAAAGCTCCGCCTCGGTCGAGACCTCCGCTCCGACAAACAATTAAAGACGCTCGCCGCCGCCGTGCATCCAAAGTCAAAAGGCAAATACCTCACCACGCCGCTCTGACAGCCACGACCCCCCCCCCCCCCCCCGGTCGTATCCGCCAACTCCCGTCACTATGCTGCCAACCGAGGCGCTGTGCGGGCAGAGCACGTCACTCCGACTCCCTGTGCTACCAACTCCGACGACCCGAAGTCCTCGATCGGGCGGGAGAGACCCTCGAGCACGCGACAGGAGAAGGAGAAAGGACGGCGGAGGCATGGCGGGCCATCCCGAGCACTATGCGACCATCCCTGGCGTTGTGCGAACATATTGCCACTGTACGAACAGGGCTGGGTCACACCGACTCCCTATGTTGCCGACTCCCACAGTGATTTTCCACAGAAAGGGCTGTGCACAGGCATGGGAGACCCTCGAACTGGCGTCCGGGCGAGTCATTACCGCACGCAGGCCAGCTCAGATCATCGAAACCACTCCCTGGCATCATCACCAGTACAAGAATCCATCACAGGGACAGCAGCACCGCGTAACAGTGGCCAAGGACAAAGAGCCACGCCCGGCGCCACTCCTACTGCTGTGCAACAACTGTGCCTGCATAACGACACATGCATGTAACCCCTCCTTCTTGGCCTATAAAAGGAGAGGGCGCGCTCATGAAGGGGGCCCCAGATCAATCGAATACAGAACAGGAAACAACACACACACGCTCCGCACTCCACGATATTGGCACTCTGCCTCAATCATCTGGGACTTGGAGGTCTAGCCTCTTCTCCCACCCTGCTTGTATCCCCTACTACTCGCAGTCCGGTGCAGGATAATACATTGCACGCACCATCTTGCTGGACGTACGGTCTTGCGATCGGAACCAGGATAAATTCGTGTCATTGCATTACCTTCTGCATCAACCATCAGGGGTGGGAACACAACGGTTGGTGTCGGGACCACGATTTCCAAACACCGACACCTAATGATCAAAGTTTAAAAAAGGGAATTTTTCTATTTAATTGTTGTATGTAAGATTTCTTGGATAATAATACGTAAGATTTGTGACAATAGACTTTTGTTGTATATGCATACTCTCTTATTTTGTTATCGGGTTTGAATTCTTATTATAGAGCACCCTTTACTTGTTGCATATCATTTTCTCCTCTCTTTGTGTTGCTTTACTGTATTGGCTATGTTTTTTTCCTTATATTTTGTTCCTTTATTTTGTTGCTTCTTATATCATCTATCTCCGCTCATTATGTTCTTTATTTATGTTATTATAAGTTGCTTGTTGTCTTCATTGTTACAATGTTTCGTCAAGCCTATTTCGTGTTACCCTAATTTAGAATCTAGACTATATATAATTAGTTTATTATTAGTTATATACTGACACCAAGAAGTTAGTATATTCAAGCCAATAAATTTCTAAGATAGGTATTATTCTCACGTTAAAAAACTTTCATGTCCTTCAAAATTATTGATCTAATATGTCATCCAAAGTCAAAAGTGGACTTAATGAGCTACATATCGTTATTTTGTTTCCAGGTGCATTATATATGAACTATCTTTTGCTTCATTGTTATTTGGACATTTGTCAATAAAAATCTAGAAAATGTCTGAAGAACAATATATCTATATACGAATTTAATAATTTAGGTCTACAACTTTAACTTAAGTAAACTAAGTGGACAATGATGACTTGAGTTGCTAGCATCTCTTATGAAAGGATGCTACATATAATGGTAAATTGAAGGAAAAAGTCTATATCACCCCCTCATCTATGATGATTGAACTACATAACACCCTAACATATGAAACGATCTATGTCACCCCCTGAACTTTTCAAAACCGGTCAAATTACCCCTAAAGCAATTTTGAAAAATCATAGTAAATCACAGAAAAATTATAAAATAGAAAATTCAATTGTGTTGGACTGCAAATGAGTATATCTATACAATGAACTTATAATGTGATATGCTTCATTACATTTTTTACAGCTATAAAGAAAAACATAGATCTAAAGCTACAACAACAAAAATATAATAAAGCATATCATATTATATGTTCACCGTGTATACGTACTCTTTTGAATTCCAACACAATTGAATTTTCTATTTTATAATTTTTTTGTGATTTATTATGATTTTTCAAATTTTCTTTAGGGGTAATTTGACCGGTTTTGAAAAGTTCGGGGTGATATAGACCATTTCATAGGTTGGGGGGTTATGTAGTCCAAGCCCTATAGGTGAGGGGATGATCTAGACTTTTTCCTAAATGGATTGAGTTGTGAGTTTAGTTCAATAGCTCGAACATATTGCACTTTAAGGTTACATTTCAAAGAAATTGTAGCTTAGATCTCTTATGAAGCCTATTATGTTCATAATGGCTTTATAAACAAAAACAACCTGACTTTTTTTTTGTTGGGCTAGTATATTAACTTAAATTTTGGGAGTCATAAGATTTTAAAATTTTGACTCAAAATAAATTATATGTAGATTTATATATTTATGATATGACCAAATACTAACTCTCTGTACGATTTTAGGTACCATGGCAAAAATAATTTTTAGGTGATGACAGGCACGAGGGAACAAGCAAGCGAGCAAACAATCGCCATCATCCACATGTCTCCATACATGATTACGCAGTCTTTGGAGGGCCACAATGTGAAAATGGCAGTGTATGTACTGTAGTGTCCCACCGTCCCGGGAGGTCGTCCCTTTCGGCGTGGAAAAGAAAGTGCCGACTACTGCGCAAACCACCGCCATTAATTACACGTCGCAACCGGTTCCTACCCGATCCTCTGCGAGCCTGTGTAAATGGCATGTGGGCCCGTGCCTCCTCGAATCATCCGTGGGCCCGGTTGGTCGCGGTTCACTTCAGTCCAGGGCAGTGTCCTTGGGTCTACATTGACGTCGTCTAACAGACGGTCTCATATATATAATTTTAAGATGACTTATAAGACAATATATTTCTTAATTTATGAAAAAATAAAGAAATATTATTGATTGCATGACAATAGAACTCATACAACGGTGGATGAATTGTTTCATGATCCTACAATGATGAATGAATTGTTTTACGAAGTAACGATCTCACTCTCTCTACGTGACACCGTACGAGACGATAGGTATCTTAAGCTTAAAATTAAATACCGGCACAAGGAGGCGTGCGGGAAGAGGAGAGCTCGGCCGGCTCCGCTCCCGTGCCGTGCGTTGAGTTCGGTGGCAGCGGTGGCCACCACGGAAGTCCCGGCGCTTGGCAGATACTACTCCGTATTCTATTATACTACGTATACTCTTTAGGAATTTTGGAGGCCAATGTCGCCGTCCAGCACTGGTCTGGGTTCCTCTCCCGTGATGTTGACGTAACACTGTAGTGCTCGTCTCACTCGGTCTAAAAAAGGCAGCAGACATCTGCAGTTTTTACCGAGAGAGGAAAATGAGGGTTTTTTTATTTCTTCAGGCATAATAGACAATACTCCATCCGTTTCAAAATATAGATCGTTTGACTTTTTTGACTCTAAATTTAACCGCTCGTCTTATTTAAAATTGTGTGTAAATTATCATATTTTTATGGTGGCTTACTTTATTAATATAAAATCTTTAAAAATGTCTTAACTTTGACTAAACTTTCACAAATTTTTTGAATAAGACGAACGGTCAAACTTGTGGTAAAAAAAGTCAAACAACCTATATTTTAGAACAGAGTTAATATATATAAAATCCAACAGAAATTGACGTGTAACCAGAGACTGGCCCTTTGTACCATATATTGTCTGTTCTTCTAGCACGTGATTGTGGGTCAGAAGAGGATTTTAGAGATTTTGTTTTCTCGACTCACTGGCACTGCACATAGCACTTGCATGTAATGTAAGCGACGAGATGTGCACGCCAGGCTCGCCTAAGACTATACGACTCTTGCACCATGCTTCACTCCAACCAATCATGCACCCACGTCTGTAAGCCTTTGTTTGTTCACCCAGCGACCGAGACATTTTTTTGGATAAAGGACCATACATATATTAAAAGAGCGGCAACATTACAAAAAGGTCCTCAAGGAGGACCTCATTACAATCCTGCCCCAAACAGCAGGGGACACGCACACACACGCGTCACCGAAACAACGAATGAGTAGAACACGCGTCCAAGCAGCAGAACACCGTCGCCGTCGGTGAGGAGCTCACCGGCGAGGGCCGCCAGAGGCGTCGGCGTCGCGAGGGACCCATGAAGACACTTGGAGCCATAGTGGATATGCCTCACCACGGAGGCATTAAGAGGGTGAAGATGCCATCGAGAAGGCCATCGACGACGACCCAAGGATATAGACGAATCCGACGCCAACGAAAAGAAGAATGGCATCTTCAATGCCAGGGGGAGATGAACAGCCCGCTGACGAAACAGAGTCTGCAAGGGGCAAGAGCAGAGGAGGTCTGCCGCGATTTGGGGGCGAAAGGATGGAAAAACATCGGCGTGGGCAGCGAGGGATGCCGGTGACGAGGCAGAACCGGTGGGATCGAAGCCAGAGAAGGCTGGATCACCAGGCAAGGTCACCAGCAGCATCTCACCGCCAGACAGAGGAGTGGCGGCGGAGGACAGACCCGGAGAAAATAGAACGGGGGAAAGGGGAACCGGATCTGACAAGCTGAGGTGGATACGGGGAGGGCCAAAGGCCTTATTGCAGCGCACCTTTCCGACCGAACCGCCGACGATTAGCAGGAGCCCAACGCCGGAGGCAACAGCGGCAAGGAAGCACGAGAAGCCCATCCGGCGAACTAGCTTCAAACAAACAAACAAACTTACCTACTGTACAAGCAAAGGAAGCGGGGGCTGGCCCTCCTCCCACACACCGCCGGCGAGAACACCGGAGCGGAGGGAGAGGGGGCCAGAAGCAGGAGAATCGGAGGTGCTACAGTGGAGAGCGAGAGGATAAGGCAGAGTTGAGCGAGAGCGGTGCCCACGTCTTCCTACTACTATATTGACAATGACTGCGGTGTGTAGCGACCGAGACGTTGGGCGAATGCAAAGGCAGGCTAGTGAAACAAAATTTCTAAACAGGGATGCAAAAGTACTAGAGATCCCGTCACGCACCAGCGCGACATTCTGAGGCTATCTGCACTCGTTATACTTCAAACACATCCCCTAAAGGGAATATTCTGTCCTGATCATCAAAAATTTGCAGTACAGTTTCAGTTTCGCCGCATTCGTCATACTCTATTTACATCCCCTATACCAACTACCAACCCATGGGGCCCACATTATATAATTTTTTTAACTCTCCTCCCTCCCTCCTCTCTTTCTCTCTCTCCCTCCCTCCCTTCCCTCCCCCCCCCGCCGCATCCCATTCCCCTCCCTCTCCCCACCGGCCCCTCCCCTCCAATCCGCCTCGGTGCGGGCCAGGCGCGGCGCCGGCCGGCCAAGCGGGGCGATGGGCCAGGCAAGGCGGGCGGAGCTGCGGGCCAGGCAAGGCGGTGGCAAGGCGGGCAGAGCTGCGGGCGGCCGAGCGGGGCGGCGGGCCAGGCGGGGCGCCGCCCGGCCGAGCGGGGTGACGGGCCAGGCGGGGCGTCGGCCAAGCGGGGCGGCCACCCAGGCGGAGCGGAGGCCGGCTGAGCGGGGCGACGAGGTAGGCGGAGCCGCGGGCGGGCTCCGGCCTCCGACTGCACGCTCCCGCCGGTCTGCCGATGCCGCGCCCTCTTGGCTTCCCTCCTCTTCGCGTGGCCCAGCCCGCTCCACGGCCCTCCGTCGCCCCGTATCGTCTCTGAAGAGCACAGCAAGAAGGCCGCCAGCGACGAAGTTGAGCTCCAGCACGAAGTTGGGCGGCGGGCGGCGGAGCGCGCGCAGCAGTTGGGCGTGCGGGCCCCACGCCAACGTGGCGTGGTTGCGTTCGGCCGCTAGGCACGCTCTATTTGCCGCTCGCCCTCGCCTTGGGTTCCGTTCCGCACCTGTTAGCGTCTGCCGCTGCAGACAATTCTTCCCTCTCGTACTGCGCTATGTACTGTAGCGTTCTATTTACAGCTTCCCAGTGCGAGCAGTGTGACCTTTTCTTCTGACAGCAACTTCAGGGACGTCCGTTGTAAAAAAAAGAAAGAAAACAGGGGCTGTGATTAGTTCCTAAACTTTGTCTCTCCAAACTTTATTATTCACCTATCACATTAAATCACATCAAATCTCTCTCCTCATGCATGGAGCACTAAACATGGATAAATATAAAAACTAGTTGCATAGTTTTGATGTACACGACGAGACGAATCTTTTGAGCCTAGTTAAGTAATGATACGACAATGTTTACCACAAACAAATGAAAAATGCTACAGTGCGCTACAGTGTCCGATGCGACCTTTTCACCCTTTTCCCCATCTTTTCAAGGAACTACACACACCCAGGATGTCTCACTTGCACTTGGACGGCGCGGCTGCTCCACAGGATCATGGGCGTTTCCGTGACACTGAAAACTTGTAGGGTGACCACGGACCAGTCCTGACGTCAGCGCATCGGTCAGCAGGCCACTGGATTCAACTGAAGCCTCATCACCAAATCTTTTCTTTGCCGTATGGTGGCCTCGCAATCTTGCCTAGGGCCATCCCAATTTGGGAGCTTCCAATCTGAGAGTTTCCAATAATTGGAGAACTGTAGCATTTCATTTGTATGTGTGAAAAAATATCCAAAAATTAATTAATTAGGCTCAAAATGTTCGTCTCGCAGAGTACAACAAAACTGTGTAATTAGTTTCTGATTTCATCTACATTTAGTACTCCATGCATGTGCCGACATTTTGATATGATGAAAATCTTCTTTTTTGCACAATGAATTTGGGTGTGCAAATTTGAGATCTAAACGAGGCCTAGGCTGGTATGGAGTGGAAGCCACTGCAACGGATTCCTCGCAGATTTTTTTTTGGGTCTCGAACTGATAACCTCGCTCCATCTCACTTGTGGACGGATAAACCTGAAAGCAAGCAATGTTTCTTTTGAATCGTAAACAAATCAAAAGTCAAGCTTTCTTTTTTTATTAATGCCCGTTCGTTTGGCTTATCAACCACCAACCAATAGTACTTTTCTCAGAACAAATCAGCACCGGCCACCGGCCAGACGAACATAGCGTAATTAACTAGTACTTCATAGCAAACTGTTACATCAGAAGAAAAAGAATACAGCCTGTGTTGTGGTGCAAATGCCTTTAATTTCACCGAATTTTACATATTTGTATGACAGATCAAACCCTTGTACTAACCACCCAATCAACTGCATCTCGCTCCACATCCATACATACCCACCATCAATATTATAAAATGTGCCATTTTTTAATCATTCAAAGTTTATGACGTTAAATACAAACAACAACGTCAATTATTGCGCAAAAAAACATTGACTACAATATGGTCAACTTGGGCCAGCTCTTGGGAGCAAACAAGGCAAGGTTTAACATGTATACCAAGTTAGGACCTTTTTAACTTGGAGTACAACAAGTTTTGAGGACTAAGGGACAAAATTGAAGTCGGACATGCATCACATATAGAATCTACACTAAGTTACTCAAAATGAAAAAAAAAGTGCAGGTACAGAAGTTACTTTTACATCCCTATTTTCTATATTGAAAGAATTCAACAAGCTATGGGTACAATAGTGAAGGGTGGTTTGAATACTGAATGGTTTTTCAGCATCCCTTGTGCTGTCCTGAACCATGATAAGATTCTTAACCTCTTTTATGACTAAATTTTAGCGCTTTCTTTTGTTTGATTACAGCCAAATAATCACCAGAAGCACCCATCTCAATTACCTGTTATATTTCCATTACCGGAAAAAAGCCATCCATGCTGCTTATCTCCAAAAGGCCAAGTATGAGCAGATGACATCATCCACCACATTACCCCATAATTCAATCACATTTTCTTCTAAATTAGTTAGTACGAAATGTCAATCCATCTTTATCATCAGGGAAGATCTTCAGCCTATTCATTTTAGCCCCTTAGCATCCTCATAACTCAAAGCTCTTCAGCACACAGTACAACAGAGACTGGCGGCTTTCACGGCATACTGCTCTGTAGCTTGAGGGCTTCATCAGCACGTCCTTGCTCAGTATAGCTGTTAACAAGGGAATTGTGTATCATGCTATTAGGACTACATCCATTGACATTTCCTCAAAAACTTCAGTTGCCAAGTCAACCAGCCCATTCTGGCACAATGAACCAATGAGCATACTGAATGTTGCTCCATCTGGTGGGCACTGCTTTCTAAACATCTCAGCTATAAGCTCCCTGGCATCCTCCCATCGCTTTGCTCTACACAAACCCTTCAGTGCAGCACTGTAGCAAATAGTGTCAGCCTCACATGGTAGGCTTCTTAGTAAATTGAGAGCATCTTCCACACGGTTTTGTTCAGAAAAACCATTGATGAGAGAACTGTAAATGACAATATTAGGTGTGCAGTCATACTTATGCATTAGCTCAGAAATTTCAGTCGCATCCTCGACAAATCCTTTGTGGCACAAGTTATTGATCAGTATACTGAACGTGACTTCATCTGGAGGGCAGTTATTTCGAATCATCTCAAGTATAAGTTCTCCAGCATCCTCCCATCGCTCAGCCCTACACAAGCCCTTCAATGCAGAACTATAGCAAATGGTGTCAGCCTTGCATGGCATGTTGTTTAGTAACTTCAAGGCATCGTCTACACAGTTATGTTCAGAAAGGCCATTGATAAGGGTGCTGTAGGTGATAACATTAGGCATACAATTGTACTTTGGCATTTTCTCAAAAACTTCAGTTGCACACTCAACCAACCCTTTTTGGCACAAGTGGCTGATTAGGGTACTGAATGTTACTTCATTTGGGAGACATTCATCCTTAACCATCTCAGCAACAAGCTTCCCAGCATCTTCCCATTGCTCAGCTCTACACAAACCCTTCAACATATAATTATAGGTAACAATATTTCGTTTGCATGACATGCTTTTGAACAGCCTGAGAGCATCATCCACGCTCCCAAGTTCAGCAAACCCGTTGATGAGAGAATTATACATGATAACGTCAGGTGAGCATCCATATTTTGACATTTCCTCAATAACTTCAACACCATAGCCAACTAGCCCTTTTTGGCACAGACAGTCGATGATCAACCCAAATGTGACTTCATCAATGGTCAGGTTGTTTCTAATCATCTCAGCAACAAGCTTCCCAACATCCTCCCATCGATCAGCTCTGCACAGTCCCTTCAGTACAGATCGATAGAAAACAGTGTTAGGCTTCCATGATATGCTTCTTAGTAACTCAAGAGCATCATCCACACACCCATGTTCAGAAAAGGCGTTAACAAGTGCACTGTAAGTAAAGTTATCAGGCTTACATCCGTACTTAGGCATCTGCTCGGCAACTTCCAATGCACAGTCAACCAACCCTCTGTGGCACAAGTAACTGATCACCGTGTTGAATGTTACTTCATCTGGGGGGCAACCCTTCCTAACCATCTCAGCAATAAGCTTTCCAGCATCCTCCCATCGCTCATCTCTACACAAACCCTTTATCGCGGTATTGTAACTAAAGATGTCCGGTTTGCATGGCATGTTGTTGAATAAATCAAGAGCCTCCTCCACGCGCCCCAGCTCCGCAAGGCAACTGATTATTTCATTGTAAACAATCACGCCCAGCGTGCACCCACACTTGGACATCTGATGAAGAACTCCCATTGCACGGTCGGCCAATCCGTTCTGGCATAAGGAATGGATCATCATACCAAACGTGAGATCATTTGGGGGACAACCGCTCCAGATCATCTCGGCGACGAGCTCCTCGGCGTCGTCCCACTCCTTGGCGTTGCACAGTCCCTTGAGCAGGGTGCTTTTGGTGTACGAGTTGGGGGCGAACGGCATGTTGGCAACGAGGCGCCGCGCGTCGTCGAGGCGCCCCTCGCGGCAGTAACCCGCGACGAGCGTGTTGTAGGTGACGACGTCGGCGGCGCCGGATGCCGCGAGGGACGACAGCATCCGCTCGGCGTGGGCGAGCTGACCCCCCGCGCGGCAGTACCCCGCGACGAGGGTGTTGCGCGCGACGGCGTCGGCGGTGCCCGCGCGCTCGGACGCCTCGAGCACGCGCTCGGCGTCGTCGAGGCGTCCCGCGGCGCAGAGGTTCCTGATGAGGAGGGTGCAGGGGACCACGGCGGGGCGGTCCGGATCCCGCATGGACTCCACGAGGAGGAGCGCCGCGTCGAGGTCCCGGAGGCGGACGAGGTGGTGCAGCCGCTGGTTCGCCCCGCTCCCGCCCCAGCCCGCGCCGCGCCGGGGCGGGGGTGGTGGTGCCCGCGGGTTGACCCACCTGGAGGTGCCCGCCGCCGCGGAGAGGCGGACGCGGGCGCGCTGAGGCTTGGGGTTCGTCGGAGCGAATGGGTGGGTGGAGACGGCAGCGGTGGGAGGACACGGCGATGAGATGGTGCCGGCGGGCGGCGGCGATGGGTGGGTGTTTCATTTTCATCGGCCGCCCGCGCGGTGACAACAACGGGCGAGTGGATGAGGAATGGACTCTCGAGTTTTGTACGGTCTCGACCAAGTGGGCGGATAAGAGCCACTCCAGCGAGCCTCTGCTCAACCCCGTACACTAAGACGGGGCTGATTGACTCCAGAGACTAAAGTTTAGTTCCTCAAATATATGATAATTAGAAGCATTAAACATAAACTAATTATAGAACTGATTGCATAAGTCATGTCTACTCCGCGAGACAAACCTAACAAACCTAATTAACCTATAATTAGTACATAATTATCATATGATTACTGTAGCATTACATTATCTAATCATAGACTAATTAGGCTTAATAGATCCGTATCGTAAAATAGCCCTCGCTTATATAATGCGTTTTTTAATTAATCTATATTTAATACATTATCTAATATGGACTAATTAGGCTTAACAGATCCGTATCGTAAAATAGCTCTCTCTCATGTAATGCGTTTTTAATTAATCTATATTTAATACTTCTAGTTAGCAAAATCAGATTTGATGTGATGAGACTAAAGTTTTAGTCGAGCGAACCAAACATGGCCTAAGAACAAAAAACTTCGCTCCAACAGAAATCCTACTCAGGTCCCTACTCTAGAAGGACCTACTTTCCTCTCCGGAGCCCCTTCTCCCACGGGTCCGACATGTCGGTGTTTAGAAAACGTGGTCCCGACACCAACCAGAAATGCGCTGTGTTCCCTCCCTTGATGGTTGATGCAGAAGATAACACGAGACACGGGTTTATCCTGGTTCCGGTCAGAGGACCGTACTTCCAGCAAAGCGGTGTGCGTGTGATGTATTATTCCGCACCGGAATGCAAGCAGTAGGGGGTACAAGCAGGTTGGGACGAGAGGCTAGACCTCCGAGTCCCGGATGATTGAGGCAGGGTGCCAATATCGTGATCTATTCTGAGTGTATGCGGATTCTCTTTTTTTTCTCTTTTGCTCGATCACCCCCTCCTTTTATAGGCCAAGGAGGAGGGGTTACAGGAGCGTGTTGCTGGTTAGGCATAGTTGTAGCACAGTAGTAGGAATGGCGTTGGGCGTGCTTCTCTGTCCTTGTTTGCTGTAGTCGATTCTTGTACTGGTGATGACGTTGAGGAGTGGTCTTGAGGATCCGGGGCGTCCTTAATGTGATGATGGCTCATTCGTACACTACCTCGAGGGTCTCCCATGCCGGCGCACAGCTTATTCTGTGGAAAATCGCTGTGGGAGTCGGTGGCACAGGGAGTTAGAGTGACCCGGCCCTGTTCGCACGGCGGCGACATGTCCGCACAGTGCCGGGGTTGGTCGCATAGTGCTCGGAATGGCCCGCCATACCTCTGTCATCCAGAGCTCTTCTCCTGCTGTGTGCTCGAGGGTCTCTCCGTCCACGAAGGTCTTCGAGTCGTCGGAGTTGGCAGTACAGGAACTCAGAGTGACGGGCTTTGTTCGCACAGTGCCGGCCTGTCTACACAGAGCCTCGGTTGGCAGCATAGTGACAGGAGTTGGTGGATACGATGGGAGGAGTCGTGGCTGTCAGGGCAGTATGGCAAGAAATCTGCTTTTTGACTTTGGAGGCATGGTGGCAGAGGGTGCCATTTAATGTTTGTTGGAGCGAGAGTCTCGACCGAGGCGGAGCTTTCCCCATTCCGTGGGTTGCTCGAGGCTCGGTCCCCAGGCCTCGACTGAAGCGGAGTTCTCCGATTCGCTCGAGGGGTCGGTCCCCTCGAGCGAAGCGGAGATTTTGGTTCGCGTCGAGGCACGCTGCGAGGCGTCTTGGCTGGGCCTTCAGTCGTTGCTGGTCCGTGGGCCTTAACTTCCCCTTTCTTTTTCTGGTTACTTGGACAAGATTAATGTTTATTGGGGCGGTTATACCATAGGTTTGGGTACCCCTAATGATTGCCCCCAACAGTAGCCCCCGAGCCTTTGTTGGAATATGTTTTAATCCGACAAAGGCTCTTCATCTTGGGTGCTTCTGACAAGGTTTTCCTTGAAGAATTCCGCTGGGTGCGCGCTAGCACACCCGCGGGTGTAGCCCCCGAGGCCTCTCCAAGGGCTTATCAGCATTTCGCACCTTCGTGAGCTACATCATGTTTCGTCTTCAAGGAATTCGACCTTGTGGTGCAAGGAGCCCCCGAGCCTTGGCCCTAGCAAGGTCGATCAGGGGCGGTTCTTGACTTTGAGTTACGACCCTCGTCGCCCCGTTTGTGGGGAGGAGGGGTGACACAATCCATGCTTCCCTCGAACGGGCTGCGAGTCATGGATGCCTCTGTGAGCTGTTAGCGGGTAATTCAAGTGGACATCCGTGCCTCGTTCGATGGAGGCCAGCTCGTGGTCCGGAGACATGTCTCATAAGAGCACTTGTGGAGGTTTGCTAGGCAGGGCTCGACCCCGTTCGTTTGGGGTCGAGGGCTCGTTGCTCTCCCTCGGTGGGATCCCTCGACTAGCTGCCTCCATCCTGGCCTTGAATATAACATGAAGGGCACCCTCGAGTTTCATGCTCGAGGATAAGCTCGATCGTGCGTGCCCTTGGTTATCCCTGACTCTGTTAGATCTGAGGTGCCTATCGAACCCTCGAGGGGCCAGGACTTCGAACCCCTGATCAGTAGGGCCTCGAGGAGAGGTAGCTTACCTCGGAAGCCTTTTGGCTGGCCTCGAGCGTTTATTTCCGTAGTCGTGGGTGGCGTGGCGCAGAGTACGCGAAGTGGGCGCGTCTTTTTAGGTGGAGCGGAAGAGACGTGGGCAGTTACGATGCGACGTGTCACCTGGATTTTCGCGCGTAGTGGTTATCCAACTCGTGGGGCCCGGTCATCAGTGGCTGAGGTGTCAATCGTATCGGATGCGTTTTTTACGCGGCCGGGGTGCCGGTTGCGCTTCGTGTGATACTATAAATAAAGGGACAAGGGGAAAGGATTAGCTTACCCAGCCCTTGCCTTCCGATTGCATCTACTATTTCCAAGCGCCGCCGCTCTTCGCCTTTCACCTTTCCGCGCACAAGACTTCGTCCTTTTCGCCGCCGCCGTTCGTCATGGTGACCGTCGTCAACCCTGCTCCGTGGAGCCCTTCCATCGCCACCGACGCCTATCTCGCCAGGCTGGTGGACGCCGGGGTGCTGCCTGCGAACAGCAACCCGGACGAGCCGATGTGGATCGCGCCGCCATCCAATCACCACGAGCCTTCTCCGCCTGAGGGCTTTGTGGTGAGCCTGGCGAGGCTTGACGAGCGGGGGTTCGGAATCCCGGCTTCGCCGTTCTTCCGTGGGTTGTGCCTCCACTACGGCGTGGAGCTCCACAACTTTGCCCCTAACGCCATCTCGCAAGCGGCGGTCTTCGTCGCCGTTTGTGAGGGGTACTTGGGGATCGAGGCTCACTGGGACCTATGGGTTCACCTTTTCCGGGGTGAGCTCCATACGGCCGTAGATGAGTCTCGGGGGCTCCGCCGGGCGGTCCGCGCCGGGGGCCTGACCCTGCAAGTTCGGGGGCAGCGGAGCGGATTGTACATCACGTCGACGATGACCTCCAACAACGCCGATTGGGACAAGGGGTGGTTCTACCTCCGCAACGTTGACAACAAGCTGCCGGAGTACACTGGCAAAGTGCTGCGCGAGCGACCGGAGGTGTGGAGCTACGGAGTTCCCCCCGCCGACCATCAGGATCGACCTCGGGTCTTCACCGACGCCTTTGTCGCGCTTTCGAGGGCGGGTTTGACTGCAGCGGGAGTGACTGCAAACTTCAATCAGTGGTATGTACTGCCGCTGATGGAGAGGAAGCTGCGGCTCGACCAGCTCAGGGCGGATTCGCCCTGGCAGGGCTCGAAGATGAAGGAGGGGACCCTCGTCCTCGAGTACTGCATGCATCGAGCACGGCGTGCCGTGGAGGTCTCCAAGCTTGACTGCAAGGAGGAGGCCCTTTTCGCCGTCAAGATGCGCCCGAAAGCAGGGTTTCTACAATTTGTAAGTTCTGCTTTAAGTTTGATTTAGATTCAATTTTACTTTCTACCCTCGAGATTATCTGATCGTTTAATTCTGAATTCTTTCTTCAGGTTTTGTCTCAAAAAGGGTATCGTTCTGCTCCTCCTCTTCGCGAGGTTCGTGCTGTGAACCGTCTTTCTGCCGAGAGGCAGAAGGCGCGGAAGGACGCGACAAAGCAGAAGAAAGAGAGGAAGCGTTTGCAGAAGGCGGCGTACGAGAAGGAGTGCCGCCGTCGAATCAGGGAGGGGCGTTCCCCGCCTACCACCGCCGAGAGTACTCCGGAGGAGTCTTCCTCGGAGGACCTCGTGGAGATTCTACCACCTGCGCCGGTGGCGGCTGAAGTGAGTGCACCCCCGAGGGAGCAACGCCAGGAGATGCCGTCATCGTCACGGGATAGGGAGGCCTCGAGGGGCCCGGCGCCTTCGACGGCGGGTGCCGCCCCCCGAGTTCCGTGGTGGCGGCTGCCGTGGCTCGAGCTCGGAGCCCGTCGGTGCCTGGGGCTCAAAGCTCCGTACCGGCGGGTTCGAGGCCCGCAAGCGAGACCCCGCCGTCGAGGGGCCGTGGTCGTTCGAGGGCTCGGCGGCCTTCGAGCAGCAAGAAGCGCAAGCTTAGCCACCTCGTCCGGGTTAGGTAAGTCGCCATTCTTTTCTCAGGCTTCATTCTCAAGTTGTTGTTCTGATTTTGTCGTCTTGGTTTCTGTCAGCCAATCCGGTCCACCGGCGCCGCTTCCGTTGGCGCCGACGAAGGCTCTGAAGGTGTCGGCGCTCGCCACACCTCGTTCAACAGCGCCGCCTTCATCCGGGGCACCCCAGGCGTCGGGGATTGTGGCTCGGTACCGGGCCGCCCGATCAAGGGGGGAGACGGTGGCCGGAGGAGCGTCGGTGGTGGTGGGCGAGGAGCGGGCCAAGGAGACGCCCTTGGCCCTCTCCGTGGAGGATGTGGCCCCTGCCGTTGTGGGGGTGACAGAGACCGCCTTGCCGGCCGAGGGCACGGGGGTGGTGGAGGGTGCGGCTCTTGGTGAAGACGTGGGTCGGACCGCAGCGGGAGGCAGCGGTTCGGCGGAGGTCGAGGAGGTGCCCGGGGCCGGCTCCACAGTGATGACCCTCCCGGCTACCCTCGAGGGTGGTCAGGAGGATGAGGAGGAGGATGCTCCAGGATTCCGTGACGGGACCTGGAGCCCTTTGGAGGAGAGGGCCATGGGCACCCTGCCTGGCATTCCGGCCTTCGAGGCCTGGCGCAACTTTGGGCTCGGTCGTCGCGGCGTCCCGCCCGGCCTGACCAAGGCTGCTGAGGCCGAGCGCCTCCTATGGGAGGAACAACAGGCCTTTGGGACGACGGTCCAAGAAGCCCTGAAGCAGGTCGTCGAACTCCACCTTGGTCGGGGTTTGGACCTCCACCGGGTAAGTGGCTTGACCACTAGTTTTGTCACGCGTTTTGGTTTCTCCCTCTTTTCACTTTCATTTGTCGTGTTAATAACAGGATCTGAGAGAGATGGCTGGGTGAAAGGTCGCCGAACTTGCTGATGCGCACGTCGAGGTGCATCAGCTGACGAAGGCCTTAAGCCACGCCGAGCGAGAACGCCTGCGCGAGAGGACACTTGCCGTGGAGATGGCAGAAGAGGTCCTTCGGCAAGGGGACGAGCTCCATCGGCGAACGCAAGCGCTAGCGGTGCTCGAGGGTGAGCTTCAGCAGGAGCATGCCGCCCTTGCCGAAGCCCGGGGGCAGCTACAGCAGCGGGACTCGGCGCTTGCCGTGGCTGAGGCCCAACTGAAGACCCAGGGCGAGGCTATCGACCTGCTCACCGTAGCGGTGACGGAGGGAGACGTCGCCATCACAGAGCTGCGGGCCTCAGTCGAGGCCCAACAAGGAGAGATGGAGGCGCTCCAGCAGGAGGCCAGCACTGCCCGGGAGGCCCTCGCCGAAAAGGAAAAGCTGGTCGAAGGTAAGTCTAGTATGAACTTACCCTAAATTTAGATTTGAGTTTTCGAGAACTTATCTGATTTTGGTGTTGGGCTTTCAGAGGTGCGGAAGGTGGCGGAGGAGAACTCCTCACAGGCGGAGTCGCTCCAGGTAGCTTACTCGAAGGCCCAGGAGGACCTCGAGGATCTACGGGAAGTAGCTCTTGCCGTCTGTAAGGAGGTCGAGGGGCCGGAAGCTCTCGAGTCCCAGTCGGGCAGCTCGGTGGCCAGCCGTCTAAGGGCCTTGCGCGGTTGTGTTACCAAGCGCCTGAATGGGGCCCTTCTCCTCGGCGTGCAGAAGACCCTCGGGGTGATCTCGACGCACTTTGTCGTGGACCTCGAGGCGGTCAGTGGTGGCTACGTGGTGGCGGACGACCTCGACGACGACGCTGCGCTGGCCGTCGTGTGGAGAGTGCGGATGCTGCTGCCTCTGGGCCTGCTGCCACCCTCGCGCGAATCTTCGAGAGCGACCTCCTTTCCGATGCTGAAGACGAGGAGGATGCCACCCCCGAAGACCCCGAAGACCGCGCTCCCTGAGTAGCTTTTAGAGATATATATTATTTTTTTGTAATAAGCACTCTAGTGGTTGAAACAATTTTATGTTTTTGAAAAACACATTCGAGTTTTTATATGAATTATGGTTTCTTTATCACGTTTATTTCGCTGAATTTGCAAAGGACTTGTCGAGGAGGGTATCGTTCATAGAGCAATTTTAGCGTAGGGTGACGAGGGGGATGTCGTATCCTTTCGAAGGCGTAGGCGGTCCCTCGACTCGTCCGGCCCTTGGCCTCAATTATTCTATGCCTCAAGTTGCCTTTTGGCAAATACAGGAGATGGATGTAATAAAGAATTTTATAAAAAAACTTTAAAATTGGGACAATTTTAGGAGGGGGTGCCCCCCCCCCCGGATTAGCCCCCGAGTGAGACTTGGCTTTTTTCGATGGTAAGCCTAGTCTTACTCATTTTAAGGTCCTTTATATTTTTATTGAAATAAGTACAAATGTACATGAATGCTTGAAAGCTTAAGGGTAGAAGCGATGTAGCTGTTGTATATTCCAGGCGTTGGCGAATACTTCGCCTTTCTCGTTTGCGAGCTTGTATGTGCCTGGCTTGAGGACTTCAGCGACGATGTAGGGCGCGTCCAAGGGCGGTGTGAGCTTGTGGCGCCCTCGATTGTCTTGTCGCAGCCTTAGCACTAGGTCCCCCTTGCTGAGGTCTCGTCGTCGGACCTTCTGGGCCTGATACCTTCGAAGCGACTGCTGGTATCGAGCCGAATGTAAGACCGCGACGTCTCGAGCTTCGTCTGCTTGGTCGAGTGAGTCTTCCCGCATTTGCTTGTTTCTTTCCTCTGGGTAGGCTCTGAGCCTCGGGGACCCATATTCCAAGTCTGTGGGGAGGATAGCCTCGGCACCATAGACGAGAAAAAATGGAGTAAAACCCGTGGCTCTGCTTGGGGTTGTTTTGAGGCTCCAAATTACTGATGGTAGTTCTGACACCCATTTCCCGCCGAATCTATTCAACTTGTTGAATATCCTTGGTTTGAGACCTTGTAGAATCATGTCGTTGGCACGTTCTACTTGGCCGTTTGTCTGTGGATGCGCTACGGCCGACCAATCCACGCGGATATGGTGGTCGTCACAGAATTCCAAGAACTTCTTGCCTGTAAACTGGGTGCCATTGTCAGTGATTATCGAATTGGGGACCCCCAACCTGTGAATTATATCTGTGAAGAATTGCACAGCTTGCTCGGATCTGATGCTACTGATTGGCCAAGCCTCGATCCACTTTGAGAACTTGTCGATAGCCACCAGCAGATGTGTAAAGCCCCCGGGCGCTGCTCGCATTGGACCAACGAGGTCTAGCCCCCACACGGCGAACGGCCATGTGATGGGAACGGTTTGCAAGACATGAGCCAGGAGGTGGGTTTTACGTGCGTAGAATTGACACCCTTCGCAGGTGCGTACGATTTCGTTGGCGTCTGCAACAGCCGTGGGCCAGTAAAAGCCTTGGCGAAACGCGTTGCCCACGAGGATTCGGGGCGCCGCGTGGTGGCCGCATACGCCAGCGTGAATGTCTCGGATGAGCTCCCTTCCCTCCAGGATTGGAATGCACCGCTGCAAAATTCCGGAGGGGCTGTGCTTGTACAATTCCCCATCGATTATGTGGAATGACTTGGCCTTTCTTGAGATGCGTCGAGCCTCGGTTCGATCCGAGGGTAGTTCCCCTTGGATGATCCAGGCGATGTATTGGTTACGCCAATCGCGAGTTGATGGGGCCTCGTCGATTTCCATAATTTCACCTTCGTCCGCCGAGGATATTTCCTGACTTGAGGCTTCAGGTTCCTCTTTCGAAGGATCCTCGTCCATGGGCTCGACATATGGAGCCGCCGAGGGTTCGGTCCTCGAGGGAGCATCGGGAGCTTTGGGGGTCGGCTTGAGGTCGATGCTTGGCTGTATCAGGTGGAAACCAGAATAAGCATCAAGGAAACATAATAGCTCACATCCTGCGGTTGAATCTACGATCTGATCGATATGTGGTAGAGGAAAAGGAACTTTTGGACATGCTTTATTTAAACCGGTATAATCTATGCACATCCTCCACTTCCCATTCTTTTTCTTAACTAAAACAGGGTTGGCAAGCCAGTTAGGGTGAAATACCTCCTTGATGAATCTGGCCTCGAGGAGCTTGCGCAACTCCTCACCAATGGCCCTGCGCTTGTGCTCGTCGAAGCGTCGCAGTCATTGAACCACCGGCTTGGAATGGGGCAGGATGTCAAGGGAGTGCTCGGCGACCTCCCTCGGTATGCCTGGCATGTCCGAGGGGCTCCACGCGAAAATGTCGGTGTTTGCGCGGAGGAAGTCAACGAGCACCAACTCCTATTTGCTGTCGAGGGTTGAGCTGATCCGCACCGTCTTGTTGCTGGGAACACCTGGGTCGAGGGCCACAGCCTTGGTGTGCTCAGCGGGCTCGAAACTGCCTACATGCTTCGAAGTGGAGGGTATGGTTCCGTTCGCCATCTTCTCCAGGTCCGCGACGAGAGCCTCGTCCTCAGCAAGCGCCTCGGCGCTCTCGACGCATTTCACGTCGCATATGTAGGCATGTTCGAATGATGGGGCCACGGTGATTGTATGGAGAATACCTCTCGGCGCTCGCGCTTGCGCTGCCGAGGGGTCATGTTCGCGGTTGGCCCACCGAAAATGAAGAAGACGTTCTCCACCTCCGGGAAGCCCTGGCCATTCCCGTCGCCCGTGTCTCTCTTTCCCCCCTCATCCTTTGAAGCGGCGCGATTGAAGTATTTCCTTAGCATTCCGCACTGCTCGAGGGTGTGGGTCACGACGCCCTTGTGATAAGGGCACGGTTTCTTGAGCATATCGTCGAAGATGCCGCCTCCTCGAGGGGGCCTCGAGGAGGTTTGGGCGCGGCAGGATCGACTGCGAGTATTTCGTCAGGGTCCTCGGTCCGCTCTTGTCGGTGTGAGGCTTTTTGGGGCTTCTTCCCTTTCTTGCCTTGCCTTTGTTTCTTGGCGGATCCTTTGGACTTGCTGCCCTCCGCGGGCGCTTTCTCCGTCCGCTTCCCCCTTCCACTATCAAAGATGGCTCCGACCGCCTCCTCGCCGGAGGCAAAATTGGTGGCCACGTCGAACAGTTCGTTTACGCTAGTTGGAGGACTGCGTCCTAACTCGCGTACCAAGTCCCGGCAGGTTGTACCTTCGAGGAAAGCGTGGATGACTTCGGCGTCACCCACACTCGGGAGCTCGGTGCAACGCTTGGAGAAGCGGCGGATGAAATCACGAAGGGACTCGTTGGGTGTTTGGCGACACCCTCGAAGGTCCCATGAGTTTCTAGGTCGTAGGTAGGTGCCCTGAAAGTTACCCACGAACGTCCTCACGAGGTCATTCCAGTCATGGATCTGGTTCGCGGGTAGGTGCTCCAGCCACGTCCGCGCAGAATCCACCAAGTCAAGCGGCAAGTTGCGGATGATCATGGCGTCGTCGGTCGCGCCGCCCAATAAACAGGCGAGGCGATAGTCGCTGAGCCACACCCTTGGGTCCGTCTCCCCCGAGTACTTGGTGATGGTCGTTGGCTGCGTGAATCGTGCGGGAATCGGGGCCACACGAATCTCCCGGCAAAATACCCGGGTTCCTGGAGGCTCTGGCGTTGGGCTCTTGTCTTCGTCGCTGTCGTAACGGCCTCCACAGCGGGGGTGAAAACCGCGAGATGCGCCATCCCGCCTCTTTCTGTTAAGGGTGTTGCGAGCGTCGTCCTCGCTGATGTCACCACGTGTGTCAAGGATTCGCTCCTTGAGAGGCTTCCTTCCGATGCGTTCGTGCACTGAAGGCGCCTTTCCCTTATTCGAGGGCGGGGGTGGCATTAGATTGTCCCTTCGCGGGGTTGTGCCGATGCCTCGAGCTCCCGCGTTGGTCCACTGGTCTTTGGGCCGGCGGAACTGCGGATGCGAGAGGCTGAGCTTTCGGCTTGTTGCACAGCCGCTTGTTCGATTAGGAGCTGCGCCTCTTGACGTAGGTTTCGGCCTTTGGGTGTTGATGGCTCGGGCATGGCTCGGATTAGAGTTGCCGCGGCGATGAGCTTCTGGCTTGCCCTGGCTAACACGAGTGGGTCGTCCACATCGTCATCAGCCTCGATGCGGGCTCATGCTATGCGCCCGGCTTCCCTGACACGTACGCCGCGCATAGGACGATTGTCCTCAAGCGTTGCCCGAAGCTCTCGGACCTGTCGGCGTTCTTCTTCAAGCTTGGCTTCGAGTTCGTGGACTTGGGCCAGTTGTGCTTGTGCGAGCGCAACATTGTTGTGTGCTTGTTCGTGGTCTCTGACGTGCGCTGGCTCTCCTGCCCCATCATCTCCGCCATCCTTTCCCGAAAGGACGACGAAGCATTCCCTGGTGGGATCGTAATCCTCCTCGCTGGGATCGTCCGAGCAGGTTAGGCAATAGTCTACCGTAGCTTGAAATGATAAGAGGGCCTCTCGATCGCGAAGCCCTGAGTAATCCCATTCGGGGATCCTCCGGCCGCTCTCGGCTGCCTCGCTGCCAGACTCAGGGTAGTTTTCGTCCGGCGATGTTGCTATGAGATTGCGGATCGAGATCAGGTGGTGGCCTGGCAAATCCTCATACGCCGTCATGTTCGTGTCAGTTGATGAAGAGTTGGTCATGGTTGCGGTGCGTATCCCACCGAGGTTTCGCCACGGGTCGACCGTGCTGTCCCCGGCTGGTTGTACCGCGGTGGTGGCGATTGTTGCCCTCATCGTGCCGGGCTCGACCCGTTCGGGGGAGCCGGCGTGAGCTGTTCTGCGTCGCTCCGCGCGCGTTCGCCATGCGCATTGACGCGAACGCCTTTTGCGTCGCGGTGACAGTGATGGGAGTGACGGTGGCACACTCATGCTGTCGTTCCTCGTCAGGAGCTGCATGTTGTAGCCATCGCCAGTCGCCCTAAAGTCGAGACTCCCGAACCGGATTTCGAATCCGGCAGGAAGCTGGTCCGATGCTGGCATCGAGAACAGGTTGTCGCGTACGACTCGAGTTGCCATCAAGGGAGATGGTGGATAAAACGATCGATCACAGCCCAACCTGCTTGTACCCCCTACCTGGCGCGCCACTGTCGGTGTTTAGAAATCGTGGTCCCGATACCAACCAGAAATGCGCTGTGTTCCCTCCCTTGATGGTTGATGCAGAAGATAACACGAGACACGAGTTTATCCTGGTTCCAGTCAGAGGACCGTACTTCCAGCAAAGCGATGTGCGTGTGATGTATTATTCCGCACCGGAATGCAAGCAGTAGGGGGTACAAGCAGGTTGGGACGAGAGGCTAGACCTCCGAGTCCCGGATGATTGAGGAAGGGTGCCAATATCGTGATCTATTCTGAGTGTATGCGGATTCTCTTTTTTTTTTCTCTTTTGCTCGATCACCCCCTCCTTTTATAGGCCAAGGAGGAGGGGTTACAGGAGCGTGTTGCTGGTTAGGCATAGTTGTAGCACAGTAGTAGGAATGGCGTTGGGAGTGCTTCTCTGTCCTTGTTTGCTGTAGTCGATTCTTGTACTGGTTATGACGTTGAGGAGTGGTCTTGAGGATCCGAGGCGTCCTTAATGTGATAATGGCTCATTCGTACACTACATCGAGGGTCTCCCATGCCGGCGCACAGCTTATTCTGTGGGAAATCGCTGTGGGAGTCGGTGGCACAGGGAGTTAGAGTGACCCGGCCCTGTTCGCACGGCGGTGACATGTCCGCACAGTGCCGGGGTTGGTCGCATAGAGCTCGGAATGGCCCGCCATACCTCTGTCGTCCTGAGCTCTTCTCCTGCTGTGTGCTCGAGGGTCTCTCCGTCCACGACGGTCTTCGAGTCGTCGGAGTTGGCAGTACAGGAGCTCGGAGTGACGGGCTCTGTTCGCACAGTGCCGGCCTGTCTGCACAGAGCCTTGGTTGGCAGCATTGTGACGGGAGTTGGTGGATACGATGGGAGGAGTCATGGCCATCAGGGCAGTATGGCAAGAAATCTGCTTTTTGACTTTGGAGGCATGGTGGCAGAGGGCGCCATTTAATGTTTGTTGGAGCGAGGGTCTCGACCGAGGAGGAGCTTTCCCCATTCCGTGGGTTGCTCGATGCTCGGTCCCCAGGCCTCGACCGAAGCAGAGTTCTCCGATTCGCTCGAGGGGTCGGTCCCCTCGAGCGAAGCGGAGATTTTGGTTCGCGTCGAGGCACGCTGCGGGGCGTTTTGGCTGGGCCTTCAGTCATTGCTGGTCCGTGGGCCTTAACTTCCGCTTTCTTTTTCTGGTTACTTGGACAAGATTAATGTTTATTGGGGCGGTTATCCCATAGGTTTGGGTACCCCTAATGATTGCCCCCAACAGACAGAAGCCCCTACTCTGTCGTTTTGTCCGTTGGAGCGCGCCCCCCTGAGAACCAGGTGTGTCCGAGGACCGATGGATGGTTGCTTCTCAGTGTGATGAGCGATTGACAACGTTGCGTGGACTGACTCTTGGCCAAGTATTGCAGGTGCTCGATGCGACTTAATTTGCTTTGGTGCAGATGAAGAACAAGTGCGAAAGGTCTTAGCCAGAGTGGCCTCTGAGGAGTGGAGAGACAATTAGGCTTGGTTCGAGGGACTAGGTGGCCAGACGGGATCGAGTGCGGTCAGCATGGTGCAAGAAGAGCAAGACAAGGTCGTGGACTTGGAGCCAGTGCAAGGTAGCGGCTAACAACCGAAGCTTGTACGCGAGTGTCGACGATTTATGTCGAGCACGTCTGCTAGGGGGTACCCCAGGAAGTAGATTTGTGGGTCTCGCCGAGTTCTAGGAACGACAGTACACGAACAACACAAAGATTTAGACAGGTTCGTGCTGCGAGTAGCGTAATACCCTACGTCCTATGTGCTTGATTGTATTGCACGTGAGTTGAGTTGTATGGTCTCTGCCGAGCTAGGGACCCCTGCCCTCCTTTATATATCCCAGGGGGCAGGGTTACATGGTAAGTTTCCTAGTCGATTACAATATGTGAGTCCTAGTTGGATTACATGAGTAGTTCTACTAGGACTCGGTCTTCTATCTTGAGGGTACCCGGGGATGTATATCCCACAAGCCCCTGAGCATCTTGCATCTTTGCTTCAAGTCTTGAATCTGCTTTAACATCTTCGAGTAGTTGGAGCTAAGTCCAAGATGCTCAAGCTTTCTCTGTAGAGTAGTTTACAATGGAGTGCATCTTTAGATGCACCCAATGGGTATAGCCCCCGAGCCTCCGACTACTTTTTAAGTAATCGGAGGTTCAAAAGCAGTCTTCTATCTTCATCTTGATTAGTTCAATGGCGTGCACCGAGTAGGTGCACCCATCTGGTATAACCCCTGAGTTTTGAGTGGTTTTGTTGAAACTAATCGAAGATCTTGAATGGATCAACAATATGCACAAAAAATATGCACCCCTTGAGTGTAGCCCCCGAGCATTGAAACGAATGGTTTACATTCGGTCCAAGGGTCAAGAACATAGTCTTCGAGTTGTCGTAATATGCAAGCACCGACTAGTTTAAAGTACGACTGTCATTGTAAGGCCGCGCTGTTTGAGTACTGACTAGCTCCAGTACTTGTCTTCATGTTTTTGCTTGTACTGTGCAGCCCCCAAGCTTCAAGTGACTGGTTAAAGTACTCAGCATGTGAGAACCGACTAGTAAAAGTACTCAAGTGGCTCTGTGGTCGTGTTATGAATATTCAACTGGTAACCCTGCAATTTAAATATATAGGATGAGTAATATCCGATCTAGAAAAAGTAAATAATAACATTTGTAATGCATGTTTAAACTTGTTGCATGTGGTAATGCATGTAAAGCATATTTTTTAAATAAGCTGATAAAATTATTATAATAGCATATAAAGCATGTGGTAATGCGTGTTTAAACTGTTTAAGCTCATTGCTCTTGTTAGACTCATAACCACTCGAGTAGTAGCCCTGTTACGTTTAAACACTTGGTCTCGCTTAACCAGTCCCTTTAAGGTGCATAGGTGTTACGAAGGAACCGAAGTTTCACGAATTAAGGTGCATGCTACTGAGCGGTTTGGTCGTTAAGAGTGCAGAGAAATAATAAAGCAGTCGGTTAGGACTTTCTCCCGTAGGAGAGGTCGCGCGAGAGATTGTAACCCGTCGGCGAAAAATCTTGAATCCATAGATATAGCCTCCGAGATCCCTACATACGTAATTTGATGTACCAAGTCCGCGAGCTAATGCCCTGCGTAACTCAATTTACCAAATATGCGGGCTAATGTGGCATGCTTCTATGGTCGGTGATAATATAGCTCTCGAGAACTTTTGTTGTCGAGTGAAGTACTCTTTTAGAGTAGTCGGCTCATGGCCAAGCATGTGTAGAACAAGCTAAAAAAGTTATTACAAAGAAAATAATTATTAAATAAGACTTATCTTTATTCGTAGACGAGCGTCGACGAAGCCGTGACGGTCGGTGATTGAGCCACGACGGTTGTAGTTGAAGTCGACTAGTCAGAGTCAGATCTGACTAGTTGCTGATGGCGCACCGAACTCGACTAGTTTTAACGAGTCAAGATGAGTAGTCAAAGTAGTCGTACAGCGAGTCGATGCAGCCGATCCCGACTACTTTTAACTAGTCGAGATGAGTAGTCGAAGTAGTCGTACAACAAGTAGATGCAGCCGATCTCGACTAGTTTTAACTAGTCCAGATGAGTAGTCGAAATAGTCGTATTCGCGTACATCTTCTCGTGTGCCGTAAGCGAAGGTCATGAAGCCTTGTTGGTAGCCTTCGGTGTGCACGTAGCAGAAACGCAAGAACAATTATTCTTGACGAGTGCAAGCACACAGCGCCTTCTCTTTGAGAATCTTGTACGCCAGGACATGCATGCACCAGGGACACGCGTCAGCTACATTCGGTCTTGATCCAGCTGATTTGCTCCTTTGGATTTGATCCACACAAAAACAACTCGCACTTTTGTAGATAAAGCTGCATGTTTTGTTCTCTGCTTCCGACGCCGAATCAAATGCACGGTCGCACAAGTCGGCAAGTCGGACACGTAACCTGAGTTGGAGACGGAGTCGGACGGTAGCAAATGTTAACAACCCGTGCCGCATTGTTTCTGGTCAGAATCGACGAATAACTTGGAATCAATCTGTTGACTAAATCTCAAAATTGATGCAGCACTCCTCTGCCGGATAATCCGGACGCTGAATCCTTCAATCTTGCTGAGTAGATTGCTTTTTACGACGATGTTTCCATCAAGCTCTACCATTGATCCTGCGATCTGCTGCTGATGTTGAAGTTGGATCCTATCGCACCTAATGTCGAGCTTCGGCGAGTAGGCCCCACGGTAGGCGCCAAGTGTCGATGATTTATGTCGAGCACGTCTGCTAGGGATACCCCAGAAAGTAGATTTGTGGGTCTCGCCGAGTTCGAGGAACGACAGTACACGAACAACACAAAGATTTAGACAGGTTCGGGCCGCTTGTAGCGTAATACCCTACGTCCTGTGTGCTTGATTGTATTGCACATGAGTTGAGTTGTATGGTCTCTACCGAGCTAGGGACCCCTGCCCTCCTTTATATATCACAGGGGGCAGGGTTACATGGTAAGTTTCCTAATCGGTCACAATATGTGAGTCATAGTTGGATTACATGGGTAGTTCTACTAGGACTCGGTCTTCTATCTTGAGGGTACCCGGGGATGTATATCCCACAACGGGGTTTGGTGGTTGGGCCACAAAACCATCGTACGAGGGTTTCTCGGTTTGGGCCTCAAAACCGAGCCCGAAGGCCCAACGTGACGGAGACGGTGATCCGGGTGCGTTCGAGAAGCTTCGAAATGGTGGACACACAGCGGGATCCTGAAGCTTGCGTCGGAGGGAAGCAAGGCTGGATGGACGGCGTGCCCAGCCGGAAGAAATATCTTCGCCTTCCAAAACTGCCCCTGAGGGGTGTGTATCTTAGTTTTAGAGTGTAGGGGTAGTATGGTCAGTTGCCCCCACCAGGAGACTTAATATAAATAGGAGGTGGAGGGGATGACAAGGAATCTGGTTGAACCCTAGTTCATTCGCCTTTTCTTCCGGTAGGCTCGCCAAGCGCAAATCTAGTATCTTCAGTGGGCGGATGAAGGGTGGAGGTTAGCCTTTTTTGAATAGAATATAACCTCTTTTGTAGGGAAGATTTGGCTTTTGGATGATTTCCTTCTCCTCTTTTTCAAGTTCATTTTGTGCTATTTTCGTGCTTGGCTCAATTCTTGGTTTTTAGGCCGTTTGCTCTTGGATTTCTTTGTGGGGATCATGGGTGAGTGCCTTGTGCCTCTTTGTGAATGATCTTGACCCCTCAAACGCCAGGATTTGGTCTATAATTGATGATTTTGGGATGAACTCGTGGTGGTTGTGTTCTTCCGTGTGATCTGCGATTCCTCGTGTTGTAGGGAGTTAGAGGCCGAGATTTTGGGGGCATAGCATCTCCTTGGGGTGCTTCTCATCGTCCCAAAGTTTCGTCTCAAGAGCTCTAGCCGTTTGGGATATCCGGTGATGGATTTGAGAGGTTTGACTCGTGGGTTACTGTAGTTGTTCTTCACGTTCTTCCGTCGGGGTTATCGGACAGTCCGAGGGGTTCACGGATAGTCCGCATGTGATTGGCGGACGGTCCGAGTCTTGGGTGTTCGTCTGAGAGTTTCTTGATTTGGCTAAGTTTTTCTACGGACGATCTGTGTGACCACCTCGGACAGTCCGCGACACTGGCGGACAGTCCGTGATATTGGGTCAGACAGTCCGTATAGGACGGGAAGTTTCTGGAGATTCGGTTGGCTTTTTTGGATAGTCCGTCCTGCTTAGTCGGACGGTCCGCCCTGTCCTCGGACAGTCCAAGACCTCTGTGCGGACAGTCCATCCTGGACCAGGCAGACAGCTGTTTGTCTTTGCTTCTTGAGTTGTGCTTCCGCTTTATATCTCGATCTAGCTTGTTCCTAGGTTGGTAGATCTGTTGTGACTACGCTACCTTGACAAGCTTGTGAGGAATCATTAGATAGTGATTTTGGGACATAGGCCGAGTTTCGAGAAGAAATTTTTATCGGCTCCCATTCACTCCGCCCCTCTCTGGTCGCCATTTCGATCCTTCAGCCCCTCCCTTCTCCGTCATCCTGAACGGGCCCAAGCGCCGCCTTGGCGCAGTGACCACCGGATCGCGCCGACTGTTGCCTCCAACGACCATGATTCGGACCGTGTAGATAGCTCAAATCAGAGGAAGAGGAGAGAGAGAGAGAGAGGAGGACGATGACGAGATGGACCATGGAGATGCGATGAGGTCGAGGACACATGGATCCGCCCCAAGCTTGAGCTACCCCACCGACTCGAAGGTTGGGCTCCCTGCTGCCACCCGAAGCTCAAGCAAATCCACCTTGATCTTGGACGAATCAGTCGCATCCGCCTAGAGCTTGGTCCCCTGCCATTGCCCCAAGCTCAAGCAAATCTACCCCAAGCTTGAACGGACCCATCGTCCCTCAAGCACCACCCAAGCTTGTCCATGGAGCACGAAGAATGGATCCAATCTAGAAGAGGTGGCCGGCGTGGGTTTGGTGAAGCGGCACAGCAAGAGGTGGGAGCGAAGGGGTAGTGTGCGACCAGAATCCCTAGGGCCATTCATCCACGGGATTAAACTATTCGATAGGGAAGATTTAACCCAACTACTTTAAACCAGTCGGCTATGGTGTAAGACGACGTAGTTGATTGGAAAAACTAGTCGTGTACTATTAGGAGACTCCCCAAAGTACCCTGTTGTAGTACTCCCTATTGTATACGATTAGGATCCTGTAACTGACTTGTAACTCTGCTCCCCGGATATATAAGGCGGAGCAGGGACCCCCTCAAAATAACTCAACTCACATGTAATACAATCAAGCACACAAGACGTAGGGTATTACACAATTTGTGGCCCGAACCTGTCTAAATCTTTGTGTTGTTCGTGCACTGTCGTTCCTAGAACTCGGCGAGACCCACGAATATACTCTCTGGGGTACCCCCAGGCAGACGTGCAGGCGCAGGCAGCGGAGGAGCGGCGCCTCCGCTGAAGCGTCGCGATGCGCATGGAGGAAGAAGAAACGAAAACGAGGAGGAAAAAAGAACGTGAGTCTTGCAAGTGGGGCTGGCCTACCATATTAAAACGTAAGGACGGAAAAGTTGGGGCTATTGTTGGAGTTGTTGACAAATTTTAGAGCCCCAAAAAGTAGGGGCCTAAAGTAAGGGCTATTGCTGGAGTTGCTCTTAGAAAACTTTTCTGGTATCATATTTTCTGAAAAAAATATTAGGCCACTTAGAATAGGAAGTTCCGTTCTGATCGGAAAAATTTCACCCCCATACTATAAAACTAGAGGTTTAACCCCCTCAACTATACAATATCGTATAAATAACCCCCTAAAACGGTTTTAGAGATGCTTTTTACCACGTGGCAGCTGATATGGATGATGGCGTGGCGGAAAAGTCTACATAACCCCCAAACTATCCAATATAGAATACTTCACCCCTGAACTACAAAATTGGATGTTTAACCACCTCAACTATATACTATCATTTAAATAACTCCCTCAAGCAATTTTAGGGTGGTTTCTGACACATGGTTGTTGACATAAACGACGACATAGAAAGGGGCACAAATACCAAGCAGACAAGCATACCATCTTCTTCTTTTTTTTCTTCTTTTATTACACCCAGAGAACATCTACACACATGGCTGTTGTACCGTCTGGACTCATGCTTGAGCATGTCTAGGTGTGAAGAGGTGATGGGCAGAGTTGGAGTCCTGGCGATACCAGTTTCGACGGTCATCTCTCTCCATCCGTGTGTAGCAAGGATGTCCTTTCAGGTGTAATAAAGGAAGAAAAAAGATAGTATGCATGTCTGCTTGACATTTGTGCCCCTTGCTATGCCATCGTTCATGTCAGCAGCCATGTGGTAGAAATCACCTCTAAAATTGTATTAGGTTTTAGGGAGTTATTCAAATAATAATATAGTTGAGGGGTTCAACATCCAATATAGTCCAGAGGGTGAAGTATTCCATATTGGATAGTTTGGGGGGGTATGTAGACTTTTCCGCTATGTCATCATCCACATCAGTTGTCACGTGGCAAAAACCACCTCTAAAACCGCTTCGGGGGCTATTTAAATGGTATTGTATAGTTGAGAGTGTTAAACATCCGGTTTTGTTGTTTGGGGGTGAAGTATTCTAGCCCTCATAGTTCGGAGGGTTATATAGACTTTTTCCATTCTGATTTATTAATGACGTTGAAAAAAGTACATACAAAAGAAAAAGAAGAAGTTTCATCTTATAATGGAATCACGTACATATGATTCCCAACTCTTATATGTCATATAATTAAAAGTAAAGTACGTTGCCCTGAACCTTATCTATGGTATCATCTAGATTTCTGAACTCTTAAAATCGCAGTCTCTAAACTTGCTAAAGTATGACATTTAGATCCTAAATTCTAAAACAATATGGACAAAAGAAAATAATTAGTTTCGTCTTAATGAAACCACGTGTACACGGTTTTCACTCTTCACACATCATAGAATCAACGATAACGCTCTTGTATGAGTGAACGCTCCTTAAACATCAAACAGTAGTCCCACTTTTCACTGATGACAACCTTATATTTTTCCCACTTTCCATCACACATCTAGCTCTTTCATGTTGACTCTTCACCTTTCTCAAGCAAGCATCCAGGGTCATGTGCGCTATGGTCTCCCTCGTCCATCTATCGATCCACATCCTACCAAACCTGTGATACTGCAACTTCTCCGCATCATCGGCAACTAGCGCTTGCAAGGCAACAACGCTTCTTCTAGCTATCGAAGGTGAAATCCTCCTCATTGAAGGAAGGAATTGAAATAGGATCCCTCCGTCCTGTTGCTGTTTGATTCCGTGGATGCCATCATCGATTGGTAAGTTGAAACAAGATTCACTCTCTCCAAACGGTGTTTGATTATGTGGATGCTAATGATTGGTGCGGTATGGAGATGAGTATGGTAGAGGATTTGGGCCTCCCCACTCAATAAGGACAATGGCTATCAGGGATGGGGTGATGTAAGCAATCTCAACGCCATTGACAAGGTCGGGCACTGGATGCGTAGTGAGACCTTAGTAGTGATGTTGCAGTAACTATTATACGATGTTTGTGTTTATTGTTTCTTTGTGTTGCAATATAAGATATAGAGATGTTGCAACAGGTGATTTTTGAGGTGTTGCAATAGTTGATTTCTCATGTTGCAGAGTTTTGAGGTGTTACATCAAAACAAAATTTCAATGTTGCAAGGAAGGGATTTTTTTCGAATGATAGTGTTTTGAGATGTTGCAATATAATTCTTGATGTTACGACTGATGCTTTGATTTATTTTGTGTTCAAACATATTGTGATTTGGGCCTATTTTTAGATGTTGCAACATGTGTTTTGAGATTTTGCAATGTCGATTCCTATGTGTTGTGGTCGATGTCCCTATTAGTTTCATGATCTTTTTCTTGAGACATGACGGTGAGACACAACTAGTCATTTTCATTATGTTTCAAATGTGAGTTTTATTATTGAGATCATAGCATTTTGTTTTTGCAATCACAAATATGACCACCTATCTCTATCCCCCCTCTCCATGTGTCTCATGTGCCCGCCGCGTGCATGGGTCAGGATCATTGCGCACCTATGCTAGCAATTGTGGGGATGGTGAAACTCTACTCAAGTTATCGAGGAAGTAGACACATGGGACATAGGGGCCAAGTGATGTGGTTGTAAGTGGGGATAGATATAATTAGATGATAGATGAAGCGTCGGACCCCGGACGTCCTATCGGATGTCTGGGTGCTAGCATCTCCGTAGAATTAAATATCATTAGAGCATAGAAAATAGCAAAATGAAACAAGTTTCATCATGATTTTATTTTCATTTTTATGTGGCAATTTTGGAAAGAATAAAATAAAATCTTTGATTGGAATTGGCCTTAAAGAAAATTCCCTAATACTTAAGAAATTTTGATGACATGACATGACAGTTATGAAGAGAAAGAAAGGAATGAAAAACTATGAAATATGTTCTTTTATCTTATTATGAAACTTGTTGAAACTAGCACTTGAAGCTAAAGAGTTTTATTTCATTCAAGATACAAAGCCAACCTGAGTCACAACTGAAGTTTGTTATAAAGCATGATTACAAGCTTATAGTTAGGGGACCCAACGTCGATGCCATAGAGGAGAAGAGTGAATGCTGCACAGAGGTCGACATCGTCTGTTGTTCTCATGATGATGAGGCAGGTGGTTCTGGAGTTCACTTTGAGGATCCTACTCCGCATTCTCATTTTGACTTTCAACTCCTCTAGCTTAGCCAGTTCTGAGCATTGCTCAGGTCACACACCCAGATATAGTTCGTTACATTCTTCAGCACCTACAACATCATCAACAACAACAACAACAACAACAACAACAGAGAGAGATCACTAAGAGACAACAACAGCTTGAGACCCAAGCGGCCAAGCAGGTCGAGACCACATAGCTCCATCTTTAGGTCCTTTTGTAGTAGAGCATGATGCAACAACAGTTCCAGACTTAGATACTCCGTTACTTTGCTCAGTGCATGGGTGTCCTATTTTGGCATGTTAAGGCACCTATGCTCGTACTTTCTCAGTCTGTAGTAGCTCAGTCCATTTTTGGGGCACATTTAGTTCTCGGCTTCCTTAGTAGTTACCCCAGATGGTACCTTCTCAGCTCATTCTAGCTACATCACAAAGTTTCCAATCACTCGAGCTTTCTCGTTCCCGATGTCTGTTTTCTTGAGTACTCCAACTATAACTACTCCTTTTCTACAATAGTTTTAGGGATAGCTCATGATGTCTGGCTCACCTTTCTCCAGTGCACCATCATGTTTGAGCATACACCACCGAGTAGGGCCGAGCTGACTTTCACAACTCCTACCATCTCAGTGAGCCGGTTCGAGAACTCGCTAGCTCAGGATGTGCACATGACTATTTCCAAGACGTCTTCAGTGCTAGTTACAGCTTCTTCATCCATACTAGCTTGAGTTGCAGCTTCAATACCTCTCGTCGAGCCCTTGTCAGCAGCTCCAGACTCTCCAGACTTTGATGCCATTGCCGACTCTTTTTCAACACCTCAGGAATGATCATCAACATCCATGCTCCATCCCTGTCGCCTCAGACTTCTCATTCTTCTCTTTTTGGTGCTTCAATGCCAAATGGGGAGAAATTATATGTGGTATTGAGATAGGGGATCCTTCATTCTAGGGTGGTCATGTGACTCATAGGTTGTAATGTTGGATCTTAACTTGGTTCTCAATGTGATGGGAATGTATTTAGCTTTTGTGTGTGTTGTTTTTTCACAATGTCCTAAGCAGTAGAGTGTGCTCTAGCATGGATACCGGTAAGTATCCATGTTACGTGTTTTTCTTCCTTGTATTACGCTTAATTTTCTTTGATTTCAGCAATGTATTTTAGTTTGGTTTAAATTTGTAGTCAGGAGAATTTGGTAAACATCATGCACTGTCTCTATCACTTGTGTTGTTATCTATCACTAAAAAGTGGAGATCGAAGCAATTGTGCTCGTTGTCGTATGTGTTTTTGATTTTTGTGATATATGAAACACTTGCAGGTATTTGTGCATGGCTAACTTTGTTTTGCATGAATATATTATTCTAAGCACACAAATGTGTTTGGAATACATTGGCAAGTAAATGAGTACGAATAGAGCCCACTCAATGCTTTTTAAGACACAAAATGGTCAATTTATGAAAGATAATGACTTCTTTAGATCCAAGTGTCAGAAGGAGATGAAATACACTTGTTTTAGGTATCGAACGTTGCGTTTGTAACTGTCATGATCCAACTATAAAGAGGGGCTTATGGGCTAAGTAGCTTGATATTGCAAATTATTTAGCTTGATGCACACAAGTTAAGGAGTTCAAAAGGTTAATTCAAGTCAAGTCAGTCCTATGAAAGTAGGTAAGAAGAAAAAAAAATCGAGCATTATTGAATTGGATAAGTTCCAACTGAAAATATAGTTCTGGATAATCTAATGGTATTAGAATATAAATATGCGGATGATTGCCTACTTGTTCGGTGCTTATGAACTACAGAAGCACAACATGGCTAGATTATCCGACGGTAAGGGGTCAGATAAAGCACGGAACGATTCAAATGTTTCTGAGTTGGGAAAGCATAGTACCAGATCATACGATGGTGCACCGGCTCGTCCAACGATATCAACAACTTTTGAATGTCCAATGGCTACATGGCATTAGAATGACCGGATCATCGGACAGTCCAGAGGGATAGAAGCATTTATGCGGTGGTAGTACTTTACGGGGGCTTATTTTCCAACGGCTACCTCACACGGTCTAGCCTATATATACCCCCAATGGATCCTTTCATCTATTCTTGACCACTAGAAACACCAACAACCTGTTAAGGTGATCAAAGATTACAGGAAAAGGTCTAGATCACCCCCTCACCTACATGGGTTGGACTACATAACCCCCAACCTATGAAATGGTCTATATCACCCCCCCCCCTCGAACTTTCCAAAACCTGTCAAATTACCCCCTAAAGAAATTTTAAAAGATCATAGTAAATCACAAAAAAATCATAAAATGGAAAATGCAATTGTGTTGGAATTCAAATGAGTATATATACACAGTGAACATATAATATGATATGCTTTAGTATATATTTTTGTTGTAGCTTTAGATCTATGTTTTTCTTCATAGCTGTAAAAAAATGTACCGAAGCATATCATATTATATGTTCACTGTGTAGATATACTCATTTGCAGTCCAACACAATTGAATTTTCTATTTTATGATTTTTCAAAATTGCTTTAGGGGTAATTTGACCGGTTTTGAAAAGTTCAGGGGGTGATATAGACCGTTTCATAGGTTAGGGGGTTACATAGTCCAACCCTCATAGGTGAGGGGGTGATATAGACTTTTTCCAAGATTACAAGATCCAAACTTGTATTTCAAGATTCAAGTGAGTTTCAAAGAGAGAACATCCTAGTTCTTCAAGTTCATCTCAAGGTTGTGTGCATCTTGCTTAGGGTTTAGTGCTGGACTGCTCGTCAAGTGAGGGCTTATAGACTTATTACTCTTGGTGGTTGATGACACATTGGCGGTCTTAATGGCGGTGGTCATTTTGTTGAGTTTTTGGAGATTGTGGGAGCACCAAGGTCTTGGTGACACTTGTAAAACGATTCGAGCTCGCCGTTCCGAACTTGGAGAATGAGCATTATTAGTGGCTTAAGAAGGCATATCTCTGAGTGAGAGCCTTAACGTGGAATAGAGGGGAGTATCAACTCCCCGATACCACTAGAAAGAAAATATAGTTGTCTTGTGTCCCTTCTCTTTACATTTTCATTTTATACTTGCAATTACTTTGCTTGTTCTACCTTTTTACAAGATATGAATTGGGTATCACTAGGATCCTTTCATGCTAGCATGCTCTTCGTAGAAGACCCTAACATTTCCTTTGGCATGTTAATACGCTTTGGGAAATTCTAGAATACGTTAAGATTTTTATGTTACAAAAATTAGTTTTTGATTTTAGAAAAATGATCCGAATTCACTCCTTCTGGACAATCGATTCCCTTTCACTAGTCATGCCACATGCAATTGTGCTACTATAAATATGATGGAGCGATTAAATTAAGAGTCAATTACGTGTGTCATTATAAAAGTTTCGTGTTCTATATCTGCCATCGAAAAAGTTTTTGATGCCTTCCACACTACTGAGCCAAACTTTGTTCTTTCAAATGCCATTTCCGTCCACCGTCCATAAGTTTCACAGTTAAATGGATGCGAAAAGACATTGTTGCCCTCCTATCCTCTAATTTGTCCATGGGAACACATGGCGACCGAGTCCAGTGACCCATCCAGGCACATGGACGCCAAGTAGCCATGGGCCGCTGACGAGGACACACTATTCCAGCCACCACTGTCCCCCGCATACACCAGCTCGTACATCTTCTCGGCCTAGAGCGCGGGGCCTGTACACGCTGACGCCGTCGAGCACCTGGCTGTTGCCGCGCCGCATGTTGGCTGGGAATGCGCAGTCCATGGACCCAGCCCTGACGGTGGCATCAAGGGCGCCACATTGGTGGCTGTGAGCCCGCTGGGACCGACACAATGATCCCGGCCTCAGTCGTGCCGAACGCCCCACAACGATGCCACCCGATACAGCGGCATCTAAGGCCACGTGGATGTTGGAGTCAAAGCACCCGCGGGCCCATCACACCTTGTACGTGGCCAGCCATCTCAACGGTGACCCTGTGTGTGTACTCGAGAGTGGACGTCGGGAACACGTACCTCCCGGCTGTAGTACCTAGGATACCGACTAGAGGGGGGTGAATAAGCGGTTTTAAGCTAAAAACACAACACTAGAGAAATTTAATTAGAACCACTAGGATGATTAAATTTCTAGCTACTCTACGTCTATGTTGAAGATTTGCAACCTAGGGTGACAAGATATAATTTAATTTTTTTTATCGAACACCTAGGAGAACTGCGTATCTTTGTATTTATAGGAGAAGAAAAGTCTAAAATAGACTCACACGGACACCACCACACACACAACACACAGACACACACAACCACACAACCACTCGATCTCACACACCCCCTAGCCACACTACCTTACATCTGCGGGGTGGAAACCCCACAGGCCAAGGTAGATCATGACCACCATGACCACCAGCACACTTGGTTTTAATCTCTAGAAAGAAAATCGCTCAAAGTATATTTCTTAAAAAGGAATTGAGCAAATAAGTAACCGAGCACAAGAGACGAATTTATCCCATAGTATCGATGACTTGCCGGTTGAGGTGGATTCAATGTTCAACCGCTCCTCTATCAAGGCACCGCTTGATTATGAGCCGGCTAGAACCAATGAACCTCTCCAAATCTTGATTCCACTAGAGTCGCTCTTCACCGCCCCGGTGAGGTGAACACAAGACATCTCACAACAATCTTGCAAGACAACTTCACACTCTTCTAGTGCTTAATGGAATCACGAGCTCCAAGCCATCTAGGAGGCGGCAACCTCCAAGAGTAACAAATCAACCTCCTCGCTTGATGATTCCCTAGTGCCACAATGATCAAATCCTTGATGCAATGCACTAGATGCTCTCAATCTCACAAGGATGCAACCTCAAAGCAAAGTAGGTGAGAGAGAGAGAGGAGAGAAAGAGCTCAAATATAGCAAGGAAGCTTTTTAGAGTGCCAAGAGAGCTCACGCAATCGCGGGGGTGAAGTATATATAGCCCCTCTCATCGGAATTAGCCATTATGTCCAAATCGTTCAAAAACACGGCTCTCACGGACTGTCCGACCCCATGTCATGGACTGTCCGAGTTTGAATCAAACGGTAAAATCACGAAGTCAAACACGTGTCAGAGTTAGCCATTGGGGCCTGACAGACCTTCCGTCCAGCCACCACGGACAAACCGTCAGCCACCACAGACTGTCCGACCAGCATGGACGGACTGTCGGACCCCCTGGAATGCTAGAAACCGTCTCTATCTAAAATTGAGTTTTCTCGTGCGGACTGTCCGTCCTTCCCCACGGACTGTCCGATAGTTAGCTCCAAAACTCGTTTAGTTCGCGCAGTTATTTTCAACAAGGTTTTTCCACATTTTTCAATCGCCACCCATCTAAATGCAAACCATGCAAGTCAATGATCAAAGTGGCACTTTAGAAACGTCAAGCCAATGGCATTGATCCCTCTTGATAGTACGACCATCTAGCCTATTAACCCGGTCATATTTCATCCTCTAATCACCTCATGACCGATTAAATAAAAAACCCTATCGTATACGTTTGCCTTGAGCTTTCCTTGATATGAAGCATCCACGTTACTACCACATCAACTCACGAAGCTCAAATCAACCCGGGACTAACCTATACTCATATCGTCAATAAAATTGTTAGTCCACAAGGATTGTCATTAATTACCAAAACACATTAGGGCTTAGATGCCTTCAACAGTGGCGATGGGCACGGTGTGCGTCTCGTGCCCGTCGATGTTGAGCGGGGACCTGACCTCGGTGGTCTCATTCATCCGCCCGAGGTGGCCTCGTAGCCCTTGGAGAAGAACCTCACGCCGACGAGCTTGCGGTTATAGGAGCCCGGCGCCGGAGATGCCAGTGTCGATGATGAGGTCGGCCCCAAAGTCGAAGTCCGCCGGTAGCTTGGAGGGCGGGAAGGAGAATAGGCCGAGGAATCGTAGGGAGTGGGTGGTGGCGAGGCGGCACATGCGCTCGGGCACCACGGCTGCCACCCCCCGGCGTGGAGTCCAGCGCGACGGAGGCCACGGGCGGTGGAGGAGGTGCGGATTAGTGGGCTACCCTCTGGCCAGCTCCCCGTGTCGTCGCCCGCCGTTGCCCGCCGTCGCCGTGGACAACACCACCGCCTCGTACCAGTGCGCGTGGTGTCCACTAGCACGATGACAAGTGGGTCCCATGGGCCGATCTGAGGACAGGAGGGCAACAATGTCTTTTCGCATCTTATTTAAGTGTGAAGCTCGTATACAAAGGACGAAAATGATATGCGAGGAAACAAAGTTTAGCTCAATGGTGTGGAAGACGTCAAAACTTTTTTATGGCACATATAGAACATGAAACTTTTATAATAGCACACACATAATTAACTCTTAAATTAATTACTTCTTAGAAATACAATATGATAAGTTATCGCCCCGCTACACTCAAAAATAGATCAGAAAGGGGTAAAGAACTTTGGCGGAATAGCCAAAATCGTCGTCCAACTACAGTTGAAAACTCAATTTTGTCTCTCAACTACGAAAATGTCCGTTCTCGTTCTCAAACTTTCTCACCGGCTCATTTTCGTCCCTAGACTGACGTGGAGCTCCACGTTATCTTTTTCGTTATCATCCCGATCAACATCTCATTCCCTGCGGTTGTGAAATTCCATTTCTACTCTTACCTCTTGGTCCATCTCTCAGTCATGTTCTACTCGTTGGAGAACATGTTGATATGTCCTCTTGTATGCCTCGGTAGAGAAATACTTATGCACATATTTATTTGGCTCTGTGTGATTTTGATCGGGGCAGCACATGCATGTGCAAGTGAAATTCCAGAAACTTTGCTAATATGACCATCTTTATAGTTGAGGAGCTAAGGCGTAGTGCATGACACGCTGACTACGACGATGATGAGGAATACAACGGACGCTCACGTCAGCCCAGGAAAAAAAAGCCGGTTACGAAAGTTTTTGGATGGATGAAAATATGCATTTCTACGATAGTCTTAGGACAATTTTGGCTATTCCGCGGAGAATTTTCGACATTTTCCACCTCCCAAATCTCGAGTGTGGCGGGGCGGCGCACGGAATCGCCGGCGCCCTCCGCTCCCAGGCCGGGTCAGCGCCGGACCGGAGCAGATCCACCCGCCCGGCCGCCTCCACCCCCTTCTCTGCCGTACTCGCCGCCCCTACAGCACCAACCGTCCCCGGGTGTGCACCTCCGTCGACGCCCACTTCTCCCCGACAGCCACTGGTCGACGCCCGCTGTTCCATCGACACCGCGAGGTCTTCGTTCTGCATAACTGTGAGGTCTTAAGGTATGAATTCCTAGCCATTGTTTTTGATTGAAATCTGCATATAATAGAATGATAAGTGGTTAACTGATGGATAACCCCTACCCCTCCGTACCAATTCGAAGAAGAACCAGCCGCCGCGGCTGCAGCATCAGCAATGGCTCTGATCCCTCTCGTCCGCGACTACATCGACCGCATGCTCCACGACATCCCGGGAATGAAGGTCCTCGTCCTCGACCCCCAAACCGTACGTGCGTCCCTCCCATGAGAATCCTAGCTTCGGCTCCTCCCTGATTTCGATCTGACCAGACCAGATCCGTGCTCAGGTCGGTATGGTGAGCGTGGTGTACAGCCAGTCAGATCTGCTGCGGAAGGAGGTGTTCCTCGTGGAGACGATGGACAACGCCTCCAGCTCCAGGGAGTCCATGGCGCACCTCAAGGCCGTCTACTTCCTCCGGCCCTCTGCGGACAACGTCCAGAAGCTCCGCAGGCACCTCGCTATGCCGCGCTTCGCCGAGTACCACCTCTGTGCGTGACCAATCACTGATTTGCTATGGAATTTTGGTGCGATGGGATTTTCCTTATTCATTTGTGTCTTTATGGATTGTGCCCTCGCAGTCTTCTCCAATATATTGAAGATTCCGCAGATCCAGATACTAGCTGATTCTGATGAGCAGGAGGTTGTTCAGCAAGTTCAGGTAAGTGGTGTTGAATATGTTTCATTTGCTTGTTGCAATGGCAATTGTAAATGCTTCAGATGGAGGATGACATTTGCATATGTGTTCTCATTCTGTTTTTGCAGGAGTTCTATGCTGACTTTTGTGCCATTGACCCATACCATTTCACTCTCAACATACAAAATAACCACATGTACATGCTTCCAACGATGGTCGATCCTCCTAGCATGCAGAGCTTTTGTGATCGCGCTGTTGATGGCATTGCTTCTGTCTTCTTGGCTCTCAAGCGCCGCCCTGTCATTAGATATCAGAGGACATCAGATGTTGCAAAACGGATCGCACAAGAAACTGCGGTGGGTCCATTGTCACTGCAAAACAATGCTATTAAAGTTCTGAAACTAGACGACTTTCAAAATGAAGTTTCAATATGTTGTGCATAGGTCACATCTCTTTAGATTTTTGTTACTCCAGCTATCTCATGATGTTAACTCACACAGGCCTAGTTTACCTAGTCATTACAAGAATTTATGTTAATTCTAGCAGGGCTTTTCTACTATGGTTTTGCAAATGATGTTTTCAACTAATTATTGTAATAAAAACTAGAGAAACATAACTTGTTTCTAAAAACAATTTCTTTCCGTCCTTTGATGTACTGGTTGATTGTGACTGTTCTATCTATGAATTGTTTATAACACTCTAGTTACCATCTCAACGTATTCCTTGAAATTGGAAGAACATATGACTTTGACCGTTTGAACAAGCATAAGAATGCGGCATAGAGATGGAATTGTATAGTTACCTTCTATCATGTAAAAGGGTGGAAATTATATATAAACATAAAAGTTGTCATTTGGAGTCACTTTTTTTTGTTTGGGTGCTTTTTGAGTGACATTATGGATCTTTACGCGTGTTACGTTTATCAATGCGAGTATGGCAGAAGTGTTCATTTCTTATTCACTTCACAAGCTTCTCTATCCACTTCTTTTCCTACAAGTTGGAAAACGTTCAATTTGTAGAAGTAGAGAACACCAAAATATCTTCTGTAGGCCTCTTCATCTTTTTTTCTTGTGACAGAAAAGGCAATAATGGTTGTGATTGTAACATTTATTCGGAACGACAACTCATATGGAACTTGTTCTGAAGCACTTCAAAAAATTTGGACCATGCAGAGATTGATGTATGAGCAGGAGAGTGGCCTGTTTGATTTTAGACGAACAGAAAACTCTTCGTTGTTGGTGGTGATTGACAGGAGGGATGATCCTGTTACGCCCCTACTTAACCAATGGACATACCAGGTAACCTGAAAGAACTTTATCTTCTTTTTTGCTGTTCCAATGTACTTTTCTTAATTCGATGCAATCTTATATGGATTGCAGGCAATGGTTCATGAGCTTATTGGAATCGAGAACAACAAAGTGGATCTTAGGGGATTTGCCAATGTTCCTAAAGACCAGCAGGTTAAATGCTGAATTTATCCTTTGTAATACGATGAAAAAATTGCTAAATATTTTTTTGAGTGCTAATGCATTTCAAATATACTTACATAGGAGGTGGTTCTATCATCAGTTCAAGATGATTTTTTTAGAGCTAACATGTTTGAGAATTTTGGGGACCTCGGTATGAACATCAAAAGAATGGTAGATGACTTTCAGCATCTTTCAAAGAGCAGCCTTAATCTCCAGAGTATAGGTAATTTAAACTTAATTTTGGTTTGTATCTTGTGAAATAAAAAACATTGAAAAGTATTGTATTATTTCGATAGCACTTTGCAAAATCTAATGCCTTGGTGATTTTAGGTGATATGGCAAAGTTTGTGAGCAACTATCCTGAATATCGAAAGACACATGGAAATGTAACAAAGCATGTTGCTTTGGTGAGCGAGATGAGCAGAATCGTGGAGGAAAGGAAGCTTATGCTAGTTTCACAGACAGAACAAGAGCTAGCATGTACGAGTGGACAAGCAGCAGCCTTTGAGGTATCCATTATCATGCCATCAGCGAGAACCGATAACTCGCCCTTAATATCCTATGCGCATTTGCTCGCCTTGGGCATAGTTATCAAAATTTGGGCTTGTGCTGATAAGCCTTTTCCCCTTGGGTTAACAAATATAATCGATGTTGTAATTACTAAGTATATTATTATTTAAAATTATCATTTATTTTCGTAAAAAGTCCCTTCAAGTTGCAAAGTTTTAATAAGCTCACCTACATCTTGCTTTCCTGGCAGTCAAACCCACTATAAGTTTTATGTGGGCACTTTATCCTTGGACCATTCAACGTGGTGCTGAGATGGCACCAACAAGGCTTGGTGTAGTATAGCAAGTCTTGGCCTCTGTCCCTTCCATTTTGACGTTAAACTATATAGATGTATTTATCCTTATCCACTCAAAATATGGCAAATCATCCAAATAGGCATAAAAAAAACTCGACCGACCTTCTCACGTAGGTCGAGAAAACCCTTGAACCCTTGCCCTACCTTTACACAGCGGCACCGTAGCCCGTGTGAGACGACCTGGCCGGGCCTTAGACATGTGCAGACTTCAGAAAATATGTTGTAAGCTTCCTTCTTAAGGAGTTGGTTTTTCCTTAAAAATGAGAATACACTTTGTTTTGCTTTACTGCTACCTCTGCATGGGCCAAAACTATGTCTCTTCTTACAACTGTTGACATGTCTTGTTGACTTTCTTGTCAAGATTAAATATGAGTTAATTACACCTACCATACAACAACTTGTTTGGTTGTATCACTTTAGTATACTAAGTAGTAAAATACACAAATAGATACACCAACTTGTAAAATTTATGCACGTACGGTCATATGTACACATAAACCCATATTTATCTAACATTAAAAAACTTGTTTGATTGTATCACTTGGCACATAAACCCATATTTGTTTTGTTCCTTTCTCATCTATGTTTTTACCACACGACGTGTACAGCTTCTTTTTTTTGGCAAGTTGGCCACTTATGTTCACTGGTTGAGTATAAGATCGCTGGTTATCAAATTACGCGGGATCCGTCACGTAGATAAAATATGTCATTGGCTTAGCAGAGACTGAAATTTGACTCATATCTAGATGCCACGTACTAGCAACGTGCCATCTGTTGCTGAAAAATATTAGACAAAGTGGATCGAGAAGGGAGGATTTATTTGTTACACAACATTTATAAGAAGGGAAACAAGATAGGAGTTTATGTGCATAAAACCCCACATTATTTGTCAGGGTTGAAAAATACATCTACAAATGACTGTATATGCACACAATTGACAACTTTGTGCATCTTTCTGCGTGTTTTGCTACTTGATGGATCAAAGTGATACAATCAAACAAGTTGTTGTATGATGGGTGTAACTTACTCATTAAATATCATAACCCATTTTTCTCATCAAATTTGATAAGAAGTGTGCTTGTTATTTATGTTTGTTTCTTACAGATGTTTACCTGTTGATTTTCTTCAGGCTGTCACTTCCTTGCTAAACAATGAAAATGTATCTGATATTGACCGCTTACGACTAGTAATGCTCTATGCTTTGCGGTATGAAAAAGAGAGTCCAGTTCAACTGATGCAGCTTTTCAACAAACTGGCTTCTTCTTCTGCCAAATACAAGTCCGGGGTATGTAAATTTCACTAGCTCCGTGCTAGATCATATATTTCTCTTAGGCCTTTCGACTCACACATGGGGTTTTTGTTGTGTCACTGTTAATTGTCTTTCAGGTCCACCACCCCCCACCTTATGTAGAAAGCGGATTTTGAATATAAATGTTCCATGTTTTCAGTATTGACATAATCACATAACTGAAACATGTTTCCTGTTTATAGCAGTACTGTACATGTTATTGACATCTCCACTTGTGGACTATGGAGTCAGCTATAATTTGGATTCTGAAATACATCTTTATTCCATGCGATACATTCACAGTACTGATTGGTTGTTGGATCAGTCTACAGTTAATGATCCATTCTGTTTGCTTTGGCTCGTAACCAGGGTTCAGTTTCACTTGGTGGTAAGGTTCCACCTGTAATAAGTGATTGGGCCATTCTCAATAGATATTAAAAGGAATGACATAAAAGGCGACATTTGAAAAAACTCTGGAAGGCTAAGGTAACAAAAATTGAGGAATTTGGATACAAAATACAAAAAAAAAAACAAGCTGATAAGAAGCCACTGGAAACTGGCTGATTGTGCCTTGTTTGTGTCCTCCTTGTCAAGGCCTGTTCATCTAAGGAGAACTGGTTAATGGGGCCCGGCTTGTGATCATGACTACCTTATCAATTAGCACAGGACAGAACTAAAGAGCTGTGTGCATGTATTGAGATGTCATGGCAGTTTTGTAGGCAGACTGTGCAACTATTCCCGATTTGAATCTAATTGGGCTTTGAACAGTAGAATTCTTTTTTTTATATCTATACCTGTACAAGGAATAACAGTTAGTGGGGTCTCATTTAATTGATTACCTATTTGCTTTATATTGGGGTTAAACAGATGGGATACATTGTTTGATTTTTTCCCTAGGGCTTGACAAGTATAATGAGTATTACAATTTTTATATGCAGCTTGTTCAATTCCTCCTTAAGCAGGCTGGTGTTGATAAGAGAACAGGCGACTTGTATGGGAACCGTGATCTATTAAATATTGCTCGCAGCATGGCTCGTGGGCTTAAGGTTTGCACAGAAATTCTACAAATGAATGTTGCATGAAACATAGCTTCTTCTGATGTGCTTATTGGTTGCAGGGAGTTGAGAATATCTATACCCAACACCAGCCTCTTCTCTTCCAAACGATGGAAGGAATTGTGAAAGGGCGATTGCGAGATGCGGACTATCCACTTGTTGGCAACCATTTCCAGCAGGGCAGGTTAGTTCGAAAATGCTTGTGTTGTGTGAAATTAAGTAGAAGACTTTTATTTTTGGCATGAACTAGGAACACTTCCTTGAGCACTCCCTGTGAAAAGAAGCTATATTAGGATTAATACTTCGAGTTGCTGAGTTGCGAAGGAGATGCTTGAATCAAAAGAATTCCTTTTTTTGAAGTTCAATATTTATCAGAGGACAATGTGAATATTACACCATATTCCATTATACTCCGGGGTTATATGATGAGTTGGTCAACACTTCTACTTGTCAAATGGGAGGTTTTCAAATTCATGCCCAAGCACATCACTTCTTGGGACATTTCAAATCAATAAGTTTTAGTTTCTGTCCCCCTTTCTTTTGTCAACAAAGGTTATTTATTGCCCTAAAAAAGGTTATTTATTTTGAAATTTGAATCTTTCGGAAATGATTGCTGAGGTTGTTGCTTTCTGCAGGCCTCAAGATGTGGTCATATTCATTGTGGGAGGGACAACCTACGAGGAAGCAAGATCAGTAGCCCTTTATAATGCAGCAAATCCTGGAGTTCGTTTCTTCCTTGGAGGTTCGGTGGTTCTGAATTCAAAGAGGTATCAACTGTGAGCCAATGTTTTCTTTGCAATTCATATGATTTTTTGGAGGTTGTTTTGCAGGTTTTTACTGTTTTTGCTCAGATATTCTCAAATGTTGATGTACTGCAGATTTCTTGAAGATTTGGGAGAGGCACAAAGGATATCGAAATCGAGCACTATAATATAAGCTAATTGGTGCATCTCCTGTTTGAAGATTACCAGAGTATGATAACTGACAGTGTTGACTCCACTTTTGCATAGAATCAAATTTGTGTGATAAATTTTGTAACATAGCTCTAGGTGCATAGTGCAACGTCATGTGAAATAGTTGTTCTATGGTTATTATTTTTTATCTCTTTTTATGCAGTTGAACAATTATTTGTTCATCTCGATACCAGTGTTTATTGAAATTGTACTATTAGGTTGTGTATGGAACAAAGATCGTGTCTGTAAAAAAAGGCCAGTTCCTCATATTTTTCAGTTTCTCTCCGTTGTCCCTTTTGAAACTTTGTGAACCTCCCTGACTATGCAGTTGAGCTGGTCGACATCTATGGGATTCCAAAGATATTGTCTCGACTGGAAGCAAATCCTTGAGTTAGCACTGCAGTAACTAATTCCTCCTTTCATCCTTGATAACACCAAGCATTTTATTTAAAAACAGTGTACATCCACGAGGTCGACCTGACCCCTACAAAGACTCTAGTGCTGTGATAACTAGAGTAGCAGAAAAGAACCGTTGTCGTGACAGAAATCACAGGTCTCGCTTCCTCCATCTTGGGTCAGCAGTTGACTGCTATGGACCTATGGTTTTTCATTGCTATGTTTTTTTCCATCTCAGGGCAAAGCCACATTCTCCCTTCATCTTCTGCATTTCAATGCTGCTTGCTGGCTTCTCAGCCTAGCTATCTGTGGCTGCACAGTAGTCACTGTAGGGTCTTTTGAACGCATGGTTGTTTTTGGCTCCTGAGAATTTACCATGCACTTAAGCATCCGTTGATCCTATAGCCCGAGGAAAGAAACAGATTGAACTCATCATCCATGCATGTGGAAAGCCAATCGGTCGGGTCCTTTGCATTTTGGGGGCCAGGCTAAATTTATAATGATTTAAAATTTATCAATAAAAATTAGTGGATTAAAAAATATTCATATCATCCAATCATATTAGAATTATCTCAAAATTTCTTATACATTTTTAGACTATATAATGAGGACATGATTCCAATGGACACGACTTCAAATATAACATAAGGAGACCTTGCTCAATATATACATGATAAAATAATTGATAACATAATGTTACCTAATATTGGTCAAGTATAACATAATAAGATGTACTTGATGAAAGATGTTTTCTATGATTTCTACAACATATAGAGCGTGGATGTCCCAAACATAAGACCCAACTTGCACTACAAGTCGTTGGAAGCCTACAACTCAGTTCGGAGTCAACCCGATAGTGTTGTGTTCCTGGGGCCCATCCTTTACGGAAAGCTTATTTGATAAGAAATAGATCTTATTTGACCTCAATATCACATTAGAAAGGTGTTCGAATCGTCAAAATATGTCGCTTGTTGTTTCTACTCGGTGTTGCATCTATCAGTTCCCGGATCTTGTAGTTTTACTTGGGACCTAGGCCAAGTTGTTGTGCGCTTCCACCGGTAGGAGCACGCCCCAAGGGTGCCATAGGTTATCCTCCCCCTTGGCTTGCACCTCCTTCATACAGGGATTAGCCTCGTGGCGAGGTCAACCATGCATTGCCCAGTTGATGAGAGAGGGTGTTGGATTGCATGTATGATTCGGGCCTTGTTGATCAGAAGTCAGATTGTGTGTGTTAAATCTCCACTAAATGGAATAGCTACCATCACCTCACGGAAGATCGGGTACGCCGTTTTCACCAAGTGGTAATCACAGACTCATATGGTACCGCTAGGTCCACATCAACTTGTATCTGCCTCTTTGTTTAGTTTGTGTTATCGTCTTATAACTCTAGAAAATTACCCTACAAAAATATTTCTAAAAATAGGACAAAGGTAATGAAAAAAATGCTACACTCACGCAAGGTGAGAATTCTTTTGATGTGTTGAATTTGTCAACCGATCATGCTATCATAGAGCAACACTTAGTGGATCATTTTCTTTATTTACCTTTTATCACAAGATGACTTGCTCGATGTTCCTTGTGACAAAGAAGAGTTTTGTGAAAATGCTTTATTTTTATCCATGCCGCAACTAGTGAATGAACATGCTCGATTGGTTTTGGAACCAAATATTTGAGCTAAAAACAGACATTTAAATCCTATTGCTAATGAAAGAGATGAGATAAAAATTGTTGTCTTCTTTAAATACTTTGGATGATATCGAGTTTCATATTCTATGTAATCTAAGTTGTTTGGAGGAGAGACCTTTTACACATTCTGAATTTTCATGTTTTATGAGTACATATCGCTTTATAGGCAAATATAATTGTAAAGGAGAGTATATGATACATATCCTATTGTTGGGCAACAACATGATCAAGTAGAAGGCTGCAATAGCAATAATCTTGTCATGTCAAGTTACTCTAGTTTAGTTTTTAAAGAAATAGGTTAAGTCCTAATAAAGGGAGCATTGTTGACTATTACCTATGATATCTTCTACAACTACAGTCAAACAGAGGACGGTTTGCTTGAAAGGAGAGAACTATGAGGACATGGCAACTCTAGATACGACAACTCAAGTAGAATATAAGTTGACCTCGTTCCTATATTTATGCGTTGAAATAATAATTGAGATGTACTTGATATTACAGTAAAGGACGGTTTGCTAACTTATACAATTGTGTTTAGCAGACGATACGAGGAAGCTGTACTTGAATAAAAGATGTTTTCTATATATAACTTCTATAATATGGGTGTGGATGTACCATACACAAGAGCTAACTTGGACTACAAGCTCATGGAAGCCCACACTAAGTTCTGAGTCAGCCTGATAGTGTTGTGCTCCCGGGGCCATAACTCCTTCATCCGGAGTATGATTGATGCCCATGGAGTAATTGATGGAAAGCTTATTTGATAATATTTCTAATGGATCTTATTTGACCTCAATATCACGTTAAAAAGGTCTTCAAATCATCAAAATATGTTGTTGTTGTTTCTTGGGGGATGTTGTATCACTTTTTATTGGGCGTCGAGCCCTATAACTTTTGTTGGGACCCATGCTCAAGTTGTTGTGCGCCCCCTAGTAGGAACACACCCCATGAGTGACCCCGGTCAATCTGACCCTTGGCCTCTACCTCCTTGGCCACCTCCTAGCATTTGCCCTATATTAGTATATGGTGCCACTACTTTTAGATGGAGTTTTGCTTAGATTAATCTATCATCCAATTGTTTCATCGTTCATCAGTTTGTGAGACCCCACTATTGAGTGCCGCCGGAGTTGTGAGAGGAAAGAGAGGCTCCCGGTAAGAAGCATCCGAGAGAGGCAAGGTGGTGACCCACTCGTGCATGGGGGAGAGCCCGTCCGCTATCTACAAAGTTACTCGACCGGAAAGCAAGACCCTTACATGGGCGTTCCCTTGAGAGGGTCTCCAACAATGAGGATTAGGGGAAATAATTGCTTTCCGATACCTCGGGATAAACCGTGCACTGGAGTTTGCATTATCTACCCTTTAGCCTTTACATTTCGTATTATTCCTTGCACAATACTTACCTTTCCTAGAATTGCCATGTGCAGTTGATAGAAATATATAGAAAAAACCTAGTGCAAATTTAGACAGAAATTAAATATGTTTTTATATGTAATTGGACCCTTAATTTTTAGAACACCTAATTCACACCCCCTCTTAGGATGGCACGGTCCTTTCACAACTTTTATGACTTGTTACGATGCATTTTGGTCTCATTGCTGCAACAACTAACTTCATGTATCTCATGGGCTCCATCTTCTTTGAAGAGCTCTATGAGTTTGTTGTGATCTTTATTGAGGACATATTGATCTTCTCCAAGAAAGAGGAAGAATGCATATCATATTCACGTTGTTCTTTAGAAGTTGTAAGTTTTTTTTTTTGCAAATGTGAATTTTGGCTTAGAGAAGTTTTTTTTCTACAAGCACAACGCAACACGACTACACTGTAACACAATTCTTGACTCTTACTGACTAGAGTTTAACAAAATTCTTGACTCTTATCCTCTCCCTCTATATAGTAAGATACGACAAATTTGAGTTTGCCTATCTTGGAGATGCTCCTCTCGACTTTCACACGGGGCGGGCTCCAACCCTAGCCGCCACTGCACCCGTCTCCCTGCCTCCTCCAGCCGCGCCGCCGCTCGAGCGGTCCGCCGGCATCCCGCGCGGCCGCGGTGAAGGCGGTGGTGGGCACCTTCTCCCCTTCCTCTGGCGGCATGGGGCGGGCGCGGCCGTCCGGTCACCTGGGGCGCCTCTCGCCGGCGTCTTGGCGGCGGTGGAGGCTCGGGCCCCCAGATCTGGCACCGCCCCGGCCGGATCCGGAGGCCACGCGACGGGGGCGCGCGCTGGTGGGTGGCGGCCGACGTTCTGATGGGAGCGGTGGTGGCTGGCGCGGGACTCCGCTGGCGTCGGCGGTCGTCGTGGGACTGCGCAGGGTGGCGGCGGTGGCTCGGGCTGATGCTGTGGCGCCGACGACTGCTGCCGGGACCCCCTAGGCCTGTGAGCCTTGCGGCTAGGTGCTGGTGGGGCTGGAGGTGTCCCGCGCGCGGGCAACGGGCGTCTTCGGCAAGTTGGAGGTGCTCCTCTTCTCCTCATCGACAGCGGGGCTGGTCTGGCACCGCCTTGGTGGTGGGGTCGGGGGCCGATAGGTGCTTGCCGGTGGTGTCGTGGTGGCGCCTCGGGCTGTGCAGGGCTTCTCCCGGTCAAGGTGTCGTGGTTGCAGTGGGGTGCTGGCTTCTGTCATTTGTCGAGGGTGTGCGGCAGGAATGATGTTCGGGTGAAAGTCTCCATTGTCGGCGGCAATGGTGGCGGCGCCCTCGGGGTGTTGCTTTCCCTGCTGAGGGCACCATTGAGGACTACCATGTCCTTGCAGCACGGGGTTCCCAGGGGGTAAACCCAATCCTCTGTGGACGTGCAGCGATGGCGCCATTGGCATCGTGTCCTTCTTGGAGGCGCCGCTTCTGGAGACCCGTCTCGGCCAGTGATAGTGGTGGTGGTCGGCTGGTGGTGTTGCCTTGTGCATTGCGGCGCTGGTGGTGCGCTTGGTCCATGTTGGCAGGGAGGTGCAGAGGGCCCATGGGGGTGTAACTTCGGGTTGGCGCGCTTGGTGCTGTGGTGATCTCGGTGACGACTGGGTAGAGGAGTGCGAGGCGGTGGGTGAGGCTAGTCCCCCACGCAGAGTGGCCAGGATCGATGGTTTCATTGGTGCTGTAACAGGAGTGTACTGCCGAAGTAATGTCAGAGGGATCAACGATCGTGTATGTGCATCTTGTTGACCCATGGTGGAGGAGTTCAGGTGGCCTCTTGAGCTTGCAGTGGGTTACGGCTTTGGCTGTGGCACAACGTTGGTGATGACGGCGCGGGTTGCGGCGGCTTACTTTGACTCTTCTCCTAGGTGGTGGTGGTGTAGTGTCTTGTTGTGTGCATTGTTCGCGTGCGTTGTTCGTGTGTGGTGATGTTTGTTTCGACGCGTGATGTACACTTGCTTCTTTTTTTAAATGATATGGCAGCGCTCCTGCCTTTACTTTAAAAAAACATCCTTTCTAGTCAGGTGTAAGTGCTAGTGAGGGCAGGGAATACGGATCTGCATCTAGTATTGTCTAGTAGGTTATATATCTAGGTTAGTAAGCTTATCTTTCTCCTTTCAAACAACACGACCCTGTGGTGTACGAATGCCAGCAAGGTGAACATGAAGGCACTCCCTTTCGTCTGGGTGAACGCATGTGGCTCCAATTCACCACATTTATGTATTTTCATTTCCCTCTGATGGGCTCCCCTTTCTCATTGTTGCGGATGGTAGTTACGGTGGACATGCTCTGGTGGAGATCAATGGGGTCTGGTTCCTATCTATGAAGGGGTAACAATGGTGTCATTGTGGCCTTTTTTTAGATAATAAAAACAGCTCCGACTTCACCCTTTTCTCGAGGAAAATAGATCAGTCCTAATTATTACAACAAGTAGCATAAGCTACATCATAGAGCACACAGTTTGAGCAATAACATTATTCTTAAGTACCAAGCCTTAAACTAAAGGACCATCCATGTAGAGTGAAAAAAACGTAAAGCGGCCATCTCTAAAGTGCGGCTCGATGACACCAGAAACACATGGTCGCCCTCACTTTCTGCAACTTGGTCCAGAGCCGAAGCCAATACGTTCCCCTGAACAGTACCCGCAAAAAAGTTTTAGGTTGGCATTTATCAAAGACCATTTCATTTCTAGTATTCCAAATCACCCATGTTAATGCTGACGCTCCTATCAATAAGTATAGATTTGGTTTTTGACACCCTTGTTTAGCCTAGTTGAAGGATCGAATCGGTGAACAGAGAGGGGGGGGGGGAGTGAATGGGAGCCGAAAAAAATTCTCTCTCGAGAGAACTCGACCTATGTCCCAAAATCACATCCGACGGCAACCAACTCACTTCCTTGACAAATCCACGAAGTCGCTGAAGTACTTCTAGACCTAGGAGCAAGTTTACAAGCGACTCAACTAGCAACGCACAGCGGAAAAATACAACTCGGAAATTCTTGTTTCTCAAACCCGGAACTTCCGGTTTCACCAGCCCGAGCAAGATCTAGAAAAAGTGAAAACCCAATAAAATGACCTCCAAAATTCTTGAGATCTCACTAGTAGTTTCTGCAAACATGGTGAGTCTTTGCCCAAAAGATCTTTCCAAACAGATGAAGACTTCACCACGAATTTCATGAATTTGGTCAAGAACACTAGAGAAGGGAGAGATGGGAAAAACTCAAATTCAAGAGTGCTCGTGCTAGGGGATCCCCTTAGATGTTCTTGCACATGTCTCAGCACCAAGTTCCTCAAAGAATCGCACCCAAAAACTCAGCCAATCGAGAGATAAAAAATTCCACCAAAAAGAGCTCCGAAAATCATGAAAAAGAAAAACGAAGAGCACACGAGATTTGAAGAACTTCTTCCATTGATTCATGAGGACAACATCTATACAAGGCTAGGAAGCCACCCACATCCTCCCTCCCTTGTGGGAAAATCGAAACAAAGAGCAATCACCCTCTCCAATCTCTCTTCTCCGCTCACATGAAGCTCATAGCTATCCTGGGAAAACAAAGAGCAAATAAACTAGGGTTCCAAGAAATGGCTGTCATCTCCCACCAAGGTGAGTATATATCGCCGCCGACGAAAGACTAAACTACCCCTACAACTTAACTCTACGATACATGCCCCCAAGGGAAAAACAGTAAAGTTGTAGATATTTCTCCTCCGGCTGGGCACGCATCCATCTGGAGTTGCTTCCCTCCGACGCAACCTCCACCATCACGCCGCGTGTCCTCCGCTTCGAAGCTTCCCGACGCCCAGACTGAAACCGGTCAGACCGCTTTCCTGAAACCGGTCAGACCAGTTTCTGACACACCAGGTCTTCGGACTTGGTTTTGTTTCCCAAACCAAGAAACCGTCCTCCGCTGGTTTTGTGGCTAAACCAGAAAACCCCGCGCACTTGGTCCGGCCTCCACGCCAAGCCTCAAGTAAGCCAAGCCTTTCACCTCTGACTCTCGGATGGTCTACTCAGTCTTGCCTCGTTCCTTGACTCGGCCGCGCCCAATGTACCGGCTCGATCAACTTCATCCATGTTTCCTTGCCCGTTCTTGCACCATGTGAACCACATTTGGTCCCACTGGGCACCGGGTCCCTCGAACCAAGCCTACTTGTCTCTCCACTCTTGGGAGGCCACTCCGGCTAAGACCTTTGGTGCTTGTTCTTCACCTGCACCAATGCAAACCAAGCCGCATTCTACATCTGCAATACTTGAGTCAATGCAAACGTTAGTCCACACCACGTTGTCAATCACTCATCACAAAGGAAGCGACCATCCCTGGGTCCCTCGGGCACACATGGTCCTCAATCTCCCCCTTGATGAGTGCATTGACAACACACATAGCACACACAGATTGAGAAAGGAAAACTGGAAACGACTTAGACAAGAAACTCGCTCAAAAGACTCAAAGCGACAACCAAGCGCCAAACCAAGGTCACAAACAAACCGGCTCCTCAAGAAGAGGCAAAAGGGCTCAACATCACCGGTAAAACCTCAACAGGCAAAGAACCTCCCCCCACCCAACTGCACAAATGCAACTCCCCCTGAACAAGTGCACACAAAACTGAAAATGCAAAGAAAATGCACAAAACTTCTCCCACTTGTTCCAAACAAGTTCTAAGCAGGGTAAGCAACATTTCTCAAGTCTTTACTTCTTCCCCTTGTTGCCAATGCATGAATCAAGGCAAAAATGCAAAACAAAACAATCTAGAGCTTCTCAAATATACAATGAGCACTATAAAATGCTACACATAAGCAAATGAGCAAGCGAAATAGTCCAAAGTTCTGTACAATCATTGCCAACAAGATTATATAGGTGTATAAGCATATGGCCAATTAGAAGTTCGAATTCATCAATTTTTGTGAAAAAACCTCACGTCATGAGCAAAATCCTAACCATGACCTATTCAAGCCAAAATGAACTAGATCATGCAAAGATCATACGAGGTCACCGATTCTTATCAAAGGTCATTGCAAATGCCCAAAATCTACCTCATGTCATTTCAAAGCGACCGAGCCATGTGTCTACTTCTAAATAAGAGACTTATCTTGGTAGACAACATGCAACGGTTTTGCACCCAAACTATATACATAAAAGCACAAATGACATGATTAACCATTTAGAGAGCATAATTTTCAAGCATAAGCACTTCATTTTCAGATTTTTTTATATGGTACATGTAGTGCCTTTGCAGCAAAAAGAAGCTTATGCCTCTTGATAAGATAAGCAATGGGCTAAACATTTATAATAACAAGATGATCTTTGACCCAATTAACAAGAAATAGATACCCAAGCATAACCTAAGCATGAAAAAGCATTTAGGCTTGAACAAGATATGGAAAATAATATATTCATGGGTGAGATCAAATTTAACGTTTTCTTTCCAAAAATGTTAGCAAGCTCATCATGAATATACAACATAGCAATCAATAGCTTAGCTAAACATCACCAAGAGACTACAAACATGTACACTAGCTCAAATGTAGCAAGTTATAGTGATCAATCCATATAGGAGAAGCTCATCCTAAAATGCATCAAAAGAGATATGTACATCAACAAACCCAAGATATATCACAATGCAAGCTATATGACAAATGCACAAACAAGATGTACATGATGCCACTATCATACGTAAGATACAAGGATGCTATACATATGCTACAAAGTGAGCTCTAAGAACCAACTCAAAAAGGACAACACACTCCAAGCTCTCCTCGCAAGCGGGCAAAGGTTGCTTGGTCAAGTGGTTTAGTGAAAATGTCGGCTAGCTGGTCTTGGGTGGAAACATGGGATAGCTCTATGTCGCCTTTCTCAACATTATCCCTCAGAAAATGATAACTCACTTCTATGTGTTTGGTATTGGAATGAAGCACTGGATTTTTCGCTATGCTTATGGCACTGGTGCTATCACATAATGGAATATGGGAAAAGCTCAAGCCAAAGTCACTCATTGTATATTTGATCCATAGGAGCTGGGAACAACAGCTAGCGGCTGCAACATACTCATCCTCTGTGGTGGATTGAGCAACGCTAGACTGCTTGCGAGAAGACCAAGAATCCAAAGACGAACCAAGAAACTGACACTGACCCGAGGTAAACTTGCGATCCAAACGACACCAAACAAAATCAGCATCGAAAAATCCGTGAAGACTGAGTGTCGAGGAGGCATAATACTAAAGACCCAAATGAGGAGTGTATTTCAAATACCTGAATATCCTCTTGACGGCATGTCGATGTGAAGTCCTCAGTGAAGCCTGAAAACGAGCGCACAGACACACACTGAACTGTATGTCTGGCCTCGTCGCTGTCAAGTAGAGGAGAGAGCCGATCATGCTCCGGTACTCCTTCTGGTCCACGGGGTCACAGTCTTCATCAGCATCCAAAGCCGTAGTTGTACTCATCGTTCGACATAGGCTTGGAGTCGTTCATATCGAACTTCTTCAGCATGTTCTTGGTGTACTTCGCTTGATGCACGAACGTCTCGTCCTTGACCTGCTTGATCTGCAGCCGGAGAAAGAACTGCAACTCTCCCATCATCGACATCTCGAACTCCCTGCTCATGTCTTCAGAAAACATTGCAACAAGATCATGAGACGAGCCACCAAAGATAATGTCATCCACGTAAATCTGTACGATTAAGATATCTTTGCCATCACGAAGTAAGAACAAGGTTTTATCAACGGTGCCCATCTCAAACCCCTTACTCAGCAAGAATCCTCTCAACCTACCATATCAAGCTCTAGGTGCTTGCTTTAGGTCATATAATGCTAGGTGGAGTTTGTACACTCAGTGTGGGTATTTCTCACTCTCAAACCACGGTGGTTGCCTCACATACACTTCTTCCTCTATCACCCCATTCAAGAAGGCACTCTTCACATCCATTTGGTGCAACTTGAACCCTTTAGCAACAACAAATGCTAGAAAGATTCAAATTGCCTCCAAATGGGCTACATGAGCAAATGTCTCCTCATAATATATCCCCTCTTTCTGTGAATAGCCCTGGGCAACCAACATAGCCTTGCTTCTCACAACCTCTCCATCCTCACTCTGTTTGTTTTTCCATACCCATTTGGTTCCTATAGGATGGCAATTTGGTGGAGGCTCAACAAGTTCCCACACTTCATTCCTCTCAAAGTTCTCAAGTTCTCCGTGCATGGCATTGACCCAGTTCGCATAAGATAAAGCATGTCGAATATCCTTGGGCTCAAAAAAAGTAACAAAAGCAGAATGAGAAAATTGAGAGTTGTTCCTTGACCTTGTAGTTCGCTCATTGATGTCTCCTATGATCTGAGGGTGGATGCCTAGCTTGAATGTGTCTTGGAGCCTCTCGTCCTGAATTCGCCTCCCCTTTAGTAGATGCTTCCACTTGATCTCCATGTACATGTGTTGACGTCGAAGTGGGGGATGGACCATCATCAACCGTAGTTGTCATAGTGGAAGTAGTAGGTACAAGCGTCGTAGGAGGAGCATCATCTCCATCATCATCTTCACCATTCGCCTGCTCGTCCTCAAAGATCGTTCGTCCCATCTCCTCATCACCTGCACACCCAAAGATAGCAGAGCTACATGGAATTCGTCTCGTCAAATGTCTTCGCAAGTTTCCATGATTTGGTTAGTAGCAAGGTTGAGCACACGATATGCTCTAGAATGATTGGCATAACCAAGGAAGATACCATCCTAAGACTCAAACTTATCAAGATTACCCTTCTTGAGAATGAAGCACTTGCAACCGAAAACTCGAAAGTGACTAACCTTGGGGGGGGGGGGTCTCCCATGAAAGAGCTCGTAGCAAGTCTTCTTCTTGAACGCACGAAGGAAAATCCGATTAGCAACATAACAAGCGGTGCTCACCGCCTCGACCCAATACCTCCTAGGAGTCCTATGCTCATCAAGCATCGTCCTAGCCATGTCACAAAGAGTCCGATTCTTCCTTTCCACAACACCATTCTGACAAGCGACATAAGGCGAAGAAAACTGATGTTCAAGACCAAGATCACTGCAAAATGCCTCAAAATGAGCGTTATTAAACTCTGTGCCATTGTCACTGCGTATAGATCGTATGGCATCTCCATTACGCTTATTTTTCAACCTCAAGATCAGATCTCAAACAAAACCAAAAGTCTCATCCTTAGTCGGCAAGAAATACACCCAGGCATAGCGAGAATAGTCGTCCACAACAAAGAGGACATACCACTTCCCACCGACTGAGCGAACGCGAGTTGGACCAACCAAGTCCATGTGCAAAAGCTTCCCTGTACGCTCAGTCATCACCTTAGTCAAAGGTGGGTCGGAAGTAGCAACCATCTTCCCATGCCTACAAGGTGCACACACCAAATCCTTCTCATACCGAAGCTTGGGCAATCCTCGGATAAGGTCAAGACTGCTCAAACGAGAGAGCAGATCAAAGCTCAAATGACCCAACCTCCTATGCTACCTCCAAAGCTCGAAAGAGGAACCAGCCACAAGACAACGCGCGAGACCAAAAGACTTCGAGAAATTAGCACGGAAGACCTGACCCTCAGGACTGATCATACAAACAAGGTCACCTAGAGAATCAAGAATCCGAGAAGCACCACTCACAAAGTGAACCTCAAAACCCTCATCAAGCAACTGAGAAACCAAAAGCAAATTAAAACCAAGCGACTTGACGAGAGCAACACGCTTCAACTCAAACTTCTCGCTCACCTCAATATCGCCTTTTGAAAGCACTCTTCCCTTACCATTATCCCCAAAAGTTATGTACTCCCTTGTCATCACCGGGGTGAGGCTTTAGAACCACCTTTGATCTCCGGTCATGTGTCGAGAACAACCGGAGTCAATCAACCACACACTCCTCAAGCCTCCCACCTGCAAAATCAAAAAAAGAACGAGAGTGAGCAAATGACTCAACACTAGGGTTAGAACAAAAGAAGTCAAACCAGTGCTGAGCCATCTACTCAAAAGAAGGGTTAGCAAAATCCACTCTACCACTAATAGCAAACCGTGGAACCCTCTCACGTCTCGCAAGCGAAACTCTATCACGTCTAACCGGAGGAACACCACGCGGGGGGAAACGCGGCCTATACTCCCTCCGAAACCCAAAGCTACGGTCATTCCTCCCAAACTCGTACTAACCACGAGGTGGAGGACGCCTAGCAAACTCACCACGCCCAAACCTAAAGTGCCTATCACCACCTCTCTGAGGAGCACCTGCACGACTAGAAAACCACGAACACCCTCTCTAGGAATCGAATGCACAACTCCCTCACCCCTAGGAAAAGGAGCACGAGGCTCAGGCACGCTATGAGACGAGCGGTACCTGTCCTGGTTACCCATCTCTCTCACCTCACTTCTCTCTTCTTCCTGAAGCAGAACTCTAATTGGTGACCATCCCTACCACAAAACTCACAATGGTAGCGGACAGGCTTTGGCTTGGGAGCTTCTCTCGGCTGAGGTTTCTCACTAGGTTTGAGACCACTCGACTCTCCCACAAAGATAAGTCTCTTTTGGAAATTGTTGGTTTGTGGTGGAAACACTGGAGGATCGGGAGTGGTGTCAAGTTTGTTTTTCAAGTGGTTGGGCTTAGGATCAAAGGTGTTCTTGGCTAGGATAACTTGTGGTGGAGTAGGTATATCCTCACATCTCATCTTCTCACTCTCATGCACCTTCTCCGAACCAAGACCACAACTATCAGCTCACCTAAACTGAGCTATCATCATACCAAGCTGTGGCTCACGACCTGACAACCAACCCAAACACTTACGCAACTCATCATTCTCATCCTGCAAACGGTTAACTGCATGCTCAAGTTCAACATTCTTCAAAGAAGTTACATCACAACTAGAACAAGCATGTTTAATAGGACATTCCAAAGAACATTCAAGGAATTTAATCTTAGCATGAGCATCATCTAGTTTAGCATGTAAAACAGGACAAGAAGTACAAGCTCCTAACAAAGCAGATCTAGATTTCAACTCATGAAGCTCAACCTTAAGAAAATCAAATTCCTCAACTCTAGTCATGTGCTTTTTCTTGAACTCAACCAATTCATTCATCATAGCATCAACCTCAGGTCAAGTGTTAGCAAGCAACAACTCTAGTTCAGGAATTTTCTCCTTTGACTCACCAAGCAAAGACCTAAACTCCCTCTTCTCCTTGTTGGTCTTTCTAAGCACATCATCACGATTATCAAGCAAAGCATTCAGCCTATCAATCTCCTCTAGCAAGAAGTCGGGATCACGATTTACCTCATATTCGGAGTCCAACTCCGGATCTTCTCTTGCGCTCTTCTTGATGTCGGAGCTATGTGCCATGGTACAGAAGCCACGAGAAGCCATGCACGCCAGCCCGTTGAAGTCCTTGTCCTTGTCCCTCTGGTGTCGACCTTTATCTTCCTCCTCGCTGCTTCAACTTGACGAGGTGTAGCTCGAACTCGTGTCGACGTCGCTCGTACCGGCCACCATGGCTCGTGCCCTGTACTTGTGCTTGTGGCCACCATGCTTCTTCTTGTACTCGTCCTTGCTCTTGTGCTTGCTGCGGTAGTCGTTCTTGGATCGGTTCTTGTGGTAATCCCTCGAGCGGTGCTTGTGCTCGTGCTTGGGCTCCGCCGGCTCCAAACACTCGGCGATGAAGTGCCCCATCTTGCCGCACCTATAGCACGTACTCCCGACGCGCCTTGTACTCTTGCGGTTCTCGTACATGCGCCCAAACCTCCTGGTCAGCAACGCGAGATCATCCTTGCTCAGCACCTCAAACTCCCCATCTGGCAAAGACACAAACATAGACAATGCAAACTGTTGTGAAGAGTTAGCAAGCGACCTAGAACCAGAACCTCTCATGAGCTAAGCTATCGGGATCAGTTGGGTTTTCATGCTTGGCCCTAGCCATCCTATCGACCTCCGACGACTTGAGCTTGGAGAACAACCCATTAACTGTGAGTGTCTCATAGCCATCTGACTCTATAATCGCCTCAACCTTGGCACCCCACACAGATCTATCCAAGCAGTGAAAGAGCTTCAAAGCTCTATCTTGATCCATGTATGGGAGGTTGGTAATGTTGGCTTGCATATTGTTCACAATCACCGTAAACCTCTGAAACATGGCATCAATTGATTCACTGGGCAAATGAGTGAAATTCTCGTACTCCATCCGGTAAGTCAAAAAGAGCTTAGCCTTAACCGAACTATCACCTTTGTGTGCAATCTCCAACTTTTGCCAAATCTGACAGGTAAGATGTTCACCGAGGACACGATTGAACTCATGCTCGGCAAGCGATCGAAACAAGTAATCCACGGCTTTTGCATTAGCCTCAAACTTGTCCTTATCCTCCTAAAGCACTCTAGTAACAGGGATGGTATAGGTAGTGTCAATGGTGACATCCCATAGCAATTGTCCCTTGCCTCGGAACAAAGCGCCCATGCGAACAGCCCACATCTGGTAATTCTTCCCATCAAAGTGAGGAGGACCCAAACCCCTTTCACCGTATGCCATCTTTGGATCTTAAGACGGGTTAGAATCATGAAGATCCGTAACCGGCTCTGATACCAATTGAAGGATCGAATCGGCGAACAAAGAGGGGGGGAGAGTGAATGGGAGCCGATAAAAATACTCTCGAGAGTGAACTCGGCCTATGTCCCAAAATCACATCTGACGGCGACCAACTCACTTCCTTGTCAAATCCATGAAGTCACTGAAGTACTTCTAGACCTAGGAGCAAGTTTACAAGCGACTCAACTAGCAACGCATAACGAAAAAACACAACTCGGAAATTCTGGTTTCTCAAACCCGGAACTTCCGGTTTCACCAGCCCGAGCAAGATCTAGAAAAAGTGAAAACCCAATCAAATGACCTCCAAAATTCATGAGATCTCACCAGTAGTTTTCTGCAACCATGGTGAGTCTTTGCCCAAAAGATCTTTCCAAAAAGATCAAGACTTCACCACAAGTTTCACGAATTTGGTCAAGAACACTAGAGAAGGGAGAGATGGGAAAAACTCAAATTCAAGAGTTCTCGTGCTAGGGGATCACCTTAGATGTTCTTTCACATGTCTCAGCACCAAGTTCCTCAAAGAATCGCACCCAAAAACTCAGCCAATCGAGAGATAAAAAATTCCACCAAAAAGAGCTCCGAAAGTCACGAAAAAGAAAAACGAAGAGCACACGAGATTTGAAGAACTTCTTCCATTGATTCATGAGGACAACATCTATACAAGGCTAGGAAGCCACCCACATCCTCCCTCTCTTGTGGGAAAATCAAAACAAAGAGCAATCACCCTCTCCTATCTTTCTTCTCCTCTCACATGAAGCTCATAGCTAGCCTGGGAAAACATGACTGTCATCTCCCACCAAGGTGAGTATATATGGCTGCCGACGAAAGACTAAACTACCCTACAACTTAATTCTATGATACACGCCCTCAAGGGCAAAATAGTAAAGTTGTAGATATTTCTCCTCCGGCTGGGCACACATCCATCTGGAGTTGCTTCCCTCCGATGCAACCTCCACGATCATGCCGCGTGTCCTCCGCTTCGAAGCTTCCCGACGCCCAGACTGAGACCGGTCAGACCGGTTCTGAAAACCGGTCAGACCGCTTTCCTGAAACCAGTCAGACCGCTTTCCTGAAACCGGTCAGACTGGTTCTGACACACCAGGTCTTCAGACTTGGTTTTGTGGCCCAAAGCAAGAAGCCCTCCTCCGCTGGTTTTGTGGCTAAACCAGAAAAACCCACGCACTTGGTCCGGCCTCCACGCCAAGCCTCGAGCATGTCAAGCCTTTCACATCTCGCTCCCGGACGGTCTACTCGGTATTGCCTCGTTCCTTGACTCGGCTGCGTCCAATGTACCGGCTTGATCACCTTCAACCACGTTGCCTTGCCCGTTTTTGCACCATATGAACCACACTTGGTCCCATTGGCCACCGGGTCCCTCGAACCAAGCCTACTTGTCTCTCCACTCGTGGGAGGCCGCTCCGGCTAAGACCTTTCGCGCTTGTTCTTCACCTGCACCAATGCAAATCAAACCGCATTCTACATCTGCAATACTTGAGCCAAGGCGAACGTTAGTCCACATCATGTTGTCAATCACTCATCACAAAGGAAGCGACCATCCCTCGGTCCCTCGGACACACATGGTCCTCACTAGTTTTCAAAAAAATCACCGACGCTAGTGGGTGGTGGTATACCAAAAACTAGATGTGTAGAGCGCCACAAGAATTTGGAATAACTATAATTAAAGAAAAGATGATTAATGGATTCTTCCGAGCTAAAAAACTACGGAGCTTGCTTCCATTCTAGTTTCTTTTAGCCAGGTTATACTTAGTCAAAATAATCCCTTTCTTTAAATACCATAAAAGATCTTAATCTTTATAGTGGTACTTTCATATGCTAAATTTCTTGTGAGACCTTGATACAACTATTGATAAGATATTTATACAATGAGCACACTGAGAAGACATTGTTTTTATTCATTGTGGCAATATGATTTATCCTTGTCTCAGTACTTGTCACTCCGTTGCCAGTGAATCCGTGGAGTACGTCCTATTCGTCTGGCTGGAGGCAGGTGCTTATCTCAAATTACAAGTCCGATCCGTGCGTTTTCTCCGGCGAGCGCAAATGGAGACACCAGGTTCATGGAGCAGGGAGCATGTGGACAATCCTAACTGATGTGACACAAAGAAGAGGGCCAATCACTGGCGGGTGGCTTATTCGGCGCACAAGGCAACTAATGTTTTTCTTTGGATCTAGGAGACGTTCGGACGGTGTTGCGACCATGATAGCTGATCGAGATTTCTGGAGACAGAGGCATAGAGCACAAGGACCTTCTTAGTTTATTTCTCTTATTATTGCAAGGTTCTTCGTGCAAATCTACCGAGCTATGCCTTTTTAAAAAAAAACTATACCTTTTTTATTCGGTTCTGAAAATATTTTTTTGCATTTATATGCCCGAAAAATTACGGTAATAAACCATTTGGCACTATGGTAATATACACTACGCCTTCTTCTTTGATGCCGTTAACATGTAGGTACATTACTACGTATCAGCATGAAAGGTTATCTCACTCTCACTCACAGCCATATAAGATTTTGAAGAGAGAGAAAGTAGTAGTAGTAGTTTCACAAAATAACTTCTCTGGAGCTAAAATTTAAAATTATAAGATCACACTCCCACCGTGAGTTGACGTTACCATGTATCTTATAATATTTCTATTTTCTATTCATATATTACGAGATATAGTATTGTCCTATGAGATAACTAAAATAATAACATATTAACATATTATATAAGTTGCCTATTAATTCGTTGTGGAATAAATCTCCGGGTACCCTCAAGATAGAAGACCGAGTCCTAGTAGAACTACTTGGAGAACTCCTACTCCAAATAGAAGTACTCGTGTACTCCTACTAGGACTATAAAACTTGCCATGTAACCTTGCCCCCTGGGATATATAAAGGAGGGCAGAGGTCTCTAGTTCGGGAGAGTTCTACAGAACCACCCAACGAGAAGAATACAATATACAAAACTCTCATACAGGACGTAGGGTATTACGCTACTCTGGCGGCCCGAACCTGTCTAAATCCTTATATGTTGTGTCTTCGTGTTAACCATTAAGTTCCAGGTCCGGGGATCCCCACGAATCTACTTCCTGGGATACCCCTAGCAGACGTGCTCGACATAAATCGTCAACACTTGGCGCCTATCGTGGGGCAGATCGCAAGACCAATCGTTATCAAGATCAATCAACCCGATGGCTTTTGGTGATGACTCGGCGTGTTTGTCCGTCGGATCTGAAGTTGAGCAGAAGATGGATTCTTTTCGGACTCGCGCCAAATTCGAGGGAGCATTATTCGGTTCAGAAAAGAAGCTGTCAATGATGCGTTGCACTTGACTGATACGTATGGATCTGTACAAGCTACGCCATTCAATAATCCTATTGATGCATCGAGAGGCAGAGGCAAGGGCCAACGAGATTTAGGCCTTGTTTAGATCTCAAATTCTACCCCTAAAGTTCACTATGAAAAAAAAAGATTTCCATCACATCAAAATATCATAGCATGCATGAAGTATTAAATGTAGATGAAGTTAAAAACTAATTGTACAGTTTTGTTGTACTCTACGAGACAAATATTTTGAGCCTAATTAATTAATTTTTGGATATTTTTTACACATACAAACGAAATGGTACAGTGTGCCTCGGTTTCCCAACTTCCAAATTGGGGGTGCCAAATTGACATCTAAACAAGACCTAAGGCAGCAAGAAGATCCAAGCTACTCTACGCCTTGTTTAGATGGAGAATAGTGGGGTGGGGATTTGAGGGTTTGGGGTCACTTCGTAATCATTGCGTCACTGTAGCATTTCATTTGTATGTGTGAAAAATTATCCAAAAATTGATTAATTAGGCTCAAAATGTTCGTCTCGTAGGGTACAACAAAACTGTGTAATTAGTTTTAGATTTCATTTATATTTAGTACTCCATACTGTTATGACATTTTGATGTAATGAGAATCTTCTTTTTGCAGAGTGAACTTTGGGGTTGCTTTTTGGAACTAAACAAGGGCAACACAGAAAGCTGCAAAGATGGAAGCTTTATCCAAGCACAGTGTCTGTTGCGGCAGGAAGAAATCAATTTGATGCAATTATTCTATGCACACACTGAAGCCTACCAAGGCTTCAAGGTTTTTGCTTACCGCATGCAAAAAGATGTACGTGAGTACGACTACATCGACGTCCGGCTGCATCGACTCGACGTACGACTACATAGACGTCCGGCTTCATTGACTCGGCGTACGACTACTTTGACTACTCGTCTTGACTAATTAAAACTATTCGAGATCGGCTGCATTGACTCGCCATATGGCTACTTCAACTACTCGTCTCGACTAGTTAACTAGTCGAGATCGGCTACTGCGCCATCAGCAACTAGTGAAAATTAACTTCGACTAGTCGACTTCAACAATGACCGTCGTGGCTCCATCGTCGACCGCCACGGCTTTGCCGACAAGTGTCCACGAATAAAGATAAGTATTATTTAATAATTATTTTTTTAATAATTTTATCAGTTTGTTTAAAAACATGCTTGACCATGAGCCGACTACTCTAAAAGAGTTCTTCACTCGACAACAAAAGTTCTCGAGGGTTACACTATCGCTGACCATAGAAGCATGCCACGTTAACCCACGTATTTGATAAATCGAGTGACGCAGGGCACTAGCTCGCGAACTTGGTAGATCGAATTTCGTAGGGCTCTTGGAGGCTATATCTATGGATTCAAGATTTTTCGCCGACGGGTTACAATCCCTCGCGTGACCTCTCCTAAAGGAGAAAAATTTAACGACCAACACCGCTCAGTAGCATGTATCTTAATTCGTGAAACTTTGGCTCCTTCGCAATACCTACGTACCTAAAGGACGGGTTAAGCGGGATCAAGTATTTAAACGTAACAGACGGTTACTCGAGTGGTTAAGAGTCAAATAATGAACTAAACAGCCACTTAACAAGTTGCAATGGAAAAAGACTACTTAAACCAGTAGCAAATTCAAACGACTACTTAGCAGTAGCAATTTTACTTAACCAGTACATATATCAGTTATAACATATTTTATGTCTACCTTGCAGGAGCACTCGCCGTGTACTTCAACTAGTCGCTTAAAGCTCGGGGGCTACACAGCGCAAGCCAAGACATGAAGACAAGTACTAGAACTAGTTGGTACTAAAACGGCGCGGCCCTACAATGCCAGTCGAGTACTTTAAACTAGTTGGTGCTTGCATATTACGACAACTCGGTGGCTAACCGAGTCCTGGCATCAGTCGGAACTTGGATTTCTACATGGAAGCTACTTTAAAGATTATGTTCTTGGCCCTCGGACCGAACCGTAAACCATTCGCTTCGAGGCTCGGGGGCTATACTCAAGGGGTACACATTCTTGGTGCCTATTGTTGACCAATTCAAGACAAATATACGAAGATTTTTACAAGACCCTCGACCTGATTATCCTAATCAACTCGAGGCTTGGGGCCTAAGCATATATGCTTCACATTCGGTGAGCATATTTATTGAAGATATTAATGAAGCTCTCAACAGCCGCTCAGTAACTACAACCACTCAGCGAAAGACTAGAAGACTTCGAAGGATGGTTGCTGTTTGATTATGAAGCGCTCGGGGGGCTTGTGGGATATGAATCCCCGGGTACCCTCAAGATAGAAGTCTGAGTCCTAGTAGAACTACTTAGAGAACTCCTACTCCAAGTAGAACTACTCGTGTACTCCTACTAGGACTCCCATATTGTAACCGACTAGGAAATTTGCCATATAACCTTACCCCCTGGGATATATAAAGAAGGGCAGGGGTCTCTAGTTCAGGAGAGTTCTACAGAACCACCCAACGAGAAGAATACAATATACAAAACCCCCATACAGGACGTAGGGTATTACGCTACTCTGGCAGTCCGAACCTGTCTAAATCCTTGTGTGTTGTGTCTTCGCGTTAACCATCAGGTTCCAGGTCCGGCGATCCCTACAAATCTACTTCCTGGGGTACCTCTAGTAGACGTGCTCGATATAAGCCTCTAGAGTGTGAACGCATGAAAAGTTTATTTAACGGCGCCGATTCCAATGTGGCAAATAACTGTGTCAATATACTTGATTGAGCATTATCGAGTTAATTTTCATAAATCTTTTCGCCGGAATCGATATGTAGAATTGTTACTCCCTCGGTTTTAAATTATTGTTCGTTTGATTTTTTTAACTTTAAAATTGATTGCTTGTATTATTCAAAATATTATATAAATTATTATATTTTTTATGATGACTTACTTTATTAATAAAAAATCTTCAAAAATACCTTAAATTTGGCTATATTTATACAACTTTTTGAATAAGATGAGCGATCAAACTCGTGATAAAAAAATCAAACAAACTATAATTTAGAACCTGAAATAGAGGTAGTACATGATAAGGGCTAAAAAGAAAAAAGATATATTTAAATAGTATTTTCTCCGTTCCAAATTACTATTCGATGTTAATTTTTTTAATTATTCTTCTTATTCAAAAATTTTATTCTAATATGTAAAAAATAAATTATACTTAAAGTATATGTGATGATAAAATAACTATAAACAAAATAAATGACACTTGCATAATTTTTTAATAAATAAGGCAAATAGCCAAAGAGAAAAAGTCTACCAGAAATAAAAAATAGTAATATGGAGGTAGTACCGAGAAGAAGCCTGACGAGACAGCGCAATGGCATGTCATCACGGGGGCGCATGCATCAAAGGGCCCTACCCGGCTGAGATGATGACGACGCCCAGGAGGCCAGGACCTTTCTTCATCCACCTGGTAGGCGGCGGGTCCATGTGCTGGAGCAGTAAAATGTGCCGGACTTTTATGTAAGGCCTAGGTTGCAGAGAGTGGTAGCCGCGGAGAGTCTCCCTCCGTCCCACAGCATTTCTCGATTTCTGCGCATCATATTTGAGCGTTCGTCTTATTTAAAAAATTTATAAAAATAATTATAATATACTTAAAATATATACGATGATAAAACATGTCATAACAAAATAAATAATATTTTCATAATTTTTTAAATAAGACGAACAGTCAAACGTGAACAGAAAAAGTCAACGAATGCTTATATTATGGGACGGAGGGAGTACCTCATAGCTACAGAAAAAATTCGTCACGGTAACATATACAGCTCGTACAACCGACAAGGTTTGAGTTAAACTTTAGGAATATAAATTATAAATAACATTATAAATAACTTTTAATGTATCTCTTTTTGACAGATTTTTATAGAAATAAAAAGTTAAATTATGTTTTAAAGATATCGCTGTCTTGGGCGGTGAGAGAGGCGGTCTTGGAACCCGAGCGAGATTGGAGCGAGGCGGTAACTCTTCAAAAATGCACTGTTTAGCACTGTAGCTCGAATAGAAAAAATCTATGAGCTGGCTCACTTTTTACAGCCACCGCAGACATATCAGTTGATCAGTGATCACCATACACTTGTGCTATGGCGCAACCTTGGCACAGGGACAGCACAGGACACGCAGAAAAAGCATGGCAGTAATGCTAAGCACCGGTCAATTCAGCAACCACACGCAGCAGGTGCAACTCTACCACGCCGGAGACGGCTCACCGGCAACTACAGGACTGCATCCACCTGAGCTCGTTGGTTCGTGCCGAGCTAGCAGCACTTGAGCTCTCGTGGTACAAACTACACATAATCATGTACACAAGCACATCCAGCGCCAGGGTGTAAAACACATAGGACATTCTGCTACTGCTAACACCTGCTCCGTCTACAACCATTTCAACATTATTTGCGCTACCACCGCATCACAGAAGAAAGAGCGTGCCGATATTTACACGTACTACTGAAGCGAACTTACTTCCTCCGCTCCTTCATCTCTTGCGGCATTTACGAGCAGCTTCGAGCTGCTCCATCAGGTCCTGAATGGTGGCAGAGGCCTCCTGCAACAAAGCATGCATACAGATAAGACTAGCTTTAACTTTGATGCCACCATTTGTGACAGAGGGGACTGGAGAATATAATTGGAATGAAGCAATGTGACACGCAATTCTGACGGCTAACCCTGAGTTTCTTCTTTAGGTTCTCCTCCTCTTGGTCACGGTGGTTTCTTTCTTCCGCAAAGAGTTCTATCATTGCTTCTTGCTCCTTGGTTACAGTGTCAAGTTGTTTCTCCATATCTTCGATCTGAAAACAGAGGATGAAACTTCCTCAAGTTACTAAAGAGTGTGAGGTGATCTTCAAGGCTCCCCAAAATACTAGCATCATACTCCATAGCGATATGCAATCCTTTAAACAAGACACCACCAGAAACTTTCTGGTGACAGGTCGGTGGAATCAAGGATCGCTTAAGGAATGGGGATGGGGGATTAATTACATCGACAACTAAATGCACACAAGATTAAAAAAACAAATTTACTACCATGACTTCATTCCAACTAGCGAATCTTAAATCTGCTTACCCTCTCGATCAGAGACATATTCTTATCCCGCTCGATCTGCAGTTCCCTTGATAATGATTCCTGCACCATCAAAATTCTACAAAAGGATAAAATTAAAATGTCATGTCATGCTCATGTTCTAACTCCTATTTTATGCAAACCGGAAGCACAAAAAGTAGTTTTTAATACCCCTCAAGTCTATGGGGCAAAGTGGGCTGCGCTATTTTATTAATATGGTGTTAATCATCTTTTTAAAACCCTAGGGACAAAGCCCCACTCCATATGAATTGCAACAGGACATAAGTTCATACAAAAAACCACTGAGAGAGCACACCCAGCTCCTATTTACTGCCTGGTACAGCATACCCTATCCTAGCCATCCAGGAAAAACGACTCACTGGAAACAGAAACTGAAGAAAATCACAAAGATAGATTTAAAATATTGAGTATGATTCACTGAGGAAAACTGAAATTCTTGGTAATTGGTTTAGTTTTGAGCAATGTTCGGGTCGAATATATAGCTTTTGGGGGAAAAGTGGATGGTAATGATGGTTTCGGTGGCCACTAATAGTGTACTGGAACCGATTTTAACACAAGACCAAACAAAATAATCAAGCAGCAGATGACAAGTTTAGGCATAAAAAATAAGCTTCCTCCAATCCTTTTTTTATTTATCGTTCTTGAATCCATACCATCAAACTTTTAAAACCACTAATATGTAGGCATCTATAAACATGGGCCATAGAGAACTATGTTATGAGATCTTCCTTTAGAAAGTACAATTATATTTATATTTAATACATATTATGATATTAATATAAAATTATAAAAACTAGTACTCATCGTTATGTCTTCAAGACATGCAAAGTTAACAATGACAAACAAAAAGGAATAATCAACCAGTGAAGCTTAACCAAGTTAAGGGGAAGGTTTGACTGGATTTTCGAGTGATTAAAAGTTGATAAAACACTTCTAGTATCTACCTCTCCTTTAACGATGAATTTTCTTCCTTCAACTGCTTAATAACAGCATCAGGGTCAACAATAGATTGCTCGTCTCCATTAGTTGTTACATTTCCTTCCTGTAAAGCAGAGACCAGGAAATATGAATAAATAATTGATTTCATAATTAAGAATAAACCAATGCAATTCGCAAATTGCAAATGATGATCCACTAGGTATCAGTATATGCTGGTACCACCATAAACAACTATGAAGTTTCAAATCAAGTATGTGACATTAATGTATTATTCGAACTAATGGGCGGTAAATTTTCTATTCCTATCAGATATATTTTAGTAAACCTGGTTCATGATTCCATAGTTTGTTCCATAGTTTTATCCCCGAATAGTTTGTTTATTGTTGTTTTTGGGAGCATCACAAAGCTTAGTTTTCATTCATCTTGGAGCAAATTACATTCAATCTGAATCTTGGGGTTGCATTAGACCACACGATCTGGAATTTACAAGTCACAGAATGCTGGGCACACAAAGTTATAATCTCTAGGCACATAATTCAGGCTAAATTATTAAAAAATAGACAAAGATCATCTATTTCCTCCAGGATAACCAGGATCTCTGAACGGCTTTCTTTGCTTGCCTTCTAGAAAGAAACAGACACATGAGCATGACTGTCTGTTTCAACTTTTAGATAGCTTCAATAGTCAAAGTGGAACAGCAAGTGAGACTCCATCAAGTACTGCAAAGGCTAAATTGTGTTTTCTAGGAGCTCATATCTCAGTGACTCCCTGTGGAAGGAATCCTATACCTTTCCCTCTCCTTCACAGTATTTATCCACTTTATTGCCATTTCATGTTATTTGTCCATTGAGCACACAAAGCAGCTATAGTTTTTCTATCCTCCATCCATGCTATTAGAGCATCAAAGGTACCTAGAGAAATATTTTACATAGGAGTAGGACATAAAAGTAAGAGCACAACCAAGACCTCATATCACCCAAAATTGATTATTTTCCGTATTACAGTAAATGACTGTATATTTTCTATATTACAGTAAATGACTGTAGAAGAAAATAAGCCCTTATTGTTTGTTATTTTCTTTTTTGACAAATGCTGAGAAAAGCTGTATAGAGAGTATTGCTTCATTTTTTCTGGGTCCCAGAGATAGTACTGATCAAACCAGGCACTGTCAGATTTTGTACAGGTTAGGCATAGAAAGATAGATTAGCATGCAAGTGTGTGCCATAGTTTACCTAATATTCATGAAGGACGGTTGAAACAAAAGAAAATAACAGTGGGAGAGTGAAACTACCTTTGATTGGTATCTTCCTGCAATCCTCTCACTTCGTTTTACTCCATTGGGAGAAGATGAAGGCAAACTACTATTCATCTTAAGAAATGATTTTCCGTGTGTCCTTAGGTTAGGGGAAGTTGATCTGGATGAGGTGGGTGCAATCTCAGTATCGCCATCACTTGTGTTTGACAAACCCTGTAAAACTGATCTTTCAGGTCTCATGGTACTTGCAGGCTTCTCAGCTCTCTGCTGGGATATCGCTCTTGAAGAGAACTCCTTATTTGGAGTACTATGCTTGGTCATATTTGGGGATGAGATGCTTGCATTCATATTCTTATTTGTCGGGTCAGAACTTGATATGTCCGCACTTTTGATTCTTTGCAAATAATTTGACTCTCGGGAACCTTTCTCAAATCGGTGGGATGAGAGTCCTGCATGGACAGTATCATCAGCTGAGCTATCTGTCCCAACTAAAGAAAAACAGCATGCTTAATCAAACAACAGTCATTGCACGAACCCTACGATTTAGAATATGTAGCATCTGAATATTTGCTCCATGAAAGGACAAATTTGTTACGAGTGCAAACTAAACCCTGTTATACCAATATACCATCAATTAAACTTTGGTAATTTCCCTGATTCCTGTCTCAAAATAAAAAAAGGTGTGCTGCATATCCTGATGCTAAGCTTTTGATGTAGCATTGTCTTCCAGGGTAGTGACCTACACATATTGCTTTTAATTGTGAGCCTTTTTTGGGTCCTTGGAAGCATGTCAAGATGTACCAAAACTATAACTTGAGGTTGGTGCATAATGTACCAAATTTTGTAACCTATGGTACTAAATCCCTGGGATCAGCACTGGTGTCTCACCGGGGCATGCCCCCAGAAAGAGCTCTTTTACGGTGTTCCATCCTAGTAGGTGGTAGTATGTAGTATAAACTAGATATTAGCAGGGGTATCATGGTAACATAAAAAAATTATTTTTTCCCAGGCCGTCGGACCCTGTGCTGTCATACAAAATGAAAATAAGGTAAAGTAGGAGAGATAGAAATAATGAAATTAAAAAATAAAGATATGTCATAATTACATATCTACCATTCCAAAAATAAAGATATGTCAAAATTACATATATGTCATTCTGTTTTTTCCCATAATACCCCTATACTACCTATACTACTTACTTCATACTATCTCTACTACTAAACACGGTTACAGTAGTATACAATTAATCTGGTCCGTCCGATCTTTATATACTATTATATACTAGTCCTTTATTATATACTAGTCCTTTTTAAGGCTAGTATGACGCACCGTAAAAGAGCTCCAGAAATAAAGTCTGCAGCCTCTCTTGCGTGGAGCCACAAAGGGATTGCAACGCACCGTCGTCTATGAAGCCATGAGTGGCTTCGGTGATCTCCAGAAGGATGCAGTCTTCGTATCTGCGTGAAGTTGTAGGTTTGGTCGTACGCGTGTGGTGTGAGTGAGGTGTGCGTGAGTAGGGTAGGTGTGCATACGTGTATGAACAGATACTACAGCTTTACCCAGATGAGGCTTCAAAAAAAAATGAAGTTGGGTTCTGCATGAAGATTCAGAACGCAAATGAGTAGATGATTAAACCGTAGAATAGTGTGTAAGCAAGGTGAAACATGCAACTGGCCAGATCCTAGAAAGATACGAATGCCTTTCAGGCTCTTCAAACCAATTTGTTTATTAGATTATGGATTACCTTAATGATAAAAACGAAACATGCAACTGGCCACACCGTCCAAAATTCCAAATATACAAAACAGGAACATAAACCTACCTCTTTCCCCTGTACCAGAATTTGTGCTATCACTATTGATACCATAACCGATTCGATGGCGATTATCTGACCTGAAAAAACAAATGCATATGAAAATCAGAGAAGTTTTTCAAAACCATATGATGTGCTAATTGGTGACAAAATGGACACTGCAAAGTGACAACAAAACAAACCAATATTTCTTCTGGATACGGTTTAATCGTGCTTCTAGTCTTGCTAGACAATTTGTGCGTTCGAAGTCCTGCTTATCATGAGCTGGTTCTACAAAGTTCACTTCCAGCACTCCTGCATACAAGAACAATCACTGAAATACGAAATACCGTATCCCTAAAAAGTGACCCACAAAAGGACTTTGTACCTATAATACCACGGCCACCAGATCCAGCAGCAGTCCATACTCTCCAGAAAGGCTAAAAGAAATAAATATACTTATCATAAATTTTAAAAATTAACATATCCATTTATACGGAATATTTTGCCTCAAACGATCATTTGCGCATTCTTAGGAGTTAGGACAAAAGGCACCCAATTTAGAACAAGCACAAGGTGCCACACACTGACACTAAGAAGAAATAAATGGATTAAAATAAGTCAACTGTAGCATAGGCCTTCAAGCAAGGGAGCATAATGGTGTCTACTCATGCAAAACAGCAGCAAGCAGTGTGAACCTTCCAGTACTTAGCTACTCATGTAAAAATCCTCTGTGCATGAAGAAGTCATTCTGCAAACTCGAAAGAAATACCACTAAAACACAGATACTTAGGCTTTGCTTCTTCTTTCAACTGGATCTAAGCTAATACTGTTCATTGTGTAAACATCATACATATAGAACAGAATACCTTTATTAGGCGGTTTTTGTGGTAAACGTTAAACCCTTGTATGTCAATATGATGTCTGGCATCTTTAACAAAACCAATTGTCACGATAGCTGCCATCTGAATATTTGAGAGATGAGGGGACATAACATGTTATTAAATCAATGCTCATACCTCATACATCTTTGTACAGAAAACTGCAAGACGAAGCTCATAATGCTTACATGTGTATCCTTTGGAAATCCATTGGTCATTGCTGGCTTATAAGTAAGTTGCTTCTTTAGCATCAGATCATTGACAATATTATGGTGTTCAATCTCTATTCCCCGTAAAATCATTCGGAAACTATCTGGGAGCCAAAGATATAAAATTGATGCATAACTCTGCACGAAAGAAGCATATTTAGTGTTTGAAGAACCATAACACTCATTTTGTTCTTCCATGTAAAAGTTTCCCTATTTACTTTTATGTCACAGCACTACAGTAATTGTTTCCACATAGAAGAAACTGACTGCCACAAATGCACGAGTACATCCGAAACTTACCCTTAAAGAATGTCTATAAGTAAAGAAGTGTTTGGAGTTTGGAAACTGATTTGCCTTCTGGATATTTTTCTTATCTCGATTAACACCTCTAATTTGAATATCCTGCAATTTGAGCATCAACAAGAATCATAGTCACCCACCTCCCATCAATATGACTAGTTACTTACTAGTTGGCACTTACGTTTGCATCAGCACCAAAATCAAGCTCCAACTCTCCTTCATCGTCCTCCCACAGATTGTATATAACAATTCGAGTTCCTTGTTCCCCTATGGAGGCAAACTACACAAAGAAAAAAAAAACAGTATACAGCTATCAAGAACATGCATAAATGCTTTCACTAAAATATTAATGTAGAAATTTCATTGCTCAAATTATTCTCCAAAGCAAAATCATGGCAACGGGGAACCTCAAATAGATGCAAATACATCTAAATTTATAGCCATCAAATAACATTAGCTATACCTCATGAATAAGTTCTGCTTCAGTGGAATAAGGAGACCATTGGATTATAGTCTCTAAGCTCATACACCAGTCATTTGATGTTGTGCGAACCTTCCTTTTCCATTCCCATTCTTTTTCATAGTCAATCTGCAAGAGTTTAGTACAAGCATCATTGAAAAGTCACGTTCAATTCTCTACTTTCATCACCTAAACCAAAAATGGAAGACAAAAATTAGCGTGGCGGAAAGATATGGATGATAAGGCCACTACAGTTCATCCCCACAAACCATGCACATGCGACAATCCATCTTGCACTCTTCGTTTAAAAGGGTTGAGTCTGATGTTTAATTCATTTGGAACCTTGAGTTACGTATTGTGCTATTACACCCTCAATAAACAATGCAAGAACAAACTTGGTGGTGTCACAATTGCCCAGTAGACAAAAGATCATCTAGCTCAAGTACTGCTAAAATAATCCTCTGTTAAAGAAACAGCAACTATCATAAACATAAAGACGATGCAGGTAATAAAGCAATGGTGAAACCGAGCTTACCATAGGAACAATGATATCTTCTTTGCCGGTGCTCCTCAAGAAGGTGTATGATAGCATCCCAATGCTTTGTGTAGGACTTTTATGCAAACAAAAGGAAGGTGGGGCAATCTCGTTATCAGCTTTGCATGGAAAATAAATCAAGAAATCATATAAAGAACATAACTGAAGCAAAATTCAGAACAATACTTTAGCTGTAAATTTTAGCATGAACTATCTAACTAATCTTGTCAAGGTTTGTTAATGTTTACTGCATTTACTTCAAATCGACATATGGCTGGGGTTTGCATGTGGGCATGGTAACACAAACTTATTGATATGATGCACTTCTGTAAAATTTCAAGGTAATGAAGATAACCTTGTTCCTTCAGTACCACGACTACGTGAAAAAACTATGACATCAGCACCAAGCCTCATTGTACTTGTCTTAAAACCATTTCCATCTGAAACAAGCAGAGTAAGCAAACAGAATGTGTGTTGTGGTCAACAGAGCAAAACTGCAGATTCAAAACAATCATATTTTGTTTCTCCCTCCAAACTTACATTGTCCAATGGTATTCTTATCTTTGCTCTTTGCAGAATACCCCAAGGACATGCAATGCCGCATCTTATCTGGGTTCATTCCCCCACCATCGTCTATCAACAATTTTAAATAGAGTAATATCAGGTACAAGATAGACAATTTATAGGCAACATTAGCGCTACATTCAAAATTTTCAGTGAAGCATGCCGTGAATGCAACGGAAAGGCATCTTTTTTTATTAAAAAAAGATATTTTCTCTGCCTAGACTATTTTCCGGAATCAAAATCTTGTCAAAGCAGATCATGTAGTACACCAATTCAATCACAAGATGAGATAGCTTCACACCTTCAACTAGCAGCATCTGGGTTCCATCCTTCTTATTTTCTGTCATGTTAATGCTCACAAATGTAGCTCCGTTTGCAACCTTGCAGAGAAGCATACACCAAGTAAGCACACAAGGGTCGACTAATTGACACCTTGAACAAGAACAAATCCTATTTCCGGTCAATCATACATACTTCATCCAGAGAGTTGTCCAGCAGCTCAGCAAAAGCTGCGAATCAGCAAGGGCATCACAATTTAGTGGTGGTCATAGACAAGAAGATTAGACGAAAAAATAGCCTCGTTGCTTGGGCATGCATTTCAAGACAACTGAAATGGCAAGTACCTCCTAGAGCCCACTTGTGGCTTGTCGCGTTCGAATGCAGAAACTTGGGATGCACACGGACATGCTCCATTCCAGAATCTGACAATAGCAAATACAGAACAACAGAAAAATCATGCATGCAGGGCATATAATCTTACAAAGGATAAAGAGTTCCCGCACCAGGTTTAAGATCAGAGCGTGTCATGAGTCATGACAAACTACTAATACATGCTCAGAAGAACATCCAAGGAAGAATAGACAAACACATTGTTTTTTTATATATAGTTATTTTCTGTGAAAATCGACATGCAGTGCGGTAGCACAGACTTTTCTCCGCCACCTTGCCCTGCAGCTTCTCTGTTTCTACCACCAGTCGAAGCGAACAGTGATGCAGATAAGATACCGCTGCGACCGGATGACTGTTACCAGAATGCTGCGCCGCCTCGACGGCAAGCAGATGCGGTTTGCCGTCGTAGTCGCCGGCCTTCCAGAACTGCTTCGTCACTGTCCTCGGTGGCGCCGGCGCCGGGAGCGACCTCGCCGACGGGAGGGGCTCCAGGAAGCCGGCTGGGACCGCGGAGGCCGCAGCCAAGATCCTCGCTTTCTTCTCCTCTCGATCCCCACCACCGCCTCGTCCAGCCGCAAGCCGCGGCCTCTTCCCGCCCCACGCGCCGGGGTCGTCGGAGTCGGTGTCGTCGGCTCGTCGCTGCTGCTCACGTCGATCACCACCTCCAGTGTTCCATCGCCGCCAACTCCTCCTCCGGCCACGGCGGGCGGCGTCGCCGCGGGGCGCCGGTCGGTGGAACCGGGCTCCACGGCGGTGGGGCCCATGGCCGCGAGTCGGAGCAATGGGCAGAGGCGCTAGCTTTGCGAGGCCGCCAGCCCGCCCACTGTTTATAGGTGGGCAGCTCTACGGCAAGGAGTGGTAAAAAGTGCCGGGAAAGGAGGGGCCTGACGTGACAGCGCAATGGGATGCCACGTGGGCGCATGCACGACTTGGGCCCACACGGCGGAGATGATGACAACGCTCAGGCCTCAGGAGGACAGGACAGGACCTTTTTCATCCACCTGGTAATGCGGCGGGTGCGGGGGTCCACGTGCTCGCGCAGCAATATCCCGGACGTTTGATAGAGCATTAGGGCAAATATGTTGGTGCTATCTATCTAATATAGGCGGTTAGAAATGGAGTCAGGATTTCATCTCAGGGGGTCAAGTAGAGTGACCACATGCAAATGTGATACTGAGTATATGTCACGACAACGTTGCACTGGCCCATGTATCAAAAAATTATGCCATATATCTATACTTATCTAATTATAATAATGAGCACTACCGCAACTATAAAGAACAAACTAAATTACTCGTAAAAAAAGAACAAACTAAATCTGATAAATCGATTGTAATCTGAGATGATCTAGCAGGTGCCTTTAAACTGTATGTGTGACTTAAGTAAGAAGACCCATGGACTAAACCTATGTGGTCATGCTGTGAGTAGCTAGACATTGACTAATATAATTGTATTTTTTCCTTCACTAATTCATGACTATTTGCTGCAACTCTGTAACCTTGGGAGGGGCCATGGCCCCTCCTGCCCCTGGCTCCGTTCCTGTAGGCGGTCTCATGCAGTGACACGTAATCTTGAAACAACTTATCATATCAGATAACCTATATAATATGTTGTTATTTTAGTTGTCTCATAGTAATATAAAATTCCTTAATTTGTGGGGGAAATAAAGAAATATTATTGGTTGTATGGCAACAAAACTCGTACAATGGTGGGAGTGTTGTCTCGTAGTCCTAAATTTTAGCTCATGAGGTAGTTGTTTCGCGAAGCAACGATCTCATTCTCTCACCTCGCTCTCACTCTTCCACATCAGCAAAAAAACCTACGTGACACTGCATGACACGACTTACAAGACCGATGACGTGTAGCGATGTATCTGCCCTAATGATTAATAAATATTGTTGAGATTAATCTCAACCGTACGATCTTATCCATGGGAGACGGTTGCAATTGAACGGACAACATTCATTCCTCCACTCTCTCATTTCCAGGCACATTTTGCCCCCCTCTCTCTCTCTCTATATATATATATACACACACATAAGATCAATGGAATAGAAGGATTCAGTCCTGTCTCGTTTGTGTCTCTCTTTTACATTAAGTACATTATACTTTCACACATTATCAACACTTTGCCTACTCGAATTTGAGTTTGGCAAGGAAAGAACTAGGTAATTCTTCGACTTCCCCTTCGACTTGCGATCGGTGACAAGCCCAGTTCTTCTTTGTTACCGATGTTCTACACAGAGATTAAGAACTGCAAAGAAACGAGGAAAGAAAAAGAATGGCATCATGGTGGTGGGTTTTTTGTCGCTTCGACGGCGGAGACATTGGCGATGGAGGTTCTGGACACGACCCTTCCCAATCGCGGTGCTCAGTATTCATGCACATCAGAGAAGATCATGAACCATCTTGTAAGCATCAAAATGTGTTCTTTCATTAGAGATGTTTTACCTTTGGTACTGGACATCTTCTTCTCCACGGCAACAATGCAGGAACGCACAACAGCGCATCATCGGCGGCAATAGAGCCTGTCGCCCTGCTCGGCTGGCGGGTGGCAGGTGACTGGTGCTGGTTTGTACTGAGAGAAAAATACTACTGGCTGACTGGTGGCAGGTGGTTGGTGCTGGTTTGTGTAGAGAGAAAAACAGGGTGAGTCCGCCCATGAGGCGCCACACGGCTTGTACCAGTTGACGACGGCAGCGACTAGTGTCCGCGATCGGCGGCAGCGGCGGCCTCCTTCGAGGACCGGCAACCGACCATCGACACAATGACAGTCCGCTTGCAACAAAGGCACCGGCGGCGGCCCCGTGCACGCCCACACGCCTGCACAGTAGAGGCAGCGGCGGCCCTGTGCGTATGCCCGTGTGAGACGGCAGCAGTGACGCCCGAGCCTGTGCCTCGGTCGAGCCGAGGCGACGTGCCCGCCCACCCGCGGCCTTGAGGCGGCGCCCGATCGCCGGCAGCCCTGCGGCGCGGCGGCGACGCCTGCTTGCCCGCGGCCCTATGTGGTGAAGGCGCCCGCTCGCCCGCCCGCGGCCTTGTGTGGCGGCGGAGCCTGCCCTCCCCTACAAGGCGGCGGCGCCGGCGGCCGACAGTGGGGGACGGGGGATGGTGAAACCCTAACCGCCCCCTCCTCCATGCCTTATATGGGTTGCGATTGTATGGGCCCTATGGGCCGTAGGACATCCAGGACGAAAATCCATCTGGCCCATAGCCCAGCTTGATTAGGCCAAAACCATTTGTTTTGGCCTCCAAGAATTTATTTGTTTTTGTTTTTACAGGATTTTTACTATTGAACCATGGACTTTCTAGTATTTATATATGATGTAATTTTCAATACTTACGTGTCTTGCATATTTTATGTTTAGACCCTACCATTCTCTGTTCCGTAGAATATAGTATCGGATGTCATTATTATTATTTAATGCAATTGATTTGCATCTTGCATTAGAATTTATGAGTCCTTAATTTAAGTAGAGTTAATATTAGTCTCTCAATTTATTGAACACATTCAAGATTATGCACCTGACTCTATTCTACCGTTGTGTGTATCAACTAGGTACCTTACAATACATATTTATGCATAATATAGTACCATATGTGTCCCTTAGTGTTGGGGACGGCATAAGGGGTCCACTAACCTAAGGGATAATCACCCTTGAAAAACGCAAATCAATCGAAATCAAATCTCCACAAACCAATGAAGGTCTAAACGCACAGAGCCCACGGCCCAACGTAGGCCAACGGCCCATTCGAGACCCCCCCGAAAGGGTCCCGGTGTGCGCATCCCATCTCTGTCTTGATCGAGGGTGCTGACCCCCTCGAGCAAAAGGCAAACTCTGTCTCGATCGAGGCCTTCGCGGTCGAACCCCGCATGGCCCTCTACTCCAGAAACTCCGCCTCGCTCGAGGTTACCCCTCGACTGGCCGCGCGCGCACCTCCGTCTGCTCCGCTGACAGACACATTCAATGTCCGGCGCTGCCATGGGACGCTAAAGTCAAAAGGCTGATCGCGAGCCATCCCGCACAGACGATATGACCCGAATCATGTCTACCAACTCCGGTCACTGTGCAGCCATCCCCGACGCTGTGCATGACTGCGAGGCGCTGTGCGGCCAGCTCTAGTCACTATGGGGCTGATTGGTAGCCTGCATTAGAGCCTAGCCAGGCTTGCGTAGTGCAGAGTGGACTTGATTGGTTGGTTGTATTGGACCTTTAGCTAGGCTTATGGTATGCAAAAGTGGTGGTCCTGCCTGCATTGCTGGGAACACCCTTCATTTGTGTTCCCAGCTCGTGTAGCATGGACAAGATGTCGGTGGCCATCACATGAATTCCACTCACCTCCATGTGTCTCCACCGGTTGCTCCTCCCTCTCGTGTCATCGTTGCCGCCGCTGCACCGTGCCTGCTGTCGCATGGCCTGCCGACTCTCTTGGTCCACATGGCACCGCTGCTGCTCGTCGCCGCTCTTGGGTGCCGCTCGCCACCTCTCCTGGGCGCCACCGCATGGCCCGTTGTTGCTCATGGGCGCCACCGTAGCCGCTCAGACGACCAGCAAGCAGGCCCCGACTCCGACCTCCCCTCCCAAGGCATCACCTCCCGCTCGCTCTGCGCCACCATCATCAGATCCAACTTCCGGCCACACATCCCCCACTCCTCACTGTCGTCCCCCACCGCCTCTCTCCAATTCCTCCCACCGCGCTCGCCATCTTCCACGCCCTGCCGCCGCCGCACCCGCTCGACGCCTCCCCCGCGCTCCTCCGCCTCCTCATGCCGCACCCGCACCACCACCCCACCGCGCGGGACCTCTCCCCATGCCACCCGCTCTCCTCCCCAATCCTACTCCCCTCCCTCCTCGCCGCCGATGACCCCCACGTCCTCGGCTAGCTCCTCCTCGTCCTCTCGTAGTTTGCACGCCACAACGATGCCATCGAGGTGTTCGACCATATGCGCGCCGTGGGCCTCGCCCCCGAGCTCCACGCCTGCACTGCACTCCCGCCCGCACCACGCTCTGTGCCCCTGATGAGTGGTGCTCTCCGCTTGAGCTCCCCGTCCGCTACAACTGCCTCTGCCAGGCTCATTGACTTCACACAGGGGAGCAGTAGCGCATGGAGATGGATGGAAGCACAAAAGAGAAAGATGACATACAAGGGGTAAGTTCACCCTAACAAATCCGAGGTCATCATACCACATAGTGCAGGCAACCAAACACCCTCCTAGCAATCCAGGCTATCTCAGAGCCACCCAACAAATCACGGGCCTAAATGACTACATTAGCCTGGCTTGAGCTGGCCACGCATAAGTTCTAGCCAGGCTTAAACTAGGCCAGGTAACCAATCACCCCCTATACCACCAACCAACTGTCACTATGCCGGGCTGCGAGACCCTGTGCTGCCAACTCCGGCGCTCCTGTACTGCCAACTCTTGTATGAACCCCACGACAAAGCCCTCGACAAGGCATGGGAGAACCCTCGAACGGGTGTACGGGCGACGATTGGGTGTGGACGCCGGTCAGCACGGCCCCTCGAAGGCGCTCCAAGACAAGCACATGGACACGTACTTCCTACAGAAACCACCACGCCGCCCACTGGAGCTGGAAGACGCTCACTGGTTTGCGCCGGGCAGAAGGATCCGCAAGGACGACAGCACGCCCAACGCCATGCTCTCCAGTGTCTGATAACGGTAGACTCAACTGTACAACATGTGTAACTTTGCCCTCCTTGAACTATAAAGGGAGGAGGTAGACTCCCGGCCAGGGGCCGGACGATCCAACCCTTAGAACACATGACAACCCAGAGGACCAGAGGCAACGCATTGACCTCAATCATCCTAGACGCTAGGGATTTGGAGGCTTCTCCTCCCCTCTTGCCTTGCTTGTAAACCCTTACTATAGGCACCCCGATGCGAAGTAATATAGTGCATGCGTACCCCTTGCTGGACGTATGGCCCCGTGGCCGGAACCAGGATAAACCCTGTGCCATTGTGTTAGCATTTGCACTAACCATCGAGAGAGTGGACGCAGCACACTCATTCTAGTTAGTGTCGGGTGACCGATCCGAACACCGATAGTGGCGCGCCAGGTAGGGGAGCACCGTGATTGTTCTCTCCATCCACAGTCTCTCTCGATGATGATCCGCACGAGGCGCAGTAATCGATTCCCTATGGGAGTCTCGGACCCGTTTCCGGCCGGATACCAGATCTGGTTCGGGAGCTTGGGGTTCAAGGAGACCGGCAACGACTACCTCATGCGGCTCCTTTCGAGGAATGCAAGCGTGGAGGCTTCCACGCCATCTCCATCATCGCCCCGACCTAGGAGGCGTTCGGGCCAGCGCGCGCGACGAGCGCGCGCGCAACAGCGTAAAGCGGCTCGAGCATGCTCCCCCGAGCGGGTCAGAGCAAACGAGTCGCAGTCTGCAGCTGCGACGAGGGAGGCGGCGCCTTCACCGACAACTCCCATGATGTGTCCCCCCGGGGAGAGCACGACCAAGCCATTGCGACATCACACCACCACCATGACCTACTCTTCGTCGGTCAGCAAGAACATGGGTGCGTATGAGGATCTGCCGGGACATCACTTGATCTCGATCCGCATCCTCATCGCTACCTCGCCCGACGATCAGTACCCCGACTCTGACAGCGAGGTAAACACGCGCGGTCAGGAGGCCCCAGAATGGGAGTACTCCGGGCTCCGTAACCGTGAGGCTTTTGTGTCATTTCAGGCTGCGGCGGACTACTGCCTCACCTGCTCCAACGACTCTAGCGAGGGGGATTACGACCCCACGCGGGAATGCTTCGTCGTCAGGCTGATGGGGCCCAAAGACGAGGGCGACGGGGCAGGCGGCGCAACGGGTCGCACCGACCGCACGGCAAACTCGCATACGGCGACACCGCCGAACAACGCCGTGCTTGCAGAGGCACAGTTGGCCCAGGTCAGAGAGCTGGAGGCTAAGCTGGAGGAAGAGCGCCAACAGGTGCAGCGTCTATGGGCTACGCTTGAGGCGGGACCCCTTGAGCGTGGTGCACGAGCCACGCTCAAGGCAAGGCCCCTTGAGCGCGGTGCGCGCGCCAGAGAGGTGGGACGTGTCGCTCGCACACGCATCAAGGCTGGTGATGACGTGGAGGATCCACTGCCGATGGCAAGGGCGAGCCAGAAGCTCATCACCGCGGTGACTCTAATTCGGGCCATGCCCAAACCTTTGACCCCTGAGGGCCACAACCTGCGCCACGAGGTACAGCTCCTCATGGAGCAGGCTGCCGTGCAGCAGGCCGAGAGCTCCGCGTCCCGCATGCGCCACACGACCAACACAAAGGCTGGTGGGAGCATGCACGACCCGGAGGAGTCGGTCCGAACCCCACCTGGGGGTAAAGCGGCACCAGCTCACCCGACTAGCAAAGGCAAGGCGCCCTCAGTTCAAGACCGTGTCCAGAAGAAGTCCGTGAAGGAGCGGATTCTGGACACACGCGACGCCGACGATGGCGACGCCCGCAACGTCCTGAACAAGAAGAAATAGGATGCAATGACGACTCAAGGCTACCACCCTCGACGTGGGGGCCACTACGACAGTCGGGAGGATAGGAGCCCGATACCGGAACCCCCAGGAACCCGCGTGTTCAGTCGGGAGATCCGTGCAGCTTCTATTCCCCCGCGCTTCCGACAGCCCGTAACCATCACCAAGTACTCGGGGGAGACGGACCCCAGAGTTTGGATCAACGACTACCGCCTGGCTTGCCTGCTGGGCGGCGCAACCAATGATGCCATGATCATCCACAACCTGCCACTTCACCTAGCAGATTCCTCACGGACATGGCTCGAGCACTTGCCCGCGAACCAGATCCACGACTGGAATGACTTGGTGAAGACCTTCGTGGGTATCTTCCAGGGCACGTACGTGCGCCCTGGAAATTCGTGGGATCTTCGAGGGTGTCGCTAGACACCTGACGAGTCCCTGTGAGACTTCATCCGCCGCTTCTCCAAGCGCTGCACCGAGCTCCCGAGGATCGGTGACTCTGAGGTCATCCATGCCTTCCTCGAGGGCACGACCTGCCGTGATCTGGTGTGCGAGCTGGGACAAAGCGCTCCCACCAGTGTAAACGAGCTGTTCGATGTCGCCACTAGCTTCGCCTCTGGAGAGGAGGCAGTTGGGGCCATCTTCGACAGCAAGAAGGGGAAGCGTGCAGAGGAAGCGCCCGCGGAGGGTAGCAAAACCAAGAGCTCCGTGAAGAAGCATAAGACGGGCAAGAAAGCACTACGTGGTCAAGGGCGCGACAAGGACACTGACGAGACCCTCGCGGTTGACGCAACTCGCTAGGGCCCTCGAGGCCCTCCTCGAGGGGGACGCGTGTTCGATGACATGCTCAAGAAGTCGTGCCCTTACCACCAGGTTGTGGTCACTCATACCCTCAAGCAGTGCGAGATGCTCAGAAAGTACTACAAGCGCATCGCCTCGAAGGATGACAACACGAAGAAAGACGTGGACGAAGGGGCAAGGATGGCTTCCCCGATGTGGAGAACGTGTTCTTCATCTTCGGGGGGCCAACGGAGAACATGACGCCCCGACAGTGCAAGCATGAACATCGAGAAGTCTTCTCCGTTCACAGGTCTGCGCCAACCTACCTCGACTGGTCGGAGGAGACCATCTCCTTCAACCGCGAAGATCACCCTGATCACGTCCCGAACCCGGGGCAGTACCCGCTCGTCGTCGACCCCATCATCGGCGACACACTCTTCTCCAAGGTGCTCATGGATGGAGACAACAGCCTCAACATCATGTACTCCTCCACCTTGGAGCTCATGGGGATTGGCCGGGACAAGCTATGCCCCAGCAAGTCGCCATTCCATGGCATTGCGCTGGGAAGGAGAGTCCACCCGCTCGAATAGATCGACCTGACTGTCTGCTTCGGCACGCCGGACAACTTCCGCAAGGAAATCCTCACCTTCGAGGTGGTGGGGTTTCATGGAGCATATCACGCCATCCTTGGGTGCTTGTGCTACGACAAGTTCATGGCGACCCCGAACTACACCTACCTCAAGATGAAGATGCCGGGGCCAAAGGGCGTCATCACGGTGGGACCATCGTTCGAGCACGCCTATGAATGCGACGTAGAGTGCGTTGAGCGCGCCAAAGCGCTCGCGGACGATGAGGCCCTTGTTGTGAACAAAGCCGTCGACTCCGCCCACAAGCACGCTGGCAGCTTCGAGCCCGCCGAACACACTAAGGTGGTACCCCTCGACCCCACTGCCCCCGAGGGCAAGGCATTGAGGGTTAGCTCCACTGTCGACAGCAAATAGGAAGTGGTGCTCGTCGACTTTCTCTATGCCAACGTCGACATCTTCACGTGGAGCCCATCGGACATGCCTGGCATACCGAGGGAGGTCGCCGAGCACTTCCTTGACATCCTACCCCACTCCAAGCCGGTGAAGCAACGCCTGCGACACTTTGACGAGCAGAAGCACCGGGCGATCGGCGAGGAGGTGCACAAGCTCTTGGCGGCCGGATTCATCAAGGAGGTATTCCATCCCGACTGGCTAGCTAATCCTGTATTAGTTAAGAAAAAGAATAGAAAGTGGAGGATGTATGTAGATTATACTGATTTAAATAACGCATGTCCCAAAGTTCCTTTTCCTTTACCACGTATCGATTAAATAGTAGATTCAACTGCGGGATGCAAACTTTTATGTTTCCCTGATGCATATTCTGGTTACCACTAAAAAAACATGAAAGAGTCCGACCAGCTCGCGACTTGTTTTATCACCCCCTTCGACATATTTTGCTACGTCACGATGCCCTTTGGACTCTGGAACGCTGGGGCCACGTACTAGCGGTGCATGCTCCACATTTTCGGGAACCATATCGGGCGAACTGTAGAAGTCTATGTCGACGATATCGTTGTAAAATCCCGGAAGGTGGACGACCTGTTAAACGATTTACGTGCTGCGTTCAATTGTCTCCGGGCTAACGGGGTAAAACTAAACCCGGAGAAGTGCGTCTTTGGGGTGCCTCAAGGCATGCTCTTGGGTTTCATCGTCTCTCATCGAGGCATTGAACCCAACCCTAAGAAAGTCTCGGCCCTCGAACGAATGAGACCAATCCGAGACCTAAAGGGGGTACAGAAGGTATTGGGTTGCCTAGCGGCCCTAAGCCGTTTCATCTCACGACTTGTTGAGAAAGGCCTACCTTTGTATCGACTCCTGAAGAAGCATGAACACTTTTCTTGGACCCTCGAAGCTCAAGAAGCCCTCGACAGGCTAAAGGCATCGCTCGCTCATGCACCAATCTTAACACCGCCAAAGGACGGCGAGCCCTCTATCTCTACGTGGCCGCAACGACCCAAGTGGTCAGCGCGGTCATCGTCGTAGAAAGAGCGGAGGAGGGCCATGGTCTACTAGTCTAAAGGCCGGTGTACATTAGCGAGGTGTTCTCCGAGACCAAGATGTGATATCCACATATCCAGAAGCTGCTCTACGCGGTCGTGCTGGCGCGGCGCAAGCTGCAGCACTACTTCGAATCTCATCCTGTCACCGCGGTCTCGTCTTTCCCCCTGGGAGAGATAGTCCACGACCAGGATGCCACGGGTAGAATAGCCAAATGGTGTGTGGAGTTGATGGGTGAAACTCTCACCTACGCGCCTCGAAAGGCGATAAAATCACAGATCTTGGCGGATTTCGTCGCTGAGTGGACCGACACTCAGCTGCCCCCACCTTAAATCCTAGCCGAATCCTGGTCCATGTACTTCGATGGGTCGGTGATGAAAACTGGCGTAGGCGCAGGCCTCCTTTTCGTCTCACACCTCGGAGAGCACATACGGTACGTGGTGCGCCTACACTTCTCGGTGTCCAACAATATGGCGGAATACGAGGCCCTCCTCAGTGGGCTCCGCATAGCCATCAAGCTTGGCGTCAAGCGCCTCGACGTCCAGGGAGATTCTTGGTTGGTCATTGACCAAGTGATGAAGGACTCAAGCTGTCACGACGAGAAGATGGAGGCGTACTGCAACGCTGTGCGACCGCTCGAGGACAAATTCCATGACCTCAAGCTCAACTACATCACGTGAAAGTACAACGAGGAGGCGGACGAGCTGTCCAAGATCGCGTCGGGGCGGGTCACTGTTCGCCCAAACATTTTCGCCCGCGACCTCGCCAAGCCCTCTGTCGACTTTAAGACGACCGCCAAGAACCCCAACGCACCCTCGGGAGCTACAACCTCGAGAGCTGCGGATGTCGGTCCCTCGGATGAGGACCCCTCGAAAGGGAAACCCGAGGCCTCGGATCACGGGGCTTCCTCGGCAGACGAGGCTGAGGCGATGGAGATCGATGAGGTCCCACCCTATCGAGACTGGCGACCAGTACCTCACTTGGATCGACCGAGGGGAGCTGCCCCCGGATCAGACCGAAGCGCGGCGCATCGCCAGAAAGGCCAAATGCTTCGTCTTGATTGACGGGGAGTAGTACAAGCATAGTCATTCGAGGATCTTGCAGCGATGCATACCTATCCCTGAGGGCAGGGAGCTGATTCGAGACATACACGCCGGTGTGTGCGGCCATCACGCAGCACCACGCACCCTCATCGGCAACGCGTTCCGGTAGGGCTTCTACTGGCCCACGACGGTTGCTGACGCCAACGAAGTCATGTGCACCTGCGAAGGGTGTCAATTCTACGCACGCAAGACCCACCTCCTAGTGCACGCCTTGCAGACCATCCCCATCACGTGGCCTTTTGCTGTGTGGGGGCTGGACCTCGTCGGTCCTCTACGAGCGGCGCCCGGGGGCTTCACCCACCTGCTGGTGGCCATCGACAAGTTCTCAAAATGGATCAAGGTTCGACCCAGTAGTAGTATCAGATCCGAGCAAGCCGTGCAGTTCTTCATGGACATCATCCACAGGTTCGGGGTACCCAATTCAATAATAACTGATAATGGCACCCAGTTCACGGGCAAGAAGTTCTTGGAATTCTGTGATAGCTACCATATCCGCATGGATTGGGCGGCTGTAGCGCATCCACAGATGAATGGCCAAGTAGAGCATGCCAATGGCATGATACTACAAGGCTTGAAGCCAAGAATCTTCAACAAGTTGAACAAGTTTGGCCGAAAGTGGGTCAGGGAGCTACCTTCGGTCATTTGGAGCCTCAGAACGACCCCGAGCAGAGCCACGGGCTTCACCCCATTCTTCCTCGTCTATGGTGCCGAGGCTATCCTCCCAACGGACATGGAGTATGGGTCCCTGAGGCTCAAGGCTTACCAAGAAGAACAAAACCAGCAAGCCCACGAGGACTCGCTGGATTGTGTGGATGAAACTCGTGACGTGGTGCTCTTGCACTCAGCACGGTACCAGCAGTCTCTCCGACGATATCAAGCACAAAGGGTCCGACGTCGAGACCTCAACAAGGGAGACCTGGTGCTGAGGCTTCGATAAGACAGTCGAGGGCGCCACAAGCTCACTCCACCGTGGGAAGGGCCGTACATCATCGCTGAAGTCCTCAAGCCCGGCACGTACAAGTGTCACACCCGGATTTACACAGAAACCCGAATGTGGCCATATATGTGCCCAGGAAGTCATAGTACACATATAGCAAACAAATATGATAAACAGAGAACATATGCTTGAATAAATTCTTCATTAAATAAGGTTTTACATCAGAGTGCTTCGTAAATGAACTAAGCAATAACAACGAAAGACTAATAAACTCTCAAACTAATGGAGCCGCAATCCACAGGGACTCTGATTGGGAGACCACAGCTCAGTAGTACTGTAAATCTTCTGGAAACTCAGCAGCAGACTCATGCCCAGCCCAATCTGTTTACCCATCCGGGATTTTGTTGAATAAAATGAAAAGTGTAAGTAAACAATTACTTAGCAAGTATAGCACGGGTGTATGAAGGCTCAAAAAAGGCTAGACACGGCTCAACTGCATTATCACTTTTAGTTGGTTCATTTTAATATTAACCAAATTACTACAAGTGAATGCAAACCCAGTTGCAACCCAATTAATAAAGTGTAAGTGACATTAAGCATAAATAAACATCATCTTCTAATAAAAAAGGATCCAGGCCGCTCGTGACCCTGAGCAAGGCTATCATGATAGATTTTACACTCTGCAGAGGTTTCACCCTTTACCCACCTGTTGCGTAAAAGTTCAAAGGAACTTTGCACCCAACCACGCACATCAACACTTCCGAGGTGTGACTGCATAGGGGCGCTACGAGATTTTTCACAAGACACCCTAACAAGACAGTGGACGCTTATGGTACAACACAAGCAGTTTGGCCCAGGCACCGAGATTGACTTACGCTTAGGGCGCAACGTGAGGGGGTCAATGGCGTCCAAAGCGCGGGCTACGCAAGCCAACCAATGCGCAACGTGTGGAGCTCCAACGCGAGGGCTCCCAGCACAGGACTGTGCCTAACGAGACATAGCCAACGGATATACCATCCTCGGTGGATCAAGACATACTCTCACCCATGTTTCCCATAATGCCGTCGGCCCCATCGGTAACCACTATCAAGCTAGAGTCGTACAAGCTACTTGACCAAGACCAGAGCCATAATAGTTCTAGCGGTGACGAGAGGCTCCTGGGTTGCCGCTTTAAGAACCGGACCTTATGGAGAGACACTAGGGCAAAGCACATAACACATGCTCTAGTTCCCTAAACCAAGTTGCTAAAAAGCAAGTTTTATCATTAGATTGAAGTGAACCATTAAGTCAAAATTAACAGTTAAATAATAGTGGTAGTAGTAGTGCATAGCAAAGATTCTACCCATGTGCAAAATCCCAATGGTAATCAAGGACATGATAAACAAGTCTAGGTACAACCTTAAAGGTACATCAAATTAGACACATGCATATATGAAATATTTAATTACAATTGAGTGGGTAGCAAGGATTGTCCGTGTTATAACTTGCCTTAAAAGCCGGCAGTTGCTGCTGCTGTGAGTTCTGCTCCTGGAAGTCCTCCGCACACTCGAACTCCAATGCTTACGGCTCACCGATTGGGCACGAATCACCACACAATCATCCACACAAGCCAGTACATACAAACAAAAATAATCTATTAGAACAGTACACCAAACAGTAGAAACAGTACAAAAGAAGGTTTTAGAACTAATCTATGCTTCACTACGAACACATGAGCGCAAGAATCACCTAAATCGGAGCTAGATCGGAAAAGATATGAGTTTTCTAAGTTCCAGGGACCTGCTGGCAAGTTTTTATAAGTTCCAGGGGCTTATTTGCAAAAAACCAGGGACCTATGCATAATTTCATATTAAAACAGAAGGACTAACAAGTAAAAAGGGTAGGGCAGGACTGTGGGTTCAAATATTTAAAAGCGCTGGGCTTAATCGAATAAAACAGGACCTAATGGTAATACTTTTCAACAGGGGTGGACCGCGGGTTGATTTTTAGAAAGCTGAGGGGCTCTTTTTGCAAAAGGGTCGAGGTTGACCGATACGCTAGGTTTGACTCGGGGATTTGACTCGATCTGGCTGTCTGATGCCAATCGGACGGCTGTGGCTGGCCCAGGGGGTTCGGTCGCCGGCGATAGAGAGAGCACGGCGGCGCTGGCAGTCTCCATGGCGGCGCTTCGTCGGCGTGACTCGAACTCGAGCTAGGGAACTCGGTTTGGGGTGTGGCTTGGTGCTAAGGACATAGGGCGACATGGTGAGCTCGGCCAGGGTGTCCAAGTCGAGGGACTCGCGGTGGTGAGGGCTGCCGGCGGTGAGCAGGGGAGGTGGACGACGGCGAGCACAGGGGGGCCGGCTACGGCGTGCGAAAACGAACGGGGAGGGGTTTGGGACGAAGCTTACCACTGCGCAAGGCCTCTGGAGTGGTCGAATTGAAGCGAGGTGGCTCCAGTGATGGAGCCCGTCGGCGACCGAAGCCCGGCGGTGGCGCTAAGTGAGGGGAGGGGTGCTGGGATTCCCGAGGGCTCGTGGCGAGGCGATGTGTGGCATTGGGGCTACGGGGGCCGGCTTTTATAGCCCCGGGGAGGGCTCCTCGGCGTGTGGGCCATGTGCAATTGGGGCGGCGGCGGCGCTCGCGCCTTCCATGCATATGGGAGAAATTCCGTGTGGGGAGCGATGCGTAGATGGAAGGAGGGCCGCGAGGAAGCTTCGGGATGGTTCGCATGAGTGCGGGACCGAACTAGCGGTGGGCCAGGGTAACCAGGCGGGGTTGGGCGCATCTGGCGCGGCACCGAGCCGGACTTGGGTGAGGTTGGGAGGAGGAAGATGGACCTGCCGTGCGGGACCCATCCGGCTGGCTGGGACAACAAGAGAGGTGGGGTGGGCTGGCCAATTGTGCTGGGCCGAGCGCGGCTTGGCGTGCGAGCTGGCCGAGCAGAGCTGCTGGGTTGGGCCGAGCGGAGGAGGTGGGCCGAGGTGGAGACTTGGGCCGGTTCGGGTGGAACACAGGGGGAGCAGATGTGGTCAGAGGGAAAAGTACAAGGGACATAAGCCGACTCCAACCTAAACAACTTTTCTAGGGCTCCAAACAAGGTGATTCAAATTCGAATTTAAATAAATTTAAACTCTCGTTTGAACCACAAGCAATACAAAAAATTAAATGCAGTAGCATGAATGCAACAAAAATGTTTCTACAACTTATATTTGATTTTAATATTCATAAATAATTCTTTTAACCTATATTAAATATGAACTAATTAAATAAAGCCAATAAATTACAAAACATTTTAAATAGGCTATTTTTGGGTGTTACAACAAGCTCGCGAACGAGAAGGGCGAAGTCTTCACCAACGCTTGGAACATTCAACAGCTAAGTCGCTTTTACCCATGAATTTCCAAGTTTCTTTGTGACGCAGTCGCCCAAGGACCTTAGGCGGCTAGCCACTGTGTTGCCCGGTGGGATCTCTTCCCCCACGAGCTCCTTGCACATGGCGACAGCAACACCCTCTAGGTCATCAAGGTCCTCCTAGGCCTTTGAGTATGCAACTTGGAGGGAGTCCGCCGTCGCCGATGTGTCTGCCACGTTCTTCCGTTGCTCTGAAACACGAAAAACACTAAGATAAGTCTCGACGAACTCAAAACAGACAAAAATAGCGATGATAGCGATTTACCTTCGGTTCGTTCTTGCTCTATCGCCAGCAACGCCTGCGTTGCGCTCGTCTCCTGCAGTAGCACGGACATCGAGGCCTCCCTCTCCTCGGCAGAGACCTGCAACGTCTCGACAGCAATGTCCACCTCGACCAGAGCCTCGGTTAGCAGCCCGATTGTTGTTTCCCCGGACTCGAGTCGGGCGTTTGCCGCCGCGACATCCACCTCTCTCTGCTGGAACAGGGACCTCGCCTCGCTCAGCGCTGCGCGCTCCTGCTGGAGCTGGGCCTCCATTGCCATCAACGCCTCGGTCTTCTCCTGGAGAGCGATGCCCAGCCTCGAGGCCTCCTGGGCCCTCTACTCCGCCAAGGCCCTCTGGGCGTCGCGCTCCTCCTCAAAGCCAACCCAAGCTGACGACCCTTGACCCACGCTTTGGTTAGTATGGCGTGGAGTTTGTCCACCTCAAAGCACAGGTCGCTGTTATCCTCCATGACCCGATGCATGTCGGCATGCAGTTCGGTCATGTAGGATATCGTCTTCCCTGCCATTTCTCTCAATTGCTGCCAGTAAAAATACACACAATGAGATATGCGCACGAACGCACAAAAGGAATCAAAAAGTTCAGGAGCAAGTCGACTTACCCTATGGACGGCGAGTCCCTTGAACCTGTGGAGCTCGAGGGCGCTGACGAGGGTGCTTTGCAGGGCAGAGCCGACCTGGTGGTACTCTTGCCACAGCTCTCGCTCCGCCTCCGTATCGTCCAGCAGCGTTGGGGGAGCCTAGGTAAGTAGAGTCCCATATCATCCCAGGCGTCGCCACGCGCCGAGGTCCCGGCCGGGGGCGTCGCCGCCACGATGGCGCCCTCATCACCCTCGATCCCGGCTGGATCGGGGATAGGCATGACCTCCGCATCCTCTTTGGCGGTGGCCATCGGTGCCGGTGGTGCGGACTGGTCCCCACCCCCGCCCTCGAGGGGTGGGGCCGCACCCACGGAGCGGTCCAGGAGCGCCGCGTCCGCGACCTCGAGCTCCGGCGCTGCCACCTCCGCGGGAAGATCCTGGGACAACCACGATCGGCGCTTCGACCTCCGGCGCCACCACCTCAGCTTCGCGACTACCAACCCCACCATCAGCTGTCCGGGCCCCGTCCCCAGCATGATCTGGGCCCTCCTGGCCTGTGGCGTCGCTCGCGGGCGCGGGCACTTCTTCTTCTCCCTCGACAGTGCCGGGAGCCAGCTCCTTCGTGCGGCTCGCAACCTCCACGCCTGTAGCACCTCGCATGTGGAGCGCTCGTCTGGCGTGCTCCGTCCCTCGCACCAGCGCCGCCTGGTACCGGGCGACGACCGCCTCGGCCGACCGAGGCGCTCCGGTCGAGGGCTGCGCCGCCGCGTGCGGCCTGGCGCGCGTTCCCGACTTGAGCGCCGTGGTGGGCGCAAGTGAGGGGAAGGAGGGTGTCGCGGCCCGGCTGACGGGTACAACGCAATCAAAGACCAAGAAAATGCAAATCGAATAATGAACAAGATCAGGACGAATCTTACCGAGTAACTCCCGTCAGCTTGTGTTTCCTTGATGTGCTCAAGGGTTGCGCACCCTTCGACCTGGACGGGGACCTTGATGGTGCCATCCCACCAAGGGATGCCGCACCCGCTGCGCAGGCAGGGAAGACGGGCGCTTGTGCCGACGAAGGCATCGGCGCGTCGAGGGTCGCCCTGCACGCCACCGACGCGGCGTGGTCTGGGTCTGCGCCATCGCAGGCGTGGACTCCTCCTCCATAACGGCCGACAGCGGGGGTCCCACGAGATCCTCGGACAAGTCGTTGTCCAGCTCGGGGGTATGCTTTGGAGTTGTTAGCGGGGAGCGACCTTCCCTCGCCCGCTTCCGGTTTTCCTTCTCATGCGCGGCCTTCTGTCGCTGCTTCCGCTCGCGCCTCCGCTTGTTGGCATCCTTCTGTGCTTTTTGCCTCTCGGCAAGAAGACAGTTCGCCTCGCAGACCTCGAGAAGTGGGGAATCTGACTGATACCCCTTGCTGGACAATCCTTGAAATCACGACAAGAGTCAAGAGACGGAAATCAATCATAAAGCGAATCGAATTGACGAGATTGGAATCGAGCAACTTATGAATTGGAGATGACCCTCCTTGGGACGCATCTTGATGGCCCACAACACAGCGTCGGAGCAATCCATCTTGGAGCACTCCACTGCGCGCTTCGCCCTCTAACCCGCGTGCCCAGGGGTGAGCAGCTCCTTCATCATGCGAGATCCCTCGAAGGGCACCCCGGCTTTAGCTCGTAGATGGGGAGCCTTTGCTCCATCTGCGGGGCCACCCTCTATTGGTGGAAGTTCGCGATCACGGCCACCGCTGTCAGCCCCTCCTTTGCCAAGGAGCGCAAGGCATCGATGAACACCACGAGCTTGGCCTGGCGCTCGGGCGGGGACACGCCAGGAGACCAAGAGATGGGCTTCTCCCGCAGCACCTTGCCGGAGAACGCCGGGAGTCGGCTGCTGTCATTGCGAAGGTAGAACCACCCCTTGTCCCAATCTTGGTTGTTGGAGGCCATCGTGCAGGGGACGTAGAGGTTTTTCCTGTTCTCCCTGGTGTGGATAGCGAGGCCACCGGCACGGACGACCTTCCGCACCCCCCTTGCTTCGCCAGTAGTCGTGTGGAGTTCTCCCCAAAAGAGGTGAACCCACAAGTCCCAGTGCGGTTCGACCCCCAGGTAGCCCTCGCAGATGGCAACAAAGACCACTGCTTGCGAGATGGCGTTGGGGGCGAAGTTGTGCAGCTCCACCTTGTAGTGGTGGCACAGCCCCGGATGAATCGCCCCGAGGGGCGCCGAACCCCCACTCGTACAGCCATGCCAGGCTGACGACGTAGCCCGGCGTGGGGTTAGGCTCCCCGTGCAACGGCGGCGGAGCAATCCACTCCAGCTTCTCCGGAGTCAAAATCTTGGGCAGCAGCCCGGCCTCGGCAAGGCTTCCGAGGTAGTGCGCATCCGCGGTGGACGGGCTCCACGGCGCAGGGTCCCTAATCTGAACCATGGTTGCGGGGGGAAAGGAGGTGGAACAAGTCCCGGTGACGCGCTCGTGCGAGATCTCTCTCTTCTTCCTCGTGGCAGAGCTTAGGGAAGCAAAGGCAGGGGCGATGGCTAATGGCTAAGGTAAGGAGAACAACCTCTCTGACTCCTCATTTTATACCCCAGTGTAATGAATGCGGTGAGTGCCGCCGTCACTAACGAATGGGCCCCATCTGGGAGTAAAAACCCACGCGCGTGCAATCCAAGGTGGGACTGTAGCATGTATATTCAAAACCGCCTACGTGTGCATCGCTCTCGCCTAAAAAGGCGCCCCCGCTCCGACCGCCCCGGGCCACGTCAGCCACGTCTGCGCGCATGACTCGATCAAGCCAAAGACCCAGCGAGAAAGCTCTCCGGGAGTACCTTCCAAGGTAAGGCACCTCCTCGTGAGGCCCTACTGATTAGGGGTTCGAAGCCTGGCCCATCGAGGGTTCGACAGATGCCCAGATCAACAGAGTCAGGGGCAACCAGGGCGCGCTCGATCGAGCCTATTCTCGAACACGGAGTTCGGGGCACCCTGCGTTGTGTTCAAGGCCAGACAATGGCAGCTAGACCAAGGGATCCCGACGAGGGAGAGCAACGAGCCCTCGACCCCTATTGAATGGGGTCGAGCCCTGCCTAGCAAACCTTTGCAAGCGCTTTCATGAGATGTGTCTCCGGACCACGAAGCCGACCCTTATCGAACGGGGCACTGACGTCCACTTGAACCACCCATTAATAGCTCACCGAAGCATCCATGACTCGTGGCCCGCTCGTGGGCATCATTGACTGCCTCACCCCTCCTCCTTGCGGAAGGACGACGAGGGTCATAACTCGAAGTCGAGGGTTTCCCCTAATCGACCGTACTCGGGTCAGGGCTTGGGGGCTCCTCGCACCACGGCCAAACCCTTTGAACAAATCACACGATCACCTGAGTACGAGATCTCGTGTCGGGTCAACCCCCTCGAATGCTTAAGAAAACTCCCCAGAGAGTGGTCTGTACGGGCACGACCTTGCCTCACCAGCGTAGATTGCAGATGCCGGCTGAAAAAACGTCGAGGCCGCCTGAAACAAACGCTGGGCAAACACGTCACTCGACAGGCCATAAAACCAAATGCTTATAGCCCTTGGACGAGTATACTCACTCCTCCAATGCCTCGGGGGCTACACCCGCGGGTGCGCTAGCGCGCCCCCACGGAAACTCTCACAAGTTCAAAGGAGTATCCCCATACAGAGCACCGGAAACGTCGCTACAGGGACGCAAGCCTTTACCAGACTCATCCATGTCCAACCAAGGCTCAGGGGCTACTGTTGTGGACGGTCATAAGGGGTCCCCTAACCTAAGGGATAATCACCCTTGAAAAATGCAAATCAATCGCAATCAAATCTCCACAAACCAACGAAGGTCTAAACGCACAGAGCCCATGGCCCAACATAGGCCAACGACCCATTCGAGACCCCCGAAAGGGTTCCGGTGCACGCATCCCATCTCCACTTCGATCAAGAGTGCCAACCCCCTCGAGCGAAAGGAAAACTCTGCCTCGATCGAGGTCTTCGCGGTCGAACCCCACACGGCCCTCTACTCCAGAAACTCCGCCTCGCTCGAGGCTACCCCTCGACCGGCTGCGCGTGCACGCCCCCCATCTGCTCTGCTGACAGGCACATTCAATGCCTGGCGCTGCCATGGGACGCCAAAGTCAAAAGGCTGATCGCGAGCCATCCCGCATAGACGTTATGACCCGAATCATGTCCGCCAACTCTAGTCACTGTGCAGCCATCCCCGATGCTGTGCATGACTGCGAGGCCCTGTGCAGCCAACTCTAGTCACTCGCCAACCTCCTGTCACTATGCCAGGCTGTGAGGCCCCGTGCTGTTAACTTTGGCGCTCCTGTACTGCCAACTCTCGTACGAACCCCACGACAAAGCCCTCGACAAGGCATGGGAGAACCCTTGAACGGGTGTACGGGCGACGATTGGGCGTGGACGTCGGTCAGCACGACCCCTCGAAGGCGCTCAAAGACAAGCACAGGGACTCGTACTTCCTACAGAAACCACCGCGTCGTCCACTGGAGCTGGCAGTCGCTCACCGATTTGCGCCGGGCAGAAGAATCCGTAAGGACGACAACACGCCCAACGCCATGCTCTCCAGTGTCCGATAACAGTAGACTCAACTATACAACATGTGTAACTTTGCCCCTCCTTGAACTATAAAGGGAGGAGGCAGACTCCTGGCTAGGGTCCGGACGATCCAACCCTTAGAACACACGACAACCCAGACGACTAGATGCAACGCGTTCACCTCAATCATCCTAGACGCTAGGGATTTGGAGGCTTCTCCGCCCCTCCTGCCTTGCTTGTAGACCCCTACTATAGGCACCCCAGTGCGCAGTAATACAGTGCGTGCTTACCCCTTCCTAGACGTACGGCCCCGTGGCCGGAACTAGGATAAGCCCCGTTGTTGGCACTCCTTACGGCCAACAGATAAATCCGTAAGCAAACGGATACCGATGTAGATTTCACCTGGGAGTATTCCAAGGTATCGATTTCCATGGGAACGAGAAGTGAACTGAATCTAAACTAAGTTGTCCAAGGGTGATAGGATGAAGTGGATGACAACTAAGAACAGGAAAGAAAAGCGATAGGAGGGTAGAGAAGGTACGAGTCTGGTAACGAGGTTCTTCTGACTAACTGAGCAAGATAGCTGCTACAAGTACTTGCTTACGTCGGGAAACGGAGCACCCAACACTCAGAAAGGGGTGAGAAGTGGTGTTGGTGAACAACCGCAGAAGGCTCCTACGGAACGAGTCGGACGTGGTGGACTACATAGGCTGTATAGGGCTGTCACCACCTAATGGCTACCACACAACCATAGACTCAGATGCAGACCAAGCTAACCTCAACTCTAGGCACCGTGCCTACACTAATCAGTTAGTACTTATCTCCTTAAGTAAGATAAGCACCCAAGCAAAGCAACTAGTATACAATTATACCAAGCAACTAAGCACTGAACGAGGAACCAACAAACAAATAAAAGTAAGAACTGAATGCTCAATCAATCAGAGAGAGATACAAGAGTTACCTGACACGACTCGGATCTCACTCGAAGCAGAGCCGCATCCATAGAGGTACAAGTGGAAGAGGGGCCGACACTCAGGCTCCTCTCCGGCACGCTCACCTCTCCTCTCTCCCTATCATCTAAGTATGGACGTGACAGCGCTTCGCTAATGCTTCTCTTCTCTATTGTTGTGCTTTTGTAGGTTCTAGAGACCACTTTTCATAGCAAACAAGGGCAGTGGAAGAAGGAGTAGCGTCCACGGGACCTCAGGGGCGGTTCCGGGCAGTTCGGCCGAACTAGGCGGGTTCGGGCGAACTGGGTCGGTTCGGCCGAACTCCCCAGTTCGGCCGAACCACACATTTCCACCTCCTCGGCTCCCAACGCTCAGGATTCCACCCCAAGGTCAGTTGTAGGTCGGTTCGAGTAAACTAGGGGCTTCGGCCCAACCTGAGAAGTCGGCCGAACTGGCCCCGGTGCCCTTCTACCATTGGATCCACCGCCTTTGTGTTGGGGATGGTCAAGATGGTCCACCTATGCTCGGGGTCTTGGTAAATCACGTGTTCAATTCCTGGTACGCTTCGGGAATGAGAGTGGAGTTCGGTCGAACCGTGGGACTCGGCCGAACCCACCATTTTGGGTGGTTTTACCCCAACTTTGGTAACCTGCCTCCTGGAATCAAATAACCAGAACTTGTGGAAATGATTAGAAATAAACCCTATAGCTATGGTGCATTGTTCTATTCAATTCACTTTATGCTCAGTTGGAGGCCGGAAATCAGGCCATAACGACCGCCAAAAGCTCCGCCAAACATAGATCTTTGCTCGTCCCGAGTAAATAAATGAAATTAGAGCAAGAACTAAGGTAAGGGTTCTTTCATGAAATGAATGAATGCTTATTGATTATTCCAAATCTTTCTCCATTCTTGTGGATTTGAAGTGGCTACTCCCTGGATCTTGGGCGGTTGACGAACGGAACGGCTCTTACAACAAAATCCATCTTGGACACCCTGCATCCGGGGTTTTATAATTTTCACAAATAAATAACCCTTGTCCTTTCATCCTCTGATACTCTCTAGAGTCACTCTTTCTTTTCACTCCCTCTCTTTTGTATATCTTCTTTCTCTCTCAGGTGGTGGTTTACTCAAGACACATATTTCTGTCGAGTCGAAGATTGGTTCCTGGAGATTGTGTAGGTCACCCTTGATCAAATTGCAAGTGTGGAATGGAGAGCTCGTTGTCGGTCCTCAGCCTCATGACCCCTTTCTTTTTCTTTCTATTTTGGGAATTTTTCTCTCTCTCTCTTTTTTCTTTTGCATACTTGGACCTTCATGAGTATCACCTCAGCATACTCGGTCCTCAGCCTCATGACCCCTTTCTTTTTTTTTCTTTTTTTTCTCACCATTTTTTTCAGGGTATCACCAAGGCATGAGGACTTCTATTGTGGCTCTGATGATAAATATTCTTGCAATTGATCTGGGGCAACATGACTATCTCTAGGGACTCAAAATTCGACAAGACATCATAGTGGTCATGACAAGCTTTTCATAAGTGATCTCTCAAGCAAACATGTGAAGTGGATGTATAGGTATATGGAAAGGATAGGGTATGATTTTATATTTTCAAAATAAATTGACTCGAATACTTGAATGAACAAGAAGTTTGTTCTATCAAGTCATATCACATTCATCAACAATTTAGACTAGGGGGGTCCTAACATGAAAGATTTCCAAGCAGGGGGGTACTAAGTTTGAAATAAGCAACAGGCATAATTCATGGCATGAAAGAAAACTGAGAACGTTTCTTTTAGATGATTTGTGCAAGGTTCAAGTATTGAAACATGGCAACACAAGAAAAACAAGGATTGAACAGGGGTAAGGAGTGCAAACCAGCGTGTGTGTGCATGAGGTGGATGAGCCAGGCTGGTTCGACCGAACAAACCAGTTCACCCGAACCAAATGGTTCAGCTGAATGGGTTGTCCTGAGCGTTCTCGTCCCATTCCTCCCCTATGTCGTCCCTGTACTCATGTAACATTTGTTAAATTGGGCATTCTCTGACTGGCTCAACTGCACTAGTCAGAGCATTATTTTAGACAATTCAAACTAGGATTTTTATTTTATTTGATTCATCAAGCTAATTTTAGGAAAATGAATATTGGAAGGGAAATAAAGAGAGCACCTCCTAAAACAATGATCTAAACAAAAAGGGAAATTGAATTGGGAAATAAATTTAAATTAATGGTGCTCTCTTTCACCAATGCTCTGGGAGTTTCTCCCTCCAATGCTTACCCATCTCATTCACGGTCTTTTGCAGGATATTCTTGATTTGCTTATTCGATGTTTCTGCTTGACTGCTAGTTTGGGGGTGGTAGGGTGTAGCTACATTATGCTGCACCCCCAAGCTTGAAAGGTACTTACGGAAAATTGAGTCAATGAAGTGGGAGCCTCCATCGCTAATGACTATCCTAGGAACGCCAAAATTAGGAAAGATAGTTTCATGAAACATTCGTCTAGCGCTCTTGGAGTCTGTAGCAGCATAAGGCAGGGCTTCCACCCACTTAGAGACGTAATCTACGGTCACCAGGATGAACTTATAGCCCTCTGAATTGGGGAAAGGACCCATGAAGTCAATTCCCCAAACATCAAAGATTTCTACTTGAAGGTTACTGGTGAGTGGCATGGCATCTCTAGTGCTTATATTTCCGTGTTTTTGGCAACGCCGACACCTTCTGACAAACTCCTTAGCGTCCTCATACATGTTGGGCCAGTATAAACCACATTGCCAAACCTTAGCATTGGTCCTAAATGCACCATAGTGACCTCCATATGGAGTTGCATGGCATCTTTCCAGGATCTTGTATGCCTCATGTGCGGGTACACACCGTCTGAGGAGTCCATCACTACATATCCTGAAGAGATACAAGTTGTCCCACAGGTGGAGTCTGCTCTCATAAGCCAATCTTTTCCTATTTTCTCCCGGTGGAACGTACCCTGACACCATGTAGTTCACTATATTGGCGTACCACAAATCAGAGGTGGTAACCTTAAGGAGCGTGTCGTCCCATAGATAATCGTCGATTGGAAGGTCAGAAGAGACTTGCATCCATGACAAATGGTCAGCTACTGAGTTCTCTACTCCTTTCTTGATGGGAAATAGGGTTTCCCGATCTTCCGAAAGGTTCTGATAACTCTCGATTTGGTGGAGTCGTGACTCAAATCAATCCGGCTTCCGAACCACACGTTCCGAACCCCGCAATCGCAGCACCACGTCTCCTTAGGTTATCAACCGGCATTGCACGGTTGACCTCGCCCAGAAGGCTAATCCTTGCCTATGAATCGAAGAACACAAGCAAGGACGAGGAAGATTGCAACACAATTGCAGATGTATGATTAAACTCACGAAGTTGGGGTCCCACAAACCGACGAGCGGTGACACTGTTCTTGACAGAATTGATCTAAGCAAAACTCAAACCCTAACTTGGGCGGCGGCTACTGTTTTAAAGAGTCTAGGGTCGTGGTCGACCCCCTGGATGTGCCCCTATTGGGCTCAACATGATACACGGCCCAAAGACTAAAATACGACGACGCAGCGCCGAAACAGATTCTGGACGTCAACTTGTTTCATCGATTCCCGATGACTCCTGATGAATTTTGATATGAGACCAGCGTCATTACAAAGATTGGCTTCTTAGCTTTCCAGGCATATAAAGAACGTCTAAATCCGAGCCAGTATGCAAACTGGGCGTCCGATTTAGCGCTGACTGCTCCTGGACTCCGAGGTGGACTCGAAGTCGAATTGATTTGGGCCTCTATCTTGACTTGCACGCCCTTGCTGGTCCTCTCCACCTTGAAACCCTTCTCCAACTATCCTCTGGTCCTCTCCATGGTTCCTAATTACAATAAAATCATTAGGTAGCAATCTATTCTCATAATCACATAGAGAAGTACTTAGGAACGAGCTCACCTCTAAATTCAATTGTCGCGCAGGAGCTATAGTGATTGGACCTTGAACGATCAATGGAGCATTGTTGTGAGTATCCATAGGAGGGATGTCCTCATCATTCTCCCCCTCTTGAATTGGAGTCATCCTCGACTCGAGCTCATCCTCTTCTCCAAAGTATGGCCTCAAATCTGAAACGTTAAAGGTGGGACTAACCCCCTCGGGAGGCAACTCAAGTTTATATGCATTATCATTAATCTTTTCAAGTATTTTAAATGGGACATCAACTCTTGGCATCAACTTAGACTTTCTTAAATCTGGAAATCTTTCTTTTCTCAAGTGCAACCATACTAAATCACTCGGTTCAAGCTTTACTTCTTTCCTACCTTTACTACCAGCAATTCTATACTTGTCGTTCATCTTTTCAATGTTGTGCTTAGTTGTTTCATGCATTTGCAAAATAAATTCAGCACGTTCCTTGTCATCATTATGAATCCTTTCACAGTAGGCAAAGGCAAAATATCAATAGGAGCACGAGGGTTGAAACCATACACTACCTAAAAAGGACTTACCTTGGTGGTAGAATGTGTTGCTCGATTATATGCAAACTCGACATGAGGCAAACATTCTTAGATAATATTGATTTCGAGGCTCGGGTCATAGCCGACTTCTTTGTTTATGCCCGTAACTTCACAGAATATCCTTCGAATTTTCTTGGTCATTTTGACGACCTCGGTTGAGGCTTCAGCCTCGTCTAGCCATTCCCGACTCATAACAGCAGAGAGACATCCTAAGTACTCCCTTTGATATTCTAAATCTTCCTTGTCGGGAGGTTGATCCTTTTGCTCTACACGTCATTGTTGACACCAAAAATTGGCACCGGGAAGAAGCTGACATGTGGGCCAGATTTGGTGGAAAGATACCATTCGGCTAGGAGGCTTTGCTGGAGCATTCGGCAGGAGACGCTCTGCGGTCGGGAGCGCGTTATCATTCGGCAAAGGTGAAGCATTCGGCAGGAGATGCTCTGCGGTCGGGAACACGTCGTCATTCGGCAGAAGCGCTGATCGTATGGAAAGAGTACTCGGGAAGACATGATGACGTGGATCAACATAAGGAAAAGGCCGGTTCGAACAAGGAAAGCAATATGGGCACGAAGATTCGTCATTTATTTTTAGAAACAAGTGTTGAAGTCGTGTCCGACTAGGAGTTGTATCAAGACCTGGGTATAAATATAAACCCATGGCAGTTGAGAAAAGGATCGGAACCAATCAATACAACAAACCGGCCCCGTGCCAACATCGAGTCCTTTAGTCGAGTCGTCGAGTTCTTCGAGAGGAGTCATCGATCCGTCGACTTCCGTAAGTACCGGCAACCTTGTATCATGCTTAGTATCATGCGGTGGATTTAAGCTTTGATGCAAGTAGTCTTGTTACCATGCTTAGTATCATCCGGTGGATTTAAGTTTTGGTCTCAAGAAGGTTCCTCTGTTAGGTCATGAGCCATGCGGTGGGCTAAGATCTAGTATGGACCAAGTTATCGGCTCTGTTAGATTTCGGCAAGATCTAGCAGATTCATTAAGTTACCCCGTGTTGCTTCGTTTTTACCATGTGCTTAATTCATGCAACACACCTTTGCCCAATCTAGATCGGCTAGGATCGGCTTTGCTTTATGGTGCAACGATTTATCCCCTCACAGCCGAATCCAAAACCGATCTAGGTTGCCACGTGTCGCGGGTTCGAGCTTATCGGCATTGTGTAGATCTTGACAGAACCGGGTATCATGCGGTAGATGCAGGTTTTTGGGTCGTCTTAGAGCTAATCATCCGGTGGATTAGAATTCGATTCGATCTGATAGATTTATCTTTACCGATTAGGCCTGTTCCTTCGCCATGGACCCCGATTCGGCTAAATAGCCGTATTCGGCAGTGCTCTCACAAGTGAACGTGTGTTCGTGGGTTTGCATTGGACAATGAATGCTTTTAGCCTTTCACGATTAGATTGTATCATGCGGTGGATTGATCTAATCTGATTGGTGGTGTGGCTTCAAACGAGTTGTATCATGCGGTGGATTAACTCGTTCGTTGCCATGCTTGACGGGTGCTGCTTTCGGCCTATGCATTCTTGTTTCAATGTAAATTCGTGACTGTGTTGTGGGTTCGTAACTAAACATTGAATGCTTTTAGCTTTTCATGGTTAGATTGTATCATGCGGTGGATTGGTCTAATCTGATTAGTGGTGTGGTCACAAACAAGTCGTATCATGCGGTGGATTAACTTGTTTTGTTATCATGCTTGACGGGTGCTGCTTTCGGCCTATGCATTCTTTGTTTACTGCGAATTTATGATCATGTTTCACCCTTTTATTTATCTATCATGCTCTGTTTCTCGTTAATCGGCTATGAGTATGTGTTGCAATGTTCATTCTGTTGAAAGCCGATCTTTCGTCATGCTTACGTCACGCATTCGGCAGTACGTTCTTTGCGTACCTTGCCGATTGCCGAATGAGGGTTTAACTGCCGACAGATAGCTTCTCTGTAGCTATATGTCTTTCGAGATTGGCTTCAACGCCGCAAATATGGAACTGTCTGGTTTCACCCGGCATGTTCCAGGTTTTGATCTAAACGTTTTTATCCCTTTGTTAGTTTTCAGGCAAACTGACTGGCACGCTTCCGGATTAGAAAGCCCGGGCCACGTTTGAAGCCAGCTTGTTCGGCTTGCTGTGTGCTTGGCGTGAGGTGCGGATTTTACGTCAACACACTTTTTGGCACGCCCGGTGGGACAAACACAAGTTTTCAAGATGCCTGAGTTGAGCGACATCATGGATGTCACTTTGGAAGAGTTGTCTGAGGAGCATCAACAGATGGTAAAGGTTGCTGCCAACCAATTCATTAACAAATGTTTACTGTCTTTCGCCAAGAACAGGAGTGGTGCACCTTTTCTCAAGTCCGATCTGCCAAGAGTTCTCCTTCCTGGGCAATCTGATCTTACTGAAGAAGAAGAGAGGGAGAGATTCTCGGGTTTGTTATACAAAGCTTTGGGAGAGACAATGACCAATCACAATGCTGCGTTCTTAAACAGTTTTCGGCATATAATGATAAGCATTTTTGGTCAGCATGTGGATAAACCCTTTGAGCAGATACATGGGCAATTGGGTGGTCCGACATACTTCAATGTTCAAGCACCAGTTCAGAAACCACATGGTAAAGGGAATGCTGATGAAACTGGAGGTTCTGGTGTTAAAGATATAAATGGACAACCGATTCGGCAGGAGCCCCAGCTTGCACTGCCGAAAACTCGCACGTACGGTGATATGGCATTCGGCACCACAGGGAATCCGCCTGCTTCTGCTTACAAAATATCTCCCTTGAACAACAGACTGCAGAGGGATTTATATGGAAACGGATATTCAGAGTTTATGGATTACAATGCTATCGACGCCCTCCCGAATCCTGGATATGCTGGTACTGCAGGTATGCTTGCTGGAAGACCAGGGAATCAAGATACCAATATTGACCTCATGGTGCAAAAAATGACCGATGTATTGCAAAATCAATTCGGTCTGAAGCCTAAAAGTCAAGGGTACATGTATTCGTCTCCTTTCCCTGAATGGTACCAGAGGGTATCATTGCCGAATAGAGTCAAGGTGCCTACAGAGTTTACTAAATTCTCAGGACAAGATGATACTAGCACTGTGGAACATATAGCTCGATATCTGATGCAGCTTGGAGAGGCTTCGGCAGATGAGGCTTTCAGAATCAGATACTTTCCTTTGTCACTGACGGGTCCAGCTTTTACATGGTTTGCTTCTTTGCCTGCCCAGTCGATTTGCACCTGGAAAGACCTGGAACAGAAATTCCATGCTCATTACTACATTGGCAGTACCGAGAAAAAGTTGGTTGATTTGACCAGCTTAAGGCAGAGGAATAATGAAACACCTACAGAGTTCCTCAGGAGATTTAGGGAAACCAAGAGTATGTGCTTTTCTCTGAACATACCTGATGATCAACTGGCTGGTATGGCTGTAGCTGGCATGCTGCCTGCCATTCGGGAGAAGCTGTTCGGGATGGAGTTTGATGATTTGGGCCAGTTGTCGCACAGATTGGCCTTGATGAGTAACCAGGCATATGGTTTCAAGAAAGATGTCAGATTTGCTAAAAATAATGATGTAGCTGACATCTATAACCAATTCCTTGAAAGAGCAGATCAAGAAGATGAGTATGAAGATAGCGAGGAAATAGCTGCAGCAGAGATAGTGTGGAGCAAGGAACCAGTTACAATGACTCAAAGATGGATCAAACAGATGAAGGGAACATATGATTTTGATGTAACTAAGGCAGACAAATTATTTGAGTTCCTGGTGAAAGAAGGCCGAATCAAATTGCCAGAGGGGCATTCTATGCTTCGGCCCGATGGGGTGAAAGATAAGAGGTACTGTGGGTTTCATGATAGAAATTCTCATTCCATTAATGAATGCAGAGTCTTTAGGATGAAGATTCAGAAAGCTATCCAGGAAGGACATTTGAAATTCGACAACAAGATGAAACTGGACAGTAACCCTTTCCCTCAGAATATGATCGGGTTCTCAGTTAATATGGTAAATGCTGTTCCATCTGGAGAAAAGGGAAGATTGAAAGTTTTAACATCAAAGAAGGCAAGACAGGATGGTTCAGTTGATCCCACTCGGCAGATCACAATGGAACAGATTCGCCAGAAAAATCTTCGGTTCCCGAATAGCCGATTTGAAGTGGGCGAATCCTTTAAACCTAGAGTTACTACACGTATTCTCCTCAACAAATGGCAGCGTCAGCAAGAAAAAGAGCGTTTTCAAAGGCGTGAATACGAGGAAGAGGAAAGAAGGCGCGAAGAAGAAAGATTTGAGGAAGAACAAAAAGAATATGCTCGAGAACAGGAACGTGCGCATTGGGGGTGTGCATTCTTCAGACACTGTTGGAACGAAGGTTTAAAGCTGCCTACAAGGAGTAACTGTCCTGAGTGCAATAATGGGTATGTCGAACATAGGCAAAATGTTGCCAATCGCCGATCTGTCCATGAAAGAATTGGTAGGGTGCATCCTAGTGATGATCGGCGTTTTGATGATCAACCAAGAAAGAGACATGCTGATTTCAGATGGATTGATCATGAAGAAGAAGATCATGAGTATGTTTGGCAGAAAGGACAATGGTGTCCACCTGGTTTAAGAAGGAGTCAGAAGAGAAGAGTCCAACGCTTGAGGAATCAAGAATTAAAGCAAGCAAGGCCTAGGATGAAATCGATATGGCTCCCAAAAGACAGGCCTGACGAACATAGTCATTCGGCTCCTACATGCATGGTATGTTTCTTGCCGAATGAATTCATGGCTCCATCTAATCAAATTGTACAGGAAGAAATATTGCCCGATATAGATGATGCCGAACAGTTTGGGTTAATGGCACAATTGATGTTGAACAAACAAGCTGTTTTTGAGAAGCCAACCCAGAATCGGCACATGAAGCCACTATACTTGAAGGGATATGTTAATGGCAAACCATTGACCAAGATGTTTGTCGATGGAGGAGCTGCTGTCAATGTAATGCCATATACCACATTCAGGAAGCTTGGTATGGGCCTTAGAGATTTGACACCAACGAGCATAATTCTAAATGATTTTGCTGGAAATCCTTCGGACACCAAAGGATGCGTGCACGTTGATCTGATGATTGGTTCCAAGACTCTGCTTACGACTTTCTTTGTCATTGAGGGCAAAGGGGCATATAGCTTGCTGCTTGGAAGAGATTGGATTCATGCAAATTGTTGTATTCCATCTACTATGCATCAACAGCTTATTCAGTGGATAGATGATGAAGTAGAAATTGTCCAAGCAGATGATTCAATAAGCGTGGCAAATATGGAACCAGCTTTCTGGGAGTATCAAGGCATAGATTGTTTCTCAGGTAAAGACTGGGGAGAAGGTCCTGTGGCACCAGCCAGCAGTGATCAACAGCCGATCGAAGCAGTCGGCTCTCATAGTAATTTTTGATGGAAAATCCAATCGATGGAACCGATGGAAAATTAGGACGTGGATTTGTGTCGGCCGATAAATTAGAAGAAGTAGACATTGGAGATGGTGACAAGCCAAGGCCGACATTTATCAGTGCTAACTTGGATTCGGTTTTCAAAGAAAAGTTGGTGACATTGTTAAAGGAATACAAGGATTGCTTTGCTTGGGATTATTCGGAGATGCCCGGTCTAGACCGTTCTATTGTTGAGCATCGGTTGCCAATCAAACCTGGATACAAGCCTTACAAGCAACCACCCCGAAAAATCTACAAGGAAGAAGTGTTGGCCGATGTGAAAAGGGAAATTGAAAGATTACTAGATGCAAATTTCATCCGGCCCTGTAAATACGCGGATTGGATCTCTAATATTGTTCCTGTCTATAAGAAAAATGGAAAGATGAGGGTTTGCATAGATTTTAGAGACCTAAACAGGGCTACACCCATGGATGGATATCCAATGCCTATTGCTGATTCATTGGTTGATGCTGCTGCTGGATACAAAGTGCTCAGTTTCATGGACGGTAACGCAGGATACAATCAGATTTATATGGCATTGGAAGATATAGTAAAGACAGCTTTCAGGTGTCCTGGACACATAGGGTTGTTTGAGTGGGTTGTCATGACCTTTGGATTGAAAAATGCCGGTGCAACTTATCAAAGGGCTATGAATTATATTTTTCATGAGTTGATCGGCAAGATTGTGGAAATATATATTGATGATGTGGTGATCAAGTCTTTGGATCATGAGTCTCATTTGGCCGACATAAGGAAAACTCTAGAATGCACAAGGAAACATGGGCTTAAGATGAACCCGAACAAGTGTGCTTTTGGAGTTTCGGCTGGAGAGTTTCTGGGATTTTTGATACATGAAGGAGGAATAGGAGTTGGTAAAAAAAGCATGAAGGCAATTGATGAAATTGTTCCTCCAACTAATCTTAAAGAGCTACAATCACTGCTTGGCAAGATAAATTTTGTGAGAAGGTTCATATCAAACTTGTCACAAAAGGTGTTGCCCTTTTCCTCACTGTTGAAAATAAGAAAGGATCAAAAGTTTGTATGGGGTGACGAACAACAGAAGGCTTTCAATGAAATAAAAGAGTACATGAAGAAGCCACCAGTATTGGTGCCTCCACAATTGAACAAGCCTTTCAAGTTGTACGTGGCGGCCGATGCCCAAACTATTGGATCGGCCCTCATTCAAGAATTTGAAGGGAAGGAAAGAGTGGTTGCATACCTTAGCCGAAAGTTACTAGATCCAGAGACAAGGTATTCGGCTATAGAGAAGCTCTGCTTATGTGTTTACTACTCCTGTACAAAATTTCGGCACTACTTACTACATGCCGAATGCATTGTGTATTCAAAGTTTGATGTGATAAAACACATGTTGTCTATGCCAATTTTGAACGGAAGGATTGGCAAATGGATTTTAGCTTTGTCTGAATTTGAATTGAGATTTGAATCGGCAAAGGCTGTTAAGGGACAGATTATTGCCGATTTCATTACTGAACATCATGATACATCGTTAAATTTGCTTAACATTGTTCCTTGGGTGTTATTCTTCGATGGATCTTCATGCAACAAAGGTGGTGGAGCAGGTATCTTATTAATTTCACCCAAAGGAGAAACATTTGAGTTTGCTGTTCCCATTCAATCTGCTGTTACTAACAATCAAGCTGAGTATGAGGCATTGCTCAAAGGGCTCCAATATTTGAAAGAAGCAGATGCCATTGCGGTTGAAATTTTTGGAGATTCAGAATTGATCATAAAGCAATTGAATGGTGAATATGAGTGCAAAAGTGATACCTTGAGGAATTACTATGAAGAATGCAAAGAAATATTGAAGAGCTTTCGGTCAGTAATTCTACAACACATTCCTAGAGGGGATAATGGAGAGGCAAATAGATTGGCCCAAAGTGCATCAGGTTATAAAGAGCTTCGAGAAGTTTTTGCTAATGATGTATACGCATTCGGGAGTAATCTGGCAGAAAATGATTGGAGAAAAGAGATTGCCGATTATCTGGAGAATCCATCCCGAAAGGTTTCTAGAAAGCTCAGGTATAAAGCTTTAAAGTTTGTTCTTCTTGATGATAATTTGTATTATAAATCCCTGGATGGAGTGCTGTTACATTGCTTAAGTCATGAAGAAGCAAAAAGGCTGATGAGTGAAGTACATGATGGATTGTGTGGAGCACATCAATCGGCCTACCGAATGAAGTGGGTTATTAGAAGAACTGGATATTACTGGCCGACAATGTTGGAAGATTGTTTTGAATATTATAAAGGATGTCAAGACTGTCAGAAATTTGGAAACATTCAGAGAGTTCCGGCATCGATTTTGAATCCCATTGTCAAGCCATGGCCATTCAGAGGATGGGGAATAGATTTGATTGGCCAAATAAATCCTCCATCTAGCAAGGGGCATAAGTTTGTGCTTTTGGCAACCGATTATTTCACCAAATGGGTTGAGGCAATTCCATTAAAGAAAGTGACGTCGGAGAATATGGTTGAATTTGTTAAAGAACACATCATTTACAGATTCGGGATTCCTCAGACAATCACCACTGATCAAGGGACTCAATTTACATCTTCAGAATTCAGAGATTTTGCTGAAAGTATGGGCATCAAATTGTTAAATTCTTCTCCTTATTATGCCCAAGCTAATGGTCAGGCAGAGGCTTCTAACAAGATTATGATTAAAATTATACAGAAAAAGATTGATCAGAAGCCGAGAAAGTGGCATTCGGTACTCAATGAGGCTTTATGGGCTTACCGAATGGCTCCACATGGGGCTACACAGACGTCTCCCTATGAGTTGGTGTATGGACATCATGCTATTTTGCCATGGGAGATACAATTAGACTCAAGGAGAATAAAGTTGCAAAAGGATTTAAGTTCTAAAGATTATAAAGATTTAATGATGGACGAATTAGAAGATTTGCATATGATTCGTCTCAGGGCCTTGGAGAATATTGAGAGGAATAAAGTGCGAGTTGCTAAGTACTACAACAAGAAGGTGAAAGTTAAGCAATTCACAGAAGGTGATCTAGTTTGGAAAGCAATATTGCCGATTGGAACCAAATATGCAGCGTTCGGCAAGTGGTCTCCAAATTGGGAAGGTCCTTTTAGAGTGGTTAGATGCATGCCTGGAAATGCATATATTTTGAAGACATTATTGGGAGAAGAATTTGCTTCTGCTATAAATGGAAGATATTTGAAGAAGTATTATCCCAGTGTTGAAATCGATCGGTGATTGATATATTAATTTGCCAAACAGCCGATATTCGGGAAGAAATCGCCTTCAGAACAAATGTTAACAGAAAAGGAAAATGGCCAGTACTGAATGTATTGCCCTTAGCACAAAATATACTACATCAGATGATTCATGCAAGATCACAAAAGATAAGTTTTATTGCCGAAATTCCATAAATCCCTAGTACAAACTAATGGAATAGCTTGTTCAAGACGGATTGGGGATGAATGGAATCGGCAATGGCGGCGCCATGAGCATCAAGGCGATCTATGGAGGCCTCGATGTCGTCGATCTCCTCCGGGTTACCATTAGTGAAGCCGGTTGGTAGCCTGGAGTAGTCGGTGTTGGTGTGCGTCGACATGGCGACTAGGCCTGCGGCAGTGCCCAGACGGATGCCGTGCGAGGCCACCTCATCGATACGGCCCGCCACCGCGCCGAGGCGAGCTTCTGGTGTGTCCCCAGAAGCATTCACTTTGTTCGCCAGCTCGTTCACCAGCACCTTCAGCCGATCGAGTTCGGCATCACGCGCTGCAAGTTTACAAAAGGGGCGACAGATTAATATCATTCGGGGGATGAGGTTGAGATTGAGCAGATTGCAGGACTCACCATCGATGACTTCGAGCAGTTGCTTGCGCTCGTGCTGCCATTCGAGGTCAGCAATCCCGGCTTGTTTGGAGATAGCCTCCAGTTCGCGACGAGAGTCGTCGCGCTCCGCCTTGAATCGGCGGGCATCGCCGTCCGTGTAGCGGGAGTCGTCCGATTCGAGAGATCGATTAGACGAACTCGAAGATGCCGCAGGAGCAGCGGCTGGAGCTGCAACTGGCGCACCAGCGCCAGCAATCCATTGGATTACCCTGGAAGAACGAAAAGATTCGTCAAGAAAAAGGGAGGAAATCTCGAGAAGAACAGAGAGAAGCGAGTAGCTACTCACCTGCGGCGGGCACCGGCACGACTTCCTTCGGCCTCATCAGCGGCCGGGCGCCTCCTGTTGTTGTCGGCCATTGGGGTTCCTCGGAATTATTGTGAATGGGGAAGAGAATGGCTTGGGCCGGCAAGAACTTGGAAGGCGAAGAACTTGATGAAGAAACCGTGGGCTGCCTGGGTGTTTATTTATAAAACCCGCAGAGGAAATCGTGGCCAAAGATCGTGGCACGTATTCCGAAGAGTTCGGAAGGTGGAAAGGATTTTCCTAGCCGAATGACTCCCATGTCGCTTGGGATCCTTGCCGAATCGTATTCGGCTTTGACTGGGTAAGATTCGGCTGCGTTAAGTTAAAAGCATTTTTTAGCTTAATATTATTTGTAGATGATCTTGCCGAATGAGTTGTTCGCAATGATGGAGAAGAAAAGTTAACAGCTACGAATTCACAAGATGAGGCAATTATTCGGCTACAGGTTATTGGTTACAAGTTACAAACCCAAGTATTTTGAAATTACATTTGTGGCATTGGAAATCATGTTGCTAATGTTGTCTAACAAGTTTTTGTCAGCTTCTTGGGTTTTAGCCAGAGCCTTGAGCTTTGCCTTGAGTTGTTTATCCTTGTTCAGAGTGGCTGAAGCTTCTTTTCGTATTCTTTCTGATAACTTGGGAAGCTCAGCAATATTCTTCTCGTCAGCTTCAATTTCGGCCGATAAGCGTTGCAATTCGGCTTCAAGTGCAGCTTTCCTGGCCTTTTTGCTCTCAAGATCAGATACCAGCTTGGTCAACAGCTCATTATTCTCTTGATCTTGAGAGTGCAGGGCTTTTACTGACTGCTTGATCAGAGATCTTTTTTGCTCTAAGGCTGGCAGAGAAGATTGATTGCTCAAGGCTTGCATCACTGCTGCGAATTGCTGATCCAATTGAGAGACTGGCTCCAATGCGGTCTTGATGTCAGCTGGGAGTTCTTGATCAATGGAGTCCAGTACGTCTCTTAATGAAACAGCATGTGTAGCCTGGTCTTGGATGCTCTTATTCAGTAAGGCTAAGATGTCTTTCAGCTTTGCTTTGGTTTCTTCTGATAAATCTTGGCTAGAAGTAATCTCTTCTCCTTGTTCGGTAACCCAGTCATCCACAGCAAAGGAGTAGCTGGGTGATGAAGTGGATTTCTCCTGAAAAGGGTTCTTGCCGAATTAGTAAAAGAATTGCCGAATGAGAGAGAATCAAGAGAATTGAATGATTATGTTTACCTCGGCCCTGGCTTCCCGAGTGGGAGATGGAAGTGTTTTGAGTTCCATGATGGGAGTTTGTGTATCTGGCTGAGGAGAAACCGGAGTATCAATTGAAGAGGATTCTATTCCTGTTTCTGGAAGGGGCAGCAAAGCTGAAGACGAATCATGAGGAAGGGAAGAGCTTTCCAAGGCAGGATCTGTTGAAGCTTGTTCTGCAGTTGACAAGAGAGTAAATGCCGATGACAAGAAATTAAGAAAAATGAAGTGGTAGATTTTTTACCGTCCAATGAGGCATCGGCAATTTCTGTGCTAGCCAACCATTGCTGAGCTTTGGCCTGAAAAAACAAGGAAAGATGAAGTTGAGCAGAATATTATTGACATCATGGCCAAAGAAAGAGAGATCTGACCTGGATGATTTTCTTGGGAACCACTTTTCTTTTCTTTGTGCCTGAGGAGGCTGCCAGGACAAGGGTCTTCCTTTTGACAGATGATGGCCTGGTGATTTTTGGATCCAGGATAGCTTGTCTGGCCATTATTTGAGCTAAAGTTGGGGATTGATATCCCAGAGCTGAGATTGGGCCTGCTGCCTTGTATACAATTGCCCTGGCAAGAGGGGCAGGTATGATGTCCTGCAAAGATGGTAAAGTCAAGGTCAAGTTGGATCTTTATTTGATTGAAAGTGAATAAAAGCTGAACATATTACCTCTGAGCTTGGTTGGTAGTCTGACATCAACTCGAGACAGAGAGGATGAATTGGCACATTGAAGATATGATCATGAAATTCTTGCCACCAGATTATGAAGCTAGGGTGTGCAAATATTATTGGCACAAAGGGCTCAGGTGCATAGATTGTGTCACAGCATCTATAAGGGAAGATTCTTCTTGTTTCTGTGGCATCTTTGATGATTTCCCTAGGCTTGAGAAATTCATGAAGGAATAGCCTTGGGGGCACCTGGCCACATCCCAATTGCCTGGCTGCTATGTTCGGCTGATAGTATTCATATGTGCTCTGAACTAGTCTTCCCCCATGAAATTCGGCTGGCAGGATACAAGGATGGATGAAAGCATTGAAAATTGCTATAGAATGTACGTCAGTGCATCCAGATTCAAAGCTGAATTCACAGGGGAGGGTGAGGTTGTCATTGTCCAGATATGGAAACCAGAGAGGATGATCAAAGCCTTTGAAGAAGAGCTCAAATAATTCACAGATATTTTTGTTGATGGATACAGTAGAAGCAGCTTCTCCATAAGTTTGACAACCTTTGGTCTTCTTGATCTCTCCCTCTGCATAGTTGATGGAAGGGAATTCTCTGCTGTTGAGATCAATGGCAGTAATCTGATGCATGTACAGTTGTAGCCACATCTGGACAAACCACCAGGGACCATTCACACAAGGTATTTTCTTGTTGGTGTGCATCAATTGGGTAGTTTGATTAAGCATGTGATAGACGCTGCCCAGGAGGTATTTTCCCAATGGGATGAGTTTACCAGCAGCCAGTTCTTCAGCCATCACGATGTGGTTCAGAGTTGGCTCATTGGCTTTGCCACAGAAGACATACCTGCACAGCCACATATTCAGGAAAGCCCTGTACTCTACATCGGTCAAGGGGCCATCAGACATATAGTTTTGGATGTATCTTTTATATCCAACCCCTGTTTTGACTCCTGTCTGCTTGGAGGAGCCCTTGTGGTCATATGGTCGAACAGTTTCTGTTATGTTCAGACCAGTCATCATATATACATCGGCCAAGGTGGGAGACATTGGACCATGACCGAATAAAAAGGCGTTGGCACCATTGGACCAGAAGTGGCAAGCTGCAATCAGAAGGTTCTCATTTTTGGGTGTTTCAGCCAATGACAACTCCAAGCAGTGAGATATGCGCAGACGATCCCAGTTCTGTGTTTGGGGGCTTTTATCATCTGATATTCTCTTGTACCAATTCCTCCAGCCTGCAATCGGGGGCAGAGGCCAGTTCTTGAAAGTGTCTTGCCACTTGTGAGGATTGGCCAGAGAGATCTTGAACGGGATCCTTTGGGATTCGGCTGCGATGAATTCAGAGGGATCTGAGTTCCCTACAGGGCCGAGAAAATACGATGGAGATTTCTCTTCAACAGGGATGAGGATTTCGGCAGCTAGGGCCTGTCAAGCATGGAAAAAGATAAAGAGATTTGAGACAGGAATCAAGAAAAGATTGCCGAATGAGCTTGGAGAGATTAAAGTTTACCTGAAGTGCGAAATCTTGATTCGCCATGAAGAGGTTGAGTCTTGAAACGCTGATGACCTAGAGTGCGGATCTGAGCGGAAGCCTCGTGGATTCAAAGGAGAATGGCGGATGTCGAGTAGAGTTGGCTTGAAAATGTTTGGTGCTTATGGTCGATTCCGAAATAAAGATCACCTTTATCCCGAAATCGAAGGGGCATGTGTTGACACCAAAAATTGGCACCGGGAAGAAGCTGACATGTGGGCCAGATTTGGTGGAAAGATACCATTCGGCTAGGAGGCTTTGCTGGAGCATTCGGCAGGAGACGCTCTGCGGTCGGGAGCGCGTTATCATTCGGCAAAGGTGAAGCATTCGGCAGGAGATGCTCTGCGGTCGGGAACACGTCGTCATTCGGCAGAAGCGCTGATCGTATGGAAAGAGTACTCGGGAAGACATGATGACGTGGATCAACATAAGGAAAAGGCCGGTTCGAACAAGGAAAGCAATATGGGCACGAAGATTCGTCATTTATTTTTAGAAACAAGTGTTGAAGTCGTGTCCGACTAGGAGTTGTATCAAGACCTGGGTATAAATATAAACCCATGGCAGTTGAGAAAAGGATCGGAACCAATCAATACAACAAACCGGCCCCGTGCCAACATCGAGTCCTTTAGTCGAGTCGTCGAGTTCTTCGAGAGGAGTCATCGATCCGTCGACCTCCGTAAGTACCGGCAACCTTGTATCATGCTTAGTATCATGCGGTGGATTTAAGCTTTGATGCAAGTAGTCTTGTTACCATGCTTAGTATCATCCGGTGGATTTAAGTTTTGGTCTCAAGAAGGTTCCTCTGTTAGGTCATGAGCCATGCGGTGGGCTAAGATCTAGTATGGACCAAGTTATCGGCTCTGTTAGATTTCGGCAAGATCTAGCAGATTCATTAAGTTACCCCGTGTTGCTTCGTTTTTACCATGTGCTTAATTCATGCAACACACCTTTGCCCAATCTAGATCGGCTAGGATCGGCTTTGCTTTATGGTGCAACGATTTATCCCCTCACAGCCGAATCCAAAACCGATCTAGGTTGCCACGTGTCGCGGGTTCGAGCTTATCGGCATTGTGTAGATCTTGACAGAACCGGGTATCATGCGGTAGATGCAGGTTTTTGGGTCGTCTTAGAGCTAATCATCCGGTGGATTAGAATTCGATTCGATCTGATAGATTTATCTTTACCGATTAGGCCTGTTCCTTCGCCATGGACCCCGATTCGGCTAAATAGCCGTATTCGGCAGTGCTCTCACAAGTGAACGTGTGTTCGTGGGTTTGCATTGGACAATGAATGCTTTTAGCCTTTCACGATTAGATTGTATCATGCGGTGGATTGATCTAATCTGATTGGTGGTGTGGCTTCAAACGAGTTGTATCATGCGGTGGATTAACTCGTTCGTTGCCATGCTTGACGGGTGCTGCTTTCGGCCTATGCATTCTTGTTTCAATGTAAATTCGTGACTGTGTTGTGGGTTCGTAACTAAACATTGAATGCTTTTAGCTTTTCATGGTTAGATTGTATCATGCGGTGGATTGGTCTAATCTGATTAGTGGTGTGGTCACAAACAAGTCGTATCATGCGGTGGATTAACTTGTTTTGTTATCATGCTTGACGGGTGCTGCTTTCGGCCTATGCATTCTTTGTTTACTGCGAATTTATGATCATGTTTCACCCTTTTATTTATCTATCATGCTCTGTTTCTCGTTAATCGGCTATGAGTATGTGTTGCAATGTTCATTCTGTTGAAAGCCGATCTTTCGTCATGCTTACGTCACGCATTCGGCAGTACGTTCTTTGCGTACCTTGCCGATTGCCGAATGAGGGTTTAACTGCCGACAGATAGCTTCTCTGTAGCTATATGTCTTTCGAGATTGGCTTCAACGCCGCAAATATGGAACTGTCTGGTTTCACCCGGCATGTTCCAGGTTTTGATCTAAACGTTTTTATCCCTTTGTTAGTTTTCAGGCAAACTGACTGGCACGCTTCCGGATTAGAAAGCCCGGGCCACGTTTGAAGCCAGCTTGTTCGGCTTGCTGTGTGCTTGGCGTGAGGTGCGGATTTTACGTCAACAGTCATTCCAATGGGAAACTTGCAGCACTCCCGATGTAATCGAATAGATCCTCGTCAGAATCATAGAGAGTGGTGCAGAGTGGATCATAATGATCCTGGCTAGAATAGGGTTATGGTTCGAAATGAGCTTTAGGTTCTAATGGAATGGAAGAGCTGATTGATTTGGATTGTAAGCTCGTAGGCTTTTCAGGTTCAGGCTGCTTCTCTTCTTCATCGGGAAGTTCATCATAGAGTCCAGTGTAAGGAGTGTCTTCCACGATACGATCCAGGATTACCCTCGCTTCACTGGGGATCAAATGAGAAAACAAACCTCCTGAACCGGAGTTCGAGAAAGTGGTGGATACAGGACAGAGGCCAAGGCTAAATGTTGTAGAATTATAGGTTCTGATAAGCCTAGGTCTGGTCCGGATGCCAAACTTTCCTTGAAACGAGCCCACGTAGCTCCTAACGATTCTCCCTCTAATTGTTTAAAAGTAAGGATTTCGATTCAGAAGCTGGCTACCTTGGAAACTAGGAAGAAATTTAGACAGAATTTCTCTCTAAGGATTTCCCAGATCCCTTCCATACTATCAACAGACAGAGAGTACCATTTATTTGCTCATCCCATCAATGAGAATGGGAATAGCTTCCATTTGAGCGTCTCTTGTGTCATGCCCGCAATGATGAGACATGAACAGAGTTGCTCAAACTCAACGCAAATGCGCGTATGGACTCTTGGCATTCATTCCTGAGAATGTTTGCTCTCGAACCATGGCTATGAAGCCAGGACGCAGCTCATAGCCAGCTGAGTGGATGGGATGTGATGGTGGTGGTGGCTCCAAACAATCGTCCTTTGGAGCTGAATGTTGACGTAAGGTAAGAGTGGAATCCATATGAATGATGGTGGGATACACAGACAACTTGGGTTCAGAATCAGAACAGCTATCGTTCCCCGGCAACGGTGCCAGAAAGCTTGTTGGCACTCCTTACGGCCTACAGATAAATCCGCAAGCAAACGGATACCGATGTAGCTTTCACCCGAGAGTATTCCAAGGTATCGATTTCCACGGGGAACGAGAAGTGAACTGAATCTAAACTAAGTTGTCCAAGGGTGATAGGATGAAGTGGATGACAACTAAGAAAAGGAAAGAAAAGCGATAGGAGGGTAGAGAAGGTACGAGTCTGGTAACGAGGTTCTTCTGACTAACTAAGCAAGACAACTGCTACAAGTACTTGCTTACATCGGGAAACGGAGCACCCAACACTCAGAAAGGGGTGAGAAGGGGTGTTGGTGAACAACCGCAGAAGGCTCCTACGGAACGAGCCGGACGTGGTGGACTATGTAGGCCGTATAGGGCTGTCACCACCTAATGGCTACCACACAACCGTAGACTCAGATGCAGACCAAGCTAACTTCAAGTCTAGGCACCGTGCCTACACTTATCAGTTAGTACTTATCTCCTTAAGTAAGATAAGCACCCAAGTAAAGCAACTAGTATACAATTATACCAAGCAACTAAGCATTGAACGAGGAACCAGCAAACAAATAAAATTAATAACTGAATGCTCAATTAATCAGAGAGAGATACAAGAGTTACCAGACACGACCCGGATCTCACTCGAAGCAGAGCCGCATCCGTAGAGGTACAGGTGGAAGAGGGGTCGACACTCCGGTTCCTCTCCGACACGCTCACCTCTCCTCTCTCCCTATCTTCTAAGTATGGAAGTGGCAACACTTCGCTAATGCTTCTCTTCTCTTGTTTTCTGCTTTTGCAGGTGCTGGAGACCTCTTTTTATAGCAAACAAGGGCGGTGGAAGGAGTAGCGGCCACGGGACCTCAGGGGCGGTTCCGGGAAGTTCGGCCGAACCAGGCGGGTTCGGGCGAACTGGGTCGGTTCGGCCGAACTCCCCAGTTCGGCCGAATCACCCATTTCCACTGCCTCGACCCCCAACGCTTAGGATTTCACCCCCAGGTCGGTTGTAGGTTGGTTCTTGCGAACTAGGGGCTTTGGCCGAACCTGAGAATTCGGCCCAACTAGCCCCAGTGCCCTTCTGCCCTTGAATCCACCGCCTTTGTGTTGGGGATGGTCAAGATGGTCCACCTATGCTCGGGGTCTTGGTAAATCACATGTGTTCAAGTCCTGGTACGCTTTAGGAATGAGGGTGGAGTTCGGTCGAACCATGGGACTCAGCCGACCCCACCATTTTGGGTGGTTTTACCCCAACTTTGGTAACCTGCCTCCTAGAATCAAATAAACACCGGCACTTGTGGAAATGATTAGAAATAAACCCTATAGCTATGGTGCATTGTTTTATTGCATTCACTTTATGCTCAGTTGGAGGTCGGAAATCAGGCCATAACGACTGCCAACACCCGTGCCATTGTGTTAGCCTTTGCACCAACCATCGAGAGAGTGGACGCAGCGCACTCATTCTAGTTAGTGTCGAGTGACCGAACCGAACACCGACACTTAGGGTGATGCAGTATTTGCCAAACTCTTTGCTCAAATTATTTAATTTGGAGCAAGAGATCCTGGACATGGGATCACATCGATTTACATGGATTTGATTGGCCTTTGGGAACTATGGTGTGAAGTACCTTATGTCCATAATGGTTTACTTGATTTTCTCATCAAGCGAATCTATTTATTTTTATGACCAAAATAGAATTGTAAATTGCCAATTCTGTTGGTGGACCATTTCAAATTCATCAAAATTGCTCTCTCTCTCTCTCATAACGCTTCAGGACGATGGCTCATGTCTCCTCCCCTCCCTCCCCCCTCCAGATGCCTCCCCCTCCTCCAGCCCCATGTTGACGTCCACTCCGGGCCCGGCGGCCAACCCCAAGAGCGCGACTCCCGGCCGGGCGTCCGCCCTCTCTCCCCCGGCGCTAGGAACCTCTTCCTTCCCTCCTACTCCCACCGCTGGCCGTTCCAAAGCCCAGAGGTGGAGCTGTGACACTCCTCCCACCGGTAAGTCTTGCGGCGGTGCTCAGTCGTTCATGGAGGCCCTCCTCTCGAGCGCTCCACCGGTGATGGACCCGCTAGCTCCCCTCCCCGACGTTGGGCCCCCAGCCGTGACCTTTGCAGGCCCCTGGTGTGTCGCATCATATGGCCTCTATTTCTACCGCAGTGGCCTCCCTGCAGGCAGTGCCGCACATTATTTTGAAGGACGACGGGCACGACCACTCGGGGTTGGCTCCTGGGCCTGATAGCTGGTCACCGATGGAGAGCCGGCGCCAACGCTGGAGTGGCAACGCCTGGAGCTCCGCCCTCGCCGTCCGGTCCTGGTGGACCTCAGGGGAAGGTGCTTCGACTGTTTTTCGCCTGACCACCGGGCGGCGAACTGCATGTCAAGGACGCGCTGCTTCCGCTATCGCGCCCTAGTGCATCGCTCCTCTGACTATTTGAAGCGGCTCAATGGCCTGCGTCGAGAGGATTCCCGGCCCCAGCGGGTGGTCTGGCGTCCGAAGCCTTCTACCGCCGGGAGGGGTGAGGTCACTCCGGTTTCGTGCCCTCAAGGTGATTCTCTGGCGGGCTCTCATAGCCGCAAAACGAGGCACAGGTCATGGAGGAAGCACAAGGCAGGTACTGGGCACTCTAGGGATCATTCTGGCAGTGATGGTGAAGACGCTGGTTCGTTCCCTGTTAGGTCTAGTAGGGATGAATGAGAGGTTGCTGCCCTTCCTCGACCTTGGAAGATCCTGGATCACTCTGCCTCCATTTCACAGCGGGAAGATATCCTTGCCAGGGCTTTGGTCATCACAATGCTCAGTAGCAGTGCAGATCACATCCTCACCAGCATCGCCTCAAGGTTTGAGATCGAGGATTCCTCCCTATCCCCACAACAGTTTGGTAAGGCAAGGTTCCTCTTGATCTTGCCAAGTGAGGAGCTGACGGTGAGGGTGTTGGATGGAGGACGCCCGTTCATCTCCACGTCGCCGCCTCTCCGGCTTCATGTCTGGTGATGGACGCGGCTGATGGACTCCACGGCTGCGTCCTTGGTGTCTCCCCTAGAAGTGGATATCCAAGGAATCCCCGCTCATGCCTGGGAACTGCCAACGGTGGAGCTACTACTTAGTGACCATTATTGGATCCAAGGAGTTCACCCTAATTTTGCGGATCGTCAGGACGTCTTCAAGGTCATGGCATGTGGGTCAAGCTCTTCCCAGATTCCATCGGTGCTCGATTTGGAGATCATGGAGCCGCCTATGGAAGGAGATGGCCATCATCCTGGGTCTGGTTTACCCGATGAAGCTATCGATCAACCAGGCCGGCTCATCGTCGAGGCCGGTGGATCCCCTGTCCCCGCCTCCAGCCGGCGATTCACGGCAACGCTCGCACTCACCCTCAGCGGTTCCTACGGCGAGGGCAATGCCTTGGGCTTTGGTCCATAGCCGGCTGGGACCGTGGCCTAGGGCTGACGGCAACGTGCCTTCGCGTGGATCAGGTGGCTCACCGCGCCGCCCCACGTGCGCTGCTTCGGCTCCGCCGATGACATTCAAGACCCGGTGGTTCAAGCTTGAGAAAATATTCAAGACTCAGTGGCCGCTACTATTTCCGAGATAGCCTCCCAATTGGGCGCTCTGGAGCATGCGGACCGTGCATGCCCGGAACGTGAGGCGACTTCGCTGCATGCGGGCGCGTTCGAGGAAGATATGGTGGTTCGCAGGATCGACGACGTTTCATCCTAGGCGGCGACTTTGCATGGCTCACCTCGCGCTAGGGATGGGCGCTGGGGAGGGTCGAGGACCTGAGTGGGTTGGCTGACACATTAGGTGATCTAGGCCTACTAGGCCTCGTGAAGCCAGTACTGGGCCAATGGAACGTGGAGTGGGGGACAAAGCGTCAATATAGAAATAGCCCTGCAGACCTCTGTCGGGCCTCACAAGGAAGACCGTACAAAGGCCCCCAATGATGATGAAGGCACATTTGAGGCCAGTATGTGGTCTCCGATGATGGAAATGATGTGGTCCACTCCCTTAGCTGCTCCTTTGACGCCATTGCTACCTGCCGTCAGGGGTCAACGCCTCCCCCCCAGCTTCCCGCCCCCCTCCCCCTCGGCACCAAGCTATCTGAGGGTTTAGTCTCGGTGAAGGAGGGGTCAGGCGGCACCTGAACCACCGATCCAAGAAGGGACAGGGGAGGCGGAGGGGACCCTGACACCACCCAGTAGGTGCTCTACCTTCATGGCCAAGATCTCCAAGAAGACATCCAGGATACTCCCTACTCCACGTACCAACAGGGTCCGTGTTGACACTTCTTACGGTCCACTATCAGGATTGATTGTCCTGGTAATGGTGCAAGGAGCATTTCACCCGGGAATATTCCTAGGTATCGTATTTATTTCCTCAGGGAAGCAATGGATAAAGACTATTGACTATTAACAAGGATGTAACCACTAATTAAAGTACCAGCTAATCTTGCGGGGGTAACGGATAGGACAGGAGTGATATGCATTTGACACACACAAGGAGAAGTTTAGGATAAATGATATAGATAGACGAGCGGTCTAGCTAGTAAGAGGACAACGAGACAGGAAAGTATTCCTATATACTTCCACTGGCCTTGAGATATCTCCAGCAGAGGTTACAGCTAGCATGAAGAAGGACATCTATGGTTCTTTTCCTAGTTCTATTACCTCAGCTTCGGGATAATAGAACCTATGACACGCAGAAAGGGATGAGAAGGGGTGCCACCAATCCTACTCTCTGGAATCCTGCAGGCCGACACAAACGCGATGGACTACGTAGGCCGTATAGGGCTGTCACCACCTAACGGCTACCACCTCCATAGACTCGGGGACAAACTAAGGCCACTGGCTAGTCTGGGCACCACGCCTACACTAGACAATTCAGGTTTGTACTTTCACATCCCTTGAGTACATTTCTCTCTCAATTCTATGCAATTTCTAATTCACTTGCATGAAAAAACAACAACAAAAATATTTTCTTTGTTCTGATCATTATGCTGCTTCATAAAAATAGTTTGTGGAGCTTAAATCCCTGCAAGAACGACAAACCCCGAATAACTAAATGCTAAATCTTGATCCCATAGTCCATCGGGTATTGTTGTTCTAACATTTTGCAGGCGTCATCTTGTGGTCTCTGTTCTTAAGGACGATCAAGCACATTCGATACACGAGCATTGGTGAAGTTAGGGACGACTCCCCTACCTCATCACATGCCTCAGCACCGATGAAGGCCATGTGAGAGATCACTGACACCCGATGTTCCAAGCCAAGCTTGGGGGAGAGGACCTCCACGAGGTAAGTCTCCACCGTATCATTGCAAGTAGTATCTTTGATCTGGTTTTTGCTTTCATTTTAGTTTGAATAATAAAAATACCAGAAATATTTGCTTTCGAATAAATAACTCCCAACTATGCATGGAATTAACCATATGCCTCTCACTTTAGAAATGATGAATAATTGCTCTGTCATTAATCTTGCAAGTGCTTTGTTTCGACTAGTTGCTTGATAGTGCTTGAGTTATTTGGCATGAGTAAAAATAAACCTGAAAATCTTGTGGGTGCACATGCTTTATTCCAAGTCTAAGTTGTTGTAAGGAATGATATAGTGAGATTGTGGTTAAGTTATACTTTTGCTCTTAGTATTGTGAAAATCTCGGGTGCTTTGTGCTTTCAAAAATAAAACAAAGTTCCTTACTGGTCAGAAATTCCTACCAAAGCCATATGTTTAGTTTAGTTGAAACCTTCTACTCATATGTTGCTTGTCTTAGTGAGTTTTGTCAAATTGTTGTGACCTTTGGGTGAAACTTTTATGCTTCTAAGGTCGAGATTCACGTACACACCACCTCTCACTTGCAATTCCTACACTGGGAGTTAGCAAACATTTTCATCATCCATCCACAAAATAAATGCTCCATGTTCTATGATCCCCTCTACAAATATCCTTGATAAAGACATGGGCTATGCAAAATAGAAAAGCATGCCAAGGAGCATGGCAAAAAGAAAATAAAAATGACAAAAAGAAAAGCATGCCAAAAAGGCATGGAAAAAATATGAAAAAAATATAGCCCATGATCTCGAAAATAAATCAAGGAGAAGAAGAATCATCCCAAGGAGTTCCACCATATTCCACTCCATTCCACTCCACATATTCCACACACTTGCACTTCTTGATCCAAAGGTGTGATTTGGTTCCCCAAAGGTCTAGTCTTTGACTTAGCAAAATATAAGATACATGTATGCCTTCATTCATTGTCCTTGAGCCACACAAAAGCCATATTAGATTTTAGGATGAAAAGAAGGCACAAGCCTTTAGTGAGGATTCAAATACCACCTGAGTGATTGAGTGTGCCAATTGAGGAACAAACTTACATTTTTCACAAAATTATGGAAACTCCGAGATGAGATCCTAAAAAGAGTAGAGTGGAATTAAACTAAATCCAACTGTTCAACCTTTCAACCGCCCAAGACAAGGAGATTGCTATAAGCCCCATAGGTAAAATGGTGATATAATACTTTGCTAATGATTCAAGTAATTTTGATTACTAGTTGTTTATAAAGATTAACTGCAAGATATTGACATTGTAGCAACTCCTGATCCACCAAGCCTAAGTTTTTATCTTTGCTCGAGGACGAGCAAAGGTCTAAGCTTGGGGGAGCTTGTTGGCGGTTGTTACGGCACGTTTTCGACCACCAAAACTCAGGAATAAAAGAGGATATATGTGACATTCCATGTACTTAGGTTTATTTCTAATAAAGTTCCATGAGTTTTGGTGTGTTTCCCTTGTGCAGGTACAATAACGAGAAATACGTGCTACAGGGGTCGAAAATGACCGATTCGGCCGAACGACTCAGTTCGGCTGGTTACCCCCCTTAGCCGTACACGACGCGAAGCACAACCGGAGGCCGTCCATGTCAGTGACGACCGTACGAGCCATGTAGGATCACCACCACATCATTTTTGGGCTAAACCAACATGAAGACCACCTGGATCAAGTCACCCACGAAGCCCAGGAAGCAAAGGCGGTGCAGGGGGCAGGCCTGGGCCTCCAGCCCGGATTTGGCCGAACTGTGGGATTTGGCCGAACCGCCCCCAAGCTGGCACCGCCTCCCAGGGATGCATCCAGGCCGTGGGAGCCAATGCGGTGCAGATCCACGGTTTGGCCGAACTGGAGGATTCGGTCGAACAGGGAAATTCGCCCGAATCAGCCGCACCGCCTCCCAAGCCTCCTTGCATGCTACTCCACCTCAACCGCCATCAGTCACTATAAATAGAGGTGTCCATTCACATGTAACATGCACTACTTGGGAGCAAGTCTCCATTCCTCTTTCAAGATGTAGAGTTAGGCTAGTCTAGTTGGGAGTTAGAGTCAGGGTCGAGCTTCACTTGGGGTTCCGGAGTCGTCTTTTGGAGTTTTGTTAAATCTCTTGTATCTTTTCCTTTTCTTTATGCAAGACTCTGAGTATTCAATATATAATCTTCCGTATTTACTTGAGTTATTTGTTCTGCATTTATATCGCGATTAAGTGTAGAATGTCTAGCCTTGGTTTTATGCTGTTGTAGTCTGGCTCTGGAAGTTCTCTCCTAGTTCTTTATCTTAGCTAGTTCCACATTTCTGCTCAATACTAGTTAGACCACTCTTCTATCTATATTATTTATCTTGGACTTCTCCTTGTGTGTGTCAAATGCATATCACTCCTATTATATCCTTTACCCCTGCCTTGTTAGTCGGTACTTTAATTAGTAGTTACATCCTTGTTACTAGTCAATACTTTTTATCCATTGCTTCCCTGAGGAAATAAATACGATACCTAGGAATACTCCTAGGTGAAATGCTACATCGGTATCCGTGCGCTTCCAGATTTATATCTGTGTCGTAAGAATACCAATGAACACTCCTTGCTCCATTACTAGGATTCACAATCCTGATAGTGGACCGTAAGAAGTGTCAACATCCTGCTTGCTAGTGCTCTCATGCTCAGGCCCTCACTGCCCTCTTTGGTTGGGCGGTACCAGAGGAGGAGCATTTGGAGCAGGAAGGCTGCATTTGAAGCCTGTTTTTTGAGAATTGTTGGTTGGGTTGTCCGGGTTTCTTAATATGAATCCATCAAATATGCTATGTTGGAATGTGCGGGGTCTTAATTCCCGGGCGTGTGAGGACTCTGTGCGCACGCTGATCAACACCCTATGGGTCGATGTTGTTTGTTTGCAAGAAACAAAGATGTCTGGTATTACCCGAGGAACTCTCTTATCCGCTCTTGGTGCTGATTTTTTCTATCATGTTGAATTACCTTCGGTTGGGGCTAGTGGCAGGGTGCTGATTGCATGGAAACACAACCTAGGGGCTATAGTTAATCTTAGAGTGAACAACCACTCCATCTCGGTTAATTTTATTCCTGCCAATGGCACGACATGGTGGCTGACCTGTGTGTATGGGCCTCAAGGAGATGACAACAAGGTGTTATTCTTGCAAGAACTAGGAGATGTGAGATCCAATTGTCAAGGTCCATGGCTAATTATGGGTGACTTCAACCTCATTGTCAATTATGAGGACAAGAACAATGGGAATTTAAATCGGGCGATGATGGGAAGATTTCATCGTTTCATCAATGATCTTGAGCTGCATGATGTTCACCTTCATGGAAGAGGTCGAATGTGGCAGAACCATTTAGTTTAAACTAGTTCAGGTGCACTAATCACCGTCCCAAGTTGGGTCAGGACTTAATGCACATGAAATGGTGTAAACTAGGTATCTGTCAGGTGTCCACCGACACCCGAAACACCACTTTCAAGAACAAATCTATGCATACAGGATCGTTCGCATAGGAACCTCTCAACAGACATTACATTCTTTACAAAAATATTTAGGGTATGAGTTATTACAAGTCATACAGCATAAAAATTAAATGCAAGTTAACAACGCTAAGAGTTTTGGAAATCAAACAGGTCATACTGGTAGTTAAATTATACAGGCCATGTTTGAAACAAAAGATTTTCATCAAGGGATCACGCAAACCCTTTGTGTCTCTTGGTCTTCGGGTGCTTTTTTAAAAGTGCTCCGACTTCTCCTCTGCAGCAATATAGAATCTTGAGTACAAGGGTACTCAGCAAGACTTACCCGTCTAACCAGTATAATATATGAAGACACAGATATGCAAGGCTGTTAAGTGGACTGGCATATTTAATGTTTTGCGAAAAAGCTTACTAATAATTGGTTCTTATATTTTAAATATTTTATTCATGTTATAGTTGATTCTATAGACGTAAGGTGACATGAAATAACATTTTTCAAGCAAGTTTTCTATGATAACTAGTATCATACTATCCATTACTCACCATTACTTTACTAAGTTTTTCATCAGCGATCAAGCGGTATTCATATTGAGAAGTGCGACGATCATGATCAGTTGTATATCCTATAGGGTAAGACCCAATCACACGACACATGCGCGAACCGTTGAACTGCACGTGGCAACCTTTCGCTCACATCACTTCCAGTGATCGAAACTATTCATGCTAAAGTCCAGGAATGCATCCCCATAAGTGGCCTCACGTCTGCCCTGACCATCATATGAGTTTCAGACTACACTCCCGCCTACTGCCACTCACCGACCGAGCAAGCCATAGTTCCAATCCTGGTGCGACTGAGTTACGTCGGTTTACTGGTCCCATTCTTCTAGTATGTGATTAGTACGTTCAAAACTTGATCTCAGGTCAACAACCACTGAGTCCTTGACCAATTTCAAAAGTTAGATGAGACTATCCAATAAACTTACTCACAATCAACTTTTCAAGCCCTCATCCAACTTACCAAGCAAATCTCCATATTTGCAAGTCTCCATATTTTATGTGTTGTTATCATAGAGATGGGTATCATAAGTACCTGGTAGGTAACTACTAAGCTTACTAAGCAGGGTTTCATGATCTCTGTGAAGAGGTGTCAAAGATGTCCTTAATCAAGGATGTCATGCATTCAAAAGGTTTCGTAACAATTCCTAGACCTAATGCATATACTGAAATCGTTTGGACACATAAAATAATAAGTAAAATAGTAGGTGTAGATGCTCCGGGGCTTGCCTGGATTAGTAACAAGGCTAGGGTTGTTAGTAGCAACTTCAGGCTTTAGATTCGCCACGATCACCTCCTCGTATTCCTGGGATTCCTTCGGCTGAACTTGATGTATTTTTGACTCCATAGACTCGGTGTATACATGCCATGAATGCAATATGCAAGTTTTAGAAAATCTAGCTATACAACTTTCCTTCACGATAAAGTTGCAAGCCAACACTAGGAAGTACCTTCATAAACATTATTAGTATTATTCCTACATTTAAAACCATTTAAAAGCACTTTTAAACTCATAAAAGAATTACTTAATTTATTTTTGTACTAGAAATAATATTATCCTAATTATAATAAAGTAGTTTTAATTTTTAATAGACTTTTATCACATTTTTATTTATTTAGGAACTCTATTTATTTATTTCAAAGCTTTAAAGAAAAACATTTTAAATAACTTAAATTTTTATTTAAAGTTTTCTAAAGTTTATTATTTTAAAGTACAGAGAAAAATGTAACAAAGCTAATTTTGGATACTTCTACAAATTATAGTAATTAAAACATGATTTAAGCTTTTTAAAACAAAAAGAAAACAGCTAAACAAATTAACTTTGTACATAACCTCGTGCAAAGATTAAACCTTCACAAACAAGTCCTCTTGCGCTCTACAAGGAACTTTCTCTGATAACCCCCTGGAACTTTCTTCTTCTTTGCAATAAGGTCCCTCCAATATTAAACCATGGCCGTCGGCGGCGGACCGGCCTGATCTCGCCGGCGACGAGAGGTGCACCAACGGCATCAGCTCATCACGTCGAGCACTCCCATGGGTCGACGGCGGCGGCGGCGGCAGCGCTCCGCTCGGGCTCGTCGCCCGACTAGACGGCGGCGAGTCCGATGACTTGAAGTGGCGCAAAAGCTTTGCCATGGCCTCCTCTACGTGTTCCACTAGCATCAAGCCGTGCCCCATGGCCGGAGCATAGCTTCCCACGGTGACCCCCTGTTGGCACTTCTTACGATCCAATATCAGGATTGAGAATCCCGGTATTGGGGTAAGGAGTGTTTTAGTGGTTTTTCTTATGGCTTAGTAAAATATATAAATATTCTGCAAGCGCACAGAATCACCGCTGTAGCACTTCACCTGGGAGTATCCCAAGGTATCATAATTTATATTTCCCTAGGGAAGCTTTGGCAAGAGTACTAGTAAAAACGTATTCAAGACTATCAGAGAAAGGTACACAACTAAACAAGACAGGGGATAACGATATTGGATAGGAGTGGATATACCATGACACACAGCTCAAGGGAGACTCGGGTAAGAGAGAGAAGGTATAGATAGCTGGGAGGACAACGACAAGAGATAGAGGATTCCTATGGACCTTATCTGTCTATGTCACTCGGGCTTAGAGATACAGCGGCTAAAGAGCCAGCACTAGAAGGTCTGGGTTAACTCTAATGTCTTAGCATCGGGACAATGGACACCGGTGACACGAAGAAAGGGATGAGAAGGGGTGCCACCAGCTCCACACTGGGGGATCCTACAGGCCCAGACTAACGAGGTGGATTACAAAGACCATATAGGGCTGTCACCACCTAACGGCTACCACACGTTCGTTGAATCGGGGGCAAACGCGGGCCACTGACTAGTCTGGGTACCACACCACACTAACCAACGACTACTTACTTCACTAGCAAAAGCAAACAACCCGTCAATACCCCCGGTGACAGTTCACCGGCAAATATTGAGCTAAGTCGAAGAACCAACTAAGACAAAGACTTAAACAAGAACTAGAAGCACTAGAACTAGAACCGACTAGAGTCTAAACACGATATAGATGCAACTAGAATAAAGTAGAAGCAAGCTATAAATGACAAAGGCAAGATGATAAAGATAATTATATTGATAAATCAAGTCTTGCAAAAGGAAAAGGAAAAGATACAAGAGCTTATACCAGAGCTTCTAAAGACGACTCCGGAACCTCCGAGGCAAAGCTCGACTCGACTCTAACTCCCAACTAAACTATCCTAACTCTACTAGAGAGAAGTGGAAATGAGAGCTCCTTGGCTTGGTGTGTGTTGAAATGAGCCGTGGACACCTCCATTTATAGCACCAAAGGGTGGTTAAGTGGAGTAACCGCCACGGATCGTTGTGGCGGTTACCGGCCAGTTCGGCCGAACTGGATGAGTTCGGCCGAACTCATCCAGTTCGGCCGAACGTCGGATTCAACCCTTATCCTTCTACGGCCTTAATGCATCCCTGGAGGCGGTTTTGGGTGCTGGGAGCGGTTCGGCCGAAGCCCTACAGTTCGGCCGAACTGGGCTTCTGGCTAGCTTGTCCTGGTGTTCTTCGGTGAATTTGCCCCCATGGAATGACGTGGCGGGAGTCCATGTGGCTTGCACGGTCATCACAGACGTGGACGACACCTCGTGTGCTTGCATGATGGTTAAGGGGGGTGGTTCGATCGGAAACCGGAAGGTTTCGGCCGAACCGGAGTTTTACCCCCCTTAACGGGCTTTTTCCGACTCGGTCCCTGCAAATGAGACACTCACCAAAACTTGTGGAACTTTATTAGAAGTAAAACCTAAATGCATGAAATGTTACATAAAACCTCTTTTATTCCCGAGAGTTGGTGGTCGGATTCATACCGTAACGACCGCCAACACTCCCATGGCGCGGCGGCGCTCTACGGCGGCGCTTGCGTTCCGGCCAACAGGGTCACAACCTTGGACTTGGCGTGGGTTCTAGAGCATCATAGGGACCTAGTGAACCTAGCCATGAGTTGATCTTGACCTTTACGACGCTCTAGCATAGCTCCCCTCGAAAGCTTACCTCAAAGCGGTCGGCGGGAGCCGGATGTTGAAGACAATGGCGCATGCTGCTGGTAGGGCTTGAGATTGAGCTTGGACAGATCGGGCTCGTAGCTGGGGAGGTGGTGGAGGTGTAGGCGCAAGGAATTCAATGGGGGTTCAGCGACGACGAGGAATTCTGGTGAGCGGAGACGACGGCTATGGCGAGTGCGAGCGTGAGAACGACGGCGAGGAATATATAACAATTGGCTTGATATATACCCAAAGTTTTTTAGTCGTGATCAAGTTGGTCACCTCGTGCTTGCCTAGATGTGCTGGTCCTCATGCTTGCCGGCACGTGGTAAGATCAAAATCATCGCACGACATCGGCGGCAAGCAGGTAGGCAGCTCTCTGCCAGCTCTGCTCTATTCCTCTGTTCTTCTTTTTTTCTGCCTCTAAATCTCTCCACTTTTCTTTATATTTCATGTGTAAAGCTTGAGTAAAGTTTTAATCAAACTGGTAGCTAGTACATAGGGCTTCAATTCTTGTATAGCAAGTTAAGTCCAACACTTGATAGTTTGAGAGATCTTGTGCCCTGAACTTAGGCATTTTAACTGAACTTGGATTCAGTTCATCAGTAATTTCTGCTGACCAAAATAGTGCACCATTCACTCTTTGATCCTCTAAATTAAATAGCAGCAATCTTTTTCTTTGATCATGAAGTACTCCATGTTGTAGTGTAAAGTCCCAAGTTTCCATTTTGCTAATACTTGACCAAACTTTAAGTCTAAATTTTCTCCAAATATTGGCTCGAAGATGGCATATAATCAATATTTTCTCAAAAACTCAATATCCTGAATTTTAATCAAATGCCTTCCAATTTTGAACTTGACCATACTTTTATAGTCCAACAACCGTTCTATACTCTCAAACTAGCATCTCCTTTGAATTTGGCACATTTTCACTCAATTGTCCATATTTGACAAAATTCCATCCAAATTTGAAATTTAACTTAAATTTCTCCAAATTTGCATCTTTTGGGAAATTGACTTATTATCCATCATTAAGGCCCAACCTTGTGCTAAACCTTTGCTTAGAAAATAATAATCACCAGGGATGTCACATCGAATCAGCAGGATGCTCCTACACTGGTTAGGCTGGACAGAGCTCTTTGTTCTACGGATTGGGAACAATGTTTCCCCAATCATCTGCTACAAAGTGCTGCCTTGGATGGATCTGACCACTGCCCACTTTTGCTCAGTTTCAATGCCATCAGACCAAGAAAGGCCAGGTTTCATTTTGAAGCATTTTGGACCAAACTCGAGGGTTTTTAGGATGTCGTGCAGATGGCATGGGACTCTGTTCCGCTCTCTATGTGCCCTTTTGATACGTTGGCAAAACAATTCAGTGCTACTATCAAAGGGCTTCAGAGTTGGAGTCAAAAAAAGGTGGGACATATAAATTCTCAACTCAGTCTTGCTAGAGAAGTCCTTCACCAACTGGAAATAGCACAGGATGCACGCACTTTGCCATATAAGGAAAGGTGGCTGCTCAACAGGCTCAAGAGACACTCCCTAGCTCTTTCATCCTTACAATGTGCGATTTCAAGAAGTCGGTCTCGCATCACTGTTGGCGGTCGTTACAAACCAAATTCGACCACCAATACTCGGGAATAAATGAGAGTCTATGCAACATTCCATGTACTTAGGTTTCATTTCTAATAAAGTTCCACGAGTTTTGGTGAGTGTCGCTTGTGCAGGTACAACTACAACAAATACATGCTATAGGGGTCAGAAATGACCGAATCGGCCGAACAACACGTTCGGCCAGTTATCCCCCTTAGCCCTACAGGCCACCGGGAGCCATCCACGTCAACCAAAAGACAACATAAGACACGTGGACGACCGCCAACTCATCCCCGGGCACCGACACGTCATCCTGGGCCTACACAACACGATCCACATCAGCAGAGGGCAGCCCAGGAGGGTCCAGGACCAGAGCGGTGCCGGGGGGTCGGCCCGGTGCCCCAGCCCAGTTCGGCCGAAGGGCTAAGTTCGGCCGAACCGACCCCAGGATGGCAACCGCCTCCCAAGGCTGCATCCTAGCCCCTGGTGGCCAGGTCGGTGGATCCTACGTTCGGCCGAACCCTCTGGTTCGGCCGAACCGCCATCCCTCGCCCGAATCCAGGAGGGAGATGCCCTGGTGCCTTGGCGGTTACCCAACCTCCAAACCGACCCTTGGAGCTATAAATAGGACAGCACACTTCACTTGTAAACACACAACACAAGAGTAGAGTGCAGGCGAAGCACTGTTAGTTTTCCACTTGTATCAGTAGAGATAGGGAGAGAGGAGAGGTGAGCGTCCAGGAGAGGAGCCGAAGTGTCGGCCCCTCTTCCCGCTATACCTCTACGGATGCGGCTTCACTTCGAGTAACATCCGGGTCATGTCTGGTAACTCTTGTATCTCTTTCTGATTAATTGAGCATTCAGTTCTTACATCTATATACTTGTCTCGTTCTTCGTTCAATGCTTAGTTGATTGGTATAACTGTATACTGGTTGCTTAGCTTGGGTGCTTATCTTGCTATAGGAGATAAGTAGTTATTGACTAGTGTAGGAGTGGTTCCTAGACTTGCCAGTAACCTTAGTTTCTGCCCGTCGCAACGGAGGTGGTAGCCGTAAGGTGGTGACAGCCCTTTCGGTCTTCGTAGTCCATCACGTTAGTTCCGGTGTCCTAGGACCCAAGGTTTAGGGTAACCGGCACCCCTTCTCATCCCTTTCTGTGTGTCGGAGGCTCTGTAGTCCCGAAGCAAGTATCTATCTGTATCTTCTGCTCTGCTTAGTCAATCGGTAGATTACCCTTACCAGACCTGTACCCTCTCTATCCTCCTACCTCTTCTCTTCTCTCCTTGTTGTCGTCATCCACCTCATCCATTTCATTCATCCACTCCATCTACCTAGGACAACTTAGTTTAGGATTAGTAGACTTCTCGTTCCCCGTGGAAATCGATACCTTGGAATACTCCCGGGTGAAAGCTACATCGGTATCCGTCTGCTTGCGGATTTATCTGTAGGCCGTAAGGAGTGCCAACAAGCTTTCTGGCGTCGTTGCCGGGGAACGGTAGCTGTTCTGATTCCGAACCCAAGTTGTCCGTGTATCCCACCACCATCCATTATATGGATTCCACCCTCACCTTACGCCAACACTCGGCTCCAAAGGGCGATTATTTGGAGCCTCCATATCATCACATCCCATATCCACACCCGGCTATGAGCTACGTCCCGGCTTCATAGCCATGGTTCGTGAGCAATCGTTCTCAGGAATGCGTGACGAGAGTCCATACGCGTATTTGCGTGAGGTTTAGCAACTCTGCTCATGCTTGACCATTGCGTGCATGACACAAGAGACACTCAAATGGAAGCTATTCCCGTTCTCATTGACGGGAGGAGCAAAGAAATGGTACTCTCTGTCTGTCGGCACTATGGACGGGAGCTGTGAAGTTCTTAAGGAGAAATTCTGCCTAAATTTCTTCCCAGTCTCCAAGGTAGCCAGTCTCCGAGCGGAAATTATCAACTTTAAGCAATTAAAGGGAGAATCATTAGGAACTGCTTGGGCTCGTTTCAAGCAAATCTTGGCATCTGGACCAGACCTAAGCCTACCAGAACCTGTTGTTTTACAACACTTCAGCCTTGGCCTCTATCCCGTAGCCACCACTTTCTTGGACTCTGCTTCAAAAGGGTCATTTTTTCATTTGACTCCCAGTGAAGCGAGGATAGTCCTGGAGCGTATCCTGGATGACACTCCCTACACTGGAGTCTATGACGAACTCCCCGATGAAGAAGAGAAGCAGCCTAAACCTGAAGAGCCTGTACACAAACAATCCAAATCTATCAGCTCTTCCATTCCATCAGAACCTGATGCTCAATTCGAACCACAACCTTACTCTAGCCTGGACTACTATCCTCCACTCTACACCACTCCCTACGATTTTGACGATGGTCTATTCGATGACATCGACTGTGCCATACGTTTCCACGGGGACAATGTGTAGAGCAAAAGGATCCACCACCCGACAAGGAAGCACTAGAATATCAAAGAGAGTACTTAGGATGTCTCTCTACTATTATAAGTCGGGAATGGCTAGACAAGGCGGAAGCCTTGACCGAGGTCGTTAAAATGCCCAAAAGGATCCAAACAATCTTTTGTGAAGTTATGGGCATTAATAAGGAAATCGGGTATGACCCGAGCCTCGGAATCGACATAATCTCTAGTTCCTTGGTGCGAGCTCAACTTCCCGATGAACCATGGTCATCATCTCAGAAACATCTAAGGTTCATATCGGGAAGGGTCCTCGACTGTTTAGGGATCTTGCGGGTCATACCCGTTAAGATTAATGACCCTGAACTTTTCTTGGATTTCCATATCTTTGACTTACCTGAAAATTCCACTCAGTCCATCTTTATTGGTAGGCCAATCATGAAAATCCTAGAAAATTCACCAATAAACCAGCTAGAGCTTAGGATCGGAAAAGAATTTGTCCCAGTCTCTTATTCCTATTCCTTGAGTACCCCAATAGAGACAGACCCCGATCCTGATCCAATAGAGGAAGTCATGTCAACAACTCTGGCAGACTTAGAGCAACCTTTCCTAGAAGAAGATGCCCAAAACCTTATGGAGGAAGAAAACATTCATCCTCCAATCGATCCTAAGCCTCTTCCCTCTGGATTGAAGTGTGCTTCCCTCTTTAAGGATGAACACACTCCAGTGACCATCAGTGACCAGCTCTCTGACATTGAAACCCAACAGACTTTCACGGTCCTGGAGGAAGATCGGTCAGTCTTTGGACACTCAATCCAAGACTTCAAAGGGATTACTCCTAACCTCCATACTCATCATATCCCTATCTCATCTTATCTTGGGGTCGTAAGGCAATTGTCACGGAGATTCGTCTTTGATCGGGGAAAGACTAGAATCAAAGCCTGGAGCCATCATCTTCCCTTGTCATACCCTCTAATACGACCCTATGCCTACACCTCCTACGAGTAAAGGGGATTCGTAGTTCCTTTGGCCACATCGGGCTCTATAGGTGTTTCATCGAAAATTTCTCTCTAGTAGCCCGGTCATTGACCACTCTCTTAGCCAAAGAAACCCTCTCGTCTCTAATCAAGAGTGCTATGCTTCCTTTCAAACCCTTAAGAAAGCACTCAGCTTCGCTCCCATCATCCAGCCTCCTGACTGGAGCATCTCGCTAGAAATCATGTGTGATGCGAGCGATTTTGCCGTAAGAGATGTTGTGGGCCAAACCAAGGACAAGAAGCATTATGCTCACTGGCCCCAGCTCAACTACGCAACCACGGAAAAGGAACTCTTAGCAACTATGTTTGTTATAGACAAATTCCGGTCCTACCAAGTTAGGTCAAAGGTCATAGTCTATTCCGACCATATTGCTCTGAAGTATCTTTTGACCAAAAAGGATGCGAAACCAAGACACGCGCTCCTTGAGATCACAACACTAGAGCCGTGGTACGCCACCATAGTTGACTTCATGGTGCAAGGGTACGTCCCATCAGGTGAAAATAGGAAAAGATTGGTTTATGAGAGCAGACTTCACCTATGGGACGATCCATGTCCCTTCCGGATTTGACTCCTTAGATGATGCATACCTGCACCTAAGGCACATAAAGTCTGGGAGAGATATCATGCAGTACCTTGTGAATGACATTATGGAGCATTTAGAACAAAGGTCTGGCAATATGGAGATGCTAAGAAATTTAGCAAGAGATGCCCACACTTCTAGAAACACAGGAATATAAGAGACACAAAGCCGCTTACCAGTAGTCTTCAAGTAGAAACCTTTGATGTATGGGGAATAGACCCCATGGGTCATTTCCCTAACTCAGAGAACTACGAGTTTACTCTGGTAGCCATAGATCCCGTCTCTAACTGGGTAGAAGCCAAGCCCTACCGAGCCGCAGCCACCAGGCACGCTAAGCAAATGTCTCATGAAACATCTTTCCTCGCTAGTCATAGGGGCTCCCATCTCATTGACTCCATCTCGCGGAAATATCTAAGTTTGGGGGAGCCGCATTTTATAGCCACACCTTCTCACCCCCAAACTAGCTAGTGGTCAAGCAGAACATCCAACACTCACATCAAGAACGTTCTGCAAAAAGATCGTCAATGAGATAGGTGTGCACTAGAGAGATAGACTCCGTAAAAGCACTTTGGGCAAACTAGAACACTCTAGTTTGGGAAAATTAGGACAAATCGGCCAAACCATGTTGGTTCGACCGAAGGACCCCTCTTTTGCCCCCTAAGCGTCCTTTTGGACCCTTGATCCTATCTCTATCCCATCTTGTCTCGAAGTCGCTAGGAAAATGTTGGGGAAAGCTGCTCGTCGATCTCAAATCAGAAACCATCCTCCATCACTTTCCCGAACACGACCAAGTGTTCACATTTCCCAGCCGCCATGACCACCCAATCCTTGTCCAAAGACCTTTCCTCACCCAAGGGTTCCCTCTCCATGAGTATGACAAGTCCACCAACGAAGAAAGCCATGGAGGAGGGAGAAGAGAAACCCATGGTTGAAGAGCCTGAAAAAGAACTGGCACAAACATGCCAGAAGTTGAGCAACCAGGATAAGAAGGTCACTGAAGGCGAGCCTTGGCAGATGGACACGAACAATGTCCTGTACCAAGCATTCACAGGCAAATCAGAGGGGCTCGCCAAAGCCACGTAACATCTAGACCTTTATGATCCATCTATAGAGCAGATGTCATGTGGTTGTATCCTGTAGAGCACCATTAGTTTCAATTTATTTCCCAATTCAATTTCCCTTTGCTCAAATCATTGTTTAGGAGGTGCTCTAATTATTTCCCTTCCAAACATTTTGTTTACAACCTTAGCTTGATGAATAAATAAAATTAGAGTTGAATGCAAAAAGAATAAAATTGTCACTCCGGTTGGTGCATTTGAGCCAACCGGAGATTGCCCTGTTTAACGAAAAGATACATGAGTACAGGCATGACACAGTGGAGGAACAGGACGAGAACGAGCAGGCCGACCAGCTGACTCAGTACCTTTCAAGGTTGAATCCCTACCAGTGAAGAGTCCAAGCTTGGGGAAGCACCCCCATCAGGTACGTTTCGAATTACTCAGCACTTTGGTCATTCAATCGAAAATACTTCCCTTGAATAAAATTAACTCTCAACCATGCATGGAATGAATCATATGCCTCTCACTTTGGAAATGATGAATGGTTGCTCTGTCACTAATTTTGCTAGTACTTTGTTGCAACTAGTTGCTTGATTATGCTTGAGTTATTTGGCATGAGTAGAAATGAACCTGAAAACCTTGTGGGAGCATATGCCTTATTCCAAGTCTAGGTTGTTGTGGGGATTGATATAGTGATACTTTGGTTGAATTCTATTTCTGCTCTTAGTATGGTGAAAACCTCGGATGATTATGCTTTCAAAAATAAAACAAAGTTTCTCATTGGTCAAAAATTCCTACCAGAGCCATATGATAGGATTAGTTCTAAACCTTCTACCATATGCTGCTTGTCATCTTAGTGAGCTTTGTCAAATTGTTGTGACTTTTGTGAGGAATCTTTCATGCTCTCAAGATCGAGATTCACATACACTCCACCTCTCACTTGCAATTCCTACACTAGGAGTTAGCAAAACCATGACATCATCCATCCCAAAAAAATAAACTTCATGTTCTTTTATTCCCTCTCCAAATATCTTTGAACTAGAGGCATGGGCTATGCAAAAAGAAAAAAAAAAGAAAAGCATGCCAAGTGGCATGGCAAAAATATGAGAAAAAGAAAAGCATGCCAAAGAGGCATGGCAAAAAAAAAGAGATAGCCCATGCTCTCGAAAAATAAAGGAGAGGAAGAATCATTCCATGAAGTTCCACCAAATTCCACTCATATTCCACTCTGCATATTCCACACACTTGCACTTCTCGATCTAAGAGTGTGATTTGATTCTCCTAAGGTCCGATCTTTGACTTAGCAAAATATAAGATGCTTGTATGCCTTCATCCTTTGTCCCTGAGCCACACAAAAAGCTAAATTAGATGTTAGGATAAAAAGAAGGCAAAGCCTTTGGTGAGGAATCAAATACACTTGAGCGATTGAGTGAGCCAATGAGGAACAATTTATCTTTTCACAAAAGGGTGAAAACTCCGAGATAGGATCCTGAAAAGAGTAGAGTGGAATAAAACTAAGTTAAATTGTTCATCCTTTCAACCGCCCAAGATAAGGAGATTGCTATAATCCCCATAGGTAAAATGGTGAATTAATACCTTGCTAATAATTCAAGTAAATTTGACTACTAGTTGTTTATAAAGATACCTGTAAGAGAAATGACATTGTAGCAACTCCTGATCCACCGAGCCTAAGTTTTATCTTTGCTCGAGGACGAGCAAAGAGCCAAGCTTGGGGGAGCTTGTTGGCGGTCGTTACAACCCAAATTTGACCACCAATACTCGGGAATAAATGAGAGTCTATGCAACATTCCATGTACTTAGGTTTCATTTCTAATAAAGTTCCACGAGTTTTGGTGAGTGTCGCTTGTGCAGGTACAACTACAACAAATACGTGCTATAGGGGTCGGAAATGACCGAATCGGCCGAACAACACGTTCGGCCGGTAATCCCCCTTAGCCGTACAGGCCACCGGGAGCCATCCACGTCAACCAAATGACAACATACGACACGTGGACGACCGCCAACTCATCTCCGGGCACCGACACGTCATCCTGGGCCTACACAACACGATCCACATCAGCAGAGGGCAGCCTAGGAGGGTCCAGGACCAGAGGCGGTGCCGGGGGGTCGGCCCGGTCCCCCAGCCCAGTTCGGCCGAAGGGCCAAGTTCGGCCGAACCGACCCCAGGATGGCAACCGCCTCCCAAGGCTGCATCCTGGCCCCTGGTGGCCAGGTCGGTGGATCCTACGTTCGGCCGAACCCTCTGGTTCGGCTGAACCGCCATCCCTCGCCCGAATCCAGGAGGGAGATGCCCTGGTGCCTTGGCGGTTACCCAACCTCCAAACCGACCCTTGGAGCTATAAATAGGACAGCACACTTCACTTGTAAACACACAACACAAGAGTAGAGTGCAGGCGAAGCACTGTTAGTTTTCCACTTGTATCAGTAGAGATAGGGAGAGAGGAGAGGTGAGCGTCCAGGAGAGGAGCCGAAGTGTCGGCCCCTCTTCCTGCTGTACCTCTACGGATGCGGCTTCACTTCGAGTAACATCCGGGTCGTGTCTGGTAACTCTTGTATCTCTTTCTAATTAATTGAGCATTCAGTTCTTACATCTATATACTTGTCTCGTTCTTCGTTCAATGCTTAGTTGATTGGTATAACTGTATACTGGTTGCTTAGCTTGGATGCTTATCTTGCTATAGGAGATAAATAGTTATTGACTAGTGTAGGAGTGGTTCCTAGACTTGCCAGTAACCTTAGTTTCTGCCCGTCGCAACGGAGGTGGTAGCCGTAAGGTGGTGACAGCCCTTTCGGTCTTCGTAGTCCATCACGTTAGTTCCGGTGTCCTAGGACCCAAGGTTCAGGGTAACCGGCACCCCTTCTCATCCCTTTCTGTGTGTCGGAGGCTCTATAGTCCCGAAGCAAGTACCTATCTGTATCTTCTGCTCTTCTCAGTCAATCGGTAGAATACCCTTACCAGACCTGTACCCTCTCTACCCTCCTACCTCTTCTCTTCTCTCCTTGTTGTCGTCATCCACCTCATCCATTTCATTCATCCACTCCATCTACCTAGGACAACTTAGTTTAGGATTAGTACACTTCTCGTTCCCCGTGGAAATCGATACCTTGGAATACTCCCGGGTGAAAGCTACATCAGTATCCGTCCGCTTGCGGATTTATCTGTAGGCCGTAAGGAGTGCCAACAATCACTTGGGTTTCTGATGGGGACAGTAATATTGCACTATTTCATATACAGGCTAGACATCGAAAGAGAAAGAACTTTATTTCCAAACTATTTTCAGAGGACGGCCAGGTGTTCACAAGCCATGAGGATAAGGAGGACAATATTCTAGAATTTTACAGAAGTCTATTGGGGGAGGCCTGTCACACCCCAAAATTTATGGATTTTGGGATGTGGTTTGTTAGCATAATTAAAACGAAGATTTTCTGAAATTTTTAAAATTTGTCCAATGTTTATATAATTATCAGGCAATTTAGTATAGGAAATTTTTGTTTTCTAAATTAAAATAAACAACAAAGGTTATAATATTGAGTGCTTTGCATTCATGCCGGTTGCATTTAATGGTTTTATGTGTGTAAAGTTTTCAAAAATGCGTTTAGAAGCACAATGGGATTTTTCCAGAACTTTCTGGGATTTATTCAAAGAAGGTGCTAAAATCTTTTTCATGATCTCCAAATATTTTATTTGGGTTCCTCATGTCCAACTCTATCTCTGGAATTTTTCCTAGGGTTTTAGAATTTTCAGAATATTTTTCATGGTTTTAATATCAATTCTGGACTATTCTGGAATTATTTTATAACCAGAAAAATAATTATTCCAAAAATTAAAATCACCCTAAATCTTAGTAAACCAGCCTTGGCCCAAAGTTGACCCAATTTTAGGCCAAATCCATCCCATCACTTTATTGGGCCAAATTTCAAAGCCCATTCGCATTGGAATGAGGTAACACACCTTTAGTCCCATATTGCTAATGAACCAAGAAGTGAGAGATTTTCTCCCTATATATACGAACCATATCTTCTCTGGAAAAGGCACACCATCGACTCCTTTACAGGGAGGCCCCTTTGTTTGGGATTCCCTAAGGTATTCTTCTTCCACCATATCTTTCACTACTGCCCATTCTTCGTCTCATCGTCGCGCCGAGCCTTCCGTCGTTTTTTGCCACAAGATTTTCAGTAAGACCCTCAGCGAATCTTGTAATTTTCTACCATATTCGTTTAGTCTATACTCTTTCGTAGAAAAGCCACTACTAGTTTTAAGCGTTGGAAATCTTAGTTTAGTCCATAGTTTTCACATTTTAGATTCGTTTTAATCCGTTTTCGTTGCGATAGACTCATATCGACATGAATTACGATTAGAAGTATTATTTAACTTGTTGTAGGATCGAAACCCTCTAATATAAGCTATCAGAGGGAGGTGAAGGATAGCAATAAGTCGCAGCGGAGATTTTCACCATCAAAGACAGATTCTGAAAGGTGCACTAAATCTTGTGTCGTTTCTAGACAGTAACTCCAAAAATCGTGAAATTTTTCCATAAGATAGACTATCAAAGTATGAAACTAATTCAATTGGAATCACATTAATCAGATGTCTAGAACTCAAGATATAAAATAAACAAGCAGACTATGTCGGATGGTGATGAGAATTGATCAAGCCCTATCCTTTAGTGCATTCTTTTAAAATCTTTTCTTTTGATTGGTGTATTGTTCTTAGTTATTATTGTTTGCTTGCTTGTTTAGCTGCATGTTGCGCTCGTGTCGTTGATTGTTGCGGGCAGAGGAACGTCATCAAGATATTGCAAGAACAAGATTGAAGACTCTGAGCAGCGGTATCTTTGTTGGATAAAGGCAAGTTATAGCACGGACAATCCTTGCTACCTATCCACCTTGTAATCATTTATTTCATACATGCATGTGTCTAAATTGATGTACCTTTAAGGTTGTACCTAGTCTTGATTATCCTCTCCCTTGATTACCTCGGGTTTATGCATATGGGTAGAATCTTGGCTATGCGCAGCTACTATCACCATTGTTGAATTGTTAAATTTGACTTAATGGTTCACTTCAACATGATGATAAAACTTGCTTTTTAGCAACTTGGTTTAGGGAGCTACAGCATGTGCTTCGTGCTTTGTTCTAGTGTCTCTCCATAAGGTCCGGTTCTTAAAGCGGCAACCTAGGAGCCTGTCGCCACTGCTAGAACTATTATGGCTCTAGTCATGGTCAAGTAGCATGTACGTCTCTAGCTTGTCAGTGGTTACCGGAGTGGCCGACGGCGTTATGGGAAACATGGGTGAGAGTATGTCTTGATCCACCGAGGACGGGTGGTCCGTCAGCTATGCCCCCATGAGGCACAGTCCCGTGCTGGGAGTCCGTACGATGGGGAACTCCACACGTTGCGCATTGTTGGGTGTGATGCCCGCGCTCTAGATGGCATCGACTCCCTAATGGTGTGACTCCGTAGGCGTACGTCGATCTCGGTGCCTAGGGCCATACTACCTGTATTGTACCATAGCGGTCACTGTCTTGTTAGGGTGTCTTGTGAAAAACCTCGTAGCGTCCCTATGCGGTCACACCTCGGAAGTGTGATTTGTGAGGTCTGATCCACCTCCGCGTGGTTGGGTTTAAAGTTCGTTTGAGCTTTTACGCGACTGGTGGGTAAAGGGCAAAACCTCTGAAGAGTGTAAATCTATCATGATAGCCTTGCTCAGGGTCACGAGCGGCCTGGATCCTTTTTTATTAGAAGATGATGTTTATTTATGTTTAATGTCACTTACACTTTATTAATTGGGTTGCAACTGGGTTTCATTCACTTCTAGTAACTTGGATAATGTTAAAATGAACCAACTAAAAATGCTAACGCAGTTCAGCCGTGTCTAGCCTTACTTTGAGCCTTCATACATCCGTGCTATACTTGCTAAGTAAATGTTTTACTTATACTTGTCATTATTCAACAATATCCCTTATGGATAACAGATGGAGTAAATAAGTCTGCTGCTACTGAGTTTCTTGAGGATCATCTATACTTCTGAGCTGTGGTCAACCAGTCGGTGTCCCGGTGGACTTGAGGCTCTACTCGTCGAGAGAGTTAGACTTCCGCTGTATTTTATTTAGGTAAACTCTGATATAAACTATTTTATTTGAGCATATGTACTCTGATTTCCGTATTTGTAAATTGTATGTGTTCTGTGGACATCCTGGACACACATATGGCAGCATTCGGGTTTCTGTGTCCATAGTTTTCACGTTTTAGATTCGTTTTAATCCGTTTTCGTTGCGATAGACTCATATCGACATGAATTACGATTAGAAGTATTATTTAACTTGTTGTAGGATCAAAACCCTCTAATATAAGCTATCAGAGGGATGTAAAGGATAGCAATAAGTCGCAGCGGAGATTTTCACCATCAAAGACAGATTCTGAAAGGTGCACTAAATCTTGTGTCGTTTCTAGACAGTAGCTCCTAAAATCGTGAAATTTTTCCATAAGATAGACTATAAAAGTATGAAACTAATTCAATTGGAATCGCGTTAATTGGATGTCTAGAACTCAAGATATAAAATAAACAAGCAGACTATGTCGGATGGTGACGAGAATTGATCAAGCCCTATCCTTTAGTGCATTCTTTTAAAGCCTTTTCTTTTGATTGGTGTATTGTTCTTAGTTATTATTGTTTGCTTGCTTGTTTAGCTGCATGTTGTGCTCGTGTCATTTAGGGAGCTAGAGCATGTGCTTCGTGCTTTGTTCTAGTGTCTCTCCATAAGGTCCGGTTTTTAAAGCGACAACCCAGGAGCATGTCGCCACTGTTGGCGGTCGTTACAACCCAACTTCGACCACCAATACTCGGGAATAAAAGAGGCTTTATGTAACATTCCATGTACTTAGGTTTTAGTTCTAATAAAGTTCCATGAGTTTTGGTGAGTGTTGCTTATGCAGGTACAATATCTACAAATACGTGCTATAGGGGTCGGAAATGACCAATTCGGCCGAACGACACGTTCGGACGGTTACCCCCCTTAGCCGTACAGGCCAGCGGGAGCCGTCCACGTCAACCAAACGACAACACACGACACGTGGACGACCGCCAACACATCCCAGAGCACCGACACGTCATCCTGGGCCGAATCAACTCAAACCCAAGCACTAGAGGCCAACCCAAGGGGTCCAGGAGCAAGAGGCGGTGCACGGGGGGCGTTCTGGGCTGAAAGCCCAGTTCGGCCGAACCCACCAGTTCGGCCGAACCGGCCCCAATGCACCAACCGCCTCAAGGAGTGCATCCATGCCGTCCAGAGCCAAGGCGGTGGATCCAGGGGTTCGGCCGAACCGACCTGTTCGGCCGAACCCGGTCTCTTCGCCCGAATCAACAGGGAATATCCCCTGGATCCCTTGGCTGTTACTCCACTCCAAACCACCTTAGGACACCTATATAAGCAGTGGCATACACCTTGTATCACACACAACACAAGAGAAGAAGAAGAGTAGGCATCGCTAGGTTCTCCCACTCAGTAGAAATAGGGAGAGAGAAGAGGTGAGCGTCCCGGAGAGGAGCCGGAGTGTCGGCCCCTCTTCCCGCTGTACCTCTACGGATGCGGCTCTGCTTCGAGTGACATCCGGGTCATGTCTGGTAACTCTTGTATCTCTCTCTGATTAATTGAGCATTCAGTTCTTACATTTATGTACTTGTCTCGTTCTTCGTTCAATGCTTAGTTGATTGGTATAACTGTATACTGGTTGCTTAGCTTGGGTGCTTATCTTGCTATAGGAGATAAGTAGTTATTGACTAGTGTAGGAGTGGTTCCTAGACTTGCCAGTAACCTTAGTTTCTGCCCGTCGCAATGGAGGTGGTAGCCGTAAGGTGGTGACAGCCCTTTCGGTCTTCGTAGTCCATCACGTTAGTTCCGGTGTCCTAGGACCCAAGGTTCAGGGTAACCGGCACCCCATCTCATCCCTTTCTGTGTGTCGGAGGCTCTGTAGTCCCGAAGCAAGTATCTAACTGTATCTTCTGCTCTGCTCGGTCAATCGGTAGAATACCCTTACCAGACCTGTACCCTCTCTACCCTCCTACCTCTTCTCTTCTCTCCTTGTTGTCATCATCCACCTCATCCATTTCATTCATCCACTCCATCTACCTAGGACAACTTAGTTTAGGATTAGTACACTTCTCGTTCCCCGTGGAAATCGATACCTTGGAATACTCCCGGGTGAAAGCTACATCGGTATCCGTCCGCTTGCGGATTTATCTGTAGGCCGGAAGGAATGCCAACAAGCTTTCTGGCGCCGTTGCCGGGGAATGGTAGCTGTTCTGATTCTGAACCCAAGTTGTCCGTGTATCCCACCACCATCCACCAACCACATGGATTCCACTCTCACCTTACGTCAACACTCGGCTCCAAAGGACAATTGTTTGGAGCCTCCACCATCATCACATCCCATATCCACACCCGGGTATGAGTTGCGTCCCGGCTTCATAGCCATGGTTCATGAGCAATCGTTCTCAGGAACATGTGACGAGAGTCCATACGCGCATTTGCGCGAGTTTGAGCAACTCTGCTCGTGCGTGACCATTGCGGGCATGACACAAGAGACGCTTAAATGGAAGCTATTCCCGTTCTCATTGACGGGAGGAGCAAAGAACTGGTACTCTCTGTCTGTCGGAAATATGGAAGGAAGCTGGGAAATACTTAGAGAGAAATTCTGCCTAAATTTCTTCCCAGTTTCCAAGGTAGCCAGCCTCCGAATCGAAATTCTTACCTTTAAGCAATTAGAGGGAGAATCGATAGGAGCTGCGTGGGCTCGTTTCAAAAAAATCCTGGCATCCGGACTAGACCTAGGCCTATCTGAACCTATCATCCTCCAACATTTCAGCCTTGGCCTCTGTCCCGTAGCCACTACTTTCTTGGACTCTGCTTCAGGAGGGTCGTTCTTCCATTTGGTTCCCAGCGAAGCAAGGGTAGTCCTGGATCGTATCCTAGACAACACCCCCTACACTGGAATCTTTGATGAATTCCCCGATGAAGAGAAGCAGCCTGAACCTGAACCCGAGGAGCCAGTACAAATCCAATCCAAATCAGTCAGCTCTTCCATTCCATTAGAACCTGAAGCCCATTTCGAACCCCAACCATATTCTAGCCTGGACTACCATCATCCACTCTACACCACTCCCTACGATTTTGACGATGATCTATTCGATGACATCGACTGTGCCATAAGTTTCCCACGGGAACGATGTGTAGAGCAAAAAGATCCACCCCCGACAAGGAAGCATTAGAATATCAAAGAGAGTATTTAGGTCGTCTCTCTGCCATCAAGAGTCGGGAATGGCTAGACGAGGCAGAAGCCTCGACCGAGGTAGTTAAAATGTCCAAGAGAATCCGAACAATCTTTTGTGAAGTTATGGGCATAGACAAAGAAATCGGGTATGACCCGAGCGTCGGAATTAACATAATCTCTAGCTCCTTGGTGCGAGCCCAACTTCCCGATGAACCATGGTCATCATCTCAGAAACATCTAAGGTTCATATCGGGAAGGGTCCTCGACTGTTTAAGGATCTTGCGGGTCATACCCATTAAGATTAAGAACCCTGAACTTTTTCTAGATTTCCATATCTTTGACCTACCCAACGATTCCACACATTCCATCTTTATTGGTAGGCCAATCATGAAAATCCTAGAGAAATCACCACATCAGCTAGTAGAGCTTAGGATCCGAGAAGAACTTGTCCCAGTCTCTTGTTTCTACTCCTTGAACACACCTATAGAGGCAGATCCCGATCCTGATCCTAAAGAGGAGGTCATGTCAACATCCTTGATAGACTTAGAGCAACCTTTCCTAGAAGAAGATGCCCAATTCCTTATGGAGGAAGAAGACATTCATCCTCCAATCGAGCCTAAGCCTCTTCCCTCTGGATTGAAGTGTGCTTCCCTCTTTAAGGACGGACAAACTCCAGTGACCATCAGTGACAAACCCCCTGGAACCCAACCGACTTTCACTGTCCTGGAGGAGGATCGATCAGTCTTAGGACACTCGATCCAAGATTTCAAAGGGATTACTCCTAACCTTCATACACATCATATCCCTATCTCATCTTATCTTGGGGTCGATAGGAAAGTGTCACGGAGATTTGTCTTTGATCGGGGAAAGACTAGATTCAAAGCCAGAAGCCACCATCTTCCCCTGTCATACCCCCTAATACGACCCTATGCGTACACCTCCCACGAGTAAAGGGGATTCGTAGTTCCTTTGGCCACACCGGGCTTTATAGGTGTTTCATCGAAAATTTCTCTCTAATAGCCCGGTCATTGACCAATCTCCTAGCCAAGGAAACCCCTCTCGTCTCTAATCAAGAGTGTTATGCTTCCTTTCAAACCCTTAAGAAAGCACTCAGCTTCGCTCCCATCATCCAGCCTCCCGACTAGAGCATTTCACTAGAAATCATGTGTGATGCGAGCGATTTTTGCCGTAGGAGCTGTTGTGGGCCAAACCAAGGACAAGAAGCATTATGCTCACTGGCCCCAGCTCAACTACGCAACCACAGAAAAGGAACTCCTAGAAGTTGTGTTTGTTATAGACAAATTCTGGTCCTACCTAGTTGGGGCAAAGGTCATAGTCTATTCAGACCATGCTGCTTTGAAGTACCTTTTGACCAAAAAGGATGCAAACCCAAGACTCATCCATTGGGTCTGTCTCGGGTACAAGTCCCGTTTGATCTTCCCATCAGCGATTTTCTTACGGGGTGATACAGTCCTCAAGATCACAACACTAGAGCCGTGTTATGCCACCATAGTTGACTTCATGGTGCAAGGGTACGTCCCATCAGATGAAAATAGGAAAAGATTGGTTTATGAGAGCAGACTTCACCTATGGGACGATCCATATCTCTTCTGGATACAAAATGGACTCAGACGATGCATGCCTGCACCTGAGGCACATAAAACCTGGGAGAGATATCATGGAGAACCTTCTGAAGGACATTATGGAGTGTTTAGAATAAAGGTCTGACAATATGGAGAAGCTAAGAAACTTAGCAACTGATGCCCACACTGCCAGAAACACGGGAAAGAGACGCGAAGCCACTCACCAGTAATATTCAGTAGAAATCTTTGATGTAAGGGGAATAGACCCCATGGGTCCTTTCCCTAACTCAGAGAACTATGAGTTTATTCTGGTAGCCGTAGATAGCGTCTCTAACTGGGTAGAAGCCAAGCCCTATCAATCCGCAGCCACTAGGCACGCCGAGCAAATGACCCATGAAAACATCTTTCCTCGCTTTGGCGTCCCTGAGCTAGTCATAGGGGCTCCCATCTCATTGACTCCCGGAAATATCTAAGCTTGGGGGAGCCGCATTTTATAGCCACACCTTAACACCCCCAAGCTAGTGGTCAAGCTGAAGATCAAGAACACTCTGTAAAGACCGTCAATGAGATGGGTAGGCACTAGAGAGATAGACTCACTGAAGCACTTTGGGCAAACTAGACAACTCTAGTTTGGGCAAATTAGGACAATTCGGCCAAACCATGTTGGTTCGACCGAAGGACCCCTCTTTTGCCCCTTGAGCGTCCTTTTGGACCCTTGATGCTATCTCTATCCCATCTTGTCTCGAAGTCGCTAGGAAAATGTTGGGAAAGCTGCTTGTCGATCTCAAGTCAGAAACCATCCTCCATCACTTTCCCGAACACGACCAAGTGTTCACATTTCCCAGCCGCCATGACCACCCAATCCTTGTCCAAAGACCTTTCCTCACCCAAGGGTTCCCTCTCCATGAGTATGACAAGTCCACCAACGAAGAAAGCCATGGAGGAGGGAGAAGAGAAACCCATGGTTGAAGAGCCTGAAAAATAACTGGCACAAACATGCCAGAAGTTGAGCAACCAGGATGAGAAGGTCACTGAAGGCGAGCCTTGGCAGATGGACAAGAACAATGCCCTGTACCAAGCATTCACAGCCAAATCAAAGAGGCTCGCCAAAGCCACGTAACATCTAGACCTTTATGATCCATCTATAGAGCAGATGCCATGTGGTTGTATCCTGTAGAGCACCATTAGTTTCAATTTATTTCCCAATTCAATTTCCCTTTTGCTCAAATCATTGTTTAGGAGGTGCTCTAATTATTTCCCTTCCAAACATTTTGTTTACAACCTTAGCTTGATGAATAAATAAAATTAGAGTTGAATGCAACAAGAAAAAATTGTCGCTCCGGTTGGTGCATTTGAACCAACCGGAGATTGCCCTGTTTAACGAAAAGATACATGAGTACAGGCATGGCACAGTGGAGGAGCAGGACGAGAACGAGCAGGCCGACCAGCTGACTCAGTACCTTTCAAGGATTGAATCCCTACCAGTGAAGAGTCCAAGCTTGGGGGAGGACCCCCATCAGGTATGTTCCGAATTACTCAGCACTTTGGTCATTCAATTTAAAATACCAATTAACTCCCAACCATGTATGGAATGAAACATATGCCTCTCACTTTGGAAATGATGAATAGTTGCTCTGTCACTAATTTTGCTAGTACTTTGTTGCGACTAGTTGCTTGAATATGCTTGAGTTATTTGGCATGAGTAGAAATGAACCTGAAAACCTTGTGGGAGCATATGCCTTATTCCAAGTCTCGGTTGTTGTGGGGATTGATATAGTGAGACTTCGGTTGAATTCTATTTCGGCTCTTAGTATGGTGAAAATCTCGGATGCTTATGTTTGCAAAAATAAAACAAAGTTCCTCATTGGTCAAAAATTCTTACCAGAGCCATATAATAGGATTAGTTCTAAACTTTCTATCATATGCTGCTTGTCATCTTAGTGAGCCTTGTCAAATTGTTGTAACCTTTGAGGGATCTTTCATGCTTTCAAGATCGAGATTCACAAACACTCCACCTCTCACTTGCAATTCCTACACTGGGAGTTAGCAAAACCATGCCATCATCCATTCCACAAAAATAAACTTCATGTTCTCTGATTCCCTCTCCAAATATCTTTGAAGTAGAGGCATGGGCTATGCAAAAAGAAAAAGAAAAGCATGCCAAGTGGCATGACAAAAATATGAGAAAAAGAAAAGCATGCCAAAAAGGCATGGCAAAAAAAGGGAATAAAAGATAGCCCATGCTCTCGAAAAATAAATAAAGGAGAGGAAGAATCATTCCATGAAGTTCCACCAAATTCCACTCATATTCCACTCTGCATATTCCACACACTTGCACTTCTCGATCTAAGAGTGTGATTTGATTCTCCTAAGGTCCGGTCTTTGACTTAGCAAAATATAAGATGCTTGTATGCCTTCATCCTTTGTCCCTGAGCCACACAAAAAGCCAAATTAGATGTTAGGATAAAAAGAAGGCAAAGCCTTTGGTGAGGATTCAAATACACTTGAGCGATTGAGTGAACCAATGAGGAACAACTTATCTTTTCACAAAAGGGGTGAAAACTCCGAGATAGGATCCTGAAAAGAGTAGAGTGGAATAAAACTAAGTTAAACTGTTCATCCTTTCAACCGCCCAAGATAAGGAGTTTGATATAAGCCCCATAGGTAAAATGGTGAATTAATACTTTGCTAAGTGATTCAAGTAAAATTTGAGTACTAGTTGTTTATAAAGTTACCTGCAAGAGAAATGACATTGTAGCAACTCCTGATCCACCGAGCCTATGTTTTTATCTTTGCCCGAGGACGAGCAAAGAGCTAAGCTTGGGGGAGCTTGTTGGCGGTCGTTACAACACAACTTCGACCACCAATACTCGGGAATAAAAGAGGCTTTATGTAACATTCCATGTACTTAGGTTTTAGTTCTAATAAAGTTCCACGAGTTTTGGTGAGTGTTGCTTATGCAGGTACAATATCTACAAATACGTGCTATAGGGGTCAGAAATGACCAATTCGGCCGAACGACACGTTCGGCCGGTTACCCCCCTTAGCCGTACAGGCCAGCGGGAGCCGTCCACGTCAACCAAACGACAACACACGACACATGGACGACCGCCAACACATCCCGGAGCACCGACACATCATCCTGGGCCGAATCAACTCAAACCCAAGCACTAGAGGCCAGCCCAAGGGGTCCATGAGCAAGAGGCGGTGCACGGGGGGCGTTCTGGGCTGAAAGCCTAGTTCGGCCGAACCCACCAGTTCGGCCGAACCCACCAGTTCGGCCGAACCGCCCCCAATGCACCAACCGCATCCAGGAGTGCATCCATGCCGTCCAGAGCCAAGGCGGTGGATCCAGGGGTTCGGCCGAACCGACCTGTTCGGCCGAACCCGGTCTCTTCGCCCAAATCAACAGGGAATATCCCCTGGATCCCTTGGCGGTTACTCCACTCCAAACCGCCTTAGGACACCTATATAAGCAGTGGCATACACCTTGTATCACACACAACACAAGAGAAGAAGAAGAGTAGGCATCGCTAGGTTCTGCCACTCAGTAGAAATAGGGAGAGAGGAGAGGTGAGCGTCCCGGAGAGGAGCCGGAGGGTCGGCCCCTCTTCCCGTTGTACCTCTACGGATGCGGCTCTGCTTCGAGTGACATCTGGGTCATGTCTGGTAACTCTTGTATCTCTCTCTGATTAATTGAGCATTCAGTTCTTACATTTATATACTTGTCTCGTTCTTCGTTCAATGCTTAGTTGATTGGTATAACTGTATACTGATTGCTTAGCTTGGGTGCTTATCTTGCTATAGGAGATAAGTAGTTATTGACTAGTGTAGGAGTGGTTCCTAGACTTGCCAGTAACCTTAGTTTCTGCCCGTCGCAACGGAGGTGGTAGCCGTAAGGTGGTGACAGCCCTTTCGGTCTTCGTAGTCCATCACGTTAGTTCCGGTGTCCTAGGACCCAAGGTTTAGGGTAACCGTCACCCCTTCTCATCCCTTTCTGTGTGTCGGAGGCTCTGTAGTCCCGAAGCAAGTATCTATCTGTATCTTCTGCTCTGCTCAGTCAATCGGTAAAATACCCTTACTAGACCTGTACCCTCTCTACCCTCCTACCTCTTCTCTTCTCTCCTTGTTGTCGTCATCCACCTCATCCATTTCATTCATCCACTCCATCTACCTAGGACAACTTAGTTTAGGATTAGTACACTTCTCGTTCCCCGTGGAAATCGATACCTTGGAATACTCCCGAGTGAAAGCTACATCGGTATCCGTCCGCTTGCGGATTTATCTGTAGGCCGTAAGGAGTGCCAACAGCCACCGCTAGAACTATTATTGCTCTAGTCTTGGTCAAGTAGCATGTACATCTCTAGCTTGTCAGTGGTTACCGGAGTGACCGACAGCGTTATGGGAAACATGGGTGAGAGTATGTCTTGATCCGCCGAGGATGGGTGATCCGTCCGCTATGCCCCCGTGAGGCACAGTCCCATGCTGGGAGTCCCTGCGATGGAGAACTCCACACATTGCGCATTGTTGGGTGTGATGCCCGCGCTCTGGACGCCATCGACCCCCTTTTGGTGTGACTCCATAGGCGTACGTCGATCTCGGTGCCTAGGGCCATACTACATGTGTTGTACCATAGCGGCCACTGTCTTGTTATGGTGTCTTGTGAAAAACCTCGTAGCGTTCCTATGCGGTCACACCTCGGAAGTGTGATTTGTGAGGTCTGATCCACCTCCGCGTGGTTGGGTTTAAAGTTCGTTTGAGCTTTTACTCGATTGGTGGGTAAAGGGCAAAACCTCTACAGAGTGTAAATCTATCATGATAGCCTTGCTCAGGGTCATGAGCGGCCTGGATCCTTTTTTATTAGAAGATGATGTTTATTTATATTTAATGTCACTTACACTTTATTAATTGGGTTGCAACTGGGTTTCATTCACTTCTAGTAACTTGGATAATGTTGAAATGAACCAACTAAAAATGCTAACACAGTTCAGCCATGTCTAGCCTTACTTTGAGCCTTCATACATCCGTGCTATACTTGCTAAGTAAATGTTTTACTTACACTTGTCATTATTCAACAAAATCCCGGATGGGTAACAGATGGAGTAAATGAGTGTGGTGCTATTGAGTTTCTTGAGGATCTTCTATACTTCTGAGCTGTGGTCAACCGGTCGGTGTCCCTGTGGACTTGAGGCTCTACCCGTCGAGAGAGTTAGACTTCCGCTGTGTTTTATATAGGTAAACTTTGATATAGACTATTTTATTCGAGCATATGTACTCTGATTTCCATATTTGTAAGCTGTATGTGTTCTGTGGACATCCTGGGCACACATATGGCAGCATTCGGGTTTCTGTGTAAATCCGGGTGTGACAAGGCCCCTCATCCAAAGGTCACTGTGAACCTGGAGGAGTTGGACATTCAGCGCCATGAGTTGTCTGAACTTGAGGCCCCCTTCTCTGAGGAGGAGGTCTGGAAGACCATCTTCTCATTACCATCCAACAAGGCCCTTGGTTCTGATGGGTTTACTCAGAATTTCTACAAGGCTTGCTGGCCAATTATAAAGGACAACATCATGGTAGTGATGTCAGCCGTCTGGGGGAGAAGATTTGGTAAATTCTACCTTCTAAATTCTGCCTACATCACTCTTCTACCCAAGAAAGAGGAAGCTCTGAATATTAGAGATTACAGACTCATAAGTCTAGTGCATTCTTTTGCCAAGCTGATTACTAAGTTGTTAGCCAATTGCTTGGCAGCCAAACTTTATCAACTAGTTTCAGCTAGTCAAAGTGCATTCATAAAAGGTTAGTTCATCTAGGATAACGTCATGCTTGTTCAGCAGACAACCCGATACTTACACCAGCAAAAGAAGGCTGGGTTGCTTCAGAAATTGGACATCACAAAGGCCTTTGATTCAGTTTCATGGCCCTTTTTACTGGAAGTCATGAAACACCTAGGTTTTGGTCAAATTTGGTGCGACATGATTAGTGGGTTGTTAACCTCTTCCTCCACACAAGTACTGCTCAATGGCTCACCAGGAGAATGTAACACTCAAAAATAGCCCATTTAAAATTTTTAGTAATTAATTTGCTTTCTATTGAATTGTTCATAATTAATACAGGTTAAATAAATTATTTGTGAATATTAACATCAAATATAAGTTGTAGAAACATTTTTCTTGCATTCATGCTGCTGCATTGGTTTTTGTATTGCTTGTGGTTCAAACGAGAATTAAAATCTAATTTAAATTTGCGTTTGAATCACCTTGTTTTCAGCCCAAGAAAAGTTGTTTAGCCATTAGTTCGTTTTTGCCCCCTGGTCTTTTTGCTCATTCCACTTTCACCCCCTCTACTCTCTTCCCAGCCCGGCCCAGCACCCCCATTCCCACTCTTCATTCCGAGCTGGCCCGCTCGCGCGCTCCCTTTCCCCAGCCCAACTCCCATTCGTCCGGCCCAATCTCCCGAGCCGGCCCAACTCCCCCCCCCGCCTCCTCTCGCCGACGCGCGGGCCCCACCTGTCGGTTCCACCTTCTTCCTCCCGCCCGAGCTCCCCTCCCCCCGGCGCATGTTTCACCGCCTCGGTCGGCCACCCTGGCCCCACCCCGCGCCCCGTGGGCCACTCCGGAACCTTCCCCACACTTTCCCCACGCCCACCTTCCTTTCTGCGCCGTGCTCCCCGCATGGAAGGACTGCTCCCTGCAAGGAAGGGGATCGTCGGCCGCCGCCGCCCGATTGGCTCGGCCCACACGCCAAGAAGCACCCCTGGGCGCTATAAAAGCCGACCTACCGCGCCCCAACACCTCACCCAACCCTCCACCGAGCTCCCAAGTCCCCCCAGTAGCTCGTCGCCCTGCTCAGCGTCGCCGTCGTCGAAGCCGAGCGCCGCCGCCATCGAAGTTCCCGCTCCGACACCGCTCCACATCAATTGAGCCTCCCAGAAGCTACGCGTTGTGGTAAGGAACATTCCAAGCCACTTCCCGCTCCCTCTCTCGCCCCCTAGCGCACCCGCCCACTTCACCGGAGCTCCATCACCACCGCTCGCCGTCGTGCGCCGCCGCCACCTCGTCGCCGTCGTCAAGGACCGGCCCATTGAACTCGCCGTGCTCCCAGCTCCCTCCTCATTCAAACCGCATCTCAAACTAAGCTTCCAAGCTCGATCTTGAGCTTACTCCGGTGAAGCGCTGCCACCTCCCGAGCCGCGCCACTTGCCAGCAAGTCCCTGCATCTTAGATTTGCCATATCTTTTCAGTTCTAGCTCCGATTTGAGTGATTTTCACACTCATGTGTTCGTAGTGAAGCGTATATTAATTCTAATACTTTTATTTGTACTGTTTCTACTGTTTGGTGTACTGTTCTAATAGAATATTATTTGTTTGCATGTATTGGCTTGCGCGGATGCTTGTGTGGTGATTCGTGTCCAGTCGGTGAGCCTTTTGCGTTGGACTTCGAGTTCGAGGAGGACTTCCAGGGGCAGGACTCACAGCAGCAGCAGTAGCCGCATTTTGAGGAAGGCAAGTTATAGCACGGACAATCCTTGCTACCTACCCACTTGTATTAATTTATTTCATAAATGCATAGGTCTAATTTGATGTACCATTAAGGATGTACCTAGATTTGATTATCCTGTCTTTGTTTACCTTGGGTTTTTGCATATGGGTAGAATATTTGCTATGCGCAACTACTATCACCACTGTTTAAATGTGAATCCTGACTTAATGGTTCACTTTAACGTTAATGATAAACTTGCTTTTTACCAACATGGTTTAGGGAACTAGAGCATGTGCTCCGTGCTTTGTTCTAGTGTCCCTCCATAAGGTCCGGTTCTTAAAGCGGCAACACAGGAGCCTGTCGCCACCGCTAGAACTATTATGGCTCTAGTCTTGGTCAAGTAGCAAGTACGTCTCTAGCTTGTCAATGGTTACTGGAGTGGCCAACGGCGCTATGAGAACCACTCGTGAGTGTATGGTTTGACCCACCGAGGACGGGCGATCCGTCGGCTATGTCCCCATGAGGCACAGTCCCGTGTTGGGAGTCCTTGCGATGGGGAACTCCACACGTTGTGCCATTGTTGGGTGTGATGCCCGCACTTTGGACGCCATCGACCCCCTTATGGTGTGACTCAATAGGCGTACGTGGATCTCGGTGCCTTGGGCCATACTACCTGTATTGTACCGTAGCGGCCACTATCTTGTTAGGGTGTCTTGTGAAAATCTTCGTAACGTCCTTATGCGGTCACACCTCGGAAGTGTGATTTGTGAGGTCTGATCCACCTCCGCGTGATTGGGTTTAAAGTTTGTTTGAGCTTTTACGCGACTCGTGGGTAAAGGGCGAAACCTCTATAGAGTGTAAATCTATCATGATAGCCTTGCTCAGGGTCACGAGCGGCCTGGATCCTTTTTTATTAGAAGATGATGTTTATTTATGCTTAATTTCACTTATACTTCATTAATTGGGTTGCAACTGGGTTTCATTCACTTGTAGTAACTTGGATAATGTTAAAAGGAACCAACTAAAAATGCTAATGCAGTTCAGCCGTGTACAGCCTTACTTTGAGCCTTCATACACTCGTGCTATACTTGCTAAGTAAATGTTTACTTACACTTGTCATTTATTCAACAAAATCCTAGATGGGTAAACAGATTGGGCTGTGCATGAGTCTGTTGCTGAGTTTCCAAAAGATCTGCCTTACTACTGAGTTGTGATCTCCCAGTCAGAGTCCCTGTGGATTACGACTCCGCTTAGTTTGAGAGTTATTAGTCTTCCGCTGTATTTTGTTAGTTTATTTATGATGCACTCTGATGTAAAAATCTATTTATTCAAGAATTTATTCAAGCATATGTTCTCTGTTTATCATATTTGTTCGCTATATGTGTATTATGACTTCCTGGGCACACATATGGCCACATTCGGGTTTTTGTGAAAATCCAGGTGTGACAGATTGGTATCAGAGTCGTGCTGACTGTAGGATCGCAGCCTAGTTAGAACGGTTGATTAAACCTTAGGAGACCACCATGATTATGTGATATGGATCGTCTAGACTCACTTTTTCAAAACCCAAGTTCTGTCAAGTCTTGTGTGAATCTTGTCCTTAGTTGCTTGATATGTTTGTCATTATGCTTATGCTTGATTTGGATTTTTGTAATGATTGTGATGTGCGTAGATGCGAGTCTACCACCATCTAGATGTTGGAGTAAGGTTTAAGGACATTAATGATTACATAGAGGGGGTATTCATTTCTCTTGCTCTTTTTCCACCAAGTCCTCTATCCTAACAAGTTGGTAATCTCCTAGAGTCACTCGGTTGTATCCAACGGGATTTTTATGAGACTTCTTTATTGATGATAGATGGTGAACACAAGGAGCAACATCGGTGCCAGCGGAGGACCACTACCGCCACCACCTCCCACCATTGAGCAGATGATGCTCATGCAGACCCAGCTGATGCAGTAGATGGCCCAGACTATGGCATTGATGCAGGAGAACCAGCAGAATCCACTGCATCAGCCCAACTTGCCGCCCCGGGACAAGAGGGGTGAATTTCTGAAGGGACGCCCTCCCACCTTCAGCAAGGCCAGTGACCCCCTGCAGGCAGATGACTAGCTCAAGGCGGTGGAGAGACAGCTCGACATCGCGCAGTGCAACGACCAGGAGAAGGTGTTGTACGCAGGAGGCCAGCTCCAAGGACCAGCATTGGACTGGTGGGATTCATACCAGTATGCTCACACTGACCCTACTCAGATCACCTGGCAAGAGTTCCATAGCAGCTTCAACTCCCACCATGTGCCAGAAGCCCTGATGACCCTGAAGAAGAAGGAGTTCCTGGCACTGAGGCAGGAAGGGATGAGTGTCACCGCTTACCGTGACAAGTTCATTGAGCTGGCCCATTATGCTCCAAAGGACGTGGCCACAGACAAGAAGAAGCAGACCCGATTCCGTGATGGCTTGCAGGATGCACTGCAATACCAGCTGATGTGCACCAAGTTCCCCAACTTTCAAGAACTGGTGGACGACGCTTTGATGCTAGAACACAAGCGCCATGAGATTGAGGAAAAGAAGAGGAAGTTCCAGGGTCAGTAGACCGGGAGCAGCAGTTGCCCCCGTTTCGTTCCTCCTCAGGGAAGTTAGTAGATGGGGAACCAGCAACGCTTTCAGAGTCAACCCAGCTCGCTCAACCGTGGCCAGTACCAGCAGCGCCCCCAGTACCCCCAGGCGCCGCAACAGCAACGACTCCTGCAGAATGCTCTAGCTCAGTGCAACCCGGTGCAGCAAGGTCCTGTTCAGCGCCCCAACCCCGTCAACAACACACCAGTGGGGCCTAGGGTGTGTTACCACTGTGGAGAGCAGGGGGACTTTGCCAATGTCTACCCCAAGAAGACCCAGAACCCCAACCAGCAGGCTGGACAGCAGCAGTTACAGGCCAACCCTGGACCCCAGAACCCCACTAGAGGCAAGGCCAACCACATGGGCGCAGAAACCATAGAGGGAGCTACTGACGTGGTTGTGGGTACGTTCCTTGTCAACTCGACCCCCGCAACTGTTTTATTCGATTCTGGAGCTTTGCATGCTTTCATCTCTGCTACATTTGTTGACAAGAATATGTTCACTCTGCGATCAATGGGGAACCCCATGTTAGTTAGCTCCCTGGGGGGAGAACAACGAGCCAGTTTACGCTGCTCCAGAGCTATCATTTCAATAAGGGGGGTAGACTTTGAGCTATATCCCATAGTCCTGAATTCTATTGGGTTCGACTTAATTCTGGGAATGAGCTGGTTAGCCAGATATAAAGCGGTGATGCAATACGCCAAGAGGGCCGTACAACTAACAGCGAAGTTCGGTGCTAAGGTGGAGTACCAGGCGGCCAGTTCCTCAGAGCAGTGTCAAGTCAACCTAGCTGAGGGTACAGCTCTTGAACACATCAGGGTGGTGAGCGAGTTGCCGGATGTGTTCCCAGATGAATTGCTAGGTATGCCCCCGTAACGCGAAGTTGAATTCATTATTGAACTTAAACCTAGCACTGCACCTATAGCTAAAAGGCCATATAGGATGGGAGTAAAGGAACTAGAAAAGCTCAAGGAAGAACTAAGCTCCTTGCTAGCCAAGGGGTATATTCGTCCTAGCTCATCACCATGGGGAGCACCAGTGTTGTTCGTGGACAAGAAAGATGGGACACAAAGGTTGTGTGTGGACTATCGAGCCCTCAACGAAGTGACCATCAAGAACAAGTACCCACTGCCAAGGATTGATGATCTATTTGATCAGCTGAAGGGAGCTTGTGTGTTCTCCAAGATAGATCTTCGATCGGGCTATCATCAGATGAGAATCCGGTCGTCGGACATACCCAAGACAGCTTTCACCACTCGGTACGGATTGTACGAGTTCACGGTTATGTGCTTTGGACTGACCAATGCTCCTGTATACTTCATGTACCTAATGAATAGTGTGTTCATGGACTAACTCGATAAGTTCGTGGTGGTATTCATTGATGACATTCTGGTCTTCTCCAAGAATGAAGAAGAACATGAGGAACATTTGAGATTGGTCATGCAGAGACTCCGGGAACATCAGCTATATGACAAGTTGAGCACGTGCGATTTCTGGTTGAAGGAAGTGGCATTTGTGGGACACGTGCTGTCCAATGGTGGAGGGGCAATCGACCCGAAGAAGGTTAGCGATGTGTTGAGCTGGAACCCGCCTCGGGATGTGAGCGAGATCAGGAGTTTCCTTGGGATGGCCAGATATTATCGAAGGTTCATCAAAGGATTCTCCAAGATAGCTAAACCCTTGACGGCATTATTGGAGAAAAATGCCAATTTTGTCTGGACAGAGGAGTACCAAACCAGCCGATGGTTGGAGTTGATCAAGGACTATGATCTGGAGATTCACTACCACCCAGGGAAGGCGAACTTGGTGGCAGATGCTTTGAGTAGGCGGAGCTATGTGAACAAGGTCACCGGACATTGTCTGTCGGAAGAGCTCAGTCTGGAGTTTGAGAGGATGAGTCTGGGATTTGTGGCTAGCATCACAGAGATGGTAGTAGAACCGACTCTGGAACAGGAAATCCGGAAGGGTCAGTTTGAGGATGAAATGATCAAGGAGATACAGAGCATGTTGCCCTAGGAAAGGCCCCTGGTTTCTGAGTGGATGAACAGGGAACCTTGTGGCACGGGAAGAGGATATGTGTACCCGACATGACGCAGATCAAGGACATGATCCTAAGAGAAGCGCATGATTCAGCATACTCGATCCATCCGGGAAGTACAAAGATGTACCAAGACATCAAGGAGAGATTCTGGTGGTATGGATTAAAGCGTGATGTGGCAACATACATGGCCCTATGTGACACATGTCAGAGGGTCAAGGCTGAACATTAGAGGCCAGCCGGATTACTCCAGCCCTTTAAGATACCTGAATGGAAGTGGGAGGAAGTCAGAATGAACTTTATCACCGGTCTACCTCGCACTCAAAGAGAATTTGACTCCATCTGGGTAATCGTGGATCGCTTGACCAAAGTGGCACACTTTCTTCCAGTGAAGACCACTTACACCGGGGCCAGACTAGCAGAGCTATACATGGAAAGGATTGTATGTTTGCATGGAGTGCTAAAGCGGATAGTGTCTGATCGTGGTACTCAGTTCACATCACACTTCTGGCAGAATCTGCATGAGTCTATGGACACTAAGTTGCATTTTATTTCAGCTTACCACCCACAGACGGATGGACAGACAAAGCGGACCAATCAGATTTTAGGGGACATGTTGAGGGCATGTGCTCTACAGTATGGTGTTAGCTGGGACAAGAGTTTACCCTATGCGGAATTCTTGTACAACAATAGCTATCAGAAGAGTCTGCAGATGGCACCATTCGAGGCTCTGTATGGTATAAAGTGCAGGACGCCATAGTTCTGGAATCAGACTGGAGAAAGCCAAGTTTTTGGGCCTGCGATATTAAAAGAGGCAGAACGTCAAGTGGAAGTGATCAGGCAGAATTTGAAGGTGGCACAGTCCCGACAGAAGAGTTATGCTGATGTCAGACGGAGGGATCTCGGTTTTGAAGTGGGAGACTTTTTGTACCTCAAGGTGTCACCAATGAGAGGCGTGAAGAGGTTCAATGTCAAGGGCAAGCTAGCACCTCATTACATTGGACCCTTCCGGGTACTTGAACGGAAAGGTGAGGTGGCATATCAGCTGGAATTGTCTGAGAAACTGGCAGGAGTGCACGATGTGTTCCATGTGTCACAGCTGAAGAAATGTTTGCAAGTGCCCGAGGAGTAGATCCGATAGACAAGCTGAACGTGCAAGAAGACCTCACTTACAAGGAGCATCTAGTCAAGATTTTGGACGTATCCAAGAGAGTGACAAGAAACAAGGTCATCCGGATGTACAATGTACAGTAGAGCTGTCACACAGAGGATGAGGCGACTTGGGAAAAGGAAGAAGATCTCAAGGCCGAGTACCCACAGCTCTTCGCATCCACATCCGAATCTCGAGGACGAGATTCATCTTAAGGGGGGTAGGTTTGTAACACCCAAAAACCGCGTCCTCCTAGCTCGATCTCGAGCTTACTCCGGTGAAGCGCTGCCGCCTCCCGAGCCGCGCCGCCGCATCCCCTTCGCCGCCGACCAGCGACCCCGCGCGATCCAATCTGGGCCATCGGATCCCAATCCAAGGGCCACGACAGCCCCCGCCCCTAAGTCAACCAGATCAATACCGGTCAGCGCGGGATCTTTTGCTAAAGAGCCCCTGCGCTATTTAGTAATCAACCCGTCGTCTTGTTTAGTTCAAAACTAATTGCGAATAGGTCCTTGTTTTTATGAAAAAACCCCTGCACTTTTAAAGATTAGAACCCGCAGTCCAGCCCTCATCTTTTTGCACGTAGGCCCTCCAGTTTTAAAGCATAATTACATATAGGTCATCGGTTTTCTTCAAATAAGCCCCTGAAAACTTTTAAAACTTGCCAGCAGGTCCCTGCATCTTAGATTTGCCATATCTTTTCAGTTCTAGCTCCGATTTGAGTGATTTTCACGCTCATGTGTTCGTAGTGAAGCGTAGATTAATTCTAAAACTTTTATTTGTACTGTTTCTACTGTTTGGTGTACTGTTCTAATAGAATATTATTTGTTTGCATGTATTGGCTTGCGCGGATGCTTGTGTGGTGATTCGTGTCCAGTCGGTGAGCCTTTTGCGTTGGACTTCGAGTTAGAGGAGGACTTCCAGGGACAGGACTCACAACAGTAGCAGCAGCCGCCTTTTGAGGAAGGTAAGTTATAGCACGGACAATCCTTGCTACCTACCCACTTGTAATAATTTATTTCATAAATGCATGTGTCTAATTTGATGTACCATTAAGGCTGTACCTAGATTTGATTATCCTATCCTTGTTTACCTTGGGTTTTTGCATATGGGTAGAATATTTGCTATGCGTAGCTACTATCACCACTGTTTAAATGTTAATCTTGACTTAATGGTTCACTTTAACGTTAATGATAAAACTTGCTTTTTAGCAACTTGGTTTAGGGAACTAGAGCATGTGCTCCGTGCTTTTATCTAGTGTCCCTCCATAATGTCCGGTTCTTAAAGTGGCAACCCAGGAGCCTGTCACCACCACTAGAACTATTATGGCTCTGGTCTTGGTCAAGTAGCATGTACGTCTCTAGCTTGTTAGTGGTTACCGGAGTGGCCGATGGCGCTATGAGAACCACTCGTGAGTGTATGGTTTGAGCCACCGAGGACGGGCGATCCGTCGGCTATGTCCCCGTGAGGCACAGTCTCGTGTTGGGAGTCCATGCGATGGGGAACTCCACACATTGCGCATTGTTGGGTGTGATGCCCGCGCTTTGGATGTCAACGACCCTCTTATGGTGTCACTCCGTAGGCGTAAGTCGATCTCGGTGCCTTGGGTCATACTACCTGTATTGTACCATAGTGGCCACTGTCTTGTTAGGGTGTCTTCTGAAAAGCCTCGTTGCATCCCTATGCGGTCACACCTCGGAAGTGTGATTTATGAGGTCTGATCCACCTCCGCGTGATTGGGTTTAAAGTTTGTTTGAGCTTTTTCGCGACTGGTGGGTAAAGGGTGAAACCTCTACAGAGTGTAAATCTATCATGATAGCCTTGCTCACGGTCTCGAGCGGCCTGGATCCTTTTTTATTAGAAGATGATATTTATTTATGCTTAATGTCACTTATACTTCATTAATTGGGTTGCAACTAGGTTTCATTCACTTGTAGTAACTTGGATAATGTTAAAAGGAACCAACTAAAAATGCTAATGTAGTTCAGCCGTGCCTTACTTTGAGCCTTCATACACCCGTGCTATATATTGGCGGTCGTTACGACACATCTTCGACCACCAATACTCGGGAATAAAAGAGGTTATATGTGACATTCCTTGCATCTAGGTTTATATCAAATAAAGTTCCACGAGTCTTGGTGTGTTTCACTTGTGCAGGTAGAGTAACGAGAAATATGTGCTATATGGGTCGGAAATGACCGATTCAGCCGAACGACTCCGTTCGGCCGGTTAGCCCCCCCCCCCCCCCCGCTTAGCCGTACACGACGCAAAGCGCAACCGAGGGTCGTCCACGTCAGTAACAACCGTGCAATCCATGTAGGATCACTACACGTCATATCTGGGCCAAACCAACATGAAGACCACCTGGATCAAGTTATCCATGAAGCCTAGGAAGCAAAGGCGGTGCAAGGGGCAGGCCTGGGCCTCTGGCCCAGTTCGGCCGAATCCACCAATTCAGCCGAACCGCCCCCACTGCCAAACCACATCCCAGGGGTGCATCTTGGCCGTGGGAGCCAAGGCGGTGCAAATCCATGGTTCGGCCGAACCGAGGAATTCGCCCGAAGGCCCGGCACCGCCTCCCAGGGCCCCTTGCATGTTACTCCACCCCAAACCGACCTTCCCAAGCTATAAATAGAGGGGTCACTCACTTGTACCACACACACCACTTGGGAGCAAGTCTCCATTCTCTACTTTAAGGATGTAGAGTTAGGCTAGTCTGTTTGGGAGTTAGAGTCATGGTCGAGCTTCGCCCGGTGTTCCGGAGTCGTCTTCTGGAGTTCTGATAAAGCTCTTGTATCTTTTCCTTTTCTTTATGCAAGACTCTGAGTATTCAATATATTATCTTCCGCATTTACTTGAGTTATTTGTTCTACATTTATATCGCGATTAAGTGTAGAATGTCTGGCCTTGGTTATAAGCTGTTGTAGCCTGGCTCTAGAAGTTCTCTCCTAATTCTTTATCTTAGCTGGTTCCTCGTTTCTGCTCAATACTTGCGGTGAATTGTCACTGGGGTTTTGACAGGATTGCTTGCTCTTTCTAGGAGAGTGAGTAGTTATTGTCTAGCGTAGGTGTGGTGCCTAGTCTGCATAGTAACCTTGGTTTGAATCTGAGTTGGCACGGAGGTGGTAGCTGTTAGGTGGTGACAGCCCTATACGGCCAACGTAGTCCATCACGCCTAGCTCGACTCGTAGGAGCCTCCTGTGGTTGTTCACCAACACCCCTTCTCATCCCTTTCTGAGTGTTGGGTGCTCCGCTTCCCGATGCTGAGATAATAGAAATAGGAAGAGAACCATAGATGTCATTATTCTTGCTAGCCATAACCCTTGCTGGAGATAACTCTAAGTCATTGGAAGTATATAGGAATCCTCTCCTGTCTCATTGTCCTCCCACTAGCTAGACCGCTCTTCTATCTATATTATTTATCTTGGACTTCTCCTTGTGTGTGTCAAATGCATATCACTCCTATTATATCCTTTACCCCCGCCTTGTTAGCCGATACTTTAATTAGTAGTTACATCCTTGTTAATAATCAATACTCTTTAACTAATGCTTCCCTGAGGAAATAAATATGATACCTTGGAATACTCCCGGGTGAAATGCTACATCGGTATCCGTGTGCTTGCGAATTTATATCTGTGTCGTAAGAATACCAATAAACACTCCATGCACCATTACCTAGTAATTAAAGTAATGGATACAGATATAAATCCGCAAGCGCATGGATACCGATGTAATGGATACATCGGTATCCGTGCGCTTGCAGAGAGTGTTCATTGGTATTCTTATGATACAGATATAAATCCGCAAGCACATGGATACCGATGTAGCATTTCACCCGGGAGTATTCCTAGGTATCGTATTTATATTTCCGCAGGGAAGCATTGGATAAAGAGTATTGACTATTAACAAGGATGTAACTACTAATTAAAGTACCGGCTAACAAGGCGTGGGTAAAGGATAGAATAGGAGTGATATGCAATTGACACACACAAGGAGAAGTTTAAGATAGCGATAGAAGAGCGGTCTAGCTAGTGGGAGGACAACGAGACAGGAAAGGATTCCTATATACTTCCACTGGCCTTGAGATAACTCTGGCAAGGGTTACGGCTAGCATGAAGAATGGCATCTACGGTTCTCTTCCTAGTTCTATTATCTCAACATCGGGGACGGAGCCCGTGACACACAGAACGGGATGAGAAGGGGTGCCACAAACTCCGTGCTCTTACGGGGTGCCTGCAGACCGGAACTAACGTGATGGACTACGAAGACCGAAAGGGCTGTCACCACCTCACGGCTACCACCCTAAACCCTACATATTGAGAAAACTCAGAGTCTTACATAAAGAAAAGGAAAAGATACAAGAGCTTTACCAGAATTCCAGAAGACGACTCCGGAACCCCGAGCGAAGCTCGACCCTGACTCTAACTTCCAACAGGACTAGCCTACTCTACATCTTGAAAGTGGAGAATGGAGACTTGCTCCCAAGTGGTGTGTGTTTACAAGTGAAGTGTAAGGTCCTATATATAGTGCTCCAGGGTCGGTTCAGGTAGGCTAACGGCCAAGGGAGGGGGCAGAGGCGGTTGCCGGCCGTTTCGGCCGAGAGGGTCGGTTCGGCCGAACCCTGGCGTTCGGCCGAACGCCCGATCCACCGCCTTAGCCACCTATGACCGAGCTGCATCCCCTGGAGTCGGTTGGGCAACTCGGGGCTGTTCTGGCGAACCCCCCAGTTCGGCCGAACTGGGCTGGGAGCCCAGGCCCGCCCCCCTGCACCGCCTTCGGCTCTGAGTCCCTCCTGGGCCGGCCTCTACTGCTTGGACTTGTCTTGATTCGGCCCAGGTTGACGTGTCGGTGCTCCGGGACATGTTGGCGGTCGTCCACGTGTCGTGCATCATGTTTGCTTGGTCATCGGTGACGTGGACGGCTCCCGGTGGTCTGTACGGCTAAGGGGGTAACCGGCCGAACGGAGTCGTTCGGCCGATTCGGTCATTTTCGGCCCCAATAGCGCGTATTTGTCGTAGTTGTACCTGCACAAGTGACACTCACCAAAACTCGTGGAACTTTATTAGAAATAAAACCTAAGTACATGGAATGTTGCATATAACCTCGTTTATTCCCGAGTATTGGTGGTCGGATTTGGGCTGTAACGACCGCCAACAAGCTCCCCCAAGCTTAGCTCTTTGCTCGTCCTCGAGCAAAGATATAAACTTAGGCTCGGTGGATCAGGAGTTGCTACAATGCATTTCTTTTGCAGGTAAGTTATAAACAACTAGTCTTCAAAAATACTTGAATCATAGGCAAAGTTTCAAATCACCTTTTTACCTATGGGGCTTATAGCAATCTCCTTATCTTGGGCGGTTGAAAGGACGAACAGTTTAAACTCAGTTTTATTCCACTCTACTCTTTTCAGGATCCCATCTTGGAATTTTTTCACAAGTTTTGAAAACTACAAATTGTTCCTCATTGGCACACTCAATCACTCAAGTGTATTTGAATCCTCACCAAAGGTTTGTGCCTTCTTTTCATCCTAACATCTAATATGGCTTTTTGTGTGGCTCAGGGACAAAGGATGAAAGCATGCATGCATCTTATATTTTGCTAAGTCAAAGACCGGATCTCTGCGGAGACAAATCACATCTTAAGATCGAGACATGCAAGTGTGTGGATATGAATGGAGTGGAATATGGTGGAATGGTGGAATGGAATATGGTGGAACTCCTTGGATGAAAACTCCCTCTCCTTGATTTATTTTCGAGAACATGGGCTATCTTTCATTCTCATATTTTTGCCATGCCACTTGGCATGCTCTTTTTTTTCTCTTTCTTTTTGCCATGCTCTTTGGCATGCTTTTCTTTTTCTCTTATTTTTGCCATGCTTCTTTGGCATGCTTTTCTTTTTGCATAGCCCATGTCCCTATCAAGAATGTTTGGAGAGGGAACTCATAGAACATGGAGCATTTATTTTTGTGGATGGATGATGGAAAAATGTTTGCTAACTCCCAGTGTAGGAATTGCAAGTGAGAGGTGGTGTGTGTACGTGGGTCTCGATCTTTAAGAATATGAAAGCTTCACTCAAAGGTCACAACAATTTGACAAAGCTTACTAAGATAACAAACAGCATATGAGTAGAAATTTTCAACTAAGCTTATCATATGGCTCTGGTAGGTATTTTGACCAATGAGGAACTTGTTTTATTTTGAAAGCATAAATTTCCAAGATTTTCCCCGTACTAAAAGCAGAATGGAACTTAACCAAATTCTCACTATATCAATCCCCACAACAACTTAGACTTGGAATAAAGCATGTGCTCCCACAAGGTTTTCAGGATCATTTTTACTCATGCCAAATAACTCAAGCACAATCTAGCAACTAGTTGAAACAAAGTACTTGCAAAATTAATGACAGAGCAACTATTCATCATTTCCAAGGTGAGAGGCATATGATTCATTCCATGCATAGTTGGGAGTTATTTTTATTCAAGGGAAATATTGTTTAAGGGAAATATTTTTGGTATTTTCATTTTTTTAAATGCAAATTATCATGAAGGAAAATGAAAGGGAAATTAAAAGATCAAAGTGCTGGATAAATCGGGACATACCTGGTGGGGGTCCTCCCCCAAGCTTGGACTTTCACTGGTAGGGGTTGAGCCTTGAAAGGTACAGGCTCAGTTGTTCTGCTTGCTCGTGGACGTCATGCTGGATGGACGCTACCATCCCGCTATTCTCTTGATGGTACTAAGAATGGAGGGCTAGCGTGTCTTGAATCTCTCGGGTACGGTCGTCGATGAGCTCGACTCGGTCGGAGATGTAGGGCAACTCCCGGCCGTAGTCGAAGCATGCGGACTGTGAGTATCCGGGGTAATATGGCTGGGAGGCACTGTCGTACCCTCCTCCATACCGACTTCCGGACCACTCAGAGTCCGTGTCCTGGCCGTAGTCCCAGCGTCCTGAGGTGAAGTAGTTCGGCTCCTGGTGTTGCCCGGAGCCTCCTGCTCCGGACGTCCCAGCACCGGTGTACATGTCGTAGGTGGCCTCAAAAGTGGAAGTGTGTCGGTGCGGCATTTGTGGTGCATCTTCCGGCTCCTGTGAGGTGGCGAGCCCAGCATCACGCCTGGCTCGTCCCCTCGTGACGGGTCCGTCACCCGCAACGCTGTGCCGAGCGGGCTGTCTCCAAGGTGGAGAATCGTCCGACTCGGTCCTCAACTGAAGAGTTAGTTTCGGCGTGGTATACAACCTTAGTGCTGCACAGGGCAAAGGCACTTCAGTTGTATATCCACGGTAAATCATTGCCAGCGTTGCGTCAGGCGTCTGCCGTATCATATGGGCTTGCACGAAGTGCTCGGCATCCACGACGGAACGCGCTGTCTCGATGTACGTGAGCCGGGCGCCTTGGAGGACGCCCATATGGTTAGCGAGGCGAGTGACTAGAGAAGTCATCGCCATGCTACCCGCACGAGAAATATGAGACAGCCAGTGACCAACCATGTCTTTCACAGGTGAATAGGGAATCTGCTTGACCATGGCAAAAAGAACCCGCAACTCGATGGTGTTGACAGGGCGCAAATCTGCCCGGTGGAATATCGTCATAGACACCCAATGATGCATGAAACGCAAAGTGGGGTTATGTATGCTGTTCGTGCGCGGCGCATGATAGTTGGTATTCCCCGAAATCTTTTTCCAAAATGCCACCCGGTCAAATATTTTAAGCGCTTTGTTCGGGTCTAAGGAACAACGGCTTGAAAATCCGAGACCCGAACTAAAATCCCTCCAAGAGCAGAAAAACTCTTGGTTGAAAAATCGGAAATGAATCCCCCCAGTTTCAGAAACCAAAGTCGAGAGGAATTTAAGGGTGAGCAGGTACGAACCTTCTTCGTTGTTGTGCCAGAAATTCTCCCAGCCAACGGCTTGGAAGATTTTCGTGATCTCTACGTCCATCCCCGTGTCCCTGAGCAAGTCTTGCTCAAACACACGGGTGTGCTCGAACTCCTTCAGCTGAAGCTCGTTGAAGGTGTTTTGCTCCCGTTCTGTCCTGAGATTGATGTCACTCTCGCTCAGGAGCTGCCTGGCCGGGGGCGTGGCATGGCCCCATCCCGAGCCGGCTGCTCCGTACTCGTCCATGTCCATCCAGCTCGAGCCTCGGGACGGAGCTGGGGAACTCCCAGCATCGTCCGATCGTCGGCCTAGCCGGACGGAGCGACGTGAAGAACTTCGACATGATTCCTGCAAAAGGTTAGTGCAATAACAACTACTCGAAGGACTGAATATATATGGTTAGCACAAGAAAATCAAGTCAGTCGTTCGAGATAGTTAGTCGTTCTTGCGGGGATAAAAACCACGACAAAAGGTTAGTCGTTCTTGTGGGTGTCGGTGACCACCACAAAATCGTCCAGAATTTCAGCACAAAGATCGCAACAAAAGCAAAATATTTTTGGGATTTTCTAGTGATGCAAGTGAACCAAAACTTGAGCCAAAACTTTGGGAAGGACTTGAGCACAAGCTAGAGCAAGAAATGAGAGAGGGAGAGCTTCTAACAGAAATTTTTTAGAGTGTATGAGTGTGTGAGAGCAAGCAAGCAATGCACCAGCATTTATAGGCCGAGGGGAGGCAGGTCCCTGGTTCGGCCGAACTGGGTGGTTCGGGCGAACCAGGCCCTGGTGGCCAGGCCACTCCTCCCTGAGTGGAGCACCTCCCCTTATTTTGATTCCACGAAATTTTGTGTGGCCAACAATTCCCAAGGTCATGTGAGTGGTTTTTAGTGGTAGGTAAGATGCAAACTTGACATGACCAAAGTTGCTTTTAGTAGAGTCACCCCCATGCTGCCATGTTTGTGATAATTGGTGAGTATGCAGCCATTTTAGTGGGGTAGACATGTTTGGTGCTGGTTGGTGCTGATGGTAAATAATTGGAGATGTTCTAGAAGGGGTGAAATTGAAGAAAGTTACAAATTACACCCTCTCTAATTAAATTTCAGCATGTGTCCAATTATTTCTAACCAAGCTTGCAAAATTTTCTACTCTCTCTCAAATTAGTTACTCAAGTGGTTCATTTATTTTGGAAAGGGAAACATGCAAATGCAATGAAGGAAATAAAATTGGAAGGGAAATATGGGATACATACCGGTTTTCCTCGCGGCGAGAGCTCAGCTTTTAAGTCCGCGAGCGGGACTTCTCCTGTCTTCAATTGTTCTTGTCACCGTCCGATCTGGAGAGAATGTCTCGGACGATGCAACTTCCTGTTCCAGGTTACTTATAATTTGCTGCAATATGTGCATACCTGGAATGATTGTCCACCCTGGGCTTCAACTGTATCCATAGCCTTGATATCCGGTGTGAAGTATATTTTGGGACTCCCCCTTCTCTCTTTTTTTTGATTTTTTTTCTGTAGGGGTTAGTCCACACATACAACCAATATCCATAGAAGTATTGCTTTAATGGTTCATTAATCAAACTTGACACCATGTCTAGTTCGATTAAAGCAAGCTAATTAACCTAAGCACCATGCTTAATTTAAAGAGCTTATGAATGTGTTCTCGAGATTACATTCAAACTAGAGCAAACCAAAATAGATAAAGGGAGCATGAAGACATTGAGAGATATTCACATGGAGATAAGCATATGGAAACTAGTGAACTTTGCTTTGATTAAGGTAAAAAAAAACAAAAACCTTTTCATGTACCTGAGTGTTCCCATCATTGGCATCTAATGATGAAGACTTTTGGAACTGATGCCACAGTGATGGCACTACGCCGACGTGACTCCACGTAGTTGGCTGAGTCCTCCTTTATGTTGATGTTTCCGTGTACGGGTACAAGATCGTGGGTGTGGCAAAGGGGATCGGCACTCAAATATGCCAACTTGTGGAATGCCGCGGAACTAGCTTGTATGCGAATGTTGAAACAATGGGTCCTAAAACAAGCTAGTGGAGCGACAAAGGAGCGGAGGCGTGGAGTACGTCTCCTCTCTTACGCAAAGCGCAAAGAATGAGCGAAAACTAGCTAGGCCAGGTGAAGTTTGGCCACTAGCCTTGAATCAAGGCTTGCAGACGTACAAACACCTTGGCTTAAAACCAGTGGTCACTGGATATTTATTTTGTTTTTTTTAGTTTTTTTTTCAATGCAAAACAGTGATGGGGTGAATGTATGCGAATGCAAGAATGGGAAACATGCAGTGGATTGGAAAAAAAATGGGGTGATAAAATGCATGAATTTCTAAATTAAGTGATTCAAAGCAAACATGCAGTGGATAATGCAAAAAATTAAAGGATAAAGCTCAAAATTTAAAGTCTAAGAGCTGGACTATCTCACATACCTTGATTTTCTCGCCATTACCGGCAATTTGAGACAGAATTGCGGTGATGCAGCGTCATTCGTCTGTCACATTTGATTTTGTTTTTCTCTAGGACGACGATCTTCCCTTCAGGCTGCACATGATTATGATAGTATATATGTATATTTTTAATATAAACACATACCTGTGGGAAATATTTTTTTCTTTTCTTCTGAAGATTATCGGCCGAATCGAAGTAGTCAGGGGCAAACATTGATAAATCCTGCATGATCAGGCACCCTAGGCTCTCTGCATCCTCCTGTTTGAAACAAACTCTAACAAACAGGGGTGATCCCACTAATGCAAGCGGTAAATTAAATTAGTAGACACCAATGTCAATCATCAATATCTTTTGCCAATTGCTTCCCCAGCAACGGCGTCAGAAATGCTTGTTGACACTTCTTACGGTCCACTATCAGGATTGCCAATCCTAGTAATGGTGCAGGGAGTGTTCATTGGTATTCTTACGATACAGATATAAATCCGCAAGCGCACGGATACCGATGTAGCATTTCACCCGGGAGTATTCCTATGTATCGTATTTATATTTCCGCAGGGAAGCATTGGATAAAGAGTATTGACTATTAACAAGGATGTAACTACTAATTAAAGTACCGGCTAACAAGGCGGGGGTAAAGGATAGAATAGGAGTGATATGCAATTGACACACACAAGGAGAAGTTTAAGATAGAGATAGAAGAGCGGTCTAGCTAGTGGGAGGACAACGAGACAGGAAAGGATTCCTATATACTTCCACTGGCCTTGAGATACCTCTGGCAAGGGTTACGGCTAGCATGAAGAATGGCATCTACGGTTCTCTTCCTAGTTCTATTATCTCAACATCGGGGACGGAGCCCATGACACACAGAAAGGGATGAGAAGGGGTGCCACAAACTCCATGCTCTTATGGGGTGCCTGCAGACCAGAACGAACGTGATGGACTACGAAGACCGAAAGGGCTGTCACCACCTCACGGCTACCACCTCCGTTGCGACGGGGACAAACCAAGGTTACCATCTAGACTAGGTACCACACCTACGCTAGGCAATAACTACTCACTCTCCTAGAAAGAGCAAGCACTCCTGTCAATGCCCCGGTGACAATTCACCGGAAGCATTGAGCAGAAACGAGGAACCAGCTGAGATAAAGAACTAAAATAGAACTTATAGAACCAGACTACAACAGCTTATAACCAGAGCTAGACATTCCACAGATATCCCAGAATAAATGCAGAACAAATAACTCAAGTAAATGCGGGAGGAAATATATTGAGAAAACTCAGAGTCTTACATAAAGAAAAGGAAAAGATACAAGAGCTTTACCAGAACTCCAGAAGACGACTCCGGAACCCCGAGCGAAGCTCGACCCTGACTCTAACTCCTAACAGGACTAGCCTACTCTACATCTTGAAAGTGGAGAATGGAGACTTGCTCCCAAGTGGTGTGTGTTTACAAGTGAAGTGTAAGGTCCTATATATAGTGCTCTAGGGTCGGTTCAGGTAAGCTAACGGCCAAGGGAGGGGGCAGAGGCGGTTGCCGGCCGTTTCGGCCGAGAGGGTCGGTTCGGCCGAACCCTGGCGTTCGGCCAAACGCCCGATCGACCGCCTCAGCCACCTACGGCCGAGATGCATCCCCTGGAGTTGGTTGGGCAACTGGGGGCGGTTCGGGTGAACCCCCTAGTTCGGCCGAACTGGGCTGGGAGCCCAGGCCCACCCCCCTGCACCGCCTTCGGCTCTGAGTCCCTCCTGGGCCGGCCTCTACTGCTTGGACTTGTCTTGATTCGGCCCAGGTTGATGTGTCGGTGCTCCGGGACATGTTGGCGGTCGTCCACGTGTCGTGCATCATGTTTGCTTGGTCATCGGTGACGTGGACGGCTCCCGGTGGTCTGTACGGCTAAGGGGGGTAACCGGCCGAACGGAGTCGTTCGGCCGATTCGGTCATTTTCGGCCCCAATAGCGCGTATTTGTCGTAGTTGTACCTGCACAAGTGACACTCACCAAAACTCGTGGAACTTTATTAGAAATAAAACCTAAGTACATGGAATGTTGCATATAACCTCGTTTATTCCCGAGTATTGGTGGTCGGATTTGGGCTGTAACGACTGCCAACAGCAATCATTCCAGGTATCCACATTTTTCAGTAAATTATAAATAACCTGGAACAGGTCAAAGCAGCTCCACCCAAGCCAATGATGGTCAACCTCATAAGGCAATACTGGGCGAACAAACGAGAAAAAATCACCGCCACCTACACCAAGGAAAATCACAAAGGTGTGACGGAAGAAAGAAGTCGCATCATCCGAAGCATCAACTCCTGACCGGACGATGACAAGAACAACTGAAGGAAGGAGAAGTCCTGCTCACGGACTTAAAATATGAGCTCTTGCCGCGAGGTAAACCGGTATATATCCCATATTTCCCTTTCCAAAATTTTAATTCCATCACTGCATTTGCATATTTCCGTTTCTAGCTGTGAATCACCCTTGCATTAGAATTAAGAGAGAGCAAAGATGATATTTTTGTGGTGCAAAGGGTGGTTAGGCCGATATCTCCTAAATTCGGCCGAACCTACCCTATGTCTCCAAATGTGCACTAACCTACAGGGTCATGTCGAGGAAAAACCAGAGGAGTACAGTTGCCGGGTATACCATTCATATCCAAATCCTTTCACCCTGTGCCACATACTCCACTTGCAACATCCTTCCACCCACACTCATAGCATGAACATCCATCCATCCAGAGCCAAATTTCGTGCAAACACCATACCTGGTCAGCTCAGCCGAGGGTCTCATCCTCGACCGATCCTAACTTTCACCTTTTACCATGAAATTTGGCCAACCAGCACAAAAGCATGGTCTACACCACTCCACACTGTTGCACTCTTCGACCTATCATAATCATGGCAGCACGGGAGTGGTGTGATCCATTTGATCCTTTGGTCGTGTCATCCTGTCCACAAAATCCACCCAAGTTCCCATGCATAAGTGCTGGACAAAGCTCCAAAGCTGGCAAGTGGAGGTCGACAGGGTGAACACCCCCATGGTTGGTTCGGTTGAACCATGGTGTTCAGCCGAGTCCCTCCTCTCACTTGCCTATGGGTGATACTCTGGATGCATGAAGGAAGCTGGTTCCATTCAGGTTTGCACTTGTACATTCCTTGACTACATCTCTGTCAATTCTGTGCAATGTTTGATTCACTTGCATGACTAAAAACATAAAAGAAACAAAAATATTTGCTTTGCCTTGATGATTATGTTGTTTCTTGAAAACGGTTTGTGGAGGTCTTAACTTACCCCACAAGGACTAACATTTTGTGGAGCTTAAATCCCTGCAAAAACAATAAACCCCGAACAACTAAATGTTCAACTTATGATTTCATGATCCCTCGGGTATTGTCGTTCTAACATTTTGCAGACGTCATCTCGTGGTCTCTATTCCTAAGGACGATCAAGCACATTCGGCACTCGAGCATTGGTGAGGCTAGGGACTACTCCCCTACCTTATCACATGTCTCGGCACCGATGAAGGCCAAGACAGGGATCACTGACACCGATGTTCCAAGCCAAGCTTGGGGGAGAGAACCCCCATGAGGTAAGTCCCAACCGTATCATTGCAAGCTCGCATCTTTGATTTGCTTTTGCTTTCGTTTTAGTTTGATTAATTAAAATACCAAAAATATTTACTTTCGAATAAATAACTCGCAACTTGTTACTCTATTTGTGCTTGAATTATTTGGAAATGAATCATATGCCTCTCACCTTGGAAATGATGAATAGTTGCTCTGTCTTGTATCTTACAAGTACCTTGTTCGCAACTTGTTACTCTATTTGTGCTTGAATTATTTGGCATGAGTAAAATAAATAAATCTAAAAACCTTGTGGGAGCACATGCTTTATTCCAAGTCTAAGTTGTTGTGAGGAATGATATGGTGAGAGTTGGTTGAGTTCTTGCTCTTGCTCTTAGTACGGTGAAAATCTTGGATGAATTTATTTTCAAAAAAAAAATCTATGACGTTCCTCATTGGTTGAAATTCCTTCCAAAGCCATATGATAAGCTTAGTTGAAAAACCTCTACTCATATGCTGCTTGTCATCTTGGTAAGCTTTGTCAAATTGTTGTGACCTTTGGGTGGAACTTTTCATGCTTTTAAGATCGAGATTCACATACACACCACTCTCACTTGCAAATTCCTACATTGGGAGTTAGCAAATATTGCCATCATCCATCCACAAAATAAAGGCTCCATGCTCCATGATCCCCTCTCCTAGTTATCCTTGAAAAGAGACATGGGCTATGCAAAAAGAAAAGTATGCCAAAGAGCATGGCAAAAAGAAATGAGAAAAAAAGAGCATCAAAAAGAGCATGGCAAAAAGAAAAAAATGAAAAAAAGCATGCCAATGGCATGGCAAAAAGAAGAGAAAGAAAGATAGCTCATGTCCTCAAAATAATTCAAGGAGAGGAAGAATCATCCCAAGGAGTTGTCCACCATATTCCACTCCACATATTCCACACACTTGCACTTCTCGATCTAAAGGTGTGATTTGGTTCCCCAAAGTTCCGGTCTTTGACTTAGCAAAATATAAGATACATGCATGCCTTCATTCATTGTCCCTGAGCCACACAAAAGCCATATTAGATTTTAGGATGAAACGAAGGCAAAAGTGTAACATCACCAATGTTAAAAACCCCTTAAGCACAGTTAAGGATAAATTAACACTAATATATATGTATAAATAGTCATTATTGGTTAGTAATCTCAATAGTTAAAATAAAGTAAATTTGAATTCAAATTTTGATGAAATTTTGTCAAATATGGATAAATAAGTGAAAATGTGCCAAATCTTGAAATGAGTTACTTATAGCAACATTATGGAGTTGAGAGTTCAAAATATAAGTTTAAATTTTGAAATTTGGATGAAAATTTAAACAAAAACAGTAAAATATCTAAATATAAACAATGTCAATAGGCCATCTTGGAGCTATGAATTGGAGGAAATTTATATTTGAAATTTGATCAAGTACTAGCAAAATGGAAACTAGGAACCTTGCACTACAACATGGATTGGGTCTTGATCAAAGAAAATGTTGTTTGCTATTTAATTTGATGGATCCAAGATTGAAACCTGAATTGTTCTTACCATCTACAGTAAACTGACGAACTGAACCCAAAGTTCAGTAAAAATCATGAAATTTAGAGCAACATATCTTTTGTATCATGGGATTTTGACCAAACTTGTTATACAAGATTTAAAGCCTAAGGAGAGAGATTCAGAGCAAGAAAAACAAACAGAGAAGAGGAAAAGAGGAGAGCAGAGCAGGCACGACAGCTCGCCGTGGTTTTGCGCCGCCTTGACCGGAGAGGAGAAATGATGAGGACAACACTCCTATGGATACTCACAACAATCCTCCATTGGTTGTTCAAGGTCCAATCACTAGAGCTCATGCGCGATAATTGAATTTAGAGGTGAGCTCGTTCCTAAGTACTTCTCTATGTGATTATGAGAATAGATTGCTACCTAATGATTATATTGTAATTAGGAACCATGGAGCAGACCAGAGGATAGTTGGAGAAGGGCTTCAAGGTGGAGAGGACCAGCAAGGGTGTGCAAGTCAAGATAGAGGCCCAAATCAACTCGACTTCGAGCCCATCTCGGAGTCTAGGAGCAGTCAGCGCTAAATCGGACGCCCAGGTCGCATACGGGCTTAGATTTGGATGTTCTTGATATGCTTGGAAAGCTAAGAAGATAATCTTTGTAATGGCGCTTGTATCATGTCAAAATTCGTCAGGAGTCATCGGGAATCGATGAAACAAGTTTACATCCAGAATCTATTTCGGTGTTGCGTCATCGTATTTTGGCCTTTGGGCCGTGTATCGTGTTGAGCCCAATAGCGACGCATCTAGGGGGGTCGACCACGACCCTAGACTCCTTAAAACAGTAGCCGCCGCCTAAGTTAGGGTTTGGGTTTTGCTTAGATCAATTCTGTCAAGAACAGTGTCGCCGCTCGTCGGTTTGTGAGACCCCAACTTCGTGAGTTTAATCATACATCTGCAATTGTGTTGCAATCTTCCTCATTCTTGCTTGTGTTCTTCGATTCGCATGCAAGGATTAGCCTTCTAGGCGAGGTCAACCGTGCAACACCGGTTGATAACCTAAGGAGACGTGGTGCTGCGATTGCGGGGTTCGGAACGTGTGGTTCGGAAGCCAGATCGATTTGAGTCACGAATCCACCAAATCAAGAGTTACCAGAACCTTTCGGAAGATCGGGAAACCCTAGTTCCCATCAAGAAACCTCACTACGACGCGGCAACGAGCATGAGTGCCAAAGCAACTCGAGCAGCAAGAGGAGGCAAAGATGATCACGGTGAAACTTTCATAAATACCAAGCTCATCGTCATCCTCCCGCCATTGCCGCCTCTGCTCACCATCACCGTCGCCTCTGTCTCGCGCTCAAATTCATCACTGTCGTTGAGTTGCTGGTCGATTCCACTCACTCACAGCACCACCACCGCCCCAGCTACGCCCCCAACCAGCCCAAGTCCAGCCCCAAGCTCCGCAGACGTCGTTCGTCGTCATCTTCTACCTCCGGCCGCCACCGACCCTTTTCCAAGGTGAGCTCAAGGGGAGCTACCTTCGCGCCCTTTGTATCTCAATTCCAGGCCATAGTTAGGCTTCTAGGACGCATGCGAAGCTGTAGGAGCAGCACCAAGCCCGAGCCCATGGCTCTCTTGGCCGGAATGTGAGCACCGCCGCCGAGCGCTGCTGCGACATGGGCATTGTCGTGGGAAGCTTAGTTCGAGTCCTTTAGCTCCACTTGCTTCTAGTGCATCATGCTTAGAAGATCCTAGTGATGCTCTGCGACCGGGTGAAGACAGGCCAAACACCACCGACACGCCGGAACATCCTTGCCACTGCCATTTAGACCGGCGCCATGGCCGCAGCCGTAGGGAGCTCAGCTCCAGCCATGAAACACGGCTTGCCGCTAACCCATCGCGTAGAGGAAGTCTCAGAGAAGCTTTAGCGCCAGACCAAGTCGCCTGAATCACCGCCGACTAGCCGGCCGGCGAGCTCGTGTGGGGCGCCGCCGCTGTGCTCGAGGGGAGTCCCGGTCCGGCCATCTTTGCTAAGGATTAGACCCATGGTTGGACTCGTGGTGTTGAGGCGAAGCTTGTGAGCTACCTCTCGTCGCCGGAGACCTCACCGTCGGCGAGATCGGGCCAGTCGATCGCCGCCGGGGTTAGTTTTAAGCCGGAGGGATCTATTTGTTAGAATTTAACTTTTTCTAGGGGGTTATCAGTAAAAAGATGATAGTTAGGCGCGGGAGGACTTGTTTGCGAGGATTTAATCTTCGCAGGGGGTTATGTGCTAAGTTAGATTGTTTAGCTGTTTTCTTTTATTTTAATTGCTGAAATCTTGTTTATTTCACTATAATTTATTTAGTATCCAAAAATTATGAAACTAATTTTGTTAGCTTTGTTAGATTTTTCTCTATACTTGAAAAATGATAACTTTTACAAAAGTAGAGATAAAAATTTAAGTTAGTTAAATGGGATTCTTTAAAGCATTTAAGTAAATCTATATAGTTGCTACATAAATAAAAATATGGAAAGGACTTTTATTTCATATTAAAAATAAATTAAAATATTTTATATAATTTTATTTTTAGTATGAAAATAATTCTAGAAATTCTTTTAAAGGTTTCAAAAATACTTTTAATGGTTCTAAATTTAGGAAAAATCTTTATAAGGATTATTTGGGTGTTTTTATTTGTTGGCTTGCAACTTTATCGTGAAGGGAAGTTGTAGAGCTAGATTTTCTAAACTTGCATATTGCATTCATGGCATATAGATACCGAGTCTGTGGAATCGGAAATACGTCAAGTTCAGCCGAAGGAATCCTAGGAATACGAGGAAGTAATCGGAGAATCCGAAGCCTGAAGTTGCTACTAACAACCTTAACCTCGTTACTAATCCAGGAAAGCACCGGAGCATCTCTACCTACTATTTTACTTATTATTTCATGCGTCCAAACTATTTCAGTATATGCATTAGGTTTAGGAATTGTTATGGAACTCTTTGAATGCATGACATCCTTGACTAAGGACATCTTTGACACCTCTTCATAGATATGATGAAACCCTGCTTAGTAAGTTTAGTAGTTACCTACCAGCTACTTGTGATACCATCTCTATGATAACAACACATAAAATATGGAGACTTGCAAATATGGAGATTTGCTTGGTAAGTTGGACGAGGGCTTGAAAGATTTGATTGAGTAGGTTTATTGGACAGCCTCATCTAACTTTTGAAATTGAACAAGGATTCAGTAGTTGTTGACCTGAGATCAAATTTTGAACATACTAATCACATACTGCGTGAATGGGACCAGTAAACCGACGTAACTCAGTCACACCAGGATTGGAACTATAGCTTGCCCAGTCGGAGAGAGGCAGTAGGCGGGAGTGTAGTCTGAAACTCATAAGTGGGTCAGGCCAGACGTGGGGCCGCTTATGGGGATGCACTCCTGGACCCTGGCAAGAATAGTTTCGATCGCTGGAAGTGATGTGAGCAAAAGGTTGCCACGTGCGGTTCAATGATTCGTGTGCATGTCGTGTGATTAGGTTTTACCTTGCATGATGTAAAATTGGTCATGATCATCGCACTTCTCGATATGAATACCGCTTGATCACTGATGAACAACTTAGTAAAGTAATGGTGGTTAATGGATAGTATGGTATTGGTTATCATGGAAAGCTTTCTTGAAAAACGTTATTTCATGTCACCTTACGTCTACAAGATCAACTATAAAATGAGTAAAAGACATAAAATATAAGGACCAATTATTAGTAAGCATTTCGCAAAACCTAAAGTATACCAGTCCAATAAAAAGCCTTGCATATCTGTGTCTTCATTTATTTTAATGGTTGGACAGGTAAGTCTTGCTGAGTACCCTTGTACTCAAGATTCTAATTGCTGCAGAAGAGAAGCCGGAGAAAAGTTTAAGGCTCGCGAAGGCCAAGAGACACGAAGGGTCTACATGATCTCTTGATGACAAAACTTTTATTTCAAACATGACAGGTATAATTTAACTACCAGTACGACCTGTTTGATTTCCAAAACTCTTAGCGTTGTTAACCTGCATCTAAGTTTTATGCTTTATGATCTGTAATAACTCGTATCCCTAAGTATTTTTGTAAAGAATGTAATGTCTGTTGAGAGCTTCCTATGCGAACGATCCTGTATGCATAGATTCGTTCTTGAATGTGGTGTTTCGGGCGTCCTCGGACACCTGACAAATACCTGGTTTACACTGTTTCATGTGCATTAAGTCCTGACCCGACTTGGGATGGTGAGTAGTGCACCTGAACTAGTTTAAGCTGAACGGTTCTGCCACAAAAAGCCTTTGGTGAGGATTCAAATACCACTTGAGTGATTGAGTGTGCCAATTGAGGAACTAAATTTTAATTTTCTAAAAGTTTGAAAAACTCTGAGATAGGATCCTAAAAAGTGTTGGAGTGGAATGACACTAAGTCAAGCTGTTCAACCTTTCAACCGCCCAAGACCAGGAGATTGCTATACGCCCCATGGGTAATAAGGTGAGTTATCACTTTGCCAATAATTTAAGTATTATAGAGTGACAATCGTGCACATAAACTACTTGCAAGACATTGACATTGTAGCAACTCCTGATCCACCGAGCCTAAGTTTCTATCTTTGCTCGAGGACGAGCAAAGGTCTAAGCTTGGGGGAGCTTGTTGGCGATCGTTACGGCACGTTTTCGACCACCAATACTCGGGAATAAAAGTGGTTATATGTGACATTCCTTGCATCTAGGTTTATATCTAATAATGTTCCATGAGTTTTGGTGTGTTTCACTTGTGCAGGTAGAGTAACAAGAAATACGTCCTATAGGGGTCAGAAATGACCGATTCAGCCGAACGACTCCGTTCGGCTGGTTACCCCCCCCCCCCCACCTAGCCGTACACGATGCAAAGCGCAACCGAGGGTCGTCCACGTTAGCAACAACCATGCAAGCCATGTAGGATCACTGCCATGTCATATTTGGGCCAAACCAACATGAAGACCACCTGGATCAAGTTATCCACGAAGCCTAGGAAGCAAAGGCGGTGCAAGGGGCAGGCCTGGGCCTCCGGCCCAGTTCGGCCGAATCCACCAATTCAGCCGAACCGCCCCCACTGCCAAACCACCTCCCAGGGGTGCATCTTGTCCGTGGGAGCCAAGGCGGTGCAAATCCATGGTTCGGCCGAACCAAGGAATTCGCCCGAAGGCCCGGCACCGCCTCCCAGGGCCCCTTGCATGTTACTCCACCCCAAACCGACCTTCCCAAGCGATAAATAGAGGGGTCACTCACTTGTATCACACACACCACTTGGGAGCAAGTCTCCATTCTCCACTTTCAAGATGTAGAGTTAACCTAGTCATGTTGGGAGTTAGAGTCATGGTCTAGCATCGCTCGGGGTTCCGGATTCGTCTTGTGGAGTTCTGGTAAAGCTCTTGTATCTTTTCATTTTATTTATGCAAGACACTGAGTGTTCAATATATTATCTTCCGTATTTACTTGAGTTATTTGGCCTACATTTATATTACGATTAAGTGTAGAATGTCTGGCCTTGGTTATAAGCTGTTGTAGCCTAGATCTAGAAGTTCTCTCCTAATTCTTTATCTTAGCTGGTTCCTCGTTTCTGCTCAATACTTGCGGTGAATTGTCACTAGGGTATTGACAGGATTGCTTGCTCTTTCTAGGAGAGTGAGTAGTTATTGTCTAGCGTAGGTGTGGTGCCTAGTCTGGGTACTAACCTTGGTTTGCATCTGACTTGGCACGGAGGTGGTAGCCGTTAGGTGGTGACAGCCCTATACGGCCTACGTAGTCCATCACGCCTGGCTCGACTCGTAGGAGCCTCCTGTGGTTGTTCACCAACACCCCTTCTCATCCCTTTCTGAGTGTTGGGAGCTGCGCTTCCCGATGCTGAGATAATAGAAATAGGAAGAGAACCATATATGACATTCTTCTTGCTAGCCGTAACCCTTGTTGGAGATAACTCTAAGTCATTGGAAGTATATAGGAATCCTCTCATGTCTCGTTGTCCTCCCACTAGCTAGACCGTTCTTCTATCCTTATCATTTATCCTGGATTTCTCCTTGTGTGTGTCAACTACATATCACTCCTATTATATCCTTTACCCCGCCTTGTTAGCCGGTACTTTAATTAGTAGTTACATCATTGTTAATAATCAATACTCTTTATCCAATGCTTCCCTGAGGAAATAAATACGATACCTAGGAATACACCCCGGTGAAATGCTACATCGGTATCCGTGCGCTTGCGGATTTATATCTGTGTCGTAAGAATACCAATAAACACTCATTGCACCATTACCGGTATTGGCAATCCTGATAGTGGACCGTAAGAAGTGTCAACACTATACTTGCTAAGTAAATGTTTACTTACACTTGTCATTTATTCAACAAAATCCTGGATGGGTAAACAGATTGGGTTGTGCATGAGTCTACTGCTGAGTTTCTAGAAGATCTTCCGTACTACTGAGTTGTGATCTCCTAGTCAGAGTCCCTGTGGATTACGGCTCCACTTAGTTTGAGAGTTATTAGTCTTCCGCTGTATTTGGTTAGTTTATTTATGATGCACTCTGATGTAAAACTCTATTTATTCAAAAATTTATCCAAGCATATGTTCTCTGTTTATCATATTTGTTCGATATATGCTTCCTATGACTTTCTGGGCACACATATGGCCACATTCGGGTTTTTGTGAAAATCCGGGTGTGACAGAGAAAAAATCTCATATCAAAGAGGATTGAGGTAGGGGGAATGCTCTTCATCCTTGCCATGGATGTTTTGGGTTACCTTATTAAGAAGGCCTCAGAGGAAGAATTGCTACAACCTCTCACTAGAAGGGCATTACAGCACCGGGTGTCATTATATGCAGATGATGTGGTAATTTTCTTGCAGTCGTCTGCTATTGACATGGATATTACATTGGACATATTGCAGCTCTTTGGTGAAGCCTCGGGACTCCAAACCAATATTCAGAAAGCAGTGTGCTGCCCAAAAATCTAATGTATGGAAGAAGACAGAGCAACAGTGCAAGCCCATCTTCCATGCCAGATAGAAGAATTTCCCTGCAAGTACCTTGGAGTACCACTACCTCTACAGAAACTGACCAGGGCTCAAATCCAACCCATAATTGACAAAATTGCAGTAAAACTGCCAAGTTGGAAGGCTGATTTGCTAACAAAAGCAAGGAGAAAAACTCTGGTTCAGTTTGTGCTTACCTCTATGATAATTTATCTGGCAATGGCATTAGATGTCCTACCATGGGCCGTAAAAGCTATTGGTAAAATCAGAAGAGGGTTCCTCCAGAAAGGAAGAAAGGATGTAAAGGGGGGGCACTGCTTGGTAGCTTGGCCCAAGGTAACCCGACCTCCTGAGCTGGGAGGTCTTTGAATTTCACACCTACAGCAATTGGGATGGGCGCTCAGGCTCAGGTGGCCTTGGTTACAGAAGACTGAACCTAATAAACCATGGGCCACGCTCCCTATCTAGGTCCATGACCAAGTAAAAGCCTTTTTCTCTATGGCAATCATTTCTGAAGTAGAGAATGGGCAAAATGCTCTATTTTGGATTGATAATTGGGTTAATGGACAAAGCTTGGAAAAGCTTGTCCCTAATCTCTTCGGGGGGATTTCGGGAAGAGCAAGAAAGAGAACTGTGTTTGATGCTTTGAATGAAACAAGATGGGTGGTTGACATAAGGGGTGCCCTTACTGTGGCTATTTTGGCTGAATACTTTGGAGTTTGGGATCTGACCGCTCAGATGGTACTCCAGCCCGAGGTAGAGGATACTCACATATGGCGATTTGCAGCATAAGGAAAATACTCTGCAAAGTCAGCTTATGAGGCTATGTTCATTGGGGCCATTCAATTTGGAGCTTGGGAAAGAATATGGAAAACTTGGGCATCGGGCAAATGTAAGTTTTTAGTCCAAAAAAACAAACCCTTATACTGGTCCTGGGGTGCTTTCACCCGCTTTCTTCTTAATATATAGACACGCAGCTCTTCTGCATGTTCAAGAAAAAAAATTCATCAGAATTACAGACATACAGCTCCCTCTGTTGCAGTGAGTACGTGGATATTTGGCCTCAGTCAAATATTTCCCATTTGCATATCGATTATGTTTTGCATATATCAATCTCACCAGCTCAACATATATTTATGGGCATTAGGTGTTCTTGGAGGTATAATTATCCGTCATTGACAATATACCTCAGATCACCTATAGGGGATTTATGTATAGCCCGTATGTTGATCATATTTTGAGGATGTTTCCAGGCATTAGCTGGAGATTCATATCACACATGAAATGCCAGGAATCTAAAGTGAATGTCACATTTTGATATTCCTCCTTATATATATCCATGTACTAAAGAATCTAGACCGCTAGTTCAGAATCTTATTGTAACACCCTAAAAATGCCTATTTTAAAAAATTTAGTAATTAAATTGTTTTTATTTAATTTTATGCTCATATTTATCTAAGGAAAATAAATTATTTACGGTAAATAAAATTAAATATAAGGTTAGAAACATTTTTGTTGCATTCATGCCGACTGCATTGAGTTTTGTTTGTGTGTGGTTCAATTGGAATTTAAATTCTGTTTAAATTCGAATTTGAATCGCTGTGTTTGGAGCTCTAGAAAAGTTTCTGCGGCCCGAGTCCGTTTTTCCACCCTAAACTTTTTCCCCGGCTGAATTTGGCCCTCCTACTCTTTTTCCGCAGCGGCCCATCTTCCCGTGCTCCGCTTTTGGCCCACTGCCGGCCTGTTCCGCCCCGCACCGGCCTGCTCGCTCCAGCTCCCGCGCCCCGCTTCCGGCCCGGTCCAGCCGCTCGTTCGCTCAGCCCACGCGCGCGTAAAAGTCTACGTTGCCCCCCCCCCCCCCCGCTCCCGCAGCAGCCGCTCCGCTCGCCTTTGGCCCAGTGCGGCCCAGCAGCCAGGCCGGCCCGCCCCGCACCCCTAGCCGCTGACCGAGCGGGGCCACCCGTCAGGGTCATCCCTGACCTCCAGCCGAGTCCGGCTCGGCCCCGACGCCGGAGTCCCGCCCGGCCACGGCACGGACGCCAAGGTCCACCCGAGCCGACCCTCGGCCGCTCCTCAAATAGCCGCGCCGCCCTCGATTCCCCCTGCCCCGAACACCCTAGCCCTAGTCGCCCCGCTCGAGTTCGCGCCGCCGCTCGGAGTCGAAGCCGCCCGCCGCCGTCGATCTCGCCGCCCGTCCTCGTTCCGGCCCGGCGAACTGCCCCAAGACCGTCGCGTGAAGGTCAGGAACCCCTCGAGCTCCCTCTCGCCCCTCCCTGTGCTCTGTAGCGCTGTCCCCGCGTTGAACCGCCGTCACCCGACCGCCGCCGCCGCTGTAGCTCGTCGTGAGCCATCTCCGCCGCACCGTCGTCAACGAGACCCGCCCTGACGAGTTCGCCGTGTCGCCCCGGTCCTGTAGCGCCAGACCCCGTCCCGAGCCATGCCCTATAGCGTGAGAACGCGTTTCGCCGGCGACCTTCCGCCGTGAGCGCAGGCGGCGCCGCCGCAGCACCTTTCCGCCGGCGACCCCTCCTCTCTGGATCCAATCTAAACCGTCGGATCCAAATCTGACGGCTCAGATCGAATCGAGCCGAGTCAACACCCTGGTCAATAACGGTCAACCCTAGTCAGCCATGGACGTTTTGCAAAAGAACCCCCTCCCTTTTTCAAAATTAACCCGCGGTCCAAATTTATTCGAAAATAATTACAATTAAGTCCTGATTTTTACAGAAAACCCCCTGTCTTAATTAAAAATAGCACTCGAGGTCCTGTTTTAGTTAATCTGCAAATAAACCCTCCTGTTTTTATATAAAATTATGTTTTAGCCCCTGAGTTTTTGCAAATAAGCCCTTGGAGTTTTTAAAACTTTGCCAGCAAGTCCCTGAACCTTAGAAAAGCCATAACTTCTTCGTTTTAGCTCCGATTTGAGTGATTTTCGCGCTCACGTGTTCGTAGCGAAGCGTAGATTAGTTTCAAAGCCTTCTTTTGTTCTGTTGCTACTGTTTGGTGTACTGTTCTAATAGATTAATATTGTTTGCATGTACTGGCTTGTGTGGATGCTTGTGTGTTGATAAATGAGACCAATCGGTGTCCCTGTGGATTATGGTTATCGGCTTTGTCTTCGTCTTCGTTTAGAGAGAGTTAATAAAGAGTCTTCCGCTGTTTTGTTTAGTTATTTTAGTCAAACTCTGATGTAAAACCATTTTATTCGAGCATATGTACTCTGTTTATCATATTTGTTATCTATATGTGTTCTGTGGACTTCCTGGGCACACATATAGAGGCATTCGGGTTTCTGAGTAAATCCGGGTGTGACAGATTGGTATCAGAGCCGTGCTGACTGTAGGAACGCAGCCTAGTTAGAACGGTTGATGAATCATTAGGAGACCACCATGATTTTGTTTCAAGATCATTTAGCCACGTTTTTCAAAACCAGTGCTGTCAAGTCTTGTGTGAATCATGTCCTTGGGTGCTTGATTTTGTTGTTATTATGCTTATGTTTGATTTGGATTTTTGTAATGATTGTGATGGTCATAGACGCAAGTCTATCTCCATCTAGATATAGGACTAAGGTTTAAGGAATATTAGTGAATAAATAGTTTGGGTTATCTATCTCCTTTGCACTTCCTCAGTCTTACTCTCTATACCTCTGAATCATATCTTTCCAAGTACTGCTATCTTCTTATGCACCATCTGCAAGCATGGGTTATCTAATACCAGTTGGCGGGAATACTGATGGGAGATCTCTTGATATGGTAGATGGTTAACACCAGAGGCAACCCCGGAGGCAGTGGAAGCATCCAGAACCAGAACCCACCACCTCCACCACCGCCACTCACCATGGAGCAGATGATGCAGATGCAACTTCAGCTGACACAGCAGATGGCGCAAACCATAGCACTGATGCAGCAGAATCAGCAGAACCCGCCCCAACAGCACTACGTGCAACCCCGAGATAAAAGGGGCGAGTTTATGAAGGGACGCCCTCCTACCTTCAACAAGTCTAGCGACCCAATGCAAGCAGAGGACTGGCTCAAGGCAGTGGAACGACAGCTGGACATCGCACAGTGCAACGACCGGGAGAAGGTGCTATATGGAGGTGGACAGCTCCAGGGAGCAGCTTTGGATTGGTGGGATGCATACCAGTATGCTCACCCCAATCGTGATCAGATCACTTGGCAGGAGTTCCGCGACAGCTTCCGTTCTCACCACGTGCCGGAAGCGCTGATGACCTTGAAGAAGAAGGAGTTCCTGGCTTTGAAGCAGGAAGGTATGAGTGTCACCGCTTATCGTGACAAGTTCATTGAGTTGGCCCGTTATGCTCCAGAGGACGTGAATACGGATAGGAAGAAGCAGACTCGATTCCGAGATGGCCTGCATGATACACTCCAGTACCAGCTCCTGTGCTCTAGGTTCGCCACTTTTCAAGAACTGGTGGATAGCGCACTACTGCTGGAGCACAAGCGCCGTGAGATGGAGGAAAAGAAGAGGAAGCTTCAAGGCACACCGTCAGGAAGCAATGTTCGCCCTCGCTTCAATCCTCAGCAAGGAAACCGGCAGATGCTGACTCCACAGCGTTTCCAGGGACAGTCCGGTTTGATGAACCGCAACCAGTATCAGCAACGTCCCCAGTACCAGCCATGTCCCCAGTACCCCTCAGCACCACTTCAGCAGCGTTTCCAGAACCAGCCACAGAGTGGTCCTGTCCAACGCCCCAATCCGACCAACAATGCACCTACGGCTCCGAGGTGTTTTGGTTGTGGTGAGCTGGGACACTATGCCAGCGCTTGTCCTCGCAAGGCTCAGAACGCCATTGGTCAGAACAGCAATCAGAGGGTTGGACAACCGCAGAACCAGAACGGGAACCAGCAGCAGAACCCAGCGAGAGGAAAGGTCAACCACATGGGTGCAGAAACCGCAGAAGGAGCAACGGATGTCGTTGTGGGTACGTTCCCTGTCAACTCGACTCTCGCAACTGTTTTGTTTGATACTGGAGCTTCGCATGCTTTCATATCTGCTGCTTTCGTGAAAAAGAACATGATGATCTTGCAACCTATGGGGAACCCCATGGTAGTTAGTTCACCTGGGGGAGAACAGCGTGCCACTTTACGTTGCCCCTGTATCACCATCACAATAAGGGGCGTAGACTTTGTGGTGAACCCGATAGTCCTAGAAACCCTTGGGTTTGACTTGATTCTGGGTATGAGCTGGTTAGCCAGATATGATGGGGTGATTCAATGCTCCAAAAGAACAGTGCAGCTGACAGCAAAGACTGGTGAGAAAGTGGAGTACCAAGCAGCTAGTCCCGTGGGACACAATCAGATCTACCAAGCCGAAGGTGTAGCACTGGAAGACATCAGAGTGGTGTGCGAATTCCCAGACGTGTTTCCAGATGAGTTACCAGGTATGCCCCCAGACCGCGAAGTTGAATTTGTTATTGATCTTAAGCCCGGTACTGCACCTATAGCTAAGAGGCCATATAGAATGGGAGTAAAAGAACTAGAGAAACTTAAGGAGGAATTAAGGGCGTTGTTAGCAAAAGGGTATATACGTCCTAGTTCGTCTCCTTGGGGAGCACCGGTTTTGTTTGTGGATAAGAAAGATGGGACCCAGAGATTGTGTGTGGATTATCGAGCTTTGAATGAAGTGACCATCAAGAACAAGTACCCGCTGCCAAGGATTGATGATCTCTTCGACCAGTTGAAAGGAGCGTGTGTGTTCTCTAAGATCGATCTCCGATCCGGTTACCATCAGATGAGGATACGAGTGACTGACATTCCCAAAACAGCCTTCACAACCCGATATGGTCTATATGAGTTCACTGTCATGTCTTTTGGTTTGACAAATGCACCGGCATACTTCATGTATTTGATGAACAGTGTGTTCATGGACTATCTTGACAAGTTCGTGGTAGTGTTCATTGACGACATTCTGGTTTTCTCCAAGAATGAGGAAGAGCATGAAGAACATCTGAGGTTGGTGATGCAAAGACTTCGTGAACATCAGTTGTATGCCAAGCTGAGCAAGTGTGAGTTTTGGTTGAAGGAAGTAGCATTCTTGGGACACGTATTGTCCAATGGTGGAGTGGCAGTTGATCCGAAGAAGGTTAGTGATGTGTTGAGTTGGAATCCGCCTAAGGATGTGAGTGAAATCAGAAGTTTCCTTGGAATGGCTGGATACTATCGGAGGTTTATTGAAGGATTCTCCAAGATTGCTAAACCCCTGACGGCGTTGTTGGAGAAAAATGCCAAGTTTGTCTGGACTGAAGAGTGTCAAGTCAGCTTTGAGGAATTGAAGAGGAGGTTGACAACGACACCTGTGCTAGTGTTGCCAGATATAACCAAGAGTTTCTCTATCTACTGCGATGCATCTCGTCTAGGATTGGGATGTGTACTCATGCAAGAAGGCAGAGTAGTAGCTTATGCATCGAGGCAGTTGAGGAAACATGAGCAGAACTACCCAACACACGATCTGGAGTTAGCAGCTGTAGTACATGCCTTGAAGATTTGGAGGCATTACTTGATTGGACATAAGTGTGATATTTACACTGACCACAAGAGTCTCAAGTATGTGTTCACACAGTCAGACCTGAATATGAGGCAACGTCGTTGGTTAGAGTTGATCAAGGACTATGATTTGGAGATACATTATCATCCAGGGAAGGCCAACTTGGTGGCAGATGCTCTAAGTAGAAGGAGCTATGTGAATAAGATCACGGGACATTGTTTACCGGAGGAACTCAGTTTAGAGTTTGAAAGGATGAGTCTGGGATTTGTGACTAGCGTCACCGAGATGGCAGTAGAACCGACCTTGGAACAAGAGATCCGAAATGGACAGCTCACAGATGAGAAGATCAAGGAGATCGTGGAACTGGTGGCATTAGGAAAAGCCCCAGGATTTTGAGTAGATGACCAAGGAACATTGTGGTACGAGAAGAGGATCTGTGTACCAGATATAGTGCAGATCAGGGATGCAATTCTCAGGGAAGCCCATGAATCGGCGTATTCAATACACCCAGGTAGTACCAAGATGTACCAAGATATCAAAGAGAGATTTTGGTGGTACGGATTGAAGAGAGATGTGGCCACATACGTAGCTCTATGTGACACGTGCCAGAGAGTCAAGGCTGAACATCAGAGGCCAGCAGGTTTGCTCCAGCCCCTGAAGGTACCTGAATGGAAGTGGGAAGAAGTCGGTATGGATTTTATCACTGGCTTACCTCGCACTCAGAGGGGATTTGACTCAATTTGGGTAATCGTGGATCGTCTGACCAAGGTGGCGCATTTCCTACCAGTAAAGACCACCTACTCGGGAGCCAGACTAGCGGAGTTGTATATGGAGAGGATTGTGTGTTTGCATGGGGTACCAAAAAGAATAGTGTCAGATCGAGGTACCCAGTTCACATCACACTTTTGGCGACAATTGCATGAGTCTATGGATACTAAGCTACAATTCAGTTCAGCTTACCATCCACAGACAGATGGGCAGACAGAACGGACGAATCAGATATTGGAGGATATGCTGAAAGCATGTGCACTACAATATGGTGCCAGTTGGGATAAGAGTTTACCGTACGCGGAATTCTCGTACAACAACAGCTATCAGAAGAGTTTGCAGATGGCACCATTCGAGGCTCTGTATGGCAGAAAGTGTAGGACACCACTATTTTGGAATCAGATGGGAGAAAGTCAGGTATTTGGACCTGAGATACTAAGAGAGGCAGAGCGACAAGTACAGATAATCAGACAGAATCTGAAAGTAGCACAATCCAGACAGAAGAGCTATGCAGATAACCGACGGAGGGATCTCAGCTTTGAAGTTGGAGACTTCGTGTATCTCAAGGTGTCACCCATGAGAGGTGTGAAGAGGTTCAACGTCAAGGGCAAGTTAGCACCTCGATGCATTGGACCGTTCAAGGTACTTGGTCGGAAAGGTGAGGTGGCATATCAGTTAGAGCTACCAGAAAAGTTAGCGGGAGTACATGATGTGTTCCATGTGTCTCAGTTGAAAAAGTGTTTGCGAGTACCTGAGGAACAGATTCCGATTGATGAGCTGAATGTGGAGGAAGATCTTACCTATACTGAGCATCCTGTCAAGATTTTGGAGGAGTCAGAAAGAGTCACCAGAAATAAAGTGATCCGGATGTGCAAGGTCCAGTGGAGCCGTCATTCAGTGGATGAAGCGACTTGGGAAAGAGAAGAAGACCTCAGAGCTGAATATCCGCAGTTATTCCCATCCACATCCGAATCTCGAGGGCGAGATTCATCTTAAGGGGGGTAGGTTTGTAACACCCTAAAAATGCCTATTTTAAAAAATTTAGTAATTAAATTGTTTTTATTTAATTTTATGCTCATATTTATCTAAGGAAAATAAATTATTTACGGTAAATAAAATTAAATATAAGGTTAGAAACATTTTTGTTGCATTCATGCCAACTGCATTGAGTTTTGTTTGTGTGTGGTTCAATTGGAATTTAAATTCTGTTTAAATTCGAATTTGAATCGCTGTGTTTGGAGCTCTAGAAAAGTTTCTGCGGCCCGAGTCCGTTTTTCCACCCTAAACTTTTTCCCCGGCTGAATTTGGCCCTCCTACTCTTTTTCCGCAGCGGCCCATCTTCCCGTGCTCCGCTTTTGGCCCACTGCCGGCCTGTTCCGCCCCGCACCGGCCTGCTCGCTCCAGCTCCTGCGCCCCGCTTCCGGCCCGGTCCAGCCGCTCGTTCGCTCGGCCCACGCGCGCGTAAAAGTCTACGTTGCCCCCCCCCCCCCCCCGCTCCCGCAGCAGCCGCTCCGCTCGCCTTTGGCCCAGTGCGGCCCAGCAGCCAGGCCGGCCCGCCCCGCACCCCTAGCCGCTGACCGAGCGGGGCCACCCGTCAGGGTCATCCCTGACCTCCAGCCGAGTCCGGCTCGGCCCCGACGCCGGAGTCCCGCCCGGCCACGGCACGGACGCCAAGGTCCACCCGAGCCGACCCTCGGCCGCTCCTCAAATAGCCGCGCCGCCCTCGATTCCCCCTGCCCCGAACACCCTAGCCCTAGTCGCCCCGCTCGAGTTCGCGCCGCCGCTCGGAGTCGAAGCCGCCCGCCGCCGTCGATCTCGCCGCCTGTCCTCGTTCCGGCCCGGCGAACTGCCCCAAGACCGTCGCGTGAAGGTCAGGAACCCCTCGAGCTCCCTCTCGCCCCTCCCTGTGCTCTGTAGCGCTGTCCCCGCGTTGAACCGCCGTCACCCGACCGCCGCCGCCGCTGTAGCTCGTCGTGAGCCATCTCCGCCGCACCGTCGTCGACGAGACCCGCCCTGACGAGTTCGCCGTGTCGCCCCGGTCCTGTAGCGCCAGACCCCGTCCCGAGCCATGCCCTATAGCGTGAGAACGCGTTTCGCCGGCGACCTTCCGCCGTGAGCGCAGGCGGCGCCGCCGCAGCACCTTTCCGCCGGCGACCCCTCCTCTCTGGATCCAATCTAAACCGTCGGATCCAAATCTGACGGCTCAGATCGAATCGAGCCGAGTCAACACCCTGGTCAATAACGGTCAACCCTAGTCAGCCATGGACGTTTTGCAAAAGAACCCCCTCCCTTTTTCAAAATTAACCCGCGGTCCAAATTTATTCGAAAATAATTACAATTAAGTCCTGATTTTTACAGAAAACCCCGTGTCTTAATTAAAAATAGCACTCGAGGTCCTGTTTTAGTTAATCTGCAAATAAACCCTCCTGTTTTTATATAAAATTATGTTTTAGCCCCTGAGTTTTTGCAAATAAGCCCTTGGAGTTTTTAAAACTTTGCCAGCAAGTCCCTGAACCTTAGAAAAGCCATAACTTCTTCGTTTTAGCTCCGATTTGAGTGATTTTCGCGCTCACGTGTTCGTAGCGAAGCGTAGATTAGTTTCAAAGCCTTCTTTTGTTCTGTTGCAACTGTTTGGTGTACTGTTCTAATAGATTAATATTGTTTGCATGTACTGGCTTGTGTGGATGCTTGTGTGTTGATAAATGAGACCAATCGGTGTCCCTGTGGATTATGGTTATCGGCTTCGTCTTCGTCTTCGTTTAGAGAGAGTTAATAAAGAGTCTTCCGCTGTTTTGTTTAGTTATTTTAGTCAAACTCTGATGTAAAACCATTTTATTCGAGCATATGTACTCTGTTTATCATATTTGTTATCTATATGTGTTCTGTGGACTTCCTGGGCACACATATAGAGGCATTCGGGTTTCTGAGTAAATCCGGGTGTGACAGATTGGTATCAGAGCCGTGCTGACTGTAGGAACGCAGCCTAGTTAGAACGGTTGATGAATCATTAGGAGACCACCATGATTTTGTTTCAAGATCATTTAGCCACGTTTTTCAAAACCAGTGCTGTCAAGTCTTGTGTGAATCATGTCCTTGGGTGCTTGATTTTGTTGTTATTATGCTTATGTTTGATTTGGATTTTTGTAATGATTGTGATGGTCATAGACGCAAGTCTATCTCCATCTAGATATAGGACTAAGGTTTAAGGAATATTAGTGAATAAATAGTTTGGGTTATCTATCTCCTTTGCACTTCCTCAGTCTTACTCTCTATACCTCTGAATCATATCTTTCCAAGTACTGCTATCTTCTTATGCACCATCTGCAAGCATGGGTTATCTAATACCAGTTGGCGGGAATACTGATGGGAGATCTCTTGATATGGTAGATGGTTAACACCAGAGGCAACCCCGGAGGCAGTGGAAGCATCCAGAACCAGAACCCACCACCTCCACCACCGCCACTCACCATGGAGCAGATGATGCAGATGCAACTTCAGCTGACACAGCAGATGGCGCAAACCATAGCACTGATGCAGCAGAATCAGCAGAACCCGCCCCAACAGCACTACGTGCAACCCCGAGATAAAAGGGGCGAGTTTATGAAGGGACGCCCTCCTACCTTCAACAAGTCTAGCGACCCAATGCAAGCAGAGGACTGGCTCAAGGCAGTGGAACGACAGCTGGACATCGCACAGTGCAACGACCGGGAGAAGGTGCTATATGGAGGTGGACAGCTCCAGGGAGCAGCTTTGGATTGGTGGGATGCATACCAGTATGCTCACCCCAATCGTGATCAGATCACTTGGCAGGAGTTCCGCGACAGCTTCCGTTCTCACCACGTGCCGGAAGCGCTGATGACCTTGAAGAAGAAGGAGTTCCTGGCTTTGAAGCAGGAAGGTATGAGTGTCACCGCTTATCGTGACAAGTTCATTGAGTTGGCCCGTTATGCTCCAGAGGACGTGAATACGGATAGGAAGAAGCAGACTCGATTCCGAGATGGCCTGCATGATACACTCCAGTACCAGCTCCTGTGCTCTAGGTTCGCCACTTTTCAAGAACTGGTGGATAGCGCACTACTGCTGGAGCACAAGCGCCGTGAGATGGAGGAAAAGAAGAGGAAGCTTCAAGGCACACCGTCAGGAAGCAATGTTCGCCCTCGCTTCAATCCTCAGCAAGGAAACCAGCAGATGGTGACTCCACAGCGTTTCCAGGGACAGTCCGGTTTGATGAACCGCAACCAGTATCAGCAACGTCCCCAGTACCAGCCATGTCCCCAGTACCCCTCAGCACCACTTCAGCAGCGTTTCCAGAACCAGCCACAGAGTGGTCCTGTCCAACGCCCCAATCCGACCAACAATGCACCTACGGCTCCGAGGTGTTTTGGTTGTGGTGAGCTGGGACACTATGCCAGCGCTTGTCCTCGCAAGGCTCAGAACGCCATTGGTCAGAACAGCAATCAGAGGGTTGGACAACCGCAGAACCAGAACGGGAACCAGCAGCAGAACCCAGCGAGAGGAAAGGTCAACCACATGGGTGCAGAAACCGCAGAAGGAGCAACGGATGTCGTTGTGGGTACGTTCCCTGTCAACTCGACTCTCGCAACTATTTTGTTTGATACTGGAGCTTCGCATGCTTTCATATCTGCTGCTTTCGTGAAAAAGAACATGATGATCTTGCAACCTATGGGGAACCCCATGGTAGTTAGTTCACCTGGGGGAGAACAGCGTGCCACTTTACGTTGCCCCTGTATCACCATCACAATAAGGGGCGTAGACTTTGTGGTGAACCCGATAGTCCTAGAAACCCTTGGGTTTGACTTGATTCTGGGTATGAGCTGGTTAGCCAGATATGATGGGGTGATTCAATGCTCCAAAAGAACAGTGCAGCTGACAGCAAAGACTGGTGAGAAAGTGGAGTACCAAGCAGCTAGTCCCGTGGGACACAATCAGATCTACCAAGCCGAAGGTGTAGCACTGGAAGACATCAGAGTGGTGTGCGAATTCCCAGACGTGTTTCCAGATGAGTTACCAGGTATGCCCCCAGACCGCGAAGTTGAATTTGTTATTGATCTTAAGCCCGGTACTGCACCTATAGCTAAGAGGCCATATAGAATGGGAGTAAAAGAACTAGAGAAACTTAAGGAGGAATTAAGGGCGTTGTTAGCAAAAGGGTATATACGTCCTAGTTCGTCTCCTTGGGGAGCACCGGTTTTGTTTGTGGATAAGAAAGATGGGACCCAGAGATTGTGTGTGGATTATCGAGCTTTGAATGAAGTGACCATCAAGAACAAGTACTCGCTGCCAAGGATTGATGATCTCTTCGACCAGTTGAAAGGAGCGTGTGTGTTCTCTAAGATCGATCTCCGATCCGGTTACCATCAGATGAGGATACGAGTGACTGACATTCCCAAAACAGCCTTCACAACCCGATATGGTCTATATGAGTTCACTGTCATGTCTTTTGGTTTGACAAATGCACCGGCATACTTCATGTATTTGATGAACAGTGTGTTCATGGACTATCTTGACAAGTTCGTGGTAGTGTTCATTGACGACATTCTGGTTTTCTCCAAGAATGAGGAAGAGCATGAAGAACATCTGAGGTTGGTGATGCAAAGACTTCGTGAACATCAGTTGTATGCCAAGCTGAGCAAGTGTGAGTTTTGGTTGAAGGAAGTAGCATTCTTGGGACACATATTGTCCAATGGTGGAGTGGCAGTTGATCCGAAGAAGGTTAGTGATGTGTTGAGTTGGAATCCGCCTAAGGATGTGAGTGAAATCAGAAGTTTCCTTGGAATGGCTGGATACTATCGGAGGTTTATTGAAGGATTCTCCAAGATTGCTAAACCCCTGACGGCGTTGTTGGAGAAAAATGCCAAGTTTGTCTGAACTGAAGAGTGTCAAGTCAGCTTTGAGGAATTGAAGAGGAGGTTGACAACGACACCTGTGCTAGTGTTGCCAGATATAACCAAGAGTTTCTCTATCTACTGCGATGCATCTCGTCTAGGATTGGGATGTGTACTCATGCAAGAAGGCAGAGTAGTAGCTTATGCATCGAGGCAGTTGAGGAAACATGAGCAGAACTACCCAACACACGATCTGGAGTTAGCAGCTGTAGTACATGCCTTGAAGATTTGGAGGAATTACTTGATTGGACATAAGTGTGATATTTACACTGACCACAAGAGTCTCAAGTATGTGTTCACACAGTCAGACCTGAATATGAGGCAACGTCGTTGGTTAGAGTTGATCAAGGACTATGATTTGGAGATACATTATCATCCAGGGAAGGCCAACTTGGTGGCAGATGCTCTGAGTAGAAGGAGCTATGTGAATAAGATCACGGGACATTGTTTACCGGAGGAACTCAGTTTAGAGTTTGAAAGGATGAGTCTGGGATTTGTGACTAGCGTCACCGAGATGGCAGTAGAACCGACCTTGGAACAAGAGATCCGAAAAGGACAGCTCACAGATGAGAAGATCAAGGAGATCGTGGAACTGGTGGCATTAGGAAAAGCCCCAGGATTTTGAGTAGATGACCAAGGAACATTGTGGTACGAGAAGAGGATCTGTGTACCAGATATAGTGCAAATCAGGGATGCAATTCTCAGGGAAGACCATGAATCGGCGTATTCAATACACCCAGGTAGTACCAAGATGTACCAAGATATCAAAGAGAGATTTTGGTGGTACGGATTGAAGAGAGATGTGGCCACATACGTAGCTCTATGTGACACGTGCCAGAGAGTCAAGGCTGAACATCAGAGGCCAGCAGGTTTGCTCCAGCCCCTGAAGGTACCTGAATGGAAGTGGGAAGAAGTCGGTATGGATTTCATCACTGGCTTACCTCGCACTCAGAGGGGATTTGACTCAATTTGGGTAATCGTGGATCGTCTGACAAGGGTGGCGCATTTCCTACCAGTAAAGACCACCTACTCGGGAGCCAGACTAGCGGAGTTGTATATGGAGAGGATTGTGTGTTTGCATGGGGTACCAAAAAGAATAGTGTTAGATCGAGGTACCCAGTTCACATCACACTTTTGGCGACAATTGCATGAGTCTACGGATACTAAGCTACAATTCAGTTCAGCTTACCATCCACAGACAGATGGGCAGACAGAACGGACGAATCAGATATTGGAGGATATGCTGAAAGCATGTGCACTACAATATGGTGCCAGTTGGGATAAGAGTTTACCGTACGCGGAATTCTCGTACAACAACAGCTATCAGAAGAGTTTGCAGATGGCACCATTCGAGGCTCTGTATGGCAGAAAGTGTAGGACACCACTATTTTGGAATCAGACGGGAGAAAGTCAGGTATTTGGACCTGAGATACTAAGAGAGGCAGAGCGACAAGTACAGATAATCAGACAGAATCTGAAAGTAGCACAATCCAGACAGAAGAGCTATGCAGATAACCGACGGAGGGATCTCAGCTTTGAAGTTGGAGACTTCGTGTATCTCAAGGTGTCACCCATGAGAGGTGTGAAGAGGTTCAACGTCAAGGGCAAGTTAGCACCTCGATACATTGGACCGTTCAAGGTACTTGGTCGGAAAGGTGAGGTGGCATATCAGTTAGAGCTACCAGAAAAGTTAGCGGGAGTACATGATGTGTTCCATGTGTCTCAGTTGAAAAAGTGTTTGCGAGTACCTGAGGAACAGATTCCGATTGATGAGCTGAATGTGGAGGAAGATCTTACCTATACTGAGCATCCTGTCAAGATTTTGGAGGAGTCAGAAAGAGTCACCAGAAATAAAGTGATCCGGATGTGCAAGGTCCAGTGGAGCCGTCATTCAGTGGATGAAGCGACTTGGGAAAGAGAAGAAGACCTCAGAGCTGAATATCCGCAGTTATTCCCATCCACATCCGAATCTCGAGGGCGAGATTCATCTTAAGGGGGGTAGGTTTGTAACACCCTAAAAATGCCTATTTTAAAAAATTTAGTAATTAAATTGTTTTTATTTAATTTTATGCTCATATTTATCTAAGGAAAATAAATTATTTACGGTAAATAAAATTAAATATAAGGTTAGAAACATTTTTGTTGCATTCATGCCGACTGCATTGAGTTTTGTTTGTGTGTGGTTCAATTGGAATTTAAATTCTGTTTAAATTCGAATTTGAATCGCTATGTTTGGAGCTCTAGAAAAGTTTCTGCGGCCCGAGTCCGTTTTTCCACCCTAAACTTTTTCCCCGGCTGAATTTGGCCCTCCTACTCTTTTTCCGCAGCGGCCCATCTTCCCGTGCTCCGCTTTTGGCCCACTGCCGGCCTGTTCCGCCCCGCACCGGCCTGCTCGCTCCAGCTCCTGCGCCCCGCTTCCGGCCCGGTCCAGCCGCTCGTTCGCTCGGCCCACGCGCGCGTAAAAGTCTACGTTGCCCCCCCCCCCCCCCCCGCTCCCGCAGCAGCCGCTCCGCTCGCCTTTGGCCCAGTGCGGCCCAGCAGCCAGGCCGGCCCGCCCCGCACCCCTAGCCGCTGACCGAGCGGGGCCACCCGTCAGGGTCATCCCTGACCTCCAGCCGAGTCCGGCTCGGCCCCGACGCCGGAGTCCCGCCCGGCCACGGCACGGACGCCAAGGTCCACCCGAGCCGACCCTCGGCCGCTCCTCAAATAGCCGCGCCGCCCTCGATTCCCCCTGCCCCGAACACCCTAGCCCTAGTCGCCCCGCTCGAGTTCGCGCTGCCGCTCGGAGTCGAAGCCGCCCGCCGCCGTCGATCTCGCCGCCCGTCCTCGTTCCGGCCCGGCGAACTGCCCCAAGACCGTCGCGTGAAGGTCAGGAACCCCTCGAGCTCCCTCTCGCCCCTCCCTGTGCTCTGTAGCGCTGTCCCCGCGTTGAACCGCCGTCACCCGACCGCCGCCGCCGCTGTAGCTCGTCGTGAGCCATCTCCGCCGCACCGTCGTCGACGAGACCCGCCCTGACGAGTTCGCCGTGTCGCCCCGGTCCTGTAGCGCCAGACCCCGTCCCGAGCCATGCCCTATAGCGTGAGAACGCGTTTCGCCGGCGACCTTCCGCCGTGAGCGCAGGCGGCGCCGCCGCAGCACCTTTCCGCCGGCGACCCCTCCTCTCTGGATCCAATCTAAACCGTCGGATCCAAATCTGACGGCTCAGATCGAATCGAGCCGAGTCAACACCCTGGTCAATAACGGTCAACCCTAGTCAGCCATGGACATTTTGCAAAAGAACCCCCTCCCTTTTTCAAAATTAACCCGCGGTCCAAATTTATTCGAAAATAATTACAATTAAGTCCTGATTTTTACAGAAAACCCCCTGTCTTAATTAAAAATAGCACTCGAGGTCCTGTTTTAGTTAATTTGCAAATAAACCCTCCTGTTTTTATATAAAATTATGTTTTAGCCCCTGAGTTTTTGCAAATAAGCCCTTGGAGTTTTTAAAACTTTGCCAGCAAGTCCCTGAACCTTAGAAAAGCCATAACTTCTTCGTTTTAGCTCCGATTTGAGTGATTTTTGCGCTCACGTGTTCGTAGCGAAGCGTAGATTAGTTTCAAAGCCTTCTTTTGTTCTGTTGCTACTGTTTGGTGTACTGTTCCAATAGATTAATATTGTTTGCATGTACTGGCTTGTGTGGATGCTTGTGTGTTGATAAATGAGACCAGTCGGTGTCCCTGTGGATTATGGTTATCGGCTTCGTCTTCGTCTTCGTTTAGAGAGAGTTAATAAAGAGTCTTCCGCTGTTTTGTTTAGTTATTTTAGTCAAACTCTGATGTAAAACCATTTTATTCGAGCATATGTACTCTGTTTATCATATTTGTTATCTATATGTGTTCTGTGGACTTCCTGGGCACACATATAGAGGCATTCGGGTTTCTGAGTAAATCCGGGTGTGACACTTATATTTGCAACACATTACAAATTACCTGCCAATAGATTTACTTGTCAGTGTCATCTGATTTCGTAATATCATTGTACCAGAAAGAGTGGAGGTACCATCTAAAACCACTCAACTCCCAATAAGAGGGGGGAGTATGGTCACAGAAATTATAAGTTCTTGCAAGCTTATGTGGAAATAGATGGGAAGTAAATGATATTCAAGATCAAGTTGATCAACACCTTATGGATACTCATATACATAGCCTATGGATGTTTGAACATCCAAAAGACCAGCATATGTATACATATGTACAAGCGCTGGGTCATTGGAACGTCCTAACTCTATCGTAACGGGAAATGACATGGAGTTTAAGGGTTAATATTTTCACAAGTTATATTGATTCTATTGAATCAATGCAAAGTCTACAGATGTAGACACTTCTCCATTTCAGATTGTCGTACACCTACTGGATCCAAAGCAAAAGTCCTAGGCAAGAGTGTTTTCCAACACTCTTTTTGGGTCAAATCAAAGGTGGCAATTGAGTAGAATTGCTCTCGCTAAATGATTGAGTAACACTTTACTCTCATAATGCTTTCTTTATCGAAACAAGGTGGTGAGATAGCAAGAGCTTGTAGCAATGATTTCACGTAGAGACCAAGCAACATACATCGTGGTATGTGTGAAAATTATGTTCCTATATTTGATCATTGACAGATCTCATGAATTTAATAGATTTGGTTTCAAGTATTTATGGATTTTATATTCGAATCAAAATCACAACATATGTTGTGTACACTCAAGTCACTTCATGACTTGAAGACAATCAAGTTGATTGTGGTACAACTGATTGGATGACTTTCTTTCCCAGAAGGGTTACTCCCAACCACGATGATCGCATATGTGTGATTGTGTTGAAATCCTATTTGGATTTTGTATCATCTCCGATCACACATAACAAATCATGCAATCTCCGTAGCAGACTAGGTGTTTGATTCTGAGCATCGCGGCTATCCTGAGGCCATTAATCAACGCCTCGTACTCGGTGCCATTGTTGGTTGCCTTGTAGTGGATCTGTAGGACGTATTTCAGGTACTTGCCCTGTGGGGAGATGAATAGGACTCCTGCCCCAGCCCCTTCTAAGTTTAGGGCGTCGTCAAAGTACAGGGTCCAGTGCTCGAGCGGCTTGTCGGGAGTCGGCGCCTAGACCTCTGTCCATTCCACCACGAAGTCGGCCAATACTCGCGACTTGATCGACTGCTTTGACTTGAAGGTAATGTCGAACTCCCTGAGCTCAACCTCAAACTTGACGACTCGGCTGTTGATGTCGTGGTTATGAAGAAATTCACTGAGAGGGAAGTTGGACACCATGTGGATCGGGTGCACCTAGAAGTAGTGGCACATCATCCTTGAGCAGATCAAAAGTGCATATAGCAACTTCTGCGGGTGTTGGTATCTTATCTTCGAATCGGCTAGCATTTCGCTGACGTAGTAGACCGGGCACTGCACAGGGTACACGTGGTCTTCTTCTTTTAGTTCCACGACTATGACCGCACTGATGATGTAGGTGGTCGCTGCTATATATAGCTGGAGTCGCTCCTCTTTTTTGGGCCCGGTGAGCACCAAGGGAGACACCAAGAATGCCCTAAGTCCGACCAACATTTGGTCAGCCTCTGGCGTCCACTCAAAGTTGTCGGCCCTCTTCAAGAGCTTGAAGAAGGGGGCGCCTCATTCACCTAGCTTGCTGATGAACCAGCTGAGGGCCGCCATCATCCCCGTGAGCTTCATCACTTGCTTCTTGTTCATGGGTCGCAGTAGGTTCTGAATGGCAGCGATCTTGGTCGGGTTTGCCTCGATACCACACTAGCTGACTAGGAAGCCCAGGAGTTTTCCTGATGGTACCCCGAAAATGCACTTGGTCGGGTTGAGTTTTCATCTGAAGGGCCATAGGTTGTTGAACGTCTCCTGGAGGTTGGCGATCGGGGTTTCTGGGTTGTAGGTCTTGATCATGATGCCATCCACATATGCCTCGGCGTTTCGCCTGATTTGGCTGGACAAGCAACTTTGGATTGCCTTTTGGTATGTGGCCCTGACATTCTTGAGGCCGAAGGTCATGGTGTGGTAGCGGTATATGCCATGCAATGTGATGAACGCCGTCTTATCTTGGTCGGCCGGGTTCAGGGCTATCTGGTGGTAGCCGGAGTAGTAGTCGAGGAAGGATAGGAGTAAGCACCCGGTCGTAGAGTCGACAACTTGGTCAATGCACAGAATAGGGAAGGGGTCCTTAGGGCAGTATCTATTGAGATCGGTATAATCAATACACATTCTCCATTCATCGGTTTTCTTTCTTACAAGTACAGGATTTGCAAGCCATTCGGGGTGCTTGCACTCACGAATGAAACCAGCAGCTTGGAGTTTATTCAATTCTACCCTAATGGCCGCCTTGCGATCTTGGGCAAACTGTCAACGCTTCTGCTAGATCGGCTTGGCGGTCTTCACCAAATCCAAGGAGTGCTCAACCTTCTCCCTTGGAACATCAGGCATATCCGAGGGTTTCCACGCGAATATGTCCCAGTTGTCCCGTAGGAAAGAGGTGAGCGCGCTTTCCTATTTAGGAGTTAGGCCTGGTGATCAGGACATCACTCCTATGGATACTCACAACAATCCTCCATTAATCGTTCAAGGTCCAATCACTAGAGCTCATGCGCGACAATTGAATTTAGAGGTGAGCTCGTTCCTAAGTACTTCTCTATGTGATTATGAGAATAGATTGCGACCTAATGATTATATTGTAATTAGGAACCATGGAGAGGACCAGAGGATAGTTGGAGAAGGGCTTCAAGGTGGAGAGGACCAGCAAGGGCATGCAAGTCAAGATAGAGGCCCAAATCAATTCGACTTCGAGTCCACCTCGGAGTCCAGGAGCAGTCAGCACTAAATCAGACGCCCAGGTCGCATACGGGCTCGGATTTGGACGTCCTTTATATACTTGGAAAGCTAAGAAGATAATCTTTGCAATGGCACTGGTCTCATATCAAAATTCGTTCGGAGTCATCGGAAATCAACGAAACAAGTTGACGTCCAGAATCTGTTTCGGCGCTGCGTCGTCGTATTTTGGTCTTTGGGCCGTGTATCGTGTTGAGCCCAATAGGGGCACGTCCAGGGGGGTCGATCACGACCCTAGACTATTTAAAACAGTAGCCACCGCCCAAGTTAGGGTTTGGGTTTTGCTTAGATCAATTCTGTCAAGAACAGTGTCGCCGCTCGTCGGTTTGTGAGACCCCAACTTCGTGAGTTTAATCATACATCGGCAATTGTGTTGCAATCTTTCTCGTTCTTGCTTGTGTTCTTTGATTCGCAGGCAAGGATTAGCCTTCTGGGCAAGGTCAACCATGCAATGCTGGTTGATAACCTGAGGAGACGTGGTGCTGCGATTGCGGGGTTCGGAACGTGTGGTTCGGAAGCCGGATCGATTTAAGTCACGACTCCACCAAATCGAGAGTTATCAGAACCTTTCGGAAGATCGGGAAACCCTAGTTCCCATCAAGTGGTATTCAGAGACAGGTTTACCGTCAGGTTCGTCCTTTCGCCTTTGTCCTATAGTCCAAAAAATAGCCCTAAAAAAATTTCCGTTGTCCTAGTACCCTTTTAGCCTTTGCAATTTCGTTTCAGATTCGCTTTGTTGAGTTTGTGTCCATGGTCGAGTCTTGTTGCTGGTATTAGGTCATGTTCGTCGTCGTAGTTCAATCGCCCGTTGTTGTGTATTGTTTGTTTCCGCCGCTATCCCATCCACCATTACCAGATTACAAGTCGTGCCACCCCATAACTCGACTTGCCCTCGCTAGCCGTCTTGCGTGAACTCCTGCCGTGCAAGCCCTAGATGGGTTGCGAGCCACCGCATGTTCATCGCCTTGCATCGCAGCCCTTCTTGGTTCATCTTGCATACCCTAAGCACCGCCGCGCATCCTGCCGAATTGAGCCTCCAGAGAACCACATCATGAACCTCCCGAAAACCATAACTTGAGGTACCTTCAGTAAAACAGGCATAACTTTTCGCTCGGTGCTCCATTTTGGCTCAATTTTTTACAGCAGCTTCGTGACCCCATTATGAGTGGACCCAAACTAGCTTCACCCTATTTGCCTGACTCAGAAAATTAAAAAAAATCAGGAAGATAAAGAAAAAAAATTGATCAAGTTGTTTTAGGGTTTTCAGCGTTTGTTCCTGAATATCCCTAGGCCGCATCTCACCTCAAAAAAGGGTGAAAATTTGTGTGCTTGGAGCTTTTGGTATCCCCGTTAAGAGAAAAATATAAAAAAATAGTTCAAAAAATAAAAAACTCGTGATTCCTACTAGCCCGGAGGTTTTGGAGGGAAATTCTGAAAAGATTAAAAACGATTGCATAGAGTGTTGTTTTCCTTGTCCTCTGAGATTTTTCCATTGTTTCTTGTTCCAACTTGTTGTGCTACATCTACGACACGTCTAAGCCAGCAATTGTGACTTGTACTTTGGATACTTATTGAACTTTGCTATTCTGCATTCGTTATTTGCTACTCCTTGCTACATATTGTGCCTTCCCAAAGCTCCACATACACCTTCTGGACGGCACTGGTTTTGACCCTTGCAATCGCGGACTACACGCCTTCTAGGTATCCTTTGCCTTGCTTGTTGGTAAGAACCTTGCAAGAGCTTGGTAAGACGCTTCCTTTGCTGTGTTGAGAGCACGTAGTCGGATTATTAGGGATAACCTTCACTGTGTGTTCTTGTTTTGGTGCTTTTTCGATGGCAGGAGATGATGCACCGAAGGCTCCCACAGATTTCAGTGAATGTGTTAGTCGAGAAGAGCTACAAGCTTCTCGTGACAAGATGGAAGAAACAACCAACAAGGCTGTCACTGACGCGCTCATCGCTATGAAGCTTGGCACCATGTTAGAGAGGGTGGACCGACGGGTGTCCGAGCTTGCTGACAGAGTTGCCGTAGTGGAGGCACGTCCACAGCCACAGCCACAGCCATAGCCACAACAACCACCACCTCCACGTTTTCCAGATGACGCGGTGTTTGATGACAATGGTAATTATGATGAAGCAGCTACCAGAAACACACGACTACAACGTCGCCTTCGCCATAACAGGGTAGGTATGGGTGGCGCTCACCAAGGTAATAACAATCGTGATGACCCTTATGCTAAGATTAAGTTTACCATTCCATCTTTTTCGGGTCATTATGATGCTGAGGGTTACCTTGATTGGGAGATGACAGTAGAACAAAAATTTTCTGCCCACCTTGTACCAGAAGAACATCAAGTTAGACAAGCCACTAGTGAGTTTAAGGACTTTGCTATTATTTGGTGGACTGGTCTAGTTGGCGATGGTAGAGCACCTACGTCTTGGAATGAGCTTAAGGTGGCTATGCGTGATCGTTTTGTTCCTCCTTCATATCATAGAGATTTGCGTAAGAAATTGCAACATTTAGAACAAGGAGAAACTTCTGTGCAGGATTACTATGGTTCTTTGCAAAAAGGCATAATGTGTTGTGGTATTGTAGAAGGGCCCGAGGATTCTATCTGTCGTTTTTATTCAGGGTTGAGGCATGATATTCAGGACATAGTTGATTATAAGGACTTTAACACTGTCGACCAGTTGTTTCAATATGTTATGCTTGCAGAAAAGGAGATTCAGGGGCGTGAACAGCAGGGCAAGAACAAGGTGGGAAGCACCTTCTACATGCCACGTACAACGCCTTCTTCGGGGCTGCCCAAGCCAACTTCTTTTCGAGCACCCCCACCAGCGAGCAAGCGATCCACACCTTCAACACCTGCTGCACCATCACCGCCACCACCATCTTCTGCACGTTCTTCGGATTCAGGTAAAAATTCTTTGCAGGAGGGCAGCAGGAGTACCGCCTCGACACCATGCACTTCCAACATTCAGTGCCACCATTGCCATGGGCTTGGCCACGTGCAGAAGGATTGCCCTAGTCAGCGGGCATACATTGCTACAGAAGATGGATACATAAGCACCTCCGACATTGAAGATGATGAGGCAAATGATATTGATGAGGATCGTGGCGTTGCATTTGGTAGTGAGGACACGACGGCCTTTAGAAACATCATTGTGCAGCGAGTACTCAGCGCACAAGTACAGCAACCTGAGAAGATCCAACGCCGTAACTTGTTCCAAATTTTTTTCGTCATCAACAACCGTCGCGCACGTGTCATCATTGATGGAGGTAGTTGCAATAAATTGGTGAGTTCTGATTTGGTCAAGAAGCTTGGATTGGCCACACGCCCTCATCCCCATCCATATGGTATTCAGTGGTTTAGTGATGCGGGGAGAGCTAAGGTAACACAAACCTGTAGAGTTTCTTTTTCCATTGGTACCTATGCTGATTTTGTTGACTGTGATGTCGTACCTATGGATGCTTGTTCTCTTTTATTGGGACATCCTTGGGAATTTGATACTGATGCTATACACCATGGCAAAAGTAATAAATACACTTTCACACATAAAGGACAGAAAATTAATTTGCTACCTATGACACCTGCTGAAATTGTACAAACTGATAAAGACCGAGCTGCTAGTTTGCATGATAAGGAATCTGAAAATTAGAAAGTTGCTAAATCTATTTACCCACCTAAAAAGGATAAGTCTGCACCAACTTCTGAGGTCGAGGGAATTAAATTAAAGGGGGAAGTTATGCTCGCAATGAAATCTGAACTTGCTGAACTTTCTGATGATGATATGTGCTATGCTTTGGTATGCAAACGAGCTTTGTTTTCGCTTGATAATATTGCTAGCTCTTTGCCTCCTGTTGTCACTAACATTTTGCAGGAGTATGAGGATGTTTTTCCAGCTAAGTTACCACCGGGCCTTCCACCTTTGAGAGGTATAGAGCATCAAATTGATTTGACTCCCGGAGCCACATTGCCGAACCGTGCTGCTTATCGCACCGATCCTGAGGAGACTAAGGAGATTCAGCGACAAGTCCAAGAACTGTTGGACCGTGGGTATGTCCGTGAAAGCCTTAGTCCTTGTGCTATTCCTGTGCTTTTGGTTCCCAAGAAATATGGTACTTGGCGTATGTGTGTTGATTGTCGAGCTATCAATAATATTACAATTCGATATCGTCATCCTATTCCTAGGCTAGATGACATGCTTGATGAGTTGTGTGGTGCTATAATTTTCACAAAGATAGACTTGCGTAGTGGTTACCACCAAATAAGAATGAAACTTGGAGATGAATGGAAAACAGCTTTTAAAACCACATTTGGGTTATATGAGTGGTTAGTTATGCCTTTTGGTTTAACCAATGCACCTAGTACTTTTATGCGATTGATGAATGAGGTTTTGCGGGCTTTTATTGGGCGATTTGTGGTGGTTTACTTTGATGATATATTAATTTTCAGAAAGTCTTTGGATGAACATATGGAACACTTACGTGTTGTTTTTGATGCTTTGAGAGATGCACGTTTGTTTGCTAATCTTGATAAGTGCATCTTTTCACCGATAGAGTTTCTTTCCTTGGCTATGTTGTTACTCCATAGGGAATTGAGAAGAAAATTGAGGCCATTGCGAGCTGGCCGTTGCCCCAAACCATCACACAGGTACGGAGTTTTCTTGGTCTTGCAGGTTTCTATCGCCGCTTCGTCAAAGATTTCACCACCATTGCTGCACCCTTGCATGAGTTGACAAAGAAAGGTGTGTTGTTTCATTGGGGAAAAGCACAACAGAAGTCCTTTGCAACATTGAAGTACAAGCTTACGCACGCGCCATTGCTGCAACTTCCAAACTTTGGTAAGACTTTTGAGTTAGAATGTGATGCTAGTGGAGTTGGCATTGGAGGTGTTTTGATTCAAGATGGTAAACCCATTGCATATTTTAGTGAAAAGTTGCATGGTCCGGTTCTGAATTATTCTATGTATGATAAGGAATTGTATGCACTTGTACGTTCTTTAGAAACATGGCGTCATTATTTGTGGCCGAGAGAATTTGTTGTTCATTCTGATCATGAATCGCTGAAGTATCTTCGCTCTCAAAATAATCTGAATCGTAGACATGCTAAGTGGGTTGAATTTATTGAAACTTTCCCTTATGTTGTCAAACACAAGAAGGGGAAGGATAATGTGATTGCTGATGCTTTGTCTGGACGATATACTTTGCTGTCCCAACTTGATTGTCGGATTTTTGGACTTGAATCGATAAAAGAACAATATGCGCTTGACCCTGATTTTAAAGATGTGTTGCTGAATTTTAGAGAGGGATGTGCATGGAACAATTTTGTGGTTAATGATGGGTTCTTGTTTAGAGCTAACCGCCTATGCATTCCAGTTGGTTCCGTTCGTCTTTTGTTGTTACAGGAAGCACATGGAGGAGGGTTGATGGGCTATTTTGGTGCTAAGAAGACCGCGGATGTTTTGGCCTCACATTTTTTTGGCCTCATATGAAGAGAGATGTTGAGAGGTTTGTTTCTCGCTGCTCCACATGTCAAAAAGCTAAGTCTCGCCTAAATCCACATGGGTTATACATGCCTCTTCCAGTTCCTTCGATTCCTTGGGCAGATATTTCTATGGACTTTGTTTTGGGATTGCCTAGGACTAAGAGGGGGAGTGATAGCATATTTGTTGTGGTGGATCGTTTTTCTAAGATGGCACACTTTATACCATGTCATAAGAGTGATGATGCTATACATATTGCTGACCTCTTTTTCAAAGAGATTATTCGTTTGCATGGTGTTGGCGGTCGTTACAGACCGATTTCCGACCTCCAACCGAGTATAAAACAAACACAATGGGGACACACACCATAGCTATAGGGCTTATTACTGACTATTTCCACGAGTTTTGGTGATTGTCCATTGTGCAGGTATAAAACAGAGAAACACGTGCTATAGGGGACGGAAATGACCGATTCGGCCAAACGACACGGTTCGGCCGATTACTCCCTTAGTTGTGCAAGACTTGTGGACCACGACCACACCACTCTGGGCTAGCTCAACCCATATCCAGAAGACCGGTGGCCCGTATCCAACCCGACGGAACCCACGAGTCCACCAGAGGCCTCCCAGGCCAGCCCAAGATGAGAACCGACCTACAAACTGCCTCAGGAGTTGGGCTAGCACGTGGTGGAGACAAAGGCGGTGCAGCAGTGGGCCGGGCCCAGTTCGGGCGAAGGCCAGGCTTCGGCCGAAGCCTTGAACCGCCTCAGAACCGACCCTGAGCAGAGATCCAGGCCGTTGGACTCAAGGTCGGTGCACGTGGCAGTTCGGCCGAACTCCCTGGTTCGGCCGAACCGGAGAATTCGGCCGAACGGCCCGGCACCGCCTCCCAGCTGCCTTGGCCGCTACTCTACCTCCACCGTCCTTCCTTGCTATAAATAGAGGCCCGGTTTCACCTGCAAAACACACAACACAAGAGTAGAGTGCAGGCGAAGCACTGTTAGTTTTCCACATGTATCAGTAAAGATAGGGAGAGAGGTGAGGTGAGCGTCCCGGAGAGGAGCCGAAGTGTCGGCCCCTCTTCCCGCTGTACCTCTACGGATGCGACTTCACTTCGAGTAACATCCGGGTCTTGTCTGGTAACTCTTGTATCTCTCTCTGATTAATTGAGCATTCAGTTCTTACTTTTATATGCTTGCTGGTTCTTCGTTCAATGCTTAGTTGATTGGTATAACTGTATACTGGTTGCTTAGCTTGGGTGCTTATCTTTCTATAGGAGATAAGTATTAGTTGACTACTGTAGGCGTGGTGCCTATACTTGAGACCAACTTAGTTTATTCCCGTCGCAACGGAGGTGGTAGCCGTAAGGTGGTGACATCCCTTCCGGTCTTTGTAGCCCATCACGTTAGTTCCGGTCCGTAGGATTCCCCAGTTGGGAAATAGTGGCACCCCTTCTCATCCCTTTCTGTGTGTCCACCGGTTCCCTTGTCTCGAAGCAAGTATCTATCTGTATCCTCTGATCTGCTCGATCAATCAGTAGAATACCTCTACCAGACTCGTACCCTCTCTACCCTCCTATCACTCCTCTTCTCTCTTTGTTGTTGTCATCCACCTCATCCATACCATTCACTCCATTCCATCTACCTAGGACAACTTAGTTTAGAATCAGTCCACTTCTCGTTCTCCGTGGAAATCGATACCTTGGAATACTCCCGGGTGAAAGCTACATCGGTATCCGTCCGCTTGCGGATTTATCTGTAGGCCGTTAGGAGTGCCAACAAATGGTATGCCATCTACTATTGTTTCAGATCGCGATGCTAAATTCTTGAGTCATTTTTGGCGGACTCTGTGGAACAAGTTGGGTACAAAATTGTTGTTTTCTACTACTTGTCATCCACAAACTGATGGACAAACGGAGGTCGTGAACCATACTTTGGGTACTATGTTGAGAGCTATTTTGAAGAAAAATTTGAGGATGTGGGAAGAATGTTTGCCTCATGTCAAGTTTGCATATAATCGAGCAACACATTCTACTACCAAGGTAAGTCCTTTTCAGGTAGTGTATGGTTTCAACCCTCGTGCTCCTATTGATATTTTGCCTTTGCCTACTAGTGAAAAGATTCATAATGATGCCAAGGAACGTGCTGAATTTATTTTGCAAATGCATGAAACAACTAAGCACAACATTGAAAAGATGAACGACAAGTATAGAATTGCTGGTAGTAAATGTAGGAAAGAAGTAAAGCTTGAACCGGGTGATTTAGTATGGTTGCACTTGAGAAAAGAAAGATTTCCAGATTTGAGAAATTCGAAGTTGATGCCAAGAGCTGATGGCCCATTTAAAATACTTGAAAAGATTAATGATAATGCATATAAACTTGAGTTGCCTCCCGAGTTTGGGGTTAGTCCCACCTTTAACGTTTCAGATTTGAGGCCATACTTGGGAGAAGAGGATGAGCTTGAGTCGAGGACGACTCCAATTCAAGAGGGGGAGGATGATGAGGACATCACTCCTATGGATACTCACAACAATCCTCCATTGATTGTTCAAGGTCCAATCACTGGAGCTCGTGCGCGACAATTGAATTTAGAGGTGAGTTCGTTCCTAAGTACTTCTCTATGTGATTATGAGAATAGATTGCTACCTAATGATTATATTGTAATTAGGATCCATTGAGAGGACCAGAGGATAGTTGGAGAAGGGCTTCAAGGTGGAGAGGACCAGCAAGGGCATGCAAGTCAAGATAGAGGCTCAAATCAATTCGACTTCGAGTCCACCTCGGAGTCCAGGAGCAGTCAGTGCTAAATCGGATGCCCAGGTCGCATACGGGGTCGGATTTGGACGTTCTTTATATGCTTGGAAAGCTAAGAAGATAATCTTTGCAATGGCACTGGTCTCATATCAAAATTCGTCCGGAGTCCTCAGGAATCAATGAAACAATTTGACGTCCAGAATCTGTTTCGGCGCTGCATCGTCGTATTTTGGTCTTTGGTCCGTGTATCGTGTTGAGCCCAATAGGGGCACGTCCAGGGGGGTCGACCACGACCCTAGACTCTTTAAAACAGTAGCCGCCGCCCAAGTTAGGGTTTGGGTTTTGCTTAGATCAATTCTGTCAAGAACAGTGTCACCGCTCGTCGGTTTGTGAGACCCCAACTTCGTGAGTTTAATCATACATCGGCAATTGTGTTGCAATCTTTCTCGTTCTTGCTTGTGTTCTTCGATTCGCAGGCAAGGATTATCCTTCTGGGCGAGGTCAACCGTGCAATGCTGGTTGATAACCTGAGGAGACGTGGTGCTGCGATTGCGGGGTTCGGAACGTGTGGTTTGGAAGCTGGATCGATTTGAGTCATGACTCCACCAAATCGAGAGTTATCAGAACCTTTCGGAAGATCAGGAAACCCTAGTTCCCATCACCTGGGCCTATCAGCGCCGTCTTGGAGGGGTCATCGATGGAGAGGCTGACTGTCTTGGTCGTCGAGTCAGACTCGAGCACGGTCATAGTCGGCTCCTGCTCCGGCACGCTTACGTTGGCCGGTAGATTTGCCCTGGCTTCGTCTGCTAGGAGCACGCTGTTGTCGAGCTGGCGGGAGAGTTCTGTAAGGTGTACAGCTTCGCTGTCGCACACGTATGACGTCTTGACATCGCCCCTAATGTTGAGGACCCTAGGGGGTCGACATCTTCATCACCAGATATGTGTGGTTTGGGATCGCCATGAAGCGAACCAGCATGGGCCGCCCAAAGATGACGTGGTATGAGCTGTTGAAATCAGCCACCTCAAAGTGGAGATGCTCGGTCCTATAGTTGTCGGGCATGCCGAAGGTAACCGACAGGGTGAAACGTCCCACCAGGTAGGAGGCGTTCCCTAGGACGATGCCGTAGAATGGGTGCTCTGCTTGGCAAAGCCGGTGGTAGTTGAACCCCATGCTATTGAGGGTGCTGGTGAAGATGATGTTGAGGGCGCTACCCCCGTCGACCAACACATTGGTCAGGAGAACCCTATCAACTACCAGGTTGACTATCATGGGGTAGGAGCTCGGCTCATGCAGATAGACCCAGTGGTCGGATCTGGAGAAGGTGATCGACATCTCCGACCAGCGCACGTACTCGACCTCCCGGGTGCCGATCATGTGGATCTCGCGATTGTGGAGCTTCTTCTTCCTCCTATCTGGGAAGGCGTCGGGGCCTCCCATGATCACATTGACCCGGCAGTCAACAGGCTGGAAGTCACCATGGCCTCGTTGGCCACCCTTGGCTTAGCCGGCTCCGGCTGGCGATTGTCGGCGGTGCGTGGCCGGTCGTTGCGGCAGTAGCCGCCGTCTTTTCTGTTGTCACGGCGGTACTCATCATTACGGTGATCGTCGTTTCTTCTGTCGCCACGGTTGTCATTATAGCACAGCTTCTTCGAAGCTAGGGGAACTCTGAGTTCCTTCTTCAGGGTCTAGCAGTCTCTGAATGAGTGCTTCGCGTCCTTGTGAAAAGGGCACGGCTTGTCCAGTCGTGCCAGCTCATCGGGTAGGAATCTTGATTCCACCCTTCCGTCGCTCTCGATGATAGCGATGAGGTTGTCGTTCCTGCCGCGCCTGTTGCGAGATGGCTCTCCCCGCTTGTAGTCGGAGCCTGGCGGTCGTGGTGATCGGCCTTTCTGTCCCTGTGTCGGAACTGGGCCATCCTAGCAGTGTCGGCACTGGCTTCCAGCTCGACTACCTTCATCATCTCCCCAACCATCTTGGGGTCGCTCTTGAACATGGTGCGGAAGACAGCCGCATCGTAGAGGCTGCGTCAGAAAGCGTCAATGACGTCCCGCTCCTCGATGTCTGCAAGCTTGTTACAGTTGTCGAAAAAGCGGTTGGTGTAGTCCCGAAGGCTTTCTCCCTTGGACTGCCTTACCAGATCCAGGTCAAATCTGGAACCCGGCCGAGTGTAGGTGGCTTGGTAATCCTGCGTAAAAGCTTTGCAGAGGTCGGCCCATGTGTTGATGGAGTGCTTTGGAAATTCGGAGAGCCAAAGTAGTGTCGCCTTCCCCAGAATTACTAGAAAGTAAGCGGCCGCCTGGTCGGTCGTGTAGTGCGCGGCCTTGACAGTGGTGATGTGCATCTGGATCCAAAGCTTGGGGTCAGAACGTCCATCGAACTTATCGACCATGGCTGGCTTAAAAGAGTCAAGCCACTGGACGGCGCGGAGCCGCGGTGTGAAAGCTTCGAAGCCCTCGAATTTGAGGTTATCACCGATGAAGTCATCAACCCTGGGCCTGTAGTCATGGCGACGCCCTTGGTCATGAGGAGAGCCATAGCGGCGATCGTATCGATCGCGCTCGTCGAGCTCGTGGCGCGCCCTGCGGTCGTCGTTGTTGTTACTGTGCTGGGGTCGATCACCATGCCTGCCGGGTCGGCCGTAGTCGCGGTCATACCGCTTGCGGCGCTCCATCTCGGCTGCATCGCGCTCCCTGTGGCGGTTGTCGAGGTCCCTCCGCACGTCGCAGTCCGGCCTTCGAATATGGTCGCGGAGATCTCCATCTGGCCGGTGGTCATCCCGCCACCTGTCGTGGTTGTCCCTTCTGCGATTGCGAGGGTGTCGGCCCTCTGATCCGTCTAGGCGGTGATTGTCCATGTACTCATGGTCGACCTCCTCGTTGATGACCCCGACACGCGGTGCACGTGGCCTACACTGATCGCGATCAGATCTGCTATACTCGGACCTGTGCAAGTAGGATCTGCTCGATTTGACCTTCCAGATCTTGATCTGGCGTGTCGATTGCTCTCTTCCAGCTCTTTTGCCACCATTAGGTGGGCCATGATGTGTGCTACCTCAGGGGTAGCCTCCATGTGATCCAGCTCGGCAACTGCTGTCGTGACGTTGGCTTGGGGCGTACGGAACACCGCGCGAGCCCCAACAAACTCGTGCTCGAGATTGCACGGGTCCAAGGGGCCAATTGGATCTCCTTCTTGGTCGGCCAGGAGGTCTTCTTCTCTGGCTTCTACATCACGGCGCCGAGCGCGATCTTGGTTCCGCTCGAACCGTCGCTGCTCTTGGGACTCGGTCTCACCATCCTGAATAGGCTGGTCCTCGGATACGAACACCTCACGGCCAGGTGGCGTGGTGTAGCTTTCTTCTGCGTCGGTCGAGTTCTCGGCAGACAAGAGGACGGTCGTAGTGACATGGAACTCGCCGCAGTCCAGAAACTGGGCGGGTTCTCAGATCATATCTGAGTTGCTCGCCTAGGATCGCGGTCGGTTTAGTCGGCCGCCGCGTTCTTGAGCCCGAAGGGAAACTTGTTCCTCGAGCGGTCCAAGGCCTGCTCGGACAGGGCGATGCATTCCACCAAAGTGGTGTTAATGCGATCTAGCCCAGCGATGATCTCCTCAAGCAGTGGGACTCGGCACCGAGGTAACAAATCTGGGATCCGTTCCTGGAGGCTGAGCTGCTCGACCTGCGTCAGGAGCGGGTCGGCGATGTTGGGGGAAGCCCCCGAGCTTGCCGGTGAGGGTTCCACCGGCGTCAAGTTGGCACTGACGGAACTGAAACTGCTTGAGTTGGTGAAAAAGCTGATGCTCGGCAGGTGTTTGGGGTTGTCCTTCACGTTCGTCGGAAACTTGATGCTGGATCGATCTACCATCAAGCTAGCTGGATTGAAAAAGCTCAACAATCACCCCTACCTGGCGCGCCAGCTGTCGGACCTTAGGACCAGCAATCCACCTGGGGGTACCCAAGTGGTAGATTTGTAGGTGAGGGATCGTCGAGAGAGTAGCATAATGGTGACATAGGAGGTGCTGATTTAAATAGGTTCGGGCTACCCGGAGATATAACACCCTACGTCCTATGTTGGTGTGTGGTTTGGTATTGATGGAACTCGGCCAAGCTTCAGGAAGCAAGGACGAGCGTATAGTTGCAATGGTCGTGTGGGATGGATTACCCTCATGGGGTTACCCTAGGCCGCCTTATATAGGGCGACGGGCTAGGGTTTACAAGTTGGTTTGAATCTAAACCTACTAGATTACATCTCAGAAACATATCCGAGTCGGTTTCTACAAGATATCCCGAGATATCCGATTGTGCCGCCTACCGCGTCTTCACCAAACTTGTCCATCAAGTCGGGGATTCCTTGTGGGCCGCCTAGGGGTTAGCCCGCAACCTTGTCAGTCGTGGGTCCAGGTTGGCACTAGTCTCCTCTGATTGTGGGCCCAGTAGTACCCATATCCCACACGAGTAAAACCAAATCAAGCTTAAGTCTACAACTTGAGCATACATATCGGTCCACCAATATATACTGATATTGTATGATCATATCCATTAACACTTATGGTCGTTTAATCTCTAAAGATGGATCAATATCCATTGTGACTCTGAGATTACCCTTAGTACCATAAAAGTGCTTATGTATCATTCACAAAAGGCATGGCATTGCATTTGCATATACTTACTAGCTCATAGTATTGCTACTCCAATGTTGTATTTTTGACGGGAGTCATAGGTTATCAATATCTATGTGGTACTAAAATATTCTTAACTTTTCATCAGATGAGTTGAGACATGATCATAGTGGGATATGAAGATATTGGCTAACTAATCCCCATTACCAGAAACGCCGGATCATAGACTGATGTCTCGGTGGTAGAGTTCTCATGGGAGTCATTGTAGATTCTAATGATTACTACCACATATCATTCCGAAGTATCACATATGATGGTGTCACTTCATTGAATGATAAACTATGATTTCATCAAATCACTGATCATTATCTATCAAGATAATGGTACTTGTATTGCTAGGATGTAGACAGGTTATGTGAGAGCGATATCACAATATCCCCACAAAATGTTTTGTTCTCATGTATTTTTGATACATGTAAGGAATAAACATCTTGCAAAATCAACCATGCATTTGCTTTGTAAATCTACAAAGTCTCTATCGATTCTCACATTTATAAGTGTTTGTAGAATTGGTATGCGGTGACATTTAATTTTGCAAGGTTCAGGGGGGTCTCCTCATGAATTACAACCTATTAAGCATTATATTGTAATCTTTTCCTTTTTACGAGTTTTTGCTCTCAAGGTTTCTCATATAAAGTTTTTAATGAGGCAATATCAATACAAGAAATATATCATATCTCCTATTTTTCTCCATCAGGGTTTCTAACGGAGGTATCCAAGACATATCTTGTGATATCCTCTTCCCTATCAGGGTTTTAGAGAGGATATCAAAGACGTGCATTGCTCTCTAAAACTGTTATGAGTTTGAGATGGAGTAAGATGCAAGATCATATGTCTTATCATCTATTTTTTCCCACAAGGGTTTTTAGGGATGATAACTAAAGACATACAAGTTGTTCTTTGAACTAGACTATGAGTTTATCTCACAGAAGTTCAAATGGAGCGACAATATATTATGGTTTTCTCATTATTTTCCCATTGGGTTTTTGAAGAGTTTTACCTGATATATTTATAGTTCCACATATTTTCCCATGGGGTTTTTGGAGGAATTAGTTGATGCGTTGATTTGAACTGGATTATATTCGATCAACGGGGAGTGTTGAGATTAATCTCTCACCGTGTGATCTCATCCATGGGGAGACGGTTACAATCGAACTGACAACATCCATTCCTCCACTCCCTCTATCCTTTCCAGACACCTTTTGCTCATTTATATATATATATATATATATATATATATATACACACATATATATATGACTATAGGTTATATATATAGGGAAGGTATACTTTGTGGCCGGCCATAGAATAGTTATCCTGTAGCCACCTCTTTTTACTGTAGTTTTATGTAGTAATTTACTATAATTTCAATACATATTTATGGTAATTGGGTTACTATAACACACATGGAGATATTTACCATTATATTATAGTAAATTACTTAGTAAGAAGTTACTAAAATCTCATGAATTACTATAGTAATTATAGTAACTCAAAGTGGCTATAGAATAGTTACTATAGGTTCTATATATATATACACACACACGATCAATGGAATACAAGGATTCATTTCTGTCTTATTTGTGTCTCTCTTTTACATTGAGTACATTCTACTTTAACAAATATTACTCCATCCCTTGAGAACCCAAATAATTTTAATTTGAATTATAAAAAATTACTAATATTTATGATATAAAATAAATATCATTAGATTAATCATGTAATATATTTTTATACTAAATCTATTTTAAAATATAAATATAATTATTATTTGTATAAGTTTAGTTAAAGTTGAAATTATTGAATCTTCGTAAAATGAGAGTTACATTCTTTCTAGAACTAAGGGGGTATATTTTGTAACAGAAGTGATAAGTTGGTTAGCTACCTATATATATCTTAAACTATTAAACTATAAAGATCTAAAACTTTTTACGTTGCCAAACTATTGTAATTTTGCAAAAAAAAACCTCTAATATTTATAACATTCAACCCACGGTATTTTTGTAAGTTGTAATTTTTTAAAAATCCATAATGTTTCATCTAATTAACACGCAATACCTCGTCTCCTCTCGTCATCCCGCGGCACCACACCCACCCATTCGTCTTCTCGTGTCGCTAACATGCCATCTCCATATGACTCCTACTTAGCTTCTACTAAGGGCCTGTTTGGTAGAGCTACATCTGATTCGGATTCTCCGTGGGAGCTGATTCTCTAAGAGAAGTGATTCTGTGGCTGAAGTGATTCTCTTTAATTCCCTAGCATAAACTATCAAAATCAGGATGGATAATCACTCCATAGAATCAGGAGAAGCTACTTTTTTCAGCTCCCAGCTCCTTAGTTCATTTCAGAGAATCACTTCTCAGAATCAGCAGCGAATCACTTCTCGCTGAAAAACTGTTTGGCAGAGCTCCTCCTGTATTCACCAGAGAATCAGCTCCGGGAGCTCTGCCAAACAGGGCCTTACTTTTCACCTTGGGGTAGATGTCACCCCTATTTATAGGAGTACATGACCAAGAGAATGTTGCAATGTGGCACATTCCACGCTCTTCCTATACAAATATCTAATTCCAGAATCTTCCACACTCCATAATGAAGTATGGTGATCTAAATATCTAGTTTATACATTCTTCCACACTTTACCATGATCTTATCCACATGCATGACAAAGGTGTCTTGTAATATCCACAACCATCTAGAACCTTCTAAGTATACATTGCTGCTGGCCCCATCAAGCGAGTAGATCATCGAGCACGACGCTTCACATTCACGTTGTTTTTTTAGCCACTGGAAAGGCCTAAATAGGCTGCTCCTAAGTGAATAACTGGACCTCAACTCTCAACTCCTAAGTACAGTAGACATTTGAGCTGAATTAATAGAAAAAAACAACATTAAAACATATATTAGCTATATAATATAGGGGGGTTAGTGGATCAGCGGGGGTTTCAAGCAGACATCGCGGCTGCTTTAGAGTGTTGGGTTGCGATGGTAGATTAATGTGGATTGAGATTGTGACTCAATATTAAACGGCTTCCGGGACCAAACCTACCTGTTTCTGAAATGAGCAGCAAGCCAGTTCGGCAAAAGAGAGTGAGACTATCCTTTGGTACTTGCCAATCTCTTCACTTTTATTTTGCTTATGCAGAAGAAGTGGATATATATGTAATACCTTTCTTTTGCCATTTTGCAAGCAAGTAATTGCTTCTGGAGTTGGATGCTTTTTTGTAGTGACATTCTTTTGCTATATTGAAGTCTGAATCTCATTTTCTGTTACTGAATTCTGCTTCAGTTCAGCAAAACATTCAATTCTAAAACTAATTGTTCTGAAGGTCCTTCAGTTCAGCAAAATATTGAATCCTCAATATACAAAAAACATTTAACAATGTCAATCACAATCACCCAACATTGATTCACAATCACAATGCACAAAATAATTTATCTGATGCTCCATCCATTGAAGGCCATCGGGTATTCATCACAGGAGGTCAACTTTCTTGTAGCGTCATCGGTCGCCGCTCCTCGGTTGCTCCCATAGCAGCCGAAAATGACAAGGAGCGTACCGTCGCGGCGCGTTCTCTATCGCGACCGTTGAAGCCATCCATCGCCACCTGTTGATTTCTGACTCCCCTCCAGTATTTCACCGTATATACACAGTTTTCTTCAAGCGTATTTCTTCAGCAGCAGCTCCCACGTTACTTCCCATCCGCTCGCGCGTACTCCGCCGCGGCCTCCTCCGCGCGCTCGTCGTACCCTCCGCCGCCGACGCTCGCCGTTCCCTCCGCCGCCGGCGCTCACCGCGAGCTCGCCCTCCCCTGCGCTTGCGGTGAGCTCGCCGTCCCCTCCGCTGCCGCCGGCTCACCGTTCTCCTCCGCGCGCTCGCCGTCCTCTTGCCTTCCCCTCCGCCGCCAACGCTCGTCGTCCCCTCCGCCGCCGGCGCTCGCCGCGCGCTCGCCGTCCCCTCCTCCACCAACAGTAGAGTTCTTCACCATGAGCTGAAGGCAAGCAACTTTCTTAGAGGTGAGCGCACCCAGAGTTCTTCACCTGATTCGACTACTTGCCTTTTTTTGTCCAGATTCATTGTGCCAAAATTGCATTGAATCATTCTCGCTCAGATGATCATCGATTTGTAGTACTACTCCACCTTTGGTGAATGAACTTATTTGCCTATCCATATTTCAGATTTTCAATACATGTCTCACAAAGACAGTACCTAAGCAGCATAAAAGAAATCTACCTTTGCCCATGATTGTTGTACACTTGTATTGCAATTTAGGTAGTTGCTCTAATTCGGTTTTATTAATCTATGCTATTCCAGCCTTTCAGTTCTTTCAGTTAATTGTCTATCAGATCTTTGTTGTCTTTGAAAATGTGTACTACTGTGTTCTATTGCTTTTATGGATAGCAAGTATATTTCTACATGGTCATGAACTGTCCTAATATGAATGAGCCAAAGCAATGATTGTACATGGTCATGAACAATATTATAAAGTTGCCTTCCTAATGTACTAGAGCAGGCAACTATCTTAGCAGTAGTATTAATTATGAAATCTTGATTGCATAACTATGCACATCCATGAAGATTCAGAAGCAACCGAAATAGTTATTACCTCAGGAGAATATTGTTGTGCCTACTCGAATAACGTAACAACTTCCAGCTTGATGGTAAGCTAATCTATTTGATTTTCAGCTAATACCATATTGATATTTAATTGCTTCAGAACAGCTTTATGTAAACGTGAACCATTAATGCAACTTATATTTTTGCTTAGAAGCTATGTTGACTCCTGAGAGAGTGAAAAGTCGTACCTGTGTGTCTGCATCAAAGTTGTCCCATTTTTATTCTCACGCTTCTCATGTATACTCATGTGCTCAGCTGATGGCTTACTAATTTATTTCAGGCATGTTTCATGTGTTTCCAACGTCATCATGTTAATTGAGGTTCAGGACTAGATATGGTGTTCTTTGATATATAACTGAAACCAACATCCCGATGCCCGTTTGAACTACATGTTAACCAGAAGAAGGCGCAGGATGTTGTTTTTTATGAAATAGAGGGTCATGATACACGACATACACCCAATTTGGCAAGGCCTACATGGCAACTTTGTTAAAATATATAGTCCTTTTGTATCAGAATAATTGAGTTTGGCTAAATACCCTGGTTTCATGTTGTAATTTATAATCTTGTCACATGATTGATCTAGTATTTTAGGACATAATCATAACATGTCGACTCTGCTTAATTACTATTGGCGGAACATCCAGCGTTGTATGCATTGGAGAACCACTTGATGGCTGCGTCAAAGGATTCTCATTTTCTCAATGCACTAGCAAAATCCTTGCCATATTATCATGATATCAAACTTGGACTCGGCAACAGTGGTGACACACCGAGTGCCTAGCCAAGGATTGTAGAAGAACAAATCACTCAAATTATCCAATAGAATTGTCACGTGATTACAACTCTATACAACATCTTAAAAATCGTACAAGTACAAGCTTATGAAAGCTACATCAAGGCTATACATGTACGCACTCCAGAAATAACCTAGTTCTATACTAAAATATTGCGTTAAGTGGTGGGCAATGTCTGAGCTTGAAATGCTTCTAATCGCCTTCAGGATGCTTCATGCTGACAGGAGCCTACCTAGTCTCCAGCTTCAATGTGATCCTAGTGGGAGGCTGTGCTTGCTTCATAATGCATTCTATTGCAAAAATTGTCTCAATGTGCGGAGTAGTAATCATGGAAGAGCTCAAGGGTCTGAAATGGAGCCATTTCTGTCCGTACTGAATTGAAGCCTACATGAATTGAAGCCAACATTTTTGCAGCAATGAAACCATATTTGCACAAAAAAAATGGCATAGCCAATAGAACAAAAAAAAAAACATACACCTTATAATGTAAATGATTATAATCATGTTTGTGCATCAAATCAAAAGGTAAACTATATGAAATGCCCTTATATAACACAACAGCACAAAAATTGTTTGATACTCTTTCATAATGTATGATAATTCCAATGGCAATGCCAAAAGCTGTATACTTATCTGGTTATAAGCCTGGCTAGTAATATTTGAATTAAATAGGCATACCAGCTATCATTCAGGTCAACTTGCACAGCTATTCAACCGTTTGTTTACACAGCATATCAGCAGAACAGACAGGGTAACAATAGCTGCAGCTGTAAAGATGATTGCCTGCACACACCAAACCAGAGGAACTGCAGGGATTTCTATCCAGTGGTTAGTGGTCACTCCCCAAATATTAACAAATTGTCCTGTCTTTTCTCCTTCCCTCCTCCCTTTTCTTCTTTCTCCCGCCTCCACCCTCTGCACTAGAAGCTAGAAGATACCTCAGTCATAGTTGGCGCAGCTTCACAACCTTTTTCTATTGATTTTCCAAAATAAATGTTGATTCAGCACACCTCAAAGAAAAAATAGTCAGCAAATTAGTTGAGCTGTCAAATATTAAAAACAAAATATTAAATAAAAGGTAAGATATAATATGTCAGAAATTATGTCAAGTTAGTAAAATATATGTCGAGCTGAGTTGTCTTCGAGAAAGAAAATGTTGCATCGACAAAAGAAATGTGAAGTAGATATATCTGAAGAAATGTTGAGCCAACAAATGAAATGTTAAGTTAGGATAGATAAGAAGAAATGTCCACATCAATAAAAAATATTGAGTCAACATAGAGAAAAATATTGAATCAACATATATTAAACATTAGCATAAGTGATCAGTAAAAGAAATGTTAAGCTTCAACATATCCCTAAAAAAGTATGGGCTGTCCAATGAAATGTTAAGCCAACATATGCCAAAATTAAATGATGAGATAACAAGGAAAATTAACTTCGATATCTCATAAGAAAAATGCCGAGTCAATAAAAATGTTTAGTTGAGTAATCATAGAGAAATAAATGTTGATATGGCATATTTTGGAAATAATTTGAGTTAATGTGCCACCATATATGAAGGGGAAATGTTGTATACAAAAAAGAAATGTCACAAACATATCTTAGAAGAAAATGATGAATTGATAAAAGAAATATAGAATCTAGTCTTCATAGGATAGTTGAATCAACATAATAGAAATAAGCTATCAGCATCTTAGAAATAACTATCTCACAGTAATCAACAGAAGGTTTGAAAAGGCAGACAAGGTGTTCTAGTAGTGAATCAAGAAACATGAGATTGAAAAATTGGACCCGTTCAAGAAGCCACGAACATATCTAGGCAACTTTATTTCCAATGATTAAGAAGAATAATGCAATCAGTATTCCATGGTTCATCAAAGGGGAGAAAAAGATATTATGGATTTCTATGCTTCAGTACAAAATGCAAAACCAGTAGCACCACGTACTGGGAACCGCGCAGTGTGAATGAGTCTTCTTCAGCTCCGCGTACTGGGAACCGTACACACAGACACATACATAGACCCATACCCACACCCACAGAAAAGATCTACTGATGGAAGAAAAAGAGCCTACAAAATCAAGAAGCCAGGTGGAATAGATAAAAATTGGCACTAAATATGGCACATTGTCCTTTTAACAGCAAACATGTGTGCTAGCTACAAATTTCTAGTGTGCCATTCAATAAATGCCACTACTAGGCACCGGAGAAAAGAAAGGGTATAGTTGAGTCAAGCAACAAACCAGATCAAGCACGGAATAGATAAGCTTGAAATGATGAGGAAAAGCACAAGTATTTCTTAAAAAAACACGGGTATTTCTTGAAAAAACACAAGTATTTCTTGGAAAAAACACAAGTATTTCTTGGAAAAAACACAAGTATTTCTTGGAAAAATACAAGTATTTCTTGAAACACAGGTATGAAAGAAATTTTGACCAAGCAAGAATTTCCAGTGTGCTGCTCAATAAATGTACGTGTTTGGATAAACTTGAACAAAATAGGAACATCAAGAGCACTTCTGTATCACTACTTCACTAGACACAAATAAAACTGAACTCTCAACAATAAGCATAAATAGTCTAGTATATGTTTTACAGTGTACTAGTGGCACAACATTTAAGACAGATATGCTGACATATTTTTAGTTGGGCATGGTATGATCACAAGAACTTGCAAATATTCTTGCTCATCAGAATTCTAGCACCAACAGTGAGCAGGACACTACACTAACATGTAATCAATTTCCTAGCTATAAAGGTTGGTGAAAATTAGAATAAAGAAACGTGAAGCACTTATCTGTACGTGCGGATCATTTACAGGAATTAAAAATGTGCTATTCTGAAAAGACAAGAATCTCCTGAGATTGCTGTTGAGCAAGCTTGACCCCAGCAAATATTGTGCTTTTCTATACAAGGATAACAAAAACCTCCTCACAGGACAGCATACAGATGAACTACTAAGTAGCTTTACATAGCATTCTTAAAGTCTCTACATCAGGACAACACACTACATTATTTGATATCATACACTAACATAATTTGGATTTCCATTCAACTAGTCAAAATTCTGGAACACAGATTATGATGAACTAAAAAAATAGTGTTGAAAATGCAGAATAGATATACTATCTTGATTGACAACTGAACATCCCGGCAGGTTGTCGGATAGAAGATGCATTCATATTTCTGAATGCACTAAAAAATCCTTGTAATATTAAGTCACATAGATAATAGTGCAAAGGGGAATCAAAGTTGTTGCACATCCAAGCAAAAGAATTGACACCATGTATTATAAGAGAACAACAACATATTCTGGGTTGAAACATTTTTTCCACCATGTATTATCACTGAATACTTAATCGTTGGACTTAGCTGCAAGGCAACCATTAGCACATTTTTTTCAGTTAATGAATGCAACATTCCTCGCTGCACTGTCCAACTCAACACATGATTATATTTATGTAGACATTTGTGAAAGCATATATAGAAAACAATGGTATCTTACAAATATTTTTTATGTATATCTGAGAAAACAATAGGCATATGTACTCAAAAGCTGCTTTACTTGTGCAAGTACATAGTTATTTGCCAAGTATGCATCTTCTGTCAATGTGCATGTCAGCAAACTATATGTTTCTGCAAGCTAGTAAATATATAGTAAATGGAGTACAACTGGAAAAACACAGAAAGTTGTATGGAGGGTATCTACAGTATCATTGTTATCATCAATGTGACATACAAATTTGTAAAAAGTACAATGTATGTGGCAATTTTAAAACAAATGAGGTCAGCAAAAGTTAATTGAGAATTGGCATACAATGTATGTAGTACACTATACAACATAGATTTATGTTGGAATTATTCAAAACATATAGAACTAGATTCTGGGGGAGGGGGCAAGTGACCAATATATAGTACGGTAGAATGTGCAAATTGCAATAAATAAATATGCAGAAGTATAATACAATAAAAACCACACATACATTCAGCATGGATTATTTTTTGATGCATTGTTGAATCACCATAATTGGAAATTTCCTATCAAAAATAAGACAGGATGCTATCGAATAAAAGAATGAGCGAAATACAACGGACAAGAAACTGAATGAAGCAAATCTGGGTACAAACCATACATCATGGTAAATAAAGGGACAAAAAAGAACACATAACACATTCAACTAGCGGTCACAGATGGACTTACAAGATTTGAAGAACGGATCTAGCAGAGGGTGAGAGAGAGGCAGAGAGCGGCACAGGTACACATGACACACGAGACATGGGACACAAGCGAGCTGAGGATACGGGCGGCGGCGGCGTGGAGAACGCCGAGGGCAGTCATGAGAAAGGTAGCGGCAGCAGCGGCATGGAGAATGCCGATGGCGGTGAGGAGAAGGATGGGGCAATGGCGGCGTGGAGAATGCCGAGGGCGGCGAGGAGAAGGGTGTGGCAGCTGCGGCGAGAAGAATGGCGACGGCGGCGAGGAGAAAACAGGCGGCGGCGAGTGGAGAGAGAACGGAGGAAAGGATTGAATCGGAGAGATATTTCTGGGGAGACGAGGGAGAGGTAAAGTAGGAGAGAGAGATATATACGTAGAGGTATAGATACATATACGTATATACATAGAGGTATGTAAGTATTTAAAGCTGTAGTATAGCAGCGAATGATAAAAGGGGTCGATGTTACGGTTACGGCGATCGGACGGACGGTTCGGATGAGGAACGCGGAGGGTTCCTTCGCCAAAAAAACTGGACTGTATAGCAGCGCGGCTCGGTGGCGCGTGGATGGAAGAATTGAGAGCATGTATGGGGAGAGTGGATTGGCGCGAGCGCGACATCAGAGGGACACCTGTCTAAGGGCTCGTTCGGTTCCACCATTCCAGGCCCGGAACCGGCCTGTTCCAGCCGGATCGGTCCGGCCTGGTTTGAATTCGGGCCAGGCCTGGAATGGTTGTTCGGTTGGACAGACCGGAATGAATAAGGCCCAGGAACCAGCTCATTCCGCCCCAATATCCGTCGGATCGAAGCCTGGTACTCCCCTTCCAGGAAGGGTTCTGCGTCACGCGTTGGAGAGGCGGCGGCGTGGCGACGGCACGGCGATGACTGCTCCAAGATCTCCGGCGAAGAGGGTCCGCTTCTCCCCGGTAAGTCCACCCATCCTTTTTTCCCCTCTCCTTTCCCTCTCAACAGCTGCACCTGTAGTTGTTGAGGGTGGCAGCGACGGTAGATCAGGGGCGATGGCATCGTCGTCGGGGCAACGATGAGCGCGCGCTTGACGTCGAGAAGGTAGAGGTCGTCCTGGGTGCATCTGAGTGGATCACCGCGCCGCCGACGGCTCCGGGTTACTTGCCTCCGTCCCTGCTCCAACCAAGACAGGGCGGAGCAACTGCTGGCAGTCGAGCGGCCGGGGATGTTCTGAGCATCGGAAAAATCTTTGGGTAATGCACTAACGCAGCATTGTTCCTTTTGTCTTTATTCTAGCATGGTTGGATTCCTCAACCTATTACGATTCGTATTGACTCCTTGTGTGTGTACTGCTTATTGAGTTTGATATTTGAGATTGAACGGTGGAAGCAAGTTAGTTCTCTCTGTCTGATGTTGGGAGTATTAGCTAATTTTGCTACGAGGAGATTTGTCGTTGACAAGAGAGCTATTTGAGCTCTTGATGGATTGCCTAGTTGGTGTTATCACAGCAATGACAGTGGAACATTTCATGCTTTCCCAGCATTTTCAAGTAGAGAACACGTGAGCGGACATATTGAGAGCAGCACCAAAAGTACTGCTAATCAACTTAGTGTTCTGAACTCCCACTACAGCAAACTAGACGAGATATCCTCAACCCTTTCAGTTTGGTCGAAACAAATAGAGGCAGATTTACTTGGCCATCTATCTACCATGCTCTCCACCTCTTTTTTTGCCTAGATTAAGCCGATGTTTTATGCAAGTTCCCTTCTTTGTTCCATCTGTAGAACCTGATGATGAAAATCTCATGGTTGAGTATTAGTGTCTTAGAAAGAGTTAGGCACTGATCAAATAGTTTTATAATATGTTTACAATATAGTTCCCTGGCTGCTGGTTACATGAGTGAATCTTACCACATTTTTCTTGTTTACATGAGTGACTTGTAGTACTTGTCGGTGCTGGGATCGGTCGGCCAATCCCCAGCGCCAAACAGAATGCGCTGTGTCCCGTCCCCTGACGGTTGATGCAAGAGCTAGCACAATGAGACAAGGGTTTATCCTGGTTCCGACCGTGAGGTCGTACGTCCAGCAGGGTGCGCTCGGGGCGCTGTACTATCTTGCACCGGAGTGCTTGCAGTGGGGGGCTACAAGCAAGGCGGGAGAGGAGAAGGAGTCTCCAAGTCCCTGAAAATGAGTGTGAAAGTGATTGAGGCGAGTGCCAATATCACGTGAGGCGGTGTGCGTGGTTGAGTGTCCCTCCTCCCTCCTCTCTCGCCCCCTCCCTCCTTTTATAGGCCAAGGAGAGAAGGGGGGAGGGGCTTACAAGTACAGATACAGTGTGTGCTACAGAGGTGTGTACTGGAGAGCGTGGCGCTGGGCGTGCGGTCGTCCTTGACCCTGGCGGGGGATTTATGGCGAGCTCCGGCTTCCGCGGGCGTCATGGCCGTCCCCGTGCTTGTCCTGGAGTGATTTCGAGGGGTGTCGCTGCCGTAATCCGCACCCAGCTGCCCGCCGCTGGTCGATTCGAGGGCGTGGTAGGTGGGGAAGGACGAGAGTTGGCGGCACAGGGGCCGGCATGGCGCTTGCTGTCGACCACAGTGCGCGGCGTGCCCGGTTTGCCGGGGAATGGCCGAGAGTTGGTGGATTTGACCCGGCGTTCGTCATCACCGGACCACGCCTGACCGGAGTCCGTACTCGGTTGCTGCTCGTATATTCGTTCGAGGGTTCTTCGCGCCCATTCGAGGGCTGCGCCCGGGGGGGAAAGGACGGGAGCGGGTGGAATAGTGGTGCGGATTGACGCCTGCAAGTCCGCACAGGGCCTCGCGCAGCGCCGCATGCGTCCTCACAGTGGTGGTGAGGACGCATAGTGACCGGAGTAGTTGAAACAGCGAGCTCTGCGGTGTCAGCGGCGCGGCGTGGGGAGAGATTGCCTTTTGACTTCGGCGCCCGCCTGATGGGGCGGGCATTAAATGACGTTGTCGGGCGGGGCGCCGGGGCGTGCCGCGTTATGTAGAGTGGTGGCCTCGAGCGAGGCGGAGTTGGCTCGCCCGCTCGAGGGGGTGCGCGGCCCTCGAGCGAGGCGGAGTTTGCGTTGTGCCTGCTCGAGGGGGTGCGCGGTCCTCGAGCGGGGTGGAGACGGGGGCGCGCGGCTCGGGCCCCCTTGACAGGCGAGCTCGGACGGCCGTTCTTGGGCCGCGATAGGCTGTGACGGGCCGCGCTGCCTTGGTGGCCCTTTCGGGTTGCCGGTGATTCGGCCTTTCGTGGTTGATCGTTTTTTGGAGGGTGATTACCCCGATGGTTAGGGGACCCCCTGGGTCTGTCCCCGACAGTAGCCCCCGAGCTTCTGCCGGACTAAGGATCAGTCGGGTAGAGGCTGATGGTTCGTGGGATCGTTCCCGGGCATTCTGCGGGGATTACTCCTTCTTGATTATGCACGTTCTTCCGTGGGGGCGCGCGAGCGCACCCGCGGGTGTAGCCCCCGAGCCCTTGGAGGAGTGAGTTCACTCGTGCAAGGGCTTTGACTTCCGAGGGTTATGTTAGTTGCTCCCCTTTCGACGTGGTGGGGATGAGACCGAGTTATGCAGAATTCGGGGAGCGGACCCTGCACGGTTTCGATGCGTTTCGCGCATAGGAGGAGGAGGATATGCTGCAAGGAGCCCCCGAGCTCCTGGCCCGAGCGGAGGCGGTCGGAGGGGCTTCTTGTCTTTGAGTTACGACCCTCGCTTCCCCTTCGCGGGGGAGAGGGGTGAGGTCATTCGTGCAACCCTCGAATCGGGCAGCGTACACGGATGCCTCGGTGAGCTGTTAGCGGGTAGTTCAAGTGGACGCCCGTGCCCCGTTCGCTAGGGGTCGGCTCGTGGTCCGGAGACGCGTCCATGTAGCGCTTGCAAAGGTTTGCTAGGTGGGGCTCGGTCCCTTTCGACAGGGTCCGAGGGCGCGAAAGCTCTCCCTCGTTGGGATCCCCCCTACTAGCTGCCTTTGTCCGGCCTTGAACACAACAGGGGCGTCCCTAAACTTCGCGTTCGGGGTAAAGTCCGTTGAACACGCCCGAATTGTCCCTGACTCTGTCGATCCGGAGCGCCTGTCGAACCCTTTCGCGGGCCAGGCTTCGTACTCCTGATCAGTGGGGCCTTGCGAAAGGTGCGGGTCACCCTCGAGTAGCGGGCTCGAGGGTTGGTCGAGTGTAACCGGCAGCCTGCGCATTGCTTAATCTGGGGCGCCCCTCGAGGCCTTTCGAGGCTTGGGCTTTGGGCCCCTGATTAGTATTACCCCACGCCTCGAGGCGGAGAGGGGTCGTTGTCTTACCATGGAAGGAATCCAACGGTTGGGTCGTTTCGGTTTTGCGGGCCCGCGCACGACCGCTGGCGGGCGTGGTCGTGGCTGACGTGGCACGGAGTGGGCGAGATGGGCGTAGCGGGCGCGCCTTTTTAGGCAGAGTTGTCGTGCGCCGGGGAGAGGCGAGGCGACGGGCGGTCAGGCGCCGCTGCCGCGTCGTTTCGTTTTACCGTGCCACAGTAAATGCCGCCGCTCACGCGTGCTGTCCCGCGGGAAAAAAGGGGAGGGGGCCCCTGGTTGTCAGCGACGTGCCACGCGCGCGTCCGGCCCGTTGCCAATGGGTTGGCGTGTCGCGGCAGGGACGAGTCCGTTCCCTTATAAAAGGAGAGCGGGGGGGGGGGGTAAGGGAATTTCTTACCTTCGCCATTCCTCGCGCCAGCTCTCGCCTCTGCCTTTCTCTTCCTTCCGAGCCCGCTAGCCGCTTTCTGTTTTCGTCGCTTTCGCTCCTTGCTCCGCCGTCCGTCATGGTGATCATCAAAGGCGTCACCGAGTGGACTCCGTCCACCACTACCGAGCACCTCCTGGAGGGCCTGGTGAACGGCGGGCAGCTCTCGCCCCGGGGCGATCCGTCGCGGCTGGCGTGGATTGTCCCGGCGCCGGCGGCCAGGCTGCCGAACCCGCCGGCGGGGTACGTGGTGAGCTTCATCCGCTTCCACGAGCGGGGCTTCAACGCACCCGCCAGCCAGTTCATGCGGGGCCTCTGCCACTACTATGGCGTGGAGCTCCACAACTTCTCCCCCAATGCCGTCTCTCAGGCGGCGGCCTTCGTCGGCGTCTGTGAGGGCGTGCTGGGAATCGAGGCGCACTGGGACCTGTGGGTCCACCTCTTCCGCGCCGAGCTCAGTACGTCCGGCGCGGGGAGGGGGGTGCGCCGTTCTTCATGCGCCGGCGGTCTTACGCTCGCGCCGCTCGAGTCCCGGAAGCACCTGTATCCGGCCTGCAGGATGACTACCAACAACAGCGGCTGGGCCAAGGGGTGGTTTTACCTGCGCAACGACGGCCTGGGGTTACCGGAGTACACCGGCAAGGTCTTGACGGAGAAGGCCGACTCCTGGAGCTACGGCGTTTCTGGCGAATGTCAGCGGAAGAAGCTCCGCCCTGTCGTCGACGCCCTTAGTACCCTGGAGGGGTCGGGCCTGACCGTGGCGCATGTGCTCGCACACTGTCATCGCCGCCGGGTGGTTCCCCTCATGGAGAGGCAGCTTCCTCTGTTTCGGATGACAGAGGGCGCCGACCCGGTGGCACTGGCGGCTTCGCGCATGTTGCCGGAGCCGCTCCTTGAAGAGTACGTCGTCACGAGGGTGCGAACGGTGGTGCATCCCGACACCATGCCGAGCGACCTTTGATCGTTCCGGCTGCGTCCCGACGAGGGCCACGTTTTGTCGGTGAGTCGCCATTCTCCCTCTCCGAACTGCCGGATTGATTGACTTAGGATTCCCTTCCTCAATTTATCGTGATTTCAGGAGGTGAACTGCGGCCTCTACCGCTCCCTTGCGCCGACTCCGGAGGTGCACGCTTCGAACCGCGCCCGCCGTGACCGCGAGAGGGACGCGAAGGAGGCAAAAAGAGCTAGCAGCCGGAGGAGGCAGGCCCGGCGGGATGCGCACCAGGCGGCGCTTCGCCGGTGGAGGAGGGACGGCGGGGCGCCGCCGTCGTCCCCCGAGGACTCCCCGGACCTTCCCAGCGAGGAGGAGGATGAGGAGGAGGAGATCGATGCCGGCGGGGTTCCGCCCACCGGTGAGGAGGAGGAGATGGCCGCGCTGCAGTCCGGGGCGGGCGCGGCGAGCCCCGGCGATATTGCACCGGTGGCGGCGCGGACGGCGGTCGCGCCTTCCCGACCCGCGGCGCTGCGGGTGCGAGCGACTTCCTCCTCTGCTGCAGGCGCGCCGCGCCGCAGCGGATTGGATGCCGAGGGCTCGGGGGGTTCGCAGCCCCCGAGCGGGTTGAGGGGGTCCTCGAGTTCGAGGAGGGCTCCCTCAACGGGCGGCTCGAAGCGGAAGCTGCAGGCGCTGCAGGATTGCGTCCGGTAAGTTCTGCCTCGTATTTTTTCGCAACTTTCCATCCTTGTTTGGTTTTTCATTTCGTAATTTCCGTTTTTTCCCTTCTGATTCAGCGCTCGTGGCGCCGCCAAGGCCAACTCCAGCCTCGCGCCTAAGAAGGCGTTGAAGGTTGGGGCGTCGGATTCCCCTCACGCCGGAGGGTCGCGTTCGCGCGGGACTCCGCGTCCCGCAGCGATGTCCGTAGTGACGCCGGTGGAGTCGGCGCCGGGGGCGCGAGGTTCCTGGCCGGCGGAGGCGGAGCGGGAGGTGACGCCGCTGGTGGCGGAGCCGGGGCAGGACGCCCCGGTGGTGGAGGTGGAGCCGGGGCACGGCGCCCTAGTGGCGGAAGCGGGCGAGCAGGGGGGCCGTGCCACCGCCGCGGCCCCCACCAGAGGGAGGTGGGAGGTAGTCGTGCCGGTCGGCGGCACGGTCATCCCGCCGGCTTTGGGTCACGCGCAAGGCGGGGCCCAAGGTGGTGATGGCGGGCGCATTCCCCCCGCAGGGGTGGCTGCGGCCGAGGTGTCGGCGGTGCGCTTCTTGGCCCAGGGGCCGCCGCAGATGCCCGTGGCCAGGGGAGTGGCGGAGTGGGATGCGGCCGCGGTGGCGCTGCTTCAGGGTCGACGCGGCCCGAGCGCGTGGCCAGAGGAGCCTGGTGTCTCTGCCCGGGTCTGGCAGGGCATGGCGGAGGAGAACGAGCTGTGGGCTCAGGCCGAACGGGTCGGGACGGACCTGGAGCGGGCCATCTCAGCCGCCGCCGATCTCCATTCTAGGCAGGCGCTGGAACTCTTCGAGGTATCCCCGCGCTCATCTCAGCACTTCGAGATTGTTTTTAGTCTGTGTCTTATCCTCGATGGTTCTTCGTGCAGCTTCTGCGGCAGGAGGCGGCAGACAAGACCGCGTGCATCGCGGACTTGTACGCCGACCTTCACCGGTTCCATCAGGCGAACGCGGACCTGGGCACGGAGGTGACCCAGCTCACCGTCCGGGTGAGGGAGGCGGAGACGGCCGCCCGCGCACACGAAGAGGCCAAGGCTCGCGCGGAGCGGGAGCGCGACGCCGAGAGAGGCACGGCGGAGCGGGAGGCCCGAGCCTCGGCCGCGGCGTTGGAGCGGCTCGAGCTCGAGCGCAAGGCGCGTGAGGAGGTTGGGGCCAGGCTGCTGGAGGCACAGGGCCAGCTCCAGCAGGAGCGTGAGGCGCTGGCGGCGGAGCGGACGCGGCTCGAGCAGGAGCGCAAGGCGCGCGAGGCCGCACAGTCCCAGCTCGCGGAGGCGACAGCCCGGGCAGAGCAAAAGGCCCAGGAGTCCGAACAGCTGGGCCGCGCGCTTCGAGAGAAGGAGGGTGCGCTGGCCACCGCGGAGGGCCTGCTCCAGCAAGAGCGCACAGCGCTTACCGAGGCCAGGGCCTTGGTAGACGGTATGGCTTTACGCTTTCCTGGCTTTCTTGGCCGTTTCTGTATTGGAGTTCGTCTTGACGTGCTCGAGCCTTATCAGGGCTGCGGAGGGCCGAGGCCGAGAAGGCGGACAAGGTGGTGGCTGTTCAAGCCGCCTACTCCGAAGCCCAGGGGGAGCTCGAGATGCTGAGGGCTGCCGCCGACGCCGCGTGCCGGGACATTCAGTGCGTCGACATCCCGTCGGGGTTGCAGTCGGGGTCGTCGTTGCCCAGCCGCCTGCGGTCTTTGAGAGGCTGCGTGACGGAGCGTCTCGAGAACGCTCTTCACCTTGGTGTGAAGAAGGCACTCGGCGTGGTGTCGACGCATTATGACATCGACCTCGCGGCGGTGGCGCGCGGCTACTTCATCGACGCAGACCTGGATGACGACGCCGCCCTTGCCGCTCTCGACGAGGCCGACGACGGCGCCGAGGATGCCGCCACGGCGCTTGCCGCCAAGTTCGGGCGCGAGCTTTTCCCTGGAGAGGATGAAGATGCGTGCGCGGATATCGAGCCTGGGGTCGCGGCTGCCACCGAAGCTGAGGTTGATCCTGAGGCCGACGCCGTGGCGTCCCTTGAGGAGGCCATTGCCTCGGTGCGCCATGATGACGATGGTCCTGGGGCCCTCGCGTCGGTTCCTTCGACCGTCGCCGCCGAGGCCACCGCGCCCCCGCAGGAAGGTGGAGCCTGAAGGGTTCAGGCTTAGTATCTAGATGTATCTTAGTTTTTAGGAGACTAGCTCTGTACATAAACTAAGATTGAAAGTCGATTGTGCGTTTCAAACTTGTTCGATTGTTTTATTGTGCTACTCTTGGCTTGGAGAGATTTTGGCCGGGTATTTCGAATCCGCGAGTAATTAAGGCGTGGAGTGGAGAGGGAGGTGCCGTATCCCTTCGCGGGCATAGGCGATCTCACGGCTCAACCGGCTCCAGCTTTAGTTAGCTCGCGCCCCGCATCTCTCTAAGCGCCTCGAGTTTCAGCACAATTTTTGAAAATTGGGACGATTAGGGGGGGAAACCCCCCTGCAGCCCCCGAGGGGGGCTTGGGTCTATTGAGAATAGAACCAAGTCCCCCTTGTTCACGATGTTAGTAACAATGTTTTCATGTTTTTTGGAAACTTTTCATTGTTGTTAACTAAGAACATGAAGTATTTACAAGAAATACTGAGAGTTTTAAGGATAGAAGCGACGTAGCTGTTGGATGTTCCAGGCGTTGGTGAAGACCTCGCCCTTCTCGTTCGCCAGCTTGTAAGTGCCAGGTTTGAGGACTTTGGCGATGATGAATGGTCCTTCCCATGGCGGAGTGAGCTTGTGGCGCTCTCGATTGTCCTGGCGCAGCCTCAGCACCAGGTCCCCTTCGTGGAGGTCTCGACGCCGCACCTTCTGAGCTTGGTATCGTCGGAGCGATTGTTGGTAGCGTGCTGAGTGAAGCAACGCTACGTCACGAGCCTCATCCACCTGGTCCAGCGAATTCTCGCGGTTCCGCTGGTTTTGGTCTTCCTGGTAGGCCTTGAGCCTCGGAGACCCGTACTCCAAGTCTGTCGGGAGGACGGCTTCGGCGCCGTAGACGAGGAAGAACGGGCTGAAGCCTGTGGCTCTGCTTGGGGTTGTCCTGAGACTCCAGATCACCGATGGCAGCTCAGCAACCCACTTCCGGCCAAACTTGTTCAGCTTGTTGAAGATTCTTGGCTTCAGGCCTTGTAGTATCATGCCGTTGGCACGTTCTACTTGGCCGTTCGTTTGCGGATGTGCTACGGCCGACCAATCTACGCGAATGTGATGGTCGTCGCAGAACTCCAAGAATTTCCTGCCGGTGAATTGGCTGCCGTTGTCGGTGATGATCGAGTTGGGTACCCCGAATCGGTGGATGATGTCGGTGAAGAACAACACGGCCTGCTCAGATCTGATGCTGGTGATGGCTCGGACCTCGATCCACTTCGAGAACTTGTCGATGGCCACCAACAAGTGGGTGAAGCCCCCGGGCGCTGGGCGGAAGGGCCCCACGAGATCCAACCCCCAGACCGCGAAAGGCCATGTTACAGGGATGGTCTGCAGGGCGTGCGCCGGGAGATGCGTCTTTTGTGCGTAGAATTGGCACCCTTCGCAGGTGCGCACGACCTCGTTTGCATCGGATACGGCGGTGGGCCAGTAAAATCCTTGCCGGAATGCGTTACCCACGAGGGTACGCGGCGTGCCCCGGCGTGGATGTCGCGGATCAACTGCCTTCCCTCGGGGATGGGGATGCATCGCTGCAGGATCCCCGAGGCGCTGCGCTTGTACAGCTCGCCGCCGACCGAGACAAAGGTCTTGGCCCTTCTGGCGATGCGGCGCCCCTCGGTTCGGTCCGAGGGCAGCTCCCCACGGTCGATCCACGCGAGGTATGGATCACGCCAGTCTTGTGGTCGCGTGTCTACGTCGATTTCCATGGCCTCGGCCGAAGAAATTTCAGCGTCGAGGGCTTCGAGCCCCTCTTTCGAGGGGTCCTCTTCCATGGGCTCGACCCCCGCAGCCCCCGAGGGCGTCCTGAGGGCTCCGACCTTTGGTTCAAAGTTGACGGAGGGTTGATCGAGGTCGCGGGCGAAGACGTTCGGAGGAACGGTGATTCGCTCTGACGCGATCTTGGCCAGCTGATCCGCTTCCTCGTTGTATTTGCGCACGATGTGGTTCAGCTCGAGACCATAGAATTTGTCCTCGAGACGACGAACCTCGTTGCAATACGCCTCCATCTTTTCGTCGCGGCAGCTTGCGTTCTTCATCACTTGGTCGATGACCAACTGAGAATCTCCCCGGACATCGAGGCGTTTGACGCTGAGGTCGATGGCGATGCGGAGCCCAGCGAGGAGGGCTTCGTACTCCGCCATGTTGTTCGACGCTTGGAAGTGCAAGCGAACCACGTACCGGATATGTTCTCCGAGGGGTGAGACGAAGAGGAGGCCCGCGCCTGCCCCGGTTTTCATCACCGACCCGTCGAAGTACATGGTCCAGCATTCGGCTTGGATCTGCGGCGGTGGAAGTTGGGCGTCGGTCCACTCAGCGACGAAATCTGCTAAGGTTTGCGACTTTATCGCCTTTCGCGGCGCGTAGGAGAGAGTCTCCCCTACGAGCTCCATAGACCACTTCGCTATTCTACCCGAGACGTCCGGGTTGCAGACTATCTCCCCCAAAGGGAAAGATGGGACCACGGTGACCGGGTGGGCCTCGAAGTAGTGTCGCAGCTTTCGCCGCGCGAGCACTACAGCGTAGATTAGCTTCTGGATCTGTGGATACCGCATCTTGGTTTCAGTCAGCACCTCGCTGACATAGTACACCGGCCTCTGGACCAGCAGAGCGTGGCCCTCCTCTATCCTTTCCACAACGATGACGGCGCTGACAACTTGCGTTGTCGCAGCCACATATAGGTAGAGGGTCTCGCCGTTCTGCGGCGGCGTGAGGATGGGTGCGCGCGCGAGCGACGCTTTTAGCCCGTCGAGGGCTCTTTGGGCTTCGGGGGTCCATGAAAAGCGTTCGTGCTTTTTTAGGAGCCGGTACAAAGGTAAGCCCTTTTCACCAAGTCGAGAGATGAAGCGGCTGAGAGCTGCGAGGCAGCCCAGTACCCTTTGCACCCCCTTGAGGTCCCGAATTGGCCCCATTCGTTCCAGGGCCGAGACTTTTTCGGGGTTGGGTTCGATGCCTCGTTGGGAGACGATGAAACCCAATAGCATGGCTCGCGGCACCCCGAATACGCATTTTTCCGGATTCAACATTACCCCGTTCGCCCGGAGGCAACCGAATGTGATTTGCAAATCGTTGACCAGATCGTTCGCCTTTCTGGTTTTTACAACGATATCGTCAACATATGCCTCAACGGTCCGCCCGATGTGGCTTCCGAAAACGTGTTGCATACATCACTGGTATGTAGCTCCAGCGTTTCGGAGGCCGAACGGCATAGTGACGTAGCAAAACATGCCAAACGGGGTGATGAAAGAAGTCGCGAGCTGGTCGGACTCTTTCATCTTGATTTGATGATAACCGGAATAAACATCAAGAAAGCATAGCAATTCACACCCAGCGGTGGAGTCTACTATCTGATCTATTCTAGGCAAAGGAAATGGAACCTTAGGGCATGCTTTGTTTAAACCGGTATAATCTACGCACATGCGCCATTTTCCGTTTTTCTTCTTAACTAGAATAGGATTGGCAAGCTAGGTCGGGTGAAATACCTCTTTGATGAATCCGGCTTGCAGGAGCTTGTGCACCTCCTCCCCGATGGCGCGGCGCTTTTCCTCGTCGAACCGCCGTAGTCGCTGTACCACCGGCTTGGAGTGAGGCTTGATGTCGAGGCTGTGCTCGGCGACCTCCCTCGGAATCCCCGGCATGTCCGAGGGTCTCCACGCGAAGATGTCGGCGTTGGCGCGGAGGAAGTCGACGAGCACTGCTTCCTATTTGGGGTCGAGGGTGGTGCTGACCCTCAACGCCTTGCCCTCGAGGGCATTGGGGTCGAGGGGTACCGCCTTGGTGTGCTCTGCAGCCTCGAAGGTGCCCGCGTGCCTTTTGGTGGAGTCGACTGCCTCGTTCGCCATCTTCTCCAAGTCCACCACCAGGGTCTCGCTGTAGGCGAGCGCTTCCGCGCCCTCGACGCACTCGACGTCGCACGCGTAAGCGTGCTCGTACGACGATCCCATGGTGATGACGCCCTTTGGCCCTGACATCTTCATCTTGAGGTAGGCGTAGTTGGGGACCGCCATGAACTTGGCATAGCACGGACGCCCGAAAATAGCGTGGTACGCTCCTGGGAATCCCACCACCTCGAAGGTGAGGGTCTCCCTCCGAAAGTTATCGGGGGTACCGAAGCAAACGGGCAGGTCGATCTGCCCGAGGGGTTGGACCCGTTTTCCCGGCGCGATGCCATGGAACGGCGCCTTGCTTGGCCTCAGCTGGTTCGTGCCGATGCCCATGAGCTCTAAGGTGTGGACGTAGAGGATGTTGAGGCTGCTGCCCCCGTCCATCAGCACCTTGGAGAATCGCGTGTTGCCGATGACGGGGTCGACGACAAGCGGATAGCGCCCCGGATTCGGGACATAGTCCGGATGGTCCTCGCGGCCGAAGGAGGTAGTCTCGTCCGACCATGCGAGGTAAGTTGGCGTCGCGGGGTGAACGGAGAAGACCTCTCGGCGTTCACGTCTTTGCTCCCGGGACGTCGCGTTCACTGTGGGCCCCCCTACGATGAAGAATACATTCTCCACATGGGGGAACTCGTCGTTGCCGCCATCGCCCGTATCCTTCTTCGGGCCATCCTCCTTCGCGGAGGTGCGCCTGAAGTAACCCTTGATCATCCCACACTGTTCGAGGGTGTGGGTGACAGGGCCCTTATGGTACGGGCATGGCTTCTTCAGCATCTCATCGAACAGGCCTCCCACTGAGGGGGGCCTCGCTCGACCACGAGGGCATCGTCAGAGTCCTCGCCCTGCTGCTGCTGCTGCGCGGCCTGCCGAGGCTTCTTGCCCTTACCGCCTCATTTCTGCTTTTTTGCCTTTGCCTTGGGTTTGCTGCCCTCCGCGGGCGGCTCCTCCGCGCGCTTCCCCTTGGTCTTGCCGTCGAAGATTGCCCCAACAGCCTCCTCTCCAGAGGCGAAGTTGGTGGCGATGTCGAACAGAGCGTTGACGCTGGTGGGATGGTTTCGCCCCAGCTCGCGCACCAGCTCTCGACAGGTCGTGCCTTCGAGGAAGGCGTGGATGATTTCGGAGTCACCCACGTTCGGGAGCTCGGTGCAGCGCTTGGAGAAGCGGCGGATGAAGTCCCTCAGCGGCTCGTCGGCCGCCTGCCGGCACCCGCGCAGGTCCCAGGAATTTCCGGGGCGCACGTATGTGCCCTGGAAGTTACCCACGAACATCCTGACCAGGTCATCCCAGTCGTGGATTTGGTTGGTGGGTAGGTGTTCGAGCCATGTCTGCGTCGAGTCCGCGAGATGAAGCGGAAGGTTGCGGATGATCATGGCATCGTCGGTGGCCCCGCCCAACTGGCAAGCCAGGCGATAGTCGTTGAGCCACGTCTCGGGTTTCGTCTCACCCGAATACTTGGTGATGGTGGTCGGCTGACGAAAGCGCGGCGGGATGGCGGCCGAACGGATCTTCCGGCTGAACACAGGGGTTCCCGGGGGTTCCGACGTCGGGCTTTTGTCCTCCTCGCTGTCATAGCGACCCCCCGTCGGGGGTGCCTGCTGCGAGGAGGCGCCGCGTCCTGCCTCTTCCTGTTCAGGACGTTGCGCGCATCACCATCGTCGACGGCGCCCCGCGTGTCCACGAGTCGGTCCTTCGCGGACCTCCTCATTTCGCGGTCGCCGGTCACGAGCGCCCTTCGGTCGTTCGTTGGACGGTGAGGCGTCCACGCGCCCCTGGGTGGGGTATGGATGGATTGTTCCTTATCCCACTTGCTACCTCCGGCTCTCGAACTGGCCTGGTGACGCATGCGGGAGGCGGAACTTTCCGCTTGTTGAATGGCTGCTTCTTCGACAAGGGCCCGCACCTGGCGCCGCATGCTGTGCGCTTCTGGTGTCGATGGTTCGGGCATGGCCCGAATCAGGGTTGCTGCGGCGACGAGCTTCTGGCTTGCTCGTTGCGGCATGGCAGGGCTGGCGTCGTCGCCGTCGCCCATGATGCGCGCTTGAGCGATACGCCCGGCGGCTCGCGCGCGTTCGCCGCGCTTGGGCTGCCGGGCTTCCAGAGCTGCGCGCAGCTCCTGTACCTGCTGGCGCTCCTGTTGGAGCCTGGCTTCCAACTCTTGCACCTGCGCGAGCTGTGCCTGCGCGAGTGCAGCTTCGCCCGTTGGCTCGGCGGGCGCTGGTGGACGCGAGCCCGTTGGCCCTTGCCGGGGTGATAGCTATCATGCCGGGTGCCCTGGACGCGAGCCGCATGAGGAGGCCCTCACCGGTCGCTTCGAACTCCAGGCTCCCGAACATGATCCGGTACCCGCGCGGAAGCGGGCCGGGGGACCCCGGGGCGGATCGTGGTGGCATGGCCTTGGCGTGGCCTGCCGTCAAGGGAACTGATCGGGTGTGGTTGATCACAGCGCAGCCCCCTACCTGGCGCGCCACTGTCGGTGCTGGGATCGGTCGGCCAATCCCCAACGCCAAACAAAATGCGCTGTGTCCCGTCCCCTGACGGTTGATGCAAGAGCTAGCACAATGAGACAAGGGTTTATCCTGGTTCCGACCGTGAGGTCGTACGTCCAGCAGGGTGCGCTCGGGGCGCTGTACTATCTTGCACCAGAGTGCTTGCAGTGGGGGGCTACAAGCAAGGCGGGAGAGGAGAAGGAGTCTCCAAGTCCCTGAAAATGAGTGTGAAAGTGATTGAGGCAAGTGCCAATATCGCGTGAGGCAGTGTGCGTGGTTGAGTGTCCCTCCTCCCTCGTCTCTCGCCCCCTCCCTCCTTTTATAGGCCAAGGAGAGAAGGGGGGGAGGGGCTTACAAGTACAGATACAGTGTGTGCTACAGAGGTGTGTACTGGAGAGCGTGGAGCTGGGCGTGCGGTCATCCTTGACCCTGGCGGGGGATTTATGGCGAGCTCCGGCTTCCGCGGGCGTCATGGCCGTCCCCGTGCTTGTCCTGGAGTGATTTCGAGGGGTGGCGCTGCCGTAATCCGCACCCAGCTGCCCGCCGCTGGTCGATTCGAGGGTGTGGTAGGTGGGGAAGGACGAGAGTTGGCGGCACAGGGGCCGGCATGGCGCTTGCTGTCGACCACAGTGCGCGGCGTGCCCGGTTTGCCGGGGAATGGCCGAGAGTTGGTGGATTTGACCCGGCATTCGTCATCATCGGACCACGCCTGACCGGAGTCCGTACTCGGTTGCTGCTCGTATATTCGTTCGAGGGTTCTTCGCGCCCATTCGAGGGCTGCGCCCGGGGGGGGGGGGGAAAGGACGGGAGCGGGTGGAATAGTGGTGCGGATTGACGCCTGCAAGTCCGCACAGGGCCTCGCGCAGCGCCGCATGCGTCCTCACAGTGGTGGTGAGGACGCATAGTGACCGGAGTAGTTGAAACAGCGAGCTCTGCGGTGTCAGCGGCGCGGCGTGGGGAGAGATTGCCTTTTGACTTCGGCGCCCGCCTGATGGGGCGGGCATTAAATGACGTTGTCGGGCGGGGCGCCGGGGCGTGCCGCGTTATGTAGAGTGGTGGCCTCGAGCGAGGCGGAGTTGGCTCGCCCGCTCGAGGGGGTGCGCGGCCCTCGAGCGAGGCGGAGTTTGCGTTGTGCCTGCTCGAGGGGGTGCGCGGTCCTCGAGCGGGGTGGAGACGGGGGCACGCGGCTCGGGCCCCCTTGACAGGCGAGCTCGGACGGCCGTTCTTGGGCTGCGATAGGCTGTGACGGGCCGCGCTGCCTTGGTGGCCCTTTCGGGTTGCCGGTGATTCGGCCTTTCGTGGTTGATCGTTTTTTGGAGGGTGATTACCCCGATGGTTAGGGGACCCCCTGGGTCTGTCCCCGACAGTACCAGTACTATTCCTGCATTCACAAACTCTATTTACTTTTGAATGAACTTTGAACCAACCCAACAGCTATGTGCTGATTTCTTTAGGTTTTTCATTTACTTACCTTAGTATTCATTGTCGAAGCACATAAGCTTATGTTAGCTATTTCTCAGATTTTGTTTCTGTTAATGCACTCAGCTATTCCTGCAGTATGGTTCCAGCTTTGTTCTGTAGATTGCACTTTCCATTTTCGTGGTTCTTTAAAGCCACACCTTTCACATTCTAAATTAGCTTGACATTTTCAGGGAAGCAGGTTAGGCAATGAACAAGAAACGTTTGATTGATACTACTGCTAGTATACATTTTTGTCCTCCTGACGCTTCTTCTGTTGGGGCTTCATATATTCATCATCAGATTCTGTTCTGTTCTACTATGATTCATGATGATGTGATGCCGGAATTCAGAGGATTCTTCCTATGACTTTTGTGATTTGAATTGGTTCCGCTCTTACCACTCTGAATCATGATGATGCTTTCACTGTTCTGCACACTTGCATGTGATGTCCACTAACCAGAGAAACATTTCTCTTCAAGGGCTTCTCCAAGATCGTTATCTCTGTAATAGATAGCAGTTGTAAAGATAAATAATTAAGTTCTGAGTGTACTATTTGAAGGACAATGACAGGTCCAAGATGGAGAAAAAATGTCTACCATTCACCATGTTCAGACAGTACTCTCATTATGTAATCTGGAGTTTGCTAAATCATCCCTATGAAAGATTCAGGCAGATCCCTGTGCTAAATTATCTTGAGTTAATGTAATCGTTATCCTGCAGCAGCGCGCCAGCGCTACAGCTAGCCCGTGTCACTTGGTGTCCAGCAGAAGAGCGCCGCACGGGATCAATTGGATCAACCGAACAAGAAAATAAATTAGCGGTGTCCAGGAATCGAGGGGAATGGAATCACACGGGGATTAAGTGGGACAGGGGATCCACTCAATCCTAGCATGGAATAAATCAGGCTCTGGAACTATTCCCCCGCTGCCGAACGAGCCCTAAGCATGTGTTTAGATTGGGGGTTCGAGAGGGTTGGGACGGGTTCGACCCGCATGGAAAAATCATCTAGGTTAGAGCAGATCCACTGGGAAATATTTTTCATAGATGCGCCTCAGTTGATCTCGGAGGAACCATCTTGACCCACTTCAACGGTGTGAGGACGTCGTCTCCGCGAGCTGGCGGGCTACGATGGTGCTCCAGGTGAGGCCGAGCCATCCCGGCGCAATGGGGCATGCACCGGCGGCCGACGAGGAGGGCCCAGGCGGCCAGCTCGGGTGGACACGACAGCGCTGGGTTCCTGGCGGCAAGCGACGGGGTCGTGGAGGCGGCCGGCGTGCGGCGCTGGTACCGGCGACAAGCAAGCATGATCGGCCCGAGTCGGCGGCCGACCTGCGCAGGGACGCGATAGCGGCGTGCGGCGCCGGCAACGAGTAGGCATGGCGGGCCCGTGGCGGTGGCCGGCTAGCGTAGGGACGCGACGGCGGCGTGCGGCGCCGGCCACGAGCGGCCGTGACGGGGCTCGTGGTGGCGTCCGGCCTATGCAGCGGTGCGACGGCGGCGTGCAGCGCCAGGGACGAGCAGCCGTGATGGCTTGTGGCGGCCGCCCTGTGAAGGGGTGCGACGGCAGGCGCGACAGCGTTGACCTGCACAGGAGCGCGATGGGGCCAGCGCCGGCATCCTACAGGGGCGTGAGGGGCTTGCAGCGACGTTCTGCAAGGTGCGCGATGGGGCGCGTGCGGTGGAGGTGGGCGGTGCGGCATGAAGTTCCGATGGAGCTTTGGCTTGGGAATGGGTTAGGAGATAGGTACAGAAAGAAAAAGAAAACTATAGAGAGGATGACAAGCGGACCCTATGGATGGTTGTTTTTAACGGTGTGAAATAGACGTTATCTCATCTCTCTTCATCCTTATAACTAAACAAAAAACTGGATCAGATCCAACTCTTTCAACCAAACATGAAATGGATTAAACCCAACCCAAAAAATAGGGATGGATACGACCCATTCCACTTGATCCTCAAACTAAACACGTACTAAAAGTCGCTCATGGCAGAGTAATTTACCCTTGATTGTCATGGATAACCTTTCCTTTAGTAACCTGCGCATGATTGGCATGAAACTTTGTTCGAGTCTAACCAAGTTGAATCATCACTATTATAATGGTCAATTTGCACCTACTTTTGTTAGGAAAAAAAGTCTATATAACCCCATCACCTATTGCGAGAAGATTACTTCATCTTCCAACCTATAAAACCGGATATTTAACCCTCATATTTGCAAAATCATTCAAATGATCCTCTATGGTGGTTTTGTATAGCGGTTTTGCCATGTTCACGCATTAAGATGGACTTATACACTGATACATATGCCTGATAGATGGGCCCCACATGTAAGTGGGTATGTCTTCTCCCCTCTCCTTTTCTTTTACTTCCCCCCTCTCTCCCAAATCGGTGGAGCTAGTTGAGTTGCACGGCAAGCAGCTAGTTGAGTTGCATGGCAGTGGCTGCCACGGCTGGCAACGCGGTCGACGAGTGGGGACAGCGCTGAAGCAGCTCAGCCATGAACGAGTTCGTACTCCGTTGCGGCGAATGTTTACCTGGACCGAGCGTGGTTCCCTCAGGGTGGATCTCGTCGCCCACGGCCACGGTGCAGAGGCCGCAGGTACTCCGCCAGCACTGCTGCAATGTACACCGGCATGTAATCCTCCGTGAACTCGCAGCACTCGCGCTTGCCTTCTTCAGTTTCCACTTGCATGCCTTTCGTCCTTTCCTTTCATTGTGTGTAGCAGCATGCGGCACGCATAATGTAGCAGCTTCAGGAGCTACGAACGGATGGAAATCTAAATCCAAACTAAAACAATCCAAAGATTATCCAAATACAGGCAGGCTATGACGAGCTGCGGAGGCTGATGCGCATGGTCCAGACGACGGGACAGAGGCACAGAGCACAGGCAGACAATGCGAGCAGCCATGGGAGAAAGAGAGAAAGACGGGGGGGGGGGGAGACATGTTCACCCTACAAGTGGGACCCACCTGTCAGCCGTCCACGACAGCTACTCAATCCACCCGAGCACGCCAACATGACAAAACCACTACACAAAACCACCATAGAGGGTCATTTGAATGGTTTTACAAAGCTGAGGGGGTTAAATACCTGATTTTATAGGTCAGGGGTGAAGTAGCCACTCTGTGATAGATGAGAGGGTTACCTAAACTTTTTTCTTTTGTCAGATACACGGCCACACACTACCACTAACAGGACGGAAGACTCAATAGCTTGAATCGGCGCTACACTTATGCCATATAACCTCTCCTGTATAGGCATAGGAATGCTCCCACATAGAGAAAGCATCCCACCTAGGAAACATCTAACCGTACAGTTCGTATCAAGTATATTTTTCATTTTGATTATGTGGTAACATTTTGGTTGCGTAGTACTCTCTCCGTTTCTTAATAACTGTCGTCCGAGAAGCGTGTGAAACACAGATTTTTAGAGACATTTGTTTAGGGACGGAGGGAGTAAACGGTAGACACGTTTCTAAATGCACCTTTAAAACATGTTAGGAGCTGGAGACAGACAACTGGATGATACCAGTAACTTCACAGACGACACAGGCAGATGATACTAACCACTAGCCGTCGGTGTTGCTACAATACAGTCACTAGCCGTCAGCATGGAATCGTGACATTTTAGCCCTGCAACTTGGGAAGAGGGAAGAATGTAATCTGCAGAATCTTTTATCTGGTACATATTTTGTTGTCATTTTCCGTATTTTGAACCTTGGAATTCCCGAATCATGCTCCAGCACCACCTGTGATCCATCATGTGCATATTCACAAGAACTCTACCCTGTTCATTAGTCTCATAGGCAAAGCTAGACTCCGGTGTTTAGTTGATCTTAGGCTTTGGCCTCCTTGGTCGTAGAAGAAACCAAAGCAACAAAAAGACTGCTACAAAGGCAGGAAGAGTTGTCATGTCTAGCTGCACGTCGAGTTTCCTTTCGCGAGTACATTGGACAGGGTGTAGACTTGAAATGGTGGAGTTCACAGCACTAGCAAATCTGAAAGAAGCAAGAAGCAACACCACGATTCAGGCAAAGAAGTATAACTAATCGCGGGGGGGTTATGTTCACCAAAGTAAAATATTAAGAGAAAAAGTGTAGTTTTGGTGCCTGCTCTTCATTTTACAGTTTTACAGCACTTCATAAAAGTAACAACTCAACTGGGTGCAGCAGGTAAAAGGAAATCATGCTTATGTTATACTCTCTCCATTCCAATTTGTAGTCAAATTTGTCTACCTTTGACCAAATCTATGAAAACTATAATAATATCTATAATACCATATAAATGAAGTATCAAGACATATTTCATGGTGGATTCAGTGAAACTAATTTGATGCCATAGATGTTGATGCTTTTTTCTATAAACTTTGTCAAACTTAAGATGTTTGACTTGTGACCAAGTAAAGTGAACTATAATTTGGAACGGATGGAGTAGATTTCCACACTCTGCCTGATTTAGCTATTTAACCAAAGAATATCAAACTGGCTGTCTGAGAAGCTTATTTATAATCTAAAGGGTGAACAATAACTGTGTCCATAAGAGCATATAGAATGCTCCTATCCTTTTTCTACCAATGGCATTTATGTGCTGGAAATTTTCCTAACATGATACAGAAACCAACTAGACATAACATCAAAACATAAATTAAGATAAAGGAACACGATTTACACTGCATAATTATTTTATACTAGCAAACTGTACACCAAACCCCAGAGAAACTGTACATTAATACACCATGTGTACCCTAATTTCAGTTTGACTACTAACACATGTAATAGGGCAGAAAATGTTCATTAAACAATTACTTTAAAAAAACTCAACATATATGCAGTTTCTTCACAAGCTAAACAAAACTACACAAGTCAAACAAAAATATCAGAAGTACTATATGCATGCAGAAAGAAGGTTTACTGACCCATGCGAAGCATCCTCAAGCATCGACATAAGTTTTACCACGTCGCCATATTTTAATCCTTTGGACATAGCTGAGACCTAAATTGATATCAAACATAAGCCCTTGTAACGCAAAAAAAAAGGGGGGGGGGGAGCACATCTGAAAACATCTTACCCTTCTCCACAAGCTAACAACCGCATTGTATTTCTCAATCATTATACTTTCATGAGCCTTGAAAATTTTGAAGCCTCTCTCAGCTAACAGGCATTAAGGTTCTTCAAGTAAAGTATTCTTGAGAGTAAACAATACAAACATATTAACATAGAAAGGACATTCTTTTTCTCCTTTAATCGAAGGCCCTAGTTTCCAATGAACATTCTTCTTCAAACAGAGCACCCTCCACTCTATAAACCTAGTGCCTTACTAGTTACACCAATTGGTTGACACAGTAAACATTCTAATATCTGCCTGTGGAATAAGCTAGCTAATTTCTGTACACAATTACTACTTCAGATTGTAGAAAATTATCTTGCAATTAAAATCCTACAATTTGACAACTATTAGCCCCTCTGTTTTACAATATATGTCCTAAGCTGCCACAATGAAGTCTAAGAAATATTAATGTGAAAGGATTATATGTACCCCTATTAAATGATATGTGCTACAATTAAAGGACAAAAATTTGAAACAGTGACTCCCAAGTCAAGGATGATTGATCATTTAACCTGGATGAAACCGTTATATAGGCCCATGTCAGTTCCTTGCAAATCAGTTTTACAAAGAACAGGACAGGAATAGAATGACAACAATAAACAAGTAGAAAAAACAGGTCCTACTAGTTCATAAGGTAAAATGCATAAGGCAATCCAAGTCCCTAATACCTTTTCAAAACAAGGTTATTGACAAAGCAAAACAAAAACACCCTAAAAATTGAATAATCAGATATTATTATAGAATATTATAAGGATACTAGTTCGCTCTGTTACCAATCGCTGAATTGCTGAATTGACTATCTGTATGGATTCCTCCACTGAAGTAATAATGTAGTTACGACCTATCACATCTTGCTGGAACTCCGAAAGTTGCCAGCCATGAGAAGTGATAGATAAGGGATTACAACCCACAGACCATATCCAGTCCTGGAATTACAAAGAAAAAGAAGGGCAAGGAGTTAGATTGGACAGATAAATTTAAATACCCGGATCATGGAAGGAAATAGCAAAAAGGACAGTGCTTGTGAATTACACTGGAAAACAAGTACAAGGAGAATAAACAATATAGATTTACAACAGCAGAGCCAACATGTCACAGGAAAAATTCATAAGCTTCAGTGAAAAGTAAAGTAAAGAAGTCATAAACAATAGCTGATAGGCAACTCCACAATAAATTAATAACTTAAACCAAAGTATATTCCAGGCCAAGGATTCTCCTTGCTTATGACCTCTGTTTCGAAAAGCTGTGCTAGGCGATGCCTAGGCACTAGGCAGAGTAGGAGCACCTCAGCTAGGTCCTACACATTTTTCCATTTCGAGTAGCTTAGGACTTTATCTATGAACGAAAATAGACAAATGGAGGTCGATAAAGATGAACTATGGTCATTGAACTCATGGATATGTGATAATATCAAATTATTTCTTTTAATATGCCATGTCTCCTCTACTTAACAAGGCATTACTCTAATTGACAGGAAAAATACAACCCCCTTGGATCGCCTAAGCGTTTTTTGAAACATTGCCAATAACTATACTCCTGATTCACATTTGCAAGGACAAGTATCTTGATCTTGGGGAAAATAATATCTGGCACAGATCACATGCCTACTCTGACTGCATATGTTAGTTTAGATTTGTGCATATGCACTACAGAAGTAACAAAGGGCATGTTTGGATCCTTTGCCATGTATTTCTCACAAGAAAAAATTGCCTGCCAAAGACAAGTGCATATTTTGTCCCCATTCCTGTTGTTCCATTTGGGGACAGTTAGAATTTTCTAGCTTTCAAGGGAAGTTACAGAACTGTCGGCCAGTATAACACAATAATGAAATGGCATTTCATTTTAGTATTCGGACTACCCTTTCATTTGGGGACAGTTAGAAATAATTTTCTAGCTTTTGAGGGAGAGTCAAATTAGCTCCCTCCAGAAACAAGGTTTTCCTAGCAAAGGTTAAGAAATGAAAAGGCATGCCCCAGCTGACCCTGTTGCCCTCAAGTTACTTCAGAATTGGACAAAGTGGTTTATTTATTTCACGAGAGTGACTTACAAAAGCAGAGTGTAGATTTTTAAGTGTGTTTGGACAAGCAGAAATTCTCTGGAATTCTTGGATTTAAATCAAGTTGGATTAAACCGCTAATATCCCAGCTATACAAAAAAGGCCTGATGGAGTGAAAGGCTCCATGTTATAAAAATAAATCAAGACACAAGTCATCCAGTATACTGAATAGTAAGTTCTTGTGGATCACAGAGCATCACCAGATTTTAGGAAATATCTGTGGCAATACAATGCTACAACTGTTTGACTATTGCTTGTGTACTGCTGTCAACAATGCACGTAGTCATACCAAATCCATTGCATGTAGAGTTCAATAATGATGCACCAAAAGGTAAAAGGGGCAAGCCATTGATACAAATATTGGAAATTCACAGATTTTGCCCTGGACAATCTTGGCTACCCATTAGTTAACAGCTAGTGAAACCAATATGGAGCAACAAACCTCAATTGCAGTTTCATGAGCATGGCTATAAACCAGATGTGAAGGAAGTAGACCAGATATATACTCAGCAGTTGCGGCAATGGCAGCTTTAACCGGTTTCCTGTTTGCCAATAAATTACCTTGCATTAATACAACAACAACAACAACAACAACAACAACAACAACATAGCCTTTTATCCCAAGCAAGTTGGGGTAGGCTAGAGGTGAAACCCAAAAGCAAAAAGGCAAAAAAACAACAGAAATTAGAGTTAGGGAAAAACAGAAAAGGAAGCAAAGATCACGGTTCAGGCACATTGATTGCTAGTCTCAAGCGCTCATATTCATAGCTAAATCCTTAGAGATATTCTACTCCTTAAGGTCTCTCTTAACCGACTCGTCCCAAGTCAGTTTAGGCCGACCCCTACCTCTCTTAACATTATCGACCCGCTGTAGAACCCCACTACGCACCGGCGTCTCAGGAGGCCTCCGTTGGACATGTCCAAACCATCTCAATCCATGTTGAGTCAACTTCTCCTCAATTGGTGCCACCCCGACCCTATCCCGAATATCTTCATTCTGTATCGTATCCCTTCTTGTGTGCCCACAAAACCAACACAACGTACGCATCTCTGCTACACTCAAGTTGTTGTATATGCCGCCTTTTTGTAGGCCAACATTCAGCACCATATAGCATCGCTGGACGGATCGCCGTCCTATAGAACTTACCTTTTAGGTTTTGTGGTACCCTCTTATCGCAGAGGACGCCAGAAGCTTGGCGCCATTTCAACCAACCGGCTGAAATTCTATGCATAACATCTTCATCAATGTCACCATCCTTTTGTAGCAACGATCCTAAATACAGTCTCCTTGGCCACCACTTGCCCATCAAGCTGACGCCTCCATCTTCATATCTAGTCCCACTGAAATCGCACATCATGTAGTCGGTCTTGGTCCTGCTAAGTCTGAAACCTTTCGACTCTAACGTGTGCCTCCACAACTCTAACTTCCTATTAACACCTGCCCTACTCTCTAACTTCCTATTAACACCTTCCCTACTCTTATCAACTAGCACCACACATCATCAGCAAAGAGCATACACCAAGGGATATCACCTTGTATATCCCTTGTGACCTCATCCATCATCAAAGCAAATAAATAAGGGTTCAATGCTGACCCCTGATGCAAGCCTATTTTAATTGAAAAATCACTAGTGTCTCCATCACAGGTGCGGACAACCGTCATTGCATCCTTGTATATATCCTTGATGAGGGTAATGTACTTAGTTGAGACTTTGTGCTTTTCCAAGGCCCACCACGAGACATTTCTCGGTGCTTTATCATATGCCTTCTCGAGGTCAATAAAAACTATGTGCAAGTCCTTCTGTTCCCTGTATCTCTCCATCAATTGTCGTATTAGAAAAATCGCCTCTATGGTCGACCTTCCAGGCATGAACCCAAACTGGTTTTGGGTCACACTTGTCAGTTGTCACTCTTCTAAGGCGATGCTCTATAACCCTCTCCCAAAGCTTCATCGTATGGCTCGTCAGCTTAATCCCACGGTAGTTAGTACAACTTTGAACATCTCCCTTGTTCTTGAAGACCGGTACTAATATACTTCTCCATTCTTCAGGCATCTTGTTTGACCGAAAAATGAGGTTAAAAAGCTTAGTTAGCCATACTATCGCTCTGGCACCTAGGCATCTCCACACCTCAATGGGGATACTATCAGGGCCCATCGCTTTACCTCCCTTCATCATCTTCAAAGCCTCCTCGACCTCTGCCTCCTGAATTCTCCTTACAAAACGTCTGTTGGTATCGTCAAATGAGTCATCCAACTCAAATGCAGAACTCTCATTCTCTCCATTAAATAACTTGTCGAAGTACTCTCGCCATCTGTTCCTGATCTCCTGATCCTTCACTAGAAGTCAATCTGTCCCATCCTTGATGCATTTGATTTGGTTGATGTCCCTTGTCTTCCTCTCGCGGATCCTCGCCATCCTATAGATATCCTTCTCCCCTTCCTTCGTACCTAGCCGCTGATACATGTTATCTTTGCTACACTCACAGCTCTCTTTGCAGCCCTCTTTGCTAATTTATAGCCATCAATGTTGGCTGCACTCCTATCAAGGTGAAGGCGCTTGAAACACTCCTTTTTCTCCATGTTACAGTAAATGCAAGTAAGAAATTTGACCGAATTTCTTGTTAGGAAAAGCAAGGATACTTGCTAATCTAAATTTTGGTCACAATTAAGTGCAATTAGTTTTTTGCTTTCCACATGTTTATTGTGCACATTCATGATATGGTAGATCTAGGGATAGCCCGAATAACCTATTCGTCGCCCTCCCTCTGGAGGCTCTGACTACTTTTAGGGTTCTTCTTGCTTGGCTTCAATTGATACAAGGGTGTCTCTTTTATAGAGATGACTAACTTGACCCCTAAGCAATATCCTAACCAACTCATCTAACTTTATCTCTATCCTAACAAACTAACTAATCCTATCCGAGGTACTACCTCCGTTCCAAATTACTATTCGCGGTTGACTTGGAACGGAGGGAGTACTGTTCACGCGATGCAGTACCGCGTGAACAGTTATCCTCTGCTATGTGCTGGTGGGCCTAAGCCCAGCCCCACTTGCCATAACATTCAGCAGTCATTTATTGGAACTATTTCTATTTTGTTAAAGCGAAAGCAATTTGGACTACAGATATTTGATGAACTGGGGAAGAGGACGCAACCAAGGTAAATAGGTAATAATCGAGGAAACTATAAAATAGCAAGTTGGCAACTATGAGCTTCAAAGAAATAGAAGATGATGCCACACTTGCATCATGCATAGCCACTAGCCAGACCACACATGTGCCATGACTATGGACAAGCTTTCTGTTTTTTCACCTTGTGACCACTATACTAACTAGCAAAGCTGACTTACGATTAGAAACAGGCAACAGCCTAACATTTTTACGGCATGCCAACAGAATGCTTGGGACCCTTGATCCAGGAAATTGATCTAGGGACATGCTGCCACTTCACAGCCACCCTCTTATCATCCACATCCTAATGGCACTGCCAAGAACAGCTGACATTCCCTTCCCTAGTTGTTCTCCAGTGGGTTGATCCAATAAATTAGTGAGACATGACATATGAATTGCTTTCGCCTTTGGGTGAAGAGTAAGTACAGTTGAAGCTCAGTCTCGGAATAATAGCCATTGCAAGGTAGTGGCGCACTGGTAATAGTGGAGTGAATCATGTTCAAGTTATGTATTTAGTTCTTGACAAAACTAGAATTAACAGATGCAATTTGCTTACTGTCAAATTGCAAACTAGGTGGATGTCCCTCGATACAAAGAGTTCAAAAATCATTAAACTGCAATCCAATATATGTGAGGAGTTGGAGCAGTTATATCAGGAGAGAGAGAGAGAGAGCAGGAGCCCAATCGGCTTATGCCTAATTCATTGTGATTATGATTATGTGTCATGTGGGGACTTCAGTAGTGCGTCGCAAGAAGAAAGAAGCACCGGCGCCTACGACTTCCATTAGTTAGTTAGCTTCCGTAGTTAGTTTGGATTGTTAGAGTTTGGTAGTTCAAGATTGGTTGAGATTGTGCCGGGCTGGTTCTATATAAACTTGACCCGAGGATTGCTTTGAGTAGGCTTTTAGGTTGTATCTATTTTGGACTCTTTGTCCTGCCTCTCCTGCGCGACGTGAGCTTCCACCATAGCTCCGCCGCGCCGCCGAGGTCCAGGGCCAAGACCGGCCACTTCTTTTGAATACAATCTTCGTCGTTTACCTTCCACAAATTCCCTTCCACCTTCTGCCCGTGACATATTGGTATCAGATTCATCTGGTTCTGAATCCATGGGTGATGACGCTTCCAAGGACGCCGGCTCGCTCGAGACTACCGTCGATGAGATGCTCAAGACGCTCACCGACGTTGCTGCCAAGATGAATGACCTCACGACGCAGTTCGCCGCGCTGAAGCCCCTGATCCCCCTGGTGACTCAGCTCGACGGCCTACCTAACAAGGTCACCAAGCTCCAAGCCGCCGCCTTTGAGGGCTCCAACCAGGTGAACGCCCTCCACCTCACGGTCTCTCGTCTGGAGACGAGGCAGCGCGACGGCAAGGCTACGGTCGAGGGCGCTGAGCCTCACTCGTCGTCATCAGCGGCGAACGGCGCTGCTAGTGGAGCGCCGCCGCCCGGCGCCACAGGGACGGGGCGCGATCCTTTCACCCGTGATCTGCGCGATTGCTACGTTCGCGAGGAGGATGAGGATGATCCCATCGACACCAGGCTCCTCCCGCGCCGCCGCCTGACCTTCCCCTACTACGACGACAAAGAAGATCCCTTGCCGTGGCTCAATCGCTGCGAAACCTTCTTCCGGGGACATCAAACGCCAGAAAATCGCAAGGTGTGGTGGGCCTCCGTCCACCTCACAGGTGCCGCGCAGTTGTGGTTCTATCGCCTCGAGCTCAACTCTGGAGTTCCGTCGTGGCGCCGCTTCGCCAGCCTCATCCACACGCGTTTCGGTCCGCCCATGACGGATTCCCCACTGGGCGAGCTGGTAGCTCTGCGCCGCACCGGCACAGTTGACGACTACGCCGAGAAGTTCCTCACGCTTGTGTGCCGCGACCTCGAGCTCTCGGAGCGGCAACAGATCCAGTTGTTCATCGCTGGTCTGGTGAACCCCTTGAAGACCAACGTCGCCCTCCGCCGACCCCAGACGCTCGACGACGCCGTCATGCTCGCGCGCGCCTACGAGCAACGCCTGACGATCCTACCCGCGGACACGGTGGCACCGCGCCCCTCTCGGCAGCGCCCCCCACCGGCGTCATTGGGCGCAACTTCGTCTGGCTCGGGCGCCTCCTCGCCGATTGCAGAGTCGACGGCGCCACCCGGATCCGGCAGGGTGACGCAGCTGAGCGCCGCCGCCCCTCGGCGCAAGCTCACGCCGGCCGAAATCGCTCAGCGCAGCGCGGACGGACTGTGTTTCTACTGCGATGACAAGTTTGTCTCCAGCCACCGGTGCAAGCGCCTGTTCGTCATTGAGGTCACGGGATTCGACACCGCGGACGACGACGGGGAGGTCACTGCTATCACCAAGGTGGAGCCCACCATCTTGCTACACGCTCTGACCGGAGTGCGTGGGCCGGGCTGCCAGACGATCAAGGTCCACGCTGTCATTGCCGGGGTTGCCATGATCGCCCTCCTCGACTCGGGGTCCACGCACAACTTCATCAGCGAAGACGCAGCTCGACGCGCCGGCGCACCGGTCCAGGCGCGTTCCGGACTGTCCGTGGCGGTGGCCAATGGCGACAAGATCGCGTCCCCAGGCAAGTGCCCCCGCCAGCGGGTCACGATAGGCGACGAGGAGTTCGACGTCGACTACTACGTGTTTCTTCTTGGCGGCTATGACATGGTCTTGGGCGTTCAGTGGCTCTCCACACTTGGCCCCACGCTCTGGGATTTTGAATACCAGACCATGTGCTTCGCGCGAGACGGAAGGAGGGTGCTTTGGTCCGGTGTGGGTGCTGAGCGCCCGGCGACGGTGGCCGCGCTCAATGGCCACGCAGGTAACTTGCTGGAAGCCCTCCTCCTGGAGTTCACGGCGCTGTTTCAAGATCCCCAGGGCCTGCCGCCACACCGCCATCTAAGCCATCGCATCCGCCTCGTGCCAGGGACGACCGCCGTTGCAGTGCGCCCCTACCGCTACGCGCACGTCCAAAAGGACGAATTGGAGCGCCAATGTGCTGAGATGCTTCGCCTTGGGATCATACGGCCCAACTCCTCAGCCTTCTCCTCGCCGGCTCTGCTCATCAAGAAACGCGACGGCACCTGGAGGTTCTGTGTCGACTACCGTGCATTGAATGACAAGACAATCAAGGACAAGTTTCCAATTCCGGTGGTTGAGGAGCTCCTGGATGAACTTCGCGGCGCCTGTTTCTTCACTAAACTCGACATGCGCTCAGGGTATCACCAGGTACGTATGCATCCTCAGGACACCGACAAGACGACGTTCCGCACCCACCAGGGCCTGTTCGAGTTCTTGGTGATGCCCTTTGGTTTAACCAACGCGCCGGCGACGTTCCAAGCTCTCATGAACGATGTGCTCCAACTGTTCCTCCGCCGGTTTGTCCTAGTATTTTTTGATGACATACTCATATACAGTTCTTCTTGGGCGGATCATCTTCGCCATATGCGCACAGTCCTCACCACATTGCAGGAGCATCAGCTTTTCTTAAAGCGGTCCAAGTGCGAGTTCGGGCAGACATCGGTGGCCTATCTCGGCCATGTAATCTCTGCCGCGGGGGTCTCCATGGACCAGCAGAAGGTTCAGGCTGTGCTGGACTGGCCGGTCCCCACGTCGGCCAAAGCGGTGCGCTCGTTCCTAGGGCTGGCCGGTTACTATCGCCGCTTCATCAGCAACTACGGCACCATTGCCGCACCCCTGACAGCGCTTCTGCGCAAGGAAGGATTTCGGTGGAATGAAGACGCTGCAGCCGCATTCCGTGCCTTGCAGTTTGCTCTGACGACGGCGCCGGTGCTCCAGCTGCCTGCGTTTGATCAAGAGTTCATCGTCGAGTGTGACGCTTCGGGCTCAGGCTTTGGCGCTGGTCTTCACCAGGGCGCCGGGGCCATTGCATTTTTCAGCAAGCCTGTAGCACCGCGCCATGCGAAGCTAGCTGCTTATGAGCGTGAACTGATTGGCTTGGTCTACGCCATCCGACATTGGCGGCCGTATCTCTGGGGGCGGCGCTTCTTGGTCCGCACTGATCATCGGAGCTTGCGTTATCTTTTGGATCAACGGCTTACTACTATTCCTCAGCATCAGTGGGCGAGCAAACTGTTGGGTTTTGATTTTGTGGTAGAATACAAGCCGGGCTCGTCCAATATAGTGGCAGATGCTCTCTCGAGACGGGACGAACAGGCGTTGGAGGCCTGTGCGCTATCGGCACCTCACTTTACCCTTTTTGATGACATTCGTCAGGATATTGCAACGTCTGCCGATCTGTCTTCCCTGCGTGCGGATATTTTGGCCGGTTCCAAGTCAGGTCCTTGGAGCGTGGTGGATGATTTGATCCTGTTCAAAGACAGGGTGTATGTGGCCATCTCATCAGAATTAGTGCCTCGCATTGTGGCACTGGCGCATGGGCATGGGCATGAGGGAATTCAAAAGACATTGCATCGTTTACGGGCTGATTTCCATATCCCCACTGACCGTGCAGTGGTGCAAGATTTCATCAGGGCCTGTGACGTCTGTCAGCGCAACAAAGTGGAGCACCTTCAACCCACTGGCCTGCTGCAGCCCCTGCCTGTTCCAACGACAGTTTGGTCTGATATTGCCATGGATTTCATTGAGGCCCTTCCTAAGGTCAATGGTAAGTCGGTCCTCTTGACGGTGGTTGATAGGTTCAGTAAATCAGCTCATTTCCTGCCCCTGGCACATCCCTATACAGCGACCTCGGTGGCCCGTGTTTTCTTTGATGGCATAGTACGCTTGCATGGTATTCCGGCGACTATAGCCAGTGACCGTGATCCGGTGTTTACGAGCTCGTTCTGGAAAGAGTTGTTTCGACTTGCCGGTGTGCAACTAAATTTTACATCAGCCTTTCATCCTCAGTCAGATGGGCAGTCCGAGGCTACGAACAAAATCATTACAATGTATCTTCGCTGTCTGACAGGTGATCGGCCGCGCCAATGGCTTCAGTGGCTTCCTTGGGCTGAATTTTGTTACAACACAGCTTATCAGTCCAGGGCCAAGACCGGCCACTTCTTTTGAATACAATCTTCGTCGTTTACCTTCCACAAATTCCCTTCCACCTTCTGCCCGTGACATTATGTGTCTATGGTCATGCAATGCAGCAATCCTTGCTTGACTATGGTTTTGCCTTAGAAATATAATCATATCAGTGCATCCTTTTTTTTAAGAAACATTGCATCGCCATAGCATATCATGTATTATGTAACATAGCCTGAAACCATGTACACATCCATTGTGGCCACAGTATGGGTAGATAGTACAATTTTTTTCTGGAACAGGTTGACAGTGAGAATTATGACGGTAACATTCATGTTCATCTTAAGATGAATAAAAACCAATTCTTAAATCAGTAGTTTACTAATTTTATAAAAAATGTTTCGATATGACGCAGCAGTACATGGAAGAGTCTAATGCTAGAATATTGTAGAACAAAAATTGAGGAAACTCCATAAGTCTAAGTTGTGGTATGATTCCTAGTGTCTTAGCACCTGCGTTTTCATTTTATTGTGCATATTCTATTAACAATCTTACCTCAAGTCCCATAAGATGGGTCTCCCATTGCACTGTAAGTGGCTTTCCCAAGAATCATCCTCAGATTGAACTACTACAACCATGTTTGAGAGAGCCTTGGCTTGATAGTGTTTGTCCAGCAATAGAGGTTCACTATGTATGAACCAGAATATTGGGACCTCCAAGGTTGACCTGTGCTTTGAATGCCCTCCTGCATACAAAAACAAAACATAGATTACAATAATTCATCATATAATACCACAACAGAGTGGCCTAAGAAGTAACAAACAGCTACTGATACAAAAACACTACAGCAAACTCCCTTCAATTCCAAACGGAAAATCATTTTAGAACTTTGAGGCAGTTGTCCCCTATTTCTTTGTCTCATGCCCTTGTTAATTAAATGCTATTCATCAGCAATACATGAGGTACTTTCCACATGTGTTATAATTCCAAGGCAACAAGGTCATTTTAGCACTTCCTTAGTTCGTCTGTGCAGGTTATAAATGACATATATTTGGAATCAGGAGAATCGCAAAGATTTGCCCCTTTTCTCTTCCAAGAAAATAGTGGGAACAGTAATTTCTAAGACAGTTTAGCCATGCAGTTCATGAACTGGTCCATTTCCACTTAGTGTTAAAAAATAAAAAAATGCAACCATCGCATGAACCCTTTGTGTTAGATATTAAATCCACAAGTTACCATGTCATATGGTGCTCAACTATGATATACATCTTGCATCTGGCAACCATAGTAAAGGGAGACCAGTCAACCAGCTGGTTACCTGCCGAACTGGCAGTTCTCAGATATTGCTGTTTTCTACAGTAACTTTGGTGGCACAATGAGGGTTTTTTAAAAAGCTCGACAGCATCCTTTTAGACAAATCTAAGATCGTATGCAGTTGGTTAATTGCTGACATTCCACTCCCAGAAGAAAGGTTGGGGGTTCGAGACCCATATTATACTCCAGGTAGAAGAAATAGCTGAGTTTACATGAAGGCAGACACAAGTGTGTCTGTTTTCATGAGCCAGACACTTAATAGCCGCACAGCTAAAAACAAGCTATACAGACACACTTTTAGACCATAACTACCTGAACTTCTGAATGAAATTATTCAGAACCAATTTCCTTCAATATATATGGAATGAAAAGCACATAAAGGAGAATACATAGGATACCTTTAAGTGCATTGTGCTCACTTAGCCTCTGTAACTGATGTTGGAGAATAGAAGAATCAAGGTATGTACTAACTGTTGACTTATAGGTACCATTGACTAACAGAAGTGGCACTGCAGCTGCACGACGTGCCATTGAAAATGCCATCATCAATGCTGGCTCCTCTGACAATGACAGCCTAAACATTGACATGAAAAATTTAATAATTTGAACAACATAGTACTAGAAAAATTATGAACGGACTTCATTCGAGCTTACAATAAGCTGCCTTTGCAAACTTTATTCAAGATGGTTTCAGGGACGGCCATAAAAAAGACACACCAAGCAAAGATAGACAATTTTAGCAGTAGAGTCACCTATGAGCTACTTGAATGGAAGATCTTTTTTTTGACAAACCAGTAGGACGTTACTTTTTGCCCCCATACCCCCTGCACACATACCCCCATTTGTGCTCTTCTTGAATCATAGCAGTACCAAACCTCAAGTGTATAATGACAGACACCCCAAGGAAAAAACAGCAGCAAAAGAAAATTACTTGTAGAATCACATAGGCAGGCAAAAGGAAATCACTGCCTGTAGTTTATAAGGAAAACAACCAATTTCTTACCACGGATCACTTCTACCATTCTATAATTGCAGAGGGAAAACAGACACACTTGTGTCTGCCTTCATGTAAACTCAGCTATTTCTTCTACCTGGAGTATAATATGGGTCTCGAACCCCCAACCTTTCTTCTGGGAGTGGAATGTCAGCAATTAACCAACTGCATACGATCTTAGATTTGTCTAAAAGGATGCTGTCGAGCTTTTTAAAAAACCCTCATTGTGCCACCAAATGACAAATAATATGACTACAGATTAAGATCGAGGAAATGAAAATGACATACATGTGTACAGATTAAGATCGAGGAAATGAAAATGGCATACATGTGTTGGCTGAACATTGACTTCTGATGTCGCAATAACACAGAATTCAGGCTCTTTTTGATGGATTTTACATTAACAGGTAACTGCTTTATACTCCTTACTTTCTGTAAAAGGAAGAGGGGCAAAAGAGAAAAGAACCAATGTGAGGACGTAGGTTTATTGAATATTCAAAATATAAGCAACATGAAATTTACCTCTTGTGTTATGAAGTACAGCTGAAACGATAACGTCTCATAATAATGGTGTGCTCTATGTGAAACAGACGGGGCCATAACATGCCTCATAGAACCCCATAATACAGATCCAAGTTGTGCAAGAAATGAATCACGAGCCACTGTGTAACTATGATGTTCCTGGCATCAAAACATTGAACTTCATTATTAGAAGTTTGTTGTATTTTTAAATGGCCAGGTTATTGAAGAAAATGTGCTGATTTCAGAATCTGTTTTTTCAATCCATAAATATGCAGGCCTAACCTCTTTAGTATCTCTAAATAAGTTCCAGTTTTCCATCATCTTCAGCGCATCAAGAGCTTTCTTCTTGTTAATTTCATCAGAATCTCCAGTGTTGTAGCCCTCCAATTCATTTTTCAGGTCACGCATCCTCTCATCGAGTTCTGTGTGTAACGGAATATTAAGCTTCTGGATGCAAAGGGGTGAATGCAATTAAGGCGGTAAGGTGAAGCATGGCAACCAACCCCCTTCACAACACCTAGGTGATCCCATAACAACATTGAAACAGCAAAATTGCAGTGCGTAAGAGAAGAGGAGACGGGGGAGGAAAGGAGATATTAGTCTGTGTGGAGGCATTATCCTTTTCTAATAGCATATGCTGGTTCCATATCATCTCAGCACCGATGTATCAAATCACATATCAAAATGATTGATCAGGTGATATATGCACGATATTCAAGATACTGGTTCCATATCATCTCACCTGACATTGGATGGACCAAATACCAGGTGATGTGTTCTAATACCAGATTATAAAGCTACATTAAATTCTTTTTGATTATTTGTAAGGTAAAAATATAGCAGCTTTGAAGTCATGTATTAATATTAGGTCATCTAATCCTAAAAGCAACCAGGGTAAGTAAATTGTCTTTTAAGTTTGAAATAAAATCTTCTTATTAAATTACTCCCTCAAACTCAAGACTTCACCAAGGTGTTTCATCACAATATTTTTTTCTCTAATATGCAGGAAAGCTGCATATCATTGCATTAAGAGAAGAAGAGTTAGGCCAAAATAACCATAAATACACACGCCACTTAACCCAATCACTGGGGTTTCATCACAATATGAAATTTAAAATTATGAGAACTATACAATAGGAAATACTTTCCAGGACAATTATAGTGACACTATTTGACTGGATCCATGTACATTTTTCTTACATTAGTTCTCCAATTCAAAAACTTTACCATTGAGGATGCACGGCAACCTTTATTTAGTGGAGAACAAAAAAAAGAATAGTATCCATATGTACAGTGTTGGTGTATATGTGTGTGCCCCATATGGCCCATGTGTTAGGCCCATCTAGAGGCCCATGTACAGCTACTATATATATCCCACTCTTCTAGGGTTTGAAGGAATACAATGAGCATATTCCCTAACATGGTATCAGCTTAGCCTCTTCTCTCTCTACCTCTCTTCTGCCGCCGCTACCGTCAACACCGTGGCCGCCCGGCCTCCGGCACCTCCACCCCTCTCCTCCTTCCCCCCTCCGCCCTCCTACGCCGCCGTCGCGGGCTCCTCCGCGGACGCCGCCGCTCCAGGCGCAGCTACCGCGCGCGCCATGGCACTCACCGCCCAAGCGCCGCCGGCCTCCTCCTCTGCTCCGCCGGCCACGGCCCGCCCGGCCTGGCCCCACCGGCCTCCTCCTCCTCTGGTGCTCCACCTCCGCCCGCCCTGGACCCACTCGCCACGGGCGCGGGCCTGCCGCCATGGGCGCGGGGGAGGGGGCCGTGGGCGCAGGCGCGGGGGGCGTGGGTGCGGGGCCAGCTCGCCACGGACGCGCCGTTCGCCGCCACCGCCCTCGCAGCGGGCCAGCTGGGCCTCGCCATCGCTCCCTCTGCTCCTCCTCCCTGTGGCCCCTTCCTCTGGGACGCTCACCGGGCAAACGCCATCGCCACGGGCAAGCGGCCCCTCGTCACCGGGGTCGCTACGGCCGACGACGCCCTCGCTGCGGCCCTCCTCGCCGCCAAGACTGAGGCCGCGGCGGCTCAGTAGCGTGTAAGCGCGGCTGCCCTCGCTTGGGAGCACGAGCGCGCCATGGCGGGTGCTCTCGCTCGCCGGGTCGCCGAGGCGGAGCGCTACATCCTCGGCTCCTCCGACCAGCAGCCCCTGGTCGCCTTCTCCGACTCCGTCGCCTCCTTTTCCCGCTAGGCCCCACCCGACGCGACCGATCCCATGGTCGCCCAGCTTCACCTCCAGGCCGCTGGTGTCCAAAACATCCAGGCCCTGGTCTCCGTCGTCCTCGACCCCGCGTCGTCCTCCTACAGGAGCTGGCGGGACCAGGTCCTCCTCGCCCTCCGCCGCTATGCCCTCGACGACCACGTCCTCGCCGACACACCGGCTGCAGCGCGGGACATGGTGTGGCTTTGCCTCGACAACGTTGCCATGTCCTGGATCTTTAGGATCATCTCCCTAGATCTCCAGGACATCGTCAAGACTCACAGAGGCACCGCGCGCCAGGCCTGGCTGGCACTCGAGGGCCAGTTCCATGGCAACGCCGAGGCTTGCGCTCTCCAACTCGACGCGTCCTTCCGTACCTTCGAGCAAGAGGACCTCTCTGTGGGTGAGTACTGCAGGAGGATGAAGGGCATGGTTGATGCCCTTCACAACCTCGGCTGCTCGGTGGGCGACCAGATCCTGGTGCTCAACGTCCTGCGGGGTCTCAACGGCACCTACGACCACCTGCTGACGTGGATCACCAGGCAGCGGCCCTTTCCCTCCTTCCTGCAGGCCTGGGACGACCTCGTCCTGGAGATCACCAGGGGCCCCACGATTGGATCCTCCTCCTCCGGCTTTGCGCTCATGGCTACACCATCGACCTCCTCTGCCTCGTCTGCCACCTCTCATTAGCGCTCCTCCCCCCGGGCCAAGCGGGGGTTGAGGGGGGCGCGGTAGGCGTCATCGACGAGGGGGACGTGGTGATGTTGATGCTGGTGGTGCTGGTGCTGGAACTAATGGTGGTCATTGGGGCACACCGGCTCCGGCTCCTGCTCCTGCCCCTGCTCCTGGGGTGCATCCTGGCCATCCTTCAGCAACCCATGGTCAGGGCGCATCTCGATGTGGCTGTTCCAGACTCAGGGAGGGGGTCCTCGTCCTCAACACCAGCCGGCGGCCATGTTCGCGGGTGCTGCTCCACTGTTCCCGCCATCGTGGACTCCACCCACCTAGACCAGCCAGCCTCTGACCTGGCCTGGGGGATGGGACCAGGCCGCGCTGGCACAGTCCTTCAGCACCATGGGGCTGACACTGCCGATCAGCCAGATGCTGGTATACTTTCTTCTGTTCGACCCCCACATCCTTGTTGTCCCTTTTCTATCATGGTTGGCGATGGGACTTGTCTTCCTGTCACCTCCGTGGGTTCTACTCCAGGTTCTTTTCGTCTTTCCACTGTTCTTGTTGTTCCTCAGATGGTTCATAACCTTCTTTTCATTCGCCAATTTACAGCCGACAATTCTTGTTCTGTCGAATTTGACTCTTCTGGTCTTACTGTGAAAGATTTGGCTTCCCGACGTCCGCTCCTCCGATGTGATAGCACGGGGCCCCTTTACACCCTCCACTTTCCGACTTCCGCAGCTCCACCTTCGACCTCCCCTTCGTCAGCTGCTTTTGCCGCAACTTCTTCTTCCACTACTTGGCACCGCCGGCTTGGTCACCCCGGCCACGACGTTTTGGCTCAGCTCAGTCGTAGTGCAGATATTCCTTGTACTAGGGCCCTGATGAGCACCTTTGTCATGCGTGCCAGTTGGGTCGTCATGTTAGACTTCCATTTTCTTGTGTACTCAGTATCTCTGGCTATAAGTACTATTTGGTGATAGTCAATGATTTCTCTCACTACTCTTGGACTTTCCCTTTACGTGCCAAGTCTTAGACGTTTCCCACACTCCTCCACTTTTTTGCTTGGGTGTCCACTCACCATTAAGGCCGTCCAGTGTGACAACGGTCGTGAGTTCGATAACAACACCTCCCGTTCTTTCTTCCTCTCTCGGGGTGTTCACCTGCGCATGTCTTGGCCGTATACCTCACCTCAGAACAGCAAGGTTGAGCGGATGATTCGCACCACGAACGATGTCATGCGCACTCTTCTTCTCTAGGCCTCTCTTCCTCCTCACTTCTGAGCTGAGAGTCTCCACACTGCCACCTACTTACTCAAACGTCTTCCTTCCACGGCTTCCCCTGCTCCCACTCCACGTCACGCTCTCTTCGGTACCCCTCAGCGATATAATCACCTTCGTGTCTTCGGTTGTGCATGTTACCCTAACATCTCCGCCACTGCTCCTCATAAGTTGGCGCCCCGTTCGACTCGTTGTGTGTTTCTCGGTTACTCCCCTGACCAAAGGGGTACCGCTATTTTGACCTCACCTCTCACCAGGTCATCATCTCCCGACACATTGTGTTCGACGAGTCGGATTTCCCTTTCTCCAACTCCTCCACACCTTCCCCTGACCACGAGCTGGAGTCCATGTTTTCGACTGACCCGGCGGTTCAGCCTACCTTTGGATGTCCTTTTCCAGCAAGTTTTCCTGGTACGCCGACGCCGCTTCTGGCGCCTCCATTCGCGCCACGCACGGCCCCGACACCTCCCGTTGTGCCCGACGCGGCCCCAGCACCTCCTGTCGTGCCTCGCGCGGTCCTAGGCTCTCCTGCGCGCTACGCCGACCCTATGCAGGTCTACAGGCATCGTTCGGTGCCGAACCTGCGGCCTCCGCCCCCGGAGGCTCCCACACGCTATGCGCACAGGGTGTGCGTCTTCGAGCGCCGTTCGCTGGCGCCGTCTCCACCGAAACCTCCATCAGTGTCGTCGCCACCGCCACCTCCACCAGAGCCGTCGGCCCGTGCTCCAACTCACTCTCGTGTCAAGCCGGACGTGTACCACCCGCCCGTCGTCCATCGGGATCCTGGCCACATTCATCCCATGGTGACTCAGCGGGCGGTTGGAGTTCTTCGGCCCGCGACTCTCTCCGCCACCGAGGGAGAGCCGCAGATCTCTCCAGTATCCTCCTCTATCCGTAACGACCTGACGGATCCTCACTTGTGTCGAGCGATGGAGGAGTATGCGGCTCTTCTTGCCAACCAGACGTGGGACCTTGTGCCGCGTCCGTCAGGTTGCAATGTGGTCTCTGGCAAGTGGATCTGGACGCATAAGCGTCGAGCTGATGGTACATTGGATCGCTACAAGGCTCGCTGGGTTCTTCGGGGTTTCACCCAGTGGCCTGGTGTGGACTATGATGAGACTTTCAGTCCAATGGTGAAGCCTGCTACAGTGCGCACAGTCCTCTCGCTCGCTCTCTCTCGCTCCTGGTCTATGCACCAGCTGGATGCGAAGAATGCATTTCTCTATGACACTCTGTCTGAGACGGTCTAATGTAGCCAGCCGGCGGGTTTTGTGGAGCTGGTATGTCGGCTCAACAAGTCTATGGTTTAAAGCAGGCTCCTCGGGCTTGGTACTCTCGGTTTGCCACGTTCTTGCTGACATTGGGGTTCACAGAGGCCAAGTAAGACACTTCTCTGTTCATATATCGCCATGGGGATGAGACTGCATACCTGCTGCTCTATGTTGATGATATTGTTCTCACCGCCTCCGGTCAGTCCTTGCTTCAGCGCATCATCTCCTCCCTGCAGCAGGAGTTTGCGATGAAGGATCTGGGTGTGCTCCACCACTTCCTGGGTGTTACCATTGAGCCTCGTCCGTCTGGCCTTTTCCTTCACCAGCAGCAGTATGCACTTGATATCCTGGAGCGGGCAGGGATGACACTCAGGCGAAGCTGTCTGCAGATACGGGCGACCCTGTTGCTGACCCTACTGCCTACCAAAATCTTGCTGGTGCCTTGCAGTATCTCACTTTCACCAGGCCAGACCTCACATATGCCGTTCAGCGGGTCTGCCTTCGTATGCATGATCCCCGGGAGTCACATCTCACTGCTCTGAAGCGTCTCCTCCGCTATGTTCGGGGCACTGTTGACTACGGCCTGGTTCTTCACCGGTCTCCCTCTACTGAGCTTGTCGTCTACACCGACACTGACTGGGTTGGTTGTCCTGACACTCCCGGTCCACTTCCGGCTATGCCGTCTTCCTAAGCGGCAACCTTGTCTCCTGGTCGTCCAAGCGGCAGCCGATTGTCTCCCGCTCCAGTGCAGAGGCGGAGTATCTGGCTGTCGCTAACGGTAGCTCTTGGCTGAGCTTCATAGCCCGCTCGCCAAGAGCACGTTTGTCTACTGCGACAACGTCAGCGCCGTGTACCTCTCCACCAACCCGGTTCAGCATCAGCGGACGAAGCATGTGGAGATGAACTTGCACTTCATTCGCGACCGGGTTGCTATCAGCGATGTCTGGGTCCTCCATGTCCCGATCACCTCCCAGTTTACCGACATCTTCACTAAGGGTCTCCCCTCCTCGACATTCTCGGAGTTTCGCTCCAGCCTCAACGTAGCAGGTGGCTAGTTGTGTGTGTGGGGGGGGGGAGGGGGGGTTGTCCCTGTGTGTGCGTTCCTTGTTGTCCAGTCTTGAACTCCGCTGCGCCGGTAGTTCAGACTGCGGGGGATGTTGGAGTATATGTGTGCGGCCCATATGGCCCATGTGTTAGGCCCATCTAGAGGCCCATGTACAGCTACTATATATCCCACCCTTCTAGGGTTTAGAGGAATACAATGAGCATATTTCCTAATATACAGAGATTGAACATTATTTTCATAACCATCTTGTTATTACCCAACACATGGATAGGTACGTCTGTTTCCTGTCAACCCCACCTAAAACTTCTTTTGCCACTGACATCGTATAATAAGACACATCTCATCCCACATTGAGTTAGCATTTCCATCTAACTTCCAGTCCATATCTGTTTCTCTCTCTACTTAATTAGTAGTCCCTCTGCTCCAAATTATAGTTCACTTTAGCTTTGTCCTAAGTCAAAGTTATCAAACTTTGACCAAATTTATAGAATAGTATAATAACATCTAATGTACCAAATAAATAGACTATTGATTTAATGAAACTAATTTGATGTTGTAGATGCTGATGGTTTCTTCTATAAATTTTGTCAAAGTTAGATCAGTTTAGCATAGGATAAAACCAAAGTGGGAGTAATAGAATTTCCATGCGAGGACAATAGTAGATGACTATATCAGGTGATATGCCGGTCCATGTTAGCCAATAGCCAGTCTGATACTTAAATAATATGCTGTATCTGTATACTGCTATATATGGAGGCATTTTCTTTCTTTCATTGACCAAAGAACAAAAGGAATAGAATAAACACACACCATTAACCGACAGCATAATTGTGTAACTCAGAAGAATTCAACTAAAAGCCTACCACTATGTAGAATAGTCAGAAAAATAAGTGAATATGGTCACACAAAAAAGTACCTTTGCAAAGGGCAAGCTGTACCCTTCTGCCAACACAATGCTTGAAAGCAAAAAGCTCGTACACATCAATCTCTGCCAATAGGATGTCCACAGCGTGGTAATCCTGAACCCAAGAAAATAAAATGGAATTTAACACATAAATCAAATGCTAATTCAAGGTGTGGCAACAATACAAACAGAAAAATAAGGAAATGGTGTTGAGAGGCAACAGTAAGTCAGTACAGATAAAACAAGAGACATTGAGCAATGACTGTTAACTCATGGAAGTTGAGTTAGTAGTCTTCCAGTGATATGGAGCTTGAATGGCTAATTGGACCAGCCTTAATTGAATTATCTGCTCCACTAGTGCAACTATTTAGCACCACACAGAAACAAAAGGAAAATAATAATAATTCCCAGACTCCCAATTTTTCTGCCCCCTCTCATCTCCTCTTCTGCTCCAAAAGCTCACTTAAAGATGATACAGGTGCCTCTAGGAAAATGCAGCATACCTCCCCAAAGGATGAAAATCTCTCTCTGATTGTGTCTTGCAATTTTTCTTCAGCTTCTTCTTCAGTAACTTCTGCATATGATCATCAACAATCACTTCATGATGGACAAACAAGCTCAGGTTGACTTTTTAATAGCTATTTTCAAAAGATTCAACAGAATGTCATGTTTGCAACACCAAGCAGTATATGACAGAAGAGTTTAGGCCTAACAAACTTGTCATATTTCGGTTACATCTTTACAACATCGAAAGGAGACCAGACAAACCCACAAAAGTTCTGCTCAGGAATTTATGAGCACTTGTTGCAATTTTCTAATTAATAAAATTGATACCAATTGTCTAATTCAACAGTACAAGGATAAAAACATGTTCTAACTGAGAGATGCACTTGCGACAACAAAAAACTGAAATTTGTCATGTTCAAAATTTTCAAAAGTACTGGGATTCAGTATATTTGTGTGTTTTTCCGACCCTGTTTGAACCCTTAGAAATATCGAGCCACCAATTACCAATGATTTAGCAGGACGATGCAGCAACTATAAAACAAACTAACAGTTGCCTAAAATAATTTCCAATTGTATAAAGATACGAGGACATATAACATGTAAAGCAACCACAGATTAACAAAATACAATCAGATAAAAACTGCAGGCGATGAGCAGAGATGCATTACAGAATATGCTAGCTGCTAAGAACCAATGAGAGAATTTATTATTTTGAAATACTTGACACACAGAATAAAGACGAAGTACACAATACGAAACAAATGCATTAGTGCGAAGAGTATAACGTTAGATAATAACTTCCCTTAAAAATTAATAAATAATAACAGAAATAGAATATATATAAGAAATGCTTCATTGTAGAAAATAACCTGCAATAGCCCCAACTGTCTTTGCAACATTTGGCAGACTAAGTTCTGTACGAACACCATCACCGCCAACAGAAGGGCCCCAAGCAAATGGTCCTGCACTCAGATCAACAAAAGCAAACCTGAAAATAAAGCTATAATTAGAAGAATGGCACACTCTAACCTTAATTTGCATACACATTAACAAAAAGTCATATAATACCTTTCCCTGCCTATCCACATATCTGTAAGGCATTCAGCATGTAGACCCTTTAAACCACTAGACTTTAGTGCATTTTCAAAAATGTCATGCATCTCATCCTTTGTGCTATGTAATATCTAATTAAGAATGTGCATTGTTAGGTACGCATATGGCAAGAGTTTTAATTTACTACCCAATATAAGTTTGCCACCTGAACGGCTTTTTCATAAACAATGTCATCTTTACTCTTCCCTTCCTTCAGCATCTCGAACTTGCTTAATGCTTCATTGCATTTCTTTGACCAATCTCCCTGTACAGAGATGTGGAAAGCACTCAGTTAGGTATTTTGATACGTAACATAAGATTGTCAAGGGCCCCAAAGCTGATGTCCGTCTTCATCCTGCAACTGCTTCAAATTACAAGGCAAGTACCAAGTGAAATAAACCAGTTGCAATCTAAGAATCAAGTCATAAGATCAAGAGGCCAAGTAATCAACAATTCATGAAAAACATATCAACAATGTACAATAGTTGAGTCGAATGGACTGAACGGATAAACAGTTAAGTTTTGCAGGTACAAAAAACTCAAAACATACCATATCCATACTGTCAGTTGTATCCCAAGAAAATGATGATAGAGGATGGCTTTCGTATAAGGGCTTTCTATTGACTCCCTTCTCGATATCTGCTAAATACAGATATACAAATAAGTATAACTAGGGGGGAAAGTTAAAGCAATTACCAGGGAAAAGGAGGTTAAATCAACTGCTGCAAGTAATGCTGTTATTTTCATGGTGTGTTTTATCTGCAAAAGGACTTTCTTTTTACATGCATTGAATTGTTACTGCACAATATATAAAATTTGACATGATGTTCTCAGGTGGAGGCACAACATGCGATATTTGATTTAATCTAAAAAAACTCGACCATGGTAGGAGACTCCCACCAGGCTTTGTTCTAAGAAGGTGATGTGCTTCAAAGCCGGGTCGGGACAGGAGTTTCAATGACTCTCGGAGTTCAACGCTCTAACCGGTCCACCACGAGAAGCTAGGCATATTTGATTTCGGGCCTGTTTGGCACAGCTCCAGCTCCAAACTCCAGTCTAGATTTGCACTTTCTATGGTAAATTAATATACTTTAAATATTATTATTTAGGACAAGCTATAAATAAAATGATTCATCTAAATACTCTCTATGTAATCCTAAATCCAACTCTAGGATTTCTTGGAGCTCCTCATACCCAGCTCTAAGAACTCCGTAGATTTTCCGGAGTTGAAGTTGTGCCAAACAGGGCCTTAATCGAATTAATACAAACATCATTACATGTAATTAACATGCAATTGAGGCCAACAAATTGCTAACCCAAGACCTTCAGAGAACTATTTTTATTCATGTTAAAACTAAGCATGGAACCTTCAGTCCAACACATCAAAAAATATTGGATACAGAGCATGGTGCCATATTTTATCCCCTTTTCTTGAAGCAAATGCGGAATAGATTCCATGCTAATGTTTACTTCAGACAAGTGGATAAAAATTTTAAATTGTTCCGCTCTACAGAAAGATGGACTAGATATCAAGTGAGTGCAAAAAAAGAATGTACAGATGTTAAGGTCTCCTGATACAGGACATGACTTTTCAAGTAAGCAAAAAACCTTCAAAATAGGATAATTGTTACATCGGTAACAACTGAACTCTAGATTGGTTTACTTAGATCTTGACACTTGATAGGAGATAAGCAGACAAATCCTTAGTTGTCAAGCCTGCCTATTTCTTTATTTTGCAGCAGATCCCCACCCCCCCCCAACCCCCCCCCCCCCCCCCCCCCCACACACACACACACCCAATCCACCACATATACATTTTTTTGTCAATTCATATATGAGTGAACCTTGTATTAATAATTCCGTATAATGTCACAAAATTCAGAAATGAGAATATAAATAGGAAAGATTATTTACCAAGAAAGGGTTTGTTGTCACTTTTAGATTGGAGTATCCGAGCTTGCAGGGTCGTATTCTGAAAAGCAACAACTTTGATGACAAATAGCTAATCCAAGACATAAAAATGCTCCACCAGATACAACTTTACTCACCATAACACATCATTTAATTAAAAGAAAAGGGTGAAAAAGAAATTGCACAGAAAAATTCATTCATTAAAGAGTAAAGAGTAATATATATTGATTTCCCTAATACAATCAATTTGGTATGCTCCTTTTTTTTCCAAAAAACTGTTGTTGCAATACCTCATGATTGCACCACATATCAAGTCTTCCCAATTTCAAAGTTTTAAGCCAAGGCTAGCTGCCTTCACTCTTCACTTCCCACCGATAGCAGCAAACCTAGCTGCTTAGACACTCCCTTTTCATTTTTCCTATCTTCTATCCCTTCCCCAAGGACTAGCAGCAAGTACTCTACAAATTCAATAGCTAAGCAGCAGGTATCCTACAGACTATGGTAGCTGCCTTATGGAACAGCGATATGAGCTGTGTTAGCAGAGACGGGCCAGGGCCAGGACCAAAGTTGGCTGCCATGAGGGATTCTGTTTCTCTAAGAAAATAGCCTAGATATTGTCTAAATGCCACTTTTATTACATCAAGATCTTTCATGTGCTAGAAATATCATAAAACCAAGAGATTTATGAAGGCAACAAGATGTAATCATAACAATATTAATCAAATGACAAAAGGAAGTCTGATAAAGGATGCCATGCTTACCTCCCTGAGCAAGTTGATCTCAGACTCAGAGAATCCTTTCCTATCACAACAGATGGAACATAAATAAGCAAATGAAAGAAACAGCTAACGAATGTTCTATTCTTTGCCAAAAATGAACTACTAGAATGACAGAAAAATACTGGGAAAACAAACAGAAAAACTATGCAGAAAACTGTGTGCAAATTGAAACATTTTTTTAGCTTTATTTTCTCCATTTAAGAAACATGACTTGAATATACTAAATCAAGAAAATAAGCAGAGATCATGGAAGAAAATAAATGGTACAGATCAAGTAAACTGAACAGCAGAAACTGTTTCTAGCAAATCATGGGATCCATGCCTCTCTAGCATTAATATGGGTCAACCTAGAATTCTACCAGACTTTTTTGTAATGGTGCAAGATTTTCAATTCAAAGCTACAGTTTCAGTACCTTACTTTTATTTCATCAGTACTCAAACAAACAAAGTTCTAGACTTCTGATAGTCTACATGGTACAATTTTGATTGTTAAATTTATGACGTGTTAATGAAAACTATGATACTAGAGCATTAACTTGGCAGTTAAATTACAATAATAATTTTCGCTGGGAACTGACAATAGCCTAGTAGGTAGAGACTCCATTAGAGAGGCCGATCACATGAGCTCAAACCCACACTCACAGGTCGCATGCATATCTCCCAAAAGGGTTTAGTGCATCCCTCTCTCAAGAAAACCAGGGTGATATATTGTTCATACCATAAAAAATTTACCAGAAAAATGAAAGCCTTCTTGTTTTTATGAGAATGATGCCACGCTAAATATAAACAAGTGTACCTTCTTTTGCAGTATCATATTAAATTATGGTTATCAATGATTCATGGTGATGGAAGTATTCAGACTCACCGATAACCATAATTAATGCTCTTACTAATGGGCTTCGGATTAAGAATGAAGATATTGTAAGCTTCTTGTATCTGAAGGTGATCAACAAGAGTCGAAAATATATGTTCCATTAGAGCACTGTCCACTTGCAAGGTTCCCTCTTCATTTTCTCTGTGCAACACAGTAGGAAAAAGGGGGTAATTTTATCAACGTAGTAGAAATTCTGGCAAATGCAAGGTAGCATCATAGAAGTATCAAATGGCAATGCACATAAGCAGTTAACACGATAGCTGTGCAGGTATGGCAGTTGTCTATAATGTACTGGACATTGATGTGGTCTCCAACATGCAAACCTCACCAGTGCTTTTATATGAAAGTGGTAGTAAAATTGTAAATTACCCTATTATTATATACAAATATTGTCATTATAAATCTGATTATGCTATTTCCTTATTACCAACCTCCTAAACAGTTCATTTTAGATAATTGTTTGTAGAAATTGAGGTTTGACTGCAAACTTTCTAAGACTTCATAGGACTATACAAGTCATCTGTACACCAATGCAGTGAAAAAGAAACGTGTACAGGAAAAATCTGAATCAATATAAACATGCAACCATTTATTCTTTGATAAGCTCTTTTTAAATTAACAAACAATAGCACCATACTAAAGTTCTTAATTTACTTTTGTGGTATGCTTGCTCTTATGTTTTTTATGTTCTATGGTACTAATGAAATATCATCTAAGTTGCTCTTACACATTTTGGGTAAAAAATGGAAGTTTTGTGTATTCAAGAACATCACACCTGGAGTCCACAAGATCTTCTCTACGGGATAGAACTTTGATAGCATGCTCAAAAACAGATAAGACATCTTCTCCCATGTGTATTGCATGCACGGAAAAACTGCACACAAAGGAAATTGAGGAGGAGCAATAGGGAATTCATTCTTGACCAAGCATACCATAGCCTAATTACAGAATTATTGAATAGCCAGGCCTTACTTGTGATTCACATGGCTGACTAAAGGAAGCTCATATTGCTGAAGCTTCTTGACACTAGTCTTATAGAACGGAGTAAGAACTTCACCGACTGGAGGGATTCTTGTGTACTCAAATATGTGATCTATTTTTGTAAACCAGCGCTCCAATTCTTCACGCCCCAACTTAAACTCTAACAAAATAGCGAAATAGTTAATACTTTGTATGAACAGACCAACCATAAATTTATGTGACTGCATATAGATAATTTACCGTGCCCTCCTTTTCCATCAAATCCAATAAAGATGAAGTTCACAGGGATCGGAAGATATATGGAATCAACCTCCGACAGGCTCATATACCGTGCAATATAACCTTGGTAAAAGAAAACGAAGAAATTTAGTAGTGAAAAGATCTACGCTTCTTAGATAAGCACACAACCTTAGCTCATACTATCCATATTTCATTGTTTGTCTCTTACTTTGAGGTCGACATACATAATCTAATTAGCCGTGGTCGAAACTGCAACCACTTCTCGAAACACAAGGCAAACTAACCACCAAAATATAGTACCTATAAACTACATAAATTTAAAAATATGAAGCCATGACTGCACAAACAAAAATAAAATCACTGCAATAGCATGTTATGGAAGGCACAGACAGGCTCAGTTTGTTGATATGGCACCATTGCAGTTCCTCTTATCAGCTATCACATATCCCACAAACTAACTTTTGTGGATTTTGTCTACATTAAAAACAAAACTTCTCATGCAGCCTAAATTCTTATCTCCAGATAGCCACAAATTGAATCGATAAGCACCTGCATATATAAAGGTTGCTAATCTGGAATCATATTTTCAATTCGATCTCATGTGCTAGTTCATCAGATGCAGCATTATGGCTATGGCCTTTATAGGCATAATGAAACCTAATTCTCTTCATCCATAACTTTTATTTGGTCTTGAGACCTCATATCCACGTCTACATAAGGAAAGTGGAGGAGCTGGTGACATTAACACAACTCACAAGATACAGGTGACATGTGTGACCAAGTCAGAAGTGGCATTACACACTGATATAGTCCGCTACATAGGTATATCAGCATTCTATCATAAAGAATAGCAACAGCTCCATGGGCAAACAGTATATCAGTTTCAAATTACCACTATGACACAGTGTGGCAACATCCGAAAGGGGAAACCAGCATCATTGCAGATGCTTTGGCAGAGCAGAAAGCACCAAACACCATGATTTTGTTCAAAGTCTCAGATCAGCCTGTTTGAAATGTGTCCTACATTGTACAATTCCAGGAGTGCAGGAAGACATGAGAACATACCAGCTCTTGTGAAGTTGAGCATCGCATTTTTGCTAGAGTCCCGCGACGCTGAACCTTCCAAGTCATCGAACTCTGCAAAAGGATATCAACAGAACCCGTAAGTGCGCTATTAACAGCAGAACACAACAAACTGAACAGGAATCCCCAAAAACTACGACTGAAAAGGAAAGGAAATCAAAGGAAGCAGACCCGTGCGGATGACAGACTCGGTCCAGAACTTGCTCTTGGCCTTCAGGTTGAAGAGCGAGAACACACCCGAGCCGCCGATCTTGCGCGTCCGGGTCCCCGGCGTGGACTCGGCCGCCTCCGGGGACGGCACCTGCTGCAACGAGAGGGCAAGACTAAGGGAAAATCCAACACATCATGCACTCCCGGAATGATCAGATCCAGCCAGCGGATCGGGATATCGGCCGAGATCAGGGGTTACCTGAGCGAGGAGGAGGAGCAGCAGCGGGAGCGCGAGGAGGCGGGAGAGCCCGCGGCAGGGGGCCATCTCGCCGGCCGTGGGGCCGGCAGCAGCACGGGGACCGGAGTTGAGTGGGAGACTGGAGCCGTACACCGGCGGCACCGGGGGGTTTTGGGGTGTGTTCGGGTCCTCGTCCCTCCCGGACGGTCACAGGAGTCAAGGGGCCTGATTGAGGGGATATTTAACTCTTTCCCACGTTTACAGGAGGCACTCTTAGAACGGGCCTCCCGGGATTTTGCCATTTTGGCCGATGTGGCGCGCCATATCAGCTGTCCAGCGTGGAGAGGCAACGCGAAAAGACCGGCTTGCCCCTGGCCCTTATCCACAAAACAAACGGTGAGCATGTGTCGCTGTCGTTTCCCGTGTTCTCCTCCCCCTTCCCCCCTCCCCTCCGACCCGTCCCTATCCCGACGGCTCGCCGTGCGCAGTGGGATTCTGGCGGATTCAGCGAGGACGGACACCGGACACCGGACGCAGGTCGATTGAAGAAGGGCGGTCGTAGGTACGTGACTTCTCTGCATGTTTTCCCGGTTGTTGACCATGGATTAGGGCTTGGATGAACTAGGGTTGGGGTTGAACTGTTAGGTTTCGATCTAAAAACTTGGTTTTGTGTTGTGGTGGCCAGGTTGGTTCGGTTCGATGGTGATTTGAGGTGGATACCCGAGTACAATGGACCCTACCCCGTGGATCCCTCCCCACTGGTAAGCTTTCGACCCTTGCAGGCTTGATGTAATTGTAGATGCGTCGGGTAATTGGAGTTGGATGACTTTGACTCCAAACTATTGTGTTTACTTTGCTTATTGTGTCAGGATTGATCCTGGCAATGCTTTTAGACTAGTTGTTAGCTGTGATGAATATAAGGCCGATCTGGATTATGGGATCATGGAGTTTGGTGAAAAGGAGCATGAGATTTGGATTGAAGTCAGCAGAGGGTACAATTTGGATGCATTTGTAGAAGATATGGCTGGTAAAATGATTTGGGGTAGAAGTCAGACACTAGTTGTTTGGGCAGTTGACACTGACAGTGCTGCTAAATGGAAGCTTAGGAGAAATGAACACTTTGAGCAAATGATTCAGGCAAGGTTAAAGGATAGAATGGCAAAGCTTAATGTTGAAGTGGTTGAAAAGGAGGGGTACCAATATTTCAAGGATGCAGGTAATTGTACTAGTTAGGCTGGTCCATCTGGTGTCAGTCAAGGTGTTCCTTCTCATGCAGCTAGTCAGCCCAATCCATCTGGTGCTAGTCAGGCCAATCCATCTGGTGCTAGTCAGGCTGGTCCATCTGGTGTCAGTCAAGGTGTTCATTCTCATGCAGCTAGTCAGGCCAATCCATCTGGTGGTAGTCAAGCTGATCCTTCTAATGCAGCTAGTCAGGCTGGACCTTCTCATGCAGCTAATACTGAGGGTGTAGGTGACACATGTACCTCACCAGGACCTAAACCTGAACCCGTAGCTCTAGATTGGAGCACTGAAACGTCCCCTCGAAAGAGAGAACTTAATGTGATACAAATACCAGTCCCAGGATGCTGGTTTACATTATTACAACAGATAGTTCAGTACAAAAACAACATTACGGGAGACGGTGGCACTGCAGGGCCACGACGAACAGAACTAACACTAAGCTCCAGATAAAAAGGTTGATAACATAGAGGCCTTCATCAGAGTGGCAACGCATGCGACTTCCAGCGGGTGACCGTAACACACAGGCAAAGGTTGGGTGCAGGACGAACCCCTCTAAACGACGTCCTCAGGCACGAGGTCCGGGTCTGCCTCTGAAACAAAGTAAGCAAGGGTGAGTACATACGTACTCAGCAAGCACAACCACAACCACGGAGGGGTACAACAGAAGTATGCACAGGACAATAACAAGGGCGGCTCATGGTTTATTTAGCAGCAAAGCAAATTTTATTACACATGCAAGGGGGTTGGTTTTCGCAATGGGTTTTCACAAATGTTTCTTTTAATAGGATCAATAAATGTAACACTTTTACACACAGGATTTTAATGCTACCAGATTTCCCATCTGTCGTAGCCCAAGTCAAGACTTTTCTCAGCTCAATAAACACACCAAGCACTTCCTTTCACCAAAACAGGGGACTAGTGAAGTGACCAAGCCGTAACTCATCCAATGCCGTGGACACGGCTATCCGGATAGGTTTTAACTCTGCAGAGGTGTACACAACCACAAGTAGGCTACCACAACATGAACACCTTAGTGCCAGTGCAGCTCCTATCAAAGCCATTACCCACCATAGCTAAACTGACAAGTTATCACAGACGCGACCAGGGGGTAAGCAACCTACCAACGGGGTTCTACCCAGGGGCACACCTCACATAGATCGTATCCCCGGCTCCATGGCCCTCTGTTGCTCACCAGCACGCCACATAACCAACAGCTTAACTAGTGGGATTTATGCTAGGCCGTTGCCACATACAACGGTCGAGTGGCGGTACAATAAAATGGGTTAGGCTAGATGACACATCAACATCATCCAAAAGTTGTGTTAGGATAGACAACTCCCACCATGCTCAACCACACAAGTTCGAGCTCACCTCGGTATTTCACACAGAAATACCGTCTGTCTCATCCCACACGGGTACTCATTTTATTCATAAAACCCATCTCTTTTATTTTAAAACACGCACATGGTTGCTTTTGTAAACACCAGATGATTGTAATGGGATAGGTAATAGTAAAATATTCCTGAGCATTTCTAGCAGTGATTAACATTCAAACAGAGCACTGTCATATTTAATCATTAATCTGGGTTGTCAAGGAAACAGTCATAGCAATCAAGGAGTGACTATCCAACCGGGTTTAGCAGTAAAATCATGCAAGTTTTGTAAAACAGGCCATGGGTTGTGTTTATAAAATTTAGGGCGAAAGTATGCATCAAAGGGTGGGATTGCACTTTCCGTTCTCCCAACCCTCGGGGGATTCCTGCCCGGGGTCCTGGTCTCCAAGCTCCTGCTCGTAAACCTGCTCCTCCTCGAGTCCTTCCTCGGTCGCAGCAGAGTCTACGGCACACACAAACAAGCACACAATAAATAAAAGAAAAAGCTTTTATTGAGCTCCGAAAGAAAGAACAGGAAAAGAGAGCGATGATGATGACATGATTATTTTTGAATATGGACTGGATGGACTGGCGGAAATATACTGGTGAATGTTGTGGTGGAGTTTGGGGTCAAACGGGATTAATTTGGCGCATGAAATGACGAGTTTAGTGGGGTTTTAGGGCTATTTTTAAAGAGAAAGGACCTTTCTGTAAATACCGAAAAGTCCAGGGGTCCCTGGCAAAACAGACAGAGAGAGAGGGAATAGTATATGTGGACTGCGGGTTAACTCGGTAAAAGTTCGGGGGGTTATGTGAAAACGTGTAAGAGAGAGGGGGTCCTGTTTATTGGACGGCGGGTTGAATAGGACAGAGTTCAGGGGGGTATGGGCAAAATTGCCATCTTCTTCGTTTACAGAGAGAAGGGGGAACAGGGGAAGGGTCGGCGGCCGGCGGCGGCGAAATCGCCGGCGATTGGGGCGATGGCGGCGGGCTAGAACCGGGGGAAAAGGGAGAGGGGAACACGGCGAGTTCACTAGTGGTCCCACCTCGGGCGGAGGTGGAGTGAGGCGGCCGGTCCACGAGAGCGGCGGCGGCGGCGTCACTGGAGGTGGTGGCGGCGGCGTTGCAGTGGTTGGGAAGGCGGATTGAGTGGCGCTCGAGCTGGTGGAAGTGGAGGGAATGCGGGTGAGCCTATTTATAGGCGCGGAGGTGAGCCGGGGCGGTGGGCCGACGGGAGGGGGATCGGTCGGGCGACAATGGAGGCCGGCGGGCGGAATTGAAGTCGGCCGGCGCGGCTGGTGGCATGGGGAGCGAGGGTGGAGCTGTGGCGGAGCAGTGCGTGAGCGTACGGGTGGCGCTGCCGTGCTTGGCGACGAGACTACGGCGGGTCCGGGCGGTCGGAGCAGCGGTGGCTGGGGTGGCGTGCTCGACGGCAGCGTGCTCGGGTGGATGTCGTGGTCTGGCGACGACGGTGGCGGGGTCACGGTGGTGGGCGGCACGGCTGCTGCGTACGGCGGTCGGGCGATCGGTGGCGGGGCAGCGCCGCGGGGCCGGCCCGGAAGCGCGTGCGCGGGGGGCACGTGGGGCGGCGCCGTGCGGAGCGATGGTCAGCGGCGTGCTGCAGGAGTGCCGAGCGTGGAGTAGGGAAAAGGGTTGGTCGGGGGTGGCGTGGAGGACGAGCAAGGGGTTGGCGGCGAGCGGAGGATGGCTGGCGCTGGCAGCTCGGTGGCCGGGCCCGGCGGTGGACACGGTGGCGTGCGGACAGTACTGTCGGCGACGACGTGCGCGAGGGTAGTTGTAGCCGTGGGGCAATGGCGAGGTGGTGGCGAGTGTAGGACGGCCGTGGGGTGGCCGGCGAGGAGCAGAGCAGAGGGTGAGCGGGGATGGGGCCGGCGGCGAGCGGGGCGGTAGCGCTCGGGGCAGAGGAAACAGAGGAAGGGGGAAGGAAGAGAAGAAAAGAAAGGAAAAGAAGAAAGAAAGGAAGAAAAGAAAGGAAGGGAGAAAAGGAAAAGGGAAAAGAGAAAAAAAGAGAGGAGATCGGCGGGATTCGCGGCGGAAAGACGACGGCCTCAGAGGTGGTCGGTCGGCGAGAGGTGTCCCGGCGGTCGACACGAGGGCGGGTGAGACGGGACGGAAAGGGGGTGGTGATCGAAATGCGAACAGGGAAAAGAGAGGGGGGGGTAATAAGGCGGACGTTGTTTGGGGGAAACGAGAGCTCGGGCGGTAAAAGATTTTAAAAGCGTTTTCGCCGGGTGATTTATTTAATGATTTTCCCAGAGAGAGAAATGCGGGCGTTACAAACCTACCCCACTTAAAAGGAATCTCGTCCTCGAGATTTGGCTGGCTCCTAAAAAGGTGGGGGAACTCCTTCCTCAAAGCATCTTCTCGTTCCCATGTTGCTTCCTTTATACCGTGTCTGCTCCACTGTACTCTGCATATCCGCACTTCGGAGTTTCTGGTTCTCTTGGTGACGGTGTCTAAAATTTTGACTGGTATCTCCTGATACCGGAGATCCGTCTGTAGGTCTATTTCTTCTTCCGGTATGTGTTCTTCCTCAGGTACCCTCAGGCATTTTCTTAATTGTGAGACATGGAATACCGGGTGTATATCTGACATTGCTTCGGGTAACTCCAATCGGTAGGCTACCTTTCCAACTTTCTTTTGCACAGGGTATGGTCCGATGTACCGAGGGGCCAACTTCCCATGGACTTGGAATCTACGGGTTCCCCGGATGGGTGAAACCTTAAGATAGACGAAATCCCCTGGATTAAACTCCAATTCGCGTCTCTTTTTGTCTGCATAATTCTTCTGTCTGGATTGAGCTGCTTTCAACTTCTCTCTAATTTCAGCTACTTTCTCTTCGGCTTCCTTTATGAGCGCGGGTCCCACTAGTGTACATTCTCCCACTTCTGACCACATCAGAGGAGTTCTGCACTTTCTCCCGTAGAGGGCTTCAAACGGAGACATACCCAAACTTGCCTGATAACCATTGTTGTAGGAGAACTCTGCATAGGGTAAACTCTGTTCCCAATCTTTACCATAGGTAAGGACACATGCTCTCAGCATATCTTCCATAATTTGATTCTCGTTCTATCTGCCCATCGGTCTGTGGGTGATATGCAGAGCTAAAGTCCAACTTGGTGCCCATAGCCTTATGTAAACTTTTCCAAAATCTCGAGGTGAACTGGGTCCCTCGGTCTGAAACAATTCTGCTGGGTACTCCATGTAGCTTTACTATGTTTTCCACATAGAGCTTGGCTAATTTCTCTCCGCCATAGTTCGTCCGCACAGGTAGAAAGTGAGCGACTTTAGTGAGTCGGTCCACTATTACCCATATAGAATCATGTCCCTTCTGTGTTCTGGGTAAACCTACCACGAAGTCCATTCCTATCTCATCCCATTTCCAAACTGGGATAGGCAAAGGTTGCAATAAACCCGCTGGTTTCTGGTGTTCGGCCTTAATCCTTTGGCAGTTGTCACACTGAGCGACAAATTGGGCTATGTCAGCTTTCATTCCTTTCCACCAATAGTTTTGTTTCAAGTCCAAATACATTTTGGTGGATCCCGGGTGAATGGAATATGGCGAGTTGTGAGCCTCGTCCATGATTATCTGTCTAAAGTCTCCTTCCTTAGGCACACAAATCCTGTCCTTATACCACAGCGTTCCTTTACTGTCGACTCTAAAGTCTGGTGCCTTATTTTCTCCGGTATGCTTGCAGATCTGCACCAAATCCTTGTCCGTTCCCTGGGCTTCTCTGATCCGATCCTCCAGAGTGGACTGGATCGTCAGTTGGTGGCTATTATTCTGGGGGACGATGTGCACATTTAGTCGGTCCATTTCTTCTTGCAGGTGGGCACTCTTGGGTCTGTAGGATTTCCGGCTCAGAGCATCTGCCACTACATTAGCCTTGCCAGGGTGGTAATGAATTTCCACATTATAATCTTTAACCAATTCTAACCATCTTCTCTGCCTAAGGTTCAGATCGGGTTGGGTGAAAATGTACTTCAAGCTCTTATGATCCGTGTATATTTCACACTTGTTCTCAATTAGATAGTGTCTCCAGATTTTGAGTGCGTGCACTATGGCTGCAAACTCCAAGTCATGCGTTGGGTAATTCTGCTCATGGGGTCTAAGTTGTCGGGAGGCATATGCTACAACCTTCCCACCCTGCATGAGGACACACCCTAATCCTTGGCGGGATGCGTCGCAGTATACGACAAAGTCCCTGTGAATATCTGGTAGGGTTAGAACTGGTGCAGTGGTCAGCCTTTTCTTCAACTCCTGAAAACTCTTTTCGCATGACTCAGTCCAAATAAATTTCTTCTCTTTCCTGAGTAACTCCGTCATGGGTTTAGCTATCTTGGAAAATCCCTCAATAAACCTTCGGTAATAACCAGCTAAACCCAGAAAACTTCTGATCTCACCCACATTGGTTGGTTGTTGCCAGTTCGAGACCGCTTCTACCTTCTCAGGGTCTACTGCTACCCCTTCTGCGGTCAGGATGTGACCAAGAAAAGCTACTTTTTCCAGCCAAAACTCACACTTGCTGAACTTGGCGTAAAGCTGATGCGCTCTCAACTTTTCCAAGACGACCCGCAGGTGTTGCTCATGTTCTTCGGCACTCTTGGAGTAGATGAGTATGTCGTCAATAAAGACTACGACAAACTTGTCTAACTCTTCCATAAACACTTTGTTCATGAGGTTCATGAAGTAGGCCGGTGCATTGGTGAGCCCAAATGGCATCACTGTGAACTCATACTGCCCGTATCGGGTGACAAATGCGGTCTTTGAGGTGTCACTTCCCTTAATCCTCAGCTGGTGGTACCCGGTCCTTAAGTCAATCTTGGAAAAGTACTTGGCTCCCTTCAACTGATCAAAAAGATCATCAATTCTAGGGAGTGGGTATTTGTTCTTGATAGTGACATCATTTAGTGCACGATAGTCGATACACAACCTCATGCTCCCATCTTTCTTTCTTACGAAGAGTACTGGGGCTCCCCAAGGGGATGTGCTGGGTCTGATAAATCCCATTTGTTGCAACTCTTCTAGTTGTTTCTTTAACTCTGCCAACTCTGATGCTGCCATCCTATAGGGTCTCTTGGCTATAGGGGAGGTTCCAGGGACCAGTTCAATAGCGAACTCGATGTCTCTATCTGGCGGCATGCCCGGTAGAACTTCAGGAAAAACATCAGGATATTCCCTGATCATCGGGACTTCCCCTATGGTTTTTGTCTCCATACTAAAGATCATAGGTTCTGGTCCACTTCCTTTGGTGTGGCAGGTTACTTGCATTCCATCTGGGTTGGTTAGGTGCACTATTTTATCCGCACATCCTATGAGACCATTGTGTTTGCCTAACCAGTCCATTCCAAGGATCACGTCTATCCCTTTGGATTCTAGTACTACCAGGTCTGCTAGAAACTCTACCCCACTTAAAAGAATCCGTACCCGTGAACAACCTAGTTGGCATTTAATATCACCTCCAGGCGTTCGGGTTAGTATGAGTGTCTTTAGTAGTACTGTAGGTATTTTGTGCTTTTCCACAAAATTTGATGATATGAAAGAGTGCGATGCTCCAGAATCAAATAATACTGTTGCCAAAACGGAACTGACTAGGTACTCACCGAGTACTACCCCGTGTGCTCCTTGAGCCTCCTGCGCGTCGATGTGGTTGACGCGGGCTCGTCCATACGACTGCTGGGCGGTGTTGTTGTTGCTGCCGGTGTTGGTGCTGCGGACGGGTACACGGTTGGCTCCAGACACTGGTGGTTTGGGTCCATTCACCGAGTTGGAGTAGACTGATATCGCAGGCTTGCTCCTAGGGTACGGGCAATCAGCGATGTAGTGCCCGATCTCACGGCAGTTGAAGCAGGCTCTCGCATTGCTGTTGCTGGCTGTGACTTGACTGACTTTGCTCTGTGGTGGCTTTGAGGTGTTCTGGCTCTTGTACTGGTTGTTGGGAGCCTGGGAGCTTGTAGCCTGAAACTGGGTCCTATACTGTATGGGGGCCTGGGGTCTAGGTGCAGCATAACTGGAGCTCCTGGGTTTCTGTGAGCGGTCCATCTGGCGGTTCTTGCTTTCCAAGAACTTGCGCTTGTTCTCTTGCCTTGCATCCATTCTGGCCTTTTCTGTGATGATGGCCTTATTCATCAGCGTGTTGAAGTCAGGGAAACTGTGGGAGACTAGCAGGGCTCGAAGGTCTGGGTGTAGCCCTTTGATGAAAGCGTCCTGCCTCTTTGCATCTGTCTTCACTTCCTCTGGTGCATAACGGGCTAGCTCAGTGAACTCGTGGGTGTATTCTTCCACGGTCTTGTTTCCTTGCTTCAGTGCACGAAACTCATCTGCCTTGCGCCTCATGGTGGCGTCGGGGATGTGGTAGCGACGAAACTCTTCTTCAAACTCTTTCCAGGTGATTGCAGACTCGTTTGGGGAAGCTGCACAATAAGCATCCCACCAAGCTAAGGCAGTTCCAGTGAGTTGGTGGGAGGTCAGGAGAACTTTGTCACGGTCTCCATATCCAAACGGTTCCAGCTTTCTCTTGATAGTTCTCAGCCAGTCATCTGCTTCTAAGGGGTTGCTGGACCCTCCAAAGGTGGGCGGTCTGGTTCTCAGGAAGTTGGTCAACTTGTCACCCGCATTGGGCCTACGGGCTGTCTCCTGATGGCGGCTGGCATTCCACACATTTTGCATGAACAGGGTGTGGTGGTACAAAGCTTGTGCCAGGTTGAAACCTGGTGGGAGCGGGGGTACAACAAACGATCCTTCATTCCGACTCCTTGGATGGCTTGCTTCTGGTCCACTTCCTACAGGTGCTTGTCCTTCGGGCTGATTTTCTCCCATAGGGTCCTGCTGATCCACTTCCTGGTTCTCACGGTTCTCTCTTCTTCATTTCTGGTGGCTCTCCTCCAGCTGGGGGGGGCGCGTCTCTGAGAGGCGCTAGCACGCGTGTTCACCATCTGCAGGTTGAGCAAGGCCTTCGTGAGATTGGGTTAAGATGATGTTTAAATTGATTAGTTCGCATTTTTGAAAAGACAGAAACACTTCTGCCGAGGCACACACAGCACAACCAACAAACAAGCACACGAGGTTTCATTCCAACAGCTGAGGGGTACAACACTTGGGGGGGTTACAACAAGGCTCGCACTTCAAGGCGGGGTACAGGACATGGTAGGGAAAGCTACTGCTAGGGATACAAGGGTTCTGTGGACCAAGCTGGCTTCATTCCCATTTGAGTACTTGACTCTGGATCTACCCGCGGGGCGAGCTTCCCCCTGGGTTGGAGTGCTCTCTTGGTGGTGCAAGTTGTGCATGTTCAGCCTCGGTCAAGGTTCCGTTCTCTCGAGGCGGTTCAGACGGTCCTTCTTCAGCGGGCGGTGATCCTGCGGGAGTTCCCGACAGTGCTCGAGGGTTCCCTACAACCTCTCCCCATGCCATGATAGGTGTTCCAAGTAGGACATGGGGTTCTCCAATTGCCGGGACAGGCGTTCCACTTCGAGTCCAGTCCTGAATACGCAGGTCCCGAGCCTGCCTGAGGCTTTCCTGGGCGACCGCCTCACTGCTGATGGCAGCAGCAGCTCTTGCTTCAGCTTGAGCCACCTGGACTTGGTGCATGCGGACCAAGAATTCTGCTTGTTCGGCCCGGGAGGTTTGTTCCCTCAGGAGTTCAGCTTGCTCGTCGAAGAGTTGGTCCAAGGAGTTGAGGTAGGTGACCACTTGGTACAAGATGGGTTCCTCTTGACGGTGCTGCTCCAAGTTCCTTATGCGGGCCCGCTAGACTGCACTTCTGACGACCGGAGGAAAGTACCTCATTGGGGTGGGGACCAGGTGTCTTTCAAAGATTCCGCACATAAAGCGGAGGGCTTTCTTGAGAGCCAAGGGGTAGGTGTCCTGGTGCCTGAATCCTGTGGCGGTCGTACGCCATGCTTCGATGGGGTGGAGGTCACTCTTGGCGACAACTATGACCACTCTGCAGCGTTGGGTCCCATGGTGCTCATACTCCCTGCTGTAGTACCTCGGGCGTTCAGGTACACCGAGGCGTTCTAGCGCGGGGATCAACAGGCTAGCGAAGCCCGGTGTGACTGGGCAGACTCCCTGGGTCCATCCTTCTTCCGCCATCTGAAACCAGGGGAAAAACAAAATTTGAACAGATGCAGGATAAAAGATGATCTTTATTGCATAACATGGGGAGGTACAAAGATCATGGATACAACGATGCTATGCTAGTAGCGCTAACTGGGTACAACAACTCTACTCAAGGAGAGGCTAGACTAGGTGCTAGTCTAATCTAAGGACTCTACTCTAGACAGACTCGGCGTTTCTTCAACAGAAGCTGATGCTCTGGTACTTCGTCTTCAGTCTGTGTGCTCGCGTCCATGTGAGTCATCTCGGGTTCTCCTTCCAACAACCCATTCTCCCTCCTGTAGACTTCGAGCCTATCCATGTACTCAGAGTAAGCCTGGCTTCTAGCCTGGTGAGAGGCTAGGGAGCTGACAGCCTGGGTAGCCGTCACCTTCTGTATCTCCAGTTCTCCCTTTACTTCTTCCAACTCCTTCTCTGCCTTCTCGGCTCTGCGGATCTGGTGCCTCAGCTGTCCCGATGTTTCTCGGTACAGCCTGTCTAAGCCCGTGAGGTAAATAGACAAGTGTGACACAGTGTCTTCCATATCTTCATCTCTCCCAAGGTTCCTCATCTGGGCAATCCACTCGCGTCCTCCACTCTCCAGGGGTGGGGCAAATCCTAATGCTGTCCCCACGAGGTACTGCTTGTAGAGTACGCGGAGGCACAACAGGGCTCTTCTTGCGGCTTTACGGTAGGCGTTGGGGCGGTCGTAGCCGGTGGCGTGAACAAACCAGGGTGCCACCTCCTTGTAAAGTGAACTCTTCCCCACGAAGATGAACATCCGGCACCGACGGGTACCATTGGTGGCGAACTCCCGGCAAAAGTACTCGGGGGTCTCTGTGACTCCAACGTGCTCCAGGCTGAGCAGCAGTAACTTGGGGAGGCCAGAGTCTGCGGGGCAGACTCCTTCGCCCCAACCCTCGTCGACCAGCTGGGCCATCTGGAACAAGTCAAAAAGCCGTCGGTGAGTACTTGTGTGGAGGAAAGATTTAGACAAGAGCAAACTAGCGAGAGAAGACTAGAAAAGGGTCATGATCCTAGGGGTACGTCCTACGGCCAACCTATCGGCTCTGATACCACCTGAAATGTCCACTCGAAAGAGAGAACTTAATGTGATACAAATACCAGTCCCAGGATGCTGGTTCACATTATTACAACAGATAGTTCAGTACAAAAACAACATTACGGGAGACGGTGGCACTGCAGGGCCACAACGAACAGAACTAACACTAAGCTCCAGATAAAAAGGTTGATAACATAGAGGTCTTCATCAGAGTGGCAACAAATGCGACTTCCAGCGGGTGACCGTAACACACAGGCAAAGGTTGGGTGCAGGACGAACCCCTCTAAACGACGTCCTCAGGCACGAGGTCCGGGTCTGCCTCTGAAACAAAGTAAGCAAGGGTGAGTACATACGTACTCAGCAAGCACAACCACAACCACGGAGGGGTACAACAGAAGTATGCACAGGACAATAACAAGGGCGGCTCATGGTTTATTTAGCAGCAAAGCAAATTTTATTACACATGCAAGGGGGTTGGTTTTCGCAATGGGTTTTCACAAATGTTTCTTTTAATAGGATCAATAAATGTAACACTTTTACACACAGGATTTTAATGCTACCAGATTTCCCATCTGTCGTAGCCCAAGTTAAGACTTTTCTCAGCTCAATAAACACACCAAGCACTTCCTTTCACCAAAACAGGGGACTAGTGAAGTGACCAAGCCGTAACTCATCCAATGCCGTGGACACGGCTATCCGGATAGGTTTTAACTCTGCAGAGGTGTACACAACCACAAGTAGGCTACCACAACATGAACACCTTAGTGCCAGTGCAGCTCCTATCAAAGCCATTACCCACCATAGCTAAACTGACAAGTTATCACAGACGCGACCAGGGGGTAAGCAACCTACCAACGGGGTTCTACCCAGGGGCACACCTCACATAGATCGTATCCCCGGCTCCATGGCCCTCTGTTGCTCACCAGCACGCCACATAACCAACAGCTTAACTAGTGGGATTTATGCTAGGCCGTTGCCACATACAACGGTCGAGTGGCGGTACAATAAAATGGGTTAGGCTAGATGACACATCAACATCATCCAAAAGTTGTGTTAGGATAGACAACTCCCACCATGCTCAACCACACAGGTTCGAGCTCACCTCGGTATTTCACACAGAAATACCGTCTGTCTCATCCCACACGGGTACTCATTTTATTCATAAAACCCATCTCTTTTATTTTAAAACACGCACACGGTTGCTTTTGTAAACACCAGATGATTGTAATGGGATAGGTAATAGTAAAATATTCCTGAGCATTTCTAGCAGTGATTAACATTCAAACAGAGCACTGTCATATTTAATCATTAATCTGGGTTGTCAAGGAAACAGTCATAGCAATCAAGGAGTGGCTATCCAACCGGGTTTAGCAGTAAAATCATGCAAGTTTTGTAAAACAGGCCATGGGATGTGTTTATAAAATTTAGGGCGAAAGTATGCATCAAAGGGTGGGATTGCACTTGCCGTTCTCCCAACCCTCGGGGGATTCCTGCCCGGGGTCCTGGTCTCCAAGCTCCTGCTCGTAAACCTGCTCCTCCTCGAGTCCTTCCTCGGTCGCAGCAGAGTCTACGACACACACAAACAAGCACACAATAAATAAAAGAAAAAGCTTTTATTGAGCTCCGAAAGAAAGAACAGGAAAAGAGAGTGATGATGAAGACATGATTATTTTTGAATATGGACTGGATGGACTGGCGGAAATATACTGGTGAATGTTGTGGTGGAGTTTGGGGTCAAACGGGATTAATTTGGCGCATGAAATGACGAGTTTAGTGGGGTTTTAGGGCTATTTTTAAAGAGAAAGGACCTTTCTGTAAATACCGAAAAGTCCAGGGGTCCCTGGCAAAACAGACAGAGAGAGAGGGAATAGTATATGTGGACTGCGGGTTAACTCGGTAAAAGTTCGGGGGGTTATGTGAAAACGTGTAAGAGAGAGGGGGTCATGTTTATTGGACGGCGGGTTGAATAGGACAGAGTTCAGGGGGGTATGGGCAAAATTGCCATCTTCTTCGTTTACAGAGAGAAGGGGGAACAGGGGAAGGGCCGGCGGCCGGCGGCGGCGAAATCGCCGGCGATTGGGGCGATGGCGGCGGGCTAGAACCGGGGTAAAAGGGAGAGGGGAACACGGCGAGTTCACTAGTGGTCCCACCTCGGGCGGAGGTGGAGTGAGGCGGCCGGTCCACGAGAGCGGCGGCGGCGGCGTCACTGGAGGTGGTGGTGGCGGCGTTGCAGCGGTGGGGAAGGCGGATTGAGTGGCGCTCGAGGTGGTGGAGGTGGAGGGAATGCGGGTGAGCCTATTTATAGGCGCGGAGGTGAGCTGGGGCGGTGGGCTGACGGGAGGGGGATCGGTCGGGCGACAATGGAGGCCGACGGGCGGAATTGAAGTCGGCCGGCGCGGTTGGTGGCACGGGGAGCGAGGGTGGAGCTGTGGCGGAGCAGTGCGTGAGCGTACGGGTGGCGCTGCCGTGCTTGGCGACGAGACTGCGGCGGGTCCGGGCGGTCGGAGCGGCGGTGGCTGGGGTGGCGTGCTCGACGACAGCGTGCTCTGGTGGATGTCGTGGTCTGGCGACGACGGTGGCGGGGTCACGGTGGTGGGCGGCACGGCTGCTGCGTACGGCGGTCGGGCGATCGGTGGCGGGGCAGCGCCGTGCGGAGCGATGGTCGGCGGCGTGCTGCAGGAGTGCCAGAGCGTGGAGTAGGGAAAAGGGTTGGTCGGGGGTGGCGTGGAGGACGAGCAAGGGGTTGGCGGCGAGCGGAGGATGGCCGGCGCTGGCAGCTCGGTGGCCGGGCCCGGCGGTGGACACGGTGGCGTGCGGACAGTACTGGCGGCGACGGCGTGCGCGAGGGTAGTCGTAGCCGTGGGGCAATGGGGAGGTGGTGGCGAGTGTAGGACGGCCGTGGGGTGGCCGGCGAGGAGCAGAGCAGAGGATGAGCGGGGATGGGGCCGGTTGCGAGCGGGGCGGTAGCGCTCGGGGCAGAGGAAACAGAGGAAGGGGGAAGGAAGAGAAGAAAAGAAAGGAAAAGAAGAAAGAAAGGAAGAAAAGAAAGGAAGGGAGAAAAGGAAAAGGGAAAAGAGAAAAAAAAAGAGAGGAGATCGGCGGGATTCGCGGCGGAAAGACGACGGCGTCAGAGGTGGTCGGTCGGCGAGAGGTGTCCCGGCGGTCGACACGAGGGCGGGTGAGACGGGACGGAAAGGGGGTGGTGATCGAGATGCGAACAGGGAAAAGAGAGGGGGGGGGTAATAAGGCGGACGGGGTTTGGGGGAAACGAGAGCTCGGGCGGTAAAAGATTTTAAAAGCGTTTTCGCCGGGTGATTTATTTAATGATTTTCCCAGAGAGAGAAACGCGGGCGTTACAAGCACTCTAACAATTCAACCTGATCCTGATCAAGATGGTGATCCCACTGTGTTGGTAGATGAGGATACTGTCTTTGAGGCTATGGGATTTAAAGCAGTAGATGAGAGAGCTGCAGCAGAGGAAAGGGAACCAGCTATTCCTTCAATTCCACCAGAGGTTGAAGAAGTTATGAGGGAGGCTGCCATGAATGTTGATGATGAAGAACCTACTGAGCCTATGATGGACTGGGATAGGGAAAACCCAGACATGTCTGTGGGGACTATATATCCATGCATGAGAGAATTCAGATTGGCAGTTAGGCAGCATGTAATTGTCAATGAGTTTTAACTGGGTACAGAGAAGTCTGACAAAAAAAGATTCAGAGGCTTCTGCAGGGCAAATGGATGCCCTTGGATTATTAGAGCTAGGACACAAGCAGATGGCCCTATCAGGGTATATTGTTTCCTTTTCTAACCATCTTGATAATAGTTGTAATGCTTTTCTGGGATTAGTTATGATTGTATAGTCTGTTCTAATGTTTGTTCTTGTGCAGGTCCAGATCAACAAATATGGCCACAAGTGTGCATCAAGAAGCAGAGTAGTGGGCACTATGGCTAGTCAAGCCTGGATTGCAGAGAGAGCCATTCCTCTGCTGAAGAAGAAAGCTGACATGGGGGCTGCAGAAGTTAAAGCATTTTTGGAAGACAAGTACAAAATAGAGATAAATTATCAAACTGCATGGTATGGAAGACAGAGGGCAGCTGACAAATTATTTGGTAAGTGGGATGATTCTTTTGATTGGTTGTATAGATTCAATGCAGAGGTAGAAATGAGGTCACCTGGTAGTGTTATTGAGACAGATACAATACAGATAGGTGAGAATGTGCACTTTCATAGGTTTTTCTGTGCATTTGAAGGTAGTATCAAGGGATTTTTAGAAGGATGCATGCATTACATTAGTATAGATTTTACTGCTCTTAATGGACTGTGGAATGGTCACATGCCTACAGCACTAGCTTTAGATGGTCATAATTGGATGTTTCCCCTAGCTTTTGGTCTGTTTGACTCAGAGACCACGGATAACTGGACTTGGTTCATGGAGCAGTTAGGCAAGGCTATAGGAGTACTTCCACATTTGGCAGTATGTACTGATGCATGCAAGGGATTAGAAGCTGCAGTTAAGCATGTTTTTCCTTGGGCTGAGCAGAGAGAATGCTTTAGACATTTGATGGAAAACATGAAGAAGAGGTTTACGGGTGATGTCTATGGGGAAAATATGTGGCCTGCAGCCAGGGCATACTCTGTTGGGAAGCACAAGTACTTTCTTGATAAAGTTTTAGATGCTACTCCTAGTGTGGGATAGTGGCTAACTGAACATCACAACCTGTTGTGGGCCAGATCCAAGTTTTCCACAGAAATAAAATGTGACTATATCAACAACAACTTAGTTGAGTCATGGAATGCTTGGATAAAGACCTTCAAAGACTTGCCAGTCCACTGTATGGTTGATGCAATGAGAGAAAAATGAGTAACCTTGTTTGAAAAGAGGGACACGATTTCTAGAGCACTTCAAGGTGTCACTTTACCAGTTGTGGTTCATCAGCTGAATGCTGCATCTAAGGGCTTAGGCCACCTGAAGGTAACCAAGGGCATTCCTGGTCAAGCAGAAGTTACTGAAATCTACAAAGATCAAGAGGTCAGGAGACATGTGGTATACTTGAATGACAATGTCTGTACATGCAGAGAATGGCAGGTAATTGGAAAGCCTTGCCCACATGCTTTAGTTGTTATCACAACTGGCAGGCAACTAGACATGGATCAGTATGTGGACCCATACTATTCTGTGCAAAAACTTAGAGCTGCATACAGGTATGGATGGCAAAACATCACAGATATGAATCAATGGCCAGAGGTTGACAAGGGTTTCAAGTTGCTTCCACCTCCTGGCAAGAAAAGGGGAGTTGGTAGGCAAAGGAAAAATAGGATACCCTCATGTTTAGAGAGGAGTGGTAAAGCTACCAGGCAAGTGAAGTGTGAAGGATGTGGTGAGCTTGGTCATAGGAGGGGAAGCAGGAAGTGCCAGCTTACTGGCACTAGAAAGAGGCAAGTATTGCTTCCTAACTGTTTATGTTATCCAATGGAATGCTTATATACTATTGCTTGCTAACTGTTTTTTTTCTACAGAAAGAGGACTAAGAAGAAACCTGCTAAGGCTGGCAGGAAGAAATCAAAGAAGGACACCCAAACTGACCAAGTTGTAACTGAACCACCCAAAGAGGCACCCAAGGAGGCAGGCACACCAAGGACTAGAGCAGCTGTCGCCAGAGAGAAAGCACATGCTCCAGCAAGGGAAGCAGAAGCAGCAGCAGCAGCAGCAGCCAGGGAGGCAGCTGAAATTGCTGAAGCTGCTGCTAGGGAAGCTGGACAAAGAACCCCTGAGCCATCTCCCCCAGCACCAGAACCATCATCAGGACCAACAACCAGGAGGTAAGTTTGTCCCAAGCTATCCTAGTTTCTGGAATCACATGGTTACAATCAAATAACTTTATTTCTGAATAGTAGGCAGCTAGCAATGGAGGCTGACAGCACAAGTGAGATTGGGATGCCACAACCACTTGAGGTGTGTTTCTACCAGCCACCACAGAAAATTACTCCAAGAAAGAAGCGCTTGGCAACAAAGGTGAAGAAGACTCCAACGAAAAAATGAAGCCTTTGGTGTGACTTGTTGTAATGCATGATACTATTATGTGAGATTTTGTGTGGCTTTTGTGTTTGTAAGGCAACAAACATTATGTCAGTTGTTGTAATGTATCCCACAAACCATGTATGTGGGGATCCAGTATATGAGAACTGGTCTATGGAACAATATTTGGTAATTTGTGTTTCCTATGTCTAGAAATGCTACTATCTGTGCAATAGCTTCAATGTTTGCAATGCTTCCACCCCATTTAACCATACATGAAACACCACAACACAACACATGAATTTCAGATCAAACAACACAGCACACATAAATCTGAGATCAAACATCACATTAAACATACATTGTTTTGATTCCAAGGAGGCCAAATTACTAAACCCAACTAGTGCTAAGTTTACAAACACTCACCCAAGGAGGCCAAATTACTAAACCCACCATACATTGTTCTGATCGCACATTGTTCTGCTACTACTTGCTGATCTGCTGCTAGTCTACTTGCTCATCTTCTAGCCTACTTGCTCATCTGGTACAGCACCGCAACAGCACAAACACTCACGCACAGAATCAACATCTTCACTGCCCAAATCAAGTTGTCCATCTTTGCTTCCATTAGACTACGGGATCCAGCTGAACTCTTCTCTCCTAACTGCTCCTTCTGCAACTTCACTGGCTCTGCTTCTTCTGTTGACTCAGGTAAATCATTCCCCACCTCTCCCACGGCAAATTCTGCACCCTGGAACCGAACAACATCTAGGCCAACCAGTTCTCGCAGATATAGCCTCTGCCAACGGTAGAATCTGCAACGCAGCACCATCTACTTCACAAAAACACGGCCAAACATTCATATCGACAAACATTGGAACATCCTAAGGTAATACGAGACAAGGAAACTCACCCCCTCTATGTTCTAGGGACATTTGAAGTACACCCGCAAATAGTTCTCATTCTCCTTCCTTGACCGACGTTCAATCACCCGAACCCTCTTGCACATTGGGCACTCTACGAGGGGGAGTCCTGTCTCCTCACCAACTGGCACACTAGGAAGTGGCCTCACCTCTGGCTTCGGGGCCCTAATCAGGACCGTGGGCGGACGAGAGCTGGGGGAGGATGACGACGAGAACGACATGGCCGGCTGGAGGGAAGCGACCACGGCGAGGGGGGCAGAGGGGGATGGCGACGGGGAGAAAGGGACAGGAGAGAAGGGCGAGAAGCATCGGTGGGGACTGAATGGTGCGGTGGGAAGCCTTATCTTGATGCGAGAGGGGCAAGCCGGTCTTTTCGCATTGCCTCTCCACGCTGGACAGCTGACATGGCGCGCCACATCGGCCAAAATGGCAAAATCCCGGGAGGCCCGTTCTAAGAGTGGCAATTCTGTAGGGAAAATTCTAAAACTAGCATCTGAAGGAGTGCCTCCTGTAAATATGGCAAATAGTTAAATATCCCCTGATTGAGCGGATCCCTCGATTCGTTTTCTGGATTGTGGTCTCTCAGATTGGAAATGGACGGTCGCGATGAATGTTGTCCAAAAGACCAAAGGATATGTAAGGGGCTGTTTGGTTGCATGGCTAAGGGCTAGCCAGGCTCCCCAGAGCCAGCCTGTCCACGTTTGGTTGCCTGGTTAGGCGCTTTTGCCAGGCTTCACTAATGCAAGTAAGGCCTCCTAACCAGACTAGAGATAAACGTGAGGAATCCGCGTCTCCAGCAGGCCAGGCTTGCACAAGCGTGTCGCACGCCACACACCTATTCCCCCTCACCTCCCGATAGATAGTTGGCATCCACCACTGCTCCATCTCCATCCTCACCACGTAGCACTGCGACGGAGGCCTGCATGCGGCGACGCATAGCCGCCGGTGACCCGCACCTACACGGCCGGTGGAGGGCCGCATGCGGTGGCGCACGGCCAGCAGAGCTCGCACATCTGGTAGAGGCCAATGCGTCGGCCCGTGAGCGCATGGCCAGCGGAGGCCCATGCGCAGCGGCGCATAGCTTGTGAGCTCGCATGGCCGGTGGAGGCCCGTGCGGCGGCACCCGCCCGCACGGCTGGCAGAGGTCCGTGTGCAGCGGCTCATGGTCGATGGAGCTCGCATATTCGGCGGAGGCCACGACGGCTCGTACGCGCATGACCGGCGGAAGCCTTGCGGCGGCGCCCACCTATACGGCCGGCGGAGGTTTGCACTTCTCAGATCCGGTGGGCACCGCCCTTGCGGACGGCACGGTCCTATGCTTCTCCGTGCTCTTGGGTGTGACAGGCTCCCACCGAGCGATTCTTCCTCTGGATCGGCAGTTCCCTTTGAGCTGCCTTCCTCTAGATTAGCCTCCTCCCTTCGAGCTGCCTTCCTCTAGATTGGCCTGTTCCCTTCGAACTGCTCAAGATCGGCGAGCGGCCAGATTCTTCCTCTATACCCTGCTGCCTCACCTCCCAATTCCTGATGCATCGGCGAGCAGAGGAGCTGAGCAGGCATTCTTGATTTTTTTCGTTCGAGGAGCTATTGGCTTCACAAGTGCTTCTCTCCTTTTATTAATCCGATCAAATTTTTTATCTCACCTTGGCTTCATTGGTCAGAGATTGGATGTCTTCACCGATAATGAATAATGGAGCGCAGCGAACAAGAGGAGAGGGAGAGAAACGGTGGCGGTAACTTCACCTCTAGTATGTGCAAGGTCATTTTATCAGGGTATGCAGTCAACCAAATACAAGACTAGCTAATGCATACTATCTCAAACTACCCAACAAAACACAGACAAAATGCATTGCTGGAGTCGGACTTAAACTGGCCAGGCTTAACAATCTAGCCGGCAACCAAACAGGCCCTAAATTCCTTAGATCGGTGCCATCTCAGTAAGACTTAATCTTGAAATAACTTATCAGACAACTTATATAAACAGGTCGTTGTTTTAGTTGTCTCATAGTAATACAAAATCTTTTAATTAATGGAGAAAATAAAGAAATATTATTGGTTACATGGCAACAAAACTCGTACAATGGTGGTTGAGTTATCTCATAGTCCTAAATTTTAGCTCATGAGGCAATTGTTTTGCGAAGCAACAACCTCATTCTCTCACCTCGCCCTCTCTCCTCCATATCAGCAAAAATCTTACGTGGCACTGCATGGCAGGTACATTGCTACACGTAAGCAGTCTCATAGGTTGTCTCATGCAGTGTCACGTAAGATTTTTACTGACGTGGAGGAGAGAGATCGAGACGAGGGCAGGTACATTGCTACACGTCAGTGGTATCATAAGTCGTCTCATGCAGTATTTTTGCTGACGTGGAGGAGAGAGAGCGAGGTGAGAGAATGATGTTGTTGCTTAGCGAAACAACTGCCTCATGAGCTGAAATTTAAGAATATGAGACAACTCCTCCACCATTGTATGAGTTTTGTTGCCGTACAACCAATAATATTCCTTTATTTTTTTTCTATAAATTAAGAAATTTTGTATTACTATGAGACAACTAAAACAACAACCTATTGTATAGGTTATCTGATAAGTTGTCTCAAGATTACGTGTCACTGCATTAGACCACCCATTAGACGGCACCAATGTACTTGCTCTGAGAGAAGGAGGTCGTTGTTTCGCGATGTTTCACGAAACAACCGCCTCATGAGCTAAATTTTAGGACTATGAGACATCTCATCTACCATTGTACGAGTTTTGTTGCCATACAACCAATAAAATTTCTTTATTTTCTCATAAATTAAGGGATATTGTATTACTAACAGAGAACCAAAATAACAACCTAATTTCATAGGTCGTCGACTCAAGATTATTACTGTATAAGACCGTATATAAAACAGCACCAATATACTTGGCTTAGGGTATGGGTTAAGTGGGACCCAGAAGCTTTATTTACAAAATAAAAAGAAGCACACTCGTATCTACAGTATTATCCACTCGCACACTCACAAGCCAGGCACGGAGGCACCGACGGCAGGCGGCGCTGCTTCGCAGGACGAGGCTTTGACCAACCCACCTCGTCCGTGAGGAGCTCTACGAGTCTGCGACGGCAGGTGCTGTTCCTTCTCGAGCTCGGCGAGGCAGGCGGCAGGCCGGCAGCGACGCAGCGTCGGTGTTCCCAGCGTCATCCTCGCGGCGCGTCGAGCTGCTGCTGGTAATGCTCAAGCCCGATGCGGTTCCGCCCAATCGAGCTCAGATCCAAGCACCGGCGGCCCCGCAACGTGGATTCGTGCAATTGAGGTCAGGTTTGGACCCCCCACGGTGGCTCCGGCCGCCTCACGCGGCGGCCGCGACTCCGAGTCTTCATGCGGCGGAGCAATGCGGCAAGCTCAGGCCTCCATGGCCTGCTCGAGCTCTAAGCAAAGCAGCAGTGCATAGCATCCAACGAACGACGGATCTCCTCTAGCCAAAGTAACAGCTCTGACGGCAGCAACGAGCGGCGGAGGCAGTTGGCTTAGCGAAGCCGGACGTCACTTTTCTCTCAACACAGATCAACTCCATCTTTTTCTCAATCCCCTTTCCTCTCCTCCTCTCTCTCCAGTGCCTTCTCTTTTTCCCTGTCGCCGCCTCTCCTCTGGCCATCTTGCGCCGCCACGCTGGCGGACCGTGCGCCGCCTCCCCGCCGACCGCCTCACCGTCGGCCGCCCACGCGCCGCCTCTCCTCTGGCCGCCCGTGCGCGGCTTTGTTGGGTGCCACCTCGCCGCCCGTGCTGTTGAACATTGCTGTCACATCCGCCCTGCGCCGCTCGCCGCGCTGGACCTGCGTAGGGGAGCTACACCCAGCCGCGTTCGCCCGGCGCCGCCCGCCCTCAAGGCACGCTCAGCCGCCGATGAGCCCGCCAGGCTGCCACCACGGACAGCGGCTGCTACGTGTACCGTCGAGCTGTGTCGCCCCACGCCGGACCCGGCGCCGGCGAGCGCGTGCCGCTCCGCCTTGGACCGCGGCCGCCGCGCGCGTCCCCGAGTCGTGGCGCCATACGCCCGGCGGGCACCGACGAATCCGGGCCACGTGCGCGCGCCCACGTGCCGCGCCGCCCCATGCCCTGCAAGTCGCCAACGAACCCGTGTTGCCCCATGCCCTGCTGGCCGCCGATGAGCACCCGCATGCGATCGACGCAAGCAGGGAATTAAATAAATGAATTGACCCAATGACAAGTGGGTCCCACATGCTAGAGAGGATGGAAAGGAAAATAGAAAAGGGATCTGCTAAGCACCTCTTCCCGATATGCTGAAAATCTGAAAGGGAATTCCCTTATTGTAAAAATAAAGGGAAAGGGAAAAAAGATAGGTTAGAGTTGCTCTTATCCCTCTTCATTTCCCTTTCCCTAAGCCCAAACATGGGATAAGATATCACTATGCCCTTATTTCCCTTTCCCACCTTTCTTATCCCAGTATCCAAACGCCACCTAAGCGGATTTTCAGAAAAAAGTAATCATGAACTTGTCCTGACCGTATGCAACGATCGACATAACGTCTGTACACATTCAGATTCTTCTTTTTTTGAACGAACCGCACAAGACAGTGCGTGTTTCATTGATATAGCAGAAAAAAATACAAGTCTACAACCCTGGAAGGTCATAGGCAGGAAAACAGAAAAGAAATAAAAACTAAAACTTGCCCGGTTGGATTGGGACATCAACGCGGGGTACTGCTCACAACCACTCACCGGCCGCAACCTACACACCTGCAGCGGAGAGAGACCAAAACCGCAGCTCCCACCCACACGCCATACCCTTACAGACATCCGAACTCCGCCATTAGCCGGCGCTGGTAGAGAAAACAAGGAAGGTAGACGCCTTCGCTGGACGTTGCAACCATGCAGGACCTATCCGACGGGATGAAAGACACCGAGTCCGAGCAAAACAACGCGCGGGGGCCTTGCCTCATCCGCCGTTGGACGCCTCTCGTGCGCGGGGGCCACGCCACATCCGCCACACCTCCATGCTTCAGACTCGTTCCTTGTGTTGCCGTCAAGACAACGAGCATGATGCCCCACCTCCAAAACACCTCACCAAGCAACCAGACTGACACCGTTGGTCAGATTCACCGCGTTGCTTCCCCCACATGAGGAGGAATCAACACCCTTGAGCATGTCCCACGATGGAGTAGTCAACACTGGTCATCGGAGCAAAGTGCCAAAACCGAGTAGGGTCTCTAAAGACGACGCCTCCAACGAGGGGAACGATGCAAGATGCGCCGTCGTCGCTTGTCCATCACTGGAAAGGGTTTTCACCGAGAGAACCCCGGGCAGCAGGGTTATAGCGCCACAATGACGCCCTCAACAGGGGAAGCGACACCTAAGGTGCCGCCGTCATCTGCACTGGCACAACGCCGGCGAGGGCTTTCGCCCGGAGCATCAACCCATGCTGCACGTACCCGGCTTGGCACTCCGAGCCTAGACCATGGTGGCGCCTCCGCCGCGCTGCCACACACCATTCTGCCGCTGGAAAACCCCTCCGCTGCCTCCACCTGGCCACGGCCTCCTGCCTGCACACGTCGGCGACGCCCCTGCTGCGCGGCACCGCCGCAGGCCGCCACCGTCCTCGGTGCGCCGCCCCAGGCCGCCGCTGCAGCCCGTCACGCGCGGCGCGCCTCAGGTCGTCGGCCGCTCGCCGCACACGCCTGTCGCCGGCCGCCGTCGTGCGCCCCGGCCGCCTGCTGCCTGGCGCGTCGGCCCGCACGCGCGCTCCTCGCGCGCCCGCCGCTCGCAGCCCAGAACCACGCCACGGCCATCCTCTGCGCCTCCGAAAGCCGCCGCCGCCGCTCGCCGCTCGCGGTTGCCCGCGCCATGGCCGCCGCCATTGCCCGCGGCAGGTTCCTCGCTGCACCTCCGCCACCGCCGCCGGCCGGCCGCCGACGCGTCATCCCGCCCCAACCGCCTCCTCTCCGTGTAGATCCGGCCTCGGGGGAGCCGGATCCGGTGCCCAGGGCCCCGGATCCGCCGCCGGTCGCCGCCCCCGCTGCCATGGTTGACGCCGCCGGAGCTTGGACCGGGAGGGGGAGGGAGGAGGAGGAGCTGCCGAGAAGAGGCCCCGCCGTCGCCATCCTAGCGCGCCCACGGACTTCCGGGGCCCTGCTCCGGCGACGGCGAGGTTGGGAAGGGGAGGAGAGGGTGGTTCCCGGCGGCGGTGGGGGAGCCGCCCGTGTCGCCCCGAGGGAGACGACGCGGGTGCGAGCGGCACCGGACCAAAGAAAAGGATACAGGACAATTTATTCAGATTCTTCGCATACTTCAATTTTAGAAGTCGCAAGTTGAATAAGTTTCCGCATGCTAAACCTTCCGCAGAGTCTATAGTATGAACGTCTTTAGTGGACTATTACAGTTTTAGAAACCGTCATTGCTAATAGCCATGAATAAACCTTTATATAGGGATAAGAGCATCTCTAAGAGACTCTTTATATCTTTTCTAACTTTCAGCAATAGAGATTTTGGTGAAAAAACACCCTCCAAGAGCTTCTTCAATTAGATATCCACGTACAGATATCCTCTATTTCGGATTCCTCGTTAGCCAAAGATGAAGAGTGAAATGACTCTCTATACTGCGCACAAGATATAAAAAAGTTGTTAGAAATTATAAAGATATAGAAAAATATTTTTTACTCAAATGACTCTCTAAATGATAATTTAGAGAGTATACTTTAGATAGACTCTTGAAGATGCTCTAATAACTAATAACTATAGAATCTTTATTAGATTTGGACGAAATAATTCATCATATGACATGGGTTCAACTCACTTATTAGAGGACGATCTTATCATTTCTTTGGAGATGCCAACCCTATTGTCTAAAGACCATGCTAGCCGCATCCCATGGCTCGACCCACGTAATAGAGTGTTGACATCATTAAAGTAGGTTAAACCCATTCCTTTATTTTGAATGGATAGACTTAACGTGAATATTGAGAATTATTTTCTTGCTGGACTAATCCAACCATATAGTTCTCAACCAAACACCCCTCTAGAATGAGTTTAACCCAACCAAGTCAGTTCAACCCTAGATCCAAACACTAGAAAGTTGTATTATACGAGCATATAGGCCCTAATCCTTCCACAAGGCCCTAACCCTTCAACAAGGATAGTTTTCATAGTATTAAATAGTTGCCACATGGAACTATTTGTTTGGCACTATATTAAATAGGAGAGAGAAGAAAAAGAGCAAGAAACCGGATCTCATGTAAGATTCAGTTTCAACACGAGAACTGCCAAGTTTGGGTCGGGAGATGATGATGTATTCATAGTGGATAAAAAACAGACATGATTAGTGGAGAGGAGAGATGATGAATTTATAGATGACCCATGCTAAGGGGGTTGGAGAATATTAGTTTATAAAGTAGTGTCTTGCTAACATGACATCATAGACAATACCCATAAACACTGTAGATTGAGACTGCCCTAATAATCCTTATCCTTTTTATTCTATTACTTTTCTACTCGGCGCATCCCCTCATTCCTTTTGCCATCTTGAATTAATGAAAAAATATTCACTTGGCAGTTCTTCAATTCTCCCTCAACATGTAGTTGTACATGGTGTCATTGACGACATTGCATGCCATCTTCCACGAATCATTTGGCTGTCACCAAGCTTCTCATCCTTCCCAATGGATTCCTCTCCTGATTCACCAATGTTGAGGAGTCATTCGTCCATCTCTATGCATTTAGTGACATATCTAATCATCATGTATTGTTCATCACTTTATTGGTAAATCATGTGCCGTGCTCTTCGTGAATCGTGATATGTCTCTTTTCAATGGAGAAATTGACTATGGTTTGAACATCAACATATGAGAATAGGGATGATGCTAGGGCACATAACCTAGCTGGTTGGCCATGGCCCATTGGGTAAAAATGTAACTGGTGGTACTCATTACTTTATTTATACCCCATTTTTTATTTATTTTAGTTGAATTTTAAGTCATCTAATTATGTATGATTGAGGCGATATCATATCTATATAACCTATATAGATGCACCCCACTAACTATTTCTCTCAACATGCAAGCTAGTTAAGTCATCCAGGAACCCATTATATCAAATGCCACGTCACCATCCACTAGAACTATCTATTTATATCATCCACCGATCTTCTATGACCAATAGCATCCATGGTCTTTACGAGTACAATGCTACAAAATTCGCATAGTAGATGTCATCCACCGATCATTTATGACCAATAACATCCATGGTCTTTACGAGTATAATGCTACAAAATTCGCACAGTAGAAATACATAGATGATCAATCATTTAAGAGTTGTTCTCTCTCAATAAAATAAACATGTTTTTATGTATAATGTCGTTTGTAAAAAAAATATTGCCATACAATCACCTTAGTGTTTATACTTTCAAATTTAATCTTATATCATGTATAATGCCGTTTGTAAAAAAATATTGCTATACAACCACCTTAGTGTTTCTATTTTTTTAAATATTGTTTAACAAATTCCTACAACATCGCGCGGGGTATACCTAGTTATCATACACAGTGCGGCCAAAAATGATTTATTTGGTTTTTACCGCAAAATGACTATTTTGTTGGTTCGCGAATAACCTATGCGCGAAAGCTACTGGAGAACCTACGACTGCGTTTCTTTTCACTGCTAACATCGCCCAAGTCGTTGCTGCTGCTCAATGTTATGGAGAGTTTGGCAAACCAAACCATCCAGCCCGCAACTATTTATGAACACTGAATCTCTAAGAAACACACGGCAGTATTTGCTCAGCATTGCCAATTGTACAAGTTAGATCGTCTTATCTTAGAGGGCAAATCGCTGAACTCAATCCATCACATGCCTAAAAGCTAATTTTGTAATATGAAACTTTGTGGATAGGGCTCAAGAAAGAAAGGGTAAAGGAAAAAAGAAAGAGACACCAGCACGTGTACAAAGAGAACGATACAACTAAAAACATGATTCAATCCAGGCATCTTCATCTTTGGCTGATTTCAAGTATTAGCAGCAATACCAACACAAACAGCACAACAGTTTGCCTACACCTTAGGTCCAAAAAACCTTCTGGAACAAGTGGTTAGTGCTGTTGTAGAGAGCAAACCACACATCGCAGTTGGATGGATAAAGGTGCACTACAGACCTGACCTATCTGTTCGACAAAACAATGTTTACCTGTTGGTTTGCTGAATTGACAAGTCGCTCAAGCCCGCCACAAGTTCATCGATGCTTATATGATCCAAGGGCTTCGACGCGTCATCAAGAGGCAAAGTTGGATATAGAGCCTCTGGAGGGCTGCCATTCGCCTTGAGGAGCTTCTTCAGATCCTTGATGAGTTCAAGCTCACCATCATCATCATCGGAGAAGGACAGGTCCAGATCCCAAACCTTGAAGATAGAATCTGTCGACTCTGTGTGCTCAAGAACTTCGGCTGAAGCCAGCTCATCGCCATCCTCGGCTTTCACTGCGTAACAATCCATTTGCTTTCCATGTTCATCTGCACCTCGGATTATATCAGCAACTTCACAAGATTGACTACTATCCTTGTCATCATCGCAGTTATCCATCTGCTCCATGTGGACATCATCATGCTGAGAAATTTTTTCAGCATTGAGAGAGTGAGGTTCTGCCTCTGAGATTGCATGGATGCCTTGCTCTCGGTCACGTGCAGTTTCAGAAGTATCAAAGGGACTTTCTGTTGTCTTCTCAAGGGCATCAAGCAAGGCATTCCTCATTGCCCCCCAGTCATCATCTGACAGTTCAAAGGTCTGCACGAAACATGAATCAGCCCAGGCAGCCTCCTCGGGTGAAGGTTCAACTGCCTTCGCATTTGGTTTAATGGCTTCTAGAATAGCAGGGAATATATCATCAGATTCAGAAGCCTCCAGTTGCTCTTCCATTAGACTTGGTTCTGATAGAAGAGCCAAGATGTCTCCATCTTCAGAAGTCATGACCACTCACGGAACTTGGCAGCACCTTAATGAGGAAGTGGACTGGAGTACCTGCAAATATGATAAACAAGAAGCGGAGAACTGTACTGTAAGGATAGAGAAGATATCGCTTTTCAAGCTTAAGGTAAGGCAAGATAGGTAGCCAGGTAACAGAATAATTAATTTAAAAACTCAAATGGTGGGGGAAAGACTGCCCCCACGGCTTTGTACTAAGAAAAGCCCTTTCTGGCCTGGTTGAGAAAAGGCCAGAAAAGGCCGGCTGCCCAGACACACCGCATGGTGCCCTGGACATTTGGGCCACATGCACTCAACCGCAATGGTTACGCATATAACACAGAACAGTCGACAAGGGGCCTTTTTTTGTGCAAATCCTGGGTTTGAGCCCAAGCCCTTTTTTTGGCTCCTCAGCTGGAAGCACTACCACCGAGCTATCAGCTCATTTGTGAATAATTAAATTACAGTAAAATATAAAGAACAAAAGTAGCAAGGTAAGATGATAACATAAATGTGTAGTGCAAGACATGAGACAATTAGTGAAAAACTATGTGTTGTCGCTACAATTAATTTTTCCAGCAGTCACAGTTGTACAATAATTTGATTGATTGAGCAAGAATTGAGCTGGATTATGCGAGTCTGCCTGGCTCCTATTGGCCTTAGAAACTTAGCATAACCTGAGCTGCAAACTAAAAGCATCGCAAAATCAACTCTATGAATTAGACTTTATGTCATACTTGACGCCATCACTACCAAAACTAGGCAAAATCTTTATTTCCTCATTTTTTTATGGAGAAACTTTCAGTGGGAGAACAAAAAGAATGCCAGAATAACTATGCTGCTTCGGTCACTCATGTTAGGCAAGAACAAAGAGGCCACACGACTCATGCCAATGCTATCAGTACCACACTTGGATTCCAAAAGCTAAAGAATAATATATTTAGAATTGTTCGAGCATGATTTCCCATCTCCTGAGCATAATCTCAGTACTAACAAACTCAGTTTACCTAAACCAGAAATCATCGAAAAGCAGTTGTGGCTAGTTTAGCTGGAACCTTCTTTGATCATGGAGGTGGGATACTATCATACTCATCAATCATAACCAAGGAATGTGGTCAGCCAAAGTGACTAATTAATTCAAAAGCAATTCCATTGAATCCAGGAAATTCATTTCTGGGATGAATCCAGTGGGGCAAACAGCCCTGACACGTGCACTTGTCTGACACATCAAATAAGCCATTACATAAAAGTCTGAGAGTGTCATGTGGACGAGTACAAGATCTGAACCACAACATATGAGAAAGTAGAGTAAGCTAAATTCCCTAGAGACAAACATACTAGGTAGATTCGCGCGCGCCGCTGCGCCCGTACATGAGGAAGCCGTACAGCTCACGGAATAAGCAAATTAGCAACCAAATAGATACAATAAATATTTGAAAATGGCAAAGTAGGCAATCATGCGTGATGATAACAATTTCTGAATACAATAATCAGAATTTGTACTTGATAGCAGAGCACGGCATGGAAAGAAAACATGCAATGGTGGGCATCGTACAGCTCACTGAATAAGCAAATTAGCAACCAAATAGAGGCAGAAGGTAGTATATATGAGCAAGAACAATCAATCTGTACGCATCTGTCCCAATCACTGAATGGATGAAAAAAACATGCACAGCTAGCAAGACGCAGGCTCAGCAAGTAGTGTAAAAAGAAAAGAAGGGGGGAAGTGGGGAACCAACCTGCAGTGAACCTGAAGTAGCTCTGAACGGTTAGTAGCACCGCAGGTGAAAGAGTCCAAATCCAAGCAGGGTAATATTAACAGGAGCTCTGAAAATAGCACTTGTAAGCACGCAGTTGAGGCATACTCAAGGGGGCGGCACCGGGTAGCAACAAAGCAGAACGGCGTATCATTGGTGAGTGGCCCAAATCCCGCTCAGAACCTGCGGTGCCAATAGAGTAGAGGAATCCATGGAGATTAGGAAGCACAAGCAAGGGTGGAAAACGAAGAGTACCGTGGGGCAACAAAGGAAGGAAACCAGTACAAAAGCAGGTCTGCAGACATCGTAGCTGAATTGAAAATGCAGAACAACCAATGTGCAGACTGAACGGAGAGAAGAAAGCACGAACCACACCGGTGCACGTACCTGGGCGGCGCCTGCAGGGAGGAATCGAAGCAGGTCAATAGGGAGGGTGGGAGACGGCGCCGGCGACGGCAGGACCGAGACGTAAGGGCAACCCAACAAAGAACCCTAAATATCTGGCTGGGCTATGAGCGGAGGAAATAGAACAGCGGCGGGCGGCGGCGCAGTTGGGGCGAGCAAGCTAAGCGGCGGAGTCACCGACGAAGCGAGCACTGGAATAATGGGCCGGCCGAAATGTGGTGGGCCAATAGGCGAAGCCCATTTCGGTGGGGAGACATGGAGGAAAACCAGGCCACGCGTCCGCCTATGAAAAACCGGCACAGTGAAACGTCGTGAGGTTGCTCCGAATCCTTCAGGCATATGAAGTAGGCCTAATCCACACCAGTTTTGCACCAAAAGAATTTTAACGAATTTCCATTTTAAAAGAACATGACACTAAAAGTGTTCTTTGCCGCGCTTCGCTTATCAGCAGCCAGCCATTTTCTCTCTGCACAAACCAGCATCAGCCACCAGACAGCCAGCAATATTTTTCTCTCAATACAAAACAGCACCAGCCACCGGCCACTAGCCAGCCGAACAGGGTGAATATGAACAGAATTAGGAGAAAATTGGACATCGAGCTACTAAAAGATTGTATATATGTTGGCGTGCAACACCAACTAACCTACGCTGACTTCAACAGAACCTCTCTAAAACTGCCCTTAAAAGCTGAGTTAGGGTTAGGTAGGGGCAGACCGAGCATAAGACATCGGTGTACACACGTACACCCAATAATTTTTACAAACAAAATTGAAGTTAGTAGGTAATACAGTAGATGCGAATACGTACAAATAGTTAGGGTTTTGGGTGCTCCCCTTCGCACAGCTGGAGGTGAAGAGAAGGGGCGGGCATACCTTGTGGATGGTCGTCGCCAGCAAAGGGCGGGGCAAAGATGTGGTGAATGGCGCCGCCACTCGCCCAGTCGCCGCAGCCAGGAAAGGAAGACGGAGGAGAGCGGCTGAGAGAGAAGGGGAAAAGGACGGCAAGAACGCAGTCGCCGCCCACCACCTCCTTCTGTGCGTTCCGTTTTTCTGTTATGGGCCGGCCCACCGCCTCAAACAGCTAGAAAAGTTTCGGGTCGTTTACCGTGGTTTCTTTTCTTTTTTCCCTTTCTGCTTCTTTTTTCGTATTTTATTTGCATTTTTATCCGTCTTTTCAAATCTATTTTACGTATTATTTCTCTTATTTTATTATTTTTCTTTTTTATGCATCATTAATTCATTGATTTTATATGGTTTAGAGAATATTTTCTTTTTGATGCATACTATTTTTTTTCCAAATTTCTGTTAGAAGTTTTATACATACTTTCATATTGTATGAAAGCCTTTTCCTTTTTTATACTATTTGTTTTTATTCTCATACCATGCCTGAAACATGGTGTAGTTTGCGTTGTTCTCATATCATTTAAAATAGTTTATCCTATATTTTAGATTGTTTTCATAACATTTATAAAATGTTTTATGTTTGATTTTAGATTATTCATTAAAATTTTGGTTTATGGGTATTTATGCTGTTTTATGTGTATTTTTTGATGAGTTTATATACTACATGTTACTGGTATACTATTATTTATTTGGAAAAGGTCCATTTTGGACCATCCAACTAGTTTTGACCACCGGACTCCAAAACTAGGAATCACTTACCACCTAACTATAAAAACCGTTCATATTTTACCATTAGACCGTTTTGGAAGGGTGGTTTTACCAATATGGCCATATGGTGGGTCCTATTGTCTAAACCACCCCATAATGAGGACATCGCTCATGTGGATACTCACAACAATCCTTCAGTGATCATTTAAGGTCCAATCACTAGAGCTCGCGCGCGACAATTGAATTTAGAGGTGAGCTCGTTCCTAAGTACTTATTTATATGCTTTTAAGAATAAATTACTACCTAATGATTATATTATAATTAGGAACCATGGAGAGGATCAGAAGATAGTTGGAGAAGAGCCTCGATGTGGACAGGACCGGTAAGGACGTGCAAGTCAAGATGGAGGCCCAAATCAAGTCGACTTCAAGCCCACCTCGGAGTCCAGGAGTAGTTAGCGCTAAATCAGATGCACAGGTCGCATACGGGCTCGGATTTAGACGTTCTTTATATGCTTGGAAAGCTAAGACGATAACCTTTCCAATGACATTGGTCTTATGTCAAAATTTGTCCGGAGTCATCGGGAATCAATAAAACAATTTGATGTCCAGAATCTGTCTCGGTGCTGCGTCGCCGTATTTTGGCCTTTGGACCGTGTATCGTGTGTAAGCCCATTAGGGGCGTGACCAGGGGTCTTCCCACGACCCTTGAGTCTTTATTAGCTAGCCGCTGCTAACCATTAGGATTTGGGTTTTGCTTAGATCAATTCTGTCAAGAACAGTGTCGCCGTTCATCGGTTTGTGAGACCCCAACTTCGTGAGCTTAATCATTCATATGCAATTGTGTTGCATTCTTCCTTGTTCTTGCTTGTGTTCTTCGATTCATAGGCAAGGATTAGCCTTCTTGGCGAGGTCAACCGTGCAACGCCGGTTGATAACCTGAGGAGACGTGGTGCTGTGATTACAGGGTTCGGAACGTGTTGTTCGAAAGCCGGATCGAATTGTGTTGCTACTCCACCAAATCGATAGTTATCAGAACCTTTCGAAAGATCAGGAACCCTAGTTCACATCACCCCAAGATTGGTTTTATGCCATTTTACTGATGTTGAGCATTACATAGAAGATGATATGATATTGATCCATCCATCTCTCTCATATACACGCACAAAAACACTTCTTACTAATCCATACACGCATAGAAGAACGTCCAACTAATTTTCTCTGCACTATTCTAACTTCATGGCAACTTTGCATCAACTTCGCCTCCCCATGCACTATACTAGAGATGTCTAGTGGGACATCCAACTCTTCATCTCTAACTCATTGGCAACATTACTTCCATTTTTCATTCTTATTGCACTTTGCCAATGAGTTGCAAATGACGAGTTGGATGAGTGCGGTGACAATATAAAATGAAAACGAGGTTGCCAACGGGTTAGAGATGGCAACTTGGATGTTCCGCTAGTCATCTCTACATAATTCTAACCCGTTATAGCGATACGACAAGAATACAAAATAGAGGTCAAGTTGATACCAAATTGCCATAAAGTTAGAATAGTGCATAGAAGACTAGTGGGACATGTTTTTGTGCGTTTATGTGAGAGATATGGATGGGTCAATATCACATTCATCTTCCATATCATACTCCACGTCAGTAAAATAACATAAAAATCCATCTTGGGATGATTTAGACAATATTGAATACTTTAGGGGGCTAAATATCCAATCATATAGTTGAGGGGGTTATGTTGACAAACCTCAATACTTTAGGGGGTGAAATAGACTTTCAAGCCTATTTTTGTCGCGTCATGTCCACGTGTAATGCCACATAGGCAAAACCACTTCTAAAACCATCCTAGGGGGTTATTTGCACATTTTTGGATAGTTCATAGGGGTAGAATACTCGGTTTTGTAGGTTGGGGGTGGGGGTTGAAGTAAACTATCGTGTTCAGGGTATTGTATAGACTTTTTCGTAAAAGATATGATACGAGTGATATGCAATTGACACTGTCACACCCGGGTTTTCACAGAAACCCGAATGTTGCCATATGTGTGCCCAGGAAGTCCACAGAACACATATAGCTTACAAATATGGAAAATCAGAGTACATATGCTTGAATTAAACATTTTAGATCAGAGTTTACCTAAATAAAGCACATCGGAAGTCTATGTATTAACTCTCTGGACAGGTAGAGCCTCAAGTCCACAGGGACACCGACTGGTTGACCACAGCTTAGAAGTACAGAAGATCTTCAGAAAACTCAGTAGCAGCAGACTCACTTCTGATTCATCTGTTACCCATCCGGGATTTTGTTGAATAATGGCAAGTGTAAGTAAAACATTTCTTAGCAAGTATAGCACGATGTATGAAGGCTTAAAAGAAGGCTTGACACGGCTGAACTGCATTAGCACTTTTAGTGGATTCATTTTAGCATTAACCAAGTTACTACAAGTGAATGAAGTTCCCAGTTACAACCCGATTAATAAAGTATAAGAGACATTAAGCATAAATAAACATCATCTTCTAATCAAAAAGGATCCAGACCGCTCGTGACCTTGAGCAAGGCTATCATGATAGATTTTACACTCTGCAGAGGTTTCGCCCTTTACCCACCAGTCGTGTAAAAGTTCAAAGGAACTTTGCACCCAACCACGCACATCAACACTTCCGAGGTGTGACTGCATAGGGACGCTACGAGGTTTTTCACAAGACACCCTAACAAAACAGTAGCCACTATGGTACAACACAGGCAGCATGATCCAAGGCACCGAGATTGACTGACTCTCAGGGCGCAGCGATAAGAGGGTCAATGGCGCCCAGAGCGCGGGCACGCATGCCAACAAGTAAAAGGGCGCGACGTGCGGAGTTCCCATACCACAGGGACTCCCAACACGGGACTGTGCCTGACAAGACATAGCCGACGGTACCCCCGTCCTCGGTGGATCAAACCATACTCTCACGAGTGCTTCCCATAGCGCCGTCGGCCCCGTCGGTAACTACTGTCAAGCTAGAGCCGTACGAGTTACTTGACCCAGACCAGAGCCATAATAGTTCTAGCGGTGGCGACAGGCTCCTGGGTTGCCGCTTTAAGAACCGAACCTTACGGAGAGACACTGGAGCAAAGCACACAACACATGCCCCAGTTCCCTGAACCATGTTGCTAAAAAGATCATTAACATTGAAGTGAACCATTAAGTCAAAATTTGCAGTTATATAATGGTGAAAGTAGCTGCGCCTAGCAAAGATTCTACCCATATGCATAAGCCCAAAGTTATCAAAGGAACATGATATACAAAACTAGGTACAACCTTAATGGGACAGTAAATTAGACACATGCATATGAAATTAAATAATTGTAAAGGGTGTGGTTGGGTAGCAAGGATTGTCCGTGCTATAACTTGCCTCAAATCCATTATAATTACTCATAGTCTTCAAATCTTGATCTTCGAACTCTTCTGCTTGAAATCTCTCGATGACGTTCCTCTACTCGCAGCAACCATCGAGCGCAACAAGCAGCTAAACAAGCAAGCAAACAATATACAACTAAGAACAGTACACCAATAAAAATAAAAGCTTTAAAAGAGTGTGCTAAGGGATAGGACTCGAGACTATGGTCACGTGAGCGCAAGAATCGCTGAAAACGGATTAACGGTTGAGAAGATACAACTATCGGAAGATTTGAATTGTCAAAGAAAATAAAAGACTATATGCTTGATAAATTTTAATTAAATAAATAATGTAAAAGATACTTCAGAGAAACATCTTATTTTGGAATTAATTCAATTTCATTTGAATTTGTAAAAGCCAGAAATAAACTAATCATATTTTATTTATAAATGTTTATGTATAATTTATACAATTAAACATTTAAGTTTAAGTAATAAAAATATGTGAGAGCATCGAATCGAATAATAAGATATTTCGTGTTGACTAGTCAATCTTATAATAAAAACATATTCATGTTGATATTAATCAATGTTGATAATTATTTATGAAAACTCGGAGTTTAACTCTAAGTAGCTTTTAATTAGAAAAGATAGTTTTAAATAAACATTAATCAAATGAAGATTCATTTATGAAAAACCGAGATATAACTTAATTAACTTTTATTTATAAAACTAATTGAATAAACATTACTCAAATTTATTTTAGCATTTAAAAGCTGAGTATAAATCTCAATTAGATTTTAGTATAGAAAACATAGTTAAATAATCTTTGGCCAAATTAATACTTAAATAAAAATTCAGAAATAAACAACATGATAAATGTCAGTGCTAACGCGTAGCTCATGTCAACATTAATCTAACGCAACTTGAACGGGTCAAAACGGAGTTAGAACGTGAAAACTATGATTAAAACAAGTTTCGGAGGCTTATTTGTGAAAGACCGAGGGCCTAAACATAATTTGGTATAAAAACCGAAGGGCTAACGTGCAAAATGGCTTGGCAGAACTACGGGTTCGAATTTTCAAAAGTGCGGGGGGGGGGGGGGGGTGGGGGTGGGGGGCTAAACGAGTAAATAAGGACCTCTTTGTAAATATTTTAAGCAACGTGGGACGGCGGGTTGATTTCCTAAAACTTCAGGGGGTCTTTAACAAACATGGCTAGGTTGACCGGTAAGGGAGGAATTGACTCGGGGGCGGGGCGCTTGGTGGCCGTTGGATCAGGATCCTAGGGCCCAGATCCGGTCGGGCGAGGCTGCTGGCGGGGGGGAAAGGGGGTGCGGCGGCGTCGCCCACGCGCGCGGCGGCGCATCACCGGCACGAAGCCGTTCGGGCGAGCCAGGGCCTCATTGGCGATGCGAGGCAGTTGGGAAGGAAGCGGGGGCCGCGGGGAAGCTATTCCCAGGCCTCTCGCCGGCAGGGAGGCTGCACAGGGGGGGCGCGACGCTTACCGGCGGACGGCGGGTTCCGGCGAGCGCGCTCGGGGTGCTGGGGGCGGGGAGAGGGCAAGGAGGGGTTCGGGGGGGGGGGGGGGGTAGCTCACCACCACGCGGAGGCGCTCCGAGGGTCGGGAAGGCCGGAGCGGCGGCGGAGCGGCGAGTCGACGGTGCGGCCGAGGCTTCAAGGCGGCGGCGGCGCACACGAGCTCTGGCGGTGCTAGGGCTGGTGGGCGAAGTTGTGGGGGCGAACCCGAGGGCGGCGGCGCGGCTAAATAGGCGCGCAGGTGGGGGAAAAGCCGGGGCCTCAGTGGCGCGCTTGCCTTAGCGCGGCGCGGCCGGCCGCCATTAGCGGCGAGGCGAAGGAAGGAAGGTGGAGGGGGAGACCGACAAGTGGGGCCGGGCGGCTAGTGAGGGGAGGAGAGGGAGGGTTGGCGGGCCGGTGGGGCGCACGTGGGAGGAGTTGGGCCGGGCGTTGGGCCGAGCGGAGGTGGGGGAGCGCGTGGGGGTTGGGTCGGGGAAAGAGGGGGTGGGCCGAGCGGAGGGTTGGGTTTCGGCCCGGGTGGGTTTTGGGTTTTTCTTTTCCTTTTTATTTTCAGAAAACATTTTCTGGGGCAAGAATAATTCCAGAAAATTCTAGATAAATCATTTAAGCCCCGAAAAATGCTCTAAAAATTCTAAAAATTCCAGGACAAATCCCTAATATAGATTTGGACATGAGGAACCCAAATAAAATATTTGGAGCTCATGAAAAAGATTTTAGCACCTTCCAAAAATTGGAATTATCTAAAGGAAAATAGGAATAAATCCCAAAAAAATCTGGAAAATTCCTATGAGGCTCTTAAACGCATTTTAGAAACTTTACACACATAAAACCACTAAATGCAATCGGCATGAATGCAAAGCACACAATGTTTAACCTGCATTGTTTTATTTTAATTTAGGAAAAGAGTAAACCGCATCTACCATACAACAACTTGGATGGTTGTATCAGTTTGTTCCAACAAGTTGTAAAACATGCAGATAGATACACAAACTTGTCAAGAATGTGCATCTACGGTCACGCGTACACCACAGGGTGTATTTTGCCATGGTACATGGCATGTAGACTGTATTTTGAGTCACAAATATTAATTTTGATGTGGGAGATGGCCGAAAATTGCAAAATTGATGTACCAAAGCCTTTGCAGCTATTTTTAATTAGTGCATATTACACGAATGCTGGACATAGTTCGTTATCTGTGTTCGAAAAAAAAGAAAAATATAGAAATCGATCCAATCTATGTTGGAAAAAAAGAGAAAAAAATGGAGATATGTAATGTATATGACATATCTAGATTTTTTTGCTAGATTGTATCAGCAAAGGCGCCACATCTTAGAATACTAGTAATCGAGTAATCTCTATTTCTCTTAAGTTTGAATTGGTGTCGGGTACTAATGGGAAGGTGCACTAGGGGTCTTTTTTTAAGTCTTTGCACATTCTGAAATTTGATCATGGGTAACTATTGACCCGTCTTCCTTAATTTGATCATCAGTATTTTACTTATGGTAGCTTACTATGTTACAAATAATCATATTGTACTGTCATTCAGACCAACCGTCTTCATCCGCATTGAGTTCTTCAAAACTAAGAATATTAATTTTTACATTTTTTTGTCTTTCCATCGAGCTGCCGTCATGCCCAATCTTGCCCAATCTGTCAAGCAGTTGATTGGTTAGAGGTGCTGGGAAGGGCTTATAATATTATTTTTACAATTTTATATTTCCGTCACCACAAAATTAGTACTTGTGGCTCAAGCTACAGTATATGTGGCATGTCATTATAGCAAAATACACTTCATGGTGTACACGTGACCGTACATGCACACACCTGGCAAGTTCAAGCATCTATTTGCACATTTTGTAATTTATTGGACCAAAGTGATACAACCATACAAGTTGTTGTGTGGTGGATGCAATTTACTCTTAGGAAAGTTTGTTTTTCCTATACTAAAATCCATGTTAATTATAAAAAGCTTGGAAAATTTTTAGAAAATTCAGAAAATCATTGTATTAATTATGCTAACAAAACACATCCCAAAATCCAAAAATTTTGGGGTGTGACAGACACACATAAGGAGAAATCCAAGATAAATTATAAAGATAGAAAAGCGGTCTAGCTAGTGGGAGAACAACGAGACAGGAAAAGTTTCCTATGTACTTTGAGTCATGCCCAATAAATATTATAGATAGCACGAAAAATGACATATATGGTTCTCTCATATTCTTATTACCTCAGCGTTGGAACGCGGGACGAACAACTCATGGAAAGAGATGAGAAGGGGAGTTGCCAATCACTAGGGTTAGTCCTACAGATCAAGACAAACATAGTGGAATACATAGGCCACTAGGATTGTCATCACCTAGCGGTTACCGCATATATTCGTTGAATTGTGTGCACACTAAGCTCACCCTCAAGTATAGACATCGGGTCTACGATAGTCAGGATCTACTTACTCTCCTATAAAGAGCAAGCAACCCTGCCAAAGCCCAGGCGACAATTCACCCAAACAATTGATTAGGATCGAAAAGGCCATCTGAGATAAAGAACTAGGAGAGAACTTCCAGAGCCAGAACTACAATAGTTATAATCTAGACTAGACATTCCACAATTATCCGTGAAATAAATGTAGAACAAATAAATCAATGTAAATGTGGAAGATAATATATTGAACTAGGTGATACCCCGCGCGATGCCTCGGGAATTTCTTAAAATATTTTAAGGAAAAATTGAAAATAGAAATACTAAGGTGATTGCATAGCAATATTTTTTTTTGCAAACGACATTATACATGATTTAAGATAAAATTTGAATGTAGAAACACTAAGGTAATTGCATGACAACATTCTTTTGCAAACGATATTATACATAAAAACATGTTCATTTTGTTGAGAGAGAATGACTCTTAAATGATGGATCATCTATGTATTTCTACTGTGTGAATTTTGTAGCATTGTACTCGCAAAGACCATGGATGCTATTGGTTATAGAAGATCAATGGATGACATCTACTGTGCGAATTTTGTAGCATTGCACTCGCAAAGAACATAGATGCTATTGGTCATAGAAGATCGATGGATGACATAAATAGATGGTCCTAGTGGATGGTGATATAGCGTTTGATATAATGGGTTCCTGGATGACGTGGCTAGCTTGCATGTTGAGAGAAATAATTAGTGGGGTGCATCTATATAGGTTGTATAGATACTCAAAATCTTACATAAAGAAAAAGGAAAAGATACAAGAGCTTTACTAGAACTCCAGAAGATGACTCCGGAACCCCAAGCGAAGGTCGACCCTAACTCTAACTCTCAACTATACTAGCATAACTCTACATCTTGAAAGAGAGAAATTAGAGACTTTCTCCCAAGTGGAGACTTACACCAAGCCATTGCTGCTTGTCCCAGCCACATAGCAGAGCAGGTGTTTGACCGCGGTGAGGTGATCCTCTCGCAGCTCCTCCATGAATCGTCTTAAGTACCCAACAACAAATCCAATGTCTAGCCGCGTGTGCATGAGGCAGCGCAGCTCGCCGCCGATAGCTCATCGCGTCCACCTTCTCAATGGTGCCCTCCTTGGAAAGCTTCATCTTCTGTACCAAGGGTGTCTGACATGGCCTGCAGCCGCTCAGTTTGCTCCATTCTAGTAGTTTCTTGGTGTATGCACTCTGACTGAGTGTGATCTCCCGCTTCCCTTGCTCCACTTCAATGCTGAGGTAGTAGGTGAGCAATCCCAGACCGCTCATTCAAAACAGAGCTGCCATCGGTCCCTTGAACATGTAGATGTCTTATTGCCTCAATCCATTGATGATCAGGTCATCGACATTGACACCGAAGATGAGGTGCTCACCCGTCGCGCTTGGTGTAGAGGGCGTGCTCGGTGCCCCACCTAGTGAAGCTGAGGAACACCAAGCTAGCGTCCAGCTTACCGTAGGCCATACGAGGGCTTGCGCAAGCGGAGCACCTTGTCTTCCTTGTTGGAGACCATGAACCCCTACGATTGTTGCACGCACACCTCCTCCGTGAGCTCGATTTTCAAGAAGGCAGACCTCACATCCATGTGATGAACGCACTAGTCCTTGGTCGCCTCCAGCCCAAGCAACACAGCCGCACGGACTCCATTGGTGCAATTGGCATGAACACCTCCTCGAAGTCAACCCCCTCGTGCTACATGAACCGCTTTGCCATGAGCCTCTCCTTGTGCTTCACGATGTTCTCGAGCATAGCTTTCTTCACCTTGTACACCTACTTGAGCCCAAATGGCTTGCAATTCTCTGACGGATCTACAAGCTCCAGTGTCTTTTCTCCTTGATCGCGCCCATCTTCTCGAGCATGGCATGCCTCCACTTCTAGTCGCGTTCAACATCTGCGAATGTGGCAGGCATCCCCGCACTTCCTAGGTGGAGCTCTTGATCATCGAGCAAGCGCTCAGCTATTCCGGGCGCAGCTTCCTAGCCAACGAAATCCTCCACCACGCGGAACCCAAGTGGTTCATCATCGTAGCTTGCGTTGACATATGGCGACACCACTGGTGGAGGTGTGACATGGTGGACTCCCGGTATCGTTCTCGGGCCTTCTGTGCCGGGGACGGGCGACAATCCCTGTCTCACAGCTGATTACGAGGACGACGACATGTTTTCCTCGAGTCTTGGAGTCAGAATGCTGGCGTGGGGCTCGGTGACGCACCTTCGTTGCCGCCTAGGCTACCGCATCGTGCCACTCATGCTCGATGGTGAAGCCGCTGCTCGTCCCCAACATCACGGCTTCCCCATCGATGGACTCCAACCATTCCGAGTATGTCGTTTCGTCGAACACGACGTCGCGTGAGACGACGACCCAATGCTCCTGTCGATTGTAGAGATGATACGCCTTGGCCCCGAGCTCATTGCCAAGGAGCACCATCGGCGTGCTCCTGTCTTCCAACTTGGTTAGGTTGGGCCTTGTCACCTTGACGTGCCTGACACAACTAAACGTGTGACAGAATGACACGTCCAGCTTGCGTCCATGCCAAGCTTCAAAGGGCATCGTGCCCTTCAAGCTCTTCGTGGGTGAGTGGTTCAGGATGAACACCGTCATGCTCACCACCTCACCCAGTATGCCGCTGGCATCCCCTTTGCCTTGAGCATGCACCTTGTCATGCCCACAATCGTCTGGTTTCTCTGATCGACGACCCCATTTTGCCGCGACGAATATGGCGCCGTAAGTTAGCACTCGATCGAGGTGAATTCAACACCTCGATCGAGGTGAATTCCACACCGCGATCAGTTTGCAGTACCTTGAGCTTCTTTCCCATCTCCATCTCCATTCGAGCTTTGAAGCTCTTGATCGCCTCTACCACCTCATCATTGCTCAACATCAGCGATAGCCACATATAGCGGCTGCTATTGTCAATGAGGAGGAGCAGCCACCATCCACCATGCATGGGCGGCATGATAAGGCCACACATGTCCCCATGCACCAGCTCCAACGGATCCTCAGCACGGTAGTTCGCTATTGTAACATCCCAAAAATTCATAGTAAATTGTTGAATAAAAAATCTCGAATTTCAAAAACTTTTTGTGCAATTGAGTGCATGCCCTCACCATTAAGGTTGTCTTCTAATTGCTTTCTTTATTCCTAGGCAATTTAAATTTAAATTTAAAATCAAATTGTGTGCTAAGGACCAAATAGAAATGAGTTGGATTTTATTTGGTTTTTGGTTCTTTGTTTGAGGTTTGAATTCAAATCTTGTATTTGAATTAGAATCTTGTATTTGAATTCAAACCAAACTAACTAAACAAATTCCTAAACGAAGCTAACTGGGCTCAATCTAACCTAAGCCACCGACCTAGCCCAGCCCACTAACCTTTCTAAATCACCGGCCGCTAACCTAAACCCCCGCAAGCCCGCACCACGGCCCGGCCCAGCATCACAAGCCAGCCCAGCTCCCGCGCCCATCTAAGCCGAGCCACTAACGAACAGGTCCCGCTCGCCCGCTTTCTCCTTCCTCACGCCCCGCGCGCCACTCGCCCTCACGCTATGCATGCCGCCGCCCGGCTAATCGCATCGCGAGCGCGTAGCGGCCCGTCCGGATTGCGACGCGTGGAAAGGGGCACGAACACCCAAATCCCTGGCCTTCCACGCCTAACAAACCCTAGGGAAGCCGCCCTATTTAACCCCCTCAATCCCCGCTTCCATGCCCGAGCCACCTTTGCCCCTTTGGGGCTTTCTTCGCCACCAATTCGAGAGAGAGGGGGAGGGAGGAGGAGCCGAAAGGGAAGAAGAGGAGGAGATCGAGGCGAAGCCGAAGTGTCACGCCGCTGCAACACTGTCGTACCATGAGCCGCCGTCCGTGGAGCTTCCTAGGAGGAGTCGGACCGGAGCAGCACACGAGGAGGAGCCCGAGCTGGAGCGAGACGCTGTCGTTCCGCGAGCCTTCCCCGAGCCTATGACGTGCTACTTTGCCGCCCCTCGGTGAGTGCCGCATCGCCGCCCCATTCCTCTGTAGAGCCGGCCGTCGAGCCGTGGTTCGTTGCCGCTGCCGCGCAAGCCCGTGTGTGCTGACCTTCAAGCCGTGCTTCTTCTTGCAGGAACCATCACCGCCAAACCCTCTTGCAAACCGCCGTCGCCCTTCTTCGCAGCCAGAGCCGCCGCGGGACAGAGTGCCGGTCACCGCGGGCGAGCCGAGGTCGTGACGTGGCCGTGGGCAACCACGAGCACGCACACGTGCACCTAGCCGCAGCCAAGCCGTGGCGTGGCCCAGCACGAGCTGGTGACCGCGTGCACGTGCGCTAATAGTCGCCGCACCACCACGGACCTGGAATGCCAGGATGCCACGTGCAGCCGCCGTGGTAAACCCGCTGCCTCGCTTCGAACTCCCTAACCAGCTGCCGTTGAGCCAAGGCATGGCCCAGCTCTAGCTAGAAGTCGTGCGCTAACCCAGCCAGAGTCCAGCGCCGCCGCGGAACCGGGTCGCCGGAGCTCTGCGCGCGTCGCCAAGCCAAACCCAGCCGCGGCGACCGCGATCACTGCCACCCTGTGCGCGACGCCGCGTCACGTGCAAGCCGCTGCATAAGCCACACGCTGGACCACACCACCAGATGCACAGCCTTGCCGCAGAAGATCCCAGCAGCCGTAGATCGATCCCGTGAGCCCGGTGCATGTGAACCCATCTCACGGTTCAAGGTGGACCAAGTCCACCGCACCACCAACCCTAACCAGGCTGAAAGCCCAGCTCTGGTGGGCCGGCCCAAACATTTCGACTAGTTCCAGCCCGAGCCTTTTTCTATTTTTCTTTTTCTGTTAACCTGCTGACCGTTTGACTTATTGACCGTTGATCGTTGATCGGTCAACGCTGACGTCAGCAGGGCCCACTGCTGATGTCAGCATGAGCTAAACCTACTGATGACGTCAGCATGACATCAGTAGTCACTGTTTGTTGTTTCTTCTTTTTCTGGAATTAAATAAAAGATTTTAAATAATGATTTAATCCTTGAAAAATCATAATAAATTAACCATAGCTCAGAAATATATGAAACCAATTTTTATATTTTTCTAAAATCATGATCTACGCGTTAGTGAAGGGTTTGGTGTTATTTGGGTCCTCCTGCTTCGCTGTTTTGGTGTTTCATTGCTAGTAGTCCCCGTTCTTATTTTTGTTCCGCGACATTAGGAGCCCCGGAGAGTCTGGAGGAGGACGTCTTCTACGCCAATTACCTTGACGAGGAAGAAGATCAAGTACCAAGTTCACGCCCAACCAATCTCTAAAATACTTATTAGTCATGCAAAATAGTATGCTAGTGGTTTACTTTATTCGCATGATGATGATATGCCCTGCACTGCCTTTTATCTATCCTGTTACCTTGCTACCATATTATCCACTTTATATAAATGCTATGCTTGCATGTGTATGGGTTGGTTGTAATTGATCCTCTTGGCATGAGTTGGGTGGCTTGGGTGATGATAATGAAGCTAGGCGGTGGAGGCGAGTAATAACAACCCGATCTTTTGATTGGGGTGCTTGGGAACTGCACTCGGGGAATACCTGTTATGGGTGCCGATTGCGGACCGTTGCGGCGGATCTCTTTGATGCTAATACTCGTTTTACCGACAATTAAGGGCCGCGTCGGAATGTCTGGAAGTGGGAATTTATAGTGATCACCATCTACCCAGAATGGGGAGGGTTGCAACAAGCCTACTAAGTGCGGTACCAAGACTGTTAGGAGATTCGAGTTTGATTTGTGTAAGGGGGACTTATTGTGGCGTACTCTCCCCGATTTACCACAGCCCCCACTGGCCCCAGGCGGGAAGGTTTCTCACCCCTAGGGCAGATGTTTCTCGAGCTCAGGGAAGCAGGATGGTACCATTACTTTTTAGGGTCTTTGCTGTGGGCTGTGTCTCAAGTTGGATGTGCAGTAGCTTTGCAGCCTGGATGGGTCTCTGCATAGTGTAAACTATACGTATAGCTGTGTACACGGTCACGAACGATCCTTCATCTGGCTCATTCAGACTAGCATGGGATTATGCTTTCTTACCTTTACCTTGAACTGGGCTATGAGAGGTTGGACTAGCGTTGCTGATGAGAGAGGTGGGGAGGGAGCTCACCGTGTCAACTAGTGAGTGAAAGGAGTTGGCGTATGATATTGGGGGAACTTGTTGCAGCAGGACGAGCCCGATGTGGATGTGAGATTGGTGGTTGGATCTTGGGAAGAGCTTGTGAGGAAAGGTGTTTGGAGATCAGATGACTGATTTTATTGCCGCCTCATGCATAGGAAGCCTCAACTTATTTCCTTGAATATTTTATTACTAGAAGTCCACTTTTAAGCTTGCTGCATATATGGTTGGTGACGTGGACCTGTCCTATTTCCTTGGGGATAGACTTTGGGTACACAAGAGAAGACCCTGACCACGAGTTCAACCACGATGGATGGTACGATTGAAGGCAAAGCACTACACTCAAGGATGCCTCTGGATGTGGTGGCCAGAAGCACCAGAAGAACTTAGATATCACTGCATAGTATTTTCATATTGTCGTTTAGCCCAGAGGGCTTGTATCATACCGCTATGTCATTTATATCATGTTTGAGGATCTTAATCGATGTATGGATGTGATATTCTGTTGAAATGAGTTATGTACGTGATAGCTGTTGATTCTGGGACTATCACAATGGTACAGGAAGTCAGATTCTTGTAAATGGCAATCTGGTTTGTTTCAGCTATCTTCAAGAATGGTCATCGTCGTTGCTTGCCCGTGAGGCAGCTGTCGCACAACTTGTTGTTGGCGGTCGTTACGGCCTTATTTCCAACCTCCAACCGAGTATAAAATGAATACAATGGAATAATGCACCATAGCTATAGGGTTTATTTCTAATCATTTCCACAAGTTTTGGTGTCTATTTGATTTCAGGATGAGAATTACCAAAGTTGTGGCAAAACCATCGAAAATAGTGTGTTCGGCCGAATCCCATGGTTCGACCGAACTCCACCCTCGTACTCGGAGTGTGCCATGTCATGAAAATGTACAAAACACAAAGACCCCGACCATGGGTCATCACGACTGTCCCCAACACAAAGGCGGTGGATCCAAGGGCAGACGGGCACTCGGACCAGTTCGGCCAAAGTACAGGGTTCGGTCGAACACTGAACTGTTGGCACTCCTTACGGCCTACAGATAAATCCGCAAGTGGATGGATACCGGTGTAGCTTTCACCCAGGAGTATTCCAAGGTATCAATTTCCACAGAGAACGAGAAGTGAACCGATTCTAAACTAAGTTGTCCAAGGATGGTATGGTGAAGTTGGTGACATAGAGAAGAAGAGAGAAAAGAGATAGGAGGGTAGAGAAGGTACGGGTCTGGAACTAAAGTCCTTCTTGACTAACTGAGCAGACAGGTACTACAGATGTATGCTTGTATGGGGACACAGAGCCATGGATACACAAAAAGAAATGAGAAGGGGTATCACCAACTCCGCACTGGGGGATCCCGCGGGCCAAGCCGGGCGTGATGGACTACGTAGGCCGAATAGGGCTGTCACCACCTAACGACTACCACCTCCGTACCAACTCGGGAACAATCCAAGCTAACCTCAAGTCTAAGCCCCGCGCTTACACTAATCGGCTAGTACCTACCTAATATAGAAAGGTAGGCACCCACGCTAAGCAACCAGTGTACAATTATACTAATCGACCAAGCAGTGAACGAAGAACGAACAAGCATATAAAAGTAAGACTGAATGTTCAATTAATTAGAGAGAGATACAAGAGTTACCAGACACGACCCAGATGCTACTCGAAGCAGAGCCACATCCGTAGAGGAACAACTGAAAGAGGGGCCGACACTCCGGCTCCTCTCCGGGACGCTCACCTCTCCTCTCTCCCTATCTTCTAAGTATAAGAGTCGCAGTGCTTCGCTAATAAGCTCTTTGCTTCTGGTGTGTTTCTTTTAGGAGCCGAGGACCTCCATTTATAGGTGAGTCAGGTCGGTGTAGATGGAGTAGCTGCCAAGGGAGCTCAAGGTGGTTCTCCCCCAGTTCGGCCGAACCAGGGGGGTTCGAGCGAACTGGGGGGTTCAACCGAAAGCCACGTGTTCGGCCGAACCGCCCTTTGCACCGCCTTTGCTTCCCCCACGTGCTGGTTCAGCTCTAGGTCGGTTGGCATGTCGGTTCCTTGGTCTGAACTGGGTTGGAGGCCTTCTTGTGAATTGATGGGCTTTGGACTTGGGCCTCTCCCCTCTTCTGGTCCACTAGGTTTGTGTTGATGGCAGCCGTGGCGGTCCATCCAAGCCCGCGGTGCTAATGGGTTTCATATCTTCATGTCTTGGTACGTCCCAGGTTCAAGGATGGAGTTTGGTCGAATCTCGTTTCGGCCGAACCCATCATTCCATGCGGATTTTGCCTCAACTTTAGTCATATGCCTCCTGGAATCGTATAAACACCAAAACATGTGGAAATAGTTAGAAATAAGCCCTATAGCTATGGTGTATGATCCCATTGTGTTTATTTTATACTCGGTTGAAGGTCAAAAATCAGGCCGTAATGACCGCCAACAAGCTCCCCCAAACTTAGATCTTTGTGCGTCCCGAGTAAACAGTTGAAATAAGAGCAAGACTAAGATAAGGGTTCTTTCATGAAATGAACAATTGCATACTGAATATTCCAAACATTTCTCCATTGCCGTGGATTTGAAGTGGCTACTCCCTGGATCTTGAGCAGTTGATGAATGAAACGACTCTTACAACAAGGTCCATCCTGGTCATCCTACATTCGGGGTTTTCTGATTTTTCACAAATAAATGACCCTTGTCCTTTCATCCCTGACATTCTGAGCTCTCTGGAATCACTCCCTTTTCACTAACTCTCTTTTGTATGTTTTCTCTTTGTCTCTTAGGTAGTGATCTTATCAAGACATGTATTTTTGTCAAGTCGAAGATTGGTTCCCGGAGCTCACATTAGCCACCCTTGGTCAAATTGCAAGTTTAAGGTGAAGAGTTCATGTCGGTCCTTGGCCTCATGACCCTTTTTTTTTCTCTTCCCCTTTTTGGGAAATTTTCTCTTTCTTTTCTTCTTTGGAGTTTCATGAGTCTTTTATTTTCTTTTCTCTCTTTTTTTTCAGGGTATCACCAAGGCACAAGGACTTCCAATGCAACTCTAATGATAGATATTCTTGCAATTGACCTGGGGCAACATGATCGTCTCTAGGGACCCAAAATTTGACAAGAAATTATACTAGTCATGACAAGCTTTTTCAGGAAATGATCTCTCAAGTATATGTGTAAAGTGGATGTAATGGAATATGGATAGGATGAAAGGATAGCGTAAAGTTCTATATTTTCAAAATCAATTCTCCCGAATGATAGCATGAACAACTGGTTTGTTTTATCAAGACATATCACATTCATCAACAACTTAGACAATAGGGGGTCCTAACATGAAAGATTTCACAGGCATGTGGATACTTAATTTGAAATGAACAATAAGTAAAGTTCATGGCATGAAAGAAAACCGAGAACATTTCATTTAGATGATGAGCACAAATTTAAATCATGAAACGTGACAACACAGAAAAATTGGGCAGGAGTAAGGAGTGCAAACCATCGTGCATGTGCATGAAGGGAGCGAGCCAGGTTGGTTCGGCCGAACAACCCAGGTCGCTCGAACCAACTGGTTTGGCCGAACTGGCTGTCGCGCGCTTCCTTGTCTCGTTTCGCTCCTATGTCATTCCTGTGCTCATGTACCTTCTTTTTAATCTGGACATTCTCTGGCTGGCTCAAATGCACTAGCCGGAGCATCATTTTGATCAATTCAATTCAATTCAAACTTTATTTTATTCATCAAACTATTGAAAACAAATTGGTTGGAAAGGGAAATCAGAGCACCTCCTAAACATTAATCTAAAGGAAATAAATGAAGGGATTAAAATAAACTAAGGAACTAAACTAATGGTGCTCTATATGGAACGGTTAGAGGACATCTACTCTGCAGGTGGGTCGTAAAGGTCCAAGTGTCATGTGGCCTTGGCGAGCCGCTTGATCTTGGCGGAGAAGGCCTTCCAGAGGGTTTCCATCTTATCCTTCATCTCCATCCTCCCCAGCTTGCCCTCTGCGACCTTCCCCTCTAGGTTTTTTATTTTCTAGCACGCTTGCGCCAGTTCCTCCTGTAGGCTCTCCAGAGTGGGAGGCTTCTCCTCCTCGTCCTTCTCATCCTCAGCGAACTCCATCTGCCCCAGCGGACCGTTGATGGGAGGAGCCTGCCTGTGGTGCATCATCTTTGGGTGTCACCGAGGAGGGGTACACTGGGAGGACTATATCCAACGGCTAGATCAAACCCCCCTGCCCGAGTCAAACTTCAAAATACCGGTCAGCCTTGCACTTTTGCAAAAGAGCCCCTGGGTTTTCCGGGAATCAACCCACATTCCGTGCACGTTCAAAAATATTTAGATCTAAGTCCTGGTTTTTTATGTTTAGCCCCTGAGCTTTTAAAGAATAGTTCCCGCCATCCTGTTTAGGTAATTTCACACGTAGGCCCTTTGGTTTTAATATAAAATTATGTTTTAGCCCCTGGTTTCTCAAAAATAAGCCCCTAGAAACTTTTAAAACTTGCCAGCAGGTCCCTGGAACTTAGAAAACCCATATCTTTTCCGTTCTAGCTCCGATTTAGGTGATTTTCGCGCTCATGTGTTCGTAGTGAAGCGTAGATTAGTTTTAAAACCTTTTTATGTACTGTTTCTACTGTTCGGTGTACTGTTCTTATAGAATTATATTTGTTTGCATGTATCGGTATGCGTGTATGCTTGTGTGGTGCTTCGTGTCCAGTCGGTGAGCCATTAGCTTTGGAGTTCGAGTTCGGGGAGGACTTTTCGGAGCAGGCCTCGCAGCAGCAGCAACACTTCGAGGAAGGCAAGTTATAGCATAGACAATCCTTGCTACCTAAACACACCTTTTATATTCATTTACTTTCATATCCATGTGTCTAAATTGATGTCCCATTAAGGTTTTACCTAGTTTTGTATATCCTGTACCTTGATAACCTTGGGCTTATGATATGGGTAGAATCTTTGCTATGCGCAGCTACTGTCACCAATGTTTAATTGTTAATCTTGATCTAGTGGTTCACTTTAATGATAAAGTTAAAACATGCTTTTCAGCAACATGGTTTAGGGAACTGGGGCATGTGCTGTGTGCTTTGCTCCAGTGTCTCTCCCTAAGGTCCGGTTCTTACAGCGGCAACCCAGGAGCCTGTCGCCACCGCTAGAACTATTATGGCTCTGGTCTTGGTCAAGTAACTTGTACGTCTCTAGCTTGCCAGTGGTTACCATTGGGGCCAACGGTGTTAGTGGACACAAGGTGAAAGGGTGTTTCTTGATTCCACCGGGGATGGGTGATCTATCGGCTATGCCCCCGTGAGGCACAGTCCCGTGCTGGGAGTCCCTGCGACGGGGAACTCCACATGTTGCACATGGATGGGTGTGATGCCCGCGCATTGGATGCCATTGACCCCCTCATGGTGTGACTCCGTGAGCGTACGTCAATCTCGGTGCCTAGGGTCTCACCGCCTTGTTAAACTAGCGGCTACTGTTTTGTTAGAGTATCTTGTGAAAAACCTTGTAGCGTCCCTATGCCGTCACACCTCGGAAGTGTTGATGTGCGTGGTTGGGTGCAAAGTTCCTTTGAACTTTTACGCGACTGGTGGGTAAAGGGCAAAACCTCTGTAGAGTGTACAATCTATCATGATAGCCTTGCTCAGGGTCACGAGCGGCCTGGATCCTTTTTGATTAGAACATGATGTCTATTTATGTTTAATGTCACATATACTTTATTTAATTGGGTTGCAATTGGGTTTCACATACTTGTAGTAACTTGGATGATGCTAAGATGAATCAACTAAAAGTGCTAATGCAGTTAAGCCATGTCTAACCTTATTTTGAGCCTTCATGTATCCGTGCTATAATTGCTAAGTAATTGTTTTACTTACACTTGCTATTATTCAACAAATCCTGGATGGGTAATAGTTTGGGCTGTGCATGAGTCTGCTGCTGAGTTCCCTGAGGACCTACCATACTTCTGAGTTGTGCTCTCCCAGTCAGAGTCCCTGTGGACTACCGCTCCGCTCTAGTTGAGAGTTATAGACTTCTGCTGTTTTAATCATTTATGATATACTCTAATGTAAACTATTTTATTTCGAGCATTTGTACTCTGTTTATCATATTTGTTCGCTGTATGTGTTCTGTGGACTTCCTGGGCACACATGTGGCCGCATTCGGGTTTTGTGAAAATCTAGGTGTGACAGATGTCAAGGTCCAGCTTCCTTGTGGATGCCGACCTCAGTCGCAGTTGCCTAGTGCTAGGGCGCACGAGCGACGATGAGCGTGGGGGCCTCTTCATGATCGCCTTTGTTGGCACAAAGGGATCGAACATCACCCAAGATGCAGGCAAGCCGTCTTGCTTGGAGTGGTGTGGGGAGTCGGGTCGCCCCATGGGGCTGCGAGCGATCATCCTCCCACGTCGTCCTCTGCTCAGAGAGAGTGAATCGATGTCGGCGATGCATAGGGCCTGCTCGCGACAAGGGGATCCGTCGATCCGGCTCGCCAGGCTTGAGCCCTTAGCTGAGGGTAGGTCCTTGGAGGAGGATTGAGAGGCCATAGTGGCTAGAGGGTAGGAGTTTTCTATTGAGGAGATGATGGGGGTCTCCTGATTTTATCGAGGGATTTTCCGATTGAAAAATGACCCTCCCGACATTTTCCTCACGATTTTCTGGATGTGCTCTTTTGTAGATGAGATTGGATGGAATTATCCGCACGTGGGGGCGAAGTGAGGCAGTTTGACCGAACCGCTAGGGTTTGGGTGAACTGGCCAGTTCACCCGAACCAGCCAGGTTCGGCCGAACTAGCCCCTGAGCGTCCTTGTGTGTGGGCCGAGCTGGGTGTTATGTCTTAGGTTGTGGTTTTTGGGTGTTGAGGTGGTTTTGGCCCAGAAAAGTTTGTATTTGAAGGTCATGGGCTGAAGTATTCGAATGGGCTTTAGAGTTCTGCAAACTCGATGATGTCTAGGTCCTCGAGTGGTGGCGACTATGGTTCTAGAAAGATTTTCAGCCGCTGTCCATTGACCTTGAAAATGTTTCCATCCTCATCTTGCAATGTGATGGCCCCATGAGATGAAGCATTGATTACTGTGAATGGGCCATCCCATTTGCTCCTAAGCTTCCCTCGACCGAAGAGCTTGACATGAGAGTTGAAAACAAGAACTTTATCTCCCGGCTTGAATGTTTTGACTTTGATTCGTTTGTCATGCCACCTCTTGGTTCGTTCCTTGTATAGCCGGGAGCTGTGGTATGCTCACTCTCTCATCTCATCTAGCTTGGCCACCTGAATCCGCCGTCTAAGGCTAGCTGCTGGAAGGTCCATACCCCACTTCCTAATGGCCCAATGAGCTTTGAACTCCATCTCTAATGGTAAGTGGCAAGTCTTGCCATAGACCAGTTGATATGGGGTCATCCCAATGGGCTTCTTATAAGTTGTGTGGTATGCCAAGAGTGCATCTAGGAGTTTATCCTTCCAGTGCCTACCCATCTCATTCACAGTCTTTTGCAGAATGTTTTTGATTTGTTATTTGAGGTTTCTGCTTGACCGCTGGTTCGGGGGTGGTAAGGTGTAGCTATATTGTGTTGCACCCCAAACTTGAAAGATACCTATGGAAGGCTGAGTCGATAAAATGGGAGCCTCCATCGCTGATGACTATCCTAGGAACACCAAAACAAGGAAATATGGTCTCATGAAACATTCGTCTAGCGCTTTTGGAGTCAGCAGCTAAGCAAGGCAAAACTGCCACCCACTTAGAGACATAATCTACTACTACCAGGATGAATTTGCAGCCCTCTGAGTTGGGAAAAGGACCCATGAAGTCAATTCCCAAGACATAAAAGATCTCTACTTGGAGGTTGCTGGTGAGTGGCATTGCGCCTCTAGCGTTTATGTTTCCGTGTTTCTAGCAGCGGGAACATCTTCTAATGAATTCCTTGGCATTCTCATACATGTTGGGCCAGTAGAATCCACACCGCCAGACCTTAGCATTAGTCCGAAATGCACCATAGTGGCTTCCGTATGGGGCTGCATGGTGTTGTCGGTCGATACGACATGTTTTCGACCACCAATACTCGGGAATAAAAGAGGTTATATGTGACATTCCTTGTACTTAGGTTTATTTCTAATAAAGTTTCATAAGTTTTGGTGTGTTTCACTTGTGCAGGTAAAATAACGAGAAATACGTGCTATAGGGGTCAAAATTGACTGACGGCCGAATGACACGATTCGGCCGGTTACCCCCCTTAGCCGTAAATGATGCAAAGCACAACCGGAGGCCATCCACGTCTGTGATGACCAAGCGATGACCGTGCATGCCATGTGGACGATCGCCATGTCACCTCTAGGCCAAAATTAGAATAAGTTCACCACAGACAAGCAACCTAAGAGGCCCAGGACCACAGGCGGTGCATGGGAGGCCGGCCAAGAGCCAGGCCCAGTTCGGCCGAACTGAGGCCATTCGGCCGAACCGCCCCCAGCACGAAACCACCTCCAGGAGATCATTTGCACTATGGGATGAAGGTGGTGGGGAATGGATGGTTCGACCAAACAGGTCGGTTCGGCCGAACTAATCCTTCGGCCGAAGTGGCCGGGGAGCCCCCTAGCTCCCTTGGCAGTTACTCCACCCAAACCGCCATCAAGCCACTATAAATATAGTGCCCAAGTGCCCGGTTCAAGCCAAGGAGCTCATATCCAGTTTGTTCTAGTAGAGTTAGGATAGTTTAGTTGGGAGTTAGAGTTGAGTCGAGCTGTGCCTTGGAGGTTCGTAGTCTTCAGAAGCTCTAGTATTAGCTCTTGTATCTTTTCTATTTCTTTTATAGACTTTGTGTTATCAATATAGTTTATCTTTGTCATCTTGTCTGAGTTATTTATACCTTGCCTCTACTTTTTTCTAGTTGCAAGTATTTCATGTTTAGAATATAGTTGGTTGTAGTTCTTGTTCTTCTATATCCTGTTTAAGTCTTTGTCTTAACTGGTTCTTCAATTCTGTTCAATATTACTGATGAACTGTCACTAGGGTATTGATAGGGTTGCTTGCTCTTGCTAGCAGAGTAAGTAGTTGTTAGATAGTGTAGGAGTGGTTCCTAGACTAGACGATAGCCTTAGATTGCCTTCGTTGCAATGGAGGTGGTAGCCGGTTAGGTGGTGGCAGCCCTATAAGGTCTTTGTAGTCCATCACGTTAGTCCCGGCCTACAGGAGCCTCCAACGATTATTGGCAACACCCCTTCTCATCCTTTTCTGCGTGTTGCTGGTTCCGTTTCTCGATGTTAAGACAATAAAGTTAACCTTGACCTCTTAGAGCTGATCTCTCAACTCTTGTATCTCTAACCCCGAGTAACCCAGATAGACAAGGTACCTAGGAATCCTCTATCTCTTCTCGTTGTCCTCCCAGCTGTTGGGGGTTGTTACGGACCGATTTCCGACCTCCAACCGAGTATAAAACAAACACAATAAAATCACACACCATAGATATAGGGATTATTTCTGATCATTTCCACAAGTTTTGGTGTTTATGTGATTCCAGGAGGCAGGTTGCCAATGTCGGGGTAAAACCACCCAAAATGGTGCGTTCGGCCGAGTCTCATGACTCGACCGAACACCACCCTCATTCCCAGAGCGTACCAGGACCTAAACACACATGATTTACCAATACCCCGGGCATATGTAGACCATCAGGATCAACCTCAGCACAAAGGCGGTGGATTCGAGGGCACACGGGCACCCGGACCCATTCGGCCGAACTTCCAGGATTCGGCCGAAGCCCAACCGACCCACCACTGACCTGGGGATGAAATCTGGAGCGTTGGAGGCCAAGGCGGTGCAAATTGGTGGTTCGGCCGAAATGGGGAGTTCGGCCGAAGCGACCCCCTTCGGCCGAACCCGGCATCTTCGCCCGAATGGCCCGGAACCGCCCCTGAGGTCCCGTGGCCACTACTCCTTCTTCCACCGCCCTTCCTTGCTATAAAAGGAGGCCTCCAGCACCTGCAAAAGCACACAACACTTGAGATGAGGCATTAGCGAAGCTCTGCCACTTGTATCAATAGAAGATAGGGAGAGAGGAGAGGTGAGCGTCCCGGAGAGGAGCCGGAGTGTCGGCCCTTCTTCCTGCTGTACCTCTACGGATGCGGCTCCGCTTTGAGTGACATCCGGGTCGTGTCTGGTAACTCTTGTATCTCTTTCTGATTAATCGAGCATTCAGTTCTTACTTTTATATGCTTGTTGGTTCTTCGTTCAATGCTTAGTTGATTGGTATAACTGTATACTGGTTGCTTAGCTTAGGAGCTTATCTTTCTATAGGAGATAAGTATTAGTCGACTAGTGTAGGCGCGGTGCCTAGACTTGAGGTTAACTTAGTTTGCCCCCGATTCAACGAACGTGTGGTAGCCGTTAGGTGGTGACAGCCCTATACGGCCCTTGTAATCCATCTCGTTAGTATTGGCCTGTAGGATCCCCCAGTGTGGAGCTGGTGGCACCCCTTCTCATCCCTGTCTGCGTGTCACTGGTGTCCATTGTCCTGAAGCAAGTATCTATCTGTATCCTCTGATCTGCTCGATCAATCAGTAGAGTACCGCTTTCAGACTCGTACCCTCTCTACCCTCCTAGTGCTCCTCCTATCTCTTTGTTGTTGTCATCCACTCCATCCATTCTGTTCATTCCACTCCATCTACCTAGGACAACTTAGTTTAGAATTAGTTCACTTCTCGTTCCTCGTGGAAATTGATACCCTGGAATACTCCTGGGTGAAAGCTACATCGGCATCCGTCCGCTTGCAGATTTATCAGTAGGTCGTAAGGAGCGCCAACAAGCTTTCTGGCGCCGTTGCCCGGGAACGGTAGCTGTCCTGATTCCAAACCCAAGTTGTCCGTGTATCCCACCATCCACCACATGGATTCCACTCTTACGTTACGTCAACATTTGGCACCAAAGGGCGATTGTTTGGAGCCTCCACCATCATCACATCCCATCCACACACCGGCTGTGAGCTGCGTCCCGGCTTCATAGCCATGGCTCGAGAGTAAACGTTCTCAGGAATGAATGCTGAGACTCCATATGCGCATTTACGAGAGTTTGAGCAACTCTGTTCTTGCCTCACCATATCGGGCATGACACAAGAGACGCTCGAATGGAAGCTATTCCCGTTTTCATTAACGGGAGGAGCAAAGAAATGGTACTCTCTTTCTGTCGGAAATATGGAAGGGAGCTGGGAAATCCTTAGAGAAAAATTCTTCCTAAACTTCTTCCCAGTTTCCAAGGTAGCCAGCCTCCGAATCGAAATCCTTACCTTTAAAAAATTAGAGGGAGAGTCGTTAGGAGCTGCCTGGGCTCGTTTCAAGCAAATTTTGGCCTCAGGACCAGACCTAAGCCTGCCAGAACCAGTTGTTTTACAACATTTTAGCCTTGGCCTCTGTCCCATAGCCACCACTTTCTTAAACTCCGCTTCAAGAGGGTTGTTCTCTCATTTGACTCCCAGTGAAGCGAGGATAATCTTGGATCGTATCCTGGATGACACTCCCTACATTGGAGTCTATGATGAACTCCCCGATGAAGATGAGAAGCAGCCTGAACCTGAAGAGCCTACATGTTCACAATCCAAATCTATCAGCTCTTCTATTCCATCAAAACCCGATGCTCATTTCGAACCACCACTATATTCTAGCCTGGACTACTATCATCCACTCTACACCACTCCCTACGATTTTGACGATGATCTATTCGATAACGTAGGGAGTCCAACAAGTTTCCCACTGGAACAATGTGTAGAGCAAAATGATCTACCACCCGACAAGGAAGCATAGAATACCAGAGAGAGTACTTAGGACGTCTCTCTGCTATCATGAGTCGGAAATGGCTAGACGAGGCTGAAGCCTCGACTGAGGTCGTTAAGATGCCCAACAGAATCCGAACAATCTTTTGTGAAGTTATGGGCATAGACAAGGAAATCGGGTACGACCCGAGCCTTGGAATCAACATAATCTCTAGCTCTTTGGTGCGAGCTCAGCTCCCCGATGAACCATGGTCATCATCTCAAAAACGTCTAAGGTTCACATCGGGAAGGATCCTCGATTGTTTAGGGATCTTGCAGGTCACACCCGTTAAGATTAATGACCCTAAACTTTTCCTGGATTTCCATATCTTTAACCTGCCCAATGATTCCACACATTCCATCTTTATTGGTAGGCCAATCTTGATAATCCTTGAAAATTCACCAACAAACCAGCTAGCAGAACTTAGGATCGGAGAAGAATCTGTCCCAGTCTCTTATTCCTATTCCTTGAACCCATAAATAGTGACGGACCCTGATCCTGACCCTGTAGAAGAAGTCATGTCAACAACTCTAGCAGACTTAGAGCAACCTATCCTAGAAGAAGATGCCCAATTCATTATGGAGGTAGAAGAAATTCATCCTCCAATCGAGCCTAAGCCTCTTCCCTCTGGACAAAAGGATGCCTTCCTCTTTAGGGACAAACAAACTCCAGTGACCATTAGTGACATGCCCTCTGATGCTAAAACTCAACATTTTCTCACTATGCTGGAGAAAGATCACTCTGTCCAATATTTAGAAGGGATTACTAGTAATCATCATACACATCATATCCCTATCTCATCTTATCTTGGGGTCGCAAGGAAAGTGTCACGAAGATTCGTCTTTGACCGAGGAAAGACTAGATTCAAAGTCAGAAGCAATCATCTTCCCCTACCCTACTCCTAAACATGACCTTATGCCTACACTTCCCACCAACATAAAGGGGATTCGTAGTCTCCTTGGCCACGCCGGGTTTTATAGGTGTTTCATTGAAAATTTCTCTCTAATAGCCCGGTCATTAACTAATGTCCTAGCCAAGGAAACCCCTCTCATCTTTGATAAAGAGTGCTATGCTTCCTTTCACACCCTCAAGAAAGCACTCAATTTCGCTCCCATCATCCAGCCTCCCGCCTGGAGCATCCCACTAGAAATCATGTGTGATATGAGCGATTATGCCGTAGGAGTTGTTGTGGGCCAAACCAAGGACAAGAAGCTTTATGCTATCTCATACGCTAGCATAATGCTCACTGGCCCCAGCTCAACTACACAACCACGGAAAAGGACTCTTAGCAGTTGTGTTTGTTATAGACAAATTCCGGTCCTACCAAGTTGGGGCAAAGGTCATAGTATATTCAGACCATGCTGCTCTGAAGTATCTTTTGACCAAATAGGATGCGAAACCGAGACTCATCCATTGGGTCTGTCTCGGATACAAGTCCCGTTAGATCACCTCATAGATGATTTCTTACGGGATGATACGCTCCTCAAGGTCACAATACTAGAGCCGTGGTACGCCAACATAGTCAACTTCATGGTGTCTGGGTACGTCCCATCAGGTGAAAATAGGAAAAGATTGGTTTACAAGAGTAGACTTCACCTATGGGATGACCCATATCTGCCCCGGTAATATTCAAGTTTGGGGGAGCCGCACAACATAGCTACACCCTATCACCCCAAACTAGCGGTCAAGCAGAAACTTCAAACAAGCAGATTAAGAACATTCTGCAAAAGACCGTAAATGAGTTGGGAAAACACTGGAAGGATAAATTGCCAGATGCACTCTGGGCGTACCGCACGACCTATAAAACACCCATAGGAATGACCCCATATCAACTGGTCTATGGCAAGACCTGCCACTTACCAGTAGAGATGGAGTTTAGAGCTTACTGGGCCATTAGGAAGTGGGGTATGAACCTTCCAGTAGCCGGCCTCAAGCGGAAAATCCAGCTAGCGGAATTAGATGAGATGAGGGAACGAGCATACCACAACTCCCGGCTATACAAAGAACGGACCAAGAGATGGCATGACAAAAGGATTAAGGTCAAAACGTTCAAGCCGGGAGACAAGGTCCTCATCTTCAATTCCCGTGTCAAACGTTTTGGTCATCGGAAACTAAGAAGCAAATGGGACGGCCCATTCACAGTGATCAACGTTGCATCCCATGGGGCCGTCACATTGCAAAGTGAGGATGGGAATACCTTCAGGGTTAACGGGCAACGGTTGAAAATCTTCCTGGAACCAGAACCTCCGCCACTCGACGATTTAGATGTGGTAGAGTTCATGGAACTTTGAAACCCGTCCGTGAAGTCTGACCCAAATCCTTCAATTCCAAACCTTTCTGGGCCAAAACCCCCTCAAACCTCAAAACCCCTAACCAAAGGCACGAGACTCGACCTGGCCCGCACACTTGGAGAGCCTGCGGTTGGAGCTGGTACAAGCACGCCAGCAGATAAACCACCTGGAGGAGAAAGTGGCGGAAGCGGAGCTGGCGCGCCTAGAGACGGAGGACAAGATGGAAGTCCTCCGCAAGGGTTTGTGCGCCAAGATCAAGAGGCTTGCCAGAGCCACAAGACACTCGGACCTTTACGACCCACCTGCAAAATAGTGTCCTGCGGTCATTTCGTTTTTAGATAGAGCACTGTTAGATTGGTTTGCTAGTTTGTTTATTTCATTTAGTTTCTTTAGAATATTGTTTAGGGTGCTTTGAACTATTTCCCTTCCCAAAAATTTATTTTCCAATCTTAGCTTGATGAATAAATAAAATTAGAGTTGATTGCAAAAAGAATAAAATTATTGCTCCGGTTGGTGCATTTGAGCCAGCCGGAGATTGCCCTGTTTAACGAAAAAGATACATGAGTACAGGACGACACAGGAGCAACCCGAGACGACAGAGCACGCACCGAGCCACTTCAGCCGAACCAGCTGGTTCGGGCGAATTGGGCAATTCGGCCGAACCCACCAGTTCGACTGAACCAGCCCGACTCGTCCCGCTCGCACACCTACACGCTGGTTTGCACTCTTCCCCCCTGACCACTTTTTCTGTGTTGCCACATTTCCAAATTTTGATCAATGCATGCCTCACATAAATGAAACGTTCTAGATTTTTCTTTTATACCATGAACTTGCCTATTGCTTATTTCAAACCTAGTATCTTTTTCCTGTGAAATATTTCATGATAGGACCCCCTGATCTAGGTTGTTGATGATTGTGATATGTCTCGATAAAACATACCAATTGTTCACTCCACCATTTGGGAGAATTTAAATTTTGAAAACATACAACTATACCCTATTCCTTCATCCTGTCCACTACTTCCAACATACACATATGCTTGAGAGTTTATTCCTGAGAAACTTGTTATGGCTAGTACAAAGTCTTGTTGAATTTTGATGTCCCCAGAGATAATCATGTTTGCCCAAGGTTTATTACAAGTATACTATCATCAGAGTGTAGTAGAAGTCCTCATGCTTTGGTGATACCCTGAAAAAAAGAGAGAAAATAAAAGACTCATGAAAGTCCAAATGAAAAAAACAGAGAGAAAGAAAAGAAAAGAAAAAAATCCCCAACAAGGGAAGAGAAAAAAAGGGGTCACAAAGCTGAGGACCGACATGAACTCTTCATCTTTAACTTGCAATCTGACCAAGGGCGACGATGAGAAACTCCGGGAAGCAATCTTCGACTCGACAGAAGTACATGACTTGGCAAGGACACCACCTGAGAGACAAAGAAAAACACAAAAGAGAGTGCGTGAAAAGGAGTGAATCCAGAGAGCTGAGAGCATCAGGGATGAAGAGACAAGGGTTATTTATTTGCGAAAATCAGAAAAACCCCGAATGTAGGATGGGCAAGAGGATCTAGTTGTAAGAGCCGTTCCGACTATCAACCGCCCAAGATCCAGGGAATAGCCACTACAAACTCACATGTATGGAGAAAAGTTTGGAATATTCAATATGCAATTATTCATGTCATGAAAGAACCCTTACCTTAGTCTTGCTCATATTTCAATTTCTTTACTCGGGACGAGCAAAGATCTAAGTTTGGGGGAGCTTGTTGGCGGTCGTTACAGACCGATTTCCGACCTCCAACCGAGTATAAAACAAACACAATGGAATCACACACCATAGATATAGGGATTATTTCTGATCATTTCCACAAGTTTTGGTGTTTATGTGATTCCAGGAGGCAGGTTGCCAATGTCGGGGTAAAACCACCCAAAATGGTGCGTTCAGCCGAGTCTCATGACTCGACCGAACACCACCCTCATTCCTAGAGCGTACCAGGACCTAAACACACGTGGTTTACCAAGACCCCGGGCATATGTAGACCATCAGGATCAACCTCAGCACAAAGGCGGTGGATCCAAGGGCAGACGAGCACCCAGACCCATTAGGCCGAACTTTCAGGATTCGACCGAAGCCCAACCGACCCACAACCGACCTGGGGATGAAATCTGGAGCGTTGGAGGCTGAGGCGGTGCAAATGGGTGGTTCGGCAGAACTGGGGAGTTCGGCCGAACCGACCCCCTTCGGTCGAACCCGGCATCTTCGCCCGAATGGCCCGGAACCACCCCTGAGGTCCCGTGGCCACTACTCCTTCCACCGCCCTTCCTTGCTATAAAAGGAGGCCTCCAGCACCTGCAAAAGCACACAACACTTGAGATTAGGCATTAGCGAAGCTCTGCCACTTGTATCAATAGAAGATAGGGAGAGAGGAGAGGTGAGCGTCCCGGAGAGGAGCCGGAGTGTCGGCCCCTCTTCCCGCTATACCTCTACGGATGCGGCTCCGCTTCGAGTGACATCCGGGTCGTGTCTGGTAACTCTTGTATCTCTTTCTGATTAATCGAGCATTCAGTTCTTACTTTAATATGCTGGCTGGTTCTTCGTTCAATGCTTAGTTGATTGGTATAACTGTATACTGGTTTCTTAGCTTGGGTGCTTATCTTTCTATAGGAGATAAGTATTAGTCGACTAGTGTAGGCGCGGTGCCTAGACTTGAGGTTAACTTAGTTTGCCCCCGATTCAACGAACGTGTGGTAGCCGTTAGGTGGTGATAGCCCTATACGGCCTTTGTAATCCATCTCGTTAGTCTCGGCCTGTAGGATCCCCCAGTGTGGAGCTGGTGGAACCCCTTCTCATCCCTGTCTACGTGTCACTGGTGTCCATTGTCCCGAAGCAAGTATCTATCTGTATCCTCTGATCTGCTCGATCAATCAGTAGAGTACCGCTTTCAGACTCATACCCTCTCTACCCTCCTAGTGCCCCTCCTATGTCTTTGTTGTTGTCATCCACTCCATCCATTCCGTTCATTCCACTCCATCTACCTAGGACAATTTAGTTTAGAATTAGTTCACTTCTCGTTCCTCATGGAAATCGATACCCTGGAATACTCCTGGGTGAAAGCTACATCAGCATCCATCCGCTTGCGGATTTATCTGTATGTCGTATGGAGCACCAACACCAGCTAGATAATCCTTCTCTTATCTATCCGAGTCCCCTTGAGCTGTGTGTCACAGTATATCCACTCTTATCCAATACCGTTATCCCCTATCTTGTTAGTTTTTTACCCTTCTCTGATAGGCTCGAATACCTGTTTACTAGTACTCTTGCCAAAGCTTCCCCGTGGAAATATAAATTACGATACCTCGGAATAGTCCCTGGTGAAGTGCTACAGTGGTGATTCTGTGCGCTTGCAGAATATTTATATATTTTACTAAGCCATAAGAAAAACCACTGAAACACTCCTTACCCTAGTACTGGGATTCTCAATCCTGATATTGGATTGTAAGAAGTGTAAACAAGCATTTCTGGTGCCGTTGCCGGGTAAGCAATTGGCTAGATACTTTCAAACTTTTATCTCGAGCTATCTTAGTTTAGTATACCGCTGCTCAAGCGGGTTTATCCTTGCTCTCTCCATTGGTCTTGTGAAGCAGAGCAGTGCATGACTGGTTTCCAACTCCCGTCAAACTATCAAGATAATCCTGAGTCACTTGTGAGGAGAGTTTGAACTCGTGTCGTACCTCCTCAAAAGCAACTCATTCCGATGAACCCAGTCCTTCCTGTCATTGACCCAGTTTGATCAAGGATGGCAAGCAAGGCGATCCGCGAGTTCTCTGCTCCATCGAGCGAGAACGTGCGAGTCGGACCATCTCTGCCAGTCAGAGATGGCAACTTCGAGCTCAAGCTAGCCCTCATCAACATGGTGCAGGCTAGCCCAATCTGTGGCAAGCCACACGAGGATGCCAATGCACATCTTCAACATTTCCTGGAGATCTGCAACACCTTCACTATACGCGGGGCAAGTATAGATGCGATTCGCCTTCGTTTATTCCCATTCTCATTATTAGGAAAGGCAAAACAATGGTTTTCCGTGAAGCCATAGATTCATGGGATAAGTGCACTAGCACATTTTTGCTAAAATTCTTTCCGGTTAGGAAAACCAACTCCCTTCGGAATAAAATTGCTAGTTTCCAGCAGTTAAAAGATGAAACAGTCCCAGAGGCATGGGAACGCCTCCAGGACTATATTTCTGCTTGTCCTCACCATGGTATGCAGAATTGGTTCACCATCCAAACATTTTACCACGAGCTTAAGAGCTCTGCCGGTGTGTATTTGGATGTTACTGCTGGAGGTTCTTTCTTCTCTCTTGAAGAGAACCGTGCAAAGGCCCTCATCAAGAAGATGGTCGAGAACCAAGGTTGGACCGATGATCATGCCCAACCACGGACCTGAGGAGTTCACCAGGTTGAAGCTCTAGACGTGCTCACTGCCAAGATGGACCTCCTGATGAAGAAACTAGAGGCCCCTGCTCAAGAAACGATGCAAGCCATGGACGCTCTCATGACGTGCGAAGTCTGTGCCAATGTTGGCCACTCGGGGAATGACAACCCTGAAACGCAAGAAGAGGCCCACTACATCAACAACTACAACAACAACGGGTACCATTCGAATAACTACAACAATCAAGGCTGGAATTCGCGCCCAAACCTTCCTTTCGAGAGGCCTCAGCAAGGTAACAATTTCAGTTCCAGCAATTTCAATAATCAGCCGTCACTTAGAGATCTTGTGCTAGGCTAGGGTAAAATTAATGAAAACATTAGTAAAAAGCTTGCTTATAACGACTAACTCCTGGAAAGCATAGAGTAAAGATTGGATTCATTCTCTTCTGCTATGAAAAGTCAACTGAGCTCTAATAAAATGATAGAAACTCAAGTTGCTCAGTTAGCTGCTTCTTTACCTTCGTCTGTAGCGGGGAAAATTGCTGGGGAACCTGACAATTGCCCCTGTGAAAAGGTTAAAGCGGTCACCACGAGAGGGGTTAAGACCACTCGGGACCCGCCATATCCTAACGGTACAGGTAAAAAGGCAGCCACTCCAGCCAGTGATAGCGAAGAGGGGGAGGCCACAACAGAACCTCAAAAAACCAGCCCTCAGAAGGAAGCAAAGATGGCCCTTCATGAATTCTACGACATGACTGTGCTGCCATTTCCCAGAAGATGTCACAAGCCAACGGTGGATGAACCGTTCAGTAAATTTGTTGAGGTAATTCGAAAACTCTATGTCAATATCCCATTACTTGAAGCTATGCAGGTTCCCACATACAGCAAGTATCTGAAGGACATCCTCAACAACAAAAGACCAATACAGACCATTGAGGTAATCAAACTAATAGAGGAGTGCAGCGCAACCATTTTGGATGACATTCTAGAGAAGAAGAAGGACCCAGGATGTCCCACCATCGCGTGTTCCATTGGGGAGCAACACTTTGACTATGCCTTGTGCGACCTTGGAGCAAGCGTCAGCGTCATACCTAAGGTAGTATATGATAAATTGAATTATACTTCCTTGTCCCCTACAACTATGTATCTGTAGCTAGCAGATCAGTCGATTCGCTATCCCGTGGGAATGGCCGAAGATATTCCTGTGAGAATCCGGGATTTCTTCGTACCTATGGACTTTGTGGTGCTTGATATGGAGGTCGACACAAAGACACCTCTCATCCTTGGGAGGCCATTTCTGAGCACCGCCAATGCAAACATCGACGTAGGAGCCAGAGAAATAAATTTGAACATAAACGACAAGGAAAAAAAATTCAAGTTCAAACCCAGGGTGGAAAAATGCTCTCAGGTATGTGCATTATCAATTCAAAATTCAACTAACCTAGAGCAAGTCAAAGTGGTTGCACCTGAGCCACAGATGGACAGTCTTGTTGCCACCATGAAGCAACAGTGGGAGCATGAAAGGAAACATCCACAGTAGAAGACCAAGAAGGTATGGCGGAAGAAGGTTGCATCGTTTGAACCACCCATTCCGGGATCGGATGATGACAAAAATCACTAAAGAAAGGAGGAGTCCCGCTCGCGGACTTTAAATATGAGCTCTCGCCGCGAGGAAAACTGGTATGTATCTCATATTTCCCTTCCAAAATTTAATTTCTAGCATTGCATTTGCATGTTTCCTTTTCCAAAATAAATGAATCACTTGTGAAATTAATTTGAAAGAAAGTAGAGAATTGTAAGCATGGTAAAAATAAAAGGAGAGCATGCTGAATTTTTTTTGAATTGGGTACATCTTGCAATTCCCATCATATTTACCCTTTTTCAAAGTGCTCCATTTATTTCTTGTCATCACCAACCAGCACAAAACATGTTTACCCCACTTCACATGGCTGCACATTCATCAATCACCACAGAACATGGCAACATGGGAGTGACTCCACTAATTTTCATTTCGGTCATGTCAATTTTGCATCTTACCTACCAAAAACCACCAAAGTTCCGATGCCCTAGTGTTGGACCTATGAAAGGTTTTTGTACTGGTGGTAGGTAAGGTGAGCATGCAGCACATGACCAGTTCGACCGAACACGCCTTGTTGCTCCCTTGGCCTATAAATTCCACCCTTGCCTCCTTGCTTGCTGCACCATTCCACTCTCTCTCTCTCAAGTTCTTGCTCAAGTTCTTCTCTTGTTCTTGCTCAAGTTTGGTTCACTCGCATTGATAAAAACCACAAAAATATTTTGCTTTGTTTGATCTGTGTGCTGCTACTTGAATGTATTCGTGGTTGTTTCCGACACCCACAAGAACAACTAACCTTTTGTGGTGGTTCTTCATCCCTGCAAGAACGACTGACTTGTTGTACTTGTGCTAACCCCATATATCTAGTCCTTCGGGTAGTCGTTTCGCTAACCTTTTGCAGGAAGCATGTCGAAGCTCTTCTCTTTGTTCCGACGCCCTGCCCGGCTGAGCAAGCATTCGGGCGAGCCGGGAGCTCCCCAAAACCATCCCGTGGCTCGAGCCGGATGGAGATGGACGAGCTAGGGGCAGCCAACATGGGCAGAGGTTCTGCCTTACACCCAGTTCAGTGGCTCCTAAGTGACGAAAACATCATCCTCCAGACGGACCGGGAGCGTGAAGCTTTCAACATGTTGCGTCTGAAGGAGTTCGAGCTCACCCATGTTTGCGAGCAGGACCTGCTCGTAAGAACGGGGATGATCGAAGAATTCCCAGAAGTGTTCGATGTCATTGGCTGGAACAACTTATGGCACGTCAACGAACCAGGTTCGTATCTCCTTACCCTCGAGTTTCTTACAACACTTTCATCTTAAAGGGAGGGCATTTCCTTTCGGTTTTTCAACCAAGAGTATTTCTACTCTTGGAGGGATTTGAATGTGGCTCTGGGTTTTGATTGCCGATGTTCTTCAGAACCCACTAAAGCTTTGAGAAAAATCCATCGAGATGGTTTTTGGCATAAGATTTCTGGGAACACTAGTTGTGCGGCTCCCCATACCAACAACATCCATAACCCCAACTAGCGTTTCATGCATCAGTGCATGGCCATGACAGTGTTCCCACGATCTGATTTGCGCCCACTCAATGTAGTTGAGTTGCGTCTGCTTTATGCTATGGTTTAGAAAGTTATTGTTTCGCCTGTTCAAGACATGGTTGCCCATTGGTTGACTTATCCCTCTCGTGTAGGTAGTGTGGTGGTGACGTCTCTAGTCACTCGCCTCGCTACCCAGTTGGGCATTCTCGAGGGCGCCCAGCTGAATTACATTGAGACAACACGCCCTGTTGTAGATGCCGAGCACTTCGTGCAATGTCATATGATACAATGGGAGTTCGATGGGAACTTGGTCATGATTTATCACGGCTATACAACTGAAGTTCCACTGCCTTGTGAAGGTCTTAGGTTGTATGCTGCTCGGAAGCTGACCCTTCAATTGAGTTTCGGTGTTGACTCTCCTCTTCGGAGAGAGCCAGCCCGGAACAGCGTTGCAGGCACAGGGCCAGTTACCCGAGGGCGAGCCAGGCGAGATGCTAGGCTCGCCACCTCGTAGGAGCCAGTAAGTCCTCCATCGCAGCCGCACCGACATACGTCTGCCTTCGAGGCGGTATACGAGGAGTATACCGGTGTTGGGACGTCTGGAGCAGGAGGTTCCAGACACTCTCAGGATCTGGATTACTTTGCCTCGGGCCTCTGGGATTACGCTTAGAGTACGGACTCTGAGTATTCCCAGGGATGGTATGGAGGAGGGTACGATAGTACATCCCATCCTGACTACCCTGGGCACTCTCAGTCCGCACGCTTCACCATATCGAGCGGTTATGACATCGGTCGGGAGTTGTCTTACATCTCCGACCGAGTTGACATCCTCGACGACCGCACCCGCAACATCGAGAGCACTTTGACACACCATTCTCAGTACCACTAAGAGAATAGCAGTGTGCTGGATTCCCTGAGGTATGATACCCAACAGCAGACGAACCAGATGACTGAATTCTTCTTAAGGTTTGAGCCCTACCAGTGACGGAAAGACCCAAGCTTGGGGGAGGACCCCCATCAGGTATGTCTCACGTTCCCATCAGCACTTTGATTTCGCATTTGCCATTTCCTTTTCTATTTCCCTTCCAATTTTATTTCCATCTAAAAAATGAAAAGACCAAAAATATTTACTTTGAATAAAATTAATTCCCAACTATGCATGGAATGAACCATATGCCTCTCACTTTGCAAATGATGAATAGTCGCTCTGTCACTAATCTTCCAAGTGCTTTGTTTCAACTAAGTTGCTCGATAGTACTTGAGTTAATTGGCATAAGTAAAAAATGAACCTGAAAACCTTGTGGGAGCACATGCTTTATTCCAAGTCTAAGTTGTTGTGAGGAATGATATAGTAAAATTGTGGTTAAGTTCTTCTTTTGCTCTTAGTATGGTGAAAATCTCGGACGCCTTTTATGCTTTCAAAAAAAAGTTCCTCATTGGTTTAGAACTCCTACCAAAGCCATATATTAAGCTTAGTTGAAAACTTTCTATAGATATGTTGCTTGTTATCTGTGAGCTTTGTTAAATTGTTGTGACCATTGTGAGGAACCTTTCATGCTTTCAAGATCGAGATTCACATACACACCACCTCTCACTTGCAATTCCTACACTAGCAGAAAAAAAAGAAAGAAAATCATGCTAAGTAGCATGACAAAAAGAAAAAAGAAAAATGAGAAGAAGAAAAGGATGCCAAAATGGCATGGCAAAAATATGAATAAAAAGAAAAAGAGATAGCCCATGTTCTCTAAAATAAATCAAGGAGAGGAAGAATTATCCCAAGGGGTTCCACCATATTCCACTCCACATATTCCACACACTTGCACTTCTCGATCTAAAGGTATGAGTTGATCCTCCTAAGGTCTGGTCTTTGACTTAGCAAAATATAAGATGCATGCATGCCTTCATCCATTGTCCCTGAGCCACACAAAAAGATTTATTAGATTTTTGGATAAAAAGAAGGCACAAGCCTTTGGTGAGGATTCAAATACCACTTGAGTGATTGAGTGTGCCAATTGAGGAACAACTTTAAATTTTCAAAAATTGTGGAAAACTCTGAGATGGGATCCTGAAAAGAGTAGGAGTGGAATGAAACTAAATCAAAACGGTTCAACCTTTCAACCGCCCAAGAAAAGGAGATTGCTATATGCCCCATAGGTAAATGATGAGTTAATACTTTGCCGATGATTCGAGTATTTTAGAGTATTAGTTGTTTATAAAGATTATCAGCAAGACACTGGCATTGTAGCAACTCCTAATCCACCGAGCCTAAGTTTCTATCTTTGCTCGAGGAGGAGCAAAGGTCTAAGCTTGGGGGGAGCTTGTTGGCGGTCGATACGACATGTTTTTGACCACCAATACTCGAGAATAAAAGAGGTTATATGTGACATTCCCTGTACTTAGGTTCATTTCTAATAACGTTCCACGAGTTTTGGTGTGTTTCACTTGTGTAGGTACAATAAAGAGAAATACGTGCTATAGGGGTCGGAATTGACCGATTCGGCCGAACGACATTGTAACACCCTAAAAATGCCTATTTTAAAATTTAGTAATTAAATTTGCTTTTATTTAATTTAATGCTCATATTTATCTAAGGAAAATAAATTATTTCTGAGAAAATAAAATTAAATATAAGGTTAGAAACATTTTTGTTGCATTCATGTTGTTTGCATTGTGTTTTGTTTGTGTGCGGTTCAATTGGAATTTAAATTCTGTTTAAATTCGAATTTAAATCGTTTTGTTTGGAGCTCTAGAAAAGTTGTAGCAGCCCGAGTCCGTTTTCCCTCCCTGAAGTTCTCTCCCCGGCCGAGCTTGCCCCTCTTTCTTTTCTTCTGCGCAGCAGCCCACCTCCCCGCGCTCTCGCTTTCGGCCCGCCTTCGGCCTGCTCCGCTTCCCCGCCGGCCTGCCTCCCCTCCCGCTCCCGCGCCAGCCCGCTTCGCCCGCTCGCGGCCCAGTCCGGCCTAGCAGCCAGCCCGCCGCAGCGCCCCGCCTCCAGCCGCTGACACGCGGGACCCGCGTGTCAGGGTCGTCCCCGACCTCGCGACGGAGTTCGGCTCGGCCACGAGCCGGAGTCCGTCACGACCATGGCCACGCACGCCGAGGGCCACCCGAGCCGCCCTGTACCGCCCTATTTAAACTCCGCCACGCCACCTCCCAACCCCCTATCGTAAATCCTAGCCGCCGCCTCCACCCGAGCTTGCAACGCCGCCGCCGTCTCCAAGTCGGCCGCCGCCGTCGATCTGCCGTCTCGCAGCCGCTCCGTCCAATCCGACCGCCGGGAAAGTTTCGCCAGGTGGTAAGCTCGCTTCCAAGCTTGGTTTCGCTCTGTTTCGCGCGCCGTAGCTCCGTCGACGACATCGCCCGAGCGCCGCCGCCGCCATAGCTCGTCGCAAGCTCGCTCCGCCGCTCTCCGCTCATCCACAACCCCGCAGCTGCACTCGCCGTTGTCCCGCGCATCTGTAGCACCAGACCGCGCCCCGAACCGAGCCTCCTAGCGCTTTTGCGCGTTTCGCCGGCGAAGCGCCGCCGCAGCCACTCCAGCGCCGCCGCTCGCCGCGCCGCCGTCGGCCACCCCCTCCCATGGATCTGATCCCAACCGCTCGCGTTAGGTCCAACGGCCCAGATTCAACTGAGCTTGAGTCAACCCGGGTCAATAGCGGTCAACCCCGAGTCAGCCGCGTCCGTTTTGCAAAAGAGCCCCTGACCTTTTTCGAAATCAACCCGCGGTCCAGATCTATTCAAAAGTAATTAGAATTAGGTCCTGATTTTTATGGAAGACCCCCTGTCTTATTTAAAAATAGCACCCGAGGTCCTGTTTAAGTTATTTTACGCTTTAGCCCTGCTGTTTTTATATAAAATTATGTTTTAGCCCCTGAGTTTTTGCAAATAAGCCCCTGGAACTTTTAAAACTTTGCCAGCAAGCCCCCGAACCATAGAAACGCCATAACTTCTCCGTTTTAGCTCCGATTTGAGTGATTTTCGCGCTCACGTGTTCGTAGCGAAGCGTAGATTAGTTTCTAAGCCTTCTTTTGTTCTGTTTTTACTGTTTGATGTACTGTTCTAATAGAATAATATTGTTTGTATGTACTGGCTTGTGTGGATGCTTGTGTGTTGCTTTGTGAGTCCAGTTGGTGAGCCGTACGCGCTTGAGTTCTAGGGTTACGAGGAGCAGGACCACCAGCAGCAGCAGCAGCAGCAGAAGTTTGAGGAAGGCAAGTATAGCACGGACAATCCTTGCTACCTAGACACACCTCTTACATTATTTACTGCATACGCATGTGTCTAAATTGTTACCCTTTTTAAGGTTGTACCTAGTTTGTTCATCCTATACCTTGATTACCTTGGGTTATTGCATTTGGGTAGAACTCTGCTAGGCGCAGCTACTGTCACCTTTGCTTAATTGTTAATCTTAACTTAATGGTTCACTTCAATGTTAATGGTAAAACTTGCTTTTTAGCAACATGGATCAGGGAGCTAGTGCGTACGCTTCATGCTTGGCCCTAGTGTCTCTCCGTAAGGACTGGTTCTTAAAGCGGCAACCCAGGAACCTGTCGCCACCGCTGGAACTATAATGGCTCTGGTCTTGGTCAAGTAACATGTACGGCTCTAGCTTGACAGTAGTTACCGACGGGCCGACGGCGTTATGGGAAGCTTGGGTGAGAGTATGGTTTGATCCACCGAGGACGGAGTATCCGTCGGCTATGTCCCCGTGAGGCACAGTCCCTTGTTGGGAGCCACCGTATGGCGGGGTCTCCACACGTTGCGCTATTTATTTTGTTGTTGATATTCATTACCGCGCTTGGACGCCATTGACCCCCTCGTGTTGCTACATGAGCGTCAGTCAATCTCGGTGCCTTGGGTCATGCTGCCTAGGTTGTACCATAACGGCTACTGTTTCGTTAGGGATTCTTGTAAAAAGCCTCGTAACGTCCCTATGCAGTCACACCTCAGAAGTGTTGATGTGCGTGGTTGGGTGCAAAGTTCCTTTGAACTTTTACGCGACTGGTGGGTAAAGGGCGAAACCTCTGCAGAGTGTATAATCTATCATGATAGCCTTGCTCAGGGTCACAAGCGGCCTGGATCCTTTTTGATTAGAAGTTGATATTTATTATTGTTTAATGTTCACTTCTATTATATTAATTGGGTTACAACTGGGATTCATGTAACTGTAGTGATTATGATGATGTTAAAAATGAAACAACTAAAATTTGCTAATGCAGTACAGCTGTGTCAAGCCTTTCTTTTAAGCCTTCATTACCCGTGTTGTACTTGCTAAGTAAGACATTTACTTACACTTGCTATTCAACAAAATCCCGGATGGGTAACAGATGGATTAGATGGTACTGCTGCTGTTGAATTTCCTGAGGATCTGCCATTCTACTAGCTGTGCTCAACCAGTCGGTGTCCCCGTGGGTTATCGTTATCGGCTTCGTTATCGGCTTCATTTTCGTTTAGAGAGAGTTAATAATGAGACTTCCGCTGTTTTATTCATTTATTTGAGTCAAACTCTGATGTAAAACCATTTATTTTATTCGAGCACTGTATTCTGTTATCATATTTGTTCGCTATATGTGTAATGACTTCCTGGGAACACATATGGCCGCAATTCGGGTTTCTGTGTAAATCCGGGTGTGACAGACATGATTCGGCCGGTTACCCTCCTTAGCCGTAAATGATGCAAAGCACAACCAGAGGCCGTCCGCATCAGTGATGACCAAGCGATGACCGTGCATGCCATATGGATGATTGCCATGTCACCTCTAGGCCAAAACAAGTAGAAGTTCACCATGGACAAGCAACCCAAGAGGTCCAGGACCAGAGGCGGTGCACGGGAGGCCGGCCAAGTGCCAGGCCCAGTTTGGCCGAACCGAGGCCATTTGGTCGAACCGCCCCCAGCACGAAACCGCCTCCAGGAGATCATCTGCACCATGGGATGAAGTGCCCGGTTCAAGACACACTCAAGCTAAGGAGCTCATATCCACTTTGTTCTAGTAGAGTTAGGATAGTTTAGTTGGGAGTTAGAGTTCCGGAGTCGTCTTCAGAAGCTCTGGTATTAGCTCTTGTATCTTTTCCATTTCTTTTGTTGACTTCGAGTTATCAATATAGTTTATCTTTGTCATCTTGTTTGAGTTATTTATACCTTGTCTCTACTTTATTTATCATTGTAGTTCTTGTTCTTCTAGATCCTATTTAAGTCTTTGTCTTAACTGGTTCTTTGATAATATTCAATATTACTGGTGAATTGTCACTAGGGTATTGACAGGGTTGCTTGCTCTTGCTAGCAGAGTAAGTAGTTGTTAGATAGTGTAGGAGTGGTTCCTAGACTAAACGATAGCCTTGGATTGCCTTCATTGCAACGGAGGTGGTAGCCGTTAGGTGGTGACAGACCTATACGGTCTTCGTAGTCCATCACGTTAGTCCCGGCCTGCAGGAGCCTGCAACGGTTATTGGCAACACCCCTTCTCATCCCTTTCTGTGTGTTGCTGGTTCTGTTTCTCAATGTTAAGACAATAAAGTTAACCTTGACCTCTTAGAGCTGATCTCTCAACTCCTGTATCTCTAACCCAAATAACCCAGATAAACAAGGTATCTAGGAATCCTCTATCTCTTCTTATTGTCCTCCTAGCTAGCTAATCCTTGTCTCATCTATCCGAGTCCCCTTGAGCTGTGTGTCATGGTATATCCACTCTTATCCAATACCGTTATCTCCTGTCTTGTTAGTACTGTACCCTTCTCTGATAGTCTCGAATACCTGTTTACTAGTACTCTTGCCAAAGCTTCCCTGTGGAAATATAAATTATGATACCTCGGATTACTCCCTGGTGAAGTGTTACAATGGTGATTCTATGTGCTTGTAGAATATTTATTTATTTTACTGAGCCATAAGAAAAACCACTGAAACACTCCTTGCACCAGTACTGGGATTCACAATCCTGATATTGGATCGTAAGAATTGTCAACACATGGCATCTTTCCAGGATCTTGTATCCCTCATGTGCCGGTATACACCGTCTGAGGAGTCTGTCACTACATATCCTGAATAGATACGGGTCATCCCAGAGGTGGAGTCTGCTCTCATAAGCTAGCATCTTCCTGTTTTCTCCAGGTGGGACGTACCCTGACACCATGTAATTCACTATGTTGGCATACCACAGATTAGTGGTGGTGATCTTAAGGAGCGTGTCGTCTCGTAAGTAATCATCGATTGGAAGATTGGACGGGACCTGCATTCGAGACAAGTGGTCGGCCACTGAGTTTTCTACTCTTTTCTTATCCCTTATCTCAATGTCGAGCTCCTGGAGTAGGAGGCCCCAACGGATGAGTCTCAGTGTCGCATCCTTTTTTGTTAGAAGGTACTACAGAGCAGCATAGTCTGAATAGACTATGACCTTGGCCCCAACTAAGTAGGACCGGAATTTGTCTATAGCAAACACGACTGCTAAGAGCTCCTTCTCTGTGGTTGCATAGTTGAGCTGGGGACCAGCAAGCGTTTTGCTAGCATATGAGATAGCATAGTGCTTCTTGTCCTTGGTTTAGCCCAAAATAGCTCATATGATGTTGGCGGTCGTTACGGACCGATTTCCGACCTCCAACCGAGTATAAAACAAACACAATGGAGTCACACACCATAAATATAGGGATTATTTCTGATCATTTCCATAAGTTTTGGTGTTTATTCGATTCCAGGAGGCTTATGACTAAAGTTGAGGCAAAAAGCACATGGAATGACGAGTTCGGCCGAATCCCGAGATTCGACCGAACTCCATCCTTGAACCCGGGCTTGGATGGACCGCCCCGGCTACCGCCAACACGAACCCAGTGGACCAGAAGACGGGAGAGGCCCGAGTCCAACCCGATCAAAGCCCACCAATCCACCGAAAGGCCTCCAACTTAGTCCAGACCAAAGTGCCGACGTCCAAACCACCTCAAGAGCTGGACCAACACGTGATGGAGGCAAGGGCGGTGCAGCAGTGGGACAGGCCCAATTCGCCCGAATCATTGGATTCAGCCGAATCCAAGAACCACTTCAAAACCAACCCTGAGCAAGGATCCAGGCCGTAGGACTCAAGGTCGGTGCACGTGGCAGTTCGGCCGAACTCCCTGGTTCGCCCGAACCAGGAAATTCGCCCGAATTAGCATGGCACCGACCTGAGGTGCCTTGGCTGCCACTCTGCCACCCACCGTCATTCTCCACTATAAATAGAGGTGTCCGATGCCTGGTTTCACACACAACACAATAGAGAAGTTCCTTAGCAAAGCTTTGCCACTTTCATACTTAGAAGATAGGGAGAGAGGAGAGGTGAGCGTCCGGAGAGGAGCCGGAGTGTCGGCCCCTCTTCCAGCTGTACCTCTACGGACGCGGCTCTGCTTCGAGTGACATCCGGGTCCTGTCTGGTAACTCTTGTATCTCTTCCTGATTAATGGAGCAGTCAGTTCTACTTTTATTTACTTGCTGGTTCTTCGTTCAATGCTTAGTTGATTGGTATAATTGTATACTGGTTGCTTGGCTTGGGTGCTTGTCTTTCTATAGGAGATAAGTATTAACCGACTAGTGTAGGCATGGTGCCTATACTTGAGGTTAATTTAGTTTGCCCCCGAGTCTACGGAGGTGGTAGCCGTTAGGTGGTGACAGCCCTATACGGCCTACGTAGTCCATCACGTTTGTCTCGGCCTGCAGGATCCTAGAGTGTAGGATTGGTGACACCCCTTCTCATCCCTTTCTGCGTGTCATAGGATCTATTGTCCCAAAGCAAGTATCTATCTGTACCCTCTGATCCACTCAATTAATCAGTAGAGTGCATGTCGACGATTTATGTCGAGCACGTCTACCTGGGGTACCCCAGAGAGTAGATTTATGGGTCTTGCCGAGTTCTAGGAACAACAGTACACGAATAACACAAAGATTTATACAGGTTCAGGCCACGAGTAGCGTAATACCCTATGTCCTGTGTGTTTGATTGTATTGTACGTGTGGTTGAGTTGTTTTGAGGGGGTCCCTGCTCCTCCTTATATATCCGGGGAGCAGAGTTACAAGTCAGTTACACAAACTACTCGTATACAACAAGGATGATTACAATAAGGTAATCTATCATGTATCTTATTCGAATACGAGTAGTTTCATTAATCGTCTACACCATCCTATACCCTTACTGGCTAGTCCGAAGCGGTTGGATCACAACTCTCCATATCGAGTAGTTTAATTCCTTGGATGAGTGGCCCTAGGGATCCTGGCCCCACAAGCCCCCGAGCATCTTGCGCCTTTGCTTCAAATCTTGAATCTTTTTTAATATCTTCGAGTAGTTGGAGCTAAACCCAAGACGCTCAAATCTCCTCTGACGAGTAGTTTCATTGGAGTGCATCTTTTGGATGCACCCAATGGGTGTAGCCCCTGAGCCTCTGAGTACTTGTTAAGCAGTCGGAGGTTCAAGAAACCAATCTTGAATTTCACTTGAGTAGTTTAATGGTGTGCACCGAGTAGATGCACCCATTGGGTGAAAACCCCCGAGCTTCGAGTAGTTTTGTTAAAACTAGTCTAAGGTCTTGAATAAAACATAATAGGCTTAAAAGAAATTGTATTCTTCAAATATAGCCCCCGAGCCTACGAGTACTTTTAAGTAGTCGTTGGGTCGAACGCTGCTCTCTTTATTTATTCTGAGCAATGAACGCTAATATATACTCAATGATTGTTACCTCCAGAGTGTGTATACTTTTCGAGCAATCGCATAAGCATAACAACCTTCGAGTTGTTTCCAAACGTATAAATTGATCAGCTATATTTTTGTATCTATGAGTGGTTTTGTTATAACCAGTTGAAGATCTTTTTCCACAGCTTGCCTCCTCAAATCTCAGAGGGAATCAAATCCCGGATTATCCGCTAACAGCCCCCGAGCTTTAAATCAAAAAATATCTTTGATTTGAAGATCTAAATAATGTCCAGGAATCCGTTGTCGTTGAATTCGAGATTTTCACCGGCAAAAACTAACTAAGGAATGCAAAACCATTCCTTGTAACAGAATGCGATATGCCAGAGATACTGTTCCAAACAGTAACCCTAACCGAAGGTTATAAATCTGGAGTGAGACCTTCATTCGTTTTGTAGCTTTGAGCGCAGCACTATTGCCTTTCTTCTTCGCATCGTAGCTTCCTGAGCATTTAGAATTCCCTCTGTTCCCATCTCTTGTGAATGCGAGAAAAAAGCAAAGTCTTAACTCCCTCTGCAACCATGGGCCAAAAGAAAGCTGATGCAAAAAACACTGAGAAGGCCACCTTTGCTAAGCCCGCGGAGAAGAAAACACCAAGGAAAAGGGTTTCTTTGGTAGATCCAAACACAAAGCCAAATTGCAAGACCCATCCTTCTCCCACTGTGTCACACCCGGATTTTCACAAAAACCCGAATGCGGCCATATGCGTGCCCAGGAAGTCATAGTACACATATAGCGAACAAATATGATAAACAGAGAACATATGCTGGAATAAATTTTTCATTAAATAAAATGTTTACATCAGAGTGCTTCATAAATGATCTAAGCAATAACAGTGGAAGACTAATAAAACTCTCAACTAATGGAGCCGCAATCGACAGGGACACTGACTGGGAGATCACAACTCAGTAGTACGGTAAATCTTCTGGAAACTCAGCAGCAGACTCATGCCCAGCCCAATCTGTTTACCCATCTGGGATTTTATTGAATAAAATGACAAGTGTAAGTAAACAATTACTTAGCAAGTATAGCACGGGTATGAAGCCTCAAGATAGGCTAGACACGGCTTAACTGCATTAGCATTTTTAGTTGGTTCATTTTAACATTAACCAAATTACTACAAGTGAATGATACCCGGTTGTAACCCAATTAATAAAGTGTAAGTGACATTAAACATAAATAAACATCATCTTCTAATAAAAAAGGATCCAGGCCGCTCGTGACCCTGAGCAAGGCCATCATGATAGATTTACACTCTGCAGAGGTTTCGCCCTTTACCCACCAATCGAGTAAAAGTTCAAAAGAACTTTGCACCCAACCACGCACATCAACACTTTCGAGGTGTGATTGCATAGGGACGCTACGAGGCTTTTCACAAGACACCCTAACAAGACAGTGGCCGATTATGGTACAAGACACGCAGTATGGCCCAGGCACTGAGATTGACTGACCCTCAGGGCGCAACGTGAGGGGGTCAATGGCGTCCAGAGCGCGGGCTATGCAAGCCAACCAATGCGCAACGTGTGGAGCTCCAACGCGAGGGCTCCCAGCACGGGACTGTGCGTAACGAGACATAGCCAACGGATAATCCGTCCTCGGTGGATCAAGACATACCCTCACCCATGCTTCCCATAACGCCGTTGGCCCCGACGGTAACCACTGACAAGCTGGAGCCGTACAAGCTACTTAACGAAGACCAGAGCCATAATAGTTCTAGCGGTGGCGACAGGCTCCTGGGTTGCCGCTTTAAGAACCGGACCTTATGGAGAGACACTAGAACAAAGCACGAAGCACATGCTCTAGCTCCCTAAACCAAGTTGCTAAAAATCATGTTTTATCATAAATGTTAAAGTGAACCATTAAGTCAAGATTAACAATTAAATAATAATGACAGTAGCTGCAAATAGCAAAGATTCTACCCAAATGCAATATCAAAGGTAAACAAGGATAGGATAAACAAAACTAGGTACAACCTTAATGGTACATCAAATTTAGACACATGCAAGTATGAAATAATTTAATACAAGTGAGTAGGTAGCAAGGATTGTCCGTGCTATAACTTGCCTTCCTCGAAGGGCGGCTGCTGCTGCTGCTGTGGGTCCTGCTCCGGAAAGTCCTCCACATACTCGAACTCCAAAGCGTACGGCTCACCAACTGGACACGAATCAACACACAAGTGGGCACACAAACCAATACATGCAAACAAATAATAATCTATTAGAACAGTAAACCAAACAGTAGAAACAGTACAAATAAAGCTTTTAGAAATATTCTACGCTTCACTACGAACACATGAGCGTGAAAATCACACTAATCGGAGCTAGAACGAAAAATATATGGGTTTTTTAAGTCATGATTAACATTTAAACATTAGTGACAGTAGCTGCGCCTAGCGAGGATCTACCCATATGCAGAAACACGGGGATATCAACAGACAAGGTATACAAAGCTAGGTTCAACCTTAGGTGAAAATCAATTTAGAAATGCATATGAAGTAAATGATTAAGAGAGGGGTTTAGGTAGCAAGGATTGTCCGTGCTATACTTGCCTTTATCCAATAGAGATGCCTCTACTCGGAGTCTTCATCTCTTGCTCTTTTAATCTTCATATCACTCGAAGTGTGTTCCTTCTTCCTGAAATCTCTTGATGACGTTCCTCTACTCGCAACAAGCAAAGGGACAAACATACAAGAAAACAAACAAGAACAACTAAGAACATTAAACCATTCAAAAGAAAAGCTTTAAAAGAGCGCACTAAAGGATAGGGCTCGTTACTACGGTCACGTCAGCGCAATAATCGCTGGAAACGGAACTAAAGTTGAAAAGGTACACCTATCGAAAGATTTGTATTATGAAATAAAATAACAGACTAGATGCTTGACATATTTTAATTAAGTAAAATAATTCATATAGGTTATTTCAGAGGAAAACCCTAGAGATTAATTCAATTAAACTTGAATACTTGGAAAAGGCAAAGTGATCTTAATCGTATTTTAATCATAAATATTGAAGTGCCAAATATTCCATTTAAAGCATTAGCTCGAAGTAAATTGTATGAGAGCATCTAATCGAATATTTTATGGACTGTGTTAAACTAATCAATGTTACAATTGAAACACATTTATGTTAATATTAATATATATTGAAAATTATTTATGAAAACTCGAAGTTTAACTCTATGTAGCTTTTAATTAGAAAAGCTAGTTGAATAAGTATTAATCAAGTTAACCTCATTTCGTGAAAACCGAGATATAACCTAGTTACGTTTTGTTAAAAACTAATTGAATAAATACTAATCAAATTTATATTAACATGAAAACCGAGTATAAACCTAATTAGATTTCAGTTAGGAAAACATAGTTAAATGACCTTTAATCAAATTATTATTAAAAATTTAGAAATAGAAAACATGGTTCATGTGAGTGCTAACACGTAGTTTACGAAGCTAACACAACTTGAATGGGTTAAATCGGAGCTACAACGTGAGATCTATGATTAAAATAAGGTTGCATGGACCAGTTTGCAATTAACTTTATATTACAGGGGTTAGCTAGGAAGTTTCACAAGGTTCAGGGAACAGTTGCTGAGAAACTATGGTTCCTCGGGTTTAGATCTGTTAAAGTACCCGGGTTGGGTTTATGTGCATAGCGTGGGATTCTCTAGCGGGTTTTGTCGGAAACGTGCAAGACACAGGAACTACGTGAGAGGTTACACGAACCCTTGGAGGGTTTTCCGCAAAAAGCTCCATGAGCTTCTTCGTCCTGTGGCAGCCGGCGGTTCTGGTGCCCGTCTCGCCGGCAATGAGGGGTTAGTGCCCAGGCGAGGTGCGCAGGAGGGAAGGGGAGGTCGAGGGGGTCCGTAGAGGTGCTCACCACAAAAGAAGATGGCGGGGGTTCGGCCCGTGGCCGAGACAGAGCACGACGGCGATGCCTTCACGGCGATGGGGCTCCTCGGCAACGGCGTGACGTCGGTAAACGGTGGCGGAGGTGCGGCTCAGCGTGGGGATCATCGTGGTGTCGTTGGCTTCGTCCGGTGTCGACCGAGGCGGTGGATCGACTAGCAATGGCAGCAGCGGTGCCTAGCTCCCGGCGATGGTTTAGCTCCGCGGCAGTGGCGCTGCTTAGAGAAGTGAGGGAAGGCGGCTGCTAGGGCAAAAGGGACGCAAGGCAGTCTCGGGTTGCGCGCAGCTTTATAGGGGCACAGACGTCGAGGTTTGTGGAGCGTGCACGCCGAGGAAGGAAGGAGCGGCGGCACGGCGTCTGTTACGGGGCGACGTGCACGAAGCTGGGGGAGGAGAGCGCTGGTGGATTGGGCCGGGGATGGAAGTGGGCCGACGCGGCGAAGCGGAATAGGCCGGAGCGAAGCGAGTTGGGCCGGGTTCTCGTGGGCTGACTCGGGGCGCGCTGGGCCACGAGGAAAGGAAAAAAGGGTCCAGAAAGCGAGCTGGGCCGAGTTGCGCCCGGTTAGGATTAGGGTTTTCTTTTTTATTTTTAGAGATTGTTTTCCGTGCAAAGATAAATCTAGAAAATTCTAGATAAATCATTTAAGCCCCGAAAAATGCTCTAAAAATTCCAAAAATCCTGGAGATAGAGTTGGACATCAGGAACCCAAATAATGTATTTGGAGCTGATGAAAAAAATTATAGCACCTTCCAAAAATTTGAATTAGCTATAGAAAAATAGGAATAAATCCTAGAAGGCTCTGAAAATTGCCACTAGGCTTCTAAACGCATTTTAGAAAACTTAACACACATAAAGCCACTGAATGCAGCTAGTATGAATGCAAAGTACTCAACATCAAACCTATGTTGTTTTAATTTAATTTAGAAAATTGTTTTCCTTTACTAAATTCCCTGCAAATTGAATGAGGTTGAGAAAAATTTTAAAATTATGAGAAATTATTTATTTAATTATTCTTCAAAATCACATATTGGAATCCAAAAATTTCAGGGTGTGACAAGTCGTTAGTCAAAGCAACTACTACAAATATAATCAAGTTCTTTGATGGCTTTGTACAGTGATCTGACATTCTAAACAACATCATCACCGACTTGGGATCAGTCTTCACCAGTGTGGAGTTCCAAGAATATTGCGACAAGTACTCTGTCGAGATCCATTATGCTTCAGTGGCTCATCCACGTGCCAATGGATATGTTGAGAAGGCTAATGGTCCGCTACTCCAAGGGCTAAAGCCTTGGCTCTATAGACCTTTGAAGAAATATGGTGGCAAGTGGGCCAAAGAACTACCTACAATACTCTGGGGGCTACATACTCAGCCGAGTCGTGCAACTGGGCACTCGCCATACTTTTTGGTGTACGATTCTGAAGCAGTCCTACCTGGTGATCTTCTTTGGGAGGCTCCACGACTAGAAAATTACAACGAACAACTCACCCAGCAATAAATATTCCAAGATATTTATGGCATTGAAGAGGCCTGAATTGAAGCTCTCATCCGGAATACGCGTTATCTTTAAGGCCTACGGCGTTAGCATCAACGTTATGTTCAGCCTCATTCCTTCGTCATAGGATACTTGGTACTTTGGCGCATCCAAAAGAGTGACGGCCTGCACAAGCATATGTCACACTAGGAAGGACCGTTCATTGTGAAACAAGTTATTGGGGCTGGAACTTATCGCCTACAAACTAAAGATGGCGAAGACTTGCCTAATGTATGGAATATTAAACATCTGCGGAAATTCTACCCATAAACTGGGTATTATGTAAATTCTCCAGTGTATTCTTCATGACCAATGATCAATAAAGATGATATCTGCTTGCTGACTACAGTTGCAACTAGTCTTATTCTAATCGTTAGAAAACTAACCTTCATTAGAAGGGCCCTGTGTAAGCTTGTTTCTGCACAGACACTAGTCGGGACTCAAGCCCACGGTAGTTACTATTGTTTGCAAAGGATCCAAGACTACTTTTTACAAGAGTGGCATTAAGCCTTAGAAGTATTGGTTGAGCTACCCCAGCCCATACACGGTTGTAGGTGCAAGTTTCTAATCATTAGTCGCTCCACTTTTCTGTCACACCTAGGTTTACACAGAATACTGAATGCCGCCATATGTGTGCCCAAGATGTCCACATAACACATACAACTTATAAATATGGAAATCAGAGTACATATGCTTGAATAAAATAGTTTTACATCAGTGTTTATCACAAATAAATAAAATAGCGGAAGTCTAATTATTAACTCTCTCGACAGGTAGAGCCTCAAGTCCATAGGGACACCGACTTGTTGACCACAGCTTAGTAGTACGAGAGTTCCTCAGGAAACTCAGTAGTTGACTCATTCACTCCATCTGTTACCCATCCAGAATTTTGTTGAATAATGGCAAGGGTAAGTAATTTCATTTAACACGGTGTATGAAGGCTCAAAAAAAGCCTAGACACGGCTGAACAACATTAGCATTTTTAGTTGATTCATTTTATAATATTCCAAATTACTACAAGTATATGAATCCCGGTTGTAACCCAATTAATAAAGAACAAGTTAGATTAAGCAATTAAACATCAACTTCTAATAAAAAAAGGATCCAGGCCGCTCATGATCATGAACACGACTATCATGATAGATTTAGACTATGAAGAGGATTCACCCTTTACGCACCGGTCGCGTAAAAGCTCAAATAAGCTTTGCAGCCAACCATGCAAACATCACACTTCCTTTAGTGTGACTGCAAAGGGACGCTACGAGGCTTTTCACAAGACACCCTAACAAGACAGTAGCTGCTGATGGTGCAGCATAGGCAGCATGGCCCAGGCACCGAGATTGACTGACGCTCATAGTCACAACAGTGAGGGGGTCAATGGCGTCAACATGTGGAGTTCTGACGCAGGGACTCCCAGCACGGGACTATGCCTAACAAGACATAGCCAACGGATATACCATCCTCGGTGAATCAAGACATACTCTCACCCATGTTTCCCATAACGCCTTTCGGTAACCACTGGCAAGCTAGAGACGTACACTCTACTTGTCCAAGACCAGAGCCATAATAGTTCCAGCGATGGCGATAGGCTCCTGGGTTGCCGCTTTAAGAACCAGGCCTTACGGAGAGACACTAGAACAAAGCACGAAGCACATGCTCTAGCTCCCTGAACCATGTTGCTAAAAAGCAAGTTTTACAGTCATCATTGAAGTGAACCATTAAGTCAAGTTAACCGTTGAATAATTGGTGACAATAGCTGCACTTAGAAAATAACTACCCATATGCATGACCCTGGGATATCAAAGGACAGGGCATACAAATCTAGGTACAATCTTAAAGGTACATCAATTTAGACACATGCATATGATAATAAATGATTAAAGGTGTGTTTATATAATAAGGATTGTCCGTGCTATATTTGCCTTCCTCAAAGTGCTGCTGCTACTATTGTTGGTCTTGTTCCTCGTAGCCTTGATCGAACTCTAACTCGAACGGCTCACCGACTTGACACATGAATCACCACAGAAGCCAGAACATGCAAACAAGTTACTCAATGAGAACAATAAACCAAAAAGTAGAAACAGAGCAAAAAGAGGCTATAAAACTAATCTACGCTTCGCTACAAACACATGAGCGCAAGAATCACTCTAATCGGAGTTAAAACGACAAAGATATGATTTTTAAAAGATTTAGTGTCTTGTTGTAACTTTTAGAAACTTCCAGGGGGGCTTCTTTGTGAAAAACTAGGGACCCAAATGTAATTTTGTACAAAATAGGAGGGTTTACATGCAAAAAGATGAGGGCTGGTGTGCAAAAACCGTAGAGAACCGAGGACCTATTTGGAATTATTTTTTAATTAAGGCGGACGATGGGTTGATTAATAGAAACTCAGGTTGTTCATTTGCAAATCCGGCAGCACTGACCACTAAGCCGCAGATTTGACCCCGGGCTCGTGCGTTGAACGCCGTTGGATCATGATCCGGCGGCCAGAACAGATCGGACGAGGGCTGCTAGTCGGCGACGTGAGGGGCCACGACGCCACCAGCGCTCGCGGCGGCGCATCGTTGGAGCGAGGCCAGAATAGCGCCAGGAGCCACCATTTTCAACGCGGGTTGGTGCTACGGGATCGGGGCGAAGCAGCGAACAATATTGGGAGGTCCTCGACAAGGATTCCACGGTGGAGGCGGCCATCGACGGTGGACCACGGAGGCGGAGCTCCGGCGAGGCGGCGGCCGCACTAGGAAGTGGGGGAGGAAGTGGGTAGTGGAGCAACCACTGCGCGAAGCTTACCGGGGCGTCGAGCAGGTCAAAGCGGCACCGGAGGCGAAGATCGACGTCGGTGGCGGCACCTGGCGGCTAGGGTTTGCGGTGTGCGAGGATGAGGGCTGAGAGGCGGCGTGGCGGCGGGATTTATAGGCATGGTGCGTGGCCCCAGTGGACCTCGGCATGCGCACCTGTGGGCCCCAGTCGAACTCGAGCTCGAGTTCGGCTTGGTCGGGATGTTGGGGACGGACCCGACCGATGGAGCGGGCTGAGCTGGTCCGGGCGCGGGTGTTGGGCCGATGTGGCTGTGGCTGGTCTGGCGCGCGGGCATGGGAAGGAAGCTGGGCTGGCTTGGGAAAGTCAGGAAGGAGGGGAAAGCTGGTGGGGGAAGAAATTTGGAGGGGCAAAAGTGAACTAGACACAAAGCAATTTGAATTAAAATTTAAATTAAAATTGAACTAGACACAACTAAAACTCAATGCAGTCAGCATGAATGCATCAAAAATGTTTCTAAGCCTTATATTTGATTTAAATTTTTTAGAAATAATTCATTTACCCTATATTAATTATGAGCACAATTAATAAAAAGTAGATTAATTACTAAATTTTGAAATAGGCCTTTTTAGGGTGATACAAACCTTAGCCCCTTAAGATGAATCTCGTCCTCGAGATTTGGATGTGGCTGAGAAGAGCTGTGGGTATTCTGCCTTGAGATCATCTTCCCTTTCCCAGGTCGCTTCGTATTCTGAGTGACGGTGCCATTGAACCTTACACATTCAGGTCACTTTATTTCTGGTGACTCTTTCAGACTCCTCCAATATCTTAACAGGATGCTCGGCATAAGTGAGATCCTCTTGCATATTCAGCTCATCTATCGGGATCTCCTCCTCAGGTACTTGCAAATATTTCTTCAGCTGAGAAACATGGAACACATTGTGCACTCCTGCCAACTTCTCGGGTAGCTCCAACTGGTAGGCTACTTTGCCTTTCTGTTCCAGTACCTTGAAGGGTCTGATGTAACGAGGTGCTAGTTTGCCCTTGACATTAAACCTTTTCACGCTCTCGTTGGTGACACCTTGAGATACACAAAGTCACCGACTTCGAAACTGAGATCTCTTCGTCTGACGTCTGCATAACTCTTCTATCTAGATTGTGCCAACTTTAAATTCTACCTAATTAGTTGTACTTGTCTCTCTGCATCCCTTTGTATCTCAGTTCCAAATACTTGACTTTCTCCAGTCTGATTCCAGAATAGTGGCGTCCTGCACTTTCTACCAAATAGAGCCTCGAATGGCGCCATCTACAGACTCTTCTGAAAACTGTTATTGTACGAGAATTCTGCGTAAGGTATATTATTTTCCCAACTAGTTCAATACTGTAGAGCATAGGCTCTCAACATATCTTCCAATATATGATTTGTTCGCTCTGTTTGTCCATCCATCTGTGGGTGATATGCTGAACTGAAATGCAACTTAGTATCCATAGACACATGTAGCTTCTGCTAGAAGTGTGATGTGAACTGAGTACCTCGATCTGACACTACCCTTTTGGGTACCCCCCGTGCAAACTATCATACACAGGTTTACACACAAACCCAGATGCTGCCATATGTGTGCCCACAAAGTCCACATAACACATACAGCTTACAAACTTGGAAATCAGAGTACATATGCTCGAATAAAATAGTTTACATCAGCTTTTAACATGAATAAAGTATGACATAGCGGAAGTCTATTTATTAACTCTCAACTAAGCGGAGCCGCCGTCCATAGGGACTCTGACTGGTTGGCCACAGCTTAGTAGTAAGGCAGATCTTCAAGGTATTCAGCAGCAACATTATCATTCTAAAATCCATCTGTTACCCATCCGGGATTTTGTTGAACAACATCAAGTGTAAGTAAAACATTTACTTAGCAAGTACAACACAAATAATGAAGGCTCAACAGTAAGGCTTGACACGGTTGTACTACATTAGCATTTTCAGTTGATTCATTTTAACATATTCCAAGTTACTACCTGTGTATGAATCCCAGTTGCAACACAATTAATAATGAAAGTAGAATCTAATAGAATAAACAACATCTTGATTAAAGAACCTATAATAAAAAAGGATCCAAGCCGCTCGTAACCTAGAGCACGACTATCATGATAGATTTACACTCTGCAGAGGTGTCGAACAAAACTCAATGCAGCCAGAATGAATGCAACAAAAATGTTTCTAGCCTTATATTTGATTTACACAAAAATTGTTGCATTCATGCTGGTAGCATTGAGTTTTCTTTGAGTGTGGTTCAATTGAAATTTAAATCTGATTTAAAATTGAATTTGAACCGCTTTGTTTGGAGCCCTAGAAAAGTTGCTAGGCCTAGAGTTCGCTTTTGCCCCATTGAGCTTTTCCCTTGGCTCGCTTTTGCCCCGCTTCCCTTCTTTCCCGAGCCAGCCCAATTTCACCCCGCCAGCCAGCTTCTTTTTCCCGCCTGGGCCATTTCTGCCGAGCCGGCCCATCCATTTTCCCCCTCTCGCCATCGCTTGGGCCGCCCCACCAGCCTGCTCTGCGGCCCACCAGCTCTGCAGCCCGGCGCCTTCCCCGCGTGGCCCTGCTTCTCTCCCTCTCTCTTCGCCGCGCTGGCCATTGACAGGCGGGGTCCGCCTGTCAGCTCCGCCTTCACCGTGGAGCCGGACCCAGGCTCGGGTGCGACCGAGCCGCAACGTGCGCGCTCGATGTCACACCATGAAATTTTTGGATTTCAGGATGTGATTTTGAAGAATAATTAAATAAATAATTTCTCAAAATTTTAAAACTTTTCTCAACTCTATTTAATTTGCAGGGAATTTAGTATAGGAAAAACAACTTTCTCAATCAAATTAAAACAACATAGGTTTAATGTTCCTTATCTTGCATTCATGCTGGTTGCATTAAGAGTGTTTGAGTGTGCAAAGTTTTCAAAAATGCGTTTAGAAGCATAAAGGGAATTTATTCCTATTTTCTAGAGCATTTTCCACTTTTTGGAATGTGCCAAATATCCTTTTCATGAGCTCCAAATATTATATTTGGGTTTCATCGTGTCCAAATCTATCTCTGGGGTTTTTCCCAAGATTTTTGGAATTTTCAGAGTATTTTTCGCAGCTCAAATGATTTATCTAGAATGTTCTAGGCATTTCGTTACTTTGAGGAATGATTTCTAAAAATAAAAATGAAAAGAAAAGAAGAAACCTAAATCCCTCTCGGGCCGAAACCCAGCCCAAACTCCCTCCAAAATCCGACCCAGCCACCTCCCAGTCCTCTCTCTCCGTGGGTGCTAAGGGACCGCCCAACTTGGCCAGCCCGCCCCGCAGCTCTCCTCCTGGGCCTGTTTTCTTCCCCCAGCCTAGCTTTTCCCCTCGGCGCACCTCTCTCCGCGCTCTCTCCTCCGCTCGGCCCACCTCACTTCGCGCCCCGCTCCCCCTTCGCGCTTGGGCCGCCAATCGCGCTTCAGCCAAACGCGGCCCAGTCCAGCGCCGCCGCCTCCCGTGCGAGAGTCCGCCACCGCGCCACGCTATCTCGACGTGCTTGCAGGCCATCCTCGGCCTCTGCGCCCATTAAAGCCGCCGCCCGAGCTCGTGCAAGCCCTAGCCGCCGCATGTCGCCCCGCTCCTCGCCCTGGCTCATGCGATGCGTTGTCGCCGCCATTGCTCCTCGTAGCCGAGCGCCCCCACCATGATTCGTCACGTCCGGTGACCATTGGGATGAGTCGCCACCGCCACGAGGATCACCAAGCCCCTCCGCATCCGTTCTGCCAGTCGTCCTCCTCCTCTCATCACCGGAGCACCTCCCCCGCGGGAGCCGGTGAATGCCGCGGCCAACCTCTGAAATTCGGCCGGTGTCGGCCATCCCCGCCGATGGTGAGCACCTCTACGGACTCCCCTCGACTTCCTCTCCCCAATTCCCACCTCGCCTGAACCCTAGGACGGCCGGAGCGCCGGCGAGCAGGAGCGCTAGAACCGCCGATCGCCATGGACAGTAGCTCCCATGAGCTTTTGCAGAAAACTACCTACAAGATTTTCACCTTCACACTTAAATCCAACTGGGCCCTTTTTACAGATCTAACCCTAAAGCTTGACCAATTCGCGAGCATTGTTCAGTGAGTGTTGCAATTCTTCTTTGCTAACCCCTGTCGGCTTTTTTTAATCACGTAGAGGTCCCTGAAATCTTGTTTAGCCCATAGATGACGCGTTTTAGCGCCGATTCAACTCGTTCAAGTTGCGTTAGCCTCATATAAAATTGAACTACGCGTTAGGGCTGTTGCTTCACATATAAATTGTCTCTGAATTTTATTTATTATTAATTTGATTAAAGGTTAACCAAATATGATTTCCTTAATTAAAGGTTAATTAAAGTTTATACTCAGCTTTTTATTAAATGTTAAATTGATTAATAAATTATTCAATATATTCTCTAAATAAAATATAATTAAGTTATATCTTGATTTTTCATAAAGTATGCTAAATTGGTTAATGTTTAATTGAAAGCTACCTTTATGATTAAAAGCAACTAAGAGTTAAACTCCAAGCTTTCCTAAATAAATGATAATTTGATTAACATTAACCTAATGTGTTTCTATCATAATATTGATTAGTTCAACACGATTCATAAAATTATTCAATTAGATGTTCTCATATGATTTATTTTAAGTTAATAGTTTAACTAGAATAATCTATACTTGAACTTTTATAATTAAAACATGATTAAGTTTACTCTGGCCTTTTTCCAATGTTCAAATATAATTCATATTATTTCTAAATTGGTTATCTCTATGAAATAAGCTATATGAATAATTTTACTTAATTAAAATATATCAAGCATCTAGTATGTTATTTTATTTCATAATACAAATCTTTTGATAGCAGTATCATTTCAACCGTAGCCCTGTTTTCAGCGATTATTGCGCTCACGTGTCCTTAGAATCGAGCCCTACCCTTTAGAGCGCTCTCTTAAAGCTTTTCATTTGATTGGTGTACTATTCTTAGTTGTATGTTATTTGTTTGCTTGTTTAGCTTCTTCTTGTGCTCGATGATTGCTGTGATGAGAGGAACGCCATCAAGAGATTTCAAGAAGAAGATTTTGAATACTCTAAGCACCTATATTTTGGATAAAGGCAAGTATAGCACGAACAATCCCTGCTACCCACACACCTCTATTTAATAATTTATTCCATATGCATGTGTCTAAATTGATGAACCCTAAGGTCGTTCCTAGTCTTGATATATCTTGTTCCATTGATATCCCCGGGTTTATGTATATGGGTAGATCCTTTCTAGGCACAACTGCTGTCACTACTATGCAAATGTTAATCTTGACTTAATGGTTCACTTCAATATGTATGATAAAATTTGCTTTTTAGCAACATGGATCAGGGAGCTAGAACAGGTGCTTCGTGCTTTGCTCTAGTGTCTCTCCGTAAGGACTGGTTCTTAAAGCGGCAACCCAGGAACCTATCGCCACCGCTAGAACTATTATGGCTCTGGTCTTGGATAAGTAGCATGTACGGCTCTAGCTTGACAGTAATTACCGGTGGGCCGATGGCGCTATGGGAAGCACTCGTGAGAGTATGGTTTGATCCACCGAGGATGGGAGATCCGTCGGCTATGTCACGTTAGGCATAGTCCCGTGTTGGGAGTCCCTGTGATATAGGAACTCCACACGTTGCGCTCTTCATTTTAATTGTTGGCATGCGTTGCCTGCGCTCTGGACGCCATTGACCCTCTTATCACTGCGCCCTGAGAGTCAATCAATCTCGGTGCCTTGGATCATGCTGCCTGTGTTGTACCATAACGGCTACTGTTTTGTTAGGGTGTCTTGAGAAAAGCCTCATTGCGTCCCTATGCGTTTCTAGAAGATTTACTGTACTTCTAAGCTGTGGTCAACTAGTCAGAGTCCATGTGGACTGCGGCTCCGCTTAGTTGAGAATAATGATTAGACTTCCGTTGTTATATTCATTTGTTTATGTTGAACTCTGATGTAAAAACCATTTTATTCGAGCATATGTACTCTGTTCACCATATTTGTAAGCTGTATGTGTTCTATGGACTTCCTGGGCACACATATGCCAGCATTCGGGTTTTTGTGTAAACCTGGGTTTGACACTCGACGAGGTTCCCTGTGGGGTCACCTCCGCGCCTATTTAGCCCGCACCACCGCTCCTCTTCCACCTTTTCCCTTTGCCAGAGCACCCAAACCCTTGAACCACGCCACTGACGACCCTCGCCATCGCCACCCGAGGCTCGAGCAGCTCTGCTGCTCGACACCGTTAACTCAAGCCGCGGGTTGCCACCACCGCCGCCTCCGACTTCGCTGTGACCTCCTCGTCCTCCCCGTGCCTTCCACTCGTGCAACCGTGCCCCCTAGCGCCGTAGCGCATCGCGCCGCCCTCGGCGGCGATCGCGCCGCTGCTTGCCGGACCCTGTCGCCATTGGAGTGCCCCCCCTGGCGTTGTTTGATCGGATCGGGACGACCTGGATTAGATCCTGCCGAAGGGGTGCGCAGCCGGTCCACCATGGGCTAGTGGACTTGAGTCGCCCGCAGTGGCCGGCCTTCATGCAGAAAGGCCCTCATGCTTCCACCTTTTTGCATTTAGGCCCTCGATTTTTCACAAATAAGCGCCTAAAACTTTTAATTTTTTGCCAGCAATCCCAGAACCTTAGTTTGGCCATATCTTATTCATTTTAGCTTCGATTAGTGATTTTTGCGCTCACGTGTTCGTAGCGAAGTGTAGATTAATTCTAACACCTTTTTTTGTTCCATTTCTACTGTTTGATGTACTGTTCTAATAGAGTAACATTGTTTGCATGTACTGGAATGTGTGAATTCTTGTGTGATGCTTCATGAGTCTAGTCGGTGAGCTGTTCGAGTTCGGATTGGAGCAGGGCTTCGAAGAGCAAGACCAGCAGCAGCAGCTCTTTGAGGAAGGCAAGTATAGCATGGACAATCCTTGCCACCTACACACCTCCATTTAATCATTTATTTCATATGCATGTGTCTAATTTGATGTACCCTAAGGTTGTACCTAGTTTGTTTACCGTATTACGTTGATACCCCGGTTTTATGCATATGGGTAGAACTTTGCTAGGTGCAGCTACTGTCACGTTATTTAACTGCTAATCATGACCTAATGGTTCACTTCAATGCACCGATAAACTTGCTTTTTAGCAACATGGTTCAGGGAGCTAGAGCATGTGCTTCGTGCTTTGTTCAAGTGTCTCTCTGTAAGGCCTAGTGTTTGCACTCCTCACGACCTACAAATAAATCCGCAAGCGGATGGATACCGATGTAGCTTTCACCCGGTAGTATTCCAAGGTGTCGATTTCCACGAGGAATGAGAAGTGAACTAATCCTAAACTAAGTTGTCCAAGGGTAATGGAATGGAGTGGATGAAATGTATGAAGTGGATGACAACAACAAAGAGGGAAGAAAAGCGATAAGAGGGTAGAGAGGGCATGAGCCTGGTGTCACACCCCAAAATTTTCGAATTTTGGGATGTGAATTTTCAACATAATTAATACAATAATTCTCTCAATTTTCTAAAATTTTTCAAGCTTTATTTAATTTACAAGGAATTTGTAGTTGAAAATTATATTTATTTATATAAATAAAAATGTTTGCGAAAGATAAATGAAATGTTGTGTGTGTTGCATCCATGCTGCTGCATTGTGTTTTGGTTGCTTGTGAGTTAGATTGGAATTTAAATCCTCTTTAAATTTGAATTTGATTCACATTGTTTGGAGCTTTAGAAAAATTGTTTTGGCCCGAGTCCACTTTTCCCCCCTAAACTATTTCTCCCGGCCGAACTTGGCCCTCCTTCTCTTCTTCCCGCAGCGGCCCAGCCTCCCTCGCTCCACTTTCGGCCCAGACCGCCGGCCTGCCTCCAGCTCCCGCGCCAGCCCAACTCGCGGCCCAGCTCTCTCCCTCCCTTTTTCCTCTCGGACCGAGCCTGCGAGGCCCGGCGCAGGACCAATTTGGCCCAGCAGCCCCCGTTTTCCTTTCTCTGCGCGGCCCAGCAAGCCAGCCCACCGCAGCCAGCCTCGCTTCCCCCCCCTGTCGATGACCGCATGGACCCACGGGTCAGGTCGACCCCTTCCTCTCGCCCGACTCCCTCCCGGACACGGCGCCGGAGTCCCGACGGACCACGGCACGGACGCCGAGGACCTTTTCCCCCGGACTCTTCCCTCGGCCGCTCCTTAAATCCGCAGCCGTGCCGCCCCGAAGCCCGACCCCCCTGCCCTAATTCCAACCCGAGCCGAGTTCGCATCGCCGCCGCTGTTTCCGAACTCGCCGCCGCCGTCGATCCGCCGGTGCAGCGCCGCTCCGTCCAATCCGGCCGCCGGGAAAACTTCGCCAAGTGGTAAGCTCGCTCCCAAGCTTGTTCTTGCTCTGATTCGCGCGCCGTAGCCCCGTCGCCGCCATCACCCGAGCACCGCCGCCGCCGCAGCTCGTCGCGCGCCACCCCCGCTGCTCCGCCACCGACGAGAACCCCCTCACTCGACTCGCCGCGTCGCCCCGAGTCTGTAGCACCCGGCCACGCCCCAAACCGAGGCTCCTAGCTCGTTTTCGAGTCACGCCGGCGAAGCGCCGCCGCAGCCGACCTAGCGCCGCCGCTCGTCGCGCCGCCGCCGCGGATCCCCTCCTCTAGATCCAATCTGGATCGTCGGATCCAAATCCGACGGCCCGCGTCAGCCGGAGCCCGAGTCAAACCCGGGTCAATACCGGTCAACCCAGTCAGCCACGCTATTTTGCAAAAGAGCCCCTGCCCTTTTTCGAAATTAACCCGCAGTCCAGATCAATTCAAAAATAATTAGATTTAGGTCCTGAATTTTATGGAAAACCCCCTGCCTTATTTAAAAATAGCACCTGAGGTCCTGTCTTGGTTAATTTGCAATTAAACCCTCCTGTTTTTATATAAAATTATGTTTTAGCCCCTGGGCTTTTTGCAAATAAGCCCCTGGAACTTTTAAAACTTTGCCAGCAAGTCCCTGAACCTTAGAAAAGCCATAACTTCTCCGTTTTAGCTCCGATTTGATCCGTTTTCGTTGCGTTAGATTCATATCAACTTAAACTCCTCGTTAGTACTGTTAATTGACATCTAAATTGTTTCTGAATTTTATTCAATATTAACTTGATTAAAGATTATTTAAACGTGTTTTCTAATTAAAATCCAATTAAGGTTTATACCCGGCTTTATATTAAATGTTAAAATTAATTAATAAATTATTCAATCTATTTCTGAATAAAATATAATAAAGTTTCATCTCAGTTCTCGTGGTGTTAATTTGATTAATGTTTACTTAACTAGTTTTTGCTAATTAAAAGTAATTTAGAGTCAACCTTCGGCTTTTCATAAATAAATGTTAACATTGATTAACATTAACATAAATATGATTTCGAATTATAATATTGATTTAAGCAACATGGTTCAAAAATTATTCAATTAGACACTCTCACATATTTTATTCCATGTTAATGTTTAATTTGGAATAACTTATACATAAATAATTATAAATAAAATGAGATTAAGTTTTACCCCGGTTTTACAAATTCAAACATAATTATTGGAGATAATTTCTAATTATGATTTACTTAAAATCAATCAAGCATATAATTGTGTCATTTAATAATTCAAATCTTCCGATAGTCGTATCTTTTCAACCATAACTCCGTTTTCAGCGATTCTTGCGCTCACGTGACCATCGAACCAAGCCCTATCCTCTAGTGCGTTCTTTTAAAGCTTTTCCTTTGATTGGTGTACTGTTCTTAGTGTATATTGTTTGCTTGTATGATTGTGCCGATGATTGCCGCGAGTAGAGAAACGTCATCGAGCGAAGGAATACAATTCAAGTGCTGTCAAGTTTGAAGATCAAGACCCGAAGATTAAGTGAATACATTGGATTTGAGGCAAGTACAGCACGGACAATCCTTTCTACCTAAACACACCTTTACATTAATTACTGCATATGCATGTGTCTAAATTGTTCCTATTAAGGTTGTTCCTAGCTTTGTTTATCCTATACCTTGATTACCCTGGGTTATTGCATTTGGGTAGACCTTTGCTAAGCGCAGCTACTGTCACCAATGTTTAACTGTTAATCTTGACTTAATGGTTCACTTCAATGTTAATATTAAAATTTGCTTTTTAGCAACATGGATCAGGGAGCTAGGGCGTACATACTTGGCCCTAGTGTCTCTCCGTAAGGACTGGTTCTTAAAGCGGCAACCCAGGAGCCTGTCGCCACCACTGGAACTATAATGGCTCTGGTCTTGGACAAGTAACATGTACGGCTCTAATTTAACAGTAGTTACCGATGGGCCGACGGCGTTATGGGAAGCATGGGTGAGAGTATGGTTTGATCCACCGAGGACGGGTTTTCCGTCGGCTATGTCTCGTCAGGCAAAGTCCCGTGCTCCGCACGTTGCGCTATTTATTTTTGTTGTTGGCCTTCGTGCCGCGCTTGGACGCCATTGACCCTCCTATTCGGAGCGCCCTGGGAGTCAGTCAATCTCGGTGCCTTGGGTCATGCTGCCTAGGTTGTACCATAACGGCTACTGTTTCGTTAGGGTGTCTTGTGAAAAGCCTCGTAGCGTCCCTATGCGGTCACACCTCGGAAGTGTGATTTGTGAGGTCTGATCCACCTCCGCGTGGTTGGGTGCAAAGTTCTTTTGAACTTTTACGCGACTGGTGGGTAAAGGGCGAAACCTCTGCAGAGTGTACAATCTATCATGATAGCCTTGCTCAGGGTCACGAGCGGCCTGGATCCTTTTTGGATTAGAAGATGCTATTATTTATTACTGTTTATTGTCTACTTCTACTTTACTAAGTGGGGAATTCAACTGGGATTCATATACTTGTAGTAACTTTGGTTTATGATAAAATGAATCAACTAAAAGTGCTAATGCAGTACAGCCGTGTCAAGCCTTTCTTTCAAGCCTTCATATACCCGTGTTGTTCTTGCTAAGTAAGACAATTACTTACACTTGCCAACATTCAACAAAATCCCGGACGGGTAACAGATGAAGTGAAAGAGACAACTACCAAGATTCCTGAGGATCGTCTGTATTCTAAGCTATGGTCAACCAGTCGGTGTCCCTGTGGACTTGAGGCTCTACCTGTGAAGATAGTTAATAAATAGTCTTCCGCTGTGTTTTAGGTAAACTCTGATGCAAAACTAGTTTAATCGAGCATATGTTCTCTGTTTTACGACATTTGTAAGCTGTATGTGTTTGGTGGACTTCCTGGGCACACATACAGTAGCATTCGGGTTTCTGTAAATCCGGGTGTGACAGATTGGTATCAGAGCTATGCTGACTGTAGGATCGCAGCCTAGATAGTACTGGCCATCCATTAAGATTCCTTTTGCCATATAATCATTGCTTTCTCAATCCTTGATACTTTGATTCATAAAAAGTGCTATCCTTGAGCATTTTCCTCCTTGACACCTTCTCTTTGCTCATTATATCCTTGAAAGTTTTTATCCTCTCCTTGATAATTTACTTCTCACCCTTGACTTCTGATTATTTACCTCCACCTTGGCTTGATAAATTGCTAATTTTCAATTCTTGTCTATTTAACTCCTTGTTGCTTTACCTTGATCGCTTATCCCGCCCCTTGGAATTTCCTATTACTATTGTGAGTATCCTTGTTTACTCAGTCGTTCCTTGATACTATTTCCACTTCTCTCCTCCTTGTTCTTCAAGTATTGTCACTTTGGATTCATTTCTTGGCTTTTAAATCTCAAAGTGTCCTTTCGACCTTATCCCTAAAACACTTAGATTGTCTGTATCGTCCCGGTGCGTTTGCAAGTCACTTGAAGAACAAAGATATCGTCCGTCTGCCACAAGAAGTTCAAGCCTAAACGACTTCAAATTACAAGACTACCACTACATCAGGAAGTTAGAAGGTCAAGTTGAAGGATGCCTATACCAAGTTGAAGATATATCCATACCTAGGAGGATTTCCTCTTACTAATAACGTCTAGCTTCGTTTAAATTTTGGTGTGGTTAACCTTGGTTGAGTGTGTTTGTAATGACTGTCCTTATGCCTTTGATTGATTTGGTTCTTTGTATTGAGTGTTGGTGTATTGTTGATCTTCTACCTGCAATGACGTCAGCTTCTTAGCTGGGTTCTTACCTTCAAAGGCTTACTCCTCCTTCCTCACCTCCTTCTCCTTTTCCGCAATCCCTCCCCAGATGGAGAATCCCCTTGAAAGCAAAGCCGATAGTGCCTCTGGAAAAGAAATACCCGCTACTTCAATCCATCTCAAGATGGCAGAGCTTATGGCAGTACAAACACAGGCATTGCACACGATGGCTCAAGCTATGGGAGAAATCAACCAAGCTATGATGGAGCAAGCCATGCTTCTCAACGATTACAACAAAAGCAATGAAGGAAACCGTAGGGTCTCACTAACAGCGTTCCCGTCATCACTCAACTGTGAGAAGCCCTTAGCCATGCAAGCAGAGGCTTGTGAGTTATCATCCCCCTTAGTTGCGGAGATGACCAGTGTGGGAGTTCACCCAGGCCCAGTAAAAAGGCAAGTGGTAGGAGCATGGGATTGTCAACAGAATAAAAGGATTCATGGAGATTCAGAGCTAGAAGGGAGGCTACAACATGAGGACACTAAGACTCCAGGAGGTTGCATATGTTGTGAACACCATGGCCTTCCATGCCCTCAGATTGAAGCTAGCCTAATGACAACTGAGGCATATCATAGTTTCCGTTCAAATATCAACAAAGAACAGGGGGCATACGCTAGAAGGTCAGCCCCACAAAGAGTTGCCCAAACTAAAGGTAGTGCTCCAATTATGGGCCTTGAGGATTGGAGTATCACCATTAGAGAGTTTCAACCCAAGAAAGGCAGTGGACCCAAGCAGCAAATAAACGAAAGGAGCCGAGGAAAAGAGATACTTGTACCAGGGGCAAGTGGTGATAATTGTCCCAGATCCACTCAAACTCACGGATTCCAAGATCAACACACCAAGCACCTGGAAGACGTCCACCCTCCACACCGCCACTACCTCGAGATGAATCCAGATGTACAAAATACTCCACCAGCAGGGAACACGGTACAGGAAGTAGGCCGAGACGAAGTTTATGCTACCTTTTTGGTAAGGGAGGATACTACAAGCCAGTGTTACATCCGTAACAAGACAGGTAACCAGAATAGTAAGAGACCAGCCAAGAAGAGGGGTAGAGACGAATTGCAACTATATTCCCCAAACTACGAAAGAAAAGGACCACCAGCTGGTCAGTGGCCGATACCTCTAGAATTTGCTGCAACAGGCAGATGCTACCGTTGTGGCGAGGAAGGCCATCATGCGCACGCGTGTCGTTGGAGAAACAGATCATCAGCCCTAGTGACCACAGGGGGGCAGAAAGGTGTCGATGCATACAAGGCGTTGCGGGAGTAGGAGAACCTGACATGACAACACCCACAAGATAAGACTGTGCTAAGTGGAAAGGAAGTCGCCATAGACGGGGACACTCACGTCAAGGAAAAGCAATCCAGGAATCTATCTGGGTGTACCCTAGTAATCCAATCAGAGTAGTAGAAGTAGAATTAAGGGAAGTGACCACAAAGTGATTCATGGTATTTCTGTAGCCTGAAGGAGTGTGATTCTCGGGTCCATGTAATGACCACCGATCTGAATAAAGTCTACAAGATGCTGGAAGTCACCCACCTAAAACCTTTTATTCTTGCTAGCCTTTCTCGTGAATCTCGGGACGAGATTCCTGTTAAGGGGGGTAGTTTGTCACACCCCAAAATTTTCGAATTTTGGGATGTGAATTTTCAACATAATTAATACAATAATTCTCTCAATTTTCTAAAATTTTTCAAGCTTTATTTAATTTACAAGGAATTTGTAGTTGAAAATTATATTTATTTATATAAATAAAAATGTTTGCGAAAGATAAATGAAATGTTGTGTGTGTTGCATCCATGCTGCTGCATTGTGTTTTGGTTGCTTGTGAGTTAGATTGGAATTTAAATCCGCAGCCGTGCCGCCCCGAAGCCCGACCCCCCTGCCCTAATTCCAACCCGAGCCGAGTTCGCATCGCCGCCGCTGTTTCCGAACTCGCCGCCGCCGTCGATCCGCCGGTGCAGCGCCGCTCCGTCCAATCCGGCCGCCGGGAAAACTTCGCCAAGTGGTAAGCTCGCTCCCAAGCTTGTTCTTGCTCTGATTCGCGCGCCGTAGCCCCATCGCCGCCATCACCCGAGCACCGCCGCCGCCGCAGCTCGTCGCGCGCCACCCCCGCTGCTCCGCCACCGACGAGAACCCCCTCACTCGACTCGCCGCGTCGCCCCGAGTCTGTAGCACCCGGCCACGCCCCAAACCGAGGCTCCTAGCTCGTTTTCGAGTCACGCCGGCGAAGCGCCGCCGCAGCCGACCTAGCGCCGCCGCTCGTCGCGCCGCCGCCGCGGATCCCCTCCTCTAGATCCAATCTGGATCGTCGGATCCAAATCCGACGGCCCGCGTCAGCCGGAGCCCGAGTCAAACCCGGGTCAATACCGGTCAACCCAGTCAGCCACGCTATTTTGCAAAAGAGCCCCTGCCCTTTTTCGAAATTAACCCGCAGTCCAGATCAATTCAAAAATAATTAGATTTAGGTCCTGAATTTTATGGAAAACCCCCTGCCTTATTTAAAAATAGCACCTGAGGTCCTGTCTTGGTTAATTTGCAATTAAACCCTCCTGTTTTTATATAAAATTATGTTTTAGCCCCTGGGCTTTTTGCAAATAAGCCCCTGGAACTTTTAAAACTTTGCCAGCAAGTCCCTGAACCTTAGAAAAGCCATAACTTCTCCGTTTTAGCTCCGATTTGATCCGTTTTCGTTGCGTTAGATTCATATCAACTTAAACTCCTCGTTAGTACTGTTAATTGACATCTAAATTGTTTCTGAATTTTATTCAATATTAACTTGATTAAAGATTATTTAAACGTGTTTTCTAATTAAAATCCAATTAAGGTTTATACCCGGCTTTATATTAAATGTTAAAATTAATTAATAAATTATTCAATCTATTTCTGAATAAAATATAATAAAGTTTCATCTCAGTTCTCGTGGTGTTAATTTGATTAATGTTTACTTAACTAGTTTTTGCTAATTAAAAGTAATTTAGAGTCAACCTTCGGCTTTTCATAAATAAATGTTAACATTGATTAACATTAACATAAATATGATTTCGAATTATAATATTGATTTAAGCAACATGGTTCAAAAATTATTCAATTAGACGCTCTCACATATTTTATTCCATGTTAATGTTTAATTTGGAATAACTTATACATAAATAATTATAAATAAAATGAGATTAAGTTTTACCCCGGTTTTACAAATTCAAACATAATTATTGGAGATAATTTCTAATTATGATTTACTTAAAATCAATCAAGCATATAATTGTGTCATTTAATAATTCAAATCTTCCGATAGTCGTATCTTTTCAACCATAACTCCGTTTTCAGCGATTCTTGCGCTCACGTGACCATCGAACCAAGCCCTATCCTCTAGTGCGTTCTTTTAAAGCTTTTCCTTTGATTGGTGTACTGTTCTTAGTGTATATTGTTTGCTTGTATGATTGTGCCGATGATTGCCGCGAGTAGAGAAACGTCATCGAGCGAAGGAATACAATTCAAGTGCTGTCAAGTTTGAAGATCAAGACCCGAAGATTAAGTGAATACATTGGATTTGAGGCAAGTACAGCACGGACAATCCTTTCTACCTAAACACACCTTTACATTAATTACTGCATATGCATGTGTCTAAATTGTTCCTATTAAGGTTGTTCCTAGCTTTGTTTATCCTATACCTTGATTACCCTGGGTTATTGCATTTGGGTAGACCTTTGCTAAGCGCAGCTACTGTCACCAATGTTTAACTGTTAATCTTGACTTAATGGTTCACTTCAATGTTAATATTAAAATTTGCTTTTTAGCAACATGGATCAGGGAGCTAGGGCGTACATACTTGGCCCTAGTGTCTCTCCGTAAGGACTGGTTCTTAAAGCGGCAACCCAGGAGCCTGTCGCCACCACTGGAACTATAATGGCTCTGGTCTTGGACAAGTAACATGTACGACTCTAATTTAACAGTAGTTACCGATGGGCCGACGGCGTTATGGGAAGCATGGGTGAGAGTATGGTTTGATCCACCGAGGACGGGTTTTCCGTCGGCTATGTCTCGTCAGGCAAAGTCCCGTGCTCCGCACGTTGCGCTATTTATTTTTGTTGTTGGCCTTCGTGCCGCGCTTGGACGCCATTGACCCTCCTATTCGGAGCGCCCTGGGAGTCAGTCAATCTCGGTGCCTTGGGTCATGCTGCCTAGGTTGTACCATAACGGCTACTGTTTCGTTAGGGTGTCTTGTGAAAAGCCTCGTAGCGTCCCTATGCGGTCACACCTCGGAAGTGTGATTTGTGAGGTCTGATCCACCTCCGCGTGGTTGGGTGCAAAGTTCTTTTGAACTTTTACGCGACTGGTGGGTAAAGGGCGAAACCTCTGCAGAGTGTACAATCTATCATGATAGCCTTGCTCAGGGTCACGAGCGGCCTGGATCCTTTTTGGATTAGAAGATGCTATTATTTATTACTGTTTATTGTCTACTTCTACTTTACTAAGTGGGGAATTCAACTGGGATTCATATACTTGTAGTAACTTTGGTTTATGATAAAATGAATCAACTAAAAGTGCTAATGCAGTACAGCCGTGTCAAGCCTTTCTTTCAAGCCTTCATATACCCGTGTTGTTCTTGCTAAGTAAGACAATTACTTACACTTGCCAACATTCAACAAAATCCCGGACGGGTAACAGATGAAGTGAAAGAGACAACTACCAAGATTCCTGAGGATCGTCTGTATTCTAAGCTATGGTCAACCAGTCGGTGTCCCTGTGGACTTGAGGCTCTACCTGTGAAGATAGTTAATAAATAGTCTTCCGCTGTGTTTTAGGTAAACTCTGATGCAAAACTAGTTTAATCGAGCATATGTTCTCTGTTTTACCACATTTGTAAGCTGTATGTGTTTGGTGGACTTCCTGGGCACACATACAGTAGCATTCGGGTTTCTGTAAATCCGGGTGTGACAGATTGGTATCAGAGCTATGCTGACTGTAGGATCGCAGCCTAGATAGTACTGGCCATCCATTAAGATTCCTTTTGCCATATAATCATTGCTTTCTCAATCCTTGATACTTTGATTCATAAAAAGTGCTATCCTTGAGCATTTTCCTCCTTGACACCTTCTCTTTGCTCATTATATCCTTGAAAGTTTTTATCCTCTCCTTGATAATTTACTTCTCACCCTTGACTTCTGATTATTTACCTCCACCTTGGCTTGATAAATTGCTAATTTTCAATTCTTGTCTATTTAACTCCTTGTTGCTTTACCTTGATCGCTTATCCCGCCCCTTGGAATTTCCTATTACTATTGTGAGTATCCTTGTTTACTCAGTCGTTCCTTGATACTATTTCCACTTCTCTCCTCCTTGTTCTTCAAGTATTGTCACTTTGGATTCATTTCTTGGCTTTTAAATCTCAAAGTGTCCTTTCGACCTTATCCCTAAAACACTTAGATTGTCTGTATCGTCCCGGTGCGTTTGCAAGTCACTTGAAGAACAAAGATATCGTCCGTCTGCCACAAGAAGTTCAAGCCTAAACGACTTCAAATTACAAGACTACCACTACATCAGGAAGTTAGAAGGTCAAGTTGAAGGATGCATATACCAAGTTGAAGATATATCCATACCTAGGAGGATTTCCTCTTACTAATAACGTCTAGCTTCGTTTAAATTTTGGTGTGGTTAACCTTGGTTGAGTGTGTTTGTAATGACTGTCCTTATGCCTTTGATTGATTTGGTTCTTTGTATTGAGTGTTGGTGTATTATTGATCTTCTACCTGCAATGACGTCAGCTTCTTAGCTGGGTTCTTACCTTCAAAGGCTTACTCCTCCTTCCTCACCTCCTTCTCCTTTTCCGCAATCCCTCCCCAGATGGAGAATCCCCTTGAAAGCAAAGCCGATAGTGCCTCTGGAAAAGAAATACCCGCTACTTCAATCCATCTCAAGATGGCAGAGCTTATGGCAGTACAAACACAGGCATTGCACACGATGGCTCAAGCTATGGGAGAAATCAACCAAGCTATGATGGAGCAAGCCATGCTTCTCAACGATTACAACAAAAGCAATGAAGGAAACCGTAGGGTCTCACTAACAGCGTTCCCGTCATCACTCAACTGTGAGAAGCCCTTAGCCATGCAAGCAGAGGCTTGTGAGTTATCATCCCCCTTAGTTGCGGAGATGACCAGTGTGGGAGTTCACCCAGGCCCAGTAAAAAGGCAAGTGGTAGGAGCATGGGATTGTCAACAGAATAAAAGGATTCATGGAGATTCAGAGCTAGAAGGGAGGCTACAACATGAGGACACTAAGACTCCAGGAGGTTGCATATGTTGTGAACACCATGGCCTTCCATGCCCTCAGATTGAAGCTAGCCTAATGACAACTGAGGCATATCATAGTTTCCGTTCAAATATCAACAAAGAACAGGGGGCATACGCTAGAAGGTCAGCCCCACAAAGAGTTGCCCAAACTAAAGGTAGTGCTCCAATTATGGGCCTTGAGGATTGGAGTATCACCATTAGAGAGTTTCAACCCAAGAAAGGCAGTGGACCCAAGCAGCAAATAAACGAAAGGAGCCGAGGAAAAGAGATACTTGTACCAGGGGCAAGTGGTGATAATTGTCCCAGATCCACTCAAACTCACGGATTCCAAGATCAACACACCAAGCACCTGGAAGACGTCCACCCTCCACACCGCCACTACCTCGAGATGAATCCAGATGTACAAAATACTCCACCAGCAGGGAACACGGTACAGGAAGTAGGCCGAGACGAAGTTTATGCTACCTTTTTGGTAAGGGAGGATACTACAAGCTAGTGTTACATCCGTAACAAGACAGGTAACCAGAATAGTAAGAGACCAGCCAAGAAGAGGGGTAGAGACGAATTGCAACTATATTCCCCAAACTACGAAAGAAAAGGACCACCAGCTGGTCAGTGGCCGATACCTCTAGAATTTGCTGCAACAGGCAGATGCTACCGTTGTGGCGAGGAAGGCCATCATGCGCACGCGTGTCGTTGGAGAAACAGATCATCAGCCCTAGTGACCACAGGGGGGCAGAAAGGTGTCGATGCATACAAGGCGTTGCGGGAGTAGGAGAACCTGACATGACAACACCCACAAGATAAGACTGTGCTAAGTGGAAAGGAAGTCGCCATAGACGGGGACACTCACGTCAAGGAAAAGCAATCCAGGAATCTATCTGGGTGTACCCTAGTAATCCAATCAGAGTAGTAGAAGTAGAATTAAGGGAAGTGACCACAAAGTGATTCATGGTATTTCTGTAGCCTGAAGGAGTGTGATTCTCGGGTCCATGTAATGACCACCGATCTGAATAAAGTCTACAAGATGCTGGAAGTCACCCACCTAAAACCTTTTATTCTTGCTAGCCTTTCTCGTGAATCTCGGGACGAGATTCCTGTTAAGGGGGGTAGTTTGTCACACCCCAAAATTTTCGAATTTTGGGATGTGAATTTTCAACATAATTAATACAATAATTCTCTCAATTTTCTAAAATTTTTCAAGCTTTATTTAATTTACAAGGAATTTGTAGTTGAAAATTATATTTATTTATATAAATAAAAATGTTTGCGAAAGATAAATGAAATGTTGTGTGTGTTGCATCCATGCTGCTGCATTGTGTTTTGGTTGCTTGTGAGTTAGATTGGAATTTAAATCCTCTTTAAATTTGAATTTGATTCACATTGTTTGGAGCTTTAGAAAAATTGTTTTGGCCCGAGTCCACTTTTCCCCCCTAAACTATTTCTCCCGGCCGAACTTGGCCCTCCTTCTCTTCTTCCCGCAGCGGCCCAGCCTCCCTCGCTCCACTTTCGGCCCAGACCGCAGGCCTGCCTCCAGCTCCCGCGCCAGCCCAACTCGCGGCCCAGCTCTCTCCCTCCCTTTTTCCTCTCGGACCGAGCCTGCGAGGCCCGGCGCAGGACCAATTTGGCCCAGCAGCCCCCGTTTTCCTTTCTCTGCGCGGCCCAGCAAGCCAGCCCACCGCAGCCAGCCTCGCTTCCCCCCCTGTCGATGACCGCATGGACCCACGGGTCAGGTCGACCCCTTCCTCTCGCCCGACTCCCTCCCGGACACGGCGCCGGAGTCCCGACGGACCACGGCACGGACGCCGAGGACCTTTTCCCCCGGACTCTTCCCTCGGCCGCTCCTTAAATCCGCAGCCGTGCCGCCCCGAAGCCCGACCCCCCTGCCCTAATTCCAACCCGAGCCGAGTTCGCATCGCCACCGCTGTTTCCGAACTCGCCGCCGCCGTCGATCCGCCGGTGCAACGCCGCTCCGTCCAATCCGGCCGCCGGGAAAACTTCGCCAAGTGGTAAGCTCGCTCCCAAGCTTGTTCTTGCTCTGATTCGCGCGCCGTAGCCCCGTCGCCGCCATCACCCGAGCACCGCCGCCGCCGCAGCTCGTCGCGCGCCACCCCCGCTGCTCCGCCACCGACGAGAACCCCCTCACTCGACTCGCCGCGTCGCCCCGAGTCTGTAGCACCCGGCCACGCCCCAAACCGAGGCTCCTAGCTCGTTTTCGAGTCACGCCGGCGAAGCGCCGCCGCAGCCGACCTAGCGCCGCCGCTCGTCGCGCCGCCGCCGCGGATCCCCTCCTCTAGATCCAATCTGGATCGTCGGATCCAAATCCGACGGCCCGCGTCAGCCGGAGCCCGAGTCAAACCCGGGTCAATACCGGTCAACCCAGTCAGCCACGCTATTTTGCAAAAGAGCCCCTGCCCTTTTTCGAAATTAACCCGCAGTCCAGATCAATTCAAAAATAATTAGATTTAGGTCCTGAATTTTATGGAAAACCCCCTGCCTTATTTAAAAATAGCACCTGAGGTCCTGTCTTGGTTAATTTGCAATTAAACCCTCCTGTTTTTATATAAAATTATGTTTTAGCCCCTGGGCTTTTTGCAAATAAGCCCCTGGAACTTTTAAAACTTTGCCAGCAAGTCCCTGAACCTTAGAAAAGCCATAACTTCTCCGTTTTAGCTCCGATTTGATCCGTTTTCGTTGCGTTAGATTCATATCAACTTAAACTCCTCGTTAGTACTGTTAATTGACATCTAAATTGTTTCTGAATTTTATTCAATATTAACTTGATTAAAGATTATTTAAACGTGTTTTCTAATTAAAATCCAATTAAGGTTTAAACCCGGCTTTATATTAAATGTTAAAATTAATTAATAAATTATTCAATCTATTTCTGAATAAAATATAATAAAGTTTCATCTCAGTTCTCGTGGTGTTAATTTGATTAATGTTTACTTAACTAGTTTTTGCTAATTAAAAGTAATTTAGAGTCAACCTTCGGCTTTTCATAAATAAATGTTAACATTGATTAACATTAACATAAATATGATTTCGAATTATAATATTGATTTAAGCAACATGGTTCAAAAATTATTCAATTAGACGCTCTCACATATTTTATTCCATGTTAATGTTTAATTTGGAATAACTTATACATAAATAATTATAAATAAAATGAGATTAAGTTTTACCCCGGTTTTACAAATTCAAACATAATTATTGGAGATAATTTCTAATTATGATTTACTTAAAATCAATCAAGCATATAATTGTGTCATTTAATAATTCAAATCTTCCGATAGTCCTATCTTTTCAACCATAACTCCGTTTTCAGCGATTCTTGCGCTCACGTGACCATCGAACCAAGCCCTATCCTCTAGTGCGTTCTTTTAAAGCTTTTCCTTTGATTGGTGTACTGTTCTTAGTGTATATTGTTTGCTTGTATGATTGTGCCGATGATTGCCGCGAGTAGAGAAACGTCATCGAGCGAAGGAATACAATTCAAGTGCTGTCAAGTTTGAAGATCAAGACCCGAAGATTAAGTGAATACATTGGATTTGAGGCAAGTACAGCACGGACAATCCTTTCTACCTAAACACACCTTTACATTAATTACTGCATATGCATGTGTCTAAATTGTTCCTATTAAGGTTGTTCCTAGCTTTGTTTATCCTATACCTTGATTACCCTGGGTTATTGCATTTGGGTAGACCTTTGCTAAGCGCAGCTACTGTCACCAATGTTTAACTGTTAATCTTGACTTAATGGTTCACTTCAATGTTAATATTAAAATTTGCTTTTTAGCAACATGGATCAGGGAGCTAGGGCGTACATACTTGGCCCTAGTGTCTCTCCGTAAGGACTGGTTCTTAAAGCGGCAACCCAGGAGCCTGTCGCCACCACTGGAACTATAATGGCTCTGGTCTTGGACAAGTAACATGTACGACTCTAATTTAACAGTAGTTACCGATGGGCCGACGGCGTTATGGGAAGCATGGGTGAGAGTATGGTTTGATCCATCGAGGACGGGTTTTCCGTCGGCTATGTCTCGTCAGGCAAAGTCCCGTGCTCCGCACGTTGTGCTATTTATTTTTGTTGTTGGCCTTCGTGCCGCGCTTGGACGCCATTGACCCTCCTATTCGGAGCGCCCTGGGAGTCAGTCAATCTCGGTGCCTTGGGTCATGCTGCCTAGGTTGTACCATAACGGCTACTATTTCGTTAGGGTGTCTTGTGAAAAGCCTCGTAGCGTCCCTATGCGGTCACACCTCGGAAGTGTGATTTGTGAGGTCTGATCCACCTCCGCGTGGTTGGGTGCAAAGTTCTTTTGAACTTTTACGCGACTGGTGGGTAAAGGGCGAAACCTCTGCAGAGTGTACAATCTATCATGATAGCCTTGCTCAGGGTCACGAGCGGCCTGGATCCTTTTTGGATTAGAAGATGCTATTATTTATTACTGTTTATTGTCTACTTCTACTTTACTAAGTGGGGAATTCAACTGGGATTCATATACTTGTAGTAACTTTGGTTTATGATAAAATGAATCAACTAAAAGTGCTAATGCAGTACAGCCGTGTCAAGCCTTTCTTTCAAGCCTTCATATACCCGTGTTGTTCTTGCTAAGTAAGACAATTACTTACACTTGCCAACATTCAACAAAATCCCGGACGGGTAACAGATGAAGTGAAAGAGACAACTACCAAGATTCCTGAGGATCGTCTGTATTCTAAGCTATGGTCAACCAGTCGGTGTCCCTGTGGACTTGAGGCTCTACCTGTGAAGATAGTTAATAAATAGTCTTCCGCTGTGTTTTAGGTAAACTCTGATGCAAAACTAGTTTAATCGAGCATATGTTCTCTGTTTTACGACATTTGTAAGCTGTATGTGTTTGGTGGACTTCCTGGGCACACATACAGTAGCATTCGGGTTTCTGTAAATCCGGGTGTGACACCTGGTAGAAGCACTCTACTGATTAACTGAGCGGGTCAGAAGGTATAGCTAGATACTTGCTTCGGGACAGCAGAACCTACCACACACAAAAAGGGATGAGAGAGGGGTGTGATCTATCCTGCACTGGGGGATCCTACAAGCTGAGATGAATGTGATAGGCTACCAAGGCAGTATAGGGCTGTCACCACCTAACGACTACTACCTCCGCAAACTCAGGGGCAAACTAAGTTAGCCTCAAGTCTAGGCACTGTGCCTACACTAGTCAACTAATATTTATCTCCTATAGAAAGATAAGCACCCAAGCTAAGCCACCAGTATACAGTTATACCAATCAACTAAGCATTGAACGAAGGACCAGCAAGCATATAAAGGTAAGAACTGAATGCTCAATTAATCAAAGAGAGATACAAGAGTTACCAGACACGACCTAAATGTTACTCGAAGCAGAGCCGCATCCGTAGAGGTACAGCGGGAAGAGCGGCCGACACTCTGGCTCCTCTCTGGGACGCTCACCTCTCCTCTCTCTCCCTATCTTCGCTAAGGAACTCTCTCTTATGTTGTGTGTTGATCCGGGGCTTGGACCACTATATTTATAGCTTGCAATGCCGGTTGGGGGTAGAGTAACCACCAAGGGAGCTAGAGGGCGGTTCCCCCTGATTCGGGTAAATCCTCTGGTTCGGCTGACCTGCCCAGTTCGGCCGAACGGAGGGATGCACTGCCCTTGCTCCCAAGGGCCAGGATTTGCTCCCTTGGTCGGTTCTGGTGCTGGGGGCGGTTCGGCCGAATTGTAGGATACGGCCGAACTGGGCTTTTGGCCCAGCAATGCTCCCCTGCACCACCTCTTGCTTGTGGACCTCCTTGGCTCGCTTGGGTTGATGTCCTTCGTGTTGATTTGGCCTAGGATACGATGGTGGTCGCCCACGTGTCATGCGTCGTCATTGCTTGGTCATCGTTGACGTGGACGACTCCCGGTTGTGCTCTGTGTCGTATACGGCTAAGGGGGGGAACCGGCCGAATGGAGTCGTTCTATCGAATCGGTCATTTCCGACCCCTATAGCACGTATTTCTCGTTGTTGTACCTGCACAAGTGAAACTCACCAAAACTCATGGAAATAGTTAGAAATAAGTCCTATAGCTATGGTGTATGATTCCATTGTGTTTATTTTAAACTCGGTTGGAGGTCGGAAAATACGCCGTAACTCCCTGGGTCTTGGGCAGTTGATGAAGGGAATGACTCTTACAACAAGATCCATCTTGGTCATCCTGCATTCAGGGTTTTCTAATTTTTGCAAATAAATGACCCTTGTGCTATCTTCCTTAGTATTCTCACACACTCTGGAGTCACTCCTTTTCACTCACTCTCTCTTATGTGTTTTCTCTTTGTCTCTCAGGTGGTGATCTTATCAAGACATGTTTCTGTCGAGTCGAAGACTGGTTCCTGGAGGTGTGTCAATTGCCTTCGATCAATTTGCAAGTTTGAGATGAAGAGATCATTGTTGGTCCTCAGCCTTGTGACCCCTTTCTTTTTTTTCTTTCCCTTTCTGGGAATTCTTTCTTTCGAATCATTGGACTTTCATGAGTCCTTTTATTATTTTTTTTCTGGGTATCACCAAGGCATGAGAGCTTCTAATGCAACTCTGATGATAGATATATGCTTGCAAATTATCTGGGCAACAAGACTGTCTCCAGGGACTCAAAATTTGACAAGACTTTATACTAGTCCAGACAGGCTTTTTCAGGGAATGTTCTCTCAAGCAAATGCGTGAAGTGGAAGAAGGTAGATTGTTTGCATAGGATGAAAGGATAGGGTATAGTTTTAAGTTTTCAAAATAAATTCTCCCGAATGATGGAACAAACAAGTGGTTTGTTTTATCAAGACATATCACAAACATCAACAACTTAGACCAGGGGATCCTAACATGAAAGATTTCACAGGCATGTGGATACTTAATTTGAAATGAACAATAAACATAGTTCATGGCATGAAAGAAAAACCAAGAACGTTTCATTTCAATGATGTGAGCATGTTTAAAATTTGAAACTTGTCAACACAGAAAAGATGGGCAGGGGTAAGGAGTGCAAACCAGTGTGCAGGTGCGCGAAGGGGGCGAGCCGGGCTGGTTCGGCCGAACAGGTTGGTTCGGCCAAATTGCCCAATTCGCCCGAACCAACTGGTTCGGCCGAATTGACTCGGTGTGTGCTCCCTCATCCTGTGTCCCTCTTGTGTCATCCTGTGCTCATGTAATCTTTTTGTTAAGCAGGGCATACTCCGGATGGCTCAATTGCACCAATCGGAGCATCACTTTTTGTCATTTTTATTCAATTCTAACTTTATTTATTCAACGAGCTAAGAATTGGAAACAAAGGTGCTTGGAAGGGAAATAAATCAGAGCACCCTAAACATTAATTTAAGGGAAATAAATGAATGGAATTAAACCAACTAACGAACTAAACTAATGGTGCTCTATCTAAACGAAACGGCTACATGACACTATTCTGTAGGTGGATTGTAAATGTCCAAGTGTCATGTGGCCTTGGCGAGCCGCTTGATCTTAGCACACAAGCCTTTGTGGAGGACCTCCAGCTTGTCCTCCATCTCAAGTCACGCCAGTTCTACTTCTGCCACCTTCTTCTCTAGGTGGTTTATCTGCTGGCGTGCCTGCACCAGCTCCGCCTGCAGGCTCTCCAGTGTGGGCAGCTTCTCTTCCTCCTCTTCGTCCTCCTCATCATCGGAGAACTCCATCTCACCCCACAGTCCCCTGTTGGGTGGAGGCTGCCTGTGGTGCTGAACTCTAGGGTTCCACCGTGGAGGAGTGGACTGGGAGGACCCCGCCAACCCGAGCTCGTCCCGGTTCAGCGGCGGGACCAAGACCCTGCCGTATCCCGTAGAGGTACGCTTGCCTCTGATGCTGAACTAGAGCGGACTATCAGGTTTATAATCCGGCACCCTCATGCCCTCTCCCTTGACTGCAGGGAGTGTAGATTCCAGCACCCTTGAGGAGGATGCTGACCTCGGGCGCAGCTGGGATGTGGTAGGGCGCCCTGGTGATGGTGAGCGAAGAGGCTTCTTGATCACCTTCAGCGGGGCGTAGGGGTTGAGCATAGCTGAAGGAAAGCGGCGTGGGGAGTCTGGGTGCGTCATGGGGCTGCGGGCAGGAGCCCTCCCACGATGCCCATCGCTTGGCAGCTCAATGTCGGCGATGCGGAAGGCTTGCTCATGCCGGGGGGACCCATCGATCCGGCTAGCGAGGCTGGATCCCCTGGCTGAGGATGCATCTTTGGAGGAGGAAGAGGCCATGGCGGCTGTGGCTAGGGGCAAGAAGTTTCTGTAGATGGGATTATGGGAGTCGACAGAAATCCCAGGCTTTTTATCACGGCTTTTTATGCGAGTTTCAGGATAGGATCAACTGTAGATGAGTTTGGGAGCAAATATCCGCACGTGGGGCCAAGGGGGCTGATTCGGCTGAACCCTAGGATTAGGGCGAATTGGCCAATTCACCCGAATTGGCCTGGTTCGGACGAACTGGCCCTTGGGCCTCCTGGTGTGCGGGCCAAGTCGGATCTTGTGTCTTTGGTCGTGGGTGCGAGGGTGAAGGCGGTTTTGGCCCAGAAAGGTTGATTTGAAGAATTTGGGTTGCATTTCATGGACGGGTTTCAGAGCTCCACGAACTTGATGACATCTAAGTCATCAAGTGGTGGAGGTTCTGGTTCTACGAAGATTTTCAACCGTTGTCCATTGATCTTGAAGGTATTTCCGTCCTCACTTTGCAATGTGATGGCCCCATGAGATGCAGCATTGACTACTATGAACGGGCCATCCCATTTGCTTCTAAGCTTCCAATGACCGAAAAGCTTGACACGAGAATTGAAGACGAGGACCTTGTCTCCTCTCTTGAACGTTTTGACCTTGATCCTCTTGTCATGCCATCTCTTGGTCCATTCCTTATATAGCCGGGAGCTATGATATGCTTGCTCTCTCATATCATCTAACTTTGCCAGCTAAATCCGTCATTTAAGGCCGGCTGCTGGAAGGTCCATACCCCACTTCCTAATGGCCCAGTGAGCTTTGAACTCCAATTCTACTGGTAGGTGGCAGGTCTTGCCATAGACTAGTTGATATGGGGTCATTCCTATGGGTGTTTTATAGGCCGTACGGTATGCCCATTGTGCATTTGGGAGCTTGTCCTTCCAGTGCTTGCCCATCTCGTTCACGGTCTTTTACAGAATGTTTTTGATTTGTTTGTTTGAGGTTTCTGCTTGACCGCTAGTCTGGGGGTGATAGGGTGTAGCTACGTTATGCTGTACCCCCAAACTTGAGAGATACCTACGGAAAGCTGCATCTACAAAGTGGGAGCCGCCGTCGCTGATGACTATCCTAGGGACGCCAAAACGAGGGAAGATAACTTCATGGAACATTCGTCTTGCGCTCCTGGAGTCAGCGGCCACACATGGCAAGGCTTCCACCCACTTAGAGGCGTAGTCTACCACCACTAGAATGAATTTGTAGCCCTCTGAGTTTGGGAAAGGACCCATGAAGTCCACTCCCGAAACATTAAAGATTTCTACTTGGAGATTGCTGGTGAGTGGCATTGCGTCTCTAGTGTTTATGTTCCATGTTTCTGACAGCGTGGGCATCGCATGATAAATGCTTTAGCATCTTCATACATTCTGGGCTAGTAAAATCTACACTGCCGGACTTTAGTATTGGTCCGAAATGCACCATAGTGGCCTCCGTATGGGGCTGTATGACACCTTTCCAGGATCTTAAATGCCTCATGTGCAGGTACGCAACTTCTGAGGAGTCTATCACTACATATCCTGAATAGGTACGAGTCGTCCCAGAGATGGAGTCGGCTTTCATAAGCCAGTCTCTTCTTATTTTCTCCTGGTGGGACGTACCCTGTCACCATGTAGTTCACTATGTTGGCATACCACGGATCAATGGTGGTGACCTTAAGGAGCATGTCATCCCGTAAATAATCATCAATTGGAAGATCGGATTGGACTTGCATTCGAGACAAGTGGTCAGCCACTGAGTTCTCTACTCCTTTCTTATCCCTTATTTCAATGTCGAACTCTTGGAGTAGAAGGATCCAGCGGATGAGTCTCAGTTTCGCATCCTTTTTGGTCAGAAGGTACTTTAGAGCGGCATGGTCTAAATAGACTATGACCTTGGCCCCGACTAGATAGGATCGCAATTTGTCTATAGCAAACACGACCGCTAAGAGTTCCTTCTCCATGGTTGCATAGTTGAGCTGGGGGCCAGTAAGCGTTTTGCTAGCATATGTGATAGCATAGTGCTTCTTATCCTTGGTTTGGCCCAACACAGCTCCTACGGCAAAATCGCTCGCATCGCACATTATTTCAAATGGGATGCTCCAGTTGGGAGGCTGGATGATGGGAGCGGAAATGAGTGCTTTGTTGAGGGTGTGAAAGGCTGCATAGCACTCTTCATCGAAAACAAGAAGGGGCATCCTTGGCTAAGTGATTGGTCAAAGGCCTGGAGATCTGGGAGAAGTTGTTGATGAAACGCCTATAGAATCCGGCATGGCCAAGGAAACTACGGATCCCCTTAACATTGGTGGGAGGTGGAAGTTGCTCAATGACATCTATCTTCGCTCTATCTACTTTGATTCCACGTTCCGACACCCTATGTCCTAAGACAATCCCTTCTCTCACCATGAAGTGGCACTTTTCCCAGTTTAGGACGAGGTGCGTTTCTTGGCATCTCTAGAGGACCCTGTCCAGATTTTTCAGACACTAGGTAAAGGTCTTCCCATAAACTAAAAATTTGTCCATGAACACTTCCATAACCTCTTCGATCATATCAGAGAAGGTGGACATCATGCAACATTGAAAATAGGCGGATGCGTTACATAGCCCGAAAGACATCCGCCGATAGGCATACGTCCCATAGGGGCATGTGAATGTGGTTTTACTCTGGTCGTCTGGATGGATTGGGATTTGATGATATCCAGAGTAACCGTCAAGGAAGCAGAAGAAAGAGTGTTTTGCAAACCGTTCAAGCATCTCGTCTACGAATGGAAGGGGAAATGGTCTTTCTTGGTGGCCTTGTTGAGTCAACGATAGTCGATACATATACGCCAACCAGTGACGGTGCGCTGTGGGATGAGCTCATTTTTATCATTGCACACAACCGTCATTCCTCCCTTCTTAGGAACAACTTGAACAGGACTAACCCATTAACTATTAGGGACAGGATAAATGATCCGTACGTGAAGGAGTTTGAGGACTTCCTTTTTCATGACCTCCCTCATGGCATTGTTCAACCGTCTTTGAGGCTCCTGAGACGGTGTCGCTTTAGAATCGATTGGGATACGATGGGTACAGAGGTTAGGACTGATCCCTTTCAGATCTTGGAGTGAATATCCTAAGACCGTTCGATTCTTCTCCAGGATAGTGAGCAGTTGTTGGGTTTCTAGGTCTGATAGTTTGTCACTAATAATCCAGGAGGAAAGCGTACTTTAATCCAGGAGGAAGAGGTTTCAGCTCAATTGGAGATGGTTTTGGAGTTTCAGTTGGATTGAGCTTGATTGGAGGTGAGTTTCCTCTTCCTCCGTAAAGAATTGGATGTCTTCCTCTGGGATGGTAGGCCCTAAGTCCGTCAAGGCTGTTGACATGACCTCCTCCATAGGACCAGGATCTATCTCTACTGGGGTGTTCAGAGAATGAGAGTAAGAGACATAGACAAGTTCTTTCCCGATCCTAAGCTCTACTAGCTGATTCATTGGTGCTTTTTCCAGTATTTCAAAATTGGCCTCCCGATAAAGATAGAATGAGTGGAATTTTCGGGTAGGTCAAAGATATGGAAATCTAGGAATAGTTTAGGGTCGCTAATCTTAACGGGTGTGACCCGTGAGATCCCCAAATAGTCAAGGATTCTTCCCGATGTGAACCTTAAGCGTTTCTGAGATCATGACCATGGTTCATCAGGGAATCGATCTCACACCAAAGAGCTAGTGATTATGTTGATTCCGAGGCTCGGGTCATACCCGATTTCCTTGTCTATGCCCGTGACTTCGTAAAATATCCTTCGGATCCGTTTGGGCATTTTAACAACCTCTGTCGAGGCTTCAGCCTCTTCTTTCCATTCCTGACTCATGATAGCACAGAAACGTCCTAAGTACTCTCTCTGATATTCAAGTTCTTCCTTGTTGGGAGGTTGAGCTTTTTGCTCGACACGTTGTTCCAATGGGAAACTTGCTGCACTCCCGATGTCATCGAATAGATCATCGTCAAAATCGTAGGGAGTGGTGTAGAGTGGATCATAATAGTCCTAGCTAGAGTATGGTTGTGGTACGAAATGAGCTTCAGGTTGTAATTGAATGGAAGAGCTGATTGATTTAGATTGTGGGTGTATAGGCTATTCAGGTTCAGGCTCAGGCTGCTTCTCTTCATCGGGGAGTTCATCATAGATTCCAATGTAGGGAGTGTCATCCAAGATATGATCCAGGATTATCCTCGCTTCACTAGGAATCAGATGAGAGAATGACCCTCCTGAAGCGGAGTTCAAGAAAGTGGTGGCTACGGGACAGAGGCCAAGGCTGAAGTGTTGTAGAACAACAGGTTTTGGAAGGCTTAGGTCCGGTCCTGAGGCTAGAATTTGCTTGAAATGAGCCCACGCAGCTCCTAACGATTCTCCTTCTAATTGTTTAAAGGTGAGAATTTTGATTTGGAGGCTGGCTACCTTGGAAGCTGGGAAGAAATTTAGGCAGAATTTCTCTCTAAGGGTTTCCCAACTCTCTTACATATTTTTGGCAGCTAGAGAGTACCATTTCTTTGCTCCTCCCATCAATGAGAACGGGAATAACTTCCATTTAAGCGTCTCTTGTGTCATGCCCTCAATGACGAGACACGGACAGAGTTGCTCAAACTCACGCAAATGCGTGTATGGACACTCAGCATTCGTTCCTGAGAACGTTTTCTCTCGAACCATGGCTATGAAGTTGGGACACAGCTCATAGCCAGGTGTGTGGATGAGATGTGATGATGGTGGTGGCTCCAAGCCGAATGTTGACATAAGGTAAGATTGGAATTCATGTGGTGGATGGTGATGGGACAACTTGGGTTCGGAATCAGAACAGCTACCGTTCCCGGCAACGGTGCCAGAAAGCTTGTTGGCACTCTTTACGGCCTACAGATAAATCCGCAAGCAGACGGATACCGATGTAGCTTTCACCCGGGTGTATTCCAAGGTATCGATTTCCACGGGGACCAAGAAGTGAACTAATCCTAAACTAAGTTGTCCAAGGGTAATGGAATGGAGTGGATGAAGTGGATGACAACAACAAAGAGGGAAGAAAAGCGATAAAAGGGTAGAGTAACCGCCAAGGGAGCCAGAGGGCGGTTCCCCCTGATTCGGGTGAATCCTCTGGTTCAGCCAAACTGCCTAGTTTGGCCGAACCGAGGGATGCACTGCCCTTGCTCCCAAGTGCCAGGATTTGCTCCCTTGGTCTGTTCCGGTGCTGGGGGCGGTTCGGCTGAATTGGGCTTTTGGCCCAGCAACGCTCCCCTGCATCGCCTCTTGCTTGTGGACCTCCTGGGCTGGCTTGGGTTGATGTCCTTCGTGTTGATTTGGCCTAGGATGAGATGGCGGTCACACACGTGTCATGCGTCGTCATCGCTTGGTCATCGTTGACATGGACCACTCCCGGTTGTTCTCTGTGTCGTATACGGCCAAGGGGGGTAGCCGGCCGAACGGAGTCGTTCGGCTGAATCGGTCATTTCCGACCCCTGTAGCACGTATTTCTCGTTGTTGTACCTGCACAAGTAAAACTCACCAAAACTCGTGGAAATAGATAGAAATAAGTCCTATAGCTATGGTGTGTGATGTGTTTATTTTATACTCGGCTGGAGGTCCGAAAACAGGCCGTAACGACCGCCAACACCTGGTTCTTAAAGCAGCAACCCAGTAGCCTATCGCCACCGTTGGAACTATTATGGCTCTGGTCTTGGACAAGTAGCTTGTACATCTCTAGCTTTCCAGAGGTTACCGACGTGCCGGCGGCGCTATTTGAGACAAGGTGTGGGGCACAATTTTGATCCACCGAGGACGGGTGATCTGTTGGCTATGTATCATTAGGCACAGTCCCATGCTGGGAGTCTCTATGACGAGGAACTCCACACGTTGCGCATTGTTGGCATGCATTGCTCGCGCTCCAGACGCCATTGACCCCCTCATTGATGTGACTCTGAGCGTTAGTCAATCTCGGTGCCTTGCATCATGCCGCATCGTTGACCTTAGCGGCTAATGTCTTGTTAGAGAATGTTGCAAAAAGCCTCGTAGTGTCCCTATGCAGTCACACCTTAGAAGTGTGATTTAAGAGGTCTGGCCACCTCGGCATGGTTGGGTTCAAAGTTCTTTCAAACTTTTACGTGACCAGTGGGTAACGGCTGAAACCTCTACAGAGTGTAAATCTATCATGATAGCTGTGCTCTCAGTCACGAGCGGCCTTGATCTCTTTTGATTAGAGGTTCTTTAATTAAGATGTTGTTTGTTCTATTAAATTCTACTTTCATTATTAATTGGGTTGCAACTGGGATTCATACACTACTAGTATCATGGAATATGTTAAAATGAATCAACAAAAAATGCTAATGCAGTACAATTATGTCAAGCCTTACTGTTGAGCCTTCATTATATGTGCTGTACTTGCTAAGTAAATGCTTTACTTACATTTGCTGCTATTCTACAAAATCCTGGATGGGTAACAGATGGATTTGAGAATGATAATGCTGCTGCTGAATTCCCTTAAGATCTGCCTTACTACTAAGCTATGGTCAACCAGTCAGAGTCCCTGTGGACTGCGGCTCCGCTTAGTTGAGAGTTAATAAATAGGCTTCCATTGTGTTATACTTTATTTGTGTTAAACTCTGATGTAAACTATTTTATTCGAGCATATGTACTCTGATTTCCATGTTTGTAAGTTGTATGTGTTCTGTGGACTTCCTGGGCACACATATGGCAACATTCAGGTTTCCGTGTAAACTTGGGTGTGACACAAACATAAAATTCTCTCCATATATAGCTCTGCTAATCTGGCTCCCGTATACGTAGTCTTCACTGAGAGAAAATGTGCCACTTTGGTCAGGCGATCCACGATTACCCATATCGAGTCAAATCCTCTCTGAGTGCGATGCAGACCAATGATGAAATCCATATCAACTTCTTCCCATTTCCATTCAGGTATCTTTAGGGGTTGGAACAAACCTGCTGGCCTCTGGTGCTCAGCTTTGATTCTTTCGCACGTGTCACACAGAGCTCCATATGTCACCACATCACGCTTCAATCCATACCACCGAAACCTCTCTTTGATATCCTGATACATCTTGGTACTTCCCAGGTGTATCGAGTATGCCGACTCATGGGCTTCTCTCAAGATTGTATCCTTGATCTACGCTAAGTCGGGTACACATATCCTCTTCCCGTACCACAATGTCCCGTGATCATCTACTCAGAACTCGAGTCCCTTTCCTAGCGCAACCTGCTCCATGATCTCCTTGATTTTCTCATTTCCAAGCTGGCCTTTCCGTATTTCCTATTCCAGAGTTGGTTCCACTGCCAATTCTATGATACTAGCCACAAATCCTAAACTCATCCTCTCAAACTCTAGACTAAGCTCCTCTGGCAGGCAATGTCCAGTGATTTTATTCACATAACACCTCCTACTTAGAGAATGTGATACCAAGTTGGCCTTCCCTAGGTGATAGTGAATCTCCAGGTCATAGTCCTTGATTAACTCCAACCATTGGCGTTGTCAAATATTCAGGTCCGACTAGGTGAAGACATACTTGAGACTCTTGTGATCGGTGTAAATGTCGCACTTATGCCCAATCATGTAATGCCCCCAAATCTTCAAAGCATGTACAACAACTGCCAACTCCAGGTCATGCATTGGGTAGTTCTGCTCATGTTTCCTCAACTGTCTTGATGCATACACTACAACTCTGCCCTCTTGCATGAGCACACATCCGAACCCCCGGCAAGACGCGTCACAATAAAAAGAAAAACTCTTGGTTATATCCGGCAGTACCAACATAGGTGCCATTGTTAACCATTTCTTCAACTCCTCGAAACTGGCCTAACACTCCTCTGTCAAGACAAACTTGGCATTTTTCTCCAGTAAGGCAGTCATGGGTTTAGCAATCTTGGAGAACCCTTCGATAAACCTTTGGTAGTATCCTGGCATTCCGAGGAAACTCCTGATTTCACTCACATCTAGAGGCAGATTCTGGCTTAATACATCACTAACCTTCTTTGGATCAACTGCCACTCCACCATTGGATAGCACATGACCCAAGAATGCTACTTCGTTCAACCAAAACTCACACTTACTCAACTTAGCGTATAGCTGATGTTCTCTGAGTCTTTACATAACCAATCTCAAGTGATCCTCGTGCTCTTCCCCATTTTTCAAGACAACCAGGATATCATCAATGAACACTACTACAAACTTGTCGAGATAATACATGAAGACACTATTCATTAGGTACATGAAGTATGCAAGAGCATTGGTCAATCCAAAGGACATGACTGTGAACTCATGTAACCCATACCAAGTAGTAAAGGCCGTCTTGGGTATGTCCAACGGTCGGATCCTCATCTGGTGATAGCCTGATCGAAGATCCATCTTAGAGAATACACAAGATCCCTTCAGTTGGTCAAACTGATCATCAATCCTTGGCAATGAGTACTTGTTCTTGATGGTCACCTCATTGAGCGCTCTATAATCAACAAACATCCTTTCTGTCCCATCCTTTTTATCCACGAACAACACCGGTGCTCCCCACGGTGAAGAACTAGGATGGATATACACCTTGGCTAGCAATGCCCCTATTTTCTCCTTAAGTTTTTCCAATTTTTTTACTCCCATCCTATAGGGTCTTTTGGCTATGGGTGTCGTACCAGGTTTAAGTTCAATAAAAATTCAACTTCGCGTTCTGGGGACATAACTAGCAATTCATCCCGGAACACATCCGGGAACTCGCTCACCACTCTGATATCCATAGGGGCTACTCCCTAGCTTGATTGACTTGAAACTATTCTGAGGAATTGATTGCCTGGTACTCCACCTTTTCTCTGCCCGTTGCTACCAGTAGTACTACCCTCTTGGCGCATTGGATTACAGCATTTTATTTGGCTAACCAGCTCATTCCCAAAATTAGGTCGAACCCAACAGAATTCAGGACTATGGGGTATACCTCAAAGTCTAACCCGCTTATCATAATGATGGTTTTGGAGCAGCATAAACTGGCTCGTTGTTCTCCCCCTCGTGAACTAACTAGCATGGGGTTTCCCATGGGTTTTAGGGTCAACATGTTCTTTTGGACAAATGCAGCAGAGATGAAAGCATGCGAAGCTCCAGAATCAAACAAAATAGTTGCAGGGGTTGAGTTGATGAGGAACATACTAAAGACTACGTTAGTAGCTCCCATTGCCGTCTCTGCACCCATGTGGTGTAGCTTGCCTCTAGCAGGGTTCTGCTGACCATAGTTTGTCTGTGCCTACTGCTGGTTCCCATTCAGCGCTTGCTCCTTGTCCCAACCATCTATCATCAACAAATAATTCCCATAAGTACTTCATCAGTCAGAAACAAATAACTCAGACTTGCACCGTAGAAACTTGAGAGGATTACTGAACTGACATGAAATGTACCAGAGACATTGAGAACTTGATAGATGAAGTGCAAGAGAGATAAATAACCTAATTATTTATTCATAACTTCCTTAAACCTTAATCCAATATTAGATGGTGGTAGACTTGCATCTACGCCCATCGCACTCATTACAAAAATCTAAATAACTCATAAGCATAATGGCAACCAAACCAAGCACATAAGGACAAAGTTCACACATGACTCGACACCACTAGGTTTTGACGGGGGTACCACCTCTCTGGACCATCATGTACGTCTGCCTAGAACCTGTCTCTATAGCAGAAGTAAGCCTAACAAGCTACATCTGCTATCCTTGCCTCCTAGGAGTCTCTTTCACTGATAGCATAGTGGATCGACCTCATCCTAGCAGCCCTCGCCCAGTGATCAGGTGTACAGATTTGTACCGTTGTCCTCCAGGAGCTGGGGAAACGGGGGTGTGTCCACCACTCACTATGCTACTTAGTCGCCACGTTGCCAGTGTTGTAGTGGTCGTGAAGCATCTGCATGAGGTGCCAATGATAGAAGTTGTCGCCTCCATTCCTGACGTAATCCTCCATAGTCCACCTAGGTGCCACTAGTGCCGCTGGAGCCTCGGGTGCTGGCTGCTCTTCGGGCGCTGGAGGCTCCTCCTCCTCAGGGTCATCATCCTCATCATCTGATGGATCTCTGGCATCGTTGTCACTCGTGTCATCGCCTTCATCGCCTCCATCATCATCAAGATCACCGCATGATCTCCACTCTCCGCTGGTTGAACTGGCGCTCCTCTAGCTCACGCTCGGAGTCAGAGAGCTCCACCTCCTTGGGCTCCTCTTTCTTCCTCGGACTGCTCCCGCTAGCGTTCCTCCTCCTGCAGCTGCCTCAGGCGCTCATCCTCACGCTATGTTCCCACTCCTGGTAGGTGTCCTGGTAACGGGTGCCCATATCTTGCTCAGGGACACGAGGTGGGAGGTAGCCACAGGTTGTCTTGCGGGCGGTTATTTTTGTGCGAGCCATCTACTGCTGAAAGGAGACAAAGTCAAAGAAAGAAGTAAACAAAAGTTTTAGAAAACTTTGCAATAGATTAAGGTACAGGGAACATAGATCACCATTTTACAAAACTCAACACTTTTTGTAAGCAAAAGCAAGAGAGCAAGGACTGAGCAAAAATCTAATCAACCGTTCTAACTAGGCTACGATCCTACAGTCAACACGGCTCTGATACCAATATGTCACAACCAAGTTTACACAGAAACTTGAATGCCGCCATATGTGTGCCCAGGATGTCCACATAACACATATAGCTTTCAAATATGGAAATCAGAGTACATATGCTCGAATAAAATAGTTTTACATAAGAGTTTATCACAAATAAATAAAATACCGGAAGTCTTATTATTAACTCTATCGACAGGTAGAGCCTCAAGTCCACAAGGACACCAACTGGTTGACCACAGCTTAGTAGTACGGAAGATCCTCAGGAAACTCAGTAGTTGACTCATTCACTCCATTTGTTACCTATTCGGGATTTTGTTGAATAATGGCAAGTGTAAGTAATTTCATTTACTTAGCAAGCATAACATGGTGTATGAAGGCTCAAAAATAAGGCTAGATACGGCTGAACAACATTAGCTATTTTAGTTGATTCATTTTTAGCATATTCCAAATTACTACAAGTATATGAATCCCGGTTGTAACCCAATTAATAAAGAACAAGTGAAATTAAGCAATTAAACATCAACTTCTAATAAAAAAGGATCCAGGCCACTCATGACCGTGAGCATAGCTATCATGATAGATTTACACTCTCCAGAGGTTTCAACCTTTACCCAGCGGTCACGCAAAAGCTCAAAGAAGTCTGCTTGCCAGTGGTTACCGACGGGCCCGTGGCACTATGTGAGACAAGGTGTGGGACATGGTTTTGATCCACCGAGGACGGGTGATCCGTCGACTATGTCTCGTTAGGCACAGTCCCGTACTGGGAGTCTCTGCGACGGAGAACTCCACACATTGCGCATTGTTGGCATGCGTTGCCAGCGCTCTTGACGCCATTGACCCCGTCGTTGATGCGACTCTGAGCGTCAGTCAATCTCGGTGCCTTCGATCATGCCACCTTGTTGACCATAGAAGCTAATGTCTTGTTAGGGTGTCTTGTAAAAATCCTCGTAGCATCCGTATGGGTAACAGATGGATTTGAGAATGATAATGCTGCTGCTGAATTCCCTTAAGATCTGCCTTACTACTAAGCTGTGGTCAACCAGTCAGAGTCCCTGTGGACTGTGGCTCCGCTTAGTTGAGAGTTAATAAATAGACTTCCATTGTGTTATACTTTATTTGTTTTAAACTCTGATGTAAACTATTTTATTAAAGCATATGTACTCTGATTTCCATGTTTGTAAGCTGTATGTGTTCTGTGGACTCTCTGGGCACACATATGGCAGCATCCGGGTTTCTGTGTAAACCTGGGAGTGACACAAACATACAATTCTCTCCATATATAGCTCTACTAATATGGATCCCGTATACGTAGTCTTTACTGGAAGAAAATGTGCCATTTTGGTCAGACGATCCATGATTTACCATATCGAGTCAAATCCTCTCTGAGTGCGGGGCAGACCGGTGATGAAATCCATACCAACTTCTTCCCATTTCCATTCGGGTATCTTTAGGGTTTGGAACAGACCTGCTGGCCTCTGGTGCTCAGCTTTGATTCTTTGGCACGTGTCACACAGAGCTACATATGTCGCCAGATCACGCTTCAATCCGTACCACCGAAATCTCTCTTTGATATCCTGATACATCTTGGCACTTCCCAGGTGTACCGAGTGTGCCGACTCATGGGCTTCTCTCAAGATTGTATCCTTGATCTGCGCTAAGTCAGGTACGTATATCCTCTTCCTGTACCACAACGTCCCCTGATCATCCACTCGGAACTCGGGTAACTTTCCTAGCACAACCTGCTCCATGATCTCCTTGATTTTCTTATCTCCAAGCTGGCCTTTCCGTATTTCCTGTTCCGGAGTTGGTTCCACTGCCATTTATGTGATACTAGCCACAAATCCCGGACTCATCCTCTCAAACTCTAGACTAAGCTCCTCTAGCAGGCAATGTCCAGTGATCTTATTCACATAACTCCTACTCCTTAGAGCATATGCCACCAAGTTGGCCTTCCCTGGATGATAGTGAATCTCCAGGTCATAGTCCTTGATTAACTCCAACCATCAGCATTGTCTCATATTCGGGCCCGACTAGGTGAATACATACTTGAGACTCTTGTGATCAGTGTAAATTTTGCACTTATGCCCAATCAGGTAATGCCTCCAATTCTTCAGAGCTTGTACCACAGATGCCAACTCTAGGTCATGCGTCGGGTAGTTCTTCTCATGTTTCCTCAACTGCCTTGATGCATACGCTACAACTCTACCCTCTTGCATCAGCACAAATCCCAACCCCTAGCGAGATGCGTCACAATAAATATAGAAACTCTTGGTTATATCCAACAGTACCAACACAAGTGTCGTTGTTAATCTCTTCTTCGACTCTTCGAAACTGGCCTGACACTCCTCTGTCCAGACAAACATGGCATTTTTCTCCAGTAAGGCGGTCATGGGTTTAGCAACCTTGGAGAACCCTTCGATAAACCTTCGGTAGTATCCTACCATTACGAGTTAACTCCTAATTGCACTCACATCTTGAGGCAAATTCCATCTTAGTACATCAATGACCTTCTTTGGATCAACTGTCACTCCACAATTGGATAGCACATGACCCAAGAATGCTACTTCCTTCAACCAAAACTCACACTTACTCAACTTAGCATAGAACTGATGTTCTCTGAATCTTTGCATTACCAATGTGTTCCTCGTGCTCTTCCCCAATTTTTGAGAAAACTAGTATATCATCAATGAACACTACTAAAACTTGTCGAGGTAATCCATGAAGACACTATTCATCAGGTACATGAAGTATGAACGAGCGTTGGTCAATCCAAAGGACATGACTGTGAATTCATATAACCCATAACGAGTAGTAAAGGTCGTCTTGGGTATGTCCAACGGTCAGATCCTCATCTGGTGATAGCCTGATCGAAGATCTATCTTAGAAAATACACAAGCCCCCTTCCGTTGGTCGAACAAATCATCAATCCTTGGCAACGGGTACTTGTTCTTGGTGGTCACCTCATTGAGCGATCTATAATCCACACACATCCTCTGTGTCCCATCCTTTTTTATCCACGAACAACACTGCTGCTCCCCATGGTGAAGAACAAACAACAAATATACCCCTTGGCTAGTAATGCCCCCAATTTCCTCCTTATGTTTTTCCAATTCTTTTACTCCCATCCTATATGGTCTTTTGGCTATGGGTGCCATAACAGGTTTAAGTTCAATAATAAATTCAACTTTGTGTTCCGGGGGCATACCTGGCAATTCATCTGGGATCACATCTGGGAATTCGCTCACCACTCTGATATCCTCAGGGCACTACTGGAAACCGATAGTTTGCCATGTACCGACGATTTTACCTTGTGCTTTATGTCGGGCACACGGCAAACAAAGGCTTTGCCGTGTGCCCAAGTAGCGAGACATGGCAAACATAAAACACACGGTAAATTTAATCGTTTGCCGTGCACCGCTCACGGCAAAAACAGGACACACTGCAAACACCGAAGTTTGTCGTGTGCCCACCAAGAGGCACACGGCAAATGGCCATCACGTTCCCGCTGCGTGTGCCCACTGTCAAAGCGGGGGAGGCCGTTGACGGCCATTGAATTTTTCTGTGTGCCTCTACCGTGCACACGGCAAAGCACATACCTTTGTCGTGTGCTTGCCCGCGCAGCACATAGCAAAAGCCATCACGTGCATCCCATGTGCCGCTGCCACTGGAACGAGGGCGGCGACGGCACGGCCGTTAATCTTTGCCGTGTGCCCCTATCTAGGCACACGGCAAACACCTATGTTTGCCATGTGTTTGGCTCTGGCACACGGCACACACCGCTCTTTTCCGTGTGTTCAACACTGGTACACGGCAAACCCAAAAAAAAATAGATTCCTTCTTCTAAAATTTCTCTCCACCCCACATATGTTATTATGTACTCTATATTCCAAGTTGGTAGATTTCTCAGTCTGTTTGCTATATTTAATGAATTTTTTAATTTAAAGTATTTTTCTTGTATTACTCGAATTTGAACTACAAGTGCATGAAAGAATGGAATAAATTCAGTGAAAAAATGGTATTCATGAATTGAATTCAGTGTAAGTCATTATTCAGAAGTTCAAACGAAATTTCGAAATTTGTATTTAAATTATAAAAATTTCAAATGAAGTCGAAAAATCATGAGATTTTCGTCAACATCTAATGCTATCAGATGTGGAGTTTGTGGTGACAACTTAAATATGTTTCGAACATTTCGTCACGTACGATGCTTACAATGTGAGAGTTCTCCAAAGAGATCCATATAGAAGAGAAAGGTGATGATTATGTTTGTAGGCACATTAGTGTTTGGATTTGAATCTGACTTCTATAGGTATTGTATAGGTTAGAGTCAATATAGATGACTTCATGTTCAATTTTGCTATATTTTATGTATAATTTTGATATTTTTAACATATTAATTGAGTTGCATCAAATAATAGAACATGTGATTTGCCGTGTGTCCTCTGTCTTGGCACACGGCAAATATATTTGCCATGTGCCTTGTTGACCTGGCACATGGCAAACTAGTCCTTTGTCGTGTGCCTTGTTGACCAGGGACACGGCAAACCATTCGCCCCCAAAAGTCAATGCACCACTCCCGCCTGTTGGCCCAGCTGTTTGTCGTGTGCCCAGATCTGTGGAACGTGGCAAATGTGATGTTTGCCGTGTGCCACAGATCAGATTTGGGCACACGGCAAAAAGCCGGTCCCACCTAATGGAGCGGTCGTCGACCCTTCTCCTCTCATGCAACACACACTCACGCACACAACACACGTGTCACCGCCGCCAACTCCCGCCACTGCCGCCTCCGCCCGCCGCCGACGCGCACCGCCGCCCCCGGCCAACTCCCGCCGTCACCTCCGGCCGACGCTGTGGCCGTGCGGTCTACCCCGCCCGTCGCCATCCCGCCCACACCCGCCGTCCCACCGCCGCTCGCGCGCCCCCCGCTCTTCCGGCCACCATCTCGCCGCCGCCCGTGCGCTCCATGCTCCTCCGTCTGACGTTCCGCCGCCGCCCGCGTGAGGCCACCGGCCGGCGTCTCGCCGCCGCCGGCCCCCAGCTCCCTCCCACGTCAGAGGAGCAGGAGAAAGGAGGAGGGGAGGAGGAGGAGGGGAGGAGGAGAACAGGGAGGAGGAGAAAGGGGGAGAGGAGGGGAGGGGAGGAGAAGCAGGAGAAGGAGAAGGAGATGGAGAAGGAGGATGAGTAGGAGGAGGAGAAGAAGGAGGAAGAAGAGGCCATGCTGCGGTGCTCAGCCGCCCCTACCCGTGGGAGAGCCACCACGTCCCAACCCTGAGGTATAAAATTTTTTAGTTTAGTTGTTAGATTTTATAGGTGTTTTCATATATAGTTTAGAATTGTTAGATTTTTTAGGTGTTTTCATATATAGTTTTGTTAGAATTGTTAGATTTTCTAGGTTTGATCAGATATGGTTGTGGTTGTGGTTGTTGTCCATTGTGCTGTTGGTATGTGGTTGTGGTTGTCTACCATCGTGCCGTTGGTTTTCTTGTTGTAGGTTGTGGAAACCTCTCCGTGCTGGGGAGGTGCTGCCGAATTTTTTTAAAATTTTTAAATTTTTGTGTTCAATTTTTTTCCACAGCCTTCGCTGAAGGAGAAGGAAGAGGGGGAGGTCGTGACGCAGTTGCCACGAAGGACTCATCGGCCCCTGTCTCACCGCCTGCCCAGTTCTCACCATCGTCGAGATACTAGGTGCACGTGCAAAATGGCTCTGTTTCCGTGGCATGTCCTAGTTCACGCAACTTATGCGTCTCTTTCGAAAGAGATACGGTTGAAAATATGCATACCTTTGCATATGTATGACCATATCTGTTTCGAATTGTCCACGTATTATGGACAGCCCGAGGATGTGTAGATGGGTTAGTTTTCCATGGTCTGCTCCGATCCGCGACAGAATTTCAGCATCACCTCTCTGTTGTTCTCCGGATACACAATCTCCTTACTAGGTCGCGTATTTGGAGAACAATGGGGAGGTGCTGTAGAAATTCTGTCATGGATTGGAGTAGACCATGCAAACTAAACCCATCTATACATCCTCAGGTGGGATTAGGACCTATCTTTACCTATTAGAGCATCATAGAGCACGATAGACCTATCTTCACCTATTACATTGTAACACCCTAAAATAGCCCTATTTAAAATTAATTTGCTTTTTAATAAAGTGCTCATAATTAATATAGGATAAATAAACAATTTCTGGGAATTAAAATGAAATATAAGGCATAGAAATATTTTTGATGCATTCATGCTGGCTACATTAAGTTTTGGTTGTGTGTAGTTCAAATTAGAATTTAATTCTAATTCAAATTATTGTTTGAATTACGACTGTTTGAGCCCTAAAAAAGTTATTTAGGTCAGTGTTTGTTTTTGCCCCTCATGCTTTTGGCCCAACCCATCTTAGCTCCCTAAACTCTCTCTCATTCCTCGGGACAGCTTCCTCCTTCCTTCTTTCTTTTTTTTTCCGAGCAGCCCGGCCCGCCTCGTTTTCTCCCTCTCGCGGCCCAGCCTCTCCTTTCCTTCCCGAATCGGCCCAGCCGCAGCCGCTTCCCCCACCTCCGCTTCAGCCTGCTCTGTGCCAGCTCAGCCCAGCCACCAGCACCTCGGCCCAGCACAGCCGCGCCAGCCCACCTCGCGCAGCGCCGGCCTGCTCCGCCTCTCTCGCCTCGGCCGTTGATGAGCGGGCCCCATCCGTCATCCCCTTCCTCCCGACCGAGCCAGTGGAGCTCGGGAGCTGCATTGCGCTCGCCCGCCCGCACCTAGCTCCCTTGGCCCGGCTCCTACGCAGCCCCACAAGACCCTATGGACCCCTACTGGAGCATCGAGGAAGCTTCGTCGCCACCCTTTCCATAGCAAGCAGCCTCCCCGCATAGAAAGTGAATCCACCGGCGCCCCGATCCATGATGCATAGCCCGCATGCCAAGAAGGTCCCCTGGGACTATAAAACCAGGACCGCCGAGGCCCCTAAACCCTCACCAAGACGTCGCCTTGAGCTCCCGAGCCCGCATCGGCCCCTCTCGCCTAACGCCGCCGCCATTAACCGCGGCAATCTATCTCCACCTAGGAGCTTCACGAGAAGGTAACGAAGCTAGAGGAACAACTCCCGACCTTCTTTTCACCTTTTTCCTGAGCCTAATCGCTCGCCATTGATGCACAGCGCCGCCAGATCCACCCGCCTCGACGTCCGTTCTCCACACCACCCGATCGTCGTTGAGAACCACCTAGGTGAGCTCGCCGTCCACTCACGGTGCCGAAGGGCCAAACCGCGTCTCGATTGGTGGCATGTAGCTCGAGTTAGCTCCAACTCCGGTGAAGCCCCACCGTCGGCCGGGTCGCGCCACCGCGTTTTAGCCCACCACCGGCAACACAAAACCCCGACCAAACGCTAGCCATCCAATCCAGATCCTACGGTTCAGATTCGATTTAACCGAGTCACATACCAGTCAGCGCCGGTCGCCTTGGCCGTTTTGTTAAAGAGCTCCTCAATTTATATCCAGGTCCTTTTTCTCTATTTAAGACCCTAAGTTTTCAAAGAATCATGCGCGTAGTCTAGCCCTACCTTTTTACGTGTTAGCCCTCAGGTTTTATCGCATAATTATTTTTTAGCCCCTGAAACTTTGGAGATAAGCACCTAGAGGTTTCTAAAACTTACCAGCAAGTCCCTAAACCGTAGAAAAGCCATATCTTTCTAGTTTTAGCTCCGATTACTGTGATTCTTACGCTCATGTGTTTGTAGCGATGCGTAGAGTAGTTTTAAAGCCTTCCTTTTGTTTTGTTTCTACTGTTTTGTGTACTGTTCTAATAGAGTAATACTATTTGCATGTACTGGCTTGTGTGGATGCTTGTGTGGTGATTTGTGTCCAGCCGGTGAGCCGTTCGCGTTCGAGTTCGGATTCGAGGAGGGCTATAAGGAGCAGAAGCAGCAGCAGCTCTTTGAGGAAGGCAACTTATAGCATGGACAATCCTTGCTACCTACACACCTTGTAATCATTTATTTCATATATGCATGTGTCTAAATGGATCGTTTAGTTACGCTTTTGATTCAAGTCAAATCCCAATGGTGTCGAGTCTTGTGTGAATCTTGTCTTTAGGTACTTGATTTAGTTATCATTATGCATATGCGTGATTTGGATTTTTGTAATCATTGTGTTGGGCATGGACGTGAGTCTACCACCATCTGGATTTTGGATTAAGGTCTAAGGATATTAATGTTTACATAAAGGGGGTTATTTATTTCTCTTTCTCTTTATCTATCAAATCCTCAATCTTTAGATCATATCCTGACAAGTTTAGTAATCTTCTTAAGTTTCTTTTGCACAAAATCCGAGTTACTTGGTTATGTCTGAAGGAGTTCTGATCAGAATTACGTGTTGATTGATAGATGGTTAACACAAGGAGCAACGCAGGTGGCGGTGGAAACACCTGAACCAGCCACCACCACCACCACCACTACCAACCATTGAGCAAACGATGCTTACGCAGACTGTTGACACTTCTTACGATCCAATATCAGGATTGAGAATCCCAGTACTAGGGTAAGGAGTGTTTTAGTGGTTTTTCTTATGGCTAAGTAAAATATATAAATATTCTACAAGCGCACAGAATCACCGCTGTAGCACTTCCCTAGGGTGTATTCTGAGGTATCATAATTTATATTTCCGCAGGGATGCTTATGGCAAGAGTACTAGCAAACAAATCTTCGAGACTATCAGAGAAGGAAACACGACTAACAAGACGGGGGATAACGGTATTGGATAGGAGTGGATATACCGTGACAGACAGCTCAAGGGAGACTCAGGTAAGAAAGAGAAGGAGTAGATAGTTGGGAGGACAACGAGAAGAGATAGATGATTCCTAGGTATTGTCTATCTGGGTTACTCGGGTTAGAAAACAAGGGTTGAGAACTACCTCTAACAGATCAAGATAAGCTGAGACCTCGATGTCGGGACACAGAACCGGAGACACACAGAAAGGGATGAAGAAGGGGTGCCTCCAACCCTGCACGTTTAGGGATCCTACAGGACGAGCCAGGTGTGATGGATTACGAATGCCGTATAGGGCTGTCACCACCTAACGGCTACCACCTCCGTGCCAGCTCAGGGATATTCTAAGGTTATAGACTAGTCTAGGTACCACACCCACACTAGACTACAACTACTTACTCCGTTGGCAGAAGCAAGTAATCCTGTCAATACCCCAGTGACAGTTCACCACAAGTATTGAGTAGAAACGAAGAACCCGACAAGGCAAAGACTTGAATCTAGAACTTGGAGAACTAGAATCACAACAACTATAGTCTAAACCAGAAATACTTGCAACTAGACTAAAGTAGAAGCAAGATATAAATAAATCAGATAAGATGACAAAGATAGATATATTGATAACTCAAAGTCTTACAGAAAGAAAAGGAAAAGATACAAGAGCTAATACCAGAGCTTCTGAAGACGACTCCGGAACCTCTGAGGCACAACTCGACTCAACTCTAACTCTCAACTAAACTATCCTAACTCTACTAGAATGTGGAAATGAGAGCTCCTTGGATTGGTGTGTGTACAAGTGAAGTGGACGCCTCTATTTATAGTGCAAATGATGGTTGAGGTGGAGTAACCGCCAAGGGAAGCAGGGAGACGGTGCCGGGCCTTCGGCCGAAGATCCTGGTTTGGCCGAAACCACTGGTTCGACCGAACCAGTGGATCCACCACCCTTGACTCCAAGGGCTAAGATTGGCCCTGGGGAAGCGGTTGTGCAGTAGGGGCAGTTCGGCAGAACTCCTTAGTTCGGCCGAACTGGGCCGGAGGCCCAGGCCTGCCCCCTGTAACACCCTAAATTAGGCCTATTTATAATTTTAGTAATTAATGTGCTTTTTATTAAAGCTCCCATGCTCAACATAGGGTAAATAAATAATTTTTGGCAAAATAAAATCAAATATAAGGTCAGAAACATTTTTGTTGCATCCATGCTGTTGCATTGTGTTTTGGTTGCTTGTGAATTAGATTGGAATTTAAATCCTCCTTAAATTCGAATTTGATTCGCATTGTTTGGAGCTCTAGAAAAGTTGTTTTGGCCATAGTTCGATTTTCCTCCCTGAACTCTTTTTCGCGGGCGGGTTTCCCCCTCCTTCTTTTTCTCTCCAGCCCTGCCCAGCCCCCTCCTCCTTTCTTCCCCGGCGGCCCAGTCCAGCTCGTCCCTCCCGCTCTCGCGCCAGCCCGCCTCGCCCGCTCGCGGCCCAGTCCGGCCCAGCAGGCCCGCCGCAGCGCCCCGCCTCCAGCCGCTGCCAGGCGGGACCCGCCCGTCAGACACGTCCCCGACCTCCCGCCGGAGTCCGGCTCGGCCACGAGCTCGAGTCCAGCCGAGGCCCGACACGCACGCCGAGGTCCACCGGGACTCCCCTCGGCCGCTCTATAAAAGCCGCAGCCGCGACGCCCCTCTGCTCCTTTCTCGCACGCTCGCGACGCGCAAACCCTAGGCGCCGCCTTCTCCGAGCGCCGCCGCCGCCCGAGCTCGCGCGCCGCCGTCGATCTCGCCGCCCGTCGTCGTTCCGCCCCGGCCGGCTGCTTCAGGACCGTCGCGTGGAGGTGAGGAACCTCCCGAGCCCCTTCTTGTCCTTCCCTATGCTCTGTAGCGCCGCCCCCGCGTCGAGCCGCCGTCGCCGAGCCCCGCCGCCGCCATTGCTCGTCGCCCGTCGCCCCCGCTGCGCCGCCGTCGACTTGAACCCCCTGGACGCGTTCGCCGTCGTGCCCCGAAGCCGTAGGTGCAAGCCGCATCCAAAACCGAGCCGCGTAGCGCGTTCGCGCCTCCTCGCCGGCGAAGCGCCGCCGCTCGTCGCGCCGCCGCCGACAACCCCCTCCATAGATCCAATCTGAGCCGCCCGCGTTAGATCCAACGGCTCAGATCGAGTCAACCCCGGGTCAATACCGGTCAACCCCCGAGTCAGCCGTGCCAGTTTTGCTAAAGAGCCCCTGCCCTTGTTGGAAATTAACCCGCGGTCCAGATCTATTCAAAAATAATTAGATTTAGGTCCTAATTTTTACAGAAAACCCCCTGTCCTTTTTAAAAATAGCACCCGAGGTCCTATCTTGGTTAATTTGCGATTAAACCCTCCTGTTTTAATATAAAATTATGTTTTAGCCCCTGAGTTTTTGCAAATAAGCCCCTGGAACTTTTAAAACTTTGCCAGCAAGCCCCCGAACCGTAGAAACGCCATAACTTCTCCGTTTTAGCTCCGATTTGAGTGATTTTCGTGCTCACGTGTTCGTAGCGAAGCGTAGATTAGTTTCTAAGCCTTCTTTTGTTCTGTTTTTACTGTTTGGTGTACTTTTCTAATAGAATAATATTGTTTGCATGTACTGGCTTGTGTGGATGCTTGTGTGTTGATGTATGAGTCCAGTCGGTGAGCCGTACGCACTTGAGTTCGAGGGTTACGAGGAGCAGGACCAACAGCAGCAGCAGTTTGAGGAAGGCAAGTATAGCACGGACAATCCTTGCTACCTAAACACACCTTTACACTACTTACTACATACGCATGTGTCTAAATTGTTACCCTTTTAAGGTTGTACCTAGTCTGTTTATCCTATACCTTGATTACCTTGGGTTATTGCATTTGGGTAGAACTTTGCTAGGCGCAGCTACTGTCACCTTTGCTTAACTGTTAATCTTGACTTAATGGTTCACTTCAATGTTAATGGTAAAACTTGCTTTTTAGCAACATGGATCAGGGAGCTAGGGCGTACGCTTCGTGCTTGGCCCTAGTGTCTCTCCGTAAGGACTGGTTCTTAAAGCGGCAACCCAAGAACCTGTCGCCACCGCTGGAACTATAATGGCTCTGGTCTTGGACAAGTAACATGTACGGCTCTAGCTTGACAGTAGTTACCGACGGGTCGACGGTGTTATGGGAAGCATGGGTGAGAGTATGGTTTGATCCACCGAGGACGGGGTATCCGTCGGCTATGTCCCCGTGAGGCACAGTCCCGTGTTGGGAGCCACCGTATGGCGGGGGCTCCACACGTTGCGCTATTTATTTTGTTGTTGATATTCATTACCGTGCTTGGACGCCATTGACCCCCTCGTGTTGCTACATGAGCGTCAGTCGGTGCCTTGGGTCATGCTGCCTAGGTTGTACCATAACAGCTACTGTTTTGTTAGGGTGTCTTGTGAAAAGCCTCGTATCGTCCCTATGCAGTCACACCTCGGAAGTGTTGATGCGCGTGGTTGGGTGCAAAGTTCCTTTGAACTTTTACGCGACTGGTGGGTAAAGGGCGAAACCTCTGCAGAGTGTATAATCTATCATGATAGCCTTGCTCAGGGTCACGAGCGGCCTGGATCCTTTTTGATTAGAAGTTGATGTTTATTATTGTTTAATGCTCAGTCCTTTTATATTAATTGGGTTACAACTGGGATTCATGTAAACGTAGTGATTATGATGATGTTAAAATGAAACAACTAAAATTTGCTAATGCAGTACAGCCGTGTCAAGCCTTTCTTTTAAGCCTTCATTATCCGTGTTGTACTTGCTAAGTAAGACATTTACTTACACTTGCTATTCAACAAAATCCCGGATGGGTAATAGATGGATTAGATGGTACTGCTGCTGTTGAATTTCCTGAGGATCTGTCATTCTACTAGCTGTGCTCAACCAGTCGGTGTCCCTGTGGGTTATCGTTATCGGCTTCGTTTTCGTTCTCATTTAGAGAGATTTAATAATGAGACTTCCGCTGTTTTATTCATTTATTTGAGTCAAACTCTGATGTAAAACCATTTATTTTATTCGAGCACTGTATTCTGTTATCATATTTGTTCGCTATATGTGTAATGACTTCCTAGGAACACATATGACCGCATTTCGGGTTTCTGTGTAAATCCGGGTATGACAGATTGGTATCAGAGCCGTGCTGACTATAGGATCGCAGCCTAGTTAGAACGGTTGTTAAATCATTAGGAGACCACCATGATTTTGTTTCAGATCATTTAGTTACATTTCTTTCAAAACCAGTGCTGTCGAGTCTTGTGTGAATCATGTCTCTGGGTACTTGATTTTGTTGTTATTATGCTTATGTTTGATCTGAATTTTTGTAATGATTGTGATGGTCATAGACGCGAGTCTATCTCCATCTAGATATAGGACTAAGGTTTAAGGAATATTAGTGAATAAATAGTTGGGTTATCTATCTCCTTTGCACTTCCTCTGTCTTACTCTCTATGCCTCTGAATCATATCCCTCCAAGTACTGCTATCTTCTTGTGCACCATCTGCAAGCATGGGTTATCTATTACCGATTGACGGGAATACTGATGGGAGATATCTTGCTATGGTAGATGGTTAACACCAGAGGCAACCCCGGTGGCAGTGGAAGCAACCAGAATCAGAACCCACCACCTCCACCACCGCCACTCACCATGGAGCAGATGATGCAGATGCAACTCCAGCTGACACAGCAGATGGCGCAAACCATAGCACTGATGCAGCAAAATCAGCAGAACTCGCCTCAACAGCACCACGTGCAGCCCAGAGATAAAAGGGGCGAGTTTATGAAGGGACGCTCTCCTACCTTCAACAAGTCTAGTGACCCAATGCAAGCAGAGGACTGGCTCAAGGCAGTGGAAAGGCAGCTGGACATCGCCCAGTGCAATGACAGGGAGAAGGTGTTATACGGAAGTGGACAGCTCCAGGGAGCAGCTTTGGATTGGTGGGATGCGTACCAATATGCTCACCCCAATCGTGATGAGATCACTTGGCAGGAGTTCCGCGACAGCTTCCGCTCTCACCACGTGCCGAAAGCGCTGATGACCTTGAAGAAGAAGGAGTTCCTGGCATTGAAGAAGGAAGGTATGAGTGTCACCGCTTATCGTGACAAGTTCATCGAGTTGGCCCGTTATGCTCCAGAGGATGTGATACTGATAGGAAGAAGCAGACCTGATTCCGAGATGGCCTGCATTCTGCACTCCAGTACCAGCTCCTATGCTCCAAGTTCGCCACCTTTCAAGAACTGGTGGATAGCGCACTACTGCTGGAGCACAAGCGCCGCGAGATGGAGGAAAAGAAGAGGAAGCTTCAAGGCCCACCGTCAGGAAGCAATGTTCGCCCCCGCTTCAATCCTTAGCAAGGAAACCAGCAGATGGTGACTCCACAGCGCTTCCAGGGACAGTCCGGTTCGATGAACCACAACCAGTATTAGCAACGTCCCCAGTACCAGCAGCGTCCCCAGTACCTCCTAGCACCACCTCAGCAGCGTCTCCAGAACCAGCCACAGAATGGTCCTGTCCAACGCCCCAACCCGGTCAACAATGCACCTACGGCTCCGAGGTGTTTTGATTGTGGTGAGCTGGGACACTATGCCAGTGCTAGTCCTCGCAAGGCTCAGAACGCCGTTGGTCAGAACAACAATCAGAGGGTTGGGCAACCGCAGAACCAGAACGGGAATCAGCAGCAGAACCCGGCGAGAGGCAAGGTCAACCACATGGGTACGGAAACCGCAGAAGGAGCAACGGATGTCGTTGTGGGTACGTTCCCTGTCAACTCGACTCTCGCAACTGTTTTGTTTGATACTGGAGCTTCGCATGCTTTCATATCTGCTGCCTTCGTGAAAAAGAACATGATGATCTTGCAACCTATGGGGAACCCCATGGCAGTTAGTTCACCCGGGGGAGAACAGCGTGCCACTTTACGTTGCCCCTGTATCACCATCACAATAAGGGGGGTAGACTTTGTGGTGAACCCGATAGTCCTAGAAACCCTTGGGTTTGACTTGATTCTGGGTATGAGCTGGTTAGCCAGATATGATGGGGTGATTCAATGTTCCAAAAGAGCAGTGCAGCTGACAGCAAAGACTGGTGAGAAAGTGGAGTATCAAGCAGCTAGTCCCTTGGAGCACAACCAGATCTACCAAGCCGAGGGTGTAGCACTGGAAGACATCAGAGGGGTGTGCGATTTCCTAGATGTGTTTCCCGATGAGTTACCAGGTATGCCCCCAGACCGCGAAGTTGAATTTGTTATTGATCTTAAGCCTGGTACTGCACCTATAGCTAAGAGGCCATATAGAATGGGAGTAAAAGAACTAGAGAAACTTAAGGAGGAATTAAAGGCGTTGTTAGCAAAAGGGTATATTCGTCCTAGTTCATCCCCTTGGGGAGCACCGGTTTTGTTTGTGGATAAGAAAGATGGGACCCAGAGATTGTGTGTGGATTACCGAGCTTTGAATGAAGTGACCATCAAGAACAAGTATCCGCTGCCAAGGATTGATGATCTCTTCGACCAGTTGAAAGGAGCATGTGTGTTCTCTAAGATCGATCTCCGATCCGGTTACCATCAGATGAGGATACGAGTGACTGACATCCCCAAAACAGCCTTCACAACCCGATATGGTCTATATGAGTTCACTGTCATGTCGTTTGGTTTGACAAATGCACCGGCATACTTCATGTATTTGATGAACAGTGTGTTCATGGACTATCTTGACAAATTCGTAGTGGTGTTCATTGACGATATTCTGGTTTTCTCCAAGAATGAGGAAGAGCATGAGGAACATCTGAGGTTGGTGATGCAGAGACTTCGTGAACATCAGTTGTATGCCAAGCTGAGCAAGTGTGAGTTCTGGTTGAAGGAAGTAGCATTCTTGGGTCACGTGTTGTCCAATGGTGGAGTGGCAGTTGATCCGAAGAAGGTTAGTGATGTGTTGAGTTGGAATCCGCCTAAGGATGTGAGTGAAATCAGAAGCTTCCTTGGAATGGCTGCATATTATCGGAGGTTCATTGAAGGATTCTCCAAGATTGCTAAACCCATGACGGCACTATTGGAGAAAAATGCTAAGTTTGTCTGGACAGGTGAGTGTCAGGCTAGCTTTGAGGAATTGAAGAAGAGGTTGACAATGGCACCCGTGCTAGTGTTGCCGGATATAACCAAGAGTTTCTCTATCTACTGCGATGCATCCCGTCTAGGACTGGGGTGTGTACTCATGCAGGAAGGCAGAGTAGTAGCTTATGCATCGAGGCAGTTGAGGAAGCATGAGCAGAACTACCCGACACACGATCTGGAGTTAGCAGCTGTGGTGCATGCTTTGAAGATTTGGAGGCATTACTTGATTGGTCATAAGTGTGAAATTTACACTGACCACAAGAGTCTCAAGTATGTGTTCACACAGTCAGATCTGAATATGAGGCAACGTCGTTGGTTAGAGTTGATCAAGGACTATGACCTGGAGATTCATTATCATCCAGGGAAGGCCAACCTGGTGGCAGATGCTCTGAGTAGAAGGAGATACGTGAATAAGATCTCCAGACATTGCTTACCGGAGGAACTTAGTTCAGAGTTTGAGAGGATGAGTCTGGGATTTGTGACCAGCGTCACCGAGTTGGCAGTAGAACCGACCTTGGAACAAGAGATCCGAAATGGACAGCTCGCAGATGAGAAGATCAAGGAGATCATGGAACTGGTGGCATTAGGAAAAGCACCTGGTTTTCGAGTGGATGACCAAGGGACATTGTGGTATGAGAAGAGGATCTGTGTACCAGATATAGTGCAGATCAGGGATGCAATTCTCAGGGAAGCCCATGAATCGGCGTATTCGATACACCCGGGTAGTACCAAGATGTACCAAGATATCAAAGAGAGATTTTGGTGCTACGGATTGAAGAGAGATGTGGCCACATACGTAGCCCTGTGTGACACGTGCCAGAGAGTCAAGGCTGAGCACCAGAGACCTGCAGGTTTGCTCCAACCCCTGAAGGTACCTGAATGGAAGTGGGAAGAAGTCGGTATGGATTTCATCACTGGCTTACCTCGCACTCAGAGGGGATTTGACTCAATCTGGGTAATCGTGGATCGTCTGACCAAGGTGGCGCATTTCCTTCCAGTAAAGACCACCTACACGGGAGCCAGACTAGCGGAGTTGTATATGGAGAGGATTGTGTGTTTGCATGGGGTACCGAAAAGAATAGTGTCAGATCGAGGTACCCAGTTCACATCACACTTTTGGCGACGACTGCATGAGTCTATGGACACTAAGCTACAGTTCAGTTCAGCTTACCATCCGCAGACAGATGAGCAGACAGAACGGACAAATCAGATATTGGAGGATATGTTGAGAGCATGTGCTCTACAATATGGTGCCAGTTGGGACAGGAGTTTACCATACGCGGAATTCTCATACAACAACAGCTATCAGAAGAGTTTGCAGATGGCACCATTCGAGGCTCTGTATGGCAGAAAGTGTAGGACACCACTATTCTGGAATCAGACGGGAGAAAGTCAGGTATTTGGACCTGAGATACTAAGAGAGGCAGAGCGGCAAGTGCAGATAATCAGACAGAATTTGAAAGTGGCACAATCCAGACAGAAGAGCTATGCAGATATCAGACGAAGGGATCTCAGCTTTGAAGTCGGAGACTTTGTGTATCTCAAGGTGTCACCAATGAAAGGCGTGAAGAGGTTCAACGTCAAGGGCAAGCTAGGACCTCGATACATTGGACCGTTCAAGGTACTTGGTCGGAAAGGTGAGGTAGCATATCTGTTAGAGCTACCAGAGAAGTTAGCAGGAGTACACGATGTGTTCCATGTGTCTCAGCTGAAAAAGTGTTTGCGGGTACCGGAGGAATAGATTCCAATTGAGGAGCTGAATGTTCAGGAAGATCTCACATATGCCAAGCACCCCGTCAGAATTTTGGAAGAGTCAGAAAGAGTCAACAGAAATAAAGTGATCCGGATGTGCAAGGTTCAGTGGAGCCGCCATTCAGTGGATGAAGCGACTTGGGAAAGAGAAGAAGACCTCAGAGCTGAATATCCACAGTTGTTCCCATCCACATCCGAATCTCGAGGACGAGATTCATCTTAAGGGGGGTAGGTTTGTAACACCCTAAATTAGGCCTATTTAAAATTTTAGTAATTAATGTGCTTTTTATTAAAGTTCCCATGCTCAACATAGGGTAAATAAATAATTTTTGGCAAAATAAAATCAAATATAAGGTTAGAAACATTTTTGTTGCATCCATGCTACTGCATTGTGTTTTGGTTGCTTGTGAATTAGATTGGAATTTAAATCCTCTTTAAATTCGAATTTGATTCGCATTGTTTGGAGCTCTAGAAAAGTTGTTTTGGCCATAGTTCGATTTTCCTCCCTGAACTCTTTTTCCCGGGCGGGTTTCCCCCTCCTTCTTTTTCTCTCCAGCCCGGCCCAGCCCCCTCCTCCTTTCTTCCCTGGCGGCCCAGTCCAGCTCGCCCCTCCCGCTCCCGCGCCAGCCCGCCTCGCCCGCTCGCGGCCCAGTCCGGCCCAGCAGGCCCGCCGCAGCGCCCCGCCTCCAGCCGCTGCCAGGCGGGACCCGCCCGTCAGAAACGTCCCCGACCTCCCGCCGGAGTCCGGCTCGGCCACGAGCTTGAGTCCGGCCGAGGCCCGGCACGCACGCCGAGGTCCACCGGGACTCCCCTCGGCCGCTCTATAAAAGCCGCAGCCGCGACGCCCCTCTGCTCCTTTCTCGCACGCTCGCGACGCGCAAACCCTAGCCGCCGCCTTCTCCGAGCGCCGCCGCCGCCCGAGCTCGCGCGCCGCCGTCGATCTCGCCGCCCGTCGTCGTTCCGCCCCGGCCGGCTGCTTCAGGACCGTCGCGTGGAAGTGAGGAACCTCCCGAGCCCCTTCTTGTCCTTCCCCGTGCTCTGTAGCGCCGCTCCCGCGTCGAGCCGCCGTCGCAGAGCCCCGCCGCCGCCATTGCTCGTCGCCCGTCGCCCCCGCTGCGCCGCCGTCGACTTGAACCCCCTGGACGCGTTCGCCGTCGTGCCCCGAAGCCGTAGGTGCAAGCCGAATCCAAAACCGAGCCGCGTAGCACGTTCGCGCCTCCTCGCCGGGGAAACGCCGCCGCAGCCGCCCCAGCGCCGCCGCTCGTCGCGCCGCCGCTCGTCGCGCCGCCGCCGACAACCCCTTCCCCAGATCCAATCTGAGCCGCCCGCGTTAGATCCAACGGCTCAGATCGAGTCAACCCCGGGTCAATACCGGTCAACCCCCAAGTCAGCCGTGCCAGTTTTGCTAAAGAGCCCCTGCCCTTTTTGGAAATTAACCCGCGGTCCAGATCTATTCAAAAATAATTAGATTTAGGTCCTGATTTTTACAGAAAACCCCCTGTCCTTTTTAAAATAGCACCCGAGGTCCTGTCTTGGTTAATTTGCGATTAAACCCTCCTATTTTAATATAAAATTATGTTTTAGCCCCTGAGTTTTTGCAAATAAGCCCCTGGAACTTTTAAAACTTTGCCAGCAAGCCCCCGAACCGTAGAAACGCCATAACTTCTCCGTTTTAGCTCCGATTTGAGTGATTTTCGCGCTCACGTGTTCGTAGCGAAGCGTAGATTAGTTTCTAAGCCTTCTTTTGTTCTGTTTTTACTGTTTGGTATACTTTTCTAATAGAATAATATTGTTTGCATGTACTGGCTTGTGTGGATGCTTGTGTGTTGATGTATGAGTCCAGTCGGTGAGCCGTACGCGCTTGAGTTCGAGGGTTACGAGGAGCAGGACCAGCAGCAGCAGCAGTTTGAGGAAGGCAAGTATAGCACGGACAATCCTTGCTACCTAAACACACCTTTACACTACTTACTACATACGCATGTGTCTAAATTGTTACCCTTTTAAGGTTGTACCTAGTATGTTTATCCTATACCTTGATTACCTTGGGTTATTGCATTTGGGTAGAACTTTGCTAGGCGCAGCTACTGTCACCTTTGCTTAATTGTTAATCTTGACTTAATGGTTCACTTCAATGTTAATGGTAAAACTTGCTTTTTTGCAACATGGATCAGGGAGCTAGGGCGTACGCTTCGTGCTTGGCCCTAGTGTCTCTCCGTAAGGACTGGTTCTTAAAGCGGCAACACAGGAACCTGTCGCCACCGCTGGAACTATAATGACTCTAGTCTTGGACAAGTAACATGTACGGCTCTAGCTTTACAGTAGTTACCGACGGGCCGACGACGTTATGGGAAGCATGGGTGAGAGTATGGTTTGATCCACCGAGGACGGGGTATCCGTCGGCTATGTCCCCGTGAGGCACAGTCCCGTGTTGGGAGCCACCGTATAGCGTGGGCTCCACACGTTGCGCTATTTATTTTGTTGTTGATATTCATTACCGCGCTTGGACGCCATTGACCCCCTCGTGTTGCTACATGAGCGTCAGTCGGTGCCTTGGGTCATGGTGCCTAGGTTGTACCATAACGGCTACTGTTTTGTTAGGATGTCTTGTGAAAAGCCTCGTAGCGTCCCTATGCAGTCACACCTCGGAAGTGTTGATGCGCGTGGTTGGGTGCAAAGTTCCTTTGAACTTTTACGCGACTGGTGGGTAAAGGGCGAAACCTCTGCAGAGTGTATAATCTATCATGATAGCCTTGCACAGGGTCACGAGCGGCCTGGATCCTTTTTGATTAGAAGTTGATGTTTATTATTGTTTAATGCTCACTCCTTTTATATTAATTGGGTTACAACTGGGATTCATGTAAATGTAGTGATTATGATGATGTTAAAATGAAACAACTAAAATTTGCTAATGCAGTACAGCCGTGTCAAGCCTTTCTTTTAAGCCTTCATTATCCGTGTTGTACTTGCTAAGTAAGACATTTACTTACACTTGCTATTCAACAAAATCCCGGATGGGTAACAGATGGATTAGATGGTACTGCTGCTGTTGAATTTCCTGAGGATCTGCCATTCTACTAGCTGTGCTCAACCAGTCGGTGTCCCCGTGGGTTATCGTTATCGGCTTCGTTTTCGTTCTCGTTTAGAGAGATTGAATAATGAGACTTCCGCTGTTTTATTCATTTATTTGAGTCAAACTCTGATGTAAAACCATTTATTTTATTCGAGCAGTGTATTCTGTTATCATATTTGTTCGCTATATGTGTAATCACTTCCTGGGAACACATATGGCCGCATTTCGGGTTTCTGTGTAAATCCGGGTATGACAGATTGGTATCAGAGCCGTGCTGACTATTGGATCGCAGCCTAGTTAGAACGGTTGTTAAATCATTAGGAGACCACCATGATTTTGTTTCAGATCATTTAGTTACATTTCTTTCAAAACCAGTGCTGTCGAGTCTTGTGTGAATCATGTCTCTGGGTGCTTGATTTTGTTGTTATTATGCTTATGTTTGATCTGGATTTTTGTAATGATTGTGATGGTCATAGACGCGAGTCTATCTCCATCTAGATATAGGACTAAGGTTTAAGGAATATTAGTGAATAAATAGTTGGGTTATCTATCTCCTTTGCACTTCCTCTGTCTTACTCTCTATGTCTCTGAATCATATCCCTCCAAGTACTGCTATCTTCTTGTGCACCATCTGCAAGCATGGTCTATCTATTACCGATTGACGGGAATACTGATGGGAGATATCTTGCTATGGTAGATGGTTAACACCAGAGGCAACCCCGGTGGCAGTGGAAGCAACCAGAATCAGAACCCACCACCTCCACCACCGCCACTCACCATGGAGCAGATGATGCAGATGCAACTTTAGCTGACACAGCAGATGGCGCAAACCATAGCACTGATGCAGCAGAATCAGCAGAACCCGCCTCAACAGCACCACGTGCAGCCCAGAGATAAAAGGGGCTAGTTTATGAAGGGACGCCCTCCTACCTTCAACAAGTCTAGTGACCCAATGCAAGCAGAGGACTGGCTCAAGGCAGTGGAAAGGCAGCTGGACATCGCCCAGTGCAATGACAGGGAGAAGGTGTTATACGGAAGTGGACAGCTCCAGGGAGCAGCTTTGGATTGGTGGGATGCGTACCAATATGCTCACCCCAATCGTGATGAGATCACTTGGCAGGAGTATGTTTATCCTATACCTTGATTACCTTGGGTTATTGCATTTGGGTAGAACTTTGCTAAGCGCAGCTACTGTCACCTTTGTTTAACTGTTAATCTTGACTTAATGGTTCACTTCAATGTTAATGGTAAAACTTGCTTTTTAGCAACATGGATCAGGGAGCTAGGGCGCATGTTTCGTGCTTGGCCCTAGTGTCTCTCCGTAAGGACTGGTTCTTAGAGCGGTAACCCAGGAACCTGTCGCCACCGCTGGAACTATAATGGCTCTGGTCTTGGACAAGTAACAGGTACGGCTCTAGCTTGACAGTAGTTACCGACGGGCCGACGGCGTTATGGGAAGCATGGGTGAGAGTATGGTTTGATCCACCGAGGACGGAGTATCCGTTGGCTATGTCCCCGTGAGGCACAGTCCCGTGTTGGGAGCTTCCGTATGGCGGGGGTTCCACACGTTGCGCTATTTATTTTGTTGTTGTTATTCTTTACCGCGCTTGGACGCCATTGACCCCCTCGTGTTGCGACATGGGCGTCAGTCAATCTCGGTGCCTTGGGTCATGCTGCCTAGGTTGTACCATAACGGCTACTGTTTTGTTAGGGTGTCTTGTGAAAAGCCTCGTAGCGTCCCTATGCAGTCACACCTCGGAAGTGTTGATGTGCGTGGTTGGGTGCAAAGTTCCTTTGAACTTTTTACGCGACTGGTGGGTAAAGGGCGAAACCTCTGCAGAGTGTATAATCTATCATGATAGCCTTGCTCAGGGTCACGAGCGGCCTGGATCCTTTTTCATTAGAAGTTGATATTTATTATTGTTTAATGTTCACCTCCACTATATTAATTGGGTTACAACTGGGTTCCATGTTAATGTAGTGATTATGATGATGTTAAAATGAAACAACTAAAATTGCTAATGCAGTACAGCCGTGTCAAGCCTTTCTTTTAAGCCTTCATTATCCGTGTTGTATTTGCTAAGTAAGACATTTACTTGCACTTGCCATTCAAGAAAATCCCGGATGGGTAACAGATGGATTAGATGGTACTGCTGCTGTTGAATTTCCTGAGGATCTGCCATTCTACTAGCTGTGCTCAACCAGTCAGTGTCCCTGTGGTTATGGTTATCGGCTTCGTCTTCGTTTAGAGAGAGTTAATAAAGAGACTTCCGCTGTTTTATTTAGTTATTTGAGTCAAACTCTGATGTAAAACCTTTTTATTCGAGCATATGTACTCTGTTTATCATATTTGTTAACTATATGTGTTCTGTGGACTTCCTGGGCACACATATAGTAGCATTCGGGTTTCTGTGTAAATCCGGGTGTGACACATTGGTATCAGAGTCGTGCTGAATGTAGGAACGCAGCCTAGTTAGAACGGTTGAAAAATCATTAGGGGACCACCATGATTTTGTTTCAGATCATTTAGTTACGTTTTTCAAAACCAGTGTTGTCGAGTCTTGTGTGAATCATGTCTTTGGGTGCTTGATTTTGTTGTTATTACGCTTATGTTTGATTTGGATTTTTGTAATGATTGTGATGGTCATAAACGCGAGTCTATCTCCATCTAGGTATAGGACTAAGGTTTAAGGAAAATTAGTAAATAAATAGTTGGGTTATCTATCCCCTTTGCACTTCCTCTGTCTTACTCTCTATACCTCTGAATCATATCCTTCCAAGTACTGCTATCTTCTTATGCACCATCTGCAAGCATGGGTTATCTATTACCGATTGACGGGAATACTGATGGGAGATATCTCGCTATGGTAGATGGTTAACACCAGAGGCAACCCCGGAGGCAGTGGAAGCAACCAGAACCAGAACCCACCACCTCCACCACCGCCACTCACCATGGAGCAGATGATGCAGATGCAACTTCAGCTGACACAGCAGATGGCGCAAACCATAGCACTGATGCAGCAGAATCAGCAGAACCCGCTTCAACAGCATCACATGCAGCGCAGAGATAAAAGGGGCGAGTTTATGAAGGGACGCCCCCCTACCTTCAACAAGTCTAGTGACCCAATGCAAGCAGAGGACTGGCTCAAGGCAGTGGAAAGGCAGCTGGACATAGCACAGTGCAATGACAGGGAGAAGGTGTTATATTGAAGTGGACAGCTCCAGGGAGCAGCTTTGGATTGGTGGGATGCGTACCAATATGCTCACCCCAATCGTGATCAGATCACTTGGCAAGAGTTCCACGACAGCTTTCGCTCTCACCACGTGCCGGAAGCGGTGATGACCTTGAAGAAGAAGGAGTTCCTGGCATTGAAGCAGGAAGGTATGAGTGTCACCGCTTATCGTGACAAGTTCATTGAGTTGGCCCGTTATGCTCCAGAGGACGTGAATACGGATAGGAAGAAGCAGACCCGATTCCGTTATGGCCTGCATGATACCCTCCAGTACCAGCTCCTGTGTTCCAAGTTCGCCACTTTTCAAGAACTGGTGGATAGCGCATTACTGCTGGAGCACAAGCGCCGTGAGATGGAGGAAAAGAAGAGGAAGCTTCAAGGCACACCGTCAGGAAGCAATGTTCGCCCTCGCTTCAATCGTCAGCAAGGAAACCAGCAGATGGTGACTCCACAGCGTTACCAGGGACAGTCCGGTTTGATGAACCGCAACCAGTATCAGCAACGACCCCAATACCAGCCGCGTCCCCAGTACCCCTCAGCATTACCTCAGCAGCGTCCCCAAAACCAGCCACAGAATGGTCCTGTCCAACGCCCCAACCCAACCAACAATGCACCTACGGCTCGGAGGTGTTTTGGTTGTGGTGAGCTAGGACACTATGCCAGCGCTTGTCCTCGCAAGGCTCAGAACGCTGTAGGTCAGAACAACAATCAGAGGGTTGGACAACCGCAGCACCAGAACGGGAATCAGCAACAGAACCCAGCGAGAGGCAAGGTCAACCACATGGGTGCGGAAACCGCAGAAGGAGCAACGGATGTCGTTGTGGGTACGTTCCCTGTCAACTCGACTCTCGCAACTGTTTTGTTTGATACTGGAGCTTCGCATGCTTTCATATCTGCTGCTTTCGTGAAAAAGAACATGATGATCTTGCAACCTATGGGGAACCCCATGGTAGTTAGTTCACCCGGGGGAGAACAGCGTGCCACTTTACGTTGCCCCTGTATCACCATCACAATAAGGGGGGTAGACTTTGTGGTGAACCCGATAGTCCTAGAAACCCTTGGGTTTGACTTGATTCTGGGTATGAGCTGGTTAGCCAGATATGATGGGGTGATTCAATGTTCGAAAAGAACAGTGCAGCTGACAGCAAAGACTGGTGAGAAAGTGGAGTATCAAGCAGCTAGTCCCTTGGGACACAATCAGATCTACCAGGCCGAGGGTGTAGCACTGGAAGACATCAGAGTGGTGTGCGATTTCCCCGATGTGTTCCCAGATGAGTTACCAGGTATGCCCCCAGACCGCGAAGTTGAATTTGTTATTGATCTTAAGCCTGGTACTGCACCTATAGCTAAGAGGCCATATAGAATGGGAGTAAAAGAACTAGAGAAACTTAAGGAGGAATTAAAGGCGTTGTTAGCAAAAGGGTATATTCGTCCTAGTTCATCCCCTTGGGGAGCACCGGTTTTGTTTGTGGATAAGAAAGATGGGACCCAGAGATTGTGTGTGGATTACCGAGCTTTGAATGAAGTGACCATCAAGAACAAGTATCCGCTGCCAAGGATTGATGATCTCTTCGACCAGTTGAAAGGAGCATGTGTGTTCTCTAAGATCGATCTCCGATCCGGTTACCATCAGATGAGGATACGAGTGACTGACATCCCCAAAACTGCCTTCACAACCCGATATGGTCTATATGAGTTCACAGTCATGTCTTTTGGTTTGACAAATGCACCGGCATACTTCATGTATTTGATGAACAGTGTGTTCATGGACTATCTTGACAAATTCGTAGTGGTGTTCATTGACGATATTCTAGTTTTCTCCAAGAATGAGGAAGAGCATGAAGAACATCTGAGGTTGGTGATGCAGAGACTTCGTGAGCATCAGTTGTATGCCAAGTTGAGTAAGTGTGAGTTTTGGTTAAAGGAAGTAGCATTCTTGGGCCATGTGTTGTCCAATGGTGGAGTGGCAGTTGATCCGAAGAAGGTTAGTGATGTGTTGAGTTGGAATCCGCCTAAGGATGTGAGTGAAATCAGGAGTTTCCTTGGAATGGCTGGATACTATTGGAGGTTCATTGAAGGATTCTCCAAGATTGCTAAACCCCTGACGGCGTTATTGGAGAAAAATGCCAAGTTTGTCTGGACTGAGGAGTGTCAGACTAGCTTTGAGGAATTGAAGAAGAGGTTGACCACGGCACCCGTGCTAGTGTTGCCGGATATAACCAAGAGCTTCTCTATCTACTGCGATGCATCTCGTCTAGGATTGGGATGTGTGCTCATGCAGGAAGGCAGAGTAGTAGCATATGCATCTAGGCAGTTGAGGAAACATGAGCAGAATTACCCAACACACGATCTGGAGTTAGCAGCTGTAGTACATGCCTTGAAGATTTGGAGGCATTACTTGATTGGTCATAAGTGTGAAATTTACACTGACCACAAGAGTCTCAAGTATGTGTTCACACAGTCAGATCTGAATATGAGGCAACGTCGTTGGTTAGAGTTGATCAAGGACTACGATCTGGAGATTCATTATCATCCAGGGAAGGCCAATCTGGTGGCAGATGCCCTGAGTAGAAGGAGTTACGTGAATAAGATCACGGGACATTGCTTACCGGAAGAACTCAGTGCAGAGTTCGAAAGGATGAGTCTGGGATTTGTGACTAGCGTCACCGAGATGGCAGTAGAACCGACCTTGGAACAAGAAATCCGAAAAGGACAGCTCACAGATGAGAAGATCAAGGAGATCGTGGAACTGGTGGCATTGGGAAAAGCCCCTGATTTTCGAGTGGATGACCAAGGGACAGTGTGGTATGAGAAGAGGATCTGTGTACCAGATATAGTGCAGATCAGGGACGCAATTCTCAGGGAAGCCCATGAATCGGCGTATTCGATACACCCAGGTAGTACCAAAATGTACCAAGATATTAAAGGGAGATTTTGGTGGTACGGATTGAAGAGAGATGTGGCCACATACGTAGCTCTATGTGACACATGTCAGAGAGTCAAGGCTGAACATCAGAGGCCAGCAGGTTTGCTTCAGCCCCTGAAGGTACCTGAATGGAAGTGGGAAGAAGTCGGTATGGATTTCATCACTGGCTTACCTCGCACTCAGAGGGGATTTGACTCAATTTGGGTAATCGTGGATCGTCTGACCAAGGTGGCGCATTTCCTACCAGTAAAGACCACCTACTCGGGAGCCAGATTAGCGGAGTTGTATATGGAGAGGATTGTGTGTTTACATGGGGTACCGAAAAGAATAGTGTCAGATCGAGGTACCCAGTTCACATCACACTTTTGGCGACAATTGCATGAGTCTATGGACACTAAGCTACATTTCAGTTCAGCTTACCATCCGCAGACAGATGGGCAGACAGAACGGACAAATCAGATATTAGAAGATATGTTGAGAGCATGTGCTCTACAATATGGTTCCAGTTGGGATAAGAGTTTACCGTACGCGGAATTCTCGTACAACAATAGCTACCAGAAGAGTTTGCAGATGGCGCCATTCGAGGCTCTGTATGGTAGAAAGTGTAGGACACCACTATTCTGGAATCAGACGGGAGAAAGTCAGGTATTCGGACCTGAGATACTACGAGAGGCAGAGCGACAAGTGCAGATAATCAGACAGAATCTGAAAGTGGCACAATCCAGATAGAAGAGCTATGCAGATAACCGACGAAGGGATCTCAGCTTCGAAATTGGAGACTTCGTGTATCTCAAGGTGTCACCCATGAGAGGCGTGAAGAGGTTTAACGTCAAGGGCAAGTTAGCACCTCGATACATTGGACCGTTCAAGGTACTTGGTCGGAAAGGTGAGGTGGCATACCAGTTAGAGCTACCAGAGAAGTTAGCGGGAGTACATGATGTGTTCCATGTGTCTCAGTTGAAAAAGTGCTTGCGAGTACCTGAGGAACAGATTCCGATTGATGAGCTGAAAGTGGAGGAAGATCTTACCTATACTGAGCATCCTGACAAGATTTTGGAGGAGTCAGAAAGAGTCACCAGAAATAAAGTGATCCGGATGTGCAAGGTTCAGTGGAGCCGTCATTCAGTGGATGAAGCGACTTGGGAAAGAGAAGAAGACCTCAGAGCTGAATATCCACAGTTATTCCCATCCACATCCGAATCTCGAGGGCGAGATTCATCTTAAGGGGGGTAGGTTTGTAACACCCTAAAAATGCCTATTTTAAAAATTTAGTAATTAAATTGCTTTTATTTAATTTAATGCTCATATTTATCTAAGGAAAATAAATTATTTATGAGAAATAAAATTAAATATAAGGTTAGAAACATTTTTGTTGCATTCATGCCGACTGCATTGAGTTTTGTTTGTGTGAGGTTCAATTGGAATTTAAATTCTGTTTAAATTCGAATTTGAATCGTTTAGTTTGGAGCCTTAGAAAAGTTTCAGCGGCCCGAGTTTGATTTCCCTCCCTGAGCTTTTTCCCCGGCCGAATTAGCCCCTCCTACTTTCTTTCCGCAGCGGCCCACCTCCCCGCGCTCCCGCTTTTGGCCCGCTGCCGGCCTGCCTTCCGCCTCCGCGTTTCGCCTGCTCGGCCCACCTCGCGGCCCGGCAAGTCAGCCCGCCAGCCAGCCGACCCACCTCCCCCTTTCTCGCTTACGGCCCAGCCCGACGGCCCGCTCCGTTTTTCTTTCCGGCCTGCTCCGCTCCGCTCCCGCGCCAGCCCCCGGCCCACCTCGCGGCCCAGCTCCCAGGCCACCGCAGGCCGCCGCCTCGCCACTGACGAGTGGGACCCGCAGGTCAGCTTCGTCCCCCACCTCGCGACGAGTCCATCCCGGACACGGCCGCGGAGTTCGGTTCGACCCCGGCACGGACGCCGAGGCCCACCCGAGCCGCCTTTGGCCGCCCTTCAAATAGCCGTCGCCCCCTCAATCCCAATCCCCACCCTCGCGACGCCAATCCCTTCGCCGCCCGAGCTCGCATCACCGCCGCCGCTTCTGAACTCGCCGCCGCCGCGGATCCGCAGTCTCGCCGTCGCTCCGGTCCAATTAGCCGTCGGAGAAGCTTCGCGCGGAGGTAAGGATCCTCCCGAGCCTCTCTTTGCCCTCTCTCCCCCTCTATCGCGAGCCGCCGCCGCTCATCGTCGTCCGCCGCTTCTGCTCGTCGTCGCCGGCCGCCGCTGCTGCATCCCCACCGTCGAGAACCCCCCTGTCGAGTTCGCGCGGTTACGACGTGTCCGTAGCACCCAAAGCCCGTGACAGTCTTGCACCGTAGCGCCGCCGCCGCTCTGCACCGCCGCAGCCGAGCGCCGCCGCCGCCATGGTTACTCGCACGCCGCCGCTACTGCTCCGCCGCCGACGAGATCCACCCAGTCGAATTCGCCGCGTCACCCCACGTCTGTAGCACCCGGCCACGCTCCAAACCGAGCCCTCTAGCTCGTATTCGAAGTTTTGCCGGCGAAGCGCCGACGCCACTGCCCAGCGCCGCCGCTCGTCGCGCCGCCGCCAACGATTTCCTCTCCCCGATATAATCCCTGCCGCCCAAACCAGATCGGACGGCCCAGATCGAACCGAGCCGAGTCAACACCCCGGGTCAATACCGGTCAAACCAGTCAGCCATGGCCTTTTTGCAAAAGAGCCCCTCCCCTATTTCGAAATCCACCCGCAGTCCAGATCAATTCAAAAATAATTAGATTTAGGTCCTAATTTTTACAGAAAACCCCCTGCCTTATTTAAAAATAGCACCCGAGGTCCTGTTTTGATTAATTTTGCAAATAAACCCTCCTGCTTTTATATAAAATTATGTTTTAGGCCCTGAGTTTTTGCAAATAAACCCCTGGAACTTTTAAAACTTTGCCAGCAAGTCCCCGAACCTTAGAAAAGCCATAACTTCTTCGTTTTAGCTCCGATTTGAGTGATTTTCGCGCTCACGTGTTCGTAGCAAAGCGTAGATTAGTTTTTCAACCTTCTTTTGTTCTGTTTTTACTGTTTGATGTACTGTTCTAATAGATTAACATTGTTTGCATGTACTGGCTTGTGTGGATGCTTGTGTGATGATGTATGAGTCCAGTCGGTGAGCCGTACGCGTTTGAGTTCGAGGGTTACGAGGAGCAGGACCAACACCCGCAGCAGGAGCAACAGCAACAGCAGCAGCAGTTTGACAAGGCAAGTACAGCATGGACAATCCTTGCTACCTAAACACACCTTTACATTATTTACTGCATATGCATGTGTCTAAATTGTTCCTATTAAGGTTATACCTAGTCTTGTTTATCCAATACCTTGAATTACCTTGGGTTATTGCATTTGGGTAGAACTTTGCTAAGCGCAACTACTGTCACCTTTGTTTAACTGTTAATCTTGACTTAATGGTTCACTTCAATGTTAATGGTAAAACTTGCTTTTTAGCAACATGGATCAGGGAGCTAGGGCGCATGTTTCGTGCTTGGCCCTAGTGTCTCTCCGTAAGGACTGGTTCTTAGAGCGGCAACCCAGGAACCTGTCGCCACCGCTGGAACTATAATGGCTCTGGTCTTGGACAAGTAACAGGTACGGCTCTAGGTTGACAGTAGTTACCGACGGGCCGACGGCGTTATGGGAAGCATGGGTGAGAGTATGGTTTGATCCACCGAGGACGGAGTATCCGTTGGCTATGTCCCCGTGAGGCACAGTCCCGTGTTGGGAGCTTCCGTATGGCGGGGGTTCCACACGTTGCGCTATTTATTTTGTTGTTGTTATTCTTTACCGCGCTTGGACGCCATTGACCCCCTCGTGTTGCGACATGGGCGTCAGTCAATCTCGGTGCCTTGGGTCATGCTGCCTAGGTTGTACCATAACGGCTACTGTTTTGTTAGGGTGTCTTGTGAAAAGCCTCGTAGCGTCCCTATGCAGTCACACCTCGGAAGTGTTGATGTGTGTGGTTGGGTGCAAAGTTCCTTTGAACTTTTTACGCGACTGGTGGGTAAAGGGCGAAACCTCTGCAGAGTGTATAATCTATCATGATAGCCTTGCTCAGGGTCACGAGCGGCCTGGATCCTTTTTCATTAGAAGTTGATATTTATTATTGTTTAATGTTCACCTCCACTATATTAATTGGGTTACAACTGGGTTCCATGTTAATGTAGTGATTATGATGATGTTAAAATGAAACAACTAAAATTGCTAATGCAGTACAGCCGTGTCAAGCCTTTCTTTTAAGCCTTCATTATCCGTGTTGTATTTGCTAAGTAAGACATTTACTTGCACTTGCCATTCAAGAAAATCCCGGATGGGTAACAGATGGATTAGATGGTACTGCTGCTGTTGAATTTCCTGAGGATCTGCCATTCTACTAGCTGTGCTCAACCAGTCAGTGTCCCTGTGGTTATGGTTATCGGCTTCGTCTTCGTTTAGAGAGAGTTAATAAAGAGACTTCCGCTGTTTTATTTAGTTATTTGAGTCAAACTCTGATGTAAAACCTTTTTATTCGAGCATATGTACTCTGTTTATCATATTTGTTAACTATATGTGTTCTGTGGACTTCCTGGGCACACATATAGTAGCATTCGGGTTTCTGTGTAAATCCGGGTGTGACACATTGGTATCAGAGCCGTGCTGAATGTAGAAACGCAGCCTAGTTAGAACGGTTGACAAATCATTAGGGGACCACCATGATTTTGTTTCAGATCATTTAGTTACGTTTTTCAAAACCAGTGCTGTCGAGTCTTGTGTGAATCATGTCTTTGGGTGCTTGATTTTGTTGTTATTATGCTTATGTTTGATTTGGATTTTTGTAATGATTGTGATGGTCATAGACGCGAGTCTATCTCCATCTAGGTATAGGACTAAGGTTTAAGGAAAATTAGTGAATAAATAGTTGGGTTATCTATCCCCTTTGCACTTCCTCTGTCTTGCTCTCTATACCTCTGAATCATATCCTTCCAAGTACTGCTATCTTCTTATGCACCATCTGCAAGCATGGGTTATCTATTACCGATTGACGGGAATACTGATGGGAGATATCTCGCTATGGTAGATGGTTAACACCAGAGGCAACCCCGGAGGCAGTGGAAGCAACCAGAACCAGAACCCACCACCTCCACCACCGCCACTCACCATGGAGCAGATGATGCAGATGCAACTTCAGCTGACACAGCAGATGGCGCAAACCATAGCACTGATGCAGCAGAATCAGCAGAACCCGCTTCAACAGCATCACATGCAGCCCAGAGATAAAAGGGGCGAGTTTATGAAGGGACGCCCCCCTACCTTCAACAAGTCTAGTGACCCAATGCAAGCAGAGGACTGGCTCAAGGCAGTGGAAAGGCAGCTGGACATAGCACAGTGCAATGATAGGGAGAAGGTGTTATATGGAAGTGGACAGCTCCAGGGAGCAGCTTTGGATTGGTGGGATGCGTACCAATATGCTCACCCCAATCGTGATCAGATCACTTGGCAAGAGTTCCACGACAGCTTTCGCTCTCACCACGTGCCGGAAGCGCTGATGACCTTGAAGAAGAAGGAGTTCCTGGCATTGAAGCAGGAAGGTATGAGTGTCATCGCTTATCATGACAAGTTCATTGAGTTGGCCCGTTATGCTCCAGAGGACGTGAATACGGATAGGAAGAAGCAGACCCGATTCCGTGATGGCCTGCATGATACCCTCCAGTACCAGCTCCTGTGTTCCAAGTTCGCCACTTTTCAAGAACTGGTGGATAGCGCATTACTGCTGGAGCACAAGCGCCGTGAGATTGAGGAAAAGAAGAGGAAGCTTCGAGGCACACCGTCAGGAAGCAATGTTCGCCCTCGCTTCAATCGTCAGCAAGGAAACCAGCAGATGGTGACTCCACAGCGTTACCAGGGACAGTCCGGTTTGATGAAGCGCAACCAGTATCAGCAACGACCCCAATACCAGCCGCGTCCCCAGTACCCCTCAGCATTACCTCAGCAGCGTCCCCAAAACCAGCCACAGAATGGTCCTGTCCAACGCCCCAACCCGACCAACAATGCACCTACGGCTCCGAGGTGTTTTGGTTGTGGTGAGCTAGGACACTATGCCAGCGCTTGTCCTCGCAAGGCTCAGAACGCCGTTGGTCAGAACAACAATCAGAGGGTTGGACAACCGCAGCACCAGAACGGGAATCAGCAGCAGAACCCAGCGAGAGGCAAGGTCAACCACATGGGTGCGGAAACCGCAGAAGGAGCAACGGATGTCGTTGTGGGTACGTTCCCTGTCAACTCGACTCTCGCAACTGTTTTGTTTGATACTGGAGCTTCGCATGCTTTCATATCTGCTGCTTTCGTGAAAAAGAACATGATGATCTTGCAACCTATGGGGAACCCCATGGTAGTTAGTTCACCCGGGGGAGAACAGCGTGCCACTTTACGTTGCCCCTGTATCACCATCACAATAAGGGGGGTAGACTTTGTGGTGAACCCGATAGTCCTAGAAACCCTTGGGTTTGACTTGATTCTGGGTATGAGCTGGTTAGCCAGATATGATGGGGTGATTCAATGTTCGAAAAGAACAGTGCAGCTGACAGCAAAGACTGGTGAGAAAGTGGAGTATCAAGCAGCTAGTCCCTTGGGACACAATCAGATCTACCAGGCCGAGGGTGTAGCACTGGAAGACATCAGAGTGGTGTGCGATTTCCCCGATGTGTTCCCAGATGAGTTACCAGGTATGCCCCCAGACCGTGAAGTTGAATTTGTTATTGATCTTAAGCCTGGTACTGCACCTATAGCTAAGAGGCCATATAGAATGGGAGTAAAAGAACTAGAGAAACTTAAGGAGGAATTAAAGGCGTTGTTAGCAAAAGGGTATATTCGTCCTAGTTCATCCCCTTGGGGAGCACCGGTTTTGTTTGTGGATAAGAAAGATGGGACCCAGAGATTGTGTGTGGATTACCGAGCTTTGAATGAAGTGACCATCAAGAACAAGTATCCGCTGCCAAGGATTGATGATCTCTTCGACCAGTTGAAAGGAGCATGTGTGTTCTCTAAGATCGATCTCCGATCCGGTTACCATCAGATGAGGATACGAGTGACTGACATCCCCAAAACTGCCTTCACAACCCGATATGGTCTATATGAGTTCACAGTCATGTCTTTTGGTTTGACAAATGCACCGGCATACTTCATGTATTTGATGAACAGTGTGTTCATGGACTATCTTGACAAATTCGTAGTGGTGTTCATTGACGATATTCTAGTTTTCTCCAAGAATGAGGAAGAGCATGAAGAACATCTGAGGTTGGTGATGCAGAGACTTCGTGAGCATCAGTTGTATGCCAAGTTGAGTAAGTGTGAGTTTTGGTTGAAGGAAGTAGCATTCTTGGGCCATGTGTTGTCCAATGGTGGAGTGGCAGTTGATCCGAAGAAGGTTAGTGATGTGTTGAGTTGGAATCCGCCTAAGGATGTGAGTGAAATCAGGAGTTTCCTTGGAATGGCTGGATACTATCGGAGGTTCATTGAAGGATTCTCCAAGATTGCTAAACCCCTGACGGCGTTATTGGAGAAAAATGCCAAGTTTGTCTGGACTGAGGAGTGTCAGACTAGCTTTGAGGAATTGAAGAAGAGGTTGACCACGGCACCCGTGCTAGTGTTGCCGGATATAACCAAGAGCTTCTCTATCTACTGCGATGCATCTCGTCTAGGATTGGGATGTGTGCTCATGCAGGAAGGCAGAGTAGTAGCATATGCATCTAGGCAGTTGAGGAAACATGAGCAGAATTACCCAACACACGATCTGGAGTTAGCAGCTGTAGTACATGCCTTGAAGATTTGGAGGCATTACTTGATTGGTCATAAGTGTGAAATTTACACTGACCACAAGAGTCTCAAGTATGTGTTCACACAGTCAGATCTGAATATGAGGCAACGTCGTTGGTTAGAGTTGATCAAGGACTACGATCTGGAGATTCATTATCATCCAGGGAAGGCCAATCTGGTGGCAGATGCCCTGAGTAGAAGGAGTTACGTGAATAAGATCACGGGACATTGCTTACCGGAAGAACTCAGTGCAGAGTTCGAAAGGATGAGTCTGGGATTTGTGACTAGCGTCACCGAGATGGCAATAGAACCGACCTTGGAACAAGAAATCCGAAAAGGACAGCTCACAGATGAGAAGATCAAGGAGATCGTGGAACTGGTGGCATTGGGAAAAGCCCCTGGTTTTCGAGTGGATGACCAAGGGACAGTGTGGTATGAGAAGAGGATCTGTGTACTAGATATAGTGCAGATCAGGGATGCAATTCTCAGGGAAGCCCATGAATCGGCGTATTCGATACACCCGGGTAGTACCAAGATATCAAAGAGAGATTTTGGTGGTACGGATTGAAGAGAGATGTGGCCACATACGTAGCCCTGTGTGACACGTGCCAGAGAGTCAAGGCTGAGCACCAGAGACCTGCAGGTTAGCTCCAACCCCTGAAGGTACCTGAATGGAAGTGGGAAGAAGTCGGTATGGATTTCATCACTGGCTTACCTCGCACTCAGAGGGGATTTGACTCAATCTGGGTAATCGTGGATCGTCTGACCAAGGTGGCGCATTTCCTTCCAGTAAAGACCACCTACACGGGAGCCAGACTAGCGGAGTTGTATATGGAGAGGATTGTGTGTTTGCATGGGGTACCGAAAAGAATAGTGTCAGATCGAGGTACCCAGTTCACATCACACTTTTGGCGACAACTGCATGAGTCTATGGACACTAAGCTACAGTTCAGTTCAGCTTACCATCCGCAGACAGATGGGCAGACAGAACGGACGAATCAGATATTGGAGGATATGTTGAGAGCATGTGCTCTACAATATGGTGCCAGTTGGGACAGGAGTTTACCGTACGCGGAATTCTCGTACAACAACAGCTATCAGAAGAGTTTGCAGATGGCACCATTCGAGGCTCTGTATGGCAGAAAGTGTAGGACACCACTATTCTGGAATCAGACGGGAGAAAGTCAGGTATTTGGACCTGAGATACTAAGAGAGGCAGAGCGGCAAGTGCAGATAATCGGACAGAATTTGAAAGTGGCACAATCCAGACAGAAGAGCTATGCAGATATCAGACGAAGGGATCTCAGCTTTGAAGTCGGAGACTTTGTGTATCTCAAGGTGTCACCAATGAAAGGCGTGAAGAGGTTCAACGTCAAGGGCAAGCTAGCACCTCGATACAGTGGACCGTTCAAGGTACTTGGTCAGAAAGGTGAGGTAGCATATCAGTTAGAGCTACTAGAGAAGTTAGCAGGAGTACACGATGTGTTCCATGTGTCTCAGCTGAAGAAGTGTTTGCGGGTACCGGAGGAACAGATTCCAATTGAGGAGCTGAATGTTCAGGAAGATCTCACGTATGCCGAGCACCCCGTCAGAATTTTGGAAGAGTCAGAAAGAGTCAACAGAAATAAAGTGATCCGGATGTGCAAGGTTCAGTGGAGCTGCCATTCAGTGGATGAAGCGACTTGGGAAAGAGAAGAAGATCTCAGAGCTGAATATCCACAGTTGTTCCCATCCACATCCGAATCTCGAGGACGAGATTCATCTTAAGGGGGGTAGGTTTGTAACACCCTAAATTAGGCCTATTTATAATTTTAGTAATTAATGTGCTTTTTATTAAAGTTCCCATGCTCAACATAGGGTAAATAAATAATTTTTGGCAAAATAAAATCAAATATAAGGTTAGAAACATTTTTGTTGCATCCATGCTACGGCATTGTGTTTTAGTTGCTTGTGAATTATATTGGAATTTAAATCCTCTTTAAATTCGAATTTGATTCGCATTGTTTGGAGCTCTAGAAAAGTTGTTTTGGCCATAGTTCGATTTTCCTCCCTGAACTCTTTTTCCCGGGCGGGTTTCCCCCTCCTTCTTTTTCTCTCCAGCCCGGCCCAGCCCCCTCCTCCTTTCTTCCCCGGCGGCCCAGTCCAGCTCGCCCCTCCTGCTCCCGCGCCAGCCCGCCTCGCCCGCTCGCGGCCCAGTCCGGCCCAGCCGGCCCGCCGCAGCGCCCCGCCTCCGGCCGCTGCCAGGCGGGACCCGCCCGTCAGACACGTCCCCGACCTCGAGTCCGGCCGAGGCCCGGCACGTATGCCGAGGTCCACCGGGACTCCCCTCGGCCGCTCTATAAAAGCCGCAGCCGCGACGCCCCTCTGCTCCTTTCTCGCACGCTCGCGACGCGCAAACCCTAGCCGCCGCCTTCTCCGAGCGCCGCCGCCGCCCGAGCTCGCGCGCCGCCGTCGATCTCGCCGCCCGTCGTCGTTCCGCCCCGGCCGGCTGCTTCAGGACCGTTGCGTGGAGGTGAGGAACCTCCCGAGCCCCTTCTCGTCCTTCCCCGTGCTCTGTAGCGCCGCCCCCGCGTCGAGCCGCCGTCGCCGAGCCCCGCCGCCGCCATTGCTCATCGCCCGTCGCCCCCGCTGCGCCGCCGTCGACTTGAACCCCCGGGACGCGTTCGCCGTCGTGCCCCGAAGCCGTAGGTGCAAGCCGCATCCAAAACCGAGCCGCGTAGCGCGTTCGCGCCTCCTCGCCGGCGAAGCGCCGCCGCAGCCGCCCCAGCGCCGCCGCTCGTCGCGTCGCCGCCGACAACCCCCTCCCCAGATCCAATCTGAGTCGCCCGCGTTAGATCCAACGGCTCAGATCGAGTCAACCCCGGGTCAATATCGGTCAACCCCCGAGTCAGCCATGCCAGTTTTGCTAAAGAGCCCCTGGCCTTTTTGGAAATTAACCCGCGGTCCAGATCTATTCAAAAATAATTAGATTTAGGTCCTGATTTTTACAGAATCCCCCCTGTCCTTTTTAAAAATAGCACCCGAGGTCCTGTCTTGGTTAATTTGCGATTAAACCCTCCTGTTTTAATATAAAATTATGTTTTAGCCCCTAAGTTTTTGCAAATAAGCCCCTGGAACTTTTAAAACTTTGCCAGCAAGCCCCCGAACCGTAGAAACGCCATAACTTCTCCGTTTTAGCTCTGATTTGAGTGATTTTCACGCTCACGTGTTCGTAGCGAAGCGTAGATTAGTTTCTAAGCCTTCTTTTGTTCTATTTTTACTGTTTGGTGTACTGTTCTAATAGAATAATATTGTTTGCATGTACTGGCTTGTGTGGATGCTTGTGTGTTGATGTATGAGTCCAGTCGGTGAGCCGTACGTGCTTGAGTTCGAGGGTTACGAGGAGCAGGACCAGCAGCAGCAACAGTTTGAGGAAGGCAAGTATAGCACGGACAATCCGTGCTACCTAAACACACCTTTACACTACTTACTACATACGCATGTGTCTAAATTGTTACCCTTTTAAGGTTGTACCTAGTCTGTTTATCCTATACCTTGATTACCTTGGGTTATTGCATTTGGGTAGAACTTTGCTAGGCGCAGCTATTGTCACCTTTGCTTAACTGTTAATCTTGACTTAATGGTTCACTTCAATGTTAATGGTAAAACTTGCTTTTTAGCAACATGGATCAGGGTGCTAGGGCGTACGCTTCGTGCTTGGCCCTAGTGTCTCTCCGTAAGGACTGGTTCTTAAAGCGGCACCCCAGGAACCTGTCGCCACCGCTGGAACTATAATGGCTCTGGTCTTGGACAAGTAACATGTACGGCTCTAGCTTGACAGTAGTTACCGACGGGCCGACGACGTTATGGGAAGCATGGGTGAGAGTATGGTTTGATCCACCGAGGACGGGGTATCCGTCGGCTATGTCCCCGTGAGGCACAGTCCCGTGTTGGGAGCCACCGTATGGCTGGCGCTCCACACGTTGCGCTATTTATTTTGTTGTTGATATTCATTACCGCGCTTGGACGCCATTGACCCCCTCGTGTTGCTACATGAGCGTCAGTCGGTGCCTTGGGTCATGCTGCCTAGGTTGTACCATAACGGCTACTGTTTTGTTAGGGTGTCTTGTGAAAAGCCTCGTAGCGTCCCTATGCAGTCACACCTCGGAAGTGTTGATGCGCGTGGTTGGGTGCAAAGTTCCTTTGAACTTTTACGCGACTTGTGGGTAAAGGGCGAAACCTCTACAGAGTGTATAATCTATCATGATAGCCTTTCTCAGGGTCACGAGCGGCCTGGATCCTTTTTTATTAGAAGTTGATGTTTATTATTGTTTAATGCTCACTCCTTTTATATTAATTGGGTTACAACTGGGATTCATGTAAATGTAGTGATTATGATGATGTTAAAATGAAACAACTAAAATTTGCTAATGCAGTACAGCCGTGTCAAACCTTTCTTTTAAGTCTTCATTATCCGTGTTGTACTTGCTAAGTAAGACATTTACTTACACTTGCTATTCAACAAAATCTCGGATGGGTAACAGATGGATTAGATGGTACTGCTGCTGTTGAATTTTCTGAGGATTTGCCATTCTACTAGCTGTGCTCAACCAGTCGGTGTCCCCGTGGGTTATCGTTATCGGCTTCGTTATCGGCTTCGTTTTCGTTCTCGTTTAGAGAGATTTAATAATGAGACTTCCGCTGTTTTATTCATTTATTTGAGTCAAACTCTGATGTAAAACCATTTATTTTATTCGAGCACTGTATTCTGTTATCATATTTGTTCGCTATATGTGTAATGACTTCCTGGGAACACATATGGCCGCATTTCGGGTTTCTGTGTAAATCCGGGTGTGACACCCCCCTGCACCGCCTTTGCTTCTGGGTTGCTCTAGGCTGCCTTCTCTAGCTGGTATTCATGTTGGTTTGGCCCAGAGGTGAGGTGGCGATCGTCCACGTGCCATGCATGGTCATCGCTTGATCATCGTTGACGTGGATGACTTCCGGTTGTGCTTTGTGTTGTGTACGACTAAGGGGGTTAACCGACCGAATCGATCAATTCCGACCCCTATAGCACGTATTTCTCATTAATGTACCAGCACAAGTGAAACTCACCAAAACTCGTGGAACTTTATTAGAAATAAACCTAAGTGCTTGGAATGTCACATATATCCTCTTTTATTCCCGAGTATTGGTGGTCAAAAACGTGCCGTAACGACCGCCAACAAGCTCCCCCAAGCTTAGACCTTTTCTCATCTTCGAGCAAAGATAAAAACTTAGGCTCTGTGGATCAGGAGTTGCTACAATGTCAATATCTTGCTGGTAATCTTTATAAACAACTAGTGCTCAAAATTACTCGAATCTTTTAGCAAAGTATTAAATCACCATTTTACATATGGGGCTTATAGCAATCTCCTTGTCTTGGGCGGTTGAAAGGTTGAACAGTTTGATTTAGTTTTATTCCACTCTACTCTTTTCAAGCTCCCATCTCGGAGTTTCCATAATTTTGTGAAAAATGTAAGTTGTTCCTCAATTGGCACACTCAATCACTCAAGTGGTATTTGAATCCTCACCAAAGGCTTGTGCCTTCTTTTCATCCTAAAATCTAATATGGCTTTTGTGTGGCTCAGGGACAATGGATGAAGGCATGCATGTATCCTATATTTTGCTTAGTCAAAGACCGGATGTTTGGGGAACCAAATCACACCTTTAAATCAAGAAGTGCAAGTGTGTGGAATATGTGGAGTAGAATGGATTGGAGTATGGTGGAACTCCTTGGGATGATTCTTCCTCTCCTTGACTTATTTTTGAGAACATGGGCTATCTCTTTTTGCTCATATTTTTGCCCTGTCATTTGGCATGCTTTTCTTATTTCTTATTTTTGCCATGCACTTTGGCATGCTTTTCTTTTTCTCTTTCTTTTTGCCATGCTCTTTGGCATGCTTTTCCTTTTACATAGCCCATGTCTCTATTCAAGGATATTTGGAGAGGAGATCATACAACATGGAACATTTTGTTTTGTGGATGGATGATGGCAATGTTTGCTAACTCCCAGTGTAGGAATTGCAAATGAGGTGGCATGTACGTGAATCTCGATCCTAGAAGCATGAAAGATTCACCCAAAGGTCACAACAATTTGACAAAACTCATTAAGACAACAAGCATCATATGAGTATAAGGTTTCAACTAAATTAAACATATGGCTTTAGTAGGAATTTCTAACCAATGAGGAACTTTGTTTTATTTTTGAAAGCACAAAGCATCCGAGATTTTCACCATACTAAGAGCAAAAGTAATATCAAGCAACTAGTAGTAACAAAGCACTCGCGAGATTAATGATAGAGCAACTATTCATCATTTCCAAGGTGAGAGGCATATGGTTCATTCCATGCATAGTTGGGAGTTAATTTTATTCAAGGGAAATATTTTTGGTGTTTTTTATTTTAAGATGGAGATAAATTAGAAAATGAAATGGCAAATGCGAAATCAAAGTGCTGAGAGGGACATAGAACATACCTAGTCGGGGTCCTCCACCAAGCTTGATAGGGTCAAAACCTTGAAAAATAGTCTGCCATCTGATCCGTCTCCTATTGGACGTCGTACCATAGGGAGTCCAGCACGCCGCTATTCTCTTGGTGGTACTGAGAATGGCATGCCAGAGTGCCTTCCATGTTCCATGTATAGTCGTCTAGGAGGTCGACTCGGTCGGAGATGTAAGATAACTCCGATCCGATGTTATAGCCGCTGGGTGTGGAAAAGCGTGCGGACTGAGAGTGCCCAGGGAAGTACGGCTGGGAGGCGCTATCGTACCCCCCTGCATACCACCCTTGGGAGTACTCAAAGTCCATCCTCTGGGCGTAGTCCCAGTGGCTCGGGGCGAAGTAGTCTGGGTCCTGGGATTATCCAGAGCCTCCTGCTCCTGACGTCCCGGCACCGGTGTACTCGCCGAAGGCCACCTCGAACGCAGACATATGTCGGTGTGGCTGTGTTGGTGAAGTTTTTGGTTCCTGTGCGGTGAATAGCCCGACATCACACCTGGCTCGTCCCCGGGTGAATGGTCCTTCGCCTGCAACATTGTGCCGAGCGGGCTCTCTCCGAGGGGGAGAATCATCCGACTCGGTACTCAGCTGAAGAGTTAGTTTCTGAGCGGTATACAACCTCAACTCTGCACAGTGCAGCATCACTTCAGTTGTATAACCGCGATAAATCATCACCAGTGTTGCATTGAGCGCCCGCCGTATCATGTGGCCTTGCACAAAGTGCTCGGCATCCACAATGGAACGTGTTGTCTCTATGTACGCGAGCTGGGCGCCCTCCAGAACGCCCAATTGGTTAGCGAGGCGAGTGACTAGAGAAGTCACTGTCACATGAGAGTGATGGGACAGCCAATTGGTAACCATATCCTTAACCGGAGAAACAGTAACTCGCTTGACCATGGCATCAAGAAGTACTCAAGCCAAGGAGATCTCATTCCACTTCTTTCTAGTAGAGTTAGGATAGTTTAGTTGGGAGTTAGAGTTGAGTCGAGCTGTGTCTCGAGGTTCCGGAGTCCCCTTCAGAAGCTCTGGTATAAGCTCTTGTATCTTTTCCTTTTCCTTTTCTAAGACTTTGAGTTATCAATATAGTTATCTTTATCACTTTGCCTTTGTCATTTATAGTTTGCTTCTACTTTATTCTAGTTGCATCTATATCCTGTTTAGACTATAGTTAGTTGTAGCTCTAGTGCTTCTAGATCTTGATTAAGTCTTTGTCTTAGCTGGTTCTTCGATCTTGCTCAATACTTGTGGTGAATTGTCACTGGGGTATTGACAAGGTTGCTTGCTTTTGCTAGCGGAGTAATTAGTTGTTGACTAGTGTGGGAGTGGTTCCCAGACTAGCCAGTGGCCTTAGTTTGTCCCCACGTCTATGGAGGTGGTAGCCATTAGGTGGTGACGGCCCTATACGGCCTACGTAATCCATCACATTCACCGTGGCCTGCAGGATCCCAAAGTGTAGGATTGGTGGCACCCCTTCTCATCCCTTTCTGCGTGTCATAGATTCTATTGTCCCGACGCTAAGGCATTAGAGTTAACCCTGATCTCTGAGTACTGGCTCTTCAGCCACTATAACTCTAAGCCCGAGTGACATAGGTAGATAAAGAACCCAGGATTCGTCTATCTCTTCTTGTTGTCCTCCCAACTATCTATTCCTTCTCTTTCCTATCTGAGCCACCCTTGAGCTGTGTGTCACGGTATAACCACTCCTATCTAATACCGTTTATCCCCTATCTTGCTAGTAGTGTACCCTTCTCTGATAGTCTCGAATATTTGTTAGCTAGTAATCTTGCCAAATGTTCACTGCGGAAATATAAATTACGATACCTCAAATTACTCCCTGGTGAAGTGCTACAGTGGTAATTCTGTGTGCTTGCAGAATATTTATATATTTTACTGAGCCATAAGAAAAACCACTGAAACACTCCTTACCCTAGTACCTGGATTCACAATCCTAATATTGGATTGTAAGAAGTGACAACAAGCATTTCTGGCGCCGTTGCCGGGGAAGCAATTTGCTAGATACTTTCAAACTTTTATCTCGAGCTATCTTAATTGAGTATACCGCTACTCAAGCGGGTTTATCCTTGCTCTGTTTCATTGGTCTTGTGAAGCAGAGCAGTGCATGACTATTTTCCAACTACCGTCAAACTACCAAGAAAATCTGAAGTCTCTTGTGAGGAAAGTGCGACCCCGTGTTGTACCTCCTCAAAAGCAGCTCATTCCGATGAGCCCAGTCTTTCCCGTCGTTGACCTGGCTCCATCGAGGATAGCAAGCAAGTGCCGCGAGTTCTCTGCTCCATCGAGCGAGAACGTGTGTGTCAGACCAGCTCCGCCAGTCGGAGAGGGGAACTTCGAGCTCAAGCCAGCCCTCATCTTCAGCATTTTCTGGAGATTTGCAACACCTTCACCATATGCGGGGTAAGCATTGATGCCATTCGCCTTCGTTTATTCCCTTTCTCATTATTAGGCAAGGCGAAACAATGGTTTATGCTAACCGTGAAGCCATAGAAACTTGGGATAAGTGCACTAGCGCATTTTTGCTAAAATTCATTCCGGTTGGGAAAACCAACGCCCTCCGGAACAAAATTGCTAGTTTCCAGCAGCTAAAAGATGAAACAGTCCCGGAGGCATGGGATCGCCTCTAGGACTATATATCTGCTTGTCCTCACCATGGTATGCAGAGTTGGTTTATCATTCAAACCTTTTACCACAGGCTTAGAAGCTCTACCCGTGAGTATCTGGATGCTGCTGCTGGAGGTTCTTTCTTCTCTCTCGAGGAGAGCCGTGCAAAGGCCCTCATCGAGAAGATGGTCGAGAACCAAGGTTGGTCTGACAATCGAGCCCAACCTCGGACCCGAGGAGCTCGCCAAGTTGAAGCTCTGGACATGCTCGCTGCTAAGATGGACCTCCTGATGAAGAAACTGGAGGCCCCTGCTCAAGAAACGGTGCAAGCCATGGATGCTCGCAAGAAATGGTGCAAGCCACGGACCTCTGTGGCAACACTGGCCATTCGGGGAGCGACTGCCCCGAAACGCGACAAGATGCCCACTATGTCAACAACTCCAACAACAACGGGTATCAACCGAACAACTACGGCAATCAAGGCTAGAATTCGTGCCCAACCCTCCCATTCGAGAGGCCTCAACAAGGTAACAATTTAAAAAATCAGCCATCACTTAGAGATCTAGTGTTTGGCCAGGGTAAAATCACTTAAAATATCAATAAAAAGCTTGCTGCTAATGATAAAATCCTGGAAAGCATAGATTCTAGGCTGGATTCCTTTGCTTCTGCTATGAAAAGACAACTGAGTTTCAATAAAATGATAGAAACCCAAATTGCTCAGTTAGCTGCAGCCGTTCCTATCACTGAATCGGGGAAGATTTCGGGGCAACCCGAACCTTCCATCGAAAAAGTAAATGCTGTTACTATGAGACAAGGTAAGGTGTCTTGTAGTACGTTACGTACTAATCATGCAGGTAAGATCGCGCACATCCAAGTACATACCAAGATGGACCTACCTACCAAGAGCTGCTAAGGGAGCAATCACAAAGACCTCTCGGGAGAGGAAGGAAGATCCCGGAGTACCCATCATTCAGTGCACAATCTGCAATCGTTGCATTGACGATGCTATCTGTGATCTAGGGGCCAGCATAAATATCATGTCCAAGGTATTATTTTAAAAATTACGCTACCCTACTTTGTCATCGACAAATGCCTAGGTACAACTTGCGGAATCAACGATCCGCTACCCTGAGGGGGTGATCGAGAATGTACCAGTCCGCGTTTGGGGACGTTATGTCCCTACGGACTTTGTCAACCTTGACATGGGGAACGATTATTTGTTTCCCCTTGTGTTGGGCTGGCCATTCTTGAACACCGCCCGGGCTAGAATCAATATGGATGCGAGAGAAATCTCGTTCTGTATCGATGGAAGATTGATATACTTCAAGTTTCAACCACGGGAAGAGAAGAAGACAAAGCCTCTCACACCGGAGCAGAAGTGCGCCAAGTGTTTCCTGAAGGCACTCATCAATGGAGAGCTGGAAATACTCGGTGGCGAGCAGTTCAAACGAAATGAGCCGACAGGACCAATGCAAGCAGAAGAGATGGATCTTCTCGTAAAGAAATACGAAGAAGACCAAGCCCTCTTGAATTCTCCTAAGGAACCGATCCCACCGCCACTGGCACAGAAGAAGACTAAGAAGATGTGGCGGAAGAAGGTTGCATCGCCCGAACCACTCACTCCGGGATCGGACGATGACAAAATCAACTAAAGACAGGAGGAGTCCCGTTCACGAACTTTAAACACGAGCTCTCGCTGCGACGAAAACCGGTATGTATCTCATGTTTCCCTTCCAAAATTTTATTTTCTATCATTGCATTTGCATGTTTCCCTTTCCAAAATAAATGAACCACTTGTGTAATTAATTTGAAAGAGAGTACAAAAAAAATTGTAAGCATGGTAAAAATAAATGGACAACGTGCTGAAATTTATTTACAGTGGGTGTAAAATGTAATTCTCATCATTTTTACCCCTTCTAGAACATCTCCATTTATTTACCATCATCACCAACTAGTACAAAACATGTCTACCCCACTCAACATGGCTGGACACTCACCAATTATCACAAGACATGGTAGCATGAGGGTGAGTCCACTAACTTCCACTTTGGTCATGTCAATTTTGCATCTCACCTACCACTAAACTACACTAAAATGACCATACTTGGATGCTGGCCACATAAACTTGCGTGCAAACAAAGCAAAGGTGGATGTGCAATCACATGGGAGTGCTGGGGGAGGGCAGGACTGATTCGCCCAAATCAGTCCATTCGCCCGAACCAACCCATTCGGCCGAATGGCCTGGGTACCTCCCCCTTGGCCTATAAATTCCGGCCATTGCTTGCTCATTCCATTGCACCTTCACACTCTGAAAAATCCCACCAGAAGCTCTCTCTCTCTCTCTCAAGTTCCTTGCTCAAGTTCTTGCTCAAGTTGGTTCACTTGCATTGCTGAAAAAAAATCCCAAAAAAATATTCTGCCTTTGTTCGATCTTTGTGCTAAAACTTGAACTTGTTTGTGGTGGTTTCTGATACCCACAAGAACGACTAATATTTTGCTGAGGTTTTCATCCCCACAAGAATGACTAACTCACACGAATGACTGACTTGATTTACTTGTGCTAACCTGGTAGCTCGTGAACGAGAGAGACATCATTCTCCGGACGGACCGAGAGCGGAACGTCTTCAACATGCTACGCCTAAAGGAGTTTGAGCATACCCGTGTCTACGAGCAGGACCTGCTCGCAAGAACGGGCGTGGATGAAGAGTTTCCAGAAGTCTTCGAAGCCGTTGGCTGGGGCAACTTCTGGCGTGTCGACGAACAAGGATCGTATCTCCTCACCCTCGAATTTCTTTTGACTCTCACATCTGGACGGGAGGGTGTTCGCTTTCGATTTTTCAACCAAGAGTATTCCTACTCTGGGAGGGATTTGAGTATGGCTCTGGGTTTTTTCAATCGGGACGGGTTCTGGAAAAAAGATTTCGGGAAGTACCAATTGTTCTGCACCACACACAATATTCATAACCCCACCTTGCATTTCATGCATCGGTGGATGGCTATGACGGTGTTTCCACGTTCTAATTTGCGTCCCGTCAATGTAGTCGAGTTGCGGTTCTTATACGCCATGGTTAAACGAGTTGTTGTTTCTCCGGTAAAATATTTGGTTGCCCATTGGATGTCTTATCACTCTCACGTGGGTAGCGTGGCGGAGACTTCTCTAGTCGCCCACCTTGCTAACCAGTTGGGCATTCTGGAGGGCGCCCAACTTACGTACTTAGAGAAAGCGTGACCCATCGTGGATGCTGAGCACTTTGTGCAAGGTCATATGTTACGACGTGCGCCTGATGCAACGCTGGTTATGATCTATCGCGGTTATACAACCGAGGTGCCCTTGCCTTGTGCAGGACTGAGGTTGTATACCACTAAGAAATTAACACTCCGGTTGAGTACCGAGGCGGATGACTCTCCTTCTCAGAGAGAACCGGCTCGGCACAGTGTTGCAGGAGAGGACCCATTTACCCGGGGGCAAGCCAGGCGTGACGCCGGGCTTCTCACTTCTCAAGAGCCAGAAACTTCACCGACGCAGCCACATCGACACACGTCTGCATTTGAGGTAGCTTACGATGCATACGGAGGTTCTGGGACGTCTAGAGCAGGAGGCTCTAGACAACCCCAGGACCCAGACTACTTCACCTCAGGCTACTGGGACTATGCTCTGAGTACGGACTCAGAGTACTCCCAGGGATGGTACGGAGGATGGTACGACAGTGCCTCCCGACATTACTTACCTGGGCACTCTCAGTCCGCATGATTCGCTGCACCCAGTGGCTACGACATCGGTCGAGAGTTGTCTTACATCTCCGACCAAGTCGACCTCTGTTGGCGGTCGTTACAGACCGATTTCGACCTCCAACCGAGTATAAAACAAACACAATGGGGACACACACCATAAGCTATAGGGCTTATCACTGACTATTTCCACAAGTTTTGGTGATTGTCCTCTGTGCAGGTACAAAATGGAGAAACACGTGCTATAAGGGTCAGAAATGACCGTTTCGGCCGAACGACTCCGTTCGGCCGGTTGCCCCCCTAGCTGGGCAAGACTTGTGGACCACGACCACGCCACTCTGGGCCGGCTCAACCCATATCCAGAAGACCGGTGGCCCATATCCAACCCGACGGAGCCCACGAGTCCACCGGAGGCCCTCCAGGCCAGCCCAAGACACGAACCGACCTGCCAACCGACCTCAGGAGCTGGACTAGCACGTGTGCAAAGTAGAGGCGGCGCAGTACTGGGCCGTGCCCACTTCGGCCGAAGTGGCCTATTCGGCCGAAGGCAGGAACCGCCTCCAGGGTGCAATCCTGGCCTTTGGCTGCTGAGGCGGTGCATCCCTCGGTTCGGCCGAACCGGGGAGTTCGGCCGAACCGGGATTTTTGCCCGAACGGCCCGGCACCGCCTCCTAGCTGCCTTGGCTGCTACTCTGCCTCCACCGTCCTTCCTTGCTATAAATGGAGGCCCGGTTTCACCTGCAAAAGACAACACAAGAGTAGAGTGCAGGTGAAGCACTGTTAGTTCTCCACTTGTATCAGTAGAGATAGGGAGAGAGGAGAGGTGAGCATCCCGGAGAGGAGCCGAAGTGTCGGCCCCTCTTCCCGCTGTACCTCTATGGATGCGACTTCACTTCGAGTAACATCCGGGTCTTGTCTGGTAACTCTTGTATCTCTCTCTGATTAATTGAGCATTCAGTTCTTACTTTTATATACTTGCTGGTTGTTCGTTCAATGCTTAGTTGATTGGTATAACTGTATACTGGTTGCTTAGCTTGGGTGATTATCTTTCTATAGGAGATAAGTATTAGTTGACTAGTGTAGGCGTGGTGCCTATACTTGAGACTAACTTAGTTTATTCCCGTCGCAACGGAGGTGGTAGTCGTAAGGTGGTGACAGCCTTCCGGTCTTTGTAGCCCATCACGTTAGTTCCGGTCCGTAGGATTCCCCAGTTGGGAAATAGTGGCTCCCCTTCTCATCCCTTTCTGTGTGTCCGCCGGTTCCCTTGTCCCGAAGCAAGTATCTATCTGTATCCTCTGATCTGCTCGATCAATCGGTAGAATATCCTTAACAGACCTGTACCCTCTCTACCCTCCTATCACTCCTCTTCTCTTTGTTGTTGTCATCCACCTCATCCATACCATTCACTCCATTCCATCTACCTAGGACAACTTAGTTTAGAATCAGTCCACTTCTCGTTCCCCGTGGAAATCGATACCTTGGAATACTCCCGGGTGAAAGCTACATCGGTATCCGTCCGCTTGCGGATTTATCTGTAGGCCGTAAGGAGTGCCAACAAGCTTTCTGGCGCCGTTGCCGGGGACCGGTAGCTGTTCTAATTCCGAACCCAAGTTGTCCATGTATCCCACCACCATCCACCATCCATATGGATCCCACTCTTACCTTACGCCAACACTCGGCTCCAAAGGGCGATTATTTGGAGCCACCACCATCATCACATCCCATATCCAAACCCGGCTATGAGCTACGTCCCGGCTTCATAGCCATGGTTCGTGAGCAATCGTTCTCAGGAACGAAGGCCGAGAGTCCATACGCGCATTTGCGCGAGTTTGAGCAACTCTGCTCGTGCCTGACCATTGCGGGCATGACACAAGAGACACTGAAATGGAAGCTATTCCCGTTCTCATTAACAGGAGGAGCGAAGAAATGGTACTCTCTGGCTGTCGGTACTATGGAAGGGAGTTGGGAAACTCTCAGAGAGAAATTCTGCCGAAACTTCTTCCCAGTCTCCAAGGTAGCCAGTCTCCGAGCGGAAATCATTAACTTTAAGCAATTAAAGGGAGAATCGTTAGGAGCTGCTTGGGCTCGTTTCAAGCAAATACTGGCCTCAGGACCGGACCTAAGCCTACCAGAACCTGTTGTTGTACAACACTTCAGCCTTGGCCTCTGTCCCGTAGCCACCACTTTCTTGGACTCTGCTTCTGGAGGGTCGTTCTTTCATTTGGTTCCTAGTGAAGCAAGGGTAGTCCTGGACCGTATCCTAGACAACACCCCCTACACTGGAATCTATGATGAACTCCCCGATGAAGAAGAGAAGCAGCCTGAACCTGAACCTAAAGAGCCAATACCAGTCCAATCCAAATCCATTAGCTCTTCCAGTCCATCAGAACCTGAAGCTCATTTCGAACCACAACCATATTCTAGCCCAGACCATTATGATTCACTCTACACCACTCTTTATGATTTTGACGATGATCTATTCGAAGACATCAGGAGTGCAACAAGTTTCCCACGGGAACGATGTGTAGAGCAAAAGGATCAGGCCCCCGACAAAGAAGAATTGGAATACCAGCAGGAGTACCTGGGACGTCTCTCTGCTATCATGAGTCGGGAGTGGCTAGATGAGGCCGAAGCCTCGACCGAGGTGGTCAAGATGCCCAGAAAAACCAAAAGGATATTCTGTGAGATCATGGGCCTTGACCGAGAAATTGGGTACGACCCGAGCCTCAGAATCAACATAATCTCTAGCTCTTTGGTGCGAACCGAATTCCCTGATAACTCATGGTCGTTTTCTCAAAAACGACTTAAGTTTACTTCAGGAAGAATCCTGGACTGTTTGGGGATCTTACGGGTCACACCCGTTAAGGTCAACGATCCTGAACTCTTCATGGATTTTCACATCTTCGACCTACCTAGCACTACCACACATCCCATCTTCATAGGCAGGCCAATCTTGAAGATTCTGGAAAAAGCACCAATAAACCAGCTAGTAGAGCTTAGGATCGGTAAAGAACTTATCCCTGTCTCCTATGCCCAATCTTTGAATACTCCAATAGAGGCAGACCCCGATCCTGACCCGTTAGAGGAAGTCAGGTCAGCTTCTTTGCTAGACCTCGAGCAACCTATTCCAGAAGAGGATATTCCATTCTTTACGAAGGAGGAGGAAACTCATCCTACGATTGAGCTTGATACAAACGAAACTCCAAAACCATCTCCAATCGAGCTCAAACCTCTTCCGCCTGGACTTAGGTATGCTTTCCTCTTTGGGGATAAGCAAACTCCATTGATCATTAGTGATAAACTCTCCGAGGTAGAAACCCAGCAACTCATCACTATCCTGGAGAAAAATCGATCGGTCTTAGGACACTCTCCAAGACCTGAAAGGGATTAGCCCAAATCTTTGCACTCATTGCATCCCGATCGATTCTGAAGCAACACCGTCTCGGGAACCTCAACGATGGTTAAACAATGCCATGAGAGAGGTCGTGAAAAAGGAAGTTCTCAAACTCCTTCACGCGGGGAACATCTACCCTGTCCCCAATAGTGAATGGGTTAGTCTCGTTCAAGTCGTTCCTAAGAAGGGAGGAATGACGGTAGTGCGCAATGACAAAAATGAGCTCATCCCTCAGCGCACTGTTACTGGTTGGCGTATGTGCATCGACTATCATCGACTCAATAAGGCCACCAAGAAAGACCATTTCCCCCTTCCGTTCATAGACGAAATGCTTGAACGGTTAGCCAAACACTCTTTCTTCTGCTTCCTTGACGGTTACTCTGGGTACCACCAAATTCCTATCCACCCGGAAGACCAGAGTAAAACCACGTTCACATGCCCCTATGGGACGTACGCCTACCGGCGAATGTCTTTCGGGCTATGTAACGCACCTGCCTCTTTTCAACGTTGCATGATGTCTATCTTCTCCGATATGATTGAGGAGATTATGGAAGTGTTCTTGGACGATTTCTCAGTTTACGGAAAGACCTTTACCGAATGTCTGAAAAATCTGGACAAGGTCCTCCAGAGGTGTGAAGAGAAACACCTTGTTTTGAACTGGGAAAAGTGCCATTTTATGGTGCGAGAGGGGATTGTCCTAGGACATAGGGTGTCAGAACGTGGGATTGAGGTAGACAAAGCGAAGATAGAAGTGATCGAGCAACTTCCACCTCCCACAAACGTTAAGGGGATCCACAGCTTCCTTGGCCATGCCGGATTCTATAGGTGTTTCATCAAAAACTTCTCCCAGATATCTCGGCCCTTGACCAATCTCTTAGCCAAAGATGCCCCCTTCGTTTTCGATGAGGAGTGCTATGCCGCATTTCACACCCTCAAAAAGGCACTCATCTCCGCTCCCATCATCCAGCCTCCCGACTGGAGCATCCCATTCGAAATCATGTGCGATGCGAGCGACTATGCTGTAGGAGCTGTGTTGGGCCAAACTAAGGACAAGAAGCATTATGCTATCTCATATGCTAGCAAAACACTCACTGGCCCTCAGCTCAACTACGCAACCATGGAGAAGGAGCTCTTAGCAGTCGTATTTGCTATAGACAAATTCCGGTCCTACCTAGTCGGGGCCAAGGTTATAGTCTATTCAGATCACGCTGCTCTGAAGTACCTTCTGATAAAAAAGGATGCAAAACCGAGACTCATTCGCTGGATTCTTCTACTCCAAGAATTTGACATTGAGATAAAAGATAAGAAAGGAGTAGAGAACTCAGTGGCTGACCATTTGTCCCGGATACAAGTCTCGTCCGATCTCCCAATCGACGACTACTTACGGGATGACACCCTCCTTAAGGTCACCACTGGTGATCCGTGGTATGCCAACATAGTAAACTACATGGTAACGGGTTATGTCCCCCCTGGAGAGAATAGGAAACGGCTAGCCTATGAGAGCCGACTTCACCTTTGGGACGACCCGTACCTCTTTAGGATTTGTAGCGACGGACTCCTCAGAAGGTGCGTACCCGCACATGAGGCTTATAAAATCCTAGAGAGATGCCACGCAGCCCCGTACGGAGGACACTACGGTGCATTCCGGACCAATGCTAAAGTCTGGCAGTGTGGTTTTTACTGGCCCAGCGTGTATGAGGATGCGAGAGCATTTGTCATGCGGTGCCCTCGCTGCCAGAAACACGGGAACATCAATACTAGAGACGCAATGCCACTCACTAGCAATCTTCAAGTAGAAATCTTCGATGTCTGGGGGGTAGACTTCATGGGTCCCTTCCCAAACTCCGAGGGTTGTCAATTCATCCTAGTAGCAGTGGATTACGTCTCTAAGTGGGTAGAAGCCTTGCCTTGCTTAGCTGTTGATTCTAAGAACGCGAGACGAATGTTTCATGAGGTTATATTCCCCCGTTTTGGCGTTCCTAGAATAGTCATTAGTGATGGCGGCTCCTACTTCATAGATTCAGCCTTCCGTAAGTATCTCTAAAGTTTGGGGGTGCAGCTTAACGTAGCCACACCCTATCACCAGCAAACTAGCGGTCAAGCAGAAACTTCCAATAAGCAAATCAAAAACATTATGCAAAAGACCATAAATGAGATGGGCAAGCAATGGAAGGATAAACTTCCAGATGCACTCTGGGATTACCGCACGGCCTATAAGACGCCCATAGGCATGACCCGATATCAACTAGTCTATGGCAAAACCTGTCATCTACCTGTAGAAATGGAGTTTAGAGCTCACTGGGGCATTAGGAAGTGGGGTATGGACCTTCCAGCTGCCGGCCTCAAACGGAAGATCCAGCTGGCCGAGCTAGATGAGATGAGGGAGAGAGCATACCACAGCTCCCGGCTATATAAAGAACGGACCAAGAGATGGCATGATAAGAGAATCAAGGTCAAAATGTTCAAGCCGGGAGACAAGGTTCTCGTCTTCAACTCTCGTGTCAAACTTTTCGGTCACGGGAAATTGAGGAGCAAGTGGGACGGCCCATTCACAATAATCAATGCTGCATCTCATGGGGCCGTCACTTTGCAAAGCGAGGACGGAAAAACCTTCAAGGTTAACGGACAGCGGTTGAAGATTTTCCTAGAACCAGAACCTCCGACACTCGACGAATTAGACGTCGTCGAGTTCATAGAACTCTGAACCCCGTCCGTGGAACCCCGGCCCGAATCCGTCATTTTGAAATCCTTCTGGGCCAAAACCTCCTGAACCTTGAAAACCTCCTTGACCCGAATCTCCCATGACCAAAACCTCGAACCACGACACGGGCCACGCACCTGGGGGCCCAGGGACCTGTTCGGGCGAACAGGCCCAGTTCGGCCGAACCAGCTGGTTCGGGCGAATTGGCCTCCCAGGCCCCAGGGACAGATATGCTCGCCCAGATACATCTGCAGTTAAAGATATCCCGAGAGTCGCGAGGGAATCGTCGGAAAACTCCGTTTTTCCGATCTGAAATCCCCGATAAAACAGAGACTCTCTGTCGACGTTTCCCATCTCATCTAAGCCAACTCCATCCCATAGAACACAGCCACCATGGCCTCCTTTTCCTCCAAGGGCACATCATCGGCTCAGGGCTCGAGCAGCAGTAGCCGGAACGGCAACTCCTCCCGGCAGGAGCACGCCTTCCGCATGTCCGAGGTCGACGCAGCGGGAGACATGCACCGGGGGAGGACGCCGGGACGTAGCCCGGTGAGGCGCGGCAACTCCCCTCACCACTCAGCACTCAACGAGCTCCTCGCCGCACTAAAAGAGATCAAGAAATCGCCTCGTTCACCATCACCAAGGCCGAACGAAGGGCTGCTACGCCCAAGGTCAATATCCTCCTCGAGGGTGTCGGATTTGGCGTTGTTGCTGCCCAAGGAGAAGGCCGGAGAGGAGCCGGACTACACGCCGGAAAGCCCACCGCGTTTCGTCATCAAGGGAGAACGCACCCTGGGAGGAGGGTACGGAAATGTCCTCGTCTCGCCGCTCAACCGGAACGAGCTGGGGCTGGAAAACTCATCCCAGTTCTCTCCGCCGCGGCGCCACCCCAGAGTCCGGCGCCACAGGCAGCCCCCATCCATCAAAGGGCTGCCCGGGGACATGGAGTTCTCCGATGAGGAGGACTATGAAGAAGAGGAAGAGAAGCCGCCCACCGTGGAGAGCCTGAAGGAGGAACTGGCACTGGCGAAGCAGAGGATCAACCACCTGGATGAGAAGGTGGCGGAGGGCGAGCTCGCACGCATGGAATGAGAGGACAAGATGGAACTCCTCCGCAAGGCCCTGTGCGCAAAGCTCAAGAGGCTCTTCAAGGCCACGGGACACGAAGATCTCTATGGATCGCCTTTAGAATAGTGTCCCGCGGTCGTCCCGTTTTTAGATAGAGCACCGTTAGTTTAGTTTGGTTTGCTAGTTGCTTGATTCATTTATTTGTTTAGATCAATGTTTAGGGTGCTCTAAAATTTCCGTTCCAAATATTTGTTTCCAATCTTAGTTCGTTTAATAAATAAAGTTTGAATTGTTTGCAAGAAAGAAGATAAAATTGTCGCTCCGGTCGGTGCATTTGAGCCGACCGGAGAATGCCCTGTCTAACAGAGAGTTGCACGAGTACAGGAACGACACAGGAACGCATGGCACGACGGACCGAGTCCCGGGGGCCAGTTCGGCCGAACCAGGCAGTTCGGGCGAACTGGCCAGTTCGGGCGAACTGACCCGTTCGGCCGAACCAGCCCGGCTGCCCCCTCTCGCGCACCTGCACGTGGGTTTGCACCTTCTTCCCCCCTGTTTACTTTCCTGTGTTGTCTCGTTTCGAAAAATTGAAAATGCATGCCTCACATAAACGAAACGAACTTGGTCTCTCTTTTATATCATGATTGCTGCCTGTTGTTTACTTCAAACTCAGTATCTAGTACTTGTGAAAAATTCATCATGATAGGACCCCCCTGACCTAAGTTGTTGATGTTTGTGATATGACTCGATAAAATGAACCACCTGTTCACACCAACATTCGGGAGAATTTAATTTATGAAACGATGAAAATCCTGCTCTATCCCTTCATCCTGTCCACAAATACCACATATGCTTGAGAGTTTACTCCTGAAACCTGTCATATTCTGTATGAAGTCTTGTTGAAAGTTGTATTCTTGGAATGGATCACATTGTCTGAGGTCTGTTGCAAGCAAATCTATCATCAGAGTGTAGTGGAAGCCCTCATGCCTTGATGATACCCTGAAAAAAAAGAGAGAAATAAAGGACTCATGAAAGTCCAAAGAAAAAAAAGTCTCAAAAGGGGAAAAGAAAAGAAAAAGGGGTCAAAAAGGCTGAGGAACAACATGAACTCTCTATCGTTAACTTGCAACATGACCAAGGGCAGTGATGAGAAGCTCCAGGAGCCAATCTTTGTCTTGACCAAAATACTCGACATGACAAGGCCACCACGTGAGAGACAAAGAGAAATACACAAGAGAGTGAGTGAAAGGAGAGAACTCCAGAGAGCTGAGTGTCAGGGATGAAGGGAGACGAGCCATTTAATTGCGAAAACCAGAAAACCCCGAATGCAGGATGAGCAAGAGGACCTTGTTGTAAGAGTCGTTCCATTCATCAACCGCCCAAGATCCGGGAAGTAGCCACCACAAATTCACAGGTATGAGAAAGGTTTGAATATTCAATATGCAAGTATTCATGATTATAAAAGAATCCTTACTTTAGTCTTGCTCATGTTTTAAATTCTTTACTCGGGACGAGCAAAGATCTAAGTTTGGGGGAGTGTTGGCACTCCTTACGGCCTACATATAAATCCGCAAGCAGACGGATACCGATGTAGCTTTCACCCGGGAGTATTCCAAGGTATCGATTTCCACAGAGAACGAGAAGTGTACTAATCCTAAACTAAGTTGTCCTAGGTAGATGGAGTGGATGAATGAAATGGATAAGGTGGATGACGACAACAAGGAGAGAAGAGAAGAGGTAGGAGGGTAGAGAGGGTACAGGTCTGGTAAGGGTGTTCTACCGATTGACTGAGCAGAGCAGAAGATACAGATAGATACTTGCTTCGGGACTACAGAGCCTCCGACACAAAGAAAGGGATGAGAAGGGGTGCCGGTTACCCTGAACCTTGGGTCCTAGGACACCGGAACTAACGTGATGGACTACGAAGACTGAAAGGGCTGTCACCACCTTACGGCTACCACCTCCGTTGCGACGGGCAGAAACTAAGGTTACTGGCAAGTCTAGGAACCACTCCTACACTAGTCAATAACTACTTATCTCCTATAGCAAGATAAGCACCCAAGCTAAGCAACCAGTATACAGTTATACCAATCAACTAAGCATTGAACGAAGAACGAGACAAGTATATAAAATTAAGAACTGAATGCTCAATTAATCAGAGAGATATACAAGAGTTACCAGACACGACCCGGATGTTCCTCGAAGTGAAGCCGCATCCGTAGAGGTACAGCGGGAAGAGGGGCCGACACTTCGGCTCCTCTCCGGGACGCTCACCTCTCCTCTCTCCCTATCTCTACTAATACAAGTGGAGAACTAACAGTGCTTCGCCTGCACTCTACTCTTGTGTTGTGTGTTGTTGCAGGGGCTGGAGAGTCCTATTTATAGCATGGAGGGTCGGTTTGAAGTGGAGCAGTGGCCAAGAAAGCTCAGGGGCGGTTCCAACATCTTCGGGCGAAGATCCCGCGTTCGGCCGAAGGGGGTCGGTTCGGCCGAACTGCCCAGTTCGGCCGAACCACCCATTTTGCACCGCCTCTGCCCTCTACGGTCAAGATCACTTCCCAGGGTCGGTTTTGAGGCAGTGGGCTTGATTCGGGCGAAGCACTGTTAGTTCTCCACTTGTATCCGTAGAGATAGGGAGAGAGGAGAGGTGAGCGTCCCGGAGAGGAGCCGAAGTGTCGGCCCCTCTTCCCGTTGTACCTCTACGGATGCGACTTCACTTCGAGTAACATCCGGGTCTTGTCTGGTAACTCTTGTATCTCTCTCAGATTAATTGAGCATTCAGTTCTTACTTTTATATACTTGCTGGTTCTTCGTTCAATGCTTAGTTGATTGGTATAACTGTATACTGGTTGCTTAGCTTGGGTGCTTATCTTTCTATAGGAGATAAGTATTAGCTGACTAGTGTAGGCGTGGTGCCTATACTTGAGACTAACTTAGTTTATTCCCGTCGCAACGGAGGTGGTAGCCGTAAGGTGGTGACAGCCCTTCCGGTCTTTGTAGCCCATCACGTTAGTTCCGGTCCGTAGGATTCCCCAGTTGGGAAATAGTGGCACCCCTTCTCATCCCTTTCTGTGTGTCCAGCGGTTCCCTTGTCCCGAAGCAAGTATCTGTCTGTATCCTCTGATCTACTCGATCAATCGGTAGAATATCCTTACCAGACCTGTACCCTCTCTACCCTCCTATCACTCCTCTTCTCTTTGTTGTTGTCATCCACCTCATCCATACCATTCACTCGATTCCATCTACCTAGGACAACTTAGTTTAGAATCAGTCCACTTCTCATTCCCCGTGGATATCGATACCTTGGAATACTCCCGGGTGAAAGCTACATCGGTATCCGTCCGCTTGCGGATTTATCTATAGGCCGTAAGGAGTGCCAACAACCTCCTCGACGACCGTACACGGAGAATTGAAGACACCTTGGCACGCCATTCTCAGTATCACCAAGAGAATAGTGGCATGCTGGACTCTCTACGGTATGACGTCTAGCAGCAGATGGATCAAATGTCAGAATACTTTTTGAAGTTTTGACCCTACCAGTGAAGAATCCAAGCTTGGGGGAGAACCCCCAACAGGTATGTTCGATGTCCCTTCAGCACTTTGATCTTGCATTTGCCATTTCCATTTCCATTTTATTTCCACCTTAAAATGAAAACACCAAAAATATTTCCCTTGAATAAAATAACTCCCAACTATGCATGGAATGAACCATATGCCTCTCACCTTGGAAATGATGAATAGTTGCTCTGTCATCAATTTTGCCAGTGCCTTGTTTTCAACTAGTCGCTTTATTGTACTTGCGTTATTTGGCATAAGTAAAATGAACCTGAAAACCTCGTGGGAGCACATGCTTTATTCCAAGTCTAAGTTGTTGTGAGGAATGATATAGTGAGATTTGGTTGAGTTCTTGCTTTTGCTCTTAGTGCGGTGAATATCTCGGATTTCTTTTGCTTTCAAAAATAAAATAAAGTTCCTCATTGGTCAAAAATACCTACCAAAGCCATATGCTAAGCTTAGTCAAAAATTTCTACTCATATGCTGCTTGTTGTTTGTCACACCCGATTTTACAAGGACAAAACCAAGTGCTAACCACATGTATGCCAGGATCAGTTTATTCATACATGCGGCGACTCCATCAGTGTATCATTACAATGTCATATATAAACATAACTTTAATAGATACACCGTATAATTCTAGCGGAGCTGGTCTTCCTCAATCTAAAGGCAGTCGTCCGGGGGCACGCCAGCCTAGTCCAATGCATCGTCTTCCTGGTTCTCTACTTCTTCTCCATCTGAGCAACAACGGGTGTACACAGCAGGGGTTGAAAGGCAAAGGGTGAGTACATTTAGATGTACTCCACAAGTGTAGGAAAAATATGACATGAGGCCAAAACAAGGAAAGGCTTACTCTGGTTATAAAGCGCTGAAGCAACTCATCCTAAACTTTAATTACCTTAGCACCTATTAACTAGATGTCATTACCACCAACACCATAAGGATCAAACCCTTGGATTCCATCCAAGCTCCAAAACCAACCACCGGATTCCATCCAGCTTCCAAACCACACCAGGGTACCACCACCAGGTCACCAAACCAACCAACCATCTCCACCACTAATCATGAAGAAGTCCAAGCCGCTCTTGACCGTGAGCACGACTGATATATCAGTTTTACACTCTGCAGAGGTTGCACACTTTCACCATGAATCATGCTTCCCATTACGCGTCACACTTCCGAGGTGATCAGCCAAGGTCACACTACAAGGCCTTTCAAAAGTCCTAGACTCCCACTTGAGTACACCCACTAAGGTTTCGCCCCGTTACAATAAGGTCAGCGACCCCGGTAGCCCCCTTTGTGCCACTCAAACCGCCGACAATGTAACAAATGGACAACAATTTAGTCGGCCAGGGCTAGAGCCATATAGCCCTCATGGTTGCGCTGTTAAGCTAGGTTACTTGTCCATGAACCGGTCCTTCGAATCTAGAGCAGGTATTAGCACCAACCCACGTGTCAAACGACACAAACCAAATGAAAACCATCAAATCATAACCATCCACCGGTTCCGTCCATCCTGCTTAGATTCCCTAATTCTCCATGTTGCTACCAGAACATTACCAACCGATTTCCATTGCATAAATAATTAAACAGTTTTAACTTTATAAGCCCAACCATCCCAACCATGACAGCAAACTAAGCATGAATCTACTCATCACAGCCCGAACCACGTTTCAAGGATGATAAGGGAAATATCTAGTAAACCCTAACATGGGATTCAAGTTTATGACACAGTATGCAACTAAATTTAACTACTCTAATAAAATAAAATAAATGTAGGATAAAATATGATCAAGGACACTTGCCTTAAGAAGTAGAGCGATCAACAGCTTCAAACTTGGACTTAACCATTCACAAACGGCACGTTTCCTAACGCACAAACAACACACAATAAATAAAAACAGTACACCAAACAGTAATAAAATACGATATAAAGGTTACTAACGTGTAGTACTTGTCTCTACGAACGCGTGAGCGTAAGAATCACTAAAATCGGATTTACGGTTAAGAAGATATAAGAGTTTCAAGGTGCAGGGACCTATTCGTAACACTATAAATAAATTACGGGACTAAACAGTAAAGTGCGAACTGGGCAGTGAACAGTGACTGAACATTAGTGAAATATCAAAGGTTTTATGTGTAAAAGCACATGGGTTTGTGCTGGAATAAAAATTTCCAAAGTATTCAGGGGTTATGACGCATGAGTGGCTAACTTGGAGTAATCTTGTCGTGATTACCTATAAGGACAGGGGCTGAAACAGAAAAAGGGTGGTGAGGTGGTGGTACTGTATGGTGGACTGGGTCTATGGGTTTTGTGGACCGGACAACCAGAACTATGGTCCACCATGTACCAGGTCCATACGAAGGGTTATGAAACTGATCTAATCTTAACCCTTGATTTAAGATCTAAAGACCAACACTTCATCTTCCACCTTCAGCTCCTATGAGCACGTCAACAGAACAGGAGGCCATGTATGGGTTCCTTTTCAAGCTCCGTAGCCTACTGTTGCAACCCTAGATTGGCCTACGGTGCACGGAATTCGACGGGAAGCGGCGAAACGGAAAGCTTACGAGATGGGGACCTCACCTAGGGCACTTTGGAGAGCCTTGTCGCTGCCGTTTGTGAGCAGTTTGGGGAGGACAGTAGATGACTGTTAGGGCTTTGGGAGGTTTGATGTTCATGCAGAACGGCGACGAGGTCGGCGACGCGCCCTCGAGCTGTTCCTGCGACGCAAACGATACCACGACGGAGATGAGATGAGAGGCGATATGATTAGACAGGGAATATCACCAAGGAGATAGCTCACTGAAGAAGGGCGAGCTCGGTGCGGCTCGCCACGAATTGCACCGAAGGTCTTCTCGCATCCTGGCGTCGAGCAAAACAATGGCGACGACGGCACTGGTGTGGTGTTGTTGACCAGCAAAGGGGACAAAGGAGGGCTGTTGCATCCTGTTTTAAAGGGCGAGACAGAGAGGTTGCGGAACGGCGAGGCGCGAGCGTTGCGGGCGGAGCATGCGGCGAGGTGCAGCGACGGTTCCGGGAAAGAAGTTGCTGCGGCGTTGGGTAGAGATGACGAGGTAGAGTTGAGATGGGCCAGAGGTGATTTAGAGTTTAAACGAACTCAATGAATTCCTATCCAATTTTTGAAATATATTTTTCATACAATAAACTGAGGAGGAAGGTTACGGAACGGCGAGGCGCGAGCAAAAAAAATAGATAGCCCATGTTCTCGAAAATAAGTCAAGGGGAGGAAGAATCATCCCAAGGAGTTCCACCACATTCCACATTCCACTCCACATATTCCACACACTTGCACTTTTCGATCTAAAGGTATGATTTGGTTCCCCAAAGATCCGGTCTTTGACTTAGCAAAATATAAGATGCAAGTAGGCCTTCATCCTTTGTCCCTGAGCCACACAAAAAGCTTTGTAAGATTTTTGGATGAAAGAAGGCACAAGCCTTTGGTGAGGATACAAACACCACTTGAGCGATCGAGTGTACCATATGAGGAACAAATTTAAATTTTCAAAAATTGTGGAAACTCTGAGATGGGACCCTAAAAAGAGTAGGAGTGGAATAAAAAACTAAGTTAAGTTGTTCAACCTTTCAACCGCCTAAGACAAGGAGATTGCTATAAGCCCCATAGGTAAAATGATGAGTTAAACTTTGCTAATGATTCGAGTATTTTCGAGTACTAGTTGTTTATAAAGTTACCTGCAAGAAAATTGACATTGTAGTAACTCCTGATCCACTGAGCCTAAGTCTTTATCTTTGCTCGAGGACGAGCAAAGGTCTAAGCTTGGGGAATCTTGTTGGCGGTCGTTACGACACGTTTTTGACCACCAATACTCGGGAATAAAAGAGGATATATGTGACATTCCATGTACTTAGGTTTATTTCTAACAGAGTTCCACGAGTTTTGGTGAGTTACACTTGTGCAGGTACAACAACGAGAAATATGTGCTATAGGGGTCGAAATTGACCGATTCGTCCGAACGACTCCGTTCGGCCGGTTACCCCCTTAGCCGTGCACAACATCGGGAGTCGTCCATGTCAATAATGACCAAGCAGATGACAATGCATGACACGTGGGCGACCACCACCTCATCCTGGGCAGATCAACACGAAGACCATCACCAGAAGCCAGTCCAGGGGGGTCCAATACCAAAGGCGGTGCTGGGGAGGCCAGCCACGGGCCAGACCCGGTTCGGCCGAATCTCCGAATTCACTCGAACCAACCCCAGCACCAGAACCGACCAAGGGGGGCAAATCCAGGCCGTGGGAGCAAATGGTGGTACATCCAAGGGTTCGGCCAAATCCTAGGATTCGCCCGAACCCGGGCAATTCGCCCGAATCACCAGGGGGTACCCCCTGGTTCCCTTGGCCGCCACTCCTCTCCACCGTCTTAGTTCACCTATAAATGCAGTGGCATTTCACTTGTAACACACACACACACACTCAAGCCAAGAAGATCTCATTCCACTTCTTTTTAGTAGAGTTAGGATAGTTTAGTTGGGAGTTAGAGTTGAGTCGAGCTGTGCCTCGGAGGTTCCAGAGTCCTCTTCAGAAGCTCTGATATAAGCTCTTGTATCTTTTCCTTTTCTTTTTGTAAGACTTAGAGTTATCAATATAGTTATCTTTATCACTTTATTCTAGGTGAATCTATATCGTGTTTAGACTATAGTTAGTTGTAGCTCTAGTGCTTCTAGATCTTGATTAAGTCTTTGTCTTAGCTGGTTCTTCGATCTTGCTCAATACTTGAGGTAAATTGTCACTGGGGTATTCACAATTTTGCTTGCTCTTGCTAGCGGAGTAAGTAGTTATTGACTAGTGTGGGTGTGGTTCCCATACTAGCCAGTGGCCTTAGTTTGTCGCCACGTCTACGGAGGTGGTAGCCGTTAGGTGGTGACAGCCCTATACGGCCTATGTAGTCCATCACGTTCGTCGTGCCCTGCAGGATCCTAGAGTAGGATTGGTGGCACCCCTTCTCATCCCTTTCTGCGTGTCATAGGTTCTATTGTCCTGACGCTAACGCATTAGAGTTAACCCTGATCTCTGAGTACTGGCTCTTCAACCACTGTATCTCTACGCCCGAGTGACATAGGTAGATAAAGAACCCAGGATTCATCTATCTCTTCTCGTTGTCCTCCAACTATCTATTCCTTCACTTTCCTATGTGAGCCACCCTTGAGCTGTGTGTCATGGTATAACCACTCCTATCTAATACAGTTTATCCGCTGTCTTGCTAGTAGTGTACCCTTCTTTGATAGTCTCGAATATCTGTTTGCTAGTAATCTTGCCAAAGCTTCACTGCGGAAATATAAATTACGATACCTCAGATTACTCCCTGGTGAAGTGCTACATCGGTAATTCTGTGCGCTTGCAGAATATTTATATATTTTACTGAGCCATAAGAATATTTCACAATCCTGATATTGGATCGTAAGAAGTGCCAACATTGCCCCAGCCAACGACTTCGAAGACATCTGGGAATTCTTCATCCATACATGTTCTTATGAGCAAGTCATACTCGAAGACACGGGTATGCTCAAACTCCTTCAAGCGCAACATGTTGAAGACGTTCTGCACCCGGTCTGTCTGGAGGATGATGTCACCCTCGTTCAGAAGCTGTCGGGTTGGGTACGAGGCAGAGCCTCTCCCAATGTCGGCTGCCCCTGACTCGTCCACCTCCATCCAGCTTGAACCGCGGGATGGGGCTGGGGAGCTCCCAGCATCGTCCGAGCATTTGCTCAACCGGGCGGAGCGACGAAACACGAAGAAGATCTTCGACATCCTACCTGCAAAATGTTAGCGCAACGACTACCCGAAGGACTGAATATATGGGGTTAGCACAAGTAAAACAAATCAGTCGTTCAAGAGGGTTAGTAGTTCTTGTGGGTGTCGGAAACCACCACAAACACGTTCAAGTTTCAGCACAAGGATCAAACAAAAGCAAAATATTTTTGTGATTTTTCAGCAATGCAAGTGAACCAACTTGAGCAAGAACTTGAGAGAGAGAGAGCTTGTATCAGAAATTTTTCAGTGTGAGATGGTGCAAGGAAGCAAGGAGGCGAGGGGCAACATTTATAGGCAGAGAGGGCAGCCGGCCTGGTTCGGCCGAACTGGCCCATGTGCAGCATGCATACCTTGCCTCCCACCAGCACAAAAATATTTCATAGGTCCGACACTAGGGCATGGGCAATTTGGTGGGTTTTGGTAGGTAAGATGCAAAATTGACATGACCAAAGTGGAAGTTAGCGGAGTCACCCCCATGCTGCCATGTTTTGTGATAATTGGTGAGTGTGCTGCCATGTTGAGTGGGGTGGACATGTTTTGTGCTGGTTGGTGATGATGGTAAATAAATGGAGATGTTCTAGAAGGGGTAAAAATGATGAAACTTACCAATTACACCCACTTCAAATAAAATTCAGCATGCTGTCCATTTATTTTTACTATGCTTGCCATTTTTCTACTATGTTTCAAATTAATCACACAAGTGGTTCATTTATTTTGGAAAGGGAAACATGCAAATGCAATGATGGAAATTAAAATTTGGAAGGGAAACATGGGATACGTCCGATGTTTTCCTCGCGGCGAGAGCTCGTGTTTAAAGTGCGCGAGCGGGACTCCTCCTCTCTTTTGTTGTTTTTGTCATCGTCCGATCCCGGAGTGGGTGGTTTGGGCGATGCAACCTTCTTCCACCATGCCATCTTGTTCTTCTTCAGTGTTGGTGGTGGTGGGATCGGCTCCTCTGGAGAATTATAGAGGGCCTGCTCTTCCTCATATCTCCTCACGAGGAGGTCCATTTCTTCTACGCTCATTGGTCCTGTCAGCTCATCCCATTCGAACTGCTCTCCACCAAGTATTTCCAGCTCTCCACTGAGGAGTGCTTTTAGGAAACATTCGGCACTTCTCTGCTTTGGTGTACGAGGCTTTGTCTTCTTCTCTTCCCGAGGTCGGAACGGAAAGGAGATCGGCGTCTGTTTGATATGGAACAGGATTTCTCTTGTATCCATGTCAATCCTAGCCCGGGTAGTGTTCAAAAATGGTCGGTCCAACACAAGGGGAAACGAATAATCGTTCCCTGTGTCAAGGACAATGAAGTACGTAGAGACGTAATGTCCCCAGACTCGGACTGGCACATTCTCCATCACTTCCTCGGGGTAGCGGAACGATGAATCTGCCAGTTGTACCTGGGCATTTGTAGGAGACAAAGTGGAATAGCTTAACTTTTTAAATAATACCTTGGACATGATGTTGACGCTGGCTCCTTGATCACGGAGTGCATCATCAACGGGATGATTCCAGATCGCTCATTGAATGATTGGCACTCCGAGATCTTCCTTCTTTTCGGAGGTGTACTCGTGATGGCTTTAACAACAGCTCTTGACTGGTGTGCCCCTTGTGGTATTTCTACTTGGACTCGTGAGACTACACCTGCGTGACAAGCACAATATGTTCTACGAGACACCTTACCTCGTCTCGTAGTAACTGCATTTACTGTTTCAATCAAAGGTTCGGGTTGCCCCGGAATCTTCCCTGACTCGGTAACAGGAACGGCTGCAGCTAACTCAGCAATTTGGGTTTCAATCATTTTATTAAAGCTCAATTGACTTTTCAAGGCAGAAGAGAATGAATCCAATCTAGAGTCTATGCTTTCCAGGATTTTAACATTAGTAGCAAGCTTTTTATTAATATTTTCAGTGATTTTACCCTGGCCAAACACTGGATCTCTAAGAGATGGTTGATTATTGAAATTGCTGGAATTGAAATTGTTACCTCGTTTGGGCGCGAATTCCAGCTTTGATTGTCGTAGTTGTTCGATCGATACCCATTGTTGTTGGGGTTGTTGACGTAGTGGGCATATTCTCGCGTTTCGGGGCGGTCATTCCCCAAATGGCCAGTGTTGCCACAGACCTCGCAAGTCATGCGAGCGTCCATGGCATCCACCATTTCTTGAGCAGGGGCCTCCATTTTCTTCATCAGAAGGTCCATCTTGGCAGCGAGCATGTCCAGAGCTTCAATTTGATGTACTCCTCGGGTCCGAGGTTTGGTTTGATCATCGAACCAACTTGGTTCTCGACCATCTTCTCGATGAGGGCCTTTGCACGACTCTCCTCAAGAGAGAAGAAAGAACCTCTAGCAGCAGCATCCAAACACTCACGGGCAGAACTTCTAAGCCCCTGGTAGGTTTGGATGATGAACCAACTCTGAATACAATGGTGAGGACAAGCAGTTATATAGTCCTGGCGATCCCATGCCTCCGGGACTATTTCATATTTTAACTGCTGGAAACTAGCAATTTTATTCTGGAGGGCGTTAGTTTTCCCAACCGGAAAAAATTTAAGCAAAAATGCGCTAGTGCACTTATCCCAAGTGTTTATGGCTTCACGGTTAGCATAAAACCATTGTTTTGCCTTGCCTAATAATGAGAATGGGAATAAACAAATGCGAATGGCACTGATGCTTACCCCACATATGGTGAAAGTGTTGCAAATCTCCAGAAAAATGCTGAAGATGAGCGTTGGCATCCTTGTGTGGCTTGCCGCAGAACGGGCTAGCCTGCACCATGTTGATGAGGGCTGGCTTGAGCTCAAAGTTGCCATCTCCGACTGGCGAAGCTGGTCCAACATGCACGTTCTCGCTCGATGGAGCGGAGAACTCGTGGATCGTCTTGCTTGCCATCCTCGATGAAGCCGTGTCAACGACGGGAAAGACTGCGCTCGTCAGAATGAGTTGCTTCTGAGGAGGTACAACACGGGGTCACACTTTCCTCACAAGAGACATAGGATTTTCTTGGAAGTTTGATGGTAGTTGGAAACTAGTCATGCACTGCTCTGCTTCACAAGAACAACATAACAGAGCAAAGATAAACCCGCTTGAGTAGCAGTATGCTAAACTAAGATAGCTCGAGATAAAAGTTTGAAAGTATCTAGCCAATTGCTTACCCAGCGACGGCACCAGAAATGCTTGTTTACACTTCTTACAATCCAATATCAGGATTGAGAATCCCAGTACTTGGGTAAGGAGTGTTTCAGTGGTTTTTTTTATGGCTTAGTAAAATATATAAATATTCTGCAAGCGCATAGAATCACCGCTGTAGCACTTCACCAGGGAGTATTCTGAGGTATCGTAATTTATATTTGCGTAGGGAAGCTTATGGCAAGAGTACTAGCAAACAGATATTCGAGACTATCAGAGAAGGTTACACGACTAACACAACGGGGGATAACGGTATTGGATAGGAGTGGATATACCGTGACACACAGCTCAAGGGAGACTCAGGTAAGAAAGAGAAGGAGTAGATAGTTGGGAGGACAACGAGAAGAGATAGAGGATTCCTGGGTATTGTCTATCTGGGTTACTCGGGTTAGAATACAGGGGTTGAGAACTAGCACTAACACATCAAGATAAGCTGAGACCTCAACTTCGAACACAGAACCGGAGACACACAGAAAGGGATGAGAAGGGGTGCCTCCAACCCTGCACATTTAGGGATCCTACAGGCCGAGCTAGGCGTGATGGATTATGAATGCCGTATAGGGCTGTCACCACCTAATGGCTACCACCTCCGTGGCAACTCAGGGATATTCTAAGGTTACGGACTAGTCTAGGTACCACACCCACACTAGACTACAACTATTTACTCTGCTAGCAGAAGCTAGTAGTCCTATCAATACCCCAGTGACAGTTCACCACAAGTATTGAGCAGAAACGAAGAACCCGCCAAGGCAAAGACTTGAATCTAGAACTGGGAGAACTAGGATCACAACAACTATAGTCTAAACTAGAAATACTTGCAACTAGACTAAAGTAGAAGCAATATATAAATAACTCAGATAAGATGACAAAGATAACTAGATTGATAACTCAAAGTCTTACAGAAAGAAAAGGAAAAGATACAAGAGCTAATACTAGAGCTTCTAAAGATGACTCCAGAACCTTCGAGGCACAGCTCGACTCAACTCTAACTCCCAACTAAACTATCGTAACTCTACTAGAATGTGGAAATGAGAGCTCCTTGGCTTGGTGTGTGTACATGTGAAGTGGACACCTCTATTTATAGTGGCAAATAACGGTTGAGGTGGAGTCACTGCCACATCATTTTTGGGCTAAACCAACATGAAGACCACCTGGATCAAGTCACTCACGAAGCCCAGGAAGCACAGGCGGTGCAGGGGCAGGCCTGGGCCTCCAGCCTGGATTCGGCCGAACTGTGGGATTCGGCTGAACTGCCCCCAAGCAAGCACCACCTCCTAGGGATGCATCCTGGCCGTTGGAGCCAAGGCGGTGCAGATCCACGGTTTGCCCGAACTGGGGGATTCGGCCGAATGCCTGAATCAGCCGCACTGCCTCCCAAGCCTCCTTGCATGCTACTCCACCTCAACTGCCATCAGTCACTATAAATAGAGGTGTCCATTCACATGTAACACACACCACTTCAGAGCAAGTACCCATTCTCCATGTTCAAGATGTAGAGTTAGGCTAGTCCTGTTGGGAGTTAGAGTCAGGGTCAAGCTTCGCTTGGGGTTCCGGAGTCGTCTTCTGGAGTTCTGGTAAAGCTCTTGTATCTTTTCCTTCTCTTAATGCAAGACTCTGAGTATTCAATATATTATCTTCTGCATTTATTTGAGTTATTTGTTCTGCATTTATATCATGATAAAGTGTATAATGTCTAGCCTTGGTTATAAGCTATTGTAGCCTTGCTCTAGAAGTTCTCTCCTAATTCCTTATCTTAGCTGGTTCCTCGTTTCTGCTCAATACTTGTGATGAATTGTCACTGGGGTATTGACAGGATTGCTTGCTCTTTCTAGGAGAGTGAGTAGTTATTGTCTAGCGTAGGTGTGGTGCCTAGTCTGGATAGTAACCTTGGTTTGCATCTGAGTTGGCACGGAGGTGGTAGCCGTTAGCCGGTACTTTAATTAGTACTTACATCCTTGTTAATAGTCAATACTCTTTATCCATTGCTTCCCTGAGGAAATAAATACGATACCTAGGAATACTCCTGGGTGAAATGCTACATCGGTATCCGTGCACTTGCGGATTTGCATATGTGTCGTAAGAATACCAATGAACACTACTTGCACCATTACTAGGATTCACAATCGTGATAGTGGACCGTAAGAAGTGTCAACAAGCATTTCTGGCGCCGTTGCCGGGGAAGCAATTGGCGAAAGATATTGATGATTGACATTGGTGTCTACTAATATAATTTACCGCTAGCATTAGCGGGATCACCCTTGTTTGCTTGAGTATGTTTCAAACAGGAGGAATGCAGAGAGCCTAGGGTGCCCGATCGTGCAGGACTTATCAATGTGTGCCCCATTCTACTGCGATGTGTACCGTACGGAAGCTTCAGAAGAAATTCTCACAGGTATGTATTTATATATGAAAAAAATATTTGTCATAACCATGTGAAGAATGGAAGAAAGATCATCGTCAAGAAAGAAATAGAACGAACAACGCTGCATCACCGCAATTCCATCTCAAATTGCCGGTAATGGCGAAGAAAAATCAAGGTATGTGAGATAGTCCTACTCATAGACTTTAAAATTTTGAGTACCTACTAGGAGGTAGCCTATGCATTATCCCTTTAATTCTTGCATTATCCACTGCATGTTTGCTTTGAATCATTCGATTTCTATGCCTTCTTTTTGAATGGGTGGCTCCTCGACTTTGAACTGTATTCGGGCAACTGTGCCTAGTCTAGAAATGTAGTGAAGTATTTTTTGCTGCCTATTTATTCGATGTTCTTAGTCCAAATCATGGCAGCCCCTATTTTGTGTCGGTGATTCCCAAGCGTGGTGGGTTCACCGTCTATAGGGTTAAATGGGACTGTCTCCGACCACGCCTTAGAAATGGATGATTAATTTGCAACATGAGAAACGCCAGGCTTAGAAATTCATGCATTCTATCACCCTATTTTTTTTCAAACCCACTGCTTGTTTCCCATCCTAGCATTCGTATTCATTCGCCCCATCACTTTGCATTGAAAAAATAAGAATAATAAATAAATAAATATATAAAAGAAAAAAATCGAGCGACAACTAGATTTAGGCCAAGGTGTGTATTCCTGCAAGCCTTCATCGGAGACTAGTGCCCAAACTTCACCTAGCCTGGTCAGTTTTCGCTCATCTTTGTGCTCTGCGCAAGAGAGGAGACGTGCTCTACGCCCACTCCTCTGCTGCTCCACTTGCTTGTTTTTGGATCCATTGTTTCAACATTCACACACAAGCTGGTTCCGCGGCATTCCACAAGTTGGCATATTTGAGTGCCGAACCCCTTTGCCACACCCACGACCGAGCATCCCTGCACGACAACATCAACATCGAGGAGGACTCAGCCAACTACGTGCAGTCACATCGACATTACTGTTGCATCAATACTGAAAGTCTTCATCATCAAATACCAACGGTAGGCACACCCAGGTATGTGAAATGGTTTTTGCTTTTGACCTAAATTAAAAGCAAAGATCACTAGTTGCCATAGGCTTATCTCCATGTGAATATTTCTTGATGCTTTCATGCTCTCTCTATCTATTTTGGTTTGCTCTGGTTTTAATGTGTTCTCGCGAATACATTCATAAGCTCTTTAAATTAAGCATGGTGCTTAGGTTAATTAGCTTGCTTTAATCAAATTAGACATGGTATCAAGTTTGATTAATGAACCTTCAGAGCAATACTTTTATTGATATTGGTTGCATTTGTGGACTAACCCCTGTAGAAAAATCATCAAAAAAAATGAATGGGAAGTCCCAAAATATACTTCACACCGGAGATGAAGGTTATGGATACAGTTGAAGCCCAGGATGGAGCAATCATTCTAGGTATGCACATTTTTCAGTAAATTATAAATAACCTGGAACAGGTCTGTGACGAACCGGATCCTCAACGACGAGAATCCGACTCCCTGTACCCTCGAGATAGTCCCAGGAATAGCAGTTATCTCGTACAGAACTCATCTCAGTTGAATATCACATCCATACAACGATAAAAGATCCATTACATGACGTATATAAAACATAGCGTCTGGTACAGGCCCTCTGGGCTAAATTGACAATAAGAAACAACTGCGCAGCGGTAGCTAGATCATCAGGGTCCACTCCTCCACAGGCATCCTTGAGCATAGCGCGCACCCTTCAATCGTACCACCCGTCCTGGTTGAACTCGTGGTCGGGGTCTTCACTTGAGAACCCAAAGTCTGTCCCCAAGGAAATGGGACAGATTCACGTCACCAACCATAATATGAAGCAAGCTTTAAAGTGGCCTATTCTAAGGTATAGAAATAATCAAGGTTTGAGCCAGGGGTTTCTTATGCGAGCAGCAGCAATATCCCAAATTCATCTCATCACCAACTCCTTCTCTCACACTTACATCCACTCCCCAAATACCAACCATCAGCCTCACATTCCCATCGGGCTCGTCCTGCCACAGCAGGTTCCCGCAAAACATCATCCACCAACACCTTTCACTCACTAGTCGACTCGGTGAGCTCCCTCCCCACCTTGTCACAACAGCAACGCTGGACCAATCTCTCATAACCCAAATCAAGGATGAGGTAAGAAAGCAGATTGACTGGTCAACGGTCAACGGTCAGCTCTGGTCAGTGGGCCCCAGCGGTCAGTGACACACAGTGTATGACATGTGGGCCCCATACGTCAGCGCGGTTAAAAGAAAAAGAAAAAGATTAAACGATGGCTGGGCTGGAATTGGGCCGAATGTGACTGGGCCGGAAAAGTTCAAGGGTGCAAACCAGACTTAATCGCGAACATTAGGTCCGCGAAGGGGCGCTGCTGGATCTGGCTTTGGTGGACTTGGTCCACCGTGAACCGTGAGTGCGGTTCACGTGAGCCGGGTGCACGGGATCAGGTGTGGCCGACTCGGGATCGTCTGCGGGTGGCTGTGTGGCGTGCGGGTGTGGTCGTGCGTGTGGCTGGCCACGGCGCGACGAGAACGCGCGCGCGGCGTGCACCAGAGCACGCCGGCGGCGACGGTCGACGGCGAACTCGCCGGAAAAAGGCTCGGCTCGGCTCAAGGGTGGCCGGAGAAGCTTGGCTAGGGTTCGGCGGTCACGAGCGGGGTGAAAAAGGCCACGGCTTGGCTTCGGCTTGGGCTCCAGATGTGAGCGGCGGCGGCGCGGCCATGGCGCCACGGCGGCCAGCGACGCGCGGGCGGAAACACGGCTCGGATGGCTCGGCTGAGGGCGATTCGCGCGCGCGCAGCCCTCAGCAACTGCTGGGACGTGGCTAGGTGCGCGTGCGCGGGCACGTGGTCACCCACGGCCGCGACACGGCCTCGGCGTTCGCGCGCGGCGAGCGGAGCTCGGCCGCGGTGGCCTCGGCTGCGGGGAACAAGGCGACGACGGTTTTGCGGGCTAACTGCAGCGGCTCGACGGGATCCTGCACATGGTCATGGCCACGACTCGAAGGTCGGGTCCCAGAGGAATGGCTAGCACAGCGGCGGCGGCGCTTGGCCGGAGACAGAGAAGAAAGGGGGATCGACGACGACGGCTCACCTCGGGTCACGTAGGCGTACGCTGCAGCTCGGGGTAGACTCGCGACGCTCCGGCGATCCTTGTGCTCCTCCTCTCTTCCCGGGTCCGGCTCCTCCTCGGCGTTCCCGCGGCCGGCGGCGCTCCGATCTTCGGTGGCGGCGTCGTGGAGGTGCTCCGGCTTCTCTTCTCTTCCTCCTCTCCTCCATCGGGCCTCCTCTGGTCCTCCTCTTCCCTCTCCTCTCACGAATTGGGGACTGGAAACCCCAATGGGGCGGCGGCGGCTTGAACAGGGAAAGCGGCCGGCGGGACTGATTTTATAGGGCGGCGGCTAGGGTTCCTGGGCACGGACGGCGAGATGGGGGTTGTGGGCGGCCTCGGACACGCGTCCGCATCGCATCGGGCCGCACAGGGGGCGATTGGACCGGCTCGGGTGGTTGGGGTCATGGGCGCACGCGGCCGCGAGAGAGAGAGAAACGGCGCGCGGAGGAAGAAGATGAGAGGAGGGAGAGAAAGCTGACAGGCGGGACCCGCCTGTCAGTGGGAGAGAGAGAGACGCGGAGGCGACGCGGTGAGGGAAGGTTGGGCCGCTGCTGGGCCGCAAGGCCGGCTGGGCCGCTCGGCTGGTTGGCTCGGGAAGGAAAGTTGGAGGGGGTTTCTCGGACTTGGGCTACAGATTTCGGCCCACGACAGTTAGTTTAGGTTTTGAATTAGTTTAGTTAGTTAGAGTTTGAATTCAAATCTAGAATTTGAATTCAAACCAACCAAAAATCCAATTAAATCCAAATAACTCCAAATCACACTATTTCATCATTAGCACTTCAAATTGATTTTTTAAATTTCAAATTTAAATTGCTTAAGAATTTGGGAGCACAATAGAATTAATTTTAAATATTGGTTTGCATGCACAACAATTCACCAAAAATTTTGAAATCCACATTTTTGCACTCAACAGATCCTAGGGAAATTTAGGGTTGTTACAAGGTCAAAGCAGCTCCATCGAAGCCAAAGATGGTCAACCTCATAAGGCAACAATGGGTGAACAAACAAAAAAAAATATCACCACCACCTACACCAAGAAAAAAATTAGAATAAGGTGGCGGAAGAAAGAAGTTGCATCATTGAAGTACCCTCTCCGAATCAGATGGTGACAAGAACAATCGAAGGAAGGAGAAGTCCCACTCACAGACTTAAAATATGAGCTCTTGCAGCGAGGTAAACTGGTATGTATCTCATGTTTCCCTTTCCAAAATTTTATTTACATCATTGCATTTGCATATTTCCCTTTCTATATGTGAATCATCCTTGCATTAAAATTAACAGAAAATAAAAAGGAAAATTTTCGGGGTAGTGGGTAGTTCAGTCGATCTCTCAAGTTCGGCCAAACCTACCCTATGTCCAAATGTGCGCTAACCTGCAGGGGCATGTCGAGGAAAACCCAGAGGAGTACAGTTGGCTAGGTATACCATTCATATCCAAATCCTTTCGCCCTGTGCCACATACTCCACTTGCAATATCCTTTCACCCAGCACTCAAAGCATTCACACCCATCCATCCAGAGCCAAATTCCGTGCAAACTTCATTTTTGGTCAGTTCGTCCAAGGGTTTCACCCTAGATCGATCCTAACCTACACCCTCTACCACGAAATTTGCCCCAGCTAGCACAAAAGCATGATATCCACCACTCCACATGCCCACACACTTCATTCCATCACAATCATGGCAGCATGGGAGTGGTGTGATCCTTTTGATCCTTTGGTCATTTCATCCTATCCACAAAATCCACCAAAGTTCCCATGTTTTAGTGCTGGACAGAGCTCCAAAGCTGGCAAGTGGAGGTTGACAGGCTGGACACCCCCATGGTTGGTTCGGTCGAACCATGGTGTTCAGCCGAGTCCCTCCTCTCACTTGCCTGTGGGTGACACTCTGGATGCATGAAGAAAGATGGCTCCATTCAGGTTTGCACTTGCACATCCCTTGAGTACATTTCTCTCTCAATTCTATGCAATGTCAGATTCACTTGCATGAAAAAAACAACAACAACAAAATTATTTCCTTTGTTCTGATCATTATGTTGCTTCATGAAAACGGTTTGTGGAGGTTAAATCACTGCAAGAATGACAAAACCCCAAATAACTAAATGCTAAATCTTGATCCCATAGTCCCTCGGGTATTGTCGTTCTAACATTTTGCAGGCGTCATCTCGTGGTCTCTATTCTTAAGGACGATCAAGCACATTCGGTACACAAGCATTGGTGAAGTTAGGGACAACTCCCCTACCTCATCACATGCCTCGGCACCGATGAAGGCCATGTTAGAGATCACTGACACCCGATGTTCCAAACCAAGCTTAAGGGAGAGGACCCCCACGAGGTAAGTCCAAACCGTATCATTGCAAGCAGTATCTTTGATCTGGTTTTTGCTTTCATTTTAGTTTGAATAATAAAAATACCAGAAATATTTGCTTTTGAATAAATAACTCCGAACTATGCATGGAATGAACCATATGCCTCTCACTTGGAAATGATGAATAGTTGCTCTGTCATTAATCTTGCAAGTGCTTTGTTTCGACTAGTTGCTTGATAGTGCTTGAGTTATTTGGCATGAGTAAAAATGAACCTGAAAACCTTGTGGGAGCACATGCTTTATTCCAAGTCTAAGTTGTTGTAAGGAATGATATAGTGAGATTGTGGTTAAGTTCTACTTTTGCTCTTAGTATGGTGAAAATCTCAGATGCTTTGTGCTTTCAAAAATAAAACAAAGTTCCTCATTGGTCAGAAATTCCTACCAAAGCCATATGTTTAGTTTAGTTGAAACCTACCAAAGATCGAGATTCACGTACACACCACCTCTCACTTGCAATTCCTACACTGGGAGTTAGCAAGCATTTCTATCATCCATCCACAAAATAAATGCTCCATGTTCTATGATCCCCTCTCCAAATATCCTTGATAGAGACATGGACTATGCAAAATAGAAAAGCATGCCAAGAAGAATGGCAAAACGAAAAGAAAGAAAGCATGCTAAGTAGAATGGCAAAAAGAAAAGAAAAATGAGAAAAAGAAAAGCATGTCAAAAAGGCATGGCAAAAATATGAGAAAAAAAAGAAAGATAGCCCATGATCTCGAAAATAAATCAAGGAGAGGAAGAATCATCCCAAGGAGTTCCACTATATTCCACTCCACATATTCCACACACTTGCACTTCTTGATCCAAAGGTATGATTTGGTTCCCCAAAGGTCCGGTCTTTAACTTAGCAAAATATAAGATACATGCATGCATTCATTCATTGTCCCTAAGCCACACAAAAGCCATATTAAATTTTAGGATGAAAGGAAGGCACAAGCCTTTGGTGAGGATTCAAATACCACCTGAGTGATTGAGTGTGCCAATTGAGGAACAAACTTGCATTTTTCACAAAATTGTGGAAACTCTGAGATGGGATCCTGAAAAGAGTAGAGTGGAATAAAACTAAATCAAACTGTTCAACCTTTCAACCGCCCAAGACAAGGTGATTGCTATAAGCCCCATAGGTAAAATGGTGATTTAATACTTTGCTAATGATTCGAGTAATGTTGAGCACTAGTTGTTCATAAAGTTACCTGCAAGACACTGATATTGCAGCAACTCTTGATCCACCGAGCCTAAGTTACTATCTTTGCTCCAGGACGAGCAAAGGTATAAGCTTGGGGGAGCTTGTTGGCAGTCGTTACGGCACGTTTTCGACCACCAATACTCGGGAATAAAAGAGGTTATATGTGACATTTCTTGCATCTAGGTTTAATTCTAATAAAGTTCCACAAGTTTTGGTGTGTTTCACTTGTGCAGGTACAATAACAAGAAATACGTGCTACAGGAGTTGAAAATGACTGATTCGGCCCAACGACTCCGTTCGGCCGGTTACCCCCTTTAGCCGTATACGACGCGAAGCACAACCGGAGGCCATCCATGTCAACGACGAACATATGAGCCATGTAGGATCACCGCCACATCATTTTTGGGCTAAACCAACATGAAGACCACCTGGATCAAGTCACCTATGAAGCCTAGGAAGCAAAGGCAGTACAGGGGGCAGGCCTGGGCCTCTAGCCCGGATTCGGCCGAACTGTGGGAGTCGGCCGAACCACCCCCAAGCCAGCACCGCCTCCTAGGGATGCATCCTGGCCGTGGGAGCCAAGGCGGTGCAGATCCACGGTTCGGCCAAACTAGAGGATTCGGCCGAACCGGGAAATTCGCCCGAATCAGCCACACCGCCTCCCAAGCCTCCTTGCATGCTACTCCACCTAACCTGCCATCATTCACTATAAATAGAGGTGTCCATTCACATGTAACACACACCACTTGGGAGCAAGTCTCCATTCTCCACTTTCAAGGTGTAGAGTTAGGCTAGTCCTGTTGGGAGTTAGAGTCAGGGTCAAGCTTCGCTCGTGGTTCCGGAGTCGTCTTCTGGAGTTCTGGTAAAGCTCTTGTACCTTTTCCTTCTCTTTATGCAAGACTCTGAGTATTCAATATATTATCTTTCGCATTTACTTGAGTTATTTGTTCTACATTTATATCATGATAAAGTGTAGAATGTCTGGCCTTGGTTATAAGCTATTGTAGCCTGGCTCTAGAAGTTCTCTCCTAATTCCTTATCTTAGTCGTTCCTCGTTTCTGCTCAATACTTGCGGTGAATTGTCACTGGGTATTGACAGGATTACTTGCTCTTTCTAGGAGAGTGAGTAGTTATTGTCTAGCGTAGGTGTGGTGCCTAGTCTGGATAGTAACCTTGGTTTGCATCTGAGTTGGCACGGAGGTGGTAGCCGTTAGGTGGTGATAGCCCTATACGGCCTACGTAGTCCATCACGCCCGGCTTGACCCGTAGGAGCCTCTTGCGATTGTTCACCAACACCCCTTCTTATCCCTTTCCGAGTGTTGGGTGCTCCGCTTCCCGATGCTGAGATAATAGAAATAGGAAGAGAACCATAGATGTCATTCTTCTTGCTAGCCGTAAATTTTGCTGGAGATAATTCTAAGTCATTGGAAGTATATAGGAATCCTCTCCTGTCTCGTTCTCCTCACACTAGCTAGACCGCTCTTCTATCTATATCATTTATCCCAGACTTCTCCTTGCGTGTGTCACTGCACATCACTCCTATCCTATCCTTTATCCCCACCTTGTTAGCCGGTACTTTAATTAGTACTTACATCCTTTTTAATAGTCAATACTCTTTATCCATTGCTTCCCTTAGGAAATAAATATGATACCTAGGAATACTCCCAGGTGAAATGCTACATCGGTATCCGTGCGCTTGCGGATTTACATCTGTGTCATAAGAATACCAATGAACACCCCTTGCACCATTACTGGGATTCACAATCCTGATAGTGGACCGTAAGAAGTGTCAACAAGAACCTAGTGGCATTGCTGCCCATGAAGAGCACTATGTTAGTCAGCGCACCACGGGGGAACAACGAGCCACTTTACGTTGCCCCCATATCACCATCACAATAAGGGGGGTAGACTTTGAGGTGTGTCCGATAGTCCTGGAATCTATTGGGTTCGACTTAATTATGGGAATGAGCTAGTTAGCTAGATATGACGTGGTAATCCAATGCGCCAAAAGAATGGTACAACCGACAGCCAAGTCCGGAGATAAGGTGGAGTACCAGGCAGCCAGTTCCTTGGAGCATAATCGGGCCAACCAAGCTGAAGCTGCAGCTCTCGAGGACATCAGGGTGGTGAGCGAGTTCCCCGGATCTGTTTCCAGATGAATTGCCAGGTATGCCCCTGGAACGCGAAGTTGAATTTGTTATTGAACTTAAACCTGGCACAACACCGATAGCTAAAAGGCCACATAGCATTTGAGTAAAGGAACTAGAGAAACTTAAGGAAGAATTAAGCTCATTGCTAGCCAAAGGGTATATTCGTCCTAGTTCTTCACCATGGGGAGCAACAGTGTTGTTCGTGGAAAAAAAAGATGGGATGCAGAGGATGTGTGTAGACTATCGAGCCCTCAATGAAGTGACCATTAAGAACAAGTACCCATTGCCAAGGATTGATGATCTATTTGACCAGCTAAAGGGAGCTTGTGTGTTCTCTAAAATAGATGTTCGATCGAGCTATCACCAGATGAGGATCCAGCTATCAGACATACCCAAGACAGCCTTTACTACTCGGTATGGATTGTATGAGTTCAAAGTCATGTCCTTTAGACTGACCAACGCTCCTGCTTACTTCCTGTACCTGATGAACAACATCTTCATGGATTACCTTGACAAGTTTGTGGTGGTGTTCATTGATGACATTCTAGTCTTCTTCAAGAATGAGGAAGAACATGAGGAACACCTAAGATTGGTAATGCAATGACTCAGGGAACATCAGTTGTATGCTAAGCTGAGCAAGTGCGAGTTCTGGTTGAAGGGAGTAGCATTCTTGGAACATGTGTACTCCAATGGTGGAGTGGCAGTCAATCCGGAGAAGGTTAGTGATGTGTTAAGCTGGAACCCTCCTCAGGTTGTGAGAGAAATCAAGAGTTTCCTTGGGATGGAAGAATATTATTGAAGATTTATCGCGGGATTCTTTAAGATCGCTAAGCCCCTGATGACATTATTGGAGAAAAATGCTAAGTTTTTTCTGGACAGAGGAGTGCCAAGCCAGCTTCGAGGAGTTGAAGAAGAGGTTAACAAAAGCACCTGCGCTGGTATTGCCTAACATAACCAAGAGCTTCTCTATCTACTACGATTCATCCCATCTAGGATTGGGATGTGTGCTCATGTAGGAGGGAAGAGTTGTGGCTTATGCATAAATGCAGTTGAGGAAACATAAGCAGAACTTCCCAACGCATGATCTAGAGTTGGCAGCTGTGGTACATGCTCTGAAGGTTTGGAGGCATTACTTGATTGGGCACAAGTGTGACATCTACACCGATCATAAGAGCCTCAAGTAAGTCTTCACCCAATCAGATCTGAATATGAGACAACGCCGATGGTTGGAGTTGATCAAGGACTATGATCTAGAGAGTCACTACCATCCAGGGAAGCCTAACTTGGTGGCAGATCCTCTGAGTAGGAGGAGCTATGTGAACAAGATGACCGGACATTGTCTGCCATAAGAGCTCAGCCTGGTATTCATGGCTAGCATCACAGAGATGGCAGTAGAACCGACGCTGGAACAGGAGATCCGAAAAAGGTCAGCTCGAGGATAAGAAAATCATGGAAATTGTGGAGCAGGTTGCTCTAGGGAAGGCCCCCGGTTTTTGAGTGGATGATAAGCGAACCTTGTGGCATGGGAAGAGAATATGTGCACCCGACATGGCGCAAATCAAGGATACGATCCTGAGAGAAGCACATGATTTGGCATACTCGATCCACCCGGGAAGTACCAAAATGTACCAAGACCGCAAGGAGAGATTCTGGTGGTACGGATTGAAGCGTGATGTGGCAACATATGTGGCAACATATGTGGCCCTATGTGACACATGTCAGAGAGTTAAGGCTGAGCATCAGCGGCAAGCAGGATTGCTCCAACCCTTGAAGATACCCGAATGGAAATGGGGGGAAGTTGGTATGGACTTCATAACCGGTCTACCTCGCACTTAAAGGGGATTTGACTCCATTTGGGTAATCGTGGATCGTCTGACCAAGGTAGCACATTTTCTTCCAGTGAAGACCACATACATAGGAGCCAGATTAGCAGAGCTATACATGGAAAGGATTGTGTGTTTGCATGGGGTACCAAAACGGATAGTGTCTGATCAAGGTACTCAGTTCACATCGCACTTCTGGCAGAAGCTACATGAGTCAATGGACACTAAGCTGCATTTTAGTTCAGCTTATCACCCACAGACGGATGGATAGACAGAGCGAACCAATCAGATTTTGGAAGACATGTTGAGGGCATGTGCTCTGCAGTATGGTGTTAGTTGGGACAATTGTGTGTCGTATGCAGAATTCTCGTACAACAACAGCTACCAGAAAAGTCTATAGATGGCACCATTCAAGGCTCTGTATGGCAGGAAGTGCAGGACACCACTATTCTAGAATCAAACCGGAGAGAACCAAGTTTTTGGGCCTAAGATACTAAGAGAGGTGGAGCGACAAGTGCAAGTGATCATGCAGAACTTGAAGGTGGCACAGTCCCGGAAGAAGAGTTATGTTGACGTCAGACGGAGGGATCTCACCTTCGAAGTCGAAGATTTTGGATTTTGTGTATCTCAAAGTGTCACCAATGAGGGGCGTAAAAAGGTTTAATGTCAAAGGCAAATTGGTGCCTCATTACATTGGAACGGATGGGCGAAGTGGCTTATCGGCTAGAACTACATGAGAAACTAGACGGAGTGCACGATGAACTAGCTGAATGTGCAGGAGGATCTCACATACGATGAGTATCCAGTCAAGATTTTGGAGGAGTGTGAGAGGATGACAAGAAACATTGTGATCCGGATGTGTAAGGTCTAGTGGAACCGACACTCGGAAGACAAGGCGACATTGGAAAGAGAAGAGGACCTCAGGGCCGAGTACCCACAGCTCTTCGCATCCACATCCGAATCTCGAGGACGAGATTTATCTTAAGGGGGGTAGGTTTGTAACACCCTAAAATAGCCCTATTTAAAATATTAGTAATTCATTTTCTTTTTAATAAAGTGTTCATAATTAATATAGGTTAAATAAAAAATTTCTGGGAATTAAAATGAAATATGAGGCTTAGAAATATATTTGATGCATTCATGCTGGCTGCATTGAGTTTTGGTTGTGTGTAGTTCAAATTAGAATTTAATTCTAATTTAAATTATTGTTTGAATTGCATTTGTTTGAGCCCTAGAAAAGTTATTTAGGTCAGCAATTATTTTTACCCCTCAAGCTTTTGGCCCAACCCATCTTGGCTCCCTAAAATCTCTCTCATTCCTGGGCCCAGCTTCCACCTCCCTTCTTTCTTTCTTTTTTCCGAGTAGCCCAGCCCGCCTCGTTTTCTCCCTCTCGCGGCCCAACCTCTCCTTTCCTTCCCAAATCGTCCCAGCTGCAGCCGCTTCCCCCACCTCCGCTTCAGCCCGCTCCGCGCCAGCTCGACCCAGCCACCAGCGCCTCGGCCCAACACAGCCGCGTCGGCCCACCTCGCGCAGCGCCGGCCTGATCCGCCTCTCTCTCGCCTCGGCCGCTGACGAGCGGGCCCCGTCCATCATCCCCTTCCTCGCATCGTGCTCGCCTGCCCGCGCCTAGCTCCCTTGGCTCGGCTCCTACGTGGCCCCACGAGACCCTGTGGACCCCTCCAGGAGCATCGAGGAAGCTTTGCCGCCGGCCTTTCCATAGCAAGCAGCCTCCCCGCATGGAAAGTGAAGCCGCCGGCGCCCCGATCCGCGATGCGTAGCCCGCACGCCAAGAAGGTCCCCTGGGACTATAAAACCAGGGCCATCGAGGCCCCTAAACCCTCACCAAACCGTCGCCTTGACCTCCCGAGCCCGCAGCGCCCCTCTCGCCTCATGTTGTCGCCATTATTCGCGATAATCAATCTCTGCCACCGCCGCCTTTTGCTCGACATGAACCCACCTAGGAGCTTCATGAGAAGGTAACGAAGCTAGCAGAGCAACTCCCGACCTTCTTTTCGAGTTTTTCGCGAGCCTAATCGCTCGCCATTGATGCACAACGCCGACGGATCCACACGCCTCGACGTCCACGCACCACACCACCCGATCGTCATTGAGAACCACCTAGGTGAGCTCGCCGCCCCCTCACGGTGTCGTAGGGACAAACCACGTCTCGATTGGTGGCCTGTAGCTCAAGTAAGATCCAACTCCGGTGAAGCCCCGCCGTCGGCCGGGCGGGGACACCGCGTTTCAGCCCACCGCCGGCAACACAAAACCCTGACCAAACCCTAGCCGTCCGATCCAGATCTTATGGTTCATATTCGATCTGACCGAGTCAGATATGGGTTAGCGCCAGTCGCCTTGGCCATTTTGTCAAAGAGCCCCTCATCTTTCTTAAAAATAACTCGCAGTCCATCTCAGTAGTAAAAATATTTATATCCAGTCCTTTTTCTCTGTTTAAGCCCCTGAGTTTTTGAAGAATCATGCACGTAGTCCAGCCCCTGCCTTTTTACGTGTTAGCCCTCAGGTTTTATTGCGTAATTATTTTTTTAGCCCCTGAAACTTTGCAGATAAGCCCCTGGAAGTTTCTGAAACATACCAGCAAGTTTGTAAACCATAGAAAAGCCATATCTTTCTCGTTTTAGCTCTGATTAGTGTGATTCTTGCTCTCATGTGTTTGTAGCGAAGTGTAGATTAGTTTTAATGTCTTATATTGTTCTGTTTCTACTGTTTGGTGTACTGTTCTAATAGAGTAATCTTGTTTGCATGTAGTGGCTTGTGTGGATGCTTGTGTGGTGATTCATGTCCAGCCGGTGAGCCATTCGCGTTCAAGTTCGGATTCAAGGAGGGCTATCAGGAGCAAGAGCAGCAGCAACAGTAGCTCTTTGAGGAAGGCAAGTTATAGCACAGACAATCCTTGCTACCTACCCACCTTGTAATCATTTATTTCATATATGCATGTGTCTAAATTGATGTACCTTAAGGTTGTACCTAGTTTGTTTATCCCGTCCTTTGATATCCTTGGGTTTATTGCATATGGGTAGATCTTTGCTAGGCGCAGCTACTGTCACCTTTGCATAGCTGATAATCATGACTTAATGGTTCACTTCAATATTAATGATAAAATTTGCTTTTTTGCAACATGGTTCATGGAGCTACGGCATGTGCTTTGTGCTTTGCTCTAGTGTCTCTCCGTAAGGCCCGGTTCTTAAAGCGGCAACCCAGGAGCCTGTCGCCACCGCTAGAACTATAATGGCTCTGGTCTTGGTCAAGTAGCTTGTACGTCTCTAGCTTGCCAGTGGTTACCGACGGGCCGACGGCGTTATGGGAAGCAAGGAGCGTGGTGTTTCCTGATTCCACCGAGGATGGGTGATCTGTTGGCTATGTCTCATTAGGCATAGTCCCATGCTGGGAGTCCCTACGATGGGGAACTCCACACGTTGCACAATGTTGGGTGTGATGCCCGCGCTCTTGATTCCATTGACCCCATTATGGTGTGACTCCGTAAGCATCAGTCAATCTCGGTGCCTAGGGTCTCACCACCTTTTTGTACCTTAGCGGCCACTGGCTTGTTAGGATGTCTTGTGAAAAGCCTCGTAGTGTCCCTATGCAGTCACACCAAAGGAAGTGTGATACGTGCATGCGCAGCACAGCATGGTTGGGTTTAAAATTATTTTGAGCTTTTACGCGACTGGTGGGTAAAGGGCGAAACCTCTGCAGAGTGTAAATCTATCATGATAGCCTTGCTCAGGGTCATGAGCGGACTGGATCCTTTTTTATTAGACTTTGATGTTATTTATGCTTAATGTCTTTTATAGTTTATTAATTGGGTTGCAACTTGGTTCATTTCACTTGTAGTAACTAGGACAATGTTAAAACGAACCAACTAAAAATGCTAATGCAGTTCAGTCGTGTCTAGCCTACTTTGAGCCTTCATACACCTGTGTTATACTTGCTAAGTAAATGTTTTACTTACACTTGCCATTTATTCAACAAAATCCTGAATGAGTAACAGATTGGGTTGTGCATGAGTCTCCTGCTGAGTTTCCAGAAGATCTGCCGTACTACTGAGTTGTGGTCTCCCAGTCAGAGTCCCTGTGGATTGCTGCTTCGCTTAGTTGAGAGTTATTAGACTTCCGTTGTATGGTTAGTTTATTTATGTTGAACTCTGAGGTAAAAGTATTTTTATTCGAGCATATGTACACTATTTGTCATATTTGTTTGCTATATATGTTTTGTGACTTGGCACACATATGACCGCATTCAGGTTTATGTGTAAATCCGGGTGTGACATACATGCAATTGATTTTTATATTACTCACTCATATGTTAAAGGATGGATAACTATGAGTGGATGTACACTGGCTGGTTGGGTAAGCATGAGTGGACCAAAGAATTCGTTAACAAGGTTGATGACTTCTTGAAAAAGGCATTTGACAAAGGAGAACGTAAAGTCTTGTGTCCCTGCAGTTAGTGTGAAAACAAGATATTTCAATCACAGTTGAATATGGGTAGACACATTTGCACCAATGGGTTTGTGGCTAACTATACCCAGTGGATCTGCCGTGGTGAAGCTCATTGTGCGAGAGATGGTCATAAGACAATGCATCGAGGATTTTGATGGTGAAGTCGGGTACGGGGACATGTTAAATGACATTCATTAGGCACACATCGATGAAGGACCTAGCCATGTTAGGGAGGATGCTCCATAGGCAACTGCCAAGGCCTATTATGACATGTTGTCTTCGGCACAGAAACCACTTCACGCGCATACTAATGTTTCTGAACTGGATGCCATTGGATGCTTAATGGCCCTAAAGTGTCAATTTGGACATATGGAATGATGGCCACCCCATATAGTTGTTGGCCTGTGTTGGTTATCCCCTCAATCTCCCCCTGCTGTCATGTATCAGCGATAGAACATATTCCTGTCGCTTATAATTCCTGGATACCCGGGGGGATAACATGAGTGTGTACATGGAGCCAATGATTTATGATTTTCTCCATGCTTGGGAGGACGGGGTAGTGACATACGATCGAGCTACAAAGAAAAACTTCAAAATGCGAGTGTGGTACATGTACTCACTGCATGACTTGCCGGCCTATGAAATATTCTGTGGCTGGTGTGTCCACGGTAAGTTCCCTTGTCCAGTATGCAAGGCAGATCTAAAGTTTATCTGGTCAACGAAGGGTGGTAAGTATTATTCGTTCGACAAACACTGACAATTTCTCCGTATTGACCATCCATACAGACAAGACATCAAGAACTTCAAAAAAGGTGTATGTTCTCGTTTATATAGAGAATTTACTGATCGTTTCTGGTGGGGAAAAATGGCAGCGACTGAGCATGAAATTGATATACTTTTTAATAAGGGTGCGGGACGTGGATTGTCTGATTTCATTGCTTGGTTCAGAGAAAAGGTACAGTCAGACCGAAGCTCATACTTAAACAAGACATTAAAAATGCTTCTCAATAACATACCATCACACTTCTATTTTCATGCCAAAAAAGATGGGTCTATGTCTCCCGAGTTGAGACAGATTGCCGACGGTTGCCACACGAGGGTCATGTCATACGGTGGCTATGATATGAATGGTTATCGCTTTCACTCAAAACAGCACGAGCAAAGTCGGTCAAATCGAAGAACCACAAATACCGGAGTTTGTTCGATAGGTCATGATGGGTTAGAGTATTATGGAAGAATTGAAGAAATATACGAAGTCACGTTTCCTGGCTCCCAACGTCTTAAGCGTGTCATATTCAAATGCCATTGGTTTGATCCTAACAAAGTGCGACGGACACCCGATCTTGGACTTGTCAAAATTCGATGATCATCTGTCTATGCAGGAGATGATGTCTATATTGTGGCTCAACAAGCAACACAAGTTTATTATCTCTCATACCCGTGCAAATCCGATGAACGTCTTAAGGGTTGGGACATTGTTTACAAGGTTTCACCACACAGTAAACTACCTATCCCAAATAATAAAGATTACAACATAGACCCAAATACATATGATGGGGAGTTCTTCCAAGAAGATGGCCTACAAGGGTGTTTTGAGATAGACCTAATAGAAGCGCTTGGAATGGAAGTAGACGACGATGAAATAGTTCATGCGCTTGGAACTTAATTTGTATTTTATATTTTGTTTCTTTTTCTAATAACATATTGTTTATACGTACTGATTGATTTAATGTTTTCAATTTTAGGTGATTGATCAAAGATGGTGGGCGGCGGATTGGCACAAAAATGTGCGTCCACTTTCAAGAGAGTAATGCCAAGTGCAGAGGGGTCCCAACCTGTAGGGGCAAAAGGCAAGGGTCGGAGGAAGGGTGGCTCCAAGAGGCGGCCTGTAGAGTCATTGTAACACCCAAAAATAGCCCATTAAAAATTTTTAGTAATTAAGTTGTTTTTATTGAATTTCTCATATTTAATATAGGTTAAACAAATTATTTATGAATATTAAAATCAAATATAAGTTGTAGAAATATTTTTGTTGCATTCATGCTGCTGCACTGAGTTTTGTTTGATAGCAAGTTAAGTTGGAATTTAAGTTCTGATTAAATTTGAATTTAATTTGCATTTGTTTGAGCCCTAGAAAAGTTAATTCAAGTCGAGTTCACTTTTGCTCACTATGCTTTTTCCCTGGTCCACCTTTGCACCTCCTACTCCCTTCCCGAGCGCAGCCCAATTCCTTTCTCTTTCTTTTCCCCGGCCCAACTCCACCCCTCTCCACCCGGGCCCTTTTCCCTGCTCGGCCCAACTCCCCCTCTTCCCCCGAGCCGGCCCGCATGCGTCGGCCCAGCTCGCGCCCCCTCCTTTCCCACCGACAGGCGGGCCCTGCCTGTCATACCTTCCTTCTTCCTCGCGCCTGATATTCCCTCCTCCCCGACGCGATCACCGCCGCGTTGGCCGGCCGTCCTGCCTCTCCCCGCACCCCTGGACCCACCCAGCACCTTCCCTGAACCTTCACCGGCCCCCACCCTTCCTTTCCCGGTCGCCCCGAGCATGGCAAGCCGCTCCCTGCTTGGCAAGTTCCGCCGCCGCCGGTGCCCCAAATCCCGGCGTGGCCCGCCCGCCAAGGGATCCCACCCCGCCTATAAAAGCTACCCCCAGCGCTCCAATACCCCCACCAAGCCGCTCTTGAGCCTCCCGAGCCCCGCAGTGCCTCCGACGCCTCGCTCCGCCGCCGCCCGAGCCGCTTCACCGACCGCCGTCGTCGACCGCCATCGTCGTCGCTCCACCACCGCCTTGGACCACCCTGGTAAACTTGCCATGTCACCTCGGCACTCCTGCACCACTTCCCGCCCCGAACCATGCCGCCCTGAGTCTCTAGACCAAACCTCGGAGCAAATGGAGCCCCCTAGCGCCAAAACTCCCTTGCTCCGGCGAGCCTACGCCGCTCCCAGCGGCGGCGCCACCGTCTCCAAGCTGTCGCTGGCCACCCCCTGTCCCCGATCTCCTCTAAGCCGTTGGATCAAGATCCAATGGCTGGATAAAACCCCCTGCCTGAGTCAAACTTTGATGTACCGGTCAACCTAGCTTTTTTGCTAAAGAGCCCCCCAAGTTCTGCCAAATCAACCTGCCATCCTCTGTCATTCAAAAATAATTACGGATAAGTCCTTTCTTTTATGAAAAACCCCCTACCCTTTTCAAATTTAGTGACCAAGGTCCTGGTTAGGTTTATTTGTGCGTTAGCCCTTTCGTTTTTATACAAAATTATGTTTAGGCCCTCTGTTTTTCACAAATAAGCCCCTGGAACTTTCAAAAACTTGCGAGCAGGTCCCTGTAACTTAGAAAATCCATATCTTTTCCGTTCTAGCTCCGATTTAAGTGATTTTCGCGCTCATGTGTTCGTAGTGAAGCGTAGATTAGTTTTGAAAGCTTTTTAGGAAATGCTTCTACTATTTGGTGTACTGTTCTAATAGAATTATATTTGTTTGCATGTATTGGTATGCCTGTATGCTTGTGTGGTGCTTCGTGTCCAGTCGGTGAGCCGTTAGCTTTGGAGTTCGATTTCGCGGAGGACTTTCTGGAGCAGGACTCGCAGCAGCAGCAAAAACAACACTTTGAGGAAGGCAAGTTATAGCACAAAAAATCCTTGCTACCTAAAGACACCCTTTACAGTTATTTAATTTCATATGCATGTGTCTAAATTACTATCCCATTAAGGTTGTACCTAGTTTTGTATATCCTGTTCCTTTGATAACCTTGGGTTTATGCATTGGGTAGAATCTTTGCTACGCGCAGCTACTATCACCAATGTTTAATTGTTAATCTTGATCTAATGGTTTACTTTAATGATAATGATAAAACTTGCTTTTAGCAACATGGATTAGGGAACCAGGGCATGTGCTGTGTGCTTTGCTCCAGTGTCTCTCCCTAAGGTTCGGTTCTTAAAGCGGCAACCAAGGAGCCTGTCACCACCACTAGAACTATTATGGCTCTGGTCTTGGTCAAGTAACTTGTACGTCTCTAGCTTGCTAGTGGTTACCATTGGGGCCAACGGCGTTAGTGGACACAAGGTGAAAGGGTGTTTCTTGATTCCACCGGGGATGGGTGATCTGTCGGCTATGCCCCCGTGAGGAACAGTCCCGTGCTGGGAGTCCCTGCGATGGGGAACTCCACACGTTGCGCATTGATGGGTGTGATGCCTGCGCGTTGGATGCCATTGACCCCCTCATGGTGTGACTCCGTGAGCGTACGTCAATCCCGGTGCCTAGGGTCTGACCGCCTTGTTAAACTAGCAGCTACTGTCTTGTTAGGGTGTCTTGTGAAAAACCTCGTAGCGTCCCTATGTCGTCACGCCTCAGAAGTGTTGATGTGCGTGGTTGGTGCAAAGTACCTTTGAATTTTTACGCGAGTGGTGGGTAAAGGGTGAAACCTCTGTAGAGTGTACAATCTATCATGATAGCCTTGCTCAGGGTCACGAGCGGCCTGGATCCTTTTTGATTAGAGCATGATATCTATTTATGCTGAATGTCACTTCTACTTTATTTAATTGGGTTGCAACCAGGTTCGCATACATGTAGTAACTTGGATCATGCTAAAATGAACCAACTAAAAGTGCTAATGCAGTTAAGCCGTGTCTAGCCTTATTTTGAGCCTTCATGTACCTGTGCTATAATTGCAAAGTAATTGCTTTACTTACACTTGCCATTATTCAACAAAATCCCAGATGGGTAATAGATTGGGGTGTGCATGAGACTACTGCTGAGTTCCCTGAGGACCTGCCGTACTTCTGAGCTGCGCTATCCTAGTTAGAGTCCCTGTGGACTACGGCTCCGCTCTAGTTGAGAGTTATAGACTTCCGCTGTAATAATCATTTATGATATACTCTGATGTAAACTATCTTATTTCGAGTATTTGTACCCTGTTTATCATATTTGTTTGTTGTATGTGTTCTGTGGACTTCCTGGGCACACATATGGCCGCATTTGGGTTTTGTGAAAATCCGGGTGTGACAGCCATCTTCGTCTTCGTCTGCGTCATCGGAGGGGGAGTATATGGTGGAGCAGCAGCCAAGGTAGGAGGAGGAGGAAGTGTTTGTACCGGACGCGGAGGGGGCAGGGGGGAGGAGGAGGAGGAGGAGCACACGTCAGCTGATGCTTCTAGTATGCTGGCTGTTTGGTTGCGAGGTCCCGCATGACTCCCGGAACGGCCGATAGCTCCTGCCACTGATTCGACCAGTGGGGACGTGTAAATAACTTTAGATTTGATCATTTCTATTTCATTTGATAAATTAACAATCACAATAAAAACTAATATTTTATGTCTTTCTAATTTTTGTAGGAGTTGGCAAACACTCGAACATGTTGGTCATAAGCGCAAGGTCAACAGCATCCTTGGTCTTTTGTGCACGGAGTACTTCCTAGGCCGTGTGGACTTTCCTGGACGGATAGAGCCGGCCTAGACATGGGAGGACTACACGGCCAACCCAGATCAGGTTGATCAGGATGGGAGGGTCTACCCCAATGTTGCAGAGCGGGTGAAGGGCTAGCTGTGGGTAAGTCTTTCTAGCACGTCACTGCATTTGATATTTGTCGGGGACGGCCATACGGGGTCCCCTAACCTAAGGTATAATCACCCCTGAAAAAATGCAAACAAACCACTACCAAGTCTCCACAAACCAGAAAGGGTCTAAGCGCACAAAGCCCACGGCCCATCACGGGCCAACGGCCCACTCGAGGCCCTTCGAAAGGGCCCCGGTGCGCGCACCCCATCTTTGCCTCAATCGAGGATGCCGGACCCCCTCGAGCGAATGGCAAACTCCGCCTCGATCGAGGCCTCTGTGGCCGAGCCCCGCGCAACCCACAATTCAAGAAACTCCACCTCGCTCGAGGCTACCCTCAACCAATGGGCGCGCGCCCATCTTTTCTACTGACAGACGCATTCAATGCCCCGCGCAGCCGCAGGATGCCGAAGTCAAAGGGTAAGTCATGGGCCATCCCGCACAGACGACAGTGACCTGAGTCCTGTGCTGCCAACTCTGGTCACTGTGCAGCCATCACCAACACTGTTCCGGCCTGTGAGGCCCCGCGCAGTCCTGTGCTGCCAACTCTGGTCGCTGTGCAGCCATCCCCGACACTGTGCCGGCCTGCGAGGCTCTGTGCGGTCCTGTGATGCCAACTCCCATGCTCCTGTGCTGCCAACCCCGCACTAACCCCATGACAAAGCCCTCGATAAGGCATGGGAGAACCTTCGAATGGGTGTACGGGCGACGACTGGGCACGGACGCCGGTCATCGCGGCCCCTCGAAGTCACCCCGGGACAAGCACAAAGATGTGTACTTTCTACAGGATCTGCCACGCCGCCCACTGGAGCAGGAGGACACTCACCGACTCGCGCCGAGTAGAAGGATCCGCAAGGACGACAGCGACGCCCGACGCCATGCTCTCTAGCGCCCAATGACTGTAGACTCCAATGTGTAACACGCATGTCCCTGCCCCTCCTTGAACTATAAAAGGAGGAGGTAGACCCCCATCGCGGGCAAGAGCGACGCATCTGATGACACAACGCAACACATCGCCACACAACATATCCATTCCCCCCCTGATATTGGCACTCGCCTTAATCAACTCTAGACACTTGGGACTTGGAGGCATCACTTCCTCTCCTGCCTTGCTTGTAAACCCCTACTACGAGCAACCTGGTGCAAGATAATATAGTGCACGCACACCCTTTGCTGGACGTACGGCCCCGTGGCCGGAACCAGGATACATCTGGTGTCGTTGTGTTAGCCTTCGCATCAACCATCGAGAGACAGGACACATCGCACTCATTCTAGTTAGTGTCGGGTGACCAATCCGAACACCAACAATATTTTTAATAATGACTTAATATATTGTGTTTGTATGCAGGGTTTCTACAGGTGTGCGGAGGGATGCATGGTGCAGGCAATGGAAAATGCGCACCGTCGATGCATTAAACTGGTGAAAGACATGCATTATGAGGCACAGGTCTATTGTGTCATAAACTACAGCGGGCATGTCCTTAGAAAGAAGATGTTAAAAGAGGAGACAAGAAATTTCAAGCTCACCCGAGGTAAATTGTGATTGACTCTCAGCTTAAGTGCATCCCTTAATTTGATCATCTTACATGTCATTCGCTTGATCATCTTACATGTAATCCCTTAATTTGATCATCTTATGTGTAGGTGCATGCGTGGTGGTGCCATAATGATGGTACCTGCTGGGAAATGATAATGGACAAGTGGTTCACACCCCGAGTGGATTGAAAAGCATGACGCCGGCTGTCAGCGACGTCTGCTGATGCCAAGTCCATCCCACCACCAAGGCCGCCTCAGCAACGAAGAATACAGGGCCAGATGGGTATGCAGAATCATTTTTTGTTGTAACGCTCAATTCTAAATAATTTCTAATGAACTTATTATTTTTCACAGTCCCGGGCACATGAAGGCATTGAGTGCTCCAAGTTTATGGGATGGGTTTTGGCCCACAAGGGCAAGGCATCCGAGGTCACGTACAACCCGAATGACCCACCCTCGGCGTTCACCAATCCCTCTGTTCACACTTGCATCAGTGACTATACAGAGATGGGAAAGCAGGTCCCTTGGGCGTAGTGGGATCCGAGCACTCACCCTCTTGATGGAGACATCATCATGAGGGTTGGAGGAGGCAAGAAGCATGGTCGGTACTATATCGGCAACAACATTCTAGACCCGGCTAGTACTCCCACTCTCGCCTAGGTTCGAGCACGGAGCACAAGCAGTAGCCCGGGGATATGCACACAGCTGACCATGGCACAACATCAAGTGTAGGAACTTTAGGTTATTTCTAATTTATTCCTCGTTCATTTCATTTCTAGACATATTTGAATCATATATATAACATTGACATCAAATTGTAGGCCCAGCTCGCGCAGCAAGCGGTAGCACACGAGGCGGCGCTAGCCGAAGAGAGGAGGCAGCGACGTGAGGATGTAGCGAGGCAGCAGGTGGAGGCAGTGAGGCAGCAGGCCAAGCTTCAGCAGCAGATGGCCGCAATGTAGTTGCATTCAAGGCTAGGCTTCACAGATTGGTCAAACGGTACCGTTCCCAGCCATGTCGTTCACACCGATGTCATACCCTGCACTTCCAGCTCCTGGAACTCCTCAAGTAAGCTACCTAACAACTTTGTACTTTCATTTGAAATATTAGAGACTTAGAGAACGTAGAGACTTATAGTCACTTAGAGACTTAGATGCAACTTAAACAACTTGACTCTTTGTGGACATGCAATCTATTCTCTTTTGGGTAGAATCAATCGGCGGCGTCTAATGCGCTAGATTTGTCACCGGGTGTCTCACCTCAGCAGATGTACCGACCGCCGTACGGCCCACCTCTGTCCGGCGCTCCTCCGTTCGGCGCACTTCCATTCGGCGTGCCTCCGTCGGGCGCTCCTCCATTCGACGCGCCTCCATCGGGCGCTCCTCCGTTCGCCGTGCCTCCGTCGGGCGCTACTCTGTTCAACACACCTCCTCAGTGATGCTTGTGGTATGCTTGTGAAGTTGTGGATGTGAACTACTTAAGAATTATGTGTTATTGTGGTTTTAAACTTTTGGTCGTGGATGTGAACTTGTGGTTGTGGATGTGAATTGTCATCGAATTTATACATTTGTGATGCATGTGGTGTTTCTGGTGATATATATGTGTGATGCATCTGTGTTTTGTTTGATGGGGTCCTTTTAACACGAAAAACATATAAAACAAGAATTTTATGGTCGCTTTGCCGTGTGCAGCACACGGCAAAGCGACCATTCCTGTGCATTTTGAGAATGGTTTGCTATGTGCTTCGGGTCAACAAACAGAAAACTGACCATTGTTTGCCGTGTGCCATGGTGGTGGCTCACGGCAAAGGTTGAAACTTTTCCGTGTGCCGGCCTCCAAGTGCACGGCAAACAGTTGACCAGGTCGCCGTCGTCGCCGCCATCTCTGTCTACCTGCCGTCCCGCTCTGTTTCTTCCTTTATTTTGCCATGTGCTGACCCTTGCTCACGGCAAAGTGTTTGCCGTGTGTATGATAGAAAGCACATAGCAAACTCAGGCTTTGCCGTCGCGCTAGCTGTCGTCGGAGCTTTGTCGTGTGCTACCGACGACAAACTCTTTACTGTGTGCTACAGGTTGTTTGCCGTGTGCTTCAGGCACACGACAAACAACTCGATTCCGGTAGTGGGGCTGCTCCCTTAGCTTGATTGACTTGACACTGTTCTGAGGAATTGATTGTCTGGTACTCCACCTTTTCTCCGCCGGTTACTACTAGTTGTACTACCGTCTTGGCGCATTGGATCATAGCATTATATTTGGCTAACCAGCTCATTCCCAAAATTAGGTCAGACCCAATAGAATTTAGTACTATGGGGTATACCTCAAAGTCTACCCCCCTTATCGTAATGATGGATTTGCCCAGCGTAAACTGGCTCATTGTTCTCCCCCTGGTGAACTAACTAGCATTGGGTTTCTCATGGGTTGCAGGGTCAACATGTTCTTTTGGACAAATGCAGCAGAGATAAAAGCATGCAAAACTCTAGAATCAAACAAAACAGTTGTAGGAGTTGAGTTGATGAGGAACGTACCCACGACCACGTTAGTAGCTCCCACCGCCGTCTCTACGCCAATGTGGTTGAGCTTGCCTCTAGCAGGGTTCTGCTAACCATTGTTTGCCTGTGCCTGTTGCTGGTTCCCATTATGCTCTTGCTGCTAACCAGCCCTCTGGTTATTGTCTTGACCTGTGGCATTTTGAGCCGTGTGGGGGCAGTAGTGGGCATAATGTCCCGGCTCACCACAATGGAAGCATGCTCTCTGACCTACTAGTGCATTGTTAGCTGGGTTGGGGCACTGGACTGGAAGCGTTGTTGTTGTTGCTGTGGTGCCTGGAGGTACTGGGGGCGCTGCTGGTACTTGTTGCGGTTCAGCAGGCTAGACTGGCTTTGGAAGCGATGCGAGTTCACCATCTACCGATTCCCTTGCTGAGGGTTGAAGCAGGGACGGATGTTGTTTCCTGACTGTTGTACTTGAAACTTCCTCTTATTGTCCTCCATTTCACGGCACTTGTGTTCAAGCATTAGTCTGCCATATACCAGCTCATGGAAGTTAGGGAAGGTGACACACATCAGCTGATACTGCAGTGCATCCTGCAAACCATCCCGGAATCTAGTTTGCTTCTTCTTGTCAGTGAACACATCCTCTGGGTCATAGCGGGGTAGCTCGATAAACTTGTCACAGTAGGAGGTGACACTCATCCCTTCCACCTTTAGTGCCAGGAACTCCCTCTTCTTCAAGGTCATTAGTGCGTCCGGCACATGGTGAGAGCAGAAGTTGTCACGGAACTCCTGACAGGTGAACTGAGTACGATCAGGATGAGCATACTGGTATGCATCCCACCAGTCCAATGCTGCTCCATGAAGCTGTCCTCCTCCGTACAACACCTTCTCCCTATCGTTGCACTGCGCGATATCGAGCTGTCTCTCCACCGCCTTGAGCCAGTCATCTGCTTGCAGAGGGTCGCTTGCTTGGTGTCACGATTGAGTGGACAAAAGTCCAGTACTCTAGATCAACTACTCGCCAAGAGCATTGGGTCATGTATTTTGATGGATCATTGAAATCGGAAGGCGCGGGAGCTGGCGTTCTACTCATATCTCCAAAAGGTGATCAACTTAAATACGTTCTACAAATTAAGTTCAAAGCTACTAACAATGAGGCAAAATATGAAGCTATGTTGCACGGGCTCTGCCTAGCTGCATCTCTCGGTATCAAACGACTGGTTGTCTTCGGGGATTCTGCTGTTGCCATCAATCAAGTAAACAACGATTGGGATTGCTCCAAAGAGACTATGGATGCGTATTGTGCGGAAGTATGCAAGCTCAAGCGCAATTTCTATTTCTTAGAGTTTCATCATGTCATTCGTGACAACAGTGTTGTCACCGATGCCTTGTCCAAGCTAGGATCACACCACACGGATGTACCAGTGGAAGTGTTCATTCATGAATTACACCAACCATCCATTAAGGAGCCGGCGACCGAAACAAGTACACCTGATCAACCTCTGCCAGACCAACAAGTCATGGTGATTGACACCGGCTGGATGGCTCCTTTCATCGACTACTTAAAGCATCAGAAGGTTTCAGATGATAAAAATGAAAGAGCATGCATTGTGTGTAGAGCAGCAAACTACGTTGTGATGGATGATACATTTTATCGACGTGGGGCTTCGGTCAATGTCTTGATGAAGTGTATCACATCTGATCAAGGGCGAGCATTATTATCGGAGATTCACGATGGTGTATGTGGCAACCATGCTGCCTCACATACACTAGTCGGGAAGGCCTATAGGGCAGCATTTTTTTGGCCGTCAGCTACAGCAGATGCATAAGACATTGTCAAGAAATGCCAAGGCTGCTAGTTCTTTGCTCATCAAGCTCATGTTCCAGCACATGAACTCAACACCATACCATTGTCTTGGCCCTTTGCTAGTTGGGGCCTTGACCTTATGGGTCCATTAACTAAAGTTCCTGGTGGTTTCGAGTGGCTTATCGTAGCCATCGACAAGTTCTCCAAGTGGATTGAGGTTCAGCCGTTAGTCAAAGCAACTGCTGCAAATATAATCAAGTTCTTTGATGGCTTTGTACAGAGATTTGGCATTCCAAACAACATCATCACCGACTTGGGATCAGTCTTCACCAGTGTGGAGTTCCAAGAATATTGCGACAAGTACTCGATCGAAATCCATTATGCTTCGGTGGCTCATCCATGTGCCAATGGACAGGTTGAGAAGGCTAATGGTCTGCTACTCCAAGGGCTAAAGCCCCGGCTCTACGAACATTTGAAGAAATACGGTGGCAAGTGGGCCAAAGAACTACCCCTAATACTCTGGGGGCTACGCACTCAGCCTAGTCGTGCAACTGGGTAGTCGCCATACTTTCTGGTCTACAGTTCTGAAGCAGTCCTACCTGCTGATCTTATTTGCAAGGCTCCACGACTACAAAATTACGACGAACAACTCGCCCAACAAGAAATATTCTAAGATGTTGATGGCATTGAAGAGGCCCAAGTTGCAGCTCTCATCCAGAATACGCGTTATCTCCAAGGACTATTGTTGGCACTTCTTACGATCCAATATCAGGATTGTGAATCCAGGTACTGGGGTAAGGAGTGTTTCAGTGGTTTTTCTTATGGCATAGTAAAATATATAAATATTATGCAAGCACACAGAATTACCGCTGTAGCACTTCACAAGGGAGTAATCTGAGGTATCGTAATTTTTATTTTCATAGGCAAGATTACTAGGAAACAGATATTCGAGACTATCAGAGAAGGGTACACTACTAGCAAGACAGAGGATAAACGGTATTGGATAGGAGTGGTTATACCGTGACACACAGCTCAAGGGTGGCTCAGATAGGAAAGTGAAGGAATAGATAGTTGGGAGGACAACGACAAGAGATAGAGGAATCCTGGGTACTTTATCTACCTATGTCACTCGGGCTTAGAGATACAGTGGCTGAAGAGCCAATACTTAGAGATCAGGGTTAACTCTAATGTCTTAGCATCGGGACAATAGAACCTATGACACGCAGAAAGGTATGATAAGGGGTGCCACCAATCCTACACTCTGGGATCCTGCAGGCCACGACGAACGTGATGGACTACAAAGGCCGTATAGGGCTGTCACCACCTAACGGCTACCACCTTCGTAGACGTGGGGACAAACTAAGGCCACTGGCTAGTCTGGGAACCACTCCCACACTAGTCAACAACTACTTACTCCGCTAGCAAGAGCAAGCAACCTTGTCAATACCCCAGTGACAATTCACCACAAGTATTGAGCAAGATCAAAGAACCAGCTAAGACAAAGACTTAATCAAGATCTAGAAGCACTAGAGCTACAACTAACTATAGTCTAAACATGATATAGATGCAACTAGAATAAAGTAGAAGCAAGCTATAAATGACAAGGGCAAAGTGATAAAGATAACTATATTGATAACTCAAAGTCTTACAAAAGGAAAAGGAAAAGATACAAGAGCTTATACCAAAGCTTCTGAAGACGACTCCGGAACCTCCGAGGCACAGCTCGACTCAACTCTAACTCACAGCTAAACTATCCTAACTCTACTAGAAAGGAGTGGAATGAGAGCTCCTTGGCTTGAGTGTGTGTGTTACAAGTGAAATGCCACTGCATTTATAGGTGAACTAGGACGGTGGAGAGGAGTGGCGGCCAAGGGAACCAGGGGGTACCCCTTGGTGATTCGAGCGAATTGCCTGGGTTCAGGCAAATCCTAGGATTCGGCCGAACCCTTGGATTTACCGCCATTTGCTCCCACGTCCTGGATTTCCCCCCTTGGTCGGTTCTGGTGCTGGGGTCGATTCGGGCGAATTGGGAGATTCCCGTGACCGGCCTCCCCAGCACCGCCTTTGGTCTTGGAGCCCCCTGGGCTGGCTTCTGGTGATGGTCTTCGTGTTGATCTGGCCCAGGATGAGGTGGCGGTCGCCCACGTGTCATGCATCGTCATCTACTTGGTCATTGTTGATGTGGATGACTCTCGATGTTGTGCACGGCTAAGGGGGGTAACCAGCCGAACACAGTCGTTCGGCCGAATCGGTCAATTTTGACCCCTATGGCATGTATTTTTTGTTGTTGTACCTGCACAAGTGTAACTCACCAAAACTCGTGGAACTCTGTTAGAAATAAACCTAAGTACATGGAATGTCACAGATATCCTCTTTTATTCCCGAGTATTGGTGGTTGAAAACGTGTCGTAACGACCGCCAACAAGCTCCCCCAAGCTTAGACCTTTGCTCGTCCTCGAGCAAAGGTAAACACTTAGGCTCGGTGGATCAGGAGTTGCTACAATGTCAATTTTCTTGCAGGTAACTTTATAAACAACTAGTACTCGAAAATACTTGAATCATTAGCAAAGTTTAACTCAGCATTTTACCTATGGGGCTTATAGCAATCTCCTTGTCTTAGGCGGTTGAAAGGTTGAACAGCTTAACTCATTTTTTATTCCACTCCTACTCTTTTTAGGGTCCCATCTCGGAGTTTCCACAATTTTCAAAAATTTAAATTTGTTCCTCAATTGGTACACTCGATCGCTCAAGTGGTGTTCGTATCCTCACCAAAGGCTTGTGTCTTCTTTCATCCTAAAATCTAACAAAGCTTTTTGTGTGGCTCAGGGACAAAGGATGAAGGCCTACTTGCATCTTATATTTTGCTAAGTCAAAGACCGGATCTTTGGGGAACCAAATCATACCTTTAGATCGAGAAGTGCAAGTGTGTGGAATATGTGGAGTCAAATGTGGAATGTGGTGGAACTCCTTGGGATGATTCTTCCTCCCCTTGACTTATTTTTTAGAACATGGGCTATCTATTTTTTTCTCATATTTTTGCCATGTCACTTGGCATGCTTTTCTTATTTCTTATTTTTGCCATGCTCTTTTGGCATGCTTTTCTTTTTCTCTTTCTTTTTGCCATGCTCTTTGGCATTCTTTTCTTTTTTGCATAGCCCATGTCTCTATTCAATGATATTTGGAGAGGAGATCATAGAACATGGAGTATTTATTTTCTGGATGGATAATGGCAATATTTGCTAACTCCCAGTGTAGGAATTGCAAGTGAGAGTGGTGTGTGCGTGAATCTTGATCTTGAAGCATGAAGGTTTCACCCAAAGGTCAAAACAATTTGACAAAGCTCACTAAGATAACAAGCAGCATATGAGTAGAAATTTTTGACTAAGCTTAGCATATGGCTTTGGTAGGTATTTTTGACCAATGAGGAACTTTATTTTATTTTTGAAAGCAAAAGACATCCGAGATATTCACCGAACTAAGAGCAAAAGCAATAACTCAACCAAATATAACTATATCATTCCTCACAACAACTTAGACTTGGAATAAAGCATGTGCTCCCATGAGGTTTTCAGGTTCATTTTACTCATGCCAAATAACTCAAGTACTATGAAGCGACTAGTTGAAAACAAGGCACTTGCAAAATTAATTACAGAGCAACTATTCATCATTTCCAAGGTGAGAGGCATAGGATTCATTCCATGCATAGTTTGGAGTTATTTTATTCAAGGGAAATATTTTTGGTGTTTTCATTTTAAGGTGGAAATAAAATGGAAAAGGAAATGGCAAATGCAAGATCATAGTGCTGAAGCGACATCGAACATACCTGATGGGGGTCCTCCCCCAAGCTTGGATTCTTCACTAGTAGGGTCGAAACTTCAAAAAGTATTCTGACATTTGATCTGTCTGCTGCTGGACGTCGTATTGTAGAGAGTCCAGCACGCCGCTATTCTCTTGGTGATACTGAGAATGGCATGCCAGGGTGTCTTCGATATTTCGAGTACGGTCGTCGAGGAGGTCGACTCGATCGGAGATGTAAGACAGCTCTCGACCGATGTCGTAGCCACTGGGTGCAGCGAATCGTGCGGATGAGAGTGCCCAGGGAAGTATGGATGGGAGGCACTGTCGTACCCTCCTCCATACCATCCCTGGGAGTACTCTGAGTCTGTACTTGGAGCGTAGTCCCACTAGCTTGAGGCAAAGTAGTCCGGGTCCTGGGGTTGTCTAGAGCCCCCTGCTCCCAAAACCTTCGTATGCATTGTAAGCTGCCTCGAATGCAGACGTGTGTCGATGTGGCTGCGTCGATGAAGTTTCTAGTTCTTGAGCGGTGAAAAGACCGGCGTCACGCCTGGCTTGGTACACTGTGCCGAGCCGGCTCTCTCCGAGGAGGAGAGTCATCTACCTTGGTACCCAACCGGAGTGTTAATTTTTTAGCGGTATACAACCTCAGTCCTGCACAAGGCAAGGGCACCTCAGTTGTATAACCGCGATAGATCATAACCAGTGTTGCATCGGGCGCCCGTCGTATCATGTGACCTTGCACAAAGTGCTCAGCATCCACGACGAGTCGCGCTGTCTCTAAGTACGCAAGTTGGGCGCCCTCCAAAATGCCCAACTAGTTAGCAAGGCGGGTGACTAGAGAAGTCACCGCCACGCTACCTACGCGAGAGTAATGAGACATCCAATGGGCAACCAAATCTTTTACCGGAGAAACGGCAACTCGTTTAACCATGGCGTATAAGAACCACAACTCGACTACATTGACGAGACGCAAATCAGAACATGGAAACACCATCATAGCCATCCACCGATGCTTGAAACGCAAGGTGGGGTTACGAATATTGTTAGTGCGTGGTGCAGAACAATTGGTACTTCCCAAAATCTTTTTCCAGAACCCATCCCGACTGAAACTTTTCAAAGTTTTGGCAGGCTCCAAAGAACAATGACTAGCAAAACCCAGAGCCGTACTCAAATCCCTCCAAGAGTAGGAATACTCTTGGTTGAAAAATCGAAAGCGAACACCCTCCCGTCCAGATGTGAGAGTCGAAAGAAATTCGAGGGTGAGGAGATATGGACCTTGTTCGTCGACACCCATTCTTACAAGCATACCCATTCTTACAAGCAGGTCCTGCTCGTAGACATGGGTATGCTCAAACTCCTTCAAGCATAGCATGTTGAAGACGTTCCGCTCCTGGTCCGTTCGGAGAATGATGTCACTCTCGTTCAGGAGCTGTTGGGTTGGGTACGAGGCAAAGCCTCTCCCCAAGTCGGCTGCCCCTGACTCATCCACCTCCATCCAGCTTGAACCGCGGGATGGGGCTGGGGAGCTCCCAGCATTGTCCGAGCGTTTTCTCAGCCGGGCGGAGCGACGGAACGCGGAGAAGAGCTTCAACATGCTTCCTGCAAAAGGTTAGCGCAACGAGTACCCGAAGGACTGAATATATGGGGTTAGCACAAGTAAATCAAGCCAGTCGTTCAAGAGAGTTAGTCGTTCTTGCTGGGATGAAAACCTCCACAAAAGACTAGTCGTTCTTGTGGGTGTTGGAAACCACCACAAACACGTTCAAGTTTCAGCACAAAGATCGAACAAAGGCAGAATATTTTTTTGGAATTTTTTCAGCGATGCAAGTGAACCAACTTGAGCAAGAACTAAAGAAGAACTTGAGCAAGGAACTTGAGAGAGAGAGAGAGCTTCTGGTGGAAATTTTTCAGTTTGTGAAGGTGCAATGAAGAAGCTAGCAAGCAAGGGGTGGTATTTATAGGCAAGGAGAGAGCTGGGGCTCATTCGGCCGAATGGCTTGGTTTGTCCATTTATTTTTACCATGCTTGCATTTTTTCTACTCTCTTTCAAATTAATTACACAAGTGGTTCAATTATTTTGGAAAAGGAAACATGCAAATGCAATGATGGAAAATAAAAATTTGGAAGGGAAACATGAGACACATGCTGGTTTTCCTCGCGGCGAGAGCTCGTGTTTAAAGTCCATGAGCGGGACTCCTGTCTTCAGTTGATTTTGTCATCATCTGATCCCGGAGTGAGTGGTTCGGGCGATGCAACCTTCTTCCGCCACATCTTCTTAGTCTTCTTCTGTGTCGGTGGGATCGGTTGCTCTGGAGAATTCCAAAGGGCTTGGTCTTCTTCGTATTTCTTTACGAGAAGATCCATCTCTTCTGCTTGCATTGGTCCTGTTGGCTTATTCCGTTTGAACTGCTTGCCACCAAGTATTTCCAGCTCTTCATTGATGAGTGCCTTCAGGAAACACTCGGCGCTCTTCTGCTCCACTGTGAGAGGCTTTGTCTTCTTCACTTCCCATGGTTGAAACTTGAAGTATATCAATCTTCCGTCGATACGGAACGAGATTTCTCTCGCATCCATATCGATTCTAGCCCGTGCGGTGTTCAACAATGACCGGCCCAACACAAGGGGAAACGAATAATTGTTCCCCGTGTCAAGGACGACAAAGTCTGTATGGACATAACGTCCCCAAACGTGCACCGGTAGATTCTTGATCACCCTCTCAGGGTAGCGGATCGTTGAGTCCGCAAGTTGTACCTGGGCATTTGTAGATGACAAAGTAGGGTAGCATAATTTCTTAAATAATACCTTGGACATGATGTTTATGCTGGCCCCCAGATCACAGAGAGCATCATCAATGCGACGATCCCAGATCGTGCACTGAATGATGGGTACTCCGGGATCTTCCTTCCTTTCTAGAGAGGTCTTCGTGATTGCTCTCCTAGCAGCTCGTGGCAGGTAGGTCCCTCTTGGTATTTGTACTTAATGTGCGCCACCTTATCTGCATGATTAGTACAGAACGTACTACGAGACACCTTACCTTGTCTCATAGTAACAGCATTTACTTTTTTGATGGAAGGTTCGGGTTGCCCCGGAATCTTCCCTGATTCAGTGACAGGAACGGCTGCAGCTAACTGAGCAATTTGGGTTTCTATCATTTTATTGAAACTCAGTTGGCTTTTCATAGCAGAAGCAAAGGAATCCAGCCTAGAATCTATGCTTTCCAGGATTTTATCATTAGCAGCAAGCTTTTTATTGATATTTTCAGTGATTTTACCCTGGCCAAACACTAGATCTCTAAGTGATGGCTGATTATTGAAATTGCTGGAATTGAAATTGTTACCTTGTTGAGGCCTCTCGAATGGGAGATTTGGGCGCGAATTCCAGCCTTGATTGCCGTAGTTGTTTGGTTGATACCCGTTGTTGTTGGAGTTGTTGACGTAGTGGGCATCTTCTCGTGTTTCGGGGCAGTCGCTCCCCGAATGGCCAGTGTTGCCACAGACCTCACAAGTCATGCGAGCATCCATGGCTTGCACCATTTCTTGAGCAGGGGCCTCCAGTTTCTTCATCAGGAGGTCCATCTTGGCAGCAAGCATGTCCAGAGCTTCAACTTGGAGAACTCCTCGGGTCCGAGGTTGGGCTCGATCGTCGGACCAACCTTGGTTCTCCACCATCTTCTCTATGATGACCTTTGCACGGCTCTCCTCAAGAGAGAAGAAAGAACCTCCAGCAGCAGCATCTAGATACTCACAGGCAGAGGTTCTAAGCCCGTGGTAAAAGGTTTGAATGATAAACCAACTCTACATACCATGGTGAGGACAAGCAGATATATAGTCCTGGAGGCGATCCCTTGCCTCTGGGACTATTTCATCTTTTAGCTGCTGGAAACTAGCAATTTTGTTTCGGAGGGCGTTGGTTTTCTCAACTGGAAAGAATTTTAGCAAAAATACGCTAGTGCACTTATCCCAAGTTTCTATGGCTTCGCGGTTAGCATAAAACCATTATTTCGCCTTTCCTAATAATGAGAAAGGGAATAAACGAAGGCGAATGGCATCAATTCTTACCCCGTGTATGGTGAAGGTGTTGCAAATATCCAAAAAATGCTAAAGATGAGCGTTGGCATCCTCGTGCGGCTTGCCACATAATGGGCTAGCCTGCACCTTACCACACCCCAGTTTAGCCGTGCTCACGGTCATGAGCAGCCTGGACCCTCGCATGATTAATCACTCAAAGACGACATTAAATTGTTGTTCTTTATTCATGAACATGTTATTTTACATTGTTTAATGTGGGTTGGTATATACATGCACTAGTTAATTAAGGAATAAAATGACCAACTAAAAGCTTAATGCAGTCAAACCGTGTCAGCTTTATCCTTGCTTAGCCTCGCATGTCATTTATTTTTCCCCTACACTTGCTGAGTACCAACCATAAGTGTACTCATCCTTGCTTTACGCAACGCTGTTCAGACGAGGGTGAATTGGAAGAGTTCCCAGAGGATTTCCAAGAGTACTAGGCGTATGTGTTCACCAGTCAACTGCCTGTGGAGTTGATGGATTATCCGCTGCTAGCTACTCATTTTACTTTTCGTTAAATACTTATGTCTTGGAGTGTAATAATGATACTATAACTCTTTTACTTCGTTTATGCACTGTCTTGTGGTATTTGACTTATGACGTCTATCACATGTGTGAATTTTTGATCCTGGCACATATATGAAATGCATCTGGTTTTCCTCAAAAAATCGGGTGTGACAGAAGTGGTATCAGAGCCGTGTTGACTGGAAGACGCAACCCTAGATAGAAAATGGTCGTTTTTAAGGTCTTATGCTCTATTATTCATGCTTCTATTATTTCTCTATGCTTTATATCTGTCTTATTTTGGTATTATCCTCATCTTCATCCTAAAAGCTTTTTTTCTCATCTTGGTTATGCTATCTTTGCTTTAAGTGATTCTTCAGACTTGTTCTAATCCCAATCCTATTTTCTCTTAGTAGATGGCACATTCCAGGAGAACTCAATGCAAGAGGGCTACTCCCGCCGAAAAGCTCATGGAAGATGAGGAGATCCAGCAGGAGCAGCAAGAACCCCAGGAGAGGCAGCAGCAACGTCCACCCTCGTTTTGTTCCATCTCAGCGGACTCCTTCTGTCCTACAACTCAAGGTGGGAACTTTGGGCAGACCCATTTCCAGCGCCAGAATTAGTCTACTCCGCACCCTAACTTCTAGCAGAACCGACACAACACTCCAATGAGCACCCAGTGAAGACCTCCGCACCCAACACCCCCGCTGGTCCCGGATGTTTCAAGTGTGGGGAGATGGGTCACTATGCCAACAACTATCCCGAGAGGAACACCACAGGCGCCCAACGCCAGAATGCCAACACCCCCAGGCGTAGCCCTCAGATGCAGCAAGTATGGAGTGGGAATCAGACCCCGCAGGGCAACAAAGGGCAGCAGAACTATTTGCGGGGGCAAGGTGAACAATGTTGTCAAAGAGACTGCCCAGGAGGCTCAGGATGTAGTGCTTGGTATGTTCCTTGTCAACTCAGTTCCTGCATCAATTTTGTTTGATACTGGAGCATCCCGTTCTTTTATTACTGCCCAATATGTAGCTAAGGATAATATAACCATGGTACCCATGAGAACTCACATGTTAGTTAGCTCACCTGGAGGGGACATGAAGGCACAGTTCATGTGTCCTGCAGTTAGTCTTAAAATTCTGGGGAAGGACTTCTGGGCCAAACTCATTGTCTTGGAATCGAGTGGAATTGATATTATACTCGGAATGAATTGGTTGACCATGCATGATGCGGTGATCCAATGCACCAAGAGGTCAGTGTTGTTGAAAAGTCCACAGAGAGAGAGGATTGAGTTCATGACTACTCTACTGTCAGCGGCAGATGGTGCAGTGAACCCTAGCCATTAGATCCAGGTCCTACGGCTCAGATTCAATCTGACCGCATCAGATACCGGTCAGCGCCCAGTCAGCCGTGGCTGTTTTGTTAAAGAGCCCAGTCATTTTGGAGAGCAGTTACAAATCAGTTACATGATCTAGTCGTATACAACAAAGAGTACTACAACAGCGTACTTTGGGGTTCTCCTAATAGTACACGACTAGTTCTCCCAATCAACTACGACGTCCTACACCATTGCTGACTGGTTTGGAGTAGTTGAGTTAAACTTCCTGTAGCTGAGTAGTTTATTCCCATAAATGAGTGACCCTAGGGATGCTGGTCCCACAAGCCCCCGAGCATCTTGTGCCTTAGCTTCAAGTCTTGAATCTGCTTTAACATCTTTAAGGCTTCATCTCTTGATGATTCGAGTAGTTGGAGCTAAGCCCAAGACGGTCAAATCTCCTCTCACGAGTAGTTTCCATTGATGTGCATCTTTGATGCACCCAATGGGTCTCGAGCCTCCGACTACTTTTTAAGTACTCGAAGGTTCAAAAGCAGTCTTTATCTTCTACTTGAGTGGTTCAATGGCGTGCACCGACTACGTGCACCCATTAGGTATAGCCCTGGAGCTTCGAGTAGTTTTGTTAAAACCAGTCGAAGGTCTTCACGTGACTTAAGCCTTAAATTTTGGAAAAATCAAATCCAAGATAATCCGCTAGCAGCCCTCGATCTTTGAAGCAAATATCTTTGGTTTAAAGATCAAGAAAAATCTTTAAAAATCTACGCAAATCTTGAATCATCTAAAGATTCCATCATTGGTGGTTAGTTAGGAAGGTTATCTGTAACACCCAAAAAATTGCCTATTTAAAATTATTAGTAATTAATTGGATTTTATTTAATTTGTTCATGATTAATATAGGCTAAGTACATTATTTATGAATATTAAAATCAAATATAAGTTGTAGAAATATTTTTGTTGCATTCATGCTGCTGCATTTAATTTTTGTATTGCTTGTGATTCAAATGAGAATTTAAATTTATTTAAATTCAAATTTGAATCACCTTGTTTGGAGTCCTAGAAAAGTTATTTTTACCCGAGTCCGTTTTTGCTACTCAAACTTTAGCTTGGGCTCGCTTTCTCCCCTCCACTTTCCCCCTGGTCCGACCCAGCCCCCTGCCCCTCTCCCCGCTCGGCCCAACTTGCTCAGCACCCCCGCTCGACCGACTCCCCCTCTTCTCCCGCGCCGGCCCAGCCACCCCCGCGCCCCCTCGGCCCGTAGTTCCCTCGACCCAACTTGCCTCCCCCTTCGGCCGCTGCTAGGCGGGCCCCGCTGGCAGACTCGTCTTCGTCCTCCAGCCGACCGCACCGAACCGAGCCGTTGAAGCCTCACCGCGCCGCCCGCGTCTAGTTCTCTTCGGGCGGGCCCGTGCCTGACCCCGCGCTGCCCGTGGGCCCCCGGAAGCTGCTTGGAAGCTTCCCCCGCGCCATCCCCCCCTTTTCCGCCGCACCTCCGCAAGGAAAGAAATCCCCCTCCGCCGCACCTTCCATTCTTGGCGTCCGTGCAAAACTGGTCCCCGAGCACCCCCTCTGAGCTATAAAAGCGAGGCCCCGAGGGTCCCCAACCCTCACCAAGCCCTTCCCTCGACCTCGAGCTCCTCCAGCGCGCCTCCCCGCACCTCGCCGCCGTTTTCTCCGAGCTCAACCGCCAGCCGACGATGATCCGCCGCCCCAGTGCCGCTCCGCCCCAGCCGACCCCTCCCCGACCCTCGCTCGTGGTAAAGAAGCCCCCCTCGAGCCATTTCTCCCTTCGTTTCCCACCTCCTAGCGCGTTCGCCACGTCGCCGACGATCCGCCGCTTTGGTTCACCGCCGTCCGGCTGGAGTGCCGCCCATTGACGGCGCGAAGCGCCCAGGCCAGCTCTCTCCTCGGCCAAAACCCGCCCCAATTGGCGGCCTAGAGCTCGAGATCGGGGGAGCTCCGGAGATGCGCCGCCGCGAGCTACAGCGCCGCCGCTCCCCTATTCCCCACCGGCCATCTCCCCCGCCTCGAAATGTTCTAGACCGTCAGATCTAGATCGGACGGCCCAGATCCGCCCAAGCCCCCGAGTCAAAGCCTAGGTTACCGGTCAGCGCTGGTAATTTTGCAACAAAGCCCCTCCAAGTTGTTGGCACTTCTTATGATCCAATATCAGAATTGAGAATCCTAGTACTGGGGTAAGGAGTGTTTCAGTGGTTTTCCTTATGGCTTAGTAAAATATAGAAATATTCTGCAAGCGCACAGAATCACCGCTGTAGCACTTCACCTGGGAGTATCCCGAGGTATTGTAATTTATATTTCCACAGGGAAGCTTTGGCAAGATTACTAGTGAACAGATATTCGAGACTATCAGAGAAGGGTACGCAACTAGACAAGATAGGGGATAACGGTATTGTATAGGAGTGGATATACCGGACACACAGCTCAAGGGATACTCAGGTAAGGGAGAGAAGAGATAGATAGCTGGGAAGACAACGAGAAGAGATAGAGGACTCCTGGATTCTTTATCTACCTATGTCACTCTAGCTTAGAGATACAGCGGCTACAGACCTAGCACTAGGAGATCTGGGATAACTCTAATGTCTTAGCATCGGGACAAGGGAACCGGTGAACACACAGAAAGGGATGAGAAGGGGTGCCACTATTTCCCAACTGGGGAATCCTACGGACCGGAACTAACGTGATGGGCTACGAAGACCGAAAGGGCATTCACCACCTCCCGGCTACCACCTCCGTTGCAACAGGAATAAACTAAGGCCACCGACTAGTCTAGGAACCACTCCTACACTAGGCAACGACTACTTACTCTGCTAGCAAGAGCAAGCAACCTTGTCAATACTCTTGGTGACAATTCACCTCCAGTATCAAGCAAGATCGAAGAACCAGCCAAGACAAAGACTTAAACAAGACTACAAGCACTAGAACTATAACTGACTATAGTCTAAACAAGATATATTTGCAACTAGGATAAAGTAGAAGCAAGATATAAATGACAAAGGCAAAGCGATAAAGATAACTATATTGATAACTCAAAGTCTTACAAAAGGAAAAGTAAAAGATACAAGAGCTATTACCAGAGCTTCTGAAGACGACTCCGGAACCTCCGAGGCAAAGCTCGACTCAACTCTATCTCCCAACTAAACTATCCTAACTCTACTAGAATGAAAGTGGAAATGAGCTCCTTGGCTTGGTGTGTGTTTACAAGTGAGGTGCGACCCTCTATTTATAGCTCCAAGGGTCGGTTGAGGCAGGGTAGCAGCCAAGGCAACCAGAGAGGCGGTGCCGGGCCTTCGGCCGAATTTCCCGGTTCGGCCGAACTGGCCAGTTCGGCCGAACCATGGGATCTGCCACCTCTGGCTCCCACGGCCAGGATCCACCCCCTGGAAGGCGGTTGTGCACTGGGGGTAGTTTGGGCGAACCACCCAGTTCGGGCGAACTGGGCTGCGAGCCCAGGCCCGTCCCCCTGCACCGCCTTTGCTCTGTGGGCCTTCAAGGCTGCCTCCTGGTGATTGGCTTCGTGTGTTTATGGCCCAGAGGTGATGTGGTTATGGACCGGGAAGAGATGGCTGCTGTCCTCATGTCGTGTTCGCTTGATATTCGTTGGACGACTCCCGGTGACGTGCACGGCTAAGGGGGGTTAACCGGCCGAACGGAGTCGTTCGGCCGATTCGGTCATTTTCGGCCCCAATAGCACGTATTTGTTGTAGTTGTACCTGCACAAGTGTCACTCACCAAAACTCGTGGAACTTTATTTGAAATAAAACCTAAGCACATGGAATGTTGCATAAAACCTTATTTATTCCCGAGTATTGGTGGTCGGATTTGGGCTGTAACGACCGCCAACAAGCTCCCCCAAGCTTAGCTCTTTGCTCGTCCTCGAGCAAAGATATAAACTTAGGCTCGGTGGATCAGGAGTTGCTACAATGTCATTTCTTTTGCAGGTAACTTTATAAACAACTAGTCTTCAAAAATACTTGAATCATAGGCAAAGTTTCAAATCACCTTTTTACCTATGGGGCTTATAGCAACCTCCTTATCTTGGGCGGTTGAAAGGATGAACAGTTTAAATTCAGTTTTATTCCACTCTACTCTGTTCAGGATCCCATCTCGGAGTTTTTCATAAGTTTTGAAAACTACAAATTGTTCCTCATTAGCACACTCAATCACTCAAGTGTATTTGAATCCTCACCAAAGGCTTGTGCCTTCTTTTTCATCCTAGCATCTAATATGGCTTTTTGTGTGGCTCAGGGACAAATGATGAAGGCATGCATGCATCTTATATTTTGCTCAGTCAAAGACCGGATCTCTGAGGAGACAAATCACATCTTAAGATCGAGACGTGCAAGTGTGTGGATATGAATGGAGTGGCGTATGGTGGAGTGGTGGAATGGAATATGGTGGAATGGTGGAATGGAATATGGTGGAATGGTGGAATGGAATATGGTGGAACTCCTTGGATGAATTTCCCTCTCCTTGATTTATTTTCGAGAACATGGGCTATCTTTTATTCTTATATTTTTGCCATGCCACTTGGCATGCTTTTCTTTTTCTCCTTCTCTTTGCCATGCTCTTTGGCATGCTTTTCTTTTTCTCTTATTTTTGCCATGCTTCTTTGGCATGCTTTTCTTTTTGCATAGCCCATGTCTCTATCAAGAATATTTGTAGAGAGAAATCATAGAACATGGAGCATTTATTTTTGTGGATGGATGATGGAAAATATTTGCTAACTCCCAGTGTAGGAATTGCAAGTGAGAGGTGGTGTGTGTACGTGGGTCTCAATCTTTAAGAATATGAAAGCTTCACTCAAAGGTCACAACAATTTGACAAAGCTCACTAAGATAACAAGCAGCATATGAGTAGAAATTTTCAACTAAGCTTATCATATGGCTCTGGTAGATATTTTGACCAATGAGGAACTTGTTTTATTTTGAAAGCATAAATTTCCGAGATTTTCCCCGTACTAAAAGCAGAATAGAATTTAACCAAATTCTCACTATATCAATCCCCACAACAACTTAGACTTGGAATAAAGCATGTGCTCCCACAAGGTTTTCAGGATCATTTTTACTCATGCCAAATAACTCAAGCACAATCCAGCAACTAGTTGAAGCAAAGTACTTGCAAAATTAATGACAGAGCAACTATTCATCATTTCCAAGGTGAGAGGCATATGATTCATTCCATGCATAGTTGGGAGTTATTTTATTCAAGGGAAATATTCTTTAAGGGAAATATTTTTGGTATTTTCATTTTTTAAATGCAAATTATCATGAAGGGAAATGAATGGGAAATTAAATGATCAAAGTGCTGGATAAATCGGGACATACCTGGTGGGGGTCCTCCCCCAAGCTTGGACTTTCACTGGTAGGGGTTGAGCCTTGAAAGGTACTGGCTCAGCTGTTCCGCTTGTTCATGGACGTCGTGCTGGATAGACGCCACCATCCCGCTATTCTCTTGATGGTACTAAGAATGGCGGGCTAGCGTGTCTTGAATCTCTCGAGTACGGTCGTCGATGAGCTCGACTCGGTCGGAGATGTAGGACAACTCCCGGCCGTAGTCGAAGCGTGCGGACTGTGAGTATCCGGGGTAATATGGCTGGGAGGCACTGTCGTACCCTCCTCCATACCGACTCCCGGACCACTCAGAGTCCGTGTCCTGGCCGTAGTCCCAGCGTCCTGAGGTGAAGTAGTTCGGCTCCTGGTGTTGCCCGGAGCCTCCTGCTCCGGACGTCCCAGCGCCGGTGTACATGTCGTAGGTGGCCTCAAAAGAGGAAGTGTGTCGGTGCGGCATTTGTGGTACATCTTCCGGCTCCTGTGAGGTGGCGAGCCCAGCATCACGCCTGGCTCGTCCCCTCGTGACGGGTCCGTCACCTGCAACGCTGTGCCGAGCGGGCTCTCTCCAAGGTGGAGAATCGTCCGACTCGATCTTCAACTGAAGAGTTAGTTTTGGCGTGGTATACAACCTTAGTGCTGCACAGGGCAAAGGCACTTCAGTTGTATATCCATGGTAAATCATTGCCAGCGTTGTGTCGGGCGTCCGTATCATGTGGGCTTGCACGAAGTGCTCGGCATCCACGACGGAACGCGCTGTCTCAATGTACGTGAGCCAGGCGCCTTGAAGGACGCCCTGGTGGTTAGCGAGGCGAGTGACTAGAGAAGTCATCGCCATGCTACCCGCACGAGAAATATCAGACAGCCAGTGACCAACCATGTCTTTCACAGGTGAATAGGGAATCTGCTTGACCATGGCAAAAAGAACCCGCAACTCGATGGTGTTGATAGGGCGCAAATCTGCCCGGGGGAATATCGTCATAGACACCCAACGATGCATGAAACGCAAGGTGGGGTTATGAATGCTGTTCGTGCGTGGCGCATGACAGTTGGTATCCCCCGAAATCTTTTTCCAAAATGCCACCCGGTCAAATCTTTTAAGCGCTTTGTTCGGGTCTAATGAACAACGGCTTGAAAATCCGAGACCTGAACTAAAATCCCTCCAAGAGCAGAAGAACTCTTGGTTGAAGAACCGAAAACGAATCCCCCCAGTTTCAGAAACCAAAGTCGAGAGGAATTCAAGGGTGAGCAGGTACGAACCTTCTTCGTTGATGTGCCAGAAATTCTCCCAGCCAATGGCCTGGAAAATTTCCGTGAACTCTACGTCCATCCCCGTGTCCCTGAGCAATTCTTGCTCAAACACACGGGTGTGCTCGAACTCCTTCAGCTGAAGCTCGTTGAAGGTGTTCCGCTCCCTTTCTGTTCTAAGGTTGATGTCACTCTCGCTCAGGAGCTGCCTGGCTGGGGGCGTGGCATGGCCCCATCCCGAGCCAGCTGCTTCATGCTCGTCCGTGTCCATCCGGCTCGAGCCTCGGGACGGAGCTGGGGAGCTCCCAGCATCGTCCGATCGTCGGCCTAGCCGGGCGGAACGACGGAGCGAAGTGAAGAACTTCGACATGATTCCTGCAAAAAGTTAGTGCAACAACAACTACCCGAAAGACTGAATATGTATGGTTAGCACAAGCAAATCAAGTCAGTCGTTCGAGATAGTTAGTCGTTCTTGCGGGGATGAAAACCACCACAAAAGGTTAGTCATTCTTGTGGGTGTCGGTGACCACCACAAAATCGTCCAGAAATTCAGCACAAAGATCACAACAAAAGCAAAATATTTTTGGGATTTTCTAGCGGTGCATGTGAACCAAAACTTGAGCTAGAACTTGGGGAGAACTTGAGCAAGCACTAGAGCAAAGAACTTGAGAGGGAGAGAGAGCTTCCTAGCAGAAATTTCAGAATGAGCAAGTGTGGGAGAAGCAAGCAAGCTTGCACCAGCTTTTATAGGCCGAGGGGAGGGGCATGCCCTGGTTCGCCCGAAGGCTCTGGTTCGCCCGAACCAGGCCTGGTGGCCAGGGCACTCCCATGTGAGTGCAGCCCCCTCCTTTGCTTTGATTCCACGCCAAAATGTGTGGCCACAAAATTTTTAAGTCATGTGAGTGGAGTTAGTGGTAGGTGAGATGGAAATGTGACATGACCAAAGTGGAAATTAGTGGAGTTACCCCCATGCTGCCATGTTTGTGATAATTGGTGAATGTGCAGCCATTTTTAGTGGGGTAGACATGTTTGGTGCTGGTTGGTGGTGATGGTAAATAATTGGAGATGTTCTAGAAGGGATGAAAATGATAAAAGTTACCAATTACATCCACCCTATGTAAAATTTCAGCATGTGTCCAATTATTTCTAACCAAGCTTGCAAAATTTTCTACTCTCTCTCAATTTAATTTCTCAAGTGGTTCATTTATTTTGAAAAGGGAAACATGCAAATGCAATTGGAAATTTAAAAATTGGAAGGGAAATATGGGATACATACCGGTTTTCCTCGCGGCGAGAGCTCAGCTTTTAAGTCCGCGAGCGGGACTTCTCCTGTCTTCAGTTGCTCTTGTCATCGTCCGGTCCCGGAGTGGATGACTCGGACGATGCAACCTTCTTCCGCCACATCTTCTTGTTCTTCTTCTTCGGTGTCGGTGGCGGTGGGATCGGTGTCTCTGGAGAACTCCAGAGGGCTTGTTCTTCCTCGTATTTCTTTACGAGGAAGTCCATTTCTTCTGCACTTGTCGGTTTTGTTGGCTCGTTCCACTTGAGCTGCTCACTACCGAGTATTTCCAGCTCTCCATTAATGAGAGCCTTAAGGAAACACTCAGCGCTCCTCTGCTCCGGTGTGAGTGGCTCTGTCTTCTTCTCTTCCCGGGGTTGAAACTTGAAGTAAGTCAACCTTCCGTCGATACGGAACGAGATTTCTCTCGCATCCATATCGATCCTAGCCCGAGTGGTGTTCAAGAATGGTCGGCCCAACACAAGGGGAAACGAATGCTCATTCCCTGTGTCGAGGACAACAAAGTCCACAGGGACATATCGTCCCCAAATCCGGACCGGTACATTCTCGATCACCCCCTCGGGGTGGCGGATGGTTGAGTCCGCAAGCTGTACCTAGGCAGTAGTAGGTGACAAAGTAGGGTAGCGTAATTTCTTAAATAATACCTTAGACATGATGTTGACGCTTGCCCCCAGATCACAGAGTGCATCATCAATGCGACGATTCCAGATCGTGCACTGAATGATGGGCACTCCGGGATCTTCCTTCCTGTCCGGAGAGGTCTTGATGATCGCCCTTTTTGCAGCTCTCGGCAGGTAGGTCCATCTTGGTGTCAGCACTTGGATGCGTGTGACCTTCCCTACGTGGTTAGTTCGGAAGACACTACGAGACATCTTACCATGCCTGGTAGTGATGGAATTCACTGTTTCGATGGAAGGTTCGGGTTGCCCCAGAATCTTCCCCGATTCAGTGACAGGAACAGCAGCAGCTAACTGAGCGACTTGAGTTTCTATCATTTTATTAAAGCTCAGTTGACTTTTCATAGCAGAAGAAAATGATTCCATCCTGGAGTCTATGCTTTCCAGAGTTTTATCATTAGCAGCAAGCCTTTTGTTGATGTTTTCAGTTATTTTCATCTGGCCAAACACAAGATCTCTAAGAGACGGCTGATTATTGAAATTGCTGGAATTGAAATTGTTACCTTGTTGAGGCCTCTCAAAAGGGAGGTTTGGGTGCGGATTCCAGCCTTGGTTGCCGTAGTTGTTCGGTCGGTACCCGTTGTTGTTGGAGTTGTTGACGTAGTGGGCATCTTCTCGCGTTTCGGGGCAGTCATTCCCCGAATGGCCAGTGTTGCCACAGACTTCGCAGGTCATGTGAACGTCCATGGCTTGCACCGTTTCTTGAGCAGGGGCCTCTAGTTTCTTCATCAGGAGGTCCATCTTGGCAGCGAGCATGTCCAGAGCTTCAACTTGGTGAACTCCTCGGGTCTTTGGTTGAGTCCGATCATCGGACCAACCTTGGTTCTCGATCATCTTCTCTATGAGGGCCTTCGCATGACTCTCCTCAAGAGAGAAGAACGAGCCTCCAGCAGCAGCATCCAGGTACTCACGGGCAGAATTTCTCAGCCCGTGATAGAAAGTTTGGATTATGAACCAACTCTGCATACCATGGTGAGGACAAGCAGAAATATAGTCCTGGAGGCGATCCCATGCCTCCGGGACTGTTTCATCTTTTAGCTGCTGGAAACTAGATATGTTGTTCCGGAGGGCGTTGGTTTTCCCAACCGGAAAGAATTTTAGCAAGAAAGCGCTAGTGCATTTATCCCAGGTATCTACTGCTTCGCGGTTAGCATAAAACCATTGTTTCGCCTTGCCTAATAATGAGAATGGGAATAAACGAAGGCGAATGGCATCGATACTTACTCCGCGGATGGTGAAGGTGTTGCAAATCTCCAGGAAATGCCGGAGATGAGCATTGGCATCTTCGTGTGGCTTGCCGCAGAATGGGCTAGCCTGTACCATGTTGATGAGGGCTGGCTTCAGCTCGAAACTACGATCTCCGACTGGCGGAGCTGGTCCAACACGTACGTTCTCGCTTGATGGAGCGAAGAACTCACGAATCGTCTTAGTTGCCATCCTCGATGTAGCCTGGTCAACGACGGGAAGGACTGGGTTCGTCGGAAGGAGTTGCTTCTGAGGAGGTACAACACGGGGTCGTACTTTCCTCACAAATGACTCTGGATTTTCTTGGAAGTTTGACGGTAGTTGGAAACCAGTCATGCACTGCTCTGTTCCACAAAGACCAACGAACAGAGCAAGGACAAATCCGCTTGAGTAGCGGTACTCAACTAAGATAGCTCAAGATAAAAGTTCAAAAATAATCTAGCCAAAGACTTCCCCGGCAACGGCGCCAGAAATGCTTGTTGGCACTTCTTACGATTCAATATCAGAATTGAGAATCCTGGTACTGGGGTAAGGAGTGTTTCAGTGGTTTTCCTTATGGCTTAGTAAAATATAGAAATATTCTGCAAGCGCATAGAATCACCGCTGTAGCACTTCACCTGGGAGTATCCCGAGGTATCGTAATTTATATTTCCGCAGGGAAGCTTTGGCAAGATTACTAGTGAACAGATATTCGAGACTATCAGAGAAGGGTACGCAACTAGACAAGACAGGGGATAACGGTATTGGATAGGAGTGGATATACCGGACACACAGCTCAAGGGATACTCAGGTAAGGGAGAGAAGAGATAGATAGCTGGGCGGACAACGAGAAGAGATAGAGGACTCCTGGATTCTTTATCTACCTATGTCACTCTAGCTTAGAGATACAGCGGCTACAGAGCCAGCACTAGGAGATCTGGGATAACTCTAATGTCTTAGCATCGGGACAAGGGAACCGGTGAACACACAGAAAGGGATGAGAAGGGGTGCCACTATTTCCCAACTGGGGAATCCTACGGACCGGAACTAACGTGATGGGCTACGAAGACCGAAAGGGCTGTCACCACCTCCCGGCTACCACCTCCGTTGCGACGGGAATAAACTAAGGCCACCGACTAGTCTAGGAACCACTCCTACACTAGGCAACGACTACTTACTCTGCTAGCAAGAGCAAGCAACCTTGTCAATACTCTTGGTGACAATTCACCTCCAGTATCAAGCAAGATCGAAGAACCAGCCAAGACAAAGACTTAAACAAGACTACAAGCACTAGAACTATAACTGACTATAGTCTGAACAAGATATATTTGCAACTAGGATAAAGTAGAAGCAAGATATAAATGACAAAGGCAAAGTGATAAAGATAACTATATTGATAACTCAAAGTCTTACAAAAGGAAAAGTAAGAGATACAAGAGCTATTACTAGAGCTTCTGAAGACGACTCCGGAACCTCCGAGGCAAAGCTCGACTCAACTCTAACTCCCAACTAAACTATCCTAACTCTACTAGAATGAAAGTGGAAATGAGCTCCTTGGCTTGGTGTGTGTTTACAAGTGAGGTGCGACCCTCTATTTATAGCTCCAAGGGTCGGTTGAGGCAGGGTAGCAGCCAACGCAACCAAAGAGGCGGTGCCAGGCCTTCGGCCGAATTTCCCGGTTCGGCCAAACTGGCCAGTTCGGCCGAACCGTGGGATCTGCCGCCTCTGGCTCCCACGGCCAGAATCCACCCCTGGAAGGCAGTTGTGCACTGGGGGCGGTTCGGGCGAACCCCCCAGTTCGGCCGAACTGGGCTGGGAGCCCAGGCCCGTCCCCCTGCACCGCCTTTGCTCTGTGGGCCTTCTGGGCTGCCTCCTGGTGATTGGTTTCGTGTGTTTATGGCCCAGAGGTGATGTGGTTGTGGCCTTGGAAGAGATGGCTGCCGTCCTCATGTCGTGTTCACTTGATATTCGTTGGACGACTCCCGGTGACATGCACGGCTAAGGGGGGTTAACCGGCCGAACGGAGTCGTTCGGCCGATTTAGTCATTTTCGGCCCCAATAGCACGTATTTGTTGTAGTTGTACCTACACAAGTGTCACTCACCAAAACTCGTGGAACTTTATTAGAAATAAAACCTAAGTACATGGAATGTTGCATAAAACCTTATTTATTCCCGAGTATTGGTGGTCGGATTTGGGCTGTAACGACCGCCAACACAAGTTTTAAAATCGAACCCACGGTCCATCCCTGTGTAAGTTATTTACCAAAAGGTCCCTGTTTTTTTGAATAACCCCTTGACCTTTTTAAATATAGAACCCGCCGCCCAGTTTTAACCTTTTTATGCATAGGCCCTCGGGTTTTAACACGTAATTATGTATAGGTCCTCGATTTTCTTCAAATAAGCCCCTGAAAACTTTTAAAACTTGCCAGCAGGTCCCTAGATCTTAGTTTTGACATATCTTTTCCGTTTTAGCTCCGATTAGTGTGATTTTCGCGCTCATATGTTCGTAGTGAAGCATAGATTATTTATAAAAGCTTTATTTGTACTATTTCTATTGTTTGGTGTACCACTCTAATAGAATATCATGTTTTGCATGTATTGGCTTGCATGGATGCTTGTGTGGCGATTCGTGTCCAGTCGGTGAGCCGTACGCTTTGGAGTTCGAGTACGTGGAGGACTTTCTGGAGCAGGACTCGCAGCAGCAGCAGCCGCCCTTCAAGGAAGGCAAGTTATAGCATGGACAATCCTTGCTACCTAAACACACTTTTTACATACATTTACTTTCATATGCATGTGTCTAAATTGATGTCCTATTAAGGTTGTACCTAGTTTGTTTACTCCTATCCTTTGATTACCTTGGGTTTATGCATATGGGTAGATTTTGCTATGCACAGCTACTGTCACCATTATTTAACTGTTAATTTTGACTTAACTTACTTTTTAGCAACATGGTTTAGGGAACTAGGGCATGTGCTGTGTGCTTTGCTCCAGTGTCTCTCCCTAAGGTCCGGTTCTTAAAGCGGCAACCCAGGAGCCTATCGCCACCGCTAGAACTATTATGGCTCTGGTCTTGGTCAAGTAACTTGTACGCCTCTAGCTTGCCAGTGGTTACCGATGGGGCCGACGGTGTTATAGGAAGTAAGGCACGGGGTGTTTCTTGATTCCACCGAGGACGGTAGCCCCGTCGGCTAGGTCTCGTTAGACCCAGTCCCGTGTTGGGAGTCCCTACGATGGGGAACTCCGCACGTTGCGCATTGTTGGGTTCGATGCCCGCGCTCTGGATGCCATTGACCCCCTTATGGTGTGACTCTGTAAGCGTAAGTCAATCTCGGTGCCTAGAGTCTCACCACCTTATTGTACCTTAGCGACCACTGTCTTGTTAGGGTCTCTTGTGAAAAAGCTCGTAGCGTCCCTATGCAGTCACACCTCGGAAGTGTTGATGTGCGTGGTTGGGTGCAAAGTTCTTTTGAACATTTACGCGACTGGTGGGTAAAGGGCGAAACCTCTACAGAGTGTAAAATCTATCATGATAGCTTGCTTAGGGTCACGAGCGGCCTGGATCCTTTTTGATTAGAAGATGATGTTTATTTATGTTTAAAGTCACTTATACTTCATTAATTGGGTCACAACTGGGTTTCATTCACTTGTAGTAATTTGGTTAATGCTAAAATGAACCAACCAAATATGCTAATGCAGTTAAGCCGAGTCTAGCCTATTTGGAGCCTTCATACCTGTGCTATACTTGCTAAGTAATTGTTTACTTACATTTGTCATTTTATTCAACAAAATCCTGGATGGGTAAACAGATTGGGTCCCTGTGGATTGCGGCTCCATTAGTTTGAGAGTTTATTAGGCTTCCGTTGTTATTACTTAGATCATTTATGAAGCACTCTGATGTAAACACTTTATTTAATGAAGAATTTATTCCAGCATATGTTCTCTGTTTATCATATTTGTTCGATATATGTGTACTATGACTTCCTGGGCACATATATGGCCGCATTTGGGTTTTTGTGCAAATCTGGGTGTGACATTATCCCTAAAAATACTGGCACTGATGGCGGAATGTGATGCACCACGGCATTGTTGCGTATAGTAACCCTAGCCGCCAGTTATAAATCTTAAGGTTCGACCTTGCTCATTTCCATCCGCTTGGTGCGCCACAATCAATCTCCTTCTTGAGCTCAGAGCTGATAGCTCCTGAGCCTGCGTAGCCCCCAAGCTTATAGCCCCAGAGCTTGCGCAACCTTAGTGCATCGTACCACGCTCAGCTACGATGGGTTAGAAGAAGGGTGCCGTGAAGAACACTGAGGACGACAGATTTTCCAAGCCACCGGAGATAAAGACCGCAAGAAAGAAGGCGTCATTGGTAGATTCAAACACAAAGCCCAACTCTAGGACTCATCCTTCGCCCGCCAATGCTTGGAAGTTCCACACTACCTCAGAAGAAGATCTTAATAGCCTAGTGGCTCAAGGTTTGCTCGTGTCGCAACAAACTCTTGAATGGAAGTCTTGCCTGAATCTTCAGTTTCCCACTGAAAACATCGATGAAATCCCCTTATTTCTCTCTTTTCGCGAGCATGGGGTTGGTTTGTCTATTTCTTCATTCTTCGAGAACTTCTCGATTTCTATAAGCTGGAACTCCACCATCTTAATTCCAATGGGATTTTGTACACCTCAGTCTTTGTCCACGCCAGTAAGGCGTTTATTGGAGTTAAACCAAATCTCGCCTTGTTCCTCACTCTATACCACATCAAACCCCAACCCACCTTCCAAAGGATAGAAGTAGTCGGTGGAGCTGGAATTCAATTCCGCTAAAAGAAGGATCAATGGTTTGACATGCCGATTAAGAACTCGTGTGGAGACTGGAAGTCCGACTGGTTTATCATCGGTAAGTTGCCTTGGACGACTTCGTTTTTTGTTGTAAATTACTTGTATATACACTAATCTTTTTCCTGTGTATCTTTAATATAGCAAGAAATCATGGCAAAAGCTGTCCAGTAAAAGATGGATGGTACACAAAAGATCTCTCCAACTAGAACACCATGCCTGACACTGAAGAAGCCAAGGATGTACCCGTTTTGTTAAAGCGAGTACACGCATTGAAGAAGAAAGGCCTCACTGGAGTAGGGATTCCATCCAACTTTTTAAAGCGGAGGGTACAACCACTCCAGGAGCGCGTGAATCTTGGATGCGATTATGAGGGAAGCTCAGATCCCTCAAGGATGGTGCCAGAAGAATTAACAGATGAAACGGTGTTGATGGGACTGTCACGCATGTTCACTGGCATAACAGACAAGCCTATCATCATCGGGGAGTACTCAAAAAGAAAACCCCCAAGCTCGGTAAGTAGACATATGCCTTGTTTTGTTAATAATTTTTTGAATAGCACTTCTCATTTGAGTGGTTGTCTTGATGCAGCCTTCTAATGAAGATAACGAAGAACCAATCGGTGGTCTCACCACTACGGAGTGGAAAGACTTCAGCAAGAGCTCCTCAGAGGAAACTCATACTGCTGAAGCAAATGTTGACACAACCGTCGGTGTTGAAGATGAAGTCATAGCTGATTTTGATGAAGATACTACTACACATTCCACAGACTAGGAGGACCCCAAGGGTAAGTCCCTTGTACTCTGCTCAGTAATTATTGAACATTATCACATCATAGGAGAAGAAAGTCCTAACAAGTCGATGCTATCACCGAAAATCATGTGGGGTAGTTCCAAACCACAGTGCTCAAGAGAGCCAACGACAATTCCCCCAAGTTTGAAAAGAAAAAGATCCGCCAGGACACGGTCAGAAACACCCTCGAGTGGTTTTAACCCTAAGGTAGATCGATCTGAGCGGCTAAAGATTTCTAAGTTGATCACTACTCCTCAAATCTCATCCGCGGCTAGTGCCATGGGTAGTGGAGCAACTGGAAGCACCACCATCTCCAAGTTGACCATTCCAAGGCTGCCAAAGTTTAGTTTCAAATGAAAAGCAGTGCCTCTTGTAGAGTAAGTAAATTCAATGCTTATGTATTGTTTGTTATATGTTCAAGTAGTCGATCGATAATCCTGCCACTTGTTTCATGATAGGTCACCAACGCAGGCATTCTTGACAGCGATGAAAACCGACGAAGTGGATCAATAACCACCTGCTGCCACAGAAATAGAAAAAAGTGCTGAACAACCACCCGCCGCAGCAGAACAGGAGCAAGTCACTGAAGAACCACTCGTCGAGGCTAAATTGGATAAAGCCACCGATGCAGCCGTTGTAACAGACCTCGAGAAGGAAAAAGAGAAGTCTCCTACTGCCACGGACGTCGATTCATGTGTTGCTACTGAGGACAATGATACCCTTGATTTGAACATGCCCCTAGAAGAGGACTTAGCAGCTACTCTCCTAGTACCTGGGGCAAGCTCTACTCCACCAGCCACTCCTCAGTATGTACAATCTGGTCAACCAATTCATATACCATGGCCACTATTTATGACCACCATGATGTGTGACCTGCAAAAGCTACAGACCGGCGGAACATATGAAATGGAGATGCCTAGCATGGATGTTGGCAAAAGCACTCTGTAAATAAGGGAAGAGACTTCAAAAAATGTAAATAACTTTGTGGAATGTACATTAATATTTTTGCACAACCAACATTATCATGCTAATGACTAACTATCCATCTTATAGATTGCTATCATGGAGGGCAACATTGAGAGTGAGTCTGTTCAACTCAAGAAACACCTGGAAGCTACCTGGGTAAGGATTTCTTACTTGTAGTAAATTATACTTCTAGAAATTATTAAATAGCAAATATATCATCAATCATAGGCCTTAGTGGCAAAACTGCAACAACTCAGCAATGCCGGACTGGAAGCCTGCCTGAAGGAGCTAGATGAGGACCTGGCTGCACATTTGGAATCCCAGGAAACAACTCAGGTTTGACATCAAGAGATGATTAACAATCTCCACAAGAAACTTGATGTTCTTGGAGATGAAAGGGCGAAGCTAGATACTCGCAACCGCAAGCTGCAAGCTCAAGATGCAAGTAAGTACTCTATCTTGCAGATAAAGCGATTACCTTTATAATCTTGTTTTGAAAATAATTATTCCTCTATGTCTTATCGATAGAATTGAAGAAAGAACTTGATAATGAGAAGGGTACTTCTGATGAGGACATCACCACGTTGCACATACACGAGCCGGACTCGTCTCCAAGTTACAAGTCGTCGCCATGTCGGACATCATCTTTGGTTCGGTTTCAACTGACGTGTCTGCTCTTCAACTGTAATTTCTCATTCATACGACATCCAACGAAGGCGTTCTTGGATGCGTTGGAATCGTGACGATGAGACGCTTCTTCTGGTTCTGGTCCTAGCTCCAGAAGATTTGTGGATCATACTCTGTGACCATGAAAAGGTGCTATGTCACCTGTTTTGGGCCTTTTCAGGCTTTGTATCATGTCGGGCCTCTCGGCCCATGTTGTGGATGCCCCCTGGTGCGCTCTCAACCCAAGCTCGACCCTAGAGTATTAAATTCAGTAGTTGCAATCGTTTAGACTCGGGTTTTGCTTAGATTAAACTGTCAAGAATAGTTTCGCCGTTATCGGTTTGCAGAACCCCAGCTTTTGATCTTAATCATACATCTGCAGTGTCACTTCATATTGAGAGCTGCTTCTTTCAAGTTCTTGCTTGTGTTCTTCGTTGTGTAGGCAGGGATTTGCCTTCTTGGCGAGGTCAATTGGGTTGTGACACGGATGATAACTAGAGAAGTCGTGGTGCTAAGATTGCAGGGTTTGAGTTGCTGACTTGAAGCCGGATCGGTGTGTTGCGTTCCACCCCAAACGAATTATCCATCGCCTGACGGAAGATTGGGAACCCTAGTCCCTATCAAGTGGTTCGAATTAATGTGATTCTTGCACTCATGTGTTCGTAGCAAAGCGTAGATTAGTTTATAGCCCTCTTTTGTTCTATTTCTGCTGTTTGGTGTACTGTTCTAATTGAATAATTTTGTTTGCATGTACTAGCTTCTATGGATGCTTGTATGGTGATTCGTGTCCAGTCGGTGACCCGTTTGCATTGGAGTTTGAGTACGAGGGGGACTTTCAGGAGTAGGACCAGTAGCATCAGCTGCACTTTGAGGAAGCCAAGTTATAGCACAAATAATCCTTGCTACCTATCCACCTTGTAATCATTTATTTCATACATGCATGTGTCTAAATTGATGTACCTTTAAGGTTGTACCTAGTCTTGATTATCTCGTCTTTTGATTACCTCGGGTTTATGCATATGGGTAGAATCTTTGCTATGTGCATCTACTATCACCATTATTTAATTGTTAATTTTGACTTAATGGTTCACTTCAACATGATGATAAAACTTGCTTTTTAGCAACTTGGTTTAGGGAACTAGAGCATGTGCTTCGTGCTTTGTTCTAGTGTCGCTCCGTAAGGTCCGGTTCTTAAAGCGGCAACCGAGGAGCCTGTCGCCACCACTATAACTATTATGGCTCTGGTCTTGGTTAAGTAGCTTGTACGTCTCTAGCTTGCCAGTAGTTACCGACGGGCCGACGGCGTTATGGGAAGCAAGGCACGGGGTGTTTCCTGATTCCACTGAGGACGGATGATCCGTTGGCTATGTCTCGTTAGGCACAGTCCTGTGTTGGGAGTCCCTGCGATGGCGAACTCCACACGTTGCGCAATGTTGGGGTGTGATGCCCGCGCTTTGGACGTCATTGACCCCCTTATGATGTGACTCTGTAAGCATCAGTCAATCTCAGTGCCTAGGGTCTCACCACCTTGTTGTACCTTAGCGGCTACTGTCTTGTTAGGGTGTCTTGTGAAAAGCCTCATAGCGTCCCTATGCGGTGACACATCAGAAGTGTGATTTGTGGGGTATGATCCACCTCCGCATGGTTGGGTTTAAAGTTCTTTTGAGCTTTTACGCGACTGGTGTGTAAAGGGTGAAACCTCTGCAGAGTGTAAATCTATCATGATAACCTTGCTCGGGGTCACGAGCGGCCTGGATCCTTTTTTATTAGAAGATGATGTTTATTTATACTTAATGTCACTTATACTTTATTAATTTGGTTGGAACTGGTTTCTATTCACTTGTAGTAACTTGGTTAATGATAAAATTAACCAACTAAAAATGCTAATGCAGTTCAGCCGTGTCTAGCCTTACTTTGAGCCTTCATACACCCCTGCTATACTTGCTAAGTAAATGTTTTACTTACACTTGTCGTTTATTCAACAAAATCCCAGATGGGTAACAGATTGGGCTGTGCATGAGTCTGCTGCTGAGTTTCCAGAAGATCTACCATACTACTGAGTTGCGTTCTGCCAGTCAGAGTCCCTGTGGATTGCGGCTTCTCTTAGTTGAGAGTATTAGTCTTTTGCTATATTGGTTAGTTTATTTAAGTTAAACTATGATGTAAAACTCTATTTATTCAAGCATATGTTCTCTTATTATCATATTTGTTTGCTATATGTGTACTATGACTTCCTGGGCAAACATATGGCCACATTCGGGTTTCTGTGTAAATCCGGGTGTGACAAGTAACAGCCATGGGAGCCAGGAGGTTCCTCGGGCAGTTTGGCCGAATTCCCTGGTTCAACCGAACCAGTGGATCCACCGCCTTGAGCCCTGGACACCTAAGTTTCACCCTGGGAGGCAGTTATGCATTGGGGGTGGTTCGGCCGAATTGGGTGAGTTCGGCCCAGCTAGGCTTTCGGCCCAGTGACGCCCCCCTACACCGCCTCTATTCGTGGACGTCTTGGGTTGCCTTTCCTTGATGGGCTTCTGGTCTTTGTGGCCCAAAGTTGAGTGTCGTTGCTCCACATGTCCTGCTTTGTCATCGCTTGTTCACCGCTAATGTGGATCTCATGCATGCAACCTCTTGGTTGTGCTTAGCTTCATGTAACGCGCACAACTAAGGTGGGTAATCCGGCCGAACCAAGTCGTTCGGCCGAATTGGTCAGTTCCGACCCCTATAACACGTATTTGTCGATATTGTACCTGCACAATGGATATACACCAAAATTCATGGAACTTTATTAGAAATAAACCTAAATGGATGGAATGATACATATAACCTCTTTTATTCCCGAGAATTGGTGGTCAAAAACGTGCCGTAACGACCGCCAACAAGCTCCCCCAAGCTTAGACCTTTGCTCGTCCTTGAGCAAAGATAAAACTTAGGCTCGGTGGATCAGGAGATGCAATGTCAGTATCTTGCAGGTAATCTTTACATATGACTAGCACTCTAAAATACATGAATCATAGGCAAGGTAGTAACTTACCTTCTTACCTATGGGCCGTATAACAATCCTCTTTGTCTTGGGTGGTTGAAACGTTAAATAGTTTGATTGTCTCATTCCACTCCTACTCTTTTCAGGATCCTCTCTTGGGGTTTTCTATAATTTTTGAAAGTTATACTTGGTTCCTCAATTGTCACACTCAATCGCTCAAGTGGTATTTGTATCCTCACCAAAGGCTTGTGTCTTCTTTCATCCTAAAATCTACTAAAGCCTTTGTGTGGCTCATGTAGGGAAGATGGATGATGGCATACTTGCATCTTGTGTTTTGCCAAGTCAAAGACCATACCTTTAGAAGATCAAATCATACCTTTCAATCGAGAAGTGCAAGTGTGTGGAATATGTGGAGTGGAATATGGTGGAACTCCATGTGATTATTCTTCCTCTCCTTGATTTATTTTTGAGAACATGGGATACCTTTCTTTTTCTTCTTTTCTCCATATATTTGCCTTGCCTTTGGCATGCTTTTCTTTTTCTCATTTTTTTCTTTTATTTTTGCCATGCTTTTTAGCATGCTTTTTGTTGGCGGTCGTTACGGCTTGATTTCCAACCTCCAATCGAGCATAAAATGAATACAATGGAACACTGCACCATAGCTATAGGGCTTATTTCTAACCGTCTCCATGAGCGTTGGTGTCTATTTGATTTCAGGAGGAGAACTATCAATTCATGGCAAAAACACTAAAGATCACGGTTCCGCTCAAGTCTCAGGGTTCAGACGGGTGTCCCCCTTAGTGTCCCGGGCCTACATGGTTCATCAAGGCCAACAACCAACACATGGACCCTGGAGTAGAGGGGAGCAGGAGCCTGAGCCCAGTTCGGCCGAAGGCCTACAGTTTGCGTGAAGCAAACCGACCTATAAACCGGCATAGGGATGCAATCTAGACCGAATGAAGCGATGGCGGTGGATCGGGTGGTTTGGCTAAACTGGGCCAGTTCGGCCGAACCCCCCCCCCCCCCTTGTTCGCCCGAACTAGGTCCACTGCCTTACAACCGACCCTGAGTACTGATCTAGGCCATAGGGGTTGGGGCGGTGCCACATGGCAGTTCGCCTGAACCACATGGGTTCGGCCGAAACGGCTTGTTCGACCGAATCGGCCGGGCACCGCCTCTCGGTGCCATAGCCGCTGCTCCATCCACAAGTTTCAAGACACAACACAAGAAGAAGAGAAGATTAGCTCTCTAGCAAAGCGCTGCCACTCTTATACTTAGAAGATAGTGAGAGAGGAGAGGTGAGCGTCCGGAGAGGAGCCAGAGTGTCGGCCCCTCTTCCCGTTGTACCTCTATGGATGCGGCTCTACTTTGAGTAACATCCAGGTCATGTCTGATAACTCTTGTGCCTCTTTCTGATTAATTGAGCATTCAGTTCTTACTTCTATTTACTTGCCGGTTCTTCGTTCGGTGCTTAGTTGATTGGTATAATTGTATACTGGTTGCTTGGCTTGGATGCTTATCTTTCTATAGGAGATAAGTATTAGCTGACTAGTGTAGGCGTGGTGCATAGACTTGAGGTTAACTTAGTTTGCCCCTGAGTCTGCAGAGGTGGTAGTCGTTAGGTGGTGACAGCCTACGGCCTACGTAGTCCATCACGTTCGTCTCGGCCTATTGGATCCCAGAGTGCAGGATTGGTGGCACCCCTTCTCATCCCTTTCTGTGTGCCATAGGTTCTGTTGTCCCGAAGCAAGTATCTAGTTGTACCCTCTAATCCGCTCAGTTAACCAGTAGAGTGCCTCTGCCAGACTCGTACCTTCTCTACCCTCTCATCGCTTCTCTCCCCTCTTCATTGTTGTCATCCACTTCATCCCATTACCCTTCGACAACTTAGTTTAGAATTAGTTCACTTCTCATTCCCTGTGGAAATCGATACCATGGAATACTCCCGGGTGAAAGCTACATCGGTATCCATCCGCTTGCGGATTTATCTGTAGGTCGTAAGGAGTGCCAACACTTTTCTTTTCTTTTTCTTTTTGCATAGCCCATGTCTCTTTTTCAAGGATATTTGGAGAGGGAATCATAGAACATAGAGCATTTATTTTGTGGATGGATGATGGAAATGTTTGCTAACTCTCAGTGTAGGAATTGCAAGTGAGGGTGGTGTGTACATGAATCTCAATCTTGAAAGCATGAAAGGTTCCTCACAATGGTCACAACAATTTGACAAAGCTCACTAAGATATCAAGCAACATATGAGTAGAAGGTTTTCAACTAAGCTTATCATATGGCTTTGGTAGGAATTTTTGACCAATGAGGAACTTATATTATATTTTTGAAGAGCAAAAGCATCCGAGATTTTTACCATACAAAGAGCAAAAGCAAGAACTTAGCCACAATCTCACTATATCACTCCTCTCAATAACTTAGACTTGGAATAAAGAATGTGCTCCCACAAGGTTTTCTGGCTCATTTTTACTCATGCCAATTAACTCAAGTACTACAAAGCAACTAGTTGAAACAAGGTACTTGCAAGATGAATGATAGAGCAATTGTTCATCATTTCCAAACTGAGAGGAATATGATTCATTCCATGCATAGTCGGTAGTTCATTTTATTCAAAGCAAATCTTTTTGGTATTTTCATTTTTTAGATGGGAGGGAAGGATGAAAGGGAAAAAGCAAAAGAGAAATCAAAGTGCTACTAGGAAACGTAGACGTACCTGGCGGGGTCCTCCCCCAAGCTTGGTCCTTAGGGTCACTGGTACGGGTTGAACCTTGAGAAAAAACATAGTCATCTTGTCTGTCTGCTCTCGAGTATCATACCTTAAGGAGTCCAACATGGTGCTGTTCTCCTGATGGTACTGGGAATGTTGTGCCAGCTTGTTCTCAATGTTGCGGGTGCGGTTGTCAAGGACGTCAACCCAATCAGAGATGTATGACAACTCTGGATCGATGTAATACCTGCTTGGCGTGGTGTAGCACGCGGACTGGGAGTGCCCAAGGTAGTATGGCTAGTACGTACTGTCGTACGACCCTCCATATCCGTAAACCTGGCAATACCCAGAGTCCAAACTCTGAGCATAATCCCAGCGGCACGAGGCAAAGTACTCTGGCCCCTGGAAGTGTCCAGAGCTTCTTGCTCTAGATGTCCCAGCGCCGGTGTACTGCTCATACGCCATGTCGAACGCAGATGTGTGGCGGTGCGGTTGTGACGGCAATCCTGCTAGCTCTTGTGAGGTAGCTAGCCCAGCGTCTCTCCTAGCTCGCCCCTGGGTCACTGGCCCTGTACCTGCAACAGTATACCAGACTGGCTCTCTTCGAGGCGGAGAGTCTTCCAAACCGGCACTCAATTGACGGGTTAGTTTCTGAGTGGTATACAACCCAAGCTCTGCACAAGGCAGAGGGACTTTAGTTGTATAACCGCGGTAAATCATGATGAGGCTCCCATCAAACGTCCTTCACATCATGTGGTCTTGCACGAAGTGCTCGGTATCCACGATAGGAAGTTTTGTCTCGATGTAAGTCAGCTGGGCATTCTCAAGGACACCTAGCCGGGTAGCAAGGCAAGTGACTAGAGAAGTCATTGCCATTCTACCAACATGAGGGGGTATAGAAGACCAATGGGAAACAAAATCTTGAACATGCAAAACAGGAATTTTCTTAACCATGGCAAAGAGCAGCCGCAACTCAATAGTATTCACTGGATGCAAATCCCACCATGGGAACACTGTCATGGCCAGCCACCGATGCATGAAACGCAATGTGGGGTTATGAATTTTGTTCGTATGGGGATCCGTACATTTCGTGTTCTTAGAAATTTTGTACTAGAAATCATCTTGATTAAACTTTTTCAAAACCTCGGTGGGCTCTAAAGAACAATGACGATCAAAACCCGGAGCCACACTCAAATCCCTCCAAGAGCAAGAATACTCTAGTTGAAAATCGAAAGTGAATCCCCTCTTTCCTAGACGAAAGTGTAGAAAACACAAACCAGGTTCGGTGACCCACCAGAAGTTATCACAGCTGATGGCCTGGAACACTTCCATGAACTCGTTGATCATCCTTGTCTTCATGAGCAGGTAATGCTCGTAAACACGGGTGTATTCAAACTCCTTGAGGCACAACATGTTGAAGGCTTCGCGTTCGAGGTCTGAGCGAAGGACGATGTCGTCCTCTCTCAAGAGTTGCCGAACTGGGTAATAGGCAAAGCCTCTACCCATATCGGTCACTCCTGGATCGTCCACCTCCATCCGACTCGAGACATTAGATGTTACTGGGGAACTCCCAGCATCATCCTCACTCGAGCGCTTGTTCAGCCTGCTGGAGCGCCGGAACGAGAACCACTTCGACATGGTTCCTGCAAAAAGTTAGCACAACGACTACCCGAAGGACTGGATATATGAGGTTAGCACAAGCAAAACAAGTCAGTCGTTCGAGAGTTAGTTGTTCTTGCATGGACTGAAAACCTCCACAAAAGGTTAGTCGTTGTTTGGGGGTGCTAGAGACCTCCACAAACAAGTTCTTTGTGGCAGCACAAATATCAAACAAAGGGAAATATTTTTGTGTTTTCTCAATGCAAGTGAATCAAACTTGAGCAAGAACTAGAAGAAGAATTTGAGCAAGAATTTGAGAGAGAGGGAGAGAGCTTCAGAAGTGGGTGATCACACAACCGAATGGTGCATGGACCAAACAAGCAATGGGCAACATTTATAGGCAGAGGGGAGTGCTCGGGCTGTTCGACCGAACTGGCCTGGTTCGGTCGAACTAGGCTTGTTCAACCGAACTGGGAGTGTGGGTGCTGCCACTCTGCCTCCCACCAGTACAAAAAATTCATCTAGGTCCAACACCAGGGCATGGCCACTTTGGTAGATGTTAGTAGGTTAGATGCTTATTTGACATGACCAAAGTGGAAAAATGGTGGAGTCACTTCCATGTTGTCATGTTTGTGATAGAAATGGGTATGCAGCCATGTGAAGTGGTGGTGGACATGTTTTTGAGCTGGTTGGTGGTGAAAAGAAATAAATGGATGTCACACCCGGATTTACATAGAAACCCGAATGCTGCCATATGTGTGCCCAGGATGTCCACAGAACACATACAACTTACAAAAATGGAAAATCATAGTATATATGCTCGAATAAAACATTTTACATCAGAGTTTACCTAAACAAAACATAGTGGAAGTCTATGTATTACCTCTCTTGACAGGTAGAGCCTCAAGTCCACAGGGACACCGATTGGTTGACCATAGCTCAGAAGTAATGGAAAATCCTCAGGAAACTCAGTAGCTGTCTCAATCACTGTTCCATCTGTTACCCATCCGGGATTTTGTTGAATAATGGCAAGTGTAAGTAAAACATTTACTTAGCAAGTATAGCATGGTGTATGAAGGCTTAAAAGAAGGCTTGACACGGCTGAACTGCATTAGCACTTTTAGTTGATTCATTTTAGCATTAATCAAGTTACTACAAGTGAATGAAGTCCTAGTTGCAACCCGATTAATAAAGTATAAGTGACATTAAGCATAAATAAACATCATCTTCTAATCAAAAAGGATCCAGGCCGCTCGTGACCCTGAGCAAGGCTATCATGATAGATTTTACACTCTACAGAGGTTTCGCCCTTTACCCACCAGTCGCGTAAAAGTTCAAAGGAACTTTGCACCCAACCACGCGCATCAACACTTCTGAGGTGTGACGGCATAGGGATGCTACGAGGTTTTTCACAAGACACCCTAACAAGACAGTAGCCGCCAGTTTAACAAGGCGGTGAAACCATAGGCACCGAGATCGACGTACGCCTACGGAGTCACACCATAGGGGGGTCGATGGCGTCTAGAGCGCGGGCATCGCACCCATCCATGCGCAACGTGTGGAGTTCCCCATCACAAGGACTCCCAACACGGGACTGGGTCTAACATGACCTAGCCGACGGATCGCCCGTCCTCGGTGGAATCCGGAAACACCCTTTCACCTTGTGTCCACTAACGCTGTTGGCCCCAATGGTAGCCACTGGCAAGCTAGAGCCGTACAAGTTACTTGACCAAGACCAGAGCCATAATAGTTCTAGCGGTGGCGACAGTCTCCTAGGTTGCCGCTTTAAGAACCGGACCTTACGGAGAGACACTAGAGCAAAGCACACAGCACATGCTCTAGCTCCCTAAACCAAGTTGCTAAAAAGCAAGTTTTATCATTTATGTTGAAGTGAACCATTAAGTCAAAATTTACAGTTAAATAATGGTGACAGTAGCTGCGCATAGCAAAAATCTACCCATATGCATAAGGTTATCAAGGTACAGGATATACAAAACTAGGTACAACCTTAATGGGACATTAATTTAGACACATGCATATGAAAGTAAATGAATATAAAAGGTGTGGTTAGGTAGCAAGGATTGTCCATGCTATAACTTGCCTCAAATCCATTATAATTACTCATAGTCTTCAAGTCTTGATCTTCAAACTCTTCTGCTTGAAATCTCTCGATGACGTTCCTCTACTCGCAGAATCATTGAGCACAACATGCAGCTAAACAAGCAAGCAAATAATATACAACTAAGAACAGTACACCAATCAAAATAAAAGGTTTAAAAGAGTGTGCTAAGGGATAGGACTCGAGACTATGGTCACGTGAGCGCAAGAATCGCTGAAAACGGATTAATGGTTGAGAAGATACAACTATCGGAAGATTTGAATTATAAAAGAAAATAAAAGACTATATGCTTGATTAATTTTAATGAAATAAATAATGTAAAAGATATTTCAGAGAAACATCTTATGTTGGAATTAATTTAATTATATTTGAATTTCTAAAACTGGGATAAAACTTAATCATATTTTATTTATAAATGTTTATGTAGAATTTATACAATTAAACATTTAACTTTAAGTAATAAAAATATGTGAGAGCATCTAATCGAATAAGATATTTCATGTTGAACTAGTCAATATTATAATAAAAACAGATTCATGTTGATATTAATCAATATTGATAATTAGTTATGAAAACTCGGAGTTTAACTCTTAATTAGGAAAGATAGCTTTTAAATAAACATAATTGAATTAAAATTCATTTATGAAAAACCGAGGAGGTATAACCTAGTCAACTTTTATTTATAAATCTAATTTAATAAATATTAATCAAATTTATTTTAGCATTTAAAAGCCGAGTATAAATCTTAATTATATTTTAGTATGGAAAATATATTTAAATATTCTTTAGTCAAATTAATATTTAAATAAAATTCAGAAATACGTGACATAGTAAATATGAGTACTAACATGTAGTTTGAGTTTATACGAATCTAACGCAACTTGAACGAGTTGAAACAGAGCTAAAACGCGGAAACTAGAGCTTAAACAAGAGTGCAGGGACCTAATCGTAATTATCCGTAGATTCCAGGGGGTAGCTAGGGAGATTCGCAAGGCACAGGGAACAGTGCATGCAATTAGGGTTATCCGCGGGGTTAGATCCGCAAAAGGGGCTCGGCTGGGTTTAAGTGTAAAGGGGGAAATTTTGCAGGGGGTTTTCTGTTAAAAAGCCAAGACACGGAAAATCGATCTAATGTTTCGTGCTTCGTCGAGGGTCTAATTGCAAATCCTCCATCTTCTACCTTTAGACAGGAAGGGGAGGCTTCGCCGGCGCCCCTGGGGTGCATGCTCGCCGGCGATCTGGGGGTCGGGGGTCCTAGGCAAGACGCGCAACAGAGAGAGGGGATCGAGGGGGACTCGCGAGGGGCTCACCACGGGCGGAGGTGGTCGGGAGTTGGCCGGCGACAGACACAGAGGTCGGTGGCGAGGTGCTCACGCCGTGGAGCGGCTCCGTCAGGCGAACGGCGACGAGGATTGGTCGGGGAGGTTCGCCTTGGCATCGTGGTCCTGCTCATGGTGTTGGCTTGCACCGGGAGGGCTCGAGGGCGGCGGTTTGACGGCAATGGCGGCGGTGGCGCTCGGCTCGCTGGCGAGCTGATGTGGAGAGGGTGAGGGCGCTAGCGCGAGGAGCGTCAGGGGGCGTCTAGGGCAGAGGGCCACGGAGCTGCGCGCTAAATAGGCGCGGGGTGCCCCGGACGACGCGGCGGCGGGCGGAAGGGAAGCGCCGGAAATCGCGGCGGCGGCGGCGCTGCGTCGCGCGCGGCAGGGGGTTGGCGTGTGTGGCGCGCGCGTGGTAGGCCAGGTGGGCCGCGCGTCGCGGTGGGCCGCGAGGGAGGTGTGCGCGGGGTGGGCTGGCTCGGGGGTGCGGGCGAGTGGGACGCGCGCGGCTGGGCCGGGCGAGCAGGAGGGGGAAAAAGCTGGGCCGCTGCGGTTGGGCCGGGAGAGGGAGACGGGCCGGCGGGGGAAGAGCCGAGGGACTGGGCCGGAGTTGAGAAAAAAGAGGGGCAAAAGTGGACTAAGTGAAAAGCTCTGAGGGTCAAAATCGAGCTGGGCCGGAGGTGTGGAGCAGGGCGAGCTGGCCCGTCTCGTGGAGCACGAATTGTTGGGTTTTGTTGGGCTCGGCCCGTTTAGGGATTTTGGATTTCCTTTTTATTTTCAGAAATTGTTTTTCGTGCAAAGATAAATCTAGAAAATTCTAGATAAATCATTTAAGCCCCGATAAATGCTTCGAAAAATTCCCAAAAAATTCCAGGAAAAATCACGAAGGTAGAGTTGGACATGAGGAAGCCAAATAAAATATTTGGAGCTCATGAAAAAGATTTTAGCACCTTCCAAAAATTGGAATTAGCTAAAGGAAAATACAAATAAATCCCAGAAAACTCTGGAAAATTCCCTGAAGGTTTCTAAACGTATTTTAGAAATTTTACACGCATAAAACCACTAAATGCAACCGGCATGAATACAAAGCACTCAATATTAAACCTATGTTGTTTTAATTTAACTCAAAATTTTCCTATACTAAATTCCCTGTTATTTATTTAAAGGTTGGAAAATTTTAGAAAATTGAGAAAATCATTTTATTAATTATGCTAACAAATCAAATCCCAAAATCCAAAAAATTTGGGGTGTGACAATGGAGAAATTTGGAAAATGGTAGATATGATAGGAATTGCAAAATGTACCCAATTCAATTAAAATTCAACACGATCTCCACTTATTTTTACCTTGCTTGTAATTTTCTACTCTCTTTCAAATTAATTGCACACGTGATTCAATTAGTTTTGGAAAGGGAAACATGCAAATGCAATGATTGAAAAGAAATAAAAAATTGGAAAGGGGAACATGAGATACATACTGGTTTTCCTCGCGGTGAGAGCTCGTGTTTAAAGTCCGCAAGCGGGACTCGTCTTGTCTTCAATGATTTTTGTCACCGTCCGATCCTGGAGTCGGTGGTTCGGACGATGCTACCTTCTTCCGTGTAACACCCTGGAACAGCAGCAACATTCTGGAGCATTACCACACTACGCTACAAACTGCTAGAAGCACTACAAGAGAGAAAACACAACAGAGTGTGTAGAAGCAACATAAAGTATACAGATCAAACAAGAGACAAGACTTCAAAAACAAATAACTTTTATTACAAAACATTTGTCCAAAACATTTATAGAGAAAAGTCTATGCACACGTGCTGCTAGTCCCATCCCTTCAAGCAAAGCATCCACTCATGTAACCTAGAAAGATAAAGAGGTGTGTGAATAAATCTCAGCAAGTAAACTGCTTTAACAAGTAATTTAAACTACATGTTCGTCAGGCATGAACTTAAAACATCAGAACAGGATAGTATAAGTACAAGTAGAATAGTTATGGACATCATCCTCATAAAAGGTAAACTAGGAACCATAACTGCGTAAGAAGTGTAGAGGAATTCTCATATCCACTTCCATGTCAATGCATAAGACATAAACCACAATGAATGCAAGTGCAATGCATATGCCATGTCCACTACCTCCATACCCAAAAAGGTATGAAGCTCTACCCCTCCTTGGGCAACGTACGATGCTGTACCGGTACGGTCGCGGCCATAAAATGGCGACAAATATCCACAAGAGCACTCTGGAATAGTCTTATAACTTATTCACCGACCTGGCTCAATTGCGCTCCGGAATAGTTATATATCTTTCTCACCGACCTGACTCATATGCACATGCTCATGACATATATGCACATGATGCGATAATATACTATAGTTGCAAGAATACAAACCGCATATGCCATATACAATCACATAGATAAACATTCCGCTTACCTCATGATGGAGGACATAGGTGATAACAAAATGATCAAAAGTGATAATATAATATTTAGTTCAGATCTTATATCATGGTTAATGTTCTGAATTTTTAGAGTGTAGGTAGAGTAAATAACAAGTCAAAGTTGTAGCAAAACCACCTCTACATTTACTTGCCTTCTCCGATGAGAAGAAATATGATCTAAGCACGACCCAAAGGTGCACCACTTGAACACAGATAAATCTCAGCACCAACACAAGCACACAAGCATATGCAAATTTAATTTGAAGCGCTCCTATGCTTGAACCCAACATCCTCACATAGACACACTGATAACTAGTCATAACAGTAGCACTATTGATTCTCTTTTTTGTATCATTTAATTCTGATGGCCAAAAAACCCCAACTAGTGCCAAAGGAAAGATAACTTAATTTCCTACAAATTTCTAGTTATTTGAAACCAGATAAAAATTTATCATCATAGCCTAATCTTGAAATGAACCTTAATCTGATAATCTAACAGAAATTATAGAACATCGCCACCACAATAAACATAACTGGATCTTCAAAATTCATATGGATATGAACTTTACCAATCTGGAAATATTATAAAATTTCTTACAACTTTACTGACTATTAGAAAGCCCAATTCTGATGTTAGATTTGCATAAACTTGAAGTGAACAGATTCTTTACAGAAACACGAGAATAAAAAACCGTCAGAATAAAACTTCAATTACTCTCTGACCTTAACTCCGATTGAATTGTTCTTTATGTCCATGGAAAACTTCGAGATGGAATCCTGAAAAGAGTAGGAATGGAATAAGACTTAATCAAATTATTCAACCTTTCAACCGCTCAAGATAAGGAGATTGCTATAGGCCCCATAGGTAAGAGGGTAAGTAATAACTTTGCCAATCATTCAAGTATTCTAGAGTACTAGTTGTGATAAAGATTACCTGTAAGATACTGACATTATAGGTACTCCTAATCCACCGAGCCTAAGTTTCTATCTTTGCTCGAGGACAGGCAAAGGCCTAAGCTTGAGAAGCTTGTTGGCGGTGGTTACGACACGTTTTCAACCACCAATTCTTGGAATAAAAAGGTTATGCATATCATTCCATGTATTTAGGTTTATTTCTAATAAAGTTCCATGAGTTTTGGTGTATGCCCACCGTGCAGATACAATATCGACAAATACGTACTATAGGGGTCGGAATTGACCGATTCGGCCGAATGACTCAGTTCGGCCGGACTACGCCCCTTAGTCGTGCACGTTACAGTGAAGCACAACCGGGAGCCGCATAAACAAGAACCACATCAACGATGATGAAGCAGTGATGATGCAGGACACGTGGAGAGATGCCACCTCATCCTTGGGCCACAACACCAGCAGTTCACCAGTTGGAGACAAGCCAAGAGTTCTATGACCACAGGTGGTGCAATGGAGGCCGACCGAAGGCCAGACCTAGTACAGCCGCAATGAGCCCATTCGGCCAAACCACCCCCAGCACGAAACCGCCTACAGGAGATCATCTTCTACTAGTGGTCGAGGGATATGAATCTGGATCCCGATCTTGTCTCACAGAGTACCCCGTAGTGGTTCTGTGACCGTCAATTGGATCTATTTCTTTCACACGGTCAACTAGCTGGCTGCTATTGATTGATATCAGAGACCAAGCCTTTGCCCCTTTTTTCATGGTCAACGAGTTATGGTCCACCTCCTATCGGCTACTGAAGCTCGAGTATCAAACTACTGAAAGCGGAGAATACCTCGTTACCTACTTGATGGTGTTGGCGGATCAACTACTTGGTCTAGGGTGTTCCGTATCAATCCATGGGGGCTTTAGTCATAGCCCTTGCCTCTGCTTTGTCCCCACTCTAGGCTTAGACCATCCTTCATTAGTGCTTCCTACGCTTCTGATTATGGAGCTGTATGACCTTCCGGGTCAAGGAATGAAATGAAACAACTACCTCCCCCTCTCCCATCGATCAAAAAGTGTTATTTCCTCCAGCTCCCGACTCCGCTTCTCCCTTCGATGCCGGTAGATTAATTCATTGACAAAACCCATTGATTCCATCAAAGTGGTGGAGAATGCGTGTTAGTGCAACGACTTTTGCGCTAGTGCTCAATCCATCGTTTGTTTGGTGAGAAAATCACTGATGCAAACTCGGTAGTTATATGGAAACCACTTTGTGCATCTTCTGTTGCCATGAAAGAAATACGTGTTGGGCCAGTCTGGCACGTCACGCTTGCTAATACGGCCTGACTACCCCTATACAGAAATCATTTTCTCGATTGACCGACTTAACATATGCGTTTTCGTTATGGACGAACTCTCCTTCTGTGCGCATTGATCGACCGATATAGGGATTTGCATGGGGGTGTCGCGCATCACGTCGGAGATTGTCAGACAATAAATGTTTCAATTGGTGTAGGTACATGGAGGTGTGGTGATCGCATATGCGGAGTAGCTTCCTTCGAGATGCCTTTGACCCGGTATCTACAGTCAGCATGAGAGCGTTAACATCAAGGATAGAAAGATTCCCATGCATGATGTGTACAACTTTAATCATGAAGTAAAGTAAAAAAAACAAACCTATGAAAGGAGAGAATGTGGGAGACAGAATGATGTTGGGCCAGCACAATAAGTCAGACTGAACAACCCATTCGACGCGTTGGGGTACTCGACCACTGGGAGATAGGGATTTAGTGACTTACCAACCAACTGGACACTGAGGGCAAGACATACCATACAAATCATGGCTTCAGCTGCTGTAGTCCTCTAGCCGAGCCATTACTAGCGTGTGTGTAATTCATGGCAGTTCACTATTTTGTTTGTTATGGAGCTATTCTCTTTCTTTGATTTTTATATAGGATAGAGCGGTAAGTTAGTGATGTTCTAAGGAAGTGGTAGCTGTTCCAGTACACAAAGAAGGGAGATTTGTGTAACCATAGCTCTTTGATCAAGATGGTGTGGCCAAAGTCAATCCTTTGAGAAAAAAGTCATGTATTTTTGTTGGCTATAGTGATAAGCACAAGGGGTACTGCTGTTATGATCCCCGCACACAGCTCATCTCAAGACATGTCACATTTGATGAAACACGATTTTCCTTGCTACCCCATGCACCTCTTCTCGGGGAGAGATACACACACGTGCGATGACTGCTTTGCCACCGCCCACTCTATGTGATCCGATTAGCGTTCCGATGCCTAACAGTGCACACGGCTTAGATTCAATTGACCATGCCCACATCCGATTAGCGTATACAGGATGAAGTCTAAACGAATGTGCCACTGCCAATATGGTTAACGAATTTGAGAATATTAGCATATTTCATTCTAACTCGAAGGAAGAAGTCGAAGCCAGTCCGGTAGCTCGAACTTAGACTATCTATGAATAAGATGGCATTCCCCCTGAATCTGCCTTGTTTTGAGAAGCCGGGAGGTAGTTTTGTCAAGCTCGTTAAACGTAATAACAGTCAAAGCTAGGAAGATTTTCCAGGCCAGCCAACAAAGTGGGATATTCTTTGGAAGAAAGCTTGTATTGTTTTATAAGATCTTTAGGTCAGTCTCAACACGTTGGCACCTTCTATTCATGACTCATTGGGGATATTATGCCTTTTGCTTCTCAGAAGTAGACCGACGACATCGACTAAAGTAAGTCAGATCTCAAAATATTTCATCATACTCAGGACTGAAAGAACAAGCAAGGGATGAGAGCACGCTGGTAGTACAAGGAAGCGGAGATGGAGGCAGCTAGGCATCAGTTTGAGTTCAAGATTGTGGCAGAACCGTTCAGTTTAAACTGGTTCAGATGCATTAGTCTCTGTCCCATGACAGTTAATGACTCAATGCACATGAAACAGTGTAAACCAGGTATCTGTCAGGTGTCCGAAGACGCCCAAAACACCACTTTACAACTGAGAACAACTCCATGCATACATGATCGTTCGTATAGGAAGCTCTCAACATACATTACATTCTTTACAAAAATATTTAGGGTATGAGTTATTACAAATCATACAACATAAAACATAAATGCAAGTTAACAGTGCTAAGAGTTTTGGAAATCAAACAGGTCGTATTGGCAGTTAAATTATACAGGCCATGTTTGAAACAAAAGTTTTTCATCAAGGGATCACGTAGACCCTTCGTGTCTCTTAGTCTTCGGGTGCTTTTAAAAGTGCTCCGACTTCTCCTCTACAGCAATATAAAATCTTGAGTACAAGGGTACTCAGCAAGACTTACCCGTCTAACCAATATAATATATGAAGATACGATATGCAAGGTTGTTAAGTGGACTGGCATATTTAATGTTTTTGAAAGAGCTTACAAATAATTGGTTCTTATATTTTAAATATTTTATTCATGTTATAGTTGATTCTATAGACGTAAGGTGACATGAAATAACATTTTTTGAGCAAGCTTTCTATGATAACAAGTGTCATACTATCCATTAATCACCATTACTTTACTAAGTTGTTCATCAGCGATCAAGCGGTATTCATATCGAGAAGCGCGACTATCATGATCAATTGTACATCCTGCAGGGTAAGAACCTAACCACACGACACGTGCACGTTCCGGATAACCGTACACGGCAACCTTTCGCTCACATCACTTCCAGAGATCGAAACTATTCATGCCAAAGTCCAGGAGTGCATCCCCATAAGTGGCCCCACATCTGGCCTGACCATCATATGAGTTTCAGACTACACTCATGTCTACTGCCACTCACCAACCGAGCAAGCCATAGTTCCAATCCTAGTGTGACTGAGTTACATCGGTTTACTGGTCCCATTCTCCCAGTATGTGATTTGTATGTTCAAAACTTGATCTCAGGTCAACAACTACTGACTTCTTGCCCAATTCCATAGAGATTGATGTCATGATTGCATGGTAAACAATTACTAAGCTTGGCTAAGCAGGTGTTATAATTCCTTTGAAGTGGTGGTAAAGGTTTCCTTAATCAAGGATGACATGCATACAACGGGTTTCATAACAACTCCTAGATGTAATGCATATACAGAAATAGTTTGGACGCATGAAATAATAAGTAAAATAGTAGGAGTAGATGCTCTGGGGCTTGCCTGGATTAGTAAAAAGGTTAGGGTCATTAGTAGCAACTTCAGGTTTGTTCCACCGTGATGTCTCCCTCGTATTCTTGAGTTTCCTTCGGCTGAAACTTCACGTATTCCGGCTCCACAAACTCGGTATCTACATGCCATGAATGCAATATGCATTTTTTAGAAAAGCTAGCTATTCAACTATCCTTCACGATAAAGTTGCAAGCCAACAATAAAAACACCCATTTAAACCTTATTAGTATTTTTCCTACATTTGAAACCATTTAAAGACATTTTTAAAATTCATAAAAGAATTACTTAAAATTTTTTTGTACTAGGAATAATATTAGCCTAATTGTAATAAAGCATTTTAATTTTTAAAAGACTTTTATCACATTTTTATTTATTTAGAAACTTTATTTATTTATTTTAGAGCTTTAAAGAAAAACATTTTAAATAACTCAAATTTTTATTTAAACTTTTCTAAAGTTTATCATTTTTAAAGTATAGAGAAAAATCTAACAAAACTAACAGAATTAGTTTCACTTATTTTGGACACTTATACAATTTATAGCAAAATAAACAAGATTAAAGCCTTTTAAAACAAAAAGGAAAACACTAAACAAATTAGCTTGGCACATAACCCCCTACAAAGATTAAACCTTCACACATAAGCCCTCCCATGCTCAGACCTGGCTTTTTATCTAATAACCCCCTAAAGAAAACTTAAACTTCGCAGAAAGGTCCCTCCCGGCCTTAAACTGCTCCTGGCGGCGGACGGCGAGTTCGATCTCACCGGCAGTGATGTCTCCGATGACGAGATGTGCACCAACGGCATCAGCTCGTCACATCGAGCACTCCCATCGATCAAACTTCTACCAAAGGTGTCCGGACGGCGATACGCGATGGCTGTGGCGCTTCGCACGAACTCGTCGTGGAAGAGGACTGTAGCACAACTCCCCATGGCGGCCTGTCGTGGCGCGGCGGCGCTCTGCGGTGGCGCTCGCGTTCCGGCCAATAGGGCCATGATCTTGGACTTGGCGCGGGTTCTAGAGTATCACAGGGTTGATCTTGACATCTACGATGCTCTAACGTAGCTCCCCTCGAGAGCTCACCTTGGTGTGTTGGCGGCCGGAAGTTGAAGATGACGGCGAAGCAGTGTCGGTGAGGCTCAGGGCTGAACTTGAAGTAGTCAGGGACCTGGTTGGGAAGGTGGTGAAGTCGTGGGCGAGAGGAATCGCGCAGCGGTGGGTCGATGGCGATGAATCGACGGCGAGTAGAGGTGACGGCGATGGTGAGCGCGAGAATGGTGACTAAGAGAATATGACAACCGAGGTTCGCTACATACTCAAGGTTTTTCCACCGTGATCAGGTTGGTCACCTCCTTCTTGCTTAGATGTGCTGGTCCTCATGCTGGCTGGCGTGTAGCACCATAAAAATCTTTTGCCGGCCATGAGCGGCAAGCAAGCAAGTAGCTTGGTGTTGGCTCTGCTCTGTTCCTCCCTTTCTATTCTTTTACTTGCTCTAAATCTTCGATCCAAAGTCATGATTTCATGCAAAAAGTGCTCCTTCATCCTTAAGCAAAGTTGTAGCTGGTATGCTGGGCTGCAACATTGGTTTTCAAACCAGAATAAAAAACTATATAAATTCCAATATATGGAGCTCTGAAGATTTGCCAAAATACTGAACAAAAGTTCAGTTTCGTCAGTTCATGAACTGAATAAAATCAGGACATGATTCCATCTTTGATCCTCCAATTTAATTAACAAACAACTTTTTTTATCTTGAAGCAATCCATGTTGTAGTACAAAGTCCCAAGTTTCCATTTCGCTAGTACTTGACCAAATTTTAAGTATAAATTCTCTCCAAATATTGGCTCCAAGATGGCATTTAATAATTATTTTCCCAAAAAATTAATATCCTAAATTTTAATCAAAGGCCTTCAAATTTTGAGCTTGATCAATACTTTTATAGTGCAACAGCCTTTCTATCCTCTTAAACTGGCATCTCCTTTGAATTTGGCACGTTTTCACTTAGTTATCCATATTTGACAAAATTCCATCCAAATTTGAATTCAAACTTGAATGTCCCCAAAACCTCTCCTTAATTTGAATTTGGTTCAAATTTACTTTATTTTAGCCATTGAGATTATTAGCCAATAATGACTATTCTTTTGAGTTAATCCATCCTTAATTATGCTTAAGGGGTTTTTAACATTTGTGATGTTACAGAGATCGAGCTTCACCCACTATTGCTAGGATGGGCTTACTTAGACTGAGAACACAGATTATTTTCTTTGCTATGCTACTTTCCTCTTTCTTCCCTGAGGGCATTCCTTTCCCAAACATAGAGCCAAACAGTCTTGCCCGGAACTCTGTCCCCCCTGATTCCTTCCCTTCTTGAAGAAAACGATACCGAGAACAACATCCAGGCAATAGCACTTGAAAAAAATGAAAATACACCGTCTACGTCAGAAAATATTCTATTGCTATTCAGGAGAACACAGGCTTTGAAAGCTTACTGCCCGGCCATGCTACTGTATTTTGGTTGAAGTACCTTCTGACACTGATGATTCCATCTTTATATCGTTTGAGCTAGCCCCATGACTCAAGTATTTTGTTAATTCATGTTGCTGTTTATTACCTGGCTAAAGTTGTGGTGTAACTCCTCAGCCCGGTGTTCCGCCAGAAGAAGCAGGGGCTGCAGTAGATGCAAAATCTTCTACTGGTACATGGATAACTATTTGGACTGATGGACTTACCGGTCTTGATCATTAGAAAGGATGATGCTATCACATCGAGCCCGTTCCTGGGGAGCCAGATCAATATATTTGTTATATAGATGATCCATTAGACCTATTTGAAGAAGGTTCTGTTACTAACATGTTTACTTCCATTTTGGGTAACGTATCTGGTTTCAAAGCGGGCTGCGCGAGTGGTACAAAATCGAGGCAAACACCGAATACTAGATATGAACCCAAAATAACAAGGGTCAAGGTCGCCCAGTGAGACGATGGCGGATAAGCTTCATCATCGAGAGGGAAAGAGCCTGGATCACCAGCTAAGGCCCCTAAATGACCGCTCAGTGATACTGGTGGAGTATTCACAGGGGGTGCTGCCGACCTTGTACAATCCCCGTCGAATGGAAAAATCCAATTCAATGAGGATTTGGTTCACCTTGAGGATGAGCAAAGGTCTAAGCTTGGGGGAGCTTGTTGGCGGTCATTACAACACATTTTCGACCACCAATTCTCAGGAATAAAAGAGGTTATATGTGACATTCCATGCACTTAGGTTTATTTCTAATAAAATTCCAGAAGTTTTGGTCTATATCCATTGTGTAGGTACAATGTCGAGAAATACGTGCTACAGGGGTCGGAATTGACCGATTCGGCCGAATGACTTGGTTCGGCTGGATTACCCCCCTTAGCCATGCATGCTACATGTAGCGAAGCACAACCGGGAGGCCGCATACACGAAGACCACATCAACGATGATGAAGCAGTGACGGTGCAAGACACATGGATCAGCGCCACGTCAACCTTGGGCCACATCAGAAGTTCACCAATTGGAGACAAGCCAACAGGTCCAAGACTAGAGGTAGTGCAACAGAGACAAATAGAGGCCTGGCCCAGTTCACCCGACCTGGGCCCGTTCGGCCGAACTGCCCCAGCCATGAACTGACTCGAGGAGATCATCTGCACCATGGGATGAAGTCGGTGCAGGATGGACGGTTCATTCGGTCGAACCCATTCATTCGGCCAAACTGGCCGGGGGTACGCCCCTCGGTCCCTTGGCCGGTACTCCTCCTCTACCGACCTTAACCGCCATAAATTCAGTGGTCCAAGCCCCAGATGAACACACACTCAAGCCAAGGAGCTCATTTGCCACTTCTCTCTAGTATAGTTAGGATAGTCTAGTCTGGAAGTTAGAGTCGAGTGGAGCTGTGCCTCAGAGGTTCCGGATTCGTCTTCAGAAGCTCTTGTATCTTCTCCATTTTTCTTTCTATAAGACTTTGAGTTATCAATATAGTTTATCTTTGTTATTTTGTCTGAGTTATTTATATCTTGCCTCTACTTTATTCTAGTTGCAAGTATTTTGTGTTTAGGCTATAGTGAGTTCTAGTTCTAGTTCTTCTTGTTCTTGTTCGATGAGAGGCGTGGGGGATAACTCGGTTGGAGGAGACGACGTTGACGGCCCGACTATAGCCTCCCAAAGACTGTGCCTTAGCAATCGATACACCACCTCCTATGGATGCCGTGATCTTTTGAAGCACATCACCCGGTCCTGTCCTGCAAGCAATGGAAAAACTAGCAAGAACAAGTATCGAACAAGTACTGAAATTACTAGATGGGAATGAAGTGTTCAATCTCAAACTCAATCACAAATGAAGTGGGGTTCTGAAGACTCGAAGATGGGCGGCTGGACCAGCACGCGCGCTTACAAGCAAGTAGCAATGGCTAAACTTGATCTAAACAAAAACCAAGTGTTCTTGGTGGCGGCTAAGGGGTATAAGACAAGAGAGGACGACCACAGGGGTGCTGGGGTCATGCTCCAACCCTAGGATGCGTCCATAATGGACTCTACATGATACACGGCCCAATGGGCCAAAATAAGATGATGTAGCATCATGGGCAGAAAACATCTCGGAGCAAATAGACAATTCTGGACGACTCCGAATAGATATGGATGTGCGGTGGATCCGTTGGAGTACTTGAACGCTCCAATCCGAGTCCGTATGCGACCGTGGCGTCCATCACAAGTTGACGTTTTTCTGCAGTCCGAATCCAGCCCGCGTGAATCCTTTCTGTTCTCGATCCTCTCCATGGTTCCTAAGCAAAACAAGAGTGCATGGGTCTCCACAATCTAAATATGATGAACATGAACTCAGGAGTGAACTCACCGGATGATTAAGATGTCTAGCACGAGCACGGGTAATAGGACCAGCAATGATATGAGAAGATGGCGTGGCTGTATCGTTGGCGGTGATGTCCTCATCATGCTCCCCTTCTCGCATTTGAGTCGTGCTCGACTCAAGCTCATCTTCCTCTCCCAAATATGGCTTCAAATATGCAATGTTAAATGTGGGACTAACCCCAAAATCTGCAGGCAACTCGAGCTTGTATGCATTATCATTAATCTTCTCTAATACTTTAAAGGGACCATCCTCTTGAGGCAACAACTTAGATTTTCGTAATTCAGGAAAACGATCCTTACTCAAATGCAACCAAACTAAATCTCCAGGTTCAAATTTTAATTCCTTTCTACCTTTATCACTAGCAAGCTTGTATTTAGCTGTCATGCGCTCTATGTTTTCTTTAGTTGTTTTATGCATTTTCAACATCAATTCGGCACGTGTAGTAGCATCATAATCCAATTTTTCAGATGATGGCAGAGGCATTAAATCAATAGGAGCACGAGGCAAGAAACCATACACAATCTGAAATGGGCACATCTTTGTGGTAGAATGCATCGAACGATTATATGCAAACTCAATATGAGGCAAACAATCTTCCCACATCTTAATGTTTTTCTTTAAAATAGCCCTTAACATAGTAGACAAAGTTCTATTCACAACCTCAGTTTGACCATCAGTTTGGGGATGACATGTAGTAGAAAACAAAAGCTTAGTCCCCAATTTAGCCCACAATGTCTTCCAAAAATAACTAAGAAATTTAGCATCACGATCAGACACAGTAGTATTAGGCACACCATGCAAACGAACAATGTCCCGAAAGAACAAATCAGCAACATGAGAAGCATCATCAGTCTTATGACATGGTATAAAGTGTGCCATCTTAGAAAATCTATCAACAACCACAAACACACTATCACGACCATTCCTAGTTCTCGGCAGACCCATCACAAAATCCATAGAAATATCTTCCCAAGGAGCACTAGGAACAGGTAAAGGGAAATACAAACCGTGTGGATTTAACCTTGACTTAGCCTTTTGACATGTAGTGCAACGAGCAACGAATCTCTCCACATCTCTTCTCCTCTTTGGCCAGAAGAAATGACCAGCAAGTATATCTTCCATCTTTTTGGCTCCAAAATGCCCCATCAAGCCACCTCCATGTGCTTCCTGCAACAACAACAAGCGAACAGAGCTAGCTGGAATTCATACCTTGTTAGCTCTAAACACAAACCCATCACTAATGATAAATTTGTTCCATCCTTTCCCATCTTTACAATGCAGCAACACCTCTTTAAAATCAGCATCATTAGCATATAGGTCTTTAATTGTTTCTAATCCAAAGATTTTGTAATCAAGTTGGTTCAACAATGTATATCTTCTAGACAAGGCATCAGCAATAACATTTTCTTTCCCTTTCTTGTGCTTAATAACATAAGGAAAAGATCCAATAAATTCAACCCACTTAGCATGCCTACGGTTCAATTTTCCTTGACTACGAATATGTTTCAACGATTCATGATCATAATGAATAACAAACTCTTTGGGCCACAAATAATGCTGCCAAGTTTCCAATGCTCGAACAAGAGCATACAATTCGTTGTCATAAGTGGAATAATTCAGAACAGGCCCGCTCAATTTTTCACTAAAATATACAACTGGTTTTCCCTCTTGCAACAAAACACCACCCAATCCAATTCCACTAGCATCACATTCAAGCTCAAAAGTTTTATTAAAATCAGGAAGTTGGAGGAGAGGTGCATGTGTCAACTTATCTTTCAGCATATTGAAAGCGTTCTCTTGCTCTTTGTCCCAACGAAAAGGCACTCCCTTCTTCGTAAGCTCGTTCAATGGTGCAAAAATTCTGCACAAAGCGGCGATAGAAACCAGCAAGTCCTAGAAAACTCCGCACCTGTGTAATAGTCTTTGGTATAGGCCATCCCTGTATAGCTTCAACCTTGGCTTGATCGACGTCAATTTCTTGTGGAGTCACAACATAGCTAAGAAAAGACACTTGATCGGTGCAAAAGGTGCACTTCTAAAGATTACCAAACAAACGTGCATCTCGTAATGCATTAAAAACAGCACGCAAGTGATCAATATGTTCAACCATGGATTTGCTGTTGATCAAAATATCATCAAAGTATACTACAACAAATTTCCCAATGAAAGCACGCAAAACCTTGTTCATTAATCTCATGAAAGTACTAGGTGCATTAGTTAACCCAAAAGGCATGACTAACCACTCATATAGACCGAACTTAGTTTTGAAAGTAGTTTTCCATTCATCTCCCAATTTCATACGAATCTGGTGGTACCCACTACGCAAATCAACTTTAGAAAACACAACAGCACCACTCAACTCATCAAGCATGTCATCTAAACGTGGAATAGGGTGTCGATATCGAATGATGATATTATTAGTAGCTCTACAATCAACACACATACGCTATGTTCCATCTTTCTTAGGCACCAAAATAATCGAAACAGCACAAGGACTAAGAGACTCACGCACATAACCTTTGTCGAGTAGCTCTTGCACTTGCCGCTGAATTTCTTTTGTTTCCTCCAGATTTGTTTTGTATGGTGCACGGTTAGGCAAAGATGCACCAGGAATTAGATCAATTTGGTGCTCAGTCCCTCGCATTGGTGGCCGCCCCGCTGGTATCTCACTTGGAAACACATCCGAATACTCTTGCAAAATGTTAGCAACAGCAGGGGGCAAAGATTGCTACATATCGTGAAGTGAAATCAAAGCATCCTTGCACACCAAAGCATAGGCACCAGAAGTAGAAGCAAGCAATTCATTTATATCAGATTTAGTAGCAAGCAAGCAATGCCCTTTTAATCTTATCTCATCTTTCTTACTTTCAACAGATTTGACAATTTTAGTGTTCTCAGTCTTATCTTTTGCAGCTTTAGCAATGTCATCACGCACAATAGCGTTAGGAGACATGGGAAGCAAAATAAGTTTCTTATCATGGTGTATGAGAGAATATTGATTTGATCTACTATGATGTCTACAATCTGTATGAAATTGCCATGGCCTACCTTGCAGAATATGACAAGCTTTCATAGGCACAACATCACATTCAACAACATCATGATATGAACCAATAGCAAAACTAATTCGAACCAGCTTGGTTACCTTTACCTTACCGTTGTTGTTCAGCCATCGAATGTAATATGGATGTGGATGTGGTTTTGTTGTTAGTGAAAGTCTCTCCACCATGTCGTTGCTAGCCAAGTTGTTGCAGCTGCCTCCATCAATGATCAAGCGGCAAGAACACTCTTTAATTACACACTAAGTTTGGAACAATGTATGCCGCTGATTTTGCTCCGCCTTCTCCATTTGTGTACTAAGCACACACTGCACAATGAGGCTCTCATAATGCTCAGCATCTTCCGCACCGATCTGTTCACCTAGTGGCTCCTCACTACCTGCATCATCAGCCGCAAGCAAAGCAAGTGTTTGTTCATTGAAATCACTAGCAGAGGAATACCCACCATCATTGTTTACCACCAAAACTCGCTTGTTTGGGCAATCACGCTGCACATGACCACATGACTTGCACCGATGACACTGGATATCTCTTGTTCTACCTATGGAGGCAAAAGAGGAAGTACTACTGGCTGGTTTTGGGGCAGATTTTGTTGCTGAATTTGTGGAAACAACACATGTCTTGTCACTGGAAGGAGGCGGTGGTGCTGAACGACTCGGCGACGGAGTTGGGGAAGGTGCACGCTCGGTCAAGGAAGTAGTCGTACGCTGCTACCATGGTGCTGATTTTCCTGCAGAAACATTAGACCTTGTACCTGCACGTCGTCCCTGCACTTCTCTCTCAGCTTTACAAGCAATATGAAAACACTTTGTTATGTTGTTATAATCTTTATATTCAACGATGTCTCAAATTTCTCTATTCAGCCCTTCCACAAATCTAGCAATAGCTGGTTCCTCACCCTCCTCTATTTGACAACGCAACATACCCATTTGTAATTCTTGATAATATTCTTCTACACTTTTAGCACCCTGTCTCAATTGCTGCAACTTATGTAATAGATAACGTCCATAATAAGGAGGAACAAATCTAGCCCACATGACCCGTTTCAAAGCATCCCAAGTTTGTGGCGTGTTATTAGGATGTTTCTTGCCATGTTCTATCCACCAAATAGAAGCAAAATCTATAAACTCACTAGTAGCAGCCCTAACACGAGTAGCTTCAGGAAATTCATGGCATGAAAATTTTTGATCAACAGCAATCTCCCAAGTAATGTAAGCATCAGGATCATATCTACCATCAAAAGGAGGTCGACGATTATGACGTAGCCGGTGGCGAGCAGGATCTTGGTCATCGACTTCAGTATCCGCACTGTATGCATTGCCATCAAAGCTTTCTTCCTTCTTATCAGTGTTGCTGTCGTCCTTCTTGTCATCTCCATCACACCCGCTAGTGGTTTTAGCATGCATCTCATCAAATCGCCTCAAAAGTGCAGCAAGACTCTTATCCATATGAGCCACTGATGCCTCCATCTTTGTAAGCTTGTTATTCATTGCGATCTGTGATGCCTCCAATTGCCCCATCTTCTCATTCGTCACCATCAAGTCATTATCAATCCCCTCGTTGTGCTTCTTCACCAACCTTTCAAAATGTTGTATGATGCCCTTGGTGCGAGGAGACTGTGGGATCTTGTTACTGGGAGACCCATCACCATCACCTTCTGATCATGTCATGGTTAAACAAACAGAGGCAACAAGAGAAACAGGTGAAGAAATAAAAGCCCTACAGCTAATAGGATGTAGCTATTTGTAAGGCGCTCACTCTCAACCTATGATACAAGCTCTTACCAATTCTTACCTTGCTCGACAGGAGGGCATGGCTACCAACAAGTCTGCAAACCTGGAATGAAGTGTATCAGTGCCGCAGCAACAAGACCTGTAAAGCTGTAGTCGGATATGTGGAGCTATAGGTGGGCTGAAAACAAGGAATAGCTAGCTCCATGTTAGTTAAAACAAAGCAAGCTGAATAATCATTCAATGGTGGTACTATGCTGGTCCTAGCCTAGACTGTGCTAGAGACGCGAGCCTGGACACAAAGGAAGTCACAACGCACCACCGAAAAATAATCACAATGATCAGCCCCTTTCTTTCTTCTTTTTCTTTTGCTTCTTCTCTTTTTTTCTGTTTTTTTTCTTTTTTTCAGGGGTCCTCAAAACTGAATATATGAACAAAGAGGATCCCAAACAGCCAATCATCACATAAACTTTTTCAGAAAGTACAGGGGTATTCCGGTAAAAAAAGAGGCACACTGATCTGTTTATGCACAATCTTGGAGAGGTCAAGTATGTGGATATGAAGTACCGCTGGCTTCCTGTAACACGTTGAGGATAGATAAACAATGCAACAGCCGCCAATTAAGTAACCTGCGCGGCTAGCAAATTGGACTCCAAAATCGATTGCAACTCGGACTTCGACACGGTGTGCGGTTCGTTTTCCCCCTTCTCGAAACCAGCAGATTCCTGGTCGGACTAGGTCACCAAAGAGTACTCAAAATCACCCACACGGGAACAGAACGACCGCACACAGTTGTGACCAAAACTAATCTACTAATTTTTTTGGCTTTTCTGTGCCATAGGAAGAAAATAGGGGGAAGGATTGGAATCTCTCACCGAACAACCTTGCTCTGATTACCAACTGATGCGAACCCGCTCGGGTTTATGCCCGATCTTTCGATGAGAGGCGTGGGGGATAACTCGATTGGAGGAGACGACGTTGACGGCCCGACTACAGCCTCCCAAAGACTGCGCCTGAGCAACCGATACACCACCTCCTATGGATGCCGTGATCTTGTGGAAGCACATCACCCGGTCCTGTCCTGCAAGCAATCAAAGAACTAGCAAGAACAAGTATCGAACAAGTACTAAAATTACTAGATGGGAATGAAGTATTCAATCTCAAACTCAATCACAAATGAAGTGGGGTTATGAAGACTCGAAGACGGGCGGCTGGACCAGCACGCGCGCTTACAAGCAAGTAGCAATTGCTAAACTTGATCTAAACAAAACCCAAGTGTTCTTGGCGGCGGCTAAGGGGTATAAGACAAGGGAGGATGACCACAGGGGTGCTGGGGTCATGCTCCAACCCTAGGACACGTCCATAATGGACTCTACATGATACACGGCCCATTGGGCCAAAATAAGATGATGCAGCATCATGGGTAGAAAACATCTCGGAGCAAATAGATGATTCTGGCCGACTCCGAATAGATATGGAAGTGATGTTGGATCCAATGGAAAGTAGACTTGATAAGCTTTCTGTGAAGTACTTGAACGCCCCAATCTGAGTCCGTATGCGACCGTGGCATCCATCACAATTTGAAGTTTTTCTGCAGTCCGAATCCAGCCCTCGCGAATCCTTTTCGTTCTCGATCCTCTCCGTGGTTCCTAAGCAAAACAAGAGTGCACGGGTCTCCACAATCTAAATATGATGAACATGAACTCAGGAGTGAACTCACCGGATGATTAAGTTGTCTAGAACGAGCACGGGTAATAGGACCGGCAATGATAGGAGAAGATGGCGTGGTTGTATCATTGGCGGTGATGTCCTCATCACCCAAGCTGTAGTAAAATGTACCAAGATCGCGAGTAACAATTCTGGTGGACTAGGATGAAATGATAAATTGCTAAATATGTGTTAGAATGTGACACTTGTCAAAGGGTAAAGGCAAGGCACTTAAAGGTAGCAGGTACTCTTCAACCATTGCATGTGCCATCTTGGAAATGGGAAGACATAAGTATGGATTTCATTGTTGGTCTACCCCACACTTCTCAGAAGCATGATTCTATATGGGTTATATTGGATAGACTCACTAAGACCACCCATTTTATTGTAGTACATACCACCTACTTAACCAAGAAATATGCGGAAATCTATCTTGATTGAAATCTATCTAAAATCGAGGGCCTCAGTTTGTGGCTCCCTTTTGGGAACAATTGCAAGAGTCTCTTGGAACCAAACTGATGCGTAGCTTGGCATACCACCCTCAAACCAATGGGCAAATGGAAAGGGTGAATCAAATTCTAGAGGATATGCTCTAAGCTTGTGTCATTCATTATGGCAAAAATTGGGAAAAATGTTTACCTCTTGCGGAATTCTCATATAACAACAGCTATCAAGCGAGTCTAAAAATAGCACCATTCGAGGCCTAGTTTGGACGAAGGTGTTGGACTCCTTTGATTTGGTCTCATCGAGGCAACGACAACTCTTCGGACCCAAATTGGTAATCGAAGCAGAGGAAAAAAGTGAAAACAATACAGAAAAATCTCCAGGCAGCTCAGTCTAGGCAGAAGAGCTATTTTGACAAGAGAAGGAAATCTTTAGAGTTTGAGGTTGGTGATCATGTTTACCTTCGGGTATCACCAACCAAAGGTGTACAAAGATTTGGAGTGAAAGGCAAGCTAGCCCCATGATATATTGGTCCTTATGAGATCATAGAAAAATGTGGACCAGTGGCATATTAGATTCAACTTCCCGATAAACTTTCAGCTATCCATGATGTCTTTCATGTTTCTCAACATAAGAAATGCCTTTGAGTCCCAGACGAGGTAATTAAACAAAGTGAAGTATGGATAGAACTAGATCTATCTTATGTGGAATTTCCTATTAGAATCCTTGATCGAAAGGAAAGGAAGACAAGATGACAAGTGGTAAAAATGTTTAATGTGCAATGGAACCATCATACTGTTGGCGGTAGTTACAGCCTGACTTCTGACATCCAACCGAGCATAAAATGAATACAATGGAATAATGCACCATAGCTATAGGGTTTATTTCTAATCATTTCCATGAGTTTTGGTGAATATTCATTGTGCAGGTACAACATCGATAAATATGTGCTGAAAGGGTGGGAATCGACTAATTCGGCTGAACGACTCGGTTCGGCTGGATTACCCCCATTAGCCAAGCACGTTACATGAAGCGAAGCACAACCGGGAGGCCATCTACACGACATCCACGTGGGCGGTGAACAAGCGATGATGAAGCAGGACATGTGGATCAACGACACTCAACTTTGGGCCACAAACACGAGAAGTCCACCAAGGAAAGGCAACCCAAGATAGCCCAGAGTCAGAGGCGGTGCAGGAGAGCCACCACCATCATCACATCGCATCGAAACACCCGGCTATGAGCTGTGTCCCTATTTCATAGCCATGGTTTGAGAGCAAATGTTCTCGGGAACAAACACTGAGAGTCCCTACACGCACTACAAGTTTTTGTGGATAATTGAACACCGGAAAAGTGTTGCAAAATGCCCAAAATGGTTGCAATAGACACAATGGCAACAAAATTTTAGCATTGCGAGGTGTTGCCAATGCAAACGTAGTCCAAATTTGCACCACAGTTTATTTTTGGCATTGCCATTGTGTTCCCCCTATTGCAATACCAACAATCTTTTTGCAACCCAGAAGTAGCGTTGTAAGTATCAGCCATTGTGTTCCCCCTATTGCAACACTAACAATCTTTTTTTGGTAGACCTATACTGTACTACAAGGTTAGGAAAATTTTGGTCAGCAACAAATATTTATACCTACTAAAATACTTGGGCTAAAAATGTATTCTGTCTCCAACTGGAAGTTACTTAAGTTCGACACAACAATATGAATTTGCCTTTACATGGCCTGTGAGAACTGTGATTCATTGAATCGACATAATATGTCAGTCTGAAATTTTTAGAATGTATCAAAAAGGACTATATTGATGAATATTCATAGGTAGTGGAGTTTCAAAAAAATCACCTATGTATTGGCAGCTTGTTGATTTCTTTTCGTTATTGATCGTTTCTTAGCCGCATTGTCCTTCAATGCCTTTGTTGTCGTAAAAGCAACAACGGTATTCCCACCTTTGTGTCCAGCTGCCTGTGTTAGTTGCAGCAGAACTTCTAGTAGTGCATGTAGAATTAGTAGTAGCAACAACAACAACAACAGCTGGTGTTTGTGGTGGTGGGACACTATTTTGGTTACCCTGCAAATCAATTGTTCGAGGGAAAAATTAGACCCTAGACTATGGACTATCACAAGACATCATTACACAGCTTCAACTGTCAAAGTACCTGTTCCTGTGAAATATCTTAACTCTCTGTAGTTGTTAAATTTTCTTCAACCATGGTTGTTGCAACAGACACCTCTGCAATTTGTTGCCCATCATTGTTCACCTAGATTTAAAATTTTGTCATAAGAATCATTAGTGGACTATGAATCTTAAAAAAGGATGTGCACACAAAAAGAATGCATATACAACATGTAACAAATGAAGTGCTTCCAGGCATGGTTTGTTGCCAAGTACCTAAGCACATAATTTCAGTTGAATAAACTAAATGTTTCGATCAAGTTAAGAATTGACATTACTATTACCCGTTGAAATGATCCTTGTCCTTGTGCTGCTTGTATCATTGACATAAATTCTTGCCTAAGTGTAGCCTCCCTGGCCTTCATCATTTCTTCCATCTGATGCTTATGTTGTTCCCTTTCAGCTTCCAATTGAGCCCTATGTTGTTCCCTTTCAGCCTGTTGAGATTCTGTCACACCCGGATTTTCACAAAAACCCGAATACGGCCATATGTGTGCCCAGGAAGTCATAGAACACATATAACGAATAAATATGATAAACAGAGAACATATGCTTAAATAAATTCTTGAATAAATAAAGTTTTACATCAGAGTGCTTCATAAATAAACTAACCAAATACAGCGGAAGACTAAAAACTCTCACGCTAAGCGGAGCCGCAATCCACAGGGACTCTGACTGGGAGATCACAACTCAGTAGTACGGCAAGTCTTCTGGAAACTCAGCAGCAGACTCATGCATAGCCCAATCTGTTTACCCATCCGGGATTTTGTTGAATAAATGACAAGTGTAAGTAAACATTTCTTAGCAAGTATAGCACGGGTATATGAAGGCTCAAAATAAGGCTAGACACGGCTGATCTGCATTAGCATTTTTAGTTGGTTCATTTTATCATTAACCATGTTACTACAAACGAATGAATACCCAGTTGCAACCCAATTAATAAAGTATAAGTGACATTAAACATAAGTAGCATCAATTTCTAATAAAAAAGGATCCATGCCGCTCGTGACCCTGAGCAAGGCTATCATGATAGATTTACACTCTGCAAAAGGTTTCGCCCTTTACCCACCAGTCGCGTAAAAGTTCGAAGAACTTTGCACCCAACCACTCACATCAACACTTCCGAGGGGTGACTGCATAGGGACGCTACAAGGTTTTTCACAAGACACCCTAACAAGACAGTAGCCGCTAAGGTACAACAAGGTGGTGAGACTCTAGGCACCGAGATTGACTGACCCTCAGGGAACAACGTGAGGGGATCAATGGTGTCCGAAGCGCGGGCAACTCATGCCAACAACAAAAATAAAGAGCGCAACGTGCGGAGTTCCTGTACCACAGGGATTCCCAACACGGGACTATGCCTAATGATACATAGCCGACAGGGCTACCGTCCTCGGTGGAATCAAGTAACACCTCGCGCCTTGCTTCCCATAATGCCGTCGGCCACTCCAGTAACCACTAGCAAGCTAGAGACATACAAGCTACTTGACCAAGACTAGAGCCATAATAGTTCTAGTGGTGACGACAGGCTCCTGGGTTGGCGCTTTAAGAACCGGACCTTATAGAGAAACACTAGAGCAAAGCACGAAGCACATGCTCTAGTTCCCTAAACCAAGTTGCTAAAAAGCAAGTTTTATCATCAACATTAAAGTGAACCATTAAGTCAGGATTAACAATTAAATATCGGTGATAGTAGCTGCGCATAGCAAAGATTCTACCCATATGCAAAGACCCAAGGTGCACAAGGATAGGATATTCAAAACTAGGTACAACCTTAATGGTACATCAATTTAGACACATGCAAGTATGAAATAATTTAATACAAAGTGGGTAGGTAGCAAGGATTGTCCGTGCTATAACTTGCCTTCCTCAAAAGGTGGCTGCTGCTGCTGCTGTGAGTCCTGTCCCTAGAAGACCTCCTCGTACTCGATGTCCAACGCGAAGGGCTCACCGACTGGACATGAATTACCACACAAGCATCCACGCAATCTAATACATGCAAACAAATAATATTCTATTAGAACAGTACACCAAACAATAGAAACAATACAAATAAAGGTTTTAGAATTATTCTACGCTTCACTAGGAACATATGAGCGCAAAAATCACACTAATCGGAGATAAAACGGAAAAGATATGGCAATTCTAAGTTACAGGGACCTGCTGGTAAGTTTTTAAAAGTTCCATGGGCTTATTTGTGAAAAACCAGTGGATAAAACATAATTTTGTGTAAAAACCCGAGGGCCTACGCATAAAACCAGCTAAACAGGACTGCGGGTTCTATTATTTAAAAGTTCAGGTGGTTTTCCATAAAATCAGGGACCTATTCGTAATTACTTTCTAATGGAGGTGGACCGCGGGTTGATTTTAAAACTTGCAGGGGCTTTTTAACAAAAATGGATCGGTTGACTGGTATCTGGGGGATTTGACTCGAGGCGACTTGGATCTGGGCTGTCGGATCAGAATCGGACGGATGGGGAAGTTGGCTGCCGGCGGGGGAGGAAGCGACGGCGGCGCCACCAGTGCGTGCGGCGAGGGCTCGCTGGAGCAGAGCGGATCCGGCACTCCACAGCGCCATTGGCGATGGGACTAGGTTGGGGAGCGAGCTTGGAGCACGGCGAGTTCACCTAGGGGTTTCACGTCGGGGATTGCGCGGCGGAGTTGGCGGACGACGGTGACCGGCGGTCGGGCGACTCTGGCAAAGGTGGTTGGGGCGCTATGGGGCTAGAGAGGGGGAGGGAGTTGGCCTGGGGCATTCTTTACCTCCTGGCGAAGCTCCTGGTGGGGCCAATTTGGCCGGGGCGGCGTTGGGGCAGCCGGTCGACGGTGGCGGTCAAGATCGAGGGGCGGCGGCGCTGAACGGGGGAAGGGGGAGCGCTGCAGCTCGAGAGCTCGGGGAGAGCGGCTTGGGGGAGTTTATGGGGCTGCGGGGCTGGCCTTTTATAGCTCAGGGGAGGTCTTCCTTGGTGTGCGAGCCACGACCGGGGATCAAGTGCCGATGAGGAGTTTCCATGGAGGGAAAAGGCTTTCCACGCGGGCACTCAGCGTGGAAGGAAGGCGAGGGCGAGAGAAGGAAGGTTGAGGTGCTAGGAGGCTTCGGCGATAGCGCTGCGAGGCCCACAGGCTCAGGGGAAAGTGGAGCGAGGAAGGGGGAGGAGCTGTCGGGCAGGGCCCGCGCGGCAATGGGTGAGGGAGGGGAGAGAGGACGTGGGCGCTGGGCCGGTTCGGCGGGGAATGGGCCGGGAGCTGAGCGCGCGAGCAGGCCGGGCGGGGAGAGGGTTACTGGGCCGGCTCGGGGAGGAAGGAGAGAAGGGGAAAAGGAAACTGGGCCGAAGAAGAAAGCTGGAGGGGCAGAAGCAGACCGAGGAAAAAGACCAGGGTGCAGAAGTGGACTCGGGCTAGAACAACTTTTCTAGGGCTTAAACACAAGCAAATTTAAATTTGAATTTAAATAGAATTTAAATCCTTACTTAACCACTAGCAATACACAGCTCAATGCAGCAGCATGAATGCAACAAAAATGTTTCTACAACTTAAATTGGATTTTAATATTCATAAATAATTTATTGAACCTATATTAATTATGAACAATTTTAATAAAAGCAAATAAATTACTAAAATCTTAAATTGGCTATTTTAGGGTGTTACAGATTCTAGTCTCTCATTGAGCTTTGAAAACGCTTCAGCCAGTCACGCGTCAGGGCGGACTAGCATTTCGTAGTCCTCAGATAGTAGGTGTCTTCTAGTTGTGTACTTTGCCATGTATCCATTACCAAGGATCTTGGATGATTTTGATTTTCTTGGTACCTTGTAGGCTATTTGGAAAATCTGGTTCTGTTGTACATAGCAGATGAGGTTTCCATCTCCATTTGTTTCCCTCTCTGAAATTTTTCCGATTGCATAATCCTAACAAAAAGAGGACAGTTAAAGTAGTCAATTGAAAAAGAAATTGCAGGCATTTAATCTGCATCTTGATAAAGTTTGTACAAACTGTTATGTACTCACATAGACATCTTTGGATTCTTGGCTTGTCCATTCCCCATTCTTAGAGTGCGTCATCGCAAAAAGGTCAATATCATTTGGCTCATCACCGGTTAATGGGTCCCTCTAGTTTAGCAAGAATTTAATAAATTAGATAGCTATATTTCATCTTGTAGATCAAGCATGTAAACGTGAAGTACTGAAGATATTACCTTCTCATAGCTAAGCTGAGAAAAAGACTTTGATCCTATTAGAGGGTTTATCTTTCGATCCTGCCGACACTCAGAATTCTTGCTACTAATCCTCTGTGCACAAGGAGTTGATTGAAAAAGGAATAGTGTAGTGCTTGAAACAAATCCTTTATTTTAGCAAGTGCAGTTGGCATGAATAAAGTAAATGTTATCGAACCTGAAAGTCTTCTGTGCCAAAATATGACACCAGATAGTGCCATTCAATAATCTCCAAATATTCTGGCTTTGCCTCATTCTCTCATCATAGGTGTTGTATGCCCTGTATGTTGCACTAAATGTTGATCTCCATCCTTTGTATCGCTCATTAGAGTTGGTCAATATCATTTGCTAGATATCTTAGATATCCTCAATGTCCCACTTATTCCATTCAACAGTAAACAAAATAGGTAACTTAGTTTATAATTTGACAATAACAATTTGTGCACAATGTAAAACCTTGTGAAGCTTACCATCATATCAATTACCAGTGCGTCTTTCACATCTTGGTGGATATCTCTCCATGTTCTCACTCCAATGAGTGGTGCTTTTCTCCTCGTAAACAATACTATTTCATCAGTAAATGTGTGTGTGTTTTCTCCTACAGGCCCTCCAAGTCTAGAGAATCCAACTTTAAGTTTCTGATTTTCCTGCTTCGCTCTCTTGGTGGTTGCTGTCAGTCCTTTCAAGGTACCTCGTGCATTCCTCTTTTTGGGAGTTTTGTCCATCTAAACAATACACAATGGAAGATAATAAGAAATCATTTACATATGGAAAGCTGAACTGAACCTCATAATTAAATCACAATTTCCATTACTTACCATTTCCTTGTGTTTGACGTCGAGCATGAGATGGTGTTGGGTTGCCATTTTGACTTCAATTTGTTAAATCTTGATGAGGCAAAGGGTTGTCATATGCACCTACATCCAATATGTGTAAGCCATAAACATTTGCAAACAATTGATAACAATTGATTTGGCATTTTGGAAAAGATGTTATATTACTAATATCGTCAAGTCGTCCCTCCATCCTTAACCATTCCTTGTAACTCTTGATTATGTCCTCCCTGAATATATCTTTAAATTCTGGGAAAAACATAATGATATTAGTGATGTGTGGCCATAGGACTATAATATAATATAATTATTTACAATAGGGCAACCAACATAACTTACCCACTCCCCTGTTCTATATATGCATATTCTCAAACCAATGCTTGTACTCATCAATTGACTCATTTGTGGAGTCTTCACTAATTGCCCTCGTTCTTGGCAATTTTATGGGTGTTATCTCCACATTTCGCTCAGTTATTTCATCCCTTGACAATACAAATCTAACCTCCCTCTCCTCCACATCACATCCTACCATTGCATTTGCATCATCATCAAATTCTATCTCCCTCGGTGTTGCTGCAGCAGTACCACTTCTCCTTTTATAGTACAGGTAGTCCCTAGCACCATAACCCAAATTTGATTTCATTGTTATTAAATTATCAAACGTGATGTCATCCCTGTCTATTTTATAATGAGCAAATTCTTGCCCCCCTGCAAGTGAAAGAGAGAGTCCATCTTTGTTCCGAACTGCCACGGAATAAATGGCACACATAAACATAGGTAATGAAACAATTATATATGAAGAAAGCATTGATGACATTGTAATAATAATGTATTGTGACGTGTAGTCAGGCAATCAAAATATTGAATTAAAAGAGTATCTTAAAGCAATGTGAGGATGCTTGTGAATTAAATCTGTAAGACAACATTAACATGAGATATTCAAGTTGTTTACTGAAAACTTGAATTTAATTAGTATCTAGAATGCAGTTGAATATATAGTTTAACGAAGACTGCAAAGCACATATTCATCCTGTACTAGCAAGATTTGTTTCATAGCCAAATCACATGATGGATCAGTTACCTATCTTGGTTCTGAGAGCAACGCAGGCGGCTGTCTCATTCTTGGCTGTCGTGTTCTTCACCTCCATCTTCGTCTGGTGTTGCCGCTGTCGTCCTGGAAGAAGAGGTCCCGAACAGCGACATTGTCACTGTGGGCCTTCGTCTTGACGAAGTGGAGGCAGGTGCGCGCAGCGGCGCAGCTGGAGGCGACATAGTTGTAGGTGTCGCCATCGCTGGACCTGAGTGCATGGATGATGAAGATGTAGGTGTCCCCGCTCTCGCCGGCACCGCCATCTTGTCCACCCTGGTCATCGCCCCTGCCTGCACCCCCTCCTGATATGTGCGATGGAGGATCGAGGAGCAGGGCACCGCGGCAAGTCATGCGGAGGTGCAGGGACGTGGAGGAGCGAGAGCGCGGTGGCGGACTCCGGCGGGCGGCGACGCACTTGAGCAGTCGTATGTGGAAGCACAGGATTCGACGCCCAAAATGCAAAACCCTTACCGGCGGTTGTTCTACTTCTCCCACGCGATAGATTCGTGGGCACGTGCGCACTGATCACGGTCGAGCGTCGTGTGGGTGGCGCGTCCGGCGGTTTCGTGGTGCTGCGGATAGGAGTAGATAGAGGTGAGCCGGGCTGGGCTGGGCCATAGGTAAGAGAGGGTTTGGTCCAAATTATGTTAGGATTTTACACTAACTCAAATTTTATTTCAAACGAATTTCTACCTATTCGAATTTTGAAACACAAATTTTCAAACAACAAAATCCTATTGCACTCTAGTCGGCATGAATGGAACAAAACAACATTATATACCCTATATTGATTGTTTTGTCTACGAAACAAAACTTTCCTACAATTACGTGTTAAAAATTACTAATTTGCTGCACATTGTTATAGTTAGAGAAAACTAAGATTTTCATAATAGAGTAGCAAGGAAATAAGGGAAAAAGGATGGATATGATAATTCTCATGGTAAAATACTTTTGAAAATGACCATTCTATCTAGGCTAGCGTCCTAGGGACAACATCGGCGTCGAGTCACTCTCCCGGAGCCACGATCCAGCCACTCCCGGACGCGCTCCAAATAATTACTAATTTTGGCACCGTATAATTTTAAATAGTTACATTTGTAGACATTTGTTCATTCAGATATGTAATTTAGATATATGCAGATAAAATGGTCTCTAATTTAGATATTTTGCACAGAATTTTGCTTCAACTTTATAAGTGTCCATTGGAAAGGGACACAAGGCATCTAACACTGAGGTGTTGTTTGGCTTAGAAATTGTATCGCAAATGCAAACGTAAATAGATAGCGGAGGTATCGTTAACAAGGCAACAGAAAGCGAGCTTTGTTTGGTTTCCGGCATGTAACGCTAATTATTTGTACATTTAGAAATTGATAAGCAATTTGGAAACTATAGGTATCTAATCAGCTCCAACTTCGGTTCACCTTCAATCTGAAATAACACATGTTTTGATAATTTGGCATGGGATGATATACATTTTCCTATTTCCATAAAAAGGAAATTCTTAATAACACATGAGCATTAAGTCTCAAGAACAGGCAACAACAGATGAAATTCATAATACGACCACGAGACCTAGCATCCATCATGACATAACTAAACATAGTCCACACATAAACCTAGATTCCATCACACATCATGGACATAATTAAACAAGCACCATTACCTAAACTGGCAACAAAGTTATGGTGCCTAAACGACTACCACCACACATTGTGCCTAAGCATATTTACATAATGCTGATCCGCAGGCAGCAATATCTACATGAACTTAGTCCTGCTTGTCGACCTAATCAATTCCTTGTTCTTCTTTTTTTCTTTTTCAAGCTCCTTGACCAAATCTTCTTTTTCCTTCTTTTTCTTCCTGGTATGCTGCAAAGATATACTCCTTTTCCTTTTTTCCTTATGGAATGCTCCAATGCATAGTACCTCTCCTCAACTGCTTTGTCGATGGTTTCATTAGTCTTTTGCTTGTACCTTCTGAACTCCTTCAAAGAGTCAATATCATTCTGCGAAGAGGCATTACGAAAAACCAAATAAAGCTCATGTACTGTCTTGGTTCATGAAAATGTTCAGAAGTAATTTAGCATACTGCCAAGTTCATGAATATATATGGAAAAGACTACCAAGTTGGCTGATCATAGGATTCATAACAGAGTTTAGCATACTGCTATTAGTTCAGAAGTTCCTACAAAACCAGAAAGCACTTTCAGTATTAAAAATTCTCTTTTTGTTAAGTTTGTATTTCAGGTTGTTCACTTTCAGTTCCACCAATAAGCATGAGTTGTAAGGAACTTTCAATTGTAAGTATATATGATCTGAAAACGGTAGGATGTAGCTGATCAAGTACATTTTCACAAAACTGATGTCATATATTCATAACCGCACATGTAGATGACATTGTGATGAACAATCAAGTACAAGTGGTTTTCAGAAATACTTACAATTGACTGCCAGGCACCGTACTTGTCATACTCATCGCCGGAGCTGTTGTACGCATCAGAATCCGAGAGGTCCACGCCAGAGTCGGTGTTGGAGACGGGCTTGGAGTGGGCGTCGGAGTCCGAATCGATGTCCAAGTCGGTGCCAGATAGGGACTCGGAGTGGGGCTCCGAGTCGGTGTCGATGACGACGGCCTTCTTGACCTTCTCTCGCTGATGGATAGGCTCCTTCCCCTACGGCGTCGAGTAACAATCCTGAAATTGCGCCAAAAATGAGGACACGCCTTCTTCGACACTTTTAGCACTGCTTTCTGCAATTCCTTCTTCCTGCACTTCTCCATTGCAAGTTCATCTTTAAGTGCAACAATCTTCTCATGTGTGTCCGCTGCCACCTTCTTCCTGGCGTTTTCCTTTGCAAGCATTTCCTCAATTACCTTGATCTTCTCCAGTGATGTACCTACCTCCTTCTGCAAGTCCCAGAAGCTCATGTATCGCTGCAAGATGTAGAAGTTGAAAAATATTAGTCAGGTTCAGCTGAAAATAAATGCTGCACTGGAAGCTCATGTATGCATGATGTCAGAAACAGAATTAGACTTGTGAAACCATACACAGCTCCTTTAAGTTGTGTATGACTGATGTATGCTGCACAAGAAGCTGGAAACATTCACAGCTCCTTTAAGAATGATTCCTCAAATTGCTACCAAAGTAGAGACAACAAAAGATGTACCAGAAGGTACACCATGGCTAAAGATTACCCAGCATGTATTTATTGGCTTGTTGGTACCCACATGACAGATATATGTAAGCATATTGTAAACTGTAATATTGCTGGTAGATCACTAGGCAAATGATGAACTGAGCATCTATTCCAGTCTTTTCTCTAGTAGTCTCTAATTTGGATAGGTATGGTTGTTACCCTGCAGTGCCTAATTTGGATATGTATGGTTGTTATCCTGCAGTGCGTTCAGCATGGTCAGTAAACATATGCTGGCAATCAAGCTAATGGCCGGTACAAGGTAATAGACCTCTTCCCTACTCCTATCCATCTCAATAATTGTGCTTCCCCCCACAATGTGATATCACTGCAATCTGCATTATTAGCATGATGTTTAGAGTACGCATCGCCCTATTTCACTTTAATTTTAGAATTTCAATATGAAACTACAAATATTCAGACAATGCAAAATTCTCTTGTAGATTTCCCTGAAGATTGGAAGTCTGATGATTGACGATTGCAAGTCTGCTCAGGCTTGATTCAATTCTGCTGCAGGTGAGCAAGTATGTGGTGACCGGCTCCATTGTTTATTTATTTATTTATTTTGCAAATTGCAATCAATCGTGCAAGACGGCAAATTATGTACTTATAAAACTAGAGGACAGAATGCTTATGGTAGTTATAATCATTGAATACATTTGGTTATTTGCATATTATAAATATAGGCCTCCACTTTGTTGCTGCTTGATCTACATTAAGTTCCTTTGTTGATTTAATCTATATAACATTGCTGCTGTGTCTGAAGCCTCCTATTAATTATCTAGACCCAGTTTTTGAAAAGCTGCCTTACATACATGAACTGTTTACTTAGTTTAAAATTTCATGGATTTTAATTTGTGTTTTTTATGTGATAATCATGCAGAAATACAATATCAGGTGAAGGTCGAGGTTGGATGCGCTTACCTCGTTCCTCAAGAGTGTGCCAGCAGAAACTCCAAGAATGTATGGACATCAAATTTGGTGGCTCGTCAAGAGGTGGAACTGCTGTGTGTCCATGTCCTAGATGTGTAGGCATGGCATATAAATCAAGGTCTCTGGTTCAGATTCATTTGCTTTCTAGAGGGTTTGATGAAACTTTATCGATGAAAAAGGGCAAGATTCAGATGAGGTATAACAAGAAGGACAACCAGCAACTCCTGTAGAAGTACGTAATGAGACACCACCACCAGCAGATGTTGAAGTAGATAATGAAGTTGCACCACATGAAGTTGGAGTAGACAATAACATAGATGATGCGGCAAGTGATGAACGTGGTGCCACAAATTTGATTAGATCCCTAATCAGAGGTGCTATACATGGAGAAATCAGAGACACTGATGAACAGCCGAATGAACATGCTAAGGTCTTCTTAAAATTATTACATGAGGCAGAAAGGGAATTATACCCAGGTTGCACTGATGCTACGAAGGACTCTTTTATTGTGGAAATTTTTCAGGTTAAGTGCTTATATGGTATTACTAATACAGCATTTGAGGGGGTACTTTATCTATTCTCAAAGTTTCTTCCTCGTGGCCATTGTGTCCCGTATACAATGGAGAAAGTGAAAAAAGTGGTTCGAGATCTAGGCCTGGACTATGTGAAGATAGATGTGTGTCCGAAGGATTGTGTGTTATTCTGGAAGGAAAATGAAAAGCTAGATAAATATCCCAAATGTGGCGAGTCTAGCTGGTCAACGGCCGATGATGGTGCTGCTCATTCAACAAAGTGTCCACGTAAAATTCTAAGGTACTTTCCTCTTATTCCTCGGCTGCAAAGGTTATATATGAATGAGACCACATCATCACAAATGCGATGGCACAAGGGATTGGTGGATGATGGCAAAATGCGTCACCCTGGTGACTCGAAGGCATGGAAGCATGTGGATAGGGAGTATGCTTGGTTTGGTGATGAAGCTGGTAATATTAGGCTGGGTCTTGCTTCTAATGACTCTAACCCTTTTGGCATGCAAAATGTGACATACAGAACATGGCCTGTTATCCTAATCCCATACAATTTGCCTCCCTGGTAATTAGAGAAACAACCTTACTGGATGATGTCAATGTTGATACCTGGTCCAAAATCTCCCAGAATGAATATTGATGTGTATTTGCGGCCCCTCATTGATGAGCTAAAGAGGCTTTGGGTTGACGGTATTGAGACATGGGATGAGAAGGTAAAGAATAATTTTAAACTGCATGCAATTCTCCTTTGGACAATTAATTATTTTCCAGCATATGCGATGCTTTCTGGTTGGAGCACAAGGGCAAATTTGCATGTCCGTACTACCACAAGGATACTGATTATTTGTGGTTGAAATTTGGGGGCAAGCATTGCTACATGGGACATCATTGTTTTTTGCCCTCGGACCATCCATGGCGGAAGAACAAGGTCAGTTTCAATGATGAGGTGGAAACCAGGGAGGCGCCAGTACCACTATCTGGTGAACAGGTATTGGAACAATATCAAAGTTTTAATCAAGCGTGTTTTGGAAAGGATTTAGGAAAAAAGAGGAAGCGTGACAAAGATAATAGATGTCACAATTGGAGGAAGAAGAGTATTTTTTAGCTCCGTTACTGGTCTTCTTTGGTCATAAGACATAATTTGGATGTCATGCACATTGAGAAAAACATATGTGAGAGCATTTTGGGTACTTTGCTTGAAATTGAAGGAAAATATAAGGACAGCGAGAAGGCTCGGCTGGACATAGAACACTTGGGTATAAGGATAGATCAACATCCTGTGATTTATGGTGATAATTATTCCTTGCCAACAGCATTGTACTTTTTAGATAAGGAGGACAAAAAAAATCTTATGCAAATTTCTATAGGAAATGAAGATGCCTGATGGGTTTAGTTCCAACATAACGCGATGTGTTGATGCAAATTCATGTAAGGTGTCTGGTCTCAAAACTCATGACTACCATATTATCCTATAGAAATTGTTACATTTGGTTGTTAGAAAGATTTTGCTAGAAGATGTTGTTGTACCACTTATTCAGCTTAGTAGGTTCTTCAGCGCACTTTGTTCGAAGGAGTTGGTGGAAGAATATCTTGACAACCTTAGCAGATCAATTGTAGATACGTTGTGTCGCCTTGAGATGTTATTCCCTCCTGCGTTTTTTGATATCATGATTCATTTACCTGTCCATCTAGCGGAGGAGGCTAAACTTGGAGGGTCCGTGTGTTATATATGGATGAATCCAATTGAGAGGTATCTACGTACTGTTAAAAACTATGTGAGGAACAAGGCACGCCTAGAGGGTTCAATAGCCGAGGCATATATAGTTGAGGAGTGCCTTGCATTTTGCTCTAGGTTCTTCGATGTCGATACCAAGCTGAATTGCGCAGATGGTCATGAAAGTGCAGTTGTAAATGAGTCGCCATGTGGTCTGAGCATATTTGGTCAATTGGATTACAAGAGGAGAGGACAGAGTATTGAGATACTGCAAGAATATGAGGTTCGAAAGATGAGGCACTACATAATTAATAACTGTGATGAAGCGATACCATGGGTTGAGTAAGTTGCAATGTACCATTATTAATTATTCTACTCCTAGTTTATGGCCTCAACTAATTGGCTATTTCCATGTAGGGAGCATATGGAAGAACTAAAAAAGATTAGTACGAGGAATCTTAAGAAACGACACGAGGAGAGCTTTGTAAGGTGGTTTGAAGACAATGTTAGTACTTTTTTATTTCCAAACTAAAATTTCAGATTCCCATACTGATTTTTCACATTACCAAACTGAATTTTTTTATTACCAAACTGAATTTTTCAGATTAGCAAACTATATAAGAAAGGGGAGGCAAGTGAACTTATGTATGCCCTTGCTCAAGGACCTAACCTTCGAGGTCGTGTGTTCAATAGATGCCACATCAATAATTGGCTATTTCATACAACTGCAATTGAGAAAAATCTTGTCACACAAAATAGTGGTGTGCTTGTGAGGGGTGATGCTACTACTGGAAACATGAACTGGTATGGAGTTATAAGAAGAATTATCTCACACGAATTCCCTACACAAAAAGAAGTGTTACTATTTCAATATGATTGGTATGATGTGCCGGCTGCCAATACCAACAGAAGTAGAGGATACGTTAAGGATAAATATGGTATTATCGATATTGATACTTCTAGGTTTCGATATTCAAATGAGCCTTACATTCTGGCGATACGGGCGGAATCGGTGTTTTTTGCCAATCTTGTAAACAAGCCGGGATGGTCTAGTGTTGTTGGAGTGAGTCCAAGAAATTTGTTTGTTGTGCCAGAATCAGAAAATGAAGTTGACATCGATGCTAACCAACTTGATGTGGGAATCCAATACATGAATTTAATAGCGCCAATTGACAATGTATAAAATTGGAGAAGACCAGACACGGAAGGGACTACACGTCCAGCCTCTTTTATTGAAAAGGTGCGTCAAGAAGCAATTCCTGAACGAGATGATATTGATGGTGTGGTTGATGATGAAGATGACACCTACATCGAAGATGGAGTTGTTGCACCCGTTGATGTAGAAAACCAAGATCAAGGTGATGCTGTGGTGCGTCAAAACATTTAAAGCCAGGTGCATAACAAAAACAAATTGGTGCTGTGGTGGTAACACGTTTCCAAACGAGAGTTGGAGGTCATGGGATCGATTCCCTTATTTTCATGATTTTTTACTTTTTGAATTGCTTTCCTATGCCACAAAGATTAAAAAACTAATAAATAAAACATATTTTAAGCCTAAATAAATACAGAAGAATTTAGAACAATATTATCTACAAACAAAATATTATGTAGTAACATTCCCATGCCAACTAGGACACATTTTGGGCCCACTTGTCCAAGTGGCAGTGGGACCCACCAATTCAAACTTCATTCCCCAAATTACAATCATATCTATAAATTTGGTTAGAAAATTTTAGAACTTGACTGGATAGCATTATTTGGGTCCATAAGATTTACAAATTGTTTTTGTAAAGACAAACTAAATATTGTTATGAAATTAATATATTTTCAAATTGTTTTATATAACTTAAAGTCATAATTTTATTTGAAGTTATACGCAATAAAGTCTACTTTCTTGCTCATTCATTCCTCAAACTTGGATACATACTTAAATTTAGTCTCACATTAAATGTGAATCGACATACACATTTGTAGCACCCCAAAAAACCGTTGTAATAGGGAAATCATATTGCATCCATTTAGATTTCTCGTTGCAATAAAAAAAATCACAATTGCAACACCAAATAAGGTTTTTGCAACTCTAAAAAGTTTCTGCAATAGGCACAAGCTATTGCATCTACATTAGAGTTTCTGTTGCAATAACCATCTATCAATCGCAACACCACTGAAATTTATTGCAACATGAAAAAATCGTTGTAAAAACTCCAATCAAAAGCAACCATTTCAAATATAGTTGCAATAATATATCATATTAATGCAATGAAAGAATAGTGCTATTCCAACTCCAAAGTGACGTAGAAATAACTCCAAATAATTGCCACCAAAGCCTAATATAATTGCAATAACACACCCCTATTGCAACCAAAAGTCACACCTAAGGCAACACTTTTAGTTCGTTGCATTATAGGACCATATTGCTACCATTTTGTACAAAAGTTGCGATATGAGCCCCCTACGGCAACCAAAATAGTGGCATTGCACATGTGTAGTGTGGCAATAGCCAAGAAACCTTGTAGTGGAGCATTTATGCGAATTTGAGCAACTCTGTTCTTGTCTCGTCATTGCGGGCATGACACAAGAGATGCTCAAATGGAAACTATTCTCGTCGGTAGCATGGAAGGGAGCTGGAAAATCCTTAGAGAGAAATTCTGCTTAAACTTCTTCCTAGCTTCCAAGGTAGCCAGCCTCCAATCGAAATCCTTACCTTGAAGCAATTAGAGGGAGAGTCGTTAGGAGCTGCCTGGGCTCATTTCAAGCAAATTCTGACATCCAGACCAGACCTAAGGCTACCAGAACCTGTTGTTTTACAACATTTCAGCTTTGTCCTCTGTCCCGTAGCCAACACTTTCTTGAACTCCGCTTCAAAAGGGTCGTTCTCTCATTTGACTCCTAGTGAAGCGAGGGTAATCCTGGATCGTATCCTGGACGACACTCTCTACACTAGAATCTATAAAGAACTCCCCGATGAAGAAGAGAAGTAGCCTAAACCTGAAGAGCCTACGCATCTACAATCCACATCTATCAGCTCTTCCATTCCATCAGAACCCGATGCTCATTTCAAACCACCACCCCATTCTAGCCAGGATTATTATCCACTCTACACTACTACCTATGATTTTGAAGATGATCTCTTTGATGACATCGGGAGTGCAATGAGTTTCCCATCGGAACAACGTGTAGAGTAGAAGGATCAACCTCCCGATAAAGAAGAACTAGAATATTAGAGAGAGTATTTAGGATGTCTCTCTGCTATCGTGAGTTGGGAATGGCTAGACAAAGCTGAAGCCTCAACCGAGGTCGTTAAGATGCCCAAGAGAATCTAGCTCTTCGGTGCGAGCTCAACTCCCCGATGAACCATGGTCATCATCTAAAAAACGTCTAAGCTTCACATCAGGAAGGATCCTCGATTGTTTAGGGATCTTGCGGCTCACACCTGTTAAGATTAATGACCCTAAACTTTTCCTGGATTTCCACATTTTTGACCTACCCATTGATTCGAATCATTCCATCTTTATTGGTAGGCCAATCATGAAAATCCTGGAAAATTCACCAACAAACCAGCTAGTAGAGCTTAGGATTGGAGAAGAACATGTTCCAGTCTCTTATTCCTATTCCTTCAACACACAAATAGAGATGGACCCTGATCCTGATCCCGTAGAGGAAGTCATGTCGACATCTTTGATAGACTTAGGGCAACCTATCCTAGAAGAAGATGTTCAATTCTTTGTGGAGGAAGAAGAAATTCATCTTCCAATCGAGCTTAAGCCTCTTCCCCCTAGACAAGCCCTCTAACGCCTCTTCCAATCGAGCTTAAGCCTCTTCCAATCGAGCTTAAGCCTTCCTCTTTAAGGACAAACAACCTCCAGCGACCATCAGTGACAAGCCCTCTAACGCTGAAACTCAACAAACTTTCACTGTACTAGAGGAAGATCAATCAGTCTTAGGATACTGGGTCCAAGATTTAAAAGGGATTACTCCTAACCTTCATACACATCATATCCCTATCTCATCTTATCTCGGGGTTGCAAGGAAATTGTCACGGAGATTTGTCTTTGATCGAGGAAAGACTAGATTCAAAGTCAAAAATCATCATCTTCCCCTATCATCTTGAAGACGACCCTATGCTTAAACCTCCCACCAACGTAAAGGGGATTCGTAGTTTCCTTGGCCACGCCGGGTTCTATAGGCATTTCATAAAAAAATTCTCTCTAATAGACCGGCCGTTAACCTCCTAGCCAAGGAAGACCCTTTTCGTCTATGATAATGAGTGCTATGCTACCTTTCACACACTCAAGAAAGCATTCATTTCCGCTCCCATCCTCCAGCCTCCCAACTGGAGCATCCTATTCGAAACCATGTGTGGTGCGAGTGACTTTGTCGTAGGAGCTGTTTTGGGCCAAACCAAGGACAAGAAGAATTATGCTATATCATATGCTAGCAAAACGCTCACTGGTCCCCAGCTCAACTACGCAACCACGAAAAAGGAACTCTTAGCAGTTGTGTTTGCTATAGACAAATTCTAGTCCTACCTAGTTGGGGTAAAGGTCATAGTGTATTCAGACCACGCTACTCTAAAGCACCTTCTGACCAAAAAGGATGCAAAGACTTGTCCGCTGGATTCTCCTACTCCAAGATTTTGACATTGAGACAAGAGAAGAGTAGATAATTCAGTAACAAACCACCTGTCTCGGATGCAAGTCCCATTTGATCTTTCCATTGGCGATTACTTACGAGACGACATGCTCCTAAAGGTCACAACATCAAAGCCGTGATACGCCAACATAGTCAATTTCTTGGTGTCAGGGTATGTCCCACCAGGTGAAAATAGGAAAAGATTGATTTATGAAAGCAGACTTCACCTTTGGGACTACCCATATCTCTTCCAGATATGTAGTGATGGACTCCTCAGATGATGCATACTTGCACCTGAGGCACATAAAATCTTGGAGAGATGTGATGCAACACCGTATAGAGCACTATGGGGCGTTAAGAACAAATGTCAAGATTTGGCATTGTAGATTTTATTGGCCTAGCATGCACAAGGATGCTAAGGAAATTATTAGGAGATGCCCACATTATCAGAAGCATGGGAATATAAGCACTAGAGAAACAATGTCGCTCACCAGTAATCTTCAAGTAGAAATCTTTGATGTTTGGGGGATTGACTTCATGAGTCCTTTCCTTAACTCAGAGAACTACGAGTTTATTTTGGTAGCCGTGCATACTATTGAGAAGAAAGCTATATATTTTGTTCTGATGCATTGTATTTCAGCATGTTTGTTCCTTTGAGCTCTTTTCACTTATATGGTTATCTACTGAACTTTTCTTTCTGGCAACCCCTGAGACGTGCAGAAATATAGTAGCAACAAATCTTCGTCTAGGGCATATAAATTGTTTAGTGAACAATTTAGAACACAGCTGAATTTATACCCATAAGTCTGAACCTAGTACCCGGTACTGTTGCCGTGTGCAACTTGGTATGTCTGAACATGCTAGGTGTATCTATATAAAATTGATGCTGGTTGTGCTTGTATTACCATGTCTTAGAAACAACAACTATTAGGCTAGCTGGAAGCTGTATAGTTAGTTTCACTAAGTCCTCGCCATTTCAATTAAATTAAGTACATATGAGGTTTCAGCTTTCATACCAGCTTTAGGCCTTAATGTTAGCTACATGTCTGAAATTCGCAGAAATAAAGTCATGTTTGTGCTAAGCATCGTCTTAGGCAAGATAGGAACTAAGTGCCATCGTTTGTAAAACCACCAGAATTCTTTCAGGTTTAAAAACAGAACTGTGTTTTAATTTTTCGGCCCCATAAACTTTGTTTCTAGTACAAATGCCCAATATGAAAGTTGTTTGTATTTGAGATAGATACCTACTATTGAAATTTTGTGGCAATTGGACAACTGAGCTAGGTGTTATGACTGAAACATCGAAGGGATGTTTCAATGAAAATTTTCAGAGGGTGCTGATTTGAATTGCCTTGTTTAAAAATGGTACTGAGTTTTAATTTTTTCAACCCTCTAAACTTCATTTCTGGTAAAATTTATCAACATGAAAGTTGTTTGTAGGTGAGTTATCTACTTGCTGTAAAATTTGGAGCCATTTGGACGAATGAGCTGAGTGTTATGCCCAAAATACTAATAGTATGTCTCTGTCGGATATACATCCCCGGGTACCCTCAAGATAGAAGACCGAGTCCTAGTAGAACTACTCGGAGAACTCCTATTCCAAGTAGAACTACTCGTGTATTCCTACTAGGACTCCCATATTGTAACCGACTAGGATACTTGCCATGTAACCTTGCCCCCTGGGATATATATAAAGGAGGGCAGGGGTCCCTAGCTCGGTAGGCCTAAAGGCAGAGGCATAAAGCCAGAAGCCTACAGGCAAAACCATACAACTCAACTCACATACAATACAATCAAGCACACAGGACGTAGGGTATTACGCTACTCGCGGCCCGAACCTGTCTAAATCTTTGTGTTGTTCGTGCACTGTCGTTCCTAGAACTCGGCGAGACCCACTAATCCACTCCCTGGGATACCCCCAGATAGACGTGCTCGACATAAATCGTCGACACTTGGCGCCCACCGTGGGGCTACTCGCCGCAAGTTCGCCATTAGGTGCGATGGGATCAAGCTTCAACACCTGCGGCATCGAGGAGGGCGCGACCATCGTCTTCGGCGCCTAAATCTTCATCGCCTTAGGCAACGGCAAGTCTGCAAGCCACCTTGCGGATCGCCCGGGCCCATACTTGATGACGGCGACTCCACCGGAGCCGCTCCGCGATCTCGTCGAGAACCAACTCTCGACGACCTCTTCGGCTTCGACTTCGACTTCGACACCCTCGACTACTCGGCTCGACCCGAAACCACTCGGAGACGAGTCTTTCAAGCTCAGGAACTAGTCAGGGGCATGCCCCGACTAGTCAGCTTCACCAACGACTACTTCATCACGCGCAATGACTACTTCAACTACTCGAGTACAACTACATCGACGATCGGCAACGCCAATTCACCATCGACTGCTTCGACTACTCGAGTACGACTGCATCGACTCGTCGCACGACTACTTAGACCACTCATCTCGACTAGAAAACTAGTCGGGATCGGCTACTGCGCCATCGACAACTAGTCCCTGACTAGTCGACTTCATCGACAAGAACTTCATCGCGTCGTACGACTACTCGTCTCGACTAGTTAAAACTAGTCGAGATCGGCTGCATCGACTCGTCGTACGACTACTTCGACTACTTGTCTCGACTAGTTAAAACTAGTCGAGATCGGCCGCATCGACTCGCGCACGACAACTACTTCGACTGCTCAACTAGTCAACATTAGGCGCGATGGGATCAACTTCAACATCAACGGCAGATCGTAGGATCAATGAGAGAGCTTGATGGACCAAATAAACTACAACTTCAGCGTTCTGGGAGTTGGATAAACTCAGCCGACGATTCGTTCAAAGAAGCAGAACAAAGTCCTTTGTTTATTCAGCTCGACGTTTCCTTCAAACTTCAAAGACATGCGCTGAATTCGAGTTCGAAGCGGAACAGAGTCCTTTGTTATTCTGGCCGAAGCGTTTAGTTTAATCCAAAGCAGAGTCGAACGTCACTTGGGCTGCTGTACTACTCAGATCAGAACTACTCGTGCATGCATATGGATAGCAATTAATGCAGCAGACTACCGTGCCTTTGTGTGGCTGTTATCACCGAGAGAGAAAAAAAAGGGACAGCAACTTGCTCCTGGTGCAAACAGCTACCGTTGTTCCCTTATGACAAATCAATTTGGTAGAAATAAGCTTCGCACACACCAAAGGCTGCCAGCAAGGTTTGAAAAGATCTTCGCTTGATGCACATGGAAGATGTACACGAGTAGGACTACATCGACGTCCGGCCGCAACTAGTCGAGATCGGTTGCATCGACTGGCCGATTCGCCACACAACTACTTCGACTACTCGTCTCGACTAGTTAAAACTAGTCGAGATTGGTTGCATCGACTTGCCGGTTCGCCACACGACTATTTCGACTACCTCACCTCGACTAGTAAACTAGTTGAGATCGCCTGCCGCGTCTTCAACAACTAGTCGAGACCGATCTCGACTAGTCGAGTTCAACGACAACCGTCGCGGCTCCATCGCCAACCGCCACGGTTTCGTCGAAGATCGTCCGTGAATCAAGCTAAGTCGTATTTAATAATTATTTTCTTTCTAATAATTTAATTAGCTTATTTAAAAACATGCTTGGCCATGAGCCGAGTACTCTAACAGTGTACATCCCTCAACAACAATAATTCTTGAGGGCTACACCCTCGCATAGCCTCTCGCCGAGGGTTACAATCCCTCGCGCGACCTCTCATACAGGAGAAAAGTCCTAACCGACTACTATATTATTTCTCTGCACTCTTAACGACCAATGCCGCTCGATATCATGCACCTTAATCCGTGAAACTTCGGTAATTCGCAACACCTATGCACCTTAAAGGACTGGTTAAGCGGGACCAAGTGTTTAAACGTAGCAGGGCTACTACTCGAGTGGTTACGAGTCTAACAAGAGTAACGAGCAACAAGTTTAATACATGCTTTACAAATGCTATTATTATCTTTCGTGGATATTTCTTGATCGGATACTACTCATCCTATGTATTTAAATTGCAGGGTTACCAGTTAAATATTCATAACATGACCACGGAGCCACTGTAGTACTTTTACTAGTCTGTGCTCACATGTTGAGTACTTCAACTAGTCGCTTGAAGCTCGGGGGCTACACAGCGCCAGCCGAGACATGAAGACGAGTACTGGAACTAGTCGAATTCAAACGGTGCGACCTTACAATGCCAGCCGACTACTTTAAACTAGCCGGTGCTTGCATATTACAACAACTCGAAGACTATGTTCTTGACCCTTGGACCGAATGCAAACCATTCACTTTAAGGCTCGGGGGCTACACTCAAGGGTACACATTTTTTGTTCCTATTGTTGATCCATTCAAGATCTTCGACTAGTTTTAACAGAGCTACTCGAAGCTCGGGGGCTACACCCAATGGGTGCACCTACTTGGTGCACACCATTGAACTACTCGAGATGAAGATAGAATACTGCTTTTGAACCTCCGATTACTTAAAAGGTTCAGAGGCTCGGGGGCTACACCCATTGGGTGCATCTAAAGATGCACTCCAATCAAAACTACTCGTTAGAGAAGGCTTGAGACTTAGCTCCAACTACTCGAAGATGTTAAAGCAGATACAAGACTTGAAGCAAAGGTGCAAGATGCTCGGGGGCTTATCGGATATACATCCCCGGGTACTACTCGGAGAACTCCTATTCCAAGTAGAACTACTCGTGTATTCCTACTAGGACTCCCATATTGTAACCGACTAGGATACTTGCCATGTAACCTTGCCCCCTGGGATATATAAAGGAGGGCAGGGGTCCCTAGCTCGGTAGGCCTAAAGGCAGAGGCCTAAAGGCAGAAGCCTACAGGCAAAACCATACAACTCAACTCACATACAATACAATCAAGCACACAGGACGTAGGGTATTACGTTACTCGCGGCCCGAACCTGTCTAAATCTTTGTGTTGTTCATGCACTGTCGTTCGTAAAACTCGGCGAGACCCACTAATCCACTCCCTGGGATACCCCTAGATAGACGTGCTCGACATAAATCGTCGACAGTCTCTCTGAAAGTTTTAGAAAGTACTGGTTTAGAGAAAGGCATGGAATTGGATACCCTAAGGACATCTATAGCTATAGCTTTGAATAAAAAAGTTGTTCCTAAATACATTAGTAGTGTTTTGGCAAAATTTGCGAACTTTTGAACAACAGCTCTTTCACTTATGATTATTTTTCTTTGCTGTTCAGAAACTTGAGCAATCTTGTATTCGTTGCTTGATTTGCCCATATCTCATATCTTGGCCTTGTTACTTCCAGATGGCTGTTCCAGTACTCATTGAAATCGATATGAAGGGAGGCGTCCATTTGAAATGCCTACATTGGGAGGGCTTTCCCTCCGTTTTGTGGGATACTTTGAGTTCGGCGGGGTACAATATCCCTCCGTACTACATTGGGCGCGAATTCGAAGAGCTGGGGGTACATCGTTGCCACGTGCAGCTGACCCGAATGCGTCATCCCACTCACCCAGAGTGGCCATCCTTGGACCTAGAGGTCTTCGGCTACCGTTTGGACGACACGTGGGATGCAGCGGTGCTTAATGCACTCACCGCCTTTTGAAGCCACCACCCCTTCAAGTTGACCGTGGCTCCGATGGGTCTCTTCCCCCTTGAGCAGGAAGATGATCCCATGTGGCTGGACCGCATCAGCCATGTGGAGCTGCTAGGGTACATTTACCCCAGGAGACCATCTTCACCTCCACCCGGTGCATGATTGCACTTTATCGCTTGCAGGCCTGGCAAAGTGCGGCCATTGCTAACCAGTCCGATTTAGCTCAAGCAAATCAAATGATCGGGAATAATCGAGATGCACAAATTGAGGAGTTAACTACTAGGGTGGGTGAATTGGAAATGGAAGTGCACGATCTGAGAGATGATCTTGAGGACAGAATTGGGATGGTGGATATGATTGAAGATCAGATACATGACTTCCAGATAGAATTGGCAGATGCTAATGAAGAAAACTTGCAGCTTCAGATGGGGAAGGTACAAGAGGCCCCTCCAGAGGTCATGGAATTGGATGGAGGCAAGCCCAAGCTGTTGGAAGGTGTCTCTAATTGACTTTGAGAGAGAAGCGCCATAGCTCAGAAGAAACCATTCCCCTATGGACAGTCAATTGTCCGTCGGCAACTTGGACGATTTTTAGATGTTGTTAGTGAGTAGTGCCCATACTCCTCTATAGGGTAGCCTAGCTTTTGGTCAGTGTTGTGTTAAGCTAATGATGAGCTGAGTACCTCTTTTGTATGAGTGCACTTGGCACCATTTGATGAGGGGGTTTGTCCCGGAAAAACTTCTAGTTGTAATCCATCTTGTGGCTGTCCATGTTACAGCTGGAACATGTTAATAATTTTATTCATGTTTCCTTTCAAATCTGGGCCTAGTCATGAATACCAAAGTTGCTAGTCATGTTATAATCTGTTTGTTTACAAATTTTCAGCATCATTGGAGCAACCTATAAGAAATGATGTCCAAATTACTAAGGTTCAGTTAACTGAAAAACAGCTGTGCAGCAGAGCAAAGATTATTTTTTTCTGTAACTTTAACCTTTGAATCTCATCAGGAAATGAACACCAAAGTTGTTGCAAATCATGTGAACTAGGAACCACAAAATTTCAATACCATTTGACACTCCAATAAAAATTTATGCATCAAACACTAAAGGCCTGTCTGCTGAAAGTTTAGTCAAACACCAAGATAGGAAAATGCAGTTTTTCTCATCTTAATCATGGAATTGGTTTCTGAGATGAATACCAAACTTCTAGATGATGAAGTTTTCTAGCTACAGCTAAAAGATGAGAATTTTTGGATGAGTATGACAGAAGCCATAAATTTATATGTAAAACGCAGTATTTCTGTCAAAAAAATTTGTGTGACCATTGCAACTCTTTAGTGATCTCTCATTTACCATATGAAGTTTTGGACGCTTTTTGGATCATTTGGCTAATGAGAAGGCTCTGAATTTCAGATGGTGGGTCCAACGCGGCAAACTCCGCAAGGAATTGAAGGTACAGGAGGGAGGGGACAAAACCCGCCCTCCATGGAGGCTTTACTAGCCGCTCAAACGGAGTTGCTGCGACAGTTGGTCCAAGGACAGCAACAAAGGGGGGAAACAATGTCAATCCTCCTCATATGGCAACCTATCAGGACTTTCTGAGCACCCAGCCGCCTCTGTTCAACAAGACCATGGAACCCCTTGATGCGGACGCTTGGATTCGCACCATTGAGTCCAAGTTTTCTTTGCTCATGGCTCCGTGCTCAGATGAGAACAAGGCCTGTTTTGCCGCCCAACAGCTTCGTGGTACGACCCGTTTATGGTGGGAAAATTACATGGCTATGCTTCCCGCTGATCATGTGGTAACTTGGAAAGGAAATTGACTGAATTTCTTGCACTAGCCCAGGGGATCCGCTTAAGGATCGTCTAAATCCTATCAAGGCTGACACTTACAATGAGCAGGTTAATTTGGCTATCACTCAGGAAGATTGCATTATGACTCGTCATGCTGAGAAGAAGAGGAAGGCACCATCACCACAGAGGTATCAGTTGGTGTGCAATGCTCCTCCGAAAGCTCCTCAAAGGCCTCCTCATTAGGGACGTTGGGTTTTTAGGCCACCTCAGCAGCAAGGAGCCCCTCGGCTGCCATATCCTCAGCCCACCAGCCCAAGGCCGAATGTGCAGCAGCCAGTTCGCCCTGGGAATGCTAACCGTTGTTTCACTTGCGGGAGTTCAAACCACTTTGCTTGAGAATGCCCCTAGTCCCGGTAGCAGAATCAAGCTCAGGGGCCTAGGCATAACAACAACAACAACAACAAAGGCAAAAGGCCAACCATGCAAGTGTGACAGGGGTGACTCAACTTCACTACCTTCACGGACCTCCATGAGGGTGCTCCCATCATGACGGGTACATTCTCTATCCAAAATCGGCATACAATTATTTTGTTTGATTCGGGACATCACATAGTTTCATCAGTATAAAGTTTTGTGGAAAATGTGGTCTAGGTTTTACTCATACAAAAAGTTCTCATATGATCACAACACCTGGGGGAAAATTGCCTCAAATCAAATAACATGTCTCGTGCCGCTCAAATTGGGCAGTAAATTTTTTCCCATAGATCTTATTATTCTGGGCATTGAAGACATAGATATTATTTTGGGAGTAAATTGGATGACACAACATGAGGCTACATTATATATCGCATCATGGGCTGTATATATCAATTCCCCCACGCATGGAGCCACTAGTCTTTATTTGCTGCCTCGTGAATACATTAATACTTGTGCATATGCAATGATGAAAAGCAAGACAGATAATATTCCGGTGGTGTGCGAGTATGCCGATGTGTTTCCGGACGACTTGCTAGCGAATGCCACCTAAGGAGCTAGCTGAATTAAAAATACAACTCCAAGAACTTTAGGATAAGGGATTCATTCACCCTAGTACATCACCTTGGGGTTGTCCATCTCTCTTTGTTAAGAATAAGGATAATAGTTTGAAGCTCTGTGTAGACTATCGGCCACTCAATGCGGTAACCATCAAAAACAAGTATCCACTACCCCGTACGGACCTTATCTTTGATCAACTTGTGGGAGCTAAGGTCTTTTCAAAAATTGATCTTTGTTCTGGTTATCACCAAATTAAAATCTGACCAAGTGATATTCCTAAGACCGTCTTCTCCACTCGTTATGGACTTTATGAGTACTTGCTTATGTCTTTTGAGCTCACAAATGCTCCTGCCTATTTCATGTATCTCATGAATTTAGTCTGTATGCTGGAACTTGATAAATTCCGTGGTTTTCATTGATGACGTCCTCATATATTCAAAAAATGAAGAAGAACATGCTTAACACATTCACATTGTCCTTCAACGCCTTAGAGATCACCAGCTCTACGTCAAATTTTCCAAGTGTGAATTTTGGTTGAAAAGTGTTAAATTCATGGGGCACACCATCTCTGGTGATGTATTGTTGTTGATCCCAGTAAGGTACAAGAAGTCATGGATTGGAAGCCGCCCACTTCAGTCTATCAAATTCGGTGTTTTCTAGGTCTAGCAAGATATTATCATCGGTTTATTACAAACTTTTCAAAAATTGCTAAACCCATGATAGAATTGTTAAAGAAAGGAGTCAAGTTTGTATGGAGTGAAAAATGCACGGAAGCTTTCCACACTCTAAGATGACTCTTGGCTTCAGCACCCATTCTAGCTCAACTGGACAACTCAAAGCCATTTGATGTCTATTGTGATGCTTCGGGCACTGGACTCGGTTGTGTTCTCATGCAAGATCATCGAGTCATTGCCTGCATCACGAGCTCTTCGGCCACTTGAGCAAAATTATCCCACACATGATCTTGAGTTAGGAGTGGACATTCATGCATTAAAAATTTGGAGGCACTATCTTATGGGCAATCATTGTAACATCTACACGGATCACAAAGGTCTTAAATATATTTTGACCCAAGCCGATCTAAATTTGCGACAATGGAGATTGTTGGAATTAATTAAAGACTATGATCTGGAAGTGCACTACCACCCTAGAAAAGCAAATGTGGTAGCGGACGCACTCGGTCACAAGGCTCACTACTATTAATTTTCTTTAGAGCCGATCACGAAACCATATGCCTAGAAATGCAGAAGCTCAACTTAGAAATTGTTCCTCAAGGTACCGTGAATCATATAGCACTTGAACCCACCTCGCAAGATCAAGTAATCATGCACAATTAAATGACAAAGGTACCAAAATTATCAAACAGAAATTATCTCAAGGAGATTCTCGTTACAAATGTTTCTGACAAGATTGGAAGGGAGTCTTATGGTTCAAAGGTCGCTTAGTCGTCCCAAAGAATCCTGAACTCTGTAAACAGATCTTGGATGAGGCACATCTTTCTAAGTTCTATATTCATCTGGGAAGTAACAAAATGTACCAAAATTTGGGACCACAATTTTTGTGGACTAGAATGAAAAGGGAGATTGCTAAATATGTGTCGGAATGTGACACATGTCAGAGTATTAAAGCAAGTTATCTAAAGGTTGTTGGTACTCTTCAACCACTACCTATTCCATCATGGAAATGAGAAGACATACGCATGGATTTCATTGTTGGGTTACCTAACACATCTCAGAGGCACGATTCTATTTGGGCCAAAGCGGATCGACTCGCTAAAACCGCACATTTCCTTCGCGTCCATTCCACCTATTCCGTCAAGCGATATGCCGAAATCTATATGGATCGCATTGTTAGTCTACAAGGTATACCAAAAACCATTATCTCAGATAGGGACTCAGTTTGTTGCACGCTTTTGGGAACAAATAAAAGAGTCTCTAGGTACTCGCCTAATCCGGAGCTCAGCTTACCATTCGTAGACCGATGGTCAAACCGAAAGGGTAAATCAAATTCTTGAAGACATGCTTCAAGCTCGTGTCATTCATTATGGAAATAATTGGGACAAATGTTTGCCATTAGCCAAATTCTCTTATAACAACAGTTATCAAGCGAGTTTGAAGATGGCACCTTGTATGGCCGAAGGTGTCGAACACCATTAAGTTAGTCCCAAGCCAGAGAACGACAAGTGTTTGGGCCTGATTTGGTGATTGAAGCAGAAGAGAAGGTCAAGGTCATCCAAAAACACCTACAGGCAGCTCAATCGAGGCAAAAGAGCTATTTCGATAAAAGGCATACACCGTTACAGTTCGAAGCTGGTGACCACTTCTATCTTAGAGTATCACCGACTAAGGGAGGACAGAGGTTTGGAGTCAAACGGAATTGGCCCCTAGATACATCGGACCATATGAGATCATTAAGAAATGTGGACCAGTGGCTTATCAAGTAATGGCTATGCTAATAAGGACTTGTCGAAGTTGAGTGATTTCCTATCGCTCGTGAGATATAGGAGTTGACTTGATTACTTATGTTGGAATCACAAGGATTGATGGGCAGGCATTGGATTTGGTTATTAGGATGATGTTGATGCCCCGCCCATCTAGTTAAAAAGTTGTTAAGGTCATAACGTGTCGGCGTTGCTGGTCAAGTCTTTGAACGTACTAAACACATACCAAGAATATTGTAATCGGGAAGCTTAGTACCTGATTGAACCGAGGCATGGTTTTTCCTGACTACCGTTGGAATAGTTTTTCCTATGATCACTGCATATGGGTACATGTGTAGCAAGGCACGGTGTCATTCCGGGGTCCTTGAGCCTTGTATCCAAAGGATGTGGGTTCTATTCACAAATTAGGGATTGACGGGAACTGTTAAGTGTGAAGATCCATCGAGGTCTTGCATATCATGTGTTTAGGTTTTCCCTTGCAAGGTTAAGAAATCCGATTCAAATCGTCTATTTCTCACAGCTAATGAGACTGCTTGACCACAATTATGCATTAAGTAAGAAGAGAAATTCTGGATAAGTTCAATTGATGATACTTGTATTTAATGTATTGCACCACCATGCTTGTTTAGTTTAAATTTCCCACCTAGAATGGTTTTGAAATAAAACATGAAAGAAATGATCCATTTGTAGATGCTTTTGGCAAAACAAACCCCTCCGCCAAAAAGTCTTACATGTCTAGGAGTCAGTGACTTAGAGTTTTTACCCGTCGGGTAAGCCTTGCTGAGTATTAGCATACTCAGCCTTGCTTGTGGCTATGTTTTTCACGTACATTGAGGAAAATGGTTGCTAGATTGACTTGGCCATGCCAGCTGCCTTCGGGATGGACGGTTTAAGTGGGACCCAGTGGTGAGTGATGTCACGGGAGGCTTCCTATCGTCGAGTAGACTTCGTTTAATCTTCGCTGCTTCATGTTGAACTCTGAACTATTTACATTTGAGCTCAGTTTGTAATAAATCAATGTGGACCTCCATGTTGTAATAATTTGGATTGAAGTAATCCCTGGACTTGTCTTCGTATGAGTATTTGTATGCTTTGTTTCGATCTCGAAATACGTGGTTGTATCGGGTGAAACCCGACAGACAATCATCTTAATCCAATTTAAGTGTCGGATCACATTTAAGGCGATGTAGGTACACTTTTATTGGGCTGAGATGGGTGGTTCTGCCGCATCTGGTCGCTGGGTCAGCTGGGGCGGGGCCCACTGGTGCTGCTTGCTGACGTCAGGTGCTGACATCATGTTGTCATCAGCACCTGATCCTTTGGAGTTTTAATATCTTTTTTATTCTGAGCTCCGAATGATGTGAATAATACATCCAACGGAACTGTATCAACGAGCCCTTTGCATTGGTGTACTCCAACCTTGCATATGAGATTGTTTATGTTCATGATAATCCAAAGTCCATTTCAAGCCCAAACGGCGGATCGTCTATTTAATGACGTTTTGGGTATAATGCTGCAAAACACTTTGGAACGACCAAGACCTATGGAAATAGTTAGTATAAGCCTAATAATGCATGGAACTATGCTCATGAGCCATTTATTTACCGAGACTTTGGCGGTCAAAGATAGTCAAAATCAAGCTGTAACAGCCGCCAACAATCGACCAAGCCTTCAGTTCATCATTCTCAACCGCATCGGCTTCGACTGCATTGACTTCATCAGTCACGACCATATCAACTTCATCGGCTTCATCAGTTTCAACGGCTTCATCAGCTTCATCGGTTTCAATGGCTTTATAGGCTTTGATTGTATTGGCCTTATCGACTGTATACTGCATTAGCCATTTCAATAGCGTCGACTTCCTCCGTTGGCTCAATCTACCTTTGACCACATCTTGACCAACGGTGCAAAAAAGTCATCAACAGGACCAAACTTGAGCAAGAAAGTGTATGTGTGTGTGAGAGAGAGAGTTTCAGAAGTGCATGAGCACACAACTGAATGGGGCAAGGATCACTCAAACAACCAGGGTAGTATTTATAGTTGAATGGAGGTAGGGGCTTCGGCCAAACTGGCCTGGTTCGGTCAAACCAGGCATGTTTGGCCAAAGCACCTCATGTGGGTGCAGTGCCCACCTACCTCCATTTACCTGCATTATTGCATAGGTGCAGCACTAGGGTATGGTCACTTTGGTGGAATTTAGTGGGTAAGATGCCCAATTGACATGACTAAAGTGTGACAAATGGTGGAATCACTTCCATGCTGCCATGTTTGTGATAAGAACGTGTGTGCAGCCATGTGAAGTGGTGGTGGACTTGTTTTTGTGCTGGTTGGCGATAGAAAGAAACTAATGAAGGACTTTGGAAAAGGGTAAAAATGATATGAATTGCAAGATATACCCAATTCAAGTCTTATTTTACATTTGTTTAGCATGTTCTCCATTTATTTTAACATTGCTTGATAATTTTATACTTTCTTTCAATCCAACTGCACAAGTGATTCAAAATTTGGAAAGGGAAAGATGCAAATGTAGTGATGCAATTAAAAATTGGAAAGGAAATATGAGATACATACTGGTTTTCCTTGTAGTGAGGGCTCATATTTTAAGTCCATGAGTGGGACTCCTCCTTTCTTCAATGATTTTTTTCATCGTTCGATCCTGGAGTGGGTGGTTCGGATGATGCAACCTTCTTTCGCCATACCTTCTTGATTTTTTTCAGTGTTGCTAGCAGTGGAGGTAATTGTTCATTCTCCCAGTGTTGCTTCATGGTGGCAACAAGACTATCCATCTGTGGCTTGGGTGCAACTGCTTTGGCCAGTTCCAGGTTATTTGAAATTTGACTCGAAATTGTGCATAACTGAGAACATTGTTCCACTCTTGGCTTGAACGTGAATTTCTCTACCTTTTTGTTGATGTTCAAGTTGATTTCACTGGCACCCACATCTATGGTTGCAATGGCGGTGATCAGAAATGGCCTCCCAAAGATGAGGGGTGTAATTGTGTCAAGCTCCACGAAGTCCATGGGCACGAAAAAATCCCGGATTCTCACCGGAATATCCTCAGCGATTCCCGTGGGATAGAAGAGACTGATATCCTCAGCTGCAAACGCATAGCAGTAGGAGACAATGAAGTATAATTCAATTTATCAAACACTACCTTGGGCATGACACTGACATTTACTCCATGGCCGCAGAGGGCATGGTTTAAGTGTTGAGCCCCGATGAACACGCGATTGTAGGATATCCTGGATCCTTCTTCTTTTCTGGGAGGTCATTCAAAACAGCTGCACTCTGCTCTTCCATTAGTTTAATTACCTCGGTGGTTGACATCGGCCTTTTGTTGTTGAGGATGTCCTTTAGATAGTTGGTGTATGGGGAAACGACATAGCTTAAAGTAGTGCAATTTTGACATAGAATTTTCAAATTACCTCAACAAATCTGCTGAATTGTTTAGTCGTGTCGTACAATCCATGAGGGGTTGTCTTTGGTTCCTTATGGGGATTACTCTTCTGGGGTTCTGCCACGGCTCCTCCTCATTGCTATCACTGGTTGGAGTGGCTACATTTTTACTTGCACCATTAGAATATGGTGGGTCCCGAGTGGTCTCACACCCTCTTGTGATGACTGCTTTAACCTTTTCACGAGGGCAATTCTCTAGTTGCCCAAGAATTTTCCCCGCTACACAAGAAGGTAAAGAAAGAGCTAACTGAACAACTTGTGTTTCTATAATTTTATTAAAGCTCAGTTGATTTTTCATAGCACAAGAGAACGATTCCAGCTTAGAATCTATGCCTTCCAAAAATTTATCATTTGCAACAAACTTTTTGTTGATATTTTCATTAATTTTAACCTACCCTAGCACAAGATCTTTAATTGACAGCTAATTATTGAAATTGCTGGAATTGAAATTGTTACCTTGTTGAGGTGTCTGAAAAGAGAGCTTTGGACGCAAATTCCAACCTTGATTGTTGTAGTTGTTCGGATGGTACCCGTTGTTGTTGGAGTTGTTGATGTAGTGGGCATCTCCTCGCGTCTCGGGGCAGTCATTCCCCGAATGGCCAGCATTGCCACATACCTCGCACGTCATGCGTGTTAATGGCTTGAAAAGTTTCTTGAGTAGGGCCTCCAGGTTATCCATGAGGAGGTCCATCTTAGTAGTGAGCATGTCTAGTGCTTCAACTTGGTGGATTCCTTAGGTCCGTGGTTGGTCGCATTCATCGCTCCATCATTGATATCTTCTCGATGAGAGCCTTTACTCGGCTTTCCTCAAGCGAGAAGAAGGCTCCTCCAGCAGCAGTATCCAAATACTCACGGGCGAAGCTCTTAAGCTTGTGGTAGAATGTTTATTTTATGAACCAACTCTGAATACCATGGTGAGGACAAGCAGATATATAGTCTTGGAGGCGTTCCCATGCCTCCGGGATGGTATCATCTTTAAACTGCTAGAAACTAGCAATTTTATTCTGGAGGGCGTTGGTGTTCCCAACCAAAAAGAACTTAAGGAGAAAGACACTAGTGCACTTATCCCAATAATCTACAGCTTGGCGATTAGCATAAAACCATTGCTTTGCCTTACCAAACAATGAGAATGGAAATAAACGAAGGTGAATAGCATCAATACTTACTCTACGTAAGGTGAAGGTGTTGCGGATCTCTAGGAAGTGTTGAAGATGTGCGTTCACATTCTTGTGAGGCTTGCCATTGAATGGGCTATCCCTAACCACATGATGAGGGCTGGCTTGAGCTTGAAGTTTCCATGTCCGACGGGCGTAGCTTGTCCGATAGGTACGTTAATGTTGGATGGAGTAGAAACTCGTGGATTGTCTTGCTCGCCATCCTCAATGTTGAAGTTGTGTCGACGATGGGAGTGACTGCGCTCGTCGAGCTGAGTTGCTTCTGAGGAGGAAAGACACGAGGTCAAACTCTCCTCACAAGTGACTCAGGATTATCTTGATAGTTTGACGATAGTTGGAAACCAGTCATGCATTGCTCTGCTTCACAAAACCAATAGAAGACCGAGCAAGGGAAAACCCGTTTGACTAGCGGTATACTCAACTATGATAACTCAAGATAAATGTTTAAAAGTATCTAGCCAATTGCATCCCTGGCAACGGTGCCAAAAATGCTTGTAGGCACTTTTTACAGTCCACTATCAGGATTGGTAATCCTAGTAATTGTGCGAGGAGTGTTTTTTTGGTTTTTCTTATGGCTTAGTAAAATAAATAAATATTATGCAAGCGCACAAACTTACCGATATAACATTTCACTTGAGAGTAATTCAAGGTATTGCGATTTATATTTTCCATAGGGAAGCTTCTGGCAGGAGTACTAGTAAACAAGTATTCGATGATATCACAGAAGAATACACCATCATCAAGATGGGGGATAATAGTAATGATAAGAGTGAAAGATCATGACACACAGCTCAAGGATAACTCATATAAGGAAAGAGAAGGACTAGATAGTTGGGAGGACAACGAGACAAGAAAGGATTCCTAGGTACTTTATCTATTCGGGTCACTCGGGTAAAGAGATACAATAGTTGAGGGAACAACACTCATAGATTAGGTTTAACTCTATTGTCTCAACATCCGTACAAGGCGCCAGTAGCTCTCAGAAAGGGATGAGAAGAGGAACTGCCAACCTCCTCAAAAGGGGTCCTACAAGCCTGAGGCTAACGTGGTGGATTATGAATGTCGTATAGGGGTGTCACCACCTAACGGCTACCACATGTATGTTGAATAGGGTGCAATCCATGGTTACTATCAAGTCTAGGCACCAAGCCTACATTAGTCAAGAACTACTTACTCAACTGGCAAGAGCAAGCAACCCTGTCAATACCCTAGTGACAATACAACCGAAGAACCGGCTAAGACAGAGATATACACAATAACTCCCAAACTAAACTATCCTAACTCTACTAAACAAAGTGACAAATGGAGCTCCTTGGCTTGGTGATTGTTGAACTAGGGGGTGGCCACCTACATTTATAGTGGTCTGAAGGTGCTGGAGTGGAGCAGCGGCCAAGGCAACCCGAGGGGGTCCCCTGGCTGCTTCGGGTGAATGGATTAATTCTGCCCAACTGACCAGTTTGGTCGAACCGTCCATCCTCCACCGCCTCTTTATCTGTGGCCTGGATTGCTCCTAGATGGCTGTTGTGATGCGGTTGGGGGTTCAGGCGAACCGACCCTGGGGCTCAGTTAGCCTCTGATGCACCGCCTCTGCACCTGGACGTCCTGGATTGCCTCCACTTGTCCGGGGTTGTGCTTGTTTGCCCTGGATTGGTGACATCATCAATCCACATGGATCGCTTTATCATCGCTTGTGTTGACCTTATGCATGAGACCTCCTGGCTATGCTTCGCTTCATGGAATGTTTATGGCTAAGGGGGCTAACTCGATCGAACCAAGTGGATTGGCCGAATCAGCCAATTTTGTTCCTTTTAGCATGTATTTGTCAATTATGTACCTACACATTGGATATCCACCAAAACTCGTGAAATTTTATTATAATATAAACCTAAGTGTATGAAATGATGCATATAACCTCATTTATTTCTGAGAATTAGTGGTCGAAATCGGGCCATAATGACCGCCAACAGAGACTTTCCATCACAATCTTCTTTGATAAGCAATGCAAGGTTCAAGAAAGTAAGCAAAGCAAGCTAGATACTAACCTTGTTGCAATCGAATGAGAGTTACACATTTGGATAATCCATGAATAAATTGATGAAAAATGGCCTAGAGGCAAAGAATAGAATTTCGTTTCATCACAATCTTCTTAATTTTGATAAGCAATTCAAGGTTCAAGAAAGCATGCTATATACTAACCTTGTTGCAATCAAATGAGAGTTACACATTTGGATAATCCATGAAGAAATTGATGATAAATGGCCTAGAGGCAAAAAAGAGACTTTTCATCACAATCTTCTCAATTTTGATAAGCAATTCAAGGTTAAACAAAGTGAGCAAAGCAAGCTAGATACTAACCTTGTTGTAATCAAATGAGAGTTACATATTTGGATAATCCATAAAGAAATTGATGAAAACTGGCCTAGAAGCAAAAAAGAGACTTTCCATCACATTCTTCTCAATTTTAATAAGCATTCAAGGTTCAAGAATGTAAGCAAAGAAAGCTAGATACTAACCTTGTTCCAAACAAAAGAGAGTTAAATATTGCGATAATCCGCGAAGAAATTGATGAAAAATGGCCTAGAGGCAAAAAGAGACATTCCATGACATTCTTCTCAATTTTGCAACAAATCAAACTAAGGAATCATGGAAGGATGCCTACATACTAATCTTCAAGTAAGTAATTGATGATCAACCTACTAAATTAGAGTTGCTCCATTGAATCTCATGAGAAATGATCTCTAAAGTGGAGGAAAGAGCTCCTCCATTAAATTTATGCCAAATTTCAAAATCTAGTGGTTGGAACAAGCTTAAAATTGAAAGAGTTGCTAGTTACTAACCTAAAAAAAGTTGATGGAGAGCTTTATTAAAAAAATGTGACCTTTCTTGAGCAATAATTAGGTGGAAAATGACCCCAACAATGGTGAAAGAGTGGTGGCCGCCGGGTTGGAGAAGAAGAGTGGGAGGGGAAATGGGCCCTTTGTACTTTACGCAGCATCACAACCAGTTTGTAGGAAAAGATGTAGTACAATGAGGCTGAGATAGACCTGAAGCCGCATGAAACCGCCACAACAACAAACATGTAGCAGCCGCTCCTGGCAGAACTAGCAGCTTCATTCCCTTTTCAATACCCCGTAGCCAATTCCCAAACATACTGGACACACAACGAGGTTGAGATAGACCTGAAGCCGCACGAATAATAGACCACACTGCACGAGCAAATCGACATTCAAAGAAAAGATGCTTAATTGTTTCATCTTTGTGGCAGAAGCAACAAGTTATGCTCTCTTGCCAATTTCATTTTGCTAAATTATCTTTCATCAAAATTACTCTTCTCCGTATGTACCACATAAAGATTTCAATTTTCAAGGGGGCTTTTAACTTCCATAAGCACTTGTTTAAGTTAGAGACATCACTATGGATCATTGCCAAGTAATTGGATTTCACTGAGAACTAACCATGCTGGGGTAGGTTCGATTAAAACTCGTCAGGTTCTTGGCTTAGCATAACGTTAGCAATACGTGGAAGCAGATCGTTCCACGTTGTTAACTTCTAGCCGATAAGATCCCTTTGCCATAATATATTTAGTAGTGAGGTGTTGAAGACTTCTGCCACATTATCCTATTTGTCTCGAGCTATATTATACAAACAGGGGTACTGTTCTCGCAGGTTTGAATGTCCATCCTCGATTATGAAGGTCCCAAAACGAAGAAACTCTCGCTTCACCTTCATCAGACTAGCCCAGAATTGTGAGTCACCATTTTTCCATTGGACTTGTGAATGTCTTAGAACCAAGGTCCCATCAGATGTGAGTAACTTAAAAATCCATTTATTGAGAAGCGTTGTATTTTTAATTTCTAAATCTTGAATTCCTAAGCCCCCTTGATCCTTAGGTTGGCACATGATACTCCATTTGGCAAGGCGATACCTCCATTTCTAGTCATCAATTTGCCAAAAAAAACCTTGAGCGAAAGTAGTCCGGTTTCCTAAGTACCCCCTAGGAATTGCAAAGAAAGCATCATATACATAGACAAGTTGCACTACCAGAATCATGCACATTGGCACCGGGTGGGAAAGCCCTTTAGCACCGGGTTTCCCACCCGGTGCCAATCTTCCGGTGCTAAAGGGTGCCACCTTTAGCACCGGGTCAAATAACCGGTGCTAAAGGTGGGGGCACTAGCCAAAAATATTTGCATATTTGCGTGTTGCGGGATTCCAACTCAAGACCTCTTGGCTCGCGCGCGTGCACCCACCTAACCATCTCACCTACACAGCGCTTGTGATAGGATTAAAGATGCGCTCCTTTTGAAGTAGCATGTGACACCTACATTAGCACCGGTTCGTAAATACGAACCGGTGCTAAAGGGCCTTTAGCACCGGGTCGTAACACCACCCGGTGCTAAAGGGTAAAGGGTGACCCTTTAGCACCGGGTCGTAATACCACCCGGTGCTAAAGGAGGGGGACCCATTAGCACCGGGTTGTAACACCAACCGGTGCTAAAGGGGACTTTTAGCACCGGTTGGTGTTACAACCCGGTGCTAAAAGGTTCCCGAGGGCGCCCCAATTTCGCACCCGGTGCTAACGTTACATTAGCACCGGATCTTAAGTGCACCGAGGCATATGAGGGGTGCGGATGTGAGTTATTCTTGTAGTGTTGCTTAGCACGGAATTAATCAGTGTTAGTCTCCCCCCTTAGAAAGGTGCTTACATTTCCAGGTGCCAAGTCTTTTCTCAAAGCGTTCCTCTACCCTTTTCCAATCCGCATTTGACAACTTCCTATAGTGAATTGGGATACCCAAATACTTCATCGGAAAAGCTCCCAGGTTACGGCCAAATATTTCAATGTATTGGTTGATTGATTCATGTGCTTCGCCAAAGCAAAATATTTCACTTTTATGGAAATTGACTTTTAAGCCCTGATAGCTGTTCAAATGCACAAAGCAGTAGCTTCATGTTACATGCTTGCTGCAGGTTATGATCCATAAAAAGAATTGTATCATCTGTGTACTGTAGGATTGATAGTCCGTCATCAACTGGATGTGGTACTACTCCACCAATCTTACCATCTGTTTTTGCACTATTTATTAAGATTGCTAGCATATCAGCCACGATGTTGAATGGTACAGGAGACAAAGGATGTCCAGTCAATGGCCTTTTCTTGTTTGGAAATATGACCCGACATCCTCGTTGACATTAACAGCTACACTACCCCCTGAAAAAATGATTCAACCCATGAGATCCACTTGGAGGAGAACCCTTTCATTAGTAGAGTCTGGATTAGGAATGGCCATTTGACTTTCTTGTAAGCTTTCTCGATGTCAATTTTCAAGATAACCCCTTTTTGCTTTTTCTAATACAGCTCATGTATAGTTTCATGTAAGAGAACTACACCCTCTAGGATGTTACGTCCTCGCATGAAAGCCGATTGAGTTGGGCTGATTATACGGTCCGCAATTGAATTAACTCGTATGGTGGCGACTTTCGTAAAAATCTTAAAGCTTACACTGAGCAAGCAAATGGGTCTATATTGTTGTATTCAATTTGCTTCATGGACTTTGGGAATTAGCGTTATCACTCTAAAAGTTGGTGTAAAAAAGAGGTGAAGAAAGAAGAGATTCAAAGCCCAGCTAGATCTTTCTTTGACAAAGACAAACCTGAGTTAGATGAGAAAATGAAATACCACCATTGGGCTGAACTCATTTTTCCTCTCAGGGCCTAAATGTAGCAACCAAAAGGATCAGCAAGGAAAATCGATCCGCCAAGGATTATGACCCACTAACAAATCTTGTGTAAAATCCAGGGATAATCTGGTGGTGAGGCCCGCTGGAGGGTGGTTTAATTTTTCTTTGAGAATTATTAAAAGTCCTCTTAGAGGGAGAAAAATGAAATAGGCCTCATACCTCCTCTTCTCAGGGCCGAAGTAATAAGAAACCTAACAAGAGAAGAAATAACAGTGTGAGCGTGTGATCTCACAGGTCACAGCTTGTCAGCAGCACAAGACAACAGGATGACCAGAAACGTGAAATGGTGCCACAAGCTGTTGGGCCTCGCAAGTCATCTCGGCCTAGGAAAGAGAATGTCAAGCTGTCCGGCCCAGAATGGGTGTAGGTATGCGTGAGTCGCATTGTACTGGTTATATGTAGGAGAAGAGGGGAAAGGAGAGGGGTATGAAGGAACTTGTAACAGAATAATATTTTGGATCTCAAAAGACTCCGTCTTCGCACTTCTTCATTCTTTCTCGTTCCCCAGATTCCACTCTTCCAATCCTTCTCCTACTACATGCTGTTAACATAGTGGTATAAGAGACAGTTCGATCTGGATCCTCATCAGATTGATCAGGAGCACTTTACTCGTTTCCGCAAGGAATTGGGCGCCATGGATCCTAATCTGAAGCTCATCCTCGACGAGATGAAGTTGGTGGGCAGATCGTTGGAGCATCTCAAGATGTCCCTGACCGAGCAGATCGATGGAGTGGAGAAGTCGCTAGGGGATCTATTCATGGCGGTCGAGCAAGCGACTCAGCTGTTCCATGATTGGAAGCCCAAGGTGGAGGCATCGGTGGAGGAGTTGCACCAGGAGGTTAGGGCTCTCCGCAAGACCATGAGTCGAGTGGTTCTCGATTCACCTTCATCAAGTGCTCTGGCATCTTCCCCAAGCCTGGGTCGACTCGGCGCCTTCTTTAGCCGATAACCCAGTCGACGGCCTAGTTGGGCACCGCATCGACAACACATCCCGGGAGAGAGTATTTGGGTTGCACACACATTTCACGAACAAGGGTACATTCACATATCACCCCCAAAGCTTTGCACAGATCGAATTCCCATCCTCATATCCATATGCCTAATTATTCTAGTGGTCGTGGGGGTGGATCTGCTAGTAACTCTAATTATGGAAGGCTACCTAAGTTTATTTTTCCTCAATTTGCTGGCGATAATCCTAAGCTTTGGATTAGTCGCATTGAAGATTACTTTGATCTCTGTTCATGTCGATCGATGTATGTGGATTAAAGTGGCATTGTAGTGTTTTACTGGCTCCGCTGGTATTTGGCTGGAGACAATAGAAAAAAGAGTTAAATATGTTACCTGGCCAGAATTCTATAAGACGGTTTTAGATTGTTTTGGTAAAGATCACCATGAGCTCTTAACTCGTCTGAGTTCAGTGGCAGAGTATATTGAGAGGTTTTCTGGCTCGGTGGATCAGTTAATTGCTTATGAAGTTACTAATGATCCTTTGCATTTTACCATGTGTTTTGTGGACGGTTAAAGGATGATATTAGAGCTGCAGTTCTTATTCAAAGAGCTCCTGACTTGGATACTGCTTGTGTGCTCGCTCTATTGCAGGAGGAAGTAATGTAGAAGTAAGAAAAGGGAGTATCGGAGGCCATAGTATTCCAACCTCTAAAGCAGTCCATGAAAGGCCCAGTTCCACTGCCAACACCTCCCAAGTTGTAGCGACCTGGTGCTAATCATCACAATGATGATCGGCACTCTTTTGAGTTAATGAGAAGCTGGCGGCGTTACATGCTTACCTCAGAGTCAAGGGTTTATGTATCAAATGCGCCGAGAAATGGAGTCGGGATCATAAATGTCCTGAATCAGTGCAGCTTCATGTAATAGAGGAATTTGGGGATCTATGTCATATTGAGGAGGAGGTTTCTCTGGGTGATGCAGAAGGTCCTAATTCTGGTGCTTAGTTGTTTTTGGCTCTTTCAACTGCAGCTTTGTCAGGTGTTGATGCTCCTAGAACATTGAGGTTCAAAGGCACTGTGCAGGGTAAAGAGGTGCTGATCTTGGTGGACTCTGGAAGTTCTCATACATTTGTCAGTTCGGTTTTGGCTGATTGCTTGCAAGGGGTATCTGAACTGTCACAAGTTGTGGGAGTTCCAAGTCGCAGATGGGGCACGAATACCTGTACTTCGCAATTAGTCAATGCTGAATGGTCTGTGCAAGGGTGTGTTTTTCGATCAGATATGAAGATTCTAGCACTACACCATTATGATTTTATTGTCGGCATGGATTGGCTGGAGCAATACAGTCCTATGAGGGTGCACTGGAAGCAAAAATGGATGGAAATTCCTTATCTAGGTGCCACTTCTTTACTTCAGGGTATCGTGCCTGAGTTACCTGAAGGATCAGTGGTGGAAGTCTCTGCAATTTTACACACTAACAAGGAATCTGTTAAGTTGGAACTACCATCTGAGTTGGCTGAATTGCTGGATGAATTTGAGGAAGTGTTTGCACCTCCTAGTGGGTACTGCCATCTCGGTCGTGTGATCATACAATTCCTCTGGTAGAGGGAGCTACACCGGTGGCTATCAGACCATATAGCTATCCTCCTGTGATTAAAGATGAAAATGAAATATAGATAGTCAAGACGCTTCAAGAAGGGATTATTCAGCATAGCACAAGCCCATTCTCTTCTTCTGTCTTGTTGGTTAAGAAAAAGGACATGACATGGCATTTCTGTGTGGACTTCAGGCACTTAAATGCTGTTACATAGAAATGCAAGTACCCAGTACCATTAATAGATGATTTTTTGGATGAATTGGGCCAGGCTAGTTGGTTCACCAGCCTAGAATTGACTGCAGGATATCATCTGATCAAACTAAAGGCAGGTGAAGAATATAAAAAAGTGTTTCAGACCCATACAGGACATTACAAGTTCAAACTTATGGAACTTGGGTTGTCACGAGCTCGATCCACCTTTCAAAAAGCCATGAATACAACATTAGCTCCGTTACAGAGGAAGTGTGCATTGGTGGTTTTCGATGATATATTGATCTACAGCCGGACCTAGGAAGAACATGTGGAGCAAGTCAAACTAGTGTTACAACTACTGGCAAGAGATGAATGGAAAGTAAAATTATTCAAGTGCACATTTGCACAGCGGCAGATGAATTATTTGTGGCACGTTATCAGTCTGCAAGGAGTGGCAACTGATCCCAACAAAGTATTGGTGGTAGTGGATTGACCGGTATCAGCTAATGTGTACAAGTTGAGAGGGTTTCTAGGATTGGCAGGATACTACAGGAAATTCATCAAGAATTCTGCGTTATTGCTAAGCCATTGACAGAGTTATTAAAGAAGGATTTTCTGTTGGACCGAATGCCATCAAACTGCATTTAACACGCTGAAGATAGCCCTGAGCTCAGCTCTGTTGGATATGTTCCAAATTCACATCCACGATAAAGGCCGGGCTTCTGCCGGAGCGCAGAGAAGGCCCGTCACCGGAGGTTTGGGCCGAAGTGAAGTGGTGTTGTGTTTTCTCTCAGGAGCGCACAGTTTAGTCCCACCTCGGAAACGCAACTAAGCACGGTCGTGTGAGCCACATATATATATATATATATATATATATATATATAGACGGTAGGGTAAGACAGATAAGACATCTTAGATGAGCCATGTATCATCCCTATTTGTAAACTCTCCTCAATAGAGTGTTGTTTCTTCACATTATTTGCTAACAAGTGGTATCAGAGCTTAGTATAAGTTCACGTGAAAAAATAATAATTACGGTTTCATCCCTGTTTATCGCGCACTGCCAGCCAGATCAATCTACGATTGGCTACCTCGTGCAAGACTCGCCGACATGGAGTTTAAGACGGAATCCGATTCCGTATTTGCCAGAGGTTGCAGGCCAATCCACGAGAAGCTACCAGAAGGTTTTCTCAGCTTTGCTGAATGTACACGGAGTTGTACACAAGGCTGCAGGTTATTGCTAGGTTTACACGGTAACATACCTAGATTATTACCGCAGATTATTTTCTTGTGGTTATTTCTTTCATATGGCTTCTTTGATATATGATATGATTTCCGCTGCTGAAACATATTGAGATTTTGAGGAGATATTGGGATTATTATTGGATCACTTTGAGTTAATTCTTCTTGATGTTTTGACAACATCGTTCATGTCACCCTAGTGGTTTCTTTTACTCCTATGGAGTTGGTTAATTTAAAGTGAAGGTTTTGCCCTGAATTGAGTTCGAGGTGGAGGATTCCAAGTGCAACAGAGGAGGTTTGTTTGACTAGATACTACAACAGTTTGTATTGCGGGAGCAGTACGTTTATTGCTGTCTTTGCTCATGTTGAGGGGTTTAGTTCAAAGGTTTAACTCCGTTGGTTGCACATTATGCCTACATCTGAACCATGTTTGAATGGAACAGTAATTGACCATGTCATGGAATTTAGTTTCTTCTACAATTGGCAAGTTTATGGTACGTGATGGATACACATGCTAGTTGCTCTTGTAAGAGTGTGGTTTGAAAAAGTTTAGTGTTCCTGATGGAGCATATATTATTCCATGAGATGAGTTCTTCACTGGATATTTATTTTAATACCACGGATGATATTGCGACTTTATGTTGTTTGATGATTGAGCATTATTGCCATTTTCTTTTGAGGTCAGTTGCACAGACTCAGACTTTTGCTGGGATTATGAATTTGTTGAAGACCCAGATTGCTCGTCTGCTTTGTTGAAAGCTGTGTGTTTGGACCTTTGCTCAAATTTTTGCTTCCTATGAAGTGTTGGGAGAATACTCAAGTGATCTTACTCATTGGTTAGTCCGGTGGACATTGGCATTCAAGATTTGAATATAGCGGTTTATTATTCGTCTACAGGAGGGAGTTTGTCTCAAGGTGAAGTTTGTTGGATATGTTCCAAATTCACATCCACGATAAAAGGTCAAGCTTCTGCCGGAGCGCAGAGAAGGCCCGTCGCCGGAGGTTTGGGCCGGAGCGAAGTGGTGCTGTGTTTTCTCTCAGGAGCGCAAAATTTAGTCCCACCTCGGAAACGCAACCAAGCACGGTCGTGTGAGCCCATATGTAGACGGTAGGGTAAGACAGATAAGACATCTTAAATGAGCCATGTATCATCCCTACTTATAAACTCTCCTCAATAGTGATTGTCTTCTGTGGTTTTTCCCGTAAGGGTTTTTCCACGTTGAACCGTGTCTCGTGTTTGATCTTGTTTATTTTGGCATTATTTACTAACAAGCTCCGGTTCTTGCTTTGCCTTATTTTTCAGTGCCATTTTGCTTAGAAACTGATGTAAGTGGAATAGGCATCAGAGCAGTTCTGTTACAAAAAGGTCATTCTGTGCATACATGAGTAAAGCTTGAGGTCCAACATGGATTGTCTACTTACGAAAAGGAATACATGACAATTTTGGCAGTTGTGGAGCAATGGAGGCACTATTTGCAGTTTGCTGAGTTTCATATTTACACAGATCAGAAAAGTTTGGTGCAGTAGTGTGAGCAAAGGTTACATACACCATGGCAGCAGAAAGTTTTTTTCTAAACTACTATGCTTGTTGTATAAGATCATTACAAAAAAAGGGGTGGATAACAGGGTGGCGGATGTGTTGTCTAGGAGAATATCGGCTGATGCGGAATGTGTTCTGATCTCCACTTGCAAACCATAATGGTTGGAAGAAGTGGTCCATTCTTACTCCCAGGATCCTCGAGATCAGGATTTGTTAACAAAGCTAGCTGTTAGGCCTGATGTTGTTCCAAATTTCACATTGAAGGATGGGCTGCTGAGACATAAGAACAGAGTATGGGTAGGGAGTGATCTGTTATTGCACAACAAAATCATGGGTGCCTTACGTGACTCTGCTGTGGGAGGCCACTCCGGGATACCAGTAACTTATAAGAGACTGAAGCAGTTATTTGCCTGGCAAGGGATGAAGACTGCCGTGCATCAGTTTATGCAGCAATGCTTGATCTGTCAGCAAGCAAAACCGGATAGAGTAAAGTTACCAGGCCTATTAAAACCCTTACCTATTCCGTCTAGTTCGTGGAAGGTGATTACCATGGATTTTGTCGAAGGGCTGCCAAGGTCAGGAGCTTTCATTGTGTACTGGTGGTAGTGGATGCTTTCTCCAAGTATGCTCACTTCTTACCACTACGACACCCATTTACAGCGACATCAGTTGGTAAGACATTTTCACAATCAGGTGTATCAATTGCATGGCATGCCCACGGCTATCGTGTCGGACAGAGATAGGGTATTTACCAGGAAACTATTGAAGGAGTTATTCAGGCTAGCGGATGTTAGACTGAATTTTATGAGTTTTGCTTATGACCCACAATGGGACGGGCAAACGGAGCGTGTGAATCAGTGTTTGGAAACCTTTTTGCGCTGCTTTGTTCGTACGTGACCAAAATCTCGGAGTCAATGGACGGCTCTGGACGAATACTGGTACAATACCAGCACACAGTCAGTAATGGGGAAATCTACATTTCTGATGCTGTATGGTCATGAGTCAAGTCACTTTGGTATATCTGGGGATGATGCAGGTGTCTGATTTATCTGAGAGGCTCCAGGAGAGACAGCTAATGACAACTTTGATTAGACAGCACTTGCTCAGGGCTAAAGAGAGGATATGAAACGACATGCTAATAAGATGCGGTCAGCGGTCAGAGCGTGAATTTTATGTGGGAGACTGGGTGTTCTTAAAAGCCCAGCCTTATGTGCAATCATCGTTGGCTCCTAGTGCAAATGAAAAACTGTCATTCAAGTTTTTCGGAACCTATAAGGTGTTGAGCAGGGTGGGTTCTGTGGCTTACAAACTTCAGTTGTCTGAACAATCAGCTGTACATCTGATTTTTCATGTGTCTCAGTTACAAAAGGCAGTGGTTTATTAAAATAAACCAAATGCTAACTTTATGTATACCAGGATCGGTTATTCATACATAAAGTATCAAAAGTTGCATCACAGCACAATATCATGGTTAACTTTATTACAAAATGACCCATAGGTATGAAAGAAAAGGTATGATATTAATAATAACTGTATTCTTCATGGAAGCGAAGCTCCATAACCATAGGCATAAACCAAAAGCGCGCATTCTAGAACTCCAGCTCATTGTTGGCGTACTCCACGAACTCAGTCCTGTCCTCTATTCAGCAGCATTTGTAGAAACACAATAGGGGTTAAAATGGAAAACGGTGAGTATACTTGGCGTGTACTCTACAAGTGTGGGACAAAATATGACATGCAATGCTACAATAAGGATGGCTGTTTTTGAGTGGACTGCAAGCGTCAAATTTTAGTTGGTCAAGTTTTATTAAGCACCTAGAATTTTAGTGTAAAAGTTTCCCAAACCAACCTACAATAGGATGACTTGCCCAACCATACCATCCACCCCTTCTAACCATGTGAAGGCCCAAGATGCTCTTGTCCGTGAGCACGACTGATATACCAAATTTAAAACACTCTGCACTGGTTGTACACGTTCACCATGAGCCGCGTATCCTGTCATGCAGTGCTGTCAGGCACATACACCACACTTCTGAGGTATGCTTGCATGGGAGCTCTATGAGGCCTTCCATCGGTTCTCCAGGGTGCATTGACCCACTTAGCTCTCCTAGCCAGCGCCTACCCGCTCAATACGTACCCCTGGATTACCCTACTTGATCAGCCAAGACCATAGCCCATTTAGTTTTCATTGTTGTACGGGTTATCCTAGGTGATTGGTCCATAGATCCAACCTTAGGCAATCCAATAATCATTCCTTAAAAAACCAACAGCAAACTCGTGCCTGAACCACCTAGAGTTCCATGTTGCTAAAATGTTACCCAGAACCACAAGTTGCATAGATCATTAGTCCAATTAATTTAGAGAACTCAACCAGCCCTTGTTAAGACAACTAAGCATCATCTACCCGGACACAGTTCACAACTATGGTTATCAAGGAATGATAATAAAATTTCTAGTAAACTCCTACCATAGCTCCCAACATATTGACATCTAGCAATGCAAAAGCATAAATATAAAAGTGAGATTTAATTGTAAAGAAAGGTATAAAATAGCAAGATGTTCAAGGACACTATTCAAACTCTTCAAACTCAAACTTAAAATGGTGTGTTGTCTACTCGCAACAAACATACAAGCACATAAGAACAAAATAAGAACAGTACACCAGGCATGAAATAAATAGAAACAAAACCATTTTAATACATAGAGCTCGCTTGCACGAGCACGTGGACGCAAGAATCACTTAAATCGGAGTTGCGAGTAAAAAGATACACACGTTTTTACTAATGATTACTAAAACTGAACTAGTGCTAATTTCTAGAATTTTATAGCAGCACAGAATACTTTAAATAAATATTTTGCTGCACAACTGTAGCAAAGTATTCATAATTTACAGAACAAAAATAAAAGGGAAAAGTCCATTTTACAACCTTCAACTATCACAAAAGTCTGATTTTCGACCTTGAACTACAAAACCGGATATAAAGGCCATCCAACTGTCAAAACCATGCAAATTGCCCTTTGGATGGTTTTGAATGTGATTTTCCATTTTGTGAAAATTAAAAATATTCAAATTTAAACTAAAAAATTCATAAGTGATTCATTTTAAGTCAAAAAATACAAAATTTGTATCAAAAGTTTTCTAAAAATGTAACCTATCTATTGTCACTATATTTGTCAGTTAATCGGATCTATTTTTTTCATGTTCTTCGTATTCGGTTGCTTGTAGTTATGCCTATTATTTTTGAATAATTAAGTTTCAAATAGAGCAATAATAGATATGTTCCATTTTTAGAAATTTTTTATACTGGTTTCATATTTTTCTGGTTTAAGAGGAATTAGTTTTGATTTTTATATCTAATTGGATTTTTTAATTTTTTACAAAATACAAAACCACCTTCGAAACCACCCTAAGGGCTAAATTTGCTCGGTTTTGACACTTGGATGGCCTTTGTTATCCGATTTTGTAGTTCAAGGTTGAGAATCAGACTTTTGTGATAGTTGAAGGTTGTAAAATGGACTTTTCCCAAAATAAAATATTTAATGACATCTTTAAGCAAATTAACAAGGCATTGATAGTATAATCAAATAGCTGTTTGCATTCTTATCAATTATTCAAGTATGAACATATAGCAATCATGCATTTTGCAAAGCTTTGGCTAACAAAATATCAAGGATTAATGTACCAGAAGGTTTAAACATACAATATTTTTCATAAATTTTTGATAGATTAATACTAGTAAGGGCATATACATACATAACTTTCTATATCAAAGGTTAGCAAGCGGAAGCGGACAGATTCAGCAGTGACGCGGATGGGTTCTATATTTATGATTGTACTGGACATGTGTGAAACCTGACAACTAAGTGCTGCTGGATTATTCTAGAGACAGGGAGGTTGCGGCGCTGCTCACCACAAATATTACGTCCCACACGTTATGTGCAACAATGAATCAATGTAGTCATTCTTGCGGCATTGAAGTGCGGCTGTTGTGGACATTGCAGGGGATCACGATCAGCAGTTCGTCTCCACGTCCTTGTCACTAGTCGTCCTCCTGTCTTGCTGCACCTGGGCCTCATCAAAAGGAAGCAAGAGATGAGTATGGATTAGATGAAGAGGAATATGTGCAGCGGTTGTTTCCTTACCAAACAGCAACGAACACGAACTGGCGCAGCTTCTAGGGGCGCAGAGAATAGCGGCTTGGTGCAAGAATAGAGAATAGCGCTCAGGAAACCTCACGGAATTACACGGATCACATCTATGGAATCCTTATGAAAATCTCTTCGGAGTGATCATATCACCACAAATTCGAGCCATTCATAATGCCTCAATTTTCACTAGGTCAATCACATTGATCGTGCAACCTTTGCACTTAAGAAGACTGCATCTACACATGACCTCGATCTGTTGGTTCAATCAACTGACTATGCACACAGTTAGTCCCTGATAGTGATTCTAGCCAGTAGGGACATGTCGTATGCACAACAGAGAAAGAACACGAACTAATCTTTTTGGTCACATGCCGCACAATCAACTCGCTCCAGTTTTAACCCTTTATGACCAATTGATCTAACAAACCGTGCAAAAGTAATAGATCCAATCTACTACAATAATATATCACCTATATGCTAATGATCCAGACCAAAAACTACGCAAAGATGGCTCTGATACCACTGAAGGGAAAACAGATAGGCTACGCTAGCATCACTACCGCATACACCCAAGATACTTGCGAGTAGAAGGTCATAGATCGTTACCACTAGACGCGCAGCGCAGTGGAAGAAGTCGTGCGTCGATGTAGAGGAAGTAGTCGATCACGTCCCACGAACCGAGCTCCTCCGTCCTTGATCCCAACAGCCGATCAGCGCAGCAGTCGCAGGAGCGCCTCCACGGAGTCCACACGTATGGGGATGGAACACCGGGCGTTGGTGTGCCAGCACCGCACGCACGGCAAGGGCGGCTAGGGTGGTGGCATGGCTACCAGGTCGTGTTGCCCCCCTAGCCCCTCCCTCGTATATATAGGGCGTACTAATGGGCTTCTATCTCATAGGCCCATTAGTAACCATAATCCCTCTTGGATCAATATCATCTTGGGCCTTTAAACCAAATTGTGATGATGGGCTCTTAGGCATATCACCAACAGTAGCATGGTCCCTTGACACCCTGAGTGTTTTGACCAATAGCTCGACCATGATTTCCAACTTGAGTTGCTTCATAGCTGGTCAATGCACTTGAAAGTTGGAACGCCGGTTGTTGTTGCTTTGAATCTGAACTTTAGCTTGATTTGTTGGATGAATTTGAACTCCTTGCTGAGAAGGAAACCTTGGCCGTGAGCCACTACCACCTTGACTCACAAATTGCATCTTTCTCTTCCTATCCTCCATTTGATTTAGCTTGTGTTCCAATCCAATGGCCTTGTCAACTAGGTGTTGAAAATTTGGATAGTTACTTGACATCAATTGGTACTGAAGAGCATCTCTCAGGCCTTCCAAGAACGGATCCTAGCTATTTCTTTGCATCAGTGTTCACATCCTCGGGTGCATACCTGGACAGCTGAATAAATTTATCCCTATACTCAGCAACAGTCATAGTCCCTTCTTTCAATAAGAGGAATTCCTTCTTTTTTATCTTCATATAGCCTGCTTGTATATGATGATGCCTAAAACTATTATTAAACTCATCCCAAGTGATAGCATTTTGATTCCCATGTGCATACACATAGGCATCTGCCCCTTCAAGTTGTCCAGATGCGTACAAAACTTCCTCCACATCATTGCACTGTGCCTGCACAAGTTTCTTCTCCACATTTTTCAGCAAGCTGTCAGCTTGCAAAGGATCAACTGCATGAGAGGAGGTAGGTGGCCTAGATTTCATAAATTCATCACGAGGATTCCTTGGATATGGCTGTATATTGGGTTGAACTTGCGGTTGGGTCTGATGGTTGGCAAGGTTAGCAATTCCCTGTAATTTTTGTGTCTGTATAGCCATGAGTTGTGCCAAAGTTGGTGGAGGTGGTGGGGGAGGGGGGGGGGGGGGGGTGTTCCAGCCGGGTTGTTGTTGGTGTTGTCAACGCAGCTGCCAGATGCCTTGGTGTTCACCATCTGTTTGTATGAGTAGAAACATTAGTGACATGAACAGGATATGTAGAGCATGGATACAGAAAGATAACCCCAACTAAGCAAATATTATTATATACGAAAAGATGGCATCGCAAGCATGACACTGCAACTCATCTCATTCGTTACAAAGACGCAACTCAAACATGATCATAATAACAAATCTCAAACATAGTCAAGGAAGCATAACAAGGTTCACCACACCGGGTTTAATTTATTTCATAAAGTGTTCTAAACGTTCTTGCAAATGTAAAAGGGGCTGGGATCTATAAGCGTGGGATTCGCTGGAGTGAACGGGCTGCTCATTTCCTTGTTCTGCTTGGGGAGGGGCGTCTGGAAGCGGTGGTGCTGCTGCTGCCCCAACACTCGCTTCTCCATCATGATCACCACTTGGGAAGTAGCCTGTCACTGTATCAACACAAAGCCTCTTCTTAGGATGAGATCCCACTGTCCAAGAGGTAGTTTCCGTGGTCTGTAGACTGTAGGTCATCTTCTCCTGTCTCGTGTTTAATTTGAGTGGCCTAGAAGGTCTTGACTGCACCATAGAGACAGATTTGCGTCTCATGTAATTCTAACATGGTGGCCTGCAACATTTTCATCATCATTGTTGTGAGCTTCACTTGTTGTACTGGCACTATGTTGTCTCCTTCAGCCGTGGGCGGTACCACTAACTCGGCGGGGATAGTGGCATGTTGTACATTACTAATGCTTGCTCCATGCTGATCCATGATGGAAGTAAGGGCCTGTGGGGCCGCGTCTTCAATCGCTGCCTCAAAAGTACTCCACTGAGTATAAGACTAATGAACCTTCTCTATCCTTTAGTTTTCTTCGATTAGCTCACACTCATAAATGATCACATTCATACTCCACAGATCATGTCCCGGGCGAGGTCTGTTTTGTCCCGTCAAATACGGCTTCTTAGTATACCCAAGGAACCTCAGTACATCCCATAGTTTCTCTTATATGCTTCCCCATTCAAACTACTTAGTGAGCTCACATAACTCCATATTGCGCTCCATGGGTTCCTCCTCGTTCCTTTGGTTAGCCATCTAAAATTTTAAACAAAAGAAACTTAGATACAATATTTTAATGTAGAAATAACCCAAACAGCTTACTCCAAGTGAAGGAACTCATTTTGAAAACAAAATGACTATGCAAAATGCAGGCTATATCAAAATATTTTAATGTTGTAACAAAACAACCCTTCCTGAAGCATGCTTAACACTTGATTTAAACAATCAGCACACCACTATTTGCAAAAGCTGAAAGCTTCACCTGTGCAAGAACAAAGCATACAGTACCCTTTTTTTAAACTCACGTCAACAGCAGCTTGTCCATGCTCCAACAAGAAAACAAAGCGGCACTTCCTTTTTTTACTCACACAAACAGTAGGCGCATGCACTCAATCAGGAAGCATAAAAGCATTTTTCTAATGGTTTCACAAACATCCAAAAGGTACTGTAGAGCCACTCACACAGTTAACAAACAAAGAGTTTAACAGAAAACAACAGCAAGTAATACGCATAGTTCTTTTAATAAATACACCAAGATTCGATAAATAAATTTAGATGCATGCCTCAAAAAATAAAATTCTCTCATTCCCATCCGTTTGAAACAATGAAACAACAGTAACATAAGAGTTAGAATATTGAGTTAAACTATTCAAAATACATAGTAATATAATTTTCAAAAATACTTTTTATGTCAAAATAATCCTTAGGGCTTGTCCATTTCTATCTAGGTTGCGTTCTATGGTCGATACGGCTTTGATACCACTCTTGTCACACCCGGTTTATTAAAATAAACCAAATGCCAACTTTTTGTATGACAGGACCAGTTATTCATACATAAAGTACCAAAAGTTGGATCACAGCACAACATCACTTTTAACGTCATTACAAAATGACCCATAGGTCTGAAAGAAAAGGTATGATATTAATAATAACTTTATTCTTCATGGAAGCGAAGCTCCATAATCACAAGCATCCTAGAATTCTGGCTCATCGTTGGCGTACTCCATGAACTCAGTCCAGTCCTCTGTTCAGCAGTATTTGTAGAAACACAACACGGGTTGGAATGGAAAACGGTCCTCAAGTGTGGGAGAAAATATGACATGCAAGGCCACAACAATGATGGTTGTTCTTGAGTGGACTTCAAGCGTCAAATTTTAGTTGGTCAAGTTTTATTAAGCACCAAGAATTTTAGTGTAAAAACTTCCCAAACCAACCTACAATAGGATGACTTGCCAAACCATACCATCCACCCCTTCTAACCATGTGAGGGCCCATGATGCTCTTGTCCGTGAGCACGGCTGATATACCAGTTTTAAAACACTCTGTAGAGGTTATACACTTTCACCATGAGTCGCGTATCCCGTCATGTAGTGTTGCTCAGGCACATACACCACACTTCCGAGGTATGGTTGCATGGGAACGCTACGAGGCCTTCCATCGGTTCTCCACGGAGGATTGACCCACTCAGGGCTCTTACCCATCACTATGTCATGCCATGGCTCTCCTAGCTAGCGCCTACCCACTCAACACGTACCCCTGGATTACCCGACTTGCTCAGCCAAGACCATAGCTCATCTACTTCTCATGGTTGTACAGGTTGTCCTAGGTGATTGCTCCATAGATCCAACCTTAAGAGTTCAGGCAATCCAATAATCATTCCTTAAAACCCCAATAGCAAACCCGTGCCTGAACCGCCTAGAGTTCCATGTTGCTAAAAGATTACCCGGAACCACAAGTTGCACAGATCATTAGTCAAATGAATTTAGAGAACTCAACCAGCCCTTGTTAAGACAACTAAGCATCATCTACCCGGACACGGTGCACAACTATGCTTACCAAGGAATGATCATAAAATTTATAGTAAACTCCTAAAATCGGTCCCAGCATATTGACATCTAGCAATGCAAAAGCATAAAAATAAAAGTGACATTTAATTGTAAAGAAATGTATAAAACAGCAAGACGTTCAAGGACACTTGCATTCTTCCTGCCGTTCAAACTCCTCAAACTCAAGGTCCTGCAGATTCTGGAACAACGTGTTGTCTACTCGCAACAAACATACAAGCACACAAGAATAAAATAAGAACAGTACACCAGGCACGAAATAAACAGAAAGTAAACCATCTTAAACATAGAGCTCGCTGCCACGAAAACGTGAGCATAAGAATCACTTAAATCGGAGTTACAAGTAAAAAGATACACACATTTTACTAACGATCCCTTAAACCGATCTAGTGCTAATTTCTGGGATTTTATAGCAGCACAAAGTATTAAATAAATATTTTGCTGCACAAGAGTAGCAAAGTATTCATAATTTTTTAAAAAATAAAATATTTAATGACATCTCTACACAGATTAGCAATGCATTGATAGCATAATCAAATAGTTGTTTGCATTCTAATCAATTATTCAAGGATGAACATATAGCACTCATGCATTTTGCATAGCTTTGGCTAACAAAATATCAAGGATTAATGTACCGGAAGGTTTGAACATATAAGATTTTTCATAAATATTTGATAGATTTTATACTAGTAAGGGCATATATATACATAACTTTTTATCTATCAAATGTTAGCAAGCGGAAGCGGACGGATTCAGCAGTGACGTGGATGGGTTCTATATTTTCCGTATGATTGTACTAGACATTCTTTCAGCCTGAGAACTATGTGCTGCTGGATTATTCTACAAAGACAGGGAGGTTGTGGCGCTGCTCACCACAAAAATTACGTCCCACACATTATGTGCAGCAATGAATCGATGTAGTCGTTCTTGCGGCATTGAAGTGCTGCTGTTGTGGACATTGCAGGGGATCACGATCAGCTGTTCGTCTCCACGTCCTTGGCACTAGTCGTCCTCCTGTCTCGTTGCACCTGGGCCTCGTCGAAATGAAGCAAGAGATGAGTAGGGATTCGATGAAGAGGAATGTGTGCAGCGGTTGTTTCCTTACCAAACAGCAATGATCATGAACTGGCGCAGCTTCTAGGGGCGCATAGACAACAGCTGCAGGGTGCAAGTACACAGAGATGAATGGCTTGGCCGGGGCTGGGCAACATATGAGCAAAAGGGATTGCTTAGGGGATGCTGGTTCCATTTTCTAGGATAGCTGAATAATTTGGCCATGAATTTGTTGTTGATGCAAAAATCGAGCAGTGAACTTATGCATAAGTGACACACGATAAGGCCTCAGAGATTTGCTCAACTCCGATGCAGAGCCTTCTAAATCGGCGTGCGTGGTGTGCGTGGGTGTGCCAGTCAATTTGACCTGCTAATTGATAAGGGAAACGTGAAATACATAAGCCGATAGGCGGCAAAGCCTCGACCTCATAGATGGGTGTTCTTTGACTAAACACCATAACAGATAGATTAATATTTACCGGCTAAAATAGAATATGATCAATATGATAGTATTAAGCCAATAAAACATCAAGAGGGCATAGCATGGAGATGGGTTTGCGTCATGAGCTCCCAGAGAATCATGATCCGGTGGACCTCTTGGAGACGGGGGATCTGAAGGAGACTTGGTGCTACCACGTATGGCGATGTCTCCCCGAGTTTTGTTTCTCCATCACCTCTGGCGATGTCAAATTCCAAGTCATTCCACTAGTCAATGACTTGCTCCACCTCAACGGGTACGTAACCATGTGGAATCTCCATGCAATGCCATGTTTGACCTGGTTCCACTGGTTTGGTCATACCGTATGCGACCTGATAAAATAAGTAGAAAGGAAGTTAGTAAATGAATAATATTTATGATGATATTTACGAAATGTACAAACTAATGTCGCATACGTACCACCACGGATATGTTCTTCTGCCTCATGACAAGCTCACACGCGGTCCGTTGAGTTATTTCATCCATGGGGTAACGAACCGGTTCAGCCTGAGGTTCGAGAATGTCTTCATGGCCAGGTACATGCTGTAACGCCCAATAAATTTAACATAATTAAATCACGCGGTAAAAATTGTTTTCGAAATCTTTTACCGCCGAGCTCCCGGAAATCCTGACCCGAATCTTGCCCTCCCCGGTTTTTCCGCCGACTCAGCTCGAACCCCGTCATGCCTAACCTTTTCGCCGCCTTGTCACTTTACGCACCAACCGTTCTCGGTGCGTGTGCCCGCGACCGACTATCGCCAGCGCCGCCGCCAGGAATCCCGCCTCGGATCCCCTCTTTCCCTCCCATTTTCTTCTTCCTCCATTTTCTTTTTCTCTTTTTCTTTTTCCTTCTTTTCTCCATCTCTTTTCTTCTTCCTTCTTTACTCCCTTCTTCTTCCTTCCCCGGCCGAGCCACCACCTTACCGACCTACACGTCCCGCCGCTGACCCGTCGCCCTCGCGCAACGCCCCACGTGCACCCCCCTCCCCCGCGACGCGCGCGCACACCTGGGCCGCCTCGCCGCGCGCCCCGCCGCTGCATAACTGCGCCGCGCGCACGCGCTTTGCCTCGCTGTGCCGAGCGCTTGCTTGCTGGTTACCTCACCGCCGGCTGGACCTGCACCACGTGCCAGGTGCTGCCGTAGTCCACACGCACACGCACGTCACGCACACCGCCGCCCAAGTCCGCCGCCGCTGCTCGCCCGCACTGCACACCGGAGCGCCACTGCTCCACCCCAGCACAGCCGCAGGCACGCCACGCCGCGACACGCGCTACACGGCAGAGCACATCAACACCACGGCCCACACCAAACGCCACTCTCGCCGCCAGACCATCACTTCACCGACCGCGAATCTCGCCGGAGCCATTACTCCCCTTCGCGCTGGCCGCCGAGCCGTCCCGTCGGTCCACCGCCTTAATCCCCTATAAATCGAGCACCCTGGCACCTCCTCCACTCCCCAAGCCCCCACAGCTCCGCTCGTTCCCCTCTCACCTGCTGCTGGTGCCGCCCCACCTTCATCGTCGCCGCCGCTTGCCCCTCCCGTGGGCAGCACGTTTCGAGCCCCCTCCGCCCAAGGTAAGAGCTCGAATGGCTTTCCCACTCACCCCACTCGCTCTTCCCCTCTCCATTGCTGCCTCCTTGCCCACGGCCGCCGGCAAGGGCGCCGCCGTCGTTGGCCGGTTCCCTTCCCCCCCTTCTCTGTTTCGCGTGGAGAAGAATGGCAATCTTGCCCATATCCCCCTAGCCTCTTTCATTTTAAGACCCGCCATCCAAACCTTCTCTCTCTCGGAAAATCAGACAAAACCCCTTTCCCTTTCTAATATTCACAGATAAGTCCCCGCTTATAGCAAAATAGGCCCTAAAATTCTTCTTCTCATTCTTCTCCCACCCCAAAAACCCACCAACTTTTACTATTCACAAATGAGCCCTTTAAAACCCTAGAACCAGTACACCCAAGCCCCTGCACCTTTTCAAACAAACCCTGGGACTTTCGGTAACTTCCTGAACGAGCGACGCGTAATTTTATGCGTCGTTTTAACCCGGAACGACCCCAAATTTAACCAACCTCCTTTCCACTGCACCTTCCGCCAAATCATACGTCGCACTCCTAAATGAGACCTTCTCTTCCTCACTCTCCATTTAATCCTTGTTTTCCTCTCTGCGACCTCGACAAATAAAACCTTTCTTTTATTTCCCTTCTTTTATTTAATGCGTGTGCTTGTTTGTGCACCGTAGATCACGTTGCGGAAGAGCCCGAAGGAGTGCAGTGCTACGAGCAGGAGCCCGAAGGCCAGTGTCCCGAGCAGAAGTTTCCGGAAGGCTTTGAGAACGGCAAGTTCAATCTAACCCTTTGATGCATATTTATCCCAGTTTTATAAATGCAACCCCGGCCTGTTTTATAAAACCTGCATGATTGCAAAACCATGTTTATGTGAGTCATTCCTTGATTGCTATAAATATTGCTTGATGACCTAGATTAATCTCCAAATATTTTAGTTTGGGAATTAATCATTGACAAATGCCGCTTAGGACGAAGTTACCTTTTGTAAACAAATACTATCCATTAAAAATTTAGTAAAATATGAGAAAAATGCTTTTAAAGGAAATGGGTTTAAATGACAATAATTAGGGGATAAGCTGGAGGGTGTTTCCATGTGAAATATCAAGGTGAGCCCGTGCCTGTGTGGCTGAGCATGGTGGAAGAAGTCCAACTTATCATTAGAGGGATGAGTTGATGTGTCATCTTGCCTAACCCGAATATCAGTACCACCACTCGACCGTTGTATGTGGCAACAGCTTGGCATGAATCCCACAAGTTGAACTGGTAGTTACTGGGTGTGCTGGTGAGCAACAGAGGACCACGGAGGCGGGTATAAGTTCTTGGTGAGTTATACCCTGAATAGAACCTCGAGGGTAGGTTGCTGATCCCCTGGTTGCTTCTGTGGTGACTTGTCAGTTTAGCTAAGGTGGGTAATGACCTTGATGGGATCTGCACTGACACTAAGGTGCTCATGTTGTGGTACCCTACTTATGGTTGTGTACACCTCTGCAGAGTAAAACCTACACGGATTGCCGTGTCCACGGTATTGGGCGAGTTATGGCATGGTCACTTCACAAGTCCTTTATTTCTGGCTTTGATTATGAGAAGTGTTATGCTGTGTGAGTTGTTTTGGAAATATTGGTGGTGTCTACAACGGACGGGGAGTCCGGTAGCACCGAGTAGGTGTCCTGCATCTACGTTATTTATGATGCTATTATCATCAGTTTGCTTATAGAAATTTTATAAAATGAACCCCTGCATGTGGCATTTCCGCAAATAAACCAATAGCCTATCCTTGGTTATTATCCTTGCATGCTTCTGTTGTAACCCCTCCATGGGTTTGGTTGGACTTGCTGAGTACATATGTACTCACCCTTGCTTGTTTTTCAGAAGAGGACCTAGACTTCGTTCCCGAAGACGTCGAGTAGGAGTTATGTTCCGCACCCAACCTCGCCTGTGCGTTAGGGCCACCCGCTTGAATAACCGCATGGCGCAACTCTCTGATGATGCCTTGATTAGTTGTACTGTTTGGTTTCTAGTTTTTATCCTCGCGCTAGTGGCGCGTCTGTGCCCACTACCGTGTAGGCTTGTTCGGTAATAAACCATCTGTTGTAATAAATGTGAATCAGCCACTTGGGACTGATGTTTGTATCACATTTAAGTCTCCTCATTTGAGGGGACACTTGAGATAGTATCAGAGCCGATAGGTTGGCCGTAGGACGTGACCCTAGGATTGAGACATTTTCCCCTCAGCCTTTGTAGTCACCCTTTTCCTGGTTTAGCCTTTCCCCCACACAAGCACTCACCGATGGTTTTGCCCTGTCCAGATGGCTGACGATGGATGGAGTGAGGGGATCTGCCCCGCAGATCCTGGCCTCCCTAAGTTGTTGCTACTCAGCCTAGAGCGCGTCAGAGTCACGAACCCACCAGAGTACTCCTACCGAGTGTACGACTCCCGAGGCACCCGTCGGTGTCAGATGATGACCTTCATGGGAAAAAGCGCACTTTACCCCGAGGTCGAGCCCTAGTTCATCAGGACCACTGGCTTTGGCTTGCCAGACACCTACCATAAGGCCGCCAGAAAAGCCCTGATATGCCTACGCGTACTCTACAAGCGCCATCTCCAAGGGACACCTATGGGATTCTTTCCGCCTACTAGAGGACGAGGACGCGCATGGATTGCTCGGATGAGGAGTCTTGGAAGGGATGAGGAACTGGAGGACACTGTTTCTCATCTGGCTATTTACCTCAACGGCTTGGACTGGTTGTACCGCGATCAGGCGGTTCAGCTAAAGCACCAAGTCTGCAGGGCAGAAAAGGCGGAACAGGAAATGGAGAAGCAGCGGATAAGAGCCGAACGAGCCGAAAGCTCCCTAGCTGCCCTCCAAGACAAATAGAAAGACTATGCCGAAGAGATAGAGTAGATCGAGGGCCATCGAAGGAAAGTTGGGTTACTGGAAGGAGACCCTGAAGAAACCCAAACTGAAGAAGAGCCTTATCTCCCACCCAAGAAGCGCTTTAATTAGATCATTAAGAGGGCCCCTAGGGGTGAGGAGTAGTATGTGTAGGCATGAGTTGTTGTCTAAATAAAATGTACCCACCCATGATGAAGTAGTAAAACCATCACCCACCATTGTGCTTATTATCCTTGCAATTGGTCTGCCCTATCTTTGTTTTCAGATGGCTGCGGAAGGATGGACCCAGGGCACTTGCCTCGCCGCACCTAGTTTTCCCAGCCTTTTGATTGACTCCCTAGCACGGCTCGGTGTGACTGAGCGCCCAAGGTACTACAGCCGGGAGAACAAACACCATGGCACCCTTCGCTGTAGGGTGGTCATCGCCGTCGCCAGAAGCAACCACCACCCCGTAGTTGAACCTTGGCGAGTGACCGCCACGGGGTTCAGGCACCAGGACACCTATGCCCTGGCCATCAGGAAGGCGCTCCGCTATCTGTGCCAGATTTATGAAGAGCACCTCGTCCCCACTCCAATAAAATTCTTTCCCCCGATCGTCCAGACTCCAGTCTGGCGAGCCCGGATAAGAAACTTTGTACCAAGTGGTCACCTACCTATCTGCCTTGGACCAACTCTTTGACGCGCAGGCCAATTTCCTGAATGAACAGATCAACCGCGCCGAGCAAGCCAAACGCGCGGTATGGATGAACCAAATCCAAGTGGCCCAAGCTGAGGACAGCGCCGCAGCAGCCATCAGCCGCGAAGCCCTTGCCCAGGAGAGTCTCAGGCAGGCCTAGGACCAACGTATGCAAGACTGGACTAGGAATGGAACACCCGTCCCTGCCATAGGGGAAACCCAAGTCCTGCTGGGAACACCCGTCATCGGGTGGGGAACACTCTTTGGGACCCCGCAAGCCCCACTCGAAAGCCCCGCAAGATCGGAGGAAGTTGCAGAAGGAGAAGCGGTCGAGCAGCCCCCGGAAAATGGAAACGTCGAAGATGACGAGCTGCTCAACGCACAGGAGGCACACCCCACCCCAGAAGAAGGCTCGCCCCGCGAGTAGAAGCCCTGAAGCCATCAAGCTGGAGCCCCTAGGCCCGTTTAGCGTTGTTCCCTTCCGTGTTGTACCCTTGAGATCGGTCGTGTAGCTGCGTTGTACCCCGCGCATTGTACCCGCCCCCCGGTTGTTGGAATAAAGCCACTTGTGTTGTTTGCTTTCTTGTTTGTTGAGTGTTCCGGATTGGTGAACCTTGCCTATTTGAAAATTGTGAATTAAACAACTTGAACATCACCTAAGACCCCCCCCCCCTCAACCTGCAGATGGTTAACATGCGCACAAGGCCCTCCCGGAACCACACCCCTTCTAGCGTTGCAGGTCAGCAGGGAGGAGAAGGACACAACCCAGTGGTGGAGGAATAGGAAGTAAGCCAACCAAGAGTAGGGAACCAGGGTGAAGAATAGCAAATACCACCACCACCCCCACCCGCTAGCTTGGTGCAAGCAATCCATAATTAGACTATTGTCATGCAAACCATGTTGGAAGCTTTTCTTCGCTGCGAGACACGTCAGTAGAACCTTAATGACAAGTTGTCACACTTCTTAAGGACCACACCACCCACCTTCGGAGGATCCAATAACCCACTGGAGGCAGATGATTGGCTACGGGCTATTAAAAGAAAGCTCGAGCCGTTCGACTGCCAAGACCGCGACAAGGTTCTCCTGGCAACCCACCAACTCACTCGAACTGCACTTGCCTGGTGGGAAAATTACTGTGAGGCTACCGATGATGAGACTTCCATCACCTGGAATGAGTTTGTGAGAGAGTTCCTCCGCTACGATATCCCTGCAGCCACCATGAAGCGAAAGGCAGACGAATTTCGAGCGCTGCAGCAAGGAACCAAGTCAGTGGAGGAGTACACCCACCAGTTCATAGAACTTGCTCGCTATGCACCAGAAGAAGTGGACACAGAGGAGAAGAAGCAAGACATGTTTAAGAAAGGCTTGACCCCAGAACTCAAAACCTTTCTTACCCCTCAGATCTACCTGGATTTCAACACCCTGATGAACATGGCCATTCTCACGGAGCGAGCCAAGGCAGAAGAAAGGAAGGAGAATAAGCGCAAGTTCCTGGAGAACAAGAACCACCAACAGGACCGTTTCCAGAAACCAAGGAGCTCCAACAATACGGCACCAAGGACTCATGCCCCGATGCGGTACAAGACCCCATCCCAGAGAACAGGCTCCCAGACCCAAAGCACCCAGTACAAGAGCCAGAACACCACGAAGCCCGCACAGAGCAATGCCAGCCAAGTCACCAACAATGACAATAATGGTTGAGCTTGTTTCAACTTCCGTGAGACGGGGCATTACATTCCCAACTGCCCCTATGCCAAGAACAAGCCTGCTGCATCAACCTACTCCAACTCAGTGAATGGGCCCAAGCCGCTAGTCACCGGAGCAAAACGAGTTCCAGTCCGCAGCAACAACACCAACAACAATAACAACCAACAGTCCTATGGACGAGCCTGCGTCAACCACATCGATGCACAGGAGGCTCAAGGAGCACAAGGAGTAGTACTCGGTGAGTTTCTAGTCAGCTCAGTCTTGGCAACGATATTATTTGATTCTGGAGCATCACATTCTTTCATATCATCAAGTTTTGTGGAAAAGAACAACGTACCTACAGTACTACTAAAAACACCCGTGGTAACCCGAACGCCTAGAGGTGACCTAATGTGCCAACTAGGCTGTCTGTGGGTAATGATCATTTTATGTGGGGTAGAGTTTTTAGCTGACCTAGTAGTACTTAAGTCCAAGGGAATAGATGTGATCCTTGGAATGGACAGGTTAAGCCTACACAATGGACTCATAGGTTGTGCCGACAAAATAGTACATCTAACCAACCCAGAGGGAATACAAGTAACCTGCCACACTCGTGGAAGTGGACCGGACCCGATGGTTTTCAGTATGGATGTAAGACCTCTAGAAGAAGTCCCAATTGTCAACGAACACCCTGACGTATTCCCCAAGGAACTTCCTGGAATGCCACCAGATAGGGACATAGAGTTTTCCATCGACCTTGTCCCAGGGACCTCACCCATAGCCAATAGACCCTATAGGATGGCAGCCCCTGAACTAGCAGAACTTAAGAAACAGCTGGAAGAGCTACAACGAGTCGGTTTCATCAGACCCAGCTCATCCCCGTTGGGAGCCCCAGTGCTCTTTGTTAACAAGAAAGATGGAAGCATGAGAATGTGCGTGGATTACCGTGCACTAAATGAGGTCACCATTAAGAACAAGTACCCTCTCCCTAGAATAGATGACTTCTTTGACCAACTGAGAGGAGCCGGGTATTTTTCAAAAATTGACCTCAGATCAGGATACCATCAGCTGAAAATCAAAAAGGAAGACATCCCAAAGACAGCCTCTGTTACCCGCTACGGACAATTTGAATTCACAGTAGTGTCCTATGGACTCAACAACGCACCTGCATATTTCATTAATCTCATGAACACGGTATTCTTGGATGAGTTGGATAAGTTTGTCGTAGTCTTCATTGACGACATACTCATCTACTCCAAGAGCGCCCAGGAGCATGAACAACATCTACGGGTGGCTCTAGAAAGGTTGAGAGCACACAAGCTCTATGCCAAATTCAGCAAGTGTGAATTTTGGCTTGAACAAGTAGATTTTTTGGGTCACGTTTTGACCGCAGAAGGAATAGCAGTGAACCGAGGAAAGGTCAAGGCTGTTTCCAATTGGCAGCAACCGACCAACGTATGTGAGATTAGGAGCTTTTTGGGCATGGCTGGCTATTACCAAAGGTTTATCAAAGGATTTTCCAAGTTAGCCCAGCCCTTGACAGAGCTGCTAAAAAAGGAGAAGAAATTTGCTTGGACAGAATCTTGTGAGAAGAGCTTCCAAGAGTTGAAGCGAAGACTAACAACTGCTCCAGTCCTAACCCTACCAGACATCCACCGGGATTTCATCATTTATTGTGATGCATCCCGACAGGGATTAGGGTGTGTGCTCATGCAAGACGGGAAGGTAGTGGCATATGCTTCCCGACAGCTTAAGCCTCATGAGCTGAACTATCCAACCCATGATCTGGAGCTTGCAGCCGTAGTGCATGCACTAAAGATTTGGAGGCACTATTTAATCAGAAATAAGTGTGAAATATACACGGATCACAAGAGCCTGAAGTATATTTTCACCCAACCGGATTTGAATCTAAGACACAGAAGATGGTTGGAATTGGTTAAGGATTATAATATAGAGATCCATTACCACCCTGGCAAAGCCAATGTTGTGGCTGACGCCTTGAGCCAAAAATCTTATGGGCCCAAGAATGACCACCTACAAGCAGAGATGGCACGGTTGAACATGCACATTGTTCCCCGAAACTCCAGTCAGAAATTGAGCGTCCAACCCACCCTGGAAGATGAGATCAGGAGAGTCCAAAGCTCAGATAAGGACTTGGTGAAGATTAGCCGGCACACCGGAGGAAACAAAGCGCCGGACTTCCGAGTTGACGACAAGGGAACCTTGTGGTATAAGTAGAGGATTTGTGTACCCCGTGATGGAGACTTTCGACAGAAAATGATGGACGAGGCCCATAATACACCATATTCCATCCACCCGGGATCCACCAAGATGTATCTGGATTTAAAGCAGAAATATTGGTGGAATGGAATGAAAGCAGATATTGCCAAGTTTGTCACTCACTGTGATACTTGCCAAAGAATTAAAGCCGAACACCAGAAACCAGTAGGATTACTACAACCCTTGCCCATCCCGGTTTAGAAATGGGATGAGATAGGAATGGACTTCGTAGTTGGTCTACCCAGGACACAGAAAGGACATGATTCTATATGGGTAATAGTCGACTGACTCATCAAAGTCGCTCACTTCCTGCCCATACGAACAAATTATGGGGGAGAGAAGCTAGCCAAGCTTTATGTAGAAAATATAGTAAAGCTACACGGAGTGCCTAGCAGGATTATTTCTGATCAAGGAGCCCTGTTCACCTCTCGACTCTGGAAAAGACTACACAAAGCCATGGGCACCAAGTTGGATTTTAGTTCCGCCTATCATCCGCAGACCGATGGTCAAAACAAAAGGGTAAATCAAATTATGGAAGATATGTTGAGAGCATGTGTCCTGACATATGGAAAAACTGGAAACAAAGTTTACCCTATGTAGAGTTCTCATATAACAACGGCTACCAAGCAAGCTTGGGCATGTCACCTTTCGAAGCCCTCTACGGAAGGAAGTGCAGAACCCGATGTGGTCAGAAGTAGGAGAGCGTACCCTAGTGGGACCCGCGCTCATAAAAGAGTCCGAAGAGAAAGTAGCCGAGGTCAGAGAGAAGTTGAAAGCTGCCTAGTCCAGGCAGAAAAGCTACGCGGACAAGAGAAGACGAGAGCTCAGCTTTAACCCCGGAGACTTTGTTTATCTCAAGGTCTCACCCATTCGGGGAACTCGCAGATTTCAAGTTCATGGAAAATTGGCACCTCGATATATCGGGTCATACCAAGTGCTGAAGAAAGTTGGCAAGGTAGCCTACCGACTAGAATTTCCCGAAGCAATGTCAGACATACACCCGGTATTCCATGTCTCGCAACTGAGGAAATGCTTGAGAGTACCCGAAGCCGAACATGTGCCTGTAGAGACGCTAGATATACAGCCAGATTTGTGGTACCAGGAAGTGCCAGTCAAGATTTTGGACACCGTCACAAAAAGGACGGGAAGCTCCGAAGTACGGATCTGTAGAGTACAGTGGAGCAGACATGGAGTAGAAGAAGCTACATGGGAACGCGAAGATGCCCTGAAGAAGGAGTTTCCCCATCTATTTAGGAGCCAGCTGAATCTCGAGGACGAGATTCCTTTTAAGTGGGGTAGGTTTGTAACGCCTGATAAATTTACCATAATTAAATCACGCGGTAAAAATTGTTTTCAAAATCTTTTACCATCGAGCTCCCGGAAATCCTGACCCGAATCTTCCCTCCACGGTTTTTCTGCCAACCCAGCTCGAACCCCGTCATGCCTAACATTTTCGCCGCGTCGTCACTTTCCACATGGACCGTTCTCGGTGCCTGTGCCCGCGACCAACTGTCGCCGGCGCCGCAGCCGGGAATCCTGCATCGGATCCCCTCTTTCCCTCCCCTTGTCTTCTTCCTCCATTTTCTCTTTCCTTCTTTTCTCCCTCTCTTTTCTTCTTCCTTCTTTCCTCCCTTCTTCTTCCTTCCCCGGCCGAGCCACCTTTCCCTTGCGCCAATCCTGCTTCCGCCCGCACCACCGCCTTACCGACCTACACGTCCCGCCGGTGACCCGTCGCCCTCGCGCACCGCCCCACGTGCACCGCCTCGCCACGCGCACGCGCTCTGCCTCGCCACGTCGAGCGCTTGCTCGCTCGTTACCTCACCGCCGGCCAGACCCGCACCACGTGCCAGGTGCTACCGCACTCCATGCGCACGCGCACGTCACGCACAGCGCCACCCGAGTCCGCCGCCGCTGCTCGCCCGCACTGCACGCCGGAGCGCCACTGCTCCACCCCTGCACAGCCACAGGCACGCCACGCCGTGACACACGCTACACAATGGAGCACAGCAACACCACGGCCCACACCCAACGCCGCTCTCACCGCCGGACCATCACTTCACCGACCGCGAATCCCGCCGGCGCCATTACTACCCTTCCCGCCGGCCGCCGAGTTCTCCCGTCGGTCTGCCGCCTTAAACCCCTATAAATCGAGCGCCCTGGCACCTCCTCCACTCCCCGAGCCCTCATAGCTCCGCTCGTTCCCCTCTCACCTGCTGCAGGCGCCGCCCCACCTTCATCGCCGCCGCCGCTTTCCGCTCCCGTGGGCAGCCCGTTCCGAGCCCCTCCACCCAAGGTAAGAGCGGGAATGGCTTTCCCTCTCACCCCACTCGCTCTTCCCCCTCTCCATCGCTGCCTCCTTGCCCATGGCCGCCGGCAAGGGCGTCGCCGTCGTCGGTCGGTTCCGTCCCCCCCTTCTCTGTTTCGCGTGGAGAAGAAGGGCAATCTTGCCCATAGCCCCCTAGCCTCTTTCATTTTAAGACCCACCGTCCAAACCTTCTCTCCCTTGGAAAATCAGACAGAACCCCTTGCCCTTTCTAATATTCACAGATAAGTCCCCGCTTATAGCAAAACAACCCCTAAAATTCTTCTTCTCATTCTTCTCCCACCCCAAAAACCCACCAACTTTTACTATTCACAAATGAGCCCTTTAAAACCCTAGAACCAGTACACCCAAGCCCGTGTACCTTTTCAAACAAACCCTGGGACTTCCCAAACGAGTCCTTTCCTCCGTTAACCACCGAGCGACGCGTAATTTTATGCGCCGTTTTAACCCGGAATGACCCCAAATTTCACCAACCTCCTTTCCACTGCACCTTCCGCCAAATCATACGTCGCACTCCTAAATGAGACCTTCTCTTCCTCGCTCTCCATTTAATCCTTGTTTTCCTTTCTGCGAGCTCGGCAAATAAAACCTTTCTTTTATTTCCCTTCTTTTATTTATTGCGTGTGCTTGTTTGTGCGCTGTAGATCACGTTGCGGAAGAGCCCGAAGGAGTGCAGTGCTACGAGTAGGAGCCCGAAGGCCAGTGTCCCGAGCAGGAGTTTCTGGAAGGCTTTGAGAACGGCAAGTTCAATCTTACCCTTTGATGCATATTTATCCCAGGTTTATAAATGGAACCCCCGGCCTATTTTATAAAACTTGCATGATTGCTAAACCATGTTTATGTGAGTCATTCCTTGATTGCTATAAATATTGCTTGATGACCTAGATTAATCTCCAAATATTTTAGTTTGGGAATTAATCATTGACAAATGCCGCTTAGGACGAAGTTACCTTTTGTAAACAAATACTATCAATTAAAAATTTAGTAAAATATGAGAATAATGCTTTTAAAGGAAATGGGTTTAAATGACAATAATTAGGGGATAAGCTGGACGGTGTTTTCGTGTGAAATACCAAGGTGAGCCCGTGCCTATGTGGCTGAGCATGGTGGGAGAAGTCCAACTTATCATTAGAGGGATGAGTTGATGTGTCATCTTGCCTAACCCGAATATCAGTAGCACCACTCGACCGTTGTATGTGGCAACGGCTTGGCATGAATCCCACCACTTGAACTGGTAGTTACCGGGTGTGCAGGTGAGCAACAGAGGACCACAGAGGCGAGTATAAGTTCTTGGTGAGTTATACCCTGGATAGAACCTCGAGGGTAGGTTGCTGATCCCCTGGTTGCTTCTGTGGTGACTTGTCAGTTTAGCTAAGGTGGGTAATGACCTCGATGGGATCTGCAGTGACACTAAGGTGCTCATGTTGTGGTACCCTACTTGTGGTTGTGTACACCTCTACAGAGTAAAACCTATCCGGATTGCCGTGTCCACGGTATTGGAAGAGTTACGACTTGGTCACTTCACAAGTCCTTTATTTCTGGCTTTGGTTATGAGAAGTGTTCTGCTGTGTGAGTTGTTTTGGAAATGTTGGTGGTGTCTACGACGGACGGGGATTCCGGTATTACCGAGTAGGTGTCCTACATCTACTTTATTTATGATGCTATTATCATCAGTTTGCTTATAGAACTTTTATAAAATCAACCCCTGCATGTGGCATTTCCGCAAATAAACCAATTGCCTATCCTTGATTATTATCCTTGCATGCTTCTGTTGTAACCACTCCGTGGGTTTGGTTGGTCTTGCTGAGTACATATGTACTCACCCTTGCCTGTTTTTTAGAAGAGGACCCAGACTTCGTTCCCGAAGACGTCGAGTAGGAGTTACGTTCTGCACCCAACCTCGCCTGTGCGTTAGGGCCACCCGCTTGAAGAACCGCATGGTGCAACTCTCTGATGATGCCTTGATTCGTTGTACCATTTGGTGTCTAGTTTTTATCCTCGCGCTAGTGGCGCGTCTATGCCCACTACCACGTAGGCTTGTTCGGTAATCAACCATCTGTTGTAATTAATGTGAATCAGCCACCTGGGACTGATGTTTGTATCACATTTAAGTCTCCTCATTTGAGGGGACGCTTCACATGCTCTGTGGAAGCGTAACTGCTTCGATGTTGTGGAGGGCTAAGAAGGGCCGCATTAGGATCTTGGAGAGGTACATGCTCTGTGTTGGCGGTTCTTGTGGCTTGTATCTGCAGCCATGCTAACTTCATTCGTCGCTCCGTCTCTACCTCCATTTCCTATATCTTTGAGCCCTAGGCGGCTACCGTTTCCTCTAGGTCCCTCACCCTCTGCTCATATTCCGCCTTCTTCCTCTAATGGCTCCTATAGGAGGCGGCGTCCTCTTTGAAACCTTTCTTCCATGGTACTATGCCTACGCCGCGCGTACGTCCAAGTTGCTCCTTGTTTCCTAAGGCATGGATTAGCTCATCTCTGTCTCTATGAGGAACAAATTCTCCCCTCTCAGATGCCTTAAGGATATCGATGAGACGTTGAGCTAGTTCTCGCAAGTCCTTGTCAAAAACTAAAGAGCCATCGATTAGACTGAGGGTGCCTCCATGACCATATTACCAATGCTTGGATCGTGTGGGTCAGTCATGTATCGCTGGACAAATGCCTCTAGCAAATAGAGATTCTTCCATCTTCTCCCATTTATCAATGCTCCCTTTATAAACTCCTGAACCCATTCGATGGGTGTACTTCCTATTACCGGCATTGTCAGCGTTTCTAGCCATCATACATGACCCTTCTTCGGAGCTTTTGTACTCCAAGAATGATTCCCAAGCATCAGGAGTGATGGTTGGATGCTTCGCAGGATCCAGTGCTTCTCCAGTAATGAGATAATTCTTGTATAATGTTTTCTTGTAATCCTGGAACAGAATTGTCATCTTTTTCATTGTCCAATCATTCAGTTGCTCTTTATGACTGCTAGGCCATTCAAAAATTCCTTTTAAGTCCGCCCATCGCATCTCCTTCTCGGTATTGGGCAACACGTGTAGCTCAGTAGGGTCCGTAGATTTTCCCATGCTAATGGGCACGCGTTCCCATAGAACAACCCCACACTGAGATATAAATTTTCTAGCCACTTGTTTGGGCTCAACTGGCTCCCCATCATCCTCCACTCGAGTGATGTGAAACTTCACATCCTTCAGCTTCTTAGTGGCAGATCGTTTGGATTTCGTAGTTCCAGTTGTCAATGCAGAGACAGGTTACATAAATTATATATAAATGATACAATATTAAATGAGATATATTGAGATATACAATACATATTAAATGAGATATATTGAGATATACAATACATATTAAATGTGATATATTCACACCTGACTAGACGTGGGCTCATTATTACTGCGTTCATCCGCATTACGTTGTTCCACATTTTCGCTCCTTTGAGCAATACCCAGCATGTCTTCCATGTTTGGTTGTGGGTTATCTTCGGCATCGATACCAAATATTTGATTAATTAAGAACTGGTCATTATCCTCTTGCAAGGGTTCGCTAGGGTTGTTGTCCACCATCTATAGGAATAAAAATAATTGTTAAGCAATAAATATAAATAAATATAGATAGGGGGTTTAGGGTTAGGGATAGGGGGTTTAGGGTTTGGGTTTTGGGGTTTAGGGTTTGGGTTTCAGGGTTTAGGGTTAGGGTTTAGGGGTTTAGGGTTAGGGCTAGGGGGTTTAGGGTTTGGGTTTTGGGGTTTAGGGTTTGGGTTTTGAGGTTTAGGGTTTGGGTTTCAGGGTTTAGGGTTAGGGTTTCGGGGTTTAAGGTTAGGGTTTCGGGATTTAGGGTTATGGTTAAGGGGTTTAGGGTTTGGGTTTCGGGGTTTAGGGTTCGGGTTTTTTGGTTTAGTGTCAGGGCTAGGGGGTTTCGGGTTTGGGTTTTGGGGTTTAGGGTTTAGGGTTGGTTTGGGTTTAGGGGTTTGGAGTTTAGGGTTCGCGAAGGTTTGGGTGCATGATGCGAAGGGGTTCGCGAACAGTGGGCGCGCGACGTGTTTGGGTTCCGGAAGGTTTGGGTGCGCGACGCGTTTGGGTTTGTGAAGGTTTGGTGCGTGACGCGTTTGTGTTCGTGAAGGTTTGGGTGCATGAGGCGTTTGGGGTCGCGATGGTTTGGGTTCGCGAAGGTTTGGGTCCGCGACGCGAAGGTGTTCGAGAAGGGGTTCGGGTGCGCGATAGGTTTTGCACATTTATCTAATACACTAATGTTAGAATTAAATATTAGAATTAAATGCAAAGTCCCAATTATTACAAAAATTACATACAGAATATGATTACAAGCTAAATATGTTTTTCTACAAAATGGAATTATATACAAAATTATATATACAAAATAGAATATATAAATAAGCATATACAAAATTATATATACAAAATTACACTAACAAATTATATATAGAAAATAGCATATATAAATAAGCATATAAAAATTATATATACAAATTCTATATATATAACAAATTAAATATAAAAGAGAAATTAACCACGGCAACGGCGCGCGGCGGCGGGTGACGGCGGCGGGCGACGCGCGACATATGGGGCGATGGGCGGCCACCAACGGTGGCGCGGGCGCGGACGACGGCGCGGGCGATGGGCGGCGCGGGCCATCTATCCTAAACCCGGTCATAAACTTCTCTACTCACCTATGACCGGTTAAATGAAATGCCTATTGGTTATACCTTTGCCTTGCGCATTCCATTCCATCTTCTCCAATGTTGATGCAACACATGCACCAACATCATCACAAATGATATGATCAACTTCATATCATCATGCGACGTATTGGTTCATCGATCTTGACTTCACTTGCACTTCACCGTTGCATCGGTCCATCGGCGCCAAGTCATTGCTCAAAACATAGGAAGATTACATGCTGAAGGCCAACACATGCACGCTAGCCTGCCCCACACCCTAGTAACTCCAATATGTAAGATTAGATATTCAACTTGATTAACAATTGGAGGTACACAAGCTACAGCAATATAATCAGCGAATTTAAAAAAACAGAAATGGACATCCATGTTTTATTTAAAAAACAGTAACAAGATCAGGATATTTCCTCTATGGATCAGTTTGCGGTGTTGTTGTTCCGCTTTAATGAACAGCTGGTCACGATGTGGATGACACTACCATCACTGAATTCATCAGTTGTCTGGATTTTATATTACAAGAATTCACAACGGGTCCTACACATTTTGAAATTCACAAGACAATGTGCTGCAATTGCAGCTCGTACTGTTGAGCTTATCAGTGGTCGATTGGTTACCTAGTATTGCTTCTGAAGAAAAAAAAGAACACAATGCCTGATGCTGCGAGCTTCGATTGAGTTCTGTCATCCTGCTTCTTACTTGATGCCCAAACCTCACTACTGCTGTGGGTCCTTTTCCAGAAAGTCCCCAATGTACTCGAAGTCCAACGCGAAAGGCTCACCGACTGGACACAAATCACCATACAAGCGAGCAAGCAAACCAATACATGTATACAAATAATATTCTATTATAAAAGTACACCAAACAGTAGAAACAGTACATAAAAAGGTTCTAGAAATATTCTACGCTTCACTACGAACACATGAGTGCAAAAATCACACTAATCGGAGCTAAAACAGAAAAGATATAGGTTTTCTAAGTTCTAGGGACCTGCTGACAAGTTTTAAAAGTTTCTAGGGCTTATTTTGAAGAAACCAGGGACCTATACATAATTATTTAATCAAACAGAGGGGCTAACGAGTGAAAACACCAAAACAGGACTTCGGGCGCTATTCCTAAAAAGATCAGGGGGCTAACTGAGTAAAATTGGACCTTTCTGCAAATACTTTTCAATAGCGAAGGACGGCGGGTTCTAATTTAAATATTGGAGGGACTTTTCTGCAATTTGACCAGGGCTGACCGGTACGCCCCGGTTAGACCGAGGGCTCGGGTGCACGGGAGCCGTGGGATTTAGATCGCACGATTCGGGGATGGCTTCAGCCGGTGGGGGAAGAACGACGGCAGCGCCGCCGGCTCCCGTGGCGGGGGATCGCCAGAGTTGGGGCCAAAACGAGCTACAGGGCTCCAATCGAGGCGCGGTTTGGCCCTAGAGCTTCAGGAGAGGACGGCGAGTGCAATGGTGGTGCTCAAGTTCTCGATGGAGTGCCCCAGGTGGCGGACGACGGTGATCAGTGGAGGTGGGGCTCCAGCGAGGTGGATAGAGGGCTTCGGTGCTCGGTTTTGGGGAGGTGTTTGGCGCAGGAGCAACGGGAGGGGACGGCAAGTTCACCTGAGCGGTCCAATTCGACGGCGGAGCGACGGAGACGATGGTCGACGAGGGTGGCCGGCGTAGCTCGAGAGCGGCGGCGCTGCGAGGCTGGGGGGGAGGCGCTGGGCTCTGGTGGAGCTCGGGGAGAGTTGGTGAGGGCTCGGGGCGCTGCGGTGCTGCTTTTATAGGGCGAAGGGGGTTAGCATCGGCGGGCGAATCGCGAGACTGGCGATGGCGGCCGGCGATCCACTGCTTTCCATGTGCGGCGGGACTTCCTTGCGTGGAGCCGCGCGAATAAGGAAGGGAGGGGAGGCAGGAAGCTTCGACGAAGCTTCAAGGCGGCCCACGGCAGCGCGGGGAGGCAGGCCCAGCCGGACTTTCCATCGGTGGAGGCGCTCGGCGCCATTAGCGCGGCGAGGAAGAAGGGAAAGAGGAAGGGGGGAGCTCTGTCGCGTGGGGCCAGGCAGCAGCGAGAGAGAGAGAGAGAGAGAGAGAGAGAGAGAGAGAGAGAGAGGGATAGATGAGCGCAGGTTGGGCCGCGCGGGAAGTTGTGGGCCGGCTCGGGGCGGCGGCCCAGGTGGGAGAGGGCGAAGGCGGGTTGGGCCAGGGTTTAAGTGGAGGGGGGCTGGGCTAGACTAAGGGAGAAGGTGAAGGGGAGAATGTGAACCAGAGCGAGAGCTTGAGGAGCAAAAGTGGACTCGGGCTCCAAACAAGGTGATTCAAATGCAGCAGCATGGATGCAACAAAAATATTTCTACAACTTATATTTGATTTTAATATTCATAAATAATTCATTTAACCTATATTAAATATGAACAAATTAAATAAATGCCAATTAATTACTAAAAATTTTAAATAGGCCATTTTTAGGTGTTACAAACCTACCCCCTTAAGATGAATATCGTCCTCGAGATTCGGATGTAGATGCAAAGAGCTGCGGGTACTCGGTATTGAGATCTTCCCTCCCGTTCCCAAGTGGCTTCATCCTCCGAGTGTCGACTCCACTGTACCTTGCACATCCGGATGACTTTGTTCCTTGTCACCCTCTCAGACACCTCCAGAATTCTGACCGGATACTCCTCGTAAGTCAGGTCCTCTTGCACATTCAGCTCATCTATCGAGATCTGCTCTTCAGGCACCCGCAAACATTTCTTCAGTTGTGACACATGGAACACATCATGCACCCCGGCCAATCTCTCGGGTAGTCCCAACTGATATGTCACTTCACCTTTCCTTTCGAGTATCTGGAAAGGTCCGATGTATCGAGGTGCTAGCTTGCCCTTGACATTGAACCTCTTCACGCCCCTCATCGGAGATACCTTGAGGTACACAAAATCTCCAACTGCAAAACTGAGATCCCTCTGTCTGACATCAGCATAGCTCTTCTGCCTGGACTGTGCCACCTTCAAGTTCTGCCTGATCACTTGCACTTGGCGTTCTGCATCTCTCAGTATCTCAGGCCCAAAGACTTGACTTTCTCCAGTCTGATTCCAGAACAGTGGTGTTCTGCATTTCCTGCCATACAAAGCCTCGAACGGTGCCATCTGCAGACTTTTCTGATAGCTGTTGTTGTACGAGAATTCCGCATAGCGTAAACTCTTGTCCCAGCTAACACCATACTGTAGTGCACATGCCCTCAACATGTCCTCCAGAATCTGATTAGTTCACTCTGTCTGTCCATCTGTCTGGGGTGGTAAGCTGAACTGAAATGTAGCTTAGTGTCCATAGACACATGTAGCTTCTGCCATAAGTGTGAAGTGAACTGAGTACCACGATCAGTCACTATCCGCTTTGGCACTCCATGCAAGCATACAATCCTCTCCATGTATAGCTCTGCCAGTCTGGCTCCGGTGTAGGTGGTCTTCACTGGAAGGAAGTGGGCCACTTTGGTTAAGCGATCCACAATCACCCAAATGGAGTCAAATCCTCGTTGTGTGTGGGGTAGACCCATTACGAAGTCCATACCAACTTCTTCCCACTTCCATTCTGGTATCTTCAAGGGCTGGAGCAATCCGGCTGGTCTCTGATGTTCAGCCTTAACCCTCTGACAAGTGTCACATAGTGCCACATGTGTCACCACATCACGCTTCAATCTGTACCACCAGAATCTTTCCTTGATGTCTTGGTACATCTTGGTGCTTCCTCGGTGGATTGAGTATGCCGAATCATGCGCTTCTCTTAGGATCATGTCCTTGATCTGCGCTATATCGGGCACACATATCCTCTTCCCGTTCCACAAGGTTCCTCGTTCATCCACTTGGAAACCAGGGGCCTTTCCTAGGGCAACATTCTCCACAATTTCCATGATCTTTTCATCACAAAGCTGTCCTTTCCGGATTTCCTGTTCAAGAGTCGGTTCTACCGTCATCTCTCTGATTCTAGTCACAAACCCTAGACTCATCTTCTCAAACTCCGGCTGAGTTCTTCAGGCAGACAATGGCCGATGATCTTGTTCACATAGCTTCTCCTACTCAGAGCATTTGCCACCAAGTTAGCCTTGCCAGGGTGGTAATGGATCTCCAGATCATAGTCCTTGATCAACTCCAACCATCGGTGTTGCCTCATATTCAGCTCTGACTGAGTGAAGACGTACTTCAGGCTCTTGTGATCGGTGTAGATGTCACACTTGTGCCCAATCAAATAATGCCTCCAAATCTTTAGAGCATGCACCACAGCTGCCAACTCCAGATCATGTGTCGGATAGTTCTGCTCATGCTTCCGCAACTGTCTTAATGCATATGCCACGACTCTCCCTTCCTTCATAAGTACACACCCCAGTCCTAGACGGGATGTATCGCAGTAGATGGAGAAGCTCTTGGCTATGTCGGGCAATACCAGTACACGTGCTGTTGTCAGCCTCTTCTTCAACTCTTTGAAGCTGGTTTGGCACTCCTTTGTCAAGATGAACTTGGCATTTTTCTCCAATAACGCCGTCATGGGTTTAGCAATCTTGGAGAATCCTTCAATGAACCACCGATAATATCCGGCCATTCCAAGGAAACTCCTGATCTCGCTGACATCCCGAGGCGGGTTCCAGCTCAACACATCATTAACCTTCTTTGGGTCAACTGTCACTCCTCCATTGGACAGCACGTGTCCCAAGAATGCCACTTCCTTCAACTAGAACTCGCACTTGCTCAACTTGGCATATAGCTGATGTTCCCGGAGTCTCTGCATCACCATCCTCAAATGACCTTCATGTTCCTCTTCATTCTTGGAGAAGACCAGTATGTCATCAATGAACACCACCACGAACTTGTCAAGGTAGTCCATGAAGACGCTATTCATCAAGTACATGAAGTATGCAGGAGCATTGGTCAGTCCAAAGGACATAACCGTGAACTCGTACAACCCGTACCGAGTAGTTAAAGCCGTGTTGGGTATGTCCGACGACCGGATCCTCATCTGATGATAACCCGATCGAAGGTCTATCTTGGAGAACACACAAGCTCCCTTCAGCTGATCAAACAAATCATCAATCCTTGGCAGTGGGTACTTGTTCTTGACGGTCACTTCGTTGAGGGCTCGGTAGTCCACACACATTCTCTGTGTTCCATCCTTCTTGTCCATGAACAGTACTGGTGCTCCCCATGGTGAAGCACTAGGATGAATATACTCCTTGGCTAGCAAGGAGCTTAATTCCTCCTTCAGCTTCTCCAGCTCCTTCACTCCCATTCTATATGGCCTTTTAGCTATAGGTGCAGTGCCAGGTTTTAGTTCAATAATGAATTCAACTTCACGTTCTGGGGGCATACCTGGCAATTCCTCAGGGAACACATCCGGGAAGTCGCTCACCACCTTGATGTTAGCGGGAGCTGCGCCCTCAGCTTGGTTGACTTGGCACTGCTCTGAGGGACTAGCTACCTGGTACTCCACCTTATCACCGGGCTTCGCTGTCAGCTGTACAGCCCTCTTGGCGCATTGGATTACTGCTCCATATCTGGCTAACCAGCTCATTCCCAGAATTAAGTCGAACCCAATAGAATTCAGGACTACGGGATATACTTCAAAGTCTACCCCCCTTATTGCAATGATAGCTCTGGAGCAGCGTAAGCTGGCTCGCTGTTCCCCTCCGGGGGAGCTAACTAACATAGGGTTCCCCATTGGCCGCAGAGTCATCATATTCTTGTGTACAAATGCAGCAGAGATGAAAGCATGCGAAGCTCTAGAATTGAATAAAACAGTTGCGGGGGTCGAGTTGACAAGGAACGTACCCACAACCACGTCAGTAGCTCCCTCTGCAGTTTCTGCACCCATGTGGTTGACCTTGCCTCTGGCGGGGTTCTGGGGTCCCCGGTTAGCCTGCTGCTGTTTGGCCTACTGGTTGGCGTTCTGGACCTTCTTGGGGCAGACATTGGCATAGTGCCCCTGCTCTCCACAGTGATAACACATTCTGGACCCACTGGCGTGTTGTTGACGGGGTTGGGGCGCTGAACGGGGCCTTGCGGCACCGGGTTGCGCTGAGCTGGGACATTCTGCAGCTGGTTCTGAGGACGCTGCTGCTGTGGCGCCTGGGGTACTGGGGGCGCAGCTGGTGCTGGCCACGGTTGAGCGGGCCCTGCTGACTCTGGAAGCGCTGCTGGATCCCAATCTGCTGGCTGCCCTGAGGAGGAACGAAATGGGGGCGACTGTTGCTCCCGATCTGCTGGCCTGGAACTTCCTCTTCTTCTCTTCCATCTCACGGCCCTTGTGTTCCAGCATCAAAGCAGCGTCCACCAGTTCCTAGAAGTTGGGGAACCTAGTGCACATCAGCTGGTACTGCAGTGCATCCTGCAAGCCATCATGGAACCTGGACTGCTTCTTCTTGTCGGTGTCCACGTCTTCCGGAGCATAGCGGGCCAACTCGAAGAACTTGTCACGGTAGGCGGTGACACTCATCCCTTCTTGCTTCAGTGCCAGGAACTCCTTCTTCTTCAGGGTCATCAGAGCTTCTGGCACATGGTGGGAGCGGAAGTTGCTGCGGAACTCCTGCCAGGTGATCTGAGTACAATCGATGTGAGCGTACTGGTACGAGTCCCACCAGTCCAGTGCCGGTCCCTGAAGCTGTCCTCCGGCGTACAGCACCTTCTCCCGGTCGTTGCACTGGGTGATGTCGAGCTGTCTCTCCACCCCCTTGAGACAATCATCAGCCTGCATGGGGTCGGTGGCCTTGCTGAAGGTAGGAGGACATCCCTTCAGGAATTCACCCCTCTTGTCACGGGGCAGCATGTTGTGCTGCGGTAGATTCTGCTGCATCATCGCCATCGTCTAGGCTATCTGCTGCATCAGCTGGGTCTGCGTGAGCATCATCTGCTCAATGGTGGGAGGTGGTGGCGGCAGTCCGCTGGCACCGGGGTTGCTCCTTGTGTTCACCATCTATCATCAATTAATAATTCTCATAAAAACTCCAATGGCTTCAGAGGTTTACCAATTTGTTATGATGGAGGGCTCAAATAGAAAAAGAGCAAGAGAAATGAATACCCCCTTCTATTTAATCACTAAAGTCCTTAAACATTAGTTCTACATCTAGATGATAGTAGACTTGCGTCTACGCCCATCACAATCATTACAAAAATCCAAATCAAGCATAAGCATGATGATAATCATTTCAAGCACCTAAAGACATGATTCACACAAGACTCGACTAGATTTAAGTTTTGAAAAGTGAATCTAGACGACATATAAGACATAATCATGGTGGTCTCCAAAGATTTGTCAACCGTTCTAACTAGGCTGCGATCCTACAGTCAGCACGGCTCTGATACCAATCTGTCGCACCCGGATTTTCACAAAAACCCGAATGCGGCCATATGTGTGCCCAGGAAGTCATAGTACACATATAGCGAATAAATATGATAAACAGAGAACATATGCTGGAATAAATTCTTCATTAAATAAAATGTTTACATCAGAGTGCCTCATAAATGATCTAAACAATGACAGCGGAAGACTAATAAAACTCTCAACTAATGGAGCCGCAATCCACAGGGACTCTGACTGGGAGATCACAACTCAGTAGTACGGTAAATCTTCGGAAAACTCAGGAGCAGACTCATGCCCAGCCCAATCTGTTTACCCATCCGGGATTTTGTTGAATAAAATAGCAAGTATAAGTAAACAATTACTTAGCAAGTATAGCACGGGTATGAAGGCTCAGAATAGGCTAGACATGGCTTAAACTGCATTAGCATTTTTAGTTGGTTCATTTTAACATTAACCAAATTACTACATGTGAATGGAACCCAGTTGTAACCCAATTAATAAATATAAGTGACATTAAACATAAATAAACATCATCTTCTAATAAAAAAAGACCCAGGCCGCTCGTGATCCTGAGCAAGGCTATCATGATAGATTTACACTCTTTAGAGGTTTCGCCCTTTACCCACTAGTCGCGTAAAAGCTCAAAAGAACTTTAAACCCAACCACGCGGAGGTGGATCAGACCTCACAAATCACACTACCGATGTGTGACTGCATAGGGACGCTACGAGGTTTTTCACAAGACACCATAACAAGGCAGTGGCCGCTATGGTACAACACAGGTAGTATGTCCCTAGGCACCGAGATCAACGAACGTCTACGGAGTCACACCATAAGGGGGTCGATGGCGTCCAGAGCGCGGGCATCACACCCAACAATGCACAACGTGCGGAGTTCCCCAACGCAGGGACTCCCAACACGGGACTGTGCCTCACGTGGGCATAGCCGACGGATCACCCGTCCTCGGTGGATCAAACCATACACTCACGAGTGGTTCTTATAGAACCGTCGGCCACTCCAGTAACCACTGACAAGCTAGAGACGTACAAGCTACTTGACCAAGACCAGAGCCATAATAGTTCTAGCGGTGGCGACAGGCTCCTGGGTTGCCGCTTTAAGAACCGGACCTTACGGAGAGACACTAGAGCAAAGCACGAAGCAGATGCTCTAGCTCCCTAAACCAAGTTGCTAAAAAGCAAGTTTTATCATTATGTTAAAGTGAACCATTAAGTCAAGATTAATATTTAAGTAATAGTGATAGTAGCTGCGCATAGCAATGATTTTACCCAAATGCAATAACCCAAGGTAAACAAGGATAGGATAAACAAAACTAGGTACAGCCTTAATGGTACATCAAATTTAGACACAGGAAAGTATGGAATATTTTAATACAAGTGAGTAGGTAGCAAGGATTGTCCGTGCTATAACTTGCCTTCCTCGAAGGGCGGCTGCTGCTGCTGCTTTGGGTCCTGCTCCGGAAAGTCCCCCACGTACTCGAAGTCCAACGCGAAAGGCTCACTGACTGGACACGAATCACCATACAAGCGAGCACATGAGCACAAAAAAGGTTCTAGAAATATTCTATGCTTCACTACGAACACATGAGCGCAAAAATTACACTAATCGGAGCTAAAACAGAAAAGATATGGGTTTTCTAAGTTCTAGGGACGTGCTGGCAAGTTTCAAAAGTTTCCAGGGGCTTATTTTGAAGAAACCAGGGTCCTATATGGAAGGGCTAATGAGTGAAAACACCAAAACAGGACCTCGGGCGCTATTCCTAAAAGGATCAGGGGGCTATCTGAGTAAAATTGGACCTTTCTGCAAATACTTTTCAATAGCGAAGGACGACGGGATCTAATTTAAATATTGGAGGGACTTTTCTGCAATTTGACCAGGGCTGACTGGTACGAACCGGTTTGACCGAGGGCTCGGGCACACGGGAGCCGTGGGATTTAGATCGCACGGTTCGGGGATGGCTTTGGCCGGTGGGGGAAGAACGACGGCGGCGCCGCCGGCTCCCGTGGCGGGGGATCGCCGGAGTTGGGGCCAAAATGAGCTACAGGGCTCCAATCGAGGCACGGTTTGGCCCTAGAGCTTCAGGAGAGGACGGCAAGTGCAATGGTGGTGCTCAAGTTCTCGATGGAGTGCTAGGGGTGGCGGACGACGGTGATCGGCGGAGGCGGGGCTCCGGCGAGGTGATGGAGGGCTTCGGTGCTCGGTTTTGGGGAGGTGTTTGTCGCAGGAGCAACGAGAGGGGATGGCAAGTTCACATGAGCGGTCCAATTCGACGGTGGAGAGACGGAGACGATGGTCGATGAGGGGCGGCCGGTGTAGCTCGAGAGCGGCGGCGTTGCGAGGCTGGGGGGGAGGCGCTGGGCTCTGGTGGAGCTCGGGGAGAGGATGTGAGGGCTTGGGGTGCTGCGGTGCTGCTTTTATAGGGCGAAGGGGGTGAGCATCGGCGGGTGAATCGCGAGACCGGCGATGGCGGCCGGCGATCCGGTGCTTTCCATGTGGGCTGGAACTTCCTTGCGTGGAGGCAGGAAGCTTCGACGAAGCTTCAAGGCGGCCTACGGCAGCGCGGGGAGGCGGGCCCGGCTGGACTTTCCATTAGTGGAGGCGCTCGACGCCATTAGTGCGGCGAGGAAGAAGGGAAAGAGGAAGGGGGAGCTCTGTCACGTGGGGCCAGGCAAGAGCGAGAGAGAGAGAGAGGGAGAGATGAACGCAGGTTGGGCCGCGCGGGAAGTTGTGGGCAGCTCGGGGCGGCGGCCCAGGTGGGAGAGGGCGAAGGTGGGTTGGGCCAGGGTTTAAGTGGAATGGGGGCTGGGCTGGACTGAGGGAGAAGGTGAAGGGGAGAAAGTGAACCAGAGCGAGAGCTTGAGGAGCAAAAGTGAACTCGGGCTGAAATAACTTTTCTAGGACTCCAAACAAGGTGATTCAAATTTGAATTTAAATATATTTAAATTCTTGTTTGAATCTCCAGCAATACAAAAATTAAATGCAGCAGCATGGATACAACAAAAATATTTCTACGACTTATATTTGATTTTAATATTCATAAATAATTTATTTAGCCTATATTAATTATGAACAAATTAAATAAATACCAATTAATTACTAAAAATTTTAAATAGGCCATTTTTGGGTGTTACATTCTTCTTCTTGGGGTGCTTCTAGTCCTCCTTGTCTAAAAAGTTTGCATGGGCTGCTCCCCTTGCCAGATCGGTCCCCCCCCTCTGATCTGGCTTGTGGGGAGTCTTGCATCTTGGGAGGAATCAGCGACAGCTTCTTCATCAGCTTGGTACTTGCGGTGTGCCCTTCGCTTGTGCAGCTCAGACTTGTGGGGGCTTCCTCATATGTGGTTGGTGAAGATGCGGGGCCCGGGTGAAAACCTAGGCTAACCAATGTCTATGTCGGTGATTGCCAGGCGGACTGTTGGTGACGATGACATAATGTTTATCTTCGTGATCTTGTTGGGGTTTCGTCTTGAAGTTCATGCCCTTGTTAGGACAAATGTTGGCTTAAGTTTGGCACTACTCTAGCCGGCATTTTGCCGCTCACACGGACCTAATTCAGCTATGTAGTAGGCAGCATGTCCGCATAGGCATAGTTTTTAGCTAGGTAGTTGGTCATACGCTTTGTTTTAAGTTTATAGTTGTATGGTTTGGTTTCATTTTCAACCCTTCTTAACTTTCAAAACCGTTTAATTTTAAACCTTTGTGTGGTTTTAGAGATGGTTTTTAATTTTAAAAATAAAAAATATTTTAATACTAAAAAATCAGGACTAATTGAATTTGAATTAAAAAATATGAAACATGTACCATAAAAACTCTAAAAATGTAACCTAAATATTTGTGCTTTGGTTGGAGTTATTTGTATCTTATTTATTCTTGTTTCTTATTTTTTAATACTTCTGGTCATACTTATTATTGATTTAAATTATTATTTTGTAATATAGCACCAACCCACATTTAATATGAGGCAACTTCTTATTATATGTATGGCAGTGCTCCTGCCCTTGATTCAAATAAAAAAAGAGACGAGCACATGGAAACTATCTGACTTGAAGTGTTGGTGACCTTACTCATGACCTTGCATTGGTACATTCTATTAGTAATACCATGTCTTTTTGAAAATGGGCATAATACCTTACAAAAAATAAATGGTGCAGTTTCAAGCTGGAGATGTATGTCAGTATGTGTGACATGGGACAGCATAAAACTTGGAGGGTAGGACGACTTGGCAGAAGAAAATCACACTTATATCTTCATCTAGAAGCTTGGAACTATCTTCAAACAAGATTAAATATCTGATCGGTTGTAAGAAATTAGTTTTATTTTAGAATTAAGAAATTTGTGTTGGCCGACACAGAACATTATGGCACTGATTGGGTTTGGATCAGCCCAAGCACAATTGTTGAATTTGAGCCTGGTAAACATCTGGGCCCGACCTGTACTGAACTTCATAAGCTTTTGTTGGTTAAACTCTTTGGGCTTCTTTTTCAGTCTCCTGTAATGTTTGTCGGAAGGTAAAGCTGTTAAAACTGAACTGCACAGGAAACCTGCCCCCTGGAAATCCTGCTAGCTTTTTTTTTCTTTTGGATTTAAAGCAGTAAAACCTGATGGAAAAATTGTATTCCAAAATTCATGTTACCACAACTACACGAGCATGATTAACAATAATACAACTCCAGTTTACTCTTTATCTTGTAGTTGCCCACTGCACAAGTCTGCCAAGCCAAAACGTATCAAAACTATGTTGTCTGCGCATATGCAAAACACTAGCCTAGTTGTTCCATCATTGCCACTGTTACGTTTGGCAGCACCTGGAGCAGATCTCCAAATTTGCATCGGTAGAATTCCTATACCGTCATTTAACATCTGATTACTACATGTAGCATAGTTTTTTATGTGAGTAGCAGAGTTTTCTTTCCCCTTTTTCACTATTATAAAAACTCACGTCCGTCCACGAACTTTAGTACCAGATATAAAAAGAACCGGTACTAAAGTGGCACGGAGGTCCGGGTACCGGCTCATGTTACCAGCCAGTACTAAATGATACTCTACGGGTTACTTCAAAAGAAAAGCATCTTCCACTTAGTCATAATTAAGTGATGCATAGGTGAGATGGCAAGGAAGCAACTCCTCGCAGACACGCAGGTGTAGTTACGCGTGAAAAAATCACGTGTGTGCATGCCTCCGGACGGGTCAAATATTTTTCTTTTTTTTGCACAGTACCGTTAGTACCAGATAGCCCAGATAAGTACCGGCTGACCGGTACTGACGCTGCTCCCTGACCGGTATAGATATCGATTTTTGTAGCCGTATTTTTTCTTCCTTTATAATTATTATCTTTCTTGCTTTTTGGAGTGTCTTTTTCCGGATCGCTTTGGAAGCTTTGGATGTTTGTAACTAGTACGGTAACTGTCCGTAGACACACTTCTATTTGGTGAAGTTGGTTGATTAGCTGTCGAAAGGAAAAAGCAGCTTGATAGTTCATTCAGATCCTTTTTTTTTGCATGTGGGCAAAGCGCTAGCGGCTGGGACATTTGAAATTTAGTCGGTAATCCGTGATAGCTCTTTAACTGCTTGGTCTTTTACATACACGGGCACTACAGCACGCTGCCGAGCATGTGTTGGTGCTACATGGCTGAGGAGACCCGAGACCCTGGAGCTTGCACTTACCAGCTCAGAGCCTCAGACTGTCTTTTTGGCTCGTCCAGTCTCATATCAATACGCAGGTACATTGTGCCACAGTAACCCACATAAAGCGGGTCTCTGGGCTGTCTGAAGTAATCCCCATGTGGAGCTGAGTCTTGATGCCGCACCGAAGACGCGCGCGGTCGCCCATTGGCTCGCGCAAATTATGCCCGTTTTCCTTGAATTACAAGATACATACACTACCTACCGGTGGCAGCGTCGCGAGATGGCGATGTCTGTCAATTTTTGAAGTACTAGGCTGCCGGAAATCAGTGGAAATTCCTGAGAACGACGGTTAAGAAGGAAACGGCCGGGATCAGCGAGAAGTAAACTGACCGGCCTGTGTACACTGCTTGGTCGTGACTTTGCAGAGAGACAAAGGATACCATCTACCTTTGACCTCACAACAGTGGCCGGTGTAAGGCGTTTCCTTTCAAGTCCTGGCTGGATCCCCTTTTGGTCGTTAAAGAGCGTCGAAGGTGTACCGTGTCCTGTGGTACTGTGCTCTTTGTTGCTCGCTAAAGGGCTACATGGCATGATTGTTTCCCAAGGGACGTGTCGTTGGCGCTGAACAGATGTTTCCGGCGCCCGTGCCCCGCTGATTGAAATCACTGTGGCAGTGACTGTGCCATGATGCCGGAGCTCGATCTCTTGTCCGGATCGTGCTCTCGGAATGTAAGAAAGAGTCCATTATATTCGTTAACAACTGCCCGCAACTGAACAAATTCCGCCCCTGTAGCACATTCCTATTGTTCGGGCGTGGCCTGGCAGGGCGAACAATTCGCATCGTTGCGCCCACCAGGAGGATGGACGACTTTTGCATTATACTGGGCGTGTTCTCGCCGCACCAGAAACACCGTACCTGAATGAATATCTCTTGAGCTTTTACTCTTTCTAACCGCATGCAGTTCGATCTTGTGTGTGTTTTGAACTTGAATGAACGTGCCCATCTCTCCATCTCCGGCGAGCTGGGGACCCCAGAGCGTGGCACTGCACGGCATGGCGCCTCATCTCTGCCTTTCTCTCTGTCATCCTGTTACCGCGCGCACGCGGAGGGGGAGCAGCTGGGGGCGCGTTGGCCGGCTAAAGTTTTGCCACCTGACGCGGGGTTGTTCCAGCGCTGCGCATCGATCGCAGCCTGATGATGGATCCGCCATCTGGTGAGCAGGGGCACTACTGTTGCAGCTGTAGGCCGATCGTCGACAAAGCGAGTATGGGAGTGAAGGAAAAAGTAACCTGAAAAAGGCCCACGGCAACGGACCATGCTAGACGTGAAACTGCCGGCCACCACCCTTATCATTCGCTGGCGTAGCCACAAGCAGGCTGATGTTGACCTGGCTTGCCTTCACCTTAGCTTGTTCAGGTTTTTTTTTTCAGGCCTTGCCTGTGACGGATTACCATGCACGCAGTTTCCAGCCTTTTACATGGTCCTGTGCATATATGGGTGCTCAAGCGTAGATTCATTTGTCGGCCGGTATGCCAGCTGAATATCTCCACTACTAGAATCATGCACATTGGCACCGGGTGGGAAACCCCCTTTAGCACCGGGTTTCCCACCCGGTGCCAATCTTCCGGTGCTAAAGGGTGCCACCTTTAGCACCGGGTAAAATAACCGGTGCTAAAGGTGGGGGCACTAGCAAAAAACATTTGCATATTTGCGTGTTGCGGGATTCGAACTCAAGACCTCTTGGCTCGCACGCGTAAACCCACCTAACCATCTCACCTACGCTACACATGTGATGAGATAAAAGATGCTTTCCTTTTGTAGTATTATATGACACCCCCTTTAGCACCGGGTCGTAACACGACCCGGTGCGAAAGGGTCTTTAGCACCGGGTCGTAACACGACCCGGTGCTAAAGGGTAGCCCTTTAGCACCGGGTGGTGTTACGACCCGGTGCTAAAGTGTGAGGGCCTTTAGCACCGGTTGCTAACACCAACCGGTGCTAAATGTCACCCTTTAGCACCGGTTGATGTTAGCAACCGGTGCTAAAGTGTTTCCGGGGGCACCCTAATTTCCCACCCGGTGCTAACGTCACATTAGCACCGGATCTTGAGTGCACCGAGGCATATGAGGGGTGCGGATGTGAGTTATTCTTGTAGTGCTCGGTGGGTCCCAGTTAAAGGTAAGGTAGCGTAGTGATTGGTCTGATCGATGACGACGCCCCGACGATTATACTTTTAGCGAATGATCAGACACGTACCACTTATTCATGCCGCTACGGCACCAATCTCGATGCGTGGCTGCTGCTGGTCACCACACCCATGGCAACGGCAGGAGAGAGATAGGAGAGCGGCGAGGCCCCAACAGGGCGAGTGCCCTGAAAAGGTGAGTTTTCCCTGAGATAGTGATCTCTGACGAACCTAGGGCCCTTTCTACTTGTGATACAGGCTTAGGAAGTGAAAGCGTGGAAAGCCGGGGAGCGAGGGAGACGAGCGCAGGGAGGAGCACGGAATTGTCGCAACTTTGCTTCCTGAGAGTGATGAATATTTGGGACTGATTGTACCACGATCGAGCAGCAAAAGGCGAGACGAAAAGAGCCAAGTGAGCGCGATGGGGAAAATGCGTGATGTGTGTACATTCTGGCTTTGCCCTGGTACTGGTTGTACGAGCACACAGCATGGAGCAGCAGCAGCAGCTTGTGCCCTCGCTCTCACACCGGCCTCTAGCGCAGCTAGCTCCCCCCCGTCCTGGAAATGCGCCACAGTGGCAGTGGGATCGATCATGACGGGGCCACGGTCTTTTTGACCGATCCAACGTCGTCGAGGCCGGGGAAAAGCAATTATGGGTGTTTGATTCTGACACTACACAATTTCGCCATTGATACACAAATCAATCTGCCAGTCCTTTCCTTTCTGCGACCCTATTACTTGTGTGCATGCTAAGCTACTGCGAGCTAGCTGAGGTGGTGACACTCACTTGAGATGAGCTGCTGAGTGGCTACCTTCTTTTACCACTGCAACGCCATGCCATGTATGACCACCAAGCAACCAGCATTGCCGCTTTATTGGGTTCTTCTTCCTCTCTTCTTTTTTTTTCACCCCGATTCCGTCCGATCGCCTGTCAGTCAGTGTCATCGTAGGCACAATTCATCAAAGTGGACTTAGCGAGCAGTGTTTGCGTACCTGACGAGGTCTGGTCTGCCTGATCTAGAGCCCAGCCCAGGCCAGCCTTTGGTGAAATGAAGGATGTGTACGCGAGCATCATGATGCATATTGCATGGTGCGGTGGTCCCCGGCGGCCCCCCTCCTGATCATGCACAGATCCTCTCTCTCTCTCTCTCTCTAGATAGCCTTTCTTTCGCATAGCTATTTATGGGGAGAAAAATGACAAAGAAAGAACTATTCGTTATGACGACAATGCTAAACTGCTGATATGCTAAGGCGGAGGAGCTATAACCAACGATGCTTGCATACATTATTCTGTTTGCGCTTCTTCCTTCAAACACATATATACACTCTCGAGTGTAACATTGCAGTGCAGTGCACTGCCTCATTTAATTTATTTGCTTTTGTGATCCATCAGTCTCTCCTCTCTCCACATGCATGCGTACATGCTGTTGTGCCTGTCAGGCCTGACCACCTTGCATTGAGAGAGTTTTTTGAAGTCCCCATTCCGCGAGGATGTGCATGATCGAGGGGCAGGGGATCCCATCCCATCCATCAGATGGTCGTCGTCGGCGTATTCATGCATGAGAGAGATGACAAGCAAGCTAGCAAGCAAGCGAGAAAAAGTGGACGCAAGCAACCTTTTCTCTGCGGCAGGCAGCTTTTGTGCCGGGGCGACAGTCTCCCTCCTTGCCTCTGCGTGTACGTTAGTTGATCTCGCCACTGCTCCGATCTGGTCGGTAGACCCCAACCCTGCCCGCGCGCCGGCCCGGCCCCCACATGCATGCACCAAAACAAACGCCTCCTTTCGCAGATAGATAGATGCACGCTCCTGGCCGTCGAGGCGTCGACCCATCTCGCTCAAACGAAACAATATTTGGACATCTGGTCGCCCTAGCTAGCTGCATTATTACACGTACTCTTGATGATGATCTAGTACTTTTGATCTTCGTCTCGTCGCCCACAACAAATCACACACACTCCACGCATGCAGCCTGCAGGCTGCAGCTCCGAAAGCTGAGAGCATGTGCTGAAATGCATGCGGTGGTTTAATCTGGGTCTGGCCCAACGCTGCGAAAAAGCTAAGGGGGCGATGGATCGGCCGTATGTTGCGCACTCGTACTATAGGGTGGCCGCCACCACGCATATGTAGCTCATCAGTAGCTGTACGCTAACGTACTACGCGTCCATGATCGAGGCGACCGTACGTGATCCATATCACACATCGATCGCTGCCGCCCATGCGTGCCCGCGCGCCCGTCGATCTGTCCCTTGCGTCGGCCTGCCGACCCGTCCCTCTCATGTAGTCATATATGTACACGTGTCATGGGCTTGTGAGCGAAACAATTTTTACGCGTGAAATGAAGAGCGAGGAGTGCATGCATGCATTATTATGAGGTAGCCAGCCAGCCCTAGCGTGCGTGGGACGACACAGTTGTGGTAGTGCCTATCTAGGTGTGGAGCGAATCTCCATATCCGTCCGGGTGCTCATTCTTTCGGAGGTGTTTATATGGGTAGGGTTTACATACGTGTATTCATATGGGTGAGTGTGCGTATGTGTTATAAGCGTCTGCGTTATACTGTATAATTAAAAAAACTAATAATAATATGCAATATATTACCTATAAATATTCAAGTTGCATAAAAAAAGATGGATATTTTATTTTCCCACTGCCAGAGCATATTTTTTAGATAATGATATGATTATGCTCTGTGATGAAGAGGAACGAAAGCACTGACGCACTATGTTAGGGCAAAAGTCTAAAAAGTTATAACTCCCAATCAACAAAATAATACCTTTCACTCCTAATTCCTTTCGTGGCAAGTAGATCGGATATTTCGATTAGCTGAAATCCTGGCCTTTGCTCTTTGTCTGCCAGCTGATTGTTGTGCTGTGTGATTGAAATTAAAGTTCGGTGATTATCTGATTGTTGATAGCATCAGTGAATGCTGATCGGAGTAGAATTCAGACTAACGGGCAACAGGACTCAGGACATGAACTCACCTGGCATCTGGCGGCGTGGCTGTGACTCCACGTGAATGTGTATGTATGATGTGGGCATATGGCGCTGGCGGCGCTGGTGTCGTGCTGCCGTTGGATGCCCGTGACATGGAATCGACCGGCGGCGGCCTTTGCGAACTGCCGCTGATGGAATCGACCGACGACGTGAGCGGCAAACACAAACGGAGGTAGTAGATTGAAAGTTGAAACGCAGGAAGCGGAGTCGTATACCGTACGTATATGTATGGTATCCGTACCTGGGTGGGGGCCCGGGGCAGTCGCTCCTCTCCCCCCTGCATAAGGGTGTGTTTGGTTGGTCGAACGGAGTTTTGTAGATTTAGTGGATGACTGGATGACTGGATGCAGGCTGAGTGGAACCATATTTCTGAAAAGAAAAGTATTTGGTTGGAACTGTGGATGCAAGCTGAGCTGAGTCTGTGATCGCATCTGTAGAGTATGGTTACCTTGCATTTGAGGAAGGTGTGGCTACCACCTTTTCTTAAAGTTTGGATGAACTCAAATTGGCTAAGTCTAAACATGTATATGGCAGCATTTCTTTTTTGCGGAAGGGCGGCATATTTTTACATCATCGGATGCATGTGACAATACGTACCAAGATAATCGTACATGTATAAAAGATCACTTCAAATGCACTAAGACATCTTAAATATTCATTTTGAACATAACATAAGAAGCACAAGCGCTGTCCGTAAAGCTTAACTTACATTTCAACAATGATATTAAGTGAAGCTAGGAGGATTCTCCGTCTAGAGGGGTTCTCTATCTGACTACCAACTGACTAGGCAAAAGGTTATTGGAAAATGAGAACTAAATTAAGTCTTGAGGACGATATGGTCTTCTCTCTGATCATGGACCTCTTTCGCTTGGCACTAACCACACTAGAGGCATCCATCTCAGGCCAGCCATCACCTGCCATAACACACAAATTGGATTGAATAAGTCTGTGACTGTACTATAAGTTTGTAGCAGACAAGATAAACAAATACATGACAAACTGGCAACTACTCTAGCAGTACTGATTTTATGCCGCTTGAAATCCACATCATTCATCTAACCATTTTGACCAAGCATAAATTACCACTACCAGAATCATGCGCATTGGCACCGGGTGGGAAACCCCCTTTAGCACCGGGTTTCCCACCCGGTGCCAGTCTTCCGGTGCTAAAGGGTGCCACCTTTAGCACCGGGTAAAATAACCGGTGCTAAAGGTGGGGGCACTAGCAAAAAATATTTGCATATTGCATGTTGCGGGATTCGAACTCAAGACCTCTTGGCTCGCACGCGTACACCCATCTAACCATCTCACCTACGCTACACATGTGATGAGATTAAAGATGCTTTCCTTTTATAGTAGCATATGACACCCCCTTTAGCACCGGGTCGTAACACGACCCGGTGCGAAAGGGTCTTTAGCACCGGGTCGTAACACGACCCGGTGCTAAAGGGTAGCCCTTTAGCACCGGGTGGTGTTACGACCCGGTGCTAAAGTGTGAGGGCCTTTAGCACCGGTTGCTAACACCAACCGGTGCTAAATGTCACCCTTTAGCACCGGTTGATGTTAGCAACCGGTGCTAAAGTGTTTCCGGGGGCACCCTAATTTCGCACCCGGTGCTAACGTCACATTAGCACCGGATCTTTAGTGCACCGAGGCATATGAGGGGTGCGGATGTGAGTTATTCTTGTAGTGTACATTAGAAATTGACAGATACAATCACACCATGACAAGAAAAGTAAATGACTATTTGATTTAAATCTAATACATACACGTAACCAGTTTATCCAACCTATTTCTTTCTTTTTAGTCAAAACAATAGCTAAACCTTATAATTCATGCCTATTTAGTACGGAGTGCCTACAAAATAGCAGTACACAGAATAGGAAGTGATTTACCTCACCTGATGGGATGCAAACGCCCTCAAATGCTATCGCTACCTTGCACACCTGTACATACAGCAATAACAACAGGTGAGAACGAGAGGATGCATGGAAGTTGGGCAGAGGACCAACCCTCATCAAAGCACCAAAAAATCAATGGAAGAGAAGATGCATTCCAGCAGCGGTCACGACGGCATGGATTTGACCACCGGATCTACGAACTTCCGAGAGGAGGGGATGGTGGCCACCCCAATAGACGGATTCCGCTAGAGGAGGAGAAGGGTCCTGTCAGGAGGGATTGTTGTGTCTACGGCAACTAGACTCAGGGATATCAGAATCATGAACATAAGGTTTGAATGGCAAGTTCTCACCCTTGCCCAGGACGAGCTGGGTGGTCATAGACCCCGCAGGCACACCCTACAGATTTGAAGCAACGGGGTGGCCATCAGCCCATCCCCCTTCCTCGCGCGTCGGGACAATCGGCGGAGCAGAAGATGTGACTGCTTCAAACGCCAGGATGCGCGATGTGAGATCCTTGATGTCGTTACTGAGGTCTTGTCAATCTTGGGGTGGAGCGAATCGACCGTCGCTGTGAGCTTGAGCTGGTTCGTTTGAATCGCCTTGACTTCCTTGAGCAGCAAATCGAGCTTGTCCTCAGCCAGCATCATCCTGAAGGTGAGGGTTGGTGCCTTCCACCGGTGCGGTTGAGGTTGAGTTGGTGGAGGCGGTGGTGGAGGCGGCGGCGGTGGACTGGGGCTAGGATTGGGCGAGGCGGGCGAATTGGTGGTGGTTTGGGTGGGGATAACAGGCCCCAGAGTGGCTCTGGTACCAGATGTGACGATCCTAGGACCGACACGGTAATCAGAGGGGGTTGCCGGCGTCGCGTGCGGCAGAGGGAGTACGGCGACGCCGCCTCGAGCAGGGAAGGGAGGAAGGAGAGGAACAATAGGTTTAATGTTTGTTCATTGTTGTCTTCCCCAACCGGCGTGGTGGGTCATTTAGCTGTTTGGCCAACGCCTTAGATACACGGCCCATGGCCCATGACGGCACACAGGCCCAGTACTGCTTACACACGGCCTCTAGCCCATATGGATCCTGTCCTGGCTCTGCCTGATTTCACTAGACAGTTCACCCTGGAAACAGATGCTTCAGATAAAGGAATTGGAGCAGTTCTCATGCAGGCTGGTCACCCTATAGCTTATCTCAGCAAGGCACTAGGGCCCAAAGCACATGCTATGTCCACATATGAGAAGGAATGTATGGCAATTTTGTTGGCAGTCAACAAGTGGAAGTCTTATCGTCAACACAAGGAATTCCTCATTGTCACAGATCATAAGAGTTTAACTCACCTAGCTGAGCAAAAGTTAACACAAGGGCTCCAACACAAAGCATTCATCAAACTTCTGGGTCTCCAGTACCGTATTCAGTATAGAAAGGGTCAAGAAAACAAAGTAGCTGATGCCTTGTCCAGGCAGCCCCATGACCAAGAACTCAATGTTGTCTCTGTAGTGGTTCCCAAATGGCTGGAAACAGTAGTGGACAGCTATCAGAATGACCCTGCCATTAAAACATTGCTGACTGAATTGAGTATGTCTGGCTCCAATGACAAAGGATATACTTTGAGTGATGGTGTTATTCGTTACAAAGGCAGAATATGGCTAGGCAATCATGTGGAAGCTCATCAAGTCATCTTTCTGGCATTGCATTCCAATGGCATTGGAGGCCACAGTGGAGTTACAGCAACATACAACAAAGTGAAGGCCCTGTTTGCCTGGCCTGGTATGAAAGAAGATATCAAGGCTTATGTCACTTCATGTGACATCTGTCAGAAGGCTAAATCTGAACACATCAAGCTACCTGGCCTGCTCCAACCACTGCCCGTTCCAACCTCAGCATGGCACACCATAAGCATGGATTTCATCGAGGGCTTGCCCAAATCCAAGAGACAAGACACTATCCTGGTTGTCATTGATAAGTTCTCAAAGTATGCACACTTCATTGCCTTATCTCACCCCTATACAACCACTACCGTTGCTCAGCTGTTCATGGACAGTATCTATAAACTCCATGGTACGCCTCAAGTTATAATATCAGACAGAGATAAAGTGTTCACTAGCAAGCTCTGGCAGGAATTGTTCAAACTATCAAAGACCACATTGAATATGAGTTCTAGTTATCATCCACAGACTGATGGTCAGAGTGAGCGCCTTAATCAGTGCTTAGAGACATATCTCAGGTGCATGATACATGCTTGTCCTACAAAATGGGTCACTTGGCTACCTTTGGCAGAGTTCTGGTACAATACCACATATCACTCAGCTCTGGGCCGCTCTCCATTTGAAGTTCTCTATGGCCATGCGCCTAAACATTTTGGCATCACTAGAGATATTCCATGTCAGGTTCCTGAATTGGAGCAATGGATGCAGGACAGAACAGAAATGCATCAGATCATTCAACACCATCTTCTCCGGGCACAGAACAGAATGAAAGTATAGGCAGATAAACACCATTTGGAGCACTCCTTCGAGGTAGGTGACTGGGTTTATCTAAAATTGCAGCCTTATGTTCAAATGTCGGTGGCCAGGCGTTCCAACCAGAAGTTGAGCTTCAAGTACTTTGGTCCCTACATTATACTACAGAAGATTGGAAATGTCGCCTATAAGCTTCAAGTTCCAGCTTCCAGCCACATTCATCCAGTGGTTCATGACTCTCTCCTCAAGAAGGCCTTACCTCCAAACACTGAGGTTAGTTCAGACATTGATCTGGCTTGCCTTGTCTACAACCCTGCTATTGCTCCTGTTCAGATGTTGGCCACCAAGTTATGCAAGGTCGGCAATACTGCAATTCCATTTGTCAAAGTTCAGTGGTCGGATTTGCCATCTTCTTGGGCTACCTGGGAGAATCTGAATGCCCAAGGTGCAGTTTCCTTCCCTGCAGCAATCGCCCAGTGGCTGATGAACAACAACTCGGGGTCGAGTCGTTTCTTAAGGAGGGGAGCATGTCAGGATCCATATGGCCCAGTGTGTAAGCAGTACTGGGCCTGCGTGCCGTCATGGGCCATGGGCCGTGTATCTAAGGCGTTGGCCAAACAGCTAAATGACTCACCATGCCGGTTGGGGAAGACAACAATGAACAAACATTAACCCTACTGTTCCTCTCCTTCCTCCCTTCCCTGTTCGAGGCGGCGCCGCCGTACACCCTCTGCCGCGCGTGACGCCGGCAACCCCCTCTGATTACCGTGTCAGTCCTAGGATCGTCACAGGTCTATGCATCATCTCACCTGGAATGGAGCAATCTTGTCACCGGGGTCCGATCTGCCGTGGGGATTTGCGAGAGGAGAGCAGCGACGGCGGCGGTGGAGAAGGGAAGGGCGAGCGTGAGAGAGGCCGAGTGGTGGGCGAATGGATGCAACGGGCACCGAGTGGTGTCGGCGTGTCGCCTGGGAGCAACCCTGCTCACCTGACGTGTGGGGCCTACGCAGAGCGGTTCCATCCGCCGGGCCTGACTCGAGAGCTACGGCAGAATCAGCCGCTTCCGCCGGTCCTGGATGGCACCGTATGTTTGCATGAGCGGAGCCGAGCTTGTACAGTGGACACAGGAAACCAATCACCCATCTTTTAGAGTTTATTAGGATTGTGTCCGTGCATTGCTACGGACAAAATATTTATACTGCGATACACAATTGATTCAAGAAGAAAATAATAATGTGAAAATATGTACAAATATAGAATAAATATATCATCCAAGATCCTAGTAGTCGATATATATTCAACATAGACACCTCAACTTTGTCGAGGAGAATGATCCGTTAGTCCAGTTCACTTATGCTCCAAATAGCTATCTTTCAAGAAATGTGAAGTAAAAGGGTTAAATCATGGAAGAATGTGCAGAATTCACAAGATGATGGAATTAAAGAAATGACACAAACATCATTCAGTATAAATCATCATTGGAGCGAGGGTGAATGGTGGGAAATCATTATTAAAATTAATCAAAGAATGCAACTTAATTTCAATAGGAAAGCAATCCATCATTATTGACAACAAAACTTTTTACATGGGTTAATGACGCGGAAATAATTAAGGCTAAACTTGACTTCACTACGCACACGGCACACTCCTCATTTTGGGCCTGTTCCAATATTTTCTACCTAGACCTGAAAATTGCTATATGAATAGATTCAGACATTATTGACAAATTCATAGACTGATGTAAAAAGAAGAGAAAAACACGTATATGAATACCTCATACACCATATGTTTGCAACTCTAAGGCCTATGCCAAAACTACATAGGCCCACCAAGAATCATTCCATTAATAATTATTATCGAAAAAACCTTCATAATGTATTACTATCCAAGGAAATTTTAAAAATTTACTTTAATAACATCCATCAAAATAGAAACAAAAGTATTAAAATGTTTTGAGTAACCAGAAACCTAAAAAATGGGTAAAAACAGTGCCAGCGGCACACATTATTGGTACACCAAGATGGCATGTGTGAGCACAGGTCAGTAGCACAAACTCAATGGCAGTCAATCTTTAGTTCTTTACATAAGAAAAGGGTGTAATGAAATAGTACGATGCATTTACACAACTTGACTTTCTCTATCCCTCTTTCAACAGAACCATACCTGAAGATGCCCTTCCAGGTTCCACTCTCCTCAAACTCCAAACCTTCCCAAAAACAACTGGAAGGAAACAAGGAGAGAAAATTTTTTTGGCTAGTGCATGGAGAGTAGGTGAAGGCCTTCACACATGAGTCCCAATAATATTGATGATTTGACTAACATGGTTCAATTTTTCATAAACACTACTCAATTATTTTTGACACAAATGGAGAAGGACTCATAGCGAGATTAAGAGAAAATAACATCTAGAAAAAAACATCTGCAGACATGGGAGGTAGTGCAGACATGGAAGGACCCATAGTTCTATTCTTTCTTTTGAATTTAGGTTACAATACATAGCAGCTTGTTTCAGAAGAGCATATAATCAAAGCATACAAGTTTATGCCAAATGCAGAACACAATAATGGAAGGAGCACATGGCATGCACATTTAAATCAATGTAATAATCTCGTGATTACTAACGGGCACCAAGAAACATAATGTAGATAAAAGAACAAAACAAGCACGATGATGTTGCTTCTTGATGGTGACTGATTCTACTCGAGCCAACCTCAAAGAAAACAGCGTGCATGAGCATAATCACACCTTGGGAGAAGGATGCAAAAGAACGCCCTTCATTTGCGAGTGCCGCAATCCTGCAGGAACACAAGCAGAGCACACTATTAGCTTGTCCATGTTGTCAGTCAACTGCCGGCGTCAGGTGGTGCCACCGGTTACCTTTCTGTGGAGGTGGCGCTAGAGCTGGAGTGCTTTGTTCCTTGCAAAATGACTCTACCCACCACTGCTGCTCCTGCCATCAATGATGCTCACTGATTAAAAAAGCCAAATTGGTTTAGTGCTAAGCTTACCCAGATCAACCATTAAGCAAATTTCAGTGGCAGACTGAGGAAACCACTAAACACTGCAAACGCATGAGATCCCATAAATTGTCAGTAGGAGTCACTAAGAATGACAAGAAGCCACAAAAAATCAATATACCAGTTAGATGTGGCTATTCTATCTATATCAGTTTACAGCTTTATGACGAAACATTTTGACAATTAACTTTTCGCTGTTTTACATAAGCAACAAACGTGACCCGTACAGGAAAGAAAGTTCACATGTAAAAAGGAACAAATCAAATCTCATTGGCAGAATCATCTTGAAACAAAGTAATTTATAACTAATTAGCATCAAGTCAATTACCCTGTGATTTGTATTAGTGGTAGAGCATATTCGTGCCAATTAGCATATATATACCATCATATGCTCCACTCAATATTTTCAATCAAATGAAATAAAGCACAAACAACTAAACAACAACCTTTTTTTTTGTTCCTGCCACAAGTAGTTGTTCCCGTTGGAACGGCAGCCTCTCCCCTGCATACCACACTTGGTCCAGGGATGTCAAATGGCACTGATTATCCATTTCGAGGGCGTGTCACTGCCTCCGGCTCCAGCCAATCGAGGGGTCCAGACCTAAATGCAAGGAAGGCAATCAAGCCATGGAGAATAAAGGATCCCGATCCGAAATAATGGTCATGGATTGCACATGCAAGGATTCTTAAGAACATTCAGGGATATAATAATTCTCTTTTGCTTCAAGCACGTTAAAAGAAAAAAAATGGTAACTCAAGCTTGTTAACATGTATTAAAAAAATATCCCTACAGATCTAACATGTGAGGAAGAATTCATGGACCGCAAACCATGCTTCTTTCCAACAAAATTGCGAAGAAGCAAAGCACCATGTCATAAGATAGGCTTGGTGGGAATTTAAAAAGAATAAAAGTACTTGCAGCTCCATAGAGAAAATAAAAAATGTTAAAATCAAACTTCCGGGTTACTTGTGTCAAGAGACTCACCATTTTATGTTTATACTCACATAAATTTCACATGCCGGGGAAGGTCAGCGCCAAGGTGGCAGGCACTGCATGCTCTAAACCCTATTTTAGGCTCCACATCAATTGATGCAGGCAATATCATTAACTAATCAACAACAAAAAATACAACAAACAAGATTTGTGAAAATTAAAAAAATAGAAATATGGTCTGCAAGATGATTGTGGCAATAATAAAAGCTTTCAAAAACTGGTAGTTGTGTATGCATGATGTGAGCTATCGAATGATGGTATTGGCAGCTTTTTATGATAGATTGTCCCTTCTGACACAAGAAGCTGTAGTCATGCTAATATTTTTAAATTACATAACCCCCTCAATCATGCAAATCTCGCTCATAGAACTGCAACGGTTTGTATAATAACTTGCACCTGACCTAACTGCCGATCCCATGCTACTACTCGGATGGTTCGGCAATCTAGACCATGGGGAATAGCATTCCATGGGGAATAGCACGTCAGAGTGCAGATACCTGAAGGATAAGAAACAATCGAAAGCAGGCAGCAGACATGCCAAAATCCACCACACTTGCAAAATTCTTTAATGATGGGTAAATAGAGGAGACCTGAGGTTTCAGATGATGATGGTCCTCGTCACTTGATCGCATGATTCCTGCAATAACATAAGTGTCAAATATCTATGCAAATTGGCTTAGTGGGAGAGCAAAAAAAATGTCTCTTCCTACAATTACCTTCATGTGGGACCAGGATCCCTAGGCCACTCATCCATGGGATTAAAACTACTCGATAGGGAAGGTTTAATCCGACTACTTTAAACCAGTTGGCTATGGTGCAAGACGGCGTAGTTGATTAGGAAAGACTAGTCGTGTACCATTAGGAGACTCCCCAAAGTACCCTGTTGTAGTACTCATTGTTGTATACGACTAGAATTATGTAACCGACTTGTAACTCTGCTCCCCAGATATATAAGGTGGAGCAGGGACCCCCTCAAAATCACTCAACTCACATGCAATACAATCAAGCACACAGGATATAGGGTATTACGCTACTCGCGGCCCGAATTTGTCTAAATCTTTGTGTTGTTCGTGCACTGTCGTTCCTAGAACTCGGTGAGACCCACAAATCTACTTCCTGGGGTACCCCCTAGCAGACGTGCTCGACATAAATCGTCGACACTTGGCGCCCACCGTCGGGCATACTCGCCGAAGCTCGACATTAGGTGCGATGGGATCAAGCTTCATCACCGACGAAATTGAGGAGGGTGCAACTTTCGTCAGCGGAGCGTAGACCTTTGTTGCTGACGGCAAAGGTAACTTCACAAGTCTTCTTACTGATTACCCAGGGCCATATTCGACGAAGGCGTCTCTAAGGAAGCCACTCTGCAAAGCACCTTCCTCGACAACCACTCCGGAGACGATTTCGATTTCAATTCTGACACCTCGCAGGAATTCAAATTCGACTTCGACCCCAACTCCGACTAGGACTACTCCAAACGATATCGGGTACAACTCGCTTCCAAATATGGAAGGGGTTGGGAACTCCGAGATGGCTACGCCATCGAACAACCCCCCAAATCAATTCCTACTTGGAGTCCCTAAGGCCGCGGCTACATATCAACAAATCAACACCGCAGAGCAGAGAGAACATGTATCGAATGTTGACAGTTCAACCATGGAAAGCAGCAAGGACTCTGAGCAGGCGTTTGAGCCATCGGAGGACTACGAAGACGATGATTTCACGGTTTTACTAAGCGACAGCCTAGACAACGTTGCATGCTTAACTTGCTGTGCCCACTTCAAGACTGGCTACGATCTTGAAGAACCACTCGTGTACCTCCTGTGAGGACTCGTAGTAACCAGGACACCGGGAGGACTTGTTGTTCACTGGCCTGGCGTTATACCCACCGAAGCCTGTCGAGACAACGAGTCAAGGCTAGCCGCAACTTTTTTGGAAGATTTACCCTACCAGGACGGTCAGACAGCTTCCATTACCTCCTCCTTTGACAGCACGGGGGACAACTTCTCCAACGCCCCAACTCTGTTACTACAGACTTCTCCGGTGTGGGGCCAGGATCCCTAGGGCCACTCTTCTAAGGAATTAAACTACTCGATATGGAGAGTTATGACCCGACTACTTTGGACTAGCCAGACAAGGTACAGGATGATGTAGTCAAGTAGTAGAACTACTCGTATTCGAATAGTATACATGGTAGATTACCTTAATGTAACCTTCCAGGTCGGATACGAGTAGTCTTGGTAATCAATTTGTAACTCTGCTCCCCGAGTATATAAGGATGAGTAGGGAGCCTCTCAAAACAACTCAACTCACATACAATACAATCAAGCACACAGGACGTAGGGTATTACGCTGCTCGCGGCCCGAACCTGTCTAAATCTTTGTGTTGTTCATGCACTGTCGTTCCTAGAACTCGGCGAGACCCACTAATCTACTCTCTGGGGTACCCCCAGACAGACGTGCTCGATATAAATCATCGACACTTGGTGCCCACCGTGGGGCATCTCACCGAAAGCTCACCATCAGGTATGATGGGATTCATAACCTTCAAGATTGCCGACGTCGAGGAAGGAGCCATCTTCGTTTTCGGTGCATGGACTTTCATCGCCGAAAGCGATGGTAGGTTCACGAGCTTCCTTGCGAACAACCCTGGCTCCTACTCGACGACTACTCCCAATTCGATCTCGGCTCCAATTCCAAGTTTGATCTTAACTCCAAGTTCGCTCGGGACTCCCCAAGTCTAGTCTGGGTACAACCCGACCCCAGAGGCAAATATGACTCAGGAGCCCCACTCGAAGCCAAAACACCCCGATGACGTCGAGTTGGCATCAACGCCATCGAGGGACAACGACGATGACTTCACCATCCTGCTAAGTGATACTCCTGATAACGTCGCGCGCCTACACCATCACACTCACTTCAACACCAAGTACGTGTTGGAGGAACCACTCGTTCGCCTCCCGTCCGGACTAGTCGTAACCAGAACACCAGGAGGACTCGCTGTTCACTGGCCCGGAGCGATTCCGGCCGACACCTGCCGGGACAACGATTCAAGACTTGCCACTGTCATACTGGAGGAACTGCCCTTCCAAGATGGCAAGACTGCATCGCTCACCACTCCAACTAAAAGCTCAAGCGACAACTTCTCAACCACTCAGATCATCCTCAGCGAACAAGACCCAAGTCGTCAAGTGTTCATGGCTGGCAATGAAGACCAAGGCACTCAATACGACCACGAGCTGATCACCGAAGTATCAGAAGAGGAACGCATTGCTGACAAAGAAACAGAGGAGCAAAAGACCTTGCATCAAGCAAGGAATGCCAAGCGCAAGCAGAGGCGTCTTAATGCCGTGATACGTGCCAACGCCATACGAAACCTTACACAGGATTTCGATATGGTCACAGACCAGTTAGTATCCCAAAATGCGCCATTAAACATCTCTGTCGCAGCCGAACTCGTCAGGGCCATGCCCGACACCCCTGTCGTTAGACAAGTACTCTCACTCCTCGACACAGCTCAGAAAGCTACGAACCAAGCGAATCCCAGCCACCACACACCAAATACCAGACGCCCAGACGCTGAGAGTCCTCCCCTACATGAAGCTTCAATCGCTACCACGGGAGGACATCGACGTGACCAAGAAGCTGATCGCAATCACCAGCAGGGGAGAGGACGCAGTAACAACCAAGACGATGCAAGGCCACGAGATCGAGACCTTCACAACATCATCAATTACAACCGCGATGCTCGCTCTGTCATTCGGTCGAGTCGACAACGGCGCGTGGAATCCGAACTCCGTCGCCGCGCTGACTACGACCGCAATTACGGGCCTCCACCACATCACAATTACAGAAACCGACTACGCGATCAGGAACGCCATTACGATCGTCACGAAGAACGTCGCAACAACGCCGAGGAGATCATCGTAATGATCGTCACCGACATCAAGAGTCCTCAAATCATGACGATCGACCTCCCCAAAATCACAATCGTGGACGACCATACGACTCCGACCACAGCACCTCTAGCTTCTGTAGCGATCATTCACCAAGTGATAAATATGACGGCTTCCCAGCTTTTTCCAGACGCATAAAAGAAATCCAATGGCCAAGCAAGTTCAAACCTACAGGAATGGCTCCGAATCTACTCTACAGCCATCAAGATGGCTGGGGGATCCAACGACATCAAAGTCAGCTACTTCCCCGTTATGCTAGATACCACGCCCCTAACATGGCTCGAGGGCCTCCGCCCCGGGTCCATCGACTCCTGGAATGATCTCACCAGGAAATTCACCACCAACTTTCAGGGAACCTGGGCTCGGCCCGGAACCCGCTATGAACTGGCAGCTTGCAAGCAAGGAAAAGGAGAAACCTTGCGAAAATACATCAAGAGGTTCTTCGATAAAAGAGCTACAATCGTGGATATCTCTGACCGGGAAGTAATCGACTGCTTTCATGATGGTCTCTACACCCGGGAATTACACCGTGAGTTCGGCCGACGTCGTCCGGAAAACATCAGCGAGCTACGACGCATTGTCGCTGAATGGGCAGACCAAGACGACCGAAAGCGGGAGCGCTTTGACAGACATCGCGATAACAACACCAACAATCACAATAAAGACAACGGCGACCGACGCAATGATCGCCCAAACAACCGGGACTTCAATCGCGATAATAGGAAGCGCAAGCCAGACAACACAGTCGCGGCAGTCCAGTGCCCAAGTCATAAGACTCGTTCAGCGGCAGACGTCATGAACGGTCCTTGCCCATACCACCCCAATGGCAAGCACACAATGGCAAAGTGCTTCCACCTAAAGCAGGAGTCCGACAAGAAAACACCAGATGCTCCCAAAACCGACAAGAAAAAGGAAGACAAAGACCCTGGCAATAACTTTCCAAATGTCGAGAATGTCGTAGCTGTACAATTCAGTGGAGAAACCCTGAACCGGTCGAAGCGCGCCAAGAAGCTCACTCTGTGAGAGATCGTGGCGATAGAGCCTGCCACCCCAACATACTTAAAGTGGTAAGAAGTGCCTATCACATTCTCCAGAACAGACCAATGGACCGACTTTGCAAATCCCGGGAGATATCCTCTGGTTTTAAACCCAGTCATGGCGCAAGCCAGACTGACTAAAGTACTCATCGATGGAGGCAGCGGGCTTAATGTCATCTTCGCAAACACGTTCAAGAAGATGAGCCTAGACATTACAAAATACCTCAAGCCTACAGACGCTCCATTCTATGGCATTGTTCCAGGCAATGCAGCAATCCCCCTGGGTCAGGTCACACTACCAGTTACCTTCGGGACGGAAGCAAACTTCAGAACCGAGTACATCAAGTTTGAGGTTGCAGATTTCGAGACCTCATACTACATGATTCTTGGGCGACCAGCCCTCACCAAATTTATGGCGATCCTGCATTATGTATTCTTGGTTCTCAAGATGCCTGCTTCTAAAGGAGTACTTTCCCTAAAGGGAGACTTAAAGGTATCATATGATTGCGACATCGAGGCAGAGTAGAATTCACCGCCACTTCGCACGTCCCTACCTAGATGCTGGAAGTACTCGCCTTGGCCAAGAAGTCGAAGGAAGACGACCTAGAAGTACCCAGCAAGAAGTCGACAAGTACCAACTTCAAGCCCTCCGAAGAAGTACAGCTCAAAACTGTAAATCTTGGGACGGACGATCCGTCCAAAACTGCCCTTATAGGGGCAGATTTAGACTGTTAATAGGAAGACGCGCTCGTCAAGTTCCTCCGAGATAATAAAGATATATTTGCATGGAAACCATCTGATATGCCTGGTGTTCCTAGAGAACTTGTCGAGCACAAACTAAACATTGACAAGAATGCAAAACCCAAAAAACAGCGCCTCCGATGATTTGCACAAGATAGACGTGAGGCAATAAAAGAAGAACTCGCCAAACTACTCGCCGCAGGCTTCATCAAAGAAGTCTTCCATACCGAGTGGTTAGCCAATCCAGTGTTAGTTTAGAAGAAAAACAACAATGAGTGGCGGATGTGTGTCGACTACACAGATTTGAACAAGCATTGCCCAAAAGATCTCATGGGACTCCCACGCATTGATCAAGTCGTGGACTCCACTGCGGGATGCGCACTGCTCTGTTTTCTGGAGTGCTATTCAGGATACCATCAGATAGCACTAAAGAAAGAAGATCAGATCAAAACATCTTTCATCACTGTCACACCCAGATTTACACAGAAACCCGAAATACGGCCATATGTGTTCCCAGGAAGTCATTACACATATAGCGAACAAATATGATAACAGAATACAGTGCTCGAATAAAATAAATGGTTTTACATCAGAGTTTGACTCAAATAAATGAATAAAACAACGGAAGTCTCATTATTAATTCTCTCTAAACGAAAACGAAGCCGATAACCCACGGGGACACCGACTGGTTGAGCACAGCTAGTAGAACGGCAGATCCTCAGGAAATTCAACAGCAGCAGTACCATCTAATCCATCTGTTACCCATCCGGGATTTTGTTGAATAGCAAGTGTAAGTAAATGTCTTACTTAGCAAGTACAACACGGATAATGAAGGCTTAAAAGAAAGGCTTGACACGGCTGTATTGCATTAGCAATTTTAGTTGTTTCATTTTAACATCATCATAATCACTACATTTACATGAATCCCAATTGTAACCCAATTAATATAGTAGAAGTGAACATTAAACGATAATAAATAACAACATCTTCTAATCATAAAGGATCCAGGCCGCTGGTGACCCTGAGCAAGGCTATCATGATAGATTATACACTCTGCAGAGGTTTCGCCCTTTACCCACCGGTCGCGTAAAAGTTCATAGAACTTTAAACCCAGTCAATCCGAGGTGGCCAAACCTCTTGAACCACACTTCCGAGGTGTGATCGCATAGGGATGCTATGAGGATTTTCACAAGACACCCTAAAATAACAGTAGCCGTTATGGTACAACCTAGGCAGCATGACCCAAGGCACCGAGATTGACTGACTCCCAGGGCACTCCGAATAGGAGGGTCAATGGCGTCCGGAGCGCGACACGAAGGCCAGCAACAAAAATAAATAGTGCAACGTGCGGAGCACGGGACTTTGCCTGACGAGACATAACCGACGGAAAACCCGTCCTCGGTGGATCAAACCATACTCTCACCCATGCTTCCCATAACGCCGTCGGCCTGTCGGTAACTACTGTTAAGATAGAGCCGTACATGTTACTTGTCCAAGACCAGAGCCATTATAGTTCCAGCGGTGGCGACTGGCTCCTGGGTGGCCGCTTTAAGAACCGGACCTTAAGGAGAGACACTGGAACAAAACGAGAAGCACAGGTTCCAGCTCCCTGAACCATGTTGCTAAAAAGCAAGTTTTACAATTACATTGATGTGGACCATTAAGTCAAATTCAACAGTTAAGCAAGGTGGCAGTAGCAGCGCCTAGCAAAATAACTACCCATATGCATAAACCCGGGGTAATCAAGGTATAGGATAATCAAAACTAGGTACAACCTTAATAGGGAACAATTTAGACGCATGCATATGAAGTAAATAAAATAATTACAGGGGGTGTTTGGGTAGCAAGGATTGTCCGTGCTATACTTGCCTTGCTCAAACTGCTGCTGCTGCTGGTGGTCCTGCTCCTCGTAACCCTCGAACTCAAGCGCGTACGGCTCACCGACTGGACTCACGAAGCAACACACAAGCATCCACACAAGCCAGTACATGCAAACAATATTATTCTATTAGAACAGTACACCAAACAGTAAAAACAAAACAAAAGAAGGCTTAGAAACTAATCTACGCTTCGCTACGAACATGTGAGCGCAAAAATCACTCAAATCGGAGCTAAAACGGAGAAGTTATGGCGTTTCTACGGTTCGGCGGCTTGCTGGCAAAGTTTTAAAAGTTTCAGGGGCTTATTTGCAAAAACTCTGGGGCTAAAACATAATTTTATATTAAAACAGGAGGATTTAATCGCAAATTAACCAAGACAGGACCTCGGGTGCTATTTTTAAAAAGGACAGGGGGTTTTCTATAAAAATCACGACCTAACTGTAAATACTTTTGAATAGAACTGGACCGCGGGTTGATTTGGAAAAAAGGCAGGGGTTCTTTAGCAAAACGGCCGCGGCTGACTCGGGTTGACCGTTACGGTCAACTTTGACCCGGGGGCTGACTCGATCTGAGCCGTTGGATCTAACGCGGGCGGCTCAGATTGGATCTGGGGAGGGGGTGGCCGGCGGCGGCGCGGCGAGCGGCGGCGCTGGGGTGGCTGCGGCGGCGCTTCGCCGGCGAGGAGGCGCGAACGCGCTACGGGGCACGGTTCGGGACGGGGCTCGGCGCTACGGGTGCGGCGCGATGCAGCGAGTCGAGCGGAGGTGCTCACGACGGCGGGGACGCGGCGGCAGCGGCGCGCGACGACGAGCAGCGGCGGCGGTCTCCGGCGAAGGCGGCGCGATGACAGCAGCGCGATGCGGGGCCCGGAAACGAACGGGAAGGGGTTCAGGTGGACCGTTACCTCGTCGCGAAGGTCGTGGTGCAGACGAGAGGCGCGGAGCGGCGGCGAAACGCGAGATCAACGGCGGCGCGCGAGCTCGGGCGGCGGCGGTGATGGCGGCGCTGCGAGAGCTCGGCTAGGGTTTTTGGTAGGGGGTTGGGAGGCGGCGGCGGCTGCTATTTATAGGGGCAGCTCGGGTGGCCCCGGTGGACCTCGGCGTGCGCGCCTGTGGGCCCCGAGTCAGACTCGAGCCAGAGTCCGGCTCGGTCGGGATGTCGGGGACGGCCCTGACACGCGGGTCCCGCGCGTCAGCGGCTGGAGGCGGGGCCCTGCGGCGGGCCGGCTTCGCCGCTAGGCTGGGCCGCGGTTTGGGCCGAGCGCTGGGCTGGCAGGGGGAGCGGGAGAGGAAACAAGCCGGCGCGGCTGGGCCGAGCGGAGCAGGCCGGACTGGGCCGCGGGGAAAAGGAGAAGGGAGCTGGACCGGGCTGGAGAGAAAAGAAGGGGGGGCAAGTTCGGCCGAGGGAAAAGTTTAGGGAGGGAAAGTGGACTCGGGCCAAAACAACTTTTCTAGAGCTCCAAACAATGTGAATCAAATTCGAATTTAAAGGGGATTTAAATTCCAATATAATTCACAAGCAACGAAAACACAATGCAGCAGCATGGATGTAACAAAAATGTTTCTAACCTTATATTTGATTTTATTTTGCCAAAAAATTATTTATTTATCCTATGTTGAGCATGGGAACTTTAATAAAAAGCATATTAATTACTAAAATTTTAAATAGGCCTAATTTAGGGTGTTACAATCACCCCCTTCGGTGCTTATTGCTATACAACTATGTCTTTTGGATTGAAGAACGTCGATGCCACATATCAGCGAGCCATACAAACGTTCCTATCCAAACAAATTGGGCGCAATGTAGAGGCATATGTCGATGATGTGGTCGTCAAAACAAGGCAGGCCGAACATCTCATCAATGAACTTCAAGAAACATTCGACAACCTTAGAATATTCCGTTAGGGAAACTTTTGGGGTTCATGGTCAGTAACAGGGGTATTGAAGCCAATCCGGCAAATATTTCAGCAATCCTTACAATGGAAGCACCGAAGAACGTAAAAGATGTCCAGAAGCTGACAGGATGCATTGCGGCCTTAAACAGGTTCATCTCAAGACTAGGGGAAAAGGGCCTCCCTTTCTTCAAATTGCTTAAAAAGCAAGATAAGTTTTCATGGACGAATGAAGCACATATGGCATTCGATGAACTCAAAACATATCTATCCACTCCGCCAGTACTCACAGCACCTGTGAAGGGTGATCATCTCTATCTATACATTGCAGCGACAACCCATGTGGTCAGCACTGTAATAGTAGTCGAAAGACAAGAGGACGGCCATGTATTCCCAGTACAGCGACCAATTTACTACATCAGTGAAGTACTCTCCGAGTCCAAGATTCGTTATCCGCAAGTCCGAAAATTACTCTACGCCGTCTTCATCACATCACGGAAGCTACGACATTATTTCCAAGCTTTTCACATCACAGTCGTAACTAAATTCCCGCTAGGCGACATCCTCAATAATCTAGACGCAACAAGTCGAATCTGCAAATGGAAGGCTGAAATTGGAGCATACCACCTTGACTTCACATCTCAAACAGCCGTCAAGTCCCAGGCTCTTGCTGACTTCACAGTCGAATGGACAGAAATTCAAAATTCTACGACAACCACTCGACCTGAACACTGGGTCATGTATTTTGATAGGTCACTTAAACTTGAAGGAGGAGGCGCAGGCGTACTTCTTATATCTCCTAAAGGAGATCAACTCAAATACATTCTACAAATCCTATTTCAGGTCACCAATAATGAAGCAGAGTATGAGGCTATGCTGCACGGGCTCCGCCTGGCTGCATCACTCGGTATCAAGCGACTTGTTGTCCATGGCGATTCGGCTGTGGCCATCAACCAAGTTAATAAAGACTGGGACGCTTCTAAAGAGACAATGGATGCCTACGTTCACGAGGTTCATAAATTAGAACGAAACTTTCTAGGCCTGGAGTTTCACCACGTCGTTCGTGACTACAACGTCGCAGCAGATGCCCTGTTAAAGCTAGGATCTCGGCGAGCCGACGTCCTAGCAGAAATATTCGTCCAGGAACTACTCCAGCCATCCATTAGGGGACCAGCACGAGCTGAGACCATGCAATCCCAGTCCCAGCCAGAAACTCAGATCATGGTAATCAACACTGACTGGATGACTCCTTTCATCGAGTACTTGAGAGACCACCAATTACCAAAGCAGAAGCCAGAGCAAATACGTATCCAACGACGAGCTGCTAATTATGTAGTAGTGGACAATGTACTCTATAGGCGTGGGGCTTCGGCTAACGTCTTAATGAAATGCATCACAATTGATCAAGGAAAAGCCCTACTACAAAAATTCATAGCGACATGTGTGGCAATCATGCTGCCTCACGAACCTTGGTCGACAAAGCCTACAGAGCAGGTTTTTTCTGGCCAACAGCCAAGCACGATGCAGCGGGCATCATCAAAAAATGTCAAGGATGTCAATTCTTCGCACGACAAGCTCATGTTCCAGCACACGACCTCAACACTATCCAAATATCATGGCCTTTCGCTTGTTGGGGTCTTGATCTCGTTGGCCCGCTTACCAAAGCTCCAGGCGGATTCGAGTGGCTCATTGTAGCCATCGATAAATTTACCAAGTGGATCAAAGCAATGCCCTTAGTAAATGCTAAAGTCGGTAATTTGATCAAATTCTTTGATGGTATTGTCCAGAGATTTGGAGTTCCTCACAACATCATCACAGACCTAGGCTCTATATTCACCAGCGAAGAATTCCAAGACTATTGTGACAGATACTCCATTGAGATACATTATACTTCAGTTGCTCATCCTCGTGCCAACGGATAGGTGGAAAAAGCGAATGGTCTGTTACTGCAAGGGTTAAAACCCAGATTATATGAGCCTCTAAAGAAATATGGCGGAAAATGGGTAAAGGAGTTGCCCGCGGTGCTTTGGGGGCTATGCGCCCAACCCAGCAGGGGTACCGGCCAATCACCATATTTCCTAGTTTATGGCTCCGAAGCAGTTTTGCCTGCCGATCTTTTATGGGAGAAGGAAGCTCTACGACTTCAAGTTTGGTGTTTGGATTGTGTGCCTTCACCATTGCTAGCAGCTGATTGATGCACTCCTTCATGGTATTCTTGCAAAAATCAGTAATTTGTCCGCGCACTGCGCTGATCCGCACCAATAATGACTGGTTAGTCGTAGCAACACCCTCAGGTGTTACCATGTCAATGATGGGGAGCACCGCCTCTTCTATGGCCTTCTTCTCGGCCTGGAGATCCTCCACTTCTTGTTGTTTGGCTTGTTGTCCCGCCAAGGCCCTGGCGCAAGATTGTTCCATGTCAACACAGATCTGATGCTCTTTGGCAAATTTTCCATTCAGATCTTCGAGCTCTTTCTCCAAGCGGGCACGGTCTTCGGTTTTGGATTGCGCCAAGTTATACCACGATGTGTTGTTGCTCTGTTCTTCAACCAATTCTTTTTTCAATCCTGCAGAAACAAGACAAGTCTATAATTACACTTCATATGATTAAAATAATGATTAAGTGTACAAAATTTGCTTTACTTACTATTGTTGTCTCGGATCAAGGCCTGGTTACGAGTATCCATTCGAGATTTTTCATCTCCCATTCCCTCGAGTTGTTTGTGTAATCGAGAAACCAAGTCTTGATTATCAACTCGAGCTTTCTCCCGCGCCTCATAGGCAGCCGCAAGATCTTCTTCGAGTTCTTTTATTCGAGATTCCAGACTTGCATCTTTGTTCTTCTCCAATTTATCTACCAATGCCTGCATTTGATGTTAGTTAACAACTACTATATTAACTATTTTCTATTAAGTTTTCCTCTTACCAGAGTGGCTTCCAAGTGTTGTTTCAGCCGCATTGCTTCATTGTCAGTAGCCTTCCCTTGTGGTGGTGGAGTACTTTGTTTGATAACAATGTTGGCGACTTCCTCAGTCTCCAAACCAACCCTCATGATTTCTCAAGCATTGTTCATATAAAACTCCGGGAAATATACAGAGCAAAGGCTATATGATTTACCTCCACAATTGATGGCGGCCTTTTGGCATCTCCCTGGTTTGTGGTTTCTACGGGGTTTGCCTCTGAAGCTAGATTGGCATTAGATGCCTTTTTCCCGGGTGATTGGCTCAATTTTGAAACCCCGCCACTCTCATCGACAGCACCAGGGATGACTTCTTCTTCATCATGCTCTATTTTTTCAGCTTTCTTTAATTGTTCTTGCTGCACATGCAGCGCGCTCGCAAGTACGACAGATGGTATTCTTCACAAAGGATGCAAGATTCAACAACTGAATGATGGCTCAATTGAAATGATATTCGATTTAACAAACTTACTTTGTCAGCGCGGTGGTTTTTGGCTTAAAGTTGAACTTCTTCAACCTCAGCACGCCCACTTTGGAGCTGGTTGTGCTCCCTGTGATACCACTCGCCATGACACTTGTGGTCGATGAGCTTTGAACAGCGGTGATAAATTTGGAGAGCTTGATACGTTGACCTTCTTTTGCTCCAGACACATATGCTCCTGAAGGGGTATATGATCGAGACAGAGTAATTCTCTTCTGCTTTACCCCTGCGGGAACTGTTGGTACTATTTCTGTATCCTCTATTTTTCGGATATAGTGCATCCAAATTAAATGGCGGAACGGATAAAGTACTCGAATTTTATTATGAAGACTTCTCTTACCTTGAAGATTAACTTGCTTGTCATCCGAGGCAGCTGCCTTCTCTTCGGATATTGCTTCGAGTTCTTCTACACTGTCAGCAATCGCCTCAACCTTCTCATTGGATGGCTCTGACTTGTCCGAAGAACTCTTTCCAAACTTCTCCCAATCTTGCGGAGACAGGCCACCAACTGGTCCACCAGAATTAGTGGCCGACTACACCAAAACACTCAGCATTAAGACGCATGTTCACAATAACTGAAATTTAAAGGTTGCGAGTACTTACAGAACTTGGAGATTGGCCTTTACAGAATTCCTTGGTGATGTATGGTTTCTTGTTGTTCACATTTCTAAACATGCGCGACAAGCGCATTAGCACGGTCTCAGCTGAGAGCTCTTCTGGCACCATCCGGGAAGGATATGTATTTCCCTCATACTTGTATCCAAGATTGATACGCTCTTGGAGTGGTTGGATTCTTCTCTTGAGGAAACTGAATGCTATCCCCACTCCAATCAAGCCTTTATTCTTCAATGATTGAACTCGCTTTAGCAAAGCGGGCACATCCTTGGCTTCTTCAGTGGTTGGCTTTGTGTTCCAATTGGATAGATCCCTTGGATACCATCCATGTTTGATAGGACAGCTTTTTCCAAGATTCCCTGCTGTATTACAATTACACAGGAACAAGATTAGTGTATAACAAAGTACATTGATCGTAAATACTATAGAAAGAGTACTCGTGTTTTGACTACTCACCGATTATGAACCACTCGGACTTCCAATCTCCACACGATTCCTTAAGGGGCATGGAGAACCACTGTTCTGTCATCCTTTGGCGGAATTGAATTCCCGCTCCTCCAACCACTTCCATCCTTTGGAAATTTGGATGGGGCTTTACATGATACAAAGTGCAAAATAAAGCAAGATTCGGGTTGATGCTAAGGAATGTTTCACAAGCGTGCACAAAGACAACAATATTCAGAATCCCATTAGGATTCAGATGATGGAGTTGGAGTTTGTAAAAGTCAAGGAGCTCACGGAAAAAAGATGAGATTGGAAGGCCAACTCCGCACTCACAAAAAGACACGAACAAAGGAATTTCATTTGTGTTTTTAATGGGAAATTGTGCATTGAAGCAAGCTCTCCACTCAAGAGTTTCCTGGATAAAAGAAAACCTTGCTCCACCAAGTCATGGAGATCTCTTTCCTTCACAGTGCAATACTTCCAAGCATCAGCAGGAGAAGGATGAGTTTTGCAATCCGGCTTTGTGTTTAGATCTACCAAGGGAACCCTCTTCCTTGGTGCCGTCTTCTCCGCAGGCTTAGCAGCAGCGACTTTCTCTATGTTTTTGGCATCAGCTTTCTTTTGGCTCATGGTTGCAGATCGAGTTAAAACTTTACTTTTCTCGCGCATTCACAAGAGATGAAAGCAGGGAAAGTTCTAAATGCCCAGGAAGCTACGATGAGGAGACAAAAGGCAATAGCGCTGCGCTCAAGGTTACGAAACAAATGAAGGTCTCACTTCAGATTTATAACTTTTGGTTAGGGTTACAGTTTGGAACAGTATCTACTGCGTATCGCATTCTGTTACAGGGAAAGGCTTGGTTTTTCGTAAGTTAGTTTTTCCTGGCGTAAGTTTCAGATTCAATTACAACAGAATCCTGGTGATTATTCAGATCTTCAAATTAAAGATATTTTTTGATTCAAAGCTCGGGGGCTGCTAACGGATAATTTGGGATTTGATTTTCCTCCAAAATTTAAGGCGGAAAACTGTGGAAAAAGATCTTTGACTGGTTTTAACAAAACCACTCGTAGATACGGAATTACAGTTGATCAGTTATTACATTTGAAGACAACTCGAAAGTTGTTGTGCTTGCATGGATGTTCGAAAAAACACGAGGATTCTTATGGAAATAATTATCGAATATGTATTAGCATCCATTGCTTGGAGTAAATAAAGGGAGCAGAACTTGATCCAACGACTACTTAAAAGTACTCATGGATTCAGAGTTGCATTTGAAAGATACAATTTCTTCGACACCTATTATGCTTTATTCAAGACTTTTGACTAGTTTTAACAATACTACTCAAAAGACCGAATGTCTTACTTTATTCAAAGCTTTTGACTAGTTTTAAACAAAAGCTACTCAACATTCGATGGTTGCATCTACTTGGAACGCACCATTAGACTACTTAGGTGAAATTCAAGATTAGTTTTCTGAGCCTTCAATTGCTTAAAGAGTACTTGGAGGCTCGGGGGCTACGCCTATTGGGTACATCAAAAGATGCGCTCTAAAGAAACTACTCATCAGAAGAGATTTGAGTGTCTTGGGCTTAGCTCTAACTACTCGAAAATGTTAAAAAGATTCAAGAGTTGAAGCAAAGGTGCAAGATGCTTGGGGCTTGTGGGGCCAGAATCCCTTGGGCCACTCATCTAAGGAATTAAACTACTTGATATGGAGAGTTATGACACGACTGATTTGGAATAGCCAGACAAGGTACATGACGATGTAGTCAAGTAGTCGAACTACTCGTATTCGAATAGTATACATGATAGATTACCTTAATGTAACCTTCCAGGTCAGATACGAGTAGTCTTTGTAATCAATTTGTAATTCTGCTCCCTGAGTATATAAGCAGGAGCAGGGACCCCCTCAAAACAACTCAACTCACATACAATACAATCAAGCACACAGGACGTAGGGTATTACGCTACTCGCGTCCCGAACCTGTCTAAATCTTTGTGTTGTTCATGCACGGTCGTTCCTAGAACTCGGCGAGACCCACTAATCTACTCTCTGGGGTAACCCCAGATAGACGTGCTCGATACAAATCATCGACATCCGGATCCTGGCAGACAAGTCTTCATGGCTTGCTCGGGCGATCAAGGCACCCAATACGATCGCGAGCTGATCGGCGACATCTCCGAAGAAGAACCTACTGCCAATGGAGAATCTGAGCAACAGAGAACCTCAAGACAAGCAAGGAACGCCAAGCGAAAGAAAAGGCACCTTAACGCAACTATACGTGTGAACGCAACTCGAAACCTTACAAGGGATTTCGCGATGGTTGGTGATCAACCGGTCCTCCGGGACGCCCCAATGAACATCTCCCTCGCAGCAGAAATCGTCAGGTCTGTGCCAGAAACACCACAAATCAGGCAGGTCCTGACCCTCCTGGAGACGGCTTGAGAGAACATCAGCACTGGCCGTGCATTAAACTACCACGCCTCAAGCGGCAGACATCCTGGAGATAGGCCCTCGCATGATCCAGCCACATTAGCCCACCCGAGTCGTGATCCCCGAGAGCCATCGGGCGAAGCAATTGGAAGACAAGCTAACACGCAAGTCCCCAACGCCAGAGCTCAAGATGGCAACAGGCCATGTAATGGGCCTAACCGTGATAGCGACCTCCACTCCCACATCAACGCCAACCGAGATGCACGCTCGGTAATACAGTCAAGTAGAGCAAACCAAATCAACTCGGAGCTTTACAAGCATGAAGAATTCGACCGTCCCTATGGACCATTACCTCGTGACCACACTCACAACTATGATCGCCCTCCATGCGGCCACGATTGTGACCACCTGCGTGAGGCAGATCATCAACAACACAATAATGATCCCCAACGAGATAACAATCGTGACAGAGATCGCCCTCCACGCGGACGAGACTATGACAAAAATCGTGACAACAAGCACGGATGCTCGAGGCCTAACAATTCACCAAGCCACATCTCGGATAGTCGTAGAAACCACTATGACTCCGACCGCAGTGATGGTCATCGCAGACGTAATTGTTCGCCAGCAGACAAGTACGATGGCTTCCCAGCATTCTCCAGCCGCATCAAGAAAATCAAGCTACCCAGCAAGTTCAAAACAACTGGTATCGAGAAGTTCATGGGCAAACAAGACCCTGAACAATGGCTAAGAGACTACTCGACTATGTTCCAGATGGTCGGAGGATCCAAAGACGTAAAAATTAGCTACTTCCCCATCATGATGGATACTGTCCACTCACATGGCTCGAGGCCCTCTGCCCCGGGTCCATCGACTCCTGGGAAGACCTCACCAAGAAGTTCACCGCCAATTTACAGGGAACATGGTCTCGGCCTGGAACCCGATTTGAATTGGCAGCCTGTAAACAGGATAAAAGCAAAACCCTGAACAAATTAATCAAGAGATTCTTTGAAAAAAGAGCAACAATTGTGGACATATATGACTGCGAGGTCATAGACTGTTTCCATGACGGACTCTACACCAGAGAACTACATCGTGAGTTTGGCAGGCGACGCCCAACAACTATCCCAGAGTTGCGGCGTATGGCAGCCGAGTGGGCCGATCAAGATGATCGTGAGCGCGAGCGCTTTGATAGGCGTCGCGACAACATCAACAATGACAACAACTATCACAGAGGAGGCAAGGATCGCCACAATGATAACAATCGTGATTTCAACTGCGACAACAAAAAGCGCAAGCCAGATAACACTATCGCGGTAGTTGAACGCCCTCCGCGAAAGAAAAACATGGTCTCTATCGACAAAGTGATGAACGGACCTTGTCCATATGATCCGAACGGATGACACAAGATGGCCGATTGCTTTCACCTTAAACAGGAATTTGATAAGCAAGGGCCAACAAAGACAGACAAAGAGGATGACAAGAAAGATGACAAGGATGACAACAATCATGACAATGGTTTTCCTCAAGTCCAGAATGTCATAGCAGTCCTGTTTAGCGGCGAATCCTTAAATCAATCAAAGTGGGCAAAGAAACTGTCGCTCTGTGAGATCATGGCAATTCAACCAGCCACCCCGACATACCTCAAGTGGTCCAAAATTCCCATCACCTTCTCCAGAAAGGATCAATGGACCAACTTCGCCAACCCAGGCAGATATCCGTTGGTTTTGGATCCAGTCGTGGCACAATCCAGACTGACCAATGTTCTCATCGATGGAGGCAGCGGGCTCAACGTCATCTTTGCTAAGACCTTCACCAAAATGGGACTTGATATCACCAAACACCTAAAGCCTACTGATACTCCGTTCTACGGTATCGTGCCTGGTAACGCGGCAATTCCTCTCAGACAAGTCACACTCCTAGTAACCTTCGGCACAGAAGCCAACTTCAGGACAGAGTACATCAAGTTCGAAGTGGCTGACTTTGAGACCTCGTATCATGCGATTCTTGGGCGACCAGCCCTCGCCAGATTCATGGTGATTCCGCATTACGTATATCTTGTTCTCAAAATGCCTGCTCCTAAAGGAGTTCTTTCCCTACGAGGTGATCTGAAGATTGCTTACGACTATGATGTGGAAGCAGTAGAGTTCACCGCCACCTCACAGGTCCCTATCCAGATGTTGGAAGTACTTGCTCTGGCCAAGAAGTCAAAAGAAGAAGACTTGGAGGTTCCAAGCAAGAAGTCTGCAAGCACAAGTTTCAAGCCTGTTGAAGAAGTACAGCTTAAAACTATAGACCTTGAGATGAGCGATTCGTGCAAAACAGCCCTTATAGGGCTGACTTAGATTGTAAATAAGAAGACGTGCTCGTCAAGTTCCTTCGTGATAATAAAGATATATTTGCATGGAAACCATCTGATATGTCTGGTGTTCCTAGGGAGCTTGTCGAGCACAATTTAAAAGTTGACGAAAAAGATAAGCCTAAAAGGCAACGCTTACGACGTTTTGCTCAGGACAGACGCGACGCGATCAAAGCGGAACTCGCCAAACTACTCGTAGCAGGATTTATCAAAGAAGTTTTCTATCCAGAGTGGTTGGCCAATCTAGTCCTGGTCAAAAAGAAAAACAACAACGAATGACGAATGTATGTTGACTATACAGACCTCAACAAACATTGCCCTCCAGACCCCATGGGTCTCCCGTGCATCGATCAAGTCGTAGACTCCACAGCTGGATGTGCGCTCCTCTGTTTCCTTGATTCCTACTCAAGATATCATCAGATAGCCCTGAAAAAGGAGGACGAGATCAAGACTTCATTCATTACACCTTTTGGTGCTTATTGCTACACGACAATGTCGTTTGGGTTAAAGAACGTCGGCGCCACATACCAACGAGCCATACAAAAATGCTTGTCATCTCAAATTAACATTAATGTAGAGGCATATGTTGATGATGTGGTTGTCAAAACAAAAGAACCATAAAACCTCATCACTGACTTGCAAGAAACATTTGATAACCTCTGAACGTTTCGTTGGAAGCTAAACCCTACCAAGTGCGTCTTTGGTGTTCCCTCAGGGAAACTACTTGGGTTCATTGTTAGTCACAGAGGCATCAAGGCTAACCCTCCAAAATCATAGCTATCCTTAACATGGAAGCTCCGAGAAGTAACAAGGATGTACAAAAACTCACGGGCTGCATAGCATCCCTCAATAGATTCATTTCAAGACTCAGAGAGAAGGAACTTACTTTCTTCAAACTACTCAAGAACCAAGACCAATTCAGTTGGACAGAAGAAGCACTTCAGGCTTTTGAACAAATCAAAGCCTACCTGTCTACACCTCCGGTACTCGTGGCTCCAGCCAAAGATGACCACCTCTATCTATATATTGTGGCCACTACACATGTGGTCAGCAAGTTCATCGTGGTTGAGCGGAAAGAGGAAGGCCATGTATTCCCAGTACAATGGCCAGTTTACTACATTACTGAAGTACTCTCCGATTCTAAAATACGCTACCCTCAAGTACAGAAGTTACTCTATGCAATCTTTATTACTTCAAGGAAGCTAAGGCATTACTTTCAAGCTTTCCACATAACTGTGGTGACCAAGTTTCCCTTAGGGGAAATTCTTAATAATCCTGATGCTACTGGACGGATATGTAAATGGAAGGAAGAAATAGTGGCATACAACCTTGACTTCGCCTCTCAAACGGCTATCATGTCGCAAACCCTTGCAGACTTCACGGTCGAGTGGATGGTGCTCCAGTACTTCAGAGCAACCACTCGCCCAGAACATTAGATCATGTATTTTGATGGATCGCTAAAGCTCGAAGCTGGCGGAGCGGGTGTCCTATTAATATCCCCCAAAGGTGACCAACTCAAGTACATTTTGCAAATTCTCTTCAAAGTTACCAATAATGAAGCAGAATATGAAGCCATGTTACACGGACTCCGTTTGGCTGCATCCCTTGGCATCAAACGTTTATGCATATATGGAGATTCCACTATTGCTATCAATCAAGTTAACAAGGATTGGGACTGCTCTAAAGAGACAATGGATGCCTCCGTTAAAGAAGTCCGTAAACTTGAGCACCACTTCTATGGCCTTGAATTCCATCAGGTCGTTCGAGACTATAACATCACTGCCGATGCTTTATCCAAGCTAGGTTCAAAACATGCAGATGTTCCAGCTGAAATCTTCATTCATGAATTACATCAGCCATCCATTAAAGAGCCAGCACTCGAGGAAACCACTCTAGTTCACCCACAACCAGAACTACAGGTTATGGTCATTGGCTCCAATTAGATGACTCCATTTATTGAATATCTGAGAGATCATAAACTTCCAGATGAGGAGAAAGAACAAATACGTATCAGACGTAGAGCTGTGAACTATGTAGTGGTGGACAACACACTCTATCGACGTGGGGCTTCGGTCAACGTTATGATGAAATGCATCACAACTGATCGTGGAAAAGCGCTGCTTGGAGAAATTCATGGAGGTGTTTGCGGTAACCACGTAGCCTCCCGCACTTTAGTAGGAAAGGCATATAGAGCCGGTTTTTTCTGGCCATCAGCCAAGGCCGATGCTGAAGAGATCGTCAGAACATGTCAAGGCTGTCAATTCTTTGCCAGACAAGCCCATGTCCCGGCTCATGAACTCAACACAATTCCGTTATCTTGGCCCTTCGCGTGTTGGGGCCTTGATCTCGTGGGCCCTTAGGTAAAGCCCCGGGTGGTTTCGAGTGGCTTATTGTAGCTATCGACAAATTTACCAAATGGATCGAAGCTCAACCCTTAGTAAACTTGCAGGCAGAAAACTTGATCAAATTCTTTGATGGAATCGTTCAAAGGTTTAGAGTACCACACGAGATCATAGCAGACTTGGGATCAATTTTCAGAAGTGCAGAATTTCAAAATTACTGCGAAAAGTACTTACTCGAGACACACTATACTTCAATGGCTCATCCACGCGCCAATGGACAAGTCAAAAAGGCTAATGGCTTATTGCTACAAGGGTTAAAGCCCAGACTATATGATCCTTTGAAAAAATACGGTGGCAAATGGGCCAAGGAGTTACCCGCAGTACTATGGGGTTTACGTACATAGCCCAGCCGTGCAACTGGACAGTCACCATATTTTTTAGTCTATGGGTCTGAAGCAGTCATACCTGCTAATCTCCTTTGGGACAAACCGCCTAGCAAGAAAGATTTCAAGACATTGATGGTGTTGAAGAAGCTCGAGTGGCGGCTCTTATCCAAAACACTCAATATCTTGAAGGTTTACGTCGATACCACAAGCGCTCTGTTCAAACTCATTCTTTCATCGTTGGAGATCTTGTCTTGAGGTGCATGCTAAAGACCGATGGTTTACACAAACTTATGTCACGATGGGAGGGGCCTTTTCTCGTCAAACAAGTCATTGGAGTTGGAACATATCGCCTCCAGACTCAAGAAGGAGACGATCTACCAAATGTGTGGAACATTGAGCACTTGAGGAAATTTTACCCATAAAAAGGGTTTATGTAAAACTTTAATGTACTCTTTGATGATCACAAGATCAATAAAACCATGGTATCTCTGTCGATCAAAAATTGTGGTTCATCTTTTTAACTATATTCTCATTAGAGAGACTCTGCATATAGCCTATCGCTTAAAAAGCCTAGACTCAGAGTAGTTGTCATTTTATACAACAGAAAGCCAAGACTACTTCTCATTTTACAAAGCAAAAGCGGCGCTAAGCTTCAAAAGTCCTGGTAGAGCTACCCCAACCATTACACGGTTGTAGGCGATAGTCTCGTTTTCTTGATGCCTTTCCTTCAATGAAAGGTTAAGGTTCTATTCTGCTCTGTGTCCTTCATTGACTACATCACACTTCTTACTCATGCATTACAAGAACTCATACGAGTTCTGTCCTATGCATAGCGTACATTAGTACCGCTTTTTTATGCAATTAAGCATAAAACCACTTTAAATCATGCCACGGCTCTACGCTAAGCAACCGATTATGTCTTAACATGACTAATATAGGCAAAATCTTTACCACTGGATATTTTCCTTGGTATACAACTACTCTGGCATGGCATGCACCATATCATAAAATACTACTATAGTATTCTAGACTTGTTCCAGCAACTTTAACCAGTCTCATCGAGACTTTATGGATACTGTCACAACCACAAGCAGTTATACTACAAGTCCTCTACGCAAAAATGATTGATATATTTTGCAAACATACTTGGCGGCTTATAAGCTACAAATGATCGTTAATAAACGTCATAAAAATGACTACTTAACAGTAGCCAAATCATTGATTACTTTTTCAGTATCATAGTTTACAGACTACACATGCCAAGATAGATCTCTCGTTACTACTCAAAAGAATTGATAAACTCATTGGCCATAGTCTCGGTTTCGGCCACTAGCGCTCCATATTGTTCTTTTATCACTCCAGGAGACATATACCTTAACTCCAGCTTGGCTTCAGTGTTATGTGCTTTTACTAAAGCCAAGAGTCTTTTGGTACACTCCTTCAGAGTTGATTTACAAAACTCTGACACTTTCTCTGGCACTTGACATAGCCGCTGTAGAAGTATTTGGTTGTTGGCTTCCACACCTTCTGGTGTTAACATCCCCAGAATTGGTTCAACGGCTTCTTCAAAGAGTTTCTTCTCAGCCAACAACGTGTCTACTTCTTTCTACTTGGACTGTGTAAGTTTCACAGCTTCCACAGCTTGACTCTCCCAGTCCTGGCAGATCCTTTGTTCTTCAGCAAGGTTCTTCTCGTTTTCTTCCATAGCGCGCTTGAGCTAAGAAATCTCATCCGCCTGGGACTGTGAAATCTTGAACCGTGCAGAGGCATTATCTTTTTCTTCTTTCACGGCTTTCTTTAATCCCATTCCATGTCATATGTTGTTACACACAACAAAATCAAATGACGCTACTAACAGGACATGGGTTATCATAAAACAGAGTACTTACTATTACTTTCCTTCACCAAATTGTTGCACCGACCATGTAGCCTGGATCTTTCATCGCCAAGAGCTTGGAGCTGTGCATGGAGGTTATCGATCATCTTTTGATGCTCCAGCTGCATTTCTACTCGTTGCTCGAAAAAACCATCTAGATCCGCCTCCAATTCTTCAATCCGTGCTGCCAGCTTTGCATCACCCGGTTTCTCAACTATATCCACTAAAGCCTGCAATTATAGCATATTTGTTACCAAATGTCATGCTCTATTGCTTACCAGAATTTAAGTTAAGAGTTCCTACCGGGGCAATTTGAAGATGGTTCCGGAATTGTGCGGCATCATCCATTGGTTCCTCCACGGCAACTTCAACATGTCACATGATTATGCAGTCATTAATCAAACTACTTTCCTTCAGAAATTATATGTTTCTCAAGAGACTACTTACCTTTTTCGAAACTCCTTCATCAGCTACTGAGACATTTACATTGACATTTTTAATTGTCTTGACTTCCCCTGTTCCGACAGACTACAAATTTTGCAGATTGCAGGTCATTATTTCTGAAAGGCACTAAATGGAATTCAAATTTGGCGGATTCGATTCGATGAACTTTGCTATGTGGCATACTTTTGCAACAGAAGGTATAATCACTTTCGTGGTTGAAGGTGGCACGACGCTCATGGTTTCTTTAGCTTTGCTTGATGGATCTTCACTGTTCTTGTCAACTTCCATGAGCGCCACCAATTTTTGAGCCTCTTTTACAACAGTTGGCTCCTCAGCATCTTTTCTACTAGCTTCGGCTTCCGACCTTCCGCAACTTTCATCAGTATCGACTAGATTGGCCATGGTGATCTCTTCAACCTCAGCCGCCGTCGATGGATCTTTGGTAATTTCTTCCACTGAAGCAGTTTGTTTGTCCACATCATTGGCTTGTATTGCCTTTATAAAGGCCTTGGTTGGAGATCTGTTGAAAGACAGAAGCAAGATCAAATTACGACCACCCGGTAGCAATACAACTACTCAAGAATGACTAGTGTTATTTTTCTACTTACTCCAGGAGGGGTGTCGGGGCAGTCAAAGGCTGAAAACTGAACTTCTTCAGGAGAGGTAGATGCCTTTTCGAACTTGTAGTGCTCCCAGTTGTTCCACTCATCATTGCACTCGTTGTAGATGAACATTGTGGTTTGGCAATGCGCGTGGGTACCTTGTCTTGCTCGGCAAGGTCCACTTCAGAAGGAGCAGCCTCAGTGATTGGCTTTGGACGACTCACAAAGGAGTAGCTTGACCACTTCCTTTTAGCACCAACAGGGATTGTTTAGGGTACCCTTGAGCTTTCTAGTTTTAAGTCACCCACGGTGGTGGTGAGTTATCTAATATCGTTAAATAATTAGGGGACTAGGCATAGGGGGCTTACCCTTCACATCCCCTTGTTTTGGATTTGTCACTGCTGTGTTCGCATCAGAATCTGCGATGCATTCTTCATCAGCCTTGGCGGCAGTGTCGGGAATGTTCCCGGCGCTCAATGTTCTTTCAGAAGAGGTCTTGCTAATGACTTTCCAAGCTTCCTCAGTTAAATCATCAGCAAGCATCGTGGCCTGGGTTGTTACAAACAACTCGGATGAATATTATTTCAAATATTAGCTTCCGAAGTAAATACTACAATTACTTAGAGGGTCTAGAGGACTTGACTTCGAGTACTCTCCGATGATGGCTGGTTTTTCCGTGACACCAGCAAACAAGCAATCTAATCGCATAAAAATTGTCTCGTCGGAAAGCTCTTTATGTACCATCAGTGATGGATATGTGTTCCCTTCATACTCATATCCAAGGTTGCAACGTTCCTGAAGTGGTTGAATCCTTCGCTTTAAAAAGTTGAAGGTGATTCCAACACCCGTCAGACCTTTGTCCTTCAATGCGTCTACTCGCTTTAACAAAGCGGGTACTTCTTTGGCTTCTTCACGAGTTAGACGTAAATTCTAGCTTGACAGATCTCGTGCGTACCACCCATCTTTCTCTGGACAACTCTTGATATGATTGCCTGATGCATTAAAATGATTCAAGAGTGGCTTAGATAAACAAATATGCAATATTATTGATACAAGGAATACACAATGCTATAAACTCACCAATGGTAAACCATTTGGCCTTCCAATCTCCGCAGGAGTCCATGATAGGCATATCAAACCATTTAGCCCGCATATTCTGGCAAAATTGGATACCAGCTCCTACGACTACTTCTATTCGTTGAAAATTTGGCTGTGGTTTGATGTGGTACAAGGTACGGAACAAAGCTAGGCTTGGTTTTATACCTAAGAATGCCTCACATGCATGGACAAAGACTGAGATATAGAGAACTCCATTGGGATTAAGGTGGTGGAGTTGAAGTTTGTAGAAAGAAAGAAATTCCCTCATAAATGATGACAGTGTCAAACCCACCCCTCGCTCGCAGAAGGAAAGAAAGAGAGGAATTTCTTCATTGTTTTCAGTCGGGAAAGGTAGTTTCCAACATGATTTCCATTCTAAAGTCGCTTGGGAAAGGAGAAAACCTTGTTCTACCTGATTATTGAGATCGTTGGTTGAGGCTGTGCATTGTTTCCAAGCATTGGCCAGACACGGAGGATCTTTGAACTCGACCCGGACATTCGGATCAACCAAGGATACCTTCTTTCTTGTGGATTTCTTCTCTGGTGCCTGCGCGGATCCAGCATTGACAGCTTTCTTCACAGCTCCTTTGTTTCCTACCCATGATGACTATGGTCGACAAACAGCTAACAAGATACGCTAGGGTTGTGAAAAGCTCAGGGGCTAAAGCTCAAGGATTGAAAGATCAGGGGCTCAATATCAAGCTCTATGAGGCTGACGGTGATTGCAAAGCTTAATGAAGTGAAATGAACCAAGGCTTATCGCTTCAAAATTTATAACCTTTGATAGGGTTACTGTTTGACACATATTCTGTTATTTTGGCCGGTTTTTTAGGGATAACCTTCCTAACTAACCCACGAGTGACGGAATATTCAGAGATTTTGAATTATGGTAGGTTTTTGAAAGATTTCCTTGATTTTTAAACCAAATATATTTGCTTTAAAGCTTGGGGGTTATTACCGGAATATCGGGTATTTTATTTTCTAAAATTTTTGGCTCAATTCAAATGAAGACCTTTGACTAGTTTTAACAAAACTACTCGAAGCTCGGGGGCTACACCCAATGGGTGCACCTACTCAGTGCAAGCCATTGACCTACTCAAAATGAAGGTAGAATACTACTTTTTGAACCTCTGACTACTGAAAAAGTACTCGAAGGCTCGGGGGCTACAGCCATTGGGTGCATCTAAAGATGCACTCCAATGTAAACTACTCTATAGGGAAGACTTGAGCGTGTTGGGCTTGACTCCAACTACTCGAATTGTCTAGAGATTACGTCTTCAAGATATTAAGGCTGATTCAAGATTTGAAGCAAAGGCGCAAGATGCTCGGGGGCTTGTGGGACCAGGATCCCTAGGGCCACTCATCCATGGGATTAAAAATACTCGATAGGGAAGGTTTAATCCGACTACTTTAAACCAGTCGGCTATGGTGCAAGACGGCGTAGTTGATTAGGAAAAACTAGTCGTGTACTGTTAGGAGACTCCCCAAAGTACCCTGTTGTAGTACTCCTTGTTGTATACGGCTAGGATTATGTAACCGACTTGTAACTCTTCTCCCCGGATATATAAGGTGGAGCAGGGACACCCTCAAAACAACTCAACTCACGTGCAATACAATCAAGCACACATGATGTAGGGTATTACGCTACTCGCGGCCCGAACCTGTCTAAATCTTTGTGTTGTTCGTGCACTATCGTTCCTAGAACTCGGCGAGACCCACAAATCTACTTCCTGGGGTACCCCCTAGCAGACGTGCTCGACATAAATCGTCGACACTTCACTAACAAAGAAAGTTGACCCTTCTCCTCTGGATTCTTCAAGACTTCAACTATCGACTCATCAATTAGCTTAACTTTGTCCTTGACTGTACACATACATAAACAGCGGTTCAAATGCCAATTTGGTATCCAGATACAAGAACAACAAAGAAGGAATAAGACAATTTACTGATGCATTTTAAAACATTGCCCTTTTTATATGTTTGAACACAATAGATGTGGAATAAGGGGCCTCATGGTTCTTCACGGATTTTTTTAGCAATGCATTTCATCAAAGACCTAACATCCACAAGACAACTGAAGCCACAATGAATTGATGAACCAAACAGGTCACACGAGCAGCAGCTGTCGACGTACATGGAACACGGGAGCAACAATTTCGTCTCTGCGCCCACTGATGAAGCAGTCCTCGTCGCCCACCTTCTTCTCCCCCACGCATCGCGCCTCTGCGAACAAACCCGCCATCGACAGTGGATCCAGATGCTACAGCAAGCGTACCCAGATCTCTGTTGGCATGGACACCAATGGAAAGATCGCCAGATGAAGAGAAAAGTGCAGGGGAAGGAATGGCGCCGGACCTGAAGGGCGCACCGGGGGGGGGGGGGGGGCGGACGGGTCCTTGGCAATAATTAATCCCCAGCAAATTGTCTCTCTAAACCCTACTCTTGAACACATAACAAGAAACACATAGAGCTTTGACCTCCCTACGCAACTACGGCCATGGGCCGTCCACCGCCTCTGCACCTGCACCGGCGCCGCAGCTCGACACTGGAGAGAGGGGAAGCCATCATGACAGGCCGCGAGTCCGCAATCATCCTTGGAGCGCAGATATGTCCCCGACGGCAGAGGCCCGGAGGGGCAGGAGGGAAAAGTGAAGCGGGAGCGCGGCAGGGGGGCGGAGGGGCGCAACCGCCGGGGAGGAGAGGGGGTGGCGGAGGAGGTGGTAGCGCGCGGCCACCGGCGGCCGGGGGGCGGGAGTGGGAGGCAGCGGCGTGGGCGGGCGAGGTGGAGGTGGCGGCGGTGGAGGTCGCTGGGGGCGGGCGGAGCTTGCTGGGGAAGGCGGGCGAGGCGGCGGCGGCGGACGGTACGTAGGCGGCAGCGGCGGACCGCGGGCGAGCAAGGTGGAGGCGGCGGTGGAGGCGCGGAGGGGCGGGAGGGAGGGCGGAACGGGAGTGCGACAGGGAGGCGGAGCGGGGTGGGGCGGAGGGGCGAGGGTGAGATCGTGGGGCGAGGTCAAGAAGAAGTCGCGGGTTGAGGGATGACAGGGATCGTGGGGGAAGTTATTTTCGGAGGGCAGAGGAGCAGGGGAGCCGTGGAGCGTGAAAAAAAGTACGACGAAGTTTTTTCTTATCTTTGCTTTTATTAAGTAGTAGAGATACGGTTCCGATGAGCAGAATGACCAAAGCTGAGGAACCAAACACACCCTTAGAAATGAGAAAGCCGGTCGAGAAAATGAATTTGGAGTTATAGAATGTTCGAAATGAAACACATTGTAATATTCAATAATCCATAATTCAAATCAGGAACAACACACATATATATATATATTTATATAACATATCTATATTTATATAAACTTAATGAGAAGAATACAAGCAGTATATATAATAACGCATAGGCAAATAGTACCATAGATAATTATGTAGCACCGCAAATACATTTACCAATCCATATATAAGACACTAGTGGCTTGTGATATTTGTCTTGCTCGTATTAGTACATCAGTAAATGATATGTGACTTTCCGCATGGCTTTATACCAATAAAACAATATAAGGTAATTTGCTTTTTATTTGTCTCATGAAACACTTGTGAAAACAAAAAGAAGATAATTGCAAATAGAAATGAAAACAAGAAAAAAGAAACAACTGAAAAAGGAGCCAAATCTGCGTCATCGAGTGGGCTAAAGTAGTCCTGGGCCATCATGTCTGCACGTCTCAGTCCCCTGCGAAGCCCAGCCCAGGCAAGCAGGGCGGCAGACTGGCAGAACAGGTGGCGTGTGCACAAGCTGCATGTATGTTTTGGGGTGTTTGATCCTCTAAAGTTTAGTTTTTTTAAATAAATAATAATTACACATATTAAATATAAATTAATTATAAAACTAATTGCATAAGACATGTCTAGTTCACGAGACGAACCTAACAAGCCTAAATAAACTATAATTAATACATAATTATCATATGATTATGGTAACATTACATTGTCTAATCATAGACTAATTATGTTTAATAGATTCGTCTCGTGAATTAGCTATCGTTTATATAATGAGTTTTTAATTAATCTTTAATAGTTCTAATTAGTATCTTTACATTCTATGTGACAGGACTAAATTTTAGTCCCACCTCGCCAGGCGAAGAAGAAGCAGCGGACACCACAGGTTAGTTCTAAAAGGGGACTAGGCCCCTTCAGTGTCCTCGTCTTTTCATGACCCCTGGTCCTCCTTGAAGATTAAGAGGGTGTTTGGATGGTCGGACTAAAGTTTTAATCTCATCATATCAGATGTAATAATGCTAATTAAAAGTATTAGATATAAATTATATAAAAACCTATTACATAACCGGGAATAACTTATGAGATGAATCTATTAAACCTAATTAGTCCATGATTAGATAACGTAATGCTATGGTAATCTTGTGATAATTATGTACTAATTATAGATTAATTTGGCTTGTTAGTTTCGTCTCATGAAGTAGACATGACTTATGCAATTAATTTTATAATTAGTTTATATTTAATATATATAATTATCATTTATTTAAGGGACTAAACATTTAGACATCAGTTTAGAATCAATTTCCAAGGTAATAGTTTTAGAGCATCTTCAAGAGCTCTTTTGTATCCCGTTGACCGGCCAAAAAAGGAGAAAAGAGAAACAATTACATCCAATGGACTAGCCAACTGCACAGCTATCTTTCTACGCTAGCTATCTCCTCCCCTTCGCTAGGTATCTTTGCCTAGCCAGACGCGCTCTTTATCTACGCTTGCCAGTTTTATAGAGTCCGTTGGTTTATCTTTATTTTTGGGAAGCTTTTTATTTTTTACTAGCCTCTTAATCTATAAATTTAGCTAGGATTATTGCCGGTATTCTCAAGATGGCCTTTCCAACGTTGGAAACTAGCCGGAGAGCTATTTAGCGGGCACCACCGCGCATGATTCTAGTCAAAGTCTCATGCCACTATGGGGCAGTGAAAAAGTGGGAAATTTCCGACTATTCGGACCGGAGAACTTCTTAACTGATTTTGCCTTTTTTTCCTGGTATTTATCTATTTCTTGGGAATATGATATTCTATCGGTGAGTTCCACCGCCGACACACAGCCCCTTCTCCTCGATAAGGGTGCTTGCTCCACATATGGGCGGGCCTTCTTCTCGCCCTCTAACTCTCGAGAATGAGTCGTGATTGGTATTTACGTTGTACCATTTTATATAGGAGTAATTCAAACATCGTATTTTTATCCATAGAGAATTGCTAATCAATATATCCAAGCACAACATAATTATTATATAAAAGCCCAAACACCATGCTTGTACTATAGAACACAACTCCACTCATTCTAGAAATAAATAGTCATACAAAGGTACATTAAGCCAATGCCGTAATATGAACCATCGAGCCAGGTGCATTAATAAGAAAGCAACCTTGCAAAGCACATAACTTATAGACTAAGGAAATGATATAAACATGAGACATTGAACATAATAAAGAAGATATTTTCGTAGAAGTTCAAAGTCGTACAAATAAGGGAAAGTATACAAAAGCTAGACCCGAGCTTACCAAGATGAGTGGGAAACCCCGAGAATAGCTCAAATCTAAGCCTAGTTCCAAAATAAACTAAACATAACACTTGGACTTTAGAGCCTTTTAGTATGTGTTTGGAATTGAGTGGCGAATCACGCATTTGTAGCACTAGGAGGTAATGGAGAGGCACCACGAGGTGGTTGGAGGCTGTGGACCCCACCCTAGGTCGGGCGACCCCTGGATCCGGACGATCAACAGCTCAGATGCGTTCCTGGAGGCGGTTCGGAGCTGCACATGGATGTTGAGGTGGTTTGGCACCAATTGGGGGTCGAGCGACGTGGGTGGTCGACCGTCCTCGTTCATGGCCCACCTGTACGTTTTCCTTCGCTCGAGGTTCTTATCATATGGCCTTCAGTATACTTGCTGAGTTGGCCCAGTTGAGGCATTTAGTTGGAGTTGTGGGGCATGTGATAGGAACCTCCTTGGGGGTGGCCCCATCTTCACAACAGTAGGTCGATGAACAAATGATAACTTGCTGCGTACATCAGGTAACAAACTGTGAATAGCCAAAGCGATAACTAGCTTTATACTGGCCAAGGTTGGATGCGACCAAGCGATGGGGATAGATGCAGCAAAACTATGGGGACTTCGACTTGATCTCCGAATGACCGCGGAACCACAATCTAGGAATAATCCATACTAATGGCACTGAGGCCTAGAGCATGAATTAGGGGACCTCAGAGAGATCTTCACAAGTACAAAAAGAACAAGGAAGAACAAAGGTGTGTAAGAACACCCAACAGCTCAGTTGCAAAACCATATGGGTTAATGAAATGATCGAGGTCGTTTCTACAGTAGCATATAGGTAATATTATTACTAGTAACAACCCTCCTAGGTGGGTATGAGCTGAAGTATGCATGTTGGGAGATGGAAGGCTAACTGCTGAAGCGTTCACAAGATGTCCTTCAGTTCCCGCGCGTATGTCCATTTTCTAGCAGAGGTCACTAAAATGATTATTACTCCTTATTGGAAAGTCCAAATAATATTTTTTATTGGGTTGCAAAGTCAACTTCATAAGCTTTCCAACCATGTATAATATATGTACCATGAAACTGCACAAGTTAGTGCATAATTTGATGAAAAGTTGAAGCATTTGTCAGTCCTAGCGAGTATTGGGCTTATGTACAGTATCCACCAAATTAGTCATCACTCCTGATACGAAAACTCAAAGGATGTGCCGTTTGTTGCATTAGAAAGTAGACTTGATAAGTTTCCCATCAAGTACTTCTAGGATTATTGAACTTGCAGGAGTAAGTATTTATGATTCAAACTTTTTGGTGGTCCGAAATACCACCTTAGTTGTCCGAAATACTAGTCCAAAAATGCAAACTCGAACATGGCTTTGTGTTGAGTCGATCCTCTTGGTCTGATTGTTACAGCTTGTCCCCATGTGCACCAGTATCCTTCTCTTCATGTTTAAACCTAACCACACGCAATGTACGCCTTTTAGGTAGTATAAAATTCTCAAATATGTTGAAGTTAATTTCAGTAAGGAATGAGTTTACCACTTGTTGTAGCATCTTTGAATGACTTCATGTAATCGAAACTTGGTTCACACAATTTTTGGGAGCTTATAGAGTGATGTCATGGGTGATCACTCCCTTGAAAAACATGGTATGGTGCTGGGATGTCCTTATCATGCTCCTCCTCTCGAAATGGTGTCATCCTCGACAATTCTAGTTTGCTTGATTTGCACCATGATTTATTTGTCATTGTTGTTGACATGTCCAGTTGCATTTCCTCCAATAGGCCTATGTGTTTGAATCTATAGTAACACAATCGAAGTAGCAGCTTTACCATATGGACACAAAAATAATTGATCTTTAATATAGCTTTCACCTTGCATAATTGTTTCACACATTTTGATGTCCTGATATAGTCCTTGTTATTCTGCTCCCCTTGAAGAAAAGTCATCCTGACCTTTTTATAACCTGGACGAAGACTATACAAAAGATAGAATGTACTTGCATGGTATATGGATTCATCATTCATTATGTCATCATTCATGTTGTGCCTAACACCTTTCTTAAGAAAGGTCATGAACCGTACTTTGGGTACTATGTTGAGAGCTATTTTGAAGAAAAATTTGAGGATGTGGGAAGAATGTTTGCCTCATGTCGAGTTTGCATATAATCGAGCAACACATTCTACCACCAAGGTAAGTCCTTTTCAGGTAGTGTATGGTTTCAACCCTCGTGCTCCTATTGATATTTTGCCTTTGCCTACTAGTGAAGGGATTCATAATGATGCCAAGGAACGTGCTGAATTTATTTTGCAAATGCATGAAACAACTAAGCACAACATTGAAAAGATGAACGACAAGTATAGAATTGCTGGTAGTAAAGGTAGGAAAGAAGTAAAGCTTGAACCGGGTGATTTAGTATGGTTGCACCTGAGAAAAGAAAGATTTCCAGATTTGAGAAAGTCGAAGTTGATGCCAAGAGCTGATGACCCATTTAAAATACTTGAAAAGATTAATGATAATGCATATAAACTTGAGTTGCCTCGGGAGTTTGGGGTTAGTCCCACCTTTAACGTTTCAGATTTGAGGCCATACTTGGGAGAAGAGGATGAGCTTGAGTCGAGGACGACTCCAATTCAAGAGGGGGAGGATGATGAGGACATCACTCCTATGCATACTCACAACAACCCTCCATTGATCGTTCAAGGTCCAATCACTAGAGCTCGTGCGCGGCAATTGAATTTAGAGGTGAGCTCATTCCTAAGTACTTCTCTATGTGATTATGAGAATAGATTGATACCTAATCATTATATTGTAATTAGCAACCATGGAGAGGACCAGAGGATAGTTGGAGAAGGGCTTCAAGGTGGAGAGGACCAGCAAGGGCATGCAAGTCAAGAAAGAGGCCCAAATCAATTCGACTTCGAGTCCACCTCGGAGTCCAGGAGCAGTCAGCGCTAAATCGGACGCCCAGGTCGCATACGGGCTCGGATTTGGACGTTCTTTATATGCTTGGAAAGCTAAGAAGATAATACTTGTAATGACACTAGTTTCATATAAAAATTCGTCCAGAGTCATCAGGAATCGACGAAACAAGTTGACGTCCAGAATCTGTTTCGGCGCTGCGTCGTCGTATTTTGGTCTTTGGGCCGTGTATCGTGTTGAGCCCAATAGGGGCACGTCCAGGGGGGTCGACCACGACTCTAGACTCTTTAAAACAGTACCCGCCGCCCAAGTTAGGGTTTGGGTTTTGCTTAGATCAATTCTGTCAAGAACAGTGTCGCCGCACGTCGGTTTGTGAGACCCCAACTTCGTGAGTTTAATCATACATCTGCAATTGTGTTGCAATCTTTCTCGTTCTTGCTTGTGTTCTTTGATTCGCAGGCAAGGATTAGCCTACTAGGCGAGGTCAACCGTGCAACGCCGGTTGATAACCTGAGGAGACGACGTGGTACTGCGATTGCTGGGTTCGGAACGTGTGGTTCGGAAGCCGGATCGATTTGAGTCACGACTCCACCAAATCGAGAGTTATCAGAACCTTTCGGAAGATCGGGAAACCCTAGTTCCCATCATGATGAGGACATGACACCCATACATATGTCCATGAGGGGTGCATGGGGTGGAGAAGAAGGAGACCAACAAGGTTTTCCAAGTCAAGAAGAAGGCCCAAGGCTAATCCGATTCGAGTCCCCAAGGTGGAGGCCCAAAGAAACTCAAGTTCGAGTCCGCCTCGGAGTCCAGGAGCAGCCCACACTAAATTCGTCGCCCAGGTCGCATACACGCTCGGTTTTTGATGTTATACATATGCTTGGAAAGCTAATGAGATAAGTTGTCCAAAGGCACTGGTCCGACCTCAAAATCCCTTCCGAGTCATCAGGAATCGTCGAAACAAGTCGACGTCCAGAATCTATCATGGTGCTGCGCCGCCATCTTTTGGGCTGTTGGCCCGTGTATCATGTTGGGGTCCATTATGGACGTGGTTAGGGGGTTATGCACGCTCCAACCCTCATATAATCAGTAGTCGCTGCCACATTAGGGTTTGGGTTTTGCTTAGATTAATCTGTCGAGAACAGTTTCGCCGTTATCGGTTTGTAGAACCCCAACTTTTGATCTTAATCATACATCTGCAGTGTTACTTCCTTTGAGAGCTGCTTCTTTCGAGTTCTTGCTTGTGTTCTTCGTTTCGCAGGCAGGGATTAGCCTTCTTAACGAGGTCTACTGGGTTGTGACACGGTTGATATCCAGAGGAGTCGAGGTGCTAAGATTGCAGGGTTCGAGTTTGCTAACTTGAAGCCGGATCGGTGAGTTGCGCTCCGCCCAAAACGAGTTATCCTTCACCTGACGGAAGATCGGGAAACCCTAGTTCCCATCAAGTGGTATCAGAGATGGCACACTTTATACCATGTCATAAGAGTGATGATGCTATACATATTGCCGACCTCTTTTTCAAAGAGATTATTCCTTTGCATGATATGCCGTCTACTATTGTTTTAGATCGTGATGCTAAATTCTTGAGTCATTTTTGGCGGACTCTGTGGAACAAGTTGGGTACAAAATTGTTGTTTTCTACTACTTGTCATCCATAAACTGATGGATAGACGGAGGTCGTGAACCGTACTTTGGGTACTATGTTGAGAGCTATTTTGAAGAAAAATTTGAGGATGTGGGAAGAATGTTTGCCTCATGTCGAGTTTGCATATAATCGAGCAACACATTCTACCACCAAGGTAAGTCATTTTCAGGTAGTGTATGGTCGTGAACACATTCTAACACATTCTAACACATTCTAACACATTCTACCACCACTCCTAGATTCTTTATCTACCTATGTCACTCTAGCTTAGAGATACAGCTGCTACAGAGCCAGCACTAGGAGATCTGGGATAACTCTAATGTCTTAGCTTCGGGACAAGGGAACCGGTGAACACACAGAAAGGGATGAGAAGGGGTGCCACTATTTCCCAACTGGGGAATCCTACGGACCGGAACTAACGTGATGGGCTACGAAGACCGAAAGGGCTGTCACCACCTCCCGGCTACCACCTCCGTTGCGATGGGAATAAACTAAGGCCATCGACTAGTCTAGGAACCACTCCTACACTAGGCAACGACTACTTACTCTGCTAGCAAGGGCAAGCAACCTTGTCAATACTCTTGGTGACAATTCACCTCCAGTATCAAGCAAGATCGAAGAACCAGCCAAGACAAAGACTTAAACAAGACTACAAGCAATAGAACTATAACTGACTATAGTCTAAACAAGATATATTTGAAACTAGGATAAAGTAGAAGCGAGATATAACTATATTGATACTCAATGTCTTACAAAAGGTAAAGTAAAAGATACAAGAGCTATTACCAGAGCTTCTGAAGACGACTCCGGAACCTCCGAGGCAAAGCTCGACTCAACTCTAACTCCCAACTAAACTATCCTAACTCTACTAGAATGATAAATGGAAATGAGCTCCTTGGCTTGGTGTGTGTTTACAAGTGAAAGTGACCCTCTATTTATAGGAGTCCAAGGCGGTTGAGGTAGGGTAACGGCCAAGGGAGCCAGGGGGGTACCCCCTGGGATTTCGGGCGAGGGGAGGCGGTTTGGCCGAACAGGTCGGTTCGGACGAACCGACCATCCCACCGTCCTTGCATCCAATGGCTGTGGGCAACTCCCTGGAGGCGGTTACGTGCTGGGGGCGGTTCGGCCGAAGGCCCTAGTTCGGCCGAAGGCCCCAGTTCGGCCGAACTGGGTCTGGCCCGTGGCCGGCCTCCCCAGCACCGCCTCTGCTCTGTGGGCCTTCTAGGTTGCCTCCTGGTGGTTGGCTTCGCGTTGTTCTGGCCCAAGGTGACGTGTTGATCCTTCGGGGTGAGTTGGCGGTCACCCACGTGTCATGTGATGTGTTCGCTTGGTCATTGTTGACATGGACGACTCCCGGTGGTCTGCTTGGCTAAGGGGGGTAACCGGCCGAACGGAGTCGTTCGGCCGATTTGGTCATTTCCGGCCCCAATAGCACATATTTGTCGTAGTTGTACCTGCACAAGTGACACTCACCAAAACTCGTGGAACTTTATTAGAAATAAAACCTAAGTACATGGAATGTTGCATAAAACCTCATTTATTCCCGAGTATTGGTGGTCGGATTTAGGCTGTAGCGACAGCCAACAAGCTCCCCCAAGCTTAACTCTTTGCTCGTCCTCGAGGAAAGATATAAACTTAGGCTCGGTGGATCAGGAGTTGCTACAATGTCATTTCTTTTGCAGGTAACTTTATAAACAACTAGTCCTCAAAAATACTTGAATCATAGGCAAAGTTTCAAATCACCTTTTTATCTATGGGGCTTATAGCAATCTCCTTATCCTGGGCGGTTGAAAGGATGAACAGTTTAAATTCAGTTTTATTCCACTCTACTCTGTTCAGGATCCCATCTCGGAATTTTTCATAAGTTTTGAAAACTACAAATTGTTCCTCATTGGCACACTCAATCACTCAAGTGTATTTGAATCCTCACCAAAGGCTTGTGCCTTCTTTTCATCCTAACATCTAATATGACTTTTTGTGTGGCTCAGGGACAAAGGATGAAGGCATGCATGCATCTTATATTTTGCTAAGTCAAAGACCGGATCTCTGAGGAGACAAATCACATCTTAAGATCGAGACGTGCAAGTGTGTGGATATGAGTGGAGTGGCATATGGTGGAGTGGTGGAATGGAATATGGTGGAATGGTGGAATGGAATATGGTGGAACTCCTTGGATGAATTTCCCTCTGCTTGATTTATTTTTGAGAACATGGGCTATCTTTCATTCTCATATTTTTGCCATGCCACTTGGCATGCTTTTCTTTTTCTCTTTCTTTTTTTTTGCCATGCTCTTTTGCATGCTTTTCTTTTTCTCTTATTTTTTCCATGCTTCTTTGGCATGCTTTTCTTTTTGCATAGCCCATGTCTCTATCAAGAATATTTGGAGAGGGAGATCATAGGACATGGAGCATTTATTTTTGTGGATGGATGATGGAAAATGTTTGCTAACTCCCAGTGTAGGAATTGCAAGTGAGAGGTGGTGTGTGTATGTGGGTCTCGATCTTTAAGAGTATGAAAGCTTCACTCAAAGGTCACAACAATTTGACAAAGCTCACTAAGATAACAAGCAGCATATGAGTAGAAATTTTCAACTAAGCTTATCATATGGCTCTGGTAGGTATTTTGACCAATGAGGAACTTGTTTCATTTTGAAAGCATAAATTTCCGAGATTTTCCCCGTACTAAAAGCAGAATAGAATTTAACCAAATTCTCACTATATCAATCCCCACAACAACTTAGACTTGGAATAAAGCATGTGCTCCCACAAGGTTTTTAGGATCATTTTTACTCATGCCCAATAACTCAAGCACAATCTAGCAACTAGTTGAAACAAAGTACTTGCAAAATTAATGACATAGCAACTATTCATCATTTCCAAGGTGAGAGGCATATGATCCATTCCATGCATAGTTGGGAGTTATTTTATTCAAGGGAAATACTGTTTAAGGGAAATATTTTTTTGGTATTTTCATTTTTTTAAATGCAAACTATCATGAAGGGAAATGAAAGGGAAATTAAATGATCAAAGTGCTAGATAAATCGGGACTTACCTAGTGGGGGTCCTCCCCCAAGCTTGGACTCTTCACTGGTAGGGGTTGAGCCTTGAGAGGTACTGGCTCAGCTGTTCCGCTTGTTCGTGGACGTCGTGCTGGATAGACACCACCATCCTGCTATTCTCTTGATGCTACTTTGAATGGCGGGCTAGTGTGTCCTGGATCTCTCGGGTACGGTCGTCGATGAGCTCGACTCGGTCGGAGATGTAGGACAACTCCCAGCCGTAATCGAAGCGTGCGGACTGTGAGTATCCGGGGTAGTATGGCTGGGAAACACTGTCGTACCCCCCTCCATACCGGCTCCCGGACCACTCAGAGTCCGTATCCTGGCCGTAGTCCCAGCATCCTGAGGTGAAGTAGTTCGGCTCCTGGTGTTGCCCGGAGCCTCCTGCTCCGGACGTCCCAGCGCCGGTGTACATGTCGTAGGTGGCCTCAAAAGCGGAAGTGTGTCGGTGCGGCATTTGTGGTACATCTTCCGGCTCCTGTGAGGTGGCGAGCCCAGCATCACGCCTGGCTCGTCCCCTCGTGACGGGTCCGTCACCTGCAACGCTGTGCCGAGCGGGCTCTCTCCAAGGTGGAGAATCGTCCGACTCGGTCCTCAACTGAAGAGTTAGTTTCGGCGTGGTATACAACCTTAGTGCTGCACAGGGCAAGGGCACTTCAGTTGTATAGCCACGGTAAATCGTTGCCAGCATTGCGTTAGGCGTCCGCCGTATCATGTGGGCTTGCACGAAGTGCTCGGCATCCACGACGGAACGCGCTGTCTCGATGTACGTGAGTCGGGCGCCTTGAAGGACGCCCAGGTGGTTAGCGAGGCGAGTGACTAGAGAAGTCATCGCCATACTACCCGTACGATAAATATGAGACAGCCAGTGACCAACCATGTCTTTCACTGGTGAATAGGGAATCTGCTTGACCATGGCAAAAAGAACCCGCAACTCGATGGTGTTGACAGGGGGCAAATCTGCCCGGGGGAATACCGTCATAGACACCCAACGATGCATGAAACACAAAGTGGGGTTATGTACGCTGTTCGTGCGTGGCGCATGACAGTTGGTACCCCCCAAAATCTTTTTCCAAAATGCCACCCGGTCAAATCTTTTAAGCGCTTTGTTCGGGTCTAATGAACAATGGTTTGAGAATCCGAGACCCGAACTAAAATCCCTCCAAGAGGAGAAGAACTCTTGGTTGAAGAACCGAAAATGAATCCCCCCAGTTTCAGAAACCAAAGTCGAGAGAAATTCAAGGGTGAGCAGGTATGAACCTTCTTCATTGATGTGCCAGAAATTCTCCCAGCCAATGGCCTAGAAGATTTCTGTAAACTCTACGTCCATCCCCGTGTCCCTGAGCAAATCTTGCTCAAACACACGGGTGTGCTCGAACTCCTTCAGCCGAAGCTCGTTGAAGGTGTTCCGCTCCCTTTCTGTTCTTAGGTTGATGTCACTCTCGCTCAGGAGCTGCCTGGCCGGGGGCGTGGCATGGCCCCATCCTGAGCCGGCTGCTCCGTGCTCGTCCGTGTCCATCCGGCTCGAGCCTCGAGATGGGGCTGGGGAACTCCCAGCATCGTCCGATCGTCGGCCTAGCCGGGCGGAACGACGGAGCGAAGTGAAGAACTTCGACATGATTCCTGCAAAAAGTTAGTGCAACAACAACTACCCGAAGGACTGAATATATATATGGTTAGCTCAAGAAAATAAAGTCAGTCGTTCGAGATAGTTAGTCGTTCTTGCGGGGATGAAAACCACCACAAAAGGTTAGTCGTTCTTGTGGGTGTCAGTGACCACCACAAAATCGTCCAGAAAGTCAGCACAAAGATCACAATAAAAGCAAAATATTTTTGGGATTTTCTAGTGATGCAAGCGAACCAAAACTTGAACAAGAACTTTGGGAAGAACTTGAGCAAGCACTTGAGCAAAGAGGTGAGAGAGAGAGAGAGCTTCCTAGCAGAATTTTCAGAATGTATGAGTGTGTGAGGCAAGCAAGGAGGCGAGGGGCTGCATTTATAGGCAGAGGGGGCAGCGCAGGCTGGTTCGGCCGTAGTGCCTGGTTCGGCCGAACCAGTGCATTCGGTCGAACTGGCCCATGTGCCTCATGCGCAACCTGCCTCCCACCAGCACAAAAATCTTGAATGGGTGCAGCACTAGGTCATGAAAATTTGGTGGTTTGTGTTAGGTGAGATGCAAAATTGACATGACCAAAGTGGACTTTAGTGGAGTCATCCCCATGCTGCCATGTTTGTGATAATTGGTGAGTGTGCAGCCATTTTTAGTGGGGTAGACATGTTTCGTGCTGGTTGGTGGTGATGGTAAATAATTGGAGATGTTCTAGAAGGCCCCAGTTCGGCCGAACTGGGCCTGGCCCGTGGCCGGTCTCCCCAGCACCGCCTCTGCTCTATGGGCCTTCTGGGCTGCCTCCTGGTGGTTGGCTTCATGTTGTTCTGGCCCAGGGTGACGTGTTGATCCTTCGGGGTGATTTGGCGGTCGCCCACGTATCATGTGATGTGTTCGTTTGGTCATTGTTGACGTGGACGACTCCCGGTGGTCTGCTTGGCTAAGGGGGGTAACCGGCCGAACGGAGTCGTTCGGCCGATTTGGTCATTTCCGGCCCCAATAGCACATATTTGTCGTAGTTGTACCTGCACAAGTGACACTCACCAAAACTCGTGGAACTTTATTAGAAATAAAACCTAAGTACATGGAATGTTGCATAAAACCTCATTTATTCCCGAGTATTGGTGGTCGGATTTAGGCCGTAACGACCGCCAACACTCCTATTGATATTTTGCCTTTGCCTACTAGTGAAAGGATTCATAATGATGCCAAGGAACGTGCTTAATTTATTTTGGAAATGCATGAAACAACTAAGCACAACATTGAAAAGATGAACGACAAGTATAGAATTGCTGGTAGTAAAGGTAGGAAAGATGTAAAGCTTGAACCGGGTGATTTAGTATGGTCGCACTTGAGAAAAGAAAGATTTCCAGATTTGAGAAAGTCGAAGTTGATGCCAAGAGCTGATGGCCCATTTAAAATACTTGAAAAGATTAATGATAATGCATATAAACTTGAGTTGCCTCCCGAGTTTGGGTTAGTCCCACCTTTAACGTTTCAGATTTGAGGCCATACTTGGGAGAAGAGGATGACCTTGAGTCGAGGACGACTCCAATTCAAGAGGGGGAGGATGATGAGGACATCACTTCTATGGATACTCACAACAACCCTCCATTGATCGTTCAAGGTCCAATCACTAGAGCTCGTGCGCGATAATTGAATTTAGAGGTGAGCTCATTCCTAAGTACTTCTCTATGTGATTATGAGAATAGATTGCTACCTAATGATTATATTGTAATTAGGAACCATGGAGAGGACCAGAGGATAGTTGGAGAAGGGCTTCAAGGTGGAGAGGACCAGCAATAGCATGCAAGTCAAGAAAGAGGCCCAAATCAATTCGACTTCGAGTCCACCTCGGAGTCCAGGAGCAGTCAGCGCTAAATCGGACGCCCAGGTCGCACACGGGCTCGGATTTGGACGTTCTTTATATTCTTGGAAAGCTAGGAAGATAATATTTGTAATGACACTGGTTTCATATAAAAATTCGTCCGGAGTCATCCTGAATCGACGAAACAAGTTGACATCCAGAATCTGTTTCGGCGCTGCGTCGTCGTATTTTGGTCTTTGGACCGTGTATCGTGTTGAGCCCAATAGGGGCACGTCCACTGGGGTCGACCACGACCCTAGACTCTTTAAAACAGTAGCCGCCACCCAAGTTAGGGTTTGGGTTTTGCTTAGATCAATTCTGTCAAGAACAGTGTCGCCGCACGTCGGTTTGTGAGACCCCAACTTCGTGAGTTTCATCATACATCTGCAATTGTGTTGCAATCTTTCTCGTCGCAAGAAGTCGACGTCCAGAATCTGTCATGGTGCTGCGACGCCATCTTTTGGGCTGTTGGCCCGTGTATCATGTTGGGGTCCATTATGGACATGGTTATGGGGTTATGCAAGCCCCAACCCTCACATAATCAGTAGCTGCCACCACATTAGGGTTTGGATTTTGCTTAGATTAATCTGTCGAGAACAGTTTCGCCGTTATCGGTTTGTAGAACCCCAACTTTTGATCTTAATCATACATCTGTAGTGTCACTTCCTTTGAGAGCTGCTTCTTTCGAGTTCTTGCTTGTGTTCTTCATTTTGCAGGCAAGGATTAGCCTTTTTGGCGAGGTCAACCGGGTTGTGACACGGTTGATAAACAGAGGAGTCGTGGTGCTAAGATTGCAGGGTTCGAGTTTGCTGACTTGAAGCCGGATCGGTGAGTTACGCTCCGCCCAAAATGAGTTATCCTTCACCTGATGGAAGATCGGGAAACCCTAGTTCCCATCAAGTGGTATTCAGAGACAGGTTTACCGTCAGGTTCGTCCTTTCGCCTTTGTCCTATACTCCAGAAAATAGCCCTACAAAAATATTTGTCATCGTATTCCGCTGTCCTAGTACCCCTTTTAGCCTTTGCAATTCCGTTTCAATTTCGCTTTGTTGAGTTTGTGTCCGTGGTCAAGTCTCGTTGCTGGTTTTAGTAGTGTTCATGTCGTAGTTCAATCGCCCGTTGCTGTGATTCGTTTGTTTCCGCCGCTATCCCATCCACGTTTAGCCATACAACAATTCGAGCCACCACATTACTCGATTTGTCTCGCTAGCCGCCTTGTGTGAACTCTCGCCGTGCAAGCCCTAGATAGGTTGCAAGCCGCTTTGATCGCTTTTGCATTGCATACTTGATCCTTGTTTCATCTGGCGAATATCTATTGCTTGCTACCGCAGACACTAGGAGGAAGTTTACCCTAGCCGCTGTTGTTTTTCGTGCCTTTGAAAAACATAATTTGAGATACCTTCCATAAAACAGGCATAACTTTTCACTCAGTGATCTATTTTGGCTCAAATTTTTACAGCAGATTCTTGACTCCATTCGGAGGTGACCCAAACTAGCCTTTGGCTTGTTTGGTCGAGTCAAAAAATTCAAAAAGAATCAGGAAGATAAATAAAAAAATTGATGAAGTTGTTTCAGGGTTTTCAGAGATTGTTCCTGAAATTCCCTAGGCCGCATCTCACCTCAAAAGATTGTAGGAGATTTTTATTGTTGGAGATTTTGATATCCTTATTCAGAAAAAAAAATAAAAACAATAGTTGAGAAAAATAAAACATCTTAATTCCTACTAGTCCTACAGAGAAATTGCTGAAAAGATTAAAAACAATTGCATAGATTTTTGTTTTGCTTGTTCTGTGAGCTTTATCCATCGTTTCTTGTTCCAACTTGTTGTGCTACGCCTAGGACACGTTTGAGCCAGCAATTGTGACTTGTGCTTTGGATACTTATTGAAATTTGCTATTCTGCATTCGTTATTTGCTACTCCTTGCTACATATTTGGCCTTCCGAGCTCCAGAAACTATACTTCAGGTCAGTGCAGCGAAGGACCCTTGCAATCTTGGTACTACTTCCTCACAGGTATCACGAACCAGCCACCGGTTGTACCATCTACTGTTTTTCTTTTGTATGAACATTTCTAAGAATTTGGTAAAGCACATGAGAGAGTGTTTCCACTAACACACATATAGTAGTTGATAGGGATAACCTTTTGTGTTTTCTCTTGTCTACATACTAACAATGGCAGGGAGCGATGGGATTGTTCGAGAAGTACTAAGTTCTCAAATGGAGAAAGCAGAGCAAAATCAATTCAACAAGTTATTCCAGATTTTCTTTGTTGTGATGGAGAGACGTTGCCGAGTCATCATTGATGGTGAAAGTTGCAACAACCTTGCAAGCTTAGAGCTGGTTGAGAAGCTTGGTTTGACCACAAAGCCACATCCACATTCATACTACATGCAATGGGTAAATTCTTATGATAAGATAAAAGTAACTGAAATTGCACATATTGAATTTAGCATTGGTTCTTATAAAGATAGTACTGATTTTGACATAGTACCAATGCAAGCATGTCATTTGTTGCTAGGCACGCTTTGGATTAATATAAATAATGCGGTACATAAAAAAGTTGTTAATAAATATTCCTTCAAGTATAATGATAGAAAAATTACACTTGTACCTTTGACTACTGCTGAAATTTTAGAAGCTGATATCCAAAGGGCGGAGAGAAGAAAAAAGGAACCTTTTAGAAAAGAATGGGTTGTTTTCAATGACACAACAAATTCATCTAAATCTGAATTTTTACAAAATGATGATATTGTTTTGCCTATTGTTGGAACTGATACTTTACAGCATGTACATAATGAAGATGACCATACAAATGAACAAGAACATGTAAAATTTTCAGGTAAACGCTCTCTTGATGTGCTGAATTTGCCCTCCAATGATGCAAATAATGTTATACTAGAACCTTCTCTTGTATTACCTTTGTCACAAATAGAGAAGGAGCATGATACTTTTGATTTGAAGCAATATACATGTGCTGAAAATAATATTATTATGCCGATTACTTGTGCACATGACGAACTGAAATTATTATCTTCTTTAAACACATTGGGTTATGTTGAGTTTGATAATTTATATGCTCTTAGTGGTTTGGAAGAGAAATTTAGATGTGCTGAGTTGCCATGTTTGTCTACTTGTACATATCATTTTATTGGTAAATATAATTGTAAAGGAGAGTACATGGTGCACCGAGTATATATTTGTGCAAATCTGAAATCTCCTTTTGATGTACAAGATTGTGATCAACTAGATTGTCTATCTAGTTTTACTATAACGAATCGGGTTCACTTTCAAGTAGGGGAGCATTGTTGGCTATTACCTATGTGTGCTAGTGCTGATTTTTCTTGTATTGAACAGATACTAGCGGTTATGCAACCATCTATGTCTGCATTGTGTTTGGTTAGTGCTAATCATTTGCAGGATAGTATTGACAAAGATCGTGTGTGTTTCGATCAATGAGCCTACGTATTTGCCGACAACTCTATAGGAGAATATGCTTTGAGAGATTGCAAATATGGTCATGTCACTCCCCACAATATTCTCAGTTCCTATATTTTCCACAACCTTGTATTTCTTCGTGTTGTACAGGGCCATCTTAGAGCACAAACGACGCCGAGGACGGCTTTTCGTCAAGAAGGGGAGGATGATGAGGACATGACACCCATACATATGTCCATGAGGGGTGCATGGGGTGGAGAAGGAGACCAACAAGGTTTTCCAAGTCAAGAAGAAGGCCCAAGGCTAATCCGATTCGAGTCCCCAAGGTGGAGGCCCAAAGAAACTCAAGTTCGAGTCCGCCTCGGAGTCCAGGAGCAGCCCGCACTAAATTCGTCGCCCAGGTCGCATACTGGCTCGGTTTTTTACGTTCTACATATTCTTGGAAAACTAAGGAGATAAGCTTTCCAATGGCACTGGTCCAACCTCAAAATTCCTTCCGAGTCATCGGGAATCGTCGAAACAATTCAACGTCCAGAATCTGTCAGGGTGCTGCGCCGCCATCTTTTGGGCTGTTGGCCCGTGTATCATGTTGGGGTCCATTATGGACGTGGTTAGGTGGTTATGCACGCCCCAACCCTCATATAATCAGTAGCCGCCACCACATTAGGGTTGGGGTTTTGCTTAGATTAATCTGTCGAGAACAGTTTCGTCGTTATCGGTTTGTAGAACCCCAACTTTTGATCTTAATCATACATCTGCAGTGTCACTTCCTTTGAGAGCTGCTTCTTTCGAGTTCTTGCTTGTATTCTTCGTTTCGCAGGCAGGGACTAGCCTTCTTGGTGAGGTCAACCGGGTTGTGACACGGTTGATAACCAAAGGAGTCGTGGTGCTAAGATTGCAGGGTTCGAGTTTGCTGACTTGAAGCCGGATCGGTGAGTTGCGCTCCACCCAAAACGAGTTATCATTAACCTGACGGAAGATCGGGAAACCCTAGTTCCCATCACCTGGGCTAGGGAAAGGACTAAGAGTTAGCATCTAGGTTCTAATGTACTTCACATACACTGCAGAGATCAAGTTAGAGATACAAGTTATACATCCGCATGGACTAAGCCTATGCACCTAGATACAGGGGAGATAACCTACCTTGTTGCTTACACACAACCAGGTTGTTACTCATTTTAGAACTCCTACAGTGAACCCGAACGTGGGGGATTTCAGAGGGTCCAACAGGGCTATCACCACCCGTGGCCTACCCCGGCCAAACCATGGGGAACGCTCATAATCTACCGTTGATTCCAACCCGAGCCCCATGCTCGCATTGTTCACAACACATCAACCTTTCCGGACTATTGAGACTTGGATCGATGCCGCTATTATAAGAATAGCTGGTGAACTCGTACCCTGGCATTGATCATGGGGATCAAGCAAGATATGTAACCATACTCTAATTGAACTAGAGCAAAGTCTCATTTCTATGCTACCTATGCAAGGGTATAAGAGTAAACAAGCATATAAGCTATGCATATCATGGTAGCAAGAACACGAACACAGCTCAATCATATCATGACAAGACAAACATTGTATGAAGAAGCTAAATATACAAAGTAGAATAAAGTCATCCTATAACTAAGAGAAACAATAGCCTTACCCTAGCTCCAAGGAGACCTAGAACCTGAATAGAGCTACTCTAGCCTACTCCACTAAGCCTAGAGCCTAAGGAAGAGAGTGAATTGCCCAAGAGTTGTGGGTCTTCATTTGGAGCCCCCTCCCACATATTTATAGGCTCCAAGAGGCAGCATCTTGAGGGAATATTCCAAGCATCCATGGGCAACCGACCTTCAGGACCGCACGACAGAGTGACTCATGGAAGGCCAGGATCATTGGGGCCAAGGTCAGTTCGGCCAAACCAACGGTTCGACCGAACCCGTCCTGGTGCCTCTAGTCCTGTGCGTTCTCCAGGTGGCTGACAAGTGAGTCATGAGTGTTGTTGTGATGTGCATGCACCGAATTGAGGTGGTTTGCACTGTTGTGGGCCCTTCAATCCATGTGTTGCACGCGTGGCGGCTTCTGATTCGTCGAGATGTTGTCACTAGGATCCATGAGGTGGATTCACCTTTATTTTCTTCAGAAAATCACCGACAACCAAATATTCTCCAAGGACATGTGGAACTACATTATTCGAAGGGAGATATGTGTGTTAGAAATGTTAATCCTTCACTTTAGTAAAGAATGTTGGTGGTTATTCTGGTACTTAATAGCCGCCAAGAACTCCCCCAAGCTAGCCTCTTGCTCGTCTCGAGCAAGCACTTGGACTTAGGTTTATCACCAACCAAGAGTTGCTACGATGTTGTATCCTCAACATATGCCCAGTCTACAACAAGTACTCTACCAAGAATTAAGTAAGTTGGCATTGATCTCACGTTCGCTTTACTTCTATGGGGCATGTAGCTTCACCTGCCTTGGGCGGTTGAGAGGTGCAACAGTTATATAGAACTCCATTCACATTCATGATGAACAATCAATCCGGAGGTTTGGCAAAAATTGTGAAAAGAAAAACAAGTTCCTCAAATGATTCTTTCGGATCGCTCAACTGTGTATGATTCCTCACCAAGACTTAAAGTTGCCTTTCTTTTCTCAGCCTACTCCTAATAAGCTTTATGTGGCGCTATAGGTAGGGAAATGAAAGCCCAACTGTCTCTCATATGTTTCTAAGTCAAAGACCAGATCCTTTGGAGAAGCAAGTCATAAACTTTGATCATGAATGTGCAAGTGTGTGGATGGTGGATGGATATGGTGGATATATGGAACTCCTTTTTGAATGATCTTTCTCTCTCATTGTTTCTTTCTTTTGGAGACTTGGGCTATCTCTTTTTTTTGAATGACATGCTTGTTAGGCCATGTGGCATACCTTCTTTGGGTATGCATCTTTTATTTTATTTCTTTTTTCATAACCCATGTCTCTTCTTTGAATGTACTTTGGAGAGAGAGATCATGAAACATTGTGGAGCTTTCTTATGGCGGTGGAATGGATGGATGGATGAGTGCATAATTTCCAGATTGAAGTTTAGCATATGTGGTGTATGTGGGTGTATGTGATTATTGATCATGGGAGTATGACAAACTTCTCGCTAAGGGTCACAAAATTTGACAAAGCTCAATGAGAGAACAAGTAGCATATGTGGAGGCTATAACATAGGATCAACATATGGCCTTTTATAGGAATTTCTCATCATTGAGGAATGTAGCAATTTTAAGTTTTCAAAAAGAAAAACTGATATCAAGTTTCACATAGACAAGATCATAGTGCTCTATTCTACTATTTCACACCTCACAACAACCTAGGCATGGATCAGGCTATCATCTGCTCCTGGTACTGCTGCTGTGCCTAATACATGGTGTAGAGTCGGTCGCCGATCATCTGCTGCCAGTCCTGGGAAGACCGCGCGTGCTCGTGCACGACTTCCGCTAGGTTGTCGGTGCAAATGTTGAGCTCGCTCATCTGCTAGGCGACGTCATCGCTCCTCCGAAAGGAGGTTGAGCGACACCTACCTGTCGTCTGTGGTGCACCAGAGCTGGAGCTGGTGGATCGCTCCTTGCGACTCGGCTGTCTCCACTCCTCCGCTGGTGCGTCATGGCACACCGAACTCCTGGGCTCCTATGGGTGAGGTGGCTGGTCCCATCCGGGCACATACCCAAGTGTGACTCCAGCCATGTAACCGGGTGTGACGAAACCCTAGTAACCCGTAGAGGGCCCGGTGTACGGAATGTGCGGTGTCGGCTGCGGATGAGGTGTCGATGCCGACTGCTGTGTGGATGTCCCACTCCTAGTAGACCTGCTAGAAACACTATGCCTGCGAGGCTCCTCTTGTGGTATAAGAGGCATGGTTAGAGACTGGCATTTATATAAGCGAGAGTGTGGGTTAGGTAATGGAATCTCATTTGTATAGCCAGGGTAAAAGAAAACCCAAGATCCATATGGGCCTTTCTTGAGTGTATGGCCCTGAATCAGAGACGCCTCATCAATGAGAAGGCGAGGTGTGCTAAGGTAGGGGATATCTCCTACCAACATAACTCCACTATCCTTGATGATACTTGTGATCAAGGACGTACACCCAATGGGACGTGCCATCTTGAAATTCTCTAACCATTATCTAACCATAGCAACACCGGGAGCGATATTGATTTTGTTCACCATGGCATATAAGCGTGTGTTTGGTTCCGAGACAAGGTAGGATGGGATGGTCCGGTCCCAGTTTTGTGGGATAGGATGGTCCCGTCCAGTGTTTGATTGAAGTGGGACGGGACGGTTCCATCCAGTGTTTGGTTGAAGAGGTTGAGATGAGGGTATGGATGATGTTTTTGACACCGTTAGCTACATGATTTTGTGGGCTCTATATGTTATTTAAGGTCCCACATGTCATCCTCCATCCATTTCTTTTCTTTTTGTCTTTTTTCCCTTTATCTTCTCCCCCACCGGCATTCTCCGCATCCGCTCCCACGCCGTCCAGAGCAGCTCGCGCCCGCCCCGCCGGAGGAGCTCGCGTGCCGCCAGCCTGAGCCCCTCGCGCGCCCGCCCTGCTAGAGGAGCTCACGCGGCCGCCCGCCGAGGCAGCTCGCGGTCCTCCCCGCTGGAGCCGCTCGCTCGCCCGCCCGCCTGCCGGAGCAGCTCGCGCGGATGACCGCCTGAGCCCCTCACGCACCGCCTGTCAAAGGTACTTGCTCGCCGCCCGATGAAGCTCCTCGCGCGACCACCCTCCTCCCCCACCGGGCCCTTGGCTGATTCGCGTCGCCAGGGCATGGTCGTGCCACCCTTTGCCACCAGAGGTCGAGCCCCCATCCCCGCGACGCTGTTCCATGGAGGGAGACGACCTGTGACGGGAGGTGGAGTGGGATGACCCAGTCCGCTCGTTTTGGGCGGACGGGCTCGTCCCGCATCTGGGGCAAATATTCCCCTGTGGGATGACCCCGTCCCACTTTGACTCATAACCAAACACCTATGAAATGAGGACCGTCCCGTTTCATCCGGTCTTGTCCCTTGTACCAAACACACATTACGATGACCATCTCATACCTGCGCACGGGTCGAATGTCCTCTATAGGAAAGAGAGTAAGAGCGACCCACTTGTGCATCAGGCAAACACTTAGATTCTGGATGTCATTACACCGAGGTCTAAATTTGCCAATGGCGGTCAAACCAGAGATCTCTTCCCAAAAAGCATGACTCGAAAGCTCACAACAAGCATTGTCTATGTCTATGTCTATGGAACAACGAGCATGAAAACCAAGCATCTTTGCCAAATCATTCCAATAAAGGTGGTATGTCGACCCAAAGAATCGGAACGTAGTACCATCGGGAACCTCCCGAAGAGTGCAAAGAAATTGGCTGGAGAGCGGCCTAGAGCCAAATTCGGAAACTGGTGCAAAACCACTCCATCCAATACCATGCCAAATACAGATGAATTCAGAGTCCATACATATGCTTTCCAGCAGGTTCGAGTTGAAGTCCTTGGTGTGGGTGAAGTCTCGGTCCTTCAGGAGAGCGTAGGCTTGCCTCTCATGATCATCACACAATTCCACGAAGGGCATATCCATGGGATACATCTCCGGGTTTTGCTCTTCGGCTTGCTCTTCTTGCTCTTCTTCATAATCCATGGTTGTGGCCTCCGTAGCTGGTTTGGAAAGTTGAGAGGAACCTGAGCTATCCCGTGAATGGGATGAGCCTGCCCCCGTCACCTTCCTAAGAGCTCCGGCAGACTTCCGGTGGAATGAATTCATGCTTGCCAACAATCGAACACAACAACGAGCAACTTGTCACGGGTTAGTGAAACTCAATGGAATATGTACCCGTGTTGCTCCATCAAACTTGGCACTTTCTTGTAGCAAAGATACAGAGAGAGACTGATAGAGAGAGAGAGAGCTTTCTTGCACTTGAACTTGAGCAAAACTCCAAGTGTTGAGAGGGAGTGAGTGAGTGAAATGTGTGAATGGATGAAGATCACCCCCCTCTCTAGTTCTATTTATAGAGCAATTGGCTGGTGCACCTTTGGGGGAGACAACCCTCAACGGCTACAATAGCCGTTGAGTTGGTTTGGCCGACCATCCGACCGGGCCCACCTGCCCCCCCTTGGCCCACCGCCCCCTTAATGACTACATGATGTCATGTTGTGGTGCATGGACCAAAGTTTTCCAAAGAAATTCAGACCCAAAAATCATTTTCAGAAATTCAGAAAAAGGGAAAAAGGCTAGAAATAATTCCAGCATGCAAATAGTGGTTTGGAAAATTCAAATATGCAATGAGAAAAATCAAATGATTGGACTCTTCTCCGGTGCTTAGTTCCATTAAGCACCCCACTCTAGAGAAGTGGATGGGGTTGCTCGCTCTTTTTTATTCCACACCTTATTGTTCTTCATTTTTCTTTCATGGTGTGGTTGCTAGTCTCGTAGACGGGGGTTGTAGTTTCACCCACTCCCCGGTCCATTCGTCATCTGGGTTAATCACATAACATTGTTCTTCTTGAGGCTGGAACTTGAATGTCATGTTCTTTCTCCGGCTCCCACATAAATCCTTGCCTTGGCATCATATAGGAAGGGTCACCCAAGGATGAGTGGCATCTCCCTATCGCCTTCCATATCCAACACTACGAAGTCCGTGAAGACGTAGTGATTCCTGATTTTCACCAGGAGATTCTGCAATATACCTTCTGGATATAAGATTGTTGAATCGGCTAGCTGAAGCCTAATCATGCTTGGAGTGAGAGAAGGATAGTTCAACTTCTCAAATATAGCCTTGGGCATGATGTTCACACTTGCCCCAAGATCACATAGAGCCTGCTTGAAGTGACAATCATAAATTGAGCACTTGATTACCGGATAGCCTGGGTCTCCACCGTGCCTAATCACTGGTTCATCCCATAGCTGCTATATGAGCCTTCCCGCATAGGTGGGAGGAAATGCAGAGTCCCACCTTGTAGTTACAACACAGACATTATGAGAAGCTTCGGGTTGCCCCGGAATCCTCCCACTCTCAGCTGGCGGAATGGCAGCAGCCAGTTGTGATAATTGAGTCTCAAACATCTTGGTGAAACTCAACTCGCTTTTTATAGCAGAAGAAAGACCATCAAGCTTGACATTAAGACCTTCTAAGGATTCTCGTTGGCAACCAGCTTCTTGTTGAATCCTTCATTAATCTTGTTCTGCCCAAGAATGAGATCCTTAAAGGACGGCTGGTTAGGAGTGAAAGAGTTACTATAACCGCCTCCTTGATAAGGCCACTGTGAATTCCACCCTTGGCCTCCTTGCGGGTGAAAGTTGTTGTTGCCAGTCATGTACATCACTTCCTGGGTCTCAGGGCAGTGATTCGCTGAGTGCCTAGTATTGCCACAAACCTCACAAGTCATGTGAGAATCCATGGGCAAAACCACTTTGGACATGGTAGCTTTTTCTTGAGTAATTCCATCCACCTTCTTCATGAGGAGGTCTAGCTTCTCAGTAAGCACATCCGCTTCCTTGAAGGTATGCGTACTTCTTTGACAGGTTGGTGTCATTCATTGCTCCACCCTTGGTTGGTCACCATCTTCTCAATTAGAGTTGTGGTAGCTTCAGGCGTCAATGAGAAGAGAGCACCTCCAGCAGTGGCATCAACATGGCCTCGGGATGTCGGAGTCAACCCATTATAGAAATTTTTAAGAATAAGTCAGTTACCCATCCCGTGGTGAGTATAGGCCAGGACGTACTCCTGTAGCCTTTTCCACGCCTCGGGCATAGATTCTGATGCTGCTTGCTGGAAACTTGAAATTCTCCCTCGTAGGGCATTGGTTTTTCCCAACGGAAAGAACTTTGTGAGGAACGTGGCGGCAAAGTTTTCCCATGTACCAATCTTCTCTCGGTTCGCATAGAACCATTATTTCGCTCTCCCAAGTAGATAGAACGGAAACACGCAAAGACGGATTGCATCTTCACTTAATCCTCTAAGGGTGAAGGTGCTGGACAGCTCCTGAAACTGTTGCAGATGGGTGCTCGCGTCCTCATTGGCTTTGCCACAAAACGGGCTAGCCTGTGCCATCATGATTAGACCCATCTTGATCTCAAAGTTCCCGTTCCCAACATCCACTATAGGGCCTTGCGGCACCTGAGCGGTAGAAGGGGCCGAGTACTCGTTGAGAGTCTTCTGAGCTATAGGAGTTGATGTAGATGGCACAAAGGAAGCTGGTTCGATTACCAATAGAGTGATATGAGGAGGAACGAAATTTGTTGGAAATTCAAAACCAGTCATACACTACCTATCTTCAACATCAAAGATAGAGAAGACATATCAAACATTAACCTGGTTGAGTAAAGATCTACCATCTATGCATATAGACATGTGCAAAGTAATTCTTTTAATCAGTGCCTTCCCCGACAAGGCACCAGAAATGCTTGTTGGCATTTCTTAATGTCACTACTAGTTTCCAAGTAGTACCGCTAGAACACCCTTATGGTAATCTAACAAATGCGAATAAATCCGTAAGCGCACGGATATACCATTGTAGCTCTTCACCCATGAGTACTCTGAAGGGTATCATTTTCCCCAAGGGAAGGTGGGAGATTAAAGAATATTGTTGCAATCATGAATATAGCAATAGCATGGATAGAATCATATACAAAGGACAGGTGCAAGATAAATGGATAAGGGTAGTGTGACACACACTTGGGATCACCTTAAGAACATCTAGGCTAGGGAAAGGACTAAGAGTTAGCATCTAGGTTCTAATGTACTTCACATACACTGCACATATCAAGTTAAAGATATAAGTTATACATCAGCATGAACTAAGCCTATGCACCCAGGTACAAGGGAGATAACCTCCCTTGTTGCTTACGCACAACCAGGTTGTTACTCATTTCAGAACTCCTACAGAGAACCCGAACGTGGGGGATTTTAGAGGGTCCAACGTGGCTGTCACCACCCGTGGCCTACCCAGACCAAACTGTGGGGAACACTCATAATCTACCATTGATTCCAACCCGAGCCCCATGCTCGCATTGTTCAAAACACATCGACCTTTCCGGCCTATTGAGACTTGGATTGATGCCACTATTATAAGAATAACCGGTGAACCCGTAACGTGGCATTGATCATGGAGATCATGCAAGATATATAACCATACTCTAATAGAACTAGAGCAAAGACTAATATGAGCAAGGGCACTCATTTCCATGCTACCTATGCAAGGGTATAAGACTAAACAAGCATATAAGCCATGCATATCGTGGTAGTAAGAACACGAACACATCTCAATCATATCATGACCAAGACAAACATTTTATGAAGAAGATAAATATCCAAAGTAGAATAAAGTCATCCTAGAACTAAGAGATACAATAGCGTTACCCTAGCTCGAAGGAGACCTGGAACCTTAATAGAGCTACTTTAGCCTACTCCAATAAGCCTAGAGCCCAAGGAAGAGAGTGAATTGCCCAAGAGTTGTGTGTCTTCATTTAGAGCCTCCTCCCTGTTGGCACTTCTTACGATCCAATATCAGGATTGTGAATCCCGGTATTGGGGTAAGGAGTGTTTAGGTTGTTTATCTTATGGCTCAGTAAAATATATAAATATTCTGCAAGCGCACAGAATTACCGCTGTAGCACTTCAATACAGAGTAATGTGAGGTATAGTAATTTATATTTCCACAGGGAAGCTTTGGCAAGAGTACTAGCAAACAGATATTCGAGTCTAACAGAGAAGGGTACACTACTAATAAGACGGGGGATAACGGTAAAGGATAGGAATGGTTATACCGTGACACACAGCTCAAGGGGACTCAGATAGATAAGAGAAGGATTAGCTAGCTGAGAGGACAACGAGAAGAGATAGAGGTTTCCTGGGTACATTATCTATCTGGGTTACTTGGGTCGAGAGATACAGGAGTTGAGAGAGAAGTTCTACATGCTCTAGGTTAACTCTATTGTCTTAACGTCGAGAAGCAGAACCTACAACACGCGGAAAGGGATGGGAAGGGGTGTTGCCAATAACCGCTGGAGGCTCCTGCAGGGCGAGCCGGACGTGATGGGCTACGTAGGCCATATAGGGCTGTCACCACCTAACGGCTACCACCCCTGTGGACTCAGGGACAAATTAAGGTACAGTCTAGTCTAGGTACCGTGCCTACACTATCCAACAATTACTTACACCGCTAGCAAGAGCAAGCAACCCCGTCAATACTCTAGGTGACAATTCACCTCAAGTACTAAGCAGGATCGAAGAACCAGTCAAGACAAAGACTTAAACAAGAACTAAAACAACTAGAACTACAACTCACTATAGTATAAACCCGAAACACTTGCAACTAGAATAATTTAGAGGCAACGTATAAATAACTCAAACAAGATGATAATGATAATTATATTGATAACTCAAAGTGTACAACAGAAATGGAAAAGATACAAGTGCTAATACCAGAGCTTCTGAAGATGACTCCGGAACCTCCGAGGCACACCTCGACTCAACTCTAACTCCCAACTAAACTATCCTAACTCTACTAGAACAAATTGGAAATGAGCTCCTTGGCTTGAGTGTGTGTTGATCTGGGCTTGGACACTTGTATTTATAGTGGCTCATGGCGGTTGAGCTTGGGTAACTGCCAAGGCAGCCAGAGGCGATCAGAGGTCGGTTCGACTGAATGCTCCGAGTTCAGCCATACCATAGGATGTAGCGCCTCTGCTCTGGATGCCTGGGATTGCAGCATGGGGTCAGTTTGGTGCTTGGGTGCGGTTCAGCCAAAGGCCCTCAGTTCGGCCGAACTGGGCTTCTGCCCCGGGCCACCCCTTGCACCGCCTCTCCTTCTGGGTTGCTCTGGGCTGCCTTCTTTTGATGAACTTCATGTTGGTTTGGCCCAAAGGTGGCATGGCGGTGGTCCACGTGTCATGCCCGATCACTGCTTGGTCATCGCTGACGTGGATGGCCTCCCGGTTGTGCTTCACGTCGTGTACGGCTAAGGGGGTAACCGGCCGAATCGTGTCGTTCGGCCGAATCAGTCAATTCCGACCGCTATAGCAGGTATTTCTTGTTATTGTACCTACACAAGTGATACACACCAAAACTCGTGGAACTTTAATAGAAATAGACCTAAGTGCATGGAATGTTGCATATAACCTATTTTATTCTTGAGTATTGGTGGTCGAAAATGTGTCGTAATGACCGCCAACAAGTTCCCCCGAGCTTAGACCTTTGCTCATCCTCAAACAAAGACAAAAATTTAGGCTCGGTGGATCAGGAGTTGCTACAATGTCAATGTCTTGCAGGTAATCTTTATAAACAACTAGTACTCTAAAATACTCGAATCATTGGCAAAGTATTAACTCACCATTTTACCTATGGGGCGTATAGCAAATTCTTTGACTTGGGCGGTTGAAAGGTTGACCAGTTTGATTCAGTTTTATTCCATTTATACTCTTTGCAGGATCAATCTCGGAGTTTTCCATAGTTTTTGAAAATTTAAATTTGTTCCTCAATTGGCACACTCAATCACTCAACTGGTATTTGAATCCTCACCAAAGGCTTGTGCCTTCTTTCATCCTTAAATTTAATAAAGCTTTTGTATCGCTTAGGGGCAATGGTTGAAGGCATACTTGCATCCTATATTTTGCTAAGTCAAAGACCGTATCTTTGGGGGATCAAATCACACCTTTAGACCGAGAAGTGCAAGTGTGTGGAATATGTGGAGTGGGATATGGTGGAACGCCTTGGGATGATTCTTCCTCTTCTTGATTTATTTATGATAGCATGGGCTATCTCTTTTTCTTTTTCTTCATACTTTTGCCATGCCATCTTGGTATGCTTTTCTTTTTCTCATTTTTCCTTTTTTTTGCCATGCTACTTAGCATGCTTTTCTTTCTTTTTCTTTTTGCATAGCCTTTGTCTCTTTTCAAGGATATTTGGAGAGGGAATCATAGAACATGGAGCATTTATTTTTCGGATGGATAATGGCAAAATTTGCTAACTCCCAATGTAGGAATTGCAAGTGAGATGTGGTGCATATGTGAATCTCGATCTTGAAAGCATGAAAGGTTCCTCCCAATGGTCACAACAATTTGACAAAGCTCACTAAGATAACAAGTATATGTGTAGAAGGTTTTCAACTAAGCTTAACATATGGCTTCTGTAAGAGTTCTAAACCAATGAAGAACTTTATTTTATTTTTGAAAGCAAAAAGCATCCGAGATTTTGACCATACTAAGAGCAAAAGCAGAACATAACCACAATCTCACTATGTCATTCCACCCAACAACTTCAAACTTGGAATAAAGCACGTGCTCCCACGAGGTTTTAAGATTCATTTTTACTCATGCCAATTAACTAGAGTACTATTGAGCAACTAGTTGGAATAAAACACTTGCAAGATTAATGACAGAGCAACTGATCATCATTTCCAAAGTGAGAGGCATATGGTTCATTCCATGCATAGTTGTGAGTTAATTTTATTCAAAGCAAATATTTTTGGTCTTATCAATTTTATATGGATTTGAAATTGGAAGGGAAATAGCAAATGCGAAATCAAAGAGCTGATGGGAACGTGAGACATACCTGATGGGGGTCCTCCCCCAAGCTTGGGTCTTTTCGTCACTGGTAGGGCTGAAACTTCAAGAAGAATTCAGTCATCTGGTTCGTCTGCTCCTGGGTGTCATACCTCAGGGAATGCTAGTGTGCTCTCGATGTTGCGGATATGGTCGTCGAGGACGTCGACTCGGTCAGAGATGTAAAACATCTCCCGACCGATGTCATAACCACTTAGCATGTTGAAGCATGCGGACTGAGAGTGCCCAAGGTAGTAAGGCTGGTACGTACTGTCGTATGCCCCTCCGTACCATCCCTGGGAGTGTCTGGAGTCTCCTGCTCCAGACATCCCAGCACGGGTGTACTCCTTGTATGCTGCCTCGAAGGTAGACATTTGTCGTTGCGGCTACGATGGTCAACTTGCTGGCTCCTGGGAGGTAGCGAGGCCGGCATCTCACCTGGCTCGCCCTCGGGCACTTGGCCCTGTGCCTGCAACACTGTGCCGGGCTGGCTCTCTCCGAGGAGGAGAGTCGTCCACACCGGAACTCAATTGAATGGTCAGTTTCCGAGATAAATCATGACTAAGTTCCCGTCAAACGCCTGTCATATCATGTGGTCTTGCACGAAGTGCTTGGCATCTACAACGGCGCGTGCTATTTCAATGTAATTCAGCTGGGCACCTTCGAGAATGCCCAGCCGGGTAGCAAGGCGAGTGACTAGAGAAGTCACCACCACACTACCTACATGAGAGGGATATGACAACCAATGGGCAACCATGTCTTGAACAAGTGAAACAACAACTTGCTTAACCATAGCATAAAGCAGATGCAACTCAACTGTATTAACCGGACACAAGTCGGATCATGGGAACATTGTCATACCCAGCCACCGATGCATGAAACGCAAGGTGGTGTTATGGATGTTGTTGGTACGAGGAGCCGTACAACTAGTGTTCCTAGAAATCTTATGCCAAAAACTATCTCGACTGAACTTCCTCAAAGCTTTAGTCGGCTCTAAAGAATATCGGCAATCAAAACCCAGAGCCACACTCAAATCCCTCCAAGAGTAGAAATACTCTTGGTTTAAAACCCAAAAGTGAATACCCTCCCTTTCAGATGAAAGTGTTGTAAGAAACTCGAGGGTAAGGAGATATGAACCTGATTCATTGACGCGCCAGAAGTTGTTCCAGCCAATGACTTCGAACACTTCTGGGAATTCCTTGATCATCCCCGTAGCGTGTTGAAGGCGTAGACATGGGTGAGCTCGAACTCCATCAGGCGTAGCATGTTTAAGGCGTCACGCTCCCGGTCTAGCCAGAGGATGATGTCGTCCTCACTCAAGAGTTGCCGAACTGGGTGTGAGGCAGGGGCTCTACCCATGCTGGCCGCTTGTGGCTTGTCAACCTCCATTCAGCTCAAGCCACGGGACCGTGCTGGTGAACTCCCAACATCATCCTCGCCCAAACACTTCTTCAGTCGGGCGGAGCGTCGGAATGAGGATAAGAACCTCGACATGCTTCCTAGAAAAGGTTAGCGCAATGAATACCCAAGGGACTTGAAATATGGGGCTAGCACAAGTAAAGAAATTCAGTTGCTCGTGGCTCAGTCGTTCCTGCGGGGATGAAAAACCTCCATAAAAGGTTAGTCGTTCTTGTGGGTGTCGGAAACGACCACAAACACATTCAAGTAGCAGCACAAAAATCAAACAAAGAGAAATATTTTTTTGTGTTTTTCTTCATCTCTTTTTTTTCAATGCAAGAGAACCAACTTGAGCAAGAAATGAGAGAAAGAGAGACCTTCGGAAGTGGATGATTACATAGCTAAATGAGGTAAGGAATTCTAAAGCAACCTGGACAACATTTATATGCAAAGGGAGCAGGCCCCTGGTTCGGCTGAACCAGGCTTTGTAGCCTAGGCACTTCATGTGAGTGCATCACCCACCTTGCTTCAATCCCAGGCAAAGTTGATGCAGCCAGCACTAGGGTATGGGCACTTTGGTGGAGTTTAGTGGCTAATATGCTCATTTTGAGATGACCAAAGTGCACATTAGTGGAGCCACTTCCATGCTGCCATGTTTTGTGGTGATTGATGAGTGTGCAGCCATGTGAAGTGGGGAGAGCATGTTTTGTGCTGGTTGGTGAAAGGATGAAGTGAATGGAGCACTATGGGAAAAGATAAAAGTGAATGCAAGTGGGTTTTAGCATTTACCAAAGTGGTCTAGCAATTAAATTTTCGGCACCTCATCCATTTCATTAATCAAAGCAATTACCACAGGTGTTAACATAGAAAATTATTTCTTGTTGCTCCCATTTTATTTCATGCACAAGTGATTCAAAAATTTAAAAGAAAACATGCAAATGCAATGATGGAAAATAAATTTTGGAAGGGGAAACATGAGATACATACCGGTTTTCCTCGCGCAGAGAGCTCGAGTTTAAAGTCTGCGAGTGGGACTCCTCCTGTCTTCTATGATTTCTGTGATCATTCGATCTCGGAGTGGGTGGTTCGGACGATGCAACCTTTTTCCGCCACACCTTCTTGATTTTCTTCGGTGTTGGTGGCGGTGGAATTGTGTCACACCCAGATTTACACAGAAACCCGAATGCGATCATATGTGTGCCCAGGAAGTCATAGTACACATATAGCAAACAACTATGATAAACAGAGAACATATGCTTGATTAAATAGAGTTTTAAATTAGAGTTTAACATAAATAAACTAACCAATATAGCGGAAGACTAAAATTCTCAACTAAGCGAAGCCGCAATCCACAGGGACTCTGACTGGGAGACCACAACTAAGTAGTACGGTAGATCTTCCGGAAAACTCAGCAGCAGATTCATGCACAACCCAATATGTTACCCATCGAGGATTTTATTGAATAAATGACATGTGTAAGTAAAACATCTACTTAGCAAGTATAGCACGGGTGTATGAAGGCTCAAAGTAAGGCTAGACAAAACTGAACTGCATTAACATTTTTAGTTGGTTCGTTTTAACATTATCCAAGTTACTACAAGTGAATGGAACCCAGTTGCAACCCCATTTAATAAAGTATAAGTGGCATTAAGCATAAATAAACACCATCTTCTAATAAAAAAGGATCCAGGCTGCTCGTAACCCTGAGCAAGGCTATCATGATAGATTTACACTCTATAGAGGTTTCACCCTTTACCTACCAGTCGCGTAAAAGCTCAAACGAACTTTAAACCCAACCATACGGAGGTGGATTAGACCTCACAAATCACACTTTCGAGGTGTGACCGCATAGGGACGCTACGAGGCTTTTTACAAGACACCCTAACAAGATAGTAGCCGCTAAGGTACAACAAGGTGGTGAGACCCTAGGCACTGAGATTGACTGACGCTTACGGAGTAACACCATAAGGGGGTCAATGGCGTCTAGAGCGCGGGCATCACACCCCAACATTGCGCAATGTGTGGAGTTCCCCATCACAGGGACTCCCAACACAGGACTGTGCCTAACAAGACATAGCCAACAGATCACCCATCCTTAGTGGAATCAGAAAACACCCCGTGCCTTGCTTCCCATAACGCCGTCGGCCCATCGGTAACTACTGGCAAGCTAGAGACGTACAAGCTACTTAACCAAGACCAGAGCCATAATAGTTCTAGCAGTGGCGACAGGCTCCTGGGTTGCCAGTTTAAGAACCGGACCTTACGGAGAGACACTAGAACAAAGCATGAAACACATGCTCTAGTTCCCTAAACCAAGTTCCTAAAAAGCAAGTTTTATCATCTTGTTGAAGTGAACTATTAAGTCAAAAATTAACAATTAAACAATGATGACAGTGGATACGTATAGCAAAGATTCTATCCATATGCATAAACCTGGGGTAATCAAAGGACAGGATAATCAAGTCTGGGTACAACCTTAAAGGTACATCAATTTAGACACATGCATTTATGACATAAATGATTACAAGGTGGATAGGTAGCAAGGATTGTCCGTGCTGGAACTTGCCTTCCTCAAAGTGCAACTGCTGCTGGTCCTGCTCCAGAAAGCCCTCCTCGTACTCGAACTCCAATGCAAACGGCTCGCCGATTGGACACGAATCACCACACAAGCATCCACACAAGCCAATACATGCAAACAAAATTATTCTATTAGAACAGTACACCAATGAGTAGAAACAGAATAAAAGAGGGCTTTAGAACTAATCTACGCTTCGCTACGATCACATGAGCACAAGAATCACACTAATCGGAGCTAAAACGAGAAAGATATGGCGTTTCTAAGGTTCACGGACTTGCTGGCGAGGTTTAAAAGTTTCCAGGGGCTTATTTATGAAAAACTAGGGGCTAAAACATAAATTTGAGTAAAACTATGAGGGCTAACGTGCAAATACAATAAGATAGGATGGTGGTTTCTATTTTTATAAAACTCAGGGGGCTAAACGAATAAAACAAGACCTATTCGAAAATTCTTCTGAACTAAGCTGGACGGTGGGTTGATTAGCGAAAAGCCCAAGGGCTCTTTTGCAAAATAGGAAGAGCTGACCGGTACGCGCTAGGTCTGACCTAGGGCGGGGCACTTTTTGCGCTCGTTGGATCTTGATCCAACGGTCCGGATCAGATCAGGGCGAGCGGGGTCGCTGGCGGCGGCGGCACTGCTCGGCCGACGGCGAAGGCTCGCCGGAGCAGAGCCAATCCTGTGATCCAGGGCCTCATTGGCGACGAGACTAGACGGGGAGGGAGCGGGGATCATGGGGAGTACGCCCAGGGGGCTCTCGTCGAGGGACTCGCGGTGGAGGCAGCTGACGACGGCGAGCAGCGGCCGGCCAACGTCGGCGAGCCAGCGAGCGGGCTAGGAGAGGCAAGAGAGGACAGGAAGCGGTCGAATTGGTAGAGGCGCGTCCACAGAAGCGGCTCGACGGCGCGGCGGCGAGCTTGGGGGAGGTGGCGGTGGCGCGAGGCGATGAGGAGCGCTAGGGCTTGGAAGGGGGAGCTGAGGGCTTGGGTGAGGCTTGGAGGGTTGCGGCGCTCGGCTTTTACAGGGCCTGGGGCTGGCCTTGGCGTGCGAGCCACGCCGATTCGGGCGGTGGCCGGTGGCTCGTACGTTCCATGCAGGGAGGGGTTTTTCCATGCAGGAAGGCAGCGCAAAAAAGGAAATGACAATGGGCGAAACTTCGGGGAAGTTTCGGTGGGTCCACAGGCGCAGGGGTGGGCTCTGGTGCTGGGCTGAGGCGGTAGTCGTGAGTCGAGCTCGACTCGGGCGCGGGCGGGAGGTAGGGGATTACCCTGCCAGGCGGGCCCCGCTTGTCAGTGGCTGAGGCGTGGAGGTGAGGCACGGGGTTAGGCTGGCGCTGGACCAAGGGCATGGCGCTGGGCCGAGCGCGTCGATGTGCGGGGGGGGGGGGATCTGAGCAGGGCCAACGGGGCGAGCTGGCGGGTGTTGGCGGTCGTTACGACATGTTTTCGACCACCAATACTCAGGAATAAAAGAGGTTATATGTGACAATCCTTGCATCTAGGTTTATATCTAATAAAGTTCCACGAGTTTTGGTGTGTTTCACTTGTGCAGGTAGACTAACGAGAAATACGTGCTATAGGGGTCGGAAATGACCGACTCAGTAGAACGACTCCGTTCGGCCGGTTACCCCCCCCCCCCCCCCCTTAGCCATACACGACGCAAAGCGCAACCGAGGGCCGTCCACGTCAGCAACAACCGTGCAAGCCACGTAGGATCACTACCACGTCATATTTGGTCCAAACCAACATGAAGACCACCTAGATCAAGTCATCCACGAGGCCTAGGAAGCAAAGGCGGTGCAGGGGTGCAGGACTGGGCTTCCAGCCCAGTTCGGCCGAATCCATCCATTCGGCCGAACCGGCCCCACTGCACAAACTGACCCACAACCGACTCCACAAGAAAATCAGGGCCATGGGAAGTAAGGCGGTGCAAAATCAATGGTTCAGCCGAACTGGGAGATTCGACCGAACTGACCAGTTCGCTCGAACCCCCCGGTTCGGCCGAACTGGCCGGGAGCGCCGCCTTGCGGTGCCTTAGCCCCTGCTCTTCCTCCACCGCCTTCAAGTCCCTATAAATGCTGGCCTTCACCCCTGGTTCAGGACACACACCACTTGGGAGCAAGTCTCCATTCCTCTCTTTCAATATGTACAGTTAGGCTAGTCCTGTTGGGAGTTAGAGTCAGGGTCGAGCTTCGCTCGGGGTTCCGGAGTCATCTTCCGGAGTTCTGGTAAAGCTCTTGTATCTTTTCCTTTTCTTTATGCAAGACTCTGAGTATTCAATATATTATTTTCCACATTTACTTGAGTTATTTGTTCCGCATCTATTCTCGAGATAATTGTGGAATGTCTAGCCTTGGTTATAAGCTGCTGTAGTCTGGCTCTAGAAGTTCTCTCTCTAGTTCTTTATCTCAGCTGGTTCTTCGATTCTGCTCAATGGTTGCGGTGAATTGTCACTGGGGTATTGACAGGGTTGCTTGCTCGTTCTAGGAGAGTAAGTAGTTATTGTCTAGTGTAGGCGTGGTGCCCAGACTAGGTAGTGGCCTTAGTTTGTCCCCGAGTCTACGGAGGTGGTAGCCGTTAGGTGGTGACAGCCCTATACTACCTACGTAGTCCATCACGTTCGTCTCGGCCTACAGGATCCCAGAGTGTAGGATTGGTGGCACCCCTTCTCATCTCTTTCTGCGTGTCATAGGTTCTATTGTCCCGAAGCTGAGGTAATAGAACTAGGAAGAGAAACATAGATGTCATTCTTCATGCTAGCTGTAATCTCTGCTAGAGATATCTCAAGGCCAGTGGAAGTATATAGGAATCCTTTCCTGTCTCGTTGTCCTCCCACTAGCTAGACCGCTCGTCTATCTATATCATTTATCCTAAACTTCTCATTGTGTGTGTCAAATGCATATCACTCCTATCCTATCCGTTACCCCAGCCTCGTTAGCTGGTACTTTAATTAGTAGTTACATCCTTGTTAATAGTCAATACTCTTTATCCATTGTTTCTCTGAGCAAATAAATACGATACCTAGGAATACTCTCGGGTGAAATGCTACATCGATATCCGTGCTCTTGCGGATTTACTTCTGTGTCGTAAGAATATCGATAAACACTCCTTGCACCATTACCAGGACTATCAATTCTCATAGTGGACCGTAAGAAGTGTCAACAGCGGGCTGGGCCGGCTGAGGGCAAAAAGGAAGGGAGGGGGCTGCTCGGCCGCGGTCATTGCTGCGCTGCGACGTTGGAAGAGAGTGGAGGGAGCGAAAACGAGCCAGGGAAAGAGTTTAGGGGGCGAAAATGAACTCAGGTTGAAACAACTTTTCCAGGGCTAAATACAAAGCGATTCAAACTCGAATTTAAACTAGATTTAAATTCTTATTTGAACTACTAGCAAACAAAACTCAATGCAGCAACATGAATGCAACAAAAATGTTTCTAGGCCTTATATTTGATTTTAATTCTCTAAAATAGTTTATCTTCCCTATATTAAATATGAGAATAAATAGTAAAATTAAATTAATTACTAAAAAAATTAATTGGGCATTTTTAGGGTGTTACAAATTGGTTCCTCAGGAGCATTTCAGAGGGCTTGTTCCTCCTCGTATCACTTTACGAGGAGGTCCATCTCTTCTCTGCCTATTTGTCCTATCAGCTCATCCCATTCGAACTGCTCCCCACCGAGTATTTCCAACTCTCCACTGAGGAGTGATTTTAGGAAACACTCGGAGCTTATTTACTCCGGAGTGAGTGGCTTTGCCTTCTTCTCTTCCTGTGGGTGAAACATGAAGGAGATCGGCATTCCATTGATACGGAACGAGATTACTCTTGAATCCACATCAATTCTAGCCCGAGCAGTGTTCAAGAATGGCCGGCCCAACACAAGGGGAAATGAATAATCGTTCCCCGTGTCAAGGACAACAATGTCCGTAGGGACGTAATATCCCCATATTCGGACGGGCACATTCTTGATCACTCCCTCGGGATAGCGGATCGTCGAGTCTGCAAGTTGTACCTGGGCACTTATAGGAGACAAAGTAGAACAGCGTAATTTCTTGAATAGTACCTTGGACAAGATGTTTACGCTAGCTCCCAGATCGCATAGTGCATCATCAATGCGATGATTCCGGATTGCGCACTGAATGATAGGCACTTCAAGATCTTCTTTTCTTTCTAGAGGAGTTCTTCTGATAGCTTCCTAGTAGCTCTTGGCAGGTACGTCCCCCGTGGTATTTCTACTTGAACATACGAGACTTCACCTACGTGGGAAGCACGGAATGTACTACGAGACGTCTTACCTCGTCTCATAGTAACAACCTTAACTGTTTTAATGGAAGGTTCGAATTGCCCCAGAATCTTCCCTAATTCAGCAACAAGAACAGTGACAGCTAACTGAGCAACTTGAGTTTGTATCATTTTATTAAAGCTCAGTTGACTTTTCATAGCAGAGGAGAACAAATCCAATCTTGAGTCTATGCTTTCCAGGATTTTGTCATTAGCAGTAAGCTTTTTACTAATACTTTCATTGATTTTGCCCTTGCCCAGCACAAGATCTCTAAGTCACTGCTGATTATTGAAATTTCTGGAATTGAAATTGTTACCTTGTTTAGGCCTCTCAAACGGGTGGTTTCGACATGAATTCCAGCCTTGATTGCCATAGTTGTTCGGACGGTACCTGTTGTTGCTGGAGTTGTTGATGTAGTGGGCATCTTCTTGCGTTTCGGGGCAGTCATTCCCCGAATGGCCGGTATCGCCACAAACATCGCACGTCATGCGAGCATCCATGGCTTGCACCATTTCTTGAGCAGGGGCCTCCAGCTTCTTCTTCAGGAGGTCCTTCTTGGCAGGGAGCGTCTCCAGGGCATCAACGTAGTGAACTCCTCGAGTCTGTGGTTGGGCACGATAGTCGGTCCAATCCTGATTCTCGGCCATCTTCTCGATGAGGGCCATTGCTCGGCTCTCCTCAAGCGAGAAGAAAGCACCTCCAACAACATCATCCAAATATTCGCGGGTAGAGCTCCTAAGCCCATGGTAAAATGTTTGGATGATGAACCAATTCTCACGTATGGTGAAGGTGTTGCAGATATTGAGGAAATGCTAAAGATGTGCATTGGCATCCTTGTGTGGCTTGCCGTAGAATGGGTTAGCCTGCACCATGTTGATGAGGGCTGGCTTGAGCTTGAAGTTTCCATCCCCGACTGGTGGAGCTGGTCTGGCTCGAATGTTCTCGCTCGATGGAGTAGGAAACTAATCAAGATGAAGACAGAAGACTGCTTTTGAACCTCCGATTACTTAAAAAGTAGTCGGAGGCTCGGGGGCTACACCCATTGGGTGCATCTAAAGATGCACTCCAATGTAAACTACTCTACAGAGAAGGCTTGAGCGTCTTGGACTTAGCTCCAACTACTTGAAGATGTTAAAGCAAATTCAAGACTTGAAGCAAAGGTGCAAGATGCTCGGGGGCTTGTGGGATATACATCCCCGGGTACCCTCAAAATAGAAGACCGAGTCCTAGTAGAATTGCTCATGTAATCCAACTAGGACTCATATATTGTAACCGACTAAGAAACTTACCATGTAACCCTGCCCCTGGAATATATAAAGGAGGGTAGGGGTCCCTAGCTCAGTAGAAGCATATAGGAAGGACCATACTACTCAACCACATGTACAATACAATCAAGCACACAGGACGTAGGGTATTACGCTACTCGCGGCCCGAACCTGTCTAAATCTTTGTGTTGTTCGTGTACTGTCATTCCTAGAACTCGGTGAGACCCACAAATCTACTCTCTGGGGTACCCCCAGGCAGACGTGCTCAACATAAATCGTCGACAAGCACTTCATCAGGGAGTAATCTAAGGTATCATAATTTATATTCCCGCAGGGAAGCTTTTGCAAGAGTACTAGCAAACAGATATTTGAATCTAACAGATAAGGGTACACTACTAACAAGACGGGGGATAATGGTAAACGCTAGGATTGGTTATACCATGATACACAGCTCAAGGGGACTCGGATAGATGAGAGAAGGATTAGCTAGCTGAGAGGACAATGAGAAGAGATAGAGGTTTCCTGGTTACTTTATCTATCTGGGTTACTCGGGTCGAGAGATATAGGAGTTGAGAGAGAAGTTCTACAGGCTCTAGGTTAACTCTATTGTCTTAACGTCGAGAAGCAGAACCTATAACACGCAGAAAGGGATGAGAAGGGGTGTTGCCAATAATCGCTAGAGGCTCCTGCAGGGCGAGCCGGACGTGATGGGCTCCGTAGGCCATATAGGGCTATCACCACCTAACGGCTACCACCTCCGTGGACTCAGGGACAAATTAAGGCAGAGTCTAGTCTAGGTACCGCACCTACACTATCCAACAACTACTTACTCTGCTAGCAAGAGCAAGCAAACCTGTCTATACTCTAGGTGACAATTCACCTCAAGTACTAAGCAGGATCGAAGAACCAGTCAAGACAGAGACTTAAACAAGAACAAAAAGAACTAGAACTACAACTCACTATAGTCTAAACATGAAGTACTTGCAACTAGAATAAAGTAGAGGCAAGGTATAAATAACTCAGACAAGATGATAAAGATAAGTATATTGATAACTCAAAGTCTACAAAATAAATGGAAAAGATACAAGAGCTAATAATAAAGCTTCTGAAGACGACTCCGGAACCTCCGAGGCACAGCTCGACTCAACTCTAACTCCTAAATAAACTATCCTAACTCTACTAGAACAAAGGGGAAATAAGCTCCTTGGCTTGAGTGTGTGTAGTACTGGGGCTTGGAAATTATATTTATAGTGGCTCATGGAGGTTAAGCTTGGGTAACCGTCAAGGCAGCCAGAGGCGACCAGAGGTCAGTTCGGTCGAATGCTTCGGGTTTGGCCAAACCACAGGATACACCGCCTCTGCTCTGGACACCTGGGATTGCAGCCTGGGGTCAGTTTGGTGCTTGATGGCAGTTCAGCCGAAGGCCCTCTGGTCGGCCGAACTAGGCTTCTGGCCCCGGGCCGCCGCTTGCACCGCCTCTCCTTCTGGGTTGCTATGGGCTGCCGTCTTTTGATGAACTTCATGTTGGTTTGGCCCAGATGTGACATGGTGGTGGTCCACGTGTCATGCTCGGTCGCTGCTTGGTCATTGCTGACGTGGAAGGCCTCCCAGTTGTGCTTCGCGTCGTGTACGGCTACGGGGAGTAACCAGCCGAATCGTGTCATTCGATCGAACCAGTCAATTCCGACCCCTATAGCACGTATTTCTCGTTATTGTACCTGGACAAGTGATACACACCAAAACTTGTGGAACTTTATTAGAAATAAACCTAAGTGCATGGAATGTTGCATATAACCTCTTTTATTCCTGAGTATTGGTGGTCGAAAATGTAATTGCATGGTACATGTATTCATCATCTATTGTGTCATCATTCATGCTATGCATAAAACCATTCTCATGAAAGGAAAAATAGCTTGTATTTGATGTTGCATAGTTTATCATCATAATTGCATTGCCAGCGTTTCCCCGGCCATGGGAAAATGTCATCCTCAACTTTTGATTGTACTCGAAAAGATTGTTGGATTGAAATATTATATTAACAACATGGGATGTCCTCATCACCACTCAATTCATAGCTCATCAACATGGTTGTTCTCTCATCATTAGGACAAACCGATGTCAAATCAGTCTGTTTCTTCACCCTAGACAAAGATGGGCACTAGCCTAGGTCGGGTGATGTGGTAGGCTGTTGACACTTCTTACGGTCCACTATTAGGATTGCCAATCCCAGTAATGGTGCAAGTAGTGTTCATTGGTATTCTTATGATACAAATATAAATCCGCAAGCGCACGGATACCGATGTAGCATTTCACCCGGGAGTATTCCTAGGTATCGTATTTATATTTCCGCAGGGAAGCATTGGATAAAGAGTATCGACTATTGACAAGGATGTAACTACTAATTAAAGTACCGGCTAACAAGGCGGGGGTAAAGGATAGGATAGGAGTGATATTCAGTTGACACACACAAGGAGAAGTTCAGGATAGAGATAGAAGAGCGGTCTAGCTAGTGGGAGAACAACGAGACAGGAAAGGATTCCTATATACTTCCACTGGCCTTGAGATACCTCTGGCAAGGGTTACGGCTAGCATGAAGAATGGCATCTATGGTTCTCTTCCTATTTCTATTATCTCAACATCGGGGACGGAGCCCGTGACACACAGAAAGGGATGAGAAGGGGTGCCACAAACTCTGTGCTCTTACGGGTGCCTGCAGACCGGAACTAACGTGATGGACTACGAAGACCGAAAGGGCTGTCACCACCTCACGGCTACCACCTCCGTTGCGACGGGGACAAACCAAGGTTAGCATCTAGACTAGGTACCACACCTACGCTAGGCAGTAACTACTCACTCTTCTAGAAAGAGCAAGCAATCCTGTCAATACCCCAGTGACAATTCACCGCAAGTATTGAGCAGAAACGAGGAACCAGCTAAGACAAAGGACTAAGAGAGAACTTATAGAACCAGACTACAACAGCTTATAACCAAGGCTAGACATTCTACAATTACTCGTGAAATAAATGCAGAACAAATAGCTCAAGTAAATGCAGAGGAAATATATTGATTACTCAGAGTCGAACATAAAGAAAAGGAAAAGATACAAGAGCTTTACCAGAACTCCAGAGAGACGACTCCGGAACCCCCGAACGAAGCTCGACCCTGACTCTAACTCCCAACAGGACTAGCCTACTCTACATCTTGAAAGTGGAGAATGGAGACTTTCTCCCAAGTGGTGTGTGTGATACAAGGGGTATGCCGCTGCATTTATAGGTGTCCCAAGGCGGTTGGAGGCTGGGTAACCGCCAAGGCAACCAGAGGCGGTTGGGGACCCGTTCTGCCGAACACCCCGGGTTCGGCCGAACAGGTCGGTTTGGCCGAAGGCCGTTGGATGCACCGCCTTCTCCTGGACGCCTTGGATGAGCTCTGGAAGGCGGTTGGCATTTGGGGGAGGTTCGGCCGAACTGGGTACTTCGGCCGAACTGGGCCTCCAGCCCAGAACGCCTCCCATGCACCGCCTTTGCTTCCTGGACCTCCTAGGCTGCTTGTATGTGTTGTTCTTCATGTGTTTCTGGCCCAGAGGTGATGTGGCAGTGGATGAGGTGTCTTGCACGGTCGCCGCTCGGTCATTGCTGATGTGGACGGCCTCCGGTGGCGTGTATGGCTAAGGGGGGTAACCGGCCGAACGGAGTCGTTCGGCCGATTCGGTCATTTTCGGCTTCAATAGCGCGTATTTGTCGTAATTATACCTGCACAAGTGACACTCACCAAAACTCGTGGAACTTTATTAGAAATAAAACCTAAGTACATGGAATGTTACATAAAACCTCATTTATTCCCGAGTATTGGTGGTCGGATTTGGGTTGTAACGACCGCCAACAAGCTCCCCCAAGCTTAGCTCTTTGCTCGTCCTCGAGCAAAGATATAAACTTAGGCTCGGTGGATCAGGAGTTGCTACAATGTCATTTACTTTGCAAGTAACTTTATAAACAACTAGTGCTCAAAAATACTTGAATCATATGCAAAGTTTTTAATTCGCCTTTTTACCTATGGGGCTTATAGCAATCTCCTTATCTTGGGCGGTTGAAAGGATGAATAGATTGAATTCAGTTTTATTCCACTCTACTCTTTTCAGGATCCCATCTCGAAGTTTTTCACAAGTTTTGAAAACTTCAAATTGTTCCTCAATGGCACACTCAATCACTTAAGTGTATTTGAATCCTCGCCAAAGGCTTGTGCCTTCTTTTTCATCCTAACATCTAATCTGGCTTTTTGTGTGGCTCAGGGACAAAGGATGAAGGCATGCATGCATCTTATATTTTGCTAAGTCAAAGACCGGATCTCTGAGGAGACAAATCACATCTTAAGATCGAGACGTGCAAGTGTGTGGATATGAATGGAGTGGAATATGGTGGAATGGTGGAATGGAATATGGTGGAACTCCTTGGATGAAACTCCCTCTCCTTGATTTATTTTCGAGAACATGGGCTATCTTTTATTCTCATATTTTTGCCATGCCACTTGGCATGCTTTTCTTTTTTTTTCTCTTTCTTTTTGCCATGCTCTTTGGCATGCTTTTCTTTTTCTCTTATTTTTGCCATGCTTCTTTGGCATGCTTTTCTTTTTGCATAGCCCATGTCTCTATCAAGAATATTTGGAGAGGGAACTCATAGAACATGGAGCATTGATTTTTGTGGATGGATGATGGAAAATGTTTGCTAACTCCCAGTGTAGGAATTGCAAGTGAGAGGTGGTGTGTGTACGTGGGTCTCGATCTTTAAGAATATGAAAGCTTCACTCAAAGGTCATAACAATTTGACAAAGCTCACTAAGATAACAAGCAGCATATGAGTAGAAATTTTCAACTAAGCTTATCATATGGCTCTGGTAGGTATTTTGACCAATGAGGAACTTGTTTCATTTTGAAAGCATAAATTTCTGAGATTTTCCCCGTACTAAAAGCAGAATAGAATTTAACCAAATTCTCACTATATCAACCCCCACAACAACTTAAACTTGGAATAAAGCATGTGCTCCCACAAGGTTTTCAGGATCATTTTTACTCATGCCAAATAACTCAAGCACAATCTAGCAACTAGTTGAAACAAAGTACTTGCAGAATTAATGACAGAGCAACTATTCATCATTTCCAAGGTGAGAGGCATATGATTCATTCCATGCATAGTTGGGAGTTATTTTTATTCAAGGGAAGTATTGGTTAAGGGAAATATTTTTGGTATTTTCATTTTTTTTAAATGCAAATTATCATGAAGGAAAATGAACGGGAAATTAAAAGATCAAAGTGCTAGATAAAACGGGACATACCTAGTGGGGGTCCTCCCCCAAGCTTGGACTTTCACTGGTAGGGGTTGAGCCTTGAAAGGTATTGGCTCAGCTGTTCTGCTTGCTCGTGGACGTCATGCTGGATGGACGCCACCATCCCGCTATTCTCTTGATGGTACTGAGAATGGCGGGCTAGCGTGTCTTGAATCTCTCGGGTACGGTCGTCGATGAGCTCGACTCGGTCGGAGATGTAGGGCAACTCCCGGCCGTAGTCGAAGCGTGCAGACTGTGAGTATCCGGGGAAATATAGTTGGGAGGCACTATCGTACCCCCCTCCATACCGGCTCCCGGACCACTCAGAGTCCGTGTCCTGGCCGTAGTCCCAGCGTCCTGAGGTGAAGTAGTTCGGCTCTTGGTGTTGCCCGGAGCCTCATGCTCCAGACGTCCCAGCACCGGTGTACATGTCGTAGGTGGCCTCAAAAGCGGAAGTGTGTCGGTGCGGCATTTGTGGTGCATCTTCCGGCTCCTGTGAGGTGGCGAGCCTAGCATCACGCCTGGCTCGTCCCCTCATGACGGGTCCATCACCTGCAATGCTGTGCCGAGCGGGCTCTCTCCAAGGTGGAGAATCGTCCGACTCGGTCCTCAACTAAAGAGTTAGTTTCGACGTGGTATACAACCTTAGTGTTGCACAAGGCAAAGGCACTTCAGTTGTATATCCATGGTAAATCATTGACAGCGTTGCGTCAGGCGTCCGCCGTATCATGTGGGCTTGCACGAAGTGCTTGGCATCCACGACGGAACACGCTGTCTCGATGTACGTGAACCGGGCGCCTTGGAGGACGCCCAGATGGTTAGCGAGGCGAGTGACTAGAGAAGTCATCGCCATGCTACCCGTACGAGAAATATGAGACAGCCAGTGACCAACCATGTGTTTCACTGGTGAATAGGGAATCTGCTTGACCATGGCAAAAAGAACCCGCAACTCGATGGTGTTGACAGGGCACAAATCTGCCCGGGGGAATATCGTCATAGACACCCAACGATGCATGAAACGCAAAGTGGGGTTATGTATGCTGTTCGTGCGCGGCGCATGACAGTTGGTATTCCCCGAAATCTTTTTCCAAAATGCCACCCGGTCAAATCTTTTAAGCGCTTTGTTCGGGTCTAAGGAACAACGGCTTGAAAATCCGAGACCCGAACTAAAATCCCTCCAAGAGCATAAAAACTCTTGGTTGAAAAATCGGAAACGAACCCCCCCAGTTTCAGAAACCAAAGTCGAGAGGAATTCAAGGGTGAGCAGGTACGAACCTTCTTCGTTGATGTGCCAGAAATTCTCCCAGCCAACGGCTTGGAAGATTTCCGTGAACTCTACGTCCATCCCCGTGTCCCTGAGCAAGTCTTGCTCAAACACACGGGTGTGCTCGAACTCCTTCAGCCAAAGCTCGTTGAAGGTGTTCTGCTCCCGTTCTGTCCTGAGATTGATGTCACTCTCGCTCAGGAGCTGCCTGGCCGGGGGCGTGGCATGGCCCCATCTCGAGCCGGCTGCTCCGTACTCGTCTGTGTCCATCCGGCTCGAGCCTCGGGATGGAGCTGGGGAACTTCCAGCATCGTCCGATCGTCGGCCTAGCCGGGCGGAACGACGGAGCGAAGTGAAGAACTTCGACATTATTCCTGCAAAAGGTTAGTGCAACAACAACTACCCGAAGGACTGAATATATATGGTTAGCACAAGAAAATCAAGTCAGTCGTTCGAGATAGTTAGTCGTTCTTGCGGGGATAAAAACCACCACAAAAGGTTAGTCGTTCTTGTGGGTGTCGGTGACCACCACAAAATCGTCCAGAATTTCAGCACAAAGATCGCAACAAAAGCAAAATATTTTTGGGATTTTCTAGTGATGCAAGTGAACCAAAACTTGAGCAAGAACTTTGGGAAGAACTTGAGCACAAGCTAGAGCAAGAAATGAGAGAGGGAGAGCTTCTAACAGAAATTTTTCAGAGTGTATGAGTGTGTGAGAGCTCACAAGCTTGCACTAGCATTTATAGGCCGAGGGGAGGTAGGTCCCTGGTTCGGCCGAACTGGGTGGTTCGGGCGAACCAGACCATGGTGGCCAGGCCACTCCTCCCTGAGTGGAGTACCTCTCCTTGCTTTGATTCCACAAAATTTTGTGTGGCCAACAATTCCCAAGGTCATGTGAGTGGTTTTTAGTGGTAGGTGAGATGCAAACTTGACATGACCAAAGTTGGTTTTAGTGGAGTCACCCCCATGCTGCCATGTTTGTGATAATTGGTGAGTGTGCAGCCATTTTTAGTGGGGTAGACATGTTTGGTGCTGGTTGGTGGTGATGGTGAATAATTGGAGATGTTCTAGAGGGGATGAAAATGATAAAAGTTACCAATTACATCCACCCTAGGTAAAATTTCAGCATGTGTCCAATTATTTCTAACCAAGCTTGCAAAATTTTCTACTCTCTCTCAAATTAATTACTCAAGTGGTTCATTTATTTTGAAAAGGGAAACATGCAAATGCAATTGAAAAATTAAAAATTGGAAGGGAAATATGGGATACATACCGGTTTTCCTCGCGGCAAGAGCTCAGCTTTTAAGTCCGCGAGCGGGACTTCTCTTGTCTTCAATTGTTCTTGTCACCGTCCGATCTGGAGAGAATGTCTCGGACGATGCAACTTCCTGTTCCAGGTTACTTATAATTTACTGCAATATGTGCATACCTGGAATGATTGTCCACCCTGGGCTTCAACTGTATCAATAGCCTTCATATCCGGTGTGAAGTATATTTTGGGACTCCCCCTTCTCTCTTTTTTTTTGATTTTTTTTTCTGTAGGGGTTAGTCCACACATACAACCAATATCCATAGAAGTACTGCTTTAAAGGTTCATTAATCAAACTTGACACCATGTCTAGTTTGATTAAAGCAAGCTAATTAACCTAAGCACCATGCTTAATTTAAAGAGCTTATGAATGTATTCTAGCTAGCAACACATTCAAACCCGAGCAAACCGCAATAGATGAAGGGGGCATGGAAACACCTGAGCGTGCCTACCGTTGGCATCTGATGATGAATACTTTCAGAAATGATGCAGCGGTGATGCTACAACGCCAACGTGACTGCACGAAGTTGGCTGAGTCCTCCTCCGCGTTGATGTTTCCGTGTACGGATACACGGTTATGGATGTGGCAAAGGGGATCGACACTCAAATATACCAACTAGTGGAATGCCGCGGAACTAGCTTGTATGCGAATGTTGAAACAATGGGTCCCAAAAATAAGCAAGTGGAGCGGCAAAGGAATGGAGGCGTAGAGTTTGCCTCATCTCTCGCGCGAAGCGCAAAGGACAAGCGAAAACTGGCCAGGCCAGGTTATGTTTGGCCACTAGCCTTGGATTAAGGCTTGCAGACATACAGACACCTTGGCCTAACACTAAGAAGGTTAACGATGTGTTCAGCTGGAACCCGCCTCGGGATGTCAGTGAGATCAGGAGTTTCCTTGGGATGGCCGGATATTATCGACGGTTCATCGAAGGATTCTCCAAGATTGCTAAACCCCTGACGCCACTCTTGGAGAAAAATGCCAAGTTTGTCTGGACAGAGGAGTGCCAAACCAACTTCGAAGAATTGAAGAAGAGGTTGACAACAGCACTTGTGCTAATTTTGCTCGACATAGCCAAGAGCTTCTCCATCTACTGCGATGCATCCCATCTAGGACTGGAGTGTGTACTCATGTAGGATGGGAGAGTCGTGACATATGCATCAAGACAGTTGAGGAAGCATGAGCAGAACTACCCGACGCACGACCTAGAGTTGGAAGCTGTAGTACATGCTCTGAAAATTTGGAGGCACTACTTGATTGGACACAAGTGTGACATCTACACCGATCACAAGAGCCTCAAGTACGTCTTCACTCAGGCGGATCTGAATATGAGGCAGCGCCGATGGTTGGAGTTGATCAAGGACTATGATCTGGAGATTCACTACCACCCAGCGAAGGCTAACTTGGTGGCAGATGCTCTGAGCAGGAGGAGCTATGTGAACAAGGTCACCGGACATTGTCTGCCGGAAGAGCTCAGTCAGGAATTTGAGAGCATGAGTCTGGGATTCGTGGCCAGCATCACAGAGATGGTAGTGGAACCGACTCTGGAACAGGAAATCGGGAAGGGACAGCTTGAGGATGAAAAGATCAAAGAGATTGTGGAGAATGTTGCCCTAGGAAAGGCCCCTTAATTCTGAGTGGATGAACATGGAACCCTGTGGCACGGGAAGAGGATATGTGTACCCAACATAGCGCAGATCAAGGACACGATCCTAAGAGAAGCACATGATTTAGCATACTCGATCCACCCGGGAAGTACGAAGATGTACCAAGACATGAAAGACAGATTCTGGTGGTACGAATTGAAGCGTGATGTGGCAACTTATGTGGCTCTATGTGACACATGTCAGAGAGTCAAAGCTGAACATCAGAGGCCAGCCGGATTACTCCAGCCATTGAAAATACCGGAATGGAAATGGGAAGAAGTTGGTATGGACTTCATAACGGGTCTACCCCACACTCAGCGAGGATTTGACTCCATTTGGGTGATTGTGGACCGCTTGACCAAAGTAGCACACTTTCTTCCAGTGAAGACCACTTACACCGGAGCCAGACTGGCAGAACTATACATGTAGAGGATTGTGTGTTCACATGGAGTTCCTAAGCGGATAGTGTCTGACCGTGGTACTCAGTTCACTTCACACTTTTGGAAGAAGCTGCATGAGTCTATGGACACTAAGTTGCAGTTTAGTTCAGCTTACCACCCCCAGATAGATGGACAGACAGAGCGGACTAATCAGATTCTGGAGGACATGTTGAGTGCATGTGCTCTGCAGTATGGTGTTAGCTGGGACAAGAGTTTGCCCAATGCGGAATTCTCGTACAACAACAGCTACCAGAGAGTCTGCAGATGGCACCGTTCGAGGCTCTGTATGGCAGGAAGTGCAGAACACCACTGTTTTGGAATCAGACTGGAGAGAGCCAAGTATTTGGGCCTGAGATACTCAGAGAGGCAGAGCGCCAAGTGCAAGTGATCAGGCAGAACTTGAAGGTGGCACAGTCTAGGCAGAAAAGTTATGCTGATGTCAGACGGAGGGATCTCAGTTTTGAAGTTGAAGATTTTGCATACCTCAAGGTGTCACCGATGAGAGGCGTGGAGAGGTTTAATGTCAAGGGCAAACTAGCACCTCGTTACATTGGACCTTTCCAGATACTTGAAAGGAAAGGTGAAGTGGCATATCAGTTGGGACTGCCCGAGAAATGTTTGCGGGTGCCCGAAGAGCAGATCCCAATAGATGAGCTGAATATGCAAGGAGATCTCACTTACGAGGAGTATCCAGTCACGATTCTGGAGGTATCTGAGAGGGTGACAAGAAACAAGGTCATCCGGATGTGCAAGTTAAAGTGGAGCCGTCACTCGGAGGATCAAGCAACTTGGAAAAGGGAAGAAGATCTCAAGACCGAGTACCCACAGCTCTTCGCATCTACTTCCGAATCTCGAGGACGAGATTCATCTTAAGGGGGGGACGTTTGTAACACCCAAAACTAGCCTATTTAAAATTTTTAGTAATTTATTGGCTTTTATTTAAGTTGTTCATAATTAATATAGGTTAAATGAATTATTTATGAATATTAAAATCAAATATAAGTTGTAGAAACATTTTTGTTGCATCCATGCTATTGCACTATGTTTTGTTTGTTAGTGACATAAATTGGAATTTAAATTTTGTTTAAATTCAAATTTAATTTGCATTTGTTTTATCCTTAGAAAAGTTATTCTAAGCCGAGTCCACTTTTGCTCCCTAATCTTTCTCTCCGGCTCACTTTCTCCCCCTCCACTTTCCCCCGGTCCGGCCCAGCCCCCTCTCCTCTTTTCCTCCCTCAGCCCAGCCGAAGCCCCCCACCCCCGCTCGGCCCGCTTAGCCGGCCCAGCTTCCCCTCACGCGTAGCCCAGCCCCGCTCGCCCCTCCCCCTCTCCCTCCCCTCGCTGACAGCGGGCCCTGCCCGTCAGTTCTCTCTTCTCCCTCCCGCCCTAGCACCTCCTCCTCCCCCGGCGCGATCGGCGCCACCTCGTCCGGCCGTCTTGGCCCCGCTCCGCGCCCTGTGGGCCCTGACCGTGCCCCTGCCCCCTGCTCACGATCACCTACCATCCTTGCCCCCCGCGCACATGGCAAGCCGCCCCCCGCTTGGAAAGGGCGGATTCACCAGCCGTCGACCAATTGGCATGGCCCGCATGTCGATGCACTCCCCCGGGCCTATATAAGCCACCCCATCGAACCCCAGCACCTCACCGACCCTCCTCCCAAGCTCCCAAGCCCCCATGGCAGCCCCACCCCTCGCCCAGCGCCGCCGCCGCCCGGAGCTCGCCCCGCCACCGTCGACCACCTCCTCCGGCCTTGCTCGGTCCCCCACGACGCCCCAGGGAGCTCCGCGAAGTGGTGAGCAATGCCCTAACCTATTCCTTTCCCATCCTTGCGTGTCATCGCGTCCGTGCGACCTCGCCGGAGTTGCCCGCCTACCGGCCATAGTCGTGCGCCACCCCTCGCTGCCCAATCCTCGTCGGGAACCCCCTAGCTAAGTTCCCCACACCCCCAGCTCGCTCCCCGTCCAAGTCCCGGCGCAAACCGAGCCGTGTAGCTCGATTTCGAGCTCATGCCGAAGATTCTCCGCCACGTGGAGTGGCGGAGCCGCCGTCCCCTATTCCCCGGTGACCCTCCCAACCCAAGGCCAGATCTGGACCGTCGGATCGTGATCCGACGGCCATCCCACGCCCCCACCCTGAGTCAGACCGGCGCGTACCGGTCACCCAGACCATTTTTGCAGAAAAGCCCCTTCACTATTTAAAATAGAACCCGCAGTCCACCGTAGTTCAAAAGTAATTACACCTAGGTGCTATTTTTAGCGGAAAACCCCCTGACCTTTCTAAAAATAGAACCCGCCTTCCTGCTAGGTCGATTTTGCGCGTAGGCCCTCGGGTTTTTATACAAAATTATGTTTAGGTCCTCGGTTTTTCGCAAATAAGCCCCTGAAAACGTTTAAAACTTGCTAGCAGGTTCCTGGAACTTAGATTTGCCATATCTTTTCCGTTTTTAGCTCTGATTAGAGTGATTTTCACGCTCATGTGTTCGTAGTAAAGCATAGAATATTTCTAGAACCTTTAATTGTACTGTTTCCATTTTTTGGTGTATTGTTCTAATAGAATATTATTTGTTTGCAAGTATTGGCTTGCGTGGATGTTTGTGTGGTGAATCGTGTCCAGTTGGTGAGCCTTTCGCGTTGGTATTCGAGGACGAGGAGGACTTCTATGGACAGGACTCACAGCAGCAGCAGGAGCCGCCCTTTGAGTACAAACAATCCTTGCTACCTACTCACCTTGTATTAAATTATTTCATAAATGCATGTGTCTAATTTGATCTACCATTAAGGTTGTACCTAGTTTTGAATATCCTATCCTTATTTACCTTGGGTTTATGCATATGGGTAGATTTTGCTATACGCATCTACTATCACCATTATTTAACTATTAATTTTGACTTAATGATTCACTTTAACATTAATGATAAAACTTGCTTTTTAGCAACTTGGTTTAGGGAACTAGAGCATGTTCTTCGTGCTTTGTTCTAGTGTCTCCATAAGGTCCGGTTCTTAAAGCGGCAACCTAGGAGCCTTTCACCACCGCTAGAACTATTATGGCTCTGGTCTTGGTTAAGTAGCTCGTAGGTCTCTAGCTTGCCAGTGGTTACCGGTGGGGCCGACGGCGTTATGGGAAGCAAGGCACGGGGTGTTTCTTGATTCCACCGAGGACGGTAGCCCCGTCGGCTAGGTTTCGTTAGACCCAGTCCCGTGTTGGGAGTCCCTGCGATGGGGAACTCCGCACGTTGCGCATTGTTGGGTGCGATGCCCGCGCTCCGGATGCCATTGACCCCCTTATAGTGTGACTCTGTAAGCGTAAGTCAATCTCGGTGCCTAGAGTCTCACCACCTTTTTGTACCTTAGCGGCCACTATCTTGTTAGGGTGTCTTGTGAGAAACCTCGTAGCATCCCTATGCAGTCACACCTCGGAAGTGTTGATGTGCGTGGTTGGGTGCAAAGTTCTTTGAACTTTTATGCGACTGGTGCGTAAAGGGTGAAACCTCTGCAGAGTGTAAAATCTATCATGATAGCCTTGCTCAGGGTCATGAGCGGCTTGCATCCTTTTTTATTAGAAGATGATGTTTATTTATATTAATGTCACTTATACTTTATTAATTGGGTTGCAACTAGGTTTCATTCATTTGTAGTTACTTGGATAATGCTAAAACAAACCAACTAAAAGTGCTAATGCAGTTAAGCCGTGTCTAGCCTTATTTTGAGCCTTCATACACCCGTGCTATACTTGCTAAGTAAATGTTTTACTTACACTTGCTATTATTCAACAAAATCCCGGATGGATAAACAGATTGGGCTGTGTATGAGTCTACTGCTGAGTTTCTATAAGATCTGCCGTACTACTGAGTTGTGATCTCCCAGTCAGAGTCCCTGTGGATTGCGGCTCCATTAGTTTGGTAGATTATTAGCCTTCCGCTGTATTTGGTTAGTTTATTTATGATGCACTCTGATGTAAAACTTTATTTAATCAAGAATTTATTCAAGCATATGTTTTCTGTTTATCATATTTGTTCGCTATATGTGTACTTTGACTCCCTGGGCACACATATGGCCACATTCGGGTTTTCGTGAAAATTCGGGTGTGACACAGACCCAGCCGCAAAATGCAACACACTAATACATATACTCCAACTGACCAACTCCACTCCATTCTTCCCGTGACCAAGTTTAGGCAGCAACCGTAGCTAATACGTAGTAGCTCACAACTCTAGATAAAAAAACATGGCACATCGGGTAGCAGTAGTTGACAGATCACGAGCACAAGTAGAGACCTTCATCATCGGTCATCTACTCGTAACAGAGTGCTGGAGAGATTGGCTCATGCTTGATGTTGTTTGGCCATGGCCTTGGGGGCTGGGGTGGCGGCGGAGTGGAGAGAAGACGAGCAGGGCTAGGGTGGGGAAAGGAGGCGGCTGGAGCCTAGTTTTGTTTCAAGGCGCAGGCCGGAAGCGCTCTAATGTGCACGTGGGCTGAATACGAGGTTTATGTGCAAACAATACGGGAATACCGACGGGATTTTCCCGGTCAAATACAGTAACCACAAATACAGTAAAGAAATACCCTCAACTGCTTCCGCTCCTGTTCCTGTTGACTTTTTTCAGAAATCTTCATGTTTCCTATTTATCCTGAAAATACGATATACGATCGGTTTATACGGGATACAGCGCCGGGCGGAGCAGGATTTTCCTGTCCCGTTTTCATCCCTACTTATCGACAATGGCTGGTTTGAAGGATTCAGGCCATTGGACAGCACAGAGCCATGTCGTGAGGGCCGAGAAGCCCTCGTACTCGTAGTCGTCGTTGCATAGGTCCTCGTCCCTATAATGGGGCCGGTTGTCGTGACGGCGCCCCTGGTCACGTGGTGAGCCATAGCGGAAGTCATAGCATTCCCATTCTTCGAGGTCGCGTCTGGCGCGGTGGTCGTCTTCATCTCGCTGAGCTGGGGTCGGGTGCCCCATAGTCACGGTTGTTGCGCTCGCGTCGCTCTAACTTGGCCGCATCGCGCTCTCTGTGGCATTTCTCTAGATCTCTACACATGTTGTGGTCCTTCCTTGGCAGATGATCATAGAGATCTGGATCCTAGCGGCGTCCATCCCTTCGTTCGTCGTAGTCAACTCTTCTGTTGTTGCGAGGGTTCTGGCCCTCGGATTCATCAAGGTTGTTATCGCCCATGTGGCCTTGATCTAATTCCATGTTTATGACCTCTAATGTTGAGGCACGTTGTTGGCAGTAGTCGCGATTGGATCAGCTGTAGATAGATCTGTGTGAGGTAGATCTGCCAGAGCTTGACCTTCCAGATATGTATCTGGACTTTCGGTTGCGATCGACTTGCTCCTAAGCTGCAGCAAGGCGTGCCCTGATGCATGCCACCTCTGGGGTGTCCGGCAAGTGATCCAACTCAGTGAATGCAGCTGGGATGTAGGCTTGGGGCACACAGAATGCCGTGCGAGCTCTATTGAACTCACACTCTAGTTTACGTAGGTCCAGGGGATCAGTCGGGTCCTATGCATGGTCGACCGGCACATTGCCCGATTGCGCTGGCATGTTCCTGGCTTCTACTACATGGCGGCAAGCCCTATCTTGGTTTTTCTCGATGCGGGGGACTCGGTTTCACCATCTTGGGCGTCTTGGTCCTCGGAGACAAACACCTCTCGCTCAGGGGTCGTGATGTAGCTGGATTCCCCATTGGCCGAGTGCTCGATTGATGAGAGATCGGTTGTGGCAACTTGGAATTCGTCATAGTCCAGAAATTGGGTGGGTTCGGGTGGGTTTCTAGATTGGATCTGAGTTGCTCGCTGACGTTCACGGCTGGAGTAGTCAACAGCCGCGTTCTTGAGCCCAAAGGGAAGATGGTTCACTAGGCAATCCAATGCCTGCTCGGACAGAACGGTACACTCTGCTAGGGTAGCGTTGATGCTATCTAGCCTAGTGATGATCTCGTCAGGCGGTGGTACTCGGCGTTGAGAAAACAGATCTGGGACCCGTTCCTGGAAGCTGAGCTGCTCGACCCATGGTAGGAGTGGGCTGGCGAGGCTAGGGGAAGCATGCGAGCTTGTTGATGCGGATTTCATCGGCTCCGAGTCGGTGCTGGCGGAGCTGGAGATGCTGGAGTTAGCAAAGAAGCTGATGCCCAACAAGTGCTTGGGGCTGTCCTTCGTGCTCACCAGGAAGATGACAAGAGATTGATCTTCAATCAAGCTAACTAAAAGAAAACTCGACAATCACCCCTACCTGGCGCGCCAACTGTCGGACGTTAGGACCGGCAATCCTCTGGGGATACTCATGTGGTAGATTTCTAGGAGGAGGATTGCCGAGTTGAGTAGCTTGAAGGTGACATAGGGAACAAGATTTAGACAAGTTCATGCTACTGGGGGTATAATACCCAACGTCTTGTGTTGGGTGGTGTTTGTATTGCTTGTGTTCGTCAAAGCTTCAGGAAGCTTGGGCGAGCTTTGTGGTTACAATGGTTCGATCTATGTGGTTTTGTCACCCTAGGCTGCGTTATATTGGCTGACGGGCTAGGGTTTACAAGTTGCTTCAAATCTAATCTAGCTAGATTATGACTAAGGACTATATCCATCTAAGATTCTACTTTTAATTCCGAGTTATTCGGACTCGATCCCCTGAATGGATCACAACACCTTCTATGTCTTCACCAAACTTGTTCAGCAAGTCAAGGATTCCGTGTGGGCCACCTCTAGGTCGGCCCACAACCTTGTTAGAGGTGGGCCCAAGTTGGTTGTTATCCCATATGGTAGTGGACCCAGTAGTACCCGTATCCCACAATTCTGATTCTCAACTGCCCAAGACAAAGAGAAAGCTACAAACCCATTAGAACTAAGGTAAAAAGATGAGTCTTTATTTTCCATCATATTAAATCCAAAGGAGAATATCTAGTTGCAGGCAAGTAACATTTCAGGCATAGGAAGTGGAAGCCACTCCTGATCTACTGAGCTTAGGTCCATCTTGCAACTATTGAGCCTAAGTATTTCCTTAAGAAAAGCAAAGTTCTAACTTGAGGGAGCTTATTGACGATCACCAAGTGATTAAATTCGACCATCAATTGTCTTGGAAATAAAGAAGAACATGGCATTTCCTACATATTCTTTTATTTAAAATAACATAGTTCCACTTGTACTAGAGATCATTTATATAAATGAACCAGCAAGCAATAGATCAGCCAAAATGGGCCCACTCATAGGTCAGCTTGCTTATGTTGGCGGTCGTTACAACCCAAATCCGACCACCAATACTCGGGAATAAATGAGGTTTTATGTAAAATTCCATGTACTTAGGTTTTATTTCTAATAAAGTTCCACGAGTTTTGGTGAGTGTCACTTGTGCAGGTACAATTACGACAAATACGCGCTATTGAAGCCAAAAATGACCGAATCGGCCGAACGACTCCGTTCGGCCGGTTACCCCCCTTAGCCATACACACCACCGGAGGCCATCCACATCAGCAATGACCGAGCGGCGACCGTGCAAGACACCTCATCCACTAACACATCACCTCTGGGCCAGAAACACACGAAGACCAACACATACAAGCAGCCTAGGAGGTCTAGGAAGCAAAGGCGGTGCATGGGAGGCGTTCTGGGCTGGAGGCCCAGTTCGGCCGAACTACCCAGTTCGGCCGAACTGCCCCCAAATGCCAACCGCCTTCCAGAGCTCATCCAAGGTGTCCAGGAGAAGGCGGTGCATCCAACGGCCTTCGGCCGAACCGACCTGTTCGGCCGAACCCGGGGTGTTCGGCCGAACGGGTCCCCAACCGCCTCTGGTTGCCTTGGCGGTTACCCAGCCTCCAACCGCCTTGGGACACCTATAAATGCAGCGGCATACCCTTTGTATCACACATACCACTTGGGAGCAAGTCTCGATTCTCCACTTTCAAAACGTAGAGTAGGCTAGTCCTGTTGGGAGTTAGAGTCAGGGTCGAGCTTCGTTCGGGGGTTCCGGAGTCGTCTTCTGGAGTTCTGGTAATGCTCTTGTATCTTTTCCTTTTCTTTATGTTCGACTCTGAGTAATCAATATATTTCCTCTGCATTTACCTGAGCTATTTGTTCTGCATTTATTTCGCGAGTAATTGTGGAATGTCTAGCCTTGGTTATAAGCTGTTGTAGTCTGGTTCTATAAGTTCTCTCTTAGTCCTTTGTCTTAGCTGGTTCCTCGTTTCTGCTCAATACTTGCGGTGAATAGTTACTGTCTAGCATAGGTGTGGTACCTAGTCTAGATGGTAACCTTGGTTTGTCCCCGTCGCAATGGAGGTGGTAGCCGTGAGGTGGTGACAGGCCTTTCGGTCTTCGTAGTCCATCACGTTAGTTCCGGTCTGCAGGCACCCATAAGAGCACGGAGTTTGTGGCACCCCTTCTCATCCCTTTCTGTGTGTCACGGGCTCCGTCCCCGATGTTGAGATAATAGAACTAGGAAGAGAACCATAGATGCCATTCTTCATGCTAGCCGTAACCCTTGCCAGAGGTATCTCAAGGCCAGTGGAAGTATATAGGAATCCTTTCCTGTCTCGTTGTTCTCCCACTAGCTAGACCGCTCTTCTATCTCTATCCTGAACTTCTCCTTGTGTGTGTCAACTGAATATCACTCCTATCCTATCCTTTACCCCCGCCTTGTTAGCCGGTACTTTAATTAGTAGTTACATCCTTGTCAATAGTCGATACTCTTTATCCAATGCTTCCCTGCGGAAATATAAATACGATACCTAGGAATACTCCCGGGTGAAATGCTACATCGGTATCCGTGTGCTTGCGGATTTATATCTGTATCGTAAGAATACCAATGAACACTACTTGCACCATTACTGGGATTGGCAATCCTAATAGTGGACCGTAAGAAGTGTCAACAAGCATTTCTGGCGCCGTTGCCGGGGACGCAATTGGCGAAAGATATTGATGATTGACATTGGTGTCTACTAATTTAATCTACCGCTAGCATTAGCGGATCACCCCTGTTTGCTTGAGTTTGTTTCAAACAGGAGGAAAGCAGAGAGCCCAGGGTGCACGATCATGCAAGATTTATCAATGTATGCCCCTGTCTACTGCAATGAGTACCGTACGGAAGCTTCTGAAGAAAATTTGCACAGGTATGTGTTCATACATATACAAATTTTATCATAACCACGTGCAGAATGGAAGAAAGATCGTCGTCAAGGAAGAAAAAGGAAATCAAATGTGACGGACGAATGACGCTGCATCACCGCAATTCCGTCTCAAATTGTTGGTAATGGCGAGAAAAATCAAGGTATGTGAGATAGTCCAGCTCTTAGACTTTAAATTTTGAGCTTTATCCTTTAAATTGTTGCATTATCCACTGCATGATTGCATTGAATCACTTAATTTAGGAATTCATGCATACTATTACCCCATTTTTTTTCCCAATTCACTGCATATTTCCCATTCTTGCATTTGCATTCATTCGCCCCAGCACTGTTTTGCATAAAAAAACACTAAAAGAAAAATAAAATAAATCTGCAACTCCTCCATTGGATAGCACGTGTCCCAAGAATGCTACTTCCTTCAACCAGAACTCACACTTGCTCAAAAATGGCATATAGCTGATGTTCCCGGAGTCTATGAATCACCAATCTCAAATGATCTTCATGTTCCCCTTCATTCTTGGAGAAGACCAGAATGTCATCAATGAACACCACCACGAACTTGTCGAGGTAGTCCATGAACATGCTATTCATCAGGTACATGAAGTATGCAGGAGCATTGGTTAGTCCAAAAGACATAACCGTGAACTCGTACAACCCGTACCTAGTAGTGAAAGCCGTCTTGGGTATGTCCGACGACCGGATTCTCATCTGATGATAACCCGATCGAAGATATATCTTGGAGAACACACAAGCTCCCTTCAGCTGGTCAAACAAATCATCAATCCTTGGCAGCGGGTACTTGTTCTAGATGGTCACATCGTTGAGGGCTCGATAGTCCACATACATCCTCTGTGTCCCATCCTTCTTGTCCACGAATAGCACTGGTGCTCCCCATGGTGAAGCACTAGGACAAATATACCCCTTGGCTAGCAATGAGCTTAATTCTTCCTTGAGCTTCTCTAGTTCCTTTACTCCCATTCTGTATGGTCTTTTAGCTATAGGTGCAGTGCTAGGTTTAAGTTCAATAACGAATTCAACTTCGCGTTCCGGGGGCATACCTGGCAATTCCTCCGGGAACACATCCGAGAACTCGCTCACCACCCTGATGTCCTCAGGAGCTGCACCATCGGCTTGATTGACTTGATTATGCTCCAATGGACTGGCTGCCTGGTACTCCACCTTATCTCCAGACTCTGCCATTAGTTGTACGGTCCTCTTGGCGCACTAGATCACTGCATCATATCTGGCTAGCCAGCTCATACCCAGAATCAGGTCGAAACCAATAGACTCCTGGACTATCGGGCGTACCTCGAAGTCTACCCCCCTTGTGGTGATGGTGACACGGGGATAGCGTAAAGTGGCACGCTGTAACACTCCTGGTGAGCTAACTATCATAGCATTCTTCATGGGCAGTAATGCCACTAAGTTCTTTTTCACAAAAGCAGCACATATGAAAGCATGCGAAACTCTGGAATCGAACAAAATAGTCGCAGGGGTGGAGTTGATAGGGAACGTACCCACGACCACATCAGTAGCTCCCTCAACGGTCTCCGACCCAGTGTGGTTGAGCTTGCCCCTGGCGGGATTTTGTGGAGCACAGTTTGCTTGGCCCTGTTGCTGATTCTGTGATAGCCCAGTGTTGGCACTTCTTATGATCCAATATCAGGATTGTGAATCGAGGTACTGGGGTAAGGAGTGTTTCAGTGGTTTTTCTTATGGCTCAGTAAAATATATAAATATTCTACAAGCACACAGAATTACCGCTGTAGCACTTCACCGGGGAGTATTCCGAGGTATCATAATTTATATTTTCGCAAGGAAGCTTTGGCAAGATTACTAGCAAACAGATATTCGAGACTATCAGAGAAGGGTACACTACTAGCAAGACAGGGGATAAACGGTATTGGATAGGAATGGTTATACCATGACACACAGCTCAATGGTGGCTCAGATGAGAAAGGAAAGGAATAGATAGTTGGGAGGACAACGAGAGGAGATAGAGGAATCCTTGGTTCTTTATGTACCTATGTCACTCGGCCTTAGAGATACAGTGAAAAGCCAGTACTCAGAGATTAGGGTTTGCTCTAATGTCTTAGCGTCGGGACAATAGAACCTATGATATGCAGAAAGGGATGAGAAGGGGTGCCACCAATCCTACACTCTGGGATCCTAGAGGCCACGACGAACGTGATGGACTACGTAGGCCGTATAGGGCTGTCACCACCTAATGGCTACCACCTCTGTAGACGTGGGGACAAACTAAGGCCACTAGCTAGTCTGGGAACCACTACCACACTAGTCAACAACTACTTACTCTGCTAGCAAGAGCAAGCAACCTTGTCAATACCCCAGTGACAATTCACCACAAGTATTGAGCAAGATCGAAGAACCAGCTAAGACAAAGACTTAATCAAGATCTAGAAGCACTAGAGCTACAACTAACTATAGTCTAAACACAATATAGATGCAACTAGAATAAAGTAGAAGCAAACTATAAATGACAAGGGCAAAGCGATAAAGATAACTATATTGATAACTCAAAAGTCTTACAAAAGGAAAAGGAAAAGATACAAGAGCTTATACCAGAGCTTCTGAAGACAACTCCGAAACCTCTAAGGCACAGCTCGACTCAACTCTTACTCCCAACTAAACTATCATAACTCTACTAGAAAGAAGTGGAATGAGAGATCCTTGGCTCGAGTGTGTGCGTTACAAGTGAAATGCCACTACATTTATAGGTGAAATAGGACCATGGAGAGGAGTGGCGGCAAAGGGAACTAGGGGGTACCCCCTGGTGATTTGGGCAAATTGCCCGGGTTCAAGCGAATCCTAGGATTCGGCCGAACCCTTGGATGCACCGCCATTTGCTCCCACGGACTGGATTTTCCCTCCTTGGTCGGTTCTGGTGCTCGGGGTGGTTCGGGCGAATTGAGGGATTCAGCCAAACCGGGCCAGAGGCCCAGGCCTGCCGCCTGCACCGCCTTTGCTTCCTGGGCTTCGTGGATGTCTTGATCCAGGTGGTCTTCGTGTTGGTTTGGCCCAGAAGTGAGGTGGCAGTCGTCCACGTGTCATGCACAGTTGTTGCTTGGTCATTGTTGACGTGGACGACTTCCGGTTGTCTTGTTCGGCTAAGGGCGGTTACCTGCCGAATTGTGTCGTTCGGCCGAATCGGTTAATTCCGACCCCTATAGCTCGTATTTCTTATTAGTGTACCTGCACAAGTGGAACACACCAAAACTCGTGGAACTTTATTAGAAATAAACCTAAGTGCATGGACTGTTGCTTATATCCTCTTTTATTCCCGAGTATTGGTGGTCGAAAACGAGCCGTAACGACCGCCAACAAGCTCCCCCAAGCTTAGCCCTTTGCTCATCCTCGAGCAAAGATAAAAAATTACGCTCGGTGGATCAGGAGTTGCTACTATGTCAAAGTCTTGCAGGTAACATTATAAACAACTAGTACTCGAAAATACTCGAATCATTGGCAAAGTTTTAACTCACCATTTTACCTATGGGGCATATAGCAATCTCCTTGTCTTGGGTAGTTGAAAGGTTGAAAAGCTTAACTCAGTTTTTATTCCACTCCTACTCTTTTCAGGATCCCATCTCGGAGTTTCCACAATTTTCAAAAATTTAAACTTTGTTCCTCAATTGGTACACTCGATCGCTCAAGTGGTGTTTGTATCCTCACCAAAGGCTTGTGCCTTCTTTCATCGTAAAATCTAACAAAGCTTTTTGTGTGGCTCAGGGACAAGGGATGAAGGCCTACTTGCATCTTATATTTTGCAAAGTCAAAGGCCTGATCTTTGGGGAACCAAATCATACCTTTAGATCGAGAAGTGCAAGTGTGTGGAATATGTGGAGTGGAATGTGGAATGTGGTGGAACTCCTTGGGATGATTCTTCCTCCCCTTGACTTATTTTGAGAACATGGGCTATCTATTTTTTGCTTATATTTTTGCCATGCCACTTGGCATGCTTTTCTTATTTCTTATTTTTGCCATGCTCTTTGGCATGCTTTTCTTTTTCTCTTTCTTTTTGCCATGCTCTTTAGCATGCTTTTCTTTTTGCATAGCCCATGTCTCTATTCAAGGATATTTGGAGAGGAGATCATAGAACATGGAGTATTTATTTTGTGGATGGGTAATGACAATATTTGCTAACTCCCAGTGTAGGAATTGCAAGTGAGTGTGGTGTGTACGTGAATCTCGATCTTAGAAGCATGAAGGTTTCACCCAAAGGTCACAAAAATTTGACAAAGCTCGCTAAGACAAGAAGCAGCATATGAGTAAAAAATTTTGACTAAGCTTAGCATATGGCTTTGGTAGGTATTTTTGACCAATGAGGAACCTTATTTTATTATTGAAAGCAAAAGACATCCGAGATATTCAACCAAATCTCACTATATCATTTCTCAAAACAACTTAGACTTGGAATAAAACATTTGCTCCCACGAGGTTTTCAGGTTCATTTTACTCATGTCAAATAACCCAAGTACTATAAAGCGACTAGTTGAAAACAAGGCACTTGCAAAATTGATGACAGAGCAACTATTCATCATTTCCAAGGTGAGAGGCATATGGTTCATTCCATGCATAGCTGGGAGTTATTTTATTCAAGGGAAATGTTTTTGGTGTTTTACTTTTAAGGTGGAAATAAAATGGATAGGGAAATGGCAAATGCAAGATCAAAGTGCTGAAGGGACATCGAACATACCTGATGGGGGTCCTCCCCCAAGTTTAGATTATTCACTGGTAGGGTCGAAACTTCGAAAAGTATTGTGACATTTGATCCGTCTGCTGCTGGACGTCGTACCGTAGAGAGTCCAGCACGCTGCTATTCTCTTGGTGATACTGAGAATGGCGTGCTAGGGTGTCTTTAATGCTCTGTGTTCAGTCATTGAGGAGGTCGACTCGGTCAGAGATGTAAGACAACTCTCGACCGATGTCGTAGCCACTGGGTGCATCGAATCGTGCGGACTGAGAGTGCCCAGGGAAGTATGGTCGGGAGGCACTGTCGTACCCTCCTCCGTACCATCCCTAGGAATACTCTGAGTCCGTACTCGGAGCATAATCCCAGTAGCCCGAGGCGAAGTAGTCTGGGTCATGGGGTTGTCTAGAGCCTCCTGCTCCAGACGTCCCAGAACCACCGTGTGCATCGTAAGCTGCCTCGAATGCAGACATGTGTCGATGTGGCTGCGTTGGCGAAGTTTCTGGTTCTTGAGCGGTGAAAAGCCCGACATCACGCCTGGCTTGCCAATGGGTAAATGGCCCCTCGCCTGCAACACCGTGTCGAGCCGGCTCTCTCCGAGGGGGAGAGTCATCCGCCTTGGTACTCAACTGGAGTGTTAATTTCTTAGCGGTATACAACCTTAGTCCAGCACAATGCAAGGGCACTTCGGTTGTATAACCGCGATAGATCATAACCAGCGTTGCATTGGGCACCCATCGTATCATGTGGCCTTGCACAAAGTGCTCAGCATCCACGATGGGTCGCGTTGTCTCTAAGTACGCAAGTTGGGTGCCCTCCAGAACGCCCAACTGGTTAGCAAGGCGAGTGACTAGAGAAGTCACCACCACGCTACCAACGTGAGAGTGGTGAGACATCCAATGGGCAACCAAATCTTTTACCGGAGAAACAACAACTCATTTAACCATGGCGTATAAGAACCGCAACTCGACTATATTAACGGGACGCAAATCAGAACGTGGAAACACCGTCATAGCCATCCACCGATGCATGAAACGCAAGGTGGGGTTATGAATATTGTTAGTGTGTGGTGCAGAACAATTGGTGCTTCCCGAAATCTTTTTCCAGAACCCGTCCCGACTGAAGCTTTTCAAAGTTTTGGCAGGCTCCAAAGAACAATGATTAGCAAAACCCAGAGCCGTACTCAAATCCCTCCAAGAGTAGGAATACTCTTGGTTGAAAAATTGAAAGCGAACACCCTCCCGTCCAGATGTGAGAGTCGAAATAAAATTCGAGGGTGAGGACATACGAACCTTGTTCGTCGACACGCCAGAAGTTGCCCCACCCAATGGCTTCGAAGACTTCTGGGAACTCTTCGTCCATACCCGTTCTTACGAGCAGGTCCTGCTCATAGACATGGGTATGCTCAAACTCCTTCAGGCGTAGCATGTTGAAGACATTCCGCTCCCGGTCCATCCAGAGAATGATGTCACTCTGGTTCAGGAGCTGCCGGGTTGGGTGCGAGGCAAAGCCTCTCCCCAAGTCGGCTGCCCCTGACTCATCCACCTCCATCCGGCTTGAACTGCGGGACGGGCTGGGGAGCTCCCAGCATCGTCTGAGCGTTTGCTCAGCCGGGCGGAGCGACGGAACGCGGAGAAGAGCTTCGACATGCTTCCTGCAAAAGGTTAGCGCAACGACTACCCGAAGGACTGAATATATGGGGTTAGCACAAGTAAATCAAGTCAGTTGTTCGAGAGAGTTAGTCGTTCTTGCGGGGATGAAAACCTCCGCAAAAGATTAGTCATTCTTGTGAGTGTCGGAAACCACCACAAACATGTTCAAGTTTCAGCACAAAGATCGAACAAAGGCAAAATATTTTTTTTGGGATTTTTCAGCAATGCAAGTGAACCAACTTGAGCAAGAGAGAGGGAGAGAGCTTATGGTGGAAATTTTTCTAGAGTTGGATGGTGTGAAGAAGCTAGCAAGCAAGGGATGGTATTTATAGGCAAGGGAGAGAGCTGGGGCTCATTCGGCCGAATGGCCTGGTTCGTGAATTTATTTTAACCATGCTTGCATTTTTTTCTACTCTCTTTCAAATTAATTACACAAGTGGTTCATTTATTTTGGAAAAGGAAACATGCAAATGCAATGATGGAAAATAAAATTTTGGAAGGGAAACATGAGATACTACCGGTTTTCCTCACGGTGAGAGCTCGTGTTTAAAGTCCGTGAGCGGGACTCCTCCTGTCTTCAGTTGACTTTGTCATCATCCGATCCCGAAGTGAGTGGTTCCGGCGATGCAACCTTCTTCCGCCACATCTTCGTAGTCTTCTTCTGCGTCGGTGGAGGTGGGATCGGTTCCTCTGGAGAATTCCAGAGGGCTTGGTCTTCTTCGTATTTCTTTACGAGAAGATCCATCTCTTCTGCTTGCATTGGTCCTGTCGGCACATTCTATTTGAACTGCTCGACATCGAGTATTTCCAGCTCTTCGTTGATGAGTGCCTTTAGAAAAAACTCGGCGCTCTTCTGCTCCGGTGTGAAAGGCTTTGTCTTCTTCTCTTCCCGTGGTTGAAACTTGAAGTATATCAATCTTCCGTCGATACGGAACGAGATTTCTCTTGCATCCATATTGATTCTAGCTCGGGCGGTGTTCAAGAATGGCCAGCCCGACATAAGGGGAAACGAATAATCATTCCCGGTGTCAAGGACAACAAAGTCCATAGGGACGTAACGTCCCCAAACGCGGACCAGTACATTCTCAATCACCCCCTCGGGATAGCGGATCGTCGAGTCCGCAAGTTGTACCTGGGCATTTGTAGATGACAAAGTATGGTAGCATAATTTCTTAAATAATACCTTGGACATGATGTTTATGCTGGTTCCCAGATCATAGAGAGCATCATCAATGCGATGATTCTAGATCGTGCACTGAATGATGGGCACTCCGGGATCTTCCTTCCTCTCGGGAGAGGTCTTCGTGATTGCTCTCCTAGCAGCTCGTGGCAGGTAGGTCCATCTTGGTATATGTACTTGGATGTGCGCGATCTTACTTGCATGATTAGTACAAAAGGTACTACAAGACACCTTACCTTGTCTCGTAGTAACAACATTTACTTTTTCGATGGGAGATTCGGGTTGCCCCAAGAATCTTCCCCAATTCAGTGACAGGAACGACTGCAGCTAACTGAGCAATTTGGGTTTCTATCATTTTATTGAAACTCAGTTGGCTTTTCGTAGCAGAAGCAAAGGAATCCAGTCTAGAGTCTATGCTTTCCAGGATTTTATCGTTAGCAACAAGCTTTTTATTGATATTTTTAGTGATTTTACCCTGGCCAACACTAGATCTCTAAGTGATTGCTGATTATTAAAATTGTTGGAATTGAAATTGTTACCTTGTTGAGGCCTCCCGAGTGGGAGGTTTGGGCGTGAATTCCAGCCTTGATTGCCGTATTTGTTTGGTAAATTACCCGTTGTTGTTGGAGTTGTTGACGTAGTGGGCATCTTCTCGCGTTTCGGGGCAGTCGCTCCCTGAATGGCCAGTGTTGCCACAGACCTCGCAAGTCATGCGAGCATCCATGGCTTGCACCGTTTCTTGAGCAGGGGCCTCCAGTTTCTTCATCAGGAGGTCCATCTTGGCAGTGAGCATGTCCAGAGCTTCAACTTGGTGAACTCCTCGGGTCCGAGGTTGGGCTCGATCGTCGGACCAACCTTGGTTCTCGACCATCTTCTATATGAGGGCCTTTGCACGGCTCTCCTCAAGAGAGAAGAAAGAACCTCCAGCAGCACCATCCAGATACTCACGGGCAGAGCTTCTAAGCCCGTGGTAAAAGGTTTGAATGATAAACCAACTCTGCATACCATGGTGAGGACAAGCAGATATATAGTCCTGGAGGCGATCCCATGCCTCCGGGACTATTTCATCTTTTAGCTGTTGGAAACTAGCAATTTTGTTCCGGAGGGCATTGGTTTACCCAATCGGAAATGCGCTAGTGCACTTATCCCAAGTTTCTATGGCTTCGCGGTTAGCATAAAACCATTGTTTCGCCTTGCCTAATAATGAGAAAGGGAATAAATGAAGGTGAATAGCATCAATGCTTACCCCACGTATGGTGAAGGTGTTGCAAATCTCCCGAAAATGCTGAAGATGAGGGTTGGCATCCTCGTGTGGCTTGCCACAGAACGGGCTAGCCTGCACCATGTTGATGAGGGCTGGCTTGAGCTCGAAGTTCCCCTCTCCGACTGGCAGAGCTGGTCCGACACGCACATTCTCGCTCGATGGAGCAGAGAACACGCGGATCGTCTTGCTTGCCATCCTTGATGAAGCCAGGTCAACGACGAGAAAGACTGGGCTCGTCGGAATGAGCTGCTTCTAAGGAGGTACAACACGGGGTCGCACTTTCCTCACAAGAGACTCAGGATTTTCTTGGTAGTTTGACGGTAGTTGGAAACCAGTCATGCACTACTCTGCTTTACAAGACCAACGAAACAGAGCAAGGATAAACCCGCTTGAGTAGCGGTATACTTAACTAAGATAGCTCGAGATAAATGTTTGAAACTATCGAGCCAATTGCTTCCCCGGCAATGGCGCTAGAAATGCTTGTTGGCACTTCTTACGATCCAATATCAGGATTGTGAATCCAGGTACTGGGGTAAGGAGTGTTTCAGTGGTTTTTCTTATGGCTCAGTAAAATATATAAATATTGTGCAAGTGCACAGAATTACCGCTGTAGCACTTCACTCAGGAGTAATCTGAGGTATCGTAATTTATATTTCCGTAGGGAAGCTTTGGCAAGATTACTAGCAAAAAGATATTCGGGACTATCAGAGAAGGGTACACTACTAGCAAGATAGGGGATAAATGGTATTGGATAGGAATGGTGGAATGAGAGCTCCTTGGCTTCAGTGTGTGTGTTACAAGTGAAATGCCACTGCATTTATTGGTGAACTAGGACGGTGGAGAGGAATGGCGGCCAAGGGAACCAGGGGAGGTACCCCCTTGTGATTCGGGCGAATCCTAGGATTTGGCCGAACCCTTGGATGCACCGCCATTTGCTCCCACGGCCTGGATTTGCCCCCCTTGGTCGGTTCTGGTGCTCGGGGCGGTTTGGGCGAATTGAGTGATTCGGCCGAACTGGGCCGGAGGCCCAGGCCTGCCCCCCTGCACCGCCTTTGCTTCCTAAGCTTCGTGGATGACTTGATCCAGGTGGTCTTCATGTTGGTTTGGCCCAGAAGTGAGGTGGCGTTTGTCCACGTGTCATGCATGGTTGTTGCTTGGTCATTGTTGACGTGGACGACTTCCGGTTGTCTTGTTCGGCTAAGGGGGGTAACCGGCCGAATCGTGTCGTTCGGCCGAATCGGTTAATTCCGACGCCGATAGCTCGTATTTCTCATTAGTGTACCTGCACAAGTGGAACACACTAAAACTCATGGAACTTTATTAGAAATAAACCTAAGTGCATGGAATGTTGCATATATCCTCTTTTATTCCCGAGTATTCGTGTTCGAAAACGAGCCGTAACGACAGCCAACACCGAGCCCTCTGATTGTTGTTCTGGCCGGCGGCATTCTGGGTCTTCTTGGGGCAAACATTGGCAAAGTGCCCCTGCTCTCCACAGTGGTAACACACCCTAGGCCCCACTGGTGTGTTGTTGACAGGGTTGGGGCACTGAACGGGACCCTGCTGCACCGGGTTGCGCTGAGTTGGAGCATTCTGCAGGAGTCGCTGCTGTTGTGGCGCCTGGGGGTACTGGGGGCGCTGCTGGTACTGGCCATGGTTGAGCGGGCCGGGCTGACTCTGGAAGCTCTGCTGGCTCCCCATCTGCTGACTTCCCCAAGGAGGAACGAAATGGGGGCGGCTGGTGCTCCCGATCTGCTGGCCCTGGAACTTCCTCTTTTCTCCTCCATCCCACGACGCTTGTGTTCCAGCATCAAAGAATCATCCACCAGTTCCTGGAAGTTGGGGAACCTGGTGCACATCAGCTGGTACTGCAGTGCATCTTGCATGCCATCGCGGAACCTAGTCTGCTTTTTCTTGTTGGTGTCCATGTCCTCCGGAGCATGATGGCGAGCTTGATGAACTTGTCACGATAAGTGGTGACACTCATCCCTTCTTGCCTCAGTGCCAGGAACTCCTTCTTCTTCAGGGTCATTAGGGCTTCTGGCACGTGGTGGGAGCGGAAGCTGCTACGAAACTCCTGCCAGGTGATCTGAGTACGGTCGAAGTGAGCATACTGGTACGACTCCCACCAGTCCAATGCTGGTCCTTGGAGCTGTCCTCCGGCGTACAACACCTTCTCCCGGTCGTTGCACAACATGATGTCGACCTGTCTCTCCACCGCCTTGAGCCAGTCATCTGCCTGTAGGGGGTCACTGGCCTTACTGAAGGTGGGAGGACGTCCCTTTAGGAATTCACCCCTCTTGTCCCGGGGCGGCATGTTGTGCTACGGTGGCGGATTTTGCTAGTTCTGCTACATCATCGCCATCATCTGAGCCATCTGCTGCATCAGCTAGGTGTGCGTGTGCATCATCTGCTCAATGGTGGGAGGTGGCGACGGTAGTGGCACTCCGCTGGCACCGGCGTTGCTCCTTGTGTTCACCATCTATCATCAATAAATAAGCCTCATAAAATTCCGTGGGTTCTATCTGAGTGACTTTAGAGGATTACTAACTTGTAAGGGCTTGATAGAAAAAGAGCAGGAGAAATGAATACCCCCGTCTATGTAATCACTAAACCTTAGTCCTGCATTTAGATGGTGGTAGACTTGCATCTACGCCCATCACAATCATTACAAAAATCCAAATCAAGCATAAGCATAATGACAACCATTTCATGCACTTAAAGACATGATTCACACAAGCCTTGACTGAACTTGAGTTTTGAAAAGTGTATCTATACGCTCCATATCACATAATCATGGTGGTCTCCTAAGCTTTAATTCAACTGTTCTAACTACGCTGCGATCCTACAGTCAGCACGGCTTGGATACCAATCTGTCACACCCGGATTTTCACGAAAACACGAACGTGGCCATATGTGTGCCCAGGGGTCAAAGTACACATATAGCAACCAAATATGATAAACAGAGAACATATGTTTGAATAAATTCTTGATTAAATAAAGTTTTACATCAGAGTGCATCATAAATAAACTAACCAAATACAGCGGAAGACTAATAATCTCTCAAACTAATGGAGCCGCAATCCACAGGGACTCTGACTAGGAGATCACAACTCAGTAGTACGGCAGATCTTCTGGAAACTCAGCAGCAGACTCATGCACAGCCCAATCTGTTTACCCATCCGGGATTTTGTTGAATAATAGCAAGTGTAAGTAAAACATTTACTTAGCAAGTATAGCATGGGTGTATGAAGGCTCAAAATAAGGCTAGACACGGCTTAACTGCATTAGCACTTTTAGTTGGTTCGTTTTAGCATTATCCAAGTTACTAAAAATGAATGAAACCCAGTTGCAACCCAATTAATAAAGTATAAATGACATTAAGCATAAATAACATCATTTTCTAATAAAAAAGGATCCAGGCTGCTCGTGACCCTGAGCAAGGCTATCATGATAGATTTTACACTCTGCAGAGTTTTCGCCCTTTACCCACCAGTCGCGTAAAAGTTCAAAGAACTTTGTACCCGACCACGCACATCAACACTTCTGAGGTGTGACTGCATAGGGATGCTAACAAGACAGTGGCCTAACAAGACAGTGGCCACTAAGGTACTACAAGGTAGTGAGACTCTATGCACCGAGATTGACTTACGCTTACGAAGTCACACCATAAGGGGGTCAATGACATCCAGAGCGCGGGCATCGCACCCAATAATGCACAACTTGCGGAGTTCCCCATCGCAGGGACTCCCAACATGGGACTGGGTCTAACGAGACCTAGCCGACGGGGCTATCGTCCTCAGTGGAATCAAGAAACACCCCGTGCCTTGCTTCCCATAACTCCGTCGGCCCCACCGGTAACCACTGGCAAGCTAGAGACGTACAAGCTACTTAACTAAGACCACAGCCATAATAGTTCTAGTGGTGGCGATAGGCTCCTGGGTTGCCGCTTTAAGAACCGGACCTTATTGAGAGACACTAGAACAAAGCACGAAGCACATGGTCTAGTTCTCTAAACCAAGTTGCTAAAAAACAAGTTTTATCATTAATGTTAAAGTGAACCATTAAGTCAAAATTAACAGTTAAATAATGGTGATAGTAGCTGCGCATATCAAAATCTACCCATTTGCATATACTCAAGGTAAACAAGGATAGGATATTCAAAACTAGGTGCAACCTTAAAGGTACATCAAATTAGACACATGCATTTATGAAATAATTTAATACAAGGTGAGTAGGTAGCAAGGATTGTCGGTGCTATAACTTGCCTTCCTCAAAGGGCGGCTGCTGCTGCTGCTGTGAGTCCTGTCCCTAGAAGTCCTCCTCGTACTCGAAGTCCAACGCGAAAGGCTCAGCGATTGGACATGATTCACCACACAAACATCCACGCAAGCTAATACATGCAAACAAATAATATTCTATTAGAACAGTACACCAAACAATGGACAAAGTACAAATAAAGGTTCTAGAAATATTATACGCTTTACTACCAACACATGAGCGCAACAATCACTCTAATCTGAGCTAAAATGGAAAAGATATGGCAAATCTATGTTCTAGGGACCTTCTGGCAGGTTTTAAAAGTTTCCAGGGGCTTGTTTGCAGAAAACCGAGGACCTTAACATAATTTCTTATATAAACCCGAGGACCTACACGCAAAATTGACCTAGCAAGACGGTGGGTTCTATTTTTAGAAAGGTCAGGGGGTTTTCCGCTAAAAACATGACCTAGGTGTAATTACTTTTGAACTACGGTGGATTGCGGGTTCTATTTTAAATAGTGAAGGGGCTTTTCTGCAAAAATTGTCTAGTTGACCGGTACGCGCCGGTCTGACTCTGGGTGGGGGCGTGGGATGGCCGTCGGATCATGATCCGATGGTCCAGATCTGGCCTTGGTTTGGGGAGGGTCACCGGGAACAGGGGACGGCGGCGCCGCCACTTCACGTAGCTGAGGATCGCCGACGTAAGCTCAAAATTGAGCTACACGGCTCGGTTTGCGCCGGGACATGGTCGGGGAGCGAGTTGGGGGCATGGGGAACTCAGCTAGGGGGTTCCCGACGAGGATTGGGCGGCGACGGGTGGCGCACGACGACGGCCGGCGCGCGGGCAACTCCGGCGAGGTGGCATGGACGCGATGACATGCAAGGATGGGCGAGGAATAGCTTGGCGCGTTGCTCACCACTTCGCGGAGCTCCCTGGGGCGTCGTGGGGGACCGAGCGAGGCCGGAGGAGGCGGTCGACGGCGACGGGGCGAGCTCTGGGCGGCGGCGGCGTTGGGCGACGGGGGGCTGCCGTGGGGGCTTGCGAGCTCGGGAGGAGTGCCACGGTGAGCGGCGAGGGTGGGGTTTCTAGACGCAGGAAGGCTCGGGAAGAGCTTGGGATGCTCCTTACGTTCACGCGAAATGAATGGGAGTGTCAGGAGGGTGGAGCGGCACCGGCGAGAGGCAATCGACGGCGGCGACGCCCTAGCCGGCGGGTGCTCGCGGGGAAGATGCGGGGGGGACTTGGGGAGCTCGGGGCGGCTTGGTTGTGATCAAGGGGCTCGGGTGCGGCTTAATTAGCCCGCGGAGGGGAAACCTTGGTGTGCGCGCACTGATTTGGGGCGGTGGCCGGCGGCGCCCGTCTTTCCTTTTGGGGGAAGACTTTCCATGCGAGGATCGGTGCGGGGAAGGAAGGGAGCTGGACGAGAAGCTTCGGTGAAGCTTCGTGGAGGGCCCACCGGGCGTGGGGAAGGAAACTCGGGCGCAGGCCACGGCGCAGCGCGAAGGGAGGGGAAGCCTCGGCTCGGCGTTGGCGCGAGGAGGAAGAAGGGGGCCTGACGCGCGGGCCCGGGCTGCCTGTGAGAGGGAGAGGGGGGACGCGCAGCAAGACTGGGCCGCTGCTGGGCTAGAAGCGGCTGGCCGCTGGATGGCCTGGCGGGGGGGGGGGGGGGGGGAGAAGGGAGATGTTGGGCTGAGTGAGCTGGCTGGGCTGCGGGGAGAAAGGGAGGGAAAAAGCTGGGCCGCACTCAGGGAATAAAAAGAGGGAGCAGAAGTGAGCCAGGGGAAAAAGTCTAGGGGGCAAAAGCGAACTGCTGCTATGGGAACTTTTCTAGGGCTCAAATCGAAATGGTTCAAAAATGAATTTAGCTTAGAATTAAATTCTCTTCTGAACCACTCACAAACAAAACACAATGCAGCCGGCAGGAATGCATCAACATTGTTTCTACAACTTATATTTGATTTTAATATTCATAAATAATTTATTTAACCTATATTAATTATGAGAAATTCAATAAAAGCAAATTAATTACTAAAAATTTTAAATGGGCTATTTGTGGGTGTTACAAACCTACCCCCCTTAAGATGAATCTCGTCCTCAAGATTCAGATGTAGGTGCGAAGAGCTGTGGATACTCGGCCTTGAGAAATTCTTCTCTTTCCCAAGTTGCTTCGTCCTCCGAGTGCCGGTTCCATTGCATCTTGCACATTCGGATGACCTTGTTTCTAGTTACTCTCTCTGACCTTTCCAAAATCTTGACGGGGTACTCATCGTAGGTGAGATCTTCTTGCATATTCAGCTCATCTATCGGGATCTGCTCCTCACGTACCCGCAAGCATTTCTTCAACTGAGACACGTGAAACACATCGTGCACTCCGGCCAGTTTCTCAGGTAGTTCTAGCCGGTAAGCCACTTCACCCTTCCGTTCCACTACTTTGAATGGCCCGATGTACCGAGGTGCTAGCTTGCCCTTGACATTGAACCTTTTCACGCCTCACATCGGTGACACCTTGAGATACACAAAGTCATCGACTTAGAAGGTGAGATCCCTTCTTCAGACATCTGCATAGCTATTCTGGTAGCTGTTGTTGTACGAGAATTCCGCATAGGGCAAACTTTTGTCCCAACTGACACTATACTATAGAGCACATGCTCTCAACATGTCTTCCAGAATCTGGTTGGTTCGCTCCGTCTGTCCATCCGTGTGTGGGTGATAAGTTGAGCTGAAATGCAGCTTAGTGTCCATAGACTCATGTAGCTTCTGCCAGAAGTGTGACGTGAACTGAGTACCTCGGTCAGACACTATCCGTTTTGGCACTCCATGCAAGCACACAATCCTTTCCATATATAGCTCTGCTAGTCTGGCTCCCGTGTAGGTGGTCTTTACTGGGATAAAGTGCGCCACCTTGGTCAACTGGTCCACGATCTCCCAATGGAGTCAAATCCTCTCTGAGTGCGCGGTAGTCCATACCGACTTCTTCCCATTTCCATTCAGGCACTTTCAAAGGCTGGAGTAATCCGGCTGGCCTCTGATGTTCCGCCTTGACTCTCTGACATGTGTCACACAGGGCCACATAGGTTACCACATCACGCTTCAACCCATACCACCAGAATCTCTCCTTGATGTCTTGGTACATCTTGGTACTTTCAGGTGGATCGAGTAAGCCGAATCGTGAGATTCTCTCAAAATCGTATCCTTGATCTGAGCCATGTCGGGCACACATATCATCTTTCTGTGCCACAAGGTTCCTTGATCATCCACTAGGAAACCGGGGGCCTTGCCTAGAGCAACGTGCTCCACAATCTCCTTGATCTTCTCATCCTCGAGCTGTCCCTTCCGGATCTCCTGTTCTAGTGTTGGCTCCACTAACATCTCTGTGATGCTAGTCGCAAATCCCAGACTCATCTTCTCAAACTCTAGGCTGGGCTCTTCTAGCAAGCACTATGCGGTGATCTTGTTCACATAGCTCCGCCTACTCAGGGCATCTGCCACCAAGTTAGCCTTGCCAGGGTGGTAATGGATCTCCAGATCATAGTCCTGGATCAACTCCAACCATCGGTGTTGCCTCATATTCAGATCTGACTAGGTGAAGACATACTTGAGACTCTTGTGATCGGTGTAGATGTCACACTTGTGCCCGATCAGGTAGTGTCTCCAGATCTTTAGGGCATGAACCATCGCTGCCAACTCTAGGTTGTTTGTCGGGTAGTTCTGCTCATGTTTCCTTAGTTGCCTTGATGCATAAGCCACTACTCTGCCCTCTTGCATGAGCACACATCCCAATCCTAGACAAGATGCATTGCAGTAGATCGAGAAGCTCCTGGCTATGTTAGGCAACACTAGCACATGTGCTGTAGTCAACCTCTTCTTCAAGTCCTCAAAGCTGACTTGACATTCTGCTGTCCAGACGAACTTGGCATTCTTCTCTAGTAGGGCTGTCATTGGTTTCGCAATCTTGGAGAAACCTTCACTGAACCGTCTGTAGTAACCCGCCATCCCAAGGAAACTTCTGATCTCAGTCACATCCTTGGGTGGATTCCATCTGAGCACATCTTGAACCTTCTTTGGATCCACAGCTACTCCTCCATTGGACAACACATGACCCAAGAATGCCACTTCCTTCAGCCAGAACTCGCACTTGCTCAGCTTAGCATATAGCTGATGCTCTCTGAGTCGCTGCATTGCCATCCGCAAGTGCTTCTCGTGCTCTTCCTCATTCTTGGAGAAGACCAGAATGTCATCAATGAACACCACCACGAACTTGTCTAGATAGTCCATGAAGATGCTATTCATTAGGTACATGAAGTATGCTGGAGCATTGGTTAGTCCAAAGGACATGACTGTGAACTCATATAGAACATACCTAGTGGTGAAGGACGTCTTGGGTATGTTGGATTGTCGGATCCTCATCTGGTGGTAGCCCTATCGAAGATCTATCTTGGAGAACACACAAGATCCCTTCAATTGATTGAACAGATCATCAATCCTTGACAATGGATACTTGTTCTTGACAGTCACTTCATTGAGGGCTCGATAGTCCACGCACATCCTCTACGTGCCATTCTTCTTGTCCACGAACAACACCGGTGCTCTCCATGGTGAAGAACTAGGATGAATATACCCTTTTTCTAGCAAAGAGCTCAATTCTTCCTTAAGTTTCTCCAGTTCCTTCACTCCCATCCTATATGGCCTTTTAGCTATAGGTGTAGTGCCAGGTTTTAGTTCAATAATAAATTCAACTTCGCGTTCTGGGGGCATACCTGGCAATTCCTCTGGAAACACATCCGGAAACTCGCACACCACTCTGATGTCCTTGGGAGCAACTCCATTAGCTTGATTGACTTGGCCTTGTTCAGAGGGCTTGGCTGCTTGGTACTGCACTTTCTCTCCAGTCGTTGCTGTCAATTTTATCATCTTTTCAGTGCACTTGATCACCGCGCCATAGTAGGCTAACCAACTCATCCCCAGGATCAAGTCAAACCCAACGGAGTTCAGGACTATGGGGTATACTTCAAAGTCTACCCCCCTTATTGAGATGATGGTCCGGGTGCAACATAGAGTAGCCCATTGCTCCCCCCTAGTGAGCTAACTAGCATAGTATTCCCCATAGTTCGTAGGGCCAGCATATTCTTTTGAACAAATGCATCAGAGATGAAAGCATGCGAAGCTCCAGAATCGAATAAAATAGTTGCAGGGGTCGAGTTGACAAGGAACGTACCCACAACCACGTCAGTAGCTCCCTCTGTGGTCTCAGCACCCATGTGGTTGACTTTGCCCGTAACGGGGTTCTGAGGACCTCTGCCTGCTTGAGCCTGCTGCCAGTTCCCATTCTGCCCAACTCTCTGGTGGTTGTTCTGGCCTGCAGCATTTTGAGCCTTCTTGGGGCAGACATTGGCGAAGTGACCCTGCTCACCACAGTGGTAGCACGCCCTTGGGCCCACCGGTACATTGTTGGCGGTGTTGGGGCGCTGGACAGGCCCTTGCTGCACCTGGTTGCGCTGAGCTGGGGCTTTCTGCAGCTGGTTCTGGAAGCGCTGCTATTGTGGTGCCTGAGAGTACTGGGGATGCTGCTGGTACTGACCACGGTTTAGTGAGCTTGGCTAACTCTGGAAGCGTTGCTGGCTTACCATCTGTTGACCTTGGGGACTAGTGAAGCGGGGGCAGTTGTTGCTCCCAGTCTGCTGGCACTGGAACTTCCACTTCTTCTTCAACATCTCACAGCGCTTGTGTTCTAGCATCAGGGCGCCATCCACCAGTTCTTGAAAGTTGGGGAACTTGGTGCACATCAGCTGGTACTGCAGGGCATCCTGCAAGCCATTGCGGAACTGGGACTACTTCTTCTTGTCCGTGTTCACGTCCTCTGGAGCATAGTGGGTGAGCTCAATGAACTTGTCATGATAAGCTGTAATGATCATCCCTTCCCGCTTCAGTGCCAGGAACTCCTTCTTCTTCAAAGTCATCAGGGCTTCAGGCACATGGTGTGAGCGGAAGCTATCATGGAACTCCTGCCATGTGATCTGAGTACGATCAGGGTGAGCGTACTGATAGGAATCCCACCAGTCCAAGGCTGGTCCTTGAAGTTGTCCTCCTGCTACAACACCTTCTCTCAGTCGTTGCACTGAGCGATGTCAAGCTGTCGCTCCACTACCTTGAGCCAATCCACTGCATGCAGGGGATCGGCTGCTTTGTTGAAGGTGGGTGGGCGTCCCTTCCAAAATTTGCCCCTCTTGTCTCTGGGTGGCATGTGGGGCTGTTGAGGCGGGTTTTGCTGTTGCTGCTGCATCAGTGCCATAGTCTGAGCCATCTGTTGCATCAGTTGAGTCTGGGTGAGCATCATTTGTTCAATGGTATGGGGTGGAGGCGGTGGCGGTGGCTGGTTCTGGTTGTTGCCACCTGCGTTGCTCCTTGTGTTCACCATCTATCATCAGCAATAGATTCCCATCAACTTTATTGGACATAACCAAGTAACTCAGGTTTGGAGCAGAAGTACTCGAGAATATTGATTGAACTGGTTAAGATAGAGCATAAGATAGATAAAGAGCAAGTGAAGCAAATAACCCTTTCTATGTATTCAATAATATCCTTATGCCTTAATCCAAAACCTAGATGGTGGTAGACTTGCGCCTATGCCCATCACAATCATTACAAAAATCCAACTCATACATAAGCATAATGATAATCAAACCAAACATTGAAAGACAAGGCTCACACTGACTCGACTCACTGGTTTTTGACTCGACTAGAAAGGAAAATGATGACTACTCGATCTTATTACAGACTCATGGTAAACTCCTAAGGATCCTGCTGGATGGTGGTGCGGGCGGCAGCAGATCCGAAGCGGTGCCTCTTGTGAGGCGGTGACTCTGCACGGTAATCTGGGCTGCGTGGCGGTGGCGCTCCCATCATCTGGTCAAGATGTTCCAACTCCTGCTGGGTCCCTTTCAGCTGCTCCCTCAGGGCAGTGATCTCATCAGTAGCTGCCACTAGGTTAGTGTTGAGGGTAGCCACAAGTGTCATAGTAGCAGCAAGCTGGGGGGTCGGCGATGTCTTCGATGGGGGGGATGGTGCAAGCTGTCTCTCCACTCCTCCTGCGGGGGTACCACCTCTCTGGCCCATCCTGGATCTCTGCCCATAACCTATCTCTGTAGTAGTAGTAGTAGGCACGTCGAGCAACATCTGCTATCCCTGCCTCCTGGGTGGATCTCTCACTGGAGGCGTAGTGGATCGACCTCATCCTGGCAGCTCTGGCTCCGTGGTCAGCTGTGCAGATTCGCAGTGTAGTACTCCAGAAGGTGGGAAAGCGGGGGTGCATCCACCTCTCACTGTGGAACTCCATGCCCATGTTGCTTGTGCCGTAGTGGGAGCGGAGTATCTACCTCAGGTGCCAGTGGTAGAAGTTGTCTCCTCCGTCTCTAACAAAGTCCTCCACGGTCCATCTGGTGCGGCTAGTGCTGGTGCTGCCTATTGGGGTACTGGGGACTCCTCAGGGTCATCACCCTCGCCATCTGATGAATCATCCTCACCATCGTCATCATCATCATCACTGTCATCTCCATCTGGGTCTCCGGCAAGATTCCCACCACCTGGCTGAACAGGCTCGGGCTACTCCTCTGGCTCATCAGCGCGCTACATCTCCTCATCCTCGGGCTCTCCCTGCTGCTGCTCTGCCTCTTCTTCTTCCTGCCTTATGTGCTCCTCCTCTTGCATCCCTTCCCTCTCCTGGAAAGCATCCTCATAGGGGGCGCCAAAGTCCATCTCCGGAACACGGGGCGGAAGGTAGCCACAGGTGGACTTGAGGGGGGTCAGCTTCATGCGAGCCATCTATTGCAGAGAGAAGACAAGAAAAAGTTTGTACAAAAACTTTGCAAAGGACTAGGTAGAGGAAACGCTGAACATTGTTTTGCAAAACTCAACACTTTATAAGTAAAATAGTGAAGACTGGACTTGAATATGACCGACCATTCTATCTAGGCTGCGATCCTACAGTCAGCACGGCTCTGATACCAATCTCTCACACTCGGATTTCCACAAAACCCGAATGTGGCCATATGTGTGCTAGAAAGTCCACAGAACACATATAGCGAACAAATATGACAAACAGAGTACAAATGCTCGAAATAAAATAGCTTACATCAGAGTATATCATAAATGATTAATAAAGCGGAAGTCTATAACTATCTACTAGAGCGGAGCCGTAGTCGACAGGGACTCTGACTGGGAGAGCGCAAGTCAGAAGTACGGTAGGTCCTCAGGGAACTCAGCAGCAGACTCGTGCACAACCCAATTTGTTACCCATCCGGGATTTTGTTGAATAATAACAATCGTAAGTAAAACAATTACTTAACAATTATAGCACGGGTGCATGAAGGCTCAAAATAAGGCTAGACATGGGTTAACTGAATTAGCACTTTTAGTTGATTCATTTTAGCATGATCCAAGTTACTACAAGTATGTGAAACCCAGTTGCAACCCAATTAAATGATGTATAAGTGACATTAAGCATAAATAGACATTATGTTCTAATAAAAAAGGATCCAGGCGGCTCGTGACCCTGAGTAAGGCTATCATGATAGATTGTACACTCTGCAGAGGTTTCGCCCTTTACCCACCAGTCGCGTAAAAGTTCAAAGGAACTTTGCACCCAACCACGCACATCAACACTTCTGAGGTGTGAAGGCATAGGGACGCTACAAGGTTTTTCGCGAGACACCCTAACAAGACAGTAGCCGCTAGTTTAATAAGGTGGTGAGACCCTAGGCACCAGGATTGACGTATGCTCACGGAGTCACACCATGAGGGGGTCAATGGCATCCAACGCGCGGGCATCACACCCATCCATGCGCAACATGTGGAGTTCCCTATCGCAGGGACTCCTAGCACGAGACTGTGCCTCACGGGGGGCATAGCCGACAGATCACCCGTCCCCGGTGGAATCAAGAAACACCCTTTCACCTTGTGTCCACTAATGCCGTTGGCCCCAATGGTAACCACTGGCAAGCAAGAGACGTACAAGTTACTTAACCAAGACCAGAGCCATAATAGTTCTAGCGGTGGCGACAGGCTCCAGGGTTGCTGCTTTAAGAACCGGACCTTAGGGAGATACACTGGAGCAAAGCACACAACACATGCCCCAGTTCCCTAAACCATGTTGCTAAAAAGCACATTTTAACTTTATCATTAAAGTGAGCCGTTAGATCAAGATTAACAATTAAACATTAGTGACAGTAGGTGCGCATAGCAAAGATTCTACCCATATGCATAAGCCCAAAGTTATCAAGGTACAGGATGTACAAAACTAGGTACAACCTTAATGTGACATCAATTTAGCATATGAAAGTTGAGGTCGTCCGCCACCACGTACCCGACGCTCACTGCCTCGAGGTCCATGACAAAGTGTGTCGAGATCACCCCGAGGGTCTTCTGAACGCAGAGTCGGAGAGCCCCGTTCAGGCGCTTGGTGACACATCCACCCAAGGATCTCAGGCGGCTGGCCACTGAGCTGCCCGACTGGGACTCCGGGGCTTCCTGCCCCTCGACCTCCTTGCAGACGGTGAGGGCTACGACCCGTAGCACCTTGAGGTCCTCCTAGGCCTTCGAATAGGCCACTTGGACGAACTCCACCTGCGAGGAAGTCTCCTCTGCCACCTTCCGCAGCTCTGAAAACCCAAAAGCAAAATCAGATAAGTCTCAAAACCAATTTTTAAATAAAGGTTAAGTTGGTAGTGCACTTACCCTCGGTCAGCTTCTTCTCCCACCCCAGCTCTTCCCGCGCGGCGTCGGCCTCCTGCAGGAGCGTGGCCATCAAGCCATGCTGGGCCTCGACAGAGGCCCGTAGCTCTGTGATGACCACGTCCCCCTCTGCCACCGTCATGGTAAGAAGCTCGACCGCCTCGTCCTGGGTCTTGAGCTGGGCTTCGGCCGCTGCGAGAGCCGCATCCCGCTGCTACAGCTGCGATCGGGCTTCAGCAAGGGTGGTGTGCTCCTGTTGAAGTTCGCCCTCAAGCGCCGCCAGCGCCTCGGTCCACCAGTGGAGCTCATCCCCCTGCCGGAGGGCCTCATCAGCCGTCTCCACGGCCAGGGCCCTCTCGTTGTCGCACTCCCGTTCGGCGCGGGCCAGGGCCTCCCTCAGCTGGTGTAGCTCTGTGTGCATGTCAGCGAGCTCGGCGACCCTGCGTCCGGCCATCTCCCTCAAGCGCTGCCAGTGGCGCATCAATGAATAAGAATAAGAGAAAGGGGAAATACAAAAAACACAATGATGTACATGGTCAGAGTAAGTACCAGGCGAACGTCGAGACCTCTGCCTAGGTGGAGGTCAAGGACCTGGTTGAGGGCGAGCTCGACGGCGGTCCCCAGACCTTATTGCTCCTCCCACAGAAGCCGCTCGGCCTCGGCGCCATCCGTCAGGCCGGGTGGGACGCCGCGCCGGCCGAGCCCTTGGTTGCGCCAGGCCTCGAGGGCCGCGATACGGGGCAGACGCTCCACCGTCCTCTCATCCCAGGCGCTCCAGGACCCTTCCTGGAAACCCGGCTCTGGCTCCTCCTCCGCCTCGAGGCCGGCCTCGAGGGTGGTCGGGAGGGTCACCATCGTGGCCTCCACTCCTGGCGCTTCCCCCTCCTCCTCCATGCGGCCGCCTGCGGCCGCAGTCTGAGCCGCATCCCCAATGCGGTCCGTACGCTCTGTTCCCGCTCCGCGCCATCGGTCGGCGCGGGGGTCTCACTCACCCCCTCGACGACGGGGCCACTTTCTCCATGCGGGGGGTCGAGGTCACCTCCCCGGTAAGGTGCTCACCCACTGCGGCTGGGGCTCCTCCAGCCACCGCCTGCTCCTTCGCCCGGCCGGCCCCTTGTGCCAGGGCTACCTAGTACCGAGCAACGATCTCCTCCGTCGGTCGGGGCCCTCCCGACGAGGGCGGCACCGCCGAATGCGGTGTGGAGCACGCCGACGCCTTCAGCGCCTTGGTGGGCGCTAGGGGGGCGATGTCGGCATTTCGGGGCGGCTGGCAGTAGATCAAAATCAAACACTCAGTAAATATAAGCCTATCGAATTCACAACCAGAGAAAAAGATAACACTTACCGAACCCGAACGACGTCGCTCATCTTACGCTTCTTGTCACTCGGGGGCTGCGCAGCCCCCGAACCTCCTCGGCCCCTCGACGGTGGAGCCCCGCCCGCGGGCCTCGTGGCCGCCGTGGTAGGGCTTCGCGCCCTTGTGGACACTGGGGCGGCGGCCCCCATGCTCGCCCCAGGCGCAAGCGGGCCTCGAACCTGAACTACCCCCGAATGCCACGAATGCCCCGAGGGGTGGGGGTGGCCGCCGCGGCACTTGGGGGGTGGCTCGCGCCATTGAGGGCGCAGAGCTGCTAGGGGCCCCCCTACCCCGCGATGATGCCAGGGTCTCCTGGCTCTGCCCCCTCGGGGGCGTGGCCACTTACGCCGGTGCCGGTGGCGGGATCTCCTGGAGGCTGTCGGAGGAGGACTCTTCCTGGCTGCTCTCCGGAGTCGAGAGGGGGGAGAGGACCTCCCTCTCCCGCCGACGGTTCTCCTTCTTATGCGCCGCTTTGCACCGGCGCTCTTGCTCCTTCTTCTTCTTTGTCGCATCCTTTTGCGCCTTCTGCCTCTCGGCGGAGAGGCGATTCGCCTAGCGGACTTCACAAAGAGGAGGGGTGGAGTGGTACCCCTCTTGGGATAACTCGTGAGGAAGAATGTAGATTAGCAATAGATAACCCACGAGGGTAAAAATGAATCGAATCTAAACTAAGGTAAAACTTACAGATCTTAGGTACCCCGCTTCGGGCACATCTTGACGGCCCACAGGGCCGCCTCCCTACAGTCGAGCTTCGACACTTCCATTGCTCACCGCGCCCGATGGATGCAATGCTCGACGAGGAGGCTCCCCTCCTTCATTTTTGAGCCCTCCCAAGGCTCTCCCGCTTTAAGCTGATCCAGGAGGAATGCCCTCTCCATCAGCGGCAGGACGTGCCACTGATTGAAGTTGGAGATTACGCCCGCCGCGGTCAGCCCTGCTTGCGAAAGTGCGGCGAAGCGTCGGTGAAGACCTTCAACCGTTCCTGGCGGTCGACGGGGGAGACCCCGTAACTCCAGGCCTGGCGGTGTACGCCGGGAGCTTATTGTCGATGTTGCGCAGGTAGAACCACCCTTGTCCCAGTCAGCGTTGTTGGACGTCATGGTGGCCGGGATGTAAAGCCTGCTGTGCTTCCCCCGAACTTGGAGAGTAAGGCCCCCCGCGCGCACCGCCCGGCGGACCCCTCGAGACTCACCGGTGGCCGTATGGAGCTCTCCCCAAAAGAGGTGGATCCATAGGTCCTAGTGGGCCTCGATCCCAAAGAACCCCTCGCAGACGGCGACAAAGACCGCCGCTTGCGAGATAGCGTTGGGGGCGAAGTTGTGGAGCTCCACGCCGTAGTGGAGGCACAACCCGCGGAAGAACGGCGACGGGGGGATCCCGAACCCCCGCTCGTGCAGCCTCGCCAAGCTGACGGCATAGCCCGCCGATGGAGCGGGCTCATGGTGGGTTGACAGCGGCGCAATCCACATGGGATTCGTCGGGTCGCTGTTCGCCGGCAAAACCCCCGCCTCCACTAGTCCGGTGAGGTAGTCGTCGGTGGCGATGGACGGGCTCCAGGGTGCAGGGTCGGTGATGTTCACCATGGTGGATGCTGGCGGCAGACGCGAGGAACGGAGCTTGTGCGAGAAGGGCGAAGACTCGGGGGCTACTGTTGGGGGCAATCATTAGGGGTACCCAAACCTATGGGATAATCACCCTTATCAAAACCCAAACTATTGCCAAATTCATATACATATTAGGAAAGAGGAAAGCAAATAAGGCCCACGGCCCAACAAGAGTCAACGGCCCAGTCGAGGTGCCTCGTCGGAGGCCTCGACGCGCGCCTCATTCTCCGCCTCGCTCGAGGGAAGTGATCCCTCGAGTGAGTCGCAAAACTCTGTCTCGATCGAGGCTTGAGGGTTGAGCCTCGAGCAACCCACGAAATGGGAAAAACTCCGCCTCGGTCGAGACCCCTAATGCCTCTTAACGCCACCGTGCATCCAAAGTCAAAAGGCAAATCTCTAACCACGCCGCTCCGACGGCACGATCCACATCGCATCTGCCAACTCCTGTCACTATGCTACCAACCGAGGCTCTGTGCGGACATGTTGACACTTTGCGAATAGAGCGCGTCACTCCGAGCTCCTGTGCTACCAACTCCTGTGTCTTGAAGCCTCGATCGGGCAGGAGACACCCTCGAGCGGGTAACAGGATAAGGAGGAAGGATGGAGGAAGCATGGCGGGCCATCCCGAGTACTATGCGACCATCCCCGGCGCTATGCGAACACACCACCACTGTACGAACAGGTGTTGGCGGTCGTTACAGCCCAAATCCGACCACCAATACTCGGGAATAAATGAGGTTATATGCAACATTCCATGTACTTAGGTTTTATTTCTAATAAAGTTCCACAAGTTTTGGTGAGTGTCACTTGTGCAGGTACAACTACGACAAATATGTGCTACTGGGGCCGGAAATGACCAAAGCGGCCGAACGACTCCGTTCGGCCGGTTACCCCCCTTAGCCGAGCAGGCCACCGGGAGTCGTCCACGCCAACAATGGCCAAGCAAACACATTGCCTCGGAGGTTCTGGAGTCGTCTTCACTCTAGTAGAGTTAGGATGGTTTAGTTGGGAGTTAGAGTTGAGTCGAGCTTTGCCTCGGAGGTTCTAGAGTCTTCTTCAGAAGCTCTGGTAATAGCTCTTGTATCTTTTACTTTTCCTTTTGTAAGACATTGAGTATCAATATAGTTATCTTTATCACCTTGCCTTTGTCATTTATATCTTGCTTCTACTTTATCCTAGTTGCAAATATATCTTCTTTAGACTATAGTCAGTTATAGTTCTAGTGCTTGTAGTCTTGTTTAATTCTTTGTCTTGGCTGGTTCTTCGATCTTGCTTGATACTGGAGGTGAATTGTCACCAAGAGTATTGACAAGGTTGCTTGCTCTTGCTAGCAGAGTAAGTAGTCGTTGCCTAGTGTAGGAGTGGTTCCTAGACTAGTCAGTGGCCTTAGTTTATTACCGTCGCAATGGAGGTGGTAGCCGGGAGGTGGTGACAGCCCTTTTGGTCTTCGTAGCCCATCACGTTAGTTCCGGTCCGTAGGATTCCCCAGTTGGAAAATAGTGGCACCCCTTCTCATCCCTTTCTGTGTGTTCACCGGTTCCCTTGTCCCGAAGCTAAGACATTAGAGTTGTCCCAGATCTCCTAGTGCTAGCTCTATAGCCGCTGTATCTCTAAGCTAGAGTGACATAGGTAGATAAAGAATCCAGGAGTCCTCTATCTCTTCTCGTTGTCCTCCCAGCTATCTATCTCTTCTCTCCCGTACCTGAGTATCCCTTGAGCTGTGTGTCCGGTATATCCACTCCTATCCAATACCGTTATCCCCTGTCTTGTCTAGTCGTGTACCCTTCTCTGATAGTCTCGAATATCTGTTCACTAGTAATCTTGCCAAAGCTTCCCTGCGGAAATATAAATTACGATACCTCAGAATACTCCCAGGTGAAGTGCTACAGCGGTGATTCTGTGCGCTTGCAGAATATTTCTATATTTTACTAAGCCATAAGGAAAACCACTGAAACACTCCTTACCCCAGTACCAGGATTCTCAATTCTTATATTGGATCGTAAGAAGTGCCAACAAGCATTTCTGGCGCCGTTGCCGGGGAAGTCTTTGGCTAGATTACTTTTGAACTTTTATCTTGAGCTATCTTAGTTGAGTACCGCTACTCAAGCGGGTTTATCCTTGCTCTGTTCGTTGGTCTTTGTGGAACAGAGCAGTGCATGACTGGTTTCCAACTACCGTCAAACTTCCAAGAAAATCCGGAGTCATTTGTGAGGAAAGTACGACCCCGTGTTGTACCTCCTCAGAAGCAACTCCTTCCGACAAACCCAGTCCTTCCCGTCGTTGACCAGGCTACATCGAGGATGGCAACCAAGACGATCCGTGAGTTCTCTGCTTCATCAAGCGAGAACGTACGTGTCGGACCAGCTTCGCCAGTCGGAGATGGTAGCTTCGAGCTGAAGCCAGCCCTCATCAACATGGTACAGGCTAGCCCATTCTGCGGCAAGCCACACGAAGATGCCAATGCTCATCTCCAGCATTTCCTGGAGATTTGCAACACCTTCACCATCCGCGGAGTAAGTATCGATGCCATTCGCCTTCGTTTATTTCCATTCTCATTATTAGGAAAGGCGAAACAATGGTTTTATGCTAACCGCGAAGCGATAGATACCTGGGATAAATGCACTAGCGCTTTCTTGCTAAAATTCTTTCCGGTTGGGAAAACCAACGCCCTCCGGAACAAAATAGCTAGTTTCCAGCAGCTAAAAGATGAAACAGTCCCGGAGGCATGGGATCGCCTCCAGGACTATATTTCTGCTTGTCCTCACCATGGTATGCAGAGTTGGTTCATAATCAAAACTTTCTATCACGGGCTGAGAAATTTTGCCCGTGAGTACCTGGATGCTGCTGCTGGAGGCTCATTCTCCTCTCTTGAGGAGAGTCGTGCGAAGGCCCTCATAGAGAAGATGGTTGAGAACCAAGGTTGGTCCGATGATCGGACTCAACCAAAGACCCGAGGAGTTCACCAAGTTGAAGCTCTGGACATGCTCGCTGCCAAGATGGACCTCCTGATGAAGAAACTGGAGGCACCTGCTCAAGAAACGGTGCAAGCCATGGAGGCTCGCATGACCTGCGAAGTCTGCGGCAACACTGGCCATTCGGGGAATGACTGCCCCGAAACGCGAGAAGATGCCCACTACATCAACAACTCCAACAACAATGGGTACCGACCGAACAACTACGGCAACCAAGGCTGGAATCCGCGCCCAAACCTCCCTTTTGAGAGGCCTCAACAAGGTAACAATTTCAATTCCAGCAATTTCAATAATCAGCCGTCTCTTAGAGATCTTGTGTTTGGCCAGATGAAAATAACCGAAAACATCAATAAAAGGCTTGCTGCTAATGATAAAACTCTGGAAAGCATAGACTCTAGGATGGAATCATTTTCTTCTGCTATGAAAAGTCAACTGAGCTTTAATAAAATGATAGAAACTCAAATTGCTCAGTTAGCTGTTTCTTTGCCCTCACCCGTAGCGGGGAAATTCTCTGGGCAACTAGACAATTGCCCCCGTGAAAAGGTTAAAGCGGTCACCACGAGAGGGGGTAAGACCACTCGGGACCCGCCATATCCTGACAGTGCAGGTAAAAAGGCAGCCACTACAGAAAGTGATAGCGAAGAAGAGGAGGCCGCAGCAAAACCACAGAAGACAAGTCCACAGAAGGAAGCAAAGGCGGCCCCTCACGAGTTTTATGAACCAAATGTGCTACCATTCCCTAGAAGATACCATAAGCCGACGGTGGACGAACAATTCAGCAAATTTGTTGAGGTAATTCGAAAGTTATATGTCAATATCCCATTGCTTGAAGCTATGCAGGTTCCCACATATGCCAAGTATCTGAATGACATCCTCAACAACAAAAGGGCACTGCCAACCACCGAGGTAATTAAACTAACCGAAGCATGTAGTGCGGCTATCTTGAACAATCTTCCAGAAAAGAAGAAGGATCCAGGATGCCCTACCATCGCATGTTCGATCGGGGAGCAGCACTTCAACCATGCCCTGTGCGATCTTGGAGCAAGCGTCAGTGTCATGCCCAAGGTAGTGTTTGACAAACTGAACTATTCTTCTTTGTCCCCTACAACCATATATTTGCAGCTAGCGGATCAATCGATTCTCTATCCTGCAGGAATAGCCGAAGATATTCCGGTGAAAATCCGGGAATTCTTAGTACCCGTGGACTTCGTGGTGCTCGATATGGAGGTCGACATGAAGACACCTCTCATCCTCGGGAGGCCATTTCTGAGCACCGCCAATGCAAACATCGACGTAGGAGCCGGAGAAATCAGCCTGAACATCAACGGCAAGGAAGAAAAGTTCGCGTTCAAGCCCAGGGTGGAGAAATGCTCTCAGGTATGCACTGATTTAATTCAAAATTCCAAGAACCTGGAGCAGGTCAACGTGGTTGCATCCGAACCACAATCTTCAGAGACACCGATCCCACCGCCACCGACACCGAAGAAGAAGAACAAGAAGATGTGGCGGCAGAAGGTTGCATCATCCGAGTCATCCACTCCAGGACCGGACGATGACTAGAGCAACTGAAGACAGGAGAAGTCCCGCTCGCGGACTTAAAACCTGAGCTCTCGCCGCGAGGAAAACCGGTATGTATCCCATATTTCCCTTCCAATTTTTAAATTCTCAATTGCATTTGCATGTTTCCGTTTCCAAAATAAATGAACCACTTGAGTAATTAATTTGAGAGAGAGTAGAAAATTTTGCAAGCTTGGTTAGAAATAATTTGACACATGCTGAAATTTTACCTAGGGTGGATGTAATTGGTAACTTTTATCATTTTCATCCCTTCTAGAACATCTCCAATTATTTACCATCACCACCAACCAGCACCAAACATGTCTACCCCACTAAAATTGACTGCACACTCACCAATTATCACAAACATGGCAGCATGGGGATGACTCCACTAAAGTCCACTTTGGTCATGTCAATTTTGCATCTCACCTACCACTAACTCCACTCACATGACTTAAAAATTTTGTGGCTACACATTTTGGCGTGGAATCAAAGCAAAGAAGGGGGCTGCACTCACATGGGAGTGCCCTGGCCACCAGGCCTGGTTCGGGCGAACCAGAGCCTTCGGGCGAACCAGGGCATGCCCCTCCCCTCGGCCTATAAAAGTTGGTGCAAGCTTGCTTGCTTCTCCCACACTCGCTCATTCTGAAATTTCTGCTAGGAAGCTCTCTCCCTCTCTCTCAAGATTCTTTGCTCTAGTGCTTGCTCAAGTTCTCCCCAAGTTCTTGCTCAAGTTGTGGTTCACTTGCATCACTAGAAAATCTCAAAAATATTTTGCTTTTGTTGTGATCTTTGTGCTGAATTTCTGGACGATTTTGTGGTGGTCACCGACACCCACAAGAACGACTAACCTTTTGTGGTGGTTTTCATCCCCGCAAGAACGACTAACTATCTTGAACGACTGACTTGATTTTCTTGTGCTAACCATATATATTCAGTCCTTCGGGTAGTTGTTGTTGCACTAACCTTTTGCAGGAATCATGTCGAAGTTCTTCACTTCGCTCCGTCGTTCCGCCTGGCTAGGCCGACGATCGGACGATGCTGGAAGTTCCCCAGCTCCGTCTCGAGGCTCGAGCCGGATGGACGCGGACGAGCACGGAGCAGCCGGCTCGGGATGGGGCCATGCCACGCCCCCGGCCAGGCAGCTCCTGAGCGAGAGTGACATCAACCTTAGAACAGAAAGAGAGCGGAACACCTTCAACGAGCTTCGGCTGAAGGAGTTCGAGCACACCCGTGTGTTTGAGCAAGATTTACTCAGAGACACGGGGATGGACGTAGAGTTTACAGAAATCTTCCAGGCCATTGGCTGGGAGAATTTCTGGCACATCAGCGAAGAAGGTTCGTACCTGCTCACCCTTGAATTCCTCTCGACTTTGGTTTCTGAAACTGGGGGGATTCGTTTTCGGTTCTTCAACCAAGAGTTCTTCTGCTCTTGGAGGGATTTTAGTTCGGGTCTCAGATTTTCAAACCGTTGTTCATTAGACCCGAACAAAGCGCTTAAAAGATTTGATCGGGTGGCATTTTGGAAAAAGATTTCGGGGGATACCAACTGTCATGCACCACGCACGAACAGCATAGATAACCCCACTTTGCGTTTCATGCATCGTTGGGTGTCTATGACGGTATTCCCCCGGGCAGATTTGCGCCCTGTCAACACCATCGAGTTGCGGGTTCTTTTTGCCATGGTCAAGCAGATTCCCTATTCACCTGTGAAAGACATGGTTGGTCACTGGCTGTCTCATATTTCTCGTGCGGCTAGCATGGCGATGACTTCCCTAGTCACTCGCCTCGCTAACCACCTGGGCATCCTTCAAGGCGCCCGGCTCACGTACATCGAGACAGCGCGTTCCGTCGTGGATGCCGAGCACTTCGTGCAAGCCCACATGATACGGCGGACGCCTGACGCAACGATGGCAATGATTTACCGTGGCTATACAACTGAAGTGCCCTTGTCTTGTGCAGCACTAAGGTTGTATACCACGCCGAAACTAACTCTTCAGTTGAGGACCAAGTCGGACGATTCTCCACCTTGGAGAGAGCTCACTCGGCACAGCGTTGCAGGTGACGGACCCGTCACGAGGGGACGAGCCAAGCGTGATGCTGGGCTCGCCACCTCACAGGAGCCAGAAGATGCACCACAAATGCCGCACCGACACACTTCCGCTTTTGAGGCCACCTACGACATGTACACCGGCGCTGGGACGTCCGGAGCAGGAGGCTCCGGGCAGCATCAGGAGCCGAGCAACTTCACCTCAGGACGCTGGGACTACGGCCAGGACACGAACTCTGAGTGGTCCGGGAGCCGGTATGGCGGGGGATACGACAGTGCCTCCCAGCCATACTACCCCGGATACTCACAGTCCGCACGCTTCGACTACGGCCGGGAGATGTCCTACATCTCCGACCGAGTCGAGCTCATCGACGACCGTACCCGAGAGATTCAAGACACGCTAGCCCGCCATTCTCAGTACCATCAAGAGAATAGCGGGATGGTGGCGTCTATCCAGCACGACGTCCACGACCAAGCGGAACACCAGAGCCAGTACCTTTCAAGGCTCAACCCCTACCAGTGAAAGTCCAAGCTTGGGGGAGAACCCCCACCAGGTATGTCCCGATTTATCCAGCACTTTGATCATTTAATTTCCCTTTCATTTCCCTTCATGATAGTTTGCATTTAAAAAAAATGAAAATACCAAAAATATTTTCCTTAAACAATATTTCCCTTGAATAAAATAACTCCCAACTATGCATGGAATGAATCATATGCCTCTCACCTTGGAAATGATGAATAGTTGCTCTGTCATTAATTTTGCAAGTACTTTGCTTCAACTAGTTGCTAGATTGTGCTTGAGTTATTTGGCATGAGTAAAAATGATCCTGAAAACCTTGTGGGAGCACATGCTTTATTCCAAGTCTAAGTTGTTGTGGGGATTGATATAGTGAGAATTTGGTTAAAATTCTATTCTGCTTTTAGTATGGGGAAAATCTCGGAAATTTATGCTTTCAAAATGAAACAAGTTCCTCATTGGTCAAAATACCTACCAGAGCCATATGATAAGCTTAGTTGAAAATTTCTACTCATATGCTGCTTGTTATCTTAGTGAGCTTTATCAAATTGTTGTGACCTTTGAGTGAAGCTTTCATATTTGTAAAGATCGAGACCCACGTACACTCACCACCTCTCACTTGCAATTCCTACACTGGGAGTTAGCAGACATTTTCCATCATCCATCCACAAAAATAAATGCTCCATGTTCTATGATCTCCCTCTCCAAATATTCTTGACAGAGACATGGGCTATGCAAAAAGAAAAGTATGCCAAAGGAGCATGGCAAAAAAAAGGAAGAGAAAAAGAAAAGCATGCCAAGTGACATAGCAAAAATATGAGAATAAAAGATAGCCCATGTTCTCAAAAATAAATCAAGGAGAGGGAGTTTCATCCAAGGAGTTCCACCATATTTCATTCCACCACTCCACCATATGCCACTCCACTCATATCCACACACTTGCACGTCTCGATCTTAAGATGTGATTTGTCTCCTCTGAGATCCGATCTTTGACTTAGCAAAATATAAGATGCATGCATGCCTTCATCCTTTGTCCCTGAGCCACACAAAAAGCCATATTAGATGTTAGGATGAAAAAGAAGGCACAAGCCTTTGGTGAGGATTCAAATACACTTGAGTGATTGAGTGTGCCAATGAGGAACAATTTGTAGTTTTCAAAACTTATGAAAAACTCCGAGATGGGATCCTGAAAAGAGTAGAGTGGAATAAAACTAAGTTTAAACTGTTTGTCCTTTCAACCGCCCAAGATAAGGAGATTGCTATAAGCCCCATAGGTAAAAAGGTGATTTGAAACTTTGCCTATGATTCAAGTGTTTTTTGAAGACTAGTTGTTTATAAAGTTACCTGCAAAAGACATGACATTGTAGCAACTCCTGATCCACCGAGCCTAAGTTTATATCTTTGCTCGAGGACGAGCAAAGAGCTAAGCTTGGGGGAGCTTGTTGGCGGTCGTTACAGCCCAAATCCGACCACCAATACTCGGGAATAAATGAGGTTATATGCAACATTCCATGCACTTAGGTTTTATTTCTAATAAAGTTCCACGAGTTTTGGTGAGTGTCACTTGTGTAGGTACAACTACGACAAATATGTGCTATTGGGGCCGGAAATGACCAAATCGGCCGAACGACTCCGTTTGGCCGGTTATCCCCCTTAGCCGAGCAGGTCACCGGGAGTCGTCCACGCCAACAATGACCAAGCAAACACATCACATGACACGTGGGCGACCGCCAACTCATCCTGGACCATGCCACGTCATTCTGGGCCAGATCAACATGAAGTCATGCATCAGGAGGGAGCCCAGGGGGGTCCAGGCACAAGAGGCGGTGCTGGGGAGGCCGGCCACGGGCCAGGCCCAGTTCGGCCGAACTGGGGCCTTCGGCCGAACCGCCCCCAGCACCAGAACCGACTCCAGGGGCTCATCCTGGCCACCCAGAGCAAAGGCGGCACATCCAAGGGTTCGGCCGAACCCCCTGGTTCGGCCGAACCGACCCTGGCGCCCGAAATCCCAGGGGGTACCCCCCTGGTGCCTTGGCGGCTACTCCAGCCCCAACCGTCCTATGCAACTATAAATAGGACCCCATACCCCCTCTTGTAACACACACCAAGCCAAGGAGCTCATTTCCACTTTCATTCTAGTAGAGTTAGGATAGTTTAGTTGGGAGTTAGAGTTGAGTCGAGCTTTGCCTCGGAGGTTCCGGAGTCGTCTTCAGAAGCTCTGGTAATAGCTCTTGTATCCTTTACTTTTCCTTTTGTAAGACATTGAGTATCAATATAGTTATCTTTATCACCTTGCCTTTGTCATTTATATCTTGCTTCTACTTTATCCTAGTTGCAAATATATCTTGTTTAAACTATAGTCAGTTATAGTTCTAGTGCTTGTAGTCTTGTTTAATTCTTTGTCTTGGCTGGTTCTTCGATCTTGCTTGATACTAGAGGTGAATTGTCACCAAGAGTATTGACAAGGTTGCTTGCTCTTGCTAGCAGAGTAAGTAGTCGTTGCCTAGTGTAGGAGTGGTTCCTAGACTAGTCAGTGGCCTTAGTTTATTCCCGTCGCAATGGAGGTGGTAGCCGGGAGGTGGTGACAGCCCTTTCGGTCTTCGTAGCCCATCACGTTAGTTCCGGTCCGTAGGATTCCCCAGTTGGGAAATAGTGGCACCCCTTCTCATCCCTTTCTGTGTGTTCACCGGTTCCCTTGTCCCGAAGCTAAGACATTAGAGTTGTCCCAGATCTCCTAGTGCTGGCTCTGTAGCCGCTGTATCTCTAAGCTAGAGTGACATAGGTAGATAAAGAATCTAGGAGTCCTCTATCTCTTCTCGTTGTCCTCCCAGCTATCTATCTCTTCTCTCTCTTACCTGAGTATCCCTTGAGCTGTGTGTCTGGTATATCCACTCCTATCCAATACCGTTATCCCCTGTCTTGTCTAGTCATGTACCCTTCTCTGATAGTCTCGAATATCTGTTCACTAGTAATCTTGCCAAAGCTTCCCTGCGGAAATATAAATTACGATACCTCGGAATACTCCCAGGTGAAGTGCTACAGCAGTGATTCTGTGCGCTTGCAGAATATTTCTATATTTTACTAAGCCATAAGGAAAACCACTGAAACACTCCTTACCCCAGTACCAGGATTCTCAATTCTGATATTGGATCGTAAGAAGTGCCAACAACAGGGCCGGGTCATTCCTACTACCTGTGCTGGCAACTCCCAAAGTAACTTTCCACGGAAAGGGTTGTGCACAGGCATGGGGAACCCTCGAATTGGCGCACGGACGAGTCACGCTGGTCACCTCCGACCCTTGAAACCGCTCCGTGGCGTCACCACCAGCACTTGGAGGCTTTGCCTCTTCTCCCAACCTGCTTGTATCCCCTACTACTTGCAGTCCGGTGCAGGATAATACATCTCACACATCTTCTTTGCTGGACGTACGGTCTTGTGACCGGAACCAGGATAATCTTGTGTCTTTGAATTACCTTCTACATCAACCATCAGGGGTGGGAACACAGCGCATTTCTGGTTGGTGTCGGGGCCACGATTTCCAAACACCGACACCGATATAGCTTTCACCTGGGAGTATTCAAAGGTATTGATTTCCACGGGGAATGAGAAGTGAACCGAATCTAAACTAAGTTGTCGAATGATGGTATGGTGAAGTGGATAACACAAAGAAGAAGAGAGTGAAGCGATAGGAGGGTAGAGAAGGCACGGATCTAGAACATGTATCTCCTTTGATTAACTAACCAGCCAGGTACTACAGATAGATGCTTGTGTCAGGACACAGAACCGGCGATACACAGAAAGGGATGAGAAGGGGTATCACCAACCCTACACGTTTGGGAATCCTGCAGGCCGAGCCAGGCGTGATGGATTACGAAGGCCGTATAGGGCTTTCACCACCTAACGACTACCACCTTCGTGCCAACTCAGGGACAATCCAAGCTAACCTCAAGTCTAAGCACCGCGCTTACACTAGTCGGCTAGTACCTACCCCTTATACTAAAGATAGGCACCCAAGCTAAGCAACCATTATACAATTATACCAATCAACTAAGCAGTGAACGAGGAATGAACAAGCATATAAAAGTAGAACTGAAGCTCAATTAATCAGAGAGGGATACAAGAGTTACCAGACACGACCCGGATGTTACTCAAAGCAGAGCCGCATCCGTAGAGGTATAGGTGGAGAAGAGGGGCCTACACTCCGGCTCCTCTCCGGCATGCTCACCTCTCCCCTCTCCCTATTTTCTAAGTATAAGAGTGGTAGCGCTTCGCTAGTGGACTCTTCTCTTCTTGTGTGTCTTGTGCAGGTGCTGGGGCTCTCAATTTATAGCAGGCCAGGTTGGTTTGAGGTAGAGCAATGGCCAAGCAAGCTGGGAGGCGGTGCCTGGCCATTCAGCCGAATTCTCTGGTTCAGGTTTGGCCGAACTGCCACGTGTACCGACCTTGAGTTCTACGGCCTGGATCTTTGCTCAGGGTCAGTTTTGAGGCGGTTCTTGGATTCGGTCGAATCCTAGCATTCTGCCGAATTGGGCCTGGCCCATTGCTGCACCGCCTCAACTTCCATCACATGCTGGTCCAACTCCTGAGGCGGTTTGTAGGTCGGCACTTTGGTATGGGCTGAGTTGGAGGCCTCTGGTGGACTAGCGGGCTCCGTCGGGTTGGATTCGGGCCTCCGGTTCTCTAAGTTTGTGTCGATGGCAGCCGTAGCAGCCCATCCAAGCTCGGGGTTCTGCTGGGTTCCAGGTCTTCATGTCGTGATGCATCCCGGGTTCAAGGATGGAGTTCGGTCGAACCTCGAGATTCGGCCGAACTCATCATTTCATGTGCTTTTTGCCTCAACTTTAGTCATATGCCTCCTGGAATCAAATAAACACCAAACCTTGTGGAAATGATCAGAAATAAACCCTATAGCTATGGTGTGTGATTCGATTGTATTTATTTTGTACTTGATTGGAGGTCGGAAAACAGGCCGTAATGATCGCCAACAAGGGGGTTGTCCGATGGCGTAGCCAGCTCGGAGTTCCTAGCTTTTTCCATAATTGGAAGCAAGTTGTACCTGATCTCGTCTTGGGTAGTCCCGATCGGAGTCATAGTCGGAGTTGGGGTCGAAGTCAAGCTCAAAGTCATGCGACGTGTCGGAGTCAAGATCGAAATCCTTGCCAAAGTAGTCATTGGAACTTGTGTTTCGACGAGATCGCGGAGCGGCTCCAGTGGAGATGCCATCATCGGGTACGGGCCTGGACGATACGCACGGAAACTTGCGAAACCACCCTTACCATCGGCGACGAAGTTCCATGCGCCGATGACAAAGGTTGCACCCTCCTCGATGCCGTAGGTGTTGAAGCTTGATCCCATCGCGGCTAATGGTGAGCTTTCAGCGAGTGGCCCCACGGTGGGCACCAAGTGTCGATGATTTATGTCAAGCATGTCTGCTAGGGGGTACCCCAGAGAGTAGATTCGTGGGTCTCACTGAGTTCTAGGAACGATAGTGCACGAACAACACAATGATTTAGACAGGTTCAGACCGCAAATAGTGTAACACCCTACGTCCTGTGTGCTTGATTGTATTGCACATGAGTTGAGTTCTTTTGAGGGGGTCCCTGCTCCGCCTTATATATCCAGGGAATAGAGTTACAAGTCGGTTACATGATCCTAGTCGTATACAATAGGAAGTACTACAACAGGGTACTTTGGGGAGTCTCCTAACAGTACACGACTAGTCTTACCAATCAACTACGCCATCTTGCACCATATCCGACTTGTTTAAAGTAGTTGGGTTAAACCTTCCCTTTTGAGTAGTTTAATCCTGTGGATGAGTGGCCCAGGGATCCTGGTCCCATAGTCCGTCATTCAAAAGACTAGGCGTTGAGATCCAAACGGTCAAAAACGCACCTCTCATGGACTGTCCAACCTTAACCTCGGACGTCCGACCCTAACCTCGGACTGTCCGACCCTCTGGATCAAAGGTCAGCGCTCAAAGGGTCCACATGTCAACACTCACCATGGACAGTCCAAGCCCACACCACGGACTGTCCGCGGGACGATCGGACACGCCGATCGGCCATCCGAACGGAATTTCCTGCATATTTTAATCTAATCTCACCACAGACTGTCCGAGGTACCAACACGGACGGTCCGACACTTGGCTCAAAGTTTTCAAGTCTGTACTCAAGTTAACCCACGATTCACGGACTGTCCGAGCCCTATCCACAGACAGTCTGATTCCCTGTCAGAACTTTGTTCTCTCAAAGATTTTCAACAACGCCTTTCACGATGTTCGTCGCCACTCATCTAAATGCACAATATGCAAGTCAATGATCAAAGTGGCACTAGATGACCGATATGCAAACAAGTTTTCCCCTATTGATAGTACAACCATCTATCCTAAACCCGGTCATAAACATCTCTACTCACCTATGACCGGTTAAATGAAATGCCTATTGGTTATACCTTTGCCTTGCACATTCCATTCCATATTCTCCAATGTTGATGCAACACATGCACCAACATCATCACAAATGATATGATCCACTTCATATCATCATGTGACGTATTGGTTCATCGATCTTGACTTCACTTGCTCTTCATTGTTGCATCGGTCCATCGGCGCCAAGTCATTGCTCAAACATCCCGCCATGCGGTCCAGCGCTTAGCCTCTGACTTGCCCTTCACACTTGCAACTGATCTGTCAAACCAAGTATTGTCTTGATCTTCTCCACTTTAGTCACATGACTCCATGTCATGTCTCATATGCAATAAGCTCCTTCATCACATAATTACCTATGGACTAATTACCTGTGTATTTCACTTAAACACATATTAGTCCACCTAATTTGTCACTCAATTACCAAAACCAAACAAGGACCTTCAATCTCCCCCTTTTTGGTAATTGATTACAACTTTACAAAGATATGGAAATTAAGTTTGTTTGGATTATATGCTCCTTATCCAACATTTCAGCTATATGTTAGAGTTTGGATAAGCACAATAAAATCTGACTAGGTAGTGATAACTCCCCCTACATATGTGCTCAAATGGTTTGTTTTCAAGCTTGCACATATGCATAGATATGAAATTTTGGGAGTGTTAACACTACTTGGTGATGCTAAGGTATATAGGATAAACCTTTGTAGCATAATACCAATTAAGCTTGCACATTGAAGTCCATCCTTAGCATCATGGTTAGCTAGAATCACAAGAAACACACTAGATACCTCATGACTTCATCATTATACGGAAGGTTCTAGGTGTACACGAAAATAACATAAATCTAGCTACCAACATAAGCAAGCTAGTTAGCATTTCATCATTCAACTCCTATAACTAGCATACATCATACAAGCACGGATATTGAATTTAAAAGCTTATGCAATATGCAAGCAAACACATGAATATGAACATATCAAATGCAATCAATCACGTTCATGAGCTTGCTCCCCCTACTTGTGTGCTTCTCTTTGTCCAAGTGTTGTGATCCTTTTGCTCCCTCTTGATTATGTCCATGTCCAAATCCACTTTAGTTCTCCCTCATATCATAGTGGCTCCAATATTTCATATCTTGCCCTCTCATTTCTTTGTACCAATATCATTCCACCACTCTCATTCCATCTTCTGCAATATTTCATATCTTTGTACCACTCTCTCCCCCCTATGTCATCAATTTCCATAAAGTTATGTTCATTTGATACTAAGGGTTTGGTGATACTCTCTCCCCTTTATGTGATACTTGAATCTTAATTTTTGATGGACACCATCACATATGTAGAAATGATGTCTTTTGTGGGATGCCAATAAGAAAGGTACCACTTATAGGTTACTTGGAATGCCTCATGTAGAATCTTTTGACCTTGATACTGGTATGTGGGGCATCTTCCACTATTACAAATATTTGGTCATTAAACTAGATCAACTTGAGCTCTTGTATGTGAGGTATGCATTCTTCTCTTGATGATCACTTAAAGTTGAGGATCACTTGTAATCTTGTAGGATATCACTTGCAATATTGATATAGACATCAATTTTGAATAGCAATTGAAAATATACCACTTGAAGAAATCCCAAGAAATACCACATGAAGGAATAACAATTCATACCACTGAATTCCATGAAAGCTTTGTTGCATCCCCTGAAGCTGATTCATCTATGCTCCAAGTGACTGACCAATGTCCTCAAAAATCATCTTGATCACATTAAATCATGTTCCATTCATGATATAATTTATGACATTCCAATAATTCTCACGGATGGCATCCTTATTTCCACTCTTAGTCATGAAGGTGCATCTGAGGATGTTCTATATCCGTGAAATATGCATAATCAAGTTCATTTGCAGCGGCATCCAATCTATTTCCTTTATCCATATCAATTTCATAGGTGGCATAGAATTTTCTAAGAATAGTCTCATTCCAATCACATCTATACTATATAAAAGGTCTAAGTCTAAGATTTTCAAGCTCAATTGTCACTCCAACTAGAACTTCTTTTGATCCAAGGTATGGAAAATCAATTCACTATGGAATCAACCAACTGACCAAGGAAAGCATTTTCTTTGTATGATGAAACCACTTTTTAGGATGAAACTTGATAGCCATTTGCATTGTTGTCTTGTTCTTGAACTAGATTGTTTCCATGAGCTTCATAATTTTGACTTAAACAAATTGATTTGCCTAAGCTTTCCAAGTTTGGTTCAAACCTTTTCTAAGCTTCTTCACAAGCATCAAGTGATTATCTTATCAAGGTAGTGCTTGTCACTTATACGCAATCAAAATACATCAAGTACTTGGGTTTACCAGCTCATGAACAAACTCATATACTAACCACTAGATCAAATAATCATTCAAGCAATAGTGATAGGCTATGAATTTCAAAACTTCATTTGTTATGTATGATCCTTTAAGCATGTACTATATGCACTAATCACATACTAGTAAGGGATGAAAATGATCAATGCACATTACAATGATACATTTGCTATATTGGAGTAGAGGATAGTCAATAAGATTCCAATTTAGCTCTGCAATAGCAATGTGAAGTCCAATTAATAGCTTGGTGAAGATCAATGAATACCAATTTGAATTTCACCATTCACCCATATGAATTGAGAACCACTAATGATTAAGTGCACTTCTTCATGTTGTGGTTGGCTTGCTTCTTCATTTGATCAATGCTTGCATGAGAGAACTATTTAGAATACCACTCGAAATCCCATTACTAGCTCTCTTTTGGGTGTTGCTTGCTTTCTTGATCAACTCTTTAGATTTATTCAACTAAGCATCTCAATTTTTCCTTGGATCATCACTTCCATGTTAGCCATCCAAGCCCCCACACTTGGTTTACCTCCAAAGGCGGTAAGCCCCTACACTAGGGAGAAGTGACCTCTCTCTAAGGAACCATTCTTGACACTCACTTGAAATGTTTTTGTTTGATTGATCCATATGATGGAATTATCTTGATGAATAACTTTGAATTCTTCATTGAGTATTTTTCTTTCTACCAAATGATCTCCAAAAATTATTAGAACTTAAACTCCATTTTCTTCTTGAGTTTGGTCTTGATCTCTAGCTTGAGTACCAAATGTGTGTCAAGTACACTTCCTCGATCAAATGACCTTGTACTCTTTATTGTCAAGCTTCTTGTTTAATCCAAAACCAAACATATGTGCCTCAATTTCTTATAAACATTACTCCAACTTGAGGTCTTTTCAATGAAAGTGACTTTTGATTAATCCAATAATTGCCACTTTTGTGGCTGATTCTGTATACTTTAAAGAATAATCCATAACTCCCAATGTACAGCTCCAATGATTATGAAATTTGGTGGAGATGTGCTTCACTAAGTCATCTTGTAGTTGTAAAGATTTGAGCTTTATTTGACTGCTACCAGATTTCAGATTTTTTTTCAACTGCTACATGCTGAAAACTGCTGCACATGTGTCGACAAGATCCACTCCAAAAACTGAAGTATCTTTTATCCAATACTCATAAGATTTTTGCAGCAACTAATATCATAAGTGTAGAATATGTATACCAAATTTCAAGCCAATCCAAATAGATTTGATTACTCAGACATGGCCATTATCACAGCTAGCTCAGTTTTTCTCAATGTAGGACAGATTTCTAAACTTGAACTATACTTCTTAAAATTAAATCAAACTTGATATCAACTTGATTTAATACTTTCACAAGATATATATATTTATATATATCCATTCAGTCCGCTTACTAAAAGTTATCTTATGAACTTATCCATCAAATCAATCCAAACTTGAATATTAATCATTTAATACATTCAATCATCTCATAGCAAGCAATATTTGCATACATATATCCAAAGGAATCAACTCATATGCACCCAAATAAATTAGACCAACAAAGAATATACCTTTGTTGCTCATGATCAGCCCATAGCAAGCTTCTACTCAAATATTTTGCAAGCCTTCAATTATATCCAATAAATCACCACAACCTGATAATTTGCACTTGTATGTTGTAGCACATTTGGACTTCACTTATTTGACTTGGCATTGGGATGGAATAGCATTAAGTTTCATTACTTCACTCAATCGTATGATCAATAAAATGAATCCAATTGAGTCAAGCCTCCAATGCCATGGTACCTACACACATTTATTCACTTTTTATGGTACCCAAACTAGTTTGGGTCCTCTCAAGTTAGGCGCAACATACTTCGGCATTGCCTTAGCATGAGTAGTGGGATGTTTTGCAATTACAACCACTGAGGTACCATTGCCATCCTTTCTAAGCATAATATCATCAACAATTGAAATAGGCTTAGAATTATTATCTAGGGGACATGAATTAGCCGTGTGTCCCCTTTCCTGGCATGAGTAGCAAACTCTTTTTGATTTAGCCTTTTCTTCCTTGCTCATGTGTTGCTTCTCATTGCCTTGCCTCTTCAATGTTGCTTGAATCTTCTTCTCAAGCTTGATAGGACACTTCGAGACATAGTGTCTCATATCTTTGCACTTGATTTGAGCATAATCTTTTTCATCTTGATTCTTGCTCATTATTCGGGCGGCTTGCTTAGAAGTTTGATGCTTTGCCCTTGCTTTGCCACCTCTTCTAGTTTTCTTCTTCTTTAACCACAAATCATCATATTGATGGTTGACTTGGACTTGTTTTTGAGGTTTTGCTTTTAGCTCAACTTGAGGCTTCTTGGTTGGGCAATACTTTTCAAGGTGTCCCGCATCATGGCACCGATAGCACATGAGGTGAGATCTCTTTTCTTCTTGCATCTTCTTGTTCTTGCCCTTGCTCTTGCTTTTTAACTTGTTGCTCAAATTCTTCACTATATATTTGAGCTGAATGTTCTCCTTCAAAGTGTTAGTCTCACAAGATATAGAAGTAGAACATACATTTATTTGTGAAGAATATTGCATATCCAATAAATAATCACAAGAGGTGGATACATGCTTCTTCTCTACATCACAAGGGTTAGCAACATTACATGATTGATCATTTGACCCAAGTGATAAGCTCTCACTAGTTTTAGTCTTTTCATTGGAAAGTTCCTTAGTGAGAAAAGCATGGTCTTGTACCAAGTTATCATGAGCAACACTAAGTTCCTCATGAGCCATTTTTAGCTCGTCATGTGAACAAGTAATAACATAAAGTAGATGCTTTTGTTCCTCACATGTGGTCTTTAGAAATTAGTTTTCATTTTCCAATTTGTTTGTTTTAGCTATCTCATTTTCTGAAGCAATGTAATGCTAGCAAGTCTACTAACAAGCTCATCATATGCATCATGACCAATCACATTGCAACTTGATATATTTGTGTTACCTTGTGACATGAGGCAATGTAATGGTGTTGGAGAGCTTGTGGTAGCACTATCACTCTCATATCTTGAGCATGAATCATTCTCATCAACATAAAGTGTGCTTGAAGTAGAAATATCACTTGCATCACTTGAACTTTGGCCTTCAACAATCTTGGCAAGTGATCTTGTGGTAGAATGACTATCATCACCATCGCTTGACCGTGAGGTGGAGCAATCTTCCACAATCACCAAGGTGTGGTCATCCTCAACATCCTCTTGAGACACTTCCTTGGGCTCATCATCACCGGAGATTGTCTCATACTTCTCATTGAGATAAATCCAAATCTCATGAGCATTCTGCATGTCAGCAATCTCCCAAAATATGCACTCATCCAAAGATCTATGCATGATATCAATAGCAAGATAATTAAGTTGTAGGCATTTGTCTTGCGCTTGAGTTGCATTATTTTCATCAATTGGATGAGAAAAGCCCACATTGACAATCCACCACATTTGAGGGCAAATAAACTTAAAATTGTGTATCATCCAATTTTTCCACTATGTAAAGTGTGTGCCATAAAAAATATGTGGACAATCAACATCTAGCCCGTAGTTCGCCATCCTCTCGGGTCGGTAAAGACCACAAAAGAGAGACCTCGGCTCTGATACCACTTGTAGGGTCGAGATGGCGGACTAGAGGGGGTTGAACAGTCCTTTCTAAAATTTAACTCGCCGGCTAACCGTAACAAATGCGGAATTAAAACTATCGGTCTAGCCAAGACTTCACCCCTTCTATCTATGTTCACTAGCACCTTATAAAAGATCCTAAACAAGCAAATAAGGTGCCAGGCAAGCACAAGCTCACCTAATTAATTCTACGAGCAAGGTCACACAAACCTATGACACTAATATTTCACACACCGAGGAGCTTCTACACAACTAGTAAGCAAAAGCACAAAGTTCCTAAGCTCACTAGCAATGCTCAATGGACAAGAATACACAAGTCTAATCCAAAGGTTCAATTTACTTAGCTACACAAACTAAGCACAGAGACTAATTAAGCTACACAAGCTAATTAGTCACAAGATCATTACTTCTAGCTACACAAACAAGAAGACAACTAGCAAGCTACACAAGCTAACTAATTATGAGAGCAACCTCACAAGCACAAGATATATATATATATACATATATATATATAAGGAAGTAAATACAATGCTTGTGATCAAGAAGTGCAAACCACCGAGAAGAGTAGACAATGTTGACACGGTGATTTTTATTTTGAGGTTCACTTGTTTGCCACCAAGCTAATCCTCGTTGTGTCGACCAACACCTCGATTGTTCTTGGGCAAATCTCTCAAGCCGCTAGCCACTCCGGGCACTCCAAGACACCACTCACAAGTGAGGTAACTCAATGACACGCTCCACTAGAGTTGCTCTTCGCGATCCCTGCGGGGTGAGCACAATCCCCCTCACAAATCCTTCTTCAGAGCACCGCACAATCTCATTGCGTGCTTCAAGGGAGCCTCAATCCACCAAGCCGTCTAGGAGGTGGCAACCTCCAAGAGTAACAAGCAAACCGACTTACAACACGAACACCTAGTGCCACTCGATGCAATCTCATAAAGCAATGCACTAGACTCGCACTCACTCGCAATGGATTCGCAATCTTGCATGAACAAGTGAGTTAGTGGACTCCCAAGGCAAGCACTACCATGGGAAACACATTTCCCAGGTGCTCAACCCCCTCCAGCCCCGGGCACCCTTCTATTTATAGAGGGAGGGAGAAAACTAGCCATTACATTCTTTTCTTGATCTCTAGCGGCTCTCTCGGACTGTCCGAGGTCCATTCTCGGACGGTCCGTCCTTCAAAAAACTAGCCGTTGAGATCCAAACGGTCAAAAACGCGCCTCTCATGGACTGTCTGACCTTAACATCAGACTTTCTGACCCTCTAGATCATCGGGAAACGTATTTGTGTAAAACTGGGCGAATTTATATAGACCGTCCGACCTCAGCCTCGGACTGTCCGTCACTCTATTTTCAGCACAACCGAAGCTCGGTAAAACGGCCATAACTTTTAGCTCCGAAGTCCAAATTAGGTGATCATTGACTCTATGGAAAGCTCATTTAGAGGACTACCCATCCCAATAGAATACTTGACCTAAAACACTTTGGATCAAAGCAGAATTACAAACCAAGATCACTGCAAACTATATCCATCATCCAAAACTTCAACCCCTTTGTAAATATGCCAACCCCATAAGTGTACCACCTTATGTGTAAGTGAGTTAGCATTGTCACAAACATTTCTCAAAGGGTTTTTCGCTATCTTTACCATGCCACTCGATCTTAACAACATCGCTGTGTTAGAGCGCTCAAGAGATCGACAGAGTGGGTCTTCTCACAGTGCACGTTCCACAGACAATCCGAGCCACGCCACGGACTGTCCGACATTCAGCTCATCCACTCGGAAGTCAATGCAATGACCCTAAGGTCAGCACTCAAAGGGTCCACATGTCAACACTCACCACGAACAGTCCAAGCCCACACCACGGACTGTCCGAGGGACGATCGGACACGCCGATCGGCCATCCGAATGGAATTTCCCGCATATTTTAATCTAATCTCACCATGGACTGTCCGAGGTACCCACATGGACGGTCCGACACTTGGCTCAAAGTTCTCAAGTCTGTACTCAACTTAACCCACGATTCACAGACTGTCCGAGCCCTATCCACGGACAGTCCGACTCCCTGTCAGAACTTTGTTCTCTCAAAGACTTTCAACAACGCCTTTCACAATGTTCATCGACACTCATCTAAATGCACAACATGCAAGTCAATGATCAAAGTGGCACTAGATGACCAATATGCAAACAAGTTTGCCCTTCTAGATAGTACAACCATCTATCCTAAACCCGGTCATAAACTTCTCTACTCACCTATGACCGGTTAAATGAAATGCCTATTGGTTGTACCTTTGCCTTGCGCATTCCATTCCATCTTCTCCAATGTTGATGCAATACATGCACCAACATCATCACAAATGATATGATCCACTTCATATCATCATGCGACGTATTGGTTCATCGATCTTGACTTCGCTTGCTCTTCACCGTTGCATCGGTCCATCGGCGCCAAGTCATTGCTCAAGCATCCCGCCACACGGTCCAGCGCTTAGCCTCTGACTTGCCCTTCACACTTGCAACCGGTCCGTCAAACCAAGTCTTGTCTTGATCTTCTCCACTTTAGTCACGTGACTCCATGTCATGTCTCATATGCAATGAGCTCCTTCATCACATAATTACCTATGGACTAATCACCTGTGTATTTCACTTAAACACATATGAGTCCACCTAAATTGTCACTCAATTACCAAGACCAAACAAGGACCTTCAAGGGGTCTTATTCATATCCCCACAGGGCAAGTATTTTGAAATGCGTTCTCCAAATCCACTACAAGGCCACCAACAACGGAGCCGAGAACGAGGCGCTGATACATGGGCTTAGGATAGCCGTAACCCTCGGGATCAAGCGCCTGGTATTCTTTGAAGACTCTAAGCTAGTCATCGAGCAAGTCAACAAAAACTGGGATTGTACCAATGAAACAATGGAGGCGTACTGTGCGTAGGTACGCAAACTAGAAGCCCACTTCTACGGGCTCGAATTCCATCATGTATTTCGAGACGACAACGTCGCCGGTGACATCCTATCGAAACTTGGGTCCAAGCAATCCCAAGTCCCAGTCGGAGTATTCATACAGGATATATGAAAGTCGTCCATCAAGTTGTTGGACAGAGGCGATTCAGAGGGTGAGTCGACCAATGTTGTCGCCACCATCAAAGGGCATCAGAAGGACCCGAACGAGGAAGACTGGCGTGAACCATTGATCGCATTCATCAAAGAAGAAGTAGTAGCCATCACTGATAAACTCGACGATGACAAAGTCACGATGGAAAAGCTGGCTCGGTGAACGACAAACTACGTAGTCATCGGCTCACAACTTTACAGGAAAGCACCATCAACGGGTATTATACCTTCGGGTAGCCCGAACATATCTAAACCTTGCGTCTTGTCTTATCTCGAGCTTGCTAACCCTGTGATACTTTTTCCTACAAATCTACCACTTGAGTGTCCCCTTGTGGATTACCGGCCATAAAGTCCCACACTATCGGTTGGGCCTTGTGTGTTGGTATATTTATATTTTCTTATGGACTCAATTTATACCGGTACAAATAAATAGATACGAATAAGGGTTTCTTCAGTAGTAATATATGTAACAGCTCGAGGCGTACTTGATCTATATAATGTACCAACTCAACACTAGATTTATATGTAGCAACTCAAGAGACGAAACTAGATATATTAGTCTGAGAATCCTGTTGCATCGGGGAGACTACCAAAACTAGGCAAAGAGGCCCATAGAAATGGGCTGATATGAGGTCTAAAAGGTTCTTTCCGACAGGAACAGGCATGCAAAAAAAATTTCAACCCGTAAAAAGATGTCACGTCTAATCCGAAGCTTTTGTTTGTAGCTTCATAAATAAGATATAGCTAGCCAGATTCTTAGACAGACTGCGGCAGCGAGATGCCTTTTACATGGCGTGCCTCACGTACTCGGGATAACTCGGTTGGTTATAGGGCATTTGTGACTTTTGAACGTGACTATAGTCAAATGTCAAATTAACCTTCGCTTGGTTTGGATCAAACTGCTATGTCATACAGTACTAGGAATTATCTTCCTTCGGGCCTCTCTAATGCAAATCCTACGATGATTCTATAAATTTCTCTCTCCTATAGAATCATCTCCTAAACACGATAAGCCTGACTCTACAAAGGACCGGGTCCTATACATGGAACCAAGTTCTATAGAGTAAACAATAGGTAAATATATTGTGAGATGGAGAGAGAAAGAGAGGAGAGAGAAGCGTGGGTTCCATTTATAGCATCAAATTATTATGAAACTCATCTATAAAACTGGGGTAGTTCTATATATTGGAGATGCCTTAATGAAATGCCAAGGGTTGGTGGAAAGGAAATGCATAGGTAAATTACTGTTACGTGGAAAGGAGCTTATTAGCTGGGTTGGTAGTAGATACGTGTGTACACCCAAGGGGCGGAGCCATAATTGAGTTAGGAACGGACAAAACTGAATGCAAAGCTTCAAATATGCTTAAACTTTCTATCAACTAAAATATTTTCTATGTACATTTATGTAAGTTTCTATAGAATTTTAGGATGACAACTAGAGCTGCAGCACGGGCAGCCCGGGTTGTAGCTCCGCCATTGTGTACACTTTAAGTATAACAGAGCATCTTTGATAAATCGATTTGAGCTAGCTATTTAGTGATATAGATAAGAGAGGACAAGAAAAATAAGTCACTAACTGTTGGTTCTTAGTTAGCTGGAAGAATGTACATCAATCAAGACTGCAATGAGTTGGTGGGTGTGAATTGGAGGGAGAGAGAAAAAAAATTATAGACCTCATATAGTAGAGAGACTAAAAAAAAAACTTGTTATAAGTAGAACCTGCATGATCATGTGAAATTTTTATAGCTAAATTTTTTTTAAAAAAATTATAGCTAGTACTGGTTAGGACGTACTGTTGAAGACGCTCTTAAGTTCAAGTACTTTATTTCTTATTATGTAATGGTACCAAATTTGTGCTAGGTTGGTAAAGTTTCTCTTCTTATTCTCCAAAGATATACAAAACAATGTTTCCTATTCATTCGAAAGGCACACATGGAAAATATAAATGGCATTTCATTTGTCATAATGTGAAATTTGTAGATTCAAAAAAATTTTGCTTGTTATTGTTGTTGTTGTATAATTCATTGCAAAGAGGCATACACATTCCGAAAATACTCACCATTATTTTCTAGATTAATGCTGCTGGGAACCAATATAATGGAGCAATCGCAAAAAAAAAGTATCAATTCCCCTTTTCGTGTCGGCGATTACACGGACCCAGTTCCAACTTCCAACAAACATCGTCACCGTGCTGCTCAAGTCAGGTAAGGTTAAAATGGAATAGAATTACATTTACCTCGCAAAGAAAACGAAGCAGACGAAGTTACACTTCTCACTCACCGACCACTGTTAGTTGTTTGTTTTGGGCCATGTGGGTCGGTCCACAGAAAAACTATTAATTATTATTCCTAAACATGCCTAGACGCAGCATGCGGCCTGCGGGGCTAGAGAGAGGGCCGGGGCCCTGGGGCCATGCCATAGACACATAGGAGGTAGCCCACCGCGAAACCACTACACCTACCATTAATGGCGACCCTGTAATCGTGTTTTAGGTAGTTATTCTCTTTTTCAGCTCACGGAGAGAGAGAGTGTGTTGTGTATGTGGCAGATGATACGCGGACGTATGCCACGCATTAAAATATTCCCCCGCGGATTGCACGAATCATTCGATGTAAAAAAAGGTGATTGAAATGACCAAAAGGCAGTCATAATCACCATCCCCCTGCCCTGCCGATGAAATAATACTATATCTTCGCCTCCAAATCGCTATGCCTACCGGCGCCGGCGCCAACTACACTCTCATGAAACTAGTACCGGTGTTCGTGTTTTGGTCTCTCTCTCACCCTATCTCCAAAAATCAGATACAAAAAAAGAATTTCCCAAAAGGCATGCACCAGCATAATTATCATATACATAGTAGTAAGCATCAGCAAAAGCAGCCTTTGTTTATAGTTAGATCAGACTCGGACTGTACTATTCTATTCTGTATCAGTATATATAATAGTAGTGGTTGCTTGTTGATTAATACGTACTGGCGGAGGAGACTCCTGTACGTCTTGTCTAAGGCCTTTCAGCACAAGCCGCTGCTGTTGCTGCCATCCTGACGCGCGCGCACACACACAAGAGTACGGCTGTGTTTAGATTCGGGCCGTGTTTAGTTCCCAAAATTTCACCTCAATATTCTGCTATGTAAAAAGTCTCGTGACATTATATCAAATTTTTCTCCTCATGCACGAAGCATTAAATATAGGTGAATAAAAAAATTAATTATATAATTTTGATGTACACGACGAGACGAGTTTTTTAGCCTAGTTAGGTCATATAGAACAACAATTACCACAAAGTACAATAGTGTGCTACAGTGACCGATGTGACTTTTCGACCACCCTTTTCAGGGATCTAAACTGAAAAGGGTCACATCGGACACTGTAATAACACTTTTCGTTTGTTTGTGGTAATTATTGTCTTATCATGACCTAACTAGGCTCAAAAGATTCGTCTTGTCGTGTACATCAAAACTATGCAATTAGTTTTTTTTTATTTATCTACATTTAATGCTTCATGCATGCGGCATTTGCTATATTTAATATTTCGATGCGATGTCGATGTGATGGAAAGTTTGGAAAGTTGGAAGGACCTAGCCTTGTTTAGATCCCAAATTCTACCCCAAAAGTTCACTATGCAAAAAGAAGATTCTCATCACATCAAAATGTCATAGCATGCATCGAGTACTAAATGTAGATAAAATCAAAAACTAATTGCACAGTTTTGTTGTATTCTGCGAGACGAAAATTTTGAGCCTAATTAATCAATTTTTGTCACACCCGGTTTTAAAGGCAAAACCAGATGCATCTCATATGTGCGCCAGGATCAGTTTACACACATATGGTAGACGTCACAAGTGAATATCCATAACCATACATAATGAAAGAGTATTAAAGTGCATTTATTACAATCTCAGAGTTGACACAAATGTCATAGCGGAAGACTTAAGTAAACGTTCATTTAACGAAGCAAAAGTGACTCCAACTCCACAGGCGTTGACTGGGGGAGACTCGCCTAGAACTCCTCAAAATCAGCAGTGAAATCCTCAAAATTCTCCCAATCTGAGTAGCATTCCGGGTGTGGTCGATGCAATATAAATAAACAACAAGCGTGAGTACATGCCGTACTCAGCAAAGTTTGGAAATAAATGACATGCAAGGCTTTATAAAGTGGGTAGCTGAAAGGCTAGCTGCATTAAGCACTTTTAGTTGGTCAAGTTTTATTAAGCAACTATTTACTAGCAAACATAAGTATATACCAACAACAATTAAATAAATAATATAAACCCAACAAATTCAGGTAACCATAGTTTAGATCGTATTCAAGTATAATTATCATGTAAGGGTCCAGGCCGCTCTTGACCGTGAGCACGGCTGTTATAACAGTTCTACACTCTGCAGAGATTGTACACTTTCACCATAAGCCGTGATTCCCATTGCCGAAGCATGCACCCGTCCCACACCACGTGGACCGAATACTGAGTTTCACTATGAGACCTTTACAAAAGCACTCTAATAAATGATAGCCTGCTAAGGTTTCCGGTTCAGAAGCAAAGCATAACCCTCCCTAATGAGGTCTGTCTCTTACCAAAGCCCACAGCTCAAGAGGACCGAGCTATGCCCCGTCAACCGCCGCCCCAAATGCCCCTTCCGAGTAAAGCTACCATAAACTAGAGCACCTAATTAGTCAGTCAAAGCCAGAGCCACATGGCACTCATGGTTGTACTGTTTTCCTGGGTGGTTCTCCATGTTCCAATTAAAAGATGTGATCTTATCCATTAATTGATTAAAAGGTAGTAATGGAACATAGAGTAGGGGTTTCATTTAACCAATCCCAGTTGAGCAAGCTAAGCATCATCTACCATCAAAATTAATTAAGCACCCCAAGCTGCAAGGTATGGTAAAGGAGACTAGGAAATCCTTAATGGGACCCAACAGTATTATTGCAAGCGATAAATAACAGTGTAATTAAAATGCATGTCATTTAGGTACCAACGGGTATGATCAAGGAATACTTGCCTTCTTCCCAACCCTGCTGCTGCTCAAAGTCTTCAACGACCGGATCTTCAAAGCTCTCCTCGAACGGCACGTTTCCTATACGCATCACACATTCACATGCAAAGAAACAATACAATAAATAAGAAACAGTACACCAAACAATTCAAACAGAAGAAAACAACAGCACAAAACTAATCTACGCGTCACAACGAACGCGTGAGCGCGAGAATCACTAAAATCGGAGTTAAAACGAGAAAGATATGGCTTTCCTAAGGTTCAGGGACTTGCTGGCAAAGTTTTAAAACTTCCAGGGGCTTAACTGCGAAAATCCGAGGGCTAAAACATAATTTTGTATTAAACTACGAGGGTTTTCATGTAAAAAGACAAAACTTGGACCTCGGGTGCAATTTTAAAACTTGCAGGGGCTAAACCAAAAGAAAAAGGACTTAATTTGAAATATTTTTGAACTGGCTAGGACCGCGGGTTGATTTTCAAAACTTGGAGGGCCTTTTTGTAAAACGGTCAAGGTTGACCGGTACGCGGTCGGTTTGACTTGAAGCTCGGGCGCTGCTCGGCCGTTGGATCTGGATCGGATGGTCACGATTGGATCGGGCAGGGAAGACTCGCCGGCGGGAAAGTCGAGTGGCGGCGCCGCTGGAGAACACGGCGGCGCATCACCGGCGCTTCACGAAATCTCGCCTCGGGCCACCAAACGCGACGGGGCTTGGCCGAGGAGGGAGAGGGGAAGATGGCGAGTGCACCCCGCGGGTTCTTGACGGCGGAGGAGCGACGACGGCGGCCGTCGACGATGAATGGCGGACGGCGGCGCTGTGAGATCAACGGCGAGCGATTTCTCTAGACACGACGGGAGAAACCAAGCACGAGCAACACAGGGAGCTTCCTCGCCTCGAGACGACGGCTGTCGCGGGGCCTAGCGGAGCCTGGGTGCGCCGGAGCACGGAATCGACGGCGGCGGCGGAGCTTCGAAGGCGGCGGCTAGGGTTTGCGGGCTCGGTTGGCGACGCGCGGGGAGAGCGGAGAGGTTAGGGGCGGCGGCGGCCTAAGTTTTCTAAGCGCGGGGACGGCTTGGGCCCACGCCTTGGCGTGCGTGGCACGGAGACGGCGCGGAGGCGGCGCGACCGAGCCGGGTCGGGCTCGAACTCGAGTCCGGCTCAGGGACGACGACCCTAACAGGCGGGCCCCGCCTGTCAGCGACGCGTGGGAAAGGGAGAAGGGAAGCGGGCCGGCGCGGGAGACTTGGGACGGAAGGGAAGAACTGGGCCGGGGAAAGGAACTTGGGCCGGCTCGGGAGAGAAAAGAAGTAGAGGGGGCAAAGCCGAGCTGGGCCAAGAGTTGGAGGGGCAAAACTGAACTCGGCAGGAAACAACTATTCTAAACCTCAAACAAATTCAAATTAAATTCGAATTTAAATAGAATTTAAATTCCAACTTAATTGAACAGCAAGCAAAGACAAATGCAACAGCATGGATGCATCAACAACTTATTTTTGACTAAAATTATTTAATATGATATTTAAATTGATAAAAGGCTAGAAATTCCAATTAAATCATAGAAAAATTATTTAGGCCTTAATAAATCCTAGAAACTTCAGAAATTGCTACAATTTAGTTGTGATGAATTTTTAGGGTGTTACAAACCTACCCCCCTTAAAGAGAATCTCGACCTCGAGTTTCGGATGGATTAGAGAAAATCTGAGGGAACTCTGCCATCAACTCATCCTCTCTTTCCCAAGTTGCCTCGCTTTCTCCATGATGACTCCATTGAACTTTACACATCTTAATCACTTTACTCCTAGTAACTCTTTCAGCAGTTTCCAAAATCTTAGCTGGATATTCCATATAAGTCAGATCATCTTGCACATTCAACTCATTCAAGGGTAATTCTTCCTCAGGCACTCTAAGACACTTCTTCAACTGAGAGATATGAAACACGTCATGTACATCAGACAATCTGGCTGGCAACTCCAATTGATAAGCAACCTCACCTTTTCTATCAACAATCTTGAAAGGTCCAATGAAACGAGGAGATAATTTACCTTTCACCTTAAACCTTCTCAAGCCTCGAATAGGAGATACTTTCAGATACACATAATCACCCACCTCGAAGGTTAGCTCTCTCCTTCTTGTATCTGCACAGCTCTTCTGCCTGGACTGAGCCGTTTTCAAATTCTCTCTGATAATCTGAACCTGTCTCTCAGCTTCCTGCAAAATCTCTGGCCCAAATAGCTGACTTTCACCTGTTTCACTCCAATACAAAGGTGTTCTGCACTTTCTACCATAAAGCGTTTCGAAGGGGGCCATCTTTAGACTTGCCTGATAACTGTTGTTATATGAGAACTCTGCATATGGAAGACTCTTGTCCTAACTGCCTCCATGCTTCAAAGCACAAGCTCTCAACATATCCTCCAAAATCTGGTTAGTCCTCTCTGTCTGACCATCTGTCTGAGGATGATATGCAGAACTGAAATTCAACTTTGTATCCATAGACTCATGCAACTTCTGCCAGAATCTAGATGTAAACTGAGTACCTCTATCAGACACTATCTTTTTAGGTACACCATGGAGACAAACAATTCTGGACATGTATAACTCTGCTAACTTAGCGCTGGTATAAGTAGTGTGTACGGGTATAAAGTGGGCTACCTTAGTTAATCTGTCCACAATAACCCATATGGAGTCATATCCTCCTCGAGTGCGAGGTAACCCAACAATGAAATCCATACTAATTTCTTCCCACTTCCATTCAGGTACCTTGAGTGGCTGAAGCAAACCGGCTGGTCTCTGATGTTCAGCCTTAACTTTCTGACAAACATCGCACAACGCCATATGGGCAGCCACATCCCTTTTTAGTCCATACCACCAATACCTTTGCTTCAGATCCTGGTACATCTTGGTGCTTCCAGGATGAATAGAATATGCGGAATCATGAGCTTCCCTCAATATCTGCTCCCTGAGAGACTCGATATCCGGTACACATATCCTCTTTCTAAACCAAACTGTACCTTGATCATCTTCGGTGAAGTCGGGAGCTTTCCCTGCTAACATGGTTTCCTTGATTTCCTTTATCTTCTCATCAGTAAGCTTACCCTTCCGAATTTCCTGCTCCAGTGTAGACTCAACCTCCATTGTCACGCCTTCGGTCTGACTTAGAAATCCCAGGTTCAGCTTCTCCATCTCTGCACACAACTCAGCTGGCTACTGGCGACCAAACATTACATTTACTTGTGACTTCCTACTCAACGCATCAGCAACCAAATTAGCCTTGCCAGGATGATAGTTGATCCCCAGATCATAATCCTTGATCAACTCCAACCATCTTCTCTGCCTCAAATTCAGATCCTTCTGAGTAAATATGTACTTCAGGCTTTTGTGATCAGTATACAGCTCACATCTGTTACCTAGAATATAGTGCCTCCAGATCTTCAAGGCATGGACAACAGCTGCAAGCTCCAGATCATGAGTAGGATAGTTCAGCTCGTGCTTCCTCAACTGCCTGGATGCATAGGCTATAACTCTGCCTTCCTGCATGAGCACACACCCAAGACCTCTACGAGAAGCATCACAATATATATCAAAGTTCTTGTGAATATCTGGCATAGCAAGCACTGGGGCTGTAGTCAACTTCCTTCTCAACTCTTCAAAGCTGGCCTGACACGCTTCTGACCAAACAAACTCCTTGCCCTTCTCTAATAGCGAAGTAAGAGGTTTCGCTATTTTAGAAAAGCCTTCAATGAATCTCCTCTAATATCCAGCCAATCCCAGAAAGCTTCTGATCTCAGAGACTGTGGTAGGAGGTTCCCAATCCAACAAATCCTTGACTTTACTTGGATCCACTGCAATACCTCCATCAGTAACAACATGACCAAGAAAACACACTTGATTCAACCAAAACTCACATTTACTAAACTTGGCATACAACTGGTTCTCTCTAAGAGTCTGCAACACCAACCTCAAATGCTCCTCATGCTCCTCCTCATTCTTAGAGTAAACCAGAATATCATCAATAAACACCACCACAAATTTATCCAAGTACTCCATGAACACCTTATTCATCAGGTACATAAAGTAGGCAGGTGCATTTGTCAATCCAAACGACATCACAATATACTCATACAACCCATACCTGGTGGTGAATGCTGTTTTAGGAATGTCGGAGCGCCTGATCCTCAACTGATGATAGCCAGATCTCAAGTCAATCTTGGAGAAAACCTTAGCTCCTCTCAACTGATCAAATAAGTCTTCAATTATGGGCAAGGGATACTTATTCTTGATGGTTACCTCATTCAATGAACAATAATCCACACACATCCTCAGAGTACCATCCTTTTTACCCACAAAAATTACAGGTGCTCCCCAAGGTGAAGAACTAGGACGAATGTAACCCTTATCCAACAATTCCTTAAGTTGTTTCTTAAGTTCTTCTAGTTCATTAATAGCCATTCTATAGGGTCTTTTAGAAATAGGAGCAGTACCAGGTAAAAGCTCAATAATAAACTCGATGTCTCGGTCGGGTGGCATACCTGGAATATCATCTGGGAAGACATCCGGAAACTCACAAACAACTCTGATATCCTCCAAAAGAACACCGCTGGCCTGATTCACTGAGTAAGTTGAAGCTGAGGGTTGAGTGGCCCCGAATTCGATCTTCTCTCCCAGAGGACTAGTCAACAACACGGACCTCTTGGCACACTGAATCACCGCATCAAAAGCAGCCAACCATCCCATTCCAAGTATGACATCAATTCCCTCAGAGTTCAGAACTATCAGATCAGCAGGAGAGTCTACCCCAACTATCTTCAGATTAACTCGGGGACAGATAAAATTGGCTTTCATGTTTCCACCGGGAGAGCTAACTAGCATGAAATTCTTCATAGGGAGCATGGGTATATTATACATAGCTACGTACTGAGCAGTAATAAAAGAATGGGATGCTCCAGAGTCGAATAAAACTGATGCAGGGGCTGAGTTGACAAGGAACATAACAAGTACCACATCCTGGGCCTCATGTGCGGACTCTGCAGCAACATGGTTCACCTTGCCCCGCATCTGATTCTGCTGGTCCTTGTCGCTCTGGGGCGTCGGGTTCCCATTCATGTTCTGCTGCTGAGGGGTATTCTGCCTAGGTGCACTGCCACTCTGGCGCTGTGGGGTCTGAGCATTCCTCTTAGGACAGTTGTGGGCAAAGTGGCTGGAATCTCCACAAATGTAGCAGGTACGAGGAGTAGGAGCACTGCCTGGTGCAGTGGCCTTCACTGGAGTCTGAGCCAGGGTGGTCTGGTGGTTCTGCTGAAATGCTGGATGCTGAGGTGGAGGTGCTGACCGCTGCCCCTGACTCTGCACAAAGTTACCCCCTTGCCCACCAAAGCGAACGAGCATGTTCTGCTGAGGCTGCTGGAGACGAGGGAGGGTGTTACTGCTTGACTGTCCTGAGGCCATGAACATCCTCTTCTGCTCTCCCAACTCACGGCGCTTGCTCTCCAAGCCAATAGCCTTATCTAGCAGCTTCTGAAATGTTGGGAAGGTGTGAGACATGAGTTGATAATGGAGCGGCGGAATCAATCCTTCCAGAAATCGCTCCTGCTTCTGCTCATCCTCTTTCACCTCATCTGGGGCGTAACGGGACAACTGAATGAACTTATCCCGGTACTCGCTGACGGTCATCCCACCTTGCTTGAGTGAGAGGAACTCCTTCTTCTTCAGCTTCATGACACCAGCAGGAATATGGTGGCTCCTGAAGTTGGTCCTGAACTCCTGCCAGGTGATAGCATCAGGGGTGGCATGAGCAGCATGGTAAGCATCCCACCAATCGGAAGCTGATCCCTCCAAGCGACCTGAGGCATATAGGACCTTCTCCCTGTCATTGCACTAAGCCATATCCAGCTTCTTCTCAACAGTCTTCAGCCAATCATCAGCATCAAGAGGATCTGCAGAGTGGGAGTAGGTAGGAGGTTTGTGACTCATGAACTCCCGGTGCTTGTCTCTCGGCTGGTTGTTGTTGTTGTTATTGTTCTGTGCTTGCATGGCTGCCAAGGTATTAGCCATGCCCTGGAGGATCTGAGTCTGGTTGGCGAGGATCTGATCCATTGCTACAGGTGCTTGATTCGGCGGAGGATTTGGATTGGGGTTGGCACGTCCCTGACGATTCACAGGTGGTTGATCCACTCCACTTCTAGACCTGGTGTTCACCATCTGATGGTTAGAAACATGAGGTTCAGAGGGTGGTAAAAAGGTGTAACTCAAATCATGAACAGATAAAAGTTGATGTAGAACGAGTTGCCAATGACTGGAAAATCAAATTCTGAAACAAATTCTGTTTGTCACAATTAAACAGTTGTAACTCTCATTCTGAGTATCCAAAAATCATGATCTTTTGTCTGAACGTAGAATATCAAATTCTGAAACTAACCCATCTTGAATCACCTCAATCGGAATTTGGTGGCTCGAGGTATAAAATAAACAAGACAGCTGTGTCAGGACCACGGGACAGATTCTGGTTACTCCAATAAAACCATTATATCTCTCTGCCAGAACCTCCAAAAATCACGAAAAATTCCCAGAACCTAGGTTATCAAGTCTTTAATCCGACCCAACTAGATTTATGTCAAACAAAGTTCTGAATCTCCAGAAACAATTCGGACAGTACCAGGATATCATGCAGCAGCGAGAACAAATTGTCGCATAACATGATTTATATGAGGGGTACAATTATATGGATAAAGTGATAGTTAAGTGCTAAGATCAGAGACCAAGATAAACCCAAACTAACTAAATTTATTTATTTAATAATTACTCAATTCTGGTCATCACTCCACAATTAAGTTCAATCATTACAAAGATCTAAATCACACACTTAGCACGAAAGCAAACATCTCTACCACACTTTTAAACCGAACTAAATCACACGCTACGCACGAGTCTCAACGATTCTAAACGTACTGAACTATCAAAAGAGAGGGTATCCTATCTTAATAGGTATGGGTGAAGCAACTAGACGATCCACCAAGCACTCTCTAGTGGGGCGGTGAATGACCCATCAACCCTTCTACATCTTCATCCAAGGGCGGAAGTGCTTCTCCCTTGAGTTCAGCTATTAGCCTCTTGTTCTTCCTTCATTCAGCAGCGAGTTCTTCACGCACTTCCTATAGCTCCCTTGTGGTGTCATCGGCGTGCACGTTGAGCATCTTGGTGAACGCCACCTGGACGTTGAGTGTAGAGTTTAGCACGCCTAGCGGTTGTGGCACAACCCTAGTTGGAGTGCCTTGCTGCCTTCGGGGAAGATATGCCCAAGCAGTGTGACGTACTTCAACAGCCTCCTCATGACAAAGCACATAAAGTGCCCGTCTTGCTGCATCCTGGATTCCAGCTTCGAAGGTTGATCTCATGGCGATAGCATGGTGCACTGCAGCCTCTTTGGTTCCTCCATGCTCATAATCAGGCTCCCGGATGTATACAGCGACATCCCAGTCCTCTGGGTGATTTGGATGTGCCCTCCTTCTTCCACGATATTCTATCTCCACTGGGTAGTTCAGACGCTCGAAGAGCATTCGAAGCAGCATCGGGAACCCACTGTTGCCTCCGTCGTGGTGGTGAAAAGTCACTACCCACATGTCAGGCAGCGGAGGGGGTCCTTCACTTCCTTCAGATCCAGCTGGAGCATTCCCTCCTAATTTAACTTCTTCATCCATCACTTCCATCTCTTCAGGTTCCGGTTCCTCTTCTTGCATCGAATGCGATGAAGAAGGGGAAGGAGTGCTAGTCAATCTACGAGAACCTTGCCTTGTCAACATCATCTATGGTTTAAGCAAGAAGGGGGTTAGAAAAGTTCTAAGGACATCGAAACCAGGTGAGATGGTGAAAAAGATAGAACAGAAAACAAAAATCAAGGAGGAGACAATTATCAATGACCAGGAATAATAGCAAAATAAACCAAGAATAGATAGAACAAGAGTAGTTAAGCAAAATAATCCTTAGAGAATGGCCATTGCTATCTAGGCTTGCGTCCTACAGTCAACACCGCTCTGATACCACTTCTGTCACACCCAGTTTTAAAGGCAAAACCAGATGCATCTCATATGTGCGCCAGGATCAGTTTACACACATATGGTAGACGTCACAAGTGAATATCCATAACCATGCATAACGAAAGAGTATTAAAGTGCATTTATTACAATCTCAGAGTTGACACAAATGTCATAGCGGAAGACTTAAGTAAACGTTCATTTAACGAAGCAAAAGTGACTCCAACTCCACAGGCGTTGACTGGGGGAGACTCGCCTAGAACTCCTCAAAATCAGCAGTGAAATCCTCAAAATTCTCCCAATCTGAGTAGCATTCTGGGTGTGGTCGATGCAATATAAATAAACAACAAGCGTGAGTACATGTCGTACTCAGCAAAGTTTGGAAATAAATGACATGCAAGGCTTTATAAAGTGGGTAGCTGAAAGGCTAGCTGCATTAAGCACTTTTAGTTGGTCAAGATTTATTAAGCAACTATTTACTGGCAAATATAAGTATATACCAACCACAATTAAATAAATAATATAAACCCAACAAATTCAGGTAACCACAGTTTAGATCGTATTCAAGTATAATTATCATGTAAGGGTCCAGGCCGCTCTTGACCGTGAGCACGGCTGTTATAACAGTTTTACACTCTGCAGAGGTTGTACACTTTCACCATAAGCTATGATTCCCATTGCCGAAGCATGCACCCGTCCCACACCACATGGACCGAATACTGAGTTTCACTATGAGACCTGTACAAAAGCACTCTAATAAATGATAGCCTGCTAAGGTTTCTGGTTCAGAAGCAAAGCATAACCCTCCCTAATGAGGTCTGTCTCTTACCAAAGCCCACAGCTCAAGAGGACCGAGCTATACCCCGTCAACCGCCGCCCCACATGCCCCTTCCGAGTAAAGCTACCATAAACTAGAGCACCTAATTAGTCAGTCAAAGCCAGAGCCACATGGCACTTATGGTTGTACTGTTTTCCTGGGTGGTTCTCCATGTTCCAATTAAAAGATGTGATCTTATCCATTAATTGATTAAAAGGTAGTAATGGAACATAGAGTAGAGGTTTCATTTAACCAATCCCAGTTGAGCAAGCTAAGCATCATCTACCATCAAAATTAATTAAGCACCCCAAGCTGCAAGGTATGGTAAAGGAGACTAGGAAATCCTTAATGGGACCCAACGGTATTATTGCAAGCGATAAATAATAGTGTAATTAAAATGCATGTCATTTAGGTACCAACGGGTATGATCAAGGAATACTTGCCTTCTTTCCAACCCTGCTGCTGCTCAAAGTCTTCAACGACCGGATCTTCAAAGCTCTCCTCGAACGGCACGTTTCCTATACGCATCACACATTCACATGCAAAGAAACAATACAATAAATAAGAAACAGTACACCAAACAATTCCAACAGAATAAAACAACAGCACAAAACTAATCTACGCGTCACAACGAACGCGTGAGCGCGAGAATCACTAAAATCGGAGTTAAAACGAGAAAGATATGGCTTTTCTAAGGTTCAGGCACTTGCTGGCAAAGTTTTAAAAGTTCCAGGGGCTTAACTGCGAAAATCCGAGGGCTAAAACATAATTTTGTATTAAACTACGAGGGTTTTCATGTAAAAAGACAAGACTTGGACCTCGGGTGCAATTTTAAAACTTGCAGGGTCTAAACCGAAAGAAAAAGGACTTAATTTGAAATATTTTTGAACTGGCTAGGACCGCGGGTTGATTTTCAAAACTTGGAGGGCCTTTTTGTAAAACGGTCAAGGTTGACCGGTACGCGGTCGGTTTGACTTGAAGCTCGGGCGCTGCTCGGCCGTTGGATCCGAATTGGATGGTAATGATTGGATCGGGCAGGGAAGACTCGCCGGAGGGAAAGTCGAGCGGCGGCGCCGCTGGAGAACACGGCGGCGCATCGCCGGCGCTTCACGAAATCTCGCCTCGGGCCACCAAACGCGACGGGGCTTGGCCGAGGATGGAGAGGGGAAGATGGCGAGTGCACCCCGCGGGTTCTTGACGGTGGAGGAGCGACGACGGCGGCCGTCGACGACGAATGGCGGACGGCGGCGCTGTGAGATCAACGGCGAGCGATTTCTCTAGACACGACGGGAGAAACCAAGCACGAGCAACACAGGGAGCTTCCTCACCTCGAGACGACGGCTGTCCCGGGGCCTAGCGGAGCCTGGGTGCGCCGGAGCGCGGAATCGGCGGCGGCGGCGGAGCTTCGAAGGCGGCGGCTAGGGTTTGCGGGCTCGGTTGGCGACGCGCGGGGAGAGCGGAGAGGTTAGGGGCGGCGGCGGCCTAAGTTCTATAGGCGCGGGGACGGCTCGGGCCCACGCCTTGGCGTGCGTGCCACGGAGACGACGCGGAGGCGGCACGGCCGAGCCGGGTCGGGCTCGAGCTCGAGTCCGGCTCGGGGACGACGACCCTGACAGGCGGGCCCCGCCTGTCAGCGACGCGTGGCCGAGGGAGAAGGGAAGCGGGCCGGCGCGTTTTGGCGGTCGTTACAACCCAAATTCGACCACCAATACTCGGGAATAAATGAGAGTCTATGCAACACTCCATGTACTTAGGTTTTATTTCTAATGGAGTTCCACGAGTTTTGGTGAGTGTCGCTTGTGCAGGTACAACAACGAGAAATGTATACTATAGGGGTCAGAAATGACTGATTCGGCCGAACGACACGATTCGGCCGGTTACCCCCCTTAGCCGTGCAAGCCATCGGGAGTCGTCCACGTCAGCGCCAACTCATCCCGGGCTTCCGCCACATCACCCTGGGCCCAAACTCAACCTGACAAAGACCCCGAAGTCAACCGGAAGGCCTCCGGCCCAGCCCAGGGCGTGAACCGACCTGCCAACCGACCCCAGGAGCAGGCCCAGCACGTGTGCAAGCTCAAGGCGGTGCAGCACTGGGCCGAGCCCAGTTCGGGCGAACACGTGGGTTCGGCCAAACCAGGGAACCGCCTCCATGGTGCAATCCTAGCCTTTGGCTGCTGAGGCGGTGCATCCCTTAGTTCGGCCGAACCGGGGAGTTCGGCCGAACCGGGATTTTCGCCCGAACGGCTCGGCACCGACCTCCAGTTGCTTGGCCGCTGCTCCACTTCTCCACCGACCCTGGCCATTATAAATAGAGGCCGGTATAACCTGCACAAGACACACAACACAAGAGTAGAGTGCAGACGAAGCACTGTTAGTTCTGCACTTGTATCAGTAGATATAGGGAGAGAGGAGAGGTGAGCGTCCCGGAGAGGAGCCGAAGTGTCGGCCCCTCTTCCCGCTGTACCTCTACGGATGCGACTTCACTTCGAGTAACATCCGGGTCTTGTCTGGTAACTCTTGTATCTCTCTCTTATTAATTGAGCATTCAGTTCTTACTTTTATATGCTTGCTGGTTCTTCGTTCAATGCTTAGTAGTGTAGTATAATTGTATACTAGCTGCTTAGCTTGAGTGCTTATCTGTCTGCAGTAGATAAGTATTAGTCAACTAGTGTAGGCGTGGTGCCTATACTTGAGGCTAACTTAGTTTCTGCCCGTCGCAACGGAGGTGGTAGCCGTAAGGTGGTGACAGCCCTTTCGGTCTTCGTAGCCCATCACGTTAGTTCCGGTGTCTTAGGACCCAAGGTTCAGGGTAACCGGCACCCCTGCTCACCCCTTTCTGTGTGTCGGAGGCTCTGTAGTCCCGAAGCAAGTATCTATCTGTATCATCTGATCTGCTCAATCAATCGGTAGAATACCTTTATCAGACCCGTACCCTCTCTACCCTCTTACCTCTTCTCTTCTCTCCTTGTTGTGGTCATCCATCTCATCCATTCCATTTCATCCACACCATCTACCTAGGACAACTTAGTTTAGGATTAGTACACTTCTCGTTCTCCGTGGAAATCGATACCTTGGAATACTCCCGGGTAAAAGCTACATCGGTATCCGTCCGCTTGCGGATTTATCTGTAGGCCGTAAGGAGTGCCAACAAGCTTTCTGGCGCCGTTGCCGGGGAACGGTAGCTGTTCTGATTCCGAACCCAAGTTGTTCGTGTATCCCACCACCATCCACCATATGAATTCCACCCTCACCTTACGCCAACACTCGGCTCCAACGAGCGATTGTTTGGAGCCACCACCATCATCACATCCCATATCCACACCTGGCTATGAGCTACATCCCAGCTTCATAGCCATGGTTCGTGAGCAATCATTCTCAGGAACGAAGGTCGAGAGTCCATACGCGCATTTGCGCGAGTTTGAGCAACTCTGCTCATGCCTAACCATTGCGGGCATGACACAAGAGACACTCAAATGGAAGCTATTCCCGTTTTCACTAGTGGGAGGAGCAAAGAAATGGTACTCTCTGGCTGTCAGTACTATGGACGGGAGCTGGGAAGTTCTCAAGGAAAAATTCTGCCTAAACTTCTTCCCAGTCTCCAAGGTAGCCAGTCTCCGAGCAGAAATCATTAACTTTAAGCAATTAAAGGGAGAATCGTTAGGAGCTGCTTGGGCTCGTTTCAAGCAAATACTGGCCTCAGGACCGGACCTAAGCCTACCAGAACCTGTTGTTTTACAACACTTCAGCCTTGGCCTCTGTCCCGTAGCCACCACTTTCTTGGACTCTGCTTCTGGAGGGTCGTTCTTTCATTTGGTCCCTAGTGAAGCGAGGGTAGTCCTGGACCGTATCCTAGACAACACCCCCTACACTAGAATCTATGATGAACTCCCCGATGAAGAAGAGAAGCAGCCTGAACCTGAACCTAAAAAGCCAATACCAGTTCAACCCAAATCCATTAGCTCGTCCAGTCCATCAGAACCTGAAGCTCATTTCGAACCACAATCATATTCTAGCCCAGACTACTATGATTCACTCTACACCACTCCCTATGATTTTGACGATGATCTATTCGATGACATCGGGAGTGTAACGAGTTTCCCTCGAGAACACCGTGTAGAGCCCATAGATCAAGCCCCCGACAAGGAAGAACTCGAATACCAGAGAGAATACCTTGGACGTCTCTCTGCTATCATGAGTCGGGAGTGGCTAGAAGAGGCCGAAGCCTCAACCGAGGTCGTCAAGATGCCCAGAAAGATTCAAAGGATATACTGTGAGGTCCTGGGCAAAGACAAAGAAATTGGGTATGACCCGAGCCTCGGGATCAACATAATCTCTAGCTCGTTGGTGCACGACCAACTCCCTGGTGTACCTTGGTCATTTTCTCAAAAACGACTAAAATTCACTTCAGGAAGAATCCTGGATTTTTTGGGGATCTTGCGGGTCACACCCGTTAAGATTAACGACCCTGAACTCTTCATGGATTTCCATATCTTCAACCTACCCAGCGACACCACACATCCCATCTTCATAGGTAGACCAATCCAGAAGATATTGGAAAAGGCACCAACAAATCAGCTAGTAGAGCTCAGGATCGACAAAGAACTCATCCCTGTCTCCTATTCTCAATCCTTGAACACCCCATTAGAGGCAGACCCCGATCCTGACCCATTAGAGGAAGTTAGGTCAGCTCACCTATTAGACCTAGAGCAGCCTATTCCAGAAGAAGATCTCCCGTTTTTCTCGGAAGAAGAGGAAACACATCCTCCGATTGAGCTTGACACAAACGAGACTCCAAAACCATCCCCAATCGAGCTCAAACCACTTCCACCTGGACTTAGGTATGCTTTCCTCTTTGGAGATAAGCAAACTCCAGTGATCATCAGTGATAAGCTCTCCGAACTAGAAACCCAACAACTCATCACTGTCCTGGAGAAGAATCAATCGGTCTTAGGATATTCTCTCCAAGACCTGAAAGGGATTAGCCCAAATCTCTGTACTCATCTCATCCCGATCGATTCTGAAGCAATGCCGTCTCGGGAACCTCAAAGACGGCTGAACAATGCCATGAGAGAGGTCATGAAAAAGGAAGTTCTCAAGCTCCTTCATGCTGGGATCATCTACCCAGTTCCCAATAGCGAGTGGGTTAGTCCCGTCCAAGTCGTTCCAAAGAAGGGAGGAATGACGGTAGTGCGCAATGTCAAGAATGAGCTCATTCCTCAGCGCACTGTTACCGGGTGGCGTATGTTCATAGATTATCGTAAACTCAACAAAGCCACCAAGAAAGACCATTTCCCTCTTCCGTTCATAGATGAGATGCTTGAACGGCTAGCCAAACACTCCTTGTTCTGTTTCCTTGATGGTTACTCTGGATATCACCAAATCCCAATCCATCCTGAAGACCAGAGTAAAACCACGTTCACATGCCCTTATGGGACGTATGCCTATCGGCGTATGTCCTTTGGGTTGTGTAATGCACCTGCCTCTTTCCAACGTTGCATGATGTCCATCTTCTCTGACATGATTGAGGAGATTATGGAAGTGTTCATGGACGATTTCTCAGTTTATGGAAGGACCTTCACCGAGTGTCTGAAAAATCTGGACAAGGTCCTCCAGAGGTGTAGAGAGAAGCACCTCATTTTGAACTGGGAAAAGTGTCATTTTATGGTGCGAGAGGGTAATGTCTTAGGACATCGGGTGTCGGAACGTGGAATCGAGGTAGACAGGGCAAAAATAGAAGTGATTGAGCAACTTCCACCTCCCACAAACGTTAAGGGAATCCGAAGCTTCCTTGGTCATGCCGGATTCTATAGGCGCTTCATCAAAAACTTTTCCCAGATATCTCGGCCCTTGACCAATCTTTTAGCCATAGATGCCCCCTTCATTTTCAATGAGGAGTGTTACGCCGCTTTTCACACCCTCAAGAAGGCACTCATTTCCGCTCCCATTATCCAGCCTCCCGACTGGAGCATCCCATTTGAAATCATGTGTGATGCGAGCGACTATGCCGTAGGAGTTGTGCTGGGCCAAACTAAGGACAGGAAGCACTATGCTATCTCATACGCTAGCAAAACGCTCACCGGCCCTCAGCTCAACTACGCGACCACGGAAAAGGAACTCTTAGCACTCGTATTTGCTATAGACAAATTCCGGTCCTACCTAGTCGAGGCCAAGGTCATAGTCTATTCAGATCACGCTGCTCTGAAGTACCTTCTGACCAAGAAGGATGCAAAGCTGAGACTCATCCGCTGGGTTCTGCTACTCCAGGAGTTCGACATCGAGATAAGAGATAAGAAGGGAGTAGAGAACTCAGTGGCTGACCACCTGTCCCGAATGGAAGTACCATCTGATCTTCCGATCGACGATTACTTGTGGGATGACACGCTCCTTAAGGTCACCACTGGCGATCCGTGGTACGCTAACATAGTAAACTTCATGGTCACGGGGTATGTCCCTCCTGGAGAAAATAAGAAGAGATTAGCTTATGAGAGCCGACTCCATCTCTGGGACGACCCGTACCTCTTCCGGATATGTAGTGACGGACTCCTCAGAAGGTGCATCCCTGCACATGAGGCATATAAAATCCTAGAGAGGTGCCACGCAGCTCCGTACGGAGGACACTACGCTGCATTCCGGACCAATGCTAAAGTCTGGCAGAGCGGATTTTATTGGCCCAGCATGTACAAAGATGCAAGAGCATTCGTCATGCGATGCCCTCGCTGTCAGAAACACGGAAACATTAACACTAGAGACGCGATGCCACTCACTAGCAATCTCCAAGTAGAAATTTTCGATGTTTGGGGAGTGGACTTCATGGGTCCCTTCCCAATTTCCGAGGGTTGCCAGTTCATCCTAGTGGCAGTAGACTATGTCTCAAAGTGGGTGGAAGCTCTACCTTGTGTAGCCGCCGATTCTAGGAACGCGAGACGAATGTTTCATGAGTACATCTTTCCGCGTTTCGGCGTTCCTAGGATAGTCATTAGTGATGGCGGATCCCATTTCATCGATTCAGCCTTCCGTAAGTATCTTTCAAGTCTGGGGGTGCAGCATAATGTTGCTACACCCTATCACCCTCAGACTAGCGGTCAAGCAGAAACATCAAACAAATAAATCAAAAATATTCTGCAGAAGACCGTAAATGAGATGGGCAGGCAATGGAAGGATAAACTCCCGGATGCACTCTGGGCATATCGTACGGCCTATAAGACGCTCATAGGCATGACCCCATATCAGCTAGTATATGGCAAGACCTGCCACTTACCAGTAGAGATGGAGTTCAAAGCTCACTGGGCCATTAGGAAGTGGGGTATGAACCTTCCAGCTGCCGGCCTCAAGCGGAAGATCCAATTGGCCGAATTAGATGAAATGAGGGAACGAGCTTACCACAGCTCCCGGCTATATAAGGAACGGACCAAGAGATGGCATGATAAGAGAATCAAGGTCAGGACGTTCAAGCCGGGAGATAAGGTCCTCGTTTTCAACTCCCGTGTCAAACTTTTCGGTCACGGAAAGTTGAGGAGCAAGTGGGACGGCCCATTCACAGTAATCAATGCTGCATCTCATGGGGCCGTCACTTTGCAAAGCGAGGACGGAAACACCTTTAAGGTCAACGGACAACGGTTGAAGGTTTTCCTAGAACCAGAACCTCCGCCACTCGACGAATTAGATGTCGTCGAGTTCATAGAACTCTGAACCCCGTCCGTCTTTAGATAGAGCACCGTTTAGTTCAGTTTAGTTTGGTGTGTTAGTTAATTGTGTGATTCATTTATTTTGCTTAGATTCATGATTAGGGTGCTCTGAATTTTCCCTTCCAATCATTTGTTCCAAATTTTAGTTAGAAGAATAAATAAAATTAGAGTTGAATGCAAAAAGAATAAAATTGTCGCTCCGGTTGGTGCATTTGAACCAACTGGAGATTGCCCTGTTTAACGAAAAGATACATGAGTACAGGCATGACACAGTGGAGGAACAGGACGAGAACGAGCAGGCCGACCAGCTGACTCAGTACCTTTCAAGGTTGAATCCCTACCAGTGAAGAGTCCAAGCTTGGGGGAGCACCCCCATCAGGTACGTTCCAAATTACTCAGCACTTTGGTCATTCAATTGAAAATACTTCTCTTTAATAAAATTAACTCTCAACCATGCATGGAATGAATCATATGCCTCTCACTTTGGAAATGATGAATGGTTGCTCTGTCATTAATTTTGCTAGTACTTTGTTGCAACTAGTTGCTTGACTATGCTTGAGTTATTTGGCATGAGTAGAAATGAACCTGAAAACCTTGTGGGAGCATGTGCCTTATTCCAAGTCTAGGATGTTGTGGGGATTGATATAGTGATACTTTGGTTGAATTCTATTTCTGCTCTTAGTATGGTGAAAATCTCGGATGATTATGCTTTCAAAAATAAAACAAAGTTCCTCATTGGTCATAATACCTACCAGAGCCATATGATAAGGATTAGTTCTAAACTTTCTACCATATGCTGCTTGTCATCTTAGTGAGTTTTGTCAAATTGTTGTGACCTTAGTGAGGAATCTTTCATGCTTCTAAGATCGAGATTCACATACACTCCACCTCTCACTTGCAATTCCTACATTGGGAGTTAGCAAAACCATGCCATCATCCATTCTATAAAAAATTTCATGCTCTTTGATTCCCTCTCTGAATATCTTTGAAGTAGAGGCATGGGCTATGCAAAAGAAAAAGAAAAGCATGCCAAGTGGCATGGCAAAAATATGAGAAAAAGAAAAGCATGCCAAGTGGCATGGCAAAAATATGAATAAAAGATAGCCCATGCTCTCGAAAAATAAATCAAGGAGAGGAAGAATCATTCCATGAAAGTCCACATATTCCACTCCACATATTCCACACACTTGCACTTCTCGATCTAGAGTATGATTTGATTTTCCTAAGATCCGGTCTTTGACTTAGCAAAATATAAGATGCTTGTATGCCTTCATCCTTTGTCCCTGAGCCACATAAAAAACCAAATTAGATGTTAGGATGAAAAGAAGGCAAAGCCTTTGGTAAGGATTCAAATACACTTGAGCGATTGAGTGAGCCAATGAGGAACAATTTATCTTTTCACAAAAGGGTGAAAAACGCCGAGATAGGATCCTGAAAAGAATAGAGTGGAATAAACCTAAGTTAACCTGTTCATCCTTTCAACCACCCAAGATAAGGAAATTTCTATAAGCCCCATAGGTAAAATGGTGAATTATACCTTGCTAGTAATTCAAGTAAAAATTTGAGTACTAGTTGTTTATAAAGTTACCTGCAAGAGAAATGACATTGTAGCAACTCCTGATCCACCGAGCCTAAGTTTTTATCTTTGCTCGAGGACGAGCAAAGAGCCAAGCTTGGGGGAGCTTGTTGGCGGTCGTTACAACCCAAATTCGACCACCAATACTCGGGAATAAATGAGAGTCTATGCAACATTCCATGTACTTAGGTTTTATTTCTAATGGAGTTCCACGAGTTTTGGTGAGTGTCGCTTGTGCAGGTACAACAACGAGAAATGTGTGCTATAGGGGTCGGAAATGACCGATTCGGCCGAACGACATGATTCGGCCGGTTACCCCCCTTAGCCGTGCAAGCCACCGGGAGTCGTCCACGTCAGCGCCAACTCATCCCGGGCTTCCGCCACATCACCCTGGGCCCAAACTCAACCTGACAAAGACCCCGAAGTCAACCAGAAGGCCTCCGGCCCAGCCCAGGGCGTGAACCGACCTGCCAACCGACCCCAGGAGCTGGCCCAGCACGTGTGCAAGCTCAAGGCGGCGTAGCACTGGGCCGAGCCCAGTTCGGGCGAACACGTGGGTTTGGCCGAACCAGGGAACCGCCTCCAGGGTGCAATCCTGGCCTTTGGCTGCTGAGGCGGTGCATCCCTCAGTTCGGCCGAACCGGGGAGTTCGGCCGAACCGGGATTTTCGCCCGAACGGCTCGGCACCGACCTCCAGTTGCTTGGCCGCTGCTCCACTACTCCACCGACCCTGGCCATTATAAATAGAGGCTGGTTTCACCTGCACAAGACACACAACACAAGAGTAGAGTGCAGGCAAAGCACTGTTAGTTCTCCACTTGTATCAGTAGAGATAGGGAGAGAGGAGAGGTGAGCGTCCCGGAGAGGAGCCGAAGTGTCGGCACCTCTTCCCGCTGTACCTCTACAGATGCGACTTCACTTCGAGTAACATCCGGGTCTTGTCTGGTAACTCTTGTATCTCTCTCTAATTAATTGAGCATTCAGTTCTTACTTTTATATGCTTGCTGGTTCTTCGTTCAATGCTTAGTAGTGTAGTATAATTGTATACTAGCTGCTTAGCTTGAGTGCTTATCTGTCTGCAGTAGATAAGTATTAGTCAACTAGTGTAGGCGTGGTGCCTATACTTGAGGCTAACTTAGTTTCTGCCCGTCGCAACGGAGGTGGTAGCCGTAAGGTGGTGACAGCCCTTTCGGTCTTCGTAGCCCATCACGTTAGTTCCGATGTCTTAGGACCCAAGGTTCAGGGTAACCGGCACCCCTTTTCACCCCTTTCTGTGTGTCAGAGGCTCTGTAGTCCCGAAGCAAGTATCTATCTGTATCCTCTGATCTGCTCAATCAATCGGTAGAATACCTTTATCAGACCCGTACCCTCTCTACCCTCTTACCTCTTCTCTTCTCTCCTTGTTGTCGTCATCCATCTCATCCATTCCATTTCATCCACACCATCTACCTAGGACAACTTAGTTTAGGATTAGTACACTTCTCGTTCTCCGTGGAAATCGATACCTTGGAATACTCCCAGGTGAAAGCTACATCGGTATCCGTCCGCTTGCGGATTTATCTGTAGGCCGTAAGGAGTGCCAACAGCGCGGGAGACTTGGGCCGGAAGGGAAGAACTGGGCCGGGGAAAGGAACTTGGACCGGCTCGGGAGAGAAAAGAAGTAGAGGGGGCAAAGCCGAGCTGGGCCAAGAGTTGGAGGGGCAAAACTGAACTCGGCAGGAAACAACTATTCTAAACCTCAAACAAATTCAAATTAAATTCGAATTTAAATAGAATTTAAATTCCAACTTAATTGAACAGCAAGCAAAAGACAAATGCAACAGCATGGATGCATCAACAACTTTATTTTTGACTAAAATTATTTAATATGATATTTAAATTGATAAAAGGCTAGAAATTCCAATTAAATCATAGAAAATTTATTTAGGCCTTAATAAATCCTAGAAAATTCAGAAATTGCTACAATTTAGTTGTGATGAATTTTTAGGGTGTTACAATTTTTGAATAATTTTTCACATATATAAACGAAATGCTACAGTGCGCACGCACCCCAAAACGTCAAAATTTGACTCCCAAATTTGGGAACTAAACAAGGGCTAAACACAGCCTACATGACACATCCGTGGCAATCAGGGTATTTTCATCTTTTCCTCTAGGAAAGGGGCAGGTCATGTCAAAATTGGACATTTTGGTCAGGGTGTACCGAATTCCAGCTACATGCCGTGTACATAAAAAGGATTCCACCCAGCAAGAACAAAGCTACTTTCTTTTGTTCTTTGGGCTAAGCTAGTATAGGGGTAGATTAGATGAGATCAGGATGTGAGAGCCATACAATCTCCCAGGATATTACCATGTTGGAAAATCATATCTGCACTATATATTCCACAACATCATGATACGAAATTTGTTTTAGAAAAAAAAAGATCCGGACGACAATACTTTATAATTTGTATAGTACTGGAGTGGGCAGGGATTTTCAGTTCATTCGGACCTCCAGTACCTTTTAGACCGGAGCAGATTTGCGGTGAGGACCAGCGACTGGCTATATGGACATGGTAGTCATTTGTGGCTAGAGAATATCTGGTGGGAGCCACGGTTGATTTGAAAATATCAAAACTTCTCTAGTTATAGCACCAAACCAGCGTGACTAGTTCTTTGAGAAAGAAATTGAAGAAACGGTACGGTCTATAACTCAATGGTATTGCGTCGCCCTTTAAATTATTTTTGAAGGCCCTAGCTAGTGGCCCATATACTTTGGGGGGTAGCAAAGAGATCTTATTTATATAATTTGAGTGCAATGGCTTCAGCTCATACAAAAGAGGACTACATATAAAATTAAGTTATGGGTCTAATTATAATTTATCTTTTTCAATAGTAGATGACAAACTGTCAACAGAGAGATGCATATGGTGACTAATTCAATCTTAATCATATGGTGACTTATTCAATCTTAATCTTAAGATACGACGGCGCAGTCTCCCATAGATGCTCTTTACGCCATGTGAAATGTGTCGTTTGTATGGTTGTGTGTATAAACATGCACGTCTATATTGTGTTTTGAAAAAAGGTGTAAAATTAAATAAAAGAAACGACCCTTGAAAACATAATGGAAGAGGTCGCCTATGTTGTATTTCTAGTAAAATTGTAGCAATATTACAAAATTAGGTGAAATTGTGATTTAGAATTTATAAAAATCTCAAGAAATAAATAACGGGTAGAAATCTTAAAAAAAATTAAGTTGGAATTAAGTCCATCCTTTTCATTAGGTAATTTTAGGATTCTTCTTATGTGCAATGTTGCTTTTCGTTAATTGGACATATGATAAATAAAGTGATACTGAAGTCTAATTTGCTACACTTGGATTAAATTAGCACAATGGTTGTTGAATATAAGTTGACAATAAGTGTTGTTGTTAAATACAAATAGAAAAATTAAATATGATTTCATCATTAGAATTGCACAAAAACATCGGCCTACATCTCGCTTATGGTCTTAACACTTTTGTTGGTTTAATTTTTATGTGTTCCAAATCTCCTCTATACTCATTGACCAATCAATGTAGTTGTTGAATAGGCTCCGCTAAACTTTAGCTATGACTGTTTGGATTCATGGCCAAACTTTAGCTAAAAGTTACAAAAAGGCTTTTTTTGTCATCCCCTCTCTCTTGGGTGGAAAAGGAAATAAAGTTGATGACGTACTAGTCTTTTCTCAAGACATTAATATCCATTAACACCCATCAAGTTTACTCAACAAACAAATGTTTTTTCATGTAAAAAATAAACTAATGTTTTCACATTTCTTGAGATTTGTATAAACTAAAGCCTATCTATTAACCCCCTCTTTGAATAGTGCAGGGTCTTACCTATAATATAGGTTCCAAAAAAAGTAATCATTTCTTGGAACATGCGCACCATTAAGGCTAAGCCAACTTTTTCTTAAATTTGTGTCTCATTGTCCTATCTGATTCTTCAAAATGGATAATTTTTTTGTAAAATTATTTACACTGAGAGTCGTAGTTTGCATCATTTGAAAAAAAAACTATTGTAGGTGTTATATCTCCAACTATTCATCTTAACTTTCTACTCTATCCATTCCAAAAACTATGTATACACAACAGTATATAATTTAAAATAGAGAGTATAAGATCATGTTTGTATCACGTTGAAGGTCTTTGTTTGGTTTTGATAATTAAGTGACAACTTAGGTGGACTAATATGTGTTTAAGTGAAATACACAAATGATTAGTCCACAGGTAATTATGTGATGAAGGAGCTCATTGCATATGAGACATGACATGGAGTCATATGACTAAGAGGGGAAGATCAAGACAAGACTTGGTTTGATGGACCAGTTGCAAGTGTGAAGGGCAAGTTAGAAGCTAAGCGCTGGACCGCGTGGCGGGATGCTTAAGTAATGAGTTGGCGCCGATGAACTGATGCAACGGTGAAGAGCAAGTGAAGTCAAGATCGATGAACCAATAAGTCGCATGATGATATGAAGTGGATCATATCATTTGTGATGATGTTGGTGAATGTGTTGCATCAACATTAGAGAAGATGGAATGAAATGCGCAAGGCACAGGTATAATCAATAGGCATTTCATTTAACCGGTCATATGTGAGTAGAGAAATTTATGACCGGGTTTAGGATAGATGGCCGCACTATCAAGAGGGGCAAACTTGTTTGCATATCGGTCATCTAGTGCCACTTGAGCGATCTAACATTAAGATGTTGTTAGGATCGAGTGGCGTGGTGAGGAGAGTGAGAAAGTTCATTGAAAATCCTTGTGAAAGCAAGTTCAGAACTTGGGTTGGATAGTCCGTGGCATGAGCTCGGGCAATCCGTGACTTATGGGATGCAGATCGGACAAAGTCGGAACTTGGGTCGGACAGTCCGTAGCATGAGCTCAGACAGTCCGTAGCATGAGCTCGGATAGTCCGTGGCATGGTGAAGAGAGAGGAAAACCCCTTGAGAAATGTTTATGAAAATGCTAACTCACTCACACATAAGGTGGTATACTTGTGGGGTTGGCACATTTACAAAGGGGTTGAAGAATTGGTTGATGGTTATGGTTTATGGTGATCTTGGTTTGCAATTTTGCCTTGATCCAAAGTGTTTTGGGCCAAGAATTCAATTGGGTTGGATAGTCCTCTGAATGAGCTTTTCATAGAGTCCAAGATCACCTAATTCGAATATCGAAGCTAAAAGTTATGATTGTTTTACCGAGCTTCGTTTGTGCTGAAAAAAGATGGACGGACAGTCCATGGTGAATCACAGACAGTCCGTGTCCAGTTCAGACCAGGTCCGAACTTGGGTCCGACAGTCCGTGGGAATGGATCGGACAGTCTGTAAATTCGCTCGGTTTTACACCGAGACATTTCTCGCTGATCTAGGGGTTGGACAGTCCGTGGATGGTGAGGACAGTCCGTGAGAGGCGTGTTTTTGACCGTTTGGAACACAACGGGTAGTTTTTTGAACGACGGACCGTCCGAGAATGGATCTCGGACAGTCTGAGAGAGCCGTTAGAACTCAGGAAAAGAGTGTAACGGCAAGTTTTTTCCCTCCCTCTATAAATAGAAGGATGGCCGGGGCTTCGAGGCGGTTGAGCACCTTGGGGATGTGTTTCCCATGGTAGTGCTTGCCTTGGAAGTCCACTAACTCACTTATGCTTGCAAGATTGCGAATCCATTGCGAGTGAGTGCGAGTCTAGTGCATTGCTTTGAGATATTACATCGAGTGGTACTAGGTGTTTGTGTTGCAAGCCGGTTTGCTTGTTACTCTTGGAGGTTGCCACCTCCTAGATGGCTTGGTGGATTGTGGCTCCGTTGAAGCACGCAAGGAGATTGTGTGTGGCTTCGGAGAAGGATTTGTGAGGGGGATTGTGCTCACCGCGTGGGGATTATGAAGAGCAACTTTAGTGGAGCGTGTCATTGAGTTACCACACTTGCGAGTAGTGTCTTGGTGTGCCCGGAGTGGCCAGCGGCTTGAGAGCTTAGCCCAAGAACTATCGAGGTGTTGGTCGACACAACGAGGATTAGCTTGGTGGCAAACAAGTGAACCTCAGGATAAAAATCACCGTGTCAACATTGTCTACTCTTCTCGGTGGTTTGCATTTCTCGATCACAAGTATTGTATTTCATCCTTACATATCTTGTGCTTGTGTGATTGCTCTTATAATTAGTTTGCTTGTGTAGCTTACTAGTTGTCTTCTTGCTTGTGTAGCTTGAAGTAGTGATCTTGTGACTAATTAGCTTGTGTAGTTTAATTAGTCTATTTGCTTAGTTTGTGTAGCTAAGTATATTGAGCCTTTGGATTAGACTTGTGTAGTCTTGTCCATTGAGCATTGCTAGTGAGCTTAGGAGTTTTGTGCTTTTGCTTACTAGTTGTGTAGGAGCTCCCCTGTGTGTGAAGTACTAGTGGCATAGGTTTGTGTGATCTTGCTCCTATAATTAATTAGGTGAGCCCGTACTAGCTTGGCACCTTATTAACTTGTTTAGGATCTTTTATAAGGTGCTAGTGAACAAAGATAGAGGGTGTACTCTTGGCTAAACCGATAGTTTTAATTCCGTATTTGTTTCGATTAGCTGGTGTGTTAAGTTTTTAGAAAGGATTATTCACTCCCTCTAGTCCGCCATCTCGACCCTACACACGTAGAACTAAATTTAGTTTAGGGTAAAGTTTAGGTGAATAAATTTAGTACATAAATTTGTTTGGATCCACCGATGAAAACTTAGGTGAGAGACACATGGGCGACACTGAATGTCTATTTTATTTTACCCCTACTTTTTACTGATATGAAAGTTGTTTGGATAATAAGGTGGGAAATGAGGGTATTCCAGTTTTTCCAGATGTGTATCTCCTTTTCCTTGCTTTTAGTCTAAAATAGGTGGGGTAGACTTTTTTTATTTATGGTACAAGTAAAATTTGGCTTAAGTTCTCCGATCGGACAACCTAATTAATGGACCAAATGTTAGCTTTAAAGTTTGGTCCATTAACCCAAACAGGATCTAAGACTAGGGTCAGTCTGAGTATACAGTTTCACTACACGGTTACCTAGACTAAAAACTAGGTAACTGAGCCAAAAGAGTTTCATGATGATGAAACTCCTCTCACATACCATGAAACTCTTCCTTCTCTCTGCAATGCCACATCAACATATTTAATGCCATGAAACATGAAACTTCCCATGAAACCCCACTAAGACTGGCCTAACTATACTGGATCCTTTTATTATTATCCATGTGGAGGGGAGAGTAATAACGAGGAGAGGTAAAAGTCACATCAGTTTATTGTAGCCTACTTGTTGCATGTAGAAATGTAGTTCTATTAACTTTGTAGACTACAGGGCATCTAATACAGACATGTTGAAAGCATCTAGGCCCCTAAATTGAGTTTTGGTAATTAATGACAATCATGGTGGACTAACAATTTCATTGAGATATGAGAATAGGTTAGTCCTCGGGATATGATGAGCCCTAGAAGTGTTCTATGACTATGTGTGGTATGCTATGGACTCAAATAAGCTCAAGGCAAAGGTATAAGATAGGGCTTTTCGATTTTACCGGTCAAGCGGTGTTTAGTGGATGAATATTGACCGGATTATAGGCTAGATAGTCGTACTATCAAGAGGGGTCAATATCATTTGCTTGACGGTTCCATAATGTCACTTTGCTCAAACTATTGCATTGCATGCATAAGGGCTAACATCGTTTGAGAAGGTGGAAAAGATAGAATTTGGAAACAGCGATTTCTGGCTAATGGCGGACGGTCTGCCTCGCTCGGGCCGGACTGTCTGGGGGGTCAGGACAGTCCGCGGCCAGCTAGGCGGACCGTCCGCCGGTATATTAACTCGCGTGAAAATAACTTAGTCCAAAATGGCTCCGCGGAGGATTTTGTGAGGCGGACTGTCCGGGTTGTTGTGGCGGACGGTCCGCGGCCAAAATTCTGTGAGGCGGACCATTTTCGCGGACTGTTTACACAGAGACATTTCCAAGCGATTGGGGTGACTTTTGTGAGGCGGACTGCCCGTGGGCAAAAGTCGTGGTTATGACTGGTTGATTTAAGTGTGGGGCGGACGGTCCGCGCCTGTTGGGCGGACAGTCCGCCAGTCTCTAATGGTCACTTCTGACACACCTCTGACACACGTTCTAGCCATTGGAACTCTGAGGCGGACGGTCCGCCAGTTGTACTGCGGACGGTCCACGAACTGCGCTGTTTGAAAGTAACTGCTAGATTTCGGGGTTGGGTGTATAAATACTCCACCTCCGGGCTTTGGGAAGCTCTCTTGGCATATTTGAAAGCTTCCTTGACATACTTGAGCATTCCTCCACCTCTCTCTCTCTCTCACTCATTTGGCTTAGTGATTGCATCTTTGTGAGATTGAGAGTATTCTAGTGCATTGCATCAAGAGTTTGAGCTTTGTGGCACTAGGGAGTCTTCAAGCAAGCGTCATTGCCTTGTTACTTTTGGAGGTTGCCGCCTCCTAGACGGCTTGGAGATCGTGGTTTCTTAAGCACTTCAAGAAGATTGTGAAGTGGCCTTGAAAGATTGGTGTGAGAGGTCTTGTGCTCACCTTGCCGGAGTGGTGAAGAGCAACACTAGTGAAAAGAGATTTGGAGCGGTTCATTGGTTCTAACCGGCTCATAGATCAAGCAGTGCCTTGATAGAGGAGCGGTTGAACATTGAATCCATCTCAACGTGGATTAGGGGTGACCGGCAAGTCATCGACACCACGGGATAAATTCTTGTCTCTTACTTGTGTTTTGTTCATTGTTCTATGTATTAAGTCTTTACTTTGAGCAATTTATTTCTATAGAACTTGAATTGTTTCTTGTCATCCTAGGTTGCCAACCTCAACATAGGCTTAGACTAAATAGAAATTTAATTCTCCGTGTGTTTCTAATTAAATTCTCTAGTGTTGTGATTGAAGTTTTTAAACCGCCTATTCACCCCCCTCTAGTCGGTAATCCTAGATCCTACACATGTTAGTTAGCTATAATCCATTACACTTTTGGGAAATGAAGGCAATTACCATCATATTGCCCATACATTTAGGGAGTCTAATGAACAACAAATTAGCTTTAGTCTAGTTTCACTTGTGGAAAAAAAGTGACATTAGTCCCCGTTGGGAGGGACCTTTAGTCTCGGTTTCCCAACTGGGACAACGGTCCCGGGACTACAGGGGCGCACAGCCAGGACTAAAAGGGGCTTTAGCCCCGGATGGTAACACCAACCAGGACTAAAGGGTCCAAAAACAAGCATTGAACCTAGGGGAGGCCACCACACGCGTGCGTTGTCTGAAGTCATAGGTCACGCAAATTCTCACGCAAAAATACGCACGTGCAGTTTGTGGGATTCGAACCTGGGACCTCTTGTCTCGTGCTTAGCCTCCCTTACTATCTCACGTACATCCATATGTGCTTTCCTTTTAAATTATCCCATAAGGAACCTCAACCGGGACTAAAACCTTTTAGTCCCTGTTGATGTTCCCACTCGGGATTAAATGTGATCCTTCGGCACCATAAAAAATATGATTCGGAACTAAAAGTTACATTTGTCTCTGGCTAAAATACAACCGGAACAAATGCAGGGGACGAAAGGTCGATTCGCTACTGTTGTTTACATGTGAAATTTGTGCTCTTAAGGGCAATCTTTCATTGCACAGTTATCAAAAATAATAACTAGCTAACCGAGCGGAATGTATTTTATTGGGATATAACTCCTCTCATATGTCATGAAATTCTCTCTTCTCTCTCCTCTTCACGTCAACAAATTAATTCAAGAAACTCCCTACGAAACCCATTTAGACTGGCCTAATACGGAGGCTTATATATAATGTTTTATTGGTGACCTATATTAGTCTTATATATGAAAGGTATTTGCTATAGTAAACTGTTGGCCTTGAATTTATGTACTTGTACTAAAGCTCCAAGATTTGGAACATTCCAAGGAGTTCCACTACTGTAGCAGTGGGCCCCACGGTCCATCCAAGTGGGACCCACATAACTGTTCGGGTGGTACTACTTCTTTGTTCAGGTGGGACCGTGGGACCACTTCATGATTTAGGTGAGACCCATGTACTCCCTCCGTACTGGTAAAGGAAACCGTTTAGGACAGTGATACGGTCTTCAAAACACAACTTTGACTTCTTATTTCTATAAAAATATTTGTCGAAAAATGATACATGTATACTTTTATGAAATTATTTTTCTAAATAAATCTATTTATATAACTTTTACAATTTCAAACACAACAACTTAAAAGTTATTCATGATTTATATTCCTAAAGTTTGACTCAAACCTTGTCCTAAACGGCTTCCTTTACCAATATCAAGGGAGTATTGTTTAGTGGGTCCCATGATACTATTTAGTATTTTAAAAATATATCGTTCATTATTTTTTGTAAAAAACAGTTACATTATTTATGTAAATTGCATTTGTTTATCAAATTATAAGTTGATGTTGCGCTCATACCAATATTATAAAAGACTTTTTTAATTTAAGATCAGATGCGGTAAATTTTATTTTAGATTATGTTTTTATTTAATTCGACTCATTGATGTGGTGCTACTTTAACCATGGTAGGATAAGAAATTTGTATTTCATCATCGTTATATGTTAACATCTTTTATATAGGTGTGCACCGCCATCCTGACTATTCTACTCTATAGTCGATGAAGTTTTAGTTGTTCCCTATTGAGAATCATCTATCTATACTATAAGAATTCAGTTCTTTTGAAAACACTTATCACCTAAATAATTCTCACTGGGGACCCACGTATCAGGTCTAATGGTGGAAAAGACGTGAAAATTTTTCACAAACAAAAAAAATTAAGTATCTACCAACTAAATAGTCTAAAATAACTCCATAATAAAGGTAGCATACGTATGTCGTCCCTTAAGCATATTGGTTAGTGTTGAAAATATCGAGTATCTGGATTGGCAACCACGGTAAAAAGGAATGTTTTTTCTAATATACTAGTTGTTCGCACCCAAAATTGGCAGTTGCCTATCAGGTCGAGGAAAACCGGTCAGACCGGTTCTAGAAAGCGGTCAGACCGGTTTCCCTGTAGCCGATTTGGCAACGGCCGAAACCGGTCTGACCGGTTTCCCTATCCGGTTTGACCGGTTTTACTCCGAGTTGGAGTAGAATTAGGAGTCCTAGTCGTTTCCAAATTGTAATGGAATTCCTTGCGGGGCAAGACCTCCCCACCCTATAAATATAAAGGGCCGTGGCCGATTGAGACCTATCATCCAATCGATCAAATACTATTTTCTACTTTTATCTTCAAACCCTAGCTCTTCCAATCCCTTTGCTTTCCTTGTTTGTCTCGACGGCGTTCAAGGAGGTTCTGAGTGGCCTGACCGATCTCAGAGCAACCCTAGACGTGCTATCTCCAACGGGGTCCCTCCCGAGGTGGTGATTCTAGGTTTTCACCGAAGTCCTAACAAATCCGGTCTGACCGGATCTCCAAACCGGTCTGACCGGTTTGGCTGGGGCTGCGGCAAGTGTAAATTTCTGGTGCTGCGCGATTCAGCGCTCGTGTGTGTTGACAAGAAAAAGCGTCAACATACTTTTGGCGACTCCGCTGGGGACTATAGAAGATCTGGTTTTCAAAGACCGTTCAATCTAAACTCCAGGCAAGATGGGATCTCGATGTGAACTTGATATGGAGAACATCATCACAGCTACGCTGGAAGATCTCACTCAAGAGGAGCAGAAGAAATTTGAGGCGCTACAAGATTACATGAAGACACAATTTTTGGCTGGCGTCAAGAAAGATCGTCATGGCAAGGTGGCAAGATTGAAAGAATTTGAGCTACCGGCGATCAACTTAAACGACAATCAAGTTGAGGTAATACCCACTGTAAGTAAATCACAAAAAACTCCTTCTACTACAGTTCCTAAAAATAGTGTAGAAAGTGATGAATTGCTTGCCTCATATATTGCTCGTTTAGAAAGATTAGAGGATATTGAAAGTGATAGAACTGCTACTTGCTTTAATAATAATGAAACTAATAGTAGCGCTCCTAAAATTAATGCTAGTGGGGTAGTTTTTCCTAGCTTGTCACCTATACCTAATGCTAATAATGAAAAATATATGTATGGTATGCCACCTGAGTTTGCCGTTGGTCAGTCCCTGCCGTTCCAACCGACCGGGCCAAACATGGCTAAACCGGTCAGACCGGATCAGGGAATCGGTCAGACCGGTTTGACCAACGCGCTCGAATTAGTGCATGAGCAACCTTTTCCGCTTTCTGTTGTGCCTGATTCGATGATGTATGCTCATACTAATACCTTGGGTACTGCTAGGCCGCAATACAGTACAACAGTTAATACATCTGCTCAAAGAAACATTATACCTGATGATGTGTTTGAAAGTTATAGGCTAGCTCAAGCTAAGATTGCTCCCTACTTAAATAAGATGAATTTGGAAATTGTGCAACCACAGCAGACAAATAATCCAAACTGGGCTGAGTTTAACAAATTTAGAGAAGATTTGGCTAATGTGGTAAAAACTAAACTTGGTGTTGATATTGGTAACACAAATTTGTATCAAAAACCATATGATGCTGAGTTTGATAATTTTCCTCTTCCACGTGGTTGGCGTATGCCTGATCTGATTAAATTTAGTGGAGACGATGACCGAACCACGTGGGAACATATTAGTCAATATATAATCCTGGTTCTATTATATCTTGGGATATGTTAGAACGTAAATTTAATGATCACTTTTATAGCGGGAGTTTGCAATTGAAATTGACAGTTTGACATCGGTTAGGCAAAGTAGAGATGAAACTGTTTCTGCTTACATTAAAAGATTTAAAGAAACTAAGAACCGTTGTTTCAATTTGTCAATCACTGATACGGACCTTGCCGATATTTGCCTAAAGGATTTAAGGTCATCCATAAGAGATAGAATAGAGGGTTCTGATTTTCTTTCGGTTGCACAAGTTCAAATTAGAGCTTTAGTTGTTGAAAACTGGATAAATAAGGAAAAAGATAGAGATACTTCTAGATCACGTCGTTCCAATGTTCATATGATTGATTATGAGTCTGATAATTCAAGTGATAGTGATAAAGAAGTACTTGCTGCTAAATTTGTATGGCCCTCTAAAGAAAAAACTTATTCTTGTACATCACTTAAGCCGGCTAGCAAAGGTCGGCAAGAAGAAGTTAAGTTTACATTTGATGTTTCCAAGTGCGATCGTATCTTTGATGAATTGCTTAAGTCTGGAAATATTAAATTATCTCATAAATTGCCTCCACTTGATGAATTGAAAAGGCATGCATATTGTAAGTTTCACAATACTTATTCTCATGCCACTAATGATTGCAATGTGTTTCGTCGACAGGTTCAATCGGCCATAAATGAAGGTCGTTTGACATTTCATGAGATGAAAGTGGACAAAACTTTTTTCCCTGTTAATACTATGGATTTACAACAGCCTAAGGTCTTGGTTCGGCCGCATCAAGCCGAAGCAACCAAAGGGAAGAATGTTGTGATTGGTGAAGTAAAACCTGATTTGAGGAGAAAAGAGTTGACTCGAGAAGTTGCATGTGAGACAACTCCAGATGGCAGGGAGACATTCAAGGTTACTGTGAGAGCCTCTGGACATGGGGGGCAAGGATCGTCCGTTCCCGCCGAGCAGAGACCGTTTGAGCCTGTGCAGGCCAAACCGGTCAGACCGGTTGGGGAAAGCGGTCAGACCGGTTTTCCCCAGGGCCGTTCGAAGATGATTAAACCAAGCCGTCCGGAGATTTGAAACTGGAAGCTCAATATTGCAAAGAATCAGGGGAGTACTCTTAGGCCAAAGGTCACCTTTGATATGCTATTTGACAAGTACTCCAAGCAAAAGGCCGTTACAAACGATCGGCCAGTAAAAAAGAGAATGAGATTGCCTCCACGCCAAGAAGAATGTTCTCAGCCAAAGAGGAATTTTGCTCCGCGATGGGAGGCATCAAGTTCATATCCACCTCGTCCAATTTATGATAATAATGGAGTGATGTGGGTGCCGTATCAGCAGCCTTTCCAACATGGATGGGGAGGACCGCGAAGGCCAGTATTGGGCAGAATCTCAAGGCCTGGACAGGACCGTTTGGCACTTCGCCAATATGGTCAGGGTCACCAGACCCAACCGGTCAGACCAGTTTCACAAACCGGTTAGACCGGTTTCCCTGGGAAATCGGCAGCATCTCCTATGAAGCAAGTTTACAAGCCAAAGCAGAGGGAGGAGGTGCATAAGATAGATATTGGCCCAGAGAGGACTACAAATCAAGATGTTATTCAGATTGGGTTGATGAACGTTCCCCTTGGAGACGGTGGCAAAGGACCGATTGTCATAGACAATAAGGTTGAGACACCTATTCAGAAGGGATCTGTTTCTGCTAATGATCATGAGGCCAGTGGAAGTAGTTCTAATTCCAAATACTTCTTGCCAAGATGGTGTCCTCCCGGTTTATCTCATACTCAAAGGAGGAAGCTTCAGCGCTTGAGGTTTCGGGAGATGAAGGAGAAAGAGCTAGAGAAGCAGAGAGACGAGGCATTCAACAAGTACAGGCCTATGATTCCACAAGGGAAAGAGTGGAGAGCCAAGACCAGCTCCCAGACAGAACCGGTCAGACCGGTTGGGGAGTCGGTCAGACCGGTTGAACCGGTCAGACCGGTTGCCGAAAGCGGTCAGACCGCTTTGCTCGATGTGCCGCCTGGTTTTTCTTCTCCCACTCCTATGGTTCGTGATAGCAAGTTATCATCGGTATCTGCTCCAGAGGACGATGAAGAGCTTGTTGATTATGGTTCTTCTCCTGAGCGCATGGATCTTGAGCTTAATGTAATTCATATGTCTATGGATGGTTATGTGTTATCAGAGGAAGACATCGCTCATCTTGATTTTGGGCCAAAGGAAGCTATTTTCCAGAAGCCTAAAGCTACTGAAAGTCATCTGAAGGCTTTGTACATGAAGGGTCATATCAATGGAAAGCCTATCTCTCGCATGCTAGTGGATGGAGGGGTGATAGTTAATTTGATGCCGTATTCTCTGTTCAAGAAGTTGGGAGGTTCAGATGAGGAATTGATCAAGACCAACATGACCGTCAGCGGCGTTGGAGGAGGTGAACCTATGGGCGCCAAGGGAGTTGCTTCTATAGAGCTCACTATTGGAAGCAAGACTTTGGCTACTGCGTTCTTCGTCGCTGAGACACAAGGTAACTACAGTTTAATCCTTGGTCGTGATTGGATTCATGCAAACCAGTGTGTGCCTTCTACTTTGCATCAATTTTTAATTCAATGGATAGATGATGAAGTAGCGGTCGTTCATGGAGATACGTCGGCTTGTGTTGCAGTGGCCGATAGTTCTACTATGGATGGTCATGAGAATCTTAAGTGCTTATCTGGTTTAGATTTATCTGATTGTGAGATCATTGGTTGCACCAAGGATGGCTTTGCTACTGCTGTTATGAAGCCGATCGGAGATCTGGCTATACCATCTCTTATGATTTGATGGATCCGAATCTAGAGTGGTTACAGCAGAGGCGTGAGCACTATCGGGCGCATAAGAACGATATGTGTGAGGCCATTGAAGATTTTGATGATTTGAGCAAGTTAGGACAAGGGTTTACATCGGCTGATCCTTTAGAGGAGGTAGATATTGGTGATGGCACTATACGTAGACCGACATTTGTAAACAAGAATCTTGATCCTTTGTTTAAATCTGAGTTAATAAAGTTATTAAAGGAGTATGTTGATTGTTTTGCATGGAGCTACAATGAAATGCCTGGTTTAAGTCATGATTTAGTTGAACATTGTTTACCCATTAAACCTGGTTTTAGGCCTTTTAAACAATCTCGCAGAAACTTTAATCCTGATATTTATGACCGAGTGAAAGAAGAAATCAATCGGTTGCTACATGCTAAATTTATTAGGCCTTGTCGATATGCTAATTGGATCTCTAATATTGTGCCTGTTGAAAAGAAAGGAACAAAAAAGCTTCGTGTTTGCATTGATTTTAGAGATCTCAATAGAGCTACTCCTAAAGATGAATATCCTATGCCTATAGCCGATTTTCTTGTTAATGCTGCATCTGGACATAGAATTCTTAGCTTTCTTGATGGTAATGCTGGTTATAATCAAATATTTATGGCCGAAGAGGATATAGCCAAAACGGCCTTTCTATGTCCGGGTTTTGTTGGTCTATTTGAGTGGGTAGTGATGACTTTTGGTTTGAAGAATGCTGGTGCCACATATCAGAGGGCTATGAATTTGATTTTTCATGACTTGCTTGGCATTATAGTAGAGGTTTATATCGATGATATTGTTGTCAAATCGGCTGGAGTAGATTCTCATTTGGCTGATTTAAGGCTTGCATTTGAAAGAATGCGTCGGTATAAATGGAAGATGAATCCACTCAAATGTGCTTTTGGTGTATCGGCTGGAAAGTTCTTAGGATTTATTATGCATGAAAAGGGCATAGAGATAGATCCTACAAAGATTGAAGCTATTAACAATATAAAGGCTCCTACTTGCAAGAAAGATTTGCAAAAGGTTTTGGGCAAAGTAAATTACTTGAGAAGATTCATTTGTAATTTGTCCGGGAAGGTGAATGCCTTTACTCCTTTACTTCGGTTGAAGAATGACATTGATTTCACTTGGGGGGCAAAACAACAAGAGGCATTTGATGAGATCAAGCAATATTTATCTTCGCCACCCGTCCTTCAAGCGCCCAAGAGTGGGGTTCCATTCAAGTTGTATGTGGCGGCTGAGAAAGATGTCATTGGAGGTGTTTTGACTCAAGAAACCGAAGGAAATGAACATGTGGTTGCATATGAGAGTAGAAGATTATTGGATGCCGAAACAAGGTACACCTTTATTGAAAAACTATGTTTATCATTATATCATACTTGTACCAAGTTGAGGCATTATCTTTTGCCAAGTACTTGTGTAGTAGCATGTCAAACCGACATAATCAAATACATGTTGCACAAACCAATTTTAAGTGGTAGAGTCGGCAAATGGGTTTACGCTTTAGTTGAATATGATTTGCATTGTGAGCCATTAACTTCAATGAAAGGTCAAATAGTAGCCGACTTTATTGTTGAACATAGAGTAGATAAGCAACTAGATTTAAGTGCCGGTTATGTTACTTTTACTCCATGGAAATTGCATTTTGATGGATCGGTTTGCAAAAGTGATTGTGGTATTGGAATTGTTATTACTTCTCCACATGGGGCTGTTTTTGAAGCACTTAACCGATTAGATCATGAATGTACTAATAACCAAGTCGAGTATGAGGCTCTTCTATTCGGATTGGAAATTTTGCATGACATGGGAGTAAAGCATGTAGAAGCTTATGGTGATTCTTTACTGGTGGTACAACAAGTTTCTAAGGTATGTCAATGCTTAGATGGATTTTTGAATGCCTATCTTGATAGATGCTTCGATATTATATCTTGCTTAAATGAGTTTGTAATTCGTCATGTACCACGAGAAAGAAATCCAAAGGCGAATGCTCTGGCTCAGCAAGCATCTGGTTATAATCTTCAAAAAAGAAATTTTCAAGAACGAAGACCGATGTTTTTAGAAGCTGAGTGTTCTGTTCTGGAGGAACCGGTCGCACCGCTTCCTCAGACCGGTCTGACCAGTTTTACCGGTCTGACCGCTTCAGAGAACCGGTCTGACCGGTATCCCGAGACCGAGTCTACTTCGGCCGCTGTTTCTAATAGAGACGAAGTGGATGATTGGAGGAAGCCTTTGGTGGATTATTTTCAAAATCCTAGCAATTCAGTTGACAGAAAAATCCGACGATGGGCTCTTAAATTTATTCTAGATGGTGATGAATTATATCGTCGGACTATTGATGATTTGCTTCTAAAATGTTTGGGTCCTGACCAAGCTAGGTTGGCTATGGCAGAGGTTCATGAAGGAATTTGTGGTACTCATCAATCGGCCCCCAAGATGAAGTGGCTCCTTAGGCGAGCTTGTTTCTATTGGCCCAATATGATAGCCGATTGTTTTAAATACTACAAAGGATGTGAGGAGTGTCAGAAACATGGGGATATTCAGTTGGTACCTGCGGCATTGATGCATCCAATTGTTAAGCCTTGGCCTTTTCGAGGATGGGGTTTAGATTTTGTTGGTAAAATTCATCCTCCTTCGTCGAAGGGTCATTGTTTCGTGATTGTGGCGACTGATTATTTTACCAAGTGGACGGAAGCAACTCCCTTGAAGAATATGACACATAGAGAGGTGATTGAGTTTATTAGAGAACATATTATACATAGGTTTGGTATTCCACAAACTTTGACTACGGATCAAGGGACTTCATTCATATCCAAAGAGGTGCGTGAATTTGTTAATTCCTATGGTATTAAACTTCTCAATTCATCTCCATATTATGCTCAAGCCAATGATCAAGCTGAATCTAGCAACAAGACCTTGATAAAGCTCATCAAGAAGAAGGTAGAAGATCATCCTAAAAGATGGCATGAGGTATTATCTGAAGCTTTATGGGCTCATCGTATTTCTAGACATGGTGCTACTAAAGTTACTCCGTTTGAGCTTGTGTATGGTCAAGAGGCCGTTTTGCCTGTAGAGGTGAATCTTGGCGCATATAGACTTGCAAAGCAAAATAATCTTGGTGTTGATACATACTATGCTTTGATGATGGATAACATTGATGAAGTGACCGACAAGCGTTTGGAAGCTTTAGAAGTGATTGAAAAAGATAAGAGGCGAGTGGCGAGAGCATACAACAAGAAAGTGAAATTCAAATCTTTTCAGGTAGGTGATTTGGTTTGGAAAACGATTTTGCCCATTGGATTGAAAAGCAACAAGTTTGGCAAGTGGTCTCCAAGTTGGGAAGGTCCTTTCAAGATTGTGAAGGTTTGTTCAGGAAATTCCTATATGGTAGAGACCTTGCAAGGACAACAGCTGCCTAGAGCTCTCAATGGGAAATACTTGAAGAAATTTTATCCAAGTGTTTGGCAAAGTGCTTGATAGGATATGGCCGATTTATGGTTGAAAATCGCCCTTAGGATAAAATGGCCAGCGGATTCTGTAACATCGACCTTAGCATATTTTCTAGTGCATGAAAATTTACTAGAAAACAGGGGGGCATATATGTTCACACCCAAAATTGGCAGTTGCCTATCAGGTCGAGGAAAACCGGTCAGACCGGTTCTAGAAAGCGGTCAGACCGGTTTCCCTGTAGCCGATTTGGCAACGGCCGAAACCGGTTTCCCTATCCGGTCTGACCGGTTTTACTCCGAGTTGGAGTAGAATTAGGAGTCCTAGTCGTTTCCAAATTGTAATGGAATTTCTTGCGGGGCAAGACCTCCCCACCCTATAAATATAAAGGGCCGTGGCCGATTGAGACCTATCATCCAATCGATCAAATACTATTTTCTACTTTTATCTTCAAACCCTAGCTCTTCCAATCCCTTTGCTTTCCTTGTTTGTCTCGACGGCGTTCAAGTAGGTTCTGAGTGGCCTGACCGATCTCAGAGCAACCCTAGACGTGCTATCTCCGACGGGGTCCCTCCCGAGGTGGTGATTCTAGGTTTTCACCGAAGTCCTAACAAATCCGGTGTGACCGGATCTCTAAACTGGTCTGACCGGTTTGGCTGGGGCTGCGGCAAGTGTAAATTTCTGGTGTTGCGCGATTCAGCGCTCGTGTGTGTTGACAAGAAAAAGCGTCAACACTAGTGCATGCTCTTTAATATGATAGTAATACAAATGGACAATAATACGGTTTATGCATTTGTAACAGTGCAAGGATTCTTGTCCATATAATTGCCGTTATTTATATATACACACACGTAGCGTATATCCCGAGTCAGCCTCTCACGTGGCGCAGTGATTTTGGACATGAATTTGGTATGATGGGTTACAGTTGTAACGTGGAAGGGGGCAGGGGCATCCAAACTGTTCACTTGCATATTTGACGATTATAACATCAGTGGGGTATCGAAGTAGTATGATCCAGTAGTTGCTAGATTGAAAGAATTGGAAGAAATGCGAATGTCCCAGTTGGCGCATTCATAGGCACCATTTACTGCCATTTACTGTGTATCCTTATCCATGACCCCAACTAATTTGTTTCTTGAAATTCAAAATTACTAAATACCGACTGCGCAGAGGAAGAATAAAATAAGTAGTGTCAGTGGAAGTTTTATGGACAATAAATTGATTGTCACGTCAGCATTTTTGATGATGTGTCACTGTATTAATTAAGAGAGAGGTGAAATGAGTTCCATGGTGATGAAACTCCATATATACAGTTACGTGTCTTGCATGTGACCTAGGAAACAATAATTGATGAAACTATGCATTAAGAGAGAGGTGTTTCATCCTAATTTCAAACACTTTTAGATGATGTGTCACTCTAGGTAATCGTATCCACGAAACTTCCATTGAGACTGACCTAAGATATACTACGGACGAACAAAATTAGGTCTAAATTTTTGTAAGATTAAAATATTATTAGGCGAATTAAGAAAAGCAGCGACAATAAAGATTGTGCACGGTTTGCATGTGGAATCCGTAAATAATCCATGTACGCCTCGTTGTCTGTCCTTGAAACAAATCCAGAAAATTCAACGAACGTGGCTAGCTTTTTCAAACGTTTCCCATCAATGTGAATAGCTTTTTTCCAGGTGGGTGGTAATACGTGTACAACGCAGCGATTGCAGCGCAGCACCCCGGCCCAGAATTGGTACCCGTCTTTGTTGGGTTGGGTTGGTCAGGGCACGCAATTAATCTCTCGAGGCAATTAATCTCTCGAGGGAATACAGTAGAGGGAGTAGCCCCTCTCCCCTGGCGATTACGCGACGCATGCCCTCCGATGGTCGTCATGTCCTCCATCCAATGGGGGCTGATGCAATGCAACACGTCCTTGGCTTGGTAGACCAGACCGGCATGGCGGCATGCATGCCACAAAGGAAAAGAGAGAAACCAAAAAGAAAAAGGGAAAAAATATCTGTGTCCCGGAGAGAAACCTATCCATGGCTAAATCATTAGCTCTACGCCGGTGCTGACTCCGAGCGCTCATTTGCACACTACGCCCCCCTATCATCATACTCCCTCAGTCCCAAGGTATAAGCATTCGTTGACTTTTTCTGTTCACGTTTGACTGTTCGTTTTATTCAAAAAAAATTATAAAAATATAAAAAAATTATTTATTTTATTATGACATGTTTTATCATCATATATATTTTAAGCATATCATAATTATTTTTATTTTTTTATAAATTTTTTTTATAAGACGAACGGTCAAACGTGATGCACAGAAACCGAGAAATGCTTATATTGTGGGACGGAGGAAGTACTGTGCAGCTACTACAGCCTCTTTTGACACGAGACGTATTTCGTTTGTATTTATAAATAATTATCCAAACATTAATTAATTAGTCTTAAAATATTCATATACAACAAAACTGTGCAATTAATTTTTGATTTCATCTATATTTAGTACTCCATATATGTACAGATATTTTGATGCGATGTAAATCTTTTTTTTTTACATATTGAAATTTAGGAGGCCTACAACTATGTCCTCGTAAAAAAAAGGGCCGTTGAGTTGAACAAAATTTAGCACAGCATTTTGGGCGGTGACATCAGCTACAGTGAACGTAGCGATGCCGCTAAAATACCTAGGGAGGGAGGAAATGAGCCCTTGTTTACATCTTCTCCTAAATTTCACTATACAAAAATAAGATTTTCATCGTATCAAAATATCGATACATATATGGAGTATTAAATGTAGATGAAATCAAAAATTATTTGTATAATTTTGTTGTATTTTACAAGACGAACATTTTAAACCTAATTAACAAATATTTGGATAATTTTTTATAAATACAAACGAAATAATGCAGTAGCACATTTATTACAAAGTGTAAATTTTAGGTCAAAGTTTGACACCAAAATTTGAATCTAAAATTTACCTCGAAAGACAATCCGACTGCACGGCAAAAACGGCAGCGAAATTGCGCTGCCGCCGGGGAAGAAACGGTCTCGGTGACAAGAAAGGTTAAGCTAGATGAACAGGGCATGGAGTGGCCTGACTCGCGGCGACTAGGGCCACAAAACTATTCCACCACAATAATTGTATCGGCACTGTATAGTAGTATGTATTGTATTTTATTGTATTGTGGGGAGGGCGGTCATTGCATAGTAGCCTATACCAGTAGAGAGCGAGTCACGGCACACTTGTACGCACGCAATCCCCTTATTTTTTCTGAAAACTAAAAAAACTAAAAAAATCCCCTTCCTCTCCCGAGTAATTTACATATAGTCCTTGTGTACCATAAACAACAGGGCAGCCAGCGTTCTCTTGCGGAGGCGGCGTGGTGCGTGCCCTGGACCCTGGTGGTGGTGGTGGGCGTGGGGCGGTCAACCCTGCCCCAAAGACCACAGAAAGGAAAAAAAAACAATTCGACGAAGCGAGAGGCAGCCCCCTTAAATTCCTAGCTTGCCCTCCCCACATCTTCCTCCTTCCCATCTCCATCCCCCACCGTCATCATCCATCCATCCATCACCTCCTCTCCTCGTCTTCCCCCCGCCTACCAGCAGCAGTAAACCAAACCAACCAGTGAGCCCCCAAATCTCCCTCTACTCTCTCCCTTTCCCCACCCTCACAATCCACTACGCCCGCTACTACTCCAGTTTGCAGCGACCAAGGAGAAAGGCCGGCCAGGCCTTCTACTTGTGTATCCTCCTCCTCGCCACAAAACAAGCACCAGGCAGAATTGCAAGCTGCCACAACAGATTGATTAGATTTTCTCTCCCCATTATTTTCGGGGAGAGGCGAGTGCTGTGGTTGTGTACACACAGGGCACCTGCCTATAAGAAGAACGTCCGAAAAAGAAAAATATTGTATTTGGAGGAGGACACAGGGGCAGAGGAAGACTCTTCTCAATTCATCCATCTCTTCCTCCTCGCCTCACCTCTTTTGTCCCTATCAAGCCCTTTTTTTTCCTCTCTCCCCCTCCCCCTCTCTCTTTCTTTGTACCTCGCCTTGGCTTTGTTTTCTCCTCCTCCGTCCCCCGCATCCCAAATCTTCCTTTCTAAACCCCCCAAAACCTCCACGAAATACCCCACCCACCCCCGGCCCCCGCGCGCCCATGAACGGCCCACCGCGGCGGCCGCCGCCCAATGCGCAGCGCCGATCGCCGGCCGCGCGCGCCGCCGGCCGCCGCCTCCTGCATTAGCCGCGGGGAATTCCAGTCCGCCGCCGCCGCCGTGGGATTCGATTGCCCGGTTGGTGACCGGAAAGGAAGATAGGAGGTGGTTCCCTTCCTTTTTCCTTTTCCCTGCCACCCGGCGCGATCGGCGAGCCGATCGTTGGTTGGTTGGGTCGTCCGCCCGTCCCCTCCTTCCTCGGTGGCGAGGCGATCGGTCCGGCCGCCATGTCCACGGCGTCGGCCAAGGAGGAGCAAGCGGCCGCGTCGGCCAAGGCGGCGGCGGCGGCCCCGGCCCCCGCAATGGGTGGCGAGGAGGCCGCCGCGCGCGCCGCGCAGAAGCGCTACGAGGCCCTCCTCACCGTGCGGGCCAAGGCGGTCAAGGGCAAGGGCGCCTGGTACTGGGCGCACCTCGAGCCCGTCCTCGTCCCGCCCGCCGACACCGGCATGCCCCCCAAGGCCGTCAAGCTCCGCTGCGCCCTCTGCTCCGCCGTCTTCTCCGCCTCCAACCCGTCCCGGACCGCCTCCGAGCACCTCAAGCGCGGCACCTGCCCCAACTTTGCTGCGCCGCCGCCGGGGCCCGCCGGCGCTTCGGGCTCGCAGCCGTCGCCCACGCAGCACCAGCAGCTCGCGCTGCCGTCCAACTCCACCGCCTCCTCCCCTATCCCCATCTCCTACATTGCGCCTTCCTCGCCGCGTCACCAGCACCACCACTCCAACCCGCACCACCACCACCATCACCACTCCGGCAGCCGCAAGCGCCACTCCATGCCTCCCGCGTACTCGCCCGCGGACCCCGTGTCCCACCACCAGCACCTCGTCGTCATCGACCCGTCCTCGGCCTACCCGCCCGCGCTGCCGGCGCCACCGCCACCGCACCAGTCGGCGCGCGTGCTCTCCGGCGGCAAGGAGGACCTTGGTGCTCTCGCCATGCTCGAGGACAGCGTCAAGCGCCTCAAGTCACCCAAGGCATCGCCGGTGGCAATGATGCCCAAGCCGCAGGCCGACGCCGCGCTCGCCCTGCTCGCCGACTGGTTCCTCGAGTCCTCGGCCGGCGTGTCGCTCTCCGCCGCCAGCCATCCCAAGCTCCGGACCTTCCTCCGCCACGTCGGGCTGCCGTACCTGCAGCGCGCCGACCTCGCCGGCCGGCGCCTTGACGCCCGCTTCGCCGAGGCCCGCGCCGACGCCGCCGCGCGGGTCCGCGACGCGTTATTCTTCCAGCTCGCCGCCGACGGCTGGCGGGAGCAGGTGGTCAGTCTATCCGTCAACCTCCCCAATGGCACGTCCGTGTTCCACCGCGCTGTGCCGGTGCCCGCTGTGGCGCCCTCCGACTACGCCGAGGAGCTGATGCTCGACGCCGTGGAGTCCGTCTCTTCCTCTGGCTCATCCAACGACATCCACCGTTGCGCGGGCGTCGTCTCTGACCGTTTCAAATCAAAGGCCCTGCGTGATCTTGAGAACAAGCACCATTGGATGGTGAACCTGTCTTGCCAAATCCATGGCTTTACCCGTTTGGTGCGGGACTTCGCGCGGGAGCTCCCGCTCTTCTGCTCTGCTGCAGCCAAGTCTGCCAAGCTTGCCGCCTACTTCAATACCAAGCAGGCGGTGCGGTCCCTGCTGCACAAGTATCAAATCCAAGAGATTGGGCATGCCATGCTCATTCGAGTCGCACATGTGCCGTTCAACGGCAATGGCAGCGACTTCCGTGCGGCCTTTGAGATGCTGGAGGACATTTTGAACTCTGCACACCCTCTCCATCGTGCTGTGCAGGAGGACTCCTACAAGCTGGTGTGCATCGACGATTCAGTGGCAAGGGAGATGGGGGAGATGGTGCACAATGAGGCTTTCTGGATAGAGGTTGATGCTGTGCATTCGCTTGTGAAGCTGATCATGGAGATGGTGAAGGAGATGGAGGCTGACAGGCCTCTTGTTGGGCAATGCCTGCCACTCTGGGAGGAATTGAGAAGCAAGGTTAGAGAATGGTGCGAGAAATTTAACATTGATGAGGGCATTGCTCTGAGTGTTGTTGAGAAAAGGTTCAGAAAAAACTACCACCCAGCCTGGTCCGCAGCATTCATTTTGGATCCTCTCTACCTTGTCAAGGATGCCAGTGGGCGTTACCTTCCTCCCTTCAAGTGCTTGACTCCTGATCAGGAGAAGGACGTCGACAGGCTCATCACCAGAATGGTGTCACAGGAGGAGGCACACCTTGCGCTGATGGAGCTGATGAAATGGCGGTCGGATGGGTTGGACCCATTGTATGCACAGGCTGTGCAAGTGAGGCAGCCAGATCCGTCCACAGGGAAGATGAAGGTTGCGAATAAGCAGAGCAGCAGGCTTGTTTGGGAGACATGCCTGAGCGAGCTCAAGTCACTTGGCAAGGTAGCTGTGCGGCTCATCTTCCTCCATGCAACCTCCAGGGGATTCAGGTGTACACCGACAATGGTGCGCTGGCTCTCTTCCCCGGGGAGCATGGCAAGTGGTACTAATCGAGCACAACGGTTAGTTTTTGTTGCTGCAAATTCGAAGCTAGAGAGGAGGGACTTCTCGAGCGACGAAGACAAGGATGCAGAGTTACTCGCTGAAGGGGCGGATGATGTGGCAAATGAACCTGGCAATGTGGAACCCTCATCAGTGTAACATCCCTGTTTAATTGTTTCTTCTTACTTTTGCTTGGCTTCTAGAATTTCTTCCTTGTGCCCATATTGTTAATTCCTCGCTCTAGATTTTGGTGGGGGTGGGGAGTTGGGCATGATATGGAGATATGCCTTGTCCTTTGATCATCAAGTTTGGTTAGCGAATGACTCTGTCTTTGCCATATATGATTCTATGGGGGCCATTGAGGTTGCAGAGTTTAATGAAGTGTTTCTTGTCAATATGTTCGTAATTGGCAATGCTTCAAAATGAGGAAAAGTGTATAACCATTTTGGTTCTTATGAAAATAATGCAGCAGTTCAGTTCAGTGGAAGCTGGTTGTCCCCACTACTTGTGTTCTGTGTTTCTTTTAATTTGAACTAGACCGGCACCTCTATTGTTATATCTTCAATCTGTGATGCATCAGTACTCTTCTCATAAGTAACCCAGCAAGAACAAAAGGGTAATTTTCTTTTTTGTTTACTGGGACTGGGATGGACATAGCAGTTTTTGGAATAAATTAGACATAGCAGTTTTTGGAATAAATTAGACATAGCAGCTACTCCTGGTAATACTCGACGGAGAAATTGCTGTCTTTCAACGCTAATGAGTAGTGCATTCCTGTTTTCGGTCTGTGTCAAACAAACGTGCCTTTTCTCTCTGGAGGTATTGTGCATCATTGAAGCTTGGCTCTTCTCGGTTGGAACCAATCAATTCATTCATTGCTGGCCAAGAAGGTACTGCATCTTTCTTCTCCGAGGTTCTTTCTGCTCTACATACCATGCATAGCTTTGTCACTTTCGAGCTAGGATATGGCCTGCAGCTTCAATTCGGCCTGGCAATGAAGGTGAGAGCCAACACCCTACGCTACGAACGATGAACTTTTTCATTCACCTGTTACTTCTCTGATGAGTTCTACCCATACCATTTACTATTTTCACCAGAGTAGGCTGAGCAGGACGGGTACTGGGTTCTTGGCAAGGGAGCCATCATGTGGGCTGATGATGATGATCGCCGTCGTCCTCGCCGTCACCTCCTCTGCTTCCATCTGCCCCGGCGCTGCTGCACCGCCCATGATTGCGCCGGACGGAGGAGGACGGAAGAGAAAAGGCCGGGGTTGGAGGCGCAGACATGGCATGGTAGGCGCTTCCTTTCTTCCCCATCCCCCATGCGGCCCGTCGCCATCAGGGCCTTTGACAATCATTCTCCGTTTTCGACACCGAAAACAGGGCCTTCATTTCAATTTTGCATCCTACTATGGACTATGGTGTCGTCGCTGCATTGCAAACCGTATCTGTTTGCTTGCTCATGGAGTCATGGCAAGCTCGGTGGAAAAAGGCGTCAAATCAATTCAAACAGGCAACGAGGACAGGCTCGATTAGGGAGCGAGGACTAGAGCTGGAGGAGAAGCGAAAAAGCCTGCGGCGTACAGGCTCCATAAGGAGCGAGGACTGGAGCTGGAGGGAGGAGGAGCGAGAAAGCCTGCGGCGTACAGGCTGTCTTACATGGGTAAGACACATGGGGGCGTGGCCCGTATCATTTGATGATCCCTCCCTCCCTCTCTGAATCTCTCTGCTGGAGCACATGTTTACCTGACGGATCATTACCATTTGAACTTTATTAGGCGGCGTCGTAGGGGCGCCGAGGAGGTAATTATTGGGGGTAATGCGCCCCCGGCGGTCAGTAAAGCGGTCGTGCTGACTGCTGTGTATGTGTGTGCATGGCGTCTCGTCCTTGCTGTTTTCTTTTTTGCTCCAGTGTCAGTCAGCCGGCCGGTACTAGTGCTTGCTGGAGACGGAGGGAGAGACTGATCTCAGCAGCAGCGGCTGAGGGAGGGAGGGAGGAGTTGTCAAAGTGGTAGCGGTACGACGGCTGGTGCAGGAATAGGTGTATTGTGCCTTTTTGCAACTTGGCGTACTATATTTTGTACACATGTTGCGTAGTAGTTGGGAATATGATGCTTTGGGAGTCCTTGAGACAGGCAGATAAAGCTCTGCTTGCTTGGTATCTCTCTCTCTCTCTCCCCTTGGGTCCTACTTAGGAGCCGCTTTTTCCCTCATCTTGGACTAATGATCCGGCCGCTGTGCAATCAAGCTCTTGTTTGCTTTGCAAACTTTTCCTCCCCGGTCAATACGCGAATGAGTACCGGATGGCCATGGACCCTGCAAGTGTAGACAAGCAGCGAGTGTAGGTAGAATCCCTGTCCATGAAAGAGACCTACACACAGTGGTACAGGGAAGGAAAGTATCTATGTGCAGTGCAGCAAAGGATTTGAAATATTAAAGCGCTCCGGCCTCTCCTGTTCCGTTTTTAGGTGTTCTTAGGATGGTGTTGGCCAAAGCTGAAGGAGAAAAGGCCATGTCAATACAAAGCCAGGATTGCGACTGATTCCCTGCGGCGCCAGATCGATCGTAATCAAACGGAATAAGCTGCGACGTGGATGGCGCCATGTTAGTTTTGCTCGTAAACGAGCTCCGCCGAGCTGCTTTTTGTTGCAAGTGGCGCTGCAGGTGCCTGTGCGCGCGCGCGTGAGGAGGCTCGTTCTTGCCGAGAAAGGGGGAAACACCTGAGGGGGGATGGATGCCGATGCCTCTGCTTGTCTTTCTTCCTTTCTCCCCTCTCGCAGGGATCGGAGCTGCGAGCTTTGCTGTAGTATAGGTTTCTTTCCCTCTCACTCCCGGACCCTCTCTCCTCTCTACTATAGACGACGGTGGCCTTGCTATCCCAACCGTCTTTCTCTGCGAAAGCACAGTGTGGTTGAGGTGAAAGGCGAGGCGGCCCCAGTGCGTGCAGTGGATGTCAACCTCAGTCCCCTAACAAAGGGACCGACCTCGCTGCTTATGTTCAGTCTGCGCGATAGCTTAGCCTTCCTTGTCCACTAGACGTTACCTCGAACCCACCCTCTCTCTCTCATGTCCAGAACTGTACACGTCATCTACCCCATGTATGTCTGTATGGTCTTAGCCCGTTGAGATTGTCGTCCCGGCATGCTAATTAAAGCCAGCCCGCCTTCATTCTTCCTTTGCTGATCTTCGGCCGGTCGACGACGGCGTCGGTGCGACGACGGACGGACGGGCGTACGCGTGCACGATGGATGTGCGTACGTCGGCGGTGGAGCCGAGGGCGCCACGGCTGTCGGGGCAGATGCTCAGGACACGCGCTAGAGTACAACCGCGCTAATCACCTAGCGTCTACTAGTTTAATGGGTACTTGTAGACGTAGACCACTTTTTTAATCGATACGTACGTACGTAGCAGCACTGGGAGCAGTGACGGGAGAGAGAGAGAGAGAGAGAGAGCGCGCGCAACTGGCTGACAATAATGGAGGTGGTTATCTACAGTTCGCAGCAAATGGCCTGTGGCGTGTATCTTTTGCAAATCAGTCCATAATGCGGCTGGATGCATGAGATCGAGCAGCACCGCGGCAGCTACGCGACGATGCATGGGTTAAATTTGAAGGTCGCGTGGCGGGCTATATATTAACCACTTTTGTTTCTGTGGTTGGCCTGATGAGCAAGTTCTTTTCTGTAGGGGTCTGGTCTGGTCGAGAAGAACATAGATGGATGGAATATAAATACATGCGCCCTCTCTTCTTATCAGATATGAATTCGATCTTGTAGCTCTAGCTCTCACAACCCGCAAAATATGATCCTATATATTAGCAATTCCAAGCAATATTTTTACATAAACTTTTCTATTAGCTTCCACCATCCACCCTTAGTTTAATGGAGAAAAACCCCCAACCATATAAATAGTGACAATGAATTGCAACGGGGCCTTTGCACCCTCCGCCTTAGTGTGTGTGTTATACATGTGTACATCTAAATGTGCCGGTTTATATTTGAAATCAGAGGGAGTAAAATGATAGGGATTGTAAAAAAAGTGAAATATATATCATCCTAGCTAGAAGACACATGCCAGCTTCAAACAAAATTTATCGTTGTGTTTTATAACCATTTTCCCCATGTTGTATCTGATCTTTTTATTTGCTCCTTGACTTTTCAAAAAATAAGTACGCCATATATTGTTCATCATACTTTTACATGCTTATCATATTGAATGAGCAAGATTTTTAAAGAAGAGCTACAAGCTGCACATTGTCGAATTGAATTTGGAAGCACCGAAATGATTGTCTTAATGCTACAGTATTTCACCTGATCGTAACAAAATTTAGCAAGAATTGCTAAATGAAGGGTCTCTTTATAGTGCAGTAGGGGTAATAGATCTCCGTTTACTGCTATCTGGGTCTTTTTGGTAGCATGGAGGTCATAGATTTTTGGTTTGCTGTAAAAATGTTCTATAGCTATGTAGTCAGAACATGCAACCTAACAAACTTTTCTATTATCAATGGAATGACTCGCAATTCGCATGCATATTATAAGGGAAAAAAGAACAGAGAGTTGGGATTTTAGGGGTAGGTGAGAGAAAGCACAGAATACAATTAGTTTTTCAAATTATAGCGGGTGCAAAAATAGGGACAGCACCCAACAACAAGACTGGGGTGTAGTTTTGTTCATCAGCACTAGCGCTCCCCATTTTACACAGTCTCCACATGTACGTCTATTTCTAGCCTTCACTTTCCAGTGATGTTGGGCCTGTTCGGCTGATGAGTTATCAGCCAAATGGGCTGATTTCAGCTGCCGCTTTAAGCCCAACCGTTCGGCTGCCGGCCTAAAGCGGTTCGGCTGCCAGACAAGTAGAGAAACAAGTCCCCTGGCCCGTGCCGAGGGTTGCGGCCACCGTTGCGTCTCTCCTCATCTCCCTCGTCTCGCGAAAGCCGCCGTCGCCGCTCCCCGTCGCCGCCGTTCCGGCCGGCCCCGTCGCCGCCGGCTGCTGCTGTCCCAGATCGAGGCGCCGTCGGGTCGCTTCTTCCCGGATCCGGCCGCTTCGGCCCCACCGCCGGGCAGAGGCGGGAGCAGGCGAGGTCCCTGTTCGCCGTCCTCGCCTCGCCCACCCCGCCCCGCTTCACCGTCGCCGGCAGCCCCTCTGCCATTTTCGCCAAGCCGAAGTTGGCCCCCTCAACCCCACTCAGTCAACCGGTATGCCAGATCTTGGAGCAGACCGGCGTCACTGAGCTCTCCAAGGTGAGCGTTCCTCTGTGCTACCCTCTCAGTTTTCCTTTACGCCCAGATATCCAGTGTTTGCTGAAATGCCAAGCGAAGGGAGACCATCGCACACAAGGTGTTTGAGCAAATGGCTCTTGACCATTGCTCCTGCTAGTAGCACTTCCTTTTCTTGGAGTTCGACATGGATGCTGTGTATCAGTTGTTGGGCAAAATGTATTTTGGGATAAGATAGCAATATTATTTTTTTAGAGATTTTTCATGTCTGTACTGATATTAATATAGCAAAAACTTAATGGTTTTGATTACGCTGAAGCAGGGTGTGAAAACGATATGCCTTTCCATCATTGCTCAAACATTTATCTGCTTGCTTTTTATGCAGTCTGTTACTTCTTGACCTCAACATACAACCATTGCCAGCATCTGGCGCAATGCTGAATTAGTGGTAAGCACCCATATCATGAACTTTTTGGTGATCATCTTACTTTCAGAGGGAAGTTGTTTCATTATTCTGTTATCATTACATGACGAATTCTTTCTTCACTTGCTAGTTATTGCATACACTTTTTTTTAGTGCTGCAATTTTCTATGTTGGTCCGAAACCGTGCCCACTCTGGCACCGTCATCGACTTCATCGTGCTCTCCACCCGAAGCCAGGCATTGCAACTTGTGTCGAAAACGCGCCAGGACTAGCTACAAGGCAAACGTTTTCTTCATCACCCACTGCTGCTTCTTTTTGTTTTGCTTACGTGTGCTGCTTCTTAGTACATACCACATTACTCTGTACATTCCAAACCTGGACACAGATGGCCAACGACCGTGTAAATTGGGATTATGCCAGTACGAAAAAATTGCTGGACCTCTGCATTGTCGAAAAGAACTCATTCAACTTCAACAAAAAAGGCCCAACTAGGGAGGGATGGCAACATATTTACAAAGGCATGGAAGCAGATTTTGGTAACAGATTTGACAAGAAGCAGATACAGAACAAGCTGAGTACCTTGAGAACTAAACACAACAATTGGCTCCAGCTGCATAACCAGAGTGGTCTCGGCCGTGACCGGAAATCTGGCGGCGTTTCAGCTGATGACTCGTACTGGGAGCTCAATGATGGGGTATGTCCTTTTACCTTCTCAAATAACACGACTTTCATTGTGCAATACATTTATATTAATCAAGTAGCTGAATATTACTATATCCATATTGATGTCCATGTGCACGTTTTGCCACCTGCAGGGGGATAGTTCTGAAGACCAGAATCGTGGCCATCCTCCGCCGTTCCTTGAGGAACTTACCATACTGTTCGGCCGGACACCCCAAGACAGGGGTACATTGGTTTCTGCCGGTGGTGTCCGTGAGACAACACCGACTGTTGGTAGCGATGACAGTCCACAAGACATGTCACAGGACCCCGTGGCAGACTCCGTTGCTGGTCTGTCTTCGAAAAGGTCATCCAAGGATGTGGAGGTGGACAGCCCTCAGAAGAAGAAGAGTGCCACCCTAGAAGACTATGTCCGAGAAATCAAAGAGTCTGTAGTCAGGCGATTGGAGAAACGGGAGAGATGTCTACGGCCTGAGCAAGAGGAGATGGACCTTGTGAGGAAGATATTAAAAGATGATGGTTTCGGCGAGGGGTCTGATATGTTTTACAAAGCAGTGTTTCTGTGCAAGGATGCATTTAATCGCAGGGCCTTCACGACGATGGAAACCAAAGAGGGTCGCGAGCGTTGGATCAATTTCAACTGGGAGAACAAGTAGTGGTGGTTGTTTGTCGTTTGCTGGTCGAGTCGATGTTTTAATCTGAACTGCTCTGTAGTAGTCGATGTTTTAATTACAACTGCTATGTAATAGTGATGTCGAACTTGTGTTTGTCCTTTGTTGGTCCAGTCGATGTAATTTGGCCAGTGGCCTGAACTATGTTTATGTGTTATCGTTATCTTTCAAAATAAAATTATAAGTGCTTGTTCCATTGCATATTGACGATGAAACTGATATTTAATGGTTGCTGTCCCAACTTGAAGGGAGGAGGACAAGGAGCAGAACCGAGGAAAAAGGGGCCTGCTTGCAAAGGTATTCATGGACCTGTGGACTTCATATTTACTTGATCTGATCATAACTTAACACTTAGGAACAGCTCAGGCTCTCATCTCTTATTTTCCATGCTACTATATGTAGGATGTCAGGTGCTGAAGAATCAAATAACAGTGATACATCTAGTGATAGTAGCTCCATCATTTACCTGGCGACGTTGGGAGCCGCTGTTGCAGCATGTGCAGCTACAAGGAACCATGGTAAAGCTCCTATGGTGGATCCTCCACTCCCGTTGCCACATGTGACTGGTCGACAATGGGTTCAAAAGAATCTGCGTAACCCTGAAAAGTGCTACACCAACTTACGTATGTATCCTGACGCATTCCTTGAGCTGCATTACAACTTAGTTAATTATCATGGGCTGCAATCTACACAAGAGGTAGAGTCTGTAGAGGCTTTAGGTATGTTCCTTTGGGCTTGTGGCAATGCACAGTGTACTAGACAGATCAAGGACAGGTTTGAACGTTCTTTGGACACGATAAGTAGAAAGATGGGTCATGTGTCAGATGTCATGTATTCCTTTGCACAGACAGCTATTACTCCGAAGGACCCGAGCTACACAAAAGTTAGTCCAAGTCTCATCCAATATTCACCATACTTTGATGGTTGCATAGGTGCTTTAGATGGAACTCACGTTCAAACAAGAATTAATCGTGAGTCACGTTTGGACTACCTGAATAGAAAAGGATGGACAAGCTTTAATGTGCTAGCAATAGCGGACATGGAAATGCGGTTCACTTACATAGGTGCGGGGAGGGCGGGGGCGAGTCATGACATGTCAGTGCTAAGTGAATGTTTGGAGACATCAAGGTATCCACATCCACCACCAGGTTAGGATTCTTCTTTATGGATTCAGTGCAGAAAATTACAATGATAGTTGTATCACTATAGTTTGTGTGATCCTTATTTTGTAGGTAGGTACTATCTCGTGGACTCCGGTTATGCACAACGTCAAGGTTATTTGCCACCATATCGGAATACAAGGTATCATCTTGAAGAGTTTGCCGGAAGAAGAGCAGAAGGTTTACAGGAGAAATTTAACTACCACCATTCCCGCCTTCGCAATGTAGTGGAATGAGGGTTTGGGGTGGTGAAGAACAAGTGGAAAATATTGGATGGAGTACCATTTTATGACAGAGATAAGCAAGCCAAAATGATTATTGCATGCTTTGCTTTGCACAATTTCTTGCTGGACCGTGAAGAAGCAAGTTCGGCACAGGACATGGTTCCAAATGGCGATATAAACATGTCTGTATGGGTGGCAGCAAATAGTACTGCTAGTATGGAAAGTCTGCGAGATTGGATCGCACTCGGTGTATCGCTAATGTAGTGCACAGGTATGAGACTTTCATTTTTTACCTGACTAGCACTGTATTTTATCTAGGTACCCATAATGCACATATGTTTTACCACACTAGTATGCAGTCTCATTTGTATAGCCTTTTCTTCTGCTGGTAATTTCTCCCTAAAAAACTAGCTGGATTTTTATTTGGGCCTGCATACAGATGGATTATGGATTTCATTTCATTTTTCATGGTTCACCAATTAGTATTAGCTTATCTGAATGGTTGACCAATTAGTATGGGTATATGCAGGTGCTGTCAGAAATTGTTGAGGCCATGGTGCCTGTCGAGAGGAGGATGGATTGAGCATGAATTCAGCTAGTTGCGTCTGTATCGTATTGTATGGGTTTATTGACCTTTTATTTGTAATGAAGTGTTAGAACATAGACATGCCACTCTTGCTAATTTGACCATTCTGTATTTGCTGTATAGATTTGGATCAATTATAATATCATGTGTAACTTGGAAACTGATGAAATTATGTGGAGCAAAGATCCAGTTTAGTAATTTTTTATGCACTTTTAGTGTAGCTATATTTCTCTTCATCATACAATTAGCATGGTGCCGACCTCTGGATGGACCAGGACGCCTGACTACTCTGTGCAGATGCTGCCAGGTTCAGCGACTTGATAGTATAATGGTGTTTTATGGACCTTTGATCTGTAATGAAGTGTTAGTACAACAGTAATAATTTGCATGTTGATTGCTCGGATTCTTTTAAGTACATTGGCGCCAAAATTTTTGAATTTAAATGTGGCTGTAGTGCTATTGGTTGACAGTATTTAAATTTCAATGTACTTGCTGTTGACTGGCTTGGCTGCTGGATGAACAGCCTGGCTACTGGCTGTTGGTGGCTTCTGACCGTTGCGCTGGCTGAACAGCCATCAACACCAGCAGAAGCCAAAAGTGCATCAGCCGAACAGGCACGTTGTTTTCTTTTCTAGAGTTGTCTTTGTCAAGATCATGTCTCTCAGGTTAATGAGCAGCTCCTCTTGTCTGCTCGGTTCGAAGTTATTTTTTGTGTTTTATTTTATTTGTCACGTCGCTTAAGTTGTTCAACACTACAACAGAAATGGAGTAACTAATAAAGTTTTCGTTACTCATGGGGGGTAATTATTAATTATTTCCAGTCGGTAACTATACATAAAGAACACGCGCGGTTTGGCCGTTATTTTTCCTCTCCCTGGCTTCTACCAAGAGCACATTGGCAATTGAAAAACAATTCCCCAACAAATAAAATACAGGTCAGCCGAGAACTAGTCCAGCCCCGAATATTCTATGAGGTTCAGCTGCGATTTGCGCGCATCCCATCTGGGATTGTTCAATAGTTCAGGGCGCGCATGATCCGCTGGTAATCAAATATTTCGTGGATTTGAGCGCTCGGAGACCGGAGAGCATGCACGGATGGATGGATGAATGAATCCGCGCATTATACTAGTACCTCTGGAGCATCAGGCTGGGTCAGTAAAACGATGGTGGTGGTTATTAAACAACTTGTTCTACTGATGCATCTGGGAAAAGCATCCATGGCCTTTTCTGCAACAAGGAAAGGGTGGTCAGAGACGGGAGCAATTATCTATTCATCCATCAGATAAAAAAGCCTGAGCTCTTGCTCTGGAGCTGCACCTTTGATAATTGAGATATTGGTGTTCCATCATTGCTGCAGGTTAGTAGCAGTAGCTTTTTAGGCCTTGTTTAGATGCGTATTTGGGGTGGGGATTTGGGGTTTGGTGTCACTTCGTAATCATTGCGTCACTGTAGCATTTCGTTTGTATGTGTAAAAAATTGTTCAAAAATTGATTAATTAGGCTCAAAATATTCGTCTCGCAGAGTACAATAAAACTGTGCAGTTAGTTTTTGATTTCATCTACATTTAGTACTCGGCCGATATTTTGATGTGACGAGAATCTCTTTTTTGCATATTGAACTTTGGGGTGGTTTTTTGGAACTAAAGGGCTTAATCACCAGGGCGAAAAGGGCGCATTCCATAACAGGCACTGCCACACGCTAGTCCCCCAATCTCTAATGACCTCCATTTGAATGCAATGATCTTTCGTTTGTCCCCTCATTTCCCCATCTCTGATATATATACTGTTGAGCTGTGGCTTGTGGGGGTCATAACATCTGAAGTTCATACCCTAATCAAAGGGCGTCATGGCATATGACAGTGGTCATAAACATATACTAGTAACATTCAAACCCTAATCAAAGGACGACGTGGCATGGAGCGTCTTTTTATTCCAAACTGGTCAAAAGTGCAGATTTGGATGTTGGGTCGAGTGCCCCCCCACTGCTGAGAACAAACTACACCAGAGGCAGAGCCAAGTAACAGGGTGTGATAAAAATAATCTAATAAACTAGCAAACGCAAGGCACCGATCGATCGAGCATCTCCCAAATCTTCCTCTTCCACCGATGTAATCATGGTCCATTGGCTCGCTCGCTGCGCTCTGTTCTTGGGTTCTTCCTCTTGAAAGTTTCTGCCCCTGCTTCTAAGGCAGAGATGTTCACAAGTATTACTATTCCGCGAGAAAACTCACTGCATCAGCTGCTGTAGCACGCAGGAGTGCTCGGCAGTCGGCACCCGGCTGGCAGATCCGAGCAGCCGTCGCCAGCTACCGGTTACAGGACATCTCATACCAATGTTACATCCCATGCTCCTAGTCCTACTAATGTTGGCGCTGCTCCCATACTCAAGTACTACCACTAGTGGTATAGTACAGCCCTGCCGAAGCTGATGAGCGCTAGCTTGTTCATAGATGCACGGACTTGTCAGACAAGAGTTCAGAAAAAACACTGCGACTGTACCGTTCTTGTTGCAGGGACATCCCGGCCGTACCTGACACCATCAATTTTTTTCGCCGCCGCAGCCCTCCCTTTCTTTTTTACCGTGGCGGTTTTGAACGATGAGTGCGGTGGTCGTCGACGGAAGATGCAGGGCAGCAGCTAATAAGGCCCTGTTTAGTTCTCAATGTTAGAGGATTAAAGTTGAAACTTTATCATAAATGCGGCACTGTAACATTTCATTTGTATTTGTAAATAATTGTCCAAACATTGATTAATTAGGCTCAAAATGTTCGTCTCGTACAATAAAATTGTACAATTAGTTTTTATTTCATCTACATTTAATACTCTATGCATGTGCCGATATTTTGATGTGATATAAATCTTCTTTTTGCACAGACTAAATGTAGATGAAATCAAAAACTAAGTGCACATTTTTGTTGTACTTTGTAAGACGAACATTTTGAGCCTAATTAATCAATATTTAGACAATTATTCACAACTATAAACGAAATGCTACAGTAATGCATTTACGGTGGAATGTCAAATTTAACACCCTAAATTTAGAACTAAACAAACCCTAAGTTTAGGGAGGTCAATGGAGCAAACAAGCCCGTGCTAAACTGCTAGGCTAGCTGGCTTTAGCCCGTCCGTTTTTTGAAACCCGTGGTGAGTGGAGTGGACACTGACCGGGTCAAACCACGTAAGGACACCAATGGAAACTACGCATGTCTGCTAAACACTACATGGATAACAACATAAGTGACGACCACATAAATAATGGCTTCGTGTTACAGCTGCTAAACAACGTTTTATGATCTTAACACGTAGGCGCGGAGTCAGAAATAGAAGTCAGAAATGGAGTAATAAAACAAAGTAAAAGCTGAAGGAGTGGAGGGGTAAAACCAAATAAAATACGAATATATTATTGAACGGACGACACTTCATATTTATAGTGTTTTATTTGGAGCCATCGAAAAGACCTAAATAGACTAATCCTAACTGAGTAACTAAGCCTCAACTCTTAAGTATTCTAAACCTAAATAGACTAATCCTAACTGAGTAACTAAGCCTCAGCTCTTAAGTATTCTAAAGTAGTACAAGATATTTATACTAAATTAGGAGGAGAAAATCATATTAAACATATATATTAAATATATAATACTCCTTCCGTATTGGTAAAGAAAGACGTTTAGGACAATGTTTGAGTCAAACTTTGGGAATATAAATCATGAATAACTTTTAAGTTGTTGAGTTTGAAATTGTAAAAGTTATATGAATAGATTTATTTTAAAAAATATTTTCATAAAAGTATACGTGTCTCACTTTTCAACAAATATTTTTATAAAAATAAGAAGTCAAAGTTGTGTTTTGAAGACCGTGCCGCTGTCCTAAACATCTTTCTTTAGCAGTACGGAGGAAGTATAGGGACATATAAGAGGATTAGTAGAACATTAGGGTGCCAGGCCCCCTCAGCCCCTCCCTCGCTCCGCCCCTGTTAACATGAACCATCACTTATTAGTGCCTTCACTATTCAGTAATGACGACTGCAATGTGACCCGTCACTTTTTAAAGTACTTTTATGTTCAAATTAGTCCTGAGAATTTTAGACTCAGTTTTAGCCCGTTCAGCTTTGACCAACGAGGTAAGGCTTGGTTAGCGAAAACCAGTCCCGAAGAGAAGGCTGGCCCGAGTCCGGCCAGAAAACCTGAACTGTATTTGGCTACAAAAATCTGCCCGACTCTGACCATGATTTTTTGGTAAATTTTTTTACTCACACATTTGACCACTGATTAAGGGTATTAAATAAAGTTAGTTTACAAAACTACGTACAAAACCACCGGGTTAATTCGCAAGACCTATCTAACAAGGTCTCTGACCGTATGATTAGAGGATGGTTACTACAGCATTACTGTAGTAAATTATGGGTTAATTAGGATCATTAGATTCATCGCATAAAGTTACACTCATCTTTAAAAAGATTTTGTAAATAGACTTTATTTAATACTTCATGCATGCAAGATTTCCTGGGGAAAAAAATGACTGACACAAAGAAACATGGCCTCTGTCCACAAGATGGTCATGGCGCTAATTCCAGGCCCGACACCCAACATTTGCTTAGATCTAGGTCAAATAATTACACTTCAGTCACCTTTTGTTTCAATCGGATAAGATTTACAATGATCTTATCTCACCGTCTCTCTTTGCCCCCTCCCTCGCTTATCTAACCCCACGTTGCCACTACTCCAGGACTCCTCTTATCACAATTGGTTTTAAACCCCCCATCACAAACACTTTTTGTTTGGGGGGGGGGGGTGTGGTTGTGATATAGCAGTTGTTATGACTCCGACATTACAAGCGGTTTTAAACCGTTCGTCACATTTGTGCCACAGCCAAAGCACCTTCTCCACCATTATTCATCCTTTTTTTGTCACTTTTGTGCCACCTACACTAGCCATGTCTCTTGCTGCCTCCATTGCATGTGGACGCCTATGGCAACCTCCTTAACCATGGGTCCTCGCACCAACCCGCACCTCTTACATCACCTATGGCTACAACTATCGACCTCCTCCTCCTCTATGGTATGCCATTGCCCTCCCTGATGTATCTCAGCCCATGGCCTTGTCCTCCTAATTCTCCCTATCATTAATAGCTCCTTCCCAACACATAGAACGTTCTCAACACCACTGGCCTCCTCTCCACAACCACCATTGCTGCGCTGACCCTATTGGCGAGTAGGCATCTCCTCCTATTAGTAATGAATTGATGGGTGTAATTTTTTAGAAAATGAAAAATATCATGTCTTTGTGGACACAATTAGAGGTGGGACTTGGGCCGTGCCTTGCTCATGCCTAGACTTTAGGCACACGAGGCACGTCGTGCTGTGCCGGCACAACACGACAAGCCTTTACCTAGGTCCAAGCACGGCCCACGGCACGGTGGTCCGCATTTGTGCAGTGCCAGCCCAAGCATGGCCGTCAAAATACATATGCTTTGTTCTATGACCGTTCGAATGTTCATATATGCAATTGCTCCATATAATACAATAATTTATAAAAGTAATGGATTAAATGTCTCTTGCCATTGTATGTTCTTGGTGAACATTAGGACTGCCATATAGACATTGAGAACACTGAAGGTAGATTTTTGTGATTTTCACATATTGAAGGTAGATTTTTGTGATTTTCTTATATAGTAGTAATTATTTAAGGTTTATGGAAAGGCAAATAAAAAATATATGGATAACAATACATTATACATGTTAGTGCAATGGGTCATCTTAGTGACGTGCCGGCCCAAACACATGAATGGTAAATTTTAACTTGCCAAACCTATCTTCATTGGGCTGATTACGTTCATGATTGCGTCAGTCATGTTGGCCATAATTATGGGCTGTTCCATATCTTCTTCTTCATACTCATCTTCATCTTCATATTCAACATGGTCATTACCTCCACGCCCAAAACCTCTTCCAGTACTACGACCACCTCCATTTCCATGCCCTGGACTAGGGGTTTTTCTTGTATTGGTAGCAGCTTGCTCTCTACATTCTTGTTGTTCTCTTTCAAGTTGGGCAGCAGCTTCTTCATTGGTTCGATCAATTTCATCTTCAAGAGCGTTTGTATTTTCAGGAGTATGAGGTAGATATTGCAGCATAGCCATAATTGCTTGAAGATCTTGGGATAATCTATCTTGTTTCTCCTCCATACTTTTCCTCATCTCATTAAATTGTTGCATGATAACAAAATCCTCAAGGTCCATCTTCCTGTATGATTAGAGACATTAAACCAACAAATATAGTTGGTAGGAAAATTATTTGGATTGCACAACCTCACCTTCTCTTACCAACCAAAGCTCCTATGACTTCCCTATAGATTACAGAAGGAGTGATGGTTAAGAGAGTACATGATTGGCATTCAGTTTATAGTGGCTTATTTGTGGAGCTTGGTAGGGGATAGAACACAAGGAGCAATCTAAATTTTAGTTGTTGTAACGTGTTGACACTCCTTACGGCCTGCTATCAGGATTGGTGGTCTCGGTAACAGTGCAAGGAATGTTTTAGTTTTTTTTCTTATGGCTCAAAAAAATATATAAATATTCTGTAACACACAGAATTACCGATGTAGCATTTCACCTGAGAGTAATCCAAGGTATCGTAATTTATATTTTCCACAGGGAAGCTTATGGCAAGAGTACTAGTAAACAAGTATTCGAGGATATCACAGAAGAATACACAACTATCAAGATAGGGGATAACGGTAATGATGGGAGTGAAAGACCATGATACACAGCTCAAGGATAACATAGATAAAGAGCGATGAAGGACTAGCTAGTTGGGAGAACAATGAGACAAGATAAGATTTCTATGTGCTTTATCTATTCGGGTCACTCAGATAAAGAGATGCAACAACTGGGAAACAACGCTTAATGATCAAGTCTAACTCTATTGCCTTAGAGTCGGGACAAGGCGCTAGCAGTTCATAGAAAGAGATGAGAAGGGGAGCTGCCAACCTCCTCAAAAAGGCCCTACGATGACGAGACTAATGTGGTGGATTCCAAACGCCAATATGGTTGTCACCACCTAACGGCTACCACACGTACGTTGAATTGGGTGCACTCTAAGATCACCTTCAATCCTAGTCACCACGCCTACACTAGTCAAGTGCTACTTAGTCCCATAGAAAGAGAAAGCAACCCCGTTAATGCCCCAGTGACAATTTACTGCAAGTATTGGGCAGGATTGAAGAACCGGCTAAGACAAAGACTTAAGCAAGAGTTAAAAGGACTAAAGCCACAACTAACTATAGTCTAAACACAAAATACTTGCAACTAGAATAAATTAGAGGCAAGGTATAAATGGCTCAAAGATAATGATAAACATAATATATTGATAACTGAAAGTCTTACAAAAGGAAAAGTAAAAGATTGTTTACACCGCTTTTTACACCGATGGTCAAAGATATGGTCAAAGGGGTTCAACTGATAAGGGCTTACGTTCAGCGTCGAGGCTAAGGAGACAGTCGATGGAGTCTGGATGGTGCAGCCGATATGTCCAACGCTGATGGAGTCAGCATGGTCAAACACCGATGAGGTTGGCTTGAGCCGACATATCTGGAGCCGATGAAGTTGATGTGCTTAGAGCCAATGAAGTCGAAGCCAATGTGGCAAAAGCCGATATAAATGGGAGCCGATGGAAAGTTTATACACACCAATCAAACAAACAAGTTCATATTCTCGCATCGTATTTACTTTCAAACCCTAGTTTCAGTAGTTCAACGAGTTCTTCCAAGTTTCGCAGGGCTGCATCATCTTGATCTCTGGCTTGCTTGTAAGTTTCGCTTTTTACCTGGTGCTATCTAGGCTTTAACTATAGGGCGTATTGCTGTGGTTTCATCTAGATCTCCTAAAAGTTACTGTAACCATTAGATTATAGATTTAAGCACATCACATCTATTTAGATATAATTGTTACACAATTTATCGAACGTTACTGCATAGCCGTTCAGATTAGCCGATTTAGGTTATTTTGTTCTGCTTTGCTTTCACCTTCAAAGTTATCGATATTGACTGAATCTTAATAGATTTATTTATTTAATTCTATTAAGTTTTATTTTTCACCAATTTATCCAGTTTGATTTTGAGATTCGTATAAACTCTTAAGCTTTTAAGCGTATAGCTGATCTGAGCTTGGATTTGGACTTTAAACTATCAGCGGTTGATTCAAGCCAATCTAATCTACAGAAGGACAGTTCGGAATCATAGCTGATCTGTGAATTTTACACAATATATCCCTTGTCAATTACAGGTCAAATTGACTGACACACCCTGAACCTCAAGATTACCCGCTCGTCATCAAAGTGAAGCAAATCTTCGAGGCCGATCGTGTGTTGTTACGCAGATTGTCATCACCGATGTTTTGTGTCAACACATTTTTGGCACGCCCGGTGGGATAAGAAAAACTAATTTATCATCATGGCCAAAGGTACTGGTGACTGTAGCAGGAAGACTTTTGAAGTGGAAACCGGCAACATCATCAATGCCACAATTGATGACTTTAGTGATGAGCAGAAAGCATTGATGGAGAAGACAATGGAAGAATACAAACAAGCTTGTCTCCTATCGTTCAATGTTACAAAAAGAGGACAAGCTGTTCAGAAGACGACATTGCCAAAGCCGAGATCTGTTACAATTACCAAGGATTCGGCTAAGTTCCAGTAAATGTTCAATCAAGCCATGCATCATGGAATTGTGAACCAGTCTTCAGCCCTTGTGAACATCATGCGCAACTCGTTCTTGCAAGCTTTGAATTCATAGACAGCTCAATAGGGGTATAAAGGGCCAGCATACTTCATTCTAGGAACACAAGCTGACCTAATGGTCAAGAATAAAGGAGTCATGACCGAGGGAGGAAATCAAGCAACACCCAAGGATCTGGGCCTCATCCTCCTCCTCTCGTGTCAACCCCGATTCAGACAGCTTCAATGCATACGCCGCCACCTACGACAGCGACAGGCTTTCAAGGGTTCACTTTTCCACCTAGATTCATACTAGATCCAAACTTTGGAATGCCCAAAGAATTCATGGCATCAACTAGTTCAGATGCATCGTAGGGAGCAGCCCAAGGGTAGCGAAATGCTCCTCCGGCTTCTCAGCCGATGAGCGCATTAGCTTCACAGCCGGTGGGTAATATGCAATCAGCTCAAGGACCACATGCTCATCAGGTGCAGCTGCAGTTTCCTTAGCAGCAGATGGTTATGTTCCCACAGGGATCGGCTCAGAATGTGCTGCAGACGGGCTTCCAAACTCCTAATGCTCATGGTCCTGTACAACCGATAGTCCAATTCCCTCAGTCTCCGTTGCAAGGGAAGCATACAGGAAGTCTCAATACTCAATACTCAAGCTAATGAGGGTTTTAACTCTCAATCAGGGATACAGTTGTCGGGAGATCAACCGATGATGCAGTCAGGACAGCCGATCTTTTAGCAGTTCAATCCGAATGATTCGGTTGATCGGATAACTGATGTCATATAGAATCAGTTTGGCCTCAATACCAAGGAATATACATACATGTGTAGGAGGCCTTACCCTGAAGCTTATGATTAGATCCTGATGCCTCATCGCTACAAAGTTCCAGAATTCAATAAGTTTTCTGGGCCGGACAACATATCAACTGTGGAGCACATCGAACGGTTCTTGGTTCAATACAGAGAAGCTGCTTCCCAAGATGCTTTGAAGATCCGTCTATTTCCATTCTCTCTGGATCGGCTTTTGCTTGGTTTACATCTTTGCCAGCAAATTCCATGATTAGATGGGCTGATCTAGAGAGATAGTTTCACAAATATTTTGTTCAGGAATTTATGAGATGAAGATTACAGATCTGACAACTGTCAAGCATAGAAATGATGAATCTATGCCTGATTATATTCAGAGATTCAAAGATGTGAGGAGCCAATGCTATAGTTTGAACCTTACTAATAGCCAGTTAACTGTGTTGGCATTTGAAGGGCTTCTGCCATACATCAAAGAAAAGTATTTGTCCCAAGAATTTGAAAGTCTGAGTCATATGGTGTGGAGGATGTCAAGTGTAGATGTCCGTTTCCAAGAGCAAAGGAATCGACCATTCCAAAAGCGGGTTTCTTTTGTTAGTTATGACTTTGATTCTGATGAAGAGGCCGGGATCGGATTAGCTAAGTGGACTAAGAACAAGAAGACGATCTCATGTCCTTTTGGCAAAAAGAAACCCGAGATGTTTGGCTTTGATATTATGAAAGTTGATAGGATTTTTGACCTGTTGCTACAAGAGGGGCAGATCAAGCTATCGCCTGGTCATGTGATCCTATCGGCTGAAGAATTGAAGATGCACAAGTACTGCAAGAGGCACAATTCAGTCTCCCATGACACAAATGACTATAAAGTGTTTTGTCAACAGATCCAATCGGCTATTGATCAGGAAAGGTTGAAATTTGAGAATCCTTCTAAGCCTATGAGGGCAAACCCAACCCACAATGTCTATGGGTAGTGTCTATAGTGCCATGTTAACAAGACACTAATTGAGAGATTATATTCTTCAACCCATGATTTCTTAGCGTGGGTCATCAATAAATTCATCCTCTCTCCTCTCCACCAATCATGTTTGCTTTTTATCCATCATGAAGACACCATCATCTCCCAACCCAAACTTGGTAATGTCCTATGCATAGGTTCTCATGTTGAAACTGGGTCTCATACAAGACCCAGTTTCTTGCTCTTTTTCTTCTCTCTCATATTTAATATAGTGCCACATAAGCAAATAGTCCTATGTGGCTACCTATTTAATGCTATGGAAACCATCCTTGTTGGAGGGTTGGGACTGCCCTGAAGATTGATGGGAATCTGTTCCCGGTAAACATGGTCAATGTTGGGAAATCGACTGAGAAAGCAAAGGCCGATATGGTTCAATCAAAAGATAAGCCATCGACCGATAAAAATAAAGAGGTAGAGCACGGGGAAAATTCTTCAAGATCGTCCGAGACGGTTACTTCTTAGATACTGACGGATGAAGATGAAGGCAAGCTAGGACACAGGTTTACATTAGCTGATAATTTAGAACAAGTGGATATTGGAGACGGTGACAGACGGTGAAAATCCCATGCCAACATTTATCAGTGCTAAGTTAGATCCTGAGTGCAAACAAGAATTGATCAAATTGTTAAAAGAGTTTAAATATTGTTTTGCTGAGAGTATTGATAAAATGCCTGGATTAGACATATCAATTGTAGAGCATCGATTGCCAATTAAACCTGGGTCTCGGTCGTTTCAGCAACATGCTAGACGATGTAAGGCAGAGGTGTTGCCTGACATTAAGGCTGAGATCACTTGTTTAATTGAAGCAAATTTTATTCGCCAGTGTCGTTATGCTGAGTGGATTTCAAATATAGCCCCTGTTTATAAAAAGAATGGAAAACTTTGAGTTTGTATTGATTTTAGGGACTTGAATAGAGCGACACTAATGGACATGTATCCGACACCAGTAGTCGATGTGTTGATAGATGCTGCTTCAGGACACAAGGTAATCAGTGTCATGGATGGTAATGCTGGTTATAATCAAATTTTTATGGCTAAAGAGAATATCCATAAAACTTTGTTTAAATGTCCTGTACATATCAGTTTGTTTGATTGGGTGGTGATGACCTTTGGATTGAAAAATGCTGGTGCTACATATCAAAGAGCAATGAACTATATCTTTGACGATCTTATGGGCAAGATTGTGGACATTTACATAGATCATGTTGTAGTTACGTCCAGAGGTTATAAGGAGCATTTAGCCGATCTGGACAAAGCATTAGAGTACACTACGAAGCATGGATTGAAGATGAACCGAACAAGGGTGCTTTTGGCGTATCAGCTGGACAGTTCTTGGGCTTCATAGTCCATGAGCGAGGGATTGAAATTGGGTAGAATAGTATCTCTGCTATTAACAAGGTTGTTGCTCCTAAAGACAAGAAAGAGTTGCAGTCTCTAATCCGCAAGATTAATTTCATCAGAAGGTTCATATCAAATCTTTCTGGGAGAATTCAGCCGTTCAGCCAATTACTAAAATTAAAGGCCGATCAAGGGGTATGGATCAATAAAAGGCTCTAGAAGATGTCAAGTGCTACTTTGCTTCTCCACTAGTACTGGTTCCTCCTCTGAAAAACAAGCCATTCAAGTTGTATTTATCGACTGATGTGCAAGCGATAGGATCGGCCCTTATTCAGGAATTTGAAGGAAAGGCCCAAGCAATTTATTGTGTCAGCAGAAGGCTCTTGGACGCAGAGATCAGGTATTCTCCAGTTGAGAAACTTTGTTTATGCTTGTATTTTTCTTGTACCAAGCTTAGACATTATTTATTATCGGCTGAATGCATCATCGTTAGTAAGGATGATGTAGTTAAATATATGTTGTCATTGCTGATTTTAAATGAGAGAATTGGAAAATGGATCCTGGCTCTGTCTGCATTTGATCTAAGGTATGAATCGGCTAAAGCTGTTAAAGGACAAGTAATGGCTGATTTTGTTTCTCAACATTGTGATCCGATGATTAGTTCTTTTGAGCCTGCTCCATGGACATTGTTCTTCGATGGATCAACATGTGGAGAGGGATGTGGCATCGACATTGTGCTGATATCGCCTCGGGGGGCAACTTTTGAGTTTTTGTTGCAGATAGCTGATACTGCTACAAATAATCAGGCAGAATATGAAACCGTTCTCAAAGGGATCAAGCTTATAAGAGAGATCAAAGCTAAAGCAATGGATATCTTTGGAGACTCGATGATAGTAATCAAGCAGTTGACTGTTGAGTGTAACAATGACATATTATGATTATACCTCGAAGAATGTCTTCAGCTTTTGAAGGAGTTCAAGCTAGTTTACATTGAGCATATTCCCAGAATACAAAATGGGGAAGCCAACAAGTTGGCTCAGAATGCTTCTAGTTATCGGTTAATTCCTGAAGTTTTGGAGTTAACTGCCGATGATTGGAGGAAAGAAATCATAAATTATCTGAAGGATCCCTCGCAGAAGGTTTCATGGAAGTTGAGATTCAAAGCCACCAAGTATGTTCTCCAGGAAGAACATTTATATTATCGGACGAAGCATCGGTAAATAAGAAGCTAAGGTCTTGATGGATGAAATACATGCTTGTGTATGTGGCGCACATCAATCGGCTTATAAGATGAACGGGATGATTAGGAGGAATGCATATTTTTGGCCGACTATGCTTGAAGATTGCTTTGAATATTACATAGGATGTCAAGATTGTCAGAGATTTGGCAATGTTCAATGAGCAACTGCATCGGCTATGAACCCCATCATAAAGCCGTGGCCTTTCGAAGGTTGGGGTATTGACTTGATCGGCCAGATTTATCCTCCATCCAGTAAGATTTAGAAATTCATCCTAGTGGCTACAGATTATATCACCAAGTGGGTTGAGGTGATTCCCTTGAAGATAGTGACCTCCAAGAACATGATAGACTTTGTCAAAGAACATATTACTTATCGATTTGGCATTCCACAGACGATCACTACTGATCAGGGGACAATGTTTACTTTAGGAGAATTTGAAGAATTCGCTACCAGTATGGGCATGAAATTGTTGAATTCTTCTCCTTATTAGTCCCAAGCTAATGGTCAAGCAGAGGCTTCCAATAAAGGGGTTATCAAGTTGATCAAAAGGAAGATTGAAGAAAATCCAAGGAAATGGCATACAATCTTGAATGAAGCCTTGTGGGCTTACCAAATGGCTTGTCATGGTGCAACTAAAGTTTCTCCTTATCAGCTTGTATATGGGCATGATGTTGTACTACCTTGGGAGATTAAATCTGGATCGAGGCGCGTATCAATCCAAGATTAGTTAACAGCCGATGATTATGCAAATTTGATGAAAGATGGTCTTGTGGATCTGACGGGTCATCGGTTAAGAGCTTTGATTAGCATCCAAGACAATAAAGCTAGGGTGGCCATGTGGTATGATAAGAAAGTTAAAGTTAAGGAATTTGCCCAAGGAGACCTAGTATGATAGCTGATTTTACCGATCGGATCTAGAGATCAGAAATATGGAAAATGGTCGACTACTTGGGAGGGTCCGTTTCGTATAAGTCAATGTGTGCCTGGCAATGCGTATATCTTGGAAGCATTAGAGGAAGAGAAATTTCCTCGGCCATGAAATGGGAAGTACTTGAAGAAATACTACCCCAGTATTTGGGTCAATGACTAAGGAAAAAGCCAATTGTTCGCATCGGATACAACCGATATGAAAGTATCGCCTCGAGAAGAAAAATGATAAAGGAAAAAAATGTGACGTATGAAGCAAATACGTTGAAAGCCGATGATGATCGGATATGGTCAATACGATATGTGTCGCCCTAAGTGCAAAAATAAAACACATCAAGCATTGGCTAAGCAAGAAGATAAAGGTCGATTGACCTTGCAATTATATACACAAGCCATTGTTTGAAAAAACGATAGGATTTCTTTAGACTACCCTCAAAAGCAGTACTACATCGCCGGCTCTAGCTTCTGCTTGGATGGTCGTCGCTGGTCCCACAAAATCTTCAGCTAGATCCTCGAGGGCTTGTCGTACCATGCCGCCAGGAAAAGCAGGATGTAGCTGTTGGAGCTCGAGACCCAACTGGGCCTGCACTATGGTGAAGGCTACTGAAGCCCCCTAGCAGACTCCATGGCTGGAGGGGATGTCCTGAAGGCGCTCGACGAGGGTAGTTCCCCATGCATTGATGGCGGAAGTGGCGATGCCTGCTGCCTAGCGAAGAGCCTGTAGCTCCGATTCCAGGGCTAAAGAAAGAATGGATTAGAAACCTCAGCAGAAAGAGTTGCAAATCATGGATGGATGCCAAAGGGGGAGGTGTACCTGCTACCCTGATGTTGACTTCCGCTAGTTGAGCGCGGACGACGGAGGTCTCCTCTTCGGAGGTGGAAAAAGAGGCTTGGGTTGCTTCCAAGCAAATATCGAGATGCCCCACTTCGTGGGAGGTCTCGGAGTAGCGGTCACGAGCCTGACGCCCGTCATGGATGAGCACCCTGATGATGCGCCCAATATTGTCGCTGGTCGGGTCAGAGGAAGACGAGGTCGAGGAGGCAGGGATCGGAGGCAGAACTTCGCGAAAGGCAGTGGTTGCTTCACCAACCCTGTTCGTGAAACAAGATCAAAGATCCAGCACATTCAAAGATGAAAGAGATCTCTTACCTTCGCTGACGGTGGAGTGGAGGTTGCCTGGACGAGCCCTCGTCATCTTCACGCTTGTTCGCCATTGATACTGTTGAAAGGGGAGAGATGATGGTAGATTGGATGGTGGATGGAGTTGAGGCCCTTTATTTATATCAAGGAGAAAAAAATCATCCGAAGCGAACATATCTGGAGCCGATGAAGTTGATGAGCTTAGAGCTGATGAAGTCGAAGCCAATGTGGCAAAAGCCGATATAAATGGGAGCCGATGGATCTGATGCGACTGGTGGGTGAAGATTTGGTCGATACACGTGGTGGTAGGGCCGCACTGAATTTGATTTATTCTGGGAGTTTTGTGTTAGGAAAGTGTTATTTCTTTTCTATCAAGATTGTAAGTCGTAATTGATAAGGAGTCTGTAGTGTTAGACTATAAATAGTGGCCTGAGGACTACGTAGAAAGTTTGTACCCACCAATCAAACAAACAGATTCATATTCTCGCGTCATATTTACTTTCAAACCCTAGTTTCAGTAGTTCAACGAGTTCTTGCAAGTTTCGCAGGGCTACATTATCTTGATCTCCGGCTTGCTTGTAAGTTCTGCTTTTTCCTTGGTGCTCTCTAGGCTTTAACTACCGGGCGTATCGCTGTTGTTTCGTCTAGATCTTCTAAAAGTTATCGTAATCGTTAGATTATAGGTTTAAGCGTATCGCTTCTATCTAGATCTAATTGATACACCAATTTATCGAATGTTACTGTGTAGCCATTCAAATTAGCCGATTTAGGTTATTTTGTTCTGCTTTGCTTTCACATTCAAAGTTATCGATATTGGCTGTATCTTAATAGATTTATTTATTTAATTATGTTAAGATTTAGTTTTTATCACCAATTTATGCAGTCTGATTTCGAGATTCGTATTGGCTGTTAAGCTTTTAAGCGTATAGGTGATCTGAGCTTGGATTTGGACTTTAAACTATCATCAGCTGATTCAAGCTGATCTGATCTACAGAAGGACAGCTCGGAATCATAGCCGATTTGTGAATTTGACATGATTTATCCCTTGTCAATTACATGTCAAATTGACTGGCACGCATTGAACCTCAAGATTATCCGCTTGTGATCGTAGTGAAGCAAATCTTCGAGGCTGATCGTGTGTTGTTACGTAGATTGTCATCACCGAATTTTCGCTCCCCCAAGCTTAGACCTTTGCTCGTCCGTGAGCAAAGGCAAAGACTTAGGCTCCGCAATGTTAGTATCTTGCAGGTATTCTATGTGCACAACTCGCACTCTAAAATAGTTGAATTATAGGCAAAGTAATAACTTACCTTCTTACCTATAGGGCGTATAGCATTCTCCTCGTCTTGGGCAGTGTTGACACTTCTTACGGTCCACTATCAGAATTGATAATCCAGGTAATGGTGCATGGAGTGTTTATTGGTATTCTTACGATATAGATATATATCCACAAGCGCATGGATACCGATGTAGTATTTCACCCAGGAGTATTCACTAGTATGGATGTGATCATCAGCGACGTTCAGTTTTGGTCACTGTAGACGCCTAAATCGTCACAGAGTTCCATTTGTGACGATATGGTGACGAAACTCGCTACGTCACAGAATCTGCGTCACATTTGATGTATTGTGACGATAGTGACCGTTTCGTCACAGATGTGTCTCCATTCTGTGATGAAAAGTCAGCAGTCACAGAAGCTAATTCAATCTATGACGATTGGTTTAGGTCACTGATGAACCACCATTTTCGTCATAATCTGCCGTCTGCTGAGGTGTCGTTAACGGTGTCTGTGTTCAGTGACGCATCGATTTCGTCACAGATATACCCATTGTCTCATCATAACCAGCCGTTTGCCTGAGTCCCGACGTCGTGTGCCACGCTGGCAGATGACGTGGCAGATGACGTGTTTGATTGCGTCGCATCTGACGTCATCTCGATGACGTGGAAGCTGACGCAGCGGTTGACGCGAAGCTGACGTGGCGGATGATGTCATTCTTTCAAATCGTCACAGAGTACAATTAGAAATCGACACAGATCAGGCTTTGAATTTGACACACAAATAGCTTTTAATCGTCACAAATTACATTTACAAATCGACACATATCAAGCTTCGAATTCGACACAAAACACACTTTCAATTGTCATGGATTTACCATCACTTTGGTCACAGCAGTGCAGATAATATTTGAATTCGAATTTGCAAAAGATACTAGAATGAGCACACAATTCGATAGATTAATAAAAGCAGAATTCGCCACTAAGTGGACAACACAGCACTGAGTTCACATCATCACATCACACTACAGTTTGGTTTGCAGAAACATAACAACATATAAACTAAAGTTGCCAGCCAGGAGCAACATTAGTTATTGAGTACCCAAAATGAGGAGGCCAATCACAGCAGCACTGACCAGTAGCCCTCACGTCGAAGAAGCATTAGTATGGAAGGTCAAGAGCTTCTTCAGGAGAACATTGGTCTCCTCCAACTCCTTGGTGTTCTTCTCTGTTAGCTTCTTGTACTCCTCCAGCTCCATTTGTGTCCTCGCTTACTTTTCCTCAGCTTCTTCATTTTTCTTCTTGAGCTCGTCGAGTTCAACTTGAACAGCAGCCTTCGCTTCAGCTGCCAGTTCTTCACGAAGCTCGATTTCCTTTGATGAAGATGACTTGGAAGATGTCGTTGTTTTGATGCCAACACTCTTCAGGAAATGTTGTGAGCTGTTCTGGGAGAGAACCTTGGACACGACCTCCACACTGGATGGTGGCGTCTCACCTTCAGCAACAGGTTCAGCCCTCAAAGCTTGCATATTTGCCTGAAATATCATGGACAGAAAAAGGGTACATGTTAATGGTAATGGCCACCAACAAGATAAGAGTTGTTACTTATTGCCTTAATTTGAGGAAAACATGTGCCAGAAGCATGAAGCATCTGTTTTTTTTTGCATAGGTCAAGAGCTAGATGGATATGGGCTATATATATGTGCAGCTCAATAGCTCTCTGATTGCAAAATGTGTCTCTAATCGCACATGAAAAAATAAAGCAGTGCTCAATACAAGCCTTAAGGAATCAACAGAGCTAGGAAAGCAATCGGCAATGAGTATGAGAGGGATATAGCAACAAATCAATCTCTGATAGCATGTTCAGATTAGCAAGGGTAGCAATCACAGCATATTAAATGAATGAACCATGTTGCCTCATATGACCTGATGCAAATATATTGAAGATAGGAAACAACTGAACTTACAAGTGCTTCTCTTGCCGGTTCACTCAGGCCTTTTTTGGAGCTGGTATGGCAGGTCTCGAAGGCCTCCATGACATCTAATTCTTTAGTGACATCTAAGCTGGGTTCTTCTCCGTTTCTCTTTTGTTTCTGTGTCATGGATAAACAAACAGAGCATAGTGGTAAGATCAAATGCAAGAGAAGTTGTTCAGTGCAAATTGGGATGTATTAGTACAAGGTATTTTTGACTTACATATGCATGTAGGTGTGCCACATAGCTGCGAGAACCTGTAGTCTGACGATACTTCACTCCACTGCGGTTCTGCTTGTTCGTTTCACATATTTGCTACAAGATAATGAACATGGTCAAACTGAGAGGATCCTTTCAAAACTGATTGGCAAAGAATAATATGTGAAAAGATCCACGTACCATGTTCTTTGGATCTGACCACTTTGCAATTAGGGCCCTCAACTGTGCATCACTCATGTAATCAACTGGAGAAGTTGTACTAATCTCATTTGCAGGTACACCATTGAAGTATCTCTTCTTCAGACGATAACGCTGGGTTTTGATCGCACCGCGCATCATATCAGTGCAAGCTTCCTTTGTTGCTTTGTGAGTAGTTTTAATGGCCAAACGCCCCTATGCATATGACCATTCCATAGTTACTTAGAAAATTCAGGTTAAGCAGTATAAAAGTTTACTGAACTGATACAGTGCGCACTTACAGAAAGGTCTGCCACAAACTTATCGTAGTATTTCTTGTCTTTCTTGTAATCTTTCCAATGAGGTAGGATTGGCATGCTTTCCCGAATGATGAGGCCAGCCTCTAATGCAAACTTGGCTGCTTGAACTGGTTCATGTGGCCTTTTGTTTCCTTTCTCAACAGTTATGGGCAATCTCCTTCCCATAGCTTTAGTCATCTTGTCCAGCTGTCTTCCCTTAGTTGCTTCCCTGGGTCTCCTTGGGGCTCATTGTGCAGGACCTACAAAAAAGAATTCACATTTACTGAAATGGTCTACATTCATGCAAATCAGGTAAGGATATGCCATATTTGTATGACTCAAATGTATTACTTGCCTTCAGTGTCAAGACCATCAGCTCCATTGTCTTCATCTGCAGGTTCCCTGTCGTGATCAGCAAGTCTCAGTGTCCTGACCTGATCAGCATGTCCAGGTCTAGTAGAGCTGTCTGGAATGTCATCACGAGCATTTGTAGGATGCTGTACAGGGTCCCCATTTCACTCTGTAGTTTGAGCCCTTTTGGTTGATCTTGTTTCAGCTCCAGAAGGCGGCACCTGTGATTCGTCAGATGCCCTCACTCTCTTGCTCCTACTTCCTGGAGCCATGTTGGATGTGACCTTCCTCTTTGAAGCAAGGATTTTCCTTCTACCACTTATAGAATACTATGCAAAAAGAACATTAAGTAAGCCATGTGCAATAATAAGCTGTACCATATATTAAAAAGAGGTATGTAATAAAAAGAGGAATGCGAATAAAGGATCATATATTAAAGATCAGATTCAAAACATTCAAATGCAATGCAATTATTCCCCATGCAGTACATGTAAGGATTAACAAGCACCTTAACTGGCAGGTGTAGTGTCTGCTCATCAGTTTCAGTGTCATCATCATCATCATCATCTCCTTGATCATCGTCGTCAAGGAGATACTCTGATGAATCCGAATCTGAACTATTGGTTTGCTTGTTTGCTGATTTTTTCCCTTTTGTTGAAGCAGGTTGTGGTAAAGAATTATTAATATCAGCAGCTAGAGTATTCAGTCCCATGTCTTGCATCCTCTTAGTATTCTCCGCAACAAGTCTATTCCGGATTCTCTCATAATCGGTTATTGCAGGTTGGATTACTTGCAAGATAGATACGAACAAGCACAATGTGTCTATTAGTTAATCAGAACAAGTTAAGTAACAACTAATTGGTAATACTTGATGAAAGAGAGATAAGAGGTAAGAGCAAGTACTACTTGCTGTAGAGTAAATAGAAAAGAGGTGATAGGAAACAGATTGGAGCAAAGATAGACAAGAGGTGATCAGTTCTGTAACACTAGTTCATGAATGACTACATTCAAGGGAGATTGGGGCATAGATATTCCACATATGTATAAAAATTATTAAATTGTGAACACTGCTGATCATTACCTTCTTCTTCCTGTGCAGATTTTTTACTGCGTTGCCCCCTTGTTGCCACCATCGAGGTCGTCAACGGGAAGCAGACCTGGTGCCATCAACCCTTATCGTCGACGTTGCAGATCCAGTCGGCGATGGTCCAAATCCTGCGATGGCTAGGGTTAGATAGTGGCGATTGAAATTGGGATGGGGACAGATATGTGCCTGGGGCGAGAGAAATATGGATGGCGACGAGATAGATGGGGGATGCGGCGAGGGAAGTAGTCAGCGATGACGCAGCTCGTCGCCGGCCGTAGTCCCCCCGCCGGCGGCGGTTTGGAGGGGTGAAATATAGGTGGAAAGGGGGAGGGAACAGCTCGTCGACGGCGGTTGAGTTCCGGCTGGGCGATGAGTACCGGTCGTCGTGGTCGTGGAAGCAGCTCGTCGACGGCGGCGGGGGTTAGAGAAATGTGGGGAATGGGAGGAGTGGATGAGGTGTGTGACGGGGGAACAGCTAAATAAAAGGAGGCAAATGGTTTATGGTGGCGGGATTTTTTTTCGGGATGACCCACGACCATGTTTTGGCGCTCTTTTCTTTGCCACAACTAGGGAGATACACTTTAAAACAAATCACATCCGAAAACTATTTAATTTACTTGCATAGTGCAGTGGTGAGGCATGTTGATTTTGGTGCATTGCTCCTGGGTTCGAACCCTACCGAAGGCCATTTTTGTTTTCATAAAATTTGTGATATTTACTATTTTTTGTTTTCCTTTTTTTTGTAATTTTTTTTGTTTTTTTTGCTTGGATTGGACACAACATCATGGGACACCTCCAGGATAATCCCAAAAAAGTTTGAGATGAATTTGTGAAAGTTGTAGTACACATCAACCAAACCCGTGAGCATCTCTAACTTAGTGACAAGGATTAGTGTGAGCGATGGATGACTCTGTGAGGACATGCATCACCACTTTTTTAGTATTATTTCAAACTTTTTTTACATGATTATACACCAACATGAAGTGTCCTTGCAAGTTTTTTGATTTTTCTAGCTACATTAGGGTTTTTTACCATTTATTCTTTAGTAAATAAACATATAATTATAATAATAGGTACACTTGTTCTAAAAATTATACAAATGCACACAACATCATGGGACACCTCCAGGGTAATCCCAAAAAAGTTTGAGATGATTTTGTGAAAGTTGTAGTACACATCAACCAAACCGGTGAGCATCTCTAACTTAGTGACAAGGATTAGTGTGAGCGATGGATGACTCTGTGAGGACATGCATCACCACTTTGTTAGTATTATTTCAAATTTTTTTTACATGATTAATCAGCAACATGAAGTGTCCTTGCAAGTTTTTAGATTTTTCTAGCAATGTAGGTCTTTTTACCTTTTATTCTTTACTAAATAAACATATAATTATAATAATAGGTACACTTGTTCTAAAAATTATACAAATGCATACACCATCATGGGACACCTCCAGGATAATCACAAAAAAGTTTGAGATGATTACAAAGAAGAATTATTACAATCCAAATGAATAAAAAAAATAGAAAAAAAATATTACAAAATCATGAAATACTAAAAAGTTCTGCTTCCACGCGGTTCGAACCCGAGAGGCCACGGTTAAGAATTAGCTTTGTTGCCATTGCACTATTGAGGTATTTTAGACAAGAACCTCTCGCGGTTATATTTAATCTGAACACCTTGAGTTATCTTATCCTCTCCGCGTCGCAAGCAGCCGCGACTTATATTATATCCTCTCCGCGTTGCAAGCAGCCGCGGCACGCGGCAGCGCCATTCGCCTCCCCCGCCGGCAGCGCCTTTCCCCCGGTCGCCACAGCGCCTTTCCCTGGCCCGCTGCAGCGCCCTTCGCCTCCCCCGCCGGCAGCGCCTTTCCCCGGCCGCCGCAGCACCTTTCCCCGGCCCGCTGCAGCGCCCTTCGCCTCCCCCGCCGGCAGCGCCTTTCCCCGGCAGCCGCAGCGCCTTTCCCCGGCCCGTGGCAGCGCCCTTCGCCACCCTCGCCGGCAGCGACTTTCCCCGGCCGCCGCAGCACCTTTCCCCGGCCCGCGGCAGCGCCCTTCGCCTCCCCCGCCAGCAGCGCATTTCCCCGGCCGCCGCAGCGCCTTTCCCCGGCCCAAGGCAGCGCCCTTCGCCTCCCCCGCCGGCAGCGCATTTCCCCGGCCGCCGCAGCGCCTTTCCCCGGCCCGCGGCAGAGCCCTTCGCCTCCCCCGCGGCAGTGCCTTTCCCCGGCAGCCGCAGCGCCTTTCCCCCAGCGACGTACTGTTGGATATGTTCCAAATTCACATCCACGATATAGGCCAAGCTTGGCCCGAAGCGAAGCAGAGGCCCATCGTACTGTGGTTTCTCTCAGGAGTGCACAGTTTAGTCCCACATTGACAACGCAACCAAGCACAGGGATGTGCGCCGCCTATATATATGTAAGCCTATGTAGACGGTAGGGTAAGACAAGACAAGACAAGGCAAGACAGATAAGCCATTTATCATCCCTACTTGTAAACTCTCCTCAATAGTGATTGTCTTCTGTGGTTTTTTCCCACAAGGGTTTTTTCACGTTAAATCGTGTCTCGTGTTCGATCTTGTTTTCCGCATTATTTGCTAACAAGTGGTATCAGAGCTTGCCATGAGATCGCGTAAAAAAAAGGGTTTCACCCCTGTTATTGCGTGGCGCCGCCGCCACTGCATTGTTCGGCAGAGGAATTAATTCTGTGTCGCTCCGTCTGCACCGGGAGGAAAAAGATTGTTGCCTGCACGTGGATCGAGGTGAATCGTTAATGTCCGCGGCTAATCAATTTGGCGAATTTTGCTAGACGCACACGTGAAAGCTACAAGGAGATTTTCTCAACTTTGCTGAACGTACACGAAGGTGTACCAGGCTGCAGGTTTTTCCTGCTAGGGTTACACTTCAGTATACCTAGTTTATTACTGCAGATTATTTCTCTTCTGTTTATTTCTTTCACGTGGCTTATTTGATATATGATTTCCGCTACTGAAACATATTGAGATTTGAGGAGATTGGGATTATTATTGGATCACTTTTAGTTAATTCATCTTGATGTTTTGACAAGGCTTCGTTGGTTCCTCGTTGCGTGCCGCCGCTGGTGGTTTTCGTACTTCAGGCGATCGAAGTTATCTGCCCGGTTTCCGTGCCGTTCATCGGCGACCGACGTATCTGCGCCAGTCCAAGGCGGAGTTGCAGGCGGAATCGTTTTTCGTTGTCGTCGAGTTCGAGTCCGATCAGGTTGCAAGTCCGATCGGGCTGCGGTTCTGCGGTGAGTCAGGGGAAGGAATTATCAGTACTACAGCACGCAAATCAAGGATGGAGCAGAGCACGGGCAAGCTCCGCCATTTGTTGCGTTGAATTAATTCAATAGAAGTTTTTTGCTACGACCACACGTGAAAGCTACCAGAAGGTTTTCAGAGTTGCTCGTTGAATGTACACACAAAGTGTAACAAGCTGCAGGTTATTGCTAGAGTTACATAGTAACGTTTCTAGATTATTTATTGCAGATTATTTTCTTCTGGTTAATTCTTTCATATGGCTTCTATGATATGTGATTTCCACTGCTGAGATATATTGAGATTTTGAGGAGATGTTGGGATTATTATCGGATCACTTTGAGTTAATTCATCTTGATGTTTTGGCAACATCGTTCATGCCAGCCTAGTGGTTTTCTTTTACTCCAATGGAGTTGGTTAATTAAAAGTGAAGGTTTTGCTCCGAATTGAGTTCGAGGTGGAGGATTCTAAGCGCAACAGAGGAAGTTTTGTTTGACTAGATACTACAGTGTTTTGTATTGCGGGAGCAGTACGTTTATTGATGTCTTTGCTCGTGTTGAGGGATCTAGTTCAGAGTTGCTGCATAGATACTATAATGTTTTGTACTGGCCAGCATTCAGTACATTTATTGTTCAAGGTGGAGACGTCCACTCATGACTGCACCACTGCAGGGTCTATTGCAGAAGTTTATACCGTTGGTTGCACATTTATGCCTACATCTGAACCGTGTTTGAATGGAGCAGTAATGGAGTTCTTCACTAGATATTTATTTAATACCACAGGTGATATTGCGACTTTATGTCGTTTAATGATTGAGCATTATTGCCATTTATTTTTCCGAGGCCAGTTGCACAGACTCAGACTTTTGCTGGGATTATGAATTTGTTGAAGGCCCGGATTGTTCGTCTGCTTTGTTGATAGCTGTGTGTGTTTGAACCTATTGGTTATTTGCTCAAGTGTTGGGAGAATACTCAAGTGATCTTATTTGTCCGATGGACATTGGTATTCAAGATTTGAATATGGAGGTTTATTATTCGTCTACATGATGGAATTTTTCTCAAGGTGGAGTTTGTTGGATATGTTCCAAATTCACATCCACGATATAGGCCAGGCTTTGGCCCGAAGCCAAGCAGAGGCCCATCGTACTGTGGTTTCTCTCAGGAGTGCACAGTTTAGTCCCACATTGACAATGCAACCAAGCACAGGGACGTGCGCTGCCTATATATATGTAAGCCTATGTAGACGGTAGGGTAAGACAACACAAGACAAGGCAAGACAGATAAGCCATGTATCATCCCTACTTGTAAACTCTCCTCAATAGTGATTGTCTTCCGTGGTTTTTTCCCGCAAGGGTTTTTCCACGTTAAATCGTGTCTCGTGTTCGATCTTGTTTTTCGCATTATTTGCTAACAAGTGGTATCAGAGCTTGGTACGAGATCGCGTAAAAAAAATAGGGTTTCACCCCTGTTATTGCGTGGCGCCGCCGCCACTGCGTTGTTCGGCAGAGGAATTAATTCTGTGTCGCTCCGTCTGCACCGGGAGGAAAAAGATTGTTGCCTGCACGTGGATCGAGGTGAATCGTTAATGTCCGCGGCTAATCAATTTGGCGAATTTTGCTAGACGCACACGTGAAAGCTACAAGGAGATTTTCTCAGCTTTGCTGAACGTACACGAAGGTGTACCAGGCTGCAGGTTTTTTCTGCTAGGGTTACACTTCAGTATACCTAGTTTATTACTGCAGATTATTTTTCTTCTGGTTATTTCTTTCACGTGGCTTATTTGATATATGATTTCCGCCGCTGAAACATCTTGAGATTTGAGGAGATTGGGATTATTATTGGATCACTTTTAGTTAATTCATCTTGATGTTTTGACAACATCGTTCATGTCAGCCTAGTGGTTTCTTTTACTCCTATGGAGTTGGAAGTGAATGTTTTGCTCTGAATTGAGTTCAAGGTGGAGGATTCCAAGTGCAACAAAGGAAGCTTTGTTTGACTATATACTATAGTGTTTTGTATTGCGGGAGCAGTACGTTTATTGCTGTCTTTACTCGTGTTGAGGGATCTAGTTCAAAGTTACTCCATAGATACTACAACGTTTTGTACTAGCATTCAGTACGTTTGTTGTTCAAGGTGGAGACGTCCGCTCAGGTCTATTGCAGAAATTTATACCGTTGGTTGCACATTTATGCCTACATATGAACCGTGTTTGAATGGAGCAGTAATTGAGTTCTTCACTGGATATTTATACCACGGCTTATATTACGACGTCGTTTGATGATTGAGCGTTATTACCATTTGCTTTCGAGGTCAGTTGCACAGAATCAGACTTTTGCTGGGATTATGAATTTGTTGAAGGCCCGGATTGTTCGTCTGCTTTGTTGATAGCTGTGTGTGTTTGAACCTATTGGTTATTTGCTCAAGTGTTGGGAGAATACTCAAGTGATCTTATTTGTCCGATGGACATTGGTATTCAAGATTTGAATATGGAGGTTTATTATTCGTCTACATGATGGAATTTGTCTCAAGGTGGAGTTTGTTGGATATGTTCCAAATTCACATCCACGATATAGGCCAGGCTTTGGCCCGAAGCCAAGCAGAGGCCCATCGTACTGTGGTTTCTCTCAGGAGTGCACAGTTTAGTCCCACATTGACAACGCAACCAAGCACAGGGACGTGCGCCGCCTATATATATGTAAGCCTATGTAGACGGTAGGGTAAGACAAGACAAGACAAGGCAAGACAGATAAGCCATGTATCATCCCTACTTGTAAACTCTCCTCAATAGTGATTGTCTTCCGTGGTTTTTTTCCGCAAGGGTTTTTCCACGTTAAATCGTGTCTCGTGTTCGATCTTGTTTTCCGCATTATTTGCTAACACGTACCGCCTGCGTCCCTGGCAACTCAAGTATGTTCGTCCTCACTTGCAGCTAACTGATGTTTGGTCTTTGCTGCTGACAGCTAACTGATGTTTGGTCTTTGCTGTTGATTCAGAGAGGTGTGTGATTCAGTCACTTGCAGCCAAGTAAAAAAGAGGTACTGTATATAATAATCATCATTATGTAAGCGCATCATCAATATATCCTGATGAATCACCCTTTTGACTATCGGATGATTATTGTGTACTGACTAGAAATTGCATATAAATTACCAACGGTGTGTACTGATGGAAACCTTTTTCGCTGCCTTCAGTTTCTAGAAGAACACAATTTTTGTTCTGACCTGCTTGTTATATTTGTAGCCCAGTTTTTTACTTGGCTGCAAGTGTGTTCAGTTATGGATCCCATAATGTACATTCTTTGGATAGTATGGTCAGTATTCAGTACACAGAATCAGTAGCACACTTTGGTTTGTAATTTTTTTTGGTATCTCGACCACAATATTTGCTGGAGCCTTATTGTTTTTTTTGCTGGAGCCTCGTACTAGTAGCTGACAAAGTGGTGCTGTTTTTTAGTTTTTTAGAATCTGGGATGGCATATAATATCATCTGAACTAAACTAAAAATCTGTCAAAATAAACTCCACTCAACTATGTAACAAAACTAAACTCAACTATGCATACTAAAAATCGTCATCTTCATCGTCTGTATACATGTCATCATTGTTCTCATCGCCACCATCACTACAGTATTGCAGCACTATAGTATCTTCCTCCTCATCGTCACTATCTTCAACATTAATATCAGCTTCCTTCTTGTTTCTTATAAGTTCCTGTAAATTACCTTCAATTATAGTGGCTTCCCCTCCTTCAATATTGTGCAAAACTTCATTATCATCACCTTCTTGCACTACATGCTCAGTATCAGAACAATAATCATCCTGATGCACATCATGACTGCCCTCTTCTGTTTCCGACACATCATAAAAATTCCTATGTTCAAATTTCTGCACAACTCGCCAATCTTTGCATTGTGGTGTTGTGTCTTGTAGGTAAAATATCTTTTTGGCTTGCTCTGCCAAGATGAAAGGATCAGTCTTGTACCAAAATGACTGCACATTAATGGATTTGAAATGTTTGTCATCTCGAAGGCCCACAGTCTTTCCTACTTGGCTGTACCAATCACATCGAAATAGAACCACCGTCCGATGAACTTGATAATTCGAGGGATATTGCAACTCAATAACCTCTTTAAGCACACCATAAAAGTCTATTTTTCCCCATTATGTGTACCTTCAGTCATTAAGCCACTATTTTGTGTCTGCAGGAACTTCTCACGATCCACAGTGCTATACCGCACTCCATTAATCTTGCAACCTGCACTAATCTTAACTCGCTTCACTGGGCCACATGCTAGTGCCCACAGTCCTTCACTAACCGATCCTGGATTGTCACTGCGCTTGTTCTCAATCTGTTGCACAAAAATTACTCAGGTCACCAATTCATCTACAAAACATATAAAAAATTAGCATATAATTGACTTACATGGGACCTAAACCACTTTGCAAATCCTTGTTCAACTAGTCGATCAACATCATTTGGACGTGCACCTTGCTGCAGTAGTTCGTCCCTGTACAAGCTGCAGGGCAAACTTTATCATAAGAATAAATTCAAAATTCACAAATAAAACATGTATGCGCACAATACTTACTCCAAATATTCCTTTGATTCATCAGCATTATGTAGCACATACCAAACTAACTTATTCATGACAGAATCATCAATGTACTCGGTCCTACTAGCTCCAACAAGTGTAGCGCCATGCTTAAAAACATATATGTCATTATCCAACACCATCTCTGTACCAGTATCATCATCCTGGTTAAATCTAGTATCAACATCTTCCATGTACCTAGAACAAAAGGTCAAGGTGTCACTTGCCATATATGCCTCAACAATTGATCCTTCCGGCTTAGCCCTGTTCCTCACAAAATTCTTCAAAGTGCCAAGTTGCCTTTCTATTGGGTACATCCATCCATACTGAACAGGTCCTCTAAGAAGTGCCTCATCGGGAAGATGGACACACAAGTGCACCATTACATCAAAGAAGGCAGAAGGAAAGATTTTCTCAAGTTTGCAAAGGATCAATGGAATTTCTCCTTTCAGTCGTTTGACAACATCTATCCTTAGATTTCTACTGCATAATTCCCTGAAGAAGGTCCCTAGCTCTGCAATTTCTTCATATACATCCTTCCTCACCAATCCTCTAAGGCCAGCTGGTATGATTCTTTGTAGGAGTATGTGGCAAGAATGAGTTTTTAACTTTCCAACCACCCTTGAGCCATCATCACTTATGTATGTTGCTAGGTTAGCCGCATATCCATCAGGAAACTTGATACCTTTCAGAAAATTGCAAAACTCGACTTTCTAATCCTTCCCCAACACATATGGAGCAGGTGGAGCCCTGCAGACTGAGTTGCCATCCTCTTGTAAGTGATATTCATGTCTTATGCCCATATCATACAAATCTAGCCTTGCATTCTGTGTGTCCTTGGTTTTGCCTAGTATATTGAGTAATGTGCCAAGAATATTTTCACATACATTCTTCTCTATGTGCATCACATCGAGATTATGTGGAAGCTTCAAATGTTTCCAATATGGCAATCTCCGCAACCCAGCTTTGCGGCTATATATCTTTGGACCGTCACTGCGCTTCCTTTTATTTCCAGTAATACTGTCAGGCTGCTTCCCTGGCCTGACATCTTTCACCTTCTCTAGCTCTTGTTCGACCTCATCCACAGGAAACTTGCCAAGTGAACGTTTCTTTTCACGCTTACCATCGAAAGCCAAGATGTTCCGCCATTGCTGTGACATTGGAAGGTAACGACGATGTCCAATGTAGCATATCTTGTTCCTTATACGCCTAGACAACGGATCCTTGTCGCAATTAATACATGCATAATACCCTTTTGTTGTTCACCTAGATAATGTGCCTAGCGCTGGATTATCATGTATACACCACAGCACAGCGGCACGAAGGTCGAACTTCTTCCCAGTACATGCATCGTACGTCTTGACACCCTTCCATAAATCGAGCAGTTCCTCAATTAGGGGCTCAAGGAACAAATCAAAATCCTTTCCTGGAGATTTTGGACCTGGGATCAGTAAACACATAAAGCAGTTTGCAGGATTCACACATTCCCATGGTGGGAGATTCAGCGGTGTTAGAAGCACTGTCCACATACTGTACTGGGTACTCATGTTGCCAAATGGATTGAATCCATCGGTAGCTAAGGCAAGCCTCAGGTTCCCTCCTGTCGAATGCCTTCCATGCTTCCCCATCAGCTGGATGGCTCATCACATTTTCAACTGGCTTCCTCACTTTCTTGTGCCATTGTGTTTCCTTAGAAGTGCGTTTTGAAGCATAAATTCGTTTCAACCTAGGCAAGAGTGGAAATGCCTCAAAACCTTATGTGGAACCCGCTTCGTCCCAGATTCATCTTTCCATCTAGACTCCTTGCATACTGGGCACGCAATCAATTCAACATTTTTCATTCGGAACAACACACAATTGTTCTTGCACACATGGATGTTCTCATATGCAAGCCCCAATTCTTTGAGATATTTCTTGGCCTCAACATATGATTTTGGCCTCAACACAATTGTTCTTGCACACATGGATGTTCTCCTATCCATCTGACATCAGCTTCATCATTGCGGTAAATCATGTATTGCTAATTCGATAACGAGACTTCATATACAACATCCTGACCATAAAAGAAAATTTTGAATGACTAGAACCCGGGCTAAGCAGCTTCTTCGCATCTTCAAGAACACGTCCAAAACTTGGCTTTTCTCTGTCAGCCTCTGCCGCTGCATACAGTTCACCTATCATCTCTGGAACTCCATGATCATCATCGTTAACATCATCGTCCACATCCACATGTATGCCAAAGTCATGATCATGTCCTTCGACCTCCTGATGTATTCCCTCATCAACTACAGCATCTGCCGGCTCCCCATGACGAGTCCACCTGGTGTATGTAGCGGACATTCCAAAAATGTGTACATGGTTTTCTACTTCAGTCTGAGGTCATTTAACATGATTAAGACGATTGACGCATGGACAATAAATGGGTGCGTCTTTGGGGTATCTATCGCTGTCAAATTTCATGAACTCTTCAACTCCTTTCATATATGCAGTTGAGAATTGTTTCCCAAAAATCCAACTTCTGTCCATCTATTTTCACAAAAACTTGAAATTAACATTGGTGTGCCGTCTGTTCCATAAGCAAATTGAACTAATGCAAAATTGTACAAAAATTCAAAATGAAATTAAATCAAACCTTGCAGTCTGCCCGCACCGGCGCTGCTTTTCTGCGATTGACGCTACTATGCCGTCGATATGCGTCGCAGGCGCTGCTCTCCCCACGCCAGGCGTCCTAGGTGCTGCTCTCCCCAGGCGCTGCTCTGCCAGGGCGCTGCTCCTCACGCTCGTGCAGACGCGACATAGGTGTAGATTAAGCAGTCGGACGCCTGTGACGCCGTGTCGTCGTCGTGATCAGTATTTAGGTTTAGGTGGGCGAAACGTCCTGCGATGAAGTGTTTAGGGGGCCACCTCTGGTCCATTCAATTAATGGCCCTTTAACAAATATCATGTTGTGAACTGACAAATAAAAAAAAGATAACCTTACCAACAATGACGACTTAACCTAGTGGTAAAGCACCCACCTGTGCACCGTCTGGTCGCCGGTTCGAACTCACGATGGATCCATTTTTTTTGCCTGCGTGAATAAACCAGCGTGCCGCTGCTGCTCTGATCTGGGCTCGACCAGCTCGGTTTAAGACAATATTGGGCCTCTTTGTTGATGGGCCCGGCCATCTACCGCGGACGCGTGCTGCTCCAATCTAGTGTGAGCCGCTTCCCTCAAAAAATAAAGGCCGACGCCGTCAAATGCCAAGCTGTGTGGAGCGGGACCACAACTACTAATACTAACGAATATGAATCCAAAAAAACTAATACTAACGAATATGTTCGGTCATTACGTGACATGGCGGTATTAAATCTAATATGTGACGAATATGATTCATCCCTACAATGCAACTCACGATCAGCACGATCAATGACGATTTGCTTGTGTTGTTCTATGACGTTATTTTCTTTTTTGTCACTACTTTTCATGCCAAGCCTTCGTCACTTGTAAATTGTGACGAATATGAACTTTTCGTCATAGAAAACATCTATCTGTGACGACAGCAACCAGCGTCACGAGCAAATCGTCACAAATGATCACATCCCTACTAGTGATTCCAAGGTATCGTATTTATTTCCTTAAGGAAGCATTGGATAAAGGGTATTGACTATTAACAAGGATGTAACTACTAACTAAAGTATCGGCTAACAAGGCGGGGGTAAAAGATATGATGGGAGTGATATGCATATGACACACACAAGGAGAAATCCTGAATAAATGATAAAAATAGAGGAGCGGTCTAGCTAGTGGGAGGACAACAAGACAAGAGAGGATTCCTATATACTTCCAATGACCTAGAGATGTCTCCAGCAAAGATTATGGCTAGCATGAAGAATGACATCTATGGTTATTTTTCTAATTCTATAATCTCGGCATCGGGACACGGAACCAGCAACACACAGAAAGGGGTGAGAAGGGGTGCTGCCAATACCCGCTCTAAGGATCCTACGATTCCAAGACTAACGTGGTGGACTACGTAGTCCGTATAGGGCTGTCACCACCTAACGGCTACCACACATCCGTTGAATAAGATGCAAACCAAGGTTACTATCTAGTCTAGGCACCACACCTACACTAGACAATAACTACTTACTCTACTAGAAAGAGCAAGCAACCCCGTCAATACCCTAGTGACAGTTCACCGCAAGTATTGAGCAGGATCGAAGTACCAGCTAAGATAAAGTGCTAGGAGAGAACTTCTAGAGCCAGACTACAACAGCTATGATCAAGGCTGGACATTCTACACTTAATCATGATATAAATGTAGAAGAAATAACTCAAGTAAATGTGGAAGATAATATATTGAATACTCAGAGTCTTTCATAAAGAAAAGGAAAAGATACAACAGCTTTATCAGAACTCCAGAAGACGACTCCAGAACCCTGAGCGAAGCTCGACCCTGACTCTAACTCCCAACTAGACTAGCCTAACTCTACGTCTTGAAAGAGAGGAATGGAGACTTGCTCCAAAGTGGTGTGTGGTTAACCAGGGGTGAAGGCTAGCATTTATAGGGACTTGAAGGCGGTGGAGGAAGAGTAGGGGCCAAGGCACTGCAAGGTGGTGCCCTGGCCAGTTTGGCCGAACCAGGGGGGTTTAGGTGAATTGGTCAGTTCGGCCGAACCCTCCCAGTTTGGCCGAACCACTGATCTTCCACCGCCTTGCTTCCCACGGTCCTGGTTTGCTCCAGAAGGCGGTCGTGAGGCGGTTGGGGGTTCGGGCAAACCGACTAGTTTGGCCGAACTGACCCTGGGGCTCGTTTGCCCTCCGATGCACGGCCTCTGCCCTTGGATGTCTTGGATTGAATCGAATTGGCCGGGGTTGTGCTTATTTGCCTTGGATCAGTGACATCATTGGTCCACGTGGCTTGTACCATCACTGCTTCATCATTTTTGATGTGGACTTCGTGCATGCGGCCTCCCGGTTGTGCTTCGCTTCATGTAACGTGCATGGCTAAGGGGGGTAATCTGGCCGAACCAAGTCATTCGGCCGAATCGGTCATTCCCAGCCCATTTAGCACATATTTGTCAATATTGTACCTGCACAATGGATACACACCAAAACTCATGGAACTTTATTAGAAATAAACCTAAGTGCATGGAATGTCATATATAACCTCTTTTATTACCGAGAATCGGTGGTCGAAAACATGCCGTAATGACCACCAACATGCGGTTGAAAGGTGCTACAACTTGACTCAGTTTCATTCCACTCCTACTCTTTTCATGATCCCATCTCGGAGTTTCCAAACTTTTTGAAAATTAAAACATAGTTCCTCAATTAGCACCCTCGATCACTCAAGTGGTATTTATATCCTCACCAAAGTCTTTGCCTTCTTTTCACCCTATATTCTAATAACACTTTTTGTGTGGCTCAGGTAGAGAAATGGGTGAAGGCATACTTGGATATTATATTTTGCATAGTTCGGATCTTTGGAGGATCAAATCCTTTAGATTGAGAAGTGGAAGTGTGTGGATATTTGGTGTGGAAGGTGGAATATGGTGGGAACTCCTTGGGATAATTCTTCCTCCCCTTGAATTTATTTTCGAGAGCATGGGCTATCTTTCTTTTTTCCTTTTTCTTTATTTTTTCCATGCTTTTGTTTTTCTCATTTTTCTTTTTGCTATGCTTGAGCATTCTTTCCTTTTCTTTTTGCATTGCCCATTTATCTTTTCAAGGATAACATGGAGAGGGAATCATAAAACATGGAGCATTTATTTTTTTGGATGGATGATGGAAATATTTTTGCTAACTCCCAGTGTAGGATTTTGCAAGTGAGAGTGGTGTGTACATGAATTTGACAACAATTTGACAATGTTCCTCAGAAAGGTCACAACAATTTGACAAAGCTCACTAAGATGATAAGCAACATATGTATAGAGGTTTTCAACTAAGCCTATCATATGACTTTGGTAGGCATTTTAACCAAGGACAAACTTCAGAATATTTTTTTTTGAAAATGAAATCATCTAAGGTTTTCACCATAGTTAGAGCAAAAGCAGGAATTCAACCAAAATCTCACTATATCATTCCTCACAACAACTTAGACTTGGAATAAGGCATGTCCTCCCACATGGTTTTCAAGTTCATTTTCACTCATGCTAAATAACTCAAGCAATAATAGAGAAACAAGTTGGAACAAGATACTCGCATGATAAATGATAGAACAACTATTCATCATTTCCAAAGTGAGAGGCATATGGTTCATTCCATGCATAGTTGGGGCTTTATTTTATTCAAAGCAAATACTTTTGGTATTTTTGTTATTTAAACTGAATTTAAAATGAAGGGAAATAGAAGTGAATCAAACATAGCAAAAAAATTAAAGTGATACAGCTAAGACGGTCGGACATACCTCGAGGGGGTTCTTCCTCCCATGCTTGTGTGTTGGCATCATAGGTAGGGACACAAGTTCAAGAAGAAGTCCGTGATCTTGTCAAACTACTATGGATTATCGTACCTTTGACACTGTAGCAGGGAGTTGTTCTCTGGATGATACTGTGTGTGTTGCGCTAGAGTGTTCTGAATATTGCGGGTATTGTCGTCGATGACACCGATGCAAACGGAGATGTACAACAGCTCCCATTGATGTAGTATCCGCTTGGCATGGTGTAATGCGTGGACTATGAGTGCCCCGGGTAGTATGACTGATGATACGTACTGTCGTATGCACCATCATATCTGTACCCCTCGGAGTACCCAGAGTTCAAACACTGAGCGTAGTTCCAGCGGCTTAAAGCAAAGTACTCCGGACCCTGGGAGTATTTAGAGCCTCCTGCTCTAGATGTCCCAGTGCCGGTGTACTGCTCGTAGGCCGCATCAAAGGCCAACATCGCTGATGTATGTCGGTGTGGCTGTGGTGGTGATCTCACTGGCTGTTGTTATGTAGAGAGCCCAGCGTCTCTCCTTCTGGCTTGCCCTCGGTTTACGGGCAAGTTCCCTCTGGGAGGAGAACCATCTGACCCGGTACTCAACTGGAGGGTTAGTCTCCAAGTGGTATACAACCCAAGCTCTGTAGAAGGCAGAGGGATTTCGGTGGTATAACCACAGTAAATCATGACAAGCCCCCCATCGAACGTTCTACGCATCATATGACCTTGCACAAAGTTCTCGGCATCAACCACAAAACTATCTCCCTTGATATACGAAAGCATGACTCGAGAATGCCAAGCTTGGTAGCAAGGCGAGTAACTAAGGAAGTAATCACCATGCTACCGACAAGAGTGGGCATAGAAGACCAGTGAGAAACCATGTCTTGAATAGGCGAGACCAAAATTCTTTTTGTCATGGCAAAAAGCAATCACAACTCATCCGTGTGAACTGGATACAAATTGGAGCTTGGGAACACAGTCATAGCTATCCAACGATGCATGAAACGTAAAGTGGGGGTTATGAATGTCATTGGTACGAGGGGCCGTACACTTCTTGTTCCAAAAAATTTTGTACCAGAAATCATCTCGACTAAACTTTTTTAGAACTTTGGTGGGCTCCAAAGAACAACGACGATTGAAACCAAGAGCAATAAAACTTTTGGTTGAACAAATGAAACTTAACCCCCTCTTTGCCAGAAGATAAAGTTGAAATAAATTCAAGAGTGAGGAGTTTGGAACCTTGTTCATGGACTTGCCAGAAGTCCTCCCATCCAATGGTGTAGAATGCCTCCATGATGTCATTGAGCATGCCCATTTGTCTGAGCAAGTCTTGCTCGTACACACAGGTGTGCTCGAACTCCTAGCATAGCAAGTTGAAAGCTTCTCATTCGCGGTCCGTGCAGAGGATGATGACGTCCTCATGCAAGAGCTGGCGAGCCGGGTTAGAGGTGGAACCCTTGCCCATGTCGGTGATGCCCGACTCGTCCACCTCCATCGAGGCCGAGACATGGGATGGTGCTGGGGAGCCCCCACACTCGAGCATCGGCTCAACCTGCTGGACCTCTGGAAGGGAAACCATGACATGATGCTTGCAAAAGCATAGTGACAACAACGATACCCGAAGGACTAAATAATCAAAGTTAGCACAAGAAAATATAGTCAGTTGTTCGAGAGCCAGTCGTTCTTGTGGGGCTTGGCACCTCCACAAATGGTTAGTCGTTATTGTGTGGTGTTGGAACCTCCACAAAACGTTCTCAACCAGCAGCATGAAGATCAAAACAAAGAGAAATATTTTTGTGGTTTTCCCAATGCAAGAGAACCAAACTTGAGCAAAAAAATGAGAGAGAGAGAGAGAGCTTCAAAAGTGGATGAGCACACAATTGAATGGGGTAAGGATCACTGAAGCAACCTGGGCAACATTGATAGGCAAATGGAGGAGGGGGGCTGGTTTGGCTGAACTGGCCTAGTTCGGGCAAACTAGGCTTGATCGGCCGAACCACCCATGTGGGTGCAAGTCCCACTCACCTCCACTTGCACGTATAATTGATGTAGGTTCAGCACTATGGTATGGTCACTTTGGTGGAATTGAGTGGATAAGATGCTCAATTCACATGACCAAAGTGTGACAAATGGTGGAGTCACTTCCATGCTGCCATGTTCGTGATAAGAATGAGTGTGCATCCATGTGAAGTGGTGTTGGACATGTTTTTGTGCTGGTTAGTAAATGACGAAATAAATGGGTCACTTTGGAAAAGGATAAAATGATAGGAAATGCAAGATGCACCCAATTCCTATCAAAATTTAACATTGGTGCAGCGTATTCTGCATTTATTTTAACCTTGCCTGATAATTTTGTACTCACTTTCAATTTTATAGCAGAAGTGATTGAAACTTTGGAAAGGGAAACATGCAAATATAGAGAAGGAATCATAAATTTGGAAAGGGAAATATGAGATATATACCGGGTTTCCTCACAATGAGAGCTCATGTTCTAAGTCCGTGAGCGGGAGTCCTGCTTTTCTTCAGTGAATTTTGTCATCGTCCGATCCCGAGTTGGTGATTCGGACGATGCAACCTTCTTCCGCCACACCTTCTTGATTTTCTTTGGTGTAGGTAACAGTGGAATTGGCTCCTCTAGTGCATTCCAGATGGATTGCTCCTCCTCGTATCTCTTAATGAGAAGGTCCATCTACTCCTCGTCCATTAATCCTGTCAGCTCCTCCCACATGAATTGCTCCCTGCTAAGTATTTTCAGCTCTCCACTGAGGAGTGCTTTTAGGAAACACATGGCACTCTTTTGCTATGGGGTGAGTGTCTCTATCCTTTGTTCTCCCATTGTTGGAACTTGAAGAAATTGTCTTTCCATTGTGTTGACACCAATTTTTGTACTGGTGATTCAAAGATATGTTGAATGGGAGTCAGCCGATGGAGTCAACATAGTCAAAAGCCGATGGTCAAAGTAGTCAGCCGATTTACGCTCCAACGAACCGAAGTTGATCGAAGCTAGTGCAGCTAAAGGTTAAAATGTTGGTCGACATATGTGGCCACACCGAATTCGACTCATTTTAGGGTTTTTGTATTAGGAAAGGCTTATTTTCATTTTTGTCAAGCATGTAAGTCGTAATCGACATGGAGTCTGTATCTTATGTTATAAATACCAGCCTTAGGGCTATGAGGAAAACTGTACACACCAAATCAAACAAACCTTTAACCCTAGTTCAGTAGTTCACCAGTTCTTCCACGTCTTCGCAGGGTTGCATTGCTTCGATCTCCGGCTTGCTTGTAGGTTCCGATTTTACCCGGTGCTCTCTAGGCTTTAACTACCAGGCGTATCGCTGTGGTTTCGTCTAGATCTCCTTAAAGTTATTGAATAAGTTAAGATCCCTTGATTTACCTTGTTCACCAATTTATCGTAATCGTTGGATTATAGGTTCAAGTGCTTCACTTTTATCTCAATCCAATTATTACACCCCTTATTGAACGTTACTGTATAGCCGATCAATCTAGCCAATTTAGGTTCTTTTGCTCTGTTTTACCGTTCCGTTCAAAGTTATCGATATCTGCTAGGTCTTAATAGATTTAATCTTTTAATTATTGTTAAGCTTTAGTTTTTATAATCAATTTATCAGTCTGTATCTATGATTCGAATCGGCTCTAAACCTTTTAAGCGTAAAGCCGATGTGAGCCTTGGGTTTGGACTTTAAACTATCATCGGCTGTTTAGCCGATCTGATACATAGAAGGACAGTTTGGAATCATAGCCGATCTATGAATTTTACATGATTTTATTCCATTGTCAATTACAGGTCAAATTGACTAGCACGCCTTGAATCTCAAGATTACCGACTCGTCATCGGAGTGAAGCAAATCTCTGAGGCCGATCGTGTGTTTGCGCAATTTGTCATCGCCTGAGTTTTTGCTTCAACACATTTTTGGCATGCCTGATGGGACCACGATACGATAAGCTGATATAACTATCAGCTCTACGACAACAAAAAGGATTATGGACACAAACCAGACACAAAATTATATGCTACAACTTATGCCAGCAGTAGATCATGATCAATACGAGAGTTTCTGGCAGGAGTTTAAGCAAATGTTTCTTCATAACTTATTGTCGGGAAGCCTTCACGAAAAAGACCACGAAGTACGACATGTCCCTGAAGCAATTTAGCAAATAAGTTTACCCCAGCATCCATTGGTTCAGGGTGAGGGTGAGTATGGAGTTTGTAACGAAGACATACAACAACAATCAGTGCCTCTAAGGCAGTAGCTGTTGGCGGTCGTTACGACCTGATTTCTGACCCCCAACCAAGTATAAAATGAATACAATGAAACAATGCACCATAGCTATAGGGCTAATTCTAATCATTTCCACAAGTTTTGGGCCTCCCCAGCATAGCACCGCCTCCCAGTAGTTGATCCAGGCCTTGGGGAGCTAGCTCGGTGCACGTGGCAGTTCGGCCGAACTCCCTGGTTCGGCCGAACCGAGGATTCGGCCGAATAGCCCGGCACCACCTCCCAGCTGCCTTGGCTGCTACTCTCCTCTTCACCGTCCTTGGCCACTATAAATAGAGGCCCTCCTTCACTTGAAAAATACACAACACTAGAGAGTGAGGCATTAGTGAAGCGCTGCCAGTTGTATCTTTAGAAGATAGGGAGAGAGGAGAGGTGAGCGTCCGGGGAGGAGCCAGAGTGTCGGCCCCTCTTCCAGCTGTACCTCTATGGATGCGGCTCTGCTTCGAGTAACATTCAGTTCATGTCTGTTATGTCTTGTATCTGTTTCTGATTAATTGAGCATTTAGTTCTTACTTCTATTTGCTTGCTGGTTCTTCGTTCAATGCTTAGTTGATTGGTATAATTGTATACTGGTTGCTTGGCTTGGGTGCTTATCTTTCTATAGGAGATAAGTATTAGCTGACTAGTGTAGGCGTGGTGCCTAGACTTGAGGTTAACTTAGTTTGCCCCTGAGTCTGCGGAGGTGGTGACAGCCCTATACGGCCTACATAGTCCATCATGTTCGTCTTGGCCTGTAGGATCCCAGAGTGCAGGATTGGTGGCACCCCTTCTCATCCCTTTCTGTGTGCCATAGGTTCTATTGTCCTCAAGCAAGTATCTAGTTGTACCCTCTGATCCGCTCAGTTAATTAGTAGAGTGTCTCTATCAGACTCGTACCCTTTCTACCCTCTCATCGCTTCGCTTCCCTCTTTGTTGCTGTCATCCACTTCATCCACTCCATCCCATTACCCTTGGACAACTTAGATTAGGATTAGTACACTTCTCGTTTCCTGTGGAAATCGATACATTGGAATACTCCTGGGTGAAAGCTACATCGGTATCCATTCGCTTGCAAATTTATCTGTAGGTCGTAAGGAGTGCCATCAAGCTTTCTAGCACTGTTGCCGGGGAACGGTAGCTATTCTGATTCCGAACCCAAGTTGTCCGTGTATCCCACCACCATCCACATGGATTCCACTCTTACCTTATGTCAACATTCAGCTCCAAAGGGCGATTCTTTGGAGCTACCACCATCATCACATCCTATCCACACATCCGGCTATGAGCTGCGTCCCGATTTCATAGCCATGGTTCGAGAGCAAATTTTCTTAGGAACAAATGCTGAGAGTCCCTATGCGCATCTACGAGAGTTTGGGAAACTCTGTTCTTGCCTCACCATAGCGGGCATGACACAAGAGGCGCTCAAATGGAAGCTATTCCCAATTTGATTAACAGGAGGAGCAAAGAAATGGTACTCTCTGTCTGTCGGAAATATGGAAGGGAGCTGGGAACTGCTTAGAAAGGAATTCTACCTAAACTTCTTCCCAGTTCCAAGGTAGCCAGCCTCCGAATCGAAATCCTTACCTTTAAGCAATTAGAGGGAGAGTCGTTAGGAGCTGCTTGGGCTCTTTTCAAGGAAATTTTGGCATCTGGACCAGACCTAGGCCTATCAGAACCTATAATTCTACAACATTTCAGCCTTGGCCTCTGTCCCGTAGCCACCACTTTCTCGAACTCCGCTTCAGGAGGGTCATTCTCTCATTTGATTCCTAGTGAAGCGAGGGTAATCCAGGATTCTATCCTGGATGACATTCCTTACACTGGAATCTATGATGAACTGCCCGAGGAAGAAGAGAAATAGCCTGAACCTGAAGAGCTTGTATGTTCACATTCCAAATCTATCAGCCCTTCCATTCCATCAAAACCCGATGCTCATTTCGAACCACAACCATATTCTAGCCAGGATTATTATGATCCACTCTACACCACTCCCTGTCACTTTGACGATGATCTATTCGATGACATCGGGAGTGCAGAAAGTTTCCCACGGCAATGACGTGTAGAGCAAAGGGATCAAGCCCCCGACAAGGAAGAATTAGAATACCAGCGAGAGTACCTGGGACATCTCTCCGCTATTATGAGTCGGGAATGGCTAGAAGAGGACGAAGCCTCATCTGAGGTGGTCAGAATGCCTAGGAAGATCAGAAGAATTTTCTGTGAGATTATGGGATATGACCAAGAAATCAGGTACGACCTGAGCCTCGGAATTAACATTATCTCTAGCTCGTTGGTATAAACCAAACTTCCTGATGAACCATGGTCATTATCTCAAAAACAACTTAGGTTCACTTCAGGAAGGATCCTTGACTGTTTAGGGATCTTGTGGGTCATTCCCGTTAAGATTAACAATCCTGAGCTCTTCATGGATTTCCACATCTTCGACCTACCCAGTAGTACCACACCTTCCATCTTTATAGGTAGGCCAATCATGAAGATTCTGGAGAAAATACCAACGAACCAGAGAGTAAAACTTAGGGTCGGTAAGGAGCTCGTCCATGTCTCTTACTCTCATTCCTTGAATACCCCAATAGAGACAGATGCCGATCCTGATCCCATAGAGGAGGTCATGTTAACTTTATTGACAGACCTAGAACAATCCATTCCAGAGGAAGATCTCCCATTCTTTTCAGAGGGAAAGGAAACCCATCCTCCGATCGAGCTCGACACGAACGAAACTCCAAAACCATCTCCTATCGAGCTTAAACCTCTTCCCCCTGAATTGAGGTATGCCTTCCTCTTCGAGGACAAACAAACTCCATTGATTATTAATGATAAGCTATCCGACGTAGAAGCCCATCACTCTCCTTGAGAAGAATCGATTGGTCTTAGGATATTCTCTCCAAGACCTGAAAGGGATCAACCCTAATCTTTGTACCCACCATATCCCGATCCATTCTGAAGTAACACCGTCTCGATAACCTCAACGACGGTTGAACAATGCCATGAGGGAGGTTGTGAAAAAGGAAGTCCTCAAACTCCTTCATGCTGAGATTATCTATCCAGTTCCCAATAGTGAATGGGTTAGCCCCGTTCAAGTCGTTCCTAAGAAGGGAGGAATGACGGTTGTGCGCAATGATAAGAATGAACTCATCCCTCAGCGCACCGTCACTGGCTGGCATATGTGCATCGATTATCGTAAACTCAATAATGCCACCAAGAAAGACCATTTCCCCCTTCCGTTCAGAGACGAGATGCTTGAATGGTTAGCGAAACACTCTTTCTTTTGCTTCCTTGACGGTTACTCTGGATATCACCAAATTCCAATCCATCCAGACGACCAGAGTAAAACCACGTTCACATGCCCCTATGGGATGTATGCCTATCGGCGGATGTCCTTCGGGTTGTGTAATGCACCTGCCTCTTTTCAACGTTGCATGATGTCCATCTTCTTTGATATTGTTGAAGAGATTATGGAAATGTTCATGGACAATTTCTCAGTTTATGGGAAGACCTTTACCGAATGTTTGAAAAATCTAGACAAGGTCCTCCAGAGGTGTCAAGAAAAACTCCTTGTCCTAAACTGGGAAAAGTGCCATTTTATGGTACGAGAAGGAATTGTTTTAGGGTGTCGGAACGTGTAATCGAGGTTGGCAGAGCAAAGATAGAAGTGAACGAACAACTTCCACCTCCCACAAATGTTAAGGGGATTCGTAATTTCCTTGGCCATGCCAGATTCTATAGATGTTTCAGTAAAAACTTTTCCCAGATATCTCGGCCCCTGGCCTATCCGCTAAGATAAAGTAGCTCGGCAAGGCCACAGGACACTTGCACCTCTATGACCACATGCAGAATAGTGTCTCGCGGTTGTTTCGTTCTAGATAGAGCACCATTAGTTTAGTTTGTTGGTTTGATTTAGTTTCGTTCATTTATTTCCATAGAATAATGTTTAGGTTGCTCTGAACTTTTTTCCCTTTCCGATCTATTTGTTTCCAATTCTTAGTTCGATGAATAAAATAAAATTTGAGTTGAATGAAAATGAATGTACTAGAAGGCATGGTTTGAAAATGAACCCGAACAAAGTATGCTTTTGGCGTATCGGCTGGACAATTTTTGGGTTTCATGGTACATGAAAGGGGAATTGAAATCGGGCAAAAAAGTATTTCTGCTATTAACAAAGTTATCGCTCCCAAAGATAAGAAGGAATTGCAATCTCTGATCGGCGAGATTAATTTCATCAGAAGGTTCATATCAAACCTCTCTGGGAGAATTCAGTCATTCAGTCCATTGTTAAAGTTAAAGTCCAATCAAGAATTTATTTGGGGATTAGAACAACAAAAGGCTTTAGAGGATATTAAATGATACATTGCTTCTCCACCATTGTTGGTTCCTCCCCAAAAGAATGAGTCATTTATGTTATACTTATCGGCTGATGATCAAGCGATAGGATCGGCCCCTGTTAAAGAATTTGAAGGAAAGGAGCGAGCAATTTATTATGTGAGCAGACAACTTCTAGACGCAGAGACCTGATACTATCCAGTTGAAAGGCTTTGCTTATGCTTATACTTTTTTTGTACCAAGATCAGGCATTGTTTATTGTCAGCTGAATGCATCGTTGTTAGTAAGGATGATGTAGTCAAGTATATGCCGTCATTGCCGATCTTGAATGGGAGGATTGGAAAATGGATCTTGGATCTGTCAGAATTTGACTTCAGATATGAATTGGCTAATGCTGTCATGGGACAGGTTATGGCTGATTTCGTTACTCAGCATTGTACTCCAAATATCGCCACTCTGGAACGTGCTCCATGGACTTTGTTTTTCGATGGGTCAACATGTGGAGAAGGATGTGGTATTGACATTGTTCTGATATCGCCCCGTGGGGCAAACTTTGAGTTTTCACTGCCAATAGCTGAAACCGCTAAAATAATCAAGCAGAATATGAAGCTATTCTAAAATGGGTCAAACTTCTGAGGGAAATCAAAGTTGAAGTAGTGGAAATCTTCGAAGATTCAATGCTGTTGATCAAGCGGTTAACTGGAGAGTATGAATGTAACAATGATATATTGAGATTGTATCTCAAAGAGTGTCTTCAGCTTCTGAGGATATTCAAGCTTGTTTATATAGAACATGTGCGCAGGGAAAATAATGGAGAAGCTAACAAGTTAGCTAATTCCTAAAATTTTGGAGATAACAGCTGATGAATGGAGAAAACAAATCATAGAATATTTGAAGGATCCTTCACAAAAGGTTTCAAGAAAGTTGAGATTTAAAGCTACCAAATATGTTCTGCTGGTGGAAGATTTGTATTATCGGATGATTGATGGGGTATTGCTCAAGTGCATCGGCAAAGAGGAAGCTAAAGTTTTGATGGATGAAATACATGCCGGTGTATGTGGTGCACATCAATCGGCTTACAAGACGAAGTGGATGATCAGGAGGAATGCATATTTCTGGCCTACTGTACTTGAAGATTGCTTTGAATATTACAAAGGGTGTCAATTGTCAGATGTGTGACAATGTTCAGCGAGCTCCTGCATCGGCTATGAACCCTATGATAAAGTCGTGGCCTTTTAGAGGATGGAGCATCAATTTGATTGGCAAGATTTATCCTCCTTCTATCAAGAACCATAAGTTCATTTTGGTAACTACAAATTATTTTACTAAATAGGTTGAAGCAATTCCTCTAAAGACAGTGACTTCAGCGAACATGATCGACTTTGTTAAAGAGCATATTGTTTATCGATTTGGTATACCACAGACGATCACTACCGATCAAGGGACGATGTCTACTTCAGGGGAATTTGATGAATTTGCTACCCATATGGGCATCAAGTTACTAAATTGTTCTCGTTATTATGACCAAGCTAATGGTCAGGCAGAAGCTTCCAATAAATGGGTGATCAAGTTGATCAAAGGAAAGATTGAAGAAAATCCGAGGAGAGGGCATACAATTCTGAACGAAGCTTTATGGGCTTATCGGATGGCTTGCCATGGAGCTACAAAGGTCTCTCCTTATTAGTTGGTATATGGGCATGATGCTATTTTTCCTTGGGAAATAAAGTCTGGTTTGAGGCGTGTTTTGATCCAAGATTAGCTAACAACTGATGATTATACAAATTTGATGAAAGATGGTATTGAAGATCTAATGAATCATCGGTTAAGATCTTTGATTAGCATTCAAGAAAATAAAGCTCGAGTTGACAGGTGGTATGATAAGAAAGTCAGGGTTAAAATTTCACCCAAGGGGATCTAGTTTGGAAATTAATTTTGCCAATCGGGTCTAAAGATCAGAAGTATGGAAAGTGGTCACCCACATGGGAAGGACCGTTTTGTATAAATCAGTGTGCACCTGGCAATGCATATGTCTTGGAAACATTGGAGGGAGAGACATTTCCTTGAGCGTTGAATGGAAAGTATTTGAAGAGATATTATCCTAGTGTTTGGGTAAATGCTTGAGGAAGTCTGGTTGCTCGCATCGGTTGAAGCCGATATGAAATATCGACTCTAGTTTGAAAGTGCTAAGGGAAAGCAGGTGGTGTATGAAGCAAATGCGCTAAAAGTCGATTGCGATCAGAGACGTCGATATCATATGTGTCGTCCTAAGGGATGAGACCATCTCAACTAACCATGAACTACCTCCATTAAACCAAGGAAATGATGTAGAAGACATTACCCAAGCAAATGAACAAGTGAACATTGGACCAATTACATGTAGCTAAGCTAAGAAACTACAGCAACATGTGACTTCACTCCTTGTAGAAACTAACTTCTACACAAATGAGAATGTTATACTACCTAAATGTTCTACATTGGTTATGCTTAGGTTCACACATGAAGAGGGTAAGGATTCTACTTTACCTAGAGATGAACATCACTACAAGGAATGGACTAATAAGGAGCCAAAGTCCTTTTTGGACATATCGGACCACCACTTCGGACCAGTTCGGACCTGCATATTGAATTGATCATAACTCTTAATTCCCAATGGCTCTGGAGGCCCCCAAGTACTTGATGCAAAGCTTATCAAGTCTACTTTCCAATGAAACAAACCACATGTATATTGGACTCTCAAATAAAGTGATATGATCGAATTAGTGGAGACTGCACTGATGGATCACTGCGGACCACCACTTCGGACCAGTTCAGACATGCATATTAAATCGATCATAACTCATAATTCCTGAAGGATTTCGAGGCTCCCAACTAATTGATGGAAAGATTATCAAGTCTACTTTCTAATGAAAGAAACCACATGTCTATTGGACTCCCTAATAAAGAGATATAATCGAATTAGTGGAGACTGCACATAATCCTAACAGCCATGCAAGGCTCCTCGGGATTTCAGTTCGTGGTAACCTTTGAGTTTGCATAACTCCAGAAACTCCATGGCCCACTCACACCCAACTAGGAGGGTTGTTCCTATTATAAATAATCCATCTACAGAAGCTATTTGTAAGACTTTGATAATCGAATAGAACCTCCATATTGTTCAGCTGTGTGCTAACAATTTTAGACAGTGACCTCTACCCCTTTGCTCTTGTGATTTCCTTGAGGGATTACAGAAGCGGCCACATCATCAGCTCCCAATTGATGCTCCTGGTCTGCTTGATTCCAGGTTGTGTTGGTTGGTTCTTTGAGAGTGTGGTTGGGCGAATCCCTGATTCAGGTTTCCCGTTAAAGACGGTGGTTGGCTTCAAGTTTTATTTGCCAGGTTGCACTAGTTATCGCTGCTTGCAGCAAGTTCTCTTGGCTTTCCTATAGCGAGTTATCTTGTCCAAGATCCTATGTCGTGAAGATCGGAACCATGTCTCATCATTTGGTATGAAGAGCCTGCTTTGCCACAGTAGGATTATTTACCTTTAGCTATATAGTTTTGTGCCTTTGTCCTATCCACAAAAAAACCAGAAAAAAATTCTGTTTTATCCTTTGTTTCGATCTGTTTTTCTAGCAAGTTTGGTTATGTTTCAGTCAATTAGAGTCTTTGTTTAGTTGTTGATCATATCATCCTTTGTGTGTCCTTTTGAGCCTTTCCATATATCTAAAAATCCCCATAAAAAGAAGTATACAATTCTATCCTTTGCGTCAACTTTTGTCCTATCAATAAAGCTGCTGGTTATAGTTGGTTTTATCATCTTTATTTTGTGCAAGTGTAATATCTGATCTTGTTTAGTATCGTGCTAACAAAAAAAAGAAGAAAGAACACTAAAAAAAGGTGTTGAGAAAGTAATTAAAAAAAGAAAGTGTTGCAAAAAAGGAGATGGATCAAATTGTTGGTATGCACAAGTGTTGAACCTTCATATCAATTTGTGTAACTAGTTTGCTATCATCCTTTGGTGCAATTTTGGTAGGTGATTCTCTTTAAATCAATCATCCCTAGCATATTCCTTGTTTGCATCAAATCTAAAATTTCTTTTATGCGTGTGTTGCTACGTTTTCATCATTCATATCTTGTGATCAGCACTAGGCATTGAATCTCTAGTTTGGATTGTTACTTATCTTTACAATAACTAGAATTCAGATTGCTCCTTATATTTTATCCCCGGCCAAACTCCACAAATAAGCCACTAAAACTGAACACCGATCATGTATTCACTTAACAATCACTCTTTCACCGCCACATGCATTACTTCTGTAATCTGCAGGGAATTCATAAGAGCTTTGGTTGGTAAGAGAACGTAAGGTTGTGAGATCCAAATAATTTTCCTACCACATATATTTGTCATTTTTATTGCCACTGACCATACAGGAAGACGGACATTGAGGATTATGTTACCATGCCACAATTGAATGAAATGAGGTAAAGCACTGAGGAGAAACAAGATAGATTATCCCAAGATCTTCAAGCAATTATGGCTAGGCTGCAACACCTACCTCAAGTTGATGAGGTTGATGAAACTGATGAAGAAGCTGCTGCCCGAATTGAAAGAGAAAAACAAGAACGTAGAGAGCAAGCTGCTGCCAACGCAAGAAGACCTGCTGGTCTTGGGCATGGAAATGGATGAGGTTGGAGTAGACGAAGAGGTATTGGACGTGGAGGTAATGACTATGCTGAATATGAAGATGAGTATGAAGAAGAAGAGGTGGAACAACCCCAAAATTATGGCCAACGTCACCAAGGCAATCAGGAACATTACCAGCCTAATGAGGAGAGGTTTGGCAAGTTAAAATTTACAATTCCCAAGTTTGACGGAGGATCTGATCCTGGAACTTATATACCATGGGAGTTGAAGGTTGATAAAATTTTTCGCCTACACAATTACTTTGAAGAGAAGAAGATGGCAATGGCTGCACTTGAGTTTGATGACTGTGCTCTAATTTGGTGGGAGCAAGTCCTAAATGATAGAGAAGAGGCTGGGCAAGGTGCTATATATAGATGGGCTGAAATTTGAAGCAATCTACAGAATTTGAAGCAAGGAAGTCTCTCTTTTGATGAGTATTACAAAGAAATGGAGAAAGCAATGATCAGGGCTAATGTATTCGAGGATGAAGAGCAAATGATTGCAAGATTCATGGCCGGTTTGCATCACAATATTCAGTGCATTGTTGAATTTAAGCCGTATTGCGATCTTATTGAGTTGGTACATCAAGCAAGCAAAGTTGAGCGTCAATTGCAGCAAGATATGAAGAGTAGTAGACAAGGCTCTTTCAGTACAAAGGGTACCTCTAGTGGAAGCAAATTTACACCAAGAGCCAATTGCAAATCAAGGTGCAATCACCAAATCTAGTGGTGGTTTACACTCAAGTGCTCATGGTACTTCTAGTGGGAAAGAGTTAGCTGCTCAAAGTGGATAGAGCAAACCTACAACATTATCATCTACATCAATGACTTCTACAGCAAAAAGTTGTGGAATTCAATGTTTCAAGTGTGGAGGTCGTGGTCATGTGATAAGGGAATTTCCAAACAATCGTACCATAATTATTAATGATCAAGGAGAGTATGAATCTGCTAGTGAGCAAGAGCAGGAAGCTACTGATGAAAGGCAATTTGAGGATGCTATTGAAAATGAAGATAAGTCATCATGTGAATTTGAGAGAGGTGTTGCTCTTGTTGTAACTCAAATTTTGAGTGTGCAAATGAAGGTAGCTGAGAATGGACAACGGTAGAATTTATTACAAACAAGAGCCAAAGTTCAAGGCAAGGTATGCAAGGTAATCATTGATGGTGGAAGCTGCCATAATCTTGCTAGCCGTGAGATGGTTGATAAACTTGGCTTGAAGTTGCTGCGACACCCTCATCCATATCATGTACAATGGTTAAACGATGCTGGAGATATCAAGATTGGATATAGGGTGAAAGTTCCATTCAAAGCTGGTGAATATGTTGACACTGTGGAGTGTGATGTGGCACCCATGACAGTGTGCCATCTGCTATTGGGAAGGCCTTGGCAATATGATCGATCATCCGTACATTGTGGTTGCACAAATCAATGAACCATCAAGTGGAAAGGAAAGAACTTGATACTCAAACCAATGAGCCCTCAACAAATCCTAGTTGAACATTTGCAAAAGAGCTCCGAAGTGAGGGTTGAGAGTGAGAAATAAAGAGAGAAAAATAATTTGAGTTCCCTACACAAATCGGTGAGTAAGAGCCACCAGCCAAATGAGAGAGATAAAGAAAAAATAGAGGAAAAAATTTGGTCATGTTATCCACTAAATCTGAAATGAGAGATGTGAGACGTAACCCAAACCAATAACTCATTATACTTGTGTACAAAGACACTATGCTTTCAGCTAATTATATAACCTATCTTCATAGTGTTATTTCACATCTTTTGTAGGACTCTACGGATTTCTTTCAAGAGGAAACATCTGCTGGACTGCCACCATTGTGAGGCATTGAACATCAAATTGATCTCATACCCGAAGCTGCGTTGCCCAATCGTCCACCATACCGCACCAACCCAGAAGAAACAAACAAAATTTGGAGGCAAGTACAAGCACTTTTAGATAAAGGTTATGTGCGTGAAAGTTTAAGTCTTTGTGCTGTCTTTGTTATTTTGGTGCCAAAGAAAGATGGTTCATGGAGGATGTGTGTAGATTGTAGAGCCATGAATAATATCACTATTCGCTATCGTCATCCTATTCCTAGGCTAGATGATATGCTCGATGAATTGAGTGGTTCTATGATATTTTCTAAGATTGATTTGTGTAGTGGTTACCATTAAATTCGAATGAAAATTGGAGACGAATGGAAGACTGCTTTTAAAAGTAAGTTTGGGCTATATGAATGGCTAGTTATGCCTTTTGGTTTGACTAATGCTCCTAGTATATTCGTGAGATTGATGAACCATGTGTTGAGAGCATTTATTGGAAAATTTGTTGTGGTTCACTTTGATGACATCTTAATTTACAGCAAGACATTGGAGGAACATGCTGAACATCTACAACAAGTTTTGGATGTACTTAGAAAAGAGAAATTAATTGCTAATCTTGACAAGTGCACCTTTTTCATAGGTCAAGTTGTGTTTCTTGGTTTTGTTGTTTCTGGGTAGGGAATACAAGTTGATGAGTCCAAGGTGAAAGCAATCAAGGAATGGCCAACTCCTGAGAACATAAACCATGTAAGAAGTTTTCATGGCCTTGCTAGTTTTGACAGGAGATTTGTGAAAGATTTCAGCACCATAGTTGCTCCATTAAATGAGTTAACAAAGACAGGTGTTGCATTTGAATGGAAAGAGCAACAAGAAAATGCTTTTCAAGAATTGAAGAAACGGTTGATGGAAGCACCGCTACTTGTGTTGCCGAATTTCACAAAAACCTTTGAGGTTGAATGTGATGCAAGTGGGATTGGGATTGGAGGTGTACTAATGCAAGATGGTAAACTCGTTGTATATTTTAGCAAGAAGTTGGAAGGAGCACAACTGAACTACTCCGTGTATGATAAAGAATTGTACACACTAGTAAGAGCACTTGAGACATGGAAACATTATTTATGGCCAAAAGAATTTGGTATACATTCAGATCATGAAGCTTTGAAGCACTTAAAAGGCCAAGCCAAGCTGAATCGTCGACATGCCAAATGTGTTGAATTCATTGAAACATTTCCGTACATGGTAAAATACAATAAAGGAAGCACATGCAGGAGGACTAATTGATCGTTTTGGATGGAAAAAGGCCTACGAGTTGCTGGCCGACCATTTCTATTGGCCAAAGATGAGGAGAGACGTTGAGAGACTTGTGTAGTGATGCGTCACATGTCACAAAGCTAAGTCAAAGCTGAACCCCCATGGTTTATATACTCCTTTGCCTATTTCAAATGTTCCTTGGGAATACATTAGCATGGACTTTGTTTTGGGTTTACCAAGGACTAAGAGGGGGAGGGATTCTATTTTTGTTGTTGTTGATAGATTCTAAAAAATGGCGCATTTTATACCTTGTCATAAAAGCGATGATGCTTCCCTCATAGCATCTTTGTTTTTCAGGGAAATTGTGAGATTGCATGGGATGCCAAGGACCATTGTTTCAGATCGAGATGGTAAGTTCTTGAGCTACTTTTGGAAGACATTATGGCCAAAACTTGGAGCGAAGTTGCTATTTTCTACAACTCGCCACCCACAAACAGACGGACAAACAGAAGTGGTAAATAGAACACTTTCTATGTTGTTGCGCACCATGATCAAGAAGAACTTGAAGGAGTGGGAAGAGTGCTTGCCACATGTGGAATTTGCATATAACAGGGTTGTACATTCTACTAATCATATGTGTCCATTTGAAGTTGTTTATGGATTCAAACCACTTGCCCCAATGGATCTTTTGTCATTACCATTGCAGGAGAGGAGTAACATGGATGCCTCTAAGCGTGCTGCATATGTAAAGAAGATACATGAGAAGACAAATGAAGCAATCAAGAAGAAGTCTAAGCACTATGCTGGGTGGGCAAACAAGCATCATAGGAAGGTGACATTTGAACTAGGAGATTTTGTTTGGGTACACCTTCGCAAAAAACGCTTTCCAGAGAAGCATAAATCAAAATTGATGCCAAGAGGAGATGGACCATTCAGAGTACTAGCTAGAATAAATGACAATACATACAAGATTGAACTCCCTGATGACTATACTGTTAGCACAACATTCAATGTTGCTGACTTGTCACCATACTTTGGTCCTGAAGAATCAGAGTCGAGGATGACTCCTTTTCAAGAGAGGGAGGATGATGAGACCATCTCAACTAACCATGTACTATCCCCTGTAAACCAAGGAAATGATGTAGAAGACATTACCCAAGCAAAGGAACAAGTGAACATTGGACCAATTACACGTAGCCGAGCTAAGAAACTACAACAACAGGTCACTTCACTCTTTGCTGAAACTAACTTCTACACAAATGAGAATGTTATACTACCTAAATGTTCTACATTGGTTATGCTTAGGTTCGCATATGAAGAGGAGAAGGATTGTACTTTACCTAGAGATGAACCTGACTACAAGGAATGGACTAATAAGGAGCCAAAGTTCTTTTTGGACAAATCGGACCACGACTTTAGACCAGTTCGGACATGCATATTGAATCGATCATAACTCTTAATACCCGAAGGCTCTGGAGGCCCCCAAGTACTTGATGGAAATCTTATCAAGTATTATTTCTAATAAAACAAACCGCATGTATATTGGGATCCCCAATAAAGAGATATGATCAAATTAGTGGAGATTGCACTGATGGATCTATTCGGACCAGTTCGGACCTACATATTGAATCGATCATAACTCTTAATTTCCCAAGGCTCTAGAGACCCCCAAGTAATCGATGGAAAGACTATAAATTCTACGTTCCAATGAAACAACCGGCATGTCTATTGGACTCACCAATAAAAAGATATGGTCGAATTAGTGGAGACTGCATAGAATCCCAATAGCCACGTGAGGCTCCTCGGGATTTTAGTTCGTGGTAACCATTGAGTTTGCATAACTCCTAAAACTCCATGGCCCACTCACACCCAACTAGGAGGGTTGTTCCTACTATATATAATCCATGTATGGAAGCTATTTGTAAGACTTTCATAATCGAATAGAACCCTGTGGAATATACATCCCCGGGTACCCTCAAGATGGAAAACCGAGTCCTAGTAGAACTACTCAGAGAACTCCTATTCCAAGTAGAACTACTCGTGAATTCCTACTAGGACTCCCATATTGTAACCTACTAGGATACTTGCCATGTAACCTTGCCCCTTGGGATATATAAAGGAGGGCAGGGGTCCCTAGCTCGGTAAGCCAAAAGGCAGAGGCCTAAAGGCAGAAGCCTACAGGCAAGACCATACAGCTCAATCACACGTACAATACAATCAAACACACATGACGTAGGGTATTACGCTACTCGCGGCCCGAACCTGTCTAAATCTTTGTGTTATTCATGTACTGTTGTCCCTAGAACTCGGTGAGACCCACAAATCTACTCTCTACCCAGGCAGACGTGCTCGACATAAATCATCGACACTTGACGCCCACCGTGGGGCTACTCGCCGCAAGCTCGCCCTTAGGTGCGATGGGATCAAGCTTCAACACCTGCGGCATCGAGGAGGGCGCGACCATCGTCTTCGGCGCCCGGATCTTCATCGCTTTAGGCAACGGCAAGTCTGCAAGCCACCTTGCCGATCGCCCGGGCTCATACTTGATGATGGCGACTCCACCGGAGCCGCTCCGCGATGTTGTCGAGAACCAACTCACGACGACCTCTTCGGCCTCAACTTCGACTTTGACCTCGACACGTACCTCAACTTCAATCTCGACTTTGACCCCGACTTCTACTCCGACTTCAACTTCAACTCCGATTCGGGTCCATCAAGTTGAGTCCGGGTACATCTTGAACGACAGCCTCGACTACTCGGCTCGACCCGAAACCAATCAGAGACGAGTCTTTCAAGCTCCGGAACTAGTCAGGGGCATGCCCCGACTAGTCAGCTTCATCAATGACTACTTCATCGCGCGCAATGACTACTTCAACTACTTGAGTACAACCACATCGACGATCAGTAACGCCAATTCACCGTCGACTGCTTCAACTACTCGGGTACGACTACATCGACTCGTCGCGTGACTACATAGACCGCTCATCTCGACTAGAAAACTAGTCGGGATCGGCTACCGCGCCATCAACAACTAGTCGGAACCAACTCTGACTAGTTGGCCTCATTGACAACAACTTCAGCGAGTACAACTTCAGCGAGTACGACTACATCGACGTCCGGCTGCATCGACTTGTCATACGACTACTTCGACGATCCGTCTCGACTATTTCGACTACGCGTCTAGATCGGCTGCGTCGACTCGCCGTACGACTACTTCGACTACTCATTTTGATTATAAACTAGTCGAGATCGGCTACCGCGTCATCAACAACTAGTTGGATCCGACTCCGACTAGTCGACTTCAACAACAACCGTCGCGGCTCCATAGCCGACCGCCACGGCTTCGTCGACAATCATCCGCAAATTAAGCTAAGTCTTATTTAATAATTATTTTCTTTATAATAATTTAATCAGCTTGTTTAAAAACATGCTTGGCCATGAGCCGAGTACTCTAACAGAGTACATCCCTCAACAAACAATAATTCTTGAGGGCTGCACCCTCACATAGCCTCTCGCCTACGGGTTACAATCCCTCGCACGACCTCTCATAGAGGAGAAAAGTCCTAACCGACTACTTTATTATTTCTCTGCACTCTTAATGACCAATGTCGCTCGATAGCATGCACCTTAATCCGTGAAATTTCGGTAATTCGCAACACCGATGCACCTTAAAGGACTGGTTAAGCGGGACCAAGTGTTTAAACGTAACAGGGCTACTACTCGAGTGGTTACGAGTCTAACAAGAGTAACGAGCAACAAGTTTAAAACATGCATTACAAATGCTATTATTATCGTTGATGGATATTTCTTGATCGGATACTACTCATCCTATGTATTTAAATTGCAGGGTTACTAGTTGAATATTCATAACACGACCATGGAGCCACTTGAGTAATTTTACTAGTCGGTGCTCACATGCTGAGTACTTCAACCAGTCGCTTGAAGCTTGGGGTCTACACAGTACAAGCCAAGACATGAAGACAAGTACCGGAGCTAGTAGGTACTCAAACTGCGTGGCCTAACAATGCCAGCCGAGTACTTTAAACTAGTCGATGCTTGCATATTACAATAACTCGAATACTATGTTCTTAACCCTTGGACCGAATGCAAACCATTCGCTTCAAGGCTCGGGAGCTACACTTAAGGGGTATACATTTTTTGTGCCTATTGTTGATCCATTCAAGATATTCGACTAGTTTTAATAGAACTACTTGAAGCTCGGGGGCTACACCCAATGGGTGCACCTACTCGGTGCATGCCATTGAACTACTCGAGATGAAGATAGAAGACTACTTTTGAACCTCCGATTACATAAAAAGTAGTCGGAGGCTCGAGGGCTACACCCATTGGGTGCATCTAAAGATGCACTCAATTGAAAACTACTCGTTAGAGAAGGCTTGAGTGTCTTGGACTTAGCTCCAACTACTCAAAGATGTTAAAGTAGATTCAAGACTTGAAGCAAAGATGCAAGATGCTCGGGGGCTTGTGGAATATACATCCCCGGGTACCCTCAAGATAGAAAACCGAGTCCTAGTAGAACTACTCGGAGAACTCCTATTCCAAGTAGAACTACTCGTGAATTCCTACTAGGACTCCCATATTGTAACCGACTAGGATACTTGCCATGTAACCATGCCCCCTGGGATATATAAAGGAGGGCAGGGGTCCCTAGCTCGGTAGGCCAAAAGGCAGAGGCCTAAAGGTAGAAGCCTACAGGCAAGACCATACAACTCAATCACACGTACAATACAATCAAACATACAGGATGTAGGGTATTACGCTACTCGCGGCCCGAACCTGTCTAAATCTTTGTGTTATTCGTGTATTGTTGTGCCTAGAACTCGGCGAGACCCACAAATCTACTCTCTGGTGTACCCCCAGGCAGACGTGCTCGACATAAATCGTCGACAAACCCCCATATTGTTCAGCTATGTGCTAACAATTTTAGAGAGTGATCTGTACCCCTTTGCTCCTGTGATTTCCTTGAGGGATTACAGAAGCGGCAGCGTCATCAGCTCTCAATTGGTGCTCTAGGTTTGTTTGATTTTAGGTTGTGTTGGTTGGTTCTTTGGGAGTGTGGTTGGGCGAATCCTCTATTCAGGTTGCCAGTTAAAGACGGTGGTTGGCTTCGAGTTTTATTTGCCAGGTTGCACTAGTTACATCTGCTTGCAGCAAGTTATCTTGGCCCAAGATCCTACAACTAGTTATCTTGTCCAAGATCCTACGTCATGAAGGTCGGGACCAAGTCTCATCACTAAGATCAAAAAATAAAAAACACCAAATGATTGGCAGACCAAAGGCAAAAGCCAATCATGATCGGCAGTTATATACCACTACTAGAAATTTGACCTATTGCCACATAACACTTTGCAACAATAGAAAATTTGTTGCAATATGTAGGTGTTATTGCCACCATTTAAGAAATGGTGGTGATATGTGGACCATATTGCCACTAATTTCTTCTGTTGTGAAAATATCTAGTTTTGTTGCAAAAGATAGGTGTTATTACCACAATAAAAGTATATCATTGTATTAGAGTGACTATTTTGCCACAATTTCCTGGTTGTGGTAATACCAAAATAAATGGTTGCAATAAAAACATCATTATTGCCGCAATGGAAGTACCGTTGCAAGACATGAATACTATTGCCACGCTTTCCTAACTATTGCCATGATTTTCTATCTATCGCCATGTTTTTTGTTGCACTCTAGTTGTAATTAGTGAGGATAAGACAAAATATTCATCAAAAAAACAAGAAAAGTACTTGCGGGGTAGTGGTAATGTGATGTGTGCTAATAGGTCATAGGTTCGATTCCAGCCAACGACAATTTTATTTTTAGTTTTCAGATATACTACAGTCACAACATCGATCGTTGCAACTTCTATGTATTTCAACAGTTCCTTGTGTGGCAATTCTCATCCCTATTGCCACAAACGTCTATACGCTAGTGACAATTCGCCGGTCAGCTCCTCAAAATCTTTGTCTTCACCGCCTGGAGGAGCGAGGTGGATCTGACGGAGCTCGAAGCCCACGCGGGTTTGCACCATGGCAAAGGCCATTTCTGCCCCCTGATGGGCTCCATGGCTAGTGTTGGCGGTCGTTACAGCCCAAATCCGACCACCAATTCTCGGGAATAAATGAGATTATATGCAACATTCCATGCACTTAGGTTTTATTTCTAATAAAGTTCCACGAGTTTTGGTGAGTGTCACTTGTGTAGGTACAACTACGACAAATATGTGCTATTGGGGCCGGAAATGACCAAATCGGCCGAACGACTCCGTTCGGCCGGTTACCCCCCTTAGCCGAGCAGGCCACCGGGAGTCGTCCACGCCGACAATGACCAAGCGAACACATCACATGACACGTGGGCGACCGCCAACTCATCCTAGACCATGCCACATCATTCTGGGCCAGATCAACACGAAGTCATGCATCAGGAGGGAGCCCAGGGGGGTCCAGGCACCAGAGGCGGTGCTGGGGAGGCCGGCCACGGGCCAGGCCCAGTTCGGCCGAACTGGGGCCTTCGACCGAACCGCCCCCAGCACCAGAACTGACTCCAGGGGCTCATCCTGGCCACCCAGAGCAAAGGCGGCGCATCCAATGGTTCGGCCGAACCCCCTGGTTCGGCCGAACCGACCCTGGCGCCCGAAATCCCAGGGGGTACCCCCTGGTCCCTTGGCGGCTACTCCAGCCCCAACCGTTCTATGCAACTATAAATAGGACCCCATACCCCCTCTTGTAACACACACCAAGCCAAGGAGCTCATTTCCACTTTCATTCTAGTAGAGTTAGGATAGTTTAGTTGGGAGTTAGAGTTGAGTCGAGCTTTGCCTCGGAGGTTCCGGAGTCGTCTTCAGAAGCTCTGGTAATAGCTCTTGTATCTTTTACTTTTCCTTTTGTAAGACATTGAGTATCAATATAGTTATCTTTATCACTTTGCCTTTGTCATTTATATCTTGCTTCTACTTTATCCCAGTTGCAAATATATCTTGTTTAGACTATAGTCAGTTATAGTTCTAGTGCATGTAGTCTTGTTTAATTCTTTGTCTTGGCTGGTTCTTCGATCTTGCTTGATACTGGAGGTGAATTGTCACCAAGAGTATTGACAAGGTTGCTTGCTCTTGCTAGCAGAGTAAGTAGTCGTTGCCTAGTGTAGGAGTGGTTCCTAGACTAGTCAGTGGCCTTAGTTTATTCCCGTCGCAACGGAGGTTGTAGCCGGGAGGTGGTGACAGCCCTTTCGGTGTTCGTAGCCCATCATGTTAGTTCCGGTCCGTAGGATTCCCCAGTTGGGAAATAGTGGCACCCCTTCTCATCCCTTTCTGTGTGTTCACCGGTTCCCTTGTCCCGAAGCTAAGACATTAGAGTTATTCCAGATCTCCTAGTGCTGGCTCTGTAGCTGCTGTATCTCTAAGCTAGAGTGACATAGGTAGATAAAGAATCCAGGAGTCCTCTATCTCTTCTCGTTGTCCTCCCAGCTATCTACCTCTTCTCTCCCTTATCTGAGTATCCCTTGAGCTGTGTGTCCGGTATATCCACTCCTATCCAATACCGTTATCCCCTGTCTTGTCTAGTTGTGTACCCTTCTCTGATAGTCTCGAATATCTGTTCACTAGTAATCTTGCCAAAGCTTCCCTGCGGAAATATAAATTACGATACCTCGGAATACTCCCAGGTGAAGTGCTACAGCGGTGATTCTGTGCACTTGCAGAATATTTCTATATTTTACTAAGCCATAAGGAAAATCACTGAAACACTCCTTACCCCAGTACCAGGATTCTCAATTCTGATATTGGATCGTAAGAAGTGCCAACAAGCATTTCTGGCGCCATTGCCGGGGAAGTCTTCGGCTAGATTACTTTTGAATTTTTATCTTGAGCTATCTTAGTTGAGTACCGCTACTCAAGCGGGTTTATCCTTGCTCTGTTCGTTGGTCTTTGTGGAACAGAGCAGTGCATGACTGGTTTCCAACTACCGTCAAACTTCCAAGAAAATCCGGAGTCATTTGTGAGGAAAGTACGACCCCGTGTTGTACCTCCTCAGAAGCAACTCCTTCCGACGAACCCAGTCCTTCCTGTCGTTGACCAGGCTACATCGAGGATGGCAACTAAGACGATCCGTGAGTTCTCCGCTCCATCAAGCGAGAACGTACGTGTCGGACCAGCTCCGCCAGTCGGAGATGGTAACTTCGAGCTGAAGCCAGCCCTCATCAACATGGTACAGGCTAGCCCATTCTGCGGCAAGCCACACGAAGATGCCAATGCTCATCTCCAGCATTTCCTGGAGATTTGCAACACCTTCACCATCCGCGGAGTAAGCATCGATGCCATTCACCTTCGTTTATTTCCATTCTCATTATTAGGCAAGGCGAAGCAATGGTTTTATGCTAACCGCGAAGCTATAGATACCTGGGATAAATGCACTAGCGCTTTCTTGCTAAAATTCTTTCCGGTTGGGAAAACCAACGCCCTCCGGAACAAAATAGCTAGTTTCCAGCAGCTAAAAGATGAAACAGTCCCGGAGGCATGGGATCGCCTCCAGGACTATATTTCTGCTTGTCCTCACCATGGTATGCAGAGTTGGTTCATAATCCAAACTTTCTATCACGGGCTGAGAAATTCTGCCCGTGAGTACCTGGATGCTGCTGCTGGAGGCTCGTTCTTCTCTCTTGAGGAGAGTCGTGCGAAGGCCCTCATAGAGAAGATGGTCGAGAAACAAGGTTGGTCCGACGACCGGACTTAACCAAAGACCCGAGGAGTTCACCAAGTTGAAGCTCTGGACATGCTCGCTGCCAAGATGGACCTCTTGATGAAGAAACTGGAGGCCCCTGTTGAAGAAACGGTGCAAGCCATGGACGCTTGCATGACCTGCGAAGTCTGTGGCAACACTGGCCATTCGGGGAATGACTGCCCCGAAACGCGCGAAGATGCCCACTACGTCAACAACTCCAACAACAACGTGTACCGACCGAACAACTACGGCAACCAAGGCTGGAATCCGCGCCCAAACCTCCCTTTTGAGAGGCCACAACAAGGTAACAATTTCAATTCCAGCAACTTCAATAATCTGCCGTCTCTTAGAGATCTTGTGTTTGGCCAGATGAAAATAATTGAAAACATCAATAAAAAGCTTGCTGCTAATGATAAAACACTGGAAAGCATAGACTCTAGGATGGAATCATTTGCTTCTGCTATGAAAAGTCAACTGAGCTTTAATAAAATGATAGAAACTCAAGTCGCTCAGTTAGCTGCTGCTGTTCCTCTCACTGAATCGGGGAAGATTCCGGGGCAACCCGAACCTTCCATCGAGACAGTGAAAGCCGTCACTACAAGGCAGGGTAAGATGCCTCGTAGTGTCTTCCGTACTAACCATGCAGGGAAGGTCGCACACATCCAAGTGCTGACACCAAGATGGACCTACCTGCCAAGAGCTGCAAAAAGGGCGATCATCAAGACCTCTCCGAACAGGAAGGAGGATCCCGGAGTACCCATCATTCAGTGCACGATCTGGAATCGTCGCATTGATGATGCACTCTGTGATCTAGGGGCAAGCGTCAACATCATGTCTAAGGTATTATTTAAGAAGTTACGCTATCCTACTTTGTCACCTACTACTGCCCAGGTACAGCTTGCGGACTCGACCATCTGCTACCCCGAGGGGGTGATCGAGAATGTACCGGTCCGAATCTGGGGACGATATGTCCCTGTGGACTTCATTGTCCTCGACACGGGGAACGAGCATTCGTTTCCCCTTGTGTTGGGTCGGCCGTTCCTGAACACCACCCGGGCTAGGATCGCTATGGATGCGAGAGAAATCTCGTTCCGTATTGATGGAAGGTTGACTTACTTCAAGTTTCAACCCCGGGAAGAGAAGAAGGCAGAGCCACTCACACCGGAGCAGAGGAGCGCCGAGTGTTTACTTAAGGCTCTCATCAATGGAGAGCTGGAAATACTCGGTGGTGAGCAGCTCAAGTGGAACGAGCCGACGAAACCGACAAGTGCAGAAGAAATGGACTTCCTCGTAAAGAAATACGAGGAACAAGAAGCCCTCTGGAATTCTCCAGAGACGCCGATCCCACCGCCACCGACACCGAAGAAGAAGAACAAGAAAATGTGGCGGAAGAAGGTTGCATCGTTCGAGTCATCCACTCCGGGACCGGACGATGACAAGAGCAACTGAAGATAGGAGAAGTCCCGCTCGCGGACTTAAAAGCTGAGCTCTCGCCGCGAGGAAAACCGGTATGTATCCCATATTTCCCTTCCAATTTTTAAATTTCCAATTGCATTTGCATGTCTCCCTTTCCAAAATAAATGAACCACTTGAGTAATTAATTTGAGAGAGAGTAGAAAATTTTGCAAGCTTTGTTAGAAATAATTGGACACATGCTGAAATTTTACCTAGGGTGGATGTAATTAGTAACTTTTATCATTTTCATCCCTTCTAGAACATCTCCAATTATTTACCATCACCACCAACCAGCAACAAACATGTCTACCCCACTAAAAATGGCTGCACACTCACCAATTATTACAAACATGGCAGCATGGGGGTGACTACACTAAAACCAACTTTGGTCATGTCAAGTTTGCATCTTACCTACCACTAAAATCCACTAAAGATGACTTTGGGAATTGGTGGCCACACAAACTTGGAGTGGAAACAAAGGCATGTGAGTGCTGCACTCACATGGGAGTGCCCCGGCCACCAGGCCTGGTTCGGGCGAACCAGAGCCTTCGGGCGAACTGGCCAAGGCCCTCCCCTCGGCCTATAAATTGCTGGCCAAGCTTCCTTGCTTCCTTGCACCATTCACACACTCATACATTCTGAAAATTCTGCTAGGAAGCTCTCTCTCCCTCTCAAGATTCTTTGATCTAGTGCTTGCTCAAGTTCTCCCCAAGTTCTTGCTCAAGTTTTGGTTCACTTGCATCACTAGAAAATCCCAAAAATATTTTGCTTTTGTTGTGATCTTTGTGCTGAATTTCTGGACGATTTTGTGGTGGTCACCGACACCCACAAGAACGACTAACCTTTTCTGGTGGTTTTCATCCCCGCAAGAACGACTAACTATCTTGAACGACTGACTTGATTTTCTTGTGCTAACCATATATATTCAGTCCTTCGGGTAGTTGTTGTTGCACTAACCTTTTGCAGGAATCATGTCGAAGTTCTTCACTTCGCTCCGTCGTTCCGCCCGGCTAGGCCGACGATCGGACGATGCTGGGAGTTCCCCAACTCTGTCTCGAGGCTCGAGCCGGATGGACACGGACGAGCACGTAGCAGCCGGCTCGGGATGGGGCCATGCCACGCCCCCGGCCAGGCAGCTCCTGAGCGAGAGTGACATCAACCTTAGAACAGAAAGGGAGTGGAACACCTTCAACGAGCTTCGGCTGAAGGAGTTCGAGCACACCCGTGTGTTTGAGCAAGATTTGCTCAGGGACACGGGGATGGATGTAGAGTTTACAGAAATCTTCCAGGCCATTGGCTGGGAGAATTTCTGGCACATCAGCGAAGAAGGTTCGTACCTTCTCACCCTTGAATTCCTCTCGACTTTGGTTTCTGAAACTGGGGGGATTCATTTTCGGTTCTTCAACCAAGAGTTCTTCTGCTCTTGGAGGGATTTTAGTTCGGGTCTCGGATTTTCAAGCCATTGTTCATTAGACCCGAACAAAGCGCTTAAAAGATTTGACCGGGTGGCATTTTGGAAAAAGATTTCGGGGGATACCAACTGTCATGCGCCACGCACGAACAGCATACATAACCCCACTTTGCGTTTCATGCATCGTTGGGTGTCTATGACGGTATTCCCCCGGGCTGATTTGCGCCCTGTCAACACCATCGAGTTGCGGATTCTTTTTGCCATGGTCAAGCAGATTCCCTATTCACCTGTGAAAGACATGGTTGGTCACTAGCTGTCTCATATTTCTCGTGCGGGTAGCATGGCGATGACTTCTCTAGTCACTCGCCTCGCTAACCACCTGGGCGTCCTTCAAGGCGCCCGGCTCACGTACATCGAGACAGCGCGTTCCGTCGTGGATGCCGAGCACTTCGTGCAAGCCCACATGATACGGCGGACGCCTGACGCAACGCTGGCAATGATTTACCGTGGCTATACAACTGAAGTTCCCTTGCCTTGTGCAGCACTAAGGTTGTATACCACGCCGAAACTAACTCTTCAGTTCAGGACCTAGTCGGACGATTCTCCACCTTGGAGAGAGCCCGCTCGGCACAGCGTTGCAGGTGACGGATCCGTCACGAGGGGATGAGCCAGGCGTGATGCTGGGCTCGCCACCTCACAGGAGCCGGAAGATGCACCACAAATGCCGCACCGACACACTTCCGCTTTTGAGGCCACCTACGACATGTACACCGGCACTGGGACGTCCGGAGCAGGAGGCTCCGGGCAGCATCAGGAGCCGAGCTACTTCACCTCAGGACGTTGGGACTACGACCATGACACAGACTCTGAGTGGTCCGGGAGCCGGTATGGCGGGGGATACGACAGTGCCTCCCAGCCATACTACCCCGGATACTCACAGTCCGCACGCTTCGACTACGGCCGGGAGATGTCCTACATCTCCGACCGAGTCGAGCTCATCGACGACCGTACCCGAGAGATTCAAGACACGCTAGCCCGCCATTCTCAGTACCATCAAGAGAATAGCGGGATGGTGGCGTCTATCCAGCACGACGTCCACGAACAAGCAGAACAGCTGAGCCAGTACCTTTCAAGGATCAACCCCTACCAGTACTTTGATCATTTAATTTCCCTTTCATTTCCCTTCATGATAGTTTGCATTTAAAATAATGAAAATACCAAAAATATTTCCCTTAAACAATATTTCCCTTGAATAAAATAACTCCCAACTATGCATGGAATGAATCATACGCCTCTCACCTTGGAAATGATGAATAGTTGCTCTATCATTAATTTTGCAAGTACTTTGCTTCAACTAGTTGCTAGATTGTGCTTGAGTTATTTGACATGAGTAAAAATAATCCTGAAAACCTTGTGGGAGCACATGCTTTATTCCAAGTCTAAGTTGTTGTGGGGATTGATATAGTGAGAATTTGGTTAAAATTCTATTCTACTTTTAGTATGGGGAAAATCTCGGAAATTTATGCTTTCAAAATGAAACAAGTTCCTCATTGGTCAAAATACCTACCAGAGCTATATGATAAGCTTAGTTGAAAATTTCTACTCATATGCTGCTTGTTATCTTAGTGAGCTTTGTCAAATTTTTGTGACCTTTGAGTGAAGCTTTCATATTCGTAAAGATCGAGACCCACGTACACTCACCACCTCTCACTTGCAATTCCTACACTGGGAGTTAGCATACATTTTCCATCATCTATCCACAAAAATAAATGCTCCATGTTCTATGATCTCCCTCTCCAAATATTCTTGATAGAGACATGGGCTACGCAAAAAGAAAAGCATGCCAAAGAAGCATGGCAAAAATAAGAGAAAAAGAAAAGCATGCCAAAGAGCATGGCAAAAAAAAAGAAAGAGAAAAAGAAAAGCATGCCAAGTGGCATGGCAAAAATATGAGAATAAAAGATAGCCCATGTTCTCAAAAATAAATCAAGGAGAGGGAGTTTCATCCAAGGAGTTCCACCATATTCCATTCCACCACTCCACCATATGCCACTCCACTCATATCCACACACTTGCACGTCTCGATCTTAAGATGTGATTTGTCTCCTCTGAGATCCGGTCTTTGACTTAGCAAAATATAAGATGCATGCATGCCTTCATCCTTTGTCCCTGAGCCACACAAAAAGCCATATTAGATGTTAGGATGAAAAAGAAGGCACAAGCCTTTGGTGAGGATTCAAATACACTTGAGTGATTGAGTGTGCCAATGAGGAACAATTTGTAGTTTTCAAAACTTATGAAAAAAACTCCGAGATGGGATCCTGAAAAGAATAGAGTGGAATAAAACTGAGTTTAAACTGTTCGTCCTTTCAACCGCCCAAGATAAGGAGATTGCTATAAGCCCCATAGGTAAAAAGGTGATTTGAAACTTTGCCTATGATTCAAGTATTTTTGAGCACTAGTTGTTTATAAAGTTACCTGCAAAAGAAATGACATTGTAGCAACTCCTGATCCACCGAGCCTAAGTTTATATCTTTTCTCGAGGACAAGCAAAGAGCTAAGCTTGGGGGAGCTTGTTGGCGGTCGTTACAGCCCAAATCCGACCACCAATACTCGGGAATAAATGAGGTTATATGCAACATTCCATGCACTTAGGTTTTATTTCTAATAAAGTTCCACGAGTTTTGGTGAGTGTCACTTGTGCAGGTACAACTACGACAAATATGTGCTATTGAGGCCGGAAATGACCAAATCGGCCGAACGACTCCGTTCGGCCGGTTACCCCCCTTAGCCGAGCAGGCCACCGAGAGTCGTCCACGCCAACAATGACCAAGCGAACACATCACATGACACGTGGGCGACCGCCAACTCATCCTGGACCATGCCACGTCATTCTGGGCCAGATCAACATGAAGTCATGCATCAGGAGGGAGCCCAGGGGGGTCCAGGCACCAGAGGCGGTGCTGGGGAGGCCGGCCACGGGCCAGGCCCAGTTCGGCCAAACTGGGGCCTTCGGCCGAACCGCCCCCAGCACCAGAACCGACTCCAGGGGCTCATCCTAGCCACCCAGAGCAAAGGCGGCGCTTCCAAGGGTTCGGCCGAACCCCCTGGTTCGGCCGAACCGACCCTGGCGCCCGAAATCCCAGGGGGTACCCCCCTGGTCCCTCGGTGGCTACTCCAGCCCCAACCGTCCTATGCAACTATAAATAGGACCCCATACCCCCTCTTGTAACACACACATGGCCAAGGAGCTCATTTCCACTTTCATTCTAGTAGAGTTAGGATAGTTTAGTTGGGAGTTAGAGTTGAGTCGAGCTTTGCCTCGGAGGTTCCGGAGTCGTCTTCAGAAGCTCTAGTAATAGCTCTTGTATCTTTTACTTTTCCTTTTGTAAGACATTGAGTATCAATATAGTTATCTTTATCACTTTGCCTTTGTCATTTATATCTTGCTTCTACTTTATCCTAGTTGCAAATATATCTTGTTTAGACTATAGTCAGTTATAGTTCTAGTGCTTATAGTCTTGTTTAATTCTTTGTCTTGGCTGGTTCTTCGATCTTGCTTGATACTGGAGGTGAATTGTCACCAAGAGTATTGACAAGGTTGCTTGCTCTTGCTAGCAGAGTAAGTAGTCGTTGCCTAGTGTAGGAGTGGTTCCTAGACTAGTCAGTGGCCTTAGTTTATTCCCGTCGCAACGGAGGTTGTAGCCGGGAGGTGGTGACAACCCTTTCGGTGTTCGTAGCCCATCACGTTAGTTCCGGTCCGTAGGATTCCCCAGTTGGGAAATAGTGGCACCCCTTCTCATCCCTTTCTGTGTGTTCACCGGTTCCCTTGTCCCAAAGCTAAGACATTAGAGTTATCCCAGATCTCCTAGTGCTGGCTCTGTAGCCGCTGTATCTATAAGCTAGAGTGACATAGGTAGATAAAGAATCCAGGAGTCCTCTATCTCTTCTCGTTGTCCTCCCAGCTATCTACCTCTTCTCTCCCTTACCTGAGTATCCCTTGAGCTGTGTGTCCGGTATATCCACTCCTATCCAATACCGTTATCCCCTGTCTTGTCTAGTTGTGTACCCTTCTCTGATAGTCTCGAATATCTGTTCACTAGTAATCTTGCCAAAGCTTCCCTGCGGAAATATAAATTACGATACCTCGGAATACTCCCAGGTGAAGTGCTACAGTGGTGATTCTGTGCGCTTGCAGAATATTTCTATATTTTACTAAGCCATAAGGAAAATCACTGAAACACTCCTTACCCCAGTACCAGGATTCTCAATTCTGATATTGGATCGTAAGAAGTGCCAACAGCTAGCAACTTCCCTGGTGCGCGCGGGGACATTCTGAAGGCGCTCGACGAGTGTGGCACCACGGGCATTGACGTTGAGGGCGGCGGTGTTGGCTGCTTGCCAGAGAGCCTGCAGTTCTGATTCCAAGGGTAATAAAGAAATAAATTAGGGGAGTGCAGCAGCAAGAATCACGATGATCATGAGTATGTACTAGAAGAAGAAGCCCACCTGCTACCATGGTATCGGCTTGCGCCAGCTAAGCGCGAACGGCAGCGGTCTCCTCTTTGGAGGCAGAGAGAGCGGCCTAGGTCACCTCTAGGCAAGTCTCAAGATGTCCTACCTCGCGGGATGCTACGGACTAATGGTCGAGGGCTTCGCGACCATCCTTGATAAGCCACATCATGAGCTCATTCGTTTCCTTGTCGACGGCCGGCCGCCAAGAAGACGAGTTCGAGGTAAAGGGATGTGGAGGTGGCACTGCACGATGAGCGCTTGTGGCCTCGTCATCCATAAATCGAAGAACAAGGTCACCGAAATCGTTACGATCGAAGATTGGGAGAAGATCTCTTACCCTCGCCAGTGACGGAGTGGAGGTGGCCTGGATGGGCCATATGCGGTGTTGCGCTTGCTCGCCATTGCTACTATTAAAAAGAGGGGGAAGAAAGGTGGAGGAAGGCGAAAGGCAAAGGATGGATGAGAGAAGAGATTGAGTGTTCCTACTTAAATAAAGGAAGAATGAGTCGTCCTTGCCCGGTCGTGGGAGAATGAGTTGAAGTCGTGGTGGAGGTTGAGGCCCGATTTTCAAGGCGAGGCCGATTGAGCTTGAGAAACCAATCGTCGCAGGCGCAAGAAAACAGACGCTACTTGAGTCTGAATGCAGTGAAAGTGCAATGATGCTAGAAAGAGTTTTGGAACAATATAATATTTTATTCCAAAACTGGCGGCATGTGTTGACACCAACTTTTCTACTAGTGATTCAAAGATATGTTGAATGGGAGTCAGCCGATGCATCAACATAGTCAAAAGCCAATGGCCAAAGCAGTCAGCAAATTTTACGTGCCGACGAACCAAAGTCGATCGAAGCTGGTGCAGCTAAAGGTTAAAAGGTTGGTCGACATATGTGGCGGTGGAGCCACACCGAATTTGACTCATTTTAGGGTTTTTGTATTAGGAAAGTCTTATTTTCTTTTTCATCAACATGTAAGTCATAATCGACATGGAGTCTGTATGTTAGGTTATAAATAGGGTATTTACAAGGAAAACTATACACACCAAATCAAACAGTTTCAATGGAAAACAATTCAGAATCATAGCCGATCTATGAATTTTAAACGATTTTATTCCCTTGTCAAATACAGGTCAAATTAACCGGCGCGCCCTGAACGTCAAGATTACCAGCTCGTCAACACATTGATACGGAATGAGATTTCTCTTGCATCCATTCGATCTTAGCTCGGACGGTGTTTAAGAACAGCCGACCCAACACAATGGGAAATGAATAATCGTTCCCCATGTCAAGGACAACAAAGTCTGTATGGATATAACATCCCCAGATTCGGACAAGCATATTCTCGACCAACACAAGGGGATAACGGATTGTTAAATCAAGAAGTTGTACCTAGGCATTTGTAGCAGACAAAGTAGGATAGCGTATTTTTTAAAATAATACCTTTTGACATGATATAGACGCTAGCTCCAAGATCGCAGATGGCATATTCAATGCACTGATTCTAGATCGAGCACTTGATGACTGGCACTCCGGGATCTTCCTTCCTTTCCAGAGGAGTTCTCATGATTGCTTGGTTGGCAGCTCTTGGCAGGTACCTTTCCTTTGGTGTTTGCATTTGAGCATAAGGGATTTTTTCTGCATGGTTAGTGCGGAATGAACCATGAGACGTCTTATCCTGTTTCGTGGTTACCGCCTTAATAGTTTCAATGGAATGTTTGGGTTGCCCCAAAATCTTCCCCGATTCAGCAACATGAACAAAAGCAGCAAACTGAGAAACATGAGTTTCTATAATTTTATTAAAGCTCAGGTGATTTCTCATAGCAGAAGGGAACAATCCCAACATAGAATCTATGCTATCCAAGATTTTATCACTTGCAACAAACTTTATTGTAATATTTTCATTATTTTTAATCTAGCCTAGCAAAAGATCTTTAATTGATAGCTGATTATTGAAATATTTGGAACTGAAATTATTACCTTGTTGGGGTCTCTCAGAAGAGAGATTTGGGCGCGAATTCAAGCCTTGATTGTCGTAGTTGTTCAGACGGTACCCATTATTGTGGGAGTTGTTGATGTATTGGGCATCTTCTCGTGTTTTGGTGTAGTCGTTCCTTGAATGTCCAGGAATGTCACAAACCTCGCACATCATGCAAGCGTCCATGGCTTGAACGGTTTCTTGAGGAGGGGCCTCCATGCTCTTCATTAGGAGGTCCATCTTGGCAACGAGCATGTCCAATGCTTCAACTTGGTGGACTCCTGTTGGCAGTCATTACGACACGATTTTGACCACCAATTCTCATGAATTAATGAGGTCATATGAGTCATTTCATACACTTAGGTTTATATTCTAATAAAGTTCCACAAGTTTTAGTGAATATGTGATGTACAGGTGCACAATTGAGCAAACATAGACTAAGGGAGGTAAAAGTGGTCAATTCGGCCGAACCACCCCCCTTAGCCTATTCAAATGTGACACACCACCACATGGGAAAACACACTTAGAGGCCACATGGATCGCTGATGTCATCAGTTCGAGGCAAAGAAACACAAACTAATGAGGACATCCTCCACTATTACCTGTTGGTAAAGACGCAACAAAAATGGGCCAAGTGGTCCAGTTGTAGTCGGGCGGCGTCCATGTGAGCCTCTGCATAATCCCATGTTGCTTAGCTAGGGAGGAGGAAATTACCTTAAAAGGGAGAACCACCCTTCCCCTATCAGACTAGTCTTTTGGGGGCGATTGGGCCTTTCCCCGAGGGGTGAGCCGGAGAGCGGTGCTAAGATTGTCGAGGCGCAACAGGAGGCCCTATGGGCGTTGCAGCCAGGTCGGTGTGTCGGGCTTTTCATCCAATCCCACCTGGGCCAGACTCATCACAAACCGACCAAACCCAGCCGGTGGGAAGCAATCCTGGACGTCCGCAACACATAGTCATTGCACCAGAGGGCAACCGGGCATTGGGCCCAGTGCGGCCGAAGGGCCCAGTTCGTCCGAACTAGGGAACCACCTCAAAACTAGCTCCCAGAGCGAATTCAGACCGTGGGGCACCGAGGCGGTGCATCTGGATGGTTCAGCCGAACTGAGGAGTTCGGCCAAACTCATCCTGTTTGCCCGAACTGGCCGGGGCGCTCCCCTCGGTGCCTTGGCCGGTGCTTGTCACACCCGGATTTACACAGAAACCTGAATGCTACTATATGTGTGCCCAGGAAGTCCACAGAACACATATAGTTAACAAATATGATAAACAGAGTACATATGCTCGAATAAAAAGGTTTTACATCAGAGTTTGACTCAAATAACTAAATAAAACAGCGGAAGTCTCTTTATTAACTCTCTCTAAACGAAGACGAAGACGAAGCCGATAACCATAACCACAGGGACACTGACTGGTTGAGCACAGCTAGTAGAATGGCAGATCCTCAGGAAATTCAACAGCAGCAGAACCATCTAATCCATCTGTTACCCATCCGGGATTTTGTTGAATGGCAAGTGTAAGTAAATGTCTTACTTAGCAAATACAACACGGATAATGAAGGCTTAAAAGAAAGGCTTGACACGGCTGTACTGCATTAGCAATTTTAGTTGTTTCATTTTAACATCATCATAATCACTACATTAACATGGAACCCAGTTGTAACCCAATTAATATAGTGGAGGTGAACATTAAACAATAATAAATATCAACTTCTAATAAAAAAGGATCCAGGCCGCTCGTGACCCTGAGCAAGGCTATCATGATAGATTATACACTCTGCAGAGGTTTCGCCCTTTACCCACCAGTCGCGTAAAAAGTTCAAAGGAACTTTGCACCCAACCACGCACATCAACACTTCCGAGGTGTGACTGCATAGGGACGCTACGAGGCTTTTCACAAGACACCCTAATAAAACAGTAGCCGTTATGGTACAACCTAGGCAGCATGACCCAAGGCACCGAGATTGACTGACGCCCATGTCGCAACACGAGGGGGTCAATGGCATCCAAGCGCGGTAAAGAATAACAACAACAAAATAAATAGCGCAACGTGTGGAACCCCCGCCATACGGAAGCTCCCAACACGGGACTGTGCCTCACGGGGACATAGCCAACGGATACTCCGTCCTCGGTGGATCAAACCATACTCTCACCCATGCTTCCCATAACGCCGTCGGCCCGTCGGTAACTACTGTCAAGCTAGAGCCGTACCTGTTACTTGTCCAAGACCAGAGCCATAATAGTTCCAGCGGTGGCGACAGGTTCCTAGGTTGCCGCTCTAAGAACCAGTCCTTACGGAGAGACACTAGGGCCAAGCACGAAACATGCGCCCTAGCTCCCTGATCCATGTTGCTAAAAAGCAAGTTTTACCATTAACATTGAAGTGAACCATTAAGTCAAGATTAACAGTTAAACAAAGGTGACAGTAGCTGCGCTTAGCAAAGTTCTACCCAAATGCAATAACCCAAGGTAATTCAAGGTATAGGATAAACAAGACTAGGTATAACCTTAATAGGAACAATTTAGACACATGCATATGCAGTAAATAATGTAAAGGTGTGTTTAGGTAGCAAGGATTGTCCGTGTTGTACTTGCCTTCGTCAAACTGCTGCTGCTGTTGCTGTTGCTCCTGCTGCGGGTGTTGGTCCTGCTCCTCGTAACCCTCGAACTCAAACGCGTACGGCTCACCGACTGGACTCATACATCATCACACAAGCATCCACACAAGCCAGTACATGCAAACAATATTAATCTATTAGAACAGTACATCAAACAGTAAAAACAGAACAAAAGAAGGTTGAAAAACTAATCTACGCTTTGCTACGAACACGTGAGCGCGAAAATCACTCAAACCGGAGCTAAAACGAAGAAGTTATGGCTTTTCTAAGGTTCGGGGACTTGCTCGCAAAGTTTTAAAAGTTCCAGGGGTTTATTTGCAAAAACTCAGGGGCTAAAACATAATTTTATATAAAAGCAGGAGGGTTTATTTGCAAAATTAATCAAAACAGGACCTCGGGTGCTATTTTTAAATAAGGCAGGGGTTTTCTGTAAAAATCAGGACCTAAATCTAATTATTTTTGAATTGATCTGGACTGCGGGTTGATATCGAAATAGGGGAGGGGCTCTTTTGCAAAAAGGCCATGGCTGACTGGTTTGACCGGTATTGACCCGGGGTGTTGACTCGGCTCGGTTCGATCTGGGCCGTCCGATCTGGTTTGGGCGGCAGGGATTATATCGGGGAGAGGAAATCGTTGGCGGCGGCGCGACGAGCGGCGGCGCTGGGCAGTGGCGGCGGCGCTTCACCGGCAAAACTTCGAATACGAGCTAGAGGGCTCGGTTTGGAGCATGGCCGAGTGCTACAGACGCGGGGTGACGCGGCGAATTCGACTGGGTGGATCTCGTCGGCGGCGGAGCTCGGCTGCGGCGGTGTAGAGCGGCGGCGGCGCTACGGTGCAAGACTGTCGCGGGCTTTGGGTGCTACAGACGCGTCGTAACCGCGCGAACTCGACAGGGGGGTTCTCGATGGCGGGGACGCAGCAGCGGCGGCCGGCAACGACGAGCAGAAGCGGTGGACGACGATGAGCGGCGGCGGCTCGCGATAGAGGGGGAGAGAGGGCAAAGAGAGGCTTGGGAGGATCCTTACCTCCGCGCGAAGCTTCTTCGACGGCTAATTGGACCGGAGCGACGGCGAGACTGCGGATCCGCGGCGGCGGCGTGTTCGGAAGCGGCGGCGGTGATGTGAGCTCGGGGGGCGAAGGGATTGGCGGCGCGAGGGTTGGGATTGGGATTGAGGGGGCGACAGCTATTTGAAGGGCGGCCAAAGGCGGCTCGGGTGGGCCTCGGCGTCCGTGCCGGGGTCGAACCGAACTCCGCGGCCGTGTCCGGGATGGACTCGTCGCGAGGTGGGGGACGAAGCTGACCTGCGGGTCCCACTCGTCAGTGGCGAGGCGGCGGCCTGCGGTGGCCTGGGAGCTGGGCCGCGAGGTGGGCCGGGGGCTGGCGCGGGAGCGGAGCGGAGTAGGCCGGAAAGAAAAACGGAGCGGGCCGCCGGGCTGGGCCGTAAGCGAGAAAGGGGGAGGTGGGTCGGCTGGCTGGCGGGCTGACTTGCCGGGCCGCGAGGTGGGCCAAGCAGGCGAAACGCGGAGGCGGAAGGCAGGCCGGCAGCGGGCCAAAAGCGGGAGCGCGGGGAGGTGGGCCGCTGCGGAAAGAAAGTAGGAGGGGCTAATTCGGCCGGGGAAAAAGCCCAGGGAGGGAAATCAAACTCGGGCCGCTGAAACTTTTCTAAGGCTCCAAACTAAACGATTCAAATTCGAATTTAAACATAATTTAAATTCCAATTGAACCTCACACAAACAAAACTCAATGCAGTCGGCATGAATGCAACAAAAATGTTTCTAACCTTATATTTAATTTTATTTCTCATAAATAATTTATTTTCCTTAGATAAATATGAGCATTAAATTAAATAAAAGCAATTTAATTACTAAATTTTTAAAATAGGCATTTTTAGGGTGTTACAAACCTACCCCCCTAAAGATGAATCTCGCCCTCGAGATTCGGATGTGGATGGGAATAACTGTGGATATTCAGCTCTGAGGTCTTCTTCTCTTTCCCAAGTCGCTTCATCCACTGAATGACGGCTCCACTGAACCTTGCACATCCGGATCACTTTATTTCTGGTGACTCTTTCTGACTCCTCCAAAATCTTGACAGGATGCTCAGTATAGGTAAGATCTTCCTCGACTTTCAGCTCATCAATCGGAATCTGTTCCTCAGGTACTCGCAAGCACTTTTTCAACTGAGACACATGGAACACATCATGTACTCCCGCTAACTTCTCTGGTAGCTCTAACTGGTATGCCACCTCACTTTTCCGACCAAGTACCTTGAACGGTCCAATGTATCGAGGTGCTAACTTGCCCTTGACGTTAAACCTCTTCACGCCTCTCATGGGTGACACCTTGAGATACACGAAGTCTCCAATTTCGAAGCTGAGATCCCTTCGTCGGTTATCTGCATAGCTCTTCTGTCTGGATTGTGCCACTTTCAGATTCTGTCTGATTATCTGCACTTGTCGCTCTGCCTCTCGTAGTATCTCAGGTCCGAATACCTGACTTTCTCCCGTCTGATTCCAGAATAGTGGTGTCCTACACTTTCTACCATACAGAGCCTCGAATGGCGCCATCTGCAAACTCTTCTGGTAGCTATTGTTGTACGAGAATTCCGCGTACGGTAAACTCTTATCCCAACTGGCACCATATTGTAGAGCACATGCTCTCAACATATCTTCTAATATCTGATTTGTCCGTTCTGTCTGCCCATCTGTCTGCGGATGGTAAGCTGAACTGAACTGTAGCTTAGTGTCCATAGACTCATGCAATTGTCGCCAAAAGTGTGATGTGAACTGGGTACCTCGATCTGACACTATTCTTTTCGGTACCCCATGTAAACACACAATCGTCTCCATATACAACTCCGCTAATCTGGCTCCCGAGTAGGTGGTCTTTACTGGTAGGAAATGCGCCACCTTGGTCAGACGATCCACGATTACCCAAATTGAGTCAAATCCCCTCTGAGTGCGAGGTAAGCCAGTGATGAAATCCATACCGACTTCTTCCCACTTCCATTCAGGTACCTTCAGGGGCTGAAGCAAACCTGCTGGCCTCTGATGTTCAGCCTTGACTCTCTGACATGTGTCACATAGAGCTACGTATGTGGCCACATCTCTCTTCAATCCGTACCACCAAAATCTCCCTTTAATATCTTGGTACATTTTGGTACTACCTGGGTGTATCGAATACGCCGATTCATGGGCTTCCCTGAGAATTGCGTCCCTGATCTGCACTATATCTGGTACACAGATCCTCTTCTCATACCACACTGTCCCTTGGTCATCCACTCGAAAACCAGGGGCTTTTCCCAATGCCACCAGTTCCACGATCTCCTTGATCTTCTCATCTGTGAGCTGTCCTTTTCGGATTTCTTGTTCCAAGGTCGGTTCTACTGCCATCTCGGTGACGCTAGTCACAAATCCCAGACTCATCCTTTCGAACTCTGCACTGAGTTCTTCCGGTAAGCAATGTCCCGTGATCTTATTCACGTAACTCCTTCTACTCAGGGCATCTGCCACCAGATTGGCCTTCCCTGGATGATAATGAATCTCCAGATCGTAGTCCTTGATCAACTCTAACCAACGACGTTGCCTCATATTCAGATCTGACTGTGTGAACACATACTTGAGACTCTTGTGGTCAGTGTAAATTTCACACTTATGACCAATCAAGTAATGCCTCCAAATCTTCAAGGCATGTACTACAGCTGCTAACTCCAGATCGTGTGTTGGGTAATTCTGCTCATGTTTCCTCAACTGCCTAGATGCAAATGCTACTACTCTGCCTTCCTGCATGAGCACACATCCCAATCCTAGACGAGATGCATCGCAGTAGATAGAGAAGCTCTTGGTTATATCCGGCAACACTAGCACGGGTGCCGTGGTCAACCTCTTCTTCAATTCCTCAAAGCTAGTCTGACACTCCTCAGTCCAGACAAACTTGGCATTTTTCTCCAATAACGCCGTCAGGGGTTTAGCAATCTTGGAGAATCCTTCAATGAACCTCCGATAGTATCCAGCCATTCCAAGGAAACTCCTGATTTCACTCACATCCTTAGGCGGATTCCAACTCAACACATCACTAACCTTCTTCGGATCAACTGCCACTCCACCATTGGACAACACATGGCCCAAGAATGCTACTTCCTTCAACCAAAACTCACACTTACTCAACTTGGCATACAACTAATGCTCACGAAGTCTCTGCATCACCAACCTCAGATGTTCTTCATGCTCTTCCTCATTCTTGGAGAAAACTAGAATATCGTCAATGAACACCACTACGAATTTGTCAAGATAGTCCATGAACACACTGTTCATCAAATACATGAAGTATGCCGGTGCATTTGTCAAACGAAAAGACATGACTGTGAACTCATATAGACCATATCGGGTTGTGAAGGCAGTTTTGGGGATGTCAGTCACTCGTATCCTCATCTGATGGTAACCGGATCGGAGATCGATCTTAGAGAACACACATGCTCCTTTCAACTGGTCGAAGAGATCATCAATCCTTGGCAGCGGATACTTGTTCTTGATGGTCACTTCATTCAAAGCTCGGTAATCCACACACAATCTCTGGGTCCCATCTTTCTTATCCACAAACAAAACCGGTGCTCCCCAAGGGGATGAACTAGGACGAATATACCCTTTTGCTAACAACGCCCTTAATTCCTCCTTAAGTTTCTCTAGTTCTTTTACTCCCATTCTATATGGCCTCTTAGCTATAGGTGCAGTACCAGGCTTAAGATCAATAAAAAATTCAACTTCGCGGTCTGGGGGCATACCTGGTAACTCATCTGGGAACACATCGGGGAAATCGCACACCACTCTGATGTCTTCCAGTGCTACACCCTCGGCCTGGTAGATCTGATTGTGTCCCAAGGGACTAGCTGCTTGATACTCCACTTTCTCACCAGTCTTTGCTGTCAGCTGCACTGTTCTTTTGGAACATTGAATCAGCCCATCATATCTGGCTAACCAGCTCATACCCAGAATCAAGTCAAACCCAAGGGTTTCTAGGACTATCGGGTTCACCACAAAGTCTACCCCCCTTATTGTGATGGTGATACAGGGGCAACGTAAAGTGGCACGCTGTTCTCCCCCGGGTGAACTAACTACCATGGGGTTCGCCATAGGTTGCAAGATCATCATGTTCTTTTTCACGAAAGCAGCAGATATGAAAGCATGCGAAGCTCCAGTATCAAACAAAACAGTTGCGAGAGTCGAGTTGACAGGGAACGCACCCACAACGACATCCGTTGCTCCTTCTGCGGTTTCCGCACCCATGTGGTTGACCTTGCCTCTCGCTGGGTTCTGCTGCTGATTCCCGTTCTGGTGCTGCGGTTGTCCAACCCTCTGATTGTTTTTCTGACCAACGGCGTTCTGAGCCTTGCGAGGACAAGCGCTGGCATAGTGTCCTACAAGCTCACCACAACCAAAACACCTCGGAGCCGTAGGTGCATTGTTGGTCGGGTTGGGGCGTTGGACAGGACCATTCTGTGGCTGGTTTTGGGGACGCTGCTGAGGTAATGCTGAGGGGTACTGGGGACGCGGCTGGTATTGGGGTCGTTGCTGATACTGGTTGCAGTTCATCAAACCGGACTGTCCCTGGTAACGCTGTGGAGTCACCATCTGCTGATTTCCTTGCTGAGGATTGAAGCGAGGGCGAACATTGCTTCCTGACAGTGTGCCTTGAAGCTTCCTCTTCTTTTCCTCCATCTCACGGCGCTTGTGCTCCAGCAGTAATGCGCTATCCACCAGTTCTTGAAAAGTGGCGAACTTGGAACACAGGAGCTGGTACTGGAGGGTATCATGCAGGCCATCACGGAATCGGGTCTGCTTCTTCCTATCCGTATTCACGTCCTCTGGAGCATAACGGGCCAACTCAATGAAGTTGTCACGATAAGCGGTGACACTCATACCTTCCTGCTTCAATGCCAGGAACTCCTTCTTCTTCAAGGTCATCAGCGCTTCCGGCACGTGGTGAGAGCGAAAGCTGTCGTGGAACTCTTGCCAAGTGATCTGATCACGATTGGGGTGAGCATATTGGTATGCATCCCACCAATCCAAAGCTGCTCCCTGGAGCTGTCCACTTCCATATAACACCTTCTCCCTGTCATTGCACTGTGCTATGTCCAGCTGCCTTTCCACTGCCTTGAGCCAGTCCTTTGCTTGCATTGGGTCACTAGACTTGTTGAAGGTAGGGGGGTGTCCCTTCATAAACTCGCCCCTTTTATCTCTGGGCTGCATGTGATGCTGTTGAAGCGAGTTCTGCTGATTCTGCTGCATTAGTGCTATGGTTTGCGCCATCTGCTGTGTCAGCTGAAGTTGCATCTGCATCATCTGCTCCATGGTGAGTGGCGGTGGTGGAGGTGGTGGGTTCTGGTTCTGGTTGTTTCCACTGCCTCCGGGGTTGCCTCTGGTGTTAACCATCTACCATAGCGAGATATCTCCCATCAGTATTCCCGTCAATCGGTAATAGATAACCCATGCTTGCAGATGGTGCATAAGAAGATAGCAGTACTTGGAAGGATATGATTCAGAGGTATAGAGAGTAAGACAGAGGAAGTGCAAAGGGGATAGATAACCCAACTATTTATTCACTAATTTTCCTTAAACCTTAGTCCTATACCTAGATGGAGATAGACTCGCGTCTATGACCATCACAATCATTACAAAAATCCAAATCAAACATAAGCATAATAACAACAAAATCAAGCACCCAAAGACATGATTCACACAAGACTCGACAGCACTGGTTTTGAAAAACGTAACTAAATGATCTGAAACAAAATCATGGTGGTCCCCTAATGATTTGTCAACCGTTCTAACTAGGCTGCATTCCTACAGTCAGCACGGCTCTGATACCAATGTGTCACACCCGGATTTACACAGAAACCCGAATGCTACTATATGTGTGCCCAGGAAGTCCACAGAACACATATAGTTAACAAATATGATAAACAGAGTACATATGCTCGAATAAAAAGGTTTTACATCAGAGTTTGACTCAAATAACTAAATAAAACAGCGGAAGTCTCTTTATTAACTCTCTCTAAACGAAGACGAAGACGAAGCCGATAACCATAACCACAGGGACACTGACTGGTTGAGCACAGCTAGTAGAATGGCAGATCCTCAGGAAATTCAACAGCAGCAGAACCATCTAATCCATCTGTTACCCATCCGGGATTTTGTTGAATGGCAAGTGTAAGTAAATGTCTTACTTAGCAAATACAACACGGATAATGAAGGCTTAAAAGAAAGGCTTGACACGGCTGTACTGCATTAGCAATTTTAGTTGTTTCATTTTAACATCATCATAATCACTACATTAACATGGAACCCAGTTGTAACCCAATTAATATAGTGGAGGTGAACATTAAACAATAATAAATATCAACTTCTAATAAAAAAGGATCCAGGCCGCTCGTGACCCTGAGCAAGGCTATCATGATAGATTATACACTCTGCAGAGGTTTCTCCCTTTACCCACCAGTCGCGTAAAAAGTTCAAAGGAACTTTGCACCCAACCACGCACATCAACACTTCCGAGGTGTGACTGCATAGGGACGCTACGAGGCTTTTCACAAGACACCCTAACAAAACAGTAGCCGTTATGGTACAACCTAGGCAGCATGACCCAAGGCACCGAGATTGACTGACGCCCATGTCGCAACATGAGGGGGTCAATGGCATCCAAGCGCGGTAAAGAATAACAACAACAAAATAAATAGCGCAACGTGTGGAACCCCCGCCATACGGAAGCTCCCAACACGGGACTGTGCCTCACGGGGACATAGCCAACGGATACTCCGTCCTCGGTGGATCAAACCATACTCTCACCCATGCTTCCCATAACGCCGTCGGCCCGTCGGTAACTACTGTCAAGCTAGAGCCGTACCTGTTACTTGTCCAAGACCAGAGCCATAATAGTTCCAGCGGTGGCGACAGGTTCCTGGGTTGCCGCTCTAAGAACCAGTCCTTACAGAGAGACACTAGGGCCAAGCACGAAACATGCGCCCTAGCTCCCTGATCCATGTTGCTAAAAAGCAAGTTTTACCATTAACATTGAAGTGAACCATTAAGTCAAGATTAACAGTTAAACAAAGGTGACAGTAGCTGCGCTTAGCAAAGTTCTACCCAAATGCAATAACCCAAGGTAATTCAAGGTATAGGATAAACAAGACTAGGTATAACCTTAATAGGAACAATTTAGACACATGCATATGCAGTAAATAATGTAAAGGTGTGTTTAGGTAGCAAGGATTGTCCGTGTTGTACTTGCCTTCGTCAAACTGCTGCTGCTGTTGCTGTTGCTCCTGCTGCGGGTGTTGGTCCTGCTCCTCGTAACCCTCGAACTCAAACGCGTACGGCTCACCGACTGGACTCATACATCATCACACAAGCATCCACACAAGCCAGTACATGCAAACAATATTAATCTATTAGAACAGTACATCAAACAGTAAAAACAGAACAAAAGAAGGTTGAAAAACTAATCTACGCTTTGCTACGAACACGTGAGCGCGAAAATCACTCAAATCGGAGCTAAAACGAAGAAGTTATGGCTTGTCTAAGGTTCGGGGACTTGCTGGCAAAGTTTTAAAAGTTCCAGGGGTTTATTTGCAAAAACTCAGGGGCTAAAACATAATTTTATATAAAAGCAGGAGGGTTTATTTGCAAAATTAATCAAAACAGGACCTCGGGTGCTATTTTTAAATAAGGCAGGGGGTTTTCTGTAATAATCAGGACCTAAATCTAATTATTTTTGAATTGATCTGGACTGCGGGTTGATTTCGAAATAGGGGAGGGGCTCTTTTGCAAAAAGGCCATGGCTGACTGGTTTGACCGGTATTGACCAGGAGTGTTGACTCGGCTCGGTTCGATCTGGGCCGTCCGATCTGGTTTGGGCGGCAGGGATTATATCGGGGAGAGGAAATCGTTGGCGGCGGCGCGACGAGCGGCGGCGCTGGGCAGTGGCGGCGGCGCTTCGCCGGCAAAACTTCGAATACGAGCTAGAGGGCTCGGTTTGGAGCGTGGCCGGGTGCTACAGACGCGGGGTGACGCGGCGAATTCGACTGGGTGGATCTCGTCGGCGGCGGAGCAGTAGCGGCGGCGTGCGAGTAACCATGGCGGCGGCGGCGCTCGGCTGTGGCGGTGCCGAGCGGCGGCGGCGCTACGGTGCAAGACTGTCGTGGGCTTTGGGTGCTACGGACGCGTCGTAACCGCGCGAACTCGACAGGGGGGTTCTCGACGGCGGGGACGCAGCAGCGGCGGCCGGCGACGACGAGCAGAAGCGGCGGACGACGATGAGCGGCGGCGGCTCGCAATAGAGGGGGAGAGAGGGCAAAGAGAGGCTCGGGAGGATCCTTACCTCCGCGCGAAGCTTCTCCGACGGCTAATTGGACCGGAGCGACGGCGAGACTGTGGATCCACGGCGGCGGCGAGTTCGGAAGCGGCGGCGGTGATGCGAGCTCGGGCGGCGAAGGGATTGGCGGCGCGAGGGTGGGGATTGGGATTGAGGGGGCGACGGCTATTTGAAGGGCGGCCAAAGGCGGCTCGGGTGGGCCTCGGCGTCCGTGCCGGGGTCGAACCGAACTCCGCGGCCGTGTCCGGGATGGACTCGTCGCGAGGTGGGGGACGAAGCTGACCTGCGGGTCCCACTCGTCAGTGGCGAGGCGGCGGCCTGCGGTGGCCTGGGAGCTGGGCCGCGAGGTGGGCCGGGGGCTGGCGCGGGAGCGGAGCGGAGCAGGCCGGAAAGAAAAACGGAGCGGGCCGCCGGGCTGGGCCGTAAGCGAGAAAGGGGGAGGTGGGTCGGCTGGCTGGCGGGCTGACTTGCCGGGCCGCGAGGTGGGCCGAGCAGGCGAAACGCGGAGGCGGAAGGCAGGCCGGCAGCGGTCCAAAAGCGGGAGCGCGGGGAGGTGGGCTGCTGCGGAAAGAAAGTAGGAGGGGCTAATTCGGCCGGGGAAAAAGCTCAGGGAGGGAAATCAAACTCGGGCCGCTGAAACTTTTGTATGTCTCCAAACTAAACGATTCAAATTTGAATTTAAACATAATTTAAATTCCAATTGAACCTCACACAAACAAAACTCAATGCAGTCGGCATGAATGCAACAAAAATGTTTCTAACCTTATATTTAATTTTATTTCTCATAAATAATTTATTTTCCTTAGATAAATATGAGCATTAAATTAAATAAAAGCAATTTAATTACTAAATTTTTAAAATAGGCATTTTTAGGGTGTTATAGTGCTCCACCTCAACCGCGTCTCACACCTATAAAATAGAAGTGTTCTCCTCACTTGTAACTGTTGGTGGTAATTACGGCTTGATTTCCGACCTCCAACCGAGCATAAAATGAATACAATGGAACACTACACCATAGCCATAGGGTTTATTTCTAATTGTTTCCACAAGCTTTGGTGTCTATTTGATTCTAGGAGGCATATGATAAAAGTTGAGGCAAAAAGCACATGGAGTGATGGGTTCGGCCGAATCTCGAGAGTCGACCGAACTTCATCCTTGAACCCAGGACATACCACGACATGAAGACATGAAACCCATCAGCACCATAGGCTTGGATGGACCGCTACGGCTGTCATCAAGATGAACCTAGTGGACCGGAGGACGGGAGAGGCCCAAGTCCAACTCGACCAAAGCCCACCAGTCCACCAGAGGGCCTCCAACTCAGACCAAACCTGGAGCTGACCTACAAACCGACCTGGGGAAGCAATCCTGTGCGTTGGAGTGAAGGCGGTGGCAGTGGACGGTTCGGCCGAACTCCACGGGTTCGGCCGAACCCCACCAATTCGGCGGAACCACTCTATCGCCTCAGAAATGACCCTGAGCAAGGATCCAGGCCGTAGCATTGAGGCGGTGCCACTTGGCAGTTCGCCTGAACCACAGGGTTCGGCCGAACCAGCATCTTCGGTCGAAGTGCCCGGCACCGGCCCCTGAGGTTCCTTGGCCGCTGCTCCAACTCCCACTGCCATTCCTTGCTATAAAGGAGACATCCAGCACTAGAGGGTTAGGCATTAGTGAAGCGTTGCCACTTGTATCTTTTGAAGATAGGGAGAGAGGAGAGGTGAGCGTCCGGGGAGGAGCCGGAGTGTCGGCCCCTCTTCCAGCTGTACCTCTATGGATGTGGTTCTATTTCGAGTAACATCTGGGTTGTATCTCTTTCTGATTAATTAAGCATTCAGTTCTTACTTCTATTTGCTTGCTGGTTCTTCATTCAATGCTTATTTGATTGGTATAATTGTATACTGGTTGCTTGGCTTGGGTGCTTATCTTTCTATAGGAGATAAGTATTAGCTGACTAGTGTAGGCGTGGTGCCTAGACTTGAGTTGAACTTAGTTTGCCCCTATGTCTATGGAGGTGGTGACAACCCTATACGGACTACGTAGTCCATCACGTTCGTCTCGGCCTGTAGGATCCCAGAGTGCAGGATTGGTGGCACCCCTTCTCATCAATTTTTGTGTGCCATAGGTTCTGTTGTCCTAAAGCAAGTATCTAGTTGTACCCTCTGATCTGCTCAGTTAATCAGTAGAGTGCCTCTATCAGACTCGTACCCTCTCTACCCTCTTCGTTGCTGTCATCCACTTCACCCACTTCATCCCAATACCCCTGGACAACTTAGTTTAGAATTAGTTCACTTCTCGTTCCCCGTGGAAATCGATACCTTGGAATACTCCTAGGTGAAAGCTACATCGGTATTCGTCCGCTTGCGGATTTATCTGTAGGCCATAAGGAGTGCCAACAAGCTTTCTGGCACCATTACCGGGGAATACTAGCTGTTCTTATTCTAAACCCAAGTTGTCCGTGTATCCCACCATCCACCACATGGATTCCTCTCTTATCTTACGTCAACATTCGGCTCCAAAGGGCGACTGTTTGGATCCACCACCATCATCTCATCCCATCCACACACACGGCTACGAGCTGCGCCCCAGCTTCATAGCCATGGTTTGAGAGCAAACGTTCTCAGGAACTGAAAGTGCATCTAGGCACTTAATCTATTTTGGTGATTAATGACAATAGAAATTTGGATATAATGCTTTGAGTGAGCTGTGCAGGAATAAAATGAAAAGAAAAGAAAAGAAATGTGAAAAGAAGGTCCCCAATTTGATTTCATATGGTGGTTGATTCGATCGAAGAATTTAATTTGATTTTCGGTTTGAATTTGAGTATAGGACCACCGTACTATCAAGGGGGACGTGTTCGACAAATTCTAGTTGTTAAAAGTGCTATGCTTGAGATGAAAATCCACTTGAGAGACACACAAAGCCACATTCACATGTTGTCTGCTTGGTCGGAACTTAGGCCGAAAGATCCGACCGGAAGTTCCGGCTGGCTCAGTTTCGAGTTGTTTTCCATCGGAAGATCCGATCCTAGCATCGGAACATCCATCGGAAGATCCTACACTGTGTCGGATCTTCCGGGACTTTCCCAAATTTCAGCCTTTGAGTGTGTTACCTGCAAGTTCCGACCCCTGGCTGGAAGATCCGACCGGAAGTTCTGGTCAGCTCGGTTTTGGTTTGTTCCGGGGCCGGAAGATCCGACAGGGTGTCGGAAGATCCGACGCTTGGAACTGTTCTGAGGATTTCTTGCTCTGTTCTGTCTTTTGCCGGAAGTTCCGGCCCTCATCGGAAGATCCGACACTCTGTCGGAAGATCCGATGCTTGGAATTTTCCTGGGGTTTCTAACACTAATCTGTCATTCTTCGGAAGATCCGACACTTGGTCGGAAGATCTGGTACCCCTTCGCAGAACACATAACGGTCACATTTTGGGGGGTGGGTATTTATACCCCTTCACCCTCCTCATTCATTGTTGCTGCCCCCAATGACCTAACACAACACTTAGCATTCATTTCACTCCTCCACTCCCTCCCAAGCAAGATTCTAGCAATGATTCACCTAGAGTTTGAATGTGAGTGAGCATGTGAGGTGTGAGACTAGTGCACCTTGTTGGCTTCTCCATTGTTCATCTCTTGAAGCACTTGAACCAACATTGATTCATCAATTCATGTTTCTTACTCTTGGATCTTTGCTCCTAGACGGTTAGAGGTGCCGGTGAGCTCCCATTCCTTTGTGGTTGAGCCCCGAAAGTTTGTATTACCCCTCTCTTTGTGAGAGCAAATAGTAAGTGACTCAATCCTCCTTTGTGGTTGATTGAGAGAGACTAGGGACTAGTGTGACAGCCCGGCTCTTTGTGAGCTTCTCAACGGAGACGTAGCTCCTTTGTGGAGTGAACTTTGGAAGTAAATCCATTGTCTCCTTGTGCTCACTTGTTTTATTGTTGGATTTGCTCGATTTGATCCGATCTACTTGCTAGTTGTTATTCTATTGCGTTGATCATATCTAGAAGGCTCCATACACTCATTGTCACACTTCTATTCAAGTAGAATCTTTAAAAGGCTACTAGAACTCAAATTATGAAGTAAAGTTTTTATCCCGTCGGAAGATCCTACACAGTGTTGGATCTTCCGGGGGTCGGAAGATCCGAGACTGCGTCGGATCATCCGACGTCTGACAGTTTTCAGAGAAACTTTGTAGAAATTTTTACAGGGCCTATTCACCCCCTCTAGGCCTAGTGTTGGTCCTTTCAATCGGTATCAGAGCCTAATCCCTTTTATTAAGGCTTAACCGCTAAAGGAAAAACACTATGTCCGACAAGGGGGACAACTCCGGTGTTGGTGCTTCCGCTCTCAAGGATAATCGATCATTGTTCATTGATTCAAGCTCAAGCGATGACGATCTTATCATCAGCGATGTTGATGAAAGCTTGGAGGAAGAAGAAAAGAAGAAGAAGAGAAAGGAGAAGATGAAGAAGAAAATTCAAGAAAAGGCCGAAACGAAGGCTCAGAAGCTTCTCAAGAAGAAGCTAAAGGAAAAAGAAGTTTTGGATGGACTCCACTTTGTGTCTCATAAATATGAGACATCATATTCTACCAAATCTCTTGATCCAACTAGTCTTAATTTCTCATCGGTTCCAATGGGCAAAGTTCCCAAATTCAATGGGGTTGACTATGCTCGTCGGAGTGATGATATGAAAATGTATTTATATGGTCTTCACCCCTCTCTTTGGACCATTGTGAATATAGGTGTTGACAAAGATGCCAAGCCAAGTCGTGAACAAGAGTATGACTTCTTCCACAACTCTCAAGCCGTGGTGGTTCTTAGAAGTGCTCTTAGTCCCTATGAGTACAACAAGATTAGAGGAATTGAAGTTGCAAAGGATCATTGGGACACTCTTCAATAGTCTCATGAAGGGACGGATGTAGTCAAGGAAGGCAAGATTGATCTTCTACAAGGAGAACTAGAAGCCTTTGTCATGAAGAAGGATGAGACTCTCCAAGAGATGTATAATCAGTTGAAGCTACTTGTCACTGAGATACGAATGCTTGGTAGCAAAGATTGGGATGAGCACAAAGTGACAAAGAAGATGCTTAGGGCATATGCACCCAAGAACCCAATGCTTGCCACCATGATTAGAGAGAAGGGCAAGTTCAAGAAGATGCTACCCATGGAGTTGTTCAACAAATTGCAATATCATGAAATGAACAACTTGGATGTAGCTAGATCTACGGAACTAACCGAAGTGAAGACCGTTGCTCTCAAAGCCGAACCAAGCAAGAAGGTTGAGTCAATTGAAAAGACTTCCAATTTCAAGAAGAAAGAAGACTCAAGTGATGGTGATAGCACCGATGAAGAAACCGCCATGATGGTGAAGAACTTCAAGAGGTTCATGAAGACCAAGGGTGACAAGAGGTCCATGTCTCAAAGAAGATGTTATGAGTGTGGGGAGAAAGGGCATTACATTGCCGATTGCCCCCGTAAGAAGAATGACAAAGGAGACAAGAAGTCAAAGGACAAGTACTTTGACAAGGAGAAGAGGTACAAGGAGAAGAGTCAAGAGTACAAGAAGAAGTTTGGAAGTGCTCATGTTGGTCAAGGGTGGGATTCTTCGAGTGATAACTCCGATGATGAAGAAGTGGCAACTCTCGCCTTTCAAGTCCCTACATCAACATCTAGACTCTTCAACAACTATCAAGATAGTGATGATGAAGCTCCCATGTGCCTCATGGCCCAGGGGACTAAGGTATTAAACATTACCCAATCCATCTCATCCACCATCTTGACATCTAGGAATGTAGAAAATGATCTAGATGAAGAGGAAGCCGACCATGAAAAGAACATGATAAACAAGTTTGGCAAAGAAGGCTACAAACAAATTAAAAAAATAATAGAGAAATTGGAGAAAAGGAAAGAGTCTCTTGATAGGCAAGAAGAATTGCTCATCCTTGAAAAGGAGAGAAACCTTGCTCTTGAAGAAACTCTAGTTGAGGAGAAGATCAAGGTGGAGAAATTGACTTGTGATTTGTCACTTGCCAATAACTCTTGTGAGAAGATGTCTAAGGAGTTGTCCTTGGCAAATGACTCTCTAGCAACCTAAAGAATGTACAAAGTGAGCTTCAAGAAAGGCATTCAAGCCTAGAGGTCAAATATAAAGATCTAGAAGCCAACTTTAGCGCTCTTTGGGAAAGCACTAAGATTAACTCTAAGACAATTCTTAACTCAAATGTCTCTACTAGTGAAGGTTGTTCAAGATGTTATAAGTTTGATATAAATGCTTGTGCCATTAACCTTTCAAAACTAGAAGAGAAAGTCAAAGCTAAAGATGCAAAGATTCAAGAATTGACCAAGGCAATTGGCAAAGGCAAGGCCAAAGGTAAGAGTGAATTTGAGAGCCATCCGACATATAAAGCCGGAAGATATCCTAGTATCAAGGATGGGCTCGAATTCACTAGAGGAGGAAAAGCAAATGGCACAAGGATGTTGAGAGGTCATGAAGTGCCAATGTTCACCAAGGGTGCAAACCTTGGAGACTTGATGAACATTGCTCATGGTGTGATAGTAAACACCATTGAAGACAAGCCTAAGGTTGAGGAAATAACCAAAGATGCCAAGAGCTCAACCAAGATCAAGAAAGAAGAAAAGAGCATTGAGCATAAGCCATCTCCCAACTACACCATTGACTACACGGTTGTGTGGGATCACAATGGGAAGATGGTGGTGAAGTATGTGGGTGCTCATGCCAAGAAGATGATGAGGAGTGTTTGGGTGCCTAAGATTTCAAAAGCTAACACTCAAGGACCCAATCTCTTTTGGGTACCTAAATTCAAAGCTTAAACTTGTTTTGTAGGCATATACCTCCGGTGGATCTTCATGGTTGCTTGATAGTGGATGTTCAAATCATATGACCGGAGAGAAGAACATGTTTGCTAAGTTGAAAGAATATGACTCACCTATAGAAAAGATCACATTCGGTGACAACAACCATGGTGATGTGATTGGTCAAGGTGAAGTTGCTATCTCACAAGACTCATCTCTTTCAAATGTTTATCTAGTTGATTCTCTAGGGTACAATTTGTTGTCCGTATCACAACTTTGTGAAAAAGGCTACAATTGTCTCTTTACTAATGGGGTGTGAGCGTCCTTAGAAGGGAGGATTCCTCTATTGCTTTTACGGGTCAACTTAAGGGAAATCTTTATTTAGTTGATTTCACAACAAATAAAGTGGAACCGAAGACTTGTTTAGTGGCAAAATCTAGCTTGGGTTGGCTTTGGCATCGCCGGCTAGCTCACGTTGGGATGAGGAACTTGGCCAAACTTCAAAAGGATGAACACATTCTAGGATTAACAAATGTTTTCTTTGAGAAAGATAGGTTGTGTAGTGCTTGTCAAGCCGGAAAGCAAGTTGGAGCCCATCATCCACCCACAAACATATTGACTAGCAAAATACCCTTGAAATTGCTTCACATGGATTTATTTGGACCAATCGCTTATATAAGCATTGGTGGGAATAATTATGGACTTGTCATTGTGGATGATTTTTCTTGGTTTACATGGGTTTTCTTTCTACAAGACAAGAGTGAAGCTCAAGGGGTTATCAAGAAGTTCATTAGAAGAGCTCAAAATGAGTTTGAGTTGAAAGTCAAGAGAATAAGAAGTGACAATGGGACGGAATTCAAGAATCTCAATGTTGAGGAATTCCTTGATGAAGAAGGCATCAAGCATGAGCTCTCCGCTCCATACACACCTCAACAAAATGGCATTGTTGAGAGAAAGAACCGGACCTTGATTGAAATGGCAAGGACTACGCTTGATGAATACAAGACTCCGGATATCTTTTGGGCCGAGGCGATCAATACGGCTTGCCATGCCACTAATCGCCTCTATTTTCAAAAGTACTTGGGCAAGACTCCGTACGAGATACTCACCGGTAACAAACCAAAGGTGCACTACTTTCCAGTTTTTGGTTGCAAATGTTACATTATTAACTAGAAAACCAAAAGCTCCAAGTTTGCACCCAAGGTTGATGAAGGTTTTCTACTTGGTTATGGTACTTACGAACACGCTTATCGTGTCTTCAACAAAACCACCGGTTGTGTTGAGATCATGGTAGACGTAAAATTTGATGAATCAAACGGCTCTCAAGTAGAGCAAGTTGTGAATGACCTTGTAGATGAAGAGCCAACAAGTCAAGCTATCAAGAAAATACGTTTAGGTGAAGTGAAGCCTCAAGAGCCCCAAGTAGAAGATGATGAGCAAGACCAAGTCTCGGAAATCATATTTAACATTGATCCATCAACATCATCAACAAGAGTGGATCCATCAAGTTCTTCGCAAGATCAAGTTCAAGATCATGGTGACGATCATGATCATGGCAACGATCAAGGGGGAGCTCAAGGTGATGAAATTCAAGGTGACGAGTCTCACAATGAAGAAGATGATGATGGACCTATTCAACGTCAATCAACATTTCGCCTTTGGATCTTCCGGGTTTTTCGCGGGAAATCTCAAAGATGGGTCGTATGAAGCATACTGAGAAGAAGAAGTCAACTTTGCAAGCTCGGCCTAGCTTTGGGAGAAATATTGGCTCATCTCCTGACACTGAGTCTGATTCTGATGATGGGACAAGAGAGCAAGGAAGAGGCAAACGGATAAAGAAACAACTTGCTGCAAGGGCAGTCAGAGGAAGGGGGTCTGCTAGTGGTGAAGGGCGAGGAAAGGAAATTCACCCCCTCTAGGCCTAGTGTTGGTCCTTTCAATTGGTATCAGAGCCTAATCCCTTTTATTAAGGCTTAACCGCTAAAGGAAAAACACTATGTCCGACAAGGGGGACAACTCCGGTGTTGGTGCTTCCGCTCTCAAGGATAATCGATCATTGTTCATTGATTTCAAGCTCAAGCGATGACGATCTTATCATCAGCGACGTTGATGAAAGCTTGGAGGAAGAAGAAAAGAAGAAGAAGAGAAAGGAGAAGATGAAGAAGAAAATTCAAGAAAAGGCCGAAACGAAGGCTCAGAAGCTTCTCAAGAAGAAGCTAAAGGAAACAAAAGTTTTGGATGGACTCCACTTCGTGTCTCATAAATATGAGACATCATATTCTACCAAATCTCTTGATCCAACTAGTCTTAATTTCTCATCGGTTCCAATGGGCAAAGTTCCCAAATTCAATGGGGTTGACTATGCTCGTCGGAGTGATGATATGAAAATGTATTTATATGGTCTTCACCCCTCTCTTTGGACCATTGTGAATATAGGTGTTGACAAAGATGCCAAGCCAAGTCGTGAACAAGAGTATGACTTCTACCACAACTCTCAAGCCGTGGTGGTTCTTAGAAGTGCTCTTAGTCCCTATGAGTACAACTAGATTAGAGGAATTGAAGTTGCAAAGGATCTTTGGGACACTCTTCAATTGTCTCATGAAGGGACGGATGTGGTCAAGGAAGGCAAGATTGATCTTCTACAAGGAGAACTAGAAGCCTTTGTCATGAAGAAGGATGAGACTCTCCAAGAGATGTATGATCAGTTGAAGCTACTTGTCACTGAGATACGAATGCTTGGTAGCAAAGATTGGGATAAGCACAAAGTGACAAAGAAGATGCTCAGGGCATATGCACCCAAGAACCCAATGCTTGCCACCATGATTAGAGAGAAGGGCAAGTTCAAGAAGATGCTACCCATGGAGTTGTTCAACAAATTGCAATATCATGAAATGAACAACTTGGATGTAGCTAGATCTACGGAACCAACTAAAGTGAAGACCATTGCTCTCAAAGCCGAACCAAGCAAGAAGGTTGAGTCAATTGAAAAGACTTCCAATTTCAAGAAGAAAGAAGACTCAAGTGATGGTGATAGCACCGATGAAGAAACCGCCATGATGGTGAAGAACTTCAAGAGGTTCATGAAGACCAAGGGTGACAAGAGGTCCATGTCTCAAAGAAGATGTTATGAGTGTGGGGAGAAAGGGCATTACATTGCCGATTGCCCCCGTAAGAAGAATGACAAAGGAGACAAGAAGTCAAAGGACAAGTACTTTGACAAGGAGAAGAGGTACAAGGAGAAGAGTCAAGAGTACAAGAAGAAGTTTGGAAGTGCTCATGTTGGTCAAGGGTGGGATTCTTCGAGTGATAACTCCGATGATGAAGAAGTGGCAACTCTCGCCTTTCAAGTCCCTACATCAACATCTAGACTCTTCAACAACTATCAAGATAGTGATGATGAAGCTCCCATGTGCCTCATGGCCCAGGGGACTAAGGTATTAAACATTACCCAATCCATCTCATCCACCATCTTGCCATCTAGGAATGTAGAAAATGATCTAGATGAAGAGGAAGCCGACCATGAAAAGAACATGATAAACAAGTTTGGCAAAGAAGGCTACAAACAAATTAAAAAAATAATAGAGAAATTGGAGAAAAGGAAAGAGTCTCTTGATAGGCAAGAAGAATTGCTCATCCTTGAAAAGGAGAGAAACCTTGCTCTTGAAGAAACTCTAGTTGAGGAGAAGATCAAGGTGGAGAAATTGACTTGTGATTTGTCACTTGCCAATAACTCTTGTGAGAAGATGTCTAAGGAGTTGTCCTTGGCAAATGACTCTCTAGCAACCTAAAGAATGTACAAAGTGAGCTTCAAGAAATGCATTCAAGCCTAGAGGTCAAATATAAAGATCTAGAAGCCAACTTTAGCGCTCTTTGGGAAAGCACTAAGATTAACTCTAAGACAATTCTTAACTCAAATGTCTCTACTAGTGAAGGTTGTTCAAGATGTTATAAGTTTGATATAAATGCTTGTGCCATTAACCTTTCAAAACTAGAAGAGAAAGTCAAAGCTAAAGATGCAAAGATTCAAGAATTGACCAAGGCAATTGGCAAAGGCAAGGCCAAAGGTAAGAGTGAATTTGAGAGCCATCCGACATATAAAGCCGGAAGATATCCTAGTATCAAGGATGGGCTCGAATTCACTAGAGGAGGAAAAGCAAATGGCACAAGGATGTTGAGAGGTCATGAAGTGCCAATGTTCACCAAGGGTGCAAACCTTGGAGACTTGATGAACATTGCTCATGGTGTGATAGTAAACACCATTGAAGACAAGCCTAAGGTTGAGGAAATAACCAAAGATGCCAAGAGCTCAACCAAGATCAAGAAAGAAGAAAAGAGCATTGAGCATAAGCCATCTCCCAACTACACCATTGACTACACGGTTGTGTGGGATCACAATGGGAAGATGGTGGTGAAGTATGTGGGTGCTCATGCCAAGAAGATGATGAGGAGTGTTTGGGTGTCTAAGATTTCAAAAGCTAACACTCAAGGACCCAATCTCTTTTGGGTACCTAAATTCAAAGCTTAAACTTGTTTTGTAGGCATATACCTCCGGTGGATCTTCATGGTTGCTTGATAGTGGATGTTCAAATCATATGACCGGAGAGAAGAACATGTTTGCTAAGTTGAAAGAATATGACTCACCTATAGAAAAGATCACATTCGGTGACAACAACCATGGTGATGTGATTGGTCAAGGTGAAGTTGCTATCTCACAAGACTCATCTCTTTCAAATGTTTATCTAGTTGATTCTCTAGGGTACAATTTGTTGTCCGTATCACAACTTTGTGAAAAAGGCTACAATTGTCTCTTTACTAATGGGGTGTGAGCGTCCTTAGAAGGGAGGATTCCTCTATTGCTTTTACGGGTCAACTTAAGGGAAATCTTTATTTAGTTGATTTCACAACAAATAAAGTGGAACCGAAGACTTGTTTAGTGGCAAAATCTAGCTTGGGTTGGCTTTGGCATCGCCGGCTAGCTCACGTTGGGATGAGGAACTTGGCCAAACTTCAAAAGGATGAACACATTCTAGGATTAACAAATGTTTTCTTTGAGAAAGATAGGTTGTGTAGTGCTTGTCAAGCCGGAAAGCAAGTTGGAGCCCATCATCCACCCACAAACATATTGACTAGCAAAATACCCTTGAAATTGCTTCACATGGATTTATTTGGACCAATCGCTTATATAAGCATTGGTGGGAATAATTATGGACTTGTCATTGTGGATGATTTTTCTTGGTTTACATGGGTTTTCTTTCTACAAGACAAGAGTGAAGCTCAAGGGGTTATCAAGAAGTTCATTAGAAGAGCTCAAAATGAGTTTGAGTTGAAAGTCAAGAGAATAAGAAGTGACAATGGGACGGAATTCAAGAATCTCAATGTTGAGGAATTCCTTGATGAAGAAGGCATCAAGCATGAGCTCTCCGCTCCATACACACCTCAACAAAATGGCATTGTTGAGAGAAAGAACCGGACCTTGATTGAAATGGCAAGGACTACGCTTGATGAATACAAGACTCCGGATATCTTTTGGGCCGAGGCGATCAATACGGCTTGCCATGCCACTAATCGCCTCTATTTTCAAAAGTACTTGGGCAAGACTCCGTACGAGATACTCACCGGTAACAAACCAAAGGTGCACTACTTTCCAGTTTTTGGTTGCAAATGTTACATTATTAACTAGAAAACCAAAAGCTCCAAGTTTGCACCCAAGGTTGATGAAGGTTTTCTACTTGGTTATGGTACTTACGAACACGCTTATCGTGTCTTCAACAAAACCACCGGTTGTGTTGAGATCATGGTAGACGTAAAATTTGATGAATCAAACGGCTCTCAAGTAGAGCAAGTTGTGAATGACCTTGTAGATGAAGAGCCAACAAGTCAAGCTATCAAGAAAATACGTTTAGGTGAAGTGAAGCCTCAAGAGCCCCAAGTAGAAGATGATGAGCAAGACCAAGTCTCGGAAATCATATTTAACATTGATCCATCAACATCATCAACAAGAGTGGATCCATCAAGTTCTTCGCAAGATCAAGTTCAAGATCATGGTGACGATCATGATCATGGCAACGATCAAGGGGGAGCTCAAGGTGATGAAATTCAAGGTGACGAGTCTCACAATGAAGAAGATGATGATGGACCTATTCAACGTCAATCAACATTTCGCCTTTGGATCTTCCGGGTTTTTCGCGGGAAATCTCAAAGATGGGTCGTATGAAGCATACTGAGAAGAAGAAGTCAACTTTGCAAGCTCGGCCTAGCTTTGGGAGAAATATTGGCTCATCTCCTGACACTGAGTCTGATTCTGATGATGGGACAAGAGAGCAAGGAAGAGGCAAACGGATAAAGAAACAACTTGCTGCAAGGGCAGTCAGAGGAAGGGGGTCTGCTAGTGGTGAAGGGCGAGGAAAGGAAATTCACCCCCTCTAGGCCTAGTGTTGGTCCTTTCAATTGGTATCAGAGCCTAATCCCTTTTATTAAGGCTTAACCGCTAAAGGAAAAACACTATGTCCGACAAGGGGGACAACTCCGGTGTTGGTGCTTCCGCTCTCAAGGATAATCGATCATTGTTCATTGATTTCAAGCTCAAGCGATGACGATCTTATCATCAGCGACGTTGATGAAAGCTTGGAGGAAGAAGAAAAGAAGAAGAAGAGAAAGGAGAAGATGAAGAAGAAAATTCAAGAAAAGGCCGAAACGAAGGCTCAGAAGCTTCTCAAGAAGAAGCTAAAGGAAACAGAAGTTTTGGATGGACTCCACTTCGTGTCTCATAAATATGAGACATCATATTCTACCAAATCTCTTGATCCAACTAGTCTTAATTTCTCATCGGTTCCAATGGGCAAAGTTCCCAAATTCAATGGGGTTGACTATGCTCGTCGGAGTGATGATATGAAAATGTATTTATATGGTCTTCACCCCTCTCTTTGGACCATTGTGAATATAGGTGTTGACAAAGATGCCAAGCCAAGTCGTGAACAAGAGTATGACTTCTACCACAACTCTCAAGCCGTGGTGGTTCTTAGAAGTGCTCTTAGTCCCTATGAGTACAACTAGATTAGAGGAATTGAAGTTGCAAAGGATCTTTGGGACACTCTTCAATTGTCTCATGAAGGGACGGATGTGGTCAAGGAAGGCAAGATTGATCTTCTACAAGGAGAACTAGAAGCCTTTGTCATGAAGAAGGATGAGACTCTCCAAGAGATGTATGATCAGTTGAAGCTACTTGTCACTGAGATACGAATGCTTGGTAGCAAAGATTGGGATAAGCACAAAGTGACAAAGAAGATGCTCAGGGCATATGCACCCAAGAACCCAATGCTTGCCACCATGATTAGAGAGAAGGGCAAGTTCAAGAAGATGCTACCCATGGAGTTGTTCAACAAATTGCAATATCATGAAATGAACAACTTGGATGTAGCTAGATCTACGGAACCAACCGAAGTGAAGACCATTGCTCTCAAAGCCGAACCAAGCCAGAAGGTTGAGTCAATTGAAAAGACTTCCAATTTCAAGAAGAAAGAAGACTCAAGTGATGGTGATAGCACCGATGAAGAAACCGCCATGATGGTGAAGAACTTCAAGAGGTTCATGAAGACCAAGGGTGACAAGAGGTCCATGTCTCAAAGAAGATGTTATGAGTGTGGGGAGAAAGGGCATTACATTGCCGATTGCCCCCGTAAGAAGAATGACAAAGGAGACAAGAAGTCAAAGGACAAGTACTTTGACAAGGAGAAGAGGTACAAGGAGAAGAGTCAAGAGTACAAGAAGAAGTTTGGAAGTGCTCATGTTGGTCAAGGGTGGGATTCTTCGAGTGATAACTCCGATGATGAAGAAGTGGCAACTCTCGCCTTTCAAGTCCCTACATCAACATCTAGACTCTTCAACAACTATCAAGATAGTGATGATGAAGCTCCCATGTGCCTCATGGCCCAGGGGACTAAGGTATTAAACATTACCCAATCCATCTCATCCACCATCTTGACATCTAGGAATGTAGAAAATGATCTAGATGAAGAGGAAGCCGACCATGAAAAGAACATGATAAACAAGTTTGGCAAAGAAGGCTACAAACAAATTAAAAAAATAATAGAGAAATTGGAGAAAAGGAAAGAGTCTCTTGATAGGCAAGAAGAATTGCTCATCCTTGAAAAGGAGAGAAACCTTGCTCTTGAAGAAACTCTAGTTGAGGAGAAGATCAAGGTGGAGAAATTGACTTGTGATTTGTCACTTGCCAATAACTCTTGTGAGAAGATGTCTAAGGAGTTGTCCTTGGCAAATGACTCTCTAGCAACCTAAAGAATGTACAAAGTGAGCTTCAAGAAAGGAATTCAAGCCTAGAGGTCAAATATAAAGATCTAGAAGCCAACTTTAGCGCTCTTTGGGAAAGCACTAAGATTAACTCTAAGACAATTCTTAACTCAAATGTCTCTACTAGTGAAGGTTGTTCAAGATGTTATAAGTTTGATATAAATGCTTGTGCCATTAACCTTTCAAAACTAGAAGAGAAAGTCAAAGCTAAAGATGCAAAGATTCAAGAATTGACCAAGGCAATTGGCAAAGGCAAGGCCAAAGGTAAGAGTGAATTTGAGAGCCATCCGACATATAAAGCCGGAAGATATCCTAGTATCAAGGATGGGCTCGAATTCACTAGAGGAGGAAAAGCAAATGGCACAAGGATGTTGAGAGGTCATGAAGTGCCAATGTTCACCAAGGGTGCAAACCTTGGAGACTTGATGAACATTGCTCATGGTGTGATAGTAAACACCATTGAAGACAAGCCTAAGGTTGAGGAAATAACCAAAGATGCCAAGAGCTCAACCAAGATCAAGAAAGAAGAAAAGAGCATTGAGCATAAGCCATCTCCCAACTACACCATTGACTACACGGTTGTGTGGGATCACAATGGGAAGATGGTGGTGAAGTATGTGGGTGCTCATGCCAAGAAGATGATGAGGAGTGTTTGGGTGCCTAAGATTTCAAAAGCTAACACTCAAGGACCCAATCTCTTTTGGGTACCTAAATTCAAAGCTTAAACTTGTTTTGTAGGCATATACCTCCGGTGGATCTTCATGGTTGCTTGATAGTGGATGTTCAAATCATATGACCGGAGAGAAGAACATGTTTGCTAAGTTGAAAGAATATGACTCACCTATAGAAAAGATCACATTCGGTGACAACAACCATGGTGATGTGATTGGTCAAGGTGAAGTTGCTATCTCACAAGACTCATCTCTTTCAAATGTTTATCTAGTTGATTCTCTAGGGTACAATTTGTTGTCCGTATCACAACTTTGTGAAAAAGGCTACAATTGTCTCTTTACTAATGGGGTGTGAGCGTCCTTAGAAGGGAGGATTCCTCTATTGCTTTTACGGGTCAACTTAAGGGAAATCTTTATTTAGTTGATTTCACAACAAATAAAGTGGAACCGAAGACTTGTTTAGTGGCAAAATCTAGCTTGGGTTGGCTTTGGCATCGCCGGCTAGCTCACGTTGGGATGAGGAACTTGGCCAAACTTCAAAAGGATGAACACATTCTAGGATTAACAAATGTTTTCTTTGAGAAAGATAGGTTGTGTAGTGCTTGTCAAGCCGGAAAGCAAGTTGGAGCCCATCATCCACCCACAAACATATTGACTAGCAAAATACCCTTGAAATTGCTTCACATGGATTTATTTGGACCAATCGCTTATATAAGCATTGGTGGGAATAATTATGGACTTGTCACTGTGGATGATTTTTCTTGGTTTACATGGGTTTTCTTTCTACAAGACAAGAGTGAAGCTCAAGGGGTTATCAAGAAGTTCATTAGAAGAGCTCAAAATGAGTTTGAGTTGAAAGTCAAGAGAATAAGAAGTGACAATGGGACGGAATTCAAGAATCTCAATGTTGAGGAATTCCTTGATGAAGAAGGCATCAAGCATGAGCTCTCTGCTCCATACACACCTCAACAAAATGGCATTGTTGAGAGAAAGAACCGGACCTTGATTGAAATGGCAAGGACTACGCTTGATGAATACAAGACTCCGGATATCTTTTGGGCCGAGGCGATCAATACGGCTTGCCATGCCACTAATCGCCTCTATCTTCAAAAGTACTTGGGCAAGACTCCGTACGAGATACTCACCGGTAACAAACCAAAGGTGCACTACTTTCCAGTTTTTGGTTGCAAATGTTACATTATTAACTAGAAAACCAAAAGCTCCAAGTTTGCACCCAAGGTTGATGAAGGTTTTCTACTTGGTTATGGTACTTACGAACACGCTTATCGTGTCTTCAACAAAACCACCGGTTGTGTTGAGATCACGGTAGATGTAAAATTTGATGAATCAAACGGCTCTCAAGTAGAGCAAGTTGTGAATGACCTTGTAGATGAAGAGCCAACAAGTCAAGCTATCAAGAAAATGCGTTTAGGTGAAGTGAAGCCTCAAGAGCCCCAAGTAGAAGATGATGAGCAAGACCAAGTCTCGGAAATCATATTTAACATTGATCCATCAACATCATCAACAAGAGTGGATCCATCAAGTTCTTCGCAAGATCAAGTTCAAGATCATGGTGATGATCATGATCATGGCAACGATCAAGGGGGAGCTCAAGGTGATGAAATTCAAGGTGACGAGTCTCACAATGAAGAAGATGATGATGGACCTATTCAACGTCAATCAACATTTCGCCTTTGGATCTTCCAGGTTTTTCGCGGGAAATCTCAAAGATGGGTCGTATGAAGCATACTGAGAAGAAGAAGTCAACTTTGCAAGCTCGGCCTAGCTTTGGGAGAAATATTGGCTCATCTCTTGACACTGAGTCTGATTCTGATGATGGGACAAGAGAGCAAGGAAGAGGCAAACGGATAAAGAAACAACTTGCTGCAAGGGCAGTCAGAGGAAGGGGGTCTGCTAGTGGTGAAGGGCGAGGAAAGGAAATTCAAACCTCCTCCTCTCGTCCACGTCCAAGGACCAAGAGAGCTAACCGTGATGAACATGCTGGGTCAAAATATAATGATGACATTGATCTATCCACTCTTGCTCAAAATTTCATATCCACTGCTGTTGACACTTCTTGGTCCACTATTAGGATTGCCAATCCCAGTAATGGTGCAAGTAGTGTTCATTGGTATTCTTACGATACAGATATAAATCCACAAGCGCACGAATACCGATGTAGCATTTCACCTGGGAGTATTCCTAGGTATCGTATTTATATTTCCGCAGGGAAGCATTGGTAAAGAGTATCGACTATTGACAAGGATGTAACTACTAATTAAAGTACCGGCTAACAAGGCGGGGGTAAAGGATAGGATATGAGTGATATTCAGTTGACACACACAAGGAGAAGTTCAGGATAGAGATAGAAGAGCGGTCTAGCTAGTGGGAGAACAACGAGACAGGAAAGGATTCCTATATACTTCCACTGGCCTTGAGATACCTCTGGCAAGGGTTACGGCTAGCATGAAGAATGGCATCTATGGTTCTCTTCCTAGTTCTATTATCTAAACATCGGGGACGGAGCCCGTGACACACAGAAAGGGATGAGAAGGGGTGCCACAAACTCCGTGCTCTTACGGGGTGCCTGCAGACCGGAACTAACGTGATGGATTACGAAGACCGAAAGGGTTGTCACCACCTCACGGCTACCACCTCCGTTGCGATGGGGACAAACCAAGGTTACCATCTAGACTAGGTACCACACCTACGCTAGGCAGTAACTACTCACTCTTCTAGAAAGAGCAAGCAATCCTGTCAATACCCCAGTGACAATTCACCGCAAGTATTGAGCAGAAACGAGGAACCAGCTAAGACAAAGGACTAAGAGAGAACTTATAGAACCAGACTACAACAGCTTATAACCAAGGCTAGACATTCCACAATTACTCATGAAATAAATGCAGAACAAATAGCTCAAGTAAATGCAGAGGAAATATATTGATTACTCAGAGTCGAACATAAAGAAAAGGAAAAGATACAAGAACTTTACCAGAACTCCAGAAGACGACTCCGGAACCCCGAGCGAAGCTCGACCCTGACTCTAACTCCCAACTGGACTAGCCTAACTCTACATCTTGAAAGTGGAGAATTGGAGACTTGCTCCCAAGTGGTGTGTGTTTACAAGTGAAGTGTGACCCTCTATTTATAGCTCCAAAGGTCGGTTGTAGGTAGGGTAACCGCCAAGGCAGCTGGAGGCGGCAGGGAGGCGGTTCGGCCGAAGATCTCGGTTCGGCCGAACCGAGGGATGCACCAACCTGGCCACCAAGGGCCAGGATTTCGCCCCTGGAGGCGGTTTGGGCAGGGGAGTCGGTTCGGCCGAACCGACCTGTTCGGCCGAACGGGCCTGGCCCGTGGCCGGCCCTCCCCTGCGTCGCCTTTGCTCTGTGGGCCTTCTGGGCTGCCTCCTGGTGATTGGCTTCGTGTGTTTATGGCCCAGAGGTGATGTGGTCGTGGCCCGGGAAGAGATGGCTGCCGTCCTCATGTCATTTGTCGTGTTCGCTTGATATTCGTTGGACGACTCCCGGTGACGTGCACGGCTAAGGGGGGTAACCGGCCGAACGGAGTCGTTCGGCCGATTCTGTCATTTTCGGCCCCAATAGAGCATATTTGTCGTAGTTGTACCTGCACAGGTGTCACTCACCAAAACTCGTGGAACTTTATTAGAAATAAAACCTAAGTACATGGAATGTTGCATATAACCTCGTTTATTCCCGAGTATTGGTGGTCGGATTTGGGCTGTAACTGCTATCCCTTTTCGTCATCCAAATGATAGAGCTTTGGTAAATTTCAAGTCTGCAGCCAATAGCATGAAACCACTTCGGTTTAGTGCACATGAGGACCCTCGATCCATCACCTCCAAGCAATTCAAAGGTGATCCTCGTTTCTGGCTGTCTCATCAAGCGGATTGGTATGAGTCGGTGATTCTGATGATGGGTAGGTTGTGTACAACCATGTATTGGGTGGATTGGAATTATTTGAAGGGAATGCCACCGCCGCTGAAGCCAGTTGTTGATGATGTTTATGAGCGTTGTGTTGAGATGGATGTGGCCAGGATCATGGCTTTTGACTGTGCCTACAATGAAGAAGTGATTGCTCAGTTCTATGACACTTTGTGGATTGACCAGGAGAGGTATGAGATGCATTGGACCCTTTGTGGCAAACACCTATCTATTTCCTTGCACGCTTTTGCGGGACTGTTTGGGCTAGCTGAGGAAACTGCCTATGCTCACACTATCAATGATCACAGCAAGGTAGATCTTCATCAAGGGCGTGAGATTGATGATGTGAAGCTCGCTTTCATGTATGATGGGGCTTATGGAGCCGCTGTCTTTGGGAAGTACAATGGTCTCTCTCCGTTTTAAAAGTGGCTTAATCAACTCTTCAAGGGAACCATGTATCCTAGGGCAGGTGATGCTGATAACATTTCCAAGAGGGCCAAGAACTTGCTGTTTCAGATGGCCCCCGGCAAGCCCAAGTTCAAAGTGTTCAACTTCATTTGGAATGAAATTATCTTGTGCTCCCATGAGTCATCTAGTGGCTGTCACTTTGCTCCCTACATCTTCCATATGATTAAGCATGTGACTGGAGTAAACATTTTGACTGATAAGCCTCACTTCCCATATCGCTCTCCCCAAGGCAAAATTGAGCAGTTTCTAAAGATCAAGGCCAAGCCCTATGAAGGCGTTCGTGCTCTGACTACTACTCATGGTGCTTCATCTTCTCGTGCACCTCCTCCTTCAGAAGGTCCATCTTCATCTCGTGGTGCTTCTCTTGGTCCAAAGAGCAAGAAAGAGAAGCTAGACTTTATTGTGCAAGGGCTCTTTGCTTGTTTCACCGCATGTTCTTATCAAACCAAGAAAGCTCATGAGCGTGACATTCGCTTGGATGAGGAGATGTGCAAGCTTGACAAGCAACACAAAGAACTCATGGATCACTATCAGTTGCCTCATTCCCCCGTTCGCCAGCCTAGAGAGTTCTCTCCTCCTCCTCAGTTTTACAATCCTTGGGAGGACAATACTCAAGAATATGTCTTTGGAGCCCCTCAACAACTCGATGAGGATGAGATGGAAGAAGTGGAAGAGGAAGACACCGACGGTGAAGAGGAATTCTATCAAAGTGAGTCGGAAACGAGGAAGAAGCCAGTGCGTGAGATGGCGACGATGAGGACGATGACGGTGGTGATGATGGTGACGATGGCGAGGACGATGATGATGGCGATGCTGGTGATGATGGGGACGAGGACGAAGCCACCGAGTAGCTCCCTTTTTGGTCCTTGATGACAAAGGGGGAGTGAATTTGGTCACTAGAGACACATCATTATCTTTTATTCATATTTTAGCTTGTGGACTTGTGAGAAAACCTTATTTGGAGTTATGTGTGGTGTGCCAAGTGAGAATTTTTATATTTGTAAGACTTATTTATAATTCATGCTAGTGTGATGTTGAACTTGTTATGTTATTTCTATGTGATGTTTGTGGATGGTTTAATGTTATTTCTCTCTTTAATGATTGTGAATATATGTCATACGCATCACGGATTTATTATCACACTTGAGCACATGGATGAAAAGGTTGAATAGGAAAGTTTTGCTTAAAATTGTGCAAAAGCATTTGAGGCTTTCTTAAGTTAAAAATGCACAAAATTAGGGGAAGCTTTTGTAACTATTATTGGATGTGAAAAACATGAATTTTATTCCTATCTTGTAAAACAAAATTGATATTGTCATCAATCACCAAAAAGGGGGAGATTGAAAGTGCATCTAGGCACTTAATCTATTTTGGTGATTAATGACAATACAAATTTGGATATAATGCTTTGAGTAAGCTGTGCAGGAATAAAATGAAAAGAAAAGAAAAGAAATGTGAAAAGAAGGTCCTCAATTCGATTTCATATGGTGGTGGATTCGATCGAAAAAATTAATTTTATTTTCACTTTGAATTTGAGTATAGGACCACCGTACTATCAAGGGGGACGTGTTCGACAAATTCTAGTTGTTAAAAGTGCTATGCCTGAGATGAAAATCCACTTGAGAGACACACAAAGCCACATTCACATGTTGTCTGCTTGGTCGGAACTTAGGCCGGAAGTTCCGGCTGGCTCGGTTTTGAGTTGTTTTCCATCGGAAGATCCGATCCTAGCATCGGAACTTCCATCGGAAGATCCTACACTGTGTCGGATCTTTCGAGACTTTGCCAGATTTCAGCCTTTGAGTGTGTTACCTGCAAGTTCCGACCCCTGGCCAGAAGATCCGACCAGAAGTTCCGGCCAGCTCAGTTTTGGTTTGTTCCGGGGCCGGAAGATCCGACGCATGTCGGAACATCCGACAGGGTGTCGGAAGATCTGACGCCTGGAACTGTTCTGAGGATTTCTTGCTCTGTTCTGTCTTTTGCCAGAAGTTCCGGCCCTAATTGGAAGTTCCGACACTCTGTCGGAAGATCCGATGCCTGGAATTTTTCTGGGGTTTCTAACACTGATGTGTCATTCTTCGGAAGATCCAACACTTGGTCGGAAGATCCGGTACCCCTTCGCAGAACACATAACGGTCACATTTTGGGGGGTGGGTATTTATTCCCCTTCACCCCCTCATTCATTCCTGCTGCCCCCAACAACCTAACACAGCACTTAGCATTCATTTCACTCCTCCACTCCCTCCCAAGCAAGATTCTAGCAAGAATTCACCTAGGGTTGAGTGTGAGTGAGCATTTGAGGTGTGAGACTAGTGCACCTTGTGAGCTTCTCCATTGTTCATCTCTTGAAGCACTTGAACCAACTTTGATTCGTCAATTCACATTTGTTACTCTTGGAACTTTGCTCCTAGACGGTTAGAGGTGCCGGTGAGCTCCCATTCCTTTGTGGTTGAGCCCCGGAAGTTTGTATTTCCCCTCTATTTGTGAGAGCAAGTAGTAAGTGACTCAATCCTCCTTTGTGGTTGATTGAGGGAGACTAGGGGCTAGTGTGACAGCCCAACTCTTTGTGAGCTTCTCAACAGAGACGTAGCTCCTTTGTAGAGTGAACTTCGGAAGTAAATCCATTGTCTCCTTGTGCTCACTTGTTTTATTGTAGGATTTGCTCGATTTGATCCGATCTACTTGCTAGTTGTTATTCTATTGCGTTGATCATATCTAGAAGGCTCCATACACTAATTGTCACACTTCTATTCAAGTAGAATCTTTAAAAGGGTACTATAACTCAAATTATGAAGTAAAGTTTGTATCCCGTCGGAAGATCCTACATAGTGTCAGATCTTCCGGGGGTCGGAAGATCCGAGACTGCGTCGGATCATCCGACGTCTGATAGTTTTCGGAGAAACTTTGCAGAAATTTTTACAGGGCCTATTCACCCCCCCTCTAGGCCTAGTGTTGGTCCTTTCAGGAACGAATGCTGAGAGTCCCTATGCACATCTATGAGAGTTTGAGCAACTCTATTCTTGCCTCCCCATAGCAGGCATGACACAAGAGACGCTCAAATGGAAGCTATTCCCATTTTCATTAACAGGAGGAGCAAAGAAATGGTACTCTCTGTCTGTCGGAAATATGGAAGGGAGCTGGGAAATGCTTAGAGAGAAATTTTGCCTAAACTTCTTCCTAGTTTCGAAGATAGCCAGCCTCCGAATCGAAATCCTTACCTTTAAGATATTAAAGGGAGAGTCATTAGGAGCTGCCTGGGCTCGTTTCAAGGAAAATTTGCCATCTGGACCAGACCTAGGTCTATCAGAACCTATAATTCTACAACATTTCAGCCTTGGCCTCTGTCCCGTAGCCACCACTTTCTTGAACTCCGCTTCAGGAGGGTCATTCTCTCATTTGATTCCCATTGAAGCGAGGGTAATCCTGGATCGCATCCTGGATGATACTCCCTACACTGGAATCTATGATGAACTCCTCGATGAAGAAGTGAAACGGCCTGAACTCGATGCTCATTTTGAACCACAACCATATTCTAGCCTGGATTATTATCACCCGCTCCACACCACTCCCTGTGATTTTGATGACGATCTATTCGATAACGTAGGTAGTGTAGAAAGTTGCCCATTGGAACAATGTGTAGAGCAAAAGGATCAACCTCCTAACAAGGAAGAACTAGAATATCAGAAAGAGTACTTAGGACGCCTCTGTGCTATCACAAGTCAGAAATGGCTAGACGAGGCTGAAGCCTCGACCGAGGTCGTTAAAATGCCCAAGAGAATCCGAACAATCTTTTGTGAAGTTATGGGCATAGACAAGGAAATCGAGTACGACCCGAGCCTCAAAATCAACATCATCTCTAGCTCTTTGGTGCGAGCTCATCTTCCCGATGAACCATGGTCATCATCTCATAAATGTCTCAGGTTCACATCGGAAGGATCCTTGATTGTTTAGGGATCTTGCGGGTCATACCCGTTAAGATTAATGACCCTAAACTTTTCCTGGATTTCCATATCTTTGACATACCTAATGATTCCACACACTCCATCTTTATTGGTAGGCCAATCATGAAAATCCTAGAAAATTCACCAATGAACCAGCTAGTACAGCTTAGGATTGGAGAAGAACTTGTCCCAATTTCTTATTCCTATTCCTTGAACACACCTATAGAGGCAGACCCTGATCCTGATCCTATAGAGGAGGTCATGTCAACATCTTTGACAGACTTAGAGCAACCTATCCTAGAAGAAGATGCCCTATACTTTATGGAGGAAGAAGAAATTCATCCTCCACTCGAACTTAAGCCTCTTTCCCCCCTGGACTGAAGGATGCCTTCCTCTTTAAGGACAAACACACTCTAGTGACCATCAGTGACAAACTCTCTAACATTGAAACCCATGAGATGTTCACTATCCTGGAGGAAGACCAATTAATCTTTGGACACCCGGTCCAATACTTAAAAGGGATTACTCCTAAACTTCATACACATCATATCCCTATCTCATCTTATCTTGGGGTCGCAAGGAAAGTGTCACGACGATTCGTCTTTGATCGTGGAAAGACTAGATTCAAAGTCAAAAGCAATCATCTTCCCCTATCCTACTCCTAAACACGACCTTATGCCTACACTTCCCACCAACATAGAGGTGATTCATAGTTTCCTTGGCCGTGCCGGGCTTTATAGGTGTTTCATCGAAAATTTCTCTCTAATAGCCCAGTCGTTAACTAATCTCCTAGCCAAGGAAGCCCCTTTTCGTCTCTGATGAATAGTGATATGCTGCCTTTCACACCCTCAAGAAAGCACTAAATTCCGCTCCCATCATCCGGCCTCCCGACTGGAGCATCCCACTAGAAATCATGTGTGATGCGAGCGATTATGCCGTAGGAGCTGTTGTGGGCCAAACGAAGGACAAGAAGCATTATGCTGTCTCATACGCTAGCATAGCGCACACTGGCCCCAGCTCAACTATGCAGCCACAGAAAAGGAACTCTTAGCAGTTGTGTTTGTTATAGATAAATTCTGGTCCTACCGAGTTGGGGCAAAGGTCATAGTCTATTCAGACCATGCTCCTCTGAAGTATCTTTTGACCAAATAGGATGCGAACCCAAGACTCATCCATTTGGTCTGTCTTGGATACAAATCCCGTTTGATCACCCCATTGGCGATTTCTTACGGGATGATACGCTCCTCAAGGTCACAATACTAGAGCTGTGGTACGCCAACATAGTCAACTTCATGGTGTCAGGGTACGTCCCATCAGGTGAAAATAGGAAAAGATTGGTTTACGAGAGTAGACTTCACCTATGGGATGACCCATATATGTTCCGAATATGACTCCACAGACGATGCATACCTGCACCCGAGGAACCTAAAATCTTGGAGAGATATCATGCAACACCTTATGGAGGTCACTATGGAGCGTTCAGAACAAATGCCAAGGTCTGGCAATGTGGGCTTTATTTTCTTAGCAGGTACGAGGATGCTAAGGAATTTAACTAAAGATGTCCATGTTGCCAAAAACACGGGAATATAAGCACTAGAGACGCAATGCCACTCACAAGTAATCTTCAAGTAGAATTCTTCAATGTTTGGGGGATCGACTCCATGGGTCCTTTCCCTAACTCAGAGAAGTCTGAGTTTATTCTGGTAGCCGTCGATTACGTCTCTAAAATGGGTAGAAGCCATGCCCTGTCGAACCGCAGACTCCAGGCATGCCAGGTGAATGTTCCATCTCTCCTTGCTTTGGCGTCCCTAGGCTAGTAATTAGCAACAGAGGCTCCTATTTCATTGACTCCACTTTTGGGATTATCCAAGTCTGGGGGAGCAACATATTATAGCCACACCTTATCACCCCAAACTAGTGGTCAATTAGAACATCCAATACGCAGATCAAGAACATTCTACAAAAGACCGTCAATGAGATAGGAAAGCGCTGGAAAAGATAAGCTCTTGGATGCACTCTGGGCCTACCAAACCACATTGGTTCTGGCAAACTGGACCACTTTGGCCAAACCATTGTTTGGCCGAAGGCAATCCTTTTCCCCATGAGCATCCATTTGAATCCTAGAACCTATCTCTATCCCATCTTATCCCGGAGTCGTGAGGAAAACATCGGGAAAGTTGTCTTTCGATCGGGAATTCTCAATTTATTCTGGAGACCGTCGTTTTCCTCCGTCACCTTCCCGAACATAGATCTTGCATACCTAGCCATTATGGCCACCCAATCCTTGTCCAAAGACCTTCTCTCAACCAAGGGTTCCCTCTCCAAGAGTATCACAAGCAAAATCCTTAAAACCCCAGCAACGGAAAAAGTCATGGGCACTTCGAGTAGGAGAAAGAAGAGGAACCCACAGTTGAGAGCTTGAAGAATGAGCTGGCGCAACACGACAGAATCTAAACAACTTGGAGGAGAAGGTCGCTGAAGGCGAGCCTTGGCAGATGGACAAGGGTGACAAAATCAATGTCCTCCGCCAAGCTTTCACAGCCAAACTCAAAAGGATCGCCAAAGCCACAGGACACTCAGAGCTTTATGATCCACCTACAGAGTAGGTGTCTTATGGTTGTATCTTTTAGAGCACCATTAGTTTAAATTTATTTCCCAATTTAATTTTCCTTTGCTTAGATCATTGTCTAGAAGGTGCTCTCTTTATTTCCCTTCCAATATTTGTTTTCACAAATTTAGCTTGATGAATAAAATAAAATAAAAAATCTTAGCTTGAATTGTCCAAAATAATGCTCTGACTGGTGCAGTTGAGCTAGTCAGAGAATGCCAAATTTAACAGATGTTACATGAGTACATGGATGACACAGGGGAGGAATATGATGAGAACACGCAGGACGACCCGTTCGGCTGAACCATTTGGTTCTGGTGAACTGGCCTATTCAGTCGAGTTGGTTGGTTCGGCTAGCCCAGTTCAACCACTTCGCGCACACGCATGCTGGTTTGCACTCCTTACTCCTGTTCGCTTATGATTTATTTCTATCGACATGTTTCAATATTTAAACCTTGCACATATCATCTGAATGAAACGTTCTCGATTATCTTTCATGCCATGAATTGTGCCTAATGTTTATTTCAAACTTAGTACCCACATGCCTATGAAATCATTCATACTAGGACCCTCCTAATATAAGTTGTTGATGAATGTGTTATGCCTTGATAAAACAAGCCTCTTGTTCATTCTATCATTCGGGTGAATTATTTTGAAAATATAAAAATCATACATTGTCCTTTCATCCTTTCCATATACCTCTACATCCACTTGACATATTTGCTTGAGAGATCACTTATGAAAAACTTGTCATGACTAGTATAATGTCTTGTCAAATTTTGAGTCCCTGGAGATAGTCATGTTGCCCAAGATCAATTGCAAGAATATTTATCATCCGAGCCGCATTAGAAGTCGTCGTGCCTTCGTGATACCCAAAAAAAATAAAGGACTCATGAAAGTCCAAGCATGCAAAAAAAAGAGAAAAAAAGAGAGCTCCCAAAAGGGGAAGAGGAAGAAAAAAAAGAAATGGGTCATGAGGCTGAGGACCAACAATGAGCTCTTTATTCCAAACATGCAATTTGATGAAGGGTGACCGACATAATCTCTAGGAACCAATCTTTGACTTGACAGAAATATTTGTCTTGACAAGATCACCACCTGAGAGACCAAAGAAGACATACAAAGGAGAGTGAGTGGATAGAAAGAGTGACTCCAGAGAGCATGAGAGTATCGAGGATGAAAGGATAAGGGTCATTTATTTGTGGAAAATAGAAAACCCTGAATGCAGGATGACCAAGATGGACTTTGTTGTAAAAGCCGTTTCGTTCATCAACCGCCCAAGATATAGGGAGTAGCCACTTCAAATCCACAGATATTAGCTTATCTTTCTATAGGAGATAAGTATTAGCTGACTAGTGTAGGCGTGGTGCCTAGACTTGAGGTTAACTTAGTTTGCCTCTAAGTCTGCAGAGGTGGTAGTCATTAGGTGGTGACAGCCCTATACGGCCTATGTAGTCCATCACATTTGTCTCGGCCTGTAGGATCCCAGAGTGCAGGATTGGTGGCACCCCTTCTCATCCATTTCTGTGTGCCATAGGTTCTGTTGTCCCGAAGCAAGTATCTAGTTGTACCCTCTGATCCGCCCAGTTAATCAGTAGAGTGCCTCTATCAGACTCGTAGCCTCTCTACCCTCTCATCGCTTCTCTTCCCTCTTCGTTCTTGGCATCCACTTCATCCCATTACCCTTGGACAACTTAGTTTAGAATTAGTTCAGTTCTTGTTCCCCATGGAAACCGATACCTTGGTATACTCCCGGGTGAAAGCTACGTTGGTATCCGTCTGCTTGCGGATTTATCTGTAGGCCGTAAGGAGTGCCAACAGTAACACACACCACTTTGGAGCACTTCTCCAATCTCCTCTTTCAAGATGTAGAGTTAGGCTAGTGTAGCTGGGAGTTAGAGTCAGGGTCGAGCTTCGCTCAAGGTCGCGGAGTCGTCTTCTAGAGTTCTGGTAAACCTGTTGTATCTTTTCCTTTTCTTTATGCAACAATCTAAGTATTCAATATATTACCTTCCACATTTTCTTGAGTTATTTGTTCTGCATTTATTCAGCAGATAAGTGTGGAATGTCTAGCCTTGGTTATAGCTATTGTAGGCTGGCTCTAGAAGTTCTCGCCTGATTCTTTATCTCAGCTGGTTCCTCGTTTCTACTCAATGCTAGCGGTAAATCGTCACTAGGTATTTACAAGATTGCTTGCTCTTTCTAGGAGAGTAAGTAGATATTATGTAGCATAGGTGTGGTGCCTACTCTAGGTAGCAACCTTGGTTTGCATCCGAGTCCATGGTTGTGTGGTAGCCGTTAGGTGGTGACAACCCTATACGGCTTATGTAGTCCACCACGTCCGGCTCAACCCGTAGGAGCCTCCTGCGGTTGTCCACCAACACTCCTCATCCCTTTCTGAGTGTTGGCGCACTACTTCCCGACATTGAGATAATAGAAGTAGGAAGAGAACCATATATGTCTTTCTTCATGCTAGCCATAATCTCTCCTAGAGATATCTCTTGTCACTGGAAGTATATGGGAATCCTTTCATGTCTCGTTGTCCTCCCACTAGCAAGACCACTCTTCTATCTATATCGTGTATATTGGATTTCTCCTTGTGTGTCATTTGCATATCACTACAATCATATCCTTTACCCCCACCTTGTTAGTCGGTACTTTAATTAGTAGTTCCATCCTTGTTACTAGTCAATACTCTTTGTCCAATGCTTCCCTAAGGAAATAAATATGATACCTTGGAATATTCCCGGGTGAAATGCTACACCAGTATTCGTGTGCTTGCGGATTTATATATGTGCCATAAGAATACCATAAACACTCTTGGCACCATTACCGGGTTTATCAATCTTCATAGTGGACCATAAGAGATGCCAACAACTCCTCGGGGCCATGGTTGAGCGCGTTCGTCGCTTCAACCTTGATTTTCCACCATCTTCTTGATGAGAGCCTTTGCTCGACTTTCCTTAAGTGAGAAGAACGCTCCTCCAGCACAATCATCCAAACACTCACGGGCGGAGCTCTTAAGCCCGTCGTAAAAATTTTGGATTATGAACCGACTCTGCATACCATGGTGAGGACTGTTGGTGGTCATTACAACACGTTTTCGACCACCAATTCTCAAGAATAATGAGATTATATGTGTCATTCCATGTACTTAGGTTTATATTCTAATAAGTGTAAATCTCACCAGCGATCCTTAAACTTGTCTCAAGTTATCGTCCCGGTCCCTGTACCCTCAAAATGCACAAGTCAGTCCTTAAACTTGTCTCGTGCTCTTATCCCAGTCCTTAAACTTGTCCCAAGTTCTCATCCCGGTCTCGATACTCTCAAAATGCACATAAGAGTTCTTAAACTTGTCTCATTCTCTCACCTCGGTCTTTAAACTTATCCCATTTTCTCATATAGGTCCATATACTTTAAAAATGCATTGAGTTGTTTAGGGGAAAAAACTTTTGTGAGCTATTTAAACTTTTAAGATTTCAAACAAAGTTCAAAATTAATGGAACGATTATCATCACAAATTGCGTGTGAAATATCAAAATTTCTAAAACAAATGGGAGCCAATTTTTTATTTTCTAAAATAGCCATTCAAAATAACCAAAATTAAATGGTATTTACATCGCTTTGTAATCCTGAAAATAAAATTAATTATTTACTAATTGTGTTAAATAACAACCCTAAAATTCAACAAATCTTGTATCAAAGGTTCTTGGACACCCATATATTTGTGATGATTTCTCCATGAATTTTGGCCCAAATTTGAGTGAATTCAAATTTAGTTGAAATTCTAAAAGTTTGAAACAATCATAAAATAATGTTTCTCAAACAAATCAATGCATTTTGGTAGTATATGGACTTGGATGAGAGTGTGGAACAAGTTTAAGGACCAAGATGAGAGCACGTGACAAGGTTAATGACCTTTATGTGCATTTGGAGAGTACTTGGACCCGAATGAGAAGCGGAGACAAGTATAAGGACCGAGATGAGAGTGCTGGACAAGTTTAAGGACTATCATGTGCATTTTGAGAGTACCGGCACCAGGTTGAGAACTCGGGACAAGTTTTAGGACCACCGTTGAAAATTACTCTTCTAATAGAGTTCCACGCGTTTTGATGAATATCCATTGTGTAGGTACATTATTGATAAATATGGCCAATTCAGCTGATCCACTTGGTTCGGCCGAGTTACCCCCTTAGCCATACACTTTCCATGAAGCAAAGCACAGCATGACGGCCTCACACACAAGTGCACGTCAGCAGTGATAGCAATGTCGAGGCAAGCCACGCGGATCAATAAAAGCACTAATTTGGGTCACAGCATGAGAACCAAGCAGAAGCCTACTAGGAGAAGTCACCCAGGATGAACCAGAGCCAGAGGCGATGTAGCGAACTACGAACAGAGGCCAGGTCCAGGTCGCCCGAACTAGGCCTATTTGGCCAAACTGCCCCCAACCACAGAACCAACTCCAGGGGGCGATCAAGACCGTGGAATGAAGGCGATGGTGATGGGAACTAGAGTTTCCCGATCTTCCGAAAGGTTATGATAACTCTCAATTTGGTGGAGTCGTGACTCAAATCAATCCGGCTTCCGAACCACACGTTCCGAACCCCGCAATCGCAGCACCACGTCTCCTCAGGTTATCAACCGGCGTTGCATGGTTGACCTCGCCGAGAAGGCTAATCCTTGCCTGTGAACCGAAGAACACAAGCAAGAATGAGAAAGATTGCAACACAATTGCAGATGTATGATTAAACTCACGAAGTTGGGGTCTAACAAACCGATGAGCGGCGACAGTGTTCTTGACAGAATAGATCTAAGCAAAACCCAAACCCTAACTTGGGCGGTGGCTACTGTTTTAAGGAGTCGAGGGTCATGGTCGAGCCCCCTGGACGCGCCCCTATTGGGCTCAACACGATACACGGCCTAAAGGCCAAAATACGACGACGCATCACCGAAACTTGTTTTGTTGATTCCTGATGACTCCGGAATAAATTTGATATGAGACTAGTGCCATTGCAAAGATTATCTTCTTATATTTCCAAGAATATAAAGAACATTCAAATCGGAGCCCGTATGCGACCTGGGCGTCCGATTTAGCGCTGACTGCTCCTGGACTCTGAGGTGGACTCGAAGTCGAGTTGATTTGGGCCTCTATCTTAACTTGCACGACCTTGCTGGTCCTCTCCACCTTGAAGCCCATCTCCAACTATCCTCTGGTCCTCTGCATGGTTCCTAATTACAATATAATCATTAGGTAGCAATATATTCTCATAATCATATAGAGAAGTACTTAGGAACGAGCTCACCTCTAAATTCAATTGTCGCGCACGAGCTCTAGTGATTGGACCTTGAACGATCAATGGAGGATTGTTGTGAGTATCCGTAGGAGTGATGTCCTCATCATCCTCCCCCTCTTGAACTGGAGTCGTCCTCGACTCAAGCTCATCCTCTTCTCCCAAGTATGGCCTCAAATATGAAACGTTAAAGGTGGGACTAACCCCAAACTCGGGAGGCAACTCAAGTTTATATGCATTATCATTAATCTTTTCAAGTATTTTAAATGGGCCATCAGCTCTTGGCATCAACTTAGACTTTATCAAATCTAGAAATCTTTCTTTTCTCAAGTGCAACCATACTAAATCACCCGGTTCAAGCTTTACTTCTTTCCTACCTGAGTAAAATGGATGTCGAGCCACTAAACTTGTATCAAATTCTCACCTGAATCACTTAACTTGCAAATGGTACATAATACATCATCAAACTTGCGTCCCTATTCACTATAGGTCCTTTTTTCATGTTTGATCAATTCTACCATCTGGAGTCATTAAACTTACATCCTTGCTCACTAGAGGTCCTTTTTCTTCCATGACTAATTGATCTACTAGCTGGTAACAATGACATGTATCTGCTCATTACATGTGACACGTTTGAGGGGCTAGAGGTTTGTCCTAGTTGTACCCATGCAAATTAGGAGTACGGGATACTCAGTTGTAGAAGATGTGCAGTTCTGAAGATTTGCAATTCATGTTGAATTTACGTCACCGAAATACCATAGTCAAGAATATATTATTTTTTCTTTGATGAAATGATATCATGTTTATATAGAGAAGGATGATACTTTTAAAATTTTATTTGTATTGCTATTTGTGTGAACTTAAAAGTAGTTTTATTAATAGTGGACTCAGTTATAGTGAGCTACGAACAAAATTTTAGTAACGATATAAATTAATGAGTTTTATATATTTGTGTAACATTGTAAGATTATAAAAGTTTGGACAGTTAGATTCTTTAATCTGCACAATAATTTAGAAATCAAAGGGATAATAATATGTAAAGAAGAAATATAGGTTAATGGAGCATATTAACTAATCTAATAACTTAAATTGGGTGTTTTGGGTCTCCAAAATAGATAAGTAGGTTGTAGGTGGCCCTTATTTTTCTCTCTCGAATCTTAGTATGTCACTGGTTATCATAAGGGAACAATGTTTACAAGTGCAGATGAATTCTCATATATCCATAGGTTTAAGATTTTAAGTTGGAGAAAGGAATTAAAAATCAACTCTAAACATTCTAAATCTAGGACGAGGGATGGTAATCGAGAGCGAGTCGCTTTTTAGAAGGTGTCGCTATAGATTATGAAAACCAACTGGTATAGAAAATCTGTAACTTATATTGGTAGCTTCATAAAATTAAGTTCACATGTCATTGTAATTCAGTTCATACCGAATAAAGTTATTATTAAGTTCACACAAATGACACCATAAATAAAATTTTGAAAATATCTCATGCTTCTATGTGTAAATATGACAACATTCCATGAAACAAAAATAAATGGTGTTTCCTTAACTATAACATTTCTATGACTTGTGAACTCAACATAAATTGCAAATCTTTAAGACTGCACATCTTGTACAACTAAGTAACACATACTCCTAATTTCCATTCACTTAACTTCAGTAAACCTCTAGTCCTCACACAAGGTCCCATGTGTCGTACAAATCAGTGTAATCTCCTACAGGTGATAGAATAAACTAGACGTGCAAAAAAGGACTTCTCGTGAACAAGGATACAAGTTTGATGACCCCAACAGGTAAGATTTGTCAAATATGAGAAAAAGGACCTATGATGAATAAGGATACAAGTTTGATGATGTATTGTGTACTATTTGCAAGTTAAGTGATTTGAGCCAAAATTTGGTGCAAGTTTAGTGACTCGGCATGCATTTTACTCTTCCTACCTTTACTACCAACAATTTTATACTTGTCGTTCATCTCTTCAATGTTGTGCTTAGTTGTTTCATGCATTTGCAAAATAAATTCAGCACGTTCCTTGGCATCATTATAAATGAATCCTTTCACTAGTAGGCAAAGGCAAAATATCAATAGGAGCACGAGGGTTGAATGTGTTGCTCGATTATGTGCAAACTCGACATGAGGCAAACATTCTTCCCACATCCTCAATTTTTTTTTCAAAATAGCTCTCAACATAGTACCCAAAGTACGGTTTCTGACCTCCATTTGTCCATCAGATTGTGGATGACAAGTAGTAGAAAACAATAATTTTGTACCCAACTTGTTCCACGTTGTTCGCCAAAAATGACCCAAGAATTTAGCATCGCGATCTGTAACAATAGTAGACGGCATACCATGCAAACGAATAATCTCTTTGAAAAAGAGGTCATCAATATATATAGCATCATCACTCCCCCTCTTAGTCCTAGACATGGTATAAAGTGTGCCATCTAAGAAAAATGATCCACCACAACAAATATGCTATCACTCCCCCTCTTAGTCCTAGGCAATCCCAAAACAAAGTATATAGAAATATCTGCCCAAGGAATAGAAGGAACTGGAAGAGGCATGTATAACCCATGTGGATTCAAGCGAGACTTAGCTTTTTGACATGTGGAGCAGCGAGAAACAAACCTCTCAACATCTCTCTTCATATGAGGCCAAAAAAAATGCGAGGCCAAAACATCCGCGGTCTTCTTAGCACCAACCCTCCTCCATGTGTTTCCTGTAACAACAAAAGACGAACAGAACCAATTGGAATGCATAGGCGGTTAGCTCTAAACAAGAACCCATCATTAACCACAAATTTCTTCCATGCACGTCCCTCTCTAAAATTCAGCAACACATCTTTAAAATCAGGGTCAAGCACATATTGTTCTTTTATCGATTCAAGTCCAAAAATCCGACAATCAAGTTGGGACAACAAAGTATATCGTCTAGACAAAGCATCATCAATCACATTATCCTTCCCCTTCTTGTGTTTGACAACATAAGGGAAAGTTTCAATAAATTCAACCCACTTAGCATGTCTACGATTCAGATTATTTTGAGAGCGAAGATACTTCAGCGATTCATGATCAGAATGAACAACAAATTCTCTAGGCCACAAATAATGATGCCACGTTTCTAAAGAACGTACAAGTGCATACAATTCCTTATCATACGTAGAATAATTCAGAACTGGACCATGCAACTTTTAAAATATGCAACGGGTTTACCATCTTGCATCAAAACACCTCCAATGTCAACTCCACTAGCATCACATTCTAACTCAAAAGTCTTACCAAAGTATGGAAGTTGCAGCAATGGCGCGTGCGTAAGCTTGTACTTCAAAGTTGCAAAGGACTCCTCTTGTGCTTTTTCCCAATGAAACACCACACATTTCTTCGTCAACTCGTGCAATGGTGCAGCAATGGTGCTGAAATCTTTGACGAAGCGGCGATAGAAACCTGGAAGACCAAGAAAACTCCGTACCTGTGTGATGGTTTGGGGCAACGGCCAGCTCTCAATGGCCTCAATTTTCATCGCATCCACCTCAATTCCCTGTGGAGTAACAACATAGCCAAGGAAATAAACTCTATTGGTGCAAAAGATGCACTTATCAAGATTAGCAAACAAACGTGCATCTCTCAAAGCATGAAAAACAGCACGAAAGTGTTCCATATGTTCATCCAAAGACTTGCTGAAAATTAATATATCATCAAAATAAACCACCACAAATCACCCAATAAAAGCCCTCAAAACCTCATTCATCAATTGCATGAAAGTACTAGGTGCATTGGTTAAACCAAAAGGCATAACTAACCAATCATATAACCCGAATTTGGTTTTAAAAGCTGTTTTCCATTCATCTGCAAGTTTCATTCTTATTTGGTGGTAACCACTACGCAAGTCTATCTTTGTGAAAATTATAGCACCACACAACTCATCAAGCATGTAATGTAGCCTAGGAATAGGATGACGATATCGAATGGTAATATTATTGATAGCTCGACAATCAACACACATACGCCAAGTACCATCTTTCTTGGGAACCAAAAGCACAGGAACAGCACAAGGACTAAGGCTTTCACAGACATACCCATGGTCCAACAGTTCTCGAACTTGTCACTGAATCTCCTTAGTCTCCTCGGGATTGGTGCGATAAGCAGCATGGTTCAGCAATGTGGCTCCGGGAATCAAATCAATTTGATGCTCTATCCCTCTCCAAGGTGGAAGGCCCGGTGGTAACTCAGCTGGAAAAATGTCCTCATACTCCTGCAATACGTTAGTGACAACAGGAGGCAAAGAGCTAGTAATATCATCAAGTGAAAACAAAGCTCATTTGCATACCAAAGCATAGTACATATCATCATCAAAAATTTCAGCAAGTTTAGATTTCATTGCGAGCATAATTCCCCCCCTTTAATTTAATTCCCTCAACCTCATAATTTGGTGCAGACTTATCCTTTTTAGGTGGGTAAATAGATTTAGCAACTTGCTGATTTTTAGATTCGTTATCATGCAAACTAGCAGCTCGGTCTTTATCAGCTTGTACAATTTCAGTAGGTGTCATAGGTAGTAAAGTAATTTTCTGTCCTTTATGTATGAAAGTGTATTTATTACTTTTTCCATGGTGCATAGTATCATTATCAAATTCCCAAGGATGTCCCAATAAAAGAGAACAAGAATCCATAGGTACGACATCACAGTCAACAGAATCAGCATAGGTATCAATGGAAAAAGAAACTCTACAGGTTTGTGTTACCTTAGCTTTCCCTGAATCACTAAACCACTAAATACCATATGGATGGGGATGAGGGCATGTGGCCAATCCAAGCTTCTTGACCAAATCAGAACTCACCAAATTATTGCAACTACCTCCATCAATGATGACACGTGCGTGACGATTGTTGATGATGAAAAAAATTTGGAACAAATTATGGCGTTGGATCTTCTTAGGTTGTTGTACTTGTGCGCTGAGTACTCACTGCACAATGATGTTTCTAAAGGCCGTTGTGTCCTCACTACCAAATGTAATGCCACGATCCTCATCAATATCATTTGCCTCATCATCTTCAATGTCGGAGGTACTTATGTATCCATCTTCTGTAGCAATGTATGCCCGCTGACTAGGGCAATCCTTCTGCACGTGGCCAAGCCCATGGCAATGGTGGCACTGAATGTTGGAAGTGCATGGTGTCAAGGTAGTACTCTTGCTGCCCTCCTGCAAAGAATTTTTACCTAAATCCGAAGAACGTGCAGAAGATGGTGGTGGCGGTGATGGTGCATCAACTGTTGAATGTGTGGATCGCTTGCTCGCTGGTGGGGGTGCCTGAAAAGAAGTTGGCTTGGGCAGCCCCGAAGATGGCGTTGTACGTGGCGTGTAGGAGGTGCTTCCCACCTTGTTCTTGCCCTGCTGTTCACGCCCCTGAATCTCCTTTTCTGCAAGCATAGCATATCGAAACAACTGGTCGACAGTGTTAAAGTCCTTATAATCAATTATGTCCTGAATATCACGCCTCAAGCCTGAATAAAAATAACAGATAGAATCCTCAGGCCCTTCTACAATACCACAATGCATTATGCCTTTTTGCAAATAACCATAGTAATCCTGCATAGAAGTTTCTCCTTGTTCTAAACGCTGCAATTTCTTATGCAAATCTCTATGATATGAAGGAGGAACAAAACGATCACTCATAGCCACCTTAAGCCCATTCGAAGACATAGGTGCTCTACCATCACCAACTAGACCAGTCCACCAAATAATAGCAAAGTCCTTAAACTCACTAGTGGCTTGTCTAACTTGATGTTCTTCTAGTATAAGGTGGGCAGAAAATTTTTGTTCTATTATCATCTCCCAATCAAGGTAACCCTCAGCATCATAATGACCCAAAAAAGATGGAATGGTAAACTTAATCTTATCATAAGGGTCATCACGATTGTTATTACCTTGGTGAGCGCCACCCATACCCACCCTGTTATGGTGAAGACGACATTGTAGTCGTGTGTTTCTGGTAGCTGCTTCATCATAATTACCATTGTCATCAAACACTGCGTCATCTGAAAAACGTGGAGGTGGTGGCTGTTGTGGCTGTGGTTGTGGCAGTGGACGCGTCTCCACTACAGCAACTCTGTCGGCAAGCTCAGACACCCGTCGGTCCACCCTTTCTAACATGGTGCCAAGCTTCATAGCGATGAGCGCGTCAGTGACAGCCTTGTTGATTGTTTCTTCCATCTTGTCACAAGCAGCTTCTAGCTCTTCTCAACTAACACATTCACTGAAATCCGTGGGAGCCTTCGGTGCATCATCTCCTGCCATCGAAAAGCACCAAAACAAGAACACAAAGTGAAGGTTATCCCTAATACTCCGACTACGTGCTCTCAACACAACAAAGGAAGCGTCTTACCAAGCTCTTGCAAGGTTCTTACCAACAAGCAAGGCAAAGGATACCTGGAAGGTGTGTAGTCTGCGATTGCAAGGATAAAAATCCAGTGTCGTCCAGAAGGTGTATGTGGAGCTTTGGGAAGGCGCAATATGTAGCAAAGAGTAGCAAATAACGAATGTAGAATAGCAAAGTTCAATAAGTATCCAAAGTACAAGTCACAATTGCTGGCTTAGACGTGTCCTAGACATATCACAACAAGTTGGAACAAGAAACGATGGAAAAATCTCACAGGACAAGCAAAACAACACTCTATGCAATCGTTTTTAATCTTTTCAGAATTTCCCTCCAAAACCTCCAGACTAGTAGGAATCACAAGTTTTTCATTTTTTCAACTATTTTTTTATATCTTTCTCTTAACAGGGATACCAAAAGCTCCAAGCACACAAATTTACACCCTTTTTTGAGGTGAGATGCCGCCTAGGGAAATTCAGGAACAAACGCTGAAAACCCTAAAACAACTTGATCAATTTTTTCTTTATCTTCCTGATTTTTTTGAATTCTCTAACTTGGGACCCCTCACAAGGGAGTCATGAAACTGCTGTAAAAAATTGAGCCAAAACAGAGCATCGAGCGAAAAGTTATGCCCGTTTTACTGAAGGTACCTCAAGTTATGGTTTTCGGGAGGCCCACGATGTGGTTCTCTGGAGGCTCAATTCGGCAGGATGCGCGGCGGCAGTTAGGGTATGCAAGATGAACCAAGAAGGGTTGCAATGCAAGGTGATAAGCACACGGCGGCTCACAACCTATCTAGGGCTTGCACGGCAGGAGTTCACGCAAGGCGGCTAGTGAGGGCAAGTCGAGTTATGGGGTGGCACGACTTGTAATCTGGTAATGGTGGATGGGTTAGCGGCAGAAACAAACAATGCATAGCAACGAGTGATTGAACTACGACGACGAACATGACCTAATACCAGCAACAAGACTCGACCACGGACACAAACTCAACAAAGCGAATCTGAAATGAAATTGCAAAGGCTAAAACGGTACTAGGACAGCGGAATTTTTTTTGGGCTATTTTCTGGACTATAGGACAAAGGCGAAAGGACGAACCTGATGGTAAACATGTCTCTGAATACCACTTGGTGGAACTAGGGTTTTCCGATCTTCCGAAAGGTTCTGATAACTCTCGATTTGGTGGAGTCGTGACTCAAATCGATCCGGCTTCCGAACCACACGTTCCGAACCTCGCAATCGCAGCACCACGTCTCCTCAGGTTATAAACAGGTGTTGCATGGTTGACCTCGCTCAGAAGGCTAATCCTTGCCTGCGAATCGAAGAACACAAGCAAGAACGAGAAAGATTGCAACACAATTGCAGATGTATGATTAAACTCACGAAGTTGGGGTCTCACAAACCGACGAGCAGCGACACTGTTCTTGACAGAATTGATCTAAGAAAAACCCAAACCCTAACTTGGGCAGCGGATACTATTTTAAGGAGTCTAGGGTCGTGGTCGACCCCCCTGGATGCACCCCTATTGGGCTCAACACGATACACGGCGCAAAGGCCAAAATATGACGACGCAGCACCGAAATAGATTCTGGACGTCAATTTGTTTCGTCAATTCGTGATGACTCCGGAAGCATTTTGACATGAGACCAGTGCCATTGCAAAGATTATCTTCTTAGCTTTCGAAGCATATAAACAACATCCAAATCCGAGCCCGTATGCGACCTGGGCGTCTGATTTAGCATTGACTGCTCCTAGACTGCGAGGTGGACTCGAAGTCGAGTTGATTTGGGCCTCTATCTTGACTTGCACGCCCTTGCTGGTCCTCTCCACCTTGAAGCCCTTCTCCAACTATCCTTTGGTCCTCTCCATTGTTCCTAATTACAATATAATCATTAGGTAGCAATATATTCTCATAATCACATAGAGAAGTACTTAGGAACGAGCTCACCTCTAAATTCAATTGTCACGCACGAACTCTAGTGATTGGACCTTGAACGATCAATGGAGGATTGTTGTGAGTATCCATAGGAATGATGTCTTCATCAGATGGGAAATCAAGGGTTCGGCCGAACCGACATGGTTCGGCCGAACCTATCAAGTTCGCCCGAACCATAGCGGTTTGGCCGAACTGGCCAGGGGACCCCCCCCTCGGTCCCTTGGCTGTTACTCCACCTTAACCGCCTTCAATCCACTATAAATACAAGGTCCTTCACCCTGGTTCAACAGACACCAAGCAAGGAGCTCCACTTGTCATTTGTTCTAGTAGAGTTAGGATATTTAGTCTGGGAATTGGAGTCGAGTCGAGCTTTCTTGGAGGTTCTGGAGTCATCTTCAGAATCTCTGGTATAAGCTCTTGTATCTCTTACTTTCCATTTTGTATGACTTTGTGCTTTTAATATATCATCTTTATCATTATATTTGAGTCATTTATATCTTGTCTCTACTTTTGCTCTAGTTGCAAGTATTTCGTGTTTAGACTAGTAGTTGTGGCTCTAGTTCTTCTAGTTCTTATTTAAGTCTTTGCTTTAGCTGGTTCTTCGTTTCTGCTCAATAGTTGTGGTGAATTATCACTGGGGTATTGATAGGATTGCTTGCTCTTGCCAGTGGAGTAAGGAGTTATTAGCTAGTGTAGGCGTGGTGCCCAGACTAGATAGTAACCTTGGTTTATAACTGAGTCCACAGTTGTGTGGTAGTTGTTAGGTGGTGACAGCCATATACGGCCTACGTAGTCCACCACGTCTAGCTTGGCCCGTATGAGCCTTCCGTGGTTATTGGCAACACCCCTTCTCATCCCTTTCTGTGTGTTGTAGCCTACATAGTCCACCACATCCGGCTCGCCCCGTATGAGCATTCTGTGGTTATTGGCAACACCCCTTCTCATCCCTTTCTGCGTATTGTAGGTTCCATTTCCCTACGCTAAGGTAATAGATTTGAGCTTGACCTTTTAGTGCTGGTTCTTCAGCCCCTGTATCTCTTTCTGGAGTGATTCAAATAGATAAAGTACCTAGGAATCCTTTTCTCGTTTCATTGTCCTCCCAGCTAGCTAGTCCTTCTATTCCCTCTCTGAGTATCCTTGAGCTGTGTGTTGCGGTCCTTCACTCTTATCAGTACATTTATCCTCCTGTCTTGTTGGTAGTGTATTCTTCTGTGATAATCTCGAATATCTGTTCACTATTACTCTTGCCATAAGGTTCCATGTGAAAATTATAAATTACGATACCTCAGATTAGTCCCTGGTGAAATGTTACATCAGAAATTTTGTGCGCTTGCGGGATATTTATTTATTTTACTGAGCCATAGGAAAACCCATAAAATACTGCTTGCACCATTACCACGAATACCAATCCTGATAGTGGATCGTAAGAAGTGTCAACAAGGACATGCAGATATATAGTCATGGAGACGTTCCCATGCCTCCGGGACGGTTTCATCTTTAAACTGTTGGAAACTAGCAATTTTATTCTAGAGGGTGTTGGTTTTCCCAAACGGAAAGAATTTTAAGGAGGAAGGCACTAGTGCACTTATCCCAAGTATCGACAGTTTCATGATTAGTATAAAACCATTGCTTAGACTTACCTAATAATGAGAATAGAAATAAACAAAGGCGAATAGCATCGATACTTACTCCTTGTATGGTGAAGGTGTTGCAGATCTCCTTGTATGGTGAATGTGCATTGGCATGCTCGTGAGGCTTGCCACAGAACGGGCTAGCCTGAACCATGTTGATGAGGGCTAGTTTCAGCTCAAAGTTTCCATCTCCGATGGACGTAGCTGGTCCAACAGGTACGTTGTTGTTGGATGGAGCGAAGAACTCGTGGATCGTCTTGCTCACCATCCTTGATGTTGAAGTCGTGTCGACGACGAGACCGACTGGGCTTGTTGAGCTGAGTTGCTTCTAAGGAGGTAAGACATGAGGTTGAACTGTCGTCACAAGTGACTCAAGATTGTCTTGATAGTTTGACGGTAATTAGAAACCAGTCATGCACTGCCCTGGTTCATACAACCAATGAACAGAGCAATGGTAAACCCGCGTGAATAGCGGTATACTCAACTTTGATAACTCAGGAGAAATGTTTAAAAGTATCTAGCCGATTGCTTCCCCGGCAACGGTGCCAGAAATGCTTGCTGACGATGCTTACGACTTGCTATCAGGATTGGTGGTCCCGGTAACTGTCACACCCCAAAAATTTTGGATTTTGGGATGTGATTTGTCAGCATAATTAATGCAATGATTTTCTCAATTTTCTAAAATTTTCCAACATTTAAATAATTAATAGGGAATTTAGTATAGGAAAATTTTATTTTCTGAGTTAAATTAAAACAACATAGGTTTAATATTGAGTGGTTTGCATTCATGTCGGTTGCATTTAGTGGTTTTATGTGTGTAAATCTTTCAATAACGTGTTTAGAAGCCTAATGGGAATTTTCCAGAGCTTTCTGGGATTTATTCATATTTTTCTGTAGCTAATTCCAATTTATGGAAGGTGCTAAAATATTTTTCATGAGCTCCAAATATTTTATTTGGGTTCCTCATGTCCAACTCTATCTATGGAATTTTTACTAGGATTTTTAGAATTTTTAGAATATTTTTCATGATTTTAATATCAATTCTGGACTTATCTGGAATTATTTTATAACCAGGAAAATAAATCACTCTAAATCTTAGTAGACCAGCCTTGGCCCAAAGTTGACCCAATTTTAGGCCAAATCCATCCCATCACTTTATTGGGCCACATTTCAAAGCTCATTCGCATTGGAATGGGGCAACCCAAATTTAGTCCCATATTGCTAATGAACCTGGAAGTGAGAGGTTTTCTCCCTATATATACAAACCTCCTGTCCTCTGGAAAAGGCACACAATCGACTCCTTTACAGGGAGGCCCCTTTGTTTGGTATTCCCTAAGGTAGTCTTCTTCCACTGCTGCCCATTCTTCGTCGCGTCGTCGCGCTGAGCCTTCCGTCATTTTTGGCCTCAAGATTTTCAGTAAGACCCTTAGCAAATCTTGAAATTTTCTACCATATCCATTTGGTCTATACTCTTTCGTAGAAAAGCCCCTGCTAGTTTAAGCATCGGAAATCTTGTTTAGTCCACAGTTTCCACGTTTTAGATTCATTTTAATCCGTTTTCATTGCGATAGACTCATATCGACATGAATTGTGATTAGAAGTATTATTTCACTTGTTGTAGGATCGAAACCCTCTAATATAAGCTATCAGAGGGAGGTGAAGGATAGCAATAAGTCACAGCGGAGATTTTCACCCTCAAAAACAGATTCTGAAAGGTGCACTAAATCATGTGTCGATTTTAGACAGTAGCTCCTAAAATCTTGATTTTTCCAGAAGATATATTATGAAATTATGAAGCTAACCCAATTGGAATCACGTTAATCAGATGTCTAGAACTCGAGATATAAAATAAACAAGCAGACTATGTCAGATGGTGACGAGATTTGATGAAGCCCTAATTTTGTGATTAAACAAAGTACGTATGGAATTAAGCAACCAAACTTTTCAGACCTAGTTATTGATGTCTTAGCAATATTCTGGATGAATTAGACCAACACATCCATCCACAGCGAGTCTCAAACCCTCACATCGACAATCTTCACGTGCACTGTTCTCTAGCCCGAACATCCGGCGAGACATTCTTGATCAATAGGACCTTCGTTCCTCCAGAACTTAGTCCCGACCCTTCCGCTTATCACGCTCTTTTAAAATATTTTATTTTGACTGGTGTACTGTTCTTAGTTGTATATTGTTTGCTTGCTTGTTTAGCTGCATGTTGTGCTCGTGTCATTGATTGTTGCGGGCAAAGGAACGTCATCAAGAGATTGCGAGAATATGATTGAAGACTCTGAGTAGCGGTATCTTTGTTGGATAAAGGCAAGTTATAGCACGGACAATCCTTGCTACCTACCCACTTTGTATTAAATTATTTCATAAATGCATGTGTCTAAATTGAAGTACCATTAAGGTTGTACCTAGTCTTGATTATCCTATCCTTGTTTACCTTGGGTTTTTGCATATGGGTAGAATCTTTGCTATGCGCAGCTACTATCACCACTGTTTAATTGTTAATCTTGACTTAATGGTTCACTTTAACGTTAATGATAAAACTTGATTTTTAGCAACTTAGTTTAGGGAACTAGAGCATGTGCTTCGTGCTTTGTTCTAGTGTCCCTCCATAAGGTCAGGTTCTTAAAGCGGCAACCCAGGAGCCTGTCGCCACCGCTAGAACTATTATGGATCTGGTCTTGGTCAAGTAGCATGTATGTCTCTAGCTTGTCAGTGGTTACCAGAGTGGCCGACGGCGTTATGGGAAACATGGGTGAGACTATGTCTTGATCCACCAAGGATGGGTGATCCCTCGGCTATGCCCCCGTGAGGCACAGTCCCGTGCTGGGAGTCCCTACGACGGGGAACTCCACATGTTGCGCATTGTTGGGTGTGATGCCCGTGCTCTAGACGCCATTGACCCCTCTATGGTGTGACTCCGTAGGCGTACGTCAATCTCGGTGCCTGGGCCATGCTGCTTGTGCTGTACCATAATTGGCCACTGTCTTGTTAGGGTGTCTTGTGAAAAGCCCCGTAGCGTCCCTATGGGGTCACACCTCGGAAGTGTGAATTGTGAGGTCAGATCCACCTCCACGTGGTTGGGTTTAAAGTTCTTTTGAACTTTTATGCGACTGGTGGGTAAAGTGCGAAACCTCTGCAGAGTGTAAATCTATCATGATTGTCTTGCTCAGGGTCACGAGTGGCCTGGATCCTTTTTTATTAGAAGGTGATGTTTATTGATGTTTAACTTATACTTTATTAATTGGGTTGCAACTGGGTTTCGTTCACTTGTAGTAACTTGGATAATGTTAAAATGAACCAACTAAAAGTGCTAGTGCAGTTCAGTCGTGTCTAGCCTTTCTTTGAGCCATAATACACCCGTGCTATACTTGCTAAGTAAATATTTTACTTACACTTGTCATTATTCAATAAAATCCCGGATGGGTAACAGATGGATTAAATGAGTATGCTGCTACTGAGTTTCTTGAGGATCTTCTATACTTCTGAGTTGTGGTCAACCAGTCGGTGTCCCTGTGGACTTGAGGCTCTACCTGTCAAGAGAGTTAATATTTGGACTTCCGCTGTGTTTTATTTAGGTAAATTGTGATGTAAAACTCTATTTATTCGAGCATATGTTCTCTGTTTATCATATTTGTTTGCTATATGTGTACTATGACTTCCTGGGCACACATATGGCCGCATTCGGGTTTCTGTGTAAATCCGGGTGTGACAGTAATGGTGCAAGGAGTGTTTTGGTGATTTCTCTTATGGCTCAGTAAAATATATAAATATTCTGCAATCGTACAGAATTACCGATGTAGCATTTCACCTGAGAGTAATCCAATGAACCGTAATTTATATTTTTCCACTGGGAAGTTATGGAAAGAGTACAAGTAAACAAGTATTCGAGGATAACTTAGATAAAGAAAAGGGAAGGACTAGCTAGTCGGGAGAAGAAGGAGACACGATAAGATTCCTATGTGCTTTATCTATTCGGGTCACTCGGATAAGGAGATACAATAGCTGTGAAACAATGCTTAAAGATCAAGTCTAACTCTATTGCTTAGCATTGGGTCAAGGCGTTAGCGGTTCAGAGAAAGGGATGAGAAGGGGAACTGCCAACCTCGTCAAAAGTCCCTACAATGCCGAGACTAACGTGGTAGATTCCAAAGGCCGAGTGGGCTGTCACCACCTAGAGGCTACCACACATACGTTGAATCGGGTGTACTCTAAGATCACCTTCAAGCATAGGCACCATGCCTACACTAGTCAAGTGCTACTTACTCCCCTAGAAAGAGCAAGCAACCCTGTCAATACCCAAGTGACAATTCATCGCAAGTATTGAGCAGGATCGAAGAATCGAGTAAGACAAAGACTTAAGTAAGAGCGAAAAGGACTTGAGCCACAACCAACTATAGTCTAAAAATGAAATATTGCAACTAGAATAAAGTAGAGGCAAGGTATAAATGACTCAAAGGTAATGATAAAGATAATATATTGATAACTGAATGTCTTACAAAAGGAAAATTAAAAGATATAAGAGCTTATACTAGGGCTTCTGAAGACGACTCCGGAACCTCTGAGGCTCGACTCGACTCTAACTACCAAACTAAACTATCGTAACTCTACTAAAGAAAGTGACAAATGGAGCTTCTTGGCTTGGTGTGTGTTGAAATTGGAAGTGGACACTTCCATTTATATGTGGGAAGGTCGGTTGAGTGGAGCACCGGCCATGGCAACTTGGAGGCAGTTGCTCGGCTAGTTCAGCCGAACTAGATAGGTTCGGGTGAACTGGTCCATTTCGGCCAAACCTCTCGAGTTCGGCCGAACCATGGATGCTCCACCGCCTTCCCTCCTACGGTTCTGTTCTTCTCTGGATGGCGGTTGTGAGGCTGTTGTGAGTTCGGCCGAACCAGATAGTTCGGCTGAACTGGCCCCGGGGCTCGGTTGCCTTGCGATGCACCACCTCTGCACATGGACATGCTGGATTGCCTCCACTTGGATGAGATTATGCTTGTTTGCCCTAGATTGACATCATCAATCCATGTGGCTTGCATCGTCATTGCTTGGTCATCATTGACGTGGACTTCATGCATGGGACCTCCTGGCCGTGCATTGCTTCATGGTTTGTGCCACATGTGTATGGGCTAAGGTGGGTAACTCGGCCGAACCAAGTGGTTCGGTCGAATTGGCCAATTCTACCCCTTTTTAGTCTGTGTTTGTCAGTTGAATGATGTATATAACCTCATTTATTCCCGAGAATTGGTGGTCAAAATCGTGCCGTAATGACCACCAATATAACGCAAAGTAGCAACCCAAACTAGAGATGAAATGCCTAGTGTTGATCACAAGATATGGAATGATGTAATCGAAGCAACACACACGCAAAAGAAAAATTCCGATTTGATGCAAACAAGGATTATGCTAGGGATGATTGATTTAAAGATAATCATGTAGCAAAAATTGCACCAAAAGGATGATAGTCAATTGGTTACACAACTTGATATGAACGTTGCTCACACTTACGCATACCAACTTTGCTCACACTTTTTTATGCAATTTTCTTTTCTCTTTTTTTGCACACTTTTTATAGCAATACTAAAGCAAGTTCAGATATAACACTTCTGCAATTTAAGAATAAAAAATGCAACCATCAGCTGAATTGATATGATAAAAGTTAACACAAGGGATAGAACCGGTTTATAACTTTTTTGTGGGAGTTTTCATAGATATATGAAAAGGTACAAAAAGGACATGCTAAGGATTATTTGATCAGCAACTAAACAAAGACTCTAGTGGACTGAAACTTAACCAACCTCACTAGTTCAATAGATTGAAACAAAGGCAATAACAAATTCTTTATGGCTTTTTTGGTGGATACAACAAAGGCACAAATATATGTAGACAAGGGTAAAGAATCCTACCGTGGCAACTCAGGCTCTTGATACCAAAGGATGAGACTCGATCTAGATCTTCATAACATAGGATCTTGGACAAGATAACTAGATGTAGGACAACCAAAATAAATTGCTTCAAGCAACGATAACAAGCGCAACCTGACAAATAAAATTTGAATAGCCAACCACTGTCTTTAACTGGCAACCATAACTAGTGCAACCTGACAAATGAAATTCGAATAGCCAACCACCATCTTGAACCAGCAACCTGGATCGAGGATTTTCCAAACCACACTCTCAAAGAACCAACCAACACAACCTAGAATCAAATGGACCAGGAGTACTAATTGGGAGCCGATGACACGTCTGCTTTTGTAATCTCTCAAGTAAATCACAAGAGCAAAGGGGTAGAGATCACTTTCTGAAATTGTTAGTACATTGATGAACAATATGGGGTTGTATTCGATCAAAAGTCTGGCAAATAGATTATGTACAAGGATTACTTACAGTAGGAACAACCCTGCTAGTTGTGTGAGCAGACCTTGGAGTTTCTGGAATTATGCAAACTCAAAGGTCACCGAGAACTGAAATCCTAAGGAGCCTCCAAAAAAAATCCCAAGGAGCCTCGTGTGGCTGTTGGGATTCTGTGCAGTCTCCACTAAATCAATCATATCTCATGATTGAGAAGTCCAATGGACATGCGGTTTGTTGCATTTGAAAATAGACATGATAGGAGTTTCAGTAAGTACTTGGATCCATATCCTTCGGGAATCAAGATTTGTGGTCGATCAATCTACATGTCCAAACTGAACAAGTTGTTGGCCAAACAATCCAAAGAGAACTTTGGCTCCTTATTAGTCCATTCCTCGTGGTTAGGTTCATCTCTATGTAAAGTAGCGTCCTCGTCTTCATGTGTGAACCTAATCACAACCATGGTAGAACATTCAAGCAGTATAACATTGATGTATGTGTAGAAGTTAATTTTAGCTGGGAGTGAAGTCACATGTTGTTATAAGTTTCTTAGCTCAGCTACATGTAATTGGTCCAATATTCAGTTGTTCCTTTGCTTGGGTGGTGTCTTCTATATCATGTCCTTTTTTACATGAGATGGTGCATAGTTAGTTGAGATGGTCTCATCGTTGATATTGACACTTCCTACTTAACATCAAGCAAAAAATACTACAAGTCCTTAGTTTAGACATAAGAGCACAGAAGTGAGCACATAAAATAAAATGAATATTCTTTAAGAGAAAAGCTTCCTTTATCCTTCTCGTGTGTGCCATAGTTCTTTCACTTTAGGTGTTTAAAGTAGTTGGATATCCTATTTTAAGTCTTGAAAAATCCACGTTCAATTATTGGATAATCATGAAATGTGTATGATTTTAGAAATTTATCTGTCTAGATGAATAAAATTTGCAGTAGCAATTCATGGAAATATATCAAAATTGCAATTCCTAGCAATAACTAATTTAGTTAATTGTTCTGTTACATGTCATAGAAATTCCTAGCTGTACACATAACTTTTTCATGAAGCGTCTCCTCTTCCTTATGTTACTATGCACAACATTTCGTGTGTAGCAGCTATAGAAATCCAAATTGGGTGAGCCCATTGGACGTCCTGTAAAACTGCCTATAAAAGCATGACCCGAGCATGGCCTGACCAGAAGGCAATAGTGCCCATGCTTACCCGCAATGCCGGACCTTGCACGAAATGATTATTTGGCCTGCAAGAAGATGGCCTGGTCCATACCACCCCAACCCCAGTCCCTACTCCTCCTTGTCGTTGGATCTAGCATTCTAGCCATTTGGGTGGCCTATATAATCTGGTCACTCTCCCTCAACGCACAGACCACAAACCCTAGCGCCATTTGCCTCGCTCCCTCGCTCGCCTCGACCGCTTTCTCTCCTCTTTAGCTCTGCTCCCTCTGCACTTGACGCCTCTCCTCTCGTCTTCTCCCTCTCTAGCGGTGGTTTTCCACTTTGCCTCTCGCTCGTTCTCCTTTATGCTCCTCTCTCCCTCCGCGTTCCTCTTCCTGCACCGCCGCTCTAGATCCATACCTAGAGTCAGCTTTTCCCTACCTAGTGGTGGTTCTCCACCTCTCTGCCCCTGCGTTGTTGCTTTAGATCCATATCTAAAGTCATCTTTTGGGGCTCTAGTTTGTAGGTAAGGACCCTAACCCCAAACCATAACCCTAGTTCTTGGTTGGGTTCTTCTTGTGTTCTTGCTCTTCCAGACTTCCTCTCACCTTTTCTTTTCTTCTTGTTTTCTTGTAGGCATGAATTTGTTGAGGAACCAGAGGACATTGCAAAGCGTTAACTGTTGAGGAACCAGGGGACTCTTTGATGCTTTGTTTTTTACCTGCGCCAAGGTTTTTCTTCCTCATTGGCCCTCTGTGTCGCCACTCTTCTCCCTATTTGGCCCTCTTGCAGGCGCGAGTCCATTAACCATTGAGGAACTAGATGGCATTATGTTCCTCTGTTGATATGGCCTCTGGATTCGCGATGAATGGTGATGATGAGTACTAGGGGCACTCCATCAATGACGATCTTCATATGATGGTGCACAGCATAGCCGAGCCCATGAACCTTGCCTGCGATGATTGTTTTAGTTCTGTTGGTGCCGCCAAGACAGTGAGCATGAACATAGGCGCCGCCAACAAGAAGACGTGCCCCAACACATCTGAAGCATCTAATGTTTTTTATATGATATTGTTCAAGGTAATTACTAGTAATAAAACCCGTGTTGGTTCCATGTGCATTCATCATGGCCATGAGTACTCTAGTAAATCTTTTGGTGGCACTGACCATCTCTTGTGGCATATTGAAATATGCCATAAGCAGAAGGAAAACTGTCACCCTTCCTCAATCCTTGCTAAACATCAATTTTGATAGTATTGTCCATCACTAGGAGTATTGTTCTGCTGTTGTACGTACACAACTGTGTCATTTGATTACTATGCTAAATCTTCCTCTTTTTCTAGGTGAAATAGATGCATTTTAGGAGTACATCGTGTTTCTTATAATCCTAGATTTGCTTCTATCAATTCACAAACCACCACTATAGATTTTGTTAAATACTTCAATGATTTTTGAACCAAGCTTATAGAGTCTTTTAGCTCTGGTGGTGTTTATTATGTTGCAATTACATCTGATATTTGGTCTAGTAATTACATCTGATCTTAGTGTGGTTGCTCATTATGTTAATTCTGATTGGCAATTAGAAAAGAGGATAATTGGTATGAGGCTAACTTGCAATTAGAAAAGAGGATAATTGATATGAGGCTCATTGATAAATCCCACTTTGGTCAAAACTGATGATGGCATGACATCTATGCATACGACCATGCTTGGAGGATGGCATGGAGATGGAGGAGACCAGCATGGGCATCCAAACCAAGAAGGAGGCCTAAAGCTTATCCTGTTTGAGACGCTAAGGTGGAGGCCCAAAACAAATCAAGTTTGAGTCCACTTCGGAGTCTAGGAGCAGCACACACCAAAATCGTCACTCAGGTTGCATACTGGCTTAGTTTTTGAAGTTCTACATATGCATGGAAATATAAGGAGATAGGCTTTCCAATGGCTCTAGTACCATATCAAAATTCTTTCTGAGTCGACAGAATTGCAAAAACAATTGGACATCCAGAATCTGTCAGGGTGCTGCGCCATCGTCTTTTGGGCCATTGGGCCATGTATTGTATTGGAGCCCATTAGGGCTGCCCCCCAAAACTCTAGCTCATCCATAGTAGCATATATTCAGCAGTCGCCGCCACATTATGGCTTGTATTTTTTAGATTAATTCTGTCAAGAACAGTGTCGTCGTTCGTTGGTTTGTGAGACCCCAACTTTGTGAGTTTAACCATACATCTACAATTGTGTTGCACTCTTTCTTGTTCTTGCTTGTGTTCTTCAATTCATAGGAAAGGATTAGCTTTCTTGGTGAGGTCAACCGTGCAATGCCAGTTCATAACCTGAGGAGACATAGTGTTGCGATTGCGGGGTTCGAAACATGTCATTCAGAAGCCGGATCGAGTTGTGTCACCACTCCATAAAATTGAGAGTTATCATAACCTTTCGGAAGATCGGAAACCCTAGTTCACATCAAGTGGTATTCACAGACATGTTTACCTTCAGATTCGCATCAATTTGTATCCCCATTTTCGTTTAGTCTGTTCCATTGTCCTAAAACTCCAAAAAATTACCCCATAAAAATATTTGTTCATCGTGTTTCTGTTCTCCTATAACTGAAGAGGATTGCTCTTCTGAATTTTAGTCCCTCATGGTGTCTTTGTGTTTGTCATGTCTGGTCCTGTTCTAGGGCCTTAGTACCGTTTGCTACTTGGTGGCGCATGTGTTTCTTGCATGCAGCATAGATTAGAGCGAGCGAGACAATAAGGATACTTTGCAATTGCATCACTGACGTCCTTAGGTAAAACCAACTGCCGGTTATACCATCCACTACTTGCTTCAGTGAGAACACTTGTAAGAGCTTGGTAAGATGCTTGAGAGTGTGTGATTCTATTCCTTGACCACATCCTAGTAGATAATAGGAAAATATACACTTGTGTGTTTTCTTTTTTTCTGCTAATATGATAGGTTACAACAGTCATCATTATGAGACAACAAGGATACTTGCAACACACACTACAGCTACGACAACTCCTTCCATAGGTCATTCTATGCTTTCATCCCCACTAGCTTATGATGGTATATGTATTGGTCAGTACATAGAGTGAGAAATTGCTATAGATAAAATATTTATAAAATTGTAGAAAGATTAAAAATGCTACTAGTGTTTTAAGAAATTGTATGATGAGGACAAATTTAAGTGCTTCAGATAAACCTCGAACGTGGCAAGATATGAAAATACTCATGAGGAAAACTTTTGTTAATCCATATATATTTAATTTATATCATGAGGTGAATCATTAAGACAATAAGTCTCTTGTTGTTCCTCCTGCTATGAAAAACCTTTTGTAGCATACCATACAAAAGAGAGAGAACGACATCACAGAAAATGAGATGGCCATAGCCTCATGTGATAATTTAGAATCAAAATCTTCCAATGCACCTAACACTCCTACTAAAATTGAAAGCCAAGATACTGTTCATGGTGCTACACTCAACGAAGGTGAGATTTCTCTTGATGTACTAAATTTTTCAACCACTCATGTTACTATAAAGCATCTGCTAGTGGAATCTTCTATTGATATATTTTTGTCACAAGCCAATTTGGTTGTTGTTCCTTGCGATAAAGATGAATTGTGTCACAATTCTTCTATTGTTCCAATGCCACAATTAATGAATGAACGTGCTAAAGATGTTCTGGAATTGATCCTTGCTGAAAAACAGACATGTTCATTATATTCATAATGAAAAAGAGGAGCTAAGATTGTTGTCTTTTTGCATGGGTTACTTTGAATTTGATATTTTGTGTAAACTGAGTAAATTTGGAAGAGAAGCTTTTTGAATATGTTGATTTGCCATGGTTTTCTAAGAACACATCATGTTATTTGCAAATATAACAACAAAGGACAATATTTGATACATCGACTTTATATTTGTACAAATCTTAACTCTCCTTTTGTTGTACACAATTGTGATCAACCAGATTGTCTCTCTAGTTTTGTTTTTCACTCCCAAGAAGGATATCATTGTTAGTTACTACCTATGTGTGCTAGTGCTATTTTTTATTGCATTGAACACATACTAGTGATTATGCAACCATCTATTCCTGCATTGCATTTTGTTGGTGCTAATGTTTTGCAGGATAGTGTTGACAAAGATCGTGTGAATTTTGATCAAAGAGTCTACATACTTGCCCACATCTATGTAGGAGAAGATATTTTGGGAGATTGGAAACATGGTCATGTCCCTTATAATATTTCCAGTTCACATTGTTTTCGCACCCTCATGTTTCTTCGTGTCATGCAGGGCCAGCTTAGAGCACAATCGACTCCGAGGATGGCTTTTCATCAATAATGGGAGGATGATGAGGATATGACATCCATGCATACGACCATGCTTGGAGGATGGCATGGAGATGGAGGAGACCTGCAAGGGTATCCAAACCAAGAAGGAGGCCTAAAGTTTATCCAGTTCGAGATGCTAAGTTGGAGGACCAAAACAAATTAAATTCAAGATAGCTTCAGAGGCAAGGATTAGACTTCTTGGCAGGGTCAACCATGCAACTCTGGTTGATAACCCGAGCAATTGCGGGTTTTGAAACGTGTCATTCAGAAGCCGAATCGAGTTGTGTCATGACTCAACCAAATTGAGATTTATCAAAACCTTTCGGAAGATCAGGAACCCTAGTTCACATAAAACGTAGCTAAACATGTGACTTCTATGCTTGAGGAGTATACTTAATGTGAAAAGGTGATTCTATTACTTTGCATAATGCATTTGCTAATGCTAATTTCATTTACAAGGCCCCTAAACTACCTGTTTATTCTGATATCAAAACACTTAATGAATCATTAAAATGATAGATTGCTTAGACATGTTGTCCCTATGAAAAATTACTATCTTAAGTATTGGAGGGACATTCATTTGCTCTGTTTTGTTGCATTCATATTGGATCCTAGTGCTATGTCTAGAATAACTTCTTCTAGTGCCTTGCTACAAGCAGCAAGCACTGGAGTAGCTGGTATTGGTTCTTCTGAACTATCTTCCTACTTGGACAATGACACTGTCACACAGTATGATGATAGCTTCAACATCTTGAACTAGTGGCATCACCACAAACTTACATATCCACTTTTGGCATCAACATCTTGTTTCTACTATATATTAAGAATATGCTTTTCATACATGTGGCAGGATTATCGAGGAGTGGCGGGGTGTAGACTGAGGCCCGAGATAGTCGAGATGCTCTCCAGCATCAGGGATTGAGAAGTTGGACAAGCAAGACTTCAACAGATGGTGGAGGACAAGGAACTTGAAGCTAGCGTTGAAAACCTTTATCTTATGTCGATGATACAAATGTATAACCTATGAAACTATAACATTGGTGATATTTATATTAATTGAGCTGGGTTGTAATACTTTTTCCTATCAAGGGTTTCTCACGACGTGTGAGTTTCATCTAGATAGGTTTTTAATGAGGCAGCCATTGCACCAGCTCAAACTTGAAAAATATGTCTCTATGCCTCTGTGTCTGTGTGCTATACTTCAGTTATATACTTACTTATGTGAAATTGTAAAACTTTGATGACAACATGTGTTGAATACTTGATGTAATTCTTGAAGTATGAAGCATTTCTGAATGTAATTGTACATTGTTTAATGATTTGTTTTTGAAATTTCAAAATTTAGAACTTGTGCTATGAGTTTTGAGTGGTTGATGGCATTTAGTGCCTGGGCTGGCACTAAACACAGTGGGTTGATTGGGCTGTCGTGCTGGCATGGCACGACTCGATGGCCTTAGGTCCGTGCTTGGGCCGGCAGAAATACACGGTGTGTCGGCACGGCACAACATCGTGTTTGATAGTGATGTGCCGCTTAGTTCCGTTCTTACATCGAGCTTAGGGTCCTGACGTGCTGGGTAGCCCGATTGGATTTCTATAGTACCAGCCTCATTGATCAATGTTGCGGATCAAGCTTAGAGCATCTCCAAGAGCCTACCTAAAATATACTCTCTAAATCATCATTTGGAGAGTCATTTGAGTAAAAATTATTTTCTATATCTTTATACTTTCCAATAGCTTTTCTATATCTTGTGAACAGTCTAAAGAGTTATCTTCCTCTTCATCTTTGGTTAGCGAGAAATCCAGAATAGAGGATATCTATATTTGGATATCCAATTGAAGAGGCTGTTGGAGAGTTTTTTTTTCACCAAAATCTCTATTTCTGTAAGTTAGAAAAGATCTAAAGAGTCTCTTGGAGATGCTCTTATGCCTAGATTTTATTGCAAGAATGTACTCGAGATTTTATTACCAGGCCTGTTGTTTCAGAAAAAATGATAATAGATAATATAAACCTTATGATGGTTGTCTTTAAGGTCTCATATTAGGCTTGCCACCTCCCATCAGTTTGTTAATGACGGTGGTTACTTCAGTTTTGGCATGGGGATGCAGCCTCTCTATCTGCCGTCAATCCACCGACGAGCGTTCAATCATAGTGGTGGCCGTTTTACTATCTAGCGCTATGCAGTTTTGTGGAGTTTTGGTGGCCATGTGGTGCATGGCGGTGTGTCGTTGCATGTATGTTGGGGTATTTACTTTACATTTTCTTTTGACTAAATTGCATCCACCATACAGCAATTTGGCACGTGGGTGTAAATTAGTTCAACAACTTGCAAAATATTTAGTACAATAACTTAATAGGTGGGTGTAAATTAGTCCAACAACTTATAAAATATTCAAGTTGGTACAATAACTTGACACGTGGGTGTAAATTGGTCCAACACCTTGTGAAATGTTCAATTCAGCGCAATAACTTGACAAATAGGTGCATCTATAGTCCAAACTTTACGATGGCAATGTATTAAGCAGATTAGATAGACATGTGAATAATTCTTATCTAGTATTTATTATGTTTACATAACTTATTTGTTCACAAGTCTAAATTCAAAAAATTCTAGCATAACACTGTTAAAATTATTGAAAGACTAAAGTCAATAAGAGAAACTTTAGAACCTTAGGTTTGTTTAATGTTTGTGCTCATGCATTCAATAATTATGTAGAAAGCAAGTTTCTTTATGTCCTTTTAGCTATTTTCCTTTTCTAAACATGTATTGAAATCTTTAATAATATTATGCCAAATACTAAAACACACTTATCATTATATTGGTATCCTTTTTAAGCTGAAAAATGCATATAATCAAATGTGTAAAACGATGAGGATGAACTTATCAATATTGAATATGAAATTAAATATTCTTAGTAAAAATTAAATCACTATTAAAAATAATTAATTTCAGGAAACAACATTACTTCCCTAAACATTGAAAGTTCTTATCTTAGCCAAGTACATTGCCATCATGATGCGAATATCAATAGCCAATTAATGCTTAATAATTTGTTCCAACATAAATATACCATCTATTACATCCAACGTTAGCAAATACGTTACGGTTGTCAAGTTTGGACCGTAGACAGTGGCGGACCCAGGATTTTTCTAGAGCCTGGGCGAATATAGCAACCGATAACAAGTTCGCACAGGTATTTTAACTACTAACTTAAGCAAACCTTAATTTTATTTTTAGTTTTTTTGAATTATGTACCGGCTTCACTACGTGGATTCTTTATGTAAAAGAAAACACCTCATTCCTGAATGAACCATGGATAAGCTAGCAAGGCAAGATGAAGATGAGTTCCAATGATCCATCAATCCAGTATAATTATTCACTAAAAATTAAGAGAAGAATCAGATATTCAGTTGCAAGTCTCGCTAACCTACAATCAAGAGATCAATTCGTTTGAGGTCAAGATGTTGCAAACGCCAGTGGCAAAAGGCCGCACTAGCTTGCGCATGCGCTCAAGCATGTCTAGTCACTGGGCACCGGCTGCAGCTAGCACTCCCTCTCTCGATGCATCCGCACTGGCCACAAATACAAGGCAATTTCTCGATTCGGAACTGGAATTGTCGCGCCATAAACAATATCTCCACTGACGCGCTCAGCAAGGAGCCTAGGCAATTGCCCAGGCTTGTCGGGCCTTGGGTCCGCCCATGACCGTAGATGTACCAATTTACCAAGTTATTCCACTAAAATGAGTTTTACAAGGTGTTGGATCACTATGCTCCCACCTATCGAGTTATTACACTAAATTGAGTATTTTACATGTTGTTGGACCAATTTACACCCACCCACCAAGTTGTTGTATGGTGGATGCAATTTACTCTTTTCTTTTACACTCGCACATGCACGTACACTTATATCTATGAATATACGTACGTAAATATTACCTTTACGAGTATCTCCGAGATAATTGACCGGCAGATGTTGAGTTTGATAAACTCACGCCTCGCTAGCGACAACACCGACTACTGAAAAAAATACCACAAGTTAAATACTATAATAAATACAAAAAAATACAACTCCTATACCGAGTTAGGACTCTAAGCCGAATGAATATATTTCACTAAAAAAACTTTATCAACTATGATCAGTTCATTACTGTGTTTACTTATTATTAGCATTGCATTATGTTTCCGCTCTGTACGTAGCCTCTTAGGGCTACCTACTTATATCTTTCTTCAATATCAATGATAAAAATATTACCTGTGTGATAATAGTTTATTTTAAAACTACTATGCTTGTTCTGAACAACATACGTTCGAGAACAGGCGCTGCATGTATACATTTATATCTAGCACGTTTGCTATTTTAAATAAAAAAATTCTCAAACAAATTTCAAGTTTAAACATCACATTGGACAAGACAAAGGCAAGGGATTAAATAAATTTATCTTGTAGTGATTACTCTTCTCAGATGCCAAACCCCGAACGTTTCCGTATTATATAAGTTAGGTGCTCCTGATACAGCACCGTAACGCTTGTTCAATTTCTTCATAATTGTGCTTGTTCAGAAGCATACGGAAATGTCAGAAAACTTCAGACACATTACGGCAGTACCAACCTTGTTACAGGGACATAGCGCCCGGACCTAGGAGGCTATATAAGCAGGAACAGGTGGTGCTTCTTTTTACCGGGGGTAATTAGGCTCGAATCTACCACAGGTTTTGAAAGAAGAGGCGGTGACAATGAGGTGGGATAAGGTTCCGATAAATTAGTGAATGAGGTGTAGGACAGCTGTGCGAACGTACGGATGGTTTGTCGCCTACTCAGTACGTTTTAAACAGCGCGGTCTAGGGGGCAATGGCCGGGTCAAAGCACGTATGGACAAGTTATAATCTGCCTCTGCCTCTCCCTTACTGTCTGTCAAAAGATATTTGAATATGCAGGACGGTCCATGGAGTAAGAATCTATCTATTAACCGCATCATGTAGTCCCTATGTTTCATTCCTTACTGTTGCTCGGAACATGTCCCTTATATTGTTTATTCATGTTGTGCTAGCTATACTTAAGTTGTTTTCTTTGTCTAATTTGCTTCTTTTATGCTCATCTTGGGGGTCTCCTAGCTGAATAGCGCTCCTTGCGCTTGTAAACTGTCTACTCTCTTCTTATTAATATACGCTGGATACGTCCGAGTCTTTTTTTAAAAATAATTTGCTTGTTTTATGCTTGGGTATGGGGATGTCTATCAAATTAGTACGTAGCCACGTCCTCGAAGGGAACGGAAAGGCTACGCTAGCGCATACAAAAATTGTTTTCCTCAAAACAGAAACAACAGTAGTTATATATCATACATCGTTATCACTAGATGCGCAGATGCAGCGGAACCATCTCGATGTAGACGAACGCGTCGAAGTGGCTATGCCGTGCAGTTGCTCACGTCCGTCTGGTCCTGCACGTACGGTTTGTCATTGTGCTCGAAGCGCAGCACCTCCGATGTATCCACACGTACGAGGATGGAACGCCGTGCAACGGGGCGATAGCGATAGGTGTCCTCGACCCTAACCCCCTCCCACGTATATACATGTCGTACTAATGGGCGGCCATCTCATGGGCCCCATTAGTTAACCTAATCCCTTGTGGATCAAGCCTACAAACGAGTCCAATCTAATTGGCTCTTGGGCATATATATCCAATAGTCTCCCACTTGCGCTAGAGACAATCACATAGACAAGTTTTTCAGTATTCCAAACCCCTTAAGTGTGTGACCCTATGGGTTCACTCACACATAGACATGTCTCGAGTACTCCTACTCGGTCCAATAGTTGACAGCGGCCTCTAGCAAGACATGTCAACTTCCATGTGCACGGAAAGATCATATCAGACAAACCACCACAACATCACGTACAATCTATTCCCTTTGCCTCACGATATTTGGTCTAACTCCAAGTCGACATCTCTTTCTTGAACCTGCGAGTCGGATCTTTCAAAAGGTTAACACTTATCCTAGCACGGCCATGCATTTCTTGATCCGATCACTCGAGGGGTCCAGAAATATCTCTCTCGTATAGAGAGGGGCTCTCGTATAGGGGGCAAATCCCATTTTGATTGACCATGCCTCACAGCATGCTTTCTGACAAACCCAAAAATCACCTTTATGACTACCCAGTTACGGAGTATCGTTTGATAGTCCCTAAGTAGATCAATTCACATCTTGAGTACATCCGACAATCTCAGGTCTTAGGACAAAGCGTACGTGTTGTGTAAAAGAGAATTATATAACAAAATCTCATGTTGGGTCAGTCCAGCCCCATGTCATACATGTGCCCACATTATTATTTTGACATCTCCATGTCCATGACTTGTGAAACGTAGTCATCAACTAATACATGTGCTAATCAACTCAAATTAGGGACAACTTTAGAATAACCATACAAGTAAAGAGTTTCACAAACAATTCACATAATTGCCAATCATATACAAGTTGTCTTTTATGGATATTCAATAAATAAACAATATGTCATAGATACAATACTATTATCTACTCACACTAGAGCTAATCTAGATGATATCTAATACCCATAGCTCTCATGTGTGACTCATGCTTAGGCTGTGGAAGAGCCTTTCTCAAAAGATCTGCAACATTAAAATCTGTATTTTTTTGCATATCTTTATCTCACTCCGTCTAACGAACTCACGAATGAGGTGAAACTTCCGCAGTACATGTTTGTTCTTCTTGTGATTCCTAGGCTCCTTAATCTACATAATTGCCCCATTGTTGTCACAGTAGAGTTCCAATGGGCTAGATGCATTGGGAAACACACCAGGCTCAACGAGGAACTTCCTCATCCAAACACCTTCCTTCGCCGCTTCTGAAACTGCGATGTACTCGGCTTCCATTGTAGAATCAGCCACAGTATCTTGCTTAGAACTTTTCCAGCTCACAGCACCACCATTTATCGTGAACAGAAATCCCGATTGCGATTTTGAATCATATGGATCAGTTCCGAAACTAGCATCAGTGTGACATGTTACAATGAGCTCCTCCTCACCTCCATAGACTAGGAACACATCTTTAGTCCTTCTGAAGTACTTAAGAATAGTTTTCACCATTGTCCAGTGACTTTTACCTGGATCAGACTGGTGCCTACTCGTAACACTTAGAGCATATGAGACATCTGGACGAGTACTTATCATGGCGTACATAATAGATCCAATTGCCGAAGTGTAAGGAACCTTACTCGTACGCTCCCGCTCATCAGCCGTCGAAGGACATTGAGTGTTGCTAAGGTGTACACCATGTGACATAGGCAAGAACCCTTTCTTGGACTGTTCCATGTGGAACCGATTCTGCACCTTGTCAATATAAGTATCATGGCTTAATCCTATAAGCCTTCTCGATCTATCTCTATAGATCCTTATGCCCAGAATGTATGCAGCTTTCCCTAAGTCCATCATAGAAAAACTATTTTTCAGTGAAGTCCTAATGGATTCCAGCATAGGAATATCATTCCCAATCAACAATATGCCATCCACATATAAGATTAGAAAAGCAACAGAGCTCCCACTTTCCTTCTTGTAAACACAAGCTTCTTCTTCATTCTGACGGAAGCCAAACCCTTTGACTACCTCATCAAAACGAAGGTTCCAACTCCGAGATGCTTGCTTTAATCCATAGATAGATTTCTGAAGCTTGCATATTTTTCTAGAATTAGTTGGATCGACAAAACCTTTGGGCTGTATCATATATACATCCTCATCCAGCTTCCCATTTAGGAATGTTGTTTTGACATCCATCTGCCATATCTCATAATCGAAATACGCAGCTATTGCTAGAATGATCCGAATAGATTTAGGCATCGCTACTAGCGAGAATGTCTCGTCGTAGTCAACTCCTTGAACTTGTCGAAAACCTTTTGCAACAAGTCATGCTTTATAGACGTTAACATTTCCATCCATATCTCTTTGTCTCTTAAAGATCCATTTGCACTCGATGGGTCTCACACCATCAGGTGGGCCAACCAAATTCCAAACATGATTATCTCCCGTGGAATCTATCTCGAATCTCATGACACTTTGTCATTTCTCATAATCTGGGTCCATCATTGCTTCCACATAGGTCCTAGACTCATCGTTGTCCATCAACAATATGTAACGCTCTCCCGGAACTAGGAGATTCATTCTACTAGCTGCGTGACGTGGCCTTTCCGACCTTCGTGGTTGTGGTGGTTCTTATCTTTCCACAGGTGCCTCAACTTGTTCTGCTACGTTAGCATCATTTGTAAAGTCTTGCCTCATAGGCTCATCTCGAACTTCTTCAAGATACACCTTATGTCCACTTTTTCTCGCTTTTGAGAAACTCTTTCTCCAAGAAAACACCGTTCCTAGCGACAAACACTTTACCCTCTGATTGGTTGTAGAAATAATACCCAATTGTTTCCTTTGGAATATCCCACGAATATGCACTTGTCCGACTTTGGTGTAAGCTTGTCCGACTGAAGTTGCTTGACATATGCTTCACAACCCCAAATTTTTAGAACAGACAAATTGAGAATCTTGCCAATCCATATCTCATATGGTGTCTTCTCCACAAACTTAGACGGTACACTATTTAGTGTGAAAGCTGTTGTTTCTAGAGCATAACCCCAAAACAATAACGGTAGGTCTGACTGGCTCATCATTGATGTAACCATGTCCAACAAAGTTCGATTATGTCGCTCGGACACATCATTTCTCTGAGGTGTTCCAGGCGGCGTAAGGTGTAGAACAATTCCACAACTCTTTAGATGAGTGCTAAACTCGTGGCTCAAATATTCGCCTCCACGATCAGATCGTAAGGCCTTAATTTTCTTGCCACGCTAATTTTTGACTTCATTCTGAAACTCCTTGAACTTTTCAAAAGTTTCTGATTTATGATTCATTAAGTAGACATAGCCATATCTACTAAAATCATCAGTGAAAGTTATGAAGTATTGGAATCCACCTTGAGCTGTCGTGCTTATTGGTCCACACACATCCATATGTATGAGTTCCAACAAGTCTTGCGCCCTCTTAGGTTTTGTGAAAGATGTCTTGGTGATCTTACCTAGCAAACAAGCTTTGCATGTCTCGTATGATTCAAAATCAAACAAAGTTAAAAATCCATCAGAATGGAGCTTCTTCATGCGCTTCTCACTTATCTGACCCAAACGGCAATGCCACATATAGGTAGGATTCAAATTATCTAGCCGAGGCCTTTTAGCACTTATATTGCAGATAGGTGAAACCTCAAGATTTAAAATAAATAACACATTCACAATGGATGCAAAAGCCACAAACATGCCATTCTTAGAGATCACACAACCATTGTTTTCACTCACAAACGAATAACCATCCTTCATCAAACATGAAGAAGACACAATGTTTCGACTCAAACTAGGAACAAAATAACAATTATTCAATTCCATAATAAATCCTGACGGGAGGTGAAGTTGCATCGTCCCGACGGTCAACACAGCAACTCTTGCATTATTGCCCACGAGGAAATCAACTTCACCTCTTCCCACGCTTCTACTTCTTATTAGTCCCTGCATCGAATTGCAAATATGAGCAACTGATATGATATCAAATACCCATAAATTAATACTAGAATTAGCAAGGAAAATGTCTATAACATAAACATGAAGTTTACTTGAAACGGAAGTACCCTTACTTCCCTTGCTTTTCAAAGAAGCTAAGTACACCTTGCAAATTCTTTTCCAGTGACCAATTCATGAATGTGAAAGCACTCATTATCAGCAGCTGGTCCAGCTTTAGCCTTGGGTGCTAGCTTATATTTCCCATCTTTAGCCTTTCCCTTCTTCCAAGAATTATCTTTCTTCTTAAAGGTAGTCTTGTTCTGGATTGCTATCACATCCCTTTGCTGGTAATGGGATGGCTAGAACATTTTCCTTTTTCTCAGCCCTGAGAACAATTCTCAGGTTACGGATCCAATCTACAAAGTTTGTTCCATTCAACTTGTCCTTCTCAATGACTAAACGCAAAGTAAATGATGTGGTGTTACTAGGTGCCATTGATCTACAACAAAATAATGCAAGATACTAAGACAACGCATCCATGATGGAGTACATTAAGCATTTAACAGAATCTATTCCCACTAAAATCAATATCCCTCCATTGATACTTAGTGATTCTGGACCCACAACTAACAAGTCCACTCATGAGCTTTAGCATCACCGCTAGAAGACATAGTAGATTGGTAAGCAACCCTTTGCTAATCATATCCATATGACTCATGTTGTTGGGTGACATCTCCATGTCTCGGTGCCCAACCTTTATGCCCCAAGGTCCTTAACCATTAGGATGACCTTGTCTAACTTAACCAACCCTTATGTGAGTAAGTATCTGATACGAACCCGTCTTGTCAAGTAAAGCTAGTGGCACTCTAATTTCATAGACCCACCACTAATTGTACAGGACATGTGAAGGTGCAAGGTTTAGTTGGGAGGGCATTCAAAACTTAAACATTGCGAGGGATTGTTCTACTTCTACCATCGCATGCAGAAAATTAACCATTATTGTCACATAAGTAGAAGTAAAATGGTAAGAACAACATTCACATAGTAATGACACGGTATGACCCATTAACACATGGTGATCTCTATCTCCATTGTACTGTCCATCACGATGATCTCCATCTCCATGATCCATGTATGCCATTCTCTAGTGATGAGTCCTCCAAGAACTATCTAATGCATGCCGGTAAAATAAATTACATAACCAGGGATTAGATCATCACAAGTTGGCACGCAAGCCATTACATCAAATTGACAATACATATGGCTCCAGCCGTATTGCCCTACTCACAACACGAAGGTCATGAATCATTACATACATGCATCATATACACATAGGGCCATACCGATCACATGAATCTGCAAAAACAAGTTAGCCGATTCCGACGTCCAAACTTAAATCACCGAAAACTCTATCTTCCCGGTCTTTTTTCACAAATCCAAATTCAGCGAAACTATTGTCGGCAGTCGAAATCATGTGTAAAATTTTTTGTAGATGAATTTTCATATATAGATCGTCTCAATCCGAGGTCGTATGCAGAAGTTATGACTGTTTTACGAACAACCTGTTTTTCGCGCAAAACCCAGCCCGATAGCAGATCCAATCTACACCGCCGCGCATCACCATGCGCCTGGCCATTGACCTAAGTTCTATTTAACCAATCCAATTGATCTACATCTTACCATGACTGGGTGTATGTGTATCATTTAGTTCCGATGGCGGAATTCCGACCGGTAGGAGCAATTCGTTACACGACCATCATAGCAAACATCACAAACCGATCAGAGACTCATCTACAACCACGCATATCTCTATATGCACACATCCGAACCTATAATTAGACAGCTATGGCTCTGATACCACTGAAGGGGAATGGGGAGGCTATGCTAGCACATACAAAAATCGTTTTCCCCAAAAAAAAGAAAAATAGCAGTTATAGATCACAGATCGTTACCACTAGACGTCAGATGCAGTGGAACCGTCTCAATGTAGACGAACACGTCAAAGTGGTCATGACATGCAGTTGCTCATGTCCGTCTGGTCCTGCACGTGCGGTTCATCCTTGTGCTCCAAGCACAGCACCTCCGAGGTATCCACACGTACGAGGATGGAATGTCGTGCGCCGGTGTGCCAGCACTAGGGGCACGCGGCGGGAGAGCGGTGAGCGAGGGCGGCTAGGGTTTGGGGCGATGGCGACAAGTGTCCTCGACCCTAACCCCCTCCCACATATATATATAGGTCATACTAATGGGCTGTCATCTCATGGGCCCATCAGTTAACCTAATCCCTCGTGGAACGAGTCCAATCTGATTAGCTCTTTGGCATATATATCCAACAATCCTATTATTGGTGGCACGGCAGAGAGCTGGACCCCCAATGCAGGATGGCCCGATAGAGATTCCGAGTAGGGAGCTACGTGGTCTCCGGCGGGAGTCAAGATGTCAATCTCCCCCGTGATAACTGGGATCCGCGGGGAACTGCTCTGAACGTTGTGGGGACGGGGACAGTATTTCTCCCACGGGGCTAACAGGCCAGATCTCCGAATCTGGGCTGGGGCGGCGGCGGGGTGAATATTTCCCTGTGGCGGCCACGGAGCCCCCAATTCGGAGACAAATATATGTCACATGTGGCCCACTACACAAGTATGCAGCCCAAGTAGCCCACCCGCCGAGAGATGTGTATATATATATATATATATATATATATATATATATATATATATATATATCGTCAGCTGTGGAACCCTAAGCTCATTCTTTCCCCCACGCCGTCGCCGCAACTTCTCTTCCAGTTGAGGGCCGACGAGCACAAGGCAGCAGCCATCGGCTAAGTGTCGATGCAGCGGGGGGCGAGCCACTGCAGACGCAATTGCGAAAAGGCAATAGCCCGGCCAAGGTAATGCTGCACCGGCAAGGGGCAAGCTTTGCCATCCAGTGGTCCATAGCTTCACGCAAGCTGTACTAGCTATTTCTTCATTGGTTCCTACCATTCATCTGTTAGTTTAGTGCTAGTGCGAGGCTGCTACTCCTGTACTCGATCTATTAAGTGCTAGCTTATGGCTCAATGCTTGTATAGTGTACGTAGATTATATGTATTATGTACATCTCCTTTGGCTATCTTTTTTCTTCCTTGATTTTGTGTTCTTGATTTACTCATACACTGTCACAAATTATGAACACATATGACAAAGGTGATTTAAGTTGATTTATATCTATTATTTGTGATACATAAATCCTCCACGGGGACCCAATGGAGGTCGGGGATCCATCGGGGCTGGGGCCGGGGACAGAAATCTCCCCGAAACAAACTTTGCGGCTAAGGTGGGGATCGGGGCGGAGACGGGGGTCATGTCCCCGGCCCCACCCCGTTTCCATCCTTAGGCAGGAGCATCGTGTGATGCCCAGAGGGCGATCGCCACACTCATTATGGTGAGGATCTCACAGCTCTTGGAGATGACTACAACGTCTATCAAGCTTGTCTAATGATGAAGCGTCCCTCTATCTAGCGCACTAAACATTGGTGTTTGGTGCCGGCAGTCCGCCATGAGGTGTCTGGGGGTAGAATTGTAGGCAGGAGATTGTTTCATCTAGAGCTAGATGGTGAACACAAAGATACACAAATTAGCCTGGTTCGAGCTACCAGATTGGTATAATACACTACATCATGTGCTCACGAGATTATATTATGCGCTATGCATGTTGCATATGGCTTGGATTGGTTTTCGAGGGGGGTTTCTGCAGATATTTATAGTCAAAGAGGTAGGGTAGGGTTACAAATTGGTTTAGATATAATCCTAGTCGATTACAAGAAAACATATCATCTTGCAATGCAAGTTAGATATCCAGAGTATCCAACCTAGGCCTATCCCTATCTCATAGAGATACTGACATCTATCATTCATCTTCTTGTCCCGTATGCTGTCGTCTTCATCGTGGACGGCTGGGCTGACCCCTGGTTGTAGTCAGAGAGTCATATAGCCCTCCTTGATGGTACTGGGGTCATATCCCCCACACACTTGTAAGGAAATGGAACTAGCATAGGCCATTAGTAATTTTTGTGATCGTGTTGCTAGTATAAAACAACTTAATGTTATAGATGCAAGATGATGGATTTGGATGATCAAACACCTCAAACATGATTAAATATATATGATAAAGGCTCTAGAAGACCATCTCGTGGCCCAAGATATCAAGGTCCAAACTCAAAGGAAATTGAATTTGATGAGTTTTGCAAAGTTACTAGTGTCACCGACCTATTCATAGCATGAATCGGTGATCATCAACACAGTCAGAGGAAGGATCGGTGTGAATAGTCGAAAGACATGTGTAGTTACTACTATCACCGATTGATTCCATGACCCATCAGTGTATGTGTCTGTGATCGTCGACGTAATCAGCGTATAAGTCGGTGATAGATTTTCACATCAGAAACCTTCTAGAGTTCATAGGACCATCCGATGATGCTCTAAAATATGTCGGTGATGCTTGGAGTTGCAGAAAATGCATTTGTACATATGCCACCGATTGATTCGGTTATTCCTACCATGGATCATCCCCTAAGTCGGTATCTACAGTAAAATGGCAATGGCTAGTAATGGCTAGTTTTTCATAATGGGGCTATAAATACCCCATCGACCAGCCATTTGAGGGGTGTTAGAGCTTGGGAAAGTGGTAAGCATGTGTTCCACACAAATTCATGTGCTCTATACACCAAAGTGTCAATATCAGACTACGGTAGTTAGCAACAAGTATTAGGTCTTTGTTAGGGCTAGTTTAGGCCTTTTAATGCATTGCTTTGGAATTAGTCTAGAGTTAGGCGATGTTTGCACACGTCTTTGTTATCGGTGCGTGCACACACCTTGTCTTGTACTTTCAAGGCTTATAAATATTGCAAGACCCTCCACCTGAGTTTTAGAGTGGCCACCGGTAGTTGTGAGACGAAGGAGGTATCAGGGCCATTGGAACAGGGGTCCCCTTAGCACAGGACAAACAAGGCTAAAAAAGGTTTGTAGAAAGTAATTGGTGGAACGGCTTGACCTCTAGGGCCGCCTTGGTTTTCATTACATAGTACAAGCTCATACAAGTCCTATACGGTTACATGTAGAGTCCTACTCAAACTACATGTCCTAGTCTTATCCTATTCCAGCTCATACTCTAAATTCCCCCTCAGTCGTAGCGGGAGTGAAGCGAATGATAATGACTGAATTTGAAGTCTTGCGCTTCCATCGTCTTCTTCGCTTCACCATTATCAACTTTGTTTCTGATGGATGGTCCGGCCCTAGATGGTGCCTCCGTCCCCTTGTGTCGTCTCTTATCTCTCCACTATTCCCTCCCACAGTCATAGTGGGAGTGTCATAAATGACATGGACGCTTTGACTGGAGTTTGTCGGTGATGAGTTGTTGAAGGCGTAGTCGATCATGATGATGTAGCCGTGGTCGCCAAATGTATCCACACATAGCCGAAGGCAGAAAAACATTGTGCTATGTTGTAAAGATGGAGCTATAATTATAGATTAGGCACCTTGCATATATCAAAGGATGCCATTGGTGGCTTCTTGCATATGTCAGGGGACGATTGTGTCTTGCATATGTCAGAGGAGGCCATCATGAGTGTCTTGCATATGTCAGAGGATGATTGAGTCTTGCATATGTCAGAGGATGATTAGGTCTTGCGTATGTTTGAGGACGGTTGCGTCTTGCATACGTCAGAGGACGATGTGTTGGTGTAGTCTTTGCCGTCGTAGATGACGTGGTCATTGCCATCATCGGAGAAGCGTCTTGCATAATTGCTTGTCAAAGGACACGAGATGTCCATCTTCTGGACGAAGTGTCGGTGGTGTGTTGATGCAGACCATATTGACAAAGACCTTGGCGATGTAGTAGATGAAAAAAAACTAAACTAATCTATATTGTATGATATTTTAGAGGCTAGCTAGCTAATCGATGCGGTGCCCCCGGAAGACTATAGATTTGTCTCCCCATGGCGGCGCGAACGGAAGATGTGGTATTTCCCAAGAATTGAGCAACATTGGTCTTATGGCTGTGATGCCATGTAGAAAGTAATTAGTGGAATGGCTTGACCTCTAGGGTTGCCTAAGTTTTCATTATATAGTACATGCTCATACAAGTCCTATACGGTTACATGTGGAGTCCTACTCAAACTACATGTCCTAGTCTTATCCTATTCTAACTCATACTCTAACACTTTGAAGGCCTTCTTAGCCCACTACATAATCGGGACACAAAGAGGAGTGGTTTGGGAGGCCCGAGGCCAGGAAATGGCCCGAGGTGCTAGAACCTGTTTGGCCGCGCATTAAATGCGCGTGGTTCACTACGCAAAGACGGGCCCCAGAGATAGTGCGCCTTCCCCATAAGATAACATGATTACAGAGGAGGCGAGCTCTCAGGCAGCTCTGCAACCCGGTCAGAGGGAACCAACCTCCTGGCACCCATCGCGTCAACTGACGACGGTTGGTGGGGGGCACTAAACAAGCTTTCCGTCAGCTCGACAAATATAAGGAGGAGCGCCCACAACCCTGGGTGCACAAAGAGGACCCCGTGCGACTATAAGAGCCTAGGATAGCCCCGGGATACCCCGGGGTCCTTCGGGGAATACTCCAGGATGTCAGGAGGTAATCCACGGCACAGAACCCCGCCTGATGGGAGGACACTATTTGTAGGGCGGTGCCCCCTCAAGAGGTGTTGCGTTCACACCAAATGTGGTAAATCCCCTCCCACAACCCATGGGAGGGAATATAAATAGGCTAGACCACAAGCAATAAACCACCATCACACAGGACGTAGGGTAGTACGCTCTTCGCAGCCCGAACCGGTCTAAATCCGTTGATCCCATAGTCGCCCCACAGCAAGAATCTTGCTGAGTGTTACACCTCTAGCCGAATCTCTGAACAAGGGTTCCATGAATCCCTGCTTGCGGTATTTACCCACTGTCAGGAGGGACCCTCAGCGTTTTGGCAAAGGTTTACCGAGTGAGAGGAGCAAGTAGCATAGGAGAGAGGCAAGGTGGTGACCCACTCATGCGTGGGGAGAGCCCATCGGCCATCCATGTAGTTACTTGACTGCGGAGCGAGACCCTTGAACAGGAATTCCATTGAAATGGGCTCCAACAACGAGGGCTAGGGAAAAACATTATTGTCCTATACCTCGGGATATATCGCCGTAGCGGAGTTTGCATTGTCTACACTCTTTATATTCCACAGTATTTCTTGAACTCTTTCCTCATTTATGTTTTCTCGAATTGCCATGTGTAGTTGATATGATTGAAATCTAGGGTGCCAAACTTCTAAGCGATAGAGATAGAGACACGTAGAAAAACCAAGTGCATATTTATATAGAATTTGAAATGCATTTTTACTTGGAGCCTTAGTTCATAGTTTTTAGAACACCTAATTTACCCCTACATGTTCCTTCAATATATGACCATTAATCCTACTACTTAAATGTCGTGTAAATGCTGTATAGTGGCTAGTCGTGTCCGCTTATCGTGTTTAACAACCATTTACTTGTTTAAATGACCGTTTTGAATAAATAGCTAGCGACAGCTGACTGTTTAAGATCTTAGCATTTAGGGTAACACTACATTACAGGAATGCAATTTGTTTGCTTCCATGTGATCATGTCCTCACTCAGAATATTTGACAAAGACGTAGATTATTTGATGAATCTGTAAAAGCTATTAAACTTTTCACTATATAATTAAATATCATATTGTTTGTTACATGCAATTAAATCATAAAAAATTTCGGTGGTAAGTTTGAATTATAAGCTCACAGAGGATGTTGGTCACCACTTGTTAAATCCTCGATATGATAACCTGGGAGAGGAGAGGCAGAGTAGTGACAATTCCTTTGGTTTCTTGGCACCACAGTGGCCGCCATTGGCCTCCCTTAATCAGGGTGTGAGGTAATTCATAGCATATGAATGGAGTTCAATATAATATGGTCAAAATTTAAATGTTATAACTGAAATTTAGATTTTTCGTGGGTGCGGGCGCATTGACAACTTCAACCTTGCCCTGTTCGGCTGGCTCGTGGGAGGTGGCTGGTGCTGGTTTATGCTGAGAGAAAAATACTACCGGTTGGCTCGTGCTGGTTTGTGCAGAGAAAAAAATACGCTGATAAGCCAAACGAACAGGGTTGAACCATAAGCTTTTTTTGTTGGCCTTAACCTACTTGAAAACTTCTCAAATGTAGTTTTGTTCGGATGTATGTATAAATGATTTTGGTTAGATGGTTATCCACCCTAAAATATTTTGCTGTTGAAATTGTACAATGCGGTTATAAAATTTCAAAGGTTCACACAAAAGACACTTATAATTTTTGATAAAGAGTAAAGTCTGGTTCTCAGCCTTCAATTATCTTAAAAGTTTGATTTTTATTCCCCATATAAAGTATAATTAATATATTTTTAATACAGTTTTTCCTCCTAATTTAGCCCAAACATGTCCTATACCCACATTTAATTAGTATATTTTTAATACAGTTTTTCCTCCTAATTTAGCCCAAACATGTCCTACACCCACATTTAATCATTCCTTAAATGTGCCTATATTAATTAATGAGATATAAGTACTCCCTCCATCCTAGCTAGAATGTAACTACTCCCTCGGTCCTAGAAAGAATGCAACTCTCACATTCCGAGGAGTCAAACAACTTCAAGTTTGACTAGATTTATATAAAAAATTACTAATATTTGTGATACGAAATAAGTAGCAGTAGATTGATCGTAGATTATATTTTTATACTTAATCTATTTGAATGCATAAATGTTAGTACTTTTTTATATAACTTGGTGAAAACTGAAATCGTTTGAACTCCTCGGGAAGCGAGAGTTGCATTCTTTCTGGGACAGAGGGAGTAGTTTTATACTCTAAATTTTTTCGAGAATACAACTATTTCTGAGTTGTGAGGTGATTGAAATGATGTGCAAAGTAGCACTTCTATTTTCAATTCACTTGCATGCATGTCAACAAATTCGGCAGCAACCTTAGCCACTAGAGACTACCACTTCATTTTATTTTTTCAATATGCAAGCATGCATCCAACAAATATGTTATAAACAAAATTGGTAGCTGATTATAGACGCATCCCTCCCTAGACAGGGTTTAATTCTAACTCCCATATAATAAAAAAGCAAAAGGTTTCGTGAAGAAAATAATCCTATTTGACCGATACATTGCTAGCATCAGAAAATAGAATAATCGAGAATTATGGGTAATCGGCCATGCTGCTAAATTAGCTAAAGTAGTGATAAATCCTTACAATAAAATAGATCCTAATGAAAGTCCACCCATTCCCAATATCCAGTGGAAATCCATCCACGGAGGGAGTATATAAAAATAAGTTAGCTATTGAAGAAATTAAAGAGGGATAAGACCAAAAAAAGTTGAATATATGTTATATTCAGAGCTGAGGTGTTAATTCAGTATAAACTGCAACCACCGAGAGTTATTAAATATGAAACTTGTGAATACACGCTTTCGATTTACAATGGGAGATGAATTTCTGTGAGATTGTTTGGTATAAGAAGGAATTGGTTGCATCATTTAATACTGATGATATTATTATAGTCTACGATATTGCTGTTAGCCGTATAGCTAAATTTAAGTTGATAGTTATGTAATTTTCTCTTAGTTGACACTCGTAAAACATGCCACTATTATATACGTGACTAAAACAAGCTGATATGGCTATCGGTTCAACATTGTTTTATTCATTGCCCCCTATACTCAATTCCTGGCTCCGCCCCGAATTGGCATGGAGTATTTCTTTTTGGGGAAGTAGTTGGAGGTTGTGTATGGTCTCGGTTTTGCAGTGAAGGTTGGAATTCAAACTTTTGGGGTTAGAATTTGGACTTAACCGATGAACTGAGTTCTCCCGACTTTGTTTGTTGTAACTTAGTCGGATTCAATTGTTTGACTCAGTAGTGATGCTAATTTTTTAAATTTATTTTAGGAATTAACGACACTATTCTATCAATGGTAGGTGATATGCCTATCAATAGTGAGGTGTTTGTGGTTATAGAGAGGCGCCTATGGCTACTTTATCAATCTTAAGATTAGCCAGTAAATCTCTCGGATGTGCACATAAAATTGTAATTACCCTTATATTAATATCTTATATTTTTATTTTTAAACAGCATGAATAGGTCAAGCCTTGATGTAAGTAGGACCTTCCATCTCTAAGCTTCCAACCAATCAACTATAAAATTCTTGGCACCAAATTGTTGATTAGAAAACTTTTATTTTTCATCATGTTTTTAGAACATGGGTATAGTACGTTGAATGGGTTCTAGTGCTACCTATGCATCTCGGTTTGAGTCTTTAATTCATTACGAGTGTTTGTATTTTTATACTAACTAGTAAATATACCCGTACGATAATACGGAATGAACATGAGCGTGAGACAAGAGAACTTAGGATGAGATATAGATGGAGCCCCTATTGCTCGCACGTCAAAAATCATGTTGGAAGAGGACACGAATCCAGATCTTATTCGGTTTCTTTTTTATTTTTTTTGGATATGAGGGTCCACCATTGGTGTCTCACAACGGATCAAAAGTCAAACTAACGCGGAAACGGTCCTTGCTTTAGTATTAGATAGAGATTGTTTTGTTGATTTGTTGACCTATTCTCTGGAGATTCATATGATATGATTATTTTTGGGATGAGTGTGCATACGTAAAAATAGGCATTTATGTTTGTAGCATGTTTATATAAAAAAGAACTGCTTGAAAATTGTTTGGATATATAGTGCTGCCAACGTGACGAGAGAAATAATTCTACAATAACACCAACATGCCCAATAGTTCGTCATTAAATAGCTCAACTAGAAATTTTATAAGTTGAGGTATATAATGGACTTATTCACCATATAAGAATTAATATAACTATTATCAAGAATCCTACTGTTTGTTTAAAAAGAGAAAAAGGTATTCAGCTGTATAGGACGTCTCTTTCTTTTTTGTTTGAGAAATATAAGTACACATACAGACGCTCACACATGCATGCATACTCACCCATATGAATACATATACATAAACCCTATCCTTACGAACATTTCCGATAGACGGTATATGATGATTGTTTTTTTAGAATGTGTTGAGCACGTATTTTATTAAGAAGAAGAGAAATAAAACAAAACACAACATTATAACAATTACGACAAAGAAACGAAGCCCACAATGCATCACCGCCCAACTAAACGACAAGGAAACCGTAACCCTGCACAACAAAAACAGACTGGCCCGTATCTAAGATTTTGAGGCCCCGGTGCAAAACAAAAAAGGGGCCCTTTTAAGGAAATGCAAATGAGATTTATTATATAATTGTAGGTGTAGAAATACTAGTGAGAGATGTAAAATTGAAGATGAAGTTTATGATAATAACTAGTAAATGAGGTAAATTTTCTTGTGATAGGAGCTTAATACACTACAAGAATAACTCACATCCGCACCCCTCATATGCCTCGGTGCACTCAAGATCCGGTGCTAATGTGACGTTAGCACCGGGTGCGAAATTAGGGTGCCCCCGGAAACACTTTAGCACCGGTTGGTGTTAGCAACCGGTGCTAAAGGCCCTCACACTTTAGCACCGGATCGTAACACCACCCGGTGCTAAAGGGCTACCCTTTAGCACCGGGTCGTAACACGACCCGGTGCTAAAGACCCTTTCGCACCAGGTCGTGTTACGACCCGGTGCTAAAGGGGGTGTCATATGCTACTATAAAAGGAAAGCATCTGTTATCTCATCACATGTGTAGCGTAGGTGAGATGGATAGGTGGGTACACGCGAGCCAAGAGATCCTGAGTTCGAATCCCCGCAGCAACACACATATTTTTTTGGCGAATAGGCACCCTTTAGCACCGGTTATTTCACCCGGTGCTAAAGGGGCACCCCTTTAGCCTCGGATGATCTGCAGCGGTTGGGATACCCGGTGCTAAAGCTGGTTCCCAACCGGTGCAGATGTCCGTCATTCTGGTAGTGATACGGTTATATGGAGTTAGTTGAATTAAACCCCAAATATCCAATTTCAATTAGAGAAGAATGCCTTATCCTTGATTGATCATTGCTATCTTAGTCGCCGGGATAAAAATAAATAAGGGTGCAGGGGTAGAATTAGGGAAGTAACAGCCTACAATACAATATAAATCATGAGATTATGATTGAATTTTTATAGACTCACCGGATAGAACGGGAGAACTCTTGCGCCAAACACCGATCTCGTTGATTTGCGGAAGATTGAGATACTTGCATCATTTGCCATGAATTAAAGGAGATTAAGTGGTAGCAAACAAAGACTAATTGGACTTTATTTCCTAGATTTGTTTGGGTATAAATATGTTGCTAATTTCTGATTAAGGGCCCCTAATTTTCTAAGGCCCTGTGCGGTCGCTCAGATTGCACCATGCAATCGACGGCACAGTGTCCAAGCTTAACCACTAAGAATGGAAAGGAGGTACAGAGGTAGGTCGGAGGGTTATGCATAATGATGTCCCCAGGAGGGAAATGGCATAAGACACCGCCGTCATCCGTCCATCCAAGAATGGACTGCGCTTTCGCTCAGGATATCTTCATGCGTGTAAGAAAGCCAATATTCTAAATAGCAGGCTAAGCCATTGTACAACAATTTTTTTGGAAAGCTATTAAAAACTTTAGCAGGTTGTAGCGGGAGCTGTTTCATTTAGTAGTTTTATTAAAAAATAAAAAACTCAATTAGTTATGCAAATAAAAACATGGAACTAAGGAGATGTAATGAACACAAGAACTAGAATAATCAAGGATCGAAATGGCGACCAGAGAGGGGGAGTGAATGGGAGCCGATAAAAATTTCTCTCACTACAGTAAATCTGGCCTATATCCCAAAATTACTTTCGGTCGTGTCCAATTCCCTTTCTTCCCAAATCCACGAAGCCACTGGAGTGCTCTTGGTCCTAGGAACAAGATCCAAGCTTCTCAAACTAGCCAACACAGCGAAAACTCAAACTCACAACTCAGCTCAGCACTCAGAGCTAAACCAGTCAGACCGGGTTTGAAAACTGGTCAGACCGGATTTAGTCTAGAAATACCAAACACAACAACTACCCCGGAGCAGATACCACAACACTTCAGAAACACACCCAAAGCACACAACAAGACCATCCACAGCAAAAACCTCGAGGAACGACACAGAGGAGCTCCTGTGCCAAAACTGGTCAGACCGGTTGTGCCCAGGCTGAACAGGAACAAGTCGCCCGCGAGGAAATCCAATCTTATCTCCAATCGATCTCACCATTCATCCAACGGATTCAAACAAAACATTGGGGATAGGTGGGATACATCATGAACTAGTCATGACTCCGAAATCTTTCCAAAATTCGCACTAAATCGAGAGCAATCAAGGATCTAAGACACAGCCATCCTTTTGCTCGGGTTTCTCTAAAATCCACCAAATTCGAGGTTCTTCCCGAGGATTAAGAGTGGCAAATCACTAGAAAAGGATCAATAAAGACCCAAGAATGAATCCCCAATGAAATCCCCCAAGAAAACAGCCTCAAATGTGATGAACACAAATTCGCCCAAAAAACCTCCGAAAAATCCCGAAAAAGAAAAACGTGAAGGAAACAATAACTCAAGACTTGAACACCATGAATTCACTAAACATCACGAGGTCAATGCCTTTACAAAGGGCTAGCCTCCTCCCTTCATCCTACCCACTTGAAAGTGGAGGAAATATAAGTGGAGAGAACCCCAACTCTATTCCTCACAACATGAAGCACTTGGCTAGCCTAGAGAGCAAGAAGGAAATGACTAGAGTCTCAAGAGTTGGCTACCATCTCCCACCAAGGTGAGTATATATGGCCGCCACTGAAAGTCTAAACTACCCCTACAACTTAAACCTAAGATACACGCCCTCAAGGGCCAAATGGTAAAGTTGCAGATATTTTCCTCCGACTGGGCACACATCCATCTGAAGTTGCTTCCCTCCGCCGCAACCTTCGAGATCACACCGCGTGTCCTCCGCTTCGAAGCTTCCCGACGCCCAGATTGAAACCGATCAGACCGGTTCTGCAAACCGGTCAAACCGGTCCTGGCTCCCCAGGTCCTTCGGCCTTGGTTTTGTGGCACAAACCAAGAAACCCTCCTCCTCTGGTTTTGTGGTGAACTAGTAAACCCCGCGCACTTGGTTTGGTGATGGGAACTAGGGTTTCCCGATCTTCCGTCAGGTGAAGGATAACTCGTTTTGGGCGGAGCGCAACTCACCGATCCAGCTTCAAGTCAGCAAACTCGAACCCTGCAATCTTAGCACCACAGTTTTCTCGATCTTCCGTTAGGTGAAGGATAACTCATTTTGGGCGGAGCGCAACTCACCGATCCGGCTTCAAGTCAGCAAACTCGAACCCTGCAATCTTAGCACCACGACTCCTCTGGTTATCAACCGTGTCACAACCCGGTTGACCTCGCCAAGAAGGCTAATCCCTACCTGTGAAACGAAGAACACAAGCAAGAACTCGAAAGAATCTGCTCTCAAAGGAAGTGACACTACAGATGTATGATTAAGATTAAAAATTGGGGGTTCTACAAACCGATAACGACGAAATTGTTCTCGACAGATTAATCTAAGCAAAACCCAAACCCTAATGTGGCGGCGGCTACTGATTATATGAGGGTTGGGGCGTGCATAACCCCCTAACCACATCCATAATGGTCCCCAACACGATACACGGGCCAACAGCCCAAAAGATGGCGGCGCAGCACCGTGACAGATTCTGGATGTCCACTTGTTTCGACGATTCCCGATGACTCCGAAGGAATTTTGAGGTGGGACTGGTGCCATTGAAAAGCTTATCTCCTTAGATTTCCAAGCATATGTAGAATGTCAAAAACCGAGCCCGTATGCAACCTGGGCGATGAATTTAGTGCGGGCTGCTCCTGGACTCCGAGACGGACTCGAACTTGAGTTTCTTTGGGCCTCCACCTTGGGGACTCGAATCGGATTAGCCTTGGGCCTTCTTCTTGACTTGGAAAACCTTGTTGGTCTTCTTCTTCTCCACCCCATGCACCCCTCATGGACATATGTATGGGTGTCATGTCCTCATCATCCTCCCCTTCTTGACGAAAAGCCGTCCTCGGCGTCGTTTGTGCTCTAAGATGGCCCTGCACAACACGAAGAAACACGAGGTTGTGGAAAATATGGGAACTGAGAATATTGTGGGGAGTGACATGACCATATTTGCAATCTCTCAAAGCATCTTCTCCTATAGAGTTGTCAGCAAATACGTAAGCTCCTTGATCAAAACGCACACGATCTTTTTCAATAATATCCTGCAAAAGATTAGCACTAACCAAACATAATGCATGCATAGATGGTTGCATAACCGCTAGTATCTGTTCAATACAAAAAAAATCAGCACTAGCACACGTAGGTAACAACCAACAATGCTCCCCTTCTTGAAAGTGAACCCGATTCATTATAGTAAAACTAGATAGACAATCTAGTTGATCACAATCTTGTACATCAAAAGGAGATTTCATATTTGCATAAATATAGACTCGATGCACCATATACTCTCCTTTACAATTATATTTGCCAATAAAATGATATGTACAAGTAGACAAACATGGCAACTCAGCACATCTAAATTTCTCTTCCAAACTACTAAGAGCACATAAAGTATCAAACTCAACATAACCCAAAGTGTTTAAAGAAGATAATAATTTTAGTTCATCATGTGCACAAGTAATCGGCAAAATAATATTATTTTCAGCACATGTATATTGCTTCAAATCAAAAGTATCATGCTCCTTCTCTATTTGTGACAAAGGTAATACAAGAGAAGGTTCTAGTATAACATTATTTGCATCATTGGAGGGCAAATTCAGCACATCAAGAGAGCGTTTACCTAAAAATTTTACATGTTCCTGTTCATTTGTATGGTCATCTTCATTATGTACATGCTGCAAAGTATCAGTTCGAACAATAGGCAAAACAATATCATCATTTTGTAAAAATTCAGATTTAGATGAATTTGTTGTGTCATTGAAAACAACCCATTCTTTTCTAAAAGGTTCATTTTTTCTTCTCTCCGCCCTTTGGAGATCAGCTTCTAAAATTTCAGCAGTAGTCAAAGGTACAAGTGTAATTTTTCTACCGTTGTACTTGAAGGAATATTTATTAACAACCTTTTTGTGTACCGCATTATTTATATTAATCCAAGGCGTGCCTAGCAACAAATGACATGCTTGCATAGGTACTATGTCAAAATCAGCACTATCCTTATAAGAACCAATGCTAAATTCAATATGTGCAATTTCAGTTACTTTTATCTTATCATAAGAATTTACCCATTGCATGTTGTATGGATGTGGATGTGGCTCTGTGGTCAAACCAAGCTTCTCAACCAGCTCTAAGCTTGCAAGGTTGTTGCAACTTTCACCATCAATGATGACTCGGCAACGTCTCTCCATCACAACAAAGAAAATCTGGAATAAATTGTTGAATTGATTTTGCTCCGCTTTCTTCATTTGAGAACTTAGTACTTCTCGAACAATCTCATCGCTCCCTGCCATTGTTAGTATGTAGACAAGAGAAAACACAAAAGGTTGTCCCTATCAACTACTATATGTGTGTCAGTGGAAACACTCTCTCACATGGTTTACCAAATTCTTACAAATGTTCTTACAAAAGCAAAACAGTAGATGGTACAACCGGTGGCTGGTTCGTGATACATGTGAGAAAGTAGTACCAAGATTGCAAGAGTCTTTCGCTGCACTGACCTGAAGTATAGTCTGTGGAGCTCGGAAGGCCAAATATGTAGCAAGGGGTAGCAAATAACGAATGCAGAATAGCAAAGTTCAATAAGTACCCAAAGCACAAGTCACAATTGCTGGCTCAGACGTGTCCTAGGCGTACCACAACAAGTTGGAACAAGAAACGATGGATAAAGCTCACAGAACAAGCAAAAACACACTTTATGCAATTGCTTTTTAATCTTTTCAGCAATTTCTCTGTAGGACTAGTAGGAATTAAGATGTTTTATTTTTCTCAACTATGGTTTTTATATTTTTTTCCTGAATAAGGTTATCAAAAGTTCCAACCATAAAAATTTGCATCCGTTTTTTAGGTGAGATGCGGCATAGGGAATTTCAGGAACAATCTCTAAAAACCCTGAAACAACTTGATCAATTTTTTTATTTATCTTCCTGATTCTTTGTTAATTTTTTGACTCGACCAAACAAGCCTAAGGCTAGTTTGGGTCACTTCCGAATGAAGTCACAAATCTGCTGTAAAAATTTGAGCCAAAACGGAGCACCGTGTGAAAAGTTATGCCTGTTTTATGGAAGGTATCTCAAATTATGTTGTCCAAAGGCACGAAAAACAGCAGCGGCTAGGGTAAACTTCCTCCTAGTGTCTGCGGCAGCAGGCAACAGGTATTCGCCAGATGAAACAAGGATCAAGTATGCAATGCAAAAGCGATCAAAGCGGCTTGCAACCTATCTAGGGCTTGCACGGCGAGAGTTCACACAAGGCGGCTAGCGAGGCAAATCGAGTAATGTGGTGGCTCGAATTGTTGTATGGCTAAACGTGGATGGGATAGCGAGGGAAACAAACGAATCACAGCAACGAGTGATTGAACTACGACACAAACACTACTAAAACCAGCAACGAGACTTGACCACGGATACAAACTCAACAAAGCGAAACTGAAAGGAAATTGCAAAGGCTAAAGGGGGTACTAGGACAGCGGAATTATTTTTGGGGCTATTTTCAGGACTATAGGACAAAGGCGAAAGGACGAACCTGACGGTAAACCTGTCTCTGAATACCACTTGATGGGAACTAGGGTTTCCCGATCTTCCGTCAGGTGAAGGATAACTCGTTTTGGGCGGAGCGCAACTCACCGATCCGGCTTCAAGTCTGCAAACTCGAACCCTGCAATCTTAGCACCATGACTCCTCTGGTTATCAACCGTGTCACAACCCGGTTGACCTCGCTAAGAAGGCTAATCCCTGCCTGCGAAATGAAAAACACAAGCAAGAACTCGAAAGAAGTAGCTCTTAAAGGAAGCGACACTGCAGATGTATGATTAAGATCAAAAGTTGGGGGTTCTACAAACCGATAACGGCGAAACTATTCTCGACAGATTAATCTAAGCAAAACCCAAACCCTAATGTGGTGGTGGTTACTGATTATATGAGGGTTGGGGCGTGCATAACCCCCTAACCACGTCCATAATGGACCCCAACACGATACACGGGCCAACAGCCTAAAAGATGGCGGTGCAGCACCGTGACAGATTCTGGATGTCCACTTGTTTCGACGATTCCCGATGACTCAGAAGGAATTTTGAGGTGGGACCGATGCCATTGGAAAGATTATCTCCTTAGTTTTCCAAGCATATGTAGAATGTCAAAAACTGAGCCCGTATGCGACCTGGGCGATGAATTTAGTGCGGGCTGCTCCTGGACTCCGAGGCGGACTCGAACTTGAGTTACTTTGGGCCTCCACCTTGGGGACTCGAATCGGATTAGCCTTGGGCCTTCTTCTTGACTTGAGAAACCTTGTTGGTCTTCTTCTTCTCCACCCCATGCACCCCCTCATGGACATATGTATGGGTGTCATGTCCTCATCATTCGGCCTCCACGCCAAGCCTCGAGCACGCCAAGCCTTTCACCTCCGGCTTCCGAACGGTCTACTCAGTCTTGCCTCGTTTCTTGACTCGGCCGCGCCCAATGTACCGGCTCGAACACTTCATCTGCGTTGCCTTGTTCTTGCACCATGTGAACCGCATTTGATCCCACTGGCCACCGGATCCCTCGAACCAAGCCTACTTGTCTCTCCGCTCCTGGGAGGCCGCTCCGGCTAAGACCTTTCGCGCATGTTCTTTACCTGCACCAATGCAAACCAAGCCGCATCCTACACCTACAATACTTGAGCCAAGGCGGATGTTAATCCACACTATGTTGTCAATCAATCATTACAAGCAAAGCGTCCATCCACCGGTCCCTCGGACACACATGGTCCTCAAATACATGTCAAGAGGTATAGGAGAACATTACTTCAAAATCAAAGGTTACATTTAGAGGTTTGTGCTACTGACATATTTTTTTAGTGGCTAATGGGCTAAACCAAATTGCCACGAAAATATAGCAGCATGCCGGCCCGAATAAAGGATTTTGCGGCTAAGCCAAATTGCGATTTTTGGTGGAAGCAACAATAGCGGAACAATTGAAAATAGCGCGGTATCAGTCATCTAAAAATCGGAATATCGCAGAGCTGTAGCGAGGTTACATCAGCCTATTTAGATGGAACTATGAGAAAAGTATGAACGATAATCAATACCACTTAGTAATTAAGACGCTGTTCTTGTTATATAAAGCAACTTGTAAAGTTACCTCGCGGTAGAAATATAGAAATAAAGGGACCCGCCGGTCTACAGCTGGCTACAGGTGAGGCTGCGTACGTATTGTCGGCAAAACCCGCACGTACACGCTTTGAGGCCATTTCAGATTCCACCAATTCTTTCATAGCAGACCGCGCGAAATCCGTCGATCTCGTCCTCATTTCCTGCGCACGGCACCGTTCCTCACGCCGCGCGCAATCGCCCAAACCTTTTGCTCCCGCGGCGGCCGCGTGCGGTGCTATTCGCATTACGGCGGTTCCACGTACAAGCACGAACGGTAGCGCTTACTCTCCGATCCGGTTCTCTTTTGACTTGTGCCCGCGCCCGGCCGCACTGTCTTTGCCTGGAGCAATGAACCACGAGTGTGGCACGTTGTCCGCAGCGCATAGGACATATACCGCTGTGGTGAAAAAAGGAGCCAAGGGTACGATTCTTGATACTTATGGGCTTATGGCGTGCTTGAAATTATGGATGTCCCTATTCATAACACACATTGCCGGCACAAAAATGTTAGGTCCCCAGCATGAGAAGATGGAACACGATGGACATGAATTTAGTCATGGACTACTCATGGCCAGTCTTGTATAACTCGGCTACTAGAGCGGCTGCGTCTCCGGAGCACTCGGCATGGCGCCAAGGTGTTCTCAGGAGCACACCACTGCACATACGAGGAGCAAATCAGTCGGGGCAGTAGGTCAACGAAAGAGCGGAAGCGGGGCATGCCAAGTCGTACCGAATGGCAGCAGCTCAGCCGGGAGCGTAGTATTTTTTTTTATGGTAGTGCTCTGAAAATGCCTGTTGTGTTGTCTGGGGCCCTGGCCGCCTGGGGGGGGCGTCTGGTCCCCGGGGGGAGTGTGCTGTTGGACCATAGAAGAAGGTCGTCAGGAGAGCAGCAGCAAAGCATGGGGGCCGCCCCACTTTGACCTTGGCCCGTGGGCCAAAACAAACACTTTCTGGACCATACATTTATTTCGTCTGTGCGCTTTTTCTTAGGCCTTATTTAGATGTAAAATTAGCACATTTAAAGTTTACTATGTAAAAATATTTTTATCACATTAAAATATCGGCGCATGCATGGAGTACTAAATGTAGATGAAATTAAAAACTAATTACACAGTTTTGTTGTACGAACATTTTGAGCCTAATTAATCAATTTTTGGACAATTTATGGCGAAGTGATCTCGTACCCCCAAATTTGCACCCCCAAATTTGCATCTAAACCAGAGCTAAAAATATACGTGGACAGTTTGGCCGTATGTATGTAGATGGTCTCTGCCACTCTCGCCCTTTTTTCTCCGTGCAAATTGTTCAGTGACAACCTTGCTGCAGCACGGTCATTTGTGATTTTACCATTTATCACATCGTTTGCAAGTCTTGGAGGTGATTCAGCACCTACTCCTCTCTTTTTTATTTTCTGAAGTACAAGAACAACGTAACAACGTGCTCAAACATATACACCACACTCAATTTCTCCTGTATTCCCATTTGATGATGCCAGGCTTACACGTCTAAACAAATACCCGAAGGGCTAACCTCACGCAGCTGTTGAGTGTACTTGCCTTGGCTGTATTATTGCTTGCAAGAATATAATCCAAGATGCAATCACTCGTTAAGGAACTGTTTCGTAGGGGTTCAATGAACTGGAATCACTATTAAACGCAGAATAATCCACACCAAACTATCCAGGGAGATGGAACGAGTTAAAAAACCACCAGAAACTATGAAGCAATCTCTTCAGAATTAAACTTTTCTTTAAGAAATGAAATTAATTTGTGCAAAACAGGCCCTAAGTCTAAGACTATAAAGTTTGGAAAAAGTCCATTTTACTATCCTCATCTATCTATTTCGTCCATCTAACCTGCTCAACAAAATCGAGGCTCAATTTCTATCCCGAACTATTTGATTTGGTATAATCTACCCCTAATGAAATTTGTCTTTTTTGTTTTTTCACACAAAGATGAGTTCTTCAGTTGAACTTTGTGAGGAGATAGACGACATGATGTCTTGTATTAGAAAATATATTAAGATTTTTCTGAGGTTATTTTAATAGATTAGAACCATTTAATACAAAATTTATGATAAGAATACAAACCGTGTGCCAAGAAATCATAAAAAATTCAAAATATATTTTCTAATATAGGGTATCATGTCATAAGTCATTTCGCTAAATTTGAACTTCATATTCAACCTGTAAAGGGAGAAACATAAAAGACAAATCTCATTAGGGGAATAGATTGAACCAACTAAAATAGTTTGTGAAAGTAAAATGAGCCTAATTTTTGTTGAGGGTCAAGTGGACAAAGAAAATATATTAGAGTAGTAAAATAGCCTTTTTTTCTTGTTTATTTTTCTCAAATACGAAGGACAGCTTCGTATTTTTGTATTAAGAAGAGAGGAAACAAATGTTCCGAATTACATGACTCCGGTGGATCTTGAGTCGCACCAACACCTGCAATGCAGAATCAACCAAGGCCGTGGCCTAGCAAGCTAACTACTGGTACTACTCGCGAACGAAACAACCAAGACGCTCGGCTCCCGCCAAAACCCACATGTCGGCCTCGAGTCTGACTCTATGAATCAATTCTTGAGAGGTAGAGGCTTGGCCACCGAACAGTCGCGCATTGCGTTCCTTCCAAATGTTCCAGGAGATTAGCACGAAGGAGGAGTCCAATCCTTTTCTCCTGCTCCTCGGCTGCTGCCTCCGCACGGTGCACCACCAACCATGTAGCGAATACTCAGCTTGCAGAAAGAGGCATTGACCTCCTCTCCCGGCCACCGCTTCCCAACAGACTTGTCTTGCAAAGGCACCGTTGACAAGCATATGGGACACGGTCTCGCCTGCTTGGTCACACAACCAGCACTCATCATGAGCTTCAAGGCGGTCGTTTGCATTGGCCAGTTCAATTGCATGACCAGTTTTTTTAAGTTATTGAGCAAACCATCGACGCTGCTAATAATTCCGGTTTCTCGTGTCCAACCAGTGAACCAATTTGTCGGTCGTAATATTCAGGCCACGATTTACTGGACAACGTAGCATTTTCTTTAGCTCATTGCTTGTATATGGAATGGCCTACCTTCAATTGAACTCGATTTTCTAAACGACCGGCGTACCGGTAGACTTAAGGGTTCTGAATTGCATGTCCTGTAGTAAAACCGCGGGTTAAGTTACATCCTGTAAATTGTAATGCACTATGCCAGCACATGAAGATTCGTGAATTGGCTAATTGATCGTAGAACAATGGGTGAAGTTGTTTACCCAGGCTATATTCGAGTGGTCAACTTGACATGAGTGTCGTATTCTTTTGGATTTATTATAGAAATTAATTGACGTTATTTTTTAGTGGTAGTCGACGTCCCCATCGATAGCAATGTGCGTGCGGTGGCTTTGCGATTCTTAAAATTGGATATGTCAATTTAGTCTCTTGGAAGTGCTCGTATAGGTAATGTTTACGCAGATGTATTCATAGAGATGAGTGTAAGTGTCTGCCATAAAAAACAATTCTTGAATTGGGCTGTTATGCCTCCATATATATCAAAATGAATACACGCATACCCATTCACATACACAGTCGACTTTTTTTTCAAAAAGAAACACAGCACCTATTAACCTTGCTGGTAACGTAGGTACACGAATGCTGGGTGCTGCCTCCTGGAATACTGAATGCTGCCCATACATTGGTACGGATTATGGTAGGTCGATTACCTACCGAGTTATTGCAGATTAATGATACGAAAAATCAGCCAGATGCATGTCAAGGATAAATAACCCAAAATGGTGGACAACTAGACATCCTTGCATCCACTGTGGCTGAGCGGATGCAATCATCATTAATCGGCGTAAATATCCAGCAGAATTCTTTTGTCTTTGCTGGCTGCAGCTTGCGTATTTTTTGGCTGTTTTGACCTATTTTACAAACTATTTGTAACGTTAGACCGGGTTAAAAACTATTTTCAAATCTAACCTATCGGTAAAACGCCAGACCCGAAGGCGCTGAGGGTGTGCGGTGCCGCGCCGGGAGCATCGGCGCGGATCCCTCATGTCGACGTGGCTGCGCTGTGACCTGGTCGTGACGTGGCAAGCCGCGACGCGCCGAAATGTTTGGCGCGGAGGTTCTTGACTCCGTTGCGCGCTGCTCACCCCGTTGCAGCTGAACTGGGTGGTCCCACGCCACAGACAACGTGCCGCGCCAAACATGGTGGCGTGTGTATCTATTGTCCCCGCGCCAAGGTCTGGCGCGTTTGTCTCAAATAAAAATCAGTTTCATGCAGCGCCGTTTGACTCCGTTTGACCGGTGCGGGCGGGTCTTTTCCCTTTCGAGCAGAGGAGATCTAGGGTTTCGACAGACAGCGGCGTGGTAGGGCTGGTCCCGTCTGGTGCTGGGGACGGCTGGTCGACGGCTGCGGCGAGGCTTGCAAGCTACTATGGCGGGGGAGGGCTGGTGCTATCTACGGCGGCGTTGGTGGGCTCCTGCGGGTTCTTGACTGCGGCGGTGGAGGGATGCTGGCTCCTGATGGCGGCGGTGGAGCGCTGCTGCAGGCTCCTGACGGCGGCAGTGGACGGTTGCTATCGGCTCTCGACGGCGGTGAGGGAGGGCTGCCGTTGGGAGGCGGCTGTCGATGGCGGCGGCGGGGCCTGATGCCTGTTCTGGTGCGTGGCTGATGCAGAGTCGAGTGCTGTAGGCCTGCTCTCAGTAGGCGGCCCTCAGTGTAATTCAGTGAAGGTAATGAATGTTTGATGTTTATTGTTTGCTGATGTAGTAAAATTCCTAGGACATTGTTTGATCTCTAGAGTTATGTTAGTCCAGTAAATTGTTAAATTTTTAATAGGTTGCATATAAGGTTAGAGTTAGTACAAGTTAGATGGAAAGTGTATTAATGATTAGTACTATATAATGGGTTCCAATGACAAGCACTATATGATTATATGTATGAGTACAATTACAATGGTATAGTATAATTAGTACTTACATGAATATGTTCTGGAAATATGTAGATGGAAATAATTATGCGTGTCCATTATGATGGTGATGTTATTGAAGGTGGTAATGGGGCAGTAAGTTTAGCAATACCATGAAGGTTAAAGTTTTAGCATTTAAGAATTGTCCAAAGGTGTCTGAGTTGGAAGCACGAGTTCAGAATTTTCTTGGTTGGAATGGAAATGATTATATGTATGAGTACAATTACAATGGTATAGTGTAATTAGTACTTACATGAATATGTTCTGGAAATATGTAGATGGAAATAATTGTGCGTGTCCATTACGATGGTGATGTTATTGAAGGTGGTAATGGGGCAGTAAGTTTAGCAATACCATAAAGGTTAAAGTTTTAGCATTTAAGAATTGTCCAAAGCTGTCTGAGTTGGAAGCATGAGTTAAGAATTTTCTTGGTTGGAATGGAAATGTTCCGGGGGTTAAGTTGCAAGGGAGATATGATGTTGGTCCTGGCCATAGTCACAAGGTCATGATGCAATTGGATGAACGGAAGGAGTGGGAGGTATACATCCTTGCTGTGAGGGAGTCGGAGTGGAGGTGCCTTGAGGTTGTTGTAGTGAAGGAAGACACAATTGATATTTTGCATCCATTTGATCTGAACACATCCCCGTTAGAGGTACATGAGGTTGACTTTTGCAGATGTTACTAGGCAACCAATAGTCTATCAGGAAAGTTTGTAGCCATTGGTTGTTGAAGAAGAGGAGGATGAGGCTACGAAGCAGCAGATATTAGAAAGTAGGTGTGAGTTGGACGTTAACGGTACGGATGTATGCAATGAAAAGGATAGAATTTGAGAAGCAAAGAGGGAGATGGCATGTGATGTCTTTGATGAAGCTGGTGTTGGTGATGAGCTGACCCCCGCGTGTTTGACGAGGATACTGCAGATGATGTCCCTTATGATGAAGAGTATGCTGCTGATTCTGATGATGATCGTCCCATAGGTGGGATGAGTGAGGAGGATTGCCGTGCATTCGAGGCGGTAATTGGCCGGCATCCTAGGGTGTCTGAATTTAGGGACCTAACTAGCATCGATGGGGCTGTAGTTGACGATGGCACAAGTATGTCAATGATCCCGGACGCCACCGAGGGTCCTATTATTTATGCTGGTATACAATTCCCAACACTGTTTGCACTGCAAATGTGGCTGCAGGAGCACGCAGTTAGACACAACCGACCATATAATGTCCTCCATTCTGATCGTAACATGCGGTACACTGTGGTGTGTGAGACAAATGGTTGCCCATGGAAGGTGAGGGCCCGGAAGACAGCAAGCAACAATTGGAAGATAACAAGTGTTGATCAGCCACATACATGTGGCGACGAACAAGGTAGTGGCAAGCATTTGCAGCTTACTGTGAAGTTCATAGGATACAGACTTTGCAGTACCGTGAAGGCACAACCTAGCATTAGTCCTAGAGCTTTGATTGAGATAATAAAAGAAATATTTGGCTATGAGGTTTCATATGGCAAGGCTTGGCGAGCGAGGGAGATAGCAAGGACAATGATATTTGGAGATTGGAGTGAAGCCTATGAACGTCTTCCGGTTTTGCTGCAAGCTATCAAGGACCGTAACCCCGGCATGGTATACCATATAGAACACCATAAGGAGAAGTTTGCTATGGTCAACAATGTGGGAAGACCTATGTTTGACCGTGCATTCTGGTGCTTTAGTGAATGTATTGAAGCCTTTAAGCATTGCAGGCCCGTTCTTTCTGTGGATGGGACATTCTTGATTGGGAAGTACAAGGGAACAATACTTACTGCAATTTCAGCTGATGCAGATGGGCAACTCGTTCCTCTAGCATTTGCTCTTGTTGAGGAGGAGGATAATCATAACTGGGAATGGTTTATGCACCTAGTAAGGACTGTCATTATGGGCCCTAACCGTGAGGTTTGTATAATATCTGATAGGCACATAGGTATATTGAATGCTGCTGATAAAGATATTACAGGGCATGGTTGTATTCATCACAGGTGGTGCATTAGACACTTTGCGGCAAATTTCCATCATGCTAGAGGAACAAAAGCACAGACCGAAGATCTTAGAAAGATATGCATGGTCGAGGAGAAGGCATATTTTTGGGAGGAGTTGCAAAAACTAAACACATTGCTTGAAGATAGGCCTCAAAAGTGGCTTGAAGATCAAATGGTTGAGAAGTACAAACGGACAAGGACTGTTGACCAGGGCTGGTGGAGGTATGGGATTATGACTAGTAACATGGCAGAGGTTTTCAACAAAGTTCTGAAGGGAATTAGATCGTTGATTATAACAACAATTCTCGCTTTCACATTTGACAAGCTGAATGAGTACTTTGTCAACGAGCTAGCTAAGGCTGAATCACTAAGAGATAAGAACAAGTGCAAATGGGGTAATGCGGTTTTTTCAAAGTTGAATTGGGAGAACAGGAGGTCAGCTTATCAGACTGCTACATGTTTTGACAAGAAGACAAGAAAGTATCAGGTCACAGAGCGGGGTGGTACTACATTTAGTGGGGAGCGTCATGGTGGTCACGCTTATGTCACAGTGCTAAGTACAAATGAGTGCACTTGTTAAAGACCCCAAATATACCACTTCACATGTTCTCACATGATAACCTTGTGCCAGATCCATAAGTTGGATTACCAAGCACCAAGCCGGATCCCATATGAGTACCCACTGAATTGTGTAATTAAAACATGGTCTCCTAGGTTCCAGCCTTATTTGGATCCTAGTCAGTGGGTACCATTTCAAGGACAAACCTGTGTGGCAGATGCATCACTAAAAAGTCAGTCTCGTGGTAGAAGGAAAACAAAGCGTTTGAGAAATGACATGGATAAGATGCAGTCTGGAAGAAAGGCGAACCGTATGGACTACTTCCTGTATGATGGCAGTCAAGACCATTGCACTAATTGTAAAAAACCATGTCACAAAAAGCCCAAATGTCCTGACCGCGTGGCTGCTGCTAGTGGTAGAGGACATGGAACCACTGTTCGGGGAAGAAAAGGGATCAGTGTTAGGGGTAGAGGACGCGGCACTGGTAAAAGGGCTAGACAGTCACTTCGTTTTGATAATGTATATGGGGTTTTCTTTGCATTATCATATTTCAGTTTTCTATATGCACATACCAAAATGTTAAGTTTATGTTGTTTTTTATGCTGACAGATCATTGACATTTTGTTGTAGGATGGGAGACCCTCTAGCACTGGAAGAGTATTACAAGGAGAAGCATCGGGCACGCATGATTTGCAATGGTCGGGGTAGCCAATGTGTGTCGCAGCCAGATTTTCACAAAAACCCGAATGTGGTCATATGTGTGCCCAGAAAGTCATAGTACACATATAGCGAACAAATATGATAAACATAGAACATATGCTTGAATAAATTTTTGATTGAATAAAGTTTTATATAAGAGTGCATCATAAATAAACTAACCAAATACAGCGAAAGACTAATAACTCTCAACTAATGGAGACGCGATCCACTGTGACTCTGACTAGGAGGTCACAACTCAGTAGTACGGCAAATCTTCTGGGAACTCAGCAGTAGACTCATGCACAGCCCAATCTGTTTACCCATCCAAGATTTTGTTGAATAAATGACAAGTGTAAGTAAACATTTACTTAGCAAGTATAGCACGGGTATATGAAGGCTCAAAATAAGCTAGACACGGCTTAACTGCATTAGCACTTTTAATTGGTTCGTTTTAACTTTATCCAAGTTACTAAAGTGATTGAATACCCAGTTGTAACCCAATTAATAATGTATAAGTGACATTAAACATAAATAACATCATATTCTAATCAAAAAGGATCCAGGCCGCTCGTGACCCTGAGCAAGGCTATCATGATAGATTTACACTCTGCAGAGTTTCGCCCTTTACCCACCAGTCGCGTAAAAGTTCCAAAGAACTTTGCACCCAACCACGCACATCAACACTTCCGAGGTATGATTGCATAGGGACGCTACAAGGTTTTTCATAAGACACCCTAACAAGACAGTAGCCGCTAAGGTACAACAAGGTGGTGAGACTCTAGGCACCGAGATTGACTGACCCTCAGGGCGCAACGTGAGGGGGTCAATGGAGTCCGAAGCGCCACGTGCCACCAACAAAAATAAAGAGCGCAACGTGCGGAGTTCCCGTACCACAGGGACTCCCAACACGGGACTATGCCAAACGAGACATAGCCGACGGGGCTACCGTCCTCGGTGGTATCAAGTAACACCCCGTGCCTTGCTTCCCATAACGTCGTCGGCCACTCCGGTAACCACTGACAAGCTACAGACGTACAATCTACTTAACCAAGAGCAAAGCCATAATAGTTCTAGCGGTGGCGACAGGCTGTTGAGTTTCCTCTTTAAGAACCAGACCTTATGGAGAGACTCTAGAGCAAAGCACGAAGCACAAGCTCTTTCTCCCTAAACCAAGTTGCTAAAAAGCAAGTTTTATCATTAATGTGGAAGTGGACCATTAAGTCAATATTAACAGTTAACTAATGGTGATATTAGCTGTGCATACCAAAAATCTACCCATATGCATAAACCCAAGGTAAACAAGGATAGGATATTCAAAACTAGGTACAACTTTAATGGTACATCAAATTAGACACATGCATTTATGAAATAATTTAATACAAGGTGGGTAGGTAGCAAGGATTGTCCGTGCTATAACTTGCCTTCCTCAAAAAGTGGCTACTGCTGCTGTTGTGACTCCTGTCCCTAGAAGCCCTCCTCGTACTCAAAGTCCAACGCGAAAGGCTCACCGATTGGACACGAATCACCACACAAACATGCACGCAAGCCAATACATGCAAATAAATAATAGTATATTAGAACAGTACACCAAACAGTAGAAACAATACAAATAAAGGTTCTAGAAATAATCTACGCTTTACTACGAACACATGAGCACGGAAATCACACTAATCGGAGCTAAAACGGAAAAGATATGGCAAATCTAAGATCTAGGGACCTGCTGGCAAGTTTTAAAAGTTTCCAGGGGCTTAATTGTGAGAAACCAGGGGCTAAAACATAATTTCGTATATAAACCCGAGGGCCTACGCGTGAAAAAGACTAAATAGGACGGCGGGTTCTATTATTTAAAAACTCAGGGGGTTTTCTGATAAAAATAGGACCTAACTGTAAATTCTTTTGAATAGGAGTGGACCGCGGGTCGATTTATGGAGAGGGCAGGGGCTCTTTAGCAAAAAGGGGTGGCTGGCTCGGGTTGACGGGTACTGTTTGAACGGGGTCTTGACCCGATCTAGGGCGTTGGATGCGGATTGGGCGGCTGGGGGAGTTGGCTGCCGGCGGGGGAGAGAATTCGCGGCGGCATGACTTGGGAGGCGGCGGCGCTTCGCCGGAGTAGGGCGCAACTCATGCTACACGGCGACATTGGCCATGGGGTTTGGTCCTACGTGACCAGGAAAGGATGGTGAACAATCCTATGGGGTGCAAGTCGAGGATTGCGCGGTGGAGGCGGCTGACCACGTCGGGTAGTGGCAGCGGAGGTCCGGCGAGGTGAAGCACACGCGTCGGAGCGAGATAGAGGGCGGGAGGTAGTTCGGGAGGATGCTTAAATTGGCCATCAGTGCCTTCATGGTTTCCTCTTGGACCTTTTTGGCAGCTTCATCTAAACCTTCACCATACCCATTGTCTGCTCTCCTCTTCTTGTTCTTCTGCCACCTCTGAAATACTCTGCTCACCGAGTTTTTGTTTAGGTCAACCACGGATCGAGGCCACTTGCCCATTTCGCAGGCTAATTTCCGTTGCGCCTCCTTACGAAACTTCACATAACTATTCAACACCTCTGGGTGGATTCCAAATCTTCTTCTCTTCTCTATCTCACAGTCGACCTCTTTCTTTTCCAGATAAAATTCAAAGTCACACTTCCGTGTGTTCTGTTGAAACAAATGTACTACTTATTACCATATTTTCATATTTTGGAAAATAAACAGCTACGAAATATGGAAAATCTTCCCAAATTTGCTAAATAACTCACCAATTCATCACCAACCATGTGGCCACAGTAATAACCAACACCCAACTCTGATGGAACTAGCCCATAGTTGGCTTTCACACCGCAATGACAGATCGTATCAGGAGCAATATATCTCACCTTCTCCTTTTCCTTCTTTGTTAAATCATCTGGCGGTAGGATTGTAGGCCATAATCATACTCAGAGAAATCACATAGTGGGTAACCATTCTGTAGTAAACAAAGCTAATTATTTTGAGGCCATAATCATACTCGCAGCATACAGAAAGCTAATTATTTTGGGGCCATAATCATACTCGGAGCATACAGGAATTTTTTGATTATTTACTTTGGTACGATTGCGACACTCAAATGTGGGTGCGTACGGTGACCCTTCAATCGCGCGATAAATCTCAGCTGCAACACCACACTTACATAGAGGTGGGTTTGCCCTATGCCTAGCACTTGCTTCTTTCTTCTGTTCGGCCGTCATAGGTGGTGGGTTTTGCGGAGGAGGCACCCAATGCTTGAACTTCTCATACGGAGTAGTACCCCATCGCTTGAAATGAAGTATCCTCATATCATCCATTTCAGGACCATCAATCCATTGGATAAAGTTGTACATCTCCGATGCCTACAACGAACAATAAAATCAAATTCGGCCACATTGCTCCTATGCCACAACACATAGTTACTACTAAACAAATTACATTTATACTTACACAGTAATCACCACACATGTAGTGCACACGAGCAGCCGTGTCTGGATGCCTTGATTGTGTGACCTCTGCTGGCTTCCCACAATCACAATTTGGTACTGGGAGTGCTGCAGGAATAGGGGCATCCTTGCAAGAGACATCAGGATACAACTTATTTGGAAGGTGCTTCCACTTCTTCTCATGCCAAAGCGCATCCATGGCTGCATCTCAGATAACCAAAATTTACAAATTTAATACCCCCATCAGCCTAAACATTTCAACTTTTTAATTCCAATTACATCTACAGAGAAAGCCTACATTTCTCTAAACATGATTAAAAAATATTAGATATACACCACTACATATCTACCAAAAGTACACCGGATTAATATTCTCTCGTGGAACCAAAACAAAAAATCTATTATCAGCATCCTATAATATTGATTCTGAAAGGGAAGTACTTGCCTCCTCCGCCGTAGTAGCATGTACACCTCCCGCTGCCGTCGACCGCCGGGAGCAGGAGAGCTGCCGTCCACAACACCAGACGAGACCAGCCTTACCACACCGCCGTCCGCCAGAACCCTACGTCTGCTCGAAGGGGAAAAGACCAGCCCGGACGGGTCAAAAGGACTGTGGGAAAATGGATTTTATTTGAGAAAAACACGTCAGGGACCACGGCGCGGACACAATAGGAACACGCGCCATAGTGTTTGGTGTGGAACGTCCGCGCCAACGTCTGTGGCGTGCGCTGGACCAAGCTCCGTCGCAACGGGGTCAAGTTGATCCGCGCCAAAACTGGCGCGTCAACAGCTTGCCATGTCAGGACCAGGTCACAACCCAGCCACGTCGGCAGGAGAGGTCCGCGACGGCGCTCCTGCCGCGGTAGCGCACAGCACCAGCGCCATCTGGTCTGGCGTTTTATCTATAGGTTAGATTTGAAAATAGTTTACAACCCGGTGTAATCTTGTAAATAGTTTGCAAAAAAGTCAAAATAGCAAAAAAAATGCAGATTGTCAATGGAAATTTGGAGAACAGTACACGTGGAGCTAAATGCCTACGTGAACCCTAAAGTTAGAAGCTGGAGTTTCTCATCCACATTTTAGACTAAGCACAAATACTTAAAACAACATTATTTTAGCAATACCTATTATAAGGACAAAATCGAAATTAGAAATGATTTTTTTCAGGACTACAACCGAGGCAGAATACTAATGAGAATGACTAATCATCGGTCGACGGATTTTTAGGGATAAAATTATGCCAGAAATCATTCATATTAACCCAATAAAAGTGTACTAACATCCCCTTAAATGCAACCTACCACTTAAATAGGATTAAGATGGTGGTATGTCGGTTTCACCCAATACAACCACGTGTTTCGAGGTTGAAACAAAGCATGCAAATAATCACAAGACGAGCCCAGAGATTATAACAATCCAAATTATTACATCACGGAGGTCCACATTAAATGTTACAAAAGTGAGTTCATAAAGAAATGATAACTCTAACAACGATACATGACATCATGGTGAAACCTTCCATGATATCATTCACAACGGTCCTTGCCCGCTGAGGACATGTCTTCTCAATCGTCCACCCTGGAGGATGCTAGCCCGGCCAAGTCAAACTAGCAACCATATCCTCAAGCTCATAACCTGAAATAAAGCATTGTACCTGACGGGTGAGTTCTAATTCACCGACTTGTAGACATGCCAGGCTTTTTGGCTGAGAGGTTTGTTTTGCCAAAAGCTTAAGAAGTGGGTCCTTTATTTCAAGTTTTAGCATCCATATTCTAGTTGTTTCACCATTCAAAGTGAGCACCTATTCTAAGAAAACATGATGTAACTAGTAAATTAAGCAAGTCTCAATATGTAACAATATCTATTATTCCTCTTGCTACTTAGTGCAGCACAATGGTCAAGAAGTCTCAATGGCTGCGAGAAATGGATGATTCGAATTAAATTTCTTAACCTAAGCACACGACATGCACGGCCACAAGGGTCCACACATTATCAAGGGTTCCCATCTATTCCTGGTTTGCAAGCAGAGCCCACTTCTCATGGATACAAGGACCAACAGTCCCCGGAACGACACCGTACCTTGGCCACACTTATTCCCATATGATGTATTCAAAGGAAACCTATTCCAGAGATAGCAGGGTAAAGTCCACGCCCCGGTTCAGTCAGGTACTATGCTTACTGATTACCATATTCTCAGCATGTGTTTAGTACGTTCAAAGACTTGACCAACAACACCGACATGTTTCGACGTTAGCAAATTCTCCTAGATAGACGGGGCATTAACAAGTTAAAGAATAAAGCATCAGGACTCGTGTATCAACCTTGTGATTCCAACATAAATAAAGCAAAACATTCATATATCTCACGAATGAGAGAATATCGCTCGGCTTCAATAGTGTCCTAGATTGGCATATCAACTGACGACCTACCAATCAAGTATTCAAGCAAAACATTCGTATATCTCGCAAATGAGAGAATATCGCTCGGCTTCAATAGCGTCCTAGTTTGGCATAGCAACTGACGACCTACCATTCTAGTATTCAAACACGGGGCTCTAGTTATGCATCTAAGGTTACAATCAATACCTAGTTGCACAAACATATATAATAGAAATATTGCATGAATTTTAGGAAAAACCCGATTATGATGAGTCCGGCCCAGGTGGGTGTTGGCGGTCGTTACGGCTCGTTTTCAACCACCAATACTCGGGAATAAAAGAAGATATATGCAACATTCCATGCACCTAGGTTTATTTCTAATAAAGTTTTGGTGTGTTCCACTTGTGCAGGTACACTAATGAGAAATATGGGCTATAGGGGTCGGAATTGACCGATTCAGCCGAACTACACGATTCGGCCGGTTACCCCCCTTAGCCGTACACGACAACCGGAAGTCGTCCACATCAACGATGACCAAACGATGACGACACACGACACGTGGGCGACCGCCACCTCATCCTTGGGCCATTACAACACGAACTACATCACCAGAAGCCAGCCCAAGGAGGTCCAAGACCAGAGGCGGTGCTGGGGAGGCCGGCCATGGGCCAGGCCCAGTTCGGCCGAATTCCAGCCTTCGGCCGAACCGCCCCCAGCACCAGAACCGACCAAGGGAGCACATCTGAGCCATCCAGCATCCAAGGCGGTGGATCCTAGGGTTCAGCCGAACCGACCTGGTTCGGCCGAACTACCCAATTCGCCCGAACCCAGGAAGTTCGGCCGAATTGGCCGGAACCGACCCCAGGGTCCCTTGCATGCTACTCAAGCTCCACCGCCTCTTGATCACTATAAATAGAGGTGTCCACTTCACTTGTAACACACACCACTTGGGAGCAAGTCTCCATTCATCTCTTTCAAGATGTAGAGTTAAGCTAGTTCAGTTGGGAGTTAGAGTCAGGGTCGAGCTTCGCTCGGGGTTCCGGAGTCGTCTTCTGGAGTTCTGGTAAAGCTCTTGCATTTTTTCCTTTTCTTCATGCAAGACTCTGAGCATTCAATATATTATCTTCCACATTTACTTGAGTTATTTGTTCTGCATTTATTTCGGGATAATTGTGGAATGTCTAGCCTTGGTTATAAGCTGTTGTAGTCTAGCTCTAGAAGTTCTCTCTCTAGTTCTTTATCTCAGCTGGTTCTTCGATTCTGCTCAATGCTTGCGGTGAATTGTCACTGGGGTATTGACAGGGTTGCTTGCTCTTTCTAGTAGAGTAAGTATTTATTGTCTAGTGTAGGCGTGGTGCCCAAACTAGCAAGTGGCCTTAGTTTGTCCCCAAGTCTACGGAGGTGGTAGCCGTTAGGTGGTGACAGCCCTATACGGCCTACGTAGTCCATCACGTTCGTCTCAGCCTGCAGGATCCCAGAGTGTAGGATTGGTGGCACCCCTTCTCATCCCTTTCTGTGTGTCATAGGTTCTATTGTCCCGAAGCTGAGGTAATAGAACTAGGAAGAGAACCATAGATGTCATTCTTCATGCTAGCCGTAATCTCTGCTGCAGATATCTCAAGGCCAATGGAAGTATATAGAAATCATTTCCTGTCTCGCTGTCCTCCCACTAGCTAGACCGCTCTTCTATCTATATCATTTATCCTAGACTTCTCCTTGTGTGTGTCAAATGCATATCACTCCCATCACATCCTTTACCCCCGCCTTGTTAGCTGGTACTTTAATTAGTAGCTACATCCTTGTTAATAGTCAATACTCTTTATCCATTGCTTCCCTTAGGAAAATAAATACGATGCCTTGGAATACTCCCGGGTGAAATGCTACATCGGTATCTGTGCGCTAAGAATACCAATAAACACTCCTTGCACCATTACCGGGATTGGCAATCCTGATAGTGGATCATAAGAAGTGTCAACAGTGGGATTGGATGAAAAGCCCGACACACCGATTCAGCTACAGATACGCACGATCTGGCCCCCATAATCTTAGCACCGGCAGCCGAAAATATGACACATCGATCCGGCTACAACGCCCCTAGGAACTCTTGTTGTGCCTCGGCAATCTTAGCACTGCACTCCGGCGCACCCCTCGGGAAAAAAGGCACCAATCACCCCAAAAGACTAGTCTGATAGGGGAAGGGTGGCTCTCCTTTTTAAGGTGACTTCCTCCTCCCTAGCTAAGCAAGGTGGGATTATTCAAAGGCTCACACTGTCGCCGGCCGACTACAACTGGGCCACTTGGCCTATTTTTGTTGCGTCTTTGCCAGCGGGTATTAGTGGAGGATGTCCACATCATTCTCCCCTTCTTAACAAGGACCCAGCTCTGATACCAAATGATGAGTCCGGCCTAGGTGCGATTGGATGAAAAGCCTGACACACTAATCTAGCAACAGATACGCACGATCTGGCCCCCGTAATCTTAGCACCGACAGCCGAAAATATGACACACTGATCCAGCTACAACGCCACTAGGGCTTCTTGTTGTGCCTCGGCAATCTTAGCACCGCACTCTGGTGCACCCCTCGGGCAAAAGGCCCCATCGCCCCAAAAGATTAGTCTGATAGGGGAAGCGTGGCTCTCCCTTTTAAGGTGACTTCCTCCTCCCTAGCTAAGCAAGGTGGGATTATTCAGAGGCTCAAACGGTCACCGTCTGATTACAACTGGGCCACTTGGCCCATTTTTGTTGCCCTCATCATTCAAATGATGCATCCGGCCTAGGCGTGGGGTTGGCCGAGGCCCAACCACTTAAAGTTTCCCGGCCCCCAACAGTTCTTAGGCACACCCACTCAAGGAACGGCCCAATCTCCCTTGAGTGGGTGTGCCTAAGAACTATTGGGGACCGGGCAACCTTAATTTGTTGGGCCTCGACTAACCCCACGCCTGGGCTGGATGCATCAGGTTATGCTCCGGAGTTTGCCTTCCTGCTCTAGACAAGCCTTGGGACCTTCCGTAGTTTGGTTCGGTTCTTGGATTGCCTCAATCATGTTCAACTCACCCTCTTGTTGTCCTCCTTCTGGTTCCAGAACAAGCTCATACATTCCTTCGATGAGATTAATGTCTATATGAAATACATATTAGTAAGATTTATTTTATTACTTGCACGAGTAAACTCTACCCTCTAAATCCCAGAACCAAAAAACTTGAGGGTGTACATGTAGCCATATTCACCTAGATATGTTTATAAACTTTTTTTATCTCTACAAAAAGTACACATATAATATTCTTAACATTCTATTACTCGTAAAAAATTTAGGGTGGGTTTGGTGGCGGTCGTGGTTCTAAGGTTGACTTCCTATCATGATTTTTAAGTAGAAACGACCTACATGCATTTGTAGCTATTATTTTCTTTAAGCAAGTAAACTACAAGAGTTTTGTCTCAACCTTTTATCGAGATTAGCAAAGTCCACTACAAATCCTACTGTAGAAAACTGAGCCTTGCTTAGTATAAAAATTGCAATAAAACATTTGTTGTAAAAGTGCTAGGAACTAGAATAAATAATATAGGAGCTACAAGATAGATCTAAATATGGGTTTTCTCCGGTGTGCTAAGCATTTCATGTGCATCAACATATCCAAAACTTAGCCCTAGATCAGTTTTAGAACTAGAGTTATTAACAAAATACGTAAAACCTAGGGTGAATTTTAATTCACAAACTATGCAGAAAAAGTATGTATATCCTTTGGGAATAAGATTGGCCTCTGTTCAGATATTCCAAAAAATTTAGTTGTATGTTTATCATTTTTCTATGATTTTATATTGATTTTACAAAATGGTTCAAAGAACAAAACTAAACTCTAGTTTTACAAATATGCCCCTAGATTTTTGCGCTAAGGCCCCTAGAGAGAAATCAAGTTTTGCAATTGGGTCCCTCATCTGCCAGAGACTCGGAGAGCTTGATTCTGGCAAGGTGGGGCCATGATTCCATGATCTAAGGGCACGAGCTGGATGAGAAACTTACCAGGGTCACTTTGGTGTAGCGTTTGTGGTCGGCGGTGGTTGGAGGAGGGCTGCCGATGGTGACGTGCTGATGGTGTTATGCCGATGAAGGTCGACTAGGGGTCGGCGAGTATCCTTGGGTGACGTGGAGTACGACTCGAGGGTGGATTTGGGCTGGGGTGGAGTGGAGGTGGCTGCCGACGGTGAAGTCAAGGGTGGCGGCAATGTCGCCGCCGTGGAGGACTTGGCACGCCGGAGGAGTGCTGGTGCTGCCTTTATAAGCACAGGGGGGTTTGAGGATGGGTGACAGAGAGGGCTCTAGGCACTACTAAAGAAAACCACATCCGCCCTCCTTATATGCCTCGGTGCCATTAAAACCCGGTGCTAATGCTACATTAACACTGGGTCCAAAATTCGTGAACCCTAGGGGACCCTTTAGCACTGGTTGGTGTTACCAACTGTGCTAATGCTAACCCTTTAGAATCGGTTGGTGTTACGAACCCTGTTCTAAAGGGGGGTCACATGCTACTTCAAAAGGCTAGCATTTTTTACCTAGTCGCATATGCTGCGTAGGTGAGATGGAAAAGAGAGTACGCGCGAGCTAAGAGGTCCCGAGTTTGAATCCCAGCAACATGCATATTTTTTAGCGAGTGTCCACCTTTGGTAATATGAACCCGGTGCTAAAGGGGGTTCCAACCGGTGCTAAAGGCCATTTTTCTACTATCGAAGCGAAGCCAAGCTGCTGCTGCTGCACGCACAAACGCCCATTGGCTTAGCGCCTAGTGTCAGCCACGCATCGCCACAGCATGCGCGCAGCCACACTGCCATGCCATATACAAAGACATATTACAACAAGAGCTATAGAGAGAAAATTTTACACATTACAAGACTTCAACACTTAAGTTTTACAATCTCAACATAAGGAGTTCAAGAGTGAAATTTCAATAAAAGGGCTCCAAAATACATGTTTTCAGCCCTCCAACAATGACAAGAGTATTTAGTGAAAGTTTTCTAACATCGATCTCTCAAAAGGAAAATAAAAACTTAGTGGAAAGGAGATAATCAACGGTGTTGTTGCCCAAGAACACCATTGACACGAGCATTCGGCCGCTCTCACTACTTGTCACCAACATTAGGTTCGGACGGATAGAAGTGGTCAAACACCACTTCTGGCTCACCTGCAACTTTGGTGAGCATAGCACCATGAGTACAAAAAGGTACTCACAAGACTGACGCAACAATATATAATCAAGGATCATGCATATAGATGTATCAAGTAAATAAGGCTTTAAGGTTAAGTAGATGTTGACGCAAAAAATCAGGTAATGATGTTTCACGTAATCAACACATGATCGGCCTCAGAGATTTGGTTCACTCCGATGACGAGTCGCTAATCTTGACGTTCAGGGCGTGCCAGTGAATTTGACATGTAATTGACAAGGGATAGAACGTGTAAAATTTACAGATCGGCTATGATTCCAAACTATCCTTTAGTAGATCGGAACAGCTAGATTCGGCTGATGATAATTTAAAGTCCAAGTTTAAGCTTAGATCGGCTATATGCCTAAAAGCTTGAAAGCCGATATGAAACCCAAAGGCGAACCAGACAAGTTGTGATAAAAACTAAAACTTAATAGAATTAGACAAATAATCTATTAAGATTTAGCCAATATCAATAACTTTGAATGTAAAAGCAAAGCAGAACAAATTAACCAAAATCAGATATTCTGATCGGGTAAACAAGAACGTTTGATAAATTGGTGTAACGACTAGATCAAGATAACAGTGATACGATAGAACCTATAATCTAGTAGATACGATAACTTTTAGGAGATCAAGACGAAACCACAGCGCTATGCCTGGTAGTTAAAGCCTAAAGAGCACCAGGTAAAGGGAACTTACAAGCAAGCCAGGGATCAAGATGATGCAGCCCTGCACAACTTGGAAAAACTCGTTGATGAACTACTGAAACTAGGGTTTGAATGTTAATGCGGGGAAAAGTAAGAACTGATTATTTGATTTGGTGTGTACCATCTTTTACAAAGGCATCAGACTACTATTTATAGTCTAAGCTGAAGACTCCTTGTGGATTATGACTTACAAACTTAACAAAAAAGAAATAACACTTTCCTACAATACATACTCTCCTAATATAAGTCTAACTCAGTGTGACCCCATTACCACGTATGTCGACTAAATCTTTAGTTCTCCAACTTCGATTGCACCGGTCCCATCGGCTTTATCGGCTCTGATTACATTGGCTTCATCGGCCACACAGGCTTCATCGGCTCCATCGGACCATCGGCTTCATCGGCCCTATCAGTTTCATCAGCTTCATTTTCCTTATCGGTTTCATCGGCTGACCAGTTATACCATCGGCCATGCCCTTATCATCGACATCATTCGTCAACTTTATCAGTTCACCTTCTTTGACCATATTTTTCACCAACGGTGCAAAAAATGTTGTCAACAGTAAATTTTGCAAAAGCCTAACTCACCTAGCCTTAATTTTTGAACATAAGCAAGTGATATAACATCCTATGGACAGCTAGCATATTTTATTAAATTTTCCCAAACCCAACTCAAATTTTACTAATTTAACATCAACATCAACATGGAAACATAGAGCATAATGTTAGCAACATGTAACATAAACAATCGATAACATAGCAAAGAATCTGATGCTCTGAGCTTGCTCATAACCGAGAGCGTGGCAATTTGAATTGATTTAACCTTTAAAAGGTGTACTCTTTTTATCCGATGGCCATAAGATTTACTCATATCAACCCTTCCCCAAACAAGACCCAAACATTGGGAGTCCACACCTAACTTGTGTGGAGGCAACACTAGGTCCACCGGCACATCCCTAGGCCCCCGCGGCCACACATATAGGACCGTGCCCCAATGATCAAGACAAAATAGGATAAGGGCTTACTCAACAAGGTTGGATAAGCGGTAGCACGAAAAAGGGGTGCTCAAAACATTAATCGACTCAAGCGGCCTATTTCACCAAGACTCATTTCTCGTGACCCTAAAATCTGCTCAAGTCTCACGATCAATTTTTAACATCAGGCTCCATTATCCAACAATATCAAAGAGGACACATCCTAATAATTGATGTAAAACCTATAACTCCTTTCCTTGACCAACATAACCTTACACTAACTCTAAGAATGGCTAAGCAATTATCATGTTAAATTAACAAGAAACCCCAACTAGCGAGCGACAAGGAATAAGGTAATGAATTAAAGGTAGGCAAATAAAGATCATAGGTTCAAAAGATGCATAATACATAACATAGCCTAATGCAAACCGTAGTGATATAGTAATCAAATTATTCAAAAGAGGGTTAGGAAGATGCTTAGCGCCTTGCCTTGGTTGTCTTCGGGATCACCAAAAACTTCCTCAATGGCCTTGGCCTCAACGATAGCGTTCTCTGGTGTCTCACTCTCTAAAATGTATGAATGTATGCATGCATTAAGAATGATGCAAATGAAATTTCTTGTGTAAATGCATCAAGCAAAGGAACACAACAAAGGCAAGGCAATGAAATACATTTAACAAGCAAGATTTAGGGAAAATAGTTACTCAACATACAACACTTGCTAATAAGACATTGCTCATGAAAGAAATAAACCTAGCAGAAATATTTCAAGGCAAATTTATTCCATTAGAAGATAAATAGAATTATTTGACACAATTGTATTTAACCTAATATCTATTTCCATTTAATAGCAGAAATTAAACTAAATCAAGCATTTCTAAAGCAAATAAATGAGCAAACATATAAATAGATGGTGAAAATTTTTAACCCATTTTTCTCATAAACTAGACTATAAGAGCAGATTAACAAAGTTGGATTCACCATTTTATCGATTTTCTGCAGTGTATGAAAAATAAAGCAAGTTCCAGCCCTAGAAAGGTAGATGTGGCTAAAATAGTGGAACAATGGTAAAAAAGGTGAAGTTGATCCATATATCTGGATAGAGCACAAGTCAAGGAATCTAACAAAGTTGGATTTGCAATTTTTGGAGCAACATACAATTTAACGAGCATTTTTCATCCCTAACACAATTACATTCACAACTTAAAATATACAATAGTATCTTGTGCACTTGTATTTTTATATCAAGGAACTTCATCGCGGGAACATAAAGAAATCAGAATCACAATTTTTAGAGACCTAAATGATTTTATAAAAATCCTACACCAATCAGCATGCAACATACACATCTACACAAAAACTAATGGACCAATGGCCTAGATCTGGCCCAGCAGCAGCCCACGGGTGGTGGCCTAGTGGCCTGGGGCAAGGCCAAGGCTAGCCCACGGCCGAGACTGTGCGCGGGGCGTTACATGGCGCATGCAGAGTGCATATGGCGCGCCGGCGACAACGAGGCGGTGCCGGTGAAGGCGAGGCTGAAGTGGCAGTGGGGAGGCGAGGGCGGCATGTCCTATGGAACGACAAGCTCAATGTTGGTTTTCGGCGGATAGGAGAAGCGGCGACGGTGAAGCTGCATGGGTGATGGACGGCAGGCGGTGTCAGCAGCTCTACACGACAAAGGAGAAGAAAGGGTGAGGGCCGGCTCAGGTGGAGGGGCCTTGGAGAACGGTGGTGAAACTCACCGATTGAGGGAGAATGACTACGGTGACATGAGCTCCAGCGGCGGAGGCTATGGGAGGAGGGAGAATGTGGCGAAAGGGTTTGGAGGAGGGCGCCTACACGGTTTAAAAATAGGAGGGGAGGCGAGGGAGAGTTGCGGTCGGGGCACCGGCCGATGGACAACTGTGACGTGGTGAAGCCGGCCACAACGCCCAATGCGCAAGTGTTGGCGGTCGTTACGGCCTGATTTCTGACCTCCAACTGAGCATAAAGTGAATGCAATGGAACAATGCACTATAGCTATAGGGTTTATTTCTAATCATTTCCACAGGTTCTGGTGTTTATTTGATTCCAGGAGGCAGGTTACCAAAGTTGGGGTAAAACCACCCAAAATGGTGGTTTCGGCTGAGTCCCATGGTTCGATCGAACTCCACCCTCATTACTGAAGTGTACTAGGACTTGAACACATGTGATTTACCAAGACCCCGGGCATAGGTGGACCATCTTGACCATCCCCAACACAAAGGCGGTGGATCCAAGGGTAGAAGGGCACCGGGGCCAGTTTTGCCGAATTCTCAGGTTCAGCCGAAGCCCCTAGTTCGCCCGAACTGACCTACAACTGACCTGGGGGTGAAATCCTGAGCATTGGGGGCCGAGGCAGTGGAAATGGGTTGTTCGGCCGAACTGGGGAGTTCGGCCGAACCGACCTAGTTCGGCTGAACTGCCCGGAATCGCCCCTGAGGTCCCGTGGCCGCTACTCCTTCTTTCACCGCCCTTGTTTGCTATAAAAAGAGGTCTCCAGCACCTGCAAAAGAACAACACAAGAGAAGAGAAGCATTAGTGAAGCGCTGCCACTTCCATACTAAGAAGATAGGGAGAGAGGAGAGGTGAGCGTGCCGGAGAGGAGCCGGAGTGTCGGCTCCTCTTCCACATGTACATCTATGGATGCGGCTCTGCTTCGAGTGACATCTGGGTCATGTCTGGTAACTCTTGTATCTCTCTCTGATTAATTGAGCATTCAGTTCTTACTTTTATTTGTTTGCTGATTCCTCGTTCAATGCTTAGTTGCTTGGTATAATTGTATACTAGTTGCTTTGATTGGGTGCTTATCTTACTTAAGGAGATTAGTACTAACTGACTAGTGTAGGCGCGGTGCCTAGACATGAGGTTAGCTTAGTCTGCATCTGAGTCTATGGTTGTGTGGTAGCCATTAGGTGGTGACAACCCTATACGGCCTACGTAGTCCACCACGTCCGGCTCGTTCCGTAGGAGCCTTCTGCGGTTGTTCACCAACACCCCTTCTCACCCCTTTCTGAGTATCGGGTGCTCCGTTTCCCGACGTAATCAAGTACTTGTAGCAGTTGTCTTGCTTAGTTAGTCAGAAGAACCTCGTTACCAGACTTGTACCTTCTCTACCCTACTATCAAGCATTCTTTCCTTTTCTTAGTTGTCATCCACTTCATTCTATCACCCTTGGACAACTTAGTTTAGATTCGGTACACTTCTCATTCCCCATGGAAATCGATACCTTGGAATACTCCGGGGTGAAAGCTACATCGGTATCTGTTCACTTGCTGATTTATCTATAGGCCGTAAGGAGTACCAACAAGCTTTCTGGCGCCGTTGCCGGGGAACGGTAGCTGTTCTGATGCCGAACCCAAGTTGTCTGTGTATCCCACCACCATTCATATGGATTCCACTGTTACCTTACGTCAACATTCAGCTCCAAAGGGCCATTGTTTGGGGCTACCACCATCATCACATCCCATCGACTCACCCGGCTATGAGCTACGTCCCGACTTCATAGCCATGGTTCGAGAGCAAACGTTCTCAGGAACGAATGCTGAGAGTCCATATGTGCATTTGCGTGAGTTTGGGCAACTCTGTTCATGTCTCGTCATTGCGGGCATGACACAAGAGACGCTCATATGGAAGCTATCCACATTCTCATTGACAGGAGGAGCAAAGAAATGGTACTCTCTATCTGTCGGTAATATGGAAGGGAGCTGGGAAATCCTTAGAGGGAAATTCTGTCTAAATTTCTTCCCAGTTTCTAAGGTAGCCAGCCTCCGAATCAAAATCCTTACCTTTAAAAAATTAGAGGGAGAATCATTAGGAGCTGCGTGGGCTCGTTTCATGGAAATTTTGGCATCCGAACCAGATCTAGGCTTATCAGAACCTATAATTCTACAACATTTCAGCCTTGGCCTCTGTCAAGTAGCCACCACTTTCTTGAACTCCGCTTCAGGAGAGTCGTTCTCTCATTTGATCCCCAGTGAAGAGAGGGTAATCCTAGATCGTATCCTGGATGACACTCCTTACACTGGAATCTATGATCAACTCCCCGATGAAGAAGAGAAGCAGCCTGAACCTAAAGAGCCTGCAAGCTTACAATCCAAATCTATCAACTCTTCCATTCCATTAGAACCCGAAGCTCAATTCTAACCACAACCCTATTCTAGCCAAGATCATTATGATCCACTCTACACCACTCTCTATGATTCTGGCAACGATCTATTTGATGACATCGGGAGTGCAGCAAGTTTCCCATTGAAACGACGTGTAGAGCAAAAGGATAAACCTCTTGAAGAGGAAGATTTAGAATTTCAGAGGGAGTACTTAGGATGTCTCTCTATTGTTATGAGTCAGGAATGGCTAGATGAGGCTGAAGCCTCAACCGAGGTCGTCAAAATGCCCAAGAAAATTTGAAGGATATTTTGTGAAGTTACGGGAATATACAAAGAAGTCAGCTACGACCCGAGCCTCGGAATCAATATCATCTCTAGCTCCTTGGTGCGAGCACGACTCCCCGATGAACCATGGTCATCATCTCAGAAACGTCTAAGGTTCATCTCAGGGAGGATCCTTGATTGTTTAGGGATCTTGCGGGTCACACCCGTTAAGATTAATGACCCTAAACTTTTCCTGGATTTCCATATCTTTGACCTACCCAATGATTCTACACATTCTATCTTTATCGGTAGGCCAATCATGAAAATCCTAGAGAACACACCAACAAACCAGCTAGTAGAGCTTAGGGTCGGGAAAGAACTTGTCCTTGTCTCGTATTCTTATTCCTTGAACACCGCAGTAGAGGCAGACCCCGATCCTGATCCCATAGAGGATGTCATGTCAACTTCGTTGAGAGATCTAGAGCAAACCATTCCAGTGGAAGTCCACCAATTCTTTACGAAGGAAGAAGAAATTCATCCTCCGATTGAGCTCGACACAAGCAAAACTCCAAAACCATCTCCGATCAAGCTTAAACCTCTTACTCCCCCTAGACTAAAGTATGCATTCCTCTTTATGGATAAACAAAGTCCAGTGATCATTAGTGATAAGCTATCCGATGTAGAAACCCAACAGCTTCTCACTATCCTGGAGAAGAATCAATCAGTCTTAGGATACTCTCTCCAAGATCTGAAAGGGATCAGTCCTAGTCTCTATACTCATCGCATCCCGATCGATTCCGAAGCAACACCGTCTCGGGAACCTCAAAAAAACGGTTGAACAATTCCATGAGAGAGGTCGTTAAAAAGGAAGTTCTCAAACTCCTTCATGCTGGGATCATCTATCCAACTCCTAATAGTGAATGGGTTAGCCCCGTTCAAGTCGTCCCTAGGAAGGGAGGAATGACGGTTGTGCGCAATGATAAGAATGAGCCCATCCCTCAACGCACCGTCACTGGTTGGCGTATGTGTATCGACTATCGTAGACTCAATAAAGCCACAAGAAAGACCATTCCCCCCTTCTGTTTATTGACGAGATGCTTGAACGGGTAGCCAAACACTCTTTCTTCTGCTTCCTTGATGGTTACTCTGGATATCACCAAATTCCAATTCATCCCGATGACCAGAGTAAAACCACGTTCACATGCCCCTATGGGATGTACGCCTATCGGCGGATGTCCTTTGGGTTGTGTAACGCACCTGCCTCTTTTCAACATTGCATGATATCCATCTTCCCTGATATGATTGAGGACATTATGGAAGTGTTCATGGATGATTTCTCAATTTACGGAAAGACCTTTACCGAGTGTTTAAAGAACCTGGACATGTTCCTCGAGAGATATCAAGAGAAACACCTGTCTTGAACTAGGAAAAGTGCCATTTCATGGTGCGAGAATGGATTGTCTTAGGACACAGGGTGTCCGAATGTGGAATCAAGGTAGACAGAGCAAAGATAGAAGTGATCGAGCAACTTCCACCTCCCACGAATGTTAAGGGGATCCGTAGCTTCCTTTGCCATGACTGGTTTTATAGGCGCTTTATCAAAAACTTCTCCCAGATATCTCGGCCGTTAACCAATATATTAGCCAAGGATGCCCCTTTTGTGTTTGATGAAGAGTGCTATGCAGCCTTTCACACCCTCAAGTAAGCACTTATTTCCGCTCCCATCATCCAGCCTCCCAACTGGAGCATCCCATTTGAAATCATGTGCGATGCCAGTGACTATGCCATAGGAGCTGTTTTGGGCCAAACCAAGGACAAGAAGCACTATGCTATCTCATATGCTAGTAAAATGCTCACTAGCCCCCAACTCAACTACGCAACCACGGAGAAGGAACTCTTAGCCGTTGTGTTTGCTATAGACAAATTCCGGTCCTACCTAGTTGGGGCAAAGATCATAGTCTATTCAGACTATGCTGCTCTGAAGTACCTTCTAACAAAAAAGGATGCAAAACCAAGACTCATTCACTGGGTTCTTCTACTCCAAGAATTTGATATTGAGATCAGAGATAAGAAAGGAGTAGAAAACTCAGTAGCCGACCATTTGTTGCGGATGCAAGTCCCGTCTGACCTTCCAATCGACGATTATCTACGGGACGACATGCTTCTTAAGGTTACCACCTCTGATCCGTGGTACGCCGATATAGTGAACTACATGGTGTCAGGATACGTTCCACCGGGAGAAAATAGGAAAAGATTGGCTTATGAGAGCAAACTCCACCTGTGAGAAGACCCGTATCTCTTCAGGATATGTAGTGATGGACTCCTCACATGGTGTGTGCACATGAGGCATACAAGATCTTGGAGAGATGCCATGCAGCTCCATATGGAGGTCACTATGATGCATTTAGGACCAATGCTAAGGTTTGGCAATGTGGTTTCTATTGGCCCAACATGTATGAGGACGCTAAGGAGTTGGTCAGAAGGTGTCGGCATTGCCAAAAACACGGAAATATAAGCACTAGAGATGCCATGCCACTCACCAGTAACCTTCAAGTAGAAATCTTTGATGCTTGGGGAATCGACTTCATGAGTCCTTTCCCCAATTCAGAGGGCTATAAGTTCATCCTGGTGGCCGTACATTACGTCTCTAAGTGGGTGGAAGCCCTGGCTTGTACTGCTGTAGACTCCAAGAGCGCTAGACGAATGTTTCATGAATTTATCTTTCCTCGTTTTGGCGTTCCTAGGATAGTCATTAGCGATGGAGGCTCCCACTTCATTGACTCAATTTTCCATAAGTACCTTTCAAGTTTGGGGGTGCAGCATAATGTAGCTACACCCTACCACCCCCAAACTAGCGGCCAAACAGAAACATTGAATAAGCAAATCAAGAATATCTTGCAAAAGACCGTGAATGAGATGGATAAGCATTGGAGGGAGAAACTCTCGGATGCACTATGGGCATACCGCACAGCTTACTAGACACCCATTGGGATGACCCCATATCAACTGGTCTATGGCAAAACCTATCACTTACCAGTAGAGATGGAGTTTAAAGCTCATTGGGCCATTAAGAAGTGGGCTAGCCTTAGGAGGCCGATTCAGCTGGCCGAGCTAGATAAAATGAGAGAGAGAGAGAGAGAGCATACTATAGCTCCCGGTTGTACAAAGAACGAACAAAGAGGTGGCATGACAAACGCGTCAAGATCAAGACATTCAAACTGGGAGATAAGGTCCTTGTTTCAACTCTTGCGTAAAGTTTTTCGGTGGAGCCAAGCTTAAGAGTAAGTGGGATGGCCCATTCACAGTGATCAACACTTCATCCCACGGCGCAATTACCTTGCAAAATGAAGGCGGAAAGATTTTCAAGGTCAATGGGCAACGCTTAAAGATCTTCTTAGAACTAGAACCGCTACCACTCGAGGACTTAGATGTCATCAAGTTTTTAGAGGACTTAAGCTAGCCCTGAACCTTTGCCCATAATTTTGAATGAAACAATCTTCCTGGGCAAAATCCACCTCGACAACATACACCCCAGAATCTAGTTTGATCCACCTACAGATTATATGGCCTGTGGTTGTAGCTTTTAGAGCACCATTAGTTTAAATTTATTTCCCAATTCAATTTCCCTTTTTGTTTAGATCATTATTTAGGAGGTGCTCTCTTTATTTCCCTTCCAATATTCGATTTCCTAAAATTAGCTTGATGAATCAAATAAAATAAAAATCCTAGTTTGAATTGTCTGAAATACTGCTCTGACTTGTGCAATTGAGCCAGTCAGAGAATGCCCAATTTAACAGATGTTACATGAGTACAGGGACGACACTGGGGAGGAACGGGACGAGAACGCGCAGAACAACCCATTCGGCCGAACTATTTGGTTCGGCTGAATTGGTTTGTTCGGCCGAACCAGCTTGGCTCATCCACCTCATGCACACCCACGCTGTTTTGCACTCCTTACCCCCGTTCAATCCTTGTTTTTCCTGTGTTGCCACGTTTCAATACTTGAACCTTGCACAAATCATCTAAAAGAAACGTTCTCGATTTTCTAAAAGAAACGTTCTCGGTACCCCCTTGCTTGGAAATCTTTCATGTTAGGACCCCCCTGGTCTAAATTGTTGACGAATGTGATATGACTTGATAGAACAAACTTCTTTTCCATTCAAGTATTCGGGTGAATTTATTTTGAAAATATAAAATCATACCCTATCCTTTCATCCTTTCCATATACCTATACATCCACTTCACATATTTGCTTGAGAGATCACTTATGAAAAGCTTGTCATGACTAGTATGATGTCTTGTCGAATTTTGAGTCCCTAGAGATAGTCATGTTGCCCCAGATCAATTGCAAGAATATTTATCATCAGAGCCACATTAGAAGTCCTCATGCCTTGGTGATACCCTAAAAAAAAGGATGAGAAAAGAAATTAAGGACCCATGAAGATCCAAGTATGCAAAAGAAAAAAAGAGAGAGAGAAATTCCCAAAAGGGAAAGAAAAAGAAAGGTGTCATGAGGCTGAGGACCGACAACGAGCTCTTCATTCCACACTTGCAATTTGATCAAGGGTGACCGACACAATCTCTAGGAACCAATCTTCGACTCGACAAAATATGTGTCTTGAGTAAACCACCACCTGAGAGAGAAAGAAGACATACAAAAGAGAGTGAGTGAAAAGAAAGAGTGACTCTAGAGAGTATTAGAGGATGAAAGGACAAGGGTTATTTATTTGTGAAAATTAGAAAACCCCAGATGGAGGATGACCAAGATGGATTTTGTTGTATGAGCCATTCCGTTCATCAACCGCCCAAGATTCAGGGAGTAGCCACTTCAAATCCATAGGTATGGAGAAAGGTTTGGAATAATCAATAAGCATTCATTCATTTCACGAAAGAACCCTTACCTTAGTTCTTGCTCTAATTTCAATTCTTTACTCGGAACGAGCAAATATCTAAGTTTGGGGGAACTTGTTGGCGGTCGTTACGGCCTGATTTCTGACCTCCAACTGAGCATAAAGTGAATGCAATGGAACAATGCACTATAGCTATAGGGTTTATTTCTAATCATTTCCACAAATTCTGGTGTTTATTTGATTCCAGGAGGCAGGTTACCAAAGTTGGGGTAAAACCACCCAAAATGGTGGGTTCAGCCGAGTCCCATGGTTCGACCAAACTCCACCCTCATTCCTGAAGCATACCAGGACTTGAACACATGTGATTTACCAAGACCCCGGGCATAGGTGGACCATCTTGACCATCCCCAACACAAAGGCGGTGGATCCAAGGGCGGAAGGGCATTGGGGCCAGTTTGGCCGAATTCTCAGGTTCAGCCGAAGCCCCTGGTTCACCGAACTGACATACAACCGACCTGGGGTGAAATCCTGAGCATTGGGGGCCGAGGCGGTGGAAATGGGTGGTTCGGCCGAACTGGGGAGTTCATCCAAACCGACCCAGTTTGGCCGAACCCGCCTGGTTTAGCCAAACTGCCCGGAACCACCCCTGAGGTCCTTTGGCTGCTACTCCTTCTTCCACCGCCCTTGTTTCCTATAAAAAGAGGTCTCCAGCACCTGCAAAAGCACAACACAAGAGAAGAGAAGCATTAGTGAAGCACTGCTACTTTCATACTAAGAAGATAGGGAGAGAGGAGAGGTGAGCGTGCCGGAGAGGAGCCGGAGTGTCGGCTCCTCTTCCACATGTACATCTATGGATGCGGCTCTGCTTCGAGTGACATCTGGGTCATGTCTGGTAACTCTTGTATCTCTCTCTGATTAATTGAGCATTCAGTTCTTACTCACCCCTTTCTGAGTGTTGAGTGCTCCATTTCCTGACGTAATCAAGTACTTGTAGCAGCTATCTTGATTAGGTAGTCGGAAGAACCTCGTTACCAGACTCGTACCTTTTCTACCCTCCTATCGCTTTTCTTTCATTTTCCTAATTGTCATCCACGTCATCCTTTCACCGTTGGACAACTTAGTTTAGATTCGGTTCACTTCTTGATCCCCGTGGAAACGATACCTTGGAGTACTCCCGGGTGAAAGCTACATCGGTATCCATTCGCTTGTAGATTTATCTGTAGGCCATAAGGAGTGCCAACAGTGAGCGCACTGGAATGGGAGAATGGGATGGGTGAGGATGACAAGTTGGGCGCACGCATAGATTTTCTTTTCCTTTTCTCTTTTTCTGTTTGACTGTTACAAATCTCTCCCCCTCATTGGAGAATCTTGTCCCGAGATTCAAGTGATTAGAGAGGTGAAGGGACATTGGAGAGGGCAATAGGTTATTAGGGTCATTGGCTCGAAATCTATAAAGAGATATTGAGAACTCATGTTTGAAACTCCAAGCTTAGAGTGGCCATATTCACCTAGATAAGATAGTGAGCTAACAAGTCTTCTAAAGAGCATGGGTGGTTAGTGAGAGATAGGTCACACTCTTTTTATGGTGATTGTATACATATACAAGATTAGGAGAAGATAACTTCACAAAGAGAGCATGATGGTTTGCGGTTGGTGAGTCTGACCCATCGGAGAAGAGTTCGAGATGCTCTGGCCTCATTTTATCTAAAAGCTCCCATGTAGCTTCCTCTTCATAGTGATTACTCCATTGAACATTGACAAATTTAACATTGTCTCCTCTCATTTCCCTCTAAACATGATCAAGAATACCAATAGGATGCTCATCATAAGTAAGACCCGGTTGAAGATCAAGAGTGTCAAGTCAATTCCTTCGGTTGGAACTCAAAAACACTTCTTCAATTGTGATATATGGAACACATTGTGAATGGTGGAAAGTGATTGAGGAAGGTCCAATTGGTAAGCCACCATACTGACTCTTTTAGTGATCTGAAAAGGTCCAACATATCAAGGTGCTAGCTTTCCTCTAACTTGAAAATGGTGAGTGCCCTTGAAAGGAGAGACCATAAGATAAACATGGTCTCCAACCTTGAAACAAAGTTCACGACAATGTTGATGGACATAACTCTTTTTGAGAGATTGGGCTATGCGATGATTTTCACGAATTGTTCTAACTTGATCTTCGGCTTCCATAACTAAGTCTGGGCCATAGAAGGGCCTTTCCCCGAACTCGAACAAATTAATGGGGGTCCTACATCTTCTTCCATATAGGGCTTCAAAGGGAGACATCATGATGCTTGCTTCATAACTATTGTTATAAGAGTACTCCGCAAAAGGCAAGCAAGACACCCACTTCTTTTCATAAGTTAGCACGCAACATATCTTCTAGGATTTAGTTAACTCTCTCAGTTTGACCACCGGTTTGGGGATGATATGCGGTACTATTGGTGAGATCGGTTCCCATAGCATTATGAAGGCTTCTCCAAAAATGAGCAACAATTTGAGGACCACAATCAGAGAAAAATGTTTTAGGACACCATGAAGGCACACAATCCGAGTGAGATACAACCCCGCATAATGTTTGGTGTGGTAAGTCGCTTTTACCAGGATTAAAGTGAGCTGATTTAGTCAAACGGTCGATGATTACCCAAATAGAATCATATCCTTGAGAAGTTTTTGATAGGCCGGTAATAAAATCCATTCAAGTGTCCTCCCATTTCCATAATGGAACAGGTAAAGGTTGAAAAGTACCAGCCGGCTTGAGATGTTCGGCCTTAACTCTTTGGCAAACATCGCATTCAGCAACATATCACGTGATTTCTTGCTTCATACGAGTCCACCAAAACCATTCCTTGAGATCTTGACACATCTTCGTGCAACCCGGATGAATAGATAGTTGTGAGCTATGAGCTTCATCAAGAATGAGACGTCTCAACTGGTGATTCTTAGGCACTACTATCCTTTTTCCAAATAAAATAACACCTTGCTCATCAATTGAAAAACATTCAGCTTTACCCTCCTTTTTCAACGAAAGAACGTGGGCCATTCCTTTGTCCTTACTTTGGGCTTCCTTGATCTGATCATAGAGAATTGACTTGACAATGAGAGTAGTAAGATAACCTTCTGCGACCATCCTATTCCACGCTTCCAAAGTTCATCACATAGAGTATTGACATGATGCCCAATGGTTAAGCGATTGCACCTAGCCTTCTAACTTAATGCATTGGCAACAACATTCGCCTTGTCGGGGTGGTAATGGACTTAAAGATCATAGTCCTTGATTAACTCAAGCCACCTTGGTTGTCTCATGTTGAGATCGGATTGGGTGAAGATGTATTTAAGGCTCCTGTTGTCGGTGTAGATATTGCAATTGTTACCAAGAAGATAATGGCGCCATATCTTGATAGCATGAACAATGGTTGTAAGCTCTAAGTCATGAGTAGGATAATTTTCTTCGTGACACTTTAATTGGCATGAAGCATAGGCCACCACTTGACCTTCTTGCATAAGAACACAATCGAGGCCGATGCGAGATGCGTCGCAATAAACATCAAAACTCTTGTGAATATTTGGTTGAGCAAGAAAGGGAGCGGTAGTAAGGAAAGCTTTCAAGGTTGAGTAAATTCCCTATTTGACACTGATATAATGTCTTATTCCTTAATTGGACCTTAAAATAATTTCATTCCTAACTTTCATCCCCAAAATAACACTAACGTCAATTATAAACACTAACAGTGTTAAGTGGCACTTAAAAAGACAATTTTTCCCTTGTATGATTATGTGACTATGTGCTTATAGGACAAAGAACGCTAGGGACACTACTAGGACAACAAGCACATCATTTCATTTAGCTATTGAATAGACATTAAAAACAGGAAGAAAAACATCATAAAAATGCTTTAACAAGTAACCAACATATGCATATGCATGCATGCCATGAATGGATGCTATTTGACGTCTCCTCACAACGTTCTAAGCATTATACTTCCAACAAAATTTCAGCAAGCAAGAACTTAAGTAAACATGGCATAATTTGCATAAACGTAGCATATGAACATGAATAAATGAAGGTGTATCACATGAGCATATGAAGGAACATAAGAAACCATTAACCAATATTAATTAACTTAAATTGCAGCCACCAAAGGGGTTCAATACATGCATCACATAGGGCATAAGTTCAAGATAATGATCGTCTCACAATGCCATACACGACTAAGGGCCAACGACACAACTTCTCGAGCTATTCCCCAACAAAAAATTCAAACCCCAAGCCCTCTTACAAGCACTAGGGAAGCCAATCAACAAAAAGAAATGCTCTAGGAGCACATGCAAGCCCATAGAGATGGGATTAAGCGCCGGTCTAACTTCCGTCTAAGTGCCCATGATGTGTGAGAAGCAGAGTGTCGGTGGTGCTTCTTCATGCGCCACGTGGCTAGGGAGGTTATTCAAGATCCTCCTCGGCACTTTGTTGGACCTCACCTACGGTTCCATCTCCTCTTGAAGGCGGAGCAGACACCTCGTTTCTTCTAGCTCCCACTAGAGGCTTCAATACTCCCAATCATAATCGGTGAGGGCCTCCGTCATGCACTTCTCCAAGGGAGGGGCTCCCACTGGAACGGTGGTAAAGTGTGTCCTTCGGCCTCATCATTGGGAAATGGGCAAAGGCTCCCCCGATAGCTCCCGAAGCTCGGAGCGCAAACAAGCGAGCACTTTGTGTGCCACCTCTTGGATGGCCATCTCCAGGGAAGTACCCATGGCTTTAAACTCATGCGGTATGGCACCAGTCACCCCTCGCTCCTCGAGGTGAAGGATAGCCACGTAATCCTCCATCCCAACTCTAAAGCCCTGAGCGTACACTCTGTACTCGGGACTCAAAACATAGTTCGCCTCCTTCATAGCTTCATTAAGAAGCGCAGAAAACCCGACCGTGTCTTTGGCGGGGGTCGCCATAACCAAGGTGAACCTAGGCGCCATCTATCCCAACAAAAGATAAGACAAAACAAGTTAAACACATATTATATAACAAGTAAGTGAAGCAAGAGGAAGAAAAATTTCTAGGAAGGAAAAAGACATAATATAAAACCTTAAGTTCAAAATTTTATATTAACACTAATTTAATTATTCACATTTTAATTTCTTTTTGCACCCCACCATCAAATTTTAAGTTCACTCTATGAAACCGAGCTCTGATGCCACAATTAAAGAACCACCCAATTTGCATTTGATTTAAATGAACCGTCGAACATTCCAAGAAGATGAGAGCTAACACGTGTTCGTCTTTCAACTCAATATGTTAACCCACATCTAGAGGACACGTAACCGATCCCAATTCACTTAAAGCAAAAGCAAATCTAGTAGTCCTAGTATGTGCTTCACAACATGCCTAAGCTTGAGCGCACATACAATATTAAAAGACATATTACAACAAGAGCCATAGAGAGCAAATTTTACACGTTACAAGACTTAACCACTTAAGGTTTACAATCTCAACATATGGATTTCAAATCTGAAATTGAAATAAAAGGGTTCGAAAATACAAGTTTTGGGCCCTCCAACAATGATAAGAGTATCATGAGTTTAGCGAAAGTTTCCCAACATCAATCTCTCAAAAGGAACATAAAACGCAATGGAAAGAAGGTAATCAACGGTGTTGTTGACCAAGGACACCATTGATACGAGCATTTGGCCATTCTCACTACTCGTCGCCAACATTAGGTTCGAGATAGAAGTGGCTAAACACCACTTCTGGCTCACCTTCAACTTTGGTAACCATAGCACCATGAGGACAAAAAGGTACTCACAAGACTTACGCAACAATATACAATCAAGGATCATGCATATGGATGTGGCAAGGAAATAAGGCTTTAAGGTTAAGTAGATTTTGCAAAAGCCTAACTTAGATGGCCTTAATTTTTTACCATAACGAAGTGATATAACATCCTATGGGCTGCCAGCATATTTTATTAAATTTACCCAAACCCATCTCAAATTTTATTGATTTAACACAAACATCAACATCAAAACATGTAATAGAAACAATCATAACATAGCAAAGAATCTGATGCTTTGAGCTTGCTCATAACCGAGAGCGTGGCAATTCAAAATGATTTAACTCTGTAAGGGTGTACTCTTTTTATCTGCTCAACACAAGATTTACTCATATAAACCTTTCCCCAACATGCCCCAAACGTTGGGAGTCGACGTCTAGCTTGTGCGGAGGCAACACTAGGTCCACTGGGGACATCCCTAGGCCCTCGTGGCCACACATCTAGGTTGTGCCCCAATGATCAAGACAATATTGGATAAGGGCTTACTCAACAAGGTTGGATAAGCGGTAGCACGAAAAAAAGATTCTCAAAACAATGGCATCCACAGACGGGCCTTAATCAACTCAAGCAGCCTATGTCACCGAGACTCCTTTCTCATGACCCTACAATCCGCTCAATTATCTCAACCAACTTTTAACATCATGCTCCATTACCCAACAATATCAAAGAGGACCCATCTTAATCATTGATGTAAAACCTATAACTCCCTTCCCTTGACCAACATAACCTTGCTCTAACTCTAAGCATGGCTAAGCCATTATCAAGTTAAATTAACATGAAACCCCAACTAGCGAGCGACAAGGAATAAGTTAATGAATTCAAGGTAGGCAAATAAAGATCATAGATTCTAAAGATGCATAATACATAACATAGCCCAATGCAACCCATAGCTGTATAGTAATGAAATTATTGCAAAAGAGAGTTATGAAGATGCTTAGCGGCTTCCCTTGGATGTCTTTGGCATCAACAAAAACTTCCTCAACGGTGTCGGGCTCAACGGTAGCGTTATCCGGCATCTCACTCAATAAAATGTATGAATGTATGCATGCATTTAGAATGATGCAAATGAAAATGCTTATGTAAATGCACCAAGCAAAGGAACACAACAAAGCTAGGGCAACAAAGTACTTTTAACAAGCAAGCATTAGGGAAAACAATTACTCAACATACAACACTTGCTAATAAGACATTGCTCATGAAAGAACCTAGCAGAAATATTTCAAGCAAATTTATTCCAACAGAAGATAAAAGGAATTATTTGATGGAGTTTGATTTAACCTAATATCTATTTCCATTTAATAGCAGCAATTAAACTAAATCAAGCATTCCTAAAGCATATAAATCAGGAAAAAATCTAAACAGAGGGTAAAAATGTTATAGCCATTTTTCTCAAACACTAGACAGTAAATTTTCTGCAATCTATGACAAATAAAGCAAGTTCCTACCCTAGAAATGTAGATGTGGCTAAAACAGTGGTAAAATCGTACAAACAGTAAACTTGATCCATAGATCTAGAAAGACCACAAGTCAGGGAGTCTAACAAAGTTGGATTTGCAATTGTTCGAGCAACATACAATTTAATGAGCATTTTTCATCCCTTGAACAATTAAATTCATAACTTAAAAAAACAACAGTAGCATGTGCACTTGTATTTTTATGTCAAATAACATCATCACAGCAACCTAACAAAATGAGAATCACAATTTTTGGTGACCTGCATGATTTTATAAAAATCCTACACGAATCAGCACACAACATAGACATCTACACATATACACTGTACAAAAACTAATGGGCCCAGGGCGCAGATCTGGCCCAGCAGCAGCCCACGGGCAGTGGCCCATGGCCCAGAAGCGTGCGGCAAGGCTAAGGATACGGAAATAAACTATAAACATATCTTTTATAATAGATCTAATGGATAAGGAAAGAAAAAGTATGGAACCTTACATCAAATACATGTATACAACATACCCTGTGAAAAAATGCAATGGTTTAGGGTGATGTTTAGACTTGGTAATATTTGAGTGTAGTAATTTAGACTTTTTCTCTTATATTTGCATGTAAGGCGGAGCTACAACAGGCTGTCACTAGGGTCGGCTGTTATAAACATAATGGGGTCTTTACATATTGGTAAGATACATTACCTATGCTTGAATTGGATTTGCCCTAAACTTAGCATGGATTTGTCGAGGTCAACTGACCTGATACCTACTGTAGCTCTGCCAACACGTTTGGAATATTTTCTCATCCTCCATTTACTACTAACATTGAGACAAGTGTACCATTTCCTCCATTTGAAAATTATAAGGTAATATTTCATTTATGCAAGCATTTGACTAATAATTTCTCTATTAATACATAATTTTTATGAGACATATTATTAGATTCATATTAAAAATACATTATTATCATTATAGTTTTGTATCACATTGGTAAATAAAATAGTAATCCAGCAATCGTTAGCCAAAATCCATATTGTACTTTTTAATACATGCTAGATGTCCGCTATCCAACTCGACGGATTAAATGTCTTTCAAATATTTTTAAATTATAGATGTTCAACCTGAAGGAAGAGTCCCTAGAGATAGAAAGAATTGACGCAATTGCAGAACAGCTCGTCGGATGGATCTGGGATGAGGTCGTCAATCCCCGAGCAGAATTCCACTCGCCAATACTGGAGGACGTGCCGGACAGTCCAACGAGAGCTAGCTAGTCGTCAATCTTAATTATGTAGAAAATACAGTTTAAATATATATAACTCGAGTTGACATGCATGAATATCTACTTTTGTAATATATATGTCTTCTATTTTGATGAAATGTCAGCTAGTATGAATATAGAGTCGGCCGAATACGCATTAGAATACACGTATTAGAATATATACGTATATAGACGTGCACGCATGGCTACTGAAAAAAGCAAAAAAAAAAAGAAATCCGGGGCCTTTAGCACCGGTTTCAGGCAGCAACCGGTGCTAAAGGCAGGCCCTTTAGCACCGGGTGCAGCCACGACCCGGTGCTAAAGGCCCTGCTACCGGCGCTGCGGGGCAGGCCCTTTAGCACCGGGTCGTGGCTGCACCCGGTGCTAAAGGGCCCCTTTAGCACCGGTTATTCAACCCGGTGCTAAAGGGGTACCCCTTTAGCCTCGGATTAGTTGCACCGGGTGGGAAACCCGGTGCTAAAGGGCTTTCCCACCCGGTGCAGATGTCGATCATTCTGGTAGTGGTTTCAGATTATGTCGAACTGGATCACACGACTATTCTAGCCTTAGCATGAACATAGAACGAAATTGGAAGAAGTATATAACGATAGTCGTGACACAACATGATAAACGGCCAACCTGACAGAACACGATCATACACAGCCACCCTACCTATACCGATCGGTTATACGGGCGCGGCGACGCTGTTAGTCCTAGTATTATTAGTGTAGCGTGTATTTGTGTGTAGCCTAGCTACACCACCCGTGTATGGGCACATATGCAGCTAGTATGCTTCTCGTGGCAAGTACGTTTAGGCCCTGTTTGACACCAGTGGCAAAGCTGGGCCAGAAATAACCCCGATGCACACTCTATTACGTAGAAAAAAGATAATAAAATTTATATAGTAAAAATGAATCTACGAGTAATAAAAATTTGTTTGTGCACCAGGCAAAACAAACGTAGCTTCGCCCCTGTTTGACACAGCTCCAACTCTAGAGAATCTATGGAGTTTTTAGAGCTGGGTACGATAAGCTCTACAAAATTCTGAGTTGAAGCTGTGAATACATAGAGAATATTTAAATGAATCATTTTGTTTATAGCTTATACTAAATATTAATATTTAAAGTATATTAATTTAGTATAGAAAGTGAAATTTAGACTGAAGTTTGGAACTGTAGTTACGCCAATCTTGTTAGCAGTAATATTTTAGGCTACCGCGGAGCGCGCTACCGTAAATCTCAGTTCCTTAGCTTCTCGGAGAAATCTCCCAAGCACCATGCCTCCATCACATCACATCGCATTAGCGGCGCGACCGCCGCGCCTCCGACCAATTGTACGGGGCCGGCCGTCCACAAACAAACTGCTTGGCCGGTGGCTTTCTCTCCGCTTTGTTGACTTTGCAGATGCAGGGAGTAGGCACCACGTCTCGTTAGCGGCAAGCCGGGGTAGGAGAGCTAGCGGCTCGCTGCTGCTGCTCTCGATCCTGCCCTTCTCTTGGGGATTTCGTTGCCAAATCGGTGTTAGTTCAGCAAATCTATCTAGATCGGCATCGTGTCGGTACAATGCTTGATCCGCATGATGGGTCTCTCTACCTTTGCAGGCCCCCCTTGGTTGTGTACGGATCAAGAGTCTTGACGAATGGATGTTCAAAGTGATGGGATGAGCTATGTACCACTTTGATGCCAGGCCAGTGCCAATTAAACACACACATACAGAAAACTCGAGAACAAGGAGTTTTTAAATTATTGTATTTATTGGCTACTGTTATATTGAACAACATTGTATTTAGTTTTCTGCAGAAGTTGCTGACAGATGAAACATGTATCTGAAAACGTATAATTAGTGCTACTGTAATTATCGCTAGATGTACATTGTTTTCTGTTAACTTTTATTGGTTTCCATGTCACAATTTGGTCATGAATTTGTAATAGTGATATGTAAATAATTTTAGTAATATATTTGTATTTGAATCAGAGCTAGCATTAGTAGCACTACTTAGTGATTAGGAGCGGAGCGCCCCATTCTTGTTTCATTCCTTTCTAGTGTACACAATTATTTATGTATATTCTTCAGTAAAAGAAAGAGACATAGGTTTTGCACTTTTATAAATTATGACATTAATATTTGTTCTAAAAAAATGTAAGCATCTGCCTTTCAAAAAAAGGGAAGCACCTCAATATATATGAAACACTGCAGAAAGCAAATTAGCCTACATATTAAATTTGGTACTGTTTCTTATACTATAATTGAGATGCTGTACTGATTTCTTTAGTCTACACATGCCCAAAGTTGCTTAAAGAGGAAACTGACTTGATGTAATGTGTGAACCGCAAGAACGGCGGAAAATTTGACAGATTTGTACCCACTCTTTACTATATTGTTCTTTTAGTGGTTGGAGATGCACATTATTGTCAGGTGCGTGTATTTGCATAATATGCTCTTTTTTTCATTAGTCATCGCCGTTTACAGATGAGGTAAAAAATAACAAAGCTTGGCAGTGTTTATCACTAGAACATGTTGATGATGGGCTCTTAATTAGTTCTTTCCAAGTAAAAACAAGAGAAAAGTTGGGGTTCCTTTTGATATATATTCGTTGAAATGATTGTTTTAGCACATTATGTGTTTTCCTTTGAGAGTGCTACAATGGAAGAAACTGAGGATGTAAACAAAGTATATACCAGCACTAGAGGTAGTCATTATCGAATTCTTCAATGCAGGAATGATTAGAGATTTAGCAACATATATCGTGCTAGATGATATATCATACATCATTGGGTCTAATCCTTTCTTTTTCAACTTTTTATAAAATTCATTTTCTGAAAGATTTCACTGCACTAGACTCTCGAGCTCAATCATTTTTTGAAGCAAGTACATTTTTTCCCTACGCGGTATTTTTCACGATGGCCACTAGTAGAAAAATGACTTTTCATCCCCTACCTTTAGTCCCGGTTAAATTTTGACCCGAGACAATAGACCTTTTGTCCCGTTCACAATTTTCTAGGTCCAAGGAGGACCTTTAGTCCCGGTTGAAGCCTCCAACTAGGACTAAAGGGGTCTCAACCTTTAGTCCTGGGTGGTGGTTGCACCCGGGACTAAAAGGGTGACTTTTACTCCTGGTTGGTAACTCCAACCGGGACTAAAGGGTCTTTAGTCCCGGGTGAAAGTGCTTCACGGGTTACAATAAAGAGAAAGCATCCCACTTTATATCATATGTACTGCTACGGTGTAGTGGCTAGGTGACTGTGCATGAGATCATGCGAAAGGTCATGGGTTTGAATCCCACTGGACCCATATATTTTTTAGCGTCAGAGATTTTACCTTTAGTCCCGGACGTTACACACCCGTGGGCATTCGAAACAGATATTTGGCTAGTTTTAATTACAGGTCATTTGTATTTGTCTGTTCAGGCTAGCTCGGCACTAACATCGATCTTTCCATCACGAAATAAATGACACAAAGTGAAATTACGATATTTCCAGGACACGTTTTTTTTTTGGGGTGCGATCTTTACTTGGCCATACTGGTAGAGCGAAAACAAATTTGTAGCTCAAAGTAAAATTATGCAGCAAACTTTTGCTTTGTGCTCGCGTGGCCGCGCGTTGCCCACTTCCGGAATCCTTGTGTGTAACGATTGGGCCACAACTTCGGCCGTTTCCCTATTGCTTATATGCTGCTTCGTAGAATTTGAAACTTTTGATTTGGACCTATCCAAAGAACTCCGATATGTTTTCTCATTTCTTTTCATATAGTGGGCTCTATTTCGGCCTGTAGCGTCTTCAGGACACTCGAATTTGGGCCCAAGACAACACGATGCCCTGACAGAATCGGTATCCACCTTCTCAAGATTTTGGCTTACTTTGCCGTTTGAGGTCAACTTGACAACTAGGATGAATGGCGCGCTAACGCCGCGCCCGCAGAAGTCACGAATGTACTTACCTGCTTCTAACACGTTTCATTATGTTTGCTTGTTTGTCCATGGTTCCAATTCTTCCATTTGTGTACTGCACACACTGAGTCCAGCTCGATGACCCAAACAATTTGAGATTGCAGAAAGGAAATGCTCCTTTCTTACTACTTTTACTTTGATACAAAATTCGTAATGTTATATAAATAGTATTGATATGAAATGTCTGTCCAGGTTTTGCTATGCATAGAAAAAGTGATTATGTATAAAGCATTCATGCTGCACAGTATAAATGCATAGCGTAGAACAATTTGAAACTAACAGCGAAAACCTCGTACGCCTTCATCATCTCAATTTTTCTGGAAAATACTGCACAAGTTCAGAGAAGCATAGCATTCTATCATTTACCATGGATGCCTCGTAAAGATAACTGATGTCAGTTTGGATCATCAATGTCGTCTCTATGTCCATGTCCTGGCAAGAACAAATGGGAAGAAAATTAGCAGAAGAATTACCCTACAGGTACTAAGAATCGGCAATTCTCACCAAACAAAATTTGGGTAGTAAATTATGTAGGACCTCAAACATGTAGCATTGATCCTGATATCACTGTTGCGGCAGGAACCATGTATTAAAGGTGTAGTTAGCTGTAAAAAACTTCCTAAGGATCCGCACATATGAGAATAGATGCAAGCCAAAAACTAATCAGAATGTAACTAAACCCTTTCATACGCATAAAATGGGTAAAACACTTCTTGATAGATGTAGAGCTAATAGGAAAGACAATTGAAATCTAGGTTTCAGCATTAGGCAAAGGGCACTTGGAAATAACTATTGCAAATGAAATGCAGTGGCTGAGTATAGACAACTGCTATAATATTACTATGAGGATTTGCACATATGAGAAAGGTGAGGAGTCATCAATACAAATTTCCATGTAATTTTGCATAACAATAATTAAAATGCCTTGCATATTCAGTCTCACATTACTGCTTTGCGCCCAATATTGATAAATTTCCTAGCAATATGATGGATCAAAAGTCCAACTCTATGAGGAAAATACAGAAGGCATTAAGCAAAAGTTTTCAGGTTCATATATGGAAGAGGTCACATGTTCTGTTTGGGAACCATGACTCTCCAATACCACTCGGTAAAATGGAATATATGGGACCCAAATTGTACATTATAAAAAGAAGCTGTTGTGTTTGAAGCAAGTCACAAATTCCTAGATAGCACCAATCCTGCTTTTACTCTGCATCCAAACCAAATCTGCATAAACATACCAAACCAGGAATTAAGAAATGGACCACATTGCAATTTATCTCTAACCCAAGACATAATAAGTGCCTAAATCCACTGGCTTAAGACTTCACATGAATGTGGTTTTATTTATTGTAGAAGCAGTCCAAGCAACAGAAATGCAAGTTTCTTGACACCAAGGCAATCAAATGCACCAATCATTGCTGAATCATGCCGATGCCCTTAAGGCAAGATAAACAAACACTAAACAAAGATATGTTGATTATGCAAGGTGCTATAGGTCTTGCAAAGCACAGAAGGTTGCATTACCACATAGATACGGCATGTAATTCAGAACATGGAATTATATGATCAGTTCTAATTGTAGGGAAACCAATGTAGTTGCAAAGAAAGATGAACATGGTTCTAATGATTGGCCACCTACCATAAACAAAGGTGTAACAAAATCATTGCTCTTTCTTGGGCCACTCTGAAAGCAGAAAAGCTCCATCCAGCAGTTACCATGGGCACACCACACAAGGATTAAATTAATGGCATATCTTACATTAATTTAAAAGCCAATTGGCTAGTTCAAATAAAGGCATGTAGAGAGGCATCTCTAACTTCGAATTTATATATTTAAACAATTAATTGATCAATCAGGGCATGCACCAACCTAGTCACAATGCTGCAGACTTGGTATTTGAGGCAAATTCATAACTCGGATAGCAACATAAGTACAGAGCAAGAGGTGAAGCAATTTCATGAACCTGTTTGAATTGCTTGGTTGTTTCAGGTGACATGGTTTAATTTGTCCTAATGGTAACAAACGCCTGTGCCGGGGCCTAACTTGACAAAGCCCCTGAGCATCTTTGACAAAAATTGCAGATAAATGGAAGCAAGCCAGCAATTACATAATACGCTATCTCCATCTTGAGGTAAAGACCCAATAACTGAATAGAATCCATCCTGAACAAAGAGAGCTGCTTAGTGCTCATGAGATGGGGCATGTTCTTGAACTCAGTGAACACCAATGAAGATCAGTTTCACTACACCTCGTTTCGCAATTCCAAAGTCAAAATTATTACTTGCCACTTTTTTGGTTTGATCATGAGAAAGCAGGTTGGGTTTGGGGTAAGCCACGGATGATGTGCTCAGATGTACCTGGTCTTCACGCTGAGGCCTGAGGACACTGCCGGGGAGAACCAAAATGGCGGCGGCGGTGCGGAAGGCAAAGGCGAGGAAGCAACGGCGCAGGGGGCTTGCAGCCCGTTGAGGGCAGCAAACTGTAGGGCACGAAGCGGTGGCCGAAGCTGTTTCCGAAGAGGGACTGTGCCCCCCCTCTTTTTTTGAATCAAGCAGATCCAGCACAACCACACGGCGCGGCCGAGATGCCCGATGGCTATGCTTGTGCCTAATGACCACATTAGCAGTAGGACGGAGGCAGAGTGAGCTCGAGGTGAACCTGGCAGCTGAGATTTGTCCAGCGAGGATGAGAGAGGAGGGGAAGGCAGCAACCACGTTGGGCACGCCGTGGCCGTCGCAGGCCCAAGAGGACGACGACAACACGGTCATAGGGCTCCCTGGTAGAGGTCGTGAAGCAGCCGTGTAGTCTACACGGTGTAGACCTGGAGTCCTGGATGGAGCACCGGTCTGTGGCACGATGACGACACCGTGTATGGCAGACGCGACCTGTGTACGGTCGCCGGTGACCGGAGATGGCATGATGCATGGAGCTGAGGCCACGCGTGAAGACTGAGATGTGGGGGCTTGGACGGAGGGAGCGCCACCAGGCACGGGAGGAAGTGCAAGAGGGAGGGATTGGGGAGCACGAGTGTCTGATTTGGAGGCGCGGAGCCGGCGGCCGCGGCGGTGAGGACTTGAGCGGAGGAGACGATGAACTGTACGTGTCTCCTTGAATTGGCTCGAATTCTTTGCGAGACAAGGCCGAGGCCCACGGCCAACCACGTGGGTCAACTCGACTTGCTGAGGGGCGGCGGCCACGCGGAAGGAATCGAGTGTCCACGACACAGGCAACGGTCGGATATGCTGCCAGCTTCGTGCCAAGGCCACACGTCGACAGATTGCTATAGTGATGTGGCGGGACAAGTCGATTAACCATGCATGACATGTGTCACAATTCTCTTGGAGGCAAATGGATAGCGAATTAATTAGTTTGAGTCTCAATTTAGAATTTTATTTTTCTGCCAATGGTCTGTTAGAATTTTATTTTTCTGCCAATGCTCTGTTAGAATTTTATTTTCTCAAATTAGAATTCCCACATGCTCCCTCAATTTTTATTTAGACATCGTATTTACTGTTTGCAAATAGTGGGTAAAAGATGTTGTATTTGTGTCTGTTTGCGTAGTGCGGCCTCCGTTGGGCTGAGATTTTAATTTCCATGCATGGTGCAGTACAGACGTGCATGGGGGAGAATCGATACAGAATTAACTCATATGAGAGAAGAGGACGTGCTTTATGTAGAAATTTGTGGGCTATACGGTCTACCCTCTATTCCTCTACCTTTTCCATGGTGCCGCTCAAAATGCATAATGAGGCTACATGGTAGGGACCTATTTATAGACTCCACTTCCAGGTGCCAAAATTATTCCACCCGTGTTCCGGAAAAACTGTGTGACTCCTAAACCATGTCATCAACCACGATCAGACATGCCAGTTTTATGAGTCTAAAATATATTAGTCCCTAGCACACATGTGTGAGTCATGTGCCATGACCAATTATTTATATGAGATTAATTCCAATATGATCACGTGGGTTAACAGCCTGTAGAGCCGATCCTACAAAACAAACCCAGCTCTTCCGTTGTGTTGTACCCGGGTCAAACATGTGCGTACTTAATAAATATTCCAGTAGAGTTGATCTCAATAAATTCCTCTACTGTATTCCAGCACAAACGTCCTCGGCGGCTCGAGTACAACTTCCTCGAGTTAGATTCTGCACAATAATTCCCTATCACTTTCATCAATATTTATTTCCACACTGAGGTGCATAAATAATAATCATAACATATAATATATAAATAAATGTTAAAAGCCACACATAAAATTCCAACATCTCCCACTTGGCTGAAACATTTCAGTCAATAACATGAAGTCCCATGTCTCTAACATGCTTAGAAAATAATTCCTGACTAAGGGGATTAGTCGGTGGATCTGCAACTATACTAGTGCTAGGCAAATAAACCATACAGATAATCTTGAGCCTATTTATTACATCACGAATATAATGATATCTTCCCTCAATGTGTTTGCTTTTACTATGAAATTTGGGATCTTTGGAGACCTTAATCGCCGCCATATTATCGCAGAAAATAGTGACAGGTTGAGATGCACTTTCCACGACCTTAAGTGATGCAAGAAATTCCCTTAGCCATACACCTTCCTTTGCTGCTACAGACGCAACAATATATTCAGATTCCATGGATGAAAGAGCAACTGAGTTTTGCTTCCTGCTAAACCAAGAAATAGCACCTCCTGCTAATGTGAATATATAACCAGACGTAGACTTTCGGTCATCCAAATCCCCTTGCCAATCAGCATCAGTATAACCCTGCAGCTGAAGATTATGACCGTTAAAACACAATAAATATCCAAAGTTCCTTTGACATAACGCATGACATGTTTGATTTGTTTCCGGTGCTCTTCGCCAGGATTCTTTTGATATCTACTAAGAATTCTAACAGCATGGCTAAGGTCAGGTCGTGTGAATAACATAGCATACATAAGACATCCCAAAGCTGAAGAATAAGGAACACCATTCTTTCTTTCTTTTTCCTCGGGAGTGCATGGACATAGTTCCTCACTGAGTTTAGTTCCCTTCACTATAGGTACATTAACAGGTTTGCAATTTTCCATAGAAAATCGTTTTAGAACACCACGAAGGTAAGTCTTTTGGGACAAACCAAGTAGTCGTTTATTCCGATCTCTATGTATTTCCACTCCCAAAACATAGGAAGCTTCCCCCATATCTTTCATATCAAATTTAGAAGACAACCAAGCTTTTACTTCCACGAATGTTTCTTTATTATTAGAAGCAATAAGAATGTCATCAACATATAAAGACAGTAACACAAAATTGCCACCAATAACTTTAGTATATATGCAATGATCACCTTCCGTCATTGAAAACCCATATGACATGATATCATTATCAAAAAGAATATACCATTGGCATGAAGCTTGTTTAAGACCATAAATTGATCTATTTAATTTGCAAACCTTATTTTCATTTCCTATTTCTCCAAATCCTTCCGACTGTAACATATAAATTTCCTCCTCCAAATGTCCATTAAGAAAAGCAGTTTTCACATCCATTTGGTAGAGTTCAAGATCATAATAAGCTATCAAAGCACTAATAATTCGAATGGAAGTAAACTTTGCAACAGGAGAAAAAGTTTCCATAAAATCAACACCTTCCCTTTGTGTAAAGCCTTTAGCAACAGGTCTAGCTTTATATTTTTCCACTTGGCCTGTTGCATTAAGTTTCCTTTTGAAAATCCATTTACACCCTATGGCTCTGCGCTTATTTGGTAAAGAAACAAGTTCCCAAACTTTATTCTTCCTCATTGAGTTTAATTCTTCCCGCATTGCTTCCACCCATAGCTTTGATTGGGCACAACTTTGTGTAAAGCCTTTAGCAACAAGTCTAGGTATATATTTTTCCACTTGGCCTGTTGCATTAAGTTTCCTTTTGAAAATCCATTTACACCCTATGGCTCTGCGCTTATTTGGTAAAGAAACAAGTTCCCAAACTTTATTATTCCTCATTGAATTTAATTCTTCCCGCAGTGCTTCCACCCATAGCTTTGATTGGGCACAACTAATGGCTTCTTTATATTTTTTTGGATCTTCCTCTAAATCTGAAATTTTAGAATGCACTTCCCCCAAAAACACATAATAATCATCAAGATATGATGGTGTTGTGAATTCCTCCCACTTCTCCTAAGCATATTAGTGTTGAGAGTTGGATTTATATTTCTTTCTGGGGTATCATTTTCCTCATTGTGTGAGTTATTTCCAGATGTATCCATCTGTGGTTCATTTGGAGTTGTCAACAATTCCACCCTTGCCCACTTAGCACGGCGAGGTGTGTGCTGATCTAAAAATATTGCATCCCTACTTTCCACTAGTTTTTTATTTTCAGGATCGTAAAATCGATACCCTTTTGATTCTGTAGAATAACCAATAAATATTCCTGGTGTGCTTTTTGGTTGCAACTTAGTACGGTACTGATTTGGCACTCTAATTTGAGCATTACAACCCCAAACATCTAGATGACGAAGAGAGGGTTTTCTTCCGGTCCACAACTCATGAGGGGTGACTGTAACAACTTTAGATGGTGAATGATTCAATAAATAGACAGCAGTATGTAGAGCTTCACCCCAAAACGATAAAGGGAGATCAGAATAAGCCATCATGGACCTGACCATATCCATTAGAGTTCTATTCCTCCGCTCAGCTACACCATTTTGCTGCGGAGTGTATGGCATAGTGTACTGGTGAATAATTCCATGCTCTTTACAAAGATCATTTAATATTCCTGAAGTGTATTCTCCCCCGCGATCAGTTCTTAAAACTTTAATTGTTTTATTTAACTGATTTTCCACTTCAGTTTTAAATGTTTTGAATGCATCAAAACCTTTCGACTTGTGTTTAAGAAGATACACATAACCATATCTAGAATAATCATCAATGAATGTGATAAAATAAACCTTTTGACTATTTGTGGGAGTTGACATTTCGCCACTAATATCAGAATGAATAATAGCAAGAGATTCCTTATATCTTTCCGCCTTTGGAAAAGGGGCACGAGTCATTTTACCCATTATACATGCCTCACAAGGGCCAAAATCCTCCCACTTAAAATTTAGAATTCCACAATTAATAAGCTTTTTAATTTTCTTTTTAGATATGTCACCAAGTCGTAAATGCCATAAATAAGATTCCTAGCATGTGATACTATCATTAACGTTCCTCGCTATAGGGTTTTCTTCTCCAATGAAGCAATCAGTGTTGTCATTTTCTAATAAATCATCAAGAAAATAAAGGCCATCATGACGAACACTAGTATGCATTAATTTCCCATTGAGCAATATTTTAACTCTTCCTTTTCCAAATAATATATCATAACCAATAGATTCCAACTGAGAGACATAGACTAAATTCCTTCTCATGCTAGGTGAATATAAAGTGTCTTTTAGCAATAAATTTCCTCCATCAGGGAGTTTTAGGACATAATTTCCAATTCCAAGTATATCAGCTCTAGCATTAGTGTCTAAATAGACATATCTATTTCCCCTTGGAATTGTTTGCATGGAAGTAAAAGATTTATGATCTCTTGCAATATGCGATGTAGAACCAGAATCAACAACCCAACTATTTGGAGAAGTAGTAGCAAATAAACATTCTGTGCATACAAAAATATGATGCATACCTTCCTCTGAAGGTTGCCTTTAGGATCATCGTGCTGATTTCCCTGCTTCCTTTTCTCATTATTATGCTGCTTCTTCTTCTTCTTCCTACAGTCAGCTCTGAAATGCCCGTGCTGACCACAATTGTAACAAGTGAAATCCTTTTATTCTTCTCATTCCTTTGAGATGAGTAATAATTTTTACGATCATCACGGCTGCGTTTCTTGTTAAGATTGTCTCTCAAATCACCTTTGAAGTTCCTCTTTTGCCAATTCCTTTTATTTGCACTGTATTTTCGTCTCCAAGGTGCAACTCAAAATTATTTGAGTCTCTGACCTTTCCCTGGGAGAGCTTCCTGTCTTCTTCCATAAGCAAGTGATGCCTCAAATTGCGCATATTAAGTGCGCGTTCAGAATGACAAAAGGTCATCTTAAACTGCTCCCATGAATTTGGCAAAGAGTTCAGCACAACCATGACCTACACTTCTTGAAAGGGATAACCAGCAATTTTTAATTCCTCTGCTAAAACACTGAGTTTATTGATATGCTCATTGACAGAAACACCTTCATTCATCTTGGTAGAAAGAAAACGGCTAACGAGACTAAGCACTTTGATGAGAGATACATCACCAAAATCCTTTTCCAGTTTGCCCAATATTTTTCGGGCATTCTGTTCACTCTCGTACTCAGCAGCTAAAGAATCAGTCATAGATCCCAACATAAATATACGAGCCTTTTATTATCTTTAGCCCAAGCTTCATATTCTACCATATAATCTTTCTTTTCCTCGGCGCTAGCATCATCCTTTGGTTTTTCCGGTTCAGGTACATCAATGACATAATCAATATTTTCAACAGTAAGCAAAAACATGATTTTCCGTTTCCAAACCGTAAAATTAGAACCCTCTAACTTGCAGGATCTAAGCAACTCAGAGAAAACACTATTGGATGCCATGGCGAGAGACGATACTGAGTTACCAGAAAAAAAATCTCTAAAGTAAATGATGTGCAGATCGATTCCAAAAAGAATCTGCTCTTCTTGATCCACGAGCTATAGCAGATCAGCGCCTACTATGCCTTGTTTAGATTTCAAATTTTATCTCTAAAATTCACAAAAAGAATATTCTCATCGCATCAAAATGTCATAGCATGTATGGAGTACTAAATGTAGATGAAATCAAAAACTAATTGCACAGTTTTGTTGTACTCTACGAGACGAACATTTTGAGTCTAATTAACCAATTTTTGAACAACTTTTCACACATACAAACAAAATGCTACAGTACCGTACGTACCCCGAAAGGCTAAAGTTTGCCTCTAAATCCTAATCTCCTCAACTATGAGCTCCTTCCTTGGCCTTCGTGTCTTGGTTGGTGAGCAGCACGCAACAAAACAGCAAAGCCTACACCGGCTACTTCTGTTCCTCGCCTGGAGAGTCACAGACGAGGCACGACACAGGCGGTCTGGGTTCCTCAATCTACGTGTGAACAACAGGGAAGGCTGACGAACCCTTACTGCCACACGCAAATCAAGTTCAGACAATGGTAATTTGCGGCGGACCAATTGCAGAGACGCTCCGGCGCAGGGGCGGCGGCGACGGAGTTTTCTTTCCCTCTAGGGTTTTTTTTCGGACGTCTATCGCAGCGGAATTAGATGGCCGTGACCGTGTCCAGCCCTGATACCAACGCAGAAAGTTGTGGGCTATACGGTCTACCCTCTATTCCTCTACCTTTTCCATGGTCCCGCTCACAATGCATAATGAGGCTAGAGGGTAGGGACCTATTTATAGACTCCACTTCCAGGTGCCAAAATTATTCCAGAGGTGTTTCGGAAAAACCGTATGACTCCTGAACCATGTCACCAACCACGATCAGACATGCCAGTTTTATGAGTCTAAAATATATTAGTCCCTAGCGCACATGTGTGAGTCATGTGCCATGACCAATTGTTTATAAGAGATTAATTCTAATATGATCACGTGGGTTAACAGCCTGTAGAGCCGATCCTACAAAACAAACCCAGCTCTTCCGTTGTGTTGTACCCGGGTCAAACATGTGCGTACTTAATAAATATTCCAGTAGAGTTGATCTCAATAAATTCCTTATTCCAGCACAAACGTCCTCGACGGCTCGAGTACAACTTCCTCGAGTTAGATTCTGCACAATAATTCCCTATCACTTGCATCAATATTTATTTCCACATTGAGGTGCATAAATAATAATCATAACATATAATATATAAATAAATGTTGAAAGCCAAAATTCCAACACTTTTTACCGTCACCTTGGTCCGTGTGGCAAAACGAATTGTGATTGTGACATCTAAAGAAAAACGGAGGGAGTTGTTTTCTTTGTCCTGATTCAGCCTAAAAGTCTCCTGTACTTGAGAGTTACGAGTTGAGGCCAAATTACTCAGTTAGGTACTTCAAACACTTACTGATCTAACAAGTAGACTATTTAAAATAGGTAAATATTCATCATCCGATGGTAGATAGGTTGTTAAGATTTCTTAACTCTTCTGGTATCAACTGTAACTACCGAGGGATACTTTTTAGCTATGAAATTTAAGTTGATAGATATGTAATTTTCTCTTATTTAAAACTTGTGAAACATACTACTATTATATATGACTAAAACAAACTCATATGACCATTGATTCTACTCAAATCCTGGCTCCGCCCCTGCATATTCGAAGCATTTTCTTCTTTACAAAAATCATCATTCGGAATGCCCAGTTAATTGAGCTGAACCACATCAGTCAGACCTGCATCTGAATCCAGATGAAAGGGACATGCCTACTCAGCTCCAATTTGAAAAGACTTGGGGCACGTTTGGATCGTGCCTTTTTCATAGCCCGCCAACTAGGGGCACATCAGTAGATTATTTGTTGATTTGTATCCCTTCCATGCCACTTGGTGTTTCATACAATTACTAAATATGTTGGACATATATTAATTAGTGCTTTATTTATATCGTATATAGGTAGCATGTCATGTAATCCCTCAAAAGACTCTCTTTGCTCGTCTATAAATCTTTGCTATGTATCTACGTGGTTGGACTTGGTAAATGGCGTGTCATCTATTGTTAATTCGGTTGTATCAACATAAAGTCATAAACTAGTTAGAATTTAGGCTTGTATAGTGAACAAACAATTGCAACAAATGAGATATATATATATATATGGTTATTGTTTTTATTTTATATCTGAGAAAATATTCATGACCAATGTTGTCCGCATCCGACTCATCCCGTATTTGATATGTGTTTATTCATATTCGTAACCGAGATCATCCGTATTGGTATCTATATTCGATAGATATCCGTGTCCGATACCGGCTCCGAAAAATATATAAACAAAAATGATATTAGGCTATTCCCGGTGGGGATTTCATTTTTGTGTTTCCAAGAATGCCACATAAGCAAGTAGACAATTAATTCATAGATGAAATGGTTCATACAATGCATTGTTTCATTTTGATGTTTCATAGGCAATGCATGCAAGACACAAACTTGTTGGAAACTATGTATACAGAGTTTCATCTAGATGAAACACATTTCATCTCTCTCCTCATTAACTCTTTGCCACACTAAAATGCTAATTTGGCACCCTATTTAATGTGCATGAAACTCTATGAAACCTTGCATTGCGACTGTCCTTAGTGATATCTGTTGGTATCGTTTACATCCCTACCGCCAACAGATTGGTTCCCAAATCATCGGCGTGGGTCGCCCATGTCTTGCCCGCACGTTGGCGTGAAATTAGACTACGGAAGCCTATGTTAGCCTTGGCATGCCAAACATCAACAGCGATCGAAATAGACGCACTTACCCGTGGTCAACTCAAACAAATTAGCACCGTGGCTCCAGGCAAACCATATGTACCATTGATGCCTCCCCGCTTCAAATGGACATGGAAGTCTGGTTGTAGACTGCAAGTTAAATTCTCCTTCTTGCTGATGTTAAATATCTGAAATTTATCCGTAAGAATCTGCTGGATGCTGAATGGCAAACGCAGAGATAAATTTAGAGGGCTTGCCCTTTTAGTCAAGTCTGCTAGGGCTTTCTTGGCATCCATTGGAACTCAGCTGGAACCAGAAAGCTCTCGTGCTTAACTTTCCAACGCATCAAAGAACACCTAATTGGTCATCTATGAAGGAGATATGCCTATTTTGGTGGAGGGTAGTCCGCTGACTCTGAACTGAAATCGAGATCCTTGTTGAAGACAATTTGTAGCCCAATGTAGATGCTCCATCGTGTGCGTATCCGGTATAGAGGCGTGCTCATCATTTGTGGTGCCATAGTCACACCTTGGTAGTCTAAGTATATTTGCCGCCAGTTTACATTGCTTGTGATTCCAAACATAGTACCTGACAGTTAACCTTGTTTCTTTACACAAAATATGGATGAAAGTCCATGAGAGGTGCTATCATATGTGGGTCATTTCATGTAGTTGCTAGGCTGAGAGTAGGTGTTGGACACAGGGTCTTAGAAATGGTATTTAAAGCCATTACTCTCATTGCATGAGTGCATGAGTGTTGTGATATGAACTAGGGATGCCTGATCTTTAAACCTCTATTTGGTGGAGATGAGACACAAATGATCCAAATTCCATTTAGCAAGAACCAAATCCCGCTATCATAGCACCACTTCTCCCCAGGTCATCAACCGTGCGATACCAGTTGACTTCACCACAAAAGGCTATCCCTTGCAAATGATCAAGAAGCACAAGCAAAAGCAAGGAAGAAAGCAAATCAATTTGCAGAGGTCCTTGGATTAACTTACGAAGTTGGGGTCCCACAAATAGATTAATAGCCAATGTCGACGACAGATTGTATCTAACCAAAATCCAAACCCTAAGTTGGGTGGTGGCTACTAAATAAATATAATTAGAGATGAGAAGCTACCCCTGAACGCGACCCTAATGGACCCCCAAATGATACATGGATCAACGGCCCAAAAGATGGTGGCGCATCACCCTGATAGATTCTGTATATTCTCTTGTTTCCACACTTTATGTTGACTCATAACCATTCTTGATGTGAGACTAGTGCCATTCCGAAGATTATCGCCCTTGCTTTCCATACATATGTAGAACATAAAAAAACGGAGTCTCTATGTGACTTGGGCATCGATTTTAGTCTGGTCAGCTCCTCGGTTCTTAGGTAGTTTGATGCAGCTAATTCGAGATATTATGTCCAAATAGCACATATAGTATTGTTAATTCGGAAAAATACGACAGAATGCATTATATTACATCACTTAAACAAAAAATATAATATATAATGGTTAAAAAACTACGCATCATTATGTAATATCATATTGATAATCTTCCTCTTCACGAAAGTGACTTGGTTGTGATCTCGACATAAGTAAGGCACATCCTCTTTGGATAAAAGGATGCTGGGGTCAACATAAACTGAGTGGAGAAAGGTCATGTATCTGATAAAATCTTATGACTTGTTCCTAATGTCCTCAACACCAACATTTGTTCTTTTTCCATGAAGGACAATGTGGCGTTTAGTGTGACAACTCAAATAATTAGTGATCAAATTAAAATAATTTGGAGCACAATTATGACTTTAATCACAAGTTTGACCAAAGTCAAACCTATTGTTGACTTCAAAAATAAACAAAAATTTTGACCAAAGCAAACTTCAAACATTTAATTCTAAGAAATGGTCATGATCATGAACATCACTACCACATTATTCGCCCCGTTCGATTGGCTGATGGCTGATGACTGGTGCTAGTTTATGCTGAGAGAAAAATACTGTTGGTTGGCCGGTGGCTGGTGGCTGGAGTTGGTCTGTGTAGAGAGAAAAATACTGTTCGCTGGCTGTTGATAATCCAAGAGAACAGGACGATTAAATCTAAACTAGAGCAAAAAGTTCAGTTGAAATTTAATTTAAATTCTTTAATTCAAAGTTCATTTAAATGCAATTTAAAAACCTCACTTGTTCTACTTAATTTAAGGCTCAAACAAAAAATCTTCCAATATGAAAGTTGTAGGAAATACGTTTTTACACAACTTTTATTTTGACAGTTTTTGAAGTTGCAATGCGAAATAATTTTTAAATCGCTGATCAAACGAGGTCAAACCCCGGGTCAAATCTCTTCTTCCTCCTCTCGCTCCCTCACCTGTTTTCCTCTTCTTCTTCCTGCAGTATACCGATCGGCAGCGCCATGTCATGCTTCACGCGGCCAGCCTGGTTGGTGCGCCAGCACGCGCCCGAACGCACTCGCTCGCCCCAGCCCCTCCCCGCGCGCAAGCACCACGCCATGCAGCGCCACACCCGATCCCGCCCGGCCGACCGTCGCAGCCGCGTCGTGCCATACGGCCGTTGAGGTCTGATGTGAGGCGCCAAGCCTATTGTGAGGACCCGACCAAATTACCCTTATTTAATCGAGTTATCATCCATTGATCAACCCAATTAAAGGAGAATAATCCCGGTAATCCTGAGATGTGCCCGATAATTATTCCCTGACGACACACCTCACAAGCACATTATAAACATCTTCACAAGATATATGCAAGTCCATACACGATAATCACACACATAAAAGCGATTCAAGTTTACATCATCATGTCTTAGAGTTTTGCAGCAGAAAGTTTAACATCGCGCTCATACGATATATAACAAAATATGAAGGTTCGCACTACATGCCACTAGTGCCCTTCCAAACGATAAAGACCATCTACTGCTCCCCCGCACCTCCGTCCGCGGGAAAGAAGTACCCAAAGACGGCCTTCGGCTAAGGATCACCTGAAACAACTTAATGACAACACCGTGAGTACAAAAAGGTACTTGCAGGACTTATCCAAGATATGGTTATATACTTAGACCGACTCCAAGGAGAATGCATTTGGTTTGAGTAGCAAGGAAATGGCAAGGTCATTTATTTTGCATAAAAGCATCTACATTTGATCAAGTTATAATAAGCAAAAGGACATAGCATACTAAATAATCTAATTCAAGCATCAAACAATTACATAAATAAAGTGATCATGTAACTTGAGCTCAATCTTCCATAAGCTCGTTCCGGTAAACTCTAAGTTAAAGTCAAAGTACGAGAGCATGCTCAATGACCAAGAGCGCGACTATTGCAATAGATTAAAACTCTGCAGGGGTGTACAACTTTTCCCACACGAGGCGCAAGACCAATGACCATACCCACGGCCAAGGATAAGTGTCAATTAATGCCCTCAACCTTTCACATACCCGCACCCGGAATTGAACGAACGGCCGGAGGAAATAGGTGCACCGGAACCGCCAACTACACCTCATTTAACCGGCACCGAATCCGCCCAATACCCGGTGCAACTTATGCTACTTGGCTTATCATTACCATATTTAGACATGTGGTTAGTACGAGATAGTGCTCAAGTATCAAAGCGATAACACATGGTTCCTTATTCGTCTCAATTCTCATTTGTAATTGCTCACTTTTAGACCTTCTCAACTATTTATGTATAACCAAGCAATTATTCTATAACTCCCGAGTAGTGGTGCCCTTGCCACCGCTCGGCTTCTACCGGAGCTAAGCATGGCTAAGCAATTGATTCGTGACCCTAGCAATCATACTCATCTAATGGGAGCATTCTAATTCAAGGTTGATAATGCAACAAATATGTGCTAAACAATCATGGATAAATAGTATAGACAATGCACAATCAAGACTCATATATACAATTGATCCAAAATAGGGTGTAAGAATGCTTAGGGGCCTGCCTTGCCGCTCAAAGGAAGACTCATCGGCAACGGGCTCCTGCTCGGGCTCACACTCCACGGTCTCCGGTGTCTCGGTCTCTACACGAGTGCAATGACGCATCATAAGAAAAATGCCATATGATGCATGTAATGCGATGATATGCATGGAATAAATACTAAAATAATGTTATCAGGCTTCTATTATGTCACAAATAATTAACAACAACTAGTAGAGCCATTAGTTATCAAGAACATAAAGGTTCTGTTCAAAAATAGGTTCAGTGGCAGAACCGTAATTAACTCGTCAAGTACCCGGGAATGGGTTCCCGATGATTCTGGCGACCAAACTTGATGGGACTTGAACCTAGAGCTTCATTGGATGATGGCGATTCCATTTTAGGGCTTAACTTTGACATGCACGGGAGTTTGCTTGACCTACAGCTTCAATGGAGTTTAATGGAGGTGGGGAGCCGTGGCTAGGCTCATGGAGCGTGAAAGAGGAGGGGAAACGATGGGGGAAGGATTACCTAGGATGGGGAAGGATGATTTTAAGTGCCCCTAGCTTGAGTAGAGCGATGAGGAAGAAGATCGGGCTTCACCTTGCTTCACCGGAGTTGGGGAAGAAGAACACAAAGAACATCTTGCTTCTTGCGAGGATGGAGTCGAGGTCGTCGTGGGGGAGGAGGAGGAGCTCGCCCTAGCCTCGGCCAAGGCCGTGCCCGGCGGCCTCCCACTCACCAGTGTGGGGCGGAGGCAACGAGGAGGGGCGGTTCGTGTCGGGGAAGAAAGAAAGAAAGAAGACGGGGAGAGAAAAGATAACAGGGTCGGGGTTTTTTATTCCGTCGGGGGAATGTCGGACAGTCCGCGGGCACTGGTGGACGGTCCATAAACTCAACTGAAATCACACAGAGACGTTTCCCGGCGTTCCATGGGTCAGACAGTCTGAGGGGCACGGGCGGACAGTCCAAGGGAAGTGTCCGACAGTCCGTGAGAAGGGGTCGGACGGAATCCGAGGGGCACGGGCGGACAGTCCGAGGGAAGTGTCCGACAGTCCGTGAGAAGGGGTCGGACGGTCTGCGATGGCCGTATTTTATGAAAATCTAAGTTGCTTCACAGGACATACATTAACACCACATTTTAACTTAAATTTCAAATCCAAAAGTATATCAATTAGGTTCAAACCATGCAATGATGCTAAAATATGATGCTCATGTATGCTCCAAGTCATGATTAGCAAATTTGGGTTGTTACACCTATCACACGCGCCCATGCCCCGCACTGCTGGCCATTTCGCGCGAGCATTCGTCCCCTGCATCCCGTCGCCGCCACGCGGCCGCAGAGCTCTGAGCGCGCCCATGCCACCGGCGACGCCCCGATGCGCTGTCCATCGCCGATTCGTCCACTAGGTGCAAATTGCTTCGCTCCTACGCTTCCCTCCCCTCCCCATCACCTATAAAAGCCGCCCTCGAGCCTTCCCAACGCATCAACGTCTCCCTGAGCTCGCCTCGCGCCATTAGCGCCGCCATCGTCCACCTCACCGTGGGCAGTAAGGCTCGCTCCACCCCAACCCAATTTGAGCACACCACTACGTTCCTGGTGCCCCCGCGTTGCTCCCCGACCAGATCAAGCCGGCCCACAACCATCGGAGATGCCCCGCCGCCTTGCGCCATCACCGGCGCCGCCGCCTCCATGTCGTCAGCCTCACCCGCACATACCCAGCCCCGACAGAGCCCACCATTACACTCCCTGTATCCCCGTGAAGCTCGAAAGGCACTTCCCCAAGCCTCCCCGGTCTTGTTGTCACCGGAGGAAGCTCGCCGGCGGCCAACCGATCCGCCTCAACACCAGAAGCCCTACACCGGCTGCCTTTGAACCCGAGAAGCACATCAAAGAATTCGTGGAGAACTCCTGATACTCACCGGCTAAAGAACGTCGTCGATTAGGGCCCGCATCGCCGGATTTCTCATCGCCCGAGCCTCGCGCCGGCGAAGGACCACATTGCAAATGTTTTAAAACTTGAAGGGGCCTAACGGCAAGAAACCAAGTACCTGAACGTAAAACTTAAGCTAAGTTTTTGAATTAAAAACAACAAACTTGTAAATTCGATTAAAACTCACAGAAAAATCATAAAAATGCAAACTAAATTTTTACGGAATTAGTGAACCGAGATCTACAACTTTTGAAAAACATGTATATACTTTTCCTCTGTATTTTATAAATGAAAAATTAATCTAGGATTAATTACTTTTGGGGATAACTTGTTGCACAGAGAAGCTATAGGGCTAAATTTTGGATATGTTGTTCCCCACAGTATGCCTAATCCATTGTAGAACAATCACCCAAAAATAATGTACCTATGTACTTTTTTCATTTGTTTTATTTTCTAGTGTTGCTGTAGTAAAAGATTTTTACTAAAATGTTTACTGTGGAAAATAAGCTCAACTTTTTATGGTAAATCAGAAATGTCATGAAGTTGCCTCAGTAAATGGTAGAGCTAAAAACAATAAGTTTTGCTATCTAAGTTGAATAAATGTTTAAGTGGACCCGGCTATTGCACGGCCGGCCATGCAATAAGCAGTTTGTACGCACACCCTGTTTTTGGCAATGAAATGTCCTAATCCAACAGCTTTCCTCTTCTGAAAAAAGAACCTGCCATTGCCTTCCTTCTTGCGTGTTCCGCGTGGTGTCATGGGCAAAGTGCGGTGCCTAGTGGGCCGGGCTCACGCAAGTTTTCTCCGCCAGAAAAAATGGCTTCTATATAGAAAGCAAAAGCTCCGTCCAAAGTATACTATTTTATTCAAGTTTTCACATGATTCAATATAAAGTACATGATTTAGAGTTGCACGATAGAAAACATGTCCCAATATCAACGCTGCACTGAACTAGTTTCGTTTCAGCTGGCCGGTGGCAGATGACTGGTTTATGCTGGGAGAAAAATAGTGTTGATTGGCTGGTGCTGATTTGTTCTGAGAGAAGTACTGCTGGCTGGTGGCTGATAAGCCAAACGAACAGAGCGGATTATCAAAAGGCTAGCAATTTTTTGGTTGTCCCTCTCTTAACTCTTTGGACCGTATAATCTCCAGATGACAACACTTTAAAAGACTACTATACATGATAACCTTGCAAGATGTACTCCCATACTACAGTTTACTATTTGCCCCCATACATATTAGAAACTACACGTGCAGAAAAAACCCTCCCAGGATGAATGAACAAATCATATTGCTTCCCATTGCATCATGTACTTCGTATTTGCATTGATGACCTGGAAACGTAATGAGAAAAAAAACAATAAGAGAACGAATGCAAAGTAAGAGAAAAAAAAGTTCTATCAGGCTAGAGAACTACCAGTGTTGTATTTGCAAAGAAAAAGTGAACCATAGTTTTGCTTGTTTTGAACTATATTATTGGCTAATCAGAACCATATTATTGCCCAATAAGAACCATATTATTGCCTAATGGAGAACCATATTTTCTTAATTTCTGTCCATAAACTAGAGACAGGAGAATGAGTGAGAAAAGACGAGTAGTTGCAGCAAGATGGATGTATCTATGTGTCTCTATAGGTAAAAAACAGTAAGGGAACACAGGTGATAGTAAAAAGGGAAAGGACATGAATATGAATGACTATTAATGAGAGAAAATAGGGATAAGCTAGCAAATTACACAAAACAGATCATGGTCTATATCATTAATGAAAAATGGTATACTTCTGTATTCTAGTACAAGTGTTAGTGTATTTGCACAGAAGTAAATAGTTTTGCCTATTGCATAACTTGTATTGCCTAATCAGAACTATATTATTGCCTGATAGAAACCATATTATTGCCTACTTGCCTAAAGCACACAAAACTAGATCTCATTGTGACATTATATGATTACTCTAAAATTATACAGTGCAAGCTACAATTGCAAAAATACAAGCTACAATTGCAAAAAGCACAATATTTCAAGCAATAATTGCAAAAATACAATACAAAGACTAAATTACCTTTCTGTAGTTGTTGAGCCATCCGGTTGGATGCAGGATCCTTTGTAATTTGCTTACCATCTCCTTAGAAGATGGATCCTGCACATAATAAGTGTAGACTTTGAATAAAGCATGTCAGGTTTAGGGTTAAAGGCTAAGGACCTAATGAACTTGCAATGCATCCAAGATAGAAAAAAAAAGAAAAGAAAACTGCAGTAGAAGTTTGCCTAGCAGTTGTAAATAAAAGACTTAACAGAGTCTATGCAATTTCCTATTAAATAAGTAGCACAATATTTCCTAATTCTTTGCTCATTTTGTATATTGTTCCCTAACTCAAAGCCATATAATTGCTAATTTAGAACCATATTATTGCTTTGTAAAGCAGACTATTTTGCCTCATTCAGTAGCATATTATTGCCTGATGAATTACAGGTTGAGGGTTAAAGGCTAAGGACCTAATGAACTTGCAATGCACCCAAGATAGAAAAAAAAGGGAAAAGAAAACTGCAGTAGAAGTTTGTAGTGATTTTGAAGAACAAATTAAGAACCCTCATTTCTAGCTATAGGGACATTGGCCTCAAACTGCTGGTTAGTGAAAAGAGTCATCACAATGAAAATGCTTAGTGTACAAGTAACCGATTAAGCGAAATGGCAACCTCAATCGTTAGTATCCAAGTATCAGCAATGCATATACCTAATAATATAGCAAATAGATGTCATGTGCACTACGAAAGTCGGCACAATGATTTGATTTTCTAATGGGACAGAAGGTGCAACTTAGACACTACATTTGCATATTGAGGATTGAAGTATTGCCTAACAGACAATCATGTGTACCACAGATGTGTCAGTGCTATAGCACAAAAAGCACCAAGCATGAACATTGATTAATATAAAATAAAAACAGATGGCAGATAGTCATAACCCTAAAAATGCTTAGATTAGAACACAAAAATGCTAAAGTAATATGAATAACTTGCTAGCTGATTTGCCATATTACCTACAGGATGGATTGTCTAGCGAGGCCCAGCCCCGCCAACAATTTAAAATGGATGAATAACAGTAAGGTAAAAGTATGAAAAAGATTGTAAAAGCATTTGGTCATATAAATACATTTACTAACATCCATACCAAATTCTTAGTATATACTAATCTAATACTGAAACCAATATCAGTATTGACACAAAGGATAATTATTTAATAATACCAAAAATATTTTGGTTACTATCAAGTATGCATTTTAATGATATCGGTTAAGCATTTTAGATGCCCGGCCTCTATGAGTAGTTTCAATAAAAAAAATTGTGCAGCACGAATATGCAGTTAGAAAATGAAGTTACATTATGGCAAGCAATTCTCTATGACAATTGTCAAACATATAGTTCTGATAATGCGACAAAATCTTAACAATAGTTCTAAAGAACCTGCTTATAGATCTAGTAGGAATGCTGTCATTTTTCTATGACATACTAAAAATTAGTTGTCCAATAACATTGCCTAATGAAGTACACTATTTTGCCTTTTCTGAACCATATTATTGCCTAATTAATAACCACATAATTGCCTAACTTAAGCCCATATTATTGCCTAATGAATTTTGAATATTTTCTCTCAGGATGACTGCCTAATTTATTTACAAGGGAAAGCTTGCCTCGGTTATTCCTTCCCCAGACCCCATTTTATGTAGGAGCTACCAACCCTATGTCTGTCCCTTTTTTTAACTCTCCAAATGATTACATACATAGCATTTACTCTCATTTGGTTAGATCAGGCTGAAGAACTAGGTTCAGTGTCTAAATACCAATGTTGATAGTTGTATATGACCGGTACTGAAGGTAGCCCATCAAAATGAACTATAAACTTCTAAATTAAAAAATGCCTAATGAAGTTCACTATTTTGCCTATTTTAGAACCATATTATTGCCTAATCAGAATCATATTATTGCCTAATAATATATGTTATATACCCATCATTTGCGGAATGTCAAAAACCAAAAAGAGACATGGGTCCAATAGTTGGCTACACTATATTGTTTTCCTTGCACCTGCTCCTTCACCTTATTAAGAGACAATCCACAACACAGTAAGGTTTCATTTGAACTGAACATGCACTCGTATGCAGAGAATTTAGGAATGAGATCGGTAGCAAAAAACTTATGAGATTTATGCACCTATCACAAATTAGGGTGAGCTATTGCTGGCAAGCTACATTAAAGAAGTAAGAGGACTAGCATGGGAAAAATAGACTTGCCAACATGCTGAGGCTCACCGGCAGCGAGTCGATGTGCACTTATATAGAGAGAGACATGACAGAGGGTACCAGCAGTACTAGCTTTCCAAGAGAACTCCATGTGGATGCTTCCTGGTCGGCGGGCATGACCAGAACATGACTGACGACGATCACCCTGGAACAACAGTGGCTTCAATTTTTTGCTGAGACCCTTCAAAAACCCTTCTGAACATGTTAGGCATTTCAGCATGCAGGTGTCCACTACTTCAATTGCAAAATTAAATGTTCACTAATAAAAGACCATGCCACCATATTGCATCTCAGTCATGCAATGTAAAGGGATCAACCAAAATTTGGTGTGTCCTGTCCAAATTAGCAACCAACCAAGAAACGATATCTAATATCAAAGCTCAATTACTCCCTGGGTGTATAGCTAGAAGCAATTCATTACCACATTGGAGCGACTGTGAGAAAAAGCTCACAAGCCGGCGTCGTGGCGCATGGATGCCGGCGCTGACGATACCACCGTCGCTCCTCCAGAGGACGCCGAGATCCCGCTCGCTGCTGTCGCCCCTCTCGCCCGCGGCCTGGACGCCGCTCCCTAGCGGGCATGCATCCATGCCGATCCTGGCCACGACAGGATCCGCCGAGCCGAGGCTCACGCAGGCCTGGCCGCCTGGGGGACTTGTTGGCGTTGAACTCCCCGCGGTGCCTTCCCACTGAGGGAAGCTGTCGTTCGTTGGGCGGCCGCGCAAGGCTGCGCGGGTAGATCCGTGCTGAGCTCCGCCGTCTCGGCTCCGCGGTGCGAGCTGCCGCACTTGGCCCGCCTCGGCTCCACGGAGCTCCTCAATTCGCCGTCTCCGCTCCACGGCACGGGCTCAAGCTGCCTCCTCGCGTGAAACCCTAGGGGATAGAGGGAGGGAGACGAGGGAGAGAGAGGGGCAGATAGAGGGGAAGAGAAATGAATGAACAGAGAAAGCGCACGCTGGGGTCTGGACGCGGGAGAGGTCGAGGAGAGAAATGCGTTTGGTGTTAATACGTGGGTGTGGGTCCCACGAAGTAGATGAATGGATGGCAAGCTGAACCGTAGAATTCCGATCCATGGACGACGGACAGGACTGGCCATTCCGCAAAACAAAAATACGGACGGCCGGCCAGATTAAAGCCATTACCAATGTTTAAAGTCAGTAATGGGATAACATATTTAATCAAATAATCACTTAACCATATGCGTCACACACGCCTACATGCATTATTTCTGTTTTATTTTTGTAATGTACTATGTTAACATGTTTATACGTGTACACAATCACCATTAAACAAGAAATGAAACACTACAACAAATGTGCGATTTTATAACATTTCATTTATGTCATAGAAAGTAGAAATTATGATACCTTTTGTAATTTGTGACACTCGCGTGACAAAAATTAGTTCGTCATAAACTATACAAAATTATGACGTCATAAACGAATATACATTTTTTCATCATAAACTTTGTGACGATTCTTATGACGTCGCTAAATTATGACGCCAACTTTTCGTCGTTAAAAACATACAAAATGTCACTAAAGCTTTTGTGCGCATGATGTGACATGTGACTAGGAGCTGATGTGGCATCATCTTTGTGACGATTCGGTTCGTCAAAAATATTTAATGGCCCGAGAAGGCCCATGCAATAAGCAGTCATTCATGGGCCAAGCTCGATTGTAAGGCCTTTTTTCTTTTATGGTAACAATTATTTTTCTTTTGCACAAAGCTCATTCCAATTTAAGCCCACAATTTTTTACAGGCCTTATTTTAAACATGGGCCTAAAAGGCCCATACAATGAGCAACCAAATTACGTGCCTTTTTGCAGCCCATTTCAAGAATTACAATTCCAGTCCAAAAAAAAGCGAATTTTGTAGCCAGCCCATTAAAAATACGGCCCATATTTCTAATCGATTCATCATCATTTCAGCCCACCCTACAATATAAACTAGCCCACGACAATTAAACATCTCATCTTTAAATGAGTTGTGATCCTGTATGACATACATACAACAGAAAGGATCTAGCATCACATACATACAAGTCAAAAAGCACGAGATCACATAGTCTAGGTTTTAATCCAAGGCTATCTCATAACATAATAAACGCAACATTGCTTCAAGCAAAGCTATGTTTCCAAGACCACCTTACTCAAACTTGCTCAAGCTCATGTTTTACATCCATCTCATCTTGATTAATTACAGACCTGCATAAGTTATAGCACATGGTGAGTTCAAGTGGTGCATTACTTTCCTTGACAAGAATTGACTTCGGTTAGTATTAGTAGAAAAGCAATTTGGATGACTAGTTTCTATTTTTCTGTGTGAACATATTTTTTTATACATATAAACTATACAACATAACATTGTAAAACTGGAGACAAGTCACCAACCATGTTCTGCTTCCCACGGTGCCTTTACTATCAAGTAAAATTTGAAATGGTGTGGCGCAATCAATGTTGTAAAATCAGATCGTAGTACTTTCCAAGTTTTCATGCCAAAGGTTATAGTGCAAGCAATGTTTTCCTCGTGATAGAACGCATGCGCATACGAGAAAAGCCCATACCTCAGAGTTGGTCTGTGTGGTTCCTTGACAGGCTAGAATGATCCTCTTGCTTGTCTTTCGTCGACCAGAACTTCCAGCTTCAATAGGAGAATTTGGGGTCTGTACAAAATACAATTGAGAAGAAGATCAAACCCATGTTTTTTAGGTTCCACTTCCACCATTCCATTATTTTAGCAATGACAACAGAACATGCACTAGGTATTGCAAGGTCTAATTTGATCTCTAAATTGATACAAAGCAGCAATGCTCATATAAACAGGAAAACAGTACAAGTTTCACCTTGTGATGCTACAATTATTGATAATAATATCTCAGTATATACAAGGTACAAGTCAGTGACCAGAACAAAGTTACTCTCACCTGATTGAAGCAGTTAAGACAAACATTTGGAGGACCTCTGCCAGTATTTGGGGTGAAATCCAGCACACTTGCGGCACAATTGCTCTGGAGTAGACCCCAAAAGTACTCCATGTCAAGTCCTAAACATAAGCGTGAGGAGACACACATCAATTTCAATCAGCCATGGCATCAGAAACCCATACTAGAACTTAGCAGCACCCACCCAAAGAAGTGGCCACAAGCGCTTGGTTCACTGCATTGTCCCATAGCTCCGCGCTTGGTTTTTCTGCTACTGCCCGAATAGAACCCCGTATCTCTTCTTCCCTTTACTCTTCAACAGTCCCTAAAAATCAGAATCACAGGCTCGTTTCACTCAGTCATTTCCACAAGCACCTAACAAGCATCCATCTAGGAATTAACAAGTAGACAAAATTGAGACCTGGAAAGAGTAGAGATCAATCTCTCGCAGGTCGGAGCCCGGGATGAGTTCGTAGCGTGCGAGCGGGCTAGTGAAGCAGGCGTCGAAGGAGTCGGAGGACGAAGAGGAGCATCTGACGGGAGGTCTCGGCCCGGGACTCGCCCTGGCGCGTGAGCACGGAGATGTCGGAGGTCCCATGGCCGAGGCCCTCCGCGTTCCACATGCTCTACCCGTGCACCAATTACAATCTTGTAGGTCCAAATGGATAATAGTTGTTGAGCATTGAAGCATTTAATCGAACTGATCATGTGCACGCACCTGCTGCCGCACGTAGTACTTGATCCCGAAGGTGAGCTCCTACAGAGCGGGCCGCGACGTCGGCGGCCTCGCCCCACCCACCGGGCGCGCGCTCTGGCCACCGCCGCCAAGCCAGCGCCTGCTCCTCCCGCCGTCGATGCCGCGCGCGGGCCTCCTCCTTCAGCCGTGCCCGCGCCGCCGCCGCCGTCGACACGGCCGACGATATCAGCCGGTCCTCCGTGCGGGCGCCGCCGTTGCCGTCCCCACACAGCCGGCCTGACAGGACCAGGTACACCAGCACCGCCTTCCCCGCCGCCATCGCCATCCCCGGCGCACCGTCATCTTTGGTCCCCTCGCCACCGCGGTGGCCGCCCCGCCGAGCCGCTTGGATCCATGGGCTGGGGACCACGGAGGAGTGGAGGCGGTGCCAGGGGCTGGGACCGATGGCCGGCGGGCGGCGGTGGCTTGGCAGTCGGCGCCTTGACGGGAGAGCAAGGAGAGCGGGGGTGTGCGCAGGGAGGCCGGGAGGGAGAGAGAGAGAGGCTTCACCGGATAGCTAGGGCTCGAGTGCTTTTATACTATGTGGACGCAATCATAGTCGTTGGATCCGCGATGAGTGGCTAAAATTAGTTGGGCTATTTGGGCCGAACGGGCCTTGGTCTATTTCTTCTCTGGTTAATATTTTTATTTTTCTTTTTTCATTTTATTGCTATTGTGAAGTAACACAAAAAATAATTACCTCATATACAGTACTATATTTTTTATTTGTCATAGTATATATATATGTTGTACGGTAGGATTTTAAAATATATTGGAAGTAGTTTGCTATTTCTACGTGTTAAACAAATTTCTACATGGTTATCAAAATTAATTGTATATTGAGCTATGAATGCATCTATTAAGTTATAAATAATTGCACAAAAATAATATTTAGGGTCATATGTTCCACTCTAGTCCATGTCTTGAAGATAGATAAAAAATAATTCAAGTGTCTTCCGGAGATAATTCAAACTTCTATCTCTAAATTACCATATAATAATTACAATAATATCCTTGGGTGGTCAAACAATTCTAAAAATTGATATGACAACATATTTTTGTCCATAGCCTTGCCATAAAAAATTTAGGTAGTTTTAGTAAAGTAAGACCATATATTGTTCATAATTTGATACATCTCTCACATAGTTTCCTATAACTCAAGTCAATCTTTGAGATTTCAATACCTTGTTACATTTTTGAATTTGTATGCACCTTAAATTTGGACACAACCTCCTGTTGACCATAATATTATCAAATATGAAGTTACCTTACCAATTCTTATGCAAAACATATTGTTTCTATTGCCTACTCGGTAGATGAAACTAATCCATATGTAAAAGGTCCAAGAAATATCAATTAAACTTACAAACAAACACTATTACATGAAAGATCGTGATTTTAGAAAAATTCAGGAAAAAATAGCATCAAATTTGAAGTTCTTATGAGGGATAAATACCAATTACAAAATTTAATTACAGATTAAAAACAGAAAAGATGAATGTTCATGTGCAATGCCATGGGGCAGCAAGGAGGTGCCTACACGTGGTGTTATGCGGCTGGCCTCGCGCCCACGCATAACAAAAGAGTTCGCTGTGATGTGCTAAAAGATTTGTGTGTGCCTTTTTCGTTCAGAAACAACAAAGTGGCGTAGTGGTAAGGCTTGTTGTGCTGTAGCCGGAGGTTTTGAAGGCCGAATTCTTCCACGTGTGGGCTGAATGAAGGCCGAATGAGGCGGAGCTGGGCCGGTATGGGCCGAGTGGAGTGGATGAGGGGGAGCTGGGCCATGTCTCACATCTCCATCTTTCAATGTTTTCCTTTTTCTATTTTAGAGCATCTTTAAAGTAACTTGCAAAAAGCAAAATAAAGAGTAGAATATGAATAGTTTTCTTGTAGGAGTTTAATTTTTTTAAACTTATTTACTATTTTCTTTAGTTCAAATTAATTTATGTGTGCTTACCGACAGTAATTTTAAGTTGAATGAGTACCACTAATAACTTTCAAATTACCGCACAAAAAATATATTTAGGCTCATATGTTCCATACGGCCAAGATCTTCGAAATAGATGAATAATCCAATTCATTGCTATGTATAGTTCAATCTTCTATCAGCAAACTTCCATTGAATATTTTGAAAATTCATGCTGATAGTTTGGGCCCACTTGTTAAAGTGGCAGTGGGACCTACCCTAGTCCTATCTTTTTCTTTTGAAAATTCATGACGTTTAAATGTTTCGCTTAACGACAAAACAAAATTCGTTACGATTTTGGCTTTGCAATTTGTGACGATTCTTAGATACTCTTAACGACGAACACCTCATTTTTGTTGCTAAGTTGCGCTGCATGATATAGAACATCACAAAACCAAACATGATAACGCCGAATATGTACAATGTCATCGGGTATTTGTCACAAAAGGTGGTATTTGTTGTAGTGAAAGAAAATCGCCACCAACACACCCTCGTACTTTTGTAAAGATAAATAAATTTATTTTGTTATCTAGGTGAATATGGCCACAATCCAACCTATGCTTTTGTTTTAAAGTTCAAGAAAAGTATTGTTCATGCAAGTGTTTAAATAAAATCGTATGCATATGCATTCCGTGTAGACGGTAATCTCACTGACGGAAATTACGCGCTCGTGCTGGAGAACGAGGAACATGAAGGAACTTTGAACATGATTGAAACTAACCAAGACCCAGGCCAAAGTTCGGAAGGGCCCAAGGCTAGTGTTGAGCAAGAAGGCAAGCCCCGGAGCATGACCCAGTTTTCTCTAAAAATTCTTGCAAGATTTCCATTATGTATTTATGTTTGTGCATTTAAGTATAGGAGTTGTTTGGAACCATAGCTGCATATCCATAGTTCCCATGTGTTGATTACCAGTGTAAAGGTCGTCTGATGGGAACTAAGGTTTCCCGATCTTCCGAAAGGTTCTGATAACTCTGGATTTGGTGGAGTCGTGACTCAAATCGATCCGGCTTCCGAACCACACGTTCCGAACCCCGCAATCGCAGCACCACGTCTCATCAGGTTATCAACCGGCGTTGCATGGTTGACCTCATCCAGAAGGCTAATCCCTACCTGTGAATCAAAGAACACAAGCAAGAACGAGAAAGATTGCAACACAATTGCAGATGTATGATTAAACTTACGAAGTTGGGGTCTCACAAACCGACGAGCGGCGACACTGTTCTTAACAGAATTGATCTAAGCAAAACCCAAACCCTAACTTGGGTGGCGGCTACTATTTTAAGGAGTCTAGGTCGTGGCCGACCCCCCTAGATGCGCCCCTATTGGGCTCAACACGATTTACGGCTCAAAGGCCAAAATACGACGACGCAACACCAAAACAGATTCTGGACGTCAACTTGTTTTGTCGACTTCCAATGACTCCGGATGAATTTTGACATGAGACCAGTGCCATTTCAAAGATTATCTTCTTAGCTTTCCAAGCATAAAGAACATCCAAATCCGAGCCCGTATGCGACCTGGGCGTCTGATTTAGCGCTGACTGCTCCTGGACTCCGAGGTGGACTCGAAGTCGAGTTGATTTGGGCCTCTATCTTGACTTGCATGGCCTTGCTGGTCCTCTCCACCTTGAAGCCCTTCTCCAACTATCCTCTGGTCCTCTCCATGGTTCCTAATTACAATATAATCATTAGGTAGCAATCTATTCTCATAATCACATAGAGAAGTATTTAGGAACGAGCTCACCTCTAAATTCAATTGTCGCGCACGAGCTCTAGTGATTGGACCTTGAACGATCAATGGAGGATTGTTGTGAGTATACATAGGAGTGATGTCCTCATCATCGTCAGTTGCTATGCTTAATTAGAATCCGGTAGAAGTCGAGTGATTTTCTGTCGCTCACGAGTTTTAGGAGTTTATTGCTTTACTTATGATGGAATCATAAGGATGATGGGTGAGAATGGGCAAGTTATTTTTGGAGGATTATTTGTGCCCCGCCTGTCTAGGAAGAATATTGCTAAGGTCGAAAAGTGTCGGTATTGTTGGTCAATTTTTTAAATGTACTAAGCACATGCCAAGAAATATGGTAATTGGTAAGCCTAGTACCTGATTGAACCGGGGCATGGCTTCACCCCACTAACCCTGGAATGGGATTCCTTTGCTGCAGCATATGGGTACATGTGCGGCCACGACACGATGTCATTCCGGGAACCGTTGGGGCCTTGTATCCAAGGGCTGCGGGCTCTGTACACAAACTAGGGATTGATGGGAATGGTTGATAATGTGTTGACCCGTAGGGGCCATGCATGTCGTGTGGTTAAGTTCACCTTGCAAGGTTAACAAATTGATTCGAACCATCTATCTCTCGCAGCTACTCAGACTGCTTCATCTGATGAGGACATGACACCCATGCATATCTCCATGAGTGGTGCATGGGGTGGAGAAGAAGAAGACCAACAAGGTTTTCCAAGTCAAGAAGAAGGCCTGAGGCTAATCCGATTCGAGTCCCCAAGGTGGAGGCCCAAAGAAACTCAAGTTCGAGTCCACCTCGGAATCCAGGAGCAGCCCACGGTAAATTGGACGCTCACGTCGCATATAGAGGCTGATTGCGACGTTCTTTATATGGATGGAAAGATAATTTTAAGGAGCATCCAATGGCAGTGGTCCCACTCAAAATTCCTCCTGACTCCTCAGCAATCATCAAAACAAGTGGACGTCCAGAATCTGCCAGGGTGCTGCGCTGCCATCTTTTGGGCCCGTGTATCGTATTGGGGTCAATTATGGATGTGTTAGGGGGTTATGCATGCCCCAACCCTCATATAATCAGTAGCCACCGCTACATTAGGGTTTTGGGTTTTGCTTAGATTAGTCTGTTGAGAATAGTTTTGCCGTTCGTCGGTTTGTAGGACCCCAACTTTGTGCTTAATCATACATCTGTAGTTTGTCACTTCCTTTGAGAGCTGTGTCATTTCGAGTTCTTGCTTGTGTTCTTCGTTTTGCATGCAGGATTAGCCTTCTAGGCGAGGTCATCCGGGTTATGACATGGTTGATAACCAGAGGAGTCGTGGTGCTAAGATTGCAAGGTTCAAGTTTGCTGACTTGAAGCTGGATCGGTGTGTTGCAGTCCGCCCAAAACGAGTTATCCTTTACCTGACAGAAGATCGGGCACCCTAGTCCCATCAAGTGGTATTCAGAGAGGTTTACCGTTAGGTTCGCATCAATGTGTATCTCCATCTTTGTTTAGTTTGTTCCATCGTCCTAAAACTACAGAAAATTGCCCCACAAAATATTTGGTCATCGTGTTTCCGCTATCCTATAACCCCTTTGTGCCTCACAATTTTTCTTTTTAGATTACTTTTCTGAATTTTAGTCCCTCATCATGTCGTTGTGTTCGTCGTGTCTAGGCCTTGTTCTTGGTCTTTAGTGTCAAGTCTGCTAGTGGCACGTGATAGATTGGTTCCCATAATTTTTTTTGTCTAGCATCCCATATTTGTTGCTGGTGTTGTTAAGCTAGCAAAGAGTGCCTCACGTTGTGCCTGAGATTAATTCATTGTAATCATTGTTTTGTGGCACTCTCTAGTATTAAAAAAAGCCGCACCATTTAGAAAACGAAAGAAGAAAAAGGAAAAACAAAAAAAAAAATCAGAAGTGCTTGCATCCATTGTGTCCCTATGCATAGTTGTATTGTTACTTGCTTGAACTAGGTCCAAGATGTGTTTAGGCCGGCGACATAGACTAGCTTGGGACTAATTTTCAGTTTTAAAATTTCTTAATTGAATTATTTTGCTAATCCTTGCTACTATATATTTACCTCCCAATCTCCACATACATACTTCAGGTCAGTACATCAAAGGATCCTTGCAATCTTAGAACCACTTCCTCATAGGTATCACGAACCAGCCACCGGTTGTCCGGTCCATTGTTTTGCGTTGGTAAGAACCTTGTAAGAGCTTGGTAAGACGTGTGAGAGTGTGTAACCACCAACACGTATAATAGCTCATAGAGATTTATTTTGATCAAAACCAAACAACAGTTTCTATTTAAAGTCTAAATTGCAGGAAATCATGGCACAGATGTTTGCAGGGATGGAACAAAAGAACAAACCACAACTACATGTAGCTGACAGTCATCAAGGTATGAGAGGTAAAATTACCATACCAACCTACTATGGATCTTACGATGGAGACGAATATCTTGATTGGGAGATGACTGTAGAACATGTGTTTAATTCCCACCTAGTTCCTGAGATACACAGAGTTCAACAAGCTACAAGTGAGTTTAAGGATTTTGCCTTTATTTGGTGGTACGGGCTAGCTGCAACGAATGCCTTACCTAGTACATGAGAACAACTTAAAGAAGCAACGCATGCTCATTTTATTCCTCTTTCTTATAAACATAATTTGCTTAGCTCTTTCTTATAAACATAATTTGCTTAGAAAAATGCAGCGCTTATTGCAGGGAAATATGTCTGTTCAGGAATACTGTAAAGAGCTTCAAAAGTGTAGAATATGTTGTGAAATTAACGAACATGTAGAAGCAACCGAGAATAGATTCTTGCATGGTCTTCGACCTGAAATTCAGAATATTGTTGTTGATCACTCTTATAGTTCTCTTTCACAATTATTTGAACATGCATGTATGGCTGAAAAACAACTTTTAGGTGATGATAATGTGTCAAAATTAATTGAACCTATTTGCCAAGATGAGGTACAATATTTGGAGGAGGACACCATCCCTTTTATTGTCCCTAACATTTTGCAGCATGTACATAATGACAATGACCATACAAAAGAACAGGAACATGTAAATTTCTCAGGTAAAACCTCTCTTGATGTGCTGAATTTACCCTCCAACGATGCAAATAATGCTATACTAGAACCTTCTATTGTATTACCTTTGTCACAAGTAGAGAAGGAGCATGATACTTTTGGTTTGAAGCAATATACATGTGCTGAAAATAATATTATCATGTCGATTACTTGTGCACATGATGAGCTAAAATTATTATCTTCTTTAAACACTTTGGGTTTTGTTGAGTTTGATACTTTATGTGCTCTTAGTAGTTTGGAAGAGAAATTTAGATGTGCTGAATTGCCATGGTTGTCTACTTATACATATCATTTTATTGGCAAATAGAATTGTAAAGGAGAATATATGGTGCATCGAGTCTATATTTGTGCAAATCTGAAATCTCCTTTTGATGTACAAGATTGTGATCAACTAGATTGTCCCTCTAGTTTTACTATAACGAATCGGGTTCACACTCAAGAAGGGGAGCATTGTTGGCCGCTATCTATGTGTGCTATTGCTGATTTTTCTTGTATTGAACAGATACTAGTGGTTATGCAACCATCTATACCTGCGCTAATCTTTTGCAGGATAGTGTTGGAAAAGATCGTGTGCGTTTCGATCAAGGAGCCTATGTATTTGCTGACAACTCTACATGAGAAGATACTTTGGGAGATTGGAAATATGGTCATATCACTCCCCACAATATTTTCAGTTCTCATATTTTCCACAACCTCGTGTTTCTTCGTGTTGTGCAGGGCCATCTTAGAGCACAAACGACGCCGACGACGACTTTTCGTCAAGAAGGGGAGGATGATGAGGACATGACACCCATGCATATCTCCATGAATGGTGCATGGGGTGGAGAAGAAGAAGACCAACAAGGTTTTCCAAGTCAAGAAGAAGGCCCGAGGCTAATCCGATTCGAGTCCCCAAGGTGGAGGCCCAAAGGAACTAAGTTCGAGTCCACCTCGGAGTCCAGGAGCAGCCCGTGGTAAATTGGACGCTCAGGTCACATACGGTGGCCGATTGTGACGTTATTTATATGGATGGAAAGATAATTTTAAGGAGCTTCCAATGGAATTGGTCCCACCTCAAAATTCCTTCTGAGTCCTCTGTAATCATCGAAACAAGTGGACGTCCAGAATCTACCAGGATGCTGCGCCACCATCTTTTGGGCTGTTGGCCCGTGTATCGTGTTGGGGTCCATTATGGACGTGGTTAGGGGGTTATGCACGCCCCAACCCTCATATAATCAGTAGCCACCACCATATTAGGGTTTTGGGTTTTGCTTAGATTAATCTGTCGAGAACAGTTTCACCGTTCGTCGGTTTGTAGAACCCCAACTTTGTGCTTAATCATACATCTATAGTTTGTCACTTCCTTTGAGAGCTGTGTCATTTCGAGTTCTTGCTTGTGTTCTTTGTTTCGCATGCAGGAATTAGCCCTCTTGGCGAGGTCAACCGGGTTGTGGCACCCTAGTCCCATCATGATCACTATGCTGCATTGAGTAAAAATTTTTACATGAGCTTGATATTGAATTTTTGTTATTGCTTAAGTTGCTTGTACAACATGCTTGTTTAGAATAAGTGCTCATTTAGAATGGTGATGCTACTAGAATATGGAAGATAAAACTTGAAAATAAGGACCCACTTTTAATCGCTTTTGGCAAAACAAATCCCTCAGCCAAAGAGCCTATATGTCTAGTTGTCATTAATTAAATTTCACTGTTGGGTAAGTCTTGTTGAGTATTAGTATACTCAGCCTTATATGTGGCTAAATTTTTTGGGTAACTTAGAAGAAATGGTTGCTAGCTTGACTTGGTCGTGCCAGCTCCCTCCGGGATGGATGGTTAAGTGGGACCCGTCCTCGGTTGCAAGGGTCGTGGTGATTGATGTCATGGGAGACTTCCTTGTGATGTCACTTGTATCTTCGAGTAGATTTCATTTAATTTCCACTGCTTTATGTTGAAGTCTGAACTATTTTACTTTGAACTCGGTTTGTAATAAATTAAGGTGGACCTCTGTGTTGTAATAACTTAGATTGATGTAATCCTTGGGCTCGTCTTTGTAAGAGTATTGTATGCTTTGTTTCGATCTCAAAATACATGGTTGTATCGGGTGAAACCCGACAGACGTGGTGATCCAATTTAAGTGCCGGATCACGTTTAAGGCGATGTAAGCACACTTTTATTGGGCTGAGATGGGTGGTTCTGCCACAGCTGGTATCAGAGCCAAAAAGCGTACACCGGGGACAACAACAAGCCTTAAACACTTATTTTCGATAAAATTTGCCAATAAAAGGTGTGTTTTTACAAAATTGTTGGCTCGCTAAGGAAAGAGATAGAACATGAAGCCCTAGGGGATTATGAGAATACTCAGGTGGCAACTAACTGACTTCTAGCACATTTACTTTTAAGGAATTTACTTTCATGTAGCGACACACCTATGCATTGGTAAGTAGGTAAGTTTTCTGGTACTTGTAGTCGTTTAGGTTCGCACACGTGTTTCATACGAGCGTCTATCCTACCGCGCGATGCACAACAGGATGCGACTTAAGCTCAATTCAATACAGCTTGTCGCCACCGGCTACAGGTGATAAGACCGCAGTGATCCCCCGATGATCGAAATTGGACCCATTTTGGTATGCGGTGCATCCATGGGTTGTTAATATGTTACCTGGGTCAGGAACATATGAATGCTGCCCATGTAGTGTTGAACGCATGGGTGCCGTTCCTATAGTGAATGGTAATGAATGTGGACGCTTTCATGAGTGCTGGCACGAAAGGTTCAATCAGATATATCTTGTTTTCGATGCAGGTTCACTAACCACGTTTTCGTTAGAACGAGTAGAATTGGCTAGTTATTATAGGGAGTGACGTACAAATGCCACCGAAATAATCGTTGAATCCAAATTTATTTGGATATCTTTCTTGATTTGAGGATGATAGGACGATCATGCATCATATCTTGAACTTACTGAAATCAAATCAGGGATTATGCTAAGCATTAATTTGGGCAACATATGAACTAAACACCGTCATATGTAGATCACCAGAAATCTGTCTTGTTGAAAACAGTACTGAGTTTTAACTTTTCAAACCCCTAAGCTTCATTTTTGATAAAAGTGATCAACATGAAAGTTGTTTGGAATTGAGTTATCTACCTTCTGTAAAAAATTTATATCTATTGGGAACTGAGCTAAGAGTTAGCTTAAGATACTAAAATGATGTTTGTCTGAAAATTTCAGAAAGTACTGTATTGAAAAAGGCATATATTTGGACACCCTAAAGACATTTCTAACCTCAGCATTGAATAAGCATGATATAACCTGTCTACACACAACATTTAAGCATCATCGGAATAATCTCTAAGAAGTTATGTCCAAATTACTAAGGTTTGGTTTACTAGAAAAACAGCCATACAGAAGAGCAAAAACAATTTAACGTTTCCATGACATAATCCTTAAATTTCATCTGGAAATAAATACCAAAATTGTTGCAAATCTTATTATCCAGTCACTCACAAAAAATCAGCACCGTTAGACCTAGCTAGAAAAAGTTATGAGCAAAATACCATAGTTCTGTCTGCTGGAAAAACAGCCAAGCAACAAGCTACAGAATAAATTTTTCCACCATCGTAACCATCGAATTGGTCTCTGAGTTGAATACCAATGTTGCGGATACTGAAGTTTTCTAGCCATAGCTAAAATATGAGGATTTTTGGATGAGTAGGACAGAAGTTATGAATTTATTTGTTAAGCTTAGTGTGCTGTCCAAGAATGCTCTATGACATTGCAACTCTAAAAGATTTTCGCCCTTACTGTATTAAGTTTTGGAAGCAGTATGGATCACGTTGGCTAATGAGAAGGCCCTCTTTTTCAGATGGTGAATGGAACATGTCAGAACTCACAGGGTTTTGCAGCAGCCTCAGGTGAATGAAGGTGGAAGCGGACACCACAAGCCTTCCACGGAGGCTATCCTAGCCGCTCAAACGGAGTTGCTGCAACAATTGGTCCAAGCACAGCAGCAGAGGGGTGGCCACAATGGCAATCCTCCCTGGGCGGCGACTTATCAGCATTTTCTGAGCACCCAGCCACCTCTGTTCAACAGGACCGAGGAACCCCTTGATGCGGACGCTTGGATTCGTACCATTGAGTCCAAGTTTTCTTTGCTCATGGCCCCGTGCTCAGATGGTAACAAGGCTCGCTTTGCCGCACAACAGCTCTGCAGCACAGCTCGCTTATGGTGGGACCACTACTTTGCCATGCTCCCCGCCGATCACGTGGTGACATGGGATGAGTTCAAGAATGCTTTTAGAGCTCATCATATTCCAGAGGGATTAATGGATAGAAAGTTGAATGAGTTCCTAACACTTACTCACGGAACCCGCACTGTAGTTCAGTACTCTCAAGCTTTCAACAACTTATGCCAGTACACGGGTTATCATGCTGATACCGACGCTAAGAAGCGTGATCGCTTCCGTCGAGGTCTCAACAACAAACTCAAGGACTGTCTAAATCCTATCAAGGCTGACATCTATAATGCGCTGGTTAATTTGGCTATCACTCAGGAAGATTGCATCATGGCTCATCGTGCTCAGAAGAAGAGGAAGGCACAATCTGGACCCTCTAGTGCTCCACCACAGAGGTATCAGTTGGTGCACAATGCCCTTCCTAATGTTGCTCAGAGGCCTCCTCAACAGGGACGTTGGTGTCGGGGACGACCATAAGGGGTCCCCTAACCTAAGGGATGATCACCCTTGAAAAACGCAAACGAACCACTACCAAGTCTCCACAAAACCGGAAAGGGTCTAAGCGCACGAAGCCCACGGCCCACCACGGACTAATGGCCCACTCGAGACCCTTCGTGAAGGCCCCGATGTGCACACCCCATCTCCGCCTCGGTCGAGGGTGCCAGTCCCCCTTGAGCGAGTAGCAAACTCCGCCTCGATCGAGGCCTCCTCAGTCGAGCCCCACGTGACCCTCGAATAGAGAAACTCTGCCTCGCTCGAAGCTACCCCTCGACCAACGGGGTGCACACTCCTCTGCTCTGCTGACACGTGCATTCAATGCCCCGAGCCGCTGCGGGACGCTGAAGTCATAAGGTAAATCGCGGGCCATACCGCACAAAGGATGTGACCTGGATCGTGTCCGCAAACTCCGGTCACTGTGCGGCCATCCCCAACATTGTGTAGGCCTGCGAGGCCCTATGCGGCCTTGTTCTACCAAATCCGATCACTGTGCAGCCATCCCCAACACTGTGCAGGCCTGTGAGGGCCTGTGCGGTCCTGTGCTGCCAACTCCCGTACCCCTATGCTGCCAACCCCCATACTAACCCCATGACAAAGCCCTCGATAAGGCATGGATAAACCCTCGAATGGGTGTATTTGCGACGACTGGGCACGAACGCCGGTCAGCGCGACCCCTCGAAGTCACCACAGGAAAGGCACAGGGATGCATACTTTCTACAGGAACCGCCACGCCGCCCACTAGAGCTGGAGGACGCCCACCGATTCACGCCTGGCAGAAGGATCCGCAAGGATGACAACCACGCCCGGCGCCACGCTCTCCAGTGCCCAATGACTGTAGACTCCACTGTGTAACATGCATGTCTCTGCCCTCCTTGAACAATAAGAGGAGGAGGTAGACCCCCAGCCATGGGCCGGATCGAGATATCTAAAAATGCAACACAACACAACACATCCGCGCCCCGTGATATTAGCACTCGCCTCAATCAACCTTAGACGCTTGGGACTTGGAGGCCTCTCCTCCTCTCCCGCCTTGCTTGTAAACCCCTACTACGAGCAAACTGGTGCAAGATAATACAATGCACGCACACCCTTTGCTGGACGTACGGCCCCGTGGCCAGAACCAGGATACATCTTGTGTCATTGTGTTAGCCTTTGCATCAACCATCGAGAGACAGGACGCATCGCATTTTTCTAGTTAGTGTCGGGCCGCAAAATCTGAACACCGACAGTGGCGCGCCAGGTAGGGGCAGCGCTGTGATCGTTCTCTTCCCTCGATGGTGATCCACACGGAGCGTAATGACCGATTCCCTATGGGAGTCTCGGACCCGTTTCTTGCCAGATACGAGATCCGGTTCGGAAGCTTGGAGTTCGAGGCAACCAGCAACGGCTACCTCATGCGACTCCTTTCAAGGAATGCAAGGGTGGAGGCTTCAGTGCCACCCCCCACCATCCCGATGCAGGAGGCATTCGGGCCAGCGCGCACGACGACCGCCCGCGGAGCGACGCAGAGCGACTCGTGTATGCTCCCTCGAGCGGGTCAGAGCTAACGAGTTGTAGCCTGCTACTACGACGGTAGAGGTGGCGCCTTCACTAACAAACCTGACAATGAGTCCCCCCGGGGAGAGCACGGCCAAGCCGTCGTGATTCCCCTACGGGATGCACGCCACCGCCATGACCTACTCCTCGTCGGTCAGCACAGACATGGGTGTGTATGAGGATCTGCCGGGACATCACTTGATCTCGATCCGCAACCTCATCACGACCTCGCTCGATGATCCATACCCCGACTCCGATAGCGAGGTGCACGTGTGCGGTCAGGAGATCCCAGAGCGGGACTACTCCGGGCTCCATAATCGTGAGGCTTTTTTGCCGTTTCAGGCTACGACAGACTACTGCCTCACCTGCTTTGATGACTCCAGTGAGGGGGATTACGACCCCACAAGGGAGTGCTTCGTCGTCGCTCTGACGGGTCCGAAAGACGAGGGTAACGGAGCAGGCGGCGCGGCAGGTCACGCCGACCACGCGGCGAACTCACAGGCGGCGACGCCGCCAAACAACGCCACGCTCGCACAGGCACAATTGGCCTAGGTCCGAGAGCTGGAAGCTAAGCTCGAGGAAGAGCACCAACAGGTGCAGAGGCTGTGAGCCATGCTTGAGGAGGGACACCCTGAGCGTGGTGCGCGCGCCAAAGAAGCGGGACGTGTTGCTCGGGCCCGCATCGAGGTGACGTCGACGTGGAGGATCCACTGGCGTTCGCAAGGGCTAGCCAGAAGCTCATCGCTGCGGCAACTCTAATTCGGGCCATGCCCGAACCCTCGACGGCTGACGGCCGCAACCTGCATCGCGAGGCGCAGCTCCTCATCGAGTAGGCTGCCGTGCAGCAAGCCGAGTGCTCCGCGTCCCGCATGCGCCATTTGACCAGCATGAGGGTTGGTGGGAGCATGCATGACCCGAAGGAGTCGGTCCAAACCCCACCTGGGGGCAAAGCGGTGCCAGCTCAACCAACGAGCAAAGGGAAAGCACCCTCAGTTCACGACCGTGTCCAGAAGAAGCCCGTGAAAGAGCGGATTCTGGACACACGCGGCAACGCCAGCGACGGTGACGCCCGCAACGCCCTTAACAAGAAGAAACAGGACACAACAGTGACCCATGGCTACCACCCTTGATTTGGTGGCCGCTACGACAGCCGGGAGGGTAGGAGCCCGACGCCGGAACCCCCAGGGACCCGCTTTTTCAGTCGGGAGATCCGTGCAGTTCTGATTCCCCCGTGCTTCCGATAGCCCGTAACCATCACCAAGTACTTAGGGGAGACGGACTCCAGAGTTTGGCTCAACGACAACCACCTGGCCTGCATGCTAGGCGGCGCAACCGATGACGCCATGATCATCCACAACCTGCCACTTCATCTCACGGACTCCGCACGAACATGGCTCGAGCACTTGCCCGTGAACCAGATCCATGACTGGAATGACCTGGTGAAGACCTTCGTGGGCAATTTCCAGGGCATGTACGTGCGCCCTGGAAACTCTTGGGATCTACGAGGGTGTCGCCAGACACCTGACGAGTCCCTGAGAGACTTCATCCGCCGCTTCTCCAAGCGCTGCACTGAGCTCCCGAGCGTCAGTGACTCCGAGGTCATCCATGTCTTCCTTGAAGGCAAGACTTGCTGGGATCTAGTGCGCGAGCTAGGACGAAGCCCTGCCACTAGCGTGAACGAGCTGTTCGACGTCGCCACCAACTTCGCCTCTGGAGAAGAGGCAGTTGGGGCCATCTTCGATGGCAAGATGGGGAAACATGCGGTGGAATCATCCGCGGAGGGCACCAAACTGAAGGGCTCCGCGAAGAAGCAGAAGCGGGGCAAGAAAGTTCCACGCAGCCAAGGGCAAGACAAGGACTCCAACGAGGCCCTCGTGGTTGATGCCGCCCGCAAAGGCCCTCGAGGCCCCCCTCGAGGTGGTGGCGTGTTCGATGACATGCTCAAGAAGTCGTGCCCTTACCACAAGGGTACGGTTACCCACACCCTCGAGCAGTGCGACATGATCAAGAAGTACTACAAACACATCGCCTCAAAGGACGACAATGCGAAGAAAGACGCAGGTGAAAGGGGCAATGACGACTTCCCTGACGTGGAGAACGTGTTCTTCATCTTCGGGGGGCCAACGACAAACATGATGCCCCGACAGCGCAAGTGTGAGTATCGAGAAGTCTTCTCCGTTCATAGGGCCGCACCATCCTACCTCGACTGGTCGGAGGAAACCATCTCCATCAACAGTGAAGATCACCCTGACCATGTCCCAAACCCGGGACAGTACCCGCTCGTCGTCGACCCCATCATCGGCAACACGCGGTTTTCCATGGTGCTCATGGACGGGGGCAGCAGCCTCAACATCATGTTCTGCTCCACCTTAGAGCTCATGGGGATCGACCGGAACAAGCTATGCCCCAGCAAGTCACCATTTCATGGCGTTGCGTCGGGGAAGCGAGTTCATCGCCTCGGGCAGATCGATCTGCCTATCTGCTTCGGCACGCCAGACAACTTCCGCAAGGAGATCCTCACCTTCAAAGTGGTGGGGTTCCAAGGAGCATATCACGCCATCCTTGGGCGCCCGTGCTACGCCAAGTTCATGACGATCCTGAACTACACCTACCTCAAGTTGAAGATGCCGGGGCCAAAGGGCATCATCACGGTGGGGCCATCGTTCGAGCATGCCTATGAATGCGACGTTGAGTGCATTGAGCACGCCGAAGCGCTTGAGGACGACGAGGCCCTCGTTGCGGATCTAGAGAAGATGGCGAACGAAGCCATCAACTCTGCTCAGAAGCATGCGGGCAGCTTTGAGCCCGCCGAACACACCAAGGTCATACCCCTCGACCCCAGCACCCCCGATGGCAAGACAGTGAGGGTCAGTTCCACCCTCGACACCAAATAGGAAGTGGTGCTCATCTAGTTTCTCCGCGCCAACGTTGACATCTTCGCGTGGAGCCCCTCGGACATGCCAGGCATACCGAGGGAGGTCGCCGAGCACTCCCTTGACATCTTGCCCCACTCTAAGCCGGTGAAACAACGCGTGCGACGCTTTGACGAGCAGAAGCGCCAGGCGATCGGTGAGGAGGTGCGCAAGCTCTTGGAGGCCAGATTCATCAAGGAGGTATTCCATCCCGACTGGCTAGCTAATCCTGTACTAGTTAAGAAAAAGAATGGGAAGTGGAGGATGTGTGTAGATTATACTAGTTTAAATAAAGCATGTCCAAAAGTTCTTTTCCTTTGCCACGCATCGATCAAATAGTAGATTCAACTGCGGGATGTGAACTTTTATGTTTCCTTGATGCATATTCCGGTTACCACCAAATAAAGATGAAAGAGTCCGACCAGCTCGTGACTTCTTTTATCACCCCTTTCGGCATATTTTGCTATGTCACGATTCCCTTTGTCCTCCGGAACGCTGGAGCCACATACTAGCGGTGTATGCTCCACGTTTTCGGGGACCATATCGGGCGAACCGTAGAGGCATATGTCGACGACATCGTTGTAAAATCCAGGAGGGCGGACGACCTGGTAAACGATTTGCGCGCTGCGTTTGATTGCCTCCGGGCTAACGGGGTGAAATTAAACCCAGAGAAGTGCGTCTTTGGGGTGCCTCGAGGCATGCTCTTGGGTTTCATCATCTCTCAGCAAGGCATTGAGCCCAACACTGAGAAAGTCTCGGTCCTCGAACGAATGGGACCAATCCGAGACCTAAAGGGGGTACAGAAGGCATTGGGTTGCCTGGCGGCCCTAAGCCATTTTATCTCACGATTTGGTGAGAAAGGCTTGCCTTTGTATTGACTTCTAAAGAAGAACGAATGCTTTTCTTGGACCCCCGAGGCTCAGGAAGCCCTCGAAAGGCTAAAAGCGTCGCTCGCTCGTGCACCGATCCTGACACCGGCAAAGGACGGCGAGCCCCTCTATCTCTACGTGACCGCGATGACCCAGGTGGTCAGCGCGGTCATCATCATAGAAAGAACAGAGGAGGGCCATGCTCTGCCGGTCCAGAGGCCAGTGTATTACATCATCGAGGTGTTGTCCGAGACCAAGATATGGTACCCACAGATCCAGAAGCTGCTTTACGCAGTCGTGCTGGTGCGGCGCAAGCTGCATCACTACTTCGAGGCTTATCCTGTCACCGTGGTCTCGTCCTTCCCCCTGGGAGAGATAGTCCACAACTAGGACACCTCGGGTAGAATAGCCAAATGGTCGGTGGAGTTGATGGGTGAGACTCTCACCTACGTGCCTCGAAACATGATAAAATCGTAGATCTTGGCGGACTTCGTCGCTAAGTGGACCGACACCCAGCTGCCCCCACCTCAGATCCAAGCAGAATGCTGGACCATGTACTTCGATGGGTCGGTGATGAAAACTGGCGTAGGTGCAGGCCTCCTTTTCGTCTCACCCCTCAGAGAGCACATACGCTATGTGGTGCGCTTACACTTCCCGGCGTCCAACAGTATGGCAGAGTACGAGGCCCTCCTCAGTGGGCTCCACATCGCCATCGAGCTCGGTGTCAAGCGCCTTGACATCCAGGGAGATTCTCAGTTGGTCATTGACCAAGTGATGAAGGAGTCAAGCTGCCACGACGAGAAGATGGAGGCGTACTGCAACGCAGTGCAATGTCTCGAGGACAAATTCCATGGCCTCGAGCTCAACCACATCGCACGAAAATATAACAAGGAAGTGGACGATCTGGCCAAGATTGCGTCAGGGCGGGTCACAGTCCCCCCAAATGTTTTCGCCCGCGACCTCACCGAGCCTTCTGTCAACTTCAAGATGATCGCCAAAGTCCCTGGCACACCCTCGGGGGCTACAACCTCGAGAGCTACGGATGTCGAGCCCTCGAATGAAGACCCCTCGAAAGGGGAACTCGAGGCTTCAGATCACGGGGCATCTTCGACTGACGAGGCTAAGGTGATGGAGATCGATGAGGCGCCACCCTCTCGAGACTGGCGCGACCAGTACCTCGCTTGGATCGACCGAGGGGAGCTACCCTCGGATCAGACCGAGGCACGACGCATCACCAGAAAGGCCAAGTCCTTCGTCTTGATTGACAGGGAGTTGTACAAGCGCAACCCCTCGGGAATTTTGCAGCACTGCATCCCCATCCCCGAGGGCAAGGAGCTAATTCGAGACATCCATGCCGGCGTGCGATCATCACGCGGCACCACGCACCCTTGTAGGCAACGCGTTCCGGCAGGGGTTTTACTGGCCACATCCTTCGTGCGGCTCACAACCTCTGTGCTCGCGGCGCCTCCTGCGTGGAGCCCCTGCCTCACCCGCTCCGCTCCTTGCGCCAGCGCCGCCTGATATCTGGCGACGACCGCCTCAGCCGAGCGAGGCGTTCCAGCCAAGAGCTGCCCTGCCGCATGCGGCAAGGCGCGCGCTCCCTACTTAAGCGCCTTGGCGGGCGCAAGTGCAAGGGGAGAAGGCGCCGCGGTCCGGCTGAGAGGGACATAGGAATTGGAGATCAAAGAAAAGAAACCACGAATCAAATGATGAGTGGGATTGGAATGAGCCTTACAGCGTGATTCCCAGCACTTTGCGGTTCCTTGATCCACCCGGGGGCTGCGCTCCCCTCAAGCCGTCTCGACCCCTCAATGACGCCGCCCCACCGAGGGACGCCGCGCCTGCCGCGGAGGCGGGCACGACATGAACCTGCGCCATCAAAGGCGCCTGCTCATCGAGGGTTGCCTCACCCGCCGCCGACGCGGGCGTGGCCCGGATCGGCGCCGCCACAGGTGCGGGCACCTCCTCCTCCATCGCAGAAGGCAACGGGGGCGCCACGAGTTCCCCGGACGAATCATCATCGCTGGGTTCAGGTGTGCTCTCTGAAGACGACAGCAGGGAAAGACCGTCCCTTGCCCGCTTCCGGTTCTCCTTCTCGTCCGCCTCCTTCCTCCGCTAGTTCCGCTCCCGCCTCTGCTTCTCCGTATCCTTCTGCGCCTTTTGCCTCTCAGCAAAAAGGCGGTTCACCACGCGAGTCTCAGGGAGCGGTGGAGTCGATCGGTACCCCTTGTGGGACAACCCCTGGTATCGCAAAGGGGATCGATAACAAATCGAATCGGATTGATGGAACATGGAGCAAGCACTTACAAATTGAAGATAGCCCTCCACGGGATGCATCTTGAGGGACCACAAGCTAGCGTCAGAGTAGTCCATCTTGGAGCACTCCACCGTACGCCTCGCCCTCTGGCCAGCGTGCCCGTGGGCGAGCAGCTCCTCCATCATCCGTGAGCCCTCAAAGGGCACCCCTGGCTTCAGCTCAAAGATGGGGAGACTCCTCTCCATGAGCGGGGCACCCTCTGCCTATGGAAGTTGGCGATGACGGCTGCCGCGTTCAGCCCCGCCCTCGCCACGGAGCGCAGCGCGTCGGTGAAGACGACGAGCTTGGCCTGGCTCTCGGATGGGGACACGCCATGGGACCAAGAGATTGGCTTCTCCCGCAGCACCTTGCCGGTATATGCCGGGAGCCTGCCGTCGTCGTTGCGCAGGTAAAACCACCCCTTATCCCAGTCCTGGTTGTTGGACGTCATGGTGCAGGGGATGTAGAGGTTCCTCCTATTCTCGCGCGCATGGATGGTGGGCCTCCGCATCCCTTTCGCCTTACTAGCGGTCGTGTGGAGCTCACCCCAAAAGAGGTGAATCCACATCTCCCAATGTGCCACAACCCCCAAGTAACCCTCGCAGAGGGCGACGAAGACCACCGCCTGTGAGATGGCGTTGGGGGAGAAGTTGTGGAGGTCCACCTTGTAATGGTGGCACAACGCACAAATGAACCGCCCCACGGGGACGCCGAACTCCCACTCATGCAAACGCGCCAAGCTAACAACATAGCCTGGTGGGGGATTCGGCTCCCTATGCGATGCCGGCGGGGTGACCCACTCCGGCTTCTCTGTGTCGACGATCTTCAGCAGCAACCCGGCCTCGACGAGCCCCCCAAGGTAGTGCGCATCCGTGGTGGACAGACTCCATGGCATGGGGTCCCTCAGCTCAACCATCGTCGTGGAGGAAAGGGGATGGAGCAAAGCTCGAATAGCGTGGTCATACACAGACTTCTTCTTCTTCGCAACAGAGCTTTAGGGAGCGAGGAGATGGAAAGGCAATCCGGTGATGTCGAATGGCTAAGGTAAGGTGAACGACCTCCCTGGGTTTCCTATTTTAGAGATAGGCGCAGTAAATGTGGTGGGTGCTGCCATCACCGACGACTGGCCCCATCATATGGGAACCGACGCGCGCATAATCCAAGGCACCACAAGTGACATTGTAACGTGTCAGTTCAAACCGCCCGCCACATGCGCCGTTTTGCCTAAAAAGGCGCACCTGCTCTGTCTACCCCGGGCCACGTCAGCCACGACCACGCGTGCGTCCACGACTTGGTCATGCCGAGGACCAAGCAAAAATATCTACCTGGGAGTACCTTCCATGGTAAGGCACCTCCTCTCGAGGCCCTTCTGATCAGTGGTTCGAAGCCTGGCCCATCGAGGATTTGACAGGTGCCCCAGATAGACAGAGTCAGGGACAACCAGTGCGGGCTTGATCGAGCCTATCCCCAAATGCAGAGTTTGGGGGCGCCCTGTGTTGTGTTCAAGGCCAGACAAAGGCAGCTAGATCGAGGGATCCCAATGAGGAAGAGCGATGAGCCCTTGACCCCTATCGAATGGGTCGAGCCGTGCCTAGCAAACTTTGTGAGCGCTTTCATGAGACGTGTCTCCAGACCACGAGCCGACCCTTATCGAATGGGGCACAAATGTCCACTTGAACCACCCGTTAATAGCTCATCGAAGCATCCATGACTCATGGCCCGCTCATGGGCAGCATGGACTGCGTCACCCCTCCTCCCCGCGGAAGGACGATGAGGGTCGTAACATGAAGTCGAGGGTTTCCCCTGATCGACTCTACTCGGGCCAGGGCTCGGGGGCCCCTCGCACGACGGCCATACCCTTTGAACAAATCACATGATTGCCTGACTGGGAAACCGCGTGTCGGGTCAACCCCCTCGAATGCTTAAGCAAACTCTCCGGAGAATGGTCTGGACGGGCGCGACATCGCCTCACTAGCGTAGATCGCTGATGTCGGCTAAAAAAACGCCGAGGCTGGCTGAAACAAACACTGAGCAAGCACGTCACTCGACAGGCCATAAAACTAAATGCTTATAGCCTTTGGATGAGTATACTCACTCCTCCAAGGCCTCGGGGGCTACACCCGTGGGTGCGCTAGCACGCCCCCACGGAAACCCTCACGTATTCAAAGGAGAAACCCCATACAGAGCACCCGAGACATCGCTGTAGGAACGCAAGCCTTTGCAGGACTGATCCTCATCCCAGCCAAGGCTCGGGGGCTACTGTCAGGGACGGCCATAAGGGGTCCCGTAACCTAAGGGAAAACGCAAACGAACCACTACCAAGTCTCCACAAAACTGGAAAGGGTCTAAGCGCACGAAGCCCGTGGCCCACCACGGACTAATAGCACACTCAAGGCCCTTCGTGAAGGCCCCGATGCGTGCACCCCATCTCCGCCTCAATCGAGGGTGCCGGCCTCCCTCGAGCGAGTAGCAAACTCCGCCTCGATCGAGGCCTCCTCAGTTGAGCCCCGCGCGACCCTCAAATCGAGAAACTCCACCTCGCACGAAGCCACCCCTCGACCAATGGGGCGCGCACTTGTCTGCTCTACTGATAGGCGCATTCAATGCCTAGAGCTGCCGCGGTATGCCAAAGTTAAAAGGTAAATCGTGGGCCATCCTGCATAGACGATGTGAACTGGATCGTGTCCGCCAACTCCGGTCACTGTGCGGCCATCCCCAACATTGTGCAGGCCTGTGAGGCCCTGTGCAGCCCTATGCTACCAACTCCGGTCACTGTGCAGCCATCCCAAACACTATGCAGGCCTGCGAGACCTTGTGCGGTCCTGTGCTGCCAACCCCCGTACTAACCCCATGACGAAGCCCTCGATAAGGCATGGGAAAACCCTTGAATGGGTGTACGGGCGACGACTGGGCACGAACGCCGATCAGCGCGACCCCTCGAAGTCACCCCGAGACAGGCATAGGGACGTGTACTTTCTACAGGAACCACCACGCCGTCCACTGGACCTGGAGGACGCCCACCGATTCACGCCAGGCAGAAGGATCCGCAAGGACGACAACCACGCCCGACGCCATGCTCTCCAGTGCGTAACGACTGTAGACTCACTGTGTAACACACATGTCTCTGCCCCTCCTTAAACTATAAAAGGAGGAGGTAGACCCCTGGCCATGGGCCGGATCGAGATATCTAAAAATGCAACGCAACACAACACATCCGCGCCCCCTGAAATTGGCACTGGCTTCCATCAACCTGAGACGCTTGGGACTTGGAGGCCTCTCCTCCTCTCCCGCCTTGCTTGTAAACCCCTACTATGAGCAACCTGGTGCAAGATAATACAATGCATGCACACCCTTTGCTGGACGTACAGCCCCGTGGCCAGAACCATAATACATCTTGTGTCATTGTGTTAGCCTTTGCATGAACCATCGAGAGACAGGACGCAACACATTTTTCTAGTTAGTGTCGGGCCGCGAAATCCGAACAACGACAGTTGGGTTTTCAGGCCACCTCAGAAGCAAGGAACCACTTGGCCGCCATTTCCTCAGCCCAATGTACAACAGCCAGTTGGTCTGTGGAATGCCAATCATTGTTTCACATATGGGATTTCAAATCACTTTGCTTGAGAATGCCCCAGGCCCGGCAGTAGAATCAAGCTAAGGGGCGAAGGTAGAATAACGATAACAACAAAGGCAAGAGGCTTATGGTTCATGTCAGGCAAGGAAGGATCAACTTCACCACTCTTACTGATCTTCCAGAAGGTGTACCAGTGATGACGGGTACTTTCTCTATCCACAACAAACCTGCAGTTATACTATTTGATTCTGGTGCATCGCATAGTTTCATTAGTACCAAGTTCTGTGGTAAATGTGGATTAGGTTTTACTCACACAAAGGGTGCATACATGATTTCTACACCTAGTGGTAAAATTGCTTCTAATCAAATCACGCATCGAGTGCCACTCAAATTGGGTAGTCAAATAATTCCAACTAATCTTATCATTCTTGAGATTGAGGACATAGATATCATATTGGGTACGAATTGGATGACTCAACATGGAGTTACCTTAGATATTGCAGCACGAGTTGTTAAAATCAACTCACCCGTACATGGAACCACTACTCTTTGTTTGCCACGCCAAGAATGCATTAATACTTGTGCCTATGCAATGATGGAAAGCAAAATAGAGAATATCCTGGTAGTGTGCGAGTATGCTGATGTGTTTCCGGATGACTTGCCAGGGATGCCACCGGATAGGGAAGTCGAATTTGTCATCGAACTACAGCTAGGAACTGCACCTATATCAAAAAGACCTTATCGAATGCCACCAAAGGAACTAACTGAATTACAAATCCTACTCCAAGAGTATTAGATAAAGGTTATATCCGACCTAGTGCCACACCATGGGGTTGTGCCACCCTCTTTGTAAAGAAGAAGGATGACAGTCTGAGATTGTGCGTAGATTATCGGCCTCTCAATGCAGTGACCATAAAAAATAAATACCCATTACCCCGTATCGACCTTATTTTTTATCAAATTGTCGGAGCTAAAGTATTTTCCAAGATTGATCTTCGCTCTAGCTAGAATCAAATTAAAAATCGACCAAGTGATATTCCCAGAACAACATTCTCCACCCAATATGAACTGTATGAGTATTTGGTAATGTCTTTCGGGCTCACAAATGCTCCTGCCTACTTCATGTATGTCACACCCGGATACATAGAAAACCGAATGCTGCTATATGTGAACCCAGGACGTCCAAACGCACATATAGCTCAACGAATATGGAAAATCAGAGTACATATGCTCAAATAAAAATAGTTTTACATCAGAGTTTAACACAATAAATGAATAAAACAGTGGAAGTCTATTTATTAACTCTCAACTAAGCGGAGCCGCAGACCACAGAGACACTGATTGGTTGCTCACAGCTAGTAGAAAGGCAGATCCTCAGGAAACTTAGTAGTAGCAGACTCATTCATTCCATCTGTTACCCATCCGGGATTTTGTTGAATAATAGCAAGTGTAAGTAAATCTTTTACTTAGCAAGTATAACACGGTGTATGAAGGCTAAAAGTAAGGCTTGACACGGCTGTACTATAGTAGCATTTTTATTTGATTCATTTTAACATTAACCAAGTTACTACGAGTGAATGAGACCCAGTTGTGACCCAATTAATAAAGTAGAAGTAACATTAAGCATAAATAAACATCATGTTAAATGAGGAACTACTAATAAAAAACGATCCACCAGTCGGGCTATCATGATAGATTGTACACTCTGCAGAGGTTTCGCCCTTTACCCACAAGTCGGGTAAAAGCTCAATGGAGCTTTGAACCCAACCATGCCGAGGTGGCCAAACCCCTTAAGTCACACTTCCGAGGTGTGACCGCATAGGGACGCTATGAGGCTTTTCGCAAGACACCCTAACAAAACAGTAGCTGTTATGGTACAACACAGGCAGCATGATCCAAGGCGTCGAGATTGACTAACTCCCAGGGCGCAGCAATAAGAGGGTCGATGGTGTCCAGAGCGCGGGCAACACATGCCAACAAATAAAATGAAGCTAGAGCCGTGTTGGACTCGTCAGGCACAGTCCCGTGTTGGGAGTCCCTGTGGTAACTATTGTCACGCTAGAGCCGTACATGCTACTTGTCCAAGACCAGAGCCATAATAGTTCTAGCGGTGGCGATAGGCTCCTGGGTTGCCGCTTTAGGAACCAGTCCTTACGGAGAGACACTAGAGCAAAGCACGAAGGACCTGCTCTAGCTCCCTGATCCATGTTGCTAAAAAGCAAAATTTTATTATCCATATTGAAGTGAACCATTAAGTCAAGATTAACATTTGCATAGTAGTGACAGCAGCAGCGCCTAGCAAGGATCTACTCATATGCATAAACCCGGGGATATCAACGGAACAGGATATAACAGAACTAGGAACAACCTTATGGTTCATCAATTTAGACACATGCATATGGAATAGATTATTAAATAGGGGTGTGTGGGTAGCAAGGATTGTCCATGCTATACTTGCCTTCCTCAACGTGCTACTGCTGGTCCTGCTCCTAAAAGCCCTCCTCGCACTCGAACTCCAACGCAAACGGGTCACCGATTGGACACGAATCACCACACAAGCATCCACACAAGCCAATACATGCAAATAAAATTATTCTATTAGAACAGTACACCAAAAAGTAGACACAGAACAAAAGAAGGCTTTAAAACTAATCTACGCTTCGCTATGAACACATGAGCACAAGAATCACACTAATCGGAGCTCAAACGAGAAAGATATGGCTTTTCTAAGGTTCAAGGACCTGCTGGCAAGATTTAAAAAGTTTTAGGGGCTTATTTGTGAAAAACCAGGGACCTAAACATAATTTTAAAAAAATACAGAAGGGTTCACATGTAAAAAGGCAAGGGCTGGACTTCAGGGTGCTATTTTAATAAAAGTTAGGGGCTAAAACGAAAACCAGGGACCTATTTGTAAATACTTTTGAACTGGCTTGGGCTGTGGGTTATTTTTGAAAAAGGATAGGGGCTCTTTAGCAAAAGTGACGGGGCTAACTGGTACGAGTAAAATTTGACTCGGGCTAGGGACAGATCTGGCCGTTGGTTTCGGATCGGACGGTTTAGATTGGATCGGGCGGAGGGGGTGGCCGACGGCGATAGGGACGCAGTGGTGCCGCTGGTACCCACGGCGGCGGGCTCGCCGGAGAAGCTCGAAAATGAGCTACGGTCCTCGGTTTTGGGCGCGGAAGGGCTCTACTGCTTTGGTGCGCGACGGCGAACACTACAGAGGGGATCAAGTCGACACAAACGCAGCGGCGGCAGCGTGCGACGTCGAGCAGCGGCGGCGGGACTCTGGCGAAGGGGTGTGCGGGCTATGGAGCATGAGGACGGACGAGGAGCGGCTGGGGAGTTCCGTTACCTCAGCGCGAAGCCCCAGGTGCAGCTGGTCGGGGCGGAGCGGCGACGAAGCGGCGGATCGACGACGGCTGGTGAAGCTCGAGGTGGCGGGGCGGCCGGGCTAAATAGGCGCGCGGTATGGCTCGAGCCCATGGTGGTCCTCAGTGTGCGGGTCGTGGCCCCGGGTCAGACTCAAGGTCAGGTTGGAGTCGGACCCGGCGGGAGGTTGGGGACGGACCCGACATGCGGGTCCCACGCTGCCTGTGGCTGGGGGCAAGGGAGCGGGCCGCCTGGGGTGCTGGGTCGAGCGGCTCGCGGGGCTCGCGATGCAGGCCGGGTGCAGGTGAAGTTGGCTGGGCCAGGAGCGGAGGCTGGGGTGTGTTGGGTCGTGGAGAGTCTTGGGCCGAGCGGCTGGGCTGGTTCGGGAAGGAAAGAAAGGGGAGCAGAAGTGAACCAAGGAAAAGCTTCAAGGGGCAAAGGTGAACTTTGGCCAAAACTACTTTTCTAAGGCTCAAACAAATGCAAATTAAATTCGAATTTAAACAGAATTTAAATTCCAATTTAATTCACAAACAAACAAAACTCAATGTTGCAACATGAATGCATAAAAAATGTTTCTACACCTTATATTTGATTTTAATTCTCAGAAATAGTTTATTTTCCTTTTATTAAATATGAGCACGATTAATAAATTAAATTAATTACTAAGAATTTGAAATAGGCATTTTTAGGGTGTTACAATGTATCTCATGAATTCGTTGTTCATGCTGGAGCTTGACAAGTTTGTCATGTTTTTCATCGGCGACATCTTGATTTATTCGATGAATGAAGAAGAACATGCCGGACACCTTCGAATTGTCCTTCAACGTCTTAGGGATCATCAACTCTATGCTAAATTCTCAAAATGTGAATTTTGGCTGGATAGTGTCAAATTATTGGGACACACCATCTCAAAGGAAGGCATTGCCATTGATCACAGCATGGTTCAGGAAGTGATGGATTGGAAACCTCCCACTTCTGTTCCTCAAATCTGAAGCTTCCTTGGTTTAGCTGGATATTATCATCGATTCATGAGACTTCTCCAAAATTGCTAAACCTATGATAGAATTGTTAAAGAAAGGAGTGACAAATGCGAAGAAGCTTTCCACACCCTGAGAACATTACTCACTTCAACACCAGTTTTAGCTCAACCCGATAACACTAAGCCATTCAATTTCTATTGTGATGCCTCCAGTACTGGACTCGGTTGTGTTCACATGCAAGATCGTTGAGTCATTGCCTATGCATCACGAGCTCTTCGGCCACATGAGAAAAATTATCCCACACATGATCTTGAGCTAGCAGCGGTCATTCATGCATTAAAGATTTGGAGGCACTATCTTATGGGCAATCATTGTAACATCTACATGGATCACAAAAGTCTTAAATATATTTTCACCCAAGCTAATTTAAATCTGCAACAAAGAAGATGGATAGAGTTGATTAAGGATTATGATTTTGAGGAGCACTATCATCCTGGAAAGGCCAATGTTGTAGCTGACGCCTTGAGCCGGAAAGCTCACTGCAACTGCCTTTCTGCAGAAGTGATCACGGAGACTATGTCATGAAATGAGAAAGCTCAATTTGGAAATCGTTCCTCAAGGAACTGTTGACACTTCTTACGATCCAATATCAGGATTGAGAATCCCAATACTGGGGTAAGGAGTGTTTCAGTGGTTTTCCTTATGGCTTAGTAAAATATATGAATATTCTGCAAGCGCAGAGAATCACTACTGTAGCACTTCACCAGGGAGTATTCTGAGGTATCATAATTTATATTTCCGCAGGGAAGCTTATGGAAAGAGTACTAGCAAACAAATATTCGATACTATCAGGGAAGAATACACGACTAATAAGATGGGGGATAACGATATTGGATAGGAGTGTATATACCGTGACACACAGCTCAAGGGAGACTCAGGTAAGAGAGAGAAGGAGCAGATAGTTGGGAGGACAACGAGAAGAGATAGAGGATTCCTGGGTATTGTCTATTTGGGTTACTCATGTTAGAATACAAGGGTTGAGAACTAGCTCTAACACATCAAGATAAGCTGAGACCTTGACTTCAGGACACAGAACCGGAGACACACAGAAAGGGATGAGAAGGGGTGCCTCCAACCCTGCACGTTTGGGGATCCTACAGGCCGAGCCAGGCGTGATGGGTTACGAAGACCATATAGGGCTGTCACCACCTAACGGTTACCACCTCCGTGCCAGCTCAGGGATATTCTAAGATTACAGACTAGTCTAGGTACCACACCCACACTAGACTACAACTACTCACTCCGCTAGCAGAAGCAAGCAATCCTGTCAATACCCCAGTGACAGTTCACCAAAAGTATTAAGCAGAAACATAGAACCCGCCAAGGCAAAGACTTGAATCTAGAACTGGGAGAACTAGGATCACAACAACTATAGTCTAAACCTGAAATACTTGCAACTAGACTAAAGTAGAATCAAGATATAAATAACTCAGATAAGATGACAAAGATAACTATATTGATAACTCAAAGTCTTGCAGAAAGAAATGGAAAAGATACAAGAGCTAATACCAGAGCTTCTGAAGATGACTCAGGAACCTCTGAGGCACAGCTCGACTCAACTCTAACTCTCAACTAAACTATCCTAACTCTACTAGAGAGAAGTGGAAATGAGAGCTCCTTGGCTTGGTGTGTGTGAAACCGGGCATGGGACACCTCCATTTATAGTGGTTGCTAGCGGTTGAGGAGGAGTACCGGCCAAGGGACCGAGGCGGTGCCCCCGGCCAATTCGGCCGAATGGATTGGTTCGGCCGAACTGACCTGTTCGGCTGAACCGTCCATCCTACACCGCCTTCATCCCATGGCCCTAAACAGCTCCTGCAGGAAGTTAGGGCAGTGGGGGCGGTTCGGCCGAATCCAGGCCTGCCCCCCTGCACCACCTTTGCTTCCTGAGCTTCGTGGATGACTTGATCCAGGTGGTCTTCGTGTTGGTTTGGCCCAGGAGTGACGTTTCCGTTGCCCACGTGTTATGTGTTGTCATCGCTTAGTCATCGTTGACGTAGACGACTCCCGGTTGAGCTTTGTGTCGTGCACGGCTAAGGGGGGTAACCGGCCGAACGGAGTCGTTCGGCCGAATCGGTCATTTCGGACCCCTATAGCACGTATTTCTCGTTGTTGTACCTGCACAAGTGAAACTCACCAAAACTCGTGGAACTTTATTAGAAGTAAACCTAAGTACATGGAATGTCACATATATCCTCTATTATTCCCGAGTATTGGTGGTCGGAAACATGCCGTAACGACCGCCAACAAGCTCCCCAAAGCTTAGACATTTGCTCGTCCTCGAGCAAAGATAAAAACTTAGGCTCAGTGGATCAGGAGTTGCTACAATGTCAGAATCTTGCAGGTAATCTTTATAAACAACTAGTGCTCAAAATTACTCGAATCTTTTAGCAAAGTATTGTCACCGTTTTACCTATGGGGCTTATAGCAATCTCCTTGTCTTGGGCAGTTGAAAGGTTGAACAGTTTGATTTAGTTTTATTCCACTCTACTCTTCTTTGGATCCCATCTCAGAGTTTCCATAATTTTGTGAAAAATGTAAGTTGTTCCTCAATTAGCACACTCAATCACTCAAGTGATATTTGAATCCTCACCAAAGGCTTGTGCCTTCTTTCCATCCTAAAATCTAATATGACTTTTGTGTGGCTCAGGGACAACGGATGAAGGCATGCATGCATCTTATATTTTGCTAAGTCAAAGACCGGACCTTTGGGGAACAAAATCACACCTTCAGATCAAGAAGTGCAAGTGTGTGGAATATGTGGAGTGGAATGGAGTGGAATATGGTGGAACTCCTTGGGATGATTCTTCCTCTCCTTGACTTATTTTTGAGAACATGGGCTATCTCTTTTTGCTCATATTTTTGCCATGCCATTTGGCATGCTTTTCTTATTTCTTATTTTTGCCATGCTCTTTGGCATGCTTTTCTTTTTCTCTTTATTTTTGCCATGCTCTTTGGCATTCTTTTCTTTTTGCATAGCCCATGTCTCTATTCAAGGATATTTGGAGAGATCATAGAACATGGAGCATTTGTTTTGTGGATGGATGATGGCAATGTTTGCTAACTCCTAGTGTAGGAATTACAAGTGAGAGGTGGTGCGCGTGTGAATCACGATCTTAAAAGCATGAAAGTTTCACCCAAAGGTCACAACAATTTGACAAAACTCACTAAGACACCAAGCAACATATGAGTAGAAGGTTTCAACTAGACTAAACATATGGCTTCGGTAGGAACTTTTGACTAATGAGGAACTTGTTTTATTTTTGAAAGCACAAAGCATCCGAGATTTTCACCATACTAAGAGCAAATGTAGAACTTAACCACAATCCCACTATATCATTCCTTACAACAACTTAGACTTGGAATAAAGCATGTGCTCTGTCACACCCGGATTTACACAGAAACCCGAATGTGGCCATATGTGTGCCCAGGAAGTCACAATACACATATAGCAACCAAATATGGTAAACAAAGAACATATGCTGAATATATTACTCGAACAAAAAGAGTTTTACATCAGAGTGCATCATAAATAAACTAACCAATACAGTGGAAGACTAATAACTCTCTCTAAGCGAAGCCGCACTCCATAGGGACTCTGACTGGGAGAACACAACTCAGTAGTACGGTAGATCTTCTGGAAACTCAGCAGCAGACTCATGCACATCCCAATCTGTTACCCGTCCGGGATTTTGTTGAATAAATAGCAAGTGTAAGTAAAACAATTACTTAGCAAGTATAGCACGGGTTATGAAGGCTCAAAAAGGCTAGACACGGCTTAACTGCATTATCACTTTTAGTTGGTTCATTTTAACATTATCCAAATTACTACAAGTGTATGAATCCCAGTTGTAACCCAATTAATAATGTGTAAGTGACATTAAGCATAAATAAATACCATCTTCTAATGAAAAGGATCCAGGCCGCTCGTGACCCTGAGCAAGGCTATCATGATAGATTTATACTCTCCAGAGGTTTCACCCTTTACCCACCAGTCGCGTAAAAGCTCAAAAGAACTCCAAACCCAACCATGCCGAGGTGGCCAAACCTCTTAAACCACACTTCTGAGGTGTGATCGCATAGGGACGCTACGAGGCTTTTCACAAGACACCCTAACAAAACAGTAGCCGTTATGGTACAACACAGGCAGCATGATCCAAGGCGCCAAGATCGACTGACTCCGAGGGCGCAGCGATAGGAGGGTCAATGGCGTCCAGAGCACGGCAACGCATGCCAACAACAAAATAAAGAGCACAACGTGTGGAGCTCCCGCACTCACGGTGGCTCCCAACACGGGACTGTGCCTAACGAGGCATAGCCGACGGTACCCCCGTCCTTGGTGGATCAAACCATACTCTCATGAGTGATTCCCATAACGCCGTCGGCCCGTCAGTAACTACTATTAAGCTAGAGCCGTACAAGCTACTTGTCCAAGACCAGAGCCATTATAGTTCTGGCGGTGGCGGCCGCTTTAAGAACTAGTCCTTACGGAGAGACACTAGGGCCAGGCATGAAGCACACGCCCTAGCTCCCTGTTCCATGTTGCTAAAAAGCAAGTTTTAACATTAAAGTTGAAGTGGACCATTAATACGAGTTTAACAATTAAGCAAAGGTGATAGTAGCTGCGCCTAGCAAAATTCTACCCAAATGCAATAAACCCAAGGTAAACATGGATAGGATAATGAGAAACTAGGTACAACCTTAAAGGATACATCATATTAGACACATGCATGTATGAAATAATGTATTACAAGTGAGTAGGTAGCAAGGATTGTTCGTGCTATAACTTGCCTTCCTCAAGGTGCTGCTGCTGCTGCGAGTCCGACTCCTGAAGGTCCTCGTACTCAAACTCCAAAGCGAACGGCTCACCGACTGAACACGAATCACCACACAAGCCAATACATGCAAACAAAATATTCTATTAGAAACAGTATACCAAACAGTAGAAACAGTACAAAAGAAGGTTTTGAAAATAATCTATGCTTCTCTACGAACACGTGAGCGCAAAAATCACACTAATCGGAGCTAAAACGAGAAAGATATGGCTTTTCTAAAGTTCAGGGGCTTGCTGGCAAGTTTCAGAAACGTCCAGGGGCTTATTTGTTAAAAACCAGGGACCTAAACATAATTATGTGTTAAAACAGGAGGGCCTAAGCGCAAAATGATGAGGGTTGGACCGCGGGTTCTAATCCTGAAAAGGTCAGGGGATTTTTGGATAAAACCGGACCTATTCGCAAATACTTTTGAACCGGGTCGGATTGCGGGTTGATTAGGGAAAAGCCGGGGGGGCTCTTTTGGAAAAGTGCCCGGCGCTGACCGTTACGGTTGGGTTGACTCAGGCACTGGCGCGATGTGGACCGTCAGATCCAGATCGGGCGGCTAGGTTTGGCTTCACGGTTAAGGTCGTCGGCGGCGGCTTGGGATGCGGCGGCGCCGCTCGGAAGGCGGCGGCGCTTTGCCGGAGTTGGGATTCTCTCGCGCTACAGGGCTCCATTAGCAACGAGAATTGATCCTACGTGCTCAGGGGATCATTGCGAGTTTGCCAAGGGGGTTCTAGTCGGCCATTGGCCGGCGAGGGGGTCAGGCGGCGGTGCGCGGCGGAGTGGAACTCTGGTGTACCGTGGGGAGTGCGTTCTGGGTGATTTGGGGTTCGGGTTGTTGGTTCTGGAGCTTCATGGTGAGGTGGAGAGTGATCCTGGGTGGTTCTAGTTGAGCATCGTGCAGAGGAGAGGGTGGGCGACGGTGACCGGCGGACGGCAATCGACGGCGACCGAGGGAATACGAGCTACGGTGTTCGGGAGCCGAAATTGAAGGGATGGGGAGCTTCGTTACCTCGTGGCGAAGCTCCTGGTGCGGCGAATTGGTCGGATAAGAACCAGAGCGGTGGGACGACGAGCAGTGGCGGAGCTTGGAGCTCGGCGGCGCTCGGACTGCGGGGGAGGAGAGGAGCGGTGGGCTTGGTGCTCGGGGCGAAGCTTGGTGTGGCTCAGGGGGTCTCAGGGGTGGCTTTTATAGGGGCTAGGGGGGTCTAGGGCGCCGGGGAGTGCGTCGCCGGAGAAAGGAAGGTCCGGCGGCGGCGGAAATCCTTTCCAAGCAGTGGCTTCGGCTTTCCTTACCGGGAGCGAGCGGGAAAGGAAGAAAGGAGGAGGGGAAGGCACGGCGAAGTTGCTGGGAAGCTTCCTGGCGCGCGGGAGGTGGGCCAGGTGTGGCCGAGGCGAGGCGGTGCGGCGCGGCGACTGTTTCCTTCCAAGTGGGGGAGCACCTTCCATTCGTGGAGCACCTCGGAAAAGGAAAGGAGCGAGGGAGGGGAACTTCGGCGAAGCTTCGTGGAGGGGTTCCAAGGCGCGCGGGAGTGGCGCTCGGGCCTTGGGCCGAGGCCATGGGGCACGAGCTCAGCCGGCTCGGTGCGGCGAGGGGAAAGGGATGACACTGTGCATGCGGGGCCCGCATGGCAGTGAGAGGTGGCGGGGAGGCGGGGTGCTGGGCTGGTTCGGTGGTTGGGCTGGGAGCGGAGGAAAGGTAGGCCGGGGAGAGGGAGGGGGCTGGGCCGCGCTGGGCCGCAAGGAAGAGGGGAAAGGCGAGCTGGGCCGAGGTGTTGCTGCTGGCGCAGGCTGGGCCGGAACAAGGCGCTGGGCCGCGAGGAAATGAAGGAGAGGAGGGAGCAGGAGTGGACCAGGGAAAGAGTTCAGGGGGTGAAAGCGAACTCTAGCCTAAACAACTTTTCTAACGCTCCAAACAAAGTGATTCAAATTCGAATTTAAATAAATTTAATCTCTCGTTTGAACCACAGGCAATACAAAACTCAATGCAGCAGCGTGAATGCAACAAAAATGTTTCTACACCTTATATTTGATTTTAATTCTCAGAAATTATTTATTTACCCTATATTAATTATGAACAAGACATTAAATAATCAATTAATTACTAAAAATTTTAAATAGGCTATTTTAGGGTGTTACAAACCTACTCCCCTTAAGATGAATCTCGTCCTCGAGATTCGGACGTGGATGCGAAGAGATGTGGGTACTCGGCCGTGAGGTTTTCTTCTCTTTCCCAAGTCGCCTCATCCTCTGAGTGTCGGTTCCACTGCACCTTGCACATCCGAATAACCTTGTTTCTTGTCACCCTCTCGGACTCCTCCAAAATCTTGACTGGATACTCATCATAGGAGAGGTCCTCCTGCACATTCAAGTCATCTATTGGGATCTGCTCTTCAGGCACCCGCAAACATTTCTTCAGCTGAGACACATGGAACACGTTGTGCACTCCGGCTAGTTGCTCAGGTAGCTCTAGCCGATATGCCACTTCACCCATCCGTTCCAGAATCTTGAAGGGTCCAATGTAACGAGGCGCCAATTTACCCTTGACATCAAACCTCTTCACACCCTCATCGGTGACACCTTGAGGTACACAAAATCATCGACCGCGAAGGTGAGGTCCCTCCTCTTGACATCAGCATAACTCTTCTGCCGGGATTGTGCCACCTTCAAGTTCTGCCTGATCACTTGCACTTGGCGCTCTGCTTCTCTGAGTATCTCCGGCCCAAAAACTTGACTTCCTCCAGTCTGATTCCAGAACAGTGGTGTTCTACACTTCCTGCCATATAGAGCCTCGAATGGTGCCATCTGCAGACTCTTCTGGTAGCTGTTGTTGTACGAGAATTCTGCATAGGGCAGACTCTTGTCCCAACTGACACCATACTGCAAAGCACATGCCCTCAACATGTCCTCCAAGATCTGATTGGTCCGCTCTGTCTGTCCATCCGTGTGTGGGTGATAAGCTGAACTGAAATGCAGCTTAGTATCCATGGACTCATGTAACTTCTGCCAGAAGTGTGATGTGAACTGTGTACCTCGGTCAGACACTATCCGCTTAGGCACTCCATGCAAGCACACTATCCTCTCCATATACAGCTCTGCCAATCTGGCGCCTGTGTAAGTGGTCTTCACAGGAAGAAAATGTGCCACTTTGGTCAAGCGATCCATAATCACCCAAATGGAGTCAAATCCTCTCTGAGTGCGAGGCAGACCAGTGATGAAGTCCATACCAACTTCTTCCCACTTCCATTCAGGTATCTTCAAGGGCTGGAGCTAACCTGCTGGCCTCTGATGTTCAGCCTTGACTCTCTGACATGTGTCACATAGAGCCACATAGGTTGCCACATCACGCTTCAATCCATACCACCAGAATATCTCCTTGATGTCTTGGTGCATCTTGGTACTTCCTGGGTGGATTGAATAAGCTGAGTTATGTGCCTCTCTCAGGATTGTATCCTTGATCCGAGCCACATCGGGTATACAAATCCTCTTCCCATGTCACAAGGTTCCTTGATCATCCACTCGAAAACCAGGGGCTTTTCCTAGAGCAACATGCTCCACAATCTCCTTGATCTTCTCATCCCCAAGCTGACCTTTCCGGATCTCCTGCTCCAGAGTCGGTTCTACTGTCATCTCTGTGATGCTGGTCACAAATCCCAGACTCATCCTCTCAAACTCCAAGCTGAGCTCTGCTGGCAGACAGTGACCGGTGATCTTGTTCACATAACTTCTCCTACTCAGCGCATCTGCCACCAAGTTAGCCTTTCCTAGGTGGTAGTGGATCTCCAGATCATAGTCCTTGATCAACTCCAACCATCGGCGTTGCCTCATGTTTAGATCTGATTGAGTGAAGACATACTTGAGGCTCTTGTGATCAGTGTAGATGTCACACCTGTGACCAATCAAGTAGTGCCTCCAAATCTTCAGAGCATGTACCACAGCTGCCAACTCCAGATCATGCGTGGGGTAGTTCTGCTCATGTTTTCCTCAACTGCCTTGATGCATAAGCCACGACTCTCCCTTCCTGCATGAGTACACACCCCAGTCCTAGACGGGATGCATCGCAGTAGATAGAGAAGCTCTTGGCTATGTCGGGCAGAACCAGCACTGGGGCTGTGGTTAGTCTCTTCTTCAACTCCTCGAAGCTGGCTTGACACTCCTCAGTCCAGACAAACTTGGCATTTTTCTCCAACAACGCCGTCAGGGGTATAGCAATCTTGGAGAATCCTTCAATGAACCGTCGATAATTTCCGGCCATCCCAAGGAAACTCCTGATTTCGCTCACATCCCGAGGTGGATTCCAGCTCAACACATCACTGACCTTCCTCGGATCGACTGCCACTCCTCCATTGGACAACACATGACCCAAGAATGCCACTTCCTTCAACCAGAATTCACACTTGCTCAGCTTAGCATACAACTGATGTTCTTGAAGTCTCTGCAGCACCAATCTCAAGTGCTCCTCATGTTCCTCCTCATTCTTGGAGAAGACCAGGATGTCATCAATGAATACCACCACAAACTTGTCAAGGTAATCCATGAACACGCTGTTCATCAGGTACATGAAGTATGCAGGAGCGTTGGTCAATCCAAAAGACATGACCAAGAACTCATACAACCCGTATCGAGTGGTGAAAGCAGTCTTGGGTATGTCTGACAGGCGGATCCTCATCTGGTGATAGCCCGATCGAAGATCTATCTTGGAGAACACACAAGCTCCCTTCAGCTGATCGAACAGATCATCAATCCTTGGCAATGGGTACTTGTTCTTGATGGTCACTTCGTTGAGGGCTCGATAGTCCACACACAACCTTTGTGTCCCATCTTTCTTATCCGTGAACAACACCGGTGCTCCCCATGGTGAAGAACTCGAACGAATGTACCCTTTGGCTAGCAATACGTCCAACTTCTCCTTAAGCTTTGCTAGTTCCTTTACTCCAATTCTATATGGCCTCTTGGCTATAGGTGCAGTGCCAGGTTTCAGTTCAATAACGAATTCAACTTCGCGTTCTGGGGGCATACCTGGCAATTCATCTGGAAATACATCCGGGAACTGGCTCACTACTCTGATGTCTTCAAGAGCTGCACCTTTAGCTTGATTAACTTGATTGTGCTCTGGGGAACTGGCTGCTTGATATTCCACCCTCTCACCAGTCCTGGCTGTCAGTTGCACTGCTCTCTTGGAACATTGGATCACTGCATCATATCTGCCTAACCAGCTCATACCCAGAATTAAGTCAAACCCAAGGGTTTCCAGCACGATCGGGTACACCTCGAAGTCTACCCCCCTTATTGTGATGGTGACATGGGTACAACGTAAAGTGGCTCATTGTTCCCCACCTGGTGAGCTAACTAGCATGGTGTTTGACATAGGTCGTAATGACATCATGTTCTTTTTCACAAAAACATCAGATATGAAAGCATGCGAAGCTCCAGAATCGAACAAAACGGTTGCAGGGGTTGAGTTGACAGGGAACGTACCCACGAGCACGTCAGTAGCACCCTCGGCAGTCTCTGCACCCTTGTTGCTCATTCCCATTCTGGTTCTGCGGTTGCCCAGCCCTCTAGTTGTTGTTTTGCCCAACAGGATTCTGGCCCCTGCGGGGACAAGCATTGGCGTAGTGTCCTAACTCATCACAGTAAAAACACCTCGGACCCACTGGTGCAGTGCTAACTGGGCCGGTGCGCTGGGCAGACCTTGGCTGCACCTGGTTGCGCTGAACTGGGCCATTCTGCAGCTGATTCTGGGAACGCTGTTGCTGTGGCGCCTGGGGGTACTGGGGGCGCTGCTGGTACTGGCCACGACTCAGCAAGCTGGACTGGCCCTGGAAGCGCTGCTGGCTCCCCATCTACTGATTCCCCTGTGGAGGAGTGAAGCGAGGGCGGCTGCTGCTCCCTGACTGCTAGCCTTGGAACTTCCTCTTCTTCTCCTCTATCTCACGGCGCTTGTGTTCCAGCATAAAGGCGTTGTCCACCAATTCCTGAAAGTTGGGGAACTTAGTGCACATCAGCTGGTACTACAGAGCATCCTGCAAGCCATCCCAGAACCTGGTCTGCTTCTTCCTGTCGGTGTCCACGTCCTCTGGAGCGTAACGAGCCAGCTCGATGAACTTGTCACGGTAAGCGGTGACACTCATCCCTTCCTGCTTCAGCGCTAGGAACTCCTTCTTCTTCAGGACCATCAGAGCCTCCGGTACATGGTGAGAGCGAAAGCTGTCACGGAACTCCTGCCAGGTGATCTGATCACGGTTGGGGTGAGCGTACTGGTATGAATCCCACCAGTCCAATGCTGGTCCCTGGAGCTGTCCTCCTGTGTACAACACCTTCTCCCAGTCGTTGCACTACGCGATGTCGAGCTGTCTCTCCACCGCCTTGAGCCAATCATCTGCTTGCAGAGGGTCGCTGGCCTTGGTGATGGTAGGAGGGCGTCCCTTCAGAAATTTGCCCCTCTTGTCTCTTGGCGGCACGTGAGGCTGGTGAGGAGGGTTCTGCTGTTGCTGTTGCATCAACGCTATGGTCTGGGTCATTTGCTGCGTCAACTAGAGCTGCATCTGCATCATCTGCTCCATGGTGAGTGGCAGTGGTGGAGGTGGTGGGTTCTGATTCTGGTTGCTTCCACCAGCACCAGCACCAGCGTACCTCCTTGTGTTCACCTTCTATCATCATCAAGTAATTCTCATCAGAACTCCATTGATCATAACTAAGTGTCTTCAGAGGATTACTAACTCGTTAGGATGGAGGATTTGATGGATGAAGAGCAAGAAAAATAAATACCCCTTCTATGTAAACATTAATATCCTTAAGCCTTAGTCCTATATCTAGATGGAGATAGACTCGCGTCTATGACCATCACAATCATTACAAAAATCCAAATCAAACATAAGCATAATAACAACAAAATCAAGCACCTAGAGACATGATTCAGACAAGACTCGACAGCACTGGTTTTGAAAAACGTAACTAAACGATCTGAAACAAAATCATGGTGGTCTCCTAATGATTTATCAACCGTTCTAACTAGGCTGCGTTCCTATAGTCAGCACAGCTCTGATACCAATCTGTCACACCCGGATTTACACAGAAACCCGAATGTGGCCATATGTGTGCCCAGGAAGTCAGAGTACACATATAGCAACCAAATATGGTAAACAAAGAACATATGCTGAATATATTACTCGAATAAAAAGAGTTTTACATCAGAGTGCATCATAAATAAACTAACCAATACAGCGGAAGACTAATAACTCTCTCTAAGCGAAGTCGCACTCCACAGTGACTCTGACTGGGAGAACACAACTCAGTAGTATGGTAGATCTTCTGGAAACTCAGCAGCAGACTCATGCACATCCCAATCTGTTACCCATCTGGGATTTTGTTGAATAAATAGCAAGTGTAAGTAAAACAATTACTTAGCAAGTATAGCACGGGTTATGAAGGCTCAAAAAGGCTAGACACGATTTAACTGCATTATCACTTTTAGTTGGTTCATTTTAACATTATCCAAATTACTACAAGTGTATGAATCCCAGTTGTAACCCAATTAATAATGTGTAAGTGACATTAAGCATAAATAAATACCATCTTCTAATCAAAAAGGATCTAGGTCGCTCGTGATCCTGAGCAAGGCTATCATGATAGATTTACACTCTGCAGAGGTTTCACCCTTTACCCACCAGTCGCGTAAAAGCTCAAAAGAACTTCAAACCCAACCATGCCGAGGTGGCCAAACCTCTTAAACCACACTTCCGAGGTGTGATCGCATAGGGACGCTACGAGGCTTTTCACAAGACACCCTAACAAAACAGTAGCCGTTATGGTACAACACAGGCAGCATGATCCAAGGCACCAAGATCGACTGACTCCCAGGGCACAGCGATAGGAGGGTCAATGGCGTCCAGAGCGCGGCAACGCATGCCAACAACAAAATAAAGAGCACAACGTGTGGAGCTCCCGCACTCACGGTGGCTCCCAACACGGGACTGTGCCTAACGAGGCATAGCCGACGGTACCCCCGTCCTTGGTGGATCAAACCATACTCTCACGAGTGATTCTCATAACGCCGTCGGCCCGTCGGTAACTACTGTTAAGCTAGAGCCGTACAAGCCACTTGTCCAAGACCAGAGCCATTATAGTTCTGGCGGTGGCGACAGGCTCCTGGGTTGCCGCTTTAAGAACCAGTCCTTACGGAGAGACACTAGGGCCAAGCATGAAGCACACGCCCTAGCTCCCTGTTCCATGTTGCTAAAAAGCAAGTTTTAACATTAAAGTTGAAGTGGACCATTAATACGAGTTTAACAATTAAGCAAAGGTGATAGTAGCTGCGCCTAGCAAAATTCTACCCAAATGCAATAAACCCAAGGTAAACAAGGATAGGATAATGAGAAACTAGGTACAACCTTAAAGGATACATCATATTAGACACATGCATGTATGAAATAATGTATTACAAGTGAGTAGGTAGCAAGGATTGTCCGTGCTATAACTTGCCTTCCTCAAGGTGCTGCTACTGCTGCGAGTCCGGCTCCTGAAGGTCCTCGTACTCAAACTCCAAAGCGAACGGCTCACCGACTGAACACGAATCACCACACAAGCATCCACACAAGACAATACATGCAAACAAAGTATTCTATTAGAAATAGTACACCAAACAATAGAAATAGTACAAAAGAAGGTTTTGAAAATAATCTACGCTTCTCTACGAACACGTGAGCGCAAAAATCACACTAATCGGAGCGAAAGCGAGAAAGATATGACTTTGCTAAGGTTCAGGGGCTTGCTGGCAAGTTTCAGAAACGTTCAGGGGCTTATTTGTGAAAAACCAGGGACCTAAACATAATTATGCGTTAAAACAGGAGGGCCTAAGTGCAAAATGATGAGGGTTGGACCGCGGGTTCTAATCCTGAAAAGGTCAGGGGGATTTTTGGATAAAACCGGACCTATTCGCAAATACTTTTGAACCGGGTCGGATTGCGGGTTGATTAGGGAAAAGCCGGGGGGCTCTTTTGGAAAAGTGCCCGGCGCTGACCGTTACGGTTGGGTTGACTCAGGCGCTGGCGCGATGTGGACCGTCAGATCCAGATCGGGCGGCTAGGTTTGGCTTCACGGTTAAGGTCGTCGGCGGCGGCTTGGGATGCGGCGGTGCCGCTCGGAAGGCGGCGGCGCTTCGCCGGAGTTGGGATTCTCTCACGCTACAGGGCTCCATTAGCAACGAGAATTGATCCTACGTGCTCAGGGGATCATTGCGAGTTTGCCAAGGGGGTTCTAGTCGGCCAATGGCCGGCGAGGGGGTCGGGCGGCGGTGCGCGGCGGAGTGGAACTCTGGTGTACCGCGGGGAGTGCGTTCTGGGCAATTTGGGTTCGGGTTGTTGGCTCTGGAACTTCATGGTGAGGTGGAGAGTGATCCTGGGTGGTTCTAGTTGAGCATCGTGCAGAGGAGAGGGCGGGCGACGGTGACCGGCGGACGGCCATCGACGGCGACCGAGGGAATACGAGCTACGATGTTCGGGAGCCGAAATTGAAGGGATGGGGAGCTTCGTTACCTCGTGGCGATGCTCCTAGTGCGGAGAATTGGTCGGATAAGAATCAGAGTGGTGGGACGACGAGCAGCGGCGGAGCTTGGAGCTCGGCGGCGCTCGGACTGCGGGGGAGGAGAGGCGTGGTGGGCTTGGTGCTCGGGGCGAAGCTTGGTGTGGCTCAGGGGGTCTCAGGGGTGGCTTTTATAGGGGCTAGGGGGGTCTAGGGCGCCGGGGAGTGCGTCGCCAGAGAAAGGAAGGTCCGGTGGCGGCGGAAATCCTTTCCAAGCAGTGGCTTCGGCTTTCCTTACCGGGAGCGAGCGGGAAAGGAAGAAAGGAGGAGGGGAAGGCACGGCGAAATTGCTGGGAAGCTTCCTGGCGCGCGGGAGGTGGGCCAGGTGCGGCCGAGGCGAGGCGGTGCGGCGCGGCGACTGTTTCCTTCCAAGTGGGGGAGCACCTTCCATTCGTGGAGCACCTCGGAAAAGGAAAGGAGCGAGGGAGGGGAACTTCGGCGAAGCTTCGTGGAGGGGTTCCAAGGCGCGCGGGAGTGGCGCTCGGGCCTTGGGCCGAGGCCATGGCGCGCGAGTTCAGCTCGGTGCGGCGAGGGGAAGGGGACGACATTGTGCATGCGGGGCCCGCGTGGCAGTGAGAGGTGGCGGGGAGGCGGGGTGCTGGGCTAGTTAGGTGGTTGGGCCGGGAGCGGAGGAAAGGTAGGCCGGCGAGAGGGAGGGGGCTGGGACGCGTTGGGCCGCAAGGAAGAGGGGAAAGGCGAGCTGGGCCGAGGTGTTGCTGCTGGCGCGGGCTGGGCCGGAACAAGGCGCTGGGCCGCGAGGAAATGAAGGAGAGGAGGGAGCAGGAGTGGACCAGGGAAAGAGTTCAGGGGGCGAAAGCGAATCTAGCCTAAACAACTTTTCTAACGCTCCAAACAAAGTGATTCAAATTCGAATTTAAATAAATTTAAACTCTCGTTTGAACCACAGGCAATACAAAACTCAATGCAGTAGCATGAATGCAACAAAAATGTTTCTACACCTTATATTTGATTTTAATTCTCAGAAATTATTTATTTACCCTATATTAATTATGATCAAGACATTAAATAATCAATTAATTATTAAAAATTTTAAATAGGCTATTTTAGGGTGTTACATGCTCCCGCAAGGTTTTCAGGTTCATTTTTACTCATGCCAATTAACTCAAGTACTATCAAGCAACTAGTCGAAACAAAGCACTTGCAAAATTAATGACAGAGCAACTATTCATCATTTCCAAAGTGAGAGGCATATGGTTCATTCCATGCATAGTTGGGAGTTAATTTTATTCAATGCAAATATTTTTGGTGTTTTTATTTTAAGATGGAGATAAAATAAAAAAAGGACATGGCAAATGCGAAATCAAAGTGCTGAGAGGGACATAGAACATACCTGGTGGGGGTCCTCCCCCAAGCTTGGATCTTTCATTGATAGGGTCGAAACCTTGAAAAATATTTTGCCATCTGATCCGTCTACTGCTGGACGTCGTACCGTAGGGAGTCCAACACGCTGCTATTCTCTTGGTGGTACTGAGAATGGCGTGCCAGAGTGCCTTCCATGTTCCGGGTACGGTCGTCGAGGAGTTTGTAACACCCTAAATTAGGCCTATTTAAAATTTTAGTAATTAATATGCTTTTTATTAAAGTCCCCATGCTCAACATAGGGTAAATAAATAATTTTTGGCAAAATAAAATCAAATATAAGGTTAGAAAATTTTTGTTGCATCCATGCTGCTGCATTGTGTTTTGGTTGCTTGTGAATTGGATTGGAATTTAAATCCTCTTTAAATTCGAATTTGAATCGCCTTGTTTGGAGCCCTATAAAAGTTGTTTTGGCCGGAGTTCAGTTTCCCCCCTGAACTTTCTCCCCGAGCCGAGCCCGCCCCTTCTTCTTTTCCTCAGCTCAGCCCCGCTCCCCGCTCTCTCGGTTGCGGCCCAGCCCGAAGCCTGCTTCGCTTCCCCGCCGGCCTGCCTCCTCTCCCGCTTCCCCTGCCAGTCCAGCGGCCTAGCCAACCCAGCGCGCGGCCCAAATCGCGGCCCAGCCCAGCCGACGAGCCGGCCCAGCGCAGCCGCTGACGCGCGGGACCCGCTGGTCGGGTCCGTCTTCCTCGCTGAGCCGGACTCGAGCTCGAGTCCGACCGCGATCGGGCGCGCACGCCAAGGGCCACCCGAGCCGCCCTGTGCCGCCCTATTTAAGCTCCACCAAGTCGCCTCTCAACCCTCCCCCCCCAAAACCGCGCCGCAAAACCCTAGCCACCGCCTCTCGAGCTCGCAGCGCCGCCGCCGTCGATCTCGCCGTTCGCCCCGCTCTGCCTAGTCTAGCGACTCAGGGACCTCCGCACCGTGGTAAGGAACCTCCCGAGCCCCTCCTTGCTCTCTCTCCCTCTCTGTCGAGTGCTCGCCGCGTTCGCCGGAGTCCGCCGCCGCCGCTCGTCGTCGTGCGCCGCCGCCGCCGTATTTCCGCCGTCTAGAGCACCTCGGTTGAGTTCGCCGAGCCGCGCCGCGTCCGTAGGTGCAACCCGCACAGCCTCCCGTGCCCCGTAGCGTGCTCGCGCATTTTCGCCGGCGATGCGCCGCCGCCGGAAAACCCCTCCCCAAGATCTATTCCGAGCCGTCCGATCCGAATCCTGCGGCCCAGATTCAACCGAGCCCGAGTCAAACCTGTGCTTACCGGTCAACCCGAGTCAACGCCCCGCGTTTTGCAAAAGAGCCCCTGACCTTTTTGGAAATCAACCAGCGGTCCAGATCTATTCAAAAATAATTAGATTTAGGTCCTGAATTTTATGGAAAACCCCCTGTCTTATTTAAAAATAGCACCCGAGGTCCTGTTTAAGTTATTTTACGCTTTAGCCCTGCTGTTTTTATATAAAATTATGTTTTAGCCCCTGAGTTTTTGCAAATAAGCCCCTGGAACTTTTAAAACTTTGCCAGCAAGCCCCCGAACCGTAGAAACGCCATAACTTCTCCGTTTTAGCTCCGATTTGAGTGATTTTCGCGCTCACGTGTTCGTAGCGAAGCGTAGATTAGTTTCTAAGCCTTGTTTTGTTCTGTTTTTACTGTTTGGTGTACTGTTCTAATAGAATAATATTGTTTGCATGTACTGGCTTGTGTGGATGCTTGTGTGTTGCTTCGTGAGTCCAGTTGGTGAGCCGTACGTGCTTGAGTTCGAGGGTTACGAGGAGCAGGATCCGCAGCAGCAGTAGCAGCAGTTTGAGGAAGGAAAGTATAGCACGGACAATCCTTGCTACCCAAACACACCTTTACATCATTTACTGCATATGCATGTGTCTAAATTGTTCCTATTAAGGTTGTACCTAGCTCTGTTTATCCTGTACCTTGAATATCTTGGGTTTATGCATTTGGGTAGATCCTTGCTAGGCGCAGCTACTGTCTCTATTATGCAAATGCTAACTTTGACATAATGGTTCACTCCAACTTGATGATTAAAACTTGCTTTTTAGCAACATGGATCAAGGAACTAGGGCGTAAGCTTCGTGCCTGGCCCTAGTGTCTCTCCGTAAGGACCGGTTATTAAAGCGGCCACCCAGGAGCCTGTCGCCACCGCCAGAACTATAATGGCTCTGGTCTTGGACAAGTGGCTTGTACGGCTCTAGCTTAACAGTAGTTACCGACGGGCCGACGGCGTTATAGGAATCACTCATGAGAGTATGGTTTGATCCACCAAGGACGGGGGTACCGTTGGCTATGCCTCGTTAGGCACAGTCCCGTGTTGGGAGCCACCGTGAGTGTGGGAGCTCCACACGTTGCGCTATTTATTTTGTTGTTGATATTCTTTGCCGCGCTCTAGACGCCATTAACCCTCCTATCGCTGCGCCCTGGGAGTCAGTCGATCTTGGTGACTTGGATCATGCTGCCTGTGTTGTACCATAACGGCTACTGTTTCGTTAGGGTGTCTTGTGAAAAGCCTTGTAGCGTCCCTATGTGGTCACACCTCAGAAGTGTGATTTGTGAGGTCTGATCCACCTCCGCGTGGTTGGGTGCAAAGTCCCTTTGAACTTTTACGCAACTGGTGGGTAAAGGGCGAAACCTCTGTAGAGTGTATAATCTATCATGATAGCCTTGCTCAGGGTCACGAGCGGCCTGGATCCTTTATGATTAGAAGATGCTGTTATTTGTTCTCGTTTAATGCTCACTTCTACTATATTAATTGGGTTACAACTAGGATTCATGTAAATGTAGTGATTATGATGATGTTAAAATGAAATAACTAAAATTGCTAATGCAGTACAGCCGTGTCAAGCCTTTCTTTTAGGCCTTCATTATCCGTGTTGTACTTGCTAAGTAAGACATTTACTTACACTTGCTATTCAACAAAATCCCGGATGGGTAACAGATGGATTAGATGGTACTGCTGCTGTTGAATTCCCTGAGGATCTGCCGTTCTACTAGCTGTGCTCAACCAGTCGGTGTCCCCGTGGGTTATCGGCTTCGTTTTCGTTTAGAGAGAATTAATATTGAGACTTACGCTGTTTTATTCATTTATTTGAGTCAAACTCTGATGTAAAACCATTTATTTTATTCGAGCACTGTATTATGTTATCATATTTGTTCGCTATATGTGTAATGACTTCCTGGGAACACATATGGCCGCATTTCGGGTTTCTGTGTAAATTCGGGTGTGACAGAGGTCGACTTTGTCGGAGATGTAAGATAACTCCTAACCGATGTCATAGCCGCTGGGTGTGAGAAGCGTGCGGACTGAGAGTGCCCAGGGAAGTGCGGCTGGGAGGCACTATTGTACCCCCTGCATACCACCCCTGGGAGTACTCAGAGTCCGTACTCTGGGCGTAGTCCCAGTGGCTCGTGGCGAAGTAATCTGGGTCCTGAGATTGTCTAGAGCCTCCTGCTCCTGATGTCCCAGCACCAGTGTACTCGCCGAAGGCCGCCTCAAACGCAGACGTATGTCGATGTGGCTATGTCGGTGAAGTTGCTGGTTCCTGTGTGGTGAAGAGCCCGGCATCACGCTTGGCTCGTCCCCGGGTGAATGGTCCTTTGCCTACAACACTGTGCCGAGCAGGCTCTCTCCGAGGGGGAGAATCATCTGACTCGGTACTCAGCAGAAGAGTTAGTTTTTGAGCGGTATACAACCTCAACTCTACACAGGGAAGTGGCACTTCGGTTGTATAACCACGGTAAATCATCACAAGTGTTGCATCGGGTGCCCGTCGTATCATGTGGCCTTGCACAAAGTGCTCGGAATCCACAACGGAACGCGCTGTCTCTATGTACATGAGTCGGGCGCCATCTAGAATGCCCAACTGGTTAGTGAGGCGAGTGACTAGAGAGGTCACTGCCATGCTACCCATGCGAGAGTGATGGGACAGCCAATTGGTAACCATATGTTGGCACTTCTAACGATCCAATATCATGATTGTGATTCCAGGTACTGGTTTAAGGAGTGTTTCGGTGGTTTTTTTTATGGCTCAGTAAAATATATAAATATTCTGCAAGCACACAGAATTAGCGTTGTAGCACTTCACCAGGGAGTAATCTGAGGTATCGTAATTTATATTTTCGGAGGGAAACTTTGGCAAGATTACTAGCAAACAGATATTCGAGACTATCAAAGAAGGGTACACTACTAGCAAGACAGGGGATAAACAGTAAGTTATACCGTGACACACAGCTCAAGGGTGGCTCAGATAGGAAAGAGAAGGAATAGATAGTTGGAAGGACAACGAGAAGAGATATAGGAATCCTAGGTACTTTATCTATCTATGTCACTCAGGCTTAGATATACAGTGGCTGAAGAGCCAGTACTCAGAGATCATGGTTAACTCTAATGCCTTAGCGTCAGGACAATAGAACCTATGACACGCAGAAATGGATGAGTAGGGGTGCCACCAATCCTACACTCTGGGATCCTACAGGCCACGACGAACATGATGGACTACGTAGGCCGTATAGGGCTGTCACCACCTAACGGCTACCACCTCCGTAGACGTGGGGACAAACTAAGGCCATTGGCTAGTCTGGGAACCACTCCCACACTAGTCAACAACTACTTACTCCGCTAGCAAGAGCAAGAAACCTTGTCAATACCCAGTGACAATTCACCACAAGTATTTAGCAAGATCGAATAACCAACTAAGACAAAGACTTAATCAAGATCTAGAAGCACTAGAGCTACAACTAACTATAGTCTAAACACGATATAGATGCAACTAGAATAAAGTAGAAGCAAGCTATAAATGACAAGGGCAAAGTGGTAAAGATAACTATATTGATAACTCAAAGTCTTACAAAAGGAAAAAGAAAAGATACAAGAGCTTATACCAGAGCTTCCGAAGACGACTCTGGAACCTCCAAGGCACAGCTCGACTCAACTCTAACTCCCAACTAACCTATCCTAACTATACTAGAAAGAAGTGGAATGAGAGCTCCTTGGCTTGAGTGTGTGTTCAACCAGGCATGGGCACGTCCATTTATAGTGGCTTGATGGCGGTTTGGATGGAGTAACCGCCAAGCGAGCCAGGGAGGCCCCCCGGCCGATTCGGGCGAATCCAGGGGTTCGACCGAACTCCTAGGTTCAGCTGAACCATGGGATGCACCGCCTTGTGCTCCCACGGCCTGGATTCTGCCCTGGGGTTGATTCCTGGTGCTGGGGGCGGTTCGGCCGAATGTGGGAATTCGGCCGAATTGGGCCTGGCCCGTGGCCGGCCTCCCCAGCACCGCCTTTGGTCTTGGACCCCCTGGGCTGGCTTCTGGTGATGGTCTTCATGTTGATTTGGCCCAGGATGAGGTGGCGGTTGCCCACGTGTCATGCATCGTCATCTGCTTGGTCATTGTTGACGTGGACGACTCCCTATGTTGCGCATGGCTAAGGGGGGTAACCGGCCAAACGGAGTCGTTCGGCCGAATCGGTCAATTCCGACCCCTATAGCACGTATTTCTCATTGTTGTACCTGCACAAGTGTAACTCAACAAAACTCGTGGAACTATGTTAGAAATAAACCTAAGTACATAGAATGTCACATATATCCTCTTTTATTCCCGAGTATTGGTGGTCGAAAACGTGCCGTAACGACCGCCAAAACCATATCCTTAACTGGAGAAACAACAACTCGCTTGACCATGGCATAAAGAAGCCGCAACTCGACTGCATTAACGGGACGCAAATCTGAACGCGGAAACACTACCATAGCCATCCACCGATGCATGAAATGCAATGTGGGGTTATGAATGTTATTGGTGCGCGGAGTTGAACAATTGGTGCTTCCGGAAACCTTTTTGCAAAACCCGTCCCGACTAAACCTTTTCAAAGCTTTGGTAGGCTCCAAAGAACAACGACTGGTAAAACCAAGAGCCATGCTCAAACCCCTCCAAGAGTAGAAGTACTCTTGGTTGAAAAATTGAAAGCGAACACCCTCCCGTTCAGATGAAAAAGTCAAAAGAGATTCGAGGGTGACGAGGTACGAACCTTGTTCGTTGACACGCCAGAAGTTGCCCCAGCCAACGGCTTCGAAGACTTCTGGAATTCATCATCCATACTCGTTCTTACGAGCAAGTCCTGCTCGAAGACACGGGTATGCTCAACCTCCTTCAAGCGCAGCATGTTGAAGACGTTCCGCTCCTGGTCCGTCCGGAGGATGATGTCACCCTCGTTCAGGAGCTACCAGGTTGGGTGCGAGGCAGAGCCTCTCCCAAAGTCAGCTGCCCCTGACTCGTCCACCTCCATCCGGCTTGAACCGCGGGACGGGGCTGGGGAACTGCCAGCATCGTCCGAGCGTTTGCCCAGCCAGGCGGAGCGACGGAATCTAGAGAAGATCTTCGACATGCTACCTGCAAAATGTTAGCGCAACGACTACCCGACGGACTGAATATATGGGGTTAGCACAAGTAAAACAAATCAGTCGTTCAAGAGGGTTAGTCATTCTTGCGGGTATGAAGAACCACCACAAAAAGTTAGTCGTTCTTGTGGGTGTCGGAAATGACCACAAACACGTTCCAGTTTCAGCACAAGGATCAAACAAAAGCAAAGTATTTTTGTGATTTTTCAGCAATGCACATGAACCAACTTGAGCAAGAACTAGAGAAGAAATTGAGCAAGGACTTGAGAAAGAACTTGAGAGAGAGAGAGAGAGAGCTTCTAGCAAAAATTTTTTAGTGTGAGATGGTGCAGCAAGCAAGGAGGCAAGGGGTGGCATTTATAAGCGAAAGGGGGGGAGGGCAGCCGGCCTGGTTCGGCCGAATTGCCTGGTTCGGCCGAACCAGGGCATTCGACCGAACTGGCCATGTGCTACATGCACATCTTGCCTCCCACCAGCACAAAAATCTTTCATAGGTCCAACACTAGGGCATGGGCAATTTGGTGGGTTTTGGTAGGTAAGATGCAAAATTAACATGACCAAAGTGGAAGTTAGTGGAGTCACCCCCATGCTGCCATGTTTTGTGATAATTGGTGAGTGTGCAGCCATGTTGAGCGGGGTAGACCTGTTTTGTGCTGGTTGCTGGTGATGGTAAATAAATGGAGATGATCTAGAAGGAGTAAAAGTGATGAAAATTACCAATTACACCCACTTCAAATAAAATTCAACATGATGTCCATTTATTTTTACCATGCTTGTAATTTTTTGTACTCTCTTTCAAATTAATTGCACAAGTGGTTCATTTATTTTGGAAAGGAAAACATGCAAATTCAATGATGGAAATTAAAATTTGGAAGGGAAACATGGGATACATACTGGTTTTCCTCGCGGCGAGAGCTCATGTTTAAAGTCCGCGAGCAGGACTCCTATCTTCAGTTGTTTTTGTCATCGTCCGGTCCCGGAGTGGGGGATTCGGGTGATGTGACCTTCTTCCGCCACGCCTTCTTGTTCTTCTTCTGTGTTGGTGGCGGTGGGATCGGCTCATCTGGAGAATTCCATATGGCCTGATCTTCCTCGTATCTCTTCACGAGGAGGTCCATTTCTTCTGAGCTCATGGGTCCTATCAGCTCATCCCATTCAAACTGCTCTCCACCGATTATTTCTAGCTCTCCATTGATGAGTGCTTTTAAGAAACATTCAGCGCTTCTCTACTCTGGTGTATGAGGCTTTGTCTTCTTCTCTTCCCGAGGCAGAACGGGAAGGAGATCGGCATCCGGTTTATATGGAATAGAATTTCTCTTGTATCCATGTCAATCCTGGCCCGGGTAGTATTAAAAAATGGCCGGCCCAACACAAGGGGAAATGAATAATCATTCCCTATGTCAAGGACAATGAAGCCCATAGAGACGTAATGTCCCCAGACTCGGACGGGCATATTCTCGATCACTCCCTCGGGGTAGCGGATCGACGAATCTACCAGTTGTACTTGGGCATTTGTAGGAGACAAAGTGGAATAGTGTAACTTTTTAAATAATACCTTGGACATGATGTTGACGCTGGCTCCCAGATCACAGAGTGCATCATCAACGCGATGATTCCAGATCGCGCATTGAATGATTAGTACTCCGGGATCTTCCTTCTTTTCCGGAGCTGTCCTCGTGATGGCTTTAACAGCAGCTCTTGACCGGTGTGCCCCTTGTGGTATTTCTACTTCGACTCATGAGACTACACCTGTGTGACAAGCACAATATGTTCTATGAGATGCCTTACCTCGTCTCATAGTAATTGTATTTACTGTTTCAACGAAAGGTTCAGGTTACCCCGGAATCTTCCCTGACTCGGTAACAGGAACGACTGCAGCTAACTGAGCAATTTGGATTTTGATCATTTTATTAAAGCTCAGTTGACTTTTCATGGCAGAAGAGAATGAATCCAATCTAGAGTCTATGCTTTCCAAGATTTTATCATTAGCAGCAAGCTTTTTATTGATATTTTCAGTGATTTTACCCTGGCCAAACAATAGATCTCTAAGAGATGGTTGATTATTAAAATTGCTGGAATTGAAATTGTTACCTTGTTGAGGCCTCTTAAATGGGAGGTTTGGGTGCGAATTCTAGCCTTGATTGCCGTAGTTGTTCGGTCGATACCCGTTGTTGTTGGAGTTGTTGACGTAGTGGGTATCTTCTCGCGTTTCAGGGCAGTCATTCCCCGAATGGCCAGCATTGCCACAGACCTCGCAAGTCATGCGAGCGTCCATGGCTTGCACCATTTCTTGAGCAGGGGCCTCCATTTTCTTCATCATAAGGTCCATCTTGGCAGCGAGCATGTCCAGAGCTTCAAGTTGATGTACTCCACGGGTCCGAGGTTGGGTTCGATCATCAGACCAACCTTGGTTCTCGACCATCTTCTCAATGAGGGCCTTTGCACGACTATCCTCAAGAGGGAAGAAAGAACCTCCAGCAGCAGCATCCAAGTACTCACGGGCCGAGCTTCTAAGCCCGTGGTAAAAGGTTTGGATGATGAACCAACTCTGCATACCATGGTGAGGACAAGAAGATATATAGTCCTAGAGGCGATCCCATACCTCCGGGACTGTTTCATCTTTTAACTGCTGGAAACTAGTAATTTTATTTCGGAGGGCGTTGGTTTTCCCAACCGGAAAGAATTTAAGCAAAAATGCGCTAGTGCATTTATCCCAAGTGTCTATGGCTTCGCGGTTAGCATAAAACCATTGTTTTGCCTTGCCTAATAATGAGAATGGGAATAAACGAAGGCGAATGGCATCGATGCTTACCCCGCGTATGGTGAAAGTGTTGCAAATCTCCAGAAAATGCTGAAGATGAGCATTGGCATCCTCGTGTGGCTTGCCGCAGAACGGGCTAGCCTGCACCATGTTGATGAGGGCTGGCTTGAGTTCGAAGTTGCCATCTCCGACTGGTGGAGCTGGTCCGACACGCACGTTCTCGGTCGAAGGAGCAGAGAACTCGTGAATCGTCTTGCTTGCCATCCTCGATGAAGCCGTGTTGACGACGGGATAGACTGGGCTCATAGGAATGAGTTGCTTCTAAGGAGGTACAACACGGGGTCGCACTTTCCTCACAGGAAATTCAGGATTTTCTTGGAAGTTTGATGGTAGTTGGAAACCAGTCATGCACTACTCTGCTCCACAAGACTAATGAAACAGAGCAAGGATAAACCCCCTTGAGTAGCAGTATACTCAACTAAGATAGCTCGAGATAGAAGTTTGAAAGTACCTAGCCAATTGCTTCGCCGCCAACGGTGCTAGAAATGCTTGTTGACACTTCTTATGATCCAATACCAAGATTGAGAATCCTAGTACTGCGGTAAGGATTGTTTCAGTGGTTTTCCTTATGGCTTAGTAAAATATATGAATATTCTGTAAGCGCACAGAATCATCGTTGTAGCATTTCACCAGGGAGTATTCCAAGGTATCATAATTTATATTTCCGCAAGGAATCTTATGGCAAGAGTACTAGCAAACAGATATTCGAGACTATCAGAGAAGGATACACGACTAACAAGATGGGGGATAAAGGTATTGGATAGGAGTTGATATACCGTGACACACAGCTCAAGGGAGACTCAGGTAAGAGAGAGAAGGAGCAGATAGTTGGGAGGACAACGAGAAGAGATAGAGGATTCCTGGCTATTGTCTATCTGGGTTACTTATGTTAGAATACAAGGGTTGAGAACTAGCTCTAACAGATCAAGATAAACTAAGACACACAGAAAGGGATGAGAAGGGGTGCCTCCAACCCTGCACGTTTGGGGATCCTACAAGCCGAGCCAGGCGTGATGGGTTACGAAGACCGTATAGGGCTATCACCACCTAACGGTTACCACCTCCGTGCCAGCTCAGGGATATTCTATGGTTACGGACTAGTCTAGGTACCACACCCACACTAGACTACAACTACTCACTCCGCTAGCAGAAGCAAGCTATCCTGTCAATACCCAAGTGACAGTTCACCACAAGTATTAAGCAAAAACGAAGAACCCGCCAAGGCAAAGACTTGAATCTAGAACTGGAAGAACTAGGATCACAACAACTATAGTCTAAACCAGAAATACTTGCAACTAGACTAAAGTAGAAGCAAGATATAAATAACTCAGATAAGATGACAAAGATAACTATATTGATAACTCAAAGTCTTGCAGAAAGAAAAGGAAAAGATACAAGAGCTAATACCAGAGCTTCTGAAGACGACTCAGGAACCTCTGAGGCACAGCTCGACTCAACTCTAACTCTCAACTAAACTATCCTAACTCTACTAGAGAGAAGTGGAAATGAGAGCTCCTTGGCTTGGTGTGTGTGAAACCGGGCATGGGACACCTCCATTTATAGTGGTTGCTAGCGGTTGAGGAGGTGTACCGGCCAAGGGACCGAGGCAGTGCCCCCGGCCAATTCGGCCGCATGGATTGGTTCGGCCGAACTGACCTGTTCGGTTGAACCGTCCATCCTGCACTGCCTTCATCCCACGGCCCTAAACAGCTCCTGCAGGCAGTTAGGGCAGTGGGGGCGGTTCGGCCGAATCCACGTCTGCCCCCCTGCGCCGCCTTTGCTTCCTGAGCTTCATGGATGACTTGATCCAAGTGGTCTTCATGTTGGTTTGGCCCAGGAGTGACATTTCAGTTGCCCACGTGTTGTGTGTTGTCATCGCTTGGTCATCGTTGACGTGGACGACTCCCGGTTGTGCTTTGTGTCGTGCACGGCTAAGGGGGGTAACCGGCCGAACGGAGTCGTTTGGCCGAATCGGTCATTTCTGACCCCTATAGCACGTATTTCTCATTGTCGTACCTACACAAGTGAAACTCACCAAAACTCGTGGAACTTTATTAGAAGTAAACCTAAGTACACGGAATGTCACATATATCCTCTTTTATTCCCGAGTATTGGTGGTCGAAAACATGCCGTAACGACCGCCAACAGGAACCTTAAATCACATAACTCTCGAATCGACACTGCAAGATAAAGTTGTTATGGCTCAATTAAATGATAAAGGTGTAAAAATAATTAAGCAAAAACTTGGAAGGGAGTCCTATGGTTCCAGGACCGCTTTGTTGTTCCAAAGGATCACGATCTCTGAAAGCAAATCCTAGATGAGGCACACCTCTCTAAACTCTCTATTCACTCATGTAAAGCAACAATTTTTGTGGACTAGGATGAAAAGAGAAATTGATAAATATGTATCCTAATGTCACACTTTCCAAAGGGTGAAAGCAAGTCACTTAAAGATAGTCGGTGCTCTTCAACCACTGCCTATTCCCTCATGGAAATGGGAAGACATAAGCATGGACTTCATCGTTGGACTACCCAACACTTCTCCAAATAATGACTCTATATGGGTTATAGTGGATAGACTCACTAAGACTGCACATTTTATTCCAGTCCAGACCACCTACTCAACAAAGAAATATGCCGAAATCTATCTCGACCGAATTGTTTGCTGACATGGTGTCCCCAAGACTATCATCTCAGATCGAAGGCCTCCATTTGTGGCTCATTTCTGGGAGCAATTTTAAGCTTCTCTTGGGACAAAATTAATCCGTAGCTCGGCATATCACCCTTAAACCGATGAGCAAACGGAAAGGGTAAATCAAATTCTTGAAGATATGCTTAGAGCTTGTGTCATTCACTATGGCAAAACTTGGCACAAATGTTTACCGCTTGCGGAATTCTCTTATAACAACAGCTGTCGAGCGAGTCTAAAAATGGCACCATTCGAGGCCTTGTATGGATGAAAGTGTCAAACTCCGTTGAGTTGGTCTCAGTCCTGTCGGACCTTAGGACCGGCAATCCACCTGGGGGTACCCGAGTGGTTGATTTGTGGGCAAGGGATCATCGAGCGAGTAGCTTGATGGTACATAGGAGGCACTGATTTAGACAGGTTCGGACTACCCAGAGGTATAATACCCTACGTCCTGTGTTAGTGTTTGTGTTTGTATTGCTGGAACTCGGCAAAGCTTTAGGAAGCAAGGACGAGTGAAGGGTTACAGGATGGCGTATCGGATGTCCATGGTGTTGCCCTAGGCCGCCTTATATAGGGCGATGAGCTAGGGTTTATAGGTCGGTTTCAATCTAAAACTACTGGATTACAACTAAGGAATATATCCGAGTCGGTTACAACAAGATATCCCGACATATCCGGCCGTGCCACCGGCCGTGTCTTCATCAAGCTTGTTCATCAAGTCAAGGATTCCTTGTGGGCTGCTTAGGGGTCGGCCCACAACCTTGTCAGGCGTGGGCCCAGGTTGACGTAGTCTCCTCTGGCAGTGGGCCCAGTGGTACCCATATCCCACAAGCCCCCGAGCAATGTGCAGGCACGTGTTGAACTGTTGATGTAGTCGGCTGAAGGTGCTTCAACACACGGTCGGCACATGGGTGGGCGGTGTTCCAAAAAAGAAGAGTACCCCAACACGACGCCGAGTTCCTTCGAGGTGGTCAACCAGTTCTCATGAGGACTGGATATAGGGCGACAATCAGGAGCATTGTATGTACAGTAGCCCCCGAGCGTTGGGTTGGTTAGTATCAGCGAGCCAGGGCTCAAAAAGTAATCGGACAACCTATTGCCCAACGGTTGGTGGAAGCATGCTGCCACCGCGAGGAGCCAAAACAAAAAAGGAAGTCAGACAACATGTTGTTCGGAAAAGTAGGTGAAAGTGTGCCTTTGCCTCGGGAAAAGCCAAAACATTTAGTGCCCATGAATCTACGGGTGCTTGACGACAATGCGGAAAAGCCGCTTACCAGGCATGCCCGGTCAAAAGAGCAATCAATGACTGCACAGAAAAAGCGCAACACGCATGCGCATATATGCCCTGGCTGCTAGCGGGTCACGAGCGAACAGTAGCTAGCCCACCACGCCTATAAACAGACGCCTCTGCCTGGTTTACCAGAATAGCACAATTGAAATCACCAGCATGTGGTGTCCCAATGTTCATCCTCCTGATGTGTTCTTGAGTGGGAACAAAGCAGCCACAGTGATGCGCAGAAACGCGCACCACTAATGCCAGAAGAAAGCTAGCAAGCGGCGAAGCAGACGCTGGGCGAGAGAAGCGGTGGATGAAGCTCAACGTCACTGAGATGGGGGTCAACTTCGCTTGGAAGCTAGCGAATGGTGCCGCTCGGGGTCAAATCTCTGCGGCAAGGGTAACTCAAACGCCGCCCTCTTATAGCAATGTAGCCACACAAGGTTCTTCAGTTGGTGTGATGCCACAAGAAAGCCAGCGAGAGGTCTATGCAGACTAGACTGATTTCACTTGGGCAAAAAAGCTTACTGTAGTGACCTATGTACTGCCAAGTAGGTAGTTTATGTCTTTGTATTTGCAAATGGCCCATGGCGACTATAGTTTATCTTGTAAACCCACCGAGTTTGAATATGAACATGTCCACTCGCAAGTGGAAACTTGGCGTCCGAACCTTCTTAGGAGAAAAGAGTCAGAGTGGTCTCGAGAACACACCTTATCTTGACCCAGTGCCCAGCCCCCGAGCATGCGAAAAGTCTGGCATGGCCTTAAAGGCGCGCCGAGTCCACGTCGAGCCCCCAGCCCTCGAGCATGCGAGGTGTCTGGCCTGGTCCCTTTGGACGCGCCGAGTCTGTATCGAACGACCAGCCCCGAGCATGCGAGATGTCTGGCCTGGTCTCTTTGGACGCGTCGAGTCCGTATCGAGCGCCAAGCCCCCGCGCATGTGAGGTGTCTGGCCAGGTGCTGGCACTCCTTACGGCCTACAGATAAATCCGCAAGCGGACGGATACCGATGTAGCTTTCACCCGGGAGTATTCCAAGGTATTGATTTCCACGGGGAAAGAGAAGTGTACTAATCCTAAACTAAGTTGTCCTAGGTAGATGGAGTGGATGAATGAAATGGATGAGGTGGATGACGACAACAAGGAGAGAAGAGAAGAGGTAGGAGGGTAGAGAGGGTACAGGTCTGGTAAGGGTATTCTACCGATTGACTGAGCAGAGCAGAAGATACAGATAGATACTTGCTTCGGGACTACAGAGCCTCCGACACACAGAAAGGGAAGAGAAGGGGTGCCGGTTACCCTGAACCTTGGGTCCTAGGACACCGGAACTAACGTGATGGACTACGAAGACCGAAAGGGCTGTCACCACCTTACGGCTACCACCTCCGTTGCGACGGGCAGAAACTAAGGTTACTAGCAAGTCTAGAAACCACTCCTACACTAGTCAATAACTACTTATCTCCTATAGCAAGATAAGCACCCAAGCTAAGCAACCAGTATACAGTTATACCAATCAACTAAGCATTGAACGAAGAACGAGACAAGTATATAGATGTAAGAACTGAATGCTCAATTAATCAGAAAGAGATACAAGAGTTACCAGACATGACCCGGATGTCACTCGAAGCAGAGCCGCATCCGTAGAGGTACAGCGGGACGAGGGGCCGACACTCCGGCTCCTCTCCGGGACGCTCACCTGTCCTCTCTCCCTATTCTACTGATACAAGTGGCGGAACTTGGCAACGCTCACTCTACTCTTGTGTTGTGTTTGATACAAGGTGTATGCCACTGCTTATATAGGTGTCCTAAGGCGGTTTGGAGTGGAGTAACAGCCAAGGGATCCAGGGGATATTCCCTGTTGATTCTGGCGAAGAGACCGGGTTCGGCCGAACAGGTCGGTTCGACCGAACCCATGGATCCACCGCCTTGGCTCTGGACGACATGGATGCACTCCTGGAGGTGGTTGGTGCATTGGGGGCGGTTCGGCCGAACTGGTGGGTTCGGCCGAACTGGGCTTTCAGCCCAGAACGCCCCCCGTGCACCGCCTCTTGCTCCTGGACCCCTTGGGCTGGCCTCTGGTGCTTGGGTTTGAGTTGATTCGGCCCAGGATGACGTGTCGGTGCTCCGGGATGTGTTGGCGGTCGTCCACATGTCGTGTGTTGTCGTTTGGTTGACGTGGACGGCTCCCGCTGGCCTGTACGACGAAGGGGGGTAACCGGCCGAACGTGTCGTTCGGCCAAATTGGTCATTTCCGGCCCCTATAGCACGTATTTGTAGATATTGTACCTGCATAAGCAACACTCACCAAAACTCGTGGAACTTTATTAGAACTAAAACCTAAGTACATTGAATGTTACATAAAGCCTCTTTTATTCCCGAGTATTTGTGGTCGAAGTTGGGTTGTAACGACCGCCAACAAGCTCTCCAAGCTTAGCTCTTTGCTCGTCCTCGAGCAAAGATAAAAACTTAGGCTCGGTGGATCAGGAGTTGCTACAATGTCATTTCTCTTGCAGGTAACTTTATAAACAACTAGTACTCAAATTTTACTTGAATCACTTAGCAAAGTATTAATTCACCAATTTACCTATGGGGCTTATAGCAAACTCCTTATCTTGGGCGGTTGAAAGGATGAACAATTTAACTTAGTTTTATTCCACTCTACTCTTTTCAGGATCCTATCTCAGAGTTTTCACCCCTTTTGTGAAAAGATAAGTTGTTCCTCATTGGTTCACTCAATCGCTCAAGTGTATTTGAATCCTCACCAAAGGCTTTGCCTTTTTTTATCCTAACATCTAATTTGGCTTTTTGTGTGGCTCAGGGACAAAGGATGAAGGCATACAAGCATCTTATATTTTGCTAAGTCAAAGACCGGACCTTAGGAGAATCAAATCACACTCTTAGATCGAGAAGTGCAAGTTTGTGAAATATGCGGAGTGGAATATGTGGAGTGGAATTTGGTGGAACTTCATGGAATGATTCTTCCTCTCCTTTATTTATTTTTCGAGAGCATGGGCTATCTTTTATTCCCTTTTTTTTGCCATGCCTTTTTGGCATGCTTTTCTTTTTCTCATATTTTTGCCATGCCACTTGGCATGCTTTTCTTTTTCTTTTTGCATAGCCCATGCCTCTACTTCAAAGATATTTGGAGAGGGAATCAGAGAACATGAAGTTTATTTTTGTGGAATGGATGATGGCATGGTTTTGCTAACTCCCAGTGTAGGAATTGCAAGTGAGAGGTGGAGTGTTTGTGAATCTCAATCTTGAAAGCATGAAAGATCCCTCAAAGGTTACAACAATTTGACAAGGCTCACTAAGATGACAAGCAGCATATGGTAGAAAGTTTAGAACTAATCCTATCATATGGCTCTGGTAGGAATTTTTGACCAATGAGGAACTTTGTTTTATTTTTGAAAACATAAACATCCGAGATTTTCACCATACTAAGAGCCGAAATAGAATTCAACCGAAGTCTCACTATATCAATCCCCACAACAACCGAGACTTGGAATAAGGCATATGCTCCCACAAGGTTTTCAGGTTCATTTCTAGTCATGCCAAATAACTCAAGCATAGTCAAGCAACTAGTTGCAACAAAGTACTAGCAAAATTAGTGACAGAGCAACTATTCATCATTTCCAAAGTGAGAGGCATATGTTTCATTCCATAAATGGTTGGGAGTTAATTGGTATTTTCAATTGAATGACCAAAGTGCTGAGTAATTCGGAACATACCTGATGGGGGTCCTCCCCCAAGCTTGGACTCTTCACTGGTAGGGATTCAATCCTTGAAAGGTACTGAGTCAGCTGGTCAGCCTGCTCATTCTCGTCCTGCTCCTCCACTATGCCATGCCTGTACTCATGTATCTTTTCGTTAAATAGGGCAATCTCCGGTTGGCTCAAATGCACCAACCGGAGCGACAATTTTATTCTTTCTGCATTCAACTCTGATTTTATTTATTCATCAAGCTAAGGTTGGAAACAAAATGTGTTGGAAGGGAACTAATTAGAGCACCTCCTAAATAATGATTTAAGCAAAGGGAAATTGAATTGGGAAATAAATTGAAACTAATGGTGCTCTACAGGATACAACCACATGACATCTACTCTATAGATGGATCGTGGAGGTCTAGATGTTACGTGGCTTTGGCGAGCCTCTCTGATTTGGCTGTGAATGCTTGGTACAGGACATTGTTCTTGTCCATCTACCAAGGCTCGCCTTCAGTGACCTTCTCATCTTGGTTGCTCAACTTCTGGCATGTTTGTGCCAGTTCTTTTTCAGGCTCTTTAACCATGGGTTTCTCTTCTCCCTCCTCCATGGCTTTCTTCATTGGTGGACTTGTCGTACTCATGGAGAGAGAGCCCTTGGGTGAGGAAAGGTCTTTGGACAAGGATGGCGGCTGGAAAATGTGAACACTTGGTCGTGTTCGGGATAGTGCTGGAGGATGGTTTCTGACTTGAGATCGACAAGCAGCTTTCCCAACATTTTCCTAGCGACTTTGAGACAATATTGGATAGAGATAGGATCAAGGGTCCAAAAGGACACTCAAGGGGCAAAAGAGGGGTCCTTCGGTCGAACCAACATGGTTTGGCCGAATTGTCCGCCCAAACTAGAGTGGTCTAGTTTGCCCAAAGTATTTTTACGGAGTCTATCTCTCTAGTGCACACCCATCTCATTGACGATCTTATTTGCAGAATGTTCTTGATGTGAGTGTTGGATGTTCTGCTTGACCACTAGTTTGGGGGTGAGAAGGTGTGGCTATAAAATGCGGCTCCCCCAAGCTTAGATATTTTCGGGAGATGAAGTCAATGAGATGGGAGCCCCTATGACTAGCCCAGGACGCCAAAGCGAGGAAAGATGTTTTTATGGGACATTTGCTTAGCGTGCCCAGTGGCTGCGGATCGATAGGGCTTGGCTTCTACCCAGTTAGAGACGGGATCTACGGCTAGCAGAATAAACTCGTAGTTCTCTGAGTTAGGGAAAGGACCCATGGGGTCTACTCCCCTTACATCAAAGATTTCTACTGAAAATTACTGGTGAGTGGCGTTGCGTCTCTTTCCCGTGTTTCTGGTAATGTGGGCATCTCTTGCTAAATTTCTTAGCATTGCCAGACCTTTGTTTTGAACGCTCTATAGCGACCTTCATAAGGTGCTACATGATATCTCTCCCAAGTTTTTATGTGCCTCAGGTGCAGGTATGCATCGTCTGAGTCCATCTTGTATCCAGAAGAGATACGGGTTATCCCATAGGTGATGTCTGCTCTCATAAACCAATCTTTTCCTATTTTCACCTGATGGGACGTACCCTAACACCATGAAGTCAACTATGGTGGCGTACCACGGCTCTAGTGTTGTGGCTTTGAGGAGCGTATCACCCCGTAAGAAAATCGCTGATGGAAAGATCAAACGGGACTTATACCCGAGGCAGACCCAACGAATGAGTCTTGGGTTCACATCCTTTTTGGCCAAGAAATACTTCAGAGCAGTATGGTCGGAATAGACTATGACCTTTGCCCTAACTTGGTAGGACCAAAATTTGTCTATAACAAACATAGTTGCTAAGAGTTCCTTTTTCGTGGTTGCGTAGTTGAGCTGGGGCCAGTGAGCATAATGCTTCTTGTCCTTGGTTTGGCCCACAACAGCTCCAACAGCATAATTGCTCGCATCACACATGATTTCTAATGGGATGCTCTAGTCGCGAGACCGGATGATGGGAGCGGAATTGAGTGCTTTCTTAGGGTGTGAAAGGAAGCATAGCACTCTTGATTAGAGACGAGAGGGGTTTCCTTGGCCAAGAGATTGGTCAATGACCGGGCTATTTGAGAGAAATTTTTGATGAGACACCTATAAAGCCCGGTGTGGCCAAGGAACTACGAATCCCCTTTACTCGTGGGAGGTGTACGCATAGGGTCGTATTTGGGAGTATGACAGGAGAAGATGATGGCTTTAGGCTTTGAATCTAGTCTTTCCCCGATCAAAGACGAATCTTCGTGACAATTGTCTTACGACCCCAAGGTAAGATAAGATAGGGATATGATGTGTATGAAGGTTAGGAGTAATCCCTTTGAAATCTTGGATCGAGTGTCCTAAGACTGATCGATCCTCCTCCAGGACAGTGAAAGTCGGTTGGGTTCTAGGGGGTTTGTCACTGATGGTCACTGGAGTTTGTCCGTCCTTAAAGAGGGAAGCACACTTCAATCCAGAGGGAAGAGGCTTAGGTTCGACTGGAGGATGAATCTCTTCTTCCTCCATAAGGAATTGGGCATCTTCTTCTAAGAAATGTTGCTCTAAGTCTATCAAGGATGTTGACATGACCTCCTCTATTGGCTCAGGATCGGGATCTGTCTCTATTGGGGTATTCAAGGAATAAGAATAAGAGACTGGGACGAGTTCTTCTCCGATCCTAAGCTCTAGCTGGATTATTGGTGAATTTTCTAGGATTTTCATGATTGGCCTACCAATAAAGATGGAGTAAGTGGAGTTTGTGGGTAGGTCAAAGATATGGAAATCCAAGAAAAGTTCAGGGTCGTTAATCTTAACGGGTGTGACCCGCAAGATCCCTAAACAGTCGAGGATCCTTCCCGATGTGAACCTTAAACGTTTCTGAGATGATGACCATGGTTCATCGGGGAGTTGCGCTCGCACCAAAGAGCTAGAGATTATGTTGATTCCAAGGCTTGGGTCATACCCAATTTCTCTGTCATTGCCCATAACTTCATAGAATATGCTTCTGATCCTTTTGGGCATTTTGACAACCTCAGTCGAGGCTTCGGCCTCGTCTAGCCATTCCCGACTCTTGATGGCAGAGAAATGGCCTAAGTAGCCTCTCTGATATTCTAGTGCTTCCTTGTCGGGTGGTGGATCCTTTTGCTCTACACATTGTTCCAATGGGAAACTTGTTGCACTCCTACGTTATCGAATAGATCGTCATCAAAATCGTAGGGAGTGGTGTAGAGTGGATGATAATAATCCAGGCTAGAATATGGTTGTGGTTCGAAATGAGCATCGGGTTCTGATGGAATGGAAGAGCTAATTGGTTTGGATTGGGACTGTACTGGCTCTTTAGGTTTAGGCTGCTTCTCTTCTTCATCGGGGAGTTCGTCATAGACTCCAGTGTAGGGAGTGTCGTCCAGGATACGCTCCAGGACTATCCTCGCTTCACTGGGAGTCAAATGAAAAAACGACCCTTTTGAAGCAGAGTCCAAGAAAGTGGTGGCTACGGGACAGAGGCCAAGGCTGAAATGTTGGAGAATGATAGGTTCAGATAGGCCTAGGTCTGGTCCGGATGCCAAGATTTGCTTGGAACGAGCCCAGACAGCTCCTAACAACTCTCCCTCTAATTGCTTAAAGGTAAGAACTTCGATTCGGAGGCTGGCTACCTTGGAAATTGGGAAGAAATTTAGGCAGAATTTCTCTCTGAGAGTTTCCCAACTCCCTTCCATAGTACCGACAGCCAGAGAGTACCATTTCTTCCCTCCTCCCGTTAATGAGAACGGGAATAGCTTCCATTTGAGTGTCTCTTGTGTCATGCCCGCAATGGTCAGGCACGAGCAGAGTTGCTCAAACTCGTGCAAATGCACGTATCGACTCTCGGCCTTCGTTCCTGAGAACGATTGCTCACGAACCATGGCTATGAAGCCGGGACGTAGCTCATAGCCGGGTGTGGATATGGGATGTCATGATGGTGGTGGCTCCAAACAAGCGCCCTTTGGAGCCGAGTGTTGGCGTAAGGTAAGAGTGGGATACATATGGATGGTGGATGGTGGTGGGATACACGGACAACTTGGGTTTGGAATCAGAACAGCTACCGTTCCCCGGCAATGGCGCCAGAAAGCTTGTTGGCACTCCTTACGGCCTACAGATAAATCCGCAAGCGGACGGATACCGATGTAGCTTTCACCCGGGAGTATTCCAAGGTATCAATTTCCACGGGGAACGAGAAGTGTACTAATCCTAAACTAAGTTGTCCTAGGTAGATGGAGTGGATGAATGAAATGGATGAGGTGGATGACGACAACAAGGAGAGAAGAGAAGAGGTAGGAGGGTAGAGAGGGTACAGGTCTGGTAAGGGTATTCTACCGATTGACTGAGCAGAGCAGAAGATACAGATAGATACTTGCTTCGGGACTACAGAGCCTCCGACACACAGAAAGGGATGAGAAGGGGTGCCGGTTACCCTGAACCTTGGGTCCTAGGACACCGGAACTAACGTTATGGACTACGAAGACCGAAGGGCTGTCACCACCTTGCGGCTACCACCTCCGTTGCGACGGGCAGAAACTAAGGTTACTGGCAAGTCTAGGAACCACTCCTACACTAGTCAATAACTACTTATCTCCTATAGCAAGATAAGCACCCAAGCTAAGCAACCAGTATATAGTTATACCAATCAACTAAGCATTGAACGAAGAACGAGACAAGTATATAGATGTAAGAACTGAATGCTCAATTAATCAGAAAGAGATACAAGAGTTACCAGACATGACCCGGATGTCACTCGAAGCAGAGCCGCATCCGTAGAGGTACAGCGGGAAGAGGGGCCGACACTCCGGCTCCTCTCCGGGACGCTCACCTCTCCTCTCTCCCTATTCTACTGATACAAGTGGCGGAACTTGGCAACGCTCACTCTACTCTTGTGTTGTGTTTGATACAAGGTGTATGCCACTGCTTATATAGGTGTCCTAAGGCGGTTTGGAGTGGAGTAACCGCCAAGGGATCCAGGGGATATTTCCTGTTATTCGGGCGAAGAGTCCGGGTTCGGCCGAACAGGTCGGTTCGGCCGAACCCCTGGATCCACCGCATTGGCTCTGGACGGCATGGATGCACTCCTAGAGGCGGTTGGTGCATTGGGGGCGGTTCGGCCGAACTGGTGGGTTCGGCCGAACTGGGCTTTCAGCCCAGAACGCCCCCCGTGCACCGCCTCTTGCTCCTGGACCCCTTGGGCTGGCCTCTGGTGCTTGGGTTTGAGTTGATTCGGCCTAGGATGACGTGTCGGTGCTCCGGGATGTGTTGGCGGTCGTCCACATGTCGTGTGTTGTCGTTTGGTTGACGTGGACGGCTCCCGCTGGCCTGTACGACGAAGGGGGGTAACCGGCCGAACGTGTCGTTCGGCCGAATTGGTAATTTCCGGCCCCTATAGCACGTATTTGTAGATATTGTACCTGCATAAGCAACACTCACCAAAACTTCACAATCTTCTTGAAGTGCTCGGTGGAATCACGAGCTCCGAGCCGGCTAGGAGGCGGCAACCTCCAAGAGTAACAAATCAACCACGAGCTCGATGCAATCCTAGTGCCACAATGATCAAATCCTTGATGCAATGCACTAGAGTCTCTCAATCTCACAAAGAAATGCAATCCCAAAGCAAGTGAGTGAGAGAGGGGAGAAACAAGGGCTCTAGAATGAGTATTCAGCTTTTCAAAGTGCCAAGAGACCCCCCATGCCCGTGAGGGGTGAGTATATATAGCCCTCTCCCCAAAACTAGCCGTTGGGGAAAAACCCGTTCTGGATCGTGCACGGCAGACCGTCCGCGTTTGAATTACAACCGCTATGAAGCGCTGTCAGAGTGTGTCAGAGTCGACCGTTGGGGCTCGGCGGACCATCCGCCAAGCACCTGCGGACCGTCCGCCATCCCACGGACAGTCCGCCAGAGAAGGCCGGACCGTCTACTCGAAACAGCTCTAGCTCTTGGAGAAAATGAGCGGAAATACGGACCGTCCGTGATGCATCACGGACCATCCGCGAGATCACTCCAAGTCAAAGCACGTGTGTCACACCCGGATTTACACAGAAACCCTAATGCTACTATATGTGTGCCCAGGAAGTCCACAGAACACATATAGTTAACAAATATGATAAACAGAGTACATATGCTCGAATAAAATGGTTTTACATCAGAGTTTGTCTCAAATAACTAAATAAAACAGTGGAAGTCTCTTTAATAACGCTCTCTAAACGAAGACAAAGACGAAGCCGATAACCATAACCGATAACCCACGGGGACACCGACTGGTTGAGCACAGCTAGTAGAATGGCAGATCCTCAGGGAATTCAACAGCAGCAGTACCATCTAATCCATCTGTTACCCATCCGGGATTTTGTTGAATAGCAAGTGTAAGTAAATGTCTTACTTAGCAAATACAACACGGGTAATGAAGGCTTGACACGGCTGTACTGCAATAGCAATTTTAGTTGTTTCATTTTATCATCATCTTAAACACTACTTTTGCATGAATCCCAGTTGTAACCCAGTGAATAGTGTAGAAGTAAACATTAAACAGTAATATGCATCAACTTCTAACCAAAAAGGATCCAGGCCGCTCGTGACCCTGAGCAAGGCTATCATGATAGATTGTACACTCTGCAGAGGTTTCGCCCTTTACCCACCAGTCGCGTAAAAGTTCAAAGGAACTTTGCACCCAACCACGCACATCAACACTTCCGAGGTGTGACTGCATAGGGACGCTACGAGGCTTTTCACAAGACACCCTAACAAAACAGTAGCCGTTATGGTACAACCTAGGCAGCATGACCCAAGGCACCGAGATTGACTGACGCCCATGTCGCAACACGAGGGGGTCAATGGCGTCCAAGCGCGGAAAAGAACAACAACAACAAAATAAATAGCGCAACGTGTGGAACCCCCGCCATACGGTGGCTCCCAACACGGGACTGTGCCTCACGGGGACATAACCAACGGATATTCCGTCCTCGGTGGATCAAACCATACTCTCACCCATGCTTCCCATAACGCCGTCGACCCGTCGGTAACTACTGTCAAGCTAGAGCCATACATGTTACTTGTCCAAGACCAGAGCCACTATAGTTCCAGCGGTGGCGACAGGTTCCTGGGTTGCCGCTTTAAGAACCAGTCCTTACGGAGAGACACTAGGGCCATGCACGAAACATGCGCCCTAGCTCCCTGATCCATGTTGCTAAAAAGCAAGTTTTACCATTAACATTGAAGTGAACCATTAAGTCAAGATTAACAGTTAAACAAAGGTGACAGTAGCTGCGCTTAGCAAAGTTCTACCCAAATGCAATAACCCAAGGTAATTCAAGGTATAGGATAAACAAGACTAGGTATAACCTTAATAGGAACAATTTAGACACATGCATATGCAGTAAATAATGTAAAGGTGTGTTTAGGTAGCAAGGATTGTCCGTGCTGTACTTGCCTTCGTCCAACTGTTGCTGCTGCTCCTGCTGCTGCTGTTGGTCTTGCTCCTCGTAACCCTTGAACTCAAACGCGTACGGCTCACCGACTGGACTCACGAAGCAACACACAAGCATCCACACAAGCCAGTACATGCAAACAATATTAATCTATTAGAACAGTACACCAAACAATAAAAACAGAACAAAAGGAGGCTTGGAAACTAATCTACACTTCGCTACGAACACGTGAGCACGAAAATCACTCAAATCGGAGCTAAAACGAAAAAGATATGGCTTTTCTAAGGTTCAGGGACTTGCTGGCGAAGTTTCAAAAGTTCCAGGGGCTTATTTGCAAAAACTCAGGGGCTAAAACATAATTTTATATAAAACAGGAGGGTTTATTCGCAAATTAATCAAATCAGGACCTCGGGTGCTATTTTTAAATAAGTCAGGGAGTTTTCTGTAAAAATTAGGACCTAATTCTAATTATTTTTGAATTGATCGGGACCGCGGGTTGATTTCGAAAAAGGGCAGGGGCTCTTTTGCAAAAAGGCCATGGCTGACTCGGGTTGACCGTTACGGTCAACTTTGACCCGGGGCTGGATTCGATCTGGGCCGTCGGATTGAACACGGGTGGCTGGGATTGGATCAAGGGGAAAGGGGGTCGTCGGCGGCGGGTCGATGCGGCGGCGCCGCCCGTGAGTTGCGGCGGAGGGTCGCCGGCGAATCGCGCAAAAGCGCTACGGGGCACGGTTCGGGGCGTGGAGGGCAGCTACGGCTTCAGAAGGGGGAGGCGAACCTAGCTAGGGGGTTCTGGAGGATGGAAACGCGGCGGTGCGGGCTCGCGACGCGTAATGGCGGCGGCGGCGCTCCGGCGAGCACGACGAGAGCGGTACAGAGAGGGAGAGAGAGCGAGAGGGGCCTCGGCGGGTTCGATACCTTGGCGCGATGCTCCTGGCGGGGTCAGCTGAGGCGGAGCAGCAACGCTTTGGCAGATCGACGGCGACGGCTCTGAGCTCGGGCGGCGGTGCAAGATCCAAAGGCGGCGGCTGCGAGGAGAGCTCGAGCGGAGGCGGCTGGCGCTCGATGGGGGTTGTGGCGCAGGGCGGCGGCTTAAATAGGACGGACGTGGGCGGCTCGGGTGGCCCTCGGCGTCCGTGCCGTGGCCGGGCCGGACTCCGGCGCGTGTCCGGGTCGGACACTGACGGGAGGTGGAAGATGACCCTGACACGCGGGCCCCGCGTGTCAGCGGCGTGAGGCAGGCCGGCCTGGTGGGCCGCGTCGGGGGAAAAGGAAAACGGGGGTGCTGCTGGGCCTAATTGGGCATGCGCCGGGCCGAGCAGGCTCGGCCCGAGAGAAAGAGAGAGAGAGCTGGGCCGCGAGGTGGGCTGGCGCGGGGGCGGAAGGCAGGCCGGCAGTGGGCCAAAAGCGGGAGCGCGGGGAGGTGGGCTGCTGCGGAAAGAAAGTAGGAGGAGTAAAATCGGCCGGGGAAAAAGTTAAGGGAGGAAAAACAAACTCGGGCCACTGCAACTTTTCTAGAGCTCCAAACTTGAAGATTCAATTTCGAATTTAAACAGAATTTAAATTCCAACTGAACCACACACAAACAAAAAACAATGCAGTCAGCATGAATGCAACAAAAATGTTTCTAACCTTATATTTAATTTTATTTCTCATAAATAATTTATTTTCCTTAGATAAATATGAGCATTAAATTAAATAAAAGCAATTTAATTACTAAATTTTAAAATAGGCATTTTTAGGGTGTTACAAACCTACCCCCCTTAAGATGAATCTCGCCCTCGAGATTCGGATGTGGATGGGAATAACTGTGGATATTCAGCTCTGAGGTCTTCTTCTCTTTCCCAAGTCGCTTCATCCACTGAATGGCGGCTCCACTGAACCTTGCACATCCGGATCACTTTATTTCTGGTGACTCTTTCTGACTCTTCCAAAATTCTGACAAGATGCTCAGTATAGGTAAGATCTTCCTTCACATTCAGCTCATCAATCGGAATCTGTTCCTCAGGTACTCGCAAGCACTTTTTCAACTGAGACACATGGAACACATCATGTACTCCTGCTAACTTCTCCGGTAGCTCTAACTGATATGCCACCTCACCTTTCCGACCAAGTATCTTGAACGGTCCAATGTACCGAGGTGCTAACTTGCCCTTAACGTTGAACCTCTTCACGCCTCTCATTGGTGACACCTTGAGATACACGAAGTCTCCAACTTCGAAGCTGAGATCCCTCCGTCGGTTATCTGCATAGCTCTTCTGTCTGGATTGTGCCACTTTCAGATTCTGTCTGATTATCTGCACTTGTCGCTCTGCCTCTCTTAGTATTTCAGGTCCAAATACCTGACTTTCTCCCGTCTGATTCCAGAATAGTGGTGTCCTACACTTTCTGCCATACAGAGCCTCGAATGGTGCCATCTGCAAACTCTTCTGATAGCTGTTGTTGTACGAGAATTCCGCGTATGGTAAACTCTTGTCCCAACTGGCACCATATTGTAGAGCACATGCTCTCAACATATCCTCCAATATCTGATTTGTCCGTTCCGTCTGCCCATCTGTCTGCGGATGGTAAGCTGAACTGAACTGTAACTTAGTGTCCATAGACTCATGCAATTGTCGCCAAAAGTGTGATGTGAACTGGGTACCTCGATCTGACACTATTCTTTTCGGTACCCCATGCAAACACACAATCCTCTCCATATACAACTCCGCTAGTCTGGCTCCCGAGTAGGTGGTCTTTACTGGTAGGAAATGCGCCACCTTGGTCAGACGATCCACAATTACCCAAATTGAGTCAAATCCCCTCTGAGTGCGAGGTAAGCCAGTGATGAAATCCATACCGACTTCTTCCCACTTCCATTCAGGTACCTTCAGGGGCTGGAGCAAACCTGCTGGCCTCTGATGTTCAGCCTTGACTCTCTGACACGTGTCACATAGAGCTACGTAGGTGGCCACATCTCTCTTCAATCTGTACCACCAAAATCTCTCTTTGATATCTTGGTACATCTTGGTACTACCTGGGTGTATCGAATATGCCGATTCATGGGCTTCCCTGAGAATTGCATCCCTGATCTGCACTATATCTGGTACACAGATCCGCTTCTCATACCACAATGTTCCTTGGTCATCCACTCGAAAACCAGGGGCTTTTCCTAATGTCACTAGTTCCACGATCTCCTTGATCTTCTCATCTGTGAGCTGTCCTTTTCGGATCTCTTGTTCCAAGGTCGGTTCTACTGCCATCTCGGTGACGCTAGTCACAAATCCTAGACTCATCCTTTCGAACTCTGAACTGAGTTCCTCCGATAAGCAATGTCCCGTGATCTTATTCACGTAACTCCTTCTACTCAGAGCATCTGCCACCAGATTGGCCTTCCCTGGATGATAATGAATCTCCAGGTCGTAGTCCTTGATCAATTCTAACCAACGACGTTGCCTCATATTCAGATCTGACTGAGTGAACACATACTTGAGACTCTTGTGGTCAGTGTAAATATCACACTTATGTCCAATCAAGTAATGCCTCCAAATCTTCAGAGCATGCACCACAACTGCTAACTCCAGATCGTGTGTCGGGTAATTCTGCTCATGTTTCCTCAACTGCCTCAATGCATAAGCTACTACCCTGCCTTCCTGCATGAGTACACACCCCAATCCTAGACGGGATGCATCGCAGTAGATAGAGAAGCTCTTGGTTATATCCGGCAACACTAGCACAGGTACAGCAAACACAATTGACAGTCTGCCAGCAACACTAGCTCATAAATAATTTATTTTCCTTAGATAAATATGAGCATTAAATTAAATAAAAGCAATTTAATTACTAAATTTTAAAATAGGCATTTTTAGGGTGTTACAACGTGGGCCCCAGTACAGCAAACACAATTGACAGTCTGCCAGCACCACGGACCGTCCGTCAACACTCCGCGGACCGTCCGACAACACTCCGCGGACCGTCTGCCAGACACGACAGGGCGGAGTTTCAACAGAATTTCAGAGTGCACCCTTCCAAGTTAGTCACCACAAATTCTAAATGCACTACATGCACATCAAAGACCATTGTGGCACTAATATTTCATCGAACCAACGACGTTGATCCCTCTTGATAGTACGGCTATGTAACCTATCAATCCGGTCATTTTTCACCCACTAATCGCCTCATGACCGGTCAAATTTAAAAGCCCTATCATATACCTTTGCCTTGAGCTTCCATAATCCCATAGCACACATGCTATCCACACATTGTCTTTTGAAGCTCATTCCAACTCTCGGGACTAACCTAATCTCATTATCTCAAATAAAATTGTTAGTCCACAAGGGTTGTCATTAATTACCAAAACACAATTAGGGGCCTAGATGCTTTCAATCTCCCCCTTTTTTGGTAATTTTTGACAACCATAACAAAGGAGTGATAGAGTTGATTGTGAAACATGAAATTACTTACTCTTATTCAAAGAATTCCATATAGAAGATAGAGTAGATAAATTCATGTTTCAATAAAATAGAGAATGGCTCCCCCTACATGTGTGCATGGATTCCTTGTGACAATTCCCACACATGTTGAAATAATATAAATTTTGAGAAGCATCCCATACAACATGGATATCAAGGCAACAACAAACACATATATAGATAAAATCGAGCCTCAAATTCCATAGAGCCATTAAAATCAAACCACCGTGAGATAGAGATGTAATAAATAGGTTCATCGCACAAACAAATAAAAAAGTAGCACGCAAGCAATTAAGATTTAGCTTATTACATCCACACACATAGTTGATCTCACAAATGCCATAAAAGTAAATATGCAATGCAAAGTCCATGCTCATGCAACAAGCTCCAAGCTCCCCCTGGAGATCACATCACTCCAAGTCCTCCAAATCTCTCCCCCTTTGGCATCAAATACCAATAAGGGACTAGTCATCCTGCGGTGGTGGAGGAGGTGGACGAGGATATATGCTATAGAAGTGGTCACTGAAGTCGGTGAACGACGTACTGAATGTAGCAAAAGACCCCTCAAGCTGAGTCTGGCGATCCACCATCTGCTGATACTGCTCTGAAGTAGACAATCCATTAAATCTAGCAGTCAAGTTCTCCATATTAGTGTGAAACCCCTGCTGCATACCCTAAAGCTGAGTCATAATAGGCTGATAAAACTGAGTGTTCATCTACTGCTCATAGGCATGAAACCTCTCATCAAATCGCTGCTGGAGGCCCTGCTGCATAGTATCAAACCCAGTAGCCATCTGTGCCCCAAAAGACTGAGCCATGCCATCAAAGTATGAAGTGAAGTATCCATTTGGAGGAACCCAAAAACCCTGTGGCTGCATAGGAGGAGGAGGACTAGGAGGATGAGGCATCTCAGGCATACCCATATCAATATCCTCATGAGCTTCTGCCCCAACATTGGGCTCACCAGCATCATCATCAACATTTTCATAGGGGGTTAGTGCCCTTCTCAGAAAGTCCTTGGCAGTAGCAAATGGCTGAAACCATTCGTGGCGAATCTCACAAGGACCATTGTACCCACACTTTTCCTTAATTAAGGACATGATATATGGTGCAAAATATATGTTTCCAACTAGTGACATCCTCTTCTCATCCATCAGCTCAAAAATCATCTTGATAACATTAAATTTAGTCCCAGTCATAATGTAATGGATCACATTCCAATAATACTCTCGAATCTTATCTTTGTTCCCACTCTTAGGCATGAATGTGTATCGAATAATTCTATTAATAGCAGCGGGGTGATGCCTAAGCCCAGTGGGTGTGCCATGTTTAACTGGAATACCAATACGTGCAGGCTCATAGAATCTCTGGGATTCTTCAAAAAGATCTTGTTGATACACATCAAGACTGTCAGCACCATAAAAGTAGTCATAGTCTAATTTATTTGCTGCAGCAAACTCTCTAAAGGTAGAAGTGTATCTCGATTGGCCAGTCATCCACTCAACAGTTTGTGTCTCAATATCTAGCTCAAAGGTGGCATAGAACTGTCGAATCAGTGTTTCATTCCAATTACAGTGATGCTCAATAAAATTTCTAAGCCTAAGTCTCTCAAGCAAGACAGCCACATGTTCTAGCATTGGTTTACTAGCAAGGTAATTAAAATCAATCCTCTTATGAGCCCATAGAGTGCAACCAAGCAAGTGACCAAAGAAAGCATCTTCTTGAACTAAAGTATGGAAGAAGTGATTATCTGTGTCACGACGCTGAGAGTAGGCATTGATGTTTCTTACCCTTGCATATTCTCTTGACTGCCAGATTTCCTAGGAGCTGTGTGAGAGTGAATATCAATAATGTCCGGATGCAGACCAACTCCCCCTTGATGCAATCCTGCATCCTCCTCCACAATATATTCAGGCTGCTGCCCCACAGAGGATTCTACCTCTGCATCACCTACATAGTCACTGTCATCGGGGTCATCACTGCTAAGATCAATATCATCATCATCAACTCGACGTCTCTTGGACGGCCCATCATCACCCTTCTTCTTGGCCCCGCTCTTCTTGAAACGAGTAGCCAAAGTCTTGGTGAGCTTGCGAGCACTGTGGTAAGACAATCATTTGAGTCAATATACAAAAATAGTTGGATAATATTTGATGAATGAGAGAATCCCAAAATACCCTGTCCAAATCCACAGCTGACAGTGCCAGGCGGACAGTCCTGCCAGTCACCGCGGATGGTCCGCCAAGTATTGGCGGACAGTCCGCGACGTCCTGGCGGACAGTCCGCTGGGCACTGTTTCGCGAAGAACATGAATAGTGATCCATGAACTTTCGATCCACAAATCTCAATATTTAACAAATGGAACTCGATCAAACTTTTGCCAAACCATCACTAGACCATATCCAACATATTCCCCAAGATAGATTTCCAAATCCATGGCCAAATTTCAGATCAGAAGCCCAAACCCTAGCCACATTCATCCTTAGATTCAAACCAAACGAGAGAGAAATCGATGAAAATACCCGGATGACATGATGGAGATTACTGTAGAGAGTCCGTGGATATCCTCGGACCGTCCAGGAAGTGCTCCAATCAAAAGATTGAGTGATGGGCTCTTTTCTTCACCAAGAACTAGAGAGAGAGGTTGGAGAACAATGGCACGAGTTGTGTGAGAGAGAGACACCCATCCCTTTAGATCCCGTCGGTGGGTGGACCCACGCGCTTAGGCGCATCGCGGACCGTCCGCGGTCCATGGCGGACCGTCCGACCCCCTCGAACGCGAACCCCCCAAACCTTCTGGTAAATTTCGGGGTAATTACGGACCGTCCGCGGACCACTGGCGGACCGTCCGAGCTAGCGCGGACAGTCCGCGGTCCGTTGGCGGACAGTCCGTCCTGCTCATTCTTTTCAGCCCGAGATCCAACCTTTTGAACACTTATTGTGATGGATCCTTCGGGTTCATTGCTTGACAAAATGATGCATAATTTTACAATCATAGCAATCATGACATGATGAGCATTAGGGTTAAAAAAATAAACATATGAATGCAAGATAAAAACAATATGCATAAGGATGCTCATGCTAGGGATCAAGCCACATTTGAGATATCAATGACATTCAACTCATTTCTTAATTTGCAAAACCGAGATTCATCCAATGGTTTTGTGAATATATCAGCCAATTGATCATCCGTGCCCACACCTTCAATTTTGATATCACCTTTGCTCACATGATCTCTAAGAAAATGATGTCGGATATCAATATGCTTGGTTCTAGAATGTTGAACCGGATTATTTGCAATCTTGATAGCACTTTCATTGTCACATAAGAGAGGAATTCCATTGAATTTCACACCATAATCAAGAAGTGTTTGCTTCATCCACAATAATTGAGCACAACAACTTCCCGCCGAAATATATTCCGCTTCGGCGGTTGAGAGAGCAACCGAGTTTTGCTTCTTTGAACTCCATGACACAATTGAACAACCAAGAAGTTGACAACCACCAGAAGTGCTCTTTCTATCAACTTTGCAACCGGCATAATCCGAATCCGAATAACCAACCAACTCAAATTGAGCACCTTTTGGATACCAAAGACCAATATTTTGAGTGAATTTCAAATATCTCATAATTCTTTTCACCGCGGTCAAATGACATTCTTTAGGTGCGGCTTGAAATCTAGCACACATGCATACACTAAACATGATATCGGGCCTAGATGCGGTAAGGTAAAGCAAGCTACCTATCATGGATCTATAAAGCTTAATATCAACCGCTTTACCTCCCTCATCAAGATCAAGATGTCCATTTGTAGCCATTGGAGTCTTGATTGGCTTTGAATCTTGCATGCCAAATTTCTTCAAAATATCCTTGATATATTTAGATTGGCAAACAAATGTGCCTTCCTTAATTTGCTTGATTTGAAGACCAAGAAATAAGCTCAACTCTCCAATCATGGACATCTCGAATTCCCTAGACATCATTTCTCCAAATTCTTTACAAAAAGATTCGTTAGTAGAACCAAAGATAATGTCATCAACATATATTTGACAAATAAAAATATCATTGCCAATTTTCTTAGTGAATAGTGTAGTGTCAACCTTTCCAATTTTGAAACCCTTTGATAAAAGAAAATTCCTAAGCCTCTCATACCAAGCACGGGGTGCTTGCTTCAATCCATAAAGAGCCTTAGAGAGCTTATACACATGATTGGGCAATTTTGGATCTTCAAAACCGGGAGGTTGTTCAACATACACTAGTTCACTAAGATCACCATTCAAGAAGGCACTTTTAACATCCATTTGATAAAGTTTTATGTTATGAGAGCAAGCATAAGCAAGTAACATTCTAATAGCTTCGAGTCTAGCTACGGGAGCAAAAGTTTCATCGAAATCCAAACCTTCGACTTGAGTATATCCTTGTGCCACCAATCTTGCCTTGTTTCTCACCACAATACCATCTTCATTTTCCTTGTTGCGAAAGACCCATTTAGTACCAATAACATTGTAGTTCTTGGGCCTCTCAACCAAAACCCAAACTTTGTTCCGGGTGAAGTTATTTAATTCTTCTTGCATAGCCATCACCCAATCCGGATCAACAAGTGTCTCATCTACACGTTTAGGTTCAAGAGAAGATACAAAAGAATAATGTTGACAAAATGAAGCAACACGAGATCGAGTTTGGACACCCTTACTAATGTCACCCACAATTTGGTCAATGGGGTGATCTTTGGCGACTTGGCCATGAATTCTTGGTTGAGTAACTTGATCTTGAGAAGATGTGGACGATGATGTAGTAGAGATCACTTGCTCATCTTCTTGAGGAGAGTCATTTGCACTTGCATTATCAATCACTTGATTTTGAGAAGATGATGCCATTTCTTGATTACTAACAATATGTTCCTCATCATCATCATCATCTTCTTCTTCTTCTTCCCTTGGTCGAATATCACCAATATCCATGTTCTTCATGGCTTCTTTCAAACTATCCCCTCTCACATCATCCAAGTTATCTTTCTCATTTTGTGACCCATTTGTTTCATCAAATTGAATATCATAAGCTTCTTCAACAAATCCCTTGGACTTGTTGTAGACTCTATATGCCTTGCTACAAGATGAATAACCAAGAAAGAATCCCTCATCACATTTTCTTTGAAATTTAGATAATCGAGATCCTTTCCTCAAGATATAGCATTTGCATCCAAATACTCTAAAATATGAAATATTCGGCTTTCTTCCAACAAGCAATTCATATGGAGTTTTGTTAAGAAAGCCATGACAATAAAGCCTATTTGATGAATGACAAGCGATGTTAATAGCTTCGGCTCAAAATGAATCCGACACATTGTACTCGGCCAACATTGACCTTGCCATTTCAATCAAGGTCCTATTCTTTCTCTCAACCAATCCATTTTGCTCTGGAGTATATGTGGTTGAGAATTCATGTTTGATTCCCTTTTCATTGCAAAATTCCTCTACACGAGTATTCTTGAATTCACTACCATTATCACTTCTAACTTTCTTCAACTTGAGCTCAAACTCATTTTCGGCCCTAGTGACAAAGTTTTTGAAATGATCAAACACATCCGCTTTGTCATGAAGGAAGAATACCCATGTGAATCTTGAGAAATCATCCACTATCACAAGACAATAGCTATTCCCACCAATGCTTCTATATGTCGTAGGCCCAAAAAGATCCATATGCAATAGCTCAAATATTCTTGTGGTAGACATGACACTCTTGGTTGGATGAGAATTTGCAACTTGCTTTCCGGCTTGACAAGAGCTACATAATTTGTCTTTTTCAAACTTTACATCTTTCAAGCCAAGGACTAGATCATGTTTGATTAGTTTATTAAGTTGCCTCATTCCAACATGACCTAGCCTTCTATGCCACAACCAACCCATGGAAGCTTTAGAAAATAAACAAGTTGAGAGATTTGCTTCTTTAGATGAGAAATCCACTAGATATAGACTTTCATGTCGAAACCCCTTAAAGATAGTTTCTTTTTCATCAAGAGAGGTTACTACAAAATCATTACTAGTGAAAGAACATCTATATCCATTATCACAAAGTTGAGCAATAGATAAAAGATTGAAATTCAAGGAATCAACTAGCAAGACATTGGAGAGTTTATAATCTTGAGAGATAGAAATGTCACCAATGCCTTCTACACCTCCCTTGCTATCATCACCAAAGATAATATTATCAAAGTCGGAGATATATTCATCAAGACATGAGAATCCTTTCTTTTCACCGGTCATGTGATTTGTGCAACCACTATCAATCACCCAATGCCTTCCTCCGGCTTTATAATTTACCTTTGAAGTACTTTTTGCCATGAGGCAATGAGGCTTGGAGAAGAGAGATGGAGCTTCCTTGATGGCAATCCCGGCAAGACCTTTTGTTGGCTTGTCATCATCATCACTTGCATCGGAATCCCATTCAACAAAGTAGGCTTGCCCATTTTTCTCCTTCTTGTAATACTTCTTCTTCTTGTGGTCATTCTTCTTGTTCTTGTTCTTGCCAAACTTGTCTTCTTTCTTGTTTGGACAATTCATTGATATATGTCCCTTTTCACCGCAAGAGAAGCAATCTTTGTCTTCAAATGGATTTTTCCTTGAGAATTGGTTTTTCTTTCCAAACTTCTTCTCAAGAATTTTCTTAAGCCCTCTAACAATAAGAGCCGTCTCCTCATCCGAGTCTTCTTCTTTTTCTTCAAGATGAGTATCTTCTTGAGTAGCTTGAGCCTTGAGAGCAATGTTCTTCTTCTCTTCATTTGTTGCTTGACCATGAGCTCCTTTTTGAGATTGCTTGAAGATATCGTGTGTGAGTACTTCACCAAGCACTTCCGTAGGAGTGTATTTCTTCAAATCTTCTCTCACTAGCATTGTGACAATTGTCTCATATTTTTCTGGGAGACTCCTAAGAAATTTCCTAGAGAAATCTTGATCCGGCACATCATAATCAAGACACTTTAGCTCATTCACAATCTCATTCAACCGATTGAACATGGTTGAAACGTCTTCATCCTTCTTCATAGTAAACTCATTCAATTTTCCTTGGAGTACATAGAGTTTGGCTTCTTTGACCGAGGATGTTCCCTCATAAATTTCCGCTAGCTTGTTCCAAACATCTTTTGCAACTCTAATACCCCTGACACGGTTGAATTGATCACGACATAGAGCCTCATACAAAATGCACAAAGCTTCCTCATTAAGGTCCTCATTCTCAAGGTCTTTTTCAGTCTTGTTGTCTTTGTCTGGGATGACAAACCCGTCCTCAACAATTTCCCAATTTTTTCTTCCGGCCGTCCTTAGATAGGTAGTCATCCTAGTCTTCCAATAATCATAATTTTCCCCATCAAAGAAAGGAACCTTCCTTTGCTTTATTTTGCCTTCTCTAGCCATTTTAATCCTACTCCGGGATGATTAAATCCTTGATTAGGGAGTACTTAGCTCTGGTACCACTTGTAGGATCTAGGATTACCGACTAGAGGGGGGGTGAATAGGCGGTTTTAAAAACTTCAACCACAACACTAGAGAAATTTAATTAGAACCACAAGGTGAATAAATTCTCTAGCTAAACTACGCCTATGTTGATGGTTTTGCAACCTAGGGTGACAAGATAAAGATCAATCTCTATGAATTTTAACTTGCTTCAAATAAATAAATCAAGATACAAGCAAGTAACAAAAGCAAAGAGACACAAAGACTTATCCCGTGGTGTCGATGACTTGCCGGTCACCCCTAATCCACGTTGAGATGGATTCAATGTTCAACCGCTCCTCTATCAAGTCTCCAGTTGATGTATGAGCCGGCTAGAACCAATGAACCGCTCCAAATCTCGATTCCACTAAAGTTGCTCTTCACCGCTCCGGCAAGGTGAGCACAAGAACCTCTCACAATCAATTTCCACGGCAACTTCACAATCTTCTTGAAGTGCTCGGTGGAATCACGAGCTCCGAGCCGGCTAGGAGGTGGGAACCTCCAAGAGTAACAAATCAACCATGAGCTCGATGCAATCCTAGTGCCACAATGATCAAATCCTTGATGCAATGCACTAGAGTCTCTCAATCTCACAAAGAAATGCAGTCCCAAAGCAAGTGAGTGAGAGAGGGGAGAAACAAGGGCTCTAGAATGAGTGTTCAGCTTTTCAAAGTGCCAAGAGACCCCCCATGCCCGTGAGGGGTGAGTATATATATCCCTCTCCCCAAAACTAGCCGTTGGGGAAAAACCCGATCTGGATCGTGCACGGCGGACCGTCCGCATGGTCCACGCGGACCGTCCGCGTTTGAATTACAATGGCTATGAAGCGCTGTCAGAGTGTGTCAGAGTCGACCGTTGGGGCTCGGCGGACCGTCCGCCAAGCACCTACGGACCGTCCGCCATCCCACGGACAGTCCGCCAGAGAAGGCCGGACCGTCTACTCGAAACAGCTCTAGCTCCTGGAGAAAATGAGCGGAAATACGGACCGTCCGCGACGCATCATGGACCGTCCGCGAGATCACTCCAAGTCAAAGCACGTGGGCCCCAGTACAGCAAACACAGTTGACAGTCCGCCAGAACCACGGACCGTCCGTCAACACTCCGCGGACCGTCCGACAACACTCCGCGGACCGTCCGCCAGACACGACAGGGCGGAGTTTCAACAGAATTTCAGAGTGCACCCTTCCAAGTTAGTCACTACAAATTCTAAATGCACTACATGCACATCAAAGACCATTGTGGCACTAATATTTCATCGAACCAACGACGTTGATCCCTCTTGATAGTACGGCTATGTAACCTATCAATCCGGTCATTTTTCACCCACTAATCGCCTCATGACCGGTCAAATTTAAGAGCCCTATCATATACCTTTGCCTTGAGCTTCCATAATCCCATAGCACACATGCTATCCACACATTGTCTTTTGAAGCTCATTCCAACTCTCGGGACTAACCTAAACCCCCGAGCATGCGAGGTCTCTGGCCTGGTCCCTTTGGACGCGCCGAGTCTGTGTTGAGCGCCCAGCCCCCGAGCATGCGAGGTTACCTGCTTCGCCCACTTCATCGAGCGTGGGTCGGGGTTCTGCACTACTACGGTCTACAACTCTCACATCTTAATCCCAATGGGATCCTGGACATTGCTTTCTTCATTTATCTGTGTGAGGCCTATTTGGGGGTTGCTCCCCATTTTAATCTGTGGAGGTACTTGTACAGAGTCAAGGCGATTGCCTCGGGCAAGCGCTGTGACAGTTTGACCTGGATCACTGGCGGGGCAGGGATCATGCTTCGGGTTGGAATGGTGGAGATACTTCAATCTGGAGCTGAATGACTGCAACAAGAGGTGGCATGAGGATTGGTTCTACATGAGAGACCATCCGCCAATGCTGTCGGGGAGGTCAGGGTTTCCTCTAGTAGAGCTTGATTCCTGGAGGGAGGCGCTGAGGGGGAGGCACTTGGAGCAGGTGGAGGAACTATTTGCCAAGATTGATGTGTTGAAGTTGGCCGGACTCACAACCCCGGCCATTGATAGTTTCATTCATCGCCCGAGCAATTCAACCCATCAAGGAACGTGTGCACCCGGCGTACGAGTTCTCTTGTCAGAATAACCCGACTTGGGAGACTAACAGGATTGTGGGCCAGGACGAGATCCACGAGCGAGTCAGCAGCATCGTGAAGGGCGGCATTTCCAACAGGGGTGCTCCACACCCTTTTCATCTTATGTATCTTCTAGACCCGGTGAGTAGCGAGTTGCCCAGTGCTTGTGATATGTTGTTCTTGCACATTGTTGTTTGATCTTGCAGGCTTGAACTTTTGTGTGTGTAGGAGGAAACCAATCGCGTCTTCAGCCCAGCTCCTTTGCATGCCGATTCCGTTCAGCGGGAGAAGGTGATGACCTTGGACGAGGCACATGCCGACCCTTTATGGTTTGAGTCTAAGCCATGGGTCTCGGACAAGTTCGGTTTGTCACCGAGTGGCGAAGAAGCTGTGGGGCGCCGGGTCGGGCCGCTGGACCCATGGGGAGGACTCGAGCCGCCACGCGCAAGTCGTCTGAGTCCTGGGCAGAGCCCAACACACGGAAGAGGTCAGCCGAGTCCCAAACAGAGTCCGGTTGACGCGACCGCAAAGAGGCAGCGTGTGCAGGGAGGCTGGTTCTTCTGCGAGTGCCTTGGAGGGGAGCCTTCCCCAACAAGGCTCACGGGAGGCGATGCCTTCATCTGTCGTCCCAAAGGAAATTATGCCTATTCAGGCCCGACCGCCGAATCCATTGGGCCTGAGTGCCCGAAGGCCAGCTAGAAGCAACATGTGTGTTTGGTTATGCGTGTTGTTGTTGTTGTTGTTGATGCCATCCACGTTGTGTCTTTGGATCCTTTTCGTTGCTAACGTCTGCTCACTTCCACAGGCCATCGAGCAAGAGTCCCGGGCTATGGCAATCAGAGTCAGCGAGGTCTCACTCGGATGAGGACTTGGCACTGGGGGAGGTGTCGATGCCAAATGCTGAAGCCGCTGACGCATCACCACAACATGTTGTGGTGTTGCTAGAGGATCCACCTGTTACCGTTGTCCCTATGCCAAGGTCGGCACCCTCACCTGCTGCCGCCCCTGCATCAACCGCCCAAGAAGTGCCGAGTACCCACGTTCCTCCTGCTGGTGCCGACATGGGGGCTAACGAGGCGCTCTAGAGGGACTCGGTCGGGAAGGGCGATGATGATGACATGCCGAATCTTGTGGATACCGCTCTCCCCGACTTCGGGCAGTAGGTACAACTGGTTGTCGAGGGGAGTGGAGGTCGTAGTCTTGCCGAGCATGTTGAGTACTCATACGACGACGATCTTGAAGCCATCTATAGGATGCATGATGCCACGAATGTTATTAGCAAAATCCTCGAGGTACGTGTGGTAATCTCATCGTACCTTCTCTGTTAACTAAATCTTGATGTCGAGTGCTACTTGTTGTTGTTGCAGATTCTGCTGGCGAATGCTCGTGAGCGCACCAGAGTGGTGAAAGTGGTGGAGGAGCAACACAAGGAACTCTTGGAGCTGCGGGCGCATGTCCGTGCGGTGGCTACTGAGGCCAAGCGGTTCACTTCCCAGAAGGAGGCGGATATGGAGAAGACCACCCGAGCTGAACTGAGACCTTGTCGCTCAACTGGCGGAGCTGGCCACTAGTAAGTTGATGCCCACTCTGTCTTGAGTATATGCCGAGTTCTTGAATCCTTCAAAGTCATATTTTGGTCATTTGTAGATGCTAAAAAGGAGAAGAAGGCCCTAGAGGGCCGGGTGGCGGCCCTGGAAGCTGAAGTGAAGAAGCAATCCGCCGAGCGCAGGCAGGTGGTTGCCGACCACCAGTGCGCTTTGCAATGTGAGCCTAAGCCCATGAGGCACCGTCTCTGTTACCCCATTTGTGTAGATCATGACACTATAACACTTGGTTGTGGGTGGACATCATGCGCAGGTCATGCCAGCAAAAAGAAAATATAGGAAGAGAAGCTGGAACTCGCGCTGAATGAGAAAGAGGACATCGGCCGGGCATACAGCCGGGCGAAGGGCTCCCACGAAGCTGCTTTCTCGGGTAGGTTTGCTTTTCTTGATCATTTCAATCTGCCACATGTGGCTGGCAAGATACAGGTGCTTAGTGCCGAGCTGTTCTGATCATGCAAAGTTCGCCAAAAATACAAGGCCTTGGAAGAAGCCGCACAGTCTGCTCGCCTGCGATATCATCGACCCAGTGGAACCTGGCGCGCCTGCTCGGTTGCTGGAGGAGAGGCTTCGGGCGGCTCCTGGCCAAGCCTGAGCTGCGATGAAGACTGGAGCCACAACAGTGGCAAGAGATTTGCTGGTGATCTTGAAGACCCACTATCCTGACCTGCAACTGGATTGCGTTGGGGAGGGCTTCAACTGCGCATATAGCGACGAAGAGTTCGAGGCAGTCACGGCATCTTTTGCGGGCCTGGCAGAACAGCTCACCAATAGTATTTACCCGGAAGAAGAAGATAATAGTCTGTAGTCCTATGGATCAATTTTGCATCTCTTTGATTGGTTTTAGTTGATATATCAACCCTTAACACCTTGTCGTAGTCATGACAGTGCTTGAGTGCTCGACCGGGATGGTGGCTGGAGCTCGCATGGAGGTAGCACGCATACATGCTATGATGCTCTCATGGAGGCTTAGTCGTAGGTAGGAGACCGGACTGAGTACTTTCACACGTGTTTAGACTTTGGTTTTAGTGAGTCGGACTTGTCGGGTATTATTTACATAAGCATTTTCATGGGGGGCGAACATATGCTTGCGAGGATTTAAGTAATTTCAATTTGCAAAATAAAGCATCACAAGTAATAAGGAGGAGCAATATACTTTTATTGAATATCGACAAGATAGTAGAGGTACATAGCTGGTGTTTAGGACTAAGGATAGAACTTAGTAAGGTTCTGGATGTTCCAGACGTTTGGAACTAGATCACCGTTGGCCCACTCCAGGTGGTATGTTACTAGTGAAATGACCTCTTTAACAATGAAGGGGCCTTCCCAAGGAGCCAACAACTTCTGTTGGTCCTTTGCAGTCATGACTCGGCGCAATGCGAGGTCACCCACATTTAGCGAGCGTTCCCTGACATTTCGGTCGTGATACCGGCGGATCTGCTGCTCATGGCGTGCATGTTGGGTCAAGGCGCAAAGCCTATGCTCTTCTAGAGCGTCGATGTCATCCTGTCGACTTGATTCGGCCTCGCCTTCCATGTAGAACTGGATGCGCGGAGCACCGTGGGCCAGGTCGGTCGGTAGGACAACTTCCGATCCATAGAACAGAAAGAAAGGGGTGAACCCCGTAGCTCGGCTCTTCTAGGTGCGTAGGCCCCATACCATATGTGGTACTTCTTTTGCCCAGCGGCCTGCGCATGGGTTGAGTGCGTCGTCTATGTCCAGGACCATGCCATTGGCGTGCTCAACCTACCCATTACAACGGGGATGAGCGGACGAGGAGTAGTAGACATCGATGTTGCTATCCTGGCAGAAGTCCCAGAACTCGTGGCCCGTGAACTGGGGGCCAAGGTCTGTAATGACGTGGTTTGGCACACCAATGTGATGTGTAAGTTGCTTGATGAAGGCATCCACTGTCGCCGACTTGGTGTCGATGACCACCTTGTACTTGATCCACTCGGTGAACTTGTCCACTGCGACCAAGATGTGCTTGAAGCCGCCTGGGGCCGGCTTGAAGGGTCCCGCGTTGTCCAGGCCCCATACCGCGAAGGGCCAGAACGGTGGGATAGTACGGAGCGCCTGGGCTGGTAGGTGTTTTTGTTTTTGGAATAATTGGCAACCGATGCAGCGCTGGACGAGCTATTTTGCATCGGTGACCGCCGTAGGCCAAAAGAAGCCGCATCTGTAGGCCTTGCCGACATCTTCCGCGTGGTTGCTATCGCTGCCCGAGTGGATCTCATGCAGCAGTGCCAAGCCTTCACTTCGTAGGATGCACTTCATGAGTACACTTGTGGACGCTGCTTTCCTGTACAGCTCGGAGCCGATGACCATATAGTTGGCGGTTCACTGACTAAGCTGCTCGAGGGCGACCTTGTCATCCTAGAGTTTGTTCGTTATGGCCATCTTGTCTTCTTTTATGAACACGATTAGGGGTTTGCGCCAGTCTGCCTCCAAGGGTCCGTCAATAGCTGCAACAACTTGCTTGGCGGTTGCCTCATTGTGTGCTTCATCCAACAATTTGATGGATGGCTTGCGGATGTCTTGGACGAACACCCCGGCTGGAACATGGGATCGCTTGGATCCGAGCTTGGAGAGGATGTCGGCCGCCACGTTTTCTTTCCTCACGACGTGGTGGAACTCGAGCCCGTAGAAGTGGGCTTGAGCTTGCGGACCTCGGCGCAGTAGGTGTCCATCGTGTCTTTGGTGATGTCCCAATTCTTGTTGACCTACTAGATAATGACCTTCGAATCTTCATAGCAGACCAGGCGATTTAATTCCGAGCGTTGTTGCTATCCTAAGGCCGTGGATTAGCGCCTCATACTTGGTGCCATTGTTGGTTTCCTTGTAGTGGATTTGCACGACGTACTTTAGGTGCTTGCCCTCTGGGAAGATAAAAAGCACACCAGCCCCTGCTCTTTCGAGGTTGAGTGTGCCGTCAAAGTATAGGGTCCAGTGCCCGGGCGGCTCTGTCGGGGTCAGCGCCTGGATCTCTGTCCATTCTGCTACGAAGTCGGCCAACACTTGTGACTTGATCGATTGCCTTGACTTGAGGGTAATGTCGAACTCGCCAACCTCTATGGCCCATTTCACCACTAGACCATTGATGTCACGGTTACGGAGGATTTCTTCGAGTGGGAAGTTGTACACCACCTGGATTGGGTGTGCCTGGAAGTAATGGCGCATCTTCCTTAAGCAGATCAGGAGCGCGTATAGCAACTTCTGTGGGTGCTGGTAGCAGATCTTGGAGTCGGTTAGCACTTCACTGACGTTGTAGTCCGGTCGCTAGAGGGGGTATGCGTGGCTTTCTTCTTGTCATTCGACGACTAAGACCGCGCTGACGACATAGGTGGTTACTGCTATATATAGCTGGAGCGGCTCTTCCTTAGTTGATGCGGTGAGCACCAGTGGAGTCACCAGGAAGGCCCTGAGGTCGGCCAATGCTTGGTCGGCTTATGGCGTCCATTCGAAGTTGTCGGCCTTCTTCAACAGCTTGAAGAAGGGGGCACCTCGTTCACCTAGCTTGCTGATGAACCGGCTTAAGGCTCCCATCATTCTCGTGAGTTTCATCATGTCTTTCTTGCTCTCGGGTTGCAGCAGATTCTGAATAGCAGTGATCTTAGTTGGGTTTGCCTCGATGCCACGCTGGCTTACCAGGAAGCCCAGGAGCTTGCCTGATGGTACCCAGAAACACATTTGGTCAGGTTGAGTTTCCATCTGAAGCACCACAGGTTGTTGAACGTCTCCTAGACATCGGCGATCAGGCTTTCTGGGTTGTAGGTCTTGATCATGACGTCGTCCACATATGCCTCGGTGTTTCGCCCAATCTGGCTTGACAAGCAACTAGGTGGCCTCGTCGTTCTTGAGGCTGAAGGTCATGGTGTTGTAGTAGTATATGCCATGCGGCGTGATAAACGTCGTCTTGTCTTGGTCGGCCGGGTTCAGGGCTATCTAGTGATAGCCGGAATAGTAGTCGAGGAAGGGGAGGAGTAAACATCCGGCCGTAGAATCGACAACCTGGTCGATGCGCGGAAGAGGGAAGGGGTCCTTAGGGCAGTATCTATTGAGATCTGTATAGTCGATGCACATTCTCTATTCACCGGTTTTCTGTCTTACAAGTACAGGATTTGCAAACCATTCAGAGTGCTTGCACTCCCGAATGAAACCAGCGGCTAAGAGTTTATTCAATTCTACCCTAATGGCCTCCTTGCGATCTGGGCGAACCGTCGAAGCTTCTGCTTGACTGGCTTGGCAATCTTCACCAAATCCAAGGAGTGCTAAGCCTTCTCCCTTGAAACACCGGGCATATCTGAGGGTTTGCACGTGAATATGTCCCAGTTGTCCCTCAGGAAGGAGGTGAGCGTGCTTTCCTATTTAGGAGTGAGGCCTGGGCCTATCAGCGCCGTCTTGGAGGGGTCATCACAAGAGAGGCTTATGGTCTTGGTCATCGAGTCTGGCTCGTGCGTGGTCATGGTTGCCTCCTGCTCTGGCACGCTTGCGTTATCCAGGGGGTTGGTCCTTGCCTCGTTTGTGAGGAGTACGTTGTTCCTGAGCTGGCGGGAGAGCTCGGCGAGGCGCACGGCTTTGTTGTCACATTCGTATGACGTCTTGACGTCGCCCTTGACGTTGATGACCCCCTTGGGGGCCGGCATCTTCATCACCAAGTAGGTGTGGTTGCGGATCACCATAAAGTGCGCCAGCATGGGCTGCCCGAAGATGGCGTGGTAGGAGTTGTTAAAGTCGGCCACCTCAAAGTGCAGGTACTCGGTCCGGTAGTTTTCGGGCGAGCCGAAGGTAACCGTCAGGGTGATGCCGTAGAACGGGTGTTCGGCTTAGCGAAGTCATCCGTAGTCGAAGCCCATGCTGTTTAGGGTGCTCGTGAAAATGATGTTGAGGGCGCTGCCCCCGTCGACCAGCACCTTGGTCAGCAGGATCCTGTCAACAAACGGGTTGACTATTAGGGGATACGAGCCCGGCTCGGGCAGGTAGACCCAGTGGTCTCCCCTGGAGAAAGTGATCGGCATCTCCGACCAGCGCAGGTACTCCACCTCCTTGGTGCTGATCTGGTGGCAAAGATATCCTTACTCAAGGATATTATGCATTCAAAGGGTTTCATAACAATTCCTAAACCTAATGCATATACTGAAATAGTTTCGACGCATGAAATGATAAGTAAAATAATAGGTAGAGATGCTCCGGTGCTTGCCTGGATTAGTAACAAGGTTAGGGTTGTTAGCAGCGACTTCAGGCTTCAGATTCCTCAATTACTTCCTCATATTCCTGGGATTCCTTTGGCTGAACTTGACGTATTTCCGATTCCACAGACTCGGTATCTATATGCCATGAATGCGATATGCAAGTTTCAAAAACCGAGCTATACAACTTTCCTTCACGATAAAGTTGCAAGCCAACAATAAAAACTCTCATTTAAACCTTATTAGTATTTTTCCTACAATTAAAACCATTTAAAAACAATTTAAAACTCATAAAAGAATTACATTAATTTATTTATGTACTAGAATTAATATTATCCTAATTATAATAAAGAATTTTTAATTTTTAAAAAGACTTTTATCATATTTTTATTTATTTAGGAACCCTATTATTTATTTCAAAGCTTTAAAGAAAAGCATGTTAAATAACTTAAATTTTTATTCAAACTTTCCTAAAGTTTATCATTTTTAATGCATAGAGAAAAATCTAACAAAGCTAACAAAATTAGTTTCACTAATTTTGGACACTTCTACTAATTATGATGATTAAAACAAGATTTCAGCATTAAAACCATAAATAAAATAACCTAAACAAAAGTGTTTTGCAAAAGAACCCCTGCAAGAATTAAAACTTCGCAAACAGGGCCTCCCACGCCTTACTTAGCATTTTCTCGAATAGCCCCCTGGAACTTTCTTTTTCCTTTGCAATTGGGTCCTCCCGATCTCATCCATGGCCGCCAACGGTGGATCGGCGTCGATCTTCCCGACGGTGAGGTTTCAGGCGACGAGAACCATCCCAAAAGCTTCCCCTCTCCACGAGAAGCACTCCCATGGGTCAAACACTTAACTTTGGTGACAGGACGGTGCAACACAACGGCGGTGGCGGTGGCGGCGGCGCTCCGCTCGGGCTCGTCGGCCGGATATACGACGGCGAGTCTGGTGACTTCGAGTGGCACAAAAGCTTCACCACAACCTCCTCTACGTGATGCGCTAGTAGCAAGTCGAGTTCCATGGCCAGAGCATAGCTCCCCTCGATGGCCTGCCATGGTGCGGCGGTGCTCCACAGCGGCACTAGCGTTTCGGCTCAACGACACTTGTGCTTGGGTCGAGAACAAGCTCTGGAGCATCACTACTACCTAGCGAACCTGACAGCAAGCTCAACGAGACTCTTACAACGCTCTAGCCTAGCTCCCCTCGATGGCCTCACCTTGAGAACGACTGACGGTGGCTGGAGGAAGAAGATGACGGCGAGTGGCTCCTGTGTTGTTTAAAGTTGAACTTGGGCCGGTCAGGGGAGGGACTGGGGTGGCGGTGGTGCTGTATGGGAGTGGAATTGGCCGGTGGCTCAACAACGGCGGTGAATTGCTGGCAAGACAGAGGCGACGGCGATGGTGAGCAAAGGCGGCAATGGCGGGAGGATGACGACGAACCTGGTATTTATGAAAAATTCACCGTGATCATCTTTGCCTCCTCTTGCTGCTCGAGTTGCTTTGGCACTCATGCTCATTGGCGTGTGGCAGTGAGGTTTCTCCTCTCCGGTCAAGGCGGCGCAAAACCACGGCGAGACTACCGTGTCCACTCTGTTCTCTCTTTTCTTCTCTTCTTTTTCTTTCTCTGAATCTCGATCCAAAGATCACCATTTCATGTATAAAGTGCTCAACCACCCTTAAGCAAAGTTGTAGATGGTACATTAGACTGTAAATCTTGTACAACAAGTTAAGTCCAAAACCCATGATTCAAAAGATATGATGCTCTGAATTTCGAGATTTTTACTGAACTTTGGGTTCCGTTCTTCAGTTTACTGTAGATGGCAAGGACAATTTATGTTTCAATCTTTGAGCCTCCAAATTAAATAGCAAACAACATTTTCTTTGATCAAGAACCAATCCATGTCAAAGTGCAAGGTTCCTAGTTTCCATTTTGCTAGTACTTGATCAAATTTTAAATATAAATTTCCTCCAATTCATAGCTCCAAGATGGCCTATTGACATTGTTTATATTTAGATATTTTACTGTTTTTCTTTAAATTTTCATCCAAATTTCAAAATTTAAAGTTATGTTTTGAACTCTAAGCTCCATAATGTTGCTATAAGTAACTTATTTCAAGATTTGGCACATTTTCACTTAATTATCCATATTTAACAAAATTCCATCAAAATTTGAATTCAAATTTACTTTATTTTAACTATTGAGCTTATTAACCCATAATGACTATATATTATATTTTTTTTGAAGTTAATTTATCCTTACTTGTGCTTAAGGGGTTTTTAACATTGGTGATGTTACAGAGAAGTGGAGGGGGAGAAAGTGAGCCGGAGAGAAAGATTACGGAGCAAAAGTGGACTCGGCTTAGAATAACATTTCTAGGGTTCAAACAAATGCAAATTAAATTTGAATTTAAATAGAATTTAAATTCCAATTTAACTTACTATTAAACAAAACTCAGTGCAACAGCATGAATGCAACAAAAATGTTTCTACAACTTATATTTGATTTCAATATTCATAAATAATTCATTTAACCTATATTAATTATGAACAATTAAAATAAAAGCCAATAAATTACTAAAATTTTTAAATAGGCTATTTTTGGGTGTTACAACGAGACTAACGTGATGGATTACGTAGGCCGTATATGGCTATCACCACCTAACGGCTACCGTCGGGCCGTTGAATCGGGGGCAAACCAAGATTACTATCTAGTCTAGGCACCACGCCTACACTAGTCAATAACTACTGACTCTGCTAGAAAGAGCAAACATCCACGTCGATACCCCAGTGACAATTCACGGCAAGTATGGAGCAGGATCGAAGAACGAGCTGAGATAAAGTACTAGGAGAGAACTTCTAGAGCTAGACTACAATAGCTATAATCTGGTTGTACCATCCACTGCGTGCTTTTGTAAGAACACTTGTAAGATATGGTAAGGCGCTTGAGAGTGTGTGACTCTATTCCTTGACCTCGTTCTAGTAGATAGTAGGAAAATATATACTTGTGTGTTTTCTTGTTTTGCCGCTAATATGACATGTTACAACAATCACCATTATGAGACAATGATGTCTGCTACACGCACTACAACTACTACAACTTCTTCCCTAGGTCATTCTATCCTTTCATCCCCCACCAACTTATGATGGTATAAGTGTTGATCAGTACATAGAGTGGGAAATTGCTATAGATACAATATTTGTTAAATCTTTTATGTGTGGATGGAGAAAGATTAAGAATGCTAGTAGTGTTTTAAGAAATTCTGCATCAACATGGTGGACAAATTTATGTTCATCAAATAAACCTCGAATGTGGCAAGATATAAAAATAATTATGAGGGAAACTATTGTTAATCCATACGTATTTAATTCATATGATGAGGTGAATCATTTAGAGAATCAATCTCTTGTTGTTCCTCCTACTATGACTAACCTTTTGCAGGATACCGTACAAAAGCGAGAGGATGACGAGATAGAAAATGAGGTGGCCATAGCCTCATGTAAAAATTTAGAACCAACATCTTCCAATGCACCTCATACTCCAGCTGAAAATTAAAGTCAAGGTAATTCCCATGGTGCTACACTCATGAAAGGTGAGATTTATCTCGATGTACTAAATTTTTCAACCAGTCATGTTACAATAGAGCAACTGCTAGTGGAACCTTCTATCGATTTATCTTTGTCACATGTCAATTTGGTTGGTGTTCCTTGTGCTAAAGATGAATTGTGTATGTTGACGCAAAAATTGGCGGTGAACTCCTGTGCAAACAACACACGGAAAAGTCTTGGAGATTTGCTTAACTTGGATAAAGAGCTTACTAAAATCTTAAGGTTCAGGGCATGCCAGTTAACTTGATCTCTAACTGACAAGGGATAAATTTTATTAAATACAAAAGAGGTTGATCGGCTATAATTCCGAATAGTGGCAGAATAGGTATCAGCTATTATTCTAAAATCCTTCAGTCGTGATGAAGAATCTCATATCTGATTCTTATCGGCTATTCTTCATATGTACAAGATTTGTTTGTCTTTCAGACGATGAGATAGTCAAGATCCAAGAGCAAGATAATTGATGATAAAAATTAAAACTAACAGAGCTAAATAAATAACTCTACAAGATTTAATCAATGTCAATAACTTGGTGAACAAAAAACAAAGCAGAACAAAGAAACCTAAATCGGCTACCCTGATCGGCTGAGCAAATGCGTTCGATAAATTGTGTACCAGAGAGACCAAAGATAAAATGATGCATTAAAATCTTCAATCTAGCAAGTTATGATAACTCTTAGGAGATCTAGACGAAACCACAGTGATATGCGTGGTAGTTAAAGCCTAGAGAGCACCGGGTAAAAGCTGAACTTAGAGGCAAGCCAGAGATCAAGATGATGCAGCCCTTCTTAACTTGGAAAAACTCATTGAAAGCTCCTGAAAACTAGGGTTTAAAGTAACTGTGATGAAGAGTAAGAAGTTGTTTGTTTGATTGGTGTGAACAATGATTACAAATCCCTGTGGCTACGATTTATAGTCTAGGCTAAAAGACTCCTTGTCGATTATGACATACAAAACTTGACTCGAAAGAACATAACAAACCCTAAAATAGAACTTTCCTAATACAAATCGGACCCTTAACTGGTCCGACATTCACCACATGTACTGACTAAGTCAACATCGGCTATTCACCATTGGCTCTGTCGGCTCTTCCAGTCGACCTCAGCTTCATCGGCTTTAAACATTCCATCGGCTCCGTCAGCTGTGCACCACATCGGCTTTAGGCAGTACCGACTCATTTCATCAATTCCACCGACTTGCTCTTTCTTGACGGTGTTTGGATCAGTCACTTGCAAATAACGACAACAACAGTGTGATAATTCTTCTGTTCTTCTAATGCCACAATTAATGAATGAACATGCTAAATATGTTTTGGAATCGATCACTTGTGCTGAAAATAGACATGTTCTTTATATTGATAGTAAAAAGGACGAGCTAACATTGTTGTCTTCTTTAAATACTTTGGGTTACATTGAATTTCATATTTTGTGTAATCTGAGTTATTTGAAAGACAAAATTTATGGATATGCTGATTTGCTATGGTTTTCTAAGCACACATATCATGTTATTGGCAAATATAACAACAAAGAACAATATTTGATACATCGAGTTTCTATTTGTACAAATATGAATTCTCCTTTTGTTGTACACAATTGTGATCAACTAGATTATCGCTCTAGTTTGTTTTAACAAAACGGGTTCACTTCCAAGAAGAGGAGCATTGTTGTTTACTACCTATGCGTGCTAGTACTGATTTTTATTGCAGTGGACACATACTAGCGATTATGCAACAATCTATTCCTGCATTGTATTTTGTTAGTGCTAATTTGCATGATAGTATTGACAAAGATCGTGTGAATTTTGTCCAAGGAGGCTACATACTGGCAGCCATCTCTGTAGGAGAAGATACTTTGGGAGATTGGAAACATGGTCATGTCCCGTCTCATAATATTTCCAGTTCACATTGTTTTTGCAACCTCGTGTTTCTTCGTGTCATGCATGGCCAGCTTAGAGCACATTCGACTCCGAGGACGGCTTTTCATCAAGAAGAGGAGGATGATGAGGACATGGCATCCATGCATACGACAATTTTTAGAGGATGGCATGGAGATAGAGGAGAATAGCAAGGGTATTCAAACCAAGAAGGAGGCCCGAAGCTTATCCGGTTCGAGACGCAAGGTGGAGGCCCAAAACAAATCAAGTTCGAGTCCACCTTAGAGTCCACGAGCAGTACACACTAAGATCGTTGCACAGGTCCAATACGGGCTTGGTTTTCGATGTTCTACATAAGCATGGAAAGATAAAGAGATAAGCTTTCCAATGGCACTAATCCCATATCAGAATTCCTTCCGAGTCGTTAATTGTGAAAACAATAGGACGTCTAGAATCAGTCGGGGTGTTGTGCCATCGTCTTTTGTGCCATCTTCTTAACCTTATCATTCCCCCTAGCACCACTTCATCTCTTTCCAATTTCCACCCACCCACAGTCTCAGTGGAGTGATCCTACATCGAGCTCGAGGTGACGTAGTAATCAGCGAGAAGGTGTGCTTGAAGTGCGGTGCTGCACGAGAGACGGGCACACGCCGGACGATCTCAACAGCGGAGCAAGATCTTCAACGATGGTGCCGATCCCATCAAGTTCCTCGCAGTGAATCTTGAGAAGTGACCTGGAAAATTCATTCCCTGGTCAAGGAGCACTGCTGTGGCATCACAACGAATACAAAAGTGGTTTGCATCTCTATCATACGCAGGAAGATTTTCTGAGATCATGGAATGGATGTTTCCTTCACTCCATTTCATACAGGAGTGCAAGACTTTTCAGAGGAATGACAAGCTTCATTCATCGTTCCAAACACTACATTACCTTGTCAAAACATAGGAGCCACGTTCTTTTGAGAATCCTCTATTCGAAACGGGCCTGAACATAGATGAGTTGTGCGAAAGTAAAAGTTACAAACGAAAATTCGAAATGCGGAACATCATATAGGCTCCACAACCAGGTTTGGGCTCCTGCTCTTGGCCAGTTTCCCCTACCTCGGTGATGCAGTAGCGTCGCGACGACAGCGCCGAGCAGGCGAGCACCATAAGACAAATAGCCAGCCACATATGCGGCCATCCCTGTTCCACTGGTTGGTGGCAGGTGACTGGTGCTTGTTTGTGCTGTGAGAAAAATACTACTGGCTGGCTGATGGCTGGTGCTGGTTTGTGTAGAGAGAACAATACTGCTAGCTGGCTGCTGATAAGCCAAGCGAATAGGGCAGGCGTGGTGAGCCAGGAGAAATGCAGCATGTGGATCCGGGAACAGTAACCTGGCGTCGGGCCGCACCGCAGGTCACCCGTTTCGAATAGGCGCTCCCCCAACATCATTGAGAGGACGACCCGAGACGTGACTGGAAGTGCATCGCCCCTCCCACATGCGTCAGCCCACCCTTTGTACGGACGGAGCGCAGCTAGCGAAGGCAACGCCGTGGCAGTGTGCCCAATGACGTTTTGTACTCTAGCAGTCCAGCCACGCATCGCCCTTTTTTAGACCCTGTCGGTCGCTAATGCATCGCTGCCATGGCTTGCCGGGTGTCGTGGCGAGTGGGAGGGCCACCCGACTTTTTCATTTTTAGCCTTTTTCGCGAAAGAATTTCACAAATACACATCTGGTAGAAAATTTTCAAAAAATGGACCATAGGCTCGGCGCCATAATTACCTCGGTGCCATGCACTATAGCGTCGAGCCAGCCCCCTTGGCGTCCGACGTGGCAGGGGGCTCGACACCGAGCTTTTTAATAGAGTGCCACGCCCAGTCCCTCCCTCACGCCGTCTCTCTGTTTCCCCCTCTCATCGCCGACGCCGCAAATCGCCGACTCCAGCCGCCGCCATGCACCTCCCCCACCATTCCGCCCGCGGCACACCGTCGTCTCGTCCCCGTTCGCCGCCCATGTGCACTGTCGTCCCGCCCGCGGCCGCCGCCCCGCCGTCCCATCTCCGGCCGACTCTCCCGGCTCCATGCCGGCGCGGCCGCTGCCACCTTAGTGCAGGCGGGCAAGGCCGCCGCCGCCATCCACGTCTCGTCACCCCTGGCCCCGGCGCCTCTAACCCCGTTGGGCCCCCGGGCGGCATCCGCCCCTGCCGCCGGCGCCCCTTCCCCCGAGCCGCCGCTACCCTCAGCATCCCTACCACCGGGTGCCACCGGGGAGTGGTCCCCTACCCTGCCCCCGGCGCCCATGCCCCATCGCCCCTGCCTCCGTTAGGGTAAAAAATTAGGGAAATTCATTTGATAGGTTAGAATATATATGTACTTATAGATATGTTAGAAATTTATCTGATAGCTAAAATTATAGATAGTAATTTTGTTACTATAGAAGTAGTTAGTTATTTTAGTTTAGTATATGGATAGTGATATTATTTATGGTAGTGTTAGTAGTTAGTGATATCATTAGTATATTACGTAAGTATAATCAAGATTAGTGGTAGTATATATTAGTATATATTTGTAGTGATAGTTAGTGGTAGTTTTGAAGAAGAGACATGACTTACGGGGTAATGAAAGTTTGTTTCGATATGTGTATGCAGTACTAGATAGACAACCTAGTGAACATATATCATGGTGGTAGTGTGGAAAGATATTGTTATGGATATGTTGAGTTTGTTGGCATGCAAAGTGTGCCGGTTCTATTCAATGAAAGGCCATCTTTTAGTGAGTTCATTGCAAGGGCTTGTGAGGAGATAGGTTCCCATGGAGACTTTGATGGCATAGAAGTTGACGGTGTTATCAACCTAGGTGCTGCCCCCAACATCTTGAGATAGACCATCTGAATTGACAGTGACAATCAATGGGATAATTATGTGAGATTGGTAATGAAGAGTCAGTTATAATGTTTAGATGTGGTGGTGCGGCCGGTGTTCATTGATCCCACCCCTGACATGTGTGGCCAGTAATGGATCAGCTCTCACATGGTGACTCTCCGGTATGGGAACTTGGTAGGAGTTTTGAGGAGCCTTTGCGAGTGTTCCCGATGCTCTGCTCCTGATAGTAAGTGTTGCATCGACATATGAGCTCCACCGCCGCCGTAGCCTATAATGAGCGGATACTATGGAGAAGGTGCCACACGGTTTGCTATGTGGGGACACTACTAGGAGTACCATATCGTAGTCATTTGCTACATCCATGTTCTTGTTGTTGGTTTGAATTACCTAAGGCATGTTAGGTTTAGTAGAGGACATGTTTACCCTTGTTTGGTATAGGTCCTCACATGCCACTACATGTGTTCTGCATTTCAATTATCCACTGCACTATTTTGTGAGTTTTTTAATTCGTATTCTTTGAGACCAAAACGAAAAATGCACCGCTTGACAACCAACCAAAATGAAAAGTGCAACATTGTTCATGGATTAACCGCGTGAGAATAAAATATGCATTACATGCGAACTAGCACAATAGTCCAATACTCTGAAACATTGCTCATAACTACTTCATAAGACATGCAAATCTAGAGTGCTACTGAGTGCAACGGGGCCACTTTCCCTTCCTCAAAGCATCGGGATTATCCTCCAGTGCTTCTTTCGCATGACGGGCACGCTCAAGCTTCTTCTCCCTCTCCTCCCTTGCCTTCGCAGCACGCCTCCTCTCTAGCTCCTCTCACGCTCCTTTTTTCCACCTCCTGTTTGTGCCTCATCTCCAACCTTTCATTTATCTCTGCATCCCACTGCTTCATTCCATCCCAAAAGTCCTTGTCTTTCTTCTTAATCTCAGTGCCAATCCACTGTTCAAAATCGCAAAGCGATGGAGTCTACAAAAAAATAATAGTTAGATTGCTATTACATGAAGTAACGAATCAACAATCACTATTTTGACCACTAAGTTCTCACCATCATGCCAATGCGGATATGCTCCGGTGTTGGATCGAATGCAAAGTTCGCACACATCCAGTACCTTTGCCTAAAAGTTTTCTCTTCCTCAGAAATGTCTACCTTGCAAGGATCACCGCAGAAGCACATCGACACGGGAACACCACTAGGTAATGGGTAAGGTTCGAAGGCATTGCGATGCCGTTGTTGAAAAGTATTTCCCCTATTCAACAAAACACATCTGAACCTAGGGTTATGTTTATGTCAAATTAACGACTACTAACAAAATCGGAGAATTTAATATTATGGACAGAGATTACCTTGCTTTACCACCTCTACCTCGCCTAGGCATCCTAGTGTTCAATAACACATGTACACATATTAACCATCTAATAACTCATAACAAATTTCATATCTAGGGTTACAAAATACACAAAATATAAACCAAATCAATGCGAGAAAAAAGAGGAGATGAGAGAGGATACCTTGCTCTCGAAGATCTATAGAAAAAATCTAAGTTTCCATGGTCCAATATATCGATTCCGGAGGTTGGGTGGTGGGGGAGGGAGGGAAAACCAAGACAACCAAGAACAATTGCAGCGGCTTTGGGCAGCAGGACCATGGGGGGTGTTTTGAATTGAGGCTCGGCGCCATGGATCTTGACGCTAAGCTCGGCGCCATGAACTGTGGCGCCGAGTCTGCTGCCACGGGAGCTGGCTACGTGATGGTTTGGCGCCATTATGCATGGCACCGAGACGTGTAACTTCGGCGCCATGGACTATGGCACCAAGCCTAGGATTTATTTTTTGAAATCTTTTCACCAGGAAGGTATTTGTGAACTTTTTTCGTAAAAAGGCTAAAAAAAAGTCGGGACGGCCACCATCTGCCTCTTTCTGGCCCAGGCCGAGGGCAACCCAGGTGCACCGGCCTAGGAGGGCTGCCGTGCTGCCTGCCAGTGCTTCAATGATGGCTCTGGGGGAGCAGGGCCGCCCCGCGTGCGTGGGGCACAACCTTTCCGGCCTGCTACCTGCGCTGCGCGCCTGCGCCTACCAACTTGTGCTCGTGGCCCGTGGCAGCGTACGCATAGCATTTGTCAGGACGTGGGCGAGCTAGGGGAGGGGGGAGCCGGAATCGGTGGTGCGCTGCCGGATATGGACGGAGGAGTAATGATGACCTGCTCTTCTGCTGCCACCGCCACCACCGGTCGTGCCTTGCCCTCGCTTCTACTACGACAATGCGTGAAGAGGGGGAGAAAAGTGACACAATGCTTCTGATTAACATAAAAGCAGGCCCCAATCCGAAAACCCCACACTACACATCGCAGCAGTCCATGCGGGGGGTGTGCTGCAGCGGTGGCAGCAGGAGAGGAAGCGACTACGGGCATGCCCGGCCCAATGCCAGTATTGATTGTTCAATGGCGTCAGCTTCCCTACCCAACAGTCATGCCGACGTCGCTCCCGGTTTCGAACCAGGTGCGTTCCACACGCGCTGCGCCGCCACCGCACCATGACACACCGAGAACGCTGGCTCGCGACCCCGCGTGTCAGCGACGTGGCCGGTAAGGCGAGAGCTTGGAGCGGAGACAACTTTCCGGGAGCGGCGCCTATATGTGTAAATGCGGCCCATGGGCCGACGGCACGGCCTTTTGGCATGGCCCATGGGCCGCACGGCACGCCTGCCACCGTGCCCGTGCCGGCACGGCCCGAAGGCCCGTGCGGGCCATGGGCCGCCGGCCTGGCCCATGGCACGGCCTTGGACCGCACGGCCGGCACGGCGGCACGGTGGCCGGCACGGCCGCCAGGCCGCCACCGCGCCAATGGCTCTTTTGGCCGGCCCAACCCCAGCCCAATAGCCCACCCCTGCGTATATAAGCCGGCCGCTCCCTCATACCCTAACTCTAAATCATCCCCCCACCCCCCCCCCCCCCCCCGCGCCGCGCAGCTCTCTCCTCTGTCCTCTCTGTCTCTCTCGCTCCACTGCTCCAGATCCGCCGCCGCCGTTGCCGTTCACCACCGTCCCTGTCGCACACACCGCCCGCTGCCCACCCCCACCACCGCCGCCCCTCCGCGGCTCCTCTCCTCCCCCAGCACGTCCACCGCCGCCCCTCTCCCCTGGACCCCTGCTCCCTCACTCGCGCGCCGCCCTTTCCGGCTTTCCCTCTCCCTTCGGTGGCCGGTGGCGCGACAAGCGGCCCCGCGATGGCACGGCTCGGCAGTGGCGCGGCGTGGCGGTGGGGCGGCGCGGCAGTAGGGTGGCGCGGCGCAAGGCGAGCGACGGAGTGGTGCCGTGTCGACACGGCACGGTGGGCGGCACGGCACCGGTAAACGGCCCATGTGCCGTGTCATGGGCCGAAGGCCTAGCCCATAGCACGGTCCGGCACGGCACGGTCGGCACGGCGGCACGGCGCGGCACGTCGCCGTGCCGCGTGTCGTGCCGGCACGGCACGGTGGCCATCTATAGCGGCGCCTTCGCGCAGCAGGAATCGGTGCTTTCGGTTGTGCCCTCTAGGTATGACCGGGTAACACGAACAAATAAGGTAGCACCAGGACTTAGCATTATAAAAACAAATATATTAGTATTGTCTAATAAATGCTTTCATATAGTGACAAATAATCTGTGATCATATGGTCTACGCTCGTCTTCACTGCATCACGGGCGTTAGCGTCATATAAGTAACTTCTTATAGACGAAGAATTCCCTAGCCCCAGATTAGGTTAAATTCATCAAATGTGTGCTATTTACATATAGAGTAGGTTACTATTTGCTACAGGCAAATGAAAGGCCACCGGTTGTTCATTTCCATTCACATCGCGCCGTGAAGCCATCTCATATCACGTCACTTGTCCGACTCATAAATCAAAGAAAAGCGAGGCCCGACATGGATAGAGGTGTGCCATGCGGCTGCCGGCGTGGGCACCAGACAAAAATTGTATGTCCCCATGATTCATCCTCCCCTGAATTTTTTTTCCGACCAGTCCTCCCCTGTCTCCTGCAAAACCCCGCCGGCTGCCATCACCTTCCCACTCTGTCATCGCCTACGCCTCCTCAGTCTTCACCTTGGGCATCACCGTTGGCATGCTTCAGTCGATCAACTACGCTGCAGTGGCTCTCCACTGTATGAAGCGAGTATCTGTGCCGCATTCATGCCCCGCCAAAATGTCAGCGCGATGCACAGCCAGAGCAGCGTCGTGTGCCCATGCCCGAGCGATCAATTTAGGCCCAAGCCGGGGGCGCCGGCTTCAAGTCAGACTTATTTTTTTTCGACGAGGCAAGTTGTTATTAAATTTCAAGCACCTTACAGAGTTGAGACAAAGCGCTTGAAGCCTCCCGGCTTCTGCATCACTAGGATACACACGGCCTTACAGATGAAAAAAAATAAGAGCAGAGCATATCAGTGACAAAAAATTTCTTGGCCACCTGCGCCAACTGTCGAGATGCCGCAACAACTAAAGCTCAGGAAGCAGACTTATGTGGGATAGCCATATACGAAGCTAATGTATAACCGAATAGATAACCTGCAAAGGGTTAGATATAGATTTTTTCTCAAATGCAATATCGTTTTGGCTTAACCAAATAGCCCAACATGTGGCAGCACCCCCCATCAGAACTAGAGATTTCAGATCTTTATTAATGCCTTGAAGACAAGTCTCAAACATGTTTGACACACTACGAGGTTCATAAAGACCTGAAGCAGCATGTATAGTAGTCCACACCGAACGAGCAATACGGCAATCAAAAAATAGGTGCTTAATTGTCTCCTCTTTGTGACAAAAGCAATACAGTTTGCTTCCTTGCCAATTTTGTTTAGCGAGATTATCTTTTGTTAGTATGACACCCCTCCGAAGGTACCATAGGAAATTTGATTTTTAAAGGGGTTTTTAGTTTCCAAATACTCCTATTAATATTAGGGACATCAGAGTGAATCAAAGCTAACTAATGAGAGTTTACCGAGAATAGCCCACTAGGATGCAGATTCTAGTAAAACTCATCCTTTTTCTTGATTTAGTGTAATATTATTGATGCCCTGGAGCAAATTGTTCCAAGCCACCAATTTATGCCCAATTAAATCCCTTTGCCAAGATATATTTGATGGTTACCTAAAGCCTTGGCTATGGTAATGTGTTTGGGTCTTGCTACATTGTACAGACTAGGATATTGGTCACATAAAGTTCTATTTCCCAACCATTTATCTTCTCAAAAGCGAACCTGTGAGCCATCATTAATTTTGTAGGAGCCAAATCGAAGGAAATCTTTCTTAACTTTCATGAGGCTGGCCAAAAAATGAGAATCCCCCATTCTCCAATGCACCTGTGTAAGGGGCTTAGAGCCTAGGTACTTGTTGTGTATGATTTGTTGCCATGTCCCCTCGGTAGTTAGAAGTCTATAGAGCCATTTGCTGAGAAGCGCTATATTTTTAACAGCTAGGTTATGTATTCCTAGTCCACCCTGATCTTTTGGTTGACACACAATATCCCATTTAGCCAAACGATATTTTCTTTTCTGTCCATCGCTTTGCTAGAAAAAGCGGGATCGAAAGTAGTCCAATTTTTAGGACACCTCTCGGTATTGCAAAGAAAGACATCATGTACATAGGGAGGCTACTAAGCACTGAATTAATCAATGTGAGACGACCCCCCTGTAGATAGGTGCTTTCCTTTCCAACTACGTCATCATTTTTCAAAATGCTCCTCAACCTTCTTCCAATCAGCGTTTGACAGTTTCCTATAGTGTATAGGAATACCCAAGTACTTCATTGTAAAGTTCCCTTAATTGCACCCAAAGATTGTTGTATACTGATCAATAGCCTCCAGTGCATCCCCAAAACAGAATATTTTGCTCTTATGGAAATTAATTTTAAGACCCCATAGCTGCTCAAAGGCATATAGTAGCAGTTTCATATTACGAGCTTTCTCTAGGTCATGCTCCATAAAGAGCACAGTATCATCAGCATACTGTAGAATTGATAAACCACCATCCACTAGATGTGGCACAACTCCACGTATCTGACCATCTGCCTTGGCTCTATTAATTAAGATGTCTAGCATATCGGCTACAATGTTAAAAAGAATTGGCGACAAAGGATCCCCTTGTCAAAGACCTTTTCTTATTTGGAAATAAGGTCCGACTTCACTGTTAACATTTATGGCTACACTTCCTCCGGAGATAAAGGTTTGCATCCAAGAGATCCATTTGGATGAGAAGCCTTTCATCCACAGAGTTTGTAGAAGAAATGGCCATCATACTTTATCATACGCCTTTTCAAAGTCAATTTTAAAGATAACCCCACTTTGCTTTTTCCTATTTAATTCATGGATTGTTTAATGCAAGATAACAACACCTTCCAGAATGTTGCGTCCTTGTATGAAAGCATTTTGTGTTGGGCTTATTATCTTATCAGCAACTAAATCCATTCGATTTGTGGCTACTTTGGTGAAAATTTTAAAGCTTACATTTAGTAAGCAAATTGGTCTGTACTGTTGTATCCTATTTGCCTCTGGACTTTGGGGATAAGGGTCAGTACACCAAAGTTTAGACTAAAGAGCAGAATGACTCCCTGATGAAGATCAGTAAACATTTGTACCAGATCCTCTTTGATGATATCCCAAAACTTTTGGTAAAATTATGTTGGGAAGCCATCTGGGTCAGGTGCTTTGTTATGTTCCATCCCAAAAACGGCATCCCAAATCTCATTTTCTAAAAAAAGGAGCCACGAGGATTCCATTTTCAATTTCAGTAACTTGTGGGATGTCCTCCTTAATTTCTAGCTTCATCTAGAGAAAAGACGTTTTCTTCTGGTTCCCCAAAAATGCATTTATAAAATTGAGTAATGTAGGATTTTAGGTTAGCTTGACCCTCAATCTTTCCATCTTCATGATCCAAGCAGAAAATTTGTTTCTTCCTATGCTTTCCATTTACCACCATTTGGAAGTTATCTCCCAATAATACATCTATGACCTTTGCCCGTTGGTAATACTTAATTTCCTCTTCCCTAAGGACCTTAGATAGATTTGATCTAGCCTGATCGAGCTGATCACGTTCAGCCTCAGTTAGATCCCGGTTTTCGGCGGTTGTATCTAAATCCATTATGACTGACTGGAAGAAATTCTTTTATTGCTTATGTACACCCTTAGTTTGAGCCGCCCACCCACGTAGATGTTTGCGAAGTGCACTTAATTTCTTATTCCAACATTGAACGGAGTTTTGTCCATACACTGGTTTACGCCAGGTTTCCACAACTCGATCGTAAAAATCCTCACGAGAGAACCAGCTCAATTCCATCTTAAACTGTTTACTAGTTCCCGTAGAGGCAGGTGTACCAGTATCTAATACTTATGGGGTGTGATCCGACATCCCTCTATCTAGTGCATGACCAGTCACTAGCGGATACTTGAATTCCCACTCTGTTGTCATAAGGGCTCTATCAAGTTTTTCATATGTCGGTTGCAGAAGAGAATTAGCCCATGTAAATTGTCTACCTATAAGGTCAATTTCCCTAAGGTCAAAGCTATCAATGACAACATTGAACAGGAAAGGCCATCTGTTATTAAAGCGGTTATTATTTTTCTCCTTACTGTTCCGCATGATATTAAAGTCCCCACCAATTAGAGTGGGTAGAGGGTTTTGTTGGCAAGCACATACGAGTTCAGACAAGAAAGGGGATTCAAACTCATCTTGTGTTGGTCCATACACAACCATAAGGATCCACTTGAATTTGTCTGATTTGTTGCGGAGATGGAATATGATATAAAACTCCCCTTCCACAATTATTGATAAATCTAAAACCACTGAGTTTATTCCAAGTAGGATCCCACCATATCTACCTCTAGGGGAAGGCAATGCTAGACGAAATCTGCCCCTCTTGAGAGTCTAGCAAGGTTTGTCTTTGACATGTCCTGTCTCCCTGTTTCCATTACCGCAACAAAATCTAGGTTATGATCTTTAATTCCCTCAGCAATATACCTATATTTAGCCAAGTCCAATAGACCTCTGCTATTCCAAAAAATCCTTTCATGGGTTAACCTGTGTGTTGTTTGTCACGACCCTTATGTTGTCCGTGTTCTCTCGCCGATTTAGATTTCCGACCAGTAACCACAATATCACAAATCCTTGTGTCTAAGTCATAGTCATCTAAACCCACATCTGAGATTTCTTTAACTAAGTGAGCGAGAAGAGTACTGTCTGCAGCAGCATCCTCGTCATCACTAAGGGCAAAATAATCAAGCCCAGAAGACTGAAAATGAAAACCCACCTTGTTTTTCTCTTTACGGACTGGTGTCACTACTGTTTGGTCTGCTTCTATTCTTTTCAGAGCATTGAAAGCTATGTTAATTGTTTTGCTACCACTACCCATCGAAAGGCCAATTTTATTTAGGTTTGCTATGCAAGTATCCTTTTGCGGCAATGTTGTAGGAGAAGGTGAGCATGACATGAGCTTACCTGGAGTTGTAGTGGTCGCGGGCGAGATTGGACACAAACTCATGTTCCCCAGCACCTTGTTCTCCATAGGACCATCCAGATTCTGTGTCGCCGTCCTCCTCATCGGCTGTAGCAATGCCATCCATAATGCCCTCAAAATTAGAGCATACACTACGACGTTTGCCTTCTAGAAAAATATAGATCTAGAGGAAACTAAGTCATATGTACCTTGCTTCTTTATTTGGTGTTCGTTTGGTGTTGCTGTAACCAAATACAGGGCACCCGAGCTAGGTGGCACTGTAGCAGAACCAGGTGTGGGTGGTGTAGTAGTATCCAGCACAATGGTCGAGGTTGTCATGGGCGCTGCAGCAAGGGTAGGTGCGGGTCTGGTGCTTGGTGGGGACAGCAGCACAGCTCTAGAAGGAGCGGACTTCGAGGTAGCCGCAACCACACTAGGCACTTCTGTTCCCAAAGCACTCGGTGATGGAGCAGCAGCCAGCGATGCGGCCGAGGCTGTCCTTGCTGCTGTGCCAAGGCCAGCACGTGACGCTGTGGACCCCAAGGCAGAGCAGGAAAATCCATCCACATGACGAGCAGCCAAATTAATATTGGCATTTGTGCTTTGATGTTTTCTTCCTACAAATGGAACATCCATATTTATGCAGCGAGAATGGATTAAATCAGATAAGGAAGAGCACAAAAATTCACCAATATTACCTCCAGTACTGGGTGGGAATGGTGTCACGGTAATTGGGGGTAATTTAGTTGACTCATCCATCATCACAAGCGGTCGCATTATGGGCCTCGACCTTTTATCCCCGAAAGGCATCAAAGCAACTTGTACTTGCATAGGTACCACGCTCGAATTACCCATGGTATCGGACGTAGTTGAGCCAGTTGTATCTTGTGTGCTCTTCATTTTCTTAGTAGTATTCTCTGGTTCCTTATCTGAATGGCCATTCCTGTCAGACTCATTATTATCACGATCCATCAGGTCATGTTCCTCAGGTGGTGCAGGTACCAGAATAAAAGCTGCCGGCTCCATGGTGTATGTCACATGATATCCTTCCTTCCAAAATACCAGGTCGGTAGTGAAAGGTAGGGGTTTTTTTATTGAGCATACCAACCAATATCCGACTTACACCCTTTTTCCTATACGTAAGCATATCCACCTCTAATGTGGCTCCAATAATCGTACCCAAAGCCCAAAATACTAGGTAGTGTTTCCAGGAATGCGGAACTCTAGTTACATGAACCCACACTTCCTCTATCTGGTAGAGTGGTGTTACATCCTCAACACCTTGCCAAGCCGAGAGTGTCAGTGTAACCCCATGATTCTTCACCTGGTACCCAGTATCAATCATCCTCTGCATCTCATCTTCTGAGGGAAAAGCGACAAGGAAAGTGTTCTCACCATGTGGGAGTGCCTCCCATATCCAATTTAGCTGGGTCAGCCTGGCCATTTCTGCCTAAACAACTTCAGCCGGCAGTGACCCTCCTGTTATTGTGACTAGTGTAGTAGGAGCCGGGTCGGGCGTTTCTAGCTTATAATTAATACCTGCGATTCTCAGGAAACCAAAGTCTGTTAAACCAGCACCAAAGAATGTCGCATTGGGCTTTGGCATATTCAGAATTGGGCACTTAGAAGAGATGTGAGCATTCTTCTTGTTGCAGATGATGCAATTAAGATCAGCCTTGCATTCTTCATTGGTGTGACCATGGCGCACTTGCATCTAAAGCAGAACGGTCTCTTCTTCTTATTTGCATTTTGAACAACAGGAGGCTGCTGGCTCTATTGCTGATGCTGATTACCTCGTCCAACCCCTTGTTGACTTGATTCTGCTTGAATGTCCTGCACGCGTTGATACTTCTGTTGTGGCGGCCCGGTCGCAACATGAGCACCACGAATAGGGCCTCTACCGTGAGCATCACCATGCCCACGACCTTGCCCATCTCCTCACCCGCGTCCAGAGGCATCCCCGCGGTCTCTACCAGGTGCAAAGCCACGGCCATCATGCTGTCGATAGCAGTGATCCCGTCCTGGAGGGAGTTGTCGCTGCTGATTCGGTGGACCACCCCAAGGTGGCTGGCGCGCAGCAATCTCCGAGTAGGTAGGGCGCTTGGGTTTGCCGGCGGCAACCCTTGAACTGGTGGCACTATTGGAAGTACCCACATCGGTGCAAAACATGGCTTGCGAGACTCGGGTAGCGGCGGCGCAGGTCTGTAGTTCGGTAGACACAGGGAAAACCCTATCCCGCGATAAAACCAATCACGATCGTCCAAAACTCCTGGCCCGCTCAATCAGGATACCAGGCGTGGGTCCACTTGCAGGTTTTGGAATCTGTGATTCCCGAAGAACTCGCTGCAATGATACTTGCCGCTTCTTCGCTTGGATCAACGCCGGTGGCAGAAAGGCCTTCAATGTCACTGTCGTCGCCTTTGGACGCGATAGAGGTCCTTTCCATGGTCAGACGGCATACCCCCGCGTCCGTTCTCGACCTGGAGGTCGTGAGCCAAGTTTAGGATCTGCGATAGCACCGGGTATGTCCTGGTTCCGGCCGGATTGACATTCGAGTGAAATAGTAGGCCGATCTGCTACAACAGCCATGCCTTCTTCGACTTTGAGTTGCTCGCACCATCTGGATCCTTTGGGGAATCCAATTTGACTCCAGAACTCCTCACAGATCTCCGCATTTGATTTTGAATGCTTCGTGAAAGAAACATGTTTTTCTGATGCCAAGTCAGATGCCTCACCTGTATCCAATCCGGCGAGCCGTGCCAGATGCTCGAACTCCTTGTAAGCACCGGGAGCTTTGTCTTCCGTTTGATCGCCCACATCTGCAAACATTCAGATTGTACCTGGTTGTTGATCTATGACCAGGCGTCGTATTCTCGTCAGAACAGGCGTAATTGATGACAAATTCCCCATCTTCTCGGTCAGCGAGAGGCCCAGCTATCTCTGGGAGGCAGGGGCGGGACGCCAAAGTCAGTCGCCGTTGCCGGCGATGTCTGTGATTCACCCCATCGTGGCCCACGTCGCTATCCGCCTCTACGTCGCCTTCAACGGTCATATCGCCATATCTGTACAATATCTATGCTGACAAATAAATAGATGTAATCAGTCAGACTTATTTCTTGCGGAAACTTCATTGTTGCTTGGCCCTTGCCGGTATTTGTCGAAGATTTATTTCGAGTACGTCTTTCTAGGGGTATCCCAGATAGTAGATTTGTGGGGATCGTCGAACCTGAAACTTGATGGTTAACGCGAAGACACACCACACAAGGATTTAGACAGGTTCGGGCCGCCAGTGTAGCGTAATACCCTACGTCCTGTATGGGGGTTTGTATATTGCGTCTGCTAGACGTTTGGAGTTTTTTTGCCTCTGCCGTTAGGCTTGCCGAGCTAGTGATCCCTGCCCTCCTTTATATATCCCAGGGGACAAGGTTACATGGTAAGTTTCCTAGTCGGTTACAATGTGGGAGTCCTAGTAGGAGTATACGAGTAGTTCCCGAGTAGTTCTAATAGGATTCGGTCTTTTTTCTTGAGGGTACCCGGGGATGCATATCCCACAAGCCCCCGAGCGCTTCATAGCCGAACAACAATCATCATTTGAAGTCTTTTAGTCTTTCGCCGAGTGGTTTGTGGTTACTGAGAGGCTGTGGAGAGCTTCATGAATGTCTTCAATAAGTATGCTCATCGAAGGTGAAGCTTATATGCTTAGCCCCCGAGCCTCGAGTTGATTAAGATAATCAGGTCGAGGATCTTGTAAAACTCTTTGGAACTTTATCTTGAATTGATCACAACAAATGTGTATCCCTTGAGTATAGCCCCCGAGCCTCGAAGCGAATGGTTTACATTCGATCCGAGGGTCAAGAACATAATCTTCAAAGTAACTTCAGTTTTGATATCCAAATATCGAGTGGTGCCAGTACCCGGTTAGTCATTGAGTTGTCGTAATATGCAAGCACCGACTAGTTAAAGTACTCGGCTGGCATCGTAGTGCCTTGCCGTTTGAGTACCGACTAGTTGTAGTACTTGTCTCCATGTCTTGGCTTGCGATGTGTAGCCCTCGAGCTTCAAGTGACAAGTTGAAGTACTCAGCATGTGAGCACCGATTAGTATAAATACTCGAGCAGCTTTGCGGCGTCATGAAGAAGCGAGGTGGTGCCAAGTCTCACTGGTGTGAGTACTCGGCTTTGAATCCTTAAATATATAGGATGAGTAGTATCCAATCAAAAAAGATAATGCATGTTTTAAACTTGTTGTTCGTTGCTCTTGTTAGACTCTCAACCACTCGAGTAGTAGCCCAGTTACGTTTAAACACTTGGTCCTACTTAACCAGTCCTTTAGGTACGTAGGTGTTGCAAAGAAGCCGAAGTTTCATGAATTAAGGTGCATGCTACCGAGCGGCTTTTGGTCGTTAAGAGTAGAGATTAATAAAGTAATCGGTTAGGACTTCTCTCCTGTAGGAGAAGTCGCGCGAGGGTTTACAACCCGTTGGCGAGAGGTCATGCAAGGGTTTGTAACCCATTGGCGAAAAATCTGTAGATATAGCCTCTGAGAGGCCTACGTAGTTTGATGCACCAAGTCCGCGGTCTTGCCCTGCATAACTCGATTTACCAAATACATGGGCTAACATGGCATGCTCCATAGTTGACGATAGTATGGCCCTCGATAACTTTTATTGTCGAGTGAAGTACTCTTTTAGAGTAGTCAGCTCATGGCCAAGCATGTTTTTAAACAAGCTGATAAAGTTTTTATGAACAAAATAATTATTAAATAAGACTTAGCTTGATTCGCGGACGAGTGTCGGCAAAAGCCGTGGCGGTCGGCGATGGAGCTGCGACGGTTGTTGTTGAAGTTGACTAGTCAGAGTCGGATCTGACTAGTTGTTGATGGCGCGGTAGCCGATCTCGAATAATTTATAGTCGAGACGAGTAGTTTAAGTAGTCATACGGCGAGTCAACGCAACTGATCTCGACTAGTTTTAACTAGTCAGGACGAGTAGTCAAAGTAGTCGTACGGCGAGTCGATGCAGCCGGACGTCGATGTAGTAGTACTCGCGTACATCTCTTGTGTGATCCAAACGGAGATTTGAAGGTCCTTTGGTACCTCTCCATATGCGCGTAGTATATCTTCCTTTTAATCATCTATCTAATAAGAGTGGTCATGTGCACGTAAGATAAGCATGCAAATCTTTTTTGGAGAGAACCGATGCAGCCTGGTAGTCATCCGCCTCGAATCTGCTGCACGGGATAGCTTCGGACTCCATATTCAACTTGAGTTCGACGATAGCCTGTGCTCCGATCATGTTGCTCCGACAGGACATGTAGATGCTGCACGCCCGTGTCAGATTCAGAATTGCTGCCGTATTGCTTGATTATTTCTTTTTGGGATCGACGAGAGATTGACCCGCGTCAAACTTGAACGACTCAACAGCCGCCTGGTTACTCCTGGTTATCTCGACTAGAACTTGGAACTTCGTAGTCAGATCGGACTGCACCTTGGAATAGGACACTTCGCGCTCAATTGTTGATTGATCGAAACGCGCAGCACCGAGTAGTTTGATCTTAGTCATGATTGGTCCATCAAGCTCTTCCATTGATCGCTGCGATCTGCCCCACGGTGGGCGCCAAGTGTCGAAGATTTATCTCGAGTATGTCTCTCTAGGGGTATCCCAGAGAGTAGATTTGTGGGGATCGCTAGACCTGGAACTTGATGGTTAACGCGAATACACAACACACAAGGATTTAGACAGGTTCGGGCCACCAGTGTAGCGTAATACCCTACGTCCTATATGGGGGTTTTGTATATTGCGTCTTCTAGACGTTGGGAGGTTTTTTGCCTCTGCCGTTAAGCTTGCCGAGCTAGGGACCCCTGCCCTCCTTTATATATATCATAGGGGGCAAGGTTACATGGTAAGTTTCCTAGCGGTTACAATGTGGGAGTCATAGTAGGAGTACACGAGTAGTTCCCGAATAGTTCTACTAGGATTCGGTCTTCTTTCTTGAGGGTACCCGGGGATGCATATCCCATGGTATCCCCTATGACAGCCAGTATGCATAAAAGAACCAAATATGCTTTCTATGTTGAAAGACGTGAACACTACAAGAAATTTGTTAATCTATGACGCTTAGCTTTCGTCACAGATCACTAAAAATTCGTCGTAAACTAGTGCATGTGACGTTCTCAAATTGTCATGTATTGAGTGTTGGCACTTCTTACGATCCAATATCAGGATTGTGAATCCTGGTACTGGGGTAAGGAGTGTTTCAGTGGTTTTTTTATGGCTCAGTAAAATATATAGATATTCTGCAAGTGCACAAAATTACCGATGTAGCACTTCACCAGGGAGTATTCCAAGGTATCGTAATTTATATTTCCGTAGGGAAGCTTATGGCAAGAGTACCAGCAAACAGATATTCGAGACTATCAGAGAGGGGTACTCGACTAGCAAGATGGGGGATAACGGTATTGGATTGGAGTGGATATACCGTGAAACACAGCTCAAGGTAGGCTCAGATAGGAAAGAGAAGGAATAGATAGCTGGGAGGACAACGAGAAGAGATAGAGGATTCCTAGATACTTTATCTGTCTATGTCACTCGGGGTTAGAGATACAGAGGCTATAGACCCAGCACTCAGAGGTCAAGGTCAAACCTATGTCTTAACTTTGGGACAGTATAGCCTATGCCACACAGAAAGGGATGAGAATGGGTGGCATCTACCCTGCACTGGGGATCCTACAAGCCGAGACGAACGTGATGGGCTATAAAGGTCGTATAGGGCTGTCACCACCTAACGACTACCACCTCCGCAGACTCAGGGGCAAACTAAGGTCACTAGCTAGCCTAGGAACCACTTCTACACTAGTCAATAACTACTTACTCCACTAGCAAGAGCAAGCAACCTTGTCAATACTTTTATTGACAATTCACCTCAAGTATCAAGCAAGATCGACGAACTAACTAAGACAAAGACTTAAACAAGATCTAGAAGCACCAGAACTACAACCAACTATAGTCTAAACACGATATAGATGCAACTAGAATAAAGTAGAAGCAAGCTATAAATGACAGAGGCAAAGTGATAAAGATAACTTTATATTGATAACTCAAAGTCTAGAAAAGGAAAGGAAAAGATACAAGTGCTTATACCAGAGCTTCTGAAGACGACTCCGGAACCTCCGAGGCACAGCTCGACTCAACTCTAACTCCCAACTAAACTTTCCTAACTCTACTAGAGAGAAGTGGAAATGAGAGCTCCTTGGCTTGGTGTGTGTGATACAAGTGAGTTACCCCTCTATTTATAGCTTGAGTAGGTCGGTTTGGAGATGAGTGGCAGCCACTAAAGCTTGAGGCGATAGGAGGTCGGTTCGGCCGAATAAAGGGGATTCGAGCGAATGGATCAGTTCGGCCGAACTCCCTAGTTCGGTTGAACCATCAGATCCACCGCCTTGTTTGCTAGATGGCTTGGATGCTCTCCTTTGGTCAGTTTTGCAGCTAAGGTTGGTTCGGCCGAAGGCCTGAGTTCGGCCGAACTGGGCCTGGCCCGTGGCCAGCCTCCCCAGCACCGCCTATGATCATGGACCCCCCTGGGCTGGCATGCTTTGGTGTACTTCGTGTAGAATTGGCCCAGAGATGAGCTGGCAATCACCCACGTGTCATGTGTCATCATCGCTCGGTCATCGTTGACGTGGACATCTCCCGGTGTCGTGTATGGCTAAGGGGGGTAACCGGCCGAATCGTGCCGTTTGGCCGAATCGGTCAATTCCGACCCCTATAGCACGTATTTGTTGTTAATGTACATGCACAAGTGAAACTCACCAAAACTCGTGGAACTTTATTAGAAATAAAACTAAGTGCATGGAATTTCACATATATCCTCTTTTATTCACGAGTATTGGTGGTCGAAAATGTGCCGTAATGACCGCCAACAAGCTCCCCCAAGCTTAGACCTTTGCTCGTCCTCGAGCAAAGATAAAAACTTAGGCTCGGTGGATCAGGAGTTGCTACAATGTCAATATCTTGCAGGTAATTTTTATAAACAACTAGTGCTCAAAATTACTCGAATCATTAGCAAAGTATTAAATCACCATTTTACCTATGGGGCTTATAGCAATCTTCTTGTCTTGGGCAGTCGAAAGGTTAAACAGTTTGATTTAGTTTTATTCCACTCTACTCTTTTCAGGATCCCATCTTGGAGTTTCCATAATTTTGTGAAAAATATAAGTTGTTCCTCAATTGGCACACTCAATCACTCAAGTGGTATTTGAATCCTCAACAAAGGCTTGTGCCTTCTTTTCATCCTAAAATCTAATATGGCTTTTGTGTGGCTCATGGACAATGAATCAAGACATGCATGTATCTTATATTTTGCTAAGTCAAAGACCGGACCTTTGGGGAACCAAATCACACATTTAGATCAAGAAGTGCAAGTGTGTGGAATATGTGGAGTGGAATGGAGTGGAATATGGTGGAACTCCTTGGGATGATTCTTCCTCTCCTTGACTTATTTTCGAGAACATGGGCTATCTCTTTTTGCTCATATATTTGCCATGCCATTTGGCATGCTTTTCTTTTTTCTCATTTTTGCCATGCTCTTTGGCATGCTTCTCTTTTTCTCTTTCTTTCTGCCATGCTCTTTGGCATGCTTTTCTTTTTTCATAGCCCATGTCTCTATTCAAGGATATTTGGAGAGGAGATCATAGAACATGGAGAATTTATTTTGTGGATGGATGATGGCAATGTTTGCTAACTCCCAGTGTAGGAATTGCTAGTGAGAAGTGGTGTGTATGTGAATCTCGATCTTAGAAGCATGAAAGTTTCACCCAAAGGTCACAACAAGCAGCATAACTAAACATATGGCTTTGGTAGGAATTTCTGACCAATGAGGAACTCTGTTTTATTTTTGAAAGCACAAAGCATCCAAGATTTTTACCATACTAAGAGAAAAAGTAGAACTTAACCACAATCTCACTATATCATTCCTTACAACAACTTAGACTTGGAATAAAGCATGTGCTCCCACAAGATTTTCTGGTTCATTTTTACTCATGCCAATTAACTCAAGTACTATCAAGCAACTAGTTGAAACAAAGCACTCGCAAGATTAGTGGCAGAGCAACTATTCATCATTTCCAAAGTGAGAGGCACATGGTTCATTCCATGCATAGTTGGGAGTTAATTTTATTCAAAGCAAATATTTTTGGTCTTTTCATTTTAAGATGGAAATAAAATAGAAAGGGAAATGGAAAATGCGAAATCAAAATGCTGAGAGCGACATAGAACATACCTAGTGGGGGCTCTCCCCTAAGCTTGGATCTTTCATTGATAGGGTCGAAACCTTGAATAATATTCTACCATTTGGTTCGTTTGTCCCTGGACATCGTACCTTATAGATTCCAGCACACCACTATTCTCTTGATGGTACTGAGAATGGAGTGCCAGAGTGCCTTCCATGTTCCGGGTACGGTCATCGAGGAGGTCGACTCGGTCAAAGATGTAAGATAATTCTCGACCGATATCGTAGTCGCTGGGTGTAGAGAAGCGTGCAGACTGAGAATGTCCAAGGAAGTACGGCTGGGAGGCACTATCGTACCCCCTGCATACCACCCCTGGGAGTACTCAGAGTCCGTACTCTAGGCGTAGTCCTAGTGGCTTGGGGTGAAGTAGTCTGGGTCCTGGGATTGTCCAGAGCCTCCTGCTCCTGACATTCCAGTACCGGTGTACTTGTCGAAGGCCGCCTCGAACGCAGACGTATGTCGGTGTGGCTCTGTTGGTGAAGTTGTTGGTTCCTGTGCGGTGAAGAGCCCGGCATCACGCCTGGCATGTCCCCGGGTGAATGGACCTTCACCTGCAACACTGTGCTGAGCGGGCTCCCTCCGAGGGGGATAGTCATCTGAAGAGGACATCACTCCTATGGATACTCACAACAATCCTCCATTGATCGTTCAAGGTCCAATCACTAGAGCTCGCGCGCGACAATTGAATTTAGAGGTGAGCTCATTCCTAAGTACTTCTCTTTGTGAGAATAGATTGCTACCTAATGATTATATTGTAATTAGGAACCATGGAGAGGACCAGAGGATAGCTGGAGAAGGGCTACAAGGTGGAGAGGACTAGCAAGGGTGTGCAAGGACCACCGTTCCTAAGTACTTCTCGTACTTCCTTGTGTTCTTCGATTCGCAGGCAAGGATTAGCCTTCTGGGCGAGGTCAACCGTGCAACGCCGGTTGATAACCTGAGGAGACGTGGTGCTGCGATTGCGGGGTTCGGAACGTGTGGTTCGGAAGCCGGATCAATTTGAGTCACGACTCCACTAAATTGAGAGTTATCAGAACCTTTCGGAAGATCGGGAAACCCTAGTTTTCATCAAGTGGTATTCGGAAGATAGCCTTAAAAAAATTCCGCTGTCCTAGTACCCTTTTAGCCTTTGCAATTTCGTTTCAGATTCACTTTGTTGAGTTTGTGTCCGTGGTCGAGTCTTGTTGCTCGTATTAGGTCGTGTTCGTCGTCATAGTTCAATCGCCCGTTGCTGTGCATTGTTTATTTCCGCCGCTATCCCATCCACTATTACCAGATTACAAGTCGTGCCACCCCATAACTCGACTTGCCCTTGCTAGCCTCCTTGCGTGAACTCCTGTCGTGCAAGCCAAAGATAGCGCATCCTGCCGAATTGAGCCTCCAGAGAACCACATCATGAACCTCCCGAAAACCATAACTTGAGGTACCTTCAGTAAAACAGGCATAACTTTTCGCTCGGTGCTCCGTTTTGGCTCAATTTTTTACAGCAGCTTCATGACCCCATTATGAGTGGACCCAAACTAGCTTCGCCCTATTTTCCCGAGTCAGAAAATTCAAAAAAAATTAGGAAGATAAAGAAAAAATTTGATCAAGTTGTTTTAGGGTTTTCAGCGTTTGTTCCTAAATTTCCCTAGGCCGCATCTCACCTCAAAAAGGGTGCAAATTTGTGTGCTTGGAGCTTTTGGTATCCCTATTAAGAGAAAAATATAAAAAATATAGTTGAAAAAATAAAAAACTTATGATTCCTACTGGTCCGGAGGTTTTGGAGGGAAATTGCTGAAAAGATTTAAAACAATTGCATAGAGTGTCGTTTTGCTTGTCCTGTGAGATTTTTCCATCGTTTCTTATTCCAACTTATTGTGCTACGTCTAGGACACATCTAAGCCAGCAATTGTGACTTGTACTTTGGATACTTATTGAACTTTGCTATTCTGCATTCGTTATTTGCTACACCTTGCTACATATTGTGCCTTCCCAAAGCTCCACATACACCTTCTGGACGGCACTGGTTTTTGACCCTTGCAATCACGGACTACATGCCTTCCAGGTATCCATTGCCTTGCTTGTTGGTAAGAACCTTGCAAGAGCTTGGTAAGACGCTTCCTTTGCTGTTGAGAGCACGTAGTCGGATTATTAGGGATAACCTTCACTGTGTGTTCTTGTTTTGATGCTTTTCGATGGTAGGAGATGATGCACCGAAGGCTCCCGCAGATTTCAGTGAATGTGTTAGTCGAGAACAGCTAGAAGCTGCTCGTGATAAGATGGAAGAAACAATCAACAAGGCTGTCACTGACGCGCTCATTGCTATGAAGCTTGGCACCATGTTAGAGAGGGTGGACTGACGGGTGTTCGAGCTTGCCGACAGAGTTGCTGTAGTGGAGGCGCGTCCACAGCCACAGCCACAACAGCCACCACCTCCACGTTTTCTAGATGACGCGGTGTTTGATGACAATGGTAATTATGATGAAGCAGCTACCAGAAACACACGACTACAACGTCGTCTTCGCCATAACAGGGTAGGTATGGGTGGCGCTCACCAAGGTAATAACAATCGTGATGACCCTTATGCTAATATTAAGTCTACCATTCCATCTTTTTTGGGTCATTATGATGCTGAGGGTTACCTTGATTGGGAGATGACAGTAGAACAAAAATTTTCTGCCCACCTTGTACCAGAAGAACATCAAGTTAGACAATCCACTAGTGAGTTTAAGGACTTTGCTATTATTTGGTGGACTGGTCTAGTTGGCGATGGTAGAGCACATACGTCTTGTAATGAGCTTAAGGTGGCTATGCGTGATCATTTTGTTCCTCCTTCATATCATAGAGATTTGCGTAAGAAATTGCAGCGTTTAGAATAAGGAGAAACTTCTGTGCATGATTACTATGGTTCTTTGCAAAAAGGCATAATGCGTTGTGGTATTGTGGAAGGGCCTGAGGATTCTATCTGTCATTTTTATTCAGGCTTGAGGCGTGATATTCAGGGCATAGTTGATTATAAAGACTTTAACACTGTCGACCAGTTGTTTCGATATGATATGCTTGCAGAAAAGGAGATTTAGGGGCGTGAATAGCAGGGCAAGAACAAGGTGGGAAGCACCTCCTACACGCCACGTCCAACGCCATCTTCAGGGTTGCCCAAGCCAACTTCTTTTCTAGCACCCCCACCAGCGAGCAAGCGATCTACACCTTCAACATCCGCTGCACCATCACCGCCACCACCATCTTCTGCATGTTCTTCGGATTCAGGTAAAAATTCTTTGCAGGAGGGCAGCAAGAGTACCACCTCGACACCACGCACTTCCAACATTCAGTGCCACCGTTGCCATGGGCTTGGCCACGTGTAGAAGGATTGCCCTAGTCAGCGGGCATACATTGCTACAGAAGATGGATACATAAGAACCTCTGACGTTGAAGATGATGAGGCAAATGATATTGATGAGGATCGTGGCGTTGCATTTGGTAGTGAGGACATGACGGCCTTTAGAAACATCATTGTGCAGTGAGTACTCAGCGCACAAGTACACCAACCTGAGAAGATCCAACACCATAACTTGTTCCAATTTTTTTTCGTCACCAACAACCGTCGCGCACGTGTCATCATTGATGGAGGTAGTTGCAATAATTTAGTGAGTTCTGATTTGGTCAAGAAGCTTGGATTGGCCACACGCCCTCATCCCCATCCATATGGTATTCAGTGGTTTAGTGATGCGGGAAAAGCTAATGTAACACAAACCTGTAGAGTTTCTTTTTTCATTGGTACCTATGCTGATTCTGTTGACTGTGATGTCGTACCTATGGATGCTTGTTCTCTTTTATTGGGACGTCCTTGGGAATTTGATAATGATGCTATACACCATGGAAAAAGTAATAAATACACTTTCATACATAAAGGACAGAAAATTACTTTGCTACCTATGACACCTGCTGAAATTGTACAAGCTGATAAAGACCGAGCTGCTAGTTTGCATGATAAGGAATCTGAAAATCAGCAAGTTGCTAAATCTATTTACCCACCTAAAAAGGATAAGTCTGCACCAACTTCTGAGGTCGAGGGAATTAAATTAAAGGGGGGAGTTATGCTCGCAATGAAATCTGAACTTGCTGAACTTTCTGATGATGATATGTGCTATGCTTTGGTATGCAAACGAGCTTTGTTTTCGCTTGATGATATTGCTAGCTCTTTGCCTCCTGTTGTCACTAACATTTTGCAGGAGTATGAGGACGTTTTTCCAGCTGAGTTACCACCGGGCCTTCCACCTTTGAGAGGGATAGAGCATCAAATTAATTTGATTCCCGGAGCCACATTGCCGAACCGTGCTGCTTATCGCACCAATCCCGAGGAGACTAAGGAGATTCAGCGACAAGTCCAAGAACTGTTGGACTGTGGGTATGTCCGTGAAAGCCTTAGTCCTTGTGTTGTTCCTATGCTTTTGGTTCCCAAGAAAGATGGTACTTGGCGTATGTGTGTTGATTGTCGAGCTATCAATAATATTACCATTCGATATCGTCATCCTATTCCTAGGCTAGATGACATGCTTGATGAGTTGTGTGGTGCTATAATTTTCACAAAGATAGACTTGCGTAGTGGTTACAACCAAATAAGAATGAAACTTAGAGATGAATGGAAAACAACTTTTAAAACCAAATTTGGGTTATATGAGTGGTTAGTTATGCCTTTTGGTTTAACCAATGCACCTAGTACTTTCATGCGATTGATGAATGAGGTTTTGTGGGCTTTTATTGGGCGATTTGTGGTGGTTTACTTTGATGATATATTAATTTTTAGCAAGTCTTTGGATGAACATATGGAACACTTACGTGCTGTTTTTTATGCTTTGAGAGATGCACGTTTGTTTACTAATATTGATAAGTGCATCTTTTGCATCGATAGAGTTTCTTTCCTTGGCTATGTTGTTACTCCACAGGGAATTGAGGTGGATGCGATGAAAATTGAGGCCATTGAGAGCTGGTTGTTGCCCCAAACCATCACACAGGTACGGAGTTTTCTTGGTCTTGCAGGTTTCTATCGCCGCTTCGTCAAAGATTTCAGCACCATTGTTGCACCGTTGCACGAGCTGACGAAGAAAGGTGTGGTGTTTCATTGGGGAAAAGCACAAGAGGAGTCCTTTGCAACTTTGAAGTACAAGCTTACGCATGCGACATTGCTGCAACTTCCAAACTTTGGTAAGACTTTTGAGTTAGAATGTGATGCTAGTGGAGTTGGCATTGGAGGTGTTTTGATGCAAGATGGTAAACTCGTTGTATATTTTAGTGAAAAGTTGCATGGTCCAGTTCTGAATTATTCTACGTATGATAAGGAATTATATGCACTTGTACGTTCCTTAGAAACATGGCGTCATTATTTGTGGCCTAGAGAATTTGTTGTTCATTCTGATCATGAATCACTGAAGTATCTTTGCTCTCAAAATAATCTAAATCATAGACATGCTAAGTGGGTTGAATTTATTGAAACTTTCCCTTATGTTGTCAAACACAAGAAGGGGAAGGACAATGTGATTGCTGATGCTTTGTCTAGACGATATACATTGCTATCCCAACTTGATTGTTGGATTTTTGGACTTGAATCGATAAAAGAACAATGTGCGCTTGACCCTGATTTTAAAGATGTGTTGCTGAATTTTAGAGAGGGATGTGCATGGAACAAATTTGTGGTTAATGATGGGTTCTTGTTTAGAGCTAACCGCCTATGCATTCCAGTTGGTTTCGTTCGTCTTTTGTTGTTACAGGAAGCGCATGGAGGAGGGTTGATGGGCCATTTTGGTGCTAAGAAGACCGCGGATGTTTTGGCCTCATATGAAGAGAGATGTTGAGAGGTTTGTTTCTCGCTGCTCCACATGTCAAAAAGCTAAGTCTCACTTGAATCCACATGGGTTATACATGCCTCTTCCAGTTCCTTCTATTCCTTGGGCAGATATTTCTATGGACTTTGTTTTGGGATTGCATAGGACTAAGAGGGGGAGTGATAGCATATTTGTTGTTGTGGATCATTTTTCTAAGATGGCACACTTTATACCATGTCATAAGAGTGATGATGCTATACATATTGCTGACCTCTTTTTTAAAGAGATTATTTGTTTGCATGGTATGCCGTCTACTATTGTTTCAGATCGCGATGCTAAATTCTTGAGTCATTTTTGGCGGACTCTGTGGAACAAGTTGGGTACAAAATTGTTGTTTTCTACTACTTGTCATCCACAAACTGATGGACAAATGGATGTCATGAACCGTACTTTGGGTACTATGTTGAGAGCTATTTTGAAGAAAAATTTGAGGATGTGGGAAGAATGTTTGCCTCATGTCGAGTTTGCATATAATCGAGCGACACATTCTACCACCAAGGTAAGTCCTTTTCAGGTATTGTATGGTTTCAACCCTCGTGCTCCTATTGATATTTTGCCTTTTCCTACTAGTGAAAGGATTCATAATGATGCCAAGGAACGTGCTGAATTTATTTTGCAAATGCATGAAACAACTAAGCACAATATTGAAAAGATGAACGACAAGTATAGAATTGCGGGTAGTAAAGGTAGGAAAGAAGTAAAGTTTGAACCGGGTGATTTAGTATGGTTGCACTTGAGAAAAAAGAAAGATTTCCAGATTTGAGAAAATCTAAGTTGATGCCAAGAGCAGATGACCCATTTAAAATACTTGAAAAGATTAATGATAATGCATATAAACTTAGTTGCCTCCCGAGTTTGGGGTTAGTCCCACCTTTAACGTTTCAGATTTGAGGCCATACTTGGGAGAAGAGGATGAGCTTGAGTCGAGGATGACATCAATTCAAGAGGGGGAGGATGATGAGGACATCACTCCTATGGATACTCACAACAATCCTCCATTGATCGTTCAAGGTCCAATCACTAGAGCTCGTGCACGACAATTGAATTTAAAGGTGAGCTCGTTCCTAAGTACTTCTCTTTGTGATTATGAGAATAGATTGCTACCTAATGATTATATTGTAATTAGGAACCATGGAGAGGACCAGAGGATAGCTAGAGAAGGGCTTCAAAGTGGAGAGGACCAGCAAGGGCGTGCAAGTCAAGATAGAGGACCAAATCAACTCGACTTCGAGTCCACCTCGGAGTCCAGGAGCAGTCAGCGCTAAATCGAACGCCCAGGTCGCATAATAGCTCGGATTTTGATGTTCTTTATATTCTTGGAAAGCTAAGAAGATAATCTTTGCAACGGAACTGGTCTCATGTCAAAATTCGTCCAGAGTAATCGGGAATCAATGAAACAAGTTGACGTCCAGAATCTGTTTCGGTGCTGCGTCGTCGTATTTTGGCCTTTGGGCCGTGTATCATGTTGAGCCCAATAGGGGCGCATCCAGGGGGGTCAACCACGACCCTAGACCCCTTAAAATAGTAGCCGCCACCCAAGTTAGGGTTTGGGTTTTGCTTAGATCAATTCTGTCAAGAACAGTGTCACCGGTCGTCGGTTTGTGAGACCACAATTTCGTGAGTTTAATCATACATCTGCAATTGTGTTGTAATCTTTGTCGTTCTTGCTTGTGTTCTTCGATTCACAGGCAAGGAATAGCCTTCTAGATGAGGTCAACCATGCAATGCTCGTTGATAACCTAAGTTGACGTGGTGTTGCGATTGCGGGGTTCGGAATGTGTGGTTCGGAAGCCGGATCGATTTGAGTCGCGACTCCACCAAATCGAGAGTTATCAGAACCTTTTGAAAGATCGAGAAACCCTAGTTTCCATCATCATCCGACTCGGTACTCAGATAAAGAGTTAGTTTCTAGGTGGTATACAACCTTAGCTCTGCACAGGGCAGCGGCACTGTCACACCCAGATTTTCACAAAAACCCTAATGCGGCCATATGTGTGCCCAGGAAGTCATAGTACACATATAGCGAACAAATATGATAAACAGAGAACATATGCTTGAATAAATTCTTCATTAAATAATGTTTTACATCAGAGTGCTTCATAAATGAACTAAGCAATAACAACAAAAGACTAATAAACTCTCAAACTAATGGAGCCGCAATCCACAGGGACTCTGACTAGGAGACCACAGCTCAGTAGTACGGTAAATCTTCGGGAAACTCAGCAGCAGACTCATGCCCAGCCTAATATGTTTACCCATCCGGGATTTTGTTGAATAAAATGACAAGTGTAAGTAAACAATTACTTAGCAAGTATAGCACGGGTATGAAGGCTCAAAATAGGCTAGACACGGCTTAACTGCATTAGCATTTTTAGTTGGTTCATTTTAACATTAACCAAATTACTACAAGTGAATGAATCCCAATTGCAACCCAATTAAATAAGAGAATGAATCCAACCTAGAGTCTATGCTTTCCAGGATTTTATTATTAGCACCAAGCTTTTTATTAATATTCTCAGTTATTTTACTCTGGCCAAACACTAGATCTCTAAGGGATGACTGATTATTGAAATTGCTGGAATTGAAATTGTTACCGTGTTGAGGCCTCTCAAATGGGAGGTTTGGGCGCGAATTCCAGCCTTGAATGCCGCAGTTGTCCGATCGATACCCATTGTTGTAGGAGTTGTTGACGTAGTGGACATGTTCTCGCGTTTCGGGGCAGTCATTCCCCGAATGGTGAGCGTTGCCACAGACCTCACAAGTCATGCGAGCGTCCATGGCTTGCACCATTTCTTGAGTAGGGGCCTCCATTTTCTTCATCAGAAGGTCCATATTGGCAGCGAGCATGTCCATAGCTCAACTTGATGTACTCCTCGGGTCCGAGGTTGGGCTCGATCATCGGACCAACCTTGGTTCTCGACCATCTTCTCGATGAGTGCCTTTGCACGACTCTCCTCAAGAGAAAAGAAAGAACCTCCAGTAGCAGCATCCAAATACTCACGGGCAGAGCTTCAAAGCCCGTGGTAAAATGTTTGGATGATGAACCAACTCTGCATACCATGGTGAGGACAAGCAGATATATAGTCCTGGAGGCGATCCCATGCCTCCGGGACTGTTTCATCTTTTAACTACTGGAAACTAGCAATTTTATTCCGGAGGGCGTTGGTTTTCCCAACCGGAAAGAATTTCAGCAAAAATGTGCTGGTGCACTTATCCCAAGTGTCTATGGCGTCGCGGTTAGCATAAAACCATTGTTTTGCCTTGCCTAATAATGATAATGGGAATAAACGAAGGCGAATTACATCGATTCTTACCCCGCGTATGGTGAATGTGTTGCAAATCTCCAGAAAATGCTGAATATGAGCGTTGGCATCCTTGTGTGGCTTGCCGCAGAATGGGCTGGCCTGCAACATGTTGATGAGGGCTGGCTTGAGCTCGAAGTTGCCATCTCCGACTGGCGGAGCTGGTCCGACACGCGCGTTCTCGCTCGATGGAGCGGAGAACTCGCGGATCGTCTTGCTTGCCATCCTCGGTGAAGCCGTGTCTACAACAGGAAAGACTGGGCTCATCGGAATGAGTTGCTTCTGAGGAGGTACAACACAGGGTTGCACTTTTCTTACAAGGTTCTCAGGATTTTCTTGGAAGTTTGACAGTAGTTGAAAACCAGTCATGCACTGCTCTGCTTCACAAAACCAACGAAACAGAGCAAGGATAAATCCGCTTGAGTAGCGATATGCTCAATTAAGATAGCTCGAGATAAAAGTTTGAAAGTATCTAGCCAATTGCTTCCCCGGCAACGGCGCCAGAAATGCTTGTTGGCACTTCTTACGATCCAATATCAGGATTGTGAATCCCGGTACTGGGGTAAGGAGTGTTTTAGTGGTTTTTCTTATGGCTCAGTAAAATATATAGATATTCTACAAGCGCACAGAATTACTATTGTAGCACTTCACCAGGGAGTATTCTGAGGTATTGTAATTCATATTCCGCAGGGAAGCTTTTGGTAAGAGTACCAGCAAACAGATATTTGAGACTATCAGAGAGGGGTACACGACTAGCAAGATGGGGGATAACGGTATTGGATAGGAGTGGATATACCATGACACACAGCTCAAGGTAGGCTCAAATAGGAAAGAGAAAGAATAGATAGCTGGGAGGACAACGAGAAGAGATAGAGGATTCCTAGATACTTTATCTGTCTATGTCACTCGGGGTTAGAGATACAGAGGCTATAGAGCCAGCACTCAGAGGTCAAGGTCAAACCTATGTCTTAACTTCGGGACAGCAGAGCCTACGCCACACAGAAAGGGTTGAGAAGGGGTGGCATCTACCCTGCACTGGGGGATCCTACAAGCTGAGACGAACATGATGGGCTACAAAGGCTGTATAGGCCTGTGACCACCTAACGACTACCACCTCCGCAGACTTAGGGGCAAATGAAGGTCACTGGCTAGCCTAGGAACCACTCCTACACTAGTCAATAACTACTTACTCCATTAGCAAGAGCAAGCAACCTTTTCAATACTCTTAGTGACAATTCACCTCAAGTATTAAGCAAGATCGAAGAAACAGCTAAGACAAAGACTTAACAAGATCTAGAAGAACCAGAACTAGAACCAACTATAGTCTAAACACGATAAAGATGCAACTAGAATAAAGTAGAAGCAAACTATAAATGGCAGAGACAAAGTGATAACGATAACTTTATATTGATAACTCAAAGTCTACAAAAGGAACGTAAAAGATACAAGAGCTTATACCAGAGCTTCTGAAGACGACTCCGGAACCTCCGAGGCACAGCTCGACTCAACTCTAACTCCCAACTAAATTATCCTAACTCTACTAGAGAGAAGTGGAAATGAGAGCTCCTTGGCTTAGTGTGTGTGATACAAGTGAGTGACCCCTCTATTTATAGCTTGAGTAGGTCGGTTTGGAGAGGAGTGGCAGCCACGGAAGCTTAAGGCGGCATGAGGTCGGTTCGGCCGAATCCAGAGGATTCTGGCGAATGGATCAGTTCGGCCGAACTCCCTGGTTTGGCCAAACCATCAGATTCACCGCCTTGTGTGTGATGCTCTCCTTTGGTCGGTTTGGTAGCTGGGGTTGGTTCGGCCGAAGGCCTGAGTTCGGCCGAACTGGGCCTGGCCCGTGGCCAACCTCCCCAGCACCGGCTCTGATCATGGACCCCCCTGTGCTGACTTGATTTGGTGTACTTCATGTAGAATTGGCCCAGAGATGAGGTGGTGGTCGCCGACGTGTCATGTGTCGTCATCGCTCGGTCATCGTTGACGTGGACGTCTCCCGGTGTCGTGTACGGCTAAGGCGGGTAACCGGCCAAATCGTGTCGTTCGGTCGAATCGGTCAATTCCGACCCCTATAGCACGTATTTGTTGTTAATCTACCTGCACAAGTGAAACTCACCAAACCTCATGAAACTTTATTAGAAATAAACCTAAGTGCATGGAATGTCACATATATCCTTTTATTCCCGAGTATTGGTGGTCAAAAACGTGTCGTAACGACCGCCAACATTGAGCGTCACGGTTGAACCTCATGACGATATTAAAAAAACGTCACAGATTAACTCAATCCATGACGATACGACATCGTCATAAGTTTGGATCCAACCCATACAACCCGGCCCAAGCCCATTACTTGTGATGAAAATAAACGTCACAAATAGCCGGCATGGATGATGATGTGAGCAATGACGTGGCAATGTTGTGTTAGGGCTAATTTAAACTGGGCCCCCTAAAATGGGCCAAATTTGGCCCACATGTTTTTACATGCTAACAATTTATTTCATCAATCCACAACCCATATAAAAATCAGCACATATAAAAATCAGCCCATATAAAAATCACAGCACAAAACAATAAATTGAAGCTCAGATATATATCACATGAACAATCTTGACATTAAAATAAGGAATACAGTCAGAAACAGCTGCAACACTAGCAGCAGCTATCAGGCTGCGGCAACACTAGCAGCAACAACATAACAGAATTGGTTCCTCCTTGGATCTGATCCTCTGAAATAATCTCTTCTAACTTGTTTGGCGTGGCATCCAACTTGTCGTTCAAAAGAAACTGCAGCTCCTCATTCCCTCAGGTCATTCTTGCTTCTTGCAACCAACAAATAAAAAACACGCAAAAGAAAATAATTAGTTGGTAGACCAGTTGTATTTAGAATGTCCTGCCGAAGTCTGAGTGCATAATAGAAGAAAGATAGCAATTTATTCTTCAAAAATACACTACTGCTCAAGGCTGAGAGACAAACAAAATTAATATTTCTATTCAATTGCTGCAACAATTTCCAGCCAAAAGAAAAGTAATCTTGGTCCAAACACGTCTCTCCTCCTAAACTGCCATGTAAAGGATATCGCACAGAAAAATTCACATAGTAAAATATAGAACTGATTCTAGGAGAATCCACTTATTCTAGGAGAATCCTCTTTAAACCTAATGTAGAACTGACTAGCAAGGCTATCAGACTGCATAGAACAGGGTTAAGTGCAACAAAATGAAGGAAAACAGAAGCACTACAATCACCACAAGAAAATGAGCTTCTAAAATATACTTAGGGAAATAAACTCTTGTAACAGAAGCACTTCAATCACCATTTACTTAGGGAAATAAACTCTTGTAACTTAGAAAATCATATTTCTGATTTAGTGTTACTTAAATAGCTAGTGATTATACCATTATTCAATGAAAATGACACTTGCATATACATGTAAAAAATATGTATTCTAGAAAGTGGATTAAGTTCTCACTTCACATTCACCAAACATGGCATAATAATTATTGTTTCACATTCCACACTGCATCTGAATCACCCCAATGTCCTTGGCCTTAGCTGAAAATTGATTTGGACAAGACTGATCAGAACAAAATTAAAAGAACAGCAATGTGTGAGAACAATCTATACATATACCACATCGAGAGTTTGAAAATGTGTGAAGGTTACAATTCAATGTGCTTTCACAGATAAACAAACAAATGGAGTTATAGCTTGGCAAAGTAATTCAAGGACATCACTATCACTATATGTCTAATTCAGTATAGGCAACAGGGAAAATAGGAGGGAAACCATAGAAAAAAATAGAGTTAAAGATAAATTATTAAGCCATGTACAAACAAATAAAAGGTTATAGTCTTAGAGCCATCTAATGAGATGGATGCACAGAAGTGATTCTCTGTCCATCTGCCAGACATAGTTATGTGCTACTATGCATCAATAATTATGCAAGTCTACAAATTGTGCACGACAATGGTAAAAAGAGACAGTAACATCAGTACAATGCATATGCCATATCAGTACATATTACTAATACTTTACCAATGGAATAATGTGCCAAATATGTAACATCATTTTTATCACAGCTAGGCATTTCAACAAATAGTTGCGCTCGGATCTGGGGAAACAAAGCACCTAGACTATGTATATCCAATTAAATCAAACAGTGACACAATAGAAGCACGGGATTAACAGATTAAATCATGACTGGTTTCATAGGTTGCTACGGCCAGAACGGAAGCAAGGGCCGAGAGGATACATGGACCTGGAAGAGCTGCTACCATCTCACGTAGAGCTTCCGTGTGTTGCTGCAGGCTAGGGAGGGGCCCAGCGCTTCCGGCCGCGAAGGGCTGGTTGCGGCAAGGAGGTTGGTGCAGCGGGGGAGGGCGCGGTTGCGGGAACCAAGGAGAGTGTCGCCCCTGGGCCCCTTCCCTTCCTCCAGCACCTTGAGCATCTTGCCGTCTCCTGTGAGAGCAGATAGTAGAGATGCAGCATCGGGTGGATTTGAGAAGGAGGAGCAGGTGGTGGATCTGGGGATCCCGTGGATCTGTGGAAGGGTAGAGGGGAGGGCATGAGAGAGGTGATGGGGAAGAGAGTAGCTACCGGTGGATGAATCTTGACGTGGGCAGTAGTTCCGACGAGGTAGGGGGCTCCGGCCACAATGGCTCGCGCCACGCCGCCTTGGGGCAGCTGCGCTGGCGCGCAGGTGGTGGCGGCCTATGTTGTGTGCTGCGTGGAAGTGCAGAGACTCGTCGCCTGGACGGGAGAGCGGACGGGTGAGGGAGAAAGGGGGAGAGTGAAGGGAGAGGGAGCGGAGGCGGAGGCGCGGCGGGCGCGCAAGGAGGCCGCGGAAGCGGCGGCGAAGCTGCGGCGGCAGCGGCACGAAGGAGTGCGAGGGACTGGGAGGGAGAGAGCGGAATCGAGGAAGAGCTAGGTTCCAGCCGGTTTTATACCGTGGGAACGCGATTGGAGCCATCGGATCGGCGATGGACGGCCACAAATAGTTGGGCCATTCGGGCCGAAACAGGCCTGGTTTCATTCCGTCTCTACTCTTCCTTTTCTTTTTCTTTTTTTATTTTATTGCACCATTGTGAATTAGCTCATAAAAATAATTATCTTATATACACAAATTTATTTTTTATATGTAACAGACTACATATGAGTTATCTTCTAGAAGTTTCAAGAATTTTAGAACTTATTTACTATTTTCTATATGTTAAATGAATTTCCACGGATTTCTTGAAAATAATTACAATTTGAACTACATGTATCTCAAGTATTATTTTAAAATTTGTGTAAAAATATTTTTAAAGTATCTATAGCTATTGTAACTCATAACCTGAAAATAGATGTAAAGTTTAAATGTTTGCTAGGAATAATTCAAACTTCTACTTGCAATCCTATTATAAAATGACGTTAATAATACCTAAAACATATCCAATAATACTAAAAGTTGACGTGGAATCATTTTATCGATGTATAAGCTTGACATAAAATTTTATAAGATTTTACAAAAGTTGATTTATACATTGTTCATAAAATGGATACATTTCAAACATAAGTTCTTATAACTTAAGTCAAACTTTGAGATTTGAATACCTTGTAACATGTTTGGACTCATACACACTAAAAAATTCAACAACATCTTACTTTTACCCTGTACAAAATCTTAAGACCCACATTGTTCACGAATGAATACATCTCTCATATAGTTTCCTATAACTCTAGTCTAATTTTGAGATTTAAGTAGCGCATTACATTTGTGAACTCAAACTTGGATACAACCTTGTGTTCACCATACCATTACAAAATATGAAGTAAGATGACGTGACAACTCAAGAATTAGAGTCCAAATTAAAACAAATTGTAACACAATTAGACTTTAAGCATATGTTTGACTAGAGTCAAACCTAGTGTTGACTTCAATTTTACCAAAATTAATCAAGCCAAAAAATCAAACAATGATTCAACAAAGAAATCATGGTCATGGGAAGTGACCACAAAGATTCAAATCACTACTTCTGTTTTTCAAAATTCAAAGTTCTTTTAAACAAAACCTAAAAGTCCACCTTTTCTGCCTAATTTATAGCTCAAACCAAAAATCGTCCAATATGAAAGTTTTAGAGCATACAATTTTGAGCAACTTTTCTTTTGACTGATTTTTGAGTTTCAATACAAATGTTTGTTTAAATCTCAGGTAAATCAAGTTTGACTTTGGTCAACTTCCTTATTCCTTTCTCTCCCCTCCCCTGCTCCTTCCCCGCGCGCGACGCGCGCTCCCAACCGCGCCGGCCAAGCCGCACAGCAAGCAGCAACGCCTCGCCATCCCCCGCGCGAGCACTCCACCCCTGCCAGTCCAGCGCCGCCACGCGGACGACGCGCTCTGACGGTGCACATGCCGCTGGCGGAGCCCCCCACGACCCTACCGCCGTGTCGAGCTCCCTACGACCCCACCGCCGCATCGAGCTCCTTGCGGCAAGTCCCAACCAATCCCACATCCGCACTCCCCATCTCCCCAGGAAGCTCGCCGACGCCTTCTCGGCCTCCCTCGGCTGTCCACCTCGTCGAAGCTAGCTAACCGGTGCCGCCCGAACAAGTTCACCGCCGGCAGACTTCCACCGTCCATCCCCGACCCTGAGAAGCACATCAATGAACTCATGCTGAGCTCTTGATACTCACTGGCTAGATCAAGTCGTCGATTAGGGCCCCACCTCTCTGGAATTTCATCGGCAGCAATGGCAGGCGGCGGTGCTTTGTTCTCCGGCGGCTGCAGGAAGCGGCGGCGCTGCACGTGATGAGGAGGACGGCGACGGCGGAAGCAGGGGGTGCGGCGGCTAGGGCTTGCAGGGCTCGGGCGGAGGCTACTTTGTAGGCGGGGGAGGGAGGAAGCCCTCGGCGTGCGAGCCTTGCCGCGACAGGCGTGACGCGGCGGCCGCACCATTAGCGATGAAGAAGAAAGGAAGGTGGGGGGGTCGCTGACCCGCGGGCCCCAGCGGTCAGCGGCAGATAGGGAGACGGGGGCGAGCGGCTGTGAGTTGGGCCGGGACGCGGGTGTTGGGCCGCGGCGAGCAGAAAGGAGGGGGAGGGGGCGCGGAGCGGCCCGAACGAAGCGAGCTGGCGACTGAGCCGAGCTGGGCTCGGCTTGAGAAGCTGAGCTGCTCGGGAAACGAAGGAAGGGGAAAACCAAGCCGAGTAGAAAGATTAGGGGGCAAAAGCGAACTCTGACCTAAAGAACTTTTCTAAGGCTCAAACAAAGGTGATTCAAACTTGAATTTAAATTAAATTTAAATCCTCATTTTAACCACAAGGAATACAAAACTCAATGCAGCCAGCATGAATGCAAAGCACTCAATATTATACTCAATATTAACCTATATTGTTCTAATTTAATTTAGAAAACAAAATTTTCTATACTAAATTCCCTATTAATTATATAAACCTTGGACAAATTTTAAAAAATTGAGAAAATCATTGTATTAATTATGCTAACAATTGGGGTGTGACACGAATAATTGTCAATCTTTTCAAAAAATTTTATTTTGTCCTATATATAGAATTTTCGGGAAATATTTGATATGAAAGGCCATAAGAATTATGGTGATTTTTAATTTATTGGCCGTGACTATTGCTAAAACATCATTGTGTTATGGGCCAGATTGTGACGAAAACGATAAAACATCACTATGTTTTGGGCCTAATACCTACTACTGTGAATCTATGTTGAAATCTAGAGAATCGTCACAGATGGTGCGCCACTATGACGTTTTTTTAAAAAGGTCATGAGAAAAACATCATAGATTAACACATTTCTTGTAGTGGAAGTTGATAATTAAAAATTGACTTTTGATCCGTCACTCTAATGAACGATGTGAAGCTAGAGGTGCGTAGAGCTCGTCGAGTAGATTCTGTTTTACACCCACATGTCTTATTTGGAGTTTGGAGTTTGGATCATGAAATAATTAGAGATCCGACTCTTATGTTGACAGAGACTCTTATGCTATGGTTATATGATTTGGTTGTTTGGTTTTAGATATTGGCTCTTCTATAATCTATACCATTAGATCATCGTAAAATCCAACAACACATACATGCATTTTTTTTCTTTTTTTGTTAAGTAATTTCTAACACTCTTGACCAATATGAGGGCTTATTTTATGTAAGTTTTAATACAACGACACTAAGATAATAAATAAAAAGTTATAGAATTAAAGGTTGAGCAGACACTTTGTAAGAGAGGCAAAATTTGACCTTTTGATACGTTGGTTGATTGGACTGTTAGAGTCCACGAGTACGTAGATCTCGTCGAATACATTTCGTTTGACTATTCACATGAGTTATTGGAGTTCAAATGATGGAGTTACATTTATCCCAAGGTAAAAAATTATTTTCTACAGTAAGCTACAATAACCAAGTCCAACTTGGACACCGAGCTCTCATGTTATTTATTTTTATTTATCTATTTGTTAACCACATTTGATCTAGATTTATTAGGTTAATATATAATGTTAGATCTTCATAAAATACGATGATATTTATTTTGTCTCTTTTTAGATTAAGAGAATAATACGAATAGTTAGATTTTTATAAAATCTGACAATATAAATTATTTTTAATTAACGGAATAATATGGACCGTTAGATTTTTCATAAAATCTGATGGTATATATTCTTCTCTTTTTTGCATTAATGAGGAAATTTCTTGACCCTCTCGACGAATGTGGTGGCTTCTTTTAACTCTATTATATTAATATAATAGATTATAGACGAAACTACGAGCTCAAGATATAACTTATAAGTACAAGATGAATCTTGTATACTCTCTCTCTCTCTTTAGAAATCTTGTATATATTTTAATTACATAAAAGTCAAACCTTTCTAATTTTTACGATAATTAGTTAAATTGCATTTTAGGCATAAAATTTGCGTCCATTCCGTCTGTTCCAAAAAAAATACTGTTCCAAAATTCAAATATTGTAAAAAAAACATCTTACGATTCAAATCTTGTACATCTTAGTAGCTTTCATGGGGGTGGAGGAGGCGATGTACTAGTGTACTGTGGATGGAAGCAAAGCCGTGAACATGCCAACGTGTCCAACCTCCAGTGGCCTATAGGTAGCAAATTTTAGACAATTAGTGAACCTCAATTCCATTATAGGCAAGTCTGCAGCTTCACTAAATAGCGGTAAAGAGAGGTAAAATGCAATATCTAGTCGCATAACCGCAAGCAAAAATTGACGCCCTCATCCCGGACAACACGCACACTTTGCAAGGCATATGAGCTTTGCCACGACGAAGACTATATATATACCTTCATATATTCGAGAAAAATTAGTTGTTAATAAATGATGATTGTGTAGTGATAAAATCGGTTGCGCGCTAGAGTTGGAATGATAAAGAAAATAATGTTTGCTTTGCTCACAAGACCAAAACAATAATGACCATGCGTATACTACCTTGCAAAGTTGACCGTGCCAAAAGTAGCACCCTCAGCCCATCTCTAGCTCTGAAGATCAAATGGGAGAGTAATGATGGTGTGATGGGCCTGTACATCTTCCTTATAATTGACAAGGTTTGGACATTCCCCAGAGCAACAACAATCTCTGGGAAATTGAACGGGTACCATCAAGATGTATGCACATGTTTTTAACACAACAGCTCTACGATATAGGCATAACAAAAAAGGTTTTAACAAAATAACCAAAGCATCAAAATCCAATACGCATTCTAAATGTCCATACATAGAAAGTATAACAACAACAACAACAATAATAATAATAATAGTTGAGGTCTCCAGACAATAGCAGGTCGAATCATTAGTTTGATCTTCTCATTGGGCTTCCACTACCTCCAGAGCCGTAGCCAATATGCTCCCTGAAAAGAGCCTATAAAAGATGTTGGTTGGAATTTGAAAAAAAATCATTTATCGTGAGACATATTAAGCAACATAAATCTGACGCTCGTGAGACATATTAAGCAACATAAATCTGACGCTCGTGAGACATATTGGTGGAATAAATCCCCAATGCTCAGCGGCAGTGCGATTTCAAAAACAACTACAGAAATCTAGTATAGACACTAAAAAGGAGTTGATGGATAGTTTCTTCTACGCAACAAAAACTACGAGTCTGGCTACCATTCCAATTTATCCTAACAAGATTATCTTTTATAAGCACTACCCTTTTTTGAAGTACCACAAAGATTTTTAATCTTCAAAGGTAACTTAATTAGTATGCCAAATTTCTTGTGTAAATCTTATCCCCGTGTTGATCATTAGCATGGAAGGACCAAACAAAGGTGTCTTTTCCTCACTGTAAATTAACATTCAAAAGCCTTACTAGTTACTACTAGGTTATGCCAGTCCCGTAGGTTGTTATTAACTACTAAAGAAACACTCATCCATGTACTACTAGGTTATGCACAGGTAGACATTGAAAAGATATGAGTTCGAAGGTTGAATCTGGGACCATGAGGCTGCAGTGGCCCTCTAGGCCTAGAAATTTTGTTTTGCTAATTTCATTTGAGAATTCCTATTCCAACTATCTATGGATACGGTGAATATCCGCCCCCACTTCATTATGTCGGCATGACAACCGGCAGTGCCGGTGTTTAGACCGGCAAATCACAGGATATCTCCAAGGTGGTAGATTAGTCGGAGGGATAGCCAGACCTATAGCTAATGGCAACACAGAGACACCGGGAATTAACTAGGTTAGGCTATCCACACTGGGGTGCGCTACCCCGCGCTGCAGTACGCGATGGCGTATGCGAGCGTTGCAGCGGGGTGCACTACCCCGTGCGATAAGCCCCGCGCCCGCCGCGCGTACACCAAGAATGGCGCGGCCCCGCGCGCCAAACGGCTGCGCGTGCGAGAGGGAGAGGGAGGGAGCCGGCGGAGAGGGAGAGAGAGAGGCACAACGACGGAGAGGGGTACGGAGAGGCGGGCCGCCTCCGCCGCTGCGGGGGGAGAGCCAGTGCCAACGAGCACCCACGGGATGCTATCGCTGCCGAGCACCCAAGTCCAGACGGCCTCAATCCTCCGGCTGCAGTTTCAGCGCAGCCGATGCCTCCTCCCCCATGGCGCCGCGAGGCAGCGAGTCCCCACACGACCGGGCCCGGGCCCTGATCGTCGCCGCGGCCGCCACTGCTCTCCTCGTCCCGCTTCTCGTCTCCTCGCTTATTCCCCCGATCGACGCCGCTGCCGCCTCACCGTCCTCGGCTCCCGCGCCGGCACCGGTGCCGCTCCGCCACCCGCCCTGCCTCGGCTGCCCGCGGGGAGCCACCGCCCGCTGCCCCGGCCGCCTTGGGGGAGCCCCCGCCCGCGCGCGTGCCTGGGCCCGCCGCTGCCGAGCCGCGCGCCGCGCCGCTTGGAGCAGCGTAGGGAGGAGGGGGGAGGGGAGGGACCGCGCGGGGAGGGGAGGGGGCGGGGCCGCGCTGGGGAGGAGAGGGGCCGCGCCGTGGTGCTGCCCGCCGCTGCCACCTCCGGGCGCCGCCGTTGGGGGAGCCGGCCGGCGAGGGGTTCCGGTGGAGGAGCCAGTTGGGGAGGGGCGCCGTGGACTGGAGAGAGAGAGAGAGAGAGAGAGAGAGAGAGAGAGGGGAATGGTGGCCGGCGGGTGGGGGGAGCAGATGGGAAAGAGATAGAGAGAGAGGGAGGGAGGAGAGAGAATGAGTGGGAAGGATGAGAAAAAAGATAAATAAATATGACATGTGCAACCGGTAGGTGATAGTTGGTATAGAGAATGAGATATAGAGTATGACGAGTGCAGAGAAACTGATGCTGTACTGGAGAATCTCGATGACCAGGATGGAATATTCCCTTTAGGAGATGAGTTTGGAGTACGACGAGTGCAGATAGCCTTAGGGCCACGTGAGAATAGTGTAACACCTTGTGTTATATGCTCCATGTGTTGTATACTCATCGAATGTGACTTGGGGTTTTCAAAAAGAGTTCATGGCTATCTTGTATAGATTGGGGGGAGGAGTAGGGTTATTAGTCGGTTGGCGCATATATTTGTTTGTAGATTATGGAAGATCAAGAATGCATCAGACTACGAACACTATAAATAAAGGCATATGTTCCAACTAAACATGTAGCCAAAACATTAGAAGATCTGAAGTATCCAACAAAAGTAACAAAATTTTTGTAAAATAAGAAACTCAAAATGTCCAACAAGTTAATTACTCCATAATCTTCCTTCATGGCATGTTTCGTTAAGTCGCCTACAAATGAACCAAATTCTCCACATCAGATAAAAGTGGAACCAAAAGCATGAACCAAATCCAATAATGGGGAAGAACAACAACTCCATCTGTTGATCAACGCTCGGATCACCAAACCAAGACCGCACCAAAATCATCCACACTTCTACTCATAGGTAGCAAGGATAAGACAGATACTAGTAGCTATTGAAAAATTCAAATTGGGCAACCATAGTACATGCATGAAGTGAACCACCATTAAAAAAGCTCCAAATAGTGCCAACACCCAGAAAATAATGATAGTCGCCACCACTGTTGTCCACCAGGATAAAGTTTTCACCTAGAGACTTAGTGATACAGTGGGATCAGGGTGAAAAATGGTGCCTCCAAGAAGAAAAATGATGCCCAAAAGCGTCGTCACCGTGGCTTTCTCCGGTGCATCTTATCCCACTCCTACCACAACACAGCCTCAAGGATCGATGAGACACATCCCATACTACACCATTGTCAATCACAAAAGGCTGAAGTGCCTGAGACCCAACATCTTTGAAGTGAGCCCCATACCACACTTGCTGACGAGTTCTTGAGCACCCATTGCAAACACGATATATGTGACCATAGTTACTGGACCTCCTCCCTACACACAGCTTCATCAGATCAGCGCCAATGGTTACTAGATCCACCCCTGGAACCGCACATGACTGGCACAACCATGTGTGGTCGCATACCAACCTTGTCGTGTGCCGCCACAGCACCAGTCCCGAAGCCACCCCACACCCGATGGTGAGGCCAGGAATGGGATGCTATGCCTGTCAAAGTGAGCAGATGTCCTAGCGCTCCACCAATTTGGGTGAGATCCAGCCATGGAGATCAAAGTTTGGGCCATCGCTGTGGTGGATCCGTCGATAGAGTCATCGGAATTGATTACGGTGTATCCCAATCGCTAGCCGCCATTGACAAACGAGGATGAAAAAAGGCAAGGAAAAAAGGAGAGGGGAGGTAGAGGGGAGGAGGAGCCCTTCCTTTGCCTTCCTAGACATGGAAGATAGGGCTGGAGGGCGGCAGTGTGAGTCGCAGTCATGCACACTCCCCCCCCCTCGGTTTGGAAGAGTAATTTTTTTGTGACAGCCCCGGTTGACATATACTCCTCCGTCCAAACAAGCAGACATTTTAGGTTTGTCCTAAGTCAATCACTAATAATAATATCAAATAATTATTAATAAGTATCAATACATTCATCATGAACTATATTGTTATAATATACTTATTTGATTTCATAAATATTGATAAATTTTGTTATAAATTTGGTCAAACTTCAAAAAGTTTGACTTACAAAATGACAGCTGAGGAAAATGTGGTAGTAGTGGTAGAAGAGGTAAAAACATTCTTTGATAAGGTCAAGGAGATGAGAAAGCCTGAGAAGATGCAACCAATAGATCTTGATTGGAAGGCATTCTTTACTAAAATGTCCAAACCAGTGGAGAAAGTGCGGGAATCGGTTTGGAGAATGTCTGAACCACTCCACAGCTCGGAGAACAGTCCGAGCAATCAGTCTGTCCACTGATAATACATGCAGAAGATGATGTGATGATGGCCCAAATGATAGCAGATACAAACATTCCAAAATCTCAACTGCGACGGGAGTTGGATGTCCCAGTTCTCAAAACCCAGGACAAAGAAAGTTCATATTGGGGGAACCTCTTGTTTGGCTAGGGTTGGTGAAGTACCTACCAACGAGAATGATAATGTTCGCAGCTCGGATTAAAGATGACCATTTGAAGCAAGAGCCAGATGATGTATGGATCGAGTTTGAAGCACTTTATGATTTATACCATCAAGACTCATGTTGATGTTTTACCATCGGCATACTTGACTAGGGGTCTCCAAGGGCAGAGAGTTTGTGGGGATCGCCGGACCTAGAACTTGATGATTAATGCGAGGACACAAGACACAAGAATTTGGACAGGTTCGGGCCGCCAATGTAGCGTAATACCCTACGTCCTGTATGTTGGATTGTATATTGGATTGTATATTGTATTGTCTATAGTAGTCTCCTGTACCGAACTAGGAAACCCAGCCCTCCTTTATATATCCCATGGGGCAAGGTTACATGACAAGTCTCCTAGTCGGTTACAATGTGGGAGTCATAGTAGCAGTACACGAGTAGTTCTACTAGAACTCGGTCTTATTCCTTGACGGTACCCGGGGATCCTAATCCCACAAGCCCTTGGGCGCTTCATAGCTGAACAACAACCTCCTTCGAAATCTTCTAGTGTTTCATCGAGTGCTTTTGGTTACTGAGAGACTATGGAGAGCTTCATAAATGTCTTGAATAAATATGCTCACAAAAGGTGAAGCATATATGTTTAGCCCCCGAGCCTCGAGCTGATTAGAATAATCAAGTTGAGGGTCTTGAAAAAATCTTTGAATCTTTGTTTTTAAATGATCAACAATAGGAACAAAAAATATGTACTTGGTCAAGAACATAAGCCTCAAAGTAGCTTCCGTGTAGATATCCAAGTTCCGACTGGTACCAATACTCAGTTAGTCGTCGGAATATGCAAGTACCAACTAGTTAAAGTACTCGGATGGCATTGTAGTACCGCGCTATTTGAGTACTGACTAGTTTTAGTACTCGTCTCCAAGTGCTGACTTGTGTTGTGTAGCCCCCGAGCCTTAACCAACTAGTTGGAGTACTCGGGTGGGATTATGCAGCCGCATCATGTGATTATCGACTAGTGTAAGTACTTGGGTGGCTTCATGACACCATGGTGAGGGGAGGTGGTGCCTAGTCCCAACTGATGTGAGTACTTAGCTGGCAACCCTGTAATTTAAAATATGAATGATGAGTAGTATCCGATCAAAAAGTATTTATAAAAGAAATTAATAACATGTTGTAATGCATGTAAAGCTTTCTGCTCGTTGCTCTTGTTAGACTCTTAACTACTCGAGTAGTTGCCCTGTTACGTTTAAGCATTTGGTCCCTCTTAACCATAGCCCATAATGCAGAGAACTAGGTCGTCTGTAGGTGCGTAGGTGTTGCGAAGGAGACGAAGTTTCATGAGTTAAGGTGCATGCTACTGGGCGGTGTTGGTCATTAAGAGTGGAGAGAAATAATAAGGTAATCGGTGAGGACTTTCCTCCTGAAAGGTCCCTTGATGTCGCCTAGAGGGGGGTAAATAGGCGTTCCTGCAAATTCAAACTAAAACAACGGATAAAGTGTACGGAACCGGTTCAACCAGTTCAACTTGGTTCAGCTGGGTTTGGATAATGATTTGAATTATGCTCGAAATATACCCCAACAAAATTTGAATCTATGAGTTACCACAGTCTTAGAGGGACAAGTACTTTTAGATCCGTGGGAGGCTTGCACCAAACAACCTCCCAAAAGTAGATTGGGCTTGATTTCTAAAAGTCAACTCAATGAAGAATAAGAACATGCAGAACAACAAGAACATAAGAGACAGAAGATTTAACCAGATGTTTACTCCCACAAAGGGAGCTATGTCTCCGTTGAGGGCCTACGAAAGGCGGGCTTATACACGCCAAGCCACTTTCCTCACTTTAGCGACCCAAAGGTTGAGCTAAGGAAACTTACTATCAAATTCTCCACGAGGATGGGTAATACAAACGTCCGCGGCACAACCACACAACTTGGGTGCTCTACAGCGATGCCTAACCATCTAGGAGAAAATCTCTAAGAGTAATAAATGCTTCACAAATGCATGATGAAGTCCACGAGTGCGCAAGGATGGGAATGACTCACTATTGCTTTCAATCACCCAATCTTTCACCCTCTCAACCCAACTCTTAATATTTCTCAAGTGAACTCACAAAGTGGGAGTAGGAAGAGCTCTAATGGCCTCTAGGAGTGTCTTCTTTAAGATAGAGTGGGCAGCAAAAGAAGAAGAGGGTGAGGTGGTATAAATTACCCCACCCCAAAAACTAGCCGTTAGTGCAGCCACGACACAACTTGGTTCAACCGCCCTAGGTTGGTTGAACCAACCTCACCCAGGAAACTCAAGACAGCAACCTCGACTTGTTTGACTAGGTCGAAACCTGGTTGAACCAACTTCGTTAGCAATCAGCACGCAAAGTCAGATAGAGGCCTCAACTTGGTTAACCGAGTGAGACATGGTTCAACCGACTAAACAGCTCAATGCCAACTTTGAAAGGCCATAACTTCTCACTCTAAAACCTTATTTAGGTGATCTTGGACTCTATGAAAAGCTCATTTAGAGGGTTATCTAGCCCAGCTAACAACAAGCCCCAAGACCACCAAGTGCATGTGTTGTGCCAAGTGTTTCCCCCAAGTTAGTGTTTTGTTAGTTTGAGCACCAAAACTTGTCAAACCATTGTCGCATCCTGTTGGCGGTTGTTACGGCACGTTTTCGACCACCAATACTCGGGAATAAAAGAGGTTATATGCAGCATTCCATGCAGTTAGGTTTATTTCTAATAAAGTTCAATGAGTTTTGGTGTGTAACCATTGTGCAGGTACAATATCAACAAATACGTGCTACATGGGTTAGAATTGAACGATTCGTCCGAACGACTCCGTTCGGCCGGATTACCCCTCTTAGCCATACATGAAGCAAAGCACAACCGGGAGGCCGTCCATGTCAGCAATGACCAAGCGACGACCGTGTAAGCCACGTAGACCACAGCCACATCATCCCTAGACCAAAATCACATGAAGTCCACCAAGTCCAAGATATCCAAGAAGTCCAGAGCAAGAGGTGGTGCATGGGAGGCGAATTGGGCCAAAAGCCTAGTTCGGCAAAACTGTCCAGTTCGGCCGAACCACCCCTAGCTGTAAACTGCCTCCCAGGAGCGAATCCAGGCCGTGGGAAGCAAGGGTGGTGCATCCCACGGTTCGGCTGAACTGGGGGAGTTCAGCCGAACCGACCTAGTTCACCCGAATCCCCTGGATTCAGTTGAACTCGCCGGGCACCGTCTTGTGCTCCCTTGCATGCTACTCCAGCTCCACCGCCGTTCTCTAGCTATAAATTGAAGGTCCAAGGCCCCAGTTCAGCACACACCACTTGGGAGCAAGTCTCCAATCACTTTCTTTCAAGATGTAGAGTTAGCCTAGTCTAGTCAGGAGTTAGAGTCAGGGTCGAGCTTCGCTCGAGGTTCCGGAGCCGTCTTCTGGAGTTTGGTAAAGCTCTTGTATCTTTTCCTTTTCTTTATGCAAGACTCTGAGTATTTAATATATTATCTTCCGCATTTCCTTGAGTTATTTATTCTGCATTTACTTCGCGGATAATTGTGGAATGTCTAGCCTTGGTTATAGTTGTCATAGTCTAGTTCTAGAAGTTCTCTCTTAATTCTTTGTCTTAGCTGGTTCCTCGTTTCTGCTCAATACTTGCGGTGAATTGTAACCGGGGTATTGACAGGATTGCTTGCTCTTTCTAGGAGAGTGAGTAGTTATTGTCTAGCATAGGTGTGGTGCCTAGTTTAGATAGTAACCTTGGTTTACCCCTGATTGAAATGTACGTGTGGTAGTCGTTAGGTGGTGACAGCCCGTAGGAAACTGAGAGGTTGTTAGTGGCTCCCCTTCTCATCTCTTTCTGAGAGTTGCGTGCACCTTATCCCGACGCTAAGACAACAGAACTAGGAAAAGAACCATAGATTACATTCTTCATCTAGCCGTAACCTTTGCTGGAGATATCTCTAAGTTATTGGAAGTATATAGGAATCCTTTCTTGTCTCGTTGTCCGCCCACTAGCTAGGCTGCTCTTCTATCTATCCTGGATTTCTCCTTGTTTGTGTCAACTGCATATCACTCCTATCATATCCTTTACCCCCGCCTTGTTAGTTGGTACTTTAATTAGTAGTTACATCATTGTTCATAGTCAATACACTTTATCCAATGCTTCCCTGAGGAAATAAATACGATACCTTGGAATACTCTTGGGTGAAATGCTACATCGGTATCCGAGCACTTGCGGATTTATATCTGTGTCGTAAGAATACCAATAAGCACTTCTTGCATCATTACTAGGATTGGCAATCCTGATAGTGGACTGTAAGAAGTGTCAACAAGCATTTTTGGCGCCATTGCCGGGGAAGCAATTGGCGAAAGATATTGATGATTGACATTGGTGTTTACTAATTTAATTTACCGCTAGCATTAGCGGGATTACTCCTGTTTGTTTGAGTGTGTTTCAAACAGGAGGAAAGCAGAGAGCCCATGGTGCCCGATCATGCAGGACCTATCAACTTCTGCCCCTGTCTACTGCAAAGCGTACACGAGTTTCAGAAGAAAAATTCTCACATGTATGTATTTATATATGAAAAAATATTATCATAACCATGTGCAGAATAGAAGAAAGATCATCATCATGGAGGAAAAAGAAAATCAAATGTGACGGATGAACGACGCTGCATCACCACAAGTCCATCTCAAATTGTCGGTAATGGCGAAGAAAATTCAAGTTATGTGAGATAGTCCAACTCTTAGACTTTAAATTTTGAGTACCTGCTAGGAGGTATCCTATGCATTATCTTTTTAATTTTTGCATTATCCACTGCATGTTTGCTTTGAATCATCCAATTTCTATGCCCTCTTTTTGAATGGGTGGGTCCTCGACTTTGAACTGTATTTGGGCAACTGTGCCTAGCCTAGATAGGTAGTGAAGCCTTTTTGCTGCCTGTTTATTCGATGTTCTTAGCCCAACTCATGGCAGCCCCTATTTTGTGTCGGTGATCTCCAAGCATGGTTTGTTCACCGACTATACAGTTAAATGGGACTGTCTCCGACCACGCCTTTGGCAATGGATGATCAGTTTTGCGCCATGAGAAAAGCCGGGTTTAGATGTTCATGCATTTTATCACCCCATTTTTTTCAAACCCACTGCATGTTTCCCATTCTTTCATTTGCATTCATTCGCCCCATCATCACCTTGCATTGAAAAAAAGAAGAAAGAAGAAAAAAAGAAAAAAAATCAAGGGACAACAGGATTTAGGATTTAGGCCGGGGTGTGTATGCCTGCAAGCCTTCATTGGAGGCTAGTGGTCACACTTCACCTGGCCTAGTCAGTTTTGCTCATCTTTGCACTCTGTGCAAGGCAGGAGACATGCTCTATGCCTCCGCTCCTTTGCCGCTCCACTTGCTTGTTTTCATACTATTGTTTCAACATTCGCACACAAGCTGGTTCCGCGACATTCCACGAGTTGGCATATTTGAGTGCCGAACCCCTTTGCCACACCCACGACCGTGCATCCTTGCAACACCAACATGGAGGAGGACTCAGCCAACTACGTGCAGTCACCTCGGCGTAGTGCCATTACCGTTGCATCAATTCTGAAAGTCGTCATCATGAGATGCCAACGGTAAGCACACCCAGGTACGTGAAAAGGTTTTCATTTTTGTACCTAAATTAAAGCAAGGTCCACATGTTTCCATATGCTTATCTCCATGTGAATATTTTGTGATGGTTTCATGCTTCCCTTATTTGTTTCGGTTTGCTCTAGTTTGAATGTATCCCATAGAATTCATTCATAAGCTCTTTAAATTAAGCATGATGCTTAGGTAGCTTGCTTTAATCAAATTAGACATGGTGTCAAAATTTGATTAATGAACCTTTAGAGCAATACTTTTATAGATATTGGTTGTATGTGTGGACTAACCCCTATAGAAAAATCATCAAATTTGAATGGGAAGTCCCCAAATTTACTTCACACCGGAGATGGGCCACGACCATGTATACATTTGAAACCTAGGGTGGAATAATGTTCTCAGGTACACACACTTCCTAGTACAATTACAAATAACCTGGAACAGGAAGTTGCATCGTCCGAAGCATCCTCTCTAGATCGGATGGTGACAAGAACAATCAAAAGAAGGAGAAGTCCCGCTCATGGACTTAAAACACGTGCTCTCGCCATGAGGTAAATCGGTATGTATCCCATATTTCCCTTTTCAAAATTTTAATTCCATCACTGCATTTGCATATTTCCCTTACCAAATGTGAATCACCCTTGCATTAGAATTAAGAGAAAACAAAAAAAAGAAAATTTATGGTGCAGTGCGTGGTTCAGCCGATCTCTCTAGTTCAGCCGAACCTACCCCTGTGCCCAATTGTGCACAAACCTACAGGGTTATAGTCAGCCAGATACATCATTCACCTCCAAATCCTTTCATCATGTGCCAAATACTCCATTTGTAATATCGTTCCACCCAGCACTCCAAGCATGCAGACCCATCCATCTAGAGCAAAATTTCGTGCAAATCCCATACTTGGTCAGTTCGGCCGATGGTCTCACCCTTGACTGAACCTGACCTGCACGTTCTTCCACAAAATTTACCCAACCAGCACAAAAGTATGGTCCCCACCACTCCACATAGCAGCACACTTCATTCCATCACATTCATGGCAGCATGGGAGTGGTGTGATCCCTCTAATCCTTTGGTCGTGTCATCCTATCAACAAAATCCATCAAAGCACCCATGCCTTAGTGCTGGACAAAGCTCGTAAGAGGAGGCCAACAGGCTGAACACCACAGGGGTGGTTCATTCAAGCCATGGTGTTCAACCGAGTTCCTTCTCCTCTCACTTGCCTATGGGTGACACTCTGGATGCATGGAGGAAGCTTGCTCCATTCAGGTTTGCACTTGTACATTCCTTGAATACATTTCTCTCTCAATTCTATGCAATGCTTGATTCACTTGCATGATTAAAAACATAAAAAACAAAAATATTTCTTTTTTCTTGATCATTATGCTGCTTCTTGAAAATGGTTTGCGGAGGTCTTAACTTACCCCACAAGAAGGACTAACATTTTGTGGAGGTTAAATCCCTGCAAAAACAACAAACCCCGAACAACTAAACGTTCAACTTATGATTCCATGATCCTTCGGATATTGTCGTTCTAACATTTTGCAGGCATCATCTTGTGGTCTCTATTCCTAAGGACAATCAAGAACATTCAGTACTCGAGCATTGGTGAGGCTAGGGAGAACTCCCCTACCTTATCACATGTCTCGACACTGATGAAGGCCAAGTCAGAGATCACTGACACCGATGTTCCAAGCCAAGCTTGGGGAGAGAACCAACACGAGGTAAGTCCCAACCGTATTATTGCAAGCTGCATCTTTGATCTGCTTTTGCTTTCATTTAAGTTTGAATAATTAAAATGCCAAAAATATTTGCTTTTGAATAAACAACTCCCAACTATGCATGGAATGAATCATATGCCTCACCTTGGAAATGATGAATAGTTGCTATGTCTTGTATCTTACAAGTACCTTGTTCACAACATGTTACTCTATTGGTGCTTGAGTTATTTGGCATGAGTGAAAAATGAACCTAAAAACCTTGTGGGGGCACATGCTTTATTCCAAGTCTAAGTTGTTGTGAGGAATGATATAGTGAGACTATGGTTGCATTCTTGCTTTTGCTCCTAGTACGGTAAAAATCTCGGATAAATTTATTTTCAAAAAAATGAAGTTCCTCATTTGTCAAAAAATACCTACCAAAGTCATATGATAAGCTTAGTTGAGAAAACCTCTACTCATATGTTGCTTGTCATCTTAGTAAGCTTTGTCAAATTCCTACACTAGGAGTTAGCAAATATTTTCCATCATCCATCCACAAAATAAATGCTCCATGATTCCCTCTCCTAGTTACCCTTGAAAAGAGACATTGGCTATCCAAAAATGAGAGAAAGAAAAGCATGCCAAAGAGCATGGAAAAAAGAAATGAGAAAAAAGGGGAAAAACATGCCAAAGAGCATGGCAAAAGGAAAAAATGAAAAAGAAAGAGACAAAAGCATGCAAAAGGCATGGCAAAAAGAAGAGAAAAAAAAAAGATAGCCCATGTTCTCAAAATAATTCAAGGAGAGGAAGAATCATCCCAAGGAGTTTTCCACCATATTCCACTCCACATATTCTACACACTTGCACTTCTCGATCTAATGGTGTGATTTGATCCTCCAAAGATCTGGTCTTTGACTTAGCAAAATCTGAGATACAAGTATGCCTTTATCCATTCTCCCTACCTGAGCCACACAAAAGCTTTAATAGATTCTAGGATGAAAGAAGGCAAAGCCTTTGGTGAGGATACAAATACCACTTGAGCGATCGAGTGTACCAATTGAGTAACTAAGTTTGATTTTCAAAATTTGAAATCTCCAAGATGGGATCCTAAAAAGAGTAGGAGTGGAATGAAACTGAGTCAAGCTGTTCAACCTTTCAACCACCCAAGAAAGGAGATTGCTATATGCCCCATAGGTAAGAAGGTAAGTTATAACTTTTGCCAATGATTCAAGTATTATAGAATGCAAGTTGTGCACAAATGTTACGTGCAAGAAACTGACATAATAGCAACTCCTGATCCACCGAGCCTAAGTCTTTGGTTTTGCTCGAGGACGAGCAAAAGTCTAAGCTTGGGGGAGCTTGTTGGCGGTAGTTGCGGCACGTTTTTGACCACCAATACTCGGGAATAATAGAGGTTATATGCAGCATTCCATGCACTTAGGTTTATTTCTAATAAAGTTCCACGAGTTTTGGTGTGTAACCATTGTGCGGGTACAATATCAACAAATACGTGCTATAGGGGTCGGAACTGACCGATTCGACCGAACGACTCCGTTCAGCCGGATTACCCCCCTTAGCCATCCATGAAGCAAAGCACAACCGGGAGGCCATCCATCTCAGCAATGACCAAGCAACGACCGTGCAGGCCATATAGACCACTGCCACATCATCCCTAGACCAAAATCACATGAAGTCCACCAAGTCCAAGATATCCAAGAAGTCCACGAGCAAGAGGCGGTGCCCGGGAGGCAAATTGGGCTAAAAGCCTAGTTCGGCCGAACTGCCCAGTTCGACCGAACCACCCCCAGTTGTAAACCGCCTCCTAGGAGCGAATCCAGGCCATGGGAAGTGTTGGCGGTCGTTACAACCCAAATCCGACCACCAATACTCGGGAATAAATGAGGTTTTATGTAACATTCCATGTACTTAGGTTTTATTTCTAATAAAGTTCCACGAGTTTTGGTGAGTGTCACTTGTGCAGGTACAATTACGACAAATACGCGCTATTGAAGCCGAAAATGACCGAATCGGCCGAACGACTCCGTTCGGCCGGTTATCCCCCTTAGCCATACACGCCACCGGAGGCCGTCCACGTCAGCAATGACCGAGCGGCGACCGTGCAAGACACCTCATCCACTGCCACATCACCTCTGGGCTAGAAACACACGAAGACCAACACATACAAGCAGCCTAGGAGGTCCAGGAAGCAAAGGCGGTGCATGGGAGGCGTTCTGGGCTGGACGCCCAGTTCGGCCGAACTACCCAGTTCGGCCGAACCGCCCCCAAATGCCAACCGCCTTCCAGAGCTCATCCAAGGCGTCCAGGAGAAGGCGGTGCATCCAACGGCCTTCGGCCGAACCGACCTGTTCGACCGAACCCGGGGTGTTCGGCCGAACGGGTCCCCAACCGCCTCTGGTTGCCTTGGCGGTTACCCAGCCTCCAACCGCCTTGGGACACCTATAAATGCAGCGGCATACCCCTCGTATCACACACACCACTTGGGAGCAAGTCTCCATTCTCCACTTTCAAGATGTAGAGTAGGCTAGTCCTGTTGGGAGTTAGAGTCAGGGTCGAGCTTCGTCCGGGGTTCCGGAGTCGTCTTCTGGAGTTCTGGTAAAGCTCTTGTATCTTTTCCTTTTCTTTATGTTCGACTCTGAGTAATCAATATATTTCTTCTGCATTTACTTGAGCTATTTGTTCTGCATTTATTTCACGAGTAATTGTGGAATGTCTAGCCTTGGTTATAAGCTGTTGTAGTCTGGTTCTATAAGTTCTCTCTTAGTCCTTTGTCTTAGCTGGTTCCTCGTTTCTGCTCAATACTTGCGGTGAATTGTCACTGGGGTATTGACAGGATTGCTTGCTCTTTCTAGAAGAGTGAGTAGTTACTGCCTAGCATAGGTGTGGTACCTAGTCTAGATGGTAACCTTGGTTTGTCCCCGTCGCAACAGAGGTGGTAGCTGTGAGGTGGTGACAGCCCTTTCGGTCTTCGTAGTCCATCACGTTAGTTCCGGTCTGCAGGCACCCCGTAAGAGCACGGAGTTTGTGGCACCCCTTCTCATCCCTTTCTGTGTGTCACGAGCTCCGTCCCCAATGTTGAGATAATAGAACAAGGAAGAGAACCATAGATGCCATTCTTCATGCTAGCCGTAACCCTTGCCAGAGGTATCTCAATGCCAGTGGAAGTATATAGGAATCCTTTCCTGTCTCGTTGTTCTCCCACTAGCTAGACCGCTCTTCTATCTCTATCCTGAACTTCTCCTTGTGTGTGTCAACTGAATATCACTCCTATCCTATCCTTTACCCCCGCCTTGTTAGCCGGTACTTTAATTAGTAGTTACATCCTTGTCAATAGTCGATACTCTTTATCCAATGCTTCCCTGCGGAAATATAAATATGATACCTAGGAATACTCCCGGGTGAAATGCTACATCGGTATCCGTGCGCTTGCGGATTTATATCTGTATCGTAAGAATACCAATGAACACTACTTGCACCATTACTGGGATTGACAATCCTAATAGTGGACCGTAAGAAGTGTCAACAAGCATTTCTGGCGCCGTTGCCGGGGAAGCAATTGACGAAAGATATTGATGATTGACATTGGTGTCTACTAATTTAATCTACCGCTAGCATTAGCGGATCACCCCTGTTTGCTTGAGTTTATTTCAAACAGGAGGAAAGCAGAGAGCACAGGGTGCCCGATCATGCAGGATTTATCAATGTATGCCCCTGTCCACTGCAATGAGTACCGTACGGAAGCTTCTGAAGAAAATTTGCACAGGTATGTGTTCATACATATACTTATTTTATCATAACCACGTGCAGAATGGAAGAAAGATCGTCGTCAAGGAAGAAAAAGGAAATCAAATGTGACAGACGAATGACGCTGCATCACCGCAATTCCGTCTCAAATTGTTGGTAATGGCGAGAAAAATCAAGGTATGTGAGATAGTCCAGCTCTTAGACTTTAAATTTTGGGCTTTATCCTTTAAATTGTTGCATTATCCACTGCATGATTGCATTGAATCACTTAATTTAGGAATTCATGCATACTATTACCCCATTTTTTTCCCAATTCACTGCATATTTCCCATTCTTGCATTTGCATTCATTCACCCCATCACTGTTTTGCATAAAAAAACACTAAAAGAAAAATAAAATAAATATCCAGCGACCACTAGTGTTAGGCCAAGGTGACTGTATGTCTACAAGCCTTAATCCAAGGCTAGTGGCCAAACATAACCTGGCCTGGCCAGTTTTCGCTTGTCCTTTGCGCTTCGCGCGAGAGAGGAGGCAAACTCTACGCCTCCACTCCTTTGCCGCTCCACTTGCTTGTTTTTGGGACCCATTGTTTCAACATTCGCATACAAGCTAGTTCCGCGGCATTCCACTAGTTGGTATATTTGAGTGCCGATCCCCTTTGCCACATCCATAACCGTGTATCCGTACACGGAAACATCAACGCGGAGGAGAACTCAGCCCACTTCGTGCAGTCACGTTGGCGTTGTAGCATCACCGCTGCATCAGTTCTGAAAGTATTCATCATCAGATGCCAACGGTAGGCACGCTCAGGTGTTTCCATGCCCCTTCATCTATTGCGGTTTGCTCGGGTTTGAATGTGTTGCTAGCTAGAATACATTCATAAGCTCTTTAAATTAAGCATGGTGCTTAGGTTAATTAGCTTGCTTTAATCGAACTAGACATGGTGTCAAGTTTGATTAACGAACCTTTAAAGCAGTACTTCTATGGATATTGGTTGTATGTGTGGACTAACCCCTACAGAAAAAAAATCAAAAAAAAGAGAGAAGGGGGAGTCCCAAAATATACTTCACACCGAATATGAAGGCTATGGATACAGTTGAAGCCCAGGGTGGACAATCATTCCAGGTATGCACATATTGCAGTAAATTATAAGTAACCTGGAACAGGAAGTTGCATCGTCCGAGACATTCTCTCCAGATCGGACGGTGACAAGAACAATTGAAGACAAGAGAAGTCCCGCTCGCGGACTTAAAAGCTGAGCTCTCGCCGCGAGGAAAACCGGTATGTCTCCCATATTTCCCTTCCATTTTTTAATTTTTCAATTGCATTGCATGTTTCCCTTTTCAAAATAAATGAACCACTTGAGTAATTAATTTGAGAGAGAGTCGAAAATTTTTCAAGCTTGGTTAGAAATAATTGGACACATGCTGAAATTTTACCTAGGGTGGATGTAATTGGTAACTTTTATCATTTTCATCCCCTCTAGAACATCTCCAATTATTCACCATCACCACTAACCAGCACCAAACATGTCTACCCCACTAAAAATGGCTGCACACTCACCAATTATCACAAACATGGCAGCATGGGGGTGACTCCACTAAAACCAACTTTAGTCATGTCAAGTGCATCTCACCTACCACTAAAAACCACTCACATGACCTTGGGAATTGTTGGCCACACAAAATTTCGTGGAATCAAAGCAAGGGGAGGTGCTCCACTCAGGGAGGAGTGGCCTGGCCACCAGGGCCTGGTTCGCCCGAACCACCCAGTTCGGCCGAACTAGGGACCTGCCTCCCCTCGGCCTATAAATGCTGGTGCAAGCTTGTGAGCTCTCACACACTCATACACTCTGAAAAATTTCTGTTAGAAGCTCTCCCTCTCTCATTTCTTGCTCTAGCTTGTGCTCAAGTTCTTCCCAAAGTTCTTGCTCAAGTTTTGGTTCACTTGCATCACTAGAAAAAAAATATATTTTGCTTTGGTTGTGATCTTTGTGCTGAATTTCTGGACGATTTTGTGGTGGTCACTGACTGTTGACACCAAAAATTGGCACCGGGAAGAAGCTGACATGTGGGCCAGATTTGGTGGAAAGATACCATTCGGCTAGGAGGCTTTGCTGGAGCATTCGGCAGGAGACGCTCTGCGGTCGGGAGCGCGTTATCATTCGGCAAAGGTGAAGCATTCGGCAGGAGACGCTCTGCGGTCGGGAACACGTCGTCATTCGGCAGAAGCGCTGATCGTATGGAAAGAGTACTCGGGAAGACATGATGACGTGGATCAACATAAGGAAAAGGCCGGTTCGAACAAGGAAAGCAATATGGGCACGAAGATTCGTCATTTATTTTTAGAAACAAGTGTTGAAGTCGTGTCCGACTAGGAGTTGTATCAAGACCTGGGTATAAATATAAACCCATGGCAATTGTAGAAAAAAATCAACAACCAATCAACACAACAAACCGGCCCCGTGCCAACATCGAGTCCTTTAGTCGAGTCGTCGAGTTCTTCGAGAGGAGTTATCGATCCGTCGACCTCCGTAAGTACCGGCAACCTTGTATCATGCTTAGTATCATGCGGTGGATTTAAGCTTTGATGCAAGTAGTCTTGTTACCATGCTTAGTATCATCCGGTGGATTTAAGTTGTGGTCTCAAGAAGGTTCCTCTGTTAGGTCATGAGCCATGCGGTGGGCTAAGATCTAGTATGGACCAAGTTATCGGCTCTGTTAGATTTCGGCAAGATCTAGCAGATTCATTAAGTTACCCCGTGTTGCTTCGTTTTTACTATGTGCTTAATTCATGCAACACACCTTTGCCCAATCTAGATCGGTTAGGATCGGCTCTGCTTTACGACGATTCATCCCCTCATAGCCGAATCCGAAACCGATCTAGGTTGCTACGTGTCGCGGGTTCAAGCTTGTCGGTATTGTGTAGATCTTGACAGAACCGGGTATCATGCGGTAGATGCAGGTTTTTGGGTCGTCTTAGAGCTAATCATCCGGTGGATTAGAATTCGATTCGATCTGATAGATTTATCTTTACCGATTAGGCCTGTTCCTTCGCCATGGACCCCGATTCGGCTAAATAGCCGTATTCGGCAGTGCTCTCACAAGTGAACGTGTGTTCGTGGGTTTGCATTGGACAATGAATGCTTTTAGCCTTTCACGATTAGATTGTATCATGCGGTGGATTGATCTAATCTGATTGGTGGCGTGGCCTCAAAACGAGTTGTATCATGCGGTGGATTAACTCGTTCGTTGCCATGCTTGACGGGTGCTGCTTTCGGCCTATGCATTCTTGTTTTCAATGTAAATTCGTGACTGTGTTGTGGGTTCGTAACTAAACATCGAATGCTTTTAGCTTTTCATGGTTAGATTGTATCATGCGGTGGATTGATCTAATCTGATTAGTGGTGTGGTCACAAACAAGTCGTATCATGCGGTGGATTAACTTGTTCGTTATCATGCTTGACGGGTGCTGCTTTCGGCCTATGCATTCTTTGTTTACTGCGAATTTATGATCATGTTTCACCCTTTTATTTATCCATCATGCTCTGTTTCTCGTTAATCGGCTATGAGTATGTGTTACAACGTTCATTCGGTTGAAAGCCGATCTTTCGTCATGCTTACGTCACGCATTCGGCAGTGCGTTCCTTGCGTACCTTGCCGATTGCCGAATGAGGTTTTAACTGCCGACAGATAGCTTCTCTGTAGCTATTTGTCTCTCAAGATTGGCTTCGATGCCGCAAATATGGAACTGTCTGGTCTCACCCGGCACGTTCCAGGTTTTGATCTAAACGTTTTATTCCCTTTGTTAGTTTTCAGGCAAACTGACTGGCACGCTTCCGGATTCAAAAGCCCGGGCCACGTTTGAAGCCAGCTTGTTCGGCTTGCTGTGTGCTTGGCGTGAGGTGCGGATTTTACGTCAACACACTTTTTGGCACGCCCGGTGGGACCAACACCAGTTTTCAAGATGCCTGAGTTGAGCGACATCATGGATGTCACTTTGGAAGAGTTGTCTGAGGAGCATCAACAGATGGTAAAGGTTGCTGCCAACCAATTCATTAACAAATGTTTACTGTCTTTCGCCAAGAACAGGAGTGGTGCACCTTTTCTCAAGTCCGATCTGCCAAGAGTTCTCCTTCCTGGGCAATCTGATCTTACTGAAGAAGAAGAGAGGGAGAGATTCTCGGGTTTGTTATACAAAGCTTTGGGAGAGACAATGACCAATCACAATGCTGCGTTCTTAAACAGTTTTCGGCATATAATGATAAGCATTTTTGGTCAGCATGTGGATAAACCCTTTGAGCAGATACATGGGCAATTGGGTGGTCCGACATACTTCAATGTTCAAGCACCAGTTCAGAAACCACATGGTAAAGGGAATGCTGATGAAACTGAAGGTTCTGGTGTTAAAGATATAAATGGACAGCCGATTCGGCAAGATCCTCAGCTTGCACTGCCGAAAACTCGCACGTACGGTGATATGGCATTCGGCACCACAGGGAATCCGCCTGCTTCTGCTTACAAGATATCTCCCTTGAACAACAGACTGCAGAGGGATTTATATGGAAACGGATATTCAGAGTTTATGGATTACAATGCTATCGACGCTCTTCCGAATCCTGGATATGCTGGTACTGCAGGTATGCTTGCTGGAAGACCAGGGAATCAAGATACCAATATCGACCTCATGGTGCAAAAAATGACCGATGTATTGCAAAATCAATTCGGTCTGAAACCTAAAAGTCAGGGATACATGTATTCGTCTCCTTTCCCTGAATGGTACCAGAGGGTATCATTGCCGAATAGAGTCAAGGTGCCTACAGAGTTTACTAAATTCTCAGGACAAGATGATACTAGCACTGTGGAACATATAGCTCGATATCTGATGCAGCTTGGAGAGGCTTCGGCAGATGAGGCTTTCAGAATCAGATACTTTCCTTTGTCACTGACGGGTCCAGCTTTTACATGGTTTGCTTCTTTGCCTGCCCAGTCGATTTGCACCTGGAAAGACCTGGAACAGAAATTCCATGCTCATTACTACATTGGCAGTACCGAGAAAAAGTTGGTTGATTTGACCAGCTTAAGGCAGAGGAATAATGAAACACCTACAGAGTTCCTCAGGAGATTTAGGGAAACCAAGAGTATGTGCTTTTCTCTGAACATACCTGATGATCAACTGGCTGGTATGGCTGTAGCTGGCATGCTGCCTGCCATTCGGGAGAAGCTGTTCGGGATGGAGTTTGATGATTTGGGCCAGTTGTCGCACAGATTGGCCTTGATGAGTAACCAGGCATATGGTTTCAAGAAAGATGTCAGATTTGCTAAAAATAATGATGTAGCTGACATCTATAACCAATTCCTTGAAAGAGCAGATCAAGAAGATGAGTATGAAGATAGCGAGGAAATAGCTGCAGCAGAGATAGTGTGGAGCAAGGAACCAGTTACAATGACTCAAAGATGGATCAAACAGATGAAGGGAACATATGATTTTGATGTAACTAAGGCAGACAAATTATTTGAATTCCTGGTGAAAGAAGGCCGAATCAAATTGCCAGAGGGGCATTCTATGCTTCGGCCCGATGGGGTGAAAGATAAGAGGTACTGTGGGTTTCATGATAGAAATTCTCATTCCATTAATGAATGCAGAGTCTTTAGGATGAAGATTCAGAAAGCTATCCAGGAAGGACATTTGAAATTCGACAACAAGATGAAACTGGACAGTAACCCTTTCCCTCAGAATATGATCGGGTTCTCAGTTAATATGGTAAATGCTGTTCCATCTGGAGAAAAGGGAAGATTGAAAGTTTTAACATCAAAGAAGGCAAGACAGGATGGTTCAGTTGATCCCACTCGGCAGATCACAATGGAACAGATTCGCCAGAAAAATCTTCGATTCCCGAATAGCCGATTTGAAGTGGGCGAATCCTTTAAACCTAGAGTTACTACACGTATTCTCCTCAACAAATGGCAGCGTCAGCAAGAAAAAGAGCGTTTTCAAAGGCGTGAATACGAGGAAGAGGAAAGAAGGCGCGAAGAAGAAAGATTTGAGGAAGAACAAGAAGAATATGCTCGAGAACAGGAACGTGCGCATTGGGGGTGTGCATTCTTCAGACACTGTTGGAACGAAGGTTTAAAGCTGCCTACAAGGAGTAACTGTCCTGAGTGCAATAATGGGTATGTCGAACATAGGCAAAATGTTGCCAATCGCCGATCTGTCCATGAAAGAATTGGTAGGGTGCATCCTAGTGATGATCGGCGTTTTGATGATCGACCAAGAAAGAGACATGCTGATTTCAGATGGATTGATCATGAAGAAGAAGATCATGAGTATGTTTGGCAGAAAGGACAATGGTGTCCACCTGGTTTAAGAAGGAGTCAGAAGAGAAGAGTCCAACGCTTGAGGAATCAAGAATTAAAGCAAACAAGGCCTAGGATGAAATCGATATGGCTCCCAAAAGACAGGCCTGACGAACATAGTCATTCGGCTCCTACATGCATGGTATGTTTCTTGCCGAATGAATTCATGGCTCCATCTAATCAAATTGTACAGGAAGAAATATTGCCCGATATAGATGATGCCGAACAATTTGGGTTAATGGCACAATTGATGTTGAACAAACAAGCTGTTTTTGAGAAGCCAACCCAGAATCGGCACATGAAGCCACTATACTTGAAGGGATATGTTAATGGCAAACCATTGACCAAGATGTTTGTCGATGGAGGAGCTGCTGTCAATGTAATGCCATATACCACATTCAGGAAGCTTGGTATGGGCCTTAGAGATTTGACACCAACGAGCATAATTCTAAATGATTTTGCTGGAAATCCTTCGGACACCAAAGGATGCGTGCACGTTGATCTGATGATTGGTTCCAAGACTCTGCTTACGACTTTCTTTGTCATTGAGGGCAAAGGGGCATATAGCTTGCTGCTTGGAAGAGATTGGATTCATGCAAATTGTTGTATTCCATCTACTATGCATCAACAGCTTATTCAGTGGATAGATGATGAAGTAGAAATTGTCCAAGCAGATGATTCAATAAGCGTGGCAAATATGGAACCAGCTTTCTGGGAGTATCAAGGCATAGATTGTTTCTCAGGTAAAGACTGGGGAGAAGGTCCTGTGGCACCAGCCAGCAGTGATCAACAGCCGATCGAAGCAGTCGGCTCTCATAGTAATTTTTGATGGAAAATCCAATCGATGGAACCGATGGAAAATTAGGACGTGGATTTGTGTCGGCCGATAAATTAGAAGAAGTAGACATTGGAGATGGTGACAAGCCAAGGCCGACATTTATCAGTGCTAACTTGGATTCGGTTTTCAAAGAAAAATTGGTGACGTTATTAAAAGAATACAAGGATTGCTTTGCTTGGGATTATTCGGAGATGCCCGGTCTAGACCGTTCTATTGTTGAGCATCGGTTGCCAATCAAACCTGGATACAAGCCTTACAAGCAACCACCCCGAAAAATCTACAAGGAAGAAGTGTTGGCCGATGTGAAAAAGGAAATTGAAAGATTACTAGATGCAAATTTCATTCGGCCCTGTAAATGCGCGGATTGGATCTCTAATATTGTTCCTGTCTATAAGAAAAATGGAAAGATGAGGGTTTGCATAGATTTTAGAGACCTAAACAGGGCTACACCCATGGATGGATATCCAATGCCTATTGCTGATTCATTGGTTGATGCTGCTGCTGGATACAAAGTGCTCAGTTTCATGGACGGTAACGCAGGATACAATCAGATTTATATGGCATTGGAAGATATAGTAAAGACAGCTTTCAGGTGTCCTGGACACATAGGGTTGTTTGAATGGGTTGTCATGACCTTTGGATTGAAAAATGCCGGTGCAACTTATCAAAGGGCTATGAATTATATTTTTCATGAGTTGATCGGCAAGGTTGTGGAAATATATATTGATGATGTGGTGATTAAATCATTGGATCATGAGTCTCATTTAGCCGACATAAGGAAAACTCTAGAATGCACCAGGAAACATGGGCTTAAGATGAACCCGAACAAGTGTGCTTTTGGAGTTTCGGCTGGAGAGTTTCTGGGATTTTTGATACATGAAGGAGGAATAGGAGTTGGTAAGAAAAGCATGAAGGCAATTGATGAAATTGTTCCTCCAACTAATCTTAAAGAGCTACAATCACTGCTTGGCAAGATAAATTTTGTGAGAAGGTTCATATCAAACTTGTCACAAAAGGTGTTGCCCTTTTCCTCACTGTTGAAAATAAGAAAGGATCAAAAGTTTGTATGGGGTGACGAACAACAGAAGGCTTTCAATGAAATAAAAGAGTACATGAAGAAGCCACCAGTATTGGTGCCTCCACAATTGAACAAGCCTTTCAAGTTGTACGTGGCGGCCGATGCCCAAACTATTGGATCGGCCCTCATTCAAGAATTTGAAGGGAAGGAAAGAGTGGTTGCATACCTTAGCCGAAAGTTGTTAGATCCAGAGACAAGGTATTCGGCTATAGAGAAGCTTTGCTTATGTGTTTACTACTCCTGTACAAAATTTCGGCACTACTTACTACATGCCGAATGCATTGTGTATTCAAAGTTTGATGTGATAAAACACATGTTGTCTATGCCAATTTTGAACGGAAGGATTGGCAAATGGATTTTAGCTTTGTCTGAATTTGAATTGAGATTTGAATCGGCAAAGGCTGTTAAGGGACAGATTATTGCCGATTTCATTACTGAACATCATGATACATCGTTAAATTTGCTTAACATTGTTCCTTGGGTGTTATTCTTCGATGGATCTTCATGCAACAAAGGTGGTGGAGCAGGTATCTTATTAATTTCACCCAAAGGAGAAACATTTGAGTTTGCTGTTCCCATTCAATCTGCTGTTACTAACAATCAAGCTGAGTATGAGGCATTGCTCAAAGGGCTCCAATATTTGAAAGAAACAGATGCCATTGCGGTTGAAATTTTTGGAGATTCAGAATTGGTCATAAAGCAATTGAATGGTGAATATGAGTGCAAAAGTGATACCTTGAGGAATTACTATGAAGAATGCAAAGAAATATTGAAGAGCTTTCGGTCAGTAATTCTACAACACATTCCTAGAGGGGATAATGGAGAGGCAAATAGATTGGCCCAAAGTGCATCAGGTTATAAAGAGCTTCGAGAAGTTTTTGCTAATGATGTATACGCATTCGGGAGTAATCTGGCAGAAGATGATTGGAGAAAAGAGATTGCCGATTATCTGGAGAATCCATCCCGAAAGGTTTCTAGAAAGCTCAGGTATAAAGCTTTAAAGTTTGTTCTTCTTGATGATAATTTGTATTATAAATCCCTGGATGGAGTGCTGTTACATTGCTTAAGTCATGAAGAAGCAAAAAGGCTGATGAGTGAAGTACATGATGGATTGTGTGGAGCACATCAATCGGCCTACCGAATGAAGTGGGTTATTAGAAGAACTGGATATTACTGGCCGACAATGTTGGAAGATTGTTTTGAATATTATAAAGGATGTCAAGACTGTCAGAAATTTGGAAGCATTCAGAGAGTTCCGGCATCGGTTTTGAATCCCATTGTCAAGCCATGGCCATTCAGAGGATGGGGAATAGATTTGATTGGCCAAATAAATCCTCCATCTAGCAAGGGGCATAAGTTTGTGCTTTTGGCAACCGATTATTTTACCAAATGGGTTGAGGCAATTCCATTAAAGAAAGTGACGTCGGAGAATATGGTTGAATTTGTTAAAGAACATATCATTTACAGATTTGGGATTCCTCAGACAATCACCACTGATCAAGGGACTCAATTTACATCTTCAGAATTCAGAGACTTTGCTGAAAGTATGGGCATCAAATTGTTAAATTCTTCTCCTTATTATGCCCAGGCTAATGGTCAGGCAGAGGCTTCTAACAAGATTATGATTAAAATTATACAGAAGAAGATTGATCAGAAGCCGAGAAAGTGGCATTCGGTACTCAATGAGGCTTTATGGGCTTACCGAATGGCTCCACATGGGGCTACACAGACGTCTCCCTATGAGTTGGTGTATGGACATCATGCTATTTTGCCATGGGAGATACAATTAGACTCAAGGAGAATAAAGTTGCAAAAGGATTTAAGTTCTAAAGATTATAAAGATTTAATGATGGACGAATTAGAAGATTTGCATATGATTCGTCTCAGGGCCTTGGAGAATATTGAGAGGAATAAAGTGCGAGTTGCTAAGTACTACAACAAGAAGGTGAAAGTTAAGCAATTCACAGAAGGTGATCTAGTTTGGAAAGCAATATTGCCGATTGGAACCAAATATGCAGCATTCGGCAAGTGGTCTCCAAATTGGGAAGGTCCTTTTAGAGTGGTTAGATGCATGCCTGGAAATGCATATATTTTGAAGACATTATTGGGAGAAGAATTTGCTTCTGCTATAAATGGAAGATATTTGAAGAAGTATTATCCCAGTGTTGAAATCGATCGGTGATTGATATATTAATTTGCCAAACAGCCGATATTCGGGAAGAAATCGCCTTCAGAACAAATGTTAACAGAAAAGGAAGATGGCCAGTACTGAATGTATTGCCCTTAGCACAAAATATACTACATCAGATGATTCATGCAAGATCACAAAAGATAAGTTTTATTGCCGAAATTCCATAAATCCCTAGTACAAACTAATGGAATAGCTTGTTCAAGACAGACTGAGGATGAATGGAATCGGCAATGGCGGCGCCATGAGCGTCAAGGCGATCTATGGAAGCCTCGATGTCGTCGATCTCCTCCGGGTTACCATTAGTGAAGCCGGTTGGTAGCCTGGAGTAGTCGGTATTGGTGTGCGTCGACATGGCGACTAGGCCTGCGGCGGTGCCCAGACGGATGCCGTGCAAGGCCACCTCATCGATGCGGCCCGCCACCGCACCGAGGCGAGCTTCTGGTGTGTCCCCAGGAGCATTCACCTTGTTCGCCAGCTCATTCGCCAGCGCCTTCAGCCGATCGAGTTCGGCATCACGCGCTGCAAGTTTACAAAAGGGGCAACAGATTAGTATCATTTGGGGGACAAGATTGAGATTGAGCGAATTGCAGGACTCACCATCAATGACTTCGAGCAGTTGCTTGCGCTCGTGCTGCCATTCGAGGTCAGCAATCCCGGCTTGCTTGGAGATAGCCTCTAGTTCGCGACGAGAGTCGTCGCGCTCCGCCTTGAATCGGCGAGCATCACCGTCCGTGTAGCGGTAGTCGTCCGATTCGAGAGATCGATTGGACGAACTCGAAGATGCCGCAGGAGCGGCGGCCGGAGCTGCGACTGGCGCGCCAGCGCCGGCAATCCACTGGATTGTCCTGAAAGAACAAAGAGATTCGTCAAGAAAGAGGGAGGAAATCTCAAGAAGAACAGAGAGAAGCGAGTAGCTACTCACCTGCGGCGAGCACCGGCACGACTTCCTTCGGCCTCATCAGCGGCCGGGCGCCTCCTGTTGTTGTCGGCCATTGGGGTTCCTCGGAATTACTGTGGATGGGGAAGAGAATGGCTTGGACCGGCAAGAACTTGGAAGGCGAAGAACTTGATGAAGAAACCGTGGGCTGCCTGGGTGTTTATTTATAAAACCCGCAGAGGAAATCGTGGCCAAAGATCGTGGCACGTATTCCGAAGAGTTCGGAAGGTGGAAAGGATTTTCCTAGCCGAATGGCTCCCATGTCGCTTGGGATCCTTGCCGAATCGTAGTCGGCTTTGACTGGGTAAGATTCGGCTGCGTTAAATTAAAAGCATTTTTTAGCTTAATATTATTTGTAGATGATCTTGCCGAATGAGTTGTTCGCAATGATGGAGAAGAAAAGTTAACAGCTACGAATTCACAAGATGAGGCAATTATTCGGCTACAGGTTATTGGTTACAAGTTACAAACCCAAGTATTTTGAAATTACATTTGTGGCATTGGAAATCATGTTGCTAATGTTGTCTAACAAGTTTTTGTCAGCTTCTTGGGTTTTAGCCAGAGCCTTGAGCTTTGCCTTGAGTTGTTTATCCTTGTTCAGAGTGGCTGAAGCTTCTTTTCGTATTCTTTCTGATAACTTGGGAAGCTCAGCAATATTCTTCTCGTCAGCTTCAATTTCGGCCGATAAGCGTTGCAATTCGGCTTCAAGTGCAGCTTTCCTGGCCTTTTTGCTCTCAAGATCAGATACCAGCTTGGTCAACAGCTCATTATTCTCTTGATCTTGAGAGTGCAGGGCTTTTACTGACTGCTTGATCAGAGATCTTTTTTGCTCTAAGGCTGGCAGAGAAGATTGATTGCTCAAGGCTTGCATCACTGCTGCGAATTGCTGATCCAATTGAGAGACTGGCTCCAATGCGGTCTTGATGTCAGCTGGGAGTTCTTGATCAATGGAGTCCAGTACGTCTCTTAATGAAACAGCATGTGTAGCCTGGTCTTGGATGCTCTTATTCAGTAAGGCTAAGATGTCTTTCAGCTTTGCTTTGGTTTCTTCTGATAAATCTTGGCTAGAAGTAATCTCTTCTCCTTGTTCGGTAACCCAGTCATCCACAGCAAAGGAATAGCTGGGTGATGAAGTGGGTTTCTCCTGAAAAGGGTTCTTGCCGAATTAGTAAAAGAATTGCCGAATGAGAGAGAATCAAGAGAATTGAATGATTATGTTTACCTCGGCCCTGGCTTCCCGAGTGGGAGATGGAAGTGTTTTGAGTTCCATGATGGGAGTTTGTGTATCTGGCTGAGGAGAAACCGGAGTATCAATTGAAGAGGATTCTATTCCTGTTTCTGGAAGGGGCAGCAAAGCTGAAGACGAATCATGAGGAAGGGAAGAGCTTTCCAAGGCAGGATCTGTTGAAGCTTGTTCTGCAGTTGACAAGAGAGTAAATGCCGATGACAAGAAATTAAGAAAAATGAAGTGGTAGATTTTTTACCGTCCAATGAGGCATCGGCAATTTCTGTGCTAGCCAACCATTGCTGAGCTTTGGCCTGAAAAAACAAGGAAAGATGAAGTTGAGCAGAATATTATTGACATCATGGCCAAAGAAAGAGAGATCTGACCTGGATGATTTTCTTGGGAACCACTTTTCTTTTCTTTGTGCCTGAGGAGGCTGCCAGGACAAGGGTCTTCCTTTTGACAGATGATGGCCTGGTGATTTTTGGATCCAGGATAGCTTGTCTGGCCATTATTTGAGCTAAAGTTGGGGATTGATATCCCAGAGCTGAGATTGGGCCTGCTGCCTTGTATACAATTGCCCTGGCAAGAGGGGCAGGTATGATGTCCTGCAAAGATGGTAAAGTCAAGGTCAAGTTGGATCTTTATTTGATTGAAAGTGAATAAAAGCTGAACATATTACCTCTGAGCTTGGTTGGTAGTCTGACATCAACTCGAGACAGAGAGGATGAATTGGCACATTGAAGATATGATCATGAAATTCTTGCCACCAGATTATGAAGCTAGGGTGTGCAAATATTATTGGCACAAAGGGCTCAGGTGCATAGGTTGTGTCACAGCATCTATAAGGGAAGATTCTTCTTGTTTCTGTGGCATCTTTGATGATTTCCCTAGGCTTGAGAAATTCATGAAGGAATAGCCTTGGGGGCACCTGGCCACATCCCAATTGCCTGGCTGCTATGTTCGGCTGATAGTATTCATATGTGCTCTGAACTAGTCTTCCCCCATGAAATTCGGCTGGCAGGATACAAGGATGGATGAAAGCATTGAAAATTGCTATAGAATGTACGTCAGTGCATCCAGATTCAAAGCTGAATTCACAGGGGAGGGTGAGGTTGTCATTGTCCAGATATGGAAACCAGAGAGGATGATCAAAGCCTTTGAAGAAGAGCTCAAATAATTCACAGATATTTTTGTTGATGGATACAGTAGAAGCAGCTTCTCCATAAGTTTGACAACCTTTGGTCTTCTTGATCTCTCCCTCTGCATAGTTGATGGAAGGGAATTCTCTGCTGTTGAGATCAATGGCAATAATCTGATGCATGTACAGTTGTAGCCACATCTGGACAAACCACCAGGGACCATTCACACAAGGTATTTTCTTGTTGGTGTGCATCAATTGGGTAGTTTGATTAAGCATGTGATAGACGCTGCCCAGGAGGTATTTTCCCAATGGGATGAGTTTACCAGCAGCCAGTTCTTCAGCCATCACGATGTGGTTCAGAGTTGGCTCATTGGCTTTGCCACAGAAGACATACCTGCACAGCCACATATTCAGGAAAGCCCTGTACTCTACATCGGTCAAGGGGCCATCAGACATATAGTTTTGGATGTATCTTTTATATCCAACCCCTGTTTTGACTCCTGTCTGCTTGGAGGAGCCCTTGTGGTCATATGGTCGAACAGTTTCTGTTATGTTCAGACCAGTCATCATATATACATCGGCCAAGGTGGGAGACATTGGACCATGACCGAATAAAAAGGCGTTGGCACCATTGGACCAGAAGTGGCAAGCTGCAATCAGAAGGTTCTCATTTTTGGGTGTTTCAGCCAATGACAACTCCAAGCAGTGAGATATGCGCAGACGATCCCAGTTCTGTGTTTGGGGGCTTTTATCATCTGATATTCTCTTGTACCAATTCCTCCAGCCTGCAATCGGGGGCAGAGGCCAGTTCTTGAAAGTGTCTTGCCACTTGTGAGGATTGGCCAGAGAGATCTTGAACGGGATCCTTTGGGATTCGGCTGCGATGAATTCAGAGGGATCTGAGTTCCCTACAGGGCCGAGAAAATACGATGGAGATTTCTCTTCAACAGGGATGAGGATTTCGGCAGCTAGGGCCTGTCAAGCATGGAAAAAGATAAAGAGATTTGAGACAGGAATCAAGAAAAGATTGCCGAATGAGCTTGGAGAGATTAAAGTTTACCTGAAGTGCGAAATCTTGATTCGCCATGAAGAGGTTGAGTCTTGAAACGCTGATGACCTAGAGTGCGGATCTGAGCGGAAGCCTCGTGGATTCAAAGGAGAATGGCGGATGTCGAGTAGAGTTGGCTTGAGAATGTTTGGTGCTTATGGTCGATTCCGAAATAAAGATCACCTTTATCCCGAAATCGAAGGGGCATGTGTTGACACCAAAAATTGGCACCGGGAAGAAGCTGACATGTGGGCCAGATTTGGTGGAAAGATACCATTCGGCTAGGAGGCTTTGCTGGAGCATTCGGCAGGAGACGCTCTGCGGTCGGGAGCGCGTTATCATTCGGCAAAGGTGAAGCATTCGGCAGGAGACGCTCTGCGGTCGGGAACACGTCGTCATTCGGCAGAAGCGCTGATCGTATGGAAAGAGTACTCGGGAAGACATGATGACGTGGATCAACATAAGGAAAAGGCCGGTTCGAACAAGGAAAGCAATATGGGCACGAAGATTCGTCATTTATTTTTAGAAACAAGTGTTGAAGTCGTGTCCGACTAGGAGTTGTATCAAGACCTGGGTATAAATATAAACCCATGGCAATTGTAGAAAAAAATCAACAACCAATCAACACAACAAACCGGCCCCGTGCCAACATCGAGTCCTTTAGTCGAGTCGTCGAGTTCTTCGAGAGGAGTTATCGATCCGTCGACCTCCGTAAGTACCGGCAACCTTGTATCATGCTTAGTATCATGCGGTGGATTTAAGCTTTGATGCAAGTAGTCTTGTTACCATGCTTAGTATCATCCGGTGGATTTAAGTTGTGGTCTCAAGAAGGTTCCTCTGTTAGGTCATGAGCCATGCGGTGGGCTAAGATCTAGTATGGACCAAGTTATCGGCTCTGTTAGATTTCGGCAAGATCTAGCAGATTCATTAAGTTACCCCGTGTTGCTTCGTTTTTACTATGTGCTTAATTCATGCAACACACCTTTGCCCAATCTAGATCGGTTAGGATCGGCTCTGCTTTACGACGATTCATCCCCTCATAGCCGAATCCGAAACCGATCTAGGTTGCTACGTGTCGCGGGTTCAAGCTTGTCGGTATTGTGTAGATCTTGACAGAACCGGGTATCATGCGGTAGATGCAGGTTTTTGGGTCGTCTTAGAGCTAATCATCCGGTGGATTAGAATTCGATTCGATCTGATAGATTTATCTTTACCGATTAGGCCTGTTCCTTCGCCATGGACCCCGATTCGGCTAAATAGCCGTATTCGGCAGTGCTCTCACAAGTGAACGTGTGTTCGTGGGTTTGCATTGGACAATGAATGCTTTTAGCCTTTCACGATTAGATTGTATCATGCGGTGGATTGATCTAATCTGATTGGTGGCGTGGCCTCAAAACGAGTTGTATCATGCGGTGGATTAACTCGTTCGTTGCCATGCTTGACGGGTGCTGCTTTCGGCCTATGCATTCTTGTTTTCAATGTAAATTCGTGACTGTGTTGTGGGTTCGTAACTAAACATCGAATGCTTTTAGCTTTTCATGGTTAGATTGTATCATGCGGTGGATTGATCTAATCTGATTAGTGGTGTGGTCACAAACAAGTCGTATCATGCGGTGGATTAACTTGTTCGTTATCATGCTTGACGGGTGCTGCTTTCGGCCTATGCATTCTTTGTTTACAGCGAATTTATGATCATGTTTCACCCTTTTATTTATCCATCATGCTCTGTTTCTCGTTAATCGGCTATGAGTATGTGTTACAACGTTCATTCGGTTGAAAGCCGATCTTTCGTCATGCTTACGTCACGCATTCGGCAGTGCGTTCCTTGCGTACCTTGCCGATTGCCGAATGAGGTTTTAACTGCCGACAGATAGCTTCTCTGTAGCTATTTGTCTCTCAAGATTGGCTTCGATGCCGCAAATATGGAACTGTCTGGTCTCACCCGGCACGTTCCAGGTTTTGATCTAAACGTTTTATTCCCTTTGTTAGTTTTCAGGCAAACTGACTGGCACGCTTCCGGATTCAAAAGCCCGGGCCACGTTTGAAGCCAGCTTGTTCGGCTTGCTGTGTGCTTGGCGTGAGGTGCGGATTTTACGTCAACACTGACACCCACAAGAACGACTAACCTTTTGTGGTGGTTTTTATCCCCGCAAAAACGACTAACTATCTCGAACGACTGACTTGATTTTCTTGTGCTAACCATATATATTGAGTCCTTCGGGTAGTTGTTGTTGCACTAACCTTTTGCAGGAATCATGTCGAAGTTCTTCACATCGCTCCGTCGTTCCGCCCGGCTAGGCCGCCGATCGGACGATGCTGGGAGTTCCCCAGCTCCGTCCCGAGGCTCGAGCCGGATGGACACGGACGAGTACAGAGCAGCCGGCTCGGGATGGGGCCATGCCACGCCCCCGGCCAAACAGCTCCTGAGAGAGAGTGACATCAATCTCAGGACAGAACGGGAGCAGAACACCTTCAACGAGCTTCGGCTGAAGGAGTTCGAGCACACCCATGTGTTTGAGCAAGACTTGCTCAGGGACACGGGGATGGACGTAGAGTTCACGGAAATCTTCCAAGCCGTTGGCTGGGAGAATTTCTGGCACATCAACGAAGAAGGTTCGTACCTGCTCACCCTTGAATTCCTCTCGACTTTGGTTTCTGAAACTGGGGGGATTCGTTTCCGATTTTTCAACCAAGAGTTTTTCTACTCTTGGAGGGATTTTAGTTCGGGTCTCGGATTTTCAAGCCGTTGTTCCTTAGACCCGAACAAAGCGGTTAAAAGATTTGACCGGGTGGCATTTTGGAAAAAGATTTCGGGGAATACCAACTGTCATGCGCCGCGCACGAACAACATACATAACCCCACTTTGCATTTCATGCATCGTTGGGTGTCTATGATGATATTCCCCCGGGCAGATTTGTGCCCTGTCAACACCATCGAGTTGCGGGTTCTTTTTGCCATGGTCAAGCAGATTCCCTATTCACCAGTGAAAGACATGGTTGGTCACTGGCTGTCTCATATTTCTCGTGCGGGTAGCATGGCGATGACTTCTCTAGTCACTCGCCTCGCTAACCATCTGGGCGTCCTCCAAGGCGCCCGGTTCACGTACATCGAGACAGCGCGTTCCGTCGTGGATGCCAAGCACTTCGTGCAAGCCCACATGATACGGCGGACGCCTGACGCAACGCTGGCAATGATTTATCGTGGATATACAACTGAAGTGCCTTTGCCTTGTGCAACACTAAGGTTGTATACCACGTCGAAACTAACTCTTCAATTGAGGACCGAGTCGGACAATTCTCCACCTTGGAGAGAGCCCGCTCGGCACAGCGTTGCATGTGACGGACCCGTCATGAGGGGATGAGCCAGGCGTGATGCTGGGCTCGCCACCTCACAGGAGCCGGAAGATGCACCACAAATGCCGCACCGACACACTTCCGCTTTTGAGGCCACCTACGACATGTACACCGGTGCTGGGACGTCTGGAGCGGGAGGCTCCGGGCAACACCAGGAGCCGAACTACTTCACCTCAGGACGCTGGGACTACGGCCAGGACACGGACTCTGAGTGGTTCGGGAGCCGGTATGGAGGGGAGTACGACAGTGCCTCCCAGCCATATTACCCCGGATACTCACAGTCCGCACGCTTCGACTACGGCCGAGTCGAGCTCATCGACAACCGTACCCGAGAGATTCAAGACACGCTAGCCAACCATTCGAAGTACCATCAAGAGAATAGCGGGATGGTGGCGTCCATCCAGCATGACGTCCACGAGCAAGCAGAACAGCTGAGCCAGTACCTTTCAAGGCTCAACCCCTACCAGTGAAAGTCCAAGCTTGGGGGAGGACCCCCACCAGGTATGTCCCGATTTATCTAGCACTTTGATCTTTTAATTTCCCGTTCATTTTCCTTCATGATAATTTGCATTTAAAAAAAATGAAAATACCAAAAATATTTCCCTTAAACAATATTTCCCTTGAATAAAAATAACTCCCAACTATGCATGGAATGAATCATATGCCTCTCACCTTGGAAATGATGAATAGTTGCTCTGTCATTAATTCTGCAAGTACTTTGTTTCAACTAGTTGCTAGATTGTGCTTGAGTTATTTGGCATGAGTAAAAATGATCCTGAAAACCTTGTGGGAGCACATGCTTTATTCCAAGTTTAAGTTGTTGTGGGGGTTGATATAGTGAGAATTTGGTTAAATTCTATTCTGCTTTTAGTACGGGGGAAATCTCAGAAATTTATGCTTTCAAAATGAAACAAGCTCCTCATTGGTCAAAATACCTACCAGAGCCATATGATAAGCTTAGTTGAAAATTTCTACTCATATGCTGCTTGTTATCTTAGTGAGCTTTGTCAAATTGTTGTGACCTTTGAGTGAAGCTTTCATATTCTTAAAGATCGAGACCCACGTACACACACCACCTCTCACTTGCAATTCCTACACTGGGAGTTAGCAAACATTTTCCATCATCCATCCACAAAAATAAATGCTCCATGTTCTATGAGTTCCCTCTCCAAATATTCTTGATAGAGACATGGGCTATGCAAAAAGAAAAGCATGCCAAAGGAGCATGGCAAAAAGAAAGAGAAAAAAAAAGAAAAGCATGCCAAGTGGCATGGCAAAAATATGAGAATAAAAGATAGCCCATGTTCTTGAAAATAAATCGAGGGAGTTTCATCCAAGGAGTTCCACCATATTCCATTCCACCATTCCACCATATTCCACTCCATTCATATCCACACACTTGCACGTCTCGATCTTAAGATGTGATTTGTCTCCTCAGAGGTCCGGTCTTTGACTTAGCAAAATATAAGATGCATGCATGCCTTCATCCTTTGTCCCTGAGCCACACAAAAAGCCAGATTAGATGTTAGGATGAAAAAGAAGGCACAAGCCTTTGGCGAGGATTCAAATACACTTGAGTGATTGAGTGTGCCATTGAGGAACAATTTGAAGTTTTCAAAACTTGTGAAAAACTCTGAGATGGTATCCTGAAAAGAGTAGAGTGGAATAAAACTGAATTCAATCTATTCATCCTTTCAACCGCCCAAGATAAGGAGATTGCTATAAGCCCCATAGGTAAAAAGGTGAATTAAAAACTTTGCATATGATTCAAGTATTTATGAGCACTAGTTGTTTATAAAGTTACTAGCAAAGTAAATGACATTGTAGCAACTCCTGATCCACCGAGCCTAAGTTTATATCTTTGCTCGAGGACGAGCAAAAAGCTAAGCTTGGGGGAGCTTGTTGGCGGTCGTTACAACCCAAATCCGACCACCAATACTCGGGAATAAATGAGGTTTTATGTAACATTCCATGTACTTAGGTTTTATTTCTAATAAAGTTCCATGAGTTTTTGTGAGTGTCACTTGTGCAGGTACAATTACGACAAATACGAGCTATTGAAGCCGAAAATGACCGAATCGGCCGAACGACTCCGTTCGGCCGGTTACCCCCCCTTAGCCATACACGCCACCGGAGGCCGTCCACGTCAGCAATGACCGAGCGGCGACCGTGCAAGACACCTCATCCACTGCCACATCACCTCTGGGCCAGAAACACACGAAGACCAACACATACAAGCAGCCTAGGAGGTCCAGGAAGCAAAGGCGGTGCATGGGAGGCGTTCTGGGCTGGAGGCCTAGTTCGGCCGAACTACCCAGTTCGGCCGAACCACCCCCAAATGCCAACCGCCTTACAGAGCTCATCCAAGGCGTCCAGGAGAAGGCGGTGCATCCAACGGCCTTCGGCCGAACCGACCTGTTCGGCCGAACCCGGGGTGTTCGGCCGAACGGGTCCCCAACCACCTCTGGTTGCCTTGGCGGTTACCCAGCCTCCAACCGCCTTGGGACACCTATAAATGCAGGGGCATACCCCTCGTATCACACACACCACTTGGGAGCAAGTCTCCATTCTCCACTTTCAAGATGTAGAGTAGGCTAGTTCTGTTGGGAGTTAGAGTCAGGGTCGAGCTTCGTCCGGGGTTCCGGAGTCGTCTTCTGGAGTTCTGGTAAAGCTCTTGTATCTTTTCCTTTTCTTTATGTTCGACTCTGAGTAATCAATATATTTCTTCTGCATTTACTTGAGCTATTTGTTCTGCATTTATTTCGTGAGTAATTGTGGAATGTCTAGCCTTTGGTTATAAGCTGTTGTAGTCTGGTTCTATAAGTTCTCTCTTAGTCCTTTATCTTAGCTGGTTCCTCGTTTCTGCTCAATACTTGCGGTGAATTGTCACTGGGGTATTGACAGGATTGCTTGCTCTTTCTAGAAGAGTGAGTAGTTACTGCCTAGCATAGGTGTGGTACCTAGTCTAGATGGTAACCTTGGTTTGTCCCCGTCGCAACCGAGGTGGTAGCCGTGAGGTGGTGACAGCCCTTTCGGTCTTCGTAGTCCATCACGTTAGTTCCGGTCTGCAGGCACCCCGTAAGAGCACGGAGTTTGTGGCACCCCTTCTTATCCCTTTCTGTGTGTCACGGGCTCCGTCCCCGATGTTGAGATAATAGAACTAGGAAGAGAACCATAGATACCATTCTTCATGCTAGTCGTAACCCTTGCCAGAGGTATCTCAAGGCCAGTGGAAGTATATAGGAATCCTTTCCTGTCTCGTTGTTCTCCCACTTGCTAGACCGCTCTTCTATCTCTATCCTGAACTTCTCCTTGTGTGTGTCAACTGAATATCACTCCTATCCTATCCTTTACCCCCACCTTGTTAGCCGGTACTTTAATTAGTAGTTACATCCTTGTCAATAGTTGATACTCTTTATCCAATGCTTCCCTGCGGAAATATAAATACGATACCTAGGAATACTCCCGGGTGAAATGCTACATCGGTATCCGTGCGCTTGCGGATTTATATCTGTATCGTAAGAATACCAATGAACACTACTTGCACCATTACTGGGATTGACAATCCTAATAGTGGACCGTAAGAAGTGTCAACAGGAAGCAAGGGCGGTGCATACCACGGTTCGGCCGAACTAGGGGAGTTCGGCTGAACTGGCCGGGCACTGCCTTGAGCTCCTTTGCATGCTACTCCAGGTCCACCGCCTTGCTCCAGCTATAAATTGAAGGTCCAAGGCCCCGGTTCAGCACACACCACTTGGGAGCAAGTCTCCAATCACTCTCTTTCAAGATGTAGAGTTAGCCTAGTCTAGCTGTGAGTTAAGAGTCAGGGTCGAGCTTCGCTCGGGGTTCCGGAGCCGTCTTCTAGAGTTTGGTAAAGCTCTTGTATCTTTTTCTTTTCTTTATGCAAGACTCTAAGTATTTAATATATTATCTTCCGCATTTCCTTGAGTTATTTATTCTGCATTTACTTCACGGATAATTGTGAAATGTCTAGCCTTGGTTGTAGCTGTTGTAGTGTGGTTCTAGAAGTTCTCTCCTAATTCACTGTCTTAGCTGGTTCCTCTTTTCTGCTCAATAGTTGCGGTGAATTGTCACCGGGGTATTGATAGGATTGCTTGCTCTTTCTAGGAGAGTGAGTAGTTATTATCTAGCATAGGTGTGGTGCCTAGTCTAGATAGTAACTTTGGTTTACCCCTGATTCAAACATACATGTGGTAGTCGTTAGGTGGTGATAGCCCTATACGGCCTTCGTAATCCACCACGTCGGTCTCAGCCCGTAGGAACCTAAGAGGCTGTTAGTGGCTCCCCTTCTCATCCCTTTTTGAGAGTTGCATGCACCTTATCCCGACGCTAAGACAACAGAACTAGGAAAAGAACCATAGATGCCATTCTTCATCTAGCCGTAACCTTTGCCGGAGATATCTCTATGTTATTGGAAGTATATAGGAATCGTTTCCTGTCCCATTGTCCTCCCACTAGCTAGGCTGCTCTTCTATCTATCCTAGATTTCTCCTTGTGTGTGTCAACTGCATATCACTCATGTCATATCCTTTACCCTTGCATTGTTAGCCGATACTTTAATTAATAGTTACATCCTTGTTCATAGTCAATACACTTTATCCAATGCTTCCGGGGTGAAATTCTACATTGGTATCCGTGCGCTTACGGATTTATATCTGTGTCGTAAGAATACCAATAAGCACTCGTTGCACCATTACTAGGATTGGCAATCCTTATAGTGGACTGTAATTCAACCCCTTGATAGAGAGGCATACCTATACTCAATATAAAATATAGACTCTAATTCAACCCCTTGAGCTTGAATAACTTGAACCTTGCCACTTTATTCGATCCTCACTTTATGGGGGTGCAACCTTTCTCATCTCTTGAGCACACCATCCTTGAACTAGCAACTTATTAGGATATCTCAACCAAAATGATCAACAATCACTTGACATCCACCACTCACCATAATTCATCATAAAGATACTATAATGATTGATGCCTTTCAATATATAAGACTCTCCATGACTTAGATATATCTGTGTTAATCAATTATAGGCTTCTTCACCCTAGCAAAGTTCGTTGGTCACAAGTCTCATTTGCCCTTCTTGTTTCTTAGTACCTTGATGCAACGCTTTAGATTAACTCCTTCACCCTTAACCAATTCAAGTCTCACACCATCATTGCATCATAATAAATCCACTTTGAAAACCATAATCTTTGCTTGACCATTTGCTTTCATATCAATACTGTGACCACGTAGATTTCTATCTTTCTTTACTATACCAAGTACTTGGTCAACTTCTCTCTTGACTATAAATACCATTCATGTGACCAAGCAATCTATTATTTCGATTCACTTGAATTCATCATTGCTCTTGATCACTTATCTCTTTTTATTTCTTCCACACATAATCTCCATTTCACTGTCTTTCTCCTTATTGATGTCGTGACCAAAGTAGCTTACATATGACTTCTTGAACAACTAAGCTCTTGACCACCTTCTTATAAATGTTGCAATATTGATCAATTCTCATGCAACTTTCACTTCCTTTGATTTAGCAAGCAAACCGATATTGATCAGTCCTCATGCAATTGCAATACATTTATGTCTCTTCTACCTTTACATTTGATTGCTTCATGAGAAATGAGCTTGACCTTTTCATTTACAACTTCAACAACTTCATCATTCCTTTAATTGGTTATGTCATTCAATCACCAAAACTCACGAGGGGCCTATATGCACTTTTACCTCCTGCTGGAGAGGTTGCGCGAGGGTTTGCCACCCGTCGGCAAGGAATTTTGCATATGTAAGTGTAGCCTCCGAGAGCCCTACGTAATTCGATGTACCAAGTCCATGGGCTAAGAACCCGGCCTACACAACTCGATGTACCAAGTTCATTGGCCAAGAGCCCTACATAACTCGGAGTACCAAGTCCGTGGGTTAAGAGACCTGCATATCTCAATTTACCAAATACGTGGGCTAACGTGGCATGCTCCATAGTTAGCAATGGTGTAGTCCCGAGAGCTGTTGTTGTCGAGGGACATACCGCAAAAGAAGTTGGCATATGTCCAAGCATGTGTAGAACAAGCTGAAATTATTTTGAAGAGAAAAAATAATTATTGAATATGACTTAGCTTGATTCGTGTCGTCGTCAAAGTAGTCGTCGTGCGCGATGAGATGGTTGTCATTGAAACCGACTGGTCGGGACGTGTCTCTGACTAGTTGATCCACTTTAGCTCTGACTTGATTTGACGTGTGGCTTCTCTGATCTGACGTGCAGCGGCCAGTCTTGATTGATGCCATAAAGATTGAATAGGAAATGGCTTAGGTGGTGTTTGGATCTGGATGCTAAAGTTTAGCGCTTTAAATAAGTGATAATTAGATGTATTAAACATAAACTAATTATAAAACTAATTACATAAGTCATGTCTATTTCGCGAGACGAACCTAACAAGCCTAATTTTGCTATAATTAATACATAATTACCATATGTTTACTGTAGCATTACATTGTCTAATCATGGTGTAATTAGGCTTAATAGATTCGTCTCATAAATTACTCCCCGTTTATGTAATGAGTTTTTAAATTAATATATATTTAATACTCCTAATTAACATATTTATATCCGATGTGACGGCGCTAAAGTTTAGCGCGTGGGAAACAAACGGGGCCTTAAGTTGATCTGCAGCTTCTAAAACAAATCTTGATGTGGCGTTTTATAATTCATTGAATACTGAATTCATCTTTGACTCGATCTCGGACATAATGCACATATACGGTGAGTTATTGATTAATTGTTGGAGAACAGTAAACACGCCAGGATCCACATAAACATCGAGTCATCAATTTGTCATCGCAGAACATCAACCACGCCATGTTGTAGACTGATTTTGTTGATGATAGGTCCATCAAACTCTCCCATTGATCACTGCAATATGCCCCATAGTGGGCATCAATGTTGATGTTTTACCATCAGCATACCTGCCTAGGGGTATCCCAGGACAGAGAGTTTATGGGGATCGATGAACCTGGAACTTAATGGTTAATTCGAGGACACAAGACACAAGAAATTAGACCTGTTCAGGCCGCCAATGTAGCGTAACACCCTAGGTCCTATATGGGGGATTGCATATTGTATTTGTGGGATACGGGTACTACTAGACCCACTATCAGAGGAGATTACCGCCGACCTGGGCCCACGTCTGACAAGGTCATAGGCCAACCCCTAGGCGGCCCACAAGGAATTCCCGACTTGCTGGACAAGTTTGATGAAGGTGAAGTGGATTGTGCTCCGGATATCTCGGAGTATTTGTACAGATCTACTCGAATACGATTTTCGATGGTAATCCAGTAGGTTTAGGTTGAAACCAACCTATAAACCCTAGCTCGTCAACCTATATAAGGCGGCCTAGGGCAACCCCTTGGGGGTAATCCATCACAAATCCACCCTTTGTAACCAAAAAGCTCGCCATTGCTTCGTGAAGCTTTGTCGAGCACCAGTAATACAAACCATCACCGACACAGGACGCAGGGTATTATACCTCCGGGTAACCCGAACCTGTCTAAATCATGCCTCATGTGTCACCTTCAAGCTACTCAACTTAGCGATCCCTCTCCTACAAATCCACCACTTGGGTATCCCCAGGTGGATTACCGGGTTTTAGATCCGACACTATTATCTATAGTAATATCCTCCACTGAACTAGGAACCCCAACATCATTTATATATGCCAGGGGGCAAGGTTACATGACAAGTCTCCTAATTGGTTACAATGTGAGAGTCCTAGTAGGACTATACGAGTAGTTCTACTAGGACTCAGTCTTCTTCTTTGAGGGTACCCGGGAATCCTAACACCACAACACCCTTCACAAGGCTCTCCTTAGTGTTTGGATTATGTAAGTGTGTCCCACTACAAGATTTGCCACATTTACCGAGAGATGCAAGCAGGTGGCCGATGGGGCCTTTCTCTATTTGTTCGTCTGGTCTGATTTTCCTAGTCGGTGATTACCTGGTTGGGAATTCATCTCCACTCCTGGCAAATAGTCCAATCACAGTTAAATACTGTCGGCCACTAGAGAGAAAAATGCTAATATGAGTTAATCCCTCTCGGCCACTAAAAAACTCTCTCAGCGAATGTTTGGAATCTAGTCCACATGTGGTGTTCTCTTATTTAAGCTCTACTCCTAGTGTATTATCTCATCACGTCTTTTGTTTTATGGCTCGTAGGATGAAGGTTAAGAGTGCCGGAGAAAGGGCCATTATAACATTGGCTTCATGGACCCCGATGTTATACACACAAGGAGAACGTTAAGAAATATCCAAATCGCACTACAAACAATATATTCAACGCCTTGGATAGGAAAAATACATGTCATTAATACTCTTGTCGTACAACTTTGAGTGAGTTCTTCGCCTTTTTTAATCGTTTCAAGTTAATAATAAATACTATATACAATCAGCATTGCCTCTTTATGTATATGGACAGCTTCCATTGGATGCTGCGTAGTATCCGGGTTGATAAAGGCTAGGTCATGGTGCACGACTCCAAGAGGAGACCAAAACCTCATAGTCATGCTTAACAACGCATGGACTCGCTTCCTCAAAAAACATGTAAAAGTAATCGACCACATCGGTGATCTTTATATTAATATTAGTTTTCTGATAAGAATATAATCATCACTTCTACCGTCATTTCTTAGTCAAACACTTGAGTATTCTATAACCCAGTTACCCATAGTGCATGAGATTGGAGAACAGAAACCACTTGTGTGGATACTACGTATGCGAGTTCATTGACAACGTAGGTCTTAAGGGGCAAATGACGCAAGACGCATTCAAGGTACGTAAGCAAAATCAATTTTACTCATTATTTTAAGTACTTGTAATAATTGAAATGTGTATTTTTTATGGTGTAATAATGTTTATATATATTATAGAGTAATAGATATAATATATTATAACGCAATATTACCATATATGCATACAAATAAAATACGCATTAAAACTAAAATAAAAAGGAAAGCAACAAAAAATAAAAAATAAAAGCATTTAGTACCAGCTCGTAACACTAGCCGGTACTAAACTGCACGTCGTGAGCTTTTGTCGGGTCACCCGGTTTAGTACCGGCTAGAGTTATCAGCCGGTACTAAGTGGCCCCTTTACTACTGGGCAGTATGCCCGGTACTAAATGACCGGCAGTGATCAAAAAATCGGTACTAAGCGTGGTTTTCCGACCGGTACTTATGGTCATTTTTCTAGCAGGATGTACTACATATTAAAAAACTCAAAACAAATTACAATTTAGGACAAGTACTAGTTAACAATAAGCAACCATCACTACCAGAGAACCTCACATCCGCACCGGTTGGGAACGGCCTTTAGCACCGAATTCCCAACCGGTGCTAAACTTTAGCACCGGTTCTAAACACCAACCGGTGCTAAAGGCCCTGCCTACACAGCGGAGATAGGAGGGACTTTAGCACCGGTTGGTGTATACAACCGGTGCTAAAGGGCCTGGATTTCTTTTTTTTGTTACTTTTTGCAGCCGCCATGCATGTACGTTTATATATGTTTATATATGTATTAGGATACGTATTCAAACATGTATTCAGCTGCTGTGCATGTAGTACTATATATTCATATTAGCTAGACATATAATCAAAATAGAAGATATATATATATATTATAATTTAGATATCCAACAAGAGTTATATATTTGAACTGTATATTACAACTTAAGAAATCCGATTAGAGGAACGACTTGACGGCACATCCTCTAGGGGGAGATGGAATTCTCCACGGGGATTACTGACCCCATCCCAAATCCATCCAATGAGCTGTTCTGCAATTGCGTCTATTCTCTCTTGATCGAGTCTATCTTCTTCCAGCCTCATCATCTATAATTTGCAAATAATTGGAAATATTAATTCCGTGGAATTGAAGACAACAATTGTGCAATTAATAACCATTTAATATAAAATAAATGCTTTACTTACAAATACAAATATCTGTCTATATTTAAATAATCATTTATTATAAAACAAAGAGTTTTTCTTATTAATACAAACATAGTAATTATTAAATGAAGCCCTATATTTCTAAATAATCATTTATTATAAAACAAAGTGCCTTACTTATTAATTCAAATTTAATAATAATATTATTTATTATAAATGAATCCCATTATCATTAAATGAAGCCGTATATTTCTAAATAATATCATTTATTACAAAATCAAGTGTTTTTTCTACAAATATAGTAAATATATCAAATTAAAACCTGAAAATGTGTTACGTACCATAACATCATGGTGAGTCATCTTTTTCGTCGACCAATTGAGCATGTTATCACAAACATAGTATGCACATAAATTATTTTCCGACCCCTGTTGGCGACACTGTCGATCAAAAAATAAAGTTAAGTAAAATTCATATAATAGGTGAGCGGAGACCTACACATACAAATTACTTGCTTACCGAAAAGTCAGTCTTCCATGTGAGTGTTTCATGGATCATACCAGGGTTATCTTGACGAAATTGAACCCACGCCCTGTGAACCAAAAAGTTGTGTTAAATCATTGTGATGGTAAGGGCAGAATTGAGTTAAATGGGAAAATATATGTCACCTTGTAAACATGTCAATGATGTTCTGGTAAGCATATGTTGGAGACTTCAACGAATCAAAGACGTGGACGATACCTCGGTTAGGACACACTATGATTAGGATCCAGTAAAAACTGTATACATGTAGACGTTATAATGAGAAATAAAATTGAACGGCAATAGTATGGAGTCCATAAAATTTTGTATAGGCACTATAAGTAGATATATGTATAGGTACTCACCCGAAGTTGTACGACAATAGTATGGAGTCGCAATAATTATGTTTTTGGAGATACTTATATAAATTTTGATATGTTTCCTCTGGATTCATCAAAATCATTTTGTCACTTATCTTTGTCGGGTCCATGTAACCAATGTCAAATATTCCTTCCCTCCGACATCTTTCAATCTCCATTCTGCATTGTTAAGCAATAAAGGGCGCGTCAGCAAAGATTAATTTTTTTTCAAGTGTCAAATGTAAATGAGAACAAAGCACTTACAATGCCCAACAGGCGACCAAAGACACGTCCATGGCGTCTTGGTGGTACACCTCATATATATCCTTGAACTCCAACTAGAGGGCTTCCTCACCATTTGAAAAATCTTGGTCCTTTACGCGAACTCCAAACATGCGCCTTTTGCTTCTTGATTGTTCCAGATACAACTGATCGAATCGACCCATCTTTGTAGCATGCTCTACATTTCTGGACCGACTAAAGGCTGGCCAAGCTTAAATGGCCACCTGAACGATGTGCTCACAGGGAATTCTTTTGTCCCATGATTTCCACTCTCGAGAGTCTTGTCTCGGCCATTTGTCGTTGGACGTTCAACTCGTACTCAGATGCCAACTGGGGCACTGACTGCTGAGGTTGGTTGCCGAGCTAAGCAACAGGTTTGGACGCCGCCGCCTTCCTCTTCGCTTGAGATTTCAATAATGAGCGGTCATAGTCTGGTACCTGTGCCCTCTTCTGTTGTCCCCTAGTCAAATTTTGGAGGAAGGATTTTGCCGTGGCGGGGTCAATCTTCGGCTCTGGTTGTTTTCTCGTGAAAAGTTGCCTCTTTACGTCTTCTTTAACAGAGGCATCGAGCTCTTCTTGAGTCTGCTCGTAAGCTTTTTTCGATGGTGCAGGCTTCTCTTTGACCTTCCGTGGCTTCTTCTGTGGTGGAGGGGCCAAGCTAGACAGTTTAGAGCGCTTCTTTGGTTCAGGCTTTTGCTGCGGAGGAGACGGAGACTTCCGCCGCGGAGGAGACGGAGACGGGTTTGCGTCATGAGCTCCCAGAGAATCGTGATCCGTTGGACCTCTTGGAGACGGGGGATTTGAAGGAGACTTGGTGCTACCAGGTATGGCGATGTCTCGCTTGCTCCATAGAATGATGCCGTGAGAACACTCCCCGAGTTTTGTTTCTCCGTCACCTCCGGTGATGTCAAGTTCCAAGTCATTCCACTGGTCAACAACTTGCTCCACCTCAACGGGTACGTAACCATGTGGAATCTCCATGCAATGCCATATTTGACCTGGTTCCACTGGTTTGGTCATACCGTATGCGACCTGATAAAATAAGTAGAAAGGAAGTTAGTAAATGAATAATATTTATGATGATATTTATGAAATATACAAACTAATGTTGCATACGTACCACCACGGATATGTTCTTCTGCCTCACGACAAGCTCACATGCGGTCCGTTGAGTTATTTCATCCACGGGGTAACGAACCGGTTCAGACTGAGGTGTGGGAATGTCTTCATGGCTAGGTACATGCTCTGTGGAAGCGTGACTGCTTCGATGTTGTGGGGGGCTAAGGAGGGCCGCATTAGGATCTTGGAGAGCTACATGCTCTGTGCTGGCGGTTCCTATGGCTTGTATCTACAGCCATGCTAACTTCATTCGCCGCTCTATCTCTACCTCTATTTCCTGTATCTTTGAGCCCTGGGCGGCTACCGTTTCCTCTAGGTCCCTGACCCTCTGCTCATATTCCGCCTTCTTCCTCGAACGGCTCCTATAGGAGGCGGCGTCCTCTTTGAAACCTTTCTTCCATGATACTATGCCTACGCCACGCGTACGTCCAGGATGCTCCTTGTTTCCTAAGGCATAGGTTAGCTCATCTCTGTCTCTATCAGGAACAAATTCTCCCCTCCCAGATGCCTTAAGGATATTGATGAGACGTTGAGCTAGTTCTCGCAAGTCCTCGCCAAAAACTAAAGAGCCGTCGATCGGACTGAGGGTGCCTCCATGACCATAGTACCAATGCTTGGATCGTGTGGGCCAGTCATGAGTCGCTGGACGAATGCCTCTAGCAAATAGAGATTCTTCCATCTTCTCCCATTTCTCAATCCTCCCTTTTATAACCTCCTGAACCTATTCTATGAGTGTACTTCCTATTACTAGCATTGTCAGCGTTTCTAGCAGTCATACTTGACCCTTCTTTGGAGTTTTTGTACTCCAAGAATGATTCCCAAGCATCATGAGTAATGGTTGGATGCTTCGCGGGATCCGGTGCTTCTCCGGTAATGAGATAATTCTTGTACAATTTTTTCTTGTAATCCTGGAACAGAATTGCCATCTTTTTCAATGTCCAATCCTTAGTTGCTCTTCATGACTGCTAGGCCATTCGAGAATTCCTTTTAAGTCCGCCCATAGCATCTCCTTCTCAGTATTGGGCAACACGTGCGACTTAGTAGGGTCCGTGGATTTCCATTTTTTGATGATAATGGGCACGCGTTCCCGTAGAACAACTCCGCACTGAGATATAAATTTTCTAGCCACTTGTTTGGGCTCAACTGGCTCCCCATCGTCCTCCACTCGAGTGATGTGAAACTTCACATCCTTCAGCTTCTCAGTCGCAGATCGTTTGGATTTCTTAGTTCCGGTTGTCGACGCAGAGGCGAGCTACATAAATTATATATCAACAATACAATATTAAATGAGATATATTGAGATACAATACATATTAAATGAGATATATTGAGATATACAATACATATTAAATGAGATATATTCACACCTGACTAGACGTGGGCTCATTATTACTGCGTTCATCCACATTACGTTGTTCCACATTTTCGCACCCTTGAGCAATACCCAGCACGTCTTCCATGTTTGGTTGCGGGTTATCTTCGGCATCGATACCAAATATTTGATTCAATAAGAACTGGTCATTATCCTCTTGCAAGGGTTTGCTAGAGTTGTTGTCCGCCATCTACAGGAATAAAAATAATTCGTAAGCAATAAATATAAATAAATATAGATAGGAGGTTTAGGGTTAGGGCTAGGGGGTTTAGGGGTTTAGGGTTAGGTCTAGGGTGTTTAGGGGTTTAGGGTTTGGGTTTTGGGGTTTTGGGTTAGGGCTAGGGGGTTTAGGATTAGGGCTAGGGGGTTTAGGGTTAGGACTAGGGGATTTAGGGTTTGGGTTTCGGGGTTTAGGGTTAGGGCTAGGGGGTTTAGGGTTTGGGCTAGGGGGTTTAGGGTTAGGGATAGCGGGTTTAGGGTTAGGGCTTGGGGGTTTAGGGTTAGGGCTAGGGGGATTAGGGTTTGGGTTTTGGGGTTTAGGGTTGGGGCTATGGGGTTTAGGGTTTGGGTTTCAGGGTTTAGGGTTTGGGGTTTTGGGTTAGGGCTAGGGAGTTTAGGGTTAAGGCTAGGGGGTTTAGGGTTAGGGCTAGGGGGTTTAGGGTTTGGGTTTTGGGGTTTAGGGTTAGGGCTAGGGGGTTTAGGGTTTGGGCTATGGGGTTTAGGGTTAGGGCAAGGGGGTTTAGGGTCAGGGCTAAGGGGTTTAGGGTTAGGGCTAGGGGGTTTAGGGTTTGGGTTTTGGGGTTTAGGTTTAGGGCTAGGGGATTTAGGGTTTGTGTTTCGGGGTTTAGGGTTAGGGCTACGGGGTTTAGGGGTTTAGGGTTAGGGCTAGGGGGTTTAGGGTTTGTGTTTTGGGATTTTGGGTTAGGGCTAGGGGGTTTAGGGTCAGGGCTAGGGGGTTAAGGGTTAGGGCTAGGGGGTTTAGGGTTTGGGTTTCGGGGTTTACGGTTAGGGCTAGGGACTTTAGGGTTTGGGCTAGGGGTTTAGGGTTAGGGCTAGGGGGTTTAGGGTTAGGGCTAGGGGGTTTAGGGTTTGGGTTTTGGGGTTTAGGGTTAGGCTAGGGGTTTAGGATTTGGGTTTTGGGGTTTTGGTTTAGGGCCAGGGGGTTTAGGGTTAGGGCTAGGGGTTTTAGGGTTAGGGCTAGGGGGTTTAGGGTTTGGGTTTTGGGGTTTAGGGTTAGGGCGAGGGGGTGTAGGGTTTGGGCTAGGAGGTTTAGGGTTTGGGCTAGGGGGTTTATGGTTAGGGCTAGGGGGTTTAGGGTCAGGGCTAAGGGGTTTAGGGTTAGGGCTTTTAGGGTTTAGGGTTTGGGATTTGGGGTTTAGGGTTAGGGCTACGGGGTGTAGGGTTAGGGTTTCGGGGTTTACTGTTAGGGGTAGGGGATTTAGTGTTTGTGTTTCGGGGTTTAGGGTTAGGGTTAGGGGGTTTAGGGTTTGGGTTTCGGGGTTTTAGGTTAGGGCTAGGGGGTTTAGGGTTAGGACTACGGGGTTTAGGGTTAGGGCTAGGGGGTTTAGGGTTAGGGCTAGGGTTTAGGGTTTAGGGTTAGGGCTAGGGGGTTTAGGGTTATGGCTAGGGGGTTTAGGGTTAGGACTAGGGGGTTTACGGTTTGGGTTTAGGGGTTTAGGGTTAGGGCTAGGGGGTTTAGGGTTAGGGCTAGGGGGTTTAGGGTCAGGGCTAAGGGGTTTAGGGTTAGGGCTACGGGGTTTAGGGTTAGGGTTTCGGGGTTTAGGGTTAGGGCTAGGGGATTTAGGGTTTGTGTTTCGTTGTTTAGGGTTAGGGCTAGGGGGTTTAGGGTTTGGGTTTCGGGGTTTTGGGTTAGGGCTAGGGGGTTTAGGGTCAGGGCTAGGGGGTTTAGGGTTAGGACTAGGGGGTTTAGGGTTAGGAATAGGGGGTTTAGGGTTTGGGTTTAGGGGTTTAGGGTTTGGGCTAGGGGCTTTAGGGTGTGGGCTAGGGGGTTTAGGGTTAGGGCTAGGGGGTTTAGGGTCAGGGCTAAGGGGTTTAGGGTTAGGGCTAGGGGGTTTAGGGTTTGGGTTTTGGAGTTTAGGGTTAGGGCTACGGGGTTTAGGGTTTAGGTTTTGGCGTTTAGGGTTAGGGCTAGGGGGTTTAGGGTTTGGGTTTTGCGGTTTTGGGTTAGGTCTAGGGGTTTAGGCTTAGGGCTAGGGGGTTTAGGGTCAGGGCTAGGGGGTTTAGGGTCAGGGCTAAGGGGTTTAGGGTGAGGACTAGGGGGTTTAGGGTTTGGGTTTTGGGGTTTAGGGTTAGGGTTTCGGGGTTTGGGGTTAGGGCTAGGGGATTTAGGGTTTGTGTTTCGGGGTTTAGGGTTAGGACTAAGGGGTTTTGGGGTTTAGGGTTAGGGCTAGGGGGTTTAGGGTTTGGGTTTCGGGGTTTTGGGTCAGGGCTAGGGGGTTTAGGGTCAGGGCTAGGGGTTTAGGGTTAGGACTAGGGGGTTTAGGGTTTGGGTTTCGGGGTTTAGGGTTAGGGCTAGGGGCTTTAGGGTTTGGGCTAGGGGGTTTAGGGTTAGGGCTAGGGGGTTTAGGGTCAGGGCTAAGGGGTTTAGGGTCAGGGCTAGGGGGTTTAGGGTATGGGTTTTGGGGTTTAGGGTCAGGGCTACGGGGTTTAGGGTTAGGGATTCGGGGTTTAGGGTTTGGGTTTTGGGGTTTAGGGTTAGGGTTTCGGGGTTTAGGGTTTGGGTTTCGGGGATTAGGGTTTGGGTTTCGGGGTTTAGGGTTAGGGCTAGGGGGTTTAGGGATTGGGTTTCGGGGTTTAGGGTTAGGGCTAGGGGTTTAATGTCAGGGCTAGGGGGTTTAGGGTTAGGACTAGGTGGTTTAGGGTTTGGGTTTTGGGGTTTTGGGTTAGGGCTAGGGGCTTTAGGGTTTGGGCTAGGGGTTTAGGGTTAGGGCTAGCGGGTTTAGGGTCAGGGGTAAGGGGTTTAGGGTTAGGGCTAGGGGGTTTAGGGTTTGGGTCTTGGGGTTTAGGGTTAGGGCTATGGGGTTTAGGGTTTGGGTTTCTGGGTTTAGGGTTAGGGCTAGGGGATTTAGGGTTTGTGTTTCGGGGTTTAGGGTTAGGGCTAGGGGGTTTAGGTTTTGGGTTTCGGGGTTTTCGGTTAGCGCTAGGGGGTTTAGAGTAAGGGCTAGCGGGTTTAGGGTCAGGGGTAAGGGGTTTAGGGTTAAGGCTAGGGGGTTTAGGGTTTGGGTCTTGGGGTTTAGGTTTAGGGCTATGGGGTTTAGGGTTTGGGTTTCTGGGTTTAGGGTTAGGGCTAGGGGATTTAGGGTTTGTGTTTCGGGGTTTAGGGTTAGGGCTAGGGGGTTTAGGTTTTGGGTTTCGGGGTTTTCGGTTAGCGCTAGGGGGTTTAGGGTTTAGGATTTAGGGTTTAGGGCTGGGGGGTTTAGGGTTTGGGTTTAGGGTTAGGGCTACGGGGTTTAGGGTTAGGGCTAGGGGGTTTAGGGTTTGGGTTTTGGGGTTTAGGGTTAGGGCTACGGGGTTTAGGGTTTAGGTTTTGGGGTTTAGGGTTAGGGCTAGGGGTTTAGGGTTTGGTGTTTTGGGGTTTTGGGTTAGGGCTAGGGGGTTTATGGTTAGGGCTTTTAGGGTTTAGGGTTAGGCCTAGGGGTTTAGAGTTAGGGTTTTGGGGTTTAGGATTAGGGCTAGGGGGTTTAGGGTTTGGGCTAGGGGGTTTAGGGTTAGGGCTAGGGGGTTTAGGGTCAGGGCTAACGGGTTTAGGGTCAGGACTAGGGGGTTTAGGGTTTGGGTTTCGGGGTTTAGGGTTAGGGTTTCGGGGTTTAGGGTTAGGGCTAGGGGATTTAGGGTTTGTGTTTCGGGGTTTAGGGTTAGGACTAAGGGGTTTAGGGGTTTAGGGTTAGGGCTAGGGGGTTTAGGGTTTGGGTTTCGGCGTTTTGGGTTAGGGCTAGGGGGTTTAGGGTCAGGGCTAGGGGGTTTAGGGTTAGGACTAGGGGGTTTAGGGTTTGGGTTTCGGGGTTTAGGGTTAGGGCCAGGGGCTTTAGGGTTTGGGCTAGGGGGTTTATGGTTAGGGCTATTGGGTTTAGGGTCAGGGCTAAGGGGTTTAGGGTCTGGGCTTAGGGTTTAGGGTTTAGGTTTAGGGTCAGGGCTAGGTGGTTTAGGGTTTGGGCTTTGGGGTTTTGGGTTAGGGCTAGGGGGTTTAGGGTTAGGGCTAGGGGGTTTAGGATTAGGACTAGGGGGTTTAGGGTTTGGGTTTTGGGGTTTAGGGTTAGGGCTAGGGGGTTTAGGGCCAGGGCTAAGGGGATTAGGGTCAGGGCTAGGGGGTTTAGGGCATGGGTTTTGGGGTTTAGGGTCAGGGCTACGGGGTTTAGGGTTAGGGTTTCAGGGTTTAGGGTTTGGGTTTTGGGGTTTAGGGTTAGGGCTAGGGGTTTAGGGTTTGGGTTTCGGGGTTTAGGGTTTGGGTTTAGGGGTTTAGGGTTAGGGCTAGGGGGTTTAGGGTTTGGGTTTCGGGGTTTTGGGTTAGGGCTAGGGGGTTTAGGGTCAAGGCTAGGGGGTTTAGGTTTTGGACTAGGGGGTTTAGGGTTTGGGTTTCGGGGTTTAGGGTTAGGGCTAGGGGCTTTAGGGTTTGGGCTAGGGGGTTTAGGGTTAGGGCTATTGGGTTTAGGGTCAGGGGTAAGGGGTTTAGGGTTAGGGCTAGGGGGTTTAGGGTTTGGGTTTTGGGGTTTAGTGTTAGGGCTATGGGGTTTAGGGTTTGGGTTTTGGGGTTGTGGGTTAGGGCTAGGGGGTTTAGGGTTAGGGCTAGGGGGTTTAGGGTTTGGGCTAGGGGGTTTAGGGTCAGGGATAAGGGGATTAGGGTCAGGGCTAGGGGGTTTAGGGCTTGGGTTTTGGGGTTTAGGGTCAGGGCTAGGGGGTTTAGGGTTTGGGTTTTTGGGTTTAGGGTTTGGGCTAGGGGGTTTAGGGTTTGGGCTAGGGGTTTAGGGTTAGGGCTAGCGGGTTTAGGGTCAGGGGTAAGGGGTTGAGGGTTAGGGCTAGGGGGTTTAGGGTTTGGGTTTCGGGGTTTTGGGTTAGGGCTAGGGGGTTTAGGGTCAAGGCTAGGGGGTTTAGGTTTAGGACTAGGGGGTTTAGGGTTTGGGTTTCGGGGTTTAGGGTTAGGGCTAGGGGCTTTAGGGTTTGGGCTAGGGGGTTTAGGGTTAGGGCTATTGGGTTTAGGGTCAGGGGTAAGGGGTTTAGGGTTAGGGCTAGGGGGTTTAGAGTTTGGGTTTTGGGGTTTAGTGTTAGGGCTATGGGGTTTAGGGTTTGGGTTTTGGGTTAGGGCTAGGGGGTTTAGGGTTAGGGCTAGGGGGTTTAGGGTTTGGGCTAGAGGTTTTAGGGTCAGGGATAAGGGGATTGGGGTCAGGGCTAGGGGGTTTAGGGCATGGGTTTTGGGGTTTAGGGTCAGGGCTACGGGGTTTAGGGTTAGGGTTTCGGGGTTTAGGGTTTGGGTTTTGGGGTTTAGGGTTTGGGCTAGGGGGTTTAGGGTTTGGGTTTTGGGGTTTAGGGTCAGGGCTACGGGGTTTAGGGTTAGGGTTTCAGGGTTTAGGGTTGGGGTTTTGGGGTTTAGGGTTAGGGCTAGGGGTTTAGGGTTTGGGTTTCGGGGTTTAGGGTTTGGGTTTAGGGTTTAGGGTTTAGGGTTTAGGGTTTAGGGTTTAGGGTTTAGGGTCAGGGCTAGGGGGTTTAGGGTTAGGAGTAGGTGGTTTAGGGTTTGGGTTTCGGGGTTTTGGGTTAGGGCTAGGGGCTTTAGGGTTTGGGCTAGGGGTTTAGGGTTAGGGCTAGCGGGTTTAGGGTCAGGGGTAAGGGGTTGAGGGTTAGGGCTAGGGGGTTTAGGGTTTGGGTTTCGGGGTTTTGGGTTAGGGCTAGGGGGTTTAGGGTCAAGGCTAGGGGGTTTAGGTTTAGGACTAGGGGGTTTGGGTTTCGGGGTTTAGGGTTAGGGCTAGGGGCTTTAGGGTTTGGGCTAGGGGGTTTAGGGTTAGGGCTATTGGGTTTAGGGTCAGGGGTAAGGGGTTTAGGGTTAGGGCTAGGGGGTTTAGAGTTTGGGTTTTGGGGTTTAGTGTTAGGGCTATGGGGTTTAGGGTTTGGGTTTTGGGGTTTTGGGTTAGGGCTAGGGGGTTTAGGGTTAGGGCTAGGGGGTTTAGGGTTTGGGCTAGGGGTTTTAGGGTCAGGGATAAGGGGATTGGGGTCAGGGCTAGGGGGTTTAGGGCATGGGTTTTGGGGTTTAGGGTCAGGGCTACGGGGTTTAGGGTTAGGGTTTCGGGGTTTAGGGTTTGGGTTTTGGGGTTTAGGGTTTGGGCTAGTGGGTTTAGGGTTTGGGTTTCGGGGTTTAGAGTTAGGGCTAGGGGGTTTAGGGTTTGGGTTTCGGGGTTTTGGGTTAGGGCTAGGGGGTTTAGGGTCAGGGCTAGGGGGTTTAGGGTTAGGACTAGGGGGTTTAGGGTTTGGGCTAGCGGGGTTTAGGGTTAGGGCTAGGGGCTTTAGGGTTTGGGCTAGCGGGTTTAGGGTTAGGGCTAGGGGGTTTAGGGTCAGGGGTAAGGGGTTTAGGGTTAGGGCTAGGGGGTTTAGGGTTTGGGTTTTGGGGTTTAGGGTTAGGGCTATGGGGTTTAGGGTTTGGGTTTCTGGGTTTAGGGTTAGGGCTAGGGGATTTAGGGTTTGTGTTTCGGGGTTTAGGTTTTGGGTTTCGGGGTTTTCGGTTAGCGCTAGGGGGTCTAGGGTGTGGCTTTCGGGGTTTTGGGTTAGGGCTAGGTGGTTTAGGGTTTGGGTTTTGGGGTTTTGGGTCAGGGCTATGGGGTTTAGGGTTAGGGCTACGGGGTTTAGGGTTTGGGCTACGGTGTTTAGGGTTAGGGCTAGGGGTTTAGAGTAAGGGCTAGGGTGTTTAGGGTTAGGGCTAGGGGGTTTAGGGTTTGGGTTTTGGGGTTTAGCGTTAGGGTTACGGGGTTTAGGGTTTGGGTTTAGGGCTTAGGGTTAGGGCTAGGGAGTTTTGGGTTTGGGTTTCGGGGTTTAGGGTTAGGGCTAGGGGGTTTAGGGTTTGGGTTTTGGGGTTTTCGGTTAGCGCTAGGGGGTTTAGGGTTTGGGTTTCGGGGTTTAGGGTTAGGGCTAGGGGGTTTAGGGTTTGGGTTTTGTTGTTTTGGGTTAGGGCGGCGCAAAGGGTTTCGCAAACGGTGGGTGCGCGACGTGAAGGGGTTCGCGAACGGTGGGTGTGCGACGCGTTTGGGTTCCGGAAGGTTTGAGTGCGCTAAATTATATGTACAAGATTATATACAAAATTATATATAAGCATAACAAATTATATATAACCAAATTAAATAACAAATTAAATACCTAATTATATAACAAATTAAATAACACGATTAAATAAGAAAAAGACCGAGGTGCTACGGCCCGGGTGACGGGCGACGACGGCGGGCGCGGCGACGGGCGGCCGCTGACGAGCACGGGCGAGGGGCGACGGGCGACAACGGCGCAGACGCGGCGGCGACGGGTGCAGGCGACGGGCCACAGGCAGCGCGGGCGAGGGCGATGGGCGACGGCGGCGCGGGCGACCGGCGACGGGGGCGGGCGACAGGAGCGGGAGCTGTACCGGCGGTGGATGCGGCGAATGCGAGAAGTGAGGGGCGGGCACGGGGCGGCGCGGTTATATGGAGCGGGGCCTTTACCGGGTGAAGGAAAGACCTGGTGCTAAAGGCTCATTAGCACCGGGTCTTTCCTCCACCCGGTGCTAAAGGCCACCACATTAGCACCGGGTGGATCCAACTCCCTGTGCTAATGAGTCTTTAGCACCGGATGTGCTTACACCCGGTGCTAAAGAGGTGCCCAGGGTGGCAAGTGAAATCCTGGGCACCTTTAGCACCGGGTGTCGGATCTACCCGGTGCTAAAGGGCTAGGATTTCAGTTGCCGCCATTTTTTCATCCAAATCGACAATTAGCACCGGGTCTTTTTTCTATTTCTATTACTTTACTTTATTCATAAATAGAAATAAATAAAGTGCTTTATTTACTAATAGTAATTATTAAATAAATAAAACAAAGGTCTTTATAATTGTTAGAAAATTCTAGAAAAACAGTAGGAGTTACTAGAAACTATTAGAAATTAATATAAAATCCTAGAAAATCGTAGGAATTACCTTTTGCTTTCATTTACTTTATTAATAAATAAAAATATAATAATTATTAAATGAAGCTCTTTATTTCTAAATAATAATTTTGTAGAAAACAAAACCCTTGAAAATTATTAGAAAATTCTAGAAAATAGTAGGAGTTACTAGAAAATATTAGAAAATAATAGAAAACTCCAGAAAATCGTAGGAATTAACATTTGGTTTCATTGATCGAACGTTTCTACATTTCACGAAAGATGGGCTTCAGGTGGTCATATCTTTTGATGGATCGTATGAAAAATGTTAAAAACTAAAACCACATAAATGCATAACAAATACACGACGTCGTTTATATAAATATGAATTTCTGGAACATAGTGCAATTAAATTACACGGCATCATTATTTACTCGGACACTAATAAACTTCCTCTTTACGAATGTTCCTTGATTGTGATCACGCCGTAGATAGGTTGTCTCCTCCGCCGCTAACAGGATGCTTGGGTCAGCAGCCATCTAGAATGGAGGCAGCCCATCGAGCATATCATAATCTTCATCCGTCTTGTCCTCAACTCCTATGATTTTTCTTTTTACAGGAAGAACAATATGACGCTTTGGCTCGTCTTGTGGTGGGTCCAATTTCTTACCCACCCCTTTCTTATCTGCCCCTTTCTTTGGTCTGCTAGCCATGTCCTTTACATAAAAAACTTGTGTGACATCTTTGGCTAGGATGAACGGTTCGTCTAGAAACCCAATCTTGTTTAGGTCCACTAACGTCATTCCATACTCATCAACTGTAACACCTCCTACAGTCAGCTTCACCCATTGGCACTTAAACAGTGGGATCTTCAAAGGTCCGTACTCTAGTTCCCATATCTCCTCTATGACACCATAGTATGAGTTAGTATTGTAATTGGTGTCTGTCGCGTCGATTCAGACTCCACTGTTTTGGTTGGTGCTCCTCTTGTCCTGGGCTCTTGTGTAAAATGTATACCCATTGATGTCGTATCCTTGGAATTTTAATATCGTGGTCGATGGACACCTAGCTACAAAAGCTAGCTGCGCATCAATGCCCTCGACACCCATCAGACGTTCTCGCAACCAAGCGGCGAAAGTACTATTGTGCATCCGCTGAATAAAGGCTGCAGACTTTGCTGGATTTTCGTCCCAGAGAATCTTCATGTGCTCCTCGATGTACGGAGCAACTAAGGTTGATTGTTGCAAAACTATGAGGTGCGCTTTACGAAATGTCTCCATGTCCTTGATTACCATCGATCTTTTCCCTAGTGTGCCCTTTCCACCAAGTCTCCCCTCATGATGTGATTCGGGCACACCAATCGGTATAAGATCGTTAACAAAGTCAACACAGAATTCAATTACCTCCTCTGTTTTGTATCCCTTAGCAATGCATCCTTCTGGACGAGAACGATTACGGACATACTTCTTTAGCACAGCGAAGAACCTCTCAAACGGGAACATGTTGTGTAGAAATACTGGGCCCAGTATACGAATCTCTTTGACGAGGTGAATCAATAGATGTGTCATAATATTGAAGAAGGATGGTGGAAATATCATCTCAAAGCTGACAAGACATTGCACCACGTCATTCTGTAGCTGAACTAAATGGTCTGGATTGATCACCTTCTGTGAAATTGCATTGAGGAATGCACATAGCTTCACAATGGCTTTCCGCACATTAACGAGTAGCACACCCCTGAGTATGACGGGAAGCAGTTGTGTCATCAACACATGACAGTCATGAGACTTGAGGTTTGTGAACTTGTTCTCTTTCATATTTATTATTCCCTTAATATTGGAGGACTAGCCCGACGGAACCTTGATATTGTTCAAGCATTCAAACATGCTTGCCTTCTCTTCTTGGCTGAGAGTGAAGCTGGCAGGACACAAGTACTAGCGTCCGTTGTCTCTCTTTTCTGGATGTAGATCATTCCGTTGTTTCAATCGTTTCAGCTCTTGTCGTGCTTCCAGTGTATCTTTTGGCTTCCCATAAGTACCCAGGAAGCTTATCAAGTTCACGCAAAGATTCTTCGTCAGATGCATCACATCAATCGCGTTACGGAGATCTAAATATTGCCAATAAGGTAGATCCCAAAAGATAGACTTTTTCTTCCACATCGCGGCATGACCATCCTCGCCAGTCGGAACAGGCTGACTTCCATCTCCCTTTCCAAACACCACTTGTAGGTCCTTTAACATATCAAATACATCTTGTCCACTCCGGTGTCTTGGCTTTGTACGGTGGTCCGCATTCCCACCAAAATGCGGACATTTCTTTCGTAGCTCATGCTTCGTAGGAAGAAATCGACGATGACCCATGTAAACAACCTTCCTACAATGTTTCAAATACATGCTTTCGGTTTCCTCTAAACAATGAGTACATGCTTTATATCCTTTGTTTGATTGTCCTGATAGGTTACTTAGTGCAGGCCAGTCGTTGATGTTTATGAAAAGCAGTGCTCGAAGGTCAAACTGCTCCTGCTTGTCCTCATCCCACATGCTAACACATTTTTCCTTTCATAGCTGCAAAACTTCGTCAACTAATGGTCTTAGGTAGACATCAATGTCGTTGCCAGGTTGCTTTGCCCCTTGAATAAGCATTGGCATCGTAATGAACTTTCGCTTCATGCAGAGCCAAGGGGGTAGGTTGTAGATACATAAAGTCACAGGCCAAGTGCTATGACTACTGCTCATTTCACCAAAAGGGTTCATGCCATCAGTACTTAAACCAAGCCTCACATTCCTCGCATCAGCATCAAACTTTGGGAATGCTCTGTCGATGTTCCTCCACTAGGATCCATCAGCGGGGTGTCTCAATATGCCATCCTGCTTACATTATTCTTTGTGCCATCGCATTAGTTTGGCATGCTCTTTGTTCTTGAACAAACACTTCAGACGGGGTATTAGAGGAAAATACCACATCACCTTTGCAGGAATTTTTTTCTTACAAGGCTCCCCCATAACCTCACCAAGGTCATCCCGCCTTATCTTGTATCGTGCGCAACTGCAAACTGGACAACAATCCAAGTGTTCGTATTGTCCGCGATAGAGGATACAGTCATTAGGACACGCACGTATCTTCTGCACCTCCAAACCGAGAGGACAAATAACCCGTTTTGCTTCATACGTTACCGATGGCAATTCATTACCCTTGGGCAGAATCTTCTTTACGAGTTTCAGTAGCTCATCGAAACTCTTATCAGTAACGCCATTTGCTGCCTTCCACTGCAGAAATTCAAGTGTGCTACCCAACTTCATAAGCCCCTCTTTGCAATCTAGGTACAAGTCAGTTTTGTGGTCCCGCAACATGCGTTGTATCTTTTTTAGTTCCTTATCATTGCCCAAGTCTTTCTCAGCATCACGCAACATTTGCCCAAGTCCATCATTAGGGTCATCTTCCTGAGCATCATCTTCCTGAGCAGCATCTTCATGATCGGCATCACCCATTGCAGCATCTGCAAAGGCCCCATAGTATTCAGCCAATACCAGAATGTCGTTATCCACCTCGTCTTCTTCATCTACATCCATTAAAATTCCTCTTTCACCATGCTTCGTCCAAATCGAATAATTGCTCATGAAACCGTGCCTCATCAAATGCACCTGAAGAGCTCCTCTTTGTTTGTATGATTGTATATTTCGACAATTAGTGCATGGGCAGAACATGAAACCTGACGACGTCCTGTTGGCCTCGGTGACATCGAGAAACCCCTTCAGGCCATCACGAAACGTCGTATCGTGATTGTCCCCGTACATCCATTGCCTATTCATCTGCATTAGTAACCAATAGCAATTATTTGTATAATTTAATATATAATATAATACAAAGGTAATATATAAAACAATACAAATTTAATATATAACTAAATATAAATTTAACATACAATAGATTACAAAGTTAATACATAAGACAATACAAACTAAACACATTTCTAAAACTATAATTAATTTATTCATTTTCTAAAAACAAATATACTTCCATTAAAAAATAATTAACTATTCCAACTTTAAATAAATAACTAATAAATACAATACATAAGCTCTCACTCTCCACTACGAACACAAGCTCTCTCTGCACCATGAACACAAGCTCTCTCTCTCTCCACCATGAACACAAGCTCTCTCTCTCCACCATGAACACAAGCTCTCTTTCCATTTTATTTCACAAATTTCTCTATTTCTAAAGCATATAAACAATACAAGCTAATAAAAATATAAGAGAATGAAAGAATGTACCTTGTAGTGCCCTTTGGATGAGTGAAATCTTCACAAATTTTGAAAAAGAAAATTGGCAGCACCTCCCCTGTCCCGAGCACAACATGAACACAGCTCCAAATGTTGATGTTGGCTCGGGTGAGGGGAGAGAAGGTATTATATACGAGCACATTAGCACCGGGTCTTGCGATGACCCGGTGCTACTGCTCTCACATTTGCACCGGTTGCAGCCAGCAACCAGTGCTAAAGGGCCTTGGGCACATTAGCACCGGTTGTTGGCTGCAACCGGTGCGAATGTGAGCACATTAGCACCGGGTCGTCGCAAGACCCGGTGCTAATGTGCTCAGGCTGCCACCCCTGCGCGCCGCCCCCGCTCATAGCCGTTGGACCTGGTGCTGATGCACCCTTAGCACCGGGTCTAAAATGTGCCGCGGCCTATGATGGAGGAGGATGTGAGGTTCTCTGGTAGTGCACGTCCGGCGCGAACACATGCCTGGCAATCGTCAATTCATCACAGCCACTAAGCCACCGCACCATGAAAACACTATTAGCAAATTTAGAATTAAGCTTACGCGCCCGAACCCTTTTTTAAAGGGAATATTATTTATAAATATAATTATTTTATAATGCTTGTAGAGGTACCCACCGGTACCTAAAGTACCTGATGTTTGAGTTAAAAATTAAATTAATTGTTGGACTCAGTATTTTTGGTATCTGGTCCTATAAATTTGATACCTTTATTTAGATATCTTTAGATAGTTTTTTTTGTTTCCACCGTCCGATTTCAGGAGACGGATGACTCTAATTAATTCCAAACATTTTAAATTTTCTCTTATAAATAATATCTCAGTCGTTACTTCAAACAATACATAGAGCATGTAGCCCCAGCCTGGCGTACGTTATGGGCATCCGCTGGAAAAAAGATCGAAAAACGCTAGTACCGACATCAAGAATAGCACGTGGCGCATTAGCCATTAGGTGAGCAAACAAATCAGCGTACAAAAAATGATCACATGGCAGGATTCTATATATTAACCGTTTTCCACTGCAGAAAAGAGAAAGAAAAGGACGATAGCTGCTGCCAACTGTACAAATGCCGTTCTCTTCCCGTAAAATCCAGTAGTCATATGGTGCTTTTATAAACTGTGCATAATATTATTATAATTTACAACACAACTGCAGGTATATTTGTATATGTTACTCACCTCCTACTAAATTGCAGGTTTTTTAATTTCTTTAATAGATAGAATTCTATATTTAGATATAGTGTATATTTGGATGTATAATGAAATTTATGTATGTATAAAAAATAGGATGACCCGTAATAATCAGCTAGAAAGCCCTACAATTTAGAATAGAGGAAGCTGGTTCCATGCTTGAAGAACTGAAGCATCGTGTTATAGATCCATGCCATTATAATTTTCACAGTTTGGAAATATGCCATCGGTGTGTCACTGACAGGTGGGGGCTACCACAGTCACTGACAGTGGCATTTTTCTAATTTTCAAAAATTATAATGGCATGAGAGGAATTAATCCGCAGTAACGCTTGTACCAGACGTCCGGCGGATCGGACGCCCTACTATCCTTCCGCATCTCTCCCCATCTTCCATCACGCCTCCGACGCCCATGCTCCCTGCATGCTCTCTACGCGCGGCCTCTCGGCCTTGCGCCGCCGCGCGCCGCCTCCCCTGCTGACTTCTCCACGCGTCGTCGTGCGTCGCCGCCGACGGTGTGCTCCTCCACGCGCCACCGCCAACGCCGCCCTCTTACCTGGTCCTCCGAGCACCACCGCCGCCGCCCCGAATGTCACTGCCGCCGCTGTCCCCTTCCTCGTTCCCCTTTCTCCGATGCAACCATTCAAGCCCTCTGCATCTCCACTGATCGTGGGGAGCGGCGGCTTGCACCCATGGCTCATCCAGACCAGACCTCGCCGCCGACCTTGCCCCGTTGTGCGTTGCCGGCTTGGAGCTCGCGCCATCGCCGGCCATGTGGGCGCCGCCGCCCGCACGGGGCTCGTGTCGCCATGACTGCCGCCCGGAGCTGTCCCGCCATGGTTGCCACGTCGGAGCTCCTTGCTCGCCACCCTCTTCCTCCTCCTCCTTCGTCTACCTATGTTGTTCTCTTGTTTTTCTAGGTTTTGATGCATGTTGCATGTGTATGCTTTATGTGTTTTAGATATTTTAGAAGAACGTTGCAACTGTTTTATGTGAATGTTACAAAAGTAGATTTGGATGTTACGATGTTGCATATGTTTCACACGCATGTTGCAAGTGTTTCATCCAGATGTTGCATTTTTATTGGGAGGTTTCAACTGTGGCCGTGTGTGGTTGAGAGTTGGGAGCGCGCCATTTTTTGTTGCAAACAATGACTATTCATGTTACCGATACTATTGTTTGATGTTGCATATGCTATTCTTGAATGTTGCAAAAAATTTACATGTTGCGTGCAACATCATACCCATGTTGCGGTGGGAATTTTGACTGCTACAGTACCGTCCGATTTTTTTCACCCATCGGACGTCCGAGCACTAGCAAAACCGATATTTATATACATAATAGTTGTAGCTATATAGGCACCGTGCCATGTGTAGATTTCCCAAAATATATGTCGGTCTATTGGGAGGACCCACCATGCAAACATGATCGGAATATCATCTAACTTATGGCGTTCATTTCTTAACAAATCCATGCATATATTCACCTGTAAGATAAAAAAACCATGACAACGACTATTAATATATATATATAGAATCATTTTATGGTAGTTGAAGAAAAATTGAATGGCTCATGTCGCTCGATCCGACGGCCGTAAGCGGAGGAGGTACCAAGAGGTACCCAAAAGAGAGGTACCTAGTATGCACTGCATACTAGATGGTGGGCCAATATGCACCCGGTGCATACTGTTTTGGTAGGGCACGCACAAAAAAAGAGAGTGCGGGATAATTGTCATTCCGGGATTAAGTTTTTGCACCAAGGGTAAAATAGTCAATCCACAGTGATTGGAATAACGTTTTGGTAGTATAGTTTGGATTGAATGGTTGATCTAATATAGTTTGAGCCTGGTAAGGTTGCTCGGATCTGTAGGTTAGACCTAGGGTTCGTGGCGGACCTAGGGTTCCTGCCAACGAGGGGGCGCGGTAAGGCGACGCGGGAGGGTGGCTGTCGCCATGGCGTCGTCCAGCTCGCGCTTGCCATGGTGGTCCGCATCGTCGTCGAGAGGAAGAGGAGGCGGGGAGATGGAGATGTTGACGGCGCCGGTGCCATACCGAGTAGGTCCGTATTGATGAGGACATCACAAGCTCGGATATGACCATACGCCATGATGTGTGTTCAATGTCATTTTCAGAAATATATAGCTGGATCAAAAAGAGTGTTAAACATACATGGAAGGCATGGATGACCAAAGAAGTTGATTGGGGACCAATTCTAAGTATTCTCACGTTTCCCATCAGGCTACCACGTCACATTGGCTCAAGGAAGGAAAGAGACCAAATCCAACACGTTTTGGAAAGTCTGGATTCGGACTGCAGGAAAGTGCTGACTTGTGACGGCCGCCATGACTTCATCCGGACTCCGTTTTGGGCGGTTAAGTACTTGATAGAAAGCTTATCAAGTCTAATTTCATATGGATCCAGACTAATCTTCATATCTTTTCGGATGCGTCTGCAATCATCGATTTACTACAGATACCTTTTCTGTCCACAGCGCTGCGTCACATGAATTTGGGCTGATGGGCCGTGTATCAAGTGGGGCCCAATAGGGGCGCGTCCTAGGGTTGTGGGATGACCGCAACCATTTCCTGGTCGTCCTCTACCCTCTCATATACCCCCATAGCCGCCACAAACAGATTGGGTTTTGTTTAGATCAAGTTTAGCCATTGCTACATGCTTGTAAGCGCGCGTGCTGGTCCAGCCGCCCGTCTTCGAGTCTTCAGAACCCCACTTCATTTGTGATTGAGTTTGAGATTGAACACTTCATTCCCATCTAGTAATTTTAGTACTTGTTCGATACTTGTTCTTGCTAGTTCTTCGATTGCTTGCAGGACAGGACCGGGTGACGTGCTTCCACAAGATCACGACATCCATAGGAGGTGGTGTATTGGTTGCTAAGGCGCAGTCTTTGGAAGGCTGTAGTCGGGCCGTCAACGTCGTCTCCTCCAATTGAGTTATCCCCCACGCCTCTCATCAAAAGATCGGGCATAAACCCTAGCGGGTTCCCATCAGTTGGTAATCAGAGCAAGGTTTACCGGTGAGAGTTATCCAATTCTTTGCTGATTTTAATTTCCTATAGTCCAGAAAAGCCAAAAAAATAGTAGATTGGTTTACCTACAATCCTATAAACTCTTTGAGCCTTTACTAGTACTGCTTAGTTAGGGCTTGTTGAGTTTTCGGTTTCTTCGGTTACGTCGAGTTGCTGGTCTTAGTTTATTCCTTTAGAGTTTCGAGTTCTTGTCACTTTTTGTTTCGGAGTTCCTGTCCAGCACGAAACAAAAACTGCTGCAGTTTCCGTGTCCAATCTCCAAATTCGGTGTTTTAGTATAATCTGGAAGGCTTAACTCGTGCTCTTTCCAACGCATCTGACCTTGGTAGAAAATTCCTTCTGAGCACTCCGCAATCGCCTTGGAGATCTGCGCATCTGGCTAGCTGAAATAAGAATTGTAAATCTGTTTTGATAGGTGTTGTATGATGCCATTTGTTTTGGTTATTAGACCATCAATCAGAAGATTTTAGTGCCCCAAAAGAAAAGGAAAAGAAGAAAAAAGAGAAAAAAAAGAAGAAAAAAATAAAAGAAAAAAGAAAGAAAGGGGTTGATCTGTCCATTGTGAGTATCTATTATTTTCGGTGGTGCGTTGTGACTTCCCTTGTGTCTAGGCTCGCGTCTCTAGCTTGGTCTAGGCTAGGAACAACATAGTACCACCATTGAATAATTATTCAACTTGCTTTATTTTAACTAATGTGATGCTGGCTATTCCTTGTTTTCAGCCCACCTATAGCTCCACATATACGACTATAGCTTAAAATGGAATCAAGACAAATCTATAGATATCAAGACAAGGTAAGATAACAATTAAAATGGAATAGAAATAAAATAAAATGCAAGGAGGAGATAAATTATCAAGAGCAAGAATATAGTAAAATGAGATCAAGGACAATAAAAGCAAAACTGATTAAGCAAATTAATCCTTAAAGAATGACCATTGCTATCTAGGTTTTTGTCCTATAGTCAACACAGCTCTGGTACCACTTCTGTCACACCCGGTTTTAAAAAGAAAACTAGGTGCATCTCATATGTGCGCCAGGATCAAGTTTACACACATATGGTAGACGTCACAAGTGAATATCCATAACCATGCATACGAAAGAGTATTATAGTATATTTATTACAATCTCAGAGTTGACACAAATGTCATAGCGGAAGACTTAAATAAACGTTTAACTAAACAAAGCAAAATAACTCCATCTCCACAGGCAGTTGACTGGCAGACTCGCCTAGAATTCCTCAAAATCAGTAGTAAAATCCTCAAAATTCTCCCAATCTAAGCAGCAGTCTGAGTGTGGTCGATGCAATATAAATAAACAAGCGTGAGCACATGTCGTACTCAGCAAAGTATGGAAATAAATGACATGCTAGGCTTTATAAAGTGGAAGGCTAAAAGGATAGCTGCATTAAGCACTTTTAGTGGGTCAAATTTTATTAAGCATCTATTTACTAGCAGATATAAGTATATACCAACCACAATTAAATGATAACATAAACCCATCAAATTTAGGTAACCACAATTTAGATCATAGTCTGATAGATTAATCATGTGAGGGTCCAGGTCGCTCATGACCGTGAGCACGACTGTTATAACAGTTTTACACTCTGCAGAGGTTGTACACATTCACCATAAGCCGTGATTCCCATTGCCCGAAAGCATGTACCCTTCCCACACCACGTGGACCGAATACTGGGTTTCACTATGAGACCTTTACAAAGATACTCTAATAAGTGATAGTTCGCTAAGGCTTCCGGTTCAGGAGCAAAGCATAACCCTCCCTAGTGAGTCACGTATCTGAGCAAAGCCTACCGCTCAAGAGGACCGGGCTATACCTCGTCAACCGCCGCACCTCTTGCCCCTTTCGGGTGAAACTATCCCAAACCAGAATACCTAATTAGTCAGTCAAAGCCAGAGCCACATAGCACTTGTGGTTGCACTGTTTTCTTGGGTGATCGCTCCATGTTCTAATTAAAAGATGTGATCTTGTCATTATTTAATTAAAAGATAATAATGGAACATAGAGTAGGGGTTTCATTAGACCAATCCTAGTTGAACAACTAAGCATCATCTACCAGTCAAATTAATTTAATGATCCAGCTGCAAGGTATGGTAAAAGAGACTAGGAAATCCTTAATGGGACCCAGCAATATTAATGCAAGCGATAAATAAACGGTGTAATTAAAATACATGTCATTTAGGTACAAACGGGCATGATCAAGGAATACTTGCCTTTTTCCCAACCCTGCTGCTGCTCAAACTCTTCAACAGCTGGTTCTTCAAACACTTCCTCGAACGGCGCGTTTCCTATACGCAGCACACGAACACATACAAGAAAACAATACAATAAATAAGAAACAGTACAACAAACAATTCCAATAGAAGTAAACAAAAGCACAAAACTAATCTACGCGTTACCACGAACGCGTGAGTGCGAGAATCACTAAAATCGGAGTTAAAACACAAAAGATATGGCTTTTCTAAGGTTCAGGGACTTGCTGGCAAAGTTTTAAAAGTTCCAGGGGCTTAACTGCTAAAATCCGAGGGCTAAAACATAATTTTGTATATAAACTCGAGGGTTTTCATGTAAAAAGCTAAAACTTGGACCTCGGCCGCAATGTTAAAACTTGTAGGGGCTAAACCGAAAGAAAAAGGACTTAATTTGAAATATTTTTGAACGGGCTAGGACCGCAGGTTGATTCGCAAAACTTGGAGGGCCTCTTTGCAAAAGTTCCAGGTTGACCGGTATGTCGCGGGGATTTACTTGGGCTCGGGCTCTGTGGTTCGTGGGATCTTGATCCGACGGCCACGATTGGATCGGGCGAAGGCTCGCCGGCGAGGGAAATCCACGACGGCGGCGCCGCTCGCTAAGGCAGCGGCGGCTCGCCGGAGCAGACGCGACCAGGCGCTACAAGGCACCAAAACAAGCGAGTTGGACGGGGAGTGAGAGGGGGACGAGACGAAGTCGAGGGTGGCGCTTCGTAGGCGGCTGGTCGACGACAAATGTCGGCGGCGGCGCTGTGGAGAACAACGGTGAGGGATTAGCTCGGCGAAACGAGGACAAACTCGAGTTGGACGACGGGGAAGGCTTCAGCGTGTCGAGACAGAACTCTGGGAGTGCTTCACGGCGAGGGAGCGTCGACGACGGTGATGAACCCCGTGCGGCGGCGGCGGAGCTCCGGGAACGACGGCGGCGGCGTTGCGCTAGGGTTTCGCGGCTCGGCGGCGCGATGCACGAGAAGAGCGGGGAAAGCAGGGGGGCCAGGGGTGACTTGCAAACAAAAAGGGGCTGGCCCACGCTTCTTGGCGTGCGTGCCCCCGCTGGGGTCGGGCTCGGACTCAAGTCCGAGTCGGGGAAGAAGACCCCGACACGCGGGCTCCACCTGTCGGCGATGCGAGAGAGAGAGAGAACGGAATGGGCCGGCGCGGGAACATTGGGCCGCGAGGGGAGCTAGCTGGGCCGGGAAGGGAAAACAGTCCAGTTGCTAAAAGAAAAAGAAGAAGGGGCAGAGCTGAGCTGGGCCAAGAGTTGGAGGGGCAAAAACGAACTCGACAAAGAACAACTCTTCTAAACATCAAACAAATTCAAATTAAATTCGAATTTAAACAGAATTTAAATTCCAACTTAATCGAACAGCAAGCAAAAGACAAATGCAACAGCATGAATGCATCAACAACTTATTTTGACTAAAATTATTTAATATGATATTTAAATTGATAAAAGGCTAGAAATTCCAATTAAATCATAGAAAATTTATTTAGGCCTTAATAAATCCTAGAAAAATTCAGAAAGTTGCTATAATTTAATTGTGATGAATTTTAGGGTGTTACAAACCTACCTCCCTTAAAGAGAATCTCGTCCTCGAGATTCGGATGGATTAGAGAAAATCTGAGGGAACTCTGCCATCAACTCATCCTCTCTTTCCCAAGTTGCTTCGCTTTCTCCATGATGACTCCATTGAGCTTTACACATCTTAATCACTTTACTCCTAGTAACTCTCTCAGCAGTTTCCAAAATCTTAGCTGGATATTCTGTATAAGTCAGATCATCTTGCACATTCAACTCATCTAAAGACAATTCTTCCTCAGGCACTCGAAGGCACTTTTTCAACTGAGAGATATGGAAAACATCATGAACATCTGACAATCTAGATGGTAGTTCCAACTGGTATGCAACTTCACCTTTTCTGTCAACAATTTTGAAAGGTCCAATAAAACGAGGAGATAGTTTGCCTTTTACCTTAAACCTTCCCAAACCTCGGATAGGAGAAACTTTCAGATACACATAATCACCTACCTCAAAGGTTAATTCCCTTCTCCTTGTGTCTGCATAACTCTTCTGCCTGGACTGAGCTGTTCTCAAGTTCTCTCTAATGATCTGAACCTGTCTCTCAGCTTCCTACAGAATTTCTGGCCCAAACACTTGACTTTCACCTGTTTCACTCCAGTACAAAGGTGTTCTGCATTTTCTACAATAGAGAGCTTCGAAAGGAGCCATTTTCAGACTGGCTTGATAACTATTGTTATATGAGAACTCTGCATATGGAAGACTCTTATCCCAACTGCCTCCATGCTTCAAGGCACACGCTCTCAACATATCCTCCAAAATCTAGTTAGTTCTCTCTGTCTGACCATCTGTCTGTGGATGATAAGCAGAACTGAAATTTAACTTTGTATCCATGGACTCATGCAACTTTTGCCAGAATCTAGATGTAAACTGAGTACCTCTATCAGAAACTATCTTTTTAGGCACACCATGCAGAGAAACAATTCTAGACATATATAACTTTGTAAGTCTGGCACTAGAATGAGTAGTCTTTACTGGAATAAAATGAGCTACCTTGGTCAATCGATCCACTATGACCCATATAGAGTCATATCCAGCACTAGTACGAGGTAAACCAACTATAAAATCCATACTAATCTCTTCCCACTTCCATTCAGGTACCTTGAGAGGTTGAAGCAAACCTGCCGGTCTTTGATGTTCAGCCTTAACCCGCTGACAGACATCACATAATGCTACATGAGCAGCCACATCCCTTTTCAATCCATACCACCAATACCTTTCTTTCAGATCCTGGTACATCTTAGTGCTTCTAGGATGGATTGAATATGCAGAATCATGAGCCTCTCTCCGTATTTTCTCCCTAAGAGACTCAATATCAGGTACACATATCCGCTTCTGGAACCAGATCGTACCTTGCTCATCTTCGGTGAAATCTGGAGCTTTTCCTGCTAACATAGTTGCCTTGATTTTTTTTATCTTCTCATCCGAAAGTTGACCCTTTCGAATCTCCTGCTCAAGTGTAGACTCAATCTCCATAGTCACACTTTCTGCCTGATTAAGAAATCCCAAGTTCAGCCTTTCCATCTCAGCACACAACTCTGCTGGCAACTGGCGACCAAGTACTAGATTAGCTTGTGACTTTCTGCTTAACGCATCTGCAACCACATTTGCCTTGCCTGGATGATAGTTGATTCCCAGATCATAATCCTTGATCAATTCCAACCATCTTCTCTGCCTCAAATTCAGAACCTTCTGAGTGAATATATACTTCAGACTTTTGTGATCAGTATACAACTCACATTTGTTACCCAAGATATAGTGTCTCCAGATCTTCAAAGCATGAACAACCGCTGCTAGTTCCAAGTCATGAGTAGGATAATTTAGCTCATGTTTTCTCAACTGTCTTGATGCATAAGCTATAACTCTACCTTCTTGCATAAGAACACAACCAAGTCCTTTTCTAGAGGCATCACAATATATATCAAAATTCTTGTGAATATCTGGCATAGCAAGCACTGGGACTGTAGTCAACTTCCTTCTCAATTCTTCAAAACTGGTCTGACAAGCTTCTGACCAAACGAATTCCTTGCCTTTCTCTAATAGCGATGTAAGAGGTTTCGCTATTTTAGAAAAGCCTTCGATGAATCTCCTGTAATATCCAGCCAATCCTAGGAAGCTTCTGATCTTAGACACAGAAGTCAGAGGTTCCCAATCCAACACATACTTGATTTTGCTAGGATCCACTGCAATACCTCCACCAGTAACAACATGACCAAGAAAGGATACTTGACTCAACCAGAATTCACATTTATTAAACTTGGCATACAACTGATTCTCCCTGAGAGTCTGCAATACTAACCTCAGATGTTCCTCATGTTCCTCCTTATTCTTGGAGTAAATCAGAATATCATCAATGAATACCACCACAAATTTATCCAAAAACTCCATAAACACCTTATTCATCAAATACATAAAGTAGGCAGGTGCATTTGTCAATCCAAAAGACATCACTGTATATTCATATAATCCATACCAGGTGGTAAATGCTGTTTTAGGAATATCTGAGCACCTGATTCTCAACTGATGGTAGCCAGATCGCAAATCAATCTTGGAGAAAACCTTAGCTCCTCGCAACTGATCAAACAAATCCTCAATTCTGGGCAAAGGATACTTGTTCTTGATTGTTACCTCATTCAAAGAACGATAATCCACACACAATCTCTGAGTGCCATCCTTCTTACCAACAAAAATAACAGGTGCTCCCCAAGGTGAAGAACTAGGACGAATATAACCCTTATCCAATAATTCTTTAAGTTGTTTCTTAAGTTCTTCTAGTTCATTAATAGCCATTCTACAGGGTCTTTTAGAAATAGGAGCAGTACCAGGTAAAAGCTCAATAAGAAACTCAATGTCTCGGTCGGGTGGCATACCTGGCAAATCATCTGGGAAATCACAAACCACTCTGATGTCCTCAAGCGGTGCTCCCTTCAGCTGATTAACCGTACCATCTACCGCTGCGGGTACTGTAGCAACAAATTCAACCTTTTCTCCTTAAGGGCTTGTTAGCAACACTGACCTCTTGGCACACTGAATTATCCCATCAAATGCAGCCAACCATCCCATTCCAAGTATGACATCATTCCCCTCGGATTTCAGGACTATCAGATCAGCAGGAAAATCTACCCCTACTATTTTCAAATTAACACGAGGGCAGATAAAAGTGGCTTTCAAGATTCCTCCAGGGGAGCTGACTATCATATCACGCTTCATGGGGTGCATGGGTATATTATGGCTAGCTACATACTGAGCAGTAATGAAAGAATGGGATGCTCCAGAATCAAATAAAACTGATGCAAGGGCTGAGTTGACAAGGAACATACCAAGCACCACGTCCTGAGCCTCCTGCACGGTCTTTGGGGCAACATGGTGCACCTACCACGTATCTGGTTCTGCTGACCTCTGTTGCTCTGGGGCGTCTGGTTCCCATTCCGGTTGTGCTGCTGGGGAGGATTCTGCCTCTGTGCACTGCTATTCTGGCGTTGCGGAGTCTAAGCATTCCTCTTAGGACAATTGTTGGTAAAGTGACTCGGATCTCCACATATGTAGCAAGCACGAGGGGTAGTAGCACTGCCTGGTGCAGGGGTCTTCACTGGAGTCTGAGTTGGGGTGGTTTGGCGGTTCTGTTGAAAAGTTGGGCGCTGGGGTGGAGGTGCTGAGCGCTGTCCCTGATTCTGCCCAAAGTTACCCCCTTGCCCACCAAAGCGAATGGGCACGCCCTGCTGAGGCTGCTGGAAACGAGGGCGAGTGTTACTGCTTGACTGTCCAGAGGCCAGGAATTTCCTCTTCTGTTCCCCCAACTCATGACGCTTGTGTTCCAAGCCAATAGCCTTGTCCACCAACTTCTGGAATGTTGGGAAGGTGTGAGCCATGAGCTGATACTGGAGCGGTGAGATCAATCCTTCCAAGAACAGCTCCTGCTTCTGCTCATTTTCCTTCACCTCATCTGGGGCGTAGCGTGACAACTGAATGAACTTGTCCCTGTACTCGCTGACTGACATTCCCCCTTGCTTGAGAGAGAGGAACTCCTTCTTCTTTAGCTTCATGACACCGGCAGGGATATGATGACTCCTGAAGCTGTCCTTGAATTCCTGCCAGGTGATAGCATTAGGGGTGGCATGAGCAGCATGGTAAGCATCCCACCAATCTGAAGCTAATCCCTCCAAGCGGCTTGAAGCATGCAAGACCTTCTCCCTGTTATTGCACTGAGCCATGTCCAGCTTCTTCTCAACGGTCTTCAACCAATCATCAGCGTCAAGAGGATCTGAAGAATGGGAGTAGGTAGGGGCCTTGTGGCTCATGAACTCCCGATGTTTGTCCCTCAGCTGATTGTTGTTGTTGTTGTTGTTGTTGTTGTTGTTGTTGTTCAGCTGAGCTTGAATGCCTGCCATAGCAGTAGCCAAGTTCTGGAGGATCTGAGTCTGGTTGGCAAGAATCTGGTCCATTGCGGCAGGTGGTGCTTGATTCGGCGGGGGATTGGAATTGGGGTTGGCACGTCCCTGGCGAATCACACCTGGTCGATCCTCTCCACTTCCAGACCTGATGTTCACCATCTGATGGTTAGAAACATGAGATTCAGACAGTGACAGGTAAAAGCATGCATAGAAAGATTCAATACAGATAAGAATTTCTAATTTCAAAGGCAGATTCAGTGTATCACAATGAAACAGGCATAACTCTTATTATGAACATCCAAAAATAATGATATTTTGACAAATTGTAGATTACCAAATTCTGGAACTAACCCAACTTGAATCAACTCAATCGGACTTCCGTAACTCGAGATATTAAATAATTAAGATAGTCACGTCAGAATTCAAGACAGATTCTGAACACTCCAATGGAACACCTGTATCTTCCTGTCAGAATGTCCAAAAATCACAAAACATTCCCAGAATGTAGCTTTTCAAGTTCTTAATCCAACCAAACTGGTTTCATGTAAATCGGAGTTCTGTAGCTTCATAATTAAATCAAACAGTATCAGGATATCGAGTAGCGACGAGAATAGATTGGAGCATGATAAGATTTGTATGAGAGATAAAATAAAATAGATAATGAAATAACTAACTAATGAAAACAGGGACCGAGATAAAACCCAAACTAGCTAAATTTATTGATTTAGTAATACTTAATTATGGTCATCACTCCACAAATTAAGCGCAGTCATTACAAAGAACCAAATCACACACTTGGCACAGAAACAAGCATATCTAACACACTTAGAACAAGACTCGCCGCATGCTACGCATGAGTCTCAACGATTCTAAACATACCAAGCTAATAAATAGGAGGACAACTTAACCTATTGGGCATAGGTGGTGCAACTAGGTGATCCAAACGGATTCAAAGGTGGGGTGGAGAGTGAGCTGCTTGATCTTCATCGATTTCATCTAGAGGTGGGGGTGTTTCTCCCCTGAGTTTAGCTCTAAGCCTCTTGTTCTTCCTTCGTTCAGTAGTGAGTTCTTCACGCACCCTCTTTAGTTCTATTGCAGTGCGATCCATGTGCGAGTTCAGCATCGCAGTGAATGTCACTTGACTGATAAGCGTGGAACTCAACACTCCGGGAACTTGTGGCACCACACCCTCTAGAGTGCCTGGCTGTCTCTTAGGAAGATATGCCCAAGAGGTGTAATCCACGACTCCAGCCTCCTCAAAGCAAAGCGCGGAGAGCGCCTGTCTAGCTGCATCCTCAATTCCAACTTCAAAACTTGCTCTAGTGGCGATGACACGATGCACTCCAATCTCCTTGGTTCCTCCATTCTCACAGTCAGCCTGACGGATGTGCACTGTCACATCCCACTCCTCTGGGTACTCCGGATGGGTTCTTCTTCTTCCGCGGTACTCTATCCCCACATGATAGTGAAGACGAGCGAACATCGTCCGAAGTAGCATCGGAAAGTGAGCATAGTCTCCAGTGTGGTAGTGAACCGACGCAGTCCACCTAGCTGGTGGCGGCGGGGTCCAACACTTCCCGCTGCTGATGCTTCTAAAGCGGGCTCCTCCTGATTCACTTCCGGCTCCACGTCTTCAGCATCCTCTTCTTCGTGCACTGACGGGGGTGGAATAGGGGAAGGAGTTCTAGCCATTCTACGAGCACCTTGTCTAGTCAAAACCATCTATGGGTTAGAAAGAAAGAGGGGGTTAGAACAAATCTATAGATATCAAGACAAGGTAAGATAACAATTAAAATGGAATAGAAATAAAATAAAATGCAAGGAGAAGATAAATTATCAAGAGCAAGAATATAGTAAAATGAGATCAAGGACAATAAAAGCAAAACTGATTAAGCAAATTAATCCTTAAAGAATGACCATTGCTATCTAGGTTTTCGTCCTATAGTCAACACAGCTCTGGTACCACTTCTGTCACACCCGGTTTTAGAAAGAAAACCAGGTGAATCTCATATGTGCGCCAGGATCAAGTTTACACACATATGGTAGACGTCACAAGTGAATATCCATAACCATGCATACGAAAGAGTATTATAGTAAGTTTATTACAATCTTAGAGTTGACACAATGTCATAGCGGAAGACTTAAATAAACGTTTAACTAAACAAAGCAAAATAACTCCATCTCCACAGGCAGTTGACTGGCAGACTCGCCTAGAATTCCTCAAAATCAGTAGTAAAATCCTCAAAATTCTCCCAATCTGAGCAGCAGTCTGAGTGTGGTCGATGCAATATAAATAAACAAGCGTGAGCACATGTCGTACTCAGCAAAGTATGGAAATAAATGACATGCTAGGCTTTATAAAGTGGAAGGCTGAAAGGATAGCTGCATTAAGCACTTTTAGTGGGTCAAATTTTATTAAGCATCTATTTACTAGCAGATATAAGTATATACCAACCACAATTAAATGATAACATAAACCCATCAAATTCAGGTAACCACAATTTAGATCATAGTCTGATAGATTAATCATGTGAGGGTCCAGGTCGCTCATGACCATGAGCATGGCTGTTATAACAGTTTTACACTCTGCAGAGGTTGTACACATTCACCATAAGCCGTGATTCCCATTGCCTGAAAGCATGTACCCTTCCCACACCACGTGGACCGAATACTGGGTTTCACTATGAGACCTTTACAAAGATACTCTAATAAGTGATGGTTCGCTAAGGCTTCCGGTTAAGGAGCAAAGCATAACCCTCCCTAGTGAGTCGCGTATCTTAGCAAAGCCTACCGCTCAAGAGGACCGGGCTATACCTCGTCAACCGCCGCACCTCTTGCCCCTTTCGGGTAAAACTATCCCAAACCAGAATACCTAATTCAAAGCCAGAGCCACATAGCACTTGTGGTTCCACTGTTTTCCTGGGTGATCGCTGCATGTTCCAATTAAAAGATGTGATCTTGTCATTATTTAATTAAAAGATAATAATGGAACATAGAGTCAGGGTTTCATTAGACCAATCCCAGTTGAGCAACTAAGCATCATCTACCAGTCAAATTAATTTAATGATTCAGCTGCAAGGTATGGTAAAAGAGACTAGGAAATCCTTAATGGGACCCAGCAATATTAATGCAAGCGATAAATAAACGGTGTAATTAAAATGCATGTCATTTAGGTACAAACAGGCATGATCAAGGAATACTTGCCTTTTTCCCAACCCTGCTGCTGCTCAAACTCTTCAACAGCTGGTTCTTCAAACACTTCCTCGAACGGCGCGTTTCCTATACGCAGCACACGAACACATACAAGAAAACAATACAATAAATAAGAAACAGTACAACAAACAATTCCAATAGAAGTAAACAACAGCACAAAACTAATCTATGCATTACCACGAACGTGTGAGCGTGAGAATCACTAAAATCGGAGTTAAAACACAAAAGATATGGCTTTTCTAAGGTTCAGGAACTTGCTGGCAAAGTTTTAAAAGTTCCAAGGGCTTAACTACGAAAATCTGAGGGCTAAAACATAATTTTGTATATAAACTCGAGGGTTTTCATGTAAAAAGCTAAAACGTGGACCTCGGCCGCAATGTTAAAACTTGCAGGGGCTAAACCGAAAGAAAAAGGACTTAATTTGAAATATTTTTGAACGGGCTAGGACCGCGGGTTGATTCGCAAAACTTGGAGGGCCTCTTTGCAAAAGTTCCTGGTTGACCGGTATGTCGCGGGGATTGACTTGGGCTCGGGCTCTGTGGTTCGTGGGATCTTGATCCGACGGCCACGATTGGATCGGGCGAAGGCTCGCCGGCGAGGGAAACCCACGACCAGGCGCTACAAGGCACCAAAACGAGCGCGAGTTGGACGGGGAGCGAGAGGGGGATGAGACGAACTCACCCCGCTTGACCAAGTTGAGGGTGGCGCTTCGTAGGCAGCCGGTCGACGACGAATGGCGGCGGCGGCGCTGTGGAGAACAATGGCGAGGGATTAGCTCGGCGAAACGAGGACAAACTCGAGTTGGATGATGGGGAAGACTTCAGCGCGTCGAGACGGAACTCCAGGAGTGCTTCACGGTGAGGGAGCGTCGACGACGGCGATGAACCCCGTGCGGCGGTGGCGGAGCTCCGGGAACGACGGCGGCGGTGTTGCGCTAGGGTTTCGCGGCTCGGCGGCGCGATGCACGAGAAGAGCGGGGAAAGCAGGGGGGCCAGGGGTGACTTGCAAACAAAAAGGGGCTGGCCCATGCTTCTTGGCGTGCGTGCCCCGGCCGGGGTCGGGCTCGAACTCAAGTCTGAGTTGGGGAAGAAGGCCCCGACAGGCGGGCCCCACCAGTCGGCGACGCGAGAGAGAGAGAGAGAGAGAGAGAGAGAGAGAACGGAATGGGCCGGCGCGGGAACATTGTGCCGCGAGGGGAGCTAGCTGGGCCGGGAAGGGAAAACAGTCCGGTTGCTGAAAGAAAAAGAAGAAGGGGCAGAGCTGAGCTGGGCCAAGAATTGGAGGGGCAAAAATGAACTCGGCAGAGAACAACTATTCTAAACATCAAACAAATTCAAATTAAATTCGAATTTAAACATAATTTAAATTCCAACTTAATTGAACAGCAAGCAAAAGACAAATGCAACAGCATGAATGCATCAACAACATATTTTGACTAAAATTATTTAATATGATATTTAAATTGATAAAAGGCTAGAAATTCCAATTAAATCATAGAAAATTTATTTAGGCCTTAATAAATCCTAGAAAAATTCAGAAAGTTGCTACAATTTAATTGTGATGAATTTTAGGGTGTTACAATATATCAGCATCATAATTTATCGCAGTTAAAAGGGTATATGAAGCGTACAAACATAGAGTCCTAAGGATGGTTCCATGGCATGTAGCAAGAAGAGACCGTTGATCGCTCTGGTCCGTCCTGTGCACGCAAACACTAGTTCTTTCAAAAAGCATGTTTATAGCTTCCTCATACATTGTCCGGTGGGCATTACCGTTTATCACCGGTCGAATGAGTGCATACGAATAATATTGCATTTCGGCCCATATTTGGAAGTCCATGTTTGGAAGCCTACACAAGCCCATTTGGCCCAGCACCTGAACAAGATGTGTGGGGTTACCATCCACGGCCGCCGCTCAACCCTAGCCTAGTGACTGTCTGTTTTGTTTCTCGTCTCTTCCGCTAACCGGCCGTGCGTCTTCCTCGCTCTCGTCTTTTTCATCCGGCGCAGTCGACGCACGCAGCTACGAGATGCCTGGGGCTGCAGGCGGCGGAGATGGATCCAGGGGGAAGGGATCTCACAGCGCTCGCCGGAGGTCATCATCTGTCAAGGTGAGCTCGAATCCGCCGGTTCCAGCACTCTGCTTGGAGGGAACACCCTGCGTCGCTAGCCTTCTATCCAGGGTTGCCATGGCGCAGGGCAAGAAGGCATTGCTGGGGTGCAGCGGCTGGATAAGCGGATCTTCTTCCTACAGTGGCTCAGAGAAATCGACCAGCTATACCCCATCCAGCGACCACTCTAGGGTTCGTGCATCTCCCTCTTAATCTTTGTGCTTTCTTGATCTGGATCTAGAGGTTAGGACTCCATCTGGATCTGGATCTGCAAGATTGATTGCAATAATCTAGGGATTGTGTTGGTGAATAGAATTTGATTGATTGTGTTGGCGAATAGAATTTGATGCTATGATTTGTGATTTTGTAGTCAGTTTCATCTAGCGAGCTCCCGCAAGGAATGGAGGTTGCGGATTGGGGCGAGATTGATCATGACACCGAGGATCGGTGCCGCCATGGAATGCGTCCACACCGCCTGCTCTGCTGGGATGGAAAGAACAAGGGGCGTCGTTTCCACGGTTGCTCACTCTGGGTAATTTCCCCTCTCTAGTCCTATATGGTAGATGAAAGAAAAATGCATTGATGTGGGGTTTGAATGTTTGATTAATTGATTGCTTGTTCCATTGCAGGGGCAGGAGAACAGGTGTGATTTCGTTCTGTGGAAGGATCACAAATGGCTACCAATGCCTTATGTGGCTTCAAGCCTATGCGAAGCTGTGAGAAAGTTCAAGAAGAAGGTGGATGAAACTCATGTGGACCAGTTGGCGGCCATTCAGCTTCGCAATGAGATATACGAAGAGAAACATGCACTAGAGAGAGAGAAGGAAAACTGGGCCAGAGAGAACAGTAATCTCATCAAGGAGAAGGAGGACCTGTAGAATGAGCTGAACAGTAGAAATATGTGCGCTGACTTTGACAAGTGGATGGTTCCTGGCTTGATCATGTGCCTGTTGCTCTTATGGTGGCAGTGCTGCTTGCAGTTGTCTTGAAGAACTGATGATCTTATGGTAGTATTTTGTTGGTATTTTGTCTATCTATTAGCTAGTATAGGGATGACTCGTGTCATGTATTTTACTGGTTGCATGACAGTTATATATGGAATGGCTTGAAGCATTGGATAGTCTATGGTGAAAGTAGCACTGAAAAAACTTTTGTGCTGTAAATTTACTCTACTTATCTGTGGAATGGCCTGAAGCACTTTTGTTTGTTTTTTTTTGAATAATGGATACAGTATTGTCTTGGTCATGGAGCATTTCCTTGGGTTACATGGAATATAATTTGATATAGATTGCTAGAATACGAAATACAATCATGGCTAGTAGAGCTAGTAAAAGGGTGTTCATGCTTGCCACGCTAGATTGTCTTCAGGTCAGCACTGCGTGACATGAGGTTTCTCTGCACTAGTCCTAGTCACTGACGTGTGGCCCCGCCCCCACGCGCTAGTGAACCAATTGGCATACTATGGAAATACTTTAATCTCTACTTATATAGGGAGACATTGAGTTTAAACTCAAAGTAGGTGACAATGAAGTCACTAGACGTTCACCGGATGGTATCCTAGATATGCAACGCCATTGTGAATCAATGTACCAATTGGACCAGTGAGAACCGTTCTGGTAGGTCATGTCGAGTGTTTATGGTCTTTGGAGTTTACCATCGAAATTTTTTAATCCACGCACCGGACCACACCACTGGACTGTGTCAAGGTCTCAGATCGATCCACACATTTGACAGCATCATATGTTTCACAAATAATCCAGGAATTCATGGGCTATTAGATCATGATTATAGAGTCATGTTATCATCCTGCATCTACCGGTATCATAATTTATCATGATTAAAAGGGTACGTGAAACGTATAAACTTGGAGTCCTAAGGAAGGTTCTATGATAGGTGGCAAGGAGAGACCGATGATCGCACCGGATAGATGCTCTGGTCCGGCATGTGCATGCAGGCACTAGTTCATACAAAAACATCTTTTTAGCTTCCTCATACATGGTCCGGTGAGTACAGAAGCAATGATATAATGAACTACAGGTAAAATATAGCAAAACACTTAATTAGAGTCCTAAGGACGATAGTTCCCTAGCCACCATACTAAAGGTCGTGTCGTGAACACCGCGTCAACATGGACAAAGAGGAAGCTATCCTAAAATCGATTCCCGATCACTTTCAAGGTGGACTCGCACAGATGCTGGATCCTGCATTCCTCGTTGCAGAAGTACGACCACAACCACCATCCATCAAGGCCGCTTTGCTTGCCGCACCAGCCCGGGAGCCATCCGTACGGATTCCGGTCCGGGGACGCGTACGGATGAACATCGTGAGGCACCGTGTGCTCAAGCACGGCCAACGGGGGGCGGTAGTCAAGAGGCCAGTCACGAGGCCAGACGTCCGCCCATAGTGTGTCGTAGATGTGCGCGCGTGTGCTGCAAACCGCACGGTCGCTCCATATGGTGGGCGCCGTGTCCTCATCCGCCACCTGGGCCAGGAGCTCCTTGGCCCACCGGTCGGCCTCGGCGCCACGATTTGCTCGCCACAGGAACATAGTGAGCAAGAACGCCACCGGCTTGTGTCCCCCGCGGGCAGCCCAGTTTAGGTCATCCAGTGGCGGATGAAGAGGCTCGTCGTGCTTTCGGAACATGGCCCTCATCCCCTAGATGAAGAGGGCTTCAAGGTTGCCAGACTCGTAGGTGTTCGCGATCAGCTGCTGGCGAGTCTCCTCGTTGTGCTCCTTTTGCAACACCAGACTCAGGTTGAGACTGCGGCGCACCAGCGTCGCGCCATACACCTTGTCTTGCACAAGAAAGGAAACCCTCATAAGGCGACGCAAACCGTCCATGGGCAAGCTTGATGAAGCCGCGACGCGTGCGGCGACCTCGACGAGCATGTCTTCTGGAAGCTGGGTAAGGGATCTAGCCGGCGCCATAGTCTATATGTCTTCTGGAAGCTGGGTAAGGGATCTTGCCGGCGCCATAGTCGATATGCTCAGGAACGAGAATGGCTAGGGAGGTGCTGGTAGGGGGAGGTCGATGACAATGGCGACAGAAAGAGGGTGAGGGCACGATAGCCAAGGGATTACGCCTGTTACCCCATCTCGTTCCCTTGTATACCAAGAATCTCCTCAATCAAAGGATAAGCGTCTACTCCGTATGTAGGTTGCCCAATTAGATTGCAGTTTATCCGCGGATCGTGCCGTCGTGGACACGCGTCCGTTTCGGGAAGCCGGAGAGGCGTGGCCACGCGGCATGAGTTTTCTCTGCAGTAGTCCTTTGTCACGGACGAGTGGGCCCGGCCCACGCGACAGTGACACAATGACAGATTTTCATAGTCCATGGAAGTGGAACGGGGTTTTCCGATGCGACGGCTGCCGGCGAAATGAAAGTGAGTGGGACCCGCTATTCAATGCAAAGGAAAGCACAACAACCAATGAGCAGCAAGCGCGGCACAAGTACAGCGAGTGAGAGCACATTCGCCCGCTCCCGGGCGGCGTTTGATGAGCCACCCGCTCTTTTCTCTCCTGCTTTCTCCGTCCTCCAAACATTGGATCTTGCCGGCTTGTAGCTCATTATTAAACCTACTCTGACGTGTGGAGATATCTGAAATAAGTTGAAAAAACCAAGAAGAGCAAGTATAATAAGCCTACTAAAGCAGGCTGAATGAGTTGTCACCTCATATTAGTACTGATGTGGACGAGAGAGAAGAGCAGAGAGAGGGGAAGTGGGCTTTAAGTTTACAGCTAGCTGAGGCACATGTTCCCATGTATCTGTGAGAAGATGAAGTGGGCGACATATTAATGTTCCACTTTACACCGACTACGAACTATTATACGAGTAGGCTGTAACATAGACTTCGAGTGACATGGCACTTGTATAAAGCCAGCAGCCGGATTAAATCAGTAGGCTTGCTCTAAGTTGAAAGAAATTGAGTTGAAACTCAAAGTAGGTGACAAGGACGAGTTCAATATTAATTGCACTCACCGTATGAGCCGATGAAGTCACTGGACGTGCACCGGACGGGGTCCTAGATATGCAACGCCACTGTGCTTCATCCAACCAGTTGGACCGGTGAGAAACATTCCGGTAGCACCAGTCGAGTGATTATGGTCATTGGAGTTTAACAGAGAAATTTTCAACCCATGCACCGGACCACACCACTGGACTGTGACAAGGTCTAAGATCGATCCACACATTTCACATTGTCATATGTTTCATAAATACTTAAAGAATACATGGGCAGTCTATGAACCATGCTAGAAGATCACGATTATAGAGCCTATAGCGTAGCTCCCATGTTTATAGAGTCACGCTATCATCCTGCATCTATCGACATCATAATGTATCGCAGTTAAAAAGGGTACATGAAGCGTCCTAAGGATGGTTCCATGGCAGGTAGCAAGGAGAGACCATTGATCGCACCGGACAGGACGTTGAATCAAAAAGCATGTTTATAGCTTCCTCATACATTGTCCGGTGAACATTGCCGTATATCATCGGTCGAACGAGTGCATGGAAATAAGAGCCCCCTACCAACTCAAGTTGCATCCGCCACTGCCTATAGCGTCGCTCCCATGTTTATAACGTTATCATCTTCCATCTTTCGCCACCATCATCCATCACAGTTAAAATGCACTTGAAGCATATCATGAACTGCAGGTAAAATGCTGCAAAACACTTAATTAGAGTCGTAAGGACGATGGTTCCATAGCCACCCTACTAAAGGTCACGCCTTGAACACCGCGACAACATGGACGAAGGGGAAGCTGTCCTAAAAATGATTCCCGATCACATGGAAGGTGGACTCGCACAGGCGCCAGATCCTACATTCCTCGCTACAGAAGTACGACCACAATAACCATCCTTCAAGGCCGACTCGCTTGCCGCACCAGCTCCGGTGTCGTCCGTTCGGGTTCCGATACGGGGACGCGCACAGATGAACCACGCGAGGCACCGGCGGCAAGATGTGCGCGCGTGTACCGCAAACCCCGCGGTCGCTCCATTCGCTGACCGCCGTGTCGTCGTCCACCACCTAGGCCAGGAGCTCCTTGGCCCGGCGGTCAGCCTCGGCACCACGATTTGCTCGCCACAGGAACATAGCGAGCATGTACGTCACCGGCTTGTGGCCCCCGCGGGCAGTCCGGTCTAGGTCATCCAGCGGCGGATAAAGAGCCCCATCGTGGTGTCGGAACATGGCCCTCATCCCCTCGACGAAGAGGGCTTCAGGGTTACCCGCCTTGTATGTGTTCGTGATCAGTCGCTGGCGAGTCTCCTTGTTGCCCTCCTGCTGCAACGCCCGCCTCAGGTTGAGGCTGCGGCGCACTAGCGTCGCGCCGCACACCCTATCTCGGATGAGAGAGGAACCCCCCAGAGGCGACGCAGATCATCCATTGGGAAGCTTGATGAAGCCGCGACGCATGCGGCGACCTCGATGAACATGACTTCTGGAAGCTGGGTAAGGGATTTAGCCGGCGCCATGGTTGATCTGCCCGGGAACGAAAAGGGCTAAGGAGGTTTGGTAGGGGGAGGTCGATGATAATGACGGCGGAAAGAGGGCGAGGGCACGATCGATATCAAAGGGATTACGCCTGTTACCCTGTCTCGTTCCTTTAAATAATAATCGAGGATAAGCGCCTATATAGGTTGCCCAATTAGATTGCCCTTTAACCGCAGATTGTGCCGTCGTGGACACGCGTCCGTTTTGGAAAGCCAGAGGGGTACGACCGTGGACATGACCGGTCAAATTTGGGAATTTACAAAAATAGTTCGAGCCCTGCAGAGACTCACGAGCGCATGCACCGCTCTCGCTGCGTCTGGGCCATAGTATGCAAATACTTTAATCTCTACTTATAAAGTAGAACATTCTTATGCTTCTTTTACTTTGCATCGGCCGCTGTGCGTGTTGTTGCTTCTTCTACTTTCATAGATATAGTGATGACACACCTTTTCCTTGGTTTACTAGTTACAGTTATGGTAACCGTGCGATGACACTTCCCACTAAGATTGGTCGTAGTGTGGTGCATGCTATTCAGTTATACAACTAGGTATCTTAGAACAAATAAGTTGAAAGAAATTGAGTTCAAACTTATTCAAACTTAAAGTATGTGACAAGGACGAGTTCTATATTGACTGCAGGACCGGATTAACCGATGAAGTCACTGGACGGTCACCGGACGATGACCTACATATGTAACGCCACAGTGCTTCAACGTTCCAGTTGGACCGGTAAGAACCGTTCTGGTAGCACCGGTCGAGTGATTATGGTGTATGGAGTTTAGCATCCATCAGCTCCCTAAAGCTTTGCGGCAGTAGCTAATACTGAGAGCGGCGGCTGACAGATCCTTAATCACCTCATGCAGTGCTTCAAATTGTTGATCCCCTTCTTCGCACAACGTCTTCTCTGTCTGGAGGTGATGGCTGATTTCCACCTCACGCTTCAGATAGTCGTTCACCTGTGCCTCCAAATCTGCAATCTGTTTGTCTCGGTCTGGCAGAGACAAGAGGGTTAAGGAGGCAAACCACCGCAAAAGTGCAAAATTTGATATAGAACGTGCAGCATGAACAAAAGGGCTCACCTCTGATATCTGCATGGAGCTCCTCGTTCTTGATGGCCAGTGCCTCCCTTTCCTTTTGGATAGAGTCAATCTTCTTATAGCACTCGTCCAGTTCCTTCTTGGTGAGAGCGCGCTCCACGTCCCAGGCTGCTCGCTGCTACGTGAGCTTGGACTCAGCTTCTTCGGCCCTAGAGGCCATGGCAGTTGATCGGCGTATAATCATGGTCTTCTGGGTCGAGTGCAGTACGGCACTCTGTTTTTAACAAGAGAACAATCAAGATGGGATATTTCTTCCTCTCAAAGGATAAATGTACAAAGAGAAACTTACCTCATGCGACTTCGCAACTTGTTCGTGCAGCTCCTTCCATTTCTCGAATTCTTCATGGTACTTCGCAACTTGTTCGTGCAGCTCTTTCCATTTCACCAATTCTTCGTGATTAGTTTCGGAGCTGAATAGGAACGTCCGATCGTCGTCCCATTCAGCTCCGGGAGGTGCGCACCCAATTCAAAAGTGTCACAGCGGAGATGGCGGCATAGGAAGCTTGGGTCGGGGGATTTCCTCGATCTCCAACCCAGTGAGGTTCGAGTCCTCTGCATGGGTGTTCCTCGTATGGCTAGATGACTCTGGCTATTCGGATGTGGAGGGTTCGATGCCAGAGCCACCTTGGCCCTTATCCCCAGGATGACCGGCGCAAAATTTTACTTCCCGTTCTTCATCGGGGGGAGGAGACGGGTCCGTCACCTTGTTCTTCGTCATCTTCAGTGCCGCCTCACGCGCGCCAGGCGGGACCAAGTCCAATATCTTGGTACGCTTCATCAGTTGTTCGATAGTTAGGCAGTCGGGCAACGGAGGGTTGCTCAAGTACAACAGATGAGGATTCTGCATAAATTTTTGGATACAAGTCTCGGTCAAGTTCGAACATGAATGATGACAAGAAACGAGATAGTGCCCAGTAGTTGTCACTTACACCGGGGCAAGGATTCTGCATGTGCCAACCGAAGAATGTCGTTGGCAACTCTTGAACATTATGGAAAATCCTCCGAAGGCGGGCCAAGCACTGGGCCCTCCAGAGTTCATCCTTGCACATTCTTGTTGGGTCTTCAGTACCCAAGTACTCGTAGGTAGGGTGCACCCTGTTCTGACAGGATTGCACGTGACGGCGGATGGAGCTCAGCACCACCGACTGTGCCATCAGGCCAACCTTCTTGGTGGAAGTCATCATGTCGAGGAGCGCGAGGATCTGGTTGTCCTCCTCACCGACGGAAGGGGCCTTGGTCCAGTTGGGTTGAATCTTGGGAAGATGGCCGCTGTGCGGAATCAGCTGAGGTGGCTGATTCGAGATGTAGAACCACTCGAGGTGCCACAACTTGTTCGAATCCTTCAACTTGAAGTCGAAGTAGTCCGCCTCGCGCCCTTGGCGCAGCTCGAAGATCGCACCTCCGACAACGGTAGTCCGGTCTGCCTTGACATGGTAGAGATAGCGCCACAAGTCGAAATGGGGATCGATCCCCATGAAAGCTTCGCAAAAATGAATGTAAAGGGAGACGTGAAGAATGGAATCCAGGTTGAGATGGATCAACTCTAACCCGTAGTAGTACAGAAGGCCGTGGAGGAAATCGTGAGCCTGTGTGGTGAATCCGTGCTCATAGAAGGAAGTGAACACCACTATCTCGTCTACCTCATTGAAGGGCCAAGGCTTGCCTGGGTCCGCCCTCCAGCCTGCGACTGCTTGTTCCTACAGTAAGCCATCCTTCACCAGCTTCTCCAGGTCTTCATGCTTGACGGAGGATGATTTCCACACTAATGGTTGTGCTGGAATCGTCTGGAACTGTGGAACTCCATCGAGAATAACCTTCCTTCTCTTATTCTTCTTCTTCCTCGCACAGGTACGCCCCTCACCCGCCATTCTTGGTGGACTAGTGATTCGATCTTCAATCTTGGGGTATACGGCCACGGATTGAGGATTGGAGGCTCGAGGGATTCAGATTTGTGGATCTGGGGGTAGTAGCAGTGGAGTGGCAATGTTGCAACTGCTACTCGAATTGGGGATTTCGACCTAGGCGTACTTGTCCAGTGCGCCAACACGGAAGCGTTACGGAGTCTCAAGTCTCCACATTCCGACCACTTCATGTTCCCACGCGGCAAAGATGGGCGCAGACCCCGGTCTCCGCCGACTATGTCGAGAGGCCCACGTGACACGTCAGATCGGATAGAGGAGGGGCAGACTTGAGGCGCATCTCCGCCATCCATTTCCAGAGCCGTCAATCCTAACCTGGACCGTTTGCGTCGGGGCCCGGTATCCTATTTGTCTATCCTTTGCCCTCACGCGGCCGTGCCTCTCTGCCGCCGTCGCCGCCGCCGCCATCACGATCGCGACCGCGCGCTGTCCCCCCCTCTCGCGTCACCTTGGCGTAGCGCCGCAGCGTCGTGTGTCCCGCGAAGCGCTGCGGCCTCGTCTATGCCGCGCAGCGCCGCCGCCACTCAAAACCCTAGATCGCCGACGCCCGCGCTAGATCGCCTCTAGCGTACTCTCTCCGGCTCAGAGATCCGTTCGCTTTCTCGCGTCCCCTTCTTTCTCCTTTGCTGTCGTGATTCGCACCCTGACGGCTTGTGGGTGAGCATTCCCCTTTTCGGCTACATTTTGGTTCTCCTTTTCCCAAATCCAAGATTAGTTGTTTAGAATGACTTAGAACGTTAGTACGTGGTCCTAATTTATCCTTAGTACTTACAATAGTTTTTCCATTAATGCATGTATAAATAGTTGGAGTAGTTGATTCCTAATTTTCCCTTGTTTCTAATGTCGTGGGTTTCATGTGTACAATATCAGGGTTGCTGCATTTGTTGGTTCTATGGAAAGTAGTGGCTAGGAGGAAGCAGACTGCCAGACATGACGATGATGAGGGTGCAGGCAGTGAGCCACCTCGCAGACCGGTGAAGGACAATGGCAAGAGTGTTGCAGACGAGCCCAGAAAGAAGAAGAAGTTGTCCAAGGATGCACAGGCAGCGTTAGCAGCAGCAGCAAATTCAGGTGCCTTGAGGATCAGAGGACTAGCTACTCATGGGGTTGAGCCTCCAACTCGTAGGAGAATCACCCGCAGTCTATCCTCGCGTGCTGGGACGGAACCTGAACCCACCACTCAGTCCGGTAGGAAGCGGCCCCGCACCCTAACTGCATTAGAGCCGTTAGTACCTATAGATGCTACAGCCAGCAGAGTGAAGAAGCTAAGGTTTGTTTCTTTTTATGAGTGGTACAGGGAACCCCGAGACGATCGTGCTGGTAAAAATTTCTACACACTCCATCAGGAAGGCTTCTTCAGGGCATATGAGGCCAGGGGGATTCAGTTGAGCAGGCACAATGTGCTCAACTATGACAAATTAAGTTGTGTTGCAGGGGGAGCACACATTGAGCCACATTTCAGCTACTTGAGAGGACTTGCCAATTTGCTTTCCCGGTCAAGCAGATATGTGGCGCGTTGGGTTAGAATTTTCTACGCCACAGTATGGATTGATGGGAACAGAGATGTCATTCGGTTCAAGTTCAGGGGCCAGGATCATACACTATCCTAGGAAGATATTGCAGATGCCCTGGGAGTGGATCTTGATGACACTCGCCTTCACGAGTTGGCGTATCCACGGGCTCATCCTCCCAGATGTGCACTTGTTGGAGGTGTTCTTCCACCTTTTGAGAGGGTATCTATTTGCTACCGCCAGCCGTTCCGTCTGGAGTCCTCTCGTGCACCCGATAGACTTACTACTGAGGCTCAGGTCGTGCACAAGGCCCTGCGACATTCACTTCTTCCCAGGATGGGACACGGAAAAGCAGTGACCAGTATCCAACAGTGGCTCCTTCTTCACATCCTGTCCCATACACCATTTGATATTGTAGACTTTCTTCTATGTGAGATTGAGGATAGTATTGCAGATGGATTGAAAGTAGGAAGACAGCAGCCCTATGCACATATTATCAGTTATCTGTTGGACAATACCATTGTTCAGCATTTGCAGAATCCGGTTTGTCACCCGCTTGCAGACAGCCCTAGTTGTTACAAGGTCTACAATCCGCCACCTTCCAGCGATCCTCGCCGTGGCCCAAGAGCCCTAGTAGCTGCTCAGAGTGAGCTAACTCCAGAGGAGCAAGAAATAGCTATAAAGGAGGATGATGCAATTGAGGATTTGGATGCGGTTCAGGGGTTCTAGGACGATGACTACAGCTCCGACTCGTCTGACCTAGACTACACAGTTCAAGACCCACCTCCTAGAGCTCATGATGCAGAGGCAAGTGGTTCCAGTTCAGCTGAGCCAGATCCAGCACCAGCTCAAGCTCCAATTCCACCTGCAGCACCGACTGACACCACCGATCAGATGAAGATGCAGTCGCAGTTCAACGATTGGATGATGAAGCTGTAGGTGGAGGCAGCAGAAAGGGAGGAGTGCAATGCAGTCAGGTTTTTTGCTCTCCAAGAGCAGCAAAATCATCTGGCCCTGGCACAGGCGAAAGACAGGGAGTCTACGACACTCTTGTTCGTGCGCCTGTTCCAGTGTGTCGGCATTGAGCCACTTCCAGTACAGCCTCCACTGGCTATCTCAGAGCCCTCAGCTCACTTATAAGTTGTACCTGGACAGATCCCATTGCAGCTAGACACTTCTGCTACACTTCCACCTGGGCCGGGGACTCCGCTAGGTTCCAATACTCTAGTGTCCAATAATCCAGTGTCAGCAGCTACATTTTCCTCCATGCTTGGCAGTGTAGCCACAGAGACCGATAGAGTGGACAAGGAGATCCTAGAGGAGCAGACTACTCCAGTGCCAGCATCGAGTGCCTACCCTTTTGGTATTGATAACATTGACGACTCCCCGGGTAGTGGTGTTGAAGCACTTGTGCAAGAGCCATCACATTCAGAGTACGTGCCCATCGAGCAAGATGACACGATGGGGCCTCAGGACACAGCTCAGGAAGGCAGCATCTCAGTCGAGCGGAGATACGATCATGAGCCATCAGGGCTGGCAAGTCAGGACACAGATCAGACAGGCATTAGCTCAGAGGAGACTAGGGGATCGGGCGATGAGATCCCATCAGATCAAATCACCAAGGGGCAGCCCGTAGGGATGTAAGGTCAGGCCACAGCTCAGATAGGCAGCAGACCAGTCACCGACTCCAGAACTGCGGCCATGAGAGTTCAGTACCATTCGCCTATCACAGTTGATGACATGACTATATATATCAGCTCAAATCCTGTTTTCTTCAGATTTTTGTAGATATATTTCCATGATTGGTCTGATGATGGAATTGCTATTTGGTGTTATATTTGGCAGGTAGAAACGAAGACCTGACTATGTTTCTAGGGAAGAAATGAAGACCTGATTATGTATGTTTCGTAAGTCAGTCTTTTGGGGATATCTGGTGCAAGCTGACAGGAATCAACTTGATGCAATGGGCGCAATGGCCATGAGGGATGAGGTCCATGAACAGAATGAGGTGAGTGTGGGAGAAGGAAGACTTGCAGAGGGACAAGGAACTGAATCTGAAGGAGAAACAAGAGCTGGAGCAGAAGATCATTGACCAGACCAGGCAGACATGGTTTGTGCATACCCTTTGTCATGGCCTTCAAGGGAGAGTTGCAAACGAAGTGCAAGAGAAGGCAAAGTTGTGGGTGCTACTGTTCTGCATGGCCGGGTTGATTGTGGCGGCCATGGTTGCTGTCTTCATCAATACCAAGTGATGAGTGCTTGTCGATGCTGTAGTTCTGCATTTGGTGTCATGCTTTTGGCTAAAGATGATGTTGAAGTACGCATGTCTTAGTTGTACTCAACTTGATATCGCTATCTGTAAGTAGTGTAGTATGGAACTTGATGCAATCTTGGTGTATGACCATGCGAAGCTTGCACTCTACTTTGTTTATGTGTTATGTTTATCTTGTTCGTCGTCAGGAAGATCTTGATCTTGATTGTTGGCAAGTCTGAGCGACAACCGGATTAAGCTTGGCAGTTATATACACAGGCAATGCTAAGAACAGATCTAATCCAGGTCTTGTTTGATACAAAAGATGAGGGGTTTCTTCAGACCACCCCAAAGGCAATGCTAAGAATAGATCTAATCCAGGTCTTGTTTGATACAAAAGATGGGGGTTTCTTCAGACCACCCCAAGGGCAATGCTAAGAATAGATCTAATCCTGGAAGACCTGCTTCACCACATCGCCGGAGTCAACTGCCGCCTGGATGGTCGTTGCCTGTCCCTCGAAGTCGCCGGCCAGCTCCTCGAAGGTTTCATCTGCGCGATCAGGAGGGGCGAGCTGCAGTTGGCAGAGCTCGAGCCCCAACTAAGTCTGCACCGCGGTGAGGGCTACTGCAGCCCCCTGATGGACACCATCGCCGGCCACCTCCCTGGTGCGTGCGGGGATGTCCTGGAGGCATTCGGCGAGCGTGGATCCCCGAGCATTGACGTCGAGGGTAGCGGTGGCCACTGCTTGGCGGAGGTCCTGCAACTCCAATTCCAAGGCTGAAGAAAGAGAGAATCAGAAAATCACGGCAAGGAGAATCGCAAAATCATGATTATATGCCAAAGGAAGACATATACCTGCTACCCTGGTGTCGGCTTCCGCCAGGTGAGCGCGCACGGCGGCGGTTTCCTCTTCGGAGGCAGAGAGGGTGGCCTAGGTTGCTTGCATGCAGGTCTCGAGACGGCCCACTTTGTGGGACGCCTCGGAGTAGCAGTCACGGGCTTCACGCCGCTCTAGAATAAGCACCCTAATGAGGCGCTTCGTGTCCTCATCGGAACTGGCTACGCAAGAGGAAGACGAGCTCGAGGAGGGGATTGGAGGCGCGCTAGAGGCCTCGTCACCCCTGGTCATGAAGCGACAGGTAAAAAATCCATCGCATCTGAAAGCTGGGAGAGAAATCTCTTACCTTCGCTGGCGGCGGAGTGGGGGCGGCCTGGACGAGCCCTCATCTGCGTTGCGCTTGTTCGCCATTGCTACTGTAGGAAGGGAAAGGAGAACGAAAGGGCGGAGACAGAAGAAGAAGAGGCCAGAATCGTCACCAATAGTTTTATAGGCTTGTGCTGGAGGATAGGGGTTCGGCCTGGTCACTAACTTGTGGGCCTGGCCCCACGCATCAATGACCCAGCGGCATACGGGCCGAACTGCAGAGCCTAGGTGCCGGTTCAGTTTCCGATGCGCCCTTTGGCCCGTACGCTCGCCATTTATAGGGTCTGCCCATGACTTCTCCAATACAACTCCTCCACCCCACACGCACCAACGCCTCGTTCCACCCCCGGTTCAGTACCCGATGGCTGGCCCGCGCTCCCGCTCCCGCTCCGGCTCCCGCCATGGCCAACACCCGTCCTCGGCTCGGCGACCGCCGATGACTCCGTCGTCTCCTGCTACGGCTCTCCGGTCACCGACACCTCCGCCAACATCCAGGACAGTGTCGTCTCATCCTCCTCCCTCGCCAACCACCAGGACTCTACCAACGACTATGTCGTCTCCTGCTACGGTTGTCCGGTCGCCGACGCCTCCGTCAACATCCAGGGATGCCCGGATGCCAACGCCTCCACCAACCTCCAGGATTCCGCCGTCTCCTCCTCCACCTCTGCCAACCTCTAGGACTCCGCTGTCTCCTCCTCCGGCTCCGCCAACTTTCAGGACTCTGCCGTCTCCTGCTCCGGCATGCCGCACGACGGAGATCACGCACACGACATCTTCGTGGGATCCGTGGGTCGAGCCCCAAGCCCCAACTCCACATATCAAGCAGGCCGGTCCCTCCATTACGAGGTATGAATTGGTTCCATTCGAGAGGACATGGCTCGACACGACGGTTACTTGTGACGCGGCTGTGGCGGGGAGGTTTCTTGAAGAAATCCGAGGTAGCCCACCGAGGCGCATGGTCGTGGGATTGGACACCGAGTGGAAAAAGCTTCCTGGCCATGCCTTCAAGACAGCCCTCTTGCAGTTGTGTGTAGGTACTAGGTTGCTTGTGTTCCGGGTCCTCCATGCCGCGAGCGGCAACCTCCCGGAAGTCTTAAAGAGGTTCCTGACCGAGGAGGGGCACATCTTCACAGGTGCACACATCAAGAAGGACATGGAGCGGCTACAGAAAGATTGCGGCATCACAATTACCAATCTGATTGACCTCCAATTGGTAGTCCCCGACGCCGCTCCCGGATACGCGCACCTCGGCGGATTCCATCCCGTGCACGTAGTAAAGCGTTCGTCCCTCGAGAAGATCGCTTCAACGGTACTGTGTATACCTCATATTCGCAAGTAGCAGGGCGTCGACCACGATAACTGGGACGCATGGTATCTGCTACCGTGGCAGGTGAAATATGCTGCCACAGATGCGTACCTATCCTATGAGATCGCGAAGCAACTGGAGATGAAGGATGGCTATAGTTTCTTTTAGATTTGAAGTCAGGTAGACCAGATCTCCAGTGTAAGTTGTTGTATTAATTAGTAGGTCTTGTGTAGTCAGTTGTACGTTATGCATATGGTTCATGAGTGGAAGGAAATATTAGTACTCTATTCTGCTGCTATTTTTGTGACTGAATGACAATAGTAACCTGTTTTGCAATTGCTGCTAAATGAATGTCATGAACTTGAAACGGGAAAATGCGTCACACACATCACCGGACACGTTTGGAGGGGGCACCGGTCTGACCCAGAGGCCCGATCGTCGTTCTGCACGATACCCGAGGGAGCCGGAGCAAGCTGTGGCGGGGCTAGCCGTCACATCACGTCCCTAGAGATTCCTCGTGGATGGCTGCTCCAGGTGTACGCCTGCCCCCACCCTGGGTGCTCTAGGTGTACTAGGGCACTGTTGCGGGGGGTGGACCAGGTGCACGGGACTACTCCATGGCCTCCCCACCCACTGCCCCACCCCTCTCCACGGCTCACCCCTGCGCGAAAAAACCCCAATCCACCCCTATTCCACCTCCAGTCAACCTCGCCGGCGCCCTGTCTCCACCACCCCAATCCGCTCGCCGTTTGAATCCCCCACCGCCGCTGCTTTCACTGCCTCCCTTTGGATCACCTCCGGGCTGATTGCCATTGAAAGATGCCTCGCGTCCCCTTCGATGGTTTGGGCTTCGACATCGAATCCCTAGAGGCCACCTCCCCGGTTGGTTCTCCTGAGGCTTCAGATCTGGAGGAGGGCGAAATATATGCGGTTGGCGGCAGCGACGACACGACGGCCGGCGACGACGACGACGAGGACATGGCAGACGGCGGTGACGACGACGAGGACATGGCAGACGACAACGACGACGACTCCGGGCTGCAACAGCCGGAAGTCATCGACATCTTCATGCCACCGGTGTGCCTTCGACGCTTCGCCCACCTGGCTTACGGCATCATCGACACGGCCGCTCCATCACCCATGAACGGAGTCTGCCAGGCACTCGGCGGCCATGGCAGTAACCCCCGGGTAACCATTGCCTCCTCCTCCAATGGCGCCGCCCACACCATGTTCGAAATCTATGCCACCAAGGAGCAGGCGCCTTTGCTGAGGCGCGAACACACTGTCATCCTTGAGCGCCACAGGGAGACGCCCAATCGCTTCCAGTTCAAGCACGAAGTCGTCGTCGCCCTCGCCATCCGCGACTACCCCATGGCACAGTGGAACCGCGAGCGGATCTTCTTCTCGGCTAGCCCCTACGCCAACCCGCTCCTCGTCAACCCGGTCTGCATCTATGGCACCGACTTCTCGACGGTGATGTTGATCGTAACAACGTTCCGTTTGCAGAGTTCATCAGGAACCATGTTGGGCTCGCCTCAGTGGCGCAGATCGACATCTTCCTTGTTGAGCACCTCCAAGACTCCGATTACAAATCAGATGTGCCGCCTTCTCCTGGCCCAGGTAGGCAGCCGCACCGCTCCATCGGTGTTGCGGCTGCGGGCCTTGGCGTGCCTGGGAACGCACACGCCGCGCACGTCGCGGGGCCTCACGTGCCCGTGAATGCGCACGCCGGCAGTGGCCTCCCCATGGGCGTCACCTACTTGGAGGGGCCGGCTTCTGAGCGCTCCTCCATGTGCCGGGGGATGTCCTGCCGGTCCCCATCGGCGAGCTCCAGGGCCAGGTCTGGTACCCGGATTGGGGCAACCAGAAGTTGAGGCTGAGCCACCTGCTGGTCAGGATCCTGATCTCCTATGCCTTGAAGCCCTGCAGGACGTCTTCCCCAATGACTGCTGATTCGCGCTTCTGTAAGTGTTCGCTTCTGTAAGTGGTTTTCTAACTGGCCAGATCCATGCTTGCAGTCTCGGTTGAATTTAGGGGCTTTGCGATCCATGCTTGCAATGAAAATAAAAAATTCTGATATGTAACTAGGCTAGAGATGGGCATCTTGTTACGGCATCTGACAATGTATAAAATATAATTAGCATTACAATTCTGATATGCTTACAATGTTTAGGCACGTTGTTGGCCATAGACCGCCTCAAAAAAACATGAGCAAAAATCAACTCAATCATTAAAGATTTCAAACTAATAATCCTTCCGGAAAGGGCTACGCACTTGTGCCCCAGTTTTGACGGCCCTTTTATTTGTACTTTTGGTAGCAACTGCTTGTTTATTTTGCTTTTTATATATTCGGTGCTGAATTTATGCAGTACAGCTGATGCACCACTTCCAGGAGTAGGTGGCACTTTGTGCTTTGGGGGCCATCCTCTTTTCCTTTTCGTCGGAGGTGCCTCTGTACTTCCGGGTACCGTGCTGGCCACAATGGTTGAAGGGGTTTCTTTACCTTCTATCTGTCGCTTCCCTCCTAGCTTGCTGTCAGCAGGGGTTGATGCATTTCCATTCCTACTGACAAGCATCTCCACATCGTCATCACCTTCATCCTCTATCATATTGCGTTTATCTTCTGGATACTTGGCAAAGTATGCTTCCTCCTAAGAAACATGATACACCGAGTTATTTTGTACAGCCTGGAAGTGTTCATGTGTTAAGAATTTTACTAGAAAGTAAATGTACACACCGTCAAAGCCTCTTTGTATGAGTCCAAGCGTCTGCTATTGTGATCCGAATGTAGTAGCTTCGAGCATATTTTCCAGCAAAAGTTCTCCATTTGTGTCTCCAAGTGAAAGTTGTGCACATCATTACTCAAATATGTTGTTAGCCTGTAGCAATATGGAAAAGATAAGAAATCTAAGACTCACCCTAGTGAAATTACTGGCCAGTTTTTCTCCATCCTATTCCAGGATATACTTTTTCACGAATCTCCCACACAAATAACTGCAACAGAACATAAACGTAAGTAATTGGAGTGCACGGTTAATATAGAACCGACAAAGATTACCTGTCTCCCTGTTGCGGTATGTTCGTGTAGGGAACTGTGGGCCAACTGCGCAAGTTAGTTTGTGTGCCACAAGAGTTAAGACAATATTGTATGCTTTGGACCTAGTGGACAACGAGATACATTTAAACTTTGCTCGAGCGAACTTCAATAGTTGGTACGTGTCACGCGGAGGAGCAGTGCTTACTAAAGCCTTTTCATTTGCTTCATCTCGCATTGTGGGTATAGAGTTAAGGATTTGTACCTCTTCTTTTTTTGAAATTCAGAACTATGAGAACCCAGTGGATGTTTTAAACATTCATTGGTACAAAAACCTGTAACAGAAAATTTAAAACTGCTGAATGGAATGACCTACTTAACAAATCTTTGAAACAAAAACTATACTCAGTACAAATAAGTACAGAATTTATAATTAGCATTACATACCAAATGCCTATGGACACATTTATCATTTATTCGCTTCATCAATCCCATGTGCCGGTCACAGGCCATATTTTCCGTAATCAGCAATTTGGATAGCTGAGTATTTATGAATGAAGCAGAAGCATTCTCCACATTGCTGATATGAACATAGGCATTTATGATTTGGAAAGGGTTTGTTTAGTACATATGTAATTGGATGTTAATTAGTATAGTCGACATAGATCTGAATTGAGAGTACGTACCTCATCTATCATAAATCTATCATCTATAATAGCGTGCAGATGTTTTGCTGCAACAAGATGGTCTCCAATGGCAACCACATTTGCGTCGTCATAACTCATTCCTACAAAGGCGGCAGCATCTTGGTTGTCTTCTGTCAAGTTATAATCGTGGTCGATAATAGGCTCCCTTCTGGCAGCGTGTTTTGCGTGGTCAACAAGATGTTGCGTAGAGGCGCCGCCCTGTTGCTTCATGTTAAATTCCATCTCTCTGTGTGTTGCAAATGGTGGTTCTGACTCTATTATCGCTTTTGCCCTGAGGAAAGGCATCAGCATCTAATCCTGGGTGGTGGCGTGATACATGATCACGTGAAGCTGTAGGCATAGATGGCTGAACAAAATGTGCACGTGGAGGCATAGGAAACGGGGTAGGTTCATATGTAGGTATAACTGGCTGAAGAAAATGCTTGACCACCTCCAGGAGTTCATTTTGTCCCTTTTCTAATCGTTGTAGGCCCAATCGCAAGTCTTGTTTGTGGGCAGATTATGTTAGACAATGAAGGGGATGCTCGGAATATACAAGTAGAGTCAGTCCTCCCATGCTGCTTACCACGATATCTGTTTGCATTTTTGTAACAGCATCTTCTATCTTACTCACCCTGTCCTCCATTCTTTTGTCATTTTTAAGCTTAGCTATCTCCTTCATCTGAGCTACTATCTTCTCACCAAGATTGGCCTCTATACGCAATAGTCTAGTTTCCATGGCTAGTTCAATCTCCGTTCGGGAGTTGTCCGCATAATCTTCCAACTGTTGCCTCTATATAAATAGGAAAAGATGAATTAGGCACACAAAATTGCTTGGGCCCATATGTAGATTCCATACTTACTAGGCGGTTAGTTTGACCCTGCTGACAGTCTGCCATCCGTCCACCGGAGGCCTCTGTTGCTGCAATTGGTTCGGGTATACTAGGTGGTTCTGTTGTTCCATTCCTAGTGTGGGTGGTCCCATAACCAGGGCGCAAGACAAGCTGAGGACAATTAGTAAGATAGTTAGATTGTACACGTAACAACCACCACATGATGATATAATTTTGGATAACTTATAGTTCCTCCATCTATTGTTTCCTTCACGTAAGCACTAGCTCGAATTCTAGCACTATTATCATCCCACCTCACCATCAATGGTGGCTTGATTGGGTTGTATTTTAGTCCGTGGATAGACCCCTGGATGACACGCTCCCAGTACCAAAACTACGAAATAATGCAAGAAGCACATAAACTCAAAGGTAAACATATTTTATAGGAGTTGGGTGTAGCATATAGAACGTACCTATAGCAAAGCCAAATTGCCCGGTATACTCCCTGTGAACGACCCCACCTTTACACGGTAGGAATGAATACCATCCAACAAATATTTCAGAGTGAATCCCCCCCCCCCCCCGATTGAAATTTGGAATTTGGCTGACATCTTTACCTAGGGCCAGATACATGGGACTAACATAATCCTTAGTGTTTGGTGCTAGAATAACACCAATTATGAACAAGACAAAGGCTCTTTTGAAGTCATCATCCGTAGTGGTGGATTCTGAAATAATACCTTGCAGCCTGCTTACTTTGAGAGTATGTTTTTTGTCATCGCATAACCTTAGAAACACATTGTCTCGTGCCAACTCCAGTTTATTGGAATATTTTGAGCCAAGATGTGCAGTAACATCGAGGCCTACAGTTGGAAGGACCAATATATCCTGGACATCCTCAAGAAGAATTCGAACATGCTGACCACAAATATGGAAGCTTCGCGTCATCACATCATACCGGTTTACAATGTCTACTATCATTTGTCTTTGGAGACACGTGTTCGGCATTTTGATCAGGTTCCCAAATCCCATTTGCCCAATAGCATCCAGTTTTGGTTGTGAAAGCTGTGCTACGGTGTTTGCAAACTTCACAATTGAGATTGCTTGATGCGCCGTTTTCGATTCCTACAGCAAGTAGTTGGAATATGCTAAGCTCGTAAAGGGAATAAACTAACTGAAGACTGGATGTGGCGATTACCGAATGCGGAGTATTTTCAACAGTTGTGTTTGCAGACTTCACAGCTGAGTTTGTTAAATGCGACGTCTTTTATTCCTGCACAAACCAGTTGGAATGATAAGCAGCTAAAAACACAGTGCTCTTAGCAACTAATAACAGAAAGTGGATGTGGCGATTACCGAATGCGGAGTATTTTCATTCTCTGTTGTAGTTGGTGCCTTGTTAGTGTTATCTGCGTCAAATTGAGTGAGTTGTATCAGATGGAAGGAACCCGGCGGTTTACAGTGAGAAAAAAATGATGGCAACAATCTATCATTCCCCCACTTCTGTGTGTTCAAGATGGAACTAGCACAATGCATACTATCGCGGTATTAAAGTTGGTTCAACTGATTTACCTGTAACATCTTCTTGCCCCGGCCGGCTCATTAGATGCGATGTGAAGGTCAGCTGGAGATGCGGCTATCGCAGTAAGATGGGTTCAACTTGTGGCCGGAACGCGACGAAGATCACCTACTGCATGGTCGCCACGGTGCGGTGGCGGCGATATGAGCCTCCCGTATCACCAAGGAGCAAAGATCGGTACTGTGACCTCGGCGAGGATTTTTGCTAGCGGCCAGTACAACTGCCTCCTGCGTGGCGTCTGTGGCGATGGACAACGTGTAGATGGAAAAAAGAAAATAGAGGAGTAATTTTTGGATTGGCGGTTGCCATGATCTCCATAACGGGTTTAGATTCAAACAGAAAGATTGGAGGCGTAATCTCCGGATTGACGAGATCTGCAACATGTGTGCTATTGGGCCGACGTGTCTTTGTTGAGCTTGGGCAGCAGCCCATGTATACCTTCTGAGCTTATAGTATCATTTGGGTATGGGTCTTTGTAGCCCCACCGTGCAGCATCCCCTCAACCCCGCAAGCGGTCCTGCGCCGTGATCAGCGGAGCCTTGTCTTGGTTAGGATAACTAGTCCACGGGTCAAATGCAGTGATGATATCCAATCATCATTAATCATATGCAGTGATCATATCCGGTGATGATGCACGCTTTTATCATATCCAATCATCATTGACATATGCAGTGATCATATGTGGTGATCACCGGATCGTAACTTACGTCCGTTGTGCAAGACAGTCAGGTTGCTCACGGGTGCAACTAGGGCATTGACATCGCAGTACCAACGGAATGTTACCTAAAGAATAAGTAGACGATAATGTTGTCCCACCAGACGGATTGTTACCTAAAGGAAAAGTAGACGGTAATGTTGTCCCACCAGTCGTACCGGTGGGTGCGGTAGGGAACAAATCAGCTCCATCTCATGAGGCAACTCCATCACAGTACCAACTATAGCATTCTATGTACTAGTACCATGAAGACTCAGGTGCCCGAAGCCCGACAGCTCCCAGGCCAACTTGGAGCACTGTAGCATCACACCACCGGACGGTGTTTCGCCTCTAACCATCAGATTGTGTATATATATCAACATTAATTGGACTCACCGGACGAAACTGTGGACTGACTGGTCCGTGCCACCAGAAATGGGCCAACCTTAGAACCCGTCGGGTCGTTCTCCGCCCATTTCCCCTGAGCCCAGGAAGCGGTCGAGCGCCGTGAACCGCCCCCTGTCACGCCCGAACTTTTGGGGATATTCCATCCCACATCGCCGTGGAGTCGTTGGGAGCCCTAGGTCCACCCCTAGTGCCTACAAAAGCCTCAACCCTAACGCCATCCCTCCCTCACACTGCAATCTTTATTTGCGCCTTGCCTAGGTAAGCTACCGCCGCCATCTCTCTTCTGACGCCGCCGCACAGCGTCGGGCACTAATCACCTTGTTTGCAAGAGTCCTTCGTTCGCCGCGGTCGCCTCCGGCCAGCTGACGGTGCTGCGTTCACCGTAACCGGCCTCGCGCCACAGATTGCCATCCACTCGCCCGATGTCACGCCGTCATTCCCGGTTTTTTTCCTCAAGCCTGTGGTGAGCACCGTCTCTGCCATCTTGTTGTTCACGCAGCCCGCATGTAGTTTGTAAGCAATGACACATTGTCTGGGATTTGATGTCAATTCTTCAAATTTGTAATTTAACAAAGCCAGACATCACAAAGTTTACATGCATTGTTTATTTGTCTTTGTTTGCATAGTCCTTGTTAATCTTGCACATATTGAAGTGCTTTCTCCACCCAATGTAGTTATCAAAGAGACTCTTATAGCATGTGACTTGTAGTATAACTTTTTGGTTGCATGGATCCCTAGTTATCATGGATCCAGTTCAGCAGTCCCTCAACGAGATGGAGGAGAAGATGGAAGAGTTGAAGTCGGTCCGGGACGACTTGGATCTAAAGATAAATCTAGACCGTAGCAAAACAATCGTCACGAGGAGACGGGAACGTAAAGACATTGACCGGTCCATACTCTCCTCACGTGCTAAAGTGGACAGACAGTTACTAATTGACCTCGATCGATGGTCCCGCACATTAGAGAATAAACTAGCGGAAAAAGTGAAAGAAGCAGCAAAAGAAGCGCGTGAAGAATTGGTGAACCGCTATCTAGAGGACGAACGTGTCTTGACAAACAATGCATGTACTAAGCTCATTGAACAAAATATCGCCCACATCAAGATAGATAGAGAAAAAATGGACTCAGCTATTGCCCAGTTAAAAGAACAGTTCGATGTCGTGGCCTTGGTGCACTCGAACCTGAGGTCCTGTCTTTTGTCATGCAATTTGCAGGACAAGGCTCGTGGCAAGAAGAAAGTCGAGGTAACTATGGTCAGATATTAAATTATATTTTGCATTATATATACAACAATGTGAACGCCTCGAATGTTTCCACTTTCAGCAACAACATGGTATTATCTCTATGTCACGGAGTAACTTCCTCGTCTTATGCAACAACAAGAATCCCCCGGTATATGACATTTTATTTTGCAAGAATGAATAGTTGTTGTGTCAAATTATCTTAATCTGTCTAGTCCATAATACTCGCAGAAGGTGGTGATGAAATATAAGGTTCACCATGTCAAGGAGATTTATTCTGATCTACAGAAGTACGGAGACAGTCGAGACAAACTGAGTCTGATTACATTTGTAAAGCCATTCACTCTCAATTACCACCGTATTGTGTCATATTTGGTTACTCATGGATACAGAGGAAGTGCAGAGTTGTACTACCTCCCACCATTGAGTGAGCTAGCAACAGGACTAGTACCTATCGGTGGAGAAGAAGACGTAGTGAAAATGGTGGTTGTTCATGCTGAGCATGGGACCAGGAATTGCCACCTCTACATAGTGAATGGTTGGTATTCAAATGACACTGAAATGCCTTATCCTGGTATGGACGGTGAGTATTCAGATGCTGATGAAACGGCTTATCCTTATATGGATGGGGTGAGTAAATGTTCCTGTACTTCACAGCATTCTACTAAAAACTTGCAACGCATGCATTGATGTTATTACCATAAATGATCTTGCAACGCAGGACATAAAGGGTGTTCAATCAGGTGCATCATCGGGCACTCATTCGGATGCTAAAGAGGTCGATCCGCCTGCATAGAAAAAATAACGTGATAAGAACATATAAGAAGGGTGCATTAGCAAGTGCATGTAGGCGGATGCCCCTACATGAATAATTTTAGGTGGGAACGCATTCTCCTGAATCGTTTGTCTGCAGGGAATGCATTCTCCTGAATCTTTTGTCTGGAGTTGAACTTTATTCGGAGTGCATGAATGTTGTAATGCTACTTTTGAGCTTGTGCTTCTTATTTTTTGTGCTTGTTTTGAACCTGTATTCAACTAGTGTACGTCACCGGACGTGTTTCCACAACGTAGATCAGCCGGACGAATTCAATGCCCTAACTAGTCGCGTGACGACACTCGCAAGTGGATTCAACAGGGAATATACGGTGATCCGCGGAGCCTTGTCTTGGTTAGCATAACCAGTCCATGGGTCAAATGCAGTGATCATATCCAATCATCATTGATCATATGCAGTGATAATATCCAGTGATGATGCACGCTCTGATCATATCCAATCATCATTGATCATATGCGGTGATCGTATGTGGTGATCTCCGGATCGTAACTTACGTCCGTTGTGCAAGACAGTCAGGTTGCTCACGGGTGCAACTAGGGCATTGACAACGCAGTACGAATGGATTGTTACCTAAAGGAAAAGTAGACGGTAATGTTGTCCCACCAGTCGTACCGGTGGGTGCGGTAGGGAACAAATCAGCTCCATCTCATGAGGCAACTCCATCACAGTACCAACTACAGCATTCTATGTACCAGTACCATGAAGACTCAGGTGCCCAAAGCCCGACAGCTCCAAGGCCGACTTGGAGTGTTCTAGCATCACACCACCGGACGGTGTTTCGCCTCTAACCAGCAGACGGTGTATATATATCCACATTAGTTGGACTCATCGGACGAAACTGTGGACTCACCGGTCCGCGCCACCAGAAATGGGCCAGCCTTAGAACCCGTCGGGTCGTTCTCCGCCCATTTCCCCTCAGCCCAGGAAGCGGTCGAGCGCCGTGAACCGCCCCTAGTCACGCCTGAACTTTTGGGGATATTCCATCCCACGTCGCCGTCGATTCGTTGGGAGCCCTAGGTCCACCCCTACCGCCGACGAAAGCCTCATCCCTGACGCCATCCCTCCCTCACACCACAATATCTATTTGTGCCTTGCCTAGGTAAGCTACCGCCGCCATCTCTCTTCTGACGCCGCCGCACAGCGTCGGGCACTAATCACCTTGTTTGTAGGAGTCCTTCGTTCGCCGCGGTCGCCTCTGGCCAGCTGACGGTGCTGCGTTCACTGTAACCGGCCTCGCGCCGTAGATTGCCGTCCACTCGCCCGACGTCACACCGCCGTTCCCCGTTTTTTAACTCATGTCTGTGGTGAGCACCGTTTCTGCCATCTTGTTGTTCGCGCAGCCCGCATGTAGTTTGTAAGCAATGGCGCATTGCCTAGGATTTGATGTGGATTCTTCAAATTTGTAATTCAACAAAGCCAGACATCACGAAGATTACATGCATTGTTTTGTCTTTGTTTGCATGGTCGTTGTTTAATCTTGCACATATTGAAGTGCTTTCTCCACCCAATGTAGTTATCAAAGAGACTCGTATAGCATGTGACTTGTAGTATAACTTTTGGTTGCATGTATCCCTAGTTATCATGGATCCAGTTCAGCAGTCCCTGAACGACTTGGATCTAACGATAAATCTAGACCGTAGCAAAACAATCGTCACGAGGAAACGGGAACATAAAGACATTGACCGGTCCATACTCTCCACACGTGCTGAAGCGAACATACAGATAGAATTGGACTTCGATCGATGGTCCCGCAAATTGGAGAGCCTAGTGCTGCACCATGTGGAAGGAGCAAAAAAAGAAATCCGTGAACAATTGCTTGACTTCTATCTAAATGGGGAACGTGTCTTGTCATACAATTGGTATACTAAGGTAATGGAACATAATAACGCCTACCTGAAGATAGATGAACAAAAAATGGACTTGGCCTTGGACCAGTTAAAATTACAGTTCTATTGTTTAGCCTTGGACCACTCGGTCATCAGGGACCGTCTTGAGTTGCAAGAGAGGGCTCGTGGCAAGAAGAAAGACGGGGAAACTATGGTAAGATATTAAATTATATTTTGCACTATGTATACAGCTATGTGAACGCCTCTGATGTTTGCACTTTCAGGAACAAGATGATATTCTCTCTATGTCACGACATAACTTCGACAAATTACTCGACACCAAGAATCCCCCGGTAAATGAAAATTTATTTTGCAAGAATGAAAAGTTGTTGTCTCAAATTACATTGTTCTGTCTAATCCATAATACTTTGTAGCATGTGATGATGAAATTTAAGGTTCACCATGTCAAGGAGGTTTATTCTGATATACAGGAGTACGGAGACAGTCGAGACCATCTGAGTCAGTTTTTATTTGTAAAGTCGGTTACTGTTCATTACGACTCTATGATAACATGTTTGGTTACTCATGGATACAGAGGAAGTGCAGAGTTGTACTACCTCCCACCATTGAGTGAGCCAGCAACAGGACTAGTACCTATCGGTGGAGAAGAAGACGTAATGAAAATGTTGGTTGTTCAGGCTCAGCAAGCATTCTACTTAGAACTTGCAATGCATGCATTGATGTTATTACCTTTGATGAACTTGCAATGCAGGACATACAGGGTGTTATATCAGGCGCATCGTCGGGCACCCATTCGGATGGTGAACAGGTCCACCCGCCTACACAGAAAAAACAACGTGGTCAGAGCAGCGAAGGAGGGGGCAGTAGCAAGTGCATGTAGACGGATGCCCCTACATGAATAATTTTAGGCGGGATTGCATTCTCCTGAATGTTTGTCCGCGGGAATGCATTCCCCTGAATCTTTTGTCTGGTTTTGAACTTTATTCAGAGTGCATGAATGCTGTAATGCTACTTTTGAGCTTGTGCGTCTCTATTTGTGCATGTTTTGAACTTGTTTTCAATTTGTCTATGACACAATCCTTGCCAACTTGTGTATGTCACCGGACGGGTTTCAAAGAACACAACGCTTTTCGACTTGTGTATGTCACCGGATGGGTTTGAAAAACACAAAGCTTTTCAACTTTTGTATGTCACCGGACGGGTTTTAAGAAGATAACGCAGATCAGACGGACGAATTCAATGCACTAAGTAAGTAACTAGTCATTATCGCGCGACGGAACACTCCGGTCAGACCGGTGGATTCAACGTGGAATGTCCACCGGATACGGTGATCACCGGAGCCTTGGGTTGATTAACCTTAGGTTGATTGGGATAACCAGTCCAATGCGATGATCCCCGGATCATAAATTAATTCTGTTGTGCAAGGCTGTCAGGTTGCTCACGGATCCAACTATTGCGTTGACATCACAGTGCCAACGGAATCTAAAGTAGATGGTAACTCCATCACAGTACCAACTACAGCATTCTATGTACAATGTAGATGTCTATTGTCTGGACATACACCCACGGATGGCTGTTAACACCTAGCAAAAAGGGTAAGGCAAGGCCCTCCCATCAAGTTTTTTACACGATGCCGACCGGTTCTTCCAAGGAACAGAAATAAAATGGAACTACTCGTCGTCATCGTCGTTGTCGGGAACCACCTCCTCCTCGTCGTTGTCACCAGCTCTATCATAGCCGCTGCCTCCTCCCACCGGGGGTGCACCTTCCCCCATTTGGGGCGAACATGGCCGCCATGTCGCAGGCTAGGTACCTGACCTGTTCGCGGGCAGCCTCCTTGTCCCCGGGAATGATGCCCATCCGCGCCTCCTCCAGGGGCATGTTGGGGAGCCGGCTCTTAAGGCTGGCCAGGGTGTCCTCGACCGCTTGCGCGGCTAGATCACGGGCGCATGCCACGGCGGCCACCCGGATAGCATCACCCAGACCCTCCAGGCAGGTGGTGATCTCGTTCAGCTGGGGCATGAGCCCTCCGGGGCCGTCATCGATGCCCCGGGGAGGAAGACTCAGATGCCCGAAGCCCGCCAGCTCCCAGGCCGACCTGAAGCGATGTAGCATCACCTGGAGCACATGAGTGAGGCCCTACATGTTCCCCCGAATGACATGCAACTCCGACGGTGAATGGTACTCTACAACGGCTTCGGTGAGTTGAGCCTCGGCGGAGACCGCTCTTGCCAAGGCAGTGGAGGCACGATCGTCGGCCTCCTCTGCCTTGCGACTCGCCTCCTGGAGTTGAGCCTCCAGTGCCACCCGGACTTCCTGCAGCTCAGCCTCGTGGGCGTTCCGAACCTTGTCCGCCGCTTCCAAGTGGGCGGCAGCTATCCCTTCGCTGGCCTTCCGATTGGCCACCACCACTAGCTCGTAGACGTCGGCACCAGTAGCGGCCTCGACGGAGACCGCCTCATCCCGAAGCCGGAGCATTTCTTGCCTTCGCACCAGGGACGCCTCATGGTTTGCCACCCGATCGGAGCGCTCGCGGAGGGCAGCCAGCTCGGATTCCAGGAGCAGCTCCCACTGCCGGAGCCGAGCTTCGCGCTCCCGCACCTGGCAGAGCTCATGTGCAAGATCGCACTCTCGCTCTGGCAATGAGCCGAGCTCCCGATCAGTCTGTGCCTCCATCACCTCCAAGGCCTCCTCCCTGCTGTTCTGGTCAATGGCCAGCAGCTGAAGCTGCTCGTCCCGGTGGCGGACCTCGTCCTCCCATGAGTTCACGTCGTGGCCCGGCAAGGCGGCCCCGATCACGGCCGACGCCCGTACGGAAGCCAGGGCCGAATCCAGTGCAGCCTGGATCAGATCCAGGGGCACCAAGGAAGGCCGCAGGTCCGTCGCCTCCGTGGGGATATGGACCAGAATCGGTGATGAAGGAGATATAGCCGCGCGGCCAACAGTCCAATCCGCGCCAGGTCAGGCGACGAGACGACCATCGGGGGACTCCAAGTCGTGGCCGCTCCCGCCGTAGCCACTTGCTCCTAGCCCTCAACGCCTGAGGGAGGAGTCATCGCTGGCGACGCCTCCTCTCCGGCCGCCACGGGAAGTGTTAGAGCGGCCGTCATGGTGGAAGAAGACGCCTTGCCCCTTGTTGCAGTCACAGGGGTGGTGGAACTCCTGCGAAAATAAGACCCCGTGAGGCCGTGATGACTACATCAGCAAAAGGAGGTGCCAGGTGGCGTAGCGTGAATCGACGAAGGGTCACTCACCTGGGCCCGGGGCCAGCGAACCGCCACCCCGTTGGCACGATGCGGATGTGCTTCACCGTGGGGGGGCCGCCCACCACGCTGGAGCTCCCTTGTCCAGGTTCTCCGTCCGGTGGCGACGACGCGGGGGACGGCAAAGTAGAGACGACCACCACTGGTGGGGAGGGCGAGCGCGTGCGCTTCCCCTTCCCCTCCGGCTCGGCGGACGCCTCAGTGGTCGGCACCAGGCCCTGCTCGTCGGTTGCCGGCATCTTGGCGAGGATCACATGGGGCGCAGAATCGTCGCACAATGGGATGATCGTCTCCGGCAGCATAGCTATGGTCGGGTCCTTGATCTCCAGCACCTGACTCAGCCACGTCACCACCGCCGCATAGACAGGGTTGAAGGCAGCACCTCTAACGATGCGGCTGCTGTCATCATCCCCGGTGTAAAACCATACCAGGTCCCGACGGGCTTGTAGCGGGGCGATCCGACAGCGGAAGAAGTCCAGCGCCACCGTCGCGCCCGTCAAACCCCGGTCCCAGAGATCAGTGATCCTTGCCAAGACCTGGTGATCCTAGAGTAGCACCCGCCCGTCGTGCGGGGGGATGGCATTCACGCCTGGACCAGGTGACACCGGCCCTACCCGGCCCACCTGGAAGAAGTGGTGGAAGAGTGCCACCAACAGCCGGACCCCGACGAAGGCTTCGCAAAAGTGTGCGAAGATTGCCAGGGTCATAAAGCCATTGGGTTGCAGGTGAACCAGATGGATACTAAAGGCCTCGAGCATCGCCATGAAGAAGGGTGAGAACGGGGACATGAGCCCCACCGCCAGGCAGGGGAGGAAGACCACGATCTCCCTCAATCCCCGGCAGTCGGGGAAGGCCGTGCCGGCACGGAGCACGGTGTCGGCGGGGACCAGGCCCCTTGCTCTCCTCACCGTCGTTGCATCCACGGTGGACGGGGTGAAGTCTAGGACCCGGGGGCCGCTCTCTTGGCCTTTGCTCGTCATGGTGGGAGCAAGGTAGGGTTGCAAGCGCGAGGAAGACGAAGGCGAGGAAGGCAATGGAAAGTGACAGGCGAGAAAGGACTCTCGACACGTCACGCATGATATCCGAAGAGCCCGCGGCGATTAAACAAAGTGAGGCCCACCACCAGCCCCCGATTCGGTATCCTTCGAGGAGAAGGAACCCTCCTTGAGTGCCACGGTCAATGTGCTCATCATGCCGCCGCCTGACACGTATCAAGGATAGCGCGACTTCCCCATAAACCAACATGATAACGGAGAGACGTGCGGCAGGCGGCCGTGGCAGTGCCTCGATACGGGAACCGACCCGTCCCATCGGCACGTTCAAATGAAAGGCCCAGAACAGCCCGCCTCATAAGGCGCATGACGCTTCGTCAAACGTGTACTTGAGGGCAGGTGACCCCGGGGCCCTAGGCTGCCCCGGAGGCAACCCGGGACGGCTAGCCAGGAACGACGCGGAGACATCCCGGGATACAGGTGGCACCCCCAAATCTCGACGATGGTGAAGGAGATGTTGAGAGAGAGCAGCACCAGCATTTTTGGCAAAAGAGGAGACAGAGATCCACCCCGGCAGGACCAGGGTAAAGTCTCAGCGCCGAGGGAATCTTGAATGCTGCTCCTCTCCAGCACTCCAGTCGTGTAAGTGTCCTTTAGCTGGTATGATGCTAGAAGAAAACTAGCGATGAGTTCTTGTGAACCAAATTGGTTGAACTTGTAGCATATACCATGCTGTGGTTATACATTTGCTCTTGTAAACGGCTCATGGCCAACTGTATTTTGTTACTGAAATCTTTCAAAATAAGTGTTCGAACCGTAAATGGAAATGGTCTAATGCGTCTTCTACTTAGCCTCGGTTGTTGTGCTTGTTGTTGCACTCCTATAATTCATGTGCTGCCACCCTAGTAGATTATGTTAGCTTTGACCGGTGAGACCGTTGAGAGCATCGGATATAGCCTCAGGTCCGTTCGGTGATACACTTTCTGGTGAGAACGTTTAGATCACCTGATAGAGCCTCAGGTCCGTCCGGTGATACACTGTCCGGTGAGACCATTGACTTCCCCGTAAACCTACATGATTACGGAGAGGCATGCGGCAGGCGGCCGTGGCAGCGCCTCGATACGGGCCCCGACCCGTCCCATCGGCCCGTTTAAATGAAAGGCCCAGAAGAGCCCGCCTCATAAGGCGCCTGATGCTTCGTCAGACATCGACTCATAGGCAGGTGACCCCGGGGTCCTGGCTGTCCCGGAGGCAGCCCGGGATGACGCGGAGACATCCCGGGATACAGGTGGCACCCCCACGTTTAAGTGTGATGCCACAAGAAAGTCAGCGAGAGGTCCGTGTAGACTAGACTGGTGTCACTTGGGCTGCATACTTTACTGTAGCGATCCGTGTACTGCCAAGTAGGCAGCTTATGTCTTTGTATTTGTAAACAGCTCATGGCCAACTGGAGTTTGTCTTGCAAACCCGCCGAGTTTGATTAAGAACATGTCCAGTTGCGAGGGGAAACTAGGCGTCCATCCCTTATCAGGAGAAAAAAGTTAAAAGGGCGCCAAGCCCTTTCCCGGCGCCCAGAATGCGGTGACCATACAGTGACCATACAGTGATCACATCTGGTGATGATCACAGGTGCCATACAGTGATCATATCCGGTGTTGATCAGTAGAGTGATCATATCCGGTGATGATCACCAGTGCAATAAGGTGATCATCAGATCATAACCAAATTCCGTTGTGCGAGACTGCCAGGTTGCTCACCGGCACAAGTAGTGCGTTGGCATCATAATACCAATGGAATCTTACATAAAGGTAAACTAAACGGTAATGTTGTCCCACCAGTCGGACCGGTGGGTGCAGTAGGAGAGGAACAAGTGAACTCCATCTCACGAGAAATGCTGTCAAGGTCTCAGATAGATCCGCACATTTCACAGCATCCTATGTTTCACAAATATTTCAGGAATTCGTGGGCATTCTATGCACCATGATGATGTCTAGACATACAGCCATGGTAAACAGAGTATAATGAATGTGCTAACAAAATGAGAGTTAATAACTATGAAACTCAGCTCCACTAATATCCACTGCTACCATTGAACCATCTCTTTGATTAGAACCCCATGGTATCACAAAACACGCACGAAGAAGATGTAGATCAGCAGCCTTCCACTATTCAAGCGGAAAAAATAAAGATTAAGCCATCGTAAAGAGGAGTTTCTGAGCGAAGAAGAGGAAAAAATTGTATGATGCACCACCTCACCTACAAATCAGACATCGAGCACATCTTCAGGGAGCTTTGTTGCCTACAAATGAAGAGGAATATTAGTCGAAACTAAACATGCCTCACAAAACGACATGTTATCAGTTTTGATGGTCCGAGAAATACCTCTTCTCTCAGGGGACATTTTCGCCGATTGTGACCCTCCTGTTTACAAAGCATACATTTAGTCTTACATTTGTTTTGACTGGAACTTGACTTGAGCTTTTTCTTCGGAGCCCCTCTACCAGGCACTAGTATGGGATCCAAGACATCTATGATGTCTTCACAATCAGCCTCCGGGGCTTGTGGCAGCACCGGTCCATACAGCCTGCCTTGGTTCGCTCCTACATTTGGCAGGATCCGAGCAGCTTCCTGAGCAAGGACAACTTTGAACAACTCATATCCTTCAGTTGAAATAGATGCTGCGAATGATGCAGCACGACTCATATTGCGTAATTCACGGTACCTCAGTAGGGTTTCGGAATACTCGTACATGGTACTCTTCCTTATCGGCGGAAATGCACTCTTCGCCCGCATTGTCCACCTATCCAAAACACAATAGTCTGGAAGCTGAGCTTGATACATCCAAAACTCCAAAACCATCTCCAATCGAGCTTAAACCACTCCCTCCTGGATTAAAGTATGCTTTCCTCTTTGGAAACAAACAAACTCCATTGATCATTAGTGATAAGCTATCGGATGTAGAAACCCAGCAGCTTCTCACTATCCTGGAGAAGAATCGATCGGTCTTAGGATATTCTCTCCAAGACCTAAAAGGGATTAGTCCAAATCTTTGCACTCATCAAATCCCAATCGATTCTGAGGCAAACCGTCTCGAGAACCAAAGAGACGGTTGAATAATGTCATGCGAGAGATCGTTAAAAAGGAAGTTCTCAAACTCCTTCATGCTGGGATCATTTATCATGTTCCCAATAGTGAATGGGTTAGTCCCGTTCAAGATGTTCCTAAGAAGGGAGGAATGACGGTTGTGCGCAACGATAAAAATGAGCTTATCCCTCAGCGCACTGTCACTGGGTGGCGTATGTGCATCGATTATCGAAAACTCAATAAAGCCACCAAAAAGGACCATTTTCCCCTTCCGTTCATTGACGAAATGCTTGAACGCCTAGCCAAACACTCCTTTTTCTGCTTCCTTGATGGTTACTCTGGATATCATCAAATTCCTATCCATCCAGATGACCAGAGTAAAACCACATTTACATGCCCCTACGGGACGTATGCCTATCGACAGATGTCCTTTGGGTTATGTAACGCACCCGCATCTTTCCAACGTTGCATGATGTCCATCTTCTCGGATATGATTGAAGAGATTATGGAAGTGTTCATTGACGATTTCTCAGTTTATGGGAAGACCTTCACTGAATGCCTGAAAAATCTAGACAAGGTCCTCCAAAAGTGCGAGGAGAAAGACCTCATGCTAAACTGGGAAAAGTGCCATTTTATGGTACGGGAAGGAATCGTTCTAGGACACCGGGTGTCAGAACGAGGGATTGAGGTAGATAGAGCAAAGATAGAAGTGATTGAGCAACTTCCGCCTCCAACTAACGTTAAGGGGATTCGTAGCTTCCTTGGTCATGCCGGATTCTGTAGGCGCTTCATCAAAAAATTTTCCCAGATATCCCGGCCTTTAACCAATCTTTTAGCCAAGGATGCCCCCTTCGTCTTTGATGAAGAGTGATATACTGCCTTTCACACTCTCAAGAAAGCACTCATTTCCGCTCCCATCATCCAGCCTCCCGACTGGAACATCCATTTTGAAATCATGTGTGATGCGAGCGATTATGCTATAGGGGCTGTTTTGGCCAAACCAAGGACAGGAAGCACTACGCTATCTCTTATGCTAGCAAAACGCTCACTGGCCCCCAGCTCAACTACGCAACCACGGAAAAAGAACTTTTAGCAGTTGTATTCGCTATAGACAAATTTCGGTCCTACCTAGTTGGGGCCAAGGTCATAGTCTATTCAGATCACGCTGCTTTAAAGTATCTTTTGACCAAAAAGGATGCGAAACCAAGACTCATCCGTTGGGTTCTTCTACTCCAGGAATTTGACATTGAAATAAGAGATAAGAAAGGAGTAGAAAATTCAGTAGCAGACCATTTATCTCGGATGGAAGTACCCTTGGATCTCCCTATAGATGATTATCTACGGGACGATACGCTCCTTAAAGTCATGGCTTTAGATCCGTGGTACGCCAATATAGTGAACTATATGGTGTCGGGGTACGTCCCACCTGGAGAAAACAAGAAACGATTAGCTTATGAGAGCAGACTCCATCTCTGGGATGACCTGTATCTCTTTCGGATTTGTTGCGATGGACTCCTCAGAAGATGCGTACCCGCACCTGAGGCATACAAAATCCTGGAGAGATGCCACTCAGCACCATATGAAGGTCACTATGGTGCGTTCAGAACCAATGCCAAAGTTTGGCAGTGTGGTTTCTATTGGCCCGGCATGTACGACGATGCTAAGGCATTTGTCAGGAGATGCCCTCGATGCCAGAAACACGGGAACATCAACACTAGAGACGCAATGCCGCTCACTAGCAATCTCCAAGTAGAAATCTTTGATGTTTGGGGAGTGGACTTCATGGATCCTTTCCCGAACTTAGAAGGTTGCCAGTTCATTCTAGTGGCGGTAGATTATGTCTCTAAGTGGGTGGAAGCTTTGCCTTGTGTGGCTGCCGACTCTAGGAGCGCGAAACGAATGATCCATGAAGTTATCTTCCCTTGTTTCGGCATTCCTAGGATAGTCATCAGTGACGGTGGCTCTCACTTTATCGATTCGGCCTTCTGTAGGTATCTCTCAAGTTTGGGGGTGCAGCATAACGTAGCTACACCCTATCATCCCCAAACTAGCGGTCAAGCAGAAACTTCAAATAAACAAATCAAAAACATTCTACAAAAGACCGTAAATGAGATGGGCAAGCAATGGAAGGATAAACTCCCAGATGCACTCTAGGCATATCGCATGGCCTATAAAACACTCATAGGAATGACTCCATATCAACTACTCTATGGCAAAACCTACCACTTACCAGTAGAGATGGAGTTAGAGCTCACTGGCCATTAGGAAGTGGGGTATGAACCTTCCAGCAGCCGGCCTCAAACGGAAAATCCAGCTGGCCGAATTAGTTGAAATGAGGGAACGAGCATACCACAACACCCGGCTATATAAAGAACGGACCAAGACATGGCACGACAAAAGGATTAAGGTCAAAACGTTCAAGCCGAGAGACAAGGTCCTCGTCTTCAATTCCCGTGTCAAACTTTTTGGTCACGGGAAGTTAAGAAGCAAGTGGGACGGCCCATTCACAGTGATCAACGCTGCATCTCATGGGGCCGTCACGTTGCAAAGTGAGGATGGTGATATCTTCAAGGTTAACGGGCAACGTCTAAAGATTTTCTTAGAGACAGAACCTCCACCACTCGAAGACCTCGATGTTATCGAGTTCATAGATGGTTGAACGCACCTTGCATTTTTTCGGCCCATGAAATCTCACAAAAACCATCATTCTAGGCCTAAACCACCTGGACGAGAAGGTGGCGGAAGTCGAGCTTGGGCGCCTAGAGACGGAGGACAAGATAGAACTCCTCCGCAAGGGCTTGTGCGCAAAGCTCAAGAGGCTTTTTAGGGCCACAGGACACTCGGACCTCTATGATCCACCAGCAGAATGAGTGTCCATTGGCCGTAGATTTCTAGAGCACCGTTAGCTTAGTTAGATTTGTTTTATTTCCGTTCTTAGATTTGTTTGTGCTTTTGAAAATTTTGTGTTTTGCTTAGCTTGATGAATAAAGGTGCTTTAGATTTATTTGCATGAAATAATACTCTGACTAGTGCTTTTGAGCCGGTCAGAGAATGTCGCTTTTAACAAATGAAAGCACGAGTACAGAGACGACACATGAGCAAAATAGAGGAGGAAATGCGCCGGCGGGCAGTTCGGCCAAACCCTGGTGGTTCGGGCGAACTGGGTCAGTTCGGCCGAACCACCCTGGTTCGGCCGAACCAGCCTGGACCCACCAGCAGGTCGTGCACTTATGTGCTCAGGTTTGCACTCCTTCCTCCCATTTATTTCCTGATGTTTTACGTTTCAATGATCTAAAATTGCACATATGATGAATATGAAACGTTCTCAGTTTTCTTTCATGCTATGAAAATTGTCTATTGCTTATGCCAAACTAAGTACCCACATGCCTGCGAAATATATCATGTTAGGATCCCCCTGATCTAAGTTGTTGATGTTTGTGACATGACTCGATAAAACAAACCACTTGATCATTCAATCATTCGGGAGAATTTATTGTGAAAGCATAAAATCAACCTGGTCCTTTCATCCTGTCTATACACTTCCACTTTACAAATTCGCTTGAGTGACCACTTACAAAATACTTGTCATGATCAATACAATGTCTCGTCGAATTCTGAGTCCATGGAAATAATCATGTCACCTTAGGTGGATTGCAAGAATATTCTTTATCAAAGCTTCATTCGAAGTCCTCATGCCTTTATGACACACTGAAAAAGAAAATATATGATGAGAAAAAAATAAAGGACTCAAGAAAGCCCAGAGAAAGAAAAAAAAAGAAAAAAGAAAGAAAAATTCCCAAAAAGGGAAAGAAAAAGAAAAGGGGTCATGAGGCTGAGGACCAGAAATGAGCTTTTCATTTTAAACTTGCAATTTAATCGAGGGTGACTGACATAGTTTCCTTGAACCAATCTTCGACTCGATAGAAGTATATGCCATGATAAGATCACCACTTGAGAGACAAAAGAAAAATATCCAAGAGAGTGAGTGAAAAGAAGAGTGGCTCTAGAGAGCATAAGAGTACAAGGATGAAAGGATATGGGTCATTTATTTTTGAAAAATCAGAAAACCCCGAATGCAGGATGAGTTAAGATTGATTTTGTTGTAAGACATTCACCTCATCAACCGCCCAAGACTCAGGAATAGCCACTTCAAATTCTTAGGTATGGAGAAAGGTTTGGAATCAGCAATATCCATTTATTCATTTCATGAAAGAACCCTAACTTTAGTTCTTGCTCTAGTTTTAATTCTTTACTCGAGGACGAGCAAAGATCTAAGTTGGGGGGAGCTTGTTGGCGGTCGTTACGGCCTGATTTCCGACCTCCAACCGAGTATAAAATAAACATAATGGAATCATGCACCATAGCTATAGGGATTATTTCTAATCACTTCCACAAGCTTTGGTGAGTTTATGTTTTGCAGGAACTCAATCGTGAAAAGCTCGCTAAGGGGGGTAAAAACCCCAGTTCGGCCAAACCTCCCGGTTTCGGACCGAATCACCCCCCTTAGCCGACACATGAGCGTACAAGGCCTCGTCCATATCAGCGCTGACAAGGCGACGACCGTACATGACACATGGACCACCACCACGTCACTTCATGGGCCAAGACACGTGAAGGACCTCAAGTTCAAAGCATCCAGAGCGGCCCAAGACAGAAGGCGGTGCACGGGGGCGGCCCGGAGGCCAGGCCTTGTTCGGCCGAACTGTGGGCCTTCGGCCGAACCGCCCCCAATGCACGAAACTGACACCAGGGAGAGATCTTGGCCGTAGGGAGCAAAGGCGGCAGATCCCGCGGTTCGGCCGAACCCAGGCAGTTCGGCCGAACCCACAGGCTTCAGCCGAACTGGCCCTGCACCATAGTGAGCTTCCTTGCATGCCACTCCTCTCCACCGCCTTCAGCCAGCTATAAATGGAGGTCCCGGGTCCCTGCATCAACACACAACACTTGAGATTAGGCATTAGCGAAGCTCTGCCACTTGTATCAATAGAAGATAGGGAGAGAGGAGACGTGAGCGTCCCGGAGAGGAGCCGGAGTGTCGGCCCCTCTTCCCGCTGTACCTCTACGGATGCGGCTCCGCTTCGAGTGACATCCGGGTCGTGTCTGGTAACTCTTGTATCTCTTTCTGATTAATTGAGCATTTAGTTCTTACTTTTATATGCTTGTTGCTTCTTCGTTCAATGCTTAGTTGATTGTTATAACTGTATATTGGTTGCTTAGCTTGGGTGCTTATCTTTTTATAGGAGATAAGTATTAGTCGACTAGTGTAGGCGCGGTGCCTTGACTTGAGGTTAACTTAGTTTGCCCCCGATTCAATGAATGTGTGGTAGCCGTTAGGTGGTGACAGCCCTATACGGCCTTTGTAATCCATCTCGTTAGTCTCGGCCTGTAGGATCCCCCAGTGTGGAGCTGGTGGCACCCCTTCTCATCCCTGTCTGCGTGTCACTGGTGTCCATTATCCCGAAGCAAGTATCTATCTGTATCCTCTGATCTGCTCGATCAATCAGTAGAATACCGCTTTCAGACTTGTACCCTCTCTACCCTCCTAGTGCCCTTCCTATCTCTTTGTTGTTGTCGTCCATTCATTCGACTCCATCTACCTAGGACAACTTAGTTTAGGATTAGTTCACTTCTCGTGCCTCGTGGAAATCGATACCCTAGAATACTCTTGGGTGAAAGCTACATTGGTATCCGTCCACTTGCAGATTTATCTGTAGGTCGTAAGGAGTGCCAAAAGGGGGTAACCGGCCGAATCGTGTCGTTCGGCCGAATTGATCAATTCTGACCCCTGTAACTCGTATTTCTCCATTTTGTACCCGCACAATGGATAATCACCAAAAGTCATGGAAATAGTTAGAAATAAGTCCTACTGCTATGGTGTGTGATTTCATTGTGTTTATTTTATACTCGTTTGGAGGTCGAAAAGCAGGCCGTAACGACCGCCAACAAGCTCCCCCAAACATTGATCTTTGCTCGCCCCGAGTAAAGAATTTGAAATAAGAGCAAGACTAAGATAAGGGTTCTTTTATGATATGAACAATTGCATATTGAATATTCCAAACTTTTCTTCATACCTGTGAATTTGAAGTGGCTACTCCCTGGATCTTGGGCAGTTGAAGAATGGAATGGCTGTTACAACAAGACCCTCTTGATCAATCTGCATTCGAGGTTTTTCTGGTTTTCAATAAATGTTCCTTGTCCTTTCATCCCTGATACTCTCAGCTCTCTTGATTCACTCCTTTTCTCTTTGCCTCTCAGTTGGTGATCTTGTCAAGTCATGTACTTTTGTCAAGTCGAAGATTGGTTCTCGGAGCTCTCATCATCGCCCTTGGTTGAATTGCAAGTTAATGGTGAATAGTTCGTGTCGGTCCTCAGCCTCGTGACCCCTTTTCTTTTCTCTTCCCTTTTTGGGAATTTCTTATCTCTCGTTTTTTCATTTGGACTTTCATGAGTCCTTTATTTTTTTTTCTTCTCTTTTTTTTCAGGGTATCACCAAAGCATGAGGACTTCTACTACACTCTGATGATAAATTTGCTTGCAATGGACCTGGGGCAACATGATCATCTCTGGGGACTCAAAATTCGATAAGTCATTATACTAGCCATGACAAGATTCTCAGGAATAAACTCTCAAGCATATGTGTAATTGGAAGTAGTAGATAGGATGAAAGGATAGGACATAGTTTTATATTTTCAAAATTTAAATTCTCCCGATTGGTGAGATGAACAAGTGGTTCGTTTTATCGAGACATGTCACATCTATCAACAACTTAGACCAGGGGGGTTCCTATCATGACGGGTTTCACAGGAAAGGGGTACTAAGTTTGAGACGGACAATAAGCAAGTTCATGGCATAAAAGAAAAACTGAGAATGTTTCATTTAAATGATGTGTGCATGTTTAAAATTTGAAACGTGTCAACACCAAAAAGATGGACAGCGGTAAAGAGTGCAAACCAGTGTGTAGGTGCGCGAAGGGGGCGAGCCGGGCTGGTTCGGTCGAACAGGTTAGTTCGGTCAAATTGCCCAATTCGCCCGAACCAACTGGTTCGACCGAATTGACTCGGTGCGTGCTCCCTCATCCCATGTCGCTCCTGTGTCGTCCTGTGCTGATGTATTCTTTTTGTTAAGCAGGGCATACTCCGGATGGCTCAATTGCACCAACCGAAGCGTCACTTTTATTCAATTTTATTCAACTCTAACTTTATTTATTCAATGAGCTAAGAATTTGAAACAAAGGTGATTGGAAGGGAAATAAATCAGAGCACCCTAAACATTAATCTAAGGAAAATAAATGAATGAAATCAAACAAACTAACAAACTAAACTAATGGTGCTCTATCTAAACGAAATGACCGCAGGACACTATTCTACAGGTGGGTCATAAATGTCCGAGTGTCCTGTGGCCCTAGCGACCCGCTTGATCTTGGTGCACAAGCATTTGCGGAGGACCTCCATCTTGTCATCCGTCTCCAGTCGCGCCAGTTCTGCTTCTGCCACCTTCTCCTCTAGGTGGTTTATCTGCTGGCGTGCATGCGCCAGCTCTGCCTGCAGGCTCTCTAGTGTGGGCGGCTTCTCATCCTCTTCTTCGTCCTCCTCATCGTCGGAGAACTCCATCTCTCCTGGCTGCCCATTGATGGGCGGAGGCTGCCTATGGCACTAAACTTTAGGGTTCCGCCACGGAGGAGTAGACTGGGAGGACTCCGCCAAGCCGAGCTCATCCCGGTTCAGCGGCGGGATCAAGATCTTCCCGTACCCAGTAGCGGTATGGTTGCCTCTAATGCTGAACCATGGTGGACTCTCTGGCATGCATTCCGGTGTCTTCCTACCTTCTCCCTTGGCCACCGGCAACGTAAAGTCCAACACCCTCGAGGAAGATGCCGACCTCATGCCCGGGTGACGGTGAACGAGGGGGCTTCTTGATTGCTTTCAGCGGAGCGAAGGGATTGAACATCGCTGAAGGCGAGCGGCGTGGCGAGTCGGGGCGCCCCATGGGGCTGCGGGCAAGCGCCCTCCCGCGTCTCCCACCACCCGGCAGATCGACGTCAGCGATGCAGAAAGCTTGTTCACGCCGGGGGGATCCATCAATCCGGCTAGGGAGGCTGGATTCCTTGGTTGATGACGCATCTTTGGAAGAGGAAGAGGCCATGGTGGCTGTGGCTACGGGCAAGGAGTTTCTTTCTGTAGATGAGATGACGGAAGTCGACAGGGGTCCCAGGCTTTTTATCAGGGTTTTTTGATCGAAAAAACTGAGTTTCTCGACGTTTCCCTCGCGAGTCTCAGGATAGGATTAACTACAGATGAGTTTGGGGGTGCATATCCGCATGTGGATCCAGGAGGGCCGATTCGGCCGAACCCTAGGGTTCGGGCGAATTGGGCCATTCGCCCGAATCACCCAGGTTCGGCCAAACTGGCTCCTGGTTCCCCAGATGTGCAGGCCATGTCAAGTTGCGTGCCTTTGGTCGTGGGTGTGGAGGATCAAGGTGTTTTTAGGCCAGAAAGATTTAGAGTTGAAGGTTTTGGGCCAAATTTCCTGGACGGGTTTCTAGAGTTCTACGAACTCAATGACGTCTAAGTCATCAAGTGGTGGAGGTTCTGGTTCTAGAAAGATTTTCAACTGTTGTCCATTAACCTCAAAAGTGTTTTCGTCCTCACTTTGCAATGTGACAGCCTCGTGAGATGCAACGTTAATCACTGTGTATGGGCCGTCCCATTTGCTTCCAAGCTTCCCATGACCCAAGAGCTTGACCCGAGAGTTGAAGACGAGAACCTTGTCTCCCGGCTTGAATGTTTTGATCTTAATCCTTTTGTCATGCCACCTTTTGGTCCATTCTTTGTATAGCCGGGAGCTGTGTCTAGTTCTGCCAGTTGAATCCGCCGTCTAAGGCCGGCTGCAGGAAGGTCCATACCACATTTCCTAATGGCCCAGTGAGCTCTAAACTCCATTTCTACTGGTAAGTGGTAGGTCTTACCATATACTAGTTGATACGGGGTCATCCCTATGGTGTTTCGTAGGAAGTGTGGTATGCCCAGAGTGCATTTGGGAGCTTGTCCTTCCACTGTTTGCCCATCTCATTCACGGTCTTTTGCAGAATGTTCTTGATTTGCTTATTCGAAGTTTCTGCTTGACCGCTAGTCTGGGGGTGATAGGGTGTAGCTACATTATGCTGCACCCCCAAACTTGAAAGAAACCTACGACAAGCTGTTTCGATAAAGTGGGAGCCGCCATAACTAATGACTATCCTAGGAACGCCAAAGCGAGGAAAGATGACCTCATGGAACATTTGTGTAGCGCTCCTGGAGTCAGCGGCTGAGCAAGACATGGCCTCTACCCACTTAGAGACATAATCTACTGCTACGAGTATGTACTCACAGTCTCCTGAGTTGGGAAAGGGACCCATGAAGTCGATCCCCAAACGTCAAAGATCTCTATTTGGAGATTGCTGGTGAGTGGCATTGCGTCTCTAGCGTTTATATTTCCATGTTTCTGGCAACGAGGACATCTTCTGATGAAGTCCTTGGCGTCCTCATACATACTGGGCTAGTAGAATCCGCATTGCCAGACCTTAGCGTTTACCCGAAATACGCCATAGTGACCTCCATATGGGGCTCCATGGCATCTTTCCAGGATTTTGTATGCCTCATGTGCTGGTATGCATCGTCTGAGGAGTCCGTCACTGCATATCCTGAATAGATACGGGTCATCCCACAGATGGAGTCGGCTCTCATAAGCCAATCTCAACTTATTTTTTCCACGAGGGACGTACCCTGACACCATGTAATTCACTATGTTGGCGTACCACGGATTCGAGGTAGTGACCTTAACGAGCATGTCATCACATAGATAATCATCAATTGGAAGGTTAGACGGGACTTGCATCCGAGACAGATGGTCTGCTACTGAGTTTTCTACTCCTTTCTTTACCCTTATTTCAATGTCGAACTCTTGGAGTAGAAGGATCCAGCGGACGAGTCTCGGTTTTGCATCCTTTTTGGTCAGAAGGTACTTTAGAGTGGCATGGTCTGAATAGACTATGACCTTGGCCCCAATGAGGTAGGACAGGAATTTGTCTATAGCAAACACGACCGCTAAGAGTTCCTTCTCCATGGTTGCGTAGTTGAGCTGGGGGCCAGTGAGCGTTTTGCTAGCATATGAGATAGCATAGTGCTTCTTGTCCTTAGTTTGGCCCAGCATAGCTCCTACGGCAAAATCTCTCACATCACACATGATTTCAAATGGGATGCTCCAGTCGGGAGGATGGATGATGGGAGCGGTAATGAGTGCTTTCTTGAGAGTGTGAAAGGCTTCATCAAAAACGAAAGGGGCATCCTTGGCTAAGAGATTGGTCAAAGGCTTGGCGATCTGGGAGAAGTTTTTGATGAAATGCCTATAGGATCCGGCATGTCCAAGGAAACTACGGATCCCCTTAACGTTGGTGGGAGGTGGAAGTTGCTCAATGACCTCTATCTTCACTCTATCTACTTTGATTCCGCGTTCCAACACCCTATGTCCTAAGACAATCCCTTCTCTCACCATGAAGTGGCACTTTTCCCAGTTTAGGACAAGGTGCTTTTCTTGGCATCTCTAGAGGACCTTGTCTCGATTTTTCAAACCCTCGGTAAAGGTCTTCCCATAAGCTGAGAAATCATCCATGAACGCTTCCATAATCTCTTCGATCATATCAGAGAAGATGGACATCATGCAATGTTGAAAAGACGCGGCTGCGTTACATAGCAATGTTGAACGTGGTCTTACTCCGGTCTTCTGGATAAATTGGAATTTGGTGATATCCAGAGTAACCATCAAGGAAGCAGAAGAAGGAATGTTTGGCTAACCGTTCAAGCATCTCGTCAATGAATGGAAGGGGGAAGTGGTCTTTCTTGGTGGCTTTATTGAGTTTACGATAATCGATACACATACGCCAACCAGTGACGGTACACTGAGGAATGAGCTCATTCTTGTCATTACGCATGACCGTCATTCCTCCCTTCTTAGGAACGACTTGGACTGGGCTAACCCATTCACTGTTGGGAACTGGATAGATGATCCCAGCGTGAAGGAGTTTGAGAACTTCCTTTTTCACGACCTCTCTCATAGCATTGTTTAACCGTCATTGAGGTTCCCGAGATGGTGTTGCTTCAGAATCGATCGGGATATGATGGGTACAGAGGTTTGGGCTGATCCCTTTAAGGTCTTGGAGAGAGTATCCTAAGATCAATCGATTCTTCTCCAGGATTGTGATGAGCTGTTGGGTTTCTACATCGGATAGCTTATCACTAATGACCACTAGAGTTTGTTTGTCCCCAAAGAAAAAGGCATACCTAAGCCCAGGCGGGAGAGGCTTAAGCTCGATTGGAGATGGTTTTGGAGTTTCATTCGTATCGAGCTTAATCAGAGGATGAGTTTCCTCTTCGTCTAAAAAGAATGAGAGATCTTCCTCTGGAATGGGTTGCTCTAGTTCTAGCCATGAGGTTGCCATGACTTCCTCCATGGGGTCAGGATCGGGATCTGCCTCTACTGGTGTGTTCAAGGATTGGGAGTAAGAGACAGGGGCAAGTTCCTTACTGATCCGGAGTTCTACTAATTGATTCGTTGGTGCCTTCTCCAAGATTTCCACGATTGGCCTACCTATAAAGATGGAGTGTGTGGTTCTACTAGGTAGGTCGAAGATGTGGAAATCCATAAAGAGTTCAGGGTCATCAATCTTAACGGTGTGACCCGCAATATCTCTAAACAATCTAGGATCCTTCCTAGTGTGAACCTTAATTGTTTTTGCGATGTGGACCATGGTTCATCGGGAAGTTGAGATCGCACCAACGAGCTAGAGATTATGTTTATTCTGAGGTTCGGGTCGTACCCGATTTCTTGGTTACCGCCCATGATCTCACAAACTATTCTTCAAATTCTTTTGGGCATTTTGACCACCTCGGTCGAGGCTTCGGCCTCCTCTAGCCATTCCTAACTCATAATAGCAGAGAGACGTCCTAGATATTCTCTCTAGTATTCGAGTTCTTCCTTGTTAGGGGTTGGATCCTTCTGCTCTACACGTTGTTCCAATGGGAAACTTGTTGCACTCCTGCCGTCATCAAATAGATCATCGTTGAAATCATAGGGAGTGGTGTAGAGTGGATCATAATAATCCAGGCTAGAGTATGGTTGTTGTTCAAAATGAGCTTCGGGTTCACATGGAATGGAAGAGCTGATAGTTTTAGATTGCAGGTGTACTGGCTCTTCAGGTTCAGGCTGTTTCTCTTCTTCGTCGGGGAGTTCGTCGTAGACTCCAGTGTAGGGAATGTCATCCAGGATACGATCCAGGATTATCCTCGCTTCATTGGGAACCAAATGAGAGAATGACCCTCCTGTAGCGGAGTTCAAGAAAGTGTTGGCTGGGGGACAGAGGCCAAGGCTGAAATGTTGAAGAATGATAGGTTTCGACAAGCCTAGATCTGGTACAAAAGTCAGGATTTGCTTGAAATGAGCCCATGCAGCTCCTAACGATTCTTCCTCTAACTGCTTAAAGGTAAGCACTTCGATTCGGAGGCTTGCTACCTTGGAAGCTAGGAAGAAATTTAGGCAGAATTTCTCTCTAAGGGTTTCCCAACTCCCTTCCATATTTTCGACAGCTAGAGAGTACCATGTCTTTGCTCCTCCCATCAATGACAATGGGAATAGCTTCCATTTGACTGTCTCTTGTGTCATGCCCGCAATGACGAGACACGAACAGAGTTTCTCGAACTCGTGCAAATGCGCGTATGGACTCTCAGCATTCGTTCCTGAGAACGTTTGCTCTCGAACCATGGCTATAAAGCCGGGACGCAGCTCATAGCCGGGGGTGGATATGGGATGTGATGATGGTGGAGGCTCCAAACAATCACTCTTTGGAGCCGAGTGTTGACGTAAGGTAAGAGTGGAATCCATATGGATGGTGGATGATGGGGATACACGGACAACTTGGGTTCGGAATCAGAACAGCTACCATTCCCCGGCAATGGCGCCAAAAAGCTTGTTGGCACTCCTTACGGCCTACAGACAAATCCGCAAGCGGACGGATACCGATGTAGCTTTCACCCGGGAGTATTCCAAGGTATCAATTTCCACGGGGAACGAGAAGTGAACCGAATCGAAAATAACTTGTCCAAGGATGGTATGGTGAAGTGGATGACACGGAGAAGAAGAGAGAGAAGCGATATGAGGGTAGAGAAGGTACGGGTCTAGAACCTGTATCTCCCTTGATTAACTAACCAGCCAGGTACTACAAATAGATGCTTGTGTCGGGACACAGAACCGGCGATACACAGAAAGTGATGACAAGGGGTATCACCAACCCTGCACATTTGGGGATCCTGCAGGCCAAGCCAGGCGTGATGGATTACGAAGGCCGTATAGGGCTGTCACCACCTAATGACTACCACCTTCGTGCCAACTCAGGGACAATCCAAGCTAACCTCAAGTCTAAGCACCGTGCTTACACTAGTTGGCTAGTACCTACCCCGTATACTAAAGATAGGCACCCAAGCTAAGCAACCAGTATACAATTATACAAATCAACTAAGTAGTGAACGAGGAACGAACAAGCGTATAAAAGTAGAACTGAATGCTTAATTAATCAGAGAGAGGTACAAGAGTTACCAAACACGACCCGGATGTTACTCGAAGCACAGCCGCATCCGTAGAGGTATAGGTGGAGAAGAGGTGCCGACACTCCGGCTCCTCTCCGGCACGCTCACCTCTCCCCTCTCCCTATTTTGTAAGTATAAGAGTGGCAGCGCTTCACTAGTGGACTCTTCTCTTCTTGTGTGTGTTTTGCAGGTGAATGGGGTCCTCCATTTATAGTGGCCAAGGATGATGGGAGGTGGAGCATCGGCCAAGGCAGCCCAAGGCGGTGCCCGACTGATTCGGCCGAATCTCTCGGTTCAGCCGAACCTAGAAGTTTGGCTGAATGGCCACATTGCACCGCCTTGGTGCTGAGGCGGTGTTGAGGTGGTGCAGCTCCTGGGGCAGGTTTGGCCGAATTGGGCCATTCGGTCGAACTGGACTTGTGGCCTAGGAGCGCTTCCCTGTGTAGCCTCTCCCTCCTGGTCCTTCTGGGCTGCGTTGGCTTGATGTACTTCGTGGTGTCTTGGCCCAGAGGTGACGTGGTGGTGGTCCCTGTGGCATGCTCGGTCGTCGCTGACATGGATGGCCTTCCGATCGTGCTCCGCATCAGGTACGACTAAGGGGGGTAACCGGCCGAATCGTGTCGTTCGGCCGAATTGATCAATTCTGACCCCTATAACTCGTATTTCTCCATTTCGTACCTGCACAATGGATAATCACCAAAACTCTTGGAAATAGTTAGAAATAAGTCCTATAGCTATGGTGTGTGATTCCATTGTGTTTATTTTATACTCGGTTGGAGGTCAAAAAGCAGGCCATAACGACCGCCAACAGCCTCCCAGGCCTCTTTGCATGCTACTCCACCTCAAACCGACTTGCCCAAGCTATAAATAGAGGGGTCACTCACTTGTATCACACACACCAAGCCAAGGAGCTCTCATTTCCACTTGTCTCTAGTAGAGTTAGGATAGTTTAGTTGGGAGTTAGAGTTGAGTCGAGCTGTGCCTCAGAGGTTCCGAAATCGTCTTCAGAAGCTCTGGTATAAGCTCTTGTATCTTTTCCTTTACTTTCTGTAAGACATTGAGTTATCAATATAGTTATCTTTGTCATCTTATCAGAGTTATTTATATCTTGCTTCTACTTTAGTCTAGTTGCAAGTATCTCTGGTTTTGACTATAGTTGTTGTGATCTTAGTTCTCCTAGTTCTATATTCAAGTCTTTGCCTTGGCGGGTTCTTCGTTTCTGCTCAATACTTGTGGTGAACTGTCACTGGGGTATTGACAGGATTGCTTGCTTCTACTAGCGGAGTAACTAGTTGTAGTCTAGTGTGGTTGTGGTACCTAGACTAGTCTGTAACCTTAGAATATCCCTGAGCTGGCACGGAGGTGGTAACCATTAGGTGGTGACAGCCCTATACGGTCTTCATAACCCATCACGCCTGGCTCGGCCCGTAGGATCCCCAAACGTGCAGGGTTGGAGGCACCCCTTCTCATCCCTTTCTTTGTGTCTCCAGTTCTGTGTCCCGAAGTCGAGGTCTCAGCTTATCTTGATCTGTTAGAGCTAGTTCTCAACCCTTATATTCTAACCCGAGTAACCCAGATAGACAATACCCAGGAATCCTCTATCTCTTCTCGTTGTCCTCCCAACTATCTACTCCTTCTCTTTATTACCTGAGTCTCCCTTGAGCTGTATGTCACGGTATATCCACTCCTATCCAATACCATTATCCCCCATCTTGTTAGTCGTGTACCCTTCTCTGATAGTCTCAAATATCTGTTTGCTAGTACTCTTGCCATAAGCTTTTCTACAGAAATATAAATTATGATACCTCGGAATACTCCCTGGTGAAGTGCTACAACGGTGATTCTGTGCGCTTGCAGAATATTTATATATTTTACTAAGCCATAAGGAAAACCACGTAAACACTCCTTGTCCTAGTATTGGGATTCACAATCCCGATATTGGATCGTAAGAAGTGTCAACAATACCCCAGTGATAATTCACCGCAAGTATTGAGCAGAAACGAGGAACTAGCTAAGACAAAGAATTAGGAAAGAACTTCTAGAACCAGACTACAACGGCTATAACCAAGGCTAGACATTCCACAATTATCCGTGCAGTAAATGTAGAATAAATAACTCAAGGAAATGTAGAAGATAATTTATTAAATACTCAGAGTCTTGCATAAAGAAAAGGGAAAGATACAGGAGCTTTACCAGATTTCCAGCATACGGCTCTGGAACCCCGAGCGAAGCTTGACCCTGACTCTAACTCCCAGTTACACTAGGCTAACTCTACATCTTAAAAGAGAGTGATTGGAGACTTGCTCTCAAGTGGTGTGTGAAACCATGTGAAGGACCTCGTCATTTATAGTGGCCAAGAGCCGGTGGATCTGGAGTAGCATGCAAGGGACCCAGGGGTCGGTTCCGGCCAGTTCGGCCGAACTCTCCGGGTTCGGGTGAACTGGATGAGTTCGGCCGAACCCCAGGATTCCACTGCATTGCTCTTGGACGCCTGAGATTCATCCCTGGAGGCGGTTTGTGTACTGGGGGCGGTTCGGCCGAACTGGGGAGTTCGGCTGAATTGGGCTTCCAGCATAGTACGCCCCCCGTGCAACGCCTCTAGTCCTGGGCTGTCCTGGGTGGCTTGTTCGTGGTGATCTTCATGTTGATTTGGCCTAGAGATGAGGTGGCGGTCATCCACGTGTCATGCATCGTCATTGTGTGGTCATTTCTGATGTGGACGCCTCCCGGTTGTGCTTTGCGTCGTTTACGGCTAAGGGGAGTAACCGGCCAAATCGTGTCGTTCGGCCGAATTGGTTAATTCCGACCCCAATAGCACGTATTTCTCATTATTGTACCTGCACAAGTGAAACACACCAAAACTCATGGTCTTTATTAGAAATAAACCTAAGTGCATGGAATGTCACATATAGCCTTATTTATTCCCGAGTATTGGTTGTGGAAAACGTGTCATAACAACCGCCAACAATTTCTAGGCACATACGGGTAGACCAAAGACACGCTAGAAGCAAGGCTGGAACTGAAACGAATGGCAGAACGATCTGGCCTACTTCTAGAGAAGAGGGACAATGGACGTCATTACTTGAATCACGCATGCTATACTCTTAGCAAAGAAGAGAAGGACAACATGTTCGAATGCATGAACAGTATCAAGGTCACATCTGGCTACTCCTCGAATATAAAAGGAATAGTAAATATGGCAGAAAAGAAATTCACAAACCTAAAGTCTCACGACTGCCATGTGTTGATGACACAACTTCTCCCTGTTGCATTGAGGGGGGTCCTTCCTGAGAATGTTCGACTAGCCATCGTAAATCTCTATGCATTCCTTAATGCAATTTCTCAAAAGTTCATCGATCCAGAGCATCTCGTAGCACTACAAAATGATGTGGTCCAATGCCTTGTTAGCTTTGAATTGATATTTCCTCTATCATTCTTCAATATCATGACACATCTTCAAGTTCATATTCAATTGCAAATATTAATTGTATATTGTATATTCAATTGCTACCTTGTGTGACATGTGTATGTATATATATACTTGTTAGATTTTATTCATTAAATGTTTTGTTTCTAATAAGTAAATATATATAGAAAATCACTAGTGGCTTACTTTTAAGTCCTTACGTTTCATACACATGCACACACATACATAGTTGATTTTGTTTATTAAGTTTTTCATTTTTAAGTTAATATTTATAGAAACAGTAGTGAGTTTGCTAATTTGTCATAGCTAACCCTATAGTTTATATTTATTTACGTTTAAGTCCTTGGTAGTTTTAGAATACGTTTATAATGCTATAAATTAGCAAATAAAGTGCAAATTTCATACACACGCAAACATATACACTTAGTCCTTGGTAGTTTAGAATCCATTTAAAATTACTAGAATTTAGCAAATAAAGTGCAAACACGCACACATACATACTTAGTTGATTTCGTTTATTAAGTTTTTCGTTTTCTAAGTTAATATATAACTATTGGCTTTGCTAATTCTCATACCTAACCCTATAGTCTATACTTAATTACGTTTATGTCCTTGGTAGTTTTAGAATCCATTTAAAATTGCTAGAATTTAGCAAATGAAGTGCAAATTTCTTACACATGCACACATACATACTTAGTTTATTTTGTTTATTAAGTTTTTCATTTCTAAGTTAATATATAACTAGTGGCTTTGCTAATTCTCATATCTAACCCTATAGTCTATACTTAATTATGTTTAAGTCCTTGGTAGTTTTAGAATCCATTTAAAATTGCTAGAAGTTAATATATATGAACTAATGTCTATATTTCATGCATTATTTCAGATGGACCCAAAGCAAGTAGCGCAAGAAGATTTATTATACAACTTGATTGTGACAGCTACTCATTAAGGTCCCTCTGGTGAGGGCGAAGGAGTTCCGGAAACCGAGGCAGAAGCAGTCATGGACATGTAACTCAATGAGTCCGGTGAAGGAATCGAGATGCCTGACAATGAATACCGCAAAGTGACTAATGAAGGAGAGGTATAGAAATTGAGGCTTTATTTCATGTATATATAGATATTAATGTCTATAGTCCATGTCTATAGAAATTATGGAAATAATTAATGCATATTTTCAACTTTAGGCCTCTGCGTTGGGCCGTACACAAAAGAAGCGAGGGCCGACAAAAAAGATGGACCTGGACGAACATTACATTATCACTGAGGTCAACGATCAGGGCAAACCAATAGCTTCAGCCACCTCAGTCAGGATGATGATCAATCAGTGTGGATGTCTTGTTAGGGACCACATCCCAATCAGCATCCAAAAATGGAAAGCAACCTGCTGTGGTGATGAAAGTGTAGTCCCTCAAAGAGAAAAGGGTTAGCTTTGGTTGGAGCTACTAAAGCATTTCAATATTCCGAGAGGACATGAACAAAAGGTCAAGGAGTGGGCTCTGAAGAAGATGGCCACACAATTTCAGACCTTCAAGAAAAAACTATGCACCAAATATATCAAAAAGGGCAAGACGCCGGTTTTTACGGGCTCGGTCTCCAAGTTGAAAGATCACTGGGACACATTTGTGGAGTACAAGTCGTCGGAACTTGGTATTCAGTGGGTTCAACAGAATGTCGAGAATGCCTCATACAAGAAGTATCATCATCATCTGGGGCAAGGCAGATATAAGGGTGCAATCCCGAAATAGGAAAGGATGGAGCAAGAGCTGCTCGCGAGAGGTATCATGCCCGCCACAATGAATTGGCCGGAGCGTTCAAGGATCTGGTTCTACACTCATGGCGGTCGGTTGGATCCACAGACATGGGAGACCATTTTAGGGGAATGGATACAAGAGACAACTCGCTGACTAAAAGAAGCGATACAAGCAGTTGCCCAAGGTACACTCCAGCCTGTCAGAGAAAAAGATGAGCTCACTTATCCTCTTCAAAATCCAGAGCACAATGGACGAACACGAGGCAAAGGCCAGATGCCCTGGAAGTATGGGTTCGCCGACGATGCCGACAGTTACAGAAGTCGGGCTAGAAAAAGGAGAGAGGAGGAAGCTAATGTCCAAAATCTGCGAGAACAACTATTCTTGGTAGAATCGCAGATGACAGAGATAGCTAAACGTCAAGTGGCCCTATTACTTAGCCAGTAGCAGCAGCAGCCGCAACAACCAGAAGAATCACCATGGCATAATCTCGATATCGGTGCCTTGGTACATGTTTCTTGGGGACAGTCTTAAGGGGTCCCCTAACCTAAGGGATAATCACCCTAGAAAAACGCAAACAAATCACAACCAAATCCCCGTGAGCCAAAGAGGACAAAAGCACACACAAGGTCGACAGCCCATTACAGCCCAGCAGTCGTTCGAGCACCTCCACCAAAGGTCCCAACACACGGACCTCATCTTCGCCTCGCTCGAGGGTCTCGGCTTCCTCGACCAAAACATTATAAAAACTCCGCTTCGCTCGGAGGTACCAACCTCCCTCGAGTGAACACCAAACTCCACCTCGGTCGAGGACACCCTTCCAAACAAAAGCGCGCGCGCGCCCATCCACTTCGCCTAACAAGGGCATTCAATGCCTGGAGCTGCCGCGGGGTGCCAAAGTCAAAAGACAAATTGCCGCCCATGTCACGCGACTAACACGACCTAAGGCACTATGCAGCCACCTCCAGTCACTGTGCGGCTGATGCTGGTCACTGTGCAAGCAGTGCAGCGCCTCGTGCGGACAGGCAAGCGTCATCCAGATGCGCGGCTCGGCCCATCCCCGTCCATCCCCCGTGACAGAGCCCTCGAACAGGCATGGGGATACCCTTAAATGGTTGCATGGATGAGGACTGGGTGTGAGCGCCGGTCAGTGCTGCTGCACGGACAACGTGGGCCAGGTTCCATCCGCCAACTCTAGTCACTTCTCTGCCATCCCCAGCATTGTGCGTGACTGTGAGACCCTGCACCACCAACTCCTGTCACCATGCCGACCTGCGAGGCCCTGTTCAGACCTGTGCTAAAGACTCTAGTGCTCCTGTACTGCCAACCAACGCACTGATCCCATGACGAAGCCCCCGATGAGGCATGGGAGAACCCTAGAACAAATGTACGGGCGACGACCGGGCTCAGACGCCGAACAGCATAACCCCTCGAAGACACTTCGGGACAAGCACAGGGACACGTAGTTTCTATAGGGGCTGTCATACCGCCATGCACAAAAGTTGGCAGAGGTTCAGCGATTTGCGCCGGGCAAAAGGATCTGCAGGACGACTGTCATGCCGAGCGCCACACTCTCTCCAGTGCCCGATAACAGTAGATTTAACTGTGCGATACATGTATCTCTGCCCCTCCTTGGACAATAAAAGGAGGAGGCAGACTCCGGGCCAAGGGCCGGCACACGGACAGACGATAAGCCACACACACACACACACGAACATCATTCATCCACCAGAGCTCACAACACATCCATCAGATACGCTCGGGACTTGGAGGCTTCTCCTCGTCTCCCACCTCGCTTATAAACCCCTACTACAGGCACCCCGATGTGAAGTAATACAGTGCGAGCACCTCCCTTGTTGGACATACGGCCCCGTGGCCGGAACCGGGATAAATCTCGTGCCATTGTGGTATCCTTTGCACCAACCATCAAGAGAGTGGGCAGAGCGGATTCATTCTAGTTAGTGTCAGACAGCAGATCCGGACACTAACAGTGGCGCGCAAGGTAGGGGAGTGATGTGATCATATTTTTCGCCCACACTTTCTCCCGATGGTGATTCGCACCAAGACCTTGCCGCTGCGATTCCCGATGGGGGCTCGGACCCGTTCCCGGCCAGATACCATATTCGGGTCGGGAGCCTGGAGTTCAAGGCGTCCGGCAATGGCTACCTCATGCGCCTCCTCCGAAGGAGCGTGGACGTAGAGGCTTCAGCGTCACCCCCGTCATCATCCCAGCGCAGGAGGCGCTCGGCCCGGCCCGCACGACGATCGCGAGCGAAGCGGCGCAGAGCGGCTCAAGTGTGCTCCCCCGAGCGGGGCCGGGCAGACGAGTCGCGACCTGCAGCGACAATGGGGGAGGCGGCGCCTTCACCGACAGCACCCACGACGTGTCCCCTTGGGGAGAGCACGGCCAAGCCGTTGCGACATCAAGTCACCACCATGGCCTACACATCATCGGTCAGTACAAACATGGACGCGTACGAGGATCTGCCGGGACATCATCTGATCTCGATCCGCAACTTCATCGCGACCTCGCCCGACGATCAGTACCCCGACTCCGACAACAAGGTAAACGCGCGCGGTCAGGAGGCTCCGGGGTGGGACTACTCCGGGCTCCGCAACCGTGAGGCTTTTGTGTCATTTTTCAGGCCGCGGTGGACTACTGCCTTACCTGCTCCGATGACTCTAGCGAGGGGGATTACGACCTCATGTGGGAGTGCTTCGTTGTCGGGCTGACGGGGCCCAAAGACAAGGGCGACTGGGCAGGAACCGCAGCAGGATGCACCAATTGTGCGACAAACTCACAAGCGGCAACACCGCAGCTGGCTCAGGTCCGAGAGCTGGAGGCCAAGCTCGAGGAAGAGCGCCGGCAGATACGGCGCCTGCGAGCCACGCTCGAGGCGGCGCCCCAGGAGCGTGGTGCACCAGCCACGGCCAAGGCGATGCCTCTCGAGCGTGGAGCGCGCGCTAGAGAAGCGGGACGTGTCACTCGCAAATGCATCAAAGCTGGTGATGACGTGGATGATCCCTTGCCAATGGCAAGGGCAAGCCAGAAGCTCATCACCGCAGCGACGTTGATTAGGGCCATGCCCGAGCCATCGACCCCTAAGGGCCACAACCTGCGCTGCGAGGCACAACTCATCGAGCGGGCCGCCGTGCAGTAGGCCGAAAGCTCCGCATCTCACATGTGCCACACGACCAGTATGAAGGCTGGCGGGAGCATGCACGACCCGGAGGAGTCGGTCCAAACCCCACCCGAGGGCGGAGCGGTGCTGGCTCAGCCGACGAGCAAGGGTAAGGCCCCCTCGGTTCAAGACCAAGTCCAGAGGAAGTCCGTAAAGGAGCGGATCTTAGACACACACGACGTCAGCAATGGTGACGCCCGCAACACCCTGAACAAGAAAAGACAGGATGCAGCAACAGCTCAAGGCTACCACCCTTGACGTGGAGGCCGCTACGATAGCTGGGAGGATACGAGGCCGACGCCAGAGCCCCCAGGAACCCGTGTGTTCAGTCGGGAGATCCGCGCAGCTCCCATCCCTGAGCGAGAAGATGGAGGCGTATTGCAACGCCGTGCAATGACTCAAGGACAAATTCCATGGAGTCGAGCTCAACCATGTCGTGCGGAAGTACAACGAGGAAGCGACGAGCTGGCGAAGATCGCGTCGGGGCGGATCACGGTTCCCCGAACATTTTCGTCCGTGACCTCGCCGAGCCCTCCGTCGATTTCAAGATGACCGCCAAGAACCCCGTCATACCCTCGAACGAGGACCCCTCGAAAGGGGAACTCGAGGCCTCGAGTCAGGGGGCATCGTCGGAAAACGAGGCCAAGGCGATGGAGATCAATGAGGACCCACCCTCTCGAGACTGGCACGACCAGTACCTCGCTTGGATCGACCGAGGTGAGCTACCCTCGGATCGGACTGAAGCGCGATGCATCGCCAGGAAGGCCAAATCATTCATCGTGTTCGACGGAGAATTATACAAGCGCTGTCCCTTAGGGATTTTACAATGATGCATCCCCATCCCCGAGGGCAGGGAGCTGATTTGAGACATACACGCCGGTGTGTGCGGCCATCACACGACACCACGCGTTGTCATTGGCAATGCGTTCCAACAGGGCTTTTACTGGCCCACGGCGGTTGCCGATGCCAATGAAGTCATGCGCACATGCGAAGGGTGTCAATTCTACGCGCGCAAAATCCACCTCCTGGCGCACACCCTGCAGACTATCCCCATCACGTGGCCTTTCGCTGTGTGGGGATTGGACCTCGTAGGTCCTCTGCGAGCAGCGCCCGGGGGCTTCACTCACCTGCTGGTGGCTTTCGACAAGTTTGCAAAATGGATCAAGGCCCGAGCCATCAGCAGCATCAATTCGGAGCAAGCTGTGCAGTTCTTCACAGAATATCATCCACAGGTTCGGGGTAGCTAATTCGATAATCACTGATAATGGCACCCAGTTCACCAGCAAGAAGTTCTTGGAGTTCTGCGACAGCTACCACAAACGAATGGCCAAGTGGAGCATGCCAACGACATGATACTACAAGGCCTAAAGCCAATAATCTTCAACAAGTTGAATAGGTTCGGCTGAAGGTGGGTCACGGAGCTACCCTCGGTCGTTTGGAGCCTCAGGACAACCCCGAGCAGAGCCACGGGCTTTACCCCATTCTTCCACGTCTATGGGGCCAAGGCCATCCTCCCCACGGACTTGGAATATGGGTCCCCGAGGCTCACAGCCTACCAAGAGGACCGAAACCAGCAAACCCGCGAGGACTCCCTGGACTGCGTGGATGAGGCCCGCGACATGGCTCACACCTGGATTTTCACAAAACCCAAATGTGGCCATATGTGTGCCCATGAAGTCCACAGAACACATACAACGAACAAATATGATAAACAGAGTACAAATGCTCGAAATAAAATAGTTTACATCAGAGTATATCATAAATGATTATTACAGCGGAAGTCTATAACTCTCAACTAGAGAGGAGCCGCAGTCGACAGGGACTCTGACTGGGAGAGCGCAACTCAGAAGTACAGCAGCTCCTCAGGGAACTCAGCAGCAGTCTCATGCACAGCCCAATCTGTTTACCCATCCGGGATTTTGTTGAATAATGGCAAGTGTAAGTAAAACATTTACCTAGCAAGTATAGCATGGTGTATGAAGGCTTAACAGAAGGCTTGACACGGCTGAACTGCATTAGCACATTTAGTTGATTCATTTTAGCATCATCCAAGTTACTACAAGTGAATGAAGTCCCAGTTGCAACCCAATAAAGTATGAGTGACATTAAACATAAATAAGCATCATCTTATAATCAAAAAGGATCCAGGCCGCTCATGATCCTGAGCAAGGCTATCATGATAGATTTTACACTCTGCAGAGGTTTTGCCTTTTACCCACCAGTCGCGTAAAAGCTCAAACGAACTTTAAACCCAACCACGCGGAGGTGGATCAGACCTCACAAATCACACTTCTGATGTGTGACCACATAGGGGTGCTACGAGGCTTTTCACAAGACACCCTAACAAGACAGTAGCCGCTGTGGTAATACAAGGCGGTGAGACCATAGGCACCGAGATCAACGTATGCCTACGGAGTCACACCATAGGGGGGTCGATGGCGTCCAGAGCACGGGCATCACACCCATCCATGCGCAACGTGTAGAGTTCCCCATTGCAGGGACTCCCAGCACGGGACTGTGCCTAACAAGACATAGCCGATGGATCACCCGTCCTCGGTGGAATCCGGAAACACCCCATACCTTGCCTCCCACAACGCCATCGGCCCGTCGGTAACCACTGGCAAGCTAGAGACGTACAAGCTACTTGACCAAGAGGAGAGCCATAATAGTTCTAGCGGTGGCGACATGCTCCTGGGTTGCCGCTTTAAGAACCGGACCTTAGGGAGAGACACTAGAGCAAAGCACACAGCACATGCTCGAGTTCCCTAAACCATGTTGCTAAAAAGCAAGTTTTATCATTAATATTGAAGTGAACCATTATGTCAAAATTAACAATTAAATAATAGTGACAGTAGCTGCGCTTAGCAAAGATTCTACCCATATGCAATAATCCCAAGGTAACAAGGACAGGAGTATACAAACTAGGTACAACCTTAATAGGACATCAATTTAGACACATGCATATGAAAGTAAACGTATGTAAAAAGTGTGTTTAGATAGCAAGGATTGTCTGTGCTATAACTTGCCTTCCTCGAAGTGCTGCTGCTGCTACTGTTGTGAGTCCTGCTCTGGAAAGTCTTCCGTGAACTCGAAATCCAAAGCTAACGGCTCACCGACTGGACACGAAGCACCACACGAGCATGCACGCAAATCAATACATGCAAACAAATAATATTCTATTAGAACAGTACACCAAACAATAGAAACAGCACATAAAAAGTTTTTAGAAATATTGTACGCTTCACTATGAACACATGAGAGCAAAAATCACTCTAATCGGAGCTAAAACGGAAAAGATATGGGTTTTCTAAGTTCTAGGGACCAACTAGCAAGTTTTAAAAGTTTCCAGGGGCTTAACTGCGAAAAACCAGGGACCTATGTGTAATTTTGTATTACATGCAAAAAGAACAGGACAGGACGGTGGGCACTAATTTTTGAAAGATCAGGGGGCTAAATGCGAAGAAAGGACCTAAATGCAAATAACTTTCCTACTAGAGTGGACCGTGGGTTGATTCATCTAAAACTGAGGGTCTCTTTAGCAAAAATCCCTGGTGCTGACCGGTACCAGGGGAGTTGACTCAGGCGGGGGTTGTTGTGGGCCGTCGGATCTGGATCTGTCGACCCAGATCGACCGGGGAGGAAAAGAGTCGGCCCGCGCCAGGGGTGACGGCGGCGCCGCCCGCGGGGTGCGGCGGAGCTCGCCGGAGCAGGGCGATTCTCGGGCTACGGGGCACCATTTGCCGCACGGTTTGCACCAGCGGCACCAGAGGACCTAGGCGAATGCGACAGGGGTGCTCAAGTCGAGGTCTAGGCTACGCCGGCGGCCAACGATGGTGGACAGCGGCGGGAACACTCCGGCGAGGCGGTGTGCGCGAACCAGAGCGAGGGAGGAGGTGGGAGTAGCTCGGAATGCTGCTTACCTTTGCGCGCAACTCTCAGGGGCGTTGGGGAGGATGGTGGTGCACCGAATCCTCGGCTCGACGACGGCCGCGGAGCTTCGGGCGGTGGCGGCGGTGCTGTGCAAGGCAGGGAGCTGCTAGGGGAAACTTCGGGGCTCGGTGGAGGATGGGTGTGGGTTGGGACATCTATGGGGTGGCTTAAATAGCCCCTGGGTGGAGCCAAGGCGTGCGGGCCACGCCAGAATTCTCGGGCGCCGGCGGCGGGAGTTGCCAAGCGAGGGCGGGGCTTCCCAAGGGAAGCGCGCGGCGAAAAAGGAAGGGCGGGGTGGGGGAAGCTGTGGGGCAGCTTCGTGGAGGCCCCACTGAGCGCGGGGGCAGGCCAGAGCGGCTGCCCGAGCGGCGAGATGGATGTCGAGGAAAGGGGGCGGCTCAAGCGGGAAGAGGGGGATGGAGCTGACGGGGGGGACCCACGTGGCAGTGGGCGAGGGGAAGGGAGGATAGGGGAAAGCGTGGGCACGAGTTGGGCCGCGGGAGAGAGTGGGCCGAGGGAGCACGTGGGCCGGAGGGAAGAAAGGGGAGGGGGTTGGGCCGGCTTGGGAAGGAAGTAGGGGGAGTGAAACCGGACCAAGGCCGAAGCTTAGGGAGCAAAAACGGACTCGGCTAAAATTAACTTTTCTAGGATTCAAACAAATGCAAATTAAATTTGAATTGAAACAGAATTTAAATTCCAACTTAACTTGCTATCAAACAAAACACAGTGTAGTAGCATGAATGCAACAAAAATGTTTCTACAACTTATATTTGATTTTAATATTCATAAATAATTCATTTAACCTATATTAAATATGAACAATTAAAATAAAAGCCAATAAATTACTAAAAATTTTAAATAGGCTATTTTTTGGTGTTACAAACCTACCCTCCTTAAGATGAATCTCGTCCTCGAGATTCGGATGAGGAAGCAAAGAGTTGTGAATACTCGGTCTTGAGATCTTCTTCTCTTTCCCAAGTGGCTTCGTCTTCCGAGTGTCGGTTCCATTGCACCCTGCACATTCAGATGACCTTGTTTCTGGTTACTCTCTCCGATCTTTCCAAAATCTTGACGGGGTACTCATCGTAGGTGAGATCTTCTTGCACATTCAGCTCATCTATCGGGATCTGCTCCTCAGGTACCCGCAAGCACTTCTTCTACTAAGACACGTGGAACACATTGTGTACTCCGGCCAGTTTCTCAGGTAGCTCTAGCCGGTAAGGCACTTCACCCATTCGTTCCACTACTTTGAATGGTCCGATGTACCGAGGTGCTAGCTTGCCCTTGACATTAAACCTTTTCATGCCTCGCATCAGTGACACCTTCAGATACACAAAGTCGTCAACTTCGAAGGTGAGGTCCCATCTTCTGACATCGTCATAGCTTTTCTGTCGCGATTGTGCCACTTTCAGGTTCTACCGGATCACTCGCACTTGTCGCTCTGCCTCTCTTAGTATCTCGGGCCCGAAAACTTGACTTTCTCCAGTCTGGTTCTAGAATAGTGGGGTCCTACACTTCCTGCCATACAAAGCCTCGAATGATGCCATCTGTAGACTCTTCTGGTAGCTGTTGTTGTACGAGAATTCCGCATAGGGCAAACTTTTGTCCCAACTGACACCATACTGCAGAGCACATGCTCTCAACATGTCTTCTAGAATCTGGTTGGTTCGCTCGGTCTGTCCATCCGTCTGTGGGTGATAGGTTGAGCTGAAATGTAGCTTAGTGTCCATAGACTCATGTAGCTTCTGCCAGAAGTGTGACGTGAACTGAGTACCTCGGTTAGAAACTATCCGTTTTGGCACTCCATGTAGGCTAGTCTGGCTCCCGTGTAGGTGGTCTTTACTAGAAGAAAGTGTGCCACTTTGGTCAAGCGGTCCATAATCACCCAAATGGATTCAAATCCTTGCTGTGTGCGGGGTAGACCCGTTATGAAGTCCATACCAACTTCTTCCCATTTCCATTCCGGTATCTTCAAGGGCTGGAGTAATCCGGCTGGCCTCTGATGTTCAGCCTTAACTCTCTGACAAGTGTCACATAGTGCCACATATGTCGCCACATCACGCTTCAATCCGTACCACCAGAATCTTTCCTTGATTTCTTGGTACATCTTGGTGCTTCCTGGGTGTATCGAGTATGCCGAATCATGCGCTTCTCTTAGGATCGTGTCCTTGATCTGTGCTATATCGGGGCACACATATCCTATTCACGTGCCACAAGGTTCCTTGTTCATCCACTTGGAAACTAGGGGCCTTTCCTAGGGCAACATTCTCCACAATCTCCTTGATCTTTTCATCACCAAGTTGACCCCTCCGGATCTCTTGTTCAAGAGTCGGTTCTACTGTCATCTCTGTGATGCTAGTCACGAATCCCAGACTCATCTTCTCAAATTCCTAGCTGAGTTCTTCAGGCAAACAATGGCCGATCACTGTGCAAGCACAGCAGCGCCCCGTGCGGACAGGCAAGCGTCATCCCGATGCGCGGCTCTGCCCATCCCCGTCTATCCCCTACGACGGAGCCCTCGAACAGGCATGGGGATACCCTTAAATGGGCGCACGGACGAGGACTGGGTGTTAGCGTCGGTCAATGCTGCTGCACGAACAACGTGAGCCAGGTTCCATCCGCCAACTCCGGTCACTGCTCTGCCATCCCCAACACTGTGCGTGACTGCGAGACCCTGCACCACCAACTCATGTCACCATGCCGACTTGCAAGACCCTATTCGGACCTGTGCTGAAGACTCTGGCGCTCCTGTACTGCCAACCCCCACACTGATCCCATGACGGAGCCCCCAATGAGGCATGGGAGAACCCTCGAATGAGTGTACGGGAGACGACCGGGCTCGGACGCCGAACAACATAACCCCTCGAAGACACTTCGAGACAAGCACAGGGACACGTACTTTCTACAGGGGCCGTCATACCGCCGTGCACAGAAGTTGGCAGAGGTTCAGCGATTTGCGCCGGGCAAAAGGATCCACAGGACGACTGTCACGCCCAGCGTCACACTCTCCAGTGCCCGATGACAGTAGATTTAACTGTGCGATACATGTATCTCTGCCCCTCCTTGGACTATAAAAGGAGGAGGCAGACTCCCAGCCAAGGGCCGGCACACGGATAGACGATAAGCCACACACACACACGAACATCATTCATCCACCAGAGCTCATAACACATCCATCCGATACGCTCGGGACTTGGAGGCTTCTTCTCCTCTCCCACCTCGCTTGTAAACCCCTACTACAGGAACCCCGGTGAGAAGAATACAGTGTGAGCACCTCCCTTGCTGGACGTACGGCCCCGCGGCCGAAACCAGGATAAATCTTGTGCCATTGTGTTATCCTTTGCACCAACCATCGAGAGATTGGGCACAACGCATTCGTTCTAGTTAGTGTCGGGCAGCCGATCCGGACACCGACAATGTTCGAAGTAGTTGTGCATCCACGGAGGTCCCTATAGGTAAAGGTGAACAAATTCATACCATTCAGGAAGCCCCTATTGACGACGTTGGGATTGAGCGCCACCTGGTGGACCTGATCGAAAATCAGACACCTTGTGAGTTGCATATTGCATTGAAGAACATAACGACATTGGTGGTGCACAGTGTTGTTGTGCCAACCAAAGAAGGCACAACTTCCATGGCCAAGAGATTCCGCCTGGCTATGCTAGAGTGGGGGTAGAGCAGATTGTCAAAGTCTACGAGAAGCTAGAACCCGACTTTCCTGGAGGTGACGATAAGAGGACACTACAAGAGGCCCTCCATGGCATAGTCCTATGGGAGAAGCGTTTGATTATAATTCCAGGGCAGGCAGACCTCCCAAGGGTTTGCCCAGCAAGGAGCCATCCTCAGCCCCTTCAAAGGCCCACAGCAGGGGTCCACCGTCTCCGTCAGCTGCATTTGAGCGCTCACCATCACCAATCCCTTCTCCTCTGCACCCGACGCCGTCACCAGCACCTCCACCGTAGAAAAAGCGGAAGCAACCGGCTGTGCAGCAGGCAAAGGTAATTTATTGCATTTATTATATTTACTATATGATTTCATTTATTTGTTACCTATTTAATTATTTATTACTTAATTTCTAGCTATTTATTGAATTTATTATATTATTACCACTTAATTTGTAGCTATTATGTGTGATGTAATAGAAAACATAAAATACCAGGCAAAGGAGCCACCAAAGAAGCCAGCCAAGAAGCAGACAAAGGAGCCGCCTAAGAAACCCTGGGACCTTACTTATGAAGAATGCGTGGAAAACACTAATGCCAGGGTTAAAGAACATTTCAAACCGAGGGAGTCTGAGAAGAAGACCCGATAGATCCAAAGACATCTACATTCTTTATCGGAATGTCAGAGGCAAACAGGAAGAAAATAACACCACCTCGCTCAGACTACGACCGCTGCATCATGAAGTCCTTCGAAAAGATGAAGCGTAGTGAGGCCACCAGCACAGTCCCTCAACTTGTAATGCAAAAGAAGCAATCAATTTCGCCGCTCGTCGTACTTTCATCAGAGCAACGAGGGCTCATTAACTTATGTAAAGACATGACGATTACGACGGCTCAAATTCGAGCGGAGGGCGGTGAAAAGGGAAAAGCCGCATCAAGTGATGACGACTTTGTACCTGCGTGGCAGTGGCAGCCCAGACAACCTTTAGTCAGACCTGAATTGGTCGAATGGCTGCCAACACAAATGTACAGGCTACATAATAACTTATGCAAGTTCTGAAGTGTTGACCACTACAAGACATATACTACTTCCTTACAACTTTGCGTGAGTGCTTCGTTACAAGTATCCCCATATATAATGACCATCCTGCTTATTATTAACTTAGTCTAACTAGTTGTATTAACATGCAGAAACCACTGGATACTATTCGTGATAATTTCTGACATGAGACCTGAATTGGTCGAAGGGCTACCAACACAAATGTATAGGCTACATAAATGGTACATGGAAGAGTTAGCAAAGGAAAGAGAAATGTTCCCCTTGAAAATTAGAGATGAAGATTACTACCGAAGGGAGGACTTGTTCTGGTTGGAATTCAAAAATTTATTCCAAGTGTACAACCAAGACTCACTTGCCATCGCTTACGTCAGCGTCTGGTGTTTGTAAGTGTTTATGGATATTCGATAAATATATATACTGCATCTTGTGTATACAAGTTCTTTTATAACGTCATTTTTTCCGTCTCATGTAGAATGGAGAAGGAAGAATGCAGAAAAAAGGGACAATATCACGTAGGCTTCATGGATCCAGTAATGATAAACTGCAAGACTCTGCGTGAGGATCGCAAGGGACTACTTAATAACTTATGCAAGTTCTGAAGTGTTGACCACTACAAGACATATATACTGCTTCCTTACAACTTTACGTGAGTGCTTCGTAACAAGTATCCCCATATATAATGACCATCCTGTTTATTATTAACTTAGTCTAACTAGTTGTATTAACATGCAGAAACCACTGGATACTATTCGTGATAATTCCTGACATGAGCTTCGCTGTAGTAATGGACTCAATGAGAAAACCACAACATGAGTACCAAGACTTCATTGACACGCTCAAGGAGGACTGGGCAAAGTTTTACTGGCGACACATGGGTAACAACTTCAAAGAAACCCTGAGAGTCAAGAATGACTTTCCGGTACGTGTAAATCTTTATTTGATGACTTAGCATTTATAGATTTGATGACTGACCATGCATAGATTTGATGACATATTTTTACTATAGTGTTTGAGGCAGACCCAGGGCAACAACCTGTGTGGATACTATGTATGTGAATTCATGCATAGCTTTGTAGGTGAAGCTTTCACACCTACTGAATGGAAACAAAAGGTAAGTATACAACTAATACATTTAAGTTTTCTATTATTTTTATGACGTTGTTCATACATTCATATATTTTAGAAAATTAAAATACTTATTCGAGTTTCATAATATTTTCTTAGATATCCTGGATGAGAGATAAGTTAATAGCGTCCGAAAGGGGTCATTTAGTCTTGAGGCCGTTGTCCCGGTCACCACGCCCGGGACTAAAGGGGGTTGGTGACCGGGACTAATGCCGAGTTTTCTACTAGTGAGAAAATCTCTCTCTAACGTCGAAAAAATGGGTCTCCCCCATTTCATCAAGCTTTTGGTAATCTTGGTAACAATTATTCTCAAATATAATTTTTTATAGTATAGATTTAATACTTTTAATTAACATATTTATATTCGACGTGGACTAAGCTTTAGTCCCTATTACAGTAACTTCAGTAGACTCTCTAAACAAATCCCAACCTAAATTTAGAGGGCTTAAGAAAAAAATTGTACTTCAGCAGGCCCTATATTTGACCTCTATTTTCAGGAGGCCTTCAAATTCACCCCACTGTCTATTATAGGATCTCTAAAGAGGCATCTATTTTGTAGAGGCTATTGTTAGAGTTGGAACAAACTCTGAAACCTTGAAAAGTAGAGACGACCCCTCTTTAGTATTTGAAGGGTCCTGATTTGGCTACGTTGGAATTGCTCTTAGGGTCCATTTGGATGGGTGCCAGCGGCAGCCCAGCCAACGCATCGGCCGGCCAAAGTTTGGCCGTCAATTTGGCCGCCCAAGAATCGGCCAGATCTGGGCAAAAAAAATGAACTAGCGTGTGAATGTAGGAGCCAGGGTCAGCCAAATCGGGGATGCGATCTAAATGCCGTCCCTGCCTGTGGTCAACCACCAAATTTTGGCTTGGCTATCGCCGGCACCAATCCAAACGCACCCTTAGGGTCCATTTGGATGGGTGACAACGGCAGCCCAGCCAACGCATGGGCCGGCCAAAGTTTGGCCATCGATTTGGCCGCCCAAGAATCGGTCATATCTAGGTTAAAAAATCAACTAGCGTGTGAACGTAGGAGCCGGGGTCAGCTAAATCGGGGATGCCATCCAAATGCGGCCCCTGGCTGTGCTCGACCACCAAATTTTGGCTTGCCTATCGCCGGCGTCAATGCAAACGCACCCTTACGCCGTGAAGTAGTCTGCAAACCATTTAGGCCTCCTCTCCACAAAACCCTCGTAAAAAGGTCGAAGAGTTTCCAGCTTCCCTTCATTTCACGTGATTGGGGTTGCGAGCCCAATCCCCCAAAACTTTCGTCGAATCGGCCGTGAGATCCGCCCGGTTCGCGTTCCGATCCGGCGCCCTCCGTCGGGGTAAGGTTCCACCTCCCTCCGACGAGATGGCAGGGAAGGGAGCCAAGGCCACGGCGGCCAAGTCGGCGGACAAGGACAAGGGGAAGAAGGCCGGCGGCCCCGTCTCCCGCTCCTCCCGCGCCGCGCCTCAGGTCAGCTCGATCCCTCCGCTCTGGTTAGCTCATCGACTTGCCATCTTTGGGGCCTTTTGGTATAGATGCAGTCGTGCCGTGCATTTTTGTGTGTTTTCGCCCGAGGGGGAGGGGGGGGGGGGGGGGTAAGTTTCATGTCTTGTCTCTCCCGAGGACTCCAATCATGCGATGTGGTTTTGCGGAATTTCATGCGGGTTTTCTTATGGTTGTTGGATGCTGGTCAATTTTTTTTTCTTGTACAAGGTTTTGGTAGATCTGGAGAAGCTAGTGATATGTCTAGTTGGCTCCTGTGGATGAAATAGTTGCTAAGATTTCGTTTCCGCTGGCCTGGGCGTGATCGCTCACGGTAGTCGAGTTTCTTTTTCTTTTGTTTGAGATTTGAGATTACCAGGATAAAGTTGGTGTTATGGTTACTCTTCCGGTGAAAATTTTGAAATGGTACTAGGTTGTTGGTTCTTACCCTCAGTTTCTTGAGGCAGCCTAAGTCTTTGGTCTCAATTTGGTGGATCATCATTTAGGAATTACCATAGTATTTTACTTGCCCATAGCCTTGAAATTAATTCCCCTACTTGAGATTAGGACTCTTTTTTTCACATTCTATGCAATGCTGAAAATTTTAGAAACATACTCAGTTTGGATGTGTTTTTCTCTAAAGCTGATGCACTGAACTGTTGCATCATGTAGGAGAAATCTGCTCCGAAGAAAGACGTTTATCAATTGTTTGCTGAGAAGGTTAGGGATAACAAACAACTGGAATCAAGATGGGCAATAATGCAAGAAACTCGAGTGGAGTATTTTCGTGGAAAAGATTTCACTACCTTCATCAAGAATCATCCAGAAGTCAGGGAAATTTTAGGGCCAGATAAAGATTTAGATGTTGAGGACATTGTTAACACTTTGCTAACAAAGAATCTTGTGATAAGATGTGACCGAGTTATGAAAACTGTCAGGCCTGGCAAGAAAAAACTATCATCATGGCCTGCTCATTTGGAGATACATAATGTAAGTCTTGCATGCTATTTATATAAAACGTAACTGATATATATCTTCTGATTCTGTTGGCTAAGATAACTCGTTAATACTGTGATTCTACCCATTCATTATTCATGAATTCTCTTAATGCAGCATTTACATTACGCCGCATCGTCTCTAACCTAATCATCGTAATCAAACTCCATTAGTAGTACTGGAAACCAGATTTTAGTTGCTTCAAATATGCTACAATTAGACGCCTTTTCTTTGAAGTGATAGATGTGCTCAAACTGCATATGCTTTTGCAAGGAAAGTCACACTTTTATGTAAAGGCACATTTTCAAGTTATCCTAGCAGTTATAAATAGTTTAAAATTATTGATAGGTGATTAGACATCACGCAAACAAAGGGAGAGTGATGTACCGTTGACATACCGTCCACAGTTTCAGTAATTCTACTTGAAAGTTGCATGATTTGCATTGTTTTCTTGATGTCAAGTAAAGGTTTTCTTGTGATGAAGTAATGGTTATGTTCTGCTCTAATAATCACGATATATCTGCTTGCCACAGTTACATTAAAATGTGGTAATATATGAGTCTAAAAGAAGGCGCAGGAAGCATACTTTTGTCATATGCTTTCCATAATTCTCATAGTTTTTTTTTCTCGAAAAACGCAAGAGAGCTGCGCTTCATTATATTAAGAAGAAAAATTCTCATAGTTTCTTAATACAACTTAACAGCAAGACGTACTTATGAGGCAAAATTGTTGGGATTTCAATATAAGATGACTAATATAAAAAATCTTGGTTTTGATGTAGCAAGACCCATCAATATTGATAATTGCATTATCTAGTCTTTTCTTGTATCATTTTTCAATTAGAATCAATTCAATCTATTCCCTTATTCTCCTCATATTGAAATGAATTAAGCTTAATTTGGAGTTAGTTTATTAGGTCTGATCATATATTTTTCTTCATTTTGTTTATTTCTTGTGTTAATGGATCGATGTCAAACTAAAACATTGTTTGAGCTCCAATATGTATTCAATTTTTTTTACTAAATTCATATATTCATAATCTCACAATATTTTCTTATTGTTTTGATAACTGTCCATTAAAAGATGTATTTGCTTTACAAAATGTCTTTGTACCTAATATTCTGTATCTAAGGTTTTATAAAATTAGATTATGCATAGCAATTCTCTACATAATTTGTTACAGTGTTATTTTCTTCTTGGGGCTGTTCTTATGTAAGTGGGTTTGATTTGTACTTACAGGAACAAGTGTTTACTGAAAATGATGGTTTCTTTGCTTGGATGTTTCTCAAAAGGCGGACCTTGTGGCAGACAATTCTTTCATTTGTTTGGCCTCTTTTTGCACTGGCTGTCTGCTTATTTCCAGTTTACCCATACCAATGCAAGATTGTTGTACTGTACTCGTGTGCTGGAGCTCTACTTTTCATCGTGTCCATTCTTTTGCGTAAGATCTCTCGCCCCCCTTTGTACTTTCGTTCACAACTGTTGTTAATGAATGACAGTTTACCACACATCTAGGGTTAATGAATGACAGTTGTTTGCCTGTGTTGTGCTTGCACACTTCCAACATCACATACCACTTTGGTCATTACACATCTTTGAGTAATCCATGACAATTGTTTGCCTGTGTTACGTATGCCCACTTGTATGCTCACTTCCGACATCACACCCTAGTCATTATGCTGCTGAATTTGTATGCTCCATGTGACCCAAAATATAAGGGTAAAATTGGATAAGGAAAAAGTCTAAATTACTACCCTCAAGTATAGACAAAGTCCGAATAACCTCCTAAACAATGTTTTGGTTCATTTTACACCCACAACTATCTCAATCGGTCCAATCTACCCCTTCGTAAGATTTTTCTTTTTTGTTTCTTCATGCACAAGTGGTATTTCAAATTAAAATTTTCTAGGATGATAGATGGCCACATAAAGTATTTAAAAAAATATAAAATGGATTTTTCATAATTATTTTGGAAGGCTATGATATGTAATAATAAACTAACCATATTGATATAATTTTTTGTGAGAAATAATGATGAAAATTTCATATTATATTATTTAAAAATACTTTATGTGGCCCTCTATAATCCCTTAAAATTTGAAATTAAAACACCAGTTATGCATGGAGAAACAAAAAAGACAAATCTTGCAAAGGGGTAGATTGGACTGATTAAGATAGATTGAACCAGAACATACTTTAGGGGGTTATCCGGACTTTGTCCATACTTGAGGATAGTAATTTAGACTTTTCCATTGGATAAACACCCCCATAAATCATTTGGAGTTTGGCATCCACCCCGAAGTTACTTTGTCGATAATCCTTTGCATAAACACTAAGTCACCAGTACTACTAGGAGTGTATTGCTGTTCTATCATTAAATGGAATGCTACAATAATTTCCCTTATAGAAACACAGCTGTGGTTGCACTAAATCCAAGTACTTGTGGTTGTTGCCAGGGTTCACTCTCAGTACATAAAAATGACAAGGGATCACTGATAATTCTGGTTACTGGAAAAGTTTGGAATTTTTCTCAAATTTCTCAAACAAACTTTGAAACTAAAATTTAGATTCAAATTTATGGGCACGATACAGTGAAGTTACAAAGGTTCATACTTTAACTAAAAACCACAGAGCAAGCTTGTTCGGTAGGTTCTACCCTGTGCCAGATGTTGTGAGTTTGGTTATCGTTGAAGTGCTATTTGCACCACACTTGAGGGTTGGACCCGAACTTCGGTGCACCAATTGATAAAAGTAAATAAAGACAGGGGAGCCACGAGCTCAACACCTTGAGTAGCTATTCACTTGTTTTATCACAGCAGATTTTCAGCTGTTTTAACCCTTCCAATTCAAATACATCCATTTTCTTTTATTTTTTTGTCTGCGTGGATTTTTTTACTGAATCTGTCTGATAAACTAGGTTTACCAGTGGTAACTGGCTGGTAACCTTTTCTCTCTTTATGGCTGAGAGTTTGTATTTGCTACTACCATTGGTAGCTGTCGAGTATTGCAGATGCATTCCTTGGAACTTATACGAATTATCTTTGGTTTGGATGACTGTTCTGAAGCCAGGGCTAGAAATTATTAGTTTGTGAATGTCATATGATATGCCGTTGTTTCTAGGAAGCTTATGATAAAAGTATATTTTCCTCCAAGAAACTATTTGCTAAGAGACTCGTAGATCCCCTGTGTGTTTGAGGAAAAAAAAACTATGTGCCAACTGCCAAGAAATCCTCATAATGAAATAGTATGTCAATGTTCTAAAACCCACCAAGGCTTTGTTCGTTTAATCCCCTCATAGAAGGGTTTGGAGGGGAATGAGGGGGATTAGATCCCCTACAAGTCAGTTGGGGATTTAATCCCCTCAATCCCCTCCAATCCCTCTCATAAGGGGATTAACTGAACATTGCTTAAATTGGTTGTTGAGGATTTGCCATTGTTTAAATTTAAACTGACCTGTAATCAGTTGTCCGTGTTTTTTTGGGTAAACTCTGGTCAAGTGTTCTATTCTGACGAACTATTAATTTATGTATAAATCAATAAACAAGCTCGAAATTCTTCATATTTGTTGTCTTTGGGTGTATGCTGATTTTTCTTTGTCCTAGTAGAGACTAGAGAGCAATGAGTGAGGGAATTCCAGTAATATTATTGTGCAGACATAATAAGACTAGTTTTTCCAGTTGACTCTTATTGTTGCTCTGTGCTTGTGTTTATTGTGTATTGCTGATGTTGGGCTTGCATGTGATGTGGACAATCTGCAGCACATACTACTTGAGTTCCTTATTTTGTTCAATCTCTAACTTTTTGTTTTTTAGCTTTGCTGGTTTATGCATCCAAAATTCCATACAGCTACCATTTTTTTGTGATGAGCTCATTGCCCTTCTTATTGCTCAGCATTTTGTTTTGTCCCTAATTACCCATTTTTCTTCTATTTCCATGGAATTGCAGTAAGAGCTGCTATCTTCGGCATCCTATGGGTTCTTCTTGGGAAACGTGTGTGGTTCTTCCCCAATATAAATGCAGAGGAGACAACTTTCAGAGAACTTGTTCGTTTTTGGCCTGAAAAGGATGAAGGAGAGCGGCCAAAGTGGACATCAAGACTTTTCTATGCTCTTGTCGCGGTATTGGTGATATTGCTCCTTAGGCACCATGCTCCAGATGAAGCAGCTAGATCCAGGTAATTTGTTATCTGCAAAGATTTTCTTATTTCATGTTCTGACCTGAGTTATGAGCATATCACCTGCCATAGGAGAAATCTTAGTTCATTGTTTTCAACTTGTTTGGAGTTCTAGTTTTTTTAATCTGGACAACAACCTGGCATTCGCTCACACAATGCCCACCATAATTAAATAATCTGATAGGCAGTACAATTTTTAATGGCTGATTACTATCTCTTGGAAATGTTGAGTCAGTTAAGGTGAATAATTTACTACCCAAAAAATAGAGTTGCACTTACAATTTTTCTGGCAAATTGGAAAGCAGCCTGTCCAGTTCAAAATGTTGTTTTTCAATTTAATGATCTCTTGCTACATCAGTATAGCCTACGGTCTAATTCATGGATCTCACATCATTAATGAATTTTTAGTGTATTAATCATGGAATTTAAACTGCCATGTCAATGCAATGAAGTTCAATTGCATGTTCTGAATCACTTTACCAAGCTTTTCATTGTTTTCCCCCCTGTTTTTAGGTACCAAAAGAAGGTTTCTAACATAATTGATGATGTTCTGGAGTGGTCTCCAAAGTTGGCGATTTCTGGAATGATTGAAAAGCATACTGGGGCAAATGTGACGGATGCCAACAACTACACCAGCACGGCTGGGGGTAATCATGCCCCTCCATCTGCCGAAGCCAAGGCTACAGAAGCAAACCGGGGTACAGATGCAGATGAGGATAACCAGGCTGACTCAGATGAAACCCAGGATAGCGAGTATGCTGATGATACGAGAACAAGATCAAGGGACGCTTAAAAGGACTTCAACTTCATCCTGTAGTTCTTTTTGAGTGCTCTTCGTTGATGTTCACCTTCAGAATTATATAGATAGGTTACTGGTAACAAAAAATCAAAGTTCTCATGTTTTGAAAATGTTCCATTGTTATATTGCTAGCAATGGCTGTATTCCAAGGTTCTCAAAGAATGTTTTATCGTAGAGCGTGACAAATTTCAAATGGATGCTTAATGATTCTTGGTATAATGTGTTACATTTGCGGTGAAAATCACGAGTTGGCCGCAAGAACAACTTAGGTGTCCCTTTGAAATGGTACACCGCGGAATCTTAAGAATCCAATATGGCTATAGTTCCTTGCATCTAAAGATGGTATTGGGTGGTAAAGCTTAGAAATATTGGCTTTTCAGGTTTTCATATAAATTCGTTTTTTTACGAGAAGTTCGTTGTTCGTTCGAACTTTTACCTTTTCATGCCGAGAATCTGCCTAAAAATTAAAACATACAGGCCTTCAGTGGTCAACCAATCAAGAGAACATGCTGATATTGTGCCCTTAATTGCCATGATACAACTAAGTTTGCCTTGGTTCAATTTTCTTTTGTTGCCTGCAAGTAGGGTGGATGCCGAGCCCAGCTGGGCTCGTTGGAGGCCGCTAGCCAAACGAGGCTCCTCGGCTCGGCTCGTTAAGGAAACGAGCAAAAATCCTGACTCGACTCGGCTCATTAAGCTCATGAGCTGGCTCGTTAGGCTCACTAGATAGAGTTAAATTTAAAATTGTCACAATAATATATATAAAATAAAAATTATAGTATTTATATGGTCTTAATACCTCTAAAATCAATTCTATCATACTATAACAATACAATATAATCATAACATCATCTAGAACTATACGTATAGTACACATATATTATTATTAATTAATGATTTACTCATTAGTCTATTAGGCCTTCTAGCTCGTTTGGCTCGCCAGCTCGTTAACGAAACAACCAAAAATAGGTGTTCGGCTCGTTCAAAAATACATCAAGCCGAGCCGAGCCAGGACCCAGTTGACCAGCCCTACCTGCAAGACTAAGGCTGCGTTTGGTTGATGACCGCAGCGCGCCGCACATTCATGCGCCGCAACTTCGGCATGTGGTGTCCGCATTTTGTTTATGCTGTAAGCTTAGGCGTGCCAAACCATCACCAGAGCAAGTTAGTTCATTTTACCTGCCACAACTCGCCTAATGTGTGGCAGACGATTTGTCCGCCGCACTTGTGGTGCGGCCGCAGCTGTGGATTGGCATTCTTACGGCAACATCCAAACATAGTTTAAGATACAATCACCTCTTTGGTAGAGTGAGCTTTAGCTTCTCACTTGAATACTTCCCCTCTACCTGTCATCTTCTTCGGTTCTTCCTAGCGCATGCTCTCTCTCTCTCTTTGTTCCTATCTCGTCCCCTTCAAGCTAAAACTTGAAGATGCTCGGCCACATCTCAAATTGAATGCTCCTAGTCCTAGCTATTCCACCGCAATAATGCTCTCCAAGTCCATCCTCCCCTACCTCCATCTACTCCCTTTTAGACCTCCCCTTCTCCACCTCACCAACGCAATCCTACCGGAGTTCTTGAAGTTCGTAGGCGCACGCACCATCACTTGTTCACATGCGCATGCAACTCCCCTTATCTTGGGTAGGGTGAGATTTCGCTCTAGTGCCCTGTCCAATTTTAGGCCACCACAATTTGATTCGAGCTCACAACAATCCCGATAAGCATGGCAAAGAAGGACAAGGAGAAGACTTCATTCACTATTCCTTTGGGAACCTACTGCTATGTCCACATGCCCTTTGGGTTCAAGAACGCTGGACCGACATTCTAATGGAAAATGCATATCACCTTGATGGACTTGCAGAGCCACAATGTTGAGGCTTACGTCGATGAAATCATGGTCAAGACCTGACATCAAGAGACCCTCTTGCAGGACTTGTCGAAAGCCTTCGATAGCTTGCGAACCACCGGGCTCAAGCTCAACCCTGAGAAGTGCATGTTCGGGGTACCAGCGGGGAAGCTCATGGGCTTCCTCATGTCAAACCGTGGCATCGAAGTGAACCCTGAAATTGTGGAAGCAATTGACCGCATGCAACCCCCGACCCGCCTGAAGGAAGCTCAACGACTCATGGGGTGCATGGCGGCTCTCGTGCGCTTCATCTCGAAGCTCGGGGAGAGGGGCCTTCCGCTGTTCAAGATCCTCAAGAAGGTCATCCAGTTCGAGTGGACCGCTGAGGCAGATCAAGCATTCCGAGGGTTGAAGAACTACCTCTCCTCTCCCGTGGTATTCATGGCACCTCGCGGCAAAGAGGAACTACTTCTCTACATCGCGGCCACCCCATAAGTCCATAGGGGGAAGACCCGGCGAGTGGAAGCCCGGACCCTGGGAGGGCGGATCCAGGAGAATCATTGGGTGGGGGGAGGCACCAACCCCGGACCTCGGGATCTTCTCAGACGAACCTAGGAGGCAGTCTCAACGCGTGCAACATTTGATGTACTATCCCGCTTCAGCAATCAGCTCTTGAGCGTGTGCTGCCCCGCCCTGAGGCGCTCCACCAATGTCATTGGAGCAGCATGCGAACCATCTGGCATGAGACTATCTGCATTGAACATGGCACTCACTTTCATTTCCTCCAGTTCTGCTTGCAAACCTGGAGCACGCGCAACAATGGTGGAAATTAGCCCTCATCTGGTTCATAAGCAAGTTGAAAGTCATTTATCGACCACATACCTTCTAAGGCTGTCAAGTGGCCTGCCACCTGACGCTCATGAGCCGCTGCTCTCCTCCCAAGCTCGGCATCCACGACTGTCACCAGAAGGCTTGAAGCAACTTGAAACGTCATAGGGGCGGCCCCCTCTCCACCAGTGAGCTGTTTCATGTCAGCCACAAGCTCTTGGTTCAACTTGGTGATGCTCTCGATTTCCCTTTCCTTCTGAGCCATGGCTTCCTTGGTTTTGTGGCTAATGGTGTGTGTGGGATATTATTTGTGGCAACCCCCCTGAATTAATTCGGTTCAACCGGCACGAGATCCTCGCCCCTTTAGCGGCATCAAGGGTCATTGGCGTTTTGAAATGAATTAACCCTGGAAGTTGTTAGGTATAAGGTCCTGATTAACCACCCTTCTTTCAATGGATCAAAACAAATGAATTGGGATACAACCAAGCGCATATTTTAACCACACAGTTCACATAGATGTGATATTACAAATCGAGTCCAAATATTAAGTTATTACAACATAAGGTTTAGAGTTCATATGCAGCGGAAATAAAACATAAAGCGGAAGCTAATCGACGATACAAAGAATAACATGGCAGCCCACACATGATGTCCATCCGCAGCCCTCTCTCAGAGGACGGCTCTCACTCCACGGACCAACCATCCGGCAGAGTGCACGGCCAAGTCAAAGCGTCAACCTGCTCCTAGATGCTAGCAGACACTGGAAAACAAGCCACAAGCAAGGCTGAGTATGCTAATACTCAGCAAGACTTAACTAAGAATCAATTAAAACAAAAAGATACTCCTAGGTATGCAAAGGATTTTGGCTCGGGGTTTGTTTTGCCCAAAAGCAACTAGAAGTTCATCTACTTTTAACTTTTAGCTCATGTTTAGTAAAATTTCAGCAAGCTATCAACTAGGTTTTGCACTAACTAGAGCACACATGTTGTAGCAAATAAATTTCAGCAAGCATCACATTTCTTTCCTTCTCATTCTCATGCTCATATTTAAGTTGTTACTACGTGCTAACAAAGTGGACAAGCAGCTCATATACCGCGAAGGATGGACAATTCGAATTGATTTCAAAACCTTGCAAGGGAAACCTAACCACACGACATATGCACACCCGAAAGTCACATATGACAACATTTCCCTACTCTCAAACCAACTACTCCACCGTGACCGCATACCTTTCCGGACACTAGTCCCCACACCAGTACTTCCTCGAGCCTGTCGTGCGAGTTAATAACTAGAGCCGCTCTCACCCGCGAGGTCATGAGAGTGTTACACAACAAAATGGGGCAAGGTTCACAATGCGAGCAAAGGAATAAGAAAGGTAAATCGGTTTACCGGTCCCTTTACTCCAGCATGCGGCTAGTACATTAAAAAACTTGACCATCACCGCTAGCTACGAACAGGCCTCAACGATTTAAGCATATGTGAATGGGCCGATCAACCAACACAGGGATATCGCACAAGACCCCGTCCACCGATCTCATGATTCACGAGTGATCAACCAACATAAAGAGCACAATCACGTCCTATAACTCACGAGTGATAGGCAATCACTCGTCTTTTACCATCCCTATTAGCATAGCAGCTATAGGAAAGAACGTACTAGTCAACATAACATAGGTTCCTAAGATCATGCATTCTAAGGTTTCAAACAACACCTAGAAATGTAAATGCACAATCATATAACATAGAAAGTAAAGCCATTGCATAGTTTCAAACATAGGTTAGATGCTCCGGTGCTTGCCATCTTCACCGGCCTTGGGCCCCTCCGAGCTTTGGCTCGGGTCTTGCTCGATCACCTCGGTCACGTGCACTTGAGCTTCATGCGGCTCACTCTCGGACTCCAACACCAACTCGTAGTCCCCGTCGGCTAGCGAATGATCTAAAATGACATGAGATGCATATGTGTGAGTTTCAATAATGGTTATGGCACAAATGTATATATATGATGCTCATGAGTGCAGCAACTCAATCATAGAGAGTTATTATTCTTGAATGATTCACGAAGAATACTTTAACAACAAGCATGAGAGCAAGGCCCTAGATGGTGATTATCTAGTTTCTTTCTTCTTATACCGAGTAGGTGCATATCTCCTCTTTGGGAGAGAAGCTTAGTTCCATAGTGAGCTCTTGTTTTCTTTTGACTCTTGTTTGAAGTATTTCCTTCATTATCTCCTTAAGACAAGTTTCATAAAGTTCACTAATGCACATGTTGTATGCTAGCAACACTATATGGCATATATAGGAATATATCATGAAATGGTACTACTAAGCTTCTAAACATTATCAAACAGCAAGGTAACTTGTATCTGAACATAAAAAACTTATTTGGACAGCAATAGTAGCATGAATATGCATTTAAGTTATTCAAATTAATTCATGACCTAGAAATGCTAGTTTTCCCCATTTAAATGTGAAACTGAATCCAATTATATGCAAACAGGATGAAACTTTCTGGAGATGTTCTACCATCTATTCTAAGCATGTTTGATAGGTTGAAGCTCATAGAAAAGGTATTTTACTACACAACATTATTTAAACAAAGTTAAAGCCTAGTAATTTTTATCTACAGTTAGGAACATGATATGACAGTGATAATTGGACAGAGAAAACATATGAGCATCTCATGCTTGCTGTAAAATAAATGCAGCATTTTATCAACAACACAAAATATACTAAAAAGCATACAAATTCAGCTAGCTAGTGAAGAAATAAAATCATAACTCGGCACAGAATGACATGCAAGTGCTCAACTTTTCTCAGAGGCTCAAATATGACAGGGTGCAGCTGTAAAAAAAAATTCACTCATTTTCAAGCATGTTTACTATTTATTCACATTTTCCATGATTAAACATAGCTGTAATGATAGATAATATATAAGAAAAATTTACATAGAAACAAAATGCATAACTTAGTGCTACTACCAGTGTAGGACATGGAAAAATTTATTTCACGAATTTATCATGCACAGAAAATTAACTATGAATATATCAAGTTCTCAAGCATGAAAACATGAATAAAATCACATCTAGAAAAATATACTTGCTGCTTATGCATGTTACTCTACTGAGTAGATCTAGATACCCGGAATGCAATGCAACAAGATTTGCTATTTTAGCATTTTTTGACAATTTATAATGTAATAAACATGGCAAAAGGAATACATGCAAGAAGAAAATAATTTCGCACAGAAAAGTATCTTTTCTATGCATGCATGCTACATCACTAGAAAGATAATTTCACAAGGATTCAAAAACAGTTGTATTTACTATTTTTGGAGTTTTCTATGATTTTTGGCGAAATTTCAAAGATCAGCTCAAAAACAACAAAGAAACTCTAGAAACTTTCGAACTAGCCCCTGCAGTCTATAGATAATTGCGAACTAGCCCCAAAAACTTCGGATCTAGGCCCTGGATACTTTCTTTCTCTCACAAACCAGCCTAAGGTCCTCTTGGCCGAAACCAGGCCGGCCCAGTCCACTTCTCCCACCTCAAACTTTTTCCACGGATCACTTCTGCTCCCTAACTTCTTTCACGGGCTCACTCTCGCTCCTTCTCCTTCCTCTGAACGCGAGCGCACACACCGGCGCGACGTTCATGGTGGTGCACTGCCGTTCCGGCCATTCTCCTCCTCCTCGACTTGCCTATAGCCCAACGGCTTCGCTTCGCGTCGGAACACAAGGCCGGCCGGTTCTTCTTCCTCCTCTTCCTTTCTCCTCACTCTTCCCCCACGCATGGAGGTTTGATCGGCGTCCCCCGCGGTACCGAGCAAAGGCTGGTCATCTCCTCCCTTTCCTCGACTCCCTGCTACTCCAACAGCTTCCCTATGCGCTAGAACACTGCCCTAGCCCCTTCTCCACCTCTCTTTCTTCCCCCCATCACCTCCTTCTTCGGTCGCGGCGGACGGCCGTCGGTGGCGGCAGTTTGGCCAAGAGAACAACAGCCCTAGCTTGCTTGCTAGCACGGGGGGCTTCCTTAGGACCTGGGACTCCTACCTGCGGGTTTGATTGGAGTGGGGGACGCGCAGGACGAGCTGTCGGCGGTGGAGCTAGGCGGCGACAATGGTGGTCTGGCGAGCGGCGAAACCAGCCATTGAGACGAGGGTTTGAGGTCGCGAGGGTGTAGGGTGGTTGAAGGTGGTCGCGGCGAGGTGCTCAGCGTGGCCAAAGGGCGAGTGGTAGGGTGGTGAGATGACGGCGGTGGGAGGGCGTCGGCGGTGAGCGAGTGAGCGAGAGAGGAAGAGAGACAGAGAGAAATGAGAGGGAGCAGGGGTGCCGGGCGGGCTAGGAAGAGGGACTGGGGTGTGTGGCACTCGACGCCAAGCGAGCGGCGCCAAGTGGCCGGTTCGGGCTGACGGGCGGGCCCGGGTGGTGACATGGCAGGTGGGTCCGGGGAGAAAGAAAAAGAGAAAACAACCGAACAGCTCGCTTTAACTCACATTTTTCTCCCAAAATTTGAACTAAGCACGAAAATATTTTTATCTACAGCACCTAGAGAATTTAGAGCTCTACAACGTTGGTATTGAAATTTTTTTCCAAAAGCGTACTAAAAAGTAGATCGGGCAATGTTTCTCTCGGTCAAAGATATGAAATTCAAAATTTCAAGAATCCTTTTTAAGTAGCCATTTTGTGCTAAAAAATTTAAATATCTAGAGCTCATAATTTTGAACAACAAGGTTTTGAAGATCAGACAATGAAGAATCTTTTGGTGTGACATGCATTATTGGTTTTCAAATATTTTTCAAATGGTGGCTTGGTAAATTTGATCAAAAGTCACATTTCTACTGAATTTAAAATAGAGTTTGACCAATAGTTGACTGCAAATTTGAAAATCTTAAACTCTAAATCTATTAACTTGCAATATACCATTGGAAATATATTGAAGTCTAGTTTCCAAATATGCAAAAACATTTGGTCACTTTTGAAACAGAATTTTAACAAAAATCAATTGAATTTCAGGCTTACAAGGGGACTTAGCCAAAAATGAGAATTTTGACCATGAACACATGCATACATATGATGTATACGAAGCACACATGGTTGTGATGATGCTTAGCATATGTAAACGTGATATTATGAACATGAAATGATGCTTTTCATGTAGGCTTGAGTTTCAACATTTTTTAATGCACATGCTTTGCATCAATTTAATTTAAATGCAAACATAAACATACAAGTGTATATGTATGAAACATGCATGACATATTTATGCAACTTAGATTTAATTATTATTGTTAGCATAGTTAAACCTTGGGTTTTCACAGCCCACCCCCCTTAAAGTAATCTCATTCTGAGATTTAGTTCTTGAAAGGTGTGGAGGGTTTAGGTACCTTTGTGGGAATCTAGAAAACCGGGGTATTTAGAATTTAGATAGGATTCTTGTTCCCAAGTGGCTTCTTCTTTGGAATGATTACTCCATTGGATTTTATAGAACTTGATAGAACGATGGCGAGTGGATCTTTCTTTGGAATCAAGAATTTTGATCGGATTTTCTTCATAAGAAAGATCGGGCTCTAAATGAATTTCTTCCTGTGCCACATTCTCTGTAGGTACTCGCAAATATTTCTTTAGTTGCGAGACATGGAATATGTCATGGATGGCGGCAAGAGTAGATGGAAGTTGTACTCGATAAGCTACCAGTCCACATTGCTCAATTATCGGAAAAGGTCCTATATACCGAGGAGTTAATTTTCCTTTTACACTAAATCGCTGTACTCCTCTTGATGGTGGCACTCGAAGATATACATGATCGCCTACTTCAAATTGTATAGGTTTCTTTCGTTGATCATGATAACTCTTTTAGCGAGATTGAGTGGCTTTAAGGTTCTCTTGAATCATCCTCACTTTCTTTTTTGCTTCGACAACTAGGTTGAGTCCATACATTTTTCTCTCTCTGGATTCAGACCAATTCAAAGGTATTCTACATCTTTGACCATACAAAGCTTCGAATGGTGCCATTTTCAAACTAGCTTGATAGCTATTGTTGTAGAAAAATTCCGCTAGTGGCAAACATTGCTCCCAATTTTTACCATAGTGAATAACGCATGCTCTCAACATATCCTCCAATATTTGATTCACTCTCTCGGTTTGACCATCGGTTTGAGGGTGGTAAGCGAAACTTCGGATAAGTGTGGTGCCTAGGGAAGTTTGCAATTGTTTCCAAAAGCACACAACAAACAATGTACCTTGATCAGAGATAATTGTTTTTGGCACACCATGAAGGCAAACAATTCGATTGAGATATATCTCAGTATATCCATGGCTAGTATAGGTAGAGTGCACTGGAATGAAATGAGCGGTATTGGTAAGTCTATCCACAATCACCCAAATTGAATCATGCTTTTGCGGTGAAGTAGGTAAACCCAATATAAAATCCAAACTTATATCCTCCCATTTCCATGATGGAATGGATAATGGTTGTAGAATTCTGGCGGATTTCAAATGACTAGCCTTGACTCGTTGGCATGTGTAGCATTCCGACACATAAGTGGCATTTTCTCTTTTCATCCTAGTCCACCAAAAAGTTTCCTTGAGATCTTGGTACATTTTCGTGCTTCCCGGGTGAATAGAGAATTTGGACAAATGAGCCTCATCTAATATTTCTTTCCTAAGAGCATGGTCTTTGGGAACCATTAAACGATCTCGAAACCAAAGTACTCCATTGTTGTCAACCCAAAAACACTTGTACTTCTGTTCCTTTTGTTCTAGGCCTTTTTCTTAATTATTTAACTTCCTTGTCCTTTGCTTGAGCCAAAATAATTTGCTCTCTTATGGTGGAGTGCATAAAGATGTTGTTCAATGTTCCGTGAGGTACAATCTCCAATTGAAGCTTCTCCAATTGGCAACATAATGTGTCACTATACGGTTCTATAGTTGCACAATGGCATTGGGCCTTGCGGCTTAATGCATCCGCAACTACATTAGCTTTTCCGGGGTGGTAGTGCACTTCTATATCATAATCCTTGATTAATTCTAACTATCTTCTTTGTCTCGTGTTCAAATCGGCTAGAGTGAAAATATACTTCACACTTTTATGATCGGTGAATGTATTGCAATGAGCACCCATAAGATAGTGTCTCCAAATTTTGAGTGCATGAACTACGGCGGCTAGTTCAAGATCATGAGTAGGATAGTTTTCTTCATGAGGTCGGAGTGCTCTAGAGGCATAGGCAATGACTCTATTCTCTTGCATGAGAACACATCCAAGTCCAATACCCGAGGCGTCACAATATACATCAAAAGGCTTTGAAGTGTCCGGTTGAGCTAAAACGGGAGCGGAAGTCAAAAGTTTCCTCAAGGTATGGAATGCTCTTTCACACTTTTCATCCCATTTGAACTTCTTCTCCTTCTTGAGTAATTTGGTCATAGGTATAGCTATTCTTGAAAATTCCAGAATGAACCTTCAATAGTAACCGGCTAAGCCTAGAAAGCTATGGATTTGGTGAACGGATTTAGGAGATTTCCAATCCAATACTTCTTGAACTTTGCTAGGATCTACGACAATACCATCTTCCGAAATAGTATGCCCTAAGAATTTTACACTCTTTAACCAAAATTCACACTTTCTAAACTTAGCATAGAGCTTATGTTCTCGGAGTCGTTGGAGAACAATGTGAAGGTGTTTAGCATGTTCTTCTTCATTCTTGGAATAGATAAGGATGTCATCAATGAAGACTACCACAAACTTGTCAAGTTCGGGCATAAATACCGAATTCATGAGATACATGAAATAGGCGGGTGCATTGGTAAGACCGAAAGACATGACTAGATACTCATATAGTCCATATTGAGTAGAGAAGGCGGTCTTTGGAATATCACACAGTCTTATTTTTATTTGATGATAACTGGATCGAAGATCAATATTTGAGAATACCTTAGCTCGAAATAATTGATCAAATAAAACATCAATGCGAGGTAGGGGGTACTTGTTCTTGATAGTTACCACATTGAGAGGCCGGTAATCCACACATAACCTCAAACTATTGTCCTTCTTTTTCACAAACAAAGCGGGACATCCCCAAGGTGACGAACTAGGTCGTATGTAACCCTTATCCAAGAGTTCTTAAAGTTGAACTTTTAGCTCAGCTAGCTCTTTGGGAGGCATCCTATATGGTCTTTTTGATATAGGTGCGGTTCCGGGTTGTAGCTCAATAACAAATTTGAGTTCACGATCGGGTGGCAAACCAGAAGATCATCGGGAAAGACATCTAGATATTCACATAACATAGAAATATCCTCTAGTCGTATGGTTTCTAGGGAATATAGCCGAGAAGACATTCGAGTGGTTTTGGGTAAAAAGAGAGTGGAAATTCCATGGGTTAGAGAGTTTTTTTCTAACCCATGAGATGCAACATCTAAAAAAACTCCATGGTCTCTCATCCAATTCATGCTGAGTATGATGTCTAAAAAGACTTCATGGTCTCTCATCTAAAAAAACTCCATGATTCCCTAAGCACACAAGGGTCATTTCAAAAGTCTTGCTTCCTAACTTGAGAGGCACATTTTTGACTATTTGATTTGATCCTATCTTTCCTCCTGGTGTAGATATAACATAACTTGTTCTTGTGTGTACAAAAAGGAAATTGATGCTTCACCAAACATGCATTGCTTATGAAACTATGAGTTGCTCCGGAATCAAACAAAACAACGGTAGGTTGATTTCGGATGAGGAAAGTACCGGCCATGAAGTTTTCTCCTTCTAGTAGTTCCTCTACGGTGGTAACTCTTCTTTGGTTCACTTGCATAACTTGCTTCTTGCCTTGCTTATTACCTCCTTGCTGCCCTTGAGAGTTATTCCCACCTTGCTTAGGGGGAAACTTGCAATCACGAGAGAAATGTCCGGGCGACCACAATTATAGCATGGGTAATTGTGCGCATGAGCCGGAGGTTGCGGTGGTGTTGGTGCACGATATCCTTGCCCTTGCAGTGGCTGCCTAAACACCCACTTCCCACTTGGAGAAGGTCTTGGTGGTGGTTGAGGTGGCGATTTTTGCAAAAGGCGAAACTTTGGAGGTGGCGCACTAGAAGTTCCGACGGGTGCTTTCCTCTTTTTATCGGCCCTATGAGCAATCATACTATCCTCTTGAGTAAGAGCCATGTTGACCAACTCATTGTAGCTATTGGCCTTGACAAGAGCCAAATGATCCTTGAGCTTCGAGTTGAGGCCTTGGCAAAAACGTGCTTGTTTCTTTGCATCGGTGTCCACATGATAACCGGCATATTGAGCTAGATGGTTGAAACTTTGAGCATATCTTAGCACATTGCTAGTGCCTTGAGTGAGATATAGGAACTCATTGAGCTTCCTATCCATGAGACCTTCTGGAATTTGATGAGCACGGAAAGAAGTCTTGAATTCATCCCAAGTTACAATATGAGCGGCCGGCGACATAGCATTGTAGTTGTCCCACCACAAACGAGCGGGTCTGCAAAGTTATTGCACGATGAAACGCGCCTTGTTAGCCACTGAACAAGGGGTGGACAATAGCTGAAACTTGGACTCAATGGTGTGGAGCCAAGCATTGGCATCAAGCGGTTCTTGAGCGGCGGTGAAGACAGGTGGTTGTGTACTCAAGAAATCTGAGTACGTTGCCTCCGGTGGTGGTCCATCTCTACGATTTCCATCCGGCGGTTGGCGTCCATCTTGTGCTTCAACCAAACGACGAAGAAATTCTGTTTGTTGCGCCACATACGCGGCCCAATTGGGTGGTGGGGGCGGGTTATCAAATTCCTCGGGATTTCCGCGAGTAGCGCCCACCATCTGCACAAAGGTTGAGTAAAACCATTAGTCCCACGGTTATTGCAATATCTCCAATGAGCAAAGATTTAATCTTTATCCCAAGAAATAAAAATATTGCAAGGTAGCTTAAGACTAAGGTTAGTCCATATCGGCAAGGCCATACGCGTTTACAAGCTATCGCACTATATTCAGCTTTCATCGGTTTGCTGAAAGGTTTGTGGCTCTGAAGATCAATCCATAGCTCAAGCTCTAGGAACCCAAAAATTCCAAATTTTGGTCAGGAGATAGGTAAGGTTGCTAGCTCCAACTTTTGTATTCAACTCAAGATTCAAAACTGAGCTTAAGATGGCTTAAAATATTGCTTACTAGACCTCTGTCCTGCAGAAATTTCAGTAAACTGAGTGGTAGTAATTTGAACATATCTCAAGTTTGGCTGAGCAAAATCCATCCAAATTTTGAAAGTAGCTAGATAAAATTAGTAACAACACTTTTCGTATTCAACATTTCACCCAGAAATGACATCAACCAAACGAAAAATATCCAACAACATGCAGCTGCGAAATTTCAACAGATTCAGCATAGCTGATTACTACTAGGGTAGCAAATAGTTCATGACAAGGTTATGCAATAAATTATTACATGGTTCAAGTTTCCATTACATAAATGGGTACCAAATACTACCATCATAAAATACAACATCTTGCCACAAGCATCTCAGCCATCAACATCGTCGTCTAGCTCCTCCTCCGTCAAGCTGTCGTCACTGATCCATCCATAGCAAGGACCCCGTGGAGGTGGCCCATCTCGTGGAATCGGTGGTGGTGGGACAGGGGTCTGGTTCACCGAGGACTCCTCCTGGTCACGAGCAATAGGAACACGGCGAACGCCCGGAGTCATCTCCATGCCGGACTGCTGATCGGACTTGACTGGAAGTGGTCCGGGAATCTGTGGCTCATCTACCCACATGGGCTGCCCATTATGCTCTTGGAGTTGTCCAATCTTCTCCTCTAACTCCCAAACACGATCACTAGCTTGGAGGTAGTCCGCCTCCATCTCCTCCAAGTCACCACTCTTGTACCCAAGCTCCTGTGTCAAGTCTCCAATCCCCTCATTCTTAACTAGCACCTGATCGAACAATCTCTGAGCCCTCAAGGTCATCTTATCATGGCTGTTCATGAGGCTATGTGTATAGCTCACTGCAACATCCGAGTAGCTGGCTACTGCTGCCAAGGTAGCACTACCTGAACCCTCACCCACAACGGGTGGAAAGCGAGCTCCGGGAGGAAAAGTGTAGAACTCTGCGGGGGTACCACGAAGTTGGTGGTGGTTCCGTGTGCAAACCCAACCAAGTGCTCTCCAAGCAGCTGGCCTACAAGCCTCATTGAAGCTGCTCCCATAGCCAATGAGGATCGAGTCACTCCTGCTACGGGTGGCGGTGTTAGTATCTGGAATGGTGACACGAACTGTGTAGGTAGTCACTCCTGCCACTATCTTGTTGGTCCCCATGTAGGTGGGTGGGGCGGTGTATCCGAGCATTTGAAGGGTGTCCTACAAAATCAGCGGAACACCAGGGATGTGGAGACTAGTGGAGTGCAACCGTCCGTCGGGGTCAACTCGAACAGCCGGGTCACTCATCTGTAACATTAAGATGCAATTTACGGTTTAGTGACATGTTTATCCAATATGTGCAAGAATAAGGTAACCCAAATATAGTTGCACACAATCTTCAATAACACATAGCACTCATCCAAAGTTTTGCACTCACTTCAACACCTCTTTCACAGCAAGCTCACACCCTACAAAAATTCCTTCACACTCATTGCAAATTTTTCACACAATCAAATGCACTCAGGGAAATTTCAGCAGGACAGTGCTTCAATATTTCGGTCATATCTCGAGTTCTACTGATCCAAAGTGCACGAAATTTTGACAGAACATGGATAACTTTATTACATACAATGTGTTGATCACTTTGACTAGAAATGGCTCTAAGGTGGTCAAAAAAATTAAAATACAGAGTCATTTTTGTTCTGGACAGATTCTAGGAATAATGCTTTTGTGTTTGTGCATTCTAGACTTTCACCCCAACTCAATCCCAACTTATTTTAATGAGTTGTGACATGATGCATGAGTGTCCTATGCATTCTCACAACCAAGAATAATTGGCAAATACTTTTGGACTTACGGGGTTAGCGTCGGTGGCACGCGCGCGCGCGCGCGCGCGCGCGCACACACACACACACACACACACACACACACATATATATATATATATATATATATATGTATATGTATCGGCTCTCGCTATGCTAACTAGTTGTTCATGTAACGTTCAAGCTTACGCACAGTGTAGTTAGTGTACCTGCACCGAAAACACAATATATCCGATGGACCTTTCGTGCCAGCACACAACGAAAGCGTTCCCATACATTACCATCCCATATAGAATGGCACCCATGTATCAAACACCACATGGTTGATGTTCATATGCTCCTACCCGGGTCACATATTAACAATCGCATGGATGCACCGCATACCATGAGCCAAATTTGATCTTCGTGGGATCGCTGCGGCCTCGACACCTGCAGCCGGTGGTGACAAGCTTAATGGAATTTAGCTTAAGTCACATCCATGCGCACTGCACGTAGCATAAGCTCACTTATGAAACACGTGGCGAACCTAAATAACTACAAGTTTAGAAAGCTCACCATGCTTACCTTAGCGTAGGTGCGTCGGTACATAATGTAAAGTTGAGTTGTGCAAGAAAGTAAGTTTTTAACAAGTATGAAAATGTGCTGGAGGTTAGTCAATAGATAGTTAGATAGCCACCTTAATCATATACCCAATATTAACCCCTAGGGCTTACGGATTATCAACTCATTAACGATCCAACGCATTTTCGCAAACTCAACTTAAGTTTTTCTATTAGAAAACATTTTTAAGCTTAGTTAGAATCCCTTTCATCCATTTTGGCTCTGATGCCAGCTATGGCAACCCCCCTGAATTAATTTGGTTCAACCGACACGACCTTTAGCGCCCACTACTAGAAATGTTAATATGTATGACTTACAGTTTTTGTCATAGTAGAGCTAAAATTCGTCTTTAAAAATTTCTAGGGGCAATAGCATTTTTGCCCTCGTTTTGAGTTGTAATTATGATTTTACCTCTATTTTTTCAAGTTTGTGATTTTACCCCTGTTTTTTCAAACTGAAGATAGAGTTTACCCCTATTCTGTTAATAGCACTTGACGGTGTGAAAATCTTCTATAAAAAGACAAGTTTGCCCTTACGATTTTGCCCCCACTTTATGAGTAATTTGTGAGTTTACCCTATTTGAAACAACATATGTATAATATTTCAACAATATTTTGGAGTAAATTATTGACAAAATAAGAGTGAATGTACACAATATTTGAACAACATCAATATATGAACATATTATTGACAACATAGATGTAGATCAGTTGTTTCAGCCATGTAAAACTAACAGATCCCAACACATTTCAGGAATTGATGCTCCAAACATTCATCATTTACTTCTTGGCAAACAACACATTTGTAAGCTTGCAAACCCATATTTCTCCTTGCCTTCCAAAAAATCTAGCAAAAGATTTCTTTTTACTTTAACAGACAAGAAGATTTTCAAAGCCAATTGAAAGCTTGATGATGCCTCCGGGAGGAAGAAGTTACTGGATTTTGTGTGATGTCTCTGTGCACTATGCTTGTACCCACTAACTAACGAAAGCTTTACTTTCCTGACAAGTCACACCAAAAGGGAAAAAACAAGCTCCTCCCGGTTCCTTGCGGAGATCTATCCAGGCGACGCACGCCGGAGGCCGAAGGGGCAGCACACTGCCTATGACCCGCCGCGGCCACGTGGTGCCGGGGACGCTGTTCCAGGTGTTGGGCCTGTGGTGGGTGTGGTCCGCCGTCGCGCGCTTCACCGCCGACCCGCCGGCATTACGCGTCCGCGCGTGGAGCCCCCTCTCCAGGAGGCCTCGGCTCCTCGAGCTCTACGTGACGGCCGGCGGCGTGTTCCTAGGCATGTACCTGGTCATCACCGACCACAGCGGGTTAACGAGGCATGCCTCATCTACCTCGAGCACAGCAGAAAGCTCCTCATGTTCTTCCTCTTTGGCGCGCTCGCCCACTTCCTGCCACTCGCCCGCTCGGCTGCCCGCGCGAGCCAGACAAGCGACACACTCAATCGCCCACGTGCTCACCTTCCCTTCGCGCGCCGCCACCTGGGAGACCCACCGCCGCCACTTAGGGTTCCGCACTGCCGCCTCGGAGACTCGCCACCATTGCCAAGGAGATCTGCTGCCGCTGTTAGGGTTCAACGGGATGCGTTCTGTGGATTTTTTGGTCACACCGGATGGGGTTCTTGCGAGGGGTGTTGACTTAGTGCAGATAAGGGGAACTATTGTCCTTTCCTAATTGTGTAAAGTTTTTTTATTTTTTTAATTTGTTTAATCTTGCTCCAGCTAACGCAGTAAAAAAGAGGGGTAAACAGTCGCTTCATGTTAAAAAAAGGAGGGTTAAAATCACAAAGTTTGAAAAGTAAGGGTAAAATCACCATTAGAGTTCATAGCAGGAACGAAAACACCATTCTCCCAAATTTCTGTGACGAATTCATGACGAAATGTCATTTGTCGAAAACGGAGCGTCAAGTTTGTTTGTCTGAGACGAAAAGACATATTTCATCCTCAAACATGCTGTTGTGCAATGATGAAAATGACTTGGCGCCTGATTTTTGTCCCAGAAATTTTGATCCACGTGGCACGGTCCATGCTGGCATCTGATGTGGATTGGTCAACGTGGCATGGTCCACGCTGGCATATGAGGTGGCAGCTGACGTAGCTCTGATGTGGCATCCCATGTGGCCAATTCTTGAAGCCAACGTGGCATATTCTGGTTGGTCCACGTGGCGCGTTCTGGTCGGTCCACATGGTGTGTTCTGGTTGGCCCACGTGGCGCGTTCTCGTTGGTCCATGTGGCGCAATCTGGTTGGTCCACACGTCGCGTTCTAGTTGGTCCACATGCTGCATTCTAGTTGGTCCACGTGACACGTTCTAATTGGTCCATGTGGCGCATTCTGGTTGGTCCATGTGACACATTCTGGTTGGTCCATGTGTCGCATTCTGGTTGGTCCATGTGGTGCCTTCTTGTTGGTCCACGTGGCTCGTTCTGGTTGGTCCACATGTTTTTCTGATGTCTGTGGACCCACGTTGCCTTTTTAGCCGATGCCAGCCCATGTCTTGTTTTAAGGCCCATTTGACACAGATCATACAACCAGAACAAGCCCATTTCACATAGAAATTTCCATACATCCAGAACAACCCATTTCACACAGAAGTTTTACATAGAACATACAACCAAGCCCATTTCACACAGAAGTTTACACACGAAATTTGATATAAGTTAACACACAGAAGTTCACCATACGAGGCCATACACAGAAGTTTCACGTAGACTTCACCGTACACAAAAGTTCACAAGTTCACAAAGTACATGGCCATAGTATATAACCAGCATTCCCCAACAGGTGATGAAGACTGAGAAGAGTTACCGGTGGCATTCAAGTTCAAGATCCTCCTAAGGAGCATGTTGTTCTCTTCATATTGCTTCTTCAACTCATCAAACTCCCTTTGGGTTTTTGCCTGCACTTCCTTTGCAGCTTCACACTTCTTCAGCTCATCGACTTCTTGATGGAGAATAGTGGAAGCTTGTTTTGCAGCTGCAAGTTCTTCCCTAAGCGCTTTTTCAGTCGTTGTCTCTGGTTTGTTTGAACTCATTGGTACACCAATATTCTTTAGAAATGAGCTATTTGCACTGGTCTGGGAGAGCACCTTGAAAACAACCTCAACACTGGACATTGGTGGCTGCCCATCAGCAACAGGTTCTCTCTGCATAGTTTCCATAGTAGACTGAAAAAACCATATCAGACAACAACACTTGACATTAGCTCACTGATATAATGAATGGAAAATTTTAAAAATCCAAGGAAATAAAAAAGACTGATAAAAAGTTACAGGTAAATAAACTGTGCATAGAGCTTCCTTATAGGCTTGCTGCTAGCAGTATAGCAGTATAGAGGAACAACAAGAAACAACATAACACAACCCTCAACATGTCTTATCTGTATACGGATTTATTTGGTACACTATACATGCTCACTAAAATTTTTTACTAATCTTATCATGCTCAATGAAAAATTTTACATGAAAAAAAGAGATCAAGGCAGAAGATCAAGGCAAAAAGAATTCTGCATGACTAAACAACAACAGAAACTGTACAGATCTCTTTGATCAATATTCATCTAAAAAAAGTCCAATCAACATTTCCCAAGGTACTACTTGCTGCAGGATAGACTCTGACATGGTTAGTATGCATGTTATGATATACAGTCATATCATCCTAACATGGTGGCACAAAAATTCAGGTATAAAGAAGAACTTTCAGTATAGATACAGAAGAACTTTTAGTATAATAAAAGAAATCATGCAAAATCCATAAAATATCTCCAATTTGACAAAATCAGAAAGAAGCTCCAGAAAGTTATTATGAACAATATACAGCTAATTCAGCTAATTGCTAGAAAAGCATGTGAGGATAGCAGGGACCTATGATAGCTTGTTTCGCTGCATCACTCATACCCTTTTTGCGGCTGGTGTGTCATATCTTGAAGGCTTCAACTCCATCAAGTTCTTCATCCAAAAGTTCACCAGATGTTTCACTAACTTCTGCTTCCTTGTTCTTTTTTTGAAAATGCAAATTACACAAGTCCAATGAGCGCTATGTTTGAAAGATTCATCATTTTCTGAATGATTGAGGCTTATTCTGATCTAAGTAAGGTAGCAGTATATATTTTTAATGCACATAGCACAAGGAAATAGTAGATAATTCATACAACTTGCTCCCATACAATATTATCAGTCAACATGTTACATGACTTAAAACTAATCATGTTCAAGCACATTTGTACCAAAGCTGTAACAACCCTAAATTCCTATAGGTTTTGTTGAGTGCAAAAATTCGAATTTAAAAATTTTTGGTGGAATTGTGTGCATGCAAACAAACATATAAGAGTGTCTTCTATTTTGCTCCCTAAATTCTTAGGCAATTTAAATTCAAATTTAAAATCAATTTGAAGTGCTAAGGATGAAATAGTGTGATTTGGATTTATTTGGACTTATTTGGATTTTTGGTTGGTTTGAATTCAAATTCTAGATTTGAATTCAAACTCTAATTGACTAAACTAATTTTCCAAATCTTATTCCTGTTCGTGGGCCAATTTCCCGAAACCAAGTCTGAGAAACCACCCTGAACTCTTTTTCCGATCCAACCGACCAACTGGCCTGCTCGGCCATTCGGCCCAGCAGCGGCCCACTCTTCCTCCCCGCCGCGTCGACTCCGCGTCGACTCTTTCTCTCACTGACCGCCGGACCCGCCTGTCAGTCGTCTCCTCCCCGCGTCATCTTCCACCTCCCGCTGCTCTCCCTCTCTCCCGAGCGCGCCGCCCGTGAACCCAACCACCCGGCCGGCCCCATCGCCCCCTGTGCGGCCCGTCCGATGCGCGCCGCGTGTCCGCAGCCGCCTGGCCATCCCAATCTCGCCGTTCGTGCCCCAAGAACCCTAGCCTAGCGCCTATTTAACCCGCCGCCGGCCATCTTCTTCCCCAAGCCGCGCCGCCCCTTTGGGGTTCCTTCCAGATCCAGTTCGTGGAAGGAGAGGAGTAGGAGAGGGGTGGGGAAGGTCGAGGAGCAGTCGGAGCAAGAAGAGGTGAAGCCGGTCGTCTTCTCCGCGTCGACACCGAGCACCGGAGCGCCGCCGTCCGTGGACTCGCCGACGAGGAGCCGGACCAGGGGAGAGAGGAAGCGCACGAGCACCGCCGGACTGCGTCGAGCCTCCCCCGAGCTGCAGCGTACCTCAACGAGACCCTAGGTGAGCTAACCGCGTTTCGCCCCCTTTCTCCTCTATCTCCGGCGAGTTCCGCCGCCGCGCGAGCCAGCCTTTCTCTGTGTTGCCAGCCTTCGAGCTGTGCATCTTCTTGTGCAGGATCCCGAGCCGCTAAACCCTTTGCAACCCGCCGTCGCTTGTTCCCCGCAGCCGAGGCCCGCCGCGGCCGAGCTCTGCTCGCCGCGCGCGCGAACGCCGAGGCCACGCGCGGCCGTGGGCGACCACGAGCCCGCGCGTGTGCACCCAGGTGCGTCCCAGCAGCTGCTGGAGCCGCACACGCACTCGTTTAACCCCTTCCGAGCGCCTTTGAACCAAAACCCCGTGTCGCCGTCGTGCTCGCCGGCGTCCATGGCCGAGCCGCCACTGCGCGCGTCGGGAAGGCCCAATCCGAACCCAATCCAAGCCTTGTTCACCCTGTGTGTGTTCGTCTAACCCTAGCGAAGCCAACCCGGCCGTTCTTGAGCCCAGCCGAGCTGTTTCCGGCGATAACCGCCGACGTCCGTCGCCGCCGGCGCGTTCTGGAGCACGCCGCGCGCGCGTCGCGTCGCGCCGTGGCCGTGCCACACGCGGGACCACACCAAGTCGCCACACGCGCACGCATAGACGATCCCAGTTCGGCCACACCTAGATCCCGTGCACCCGGCTCACGTGGACCGCACTCACGGTGCACCGTGGACTCAGTCCACCAGGCCAGATCCAACAGCCACCCCTTCGTGGGCCGAATGCTCGCGTTTAAGTCCGTTTAACCCCCCTTGAACTTTTCCGGCCCAATCGCTTTCGGCCCAATTCCAGCCCAGCCATCGTTTATTCTTTTTCTTTTTCTTTTAACAGCGCTGACGTATGGGGCCCACCTGTCATACTCTGCGAGTCACTGACACATGGGACCCACTGACCAGAGTTGACCCGTTGACCGTTGACCAGTCAACGCTGACGTCAGCAGGGCCCACTGCTGATGTCATCCTAGGCGGACCCCACTGCTGACGTCAGCATGACGTCATGCTGATGTCAGCAGGCAAATTAATTGTCTGTTTTCTTTTTCGGTAATTATTTAATATTTTCAGAAAATGATTTAAACTTCGAAAATTAATAATAAATCAACCGTAGCTCAGAAAAATATGAAACCAGTTTCTATATTTTTCTAAAAGCATGATCTACGCGTTAGTGTAGAGTTTGGTGTTATTTGAGTCTTCTTTCATCGCTGTTTTAGTGTTTCTTTGCTAGTAGTCGCGTCTTATTTTATTTTCGCGCAACCTTAGGAGCTCCAGAGAGTCAGGAGGAGCCGGACTACTACAACAACTGCTTTGACGAGGACGAAGACCTTTGCCCAGGTTCACGCCCGACCATCTCTGAAATACCTAATAGACATGCAAACTAGTCTGCTAGCGCTTTACTTTACTCGCATGATAAACCTGCACTGCCTTTGTTATTATCCTGTTACCTTGCTACCTACTACTCACTTTATAAATATGCTATGCTATGCATGCGTTGGGAAGGTTGTGATTGATCCTCTTGGCATGAGTTGTGGGTGGTTTGGGAGGAGTAGTGCAGCTAGGCGGTGTAAGCGAGTAATAACAACTCGGTCGTTGATCGAGGTGCTGAGGGGCTGCACTCGGGCAGACCCTATGGGGTACCTGTTGCGGGTACATGGTTACTGGTTACTTGGGGACTGGTACTCGGTGAGTACCTGAGGTGTTTGGGCGGCAATACCTGTTATGGGTGCCGATTGCGGACCGTTGCGGCGGATCGCTTGTGATGCAGATACTCGCTTTACTGAACAATTAAGGACCGAGTCGTGCCCCCACTTTGGACTTGGGAAATATCGTGCTCACCATCTACCCAGTATGGGGAGGGTTCCAACAAGCCTACTCTAGTGCGGCGCCGAGACTGTAGGAGAATCGAGCATGATATGTGTAGGGGGGATTCGTTGCGGCGTAATCTCCCTGATTTACCACGGCCCCCGACTGGCCCCGGTGGGAAGGTTTCACGACCCTGGGGCAGATATTAGATCGGATGTTTCCCGAGCCCAGGGAGACAGGATTGGCGCCGTTACTGTTTAGGGTCTTTGCTGTGGGCTGCGTCTCAGGTTGGTTGCGGACTAGCCTTGCAGCCCGGATGGATTCCTGGAGTGCCACCTCTGCAGAGTGTAAACTATACGTATAGCCGTGTCCACGGTTACGGACGACCCATTTCTGAGAAGCCCCGGCTAGCATGGGAATCTGCTTTCTTACCTCATCCTTGATTTGGGTTATGAGAGATTGGTCCAGCTGAGGCTGTTGAGACGAGGTGGGGAGGGAGCTCACCAAGTCGACTAGTGAGTGAAAGGTGTTGGTGGTTAATGTTTTGCGGGAACCTGCTGTGGCAGGACGAGCCCGATGGGAATTGTGAGGTTGACGGTTGGTTTTGGAGTGTGGATGTGTGAGTGTGAGCAAGAGTTGGTGATGAGATGAAATTGGGTTACTGCTGCTGCTTGCATTAAGAAACCCTGGCTTAAACCTTGTTTATTTCTATATCCTTAGAATAGGCCACCTTTAAAGCTTGCATCATATTATGGTTGGTGACGTGGACCTGTCCCACTTCCTTGGGGACAGACTTTGGGTTCTCAGGTGAAGACCCCGACCGCGAGTTCAACCAGGACGGATGGTATGACTGAAGGGTGTGCGCTACGCTCAAGGATGCCTGTGGAGGAGTGGTCCCTGTCGTTCTAGCTACCGCTGCGCAGATGTTTCTTATTGTCGATTTAGCCCAGAGGGCTTGTACCAGACGCTTTGTCTTTATATAAGTCATGAAATGAATCTTTTATCGTTGTATGGATGTGATATTCGACTGAGATGAGTTCTGTACGAGATAGCTGCTATTCCTGGGACTATCTCAAGGGTACAGGGAGTCGGGTTCTCGTTGGTGAGAATCCGGTTCGTCACAGTTGGTATCAGAGCCATACTTGACCGTAGCGCGTAACCCTTAGAACGGAAACTTAGGACAGAAGCTCTAACTGAGTCCTCTATTTTATATGAAACCCCTTGGACTATTTGAAAACTATATATAAGTACATCTCAACTATTTACAAACTTTTACCCTTACCTTACCTTACTAACTTGCTAACTTACTAACAACCCACTAACTGTCTGGCAGATGGAAGGAAGATCGGCAGATGAACGACGGGAGATCAGGACCACAGGAGCAGACTGTGGAGGTTTGGCAGTGCTACTGAGGGAGGTGCTGCGTACAGTGGGAATAGATGTGGACAACGTCTTTTACGAGGGATGGACCTACGGACCTGGAGAGGGAGTACACACCTGGTTACAGATGGTTGTACCCAATATCCCTGGATGACCAAGGTCACTGATGCTACGAGCAGCTACCAGCGAGAGCACCTTCAGTCGGGCAGTGCAGACTATAGCTATGAGGATACTCCGACTTGCCACACTTGTGTACCAGAGTCAGCTCAGCCACACTCGTTTCCGGTACCTACCGCGAGCCCTTGAAGATCCGACGGACAGAGACGCAGTTAGCTTGCAGGCTCACGCAGCAGACCGAGAGCGGAACGTGACTCTGCGGACCTCAGTTCAGTGCATGATAGAGCAGGAGTACTTGAACATTGGCTTAGAAGAGAAAGTTGCCAAGCTGAAGGAGAAGGTATGGAAGCAAGACCTCCAGCTCATGGAGAAGGAAAACAGGATCGCCTTACTTGAGGAGCAACTCAGAGCTAAAACAAGGGAAGTCAGGAACTTGGAATACGAAGCTCGCAACAACAGGCAGTTGGCAGGAGTGATCCGAGCAACTCACCATGCTCGAGATGTCCGCCTGGAAGATCAGCTCACAGAAAAAGACAAAGAACTGGCAGCCAAGGAAGAAGAGATAGAAGGTCTGAAGGAAGAAGTATACTGGTTGGACAGTCTCAACTCAGAACTCCAAGAAGAGGTGGATAGCTACAAAGAGAAGAGTGGACGAAACTACCAGCTGATGAAGTACCTGAGTCTTCAACAGATTATGGCAAAGGATGAAGCTCGAAGGACCCTTAGCAGTTGGGTAAGATCAGACAGGAAGAGGGTAGCAGAAATGATTGCAGTGAACCAAGGACTACCAGAAGAACGCAGAGTTGAACCCAGGACAGAGAACTACAGAGTTTCACCAAGCCGAGTTGAGCCGATACCACCACCTGAGGCTCGAACCCTTACTCCCGAGATGACAAGACTGAGACAGGAACTGGCACACCTAGAGCAGCAGTTGACAGAACCTGAGATGGACATAGTGAGGTTGGCAGCGCGCCTCACGGACACCCATCAAGACAACAGGCAGTGATCAAGCAGCAGACAGAGACTGAGGCTGTGAGGTTGGCAGCGCGCCTCACAAGCACTTTCAGCAGTATGAGACAGACGCAGTAGGCAGTATCAGCAGATGTCAGCAGATGATGAGACTTGTATCTATCTTCATGAGTAGATGTTTAGACTTAGTAGATCATGACCACCTTTTGGCTCAGCCACGATGTAGCATTCGCTTAGATGTACTAATCCTCAAGGTTCCAGGAGCTGGCCTCGGGATAGTACACATGTCTAGGGTGTAATGCTGTAATGATTGATCGATCTTTTTGGCTGTTCTTGCAGTTTTATTGATGTTCATCTTGAGTGTACTTTAGTGTTGAGTCTATTTCATGAGTGCAGCTCCTATTCTAGTTACGCTAACCTAACCATTACCGACCGCCACTAAATCTGCTTTATGGTAAATACAGCAAGATGTCGATCCGAAGATCCAACCGACTGCTTGCACGTTTTGAGGAAGCTGAGCAAGAAGAGGCAGCAATGGCAGCTAGAGGCAGAGGACGTGTCAGAGGTCGTGGTCGCGGAAGAGCAGCAGTTGCAGTTGGAGGCAGGGGACGTGGACGCGCAGCAGGCGTGCACCAGCCCGAGAACAACGCACCAGGAGGAGAACAAGAAGTGGAAATGGAAGAACCAGCAGTGGAACCCCAGCAGAACCAATAGAACAACCAGCAACCACCGCCACCGCCTAACTTGGCAGAAGTAATGACTACTCAGACACAGCTGATGCAACAGATGGCACAGGCCAACACACAAATGATGCAAGCTATGCAACAGATGCAGGGAAACCAGAACCGTCAGGGACACCGTGAGGAAGACCTACAAAGGAAGATTGAAAGGTTCATCAGGCTGAAAGCACCCACCTTCGACTACTCAGACGAACCACTCGATGCACACGACTGGTTACGTACCATCGAGACGAAGCTGGACCTGACAGACTACACTAAAGAGGAATGTGTGGCCCTTGCGGCGCACCAACTTGAAGGAGCAGCGAAAGCGTGGTGGGAGAGCTACTGTGACTCTCACGCAAACCCAGCTCAGATCACCTGGCAAGAGTTTTGTGAAGCTTTCAAAGAATACCACATTCCAGAACAAGTCATGGTGCATAAAGCAATGGAATTCAGAACAATGACCCAAGGAAGTTTGTCTGTAGCTGAGTACGCTCGACACTTTGCTAAGATGTCAAGGTACGCTCCTGAAGACGTCAACACTGAGAAGAAGAAGCAGTTTTGGTTCCAGCGTGGTCTGCACAGAGGTCTGAGGACAGCACTCGCAGCAAGTTCACACAGGTCACTTAGAGAGCTGATTGACAGGGCTATCGCAGTTGAGAAGGAAAGAGTGGGACTTGAAGATACCTGGCGAGAGAAGAAAAGAAAGGCTGAACAGTTGCACAACCACAGACTAAGTCAGAGGCCGAGGAGTGGCCAGAGCAACATGCTCAGGAGAAGCTTTCAGCAGAGCAACAGCCAAGGAAGCTCAGGGTTTAACAGAAACAGCTACCAGGGTAACCGAGGCAGTAACAGCAACAGTTTTGGCAGCAGAGGTAACAACTACAACAGCTTTGGAAACAGAAACAACAGCTACTCAAGTCAGGGAAATCCCAACTGGAAGCCGAACAACACACCCAGAATTGGTGGAGGGACCACAGTGGTCTGTTTTGCTTGTGGCAAGCCCGGTCACAAGTCCTTTGACTGTCCGGAGAAGAGGAACAAACAAACCCCAGCCAAGGCACCGGCACCTGGAGGACAAGATAGGCAACCAACTTCAGTACAGAGGGGACGCCTCAACCACTTGACAGAGGAAGAAGCCGAGGACGCTCCCGACGTTGTGCTCGGTGAGTTTTTAGTAAATGGCATTCCAGCTTTGATATTGTTTGACTCTGGAGCAACTGGATCCTATATCTCGACAAAGTTTGTGAGAGAGCAGTCACCCCCGACAATACCTAAAGCTAGACCTATAGTTACTACTTCTCCCTTAGGAGAGCTTAGGTGCACTTTAGAGTGCCCCGCAGTTAGACTGATGATAGGAGGCCAGGAGTTCGAAGGAAACTTGACAGTCCTGAAATCGGATGGAATTGACGTGATACTAGGAATGGATTGGCTTACAGAGCACAAAGGAATAATCAGTTGCTCACCCAGAACAGTTGAGTTGACACACCCTAGCGGAGTCAAAGTAACAGCAGAGCCACAAAGAAGAACAGGGAAGAGATCCAGAACATGTATTCTGAGACAGTTGGTATACTCCATTGAGAAACAGACGATCGAAGAAGTACCTGTAGTATGTGAGTACCCGGACGTGTTTCCCGAGGAACTACCAGGACTACCACCAGACGGAGACGTAGAGTTCATAATCGAACTACAACCAGGCACAGGGCCTATTGCCAAGAGACCGTACAGAATGTCAGTGGAAGAGCTAGAGGAACTCAAGAAGCAGCTGAAAGAGATGCTTGAAAGCGGTGTGATTCGACCAAGTGCATCCCCATGGGGATCGCCAGTGTTGTTTGTGAAGAAGAAAGATGGGTCAATGCGCATGTGCGTAGACTATCGATCCTTGAACGCAGTGACGATCAAGAACAAGTACCCATTACCTCGAATTGATGACTTGCTAGATCAGTTAAAGAAAGCTAAGTACTTCAGTAAGATTGATCTGAGATCGGGATACCATCAAATGAAGATTAGAGAAGGTGACATTCCCAAGACAGCTTTTGTAACTCGGTACGGACAGTACGAGTTCACCGTTGTGTCTTTTGGATTGACCAATGCACCTGCTTACTTCATGAACATGATGAACAAGGTATTCATGGAGGAACTAGACAAGTTTGTCGTGGTGTTCATTGATGACATACTAGTTTACTCAGAAACAGCCGAAGAACATGAGAAGCATCTGAGGATTGTACTAGAGAGGCTGAGGCAGCATCAACTCTACAGAAAGTTCAGCAAGTGTGAATTTTGGTTAGAGAAAGTAGCCTTTTTGGGTCACGTGTTGACAGCTAAGGGCGTAGCAGTCGACCCAGAAAAGATTGAGGCAGTAGCAGAATGGAAACAGCCGAAGAGTGTTACGGAAATCCGAAGCTTTCTGGGATTGGCAGGATACTATAGAAGATTCATTGAGAACTTCTCCAAGATTGCCAAGCCAATGACCGAACTACTCAAGAACAATGTCCCGTTCGAGTGGACGGACAAATGTGAAAGAAGTTTCCAAGAACTCAAGCACAAACTCACTACAACTCCAGTATTAACCCTGCCAGATATTCGCAAAGATTTCGTAGTCTACTGCGATGCTTCAAGACAAGGTTTGGGATGTGTTCTGATGCAAGAGGGCAAGGTTGTTGCTTATGCATCGAGGCAGCTGAGGAAACATGAGGAGAACTACCCCACGCACGACTTGGAACTGGCAGCAGTGGTACATGCATTGAAGATCTGGAGGCACTACCTGATTGGCAACAAGTGCGATATCTACACAGATCACAAGAGTTTGAAGTATTTCTTCACCCAATCTGAACTGAACATGAGGCAAAGAAGATGGTTAGAACTGATCAAAGATTACAATTTGGAGATACACTACCATCCTGGCAAAGCTAATGTCGTGGCAGATGCCTTAAGTCGAAAAAGTTATTGCAACAACTTGATGATAGAAGAAAGTCAGCCAGAACTAGCGAAAGAGTTGTACATGCTGAAACTCGAGCTAGTAGAAGAAGGAAAACCCCAGGAAATGAGAGTGGAGTACAACCTAGAAGACCGAATCAAAGAAGCTCAAAGGAAGTGTCCAGAAATCCAAGAAGTAAGAGAGGATATTCAACGAGGAGTAGCACCTGACTTCCGGATGGATGAAGCAGGGACAGTATGGCTAAAAGACCGTATCTGTGTACCCCAGGACGAGGAAATCAGGAGAACAATTCTCTCAGAAGCTCACGAGTCCAAGTACTCGATACACCCAGGATGCACTAAGATGTATCAGGATCTGAAGGATAAGTTCTGGTGGAAGAAAATGAGAGAGGACATAGCAGAGTATGTAGCCAAGTGCGACTCTTGTCGAAGAATCAAAGCAGAACATCAAAGACCAGCAGGATTACTGAAACCACTGGAAATTCCAATGTGGAAGTGGGAAGATATCAGCATGGACTTCGTAGTTGGCCTACCCCGCACTCAGAAAGGGAATGATGCCATTTGGGTCATAGTTGATCGATTGACGAAAGTAGCCCACTTTATACCAGTCAAAAGCACACACTCAGTAAGCAAACTAGCAGAGCTATACATAGACAACATTCTCAAGCTGCATGGGGCACCAAAAAGCATTGTGTCAGACAGAGGACCCCAATTCACAGCTCAATTCTGGCAAAGCCTACATCAAGCCATCGGGACAACCTTGGAGTATAGCACAGCTTACCACCCCCAGACAGATGGGTAGACTGAAAGAGTGAACCAGATTCTTGAAGATTTGTTAAGAGCTTGTGTTCTAGCTTATAGCATAGACTGGGAGAAGAGTCTATCTTATGCAGAATTCTCCTACAACAACAGTTACCAGGCCAGCCTACAGATGTCACCCTTTGAAGCATTATATGGCAGAAAATGCAGAACACCTCTAATGTGGTCAGAGGTGGGAGAACGAGCATTCTTTGGACCTGACATGATTGTAGAGGCAGAAGAAAATGTTGCCAAGATCCGAGAGCACCTGAAGGCAGCTCAGAGCCGACAAAAGAGCTACGCAGATAAAAGGAGACGAGATCTGGAGTTCGAAGTAGGAGACTTCGTCTATCTGAAAGTGTCACCCCTCAGAGGGCATAGGAGATTCCAAATAAAAGGAAAGCTAGCACCCCGTTTTGTTGGACCGTACCAGATACCGGAGAGGATAGGGAAGCTAGCATACAAGCTAGACCTACCAGAGGACCTAGCGGGAGTACACCCAGTGTTCCACGTGTCACAGCTAAGGAAGTGTCTGAGAGTACCAGAACATGAGATCAAGACAGAGGCATTAGACCTACAAGACACCTTGGAGTACCTGGAGTACCCAGAGAGGATACTAGACAGAGCAGTCAAAGAGACCAGAAGCACAGCTATCCCGTTTTGCAAAGTACAGTGGAGCAATCACTCAGAAAGGGAAGCCACTTGGGAAAAGGAGTCAGTGCTGAAAGAGAAATACCCCCACCTGTTTAAACCATAGGTAATCACAAATCTCGAGGACGAGATTCTTGTGAGGGGGGGAGACTGTAACAACCCTAAATTCCTATAGGTTTTGTTGAGTGCAAAAATTCGAATTTAAAAATTTTTGGTGGAATTGTGTGCATGCAAACAAACATATAAGAGTGTCTTCTATTTTGCTCCCTAAATTCTTAGGCAATTTAAATTCAAATTTAAAATCAATTTGAAGTGCTAAGGATGAAATAGTGTGATTTGGATTTATTTGGACTTATTTGGATTTTTGGTTGGTTTGAATTCAAATTCTAGATTTGAATTCAAACTCTAATTGACTAAACTAATTTTCCAAATCTTATTCCTGTTCGTGGGCCAATTTCCCGAAACCAAGTCTGAGAAACCACCCTGAACTCTTTTTCCGATCCAACCGACCAACCGGCCTGCTCGGCCATTCGGCCCAGCAGCGGCCCACTCTTCCTCCCCGCCGCGTCGACTCCGCGTCGACTCTTTCTCTCACTGACCGCCGGACCCGCCTGTCAGTCGTCTCCTCCCCGCGTCATCTTCCACCTCCCGCTGCTCTCCCTCTCTCCCGAGCGCGCCGCCCGTGAACCCAACCACCCGGCCGGCCCCATCGCCCCCTGTGCGGCCCGTCCGATGCGCGCCGCGTGTCCGCAGCCGCCTGGCCATCCCAATCTCGCCGTTCGTGCCCCAAGAACCCTAGCCTAGCGCCTATTTAACCCGCCACCGGCCATCTTCTTCCCCAAGCCGCGCCGCCCCTTTGGGGTTCCTTCCAGATCCAGTTCGTGGAAGGAGAGGAGTAGGAGAGGGGTGGGGAAGGTCGAGGAGCAGTCGGAGCAAGAAGAGGTGAAGCCGGTCGTCTTCTCCGCGTCGACACCGAGCACCGGAGCGCCGCCGTCCGTGGACTCGCCGACAAGGAGCCGGACCAGGGACGAGAGGAAGCGCACGAGCACCGCCGGACTGCGTCGAGCCTCCCCCGAGCTGCAGCGTACCTCGATGAGACCCTAGGTGAGCTAACCGCGTTTCGCCCCCTTTCTCCTCTGTCTCCGGCGAGTTCCGCCGCCGCGCGAGCCAGCCTTTCTCTGTGTTGCCAGCCTTCGAGCTGTGCATCTTCTTGTGCAGGATCCCGATCCGCTAAACCCTTTGCAACCCGCCGTCGCTTGTTCCCCGCAGCCGAGGCCCGCCGCGGCCGAGCTCTGCTCGCCGCGCGCGCGAACGCCGAGGCCACGCGCGGCCGTGGGCGACCACGAGCCCGCGCGTGTGCACCCAGGTGCGTCCCAGCAGCTGCTGGAGCCGCACACGCACTCGCTTAACCCCTTCCGAGCGCCTTTGAACCAAAACCCCGTGTCGCCGTCGTGCTCGCCGGCGTCCATGGCCGAGCCGCCACTGCGCGCGTCGGGAAGGCCCAATCCGAACCCAATCCAAGCCTTGTTCACCCTGTGTGTGTTCGTCTAACCCTAGCGAAGCCAACCCGGCCGTTCTTGAGCCCAGCCGAGCTGTTTTCGGCGATAACCGCCGACGTCCGTCGCCGCCAGCGCGTTCTGGAGCACGCCGCGCGCGCGTCGCGTCGCGCCGTGGCCGTGCCACACGCGGGACCACACCAAGTCGCCACACGCGCACGCACAGACGATCCCAGTTCGGCCACACCTAGATCCCGTGCACCCGGCTCACGTGGACCACACTCACGGTGCACCGTGGACTCAGTCCACCAGGCCAGATCCAACAGCCACCCCTTCGTGGGCCGAATGCTCGCGTTTAAGTCCGTTTAACCCCCCTTGAACTTTTCCGGCCCAATCGCTTTCGGCCCAATTCCAGCCCAGCCATCGTTTATTCTTTTTCTTTTTCTTTTAACAGCGCTGACGTATGGGGCCCACCTGTCATACTCTGCGAGTCACTGACACATGGGACCCACTGACCAGAGTTGACCCGTTGACCGTTGACCCCGTTGACCGTTGACCAGTCAACGCTGACGTCAGCAGGGCCCACTGCTGACGTCATCCTAGGCGGACCCCACTGCTGACGTCAGCATGACGTCATGCTGACGTCAGCAGGCTAATTAATTGTCTGTTTTCTTTTTCGGTAATTATTTAATATTTTCAGAAAATGATTTAAACTTCGAAAATTAATAATAAATCAACCGTAGCTCAGAAAAATATGAAACCAGTTTCTATATTTTTCTAAAAGCATGATCTACGCGTTAGTGTAGAGTTTGGTGTTATTTGAGTCATCTTTCGTCGCTGTTTTAGTGTTTCTTTGCTAGTAGTCGCGTCTTATTTTATTTTCGCGCAACCTTAGGAGCTCCAGAGAGTCAGGAGGAGCCGGACTACTACAACAACTGCTTTGACGAGGACGTAGACCTTTGCCCAGGTTCACGCCCGACCATCTCTGAAATACCTAATAGACATGCAAACTAGTCTGCTAGCGCTTTACTTTACTCGCATGATAAACCTGCACTGCCTTTGTTATTATCCTGTTACCTTGCTACCTACTACTCACTTTATAAATATGCTATGCTATGCATGCGTTGGGAAGGTTGTGATTGATCCTCTTGGCGTGAGTTGTGGGTGGTTTGGGAGGAGTAGTACAGCTAGGCGGTGTAAGCGAGTAATAACAACTCGATCGTTGATCGAGGTGCTGAGGGGCTGCACTCGGGCAGACCCTATGGGGTACCTGTTGCGGGTACATGGTTACTGGTTACTTGGGGACTGGTACTCGGTGAGTACCTGAGGTGTTTGGGCGGCAATACCTGTTATGGGTGCCGATTGCGGACCGTTGCGGCGGATCGCTTGTGATGCAGATACTCGCTTTACCGAACAATTAAGGACCGAGTCGTGCCCCCACTTTGGACTTGGGAAATACCGTGCTCACCATCTACCCAGTATGGGGAGGGTTCCAGCAAGCCTACTCTAGTGCGGCGCCGAGACTGTAGGAGAATCGAGCATGATATGTGTAGGGGGGATTCGTTGCGGCGTAATCTCCCTGATTTACCACGGCCCCCGACTGGCCCCGGTGGGAAGGTTTCACGACCCTGGGGCAGATGTTAGATCGGATGTTTCCCAAGCCTAGGGAGACAGGATTGGCGCCGTTACTGTTTAGGGTCTTTGCTGTGAGCTGCGTCTCAGGTTGGTTGCAGACTAGCCTTGCAGCCCGGATGGATTCCTGGAGTGCCACCTCTGCAGAGTGTAAACTATACGTATAGCCGTGTCCACGGTTACGGACGACCCATTTCTGAGAAGCCCCGGCTAGCATGGGAATCTGCTTTCTTACCTCATCCTTGATTTGGGTTATGAGAGATTGGTCCAGCTGAGGCTGTTGAGACGAGGTGGGGAGGGAGCTCACCAAGTCGACTAGTGAGTGAAAGGTGTTGGTGGTTAATGTTTTGCGGGAACCTGCCGTGGCAGGACGAGCCCGATGGGAATTGTGAGGTTGACGGTTGGTTTTGGAGTGTGGATGTGTGAGTGTGAGCAGGAGTTGGTGATGAGATGAAATTGGGTTACTGCTGCTGCTTGCATTAAGAAACCCTGGCTTAAACCTTGTTTATTTCTATATCCTTAGAATAGGCCACCTTTAAAGCTTGCATCATATTATGGTTGGTGACGTGGACCTGTCCCACTTCCTTGGGGACAGACTTTGGGTTCTCAGGTGAAGACCCCGACTGCGAGTTCAACCAGGACGGATGGTACGACTGAAGGGTGTGCGCTACGCTCAAGGATGCCTGTGGAGGAGTGGTCCCTGTCGTTCTAGCTACCGCTGCGCAGATGTTTCTTATTGTCGATTTAGCCCAGAGGGCTTGTACTAGACGCTTTGTCTTTATATAAGTCATGAAATGAATCTTTTATCGTTGTATGGATGTGATATTCGACTGAGATGAGTTCTGTACGAGATAGCTGCTATTCCTGGGACTATCTCAAGGGTACAGGGAGTCGGGTTCTCGTTGGTGAGAATCCGGTTCGTCACAAAAGCGTACTACAAAAAAAAGAAATAAGAATCGGACCTGAACATCACTTACATAGGAGTGCAATTGTGTGACATAGCAGCGAGATCCTGTAGCATGAGGCAGCTTGACCTTACCATGGTTTACTTTATTCTTATCACAAGTAGCCTATAATGGACACTTCAGTTAGACTCCATCACAGTGATTAAATGTAAAGACTATGATAAGATAGCATATACCTTTGGGTCTGACCACTTAGCAACAAGTCGACACCACTGCTCATCAGTCGTATTAGGAACAGGTGAAGTTGCTGAAATCTCATTAGCTGGGACGCCATTGAAGTAGGCCTGCTTCAGCAAGTATCGATTCTGTCGTATCCTAGACTAGAACACATTGATGCATGCATGTTTTGTTGGCTTATCACCCGCGCCAATGGCTAACCTCCCCTGGTTATGTGAATTGAAACCATTACTGAGTTAGATGAGGGCATAATAGAGTTGGATATAGTTGAAGAGTGTAAAATAATACACTTACAGCTAGCCTGCCCACAAACTCATCAAAATGTGCAGTATCCTTTTTTTATTCTTTCCAATGAGTGAGGACAGGGACTTGGGACCTAACAAGAACACCAGCCTCTGATGCAAACTTGGCAGCTTGCACCGGTTCATGTGGTCTCTTCTCCCCCTCAGCAACTTGTATGGGCAGCCTTCTTCCCATTGCTTTAGTCATTTTGTCAAGCAAAATTCCCCTAATTGTCGGCCTCAGATTCTTCGGGCCTCTTTTCCTAGGTACTACATAGATATCAAGTTAGGATTCATGAAATACTAATATAAGCATGAGGGTCATCCATCTATAACCAACCTTCATTATCGGGGAGGTCTTGGTATTCGCTCTGCTCGGACTGGCTTTGCTGCCTTGACTGCTCTTCATGGTGCCCAGGAACATAATCTTGATGGTCATCATGTGGATACGACCAGTCCATCAAAGGGCTAGTGGGCCTACTCACATCTTCACCAGTTTGGTTGATCTGCACTGGAGGCAATTCTTCCTGTACAGAAACTCTAGCTTGCTCTTGCGTCAGTAGCCTTTTCGCTGATCTTGTGGAAACTCCTTGGGCCACCTCTGCTGGTCCATTTGGCCTCACTCTCTTTGACTGCCTACCTCCTGGAGCCATGTTGGAACTTTTTTTGATCCTCTTGGTAGTCACCTTCTTTTTTATCCTAGTAACAGGAGACTGTTGAACAAATAAAAAAAAGGTGTAAGCATGTGAACTAACTAATAAAAAATGCATCAGAACAAGTAAATGTAAATATCTAGCACCCTAACGAAGATAGAAGAAGCACCTCAATTGTTGCTAGGGGTACAGGCTCATCATCTAAATCTTTATCATCACCTCCCTGAATACCCTATTCTGCTTTAGGGAGATACTCTGATGAATCCAAACTTTCGTTGTAACTACACTACTTGCTTGACTTTTTTGCCTTCGTAGTTTTTGTTGAAAAATTAAGAGATGATGCAAGAACATTGATGCCAAGTTCTTGCATTCTTCTAACATTCTCCTCGATGTTTGCTTCACGTTGTCTCTCATATTCATTTAATGGAGTTTCTTACACGTGAACAAATTTTAACCATCAGAATATAAACTAATTCTATTGTCACAAAAAATGTAACTAAGGTCTAAACTATAAATGTTCAAATCCTATGCTATCCTCTGATCCTTATACAACTACAGCTATACTACCATCCTATGCTATTTTAACCACACCTGTGAACAGTTTATCTACCATGAGCCATATACACATGAAAAAGGAACGCAACACAACACCTATGTCATCAGCATATATGCATGAAAAAGGAACACAACACAACACCCATGTCGATCATCAGCATATATACACATGAAAAATGATAAAAACGTAACACTATTGTTCTATATGCTACAGATACTATAAATCTATAGGACTATATAAATCGTATATAGAAGGGTAAGTCCAGAACTGTTTTTCTATAATAACAAAATAACCATGTGCATCTAGTTACCTCAAGGCAAACTTTGGCAACAAAATCTGAGCATGCAACACTATTCAAGATGAATCAGAGAAACTAATATCAAACACTAGAGAAATTTGACAACCTAATCTGAGCATGATTCTGAGCAACTAATCAAAACAACGAATCTGACAACCTAATTTGAGAACCTAGTCCTGCATACCTCATGCTGCTGCTTGTTATCGGGTTCTTGTCATCGTCGGTGTACCTGGTGAGGTGGCAGTAGTCAATGACTGGGTAGTAGTATTCGTGGACGATGCTCCTTGGTGGCGTACCTGGTCTGCGGGGTATGGATCCGGGTCGGCGTGCCTCGTCGGTGGGCTACGAATCCGGGGCGGCGCTCCTCGTCGGTGGGGAATGGATCCGGGACGGCGCTCCTTGTCAGTGGTGTACGGATCCGGTGCGGCACTCCTCATCTGCGGGGAACGGATCCAGGGTGGCGCTCTTCATCGGCGGGCAACAGATATGGGGTGGTGCTCTTCATCGGCGGGGGAGAGATGGGTGGAAGGCGGGGGCGCTCCTCGTCGGCAGGGGGAGAGATGGGTGGAAGGTGGTGGCGGTGGAAGGCCGTCGGGAAGGTGGCGTTCACCGCCGCGGGAAGGCGGCTAGGGTTCGAGGAGATGAGTGGAGGGGAGGGGAGGGACTGATATGTTGATGCCGAGCGCGCGTGGAGATAAATTTTCGTAAATGCCCTTTGCGCTGTATGTTGGATATTTTGAGGCTCTTCTTTGCATCGAGGGCAAAAGTGACTTTTCACGTCTAAAAATTCTCGTGGCCACTCTGTCAGGCGTGATTGAGCAGCGTTGAATGGTAGATGAACAGGGGATGGATGGTTGGGTGCCTAAGTTAGTTTGGGGCAAATATTTAGGAACTTTTGAGCTTTTGAATTTTGAAAATTTGAACTTTGAACCGATAACACAGAAGTTTATTCTAAGAGTTTCAGCTTATTTTGGACAGATTTGCTATTTTCTATCGTTAAAATGATTTTCTGCATTTTTAGGGAATATACTCCAAATTTAAACTATGTGTACCTCAAATAAATTTTACAAAATGCAGAAAAAATATACTTGGACTCGTACATGACGTTGTAACCCATGCCTTTAAGATATGGGACAAATTCAGTTACCTTATAGGGACAATTCAAACTTGATTGTACAAGTTACCGTAGAATAATTTTTAAACTATCTAAATTTAGGTAGAAAATTCTATAAACTGAGTTGACAGCATATTTTTGGTCCATAATATTGTCATAAAAATTTCAAATAGTTTTGATGTAGTCGTTGTATACGTTGCTCACAAATCAATACACCATTCACATAGTTTCATATAACTCAAGTCCAAACTTTGAGATTTAAAGACCTTATAACACTTTCCAACTTATATGCACCTTAGACTCGAAGACAACCTTATATTGACCCTAACATCATAAAATATGAAGTTACATTACTAATTATTATGCATAAACATGTTATTCTATTATCTATTTAAATGGAAGGAAATTAGTTATTTGAAAAAGATCAATGAAATATTAATTAACATACAAAAAACCATCATAAATAAAAAACTGTTGATTTTATAAAAAATGCAGGAAAAAAATCACTAGATTTCGAGTTCATATGAGAGAGAAAAACCAATTACAAGTTTTAGTTTCGGATTAAAAAGAGAAATGTGAAACATAACTGTGTTCTTTGGTTGTGGCACATTACAAATATTTATATAATAAATATATTTCGTTACCTTGAACAACCACACCCGAACTGATGTCGCAGTGGTAAGTGACGTATTTTGGTTCCACGAGGTCCTGGGTTCGATCCCTAGGCTCACCATTTTTTGTTATTTGCTAAACAATATACAAAACTGGCCAAAAAAACCACCAAAAAGGACCAGGTCCGGCTTGGAACGCAGGACCTTCCTCTTATCAGCATAGTAAACAAACCATTGTGCTAGTTGACTTTTTTCGTTTGTAGGTACCCTGCGAATCTATTTGAGCCTTTTCTCCTAGTTTTTTCCTCTTATCTGTGTTTTCCAATAAGACTTGCTAGATTGGAATCAATTCACATCTTCTCCTCATCCTCCGCCACCGCGCCCCCATGGATTGGAATCGATCTGCGCATGCTCGACGCCAGGCTCGTAATGAGCTGGGCCAATTTTGCCGCGGTTCCCCCGCGGGGCAGGCCAGCGACGGCGGTGGCAGTGGCTCGGGAGCCATTGGAGGCGGCGGCGGCGGCCCGGGAGCAATCAGAGGTGGCGGTGGCCCGGGAGCCATCGGAGGCGGCAGCGGTGGCGGCCCGGGAGCAATCGGAGGTGGCGGTGGCCCGGGAGCCATCGGAGGCGGCGACGGCCCGGGAGACATCGGAGGTGGGGACGGCGGCGGCCCGGGAGCCATCGTTGCTGTCTACGATCCTCCTCCTCTTGGCCCGGGAGCCATCGGCGGTGGCGACGACGACATCATCGATCTGACGACCTCAAGGACTGAAGAGGAAGGGGAAGGAGAAGGAGAAGGCACAGGTACTAGCATGGTGAGCCCAGGTGTGTGCGGTTTCAAGCAAAGGAACCAGGCACAGGTACTAGCATGCACAATCAAGATTTGTTTCAGCATACTAGCATGCACGATTTCAAGACTTCTGTCATTTCATTGGTTGTGAAAAGAGAATATTGATGCTTTAGAACACCATGATGCCACAAAGCAATGCAAAATTCAGCATCAAAGTAACATGGAGATGCAGATTTCAGTTAGCACTTATCTGGTAGTGATACGCAGACCATATGCAGATTTCCGTATGATAACAACATACATTTTTTTCTGGCTATTTTTAGTTAATTAATTACCTCCAGTACATTGTATTTGAGAGCTAGACTACAAAGGGACAAGAAACCACCTTGTTTTTTACATCTTGCAGGCTGACATGAGCTTCGGGGACTTGCACAATGCGTTAGCTGCAACAAAGGTGAAGATCAATGTATTTGAAGAACAGCTAGCAAACGAAACGGCTTGAAGAAGACTAGGAGGAAGGCAGAGGCAGAGGTGAAGATTGGTATACTTGAAAATGAGCTTGCAAAGGAAAAGGCCAGGGAGAATGAATTTCATGTGCACTGATAAATGTGTCCAAGAAGGCAAGAAACATCTAGTGGATGGAAGCAAGATGTGATAGTTGACCCACTGATTTTTTCCATGCCTGTCCTTGTGTTCCCAGAAGTTGTAATTGGTCAGGATCAGATAAGTTGTAATTGTGCTATGTCTTGTCCTATTCGTGCTAGTGAAATGAACCTCTCTAGTTCTCTATCTTGTCCTTTTGGTGCTAGTGAAATGCACCTTTGTGGTTCTTTGTCTTGTCCTTTTGATGCTAGTGATCTAACAATGTAACACATGGTATTAGCTACTGCCTTCTATGTCAATTTACCTTGTACTGATTCAATAGCAGTTCATTACCTTGTACTTTTCATGGTGATCATGGAAAACCATCTGTAAATTAAACAAACTATTTGCAAGTGCTCCAGAAAAAATCTTTAAACAAACACAAATATTTGAAAGATGAAATCAAGCAAGTTTAATTTACAAAAGTTGACAGAAATACTACTATCACTTTTCACCTCTTCCAGCTGTTCATTACCTTGTACTTTTCATGGTGATCATGGAAAACCATCTATAAATTAAACAAACTATTTGCAAGTGCTCCATAAAAAGTCTTTAAACAAACACAAATATTTGAAAGATGAAATCAAGCAAGTTTAATTTACAAAAGTTGATAGAAATACTGCTATCACATGCAGCTATCACTTTTCACCTCTGCAGATGGCAGAAACATACGTTACTGCTATCACTAAACACCTCTTGTGACATATACTAAAACATATAATAGGGTAGCATATATAAAGTACGAATCCTTGCTAACTGACATAGAAAATATCTGCAAATGTTCACTGGTTGACACTGACAATAAAAAAACATCTTCGCGGCTCGCCCTCGCTCGAGGTGGTACTCATAGTCCTCCTACATCAGCCATTCCTCCTCTGTGGTGGCGGCGGCGGCAGTAGCAGCGTCGTCTTCTTCTTCATCGTCCTCCTCCTCCTGATCGCCATCGTCGCTGTCGTCCTCTTCCTGATCGCCATCATCACTGTCCTCCTCCTCCCGATCGCCATCGTCGTCGTTGTGGAGCTCCTCGAAGTCAGAGTCATTGAGGCCGTCAACGGGTTCGTCGGCCGATGAGCCGCGCTCGGACTCCGACGAGTACAACTCCTCGTCCTCCTCCGACGAGGTCACATACGGGATCCTCGGCAGGGACACCATTGTCTCTCTCTTTCTTTCACTCTTTCTTCTCTCTATTTCTGGGTGGACTCTCTGTTTCTGTTTCTAGATGGATGTGTGCCAATTTATCGGAGATGAAGAGACGCGGTGTGGAAAGACGAAATGTTGGCCTGAATGAATGTCAGTTGCATGGGAATGAATGGCAGTTGCCGTTGCGACAGGTTAAGTTGCCACGCATTTGTTGCGTGGTTTGTCGGTGTTGGCACTTCTTACGATCCAATATCAGGATTGAGAATCCTGGTACTGGGGTATGGAGTGTTTCAGTGGTTTTCCTTATGGCTTAGTAAAATATATAAATATTCTGCAAGCGCACAGAATCACCGCTGTAGCACTTCACCTGGGAGTATCCCGAGGTATCGTAATTTATATTTCTGCAGGTAAGCTTTGGCAAGAGTACTAGCAAACAGGTATTCAAGACTATCAGAGAAAGGTACACAACTAAACAACACATGGGATAACGGTATTGGATAGGAGTGGATATACCGTGACACACAGCTCAAGGGAGACTCAAGTAAGAGAGAGAAGGTATAGATAGCTGGGAGGACAACGAGAAGAGATAGAGGATTCCTATGGACTTCATCTGTCTATGTTACTCGGGCTTAGAGATACAACGGCTAAAGAGCCAGCACTGGAAGGTCTGGGTTAACTCTAATGTCTTAGCATCGGGACAATGGACACCAGTGACACGCAGAAAGGGATGAGAAGGGGTGCCACCAGCTCCACACTGGGGGATCCTACAGGCTGAGACTAACGAGGTGGATTACAAAGACCGTATAGGGCTGTCCCTACCTAACGGCTACCACACGTTCGTTGAATCGGGGGCAAACCAAGGCCACTGACTAGTCTGGGTAGCACACCCACACTAACCAACGACTACTTACTTCACTAGCAAAAGCAAGCAACCCGTCAATACCCCCGGTGACAGTTCACCGGCAAATATTGAGCTAAGTCGAAGAACCAGCTAAGACAAAGACTTAAACAAGAACTAGAAGCACAACAACTAGAACCGACTATAGTCTAAACACGATATAGATGCAACTAAAATAAAGTAGAAGCAAGCTATAAATGACAAAGGCAAGATGATAAAGATAATTATATTGATAACTCAAGTCTTGCAAAAGGAAAAGGAAAAGATACAAGAGCTTATAACAGAGCTTCTGAAGACGACTCCGGAACCTCCGAGGCAAAGCTCGACTTGACTCTAACTCCCAACTAAACTATCCTATCTCTACTAGAGAGAAGTGGAAATGAGTGCTCCTTGGCTTGGTGTGTGTTGAAATGAGCCATGGACACCTCCATTTATAGCACCAAAGGGCGCTTGAGTGGAGTAACCGCCACGGGACATTGTGGCGGTTACCGGCCAGTTCGGTCGAACTGGATGGGTTCGGCCGAACTTATCCAGTTCGGCCGAACGTCGGATTCAACCGCCTTAACCTTCTACGGCCTTGATGCATCCCTGGAGGCGGTTTTAGGTGCTGGTGGAGGTTCGGCCGAAGCCCTACAGTTCGGCCGAACTGGGCTTCTGGCCCAGGGCCGCCCCCGTGCACCGCCTCTGCTTCCTGGGCCTCCTGGCTAGCTTGTCCTGATGTTCTTCGGTGAATTTGGCCCATGGAATGACGTGGCGGGAGTCCACATGGCTTGCACGGTCATCGCATCGTCATCGCTGATGTGGACGACACCTCGTGTGCTTGCATGATCGTTAAGGGGGGTGGTTTGGTCGGAAACCGGAAGGTTTCGGCCGAACCGGAGTTTTACCCCCCTTAACGGGCTTTTTCCGACAAGTCCCTGCAAAAGAGACACTCACTAAAACTCGTGGAACTTTATTAGAAGTAAAACCTACATGTATGAAATGTTACATAAAACCTCTTTTTATTCCCGAGAGTTGGTGGTCGGATTCAAACCGTAACAACCGCCAACAAGCTCCCCCAAGCTTAGACCTTTGCTCGTCCTCGAGCAAAGATAGAAACTTAGGCTCGGTAGATCAGGAGTTGTTACAATGTCATTATTTTGCAGGTAATCTTTATACTCAACTAACACTTTAAGGTATTCGAATTTTTCAGCAAAGTGACCAATTACCTTCTTACCTATGGGGCTTCTAGCAAACTCCTTGCCTTGGGCGGTTGAAAGGTTGAACAGTTTCACTCAGTTTTACTCCACTCCTACTCTTTTCAGGATCCCATCTCGGAGTTTTCCAAAATTTTGAAAAATTAAAACTTAGTTCCTCAAAGGCACACTCAATCACTCAGGTGGTATTTGTATCCTCACCAAAGGCTTTGCCTTCTTTCATCCTAACTCCACTAAAGCTTTTTGTGTGGCTCTTGCAGGATGGATGGGTAAAGGCCTACTTGAAAGTGCACCTAGGCATTTAATCTATTTTGGTGATTAATGGCAATAGAAATTCGGATATGATGTTGTGCTTGAGTTGTGCAGGGATAAAATGAAATAAAGAGAAAGATAGCACAAAAGGAAGTACCCCAATTCTTTTTGATATGGTGGAAGACTCAATTGGCAATTTAAATTCTATTTTCCTTTTTGAAATTGAGTATAGGACCACCGTACTATCAAGGGGGACGTAGTTGATGAATTCTAGTTGCTCAAAGTGCTTTGCTTGAGATGAAAAATTCTTTTATTTTATTCTTGTGAGCTTGTGAACTTGTAAGACTTGAATTTGTGTTATGGATGGTGTGCCAAGCGAGAATTTTATTTGTAAGACTTTAATTTGGTTATTGCTAGTGTGATGTGGATCTCGTTATCTATTATTATGAAATGCTTATGGATGATGTGATGTTATTTCTCACTTTATTGTTGTGAATATCTTGTCATATGCATCACGATGATTTTATCACACCATGCACAAATTGAGGGGGAGCTACTACATGTATTTTATTCCTTTTATGCACCCAAATTTGTATTGTCATCAATCACCAAAAAGGGGGAGATTGAAAGTGCATCTAGGCATTTAATCTATTTTGGTGATTAATGGCAATAGAAATTCGGATATGATGTTGTGCTTGAGTTGTGCAGGGATAAAATGAAATAAAGAGAAAGATAGCACAAAAGGAAGTACCCCAATTCTTTTTGATATGGTGGAAGACTCAATTGGCAATTTAAATTCTATTTTCCTTTTTGAAATTGAGTATAGGACCACCGTACTATCAAGGGGGACGTAGTTGATGAATTCTAGTTGCTCAAAGTGCTTTGCTTGAGATGAAAAATTCTTTAGAGCCACAAAAACACTTCACTAACCCCTTTTTCCTGCGTGGCCGGATCTTAGGCCGGAAGATCCGACCAGGAGTTCCGGGGCGCTCGGCCTTGGGATTTTCCTGGCCGGAAGATCCGACCGGAAGTTCCGGGCCGCTCGGCCTTGGAATTTTTCCTGGCCGGAAGATCCGACCCTGGTCGGAACTTACATGACTTAGCCGTTTTTTCAGCCTCGGAAGTGTCCTGAGTACATGTTCCGGCCCCTGGCCGGATGATCCGACTGCAAGTTCCGGCTGGCTCTGTCTTGAGATTTCCTTGGGCCGGATGTTCCGGGGTCGCCCGGAAGATCCGACAACTGGTCGGAAGATCCGGCCCCCGGAACTTCACTGGAGTTTTTCTGACTCGGTTCTGTTGCTTATCGGAAGATCCGACCACATGTCGGAAGATCCGGTACCCCTTCGCTGTGAACATAACGGTCATATTTTGGGGGGTTGGTATATATACCCCACACCCCCCCTCATTCATGGCTGCTGCCTACACTGACCTAACACGAGACAAACTTCCACTTGAACATTAACTCCACCTCTCTACTCCCTTCCAAGGCTTGATTCTTCCAAGATTCACCTAGGGTTTGAGTGAGAGAGAGAAGATTTGAGGTGCAAACTTGAGCCCTTCACTAGTTCATCTCTCAAGCACTTGAAGCACTTGGATTCATCGATTCTCGTTTGTTACTCTTGGAGCTTGCTCCTAGACGGTTAGAGGTGCCGGTGAACTCCCATTCTCTTGTGGTTTGAGTCCCGGAAGTTTGTATTACCCTCTCTCTTCGTGGGAGCACATAGTAAGTAACTCAATCCTCCTTTGTGGTTGATTGGGAGAGACTTGGGGTTAGTGTGACAGCCCGGCTCTTTGTGAGCATCTCAACGGAGACGTAGCTCCTTTGTGGAGTGAACTTCGGTAGAAAATCCTTTGTCTCCACTTTCATTCTTATTCATATTGTTACTATATCTTGATTTGTCCCGATCTACTTATTTGTGGCTATTCTCTGATATTGATCATATATAGAAGGTTCCTTACATCCTTTGTGAGCTTTGTATTCAAGTGGAATTGTCAAAAGGTCATTAGTTTTCAAATCTCGAAGTATACTTGAATTGCCTGTCGGAAGATCCGGCTTTCCATCGGATCTTCCGGTATTCTGTCCCAGTCGGAAGATCCTGTACAGTGTCGGATCTTCCTGGCCGGAAGATCCGAGACTGTGTCGGATCATCCGACTTTCTGACAGTTTTCGGAAGATTTTTGCAGGAATTCTTAAACAGGCCTATTCAGCCCCCCTCTAGGCCTAGTGTTGGTCCTTTCAATTGGTATCAGAGCCTAATCCCTTGTTTAGGCTTAACCGCTAAGGGAAAACACTATGGCCGGTATGGGAGATGTATCCGAGATGGCTTCCGCCCACAAAGATAAACATCCGACGCCCGTTGAGTCAAGCTCAAGCGATGATGAATTCAACATTAGCGATGTTGATGAGAGCTTGGATGAACAAGAAAAGAAAAAGCAAAGAAGGGAGAAGATAAGGAAGAAGATCAAGGAGAAGGCCGAAAGAGAGGCACAAAAGCTTTTCAAGAAGAAGATACGAGAAAGAGACGCTCTCGACGGACTTCACTCGGTGTCTTATCGATATGAGACATCCTCTTCTAACAAATCTTTTGACCCTTCTAGTCTTAATTTCTCATCCATTCCAATGGGCAAAGTCCCCAAATTCAATGGGATTGACTATGCCCGATGGAGTGATGATATGAAAATTTACTTGCATGGTCTTCATCCATCTCTTTGGACTATTGTGAATATAGGTGTTGACAAGAGTGCAACGCCAAGTCGTGAACAAGAATACGACATCTTCCGCAACTCTCAAGCCGTGACCGTGCTTAGGAGTGCTCTAAGCACTTATGAGTACAACAAGATTAGAGGAATCGATAGTTCCAAAGAGCTATGGGACACTCTTCGAATGGCTCATGAAGGATCGGAAGAAGTCAAGGAAGGCAAGGTGGATCTCCTACAAGGAGAACTAGAAGCTTTCGTCATGAAGAAGGATGAATCTTTGCAAGAAATGTATGATCGATTGAAGCTCCTAGTCACCGAAATTAGGATGCTTGGAAGCAATGATTGGGGCGAGAACAAGGTCACAAAGAAATTGCTTAGAGCATACGCACCCAAGAACCCAATGCTTGCCACAATGATTAGAGAAAGTGACAAGTTCAAGACAATGGTGCCTATGGAGCTATTCAACAAGTTGCAATATCATGAAATGAATAGCTTGGATGTGACAAGGTCTATCCAACAAACCGAAGTCAAGACTATAGCTCTCAAGGCCGAACCTAGCAAGAAGGTTGAGTCAAATGAGAAGACCTCAACTTCCCAAAAGAGTGAAGATTCAAATGATCATGAAAGCACCGATGAAGAAACCGCTATGATGGTTAGAAACTTCAAGAGATTCATGAAGGCAAGAGGTGAAAAGAAGAGCTTCTCTCAACGAAGATGCTATGAGTGTGGGGAGAAAGGTCACTTCATTGTCGATTGTCCCCACAAGAAGAATGACAAGGATAACAAGAAGCTCAAGGACAAGACCGATGACAAAGACAAGAAATACAAGGAGAAGAGTCAAGATTACAAGAAAAAATTTGGAAGCGCTCACATCGGCGAAGGTTGGGATTCATCAAGTGATGACTCCGGCGATGAAGAAATGGCCACTTGTGCCATTCAAGCTCCTACATCAACTCCACGACTCTTCAACTACATCAATGAGAGTGATGACGAAGCACCCATGTGCCTCATGGCTCAAGGGTCTAAGGTATTGGACACCACACCACCTCTCTCATCCACTCCTTTGTCATCTAGAAACATTGAAAATGATCTAGATAGTGAAGAAGCCGAACATGAGAAAAACATGATAAAGAAGTTCGGAAAAGATGGCTACAAGTTTATTAAAAAGCTACTAGAGAAAATTGAGAAAAGAGAGGAGTCTCTTGATAGACAAGAAGAATTGCTCATCCTTGAAAAGGAGAGAAACCTTGTCCTAGAAGAGGCTCTAGTTGAGGAGAAATTCAAGGTTGAGAAATTGACTTATGAGTTATCTCATGCCAATGACTCACGAGAGAAGATGTCAAAGGAATTGTCTTTGACGAATGACTCTCTAACTAAACTAAAGAGTGCTAAAAGTGAGCTTCAAGAAAGGCATTCAAGCCTAGAGATCAAATACAAAGATCTAGAAGCCAATTTTAGCTCACTTTGGGAAAGTACCAAGAACATCTCTAAAACAACTCTTGACTCAAGTGTCTCTACTAGTGAAGGTTGCTCAAGATGTTATAAAATTGATTTAGATGCTTGTGCAACTAACATTTCTAAGCTAGAGAAGAAAGTCAAGGCTAAAGATGCTCAAATCCAAAAGTTGACCGAAGCCATTGGCCAAGACCAAGGTAAGGGCAAGAGTGTATTCGAGACCCACCCGGCATATAAAGCCGGTAGATATGGTACTATCAAGGATGGGCTTGGGTACACTCGAGGTGGAAAGGCCAATGGGACAAAGAAGGAAAGAGGTCGTGATGCGACATTATACACCAAGGGGACCAATCTAGGTGAACTAATGGATGCAGCTCATGGGTCGGTAAGGTCCATGGAGCACTTGCCAATGTCAAAAGCATCTAGTCAAGATGTCAAGATCAAGACCAAGAAGGAAGAGAAGATTATTGAGCACAAGCCATCGCCAAACTACTCCATTGACTATATGGTCACTTGGGACCAAAATGGGAAGATGGTGGTAAAGTATATAGGTGCTCATACTAGGAAGATGATGAGAAGTGTGTGGGTGCCCAAAATATCAAAAGCTAACACTCAAGGACCCAACCACTTTTGGGTACCTAAGTCCAAGGCTTAAACTTGTTTTGTAGGCATATTCCTCTGGTGGACCTTCGTGGTTGTTGGATAGTGGATGCTCAAATCATATGACCGGAGAAAGGAATATGTTTGCAAAGCTACAAGAGTATGACTCACCCGTTGAGAAGATCACATTTGGTGACAACAATCATGGTGATGTCATAGGTCAAGGTGAAATAGCTATCTCACACGACTCATCTCTTTCAAATGTTTATCTTGTTGATTCTTTGGGATACAACTTGTTGTCCGTCTCACAACTTTGTGAGAAGGGTTACAATTGTATCTTTACTAACGAGGGTGTGAGTATCCTAAGAAGGGAGGATTCCTCTATTGCTTTTACGGGTCGACTCAAGGGAAAACTTTACTTAGTTGATTTCACAACTAGTAAAGTGGAACCGAAGACTTGTTTAGTGGCAAAATCTAGCTTGGGTTGGCTTTGGCATCGCCGGCTAGCTCATGTTGGGATGAGGAACTTGGCCAAAATTCAAAAGGATGAACACATCCTAGGACTAACAAATGTTGTTTTTGAGAAAGATAGATTATGTAGTGCTTGTCAAGCCGGGAAGCAAGTTGGCGCTCCACATCCACCCAAGAACATTTTGACTAGCTCAAGACCACTCAAGTTACTTCATATGGATTTATTTGGACCGGTTGCTTATGTTAGCATTGGCGGGAACAAGTATGGACTTGTCATTGTAGATGACTTTTCCCGTTTCACATGGGTCTTCTTTTTGCAAGACAAGAGTGAAGCTCAAACAATCATCAAGAGATTCATTAGAAGAGCTCAAAATGAGTTTGAGTTGAAGATCAAGCATATAAGAAGTGACAATGGGACGGAGTTCAAGAACACAAATGTTGAAGAGTTTCTTGATGAAGAGGGAATCAAGCATGAGCTTTCCGCGCCATACACACCTCAACAAAATGGCATTGTTGAGAGGAAGAATAGGACTTTGATTGAGATGGCACGGACCATGCTTGATGAGTACAAGACTCCGGATAACTTTTGGGCCGAGGCGGTTAGCACGGCTTGCCATGCCACTAACCGTCTCTATCTTCAAAAGTACTTGAACAAGACTCCATACGAGATCCTAACCGGTAACAAACCAAAGGTGCACTACTTTCGAGTCTTTGGTTGCAAATGTTACATTCTTAACAAGAAAACCAAAAGCTCAAAGTTTGCACCTAAGGTTGATGAAGGCTTTCTACTTGGTTATGGTACTAACGAACACGCCTACCGTGTTTTCAACAAAACCACCGGTTGTGTTGAGATCACGGTAGACGTAAAATTTGATGAATCAAACGGCTCTCAAGTAGAGCAAGTTATAAATGACCTTGTAGATGAAGTCCCGCCAAATCAAGCAATCAAGAACTTGAGTTTAGGAGAAGTGAAGCCCCAAGAGCCTCAAAATGAAGATGAAGAACAAGACCAAGATCCGGAAATCATGTTCAACATCGACCCGTCACCATCAACAAGAGTTGAACCACCAAGCTCATCACAAGATCAAGTCCAAGATCATGGTGACGATCATGACCAAGGCATTGATCAAGGGGGAGCTCAAGGTGAAGATGCTCAAGATGTTGAGATACATCATGAAGAAGATGGTGATGGACCCATCCAACGTCAATCAACATTTCCACATCCAAGAGTTCATCAAAGTGTTCAACGGGATCATCCCGTTGACAACATCCTAGGGAGCATCCAAAGAGGGGTAACCACTCGTTCACGCTTAGCAAATTTTTGTGGATTTTACTCGTTTGTCTCCTCTTTGGAACCTCTCAAGGTAGAAGAAGCTCTTGGAGATGCGGATTGGGTTATTGCAATGCAAGAAGAGTTGAACAACTTCACAAGAAATGAAGTATGGGAATTAGTCCCAAGACCCAAGCAAAATGTGATTGGCACCAAGTGGATTTTCCGGAACAAGCAAGATGAGAATGGTGTTGTCACAAGAAACAAAGCAAGATTGGTTGCTCAAGGCTTCACTCAAATTGAAGGACTTGATTTTGGTGAGACATATGCTCCGGTGGCAAGGCTCGAGTCAATTCGTATCCTTTTGGCCTATGCATCTCATCACAACTTCAAGTTGTATCAAATGGATGTGAAGAGTGCATTTTTGAATGGGCCTCTCGGGGAGCTAGTATATGTGGAGCAACCACCGGGATTTGAAGACCCCAAGCACCCCGACCATGTCTACAAACTCCATAAGACGCTCTATGGGCTTAAGCAAGCACCTAGAGCATGGTATGAATGCCTTAAGGATTTTCTTCTCAAGAATGGCTTTGTAATGGGCAAAGCCGATTCTACTCTCTTCACTAGGAAAATAGACAAAGATTTGTTTGTTTGTCAAATTTATGTTGATGATATAATCTTTGGTTCTACTAATGAGAAATTTTGTGAAGAGTATAGTAGGATAATGACCAAGAGATTCGAGATGTCAATGATGGGAGAATTGAAGTTCTTTCTCGGATTTCAAATCAAGCAATTAAAGCATGGCACTTTCATATGTCAAACTAAATACACAAGTGATATGCTCAAGAAGTTTGACATGGCCAATGCTAAGTCCATCAAGACACCTATGCCGGTGAATGGCCATCTTGATCTAAATGAGGAAGGCAAATCGGTCGATCAAAAGGTATATCGCTCCATGATTGGTTCCTTGCTTTACCTTTGTGCATCTAGGCCGGATATTATGCTTAGTGTGTGCATGTGTGCAAGATTTCAAGCCAATCCTAAGGAATGTCATCTAATGGCTGTTAAGAGAATTTTTAGATATTTAGTGCATACTCCAAACCTTGGCTTGTGGTATCCCAAGGGCTCCACTTTTGATCTACTTGGCTACTCCGATTCGGATTATGCCGGTTGCAAAGTAGATCGGAAGAGTACAACAGGGACTTGCCAATTTCTTGGTAGGTCTTTGGTGTCATGGAGCTCTAAGAAACAAAATTCCGTTGCGCTTTCCACCGCCGAGGCCGAGTATGTTGCAGCCGGTGCTTGTTGTGCTCAACTACTTTGGATGAGGCAAACCTTGAGTGACCTTGGTTGTGAGTTCAAAAATATCCCACTCTTGTGTGACAATGAGAGTGCCATAAAACTAGCAAACAACCCCGTTCAACACTCAAGAACCAAGCACATTGACATTAGACATCACTTTCTTAGAGACCATGAAGCCAAAGGAGATATCGTCCTATGCCATGTTGGAACCGAAAAACAATTAGCCGATATCTTCACCAAGCCTCTTGATGAGCAAAGGTTTTGTTCCATGAGGAGTGAGCTAAATATCTTGGATTCTCGTAACTTGGTTTGACTTGTTGCACACACAATTGATTGATGCCTAGACTAGAAGAAAAATGATTTTATTCTATTTCTTTGGTGTGAGTTCTTCAAAATTTTGATAGTTGGCTCTTTTCTTGTTCCGAGTTGATCATGGTTATGTGATGATCGTTTGTTGCTGATCAATTTTGGGACAAGTTTCTTACCTGTTCATAAGCAAGTTCTCTCAAATTCGTCAATCAAAACTCATCGTGCAAAATCATCTTTGTGACGCATCCCTTCTGGACCGGATCTTCCGACATATCCCCGGAACTTGTCTCTGGAAGTTCCGGGGGGCTCTGTCTCAAATCTTTCTCTCCGGAAAATTTTCGTATCTTCCGGCATATTGCCGGATCTTCCGGATCTGGGAGCTCTCGGAACTTCCGGTGCTGACCTTACTGGTTCTGTCTCTATCGGATCTTCCGACACCCCTGTCGGATCATCCAGCCTGTGCGCGAATATATATATCTGGAACGAACCGTTACCTCTCCCATCTTTCATTCTTCCTCCACCAACGCCTCCTCTCTCCAACGCTCCATCCCATACGGCGATTTGAAGATTGGACCGTGGATTTCTTCATCGAGTGACATCTTTTGATTCCCCAACTCTCCAAGACTCAATCTCCATCGGATCTTCCGAAGTTTTCGCGGGAAATCTCAACGGTATTGATTCAAAATCCCCATCGCCCGATCTATCAATGTAGGAGGTTCTAGTTGTTTTCCCTTGGTAAATCATCTCATATACATGTCTAGAACACTTCCCTATGATTTCACAAAGTTTGGTGGGCTAAATCTTCTGTTCCTAAGTAGGTAGGGTTTGACCCGACTCTGTCGGATCATCCGACGGTGAGCCGGAAGATCCGGACCCCCGGATCTTCCGACTCAGGGCCGGAAGATCCGACTGAGTCGAGTTCTATTCTGTCTACTTAGTTGCAAATATTTGATCCTCTCTCTAAATACATGTTCTCTCCTATCTTATCAGATGGTTAAGGAAAAGGTTACACAGAAAAAGACTACATCTTTGACAGTGCGTCCAAGTACCGGTCGCACCAAGAGTTCGTTTCATCCTCCAAGTGGTTCATCATCTGATCCGGATACTGCTTCAGATGGGGAGATTAGAGAAATTGGCAAGGGCAAGAGGACATCGAAGGAAACAACTTCCCGTTCTGTTCGCGGAAGAGCCCAATCCAGTGTGCCGGGGCGCAAGATTCCTCCTCGCCCCAGAATTAAGAGGGCCAATCAAGGAGAAGGACCGGGGAGTCAGTACAACGATGACATTGATATATCTTTTCTAGCTCAGAACTTCATCAGCACTGCCATTCCCTTCAGACACGCACAAGACAGTGCAGTGGTCAACTTCAAGTTGGCACAGAACCGCATGAAGCCACTCAGACTCAGTGCACATGAGGATCCCAGGAGCATTCAGTACAAGTCATTCAGGGGTGATCCTAGGTTTTGGTTGGCACACCAAGCAGACTGGTATGAGTCTGTTATCTTGAAGATGACCCGAATATGCACTCCCATGTATTGGGTTGATTGGAAATATCTGAAGAGCTTCCCACCACCGCTCAAGCCAATCATAGATGATGTGTATAAGAGGTGTGTGGAGATGGACCTGGACAAGATCATGGCCTTCGAGTGCTCCTATAATGAGGAAGTTATCGCCCAGTTCTATGCCACTCTTTGGGTAGATGAAGAGAGATATGAGATGCATTGGACTCTATGTGGTAAACGCCTTTCCATATCTCTGCATGATTTTGCTAGTTTGTTTGGGCTTGCTGAGGAGACTGCCTATGCACATACAAGCAATGATCGCAGCAAAATTGACCTTCATCTTGGGAGGATTCTGGATGACACCAAGCTAGCATTTATGTATGATCATGCATATGGTGAGGTGGTCTTTGGGAAGTACAAGGGACTCTCTCCATACTATAAGTTGCTGAATCAACTGTTTAGAGGGACCATGTATCCAAGAGCAGGAGATGCGGACAACATCTCAAAGAGGGCCAAGAACCTGCTATTTCAGATGGCCCCCGGGAAGCCCAAGTTCAAGGTTTTTAATTTCATTTGGAATGAAATTATTTATTGCTCACATGATGCCTCTAGTGGATGTCACTATGCCCCATACATCTTTCACATGATTATACATGTCACTGGGGTAAACATATTGACTGACAAGATCCATCCAGCTTATAAATCCCCTCAAGGCAAGATTTCTCAACTTTTGAAGATCAAGTCTAAGCCTTATCATGGTGCTCCAACTCCATCATCTCGAGGTGCTTCATCTTCCCAAGCTCCTCCATCTGGTGGTCCAACTTCCTCTAGTGGCCCCTCATTTGCTCCCAAAGGAAAAATGAGCAAGTTGGATTTCCTTCTTCAAGGCATGTTCTCTTGCTTCAACATGTGCAAGCATGAAGTTAAGAGATCCCATGAGCGAGAGAAGCGGGCTGAGCATGATAGATATATGGCGGATAAGTGCCATAAGGAGCTTCTTGACAAGTTAAACATGCCACACTCTCCGGTTCATCAACTCCGGGAAGTTACTCCTCCACCTTCTTTTGCAAATCCTTGGGAGGATTACTCACAGGAGTATATCTTTGGTGCCTCTCAACACCAAGGACAAGTTGATGAGGAGATAGTAGAAGAAGAAGAAGTTGCAGAAGAAGAAACTGAGGAAGAAGAAGAGGAATACATCAGTGAGCCCGAGACAGATGAGGAGCGTCGCAAGGGCAAGGCTCCCGCTATTGATGAGGATGAAGAAGAAGATGATGATGGTGATGATGATGGTGATGATGATGGCGACGACGACGACGAGGACGAGTAGCTCCCTTTTTGGTCTTTGATGACAAAGGGGGAGTGAATTTGGGCCTTATGCCATCTATCATTTATCTATCTTTTATTTTATTCTTGTGAGCTTGTGAACTTGTAAGACTTGAATTTGTGTTATGGATGGTGTGCCAAGCGAGAATTTTATTTGTAAGACTTTAATTTGGTTATTGCTAGTGTGATGTGGATCTCGTTATCTATTATTATGAAATGCTTATGGATGATGTGATGTTATTTCTCACTTTATTGTTGTGAATATCTTGTCATATGCATCACGATGATTTTATCACACCATGCACAAATTGAGGGGGAGCTACTACATGTATTTTATTCCTTTTATGCACCCAAATTTGTATTGTCATCAATCACCAAAAAGGGGGAGATTGAAAGTGCATCTAGGCATTTAATCTATTTTGGTGATTAATGGCAATAGAAATTCGGATATGATGTTGTGCTTGAGTTGTGCAGGGATAAAATGAAATAAAGAGAAAGATAGCACAAAAGGAAGTACCCCAATTCTTTTTGATATGGTGGAAGACTCAATTGGCAATTTAAATTCTATTTTCCTTTTTGAAATTGAGTATAGGACCACCGTACTATCAAGGGGGACGTAGTTGATGAATTCTAGTTGCTCAAAGTGCTTTGCTTGAGATGAAAAATTCTTTAGAGCCACAAAAACACTTCACTAACCCCTTTTTCCTGCGTGGCCGGATCTTAGGCCGGAAGATCCGACCAGGAGTTCCGGGGCGCTCGGCCTTGGGATTTTCCTGGCCGGAAGATCCGACCGGAAGTTCCGGGCCGCTCGGCCTTGGAATTTTTCCTGGCCGGAAGATCCGACCCTGGTCGGAACTTACATGACTTAGCCGTTTTTTCAGCCTCGGAAGTGTCCTGAGTACATGTTCCGGCCCCTGGCCGGATGATCCGACTGCAAGTTCCGGCTGGCTCTGTCTTGAGATTTCCTTGGGCCGGAAGTTCCGGGGTCGCCCGGAAGATCCGACAACTGGTCGGAAGATCCGGCCCCCGGAACTTCACTGGAGTTTTTCTGACTCGGTTCTGTTGCTTATCGGAAGATCCGACCACATGTCGGAAGATCCGGTACCCCTTCGCTGTGAACATAACGGTCATATTTTGGGGGGTTGGTATATATACCCCACACCCCCCCTCATTCATGGCTGCTGCCTACACTGACCTAACACGAGACAAACTTCCACTTGAACATTAACTCCACCTCTCTACTCCCTTCCAAGGCTTGATTCTTCCAAGATTCACCTAGGGTTTGAGTGAGAGAGAGAAGATTTGAGGTGCAAACTTGAGCCCTTCACTAGTTCATCTCTCAAGCACTTGAAGCACTTGGATTCATCGATTCTCGTTTGTTACTCTTGGAGCTTGCTCCTAGACGGTTAGAGGTGCCGGTGAACTCCCATTCTCTTGTGGTTTGAGTCCCGGAAGTTTGTATTACCCTCTCTCTTCGTGGGAGCACATAGTAAGTAACTCAATCCTCCTTTGTGGTTGATTGGGAGAGACTTGGGGTTAGTGTGACAGCCCGGTTCTTTGTGAGCATCTCAACGGAGACGTAGCTCCTTTGTGGAGTGAACTTCGGTAGAAAATCCTTTGTCTCCACTTTCATTCTTATTCATATTGTTACTATATCTTGATTTGTCCCGATCTACTTATTTGTGGCTATTCTCTGATATTGATCATATATAGAAGGTTCCTTACATCCTTTGTGAGCTTTGTATTCAAGTGGAATTGTCAAAAGGTCATTAGTTTTCAAATCTCGAAGTATACTTGAATTGCCTGTCGGAAGATCCGGCTTTCCATCGGATCTTCCGGTATTCTGTCCCAGTCGGAAGATCCTGTACAGTGTCGGATCTTCCTGGCCGGAAGATCCGAGACTGTGTCGGATCATCCGACTTTCTGACAGTTTTCGGAAGATTTTTGCAGGAATTCTTAAACAGGCCTATTCACCCCCCCTCTAGGCCTAGTGTTGGTCCTTTCACTACTTGCATTCTAGAATTTTGCTAAGTCAAAGACTGGACCTAAGGAGGATCCAATCATACCTTTAGATCGAGAAGTGCAAGTGTATGGATGTGTGGTGTGGAAAGTGGAAATTGGTGGAAACTCCTTGGGAATGATTCTTCCTCTTTTTGAATTTATTTTTCGAGAACATGGGCTATCTTCTTTTTCTTTCTATTTTTTCCATGCTTTCTTGAGCATGCTTTTCTTTTTCTCATATTTTTGCCATGTCTTTTGACATGCTCATATTTTTCTCATATTTTTGCCATGCTACTTAGCATGCTTTTCCTCTTTTTCTTTTTGCATAGCCCATGCCTCTACTCAAGGATATTCAGAGAGGGAATCTTGGAGCATTTATTTTTTTGTGGATGGTGGATGGAAAATATTTGCTAACTCCCAGTGTAGGAATTGCAAGTGAGAGGTGGTGTGTATGTGAATCCCGATCTTTAAAGCATGAAAGGTTCCTCACTAAGGTCACAACAATTTGACAAAGCTCACTAAAATGACAAGCAGCATATGTATGAAGGTTTTTCAACTAACTTATCATATGGCTTTTGATAGGCATTTTGAACCAATGAGGAACTTCATTTGAATATTTTTGAAAATAAAGCATCCGAGATTTTCACCTTACTAAGAGCAGAAATAAAACTCAACCAAATCTCACTATATCATTCCTCACAACAACTTAGACTTAGAATAAGCATATGCTCCCACAAGGATTTTTTTTCAGGTTTTATCATCACTCATGCCAATTAAATTCAAGTACCAATAAAGCAATTAATTAAGCAGAAGATACTTGCAAAATCAATGACAGAGCAACTATTCATCATTTCCAAAATGAGAGGCATATGTTTTATTCACGCATAGTCTGGGAGTTGATTTTATTCAAGATTCAAAGCAAATATTTTTTTGGTCTTTTTCTTTTATTTAAACAGGAATTGAAATGAAGGGAAATGAAAGCAAACGAAATTACTGCTGAGCTGGAACGGGTCGGACATACCTTCGCGGGGGTTCTCCCCCCAAGCTTGCTTGACGACGTCACTGGTACGGTCGTAAGTTCGAGAAGTTATTGTTCATTCTCTCGAACTGCTCCCTTTGCTCATACCTTTGTGATTCCAGCATAGAGCTATTCTCCTGAAGGTAGCGAGTGTGCTGGGCCAAAGTCCCTTCAATGTCCCGGGTGCGATCATCGATGAGATCCACTCGATCGGAAATATAGGATAATTCCCGATCAATGTACGCCCCGTTTGGCGTGGATAGTAGGTACTATCGAACCCATAACCCTGGGAAAATTCAGAGCCCGAACTCTGAGCATAGTCCCAGCGGTCCGAGGCAAAGTACTCCGGACCCTGGGGATATCCAGAGCCTCCAGCTCCAGATGTCCCAACGCCGGTGTACTGCTTATAGGCCTCCTCAAAAGCAGAAGTGTGGTGGTGCGGTTCTTGAGGTGAATCCGTTTGTCCCTGTGCAGTGGCCAGACCAGCATCTCTTCAGGCCCGCCCTCAGGTAACTGTCCCTGTTCCTGTAACACTGTGGCGGGCTGGCTCTCTCCTGGGGGGGAGAGTCTTCCGAACCCGCCCTTAGCTGAAGGGTTAGTTTCCGAGCGGCATACAACCTGAGTTTCGGGCAAAGTAACGGAACTTTGGTTGTATGGCCACGATAGGTCATAACGAGGCTCCCATCGAACGCCTTGCGTATCATGTGGCCTTGCACAAAGTGCTCGGCATCCACGACAGGACGTTCTATCTCGATGTATGATAGCTAGGCTTTGTCAAGAATGCCTAGGCAGGTAGCGAGGCGAGTAACTAAAGAAGTCATCGCCACGCTCCCAACACGAGGGGCATAGAAATCCAATGGGCAACCAAGTCTTGAACAGGCGAGACTGGAATCTTTTTAGTCATCGCATAAAGCAAACGCAACTCCACTATGTTAACGGAACGCAAATCTGACCGAGGGAACACCGTCATAGCCAGCAATCGATGCATGAAATGTAAGGTGGGGTTATGAATGTCATTTGTACGGTGAGCCATACATCTAGTGTTCCCGGAAATTTTGTGCCAAAAGTCATCTCTACTAAACTTTTTCAAAGATTTAATGGGCTCTAAAGAACAGCGACGATTAAAACCCAAAGCCACACTAAAATCCCTCCAATAGCAAGAATACTCTTGGTTAAAAAGTCGAAAGCGAATACCCTCCTTTTCAGAAACGAGTGTGCATAAAAATTCAAGGGAAAGGAGGCGCGAACTTGGTTCCGTGATCTGCCAGAAGTTCTCCCACCCAATGGCATGGAAAACCTCTGAAAACTCGTCGACCATCCCCGTCTTTACGAGCAGGTCATGCTCATAAATTCAGGTATGTTCGAATTCCTTCACGCGCAGCAAAGCAAATGCTTCTTGCTCGCGGGTCATCTTGAGGATGATGTCTTCCTCGCTCAGGAGCCTTTGAACTGAGCTAGAGGCATAGCCTCCGCCTATGTTCGATGCCCCTGGCTCATCCATCTCCATCGGAGCCAGTGCGTTGGATGGTGTCGGTGAACTACCGACATCATCACCGCTTGAACGACGGCTCAACCGGCTGGACCTTCGGAATAGCCACGACATGTTCCCTGCAAAAGTTTAGTGCACACAACGATACCCGAAGGACTGAAATTATGAGGTTAGCACAATGAAGGCAAGTCAGTCATTCGAGGGTTAATCGTTATTGCGGGGATTTGACACTTCCACAAAAAGGTTAGTCATTCTTGTGGGTGTCGGAAACCTCCACAAACACGTTCAAGTTTCAACAGCAAAATTGGAAGCAGATATTTTTGTGTTTTTCTTAATGCAATGAATCAAACTTGAGCAAGAACAAAGAGACAAAGCTTGAGAGCAAGCTAGAGGAAAAACATGAGAGGGAGAGAGAGCTCCTGGGCAAATGTATGCAGCAAGGAGTAGTGCAAGAAGCAAGCAAGCACTTGGGGCAGCATTTATAGGCCGAGGGGAGGCAGGCCTGGTTCGGCCGAACCAGGGCATTGCTGCCAGCACTCCATGTGAGTGCTGGTGCTCCCCCTTTGCTTCATGTGCATGCAAATTTTAGTGGCCAGCATTGATGTATGGTCATTTGAGTGGAAGTTAGTGCAAAGATGCTCATTTTGACATGACCAAAGTGGATAAATTTTTGGTGTCACTCCCATGCTGCCATGTTTGTGGTAATTGGTGAGTGTGCAGCCATGTGGAGTGGGGTAAACATGTTTTGTGCTGGTTGGTGATGATGGTAAATAAATGGAGATGTTCTAGAAGGGGTAAAAGTAATAAAAATTACAAATTTTACCCACTTCAAAAAAATTTCAGCATATGGTCCATTTATTTTTACCAAAATTTAAACCAAAGATGTTTTGCATGCACCAATTTTATTCTTGCTATTCTCTCATTTTATTTCATGCACAAGTGATTCGAAAATTTTGAAATAAAACATGCAAGTGCAGTAAATTGAATTTTAAATTTGGAAAGGGAAACATGAGATACATACCGGTTTTTCCATAGGTTAAGTTGCCAGGCATTTGTTGCATGGTTTGTCAGTGTTGGCACTTCTTATGATCCAATATCAGGATTGAGAATCCTGGTACTGGGGTAAGGAGTGTTTCAGTGGTTTTCCTTATGGCTTAGTAAAATATATAAATATTCTACAAGCGCACAGAATCACCGCTGTAGCACTTCACCTGGGAGTATCCCGAGGTATCGTAATTTATATTTTCTGCAAGTAAGCTTTGGCAAGAGTACTAGTAAACAGGTATTCAAGACTATCAGAGAAAGGTACACAACTAAACAACACAGGGGATAACGGTATTGGATAGGAGTGGATATACCGTGACACACAGCTCAAGGGAGACTCAGGTAAGAGAGAGAAGGTATAGATAGCTGGGAGGACAACGAGAAGAGGTAGAGGATTCCTATGGACTTTATCTGTCTATGTCACTCGGGCTTACAGATACAGCGGCTAAAGAGCCAGCACTGGAAGGTCTAGGTTAACTCTAATGTCTTAGCATCGGGACAATGGACACCAGTGACATGCAGAAAGGGATGAGAAGGGGTGCCACCAGCTCCACACTGGGGGATCCTAGAGGCCAAGACTAACGAGTTGGATTACAAAGACCGTATAGGGCTGTCACCACCTAACGGCTACCACACGTTCGTTGAATCGGGGGCAAACCAAGGCCACTGACTAGTCTGGGTAGCACACCCACACTAACCAACGACTACTTACTTCACTAGCAAAAGCAAGCAACCCGTCAATACCCCCGGTGACAGTTCACCGGCAAATATTGAGCTAAGTCGAAGAACCAGCTAAGACAAAGACTTAAACAAGAACTAGAAGCACTACAACTAGAACCGACTATAGTCTAAACACGATATAGATGCAACTAGAATAAAGTAGAAGCAAGCTATAAATGGCAAAGGCAAGATGATAAATATAATTATATTGATAACTCAAGTCTTGCAAAAGGAAAAGGAAAAGATACAAGAGCTTATACCAGAGCTTCTGAAGACGACTCCGGAACCTCCGAGGCAAAGCTTGACTCGACTCTAACTCCCAACTAAACTATCCTAACTCTACTAGAGAGAAGTGGAAATGAGAGCTGCTTGGCTTGGTGTGTGTTGAAATGAGCCGTGGACACCTCCATTTATAGCACCAAAGGGCCGATGAGTGGAGTAACCACCACGAGACGTGGCGGTTATCGACCAGTTCGGCCGAACGTCGGATTCAACCGCCTTAACCTTCTACGGCCTTGATGCATCCCTGGAGGCGGTTTTGGGTGCTGGGAGCAGTTCGGCCGAAGCCCTACAGTTCGGCCGAACTGGGCTTCTGGCCCAGGGCCACCCCCGCGCACCGCCTCTGCTTCCTGGTCCTCCTGGCTAGCTTGTCCTGGTGTTCTTCGGTGAATTTTGCCCATGGAATGACATGGCAGGAGTCCACATGGCTTGCACGATCATCGCATCGTCATCACTGACGTGGAAGACACCTCGTGTGCTTGCATGATGGTTAAGGGGGGTGGTTCGATCGGAAACCGGAGGGTTTCGGCCGAACCGGAGTTTTACGCCCCTTAACGGGATTTTTCCGACTCGGTCCCTGCAAATGAGACACTCACCAAAACTCGTGGAACTTTATTAGAAGTAAAACCTAAATGCAGGAAATGTTACATAAAACCTCTTTTATTCCCGAGAGTTGGTGGTCGGATTCATACCGTGATGACCGCCAACAGTCGGTTAGTTGTAGTTGTGCAAAAAACTCACATTCAGAAAATTCAGTTGCAGTTGTGCAAAACATCAGTTGCAGACTAAGGAAAATTCAGTTAACATTCAGAAAATTCCCTCCACGTAAGCTCATTGTTTTTTGTTAACATTCAGAAACATTGTTTTCTATTACATCACATTGAAAATTGTCTTTTAGGTCTTTAGATACAACAACCTATAGCTCCTATAAATCATCTACACTTGTATCACTACAATATTGTTGTTCAGTGTCATCTTCATCCCCACTATCTTCAGACATGTTGATAACTTGCTTCTTGTTTCTTATAAGTTCGGCTAAATTAGCTTCAATTACCATGTCTTCTCCATCCTGTACATCCTGCAGATGGTTCATAAGGACATCAGCAACATCACCTTCATGCACCTCATGCTCTGTATCAGAACAATGATCATCTTGGTGTATATCAGAGTAGTGGTCATCTCTTTCAGCCACATTATACACATCTCTATGTTCAAATTTTTGCACAACTCGTTAATCTTTGCCTAAAGAGGTGTCCTGCAAGTAAAATATCTTTCTTGCTTGGGTCACCAAAATGAACGGGTTAGACTTGTACCAAAATGACTGAGTGTTGATGGACTTGAAGTGTCCATCGTCTCTGATGCCTGCAGTCTTCCCAGCTTGATTATACCAATCACATCGAAATAGAACCACTGACCAACGAACATGTAGATTGGAGTTATAATGTAGCTCAATAACCTCCCTAAGGACACCATAAAATTCAGTTGGTTGTTTTTCGTGCGTGCCCTCGATCATGACACCACTATTTTTTGTTTGTAGGTTTTTCTCATGGTCAATAGTGCTATACCAAATTCCATTGACAATGCAAGCAGCACAACTCTTAACACAGAGATCAGGACCACATGAGAGTGCATACAATCCGTCACTGACCTCTTCTGGTTTCTCTTCACGTAGCTCCTTGATCTACACCCAAACATAAAATACAACATATAATTATAAATATAAAAATGCATCGCCACTAGTTCAAGAAATGCACAAGCTAAATATAAATATGCCAGTCACTTACATATTTCTTAAACCATTTAGGAAATCCTTTTTCAAGCCTTTTATCAACATCTTGTAAGCCTTCTCTCAATAACTCTTGTCTGTACATGCTACAAGACATAGTGAAAACATTAGGGAAATTTAACTAGTAATAGAAGAAACAAAAAATTAGCCTATTTAAATGATACTTACTCCAAATATGGCTCAACTTCTTCATAGTTATTTAGTACATACCAAACTAGCTTGTCCATAACTTTATCATCTATCCATTGCACCCTATCCTTGCCAATGAGTTTAACATCATGCATGAAAATAGAGGTGTCATCTTCTAATGGCCCATCATGTGACCAACCATCTCGGCTAACACTTGTGTCAACATCCTCTATGTACCTTGAACAAAATGCCAAGGTCTCACTTGTTATGTAAGCCTCAGCAATTGATCCTTCGGGCCTAACCCAGTTGCTTACAAAATTCTTCAATGTGCCTAAACGTCATTCTATTGGGTACATCTAGCCATACTGTACAGGACCTCTAAGTAATGCCTCGTCAGGTAGATGCACTGCCAAGTGCTCCATCACGTCAAAGAAGGCTGGGGGAAAGATTTTCTTGAGCTTACACAAGATCACTGGGATATCTCTTTTCAGCTGCTTCGAAACATCTACCATCAAATTTCTACTACATAATTCCCTGAAGAAGTTCCCAAGTTCTGCAACCGCTTCATATACATCCTTATCCACAAGTCCTCTTAAGCCACCAGGTATAATTCTTTGCAGAAGGACATGGCAAGAATGAGGTTTCAACCGGCCTGGGAACTTGGAACCATCTACACTTATGTGTTTTGCTAGGTTGGTTGCATATCCATATGGAAACTTGACACATTAAGGAACTTCAAAAATTCCTTTCTTTGTTCGGGCTTCAAGATATAGCAAGCGTGTGGCATTTTGACCTTGTGACCTTGCTGGTAACAATGCAAATTTTGTCTTATGCCCATATCATATAAGTCTAGCCTAGCATTGATTTTATCCTTTGTCTTGCCCTCAAGTTTCAATAATGTGGCAAGAAGGTTGTCACATATGTTTTTCTCTATGTGCAACACATCAAGATTGTGGGGTAGCAGTAAGTCTTTCCAGTATGGCAGCTTCCACCACCCAGCTACGCGGTTAAAAATTAGTTAGTGGTTCCTCATACTGTCCTCGCTTTATTTTCTTACTTGCAGAATGTGTACCTGGCCTGACATCTTTCACCTTCTCTAGTTCCTCCATGACCTCATTTGTAGTGAACTTTCCTGGTGTTGGCGGTCGTTACGGTATGAATCCGACCACCAACTCTCGGGAATAAAAGAGGTTTTATGTAACATTTCATGCATTTAGGTTTTACTTCTAATAAAGTTCCACGAGTTTTGGTGAGTGTCTCATTTGCAGGGACCGAGTCGGAAAAAGCCCGTTAAGGGGGGTAAAACTCCGGTTCGGCCGAAACCTTCCGGTTTCCGACCGAACCACCCCCATTAACCATCATGCAAGCACACGAGGTGTTGTCCACGTCAGCGATGACGATGCGATGACTGTGCAAGCCACGTGGACTCCCGCCACGTCATTCCATAGGCCAAATTCACCGAAGAACACCAGGATAAGCTAGCCAGGAGGCCCAGGAAGAAGAGGCGGTGCACGGGGGCGGCCCTAGGCCAGCAGCCCAGTTCGGCCAAACTGTAGGGCTTCGGCCGAACCGCCCCCAGCACCCAAAACCGCCTCCAGGTATGCATCAAGGCCGTAGAAGGTTAAGGCGGTTGAATCCGACGTTCGGTCGAACTGGATGAGTTCGGCCGTCGGCCGAACCCATCCAGTTCGGCCGAACTGGCCGGTAACCGCCACAACGTCCCGTGGCGGTTACTCCACTCAACCGTCCTTTGGTTCTATAAATGGAGGTGTCCACGGCTCATTTCAACACACACCAAGCCAAGGAGCTCTCATTTCCACGTCTCTCTAGTAGAGTTAGGATAGTTTAGTTTGGAATTAGAGTCGAGTCGAGCTTTGCCTCGGAGGTTTCGGAGTCGTATACAGAAGCTCTGGTATAAGCTCTTGTATCTTTTCCTTTTCCTTTTGTACGACTTGAGTTATCAATATAATTATCTTTATCATCTTACCTTTGTCATCTATAGCTTGCTTCTACTTTATTCTAGTTGCATCTATTCTAGTGCTTCTAGCTCTTGTTTAAGTTTTTGTCTTAGCTGGTTCTTCGACTTAGCTCAATATTTGCCGGTGAACTGTCACCGGGGGTATTGACGGGTTGCTTGCTTTTGATAGTGAAGTAAGTAGTCGTTGGTTAGTGTGGGTGTGGTACCTAGACTAGTCAGTGGCCTTGGTTTGCCCCCGATTCATCGAACATGTGGTACCCATTAGGTGGTGACAGCCTTATACGGTCTTTGTAATCCACCTCGTTAGTCTCGGCCTGTAGGATCCCCTAGTGTGGAGCTGGTTGCACCCCTTCTCATCCCTTTCTGCGTGTCACTTATGTCCATTGTCCCGATGCTAAGACATTAGAGTTAACCCAGACATTCCAGTGCTGGCTCTTTAACCGCTGTATCTCTAAGCCCGAGTGACATAGACAGATAAAGTCAATAGGAATCCTCTATCTCTTCTCGTTGTCCTCCCAGCTATCTATACCTTCTCTCTCTTACCCGAGTCTCTCTTGAGCTATGTGTCACGGTATATCCACTCCTATCCAATACCGTTATCCCCTGTCTTGTTTAGTTGTGTACTTTTCTCTGATAGTCTTAAATACCTTTTTACTAGTACTCTTGCCAAAGCTTCCCTGCGGAAATATAAATTACGATACCTCGGGATACTCCCAGGTGAAGTGCTACAGCGGTGATTCTGTGCACTTGCAGAATATTTATATATTTTACTAAGCCATAAGGAAAATCACTAAAAGACTCCTTACGCCAGTACCGGGATTCTCAATCCTGATATTGTATCATAAGAACTGCCAACAAGCATTTCTGGCGCCATTGCCGGGGAAGTAATTGGCTAGAATACTTTTAAACATTTATCTCAAGTTATCTGAGTTGAGTGCACCGCTACTCAAGCGGGTTTACCTTTGCTCTATTCGTTGGTCTTTGTGAAGCAGAGCAGTGCATGACTGGTTTCCAACTACCGTCAAACTATCAAAAGAATCCCGAGTCACTTTTGAGGAAAGTACGACCCCGTGTTGTACCTCCTCAGAGGAAACTCAGCTTGACGAGCCCAGTCTTTCCCGACGTCGACACGGCTTCAGCATCGAGGATGGCAAGCAAGACAATACGTGAATTCTCGGCTCCATCGAGCGAGAATGTGCGTACCAGTCCCACTCCGTCTGTCAGAGACGGGACTTTCGAGCTCAAGCCAGCCCTCATCAACATGGTGCAGGCTAGTCCGTTCTGCGGCAAGCCTCACGAAGATGCTAACGCTCATCTCCAACACTTCCTGGAGATCTGCAACATCTTCACCATACGCTGTGTAAGTACCGATGCTATTCACCGTTGTTTATTCTCGTTTTCCTTATTGGGTAAGGCAAAGCAATGGTTTTATGCTAGTCGTGAAGTTATAGATTCATGGGATAAGTGCACTAGTGCCTTTTTGCTAAAATTCTTTCCGGCTGGGAAAACCAACGCCCTTCGGAATAAAATTGCTAGTTTCCAGCAAGCAAAAGATGAAACAGTCCTGGAGGCATGGGAACACCTCCATGACTATATTTCTGCTTGTCCTCACTATGGTATGCAGAATTGGTTCATCATCCAAACCTTTTACCACGGGCTCAAGAGCTCAGCCCGTGAGTATTTGGTTGCTGCTGCTGGAGGAGCATTTTTCTCTCTCGAGGAAAACCGAGCTAAGGCCCTCATCGAGAAGATGGTGGAAAATCAGGGTTGGGGCACTGAACGTGACCAACCACGTACCCGAGGAGTCCACCAAGTTGAAGCTTTGGACATGCTCGCTGCCAAGATGGACCTCCTTCTGAAGAAGATGGAGGCCCCTGTTCAAGAAACGGTGCAAGCCATGGATGCTCGCATTACGTGCAAGGTCTGTGGCAACACAGGCCATTTGGGGAATGACTGCCCCAAAATGCGAGAAGATGCCCACTACATCAACAACTCCAACAACAATGGGTATCGTCCGAACAACTACGACAATCAAGGCTGGAATTTGCGCCCGAATCTCTCTTTTGAGAGATCTTCACAAGGTAACAATTTCAATTCCAGTTTTTTCAATAATCAGCCATCTATCAAAGATCTTGTGCTAGACCAGGGTAAAATCATTGAAAATATCAGTAAAAAGTTTGTTGCAACTGACAAAATCCTGGAAAGCATAGATGCAAAACTGGAATCTTTCTCTTCTGCTATAAAAAGTCAATTGAGCTTCAATAAAATGATAGAAACACAAGTTGCTCATTTAGCTGTTGTTGTTCCTGTTTCTGAATCTGGGAAGATTCCGGGGCAACCCGATCCTTCCATTGAGTCTGTTAAAGCAGTAACCATGAGACGGGGTAAGCCATCTCGTGGTTCGTTCCATGCTAATCATGTAGGGAAGGCCTCGTACATCCAAGTGGATACACCCAGAGGGCTGTATCTACCAAGAGTTGCCAAGAAGGCCATCATCAACACTCCTCTGGAAAGGAAGGAAGATCCCGAAGAGCCAGTCATTCAGTGCTCGATTTGGAATCGATGCATTGAAAACGCTATTTGCGATCTTGGAGCTAGCGTCAACATCATGTCTAAGGTATTATTCAAAAACTTACACTACCCTATTCTTTATGCTACAAATGCACAGGTGCAACTTGCAGATTCGTCGATCAGCTACCCCAAGAGGGTGATTGAAAATGTCCCAGTCCAAATTTGGGGATATTATGTCCCTATGGATTTTGTAGTCCTTGACACGGGGAATGATCATTCATTTCCCCTTGTGTTGGGCTGGCAATTTTTAAACACCGCTCAGGCTAGAATTGATGTGCATTCGAGAGAAATCTCGTTCCATATTAGCGGAACGCCGATATCATTCATGTTTCAACCCCGGGAGTTTAGAAGAACAAGGGAATACACTCCGGAGCAAAGAAGCGCTGAGTGTTTCCTGGAAGTCCTCCTTAGTGGAGAGCTGGAAATACTTGGTGCTGAGCAGTGGGATCAGCCCACTGAATCTGAAAGTGAGGATGAAATGGACCGCCTCTTCCGAAAACAAGAGGAGGATCAAGCTATATGGAACGCACCAGAAGATCCGATTCCACCGCCACCGACACCTACACCGAAGATAATCAAGAAGGTGTGGTGGAAGAAGTATAGTGCATCATCCAAACCATCCACTCCGGGATCGGACGATAACAAAAATCATTGAAGACACGGAGGAGTCCGGCTCATGGATTCAAAATTCGAGTTCTCGCCGCGAGAAAAACCGGTATGTATCTCATGTTTCCCTTTCCAATTTTAAATTTCAATTCACTGCATTTGCATGTTTTATTTCAAAATTTTTGAATCACTTGTGCATGAAATAAAATGAGAGAATAGCAAGAATAAAATTGGTGCATGCAAAACATCTTTGGTTTAAATTTTGGTAAAAATAAATGGACCATATGCTGAATTTTTTTTTGAAGTGGGTAAAATTTGTAATTTTTATTATTTTTACCCCTTCTAGAACATCTCCATTTATTTATCATCATCACCAACCAGCACAAAACATGTTTACCCCACTCCACATGGCTGCACACTCACCAATTATCACAAACATGGCAGCATGGGAGTGACAGCAATAATTTGTCCACTTTGGTCATGTCAAAATGAGCATCTTTGCACTAACTTCCACTCAAATGACCATACATCAATGCTGGCCACTAAAATTTGTATGCACATGAAGCAAAGGGGGAGCACCTGTGAGTGCTGGCAGCAATGCCTTGGTTCGGCCGAACCCCCCGGGTTCGGCCGAACCAGGCCTGCCTCCCCTCGGCCTATAAATGATGCCCCAAGTGCTTGCTTGCTTCTTGCACCACTCCTTGCTGCATACATTTGCCCAGGAGCTCTCTCTCCCTCTCATGTTCTTGCTCTATCTTGCTCTCAAGATTTCTCTCTTTGTTCTTTCTCAAGTTTGATTCACTTGCATTAAGAAAAACACAAAAATATCTGCTTCCGATTTTGCTGCTGAAACTTGAACGTGTTTGTGGAGGTTTTCGACACCCACAAAACGACTAACCTTTTTGTGGAGGTGTCAAATCCCCGCAATAACGATTAACCCTCGAACGACTGGCTTGCCTTCATTGTGCTAACCTCATAATTTCAGTCCTTCGGGTATCGTTGTGTGCACTAAACTTTTGCAGGGAACATGTCGTGGCTATTCCGAAGGTCCAACCGGTTGAGCCGTCGTTCAAGCAGAGATGATGCCGGTAGTTCACCGACACCATCCAACGCACTGGCTCCGATGGAGATGGATGAGCCAGGGGCATCGAACATAGGCGGAGGCTATGCCTCTAGTTCAGTTCGAAGGCTCCTGAGCGAGGAAGACATCATCGTCAGGACGACCTGCGAGCAAGAAGCATTTGCTTTGCTGCACGTGAAGGAATTCGAACATTCCCGAATTTATGAGCAAGACCTTCTCGTAAAGACGGGGATGGTCGACGAGTTTCCGAAGGTTTTCCACACCATTGGGTCGGAGAACTATTGGCAGATTACGGAACCAGGTTCGTGCCTCCTTTCCCTTGAATTTTTATGCACACTCGTTTCTAAAAAGGAGGGTATTTGCTTTCAACTTTTTAACCAAGAATATTCTTGCTCTTGGAGGGATTTTAGTGTGGCTTTGGGTTTTAATCGTCGCTGTTCTTTAGAGCCCGCTAAATCTTTGAAAAAGTTTAGTAGAGATGACTTTTGGCACAAAATTTTCGGGAACACTAGATGTACGGCTCCCCGTACAAATGACATTCATAAACCCACCTTGCGTTTCATGCATCGGTGGCTGGCTATGACGGTGTTCCCTCGGTCAGATTTGCGTTCCGTTAACATAGTGGAGTTGCGTTTGCTTTATGCGATGACTAAAAAGATTCCAGTCTCGCCTGTTCAAGACTTGGTTGCCCATTGGATTTCTATGCCCCTCGTGTTGGGAGCGTGGCGATGACTTCTTTAGTTACTCACCTCGCTACCTGGCTAGGCATTCTTGACAATGCCCAGCTATCATACATCGAGATAGAATGTCCTGTCGTGGATGCCGAGCACTTTGTGCAAGGCCACATGATATGCAAGGCGTTCGATGGGAGCCTCGTTATGACTTATCGTGGCCATACAACCGAAGTTCCGTTACCTTGCCCGGAACTTAGGTTGTATGCCACTTGGAAACTGACCCTTCAGCTAAGGGCGGGTTCGGAAGACTCTCCCCCCAGGAGAGAGCCAGCCCGCCATAGTGTTACAGGCACAAGGCCAGTTACCCGAGGGCGGGCCAAAAGAGACGCTGGTGTGGCCACTGCATAGGGACTGACGGATTCACCTCAAGAACTGCACCACCACACTTCTGCTTTTGAGGAGGCCTATGAGCAGTACACCGACACTGGGACATCTGGAGCAGGAGGCTCTGGATATCCCCAGGGCCCGGAGTACTGTTGGCGGTCGTTACAGACCGATTTCCGACCTCCAACCAAGTATTAAATGAACACAATGGAATCACACACCATAGCTATAGGACTTATTTCTAACCATTTCCACAAGTTTTGGTGATTGTCCATTGTGCAGGTACAAAATGGAGAAATACGAGCTATAGGGGTTGGAAATGACTGTTTCGGCCGAATGACACGATTCGGCCGATTGCCCCCCTAGCTGTGCAAGACTTGTGGACCACGACCACGCCACTCTGGGCCGGCTCAACCCATATCCAGAAGACCGGTGGCCCATATCCAACCCGACGGATCCCACGAGTCCACTGGAGGCCCTCCAGGCCAGTCCAAGACGTGAACCGACCTGCCAACCGACCTCAGGAGCTGGACTAGCACGTGTGCAAAGCAGAGGCGATGCAGCACTGGGCCGGGCCCACTTCGGCCGAAGTGGCCTGTTCGGCCGAAGGCAGGAACCGCCTCCAGGGTGCAATCCTGGCCTTTGGCTGCTAAGGCAGTGCATCCCTCGGTTCGGCCGAACCGGGGAGTTCGGCCGAACCGGGATCTTCGCCCGAACGGCCAGGCACCGACCTCCAATTGCTTGGCCGCTGCTCCACTCCTCCACCGACCCTGGCCACTATAAATAGAGGCCCGGTTTCACCTACAAGACACACAACACAAGAGTAGAGTGCAGGCGAAGCATTGTTAGTTCTCCACTTGTATCAGTAGAGATAGGGAGAGAGGAGAGGTGAGCGTCCCGGAGAGGAGCCGAAGTGTCGGCCCCTCTTCCCGCTGTACCTCTACGGATGAGGCTTCACTTCGAGTAACATCCGGGTCGTGTCTGGTAACTCTTGTATCTCTCTCTGATTAATTGAGCATTCATTTCTTACTTTTATATGCTTGCTGGTTCTTCGTTCAATGCTTAGTTGATTGGTATAACTGTATACTAGTTGCTTAGCTTGGGTGTTTATCTTTCTATAGGAGATAAGTATTAGTTGACTAGTGTAGGTGTGGTGCCTATACTTGAGACTAACTTAGTTTATTCCCGTCGCAACGGAGGTGGTAGCCGTAAGGTGGTGACAACCCTTCCGGTCTTTGTAGCCCATCACGTTAGTTCCGGTCCGTAGGATTCCCCAGTTGGGAAATAGTGGCACCCCTTCTCATCCCTTTCTGTGTGTCCACCGGTTCCCTTGTCCCGAAGCAAGTATCTATCTATATCCTCTGATCTGCTCGATCAATCAGTAGAATACCTCTACCAGACTCGTACCCACTCTACCCTCCTATCACTCCTCTTCTCTCTTTGTTGTTGTCATCCACCTCATCCATACCATTCACTCCATTACATCTACCTAGGACATCTTAGTTTAGAATCAGTCCACTTGTCGTTACAGTATGAATCCGACCACCAACTCTCAGGAATAAAAGAGGTTTTATGTAACATTTCATGCATTTAGGTTTTACTTCTAATAAAGTTCCACGAGTTTTGGTGAGTATCTCATTTGCAGGGACCGAGTCGGAAAAAGCCCGTTAAGGGGGGTAAAACTACGGTTCGGCCGAAACCTTCCGGTTTCTGACCGAACCACCCCCCTTAACCATCATGCAAACACACGAGGTGTCGTCCATGTCAGCGATGATGATGCGATGACCGTGCAAGCCACGTGGACTCCCACCACGTCATTCCATAGGCCAAATTCACCGAAGAACACCTGGACAAGCTAGCCAGGAGGCCCAGGAAGCAGAGGCGGTGCACGGGGGCGGCCCTAGGCCAGAAGCCCAGTTCGGCCGAACTGTAGGGCTTCGGCCGAACCACCCCCAGCACCCAAAACTGCCTCCTGGGATGCATCAAGGCCATAGAAGGTTAAGGCAGTTGAATCCAATGTTCGGCCGAACTGGATGTCCCGTGGCGGTTACTCCACTCAACAGCTCTTTGGTGCTATAAATGGAGGTGTCCACGGCTCATTTCAACACACCAAGCCAAGGAGCTCTCATTTCCACTTCTCTCTAGTAGAGTTAGGATAGTTTAGTTGGTAGTTAGAGTCGAGTCAAGCTTTGCCTCGGAGGTTCTGGAGTCGTCTTCAGAAGCTCTTGTATCTTTTCCTTTTCCTTTTGTACGACTTGAGTTATCAATATAATTATCTTTATCATCTTGCCTTTGTCATTTATAGCTTGCTTCTACTTTATTATAGTTGCATCTATATCGTGTTTAGACTATAGTCGGTTCTAGTTCTAGTGCTTCTAGTTCTTGTTTAAGTCTTTGTCTTAGTTGGTTCTTCGACTTAGCTCAATATTTGCCGGTGAACTATCACCAGGGGGTATTGACGGGTTGCTTGCTTTTGCTAGTGAAGTAAGTAGTCGTTGGTTAGTGTGGGTGTGGTACCCAGACTAGTCAGTGGCCTTGGTTTGCCCCCGATTCAAAGAACGTGTGGTAGCCATTAGGTGGTGACAGCCCTATACGGTCTTTGTAATCCACCTCCTTAGTCTCGGCCTGTAGGATCCCCCAGTGTGGAGCTGGTGGCACCCCTTGTCATCCCTTTCTGCGTGTCACTGGTGTCCATTGTCCCGATGCTAAGACATTAGAGTTAACCCAGACCTTCCAGTGCTGGCTCTTTAGCCGTTGTATCTCTAAGCCCGAGTGACATAGACAGATAAAGTCCTTAGAAATCCTCTATCTCTTCTCGTTGTCCTCCCAGCTATCTATACCTTCTCTCTCTTACCCGAGTCTCCCTTGAGCTGTGTGTCATGGTATATCCACTCATATCCAATACCGTTATCCCCTGTCTTGTTTAGTTGTGTACCTTTCTCTGATAGTCTTGAATACCTGTTTACTAGTACTCTTGCCAAAGCTTCCCTGCGGGAATATAAATTACAATACCTCGGGATAGTCCCAGGTGAAGTGCTACAACGGTGATTCTGTGCGCTTGCAGAATATTTATATATTTTACTAAGCCATAAGGAAAACCACTGAAACACTCCTTACCCCAGTACCGGGATTCTCAATCCTAATATTGGATCGTAAGAAGTGCCAACACCCGGCACTTCCTGGTTTTCACGTCGCCCATCAAAATCCAAGCTTCTCCACCAAGCATGTGTCATTGGAAGGTAACGACGATGACCAATGTAGCACAACTTATTTCTTAGTGGTCTTGACAATGGATTTTTGTCACAATGAATACATGCATAATAACCTTTTGTGGTCCTCCCTAACATGGTGCTTAAAGCTGGATAGTCACGAATGCACCAAAGAACGGCTACATGAAGGTCAAACTTTGAAGCACAACTTGCATCATATTTACTGACACCATTCCAGAGTTCAAGAAGTTCTTCTATAAGAGGCTCCAAGAATACATCAAAGTCCTTTCCTGGAGATGATGGACCGGGTATTAGTAAGGATATGAAGCAGTTGGATGGCTTGACACATTCCAATGGTGCCAGATTTAAGGGTGTGACAAGCACAAGCCACATGCTCTAAGTTGTGCTACAATTTCTGAATGGATTGAAACCATCTGTAGCAACAGCTAGTCTCAAGTTCCTTGCATCCCTTGCAAAAGTTGGATACTTCAAATCGAAGTGTTTCCATGCCTCCCCATCCGTTGGATGGCTCATTTCATTATCCATTGGGGTCCGCTTTGTCTTGTGCCATTGGGTGTCCTCAGCTGTTCGGCTTGAAGCAAACATCCTCTTCAACCTTGGTATTAGTGGAAAATGTCTCAAAACTTTGTGAGGAACACGCTTGCTGCCATCCATATCTTCCCATATTGATACACCGCATTTTGGGCACACATCCATTTTGGCATAATCCTTGCGAAACAGCACACAATTATTCTTGCATACATGGATCACATCACATCACGAAGGCATTTATTTGCCTTATCAAATGATTCTTGTAATTAGCAATGAGGGAATGTTGAGGACAACAACTTCAATAATGCATTAAATGTTGTATTATTGATTCGATAGCGGGGCTTGATACGAAGTAACCTGACAAGAAAGGAGAATTTTGTGTGGCTAGACCCTGGGCAAACTGAACACTTCAAATCTTCAAGTACTCTAGTAAACTTTGGCTGCTGTCCGTTCTGCTCTGCGGCTGTGTACAATTCTGCTACCAACTCAAAATCTGGCATTACATCATCATCGATATTGTCTTGATCCTCTACTTCAATCCCACCATCAGCATAAGTATGGTCAGATTCATCCGGTTCAATCACATAACAATGATCAGATTCCTCCACCTGCTCAGAATATTCAATAATATCAGCATCTGTTGATTCCCCATGATGAGTCCACCACGTGTATGTAGCCGACATTCCAAAGAGAAGTATGTGGTCCTTGATTTCTTGCTAAGCCCGTTCAGTCTAATTAAGACAACGACAACATGGGCAAGGTACATGAATGTGTTCAGTAATCTTTGACTAACAAAATCCATGAATTGTTCCACTCCTTTCGTGTGTGCTAGTGTGAATTGCCTGCCATTTACCCAACTTCTATCCATCTAGTATCTGGTCTACAAAATAGATACGTGATAAGCCATCATCAGATGCCCATACAGATATGTTAACCATACATACACACATGATAAGATAAAAATTTATCATCAAGTTTTCAAAATGTAATTCAAGCAAAACCACAGACATGATTTCCTTAACTTCATTTCAATGTTCTGTTCTTTATTATAATGAACATGTCTTCATGTGGAATTGCAACATGAATCAGAGAAAGGAAAGGAAAGCTTAGCTAAAAGAAAAAATCACTACACTCAATCACTTTTCTTTACCCAAACGATTGTTGTATATATTAGACTATAACAACATATCATCACATCATCCTTTTGTTATTTGAGAGTTTCATTCACGATTCCTGTTCTTGGATAGGGTTTTAAAGAACAAAGTGTCACAGAAGAACAAGCATAAAAGTAGGAGCTGGATGCGCTGAATAAAAGGAAGACCCCATACATGTACCTGATACCGACGCCGACCGGGATCCCTCCACCACACCACACACCACCGAAACGCCTCCTCCGAGACGGTCGCCGCGACGCCGCCGCAACTGTCGGAGTCCCACCACTACGAGCGCTTGGACGCCACTGCCAGCCCCGTTGAGGTTGCCTCCTCACCGTCGCCGGGCGTCGCCATCGCTGCCGCCGGGATGAATAGCTCTGAATCGGGGATATTTTCCAAGTGCTTCAATTTTGTTGTTTAACCAATGATATATTAAACTATATATAGGATAAGCTTCTGAGTATCAACACAAGAGCACTTGTAGCTTAGTGGTAATGCTGGCAGGCTCTATCCTACAGGTCACGGGTTCGACTCCCCCGTCGGCCCTTTTTTTACCCTAGATTAATGCGTGGGGAGCGGCCGACTCGGCCGCATGACATGAGCAGGGGCCCGGCAGACGTGGCATGGAAGAGGGTGACTGGGTGCGGGGGGAACTGGGTTTTGCGGTCCAATTTATCCACACGGGACCCACTCTTACACGTGGCAGTACCATGTGCGGGGCCCAGGATGAGAACACGTGTAATTTATGAGTGACGAAAATTCTCCATCGTAATTTTAAAGAAAAGCATCATAAAACGAGTTACGTTGATGGAGCGTTGGTCTGTGACAAAATCGGCTGTTGTTCTATGACGTTTTCATCATTTTCGTCACAAATTCGTAGTGCCGAATTCCCATCACTAATGATCCATGACAAAAACCAAAGTTTCGTCATAGATATGCAATGTTCAATGACGCAAATTGAAAATGTCATGAGCAAAACGTCATAGATATTAACATTTCTAATAGTGGGCATCAAGGGTCATTAGCGTTTTAAAACGAATTAACCCTGGAAGTTGTCAGGTATAAGGTCCTGATTAACTACCCTTCTTTCAATGGGTCGAAAAAAATGAATTGGGATACAACCAAGGGCATATTTTAACCACATAGTTCACATAGATGTGATATTACAAACCGAGTCCAAATATTAAGTCATTACAACATAAGGTTCAGAGTTCACATGCAGTGGAAATAAAACATAAAGCGGAAGCTAATCGACGATACAAATAACAACATTTCAGCCCACACATGATGTCCAACCGCAGTCCTCTCTCTAAGAGGACGGCTCCCACTCCACCAACCAACCATCCGGCAGAGTGCACGGCCAAGTCAAAGTGTCAACCTGCTCCTGGATGCTAGCAGACACTAAAAACAAGCCACAAGCAAGGCTGCGTATGCTAATACTCAGCAATACTTAACCGATAATCCATTAAAACAAAGGGACACACCTAGGTATGGAATGGCTTTTGGCTCGGGGTTTGTTTTGCCCAAAAGCAACTAGAAGTTCATCTACTTTCAACTTTTAGCTCATGTTTAGTAAAATTTCAGCAAGCTATCAACTAGGTTTTGCACTAACTAGAGCACACATGTTGTAGCAAATAAATTTCAGCAAACATCACATTTCTTTCCTTCTCATTCTCATGCTCATATTTAAGTTGTTACTACGTGCTAACAAAGTGGACAAGCAACTTCATATACTGCGAAGGATGGACAATTCAAATCGATTTTAAAACCTTGCAAGGGAAACCTAACCACATGACACATGCACATCGGAAAGTCACATATGGCAACCTTTCCCGAATCTCAAACCAACTACTCCACCGTGACCGCATACCTTTCCGGACACTAGTCCCACACCAGTACTTCCTGAAGCCTGTTGTGCGAGTTAACAACTAAAGCTGCTCTCACCCGCGAGGTCATGAGAGTGTTACACAACAAAAGGGGGCAAGATTCACAATGCGAGCAAAGGAATAAGAAAGGTACATCGGTTTACCGATCCGGTTACTCTGGCATGTGGCTAGTACAGTCGCCACAAGGGGTCCCCTAACCTAAGGGGTAATCACCCTTGAAAAACATACACACACCACTGCCAAATCTCCACAAACTAGAAAGAGTCCAAGTGCATGAAGCCCACGCCCCATCACGGGCTAACGGCCCACTCGAGCCCCTTCGTAAAGGCCCCAATGCGCACACCCCATCTCCGCTTCGATCGTGGGTGCCGGACCCCCCTCGAGTGAACAGCAATCTCCGCCTCGATCGAGGCCTCCCGTGCGACCCTCGATTCGAGAAACTCCAACTCGCTCGTGGCTACCCCTCAACCAGCAGCGCGCACGCCCGTGTGCTTCGCTGACAGGCACATTCAATGCCCCGTGCTGCCACGGGACGCCAAAGTCAAAAGGTAAATCACGGGCCATCCCGCACAGACGATAGTGACCTGGATTGCGTCCGCCAACTCCGGTCACTATGCCGCCATCACCAACACTATGCCGGCCTGTGAGGCCTCGTACAGTCCTGTACTACCAACTCTGGTCACTATGCTGCCAACTCCCGTGTTTGTGTGCTGCCAACCCCCGTACTAACCCATGACAAAGCCCTAGATAAGGCATGGGGGAACCCTCGAATGGGTGTACGGGCGATGACTTTGCACGGACACCGATCAGCACGGCCCCTCGATGTCACCCCGGGACGGGCACAGGGACACGTACTTTCAACAGGAACCACCGTGCCGCCAACTGGAGCTGAAGGACGCCCACCGATTCGCGTCAGACAAGCGGATTCGCAAGGACGACAGCCACGCCCGACGCAATGCTCTCTAGTGCCTGATAACTGTAGACTCCACTGTGTAACATGCATGTCTCTGCCTCTGCTTGAGCTATAAAAGGAGGAGGTAGACTCTCGGCCATAGGCCGAGGACCTGAACTCATCGCCACACGACCAGCGACGCATCCGCCAACCCAACACATACATCCCCCTGATATTGGCACTCGCCCCAATCAACCCTAGACACTTGGGACTTGGAGGCCTCACCTCCTCTCTGACCTTGCTTGTAATCCCCTACTACAAGCAACCGGGTGCAAGATAATACAGTGCACACACAACCTTTGCTGGACGTACGGCCCCGTGGCCGGAACTACGGTACACCTTGTGTCATTGTGTTAGCCTTCGCATCAACCATCGAGAGATAGGACGCATCGCACTTTTTCTAGTTGGTGTCGGGTGACCAATCTGAACACCTACAGTGGCGCACCAGTATGGGGGCGCTGTGATCGTTCTCTTCATCCACTATCTCTCTCGATGGTGATCCACATGGAGCGTAATGATTGATTCCCTATGGGAGTCTCAGACCCATTTCCGGCAGGATACGAGATCCGGTTCAGAAGCTTGGAGTTCGAGGCGACCGGTAACCACTACCTCATGCAGCTCCTTTCAAGAAACGCAAGGGTGGAGGCTTTAGTGCAGCCCCACCATCACCCCAATGCAGGAGGCGTTCGGGCCGGCGCGCGCGACGAGTGCGCGCGGAGCGACGTAGAGTGGCTCGTGCATGCTCCCCCGAGCGGGTCAGAGCTAATGAGTCACAACCTGCAGCTGTGACAGAGGAAGTTGCTCCTTCACCGACAAACCCGACGATAAGTCCCCTCGGGGAGAGCACGGACACACCGTCGCGATTCCCCTACGGGGTGCATGCCACCGCCACGGCCTTCTCCTCGTCGGTTGTTGCTGGTCGTTACGGCTCGTTTTCGACCACCAATACTCGGGAATAAAAGAGGATATATGCAACATTCCATGCACCTAGGTTTATTTCTAATAAAGTTCCACGAGTTTTCATCTGTTCCACTTGTGCAGGTACACTAATGAGAAATACGGGCTATAGGGGTCGGAATTGACCGATTCAGCCGAACGACACAATTCGGCCGGTTACCCCTCTTAGCCGTACACGACAACCGGGAGTCGTCCACATCAACGATGACCAAACGATGATGACACACGACATGTGGGAGACCGCCACCTCATCCTTGGGCCATTACAACACGAAGTACATCACCAGAAGCCAGCCCAAGGAGGTCCAAGACAAGAGGCGGTGCTGGGGAGGCCGGCCACGGGCCAGCGCCAGTTTGGCTGAATTCCAGCCTTCGGTCGAACCGCCCCCAGCAACAGAATCGACCAAGGGAGCTCATCTGAGCCATCCAGCATCCAAGGCGGTGGATCCTGGGGTTCGGCCGAACCGACCTGGTTCGGCCAAACTACCCAATTCACCCGAACCTAGGAAGTTCGGCCGAATTGGCTAGAACCGACCCCAGAGTCCCTTGTATGCTACTCAAGCTCCACCGCCTCTTGATCATTATAAATAGAGGTGTCCACTTCACTGGTAACACACACCACTTGGGAGCAAGTATCCATCCCTCTATTTCAAGATGTAGAGTTAGGATAGTCTAGTTGGGAGTTAGAGTCAGGGTCAAGCTTCGCTGGGGATTCCAGAGTCGTATTCTGGAGTTCTGGTAAAGCTCTTGTATCTTTTCCTTTTCTTAATGCAAGACTCTGAGAATTCAATATATTATCTTCCGCATTTACTTGAGTTATTTGTTTTTGCATTTATTCCCGGGATAATTGTGGAATGTCTTGCCTTGGTTATAAGCTGTTGTAGTCTGGCTCTAGAAGTTCTCTCTCTCGTTCTTTATCTCAGCTGGTTCTTCGATTCTGCTCAATGCTTGGGGTGAATTGTCACGAGGGTATTGACAGGGTTGCTTGCTCTTTCTAGGAGAGTAAATAGCAATTGTCTAGTGTAGGCGTGGTGCCCAGACTAGCTAGTGGCCTTAGTTTGTCCTCGAGTCTACGGAGGTGGTAGCCGTTTGGTGGTGACAGCCCTATACGGCCTACGTAGTCCAGCACGTTCGTCTCAGCCTGCAGGATCCCAGAGTGTAGGATTGGTGGCACCCCTTCTCATCCCTTGCTGCGTGTCATAGGTTCTATTGTCCCGAAGCTAAGGTAATAGAACTAGGAAGAGAACCATAGATGTCATCCTTCATGCTATCCTAAACTTCACCTTGTGTGTGTAAAATCCATATCACTCCTATCCTATCCGTTACCCCCACCTCGTTAGCAGGTACTTTAATTAGTGTTTACATCCTTGTTAATAATCAATACTCTTTATCCAATGTTTCCCTGAGGAAATAAATATGATACCTAGGAATACTCCCTGGTGAAATGCTACATCGGTATTCGTGCGCTTGTAGATTTATATCTGTGTTGTAAGAATACCAATAAACACTCCTTGCACCATTACCAGGATTGCAATCCTGATAGTGGACCGTAAGAAGTGTCAACATCGGTCAGCACAGACATGGGCGCGTATGAGGATCTGCTGGGACATCACTTGATCTCGATCCGCAACCTCATCGCGACCTCGCCGGATGATCCATACCCCGACTCCGACAGTAAGGTGCACGTGCGCGGTCAAGAGGACCCAGAGTGGGACTACTTTGGGCTCCATAATCGTGAGGCCTTTTTGTCGCTTCAGGATGCGGCGGACTACTGCTTCACTTGCTCCGATGACTCCAGCGAGGGGGATTACGACCCAACAAGGGAATGCTTCGTCATCGCTCTGACGGGGCCCGAAGACAAGGGCGACGGAGTAGGCGGCACAACAGGTCGCGTCGATCATGCAGCAAACTCACAGGCGGCGACGCCGCCAAACAACACCGTGCTCGCACAGGCACAGCTGGGCCAAGTTCGAGAGCTGGAAGCTAAGCTCGAGGAAGAGCGCCAGCAGGTGCAAAGGCTGCGGGTCATGCTTGAGGCGGGACACCCTGAGCATGGTACGCACGCCAGAGAGGCAGGATGTGTTGCTAGGGCCCGTATCGAGGCCGGCGACGACGGAGAAGATCCACTGCCGTTGGCCAGAAGCTCATCACAGTGACAACTCTGATTCGGGCCATGCACGAACCCTCGACGCCTGAGGGCCGCAACCTACGCCACGAGGCTTAGCTCCTCATCGAGCAGGCTGCCGTGCAGCAGGCCGAGAGCTCCGCATCCCGCATGCGTCATTTGACCAGCACGAGGGTTGATGGAAGCATGCAGGACCAGGAGGAGTCGGTCTGAACCCCACCTAGGGGCAAAGTGGCACTGGCTCAATCAACGAGCAAAGGGAATGTGCCCTCGGTTCATGACCGTGTCCAGAAGAAGCCCTTGAAAGAACGGATTCTAGACACACGCGACACCGGCGACGGCAACGCCCGCAACATCCTGAACAAGAAGAAACAGGATGCAACAGTGACCCATGGCTACCACCCTCAACATGGAGGCTGCTATGACAGCCGGGAGGATAGGAGCCCAACAGCGGAACCCCCGGGAACCCGCATGTTCAATCGGGAGATCCATGTAGCCCCGATTCTCCCGTGCTTCCGACAGCCCGTGACCATCACCAAGTAGTCGGGGGAGACGGACCCCGGAGTTTGGCTGAACGACTACCACCTGGCCTACCTTCTAGGCGGCGCAACCGATGACGCCATGATCATCCGCAACCTGCCACTTCATCTTGCGGACTCCGCGGAGACATGGCTCGAGCACTTGCCCACGAACCAGATCCACGACTTGAATGACCTAGTGAAGACCTCCGTGGGTAATTTCCAAGGCATGTACCTATGACCTGGAAACTCTTAGGATCTGCGAGGGTGTTGCCAGACACCTGACGAGTCCCTGAGAAACTTCATCCGCCGCTTCTCCAAGCGCTGCACCGAGCTCCCGAGCATCGGCGACTCCGAGGTCATCCATGCCTTCCTTGAAGGCACGACCTGTCGGGATCTGGTGCGCGAGCTGGGACGAAGCCCTCCCACCAGCGTGAATGAGCTGTTCGACGTTGCCACCAGCTTCACCTCTGGAGAGGAGGCAGATGGGGCCATCTTCGATAGCGAGAAGGGGAAACGTGTGGAGGAAACGCCCACAGAGGGCAGCAAATCCAAGGGCTCCACGAAGAAGCTAAATAAGGGCAATAAAGCACCACACGGCCAAAGACAAGACAAGGACTCCGAAGAGGCCCTTGCGGTTGATGCCGCTCGCAAGGGCCCACGAGGCCCCCCTCGAGGGGGTGGCGTGTTCGATGACATGCTCAAGAAGCCGTGCCCTTACCACCAGGGTACGGTCACTCATACCCTCGAGCAGTGCGAGATGCTCAAGAAGTACAACAAAATGCATCGTCTCGAAGGACGACAACGTGAAGAAAGACGCAGGAGAAGGGGGCAACGACGGCTTCCCCAACGTGGAGAACGTGTTCTTCATCTTCGGGGGGTCAACGACGAACATGACGCCCCCATAGCGCAAGCTTGAGCGTCGAGGAGTCTTCTCCATTCACAAGGCCGCACCAACCTACCTCGACTGGTTGTAGGAGACCATCTCCTTCAACCGTGAAGATTATCCTGAGCACGTCCCAAACCCGGGGCAGTACCCGCTCATTGTCGACCCCATCATCGGCAACACGCGGTTTTCCAAGGTGATCATGGACGGAGGCAGCAGCCTCAACATCATGTACTCCTCCACCTTGGAACTCATAGGGATCGGCCGAGACAATCGATGCCCCAGCAACTTGCCATTTCGTGGCGTTGTGCCCGAGAAGTGAGTCCATCTGCTCAGGCAGATCGACCTGCCTGTCTGCTTCGGCACGCCGGACAACTTCCACAAGGAGATCCTCACCTTCGAAGTGTGGTGTTTCGGGGAGCATACCACGCCATCCTTGGGTGCTCGTGCTACGCCAAGTTCATGGCAATCCAAAACTACACCTACCTCAAGCTAAAGATGCCAGGGCCGAAGGGCGTCATCATGGTGGGGCCCTCATTCAAGCACTCCTACAAATGCGACGTAGAGTTTGTCGAGCGCGCCGAAGCGCTCGCGGATGATGAGGCCCTCGTTGCGGATCTGGAGAAGATGGCGAACGAAGCCATCGGCTCCGCTCACAAGCACGCGGGCAGCTTCGAGCCCGCCGAACACACCAAGGTCATACCTCTCGACCCCAGTGCCCCCGATGGCAAGGCATTGAGGGTTAGTTCCATCCTCGATGGCAAATCGGAAGTGGTGTTCATCGACTTTCTCCGCGCCAACGACAACATCTTCACGTGGAGCCCCTCGGAGATGCGAGGCATATTGAGGGAGGTCGCCGAGCACTCCCTTGACATCCTGCCCCACTCCAAGCCAGTGAAGCAACGCCTGTGACACTTTGACGAGCAGAAGCACCGGGTGATCAGTGAGGAGGTGCACAAGCTCTTGGAGGCCAGATTCATGAAGGAGGTATTTCATCGTGACTGGCTAGCTAATCCTGTATTAGTTAAGAAAAAGAATGGGATGTGGAGGATGTGTATAGATTACACTGGTTTAAATAAAGCATGCCAAAAGTCCCTTTTCCTTTGCCACGCATCGATCAAATAGTGGATTCAACTACAAGATGTGAACTTTTATGTTTCCTTGATGCATATTCTGGTTACCACCAAATAAAGATGAAATAGTCCGACCAGCTTGCGACTTCTTTTATCACCCCATTCGGCATATTCTGCTACATCACGATGCCCTTTGGCCTCTGGAACGCCAGAGCCACATACCAGCGGTGTATGCTCCACTTTTTCGGGGACCATATCGGGCGAACCGTAGAGGCATATGTCGACGACATCGTTGTAAAATTTATGGCAGAACCGCTAATCTCAGCCCAATAAAAGTGTACTTACATCGCCATAAATGTGATCCGTCACTCAAAATGGATCAAGATAACCGTATGTCGGGTTTCACCCGATACACCACGTAATCCATGTTCGAAACAAAGCATACATATACCCGTTCAAAGACGAGCCCAGAGATTACATCAATCCACATTATTACATCAAGTAGGTTCACTTGCCTTTATTACAAACTGAGCTCAAATGTAAAGGTTCAGAGTTCATCATAAAGCAGCGGAAAACGAACGGGTACTAAACGACGATACACTTGACATCACGAGGAAGCCTCCCATGACATCAATCACCACGATCCTCGTCAGCCGAGGACTGGTCCCACTCAACAGTCCAACCCGGAGGGAGCTGACACGGCCACGTCAGACTAACAACCATTTCATCCAGAGTACCTAAAAATTTTAGCCACAAGCAAGACTGAGTATACTAATACTCAGCAAGACTTACCTGATAGGTGAAAGACTAAATCACCGACTCCTAGATATGCCAGGCTTTTTGGCTGAGGGGTTTGTTTTGCCAAAAGCGATTAAAGAGTGGGTCCTTATATTCAATTTTTATTTTCCATATTCTAGTAGTATTACCATTCTAAGTGAGCTCATATTTTTAGCAAGCATGTTGTACAAGGAACTTAAGCATCAATATAAATCCAATACCAACCTCATGTTCAACTTTTTACTCGATGCAGCATAGTGGTCAAGCAGTCTCAGTAGCTGCGAGATACAGACGATTCAAATCGATTTGTTAACCTTGCAAGGTGGACCTAAACACATGACATGCATGACCACGATGGGTCAACACATTATCAACCGTTCCCATCAATTCCCAGTTTGTGTACAGAGCCCGCAACCCTTGGATACACGGCCCCAACGGTCCCCGAAACGATGCCATGCCGTGGCCACACATGTACCCATATGCTGCAGCAAAGGAATCCCATTCTAGGGTTAGCGGGGTAAACCCACGCCCCGATTCAATCAGGTACTAGGATTACTGATTACCATTAAATCTCTCAGCATGTGTTTAGTACGTTCAAAGACTTCACCATGAACACCGACACCCTTTGACCTTAGCAAAATTATTACTAGACGGACGGGGCACCAATAATCCTCCAAAAACTACTTGCCCATCCCCGCCCATCATCCTTATGACTCCATCATAAGAAAAGCAAGAAACTCCTATAACTCGCAAGTGACAGGAAATCACTCGACTTCTACCGGATCTTAGTTTAGTGTAGCCACTAGCGACCCATACACTAGTAATCAACACATGGGAACTATGGATATGCATCTAGGGTTCCAATCAACTCCTACACTTAAATGCACAAACATAAGTACATAAAAGTATTGCATAAATTTTTAGAGAAAACCGGGTTATGCTCCGGGGCTTGCCTTCTTCCTCTTGACCAGCCTTTGGCTCTTCCAAACTTTGGTTTGGGTCTTGATTAACCTCGATCATGTTCAACACCTCTTCGTGTCCTTTGGTTTCCGCTACGAGCGTGTAGTTCCCGTCAGCTAGATTCGAATCTACACGAAATGCATAGGCATGAGGATTTTGTTTATATGCTTGATTGGATTAAACATTTATGCAACATGGAACTCTTATTATGGGGAGGGGGGTTTACTTGTGACCATATTCACCTAGATAAATAAAACAATTTATTTTTTACTCACGAAAGTAGGGTTGTAAAGGTGGTGATTCTCTCTTATTTCCTTTTTGATGGTGATTGTGTACATATATAAAAGTTTTACACAGTAGCATTACATAGAGGAAAAAAATATTCCTACACCACCAGAATGATTGGTTCGATAGCTCAATGCTTACATGGTTTTAACAAGTTGCACTTTTAGGTAGCATGACCTATTATATTTACCTATATTATTTACTGAGCATCATTAACATCACTACTGACCTATCCAAAAAAGTTGAATACATTTTACTGAGTAAATAGGTTACTAAAAATCATTTATTACACCAAAGCTAGAAAATGAAACCAATGAAAAATGGTACTTAGGATCATTATTTTTCGATGACCTTTCTACAGTGGGTTAGGCATTCACAAAGGAGTAACATATCCAAAATTTATCCCTGTAGCCTCTATTTAGCTTCAGTTATTCATTAAATTGATTAAATATAGATTAATTTTTTATTTAAAAACTACTCAGAAAACGTATATACATGCTTTGCAAAAGTTGTTGATCTTCATTTATTGATTCGAGCAAAATTTAGTTTGTATTTTTATGATTTTCCTACAATTTTTAATCGGTTTTTAAAGTCCACTTGGTTAAATCCAAAACTTAACTTAAACTTTACATTTAAGTCCTTGCTTTCTTACGTTCGAGTCCCTTCAAGTTTTAAAATTCTACGCAGGGGTCCTTCGCCCGCCGGCGGCGGCGCATGATCGATTCCGGTGATGTGGGGCCCTACGCTTGACTTGCTCTAGCCTACGAGGTTCAGGAGCTCACCACGAGTCGATTAGGGTAGGTCTTGTGGTGGGAGATTGCTCGACCGTGGTGGTCGACGGCGAGGCGGATCTAGCAGTTCCGGTGAGGTCACGCCGACACCATGGGTGGTAGTTGCGCTCAGGAAAAAGGCGGGTGAGCTTCGTGGGGTGGAGGGGAGTTCGTTGGTGGGTTTTGATTGCGGTGAAAGGGAACAGACGACGCTGCCCGTGGAGAGACGACGGACGGCGGCGCCGGTGAGCGGCGATGGGACTCGGCAGTGGAAGGACAGAGCTTTTTGGGGGCCAGGAAGCTGCGCTAGGTCTCTGGGAGTCCCATGGTGGGCTCGGATTTCGCTGTGATGGCCTGGAGAGGTCTGCCCACGGCGGGGTGGATCTCCGGCAGAGGAGCGGTGGCAATGGCATCGGCGAGCTTCGGGGAGCCAATGTGCGGACTGGGGGCGCTTATATAGCCGATAGGCAGTGAGAAGAGTGCTTAGCAACGAA